>CM028137.1:513452500-523452500 GCA_016271365.2 Neoceratodus forsteri
TGGGCAGGGCCTTATTCAACTCTGTCACATCCACCTTTGGGACCAGTGGGACCCTAAGTGGTACTGAATGTGTCTCATTTGAAATCTGGTGCTTTGGACCACAGCTCTTGAGATGGCCATGTGTCCCAGCAACGATAGGAAAACCCTTGCTGGTCTGGGTTGCCCAGCTTTGAAAGACTTTGCCAGTTCTGTGAGGCTTATCACCCTCTCCTGAGGGAGCAAAACGTTTGCCTGTAGTGTGTCTACTCTGCTCCTATGAAGTTCAGCACCTGTACAGGTTCTGTCTGAGACTTTGGAATGTTTTATCAGGAACCCCAGCTCCTCCAGGGTTGAGCTGGAGGGAGGCCTTGGCTTCCTGGTACAACTCTCCTGAGACTAACTTGTCATCCATGTAAGGGAAGACGGCTATGCCTTATGTTTGCAAGTGAGCTGCAACCACTGCCAGGCACTTAGTGGAAACCCTTGGTGCTGAAGATGTTGAGCTGCAAACAGATAGTTAGTTCTCTACCCTGAACCTGAGGTACTTTCTGTGGGAAGGTCTTACTGGGATATGGAAGTAGGCATCCTTCAAATCCAGAGACCCCAACCAGTGTCCCTGCTGCAGAGATTGGATCACTGAGGACAATGTTACCATCTTGAACTTTTCTTTGTTCAAGTTTTTGTTCAGAAATCTTAGGTCAAAAATGGGTTGCTGCTCTCCATTTTTCTTGTGGTTGAGGAAGTACCTGGAGTTAGAGGCCTTTGCCCCACTGCACAGAGGGAACTCATCCCACTGCGTTGTCCTGCAGCAGCTTTTTGGCCTCCAACTCCAGCAGGCATCTTTCTGTAGGGGTATGAGGTGGAAAAGCCCTGTGTGCCTGCAGCTTTGGGAATGAAAAGGTGCCAAAAAAAGCTCCAAACTACAGTTCCTACAGATTTTGAATTCGGACAGCTCCTGTAGTCCGGCTACATTTTAGGTCCCACCAGTACTGTTTGGTCCAATTTGCAGTCCAGGGCCAAGATAGTGGAGACAAACAAAACAGTCCTTGCTACAAAGAAAGCAGGTTAGACATACTACATTATCACTCTAAAGGATTTTCAGTAAATAGCTACATCTTTCAACAGTGCTCCCTCTCGGATTACTTAGGCTGCAATCAGGCAGCTCTTAAAGAGGCAGTACACAGAGGCTATACAGGCTCTGGTAATCACATTTTAAACTGCTAAAATGCAGGACACCAGCCTGGCAGTGAGCATTTAGGCAAGCTCAAGGAAGACTTTTTGGGAACCCCCATTTGTAGGGGGGTTACACCCTTCCCTGCTTGGGAAAACTTGGTGTCTGCGTCAAGTCTGTGCAAGAGGGGGCCCTTCCCTATCAGCTAACTTGGGGCTGGATGGGGCAGGGGTACCACGGTGAGAGGGCAAAACAAGTAACCTGGAATGGGCCATCAAACTCAATTTGGGCAGTGAGCTCTGAGACACATAAACACCTTTTGTGGACTACATTGAGAGGCAAATTCACTGGCCTCCCAGGGGAATTGTAACTGAAGCGTACCACTGGCTTGACAGCTCGGCCAGTCTTTTTGGGGTGAACCACAGTCTCTGTACATTCAGCAATGGTCTTGGAGCTCCCGACTACTCGCTCCCTACAAACTCGCTCCCATGCATACTCGCCCACGACAATTCACCACTGGGACAATTCACTCCCTACTACTCGCGCCTGACCAATATTTAAACAGCTGACTCTGATGGGGGACATTGACATTGTCGCAGGGAAAGAAGCAAATGCAACCGGCACCTCTTCTAAAAAGGATGTCTCTCTTGTGGTGGTACAAGGTTCACCTTGTAATTTAACTACAACTACAAACTATACCCTGGGGACACGGGAGAAAACGTCTGTAAAAGGTGGCCGGGGTTGAAGCTCCGGCAGCTTTTTTTTTTTTCCTGGTCTTGTCATCCAGCCCAAGAAACGGTGCTTCATAACTGTCTACATCTCCCTCACAACACAGCACCAATGGCCTTTGTCATTATCAAATTTGCGCTGTCTTACCGAGTCAGCCCTCTCGAATATGTGACTGTGCGACTCCATGGAGCAATACGCACAGCTGTGCTATGCGACTGCAGCGGATACTTAGACCAGCTCACATCAATATTGGAATGAAATACAAATTTCATTAATGTAATTTAAGACCAGCTTTGCTGTTCTTCTTAAGGGATTAACGGAAAACATGCTTGTTTGTACCCTTTGTTTCAGCGGTCTACTTAAAATTCTGCTGGCATGTTTTCAATAAATGGGGGCTGGCTTTTCAATTCCTACCAGATGAGTATTCAACAAGCTCTTGTTAGGTACAGCATAGCCACTGTATTTTCACCCATTACTCCTCACCCTGTACTGATATCCCAATTTCATATGCTCATTCTGTCACAAATAGTTCAGTTCAGGAGCGAGAAGTAGCAGCTAGTTCAGGAGCGAGTAGTTGCAGTCTGGGGAGTGAATTGGTCAGGAGCGTGTTAGCGTGGGGATAAATTGACTACGGAGCATATCTGCAGGAGCGAGTTTGTAGGGAGCGAGTAGTCAGGAGCGAATTGTTGTTGACCCCTCTGCATGAAGGGGAATGTCCAAGCTGTGAGCACTGTCAGCCCCTTGCTCTGTAGTCTGTTGTTTCCACAACACTTGGCTCATTTTGAAGACACTCTGGCACTGAAGGGGGCTTGTCAGCACTCTCATAGTGTTCCTCAAGTTCTGACATGTCACCAGAAAGACTCATACCATCAGCCTCTCCTTCAGGCAAATTATACAGTTCCACAGTACACAAAGACTGAGCATCCTCAGACGCGATACTTTGCACTTCACTTTCAGGGAGCATTGGCTACAAGGATGATGCTGGGGCATTGGGCAGTCCAGAAGGCCCAGCTTCATCCCCATAATTCAACATATGATTTCCACAAAACTGACTCTGCTCATAATTTTTTTTTTTTTTTTGGACCGGGTAAGTGCACTAGACAAATCCTGCCTATTGTCAGGCACGACCCGGGGGAGGGGGATACAGATGAATGCCAACTGACATTGAACCAGATTAAGCTGTTGGTGGTATTTTTAGTGAATGAGGGAAATTTGGCCAGGACACCGGGGGAAATTCCCCTACTCTTTTCGATAATTGCCATGGGATCTTTAACATCCACCTGCACTACCACCAATCCAGGCAGATGGGACCTCGGTTTAACGTCTCATCCGAAAGACCGCACCTCAGAAGTGCAGCACCCCTCTCATGCTGCACTACAGTGTCTACTGGTGTAACCCCTAGATGGCGCTATCCCAGGGGCTACTACCCCTGCCTGATTTGCCACTAACAGGTTGAGGGGCCTGGATCCAATGGCGGGTGCCTCCACCCAGAGGTCAGGGTTTGCAATAGTTAAACTAACTTGGTCACAGCCCTCTGGGACACTGCAACCCCTTTCTTCCCACTAGTGGCCCACACAATATATCAGAATTACCTTCACAGTATACACTTACCCCAGGTCTGGTTCCGGCACTGGGACCTCCTGTGAAATGAGATACAGTGCAACAATCACAGTACAGTACTTTAACATAGACAAATACCTCAGGCAGTATAACTTTGCTGAAACAAGCAGCTCTGATTTATTTAGGGGATATAACAAGGACAGGGGAAATCAGGTTAATTAGCTTATCACCTAATAATCTATTTATGGCTCTGTGCACAGGCCTATCCCTATCAGTTACTGTCCCTGGGTACCCAAGCCCAGTGGCTAGTCCAAACCGTGGCAGCTGGTAGGGGCCCTTTCACACAGAGAAAAGGAGAATTAAACAGTCAGCAGTACAGTAATTCCATTTGGATTTAATGTGGCAATTCAACAGGAGCAACCCTGAATTAGTACTCCACGACCTCCAAATAAGATAGGGTCCTTCAATGTCAGCAGGGCTCACTTGAGGTACACAAACCTCTTCACACATCCATATAAAAGAAAGTACTATACCAGGCAGGCTGCATCTGTATCCCGATCACAATTACTGCACAATACCGGAGAACACACAGCAGATTCAGTTCCTGACAGACCGAGTGCAATTTTCAGCAATTCTTCCAGTCTTCTACAGGGTGAGCCTGGTTTCTACTCTTCAGAGATCCTTTGATTCTTTTCACAGGACTGATTCAGTCCTAACAAGCTGTTACACAAGCTGCAGACCGGAACTCTGGGCCTACACACGCTTTTTGACTAAACTGCACACTGAAAAGCACAGGGCTCTTCCTTCTTCACTGCCAAAGCTCAACTGAAGCTCCAACCGACAAAACTGGGCACTTCCTTTGAGTTCCTCCCAGTTCTTGACTGGATTGGCTGTCACCACAATAGACTGCTGCTGTTGGTCCAAAAGGCACTGAAGTCTAAACTACATCTCCCAGAGTCACTGCCCATACAATCCTCTTGTGGCTGGCTCAGATTATGAGTCCAAGTTCTGATTCGTCCAAGGCACCATTTTAGAGCTAGCTTACCCACACTGATTGGTCCAGTTCAGCAGTTCAAAACTAGAATGGGAACTAGCAGACACAGTTCTGACTGCAAAGAAAGCAGGTTAGACAAACTGTAATTTCATTATTACTCTAAATAATTTCTGGCAAACAGTTACATCTTTCAGATAGGTTCCTTTGCACTCCTAGTGACTGCAAAAATGAAGTGAATTGGCAGCAGCTCAAGTGGTACTCAGAGAAGCACACAGTCCCCCCATACAAACTAATTATGTCTGCAAGCAGACAGCTCTTAAAGAGACAGTACCAGAGGCTCTAAAAACACTCACTGATAAATGGCTTAAATGCCAAACACCATTCAGGCTTGGAGCATTCAAGCAAGCTCCTGGAAGTCTTTTGGGAACCCCCATTTGCAGGGGGGTTACACTGGGATATTAACCCAAGTGCCAGATGTGGGAACTGAACCTACAGCCCTCTGATCTCCCGGCCGCAGAGGCGAGTGTGCTACCTACTGAGCCACTGACACTGTTATGAGCATTATCACACTCACTGTCATCTGAGTTAGACTGGCAGTCACTATCATTCTGGGCCTGCTGCAGGGAAGTCTTAAATCGGTAACCACGGGGGCAGGTTGTCTGTTTCTTTCTTGCAGCAGCACGAGTCACTGGTCATGGGGAATCAATCTCGGCGGGTTCAGCCTCAATTATAACTTGACCAATAGGTAGCAAGTGGTTACGGTGCATGGTCCTGACAGGTTTGGAGTTATTCTCTGGGCACACTTTGTACACTGGCAAATCATCCAACTTTCCAGCTATGACATAGGGAAGATGGTGCCATCGATCAGCAATTTTGTGTTTACCATGCAATCTTAAATTTTGCAACACGTGGTCTCCAGGCCTAAGCTCTTGAGTCTTTACTTTTCTATCATGTCTCTTTGTTGGCTAGATTTCTTTTGGCAGCCATTGTCTGGGCCAGTTGATAGGCATGGTTCAATTGAGCTTTTAAGTTTTTGTACATATTGCAGGTAATCTTCGACTCTGACCCTATCGGGAGAAACCCCAAAACAGACATCAACAGGCAGCCGGGCCTCTCTCCTGAACATGAGGCAGTAGGGAGAGAACCCGGGAGCATCATTCTTCGTGCAATTGTATGCGTGTACCAAGGTGCTAATCTGCTGGCTCCATTATGTTTTATCTTTTGGGTGGAGGGTGCTTAGCAAGTCTAGCAGGTGCGGTTAAACGCTCTGGTTGAGGATCCCACTGGGTGATAAGGTGGTTCTTGACTTTCACCCCCAAACAGAGAGCATTTCTTTGATTAGCTGACCTCAAAGTCCCGGCCCTGATCAGAGTGAATTCACTGGGGCACCATAGTGGACGAAGAAATTTCCCACTAGCACCTTGGCCACGGTAGATGCTTTTTGATCTTTGTTGGGAAAAGCTTGTGCATACTGTGTGAAATGGTCCGTAACCTCTAACACATTGCCAGTGTTTCGCTGATCAGGCTCTAAACTTTTCCAATAAAATGTCTGAAAAACCTAAAAGGAAAACCAGTGAACCTGGTTTTAAAAACTGTACTTAATCTGGGAAAGTATTTGCCAAGGCACAGAAGCACAGTTTGTGTGTTGCCTGCCTTGGCTATGACCACTTAAATGAGGATTATGAAATTTGTAAAACTTTCCCAGAAAAAACTGTGGAGAAACGCCTGGAACGGCTAAAGAAAAAACTTCCTCCATCTAAGGGTCCCTCAGGCGCTGACCAGCCGACACCCTCTACTGCTGTGGGTAAAACCACTGCAGTTTTACACTCAACCCTTGATACGGGTGATAAAGTGACTTCTAAGAAGCCTGCTGAACTGGCTGACTCCCCGGCTCCCTCCCAAAAAAAAAAAAAAAAAAAATCAAAGAAATTGAAGCACACAGAACCCCCTGCTGGACAGAAAAAGGGGACTTTTGTGAGTGCTCTGGCTCTTTCCTCTCCTCAGGAGATGCACAGGCTTTTAAAGTGATACAAGCCTTGCGAGGACTGCTGCCTTCTAGCCAGCAGCCATCTGAGCAGACCCCTCAGCCCAATCCTCATTTATTGAAGAGGAGAAATATGGGGAGTAGGAGGAGGAGGGAACCCATTGAGCCTGAGGTTTCACCAAGCAGGAGTTTGACTGTCCTCCCAGAACTACTGAGGATTATTCCTCACATTTCAATTTTGTGAGAAGGATGACTGATGCTCTTGAGATCACCACAAGTGAGGAAATGGAGGATGAGGAGGAGGCTGAATACTTGCAGATGATGGGGCTAACCCCCACCAAAAAGCTGCTCCTCGTCCCAGTTAATAAATTCAAGAAAGATGCTTTGAAGATTTTAGACTCCAAACTCTGTCTCTCCCCCATTGACAAGAGACTGGATAAGAAATATCAGTTGAACAGGGAGGGTGCAGACTGTTTTCCCACCCTGACCACCAGGTGGTGGTGCAGGCGTCAGCCTGTGACAAGGCCAACGTGCCCCTGGCTTCTCACCCACCAGACATGGAATCTAGAAAAATTGACAATATGGCCAAGAAGGGCTACTTGTCAGCCTCCTTAGCCATCAGGCAGGCTAATTTTTCAGGCCTGTGCAGCACAGTACCAAAAGTCACTGTGGCAGTCTGTCTTGGCTATGGCAGACAAGGCCACATCACCCTTGTCGGCTGATCTTGCAGAAACTGCTAGATTTGGCTTGAAGGCAGCCAAATACCATTTTCAAATGGTTGCTGATACTAATGATACAGCAGCTAGGTGGATGGCCAATACTGTGACTCAGAAGAGGTTTGCCTGGTTAAATGCCACAAACCTTACCCAAGACACACAAAGGCCATGAATTTCCCTCTGGAAGATGATTCCCTTTTTGGTGACAAAACGGAGGCATACATGAAGAAGGTGGACGAGTACAAAGCCATTGTCCAGTGCAATTCAGCCAAAAAAAGGCCTTCTCATCCACCTGGCCCTATGGGAGGGGAGGCAGGGGCAGGTTCTTCATAACAGGCCCTTTTTCGGGCAGTGGCTGCACCCCAATACTAGCAGTATCCCCAGCAAGGGTACTTCAGGGGCAGGGGCTCCAGGCGGGGATCTCAATCCTAGAGTAAACAAACTGACGTGTTTTCTCAGACCATCTCCCCTCTACCTGTCAGAAGCAGGCTGGCTCATTACCTCCAAGCTTGGCAAGAAATCACCACAGACAAGTGGGACCTGGAGGTAGTGAGTCAGGAACTGTCAGAGTTTCAGATCCCTTCCTAGTGTGAGAACAAAAGTATTCAGACCATCCTCGCAGAAAAGAAGCTGTTGGAGGAAGAGGTTCAAAACCTGCTGCTGTCAAAGGCAGTGGAGCCTGTCCCAGCTCAGCAGAAGGAAAAGGGGTGTTTACTTAAAGTATTTTCTTACCACAAAGAAAAATGGGGAGTGGAGGCCTTTCTTGGACCTCAGGGTACTAAACATGCATCTGACAAAGCCAGAGTTCAAAATTGTAATGTTGGCATTGATTCTGCCAGCACTCTAAAAAGGAGACTGGTTGGCATCACTGGACCTAAAAGATGCCTATTACCACATCCCCATAAGACAGTCTCACAGAAAGTACCTCAGGTTCAGACTCCTATCAGGTCACTACCAGTTCTCAACCCTGCCATTCGGTCTCACTTCAGCTCCAAGAGTGTTCAGAGTGCTTGGCAGTGGTTATGGCACACCCTCGAAGGCAAGGTGTCAGTGTTCCCATATTTGGATGACTGGCTGGTGGTAGGAAAATCACCACAGCAAGTCAGACATACCTGCAGATCACCCAGAGGTTTCTGCAATCCCTGAGGTTTCTGATAAACCACAAACAAATCTGTCCCATCTGCACGAGTGCTGCAGTTCATAGGGGCAGAGATCAACACCCTGCATGGCAGGGCCTACCTGCCTTTGGACAGGGTAAGAAGTATCCAGCTGATTGCAGACTCATTCAGCCTGCACAAGCCAAAAACTGCAAGGCAGTTCCTAAAGTTCCTGGGCCACATGGCTGCTGCCACAGGCACAGTCCTAGGTTCTA
Organism: Neoceratodus forsteri; assembly: GCA_016271365.2. Classification (NCBI taxonomy): domain Eukaryota; kingdom Metazoa; phylum Chordata; order Ceratodontiformes; family Ceratodontidae; genus Neoceratodus; species Neoceratodus forsteri. The sequence goes on from CM028137.1 coordinate 513,461,006, forward strand.
GGTTCCAAATGAGGAGAAACATCAAGTTCCACCTCAGGGCACATTGGTGTCAGAGAAGAGATCCTCTATCTAAGCTGATCCCGGTAACAGAAACCTTATTACAGGCACTTCAAGTGGTGGAAAGAGGAAACTAGTCTAAGAGAAGGGGTTCCCTTTCAGTCTGAGTCCCCATCAGTTCTCACAACAGATGCAGCTCTAGTGGGGTGCCCACTTGGGGGACCACACAACCCAGGGCACTTTGTCAAGTGCAGAGTCAGTCCAGCACATAAACCTTCCGGAACTCTGAGCAGTGCTTCTGGCACTGAAGGCCTTCACAACACTAGTACAGGGAAAGGTGGTACAAGTCAGGATGGACAATACCACCACAATGTACTACATAAACAAGCAGGGAGGTACAAGGTCAAGTCCTCTCTGCACAGAAGCTATGAAAATCTGGAGCCTGGCATATTCTCTGGGAGTTTCCCTACAGGCAATTCATCTGCCAGGGAAAGACAGTACCCTCGCAGATGCTCTAAGTTAAAGGAACCAGGCCCATCATGAATGGACCTTGAACAGGCAAGTGGTGGAAGTGATTTTTCAGGAGGTGTGGCACCCCAGAGGTAGACTTGCTAGAGTCCTACCAGAACCACCACCTGCCACAACACTGTTGCAGACCACCAGATCAGGGAACAGTCCCCCTGGATGCTTAGCTCTGAATTGGTCAGGGAAGCACCTGTGTGCTTTTCCTCCCTTCCCTTTGGTGTACAGGGTATTGCTCAAGTTCAGGTCCCAGTCAGCATCAATGATCTTGATAGCACCAGACTGGGCCAGGCAGCCATGGTACTCTCTCTGCTGATCTCCATGTCTCTGGCAGAGCCAATACACCTTCCTCAGAGGCACAATCTGCTAACTTCCAACCAGGGGAGGCTCCTGTACCCGAACCTCGGGTCACTCAGGCACAAGGCATGGCTCTTGAGGACCTAGAATATGCAGGCTTGCATCTTTCTGAAAGTGTCTTGGACATTTTAAGGGGTTACAGGAAGCCCTCCACTAAGAAAACCTACGCTTCAAAATGGAAAAGGTTTTCTATTTGGCGTTCAACCAGGGAACTGGTACCAGCACATGCTGGGGTCCCAGCTGTGCTTGACTATCTTACCTGCTTGCATTCACTGGTCTTGCAGTCCAGCACCCTCAAGGTCCATCTGGCTGCAGTATCTACTTACATATCAGCTGGACAGACTGTTTCTGTGGCTTCAGATCCCATCTTCAAAAGGATCTTTAAGGGCCTGGCCCATTTGCAACCCCCCCGCCGCAGGTGAACTGGTGCTGGAATGCAACCTAAATGTGTGCATAGCTAAGCTCATAGGGGGCCCCCCCTTTGAGCCCATGTCTTCAGCTCATTTGAAATAGGTTGCATGGAAAACAGTTTTCCTAGTGGCGATGACTTCTGCAAGAAGAATCGGTGAGCTTCAGGGTCTCTGCATTGAACAAGGACTACCTTTCATTCCACAGGGACAAGGTGGGCCTGAGAATGAACAGGAAAATTCTCCCTAAAGTGGTTTCTGATTTCTACTTGAACCAAACCATTACCCAACCTGTCTTTCAACTGAGCACTGTACTTCTGGTGAAAGGAGACTCCACAGTCTAGATGTCAAGAGAGCTCTTAGCTACTATCTGACAGCCACTAAGGACCATAGGCAGGACTGAAAACGGCTTTTCAAACAGCATGAAGTCTTGCTATATTATGACATATGCAGTGAGTCCCAACCTTCAAACTGCTCCGGAGGTGAAAGAGTTAACAGTCCATGCCAGGCATGGAACTTAGAGCTCTAGCTCGGTTGAAAAATCTATCTGTTGTTCTTCAAACTCAAACTGTCAGATTCTTTACTCCGCCTCACTGAACAGTCGCTCTGGAGATTTCTCCTTCTGCTCGGTTCATTTTGTCGGTTAAAGTATAAAGTTTTCCGGCTTTTTAACCGAAATTAAACCGCAACCGGTCGATTCAAGCTCTATCTGTGGTATTTGTAAGTACTAGATAGGTTTTACATTTACTTTCTGTGTGGAACTTGTAAACGGTTTCATCGGTTCGGTTTGAACCGATCAAGTTATTTCAATTACATTACTGTCTTTTAGAAGTGCAGTTCCCAGTTCTTATCGGTTCTAAAAAAAACGGATTTCATTACGGTTTTTTCCATGACGTGTGACACGGTTGGGAACCGATAAGGGAGTCTTGCTTGGCAGATTGCCATAAACGGGCAAGTTTTTGGTTAGGCTGGCACTATGTCTGAGAAACCCAAAAGAAAAACCGGGCCCACTGGGTTTCAACACTGTGTTGTCTGTGGGGAAGCCTTTACCAAGGCTGACCTCCACACCACATGTGTTTATTGTCTGGGGTTTGACCACCTCAGTTCAGACTGCCAGATTTGTAAGAGTTTTCCTGCAGCTACCCTGGATAAGAGAGTTGGTAGACTCAGGGAACAGGAGGCCAAAAAGTCTGCTGAACCGGATGGCCAGCCCGGTTCGGTTGAAACCGAACCGGAGGGAGTGCCCTCTGACCAGGGCGATACTTCCTCGGGCAAAGGAGAGCTGACTCTGAGGAGTTGGTTCCAACAAAGAGAACTAGAAAATCAGCTGGTGTGGAGCCAGAACTTCCCTCTCCAACCGCTGAAGAAATAGCTAAAGCAATAAAAATTGTTCAGTCACTCTCCCCGGTTCCGACCGAACCGGCACCATCAGGTAAGCGTTTGGTTAGGTCGGTTCCACCGGTTCAAGATTATGATTTAGAGGAATTTTATGAATCAGAGGAGGGGGAAGAGGAGTATGAGGAGAGTGAATGTGGTTTTGAAAGTCTGGATGTGCCCATTGAACCGGACATCTCTCCAGACAGACCTTCAGGAGTGTCTCCCTAGGCTTTCTGAGTCCCTTCTCTCATTTCATGTTTTATAAAAAGTGGCTGAAAACCTCCAGCTCCCTATGGAGAAGCTGTGGATGATCAAGAAGAGCCTGATTTTGTAGAAATGATGGATATCCCAGAGTCTAGGAGACTGTCTATTCCTCTGCATAAATCTTTTGGAAACAGACAGTAAAGATTTTAAAAGCTCCTCACACCATACCTCCTGTTGATAAAAGAATGGACAAAAGGTATGCATTATCAGGCTCTGATATGGAGTTCCTTACACAACAATGCAGCCACGTGGGGGGTAGTGCAGGCTGCAGCCTGTGACAAGGCAAATATTCCCTTAGCCTCTCACCCCCCTGACAAGGACTCCAGAAAGATAGATGCCATGGCAAAGAAACAGTACATGGCAGCATCATTAGGACTCAGACAGGCAAATTATATGGCTTATGTTGCTAGATATCAAAAATCCAAATGGGATACTGTTTTAGCTGTAGCAAAGCAGGTCCCTGGCCAGCTGGCAAAGGAGCTGGAGCAGGTGGCCGCTGATGGTATTGAGGCATCTAAGGTGCAATTCCATGCTGCAGTGGACTCTAATGATGTATCATCTAGAGTCATGGCTACATCTGTGGCTCTCCGTAGAATGGCTTGGCTCAGATGTACTAGCCTGTCACAGGATACCCAGACTAAGGCCATGGATTTCCCTGTTGTGGGCAACTCTCTGTTTGGGGAGCAAACGGAGAATTACATGAAGAAAATGGATGAATATAGGACCACCTATAGGAGTGCACAGGCCAAGGAAAGGCAAGTCACTCCCCAAAGGCAGCCTCCCAGGGGCAGAGGCAAGCCTTGTCATAGGCCTTTTTGCCAAGCCCAGGCCTCCTCTTCAGCTTATGCACAGAGGGGGTTCTTTAGAGGGAGAGGCAGACTGGGTGCAAGCAGACCTGCTTCCACCCCTCAGCCTAAAGCCCCTGCCAAGCAGGCACCCTGATGGGGTGCCCAGGGCCGATTCTCCACTACCTGTAGGGGGCAGGCTGGCTTATTTTGTCCAGGACTGGGAGTCTCTAACATCAGACAAGTGGGTCCTGGAAGTAGTAAGCCAGGGACTGGTTCTCGGCTTCAAAAAATTTCCAAAGATGAGAACCAGATCCTTTCCGCCTGCAAATCCGTCAGAGGCTCTTGCCCTGGAAGCAGAAGTCTCTACCCTCCTGGCTCTCAGAGCTGTGGAAAGGGTTCCACCCCTACACCAAGGCAAAGGATTGTACTCCAGGTACTTCCTTACCCCAAAAAAGACAGGCGAATGGTGGCCCATCCTGGATCTCGGGTATCTAACCAAGCACCTTTAAAACCAAGATTCAAAATGGTGACTCTGGGAATTATTTTACCCTCTTTAAGGCCAGGGGACTGGCTAGTGTCCCTGGACCTCAAGGATGCCTAGTTTCATGTTCTCATCAGAAGCTCCCATCGAAAGTACCTCCGATTCGAACTGCCCTCAGGCCTTTACCAATTCAGAGCAATGCCCTTCGGCCTCACATCTGCCCCAAGGGTATTCACAAAATGCCTGACAGTAGCAGTTGCCCATTTAAGAAGGCAGAAAATTGCCATCTTTCCTTACCTGGATGACTGGCTCATAGTAGGCCAGTCCCCAGACCAAGTCAGGTTACATCTTCAAGTAACTCAGCAACTGCTATCTTCTGTAGGTTTCCTTCTCAATCTTCCAAAGTCAGTCCTAGAACCTGTCCAGCTTCTCACCTTCATAGGTGCAGAACTGAACACAAAAGAAGCCAGAGCCTTCCTTCCTCTGGAAAGAGCAAGGGCCCTGATTTCTCTGGCTTCCTCCTTCACCCTGCAGGTCTCTCGACCAGCAAGGCACTTTCTACAGCTCCTGGGACACATGGCTGCTTCGACAGCAGTAGTGCAGGGAGCCAGATTTCAGATGAGGGACATCCAGTTCCATTTGAGAGCCTTTTGGTCTAAGAAGGGACCCTCTAACCAAATTAATTCCAGTGACTCGAACACTGATCCAGGCCCTTCAGTGGTGGCAGGACCAGGGCAATTTGAGACAGGGGTTCCCCTTCACCCCTCAGTCTCACTCCTTAATCCTTACTACAGATGCATCCCTATTGGGGTGGTGAGCTCACATGGGCGACCTCACTACCCAGGGATTGTGGTCCCCTCAGGAATCTCTGCTCCACATCAATCTGTTGGAGCTCAGAGCAGTTTTTCTAGCACTTCAAGCTTTTTCCAAATCTGTTCAGAACAAGGTTATTCAGGTCAGAACAGACAATACCACCACAATGTGGTACATCAACAAGCAAGGGGGCACTCGGTCTATGGCCTTGTGCACCGAAGCAATGAAGTTGTGGTCTCTGGCTTACTCCCTGAACACCTCCCTTGTAGCAGTTCACCTCCCAGGCAAGGACAATGTCCTAGCAGATGCTCTCAGCAGGATTTCCCAGGGCCATCACGAATGGGCTCTGGATCCCCTAGTTCTGGAGGTGGTATTTGCCAGATGGGGCACACCCCAGATAGATCTTTTTGCAGCCCCAGACAATCACTAACTTCCCCTTTTTTTGTTGCAGGCCTCCCAGTGTTGGGTTCAGTCCCCCTGGATGCCTTTCTTCTCAGTTGGGAAGGGAAGTTTCTCTTTGCCTTCCCCCCCTTCCCTCTCCTGTTCAAAGTGCTAGTCAAAATCAGATCTCAACCCTGCAAGATGATCCTGATTGCTCCAGACTGGGCCAGACAGCCCTGGTACCCACTCCTTATGTCCTTAGCAGTCCACCTTCCACTGTGTCTTCCCAGGAATCACAATCTGTTATCCTGTGCTCAGGGGAGAGTTTGGTACCCGAACCTCAAATCTCTCAATCTCAAGGCCTGGCTCTTGAAGAGTGAGTTTGCTGACCTACACCTCTCACAAGGTGTATTGGACATCCTGAAGGCTTCTAGGAAGCCTTCCACCAGGGCTACTTATAATTCCAAATGGAAGAGATTTTCCATATGGTGCTCTGGAAAGCATATTTCCCCAGAATCTGCTGACTTACCCACAGTCCTGATTATATGGTCCATTTAAATACTTTGGGGCTGAGACCAGCTACCCTAAAAGTGCACCTGGCAGCCGTGTCTGCTTTCTTATCAGCAGGTAAACCCTCTTCTCTTTCAGCTCATCCTGTATTCTCCAAGTTTTTCAAGGAGTTGCTTCACACCAGGGATCCTGCCCCTGCCTGGGATCTTAATATTTGCATTGCCCAGCTTATGCAACCCCCACTTTGAGCCCTTGTCTTCAGCAGAGCTTAAGTACTTGACTTGGAAAACTGTGTTTTTGGTAGCCATCACTTCTGCTAGGCGCATAAGTGAGTTACAAGCATTGTCAGTGGAGCCTGATTTTTATCTCTTTTCAGAGATAAGGTAGTCCTCAGGACTAACAGAAAGTTCTTGCCTAAGGTGGTCTCAGATTTCCACCTTAATCAATCTGTCTCTCCCTGTGTACTTCATTGACCATTCCTCCTCTGGTGAGAGGAGGTTGCACAGTTTAGATGTCAAAAGATCCCTTGGCTACTACATAGATCGTACCAAGGGTCACAGGTTTGACTCCCTCCAACTGTTCCTCACTTATGGTGAGGTCGGCAAAGGAAACCTGCCACTAAAGATCCATTGCCAGGTGGATGCCTCTTGTATCCAGTTCTGCTATGAAAACTGGTAAAGTTCCTCCTCAGGCCTGAGGGCTCACTCTACCAGAGTACAGCTGTCTCTGGCTGCTGCCAGGACATCCCTATCCTAGAGATATGTCAAGCAGCTACCTGGAAAACAGTTCACACTTTACCAAGCATTACTCCTGGACATCCAGGCTAGGGTGATGCTCGTACACAGCTGTGCTTCAGAGCCTATTTCTAAGTAGGTTCTGTCCCTCCTCCATGGAGGTACTGCTGTGTAGTAGATATATCATAATATAGAAGACTTCATGTTGTTTGAAGAAAAAATTACTCACCTTAATATTGTTTCTACTAATGAGTCTTGCTATATATATAAACTCCTCTCTACGCCCTCAGAACCTTACTTTTGGGGATGTGGGTGGGCAGGGCAGTGTTGCACTTTTAGATGCCCACCTTGTTTTCACCCTCCTTTCGGGGTGATCTGTATTGTTTGTCATTTTTTGGGTCTCCTGTCTTGAGTCTTCGTTGTGGCACCAAAAAATGTGTTTATATAATTAGTAGCCAGTTGGCTAGTGTAGGTTTACAGCTTCCACACAGAGTCTTAGTGAGTTTTGCTCGTAAAGATCTGACAGTTTGAGTTTGAAGAACAACAGATAGTTTTCAACCGAGCTAGAGCTCTAAGTTCCATGCCTGGCATGGACTAACTCTTTCACCTCCGGAGCAGTTCGAAGGTTGGGACTCACTGCATATGTCATAATATAGCAAGACTCCATTAGAAGAAACAACATTACTAAGGTGAGTAATTTTTTCTTCTAGGGACATGGATATGTTGTTCATCCACACTTATTGGCAGGTTGCTTGCCGCTTTAAATCTTGCCGGAAGGTCTTCAAGCTGGCTCCTCCCACCCACCCGGGTGGTAAAACTCTCGGCTCTGCCCCATGACTCCAGGTCTTCCTTACCACTTGGAAGCTCAGGTTCCCTTCTTAGCGCTCTGCGTTTTAGACTGGATCCTAACTCTTCGGTTCGTCCGAAACTAGTTTTGAAGTTTTCTAAACTTCAGTCTTCATTATCCCTCGCGGCTGCGATGGACAGATCGATCCCTGGCTTTCGGAGGTGCCCTTGTGGGCAGAAGATGTCCAGGACGGATCCACACTCACGTGCATGCCTACCTCTGCCTAGACACGACCCATGAGCCTGCGAGTTGTGCGCTCTTCGGCCACCGTCCTGGAGGTTAAGCTGCCTGATTGAAGCTCAGGCGCCCGAAAGCGTTACCACCGTGAAACTCAAAAGAGGCTCATGGGCGGTGTCCGCGGCGGCTGGCTCGGCTGGAGTAGCTCGAGCATATGATCGCCTCGAGGAGGAGGCTGCCCAGGCCACATCTTCCTCCTCCTCGGCCACGGCATTTATCCCGCTCTCTGAGTTCCTCTTACTTGGCTTCGTTCAAGGAGCGTTGCCAGTCCCTTTCCACGAAAGAAGAGGGGCCATTGGGACATTCCTCTCGGCCCAAGAAGGAGTCGAAGGGTAAGTCCCACCGTCGGCGTTCGTGGGAGTGGGAGAGGACTCCTTCCTCGGACAGCCGACCGTCGACTTCGGTCGAGGTTGCGGCTCCGGCCACTGGCTTCTCTGTATCCCAGTCAGGCCAGCCTGCTGAGACACCCGTCGACGCAGTCGAGATATTCCTCGACCCGTCGGACGGGTTGTCGACTGGTGAAGCCGACAACCCCTCTTTGCTGGTTCCCTCGGTGGAGTCAGAGGATCTGCCCACGCTTCGGGCGGCAGTCCCCGTTAAAGTGTCCGAGCTGAGGGAAGGCGGGTGTTCCCAGGCCGCCCTCGGTTACACCGGGGTGCCCGGACTTCATCTCGGTCAGCCGTTCCGCCCGACGCCGGCGGTCTGGCGCCCAGTAGCGGCGACACCGTTCGTCCTCGTCCTCCTCCTCGGATGAGGAGAGGCTTCAACACAAATTGCATTGGTGTTACGAGGAGCTTATGTGGCAGCAGTTACTGTTGTCCGGGAGAAAATCGACTCTGATTCATCCCCCTGCCATCAAGTGGCTGTCGCCCGAACGGCTGAATCAACCACTCGCCGCAGTAGAGATGCCCATCTCTGGGCCGGTTGTTTGGCCGAAACCAGCTGCCCCACCTATTGTGGTGGAACTTCCACCTCCACAACCGAAGTCTGAGGCACCGACCAAAGATTCTCGATCGGGTCACGGCCTGCCCCCCCAGGTTGTTGGCCACCCTCGCTCCCGACCGTCCTCGGCAGGTGGAGGGTGGCTCAGGCCCGAGGCAGCTCTTCGCAGACTCTTCTGAGTCCGATGATGACTCCTACCTGTTCTCCAGGCAGGTCGACCTGCAGTCCTCCGTGGGCCAGTCATTGGACGATAGCCCATCGTCCTTCATGGGTCTGCTTCGGCTCATCTCGGAGTCTACCGGGATGCAGCTCGAGCCCGTGTCCAAATGGGCCAAGTATCCCCTGACGGAGATACTGCACTGAGGGGAATTCACCCACGGAGGCCTTCCCTGTGGCTGAGGCCATTGTAGGCCCAGCCTTGAGCTTTGCGGCGGCCTACTTCCTGTCCTGGCCCTTGGCCAGGATGTATCACAATCTCTTTGCCGGTTCTCGGAGCACCTCTGCTGAGGGATTAGTCACCCGATAAGCGTCTTCCGGCGTTCCGAAAGCGCCGCAACGTGGATAAGCCCCGACAGAGTCCAAGAAGGACCATGCCGGACGAAGGGTGTACGCTGCGCCCCCCCTCGGCCTCCGACAGGCCAGCCCAGCCGCGCTGATGGCACACTCTCCCACGCCCCTCGTTGGGCTCCCTGGATGAGGTCCTCCTCTTTCCCGGCCGACCTGCAGACCACGGTCCGTCAGGTGCGGGACCAGGATAGGGCGGTCAAGCAGCAGCTCAGACTGCTCTGACGTGTGATTCCTGTGCCAGGTCAGTAGTGGCCACGGTGGCTGCTCCTAGGTGACTGAGGATATCTACCTTCACGCGGATACCCAGCCAAGTTGGCGGGCGTCATGTAGGGACTACCTCTTGACCCTGGGTGGAGGACACCTCCAGCGGATCGAAAGTCCAACGCCACTCTGGACTCGCCGTCCGCCCAGAGGGACAAAGGCCCGTCAGCAGCAGTGCCAACCCTTCGTCCTTCTGCCCTGCAGCACCGCAGCCCTGCGCCCAGCAATAGGGCTGCAGGCTCACTTTGCGTCCCAAACCCAGACAGCGGCTCCTCCAACAGGAAGCAAGGAGGTAAGGCCCAGGAGGTCCTCGGCGGTCCTCCCCAAGCCTGCCCAGTGACTGGTTGAGGGGTGTCGCCCAGCCGTCGCCCTTCCCTGTCCTGGCTCCGCCACTTCCTTCCGCCTGTCCGCTGTCACCGCGGACCGTTGGGTGTGGGAGGTGGTAGGGAAGGGCCTGCCTCCTGGAATTCAGGCAGATCCCTCCCTTCCGGGCCGTCGCCCCCGAGCCTGATGTACAAACCCTCGCTGTCAGCCCGCTGAGCTGATATTGCCCTGCCTCGGGGAAAAGGTGATCAGGAGGTGGCGGATTCTCCTCCAGACCGGGTTTGTGTCCAGGTATTCCTGGTCCTGGGGTGGACAGGGCTGGCGCCTCATTCTCTACCTGTCCTGGACATTCTGGTCTCGGACCTTCAGGATGGTCACTGGCTCGGATAATCCCATCCTTGGAGCGAGGCATGTGGTCTATTCCCTGACCTCCAGGACACGCTTTCCGCCCGATCCGTCGTCTTCATCAGAGATTCCTCCGCTCAGAGCGAGGATCTGTTTAAGTTCTGGCTATGCCCCGGCCTCTCTCTAGCTCCAGGGTCTTCACCAAATACATGGCAGTGGTGACAGCATTCCTGGCACCTATGGGTCGGTGTACTTTACCGGAGACCTGCTGGTGCAGCCCTCCAGAGGAGGGTAGCGTCAGAGATCTGGCCCTCCAGGTTTGTTTCAGATTGGCCTCCTCATCAACGAGGCCAGTCGGATTCGTGCGAAGCAGGTGATGCACTTCATGGAGCCAGAGCTGGAAGCTCTCTCTTAGGAGCCAGAGATCGGCTCCCAGCGGACAGGGTTACAGGTTCTTTCCTCCTTTGCCCAATCATTTCTGGTTGGGCATGTGCCCTGCCCGGGACTTCTGGGCTCCTGGCCTTTATGGCGGCCTGCCCAGCGTGGTCCGTTGGGCCCGTTGGTTTTGCATCCTTTTCAATGGGACTGGCTAGCCAGTGGTCATAACACTACGATCCATTGACTGGTGACAGTGACCCAGGAAATGTGGGGCGCTTCAGTGGTGGACCGTTCCGCACATCTGCGGGAGGGTATCCTGTTCGTCGCCCGAGCAGGCGGCCCTATCGAACGATGCATCCTGATGGGTTGGGTGCCCATCTGGGAGCATAGAGGGCAGCCTTGGTCCCCTCAGTCGGATGCTATATCAACCTGTGGAGTCCGAGCGGTCCGCCTAGCCCTCACCACCTTCGCCACGGGTCGTGCTTCCAGGTCCCAGACGGACAATACCACAACCAATAACCACTAACTAACCGCTTAAGGCAGGCCCAGCAGCTCATGCTGTTATCAGAAGCTCTCCGTATATGGTCTCGTGCACAGCATGGGCGGATCTCCCTAGTATTCCGTGTAGGAGCCTCCAACACCCTAGCTGATGCCTAGCGGATGAGAACTCGTCCCTCATAGTGGTCTTTCCTGCGGAGATGTACAAGATCTCTTCTCCCATTGGGGGCCGCGCCTCAGGACCTATTTGCCTCAGGGAGAATGCGAAGCTGAGACTGTTCCATGCCGTTCTCCCCCAGTAGGGCTCCTTGCAGGAGGATGCCTTTTTGGCTCGGGACCCGGGCTTCTCATCTTTTTCCCCATTTCCTTGATCCACAAGGTGCTCTCAAGGCGAGGAGGACAAGGCGCAGGTGATTCTGGCCCCAGACTGGCCTGAGAGTTCTGTATCCACTCCTCAGTCTCGCTCCAGGCTCCTGGGCGGCTTCCTTCACATGGACCTGATCTCAGTCCAATTGGGAAGGTATTCTATCGGACCTTTAATCCACTAGCCTGTCTGGTGCTGAGTTTCTGTGCCTGGGTCTTTTCCGACGAGTCTTGAACGCTGCTGGGCGTCCCATAAGAGTCGACCAGAAAATGCTATGCCTTCAAATGGAAGAGATTTTCCCCAGTTCGGCCCGTCCCTGGCACATTTTTCTCATGCCCTGTTGGGCTCCCCTGGATGAGGTCATCCCTCATCTTCCCGCCGATCTGCAGACTACGGTTAAGCAGGTGCGGGACCAGGAGAGGCAGTGGCCAAACAACGCTCCAGACTGCTTTGGATGTAGGGGACTCATGTGCCAGATCGGTGGCGGCCGCGGTGGCTATGCGTCGGCGGGCTTGGCTGAGGATATCCACCTTTCACCGGATACCCAGCACAAGTTGGCGGATGTTCCTTTGGGGACTGACCTCTTGACCCTGGGGTGGAAGGTCACCTGCAGAGGATCGAGGCCAATGCCACCTTGGACTCGGTCTCTTCCGCTCAGAAGGACAAGAGCCGCAAACCACAGCCTAAGCCCTTCGTCCTTCTGTGCCCCTGGCGCCCCGGCCCAGCAGCGTCAGGGCCAGCAGGCTCGACCTTGGCATCCCAAACCCAAGCCGCCGGCTTCCTCTAACAGGAGGCAGGGAGGAAGGGCCCAGGAGGTCCCTCGGCGGTCCCTCCTCCAAGCCTGCCCAGTGACGGGCTGAGGGTGTCGCCCCATCCCCGTCCCACCCTGGGCCCCCCGTGGGGGAGACAGCTCCGGCACTTCCCGTTCCGCCTGGTCCGCTGTACCACGGACAGGTGGGTCTTGGAGGTGGTGGGAAGAGGCCTGCCTCTGGAATTGACGCGCACCACCCTTCAGGCAGCGCCGCCTCGAGGCTTCGGGATCCCCAGCCTCACTGGCGGCTGTCGAGCCGACATCACTCTCCTCCTCCAGAAGGAGGTGGTAAGAGGTGGTAACCTCCTTCAGACCCCAGGGTTTTGTCCAGGTACTTCCCTGGTTCCAGCGAGACGGGGCTGGCCCATTCTCGACCTACCACGGCTCGACAAGTTTCTAGGGTCTCGAACCTAGGATGGTCACTCTGGCTCAGATAATACCATCTTGGAGCAGGCGTGTGGTTCTGCTCTCTGGACTTGCAGGAATGGCGTTTTTCACGTCCTATCAGTCCGTCTCACCAGAGATTCCTTCGCTTCGGCGGAAGGATCTCTCTTCGATTCAAGCCATGCCCTTCGGCTTGTCTCCAGCTCCCAGGGTCTTCACCAAATGCATGGCAGTGGTGACAGCATTCCCTGCGGCGCGAGGGGTCCGGGTGTGCCCTTACCTGGGCGACTGGCTGATAGCAGCTCCCTCCAGGAAGGAGGCGGAGTGGTCAGAGATCTGGCCCTCCAGGTCTGCTCTCAACTGGGCCTCCTTATCAACGAGGCCAAGTCGGAACTCGAGCGAAGCAGGTGATTTTATTCATCGGGCGCAGCGACTCTCATCGAGCCAGGCGGCTCCCGTGAGACAGGGCAGGGTTCTTTCCTCCTTTGTCGATCATTTCTGGTTGGGCAGTGCGCTTCCGGGACTTCCCTGCCTCCTGGGTCTCATGGCGGCCTGTGCCAGCGTGGTCCGTTGGGCCCGCTGGAACATGCGTCCCCTTCAGTGGGGACTGGCCAGCCAGTGGTCACAACGCTGCGATCCCTTGGACCAGCTTGTGTCGGTGACACAGGGGATGTGGAATGCTCTCCAGTGGTGGACCGTTCCAGATCATTTGCAGGAGGGCATCCCGTTCGTCCGCCCGGGCAGACGGTCTCTCTGTCGACCCGATGCCTCTCTGATGGGTTGGGTGCCCATCTGGGGAACACGGGCCCATGGCCTCTGGTCTCGCAGGAGTCCCGATGCCACATCAACCTGCTGGAGCTCCAGCGGTCCGCCTAGCTCTCACCGCCCGCCTGTTCCTCCGGGGTCAAGTGGTCCCAGTCCAGACGGACAATACCACCGACCATGTACTATCTAAACCGCCAGGGCGGACGCGGCCCATGCTTCTATGCAAGGAAGCTCTCCGATTTGGTCACTCGTCGCAGCCTGGAGGCGGATCTCCCTAGCCATTCACGTGGCAGGAGCCTCCAACACCCTGGCCGTGCCTGGGCGGATGGGGGCTGCATCCCACAGTGGTCTCTCCTGCGAGGAGGTAGTGCAGCTGTTCTCCCTTTGGGGCACACCTCAGGTGGACCTGTTTGCTCCATGGAGGCAGCGAAGCTGAGTCTGTTCCATGCGCCCCCCTCAGCAGGGCTCGCTGCAGGGGATGCCTTCTCAGGCAATGGACCCCGGCCCTCTTACGCCTTTCCCATTTCCCTTGATCCACAAGGTGCTTCTCAAAGGCGAGGAGGGACAAGGCGCAGGTGATTCTGATAGCCCCAGACTGGCCTCGCAGTTCCTGGTACCCAGATCTCCTCAGTCTCAGCCCAGGACTCCGCTGGCAGCTTCCAGCTGCGCCCGGACCTGCTCTCAGTCAATCAGGAAGGTGTTCCATCCGGACCTTCAATCCCTGCACCCTGGCGGCCTGGTTCCTGAGCCGGCTAGAGTTCCAGGCTTTGGGTCTTTCCGACCAGTCCTCAATGTAGTTAGAGGCGTCCCGTAGAGTCGACCAGAAAATGCTATGCCTTCAAATGGAAAAGGTTTTCCATTTGGTGTCAGAGCAAGGGCTTGGACCCTTCCTCCTGTTCCTTGGCAAGCATCTTGGACTATTTATGGTCCCTTTCTAGTCAAGGGCTTAGGTCAGCTGACCCTAAGGTGCACCTGGCAGCCATCTCTGCTTGCAGGCGGGCCGGGAAGCAGTCGATGCTGAGGAGAAGGTGGTCTGGCGCTTTTCAAAGGCCTTGATCACATTTCCCCTCCAGTGCAAGAGACCCCCACCTCCGTGGGATCTACTGCTAGTACTGAAAGCTCATGGGCAAGCCATTGAACCTATGCACAGGTGTGCTCTCTCACCTGTCATTGGAAGACCGCCTTCTTGGTGGCTATCCGTCCAGCCAGAAGGATGGGAGAGCTCCAGGCGCTTTCCATTGAGTCTCCTTTCCTGGTCTTCCACAGGGACAAGGTTGTCCTGCGCCCCAACCCGAAATTCCTTCCGAAGGTGGTGTCGGAGTTTCACCTTAACCAAGTGTTGACTCTGCCGGTGTTCTACCCCAATCACACCTCGGAGGCCGAATATAGGCTCCATACTCTGGATCCTAGAAGGGCGCTCGCTTATTATAAGGAGCGCACGGCTGAAATTCGGGGAGAGGTTCGCCAGCTGTTTGTCACCTACGCTGAAGCCATCTGGCAGACCTGCAGCCAAGCGGACCGATAAGCAGGTAGGTAACCTCCTGCAGATCTCTACTATAAGTTAGCGGGCATGGAGCCTCCCAGAGGGATAAGAGCTCATTCTACCGCCATACTGCTGCAACGGTGGCTGCTTCCAGGGACGTCCCTATCCAGGAAATCTGCAGGGCTGCTACCTGAAGTCAGCAAACACCTTCATTACCCACTACCACATCGACCTTGAGTCACGCCGGGATGCTGGTTTTGGGGCCTCGGTTCTCAGTCTCTCTTTCCCAAGTAAGTATATGGGGTGTGTCTTGCCTCCCTCCTCCGGAGAACTGCTAGGAGTCTGCCAATGAGTGTGGATGAACAACATATCCATGTCCCTAGAAATACAGGTTACTCACCTGTAACAGGAGTTCTAGGAATGGTATATGTTGTTCATCCACACGACCCACCCGACCTCCCCGGCTTCGACGCACAACCTGAGCTTCCAGCGGGCCAGATCTGGCGTCATGGGGCGGAGCCGAGAGTTATACCACCCGGGTGGGTGGGAGGAGCAAGCTTGAAGACCTTCCGGCAAGATTTAAAGCGGCAAGGATACTGCCAATGAGTGTGGATGAACAACATATACCATTCCTAGAACTCCTGTTACAGGTGAGTAACCTGTATTTCGGCCCTGGAGTGGAAGGCCATCTCCAGAGGATCGAAAAATCCAATGCCACCCTGGATTCGGTCTCATCCGCGCAGAGGGACAAGGGTCATAAGCCCCAGCCTAAGCCCTTTCGTCCCTCTACTCGCATGACGCGGCCCAACAACAGCGTCAGGGCCAGCAGGCTAGACCTTGGTATTCCAAGCCTGCCATCAGCTTCCCCAATAGGAAGCAAGGAGGAAAAGGCCCTGGTGGTCCCCAGGCCGGTTCTTCTTCCAAGCCTAAGTGACGGGCTGAGGGGTGTCACCCCCATCCCCGTCACCTCTTCCCTGGTTCCCCCCGTGGGGGACGGCTCCGACACTTCCTTTACGCCTGGTCCGCTGTTACCACGGACAGGTGGGTTTTGGAGGTGGTGGAAGGCCTGCCTCGACCGAGCAGGCTCCACCCTTCAGAGCCGTCGCCCGGGGCTTTAGGTCCCCAGGAATTTACAGGCTTGTCGAGCCGACATCGCCTCCCTCCTTCAGAAAGGGTGATAAAGAGATAGAGGACCCTCCATAAGAACCAGGGTTCGTGGTCCAGGTACTTCCTGGTCCCGAAGCAGACGGGGCTGGCGCCCATCTTAGACCCACACGACCTGAACAAGTTCCTAAGGTCTCGAACCTTCAGAATGGTCACTCTGGCTCAGATAATACCATCTCTGGAACACGGCATGTGGTTCTGTTCTCTGGACTTCCAGGACGGATTCTTCACGTCCCTATCCGTCCGTCTCATCAGAGATTCCTCCCCTTCAGAGCGGAGGATCCCTCTTCGAGTTCCAGGCCATGCCCTTGGCCTTTCTTCAGCTCCCAGAGTCTTCACCAAATGCATTGCAGCGTGACAGCTTCCTATGGCGCTAAGGGTCCGGTGTACCCTTACCTGGACGATTGGCTTGATAGCAGCCCCTCCAGGTTGGAGGTGGAGCGATCCAGAAATCTGGCCCTCCGGTTTGCTCTCAACTGGGCCTCCTGGTCCACCGAGGCCAAGTCGGAACTTCGAGCCAAGCAGGTGGTATCCTTCATCGGGGCAGAGCTCGACTCTCTTCGAGCCAGAGCACGGCTCCCAGCGGACAGGGCCGAGGTTCTTTCCTCCTTCGCCCAGTCATTTCTGGTTGGGCAATCGCGCCCTGCCTGGGACTTCCTGCGACTTCTGGGTCTTATGGCGGCCTGTACCAGCGTAGTCCGTTGGGCACGCTGGCACATGCGCCCCCTCCAGTGGGGTCTGGCCGCCCAGTGGTCACAGCATTGCGATCCTCTGGACCAGCGCGTGTGGACGACCCAGGAGATGTGGAACGCTCTCCAGTGGTGGACCGTTCTGTCCCATCTGCAGGAGGGTATCCCGTTTGTCCGCCCCGAGCCGACGGTCTCTCAACGACCGACGCCTCTTTGATGGGTTGGGGTGCCCATCTGGGGGAACACCGAGCACACGGCCTCTGGTCCCCGCGGGAGTCCCGATGCCATATCAACCTGCTGGAGCTCCGTGCGGTCCGTCTAGCTTTCACCGCCTTTGCTCCGTTTCTCCGGGGTCAAGTGGTCCGGGTCCAGACGGACAATACCACGACTATGTACTATCTAAACCGACAGGGCGGGACGCGCTCCATGCTCCTATGCAAGGAAGCTCTCCGCATTTGGTCACTAGTGCGCAGTCTGGAGGCGGATCTCCTGGCCATCCATGTGGCAGGAGCCTCCAATACCCTGGCCGATGCCCTGAGCCGGATAGGGGCTGCATCGCACGAGTGGTCTCTCCTGCCGGAGGTAGTACAGGACCTGTTCTCCCGTTGGGGCACACCTCTGGTGGATCTGTTTGCCTCCAGGGAGAACGCGAAGCTGAGTCTGTTTCATGCCGGCCCCCCTCAGCAGGGTTCGCTGCAGGGGGATGCCTTCTCGAGGCAGTGGACCCCGGGCCTCTTTTACGCCTTTCCCCCCGTTCCCCTGATTCACAGGGTCCTGCTGAAAGCGAGGAGGGACAAGGCGCAGGTGATTCTGATAGCCCCAGACTGGCCTCGCCAGTTCTGGTACCCAGATCTCCTCAGTCTCAGCTCCAGGACTCCTCGGCAGCTTCAGCTCGCCGGACCTGCTCTCAGTCAATCAGGGAAGGTGTTCCATCCGGACCTTCAATCCCTGCACCTGCTGGCCTGGTTCCTGGCGGCTAGAGTTCCAGGCCTTGGGTCTTTCCGGCGAGGTCCTCAGCGTCGTTGAGGCGTCCCATAAGAGTCGACCAGAAAATGCTATGCCTTCAAATGGAAGAGGTTGTCCATTTGGTGTCGGGAGGGTTGGACCCTTTCTCGTGTCCTGTGGCAAGCATTTTGGACTATTTATGGTCCCTTTCTAGTCAAGGGCTTAGGTCACGACCCTTAAGGTGCACCTGGCAGCCATCTCTGCTTACCGAGCGGGCGGTCAGCATTCAGTGGCGCAGGAAAGTAGTGGGCGCTTCTTTAAAGGCCTTGATCACATTTCCCCTCAGTCACGGGAACCCCCACCTCCGTGGGATTTACTGCTGGTACTGGCAAAGCTCATGGGCAAGCCATTCGAACCAATGCACAGGTGTGGTCTCCCCCACCTGTCGTGGAAGACCGCCTTCTTGGTGGCTATCACGTCAGCCAGAAGGATGGGAGAACTCCAGGCGCTTAGCATAGAGTCTCCTTACCTGGTCTTCCACAGGGACAAGGTTGTCCTACGCCCCCACCCGAAATTCCTTCCGAAGGTGGTGTCGGAGTTTCACCTTAATCAGGTGTTGACTCTGCCGGTGTTCTACCCCAATCTCACCTCGGAGGCCGAATATAGGCTCCATACTCTGGACCCTAGAAGGGTGCTCGCTTATTATAAGGTGCGCACGGCTGAAATCCGGGGAGAGGTTCGCCAGCTGTTTGTCACCTACGCTGAAGCCGCACCTGGCAGACCTGCAGCCAAGCAGACGATAGGCAGATGGGTCACCTCCTGCATAAATCTCTGGTATGAGTTGGCGGGCATGGAGCCTCCCAGAGGGATAAGAGCTCATTCTACCCGCCATACTGCTGCATCGGTGGCTGCTTCCAGGGATGTCCCTATCCAGGAAATCTGCAGGGCTGCTACCTGGAAGTCAGCACACACCTTTATTTCCCACTACCACATCGACCTTGAGTCACGCCGGGATGCTGGTTTTGGGGCCTCGGTTCTCCAATCTCTGTTCCCCAAGTAAGTATGTAGGGGGTGTGCCTTGCCTCCCTCCTCCCGGAGAACTGCTAGGAGTCTGCCAATAAGTGTGGATGAACAACATATCCATGTCCCTAGAAATACAGGTTACTCACCTGTAACAGGAGTTCTAGGAATGCGTATATATTGTTCATCCACAGACTCCCACCCGACCTCCCGGCGGCGCTGACAACAAGAGCTTCCAGCGGGCCAGATCTGGCGTCATGTGGGAGCCGTGAGGTTTTACCACCGGGTGGGTGGGAGGAGCTAACTTGAAGACCTTCCGCAAGATTTAAAGCGGCAAGGAACCTGCCAATAAGTGTGGATGAACAACATATACCATTCCTAGAACTCCTGTTACAGGTGAGTAACCTGTATTTTTTGCCTGGCCTTCCATCCCAACGTCCTGGACAACCGCAAGCTGCGTTTAAAGCTGGGGAGAAAGGAGAAAAGGAACACGCCCGTGAAATCGAAGGAGGTGAGGTGGGCGGTTTCTGCGGCCACAGGATCTGCCGAAGAGCTGGAACAAATGAAGACATTTGAGGAGGAAGCAGCTCGAGCTTTGGCCAGTCGAAGCTTCTTCGTTCTGCTTAACCTTGGCTACACCTTTATGGGCTCCTTCAAGGAGTTGTACCAGTCTCTCCCCACCAGGAGTGAGGTGCCTTTGGGTTCGCACTCCTCCCGCCCTCGGAAGAGGGATAAGGACCCCGGGTCATGGTCCAAGCGAAGACGCTCTTGGGACCGAGAAAGGTCCGAGTCTTGGAGCACGCGGTCTCTAATTCGGTCGAGATAGCCTCCTCGGCGGCCGGCTTCACAGACTTTCCGTCTGGCAAGGAGACGGAGGAAGTGGTCGACAAGGTTGAGATTGTTCTCGACCCAGTTGAGCACTTGTCGCCAGTTCAGCCAGATGACTCCTTTGAAAGGATTCCGGTCCTTGTCTTTCCTGATGAGGAGACCAAGTCTGCTGGCATCCCCATTAAGGACCCGGTTCTGGACCCTCTGTTTTCACCGATCCCGGTGTCTCCCAATTGACCGAGTTGGCCTCCCCGATCTCTGTCGAGGTCCAGAACCCCAAAGAGTCATAAGCACTCTAAGACGATACGACGCCACAGGTCCTCATCCTCCTCGGACGAGGAGAGGCTTCGATGGAAACTCCGTTGATGCTATGAAGATCTCACGTGGCAGCAGCTGATTCTGTCCGGGCAGAAGCCGGCCACCCTGGCCCTTGCATGGCTTCCACCTCCTAGGCAGACGCCGACCCCTCCGGAAAAGAAGCCTTCAGTTCCCGCACCCGTGGGGCCGGCCCATATCCCGGCTCAGCCTGTCTCTCTCTCTCCGCCAATTAGGGTGGAACCACCGCCTAAGCAGCCTGAGGGAGGGGCGCCCTCGAAAGAGGACCTATAAGACACCAGGCTTCTTCGGCGTGTGACTATTACCGTCACCCCGGATTACCCTCGGCGTATCGAGGGTGACCTAGGTGGCAGACCGCTATACCACGATTCTTCGGACTCTGACACTGGATTACACTCACATCCCGAGGATGATGAGTCATCCATGACAGGTTTGGAGGAAGGTCCTTCCTCCTTTTAGGGCATCCTCTGCCTCATCTCAGAATCTACCGGAATGCCCATGGAGTCCTCCCAAAAGAAGGCGGCTTACCCTCTCACTGATATCCTCAAGAGAGGGGATACACCGATGGAGGCCTTTCTGGTGGCAGAGGCCATTGTTGGCCTGGCCCTTGAACTTTGCCAGCATCCTGCTTCCTGCCCAGCACAGTCTGCCCTGCAGCTACGCGGTGCCCATGGGGTCCCTTGCGGGGTTCACAGAGCACCCTTCGGATAAGAGCATGGTGACTGCCTCTGTGTTCAGGCGTACTGGGAGTCTGGCCGACACTGACAGACCCCGGGACAAGGAGTCAAAAAAAATATGGACCACTTTGCCCAGACGGTCTATGTGGCCTTTCCTCTGGGTCCTAGTCAGGCCAGCTCCGCTGTCATTATGGCACACTTCTCTTATGCCCTTCTCAGGTCATTAGACGAGGTCCTTCCTCATCCTCCAGCAGACATGCAGACTATGGTCAAGCAAGTCCGAGACCGAGGGTCGTGCTGTTGCAAAACAGCAGCTCCAGACAGCCCTGGATATAGGATATTCTTATGCCCGTTCTCTTGCAGCCGCAGTGGCCACTCGCCGCAGGGCTTGGCTGAGGCTTTCCTCCTTCCCAGCAGATACTCTGCATAAGTTTTCTGATGTGCCCTTCCTAGGTACCGACTTGTTTGGTCCCGGAGTGGCCTGTCACCTTCACCATATAGAGCAGTCCAGTGCCACCTTGGATGCTACTTCTGCTAAGGGTTCTTCTGGCAAGAACCAACAGAGGAGAAAGAAGCCATTTCGGCATTCTTCCCCTGCGGTCTGGCAGCCCTCCTAACAAGGAGGTCAGTCAGCAGCAGCAGCAGGCTTAAGCTTGGCGCCCACGTCCCAAGCAGGGTCCTCAACAGCCCCATAAAGGAGGCTGAGGTACAGGTCCAGGAGCCTCCTCCTCCTTGCCTGCTCAATGACTGGCTGGGGGTTGCCACACCTACAGCCATCACGCCAGCTCTGGGTCCTCCCATGGGGGGGGTTGGCTCCGCCACTTCCTTTCCGTGTGGTCCGATATCACTTCGGACAGGTGAGTTCTTGAAGTGGTCAGTCAGGGACTGCCTCTAGAGTTCGAGCAATACCCTCCCAGCCGAGCCTGTGCCCCTCGGGAGGAAAGGTTCTCTGCTTGCACTCGGTCTGTCCTTCGAGATGACATAGTTCAGCTGCTCCCCAAGGAGGTAGTAGCTCCAGTGCCGGATCCTGCTACAGACCCAGGCTGTGTGTCCAGGTACTTCCTGGTGCCGAAGCGAACGGGGGGTTGGCGCGCTCCATCCTAGATCTCCACAACCTGAATCAATATATCCGGTCCCGCACCTTCCGGATGGTAACTCTGAACCAGATCATATCATGCCTGGAGCGAAACATGTGGTTTTGTTCACTGGATCTGCAGGACGCGTTCTTTCATGTCCCAATCCGTCCGTCCCATCAGCAGTTCCGCCTCTTCAGGGTCAAGGGGACCCTGTATGAGTTCCGAGCCATGCCGTTCGGCCTGTCATCGGCCCCACGGGTCTTCACCAAGTGCATTGCAGTGGTGGCAGCCCACCTTCAGTGTCGAGGAGTCAGAATCTACCCTTATCTCGACGACTGGCTCTTGGCAGGTTCCTCCCTTCAGAAGGTAGAGAGTTCCAGGGATCTGGCTCTCCAAACCTGCTACCAACTCTGCCTCCTGATCAATGAGGCCAAGTTGGATCTCGTGCCCTCTCAGGTGATGGGCTTCATCGGGGCAGAGCTCGACTCTCGTTAAGCCAGAGCTCGGCTCCTGGCAGACAGGGTGGAGGTTCTCTCCTCCTTTGCCCGATCATTTCTGATTGGGCACTTGCGCCCTGCCCGGGACTTTCTGTGCCTTCTGGGTTACATGGCAGCGTGCACCTCAGTGGTCCGTTGGGCCTGGTGGTACATGCACACCCTCCAATGGGAGCTGGCCACCCAGTGGACTCAGTGCCATGGTCATTCTGACCAGCTGATCACTGTAACCCAGAAGATGTGGGACGCTCTTCAGTGGTGGACCACCCCAGACCGATTGCAGGAGGGGATCCCATTTGTCCGCCAGAGCAGACGGTCGTCCTTACAACCGATGCCTCTCTCATGGGCTGGGGAGCCCACATCGGGGACAACAGGGCCCATGGGTTCTGGACTCCCGAGAAGTCCTGATGCCACATCAACCTGTTGGAGCTCAGAGCAGTCAGACTGGCACTGTCAGATTTTACTTCCTCGGCTCCGGGGTCAAGTGGTTCAAGTCCAGATGAACAATACCACGACCATGTACTACCTCAACAAACTGGGCACCACGCACTGTGGTCTGCTGTGCAAGGAGGCGCTCCGCATCTGGACCCTCGTAGGCCGGTTGGAGGCGGATCTCCTAGCCATTCATGTGCCAGGAGCCTTGAGCCAACTGGCGGATACTCTCAGCCGCATGGGCCAGACATCCCACGAGTGGTCTCTCCATCCAGAGGTAGCTTACAATCTGTTCTTCCGTTGGGACAAACCGTTGGTTGGCCTGTTTGCCTCCAGGGAAAACAAGCTGAGACTGTATCATGCCCGCCCCCTCAGCAGGGCTTGCTGCAGGGGGATGCCTTCTCGAGGCCGTGGACCCCAGGCCTCCTGTATGCTTTCCCCTCGATCCACAAGGTGTTACTCAAGGTGAGGAGTGGCAGGGCGAAGGTGATCCTGGTAGCCCCAGATTGGCCACGCCAGTTCTGGTATCCAGATCTCCTCAGCCTTGGCTGCAGGCCCCTGGAGCGGTTTTGTACACGCCTGGACCTGATATCACTGTACCATTGGAAGATGCTCTATCCGGACCTTTAATCCCTGCACCTCACAGCCTGGTACCTGAGCGGCTAGAGTTCCAGGCTTTGGGTCTGTCTGACGATGTCTACACCGTGGTGGAGGCATCGAGAAAGGAATCAACCAGGAAATGTTGCACCTTCAAATGAAAAAGATTTTCTATTTGGTGTTAAGGTAAGAGTCTGGATCCCTTATCCTGTTTTGTGGCTAACATTCTCGACTACCTTTGGTCTCTCTCCAAAGGGGGGGGGTTTGCGGTCATCGACCCTTAGGTTGCACCTAGTAGCCATTTCTGCTTACTGGGCGTGGGCCGGTCAGCCGACAGTGGCGCAGGAGACAGTGGGTGGGTGCTTCTTCAAAGGCCTGGATCACATATCCCCTCCGGTGCATGAACCTCCACCTCCGTGGGATCTACTGCTAGTTTTGGCAAAGCTCATGGGCAAGCCATTCGAACCAATGCACAAGTGTGAGTTGTCTCACTTATCGTAAAAGACTGCCTTCCTGGTGGCTATCACGTCTGCCAGAAGGACAGGGGAGCTCCAGGCGCTTTGGGTGGACTCCCCCTTATCTGGTCTTTCCCAGGGACAAAGTTGTCCTATGCCCCACCTGAAATTCCTTCCGAAGGTTGTCAGTTTCACCTTAACCAGGTGTTGACTCTGCTGGTATACTACCCTAACTACACCTCGGACGCTGAGTACTTGCTCCATACTCTGGACCTGAGACGTGCTCTCTCCTGTTATATGGGGAGAACGGCAGAAATTCGTGGAGAGGTTTGCCAGCTGTTTGTCACCTACGTTGAAGCTGCTTCTGGCAGACCTGCAGCCAAATGGACAACAGCAAGATGGATTCCATCATGCGTAAGTTTGTGCTATGAATTGGTGGGCAAGGAATCTCCCAGAGGGAAAAGAGCTCATTCTACCCGCCATGCTGTTGCTTCGGTGGCTGCTTCTAAGGACATCCTTATCCAGGAGATCTGGTCTTTGCTACCTGGAAGTCCGCAAACACCTTCATTACCCACTACCACATTGACCTTAAGTCACGCCCGGGATTCTGGTTTGGGGGCCTCTGTTCTCCAGTCTTTATTTCCTAAGTAGGGGATGTGTGCCATGCCTCCCTCCTCCCGGAGAACTGCTTGGAGTCTGCCAGTGTGGATGAACAACATATCCATGCTCCTAGAAAAACAGGTTACTCACCTGTAACAGTAGTCCTAGGAGTGGTATATATTCATTCATACGCACCCACCCGACCTCCCCGGCTTCAGACGCACAACCTTGCTTCCAGCGGGCTAAGATCTGGTGTCATGGGGCGGAGCCAAGGTATATACCACCCAGGTGGGTGGGAGAAGCCAGCTTGAAGACTTCCAGCAAGATTTAAAGGGGAAAGAGACATGCCAAACAGTGTGGATGAACAACATATAGCACTCCTAGAACTACTGTTACAGATGAGTAACCTGTTCTTTCTGGCCTCTGGCATTGTCTTTGCTTCTTTAACTGGAGGGGCACTGAAATGTTTTTCTTTCTGCTTTTTCTTGGGAAGCACAGATTCTGATGCCTGCTCAGCAGATCTTTTTGTAGACACTGATCTCCCTGTCAGACACCCTGACCTGAGTCCCCTTTAGCAGCTTAGTCCTTCTGCTTCTCTTGAGGAACTTGACTCTCCCAAGAGCCAGGCTCTGAAGAGGAAGCAGACCGTAAGGCCATAATTTCCTCAAGTTTTTTTGGCCTTTTTTTTTTTTTTTTTTGTTTTAAATGTTTAGGGGCAAACCCTGATGGAAGGCTCACAGCTGGAAAAATTGTGATCAGGATTCTAACAGGAAAAACACAACTTGTGGCAGTCTGCCTTAGCCAGGAATTTAAAGGGGCACTGTCAGTGTTGCCCCTTTATTTTGTAAGTAAAGTGAGCAATGTGCCTCTTGGCACAGTTGCATCTGAGATTCACTCCACAATGCCCCTGCATGTACAAACTTATAGCCTTTTGTCCGGTTTTCTAGATTTTTGCATAAATATTCGGACACTCGGTCCCATAAAAACTCAACTGCGTCCTGTAAGTACAATGAGGTTGGGAACAAGCCTCTGGCACGAGCAGTGTCTTGAAGTGATTTTTTTCAGAAGGAAACTGAGAATAATAAACCTGCTTCTCCTGTTGAAATACATTGCTGGTATCTCCCAAGAAAAACAGAGCGCTGTGCAGTGTATATTTCTTGGTGTTGCCGAAATCACGTGCATGCGCTTCAGAGGCAAGAACAAAGATCCCACTCATGCGCAAGAGTGTGCCTCTGAAGTGCAAGCACAGGATTTCAGCAACACAGAGAAATTCAAAATTGTACACTGCACAGTGCTCGTTTTTTTTCTGGGAGATATGAGCAACGTTCAATTTCAACATGAGGAGGAGGCTTATTATTCTATCTCGGTTTCCTTCTGAAAAAAATCACTCTTCGGGACAGCGCTTGTGCCAGAGGTGCGTTCCCAACCTCATTGTGCTTCTGGGATGCGAGTGAGTTTTTGTCAGTGTCTGAATATTTTTGCAAAAATCTAAAACGGCCAGAAGGCTACAAGTTTATACATGTAGGGGCTTGCGGGGCCGGGGGGTGTTCCTATGGATCCCAATCACTTGGGCTAACTTGCCTTGGTTGCTGCCGCAGACCCAGTCAGTGCTCTGACCCTTCTGCCTTGCCATCCCAGGTTGCCTCACAGCGGAGATTTATCCCGTGCACTGTGAAAACCTGGAGGCCGGGGGCTGAAGGGGAGCGACCTTAAGTGAGACCGCTTCGCTGCCGATAGTCTGCCATCATCACGCCGGAGGATTGATTTTGGCCCCTACTTTCTTCCCATGGCGCGAGTGTGCAGTGGCGTCAAGGACGCTTTTGTGCACGTCAGCATCCACAGTGTGCCAGACGTCTGCCCACGCCAGCCCACACTTTGTTCGCCGAGCTACACCTGCCCCCAACCACCGCCAGGGGTCAGTATCCCAGCTATCTCCCTATCCCTCCCTCCCCGAAGGAGGATAGCTGTGTATGGGACCTTTGAGCCTTCTTCACCTGGGCGACCAGAGTCCGGTCCCAAATTTGGTTCACCAGTGTGGCGCGAGGTGTGGCGTCCAGCGCCTCAGTTCTCGGCACCACCTGGCTGGCTAATCGGCATAAAATTCTAGACTCCAGGGCTGCTCAATTAAGCAGACGGATTGCACTTGGGATAGAGAGGGTTCAGAGAAGGGCAACCATGATGTTGCATGGTATGCAGGGGAAGCCATACGAGCATAGGTGTAGAGAATTGGATCTGTACCCATTGGAGACCAGAAGGGTTGGGGGGACATGAGTGAAACTTTTAAATATGTGAAGGGGATCAATAAAGTGAAGGAGGGGAGCTTATTTAAAAGGAAGGAGGGGGCTAAAACTAGAGGGCATAACCCAAGATTTGAAGGGAGGAAGATATAGAGGCAATCTGAGGGGGAGATTCTTCACATAGAGGGTGGTGGAGACCTCGAAGAAACTACCAGAGGAGGTGGTGGGGGCTAAAATGGTGGAGAAATTGAAGCGGACATTGTACAGACGTATGGGGTTGGTAAGTGGGGGAAGGGGAGGGCCTGTGGAAAAGGAGTTGAGTAGTGGGGAGGAAAGGGAAGACTCTATGAGCTATTGGGGTCCTTTTCTGCCATCGTATTTCTATGATTCTATGATGTACGATTCCATTTGGTGTCAGGGCAAGGAGCTAGATCCCCTTGTCTGCCCTGCGGCTAGTATCTTTGAGCACTTCTGTTCCCTCTCCCAGCAGGAGCTGTAAGCAATGACCCTGAAGGTGCACCTAGCAGCCATCTCTGCATGCCGCGCACGGGTTGGTATGTTGATGGTGGCCCATGAGAAGGTGGTCAGGTGCCTTTTTTTTTTTTTTTTTTTAAGGCCTGGACTAGCTGTCCTTTCTGGTGCGTGAACCACCACCTTGGGACTTACTGCTGGTATTGGTGGTGCTCATGGGCAAGCCTTTTGAGCCTGCGCACAGGTGTGAGATGTCGCACCTCTTGGAAGACGACCTTCTTGATGTCTCTCACATCAACCAAAAGGATTAGTGAGCTCTCTACGCTTTTGGTGGAGTCTCCATATCTGATCTTCCACAGGGACAAGGTAGTCCTTTGCCACCACCCGATGTTCGTCATGAAGGTTGTATGCATTTCACCTTAACCAGGTGATGAACCTTCCGGTGTATTTTACCAACCCATCTTTGGAGACCGACCACAGACTCCATATTCTGCACCTGTGGAGGGTGCTTTCCTACTATGTAGAGCATACGGCTGGAGTTTGGGGGGCGAGGCTCTTCAGCTGTTTGTGACATGCTGAAGCTGTGTTTGGCACACTGGCAGCTAAGCAGACAGTTGGCAGGTAGAATAAGTCTTGCATTGACTTCTGCTATAGGTTGGTTGGTAGGGAGCCTCCGGTAGGGTTAGGGCTCATTCCACCAGCCATACTGCTGCCTCAGTGACTGCTTTCAGGGACATCCCTATCCAGGATATCTGCAGGGCTGCCATGTAGAAGTCAGCACACACACTTGTTCATCTCCCATTACAGTATCAACCTGGTCTTGTTGAGATGCTGCATTTAGGACCACAGTTCTCCAATCTGTTTGACATGTTGGGGTGATTGTCTTGCTCCCTCCCTCAAGAGAAGTGCTAGAAATCTGCTATCATGTAGATAAGTGAACTATGTCCACGTCCCTAGGAAAACTGGTTACTCGCCTGTAGCCGTAGTTCTAGGAATGGTGCCTAGTTCACATCCACACTATCCATGCAACCTCCCCTGGCAAGTGGCATGGGGATCCCTGCTACAAGCATGCAGTATCGGACATTGTGGGGTAGAGTCAAAGGATATACTGCAATGGTGGTGGGACGAGCTTAGCTTAAAGATGTTCTGATGTGTCAGCATGTCAGCACTACTGGTGGAACTTTCTTGGTGTGGATGTGAACTACATACCACTTCCAGAACTATGGTTACAGGTGAGTAAGCTATTTTTCGAGGGACGTGGATATGATGTACAATCCACACTTCAGGCAATGTTCCTTTCCCCTTTAAATTCTGCCAGAATGTCTTCAAGCTGGCTTCTCTCACCCACCTGGGTGGTAACTCCCCTAGCACCGCCCCCTGATGTCAGATCTTCCTTTCTGCTAGAAGAAGGTTCCCTTCTTATTGCTGTCGCGCTGAGTAGACCCTTTGCTTATTAAAAACTCTTGTCTTCAAATGGCTCCTTTTCCAAGTCTCCTGACAAGGAGTCAAAGAAATTGGACCACATGGCCAAAAAGGTCCATGCTGCTTCCTCTCTCGAGACTTTGGCAAGTGAGTTCAGCCCTCTTAATGGCCCACTTTGCCTGTTCCATTCTGGGCATGCTTGATGAGGTGCTTATTCGTCTCCTACCGGACTTACAGACCACGGTCAAGCAGGTCTGGGATCAAGGCCGAGCGGTGGCTAAGCAGCAGCTCCAGACTGCCATGGACAGCAGTGAGTGTTGCACTTAGTCTCTGGTGGCCGTGGTTTCATATGCCACAGGGCTTGGCTGAGGATCTCTACCTTTACAGCAGATACCCAGAACAAGCTGGTGGATGTCCCCTTCTTGGGCACAGACTTGTTATGGCCTGGGGTGGAGGGGCACCTCACCCACATTGAAAAGTCCAGTGCCACCTTGGACTCTGTGACTTTCACCCAGAGGGATCCTAAGGGCTCCAAACAGCAGAAGAAGCCCTTTTGGCCCCTCTCTGCCCTGTGAACAAACCAGCCTAGCCTCAGGCTTGGTATCCCTGGCCCGAAGTCAGTGGCCACGGTCATCTGGAAGCCAGGAGGTCGGGGTCCCGGTGGCTCCTCAGCCAGTCCTTCCTCTGCCTCCAAGTCTGCCCAGTGATGGGATTTGGGGGGGTATCTCCTCCAGGCCCGTCCTGTTTCCCCAGGGTCCTCCTGCGGGGGTGTTTGTGCGGCTCTGCCACTTCCTTTCCAGTTGGTCCGCTGTTACCACAGACAGGTGGGTCCTCGAAGAGGTCGGTCAGGGTCTACCTCTGGAATTCGAGGCTTTCCCGCCTTCCCATGCCCCACGGGAGGACATAGTGTCCATCGACATCCTGTCGGCCCTTCGGGATGACATCGTCCAGCTCTTCCGCAAGGAGGTCGTGGCTCCTGTCACGGACCCTCCAGTATAACCTGGGTTTGTTTCCAGGTACTTCTGGTGCCAAAATGGACGGACGGGGGGAGGGCAGGCGCCCCATCTTAGATCTGCATGACCTGAACAAGTTTCTCAGACTGCGCATCTTCAGGATGGTCACTCTGTCTCAGATCATGCCATCTCTCAAGCAGAACATGCGGTTTTGCTCTCTAGATCTTTAGGTCACACTCTTTCCCATCCCAATCTGCCCGTCCCACTGCTGGTTTCTTTGGTTCTACACAGAAGGGATCCTCTAAGAGTCCCAGGTCGTGCAATCTGGCCTCTCCTCTGCTCCCAAGGACTTCAAATGCATAGCAGTGGTGGTAGCTTACTTGCAGTGCTGAGGAGTCCAGGTATACCTCTTTCTGGATGAGTGGCTAATCGTGGGTTCCTCCAGGCAGGAGTTGGAGAGGTCCAGGGATCTGGCCATTGAGACCTGCGTCTCTCTTGGCCTCCTGGTCAATGAGGCCAAGTCCCAACTCCTGCCCTCGCAGGCGACCAGGGTGGAGCTCAACTCTTGCAAAGCCAGGGCTCGGCTTCCAGCGGACAGTGCAGAGGCTCTCTCCTTCTTTGCCCAATCATTTTGGGTTGGGCAGTTGCGCCCTGCTCAGGCGTTCCTGCGCCTCCTAGGATACATGGCGGCATGCACCTGCGCGATCTGTTGGGCCCGCTGGAGAATATGCTCCCTGCAATGGGAGCTGGCCTGCTAATGGTCTCAGCACACAATGGCCACTTTAATCAGCCAGTCAGTGACCCAGCTGATGTGGGATGTCCTCCAGTGGTGGTTAGTCCTGGAACATCTGCAGGCAGGTATCCTGTTTGTCCGCCCAGTGCCGATGGTCATCATAGTGACCGATGCCTCCCTGATGGGCTGGGTTGCCCACGTGGGGGAACGCAGAATCCATGGGCTGTGGACCCCGAGGAGTCCCGGTGCCCCATCAACCTGCTAGAGCTTTGGGCAGTTTGGCTGGCGCTGACTGCTTTTGTTCCACACGTCTGGGGTCAGATCATTCAGGCCCAGACTGAAAACACCACGATCATGTACTACCTCAACAAAAAGGATGGGACGCACTTCCTTCCTCTGTGCAGGGATTCTCTCCGTGTTTGGACCCTCGTGCATAGCCTGCAGGCCGATGATCTAGCCATTAATGTGGCCGGTGTCTCCAACAGCTGGTGGACGCTCTGACATGTATGCGAGGTAATACACGGTTTGTTCTCCCTGTAGGGCACCCCTCTGGTGGATCTGTTTGCCTCCAGGGAGAACGCAAAGCTGAGGCTGTACTATGCCCACCCCCTCAGCAGGGAACGATGAAGAGGGATACCTTCTCCAGGCCCTGAACCCCAGGCCTTCTCTACGCTTTCCCTCCATTTCCCTTGATCCACAAGGAGTTGCTAAAGGCGAGAAGGGACAAGGCATGGATGATCCTGGTGGCTCCAGACTGACCTCACCAATTCTGGTACTCCGATCTCCCGAGCCTCAACAGCAGGCTTCCGAGGCGTCTCCCTCTGTGCCTGGAGCTGCTCTGTTGCAATCAGGGGAAGGTTCTCCACCTGGACCCTCCATCCCTGCACCTGACAGCCTGGTTCCTGAGCAGTTAGTGCCAGGCTTTGAGTCCCTCCAAAGATGTCCTCACTGTGGAAAATGCTATGCTTTCAAATGAAGTTCCTCATTTATTTATTTATTAAATTTTGGTGACCGGGTAAGCTCACTGGGCCCCAGAGGTCCCTTTTTCAGGGGCGACCTGGGATTGCATGGCAAGGGTAAATAACAATCAAAATGACAATTTATACAGTGTGATACAGATTATACAGTAGTGTACAGCCAGCTGGTTACATATGCTGGGATCGGCCTGATAACACCGTAAAAGTGACATTATACAGTATGATACAGATTATACGGTAATATACTGATAACTGGTGGTAAATTCTGAGTGCCAGTGCAAGGGGCTTGACCCCATATCTTGTCAGATGGCTAGCATTCTCTGGTACCTTTGATCCTTCTCTATTGGGCCTTTGGTCAACGACCCTCAAGGTGCACCTGACTACCATCTCTGCTAACCGGGTTTGGGTCGGTATGCAGTTGGTGGCACAGGACAAGGTGGTTTAGTGCTTTTTTTAAAGGCCTTGACCACATTTCCCCTACGGTGCGTGAACCACTGCCGTGGGACTTGTTGCTGATGTTGGCAAAGCTCATGGGCAATACTTTCGAACTAATGCACACATGTGAAATGTCTCGCCTGTTGTGGAAGACTGTCTTCCTGTTGACTATCACATCAGTTAGAAGGAATTGTGAGCTCCAGGCACTCCTTACCTGGTCTTCCACAGGGACACTGTCATCCTTCACCCCAACCCGAAGTTCCTCCCGAAGATTGTATCTGATTTTCACCTTAACCAGGTGATCAATCTCCCAGTGTACTTCACCAACCACACCTCTGAGGCAGAGCACAGACTCCATACATTGGACCTGCAGCGAGAGGTAGCCTACTATAAGAGCACACGGCTGGAGGTCGGGGAAAGGTTCGCCAGTTATTTGTCACCTATGCTGAAGCCGCACCTAGCAGACCAGTATCTAAGCGGATGATTGGCAGGTGGATTGTTTCCTGCATCGACCTCTGCTAGAGGTTAGACGGTAGGGAGCCTCCTGTAGGGCTTAAGGGTTCATTCCACCCGCCATACTGCTGCCTCGATGTCTGCTTCCAGGGATGTCCCTATCCAGGAAATCTGCAGGGCTGCTACCTGGAAGTCTGCACACACCTTTATTTCCCTCTACCATGTCGATCTTGAGTCATGCCGGGATGCTGGTTTTGGGGCCTCAGTTCTCCAATCTCTGCTCACTATGTAGGGGTGTGCATCTTGCCCCTTCCTCCCAGAGAACTGCTAGGAGTCTGCTTGAAGTGTGGATTGTACATCATATCCGCATCCCTAGAAAAACTTCCTGTAATTATAGTCCTAGGAGCGGTACACCCACACTGACCCACGCGGACTCCCCTGGCAAGTGGCACACCGGTCTTGCTTCCAGTGGCAAGATCTGAATTCATGGGGGCGATTATTGGGGAGTTATAACCTGGGTGGGTGGGAGGAGCCAGCTTGAAGATGTCCCCACAGAATTTAAAGGGGAAAGGAACACTGCCTGAAGTGTGGATGTACGTCATATACCACTCCTAGAACTACTGTTACAGGTGAGTAACTTGATTTTACGTTCCATAGTTGTAAGGTACAAGATTTTTTGACTAATTGCCTCCAAAATATTTTGGCTAACTGAACAAACGCCAAACCATTCAGATCATGCAAATAAACCTTTTTACAGAACTTTGCTCTTGAGCCAATAGAACTGACTGACATGACTGCCATGTCCCTAAATTTATGTCAGAAGTCCCGGTGTGGCTGCCAAACTGTAGTAGCTATTTGGCAATTTAAACTATGATTTTTAACTTAAAAGCAGAAATGCTTCTGTCTAGTTCTCGGCATTCAATATTTGTCTTTAAAATGAAAAACAAATATCCTGGATGTGCACATTTTAAATATTTTGATAAATAGTTTGACTAATGTGCTCCACATCTTATGTCAAGGAATGTTTTAGTCAAGTTAAACAGTTTGTGTCCAGAAAAAGCCCATAATAATGAGGAGCATAGTCTTTGTGGAGCAACAGTAAATTTGAGTGTAAAATACATAGAGCTGTGCGAAATGCATTGCAGTTGAGAAGTATTCCCTTAACTAAAAAAATTTTGGTGTGTGTCGCTTTAATGCTGGATAAGTGCTGACTACCTGCTATGTAGAAAATACAGGTTCAAGCTATACTGTGATGCAATACCTGTTTCAAGTCTGGCTCTGAAACAGTCACTGGGCTCTTTTTTGTTTGATAACCGTTCCCCCGAAGGCTCAGCCCCCACTCACCCCATGGGACTTGCCTCGGCGATGATACTCCCTTGCCCTTCTAGGCGGGGCTGCTGAATGGGTGCTTCCATGATGCAGCCTGTACTAATTTCCCGGTTGATCCTTCAACTACTGGTGTTCTTCCACGGCTTACCCTCCCAGGGCGGGGCCATGGGGTGGGGCCGTTCCCGATGGAGGACTGTACTTGGTCACCAAAAGTGTGTCGTGGGTGGGTGTAGTGGGACCACAGGAGCGGGGCATCATCAGTGGGTGACGGCTCTTTTGCTTCCCCCTGGGAGGCAGTGACATAGGTTGCCGAGGTTCTGACGTCTAGCATACCTCCCCTGTGTCTTCAGCTCCGGCAGCTGCTCCCCTTGGCCTCTGCCAGGGGTTGATCACGTGCCGAACGCTCACCCTCCCCATCCCCCGGAGGAGAGCAGTCCATGGGATGCTCAGTCCTCTTCTCCCTGACTGGCCCTCCGACTCCTCAGGTCTGTTCCCAGGAGTGTTGGCGCTGCAAGTGGAAGCCCTACTACTGTGCTGGTGGGACAGCCCTAGTGAGTTCTTTCTTTAATAGACGTTTAGTCTGGTGTCTGAAATTTGTGGCATGACTTATTTTTTTAATGAATTGCACCCTTAGCTTTCTGATGGTATCTTGAATAATATGTAGGCAAATAGCTTAGTTGTAAAAGTTTAATTTGCTGGTCCTATAGTATGCTTAAATCCACATACTTTGTGAATATGACCAAGCAGTTGATCAGTAGCAGATTGTCGCTGTAATGCATTGAAAGTATAGTAATGTATTAAACACATTTTGGCCAAAAATAAAACACATGCCACTGCCCTAAAAAAATGAATGGTTCTTGGCATGTTCACAGTCCCAAGATCTGATGCATGTTGTGAACTTTTCCAGTGAATTCCATGTTTTGCTTCATGTTATTTATTTCTTTTTTGTCTTGGTAATTAAGGTCAAAATGGTCACCCTGGTTCATCATATGGGGGGAATCATTCGAAAGGACTTCAGTTCAAAGGTTACACACCTGATAGCTTACTCAACCCATGGAGAGAAGTTCAGGGTATGTACAAAGTTCTTCATTGCCGAGATATTCAGTCATATTTTATTTAACTTCTAAGGATAGTTAAATATTCTGTGTACTTAAAATATTGAGAAGGCGGTGCATACAGTGAAATTTGCCGATTAAGAATGCTGTATATTAAGGACTTCATAATATTATGATAATTTCTTGTCCCAACTGCAATTTCATAAGCTGTGTGCAACCTGCATATAAAAGAAAAATTGATATTAGGGGCAGATTCTTTGTTCCTGAAGTTCCACTATACTATTATGAGCACATATTTGTTCATCAATTCTTTGTTAGAACGCCACAATACCGTATCAGTAAAATGAAGATTTTGGCTGGCCTGCCGGTGCAGTAGTCAGATTTCCGATTGCGACGCCGGTGCTGTGGGTTCAAGAATGGACCCGGGCTGTCGGAGGGCCGGCCGGGGGGGGATTGAGCATCCTAGGACTGCTCTCCTTCTCAGGGGGGAGTGGGGTATGTATACTTGGTGCCACAGCGACACCTAGCGGAGGCTGGGTTCACTGCAAGCATCAATGCCAAATCGAACTCGGGGCAGGGCGGACGCCGGCGTGCTGCACGCCCCCGCCCCTGCTCAGGGGAGAAAAAACATCCTGTGCCTGGCCGTCTGCATGAAGCTCTGCCACTGATGCCTCAATCAGCCTCTGGAGCCGACTCTCCGACCATATAATTGTATCACTGCCCTGCTTTCTGAGGGGAAAGCCAGGGATAACAGGGTGAGTGCGGGCATATTTGGAGGTGGAGGCAATTGGGTCCGTGACCAGAGCAGACCCCGATGGCTGATAGGGAACAAAAAGCATAGCAATAAAAAAAAGACACTTTTGACTTAATATTCCAATACGTTGAGTTATTTGAAAATTGGTGACTGCGCACTAAGCCAAAGCTTGTTTCTAGGAGAGACATAAAATGAATTCTGTCCTTGGGATTTTCAGTTAGTAAGAACCGAACAAATGAAAAAACAAAACCAAAAAAAAAAGAATATATGAATCCTACTTTTAGTACAGAATTTAAGAACTCCAAAAGGATTGGAGAATAAGATCCTCACCACAGTTGTACAAATCATTTATCTTTATTGCACAGCAAACTTTGCCATATCACCAACGTTCATGAACTTGCATTTTTTTATTCTTGGTGTGTTCATGGACTCCCATCATCCGAGGTCTTTGAGAATTATATCTTCTTTTGAGTATACCTCCCTCCATTGAGCCACATCATGGAACTAATCAGTTGGCATCTGGACCCCCTGGAAATTTTGTGCTGATTGGGGCCGCCTGTGTCCACACCTGGTAGGTGTGCCCAGCATACATCAGTGTTTTCTGTTGCGGTCTACCTCTTGCTGGTCCTCTGCTGCTGATGACAGTCATACAACTTTGGAAAGTTTCACTAACACTACTTCTCAAGTTTATTTTAAAAGTAGCTTATCGCTGCCACAGAAAGACAAGGAACCGATGTTCACCTATTGCTGTTGTGGTGGTGGTAAAATCCATAAAGGTGACATGTCCATGTGTAAATGTTGTCTTGGCACGGACCACAACGTTAATGCTTGCTCTGTTTGCTAGGGCTTTAATCAGGCAAATAGGAGATGGTGCAAGAAGGCTTTAGAAATTAAAGCTTAAATAAATGAGAAACAGGCTGCTTCAAAGGCTGCAACGCCACAGTCAGCTGCCTGGGTTCCCTGTTTGTCATTAGTTGGCTGGCCCCTGCAGTCCATGGCATGTTATGATTCGACCAAGAAGAAAGGCAAGTCCTCTAAGTTGTAAAAACATTACCACTTGGATAAGGAGAAGTAGTATAAAGGCCACTTCCCAGACCATTCTTTCTCTCCTTTGAGAAGAGGTAAGTCGTCAGACAGGTCTCATGCCACAGTCCCGCGACCCCCACAAACAGTCTCTCAAATGCCAAGGTTGCGATCTGGTGCTGGGTTGCCTCCTGTGCTAGGGGAAATCAGCTGATAATGCTGTCACATAGAGTCCCTTTGACGGTTCTGCCGTCTACCCCTTTGGAGCTGGTTGATGGAACAGTTCCCTTATCAAACTGTGTGAGCTCTTTCAGTGCTTTATGCCTATGCTACCATCATCGTGCCCTCTGTCATGCCACTGACCTTACTGTCCATGCAACAGTTCTCCATCCCTGTCGTGCCAGCCCCTGAAAGACTTGGAGTCGAAGGAATGTCCGTAGACTGTTCCTTGTCCATTATCTTAATGTCCCGTCGACCCACTCCCTCCGATGGTCGACGTTGACAATGAACTGGAGTACAGTATAAAATATATGTAAGAGGAGGAGACAGCCATGGATGAACAAGAAGTGATACATGTAGGTGGCTCTAGCTCAGCTGTTTTTATCCTGCTCCGAAGAGTGTGTGGAAAAAACACTCCTAGGTCTCAACCTGAGGATGCCCCATTTCAGATCTTCCTCATGCTGGTCCAGGCTATAAGGGGTTTTGAAGCAGAGGAGGAAGATTCCCCCAAGAAGAACCTTTGA
Organism: Neoceratodus forsteri; assembly: GCA_016271365.2. Lineage (NCBI taxonomy): Eukaryota > Metazoa > Chordata > Ceratodontiformes > Ceratodontidae > Neoceratodus > Neoceratodus forsteri. The sequence goes on from CM028137.1 coordinate 513,497,741, forward strand.
GTTCTTGGAGGTCTCTGCCTCCCCTACTGTCATCATCCCTCCTGTATATTCCACACTAGAGGATGCTACTTTGGCTGTCTTGCATAGGCTTGGTCAATTACCAGCTGCCCCTAGAAAGGTATATAAACAATATCCTACCCCTACAGCTCAGCCTCACTATTGATGTCAGCCTTAAACACTCAGTAGTAATAATGGCTGCCCATGATAGATGAATAGCACATGAGTCCTCTTCCTTCTGATGAGTCGAGGAAAGTGGACATGATGGGGAAGAAGATATTTGCTTCTGCTTTCTTTGCCCTAAGGATTGGTGACTATTAGGCATAGATAAGTATCAGAATTTCCTTTGGAGGTCAATATCTCCCCAGTTGATGAAAATAAAAAGGAAGCTGGAAAGCTCCTGGTTAGGCTCATCATATGATGCCTTAAATGTTGCAGCCTGTGCTGCTGCCTCTGTTATTTGACTCTGCCACCATTCTTGGCTGCGTGTGGCAGGCTTTTCTTCTGATGTATTTTATGGGAGGCAGAATCTTCTTACTACAGAAGTGGAGAGAGAGAATGGGTGCCTGGGTCCTGGAAGTAGTTCAGCTAGGACTCACCAGAGAGCTCCTTTCTGTTCCTTCAGTGACCACACCCTGTTGCCAATCTGATGTCTTCCGAGACATCTTGCCCTCCTGCTTGAGGAGATTCCAACCCTCCTCCACAAGAGGGTCAACATAGAAACATAGAAGCTCTTGGCACAAAAGGATCTCTTGGCCCACCTAGTCTGCCCTCATATCCCTTCCTGCTGTGCTACCGCAGACCCTACACGATGTCTGGGTTTACTTCCCCATGTCCTGTTGCTAAGGTCCCCCTGTGTCTATCCCATGCATGTTTGAATCCTGCTACCATGTTGGCTCCCACCACCTCAGCTGGGAAGCTATTCCAGATGTTCGCTCTTTCTGTGAAGTGTTTTCTCGTCTCCCCCTTCTAGCTTCATATCACGCCCCCCTGTCCTTGAGCCTCTCTTTCTATGGAAAATGGCACCTTTCTCTACCCTATTAATACCTTTGAGGTATTTGAACTTTTCAACCATGTCTCCCCTATCCCTCCTTTCTTCCAGAGAGTACATATTTAGTTCCTTGAGTCTTTCCTCATAGGGCTTCTGATGCAGGCCTTGCACCATTTTGGTTGCCCTTCTCTGTATCTCCTCCAACCGATCTGTGTCTTTCCTGAGATGGACGCAGTACTCCAGATGAGGCCTCACCATCTATCTATACAGGTTGTAGAGCTTGTCCCAGTTTTAGAACAAAACCAGGGCTATTCCTAGTATCAACATAGCCAGTGATCTGAGGCCCACATTAGACTTATGAGGACTGAATCTATTCATGGAATACAGAGAGTTTTGAATGTTCTCTTTACAGTCCCTTCTTTCCCCTACTACTAAAACAGGACTGGATGGTTGCTGTAGGCATGAAGGGATGCATACCTTCATGTCGAGATCTGCAAGTCTCATGAAAAGTATCTGCATTTAATGCTCTAGTGCTTGCACTGTTAGTTTTGTATCTTGCCCTTTGATTTACCTTCTGCACCAAGTGTCTTTATCAAGCGCTTTGCTGCATAGCAGCTGCCCTCCGCAGGGAGGGCCTCTGTGGCTTCTTGTACATAGACGATGGGCTTCTGAAAGCCCCACCATGGGAGGCCATAGTATACACACTGTGTCAGACTGGATAGTTGTTTCACCAGTTGGGTGGCCTAGTCAATGAACTGCAATCTGTCCTTGCCCCATGCCGGCAACTCCAATAGGTGCTGCCTTGGACACAGGGCTGGGTTGGGTGCAGTTTTCCCATTAAGGTTGCAGATCTGGGGGTGCACTGCACCCTCTCCAAAAAATTCAGGGGTACAAAATAAATTATAAGGGTTCATTCTACCATTTGTACAAAATATTTGTGGGGTACATATACTTCAAACAGAATTATGGGGCTACAGTGTACCCCCTTCACACAAAAATGTACTTGAATTTCATCATTTGTACTTGAATCAAGTACACATGGGGGTAAATGGGAACACTGGTTGGGTGTTTCAGCCCGCAGATCCTGCTATGGCACTGGTGACCCAGACTTGACTGGTTTCCTGCAGCGACTTTGTTTCGATGTCTCTTATAGCTCATCTGCTTTATCGCGGCTGCCATACTGACTGTCCCACTAGAGCATCTGCACATGAGGATCCCTCAGTGGTCCCTCCTGAGCGCAGTGGGAATAGCATTCAAATGTGTTGGGAGTGTCTCATACAAGTAACTCCTGTGCTCTGTTGTTCCCTACTCTGGTGGTTGGACTACTACAACCTAGTGATTGTGTCAAGACCATGTAAGCCCTGGGTTCAGGCTGTGGTGCACCATATGGTAGGCAGGACCTATTTTCAACTCTGTTTAATAGCACTAAAGTTAGAAAAAATGTTTCTGATGGTGGTTCTGTGAGATTCATTTATATTACAGGACTGCAGTTGACGAGATCGCACTACGAATCCCATATCAGCCCATAGTTCACTTTGTCATTTGTTCTCTTGTACTTTAGTCTTCATAAAACTGAGTAAAAGCAAGAAACTTATTTTACATTTTGTAGTATTCTATTCTGCAGTTTTCTTTCTTTTCATTGTGAAACATTGAGATGCGGTTTGTGTGATGGACCCTAAACAAAGTATAGGATAGTGTATGGGGAGCCCATACACAACCATGCTATACTGAATGGTTTCCATGATGACGAGGACCTCGAGAGCGAAGCTTGAGAGTTCCCTTTCGTCATGGAAATCACAAGGTATCGAGAATAGTGTGGTTTTGTATTTGGGCTCTCGTACACTTTTTTTATAATGTATGGTGCCCAAAAGAAAAGATTGCTTACTTTTTTTTTTTAATGTTGCAGTGTTTGCCGCTGGGGACCCGCACTTCTCCTATATTCGCTGGACAGCTAGGTCACGCACCCCAGGAGTCAACCGCCCCCTGTCCTACGAACAGCGCTGCTGGGGGTGGTTGCATTGTGATGTGCCTACTAACGCAGAACAAAGTCATTTTGTGTTAGTAGGTATGTCAGTGCAACAGAATGACTTTTCCGTGTATATGGATTTCCATATAGTCTCGTTCTGCCATACACTAACATTGTATTGTATAGTGTAAAATATGTGGCATCTTACCTGGGTTATCTGATTTTTCTTAAGTAAAATTAGTAGGATATCACTTTGAATTAAAAAAAATATGGCATTTATTACTTTGGACTTAATTCCAAATTATATCTTTTATTACTTAGTAATCTAGACAGTCCCAGTACACTATCCTCCATATGTTACTGTACAGAAATATTAGATCTTACTTCGAGAGGGTTCCTGCAGTAGGTCATCACAGATAGGACTGCGTTTTCTGGCATTAGGACTGCATGGCAAACTTTTCCAGCAATGCCTGGCGGGGACCGTCCCACCAGATGTCACGGACGCCAGCATGACTTAGAGCATGGTCCTCACTTCAGGTATTTCGGCCAACACTCCGCGCAGAGTACCTTGCGGTTACAGCGTTCCGATCGCCATTTTTGCCTGTTTTTTTTTTACAGATTAGTATCACAATTTCTGCTTTGTCTTCTCCACTGCCGATTAAGTGAAGAAGTGTGATGCCCAGATTCCTCATAAGGATGGCCACCTTTGATGCCTCTCTTGCTTGGGCCCAGACCACGACTCCGCGGCCTGCTCAGACTGCCAACCCTTTAACCAGGCCACTCTGAAGAGGAGACAGCAGGCCCTGAAAACCCATATTTTGAAGTCTAGAATGGCTTTGCTTGATAAAGAGATGCAGAAGCTAAGGGACACCGCATCTTTCCCTTCTTCAGAATCTAAAAAGAAGAGAAAGGAAAAAGAGAAGCATCGGGAGCAGTGCTCAGAGGATCGGGACCAAGGGGATTCCTGTAGGCCCTCTACCAGTAAGGCCACTCCCCTGCCGCTTGCTCTCGTGGTTCTCCAGCCTTGCCTGGGGCTCCTCCAGGTACTACTACAGCTGCTTTTCTCCCAATCTCCACCAGTAAGTAATCCACTGGCACCTCCAGCGAACGCCCGGTTGTTGCCGATAAGTCTGCCCCAGCTCCTCCAGGGCCCACCCAGCTGCCATTAAGCAGAGTCCCCAGGGCTCTGTTGGGACTTGCCTGGCCTCCACCAGTAAGTCGGTCAAGGGTTCTTCCCTCAAGCGCCTGGTGACTTCTTTGTCTGATAAGCTGGTCATCTCTGATGTCTGCCCGGAGCCTGCTGTCCCGTCAGGGGCTCACGCCGTCTCACCCAATTCCCGGACAAGCACTGCTTTGGCTGATGGCCATTCCCCCCACCCAAAGACTTCACCTGGGCGGGAACCTTACCTCCCACCTCCCCAGGTGATCCCTCCAGCCCCTGTGGTCACCACCGGTTCGGAGAAGGGGACGGGATCCCTGGAGGTGGTTCTTCCTTTGCCTGCCCCAGTGTCGATCCCTCAAATGCCCGTAGAAGACCCTCAGACCAGAGGCTCCGATGATAACCACCAGCGTCTCTGTCTCAGTCTCTGGACCGTCATACTCTTCGTTAGCTCTTCTCATGTCTGCCCCATCAGAGGCTCTGACATGTATTTGGTCTGCCCCTCCGTTGGGGTCCTCGCGTCTCATCCCGACGACAGCACCGACCTGTATTTGGTTGGCTTCTCTGTCAGGGCCCTCACTTCTGATCCTGGCGACGTCGTTCATTTCGCCGGGCCTGACATGCCTACCTACACAACTGCTGATCTGACTAGTCCCCTGACGTTGGCTCGTCTGACATCAGGAATTCTCTATGGGATTACGCTTCTGGACCTCTCGGCCTCATGTTCCAAGCTTCTTCCCCAGGGGTGGAGGTCGGCTTACCCTCCGGTCCTGCGTCAGACTATCTCTATTCGGGGTACCCCACTTATTAGAACTACCCCCATCATACTCTCTTTCATGGGCAGGGTGCTCCTGGCTACAACTATCCACCCATCCATGTTCTTCCTCCACCTCCTCCTCCTGCTCCTCAGCAGGATTTTCAGACCTTCATTCATGGTGGAAGGAGGCCAGGTCTGAGCTGGTGTCTGATCTAGAGAAATGGCTGCCAGGTCCAATGGCTACCCTTCCCCTACAGTCTCTTATCACCTGTCAGCTCGGTATGCTCAACGGTGCATATATTCAGGGACCAATCCTAAGGAGGTAATTCTCCCAGATTTTGAACCTCCGGAAGATGACTCATCCCTTTCTGGGGGAGAGTCCCCGGAGGATTCTTTGGATGAGCAGTCCTCTGTGGCCAAGGGGAAGGATTCTCCAAGTCCCCCCAGGATCCTTCTTTACTGAACTCTTGCTTATTATTCAGCAATCCAATGGCTGGAATACAGAGGAGCAGGATCCTAAGAGGAAGCATCTCGCAGAACATTTAGATATGGCGACAGCTTCCCCGATCCCCATCCATCTGTGGACAGCTCCTCATGAAGACCTCACCAGTACTTTCTGGCAGCTGCTGCACTCCATCCCAGCAGTCCCTAAGAAGGCTGACCGGATCTGCCACACTCAGGAGGGAGTTTCCTTCCTGGACGCTCACCCGAGGTCGATTTGGTAGTCATTGCTGTGGCCCACGACTGTTCGGCCACTCCAAAACATAGGAGCACTTCTCCCCTAGATAAGGCGTCTTGGCAGCTGGACCAGTATGGCGAAAAAGTTTACTCTTCGCCGACCGTAACCCTATCACCCTCCAGGACTCCTTGCAATTATCTTATGACACTGAAGCCTGGTTCAAAGAGCATAGACTTGTAATAAATCTTAAAAAACCAAAAACCATGCTCTTTGCCCACCCCCAAAACAAAGCTAGTAACTTTCCACTTCAGGTCCTCGCCAGCTCCAATTTCCCACTCGAGCAAGTCTACTCGTACAAGTACCTTGGAATATCTTTCGACCCTGCCCTCACATTCTATGCCCACATTGCTGCCCTAGCCTCCGCCTCCAATATTTGGTTGGGTATCCTTTACCGCCACAAAAACTGTCTCCCCCCGACGCCCTCCGACTCGCGGTCACGTCCTCCATACTGTCCCTAGTAGATTATGGCTTGCCAGTTTATGGGGCTGCTGACCAGACCTCCCTAAACAAAATCCACCTCACTTTAAATAAGGCATGTAGGCTAATCACCAGGGCTCCCAGACTAACACATACCTGCCATTTATATGCCCAGGCTATGCTGCTCGACGTAGATGAACGTCTTAGATATCAAACCTGCCTCATAACAAAAAACAAAAACTCCTTGGTCTATCCCCACCTGCGTTGACTGCCTCTATCCACTAAGCAAACTCACTAGTGCAAACTCGAACCTCCTGCAAAACCACACTGTTAGTACCAAGGGCAAGAACCTCACGAGGACAAAGGGCCTACTGCTATAGAGCCCCATCCTGGTATAAAACCCTCCCCACCAGTATCACTGATGCTTCCACGATCTCTCGTTTCAAAACCTCCCTTCGTAACCACCTACTTACTACGCGCAGTTGTGGCTGCTTCTAAGTTTACTCTTGCTCAATTGCTCTGACAAAGCTCCCCGAGTGGCTGCACCCAACCTACTACCTACCACTACCTATGGTCCTATTTCTTCTCCGCTTGTCTCTACAATGCTTATTTCTGTATAGTCCCACCACTGTTTGCCTGATGTACAAATTATTCCGAACCTACTTGTGCTCTGACAATCCTGAAACCTTAAAATTGTAATCATTATATGTCTTCATGTTCCTTCAAATTTTGTACTCTGTTATTTTGTAAAAAGCTTGTTTGTACTGTTTTTGTCCTCTCTGTGACGAGGTACCTTTGTAAATGAGCCCCTGGCTCAAAGGTTGTAAACTGATATTTAATAAATAAATAATAATAAAAAAAAAGTGCGTTCTTCACTCCCTCAATTATGTAGTGCATATGCTGTCTTTCCAAAAGGCAACTATGACCAAGCTTGAGTCCTGTATCCAGGCCCTGGAGTCTTCGGTGCTCAAGGAGGAGGAGTTCAGACCTGCGCTTATCTAAAATTTCGTGCAGTCACGCACTTAGGGCTGCCTATGACACTGTGGATGCGGTAGCCTGCTCCTACGCCATGGCGGTGTCCCTCAGAAGACATGCCTGGATTCATGTTTCTGACCTCTCTAACAACGTTCAGTCTGCAATTCAGGATGCCCGTTTTAGAGGCTCTGTCCTTTTTGGAGGTGACACCAAAGACATTATCACGGGCCTTCAGAACAGCGGCCAGGCCCTGAGGTCAGTGAGGTCCATGTACTGATCTGGAACCCAGAGAAAACCGCACTTTCGAGGAAGGACCAAAAGGCAGGGTAAACAATCCTTCACTCTGTGACAGGGAAAAAGGCAGGCCACGGGCTCCACCTTCTCGTCCCTCCCCCCGCAAAATCTCAGTGAGGTTCTGGGGGACCTCCTTCCCCTCGACCCTCCGCTTCCTGACTTGCTACCACCTCCCCCTCCTCTTATTGTCAGCAAGGAGCCAGTGGGAGGCAGGTTGGCCCTCCATATGCAGGAATGGAGGGACGTGATATCAGATGTATGGATTCTGTAGTTTGTCTCAAAAGGACACACCTTTGAGTTTATGGAAGTACCCCCAAAAAAAACTCTCCTCCAGATTGCTCATCTTACTCGCCTCATCAGGCTCCTCTAGTCGAGTATATCAGGTCCCTAAGTCAGAAGGCGGCCACAGTCTGTCCCTCTGCTCCAAAAAGGGAAGGGATTCTATTCCCATTTTTTCGTGGTCCCGAAAGACTGGTGACCTCTGACCCATCCTAGATCTCAGCAGTCTAAACCTTTATGTGGAATACAAAAGCTCTAGGGACATGGATATGTTCATCCACACTGTCTGGCAGGTTCCTTGCCACTTTAAATCTTGCTGGAAGGTCTTCAAGCTGGCTCCTCCTACCCTCCCGGGTGGTAAAACTCTCGGCTCCTCCCCATGACGCCAGATCTTCCTTACCGCTTGGAAGCTCAGGTTCCCTCCTTAACGCTCTGCGTGATAGACTGGATCCTAATTCTTCGGTTCGCCTGAAACTCATTTTAAAATTTTCAAGACTTCGGTCATCTTTCTCCCTCGCGCCTGCGATGGACAAATTGACTCCCGGATTTCGGCGGTGCCCTTGTGGGCAGATGATGTCCAGGACGGACCCGCATTCCACGCATGCTCACTGCTTCGCCTAGAACACGCACCCACAGGCCTGCGAATCATGCCGCTCGCTTTCGCCAACGCCCTGGAGGACCGCACTGCCTGGTTACAGCTTGGCGCCCGAGGGCGCGCCACGCCGTTAGTCGGCGGAGGCCTGTTGGGCGGTTACACGGCCGGCTGGCTTGGCTGAGCAACTCGAGCAGATGATCGCCTCGAGGAGGCGCCCAGGCTGCATCACTCTTTCCTCGGTCGCGGCATTTATCCCGCCTCTGGGTACCTCGTGATTCAGCTTCGCTCAAGGAGCTTGCCAATCCCTTCCCCAAAGGGAGGGCCATCGGACATTCCTCTCGGTCCAAAAAGGACTCAAAGGGTAAGTTCTCATCGTCGGCGTTCATGGGAGCGGGAGAGGTCTCCTTCCCCGGACAGCCGACTGTCTACTTCGGTCGAGGTTGCGGCTAAGGCCGCTGGCTTCACGGTGTCCCCGTCAGGCCAGCCAGCCGAGATACCCGTCGACGCGGTCAAGATTTTTCTCGACCCGTCGGACGGGCTGTCTACTGGTGAGACAAACAACCCTTCTTCACCGGTTCCCCCGGTTGAGACAGAGGATCTGCCTGCGCCCCCGGTGCAGCAGTCCCAGATTAAGGCTTCTGAGCAGAGGGAAGAGCTAGTGTCCCCCGCTCCTTCCCAGACCTGTCCTTGGAAACACCGAGGATCTCTGTCTCGGACTTCATCTCGGTCCAGCCAATTCCGCCGACATCGGCGGTCTCAGCACTGAGGTAAGCGGCACCACCACTCGTCCTCATCTTCCTCCTCAGAAGAGGAGAGGCTTCGGCACAAATTGCGTCGACGCTACGAGGACCTGATGTGACAGCAGTTACTTCTGTCGGGGAACAAGTCGATGCCGTCGCCTTCCCCGGCCATCAAGTGTCTGTCACCCGAGCGGCCGAAACAACCCCTCGCTGTAGTCAAGGTGCCCAAGCGTGGGCCGGTTGTTCGGCCGAAACCAGCTGCCCCACCGATTTGTGGTGGAACCTCTGCCTCCACAACCGAAATCGGGGGCACCGACCAAGGACTCTCGGTCGGGTCAAAGCCTGTCCCACAGGTTGTCGGCCACCCACACTCCCGACCGTCCTTGGCAGGTGGAGGGTGGCTCAGGCCCCAGGCAGCTCTTCACGGACTCTTCAGAGTCAGACGACGACTCCTCCCTGTTCTCCAGACCTGTTGACCTGGAGTCCTCTGGGGGCCAGTTGTTGGACGAAAGCCCATCGTCCTTAATGGGTTTGCTTCGGCTCATCTCGGAGTCCACCGGGATGTAGCCCGAGCCTGTGTCCAAACGGGCCAAGTATCCTTGATCGGCGATACTGGACCGAGGATTCTGGCGGAGGCCTTTCCGTGGTGAAGCCATTGTTGGCCCAGCCTTGAGCTTTGGCAGCAGCCTGCTTCTTGCCCTGCACCTTCGGCCAGGATGGCCAGGAAGTATGCGGTCCCTACCGGCTCTTTGCCCGGGTTTCAAACAACATGAAGTCTTGCTATATTATAGACATTAGCAGTTTGATCCAGCTCTGGAACTGCCCCGGAGTGAAATGGTTAAAACCATTCCAAAATAGAATTTTGGCACGAGAGCAGCTCTGTGTCATTTCAAACTTGAACTGTCAGATTCTTTACTCCGCCTCAGTGAACAGTCGCTCTGGAGATTTCTCCTTCTGCTCGGTTCATTTCTCGGTTTAAAAAGTGTTTTCTAGGTTGGATTTAACCGAGAATAGTTTTATTTTAACCGCAAAACCGTTCGGTTCAAGCTCTATCTGTGGTAACCGTAAGTAAATGAAGGTTTTGTCTGTGTGGAACTTGTAAGTTATCGATTCAGTTTTGAACCGATCAGTGGGTTTAAAACTCATTTAAAACTAAAAGTTACTATTTTAGAGTGCGGTTCCCGATTCTTATCGGTTCTAAAAAAAACTGATTTATTACGTTTTTTTCCAATACCCGTGACACGTGTTAGGAACCGATAAGGTGTCTTGCCTGGCACTGCCATTAAAAAGGGAAGTTTTTGTTAGGCTGGCATTATGTCTAGAAACCCAAAGAAAAACCGGGCCCACTGGGTTTCAACACTGTGATGTTTGTGGAGAAGTCTTTGCCAGGCCGACCCACACACCACATGTGTTTATTGTCTGGGGTTTGACCACCTCCAGTCAGACTGCCAGATATGAAATTTCCCTGCAGCCACCCTGGAAAAAGATTGGGCAGGCTCAGGAACGAGAGCCAAAAGTCCGCTGACCCGGATGGCGGCCCGGTTCGGTGCCAACCGAACCAGAGGAGTGCCTTCTGACCAGGGCCAGACTTCCTCGGCAAAGAAAAGCTGGTTCTGAGGAACCAATTCCAGTAAAGAAAACAAGAAAATCAGCAGGTCTGGAGTCCAAAATTCCTTCTCCAACTGCTGCAGAGATAGCAAAAGCCATACAAATTGTCCAGTCACTGTCTCAGGGTCCGTCCGAACCACCACTATCTGGTAAAAGGTCAGTTCGACTCGGTCCCAGTGGTTCAGGATTATGATATTGAGGAATTTTATGAACCAGAGGAGGGAGGAGGATTATGAACAGTATAAATGTGGCTGGGAAGGTCTGGTGTGCCCATTGAACCGACATCTCCCAGACAGACCTTTAGAATCTCCCCATGCTGTCTGAGTCCCCATCTCATTTTATGTTTTATAAAAAGTTGTTGAAACCCTCCAGCTTCCTTTAGAAGGGGCTGTGGATGAGCAAGAGGAGCCTGATTTTGTAGAAATGATGGATATTCCAGAGTCTAGGAGATTGTCTGTTCCTTTACATAAGTCTTTTAGGAAACAAACAATTAAAAATTTTAAAAGCTCCTAATTCTGTGCCTCCTGTAGATAAAAAGATGGACAGAAGGTATACATTGTCAGGCCCTGTTACAGAATTCCTTTCTCAGCAATGCAGTCATGTTTGGGTAGTTCAGGCTGCTGCCTGTGATAAAGCTATTCCCTTGGCTTCACATCCTCCTGACAAGGATTCCAGGAAGATTGATGCCATGGCAAAAAAACAGTATATGGCAGCCTCTCTGGGACTCAGGCAAGCAAATTATATGGCTTATGTAGCTAGGTATCAGAAATCTAGATGGGATACTGTTATGCAATTGGCCAAGCAGGCCCATGGCCAGCTGGCTAGTGAACTAGAACAGGTGGCTGCTGATGGCATTGAGGCCTCTAAGGTTCAGTTTCATGCTGCTGTGGATGTTAATGATGTTTTCTCTAGGGTCATGGCTACATCTGTAGCTTTTAGTAGGTTGGCCTGGCTCAGGTGTACTAGTTTGTCACAGGATACCCAGACTAAGGCTATGGATTTTCCTGTGGTGGGAAATTCTCTGTTTGGAGAGCAGCCCGAGAACTACAGGAAGAAGATGGATGAATATAGGACTACTTACAAGAGTGCCCAGGCTAAGGAGCGGGCAAGCCACTCCTCAAAGGCATGCCCCAGGGGTAGGGGTAGGCTTTTCACAGGCCTTTCTACAGACTCAGGCCTCCTCTGCCTATGCTCAGAGGGGCTTCTTCAGAGGCAGGGGCAGACGAGGGGTGGGCAGACCTGCTCCCACCCCCAGCCTAAAGCTCCATGAACAGGCACCCTGATGGGGTGCCCAGGGCCATTCTTCTGTACCAGTGGTGGGCAGGCTGGCTTACTTCAGTCAGAATTGGGCTTCTTTACCTCAGACAAGTGGGTTCTGGAAGTAGTAAGCCAGGGTCTGGTTCTCAGCTTCAAAAGTTTCCCAGGTTGAGAAGCAGACTTTTCTACCTGCAAGTGCTTCAGAGATCCTTGCTCTGAAATAGAGGTCTCATCCCTGTTAGCTCTCAGAGCAGTAGAAAGAGTTCCTCCCTGCATCAGGGCAGGGGTCTGTATTCCAGATACTTCCTTACCCCAAAAGACAGGAGAGTGGCCCATTTTAGATCTCAGATATCTGAACAAGCATCTTTTGAAACCAAAGTTCAAAATGGTAACTCTGGCAATGATTTTACCTTCCCTAAGGCCAGGGGACTGGCTAGCCTCCCTGGACCTCAAGGATGCCTATTTCCATGTCCTAATCAGAAGATCCCATCGAAAGTACCTCAGATTTGAACTGCCCTCAGGTCATTACCAGTTCAGAGCAATGCCCTTGGCCTTACCTCTGCTCCAAGGGTATTCACAAGTGTCTAGCAGTGGCAGTGGCCCACTTAAGGAGGCAGAGGATTGCTGTTTTCCCTATCTAGATGACTGGCTCATTGTAGGCCAGTCCTCAGAACAGGTAAAATCTCACCTGCAGGTCACCCAGCAGCTTCTCACCTCCCTGGGTTTTCTGCTAAACCTACCAAAGTCTGTTCTGGAACCGGTCCAGGTACTCACCTTTATAGGGGCAGAATTGGACACAAAGCTAGCCAGAGCCTTTCTTCCCCCAGAAAGGGTAAGGAATTTAGTGGCTCTGGCCTCTTCCTTCACTCTGCAGATCTCTCGACCAGCAAGACACTTTCTGCAGCTCCTGGGGCACATGGCTGCATCCACAGCTGTTGTGCAGGGAGCCAGATTTCAGATGAGACATTTCACTTGAGAACCTTTTGGTCTCAGAGAAGAGACCCCTTTCCAAGTTGGTCCCAGTGACTCGAACCTTGATCCTAGCTTTCCAGTGGTGGCAGGATCAGAGCACTTAAGAGCGGGGTCCCTTCATTTCCCCTTCTCACGACTTGACTCTCACTACAGATGCTTCCCTTCTGGGTTGGGAGCCCACATGGAAGACCTTTCCACTCAGGAGTTTGGTCCCCAGGAATCTCTGCTCCACATCAATTTGCTGGAACTCAGAGCTGTCTTTTTAGCTCTTCAAGCTTTTTCTGCATCTGTCCACGACAAGGTGATACAAGTCAGAACAGACAACACCACAACAATGTGGTACATCAACAAACAGGGGGCACTCGGTCTTGGCCTTATGCCGAGGCAATGAAGTTGTAGTCTCTGGCCTATTCCTGAACACTTCCCTCTAGCAGTTCATCTTCCAGGGAGGACAATGTCCTAGCGGATGCCCTCTGCAGGATTTCCCAGGGCCATCACTGATGGTTCCTGGATCCTCAAGTGCTGGGGATAGTTTTTCCAGGTGGGGCATCCCTCAGATAGATCTTTTGCAGCCCCAGACAATCACAAACTTCCTTTCTGTTGTTGCAGGCCTCCAGTACTGGGCTCAGTTCCCCTGGATGCCCTTTCTTGATTGGGAGCGGAAGTTCCTTTATGCTTCCCCTTTCCTCTCCTATTCAAAGTACTAGTCAAAATCAGATCTCAGCCTTGCAGGGTGATTCTGATTGCCCTGGATTGGGCCAGGCAGCCCTGGTACCCACTCCTTCTGTCTCTGACAGTCCATCTTCCCCTGTGCCTCCCCAGGAATCACAATCTGTTGACTTGTGCCCAGGGAAGGGTTTGGTATCCTGACCTCAAATCCCTCAACCTCAAGGCCTGGCTCTTGAGGAGTTAGAGTTTGCTGATTTACACCTCTCTCAGGGTGTTCTTGAGATCCTAAAGGCTTCCAGAAAGCCTTCCACTAGGGCTACTTATAGTTCTAAATGGAAAAGGTTTTCCATTTGGTGTGCTGGGAAAAATATTTCCCCAGAATCTGCTGAATTGCCATTTTGTTAGATTACATGGTACATCTTAATTCCTTGGGTCTCAGACCAGCTACCCTGAGAGTTCATTTGGCAGCTGTGTCTGCTTTTGTGTCAGCAGGAAAGTCATCCCCTCTTTCCTCTCATCCTGTGTTTTCCAAGTTTTTAAGGATTTCTCCATACTAATCCTCCCTTTGGGAACCGGCCCTGCTTGGGACCTTAATGTTTGCATTGCCCAGTTAATGCAACCCTCTTTGAACCTCTGTCTTCTGCAGAGCTTAAGTACCTAACTTGGAAACTGTTTTTCTAGTGGCTATCACTTCTGCCAGACGCATAAGTGGATTGCAAGCCTTGTCAGTGGAGACTGCTTTATTTCTTTCCACATGGGCTAAGGTAGTCCTTAGGACTAATGGAGGTTTTGCCTTAAGGTGGTTTCAGATTTCCATCTTAATCAAGCTATCTCCCTTCAGTATTTTTCACTGATCACCCTCTTGGGGTGAGAGGAGGGTTGCACAGCCTGGATGTTAAGAGAGCTCTTAGTTATTATATGGAGCGTACCAAAGGTCACAGGTTGAATCCCTCTAACTTTTCCTTACCTATGGTGAAGTTGGGAAAGGCAAACCTGCCACTAAGAGATCAATAGCCAGGTGGATTGTCTCTTGTATCCATTTTTACATCAGAAAGTGGGCAGAGCCCCCCCGGTTTGAGGCTCATTCTACCAGGGGTACAGCTGCGCTCTAGCTGCTGCCAGAGATATCCTTTATTAGAGATTTGCCAGGCTGCTACTTGAAAGCAGCACACTTTTACCAAGCATTACTCCCTGGATGTCCAGGCCAGGAGAGATGCTCGTTTCAACAGCTGTTCTTCAGAGCCTATTCCCTAAGCAGGTTCTCGCCTCCTCCATGGAGGTACTGTTGTATTCTGCTAATGTCTATAATATAGCAAGACTTCATGTTTGAAGAAAAATTACTCACCTTAGTAATGTTGTTTCTTCTAATGGAGTCTTGCTATTCTTGTAGACCTCCCCCAACTGCTCTCTCTCAGAACCTCTACTTGGTGGGGTGTGCACTTACTTATGTCCTGTTAGCATTTTGTCCCCTTTGGGACTTTAGGGGTGTGTGTGTGGTATGCTGCAGTGTGTGTTTATTGTACTTATGTTCCATTTTCATATTATTAGAATGGTGTTAGTATTTCTGGTCCCTGACTTGAGTCTTGGGTGTTGGGACCATCATCGGTTGTTATTATTTAGGTAGCCATTTGGCTAGTGTAGGTTACAGCTTCCACACAGACCTTAGTGAGTTTGGCCGTAAAGATCTGACAGTTCAAGTTTGAATGACACAGATAGAGCTGCTCTCGTGCTAAAATTCTATTTTGGAATGGTTTTAACCATTTCACTCCAGGGCAGTTCTAGAGCTGGATCAAGCTGCTAATGTCTATAATATAGCAAGACTCCATTAGAAGAAACAACATTACTAAGGTGAGTAATTTTTCTTTTCGAACACCCCTCTGCCCGAGGGTTGGTCACCGACAGCATTTTCCGTGCTCCGGGAATGCTAGGGATGGACAGCCTCCGACAAGGAGTCCAAAACTGGACTCGCCGACGCAGGATGTATGCTGCATCCTCCTTGGCTTCCGCCAGGCCAGCTCAGCCGTGCTGATGGCACCTTCTCCCACGCCCTCATGGGCCCCTGGATGAGGTGATCCTCATCTCCCGACCTACCAGACCACGGTCCGCAAGGGACCAGGTAGGGCAGTGGCTAGCAGCAGCTCCAAATGGCTCTGGACATAGGAGACTCCTGTGCCAGATCGGTTGCGGCTGAGTGGCCATGCTGTCAGAGCATGGCTGAGGATATCCACCTTCACGGCGGATACCCAGCACAAAATGGTGGATGTCCCTTCCTGGGGACCCGACCTCTCGGCCCTGGAGGAAAGTCACCTCCATGCGATCGAGAAGTCCAATGCCACTCTGACTCGGTCACCTCCGCCCGGAAGGACAAAGGCCGCCGACAGCAGCAACACAAGTCCTTTGCCCTTCTGGCGCCTGTGGCTCGTCCGCCCAACAAGTACCCAGCACTAGGGCCTAGCAGGCTCTGGGCTGCATCCCAAACCCAGCTCGGCTTCCTTCAATAGGAAGCAAGGAGGGTAGGCCCAGGAGGTCCCCTTGGTGTCCTCCTCCAAGCCTGCCCAGTGACGGGTTGAGGGGGTGGCCTCAGCCTCGCTGCCCCCCTGGGTTCCCCTGGGGGACGGCTCCGCCCACTTCCTTTCCGCCTGGTCCGCTATCACCATGGACGGTGGGTGTTGAGAGTGGTAGCAAAGGGCTTGCCTCTGGAGTTCGAAAGCAGGCCCCACCTTTCTGAGCCGTCGTCTCGGGGTCCCACGGGTCCACAGGGTTCCACAGCCTGTCGGCCTGCCAGTGCCGATATTGCGCACTGCTCCTAAAAAGAGGTGATCAGGAAGGTGGCGGATCCTCCAGACCCGGTTTGTGTCCAGGTACTTCCTGGTCCCAAACGGACGGGGCTGGCGCCCATTCCCACCTGAACAGGTTCCTTAAGGTCTCTGACCTTCTAGTTGGTCACCTGGCTCAGATAATCCCATCCTTGAACGAGGCGGTGGTTCTGTTCCTGGACCTTCAGGATGCTTTTCACGCCCAAATCTGTCCGTCCCACCAGAGATCCCTCCGCTCTAGAGCGGGAGATCCCTTTACTGTGTTCCGCCATGCCCTCGGCCTTTCCCTAGCTCCCAGGGTCTTCACCAAATGCATGGTAGTGGTGACAGCATTCCTGTGGCGTATGGGTCTGGGTGTACCCCTACCTGATCACTAGGCTGATTGCGGCCCCTCCAGAGCGGAGGTGTAGCGGTCCCAAGATCTGGCCCTCCAGGTTTGCTCTCAGGTTGGCCTCCTCATCAACGCGGCCAAGTCGGAACTCATGCCAAAGCAGGTGATACACTTCATCGGGGCAGAGCTTGACTCTCTACGGGCCAGAGCACGGCTCCCGGCGGACAGGGCCGAGGTTCTTTCCTCCTTTGCCCAATCATTTCAGATTGGACAATCGCGCTCTGCCTGGGACTTCCTGCGCCTCCTGGGCCTTATGGTGGCCTGCACCAGCGTGGTCCGTTGGGCCCGCTGGTTCATGCGTCCCCTTCAATGGGGACTGGCCAGCCAATGGTCACAGCACTTCGATCCACTGGATCAGCTAGTGACAATGACCCAGGGGATGTGGGACGCTCTCCAGTGGTGGACCGTTCCAACACATCTGCAGGAGGGCATCCCGTTTGTCTGCCCCGAGCAGACGGTCTCTCTATCGACCGATGGCTCTGATGGGTTGGGGTGCCCATCTGGGGAGCACAGAGCGCACAGCCTCTGGTCCCCTCTGGAGTCCTGATGCCATATCAACCTGCTGGAGCTTCGAGTGGTTCATCTAGCCCTCACCGCCTTCGCTCCGTTTCTGCGTGGTCAAGTGGTTCTGGATCCGGACTGACATTACTCGACCATGCACTACCTTAACCGCCAGTGCGGACGTGCTCCATGCCTCTGTGCAGGAAGCTCTCCGCATTTGGTCTCTCGCACAGTCTGGAGGCGGATCTCCTCACCATTCATGTGGCAGGAGCCTCCAACACTCTGGCCGATGCCCTAAGCCGGATAGGGGCCAAGTCTCACTTAGTGGTCTCTCCTGCTGGGTAGTACAAGATCTCTTCTCCCACTGGGGCACGCCTGGCGGACATGTTTACTTCCAGGGAGAATGCGAGCCGAGACTGTTTTGCCTGCTCCCTCAGCAGGGCTCGCTGCTGGGGATGCTTCTCAGTCTGTGGACCTTGGCCTTCACTTTTCCCCATTTCCCTTGATCCACAAGTATGTTTCAAGGTGAGGAGGACAAGGCGCAGGTGATTCTGGTAGTCCCAGACTGGCCCCGCCAGTTCTGGTATCCAGATCTCCTCGGTCTCCGCTCCAGGCTCCCGAGGCGGCTTCCAGCCCACCCGGACCTGATCTGTCAATCAGGGGGAAGGTATTCCATCCGGACCTTCAATCCTTGCACCTTATGGCCTGGTTCTTGAGCGGCTAGAGTTCCAGGCCTTGGGTCTTTACGACGAGGTCCTCAACATCGTTGAGGCGTCCCGTAAGGAGTCGACCAGAAAATGCTACGCCTTCAAATGGAAGAGATTCTCCATTTGGTGTCAGGGCAAGGGCCTGGACCCTTCCTTCTGTTCCTTGGCAAGCATTCTGGACTACCTGTGTCCCTTTCTCAGCTAGGGCTTCGGTCAACGACCCTTAAGGTGCACCAGCCATCTCTGCTTACGGGGCAGCGGGCGGGAAGCAGTCGATGTGCAGGAGAAGGTGGTTGAGCGTTTTTCAAAAGGCCTTGATCACATATCCCTCCGGTGCGAGGAACCTCCACCTCCGTGGGATCTACTGCTGGTGGGCTAAGCTCATGGGCAAGCCATTCGAACTCGATGCACAGGTGTGACATCTCTCACCTGTTGTGGAAGACCGCCTTCTTGGTGGCTATCACGTCAGCCAGAAGGATGGGAGAACTCCAGGTGCTTTCCATCGAGTCTCCTTATCTGGTCTTCCACAGGGACAAGGTTGTCCTGCGCCCCCACCCGAAATTCCTTCTGAAAGTGGTGTTGGAGTTTCACCTTAACCAGGTGTTGAATCTGCCGGTGTTCTACCCCAATCACACCTCGGAGGCCGATTTATAGGCTCCATACTTTGGACTCTAGAAGAGCGCTCACTTATTGTAAGGAGCGGACGGCTGAAGTTCGGGGAGAGGTTCGCCAGCTGTTTGTCACCTATGGGGAAGCCGCACCTGGCAGACCTGCAGCCAAGCGGACGATAGGCAGGTGGGTCACCTCCTGCATAGATCTCTGTTATAGTTTGGCGGGAATGGAGCCTCCCAGAGGGATAAGAGCTCATTCTACCCGCCATACCGCTGCATCGATGGCTGCTTCCAGGGACATCTCTATCCAGGAAATCTGCAGGGCTGCTACCTGAAGTCAGCGCACACCTTCATCACCCACTACCACATCACCTTGAGTCACACCGGGATGCTGGTTTTTGGGTCCTGCTCCAGTCTTTATTCCTGGTAGGGGTGCGCCTTTGCCTCCCTCTTCCCGGAGAACTGCTAGAGTCTGCCAGACAGTGTGGATGAACAACATATCCATGTCCTTAGAAATACAGGTTACTTACCTGTAACAGAAGTTCTAGGAATGGTATATGTTGTTCATCCACACGACCCACTCGACCTCCCTGGCTTCGACACACAACCTGGCTTCCAGCGGGCTAGATCTGGGGTCATGGGGCGGAGCCTAGAGTTTTACCACCTGGGTGGGTGGGAGGAGCCAGCTTGAAGACCTTCCGGCAAGGAACCTGCCAGACAGTGTGGATGAACAACATGTACCATTCCTAGAACTCCTGTTACAGGTGAGTAACCTGTATATTTCGCATGCTGACACTGCAAAGCCTCCTGCTCCTTCTGCAGGAGAATTATTGGCTTTGTGCACTGGACATGCAGGATACTTACCTGCATATCCTGGTGTTCCCGGGCCTCCGCCGCTTCCTGCGTTTTAGCTTCCAAGGGGAACACTACCAATTCACAGCCCTCCCCTTGGCATTTCCTGGACACATTGGGTTTTTACCAAAACCTTGCTGTGGTGGCAGCAGCCTTACGCCATCAGGGGATAGCAGTTTGTCCTTACCTGGATGACTGGCTGTTGAAAGCTCTGTCCAGGGACAGTCTCCTGGAAGCTCTCTAGCGCACGTTGGACCTTTTTTCTCACCTGGGTATCAGTCAAGTTTCCGGAGTCGACTCTTACCCCTTCCCAGAACCTTCAGTTCATTGGGGCCATCTTGGACACGGTCCGGTGCAAAGCCTTCCTCCCCCTGGACAGGGTGGAGACCATTCGAGAGCAGGTCAGTGTTCTGATCTCTTCCAGATACCTTCCGGCCAAAGCGTGGTCATGCCTCTTGGGTCTGATGGCAGGCTCCATCTCCACTGTCCCGTTTGCCAGGTTGCATATGAGGATCACCCAGTGGAGCTTGCAGGTCCAATGGGATCAGTGCTTGGATGACCTGGACCATCTGGTTCTAGTCTCCAATGCAATCAAGAAGTATCTGCTCTGGTGGTTAGATCCTCAACCTTTCGCTGGGCCTTCCATTCAGAAGTTCCCCCACTGCTTTGGACTCTCACCACAGATGCCTTCTGTCTGGGTTGGGGAGCCCACTTCTGGGACAACCGTACCCAAGGATCGTGGTCCCAATCGGAGATGACTCTCCAGATCAATATTCTGGGGATGAGGGCAGTTCTTTATGCCCTCCTGGCCTTTCAGTCCATTCTGTCAAAAGGAACACTGCTGGTCCAGATGGACAATATGTCGGTAGCCTGGTACATCATCAAGCGGGGAGGCACCTGATCGTACCCCCTATGCAGGGCGGCAATACAAGTGTGGAACTGGGCAATTCAGCTTGGTCTGTTTCTCACTGTCGTGCAAGTTCCGTGAGTTCTAAACGTCCTGGCAGACAACCTCAGTCAGACCTTGTCCTTCGTTCACGAATGGGAACTCAGTCAGGAGGTAGCAGATTCTCTATTCCTGAGATGGGGTTGCCCAGACTTAGATCTGTTCCCCTCCCTATTCAGTGCAAAGCTTCCCAGCTTTTTGCTTGCTTGTTCCAGAGCCTGGTGTTTTCTGGATCGACGCATTGTCACTTTGTTAGACAGGGAGGTCCTTGTATGCCTTCCCTCCTTTCCCATTCTACAGAGGGTTCTCCTAAAGCTCCAGGCAGAGGGAGTCCGGATGATCCTAATTGCTCCCCTCTGGCTAAAGCAAATCTGATTTCCGCTTCTGCTGCAGCTCTTAGCGGAACCCCCAGTTCCTCTTCCTCTCAGACACGACCTGTTGACCCAGGATCAAGGCAGGTTACTGCACCCAGAGTTCAGGATCCTGAGTCTTCATGTGTGGCTTCTACAGACACAATTCTCTATTTGGGGTCTCACTTAGGGTTGCTCAGATCCTGGTAGAGGTCAGGAAACCATCTACCAGATCGACCTATGCTATGAAATGGATGCTTTTTTCAATTTGAGCGGTGGCCAAGGGCTGGGACCCCTTTATGTGCTCAGCTCCACAGATTATGGAGTATCTGTTACACCTGTGTGATTTGGGTCTCTTACTCCTCCCTCAAGGTCGGCCTATCATGATCTGGTAGTGGGGAAACCCGTGGCTCAGCTGGAGATCTTGAAAACCTTTCTGAAAGGGATTCTCCATCTGAAATCCCCTATCCGTAACTCAACACCACCTTGGCATTTAAATTTTGTTATTGAGAAGTTTACGTTTGCCTCTTTTGAACCAGTGATGAGCTGTGACATGCACTAACTCTCATGGAAGGCACTATTTTTGGTTGCCATTACTTCTGCTTGAAGAATTTCTGAGCTTCAGGCCCTGATGTGTTAAGGAGCCTTTATTTGATTTTTCATAAGGATTGGGTGGTCTTATGAACAAATCCTACGTTTCTTCCCAAGGTGGTTTCAGAGTTCACCCTCAGACAGTCGAACTTCCGATGCATTACCCTAACCATTCTAACAAAGGTGAGGCTGCTCTTCATACACTGGACGTATACAGGATCCTGAGATGTTACGTCCACAGGATTAAATGCTCCAGAAAGTCTGATCAGCTTTTCGTTTCCTTTGAGCCCAAATCCTTGGGTTCAGCGGTGTCTAAGTAGTGCTTATCCAAATGTCTTGCTAACTGCATTCGCTTCTGTTATCAGAAGTATGACAAACTGCTGTCGGGGGAGGTCAGAGGTCATTCCACTAGAGGAATGGCGGCGTCCACAGCCTTTTTGAGAAATGTTTCTGCAGCAGAGATTTGCGTAGTAGTTGCCTGGAGTTCAGTCCATACCTTCACGAAGTGTTGCAGTCTGGACATTGCCTCTTGGCGTAGGGTTGGGTTTGGCCTCGCCGTTCTGCAGGGCCTATTGTAGTCAGGCCGGTTGTGTTCTTTCACTTGCTCCTCCTCCCATGACTCTCTGTCTCTGAGTGACTGCTTGGAATTCAGTCCTATCTATGATGACCTACTGCAGGAACCCTCTTGAAGTAAGATAGTACAGTTACGTAAGAACTTACCATAACAGTAGATCTTCGAGAGAGGTTCCTGCAGTAGGTCACATTTTCCCTCCCTCCTTCCCCTAGTTTCTGCATTTCTTTCAGCATTTTTTCTGAACTGGGTGCCAGGATTTTATCCTTTCTCCTGTCTCTTCTTACTTGGATCTGCGGTGGGAGAACTGGAGGGTGGATGTGGTGACCGCTCACTACATAGGGTCACGCTGACATCTGGCGGGTGGTTCCCCACCAGGCATTGCTGGAAAAGTTTGCCTTGTGGTCCTGATGCCAGAGGGCACAGTCCTATCTGTGATGACCTACTGCAGGAACCTCTCTCGAAGATCTAGTGAACTTACTTTGAGTGGGAGCTCTTGTAGCAGGCTATTACTGTTAGGACTATTGCTGCAGGCCTTAGGACCCACCAGAAAAAACTTAGCTAGCAGTACCCAGTGGGAACCGCCCCCCTGATGTTGGCTCCACCCCGACGTTAGTCATTCTGCAAAGGAGGCGGACCCCGGCTCCACCTCGGTTCTTTCCCACTGCGACCTGCTCACCTTGGGAAGTTCTTAGTGATTTTTTTTCACAGCAGTTCCAACAAATTTTTCTCTGCTTTTTCATCAAATCCATTGCGTTCTTTCTCCGCATTCGTTCCTCCTGCAGTTCATTCTCTCCTCTCATCTTCTCTACCATTGCATTTCGTCACCATCGTTGGACTCCTCCGGTCCCAAGAAGACGAAATGTGCCTGCGGCTGCCAGATTCCATCCACGGATGGCCATGACCAGTGTGTCTTCTGCTTGGGACCAGACCACAACCTGAAGACCTGTGAGATTTGTCAAGGCTTTACTAGCAGGACGAGGATCAGATGCTTGAAGCCCTTGAAAGCCCACCTGCTTGAGAAAAGGATGGATGTCCTGCAGTCTTCCCCTGAGGACAAGGGCAAAAGCCGAGAGAAGTCTCAAAAGTCCCTCGACAAGGACCATAGCCGGTCCCATCACTGCTCAAGATCCCGCTCTCCCACAGGAAGGCCTCTTCCTTTGGCTCGGGCGGGTCTGACTACTCCAGACATTCCAGGCATGGAAAGAAATCGAGGCTTGAAGCTCCCGCCAAAACACCAGTGTCAGTCCAGTCGGGAGCTGCTTCTACTTGCAAGCCATCCAAATCAAAGGCTACACCGCTGCGCGTGTCCTACACCCTGGCGGAGTAGACCAAAACCTCTTCCTCGGCACATGCCTTGGCCCTGCTGTACAAGGCCCCGACTACGGCTCCCCTGGATTCTGGTAAGCCATCTGGGAAGGACCGGGACCCCAAGGCCAAGACCCCTGCTGGGTCCCACCATCCTAAGTTGGCCATGTCGAATCCTGCACTGGCGCTGGTCAAAGTGCCTGCAACCGACGGGGCTTCTGTCATGCTGGTGCCCGTTAAGGTGCTGACACCGGCCTCTACTCCAGAGGGCTAACCTCAGGTTCCTCCCCACAAACCCTTCCGAGCCCCAACTTCTCGATTTCCCCCCCCCGAAAGGCGGTGGCCCGTTCAGTAAGGAGGAGCCGGTAACTTTTTAATTTTTGTGGAGCCAGGTCCACAAAGATGTACCTCCACCTTAACCGGAGTCGACACCAGTTCCAGACCAACCAGACAACAGGAGCCTGGGAGTTTGCCAGTTGGCTCACCGGCCAAAACCCCTAAGGACCAGCCACATCCTCCTTGGCAAAACATTCCTGGTCACGGTCCAGAGACCACAAATGGCACCACTCAAGGTCAGTCAGCCGTCGTCAGTCTGAGCCCAGGAGCAGATCCCACAGCTGCCTCAGGTAATCCTCTAGGCGGGCCCATAGCCGATGCCAGTCCCAGGACGGGTGTCTGTTCCCACTCAGACGTCGTTCTAGGAGTCACCGTTTTGCAGACGGTAGTCCCAGTCAGCATACTTTGGACACCTCAAGGACCAGGAACAGGTCTTCCTCTTCCTTTCAGGAGTTGGGGGATCTCCTGACAATAGGGATCTACCCCATTTGCCTCCAGACGATCCCAACTTCATGGACGTCATGAGGCACATCCAGGCCACTAACGAATGGGAGACCGAGGACCTGGATTTGGAGCGCCGGAGACTGGCTCGTTGCCTGAGGCAGAAGGAGCCCAAACCCCTTTCGGTGCCTCCTCTGGTCGACACCTTCCAAGACCTTACCAGGACAACTTGGAAACATCCAGCCTCAGTCCCGGCTGTTCCCAAAAAGTTGGCCAAGCTATACAGGGCCTCGAGGGATGAGCCTTTCTTGGCAGAATACCCCCGGGTGGATTCCACAGTGATCGCGGCTGCTCATGACAAGTCAAAGCAGCCAAAGCATCTAAGCTCCCAGTCTCCTGACCAGGAGTCCCGTTTCTTGGACCAGGTGGGCAAGAAAGTCTATTCTGCCTCCACCTGCTCCATGCAGTCCCTTAATTTCGTTGCGCACATGGTCAGGTACCAAAATACGCTCTGGGAAAAGGGACAGGAGCTTGTCTGTGCCTTGCCAGATTCTGCACAAAAGACAGAACTTCTGGATATTTTAAAATCTTTCTTGGACTGCGGATACGGTAGCTACGGCGGCTACGTCAGGGGTCTGCCTTCTCCACCATGCGTGGCTGAGATGCTCTGGCTTTCAGAACGATCTGCAGTCTGGAATTGGAGACCTCCCATTCCATTGTTCCGTCCTCTTTAGGCAGGAGACCGAAGCTCTGATCTGTCCTCTCCAGGAGTCTGGAAAGTCTATTTGGTCCGTCTGCTAGATGTATAAGGGGGACCAAAGATGCTTCCAAAAATGGCCATTTCGTAAATCCTCTGGCCAACAAGCCCATGGTGGCAACCAGGGACAGAGAGGTGGCTTCAAAAGGAAGGCCAGCAACCTGGTGGCGCACCTTTTCGAGGCCCAAAGTCCTCCCACACCTCTCTTCCCAACCCCCGGCTCCACCCAGTGACTTGCCACTGCCCCGTCCCTCCTCCAGCGGAGGCTTCAGGGGAGGCAGCAGGGGGTCGCTTCTCCCTTCATCTGGAGGGATGGAGCTCTATCACATCAGACCAGTGGGTGTTAGACATCATAAAGAGAGGTCACACGCTGGAGTTCACCCAGATTTCTCCAGAAACTCCACCAAGGTCTTCGCGATACCCTCCTTCTCACATTTCTCTGATAGGAGAAATCAAGGCCTTCTTGCACAAAAAGACAGTAGAGCCAGTTCCTCTGCGACAGCGGGGAAAGGGGTACTACTCCCATTTTTTCCTGGTTGCAAAGAAGACACAAGATCTTCGGCCCATCCTGGACCTCAGCTCTCTAAACAATTGTATAGAATACCGTTAGGTTCAGGATGGTGACCCTTCCAGGTCTGATTCCTCTGCTGCACCAGGGAGACTGGCTCTGTTGGGGAGGTACCCAAAGACTGGAGGATAGCAGATGTAGTCCCTTTATACAAAAGTGGGAACAAAGAGGAAGTGGGGAACTACAGACCAGTTAACCTCACCTCGGTAGTGGGGAAGATCATGGACGCACTACTGAAGGAGAGATTGGTGGAACATCTGGTTGTCAATGGACTACAGGACCCAAGGCAGCATGGTTTCATCAGGGGGAGGTCATGTCAGACCAACCTTGTTGAATTTTTTTGACTGGGTGACTAGGGAGGTGGATCAGGGGGAGGGCAGTGGACATGGCCTATCTGAACTTCAGCAAGGCCTTTGACACTGTGCCACATAGAAGACTATTACTCAAACTTGGGAATATGGGTGTGGGCAGGACAGTAGTGTGGTGGGTAGGTAACTGGCTGGGCGGCAGGACACAGAGGGTGGTGGTAAATGGCTGTCACTCCACAGAGGGAAGAGTGACCAGTGGGGTATCACAGGGATCAGTGCTGGGACTGGTCCTATTCAACATCTTCATCAGTGACATTACGCAGGACCTAGAAGGCAGAATTTCACTGTTCGCTGATGACACAAAACTCTAACAGAGTAGAGACACCAGAGGGTGTAGACAGAATGAGAAGGGACTTGAAGAATGGTCAGGGGTTTGGCAGTTGAAATTCATTGCAAAGAAGTGCAAGATAATGCATATGGGGCACAAAAACCCTGGCACAATATCAGTTAGGGGGGTGAGGATATAGCATGCACCAAGCAGGAAAGGGATCTTGGGGTTATCATCTCTGATGACTTCAGGTAGGGAAACAGTGTGACAAGGCAGCAGGTAAAGCAAATAGGATGCTGGGATGCATAGGCAGGGGCATCACCAGCAGGAAAAGGGAGGTCATAATTCCACTATACAAGACACTAGTGAGGCCCCACCTGGAGTACAGTGTACAGTTCTGGAGACCTTACCTACTAAGGACATAGACAGGGTAGAGAAGGTTCAGAGGAGGGCAACAAAGATGGTGCATGGATTGCATCACAAGTCCTATGAGGACAGGTTGAAGGAACTGAACATGTACTCCCTGGAGGAGAGGAGGAGGGAGAGGGGTATGATAGAGACATACAAGTATCTTACAGGGAGGAACAGGGTGCAGGAATACACTATTTTTAAGCGAAAAAGATGTTCCAGGACTAGAGGGCATGGATGAAGTTGGAGGAGGGATGATTCAGAGGAAACGTGAGGAAGGAATTTCTTCACAGAGCGGGTGGTGGACAAGTGGAACACCTGCCAGAGGAAGTGGTGGGCGGAAACAATCACGGATTTAAGAATGCATGGGATAGACATAAAGGAATTCTGGAGGTCAAGGGGTAAGGGCAACAGACTTCTAGGAAAACATAAACTGAACTTACAAGCTCAAATGGGCAGACTGGGTGGGCCATAGGCCCTTATTTGCCGACACTGTCTGTATCTGTTCCCTTGACATGCAAGATGCTTACATGCACATTGGGGGGGCCTTCCCCAACAGGAAGTTTCTGAGGTTCTACTTCCAGGGGGAGCATTATCAGTTCCGGGTTCTTCCATTTGGCCTCTTCTCCGCTCCTCGAGTCTTCACCAAATGCTTGGCAGTGGTAGCTGCGGCTCTAAGGCGCAAGGAACATTGCGTCTTTCCTTACCTCGACAACTGGCTCTTAGCGGCCTCGTCGAGAGAGCTCCTACTTCGAGCTCTCTGAGGCACTTATACATTGTTCCATGAGGTGGGGATCACCCTGAACCTACCAAAGTCTTCCCCAGAGCCCAGCCAAAGACTCACCTTTGTAGGGGTGGTCCTGGATTCAATCCAGGACATGGCTTTTCTTCCTCGAGAAAGAGATCACCTGAGAGAGGTGGCCAGTTTGGTCCTTGTAACACCACAGGTCCCAGCCAGGACCTTCCTCAGACTTCTGGGGCATATGGCGGCGGCCATCCTGGTAGTGCCCTTGGCCCCACCTCCACATGAGGGTCCCACAGTGTATGCTCAGGGTGCAGTGGGACCTGGGCTCTGTCCAGACCATGTTGTCTGGATGTCGGAGCCAGTCAGGAGGACACTACGTTGGTGGTTGGATCTTTTGAATCTCGACAAAGGGATTCCTTTTTGACAGGAGCCCCCAGGCCAGACTCTGACAACACATGCCTTCGACTTGGGCTTGAGGCGCACCTTGGTGAGAGATCTGGTCTCCGGAGGAGCGCGTCCTCCACATCAGTGTTCTGGAAATGCGGGCGGTCCTTAATGCCCTAAGGGCCTTTCAGGAGGACCCCATACCAGTCTCTCTTCTCATACAGACAGACAACATGGTTGTTGTCTTTTACATCAACTAGCAAGGAGGAACTCACTCCTACCTCCTGTTCAGGGAGGTGATGAGAATCTGGTATTGGGGGCTGGAGCATCGAATTTTGTTGTCCGCCATCCATGTTCGCAGCACCCAAAAAGACTTGGCAGACTGCCTCAGCAGGTCTTTGTCCAAGGTGTACGAGCTGCCACAGTCTGTAGCGGACCAGCTGTTCAGGACATGGGGTCGTCCGGAGCTGGACCTCTTTGCGTCTCCACGCAATGCCAAACTGTCAGTTTGTTGCTCACAAAAGTGTGCGCCTGGTATTTTTTGGCCAGACACGTTATCCCTTTGCGGGGCACGGAAGTTTCTTTACGCTTTCTCTCCCTTCCCTCTCCTTCAACAAGTGTTGCTGAAAATACAGGCCGAGGGGGTGCTGACGATTCTGATTGCTCCGCTGTGGCCCCGGCAGATTTGGTTCAGACTACTTCAGCGGTTGTCCTCAGAACTTCTAATTCCGCTGCCAAAATGCTTGCAGCTGCTATCCCAGGACCAGGGCAGGCTGGTGCATCCAGATCTCAGGTAATAGGTAATACACCTTCATGCTTGGTTCCTGCAGACATACTCAAATCCAGGTATGGGGTTACTCAAGAGGTGGCGAACATCCTCGTTTCTGCGAGGAAGCCCTCAACCTGTTTCACTTATGCCTTGAAGTGGAAGCGATTCTGCCCTTGGGCTTCATCCTACCATCTAGATCCCCTTTACTGCCCAGTGAACTCAGCATTATAGTATCTTCTCTCCTTATATCAGCAAGGCCTGAGTTATTCATCCATAAAGGTGCACATGTGGGCCATCTCTGCTTATTTCCTGTTCGGAGACCGAACCCTGGCACAGTTGGACGTGGCCCGCACCTTTGTACGGGGCATTCTGCACCTACGACCTCCCATCATGGATCCTATCCTTCCCTGGGATCTCCTCTTTGTGCTGGAGAAACTGACTCTTCCCCCTTTTGAACCCACAGCGAAATGTGAGCTGCGTTTCCTTTTCTGGAAGGTTTCCTTTTCAGTTGCTGTTAACTTCAGCTTGAAGAGTTTCTGAGCTACAGACCCTGATGTGTAAGGAGCCTTCTATTATTTTCCATCGGGAAAGAGTTTCCCTCTGAGCGAATCCTAAGTTCTTACCTAAAGTGGTCTTGGAGCTGACCCTCAACCAGTCGGTAGATCTTCCAGTTTATTTTCCTACCCCTACTAATCTGGGAGAGTCTCTCCTGCACACATTGGATGTCCACAGGGCACTGAGGTATTACCTTAAGTGGACAGCGGCACACCGTAAATCGGAACAATTGTTTGTAGCCTTTGCACCTCAACACCTGGGTAAACCGGTGTCAAAACAGGCCATTTCCCGGTGGCTGATGCACTGTATAGTGTACTGCTATAACAAGTACAACAAACCTCTACCGGGGTCGGTCAGAGGTCATTCCACTGGAGGAGTCTCTTCCTCCTTTGCCTCCTTAAAAATTGTCTCCTTTCGAGACATCTGTGCAGCTACTGCTTGGAATTCAGTGCACACCTTCGTGAGGCATTACAGTCTGGACATTGCTTCCAGGCACTGAGCCGGTTTCGGCCTGGCAGTTCTTCAAGGGCACTTGTCCTAGTTTGCTGATTCCAGCCATAGGCTTTACCAACTTTTATCTGTCATCCTACCTCCCAGGACTAGTTTTCTCCTTGGTGCGGGACTGCTTGGGATTCTGTCCTAATAGTAATAGCCTGCTGCAAGAGCTCCCACTTGAAGTAAGATAGTACAGTTACGTAAGAACTTACCGTAACAATAGATCTTCGAGAGGAGCTCTTGCAGCAGGTGCTGCTTTCCGGCCCTCCGTCCCCCAGGAGAATTTTTCAGCATGTCTAGGACGGGGTTTGCCTGGTTTTCTCGCTGAGATCCGTTCGCGGGTCTTGTCAGGGAACTGATATGGAGCAGGGTCTGCCCCTTTATTATCATGACCGGGGGTCCTAAGGCTTGTGGCAATAGTCCTAACAGTAATAGCCTGCTGCAAGAGCTCCTCTCGAAGCTCTACTGTTATGGTAAGTTCTTGCGTAACTGTACTTTTAGGAAGCTCTTTATTATGTAATGATTGTACTAAAGTTTTATTTTCTGGTTTCAGTGCAGTGGCTAACATTTATTTTCATTAGAACATGCTTCCTCTTAGATTTCAACACTTTTCTGTAAAAGCAAAGTACTGTCTGCATGTAATAGAGGGAAGGGGAATTAAATAACACTCTGCATTATAATAAATGGAAGCTTGAAAAAAAGAATGGTGTTAGCGAGGTTACCTGACCAGAAGTATAACAAATGATTGATTTACTCTTCCTTAAGGTTTTTATTTCTCCCTCCAATCACTTGCTTCCCACATTTCCCCAAGTCTGTCTTTTTGCTTGAAACATTATCCATATTTACCACTGTTTCTGCCTGTCTCTCTCTAAATTCTGATTATTTTCTTCTCACCATCTTAGCTGCTGCAGTTCTCAAATATACTCTACACGCTTCAGAACAACCTCCTTACCCAAATGCTTAATGGACACCTAAACAAGCATTTTGGGAGGTTCATCATATTACAAATGCTCCTGTGATAAGAGTAAATGTTGCTGAATTATATCATCTTAATAGTTGCCTTTATTTTGCAGTTTTACTGCTGTTTCGTCATGTTTGAAAATTCCCATGAAATGTAAATAGGTTTGAAAAGTGCCACCGATAGACTGCTCACCGCACAAAATGGCACAGACGTCATACGTGATGACATCATTTGAGCAAGTCTGCTCTGCTTGTTATAGAAAAAGCTGTGGGCATTGCTTTAAAATGCTGTATATTGTGAGTGTCAGTATATGTATTGATATTTGTCTTGTGCACCTCTGAGTTTTTAATATATGTATGTATTTATCGAAAAATTTCACTAGGAAGGCACACTGTGCGACAAGTTGCTCATCTCGCGGTGCAATCTGGGGGGGAAGGGGTACAATAGGAATGAGACATTAAACATTCAAGTTACAAGATCAACATTAACATACAGTTCTAAGGCAGGTGTTACAAGCAGTGGTACAACAGTGTTGCACATAGTAGATAGAAAGAGTGGACAATAATAAGTGTCGGGTTAATAAGTAAACAAGTTCTTACGTGAAAGAAAAGGGGGGGCGGTGAGAGGGGGAAAGGAGAGGGAAGGATGAGTTGGGGGAAGGGGAAGAATCGTGTTTAAAGTTACATTCAAGTTACAAGAGCAACATAAACATACAGTTGTAAGGCAGGTGTTACAAACAGTGTTGAAACAGTTGTGCATAATATGTAGAAAAAGTGAACAATAATAAGTGCCGGGTTAATAAGTAAATAAGTGCTCACATGAAAGAAAAGGAGAGGAAGGGTTGAAGTGGAGGGATGTAGGGGAATTGAGTAGATGAGGGAGAGGATACAAGCGCCTGTGGGGGTAGGAGATTGACCCATGGAGAGCATTTGGTGTCCCTTACATTCTGTGAGAGATCAGAGGAGGCCAGTAAGGGGGAGCAATTTGGGGGAAGGGAAGGAGAGCTGTAAATTTGAGTGGTGGGGGTGCACAGGGTAAAATGAAGGTGATGGTACATGGGTAGGGTTTATCCAGGGCTTAGAGGAGAGAATTAGGGAGGGACATGGGAAGGAGCAGCTAGGCGCAAGGTAATTTTTGAAGGCAGAGCTGGTAGGCGGAGGATGAGTGTTGGATTTGAGGGGGGAGTGAATTCCAGATTTTTGGGAGGCGGGGAGAGTACGTGGATTGGCAGATTACGGTGGATCTGTGGGGGACTACCTGGATGTGGGAATCTGTTTATCTAAGGGAATGGGAGGATGGGGGGCTTGTTATAAAGGAGGAGGTTAGGTAGAAAGGGAGCTTACCCAACCAGTGCTTGGAGGTGAATTTAGCACAGTGGGAGAGTTGCCTATTTGTAAGAGAGGGGAAGGATAGGGCATGATAAAGATTGCAGGGGTGGGTGAGAGGAGGGCATCCAGGGCAAAGCGCCAGAAGGAATTGAATTGGATGTGCAGTCTGGCCAGGGAGGACTTGGGGGCAGCACCAAAGACTACATCACAGTAGTCGAAAATGGGCAGTATCGTCTTCTGAGCAAGTTCAGAATAAAAGTATAAAAGCAGTGCCCATAGTTTATTTTTCTGTAACAAGTGAAGCAGACTATTTGATGTCATCGTGTGTGACGGCGCCATTTTGAGAGTTGAGTGAATCGGCAATGTGGCTTTTCAAACTGGTTTACATTTTGTGGGAATTTTGAAACGTGATGAAACAGCATTAAAACTGCAAAATAAAGGTAGCTATTGAGATGATTTAATTAAGCATCACTTGCTCTGTTACACGGGAACATTAATACGATGGACACCCCCTTGTTTCTACATCATTTCAGAATGTCAGTGGGGAATAATTATGTATGGATAATGTGCTCCCCCACTGGTGTAGTGGTACAGCTCAAAGCTATGACCTCAGCATAGAACTCTGAGGACATGAGGATTCCAGTTGCATCAGCCACCCTGTTTCAGCTGTATCGCCGATTCGACTTAGCAGTATGGACAGAGTCCCTTGGAAGAAATTTTTTTTTTTATACTGTTTATTTTTGTTGAAGAACTGTGACACTCTGAGGCAGGTTGGTGCTTCCTGGTGACGAGTGGCACCGCTAAATTTAGAAATCCGTATTGTTAAGCTGACACGTTCAGATTGACTAACCTGCCAACTAAATCTCATTGTCATGTGTTTGCATGACGTTAGTATGTGCGCTGTCCCTGCCGTTCGCCTCACTCCTCCCGCCCACAATTTGAGTGGCTCTGGAGCTTCTAGTGGCCCAGTGCTGGTAAGTTGGCATTTTTTTTTTTTTTTAACACTGTGTGAGGTTTCTAGGGCCGTGGATATGGTGCACTTATCCAAACTTACGCAGTCTTCCTTTCCTTTAAGTTCTGCTCGAACGTCTACAAGCTAAGCAGCTTCCACCCACCCTGGTGGTATCCTTCTCACCTCTGCTCCATTACGTTAGAGCTTCCTTTCCACTAGAAGAATCGGATCTCTTCCTTCGCAGCTCCTGCGTGCGGTGTAGGCACTTTTTCATAGTTCGTCTTTTGGCATTTTTTTCTTGGAGTTTCTTAAAAATTCTCCATTCTGAAGAAGCGTGACGACCAGAAGTCCGGTTGTGGTTCAAGCAGTGCGCGACTTGTAACCAAAAGATGTCACTGAGCACGATCCACAGGCTTGTGGCCTGTGCCAGTCTCTGCAGCCCTTGACCTTAGAGGACCGCTATGCCCACCTTTCGTTAGGCTGCCCGGATGAATGGGATCTATTGGTCCGGTCCAGGGAGACCCGCAGGGCCATTTCTGTGGCAGTGGGCTCAGCATCCCAGCTTTCCATGCTCGAAGAGTCAGCAGCCCAGGCCTCATCGGGCACAGCTATGGTTTTGACATTGCTCCCTGTGGGTCTGGGGGCTTCGTTCATGGGTGTTTCTGCACTTGAGTCAGTCCATTCCTACCCTTGGGTAGGGCCCTTCCTGAGGGTCAAAATTGTCTAAACCCTTGAAATCCAAGAGGACCCGTCACAGGTCATAGGCCAAGGAGTGGGCTTGCTCCTCCCACTTCTGTGATTCTGCATCTGGCTCAACTGTTGAGCTGTTGGCTTCCGGCTGACCCTTCTGGAGTCTCAGTTCAGGCGGCTGGCCTCTCAGTGTCCCTGTCGGGCTTGCCGGCCTAGACATGGATTGATCAGCCAGTTGAGATTCTTCTCAATCTCTTGTCGGAGGAGGTCAAGGATGACTTGCTCTCTGACTCCAGTCCGTTTGGCCCTCTCCCAAGAGGGGCCAGAGCCAGCTGTCTCCCCCCTCTGGGGTTCAGCGGGCTCTGATCTGTGCTGTGTACATGGTCCCCTCCGCAACATCTTCTCACCACCGTGATCGATTGAGGTCCAGGTCATGGACCTGGTCCCATTTGAGATAGTCTCAGGAGTCTCGGTGTTCCCACTCTCTGCTATTGACAAGGAAGCGGCATCGACTCTTCTCTTCCTCCTTGTGTTTGGATGATGAAAGGCTCCACTGCAAACTGTGGCATTGTTACGAAGAGTTGATGTGGCAACAATGGGTCCTCTACCACGGTCGAGCCATGCCTTATTCCCAGCTGAGCAGATGCCGGCCTCTCCTCCTATCTGGGTGGAGCCTCCACCTCCACAACCTGTGCACGGAGCCCCTTCCAAGGCTGCTCAGCTCACATCTGGTCTTCTCAGATGGCTGTCCGTTAAGATCACTTATTCAGATGAGTCCAGCATGGTCCACGGGGAGTCTGGGTCGAGAGTGGTGTTTGAGTCTTCTAACTCTGAGGACTCCTTCATGCATTGCACTCAGACTCTGGGCTTCGATCGTGAGTTAATCGAAAAGCTTACCACCGAGTATGGGCCGGTCCGCTTTGGAGCCTTGTTCCCCCTCATCTCCGAATCTATGGGGATTCAGCTGAAGCCAGTCCAAAAGCAGGGCAACCCCCCTGCCCCTGATGGAGAGCCTCAACAGGGATGACTCTCCAGTGATTGCCTTCCTGATGGTGGAAGCTAGTCTTGGTTCTGCTCTGGAGCCTTGGCAGCATCCAGCTTCTTGTACAGTGCCTTCAGCCCGTCTGGTCCACAAGTATGCGGTGCCCACCGCGTCTCTTCCCAGCATTTCTGATCACCCTTCAGGCGAGGGGTTGGTAGCAGATTCTGTTTTCTGTCAGATGTGCAATGTCTGGGATGTCGACAAACCTCCCAACAAGAAGTCTAAAAAGCTGGACTATGCAGTGAAAAAAAGTTTATGCCGCCTCCACCCTTAGTCTTCAGCAGGAGAATGCTGTGTTATGATGGTCAACTTTACCCATGCCCTAATTGGAGTCTTGGACCAGGTCCTTCCTTGATTTCCTGTGGATCTGCACTTGGCAGTTAAGATGGTTCGAGACCAGGGGGTGTTTGGTTGCCAAGCACCAGCTACAGACTGCTTTGGACATCGGTGACTCCTGCATCCAGTCAGTGATAGCTGCTGTCATTCAGCATCTGGCTTGGTTGAGAATCTCCACCTTTATGGTGGATACCCAACTTAAGCTGGCAAGATGTTTATTTATTTAGCTTTTGTTTACCGGGTAAGTACACTAGACAAGTAGTATACCTATTTTCAGGAACGACCCAGGAGAGCACAAAACATACAGTATACATACATGGCAACATTGGAGAAACAGCATGATACAGTAAAAAACAGCTATAACAACGCTTGTATAAGGGCAGAGATACTGCCACACATAGTACAAATTGTTACAGGACATAGATAGACATTAGAATCACTGAATACATATTTCATAGACCATCATGGACTCAGAGTGGACAATAGTGGACTGCAGAGTATTACATTACAGAGACTAGGAGCAGTTTGGTCTGGGGGTGGATGGTCCTCACTAGAACTAAGCAGTCCAGTGCCACCCTGGAGTCTGTTACATCCTCTCAGAAGGACCCTGAAGGCCAGAAAAAGAAGCTGTTTCAGTTTCGACCTTACCCAGCCCCACCGTCCAAGGCACCACAGCCCTAGGCGGGGCAGTCCCAGGTCTGGTGGCCTAAGTCTGCCTGCTGTTTTCGGCACCAGGAAACATGGAGTTCGAGCTGGCAGTCCTCCTCCGGCAGCCATTGCTGGAGCCTTCGCCAAGCCTGCTCAGTGACGAGCATGGAGTGCCTCCCCCCGCCCATCCTACCTCGGGTTCCCATGGAGGTTCAGCTTCACAATTTCTGGCACGCCTGGTCTGTTATATCTGACAGATGGATGCTCGACATGGTGAGACAGTCTACCTCTAGATTTCGAGGCTCTCCTGCCCTGCTGTGCCCATGCCCCACAGGAGGCCATGATGTCTCTGGACATGCTAAGGTCGGACATTGCTCAGCTCCTTCAGAAAGGAGATGTAGCTGGTCAGGGTTTTGTATCCAGATACTGTCTGGTCCTCAAATAGACGGGGCTTGTGCCCCATATTAGAGCTTCACAATCTCAATCCATTCTGGAGGAAATGCAAGTTCTGAACAGTCAGTCTGAACCAGATCATACCATCACTGGAGCAGAGCATGTGATTCTGCTCTCTGGACTTCCAGGACCCCTTCTACCACATCCTAGTTCATCCGTCCCACTGTTGGTTCCTTTGTGTGAAGATGGGGTGCTTTGAGTTCCGGGTGATGCCATTTGGACTCTCGTCGGCCCCTAGGGTCTTCAACAAGTGCATTGCAGTGGTGGCAGCATTCCTGTGGCACAGTAGGGTCTGGGTGTACCCTTACCTGGACGATTGGCTGATCGCTGGTTGGGAGGAAGTGGAGTGGTCCAGGGATCTGGCCTTCCAGACTCGCTCAGCCTTGGGTCTTCTGCTCAACCCGGCCAAGTTGAAACTCCACCCATTGCAGGTCATCTACTTCGAGGCAGAGCTCGACTCCCTTTGGGCTACAGACCGTTTCCCAGCGGACTGGGCAGTGAATCTTTCGTCCTTTGCCCGATCATTTCTGGTTGTGAAAGGGATTCTTATGCGGATCATGAATGGCGCCTTCTCCCACAAGCCCATATAAAGGTCCACATAGGAGGTGGTCATAGACGTCCCCATAGCTGTGCCTTGTACTTTATCAAAGATAAT
Organism: Neoceratodus forsteri; assembly: GCA_016271365.2. Taxonomy (NCBI): domain Eukaryota; kingdom Metazoa; phylum Chordata; order Ceratodontiformes; family Ceratodontidae; genus Neoceratodus; species Neoceratodus forsteri. The sequence goes on from CM028137.1 coordinate 513,533,959, forward strand.
TGATTGTAAGAATGAAATCCACTGCAGATAATCTGCTGGTTACTCATCAGTTGTCTTTAATAACGCACGTCGAATTGCCTGTAAGTCTTCCTCATTTTTTATAGCTGTATATAAAGATGTTGCATCCACTGAAATCCAATAAAATGATTCTTGCCATGTAATGTTGGTCAGCTGATTCAAAACAAGTTGCATCCTTTACATGTGACAGTAAATCAACTACCAGTTTTAGGAAATGGTCCACAAACAACGACAAATGTTCGGTGAATGAACCATTCTCCGAAACAATTGGCCGACCTGGCGGTTGGTGAGCATTTTTATGTATTTTTGGCAAATGATAGAAAACTGGAATAATTGGATTCTTAACATACAAATATTTGTATTCTTTCTCAGTAATATCCCCTTTAAATAATATGTCCCAAAAAAATCTTCAAATTTCTCAGTTCATTTAGAGTCTATCTTTCTTGTCGGATTATTATAAGAATAGAGTTTGTCTTGATTAGTAATTCGGTTAATGGACAAGAGAAGGCCAAAGCCCATTGAGGTTGTCCTCCACACATTGTGGATCATTGTACCGTTATGTTGTTCCTAGAAGCCATTTATCAAGTTGAGCTTTGAAGATATTTGTTTTCACAGTCGATAATGTCCTGAGGTAAGGAATTCCAGATTCTAGGGGCTCTGACTGTAAAAAAGTGTTGCCTTTTATTTGTTTTTGGTAATTAGGTAATTTATTTAGTCACCAGTTGTTGGCAACGAGAAATAGCATAGCTCACCTGATTGCCAGGCACAAATGTTGATTTCTGTCTAAAATTCGGTCTTGTAATTTTCTTAATAGAGGGTAAAGTCTGATGCTTATTTAACACTGTTAGTTCCTGATCAGTTATTTGGTCAATTATAGGGTCCAGTAGAGCATCATTATGGCAAGGTTGATCTGTAATTGCTGCTTGCATATTACTTAGATCTGTTGACATTATTTCAGCAGATGAAAATGTCCCTCCATTCAGATCATTCTAAATTAGGTAGAACATCAAAACTATTCAATGTGTCGGTTCAAAGCTTAGGCCATAAGACAGCACTTTAACTTATCTGTCAGTTTATGGTCACTCAAATTAACTATTTGCTCACTCTCTGAGACCTCTGGGGAGAGGGGTATCTTTTTTTTTCTTTTCCCCCTACAGCCCTTCCTTATTTTATGTTTACTTGTCTTGTTTGTTTTAGAAAAGCTTTTGGTTGTTGGGAGGAGGCAGGGACTGTCTTGTCTTAGATAGGAGTCGGTATTTTTTGGTTTGTTTTTATTTATCCCTGGTGTTTTGCTTTGTTGGTGTTTATGCTGTCAGCTCCTACTGCGTGATCTACCTCTGCACATTCCCTCCAGTTGTGCCAGGAAGCCCTCCACACCTGGACTGTCTTGTGCAGATTGGGTGCCGAACTCCTGGCAATTCACATAGCTGAAGCCTCCAGCTAGCTGGTGGATTCCCTCAGGTGAGTGGGCGAGGTGTCTCATGAGTGGTCTCTACACCAGGAGATGGTGAATCACCTGATCTTCATCGCGGTTATCTACGTCATCGGGTCACACCGTAGGAACTTCACCATCGGTGAAGGGGAATCCACATGGAAGATTTTCAGCAGTACAACTGGACCGTCACGCCATTGACTTCTGTCTACGTCACCAACCTTATAAAGGCTTGAGCGATCCTGCTTCCTCCAGTTATTTCCCGCTGTCTACTCGCCCGCAAGGATCTCTGTGGAAGCCCTGACGCAGTATTCGTACAATTTTTTTCACCTATGGCTTTTCTTCAGTACCTTTCTGAATATTTTTTGAAGAGATTCCTCAAACTTTTATGTCGAGAGTTAATCCTTCTACTTCTCTCTTCCATCGCTGCGGAAAGAAGATTGCCTTCATAGACTAACACTCTCTCTGGGTCTGCTGTCTTGGACCTGAAGACGAAGTTTCTGACTGTGAGCTCTGCCAGAAGTTTAATCAAACAACCCTCAGGTGACGAAAAAGGCTCTTAAAAAATGTTCTTATGGATGAACAGGTAGCCAGCTTCAGGCAGGGGTCCTCTGGGGTTCCAGCCTCTTAGTCACCAACTGAATCGTCAACCTCCAACGCCAGAGACAGATCCTCTGGGGAAAAGTCATAAAAAAGACTGCGACCCCCCCCCTCCCCCGGCGACTGTCTCATTCCTCAACAGCCTTTTCTTCCTCTGGGGATCCTTGTCTGCTGCGGCTGCACCAACGTGGAAAACTGCTATACAGATCTCTGTCAAAACCAGCCCCATACAGACCGTTTCTCTGCCAGATTCTCAGGGTGGCCGGCCGTCTACCTCTGTCATTGGTCCCTCCTTCGACAGTCTCATTGTTGATGAGACTCCCGTTGAAGCCTGCTCCCTCCAGGCCTATAGGCTCTCTGGTTTCTCAGGACCCAGCAGGCGGGTCGTCGACACCTGTGCTGTTTAACTCCCCTCCATCTATGACTACCGTCAACTTGAATGAAGTCCTACTTAAATTCACTAACACGGTGGTACAACAACTGGGCACCTTCAGGGCCCCTTTCCGATGCAGTCAATGACAGCTCTCTCATTGACGCCTACTCATCGGCCACGGGAAGCTCCTCGTGAGCCATTATTGGCGCATCCGACGCCAGATCTAGAAGTCGAAGAGGTCGATGTCGAGGAGGAGTAGCATCCAGACTGCATTCTTCCTGAGGAAGCGTAGGAAGAGGAGTAAGAAATCCTGGTCTGACAGGTCTGCTGCTTCCTCAGTCAGTGAGGATTCAATAAAGCATACTCCTAGGTCTCCTCCTGAGGACCCCACATTTGACAATGTGAGAAGCAGCTGTCCTCTGCTATGAACTTCCACACAGAGGAAGAGGATGCCACCAGGAAAGAGCTGAGTGAATATCTGGAGATCCCTGAATGTCCCCCAAAAATCATTCCTCCAATCCTTCCTGCTCTGAGGAATGCAGCCACAACAGCCTGGCACAGACCAGACATGGTGCCAACTATGCTTTGCAGGGCTGATAAACTTTATCATGCCCCTCAAGGTCTCCCCTGCTATGCTGCCTAGCCCGAGACAAACTCAGTGGTCATCCAGGCAGCTCATAACAGGACTAACATGCCTAAGCACCTTGGTTCTCTTCTCCCAGATAAGGAGTCTCGCAGAATCTGCCTCTGGGAAAAGAGGTGTATGCTTCCTCAACTCATGGTTTGAGGACTGCAAACTACGTGTCTCACAATTTGAAAGTACCAAAACGCCAGTTGGAAAAAGGGCAGGGCCGTGGCACAGATGGCACAGAAAAGCAAGAGCTGCTTCAGTGCCTCCAAGCTGCTGAAATATTAGTAAGCACCTCCTCACGGCCCTCTACAATATGGCTGATATCATTGCCAGGGCTGCTGCCATGGGCATATGCCTACATAAGCACTCCTTCTTGAGAGTATCCTGTTTTGCTGCTGATGTTAAGCAAAAGGTGCTTAATGCCCCCTTTAATGGCACTAAGCTGCTTGGCCCTGATGTCCAGGATATTATTAATGACTTGCAGGCCTTGGGCAAGGTCCTCAAGTCTGTCCACTCCCTCTACCATACAAACTAATCGAGAGGCAGAGAACGCCCTCCCTTTAGCAGAGTGCCCAATTGGCCTGGTATAGGCCCCGGCCCCAAGGGAAATGCAGGGCCCTGGCTGCCTTCCACGTCAATGCTGGAACTGCGGCCAAGTGTCCCAGGAATGACAGACCAGCCCAAGTGGTTGGCTCCATCTCCACTTGACTCCTTGCTGGACCCCCCCCTTTCTGGTTCCGGACCATGAGGTGGTGGTAGGAGGCTGGTTCTCCCTCCACTTACTTGAATCGGTGGAGAACCATTACTTCAGATGCATGGATTCTGCAAATCATGGAGCAGGGGCATACCCTGGAGCTCATCGAGCAACCTCCAGAAACCCCTCCTCCTCCAGCTATCCTCCGGCTCATTTGCCTGTCCTCTGGGAGGAGGTACAGTCCATTCTACACGTACAGGCCATTGAACCAGTGTCCAGGCACCAGAGAAACAAGGGATTCTATTTCATGTTTTTCCTGGTACCTAGGAAGACTGGCAATTTGAGGCCCATTCTGGACCTAAAGGACCTCGGTCTGTATGTCCAGTACAAAACATTCTGGATGGTAACTTTGCCAGGCCTGATGCCGTTCCTCAAAATGGGGGACTGGCTCTGTCCACTGGACATGCAGGATACCTACCTGGACATCTCGGTCTTTTGTCCTCACAGGGAGTTCCTCCATTTTGCCTTTCAGGGTGAGCATTATCAATTCAAGGTGCTGCCCTTTGGCTTGTCATCTGCACCGTGAGTCTTTACCCAGTGCTTAGCAGCAGTCGCAGCAGCTCTCAGAAGGGAGGTTCTGTAAGTTTTCTCTTATCTGGATGATTGGTTCGTAAAGGCCCCATACAGGGAACAGCTTTTACTGACTCTGGAGCAGACGCTCCGGCTCTTCCATTTCCTGGGCATCATGGTCAATCTGCCCAAGTCAGTTCTGGTACCACCCAAAAGGCTGCAATATATAGGGGCAGTCCTGGACTCTGCACAAGGGAAGGCATTCCTGCCCATAAACAAGACACTGTTTCTTATAGCCCAAGCTCAGGAAGTTGCTGAGAGCCGCTATATTCCAGCCTGGGTGTACCTCAGATTACTGGGCCTGATGATGACTGCCATACCCAGTGGACCGACGAGTTAGATTGCCCAATCCTGGTTTCTTCTCCAGTCCGCAATGTACTGCAGTGGTGGATTGACCCCTTGAACCTGCTTCAGGACGTCCCATTCCAGATCTTCTCCCCACAACAGATCCTAACCATGGATACCTCGGGTCTGGACTGGGGAGCACACCTGGGTCCCTTCCAGACCCAGAGCTCTTGGTCCCAGCTGGAAACCTCCCTGCATATATCAGTGTCATGGAGATGAGGGCAGTAATCTACGCTATGCAGGCTTTTCAGGACCACCTTTCTCCGGCTCAGCTGCTGGTGCAGTCTGACAGTTTAAGTGTGCTTATTACACAGCGGGGCGGATTCGCACTTCTATGTAGGAGGCCATGAGAATTTAGTACTGTGCACTGTATCACAGTCTGACACTGCAGTCCACATGCCAGGTGTACTAAACAATCTGGCAGATAGTCTCAGCAGGACTTAGTTCAGCATGCACGAACAGGAGTTTCTGTCATCCGTCACAGAAGACTTGTTTGACAGATGGGGTCGTCTAGAGTTTGACCTTTTTGTGTCCCCACTCAATGCAAAATTGCCCAATTTCTGCTCGCTAGATCCAGGCCCTGGAATTTTCTGGTGCGACGTGATGCACCTCTCTTGGAGCAGGAGGTTTCTATATGCATTCCTTCAGTTTTCTCTGATCCAGAGGGTGCTAATCAAGTTGCAGAAGGAGGGGGCCAGCATGATCCTAGTGTCTCTATTCTGGCCTCATCCGATATGGTTTCCTCTGATACAGCAGCTGGTGGAGGAACCTCCGGTCCCTCTCCCTCTATGCAGGAACCTGCTGACCCAGGATCAGGGGACCCTGCTCCATCCCAACCTCTGGTCCCCCCCATCTGCATGTTTGGCTCCTGTTGACATAGTCCTCGCCAGGTTCAGGGTCTCAAACAAGGTGGCGGACGTCCTTATGACCACCTGGGAGCCTTCCATTCGAGCCACATATGCCATGAAGTGGAAGCGGTTTGCCATCTGGGCTGCCATACATCGTTTGGACCCTTTCACCTGCCAACTGAACCACATCTTGGACTACCTGGTCTCTGCCTGACTCGGGTCTCCAGTACTCCTCCCTCAAGGTGCATCTTTCAGCCAGCTCTGCGTTTCATGAGCCCATGGGTAACCACATGATTGCTCAGCTGGATGTCTCCCGTATCTTTCTCAGGGGCATCCTGTATCTGAAACCCCCAATCCATTCTGTCCTGGCCTGGCCTGGGACTTGAATTTTATTTTTGAGAAGTTCACCCTGTCTCATTTTGAGAAAGTTGCAACCTGCGAGCTGTGCTTTCTCTTTTGGAAAGAGTTAGTTATTTTTAGTTGCCATCACTTCTGCTCGAAGAATTTCAGAGCTTGTGGCCCTCTGGTGCAAGGAACCGTATTTGATTGTTCACAAAGACAGGGTGTCTTTACTCACAAATCCCAAGTTTCTCCCTAATGTGGTCTCAGAGTTTACACTCATTCTATCCACCTTCCTGTTTGTTTTCCCGAGCGTGCCGGTTCAGGGGAAGTACTGCTTCATACATTAGATGTGCATAGAGCTTTGAAATACTACTTGCTTTGGACCAAGGAAAGTCGAAACAGTTTTTCTTTCACCCCAGGCAGAGAGGGCACTTCCGTTTCTAAGCAATATTTATCTAAATGGTTGGCTAATTGCATTATGTTTTGCTACAAGTACGACAAATAATTGCCTGGTGCTGTTGAAGCTCATTCCACCAGAAACATGGCTACCTCTGTGGCTTGTTTCTGATGGGTTTCAGCCACTGACATCTGTGTGGCTGCCACCTGGGGTACCATCCATACTTTTACCAAGCACTACAGTGTGAACATTGCTTGAAGAGCCCGTGCAGGATTTGGCAGGGCTATACTGCAGGGCCTCCCGTCTTAAGTTTATGGTGAGCCCTCCTCAGAGACTGTCTGTTTGCATTTGTAACTGCTTGGGACTCGTTCCTATGGTGTGACCTGATGACTGACATAACCCTGATGAAGAAAGAACAGTTACATAAGAATTTATCGTAACAGTAGATCTTCGAGGGGATCTTGGTCATCAGATCTGCTTTCCCTCCTATCGTCCCCCTTTTTGGGGCTCCTGTCTAGGAGCTGGCTGTGTGGTGTATCCAGCCTTTCACATAGGTCTGGGCATCTCTTTCTCCCTCTCCTCGGTCCTCCATTACTAGGGATATGCTCCTTTAGTCTCCGGGGGAAAGAACTGAGGAGGAATCTGGGCCGCTCATGTCTTTATAGGGTTACTGAAGTCGACGGCGTGGGTGGCCCCAGTTGTACTGCTGATAATCTTCTGTGTGGATTCCCCTTCACCGACGGTGTGACCTGATGACCAAGATCCCCTCAAAGATGTACTGTTGCGGTAAGTTCTTGCGCAACTGTTCTTTCTCCCAGTGGGGCACACCCCTGATTGACCTGTTCATCTCCTAGGACAACGCAAAGCTGAGGCTGTTCGGTGCCTGCCCCCCACATTTCGGAACACTGATGGGGGGTATGAGGCCCTGGACCTCCTGTACGCCTTCCTTCTCTTTCCCCTGCTCCACTAGTTGTTGCTCAAGGTGAGGAGGGACAGGGTGTGGATGATCGTGGTGGCCCAGGACTGGTCTTGCCAGTTTTGGTACCTCGATCTCCTCAGCCATAGCAGCAGACCTCTGTGGTGCTTGCCTCTGCACTTGGACCTGCTCTCTTGTGATCGGGGGAAGGTGTTGCACCCAGGCCTTCAGTCCCAGCACCTGACAGCCTGGTTCCTGAACGACTGCCTTTCCATTCCCTGGGTCTGTCTGAGGTCCTCCTGTTTTGTAGAGGCCTCTCAGAAGGAGTCGAGTCACCAGTGCTATGCTTTCAGGTGGAAGTGCTTTTCCGTTTGGTGCCTGGGCAGGGAGCTAGATCCCCTGTCCTGCCCTGTGGGTAGCATCCTGGACTAATTGTGGTCTGTTTCTGTTGGACCGGAGGTTGATGACCCTCAAGGTACATAATAACCATCTCTGCATACCACGTGCAGGCTAGTATTCCAGCGGTGGTGCAAGGGAAGGTGGTCGGGTGCTTCTTTAAGGGCATTGACTACCTTTCCCCTCCAGTGCGTGAACCATCACCACCACCACCTTGGGACTTGTTGCTGGTACAGGCAATGTGAATGAGCAAGACATTCGAACCGAATGACAGGTGTGACATCTCTCACCTGTTGTGGAATACCACCTTCTTAGTGGCTATCACCTCCACCAGAAGGATCAGTGAGCTCCAGGTGCTCTCGGTGGAGTCTCCTTACTTGGTTTTCCTCAGTGACAAGGTTGTCCTGTGCCCCAACTTGAAGTTCCTTCCAAATGTTGTTTTGGAGTTTTACCTCAACCAGGTGATTAACCTTCAGTGTACTTCACCAGTCCAACTTCGGAGGCAGAGCTCAGGCTCCACATGTTGGCCCTGTAGAAGCATTTACACACACAATGCAAGGTCTGGAGATTGGGGAAGAGGTTCGCCAGCTCTTTGTCACCTATGCTGAAGCTGCACCTGGCAGACTGGCACCTAAGTGGATGATTGGCAGGTGGGTTGTCTTCTGCCGTCATCCTCTGCTATAGGTTGGCTTGTAGGGAGCCTCCTGTTGGGCTAAGGGCTCATTCCACCAGACATACCGCTGCCTTGGTGGCTGCTTCTGGGTACCTCTCGAGCCAGGAGATCTGCAGGGCTGCTACCTGGAAGTCAGCACACACCTTCATTTTCCATTACCACATTGAACTTGAGTCATGCCGGGATGCTGGTTTTAGGGCCTCTGTTCTCTGCTTCCTCTTTAATAAGTAGGGGTGTGCACCTTGCTCCCTCCTCCCGGAGAACTGCTAGGAGTTTGCCTAAGTGTCGATAAGTGTACCATATTCATGTCCCTAGAAATGAGGGTCACCCACCTGTAACCTTAGTTCTAGGATTGGTATATGGTGCACATCCACACCACTCACCCGACCTCCCCTGGCAAGTGGCACACGGATCCCTACTTCCAATATGCAAGAACTGTGTCACAGGGCGGAGCCGAGAATACCACCTGGGTGGGAGGAGCTTAGCTTGAAGACATTCTGGCAGAACTTGAAGGGAAAGGAAGACCGTCTTAGTGTGGATGTGCACCATATTCCACTCCTGGAACTACAGATCTTACTTCGAGACACAGCTCTTGCAGCAGGTTACACCATTAGGACTGAAGCCGGCAGGCGTCAGGACCCCACGGAAAAATTCTAGCTAGCTATCTTCAGTGGGGACCGCCCCGATGTCGGTCCGCCTCCGTTAGGCGTGGTACAAAGGCGGTCCCTAGCATTCCCAGTTCTTTCCCGCCGTTGACTTGCATGTCTCGACCCTTCGGTTCCAGTCTAGCGCGACGACGCGTGGTTCAGAGCTTTCCTCCGGGAAATTCTTTTTTCTTCAAGCAAGATTGTTGCTGATGTCCTCTCCGACCTCCGGTCATCCCTCCAAGTGTGCTTTCGGGAAACAGATCCCCTTCAAGGACCCCCACACGGCCTGTTAGGTGCCTGGGCCCAGACCACGATACCCGGGCCTGTTCGTTTTGCCAGGGCTTCAACAGCCGAACCAGGATCAGACGTCAGAAGGCCCTCCAGGCTTTTTTGTTGGAGGAAAAACTGAAGACCATGTCCTCCAAGGGGGAATCTTCGTCCAAATCCCACAAGCACGCGGAGAAAAGAAGGGAGAAGGCCCCTTCCAGGTCCCCGTCCAGGGCTTCGGAGTCCTGCAGCTCCGGCTCGGTCCACCGCTTCTCCTTCCAGGGCCAGCCTCAGCCTCCCCGCCGCGGTAAGAAAGCCTCCTTCTTCTCAGGCTAAGTCCGCCAGGCTGTCGTCGCCTTCCTCTTCCAGGGCCTTGGCGAAGTCCGGGAGCGCCACCACCATCATCATAAGTCGGGTTCCTGCCCTTCGCTCCCGACGTCCTAGTCGCTTTCTGTGCCTCCTCGAAAACTTTGAGCTCACACTGTTGAAGAGACTGTGGACTGACGTCCGACCGCCGCGCGCCGCACGTCATTCTCCTGGAGCCGTCTATCGGACGGCCGCCGTCGCAAACCATCCCAGCGGACACCGGGTTGGGGACCGCATCCGCTCCGCCTGAGAAGAGGCGTCCCACGCCTCCGACCGACGCCGGTCAGAGACGCTGACTGAGGAGGACTTAATGCAGCCTGGAGGACCAGACGGACACCCTGGCCTGGCTAAACTCCCAGGGCCCTCGCTTACCCGAGGCCCTGTGGGAGCCGACGCTGGACCTGATGACCGCCCACGCGCCTGGGCGTTGCCTGACTTTCTATAGCGGAAGTGAAGGATCTCTTCACTTACTGGTGGGACACCATTAAGCGGACATGGCTCCCACCGCCTCCTCCTCCTGTACCGCCCCCCTTGCCTTCGGGTCGGCAGGCCGCCACTCCCTGGAAGCCTGGATCCTCTCCAGGGAAGATCAGAAAACAGAGACCTCTGTCGAAATCCTCTTCTGGATCACCCAGCCCTAAGAGATCCAGGAGACACCGATGTTCGCCCGACGGAGGACACGGGATCAGTCTACTTCTTCCTCTAGATCCTCATCTCTCTCTTCATCCTTCTCCAGACCCACGTGAGACACCGAGATCTCCTCCGATGACCCTTCGCTCATGGATATTATGCCACATATCCAGGAGAACATGGGATGGGATGCAGAAGAACTAGACCCTGAAAGGTTACGCCACAAATATCTTCGGCAGAAGGACCCCAAGCCTGTGGTGGTACCCACCCTTGGTAGATCACTTCGTGGGCGTCGCCACAGGCAGGCGTGGAAGCGCCACATTCGCTTCGGCGTGCCGAAGAAAGCTGATCGCCTGTACAAGGCTCCTAAGGACTACAGTACCTGACACAGCAGCCTCAGGCCAACTCTCTGGTCATCACAGCCTTCACATGACCGGTCACAGAGGCTGCAACATTTGAGCACTCCTGCCACTGACCCAGAGTCCAAACAGTTGACGATTGGCAGGCGCACGACGCTTCCCTACCTGCCGCCACAGATCCTTGAACTACTTGACCCACATGGTTCATCCCCAGAACGCTTAGGGAACAGGGTCTGAGGCGGCTGAAAAGCTGCCCGAAGGTGAGCAGAAGGAGGAAATGCTCCAGCTCCTCCGTGCGGGTTCAGACATGGGGACCCAAGTGCTTCGAGCCGCGTCTACGCCGGACTCATCGCCCGAGCAGCAGCTTCTGGCGATGCCTCCAGAGACACTCCTGGTTATGTGTCTCCGGCTTTACCCCGGATGTCCAGAAAAACATTATGGACGCTCCGTTCGAGGGAGAAGTTTTATTTGCTAATCCTTCCGAGAAGATCATTACCAAACTTCAAGAGGCCGGGAAGGCGGTGAGGTCGGTTCAAGCCATGTACCGACCCAAGCTTGGTTCCTTTCGTAGGAACCAAAGCAGTTTTCGTGGGCGGACACAGAGGCAGCAGCCCCGCTCCGCCACACATCAGAGGGGCTCCGGTTTCCGTAGAACCCAGGGAAAACAGCCCGCTGGCCAGGTCAGCTGCCCCCAGGCCGCCACCCAGCCAGCGGGCCATCTGCCGCCACAGCCTGACTCCTTTCCGCCCCCTCAGGATCAGCGGGAAATCATGGTCGGGGGTCGCATTGTGAACTTCCTGCCGGGATGGCAGGCCATTACCACCGACAGGTGGGTTCTGCAGTTGGTCAGTCTAGGCCACTTTATAGAATTCAAAGAAAAGCCACCCTCGAGGCCTCCTTTGCTCTCCCGGTATCCGGGTCAGCACAAAAATTTGATCTGGCAAGAGGTTCTCGCGCTCCTAAGAAAAGGAACGATAGAGTACGTCCCGGAGAATCAGAGAGGACGAGGATATTATTCCCACTTCTTCCTGGTTCCCAAGAAATCAGGGGACCTCCGTCCGATTCTGGACCTCAGCGACCTCAATGTGTCAGTCGCCTACAAGAGATTCCGCATGGTGACTCTTCCGGGCCTTATTCCCATGCTGAAACAAGACGCCTTTTTAGCCTCTAGACATGCAGGGACGATACCTGCATATCCCCATAGCTCACGCCACACAGAGGTTCCTGTGCTTCGAGTTTCTCGACCACCACTTTCAGTTCCGAGCTCTTCCGTTCGACTGTCATCCACACCAAGGGTCTTTACCAAGTGCATGGCAGTCGTGGCAGCATCTCTGAGGAGACAGGGCCACTATGTGTTCCCGTACTTCCGTCGACTGGCTTTCATGGCTGCCTTCAGAGAGTTGCTTGTTACGTGGTCCAGAGCACCCAGGACTTGTTCCAATCTCTGGGCATTCTCATAAATTACGAGAAGTCTCTCCTGGTACCGTCGCAGAAACTGCAGTTTATAGGCGCAGTCCTGGACACTGTTCAGGGAAGAGCTTTTCTTCTGGACGACAGAGCGGAGTGCATCAGATCCCTCATAAGGGATTTGTCGTCTAACAAGATCGTACCTGCCAGGTTGGTCCTTCGCTTGCTCGGACAATCGGCTGCGGCCATCCTACTGTCCCTTCTCGCAAGGCTCCATCATGGTAACCCAGTGGATGCTCAAGGTGCAATGGGACCAAAGGCAAGACCACTTGCAGCATCCGGTCAGGATCACAAATTCAGTGATCCGAGACTGGCAGTGGTAGCTAGTCCCGGGTCGCTCCAAGGGCGTCCCCGTTTGTAGCACAATTCCGGAGGTAACCTCACCACGGACGCCTCAGGTCTTGGGTGGGGCACACCTGGACGGGTAAAGTCCCAGGCACGTGGACCCCTGCTGGAAGCTCATCTCCATATCAATGTCCTAGAGATGAGGGCGGTTCTCATGCCCTGCAGGCCTTTCAGTCAGTAATCCCACTGTGTACTCTCCTGCTTCAGACAGACAACACGGCGGTGATGTATTACTCAACAAACGAGGAGGCCACACTCTACCTCCCCTTGCGGGAGGCCATGAGGGTGTGGGATTGGGTAATCGGACACGGCGCAAATCTGATCACTGTGCATGTTCCCGGGGTGGACAACACAATTGCAGACAGCCTGAGTCGATCCCAGGCCAGAGTCCACGAGTGGGAACTTCTTCAAGAGGTAGCAGAGGATCTGTTTCTTCGATGGGGAATTCCAGAACTAGACTTGTTCGCATCCCCATCCAACGCAAAACTGCCCAATTTTTACTCGCTAGATCCAGGGCCTGGTGTTTTCTGGCGAGACGCGTTGTCCCTCTCCTGGGCGAACAGATTCCTCTACGCTTTCCCTCCCTTCCCGTTGATCCAGAGAGTTCCTCTCAAACTGCGCAGGGAGCACGCACTCATGATCCTGGTGGCCCTGTTCTGGCCCAGACAGATCTGGTTCCCTTTGTTGGTGCAACTATCTGGAACCCCGGCTCGCTGCCGCCAGCTCCCACCTCCTGTTCTCAGGAGAAAGGTTCATTAGTCCATCTGGACCCTCGCCTCTGAACCTGCATGCTTGGCTCTTAGAGACATAGCCATCTTACGTCCACGGGTCTGTAAGAGGTTGCAGAGGTTCTTTCTGCAGCCAGAAAGCCTTGTCGAACACATGCTACGTATGCCATGAAATGGTGCTTTTTTTGTTTATGGTCACGGCGTGATCTTTCCCCTTTAAGGTTGTCCTGTGGGAGTAGTGTTGGATTACCTCCTCTCCTTTTTCATTCAGGCCTAGCCTACGCTCATTAAGGTGCACCTCTGTGCCATTTCTGCTATCACCTCCGGTGGGACATCGACAGTAGCTCAATTGGACGCCTCTGGGAATTTCTTAGGGAGTGTTGCACCTTAGGCCTCCCATTAGGGACCCTGTGCCTCCATGGGATCTGCTCTTTGTCCTGGAACAGCTCACGCCCTCCTTTTGAACCTGCTACGGATTGCAGCTCACGCTTTCTGTCGTGAAAACGTTATTTTTAGTCGCTGTTACTTCAGCGAAGAATTTCTGAGCTTCATGCTCTTATGTGCAAAGAGCCTTATTTAGTTTTCCACCGGGACAGAGTATCCCTGAGGACGAATCCTAAGTTTTTACCTAAGGTGGTCTCTTCACTCTCTCTAAACCAGGCTATTGACCTTCCGGTCTACTTCCAGAGTTATTCAAATAGAGGAGAGGCTTTGCTCCACACCCTGGATGTTCACCGCAGCCTGAGGTATTACCTCAACAGAACTAAGCCCTCTCGTAGTTCTGAACAGCTTTTTGTTTCCTTCGCTGAGAGAATGATGGGCCAATCAGTATCCAAACAGTCTCTGTCTCGCTGGCTTGTCCAGTGTATTTCTACTGTTATGATATAAAACAAAAGCCCCTCCGGGCTCAGTCAGAGTCATTCTACTAGGTGTGGCCACATCCTCGCAGTACTCAAACATCTCCACCTCTGCTATTTTGTGCTATGGCCACTTGGAGCTCTGTGCATACCTTTATCAGGCATTATAGCTCTGGACATCACTTCTAGGCTAAGGGTTGGTTTCGGCCTCATGGGTGCTACAGGGTTCTCCTGTCCTAGGTTCAGGACCTGGAATGTACTTCCTATTTTCCTCCTCCCGAATTTCTGGCAGCTTACTGCTTGGGAATCAGTCCTAATGGTGTAACCTGCTGCAAGAGCTGTGTCTCAGTAAGATAGTGTTACGTAGAACTTACCGTAACAGTGAATCTTCGAGAACAGCTCTTGCAGCAGGTACCTTCCCCCACCTTCCCCTTGAGGAAGCATGGCTCAGTCTTCCTGAGCAGGGATTTATATCTTTCTGTCTTCTGACGGCTAATCCTGGCTCCCTCTATTTCTGTATTAAGTCGGCTCGCGTCGGAAGTCTCCGGCGGAGAACTGGGGAATCTATGGACCCGGCCTGCTTTTGTACCACGCCTGACGCCGGAGGCGGACTGACGCCGGGCGGTCCCCGCTGAAGATAGCTAGCTAGAATTTTTCCGTGGGGTCCTGACGCCTGCCGGCTTCAGTCCTAATGGTGTAACCTGCTGCAAGAGCTGTTCTCGAAGATCTACTGTTACGGTAAGTTCTTACGTAACTGTACTTTACAGGTGAGTAACCCTCATTCTAGGGTCGTGGATATGTTGTTCATTTGCACTTATTGCCATGTTCCTTTCCCCTTTAAGGACCGCTGGAAGTCTTCAAGCTGGCTCGTCCCTCCCACCCGGGTGGAGTACCCTCGGCTCCGCCCCATGACGCCAGATCTTCCTTTCCGCTGGAAGAGTCAGGTTGCCTCCTTCATGCTACTGCATTTTGTAGGCCCTGGCTTCTAAACCTTCGGTTCTTCTGAAGGTTCATCTAGTTCGCATTATCGATCGTGACTATTCTACTTCGATTATGGAAGACAAGTCTTCCCCCGATTTCGCTCGTGTTCGTGCGGCCAGAAAATGTCGCGCATCGATCCCCACTCCGTGTGCGTCTACCGATTGGGTGTCTGCCATGACACCTCGAAGTGCAACTTCTGCCTTGCATTTCACCCCAACATCCTCGACGACCGTCTCACATACCTGAAGCTGGGGAGGCTGGAAAAACAGAACACTCCAGTGAAATCAGAGGAGGCTCAGTGGGCAGTTTCCGTGTCTGTGGGATTCGCCGAGCAATTGGGACGTATGCAAACCTTCGACGAGGAAGCAGCTCAGGCCTCAGAATCTTCCTCTCAGGGCTTCTTCGTTCCACTCAACCTGGGCTCCACCTTCTCAGGTTCTTTCTAAGAGTTGTGCCAGTCTCTCCCTACTAAGGGGGAGGGTCCTATGTGCACACACTCCTCTCGGTCCCGTAAGCGGGAAAAGGACCCGAGAACGTCTTTGTCTCGGCGAAGGCGTTTTGGGATCGGGAAGATCCTTGTCCTAGGAACCGGCAGTCTCGACTGGGAGATCGCTTCTTCGCCGCTGGCTTCGCCTTGCTGCTCAGGCCAGCTGACCTAACCATTGATTGAGGTCAAATTGTCATCGAATCTCGATCTACCCATTGTCGCAGACTCCAGTCGATCTACTTTCTTTATCGGACTCCGGCCCTTTCTTTCCCCAGTGAGGAGACCCAGCCCGCTGGGAATCCCATCGAAGTGGTCCCCGACCCTGGGAAGACACCGGTCCCACCAGTGTCTCCTGATCGACTGAGTCAGCCTAACACGATCTAGATCGAGGTCCAGGACCCCCTCGACCGACAGGCCGAGGAAGAGCCACAAGTGCTCTAAGAAGAGGCAACACCATCGGTCATCCTCGGATGAGGAGAGGCTCCGGTGGAAACTCTGGCGCTACGAGGACCTCATGTGGCAACAGCCAACTCTGTCCGGGCATAAGTAGACCCCGGCCATTACCTGGCTCTCACCTCCCAGGCCGAAGCAGACTCCTTTGGAGACGATTGTCAGTTTCCCAGCCCACGGAGCCAGCAACCTCTGGTTCGGCCTTTGCCAGTCTCTCCACTGATCCTGGTGGAACCGCTGCATAAGCAGTCTGTGGGAGGGGCTCCTTCCAAGGGAGATCGACCAGACACCGGGCTTCCCTGGTGTGTGTCTGTCACTGTCACCCTGGACCGCCCTCGGTGGGTCGAAGGTGACCTAGGCAGTCGACTGTTGTACCCGGATTCCTCGGATTTGGATGAGACCGGTCTACATTCTCATCCTGGGGATGACGAATCTGCTAGTGGGATAGACGGAGGGTGGTCATTCGTCTTTTCAGGGCATTCTTCGCCTCATCTCTGAGTCTACAGGGATGCCCCTGGAACCTGTCCAGAAAAAGGTGGAGTATCCTCTCACGGACATTCTCCAAAAAGGGGGTACCCCGACGGAGGCCTTTCCTGTGGCAGAGGCCATAGTTGGCCCGGCTCTAGAACTTTGGCAGCGCCCTACCTCCTGTCCAGCTCCATCTGCCCGCATGGCCCACAAGTATGCGGTGCCCATGGGGTCCCTTTCGGGGCTCACAGAGCACCCTTTGGCTGAGAGCCTGGTGACCGCCTCTGTATTCCGGCATACTGGCAGTTCTGCCGACACTGACCGACCTCCCAAAAAGAATCCAAACTCTTGGATCATTCGTCTCGATAGGTCTATGCGGCCTCATCTATAGGTCTTCGTCAATCAAGTTCAGCGTCATCATGGCACACTTCTCCCATGCCCTCTTGGGGTCTTTGGATGAAGTCCTCTCACACTTCCACGCGGACATGCAGACCACGGTCAAGCAGGTCTGGGATCAGGGTTGGGCTGTTGCCAAACAGCAGCTTCAGACAGCCTGGACATTGGGGATTCTTGTGCCCGCTCGATGGCAGCTGAAGTTGCCTCTCGTTGCAGGGCTTGGCTGAGAGACTCCTCTTTCCCGGCAGATACTCAGCACAAACTAGCTGATGTGCCTTTCCTGGGCACTGATCTTTTCGGCCCAGGTGTGGCTGGTCACCTTCAGTGTATTGAGCAGTCCAATGCCACCTTGGACGCTACTTCTGCTAAGGGTTCTTCGGGTAAGAAACAGCAGAAGAAGCCTTTTTGGCACTCTTCCTATACGGCCCTGCAACCCTCCTTTCAAAGAGGGCAGCAGCAGCAGGCTCAAGCTTGGCACCCCCGGCCCAAGCCTGGACCCTCTCAGGCCCGTTAAGGAGGCAGAGGTTTGGGTCCTGGATCCTCCTCCTCCAAGCCTGCTCGGTGATGGGGCAGGGGCTGCCACCCCCTCTCCCATCACACCAGCTCTGGGTCCTCCCGTGGGGGGTCGGCTCCACCACTTTCTTTCCGCCTGGCCCGTTATCACCACGGACAGGTGGGTTTTGGAAGGGGTCGGTCAGGGACTGCTTCTGGAATTCGAGCAGTACCCTCCAAGCCGAGCCCGTGCCCCTTGGGAGGAAAGAGTATCTGTCCATCCTCAGTTGGCTATCTGAGACTACATCACTCGGCTCCTCCTCAAGGAGGCAGTAGCTCCAGTGGTGGATTCTCCAGCAGACCCAGGCTTTGTCTCCAGGTACTTCCTTGTGCCCAAGCGAACGGGGGGCTGGTGCCCCATTCTAGATCTGCACAACCTGAATCAGTATTTCAGGTCATGCACATTTCAGATGATCACTCTGTCCCAGATCATACCATCCTTGGAGCGAAATGTGGTTCTGTTCACTGGATCTGCAGAACGCGTTCTTTCACCTCCCAATCCATCCGTCTCATTGGCGGTTCCTCCGCTTCAGAGCCAAAGGGACCCTATACGAGTTCAGAGTCATGCCGTTCGGCTTGTCACCTGCCCCATGGGTCTTCACCAAATGCATCACTGTGCTGGCAGGCCATCTTGGGGGAAGGGGGTCAGAATTAACCCCTACCTCGATGATTGGCTCTTAGCAAGTCCCACCTGACAGGAGGTGGAGAGGTCCAGGGACCTGGCCCTCCAGACCTGCTCCCAACTCTGCCTCTTAATCAACAAGGTCAAGTTGGAACTCGTGCCTTCTCGGGTGATGTACTTCATCGGGGCAGAGCTTGACTCTCGTCAAGCCAGAGCTTGGCTCCCGGAGGACAGGGTGAAGGTTCACTCCTCCTTTGCCCAATCATTTCTGGTTGGGCAATTGCGCCCTGCCCCAGACTTTTTGCGCCTTCTGGGTTACATGGTGGCATGCACCTCCGTGGTCTGTAGGGCCCAGTGGCACATGCGCCCCTCCAATGGGAGCTGGCCGCCCAGTGGACTCTGTGCCATGGTCATTTCGACCAGCTGATCACTGTAGCCCAGAAGATGTGGGACGCTCTCCAATGGTGGACCGCCCCACACCGGTTGCAGGAAGGGATCTCGTTTGTCTGCCCAGAGCCGACGGCCGCCCTCATGACCGATGCCTCTCTCATGGGCTGGAGAGCCCACACGGGGGAGAAAAGGGCCCATGGGTTCTGGACCCCCGAGGAATCCCGATACCACATCAACCTGTTGGAGCTCAGAGCAGTCAGACTGGCACTGTCAGTTTTCGCTCCTCAGCTCTGGCGTCAAGTGGTTCAAGTCCAGACAGACAATACCACGACCATGTACTACCTCAACAAACAGGGCGGCACGCACTCCTGTCTACTTTGCAGGGAGGCGCTCCACATCTGGACCCTCATCCGCCATCTGGAGATGGATCTCCTAGGCATTCATGTGTCAGGAGCCTCAAACCATCTGGCGGATGCTCTCAGCCGCTTAGGTGAGACATCCCATGAATGGTCTCTCCATCCAGAGGTAGCTTACAGCTTGTTGTCCCACTGGGGAAAACCGATGGTGAACCCGTTTGCCTCCAGGGAAAACACCAAGCTGAGGCTGTTTCATGCCCGCTTCCCTCAGCAGGACTCACTGCAGGGGGATTCCTTCTTGAGGCCGTGGACCCCAGGCCTCTTCTACATCTTCCCTCCATTTCCCTTGATCCACAAGGTGGTCCTCAAGGTGAGGAGGGACAAGGCGAAGGTGATTCTGGTAGCCCCAGACTGGCCGAGCCAGTTCTGGTATCCAGATCTCCTCAGCCTCAGCTGCAGGCCCCCGAAGCAGCTTCCAGCACACCCGGACCTGATCTCTCTCAATCAGGGGAAGGTATACCATCCGGACCTTCAATCCCTGCACCTCACAGCCTGGTACCTGAGCGGCTAGAATTCCAGGGTTTGGGTCTTTCTGAGGATGTCCTCACCATGGTGGAGGCATCCAGAAAGGAATCGACCAGGAAATGTTATACCTTCAAATGGAAAAGGTTTTCCATTTGGTGTTGGGGCAAGGGCCTGGACCCTCTGTCCTGTCCAGTGGCTAACATTCTCTACTACCTTTGGTCTCTCTCCAAAAGCGGTCTTCGGTCATCGACCCTTAGGATGCACCTAGCAGCCATCTCTGCTAACCGGGTGCGGGACGGTCAGCAGACGTTGGCGCAGGAGACAGTGGTCGGGCACTTTTTCAAAGGCCTGGATCACATATCCCCTCCGGTGCATGAACCTCCACCTCCGTGGGATCTACTGCTGGTACTGGCAAAGCTCATGGGCAAGTCATTCAAAGCAATGCACAATTGTGCATTGTCACACTTGTGGAAGAGGGCCTTCCTGGTGGCTATCACATCTGCCAGAAGGACGGGGAGCTCCAGGCGCTTTCGGTGGACTCCTCTTATCTGGCCTTCACGGGGACAAGGTTGTCCTATGCCCCCACCCGAAATTCCTTCTGATGGTGGTGTCAGAGTTTCACCTTAACCAGGTGTTAAATCTGCCTGTATACAACCCTAATTGCACCTCGGAGGCAGAATACAGGCTCCATACCCTGGACCTGAGATGAGCCCTCTCCTATTACAAGGAGAGAACGGCGGAAATACGGGGACAGGCTCGCCAGCTGTTTGTCACCTACGCTGAACCCGCTTCAGACAAACCTGCAGCAAATACACTATTGCAAGCTGGATTACATCTTGCATGAGTCTGTTTTATGAGTTGGTGGGCGTGGAGCCTCCCAGAGGGATAAGATCTTATTCTACCCGCCATACCGCTGCATCGGTGGTTGCTTCCAAGGACATCCCTATCCAGGAAATCTGTCAGGCTGCTACCTGGAAGTCAGCAAACACCTTTATTACCCATTACCACATCAACCTTGAGTCACGCCTGGATGCTGGTTTTGGGGTCTCAGTTCTCCAATCTCTATTTCTCAAGTGAGTATCAGTGGGGGTGTGCGCCTTGCCTCGCTCCCTCCTGGAGAGTTGCTAGGAATCTGCCAATAAGTGTTGATGAACAACATATCCATGATCCTAGAAAAACAGGTTATACGGACGTCGTGATATGATGTTCAATCCACACTGCAACTGGCAGGTCATACCGCTTAAATCTTTCCGGAAGGGTCTTCAAACTGGCTCCTCCCACCCACCCGGTGGTAAAACTGCTCCAACCCCACGACGCCGATCTCTCCTTACCGCTTGGAAGCTCAGGTTCCCTCCTTAGCGCTCTGCGATTTTAGGCCTGTATCCACACTCTTCAGTTAACCCAAAACTTGTCTTAAAATTTAATAGACTTCGGTCTTCAATTTCCCTCGCGGCTGCGATGGATAAAATAAACTCCCGGATTTCGTCGATGTCCCTGTGGGCAGATGATGTCCCGGACTGACCTGCACTCCGTGTGTTTACTGCCTAGGACTCTGCCATGATTCGCAGGCTTGCGAATTATGCAATTCTAGGGACATGGATATGTTGTTCATCCACACTATCTGGCAGGTTCCTTGCTGCTTTAAATCTTGCTGGAAGGTCTTCAAGCTGGCTTCTCCCACCCACCCGGGTGGTAACTCTCGGCTCCGCCCCATGACGCCAGATCTTCCTTACCGCTTGGAAGCTCAGGATCTTACTTCGAGACGCAGCTCTTGCAGCAGGTTACACCATTAGGACTGAAGCCGACGGGCGTCAGGACCATGAAAAATTCTAGCTAGCTATCTTCAGCGGGGACACCCCGACTCGACCCCGCCTCCGGCGTCGGGCGTGGTACATAAGGCGGTCCATCAGAATCTCCAGTTCTTTCCGCCGTCGACTTGCATGCCACGACCCTCGGTGTCAGTCTAGCGCAGCGCGTGGACAGCCTGAACTTTCTCGACGGAATTTACTCTACCAAGGATTCTTCGCTGATGTCCTCTCCAACCTCCGGCATCACTCTAAGTGACCTTGCAGGGGAAGCAGATCCCCTTTAAGGACCCTCACAAGCGACAAGCGTCCCGGTGCCTGGGCCCAGAGCACGATACCCAGGCTTGGCTCCCTCTGTCAGGGGTTTAAGGCCGCACGAGGATCTGGCGAGAGAAGGCTCTTCAGGCGTTCCCTACTTGAAGAAAAATTTGAGAACCATGTCCTCTAAGGGAATCTTCAAAACCACAAGCCGCCAAAAGGAAGAAGAAGGAAAAGGACACTCAGGTCTCAACTCGGGCCTCCGAGGCCCCAGACCTCGGGTCTAAGTCAGACTGGTCTCCATCCAGGGCCTCTTCCTCCCAGACTCGGATGGTAGTTTCCTCGATCTTCTCAGGCCCCACCACCAGTGGTCCGCCCTCCACCACCTACACCGCGATGTCCGAGAGCGGCCATCACCACCATAAGATGTTGGGCTCCGCCGGCGGCACCGACGCCGGTCCATCCCTTCAGTGCCGCCCGGAAAACCCTAGAGCTTACTCCTCTGAAGAGGCTGCAGACCAGAGCGCCGGCTCGACCTCCGTCGACCGTCCGTCCTCCTCACACGCGGGCAACTCGTCTGCGCTCAGACCGTTGTCGGCCAAGTCTTCCCATCGGACGTCGGTTGGGGACGGCGTCTGCAACGCGCAGGAAGAGGACTCCTGTGCCTCCGACCGTCGTCGGGCAGGAGTATGTGAGAAAAGATCTGGCGCGGCCGAGGACCAAGCGGGCGATCGACCTCGTGCAGTCTCCCAGGGCTCCCTCGCCGCCGCCCGAGGTCTCTGTGGAGCAGTCGTCGGGACCCGACGACTGCCCCCCGGCGTCTGGGCCGTCGTCGGGATTATCTATAGCGGATGTGAAGGATCTCTTGGACACCATCAGGAAGGACGTGGTGCCCACCGCTCTTCCTCCTCCTCCGGTTCCGGCCCCCCCCTCGCCTGCGGGGTCGGTTGGCCGCTCTACTCTCCCCAGGGAGTCCAGATCTCCTCCCAGGGTTCGACCATCAAAGAGGAGACCTCCGTCAAGATCTTCTTCTGGATCACCCAGCCCCAAGAGATCCAGGAGACGCCGACGTTCGTCATCGACGGAGGACACGGGATCAGTATACTCCATCTCTAGATCCCCATCTCCAATCTCCATCCCTTCTCCGGACCCACATGAGACGCCACGGTCTCCTCCGGATGACCCCTCGTTCATGGATATCATGCGACCATATCCAGAGAACATGGGGTGGGATGCTGAGGAGTTAGACCTCGGAGCGCTGGTGCCTGGCTAAGCATCTTCGACAGAAGTGACCCCAAGCTCTGTGGTGGTGCCACCCCTTGGTGGACACCTTTGTAGGACGCCACCAAGGCCGCGTGGGCGTCCACATTCGTTAGCTGGCGGTGCAGAAAGCTGACCGTCTATACAAGAGCTCTTAAAGAGGACCAGTATTTGACGCAACAACCTCAGGCCGATTCTCTGGTCATAACTAGCCTCACATGACCCGGTCACAGAGGCGCAGCAGTACTGAGCACCTGCCACGGATCCAGAATCCAAGCAATTGGACTCTCTGGGCGAAAGCGCGAGTGCTTCCGCCACCGCACCATCAGATCCTTAAATTACTTAACCCACATGGTTCAGTTTCAGAACGCTCTGTGGGAACAGGGGTCTGAGGTAGCTGAGAAACTACCTGGAAGGTGAGCAGAAGGAGGAGATGCTCAGCTCACCTCACAGGTTCGAGACTTGGGACCCAAGTGCTTAGAGCAGCGTGCACGATTCAGCCGGACTCACATCGGCCCGAGCAGCAGCTTCCAGCATTTGCCTCCCGAGAGACACTCCCTGGCTTCGTCTCTGAAGCTTCACCCGGACGCCCAGAAGAACATTATGGACGCCTTTTCGAGGAGATGTGTTATTTGGTAATCCTTTGGAGAAGATTATTACCAAACTGCAAGAGGCGGAAGGTGGTGAGGTCGGTACAAGCCATGTACATCCTAGGCTCGGTTCCCTTTCGTAGGAACCAGAAAGCCGTCTCGTGGAGGACACAGAGGCAACAGGCCCGCCTCCGCTACAACAGAAGGGCTCTGGTTTCAGCGAGAACCCAGGGTAAGCAGCCCGCTAGCAGAGGTCACGCACACTAAGTCGACTCCAGCCAGCGGGTCCATCTGCCGCCACAGCATGACTCCTTTCCGCCCCGCCCCTCAGGATCAGCAGGAAGCTATGGTTGGGGTCGCATCACGAACTTCCTGCCGGGATGGCAGGCGATCACCACCGACAGGTGGGTTCTGCAGTTGGTCAGCGTCGCAAACTTTTTAGAGTTCGCAGAAAAGCCACCCTCGAGGCCTCCTCTGCTCTCCCGGTATCCGGGTCAGCATGGAACCTTAATTTGGCAAGAAGTACTCGCGCTTCTAGAAAAGGGGGCGATAGAGTACGTCCCCGGGAACCAGAGAGGACAAGGTTGTTATTCTCACTTCTTCCTGGTTCCCAAGAAAACAGGGGACCTCCGTCCGATTCTGGACCTAAGCGACCTCAATATGTCGGTCGCGTACAAGAGATTCCGCATGGTGACCTTCCGAGGGTCTTTATCCGCATGCTGAAACAAACGCCTATTTAATCTCCAGACATGCAGGATGCATACCTGCATATCCCATAGCTCAAAAGCGCATCAGAGGTTCCTGCGCGCCTAGAGTTTCTAAACCACATCTTCAGTTCCGGCTCTCCCGTTCGGACTGTCATCCACGCACAAGGGTTTTCCAAATGCATGGCAGTCGTGGCAGCGTCTCTAAGGAGAAAGGGCCACTATGTGTTCCCATCCTAGATGACTGGCTTCTCACTGGCTGCCTCCTGAGAGGCGCTTTTGCTCGCGATCCAGGACACCCAGGACTTATTTCGATCGCTGGGCATCCTTATAAATCACGAGAAGTCCCTCTTGGTACTGTCGCAAAAACTGCAGTTTATAGGTGCAGTGTTGGACACGGTCCAGGAAGAGCTTTTTCCGGCCGACAGGCGGAGCAACTCAGGTCCCTCATAGGGGCCTTATCGAACCAGAACCGTACCGCCAGGCCGGTCCTCAAGCCTGCTCGACACATGGCTGCGGCCATTCCTACAGTCCCTCTCGCACGACTCCACATGCGAATAACACAGTGGATGCTCAAGGCGCAATGGGACCAGAGGCAAGACCATTTGCAGCATCCAGTCAGGATCACGAAATCCGTGATTCGCGACTGGCAGTGGTGGCTAGCCCCCGGGTCGCTCTCCAAGGGTGTCCCGTTTGCAGCGCCGTCCCCGGAGATAACCCTCACCACGGACGCCTCAGGTCTCGGGTGGGGAGCACACCTAGACGGGGTGAAGTCTCAGGGTGCATGGACCCCATTGGAGGCTCATCTCCATATCAATGTCCTAGAGATTAGGGCGGTACTCTCTGCACTTCAGGCCTTCCAGTCGATAATTCCACCGTGCACTATCCTGCTTCAGACGGACAACACGGCGGTAATGCATTACCTCAACAAACAAGGAGGCGCACACTTTTACCCCCTTTGCAGGGAGGCCATGAGAGTGTGGGATTGGGTAATCGGACACGGCGCAAACCTGATTGCAGTTCACGTTCCTGGGGTGGACAACACGATCGTAGACGGCCTGAGCCGTTCCCAGGCCAGAGTCCACGAGTGGGAACTTCTTCAGGAGGTGGCAGAGGATCTGTTTCTTGATGGGAGTTCCAGAGCTGGATTTGTTCGCATCCCCATCCAACGCAAAACTGCCCAATTTCTGCTCGCTAGGTCCAGGGCCTGGTGTTTTCTGGCGAGACGCGTTGTCCCTCTCCTGGGTGAACAGATTCCTCTATGCCTTCCCTCCCTTCCCGTTGATCCAAAGAGTTCTTCTCAAACTGCACAGGGAGCACGCGCGAATGATTCTGGTGGCCCCGTTCTGGCCCAGACAGATATGGTTCCCCTTGCTGGCACAGCTATCTCGGGAACCCCCGCTCCCGTTGCCGCTCAGCTCCCACCTACTGTCTCAGGAGGAAGGTTCATTGCTCCATCCGGATCTACGTTCTCTGAACCTGCATGCTTGGCTCCTAGAGACATAGCCATCTTGCGTCACGGGGTCTCGCAAGAGGTTGCAGAGGTTCTCTCCGCAGCCAGAAAGCCGGCAACGCGATGCTACGATGCCATGAAGTGGCGTCGTTTTTGTTTATGGTCACAGGCTCGTGACCTTTCCCATTAGGTTGTCCTGGGGAGTAATTTTAGACTATCTCCTGTCTCTCTTCCATTCAGGGCTAGCCTACTCCTCCATCAAAGTGCACCTTTGCGCTGATTTCTGCCTACCATCTTCCGGTGGGGCAGTGCTATTCTTGTAATTAGGCGCCTCTCGGGAATTTCTTAGAGTGTTGCACCTTAGGCCCCCATCACGGACCCAGTGCCTCTGTGGGATCTACTCTTTGTCCTGGAACAACTTACGCTCCCTCCCTTTGAGCCTGCACGCGGATTGTGAGCTACGTTTTCTGTGTGGAAGGCGTTATTTTTGGTTGCCGTTACTTCAGCCAGAAGGATTCCTGAGCTTCACGCCTCATGTGCAAAGAGCCCTATTTGGTTTTTCACGGGACAGAGTATCCTGAGGACTAACCCAAAGTTTTTGCCTAAGGTGGTTTCGACACTCACTTTGAATCAGGATATCGACCTTCCGGTCTATTTCCCGAGTTACTCTAATAGAGGAGAGGCTTTGCTTCACACCCTGGATGTTCACCGCAGCCTGAGGTATTACCTTAACAGATCTAAACCCTTCCGGGGTTCTGACCAGCTTTTTGTCTCCTCCTCCCAGAGGATGAAAGGCCAACCAGTATCCAAACAGACTTTGTCTCGCTGGCTTGTCCAGTGTATTTCGTACTGTTACGAGATTAAACAAAAGCCCCTCCCGGGTTCTATCTGGGGTCATTCTACCAGGGGTGTGTCCACTTCCTTTGCAGCACTCAGGAATGTATCCATTTTCATGCTTTTTAGCTGCAGCTACTTGGAGCTTGTGCATGCCTTTATCAGGCACTACAGTCTGGACATCGCCTCTCAGCGAAAGCCGGTTTAAGCTTAGCGGTGCTGCAGGGTCTCCTGTCCTGAGTCAGGACTTGGAATGTTTCTCTTGTCTCTGCCTCCTCCGGATCTTCTGGTAGTGTTACTGCTTGGGAATCAGTCCTAATGGTGTAACCTGCTGCAAGAGCTGTCTCGGTAAGATAGTACAGTTACGTAAGAACTTACCGTAACAGTAGATCTTCGAGAACAGCTCTTGCAGCAGGTACCTTCCCCCTTAGAGGAGGTACGGCTCTGCCAAAAAAAAAAAAGAAACGAGAAGAAGATGGAGAAAAAGAAGAAAATGCTTATGTCGGGATTTTCTCCCTTGTTGCCTTCTGACGGTGGATCCTCGGTCTCCCTTTCTGATGTCATCCTGCGGCCGGGAGTCTCCGGCGGGAGAACTGGGGATTCTGGCGGGATCACCCCCTTATGTACCACGCCTGGCGTCGGGGCGGTCCCGCTGAAGATAACTAGCTAGAATTTTCAGTGGGTCCTGGCGCCTGCCGGCTTCAGTCCTAATGGTGTAACCTGCTGCAAGAGCTGTTCTTGAAGATCTACTGTTACGTAAGTTCTCACGTAACTGCTACTTCCCTCCATAGTGCTCTCGTTTTCAACTGGTTCCTGATTTTCGGTTTCTCGAATTTAGTTTGGAAGTTTCTAAAACTTGATCATCTTCCCTCGCTGCTGCGATGGATATTTTGTTTCCCGGCTCTCGGAGGCGCCCGGGGAATACCTCCAGGACGGACCCACACTCCACATGCGTTTACTGCCTCGACTTGGACCATGATCCGCAAGTTTGTGAATTTTGCTGTGCCCTTTCGACCAGCATCCTGGAGGATCGTGCAGCCCGTTTGGGGCTCGGGCGACCTGGAATTTTTTCCGCGCCGGAAAAATCTTTAGAGGCTCGTCGGGTGGTGTCTGCATCGGCTGTCTCGGCTGAGCAGCTCGATCTCTCTTCCTTCACGTAGGAGGCGGTGACCAAGGCTGTTCCCCCTCCTCCTCGGTCGCGGCGCTTATCCCGCTCTCTTTGAGTTCCTCTCATTCAGCTTCGTTCAAGGAGCTTCGTCTTCCCTTTCCCCGAAGGGAGAGGGGCCTTCGGGACCTGCCTCTCGGCCCAGGTCAAGGGAGTCGCAGGGGTAAGTCCCATCGTCGGCGCTATGGGAGAGGTCCCCTTCCTGTCTGCCAACCTTGACTCGGTCGAGGTTGTGGCTCAGGCCGCTGGCTTCACGGTAACCCCCGCCAGGCCAGCCGGGCCATGACCCCGTCGACGTTGTCGTGTCTTCTCTCGACCCGTCACCCGGGCGGTCTACTGCAGGAGCCGTCAACCCTTCGCCGGTTTCCCCGGAGGAGGCAGAGTTTCTGCCTGCAGCTTCGGGGCGACAGGCCTCGGTCTTTTTGTCCGAGCCGAGGGAAGAGCGGGTGTCCCCCGCTCCTTCCTGGACCCACCCTCGGTTTTGCCAAGGATCTGGGTCTCGGTCCTCTTCTCGGTCAAGCCGCTCCTGACGACCTCGGCGGTTTCAGTTGGGGCACCGAGTTAAGTGACAATACCATTCCTCCTCGTCTTCCTCCTCAGATGAGGAGTGGCTTTGATGCAGATGGCGTCGACATTACGAGAAGTTCATGTGGCAGCAGTTGCTATTGTCTGGGAATCGATCGACTCCAATTCATTCTCCGTCCAGCAAGCAGCTGCTGCCCGAACGGCCGATGCAATTGCTCGCTGCAGACAAGGTGCCCACTTCAGGGCCAGTTGTTTGTCCAAATCTTGCTGCCCCACCGGTTTCAGTGAAACCTCGGTCGGGTCACGACCTGTCCCGCAGGTTGTCTGTCACCCTCACTCCCGCCCGCCCTTCGCAGGTGAAGAGTGGCTCAGGCCCGAGGCAGCTCTTTGCAGACCCTACAGAGTCAGACTCCTCCATGTTCCCCCAGTCGGGAGGGCCCGGGGTCCTCCCCAGACCGCTCTGTGGACGACAGCCCATCGTCCTTTCTGGGTCTGCTTCGGCTCATCTTGGAGTTCACCGGGATGCAGCTTGAACCCGTGTCCAAACGGGTCTCTTATCCGCTGACTGAGATTCTAGACCGAGGGGGTTCAGCCTCGGAGGCCTTCCCGGTGGCCGAGGCCATTTCGGCCCGGCCTTGGAGCTTTGGCAGCGGCCTACTTCCTGTCCTGCGCCCTCGGCCAGGATGGCCAGGAAGTACTCTGTCCCTGTCGGTTCTTTGCCCGTTTTTTCAGAGCACCCCTCCGCTGAGGGGTTAGTTACCGATAATGTCTTCCAGCGTTCTGTGAACGCTCGGGATGTGGATAGGCCCCCCGACAAAGAGTCCAAAAGGATGGACTATGTCGGGCGCAAGGTTTACGCCGCGTCCTCCCTAGGTCTCCGACAGACCAGCTCGGCCGCACTGATGGCACATTTTTCCCATGCCCTTTTGGGCTCCCTGGATGAGGTGCTCCCTCATCTCCCGGCTGACCAGCGGACCACGGTCCGGCGGGTGCAGGACCAGGGTAGGGCGGTGGCGAAGCAGCAGTTTCAGACTGCTCTGGACTTAGGCGATTCCTGTGCCAGGTCGGTAGCGGCTGCGGTGGCCATGCGCCGCAGAGCGTGGCTGAGCATATCCTCTTTCTCAACGGATACCCAGCACAAGTTGGCGGACATCCCCTTCTTGGGGACTGACCTCTTCGGCCCTGGAGTGGAGGGACACCTCCAGGGGACCGAGAAGTCCGTTGCCACTCTGGACTCTGTCACCCCCGCCCAGAGGGACAAGGGCCACCGGCAACCTTTGCGTAAGCCCCTTTGCCGACCGGCCCATCAACACCAGCATGAGGGCCAGCAGGCTTGTGCTGGGGATCCTGACCCCAAGCCAGTGGCTTCCTCCAAAGGGAAGCAGGGAGGTAAAGGCTCAGGAGCTCCCTCGGCCAGTCCCTCCTCCAAGCCTGCTCAGTGATGGGCTGAGGGGCGCCGTCCCCAGCCTCGTCACCCCTACCTGGGTCCTCCTTTGGGGGAGATGGCTCCGCCCCTCCTCCGCGTGGTCCGCTTTCACAGACCGCTGGGTGTCGGAGGTGCTAGGGGAAGGTCCTGCCTCTGGATTGCGAGCAGGCCCCACCCTTTCGAGCCGTTGCCCCTCGGGGGGCCATGGGGTCCGCAGCCTCGCTGTTGGCCCACCGAGCCGATTTGCCCTGCCCCTCGAGATAGAGGTGATCAGGAAAGTGGCGGATCCTCCTCCAGACCATGGGTTTGTGTCCAGGTATTCCTGGTCTCCAAGCGGACGGGGCTTGCGCCCATCCTTGACCTACGACGGGATGGTCACTCTGACTCAGATATCCCATCCTCGGGCAGTGCGTGTAGGCTTTATTTCCTGGACCTCCAGGACGTTCTTTACCACGATCCGTCCATTTCTCGGAGACTCCTCCGCTTCTAAAGCGGGATCTCTTTATGAGTCCCAGGCCATACCCTTCGGTCTTCTCAGCAGTATTCCTCATGCACTGAAGGGTCCATGCACTCTCACCCAGATGGCGCCTGACTGCAACCCTCCAGGGCAGAGGGGATGGTCCAGAGTTCTGGCCTCTAGGTTGCTCTCAGACCAGTCTCCTCTAATGGAGCCATGTTGGAACTTCGTGTCATGGGTGATCCTTTCTTCGGGGCAGAGCTTGACTCTTGAGTCAGAGCTCAGCTCCGCGGGTTGACAAGCCGAGTTCTTCCTCCCTTACCTAGTCATGTCTGACTGGACAGTTGCACCTGCCCGGCCTTGCGGCGCCTGCACCAGCGTGGTCTGTTTGGATCCACGGTCCATGCGTCCCTAATGGGGCTGGCTAAAACAGTGCTCACAACGGCCATGCGATCCTTTGGAGCAGTCCGTGACAACAGCCCAGGGGTTGGGGAACGCTCTCCTTCGGACTGTTCCAGCTCATCTGCAGGAGAACATCCCGTTCATCCGCCCCGAGTCGATGGTCTTCTCCGACCGATGCATCTCTGGGTGGGGGTGCCCATCAAGGGGAACACAGAGTGCACCGCCTCTGGTCCTCTCGGGAGTCCCGATGTCATTCCAACCTGCTGGAGCTCCAGGTGGTCCACTTAGCTCGCACCGTTCGCTCTGTTTGTGCGGGGTCTAGTGGTTTAGGTCCAGGCGGACAATACCACGACCATGTGCTACCTAACCCACCAGGGTCGGACGAGCCCCTTGCCATTGCGTAAGGAGGTTCTCCGCATTGGGTCTTGCGCGCAGCAAGGAGGTGGTTTCCTAGCCATTTCGATGGCAGGATCCTCCAGCACCCTGGCTGATGCCCTAAGCCAGATAAGGGCTGCGCCTCATGAGTGGTCTTCCCTGCCGGAGGTAGCACAAGGTCTTTCTCCCTCTAGGTCACGCCTCGGGCGGACCTTTTTTTCCCTCCAGGGAGAATACGAGGCTGAGACTGTCTCACGCCCGCCCCCTCAGCAAGGTTCGCTGTAGGGGATGCCTTTGAGGCCGCGGACCCCAGGCCTCTTCTACGCCTCTCCCCCATTTCCCTTGACCCACAGGCAAAGCTAGGAGGGAGTAGGTGCAGGTGATTCTGGTAACCCCAGACTGGTTTTGCCACTCTGGTATCCAGCTCTCCTCAGTCTCAGCCCTAGACTCCCGAGGTGGCTTCCAGCCTGCCCAGTCCTGATCTCTGTTATTAGGGGAAGGTATTCCATCTGGACCTTCAATCCCTGCATTTGGCGGCCTGGTCCCTGTGCGGCTACTGGCCAGGCCTTGGGTCTTCCGGCAAGGTCCTCGACGTTGTTGAGGCGTCCTGCCAGTGGTCGACCAGATATGCTACGCCTTCAAATGGAAGAGTTCTCCATTTGGTGTTAGGATAGGGCCTGGTCCCCTCTCCTGTTCCTCGGCGAGCATTTCAGACTACCTGTGGTCCGTTCTTCCTCTTGAACAAGGGCTTCAGTTGACAACCCTTAAGGTGCTTCTAGTAGCCACCCCTGTCTTCCGGGCGTGGGCTGGAAGGTAGTCGGTGGCGCAGGAAAGGTGGCCTGGCGCTTTCCAAGGCCTTGATCACACTTCCCCTCCGGGGAGAGTATCCCCATCTCTGTGGGATCTTACGCTGGTATGGGCTTAGCTCACGTGCAAGCCATTCGAACCTATGCACAGGTGTGATTTCCCCACTTGTTGTGGAAGAACACCTTCTTGGGGGCTACCACGCCAACCAGAAGGCTGGGAGAGCTCCAGGCGCTCCTTTGAGTCTCCCTATCTGGTCTTCCACAGGGAGAAGGTTGTCCTGCGCCCCACCTGAAGTTCCTTCCGTAGGTGGTAGCGGAACTTTTCCCTAACCGGGTATTGTCTCTGCCAGGGTTCAACCCCATTCACACCTCGGAGGCCGCATATAGGATCCATTGGGACCCTAATTTAGCGCTAGCCTTCCCAGGGAGTGTAGGACTGAAGTTCGGGAGAGGTTCGCCAGCTGTTTGTCATCTACGCTGAAGCCGCACCTGGCAGACCTGCAGCCAAGCGGACGATGAGCGGGGGGGTCACCTCCTGCATAGATCTCCGCTACAGGTGGGCGAGCATGGAGCCTCCCAGAGGGATAAGTGCTCATTTTACCCACCCTTCCGCTGCATCGGTGGCTGCTTCCGAGGATACCCCTGTCCAGGATATCCGTAGGCCTCCTACCTGGAAGCTGGCATATCCCCTTTTAACCCCCTACCACATCGACCTTGGGTCACGCCGGGATGTTGGTCCGGGTCTCAGTTCTCCAGTCTTTATTCCCTAAGTAGGGGGTGTGCACCTTGCCTCCCTCCTCCTGGAGAACTGCTAGGAGTCTGCCAGAGAGTGTGGATGAACAACATATCCACTCTCCTAGAAATACAGGTTACTCACCTGTAACAGGAGTTCTAGGAGTGGTATATGTTGTTCATCCACACAACCCACCCGACCTCCCCGGCTTCGACACACAACCTGGCTTCCAGTGGGCTAGATCTGGCATCATGGGGCGGAGCCGAGAGTTTTACCACCTGGGTGAGTGGGAGGAGCCAGCTTGAAGACCTTCCGGCAAGATTTAAAGCTGCAAGGAACCTGCCAGACAGTGTGGATGAACAACATATACCACTCCTAGAACTCCTGTTAGAGGTGAGTAACCTGTATTTGCAAACTCTGAGAAACTGTAAGTAAGAGGTCAGTTCTGGGTCACAATGTTCTTTTTGCCGCACTTGTTGAAACTTACAAGAACACTGTGTAAGAAGCATGCTGTTTTCTTAATGAGCAGGGGTTGCAAAGACTTTTAAAAACAGAGCTGCAACTTCTTGGAAGAGAGAAAGCAGAGACTGAGATTGGAAATTAAAAAACCCAGATGGACTTTCCCTGTTTATACTGCCTTTGTAAATAGTTATACTGAACTTTTTTTTTTTTTGCTTAATGATAAATCACTTCTTGTGAAGTTTATAACTGCTACTGGTTTTCCTATGCTTCCTGACCTGTGCCTCGACAACACGACTCTTTTCCTAGGATTTCTGCAGTCTTCCATATAGTCCCCAAAGTCGGTCTTCTATGCAATCCTGGAAGTGTGGGACTGGTCAGCCTGCCCAGAGCTAGCAATGCCAAAGTAGGTAGAATCTTATGGTCTGGGATTCTGCAGGGGGATCTGGACTACACCATTCCTGTGGCTTGGAGTGCGATCTCACGGCAGCCCTCCCACATCAAGGGGGGTCCAGTGTTAGAACTTTGCAGGCGGCAACATTTCTTTTGCTCGTACATACACAGAAGACTACAAGCTGGATGTCCAGGACTGTGCCAGTGCATTCTTTAAGCACAGAGTGTGCCAGGAAATTGCACAAAGATTAATCCCTATAGTTATCCTTCTGGGTCACGTATGGTACAATGTTCTCCACCCTCCCTATTATAGATGGGTACTGCTTTTGAGAACCTATATGTAATTGTTCCCCATTGACAAAATGGAGCGATCCAGAAAGGAGAAATTTCTTCATACTTCCTTTTCTGTTAGCTCCAATGTTGTCAAAGGGCCTCTCCTTGGACCTGTTGCTCCTTTTGGAGAATGTGTTCCAATATATTTGTATATGTGTGTTTTGTTTCTTGGGCAAGATGGTTAAGCAACTGAGAAGGTACTGGGATTTATCGGTTACCATGCACATTACAGTATAAAAGCCACTATTTGGCATGACAGGCCAGTATCTTCACCAGTTGCAGTGCCTTCATTGTGTCATTGGGAAACTTTTCCAGATGTAGTATCCACTCGTGTTGAAGTAAAGTCTTGATGGCCATTTCTGCCAATAAATTAATGTTACAGTGTAGCGCTCTCTACATGAGCCAGCGGTAGTCTGGGGAAGTCAGAGATCCTTCGAGTGGGATGAGATGGGTGACCAGCTAAGTTACTTACAGTATCATCCAGGACAAGGTAGGCCTACGTATCCTTTATATTTTTCAGTCAAGTTTGGATAAGGTGAAGTTTTTTTTTTATATATATAAATGAGACCGACATTGGTGTTTACAAGTCTCAGCTGGGAGCATGGCACTGCGTGGACAAAGGTAAACTAGGTGGCTGATGCAACCAAAATTCTCATGTCCTCTGGGTTCTATGCTGAAGTCACAGCTTTGCACTGTACCACTACCCTAGTGGAGGAGCACGTTACCCATATGTAATTATTCCCCATTGACAATGTTGGAGCTAACAGAAAAGTAAATTATGTTACGTATGAAGGAATTTCTCCTTTAGGTGTCCTTTAAGCCTCACCACAGCTTCCAAAGCCTTTCAGTGGCTCCGCATCCATATCTGATTCTAATAAGTCTCTCTTTTGTAGAATACTACATGCAAAGCACTTAGTTTTGACTGGTCCAGTTCAAGAGATCTTCATATTAACCAGACATGTGTATTAGTCTAACTGTTATTTATTGGAACTCTTTAGGTTGCTGTGAGCATGGGAACACCAATAGTGAAAGCAGACTGGATTTACAAAGCTTGGGAAAAAAAGAGACGATGTGTAAGTGTCACTTTCATTTGTCATGTAGTGATGGGGGTGGGGGGTGCAACACCACAAAACATATTTGTGCCCCTTTCCTAACACTTCTTCAAAAGCACTTGTCACAATCAGCAGTAAGTTCCCCTCTCTCTTTCTAGCTGTCTGTCTCCATGTCTGTCTGTCTCGCTTCCCATCGGGGATATCTCTTTCAGCAAGTCACACCTATGGAACTCATCCTGTCAGGCGCTGGGATACCACGGAAGCCTTTTTCTGTAGCAGTGTACTAGGGACCGCCCACGCCAACATCAGCATGTCGACGCCACATACCATATAAAGGTGTAGGCGGCCCCGCTCCCTCCTCAATTTTTTCCTGCCATCGCCTGATGCGCACAGTCTCTTGTAGAAGCCTTGTTCAGTTGACCGCTATTTTTCACTCTAGTTTTTGTTTTATTTTATATCTAGAACTGTTGTCATCCCCTCTTCCATTGATGCCGCTGTGGGAAGAAATTTTTCGGGACGACGACCGCGATGTCTGGATGCACAAGAAGATCCGCCACAAGGACCGGCCTTCGGGGAACTGGACCTGCTCCTGGGTGCTGTTCCCAAGTCCTCTGAGACTTCCTCGTCGACCCCTGTGGGGGAGACCTCCTTTGTCGCTCTGGCCTTGCATGCCTGGAGGCTGCTAAAGGCGGTTCTCTTCTTTGGCTCTGGCTGACTCTTGGTCATTGACCCTCCAGGTCAGTGGCCGTTGCCCTGCCATCTCTCCCCCCTCTCCTCCGTGGGTGTCGACGACGTAAGTCTCCGCTGCCCCAGGTTTGACCGGGGTCGTCGACGGCCGGCCTTCTGGTGAGCTTGTCGCACCCTGTTCCAGCGGGGTTGTCGATGGCCTGGTCTCCCCAGGCTTCTTTTCCGTCAGGCCTTGTTGGCACACGGTTAGTCTCTGCCACCGATTCCGGTCAAGACTGTCATCCAACAAACTGTTGTGGACCTGAACTCCTTGTTTACTTCAATTATCACGTCACTGGTTCGGCAGTTAACCCTATTGCCTGCCAGGCCGTTGATACATCTGGCTAAGACAGTGGGGTTTGTTAGTCTCTGGTACCCTCTGGAAGCGTCTGACATCTGTTGTCCAACCCATGGCTCAGACCTGGTCGATGTTGAGTGTCACCCTGACCTTCTCCTCCCTGAGGAGGAGGTAGTAGAAGTCTATTTCACTGACCGGTCCACTGCCTCCTAATCCTCATTCCATTCCCCGTCCTCTGGACCCTAGTTTTTATGACATTATGAAACCACTCCAGTCTGCCACAGGGTTCCAGACTGAGGACGACTTTGGCACCAGAAGGAACATGGCGGAGTTCCTGGATATTCCAGACTCCCCACCTAAGGTCACCCTTCCCTTGCTGCCAGCCCTGGAGGATGTGGCCCAGGCGTTCTGGCACAGACCCCACTCTGTGCTAGCTATGCCCAGGAAGGCGGACCGCCTGTATCATGCCCCCTTGGGCAAGCCATTTTATACTGCCCAGCAAGAGACTGACTTGGTGGTCATAAAAGCTGCCTACGACTGTTCCAAGGCGCCAAAGCACGTAGGTGTCTCCCTCCAGATATGGAATCTGAGAGGTTGGATCTGTGGGGCAAGAAAACCTTTGCCTCTGCCTCTCGGGGGGCTCAGAATTTCCAGTTAACTTTCTCACATGGTAAAGTATCAGAATATCCTCTGGAGAAAGGGCAAGGCAGCTGCCCTAGCCCTCCCAGATGTGACACAAAAGCAGGAGCTTCTAAACATTCTGCAGGTAGCTGTGGATGTTAGTAAGCACCTCCTTAGGGCTCTGTATGATGTGTCTGATACCACAGCACGGACAGCTGCCTCGGGCATTTGCCTCAGCAGGCATTCCTGACTCTGGACTTCTGGATTTGTAGTTGACGTGCAACCGAAGGTCTTTGATGCCCCGTGTGTGGGCTCGAAGCGCTTTGACCCAGATATTCAGGACATAATTAATGACCTGCAGGCCTCATGGAGGGCTATCAAGTCAGTCCACTCCCATTATCATACCCAACCCAGGAACTGTCCATGGTCTTCCTTTTGGAAAGTCCCACAAAAGTCTGTACAAGGGTCCCAACCTCAGGGCAGATATTAGGCCAGTGCTCTCCTGCCTGTCCTCCAGTGTTGCAAAATCCTCCAAGGGCGGAGCAGCCACTCAGTCTGCCTTCGCCTGACTTCTTCCCCGACCCCCTCCTCTAATTCTAAGCCTGGAGGTGGTGTTTAGGGATCGTTTCTCCCTCCATCTGCAAGATTGGAGGGAAATCACCATCCATGTGGCTGACGTGTCCAACCAGCTGGCGGACACCCTCAGCTGGGCAGGCGAGGTGTCTCACGAGTGGTTTCTTCGTCCAGAGGTATTAGTGTGTTCCCCTAATGGGGCATCCCTCTGGTGGATCTGTTTTCAACCGGGGAGGACACAAAGCTGGGGCTGTATTGTGCCCATCCCCTTAGCAGGGAACGCCGTAGGAGGATGCCTTCTCGAGGCCCTGGACCTTCTCTATGCCTTCCCTCCATTTCCCTTGATCCACAAGGTATTGCTCAAGGCCGAGAGGGACAAGGCACGGATGATCCTGGTGGCTCCGGACCTGCCCTGCCAGTTTTGGTACCGCAATCTCTTCAGCTTCAGCAGCAGGCTTCAAACAACATGAAGTCTTGCTGTATTCAGACATAATGCAGTTAGCTCCAGCACTTGAACTGCCCCAGAGAGGAAAGAGTTAACTCTATGCAGAAGCATAGAACGTTGAGCTCAAGCTTGGTTTTCAAACCTCTGTCTGTGGTACTTCCCAGTGTAACCGTCAGATTATTTACTCTGCCAAACAGTGAAGTCGCTACAGAGCTTTCCTCTGCTTGGTTCGGTAAAAGTAAAGCATTCAATTTAAACCACATATTTTTTTATTTTCGGATTTCCAGCCTCTGTCTACAGTATAGGTAGTGTGTAGATAGGCTGTGACTGTGTGTTATTTTGGTGAAAAAATGGAAATTGTTCTTTTCTTTGGTTTCTTTCTGGTCGGTCTGGTTTGGAACTGACCTTGTTAATTTTAATTTTATATTTTTCTGGGATTAGTGTGGTGTTCTGGTACCAATCGGTTTCAAAAGTACCGGACCTTTTGCTGGTTCTTTTAAAAAGCCTGTGACGTGGTTTATAACCAATCGGTTATTATATTACCTGGCTTGAAAGCTGCAATAGGGCAGTTTGTTAGGTTGGCCATTTCTGAGAATCCCAAGAAGAAAACGGGTCCTACTGGGTTTCAACCCTGTACTGAGTGTGGGGAGGCCTTTGCTAAGGCTGACCCCCACTTCATCTGTGTTTTGTCTGGGGTTTGACCACTTCAAGTCAGACTGCCAAATCTGTAAAAACTTTCCTAAATCCACTCTAGATAAGACCGAGTAGGCTGAAGGAATGGGAGGCAGAGAAGTCCATAGATCTGGATGGCCAGCCCGGTTCGGTTGCGGCCGTACCAGAGGAGGTGCCTACTGGCCTAGGCGATACCTCCTCGAGCAAAAGGAGAGCTGATCCCGAGGGGTCGGTTCTGTTAAAGAAGCGTAAGTCTGCCGGTTCGGATCCTGTATCTCGCTCTCCAACCGCAGACAAAATAGCCAAAACAATTAGCATTGTTCAGTTGCTTAGACCGGTTCTGTCCGAACCAGTACCGCCGGTCAGGCGGTCGGTTCGGTCGGATCCGCCTCCTCTGGATTATGATCCAGACGCTTATTATGAGGAGTGGGAGGGAGACAAAGACTATCCCGGTGGTGGTGGTGATGATTGACGACTATGACGATGACCAGGGGGATCTGGATGTGCCCATTGAACCAAGATCTCCCCAGACAGGCTCTCGGGTGTCTCTCCTCCCACGCTCTCTGAGTCCCCTTCACATTTTTTGTTCTACAAAAAGGTGGCAGAAATCCTGCAGCTTCCCTTGGTTGAAGCTGCAGAGGAGGATGAAGAGCCTGATTTTGTGGAAATGATGGACATCCCAGAGTCCAAAAGGCTGTCTATCCCTCTTCATAAATCTTTGGGGAAACACAGAACATTTTACAAACTCCTAATTCAATACCTCATGTGGATAAGAGAATGGACAGGAGGTATTTATCGGGCTCAGCTGAGGAGTTCCTTTATAGTCATTGCAGCCATGTTGGGGTAATGCAGGCTGCAGCCTGTGACAGGGCTAACATTCCTTTGGCTTCACACCCCCGGATAAGGACTCCAGGAAAGTGGATGCCATGGCGAAAAAAACAGTATTTGGCATCCTCTTTGGGACTCAGGCAGGGTACCTAAATGGCCTACACAGCCAGGTACCGGAAATCCAGATGGGATATGGTTCTGGAACTGGCTAAACAGGCCTCTCCCCAGCTAGCCAAGGAGCTGGAGGAGGTGGCTGCTGATGGAATTGAGGCATCGAAAATGCAATTTCATGCTGCTGTGGACTCCAATGATGTGGCATCTAGAGTCATGGCTACATCTGTGTCTCTCAGAAGACATGCTTGGCTCAGATGTACTAGCCTTTCACAGGATACCCAGACTAAGGCCATGGATTTTTCTGTAGTAGGTAACTCTCTGTTTGGGGAGCAGACAGAGGTTTACATGAAGGAAATGGATGAATACAGGACCACGTACAGGAGTGCATAGGCCAAGGAAAGGCAGGCCACTCCACACAAGCAGCAGTCTAGGGGCAGGGGCAGGCCCTTTCAAATGCCTTTTTACCAAGCCCAGGCCTCCTCTCCCTTCCCACAGAGGGGGTTCTTCAGAGGGAGGAGCAGGGGGGGGATGAGCAGGGCTGCTTCCTTCTCCTCTAAGGCTCCTGCCAGGCAGACACCCTGATGTCAGCCCGGGTCGACTCCCCATTTCCAGTAGGAGGCAGGCTGGCTTACTACTTCCAGGCCTGGAAGTCTGTGACCTCAGACAAGTGGGTCCTGGAACTAGTAAGCCAGGGACTAGCCCTCAGCTTAAAAAAATTTCCAAAAAAGAGGGCCAAGTCTTTTCCACCTGCATCAATCTCAGAAACCCTTGCTCTAGAGGCAGAGGTTTCCTCTCTCCTAGCTCTGAGAGCAATAGAGAAAGTTTCTACTTAGCACAAGGGAAAAGGACTGTACTCCAGGTACTTCCTTACCCCAAAGAAAACAGGGGAGTGGCGACCCATCCTAGACCTAAGGTATTTGAACAAACACATTTCAAAGCCCAAATTCAAAATGGTAACTCTGGGAATAATCCTTCCCTCTCTAAGGCCAGGGGATTGGCTAGCATCTCTGGACCTCAAGGATGCCTACTTCCATATTCCTGTCAGGTGCTCCCACAGAAAATACCTCCGGTTTGAGTTGCCTTCAGGCCATTACCAATTCAGAGCCATGCCATTCAGCCTAACATCAGCTCCAAGGGTATTCACAAAGTGCCTTGCAGTAGTGGTGGCTTACCTCAGAGGACAGGGTATCACCATCTTCCCGTATCTGGACGACTGGCTCTTAGTGGGTCAGTCACCTTTACAGGTCAAGTCAGCTCTTCAAAACTACCCAGGACCTGCTGAACTCCCTGGGGTTTTTTCTCAATCTTCCAAAATCTGTCCTCAAACCAGTTCAACTTCTCACCTTTATAGGCATGGAGTTGGACACTGCACACGCAAAAGCCTTCCTTCCCCTGGCAAGGGTGAAGGCCCTAGTGGATCTCGCTTCCTCCTTTCGACCTCAGGTCTCCCGCCCAGCAAGACAGTTCCTCCCAACTCCTGGGCCACATGGCAGCTTCCACGGCAGTGGTGCAGGGAGCAAGGTTCCAGATGAGGGACATTCAGTTTCATCTAAGGTCTTTTTGGTCTCAAAAGAAGGATTCACTTACCAAACTGGTTCCAGTGACACAGACTCTGGTCCAAGCTCTCCAGTGGTGGGTGGACCAGGACAACCTCAGACAAGGGGATTCCATTTCTCCCTCAAGTCCCATCAGTAGCTCTAACTAAATGCTTCTCTTCTAGGCTGGGGAGCCCACCTGGGAACCCTGACAGCTCAAGGGGTCTGGTCTCCACAGGAGTCTCTCCTTCATATTAATCTCCTGGAACTCAGGGCAGTTTTCCTAGCCCTGCAGAGCTTTTTTGGATTCAGTCAAGGGCAAGGTGGTCCAAGTCAGAACGGACAACACCATCACAATGTGGTACATCAACAAGCAGGGAGGCACTCTGTCCTCGGCCTTGTGCACAGAAGCCATGAAGCTGTGGTCTCTGGCCTATTCTCTTCAGACTTCTCTGGTAGCAGTTCCCCTTCCAGGGAAGGACAACGTACTAGCAGATGCTCTGAGCAGAATTTCACAGGGACATCATGAATGGTCCCTGGATCCTCACATCCTGAAGGTCATCTTCTCCAGGTGGGGCACTCCAGAGATACGAACATATGAAATTTGCCAGCAGATAAAGGCCTAGAGGTCTATCAAGTTTGCTCGAATGTGCAGCTAACACCCCTTATTCTGCAGCTGCCCCTCCCTTCCACCCTTCCCCTTGTCCTGTCCCATCCTCGTTTGAAGCAGTCCACTGTTCTACTGCATACCACTTCAGCAGGTACGCATTCCACCCAGCCACCACCCTCTCTGTAAAAAAAAAAAAAAAGTGTCTCCTCATCTCCTCCTGAACCTTCCT
This sequence comes from Neoceratodus forsteri, assembly GCA_016271365.2. Classification (NCBI taxonomy): domain Eukaryota; kingdom Metazoa; phylum Chordata; order Ceratodontiformes; family Ceratodontidae; genus Neoceratodus; species Neoceratodus forsteri. The sequence goes on from CM028137.1 coordinate 513,574,828, forward strand.
CGCTCCAGTCTGTGATCATGGCCCCTAGTGGCCTCACCTCCTGACTTTGAACAGCCCTCTGTACCCGTCTTGTTTATTCCTTTCATATATTTAAAGGTTTCAATCATGTCACCCCTGTGTCTCCTCTCCTCCAGTGAGTACATGTTCAACTCCTTCAACCTCTCTCAGTATGATAAGTCCCCCAGCCCCTTGATCATCTTTGTCGCTCTCGCTGCACCCCTCCAGTAACTTAATGTCCCTCTTCAGATCGGACGCCAGTACTGCAGCAGTACTCAGGTGTGGTCTAACTAATGACCTATACAGTGGCAGAATCACCTCCTCCTCCTCAAGGAAATACCCTTGCAATACAACCCAACATTTTGTTGGCCTTTGCAGCTGCCTTCCTACATTGTGCTGAGTTGTTCATTGACCCTGTAATGAGCACACCCAGATCCTTCTCCTCCTCTGTCTGGGCTAGCTGCACTCCCCTAGCTGGTAACTCCTCCTTGGGTTCTTCATCCCAAAATGCAGCACCTTGCACTTTTTGGCATTAAAGCCCAGTTGCCAGGTGTCTGACCAGGTTTCAAGCTTTGCCAGATCATTCTGCAACCCCTGCCAAACCCCTAGGTCATCCACCACCGCGCCTACCTTGGTATCATCAGCAAACAGGCTGATCTTGCTCTTGATGTCCCATGATATGTCTGCAATGAATATCCCAAACAGCACTGATCCCAACACTGAGCCCTGTGGAACACTGCTCGTCACTGCCTTTGGGTGTGAGTGCTCCCCACCCACCACCACCCTCTGTTGCCTTCCCTGCAGCCAGTTTCCACCCATCTCACCAGCTTTGCACCTGCCCTGTGCCTACCTTCCTTCCCAGCCTTCCATGTGGCACTGGGTGAATGCCTTACTGAAGTCAGATACAGGACATCCACTGCATGGCCCCTGTCCAGTTGCCTAGTTACCCAGTCATAGAACTCCACCAGGTTGGTTTGGCAGGATCTGCCACGTATGAAGCCATGCTGTCTGCTGTCCTGTAGTCCTTTGGCCTCTAGGGAGGGCCACCAGCCTCTTCTTCAGGATAGTCTCCATTAGCTTACCCACGATGGATGTGAGGCTCACTGGTCTGTAGTTTCCAGGTTCATCCTTGGGGCCACTCTTGTGGAGGGGGCACCATGAACCATCCTCCTGTCCTGAGGTACACACCGAGATGTAGTGAGGGCATTAAATAAGTCTGCCAAAGGTCCTGCAAGCACCTCTGCCAGCTCCTTCCAGTACCCTGGGGTGGATGCCATCTGGGCCTGGCGCCTTGTCCACCCTCAGTGCCTTCAAACCCTCTCGAACTCTGCTCTCCATGATTTCCCCATCTGTCACCCCCCCGCTTCTGCCATTTCTCCCACCTTGGGTGTCACCCCTCTTCTCTTTAGTAAATACTGAGCAAGTACTCAATTAGTGCTTCGCCTTATCGCTTTCCTGCTTCCACCCAACCCCCTCCTTCCTAATCCTTACTATGTGGTCCTTAAGCTCCTTTTCTCCTGATGTACTTAAAGTCCTTCTCCCCTTCTTAATGCCTTGTGCCAGCCTGAGTTCCGTAGATGCTTTGGCTCCCTTACTGCCCTTGTCACCTCCTTCGATTCTGTCAAGTACTCCTCCCTGTCCTCCCCCTCCTGTTTTCTTGTACTTCCTAAAGGCAGCTCTTTTCCTCCTTACCTTTTCCATGACCTCCTTGCTCAACCAGATCGGTTTCTTAGCCCTAGCCTTCTTGCTCTGGGCTTTGTAGCAGGTTTTGGTTGCCTCCACTATCCCCAGCTTTATGAGCTCCCACCTCTGGTTAGTGTCCATACTAGATTGAATTCTGGCCAGGTACCCTTTTACCACTTCCCCCATCCTCCCAAAGTCTGCCCTCCTGAAGTCCAGCACTATTGTGCCAGATTCCACTCCTTCCTTGCCCATATCCAATGTGAGCCATACTGAGCGGTGGTCACTCCCTGACAGCGGTTCCTCCACTGTAAGTTCTCTTACAAAGTCCCCATTTGCCAGCACAAGGTCAAGGGTATTTCCTAACCTGGTTGGTTCACTGACCATTTGCAGCAGGAAGGTGTCCTGGAAGGCATCCAGCAGTACCTGCTCCCTTCTGTTCCTGTATTGTTGGGGTGCTCCAGTCCACTCCTGGCATGTTGAAGTCCCCCACAATCACCACACTACCCTTCTCGCAGGTCCTCCTGATCTGTCCTGCTAGTTCCCTGTCTAACTTCTCCGTCTGAGACGGTGGCCTGTACACCACTCCCATTCTAAGAATCCTATTCTTGGAATCCTGGATTTGCATCCAAAGTGACTCCGTACTACCCTCCTCCCCTTCCTCCCTTACACACTTCAGTCCTTCCTTCACGTATAGTGCCACCCCCCCTCCTTTCCCAATCACCCTGTCCCTACGAAATAACCTGTACCCTGGTACAGACAGGTCTCAGTCATTGTATTGGGTGGCCCATGTTTCCGTGATGACTGCAATGTCCACCTTTCCCTCTGCCTTGAGAACCTGTAACTCTGCAGTTTTCCTCCCAAGGTTCCTAGCATTAAGGGTAACCACCTTCCACCCCCACCCCATCCTTCCCTCCTTTCCTAGCATCACCAACAGTACTTACCATTTGTCCTTTGTCACTGTTATGGGGGTAAGCTCATATGGTTTCCCAACCTGTGGTCTCTGCATATCTCTTCCCCAACTGCCACCCCCCACTCCTAGTTTAAATTCCCAACTTCCTCTATGTACTCTTTCATCCTCTGTTTCAACACTTTCTTTCCCTCCTCACTCAAGTGTAGTCTGTCCTTGGGATAGAGACTACTGTCCTCCCAGGTTCCTCCCCACCTCCCCAACAGCTCATACCCTTTAGCACAACACCAGGTTCTTAGCCATCCGTTAAATTCCTCTATTCTCGGCTTTCTTGTTGTGCTTGCCTTTGGCAGGAGTATCTCTGAAAAAGTTACTGATCTTCCTGCCCCCTCACATAATTGTGCTAGTTCCTCAAACCTCCTCTGGACTGTATCTACTGTCTTGTCAGCCAGGTCGTTTGTCCCAAGATGTATAATTAAATGAGGCTTGTCCCTACCCCTTCTAGCATATTTCAGAACAGACTGTCCCACCCTTTCCGCTGTCATTTCTGGCATGGCCTCCACCTAAATCATTATGCCTCTCCCCTTGCTACCCCACCTAACTCCTCTTAATATTGGGTCCCCAGCACTAGATTCCACCCCTCTTACTCCCTGCTTGCTTCCATTCATCTCCTCTCTCATTTCCAGCTCCTTTCTTCCTCCTGCACATTATTTCCCCTTTTACCCTGTTTGCAATTCTCCCAGCAGAACTTCCCCGCTGCAGTTTGGTCCAGGCATTTATCAATTACTCCTCTAATTTCAGCATTTCCCTCCTCACCTTCTTCCTCTCTAGCAGTGCACAACTATTTTCTGAAGGCCCTTCACAAATGCCCGCTCCCTCTCTCTTCATAGTAACCTGTTCTCTCCTTTCTACTCCATGACTTTTGCCACTTCTTCGCCTCCCCTCACAAGTCTCTGTCTCCTCCCATTTGTCTTTTGTCTCCTGACCTGGTTTCCCCGGCAATTGTTTTTCCTGGCCTGGGCCCCTTTGTCTCTGCTTCCCTTCTTCTGACCCTCTCCTTACCGCTTAAATCGCCCTCCCTCATCTCCCCTTCTTCCTCCCTCCAGTATTGGGCTAAACCAACCCCCAATCTGCCTTGCCTGACTTAGTTCCTCCTGCAGACCCTCAATCTCCTAAGTTTTTCTATGTGGTTGCACACTAAACATCCTTCCACACTCCAGGCAATTTTTAGAAAGATTGGTGCACTACAGTTGTTGCAGCCTACCACCCTACCCATTGCTGTCGTTGCCCACCAGCGACCCCCCCCACCCTTCCAGATGCAGGATACCAAACACTCCTCCAAGTCTCCCCTCTCCCTCCTCTATCAGTGCAAAACGTTTTCTTTATTTCCCTTACCTCCTTTGTTGCACACGTTTAGATATATTGAGCAACTGCTTTTTATATTCCTATCCTTCCTATCCACACTCAAAAACAGACTTTAAGTAGCCATTGCACAACCTTCTTCCAACTCCTACTCCTCCTTTCCCCAATGCAATATCAATGCAAAGAAGTAATAATGAGATGGATCTCTTTGCAGCACCAGACAATCATCAACTTCCTCTTTTGTTGCAGACCTCCAGTCCTGGGGACGGTTCCCCAGGATGCTCTCTTTTTGAACTGGAAGGGCAGGTTTCTCTATATGCCTTCTCTCCCTTGCCTCTGCTGTTCAGAGTTCTGATCAAGATCAGGACTCAACCCTGCACAGTGATACTGGTGGCTCCAGATTTGGCCAGACAGCCGTGGCATCCTCTACTGCTGTCCTTGTCAGTGTCACGTCACCCGTCTCTGCTCAGGACATACAATCTCCTGTCCTCTCCCTAGGGGCGGATCTGGTACCCCAATCTCCAGTCTCTCAATCTCAAGGCCTGGCTCTTGAAGAGTTAGAATATGCAGCACTACATCTTTCTCAGGGAGTTCTGGATATTCTGAAGGTCTCCAGGAAGCCTTCCACTAGAAAAACTTACAACTCCAAATGGAAAAGGTTCAGTATTTGGTGCTCTCAGAAAGGCATCCTGCCTGATTCTGCAGACATTTCCACAACCTTAGACCATTTAGTTAATCTGAATGGTCTAGGCCTTAGGCTTGCCACTCTGAAGGTTCATCTAGCAGCTGTCTCTGCATTCTCTCAGCAGGGATGGGCTCTTCCCTGGCATCTCATCCTGTTTTCAGAAAGTTTTTCAAAGGTCTGGTTCACATTAACCCTCCCTTTAGGGAGCCCACTCCGCCTTGGGATCTTAATGTCTGCATAGCTCAGCTTATGCAGCCACCCTTTGAACCTCTGGCTTCGGCCGAATTAAAGTACTTGACCTGGAAAACTGTGTTCCTGGTAGCTATTACTTCTGCCAGGCGGCTTAGTGAGTTGCAGTCTCTGTCAGTTGCACATGACTTTATCTCCTTCCATAGGGACAAAGTGGTCATAAGAACCAATAGGAGGTTCTTGCCCAAAGTGGTATCAGATTTTCATCTGAACTAGTCTATATGTCTCCCTGTTTTTTTTCCACTGACCATTCTTCTTCAGGTGAAAGAAGGTTACACAGTCTGGATGTTAAGAGGGCCCTTGGCTACTACATTTAGCATACCAAGGCACATAGAAATGACTGTCTTTAATTGTTTCTCACTTATGGTGAAGTGGGGAAAGGTAAGCCTGCCACTAAAAACTATTGCCAGGTGGATTGTTTCTTGTATACAATTTTGTTCTGACAAGTTGGGTAGGATGCCCCCTTCAGGCCTGAGGGCTCACTCAACTAGGGGTACAGCTGCTTCTCTAGCTGTGGTTAGAAATGTACCTTTGTTAGAGATTTGAAAAGCAGTCACCTGGAAAACAGTACGTACTTTCACCAAGCATTACTCCCTGGACATCCAGGCTAGGAGTGATGCTAGGTTTGGCACAGCAGTACTGCAGAGCCTCTTCCCAAAGTAGGTTATGCATTCCCTCCTCCATAGGGAACTGCTTGGTAGTCTGCATTATGTCTGAATACCACAAGACTTCGTGTTGCTTGAAGGAAAAAATTACTCACCATAGTAATGTTGTTTCTTCTAATGGAGTCTTGCTGTATTCAGACCTTCCCCGCTGCCTCCCCTCTCAGATCCTGGTTTTTGGGAAGTGGGCTGGCAGGTACAGTGTTGCACCTCAGGGGTGTACCTTGTACCCTCCCTCTTGGGTGGGGTAGATGTTGTTGTTGTTGTTGTTGTTGTTGTTGTTGTTGTTGTTGTTGTTGTTGTTGTTGTTGTTGTTGTTGTTGTTGTTGTTGTTGTTGTTGTTTTATACTTAAATATTGTCACTACCTTTCCTTCTTGGGTTCTCGATTTGAGTCTTTTGGGCCCAAAAAGAACCTTTTGCCCTTTGGCTATATTTTTGAACAATTTCCATACTATAATATATTGGTTAGTTCTAGGGACATGGATATGTTGTTCATCCACACTCATTGGCAGTATCCTTGCCGCTTTAAATCTTGCCGGAAGGTCTTCAAGCTTGCTCCTCCCACCCACCCGGGTGGTATAACTCTCGGCTCCGCCCCATGACGCCAGATCTTCCTTACCGCTTGGAAGCTCAGGTTCCCTCCTTAACGCTCTGCGTTTGTGACTAGTTCCTATTTCTCCGTTTGCGGATTTAAAATAATATTTTTGCAAAAGACTTCAGTCTTGATCCCAGCGGCTGCGATGGATAAATCGACTCCAGTTTGGAGATGCCCATGCGGGCAGAAGATGTCTCGGACGGATCACACTCCACGTGTGTCTACTGCTTAGGCCTTGAGCACGACCCGCGGGCTTGCGACCTGTGCTCATCTTTCTCGGCCTCGTCCTCGAGACCGTGCTGCCCGATTGCAACTGGGCGCGTCCGAGCGTTTCCTCGGTGAAGTCCAAGGAGGCCGGTTGGCGGTGTCGCGTGGCGGGCTCGGCGGATCAGCTTCGGCGGATGGTCGCCCTCGAAGAGGGGAGGCGCGGGCGTATCTTCCTCGGCCGCGGCATTTATCCCGCTCTCTCTGGGTTCTTCCTACGCGGCTTCCTTTAAGGAGCTTTGTCTGTCCTCTCCACTAAGGAGAAGGCCTCGTCTGCTGGACCTTTTCTCGTCCAAAGAAGGACAAGGTAAGTCCCTCGTCGGCAGCTCTTGGGGAGGGGAAGGTCCCTCTCCCGGGCGTCGGCACGTGCAGCCCGATCGACCGCTCGGCTTAGCGCCACTGGCCTCACGGTGTCCCGTCAGGTCAGTTGACGAGACTCCACTGATGAAGTCGAGATTTTCTCGACCCATTGGACGGGCTGTCGCCTTTAGCAGCCGAGATTCCCTCTCCCGGTTCCCGGGAGGAGTTGAGGATCCATGGGCTCGCCTGTGCCTCCGGTTCCGGAGCCCTGGATGGACCTTCGAGCGAAGGAGTGTCGGTTCCGGCCGACACCTCCTGCACCGACCCGGAAATTCCGGGACTCTAGTCGGTCTCCGGACCTCTTCAGCGGTCCAACCCGTTCCCACCGTCATAGGCGGTCACGGTCTCGGCACATGATAGCGGCGTCGCCGCTCGTCCTCGTCCTCCTCCTCGGATGAGGAGGCTTGGCGTAAGTGACGTCGGCTGATGCGAGACCTTATGTTTGCAACTCCTCCTGGCGAGGGAATAAGCCGACTCCGGCGCCTTCCCGGCCATTAAGTAACTGTCACGGGCGGCCGACTACAACCCCTCGACTTGCCGAGGAGCCTATCCAGGCGGTTGTTGGCGAAAACCAGCTGCTCCACGTTGCGGTGGGACCTCCGCCTCACAGCCACCAATTGGGGCTCCGACCAAGGATTCTCGGTCGGCTAGGGTTTACCCCATCGGCTGTCAGTTACCCTCACTCCCGACCGACCTCGGCAGGTGAAGGTGGCTCAGGCCAGAGGCCTCTTCGAGGACTCTTCCGGGTCAAGATGATTCCTCCTTCTTCTCCAAGCGACTGGACTTGGAGTCTTCAGGAGGTCAGCCAATGGACGATAGCCCGTCGTCCTTCCTAGGACTGCTTCGGCTCATCTCGGAGTCTACCGGGATGGAGCTCGAACCCGTTTCCAAACAGGCCAGGTATCCCCTCACGCGAGATTCTGGACCGAGGGATTCTCGACGGAGGCCTTTCCGTGGCCGAGGCCATAGTGGGTCCAGCACTGGAACTTTGGCAGCGCCCTGCTTCCTGCCCTCGCCGCCGGCCAGGATGGCCAGGAAGTACAGTCCTACGGTTCCTTGTCCGGTTTTGAACACCCTCTGCTGAGGGTTGGTTACCACAGCGTTTGGCAGCGCCGGCTCACGCCAGGGATGTGGACAAACCTCCTGACAAGGAGTCCAAGAAATTGGACTATGTCGGGCGAAAAGTCACGCTCGTCCTCTCTCGGCTCCGTCAGGCCAGTTCGGCCGTCCTCATGGCACATTTTTCTCATGCCCTGTTGGGCTCCTGGATGAGGTCATCCCTCATCTTCCGCCGATCTGCAGACTACGGTTAAGCAGGTGCGGACCAGGAGCAGAACAGTGGCCAAACAGCAGCTCAGACTGCTTTGGATGTGAGGACTCATGTGCCAGATGGGTGGCGTGCCCGAGTGGCTATGCGTCGGCGAGCTTGGCTGAGGATATCCACCTTTACCGGATACCCAGCACAAGTTGGCGGATGTTCCCTTTTGGGGACTGACCTCTTGACCCTGGGGTGGAAGGTCACCTGCAGAGGATCGGAAGTCCAATGCCACTTGGACTCGGTCTCTTCAGCTCAGAAGGACAAGGCCGCAAACCACAGCCTAAGCCCTTTGGTCCTTCATGCCCCAGGCCTTGCCCAGCAACGTCAGGGCCAGCAGGCTCGACCTTGGCATCCCAAACCCAAGCCGCGGCTTCCTCTAACAGGAGGCAGGGAGGAAGGGCCCAGGAGGTCCTCGGCCGGTCCCTCCTCCAAGCCTGCCCAGTGCCGGGCTGAGGGGTATCGCCCCATCCCGTCACCTTACCCCTGGGTCCCCGTGGGGCGGCTCCAGCACTTCCGTTCCGCCTGGTCTCGCTGTTACCACGGACAGGTGGGTCTTGGAAGGTGGTGGGAAGAGGCCTGCCTCTGGAATCAGAGCAGGCACCACCCTTCAGAGCCGTCGCCCTCGGGAGCCCAGATCCCCAGCCTCACTGGCGGCTCGTCGGCCGACATCACTCTCCTCCTCCAGAAGGAGGTGGTAAGAAGGTGGTGGACCCTCCTTCAGACCCAGGGTTTGTGTCCAGGTACTTCCTGGTTCGAAGCGGACGGGGGCTGGCGCCCCATTCTCGACTCTACGACCTAAACAAGTTCTAAGGTCTCAGGACCTTCAGGATGGTCACTCTGGTTCAGATAATACCATCCTTGGGCAGCGGCTGTGGTTCTGCTCTCTGGACTTGCAGGGACGCGTTTTCACGTCCCTATCCGTCCGTCTCACCAGAGATTCCTTCGCTTCCGGCGGAAGGATCTCTTGAGTTCAAGCCATGCCCTTGGCTTGTCTCCAGCTCAGGGTCTTCACCAATGCATGGCAGTGGTGACAGCATTCTCTTGGCGCCGAGGGGTCGGGTGTACCCTTACCTGGGCGACTGGCTGATAGCAGCTCCCTCCAGGAAGGAGGCGGAGTGGTCAGAGATCTGGCCCTCCAGGTCTGCTCTCAACTGGGCCTCCTTATCAGCGAGGCCAAGTCGGAACTCGAGCGAAGCAGGTGATTTTATTCATCGAGCCAGCTCGACTCTCTTCGAGCCAGGCGCGGCTCGGCGGACAGGGCGAGGTTCTTTCCTCCTTTGCCCGATCATTTCTGGTTGGGCAATTCACCTGCCCGGGACTTCCCTCGCCTCCTGGGTCTCATGGCGGCCTGTGCCAGCGTGGTCCGTTGGGCCCGCTGGAACATCGTCCCCTTCAGTGAGGACTGGCCAGCCAGTGGTCTGCAGCGCTGCGATCCCTTGGACCAGCTTGTTCGGTGACACAGGGATGTGGAATGCTCTCCAGTGGTGGACCGTTCCAGATCATTTGCAGGAGGGCATCCGTTCGTCCGCCCGAGCGGCGGTCTCTCTGTCGACGATGCCTCTCTGATGGGTTGAGGTGCCCATCTGGGGAACACGGGCTCATGGCCTCTGGTCCCTGAGGAGTCCGATGCCACATCAACCTGCTGGAGCTCAGCCGGTCCGCCTAGCTCTCACCGCCTTTGCTCCGTTCCTCCGGTCAAGTGGTCCGAGTCCAGGCGGACAATACCACGACCATGTACTATCTAAACCGCCAGGGCGGGGCCGCTCCATGCTTCTATGCAAGGAGCTCTCCGCATTTGGTCACTCGTGCGCAGCCTGGGCGGATCTCCCTAGCCATTCACGTGGCAGGGCCTCCAACACCCTGGCCGATGCCCTGAGCGGGATGGGGCTGCATCCCACAGTGGTCTCTCCTGCCGGAGGTAGTACAGCATCTGTTCTCCCTTTGGGGCACACCTCAGGTGGACCTGTTTGCCTCCATGGAGAGCGAAGCTGAGTCTGTTCCATGCCGCCCCCTCAGCAGGGCTCGCTGCAGGGGATGCCTTCTCGAGGCAATGGACCCCGGGCCTCTTTTCGCCTTTCCCCATTTCCCTTGATCCACAAGGTGCTTCTCAAGGCGAGGGAGGGACAACGCAGGTGATTCTGATAGCCCCAGACTGGCCTCGCCAGTTCTGGTACCAGATCTCCTCAGTCTCAGCTCCAGGACTCGCGGCAGCTTCCAGCTCGCCCGGACCTGCTCTCAGTCAATCAGGGAAGGTGTTCCATCCGGACCTTCAATCCCTGACCTGGCCTGGTTCCTGGCGGCTAGAGTTCCAGGCTTTGGGTCTTTCCGTGAGGTCCTCAATGTAGTTGGGCGTCCCGTAAGGAGTCGACCAGAAAATGCTATGCCTTCAAATGGAAAAGGTTTTCCATTTGGTGTCAGAGCAAGGGCTTGGACCCTTCCTCCTGTTCCTTGGCAAGCATCTTGGACTATTTATGGTCCTTTCTAGTCAGGGCTTGGGTGCGGCGACCTAGGGTGCACCTGGCAGCCATCTCTGCTTGCAGGCGGGCGGGCAGTGGAGTGGCACTGGGAGAGAAGATGGTCTGGCGCTTTTTCAAGGCCTTGATCACATTTCCCCTCCAGTCACGGGAACCCCCACCTCCGTGGGATCTACTGCTGGTACTGGCAAAGCTCATGGGCAAGCCATTGAACCTATGCAAGGTGTGCTCTCTCTCACCTGTCGTGGAAGACCGCCTTCTTGGTGGCTATCACGTCAGCCAGAAGGATGGGAGAGCTCCAGGCGCTTTCCATCAGTCTCCTTACCTGGTCTTCCACAGGACAAGGTTGTCCTCGCCCCACCGAAATTCCTTCCGAAGGTGGTGTCGGAGTTTCACCTTAACCAGGTGTTGACTCTGCGGTGTTCTACCCCAATCACACCTCGGAGGCCGAATATAGGCTCCATACTCTGGACCCTAGAGGCTCGCTTGTGCATAAAGGCATACGGCTGAGAGAATCGGGGAGAGGTTGTCTGGCCAGCTGTTTGTCACCTACGCTGAAGCCGCTGATCTGGCAGACCTGCAGCCAAGCGGACGATAAGCAGGTGGGTAACCTCCTGCATAGATCTCTGCTATAAGTTGGCGGGCATGGAGCCTCCCAGAGGATAAGAGCTCATTCTACCCGCCATACTGCTGCTGTGATGGCTGCTTCAGGGACGTCCCTATCCAGGAAATCTGCAGGGCTGCTACCTGGAAGTCAGCAAACACCTTCATTACCCACTACCACATCGACCTTGAGTCACGCGGGATGCTGGTTTTGGGGCCTCGGTTCTCCAGTCTCTCTTTCCCAAGTAAGTATAGGGGTGTGCGTCTTGCCTCCCTCCTCCCGGAGAACTGCTAGGAGTCTGCCAATGAGTGTGGATGAACAACATATCCATGTCCTAGAAATACAGGTTACTCACCTGTAACAGGAGTTCTAGGAATGGTATATTGTTCATCCTACATTTCCGACTTCTCCCGGCCCGCGCACAACCTGAGCTTCCAGCGGGCCAGATCTGGCGTCATGGGGCGGAGCCGAGAGTTATACCACCCGGGTGGGTGGGAGGAGCAAGCTTGAAGACCTTCCGGCAAGATTTAAAGCGGCAAGGATACTGCCAATGAGTGTGGATGAACAACATATACCATTCCTAGAACTCCTGTTACAGGTGAGTAACCTGTATTTTGCTTCTATGAATCTGACAGTTACACTGGGAAGTACCACAGACCGGTTTGAAAACTGGGCTTGAGCTCAACGTTCTATGCTTCTGCATAGAGTTAACTCTTTTCTCTCTGGGCAGTTCAAGTGCTGGGGCTAACTGCATTATGTCTGAATACAGCAAGATTCCATTAGAAGAAACATTACTATGGTGAGTAGATCTTACCTGTGTCAATCTTCATTCATCACAGATGGGTACTGGCCGGAGATCAGGACCCCGCGGGACCTTTTTTATTTTTATTTTTTTTAAAAGGGTAGGCGGGCGACACAGCATCGGCGCTGCCCTCGAGGCGGCGTACTGTGGCGCTGGAGGTTGGCGTTTGGCTGTGTAGGCTCCACCTGCCTACCAGTTCTTCGTCTCCCGTCGAGGTCGCCTCGTGGGAAGCTTTCTCTGTAATTTAGGCCTTTCAGCCTGCTCGAAAAAATCGACGTCAGTCGGTCGTCTACCGGTTCTGGGTTCTGCCTTCACTCGACGTCGCCGGTAAGATCTTTCCTTTTATTTCAAATTGTGCGACGTCGAGTCTGTTTTGTGGTGTTTTTTCTCCGTGGAGTCATGTCTCGTCGGAGGCGGAAAGTCTTCTAAGGCGGGTCTGCCCCCATCTCGGCTGCCCGTGCGGCGAAAATATTCCGTCACCGACCAGCACGACCGGTGTCTCGCGTGTCTTGGCCCGCTTCACGACATGGATTCATGCAACGCCTGCTTCTCCATGGACCGCTGTGTCCTCTAACAGCGCGAGTTGAAAGTGGGGCGAGCTCCGCCGACTTTCGGGGGTAGGGTTCGCACTCGTCGGGCCAAACCGCGCGCTCTCGGCCCTTCCTCCGGCTTCCCTCCCAGTTCTATACGAACCGAGGAGGACGGAGCCTCGGCTACTTGTAGCCTGGCCATTGCCGAGGCTCCTCCCCAGAGCGCGGAGGAGGCCGTCCCACTTCCTCCCAGGAGGCGGGCTGGGCGCCGTCCACGGCAATCGCCCATCGAGTGAAGGCTCTGGTGTCGCTCCCGGCTCGGAAGGCCGAATTCGGCACCGTCTTCGGCGCGTCGGTCAGTGCCGTCGAGCCTTCTATGCTGTTCGCCGGTGCCCGTGCGGCCCTGTCGGCGCCCGTCGTAGCGCCTGACTCGTCGCGCGGCCCTATCGATGCCATTAGCGGCACCGGCGCTGCTCGCCGTGCCGTGGGACAGGATCGGCGTCGTCTTTCGCCAATGTCTCGCCTCAGCGCCGAGTTGAGCACGGCGGCTGTCCTCGGCGCCAAGGTTGAGCCGCAGCGCCGTAGGAGCCTTCCGGCTGCGGTGCCGTCACGCTCGGTGCGGTCACGGGACCAAAGGGGCTGGTCGGTGCCGTGTTCGGTGCAGAAGTCCACCCTCGAGCGTCGTTGGCGCTGCTTCAGTCCCTCGGTGCCGCACGTGGCGCCCGAGGGCCTCAGTGTCGTCGGCACGAGTTGCCGCTAGGGCTGCTGTTGGCGCCGTCTTTGTCCCTGGTACCGCACCCGGTTCTAGTGGAGTTGACGGCGCCGTGTCTGGCCCTGGTTCTGGGACTTTGGCCCGAGCTGCCCTGGCGCCTTCTGCGAGCCCCTCCCGCGGGGTTGCGGAGGGCACGGGTGCCGTCTCGGACACAGCTCTGGCAAAGTTGGTTTCGCCCGCCCTCCTTCTGTTTGGCTCAGAGCCTCGGACTGTACCTCTTCAGAGTCGGGCTCTGAGTCAGACGGGCAGTCACACTCTTCGGGGTTGTCTGCGGAGGAGGGCGCTCCCGTGGTCTCGTCGACGAGTCGAAGCCAGCCCCCTACTGAGGAGAGTCAGGTGGCCCCTGAGGCTAGGGTCAGTGGTGCCGACCAGCAGACAGTGGTGCGTGCCACCATTGCTCTGCAACCTGGCCTTGGGGGTTTCATCGACCCCTCGGTGGTGGTACCCCCTCCAGTGGTGTGTCTTGATTGCCCAACTTTGGGGCCCATCAAGAAGCCTGCAGGAGGGGAGGGTGCTGTTCCCTGGGTCTCCCCTTCGGGGGCAGCTCAGAGATGCCAGCTACCTAGGCTGGCCCTCTCTAGGAGGAGGACGCTCTCGGACTCTGAGGGGTCGAGGGGTGTGGGGTCGGTGCCTCGGCCTTTTCTCTGGGGTCCACTCGGGCCCTGGGCGTAGCCGAAGCGTGATTCCCCCCCCTTCCGGTTCCTTGAGGGAGTCCCATTCTTTTGAGGCAGGGGACCATCTTCTGACTTTACGGCCCAGGGCCGCCCACTGGGGATTCTTCTGGGCGCAGCCAGGCAGTACCAACGTGGTTGTACAGCTGTCGGCTGTGGAGTCTTCCGGGGCACCCTCCTCGGGTGCTCATGGTCTGCTCCCTAGCCCTGGTGGAGGTCAGCAGACTTCTTTTCTGGGCTCTGCCCCATCCCTCTGCCACATTCTCCAGCGCTCCCAGGTATTCTTGGTCCTAGCGGCCCTCTCACCTGGGAGCAGTTCAGGGCGGTGGCTGCTCAGTTCCCTGCCTATGTTAGGGCTATGGACAGCCAGGTTTTTCAACCTCCCCCCGTGCAGCCATCCTCGGAACATATGGTGACCTCCAGCTCCTCATCCCCCTCTTCTGGGGGAGAGGACCCCTCAGTCCACATCTCTCCGGCTGCTGATCTCTGAGTACCAGCGTTTCCTCGTGAGGATGCTGGAGGACTTGCACCTTTCTCCCTCTTCTGTTAGCAATCGTGAGCATGCGGCGCACACCTTTCTAGGCGATTTTGGCGAGGCCACCCTTGTGGTGCCACCCTGGCCTGCTCCCTTTTGGGGCGTCCTTCGTTTCTGGCAGAGGCCCTTCTCGGAGTTCCTGCCCTAGGGACCTCAGCCAGAGGTATTGCTCTCCCCCGCAGTCTCCAGGTTCTATGCCTCATCCGCAGTCCGGCATGACGCATCTGGACACCCCTGATGGGCTTCGCGCCCTCCACTGTGATCGGCCCTCGGATTTTGATTTTTGGGGGAGGAGGACCTTCTACTCGGCACGGTTGCTCCTTTCTATTTCTGCTCACCAGGCCAACTATGCAGCCTACAACAGGTTCTTGTGGTCCACGCTAGGTCAATTCCTAGCTACTTTGCCTGACTCCGAGCAAACCAGACAAGCTATCGCGCTCTCTGCACGTGGCCTGGAGCTAGCAAGGCACCAAGCGAGGGCATCTTACGACGCCAATGAGGTAGCTACCAGGGTCGTAGGGACAGCGATCTGCACCAGGAGATCGGTGTGGCTACGTCTTTCCCGGTTGTCACCCTTGGCCCGGCGTAGGGTGATTTGCTCCGCCCACCAGGGAACCTACCTCTTCTCCTGTAGAGCAAGACGCCGCTGGTCGGGGCAGCTTCCTTCCACCTCCGGGGAGACCCCGTCTCGCTCTTCCCACTCTCGGGCCTCCTCAGGCCCGGAAGGTTCCTCCCCTTAGTGTGTCACCCACTGAGGGCTAAGGGACTCTGTCCCTTAGGGTGGAATGAATCAACCCCCTCCGGGGAGGCTTGGTACTCACCCATCTGTGATGAATGGTGAAGATTGACACAGATAAGATATGAAAATTACGTACCTACCGTAATTCTGATCTTTCTGTGTATCTTCACCATTCATCTAACCACTCCACCATCCCCTGGGGCCTCAGTCTCTGGGTACCCCTCCTCCTGTGGCTCCCCTCTCCTTTTGGGCCGGGTAAGTTGGGACACACAGGGGGGTATTCTCCTTTAAAGAGTACAGCTCGAGTGGCACTCCTTCTCTACTACATGTCTCCACCCCAATGGGGTGGGAGTTAGTGGTTGCCCTCCTCCTGTTCTCCTTCTGGTTTTCATACTACTGTTTCAAAAAAAAAAAAAAAAAAAAAACCTTTTATCACCAAACATCTTTCCTGAGAAAGTATTAAGTCCCTGTACCCTGTCCTTCTTTCAGAATGGACGACTCTGCTTCTGGGATATTTGCCAGTTATTCTGTGCCTTGAATTCTGGCAGAAAGCTTTGCTACTCCTTGCAGTTCCTATACAAATCTGGTGACGGACAAGGGTCTCGGATACCTTGTTACCTCTCACTCTCTCCTAAATTTCTTCCCTCCCTTCTTCCGCTTCCAGAGATCGGGGCCCTTACCCAATCCCCTTAGTCTCATCTCTTCTCTTCTCTGCTGTGCTCTGTCGTTATTTCTCCTTTTAGTTCAGTTTTTCCTTTCCTTTTTCAGTCCCTTGGACTCTTGTCCCACCCTCCATCCCTTCCTCTTACCTCTCAGGCGACTCCAGAACTGGTAGGCAGGGAATCAGACCCAACTAGCAGCCAACCCTCGAGCTCCACACAATACGTCTGCCTCGGGGGCGGTGCAGTTAACTCTGTCAGCTCACTACAAAAAAAAAAAAAAAAAAGCTCCATTGAGAGTCCTGATCTCCGGCCAAGTACCCATCTGTGATGAATGGTGAAGATACACAGAAGATAAAATTACGTAGAGTGCGTAATTTTCATTCTAGGGCGTGGATGATATGTTCATCCACACTGTCTAACAGCATGTTCCTTTCCCCTTTAAATCTTGCGGAAGTCTTCAAGCTGCTCCTCTCACCCACCGGGTGGTAAATACCTCGGCTCCGCCACATGCGCCAGATCTTCCTTTCCGGCTGGAAGATACAGGTTTCCCGTGCTTTTCATGATTGAGGCCCTGGATTCTAATGGCCGGTTTCACCACATCTTCTTGTTTGAAACTCGTAGAGTTTACGACTCGGATTCGGACATGGATAAGTCGTCCCCCAGGTTTCGCCGGTGTCCTTGTGGACAAAACATGTCGTGCACCGACCCTCACCTCTCGTGCGTTTATTGCCTCGGTACCGTTCATGATACCTCGCAATGCACAATTTGCTCTTCCTTCCATCCTTCCATTGTGGAGGACCGTCAGGCGCGCCTGAAGCTGGGGAGACCGGAGCTTCGCAATCCACAGGTGAAATCTAAGGAGGCCAGGTGGGCGGTTCCAGTGGCTGCGGGATCCGCCGAGCAGCTCGAGCAAATGGCGGCCTTCGAGGAGGAAGCTGCCCAAGCTTCGGCCAACCGAGGCTTCTTCTTGCCGCTCAACTTGGGCTCCACCTTCTCTGGATCTTTTCGGGATTTGTGCCAGTCTCTCCCTACTAAGGGTGAGGCACCCTCGGGCTCGCACTCCTCCCGTTATAGGAAAAAGGATCCAAAACCGTCGTCTTCAAGTTGAAGAAGACGCTCCTGGGACCGGGAGCGGTCCGAGGTCTCGACTACGGTCGAGATCGCCTCCTCGGCTGCCGGTTTTTCAGACCTTCCGTCTGGACCAGGCACAGAAGTCGAGGAGACGGCTGAACCGGCAGAGATTTCTCTCGACCCGATCGAGCCGTTGTCACCGACGCCTGTCGACGACTCTTTGGAGAGGACGCCCATTCTCTCCTTCCCCGATGAGGAGACCCGTCCCGCGGGTTTCCCGATTTGAGGGACAGAAGCCGGATCCTCGGTTTTCACGGAGTCCGGTTTCCCCAGACTGACAAAGCTGACACCGTCGGTCTCGATCGAGGAGTAAGTCCTCTTCGGTCAGTCGACCCAAGAAAGGACACAAACACTCCCGGAAGAGGCGCTGCCACTGTTCCTCATCCTCTTCGGACGAGGAGAGGCTTCGACGGAAGATCCGACGACGCTGTGAGGATCTTATGTGGCAGCAACTCCTGTTGGCCCAGAAGCCGGCTACCCCAGCGGTTCCGGCTATCACTTGGCCCCAGCCTACTCCGACACCGATTCCTAAGGCTCCGGTCCCTCCTGGGGCTCCCGTGTGCCTTCCGGCTCGGCCGGCTACAGGCTCCCCACCAATATTGGTGGAACCTCCACCAAAATTGCCCCTTGGAGGGGTTCCCTCCAAGGAGGACAGACAGTCTCCGGGTCTTCCTCACAGACTGTCTATTACGGTCACCCCTGATCGCCCTAGGCGCATCGAGGGAGATTTAGATGGGCAGCCTTTGTATCTGGACTCCTCCGATTCAGATAACACAGGCCTTCATTCTCATGATGAGCTATCGGTGTCAGGCTTGGAAGAAGGGCCTTCCTCCTTCCAGGGCATTCTTCGTCTCATTTCCGAGTCCACTGGGATGTCTTTGCAGCCTATTCAGAAGAAGGCAGAATATCCCCTCACGGATATTCTTAAGAGGGGGGGGGATATCCCTACGGAGGCCTTTCCAGTGGCCGAAGCCATAGTTGGCCCGGCCTGGAACTCTGGCAGCGTCCGGCCTCCTGCCCAGTTCCGTCTGCCCGCATGGCCCGCAAGTACGCGGTGCCCACAGGGTCCTTGGCGGGGTTTACTGAGCACCCCTCGGCGGAAAGTCTTGTAACTGCCTCAGTCTTCAGGCGAATGGGCACCTCGGTGGATACTGACCGCCCTCCGGACAAGGAGTCCAAACTTATGGACCACTCGGCCCGGAAGGTCTACGTGGCATCATCCTCGGGCCTTCATCAGGCAAGCTCAGCAGTGATCATGGCACACACTTCTCTCATGCCCTTTTGGGGTCGCTGGATGAAGTGCTTCCTCAACTCCCAGCAGACATGCAGACCACGGTCAAGCAGGTCTGGGACCAGGGCAGGGCTGTTGCTAAACAGCTCCAGACAGCTCTGGATATTGGTGATTCCTGTGCCCGTTCACTAGCTGCAGCGGTATCCACTCGCTGCAGGGTTTGGCTGAGGTTATCCTCCTTCCCCGTGGATACTCAGCACAAGCTAGCTGACGTGTCCTTCCTTGGCACCGACCTCTTCGGTCCGGGAGTGGCAGGTCATCTGCAGCGCATTGAGCAGTCTAATGCCACCTTAGATGCCACCTCTGCTAAAGGTTCTTCAGGAAAGAACCAGCAGAAGCACAAGAAGAAGCCTTTTCGGCATTCTTTCCCTGCGGTCAGACAGCCCTCTTTCCAGGGAGGTTATCAACAGCAGCAGGCTCAGGCTTGGCGGCTTAGGCCCAAGCAAGGTCCCCAGCAGCCCCGCAAAGGAGGCTGAGGTGCTGGTCCAGGTGCCTCCTCCTCCTCCTCCTCTAAGCCTGCTCAGTGACGGGCCGGGGGTGGCCTCCCTGGCACCCGTCACGCCAGCTCTGGGTCCTCCCGTGGGGGGGCCGGCTCCGCCACTTCCTTTCTGCCTGGTCAGGTATCACTTCGGCCAGGTGGGTTCTAGAAGTGGTCGGGCAGGGTCTGCCCCTAGAATTCGAGCAGTACCCTCCCAGCCGAGCCCGTGCCCCACGGGAGGAAAGTATCTCAGTCGCCCAGTCTGCCCTTCGGGACAACATTGCGCTACTCCTCCTCAAAGAGGCGGTGGCCCGGGTGCCGGATCCTCCTTCAGACCCAGGCTTCGTCTCCAGGTATTTTCTGGTGCCCAAGCGGACGGGGGGGTTGGTGCCCCATTCTAGATCTGCACGACCTGAATCTGTATCTCAGGTCTCGCACCTTCCGGATGGTAACTCTGAACCAGATCATACCATCCCTGGAGCGAAACATGTGGTTTTGTACACTGGATCTTCAGGACGCATTTTACCACGTCCCAATTCGTCCGTCCCACCAGCGGTTTCTCCGCTTCAGGGTCGAAGGGACCCTGTACGAGTTCAGTGCCATGCCGTTCGGTCTGTCATCTGCCCCAAGGGTCTTCACCAAATGCATCGCAGTGGTGGCAGCCCATCTGCGGCATCAGGGGGTTCGTATTTACCCCTATCTAGACTGGCTCCTGGTGGGTTCCTCCCTTCAGGAGGTGGAGAGGTCCAGGGACCTGACCCTCCGAACCTGCTCTCACTTGGGCCTTCTTATCAACGAGGCCAAATTGGAACTCGTACCTTCTCAGGTGATGGGCTTCATCGGGGCATAGCTCGACTCTTGTCAAGCCAGAGCTCGGCTCCCGGCGGACAGGGCGGAGGTTCTCTCCTCCTTTGCCCAATCATTTCTGGTTGGGCACTTGCGCCCTGCCTGGGACTTCCTGCGCCTCTTGGGTTACATGGCGGCGTGCACCTCAGTGGTCCGATGTGCCAGACTGCACATGCGCCCCCTTCAATGGGAGCTGGCTGCCCAGTGGTCTCAGCATCAGGGTCTCTTTGACCAGCTGATCAGTCACCCAGAGGATGTGGGACGCTCTCCAATGGTGGACCATCCCGAGTCATGTGCAGGAAGGAATCCCATTTGTACACCCCGAGCCAACGGTCATCCTTACGACCGACGCCTCTCTCATGGGCTGGGGAGCCCACATGGGGGACAACAGGGCCCACGGCCTCTGGACTCCCGAGGAGTCCCGATGCCACATCAACCTGCTGGAGCTCAGAGCAGTCAGACTGGCACTGTCAGCTTTCGCTCCTCAGCTCCGGGGTCAAGTGGTTCAAGTCCAGACGGACAATACCACGACCAGGTACTACCTCAACAAACAGGGCGGCCCGCACTCCCGTCTGCTATGCAAGGAGGCGCTCCGGATCTGGACCTTTGTCAGCCGGGTGGAGGTGGATCTCCTAGCCATCCATGTGGCAAGAGTTGCGAACCAACTGGCGGATGCTCTCAGCCGCATAGGCCAGACATCCCACGAGTGGTCTCTCCATCCAGAGGTAGCTTACGACCTGTTCTTCCGTTGGGGCAAACCGCTGGTGGACCCGTTTGCCTCCAGGGAGAACACCAAGCTGAGGCTGTACCATGCCCGCCCCCCTCAGCAGGGTTCGCTGCAGGGGGATGCCTTCTCGAGGCCGTGGACCCCAGGCCTCTTTTACGCCTTTCCTCCATTTCCCTTGATCCACAAGGTGCTACTCAAGGTGAGGAGGGACAAGGCGAAGGTGATCCTGGTAGCCCCAGATTGGCCATGCCAGTTCTGGTATCCAGATCTCCTCAGCCTCAGCACCCTGGAGCGGCTGTGTACACGCCCGGACCTGATATCGCTGAACCAGGGGAAGGTCTTTCATCCGGACCTTCAATCCCTGCACCTCACAGCCTGGTTCCTGGCGGCTAGAGTTCCAGGCTTTAGGTCTTTCTGAGGATGTCTACACCGTGGTGGAGCATCTAGAAAAGAATCGACCAGGAAATGTTATGCCTTCAAATGGAAGAGATTTTCCGTTTGGTGTCAGGGTAAAAGCCTGGACCCCTTATCCTGCTTCGGTGGCTAACATTCTAGACTACCTGGTCCCTCTCCAAAGGGGTCTTGGTCAGTGACCCTTAGGGTGCACCTAGCAGCCATATCGGCTTACGGGCGGGCAGTCACGCCTCGTTAGCTCAGGAAAAGTGATCGGGCGCTTTTCAAGGCCTGGATCACCATCCCTCCGGTGCACGAACCTCCACCTCTGTGGGATCTTTTGCTGGTTTGGCAAAGCGCATGGGCAAGCCATTGAACCCATGCACAAGTCTCGCTTCGCACTTGTCGTGAAGATGGCCTTCTTGGTGGCTATCACGTCAGCCAGAAGGACGGGGAGCTCCAGTGTGCGGTGGACTCCCTATCTGGTCTTTCACAGGGACAAAGTTGTCCTGCGCCCCAACCCGAAATTCCTTCTGAAGGTGGTGTCAGAGTTTCACCTCAACCAGGTGTTGACTCTGCCTGTATACTACCCTAACTACACCTCGGATGCCGAGTACAGGCTCCATACTCTGGACCTCAGGCATGCTCTCTCCTACTATAAGGAGAGGACAGCGGAAATTCGGGGAGAGGTTTGCCAGCTATTTGTCACCTATGCTGAAGCCGCTTCTGGCAGACCTGCAGCTAAACGGACTATTGCAAGATGGATTACATCGTGCATAAGTCTGTGTTATGAATTGGCGGGCAAGGAGCCTCCCAAGGGGATAAGAGCTCATTCTACCCGTCATACTGCTGCTTCAGTGGCTGCTTCCAGGGACATCCCTATCCAGGAAATCTGTCGGGCTGCTACCTGGAAGTCAGCAAACACCTTATTACCCATTACCACATCGACCTTGAGTCGACGTGATGCTGGTTTGGGGCCTCTGTTCTCAATCTGTTTCCTAAGTAGGGGTGTGCTTGCCTCTCCTCCCGGAGAACTGCTTGGAGTCTGCCAGACAGTGTGGATGAACAACATATCCACGCTACTAGAAGAACAGGTTACTCACCTGTAACAATAGTTCTAGGTGGTATATGTTCATCCACGCACCCTCCGACCTCCCGGCTTGGCGCTAGACCTGGCTTCCAGCGGCTAGATCTGGCGTCATGGGGCGGAGCTGAGGTATTTACCACCCGGGTGGGTGGGAGGAGCCAGCTTGAAGACTTCCGGCAAGATTTAAAGGGGAAAGAAACAATGCCAGACAGTGTGGATGAACAACATATACCACTCCTAGAACTACTGTTACAGGCGAGTAACCTGTTCTTTTTTGCTTCAGAGGCATCTTCCTCTATGTCCGGACCTGCTTTCCTTCAGTCAGGGGATGGTACTCCACCCGCACCTTCAATCCCTGCACCTGACAACCTGGTTCTTGAGTGGCTAGAGTTCCAGGTTCTTGGTCTCTATAACGATGTCGTAGCATGTCTGAATGAGTTGACCCGAAAATGTTATGCCTTCAAATGGAAGAGGTTCTCTATTTGGTGCCAGGGCAAGGGGCTGGACCCCTTCTCTTGCCCGGTGGCTAACATTTTCAACTACCTTTAGTCCCTCTGTAAGTTGGGCACTTGGGAGTCATCTCTGCTTACTGGGCTGTGGCTGGTACGCAGTAAGTGGTGCAGGAGAAGGTGATCTGGCGTTTTTTTTAAGGGCCCTTGACCACATTTCCCCTCTGGTGCATGAGCCAGCCCCACCTTGGGACTTGCTGCTACTGGCAAAGCTCATGGGCAAGCTATTCAAACCAATGCACAGGTGTGAAATGTCTCACCTGCCATGGAAGACTGCCTTCCTTGTGGCTATCACGTCGGCCAGAAGGAACAGTGAGCTCCAGGTGCTCTCGGTGGAGTCTCCTTACCTGGTCTTCCACAGGGACGAGGTTGTCTTTCGCCCCAACACAAAGTTCCTCCCGAAGGTTGTCAGTTTTCCACCTTAACCAGATGATAAATCTCGCGGTGTACTTCACCAACCACACCTCAGAGGCCAAGCTCAGCCTCCATACCTTGGACCTGCGGTGAGCGCTAGCCTGTTACAAGGAGCGCATTGCTGGAGTTCAGGTAGAGGTTTGCCTGCTCTTTTTCACCTACGCTGAAGCCGCACCTGGCAGACCAGCAGGTAAGCTGACGATTGGCAAATGGATTGTTTCCTGCATCGACCTCTGCTCTAGGTTGGGAAGGGAGCCTCCTGTAGGGCTAAGTGCTCATTCCACACGTCATACCGCTGCCTTGGCGGCTGCTTCCAGGAAATCTGCAGGACTGCTGCCTGGAAGTCTGTACACATCTTCATCTCCCATTAGTATTTCGACCTTGAGTCAGACCGGGATGCTGGTTTGCGAGCTTCAGTTTTCCAATCTGTTTCCTAAGTAGGGGGGTGTTCACCTTGCCCCCCTCTTTTCAGGAGAACTGCTAGGAGTGTGGAGTTGAAGACCATATCCACGTCCCTAGAGAAACAGGTTCTAGGAGCATGAATATGTTGTTCATAAACACTATTTGTCATTGTCCCCTTCCACTTTAAATCTACCGGAAGTCTTCAAGCTGGCTCCTCCCACCCACCTGGGTGGTATATACCTCTGCTGTGCCCCATGATGCCAGACATTCCTTTCCGCTGGAAGATACAAGTTGCCTCCCTCGTGCTCTAGCATTTCGTAGGCCCTGGCTTTCATACTATCTGTTTTGCCGAAGCTCAAACTCGTTCGAGTTAGCGATTGCGCTTTTGCAGCATCGATCATGGAGGAGAAATCTTCCCTGAGATTTCACGGTGTCCCTCTTGCCAGAAGATGCCTAAACTGATCTCCACCTACGCATGCCTACTGCTCCTGTGTCGCCATGACACCTCAAGGAAGCTTTTGCTTGGCCTTCCATCCCAATGTCCTGGACGACCACAAGGCACGCCTGAAGCTGGGGAGCCCAGAAAAAGGAACCCTCTGAAGTCGAAGGAGGCTAGGTGGGCGGCTGCCGCAGGCTCCACCGATCAGCTGGAACAGATGAAGGCGTTCGAGGAAGAAACGGCTCTCGCGTCGGCCAGTCGAAAGTTCTTTGTCCCGCTGAACCTGGGCTCCACCTTTACGAGATCTTTTAAGGAGATGTGTCGGTCTCCCTCGGGCTCGCACTCCTCCCGCTCTTGGAAGAGAGAAAATGACCCATTGTCTTCGTCCCTGCAAAGACGTTCTTGGGACGAGAAAGGTCTGAGTCCCAGGAACACGTGGTCTCGACCTTGGTCGAGGTCGCATCCTTGGCTGCCGGCTTCACGGATCTTCCGTCTGGCCAGGGGACAGAGAACGTGGCCGACTAGCTCGAAATTATCCTCTATCCAATCGATCCTTTGTTGCCGGCTGTGGCCGACGACTCATTAGAACGGACTCCGGTCCTAGTATTTCCTGATGAGACCCAGCCCGCTGGTGTCCCCATCAAGGACCTGGTTCTGGACCCTAGTGTTTCACCAATCACACTGGTGTCTCTCGATCGACCGAGTCTGCCTCCCTGATATCGGTCACGGTCCAGGACCCCCTTGGCTGAACGAGGACGAGCCATAAGCGCTCGAAGAAGAGGCAACGCCACTGGTCGTCCTCATCCTCCTCGGACGAGGAGAGGCTCCGGCAGAAACTCCATTGACAGTATGAGGATCTTAGGTGGCAACAGCTGATCTTGACCAGGCAGAAGCCGGCTCCGCTGCCCACCCCGACCATTACTTGGCTTTCGCTTCCCAGGCCGAAGCCGACCCCTCCGGAACCGAAGTCCCTGGTTCCTCTGCCCATGGGGCCGGCCAATCTACCAGTTCGGCCTATCCCGGTCTCTCCACCAGTTGTAGTGGAACCACCACCTAAGCAGCCTAAGGAAGGGGGGCTCTCGAAAGAGGACCGACTAGACACCGGCCTTACCCGACGTCTGTCAGTTACAGTCACCCCGGACCTCCGTTGGAGGATCGAGGGTGATTTTATGCAGTAGACTGCTGTATCACGACTCTTTGGACTCTGTTACCGGGCTCCACTCGCATCCAGGGGATGACGACGGGTCTGTTGGCACGGGGATGGAGGAAGGCCCTTCCTCCTTCCAAGGGATTCTCTGTTTCATTTCGGACTCCAACGGAATGCCCCTGGAAATTATCAGGAAAAAGGTGGAGTACCCTCTCTCAGATATTCTGAAGAAAAGGGATACCCCGACGGAGGCCTTTCCAGTGGCCGAAGACATTGTTGGCCCGGCTCTTGAACTTTGTAGCGCTCTGCCTAATTACCCAGTACCGTCTGCCCTAATGGCCCGCAAGTACACGGTGCCCATGGGGTCCCTTGCGGGGTTCACGAAGCACCCTTCGGCCGAGAGCCTGGTGACTGCCTCCGTGTTCAGATGTACTGGCAGTTCCGCCGACACTGACCGTCCTCTGGACAAGGTGTCCAAAAATATAGACCACACTGCCTGAAAGGTCTATGAGGCTTCTTCCTTGGGCCTTCGTCAGGTCAGCTCGGCAGTCATTATGGCACACTTCTCTCATGCCCTTCTTGGGTCATTAGACGAAGTCCTCCCTCATCTCCCCGCAGACATGCAGACCACGGTCAAACAGGTCCGTGACCAGGGCCGTGCTGTTGCTAAACAGCAGCTCCAGATGGCCCTGGACATAGGGGATTCTTGTGCCTGTTTGATGGCCGCTGCAGTGGCCTCTCGCTGCAGGGCTTGGCTGAGGCTTTCCTCCTTCCCGGCGGATACACGGCACGTGTTGTCTGGTGTGCCTTTCCTGGGGACTGACCTGTTCGGTCCAGGAGTGGCTGGTCACCTACAGTGCATAGAGCAGTCCAACGCCACCTTGGATGCCACTTCTGCCAAGGGTTCTTTGTGCAAGAACCAGCAGAAGAAGAAGCCCTTTCGGCATTCTTCCCCTGCGGTTTGACAGCCCTTCAATCAAGGAGGACATCAGCATCAGCAGCAGGCTCAAGCTTGGCGCCCTCAGCCCAAGCCTGGACCCCAACAGGCCCACAAAGAAGGCGGAAGCTCAGGTCCTGCAGTCGCCGCCTCCTCCAAGCCTGCCCAGTGACTAGTTGGGGGTTGCCACCCCTATCTCCACTCCAGCTCTGGGCCCTCCCGTGGGGGGTTGGCTTCTCCACTTCCTTTCCGCCTGGTCCGCTATCACTTCAGAAAGGTGGGTTCTCAAAGTGGTCCATCAGGGACTGCCTCTAGAGTTCGAACAGTATCCTCCCAGCCGAGCCTGCGCCCCTCTGGAGGAACGGATTTCCGCTTGCACACAGTTGGGTCTTCAAGACGACATAGCTCAGCTGCTCCACAAGGAGGCAGTAGCTCCTGTGGCGTATCCTCCTGCAGACCAGGCTTTGTCTCAGGTACTTCCTGGTGCCCAAGCAGATGGGGGTTGGCGTCCCATTCTAGATCTCCACAACCTGAATCGGTTTCTCAGGTCTCGCACTTTTCGGATGGTCACTCTGTCCCATCCTTGGAGCAAAACGTGGTTCTGTTCACTGGATCTGCAGGACACGTTCTTTCACGTCCCAATCCATCCATCCCATTAGCAGTTCCTCTGCTTCAGGGTCAAGGGGACCCTGTACGAGTTCCGAGCCATTCCGTTCGACCTGTCATCGGCCCCACGGGTCTTCACCAAATGCATTGCAGTGGTGGCGGCCCATCTTCAGCATCGAGGAGTCAGAATCTACCCTTACTTCGATGATTGGCTCCTGGCAGGTTCCACCCAACAGGAGGTGGAGAGGTCCAGGGATCTGGCCCTCCAGACCTGCTCGCAACTCTGCCTCCTGATCAACGAGGCCAAGTTGGAACTCGTGCCTTCCCAGGTGATGGCCTTCATCGGGGCAGAGCTTGACTCTTGTCAAGCCAGAGTTCTGCTCCCGGCGGACAGGGCGGAGGTTCTCTCCTCCTTTGCCCAATTATTTCTGGTTGTGCACTTGCACCCTGCCCGGGACTTTCTGCGCCTTCTGGGTTACATGGTGGCGTGCACCTCGGTGGTCCGTTGGGCCCGGTTGCACATGCACCCCCCTCCAATGGGAGCTCGCCGCCCAGTGGACTCAGCGCCACGGTCATTTCGACTAGCTGATCACTGCAACCCAGAGGAAGTGGGACGCTCTCCAATGGTGTACTGCCCCAGACCGGTTGCAGGAAGGGATCCTGTTTGTTCGCCCCGAGCTGGCAGTCATTCTTATGACCGGTGCCTCTCTCATGGGCTGGGTAGCCCACATGGGGGACAACAGGGCCCACGGGTTCTGGAACCCCGAGGAGTCCCTATGCCACATCAACCTGTTGGAGCTCAGAACAGTCAGACTGGCACTGTCAGCTTTTGCTCCTTAGCTCCGGGGTCAAGTGTTTCAAGTCCAGACGAACAATACCACGACCATGTACTACCTCCACAAACAGGGCGGCATGCACTCCTGTCTGCTGTGCTAGGAGGTGCTCCGTATCTGGCTCCTCGTAAGCCAGTTGGAAGTGGATCTCCTAGCCATCCATGTGGCAGGAGCCTCGAACCAGCTTGCGGTTGCTGTCGTCTGCATAGACCAAACATCCCACGAGTAGTCTCTCCATCCAGAGGTAGCTTACAGCCTGTTCTCCTGTTGGGGCAAACCGTTGGTGGACCTGTTTGCCTCCAGGGAAAATGCCAAGCTGAGGCTGTATCATGCCCGCCCTCCTCAGCAGTGATCGCTGCAGGGGGATGCCTCCTCTACGCCTTCCCTCCATTTCCCCTGATCCACAAGGTGTTACTCAAGGTGAGGAAGGACAAGGCAAAGGTGATTCTGGTAGCCCCAGACTGGCCGCGCCAGTTCTGGTATGCAGATCTCCTCAGCCTCAGCTGCAGGCACCCGGACCTGATATTTCTCGACCAGGGGTAGGTCTTCCATCCGGACCTTCAATCCCTGTGCCTCACAGCCTGGTATCTGAGCAGCTAGAGTTCCAGGCTTTGGGTCTTTCTGAAGATGTCTACACCGTGGTGGCGGCATCTAGAAAGGAATCGACCAGGAAATGTTATGCCTTCAAATGGAACAGTTTTCCATTTGGTGTCGGGGTAAGGGTCTGAATCCCTTATCCTGTTCTGTGGCTAACATTCTCAATTACCTTTGGTCTCTCTTCAAAGGGGGTCTACAGTCTTCGACCGTTAGGGTGCACCTGGCAGCCATTTCTGCTTACCGGGCATGGGCCGGTTAGCCGCCATTGGCGCAGGAGACAGTGATTGGGTGCTTTTTCAAAGGCCTGGCTCACATATCCCCTCTGGTGTGTGAACCTCCACCTCAGTTCGATCTACTGCTGGTTTTGGCAAAGCTCATGGGCAAGCCATTCGAACCCATGCGCAAGTGTGAGCTCTCACACTTGTGGAAGACGGCCTTCCTGGTGGCTATCATGTCAGCCAGGACGACAGGGGAGCTCCAGGCACTTTCGGTGGACTCCCCTTATCTGGTCTTTCACAGGGACAAAGTTGTCCTGTGCCCCCATCCAAAATTCCTTCCGAAGGTGGTGTCTGAGTTTCACCTTAACCAGGTGTTGACTCTGCCGGTATACTACCCTAATTACACCTCGGATGCTGAATACAGGCTCCATACTTTGGACCTGAGACATGCTCTCCTGTTATAAGGAGAGGATGGCGGAGATTCGCAGAGAGGTTTGCCAGCTGTTAGTCACCTACGCTGAAGCCACTTCTGGCAGACCTGCGGCCAAACGGACCACAGCAAGATGGATTACATCATGCATAGGTCTGTGCTATGAGTTGGCGGGCAAGAAGCCTCCCAGAGGGATAAGAGCTCATACTACCTGCCATACTGCTTCCAGGGACATCCCTATCCAGGAAATCTGTTGGGCTGCTACCTGGAAGTCAGCAAACACCTTCATTACCCACTACCACATCGACCTTGAGTCATGCTGGGATGCTGGTTTTGGGGCATCAGTTCTTCAATCTCTGTTTCCTAAGTAGGGGGTGCGCGTCTTGCCTCCCTCCTCCCGGAGAACTGCTTGGAGTCTGCCAAACAGTGTGGATGAACAACATATCCACGCTCCTAGAAGAACAGGTTACTCACCTGTAACAGTAGTTCTAGGAGTGGTATATGTTGTTCATTCTCACGGACCCACCTGACCTCCCCGTCAGTGGACGCACACAACCTTGCTTCCAGCGGGCTAAGATCTGGCGTCATGGGGCGGAACTGAGGTTTATACCACCTGGGTGGGAGGAGCCAGCTTGAAGACTTCTGGCAGATTTAAAGTGGAAGGGGCCAATGCCAAACAGTATGGATGAACAACATATACCACTCCTAGAACTACTGTTACTGGTGAGCAACCTGTTCTTACTCACATGTAACGGTAGATCTAGGAGTGGTATATGATGTACAGCCACACTGACCCACCCGACCTCCTCTGGCAAGTGGCACACCAGTCTTTCTTCCAGTGGGCAAGATCTGGCATCATGGTGCGGTGCTAGGGAAGTTGCCCCTGAGTGGGTGGGAGGAGCCAGCTTGAAGGCGTTCCCATTAGTGTGTGATGTACATCCTGTAGCACTCCTAGAACTACTGTTAAAGGTGAGTAACCTGTTTTTCTGTAGTAGTCCAATGGTTCTGCTGCCTCCCCATTTTCTGGTCACCATTCCCGTGTTGTCCTTGGTGTCTACTGGCAACCCCAAAATCACTGTCTCTAGCTGAAACAGATAACTGTCCCTCTTGTGGTTTTTTGTTGTTGTTGTTTAAAACCTGCAAAAAGGTCCCTCTCGATCAGCCCCTCCACCCCATTTCCCAGTCAGCACCCACCTCCCCACACCCCCAGTACACCCATACACACCTTCACTCACCTGAACAAGTCTCAGGTTCAAGATCCACTCTCTGATCCAAGACATGTCTTGCTGCTGGAACCGGCGACTGCAATTTGAGAAACCAAGGTAAATGTGGTTCACTGTATTTCAATTGGGGTTTTCAACTCTGATGCATAAGTCAAGTCGTATTTGGACCTTTGCACACCACATTTTCAACATGGCCTTTTGGGGACCACACCTCGTGAGGAATATCATTGACATTACGCAACTCCCACCTGAAAAGTGATTTTTGCGGTCACTTGGCAAAATCACCTTTGTGGCGTTATTTGAAATATTTCAGTGCCTCTGTTTATGAGGAGGAGGTCATAAAGATATGTTGAACATTTGGGGTCAGAATATGTAAAATGGAAAAATTGTGTGCATTTTATTTAATTTAAGTACACTCCCTTGTAACTGTGATCATTTTCACCCAAGCTTTTCAACATAGCCATTTTTTTTTTACTTCACATCATGAATGAGACAGCTGTCATTTTTCAAGTCCTGGCCAAAATGGATCTTCTTTCCTGTGGTGTGGAATGACGTTACGATAGTGCAGAATGATGTTTAGTTGCCGATTTGAACATTCTCAACCCAGCATTCATGAGATGGTCTCCTAAGAAGGCTGTGCTGACAATTTCTTTGCTGTTTAGGCTGCATTGTTTCTACAGCAACATAGTGTATGCATCTGTGGAGGGGATGAGCCTTCGCTCCCACACACAAATAAGGATACGATTATTGATTGATTGGACAGGGAAATGAGGATAGAATTATACTTTCTCAAAAATTATGCATGGATGGCAGGGTCCTGGGCTCCCATAGGCATATAAAAATAAGATTATACTATCTTAAAAAGTAAGGAATTTGGTTGCAAAAAGCTTAATGCACTAGTTAAGGTTCCAGCTAGAAAAGTTGGGAAATGTGCTGTTAGAGTTACCAACCCCAACACCCCATCCCACTCTGCAGATTGCAACAGGTGTGGGGGGATGTGCCTTTAGTGTTGTCAACGCTAACGCTCATCCCATTCTCATACTGTACCAATCTCTGCTTACTCATTAAATGGCGTGAGCGTTGGTGTTGACAACCCAAGGCACACCCTCTGTCTGTTGCTAACTGCTGGGTTGGGTGTTAAGGTTGGACATCCTGAGTGCACATTTCCCTACATTTTGTCACTGGAACCCTAACTAGTGGATTAATGAGGTTTTTGCAAATATATATATATATATATATATATGGCAAAAAACTTTGTTAATGCATCAGTTAGGTTTGGAAACCCTAACACCGCATTTCCATACTTTTCTTACTTTAATATGAACTTTGTCACCCCAGCACACCCCCACCCTCCACACAAACAGGCATCAGGGGTGTGCATTGGGGTAGTCTTCCCTAAAGCTCACCCCATTCCATGTGTAAGGAAGTTTAGATGATACAGTATAAGACAATGGGATGAGCATTAGGGCTGATGAGCCTAAGTAACACCCCTAACTCCTGTTGTGTGGAGGGTGGGGTGGGGTGATAGGTTTGGAAACCCTAACACCGCATTTCCATACTTTTGTCATTTTTAATATGAACCCTAACTGATGCAGTAACTAAGCTTTTTGCCAAGAAATGTCTTACTGTTTGAGAAAAAATGATCAGTCTCATTTGCTTGTGGGAGTACAACTCCTTATTTCCGTGTAGGAGGGCTCTGCACTCTCATTACTCCATAATACTATGCATTTTTGCATGTGGGACCACAGTGCCCTCCGGGCCCTATGCTCCCATCACTCCTTAATGTTATCTGTATTTGCATGTGGGCTCTATACATGTGGATATATGTAGGTCTGGGCTATGCGCTTATATTTGTACAGCAAGAGTGCCAGAATTGTCAGCATAGCCATGTTATTACCCGACCTGATGTACCCTGAACATAAACTTTTCAAATCCCCACCAAAATGTAATTCTGCACAGCAGCAAAGCCATTCCGCGCCACAGGTACGAAAACACATTTTGGCCAGGATTTGAAAAATGACGACTGTGATATACAGTTGGTGGGGGTAATAAGTCTATGTTGAAAATTTGGTGTCAGAATATTGTCAATTTCCGAAGTTACAAGTGTGCGTAGCAAAATTGCAACAAATGGTCAACTTTGCCATTTTTAATAATTTTGACCCCAAATTTTCAACATATCACCTTGTGAACAATATGACTATCATTGGACAAATCCTGCCTGAAGGGTGATTTCGCTAACTGACCATGAAATCACCTTTTCGATTGATTTAACATGCTTATTTAGTCACATTATTAACGGTGGGGTCAACGAGGCCATGTTGATATTTGGGGTCAGAATCCAAAAATGCCAAAAGCATACATAAAAGTTGAAACCCCATTGAAATACATTGAAGCACATTTGCCTTAGTTTCTTATATTGCAGTCGCCGGTTCCAGCAGCAGGACGTTTCTTCGATCAGGAGAGCAGATCTCAAACCTGGGACCTCTACAGGTGAGTGAGGGGTGTGTGGGGAGGTAGGTGCACAGTGGGAGGTCGAGCGGGGTGCAGTTGTAATTGGCAATGGACGTGTTTTTTTTTTTAAACAGATAAAAATAAAACATGACATCAAGGGATGGTTTTACAGCATCGAACAAACATGGGAGGGTGGAGGGATACCCACTAGCCACCAATGAAACAGGCGGGCATCAGGGATCGGGAAGGGTGGACCACTAGAGCACAAGGGAAAATAAATGAAAAACAATTGTAGAAATATCAAGGATTGAGGAGGGAGGGCCACTAGGCCACCAGAAAATGACATCATACAAATATTGAGGGTTGGGGAGGGGGGTCCACTAGACTACCAGGAAATGTAAAAATGGGCATCGGGAATCTGGGAGGGAGGGCCACTAGACCACCAGGAAAGTAACATAGAAAAATGGAATACCTACATTGTGGATTGGGGAGGAAAGGCCACTAGACCACCAGGAAATTATATACACAGATGTCTGATGTACAAATGGTAAACACCAACAGCTGTGTTCATCTAATCTATGGCGAAGGAATCTGATTTTGTGGTTACTGTGCCCAAAAATGGGCAGAAATGTTTATTTTATCTGAAGAGGTGTTACTGCCGCAAATGACTGGCCTATTTTCGTGAATTGCAGGGGCGGGTGGGGGTTCTGTCACAATTTGCGACACAACCCCTATTTTTTCCGTCAAAATGAACTGCGTTTTGGACAAATAATGCTGTGATTTGTCAGTAAAACCTCTGTAGATAAAACAAACATTTATGCACATTTTGGGGAAAACTAAACACAAAATCAGATTCCTTGGGCCCTGATAAGGTAAAACACAACTGTTGGTGTTTACCATGTGGCAGTGATTTTTCAAATATTTCAGATTGTTTGCCTCGCTAACTGAAAACAGGTTGGCAGAAGCTCCACAAAACACTCTGCGTTTGCGGGAAAAATGCCCGCATTCGGGGCAAAACGTTTTTTCAAGGCTGCCATCTAACTTTTCCTATAGGAAATAATGAGAAACTTTGAATTTTAATAACTTTTGAACAGATTAGTATTTTTTCTCCAAACCTTCAAAAAGCACATCTGTGACCCAAGCCTGATGTACCCTAACATTTTCAGATGAAAACCCCAAGCCGTTTCTGAGAAACTGCATGACAAAGAATTTACACAAAAACAGTAATTTTCACATTTTTGACACACTGCTTCTCCACACCTGCACATTCGACCAGAACGAAACTTTCTGTATACCCTGCACTGCTGCAATTAACCTATACATAGTTGTATATTACTCCCACTGTCCCCTCCTGCCAGGACACATCTGAAAAAGAGCACTATCAGCTCAGTATGCCCTCATGATGAAACTTTTAAATAAATATAGATGCAGATGTGGGACATCTTCATGGGAGGCCTCCAGATAGCAAAAGTTTCCCTGTGGCCCTAGTGCCTGACAGTAGTAGTTCCAAAGGTGTGGCCTAATGGAGAAGAATCCCTCAAATTCGGGCCCTGTGGGAAGAAAGCTACAGTACATTTGTCTTCTTCGGGGGTATCTCAGTCATCAGGTCACACCACAGGAACTTTACAATCGGTGAAGTGGAATCCAATTGGAAGATTTTCAGCAGCACAATTGGGGCCGCCCATGCCATCTAAGTCTGTAGATGTCACCAACCCTATAAAGGCGTGAGTGGCCCCGGTCCCTCCTCAGTTCTTTTCCGCTGTCAGCTCGCTCAAATGGGTCTCTGCTGAAGCTCTGACGCAGTATTCGCGATTTTTTCACTTACGGCTTTTTTCCCTCAGTATTTTTCTGCATCTCTTGTTAGAGATTCTTCTGTCTTGATTATGTCGAGAGTTAATCCTTCAACCTCTTTCTTCCGTTGTTGCCGCTGTGGAAAGAAGATTGCCTCCACAGACGAAAATTGTCTGTGTGTCTGCTGTCTTGAGCCTGAACATGAAGTTTCTGACTGTGACCTCTGCCAGAAGTTTCACCAGATGACTCTCCTGATTGATCAACAGGTAGTCTGTTCCGGGCAGGGGTCCTCCAGGGTCCCAGCCTCTTTGTCACCGACTGGAACATCGAGCTCCAAGGTCTAAGTCAAATCCTTGGGGAGAAGTAATAAAAAAGACAGATTTTCACCGCTCCCAGTGGAGCTGGATCTTGTTCCTTGCCAGCCTCTTCTCCTCCTTCAGGCGGATGTCAGCTGCGCTGATGCGAAAAACTGCTGTCCAGGTCTTTGTGCTCACCAGACCCATACCCGACAGCACCTCCGCCTGATTCCAAGGCTTTGTCCATGATAGGCTCATCGTCGACTACTCTCACGTCAAGACCTGCCTCTTCTCCTTCCAGGGCCACAGGCTCTTTGGGTTCTCAGGATTCAGTAGGTGGGCCGTCCATACCTCTGCTGTCTGTTCGCACCCCGTTGGCGAACACATACGACTTGAACGAAGTCCTGCTCAAATTCACTAAAATGACTGCACAGCAGCTGGGTACATTTAGGCCCCCCTTGCCAACACAGTCGAGGGCAGCTTTGTCATAGACACCCACTTGGCCATGGGAAGCTCCCCGCGGACTGTCAGTGCATCAGACGCCAGACTTGGGTTTAGAAGAGGTTGACGTCGAGGAGTACCACCCAGACCTCATTCTTCTTTTTTTTTTTTTCTTTTTATTGAGAAGCAAAAAATAAACACAATTGAAATATGCATTTACATTCCAATAGACATGTAACCAGGCATAATTAATGATTACTTGTTGAGACTGCATAACATGTTCAGATTAACAATAAGCTCAGTTGGTAAATTATGAGAACCCTGAGTATTACTTTGGTCAAAAAAATAAAGCAAAATTAATTTTCGCAGGGATACCAGTCTGCCGAAGTGAATGTTATCTTACTTCAGGCCTATCTCCACAACCCAATTGGTCTGATATGTGGGTGGCTTTATGGGGCCCATTTCATTACCCAGCTCCACACTTAGCCAACCACGAGACCCCCACATTTTCCTATGACACAAATTCTGGATCATGTTGTTCTATATAAAAAAAACATTGTTGCCATTTCTCCCTAAAAATTGTTGGCTTATCATGCAAGGCAGCCGTAAGGCCTTCTAACCTATATATATCTAAAACAATTTGTTGTCATTCCAAGACCGTAGGTATTTTGATGGACATCCACCTACGAATTATGGCTTTCAGCTGTTAAAAGGTATGGGGTAGCAGAGTGTGGTGCCATATGGGTCTATATGGTGGATACATTGAGAATATAACCATTTCAGCTGTGAGCTCCACCCATTCCCCTAGACAATCCTGTAGCTCTTCCTGTAGGGTACACCAATATGGCATTAGTTTAGGGCAAAGCCAAAGAATGACCCAAGTCTGCTAATTTAAGAGACCTCATTCTTCCTGATGATGAGGAGGAAGAGATCCTGGTCTCTAACGGATCTACCATCTCTTCTCTCAGTGACGACTCAGTGAAGCATACTCCCAGGTCTCCCCCTAAGTACCCCACATTTTTCAATGTGATAAAGCAGCTGTCCTCAGCCATGGGCTTCCACACAGAGGAAGAGGATGCCACCAGAAAGGAGCTGGTGAACTTCCTGGAGATCCCTGAATCTCCCCCAAAAATCATTCCTCCAGTCCTTCCTGCTCTGAGTAATGCAGCCACAATAGCCTGGCACAGACCAGACATGGTTCCAGCTTTGCCTTGCAGGGCAGATAAGCTCTATAATGCCTCCCAAGGGCTCCTCTGCTTTGCTGCCCAGCCCGAACAGAGACAGTGGTCATAAAGGCAGCTCATGACAGGTCTGTGGCACCAAAGCACCTTAGTTCCCCTCCCTCAGATAGTCTCGTAGAATCGACTTCTGGGGCAAGAAGGTGTATGCCTCCTCCACTCTGGGTTTGAGGATTGCAAACTACCTGTCTCACATGGTAAAGCACCAAAATGCCAATTGGAAAAAGGGCAAGGCCATGGCACAGGCCCTTCCAGATGGCACACAAAATCAGGAGCTGCTTTAGTGCCTCCAAGCAGCTGAGGATGTTAGCAGGCACCTCCTCAGTGCCCT
This sequence comes from Neoceratodus forsteri, assembly GCA_016271365.2. Taxonomy (NCBI): domain Eukaryota; kingdom Metazoa; phylum Chordata; order Ceratodontiformes; family Ceratodontidae; genus Neoceratodus; species Neoceratodus forsteri. The sequence goes on from CM028137.1 coordinate 513,610,956, forward strand.
CTACAATTTGGCTAACACCATTGCCAGGGCGGCCTCCACAGGCATATACCTATGTAGGCACTCCTGGCTAAGAGTGGTTCAGGTTCGCTGCTGATGTTAAGCAAAAAGTGTTTAATGTCCCTTTTAATGGCACTAAGCTGTTTAGCCCTGATGTCCAGGACATTATTAATGGTTTGCAAGCCTCAGGCAGGGCCCTCAAGTCTGTCCACTCCATCTACCATACTCAGGTGCCCTCTTTTTTGCAAAGCACCCAATAGGCCTGGTTCGACTCCCTGGACCCCCAAGGGAAATGCAGAGCCACAGCTGCTTTGCCCGTCCCCTCCAGCGCTGGCGCTGTAGCCAAGCACCCCAAAAATGATGGACCAGCCCAAGCGTCTGACTCTGCCCCAACTTAACTCCATGCCAGACACCCCTCTTCTGGTCCTGGACCAGGAGGCAATGGTCTGAGGCAGGTTTTCCCTCCATCTGAATCAATAGAGAATCGTAACTTCAGATGCATGGATTCTACAAATCATAGAGAAAGGGGCACGCCATGAAGCTCATCGAGCAACCTCCAGAAACCCCTCAGCCATCCTCCAGCTCACCTGTCTGTTCTCTGGGAGGTGGTGCAGTCCCTTCTGTACAAGCAGGCCATTGAGCCAGTTCCCAGGTGCCAGAGAAACAAAGGGTTTTATTCCAAGTTTTTTCTGGTGCCCAAAAAGGCTGGCAATCTGTGGCCCTTCTAGACCTAAAGGACCTCAATCTGTATGTCTGGTACAAAATGTTCCATTGGTGACATTACCTGGCCTAGTGCCCTTCAAAACGTGATTGGCTTTGTTCACTGGACATGCAGGATGCTTACCTGCACACTTCTTTCCTCCTCACAGGAAGTTTCTCTGTTTTGCCTTCCGGGGCGAGCATTATCAGTTCAAAATGCTGCTCTTTGGCTTGTCCTCTGCACCACGAGTCTTACCAAATGCTTGCCAGTGGTAGCAGCAGTTCTCAGAAAGGAGGGTCTGTACGTTTTCCCTTATCTGGACGATGGGCTCCTAAAGGCCCCATCCAGGGAGCAGCTTTGGGTGAGACACGAGCGAACCCTGCAGCTTTTCCACTCCTTGGGCATCACCATTGATCTGCCTAAATTTGTTCTTGTACTGTCCCAAAGGCTGCAGTACATAGGGACAGTTCTTGACTCTGCCCAAAGGAAGGCCTTCTTGTCCCCAAAACAAAACAGGGCCTCATAGCTCAAGCTCAGGAAGTTGCTCCGAGCCACCGTATTCCTTCCAGGGTGTACTTGAGACTGTCGGGCCTGAGGGCAGTTGCTATACCCATTGTTCCACTGGCCAGACGTCATATGCACATAACTGTGTACCCTCCAAGTGCAGTGGGACCAACGCACTGAGTTGGACCGTCCAGTTCTGGTCTCTTCCCCAGTCCGCATGGTACTGCAGTGGTGTATGGACTCCTTGAATTTGCTTCAAAGCGTACCACAGCAGATCCTCACCACAAATACCTTGGGTCTTGGCTGTGGAGCACATCTGGGTCCTTTCAAACCCAGGGCTCCTGGTCCCGGTTGGAAACTTCCCTGCATATCAATATCCTGGAGATGAGGGTGGTGCTCTATGCTACACAGGCTTTTCAGGAACACCTTGGTCCAGTTCAGCTGCTGGTGCAGTATATTACATCAACAAGCGGGGGGGGGGGGACTCATTTGTACCCAGTATGGAGGGAGGCTATGTGAGTGGTACTGGGTGCTGGATCACGGTCTGACACTTGTGGCATTCCAGGTGTCCTAAACACTCTGGCAGGCACCCTCAGCCGGACTCAGTCCAGCATGCATGAGTGGGAGCTCCTCTCATCCATCGCAGAAGACTTGTTCGACAGATGGGGTGGCCTTGAGTTGGACCTTTTTGTGTCCCCACGCGATGCAAAACTGCCTAATTTTTGCTTGCTAGATCCAGGGCCTGGAGTTTTCTGGCGAGATGCGTTGTCCCTCTTCTGGATTGGGGAGGATCTTACTTCGAGGGGGTTCCTGCAGTAGGTTTCACATATAGAACTGCGCCCCCTGGCGTCCAGTCCTAACGGCAAACTTGTAGCTAGCAATCAGTGGGGACCTCCCCTCGTTGTCAGGTGATGTGACGTCAGCGTGCTTATAAGAGGGACAGTCCCGTGCCCACCCTCCCGTTCTTTCCCGCCGTCGCATCAGTCCGTTTGATAGACGTGGCAGAACAGCGATCAGTCGCCCACTTAGTATTCGATGATTTAACATCTTTTTTCTCTATATTCTTAAAAAAAGTACTGCACGGTGTATGTCTTCTTCTCCCAAGAAGTGGTGCTCCAAGTGCGGTGCGCAAATCCTGCATGAGGACGACCACTTGCGGTGCCTACTCTGCCTGGTGCCTAAGCACAACTTGGCTGAGTGTGTCATTTGCCAGGGGTTCAACCAGGCCACACGCACCCATCGCAAGAGGACCCTCGAGGCCCTTGGAAAAGGAGTTTCAGCAGCTGAGAAAGGTCATCATCGCAAACCCCTGAAAAAAGGAAGAAGGATAAGGAGAGACGCCGGGAGCAGAGCTCGTCTCCTCAGGGAAGACCAGCCATCTGTCAACGACCAGGGTGGACCTTCTACTTCCATGAGTACCACACCTGCTGGGCCATGATCTGCTCCGGCAGGCCAGATACCCCCAGCTGCGGAGGTGGGCGGGCAGCTGGGAAGTAGCCTCCTTAGAGGTCTCAGTTAGGTCTCCTATCCAGAGCACCACTGATGAGTCGCTCTGCTGTGGGGTGCCCAGTCCAGGCCGATCTGTCTGACTGCGGTTCTACTGCGGTTAGCCTGTCCGTACCTAGTAAGTCAGTCAACGGATCCTCCGTCAACCGTGTAGACTAATCTGATCTCTTTTCGGGCTCTCTTGTGGACCCCCGACCCTGGGACGAGTCTGCTCATGGAGGAACCTTCATCCCTGCCGGTCTCTACCACCAGGGATTCGACCACCAGTATCAGACTTGTCTGTTATGTCGGATACTGTTCTGGACCTGTTGCTGGGGTACCTACCAGAACTTCCCCCTTTGCCAGGCTCCATTCTGCCGCTGGAACCCTTTTTTTCCTGGGGATCAGTTGCCGGACCTAAGCAGCTCAGGTATGAACTCTCCTCCCTCGGGGCCGGCCCTTCGACACCTCCCCCAGCGGGCCCATCGTCTCCCCCCCTGTGTGTGGTTTTCTGGGGCCAGACCCCGACCACCCGCCCCAGACAATATCATTCTGATGCCAGCCTATGTTCCACTGACACCAGGCTACCTGATGCCAGATTATCCATTGCCAGGTTACCTGACAGCAGGATACCCTGCACCAGGTTTTCAAGAGCAGGGCTTGTACCAGTACTCTTACTGGCACCAACCACCCAGTTACCCCTCTTTTCCAGGGTACCAACCCCGGCCCCCACCTCCTCCACCTCTGCTGCCGGACCGCGAGTCCATCCCAGCATGGTGTAATGATGCTCGGGTGCAACTCCTGTTGGACCTTATGCAACCTCAGCCAGTAGTGGGCAGTCCCCTCCCAAGGGCACCCCCTCCTAGTCTGGCATGCTCTGGCCAAGCCTCTAGCACTCTTCACTATGGGGAAACCGTTGCTGACCCCTACCTGCCTAGCAAGCTGGAGTCTTCAGAATCAGATGAAGTCAGACATCGACCAGTCAGAATTCCACTCACCAGTCGAACCTCTACCCAAGGAGTCTCCTAAATCGCCCCCCCCCCCCAGGACCCTTCCTTTGGGGGAGCATTTGAGGACCATCCAGAAGGCTTGTACCTGGCCGTCTAAAGAACTGGACTCCCAGCGCAAAAGACTAGCCGAGCATCTGGACCTTACAGGTGTGGATCCCTCCCCATTCCCACTGGATGGGACCACACAAGATCTCACGTGCACCATCTGGCAACAGCCCTCATCAATCCCAACTGTTTCCCCGTAAAGTGGATAGGACCTATTACCCCCCCCCCCCCGGAAGGGGTCTCTCACCTGACCGCAAAAGCAGACTCCACGGTCCTCAACGCAGCCCATGACAGATTGGTGCAACCAGAACATCTGAGTGCTTCTCCCCCGAACAAGAACTCCAAGCAGCTGGATCAATACAGCAGAGAAATTTATGCCTCATCCACCTGTGCCATCAGGTCGTTCAATTATGTTTCCCACATGGTGGCCTTCCAGAAGTCCTCCCTGTCGTCACTGGAGAAGGCTCTCCAGGAGATCCCCGATGAGCAACTTGGGGCTAAACTCCTGGAGAAAGCTTGGATGAACAAATCATCCTGCCATCACGCTCTCTGAGCCACATACGATTCTGTGGCTTGGGCTGCAGCCTCGGGGATCTGCCTCAGATGCCTATCCTGGCTGCGTCTGGCAGGTTTGGCACAGGATGTACAATCGTCCCTCTTGGACGCAGCTTTAAGGGGTCCAGTTCTGTTTGGTGACGATGCCAAGGATATAACTAGGCTACAGGAGAGCGGTAGGTCCCTCCGAGACGTACGCTGTATGTACCGTACCAGCCAGAAGACACAGCAGCAGCAGCCTTTTTGCCGCCAACGGAAGTGGTATAAGAACCAGAGTAAGTGTCAAAATGAGTGACGTGCCTCCGGTTTGGGAGCACAACCTCCTCAGGCCAAGTTTGCCAAGCCCACCTCAGGAGGAAAGGCTCCTCTTCCCTCCACGTCATGACTCGTTCCCCCTCCTCTCACTCCCTCAGAGGAAGCGGTAGGGGGGAGGTTCCGCCTCCACCTGGAAGGCCGTCACTGCCGACATATGGGTCTTACAACTCTTACAAAGAGGTCACCTGGTAGAGTTCCTGGAGAAACCTCCTTCAAACTCTTTGGGAAGGTCTTTCTACCTGTTGGGACAGATCCCTCTTGTCAGACAAGAAACCCAGTCCCTGCTGCGGAAAGCAGCAATAAAGCCCGTCCCTTAGGATCAAACAGGAAGGGGATTCTGCTCTCACTTCTTCCTAGTTCCAAAAAAGACAGGCGATCCAAGACCTATCCTAGATCTCAGCATGCTCAATCTCTTTGTGGAATACAAGAGATTCCGCATGCTGACTCTCCAGGGACTATTGCCCCTGCTCCTTCCAAACACTTGGCTGTGCTCCCTGGATATGCAGGATGCCTACCTACATATTCCGATGCTCCCGGCCCACCGCCGCTTCCTCAGGTTCTCCTTCCTGGAGGATCACTTCCAGTTCAAAGCCCTGCTCTTTGGCCTGTCTTCAGCACCTCGAGTTTTTATCAAGTGCTTAGCGGTGGTAGCGGCATTCCTTCGCCGCAAGGGCATTTGTTCCCATACCTGGACGACTGGCTCTTTTCAGCCCCTTCGCCAGACAGCCTGAAGGAGTCCCTCTCCTTCACCCTGGACCTGTTTTCCAGCCTGGGCATTTTGGTCAACCTACCCAAGTCCCAGCTAGTCCCCTCCCAGCGCCTCCAATTCATTAGAGCAGTGCTGGACATGATCCAGAGCAAGGCCTTTCTCCTCCTTGACCGAGTGGAAACGCTTGTGTCTCAGGCCACATTGGTGGCTTCATTGTAGTGGGCCACGGCTCTGTCAATCCTTTGCCTGTTGGGCCTCATGGCGGCTGCCATACCCACAGTCACCCTGGCCAGGCTGCATATGAGGGTAACCCAATGGTCTGTCAGAGTCCAGTGGGATCAACGCTTGGACGACATGGACCAAAAGGTCATGATCTCCAGCAGTCTTCAGAAAGATCTCCTCTGGAAGAATCCTGCCAATTTATTTGGGGGCCGGGACTTCCTTCCACCCTCCGTTTCCTTAAGTCCTTACTTCAGATGCCTCGAATATGGTTTCGGGAGCTCATTTACGGGAACACAGAATACAGGGTTCCTGGTCCCCTATGGAGGAGAATCTTCACATCAACTTCCTGGAGACGAGGGCAGTTCTCTGTGCTCTCCAGGCTTTCCAGTCGCTTCTTCTCCCAGGAATACTCCTTATTCAGACAGACAGTATGGCCACTGTCTGGTAACTGAACAAACAGGGAGGCACCCGATCGTACCCCCTTTGCAGGGAAGTGATAAGGGTGTGGTAATGGGCGATTCAGCATGGCATATACTTGACAGCTGTCCACATTCCGGGGGTCCACAACATCCTGGCGGACAGTCTCAGCCGATCAGTCGCCAGGGCTCATGAGTGGGAACTAAAGCAGGCAGTAGTAGATCTGTTTCTTCATTGGGGTCAGCCAGACCTAGATCTATTCGCCTCCCCATCCAATGCAAAACTACCTAGCATTTGCTTGCTCGTTCCCAGGCATGGTGCTTTTTGACGAGACACACTGTCTCTATCTTGGACAGGGAGATTTTTGTACGCCTTCTCTCCCTTTCCTCTAATTCCGAAGGTTCTGCTGAAGATCCAGGCGGAGGGGGCTCGCATGATTCTTATGGCCCCTCTGTGGCCTTGGCAGATGCGGTTCCTGTTGTTGCAACAACTGGCTCTGGAACCACCAGCCCCTCTGCCTCTATCTCATGACCTTCTGTCCCAGGAGCAGGGCACCCTGGTACATCCGAGCCTCAAGTCTCCATCTTCATGCTTGGCACCTGTGGACATAGCGATCTCTCGCTATGGAGTTTCAACTCTGGTAGCTCACGTCTTGGTGGAAGCTAGGAAGCTCTCCGCTAGATCCACCTATGCCATGAAATGAGAGATTTACTATTTGGGCCACAGCAAAGCGCTTGGACCCATTTTCTTGCTCGTCCTCCCAGGTGTTACATAGAAACATAGACTTTGACGGCAGATAAGGACCACTTGGCCCATCCAGTCTGCCCATTTCCCTACCTATTGGATAAGCTGCAGATTCTAGTTAACCAACAGCCTACTTCCTGCAGCCCCCCACTACAATTGCCTTGTCTGTCCCATGCATGTTTGAATTCCCCCACTGTTTTAGACCCAACAACCTCCCCAGGAAGGCAGTTCCATGCATCCACCACTCTCTCTGTGAAAAACAATTTCCTCACATTACCCCATAGCTGTCCCCCACCCCCAATTATCTTTAAATTGTGCCTCTTGTTCTTACACATCTCTTGCTGAAAGATGCTACCCTCCTGGACTTCATTGATTCCATTGAGGTACTTGAAAGTTTCTATCATGTCCCCCCCGTCCCTCCTTTCATCAAAGGTATACATACTAAGCTCTCTGTCTCTCTTCATATGGTTTCTGATGCAGACCCTGCACCATTTTAGTTGCCCTTTTCTGGACTGCTTCCAACCTGTCTGTCTTTGCGTAGATGGGGTCTCCAAAAATGCACACAGTATTCCAGATGGGGTCTCACCAGCTGTCTGTACAGAGGGATAACCACTTCCCTTTTTCTACTTGTGATGCCCCTTCCTATGCATCCCAGTATCCCCCGGCTCTCTTTACCGACTTCACATTGCTTACCCACCTTTAGATCATCTGATATGACTACCCCCAGGTCCCTTTCCATTTTTGTTGTTGTTCGTACCTCCCATGCTATTGTGTACTCTTCTCCTGGGTTTTTGCTTCCCAGGTGCATTACTTTGCACTTCTTTGCATTGAATCTAAGTTGCCATATGTCTGACCATTCCTCCAACCTTGCCAAGTCCCTTCTCATCCTTTCTACCCGCCCTTGTGTATCAACTCTGTTACAGATCTTTGTGTCATCTTCAAAGAGGCATACCTTTCCCTCCAGACCCTCTGCAATGTCACCTGTAAAGATGTTAGAGTGCTGGACCTAGTACTGAGCGCTGAGGTACTCCACTAGTAACCACCATTTTCTTCGGAATGTGTTCCATTCACTATTACCTTCTGTGTCCTGTTGTGCAGCCAGTTTGCTACCCAGGCTACCACCCTGGAACCCACTCCCAGGCTGGCTAACTTGATTATTAATCTTTTGTGCGGGACTGTGTCAAATGCCTTGCTAAAGTCTAGGTAGGCCATATCCACAGCCCCTCCCTGATCTATTACTTTGGTCACCCAGTCAAAGAAATCAATTAGGTTTGTCTGACATGACCTTCCTGCTGTAAATCCATGCTGCTTTGGGTCCTGTGCCCCGCTGGCCTCTAGGTACTCAACAATTCTTTCTTTCAGACATGATTCCATCGTTTTCCCTACTACTGAGGTCAAACTTACAGGTCTGTAGTTTCCTGCTTCTGCCTTGCTCCCACTTTTGTGAAGGGGAATCGCATCTGCCCTCCTCCAGTCCTCAGGTACCACCCCATCCTCCCATGATTTGTTAAAAAGTGTGGTCAGTGGTATCACTAGGTCCTCCCTTAGTTCTTTTAGGATTCTGGGGTGAATCCCGTCAGGCCCCATTGCTTTGTCCACTTTGAGTTTTAGGAGTTCTTTAAAGACTCTTTCTTCTGTAAATGGACTGGTGTCAACCCCACTACCCAGAGGGCTTCTATTGTCTGGTTTAGGTAACTCCTCCTCATCTTCTTTTGTGAATACTGAGCAAAAGTATTCATTCAGTATCCCTGCCTTTTCACTGTCTCCCTCTGCCCACCTCCCCTCTCCTTTATTAATCTTCACTATTCCTCCCTTAACCTTTCTATGCTCCCTAATGTACCTATAAAAGGTTTTATCCCCCTTCTTAACTGAGTTGGCTGTTTTTTCCTCGGTTTGGGCCTTTCTTATTCTGACTGCCTTCCCACTTCTTTCTGCTTTAATTGATACAGTTCTCTGTCGTGCTCCTTCTGTGATTCCTTATACTTTTTGAATGCAGCCTTTTTCTCGCTAACCTTCCCTGCCACCTCTTTTGAGAACCATAGTGTTTTTTTACTCCGCTTTGTTTTCTTTATTTGTTTCACACAAAGGCTTGTTGCCTCTATGATGGCAGTTTTGATTTTTCTCCATTGTTCTTCCACCCTTCCTTTTTGGCCATTTGCTAGTGCATTCCTCAGGCATTCACCCATTTTGCCAAAGTCAGCCCTTCTAAAGTCCAGTATCCTTGTTTTGTATGGCTTGTCTCCATGGTTGTGCTTATCGTGAAGCACACTGTGCAGTAGTAGCTTTTCTGATATGTCTGACTTCTAAATTTGTGATCCTCTCTCCATTTGAGAGTACCAGGTCTAGTATTGCTCTCTCCCGAGTGGGTTCCAACACTAGCTGTCAAAGGCCTGCTCCCTGCAGGGCATCGAGAATGACCCTGCTCTTGGATGTTGCTGCAGTACATGTCATCCAGTTACATCTGGCATACTCAGATCCCCCATCAACAGTATCTCCCATTTTTCAGCCATTTGAGAATGTCCTCTATCATTTTCTCGTCCATTTCTTCCCCTTGAGACGGGGGTCTGTATGCAACCCCTGTGCGGATTGTGATGCCATTCCCTGTCTCCAAGGTGACCGAGTGCCTCTGTCCTCCCCCTTTACTTTTTAGTTCTGTAGCTTTGATCCCTTCCCTTATGTATAGAGCTACTCCACCTCCTCTTTTACCCTCCCTGTCCCTTCTGTAGACTGTGTACCCCGGTATGTTGACATCCCAGTCATGGTTCTCCGTGTACCATGTTTCCGTGACTGCCACACTATCCAATTGTTCATCTTCCATCAGGGCTACTAGCTCAGGAAGCTTGTTTCCCAGATTATGGGTATTGGTACTCATTGCCCTCCATTTAATATTGGCTTTATCCTTTTTTTTTCCCCCATCCCTGCTCTTATTGCCCTTGTCTATTTTTCCATTTACCCCTGTCCTGCCCTCTGTTGAGCTCTGTACCTGAGTGTTTACCTTACTACCTGCCATGTTTTGTGGGGGGAGGCTTGAAATTTCCTGCCTCTTATCAGCACCTCCCCCCTTGGCTAGTTTAAAAGCTTGCCAAGGAAGCATTTAAACCTGTCACTTAGGAGCTTGGTTCCCTTCGCAGACAGATGCAGACCATCGTGCCAGTATAGACCTTCATCTCTCCAGGTGTACCTCCAGTCCCCAATGAAGCCAAAGCCCTGTGCTCTGCACCAGTTTTGCAACCATTCATTAAACTGCATGGCGTGCAGTACCCTAGCCTCACCCCTGCCATTGACTGGCTGCACCTCTGAGAAGGTAACCGTGCTTGCTACCTGTCTGAGGCCCCTCCCCAACTCCACAAATTCATCCTGCACTGCACTGATTCCATGCCTAGCTAGGTCATTTGTCCCAAGGTGGACAATTATATCTAGTTCCCTCTCCTGTAATGCTGCTTCTGCAATCCTGAGGATTCGCTTCTTGTCCCTCCAAGCCATGGCACCAGGCAGGCACCTTACTTCCCTCTCCTCTCCCTTCCCCAGTTCTACCCCCCTAACAATTGAGTCCCCAATCAGAAGCTGTTTCCTTCCCATGTGGTGTCCCTTGCCACCCTTTTGTGGGTCTACCTTGTGGATGTCCTCAGCATTCTTCTTGGTCTCCACTGAGGGTGCCATCATAGAGGAACCTTGCTCTGCCAGACTGGCGTATGATTTGTGTAGAGGTACAGCTAGGGGGCTTTGCCTCTGTTCCACCACCACCACCCTCCCAGAACCCACAGTGGTCCAACTGCTCTTCATACTTGGCAACCTCTGAGGCAGTGGTTGTGGCAGTGGTGCTCTTTGGGTGGGGGAGGCCTCCTTAGTCCTTGCCAGTTCAGCCTGGAGGTGGCCAACCTTCTCCGTCAGAGCTGACAGTTGCCTGCAAATAGGACATTCGCCAGTTTCCAGAATGTCTCCCGGAAAACTGCTGCCCCACAGCCAGTGCATTGCACCACTCCCCACATGTCCCTCTCCCTTATAATATACAATATGTAATATATTTTTCTTTTGTGTGGGGTGTACTTACCCTTTATGCACTGTGCTGGGTTATTAAGAATATGACAGATCTTACTTCGAGATACAGCTCTTGCAGCGGGTTACACCATTAGGACTGAAGCCGTCAGGTGCCAGGACCCCACGGAAATTTTCTAGCTAGCCGTCTTCAGCGGGGACCGCCTCCGACGTCAGGCGTAGTACATAAGGAGGCGGTCCCCCCACAATCCCAAGTTCTTTTCTCGCCGTCGACATCGCAAGCATCGGCTTCTCGGTCACTTTCTAGCGTGCGACGACTAGGAACCACGACGTTCTCCTTTTTCTCATACGAACTTGGATTCATCTGATGTCCTCTCCAAACACCTCTCTGGAAAGTCACCCATCGAAGTGTGCCTGCGGCAAACAGATCCCCTTCAAGGATCCTCACTCAGCCTGCTTGCGTTGTCTAGGCCCAGAACACGACACCAAGGCCTGCTCCTTCTGCCAGGGCTTCAACAGTCGCACCAGGATCTGCCGCCAGAAAGCCCTTCAAGCGTTTCTCTTGGAGGAGAAACTCAAGGCCATGGATAGGGAACCTTCCTCGGGGGTCAGGGAAGACCCACAAACACTGGGAGAAGGAAGGGCCCAGGTCCCCGTCGAGGGCCTCGGACTCCCGAAGCTCCGGCTCACGGTCAGACCGCTCAGCCTCCCCCGGTTCAGGTCAGATCCTCCAGCGGCTCCTCCCTGCAGCCCATCAAGACTTCCAGGCCATTGGTTTCATCCACTCCTCCTAAGGCCTCGTCCAAGTCTGGGGAGCGCCACAAGTCTTCCTCCCGCCGTCGGGACTCCGACGTCAGGTCGGTGTCCCAGCCTCCGCGTGGATCGGACCCGGTCCCGCGTAACACTAAGGACCTGACGTCCCTAAAACGGACGCCGGACCAGACGTCTACCAAGCATCACAGGCACTCCCAGGAGCCAGCTACAGCAAGACACCTGTCGGCGGCCAGGCATCTGCTACCTCAGAGGGGAGGACTGCACCACCGTCGCCTACCGACGTCGGTCAGCAGGCGTCTTCGGAGGAGGACACCACTCAGCCCAAGGCCCAGGTGGGCGACTCCGGAACCGTCGGGCTCCCACGGGAACCCTCCCCAGAGCGGGAGACCCCCGTGGACCCGGCGACAGGCCACCGGTACCCGGCCCGTCGGGCCTGAATTTGGCAAAGCTGAAGGAGCTCTTCACCTTCTGGTGGGACACCATCAGGACAGATGTGGTCACCACACACCCTCCTCCTACTTCGGCTCCACCTCCACCTACTCCTTCAATGCCTACTCTCCCTCCTCCACCCAAGGGGACTGTAGGATGGTCACCAACCCCCAAGGAGCCAACACCTCCTCCTCCTCCTAGGGGTAGATCCTCAGGTAGGAGAAGACCTCCTTCAAGATCCACTTCAGGGTCACCCAGCCCCAAGAGACCTAGACGACGCCGGTACACCTCATCCGCGGAGGACTCTAGATCTGACACCTCAGGGTGCTCCAGATCTCCTCCCATCAGCATTCCCTCCCCAGACCCACACGACCTTCCCAGGTCTCCCCTGGATGACCCCTCGTTCGCGGAGATCATGAGGCACATTCAGGAGAATATGGGGTGGGATGCTGAAGAACTGAACCCTGAGAGCAGCGCCTTGCCTGCTACCTTTGGCAGAAAGACCCAAAGCCTGTGGTAGTGCCACCCTTGGTGGACACCTTTGCGGACGTCACCAAGGCTGCGTGAAAGCGTCCGCATTCGACTCCGGCAGTGCCGAAGAAGGATGACCGCCTATACAAGGCCCCGAGGGAGGACCAGTATCTGGCGAACAATCTTCTGGCTGATTCTCTGGTCATCACGGTGTCTCATGACTGGTCTCTGAGACCTCAGCACTTGAGCACACAGCCACCGGTCCTGGAATCCAAGCAGTTGGATGTCCTGGGTAGGCGCACGTACGTGGCTGTGACTTGCGCCATCAGGTCTCTAAATTACCTCACCCACATGGTGCAATTCCAGAACGCACTGTGGGAACAGGGACAGGACCTGGTTGAAAAGATGCCCGGTAGTCAAAAAGAGGAGCTTTTAAATCTCCGTCTGGGTTTGGATGTGGGGACCTAGGTGCTCAGAGCCGCATACGATTCTGCGGACTCTTCGGCCAGAGCTACAGCCTCAGGCGTGTGTCTCCAGAGACACTCTTGGCTCTGTGTCTCCGGTTTAACCCCGGACATCCAGAAGAACATCCTGGACGTCCCTTACAACGGGGAAGTCCTCTTTGGTGAAGCCTCCGAGAAGGTGATCACCAAACTTCAGGACGCAGGGAAGGCAGTTAGATCTGTTCAAGCCATGTACAGATCTCGACCTAGTTCCTTTTGTAGGAACCAGAGCCATTTTTCGGGGCCGGACACAAAGGCAACAGCCGCGTTCCAGCCAACAGCGGAGGGGCTCCTTTACTCAAAAAGCCCAGGCTGTCATCCCCAGGCAGGGGCCACCGAGTTGCAAAGTCGGCCCAACCTGCGGGATCTAACGCTGCCACAGCATGACTCCTTCCCGGCCCCCGCCCCTCCTCAGGATCAACTGGAAATGAAGGTCGGGGGTCGCATCGCACGTCACCTGCCAGGGTGGCAGTCGATCACCGACAAGTGGGTGCTGCAATTGGTCGAAAGAGGCCACTATATAGAATTCGTAGGCAGCCCACCTACAAGGCCTCCCTTGCTTTCCCGCTGCTCTGGTCAGCACGCCCTGCTTATACAGCAGGAAGTGCTTGCGTTTCTGGAGAAAGAAGCCTTAGAGCACGTTCCAGAGAACCAGAGAGGGGGTTAGGCTATTATTCCCACTTCTTCCTGGTTCCAAAGAAAACAGGGGACCTCCGTCCAATTCTGGACCTCAGTGACCTCAATCTGTCTGTCTACAAATGCTTCCGCATGGTGACCCTTCTGGACCTAATCCCCATGCTGAAGCGGGACGCCTTTTTGGCGTCGTTAGACATGCAGGACGCCTACCTGCATATCCCAATTGCTCAAGCACCCAGGAGGTTCCTGTGCTTCGAGTTTCAGAGCTGCCATTATCAGTTCCGAGCGCTTTCCTTCGGGCTGTCATTGGCACCTCATGTCTTCACGAAGTGCATGGCGGTTGTAGCGGCATCTCTGAGGAGACAAGGCCACTACGTGTTCCCCTTTCCTGGACGACTGGCTTCTCATGGCTTCCTCCAAGGAGGCACTGATGACGGCCATTCATCGTACCCAGGCCCTTTTTCAGTCACTGGGTATTCTCATTGACTACGAGAAGTCACTCCTGGTGCCATCCCAGAAACTGCAGTTTATAGGGGCAGTTCTGGACACCGTCAGAGGGAAGGCTTTTCTTCCCACGGACAGAACGGAACACATCAGATCCCTCATCAGGGACCTGTCAGTGAAGAAGACTGTCCCGGCCAGGTTGGTCCATCACCTGCTCGGACACATGGCTGCGGCCATTGCAACAGTCCCGATGGCAAGGCTCCACATGCGGGTAACTCAGTGGATGCTAAGGGTGCAATGGGACCAAAGGCAAGACCATCTGCAGCAGCCAATTCGAGTCACGAATGCTGCAATTCGGGATTGGCAATGGTGGCTAGATCCAGGAAACCTCTCCGCGGGGGTTCCCTTTGTAGCGCCATCTCCTCCTGTGACTCTCTCCACAGACGCCTCAGGGCTCTGGTGGGGAGCACACCTAGACGGGGTGAGGTCTCAGGGCACATGGACAGCCCAGGGATCTCCTCTCCACATCAACATTTTGGAGATGAGGCGGTTCTTTATGCTCTGCAAGCCTTCCAGTCTGAGATTCCACCGGGTACTCTCCTGTTGCAAACAGACAATACTGCTGTGATGTATTACCTCAACAAACAAGGAGGCACTCACTCCTACCCGCTTTGCAGGGAGGCCATGAGAGTGTGGGAGTGGATAGTGCAGCACGGCGCAAACCTAATTGCAATACACGTCCCCGGAGTGGACAATACCGTTGCAGACAGCGTGAGTCGCTCTCAGGCCAGAGTCCATGAGTGGGAACTTCTACAGGAGGTGGCAGAGGATCTGTTTCACAGATGGGGCACTCCAGAGTTAGACCTTTTCGCGTCCCCATCCAATGCAAAACTGCCCAATTTTTGCTCGCTAGATCCAGGGCCTGGTGTTTTCTGGCGAGACGCGTTGTCCCTCTCCTGGGTGTGCAGATTCCTCTATGCCTTCCCTCCTTTCCTGTTGATCCAGAGAGTCCTCTTAAAACTTCGCAGGAAGCAGGCGATGCTTATTTTGATAGCGCCTTTCTGGCCCAGACAAATTTGGTTCCTGCTCCTGCATCAGCTATCCCGGGAACCTCCACTTCCTTTGCCAATCAGCTCCCATCTGCTGTCTCAGAAGGAGGGTTCATTAGTCCACCCGGACTTGCGTTCTTTGAAACTGCACGCTTGGCTCCTAGAGACGTAGCCATGTTGCGATACGGGGTCTCACAAGAAGTGACAGATTTACTCTCTGCCGACAGAAAACTGGCAACCATAGCGTCACATCGCCGGAAATGGCGTAGATTTCTTAATAGGCTCAGCGCGTGGCTTTTCGCCGTTAGAATGTCCCGACAAGCTGGTTCTGGATTACCTGCTTTCCTCTTTCAATCCGGACTGGCTTACTCCCGATTAAGGTGCACCTTTGCGCCAATTTAAACACCATACCCTCATAGGCCACGGATGGTGGCAGTTGAACACCGTGCCTTTTGAGGGAGTTCTCCACTTTAGGCCGCCTATCAAGGATCCGATTCCTCCTTGGGACTTGTCCTTCGTCCTGGAGCAGCTTACGCTGCCACCTTTTGAACCAGCCGCGGATTGCGAGTTAAGTTTTCTGTCATGGAAAACGTTGTTTTTAGTTGCAGTTAATTTGGCAAGAAGGATTTCCAAATTGCATGCACTGATGTGCAAAGAACCTTATTTAGTTCTCCACCAGGATACGGTATCCCTGAGGACAAACCCAGAGTTTTTGCCTAAGGTGGTTTCAGCTCTCACTCTTAATCAGGATATCGACTTACCAGTGTATTTCCCAAAGTACACCAACCGAGGAGAAGCCCTTCTACACACCCTTGATGTACACAGGTGCCTCAGATATTATCTGACCAGAACCAGTTTCGAAAGTTGGATCAACTGTTTGTCTCCTTTGCTGTTAGAATGAAGGGTGCTCCTGTTTCTAAACAGTCTCTCTTGAGGTGGCTCATCCAGTGTATCTCTTTCTGTTATGATAAGCGCAATAAACCCTTACCAGGCATGGTTAGGGGTCATTCCACGAGAGCAGTAGCCACTTCCTTTGCGGCGTTAAGAAATGTTTCCATCTCAGCTATTTGCGCTGCAGCCACTTGGAGCTCGGTGCATACTTTTGTCAGGCATTACAGCCTGGACATTGCATCGAGGTGAAGAGCAGGGTTCGGCCTAGCCGTCCTTTAGGGACTTCTGTCTTAGGCTCGAGGAGAGTTGTGATCCCTACCTTTCCTCCTCCCTGTGGCATAAGATTGCCACTGTTACTTGGAATCAGTCCTAATGGTGAAACCACCTTTAAGGCTGTATCTAGAAATGAAATGAGTACAGTTACGTAGAGAACTTACCGTAAAGTAGATCTTCGAGAACAGCTCTTGCAGCAGGTACCTTCCCCCACCGTTCCCCTTTTGTGAGGTAGGTAGTTGCCAAACATCCATCTTAGGGGATGGGAAGTTCTTTTTTAGTCTTAGCCATCTGGTGGCGGATCCTCGGTCTCCTCTTCTGATGTCATCCAGCAGCTGGGAGTCTCCGGCGGGAGAACTGGGGATTGTGGGGGGGCCGCCTCCTTATGTACTACGCCTGACGTCGGGGCCGGGACCGACGCTGGAGGCGGTCCCTGCTGAAGACTGAGCAAGCCTGGGTGTCGTGGTCTGGGCCCAGGCAGCGAACGCAGGCCGAATGAGGGTCTTTGAAAGGAATCTGCTTTCCACAGGCACACTTCGAAGAATGGCCCTCCACTGACGTTGGAGAGGACATCAGACAAAAAAAACGACTGAAGAGTTGTATTTTGTAAAGTTTGGAAGTTTTCCTGGTCATCGCGCGCTAGACTAACCGAGAGGTCGAGACTTGCAAAGTCGACGGCGGGAAAGAACTGGGTATTGTGGCGGGACCGCCTCCTTATGTACTACGCCTGATGTCGGGGGCAGGACCGACGTCGGAGGTGGTCCCTGCTGAAGACTGCTAGCTAGAAAATGTCCGTGGGGTCCTGGCGCCTGACGGCTTCAGTCCTAATGGTGTAACCTGCTGCAAGAGCTGGTCTCAAAGATCTACTGTTACGGCAAGTTCTTACGTAACTGTACTTTCTGCCCCAAGACCTGTTGAGGAAGTGATGTCAGAACTTTTGCTATAAAGGAAATGCCACACCTGGGGTGGGTGTGGGGAAGGGGGGTGGGTAGTCCACAACCACAGGTGACTGTTAGAAACAATCAAATACACCACTGCTCCACCACCCTGGTGAGTACTGCCCTTTATAACAATTCAACTAACCTCCAGTAACTTATTTAAAAAAAGTTTAACTATCACAAAATCCTACGCAGCAATAAATTATTTAAAAATAGCTTCTGTCCCAAAATCCTAGTAGTCAATCCAGCTACCCTCAAGGGACAACCAAAATGCAGTATTCAAACCCCTGTGAAGTTACTCCCAATATAAGCAGAGTTTGCAAGCTCCTTATTCAACTCCTCAGCCACCTGTAATTTGTTTAAAAATAGTTTAACTGTCAGAAAATCCTAGTAGACAATCTAGCTACCCCAAGGGTCTACCCAATGCAGTATTTAAATCCTTCTGAAGTTACTCACAAGATAAACAGAGTTTGCAAACCCCTTCTTGGTTAAACACTAAATAAATATGTAAATAAAAAGCAATTACCAAGGGTAGTTAGTTTCACCTCCCACAGAATTGAGCAAAAGTGCACGTTGTTGCAGATATCAAGTGCAATATAGAATTTTCCACACAGCTCACAGCTGAATAAAGTAGTAGTGTCCTTCCAGGTCCAGAAGATGTGCTTTGTGTGTTAGAGTACCTCTTACATCTATCAGAGTTTGGCCTCAGTTATTCTTCCCTGAAGGTCCATCTCTCTGCAGTGTCGGCCTAATACCTTCTGGTGGATGGCAAAACCCTAGCTCAGCTAGAGGTTTCCAAAACTTTTTTGAAGGGGATCGTTTATATGAAACCTCCAGTCCAGAATCCTGTTCCTCTCTGGGATCTCAATTTTTTGTTCGAAAAGTGTACTTTGCCCCCTTTTGAACCAGCAGGAAGCTGTGATATGTGTTTTTTTTTTTTTTTTTAGCATGGAAAATGCTCTTTTTAGTTATCACTTCAGCTTGAAGAGTTTCAGAGCTTCAGGCTCTAGTTTATAGAGCGCCTTATTTAAAATTCCACAAGGACCCAGTGGTCCTGCGGACTAATCCTTCATTTCTTACAAAGGTAGTTTCCAAGATGGGACTAGCTCAGTGTCGAATTGCCGGTGTTTTTTCCAGAGCACTGCAACAGGGGGGACTATCTCCTGCACACTCTTGATATGCACAGGATTCTGAGGTATTATTCCTCTCGGACTAGAGAGGTTCGTAAGTTGAACCAGCTCTTTGTTGCCTTTGCCTCCCAATGTCAGAACAAGGCGATCATGATACACTCTGTCTAGGTGGCTGGCTTACTGTATTCACTACACTTACCGGAAGTACAAAAAAACCCTTCCGGGGGCAGTCAAAGCCACTTCTGCCACTTTTTTCAGGAATGTGTCCACTGCCGATATCTGTGTAGCGGCCACTTGGTCTTGCGTCCTCACCTTCACTAAGCATTAGTCTGGATATTGCCTCTAGGTGTCGAGCTGGCTTTGACCTTGCAGTTTTGTAAGATCTTTTGTCTTGAACAGACCCTTAGTTGGCAGACATCTTCCTCCTCCCAGAGTCTCTTCTCCGACTCCTTCTTTTGTGTTCGACTGCTTGGTATTCAGTCCTATATGTGAAGACCTGCAGGAACCCTCTCGAAGTAAGATATAGCAGTTACGTAAGAACTTAACATAACAGTAGATCGTTGAGAGAGGTTCCTGCAGTAGGTCTAATTTCCCACCCACCTTTCCCCCCAGCTCCTGTAGCTTCCTTATTCCTGTCCAGGTCTCTGGCTTTGCCAGGGAACAGGGTACCAGGAATTGTCACTCCTCTTTTTTACTCCCTTTAGTTAGGTCTCCGGTGGAAAAGAACTGGAGGGCGGGTGCGGGACCACCCCTTTTATAGTCCCGCTGACGACTGGGGGCGGTTCCTGCTGATTGCTAGCTACAAGTTTGCCGTTTGGACCTGACGCCGGGGGTTGCAGTCCTATATATAAAGACCTACTGCAGGAACCTCTCTCGAAGAGCTACTGTTACGCTAAGTTCTTGCGTAACTATTTCCTTTATGCCTTCCGTCCGATTCCTCTAATTTAGTGGGTGCTCATCAAACTGCAGTTGGAGGGGGCCAGCATGATTCTGGTAGCTCCATTCTGGCCTTGACAGATATGGTTCCCCTGCTTCAGCAGCTGGCGGCGGAGCTTCCGGTCCCTCTCCCTCTGCAAGAACCTGCTGACCCAGGCTTGGGGGACCCTGTTCCATCCGAACTTTTGGTCCCTCCACCTGCATGCTTGTCTCCTGAGGACATAGCCATCGCCAGGTTTGGAGTCTCCAACAGAGTGGCCGACATCCTTGTGGCCATCCGGAAACCTTCCACTTGAGCCACATATGCCATGTAGGCAAAATGAGTTGCGATCTGCGCTGCCAAACATAGTTTGGACCTTTTCACCTGCCTGGTGAACCACATCCTGGACTACCTGATCTCTCTCTGGCTCAGGACTCAGTACTTCTCCCTCAAGGTGCTCCTGTTTGCTATTTCTGCCTTTCATGAGTCCATGGGTGACCGCACGATTGCACAGCTGGATGTCTCCCATGCCTTTCTCAGGGGCATCCTACATCTAAAACCTCAATTCATTCTCCTGTCCCAGCTTGAGATTTGAATTTTATTTTGAAGAAGTTGTCCCTGTCTCCTTTTGAGCCAATCACAACTTACGATCTGCTCTTTCTCTCTTAAAAAGCATTATTTTTAGTTGGCATTACTTCTGCTCAAAGAATTTCTGAGCTTCAGGCCCTCTGGTGTGAGGAGCCTTATTTGATTTTTCACAAAGACAGGGTGTTCTTGCGTACAAATCCTAACTTTCTCCCTAAGGTGGTCTCTTGAGTTTACATTCAACAAGTCTGTTCACCTTCCTGTTTATTTTCCTGAGCTTGCCAATCCAGGGGAAGCACTGCTCCATAAGTTATATGTGCACATAGCTTTGAAGTACTACCTGCTTTGCATCAAGGATTGTAGAAAGTTGAAGCAGTTTCCTTCGCCCCAGGTAGAGAGGGCGCTTCAGTTTCTAAGCAATGTTTGTCCAGATGGTTGGCAAATTGCATTGTGTTTTGCTACAAGTATGGCAAAGAACTGCCTGATAATGTCAAAGCATATTCCACCAGAGGCATGGCTACCTCTGTGGCTCATTTCCGAGGGGTCTCTGCCATGATCTGTGAAGCTGCCACCTGGAGTACCATCCATACTTTCACCCAGCACTACAGTCTGGACATTGCCTCTAGAACCCATGCAGGTTTTCGCAGAACTGTGCTGCAGGGCCTCCTGTCCTAAGTTTAAGGTGAGCCCTTCTCCCAGACTGTCTGTCTGCACCTGTAATTGCTTGAGAATCTTCCTATGGTGTGACCTGATAACAGAGATACCCCCGAAGAAGACAGAACAGTTATGTAAGAACTTATGGCAACGGTAGATCTTTGAGGGGATCTGTCATCAGGTCTGCTTTCCCTCCCACCATCCTCCTTATTGGGGCTTCTGTCTAGGAACTGGCTGTGTGGTGTATCCAGCCTTTCACATAGATCTGGGCATCTCTCTCTCTCTCACCTATGGCTAGGGCTGTGCTCCCTTTGTGTCCGGGGGAAAGAACTGAGGAGGCAGCGGGGCTGCTCATACCTCTATAGGATTGGTGACATCGATGGCATGGGCGGGCCCCAGTTGTACTACTGAAAATCTTCAATGTGAATTCCCCTTCAATTACTGAAGTTCTTACTGTGTGACCTGATGGCTGAGATCCCCTTGAAGATGTAGTGTTATGGTAAGTTCTTGCTTAACTGTTCTATCTCACTTTGAGGGGGCTCTTGCAGCAGTCAACGCCATTAAGACTGAAGCCAGCAGGCACCAGGACCCATGGAAAACTTCTAGCTAGCAGTCATTAGTGGGGAACCGCTCCCTAATGTCGGCCCATCTCCGGATGTCAGTCTATAAAAGGGGCGGTCTCCCAGCTCCACCGCAGTTCTTTTCCCGCCCTTGACTCGTGCAAGTCAGATGCCTTCTGTTGTAGTCTACCATCCTTTTCTACGTGTTCCACGGTTTATTTTACCAATTTTTCTCCCAAAGCTACAGTATTTTGTACATGTCTTCTCTCTCCTCTTCTGTGGAGTGGCGGCGAATGAGGTGTGCTTGTGGGAAGCAGATTTCCCCATAAGGATGGCCACTCATTGTGTCTGCTTTGCCTAGGCCCAGACCACGTCACCGAGGCCTGCCAGCACTGCCAGGATTTTAACCAGCACACCCGGCTCCACCGTCAGAAGAGCCTGGAAGCTTTCCTGCTGCAACATAGACCATCAGCGATGAAGGAGCTCCACAAAAGTACCTCTTCTTTCCCGGCCTCCGGGGCTTCCACTCTTTCATTCTCTAAAGACAAGTCTTCTGGGAAAGCAGAAACACCAAGAGAAGCATAGGGACAAACCCCGGTCAGCTTCCTGTTCCCCAATTAAGTCGGCAGTGGAGTGTGGGTCGTCCTCCTGCAGGTGGTCAGCCCCTCCTACCCCAGCAGCTCTCAGCCCTTCTTGGCTACCACTGGTAAACTCTCCTGCACTTAACACCATCGCGGGCGGAGGTTCCTCTGGGCTTGGGACTTTGTCCTCAGTCTCTCAGCCCCTGAAGCACTGGCCTTTACATCAGCTGGGTCCTCGACCAGGTCCTCTATGGGCAGTGGGTCTTTACCAGTCAGCCTTCTGGTCTGGGCATCTGCTAAGTCCACCTTGACTTTAGAGGTCGATGCCACTAAGCGGTGCCAGGGGGAATGCGCTCACCTTTCCCACGAGAGTGACGCCTCTGCCTCGCTCGGGAGCGAGCTCCCCAGCCCAGGCTTCCCCTTCCCGGCTGATGTCGGCTGTGACACCAGCCACTCCGACATAGACTCTAGCGATGCTGCGGCAGTCTCCCTCTAATCCTCAGCCGTCACTGACCCTCCCTGCTGTTACTCTGCTGACGTCTGGGGGTCCGTTGTCCACTCCTACTACCCCAGTAAGACTGATGCCGGATGGCTCTCAGCCTCAAGAGACCGACACCCGATAACTTGACGCCAGTAATTCCCACACCTGGGTTACTGCAGCCCAAGGAACAGACACTGGGGCCCTCCAGTCCTACTCCACTGGCACAGGCTCCCCAGTCATGCCTCATAATCCACCCATCGACCTCAGTGCCCTGTTTGCCACCTAGCGGGCGTACTTTAAAGAGAAGGAGTCACCGAAGGAGCCTTCTACTCTGACTCCTAGGGATTAGACTCCGAATCTGGGTCAGATTCCTCCTAGGAAGGTCCCGACACCACCTCCTGTAGAACAGATACCAAAGCCTAATGGGGCTGACGCCATCCATCTGAGGACTCTCAAAGGCATCGTTGCTAGCCCTCTCCGTCCCCGGACTCTGACGAGTCAGTGGAATATTCTTCCTCATTCTCCTCTGAAGATTCTGATGGTGAGGACTTACAATCTGAACCAGAGGAGCCCAGAGATACCTCTCTGTCTTCTCCAGATGATCCTACTCTTCATGGAGGTGATGAGGCATATCCAATCCATTTCAGGTTGGGATATGGAGGAGGTGGACCCCCGGACACGTCTGTTGACCGCCTTCCTTCTTAAAAAGGAGTCGCTGCCCTTGGTTGTTCTCCCCTTATTGAATCCTTTAAGGACATAAACCGAGCTGTTTGGAATCATCCTTCGTCCTCTTCAGTGACCTCCAAGAAGGCAGATCATCAGTATAATGCTCCAAGAGAGGAGCCTTTTTATGGGGAGCACACAGAGGCTGACGTGGTAATAATTAATCCTGCCCATGACTGCTTAGCGCTCTAGGCACCCGAGTACCCAGACTCTAGACAGACTACTTTGGTAAGAAGGTCTCTGCATCTGCCATCTGCACCATCCGTTGCCTGAACTTCCTGGCCCACACGGTCCAGTACCAGAACACCCTGTGGGAGAAAGCTTTAGAGGTGGCTCAAGCTCAGCCGGATGCTTCGAGCAAGTCTGAGCTGTTGTACCTTCTGAAATTGGGCTCGGATGTTGGAACCCACGTTCTCCAAGCTTCCTTACGACTTGGCGGATTCCCGAAGGTAGAGCTGCGGCTACTCCACTATTCCTTGCTCAGAGTTTCTGGGTTTGCCCAGGACATGCAATCCAAGATCTTGGACGCTCCTTTCAGGGGTCCTGTTTTTTCGGTGAGGATTTGCAGACTATTTCTTGCCTTAGAGTCTGGTAAGGCTCTGCGCACGGTTCAAACCCTTATACCAGTCTCAGCCTAAATCCTACCAGAAGTGGCCCTTTAGTCGCCCTGCCAAGCAACAACCCAGGGGCCAATAAACCAGGGGTTTCTTTAAACGAAAAGCCTCTACCTGGGACACTAGAGATTTAGTCCCCAGAGCTCCCAGAACCTTCTAGGCCAGTTTGCCTGTCCCAGGGTCATCGGTATGACTCCTTACCCGACCCCCCCCCTCAGGCATTCCTGCAAAAGCAGGCCATAGAACCAGTCTTACCAGTGCAACAGGGGAAGGGATTGTACTCATTTCTTCCTGGTCTTGAAGAGAACAGGAGACCTGCGTCCCATCCTAGACCTCAGCAGCCTGAATCGGTATATAGAATACAAAAGATTCAGGATGGTCACTCCACTCAGCCTTCTCCCCCTGCTTCAATGGGACTGGATTTGTTCTCTGGACATGCAGGATGCTTATCTTCACGTCTTGGTGTTCCCTCCCCAGAGGTTATTCCTCTGTTTCTGCTTCCAAGGAGACCATTACCAGTTTCGGGCTCTATCGTTTGGCCTGTCTTTGGCCCTATGAGTCTTTACAAAGTGCCTCGCAGTAGTAGCTGTGGCCTTAAGCAGGAATGGCCATAACGTCTTCCCTTACCTGGACAGTTGGATTCTGATGGCTCCCACCAGGGAGCAGTTGCTCAGAACCATGGAAGACACTTTTTTTTTCCTTTGTTCCAGGATCTGGGAATCACCCTCAGTCTCCCCAAATCCCTCCCCTTGGTTGAGCCAGATGCTTTAGTACATCAGGGCAATCGTGTACACTGCCCAAGGCAAAGCTTTTCTGCCCCCAGACAGAGCATAATGCCTTCAGGCACAGGCTCGACTGGTCTCGTCTCGCCAGGTCCCGGCCAGATCATTTCTCTGGCTGCTGGGACACATGGCAACGGCCATTGCAACAGTCCCACTGGCTTGCCTGCATATGAGAGTTGCCTGGTGGAACCTTTGGGTCCAGTGGGATCAGTGCACAGATGATTTGGAACAACCGGTGTCTTTCTATCGCTGTGTGGTAGACTCTAGAGTGGTGGTTGAACCCATCCAACCTCTCCAAGTGGGTCCACTTTAGAACAGTTGCTTTGTCGGATCCTGACCACGGACGCATCAGGCCAGGGCTGGGGTGCTCATCTGGCAGACGCAAGGGATATGGTCCCCAAAGGAAAAGCATCTCCATATTAGTGTTTTGGAGATGTGGGTTATACTTTACACTCTGCAGGCATTCCAGACAAACCTGCTCCTAGGCCCTCTTTTGATCCAGATGGGCACTGTCAGTGGTCTTTTACATAAACGAGCAGGGAGGAATGCACTCTTACCACCTCTGCAGGAGGCCATGAGAGTCTGGTATCGGGCCATATAGCATCACCTGGACTTGACCGCTGTGCATGTTCCAGGTGTTCAGAATACCTTGGCCGACAGCTTTAACTGGTCCCAGTCCAGGGCTCATGAATGGGAAATTCTTCCCTCTGTAGTCGAAAACCTCTTCAACAGTTGGGGCCATCCAGAGCTGGATCTCTTTGCGTCCCCATTCAGTGCAAAACAGCCCAGTTTCTGCTTGCTAGATCCGGGGACTGGTGTTCTATGGCGAGATACGTTGTCCCTCTCCTGTACAGGGAGGTTTCTGTATGCCTTGCCTCCCTTTCCACTACTTCAGAGATGATCCTGATAGCCCCGTACTGGCCGCATCAGATATGGTTTCCACTCCTTCAGCAACTAACAGTGGAACCTCCTATCCCTATGCCCCTGTGCTCAGACTTGCTTTCCCAGGAGCAGGGCACTCTGGTCCAGCTGGACCGCAAGTCTCTGCATCTTCATGCATGGCTCCTGCAGACTTGGCAGCTGCCCGACTTGGGGTTTCCTTCCGGGTGGCAGATTTTGTAGTGGCAACCAGGAAAACCCTCTGATAGAGCCACTTACGCTATCAAGTGGAAATGGTTCTGTATCTGGTCCACCGCTCGTCACCTAGATCCCTTAACCTGTCCGATGAATGTAGCTCTAGAATACCTCCTTTCCCTGTCAGACTCCAGTCTGTTACTCTTCGATAAAGGTGCACTTATGTCTGGCTCGGTGCTGAGGATTGAGGCACTGGATGCCATACTGGCGACCTGGGTTCAGGAGTGAACTTGGGCAGTCGGGGGTCTGCAGGGGAGAGGGAGGATTGAGTGTCTAGCGACTGCTCTCCTTTCTCTGGGGTGGGCAGGGGGATCACATGTCTCTGCAGTGGCAACTGGCAGAGGCCAGGATTACTGCGGATAGCATGCACAGTTGAGGGCTGGAATGCAGCGGGCATCTGCACGTAGTGCACTGACGCCATTGAACGACCGGCTCTGAAGGAGGAAAAAATGGCGGAAAATTGCGGGGCGATTGTGGCAGCTGATGGCCATGTCCTGCGCTCCCAGTCACGAGAGGTGTGCCCCCAGGTATCAGGAGCCAGGTCCCCTGTGGGGAGGAGGAGGAGCCGGACTCTTCGTGCCATCCTGCGTGGAGGGAGCGTGTCACTGACCAGTATCAGGCAAGTGGTGTCATGCTGGGATGATCTCCACCACCGCCTCCGCAGTAGTAGTGAAAGTATTGTTGTGTTTAAAAATAAATAAATAAAATAAAATAAAATAAATAAATAAAGGTGCACTTATCCACTGTCTCAGCGTACCATGCACCTATGGAAGGCAAAACCCTTGCCCAGCTGGAGTTTTCCTGCACCTTTTTGTGGCGCATACCGCATCTGAAGCCTCTCATCAGGCACCCTGTCCCTCTATGGGACCTTTTGTTTATTTTAGAAAAGCTTACTTTGCCTCCGTTTGAGCCGGCCACAAGCTGCGAGCTCTGCTTTGTGTCGTGGAAAGCATTGTTTTTAGTTGCTATTACTTATGCTCGAAGGATTTCCGAGTATAGTGCAGTGGTTTAAGGCTGAGCTGCAAATCTGGTATCATCCAGCAGACCAGACCTGGGTTTGAATCCCACAGCTTCCACTTACATACTGTGTGATCCTGAGCAAGTTAACTTCCCTGTGCTCCCAGGTCGCGCCTGTTTTTTTTTAAAAAAAAAAGCTTTCAACTTAGTGTGCTACTCCTGGTTAAACAACTAAAAAGAAAAAAAAAAGCCTATATGCTAATAGTGGAATGTTAAATAGGCTTGAGCTCAGTTTTTAAACCACTGTCATTGGTACATTCTATGTAACTGCCAGATTCTTTACTCCACCTGCCTGTGAAGTTGCCTCGGAGATTTCTCCTCAGCTCCTTCAGTTAAATTCAAGTTTAATCAGATTTTCAAACTACTGTTTGTATTTTTATTTTCAAACCTCTGTCTTTCGGTTACAGGTTAGACTAGTTTTTTTTTTCAGTCTAAGTTTTTTTGGCTTCTGATCAATTTTTGCAACCAAGAGGAAACCAGGAACATTTATTTACTTTCTTGAGGTAAAGTTTGTTTTTTTACTATGAAGCATTGTGTTCTGGGCACTGGTAAGGTTTTGGTTTAAAAAAAACAAAACAAAAAAAAAAACTGGGTTTTTCTCAGTTTTTCTCTCTGTCGCTAACCCGGACGTTAACCAAAAGCTTTTATTTTACCTTATCCAGGCTTAACTGCCAACTGTGGATGAGTTCTAAATTCCTACTGTTTGAGATTGTCACAGAAACCCAAGAAAAGAACCGGTCCCACTGGGTTTCAGCATTGCACAGTGTGCGATTTGCCGTTTGCTAAGGCTAACCCACATCTGATGTGTGTAATCTACCTAGGGTTTGATCACCTGAAGGCAGACTGTGAAATCTGCAAAAAGTTCCCTCAGTTGACACTTGACAGGCACCTTAATAGACTGCAGGAAAGAATGGCTGAAAAAGCTACTGACACGGAGAGTGGGTCCGGTTACACATCCAAGGATAAACTGGTGGACCTGGAGGGGGTGCCCTCTGACTGAGGCGAGACCTCCGCTAGTAAGAGAAGCACAGAAACAGGCCTTGAAACGTCTTTTGCTAAAAACAAAAATGGCAGGTTCAGAACCACAGAAGCATGCGGTTGCGGTTCCAACTGCTGAAGACATTGTGAATGCTATTTGCATTATACAGTCCTTGCAAACCGGTTCAGGGGAACCGGGTCAGCATACCAGGGCTCACACCACGGTTCAAATGCCTGGTACTTCTCTCCTCTCCGGTTCATATGACCAGGAGTGGGATGGTGATGAGGAAGATGAATTTGGCGAACCTACTGAGCCTGAAGTCTCTCTCCTGAGCATTTGGCAACTGAGTCCCCCCCCCACCCCCGTCCTTCTGGGGACCCCTCCTCCCATTATGCCTTCATGAAGAAGGTAGCAGAAGCTTTGGAGCTGCCTGCCCCGGAGGCTTCTGAGGAGGAGGAAGAGCCTGATTACGTTGAAATGATGGATGTGCCTGCTAGTAAGAGACTACTTTTATTTATTTTAGTCTTTGGTAACTGGGTAAGGCCCACTAGGCACAAGTGCCTGTTTTTCAGGGGCGACCTGGGAGCACTGGTTGGTTAAGTGATTTGCTCAGTGTCTCACAGTATGCAAGTGGAGGGTGTGAGAATCAAGCCAAGATCTGGTCTGCTGGATGTACCAAACTCATTCACAGCTTGTTACCCTAACCTCTAGGCTATACTGATACCAATACATAAGTCCCATAAGAAGCAAACCATGAAAATATTAGACTCCTACTTCTATACCAAGGATGGACAGGAGGTATTTGTTGGCTGGTAATGGCACTGGCTTTTTGGTTAGCTATTGCAGTCAGGGAGGAGTGGTTCAGGCTGCAGCCTGTGAAAAAGCAGGCATCCCTCTAACCTCTCACCTTCCTGAGAAGGATTCCAGGAGAACTGACTCCATGGCAAAAAAAAAAAAAGGGGCACCTTGCTGCTTCCCTGGGTATCAGGCAAACCTCCTATATGGCCTTTGTTTCCGGGTACCAGAAGAGTGTCATGGAATCTGTAAAGGATTTGGCTAGTAAGGCCCCATCTCAGCTAGCAGCAGACCTAGAAGAGATTGCAAGAATGGTGTGGAGGCATCCAAGTACCAATTTCACATGGCCATAGATGCCAATGATGGTGTCTCTAGGGTGATGGCCACTGCTGTCTCTGAGAAGGTTTACCTGGCTAAGGTGCACGAACCTCTCTCAGGACACCCAGACAAATGCCCTGGACCTTCCCATGATACAGAACTCTCTTTTTGGGGAACAGACAGAGGCCTATATAAAAATGATGAATGAATACAGGGTAGCATACAAGAGTGTTGTAGCCAAATAAGGCTGCCACCCCACAAAAGCAGCAGAGTAGGGGAAGCAGGGGCAGACCTTCTCAAAGGTCTTTCTACCAGGCCCAGGCCTTCCCTGCCTATCCGCAGCAAAGAGGCTACTTTAGGGGTAGGAGCAGAAGAGGTGCCAGTCGTGCTGGCTCTAGTCCTAAGCCCAAGACCCTTGCCAAACAGTCCCCCTGCGGTGAGTGCTGGGGCTGCCTCCCCAATCCCAGTAGGGGGCAGACTGGCTTACTACTTCCAGGCATGGCAAGCCATTACCACTACAAGGGCCTTGTTCTAAGCTTCAGATCATTCCTCAAAACAAGAGCAAGGTCATTCAAACCTGCCATCAAGTCAGAAACAGCCCTGCTAGAGGCAGAGGTGTCCACCGTCCTGCTAGTCGAGACAGTGGAACCTGTTCCATTCCCCTACAGGGAAAAAGGGCTGTACTCAAGGTACTTTCTAACCTTGAAGAAAACCGGGGAGTGGTGACCCATTCTGGATCTGATACCTCAACAAGCATCTGACAAGATCAAAGTTCATAATAGTCACCCTGGCTACGATTCTTCCCACTCTAAGGCAAGGGGACTGGTTGGCATCCTTGGACCTCAAGGGATGACTACTTTCACATACCCATCAGGAGTCTCACAGGAAATATATCTGGTTCGAGCTGATGACATTAGGCCACTATCAGTTCAGGGCCCTGCCCTTCAGCCTCTCTTCAGCCCCAAGGACCTTCACAAAGTGCCTGGCAGTGGTCATGGCACATCTGAGAAGGCAAGGAATCACTGTTTTTCCTTACCTGGATGACTGGCTAGTCATGGGCCATTCCCCTCAGCAGGTACAGGAATCTCTAACCATTACACAGGACACCTTGCAGCCCCTGGGGATCCTGGTAACTCTCAAGAAGTCAGTTCTAAAACCGGTCCAGCTCCTGCATTTCATAGGGGCAGAGCTGAACACAGTTCAGGCAAATGCTATCCTACCACCAGCAAGGGTGGACAGCCTAGTTCAGTTGGCAGGCTCTTGACTGCATGTCCCTTGATCAGCAAGGTATTTCCTTCAGTTTCTGGGTTACATGGCTGCAGCCACAGCAGTGGTCCCAGGGACCAGATTTCAGATGAAGGACATTCAGTTCCACCTAAGGTCCTTTTGGTCATAGAGAAGGGATTCCTTGTTCAAGGTGGTGCCAGTGACTTCCACCTTGCTGCAGGCCCTGCAGTGGTGGCAGGAAAGGGACAACCTTCGAGAAGGGGTCCCTTTCCTGCAACAATCTCCTACTGTGGTGCTGACCATGGATGCTTCCCTCCTGGGGTGGGGAGCCCACCTAGGAGATCACACTGCATATGGTACATTGACCAAGCAAGTGTCTCTGCTGCACATAAACCTGCTGGAACTCTGGGCAATGCTGCTGGCACTGCAGTCAATTGCCACAATGGTGCTGGGGAAGGTGGTCCAAGTCAGAACAGACACCACCACCACCATGTACTACATAAACAAACAGGGAGGAACCAGGTCCTCTACATTGTGCACAGAGCCATGAAGGTTGGGAGCCTGGCCTACTCCCTCAAGGTCTCCCTCACAGCAGTTCACCTGCCAGGGAAGGACAGTTTCTTGGCAGATGCACTCAGCAGAATCAATCAGAGCCATCATGAATGGACTCTGAACAGGCAAGTCCTGTTAGCAGTATTCTGGAGATGGGGCACTCCAGAGGTGGACCTCTTTGCAGCCCCAGACAATCATCACTTGCCCCAGTTCTGCTGCATGCCACCAGCCCTGGGCTCAATACCTCTGGATGCATTGCTTTTAGACTGGACAGGCAAGTTTCTGTATGCCTTAATTCCATTTCCTCTGATCCTTAGAGTTCTAACCAAACTTGGATGTCAGTCAGCTACATTAATACTGATGGCTCCAGGCTGGGCCAGACAGCCGTGGTACTCAGTGTTGCTGACCCTGTCGACAACCAGTCTAATTTGCCTTCCCAGGAGGTACAATCTCCTGACTGTCTCCTTGGGGAGGATCCTGTATCCGAACTGCAAATCCCTTGGGCTCAAGGTCTGGCTCTTGAGGACCTAGAGTATGCAGGCTTGCATCTCTCAGAATGGGGTGATAGACATTTTAATGGTCTCCAGGAAGCCTTCCACCAGGAAGACTTGCACTTCAAAATGGAAAAGGTTCTCTAGCTGGTCTTCCCAAAGGAATACAGATCCACAGGAAGTCGGCTTGGCTGTCCTGCTGGACTAGTTGGCTCGCCTTCATTCTTTAGGCCTCTGGCCTTCTACTTTCAAGGTGAATTTGGTAGCTGTTTCTGCCTATATCTCAGCAGGGAAGGGCCCATCCCTGGCTTCTAATGCTATTTTTAAGAGGTCCTTTAAGGGGTTGCTCCACTGGCATCCTCCTCATAGGGAAACTACTCCTTCCTGGGACCTGAACATCTACATAACGCAGCTGATGCAGCCCCCTTTTGAACCCATGTCTTCAGCAGAGCTTGAGTATCTGACATGGAAAAATGTCTTTCAAACAATGTGAAGTCTTGCTGTATTCTGACAATTTGCAGTAGCTCCAGCTCTTGAACTGCCCCGGAGAGTGAAGGGTTAAATTCTATGCCAGGCATAGAACGTTGGGCTCGAGCTCGGTTGAAAACTCTGTGTCCTTTTGAAACCTAACCGTCAGATTCTTTACTCCGCCTCACTGAACAGTCGCTCCGGAGATTTCTCCTTCTGCTCGGTTCTATCGCAGTTAAAGTTTCAGTTTGAGTCTGATTTTTCGTTCCGTTTTTCGGTTCAAGACTGTCTGTGGTACCGTAAGTACTTAGATTAGTAGCTGTTGTGTGGAAATTGTGAAATTTTTCTGATCGGTTTGGCTGAACCGATCTTGTAGTAAGATCTTGAAAAAGAAAAAGTTAGTGTGTGGTTACCGGTCCGTATCGGTTTAAAAAAAAAAAAAAAAAACCATAATTTTAGCGTTTGTTTTCCATCACCCGTGACATGGTGTGAAACCGATAGGGGAGTCTTGCCTGGCGGTTGCAATATAAAGGTTAAGTTGGTTAGGTTGGCCATGTCTGAGAAATCCAAGAAAAAAAACGGGCCGACTGGGTTTCAGCACTGCAGTTTATGTGGGGAGGTCTTTGCTAAGGCCGATTCCCACACCACCTGTGTTTACTGTCTGGGGTTTGACCACCTCGATTCAGACTGCCAAATTTGTAAGAATTTCCCTAAATCTATCCTGGAGAAAAGGTTAGGTAGACTTAGGGATAAGGAGGCTGAGAAATCCGCTGACCTGGAAGGCCAGTGTGGTACGGTTCCTAGCGAACCAGAAGGGAGTGCCCTCTGACCAGGGCTATACTTCTTCGGGCAAGAGGAGAGCCGATCCTGAGGGATCGGTTCCTACAAAAGGAAAACGAAAGGATAAATCGGCCGGTTTGGATCCAGAGCTGCATGTTCCGACCGTTGAAGAGCCAAAGCGATTCGGATTGTGGAATCACTTCGTCCGTTTCCGACCGATCCGATGCCTTCTGGCAGAGGTTCGGTCGATTCTCACGGTTCAGGATTATTCCCCTGAAGATTTTTACGAACTGGAGTTTGATGAGGAGGGGGATTTTGAAGAGGATGATTAAGACGGTGAAAGTCTAGGTATGCCTGTGGAACCGGACATCTCCCCAGACAGACCTTCCGGTGTTTTCCCCTCCTAGCCTTTGAGTCTCCTCCCCACTTTCTGTTCTACAGAAAAGTGTCTGAAACCCTCCAGCTTCCTACTGAGGAGGCTGTAGAGGATCAAGAGGAGCCTGACTTCATAGAGATAATGGACATCCCAGAGTCTGAGACTGTCTATTCCCCTTCATAGGTCATTTAGGAAACAGAAAAAAAATTCTTAGGTCTCCCAACTCTGTACCTCCTGTTGACAAGAGAATGGACAAGAGGTACACCTTGTCAGGCTTGGATACGGAATTTCTTTACCAACAATGCAGCCATGTTGGGGTAGTGCAGGCTACTGCCTGTGACAAGGCAGACATCCCCTTGGCTTCACACCCCACAGAGATTCCAGGAAGATAGATGCCATGGCAAAGAAACAGTACTTGGCATCATCTTTGGGACTCAGGCAGGCTAATTATATGACCTATACAGCCAGGACCAGAAGTCCAGGTGGGACACTGTACTGGCACTGGCTAAACAGGCCTCCCCCCAGCTAGCCAAGGAGCTGGAGGGTGTGGCTGCTGATGGGATTGAGGAATCAAAGGTGCAATTTCATGCTGCTGTAGACTCCAATGATGTGTCAGGAGTCATGGCTACATCTGTGGCTCTTCGGAGAATAGCCTGGCTCAGATGTACTAGCCTTTCGCAGGACACCCAGGCTAAGGCCATGGATTTCCCTGTAGTGGGTAATTCTTTGTTTGAGGAGCAGACAGAGAATTACATGAAGAAAATGGATGAGTACAGGACCACTTATAGGAGTCCCCAGGCCAAGGAGAGGCAGGCAACTCCTCAGAGGCAGCAAGCTAGGGGCAGGTCTTTTCACAGGCCTTTCTACCAGACGCAGGCCTCCTCTTCCTTTTCTCAGAGAGGGTTCTTCAGAGGGAGAGGCAGAAGGGGGATTAGCAGGGCTGCAACCACCCCTCAGCTTAAGGCTCCTGCCAAGCAGACACCCTGATGTGTCAGCCCGAGTCGACTCCCCCATTCCACTACGAGGCATGCTGGCTTACTTTGTACAGGACTGGATTTCCATTACCTCAGACAAGTGGGTCCCGGAGGTTGTGAGCCAGGGGCTGGTTCTCAGTTTCAAAAGTTTTCCGAAACTGAGACCCAGATCCTTTCCACCTGCAAATACTTCAGAAACCCTTTCTCTAGAGACAGAGGATCTTACTTCGAGATACAGCTCTTGCAGCAGGTTACACCATTAGGACTGAAGGCGTCAGGCGTCAGGACCCCACGGAAATTTTCTAGCTAGCAGTCTTCAGCGGGGACCGCCTCCGACGTCAGGTGCAGTACATAAGGAGGCGGTCCCGCCACAATCCCCAGATCTTACTTCGAGAGGGCCCTTGCAATAGGTAATTACATATAGGACTGACGCTGGCCGGCGGCAGGACCCCACTGAAAATCTTTCTAACTAGCAGTCTCATAGGGACCGCCCCACGCCAGGTGACCGCGCCATACGCCGGTATAAAAGGGAGGTCCCGGATGCCCGCCTTCCAGTTCTTTCCCGCCGTTAGCTCGTGTAGCGCCTCGCGGTAAAGTTCTTGCTTAATCAGCCCTGTTCTTCGTTGTTTTTTCCGAGAATTTTCAGTATTTTTCTTATCGTCCGGTCATCTTCGGTGTATGTCGTCCCCTACACCTTCCGAGCAAAAAAAACAAGTGCGACTCGTGCGGCGCCCAACTGCCGCACAAGGACGGACATTCCCTCTGCCTAGGCCCCGACCACCCGGTCGACAGGTGCCCGCATTGCCTTCACTTCAACGCGGCTACCCGCAGACGACGCCAACAGTCCCTGGAAGCCCATCTTCTAAAGCAAAAGATGTCTTCGATGGAAAAAGAATTGAAGAAGCTCAGGCAGGCGTCGACTTCTCCAGAAGGGCATTGTAAAAAACGGGACAAGGAGAGGCATCGAGAAGAGCCTCGCCGCGACCCGCCGGAGTCGCGCCCAGGTAATATCCCTCCGGGACCGTCTGGCGTCACCTCCAAGGCTTTGGAGGAGGCGCCGGGCCCGCCCGCTGGCTCACGCCTGGCTTTGGCGGGCGCCCGGGCAAAGGAGGCCTCAGCCCCAGTTCAGCTGCAGGCTTGCGGCCTACTGTGCGGGCGACTCCCATAAGTCGGATGTCGGCTCGTCTGCCGGGAGAAGGTCGATAAAGACACCCGACCTTCCGGGGCGGCGCACGACCTCGTCCCCCTCGGACCGGGCTGCCCCCCAGTCATCGGCCCGCCTCCGGCGAGGGATCCAGTAAGACAGATGCCGGCTCCTCCGGGAACTAGCCCTTAAGCTGCACGTCAGCTCCCCCGACGTGTGACGGAACCTACGACGGACCCTCCAACCCCCGTTGTACCCGGTTTCCCGCAGCAGTCGCTGCCGTCCGGAGAGCCCGAGTCATCCCAGTCTGACCCCAGGGACCCCCCCCCCCCGTCCCTGGGCGATGCGGGGGATATTCCACCTCCGTCAGACCCTCCTCCTAGGGAACGGATCTGACGCCAGCCCGACGCCGGGGCTGCCCACCGCCGGGCGTGGATATTCGATTACGTCGGGCCCTGCTCCCCTGGGCCTCTCACTGTTGACCCGCCCGTGGGGCCACCTTCTGGGCCATCTGCTCCAGCAGCTCCTCTGGCGCCCGGGTACCTGCCGTCTTATCTGACGCCGTCGTACCTGGGACTGCAGTATCCAGCACCGCAGTACCCGACGCCGGTCCCTCCGCCGCAGTACCAGATGCCTCAATACCCGGCACCGGTTTTCCCGCAGCCGGGCTTCGGATATTCGCCTTATGGATACAACCCGTATTTTTATCCCCCTCCTCCTCCACCTCCACTGCCCCCTCAGCCGCCGGTGGATCTGCAGGAGACTCTGGCTTCCTGGTGGGCTGAGGCCAAGGCTCAGCTCACCAAGGAAGTAGAGAGCCGCCTTACGGCGACGGTGCCGCCCCCGTACGCCCAAGGCGGCACACTCCCTCACCGCCTCCGGACTCCAGAGCCCTTCCCTCTGGATCTCGAGAGGGGCAGGACACGCGTCCAGGAATCCCCCCAAGGAACCCGTTCCTCCCCCCAGCCATGTTAGGGAGTCTTATTCTACTTCTACTTCTGATTCTTCTTCTTTGCTCTCGGATTCCTCGGATTCTTCAGATGGATGCTCCGAAAGAGACAACGAGCCACGCTCTCCATCCAAGCCCTGGCCGAGGAGTCCTCCGTAGTCTCCTCCGGAGGACCCTTCCTTCATGGAGTTGCTCAGAAAAATCCAGGAAGTACATCAGTGGCGCTCATTGGAACCAGATCCTCAGCGGGTCAAACTCGCTGAACATCTGGACCTGCCCCTGACGGCTCCTACTTTAGTGCCACCCCGGATCGAGCCTCACACCCACCTTGTTTCCACTATTTGGAAACAATCTTCGGCTTTAGCCCCGCCTCCTAGGAAGTCTAACAGGCTATACCAGGCTCCTGAGGGTGTAGATTTTTTGACTCTCACCTGTGCAGATTCGGTCGATGATTACCGCCACGGCCGGTCAGCACATCCCAAACATCTAAGCTCGCTCCTCCGGATAAGGAATCTCGCCTCCTGTTCCAGTATGGAAGAAAGATATATGCCTCTTCCACACTGGGAATTCGGGCCCTGAATTATGTTGCTCATATGGGGGATTACCAGAAGGCCATCCTTACCCAGGCGGAATCCAAGATTGACTTTACCTGACTCTCAAGTCAAGCAGGAGTTAGCTGACTTAGTCCGTTCTGCTCATTCGGCCAGCCGTCACATTCTGCGGACGACATACGATGCAGTGGACACTACCGGGCGGAGCTCGCTCGCCGTAAGTCTTCGCGTCATGCCTGGCTCAAGGTGTCAGGTTTGGTCCCGGAGGTGCAGTCAGCGTATCCAGGAAGCAACTTTCTCAGGGTTTGGTGCTGTGGTGATGTCAAGGACATCATCACCGACTTGCAGGAGAAGGGGACGGCTCTAAAATCCGGTGGATCTCATGTACCGCCCCCATCCCCCAGCGCCTGGCCCTTTTCGCAGAATTCAGTCGCCCAAGCCAAACCCTCAAGGCGGCCGATACTAAACGCTGGCCCCGAGCTGCCAGGCCCTCGCCCAAAAAGCAGCGGGTGCCCCAGCTGCGCGCCCACACCACCTGACTCCTCCTCTCCCACTGCCTCCGACACACTGAGGAACCGTAGGAGGGAGGGCTCCTCCACCTTCCGGGTTGGGAGAGGATAACAACGGATTCTGGGTGCTTCAGATTATAGTGGAAGGGCACTCTAGAGTTTCTACAGAAACCACCCTCTGAAGTCGCCCTCACGTAAGGGACCATCGTCCTTGGTCAAGGAAGAAATTTCTGTCCTCCTTGCGAAGCAGGCCATAGAACCCGTCCCTCCTCATCTTCAAGGGACGGGTTACTATTCTCATTTCTTCCTGGTCTCAAAGAAGACGGGAGATCTCAGACCCATTCTCGATCTCAGCTCCTTGAACCTTTACGTGGAATACAAAAGGTTCAGGATGCTCTCCCTACAGACCCTTCTGCCCCTCCTTCGGCCGGGTCAATGGCTTTGTGCGCTGGACATGCAGGATGCTTATCTGCACATCCCCATTCGCCCTCTCATCGCAGTCATCTTCGGCCTGCTTCCAGGGGACCATTACCAATTCTGGGCACCTCGCTTGGTCTTCCCGCACCCCGAGTTTTTACCAAATGCCTGGCTGTGCTGGTGCCCACCTGTGTACGAGAGGAGTTCAGGTAGTTTCTTACCTGACGACTGGCTCCTGGGCGGCCCTGGCCCAGGAGGAGCTCCTGCATTTTCTCTCCTCACCCACAGGTTTTCACTTGCCTGGGTATTACCATCAACCATTTCAAGTCTCATCTGGATCCCTCCCAGAGACTACAGTTTATCGGGGCTATACTCGATACGACGATCTGCAAGGCCTTCCTGCCTCCGGACAGGGCGGCCTCTCTTCAGTCACAGATCTCTCTGCTATCAGAACGCAGGAAGGTTCCGGCAAGGTCAGTTCTCTGTCTCTTGGGGCTCATGACGGCCGCCATCCCGACAGTTCCCCGCACTCTGCTGCACGTGAGAATCTCTCAGTGGACTCTTCGCTCCCAGTGGGATCAACTTGTAGATGACCTAGATCATCTAGTTCTGATCTCCTCGCCAATGGCAAGAGACTTGCAATGGTGGATGATTCAAGAGAACCTGTTTCGGGGTGTCCCCTTCTGTCATCTCCCCCCCCCCTCCCAGACTCTGACCACAGACGATCAGGTGAAGGTTGGGGACCCTTCTGTCCTCACTGGACCCAGGGATCTTGGTCCAGATTGAGCTAGCTTCACATCAATGTGCTCGAGCTTTGAGCAGCATTGTATGCCTCCAAGCCCCTCACCAATACATTCTTCCCGGGTCACCTAGCTGCCCAGATGGACAACATGCGGTATGGTACATCAACAAGCAGGAGGGACTCGATCTACCCTCATGCAGGGAAGCAATGAGGGTCTGGGCTGGGCACTCAGCACAACCTTCACTCCTCACTGCACCACGCTCCAGGAGTCGACACTCTGGCAGACCAGCTAAGCCGCTCGTCTGCCCTTCCACACGAGTGGGAATTGGACCAAAAGGTGATAGACGATATCTTCCAGCTTTGTGGGACTCCTCAAGTAGACCTGTTCGCCTGTCCCCAAAACGCAAAACTTCCCGCCTTTTGCTCGCTTGTTCCAGAGCAAGGCACTTTCTGGAGTGACGCTCTATCTCTAGACTGGAAGGACAGATTCGTCTGTGCTTTTTCCCCAATTCCTCTAGTCCCTCATGTATTGCAGAACCTTACCACAGAAGGAGCAAGAATGATTCTGATTGCTCCTTTCTGGCCCAGGCAAATCTGGTTTCTAGGGACATGGATATGTTGTTCATCCACACTTATTGGCAGGTATCCTTGCCGCTTAAATCTTGGCCGAAGGTCTTCAAGCTGCCCTCCCACCCACCCGGTGGTAAAACTCGGCTCCGCCTCATGACGCCAGATCTTCCTTACCGCTTGGAAGCTCAGGTTCCTCTCCTGCTCTATGATAAGACTGGTTCCTAACTCTTCGTTTTGCGAATTTTAAAAGTTTTTCAACTTTAGACTTTCGCTGCTTCATCCTCGCAACTGCGATGGACAACCAACTCCCGGTTTTGTGAGATGCCCTATGGGCAGAAGATGTCTCACGATCCGCACCCACGCGCTCACTGCTTATGCCTTGAGCACGACTCCGCAGGCCTGCGACCTGTCCTTCTCTTGGCCTACGCTCTCGAAGACCGTAATGCCTGCTTACAAACCTGGGTGCTCCGAGAAGCTTGCCCGTGAAGTCAAAAGAGGCTCACATGGTCATCATGGCAGCGGGTTTCATGGATCAGCTAGAGCAGATGATCGCCTCGAAGAGTGGCGGCTCGTGTCACTATTTCCTCGGCGCCGGCTTTTATTCCGCCTCCCTGGGTTCCTTATTCGGCCTCCTTCAAGGAGATCTGTCTGTCCCTCTCCACCAAGGGAGAGGGCCCAACGTCTGCTGGACCTTCTCGGTCCAAAAAGAAAGACAAGGGTAAGTCCCTCCGTCGACGCTCTTGGGAGCGGGAAAAGTCCCTCTCCCCGAGTAGTCGGCCATTGATTTCGGTTGATCCTTCGGCTTCAGCCACTGGTCTCATGGTATCCCCATCAGATCAGTTGACCAAGACTCCCGTCGACGCAGTCGAGATATTTCTCGACCCGTTGGACGGGTTGTCAACTGGTGAAGCCGAAAATCCTCTCTCCCCGGTTCCCCCGGTGGGAGTTGAGGATCCTGTGGGTTTGCCAGTGCCTCCCGGTTCCGGAGCCCCTCGGTGAACCTTCCAAGCCGAGGGGAGAGCCGGTCCCACCCGCCCTCCCTCCGAACTCCCCGAGAAAACAGAGGTTCTCGGTCTCAGACTTTTCGCTGTCCAGCCGATCCCTGGCCACAGGCGGTCTCTGTCTCGGCACCACGGCAAGCGGCGCCGGGCCATCTCATCCTCCTCCTCGACGAGGAGAAGCTCTGGCCGAGTTAGGCCGGGCGGTATTTAGGACCTCATGTGCAACAGCTTTTGAACGGGAACAAGCTGACCAGCGCTTTCCCCGGCCATTAAGTGGCTGTCACGGAGCTGCCGAGCAACCCCGACCTTCCCGAGGCGCCTGTTCCAGGCCGGGTTGTTCGCCAAAACCAGCTGCTTCACCATTCGTGAACCCCGCCCACAGCCGTTATTTGGGCTCCACCAAGAATTCTCGGTCGGCTCAGGGTCTGCCCTAGGTTGTCTGTCACTCTTTCACTCCCGATCGCCTCGCAGGTGGAGGGTGGCTCAGGCCTACAGCAGCTCTTTTATGGACTCTTCGGAGTCCGATGACGATTCCTCCTTTTCTCCAAGCGGTGGACTTGAGTCCTCTGGGGGTCAGTCGATGGACGTCAGCCCTTCATCCTTTCTGGGCTACTTTAGCTCATCTCGGAGTCCACCGGGATGCAGCGCTCGAGCCAGTATCTAAGCTGGCCAAGTATCCTCACGGAGATATTGGACCGAGGATTCTCTACTGAGGCCTTCCTGTAGCAGAGGCCATTGTGGGTCTGTCCTGAGCTCTGGCACGCCCTGCTTCCTGCCCTGCATCTTCGGCCAGGATGGCCAGGAAATATGCGGTCCGACCGGTTCCCCTGTCCGGGTTTTTCGAACAACCTCAGCCGAGGGGTTAGTTACTGACAGCGTGTCCTGCGTCGGAAATGCTAGGACGTGACAAACCCCTCACAAGGAGTCCAAGAAATTGACTATGCCGCTAGTTCATGCTCATGTCCTCCCTCGCCTCGGCCAGGCCAGCTCAGCCGTGTTGATGGCACACTTCTTATGCCCTGTTGGGCTCCCTGGATGAGGTAGTCCCTCATCTCCCGCCGACCTGCAGACCACGGTTAAACAGGTGCGGGACCAGGGCAGGGCAGTGGCCAAGCAGCAACTTCAGACTGCTTTGACATCGGTGACTCTGCGCGTCAGGTCAGCGGCCGCAGTGGCCATGTGTCGGGCATGGCTGAGGATATCCACCTTCACAGTGGATGCCCTGCTCATTGCTGGCGGATGTCCCTTCTTGGGGACCAACCTCTTGGCCCTGGAGTGGAAGGTCACCTCCAGAGGATCGAGAAGTCCAATGCTACCCTGGACCTGTCTCTTCCGCTACAAAGGGACAAAGGCCGCAGGCCACAGCCTAAACCCTTTCGTCTCCTGCTGGCGCCTGCTGCACGTCCGGCCCAGCAACATCAGGGCCAGCAGGCTCGCGCAGCACCCCAAACCCAAGCCCCACTGGGTTTCCTCCAGGAAGCAAGGAGGTAAGGCCCAGGAGGTCCCTCGCCAGTTCCTCCTCCAAGCTTTGCCCAGTGACGGGTTGAAGGCGCCGCCTGCAACCTCGCCGCTTTACCCCAGATTCTCTGGGGAACAGCTCATTACTTCTTTCCGCCTGGTCCGTTATTACAAGGACAGATGGATATTGAGGTGGTGGGAAAGGCCTGCTCTGGAGTTCTGCAGGCCCCGCCTTCAGAACTGGTCGCACTCGGGAGGCCTCGGGTCCCAGAGTTTAACTGTCTGCCCAATGAGCCGAGACGCCTCCTCCTCCAGAAGGAGGTGATCAGGAGGTGGCGGACCCTCCTCAGTCCCGGGTTAGTGTCCAGGTACTTCCTGTCCCAAAACGGATGGGGGCTGACGCCTATTCTCGACTCTACATGACCTAAACAAGTCTTTAAGGTCCGAACCTTCAGAATGGTTACTTGGCTCAGATAATGCCATCCTTGGAACGCGGCATGTGGTTCTGCCTCTGACCTGCAGGACGCGCCTTTTCTACGTCCCCATCCTCATCTGCCGAGAGGTTCCTTCGCCGAGCAGAGGATCCTCGAGTTCCGCCATGCCCTCGGCTTGTCTCAAGCTCCCAGGTCTTCACCAAATGCATAGCAGTGGTGACAGTATTCCCGCGTGCCGAGGAGTCCGGACAGGTACATCACCTGGATGATTGGCTGATAGCAGCCCCTCCAAGCAGTGAGGTGGAGCGGTCCAGGGATCTGGCCTCCAGGTTTGTTTCTCAAGTCGGCCTCCCATCAATGAGGCCAAGTCAGAACTCGTGCCAAAGCAGGTTATACAATCTATCGGGCAGAGCCTCACCTCATTTGAGGCCAGAGCACGGCCCCAGTGGACAGGGCCGAGGTCTCTTCCTCCTTGTCTCGATCATTTCTGAGTTAGCAATCAAGGCCTGCCCGGACTTCCCCAGGCCTGGTCTCATGCGCGGCCTGTACCAGCGTGGTCCGCTGGGCCTGCTGGAACATGTGCCCCCTTCAGTGGGGCCTGGCCAGCCGGTGGTCTCAATGCTGCGATCCTTGACCAGCTAGTGACGGTGACCCAGGATGGGAACGCGGCCCAGTGGTGGATCGCTCCAGCGCACCTGCAGGAGGGCATCCGTCTTTGTCCGCCTCGCAGCCGATGTCTCTCCATCGACCAATGCCTCTCTGATGGGCTGGGGTGCCTATCTGGGGAACACTGACGACGGCCTCTGGTCCCCACTGGAGTCCCGATGCCATATCACACCTGCTGGAGCTCCGAGCCGTCCGCTTAGCTCTCCTCGCCGCTCGCCCGCTTCTTCGGGTCAAGTGGTTCAGGTCCAGACGGACAATACCACGACCATGTACTATCTAAACCACCAGGGTGGGACGCGCCTCCATGCTTCTATGCAAGGAAGCTCTCCGATCTGGTCACTGTCAGCAGCCTGGAGGCGGATCTCCTAGCCATTCATGTGGGCAGAGCTCCACCACCCTACGATGCTCTGCTCGGATAGGGCTGTGTCCCACAAGGGTCTCTCCCGGCCGGAGGTAGTATAGATCTGTTCTCCCATTGCGGCACCCTCAGGTGGACCTGTTTGCCCAGGAGAACGCGAAGTTGAGGCTGTTCCATGCCCGCCCCCCTCAGCAGGGCTTGCTGCAGGGGGATGCCTTCTTGAGGCCCCCAGGCCTCTTCTACGCCTTTCCCCCATTTCCCTTGATCCACAAGGTGCTTCTCAAGGCGAGGAGGGACAAGGCGCAGGTGATTCTAGTAGCCCCAGACTGGCTCCGCCAATGCTGGTATCCAGATCTCCTCAGCCTCTGCTCCAGGCTCCCGAGGCAGCTTCCAGCTCGCCCAGACCTGCTTTCAGTCAATCAGGGGAAGGTGTTCCATCCGGACCTTCAATCCCTGCACCTGACGCCTGGTTCCTGAGCTGCCAGAGTTCCAGGCCTGGGTCTTCTGACGAGGTCCCCTCAATGTAGTTGAGGCCCCGTATGAATCGACCAGGAATGCTACGCCTTCAAATGGAAGAGATTTTCCATTTGGTGTCAGGGCAAGGGCCTGACCTTCCTCCTGTTCCTGGCGCATATTGGACTACCTGTGGTCCCTTTCTCAGCAAGGGCTTAGGTCGACGACCCTTACAGCACGTGGCAGCCATCTCTGCTTACTGGGCGCTGGCCGAAGCAAGACGGTGACGCAGGAAAGGTGGTCTGGCGCCAAAGGCCTTGATCGCATTTCCTCCGGGTGCGGTAGAACCTCCACCTCGCGGGATCTACTGCTGGTACTGGCAAAGCTCAAGTGGGCAGGCCATCTGAACCAATGCACAGGTGTGACTCTCTCACCTGTCGTGGAAGACCGCTTCTTGGTGGCTATCATGTCAGCCAGAAGGATGGGAGAGCTCAGGCACTTTCCATCGAGTCTCCTTACCTGGTCTTCCACAGGGACAAGGTTGTCCTGCCCATCTGAAATTTCTTCCCAAGGTAGTGTCGGAGTTTCACCT
This sequence comes from Neoceratodus forsteri, assembly GCA_016271365.2. Classification (NCBI taxonomy): domain Eukaryota; kingdom Metazoa; phylum Chordata; order Ceratodontiformes; family Ceratodontidae; genus Neoceratodus; species Neoceratodus forsteri. The sequence goes on from CM028137.1 coordinate 513,654,044, forward strand.
TAACCAGGTGTTGACTTGCTGGTGTTCTACCCCAATCACACTTGAGGTCAATAGGCTCCATACTCTGACCCTAGAAGCAGTTTCTCGCCTACTATAAGGAGTGCACGCTGGAATTGGAGAGGTTCGGCCAGCTGTTTGTCACTCACACTGAAGCCGCAGACCTGGCAGACCTGCAGCCAAGCGACGATAAGCAGGTGGGTCACCTCCTGCATAGATCTCTCTATAAGTTGGGCATGGAGCTCCCAGAGGGATAAGAGCTCATTCTACCCGCCATACTGCTGCATCGGTGGCTGCTTCCAGGGACGTCCCTATCCAGGAAATCTGCAGGCTGCTATCTGAAGTCAGCACACCTTCATACCACTACCACATGGGATGCTTGAGTCACGCCGGGATGCTGGTTTTGGGGCCTCTGGTTCTGCTCTCTTTCCCAAGTAAGTATTGGGGGTGTGATGTGCCTCCCTCCTCCCTGAGAACTGCTAGGAGTCTGCCGACAGTGTGGATGAACAACATATCCATGTCCTTTGAAACACAGGTTACTCACCTGTAACAGGAGTTCTAGGAATGGTATGTTGTTCATCCTGACTCCTGTCTCTCGGCTGGCGCTGTCTAGGCTTTCAGCTGTGGCCAGATCTGGCGTCATGGGGGCGGAGCCGAGTTTTACTACCCGGGTGGGTGGGAGGAGCCAGCTGAAGACCTTCCGGCAAGATTTAAAGCGGCAAGGATACCTGCCAATAAGTGTGGATGAACAACATACCATTCCTAGAACTCCTGTTACAGGTGTAACCTGTATGTCTCTCTTCTACAACAATTCTCAGAGGTTCCTCCTCTTGCCTCTTCCTTTATCTCGAGGTTTGCTGACTCGATCAGGGACCCTGGTCCATCCGGGCCTCAAGTCCTGTAACTTCATGCATGGCTCCTGCAGACCTAGCTCAACTTGCTTTGGTGCTCTCCAAAAGTGGTGGAGATTCTGTGGAGGCTAGAAACCCTCCACTAGGTCCACTTATGCCATGAAATGGAAGAGATTTTCTATTTGGGCTACCTCTAGAAACGTTGGAGCCTTTCTCCTGTTCAGTGGCCGTTTCTGTTTGGAATATTTACGCCATCTCTTGACCTGGGTCTGTCATTCCTCCTGAAAGTGCACATAGCGCTATTTCAGCCTACCATGTTCCTATCGCAGATAAAGCGCTTGCCCAATTAGAGGTCTCTAAGATTTTCTTAGAGGGGTCCTCATCTGAGGCCCTCATCCGAACTCCTGTTCCTCTTGTGACTTGAACTTTGTTCTCGAAACGTACCCTTCCTCCTTCGAACCTGCGGCATCCGTGAGATCTGATTGTCTTTCATGGAAGACACTATTTTTTGGCTATTACTTCTGCTCAAGAATTTTTGTCAGGCCCTATGTGTAAAATCCTCATTTGATTTTTTTCACAAAGAATCGAGTGGCTCTTCGCACGAACCCTAAGTTTCTGCCTAAAGTGGTAGCAGAGTCTACCTTAAATCAGTCTATAGAGTTGCCTGCCATTTTCACACAGTACTCCAACCAAGGAGAATACTTACTCCATACCATGGATGTTCACCGGATTCTGAGATACTACACCAACAGGACAAAGGATCTCAAAGACTGATCAGTTGTTTGCCTTCCCTTTCGGGAGCAAAAGAGATAATGCTGTTTCCAAGCAATGCCTGTTGAAGTGGTTGGCTCATTGCATCACTTTCTGTTATGACAAGTACAACAAGACCCTTCCGGGTCAAGTCAGAGGTCACTCCCCTCGTGGAGTAGCGGCCTCTGCGGCTTGTTTCAAGAATGTGTCTGCGGCAGACATCTGTGCTGCTGCCACCTGGACTTCTGTCCATACCTTTGCGAAACACTACAGTTTTGACATCGGCCTGCGTGAGCAGGCTTGGGCTAGCTGTTTTGCAGGGCCTCCTGTCTTGAGGAGTTCCAGGCTTCTGCTACTTTTTGGAGTAGTTCCTCCTCGATGCCTTTTATTTGTTTCAGACTGCTTGGGATTCAGTTCTATATGTAATTACCTGCCAAGAGGCCTCTCAGTAAGATAGTACAGTTATGTAAGAACTTACTGTAACAGTAGATCTTCGAGAGGCTCTTTCAGGTAATACCTTCCCCGCCTCCACTTAGGCTTCTTCAGCTCTTTTCCAGGAATGGAAACATCCGTTTTCTCGTCCAGGCCTTCCGGCCTGTGGCGTGAAAGAACTGGAAGGTGGGCGCCTGGGATCGCCTTTATACTGCTGTATGACGCCGTCACCTGACTTTGGGGCGGTCTCGCCAGGACCTCTCAGGCGAAATTTTCCGTTGGGGTCCCTTGCTGGTGTCAGTCCTATATGTAATTACCTACTGCAAGAGCCTCTCTCGAAGATCTACTGTTACGGTAAGTTCTTACGTAACTGTACTTTCTTTTCCCGCCGTCGACTTCACAGCATCAGCCTCTCGGTCAGTTCTAGCGCGCGACGACTAGGAGAATTTCAACAGTTCTTTTCATTGGAATTCGTCTGATGTCCTCTCCAACTTCCGTGGAGGGCCATTCATCGAAGTGTGCCTGCGGCAAACAGATTCCTTTTAAGGATCCTCACTCGGCCTGTTTCCGCTGCCTGGGCCCTGACCACGACACCCAGGCCTGCTCCTTCTGCCAGGGCTTTAACAGCCATACGAGGATCCACTGTCAGGAGGCCCTCCAAGCTTTCCTCCTTGAGGAGAAACTTAAGGCAATGGACCGAGACCCTTCTTCCAGAGGGGAATCTTCAGGGAAGTCCCACCGGCACCGCGAAAAGCACTGGGAGAAGGAGAGATCCAGATCCCCTACCAGGGCCTCGGACTCCTGCAGCTCCGGCTCCAGGTCGGACCGCTGTCTGTCAAGGGCCCGCTCTCTGTTAGTGGGTCCTCATCTCTGCAGCCTGTCAAGACCTCCAGGCCTGCTTCTTCCACTCCGACTAAGGCCTCATCGAGGTCTGGGGAGTGCCCTAAGTTGTCCTTCCGGCATCCGGCCTCTGTCAGGTCTGTCTCCCAACCACCGCCACCCCATCGCAAGACCAAGGAGCTGACCTCCCTTAAGCGGACGTCAGACCTGACGTCAGCCCACCCATCGGCCAAGGCATATAGGCACTCCAAGGAACCGATGACTGTCCGTCACCCATCGCCGGTCAGGCATTTGCCCCCGAGGACGCCAGCGGGGGGAATGGCGTCCGCTACCGCAGAAAAGAGGACTACACCACCGCCTACAGACGTCAGTCGGGAGGCATTGTCGGAGGAGGAATCTACCCAGCCCGAAGACCAGGCGGGCGACCCCGGACCCATCGAGCTTCCACGGGAACCCTCTCCGGAACCAGAGACCCCCGGGGATCTGATGCCTGGCCCCACTGACAGGCCACCGGCGCCCGGTCCATCGTCGGCCCTAAATCTGGCTGAAGTGAAGGAGCTCTTCACCTTCTGGTGGGGGACCGTCAAGAAGGATATGGTCACCACGCAACCTCCTCCTGCGCCTGCTGCCCCTCCGACCCGTGCACCCCCTTCTCCACCTAGGGGGTCAGCAGGACGGGCATCATCCCCCAAGGAGCCAGCATCACCTCCTAGGGGCAGATCTTTGGAGAAGAGAAGGCCTCCATCAAGATCCACTTCAGGGTCACCCAGCCCCAAGAGGCCCAGAAGACTTCGTTATGCCCCGTCCATGGAGGATTCCAGATCTGACATCTGAGTGCTCCAGATCTCCTTCTCCAATCAGCGTCCCCTCTCCGGACCCACGTGACCTTCCCAGCTCCCCTCCGGATGACCCCTCGCTCACCGAGAGATGATAATGAGGGCATATTCAGGAGAACACAGGGTGGGACGCTGAAGAGCTTGACCCTGAGAAAGACTACTCTGCCGCTACCTTCGCAAAGACCCCAAGCCTGTGGTAGCTGCACCCTTTGGTGGACACCTTTGTGGGCGTCACAGGGCTGCTTGAAGCGTCCACATTTGACCCGGCAATGCCGAGGGAGGCCACCGCTTGCACAGCCTCAAGGAGGACCAGTACCTGGTGAACCATCCTCTGGCCGACTCCCTGGTCATCACAGCCTCACATGACCAGTCTCAGAAACCGCAGCACTTGAGCACGCAGCCACCGGACCCGGGGTCCAAGCAGTTGGACGTCCTGGACAGGCACACGTACACGACTTGCGCCATTAGGTCGTTGAATTACCTCACCCACATGGTTCAGTTTCAGAACGCGTTATGGGAGCAGGGACAGGACCTAGCTGAAAATTGCCAGATCGGTGGCCAGAAGGAGGAGCTGTTGCAACCTCCGCACGAGTTCAGGACGTGGGGACCCAGGTTTTAGAGACTATATGACTCTGAGTGGACTCTCTCGCCAGAGCTGCTGCCTCAGGCGTGTCTCTGGAGACACCTTATGGCTCCATGTCTCGGTTTGCCCCCGGATGTCCAGTAGAACATCATGGACGCCTCTTATCATGGCGGAGTTCTGTTCGGTGAAGCCTCGGAGAAGGTGATCACCAAATTGCAGGAAGCCGGGAAGGTGATTAGATCTGCACACGCTATGTACAGGTCTCGGCTTAGTTCCATTTGCAGGAACCAGAGTTGCTTTCGCAGCCGGACCCAAAGGTAACAACCTCGTTTCGGCCAGGAACAGAGGGGCTCCTTCGCCCGAAAAGCCCAGGCCAAGACATCCTCAGGCAGAGGCCAACGAGCCACAAAGTCTGCCCAACCTGCAGGATCCAATGCTGCCACAGCATGACTCTTCCCTGCCCCGGCCCTCCTCAGGATCAACGGGAATGAAGGTCGGGGTCGCATATGCGACCACCTGCCAGGTGTGGCGCCGATCACCACCGACAGGTGGGTGCTACGGTTGGTCGAAAGAGGCCATTATAGAGGTTCTAGAACACCCGCCCACAAGGCCTCCTCCGCTTCCCCGCTATTCGGTCAGCACGCCTGCTTATACAGCAGGAGGTGCTCACGCCTAGAGAAGGAAGCTTTGGAGCACGCTCCAGGGAACCAGAGAGGAGCAGGATACTATTCATACTTTCCTGGTTCCAAAGAAAACAGGGACCTTTCGTCCAATCTTGGACCTCAGTGACCTCAACTGTCGGTCGCTCACAAGTGCTTCCGCATGGTGACCCTTCCGGCTAATCCCCATGCTGAAGAAAGACGCTTTCTTGGTGTCCCTGGACATGCAGGACGCTTACGTGCACATTCCTATTGCTCAGGCGCACAGGAGGTTCCTGCGCTTCGAGTTTCTCGGCTGCCATTATCAGTTCCAGGCACTTCCCTTCGGGCTGTCAGCACCTCGGGTTTTTACCAAGTGCATGGCAGTTGTGGCAGCGTCTCTGAGGAGACAGGGCCACTACGTGTTCCCGTACCTGGACGATTGGCCTCTCATGGCCCCTTCCAAGGAGGCACTACGGATTGCCATCCAGTCTACCCAGACCCTTTCTCAGTCTCTGGGCATCCTCATCCACTACGAGAAGTCTCTCCTGGTACCGTCCCAGAAACTGCAGTTCATAGGGGCAGTTCTGGACACCGTCAAGGGAACAGCCTTTCTTCCCGAAGACAGAGCGGAACGCATTCGATCCTCGTAAGGGACCTGTCAGTGAAGAAGCCCGTCCCAGCCAGACTAGTCCTTCGCCTGCTCGGACACATGGCTGCGGCCATTCCTACAGTCCCGATGGCAAGACTCCACATGCAGGTAACCCAGTGGATGTTAAGGGTGCAATGGGACCAATGGCAAGACCATCTGCAGTATCCAGTCAGAATCACAAAGGCCGTGGTTCAGGACTGGCAATGGTGGCTAGATCAGAGAACCCTCTCTGTGGTGGGGGGGGGGGTTCCTTTCACAGCACCGTCCCCGGTTATAACTCTCTCCACAGATGCCTCAGGGCTGGGGTGGGGAGCACACTTGAACGGGGTGAGGTCTCGGGGAACATGGACTACCCAGGAATCTCATCTCCATATCAACATATTGGAGATGAGGGCGGTCCTTTATGCCCTGCAAGCCTTCCAGTCGGAGATTCCACCGAGTACTCTTGTTGCAAACAGACACAATTGCGTTGATGTATTACCTCAACAACCAAGGAGGCACACACTCTTGCCCCCTTTCCAGGGAGGCCATGAGAGTGTGGGAATGAGTAATTCGACACGGCGCAAACGTTGTTACTGTTCACGTTCCCGGGGTGGACAACACTGTCGCAGACAGCCTGAGTCGTTCCCAGGCCAGAGTCCACGAGTGGGAACTTCTACAGGAGGTGGCAGAGGATCTGTTCCACAGATGGGGCACTCCAGAATTAGATCTATTTGCGTCCCCATCCAACGCTAAACTGCCCAATTTTTGCTCGCTAGATCCAGGGCCTGGTGTTTTCTGGCAAGACGTGTTGTCCCTCTCCTGGGCGGGCTGATTCCTCTATGCCTTCCCTCCTTTCTCGTTGATCCAGAGAGTTCTTCTCAAACTTCGCGGGGAGCACGCGACGCTTATCCTGATAGCGCCTTTCTGGCCCAGACAAATCTGGTTCCCGTTACTGCAACAGCTATCTCTGGAACCTCCGCTTCCTTTGCCAATCAACTCCCATCTGTTGTCTCAGGAGGAGGGTTCACTAGTCCATCCGGACTTACATTCATTGATCCTACATGCCTGGCTCCTAGAGACATAGCCATCATGCGGCACGGGGTCTCGCAAGAGGTGGCAGACGTGCTTCGTGCCGCTAGAAAACCGGCAACACACGCAACATACGCCATGAAGTGGCACAGGTTTTGCCTGTGGGCTCAAACGTGCGGTTTCTCACCCTTAGACTGTTCTGAGAAGCTGGTTCTGGAGTACCTGCTTTCCCTTTTTCAATCTGGGCTAGCTTACTCCTCGATCAAAGTGCACCTTTGTGCAATCTCAGCTTATCATGCTCCCATAGGCCATCGTATGGTGGCTCAACTGGATACTACTCGTGCCTTTTTAAGGGGGGTCCTCCACCTTAGGCCACCTATCAAGGATCCGGTTCCTCCTTGGGACCTGCCCTTCATCCTGGAGCAGCTTACGCTGCCACCCTTTGAACCAGCCGCGGATGGCGAGCTACGTTTTCTGTTGTGGAAAACGTTGTTTTTAGTTGCAGTTACTTAGGCGAGAAGAATTTCCGAATTGCATGCACTCCTGTGCAAAGAGCCTTATTTAATTTTCCACCAGGATAGGGTATCCCTGAGGACAAATCCTATGTTCTAGGAGCGTGGATATGTTGTTCATCCACACTGTCTGGCATTGTCCCTTTCCCCTTTAAATCTTGCCGGAAGTCTTCAAGCTGGCTCCTCCCACCCACCCGGGTGCTAAATACCTCGGTCGGCCCCATGACGCCAGATCTTCCTTCTCCGCTGGAAGAATCTGGTTCTCAGTGTTTCTGCAGTGTTGAGGCCCTGGATCTGCTTTCTCGACGGTTTTCGCACCGGTGATCTTCACTCTGAAACCTCGCTAGAGCTTACGACTCTGATTCGGACATGGATGACAAGTCACCCTCGGTTTCGCCAGTGTTCTTGCGACAGAAATGTCGCCACACCATCCCCACCCTCTCATGCGCGCTTACTGCCTGTCTGATCCACGATACCGCAGTGCTCCATTTGCGCTCCTTCCAACCCAACGCCCTGAAGACTGCCAGGCACGCCTGAAGCTGGGTAGACCGGAGTCTCGCACCCACTGGTAAAATCGAGAGGCCAGGTGGGCGGTTTCGCGGGTCGGGATCCGCTGAGCAGCTCGAAAGCATGGCGGCCGAGGAAGAAGCCGGCCAAGCCTCGTTAGCCGAGGCTCTTCTGTGCCGCCTACCTGGGCTCTCCTTCTCAGGATCCTTTGGATTGTGCCAGTCTCTCCCACCAAGGTGGGCGCCTCGGCCCTCCACTCTTCCGTCAAAAAAGGCGATCCTAAATCATCTTCGAAATGAAGAAGGCGACTCCCGGGATCAGGAGCGTCCCAAGTTTCGACTTTGGTCGAAATTGCCTCCGGCCGCTGGGTTTTCAGACCTCCGCCTGTACCGGGCGAGAGGTTGAGAGTCGGCTGATCCGGCCGAGATTATTCTCACCCGATCGAGCTGCTATCACCGACTTCTGTCGATGATTCTTTGAGAGAACGCCCTTCTCCCGACGAGGAGACCTGCCTCATGGGCCTCCCGATCGAGGAAAAGAACCGGAGCCTCGGTTTCACCGAGCCCAGTCTCTCCGGATCGACTGTGCCTAGCACCGCCGGTCTCGATCAGGAGTAAGTCCTCTCGGTCGATCGACCCAAAAGGACACAAGCACTCCTGTAAGAGGCGCCGCCACCGCTCCTCTTCCTCCTCGGACGAGGAGAGGCTTCAACGAAAAATTCGCTGATCGCTAGTATCTCATGTGGCAGCACCCTGCTAGCAGGTCAGAGCTGGCCCTCGGGGTCCCGGCTATTTCTGCCTCAGCCTCTTCGCCGCCTCAGACACCGATTGCCCGTGCGGCTCTTCGGGGCTCCGTGTGTCTTCCGCTGCAACTGGTTTCAGGTTCCCACCTATTTGGTGGAACCTCCACCTAAGTTGCCCCTGGAGGATTCCTCCAAGAGGCACGACAGTCTTCGGTCTTCCCACAGACTGTCAATCACGGTCACCCCTGATTGCCCTAGGCGTATCGAGAGGGACTTAGGTGGGCAGCCTTTATATCGGGACCCTCCGATTCCGATAACACTGGCCTTCACTCTCGATGAGCTTCGCGCCAGGCTTGGAAGAAGGGCCTTCCTCCTTCCAGGGCATCCTCCGGCTCATTTCTGAATCGACGGGGATGGCCCTACAGCCTATCCAGAAAAAGGCGGAATATCCCCTTACGGATATCCTTAAGAGGGGGGATACCCCTACGGAGGCTTTTCCAGTCGCCGAAGCCATTATGGGTCCGGCCTTGGAACTCTGGCAGCGTCCAGCCTCCTGCCCAGCTCCATCTGCCCGCATGGCACGCAAGTACGCGGTGCCCACAGGGTCTTTGGCAGGGTTTACTGAGCACCCCTCGGCGGAAAGCCTTGTGACTGCCTCAGTATTCAGGCGGACGGGCAGCTCAGCCGATACTGACCGCCCTCCAGACAGAGTCCAAACTCATGGACCACTCCGCCTAAAGGTCTATGCTGCATCATCTTTGGGCCCAGGCAAGCTCAGCGGTGATTATGGCACACTTCTCTCACGCCTCTTGGGGTCGCTGGATGAGTTCTTCCCACGTCCCAGCTGACATGCAGACCACGGTCACAGGTCAGGATCAAGGCAGAGTTGTTGCTAAACAACAACTCCAGACTGCTCTGGACGGGTGATTCCTGTGCCTGCTCACTAGCTGCAGCGTATCCATTCACAGCAGGTCTTGGCTGAGGTTATCCTCCTTTCCGTGGATACTCAGCACAAGCTGGCTGATGTGCCCTTCCTTGGCACCGACCTCTTCGGCCAGGAGTGGCAGGTCACCTGCAGCGTATCGAGCAATCTAATGCCACCTTAGATGCTACATCTGCTAAGGGTTCAAGTAAGAACCAGCAGAAGCGCAGGAAGAAGCCTTTTCGTCAGTCTTCCCCTGCGATCAGGCAACCACCCTTCCAGGGGGGTCAACAACAGCAGCAGGCTCAGGCTTGGCGCCCTAGGCCCAAGCAAGGCCCCCAGCAGCCACGCAAAGGAGGCCGAGGCACTGGTCCAGGTACCTCCTCCTCCTCTAAGCCTGCTCAGTAACGGGCCGGTGGTGTCCTCCCCTGTACCCGTCACTTCAGCTCTGGGTCCTCCCGTGTGGGGCCGGCTCCGCCACTTCGTTTCCGCAGTACCCGCCCAGCCGAGCCCGTGCCCCACGAGAGGAGCGGATCTCAGTCGCCCAGTCTGTCCTCCGAGACGACATTGCGCTACTCCTCCTCAAAGAGGGTGGCCCGAGTGACGGATCCTCCTTCAGACCCAGGCTTTGTCTCCAGGTATTTCCGTGCCAAACGGATGGGGGTTACGCCCTATTCTAGATCTGCACGACCTGAATCGGTATCTCAGGTCTCGCACCTTCGGATGGTAACTCTAAATCAGATCATACCATCCCTGGAGCGAAACATGTGGTTCTGCACACTGGATCTTCAGGACGCCTTTTTTCCATGTCCCTATCCGTCTGCCTCATCAGCGGTTCCTCCGCCCAGGGTCGGCGGGACCGTGACGAGTTCAGAGCTATGCCGCTCGGCCTGTCATCGGCCCCAAGGGTTTTACCAAATGCATTGCAGTGGTGGCAGCCCATCTTCAGCGCCAGTGGGTTCTAGATCCCCTACCTGGACGATTGGCTCTTGGCGATCCTCCTTCAGGAGGTGGAGAGGTCCAGGACCTGACCCTCCGAACCTGTTTCACACTTGGGCCTTCTGATCGAGGCCAACTTGAACTCGTACCTTCCCAGGTGATGGGCTTCATCGGGCAGAGCTCGACTCGCCAAGCCAGAGCTCGCTCCCCGCGGACAGGGCGGAGGTCTCCTCCTTTGCCCAATCATTTTTGGTTGGGCACTCACGCCTGCCCGGTCTTCCTGCGCCCTGGGCTACATGGCGGCACGCGGTGGTCCGCCTCGGCCAGACTGCACATGCACCCCTCCAGTGGAGTCCCGCCCAGTGTTCTCAGCGCCAGGGTCTTTTCACCAGCTGGTCACGGTCACCCAGAGGATGCGGACGCCTCCAATGGTGGACCATCCCAGTCATCTGCAGGAAGGGATCCTGCTGGTCCGCCTCGAGCCGGCGTCGCCCCACGACCGATGCCTCTCTCATGGGCTGGGAGCCCACATGGGGACCACAGAGCTCATGGGCTCTGACTCCAGAGAAGTCCCGATACCACATCAACCTGTTGGAGCTCAGGGCAGTCAGACTGGCTCTGTCAGCTTTCGCTCCTCAGCTCCGGGGTCAAGTGGTTCAAGTCCAGACGGACAATACCACGACCATGTACTACCTCAGCAAACAGGGCGGCATGCACTCCCGTCTGCTATGCAAGGAGGCGCTCCGGATCTGGACCCTCGTCAGCCGACTGGAGGCGGATCTCCTAGCCATCCATGTGGCAGGAGTTGCGAACCAGCTGGCGGATGCTCTCAGCCGCTTAGGCCAGACATCCCACGAGTGGTCTCTCCATCCAGAGGTAGCTTACTACCTGTTCTCTTGTTGGGGCAAACTGTTGGTGGACCTGTTTGCCTCCAGGGAGAACACCAAGCTGAGGCTGTTTCATGCCCGCCCCCCTCAGCAGGGCTCGCTGCAGGGGGATGCCTTCTTGAGGCCATGGACCCCAGGCCTCTTTTACGCCTTTCCTCCATTTCCCTTGATCCACAGGGTGTTACTCAAGGTGAGGAAGGACAAGGCGAAGGTGATCCTGGTAGCCCCAGATTGGCCACGCCAGTTCTGTTATCCAGATCTCCTCAGCCTCAGCTGCAGGAACCCGAAGCGGCTCAGTACACGCCCGGACCTGATTTTTCTGAACCAGGGGAAGGTCCTTCACCCGGACCTTCAATCCCTGCACCTCACAGCCTGGTTCCTGAGCGGCTAGAGTTCCAGGCTTTGGGTCTTTCTGAGGATGTCTACACCGTGGTGGAGGCATCTCGAAAAGAATTGACCAGGAAATGTTATGCCTTCAAATGGAAGAGATTTTTCATTTGATGTCAGGGTAAAGGTCTGGATCCCTTATCCTGCTCGGTGGCTAACATTCTGGACTACCTTTGGTCTCTCTTAAGGAGAGGTCTTGGTCGATCGACCCTTAGGGTGTGCACCTTGCAGCCATCTCTGCCCACCGGCGCGGGCCGGTCAGCCGACGTTGGCTCAGGAGCGGTGATCGGCGCTTTTTCAAGGCTTGATCACATATCCCTCCGGTGCGTGAACTTCCACCTGGGATCTTTTGCTGGTTTGGCAAAACTCATGGGCAAGCCATTCAACCCCTGCACAAGTGTGAGCTCTCGACTTGTCGTGGAAGACTGTTTTCCTGGTGGCTGTCACGCCAGCAGAAGGACAGGGGAGCTCCAGGCGCTTTCGGTGGACTCCCCTTATCTGGTCTTTCACAGGGACAAAGTTGTCCTGTGCCTCCACCCGAAATTCCTTCCGAAGGTGGTGTCAGTTTCACCTTAACCAGGTGTTGACCCTGCCAGTATATTACCCTAATTATACCTCGAACGCCGAGTATAGGCTCCATACTCTGGACCTCAGACGTGCTCTCTCCTATTAAAAGGAGAGGACGGCGGAAATTTGGGGAGAGGTTCGCCAGCTGTTTGTCACCACGCTGAAGCCGCTTCTGGCAGACCTGCAGCCAAGCGGACTATTGCGAGATGGATCACATCATGCATAAGTCTGTGCTTTCACAATTGGTGGGTAAGGACCTTCCAAGGCTAAGGGCTCATTCTACCCGTCATACTGCTGCTCCGGTGGCTGCTTCCAGGGACATCCCTATCCAGGAAATCTGTCGGCTGCTACCGAAGTCAGCAAGCACCTTTATTACCCATTACCACATTGACCTAGAGTCACGCCGGGATGCTGGTTTTGGGGCCTCGGTTCTCCAGTCTCTATTCCCTAAGTAGGGGTGTGTGCGCCTCCTCCTCCTGGAGAACTGCTTGGAGTCTGCCAGACAGTGTGGATGAACAACATATCCACGCTCCTAGAAGAACAGGTTACTCACCTGTAACAGTAGTTCTAGGAGTGGTATGTATTGTTCATCCACCCACCACCCAACCTCCCGGCTTTAGGCGCACAACCTGGCTTCCAGCGGCTAGATCTGGCCATGGGTGGAGCCGAGTATTACCACCCGGTGGGTGGGAGGAGCCAGCTTGAAGACTTCCGGCAAGATTTAAAGGGAAAGGGACAATGCCAGACAGTGTGGATGAACAACATATACCACTCCTAGAACTACTGTTACAGGTGAGTAACCTGTTCTTTCTGCCTAAGGTGGTTTCAGCCTTACCCTTAATCAGGATATTGACTTACCAGTGTACTTTCCAAAGTACACCAATCGTGGAGAAGCGCTGCTTCACACCCTGGATGTTCACAGGTGTCTTAGATATTACCTGACCAGAACCAAGCAGCACTGAAAAGCGGATCAGCTGTTCGTTTCCTTTGCTGAGAGGATGAAAGGGGCCCCTGTTTCGAAGCAGACCCTTTCACGTTGGCTCATTCAATGTATCTTTCTGTTATGACAAGCACAGCAAACCCTTGCCAGGCGTGGTCAAGGGCCATTCTACCAGAGGAGTGGCCACCTCCTTTGCAGCACTGAAGAATGTGTCCACTGCAACTATTTGTGCTGCAGCCACCTGGAGCTCGGTGCATACCTTTATTAGGCATTATAGCCTAGACATCGCCTCAGGGCGAAGGCCTGGTTTCGGCCTAGCCGTCCTTCACGGACTTCTGTCCTAGGCTCGAGCAGGGTGGTGCTCTCTGTTCTCCCTCCTCCCGATGGTTTTAGAATGTCACCGTTGCTTGGTCATCAGTCCTAATGGTGTAACGTGCTGCAAGAGCTGTATCTCCAAGTAAGATAGTACAGTTACGTAAGAACTTACCATAACAGTAGATCTTCGAGAACAGCTCTTGCAGCAGGTACCTTCCCGCCCACCATGCCCCCTTTTGGAGAAGGTAGGTTATAGCCTAACATCCATCTTTCAGGGTGGAACGATTTGTTTTTTAGTCTTGGCCATCTGATAGCGGATCCTTGGTTTCCTCTTCTGATGTCATCCAGTGGCCGGGAGTCTCCGGCGGGAGAACTGGGGATTGTGGCGGGACCGCCTGACATCGGGGGCAGCACAGACGTCGGAGGCGGTTCCCGCTGAAAACTGCTAGCTAGAAAATTTCCGTGGGGTCCTGACGCCTGACGGCTTCAGTCCTAATGGTGTAACCTGCTGGAAGAGCTGTTCTCGAAGATCTACTGTTACGGTAAGTTCTTACGTAACTGTACTTTTTGTCTCTTCTGGCTTTAAAGGCCATAGAGAGAGTTCCTACTCCATACAGGGACAAAGGTCTGTACTCCAGGTACCTCCTTACCCCGAAAAAGACTGGAGTGGCGACCCATCCTAGATCTAAGATTCCTAAACAAGCACCTAGTAAAGCCAAAATTCAAGATGGTGACTCTGGGAAGAATTCTTCCCTCTCTGAGGCCAGGAGACTGGCTAGCCTCCCTGGACCTCAAGGATGCCTATTTTCACATTCCCATCAGGTGCTCCCACAGAAAGTACCTCAGGTTCGAATTGCCCTTAGGCCATTATCTGTTCAGAGCAATGCCCTTCGGTCTAACCTCTGCTCCAAGGGTGTTTTACAAAATGCCTAGCAGTAGTGGTGGCCTTTTTAAGAAGGAAAAGGAGCTCTATTTTTCCATATCTGGACGATTGTCTTCTGGTGGGCCAGTCTTCAGACCAAGTCAAGTCAGATCTGCAGGTTACCCAGAAAGTTCTCACTTCCCTGGGGTTCCTTCTCAGTCTTCCCAAGTCAGTTCTCAAACCAGTACAGCTCCTCACTTTTATAAGAGCAGAGCTGGACACGCTCAAGGCAAGAGCCTTCCTTCCTTTGGAAAGTGCAAAAGCCATCTCTCAGCTGGCCTCTTCCTTTCTCCCTCCTGTTTCTCGACCAGCAAGGCATTTTCTGCAGCTTCTGGGCAACATGGCAGCTTCCACAGCAGTGGTCCAAGGGGCCAGGTTTCAGATGAGGGACATTTGGTTCCATCTGAGAACCTTTTGGTCCCAAAGGAAAGATCCTCTTACCAAGCTAGTTCCTGTTACTCAGACCTTAATTCAGTCCCTTCAGTGGTGGCAGGACCTGGACAGTCTGAGGCAAGGTGTTCCATTTGTCTCTCAGACTCACTCGGTGGTTCTTACCACAGATGCTTCCCTTTTGGGGTGGGGAGCCCATCTGGGGGCTCTCATGGCCCAGGGACTGTGGTCTCCTCAGGAATCCCTTCTTCACATCAACCTTCTGGAGCTCAGGGCAGTACTTCTTACCCTATAAGCTTTCTCTCAGTCAATACAGAACAAGGTGGTTCAGGTCAGTACGGACAACAGTACCACCCTGTGGTATATCAACAAGCAGGGAGGTACTTGGTCCACTGCCTTGTGCACGGAGGCCATGAAAGTATGGTCCCTGGCTTATTCCCTGCAGACCTCTCTGATAGCGGTCCACCTCCCAGGAAAGGACAATGTGATAGCGGATCTATTGAGCAGGATTTCCCAGGGCCATCACGAATGATCTCTGGATCCTTTGGTGTTGAAGGTGATCTTCTCAAGGTGGGGCACTCCGGAGGTAGATCTCTTTGCAGCCCCAGACAATCTCCAACTTCCTCTGTTTTGTTGCAGACCCCCAGTCTTGGGTTCAGTCCCTCTGGATGCTCTGATTTTGAACTGGGAAGGGAAGTTTCTTTATGCCTTCTCTCCTTTTCCCCTATTGTTCAAGGTTCTAGTCAAGGTAAGGTCACAACCATGCAAAGAGATTCTGATTGCTCCAGACTGGGCCAGGCAGCCTTGGTACCCCCTGTTGCTGTCCTTAGCAGTCCATCTTCCCATGTCTCTTACCAGGAATTACAATCTGCTAACCTCCTCTCAGGGGAGGATTTGTTACCCCAATCTCCAGTCACTCAATCTCAAGGCATGGCTCTTGAAAACTTAGAGTGTGCAGATTTACATCTGTCCCAAGGGGTTCCGGAGATCCTCGAGGCTCTCGAAAGCCTGCCACAAGAAAAACCTAGAACTCCAAATGAAAAAGGTTCAGTATTTGGTGTTCCAAGAAGCACATTTCCCCAGACACTGCTGACTTGTCTACAGTTCTGGATTACATGGTTTACCTTAATGGCCTAGGTCTCAAACCGGCTACTCTCAAAGTCGATTTCGGTTATTTCTGCTTTCCTGTCAGTGGGGAAATCTTCCTCTCTGTCATCTCACCTTGTATTCTGTAAATTTTTCAAAGGCTTGCTTTATACCAATCCCCCTTTTAGGGATCCTGCTCCTGCCTGGGATTTGAATATTTGTATTACTCAGCTGATGCAACCCCCCTTTGAGCCTATGTCCTCAGCAGAGCTCAAGTACTTGACTTGGAAAACTGTGTTTTTGGTTGCTGTTACTTCTGCCAGACGTATCCGTGAATTGCAAGCCCTGTCAGTGGAGCCTGACTTTATCTCTTTCAATAGAGATAAGGTGGTCCTTAGAACCAACAGAAGGTTCCTACCTAAAGTGGTTTCTGATTTCCACTTTAACCAATCTGTCTCTTGCTGTGTTCTTCACTGATCACACCTCCTCAGGGGAACGGTGGCTACACAGTTTAGATGTTAGAAGGGCCCTTAGTTACTACATAGAACGTACAAAGGGTCACAGGTTTGACTCCCTCCAGTTGTTCCTCACTCATGGGCAGCAGGTAAGGGAAAACCTGCCACCAAGAGTACCATTGCCAGGTGGATTGTGTCCTGTATTCAATTCTGCTATGAAAAACTGGGAAAAACTGCACCCTCAAGCCTGAGGGCTCATTCCACTAGAGGTACAGCTGCATCTCTGGCTGCAGCTAGGGATATCCCCTTGTTAGAAAGCTGTTAAGCAGCCACCTGGAAAACAGTTCATACCTTCACCAAGCATTACTCTCTGGATATCCAGGCTAGGAGTGATGCTAGGTTTGGCACAGCAGTACTTCAGAGCCTATTCCCAAAGTAGGTGCTGTCCTTCCTCCTTGGAGGTACTGCTTGGTAGTCTGCAAATTTTCAGAATACAGCAAGACTTCATGTTTGAAGAAAAAATTACTCACCTTAGTAATTGTGTTTCTTCTAATGGAGTTTTGCTGTATTCAGACCTCCCTCTCTTCCTCCCCTCTCAGAATCTGTTTTTGGGAAGTGGGTGGGCAGGTGCAGTGTTGCACCCCTGGGGTGTCTTTACCCCACTCCTGTTGTGTTGGGTGTTTTTGTATTTGTTTAATTAAGAGTTTTTAGTTCTTATTACCTGGTTTTGGTGCTTTGGGTTTCCTGACTTGAGTCTTTTGGGGAATCCAAAGTCTTTGTTGCCAGTTGGCTACTAGGAGTTTTTACAATTTCCACATTTAGTCAGTGAGTTTTAGCTCGTAAGAATCTGACGGTTTGGTTTCAAACGGACAGAGTTTTCAATCGAGCTCGAGCCAACGTTTTATGCCTGGCACCGAATTTAACCCTTCACTCTCCGGGGTAGTTCAAGAGCTGGAGCTAACTGCAAATTGTCAGAATACAGCAAGATTCCATTAGAAGAAACACAATTACTAAGGTGAGTAATTTTTACTTTTGGTAGCTGTCCCCTTCAGCAAGAAGGATCAGTGAGCTACATGCCTTATCTGTGGAGCCTAACTACATTGCACTCCACAGGGATAAGGTTGTTCTCAGAACAAATAGGAAATTCTTCCCCAAAGTGGTCTCGGGCTTCCACTTGAAACCAGTCCATTACATTGCCTGTTTTATTTACTGACAATTCTAGTTCGGGAGAATGCAGGCTGCATAGCCTAGATGTGAAGAGGGCTGTCTGCCATTATCTGGCTCAGACATGGCCATAGGAATGAGTATACCCAGCTGTTCCTCACCTGTGGAGAAGTGGGAAAGGGCAAGCCAATCACAAAAGGATAATCACTTTATGGAATGTGGCCTTCATTCATTCTGCTATGGCAAACTGGGTAAGGAGCCACCAGTGGGCTTGAGGGCTCACTCCACTAGGGAGACAGCTGCTTCTATAGCGGCTGCTAGAGATGTCCCTCTGCTGGAAATCTGTAAAGCAGCTACCTGGAAAACTGTTCATACATTCACCAAGCACTGCTGCCTGGACACTCAGACAGAAGTGATGCCAGGTTTGGCACAACAGTATTGCAGAGCCTATTTCCCAAGTAGGTTCTGTGCCCACCTCCAAGGGGCACTGCTTGATATGCATAAGTCAGAATACAGTAAGATGTCCTGGGATTTGAAGAAAAAATGACTTGCCATAGTAATCTTGTTTCATCCAAGGGAGTCTTACTGTATTCTGACCTCCCACCCTGCTTCCCCTACTAGAACCTGGGGGCACTGCACTCCAGCTGTTATTGATAGAAAATACTGGGCCACTGGGATGGTCATTGTTGAGCATCTGTGACTTGTCTTTTATATGCCCCATACTTGGGTTATATAGTTATGAGACTATTTTAGTTACATATGCACTTTAATTAGCATAGCGTAGCTATTATTTTTAGTTTCTCATAAGAGTCTGGCAGTTGCACAGAATGTAACAGGCACAGTGGTTTGAAAACTGAGCTCGAGCCTATTTGAACGTTCCACTATTAGCATATAGGCTTTCAACTCATCTTCAGGGCAGTTCAACTGGAAGGGCTAACTGCATAAGTCAGAATACAGTAAGACTGTCTTGGAAAAAAACAAGATTACTATGGTAAGTAACTTTTTTCTTTGTTTCTTTTGCCCCTAATAGAGCTGGGGCTCCTGTTTCTAAGCAGTGTTTGTCAAAATGGTTAGCCAGTTGCATTGTTTATTGTTACAAAAAAAATGACAAGCCTTTACTGGGCTCGGTTAAAGGCCATTCTACCAGGAGAGTGGCTGCTTCCTCTGTGTCCCTCAGGAACGTGTCTGCTGCTGATATCTGTGCAGCTGCCACTTGGAGTTCCGTCCACACTTTCATTCACCGTTACAGTCTGAACATTACCTCTAGGCATAGGGCAAGTTTTGTACTTGCTGTCCTGCAAGGCCTCCTCTCTTGAGAGTCCTATCTGCTCTCTGTGTCCTCCCAGCTGACGAGGTCGGTCCTTTCACTGCTTGGGACTCTGTCCTAATGGTGTTGCCAGCTGCAAGAGCCCCCTCGAAGTGATATAGCACAGTTACCTAAGAACTTTCCGCAACAGTAGAGCTTCGAGAAGAGCTCTTTGCAGCAGGTGCTGCTTTCTCTTCCTCCATCCATCCCCCTGGTGGTTGCTTCTCCATCTCGGATATCTCTCTTTCCTCAGTGTAGAGGAACCTCCTTGATCCTCCAATTTTCTGGGGGGGGGGGGCAGTCCCCCGCTAATGACTACTGTTCTGGTAAGTTCTTGCGTAACTGTACTTTTTGGCAACATATGGTGAGACATACTTCTCTACCTTTCCAGAGTGCATCAGTATGAGGTAGTGGCTTGGAGCTGCACCTTGTGCTTCAGACAGGAGGCTATGGGTTGGGGTGAATATTAAGGCTGACACTCTGTGACAGGGTTGAATAAGGCCGTGCCCCATTTGCTATGCAGAAAGAATTTAAACGCAGAGGTCTGTTCTATCCTCTCCTATTCTGTGTCTTGTCTGTCTGGTTGCGCAACCAAATTTTCTTGAGACCCAGGAACTGATCACTCCGATGGTTTCGCAGTTCTCCGCCTCTCGCCATCTCTCACTATTTCTGTATTTTCTCCCCTCTTGCATATCTGCAGTTATAAAAAATATATGTGAATCTCTGTGTAAAACTGAAACTGGGATCCCTTTGTTGAAAACTGTATATAATTATACTGTTGAAATGATTGCAAAAAGCTATTTGGAATTCAGGGGTTAACCTGAGATGCAGTTTTTAAGCCTTTTGTAGAGCTGTAACTGAGGTCATTTCTGGGTCACTATGTTCCTTTTGCTGCACATGCATCGAAACGGACAAGAACGTTCTGTAAGAAGCAGGATGTCAACGAGGCAAAGATATGTTATAAAAAGAGTGCTTTTGCTAGAGACAAGAAGAGTGAGACTGAAACTTTGAATTGAGATACCCACAGAAGAAGGACTTAGTTTTATCTGTTTGTACTGCCTTTGTAAATGGTTATGCTGAATAATTTTTATTTTGCTGCTGTTGAGAAAAATAAAATGTTTGCAAATTTTGAAACTGCTCCTCGTTTTTCTATGCTTCTTGACCTGTGCCTGACTCTTCTATGATACCCAGTTCTTTCATTTTTTTGTATTTCCTTAACCACGTCAGCTCTTAAGGTGCATACTGTGATCCTGAGCAAGTTACTTAACTTCCTTGTGCTCCCAGGTCGCATCTGGGAACAAGCTTCAGCTCAGTGTGCTACTCCTGGTTAAACAGTATTCACTTTCCCTTCCCTTAATTGCTCTGGTAATCTGTATGTCTTTTGTCTAATAGGGCGAGCATTCCTTGTCACTATTACATGCTCCACCCCTTTTGTACGGCCTGGTACTGTGGTAAAAGTACTGTTAAATGTCTTCAGCAAGTTACGAATTTCTGCGGTTTGTTCAGAGGTTAAGAAAACATTCACCTTTACCTCATCAGTATCATAAGCTACATCTTTATCAGTTTCTGGTAAAACTAGCAAAGCAGCTTTTGGTGTTTTTCAACCCATTTCTTGAGGAGGTTAGCATGGTGTATATATCTTAATAGGATTTTTCCTACCGGGGTCTCAATCTCATAGTTAAATGTGTTAGTACATCTAAGCAGTTTATAAGACTCTTGCCACCTCATTAACAGTTTATTTTCTGTAGTGGGTAGCAGCAGCAAGACCTTTTCGCCTGGGTCAAAAACCTTTTCTTTTACTCCATAGTCATAGTACACCTTCTGCTGGTTTTGAGCCTCTTCCTGATTATTGTGGGCGATTTCAACATATTTTATTAGTTTTTTTGTCAGGGCACATATATAAGATGTCGCCAGTGTCAGTGGCTCAGTAGGTAGCACACTCGCCTCTGAGGCCGGAAGATCAGAGGGCTGTGGGTTCAGTTCCCACATCTGGCACTTGCGTTAATATCCCAGTACTGACACTGTAGTACAGCATGAGAGGGGTGCTGCACTTCTGAGGTGCTGTCTTTCGGATGAGACTTTAAACTGAGGTCCCATCTGCCTGGATTGGTGGTAGTTCAGGTGGATGTTAAAGATCCCATGGCACTTATCGAAAAGAGTAGGGGAATTTCCCCGGTGTCCTGGCCAAATTTCCCTCATTCACTAAAAATACCACCAACAGCTTAATCTGGTTCAAGATCAGTTGGCACTCATCTGTATTCCCCCTCCCCTGGGTCGTGCCTGAAAATAGGCAGGATTTGTCTAGTGCACTTACCCGGTCAACAAAAACTAATTAATAAAATAAATAAAAAAGATGTGATAGATTGTTTCTGATGGGGGTTATCTTCCCATGTTTCTTATTACATCTAGTTGCCCTCTAGATTTTCTACCATACAGCATTTCAAATGGTGAAAAACCTGTTGATGCCTGTGGCACTTCTCTGTAAGAAAAAAGCAGGTAAGGTAAATACCAGTCCCAGTCTTTCCCTTTTACAAACTTTACCATGCATTTTATGGTTTGATTACTCTCCTGTAACAGTATTTGTAGGAGTGGTATATGTTCATCCACAATGCCCCACCCGACCTCCCCTGGCTTCGGCGCAGCACACACACACACACACACACACACACACACACACTGTTTCCAGCGGGCAAGATCTGGTGCCATTGAGGAGAGCCAAGGGTTATACCACGTGGGTGGGAGGAGCCGGCTTGAAGACTTTCTGGCAAGATTCAAAGGGAAAGGACACTGCCAAAAGTCTGAACAACATACTACTGTTACAGGTGAGTAACCTGTGTTTCTTCACTTTCTGGTCTGTGTTCTTCTACCCAAAGCTGTTCATCTGTGGGTAGGATGTTGATGAACTGCTCCATTACAAATGTTTGGATGATCTGTGAGAGTGTTTTGCCCTCTGGTTGGAGCCATTTCATAAGGAGTTCTTAATCTGGTGAAGGCTTCTCTAGGATTGTCTATGGAGTTGTACTTCAAAGACTGAAATAGCTGCCTGTAAGTCTCTCCTGAGATGTCCTATCTTTTAAGGATCTCTTTTCACTAGGTCATAGTTTTCTGACTGTGCAGTGTCCATACTGCTGTAGGCAAGTTAGGCTTTCCCAGTCTGGTAAGATACCAGTCTGATTGCCCATTGCTGCTTTGGCCACTGGCAGGCTGTGGCAACCCTTTCAAAGGTTGTCGGGTATGCTTCTATATCATCTGAGGGACACCTTTGTAAGCATTAATCACCGCCAGCTGAGGGCTCTACCGGTGGATTAATGCCCGCTGGGGTTCAGCACGAGGGCGAGCCTCGAGGGCGCCTTTCAGCCGGCATTAATCACCATGTAGAGCCCCGAGGCCGCAGGTGATTAATGCACTTGTAACATGGCAAGCGTGACGGGACAGTGCAAAGCAGCTAGTTGATCACTCAAAATACACCGGAGTTACCGAAAGTGATACTGCTGCTGCCTATTCTATGGTACTATTGCTTGCATTCTACTCACTGTAATTGTCTGATAGCATGCGCCACGGTTGACACAGGACAATCTTTTAGATAGTGGCCTTATTTCTAAACACACAGGAACAGCATATTGCTGTGTAACAGAGTCAAGCAAGGCAGATTTTTGGCATTTCTCTCGACCTGTTCTACGGATTTGCCTTACCCGACATATAGCGGTCGCCGATGGAAGCAGTGCACCATGGGACACGTATTGACTCCCACTACCAACTATTCAGACACTTACTGTGGCTCTACTGTGCTTCCATCGCTTCTTTCTGTGTGATGATATCTGTAAGTTTACTATTGCTTCCCTTTTAGCAACAGTTTAACTAATTTGCTGTGTGTGACACCGTCAGGCTGGGGGGCATCCTTACCAAGATTCCTGCTTCATTGCTGCTCCCATCTGCAGGGTTCTACAGGTACCTAGTGCCACTGGCTGTGTCTACCACTGCTGCCAGGCGCGCTCCCGATTCCTGCTTTCGCTGTCTCAGCCTGTTCATTCCAGGCTCAGTGCTGCACCCTCTGCCTCCTGGCCAATCTGGGTACTACCCCATCGGGCTGCTACTCTCGGCAGCCTCCATGGCTACAGCTGGTACTGACCGAGTGGGCGTTATGTCAGGCTTAATACCCGCTCGGTTTCAGTCAGCTGTGGCGATTCCACCTATCGCCATGCTCCTTTCCGCCGCCCGACTGACAGCCGTGTTACAAGTAAGTTTAACATCTTAAGTTGGTGTTTTTTTGCTCTGCCGGACCTGTCAGAACCTCCAGCTTTGATAGCTTGCAAGGCATCCAGACATCGCTGCTCCAGTCGCTGCATTTCTTCTCTGCTGCTCCTGTTGCTGCATCTCTTCTCCACTGCTGCTCCTCTTCTTTTTGTTGTATAGTCCACCATTGGAAAAAGGCAGTCAGGCTTTCAGGTTCTGTCACTACTTGTTCTTTTTTTCCCATCTCTGGTTCTGGCTGAACAGTCTGAGTTTGGACTTTTGTTTCTGCTTCTAGTCTGGGCGCCATTCTTCTGGAAATTACTCCTGGGCTTGCTGCTGCAGAATCCATAACTTTCTGCTGTGCTTCCCTGGTACTATGTCTGGTACCCACACACAAAGCTCCTGTCTTAGAGTATGCATGATGTAAATCCCACTTAGGCTGACACCATCGAGGCACACGTCAGGAAACATGGGAAAACCAGGAGCAGCTTCAACATTTGTAAATAGCGTTTTATTTTTCTCAACAGTAAAATAAAAATTAATCAGTATAACTATTTACAAAGGCAGTACAAACAGATAAAACTAAGTCCTTCTTCTAAGGGTATCTCTTAATTCCAAGTTTGTCTCTCTAGTAAAAGCATTGCTGCTCTTTTGATAAGAAGTCTTTGTCTCGTTGACATCCTGCTTCTTAAAGAATGTTCTTGTCAGTTTCGATGCAGGTGCTGCAAAAAGAACATAGTGACCCATAACTGACTGCCTGTTTATTGCTCTGCAAAAGGCTTAAAAGCTGGATCTCCGGTTAGCCCCCTAAGTTCCAAATAGCTTTTCTCAGTCATTTCAACGGTATAACTATGTACAGTTTTAAACAAAGGGATCCCAGTTTCACATACAGTTTTACAGAGTCACATATATTTTTTATAACTGCGGATATGCAAGGGGGAAGAAAATACAGAAATAGGAAGGGAAGGGGGAGAGATAGCGAGAGGCGGAGAACTGCAAAACCATTTGAGTGATCAGTTTCTAGGTCTCAGAAGAAAATCTGGTGCTCAACCAGACAGAGGAGACAGAAAAGTATAGAACAGACACTTGCGTTTAAACTCTTTCTGATTTGCAGGACTCCAGAGACCTAAAACTGTAATGGTTTTTCCTTTTGCTGCTTGGGGGTGGGGAGTTAGGTTTGGAAATCCTTGCGCCACATTTCCTTAGTTTTGGGCATTAGTTATGAACTTAACTGTTGCATTACTAACGTTTTTTGCAACGAGTGTAATAGATGGTTCATGTGTGTGTTGCATGCTCAGCCCATGGTTCCTAAGGTTTTTTCATGAAGACAGTGATGTCATTAGTGTGAATAACTTTTTAAGAATCTATACAGTACCTCTTTGTACCACGTTCCTGTCTTCTGTACATGGCACTCCTTGATACTGATGCAAACCGCCACTGACACAACCTCCCAACAGTGCTTGTCACAAAAAAGGCATTTACATTACAAAACACCTTCGGTTAAATAAAATGTAAAAAACCGAGCAGTTTTGAATAATCTGTTAATGCACCTTGAGTTTCTAGTGACATCTAGGACCAATTGAGCATCGTCCTTATTTCTCTGTGATGTCACCAGAAAGCACTGGTTTGCTAATAGACATTCAATTATCTTCCCATTGCCCATGGACATGTT
The DNA here is from genome assembly GCA_016271365.2 of Neoceratodus forsteri. Classification (NCBI taxonomy): domain Eukaryota; kingdom Metazoa; phylum Chordata; order Ceratodontiformes; family Ceratodontidae; genus Neoceratodus; species Neoceratodus forsteri. The sequence continues at coordinate 513,678,580 of CM028137.1, forward strand.
TAGAATGTTGTTGCCAGTGCATAATGACTGATCGATTTGCCATTACTTATTGCACTATCGATATTTTATGTCACTGGTTTGCAAAGTGTCTTGGGATGTAATGTGAATGAAAAGTAGCAGTAACGATGCACCGAAGTCACTTGTTTCCTTTTTTTCCAGTGAGTTTAATGCTGCTGATGAAGAATTTAGGAATGCGTTTAAGGTCCCACCATTTCAGGACTGTGTACTGAGTTTCTTTGGATTTTCAGATGAAGAGAGAACAAACATGGAAGAAATGACAGTAATGCAAGGTACTATTCATCATAGAAGCTTGCTGAGAGAGTCACTCACAAAAAATAGCCAAGTGATTAGTCTGGTGAGGGTGTACAATAAAACTAGAGAAAAAAATTATTGCAGGGGCATCCAAATAAGTTGTGCCTGGTTTAGGAGCAAATTAGCAAAGCCAGTGCTCTGGTGGGCAGCTGGGTGGAATGGCTACTGTTGACAGGTTATCCCAGGAAGGGATGGTTTAGTTGTATGTTCCACTGTTGCTGCGAGCTGTGGCAGTAAGCCGGGGAGCTTATTCTTTTGCTACTGGTGGTGTGTGTGTGCAGAAGCTATATACACAGGAGTGAGTTGATCCCATGGTATGTTCTGTGCCTCTGCATGGTGGTGGGAGGGAATGGAGGAAGAACACAGAAAAAAATTAAAACACCCCTACTGCTGTCAGAATGATGGCCCCTGGCATACCGAAGCTTCCTTCTGTGGATCTCTGCAGGCCACAGTGGCATAAGGAGCAGCTGACAGAGCAAGGTGGTCACCAGAGCAACAGCCTGAGGGAGGTAGAATGACACACAGCATGAGAAAAGGTGGCATGGAAGAAAAGTGCATTCCAGTCTTTAATGAGTTATTTATGCACATGGAATGTGCAGGCAGTGTTGATGTTTTGCACTATAGATGATTTTTCTAGTAGCGTGGATATGGTGCACCGTCCACACTCTGGCAGTTTTCCTTTCCCTTTAATATTGCGGGATGTCTTTAAGCTAAGCTCCTCCGACCTGCCCAGGTGTTATACTCTTCTTCACCCCATGATGTCAGATTTTCATTTCCACTGAAAGGAGTCTGGTCTCCTTCGCAGCTCCATGTGCAGTGTATGCCTTTCTTAGTGCACCATTGGCAAAGTTTGATTTCTTCAACTTAAGAGTATATTTTCTCAGTTGTGTTCCAGTTGTTGACTCAGCAGTGGAATGAGAGGAATCCAAAACTGGTCATACTTAAAGCACTGCACAGAGTGCAACCAGAAAATGTTGCGAATAGATGGATCCACACACCTCATTCATTTACTCCCTCGGGGCAGAGCACAATGTTGCCGCCTGAAGCCTTTGTAAGACCTTGCTCTCTTCATCCCTCGAGGACTGCTGCGCATGTTGCTTCCTCGTCCGACCGAATGGGACCCTCGGTTTGATCCAAGGATTTCCGCAAGGCGATCTCCACGGCTGCAGGATTTATGGCCCCGCTAATGGCGGTGGAAGAGGTTGCGGCCAAAGCTGCGGTGGATACCTCATTGATCTCTGCATTGCTCCTGGCTGGGGCAGCATTGGTGCGTCATTCTCCGGTATATTCCGGATATGTGTAAGTCCCTTCAGACCTTCTGGGAGAGCCCCTTCTGGCACTACAAGAAAAAAATCCAAGAAATCCTGCCGTTGGTCGTGGGAGAGGGAAGGAGCACTCTCTTCCTGCTCCTTTGACTTCCTCGACCGCTCAATGGCTGTAGAGTGCTTCGCTTCAGCTTGAGCCTGCCTTGGTTGACGGTCAGGCCGCTAGCACCATGGTACCCCATCTGGTTTCTTGAGCTTGACACAGGCTGACTAGGCGTTTGAGATCTTTCTCAACCTGATCGACTAGTTGTCAGTAGAGACAGAGGAGGACTCTTTTTCTAGGACCCTGGTCCTTTACTGCCCTCACTCAGGATGGTAGTGAGCAGTTGGTGGACCCTGCTGCCATCTCCCAAGAATTGCATCCCCCATGGGTTGCGCAGAAGGAGCTGGTCCATATAATCTACATGGCTCCTTAACCTGCCTCTCCTCGGTCGAGATTGAAATCTCGGTTGAGGGATTCCTTGTACGCTAGGTCTCCATCTGAGAGGTGCCGCTGAAGGCATTCCTCATCCTCTTCATAATCCAAGGAGAGGCTACACTCCACCACAGAATACGGCAGTGCTACGAGGACATGTTGTGGCAGCAGTGAGCCTTGCTTGGGCAGGGTAAGGCTCTACCCTCGACCCCGGCAATCCCTTGGTTGCCTTCAGTCCGGGCAATTGTGGTCCTGCTGAGACAAGTGCCACTGACACCTGTCTTTCCCCCGGTCTGGGTGGAACCGCCGCCACAACAGCTGTTGCAGGGAGCCCCCACCAAGAACTCCTGTCTGACTACCAGCATGTCTGGCCAGATTTCCATGGAGATCATGCACCTGGATGAACCCCGAGAGATGCACTGCGAAAAATGTCTTGAGGGCTGTGTTAGATGAATCCTCGTATGTCTCAAGATGGATCCTTTATGCAGTCCTGAGGACCCATTGGTTTGACCACAAATCAATTCAGTAACTGACTACTGACTGTGGGCTGGTAATTTGGGGCTCTTCTCAGACTGCCATCTTCCATGGAGGTCCCTTTAGAGTCAGTTAAGAAAATGGCTAAGTTGCTGGCCCAGTGGCACTGAGGTGCTAGATGCCACACTTCACGCTACACCGCCGACCTGGGTTTGGGAATGGACTCTGCTCACCGGGGTCAGCCGGGGAGGGAAAGGATTGATCATCCGGAGGACTGTTCTCCTCTCCCAGGGTGGGTTGCAGGCTTCCATCGCTCCGTAGCTGCCCCTGATGAATATCAGGGGTCCTGCATGGAGCAATGCAGTTAGGGGGTGGAGTGGCGGACGTCAGCACGTAGGTCTGCAAGACCTCATTGCATGTCCACGGTCCTGGGGGAAATCTGCACAAGAAAACCCCAGCCCCAGGGATAGGCGACAGCAGCCCCTCAAAGCCCTATAGCCACACACCCAACTTGCTGGGCTTGCCTTTCGGCTGTCCCCATCTCTGTCCTGACTTTGGCTTGGCGCATTAGATTCTAGGTAGAGCACCAAGGTAGAAAGTGGCCCTACCTCGGGGTGCTCAGAGCTAGGGGTTTCGTTGGGCCAATCGAGGGTGGGGGGTATCAGACCTTGTATTTCCGACTGGTGGCTTTAGGCAGGGTGGTAGAGCAGCGATGGTGTGGGGATACATCTGAGAGTTCCCTGGTAAGCCGGTGAAGAAAAAGTTCACAAAAAAAAAAAAAGGGTGAAGTATCCCTTCACTGACATCTTGGAGAGGAACAAATTCCCAGAGATCACCTTTCTGATGGCAGAGGCCATGCTAGTACTGGCTGTAGAGCTTTGGTAGCATCCAGCATCCTGCACGGCACCTTCGGCCTGTATGGTCCGCAAGTATGTGGTCCCTACTAGCACCTTGTCTGGTTTCTCGGACCACCCCTCAGCTGAGGGTTTGGTGGCCAATTTTTGTTTTCCAGAAAACTGGCAATGTTGGTGACGTGGAAAAGTCCCCTGACAAGGGGTCCAAAAAATTTGCCCACGCAGCAAAAAAAAGTTGTATGCCGCATCCTTCCTAGGTCTCTGTCAGGCAAGCTGTTCCCTGATAACCAAGTTCAGTCAGTGCCTGATGGGAGTGTTAGACCATGTCTTCCTTCTATCTGCTGACTTGCAGACGGTGGTAAAGATAGTTGGAGACCAGGGTCAAGTGCTGGCTGAACACCAGCTCTAGATGGCCTTGGAGATAAGTGACTTGTGCCTGTTCCATGACAGTGGCCACTGCGATGTGTTGCAGGGCTTGGCTGCGGATCTCCACCTTCACAACAGACACCCAGCACAAATTGGTCAGTGTTCCCTTCTTGGGCACAGACCTTTTCGGCCCGGGGTGGAAGGAACAGCCAACAAGTATTTAGAAATCCAGCATCACCTTAGATTTTGTGACTTTCTCACAGAAGGACCATAAAGGGCAGAAGCCGAAAAAGAAGCCCTTTCAGTTTCGTCCCATTCAGTCGCAGCAGCCCCCAGAAGAGACTGTCTCAGGCTTGGCATCCCAAGACCAAGTTTGTTGGTCAGGGCCCCAAAAAGAGTGGGGGTAGGGTAAGTGGTGCCCCTCTGGCAGCAGGTGCACCGGTGCCCCCTCCAAGGCTGCCCAGTGATGGGTCGGGAGGGGGTGTCTACCTTCCACCCATCCAGTCCCTGCTTCAGCTCCTCGTGTGAGGTTGGCTTCACCATTTCAGGAACGACTGGTCTATCATTAAGCCAGACAAATGGATGCTAGAAGTGGTTTGCAGACAACTGTGAGGCTCTCGCGCTGTACCGACCCCATACACCACAGTAGTCCATGTTGTCGCAGGATACACTGTCCATCCTGGGGGAGGGTGTTGCTCAGCTCTTCGCGAGAGTAGCCATAGCCGGTGTCCCAGACTCCATGGCAGGTCAGGTTTTCTTTTCCAGGTACTTCCTGGTCCTGAAATAGAATGGGGGCTGGTGCTCCATACTGAATCTTCACGATCTGAAACTGTTTCTGAGGAAGGGCAAGTTCAGGGTGGTCACTATAAACCAAATAACTCCATCTCTGGAGCAGGGCATGTGATTCTGCTCCCTGGACCTCCAGAACATGTTCTTCCACATTCCAGTCTGTCCATCCCAGTGGCGGTACCTCCGGTTCCACGCGGAGGGATTTCTCTACAAGTTCCAGGTTATGTCTTTTGGCCTCTCTTCGGCTCAGAGTCTTCAACAAATACATGGCAGTGGTGGCTGAATTCCTGAGGTGCCGAGGGGTCAGAATCTACCCCTGCCTAGACGACTGACAGCCAGGCCATCCAAGGAGGCTATGGAGCGGTCTAGGGACCTGGCCCTCCAGACCTGTGGAGACTTGGGCCTTCCTCTCAACCAGGCCAAGTCCGAGCTCAATCACTTGCAGGTGATTCGTTTCACTGGGGCAGAGCTAGACTCTGTTTGGGCCAAGGCTCGACTCGCTGCAGACAGGCATTGGATCTTGTATCCTTTGCCTGATCATTTCCGATTGGGTGCTCCCACCCTATCTTTGACTTCGTACGGCTGCTGGGGTACATGACATCTGGCACCAGTATGGTCAGATGGACCCATTGGCAGATGTGCCACCTGCAGTGGGAGCTGGGCCGCCAGCAGCCTTGGCACCTAGGTCACCTGGACCAGCCAATCACAGTGACTCTGCCAATATGGGATGCCGTCCAGTGGTGGCTCCTCCTAGATCATCTGGAGGAAGAAATCCCATATGTCTACCCAGACCAGACAGTCACCCTGACAACCTACCTGTCTCTAGGATGGGGAATGTACCTGGGGAACCACAGGACCCCAGGTTCTGGACCCCCAGGGAGTTCTGTCACCACATCAGCCTGCTGGTGCTCTGTGCCTTACTCTGGGATCAGTTCATGCAGGTCCAGATGGACAATACCATGTCCATGTATTACCCAAGCAAGCAGGGCAGCATGCACTCTCCATCTGTGTCGGGAGGCTCTCTGCACCTGGACCCTCGTTGCGCAGCTTAGATACAGCTCTCCCCGCCATTCATGTAGCAGGAACTTCCAACCAGCTAACAGATGCTCTGTCAGGTGGGCGAAGTGTCACACGAGTGATTACTGCATCAAAATGTGGTGAACCAACTGTTCTTCCTATGGGGAGCTCCTCTGATTGATCTCTTTGCCTTCTGGGAGAACGCAAAGCTGAGTCTGTTCTGTGCCTGCCCCCCACAATGGTGGGACACTGCTACGGGATGCCTTCTTGAGGCCCTGGACCCCAGACCTCCTTTATGCCTTTCATCCCTTTTCCCTGATCCACAAGATGTTGGTCAAAGTGTGGAAGGAGAAGGCATGGATGATCATGGTAGCCCCGGACTGGCGCCGTCAGTATTGGTACCCGGATCTCCTCTCCTCAGCAGCTGGACTCCATGGTGACTGTCTCTGCACCTGAATCTGTTCTCGTGTCACAAGGGGAAGATCCAACACCTCACAGCTTGGTTCCTCAGCAGCTAGAGATATAGGCTTTGGGTCTCAGAGAAGATGTACTCCACATTGTGGAAGTTTCCTGAAAAGTCGACCCTCCAGTGCGATGTTCTCAAATGGAAGAGATTTTCCATTTGGTGTCAGGGCAGGGAGCATGACCCCCCTGGCCTGCCCTTAGGCTAGCATTCTGGACTACTTGTGGTCCCTCTCTCAATCGGACTGCAATAGATGACCCTCCGCCTGCAGCTGGTGGCCATCTCTGCATATGGAGTGCAGGCTAGTACTCCGGTGGCACAGGAGAAGGTGGTAGGATGCTTTTTCAAAGGCCTGGACCACCTTTCCCCGCTGGTGCATGAACCACCACCACCTTGAGACTTGTTGCTGGTATTGGCAGTGCTCATAGGAAAGCCATTTTTGAGCCTAAGAACAGGTGTGAGATGTCACAGCTGTTGTAGAAGACCACCTTCTTGGTGGCTGTCACCCCTGCCAGAAGGATCAGTTGGGTCCAGCTGCTTTTGGTGGAATCTCCATACCTGGTGTTCCACAAGGACAAAGTAGACCTCTGCCCCCACCTGAAGTTCCTCCTGGAGTTTCACCTTAAACAGGTGACCAGTCTCCTGGTGTACTTCACCAGTCCGGGGGGCAGCCAGCACAGGCTTCACTCATGGACCTTGAGGCAGGCACTGTTTATAAGGAGCGCATGACTTGAGGTCGAGGAGAGGTTTGTCAGCTCTTTGTGAAGTTTGCTGAAGCCACATCTGTCAGACTGACAGCTAAGCCAATGATTGGCAGATGGATAGTCTGCTGCATTGATCTCTGCTAATGGTTGACTGGTAGAAGCCTTCCTTAGGGCTTCGGGCTCATGCCATCAGACATATCGCTGTCTCGGTGGCTTCTTCTGGGGATGTCCCTATCCAGGAAAGCTGCAGGGCAACTTCTTGAAGTCAGTATACACCTTCATTTTCCCATTGCAGCATCGACCTACAGTCCTGCCTAGATGCTGCTTTTGGGACCTCTATTCTCCAGTCTGTTTACCAAGTAGGTGTGTGTGTGTCTTGCCCCCTCCACCTGGAGAACTGCTAGGAGTCTGCTAGAGTGTGGATATTGCACTGTATCCACGCCCCTAGAAATGAGGGTTACTCATCTGTAACCGTAGTTCTAGGAGCGGTATATTATGCACATCCACACTACCCACTCAACCTCCTCTGGCAAGTGATGCAAGTATCCCTGCTTCCAGCGTACAAGATTTGACATCGTGGGATGGAGCCGAGGAATATACCACCTGGTTGGATAGAAGCAGCTTAGCTTAAAGATGTCTGGCAAGAATAAGGAGGAAGGGAAGACTGCCAGAAAGTGATTGTGCATAATATACCACTCCTAGAGCTATGGTTACAGGTGAGTAACCCTCACTTGCTCATTGTAACAGTAGATCTTCAAGAGAATCTCTTTCATTAGGACACATTGCTCACTCCTTCCTTCAACGTTACTGTAACCCTGCCAGCTGTTCATCCACTGCTCTGTCTGGGGGTGTCCGTCAGTGATTTAACGTGTTACTTTCCAGTCCTACACCTCCCCTGGTGTGCCTGGTAATGGTGTGGTCTTCTGCTTCTCACAATAAGTGGCCCTCTGAGCTTAGTTCCTGTGGGGAGCTAAGGAGCAGTGGGGCCCCCCATGACTATATAGGCGCCGACTTTGAACGTCATCATGGGCAGCCCCTGGCTAGCACAATTTTGAGTGATCCGGGACACCGACTACTTACAGTACCAAAGCTGTGGCCCAATGAAGGAGATTCTCTCGAAGGTTTGCTCTCACGGTGAGTAACTGTTCGTTCTAGAAGTGAGGATATAGTTCACTTTCCACACATAGGCAGTTCTTCCAGAAGTGCTGATTTGTCAGAACATCTTTAAGCTAAACTCTTCCCACCACCTGGCCATTATATATCCTGTGGCTCCACTTCATGGCGTCACACCTTCATTTCCATTGGAAGTGTCTGGTCTCCTCCTTCACAGCTCTGTAGCTTTGTAGATGTGATTTTTTTTTTCTCAATTTATTAAAAACAGATTTGTGGTGTTCCTTGTCTGCTTTTCCTCTCCTTCGCTCTGGCTCGTTGATGGAAGATGAACTTTTATGAAGCGAAGCCTGTTCACAGCTTCAAGTTCTGTCATATGCTGACAGAAGATGTTGAAGACAGACCCACACATGTTTTGACTTCACTGCTTAGGGGCTGTACTTATCAGTGGCTGTGGCCAGTGTCGGACGATCCATTCTTTGGAGGATCATGCAGTCCTGCTGCTTCTCAGCTGGCCAGCCAACAGGGATCCAAAGCTCTGGCTGAAAGTTTGAAAGTCTGGCTCCATTGTTGCTGGTTTGATTGCTCAGTGTGCAGCCATGGAAGAGGCGGTGGCTGCTGCTTCATGCACCTTGTCTGTCTCTGAGGTTCCTGACTGGGGCCAGTGTCTGAGAGGCATTCACTGAAGATTTTGGGATATTGTATTGGGCCTTCAGGTAGAGCTCTGTCTGCCACAGTGAGAAGCGCAAGCACCACCGGTGCAAGGCATAGGAGGCAGTATAGCGCAGTGGTCTAAGGCTCTGAGCTGCAAATCTGGTGACATCCAGCAGACCAGACCTGGGTTTGAATCCCACAGCTTCCACTTGCATACTGTGTGATCCTGAGCAAGTCACTTGACCTCCTTGTGCTCCCAGGTTGCTCCTGTAAAAAAGCTTTCAGCTTAGTGTGCTATACCTGGTTAAACAACTAAATAAAAAAAAAAAAAAAAAAAAAAAGTTGTGGGGGCCGGAGTGATTGAGGGGTCTCTCACTCTCTTGACACCTCCAAGTGCTTGATGCACATAGAGTGCTTGACTCCAGTGAAGTTGATGATCGAAGGTTTGATCAACTGCTCCACGGTGCCCTTGTTGGGCTTGTCGACTTCAACACTAGCATGATCAGGTGGTCAAGACTCTTCTCAACCTTTTCAGTTAGTTATTGGAGGGGATCAACGAGGTGTCTATCTCAAAGACCCTGGTTTTCCAGGTCCTCTCCCAGGAGGATGTGGACCAGTCTGTGTCTTCGACAGGCTTCATTCTGGATCAGAATCCACTGGTTGTCATGCCGACAATGCCAGTGCTTGTCCATGCATGTCGGCATGTGGTCTTTACTGGGCCTCAGGTGGCTTCTCCTCGGCGTTGGCCCTCAGGCCAACAGTCAAGGTTGTGGTCGAGGTGGTGCTCACACTTCCTATCCCACTCGACCATGAGGCGCTGCCATCGACATTTCTTGACTACCTTATGCTCTGACAGGGAGAGGCACCACTGCAGGATGCTGCTGCGTTACAAGGAACTCCTCTGGTAACAATGAACTGTTGCGGTGCAGGGTAACCCCCAAAACCTTTTGTCGACTGGAAGGCACCAGTCATGCCCATGCTTGTCCACCCTTGACAGTTGTCCCCGGCGTATCTCCACCTTTATGGATGGAGCCTCCTCCACTGTAACCTTTGGTCGGAGGTCCAACCAAGGTCTCCTGTGCTTTGGCCAGCTTGCTAGGCTGACTGTGGTTGATCACCCAGTCAGAAGAAACTCTGGTAGTTCACAGTGTTAGTCAATGGGCTGGCTGTTTTTGAGGATTCCTCGGACATGCTGTCATCAAGGACTTGTACCTTTGACCGGGCTTTAGTTGAGAAGATGATTACCAACTGTGGGCGAGTGTCATTTGGGGCTTTTCACTGCCTGATGTTTGAGTCCATTAATGTTTCCTTGGAGCCAGTCCTGAAGCAGGCCAAGTACCCCTTTACTGATATCTTGGACAAGGACAACTCCCCAGGGGTCATCTTTGCCATGACTAAGGGTATTCTGGGACCAGCCTGGAACTATGGCAGTATCCGGCATCCTGCCCAGCTCCCTGCACTTGTATGGTCTGCAGATATATGCTCCTTACAGGGTCCCTTTCTGGGGTGTCTGAGCATCCCTGAGCTGAGGGTCTGGTTTCTGCACTCTGCCTTCTGGAAATCTGGGGGTCAAGGGAGTGTGGACAAACTCCCTGACTGTCTTAAGAAGCTTGACCATGCACTCACTCATGGTGAGGAGGGTCGAGGAGATGAGAATGAAGGAGATAATGGCTAAACTGCAACTGACATTAGAGCAACACACTGATTTATTTGCTAGATGGGTTTCAAGATTGGATGGACCCCTAAGGGATATAGAAGAGGATTCAGATCAAGAAGATGGTTGGGGAAAAGTGGGTTGTACCTGGAGCTCCCTCAAGGCTGAGCCCCCTTTTGTGGACTTTGTACTTTCATAAATTACTTAATAATTAAAAATAATTCAGGTAATGAAAACCAAGATCAGAGTTATGTTTGTTTTTAGGTTGTATATTAACAGAGGCAGTATGAAGAACTGTGTACGTGGCTTTTTAATGCATGCTAAACTCTGTGTACATATGTACATAATATGTACATGATTGTACAAGGTGGTAGAAAGTGGTAGTTAATTAACTTAGGAAATTATTGTAGAAAAGGATATGGATATTGTATGGTGTGACTTAATCTGTAATTCTGTTATGCCACATTATTTTTCTCAAAGCTGAGTTTACAAAAAAAAGAAGCTGGCTGATGTCCCATTCTTTGGCATCAATTTCTTTGGTCTGGGGGCTGAAGGGCATCTCATAATGATTGAGAAGTCCGTTGCTGCTCAGGACTCAGTGGCTTCATCCAAAAAGGGGCCCCAAGGGCAAGAAATCTAAAAAGAAGCCCTTTCAGTTTTGATTCTTCCAGCCATCGTAGCCTCAGTAGCAGCAGACCCAACTGGGGACGTACCAAGCCTAGTGTCCCAAGGCCAAGCTCTCTGGCCAGGGGCTGAAAAGGGGTAGGGGAGTGGTAACCCTCAGGCCCTAGTGGCCCCTCCAAAACTGCTCACTGACTGGTCAGGGAGAGGGCTGTCATCCTCCCACCTGTCCAGTCCCTGACCCAGCTTCCTTTGGGGGGTCGGCTTTGCCATACTGGTCCATCATTATCATGGACAAGTAGTTCCTAAAGCTGGTAGGCATAGGTTGCCTCTAGATTTTGAGTCTCTCCTGCCTTACTGATTCCACACTCATTGGGAGGCCTCAGTTGCAGGACACACTGTCTGCCCTGAGGGAGAACATCACTCATCTCCTTTTGAAAGGGGCCATAGCTTGTGTCCCAGACGCCTTGGCAAGTTAGGGGTACATGTCCAGGTACATCCTGGTCCTGAAATGGACAGGGGGCCGGCGCCCCATACTAAATCTCAACCAGTATTTGTAGAAGTGCAAATTCAGGATGGTTATGCTGAATCGGATCATTCCATCTCTGGAGTAAGGCATGTGGTTCTGTTCCGTGGATCTCCAGGATGCATTCTTCCACATCCAAGTCTGTCCATCCCACTAGCAGTACCTTTGGTTTTGTGGGGAAGGGATTCTGTATCCATTCCAGGTCATGCCCTTCCACTTCTCATCTGCGCCTCAGATCTTCACTGAGTGTACTGCACTGGTGATAGCTTTCCTGTGGCTCCAGGGCATCAGGATGTATCCCTACCATGATGACTAGCTGATAGCCAGATCATCCGAGAAGGCCATGGAATGGTCCAAAGATCTAGCCCTCCAGACCTACAGAATTGATTGCCTCACAGGTGATCCAGTTCATTTAGGCAGAACTGGACTCCCTGCAGCCCAAGGCCTGCCTCCCTATGGACTGGGCACTGGGTCTTATCTACTTTGCCCAGTTATTTCCGGTTGGGTGCTTGTGCCCTACCCGGGACTTCCTGCAGGTGCTGAAGTACATGGTGGTGTGCAGCAGCCCGGTCCGTTAGGCCTGCTGGTGGATGCGTCACCTTTGGTGGGAGTTGGGCCGTTAGTAGTCCTAGCGCCTAGGCCACTTGGATCAGCTGGTTATGGTGACTGCTGATGTGAGATGGCATTCAGTGGTGACCCATCCCTGACAGTGTGGACAAAAGGGTTATATTTGTCCACTGAACCGTCCGTTATGCTCATGACTCTCATATCTTGTGGGGTGGGGAGAGCACCTGGGGGACCATAGAGCCCAAGGGTTCTGGTGAACCAGGCAGTCCCGTCATCACATGAGCCTGCTGGAGCTCCGAGCATTGCAGTTAGCTCTGACAGAATTCACTCCTTTAGTCAGGGGTTAGCTTGTGAAGGTGCACATGGACAACACCATGACCATGTTCTACCTGAACAGGCAGGGCATCGCAAACTTCTGGCCCTTATGTTGGAAGACCCTCCGCACCTGCATTCTCGTAAGCAGCCTGGGTGCAGATTTCCTGGTGAGAGATGTCACGGGATTGAACAGTCACCTGGCAGATGCTCTCCACCAGGTGGGAGGGACGTTGCACGAGTGGTCTCTGCATCAGGAGGAGGTTTGTGACCTGTCGTTATAGTGGGGATCCCCTCTGGTCAGTCTCCTGGGAGAAGGCCAAACTGAGGTTGTTTTATGCTGTCTCTCCACAGTCCAGGACACTGATGGGGGATGCCTTCACAAGGCTCTGGACCCTAGACCTTGTGTATGTCTTCTCTCCTTTCCCCTTGATCCACATAGTAGTGGTCAAGGCCCAGAAGGATAAGGTATGGATGATCCTGATAGCTACAGACTGGCCATGGCAGATCTTACTTCGAGATACAGCTCTTGCAGCAGGTTACACCATTAGGACTGAAGCCGTCGGGCATCAGGACCCCACGGAAATTTTCTAGCTAGCAATCTTCAGCGGGGACCGCCTCCGGCGTCAGGTGTAGTACATAAGGAAGGGTCCCATTTAATCCCAGTTCTTTTCCTGCTCGTCGAATCAGAGTAGCGGCCTTATGGTCACTTTCTAGCACGCGACAACTAGGAAAACTTAAGCCTTTCTTTCTTCATTGAATTCGTCTGTCCTCTCCAAACACCTCTCTGGAGGGCCATTCTTCGAAGTATGCCTGCGGCAAGCAAATCCCTTTCAAGGATCCTCAGTCGGCCTGTGTGCACTGCCTGGGTCCAGACCACGACACCCAGGCCTGCTCCTTCTGCCAGGGCTTTAATAGCTGAACAAGGATCCGCCGCCAGAAGGCCCTTCAAGCCTTTCTTCTCGAAGAAAAACTCAAGGCTATGGATAAGAATCCTTCCTCCAAGGGTGAGTCATCTGGGAAGTCCCACAGACATCGCGAAAAGCACCGGGAGAAGGAGAGACCCAGACCCCCTTCTAGGGCCTCGGTTTCCCGCAGCTCTGGCTTCAAGTCTGTCCGCCCTCCCTCCAGGGCTCACTCTCGGCCTCCCCCGGTCCTCGTTAGATCGGCCAGTGGTTCCTCCTCTCTGCAGCCTGTTAAGACCTCCAGGCCTGTCGTCTTCCACTCTGTCCAAGGCCTCGTCCAGGTCTGGGGATCGCCACAGGTCTTCCTCCCGTCATCCGGACTCCGATGTCAGGTCTGTCTCCTGACCGCCGCCACCCCAGCGCAAGACCAAAGAGCTGGCCTCCCTAAAGCGGACATCGGACCCGACATCGCCCAAAATACATAGGCACTCCCAGGAACTGGCTACCGTACGACACCTGTTGCCGGTCAGGCGTTCGCCCCCGAGGACGTCGGCTGGGGGACCGGCGTCAGCCATTGCAGAGGGAAGAACCACACCACCGCCTACCGATGTCGGTTGGAAGGAGTCATCTGAGGAGGACACTACCCAGCCCGAGGACCAGGCGGGCGACTCTGGACCCGTCGAGCTCCAACGGGAACCCTCCCCAGAGCGGGAGACCCCTGGGGACCCGACGTCTGGCCCCGGCGACAGGCCACCAGCGCCTGGCCCGTCGTCTGGCCTGAATTTGACAGAGGTGAAGGAGCTCTTCACCTTCTGGTGGGACACCATCAAGAAGCGATGGTCACCGTGACAACCTCCTCCCTACACTGGCTACCCTCTTCAACGCCTGCGTCCCACCTCCACCCAGGGGTCAGCAGGATGGGCATCACTCCACTCCAGATGCCAGCATCCTCTCCTAGGGGCATGATCTTGAACAGAGAAGGCCTTCAGGATCCACTCAGGGTCCCCCAGCCCCAAGAAGACCCAGGCAGTGTCGGGATACCCTGTCCGGGGAGGACTCCAGATCTGACACCCCGGCATGCTCCAGATCTCTCTCCAATCAGCCCTCTCCAGACCCACGTGACCTTCCCAGGTCTCCAGATGACCGCTCGTTTGCTCGAGATCATGAGGCATATCTAGGAGAACATGGGGTGGGGTTGGCCTGACTAGACCCGAGGAGACTACGCCGTGCCCTACCTTCAGCAAAAGACCCCCAAGCCAGTGGTAATGCCACGCCGTGGTGGAACACCTTCGGACTACACTAAGGCTGCATGGAAGCATCCATATCGACTCCGCAGTGCCAAAGAAGAGCCCGACCGGGGCCTGTACAAGGCCCCAATGGAGGACCTGTACCTGGGCGAACTATCCTCTGGCCGACTCCTGGTCATTTACAGCCTGCATGACCAGTCTCAGAAACCACTGCACTTGAGCACACAGCCACCAGACCCGGAGTCCAAACAGTTGGATCTCCTGGGCAGGCGCACATACGCGGCTGCGACCTGAGTCATTAGGGCGTTGAATTACCTCACCCATATGGTTCAGTTCCAGGACCTAGTTGAAAAGATGCCAGACAGTGGCCAAAATGAGGAACTGTCGCAACTCCTCCGTACGGGTTCAGATGTGGGGACCCAGGTTCTTAGAGCCGCATACGACTCTGCGGGCTCTTGACCAGAAACTGCAACCTCAGGCGTGAGATGGGTTCCGGAGACACCTCATGGCTCCGTGTCTCAGGAGATACACTCTGACGCCCAGAAGAATATTGGCGGACGCCTACCATGGCGGTTTTGTTTGGCGAGGCCTCGGAGAAGGTGCTCACCAAACTGCAGGATGCTGGGAAGTTGCTGTTAGATCTGTTCAGGCTAGTGTACAGGTCTAGATTCAGTTCCTTTCGCAGGAACCAGAGACGTTTTTGCAGCCGGACTCAAAGGCAACAACCACGTTCCGGCCAGCAACAAAGAGTCTCCTTCACTCGGAAAGCCCAGGCTAAGACATCCTCAGGCAGAGGCCAACGACTTACAAAGTCGGCCCAACCTGCAGGATCCAGTGCTGCCACAGCATGACTCCTTCCCGCCCCCCGCCTCTCCTCGGGATCAATGGGAAATGAAGGTCGGGGGTCGCATCGCACGCCACCTGCCAGGGTGGCAGTCGATCACCACCAACAGGTGGGTGCTACAGTTGGTCGAAAAAGGCCATTATATAGAATTTGTAGACACCCCGCCCACAAGGCCTCCTCCGCTTTCCCACTACTCTGGTCAGCATGCCCTGCTTATTGAGCAGGAAGAGCTCACGCTTCTAGAAAAGGAGGCTCTGGAGCACGTTCCAGTGAACCAGAGAGGGTTAGGATACTATTCGCACTTCTTCCTGATTCCAAAGAAAACAGGGGATCTCCGTCCAATTTTGGACCTCAGCGACCTTAATCTATTGGTCTACAAATGCTTCCACATGGTGACCCTTCCGGGTCTAATCCCCATGCTGAAGAAGGACGCCTTCTTGGCATCCCTGGACATGCAGGACGCTTACCTGCACATCCCCATTGCTCAAGCGCACAGGAGGTTCCTGCGCTTCTAGTTTCGGGGCCACCATTATCAGTTCCGAGCGCTCCCCTTCGGGCTGTCATCAGCACCCCGTGTATTTACCAAGTGCATGGCACTTGTGGCGGTGTGTCTGAGGAGACAGGGCCACTACGTGTTCCTGTACCTGGACGATTGGATCCTCATAGCCCCCTCCAAGGAAGCTTTGTTGATGGCCATACAGTGTACCCAGACCCTTTTTCAGTCTCTGGGCATCCTCATCAACTACGAGAAGTCTCTCTCCTGGTACCATCCCAGAGGCTGCACTTTATAGGGGCAGTTCTGGACACCGTCAAGGGAAAAGCCTTTCTTCCCGAGGACAGAGCGGAACGCATCCGGTCCCTCATCAGCGACCTGTCAGCGAAGAAGGCTGTCCCGGCCAGGCTGGTCCTTCGCCTGCTCGGACACATGGCTGCAGCCATTCCAACAGTCCCGATGGCAAGACTCCACATGTGGGTAACCCAGTGGATGTTAAGGGTGCAGTGGGACCAAAGGCAAGACCATCTGCAGCAGCCAGTCCGAATCACGAAGGCCGTGGTTCGGGACTGGCAATGGTGGCTAGACCCGAGAACCCTCTCCATGGGGGTTTCCTTCACAGCGCCGTCTCTGTTGGCAACTCTCTCCACAGACACCTCAGGGCTCAGGTGGGGAGCGCACCTGAACAGGGTGAGGTCTCGGGGCTCATGGACAATCCAGGAATCTCGTCTCCACATCAGTATATTGGAGATGAGTGGTCCTCTACGCCCTGCAAGCCTTCCAGTTGGAGATTCCACAGAGTACTTTCCTGTTGCAAACAGACAATACTGCGGTGATGTATTACCTCAACAAACGAGGAGGCACACACTCCTACCCCCTTTGCAGGAGTGCATGAGAGTGTGGGAGTGTATCATGACGACGACGCAAACCTTGTTGCAGTTCACGTCCCCGGGGTGGACAATACCGTTGCAGACAGCCTGAGTCGTTCTCAGGTCAGAGTCCATGAGTGGGAGCTTCTACAGGAGGTGGCAGAGGACCTGCTCCACAGATGTGGCACTCCAGAATTAGACCTTTTCGCATCCCCATCCAACGCAAAACTGCCCAATTTTTGCTTGCTAGATCCAGGGCCTGGTGTTTTCTGGCGAGACGCGTTGTCCTTCTCCTGACTGGCCAGATTCCCCTATGCCTTCCCTCCTTTCCCGTTGATCCAGAGAGTTCTCCTCAAACTTCGCAGGGAGCATGCGATGCTTATCTTGATAGCGCCTTTCAAACACCATGAAGTCTTGCTGCTATTAGGACTTAATGCAGTTAGCCACTGCACTCTAACTGCCCCGGAGAGGATAGGGTTAACTCCAGAGCAGTCTGGAGTTCCACCCAGCGAGGGCACTGTTCAAAGCTCTGCTCTGGCTAGTTTCAAATGAAACTGCCAGATTCTTACTCGCTCACTGAACAGTCGCTCCGGAGATCAGCTCCTTCAGCTCGGTTCATTTCATGTTCATGCGAGTTTACTCGTTCATTTGAACCGCAAGTGTTTAAAAATTACCGCTGCTGCAAAAGCCTTCTATTGCAACCGTAGTACTAAAAATAAAGTCTGTGTGGAATACATTATCAGTTCAGTCTGAACCGATCGAGTTGGCTTATTTACGATTTTTGGGCTTTAAGTGACGGTACCCGGTTCTTATCGGTTCCTAAAAACCTTATTTTTATTGGTGCCAATACCCATTGACACGATTAGGGAACCGATAAGGGTGTCTTGCCTGGGACGGCCGTTTAAAGGGCAAGTTTGTTGGTTAGGCTGGCATTATCTGAGAAACCCAAAAGAAAACCGGGCCCACTGGGTTTCAACACTGTGATGTCGTGGGGGAAGCCTTTGCCAAGGCTGAGCCACACCCACTTGTGTCTATTGTCTGGGGCTGACCCTCCTGTCAGACTGCCAGGTGTGTAAAATTTCCTGCAGCCACCCTGGAAAGAGATTGGGCGGCTCAGGAACGAGAGAGCCAAAAGTCCGCTGACCTCGATGGCCAGCCCGGTCCAGCACCCACTTGACCAGAGGAGTGCCCTCTGACCAGGCTAGTGTTCCTGGGCAAAGAAAAGCTGGTTCAGAGAAACCAGCTCCTGCAAAGACAAAGAAATCAGCAGGTCTGGAGTCCAAAATTGTCTCTCCAACTGCTGCAGAAATAGCAAAAGCCATTCAGATTGTTCAGTCTTTGTCTCGGGGACTTGTCGAGCCCCCTACAATTGGGAAAAGGGTGGCTCGTTCAGGTCCAGTGGTTCAGGATTATGATGTTGAGGAGTTTTATGAACCACAGGAGGGGGAGGAGGAATTTGATCAGTGTATTTGTGACTGGGAAGGTCTGGGACGTGCCTATTGAACCGGCATTTCTCCAGATAGACCTTAGAATCTCCCCTTGCTGTCTGAGTCCCCTTCATTTTATGTTTTATAAAAGGTGGCAGAAACCTCCCGCTCCCTTTAGAGGAGGCTGTGATGAGCAAGAGGAGCCTGATTATGTAGAAATGATGGATATTCCAGAGTCTAGAAGGTTGTCTATTCCTTTGCATAAGTCATTTAGAAGCAAACAACAAAGATTTTAAAAATCCTCATCTGCTCCTCCTGTAGATAAGAAAATGGACAGAAGGTATACTTTATCAGGCCCTGATACAGACTCTCTCCAGCAGTGTAGTCATGTAGGTGTTGTTCAAGCTGCAGCCTGTGACGCTAATATTCCCTGGCATCACATCCTCCTGATAAGGATTCCAGGAAGATTGATGCCATGGCAAAAAAGCAATATATGGCAGCTTCATTGGGACTCAGGCAGGCTAATTATATGGCTTATGTGGTTAGATATCAGAAATCTAGATGGGACACTATTTTGCAGTTAGCCAAGCAGGCCTAGGGGCCAGCTGGCTAGTGAGTTGAACAAGTGGCTACTGATGGCATTGAAGCCTCTAAAGTTCAATTTCATACTGCCGTTGATGTTAATGATGTTTCCTCTAGGGTCATGGCCACTTCTGTAGCTCTCCTTGAGGTTGGCATGGCTTAGATGCACTAATCTGTCCCAAGATACTCAGGCAAAGGCTATAGATTTTCCTGTAGTAGAAAACTCTCTGTTTGGGGATCAAACAGAAAATTACATGAAGAAAATGGATGAATACAGAACTACCTACAAAAGTGCCCAAGCTAAGGAGAGCATGCCACTCCACAAAGGCATGCCCCAGGGTAGGGGCAGGCCTTACCACAGGCCCTTTTATCAAGTTCAGGCCTCTTCAGCCTTTGCACAGAGGGTTTTTTTAAGAGGCAGGGGTTGACGGGGCACACGCAGACCATCTCCCTCTCCTCAGCCTAAAGCTGCTGCCAAGCAGGCACCCTGATGGGGTGCCCAGGGCCGATTCTCCTGTACTGGTGGGGGGCAGGTTGGCTTATTTCAGCCAGAACTGGTTGTCCCTAACTTCGGACAAATGGGTTCTGGAGGTGGTAAGCCAAGGTCTGGTTCTCAGTTTCAAACAGTTCCCAAAGATGAGAGCCAGACATTTTCCACCTGCAAATCCTTCAGAAGCCCTTGCTTTGGAAGCAGAGGTTTCTTCTCTGCTGGGCTGCAAGGCAGTGGAAAGAGTTCCTCCTTGCCATCAGGGCAAGGGTCTGTACTCGAGGTATTTCCTTACCCCAAAAAAGACAGGAGAGTGGCGGCCCATCTTAGATTTAAGGTTCCTGAACAACATCTTTTGAAACCAAAGTTCAAAATGTTAACTCTGGCAATGATTCTGCCTTCCCTAAGGCCAGGACTGGCTAGCTTCCCTGGACCTCAAGGACCTTTATTTTCATATTTTGATCAGGCCTTCTCACCGAAAGTACCTCAGGTTCGAACTACCCTTTGCCACTACCAGTTCAGAGCAATGCCCTTGGCCTTACCTCTGCTCCAAGGGTTTTCACAAAATGTTTAGCTGTAGTAGTGGCTCATTTAAGAAGCAGCAGGTTGCTGTGTTTCCACCTGGACGACTGGCTCATAGTGGGCCAGTCTCCAGATCAGTAAACCCCACTTGCAAGTCTCCCAGCAACTTCTCACTTCTCTGGGATTCCTGTTGAATTTTCCAAAGTCAGTTCTGGAACCAGTTCAGGTACTAACTTTCATAGGTGCAGAATTGAACACAGTCAGCCAGGGCATTTCTTCCCTCCGAAAGAGTGGACAGACTCATTGCCCTGGCATCCTCCTTTACCCTGCGGGTCTCTCGACCAGCAAGGCACTTTTTGCAACTCCTAGGACACATGGCTGCTTCCACAGCTGTCGTGCAGGGAGCAAGATTTCAGATGAGACATCTAGTTCCACTTGAGGTCCTACTGGTCTCAAAGGAAGGACCCCCTATCCAAGTTAATCCCAGTGACCAAAACCCTGATCCTAGCCCTTCAGTGGTGGCAGGATCGAAGCAATTTAACTCAGGGGGTCCCCTTCTTACCCGTTCTTCATTCCCTCACCACGGATGCCTCCCTGTTAGGTTGGGGGGCACATTTGGGCGACCTTTCCACTTCAGGAGTGTGGTCCCCTCAGGAATCTGTGCTCCACATCAACCTTTGGAACTCAGAGCTGTTCTCTTAGCTCTCCAGGTTTTTCGACTACTGTCCAGAACAAGGTAGTCCAAGTCAGGACAGACAACACCACAACAATGTGGTACATCAACAAGCAAGGGGGCACTCGGTCATCAGCCTTGTGCACCGAAGCAATGAAGTTGTGGTCTCTGGCTTACTCCCTGAACACCTCCCTGATAGCAGTTCACCTTCCAGGGAAGGACAATGTCCTGGCGGATGCCCTCAGCAGAATTTCTCAGGCCATCACGACGGGCTCTGGAATTCTCTGGTGCTGGGGTCAGTCTTGCCAGATGGGGCACCCTCAGATAGATCTTTTCAGCCCCAGACAACCACCAACTTCCCTGTTTGTTGCAGGCCTCAGTTCTGGGATCAGTCCCACTGGGCGCTTTCAGTTGGATTGGAAAGGGAAGTTCTTGTATGCTTCCCCTTCCTCTTCTCTTCAGGGTATTAGTAAAATCAGAACTCAGCCCTGCAGAGTGATTCTGATTGCTCCAGACTGGGCCAGACAGCCCTGGTACCCTCTCCTCCTGTCCTGACATTCCACCTCCCTGAGCTTGCCCAGGACCCAGACCTGTTGACCTGTGCACAGGGAGAGTGTGGTATTCGAACCTCAACCCCTCCACCTCAAGGCCTGGTTCTTGAGGAGCTAGAATTTGCTGATTTACACCTTTCTCAAGGTGTCCTGGATATTTTAAAGGCTTCTAGGAAACCTTCCACTAGAGCCACTTACAATTCTAAGTGGAAGAGGTTTTCCATTTGGTGTTCTGAGAAGCAGATTATCCCAGAATCTGCTAATCTGCCCATTTTACTGGACTATTTGGTCCATTTAAATTCCTTAGGCCAGCTACCTTAAAGGTTCATCTGGCAGCTGTCTCTGCTTTTGTGTCAGCGGGAAGCCTGCTTCCTTTCTTCTCACCCTGTATTTTCCAGGTTTTTAGGGGTTTCACTCTAACCCCCTTTGGGAACCAGCTCCTGCATGGGACCTGAATGTTTGCATTGCTCAGCTAATGCAACCCCCCTTTGAGCCTCTGTCCTCGGCAGACCTCAAGTTTTTGACCTGGAAGACTGTTTTTCTAGTGGCTATCACTTCTGCTAGACGTATAAGTGAACTACAGGCCTTGTCAGTAGAAGATTTTATTTCTTTTCACAGAGATAAGGTAGTCCTTAGGACCAACAGAAAGTTTTTACCTAAAGTGGTTTCAGATTTTCATCTCAACCAATCCATTCTCTTCCAGTATTTTCACTGAGCATTCCTCCTCAGGGAGAGGAGATTGCACAGTCTGGACGTCAAAAGAGCCCTAAGCTGCTATTTGGAGCACCCAGGGTCACAGGTTCGAATCCTCCAACTCTTCCTTACCTATGGAAAAGTTGGCAAAGGAGACCTGCCACTAAGAGGACAATTAGAGGTGGATTGTCTCTTGTATCCAGTTCTGTTACCAAAACTAGGTAGAGAACCTCCCTCAGGACTGAGGGCTCATTCCACCAGGGTATAGCTGCATCTCTAGCTGCTGCTAGAGACATTCCCATTTGGAAATTTGCCAAGCTGCTACCTGGAAATCAGTCCACACCTTTACCAAGCATTATTCCCTGGATGTCCAGTCCAGGAGAGATGCTCGGTTTGGCACAGCTGTGCTTCAGAGCCTATTCCCCAAGTAGGTTCTGACCCTCCTCCATGGAGGTACTGCTGTATAATCTGCATTAAGTCCTAATAGCAGCAAGACTTCATGGTGTTTGAAGAAAAAATTACTCACCTTAGTAATTGCTTTTCTTCTCATGGAGTCTTGCTGTATTAGGACAACCCTCCCTCCTACCCGCTCCAGAACTCCTACTTGAGTATGGGGTTGTCAAATTGGTGCAAGCACTGTCATGCCATTTCAATTTCTCTCGTCTCTCCCCTTTCTTCATTTGGGTTAGGAACTAGGTGATTCTGTTTTTAAGTGATAGGTGGCTCCCTCTCTGGACTTGAGTCTTTTTGGGGAGAGGGGCCTATTAGTCTTGTCATGGGTGATTCTAACAATAACAGGTGATTTTGTTATTATTCTATGATTGTTGTTGTGTTTTGTTGTCCTACTACTGGTAGGTAGCCAATGCTAGTGTAGAGCTTTTCCACACAGACTTGCTATATTAGTTTATCCGTAAGAACCTGGCAGTTTCATTTGAAACTAGCCAGATAGTGCTTTGAACAGCGCCCTCGCGCTGTGGAACTCCAGACTGCTCTGGAGTTAACCCTATCCTCTCCGGGGCAGTTCGCGTGCAGTGGCTAACTGCATTAAGTCCTAATACAGCAAGACTCCATGAGAAGAAAAGCAATTACTAAGGTGAGTAATTTTTTCTTCTGGCCCAGGCAAATCTGGTTCCTGCTCCTGCATCAGCTATCC
This sequence comes from Neoceratodus forsteri, assembly GCA_016271365.2. Lineage (NCBI taxonomy): Eukaryota > Metazoa > Chordata > Ceratodontiformes > Ceratodontidae > Neoceratodus > Neoceratodus forsteri. Next base: position 513,701,189 of record CM028137.1, read on the forward strand.
CGGGAACCTCCGCTTCCTTTGCCAATCAGCTCCCATCTATTGTCTCAGGAGGAAGGTTCACTAGTCCATCCAGACTTGCGTTCATTGAACCTACATGCCTGGCTCCTAGAGACATAGCCATGATGCGACACGGGGTCTCGCAAGAGGTGGCAGAAGTATTTTCTGCCGCTAGGAAACCGGCAACACATGCAACATACGCCATGAAGTGGCGCAGGTTTTGCTTGTGGGTTCAAATGCACAGTTTCTCTCCCTTAGACTGTCCTGAGAAGCTGGTTTTGGAATACCTGCTTTCACTTTTCCATTCTGGACTAGCTTACTCCTCGATCAAAGTGCATCTCTGTGCTATTTCAGCTTATCTTGCCCCCATAGGCCATCGTATGGTGGCTCAATTGGTCACTACTCGTGCCTTTTTAAGGGGGGGTCCTCCACCTTAGGCCACCTATCAAGGATCCGGTTCCTCCTTGGGACTTGCCCTTTGTCCTGGAGCAGCTTACACTGCCACACTTTGAACCAGCCGCGGATTGCGAGCTGCGTTTTCTGTCGTGGAAAACGTTGTTTTTAGTTGCAGTTACTTCGGCGAGAAAAATCTCCGAATTACATGCACTCATGTGCAAAGAGCCTTGTTTAATTTTTCACCAGGACAAGGTATCCATGAGGACAAATCCTAAATTTCTGCCTAAGGTGGTTTCAGCCCTTACCCTTAATCAGGATATCGACTTACCAGTGTACTTTCCTAAGTACACCAATCAAGGAGAAGCACTGCTTCACACCCTAGATGTTCACAGGTGTCTCAGATATTATCTGACCAGAACCAAACAGTGCCAGAAAGTGGATCAGCTGTTTGTCTCCTTTGCTGAGAGCATGAAAGGAGCCCCTGTTTCTAAACAGTCCCTTTCACGTTGGCTCATTCAGTGCAGCTCTTTCTGTTACGACAAGCGCAACAAACCCTTGCCAGGCGTGGTCAAGGGTCATTCTACCAGAGGGGTGGCCACCTCCTTTGCAGCACTGAAGAATGTTTCCACTTCAGCTATTTGTGCTGCAGCTACTTGGAGCTTGGTGCATACCTTTATTAGACATTACAGCCTGGATATCGCTTCAAGGCGAAGGGCAGGCTTCGGCCTAGCCGTCCTCCAGGGACTTCTGTCCTAGGCTCGAGCAGGGTTGTAATCTCTGCCTTTCCTCCTCCCGATGGCGTAAGATTGTCGCTATTGCTTGGGAATCAGTCCTAATGGTGTAACCTGCTGCAAGAGCTGTATCTCGAAGTAAGATAGTACAGTTACTTAAGAACTTACCATAACAGTAGATCTTCGAGAACAGCTCTTGCAGCAGGTACCTTCCCACCCACCATTCTCCCTTTTGAGGAGGTAGGTTATAGCCTAACATCCATCTTTCGGGATGGAACGATTTGTTTTTAGTCTTGGCCATCTGATGGCGTATCCTCTGTCTCCTCTTCTGATGTCAGCCAGCGGCCGGGAGTCTCCGGCGGGAGAACTGGGGATTGTGGCGGGACTGCCTCCTTGTGTACTACGCCTGACGTTGGGGGCGGGACTGATGTCTGAGGCGGTCCCTGCTGAAGATTGCTAGCTAGAAAATTTCCGTGGGGTCCTGATGGCTTCAGTCTTAATGGTGTAACCTGCTGCAGGAGCTGTTCTCAAAGATCTACTGTTACGGTAAGTTCTTATGTAACTGTACTTTCTGGTACCCAGATCGTCTCAGCAGCAGGCCTCTGTGGTTGTTGTCTCTTCACCCGGACCTGCTGGCCAGACAACAGGGGACGGTACTGCACCTGGACCGTCAGTCCCTGCATCTTATAGCCTGGTTCCTGAGTGGCCAGAGTTGTAGGCTTTGGGTCTTTCAGAAGCTGCGCTTCACATTGTTGAGGGCACCTGTAAGGAGTCTACTTGCTGGTGCTATGGCTTTAAGTGGAAAAGGTTTTCCATTTGTTGTCAGGGCAAGAAACTTCATCCTCTTGCTTGCCTTATGGTTTGTATTCTTTAGTACCTTTGGTCCACCTCCCAGATGGGACTGAGAGCAACGACCTGTAAGGTGTACCTGGCAGCCACTTCTGTATACTGAGTGTGGGATTGTATGCCGATGGTGGCCCTGGAGATGGTGGTTGGGTGCTTTTTAAAGGCCTTGACCATCTGTTTCCCCAGGTGCATGAACCACCACCACCACCATGGGGCCTACTGCTGGTGCTGGCTGTGCTCATGGGCAAGTCATTTGAACCTATGTACAGGTGTGAGATGTCACACCCATCATGGAAGACTGCATTCTTAGTGGCCTTTACGTTAGAAGGATCAGTGAGCTTCAGGTGCTCTCAGTGGAGTCTCAGTATCTGGTCTTCCAGAGGATCAATGTCGTCCTCTTCTGCCATCTGTGTTTCTCCGGAAGGTTGTATTGGAGTTCCACCTTAACCAGATGATGAACCTTTCAGTATACATCTTGAACACATCTTTGGAGGCCGATCAGTCTCCACACATTGGACCTGTGGAGGGTGATTGCTTATTATAAGGAGTGTATGGCTGGAGTTCAGGGCGAGGCTTGCTAGCTATCACATACACTGAAGCCACGCCTGGCAGACTGGCTGTTAAGTGGACACATGGCAGCTGGATAACTTCCTGCATCGACCTCTGCTATAGGCTGGCTCTTAGGGAGCCTCCTGTAATGTTTAGGGCTCATTGTACCAGACATGCTGCCATCTCGGTGGCTGCTTCCAGGGAGATCCCTATCCAAGGGACCTGCAGGGCTGCCTCCTGGAAGTCAGCAAACTCCTTCATTTCTCATTACAGCAGTGACCTAGAGTCTTGTCAGGATGCCACATTTGGGACCTCAGTTTTCCAATCTTTGTTCACCCAGTAGGGTGAACACTTGGGCCCTCCGGAGAACTGCTGGAAGTTTGCCTGTGTGTCCGTAGGAACTATATCCATGCTCCTAGAAAAAGGATCTTCTTCGAGATACAGCTCTTGCAGCAGGTTACACCATTAGGACTGAAGCTGGCAGGCGTCAGGACCCCACGGAAATCTTATAGCTAGCAGTCTTCAGCGGGGACCGCCCCCCCGGTGTCAGGCGTAGTACATAAGGAGGCGGTCCCGCCAGAATCCCCAGTTCTTTCCCGCTGTCAACTTGCATGTCTCGACCTTCCAGTCAGTGTCTAGTGCGCAACGTTTGGAAAAGTTCTTTTGCTGTTTCTTCGTCAAGAAACTTCTTCTTCTTCGTTTGTCTGCCATCTGAATGTCCTCACCAACCTCCGTGGAGGGCCATCCGTCTAAGTGTGCCTATGGGAAGGAAACTCCCTTCAAAGATCCACACTCTGCCTGCGTGCGGTGCCTAGGCCCGGACCACGACACCCAGGCCTGCCCCTTTTGTCAAGGCTTTAACAGTCTGACCCGGATCCGTCGTCAGAAGACCCTCCAAGCTTACCTTCTGGAAGAAAGATTGAAGGCCATGGAACCTGCCTCCAAGGGGGAATCTTCTGAAAAAGCCCGCAGGCACCTCGAGAAACAAAGGGAGAGGGTGAGAACTAGATCCCCTTCTAGGGCCTCAGACTCCCGCAGCTCCGGCTCCCGGTCCAACCACTCTCCTGTCCAGGCCCGCTCTCAGCCTCCCCCGGTCGTGGTCAAGTCTTCTACCGGTTCCTCCACTTTGCAGCCTGTTAAGACCCCCAGGCCGTCTTCTTCTTCGTCTAAGGCCTCGCCGAGGTCAGGGGACCACCATCACCACAAGTCCGGCTCCCGCCACTCTGCCCCCGATGTCCGGTCTGTCTCCTTGCCTCCTCCCCTCCAACGGAAAACCAAGGAGCTGACCTTGCTTAAACGGACGTCGGCCAAGCACCACCAGTCCAGGGACCAGACGACAGTTAGACGCCCGTCGCCGGTCAGGCCCTCACCACCATGGACGCTGGCCGGGGGACAGACGCCCATTCCAACAGATGGAGGAACCCCAACGCCGCCTACCGACGTCGGCCAGGAGGCGCTCACGGAGGAGGAGTCTACCCAACCCGAAGACCAGGTGGGTGACCCCGGTCCTGTCGACCCCTGAGGGAACCCTCTCCTGAACCAGAGACCCCCGGGGTGCCGACGCCGGGACCCGACGACCGGCGCCCGGCCCATCGTCTGGCCTGAATTTTGCTGAGGTGAAGGAGTTATTCACTTTCTGGTGGGACACCATTAACAAGGTCGTGGTCTTCACACCCTCTCCTCTTTCTCCTCCTCCTCCACCCGTGACTCCACCGGCCCAAGCGCCCCCAGGACCCTGCTGAATCTCCTAGGGGCAGACCATTGGACAAGAGGAGGCCTCCATCCAGATCTTCTTCTGGGTCACCCAGCCCCAAGAGACCCAGAAGATGCCGCTACTCGCCATCGATGGAGGACTCAGGATCGGACATCTCTAATAGATCCAGATCCCCTTCTCCCATCAGCGTCCCCTCTCCAGACCCACGTGAACTCCCAAGATCTCCTCCGGATGACCCATCGTTCTCAGAGATTATGAGGCATATCCAGGAGAACATGGGCTGGGATGCAGAAGACCTTGACCCCGAAGAGGCTACGCCTTGCGCGTTATCTTTGGCAAAAGGACCCAAAGCCTGTGGTAGTACCACCCTTGGTGGACACCTTTGTGGATGTCACCACGGCAGTGTGGAAACATCCACACTCGCTCCCGGCGATGCCGAAGAAGGCTGACTGCCTGTACAAGGCCCCTAGGGAGGACCAGTACTTGGCATCTCATCCTCTGGCCGATTCCCTGGTCATCACAGCCTCACATGACCGGTCCCAAAGGCCGCAACATCTGAGCACCCAGCCACCGGACCCAGAGTACAAGCAATTGGACATAATGGGTAGGCGCATGTACGCTGCTGCGACCTGCGCCATTAGGTCCCTCAATTATCTTACCCACATGGTCCAGTTCCAGAACACCCTGTGGGAGCAGGGACAAGAGTTGGCAGAAAAGTTGCCAGAAGGTGAGCAGAAGGAGGAGCTACTCCAGCTCCTCTGCACGGGTTCAGACGTGGGAACCCAGGTGCTTCGAGCCGCGTATGATTCCGCGGACTCCTCTGCCAGAGCGGCAGCCTCGGGCGTATGCCTCCAGAAACACTCATGGCTCCGTGTCTCCGGAATTCACCCCGGACGTCCAGAAGAACATACTGGACGTCCCCTTTCACGGTGAAGTTCTCTTTGGTGAGTCCTCTGAGAAGGTCATCACCAAGCTTCAGGAGGCCGGGAAGGCCGTGAGATCTGTCCAGGCCATGTACAGATTCAGGCCCAGTTCCTTTCGTAGGAACCAGAGCCGTTTTCGCGGCCAGACCCAGAGGCAACAGTCTCGTTCCGGCCTGCAACAGAGGGGCTCCTTCCCTTGGAAAGCCCAGGGCAAGTCGTCCTCAGGCAGAGGCCAACGTCCTACCAAGTCGGCCCAACCTGCAGGACCCACAGCTGCCACAGCATGACTTCTTCCAGGCCCCCGCCCCTCAGGATCAGCGGGATACCAAGGTCGGGGGTCGTATTGCAGACCACCTGCCAGGGTGACAGTCTATCACCACCGACAGGTGGGTACTCCAATTGGTCAAAAAAGGCCACTTTATAGGGTTCACAGACAAGCCACCCACAAGGCCTCCCCTGCTCTCCCACTATTCTGGTCAGCACAGATTGCTCATCAGGCAAGAAGTACTCACGCTTCTGCACAAAGAAGCCGTGGAGTACGTCCCAGGGAACCAGAGAGGATCAGGCTACTACTCCCACTTCTTCCTGGTTCCAAAGAAAACAGGGGACCTCCGTCCAATCTTGGACCTCAGCGACCTCAACATGTCGGTCGCTTACAAACTGTTCTGCATGGTGACCCTCCAGGGCCTTATACCCATGCTGAAGGAGGACACATTTCTGGCGTCCCTGGACATGCAGGACGCTTTTACCTGCACATCCCCATAGCTCAAGCGCACAGGAGGTGCCTGCGCTTCGAGTTTCTTGGCCACCACTGTCAGTTCCGAGAGCTTCCTTTCGGGCTGTCATCCGCCCCCAGGGTCTTTACCAAGTGCATGGCAGTTGTGGCAGCGTCTCTAAGGAGACAGGGCCACTACATGTTCCCGTACCTGGACGACTGGCTTCTCATGGCCGCCTCCCGGGAGGCGCTGTTGATGGCTATCCAGCACACCCAGGCTCTCTTTCAGTCTCTGGGCATACTTATCAACTACCAGAAGTGTCTCCTGGTACCGTCCCAGAAGCTGCAATTCATAGGCGCAGTTCTGGACACCGTCCAAGGGAAAGCCTTTCTTCCAGAGGACAGAGCGGAAACGCATCAGGTCCCTCATCAGGGACCTTTCGGCAAAGAAGACCGTCCCGGCCAGACTGGTCCTTCGCCTGCTCGGACATATGACTGCGGCCATTCCAACCGTCCCGATGGCAAGGCTCCACATGCGGGTAACCCAGTGGATGCTCAGAGTGCAATGGGACCAGAAGCAAAACCATATGCAGCAGCCAGTCAGAATCACGAGGGCCGTGATTCGGGATTGGCAATGGTGGTTAGACCCGGGGACCCTCTCTGTGGGGGTACCATTTGTAGCGCCATCCCCAGAAGTAATCCTCTCCACAGATGCCTCAGGGCTGGGGTGGGGGGCACACCTGAACGGGGTGAGGTTTCAGGGAACGTGGACCCCTCAAGAAGCCCCCCCTCCACATCAATATTCTGGGGATGAGGGTGGCCCTGTCTGCCCTGCAAGCCTTCCAGTCAGACATTCCACCGAGTACTCTTCTGCTTCAAACAGACAATACGGCGGTGATGTATTACCTCAACAAACAAGGAGGCACACATTCCAACCCCCTCTGCAGGGAGGCCATGAAAGTGTGGGAATGGGTAATTCAACACGGCGCAAAACTCCGATTGCAGTTCATGTCCGGAGCGACAACATGGTCGCAGAGATGGCCTGAGTCACTCCCAGGCCAGAGTCCACAGTGGGAACTTCTTCAGGAGGTGGCAGAGGATCTGTTTTATCGATGGGGCACTCCAGAATTGGACTTGTTCAAGGCCCCCATCCAACGAAACTGCTTCAATTTTTGCTCGCTAGATCCAGGGCCTGGTGTTTTCTGGCGAGACGCGTTGTCCCTCTCCTGGGCGGGCAGATTCCTCTACGCTTTTCCTCCCTTCCCGTTGATCCAGAGAATTCTTCTCAAACTTCGCAGGGAGCATGCAACGATGATCTTGGTAGTGTCTTTCTGGCCCAGACAGATTTGGTTCCCGCTTTTGACTAAATTGTCCCGGGAACCTCCACTTCCTTTGCCAATCAGCTCCCATCTGCTGTCTCAAGAGGAGGGTTCGCTTAGTCCACCTGGACTTGCGCTCATTGAGCTCTGCATGCCTGGCTCAATAGACATACTACTCATGCACACGGGTCTCGCAAGAGGTGGCAGAAGTCTCTTTCTGCTGCCGGAAACCGCAACGTATGCTAACATATGCCATGAAATGGCTGAGGGTTTTGCTCAGGTCTCAGGCACGCCGGCCTCCCCTTTAGACTGCCCAGAAAATTAGTTCTGGAATACCTGCTTTCCTCTTTCATTCAGGTCTGGCCTACTCAATTAAGGTTCACCTCTGTGCGATTTCAGCCTACCATTCCCCTATAGGCCAACACACAGTGGCACAACTCGACACGTCTTGTGACTTTTTGAGGGGGGTGCTCCATCTTAGACCACCCATTAAGGATCCTGTCCCACCTTGGGACCTGCTCTTTGTCCTGGAGCAGCTCACGCTGCCACCCTTTGAACCTGCTGCAGATTGCGAGCAACGTTTTCTGTCATGGAAAACGTTATTTTTGGTTGCTGTTACTTCGGCAAGGAGAATCTCTGAGCTACGTGCCCTCATGTGTAGGGAACCTTATTTGATTTTTCACCAGGACAGGGTGTCCCTGAGGACGAATCCAAAATTCCTGCCTGAGGTGGTCTCAGCCCTTACCCTTAATCAGGACATTGATTTGCCGGTGTACTTCCATAAGTACACCAGTAGAGGAGAGGCACTGCTTCACACCCTGGATGTTCGCTGCTCTTTAAGATATTACTTGACCAGGACCAAACAGCATCGCAAATCCGAGCAGTTGTTTACTTCCTTCGCTGAGAGGCTGTTGGGCCAACCAGTGTCAAAACAAACTCTTTCTTGCTGGCTTGTCCAGTGCATTTCCTTTTGCTACAACAGACAGAAGCCCCTTCCGGGTACCGTTAAGGGCCACTCGACAAGGGGGGGTGGCCACTTGCTTTACAACACTGAAAAATGTCTCTTTCTAGGGACATGGATATGTTGTTCATCCGCACTTATTGGCAGGTTCCTTGCCGCTTTAAATCTTGCCGGAAGGTCTTCAAGCTGGCTCCTCCCACCCACCCGGGTGGTAAAACTCTCGGCTCCGCCCCATGACGCCAGATCTTCCTTACCGCTTGGAAGCTCAGGTTCCTCCTTAACGCTCTGTGTATAAGACTGGTTCCTAACTTCTTTCGGTTTTTCCAAAATTAATCTAAAGGTTTTCTAGATCTGGTCAATCCTTGCCGCGGCTGCTGGTGGACAAATCGACTCCTGGCTTCGGAGATGCCCATGCGGGCAGAAGATGTCTCGGACGGATCCACTCCACATGCGCCTACTGCTTGAGCCTTGAGCACCCGCAGGCTTGCGACCTGTGCTCTTCTTTCTTGGCCCTCGTCCTGGAACACCATGCTGCCTGTCTGCAACTTGGCGACCAGCGTTACCCTCGGTAAGTTGAAAGAGGCCGCGTTGGCGGTTTCACGCGGGGTGGGTCCTCGTCGGATCAGCTAGAGCAGATGATCGCCCTCAAAGCGGAGGCGGCGCGGGCCGCATCTTCCTCGGCCACGGCATTTATCCTGCTCTTTCTGGGATCCTCATATTCTGCTTTCTTTAAGGAGCTTTGTCTGTCTCTCTCTGCTAAGGGAGAGGGACCAACATCTGCTGGACCTTCTTGTCGGTCCAAAAAGAAAGACAAGGGTAAGTCCTTCCGTCGACGCTCTTGGGAGCGGGAGAGGTCCCCCTCCCCGAGTGGTCGACCATCGACTTCGGTCGATCCTTCGGCTTTGGCCACTGGCCTCACGGTGTCCCCATCTGTGTCAGTTGACCGAGACTCTGTCGACGAGTCGAGATCTTTCTCGACCTGCTGGACGGGTTGTTTACCGTGAAGCGAAAATCCTCTCTCCCTGGTTCTCCGGGTGGTGGTTGAGGATCCCATGGGCTTGCCAGTGCCTCGGTTCCGAGCTCTTGGGTGTTCCTCCGAGCCGAGGGGAGGGCGGTTTCCCCGCCTTCTCGACCCCTCCCGAAAAATCCAGGTTCTGCTTCGTCTTCAAGGTTCCAGCCGATCCTGCCACCATAGGCTGGTCTCGGTCTCTGCACTGCGCAAGTGGCGCCGCCCGTCCTTCCTCGACGAGGAGGCTTCACGCAAGTTGCGCAATGATACGAGGACCTCATGTGGCATCAGTTGCTGCTGGCCGGGAACAAGCGACAACGTTGCTTTCCCCGCCATTAAGTGGCTGTCACCGAGCGGCTGAAGCAACCCTCGCTTTAGCAGAGGCTTGCTTTCTGGGCCTGTTGCTCAGCCAAAACCAGCTTGCTCCATCGATTATGGTGGAACCTCCGGCTCCATACAGCCATTGTTTGGGCTCCGACCAAGAACTTCGGTCGGCTCAGGGTTTACCCCATAGGCTGTCTGTCACCCTCACTCCCGATCCGCCTCGGCAGGTGGAGGTGGCTCAGGCCCGAGGCAGCTCTTCGCGGACTCTTCTGAGTCCGGCTTGATTCCTCCCTTTTCTCCAGGAGAGTGGACTTGGAGTCCTCTGGAGGTCAGTCGCTGGATGATAGCGCTTCGTCCTTTCTGGGTTTGCTTAGGCTCATCTCAGAGTCCACCGGGATGCAGCTTGAGCCCATATCCAAGCGGGCCAAGTATCCCCCTCATGGAGATATTGGACCAAGGGGATTCCCCTACGGAGGCTTTTCCTGTGGCCGAGGCCATTGTGGGCCCGGCCTTGGAGCTCTGGCAGTGCCCTGCTTCCTGCCCTGCGCCTCCCGGCCAGGATGGCCAGAAAGTATCACGGTCCCTACCGGTTCTCTGTCCGTTTCTGGAACATCCTCAGCCGAGGGGTTAGTTACCGACAGCGTTTTCCGGCGTGCTGGAAACGCTAGGGACATGGACAAACCTCCCGACAAGGAGTCCAAGAAATTGGACTATGCCGGGCGAAAAGTCTACGCTGCGTCCTCCTTTGGCCTTCGTCAGGCCAGCTCGGCCGTGCTTATGGCACATTTCTCCCATGCCCTGTTGGGCTCCCTGGACGAGGTAGTCCCTCATCTCCCGGCTGACTGCAGACCACGGTTAAGCAGGCGCGGGACCAGGGCAGGGCAGTGGCCAAGCAGCAACTTCAGACTGCTCTGGACATTGGAGACTCATGCGCCAGGTCAGTCGTGGCCGCAGTGGCTGTGCGCCGTCGGGCATGGCTGAGGATATCCACCTTCACAGCGAATACCCAGCACAAATTGGCGGATGTCCCTTCCTGGAGACCTGACCTCTTGACCCTGGGTGGAAGGCCACCTCCAGAGGATCGAAATGTCCAATGCACTTTGGACTCTGTCTCATCCTCAGAGGGACAAGGGCCGCGGGCCGCGGCAAGCCCTTTTTGTCCGTCTGCGCCTCGTATGTCCGGCCCAGCAGCATCAGGGCCCAGCAGGCTCGCTTGGCGTCCCAAACCCAAGCCCGGCTTCCTCCTCCAGGAAGCAGGAGGTAAGGCCAGGAGGTCCCTCGGCTGGTCCTCACTCCAAGCCTGCACAGTGGCGGGTTGAGGGTGTCTCCCCCAACCTCGTCACCGCCTCCAGAGTTCCCCATGAGAGAGCGGCTCTAGTACTTCCTTTCCGCCTGGTCTGCTATTTCCACAGACCAGTGGGTGTGCAGAGTGGTAGGAAAGGGCCTGCCTCTGGAGTTCGAGCAGGCCTGCCCTTCAAAGCCGTCGCTCCCAGGGGAGCATCAGGGTCCGCCCTGCACAGCCATTTCGCTCGAACCAACATCGCTCTGCTCCTCAAGAAAGATGTGATCAGAGGTGACAGACCCTCCCTCAGACCGGGTTTGTGTCCAGGTACTTCCTGGTCCCAAAATGGGACGGGGCTGGTGCCCATTCTCTACCTACCGACCTAAACAAGTTCCTAAGGTCTCGAACCTTCAGGATGGTCACTCTGGCTCAGATAATACCATCCTTGGAGCAGCGGCGTGTGGTTCTGCTCTCTCTGGACCTGCAGGGCCGTGTTTTCCGTCCCTATCCGTCCAGTCTCACCAAAGATTCCTTAGCTTCGAGCGGAAGGATCCTTTTCGAGTTCGAGACATGCCCTTGACCTGTCTCCAGCACCCAGGTCTTCACCAAATGCATGGCAGTGGTGACAGCATTCCTGCAGTGCGAGGGGTCTGGGTGTACCCTTACCTGGACGGTGGCTGATAGCAGCCCCTCAGACAGGAGGTGGGCGGTCAGAGATCTGGCCCTCAGGTTTGCTCTCAGGTCGGCCTCCTCATCAACGAAGCCAAGTCGAACTCGAACGAAGCAGGTGATTCTCTTCGAGCCAGAGCACGGCTCCCGGCGGACAGGGCGAGTTCTTTCCTCCTTTTCCCGATCATTTCTGGTTGGGCAATTGCGCCCTGTCCGGGACTTCCTGTGCCTCCTGCGTCTCATGGCGGCCTGCACCAGTGTGGTCCGTTGGGCACGCTGGAACATGCGCCCCCTTCAATGGGGGCTGGCCAGCCAGTGGTCTCAATGCTGCGATCCATTGGACCAGCTAGTGACGGTGACCCAAGGGATGTAGAACGCTCTCCAGTGGTGGATCATTCCAGCTCATCTGCAGGAGGGCATCCCGTTTGTCCGCCCTGAGCCGACGGTCTCTCTATCGACCGACGCCTCTCTGATGGGTTGGGGTGCCCATCTGGGGGAGCACAGGCGCCTGACCTCTGGTCCCAGCGAGTCTCGATGCCATATCAACCTGCTGGAGCTCCGAGCGGTCTGCCTAGCTCTCACCACCTTCGCTCCGTTTCTACAGGGTCAAGTGGTTCGGGTCCAGATGGACAATACCACGACCATGTACTACCTAAACCACCAGGGCGGGAAGCGCTCCATGCCCTTGTGCAAGGAAGCTCTCTGCATTTGGTCACTCGTGTGCAGCCTGGAGGCGGATCTCCTAGCTATTCATGTGGCAGGAGCCTCCAACACCCTGGCCGATGCCCTAAGCCGGATAGGGACTGTGTCCCATGAGTGGTCTCTCCTGCTGGAGGTAGTACAAGATCTGTTCTCCCATTGGGGCACACCTCAGGTGGGTCTGTTTGCCTCCAGGGAGAACACAAAGCTGAGGCTGTTCCATGCCCGCCCCCCTCAGCAGGGCTCGCTGCAGGGGGATGCCTTCTTGAGGCCGTGGACCCCGAGCCTCTTCTACGCCTTTCCCCCATTTCCCTTGATCCACAAGCTGCTTCTCAAGGCGAGGAGGGACAAGGCGCAGGTGATTCTGGTAGCCCCAGGCTGGCCCCGCCAATGCTGGTATCCAGATCTCCTCAGCCTCAGCTCCAGGCTTCCGAGGTAGCTTCCAGCTCGCCTGGACCTGCTTTCAGTCAATCAGGGGAAGGTGTTCCATCCGGACCTTCAATCCCTGCACCTGATGGCCTGGATCCTGAGCAGCTAGAGTTCCAGGCCTTGGGTCTTTCCGACGAGGTCCTCAATGTAGTTGAGGCGTCCCGTAAGGAGTCGACCAGGAAATGTTATGCCTTCAAATGGAAAAGGTTTTCCATTTGGTGTCGGGGCAAGGGCCTTGACCCTTCCTCCTGTTCCTTGGCAAGCATCTTGCACTATTTATGATCCCTTTCTCAGCAAGGGCTCAGGTTGACGACCCTAAGGGTGCACCTGGCAGCCATCTCTGCTTACCGGGTGCGGGCTGGTAAGTAGTCTGGGCGCAGGAGAAGGTGGTCTGGCACTTTTTTCAAAGGCCTTGATCACATTTCCCCTCCGGTGCGAGAACCTCCACCCTCCATGGGATCTACTGCTGGTACTGGCAAAGCTCATGGGCAAGCCATTCGAACCAATGCACAGGTGTGATCTCTCACCTTGTCGTGGAAGACCGCCTTCTTGGTGGCTATTCGTCAGCCAGAAGGATGGGAGAGCTCAGGCGCTTTCCATCGAGTCTCTTACCTGGTCTTCCACAGGGACAAGGTTGTCCTGCCCCCTCCGAAATTCCTTCCGAGGTGGTGTCAGGTTTCACCTTAACCAGGTGTTGACTCTGCGGTGTTCTACCCCAATCACACCTCGGGAGGCCAGATATAGGCTCCATACTCTGGACCCTAGAAGGCGCTGCTTACTATAAGGAGGCGGATGGCTGAAGTTCGGGAGAGGTTTGCCAGACTGTTTGTCACCTACGCTGAGCCGCACCTGGCAGACCTGCAGCCAAGCGGACGATAAGCGGGTGGGTCACCTCCTGCATAGTCTCTGCTATAGGTTGGCGGGCATGGAGGCCTCCCAGAGGGATAAGAGCTCATTCTACCGCCATACCGCTACATTAGTGGCTGCTTCAGGGGCGTCCCTATCCAGGAAATCTGCAGGGCTGCTACCTGGAAGTCAGCACACACCTTCATCACCCACTACCACATCGACCTTGAGTCACCCGGGATGCTGGTTTTGGGGCCTCGGTTCTCCAGTCTCTTTTCCCTAAGTAGGGGTGTTGCCTTGCCTCCCTTCTCCCGGAGAACTGCTAGGAGTCTGCCAATAAGTGTGGATGAACAACATATCCATGTCCCTTGAAATACAGGTTACTCACCTGTAACAGGAGTTCTAGGAATGGTATATATTTGTTCATCCTACGATTCCCGACCTCGGCTGACGCACAGCCTGAGCTTCCAGCGGGCCAGATCTGGCGTCATGGGGTGGAGCCGAGAGTTTTACCACCGGGTGGGTGGAGGAGCCATTGAAGACCTTCCAGCAAGATTTAAAGCGGCAAGGAACCTGCCAATAAGTGTGGATGAACAACATATACCATTCCTAGAACTCCTGTTACAGGTGAGTAACCTGTATATTTCGGCCATCTGGGCTGCAGCCACCTGGAGCTCAGTGCACCCCTTCATTAGGCACTACAGCCTCGACATCGCCTCTTGGCGGAGAGCTGGTTGCGGCCTCGCCATTCTGCCGGGCCTTCTGTCCTAGAATCAGGATTTCCCAGGATCTGTTTCTGCCTCCTCCACTGGGCGTTTCTAGGCTCCATTGCTTGGGAATCAGTCCTAATGGTGTAACCTGCTGCAAGAGCTGTATCTCGAAGATAGTACAGTTACGTAAGAACTTACCGTAACAGTAGATGTTCGAGAACAGCTCTTGCAGCAGGTACCTTCCCGCCCACCATTCCACCTTGTAGGAGGTATGTCCTAGCATATGCTTCGGCAGATTGTCCTCAACCTTGAACTTGTGATGGCGGGTCCTCGGTCTCCTCTTCTAATGTCATCCAGCGGCGGGAAGTCTCCGTCGGCAGAACTGGGGATTCTGGCGGGACTGCCTCCTTATGTACTACACCCGACATCGGGGGCGGGACCGACGTCGGAGGCGGTCCCCGCTGAAGACTGCTAGCTAGAAGATTACCGTGGGGTTCTGATGCCTGCCGGCTTCAGTCCTAATGGTGTATCCTGCTGCAAGAGCTGTTCTTGAAGATCTACTGTTATGGTATGTTCTTATGTAACTGTACTTTACTGACCTGTAACCATAAGTCTTACTTAGATGGTATCTCTTGCAGCTGGCCTTCACCAGTACGATGATAGCCACCAGGCACTAGGACCACACAGAAACTTTCTAGCTAGCAGTCTACCAGAGGGGGCTGCCCACCTCTGACATTGACCAATCCTATAAAGGTGGGCGGCTCCCATATCCTCCTCATTTCTTATCCCGCCATAGACCAACGCACGTCAGATTGCTGAAACTGCTGCAGCTACAGTTTACTGCACTTTATTACTTTTTGCTTCTAACAGCTTTAACCTCCAATCTTCGGTGTTCTGACATGTTGGTTTATGTCTTCTAAAACTTAATCTTCTGACCGCTCCACGAAGTGTGCCTGCAGCAAACTGATCCTGGATATAAGGACTTCCATTTTTGCCTGTGTCTTGTTCCTAGGGCCAGACTACGATGTCTGAGCCTCCGAGGTTTGTCTGGGATTCAACACGGCCACCAGGATATGTCACCAGAATATCTTGGAGAGTCACCTCCTTAAGCAGAAGGTCACCTCGATGGAACTGGAGCTGCATTCCAGGCACTCCTCTGTTTCCCCATCCTAGTCCTTGGGATCTTTATCCTTGAAACCCCGGGACAAGGTCGGGGGGAAACACAAGCACAGCGATAAAGATTAGGACCGACTCTGGTCTGCCTCCCACTCGTGGTCCCCTCACAAGGAATCCTTTACTGTGAATGTCTTCTTCGGGGGGCCGAACTCTCCAGCCCTGCACGCCCTAACTTCTACAGGGCTACCAGTGGCCCTGCCACCTGCCCGGGTCATCCTCTCGGGCAACGGCTCCTCGGGTCAGGGTACTTTGTATCCTGCTCCTCGGCCCCTGCTGTTCTGGCCCTTATTCATAGTGGGCACACTGTCAGGCAGCTCAGCCGGAGTTTCTTCAGCCGGCACAGGTGCGGCGGATGCTGGGCTTCTCACTGCCATTCCCCATGATGCCTGCGCCACAGGCGTCAGCCTCATCCTCTGGGACTGCTGCCGGCTCTGCCCCTCTCTTTGGGGCAGACGCTGCAGGACACCGGTGTCCGTTTGAGCCCGTTCTCTCCTCGGCTTTCACGCGAAAAGGGGGGGGGGGTCTCCCTCTACTCTGGTGCCAGTTTCTCTGCAGCCTATGCCCATGAACCCCCCCCCTCTGGTATCACCTCAGCCGACGCCCGCTGTGCCATACTCCTTCCTCCACTGTCTGTGGGACCTGCGCCGGCCTTGCCTCTTCTGCCCTGCGGCCCTGTGTCTGGGCTTCTCCAGCCAGCACCCGCTGGGCCCACGCCAATCTCTCCTCAGCTGACGCCCATTGGGTCTGTGTCTATCCTACCGCAACCTGCACCAGTGGGTCTGGCACCAATCCAGCAGTAGCCTGCACCCGTAGGACCTCAGCCAGGGTACCCTACACCAACATATGCGGGTCCGGCGCTTGCCTACCCCATGTCTGCTGGACCTGCGCCTGGCTACCCATACCAGTCTCCCCGGGGACCAGCTCCAGTCTTGTTACCCAATGCCCATGGGAATGGCACCTTTTCCCTTTGATTACTAAAGTCTGATCTTGACGTTATGGTCTCTTATACAGACACAGGTCCCTACCTCCCGAGGACCGGCCCCAGACTCCCCTCAAGGACCTTCCGTGGAGCCCCCGTTCCCGGTTTGCCCGGGGCCCAGCGCTCCTCGCAACCCCAGAAATACGCCTTCCTTGGACCGTCAGCCCAATGTAATTGGGGATGATAGTGCAGATGACACAGATGAGGGTGACTGCAGCAAGTCTTTCTCTGTAGAGGTGGAATCCTCAGAAGGAGAGGGGGCCTCTGAGTAATGTCCCTTAATCAACCCTGGATGATCCCACTTTCATGGCTATCTTGCAACACATTCAAGCCACTATGGGGTGGGAGAAAGAAGAGCAGGACACAGAGAGCGGCATCCATTGGCGATTTATCTACAACAGCCCGATGCTCTCCCTTTGGTGGTCCCTCCAATCATAGATTCCTATGAGGATGTTACCGGGGCTGCTTGGAACTGCCCCAAATGGCCCTGGTGGTGTCCTACAAGGCAGACAGGCTTTACCTTGTGCCGAATGGCAAATCCATATTTTGGAGAACAGGGCAAGGTTGATTAGATCATCATAAATGTGGCGCATGACTGATCGAAGAGACCGAAACACCTCGGCTTCCTCACACTGACTGTTTTGGCAGCTGGATCAGATGGGCAAGCATGCTTTCACCATGCCACCCTGGCCATTTGGGCCATTACTTGATATCCAGGCTAGGAATGATGCTAGGTTTGGTACAGCAGTACTGCAGAACCTATTACCAAAATAGGTTTGATACCCTCCTCCATGGAGGTACTGCCTGGTAGTCTGCATAATGTCAGAATACAGCAAGACTTCATGTTTGGAAAAAAAAAATTAGTCCGCTTAGTAATTGTGTTTTTTCTAATGGAGTCTTGCTGTATTCTGACCTCCTTCCCTGCCTCCCCTCTCAGAACCTGGTTTTTAGGAAGTGGGCTGGTAGGCACAGTGTTGCACCTCAGGGGTGTACTTGGCACTCTCCCCTCTTTAGACAGGGGGAGTGGGTTATTTAGATGTTTTGGTAATTATTTTTGTTCACTGTCTAGTTTTTGTTTTAGATTTCTTGACTGGAGTCTTTTGGGGATCCAAAATATTTGGTTGCCTTTTTGGCTAGTGAATTTTACAATTTCCACATAGTGGGGGTAGTTAGTGTTGGCGCATAACAATCTGACTGTTACGCTTCACAGAGCAGCAGACAGAGGTTTGAACAGAGCTCAAGCTCAACGTTCTATGCTCTGGCATAGAGTTAACTCTTTCCTCTCCAGAGCAGTTCAAGTGCTGGGGCTAACTACATAATGTCAGAATGCAGCAAGACTCCGTTAAAAGAAACACAATTACTAAGGTGAGTAATTTGTTCGTACTGGCCATAGAACACAGACTGGAACTCTCAGCCATCCATGTTCCGGGCAACCAAACATCCTAGCAGACAGTCTAAGCTGCTGTCGGTCCAGAGCTCACGAGTGGGAACCTCTGACCTCGCTGGTGAAGATCTGATCAACAGATAGGGTTGTCCTAAGATGGACCTTTTTGCATCCCCACACAATGCAGAACTGCTGCTTTTCTGCTTGCTAGATCCAGGGCCTGGAGTTTTCTGGCGAGACCCATTGTCTCTCTCTTGGAGAGGGAGGTTCCACTATGCCTTTCCTCCTTTCCCGCTCCTTCAGAGGGTCCTGATCAAGCTTCGGATGGAAGGGGCCTCTATGATCCTGATCGCCCCTCTCTGGCTTCATCAGATCTGGTTCCCTCTTGCCTCAGCTGCTGGTAGTGGAACCTCCAGTCTCCCTGCTCCTATGCACAGGCTTGCTCTCCCAGGAGCAGCGCACCCTTTTCATCCAGACCTCAGATCTGTCCATCTCCATGGATGGCTCCTGAGGACGTAGCCAAACCCAGATTTGGGATGTCTCCCCAAATGGCAGATATCCTGGTGGCAGCCAAGAAGCCCTCCACCAGGGCCTCTTACTCTATGAAATGGAAGTGCTTTGCTCTTTGGGCTGCATCACAACATTTAGATAATTTCACCTGTCTAGTGGATCAGGTACTGGAGTATCTTCTGTCCCTTTCAGACTGTTTTACGGTACTCCTCTTAAGGTGCATCTTTCTGCCATCTCTGCATACCATGTACCTGTAGATGATCGTTCACTGGCTCAACTCAATGTGTCTCGCATATTCTTGTGATCCTGTCCCGGCTTGGAACCTCAATTTAGTGGTTTTATTTAGATTCTTTTTCCCTCCAGTCACTGGTTCGGGGCATCCTTCAGACACCCAGCTGTTTCCCCTTCCTTCCCCGAACTATCACTCCCCAACCTGCAGGGGACCCCCTGGCTTGTGCCCCCCCCCCAGGGTGGAGGCCACCATCTGCTTACCTGACGTCCCTTGAAATCTAGTTCCTTGCAGGCAGGGTGAAGGCGGGATCCGACATGGGGCTCGTGGCGTGTAGTCTCCACCTGACCCTGGGATGTTTCCTAAGTTCCTAAGTGTGAATCCACCCGATGGAGGTGCAGACGTCCAGTGACGTCCAGCGTGTGACGGTGTGCTCCCGCCTCCAACCCACAGATGTCCGCCGTCACCTTCTTCCCTGTCCCTGATGCACACCCAACCTCCACCGACATTTGCTGAAGGCCGGGAACCATATCTCACCCCGCCCTGAGAGAGTAGAGCTGTCGTTGGATGCTCAATCTTCCTCCCGCCAACACCCCGGCAACCAGCGCTCGCTGCTGACCCCGGGTCGCTGGCGTGGTAAGAGGCAAGGCACTAGGCGCCTTAGTCCTCTATGCCACCAGGCTGGCTGTTCAGTTTTGTGTTGGAAAAACTTATGCTGCCTCCCTTCAAACCAGCCGCATCATGCGAGCTGTGCTTTGTCATGGAAAGCATTATTTTTAGTTGCCATTACTTATGCTCAAAGGATTTCTGAGCTTCAGGGCCTCGTGTAAGGAGCCTTATTTGATCTTTCATAAAGACAGGGTATCTTTGCGAACAAACCCTGTTTCTTCCTAAGGTGCTGTCAGAGTTTAC
Organism: Neoceratodus forsteri; assembly: GCA_016271365.2. Taxonomy (NCBI): domain Eukaryota; kingdom Metazoa; phylum Chordata; order Ceratodontiformes; family Ceratodontidae; genus Neoceratodus; species Neoceratodus forsteri. The sequence goes on from CM028137.1 coordinate 513,720,498, forward strand.
TTTGAATCCATCCATCCACCTGCCTGTTTATTATCAAGAGCATTCCAATCAATGTGAGGTATTGCTGCATAACTTGGATGTGCGTGGAATTTTGCGGTATTATATACACTGGACTGAACTCTAATCACTTGTTTCATTCATCCCTGGGAAAGAGGGCACCCCAGTGTCCAAACAGTGTTTGTAAAAATGCTTAACCAGTTGCCTTGTCTTTTGTTACTGTAAGAAACACAAGGAGGCACAGTCTTAAACTGGAGGGTGGGAGGTTTAGGAGGGAGGTCAGTAAGCACTTCTTCACAGAGAAGGGTGGTGGATACTTGGAATGCGCTGGCAGAAGAGGTCATCTTGTTGAAGGCAGTGGGCAGCTTTAAGAGGCTGGGATAGGCATAGGAGGAAGGTGAGAATCATGGGTAGGGAGGATGGGAGGAGTGGGGAGGGAGGGCAGGGACAGTAGCTCAAGCTGTGGACCCTCCAATACGAGCAGACTTGATGGACCAAATGGCCTTCTCCTGCTGGCTTCTTTGTATGTTCGTATGTAAATACAGTAAGGAACTTCCGGGAGCAGTTAAAGGCCATTCCACCATGGCTATGGCCACATCGGTAGCTTGTTTCAGAAATCTAGCGGCTGCTGACATTTGTGCTGCTGCTACCTGGAGCACCGTCCACACCTTCACCAAATATTACAATCTGGACATCGCCTCAAGGCACAGGGACAGATTCGGCCTAGCTGTTCTTCAAGGTCTCCTTTCATAAGCCATTGTTCTCTACTTCCACCCAGACAGTCTGCCTGTAGAGGTCAGAACTGCTTGGGACTCAGTCCTACTGGGGATGTCCTGCTGCAAGAGTTGCCCTTAAAGTAATATCCTGTAGTACAGTTACGCAAGAATTTACTGAAACAGTAGATCTTTGAGGATGTTTTGCAGCAGGCCCTGCTTTTCCTCCCTCCTTTCCCCTTCTCCTCACTCTCTCCTCTGCCAAACGGGTGAACCTTCTGCTTCTCATTGTCTAAGCTAGTGGGATACCTTGGAATCCTCCTCGATTCCCCTTAATGACATTGTGCTTTTGGTCTCTAACGGGAGAACTGAGCAGGGTATGGGGGCTGCCTGCCTCTATAGGACTGGCTGATGTCAGTGGCTGACATTGGAGTTGGATGGCCCCCTCTGGTAGACTGCTAGCTAGAAAGTTTCCATGTGGTCCGAATGCCTGGCAGGTATAGTCCTACTGGCGATGGCCTGCTGCAAGAGATACTCTCGAAGATCTACTGTTGCAGTAAATTCTTATGTAACTGTACTTTCTAGCAGTGATATATAGTTCACATCCACACCACCCACTTGGCCTCCCCTGGCAAGTGGCACATGGATCCCTGCTTCCAGCGTGCAAGATCTAACATCACGGGGTGGAGCTGGAAGATATTCCGCTTGGGTGGTGGGAGCAGCTTAGCTTAAAGATGTTTCGATGATCAGTACTTCTGGAGAAACCAGTTGTGTGTGGATGTGAACTATATGCAACTTCTAGAACTACGGTTACAGGTGAGTAACCTATTTATTTTTCTGCTGTACCATTCCATATACGCTCACAGAATATTCCTGTGAAAAGCTTCATTCTTCAGACATCTTTTCTAATGTTCATTTCCATTTCCATTTTGCAGTCAATGTAACCTTTTTGTTTAATTTGCAGTCCACTATTCACTTTATACCCTACCCACCATTTTTCTTCTTTGCTCCCATTTGTGTGCTAGATCTTCCCTTGTCAATCTTCACCATTCATTATTGCTGGGTATAAGCCAGAAGCACACACCCGCTATGGGATATTTTTTTGGAGGGGGTCTGTGCTGATGGCGCTGCCCATGAGAGTGACACACCGCGTGGTGTGCTAGGGCGACCGTTAGGCGCCGCTGTCTCCTCCTTCATCCCAGTTCTGTTTCTCTGCCATCAAGGCTGCACCTGTTGCATAAGTGCAGAGTTTCGTAGTATGCCATTAGGCCTGCTTTCAACACAGTCTGTTCATCGACTCCTCATCCTCGTTCTACATCCCGATGCCGTTACTGGCCGGTAAGCTCTTTTCGATTATTTAACGGCGTTGGGAGCTTTTGCTGTGTTTTATTTTATTTGGCATCATGTCTGGTTCAGGAGTCAAGTGTAAATCGAAAGCGGGCCGCGCCCCCATGCATCCGTGCTCTTGTGGCCATCCTTTTCCGTTATGAGACCGGCATGATGTCTGCCTCTGGTGCCTGGGACCTAACCATGATATGGATAGATGTGACGCCTGTTTTTCCATGGATTGCCGTGTTCTGGAAAGCCATGTGTTCAATGTCGGTAGGGCCCCGCAGACTTTCAGAGGATGGCGTCGGTCTCTGGCTTCCCAGGCCAAGTCTTTAGACCCTTCCTCTGGGTCCCCTCCCAGATCAATTCGGTCTGGTGAGGAGGAGGCCTCCCCATCTTCAAGCCCTGCCGTGGAGGAGGCCTCTCTTGTGGTGTCAGAGGAGCGGTGTGGCCCCTTTTGGGGTCACAACACCCCCTCTGCAGTCACCTCTCCTGAGGTGCAGGCTCCCCCAGTGTGGCGGCCCAGGGCTGCTGGGTCCGGCACTGGCGGACCCTCGATGCTGCCTTGCGACGCCGCTTTAGATCCTGGTGCTATTCGTGGTGCCGGTGATTGGGGCGGCACATGTAGCACCGGTGACCTGCTTGACTCCAGTGCAGTTTCGGGGTGTGGCGCAGAGGGCCCGGCCGGGCCTGTGGATGGGTCGGCGTTTGCTTCTGGGGCCGTGGGCTGTGCAGTGGGAACGGCTGGCGCCACTGGAGATGCAGACGCCGTCCCTCAGGGTGTTCTCGGGGTCAGGGGTGTAGCCAGGAATTTCTGAGCTGCACACCAAGTGGACTAAACTGCTACCCACCCCCCCTTAGGGTGAGCTACCCTTCCCCCACCGTCCATGCCCTCTCAGACGCTAGCATCATTTTCTGTGTTGTATGCCAGCACACCATTTCACCACCTACAGGTGTCAGACTAACAGACTGGCTACAATACTGCACTGTGACAAGCCTCTGTACCAGATTGGCCAAGTTTCAATGTTGCATTGTGACAAGCCTCTGTACCACATCAAGGTAGCCAGTCCCACAGCGGTCCATTCATACTAGCCAGCCACCAGACTAGCTTTTAGTTGCAATGTTGCATTGTAACAAGCCTCTGTACCAGATTGGCTTAGTTACAATGTTGCATTGCGACAAGCATCTGTGCCATATCAAGGTAGCCAGTCCCACAGTGGTCCAGTCACACTAGTGCCTTAATCTTACACTATCCACTCACACAGAAGACCCACATCCAAGCTCCCACATCAGCCACTCAAAAGCCCCAAAAGGTTCAGTACCATTCCTAGTTTAGATGCAAGCAAGATCCAAATACTCACCCAGTCCACACAACATGCATACCAAATTCAACCGGCAGGATTTACCCACTCCTGGGGTGTTGTTGGTCACTCGGCTACGCCTCATGACCGAACACCCCAGGGCGTGGGTAAATCCTAGCGTCACCAACACCCTCTCATGGTATATTGCTTAAATAACTGCACAAGCTATGGTTCCCTCTGGCAGGGAGGGGGGACATGAGTGCAATGTATGATCCTGAGTGTGGCAGTCATGGTGACACCTCTCAGGACAGGTGGCTGTTTTTTGATGGGGTCCCAGTTCAATGTCCCTCGTAGTGCAAAGAACGCCAAGAGCCTGATACTTGTTGTCGCCTGAGGGTGGGGACAGTCAAGGGTCAGTGTCGGCTTTTTTTTTTTTTTTTTTGTCTCCATCACAATACACTAAAGGTTGAATATGTACGGGGGCATGGAGGAGGCAGAAATTTGTAACAGCAATGGTGTAGTAGGGTGCTGTGGTAACCAGGAGGAACCTGCAGTGGGGAGATATTAATTCATCAAACTAAACTGCACAAGTAACTGCACCAGAAAGATTATGTTTGTATTGAAAGAGCCCATCAAGGCATCATAGGTTCAGAGCCAAACGGGAGGGGCACCATATGACTTCTCAAATATCCAGTCAAAGAGCTGATCCTTAAATAAGCCTTGGGCAAAAAAGACTTAAATCTTGATGGGCAGTGAGAGAGTGTATGCTGACCATGACTTTTCCCTGACATGCTCACCAAAAGAAAAAAGTGCAGTCATAAAGACTCAAAGAGAAAGAATACAGGCCCATTTGAAATAACTAAATAACTAAAATCACCATCATCATTACACTGCATGAATGATTTTCAAGTCCACTTACTTAAGTTACTTGTAGAGTCACTCTGTCTCAACGGTCCCCCATTTCAATCAGATTCCCCGAAGGCCGAAGAGGACTCCCGACTGGCAGGCGGCTGGCAGCTAAAACCAGATTTTGTAGCCAGGCGCCTCCCGACCTCGCTGTGCAGCTAGTCGCCCCTCTCCAAAAATTTAAGTTAATAAGCCTGCTGTGTCGTGGACTTGCAGGACTCGCCTCAAACTTTCAAAGCAGCAGCACCACTAGCAAGGACCGGAATAGAAGAAAACAAAATCCTCATCGTCACAGAGGTGCACTGGCATATTTTCCCCGTGATTCCTCTCGTAGTCTCGCTCTCGTCTGAAGCCTGTCTCTCTCTCCTGAAGTCCTGATGCTCCACAGCCCCAACGCAAACAGACCACAGTGCTTCTAGGACGGCATTTAAAGAGCCCGCCTGACCCTTGACTCACCCCTTACTACTCCACAGGCCACACCTCCATTCTTAGGTCAGCCCAGCCTAAGCATAATTACAGACTTCATCCAGCAGCAACCCCACCCCCACCAATCAATGGCAGATTTAATGCACAAAGAGCAGCCGGGAAAGCGTGCCAAAAAAACAAAGCGAAGCAGTGTGGAGAAACCAGCTGGTGCCTGCTACCCAGCTGATCTGCTGCAGCACGCCGTGGCGTGTGAGGCGTATCGGTAGCTACGCCCTTGCTCGGGGTGGCCGGTATTGAGGTCCTGCTGGCCGACTCCTCTTTGGAGGTGTCGACTCAGATGTAAACCTGGATTGGCTGCCAGATTCCTCGGAATCCGAGACCTCTGTGGGACACGGTGTCAGGCGGCCCAGCACCTCCATTCCTGAATCTCCACAGCAGTCTGTCTCTCAGGATTCCCAGGCTGGGGGTGGCCTGGGGTCCATTGGGGAGGAGAGCTTGGGGGTTGGGGAAGGGATTATCCCCTCTGGAGGGGCCATGGCAGCTGCCAGCCTTGGTTTGCTGTGCCCTTCCAGCGGGGATTGGAAGTCCTGGCCTCGGCAGCCTCCCTCGGGGGGCCTCTGGATCAGGGGCCTCCTTCGCTGGGATCGAGGAGGAGGGTGTCCTTGGAGTCTGAGGGGTCAGGGTGAGGTTGAGGGTGAGGGGCGGTGGCACTCCTCTGCCACCCTACGGGGTGCAGGGAGGAGCAGTAGCACTGAGCCCTGCCTCCCCTTCTCAGGCTCCGGGGTCCCTTCCGGTGGAGCTGCCGAGGGTTGCTCTTCTGGACTGGTGCAACTCCAGGTGTGTCACAGGGGAGAGTCCCCGTCTAGGCTGTTCCGGAGTTCGCATTCCCAGGGTTCTACCATGAGACCCAGTTTGATCTCGGGGATCACTCTAGCTCGGGCACTGTTCCCTGGATTCCAGAGCCCTAGCAGAGGACGGCCATCTCCTTGCAGGTGACCTTCTTCTCCCATTCCTCTGCAGCCAACCCCCTCTCCCAGGCCACGTGGGTCCTACGGGGCCTTTATCCTGGGGGACGTTCAGAGGCACTGCGGTGGCCTTCCTGTCATATGTTAGGTACATGCATGAATGGGTCTCTCGCCTGTCCCCACCACCGCAGGAGTCCTCTGGACATTCGAGTTCCCCATCCTCCTTGACTCCGTCCTCGGAGGGAGAGGAACCTACTATTCACCTCTCTTCTGACGCGGATTTTCACTGAATATCAGCACTTCCTATCGAGGATGGTTTGGGATCTCCATATTTCTTTTGTCAGATGGGACAATACCGAGCGGGAGACGTGCAAATTCCTCAATGAATTCAGTGCCCAGCATCTGGTGGTGCCATCCTGGCCTATTTCCTTCCAGGAAGCATCTATCTGCACCTTGCAGTCTCCAGCAGAGCCTTTCCCAGCCCTGGCAGACTGCAGGAGGAGATATTATGCTCCATTGGAGTCTCTAGGTTCTCTCCCTAACCCTCCCTCGGGCTTGGTATTTCTAGAGACCACTTCTGGGCGTCTGCGCCTGGCGCATGACCGACCCCTGAACTCTGATTCCCTACAATTCAACTGGTGGGGGCAGAGAGTTTTCTCTTCTCTTGCGATGTTGTGCATTGCATCATATCAAGCACACCATGCTGCCTATAACACACTTGTGGTCAATGCTGGCTTACGTGCTAGCATCGATGTCTGATTTTGGAGCTATCTCAACAAGCCATTGCCCTCTCTGCATTGGCCTGGAACTGGCAAAGCACCAAGTAAGGGTATCTTGTGATGCCAGTGAGGTGGTATCCAGGCATGCGGGGACAGCGATCTGCATTGGGCGGACGGCGCAGCTTCGTCTATCGAGGTTGTCACCCCTGACCCGGTGTAGGGTGATTTGCTCCGCCTTCTGAGGGATTCCGCCTTTTTTCCACCAGGGCTTGGAGGCTTCTGCACCGGCTTCCTCCGTCTCCTCATCTTCAGGTGACACCTCCTAGCTGTCCTCGGCCTTAGGCTTCCAGTCTAGTACTGCCAGGTTCTTTTCTTCCTGTTTCCCACCAGCAGGAGGCTGAGTGTCCTGTTCCCTCAAAGTTGTGCTAGACCTTCTCCGGGGGGCTTGGTACTCACCCAGCAGTAATGAATAGTGAAGACTGACAAGGGAAGATGTGAAAATGACGTACCTACCGTAATTCTTCATCTTCTCTTGTATCTTCATTCATTACTGAATACCGCCCACCTTCCTCTCATGGGCCTCATTTCTTGGGCTGCTCCCCACCCCTGCTTGCCCTCCTCCCCCTTCCCCTCTCGTGGCCTAAATCCCCTGGTCTTCAGACCTTCCGATCTTCTCTCCGAAGAGCAACAAAGGATTGGAGAGGGAGGAGAGCGAGTAGAGCTTTGTCTTTTCCTCCTGAGGGAGCTCTCTCTCTGATTTTCCTTGAAGGTGTTCCCTTCCGGCACCTTTCCTTCAGGCCAAGTTAGTTCAATCACCAGTCAACAGGGCTAGTTTCTTAGGGAGTCCTCTTCCTTCAGTTCTCTGACCTCGCTGGTGTCCCTGAATCTGTCCTGTGTATGCCAGTCTGGACCTAGTTAACATTTTTCTAGCCAGATTTGAAAATTGCCTTCTTGAACTGGTGGTCTGGATTTCCTTGACCCCTGCCTCTCCCAGGGAGTCGAACGAGTTTCCTTCTCTGTCTCTGTCCACCTTACCAAGAGGTTGCCCTCTTTAGGCCCCCCTCCCAGTACTAACGCATGTTGGTGTGCTAGTGGGGTCCTTTCCCTTTACCTAGTTGGGGGCTGTCCTTCCCGGAACAGATTGTTTGCCTTGGTAATCTGTGAGCTCTCAGCTTGAGTGATGGGTACTGGGATAGCGGGATGTGTAGGGAAATATGCCTCTCTTATACCAAACTGTGTAGAAGGTTCAGTGGAACCTTCTAGTCCAGTTTTGTTTGAAGGGATCCGTGCTCCCTTGCTTTTAAGTTCCAAGCTGATAAGCATGCAAGTCAATTTAACTCGCAACTTGTAGCTGAATTTTTCCCTCCTTCCAACATCCCCTTCTTTTCTTCCTCTTCCTTCTTCCTTCCTCTCCCTTATCTGTTCCTCCCTCAGAGCCGCCGTAGGAGTGAGGTCCTGTGGTCCCTTAGGGTAGGGTTCTCCTCTTTCTTGTCCTCTATCGGCTTATTCCTATTTCAGTTTGTTTCCTTTCCTTTGTGTATCCCTCAGCTCTCTTGCCTCGCTCTCTTCTCTTAATTCCCTTTTTTTTGCCTCTCTGGCTTACAGAACTGAGATGGAGTCGTCGTCTGCGGTGCCTAACGGCCGCTTGTGGGCAGCGCTGTCGGCGCAGACTCCTCCCTCAAAAGAAAAAAAACTCACATAGCGGGTGCGCGTTTCCAGCTTACACATAGCAGTGATGAATGGTGAAGATACAAGAGATCAAGAATTATGGTAGGTATGTAATTTTCATTTTCTTGTTTCTTATTCTCCTGGTTAACTGAAATAATTTTTCTTTCAGGAGGCCAGTATCTTGTAGTAGGTGATGAAAGGTGCACTCACTTGATCGTGGATGAAAAAAAAGTAAAGGATTTCCCTTTTGAACCATCAAAAAAGCTGCATGTTGTGAAGCAGGAGGTAAGTTTATAAATCTGTACACTGGTTCAGACAAGGGATAGCTTTCATAACAAAAATGCAAAACTGTGCTTCTAGGGACGCGGATATGATGCACTGGCCGCACTTAAGCAGCTTTTCCTTTCTCTTTAATTCTTGCAGTAAGGTCTTCAAGCTAAGCTCCTCCCATCCACTTGGGTGGTATCTTCCTTGGCACTGACCCGTGATGTCAGATCTTCCTTTCCACTGGAAGCATCAAATCTCCTCCTTTGCAGCTCCTGCATGTGGCGTAGGCCCAGTTTGGTCTTTGACTGTTTTCCTGCATAGTACCTTTTCAAATTGCAGTTTTTTAATGGAGCGTGATGATGAGGAAGATGGTCCTGGGTTGAAGCGGTGTGCCACTTGCAACCAGAAGATGTCACATACTGACCCTCACGCCTCATTTGTATATTGCCTTGGGGGCCCCAGCATGATATGCAGGTTTGCGGCCTGTGTTTGTCCCTTCAACCCTCCATGTTGGAGGACTGTTATTCCTGTGTCCTCTTAGGCTGCAGGGACAAATGTGATCCTTCTGTTCGTTCCATGGATGCCTGTAATGTGGTTTCCGTGGTGGAGGGTTCGATGCAGCTCACTGCCTTTGAAGAGGTTGCAGCCCAGGCTACAGCAAGCACGGCTTCTGTTTCCGTGCTCCTCCCAGTGGGCTTGGGTACTTCATCTTGCGGGGCATTCCTGAATGTATGCTAGCCCCGTCCTACTCTCGGGGAGGGCCTTTCCTGAAGGTCCAAATCTTCTGTGGCCTTAGTCTAAGAGGTCCCATTGCAGATTGTGGGACTGGGAGTGAGTGCACTCCTCTCACTCCCTTGATTCTGTTTCTGGCTCGATGGATATTGAGCAGTCAGCTCCGGCCGACGCTCCTGTTGTCCTAGTTCAGACCACTGACTCCTCAGTGTCCTCACGGCCCGCTCTCAGGAGAGGCTAGTTCAGGCAAGGCTTATCCGACTGTCACGCCTCAGAAGATTAACACCTTTGGGGATCCTGTGGGCCTGGTTCCGGTCGACTGTTTGGTGCCTTCCCCTGTGTCTACTCCCCATTGATCTGTCATCGGTAGAGGTCTTGATCTGGCTTTCACTTGAGATCATGTGAATCTCTGCATTCCTGCTGTCGACGAAGTGCCATCGGCACTCTTAGTCTTCCTCGTCTTTGGATGAAGACAGGCTCTGCCATAAACTGTGGCACCATTTTGAAGAGCTAGTATGGCAGTAGTGGATCCTCGGCCATGGCTGTGCTCCACTTCAGCCTCAGGTGCTTCCATGGTTGTCCTTGCCACAACCTGCTCCAGTACCCTGGTTGAGCCAACGCCGGCTTCTCCTCCCATTTGGGTGGATTCCCCATCTCCGCAGCCTCTGCTCTACATGGGGGCCCATCCAAAGCTTCCCACCCTGCTTCAGGCCTTACTGATTTACTGTCTGTGAAAATCACACACACATGGACAAGCTGTGGGTTGTCCAGAGAGAGCCCGAGTCAAGGGGGGTGGTCAAGGAGTCCTCGGATTCAGAGGACTCCTCCATGCACTCCCTTTGGAGTACTGCATTCGACCGGGAGTCCTAGGAGCTCACCATCAAGCACAGACCAGTCACCTTTGGGGCTTTGCTCCACTTGATCTCTGAGTCCATGGGGATCTCTCTAGAGCCAGTCCAGAAGCAGGTCAAGTACCCCCTGACTAATGCTGGACAGGGATGACTCCCCGGGGGTTGCCTTCTGGTGGTGGAAGTCATTCCTGGTCCCTTTGTTGAGCTGTGGCAACGTCTGGCCTCCTGCTTGTTTGGTGTCTTTGGCTTGTATGGTCCACAAATACATGGTTCCTACCAGGTCTCTACCTGGTTTCACTACCCATCCTTAGGGTGAAGGTCTGGTGGTGGATTTGGCACTTTGGCAGACTGACAACGTCCATGATGTCTAAGCCGCCCAACAAGGAGTCCAAGAATCTGGACCATGCGGCAAAGAAGTCTATACCTCTTCCTCCCTGAGCTTTTGACAGGCTAGTTCAGCCAACTTGTCCCATGCTCTCATGAGAGTTTTGGACTGGTTTCTTCCCCTCCTCCCTGTGGACCTGCAGTTGGCGGTCAAGATGGTCCTGGACCAGGTACGTTTGGTTGCCAAACTGCAGCTCCAAATGGCTTTGGACATCGGGGACTCCTTCGACAGATTTGTGGCCGCTGCAGTCTCCATGCGGCGCTGGGCATGGCTGAGGATCTCTACCTTTATGGCGGATACCCAACATAAGTTGGCAGTTGTCCCCTTTTTGGGTACCGACCTGTTAGGTTGGGGAGCTGGACTGTCACCTCACTTGGATCGAGAGATCCAGTGCCACTGTGGATTTAGTTATGTCCTCTGAGAAGGACCATGAGGGCCAGAAACAAAAGAAACCCTTTTAGTTTCAGCCCTTTCTGGCGCCTGCATCCAGACCACTGCAGCCCCAATCAGGGCAGCCCCAGGCCTAAGCCTGCTGGTTCCAGCTCCAAGAAGTTCATAGGCTCGGGAGCCATGGCTCACCTTGCAGCCGGCGCCTGAGCCTCTGCCAGCCCTGGTCAGTGATGGGTTGGGAGGTGTCACTGCCCAGTTCATCCTGCTCCAGCTTTGGAGTCCAGTGGGAGGTCGGCTTAGCCACTTCTCACAGTCCTGGTCTGTCATCACATCGGGCAAATGGATGTTCAGTGTGGTGGGTCGTGGTTTGCCTCTAGACTTTGAGTCTGTCTCACCCTTCTGAGTCCATGCTGCAGGGGAGGCCGTGGTGTCCTCAGACATGCTGTCCGCCCTTTGGGAGGACATCACTCGTCTCCTTCAGAAAGTCGCTATAGCCGATGTCCCAGACTCCATGGCAGGTCCAGGCTTTGTCTCGAGATATTTCCTGGTTCCGACATGGACGAGGGGCTGATGCCCCATACTGGATTTTCACGATCACTTGAAGCACAAGTTCTGGATGGGCACCCTGAACCAAGTTATTCCATTCCTAGAGCATGAAATATGATTCTGCTCTCTTTCAACCTCTAGGACTCCTCCTTCCACATTCCTATCCATTCGTTTGACTGGCTGTTCCTTCTGTCCTGCTCGGAAGTGGTGCTGTATGAGTTCAGGGCCGTGCCGTTCGGCCTCTCCTCGGTCTCCAGGATCTTCACCAAGTGCATAGCAGTGGTGGAAACATTCCTGCGGCGCAGAGGGGTCCGGGTGTACCCTTTCCTGGTCAGCTAACTAATCGCCAGTTTGTCCTGGGAGGGAGTGGAGAGGTCCAGGAATTTGACCCTCCAGACCTGCTCGGCCTTGGGTCGTCTCGTCAACCTGGCCAGGTTGGAACTCCACCCCTCACAGGTCATCCACTTCATTCGGGCAGAGCTTGTCTCTCTCTGGGCCAAGGACCTACTCCTGGCGGACCGAGCAGCAGATCTTCTCTCCTTTGTCTGATCATTTCAGGTTGGGCATTCAAGCCCCCCGTGGGACTTTCTGCGGCTGTTGGGGTATGTGGTGTCCTGCGTCAGCATGGCTTGATGGGCCTGCTGGCAGATCACCCCCTGCAGTGGGAGATATCCCAGCAGTGGTCTCAGTGCCTCGGTCACCTCAACCAGCCAGTCACGGTGACACCGCTGATGTGGGACACCATCCAGTGGTGGCTCATCCCGGAACATCTGTAGAAAGGCGACCCATTCATTTGCCTGGAGCAGACGGTCACTCTTACAACCAACACATCTCTGGGATGGGTAACCCACTTGGGGGACCACAGGGCCCATGGGCTCTGGAGCCCAGTAAGTCCCAGTGTCGGAGCTCCATGCAGTGCATCTTGCTGTGACGGCCTTCACTCCATCCATTCAGGGTAAAGTTGTTAAGGTGCAGACTACAACCATGTACTACCTCAATAAGCAGGGTGGGACACATTCCCTCTGGCTGTGTTGGGAAGCCCTCTGCATCTGGTCCCTCATACGCTGTCTGGACACTGATCTCCAGGCAATCCATGTGGCCGATTCTCCAACCAGCTGGCAGATGCTCTCAGCCAAGTGGACGAGGCATGTCACGAGTGATCTCTTCATCAGGAGATGGTGGATCACCTGATATTACTTTGAGGATGTCTGTTGCTGCTGGCCATCACTGGTAGGACTACAGCTGCCAGACACTAGGACCACACGGAAACATTCTAGCTAGCAGTCTACCAGAGTTGGGCCACTCGCCTCTGACGTCAGCCAACCCCGTAAAGATGTTACCCCCTCCCCCAGCCCCACCTTCCTCTGTTCTTTTAACACCATTGACCAATACATGTTGGACCACTGGAACCGCCGCAGCTACAGTCGACTGCCATTTCCTACATTTATCGCCTTTTACTATTTTTCGATTCTAAAACAGTTTTAACATTGAATTTTCAGTGTTCTCACCTGATTGCGATGTTGCCAGAAGATCTTTGAGAACCACCTCCTTAGGCTGAAGGTCATCTCAGTGGAAGGGGAGCCATAGGCCAGGAGCTCCTGTTTCCCCTACCCAGTCCTCAGGGTCTTGGTCTGGGACAACACCAGCGGGAAATGCAACCACCGGGATAAAGACAGACAGACTGGGCCTTCCGCTTGCAGTTGACCCTGAAGCAGTCTTCCTCCATCGGGGGGTCGACTTCCATGGCCCCATGTGCCCTAACTTCTGCAGGGCTACTGGCATGCCAGCCCGGGTTACCCTCTTAGGCGACGGCTCCTCGGAGCAGAGTACTTCAGTGGCTTTTGCTTCTGCCACTCTGGCCATTTGGGCCATCTTTTACTTGGCCCACATGGTGCAGTATCAGTCTCTTCTGGGACCAGGCCAGGGATGCGGTCCTAGCCATACCAGATGACCCTTCTAAGCAGCAAGTCCTCCAGGTCCTCAAGACTGGCTTGGATGTCTGCACTCAAGGGCTGCCTACGATGCGGTATACGCCTCTGGCCGAGTAGCAGTCATAGGCAATTTTATGAGATGTCACTCCTAAGGGTCTTGTGCTTTGCCCAGGACATCCAGTCTAATATAATGGACACCCCTTTCAGAGGTTTCAGACTTTTTGGGGGAGATGTTCAGTATCCTCTCCAACCTCCAGGCTTCAGGACAGGCTCTTAAATCCATCCACTCCATGTATCATACCCAGCCAAAGTCAGGGCAGCGAGCTCCTTTTTGACGCTCCTCCCACAGGCAGGCCTGTGCCACTCACAAAGCCCAGGACAAGCGCAAGGCAGTGACTGTCTTTCCTATTCCTTCTCCTGCCAACAACCTTAGCGCATGAGGTGCTGCAGCAACTCAGCCAGCGGCTGCTCCTACCTCTTGACCTCCCCCCTTTAGTTGTAGATCAGGAGGTGGTTGTAGGTGGTTGCTTCTCCCGTCATCTGTACAGGTGAAGGGAGATGATCACAGACAACTGGGTGCTGCAGCTCATCGAGCCCGGCCACACTTGGAATCTGTGAGGCTTCCAGGACAAGTTCTTGTACCTCCCAGCCATGTCCCCCTCATCTGGGAGGAAATGAAGGCCTTACTTCAAAAAAAAAAAAAAAGGCCGTAGAGCCAGTCTTGCACTTTCAGCAGGGGCAGGAGGTTCCACTCCCACTTCTTTGCTCCCCTGACGCACAGGAGACTTTCGCCCCATTGTGGACTTAACTCATTACCTCCAGGAAATGCCTGTAGTTGGCAGCCAAATCATCCCCTTTGTCTTTCACAATGACTTCATTCGGCAGCTGAAGACTTCCTGTTTGCCCTGGACACTTCTTAGGTCATCAGTACTATTTCTCTGTATTACTTGCAAACCAACTTGATTAGAATTGACTGCATGGCACAGTTAGAAAGTTAATTTTTTGCGTAACAATTTTGCCACTAATACTTTGTGTGCATCATTTATAGTTTAGGAGTTATTTGCATTTGTTTATGGTATGGTGTTTATGGCTGAGATTTGTGCCTCAAGACTCACCTAAGCACCTTGAGTAAAATGGGAAAAAAAAAAAATACATGTTTTATATTAGAAAAAATGCTGTTAGTAAAAAATTACTTTTGTACCTACATCTGATGTATGCATTTTTTTATTTGGTGTTGATATATTACGTATTTTCCTACCAAAAATGGTTTACTTTGCCTTTTTTATTACAAAACAAAAACACTTTTTGCTATTTTGACTAGTATAGGGAAAAAAAATTGCTTATTAATTGCATAGCAACATTGGAAAGATAATTTTGTGCTGGACAGCTTTGCCACTTGTACTTTGTGTGTAGCACTTATGGTTCATGAGGTATTTACATTTTTGTGGCATGCTGATTATGGCTTGAATTTGCTTAGAAAGGCCCAGAATACAGTATTGAGTATACAGGAGACAAGTGGTGGAACTCTGAGAGCTCCTATGGAGTAAATCAGTTAAGCGAGTTGAACCCGTTTAGAGTACAAGTGGTTCAGGATGGTCACCCTTCAGGGTTTGCTGCCCATGCTTCACCAGGGGGACTGGATCTGCTCTCTGGATATGCAAGATGCCTACCTGCATATAAAGGTTTTCGCCTGCCGTCTCTCCCTCTGTTTCCACTTCTAGGGACATTACCAGTTGAGAGCTCTGCCTTTTCGTTTGTCCTCAGCCCCTGGGGTCTTCACCAAATGCGTGGTGGTGGTGGCAGCAGCTGCCTTGAGATGGCACGGATTCTATATGTTCCCATACCTGGACAATTGGCTACTAACTGCCCTGTCCAGGGAATGTCGTCTTCAAACTCTGGCTAATGCCTGCTGCCTATGCCAGGCTTTGGGCATCACTATAAACATGCCAAAATCATTTGACTCCTTGCCAACACCCCCAGTACATGGGGGGCATTGCTGGAAATGGCTCAGGGGGATGGCCTTCTTGCCCACAGATGGAGCAGAGCGTCTGATGGACCAGGCCAATCATCTTTACTCCAGCCATCATGTGCCCAAGAGGGTTTTTCTGTGTGGCCTCATGGCCACAGTCATTGCCATGGTTCCTCTAGCCAGGCTGCACATGAGAATCCCTCAATGGACGCTACAGGTCCAGTGGGACCAACGCATGGGATGCCCTGGATCAACCAGTGTTGGTATCGGATCCAGTCAAGAAGGTGGTGTTGTGGTGTCTAGAGCCCAGCAACCTATTTTAGGGTTTTTTCCTTTTTGTATACCTCCCCCTCTGCAGGTCCTAACAGACACCTCCGGTGTATTGGGGGCCTCACTTGGGGAATCACCAAACTCTAGGGACATTGTCCAAGATGGAGCGGGATCTCCGCATAAATGTCTTGGAGATGCAAGCTGCCTTGTATGCCGTGCAGGCCTTCCAGACTCTGCTCTCCCAGGGTCTGTTCTTGGTTCAGTCGGACAACATGTGCATAGTTTATTACATAAACAAGGAGGGGAGACTCATTCCAGTCCCCTTTGCAGGAAGCGATGAGAGTCTGGTATTGGCCCATCGAGCATGGCCTAATGCTCTTGGCTGTCTGTGTTCCCAGTGACCAAACTGTCCTGGCAGACAGCCTAAGCTACTCACGATCCAGAGCCCATGAGTGGGAACTTCTTACCTTGGTAATAGAAGATGTCTTCAACAGATGCGGTTCACCCGAGTTGGACCTCTTTGGGTCGCCACACAATGCAAAACTGCCGCTTTTCTGCTCGATAGATCCAGGGCCTGGAGTATTCTGGTAAGACTCATTATCCCTCTCCTGGACAGGGAGGTTTCTGTACACTTTCCTTCCCCTCCCCTCCCACTCCTTCAACAAGCTCTAATGAAACTCCAAATGGAGGGGGCTACAATGATTCTCATCGACCTTTCTGGCTTCATCAAATCTGATTTCCCCCGCTGCAGCAGCTGGCAGTGGAACCTCTGTTAGGCGGTGGAACCTCTGTTGTCCGTGCCCCTGTGCACAGGTTTGCTCTCCTAGGAACCGGGCACCCTGGTCCATCTGGACCTTGAGTCTCTCCATTTCCATGCATGGCTCCTGGGTACATAGCCATCGCTAGATTTGGGATCTCCCCTGCAGTAGCAGATGTCCTGGTGGCAGCCAGGAATCCCTCCACCAGAGCTACGTACTCTAAGAAATGGAAGCTCTTTGGGCAGCATCGCACCATTTAGATCCCTTCACCTCTCCAGTGGATCAGGTTCTGGAGTACCTTCTGTCCCTCTCGGACTTGGGCTTGTGGTACTCTTCTGTCAAGGTACATCTCTCTGCCATGTCTGTATATCATGTACCAGTGGATGGTCGTTTTGTGACTCAACTTGATGTCCTGCACATTCTTGAGGGGCATTTTGCATTTGAAGCTCCCAATTCAGGACCCTGTCCCACCTTGGGACCTTTATTTTGTGTTGGAAAAGCTTACGCTGCCTCCCTTTGAACTGGCCTCGTTATGTGAGCTACGCTTTCTGTCATGGAAAGTGTTATTTTTAGTTTCCTTTACTTCTGCTTGAAGGATTTCCAAGCTTCAGGCTCTCATGTGCAAGGAGCATTATTGGAATTTTCACAATAAGTGTCTCTGCGTACCGATCGTAAGTTTTCCTAGGGTGGTGTCTGAGTTTACTTTGAATCTATGCATCCACCTGCCTGTTTATCTGGAGCATTCCAGTCATGGGGAGGCATTGCTTCATACCTTGTTTGTGCATAGAATCTTGAGGTACTATATGCACCAGACTAAGGGCTCTTGGAAGTCCTACCAGTTTGTTTTTTTTGCCAGAGTGTCAAAACGGTGTTTGTTGAAATGGTTAGCCAATTTTTTTGTCTATTGTTGCCAGAAGTACAGCAAGGAATTTCTGGAGGGGTTGAAAGCCATTCCACTAGGGGTATGGTCACCTCGGTAGCTTGTTTCAGAAATGTCATCTGCTGACATTTGTGCTGCTGCCACCTGGAGCACTGTCCACACTTTCACCAAACATTACAGTCTAGACATTGCTCCTAGGCATAGGGCCAGCTTCTGCCTAGCTGTTCTTCTGGGCCCCCTTTCATAGGCAGCTATTCTTTTTTTGCCTACCACTGGGACTGTCTGTAGTGTCAGAACTGCTTGAGACTCAGTCCTACCAGTGAAGGCCTGCTGCAAGAGACACCCTCGAAGTAAGATAGTAGTTATATAAGAACTTACCGTAACAGTAGATCTTACTTCGAGAGGGCTCTTGCAGTAGGTAATTACATATAGGATTGACGCTGGCAGGCGGCAGGACCCCATGGAAAAATTTCTAGCTAATAGTCCCTAGCAAGGGACCGCCCCCTCATCAGGTGATTGACGTCAGGAGACATCGGCATAAAGGGGCGGTCCCGGATGCCCGCCTTCCAGTTCTTTCCCGCTGTTAGCTCGTGTAGCGCCTCGCGGAAAATTTTATGCTTCGTCAGCCCTACCTTCGTCTTTTTTTTTTTACTGAAAAATCTTTTTTCGACTAACATCAGTAATAATGTCGGTGTATGTCGTCCCCTACACCTTCCGAGCACAAGAACAAGTGCGATTCATACGGCACCCAACTATCACACAAGGATGGCCACTCCCTGTGCCTGTTCTGCCTAGGCCCTGATCATCAGGTCGAGAAGTGCCAGCATTGCCTTAGCTTTAACACGGCTACTCGAAAAAGACGGCAGCAATCCCTGGAGGCCCATATTCTTAAGAAGAAAATGAGCTCTACGGAGAAGGAGCTTAAAAGCTAAGGCAGGCGCCCACTTCCTGAAGGCCATTGGAAGAAGGACAAGAAGAGGCACTGACAAAGGCTCCTCCACCGTGTCTCCCTGGAGTCGCTGGCACATGAGGTACACCTCCCTGGATCGCCTCGACGGTTGGCTGCTCGAGATTTCTGAGGCGGCGCTGCCCGCCTGTCTGCTCGCGCTCGGGCCTTGCGGGTGCCTCCGTCAGTTGAGGCCTCCGCCCGGTTTGTCACGAGGCTTGCGGCCCACTCCTTCATGGGCGACCTCGTAAGCCGGGTGTCAGCCCTCTGACGCCCACCCAGAGGGGCTGGTAAGACGTCCGACCCTCTGGGGTGACGCGCGCCTTCCCACTGGACCAGGCCGACCCTTCCTCTCGACGCCTGATGTCTGCTCTTCGCCGCGCCGCCGAGAGCTTGCCTCATGCCTCACGCCGGCTTGTCCGACGCCCAGCCGTGAGGAACACGATGGACATCCCAACGTCCGTCGCTCCCGGGTTCACCACAGCCTTTGCTGCCGTCTGGGGAGCCAGAGTCCCCCCCCCAACCTGAACCCGGGGACACTTCTCCTCCATCCCCAGGCGAAACTGGGAATTTTTTGCCTCCGCCAGTCCTTCCTCCATCTGGAGCGACTGACCCGATGTCGGCTCCCCGGACACCGGCTCCGACGCTGGCCCCTCTGACGTCGGTGCCTCCGCCGTCAGCCCTGACTTCGGCCTTACCGACCGAGGGAGATTTCCTGCTCCCATCGGGACCCTTCACCCTCTGGGCTCTCCGCTATGGACCCGCCCAATGAGGTTCCCAGCTGGGCAGTCTGCTCAGGCAGCCCCCCCCCCCGGCTTCTGGATATCCGCCGTTTTATTCGACGCCGGTGTACCCAGGAATGCTGTATCTGATGCCGCAGTACTTGACGCCTCAATACCCGACGCCGGATTACCCGCAGCCGGGTTTTGGATACGCTTCATATGGGTATAGCCCATATTCTTATCCCCACCGCCTCCTCCTCCCACGGCCCTCGCGGCCGCTGTGACCTGCAGGATGGCTCTGGTGGCTGAGGCCAAGGCTCAGCTCACCGAAGAGGTTGAGAGCCGCCTTCCGGCAACAGTGCCGTCCCAGGTTCCCGTATGCCCCAGGCGGCACACTCTCTCACCACCTCTGGACTCCAGGGTTCTTCTATCTGGATCCAGAGAGGGGCAGGACACGTGTCCCCAGGGACTCCCCAAGGGACACGTTCCTCCTCCGGGTCGGGAAAAGGAGTCTTACTCTTCTTCATCCTCCTCTTCACTCTCGGACTCCTTGGACTCTTCCAACGGCTGCTCCGAGAGAGACGACGAGCCTTGTTCTCTGTTGAAGCCCCGGCCAAGGTCTCCTCCGGAGGATCCTTCTTTTACAGAGTTGCTTAGAAAAATCCAGGAGGTTCATCAGTAGCGCTCTTTGGAACCAGATCCTCAGTGTCTGAAACTTGCTGAACATCTAGATCTGCCCGTGATAGCTCCTACATTAGTGCCACCCTAGATAGAGCCTCACGCCGACCTTGTGACCACGATATGGAAACAGCCATCGGCCTTAGCCCCACTTCCTAGGAAGTCGAACAGGCTATATTAGGCTCCTGAGGGTGTTGATTTCCTGGATTCTCACCCTCGTGCCGACTCGGTCGTGATTGGCGCCTCTCACGGCCGGTCGGCGAACCCAAAACATCTTAGCTCGTCACCTCCTGATAAGGAATCTCGCCTTCTGGACCAGTACGGGAGAAAGATTTACGCTTCCTCCACACTGGGGATTAGGGCCCTGAATTATGTCGGCCACATGGGGGACTACCAGAAGGCCATCCGTACTCGGGTGGAAGCCAAGCTGGACTCCTTGCCTGACTCCCAAGTCAAACAGAAGTTGGCTGATCTCGTCCGCTTTGCTAGTTCGGCCAGTCGCCACATGCTACGTGCGACATACGACACAGTGGACACTGCTGGGCGGAGCTCAGCTTTCGCCATAGGCCTATGGCATCATGCTTGGCTCCGTGTGTCAGGTCTGGTCCCGGAGGTGCAATCTACTATCCAGGAAGCACCTTTCCGGGGGTCGGTGCTTTTTGGGGGTGATGTCAAGGACATCATTACCGACTTGCAAGAGAAGGGGACGGCTCTGAAATCGGTTGATTCCATGTACCATCCCCATCAGCAGCAGCGCTCGCCCCTTCGTAGACTGAATCAGCCAAGCAAAACCCAGGAAGGTGGCTACAAAACGCCGGGCCCCGTGGCTGCTAAGCCTCCCCGTCTAAAAAGCAGCGGGTGCTTCAGCTGCCCCACACCACCTGACTCCTTTTCTCCCACTGCCTCTGACTACCCGGAGGAACTGGTAGGAGTGAGGTTTTCCTCCACCTTCGGGATGGGAGAGGATAACCACGGATTCTTGGGTGCTCAGCTCAGCAGAAGGACACTCCATAGAGTTTCTTCAGAGCCACCCTGCCACCCCCTCTGAAGTCATCAGATTCACGGAACACCTTCCTTTGGTCCAGGAGGAAATCTCGGCTCCTTCTGCTGAAGCTGTGAAGAGCCTGTCCCCTTCATCTTCAGGGGATGGGTTACTATTCCCATTTCTTCCTGGTCCCAAAGAAGACAGGAGATCTCAGACCGATTTTTAGATTCAGTTCTGAACCTTTTGTAGAGTACAAAAGGTTCAGGATGCTCTCTGCAGAGCCTTCTGCCTCCTAAGGCTGGGTCAATGGTTTGTGCCCGGATATGCAGGATGCTTATCTGCACATTCCCATTCACCCATCTCATCGCAAATACCTTCGCTTTATGCTCCAGGGGACCACCACCAGTTCAAGGCGCCTCTGGTCTATCCTCCTGCCTCCAAGTATTTACCAAATGCCTGGCAATGGTGGCAGCCCACCCGCGTACCAAGGGAGTACAGGTGTTCCCTTACCTGGACGACTGGCTTCTGGCGGCCTCGTCCAGGGAGGAACTCTTGCATTTCCTCTCCCTCACCCAGCAGGTTTTTGCCTGCCTGGGTATTACCATCAACCATTCCAAGTCTCTTCTGGACCCTTCCCAGAGGCTACAGTTTATTGGGGCGATCCTCGATACGACCATGGGCAAGGCCTTCCTGCCTCTGGACAAGGCGGGGCCTCCCTTCAGACTCAGATAAGTCTGTTATCCGATTGCAGGATGGTCTCGACGGGGTCGGTCCTTTGCCTTCTCGAGCTCATGGCGGCTGCTATCCTGACGATCCCTCGCGCTCGACTCCACATGAGGATCTCTGTGGACTCTACGCTCTCAGTGGGATCAACTAGTGGATGACCTAGATCACTCAGTTCTGATTGCATCGCCGATGATGCAAGACTTACAATGGTGGATGGTTCGAGAGAACCTGTTTCGGGGGGTTCCTTTCTTTCATCCTCCCCCCCTCCCAGACTCTAACCACAGACGCCTCAGGCGAAGGTTGGGGAGCACATCTAGGCTCTCATCGGACCCAGGGCTCCTGGTCCAGGCTAGAACAAGCTCTCCACATCAGTGTGCTCAAGCTTCGGGCAGTGTTGTACGCTCTCCAAGGCCTTCACCAATACATCCTTCCCGGCCACCTAGCCGTCCAGACGGACAACATGTGCATAGTGTGGTACATCAACAAGCAGGGAGGAACTCGGTCCTACCCTCTATGCAGGGAGGCAATGAGGGCTTGGGATTGGGCAACACAACATGACCTTCACCTCACAGCGATTCACGTTCCAGGAGTCGACAACACCCTGGCAGACAAGCTAAGTCGCTTTTCTGCTTGGACTCACGAGTAGGAACTGGACCAAGGGGTCCTAGCCAATATCTTCCAACTTTGGGGAACACCACAGGTCGACCTGTTCGCTTTCCCCTAAATGCAAAACTTCCCACCTTCTGCTCGCTCGTTCCAGAGCGAGGCGCTTTCTGGAACGACGCTCTGTCTCTAGACTGGAAGGACAGATTTGTCTACGCCTTTCCCCCAGTTTCTCTTATCCCATGAGTCTTGCAGAAACTAGCTTCAGAAGGAGCGAGAATGATTCTGATCTCTCCTTTCTGGCCCAGGCAAATCTGGTTCTCTCTTCTACAACAATATTCAGAGGATCCTCCTCTTCCTCTTTCTCTGTCTCGAGGTTTGTTGACCCAGGATCAAGTGACCCTGGTCCATCCAGGCCTCAAATCCCCTTCAACTGCATGCATGGCTCCTGCAGACCTAGCCCAATCCCATTTTGGTGTGTCTCCCAAAGTGGCAGAAATTTTAGTGGAGGCCAGAAAACCCTCCACCAGATCCACTTATGCCATGAAGTGGAAAACATTCACCATTTGGGCCGCCTCCAAGAACGTGGAACCTTTCTCCTGTTCAGCAGGGCTTCTGCTGGAGTACCTACGTCATCTGTTCCACCTGAGTCTCAGCCATTCCTCCTTGAATGTACACATGGCGGCCATCTCGGCCTATCATGTTCCCTTTGCAAACAAGGCTTTTGCTCAACTGGAGGTCTCCAAGACCTTTCTCAGAGAGGTTCTCCATCTGAGGCCCCCCATCCGTATTCCTGCCCCCCCCTTGGGTCTTAAATTTTGTTCTCGAGAAACTTACCCTTCCTCCTTTCAAACCTGCAGCCTCTGCAGATTTGAAGTTTCTTTCGTGGAAGACTATCTTCTTGGGGGCTATTACTTCGGCTCGAAGAATCTCCGAACTCCAGGCCCTGATATGTAAAATCCCCTACTTGTTTTTTCACAAGGAACGAGTTGCTCTTCGCACGAATCCTAAGTTTCTACCTAAAGTAGTAGCAGAGTCTACCTTAAATCAGTCCATAGAGCTACCTGCCTTTTTTACTCAGTACTCTAAGCAAGGGGAATATTTACTCCATACTATGGATGTTCACCGTATTCTGAGATACACCAACAGGACAAAGGGTCTCAGAAAGACTGATCAGTTGTTCGTCTCTTTTACTCACAAAAGGGAAGGCAATGCAATTTCCAAGCAATGCCTGTCTAAGTGGTTGGCTCATTGCATCACTTTCTGTTATGACAAATATCACAAGACCCTCCTGGGTCAAGTCAGAGGCCACTCCACAAGAGGAGTAGCTGCCTCTGCAGCTTGTTTCAAGAATGTGTCTGCGGCAGACATCTGCGCTGCCGCCACCTGGACTTCCGTCCATACCTCTTATTTAAACATCATAGTTTGATATTGTCACTGAGAGCAGGCTTCTGGGTTAGTTGTTTTGCAAGGCCTCCTGTCTTGAGGCTTGCAATGGCCAGGAGCTACTCTTGGAGTAATTTCCTCCTCCCGGTGCCTTTCTTTGTTCTAGACTGCTTGGGATTCAGTCCTATATGTAATCACCTACTGCAAGAGCCCTCTCGAAGTAAGATAGTACAGTTACGTAAGAACTTACCGTAACAGTAGATCTTCGAGAGAGGCTCTTGCAGTAGGTAATACCTTCCCACCCTCCATCCCCCTAGGCTTTTTCAGCTCCTTTTCCATATAGAAATATCCGCCTCCTCTCGTCCGGCCTCTTCCGCCTGTGCGGAAAGAACTGAAGGCGGGCATCCGGGACCGCCCTTTATACCGATGTTTCCTGGCGTTGGTCACCTGGCGTGGGGACGGTCCCTCGCCAGGGACTGCTAGCTAGAAATTTTTCAGTTGGGTCCTGCAGCCTGCTAGCATCAGTCCTATATGTAATTACCACTGCAAGAGTCTCTCTCAAGATCTGCTGTTACGGTAAGTTCTTGCGAACTGTACTATTCCTTACTGAGAGCGTCTTGCAGCAGGCCACACCAGGTCTATGCTGCCAGGCACTAGGACCACACAGAAAAACTTCTTGTTGGCAGTCTACCGTGGGGGAGCACCCCCCCCACCGATGTCGGTCATCTGATGTCCATACAGGCTATATAGGAGGGCGGTCCCCCACACCACCCCAGTTCTTTTCCTGCTGTTGACCCATCCATGTCTGACCTGCGTGAACTTCGCGACTACAGTCAACTGCCGTGTACCACACTGTTTTATTTTCAGTTATTTTACAGTAACACATCGCATTTTACCATGTTTTCCTGACTAGTTTGTCTACTACACCAGCCTTATCTTCTGACTGCTCCACGAAGTGTGCCTACGGCAAACAGATTCTTGAGGACAATCACTCTTCGTGCCTGATCTGCCAGTTCTGCCAGAAATTCAACCAGGCCACTCTGAGATGTCGATTGAAAACACTGGTGAGCCATCTTCTCAAGTAGAAGCTGCTTGCCATCGAAAAAAAGCTGCAGGCCAGGAGCTCTTCAGCTTCGTTAGCACAGTCCTCCATGGCCTCTTCTTCCTCCCACAGGGTGAAATCGGGAAAGCACACACACTGGGATAAACACAGAGAAGGGGACCAGTCAGCTTCCCGGTCACTGTTGCCCCTTAAATCATTGACCACGATGGTGTCTTCCTCCTGTGAGGGGCAGCGCCTCCAGCCCTGCCAACCCTTTCTTTTTTTGGGCTTGGGGTGGTTCCTCCACTCATCCTCATCTCCATTTTGGGTGGCGGCTCTTCAGGGCTGATGACTGTCTCCTGCTCTGTAGCCCCTGACATTCAGGTCCATCTCATCCTCTGGCTCTCAGCCAGGTAGTTCAGCTGGTGGCTCTGCGCCCATCTCCCCCCCCCCCCCAAACCACCACAGCTTTGCCTTAATCGAGACTCATCTCTGGGACTGACTCCCAGTCCTGGTAGGCAGTGCCCACGGCAGTCTGCCATCTCCTCTTCTCTGGCGTCACCTCAGCTGTTGCTAAGGGGATACCCTTCACCTGGGCGCTCTAGATTGTCGCTCACCAGTCCATCACTGGCGATTCCGATACTCCAGCTAGTGGGCCAAGTGCCAGCATCGCCCCGCCACATCCCTCACGCAGCCAACGCTGGATGGGCTGTCGCTGGATCGCTTGCCAGCACTGCAGGCCCCACGCTGGATTACCTGTTGCCGGGTCCGCAACAGTCATTCCCTAACCCGGCACAGGGGTTGCCCGTCCTGCCTATGTACAACCTTGCTCCACATGTGGACTACAATGCCATGTTCTCGATGTGGTGGTGGTTTATGCAGAAACAGACTCCTGCCCCACAGGGCCCACATCCGGCTTCTCTTCTCCCTTCCCCTCAAGATTTCCAGCCTCAGGACATGGGCAGAGTTGAGCCTTCCGACCCCCATACGACGGGGTCTTCCTGGGCCAGACCTGATGTTGGTACTGGCTTCAGGTGGGATGAACACTGGCCTCTGACGCCGGTCCGAGACAGCGAGTCCTCTGAGGATTACTGAGTCCTCAGGGTCTTCCTCTTCCCCAGGGGAGTCTTCAGGTGGTGACGGGTGCCCAAGTCAACCCCCTTCCCCGTCAAGCCGTCCTTTATGGACGTTATGCATCAAATTCTGTCAATTATGAAATGGGAGACAGAGGAGCAAGACAGATGCTGCCTAGCCATTTTTGTTAGGCAGAAGGATGCCTTGCCAGTGGTCATGCCACCCTTGATTGAGTCAGATGAGTATGTTACCGAGACCGCTTGGGCTCACTCCTCCACTATTCTTCCTCTTCCCAAAAAGGCAGATCATCTTTATCGTGAACTGGTGAGCAAGTCCTTTCTGTGGAGCCACCCAAAGGCGGATTCCATGGTCAACGCAGCCCACAACCGTTCCAAGAAACCCAAGCACCTTTGTGCTCTTCCTACAGACTGTGAATCCCAGCAGCTGGACCACATTGGCAAACGGGTCTTTTCCTTGGCTACTTTGGCCATTAGGGCCATTAATTATATGACCCAAATGGTGCAGTACCAAAATGTACACTGGGACCAAGCCAGGGACCTGGTTCAGTCTCTGCCAGAGGATCACACAAAATCCCAGCTTGCCCATCTATGAAGTCTGGCTTGGATGTGGGCAGCCATGTGCTCCGGGTATCATACAATGCTTTTGACGCCTCTAGGTGTGGAGCTTTCTGCTGGCGTTTGCCTTCGGTGCCACTCTTGGCTCTGGGTCTCTGGTTTTGCACCGGATGTTCAGGCCAGCATTTTGCACACACCCTTCAGGGGCTCTGTCCTTTTTGGGGGTGAAGTCTAGGACCTACCTCATCTTCAATCTGCAGGAGTTGGGCAAAGCTCTCAAGTCGATCCATTTGCTGTACCATACCCAGCGTAGAGCAAACCAATGCCAGCCCATTCGTCGGCCCTCCCTCAAGCTGACTCTAGGCCCACTTGCCAAGGGCCAGCAATGCTGTAAGGCCACCACCACCCCCCCCATATTGGCTGCTGCTTGATCCCCCAGTGTCCTGTGGCCCCACTCATGCCCCACCTCCTGACTCCTTGACTGACCCCTCCCCCCCCGACCGAGGGTCCAGGGAAGGGGGTCGGTTCTTCGGTTCTCCCTCCACTTGGTGGGGTGGCGAGCAGTGATAACAGAAAACTGGGTGCTCCAACTCGTAGCTCAAAGTCGCACTGGAGTTCTGGAATGGCAGCCACAGATCACTCTCATCCACTCTATCTACCCTCCCGAGCACCTGCTTCTGGTTTTGGAGCAAGTTCAGGTGCTGCTGCACAAAGGAGCCATAGAGCCCGTCCCTCGGGCTCAGTGGGTAAGGGGATTTTACTCCCAGTTCTTCCTTTTCCCCAAAAAGACCAGGGCTCTTCAGCCTATCCTAGTCCTGAGCAATCTGAATCTCAATGTAGAATACAAATGCTTCAGGATGGTGACCCTCCAGGGTTGCTGCACCAAGGGGATGGGCTCTGCTCTCCGGACATGCAGGATGCTTATCTGCACATCCAGTTATTTCCAGCTGACGGTTGTTTCCTCCGCTTCCATTTTCAGGGTGCCCACTTCCAATTCATGCCCCGGGATATTTACCAAATATCTGGCTGTGGTGGCAGCAGCGTTGAAGAGACAAGGCTTTTATGTCTTTGCCTACCTGGACTCCTGGCTGTTAGCAGCCCCTTCCAGGGAGCGCTTGGTTCAAACCCTAGAATGTACCTCTGGTCTCTTCCAGGAACGGGGTGGGGGACGTCACGGTAAACCTCCTGAAGTCCTGCCTCTCCCCTTGCCAGCACCTCCAAAATATATATACGATCCTGGACACCCAACAGGGCAAGGCATATTTTCCCTGAGGACAGGGCTGCCCTTCTAATTGAGCAGGCCCGTCTAGTTTCCACGAGCCATCAGGTTCCTGCCAGGGTCTTCCTGCTTCTCCTAGGCAATATGGCAACAGTAATTACCACAGTTCCCTTGGCCTGTCAGCGTATGCAGGTGCTGCAATGGACCCTATGGGTCTAGTGGGATCAAGGGATTGATGTATGGATGACCCTGACCAACTGGTTGTTGTCTCCGACCCAGTCTGGAGGGTCTTGGCCTGATGGATGGGCCCAGCCAATCTGCTTTTGGGGGGGGGGGCCTTTCCAGATCTTGACTCTTCGACAGGTCGTTACGATGGATGTGTCTGGGATGGGGTGTTCAAGCACAGGGGAACTTTGAGTGGGAAGGGAGTGATGAAAAGCCATGGACCACTTGGGGTGAGTGGATGCATACGTGTATAGGGTCTACAGGTGGACTGGATGGGCCTAGCGGTCCTTATCTGACGACAATTTCTGTTTCATCTGGCCAACCATCAGACTCTGGGTACCTGGCTGGACATAGAGCAAGCTCTTCATATTAATGTCCTGGAGATGCGGTGGGGGGTCCTTTATGCCCTGCAGACCTTTCAGACCCATCTCCTCTGGGCTCATTACTGGTTCAGATGGACAACATGTGCGTTGTCTACTACATCAACAAACAGGGGGGATCTCACTCTTACCCACTGTGTCGGGAGGCTGTGACAGGGTTGACTAACGCCCTGTTCCATTTGTTATGCCGAATGAGTTTAAATGCAAGGATCTGTTCTGTCCTCTACTTTTCTGTCTCCGCAACCAAATTTTCTTGTGAGACCTAGGAAATGATCACTCTGATGGTTTCACAGTTTTCTGCCTCTCACTATCTCTCTGCCTCCCCACCGCTTATTTGCAGGTATAAATATAAATGTGAGTCTTGATGTGGAATTGCCACTGATACTAGGAACATACAGAAAAGGCTCACAGGTTCATCAAGTTTGCCCGATTGTGCAGCTCTTAGATTCATATTACTACAGCTGCCCCAGCCCCATCCAAACTCCTGCCTTCTTCCCCTTTCCTGGTCTTTTTCCTCCTTTGTGTTCTTGTCTGTACTAATCCTACCTTTGACTCTATCCCATCCCTGCTTAAAGCTGTCCACTGTCTACTATCTTCAGTTCAATTAACTCCTCCGGCAGTGCGTTCCATCTTCCTACCACTCTCTCTCTAAAG
The DNA here is from genome assembly GCA_016271365.2 of Neoceratodus forsteri. Taxonomy (NCBI): domain Eukaryota; kingdom Metazoa; phylum Chordata; order Ceratodontiformes; family Ceratodontidae; genus Neoceratodus; species Neoceratodus forsteri. The sequence goes on from CM028137.1 coordinate 513,748,716, forward strand.
TAGTGCCTCATCTCCCTCCAGAACCTTCCCATAGACTTAGAAACATAGACTTTGACGGCAGATAAGGACCGCTAGGCCCATCTAGTCTGCCCATTTCCCTACCTACAGGATAGGCCTCAGATCCTATTTAACCAACAGCCTATATCTTCCTGCCCCCCACAAGAACTGCCTTATGTCTGTCCCATGCATTCTTGAATTCTCCCACAGTTTTAGACTCAACAACTTCCTCAGGAAGGCTGTTCCATGCATCCACTACCCTCTCTGTGAAATAATACTTCCTCACATTGCCTCTGAACCGCCCTCCTTCTATCTTTAAATTGTGTCCCCTTGTTCTTGCAAGTCTCTTTTTCTGAAAGATGCTACCCTCTTGGACTTTGTTGATTCCCTTGAGGTACTTGAAAGTTTCTATCATGTCCCCCCTCTCCTTCTTTCCTCAAGGGTATACATATTAAGCTCCTTTAGTCTCTCCTCATACGGCTTCTCTTGCAGACCCTGCACCATTTTAGTTGCCCTCCCCTGGACTGCCTCTATCCTGTCTATGTCCTTGCGGAGATGGGGTCTCCAGAACTGGACACAGTATTCCAGATGGGGTCTCACCAACTGTCTGTACAGAGGGATAACAACTTCCTGTTTTCTGCTGGTGATGCCTCTCCTATACATCCCAGTATACCCCGGTCCTCCCTACTGCCTTCTCACATTGCTTGCTAACCTTAAGGTCATCTGATATGATTACCCCCAGGTCCCTTTCCTGTTTTGTTGTTGTTTACCTCCCACCCATTGTGTATTCTTCCCTGGGTTCTTGTTTCCCAGGTGCATTATTTTGCACTTTTGCATTGAATCCTAGCTGCCATATGTCTGACCATTCCTCCAACCTTGCCAAGTCCCTTTTCATCCTTTCCACGCCTCCTGTGTATCAACCCTGTTGCAGATCTTTGTGTCATCTGCAAAAGGCATACTTTTCCTCAGTCCCTCTGCAATGCCACTGATGAAGACATAAAGGACTGGACCCAATACTGAACCTTGGTACCCACTTAGTAACCGCCCTTTCTTCAAGTGGACTCCATTTACAATTACCTTCTGTGTCCTGTTGTCCAGCCAATGTTTTGCAGGCTACCACCCTGGGACCCACTCCCAGGCTGGTTAATTTGACTAATAATCTTTTGTGTGGGACTGTGTCAAATGCCTTGCTAAAGTCTAGGTAGGCCATGTCCACAGCCCTCCCTGGTCTACTACTTTGTCACCCAGTCAAAGAAATCTATTAGATCTGCCTGACATGACCTTCCCATTGTGAACCCATGCTGCCTTGGATCCTGTGCTCCACTGACGCCCAGGTACTCAACTATTCTTTCCTTCAGAAGTGACTCCATCACTTTTCCTACCACAGAGGTCAGACTGACAGGTCTGTAGTTTCCTGCCTCTGTCTTGGTCCCACTTTTTGTGAAGGGGAATCACATCCGCCTTCCTCCAGTCCTCGGGTACCACACCATCCTCCCATGATTTATTAAAAAGAGTAGCCAGTGGTTTCACTAGTTCCTTCCTTAATTCTTTTTAGAATTCTGGGTGAATTCCATCAGGACCCATTGCTTTGTCCATCTTCAGTTTTAGGAGTTCTTGCAGAACCCTTTCTTCTGTGACAGGACTGGGATCGATCCCTCTATCAAGAGTGCTTCTGTTAATTGGATTAGGCACTTCCCCCTCCTCTTTTGTGAATACTGAGCAGAAATATTCGTTCAGTATTCCTGCTTTTCACTGTCCCCTCTGCCCACCCACCGTTTATACTATTCAGCCTCACTGTCCTCCCTTTGTCTTTTCTACCGCTGATGTACCTATAAAGGTTTTATCCCCTTCTTAACTGAGTTGGCTATCTTTTCCTCAGTTTGGGCCTTTGCTATTCTGACTTCCTCCTGCTTCTTTCTGCCTTAACTGGTACAGCTCTCTGTCCTGCTCCTTCTGTGTTTCCTTATACTCTGGAATGCTATCTTTTTCTTCCTGACTTTCACAGCCACCTCTCTGAGAACCATAGTGGCTTTTTTCTGCTTTGATTTATTTGCTTCACACAAAGGCTTGTTGCCTCTGTGATGGCAGTTTTGATAATTCCCCATTGTTGCTCCACACCTCCTTCTAGGCTGTTTGCTAGTGCTTTTCTGAGGCACCTCCATCTTGCCAAAGTCAGCCCTCCTAAAGTCCAGTACCTCACTTTTGTATGGCTTGACTCTGTAGCTGAGTTTAACGTGAACCACACTGTTTGATGGTCACTTGTCCCAGATGGCAACCCACTTCTAGATCTGAGATCCTCTCACTGCCCCCCGTTTGAGAGTATGAGGTCTAAGATTGCTCCTCACAGTGGGTTCGAACTAGCTGTCTAATGCCTGCCACTTGTAGGCGTCAAGAATGGCCCTGCTCTTGGATGTCGCTGCAGCAAATATGCTCCAGTTAACATCTGGCATATTCAGGTCTCCCATCAACAGTATCTCCCCTTTCTCTGCCATTCTTAGAATGCCTTCCATCATATCCTTGTCCATTCCTTCCCCTGACATGGGGTCTGTACACAACCCCTGTGCGGATTGTGGTGCCCTTCCAGTCTCAAGGTGACCCACAGTGCCTCCTCTCCTCCTGTTACTCTTTGTTCAGTTTCTTTATCCCTCCTTTACATAGAGAGCTACTCCTCCCCTTCTCCCCTGCCTGTCTCTCCTGTAGGTTATGTACCCTGGTATGTTAACATCCCAGTCATGGTTCTCTGTGTACCATGTTTCTGTGACTGCTACGATATCCAGGCATCCCTTTTCTATTAAGGCCACCAGCTCAGGGAGCTTGCTGCCCAGACTACGGGCATTGGTACTCATTACCCTCCATTTCCCGATGGCCTTACCCCCTTTTGCCCCATCCCTGTCCTTCTTGCCTTTGTCACTTTCCCTTCAGATTGTGCCCCCTAGTGACCCCCCCCTTTAAGCAGAACAGTCCTCCCTTTCTGACTTTGTTTATGCCTTGCCACGGTTTTATTTAACTCTAAAAATTGATTAGTGTTTTGCTCATAAAAGTGCTAAAACTTTGTGAAAATGCATAGCTCTTGCCTCACTGTTTAACAAACACAGCACTTCTAGAAAATCTATATAAATACTTTCTGTACAGTTAGTATCGTCCCAAGAAAAAACTGCAAATCAATTATTTAAAACCCTGCTTTCAAGTACTTAAAGGTCTCTATCATGTCCCCTCTTTCCCTTTTCTCTTCCAGTGAATACATGTTGAGCTCCCTCAATCTTTCCTCATATGGCAACTCCCCCAGTCCCATGATGATTTTTGTAGCCCTGTGCTGCACCCCTTCAGTAATCTCGCATCCTTTTTGAGGTATAGGCACCAGTACTCCCAAGTGTGGCCTCACCAGTGATCTATACAAGGGCAGCATGACCGCCTCCTTTTTAGAGGTAATCCCTCTGGCAATGCACCCCAGCATCCTATTGGCCCTTGCTGCTGCCCTCCTACACTGTGCTGATACCTTCATGTCCCTTGTGACTATTACCCCGAGATCCCTTTCCTCCTCTGAAGCTGTTACTTGCACTTCCCCCAGCCAGTAGCTGGTCCTGGGATTTCTTGCTTCGAGGTGCATGACCTTGCACTTCTTAGCGTTAAACCTCAACTGCCACTCCCTAGACCATTGTTCGAGTTTAGCTAGATCCTCCCTGAGTGCCTGCCTCCCTTCCTCATTGTCCACTTTTGCACAAATCTTGGTGTCATCTGTGAACAGACTGATCTTACTCTTGACTCCCTCTGCAATGTCTCCAGTGAAGACATTGAACAAAACAGGGCACAGCACTGAACCCTGTGGCACCCCACTTGTTAATGGCCTTACCTTGGATGTCTTTCCCCCGTTATAGCTACCCTCTTGTCTGCTCTGCAACCAGCTCTCAACCCACCCCACCAGTTTCTCCCCCACCCTCATGTCCCTCAGCTTGTTCATTAACCTCCTGTGGGGCACTGAGTCGAATGCCTTGCTGAAGTCCAGGTACAGGACATCCATAGCGTGGCCTTTGTTAACCGCCCTAGTGACCTAGTCGAAGAAGTTGATCAGGTTAGTTTGGCCCGATCTTCCCGAGACAAACTCATGCTGTCTCTCATCCTGTAGACAATTACTATCGAGAATGGTTATCAGCCTCTCCTCTAGAATGGTCTCCATCAACTTCCCCACTATGAAAGTCAAGCTTACCGGTCTGTAGTTGCCTGGTTGGTCCTTGGGTGCACTCTTGTGAAGGGGACCATGTGAGCCATCCTCCAATCCCTGGGCACCTTCCCCGTCTCCAAGGAGATTTTGAAGAGGTCTATCAGAGTGCCTGCCAATACCTCCGCCAGTTCCTTCAGGACCCTTGGGTGTACACCGTCTGGTCCTGGTGCCTTGTCCACCTGCAAGGCTTTAAGGCCCTTCAGAACTCTATCCTCTTGGATGACCCCATCTGTTATCTCTGCCCCCCTTTGCCCATGCCCCCTTTATCCTGCGGTATTGGACCATCCCTTTCTTTTGTGAACACTGAGCAGAAGTACTCATTGAGTGCCTCTGCCTGTTCTTCCCCTTCTTCTGCCCATCCCTCTTGATTCTAGCAATGTCATCTCTACAACTCCTCTTCTCCCTTATGTATTTAAAGAACCCCTTTTCCCCCCTCTCTGATCCCCTGAGCCAACTTCAGCTCCTTTGCTGACTTGGCTACCCTAACTGACCTGGTCACCTCCCTAGGTGCCTTTGTGAACACCTCTCTATCTTCCTCACGCCCCGATTTATTTTTTTATTTTTTTTAACTTAATGAAGGCCATTCTTTTTTCCCTCACCTTCCACTCCACTCCACTTCCTTGCTGAGCCAGCTAGGTTTTTTGGAACTGGACTGCTTACTCTGAGATCTGGCACATGTGTTCGTGGCCTCATTCAGCCCCTTCCTAATGATTGCCCACTTCTGTTCAGCATCCATCACAGGGTTAATTTTCGCTAAATATCCCTCTAGGATGCTGCCCATTCTGGCAAAATCTGCCTTCCTTAAGTCCAGCACTCTTGTCCTTGTCTTAGCAGTCTCCCTCCCTGTGTTGAGGAGGAACCACACAGAGCAGTGGTCGCTTCCTGTTAGAGGGTCCTGTACTTACCGCATCCTGGACTTGCTCACCATTTGTTAGCACCAAATCCAGTATGTTCCCCTCTCTAGTAGGTCCCATCACCCCTTGCACTAGGTAGCTGTCTTGGATAGCCTCCAGTAGCACCTGTTCCCTGGCATGTGCTGTAGTTACTGTCTGCCAGTAAACCCCAGGTAGGTTGAAGTATCCCACTATAACTGTATTTCCCTTGCCACTGACCTTCCTGATTTGCTCCCCCAGCTCTCTATCCACTTTCTCACTCTGTGAAGGTGGCCTGTACACAACCCCCATCCTGAGCTTCTTACCTTTTGGGCTTTGGAGCAATATCCATATGGCTTCTGTCCTCCCCTTGTCCCTCTCCTCCCTGGTACACAGTCTCCCTTCCCTGACATAAATAGCCACCCCTCCAGCCCCCCACTGTCCCTTTGGAACACCTTGTAACCTGGAACTGTAAGATCCCAGTTGTGGTATTGGGTGGCCAAGGTGTCTTAGATGGTGGTAATATCTACCTCCCCCTCTACCATCATTTCCTTGAACTCTGCCACCTTGTTTGCTAAGCTCCTTGCATTCAAGGATACTATAGTCCACCTTCTGCCCTGCCTCTCCTCTTCCAGTCTCTCCTGTTTTTGTCTTGGTAACTTCCGCTCATTCTGCTCCTCCCTCTCCGGGGGGAGAGGCAATCTGGTCTCACCTGGAAGGTGCCTCCTCCCTGCTATCCAACTCAGCCCCCCAGTTTAAATGTATACTGTTTTTAATGTACTTCTCCAGCCCCTGTCCCAGTGCCCTTGTACCCTCAATGCTGAGATGCAGCCTATCCTTGGCATAAAGCCCCTTATTATTCCATGTCTCACTGCACTCCACTACTACCCCATTTCTGCACACCACCCCTTCAGCCACCCATTAAACTCTTGTATTCTTGGCTTCCTCACTGTGCTTGCCCTAGTTGCTGGGAGTACCTTGGAGAACGCCACTGAGCGCCCCAATCCTCTGAACCTCTCCTGTACTTCTACTGCACTGCCCTTTAGGTCATTTGTTCCTATGTGCACAATGATATAAGGCTTCAAACAACATGAAGTCTTGCTGTATTCTGACTATACGCACTTAGCCCCAGCACTTGAACTGCTCCGGAGAGTAAAGGGTTAACTCTATGCCAAGGCATAGAACGTTGAGCTCAAGTTCGGTTTTCAAACCTCTGTCTGTGGTACTCTGAAGTGTAACTGTCAGATTTCTTACTCTGCCTAACTGAAGTCGCTCTGGAGATCCCTCCTGTGCTTCGGTTCAGTAATAGTTTGAATCGGTCAGTTTTTCTAACCACAGTTCTTATTTCATCGGTATTCTTACCTGTCTCGGTAACAGTAAGTGGTAGTAGTAGGTGTCACAGATTCACTCAGCAGGTCAGCCCTCTACTCCCAAAGTGCCAACCTCTGAGCGTAGAATTGTGAACAGTTCAACATAACAAGGTAACCCTCTTGTCTGTTTTGTAGGTTCAAGTCACCTTAGTCCCAAGTTCTGGAGGGATTCAAACTGATATGCTCTTGTTAATGTACCCAATTATCAGGCTCAGATAAGTCTGTCTTTGGGGGGCCAGATATCTTTGCCTATGGGCACCTAATTGGGTATTTCAAATGAACCCTTAGAACTCTATGCAAGACCTTAGAGAACTCTTATCTGTTTCTCAGTTTGGTATTTCATTAAGCACATGCACAGTGTCAACTATAGCCATTCCAAGCTCTACTTATATAAAAAGAAGTTTCAAGGAACACCAGGCAGTTTGTTTTTAAAATATGTATATATTTACTTTAAAATAGATAAAAAATAGGAAAACAGTAAAATACAGAACAAAATATCCCAACACATACAGTCTTAAAACAAACAGGTTTAAAAGTGCAAATTCCTGCATGCACTCAAACTAGTCTTGTCTAAGGTCCTTACTACTTAATCATTCAGTGCTTCGTGGTCTTTCTTCTCCGTTAGAAAATGGAAAATGAACCTGAATGTCAATCTGTAAGGTCGCCTCAGTATATTTAAAGCAGTCTTGAGCCGGCCTTCTCGCTGAGGTCACCTAACTCCTCCTTTTGGTGTATTACAAGTTATATTTTATAACACAGGATGTTCTATTAAGATATTTAAAAAAAATAATAATGACCAAATGAATCGTCTCTCTTCCTGTGACTGGTCCAAACCGGTCTGTGCTCTGCTTACCCAGACATCAAAAGTCTCTTTGTAAGTCACTGTATATTCAAGGCAAATGTATGTTGGACTCCTTAATTTAGACTGGGACCTGGTATCCCCAGACATCAAAGGTCTCTCTTAATGAAATGAGCTGGCTTCCTGGGATGATGGTCCAAACAACATGCATAGCAGATCAAAGGATTTCCAACAAGATATCTGCAGATTAAGCTACCTCCTGTCCTTTGAACTTATCCCTGGGGTGTTTTGATGCGTCAATTTCAGCAAGCCAGCATTTCCTCCTGCCAGACAGTCCATCACCATTGTTTTATATTTACAAAAAAAATGATATAGGGATCAGAACCAGTTGTCAAAGTGTAACAGTAGGTAGTGGTATTTTTGATAAAATTGTTAGAAATTGTTCTGTCTTCGTTTTTTTTCCGGTCGATCTGGTTCAGAACCAAATTCTGCTGGTTTTTATGCTTTTCTGTATAAATATTTGTGGTTTTCCAGTACTTATTGGTTCCTTAAAAAAAAAAACGTATTTTTGTGGGATTTTTTTTGAACCGACCCGTGACACAGTTGGAACTAAGTTTTAGTTACCTGGCTTAACGCTGACAAGGGTGACTTCAGCATGTCTCAGAAACCCAAAAAGAAAACTGGTCCCATTGGGTTTCAGCACTGTACAGAGTGTGGGGGGTCTTTGCTAAGGCTGATCCCCATCTTGTATGTGTTTTGTCTGGGGTTTGACCACCTCAAGGTAGACTGTCAAATTTGTAAGAACTTTCCCAAGACCACTCTTGGAAAAACGTTTGAGTAGACTGAAGGAAAGGGAGGCCGATAAGTCCGTTGACCCGGATGGCCAGCCCGGTTCGGTTGCGACGGCACCTGAAGAGGTGCCTACTGACCTGGGCGGTACCTCTTTGGGCAAAAGGAGAGCTGACTCGGCGGTGTCGATTCCGTCAGAGAAAAAGAAAATCAGCCGGTTCAGATCCAACACCTCTTGTTCCGACCGCTGAGGAAATAGCAAAAGCGATCTCTATCGTGCAATCGCTTTGCCCGGTTCCGACCGAACCGACATCGGTTCAAAGGCAATCAGTTCGGTCGGAAGTTGTTGCCTCAGATATTGATCCGGAGGCATACTATGAAGGTGAACGGGAGGAGGAAGAAGATAATGGAGAGTTTGGAGGCCTAGATGAGCCAGTAGAGCCTGACATCTCCCCAGACAGCCCTTCCAATGTTCCCCTCCCAGGCTTTGAGTCCCTTCCCACTTCTTGTTTTACAAGAAGGTGGCTGAGACTCTTCAGGTTCCTATGGAAGAGGCTGATCAGGAGGAGCCTGACTATGTGGAAATGAAGGGTGTTCCAGAGTCAGAGAGTGTCTATCCCTATGCACAAATTCCTGGGGAAACGTTCACAAAAAATCATGCAATTTCCCACATCCATTCCTCCTGTGGATAAAAGAATGGACAGGAGGTATTCTTTATCAGGTTCTGGCATGGAATTCCTTTCAGCACATTACAGCCATGTTGGGGTAGTGCAACCTGCAGCCTGTGACAAGGCTAATATTCCCTAGCATCTCACCCCCAGATAAGGATTCCAAGAAAGTGGATGCCATGGCTAAGAAACAGTACTTGGCATCCTCTTTGGGGCGCAGGCAATCAAAATTATATGGCATATACAGCCAGGTACCAGAAGTCTGTGTGAGATGTGGTTCTGGAGTTGGCTAAGAATGCCCCTCCCCAGCTAGCCAAGGAGCTAGAGCAGGTAGCTGTAGATGGTATAGAGGCATCCAAAGTGCAGTTTCATGCTGTTGTGGACTCGAATTATGTGCATTCTAGAGTCATGGCTACATCCAACTCCATGAGGAGGTTTGCTTGACTTAAATGTACCAATCTTTCGCAGGATACCCAGACTAAGGCCATGGATTTCCCTGTAACTGGTAATTCTCTGTTTGGTGAGCAAATCAAGAACTACATGAAGAAGCTGGATGAATATAAGAACACGTATACTGTAGGAGTGCTGCAGCCAAGGAAAAGCAGGCCACTCCTCAGTAGCAGCAATTCAGGGCTGGCAGGGGCAGGCCTTTCTACCGAGCACAGGCCTCCTCCTTCTCTTTCCAGCAGAGGGGGGTTCTTTAGGGGAAGGGGCAGGCGTATGTTGACCAAAACCCCATCATCCACGCAGTCTAAGCCCCCTGCCAAACAGACTCCCTGAGGTGTCGGTCAGGGTTGTCTTCCCAGTTCCAGTAGGGGGCAGGTTGGCTCACTACTCCCAGGTCTGGGAGTCCATTATTTCAGACAAATGGGTCCTGGAAGTAGTGAGCTAGGGACTTGCTCTCAGTTTCAAAAGGTTCCTAAAAATGAGCAAGGTCCTTCGGTCCTCCCTCTCCCTTGGAGACAAAGGCCGTAGAGGCAGAAGTCTCCTTTCTTCTACTTCTGCAAGCAGTAGAGAAGGTACCTCATTGTCACAGGGGAAAAGGACTGTATTCCAGATACTTCCTTACCCCAAAAAAGACAGGGGAGTGGTGACCCATCCTAGATTCAAGGTACCTGAACAAACACTTAACAAAACCAAAATTCAAGATGGTGACTCTGGGAGTAATTCTTCCCTCTCTGAGACCAGGAGACTGGCTAGCCTCTCTGGATCTCAAGGATGCCTGCTTCCACATACCTATCAGACATTCCCACAGAAAGTACCTCATGTTTGAGTTGCCCTCAGGCCGTTACCAATTCAGAGCTATGCCTTTTGGCCTAACATCTGCTCCAAGGGTGTTCACCAAGTGTCTCGCAGTAGTGGTGGCGTTTCTCAGGAGACAGGGTATCCTTCTGTTCCCATACCTGGACGAGTGGCTCCTTGTAGGCCAGTACTCAGACCAAGTCAAGTCAGCCCTAGAGGTCACTCAAAAACTTCTAGACTCCTTTGCGTTTCATTCTGAACCTAGAAAAGTCTAGTCTGGAACCAGCCCAGCTCCTCACTTTCATAGGGGTGGAACTAGACACTACTCAGGCAAGGGCATTTCTCCCTCACTCAAGGGTTCAGTCCCTTGTCACTCTGGTTTCCTCTTTTCATCCTCTAGTTTATCGTCCAGCCAGACCCTTTCTACAGTTGCTGGGTCACATGGCAGCATCCACAGCAGTGGTCCAGGGAGCAAGGTTTCAGATGAGAGAGATTCTGCTTAATCTCAGATCTTAATGGTCTCAGAAAAAAGACCCTCTCCAAATTGGTTCCAGTGTCTCAAATGCTAGTTCAGGCCCTCCAGTGGTGGCTGGAGGAGTACAGTCTTCGACAAGATGTCCCCTTTATCAGTCAGGCTCCTTGAGTGATTCCCACCACAGATGCCCCTCTACTGGGTTGGGGGACTCACCTAGATCAGCTTACCTGGTCTCACCAGGAATCTCTTCTACACGTAAATCTTCTTGAACTGAGAGCTGTCTTTCTGGCACTTCAGAAATTCTCAACTGCTGTTCAGGGGAAAGTGGTGCAGATCAGGACAGACAATACCACAACCATGTGGTATATCAACAACCTGGGAGGCACTCGGTCCTTGGCCTTGTGCACAGAGGCCATGAACATATGGTCTCTAGCTTATTCCCTTCAGGCTTCCTTGATGGCTGTGCATCCCCCAGGGAAGGACAATGTTCTAGCAGATGCTCTCAGCAGGATTTCTCTGTCACCACGAATGAACCCTGAACCCTCTAATTCTTTGGGTTATTTTCAAGAGGTGGGGCACTCCAGAGATGGATCTCTTTACAGCCCCGGACAATCACCAACTTCCTTTCTTTTACTGCAGACCACCTCTTCTGGGCTCTGTCCCTCAGGATGCTCTCTCATTGAATTGGACAAGCAGGTTTTTTTATGCAGTTCCTCCTTTTCCTCTGATATTCAGGGTTCTGATCACGATCAGGTCTCAGCCCTGCAAGATGATTCTAGTGGCTCCAGATTGGACCAGGCAGCCTTGGTACCCCCTTCTCTTGTGACAGTGCCTGAACTATCTTCCCAGACAGTTCAATCTCCTCACCCGGGAGGATTCTTGATCCCAACCTTCAGACTCTCAGGCTCAAAGCCTGGTTCTTGAAGAGCTAGAATATGTAAGCCTGCATCTTTCTCAATCAGTCTTGGACATTTTAAAGGTTAGCAGGAAACCTGCTACTAGAAAGACTTACAACTTCAAATGGAAAAGATTTGGGTTTTGGTGTTCTCAGAGGCAGGTCCAGCCAGAGCTGGCTGATATTGCCACTGCATTGGACTATTTGGTGCATCTTAACAGTTTAGGCCTCCAGCCTGCTACTCTCAAGGTACATTTGGCAGTGGTTTCTGCCTTCCTTTCTGCTGGTAAAGGTTCATCCCTAGCATCTCATCCTGTGTTCGAGAAATTTTTCAAGGGTCTGGTACATGTTAATCCTCCCTTTCGGGAGCCTACCCCTTCCTGAGACCTGAATAGCTGTATTGCACAGCTTATGCAGCCCTCTTTTGAACCTCTGTCCTCAGCTGAGCTGAAGTACTTGACTTGAAAAATTGTATTTCTGGTAGCCATTACCTCTGTCAGGAGAGTCCGTGAATTATAGGCTTTATCAGTGGAACCTTACTTCATTTCATTTCACAGGGATAAGGTGGTCCTACGAACCAACAGAAAGTTTCTTCCCAAGGTGGTATCAGACTTTCATTTGAATCAGTCTGTCATTGCCTGTATTTTTCGCTGACCAATCTTCCCCGGGGGAGAGAAGATTACGCAGTCTTGATGTAAAGAGGGCCCTTAGTTACTATGTGGAACACATTAAGGCCCATAGAAATGACTGTTCAGTTGTTTCTCACTTATGGAGAAGTTGGAAAGGGTAAACTTGCCACCAAGAGAACTATTGCCAGGTGGATTGTCTCCTATATCCAGTTCTATTCGAAGCTTGGGAAGGAGCCTCCCTCATTCTACTAGAGGTACAGCTGCTTTGGTCGCAGCAGCTAGAGATATACCTTCAGTGGAAATCTGTAAAGCAGCCACCTGGAAAACTGTTCACACATTTACCAAGCATTACTCTCTGGACATTCAGTCTAGAAGTGATGCTAGGTTTGGCACAGCTGTGCTGCAGAGCCTGTTCCCAAAATAGGTTCTGTGACTCCCTCCTTCAAGGAGGTACTGCTTGGTAGTCTGCATGTATTCAGAATACAGCAAGACTTCATGTTGTTTGAAGAAAAAATGCTCACCATACTAATGTTGTTTCTTCTAATGGAGTCTTGCTGTATTCTGACCTCCCTCCCTCCCGTCCTGGAACCTAGTAGTTCTAGGGACATGGATATGTTGTTCATCCACACTTCTTGGCAGGTTCCTTGCCGCTTTAAATCTTGCCGGAAGGTCTTCAAGCTGGCTCCTCCCACCCACCTGGGTGGTAAAACTCTCGGCTCCGCCCCATGACGCCAGATCTTCCTTACCGCTTGGAAGCTCAGGTTCCCTCCTTAACGCGTTGCGCTTAAGACTGGTTCCTAATTCTTCGAAAAGTTCGAAATTGAAAAGTTTTGCCAAAAAGACTTCGGTCTTCTTCTCCTCGCGGCTGCGATGGACAAATCGACTCCCGGATTTTGGAGGTGCCCTTGCGGGCAGAAGATATCTAGGACGGATCCGCACTCCACGTGCGTCTACTGCCTGGGCCTTGAGCACGACCCGCAGGCCTGCGACTTGTGCTCTTCCTTTTCGGCCTACGTCCTTGAAGACCGTGCTGTCTGACATAACTGGGCGCTCTGAGAAAAGAATTCCACCGGTGAAATCTAAAGAGGCCCGATTGGCGGTGTCCGGCGACGGGCTCGTCGGATCAGCTTGAGCAGATGATTGCCCTCGAAGAGGAGGCGGCACGGGCCGTTTCTACCTCGGCTGCAGCATTTCTCCCGCTCTCTCTCGGTGCCTCTTACTCGGCTTTATGAGCTTTGTCTGACCCTCTTGACCAAAGGTGAGGGTCCAACTTCTTCGGGACCTTCTTCCAGGTCCAAAAAGAGCAAAAGTAAGTCTCTCCGTCGACGCTCTTGGGAGCGGGAAAGATCCCCCTCCCCTTGTCAACAGTCGACTTCGGTCGACCCCTCAGCTTCGGCCACTGGCTTCACTGTGTCCCCGTCAGACCAGTTGGCCGAGACTCTCGTCGACGCTGTCGAGATTTTTCTCGACCTGCTGATGGGTTGTCGGCTGGAGAAGCGAGAATCCTCTCCCGGTTCCCCCTGTGGAGTTGAGGATCCTGTCGTGTTCGCCTAGTGCCTCCGTTCCGAGCCTCTGGATCTGTCCGAGCCAGAGAGGAGTGCCGATTCCACACCTCCCCTCCTCAGCCTAGTCGAGACTCTCGGTCTGGACATCCTCAAGGTCCAACCGATCCCACCGTCATAGGCGGTCTCGGTCCTGCATGCGGCAAGCGGGCGCACCGCTTCTTCCTCTTCCTCAGATCTAGGAGGCTTCGCCAAGTTAGCGCCGGAGGTACGAGGAACTTATGTGGCAACAGCTCTTTTGATCGGAATAAGCCGACCCAGTCGGCTTTCCTCGCCATTAATGGCTGTCACCGAGCAGCGCAAACAACCCTCGTTGTAGTCGAGGAGCCTGTTCTCAGGCCGTTGTTCGGCCAATTCCAGCTGCCCCACCGATTCTGGTGGAACCTCCGCCCCCACAGCCATTAGTTGGGGCTCCCACCAAAATTCCTCGGGTCGGCTTTGGGTTTGCTCCCATAGGCTGTCGGTCACCCTCACTCCTGATAAACCCCGGCAGGTGGAGGGTGGCTCAGGGCCGAGGTAGCTCTTTGAGGACTCTTCTGAGTCCGATGATGGTTCTCCTCTTCTCCAAGCACATAGACTTGGAGTCCTCGGAGGACAGTCAATGGACGATCGCCCTTCGTCCTTCTTAGGGTTGCTTCATCTCATCTCGGAGTCCATCGGGATGAAGTTCGAACCCGCTTCTAAATGGGCTAGTATCCCTCACGGAGATTCTGGACCGAGGGATTCTCCCACGGAGGCTTTCCGGTGGCCGGGTATAGTGGGTCCGCCTGGAACTTTGGCAGCGTCCTGCTTCCTGCCCTGCGCCTTCGGCCAGGTTGGCCAGGAAGTATGCGGTCCCTACCGGTTCCCTGTCCGGTTTTTCGGAACACCCCTCGGCCGAGGGGTTGGTTACCGATAGCGTTTTCTGGCGTGCCGGGAACGCCAGGGATGGGACAAACCTCCCGACAAGGAATCCAAGAAATTGGATTATGCCGGTGAAAAGTCTATGCTGCGCCCTTCTCGGCTCGCCAGGCCAATTCGCCCTCATGGCACATTTTTCTCACGCCCTGTTGGGCTCCCTGGATGAGGTTGTCCTCATCTTCCCGAGATCTGCAGACTCACCGCCAGGCAGGTGCGACCAGGGCAGGCAGTGGCTAAACAGCAGCTCCAGACTGCATTAGACATCGGGACTCATGTGCCAGGTCTGTGGTGGCCGCAGTGGCCATGCGTCGTCGGGTTTGGCTGAGGATATCCACCTTTACTGATACCCAGCACAAGTTGGCTGATGTTCCTTTTGGGGACTGACCTCTTCGCCCTGGGGTGGAAGGTCACTGCAGAGGATCGGAAGTCCAATGCTACCTTGGACTCGGTCTCTTCCGCCAGAAGGACAAAGGCCATAGCCACAGCCTAAGCCCCTTGGTCCTTCTGCGCCCACGGCGCCTCGGCCCGGCAACGTCAGCCAGCAGGCTCGACCTGGTATCCTGCCAAGCCAGTCGGCTTCCTCCAACAGGAAGCAGGGGAGGTAGCGCCCAGGAGGTTCTCGGCCGGTCCCTCCTCCAAGCCTGCCCAGTGACGGGCTGAGGGTGTCGCCCATCCCTGTCACCTCACTCCTGGTTCCCCGTGGGACGGCTCAGACGCCTTTTCCGCCTGGTCCGCTGTTACCACGGACAGGTGGGTACTGAGGTGGTGGAAAAGGCCTACCTCTGGAATTCGAGCAGGCCCTGCCCTTCAGAGCTGTCGCACCTCGGGGGCCTCGGGGTCCACAGCCTCACTGGCGGCTCGCCGAGCTGACATCTCTCTCCTCCTCCAAAAGGAGGTGATCACGGAGGTGGAGGACCCCCCTTCAGACCCGGGGTTCATGTCCAGGTATTTCCTGGTTCTGAAACGGACGGGGGGCTGGCGCCCCATTCTCGACCTACATGACCTGAACAAGTTCCTAAGGTCTCGATCCTTCAGAATGGTCACTCTGGCGCAGATAATACCATTTCTGGAACATGGCATGTGGTTCTGCTCTCTGGACCTACAGGACACGTTCTTTCACGTCCCTATCCATCCGTCACATCGGAGATTCCTCCACTTTCGAGCGGAGGGATCCCTCTTCGAGTTCCGAGCCATGCCCTTCAGCTTATCTCCAGCTCCCAGGGTCTTCACCAAATGCATGGCAGTGGTGACAGCATTTCTGCGGCGCCGAGGGGTCCGGGTGTACCCTTACCTGGATGATTGGCTGATAGCAGCCTTCTCCAGACGGGAGGTGGAGCGGTCCAGAGATTTGGCCCTCCAGGTTTGCTCTCGAGTTGGCCTTCTCATCAACGAGGCCAAGTCGGAACTCTAGCCAAAGCAGGTGATCCTGTTCATCGGGGCAGAGCTCGACTCTCTTCGAGCCAGAGCACGACTCCCGGCGGACAGGGCCGAGGTTCTTACCTCCTTTGCCCAATCATTTCTGGTTGGGCAATCGCCCCTGCCCGGACTTCCTGCGCTTCTGGGTCTCATGGTGGCCTGTACCAGCATGGTCCGCTGGTCCGGCTGGCACATGCACCCCTTCAGTGGGGACTGGCCAGCCAGTGGTCACAACGCCAGCATCCTTGGACCAGCTAGTGATAGTGACCCAGGAGATGTGGAAGCCTCCAGTGGTGGACCGTTCCATTCCATTTGCAGGAGGGCATCCCGTTTGTCCGCCCCGAGCCGACTGTCTCTCTATCGACCGATGCCTCTCTGATGGGTTGGGGTGCCCATCTGGGGGAACACCGAGTGCACGGCCTCTGGTCCCCGCGGGAGTCCCGATGCCACATCAACCTGCTGGAGCTCCGAGCGGTCCGCCTAGCTCTCACCGCCTTTGCTCCGTTTCTCCGGGGTCAAGTGGTCCGAGTCCAGACGGACAATACCACGACCATGTACTAACTGAACCGCCAGGGCGGGACGCGCTCCATGCTTCTATGCAAGGAAGCTCTCTGCATTTGGTCACTCGTGCGCAGCCTGGAGGCGGATCTCCTAGCCATTCATGTGGCAGGAGCCTCCAACACCCTGGCCGATGCCCTGAGCCGGATAGGGGCTGCATCTCACGAATGGTCTCTCCTGCCGAGGTAGTACAAGATCTGTTCTCCCACTGGGGCACACCCAGGTGGACCTGTTTGCCTCCAGGAGAACGCTGGCTGAGGCTGTTTCATGCCTGCCCTCAGCAGGGCTCGCTGCAGGGGATGCCTTCTCGAGGCTGTGGACCCCGGGCAGCTTCTATGCCTTTCCCCCATTTCCCTTGATTCACAAGGTGCTTCTCAAAGCAAGGAGGGACAAGGCACAGGTGATCCTGATAGCCCCAGACTGGCCCCGCCAGTTCTGGTACCTAGATCTCCTCAGCCTCCGCTCCAGGCTCCCGAGGCAGCTTCCAGCTCGCCCGGACCTGCTTTCAGTCAATCAGGGGAAGGTGGCCGGCCCGGTGGCGCTGAGGGTTGAGGCGCTGGACGCCACACCTTGCGCTACGCCGGCGACCCGGGTTCGGGAACGGACTCGGGTCGCTGGGGGTCGGTAGGGGGAGGGAGGATTGAGCGTCCCAACGGATGCTCTCCCCTCAGGGGTGGAACCTATGGAACGGAAATGCTTCCGTGGTCTACATAGCTCTCACGGCGGTGGAAGCACTGACCAAGAGAGGATGAAGGCGGCTCTGCTTGCGGTCGGGGAGGAGGCGTTGGGCAGCGTGAGGGCTAAGCGTGCGTCAATGCGCTGCCACTCGGGCGTCACGTCCCAAGCGGAGCGTCTCAGGGGGCGGGGACGTAAGGGGAGAAAACCAGGAAATACCCTCCGGCCGCCTTAGCCCGCCCGGACCACCAATGGACAGACCCCAATGTGCAGGGAGAAGGAGGTAGGGCACTCTAGGGGCAGATCCCGAGGATGACCCAGGGCAGGACACGAGCGGACGGAAGGAGGGGGCACCGGAGGCAGTAAGAAGGGATAAAGACGAAAAAAAAAAAATCAGGGGAAGGTGTTCCATCCGGACCTTCAATCCCTGCACCTGACGGCCTGGTTCCTGAGTGGCTAGAGTTCCAGGCCTTGGGTCTTTCCGACGAGGTTCTCAATGTTGTTGAGGCGTCCCGTAAGGAGTCGACCAGAAAATGCTACGCCTTGAAATGGAAGAGATTCTCCATTTGGTGTCAGGGCAAGGGCTTGGACCCTTCCTCCTGTTCTGTGGCAAGCATTTTGGACTATTTATGGTCCCTTTCTAGTCAAGGGCTTAGGTCGATGACCCTAAAGGTGCACCTGGCAGCCATCTCTGCTACCGGTGCGGGCTGGGAAAGCAGTCGGCGCAGAAAAGGTGGTTGGGTGCTTTTCAAAGGCCTTGATCACATTTCCTCGGTCGAGAACCTCCACCTCCGTGGGATTTACTGCTGGTACTGGCAAAGCTCATGGGCAAACCATTCGAACCAATGCACAGGTGTGATCTCTCTCACCTGTCGTGGAAGACCGCCTTCTTGGTGGCTATCCGTCAGCCAGAAGGATGGGAGAGCTCCAGGCGCCTGCATCGAGTCTCCTTACCTGGTCTTCCACAGGGACAAGGTTGTCCTGCTCGACCGAAATTCCTTCCAAGGTGGTGTGGAGTTTCACCTTAACCAGGTGCTGACTCTGCTGGTGTTCTACCCCAGTCACACCTTGGAGGCCGAATATAGGCTCCATACTCTGGACCCTAGAAGGCGCTCGCTTATTATAAGGCGCGCGGCTGAAATCTGGGAGAGGTTTGCCAGCTGTTTGTCACCTACGCTGAAGCCACACCTGGCAGACCTGCAGCCAAGCGGACGATAAGCAGGTGGGTCACCTCCTGCATAGATCGCTGCTATAAGTTGCGTGCATCAGCCTCCCAGAGGATGAAGCTCATTCTACCGTCATACTGCTGCATCGGTGGCTGCTTCCGGGGCGTCCCTATCCAGGAAATCTGCAGGGCTGCTACCTGGAAGTCAGCACACACCTTTATTACCCATTACCACATCGACCTTGAGTCACCTGGGATACTGGTTTTGGGGCCTCGGTTCTCCAGTCCTTATTTCCCAAGTAAGTATTGGGGGTGTGCGCCTTGCCTCCCTCCTCCCGGAGAACTGCTAGGAGTCTGCCAATAAGTGTGGATGAACAACATATACCATTCCTAGAACTCCTGTTACAGGTGAGTAACCTGTATTTTTGGGATGTGGTCTGGCAGGCACAGTGCTACACCCCCAGAGGTGTACTTGGCATGCCGTTATCTTATTAAGGGTTTTCTGGTTTTTATGATAAATATTTTGGTTGTTTCACTACATGCTTATATTCTTTTTGGGGTTCTCAACTTGAGTCTTTTGACCCTAAAAATCTGTTTAGTGCCCTTTGGCATAAAAATTTTGGAAATGACTATTGAGTTAATTTAGTGCTCGTAAGAATCTGATGGTTAGACTTTAGAGTACCACAGACAGAGGTTTGAAAACTGAGCTCGAGCTCAATGTTCTATGCCTTGGCATAGAGTTAACCCTTTACTCTCCGGAGCAGTTCAAGTGCTGGGGCTAATTGCATATAGTCAGAATGTAGCAAGACTCCATTAGAAGAAACAGGATTACTATGGTGAGTAATTTTTTCTTCCCTCTCACCTTCTTCACACATTTGTGAATGCACTGCGCTACTCTCCCCGCTGTCATACCTGGCATACACTCCACCCAGGTTCGCCCCATCCTTGCTCCCTTACTTCCCTATCTCACCCCCTCTCCAGACGAATCCCTAATGCAAGTAACGCTTCCAACTTTGCACTTCCCATGGTTTGCCCTCCTATTAGCCCCTTTCCTCAGTGTCCTCTCCTTCCATACACTGCTCTTTTCCATACACTGCCCTTTTCCCCTCCTTCTCCTTCAATTGCACCTCCATCTGCTCTTCTCCTCCTCCGTCCCTTCTGTGCTTGCTCCTTCACAGCCCCTCCCTCCACAGTGTACCTCCTCCCCTGCCCCTGCATTGACTCCGTCCCCCTCCCAACATGTTTGCCTTCTCACCCTTTATTAGGGTTTGTTCGGCTAACTCGACCTGCTTCCCTGCCACTCCCCACTTCTACCCCCCAGTCTTCCCTCTCACCTTGTACCCTGTATTTCCCCCTTCCCTCCAAGTCCCCTGACTCTTGTTCTATGGCACCTTCCCCAACCTCCTGCTGTGTTTCATCAGCCAGTACTGCGTACCTATTGTCTCCAACCTCCTATCCCAGCCCTCCCCGTAATCCCTCCCTGCCTCTGCTTACTCTGAACCTCTTTTCTACTTCCTTTCTGTCTGCCCGTGTTCCCTATCACCTGCCAACACCCCCCTTCCAGAGCTTCCAGGACCCTGTGGACTTGGCTCCTTTGGCCAAGTGCCCCCTTCTGGCCCTTTGCAGTCTGGTCTATCTTGCGCATGAAGCCCTCCCTGCCCCATCTCCTCCTTACCCTCTCACTTCTGTCTCCTCCCCCCAGTTCCCATCTCAAGCTCTCTCTCTCCCCAGCATAAGCTGTCTGAATGGCCTGCACACTGGACACTCCCACCCCACCTTCACCAGGTTCCCAGAAACTGTGCTGCC
Organism: Neoceratodus forsteri; assembly: GCA_016271365.2. NCBI lineage: Eukaryota > Metazoa > Chordata > Ceratodontiformes > Ceratodontidae > Neoceratodus > Neoceratodus forsteri. The sequence goes on from CM028137.1 coordinate 513,768,753, forward strand.
CCACCCCATTGCAGCTCACAACCCTCCTGGCCTTCCAGTGCCCCTAACCCCACTCATCCCTACGTCTCCACTCTTCCTCCCATTCATCCAGCTGCCTCCTTGCCCTGGCCTCCACATCTTCCCTGTATTCCCTAGGCTCTAAATATTTCACAGATCTTTATAATTGCATCCGTACTACTTAACAAGTGTAAATCTGCATTTCTGTCAAAACATTGTCCCCAGAATAGCCCTTTTCTCAAAAAAGAAAATGCACGACCATTACATTTGCATCAGTATTTCTTTAAGACTTTAAACCAGATTTCACCCACTTTAAATTACTCTGCCTCCTGCCACTTCCTACTGGTGGAACCACTACTGGGAGTGGTCCACTTGCCTATTTAATAGTGGTAGTGGTGAGGGGTGGGAGAAACGGGTCACAAGTCCCCCTCCTGGTAGAAACTAACGAGACCAAACTACAAGAAGAAATACTTCTCTTTAGTCTCCAGGAACACACTGTAGCTCCTGCTTCTTCCAGCTCCCAATGCAAAGTGAAACAATTAACTAAAATGTCTGTTGGCTACCTGCCCCACCCCCAAGTCTAAATCTGTTTGCAGTTTGATTTTGTAACTGCCACAGACAGAATTCAAAACAAGTTCTGCTTAAAAAAAAAAAAAGTCCTCCTCCTATTACAAGCTAACTAGACAAAACTACAAGCTATCCAAACTACAAGAATAAATACTTCCCTTTAGTCCCCATAAAGACGCACTGTAGCTACTACTTCTTCCAGCTCCCATTGCAAAGTGCTGGGATTCCTTTGTTTAAAACTGTATATAGTTATACTGTTGAAATGATAAAAGCTATTTGGAACTCAAGGGGGTTAACCTGAGATGCAGTTTTTAAGCCTTCTGCAGAGCTGTGGAAGAGGTCAGTTCTGGTTTATGTTCTGTTGAACCTGCAAGGAAACGGACAAGGACTTTCTGTAAACTGACAAGAATCTTCTGTGAGGAGCAGAACATCTCTTAACGAGGTTCCCAGGCAAAGACTTATAAAAAGAGCAGCAATGCTTTTGCTAGAGACGAGTGTGAGAGACTGAGAAACTGAAACTTGGAATTAACAGAAGAAACACTCAGAAGGATTTTGTTTTCCCTGTTTGCACTGCCTTTGTAAATAGTTGTACTGAACAATTTTATTTTTATTTTGCTATTATTGAGAAAAATAAAACTTTATTTGCAAATTTTGAAACTGCTTCTGGTTTTCCTATGCTTCCTGATCTGTGCCTCGACAGAGGCGATGAGTCTGGACTGGCCCATCGACCACAATCTGGAGCTCTTGGCTGTTTGTTTTCCAGGCGTCCAAAACATGTTGGCAGACCGTCTCAGGTGCTCCAGGTCTCGGGGCTCACGATTGGAAGCTTGTAACCTCAGTGGTCAAAGATCTCTTTGACAGGTGGGGCCATCCAGAGTTGGACCTCTTTGCATTCCCACTCAGTGCAAAACTGCCTCTTTTTTGCTCGCTTGATCCTGGGCCTGGAGTTTTCTGGTGAGTCGCACTGTCCCTCTCTTGGAAAGGGAGGTTCCTGTATGCATTTCCCTGCCTTCCCTCTCCTGTAGAGGGTTCTGCTCAAGCTACAGTTAGAAGGAAAGGAGATTATTCCCATAGCTCCCTTCTGGCCATGCCAGATTTTTTTCTCTGTCACAACAGCTAGCTGTGGAACCTCTGGTACCTTTACCTCTGTGCACAGGCATGCTTTCCCAGGAGCGGGGGCACCCTGGTCCATCCAGACCTCAAGTACCTGCATCTACATGTGTGACTCCTACGGATCTAGCTATTTTCTGCTTTGGGGTGGTGTCTAAGGTTGCTGACATCCTGGAGGCAGCCAGGAAACCCTCCACCAGGGCCACTTATGCTGTGAAAATGTAGCGCTTTTCCATTTGGGCCGCTGTTTGCCATTTGGATCTATTCACCTGCCCGGTTAGTCAGGTATTAGAGTACTTCCTTGCCCCTTTTGGATTCAGGCCTGGGGTACTCATCTCTTAGGGTGCACTTTTCTACCATCTCTGTGCACCCAGCACCTATTGAGGGCAAAGCTGTTGCCCAACTCGAAGTGTCCTGCACATTTCTGCAGGGAATTATGCATCTGAAACCTTCCATTCGGGACCCAGTCACCCCATGAGACCTTAATTTTATGTTGTAGAACCTCATTTTGCCTCCCTTTCGAAACAGGACCGTGCAGACACTGGGCTTCCCTGACGTCTGTCCATTACGGTTATTACTGACCCCCGTGGATCAAGGGGACGAGATGGAGACCATTCTTCCACGACTGGATTCTCGGGTGTCACAGGACTGCACTCCCATTCTGGGGATGATGAGTCCTCCGTGGCAGGTTTAGAGGAGGGTCCTTCCTCCTTTCTGGGCATTCTCCGCCTGATATCTGAATCTACTGGAATGCCTCTGGAGTCTAGCCAGAAAAAAGCGGAGTACCCCCTTACGGACATCCTAAAAAGGGTGGATACCCCGACAGAGGCCTTTCCAGTGGCCGAGGCCATCACTGGCCCAACCCTTGAGCTCTGGCAGTGCCCAGCTTCCTGCCCAGCACCGTCTGCCTGCATGGCCCGCAAGTATGTGGTGCCCATGGGGTCCCTGCCAGGATTCACAGAACACCCTTCGGCCAAGAATCTGGTGACCGCTTCTGTGTTTAGATGTACTGGTAGCTCGGCTGACACGGACCGGCCTCCGGACAAGGAGTCCAAAAATATGGACCACTCTGCCTGCAAAGTCTATGTGGCCTCTTCCTTAGGCCTTTGTCAGGCCAGTTTGCCTGTCATTACGGCACACTTCTCTCATACCCTCCTCGGAACATTAGATGAAGTCTTCCCTCATCTCCCGGTGGACATGCAGACCATGGTCAAGCAAGTTTGTGATCAGGGCTTTGCTGTTGCAAAACAGCAGCTCCAGATGGCCCTGGACATCGGGGATTCCTGTGCCCGCACTTTAGCAGCTGCAGTGACCACCCGCCGCAGGGCCTGGCTGAGGCTATCCTCCTTCCCAGCGGATACCAAGCACAAGTTATCTGATGTTCCCTTCCTTGCCACCGACCTGTTCGGTCCAGAAGTGGCCGGTCACCTTCAGCGTAACGAGCAGTCCAATGCCACCTTGGATGCTTTCTCTACAAAAGGTTCTTCGGGCAAGAACCAGCAGAAAAGAAAGAATCCATTTTGGCATTCTTCCCTTGCGGTCAGGCAGTTCTCCTATCAAAGAGGCCAACAGCAGCAGCAGGCTCAAGCTTGGCGCCTGCGCCCAAGTAAAGTCCTCAACAGTCCCGTAAAGGAGGCCGAGACGCAGGTCCTGGAGCCACCTCCTCCTCTAAGCCTGCTCAGTGACTGGTCAGGGGTTGCCACCCCTACACCCGTCACCCCAGCGCTGGGTCCTCCTGTGGGGGTCTGGCTCCACCACTTTCATTCTGCCTGGTCCGATATCACTTTGAACAGGTGGGTTCTCGAAGTGCTTAGTCAGGGACTGCCTCTAGAGTTAGAGCAGTACCCTCCAAGCCGAGCCCGTGCCCCTCTGGAGGAAAGGATCTCAGCTTGCACTCAGTCAGCTTTTCGAGACGACATAGCTCAGCTCCTCCGCAAGGAGGCGGTAGCTCCAGTGCCGGATCCTCCTACAGACCCAGGCTTCATGTCCAGGTACTTCCTGGTGCCCAAGCGGAAGGGGGTGTTGGCGCCCAATCCTAGATCTCCACTACCTGAATCAATATCTCAGGTCCCGCACCTTCCGGATGGTAACTGTGAACCAGATCATACCACCTCTGGAGTGAAACATGTGGTTCTGTTCACTGGATCTACAGGACGCGTTTTTTTTTCACATCCCAGTCTGTCCATCCCATCAGCAGTTCCTCCGCTTCAGGGTTGAGGGGACCCTGTACGAGTTCTGAGCCGTGCGGCCTGTCATCGGCCCCTCGGGTCTTCACCAAGTGCATTGCAGTGGTGGCAGCCCATCTTTGGTGTCAAGGAGTACGAATCTACCCTTATTGCGATGACTGGCTCTTGGCAGGATCCTCCCTTCAGGAGGTGGAGAGGTCCAGGGATCTGGCTCTGCAGACCTGCTCCCAACTCTGCCTCCTGATTAAGCGAGGCCAAGTCGGAACTCGTGCCTGCTCAGGTGATGGGCTTCATTGGGGCAGAGCTTGACTCTTGTCAAGTCAGAGCTTGGCTCTCGGCGGACAGGGTGGAGGTTCTCTCCTCCTTTGCCCGATCATTTCTGGTTGGGCACTTGTGCCCTGCCCGGGACTTTCTGTGCCTTCTGGGTTACATGGCGGCGTGCACCTCAGTGGTCCATTGGGCCAAGTGGCATATGCGCCCCCTCCAATGGGAGCTGGCTTCCCAGAGGACTCAGCCACGGTCATTTTGACCATCTGATCACTGTAACCCAGAAGATGGGGGACACTCTCCAATGGTCGACCGCCCCAGAATGGTTGCAGGAAGGGATTCCGTTTGTCCACCCCAAGCCGATGGTCGTCCTTATGACCGATGCGCCTCTCATGGGCTGGGGAGCTCACATGGGGACAACAGAGTCCATGGGTTCTGGACCCCCGAGGAGTCCCGATTCCACATCAACCTGTTGGAGCTCAGAGAAGTCAGACTGGCATTGTCAGCTTTCGCTCCTCAGCTCTGGGGTCAAGTGGTTAAAGTCCAGATGGACAATACCACGACCATGTACTACCTCAGCAAACAGGGCGGCACACACTTCTGTCTGCTGTGCAGAGAGGTGCTCCGCATCTGGACCCTTGTAAGTCGGCTGGAGGCGGATCTTGTAGCCATTCATGTGGCTGGCGGAGGCTCTCAGCCACATAGACCAGACATCCCACGAGTGGTCTCTCCATCCAGCAGTAGCTTACAATCTGTTCTCCTGCTGGGGCAAACTGTTGCTGGATCTGTTTGCCTCCAGGGAAAACAACAAGCTGAGGCTGTTTCATGCCCGCCCCCCTCAGCAGGGCTCGCTGCAGGGGGATGCCTTCTCGAGGTCGTGGACTCCAGGCCTCCTCTATGCCTTCCCTCCATTTCCTTTGATCCACAAGGTGTTACTCAAGGTGAGGAGGGACAAGGTGAAGGTGATCCTGGTAGCCCTAGATTGGCCGCACCAGTTCTGGTATCCAGATCTCCTCAGCCTCTGCTGCAGGCCCTTGGAGCGGCTTTGTGCATGCCAGGACTTGATATCTCTCAACCAGGGCAAGGTTTTCCATCCAGACCTTCAATCCCTGCATCTCACAGTCTGGTACCTGAGCGGCTAGAGTTCCAGGCTCTGGGTCTTTTCGAGGATGTCTATACCATGGTGGAGGCCTCTCGTAAGGAATCTACCAGGAAATGTTATGCCTTCAAATGGAAGAGGTTTTCCATTTGGTGTCAGGGTAAGAGTCTGGACCCCTTATCCTGCACTGTGGCTAACATTCTCGACTACCTTTGGTCTCTCTCCAAAGGGGGTCTGCGGTCATTGACCCTTAGGGTGCACCTGCCAGCCATTTCTGCTTACCGGGCATGGGACGGTCAGCCAACATTGGCGCAGGGGACAGTGGTCGGGCGCTTCTTCAAAGGTCTGGATCACATATGCCCTCTGGTGCGTGAACCTCCACCTCCGTGGGATCTGTTGCTGGTTTTGGCAAAGCTCATGGGCAAACCATTCGAACCCATGCACAAGTGTGCACTCTCACACTTGTCGTGGAAGACTGCCTTCCTGGTCGCTGTCACGTCAGTCAGAAGGACAGGGGAGCTCCAGGCGCTGTCGGTGGACTCCCCTTATCTGGTCTTCCACAGGGATAAAGTTGTCCTGTGCCCCAACCCGAAATTCCTTCCGAAGGTGGTGTCAGAGTTTCACCTTAACCAGGTATTGACTCTGTCTGTATACTACCCTAACTACACCTCGGACGCAGAGTACAGGCTCCATACTTTGGACCTGCGATGTGCTCTCTGCTATTATAAGGAGAGAATGGTGGAAATTCATGGAGAGGTTCGCCTACTGTTTGTCACCTATGCTGAAGCCGCTTCTGGCAGACCTGCAGCCAACCGGACCATTGCAAGGTGGATTACATCGTGCATAGGTCTATGCTATGAGTTGGTGGGCAAGGAGCCTCCCAAAGGGATAAGAGCTCATTCTACCTGCCATACTGCTGCATCGGTGGCTGCTTGCAGGGACATCCCTATCCAGGAAATCGGTCGGGCTGCTACCTGGAAGTCAGCAAACACCTTTATTACCCACTACCACATCTACCGTGAGTCACGCCAGGATGCTGGTTTTTGGGCATTGGTTCTCCAATCTTTATTTCCCAAGTAGGGGGTGTGCGCCTTGCCTCCCTCCTCCCGGAGAACTGCTTGGAGTCTGCCAAGAAGTGTGGATGAGCAACATATCCACGCTCCTAGAACAACAGGTTACTCACCTGCAAGAGTAGTTCTAGGAGTGGTATATGTTCATCCACACACACACCCACCCGACCTCTCCGACTTTAGGCACACAACCTGGCTTCCAGCGGGCAAAGATCTGGCATCATGGGGCGGAGCCAAGGTTTATACCACCTGGGTGGGTTGGAGGAGCCTGCTTGAAGACTTCCGGCAACATTTAAAGGGGAAAGGGACATGCCAAGAAGTGTGGATGAACGTATACCACTCCTAGAACTACTGTTACAGGTGAGTAACCTGTTTTTAATTCCTTTTTGGTGTGGTCCATTTCTCCAGAGTTGCTGGATGCTGAGTCAGCATGCCTCCAGGCTGCTGATACCATTTGGAGTGCTACTCTACAGTTCCTGTTAGGAAGTTGTATTGCTACTAGTGTTGTAAAGTTGATAACTTCATTGTTTGTCAGTGTCTGCTTACACTGTTTTAATAGGGGACTTGTATGTATTAATTCCTAGTAGGGGTGAATATGTTAGTCCTGGGAAAATGATCAGTTTAATGTGGAGTACAACAGAGATGAACCTGAATGTAGGTTAAGTAACAGCCTGCCAGGGAGAAAACAAAAAATGAGCTCTGCTCAACAGAGTATCCTATTCATTCATACTTTGATGATGACTGAAATATTAATTGATTAAACATTGAACTGGCTTCTGCATAGAAACTCAAGTAAGGTTTCAAAACAGCATTACCTCTCCTACCCCCATTTACAGGGTGATGGAACAATTGTTATAAAGTGCCATCCTGAGAAATCACCTCAATTGAATGATAGATGTGAATGATCATAGCCTTTCACCACATCAGAGATATCCAGGCTGCAAATCTCACAGCATTGTGCTATGGCTCAGCATCCAGCAACCCTGGAGAAAAGGACCACAACAAAAAGGCACCAAAAACAAATGACAAAAATATGAATTTGTCAACTTTGTTACAAAACCTGAAACACAAATAGTTTTTAAAAGCAATATTTATTGAATGGTAATGTCTGTTTTACTGGTGAAAACCATTGCATGTGATCTTTAAACTTTGGAGAAACGGGTCCTATAAACTTGCTTACAGGGAGGACTAGACTGAGTTCTTTTTATGGCTGTGGGTGGAGCCTACAGCCATTTTGCTCTCTGTAGCTTGAAAATGGAGTTTTGTGGAACACGTGTTGGGCATTTCAATGTATCCTTCCATACCAACTGAAGGAAAATATTCCCTTTCTGCTAAGAATGTTGAGACACAACTCTAAGCTACTTATCAGATGCCATTAGCAAACTGAAACAGCTTGTTAAATATTTGTTGCTTTTGAAACTGGAGATTTGCACATTTAAATACTAAGCATTTAAACAACTTCTTGAGACTAGTTTAACTTGGGAATATATTGTCTTTCAAGAAAGTCATACCTCATAAATGTCACCCTTTCCCCAGCAAATCTTATGACTTATACTTTTTTTTTTTCTAACATCTGTAGGCTATAGCCCTCATGCTATCTGTAGCTGGAAAATGGAGTATGGTGGAACACGTTTTAAACTGTTCAATCTATCCTTCTGCCAACTGAAAATATTCTTTCTGTTAAGAATGTTGGAGACATAACTCCAGGCTTCTTATCAGATGCCATTAGAAAACTGAAATGGCCTGTTAAATATTTGTTAAATATTGGTTGCCTATGAAACTGGAGAGTTGAACATTTAAATACTAAGCATTTAAACAGCCTCTTGATACTAGTTTAACCTGATAATGTATGGTCTTTCAAGAAAGAGTCATACTTCATAAGTGTCGGCCTTTCCCCAGCAAATCAATTATTTACACAGTTTTTTAACGTCTACAGACACTATTTGATGAGCAGTCTCAGACATATGCCAGATCTTCAGTGAACTGCTTAGACTAAATATGCATCAATAAGAAGCCATTTTTACTATCGTTTTGGGGAAAAAATATATTGAGCTACAGCAACACGCACACACACTCTCTCTATATATATATATATATATATATATATTGCATTCTAATATGTTATAAAAAAAAACTGTCAATGAACACAGTGGAGTTCAGTTTACAGTAGATTTCCTTTAAATATTTCTTATCTTTTATTTTGAGCGCACACACACACTCTATACATCATCCTCATGGCCACAGTACTGCTAGACAGCCTGGGTTCAAGTCCCAGCTGAGGCACTTATTCTTTCTTGCATCTGTTTGTATGTGTCACATAAAATATGCACACCAGACTCCTGTGTGATTGTTTCAAATAAATATTTGTGTTGCTATTAGGTTGTGCATTTGAGAAAGAGTTATGTGCTCAGAAATGGCCCAAGTTCCAGTTGTCTCAGTGGTGCAGCTGGTTAGTGTAATTAGAACGGTATTCTGGGCAGCCTGGGTTCAAGTCCCAGCTGAGGTGCATATTCTTTCTCACCTATGTTTGTGTGTGTCCCATAAAATATACACACCAGACTCCTGTGTGACTGTTACAAGAAAGAAAGAAACTGTTTGTCAGTGACCACAGTGAAATTCAGTTTAGAGTAGATTTCCTTTAAATGTTTCTTATACTGTATTTTGTATCCTGGATATTGCAGGGGAGATGCTACATCTCATTGTCATAGGGATCTTCATTTACACATTTCTGCACTGTTTATTCAGGCTGTCCCAGATTAGAAGCAATATCTTGTTTTTAGTGGGGTCATGATTTTTCCAATTTGATGATGTGTTTCTTCAGGGTAGCCTAGTCCAGGACCCCCGTATTCAAAGGAGATGAACAGCACCTCCCGTTGGGAATATATGTGCCACGCAAGTCCAACAGTGCCCCACAGCGTGATATTCAAATGTGCAGGATGCACCTGCCTCAAGGAAATGGGCCAGCGTGCACACAAATAGTATGGCGTGCAAGTTGAGAGTGTGTTCCCATGCATATGCTGCGCTATGGCATACTCTGGGAAATTCGCCCCTCGCAGCCCACAGCTAGGCCATGAATAGCTGGTTTAAGCCAGCCTACCACCCACAGGTGGGCTGAGTAAGTGCACCCAGGTGCACAGCAGCCTGGCAGCCCTGGTGCACTAAAGGTACCCCCTCCAATCTCCAATCGATCCAACTCCATCCCTGAAGAACTCCATAGTGTAGGCCCCGACCCAATCGTACCAGAGAAACCACGGTCCATATCCATAGCATAGAGGACTCCCACCCACCACCTTGGTATATAGACAACCTCACTCACCCTAGCTGTTGCGGAGACTGGCACTGCCCTCCATGCTCTGCCACAGCCAGCCACTGACTGCACTGGACCCGGGCTGGCTGGGGACCTTCACTCCAGAATGACCCAAGTAGCTATACCATACATTTGGGCACTACACAAGCTACGGCCCCACCAGTATATGCAGCTGTGTGTATGTCCCTGGCAAACAGTGAGAGGGAATTGACATATCTCCAATGTATGCCTTGTCATACTAACATACTATTTGCCAGCAGATTAGGCCTTATGGTCTATCGAGTCTGCTCGAACCTCAGATCCTTAGTTGGGTGCCGAGGCCCTCCCCTCCCTTGTGTTCCAGAAACCCCTATCATCCATCCCCACCCCCCTGGGACAGGCCATCATCTGATACATCCACTTTCTGTGTCTGTCCCACCCTCTCTTGAAGACCTCCACTGTGGATCTCTGAACCAGCTTGCCAGGCAGTGCATTCCAAGGGTCCACCACCCTCTCAGTGAAAAACCTCCTCCTCTTTCCCCCCTCACCCTTCCACCTTCAAACCATGCCCTCTGGTGATACCTCCCTGCTTTAGTCTAAAGATCCCCTCCATGTTTACCCTATTTATTCCCTTGAGATACTTGAAGACCTCAATCATGTCCCCCCTGTCTCTCGTATCCTCCAATGAAAACAGGCAGAGCTCCTCAAGACTGTCCTCATACGGCAAATCCCCTAGCCCTCGTATCATCTTAGTTGCCCTCCTCTGTACCCTCTGCAGGAGCTGTATGTCCCTCCAAGTGTGGTCTCCAGTACTGTACACAGTACTCAAGGTGTGGTCTAACCAGTCCATTGTACAGCGGCAGAATCACTTCCTTGCTCCTAGAGGTGATCCCCCTTACGATGCATCCCAACATCCTGTTTGCCTTGTTAGCCGCTCTCCTGCACTGCTCAGAGTTACCATGACACCTAGGTCTTTTTCCCCTATTGAGGTCCCCAGCGCCCCTCCCAGGGTGTACCTGTGTTTAGGGTTTCCCCGACCAAGATGCAACACCTTGCACTTGTCGATGTGCATCTTTCTGCTGTCATACACTCTTCCCCGTTCCCCTGTGTAACATGCCACTGTTGAGGTATCCTGGGTGCCAAGGAGTGTGGTATCCTGCAGTGGCATTTGCAGTGTACGCTCCAGGCTATGGATAATGCGTTTGTGGTTCCCCAGATGTACAAACAAATGGGAGGTCAGTTGTAACATGCCTGTTCTGGGACCTGTGTGAGTGAGTACAGCATCGGCTTCAACCACACTGAGTAGTACAATGGCACCGCAGGGTTCCCCACTGTCTGAAAATATAGGGCGGTGGCAGTGATGATTGGGTCAAAATGTGCATTATTTTTGTGGACCTCCTATAAGCACTGTACATGTGCATAAGCTGATTTTAAGTACAGTATAGTGTGCTGGTATCAAAACAGGGGTAGTAGTGCAGTAAAGGATGTCAATAAAAGACAATTTTGGAGGATTTGTGTAAAAAAAAAAAAAAAAAAAAAAAAAATCCGTCCGTAATGGATAGAAATATAGAGCGGTGCTAAAAAAAAAAAATATATATATATATAGTGGTGGCCCACCGCACTAAAACAGTGAATGGGGAACACTGGCACCGGGATGATGGATCCGCATGTAAGTGCCTGAAGTGTATGGCCACTGGGCGTCGCCCACACACATCTTGTACCTATGTATGACATATTCCAGTGTCCTACTGCTAGTGCTTCACCACCCAAAAATAAGATGCCATTTCTTCTGTGAACTTTCCAGGCTAAATATATAGCAATCAGGAGGCATATTCTAGGAAAATACATTGTAAAAATGTGTAAAAGGAAGACCATATTGAAACTGTCTCTCACAGATCTGCATCGTACAGCTTCATTAGAAATAATGGGTAAAAGCATCCCAAAAGCTTTCCACAGCCATATCGGCTCTGACCAGAGTTTGTTTTAAACAGGCAGTGAATTTAGGGTTGTAAAATGACTTGTAACTTTTAAACAAAGTAACTTGGAGATCTCAGTTTTGGCATGAGGCCAATTGGGGCTATGTTGCTCCATATTCTGATTTTATTGATGCCAGAAATGTTGTCCATAGTCCCTCTTTAAATCAATCCATCCACCTTTCAGTTTATTTTTTTGAGTATTCAATCAGGGGATGTGTTGCTTCATACTTTGGGTGTTCACAGGATGTTGCGGTATTATAGAAACCACACCGAGTTTTTTGAGGAATACTGACTAGTTTTGTTCGCCTCGAGAGAGAGCGCGCTCCTGTTTTTCAAACAGTGTTTGTCTAAGTAGTTGGCTAATTGCATTGTTTATTGCAATGGCAAGTACAACAAGCCCTTTCCTTTCAGGGGCCATCTACCAGGGGTATGGCTGCCTTCACAGCTTGTTTCAGAATTGTCTGATGCCGACATCCGTGTAGCTGTCACCTGGAGTTCTGTTTACACTTTTTCAGCAAGCATTACAGTCTGGACATTTCCTCCAGGTGTAGAGCCAACTTTGGCCTGGGAGTTCATATTTGTCTGTTATGAACTATTTATTGCTGTCTGGTCATCCTCCTGGTGATGTTATCCTGCTGGTAACCGGTACTGCTTGGGACTCTGGCCTACTGGTGTGGCCTGCTGCAACAGCCTTCCTCAAAGTAATATAGTACAGTTACGTAAGAACTTACCACAACAGTAAATCTTCGAGAGAAGCTCCCGCAGCAGGCCACACTGGTAGAACAAGGCCGCCAGGCACCAGGACCACACGAAAAACTTCTAGCTAGCAGTCTACTACAGGGGACCGCCCACAGCCGTCAGTCGTCTGACATCAGTAGGCTATATACGAAGGCGGTCCCCCACATCACCTCAGTTCTCCTGCCGGAGACTGCATGGCCAGCTGATGGAGAACCAAGGAGGTTATCCCAGAGCCAAAGAAAAGGCAGAAGCAGATGTGATTGGGTGCTGGAGTGGCGCATTCTGCTGTCCGCAGTGCACGTTCCAGGCATCCTGAACGATCTGGCCGACAGCTTAAGCAGGTCTTGATCCAGAGCACACGAGTGGGAGCTGCTACAGTCCATGGCAGTTCAGCTCTTCGACAAGTGGGGTCATCCAGAGCTGGACCTCTTTGTCACCACGCAATGCCAAACTGCCAATGTTCTGCTCTCGAGAGCACGTGCCTGGAGTTTTCTGGCCAGACGCGTTATCCCTTTGCTGGGCAGGGAGGTTTCTCTATGCCTTCCCGCCCTTCCCTCTCATTCAGAGAGTCCTACTAAAGTTGCAGGCAGAAGGGGCCTGAATGATTCTTGTAGCCCCCAGATGGCCTCTGCAGAGTTGGTTCCTACTCCTGCAGCGGTTATCCACGGAGCCTCCAATTCCACTGCTCATATGCTCGCAGTTGCTGTCCTAGGAACAGGGGTCGCTGGTCCATCCGGACCTTCGTTCCTTACACCTACATGCTTGGCTCCTTCAGACGTAGCTCAACACAGATACGGGGCTTCCCCGGAAGTGGCGGCAGTCCTAGTTTCGGCGAGGAAGCCCTCCACCCGCTCCGCCTATGCTATAAAGTGTAAGCGTTTTTGTTTATGGGCCTCGTCACAGCATTTGTACCCCGTCGCTTGTCCAGTGAACTCAGCATTACAGTACCTCCTGTCCTTGTACCAACATGGCCTGAGTTACTCCTCTATCAAGGTGCATATGTGGGCTGTCTCCGCCTATCATGCTCTCATTGGAGATAAGACATTGGCACAATTGGATGTCGCCTGCACCTTTTTGAGGAATTTTGCATACGAGACCTCCCATTCAGGACTCTATCCCACTCTGGGATCTCCTTTTTGTGTTGGAGAAGCTCACCCTCTCTCCCTTTGAGCCGGCAGCAGATTGTGAGCTGCATTTTCTTTCTTGGAAGGTTTGTTTTTTGGTTGCTATTACCTCAGCTCGAAGAGTTTCCGAGCTTCAGGCTCTGATGTGTAAAGAGCCATATTTGATTTTCCACAGGGAAAGGGTTTCCCTTAGAACAAATCCTAAGTTTCTTCCGAAAGTGGTCTCTGAGTTGACCCTCTACCAGTCGGTTGGCCTTCCAGTCTATTTTCCTTCCCCATCTAATAGAGGGGAGGCTCTTCTTCACACACTGGATGTCCACAGGACTTTGAGGTAGTACCTTAAACAGATGGCTACGCACTGTCAATTGGAGCAACTCTTTGTGGCCTTTGCACCACAATGCTGGGGCAAACCAGTGACCAAGCAGACGATATTGAAGTGGATAGTCCACTCCGTTTCCTTCTGCTATGAAAAACGCAATAAGCCCCTACTGGGCCCGGTTAGGGGTCACTCCACCAGAGGAGTGTCTGCTTCTTTTGCCGCCCTGAGAAATGTCTCTATCAGGGACATACAGTATGTGCGGCCGCTACCTGGAACTCGGTGCATACCTTTGTCAAGCATTACAGCTTGGATATAGTCTCCAGACGCCAAGCCGGTTTCGGCCTGGCTGACTTGCAAGGACTTTTGTCCTAAGACCTTTGGAGTCCGCATATTCCACCTCCCGGGGTCGTCTACCTCTTTGGCGTGGGACTGCTTGGTATTCAGTCCTGAGTGTTATAGCCTGCTGCAAGAGCTCCCACTAGAAGTAAGATAGTACAGTTACGTAAGAACTTACCGTAACAGTAGATCTTCGAGAGGAGCTCTTGCAGCAGGCATTACTGTTTCACCCGCCTTCCCCCTCGAGGTGTGCAGATCCATCTTCATTTACATCTCCTCTATGTGCTTCGTCTCCTTCTCTTGTCAGGGCTTGTTTGCGGGCCTTGCCGGGAGAACTGAGGTGGAGCTGGGTCCACCCCCTTTTGTACCAGAGCTGTCGTCTGGGCGGGGCCGGTGTTGGTGGCGGTCCCTGCTGTATACTGCAGGCTGAAAATGTTTCTGAGGGTCCTAGTGCCTGCGGCATAGTCCTGAGTGTTCTAGCCTGCTGCAAGAGCTTCTCTCGAAGATCTACTGTTATGGTAAGTTCTTGCACAACTGTACTTTCTTCTGGGTTTCCTTTCCCTTGGGTGAGGCCATCTTTGGACTAGCCTTGGAGCTTTGGCAGCATCCAGCACCCTGCCCAGTGCTCTGCACCCATATGTTCCCTAAGTATGCAGTCCGTACAGGCTGCTTTCGAGTTTCTTAGTCCACATTTCTGCCGAAGAGTTGGTATGAGACTTGGCCTTTTGGAATTCTGGTGGCCAGTGGACAAGCACCCCTACAAAGAGTTGAGGCTTAATCATGTGGCCAAGAAGGTCTATGCCAGGGGTCGAAATTAAGTTCTGCAGCCACTAGCCAGCAGGGCTAGTGACTGGAAAAATCTACTAGCCCCACAGACTTTTTTCCACTGTCCCAGCTGGTGTATTTATTGAAATGTTACCTTTTCCAGTACAAGCCTGCAGGGCTAGTTAAAAGAAAGTCTTACTAGCCCAATCATCTACCAGCATTTGGCTAGTGGGCCAGTGCCAATTTTGACCCTCTGCTGCTGCTTTTCTTGGTCTACGTCTGGCAAGTTATGCTGTCCTGATAGCCAACTTTGGTCACTCACTGCTGGGAGTGCTAGATGATTACCTTTCTCTCACCTCCCTACTGACAAGCAGTTGCTGGTGAACTTTAGTCATACAGCAGGGTCAAGTGCTGACTTAATACTAGCTTCAGATGGTTTTGGACGTGGGAAGCTCCTGCACTCATTCCTTGTTCGTGGCAGTCGCGATGTGTCGCAGGGCCTGACTGAAGCTTTCCAGCTTTAAGGTGGATACCCCGCACAAGGTGGGTGATGACACATTCTTGGGCACCAGCTTCTTTGGCCCTGGGGTGGAAGGAAATCTCACTTGGGTAGATAATTCCAGTGCCACCCTCAATTCTGTGACTTTGTCCCAGAAGAACTGTAAGGCTCAGAAGCCTATGAAAAAGGCCTACCAATATTGGACCTTTCAGCCATGGCAACCTCAGCAGTAGCCCCAGCAGGGACAATGCAAGGCGTAGTGGCCAAAGCCAAAGTTGATGGCCAGGGGCCAAAAAGGGGCAGGGGGTAGTTGTGCCCCCGACTCCAGTGGCTGGTGCTCCATCCAGAGATGCCTAGTGATGGGTAGGGGAGGCCTGATTCTCCCACTTGTCCAGTCCCTACCTTGGCTCCTAGAGGGGGTCAGCTATGCCACTTCTGGCCATATTGGCTCGTCATTACTACAGACAAGTGGGTACTAGTGGTGGTAGGAGAGTGTTGCCTCTAGACTTTGAGGCTCTTCCACCCTACCGACTCCATGCTCCTCTGTTTCTTGTTGTCACAGGACATACTGTCGGCCCTCTGGGAGAATGTTGCTCAGCTCCCTGCAAAAGGAGAAATTAGCATTATTCCAGATGCCCTGACAAATCGGGGTACATGTCCAGGTACTTCTGATTCCAAACAGGATGGAAATCTGGTGCCCCATACTGGATCTGAATGACCTGAGCCAGTTCATGTTTAAGCACAAGTTCTGGATGGTCACTGAGCCAGATTATACCACCCCTGGAGTAAGGCATATGGTTCTGCTCCCAGGATCTTCAGGAAGCATTCTTCCATGTCTCAGTCCATCAATCCCACTGACTGTACCCCTGGTTCCATGCAGAGGGGGTTCTCTGTCAGTTCAAGATTATGCCATTCGGCTTGGCTGCTGCACCCAGGGTCTTCTCCAGCTACATGGCAGTGTTGGAAGCCTTCCTGCAGCGCAAGGGCATATGGGTGTATCCCTGCTTAGATGACTGGCTGATAGTTGGGCCATCCAGGGAGGCTGTAGAGCAGTCCAGAGGTTTGACCCTCCAGACCGCAAGAGACTTGGGCCTGTTGGTCGACAAAGAGAAGTCAGAACTATCGTACTCACAGATAATCAAGTTCATCGGGGTGGAACAATACTCCCTATAGGTCAAAGCCTGTCTCCCTGCAGACAGGGATCAGAACCTTATCCCCTTTGCCTGATCATTTCAGGATCGGCTCACGCTTTGCCTGGAATTTCCTGTAGCTACTGAGGTACTTGGCATCCACCACCAGTGTAGTCCATTGGGTGTGCGCTGGTGGATGTGCCACCTGCAGTGGGAGCTTGGCCTCCAGTGGTATTGTGGGCCAGCTTGTCTTTGTGACTCAGCTGATGTGGGATTCTAGCCAGTGGTGGCTGGTCCCTCAACATCTGGGGGAAGGAATTACATTTTTCTGCCCAGAGCCAACGGTCACGCTTACAATGGTTGCATGTCTGGTGGAGTGGAGAGCACACCTGGGAGATCGGAGCCCATGGGTTTTGCTCACTCTGGTAGTCCCTTTACCACATCCACCTGCTGGAGCTCCTTGCAGTCCATTTGGCTCTCGTGGAATTTTGTCCTTTGATTTAGGGACAGGTCGTGCAGGTCCAGGCTCACAGTACCGCAGCCATGTTGTCCCTGAATGGGCAGGGTAGAACTCTCACCCATTCTCTGTGTCGGGAGGCCCTCCACACCTAGACCCTTGTGCGTAGTCTGGGTGCAGATCTCCTGGTGATTCATATCATGGGTGTTCACAGTTAGCTGGCAGATGCTCTCAACTGAGTGGAAAAGATGTCACATGAAAGGTCCCTGCATTAGGTGGTGGTAAACCACCTGTTTTCCCAGTAGGACACTCCTCTGGTGGGCTGGTTTGCCTCCTGGTCGAACAGAAAGTGGAGACTGTCCCCCACAGTCCGGAATACTGTTGGGGGATGTGTTTGTGTGGCCCTTGTCCCCACTGGTCTCATGTATGCCGTTCCTCCCTTTGCCCGATCCAAAAAGTGGCGATCAAGGCCCCGAAGGTCATAGTGCAGATGATCCTGATGGTTCCAGACTGGCCCAGATAGTTCTGGTGCCTGGATCTCCTCAGTCTCAGCAGCAGGCCTCTCTGATGGTTGCCTTTTGGTCCAGTCATGCTGACTGGATAACTGGGGAAGATACTGCATCTGGACCTTCAGTTCCTGTACACTTCTGTTTGATTCCTGAGTGGCTAGAGTTCCAGTCCTTTTTTTTTTTTTTTTTAATTTTGTAATAGAAGATTTGCTTCACATTTATTTATTTTTTGTTGACCGGGTAAGTGCACTAGACAATCAAGTCTTTATTTAACCAGGCGTTCATCGTTGAGCAGAAGCTCATTTGCAAGATGGACCTGGGTGGAGCATGAACAATTGTATATACTGGTCAACACAGGTATTTACAAGGCAATACAGATAATACTCTTTACAGAGAGAAAGAAAAAGTTCATATGTACATAGAATTATACAGATATTGTACAGATTACAAGGTATTTACATACATAGAAGTGTCTATAGGAAGTCAAAGCAGGTTATCTAAGGTTGTAGGAGGAAGTAACGGAAGAAAAAATTAAAAATATACACCAGGTAGAGGTAAAGGTAGGGGGGAAGGGTGGGAGGTAGGGGAAGAAAGGCTAGGAGGGCACGGTCCACAGAGAGGAGCTGGTAAAACGGGATGTTGAGAAGGTGGACGGAGAAAAGGAGTATGTGTGAGCCCCAGGATTGAATGCTATAAAGTACGGGGCATGGTAGGATGTCACAACCCAGGGTAGTGAGCTCCTATCCGAGGTTAGGAAAGGAAGAATAAGGGGATGGACGGGCCTAGTGTTAAGACAGGGGGACAAGAGAGAGAGAACAATTAGGCTGGTGAGGAGCAAGCTGGGGGGTCAGTACTTAAAATTGAGTCTAGGTGTGGCTATATAACAGTGCAGACACCGGTACTGGGTCTGAGTGGGTGAAGCAGTTACATACTTCTCTGATTGTACGGAAATAGAGTCTGGAAGGCATTTATACCGATTAGAGTGCTTAATTTGAGGGTTTTTTGTAGATCGTTCCATAAGGTAGGTAGCATGAAGCTTATGGCTGCCCTGCCGAAGCGGGATTTTGCTTTGGGTACTTTAAGTGTAATAGCTGAGTGACTTCTTAACGCGAGATTTCCAATTATACTCAGGGAAGACAGCAGGAGTTATAGTAAGGCAGTTTATTAGAGATGGCTCTATAGGTCCAGAGAGCAGCGCTTCTGTGGCGCCTGAACTTTAGTGATGTCCACCCCACTGCCGCATATAGGGCAGTGGATGCGTGGTCAAGGGGAGTCCTGCTATAAACCTCAGTGCTCATGGTAGAGTGTGTCCAGTTTAGCCATGTAGAGTTGGGGCATTGGCTATAGAGGAAATCAGCGTAATCAACCAATGATAGGAAAATGGATTGGACCAGTTGTTTCTTGGCATCTCTGGTGAGAAATTGGTTGATTCTAAAAAAAAAAAAACAGTCCAAGCCTTTGCCGAAGTAGTTTTAGCAAGTCCTTGATATGTTCAATGAAGGAGTGTCTTTGGTCTATCCAAACTCCCAGATACTTGAATTTTGTAACAAATTCTAGTTTTTCACCTAGAAGACAAATCCTGCCTATTTTCAGGCATGACCCGGGGGAGGGGGATACAGATGAATGCCTACTGACCTTGAACCAGATTAAGCTGTTGGTATTTTTTTTTTTTTTTTAAGTGAATGAGGGAAATTTGGCCAGGACACCAGGGAAATTCCCCTACTCTTCCTGTAGGGGGACTCTTGGCCGTCAGCATTGCGATGGCCAGTCTGCGTGAGTTGTCGGAGAAGATGGATGCAGAAGGTGCAGGAGAGTGGGCCTCATCTCCTGTGCTGACAGCGCAAGAGGCCATTGAGGAAGCTTGTTCTGTGGCTGAAATTGTTGAGCTTAGTATTATTGACGCTACTGTTCTTACTGTCATCGTGTTCCGAGCACAAGTCAGTGCTCTTCCCTGGTGGTGATAAAGTTCATTTGCTTGCTTCAAGATGTCAATTATTGTTGCAAATGGACTTACTTGATCGGGAGCTTGCTACTCTCTGTGGACACTGAGCTTCTTGCTCCAGTTTCTCCTCCTGTTTTCAGTCGGACTGTTGCTGCGGCTGGACCTGTATGTGCTGATGCGCCACTGAATTCTGTCTTTCTGTTGTCCACGGCAGCGTTACCTCCTGATTCTGGGGCTGGCAGTCTGTCAGGTTCTGCTCCTGAGTGCCTACAGCCCCTCCCAACTCGTTCGACGTCTGGAATTAAGCATCTTCCTGGACATAAGTCTCCACCACTCATTCACACTAGTGGGATTAGCGCCGGAGGCACTAAGACCCATCGGGAGCAAACTTTTTGCTGGAGGGTCGCGAGAAGAGCGGCGCCACGAGATTCGGCCATGTAACAGCGCTCGAGCGGTAATGACCATCTCAGCGACGACCCCTCCAACCGCCTCAGTTCCTTTTTTTTCGCCATCGGTGCGCTTTCAGTGACGACGTCGTCATTTGTCGGAGTCAAACTTCAAACTAGCGATAGTTTTCAGTTTTTTTTTTTTGTAACTTATCACGATAAGTAGTATCGCTTAATTTTATTCTATTTTCGTAATTTTTCTAATATTTCAATTTACTTGAAGAAGTCTCGGCTACTGGACGGAGCCTCACCATGAGCAGGTCAGGTGACGGTAGGGAGACTCAGATGAAAGCTGTTCAGTCAGCCGGCTGGTCCGTCAGCCTCTTCTCCTCAGTGGGGTTCCGACAACGGTCAGTCCGATGTCTGGGGATGGGCGGTCCCCGCTGGCATAAAAATAAACGGGTCGGATTCTCGGCACTGCTCGCCTCGAGCTCTTCTTCGCCCACAGGTCAAAAAGAGAAGGCATCACTCGAGGTCGCCTGGTGGCGTTCGCGCGGCCGACGCCGTGTTATCGCTAAGCAGTTGCCGTGTCCTTCTTCGAGTCGCCAACTTCTGGTAATCGCCGTCTCTATACATCGGAGCCTCCTCGCCTATAGGTAGGACTCCAGATGAGCAGTTTCATCAGTGGGCCTTATGGAGCAATGGGCTCGAGGTTGGTTCTTCTGCCTGGCTCGGTTGCCTCGAGCCTCGGCCCTCCGGCGATCAGGTAGGCGGTTGGACCTTCCTAGTCGCGGGCGCCTTCTTCGGTGCCAGCGACTTCGCGCTAGGTGTTTCCCCTCACATGGTTGCGCGCAGGGGCCTCACCGATGCCCTTATCTCCTGGTTTTTTCCTTCTCTAGCTTTCCAGGTTCCTGGGTTCTTCCGGCGCTTCCGCGGGTCTGTTGGCTTGTCGGCGCCAGTTTTCGGTGCCGCTGGGTCTTCGCGGCGCTGCTACCTGCGCGCCGCCGTGGTGCCATTGGATAGGCGGCGCGCCAATCGCGGGGCGCCATGCGATGGCCGTGGGCTGGCGCTGCAGGCACGTTGTCGCCCCAGGCGCCGCTGGGCGCTATGGGCACAGGTTCTTCGGGCGCCAGGCGCCTCCTCGGTGCCAGTTTTCAGGCCTGCTTTTGGTCGCCCTGCGCCCGCAGCCCTTGGGGACTCTCCTTGTTTTTCTGCTATTTTCCTTCCTAATTTTCACTCCTTCCTGTCCAAACAGTCCTTTCTGGACCATCAGGAGATGATGTTGAGCCTGACCCAGACCTTCGGTTGGGTAATGAAGTGGAGGAAACAGGATCTTTCTTTGTTACAGAGCCTGTGGTCGAGGACCTGTCCTTAAGTCTCTGTTGAAGAACCTGGATCCACTCTTTCTCTCCAGACTACAGACATCGATCCTGGGAAGATAAGACTCAGTATCTTCATGCTCGGAGATCCCTACGGATTTGACTCCTCCGATCCAGCTTTCCTTCGAGACGCTGTCTCAAATGGTATGGAATAATCCTGCTCTTATTCCCTCAGTGGCTAAATCCATTGATAAGAAGTATTCAGCCCCAAGGATCGTCCCATTTTGGCATCCCAAGCCTTTATGGATCCTATTGTAGTCCTGGCAGAGAATGACAAGGTCGTTTTCCTCAACTACTACAGCTCGACCTATTAACAAAGAGTCTCAGAAGATTGATACATTAGGTAAGAGAGTCTTGCTGCCTCCACTCTAAGTATGTGATTGCCAGTTATCAAGGCTATTTTCTCAGTATGAGTATATCCTGTGGCACTCTATGAAAAGAATGGTTGAAGCTCTTCCAGATTCGGATTCCAAGTCAGAGCTTCTTCTGACCGTTATTAGAGGTATTGAGTCCAATAACCAACAGGTCAAAGCCGCCATGGACGCTTTCAACACTGCTTCTCGCCTCAGCAGCTGCGGGATTTGTACTGGCGCCATTCCTGGCTGCGCACTTCTGGCTTCACGAATGATGCTCAGCAGCAGGTGATGGCGCTGCCTTTTGATGGCTCCTTTCTTTTGGCCCTCAGGTGGAGCAAGCCTTAGAGGCCACTCAGAAGACTAGATCGGCCATTGTTGGCCAGACTCCGCCTGCCCCTCTCGGGGCATGTGAACAGACGTCAGTTTCATAGTCGTCAGTCCTTTCGAGGCAGAGGCAGGGAAGCTCCATAAAAGCCAACCTGCCCAACCTCAAAAGAAGACGAGCAGAAAGCGCAGGGGCCCAAAGCTCCCAGCGCTACCTTATGAGTCGCTGGCCCAAGTTCCATCCACTCTGCCCGAGGTGGAACTTCTCCTCCGTGGAGGTCGCCTGATGTACTTCTACAACCAGTGGAAGTCCATAACTCGACAAATGGGTCCTTCGGATAATTCGCGAGGTTATTCTCTCAATTTCTTGAAACCCCTGGATTGTCCTCCCAGACTACAACCCAGGTTGTCGGCCTCAGTCAGACCTCTCACCGATGGAGATCCAGGGCCTTCTGAACAACAGGGCAATAGAACTGGTGCCCCGCATCAAGTAAACACAGGGTTCTACTCCCATTACTTTCTGGTTCCAAAGAAATCTGGGGGATGCGCCCATTCTAGACCTCAGAAGTTAAACAAATTCCTCCCAGGAGAAATTCAAGATGATTTCCTAGGTACCCTGTTACCCTTGCTGCATCAGCACGACTGGCTGGCCTCTGATATGCAGGATGCTTACAGCATATCCTCGTCCACCCCGACTCCACCGCAAGTTCCTCAGGTTTGTAGCTTTGGGTCAGCATTATCAGTTCAGAGTCCTGCCCTTTGGGCTATCCTCGGCGCGAAGTTTTACAAAGTGTTGTGCAGTTCTCATGGCGCATCTCAGGAAAGTCGGACTCCAGTGTTTCCCTACCTGGACCGATTGGTCTACAAGCCCTTCCGGCCAAGGGACTTTGGAGCTAGTGCAAACGACTTCTCGCCTTCTCACGTCCATGGAGTTCTGCTGAATTTGAAAATCTCAACTGCAACCCTCCCAGAGGCTCCTTTCATAGGGACGCTTCTAGACACCTCTTCAGCGAAGGCTTTCCTTCCAGAGGACAGAAGACCTCGACATCCTTCGACTGTCGTACATCAGGAGAACCAATCGGTTACAGCTCTCTCGATGTAACGATGTTGGGTCTCATGGCGCCTTGGTCTTCACTGTCCCTCTGGCCCGACTGCACATGAGAACCACCAATGGATGCTCTCCACCAGTGGTCCCGACCTCACCCCAGTCTTATCCCATCAAGGTGACGGAGCCCTTCAAGGTCTTCACCTGGTGGTCTCAAGAGAGCAATCTCCTGAAGGATTCCCTTGCTCCCCGGATCATCAGATCTCCATCACCACAGACGCATCGCTAATGGGATGGGAACTCACTGTCTCTCCCTCCACACTCAAGGTGTATGGACTCAGTTCAAGCTCATCTCCACATAAATGTCCTGGAGATGAGAGCGGTCCTCTATGCAATCCGAGCTCTGAAGGATGTCCTTTGTCACAAGAACATTCTCCTTCAAACGGACAACAAAGCAGTGATGTATTACATCAACAAGCCAGGCGGTGCTCATTCTTATCCCTTTGCAGGGAAGCAATGAGGGTGTGGGAGTGGAGCTTGAGCACAAGTCTCTGATTCAGCGGCTTATCTGCCAGGTATACAAACGCACCTAGCAGATCACCTCAGCAGAACGGAGGCAGACCTCACAGTGGTCTCTCGATCCAGCCGTAGCTCGTCCCTGTTCAAAGAGTGGGGACTCCAGACCTGGACCTTTTGCATCCCCACTCAATGCAAACTGCCTCTCTTCTGCTCCAGAATCCAGGGCCTGGCATTTTCTGTCAGGATGCGTTCAGGCTACGGTGGACAAAAGCGCTTTCTTCCTTTCCACCGCTTCCTCTAATCCAGAAGTACTCCTCAAGTTCGAGTCTCAGAGGACCAAGATGATTCTCATTGCTCCTTCCTGGCCTCGCAACTATGGTCTCCTCACTCAACAGTATGTTGGCAGCCTCTCGAGACCACTTCCTTTGCAAATCAGTCTTTTGACTCCGGGTTCGTTGGTCCATCCCAACCTGAAATCACTTCACCTTCATGCTTGGCTCCTGAAGAGATAGAAGTGAATCGGTTCAACGCCTCTCGTAGAGTCTCAGACATCCTTCTGGCTGCTCGAAGCCAGCCACCTTAAAAACGACGCTCCAAATGGAAACGTTTTTCCTCTGGTGTGCAAAACTCTCTTGGAATCCCTTTCCTGTCCTCCTGGCAAGGTTCTGGAGTATCTTTTGACCTGTCAAACTTAGGTCTTCAGTACTCCACAGTTAAAGTTCACCTTAGTGCCATCTCAGCATTCCATGAGCCGGTTTCTTCCTTAACTCTGGCTCAGTTACCTATGGTGAAGAGATTTCAAGGGATTCTCCATACCAGACCCCTGTTAAGCCAGTTGCAGCCTGGGACATTAACCTGGTGTTGGACATGCTCACTGGAAGCCTTCAACCCTTAGCTACCTGTGAGCTAAAATTTCTTACCTTGAAGACTGCCTTCCTGGTGGCCATTACCTCAGCCCGCAGGGTCTCTGAGATATATGCCCTGGTTACAGACCCTCCATATACTGTATTCCATAAAGACAAGGTAGTTCTCCGTCACTTATCCTAAATTTCTTCCCAAGGTTGTGAGAATTCCATCTAAACCAACCTCTGGTACTTCCGCTTACTCGCTAATTTCCAAAATGAAGGGGAACGGCTCTTCATTCCTTGATGTTAAGAGAGCCTATGTTCTATTTAGATAGAACCAAGGATGTTCAAGACTCAGCAACTGTTCGTTTCTTTTCAGCGACACTCGGCTGGGTCAACCTGTCGCTATTAGATGCATCTCTTCATGGTTAGTGGCATGCCTTCGTCATTGCTATTCCATGGCTCAAGTTAAATTAGAAGGTAGAGTGTCACTCACTCTACTAGAGGCGGTCTGACATCCTAGCGGAAATTGAATGTTCCAATTGCAGATATATGCACGCCGCCACCTGGAGCTCAGTGCATACCTTCAAGTAAGCACTATGCACTGGATGTTCATGCTGGCGACATTCCGGATTCGGCAGAACTGTCCTTAATGGGCTTCTATCTTAGATGCGTGAGCTCTGGCTCTCCTGCCGCCCTTTTGGGGATTATCAGCTTGGTACTCTCTCATTAGTGTGAATGAGTGGTGGAGACTTATGTCCAGGAAGATAGAAAATTACGTACCTACCATAATTCTTGATCTTCTTGGGCTAGTCTCCACTACTCATCTCGCCCTCCTCCATCCCCCGAGCTCACCGTTGTATTGTTCTTCACTCCCTCAAATCTTTAGGCCCTGAGGACTTCTTTGCTGACCCTTCTTACACGGGTCATACGGACTATCTTATGTCCGTTTTTTAATGTTGGGTTTACTCTTTACGTTAGTCGCGCTGCACCTCCTTGGTAAAAAAGGTACTGAGGCGGTTGGAAGGTCGTCGCTGAGATGGTGATTACCGCTTGAGCCGCTGCTCGCGGCGCCGTGTCTCGCGGTGCCGTCTCTCGCGCCGACCCTCCAGCAAAAAGTTTGCTCCCGATGGGTCTTAGTGCCTCCGGCGCTAATCCCACTAGTGTGAATGAGTGGTGGAGACTCGTCCAAGAAGATCAAGAATTACGGTAGGTACGTAATTTTCCTATCTTGCCGGCGCCCAAGTAGCTCCCTTACAGTCCACTGCTTCGGCATTGGGAAACGCTACAGGCGGTCCTGTGTTTTCTTTTGCCTCTCGCTCACAGAGGCCTGGATGAAGTAAACTACTGGGAGAACTTTCTGCTGATTTGCCTAGCAAGGATCGTGGTTTGGAACCTGCTGATTTAGAGTGGGTCGGCGTGGTCTCCTGAAATAGCTCTGAAAAAACGCCGGGTTGGGAACAGATGGTCAGTGGTTCTTGGTCACCTGATTCACAAGACCCCTCCTATATCAACATGTTGAAGAATGCAGCAGCACCGGTGACCACCGAGGCTTCTACACTCATGAGCTCCAACGTACCCCGGGGTAATGTCTCTAATACTTGTGCTATAAACTCCAATGTTGCTTCTTGTACTGTTAATGAGGGTATCTCTGTGCCTATTCTTGATGTGAATTCTGTAGGTAAGCTTACCACTCCCTCTGGTCAGGCATGTCCCGCTTCTACCTTGGTCCTGCCGGCTCAGGCAGTAGGAGTGGACACTGTTCCAGTGGTACTGGTCCACTTGGGTCCTGACCCTGTGTTGCTATAAGAGACAGGTACTGATCCTGGTAAGCCTGTGGGCTTTAAACTTACTGATTTATTTCAGAATAAGGGTGAGCCTGCCCCTAGGCGCAATGCTGTGCTTTCTTATATAAGGAGGGCTGGAACCCCCGGATAGGGTCTGTATGCAAAAAACCTTACTTAAGGGTTCCATGTAGTTTTTTTCATCCAAAATTTTGCATTAATTAGTTTGGGAATGCTAACTATGATGTTAGCTTTAAAAATGTGTCCAGTCTGGACTGCTTTTTGGGCTCAATATGCTACTTGTAAACTTTACCCGCTAGGTACGCTTTCATGTTCTTCCTTTGACAAAACCCACTGTAAAAATCATAACCATTATGTTTAAAAATGAAGGGGTGAACATTGAAGATATTTTATTTTGGTTGAAACAACATGGTGAGGTTTTGAATAGGCCAACTCCTACTTTGGATAGTGAGCAGATTTGGGATGGTGGGTGGAGGGTTAGAGTAAAGTTGTATTCTACAAATTCAGGCCCCAGTCACTTGCCTAGTTTTTTTTTTTTTTTTTTTTACCTTGGGAGGGATAAGGGACTGATTATTTTTTTTTATGCTGGATAGCCTAGATCTTGCTTCAAGTGCAGCTCTTGTGCCCACTTGAGCTTGTGATACTGTTAAGTGCAGTTACTGTTTGGAGTTTGGCCATAATTCTAGTTCTTGTTTGAATCTTTTCAAGTGTAACCTATGTGAACATACTGGTCATGCCTATGGTCGATGCCCTTGGGCCTTGCATAATAGGGATGATTGTCCCTCTCATGAAGGCCTAATTAATCTTACTCAGCAACAGCAGGCTAAGAGGATTGCAGAGCATCATTTACGGGTTGGTTTGTAGGCTTTGCCTCTTCCCCAACAAATCAAAGCCCCTGGGCCAGCGGACGTGGGGGAGGCTGATTTATCCCAAGGGTAAGTGGTGAATATGCAGGAACAAGTAGACACTGGGGAGACTGAGGGCCCTAACCGGACTGCATCTGTCTCTGAGGATCTTGGTGTAATGCCCCCCCCCCGCCTTTCCCCCTGGCCCAGCCAGATTCGGAGCAGTCTGCCTTTATCACTGTGCAGCAGAAGAAGAATAGGAAGGGGTTGGCTGTTTCTGGACGGGGTAAGGTTTCGGCAGTTAGGACTTAGAAATCTGGAAATAAATTTGTGTCCTGGCTTCTGATATTACGGATAGGGATTCTGCGGATGACTAAATGGATACTTCTATTGTTTCTAACACAGACACGGAGGGGGGTGGTGATACGGACCCAATCGCCAAAAGGACTAGGCAATGTCGATGGAGTAAGTCACCTTAGTTTTTCCCTATGGATTCCTTTACTATCTTCTCTTTAAACATCAATAGTATTAAGGGAGACAGGAAGCTTGGGGGTGTCATGCTCTTTACCGGATATGCATTGCGACATTACCTGTTTAGTTGACACTAGGTTAAAAACCAATCGGGAACTCCAGCAAGCCTCTAAGGCTTGGCCCCATGGACCTTCCTTTTGGTCCTCTGGGGTAGATAAATGTGACGGAGTGGGTGTTTTGTTTTCTAATTCTGCCCTTAAAGTGTCCAGACTTGTGGGTATTCATCCCGGGAGAGCATTATTACTTGAAATATCCTTTCATTCTATAAGATTTCGGTTGATTGCATTATATGCACCTCAGACTAAAGCACAGAGGGCTGCCCTTTTTTGATTGGTTCAACCCTTTTTGCATACTTCTAGACTAGTTATTTGGGTGGGGAGATTTTAATTGTGGATTACATCAGGCAGATAGGGGGCTTCACACCTCTAAACTTTTCAGCGATACCATGGCCCTTAAAAATATAATCTCCACTGCTAATCTTCAGGACGCCTATAGGGTTCAGCATCCTAGGGGTGGCTTTACTTATTTCAGAGGTGACTGTAGAACCAGGATAGATTTTATATTTCTTTCTCAAGCTCTTATTGGTTTTGGCTGTAGGACTCTTGGTAGTGAGTTTTCAGACCATGCTGCCCTACGGGTTAAGATCTCCTGGTCTAATATTCCCCGTTGTAAAAAGAATAGGTGGAGACTTATTGATTCCATGCTTCAGGACCCCAAAATTCAAAAATTATGGAGGCGGGAATGGGTGGCACGGTTCTGTTGTTCTTTATGAGGACGTTTTTGAGTGGTGGGAAGACACTAAGGTTAGATGGAGACAAGTTTTACAAAAAAAAAAAAAGCTGCTGATGACCATACCAGTCGATATAAGAAGTACTTGGCATTACGTCAGCAACTACAGACTAATTTCGATTTTGGATAGCTCTACTCATGATTATAGTACGCGAATTTCGGTCCTCAGTCGTGAGATGCGGGATTTGCAGTATGATGGGACCAAATCTTTGGGGCAGGGAGCTAGGTTTGGGACTAAGTTACCCAAGGGTGGTTTAGATCCTTTTAAAGAATGTAAGGGCAGGGTTATTCATCATTTGTTATCTTCCTCAGGGGATCTTGTTGGCTCCCCAGAGTTGCTTGTTAGGGTAGTTGAGCGTCATGTTTTGGACATGTTAGGGACTGAATCTACCTGTGACGCAGCTGCTGATTTTTTTTTTTTAGCATCACTAACCTTGCCCCACCTCACTCCTGAGGAATGCGATATGCTGACTACAGATACCTCTGAGGAGGAGGTGGTGTAAGCCATTGTTGGTTTAAAGTTGACCTCAGCACCTGGATCTGATGGACTCACGGCAGGTTTTTATTCTACTTTTCAAAAAGAATTGGTCCCAGCTTTAACTATTTTGTTTAATGAGATATTATCCACAGCTAAATTTTCTAAGTCAATGAAGGAAGCAATTTTAGTTCTAATCCATAAAAAGGGTTCTGTATCAGACATTAATAATTAGAGACCTTTGAGTCTCCTCAATGTGGATAGCAAGGTTATTGCTAAAATTTTGTTAGCCAGACTTGTTCGGGTAGCGAGACTTTAGTCCTGCTCAGACATGTGGCATCCCAAGTAGATGCCAAACTGATAATCTAATTTTATTGTGGGAATTATTTGCCTTGGGGGACCTGGATCGCATTAAGGGGTGGATGCTTGGGATTGACCAGGAGAAAGCTTTTGATAGGGTTTCCCACAGGTTTTTGTTTTCTGTTCTGGCAGCATTTGGACTCCTTACTAAATTTATAGGGTGGATTAGAGCCCTTTATAATGAGGCTGTTATTCTTCCCAATATTAATTGTTGGTTGGGGAGTCTGGTTCTGGTTAAATGAGGGGTTCGACAGGGGTGCCCTTTGAGCCCCCTTTTATGCACTTTTGGAATAGACATTTTGATTAGGGCTGTCCTCCAATGCCCTGGGGTACTTGGCTTGCAAGGGGCATATAATCCTGCTCCCGTCAAAATCTTAGCTTATGCGGATGATTTGGTCCTTACTGTGGCAACAGACTCTGATGAAAAGGCCTTGGCTGATGTTCTCCAACAGTATTCTTTAGTGGCCGGTTCCCAGATTAATTTTGAGAAAAGCTCTGGACTCCCCTTAGAGAACCCTACTGTCCCTGAGCCAGGGTCCTTTGCTGGAATCAGGCTTTCCTCCGAACCCATTAAAATCCTTGGACTTTGGTTTGGATCGGGTGATATGCAGTCTCTTAATTGGAACACTGCCTTGGGGAGGGCTGATAGGCTCATAGCTGGATGGAGACAACAGCAGATTGGTAAAAAGAAACAGGTTTATTTGCTTAAAGCTTTGATAGTCCCTATTTTTTGTATCTGTTATGTTTTTACCCCGCCCATGAAATTATTTACCAAATTATATAGTGTTTTTCAGGGATTTTGGGGATCTCAGCTGAATCCTATTAAACAAGATTTGACCTGTAGACCTCTTGGTGAGGGAGGGGTAGCGATGTTAAATCCTGTGGCTTTCTTTTACAGTATATTTTTGAATTATAATTTTAGTTTGGCTTTAAAACCTGGTGATAAGGGTTGGAAGCCTTTCCTTTTTTCTTGGCTTCTGCCTTGTCTTACCCCCTGGGAACAAGGAAAGAAGGGGTTGTTAGCCAAAGTCCCCGGTCTTCTGGCCTGTGGTTTGGAGGCTGTGAAACTGCCTCTGTCTTGGAGTTTTACACCTCATGATTTTTGTATAAAAAGCAAGACCTTATATGAAGGGATCTGGAGGCAGGATGCTCAGGATCCCGTCGAATTTCCATTCTGTCCTCCTGATCGACAGGCCTGGATTGTGCAACAACTTTTGAACCCTAGGATACCACCTTATGTATGGGACATGGTGTGGCTTAGTAATTATGGAAGACTTAGTGTTAAGGGAAATCATAAACACAAAATGTTGCGTGATAGATATTGTCCTAGGGAGTCCTGTACTTCTATTGTTGAATCTCAACAACGTTTGTTCCTTGAGCGTAGCTTTGCACTTGATTTTTGGAGCACTATTACTATTGTCCTGACTGAACCTCTCTTTTCTAAATGAATGTATGCAGACATCATGTTCGGGACTAATTTTGCCATAAACAGAAAATATAATGCTGAAACTGTGTATATTCTTGTTTTGTTGTGATATTTTTTATGGCAGGCTAGGTGCCTGTTGGTTTTGCATCAAAAGTGGATCTCTTTTCAGGAAATTGTACGACATATTGGGAATGCAGTACTTGCAGTGAAAAAGTCTGACTTTTCAAACTACTCCAGAATGCAATTTCATCATTTATGACCTAATTGTGACTTGTGGAATTTGGAATAATTTGCTGTTTTATTTTTGTTTTCCCTGTTTCTGTGCCTTTGTATTGTATTTGTATTTTTTTATGTATGTCTCCTTGTAATGAAGTCCACTTCTTCTCAATAACATTCCCCTACTCTTTTCAATAAGTGCCATGGGATCTTTAACATCCACCTGAACTACTACCAATCCAGGCAGATGGGACATCGGTTTAACGTCTCATCCGAAAGATGTGGAGGCTTCCTGAAACATCTTGTCGACTTGTTAGTGTT
The DNA here is from genome assembly GCA_016271365.2 of Neoceratodus forsteri. NCBI lineage: Eukaryota > Metazoa > Chordata > Ceratodontiformes > Ceratodontidae > Neoceratodus > Neoceratodus forsteri. Next base: position 513,799,752 of record CM028137.1, read on the forward strand.
ATGCCTTTAAATGGAAGAGGTTTTCCATTTGGTGCCAGTGCAAATAGTTTGATCCCCTTGCATGCCATGTGGCAAGCATCCTGGAGTATGTTTGGTCCCTCTGTTGGGTTGATGTGTGACATCCGGCAGCCATCTATGCATATTGGGCATGGGCTGTTATGCTGGCAGTGTCCCAGAAGAAGGCTGTTGGGTACTTTTTCAAGGGCCTTTACCACCTGTCCTCTCTGGTGCATGAATGACACTACCTTGGGACTTGATAGTGCTGTGCTGGCTATGATCATGGGCAATCATTCTGAGCCTATGCACAGGTATGAGATGTCACAACTGTTGCAGAAGTCATCCTTGTTGGCACTCCCATCAGCCTGAAGGATTACTGATCTCCAGGTATCCACAAAGACAAGATCATCCTTTGCCCCCAACCAACAGTTCCTCCAGAAGGTAGTATCGGAGTTTCACCTTAACCAGGTGATCAAACTTCCGGTATTCTTAACCAACCATCTTCTGAGGCAGACTGCAGGCTTCATACTTTGGACCTGTGTAGGGCACTCTCCCATTAGTAACACATGGCTGGTGTTTGTGGTGAGGCTAACCAGCCATTTGTAACATACGCTGAAGCTGCTGTTAGCAGACCGGCAGCAAAGCAGACGAATGACAGGTGGATCACATTTGCATCAACCTCTGCTATAGGTTGGCTGTAGGGAGCCTCCAAGAGGGTTTCTGGCTAATTTCACCAGATGTACAGTACATCTGCCTAGGTTGATGCCTCCAGAGACATCCCCATACATGAAATCTTTAGGGTTGCTTCCTGGAGGAATGCACACACTTTAATTTCCCATTATAGCACTGACATCATGTCATGTTGGGATTCTACTTTTTGACCTCTGTTCTCCAGTCTCTTTGCCACATAGGAGTGTGCACCTTTCCCTCTCCTCCCGGAGCACTGCTTGGAGTCTGCCAAAGTGTGGATAGTGAACTGTATCAATGCCCTTTAAAATATGAATTACTCACCTATAACTAGTTGTAGAAGTGGTATGCATTTCACAAGCACACAACTTACCTGGCCTCTCTCGACAAGTGTCACAAATCCCTGCTTCCAGTATGCAAAGATCTGACGTCACATGGTGGAGCCGGAGGATGTCCTGCACGGGTGGTGTTAGGAGCTTAGTGTGAAGACGTCCAAAGTCTGACTGTTCCAGTGGAACTTCCAGAGTGTGGATGTAAACTGTATTCCACTCCTAGAACTATGGTTACAGGTGACTAACCTGTATCTCTTCTGTACCCTGAAACACTTTTGCCTGGGGTACAACTTTATCATTAACATCCACATGTTAGGTACAGCTATGTCTGCGGCTGTCAACACCAACAGATTCATATCTAACCCCTTTCCCTACATAGGGGAACCCATCGGGGTGCCGCTTTTCTCCTCTGTTATGTATCTTATCCCTTGAACCAATGCTGTAGGTACTTTGCCAGCACTCCTGAATCTATGGTGCGCAGATGGTAGAAGAACATAGGGCACTAGCCTATGTGGATAACATCCTGTTGACCACAACCAAGCCACAAGAGTCCATCCCAGCACTGTTAGAGCCAACAACCAAGTTCAGCCACGTCTTGGGCAATAAACTGTTCCCAAATCACTGCTGCTTCCCTCTGACAGGAATATAGCAGGTTTACCTGGCATATCATTGGGACTTACCCTAGCAAATGGTCATGTCAGATATTTGGGTATAGATTTTCCTTGGGACCTTACTTGATTAGAGGCTGTGAATATAAACCCCATCATAACAGCCCTAGATATTGATATAGCCTGATGGAACAAACTGCAGCTGTCTCACTGGGGCAGGGCCCATGCTTATAAAATAATGGCTGCCCCCAAATCTGTATGTGCTGGATAACCTGCCCAAAGACATCACAATGCCCGTGTATAAACCAATACAAATACAATTATTGGCCTTTGTCTAGGGCAAGGACACTGATGGCTTAGTGTTCAAACTTCAAGAGCACCTCTAGGGGAGGTCTGAACCTGCCAGACTATCCCGCCAAACACAGGGTGCATGCTTTTTGTCAACTGAGACTGGCTGTGCCCTCATACCCCAGTACTCAATGGCACAAGTGGGTGGATTATGAGCAGTACTTTCTGGATGAATTCCCATACAGTGATGTCCTATTTGGCACTTTTCCTAGGCATCTTAACCACCCACTGAAATCTGCAGCATGCAAGGGGAGAGGGATAGACAAACGTACAGGCTGGCAACCATTGTGTTCACCAAACTTCCCAATAAAGAATGATGCCAAAGTCTTCATAGACTTGAAACCCATTCACTGGGAGGCCTGGGAAGAAAAAGGAATAAAGCAGTTAACCGGTCTCCTGGACTAGGATACCGGAGTACTAAAGTCCTTTACTCAGTTGTAGAAAGGCTTTATTCTAGGGACATGGATATGTTGTTCATCCACACTGTCTGGCAGGTTCCTTGCTGCTTTAAATCTTGCTGGAAGGTCTTCAAGCTGGCTCCTCCCTCCCACCCAGGTGGTAAAACTGTCGGCTCTGCCCCATGATGTCAGATCTTCCTTACCGCTTGGAAGCTCAGGTTCCCTCCTTAACGCTCTGCGTATAGACTGGATCCTAATTCTTCGGTTCTCCCGAAAATAGTTTTAAAATTCTCAAGACTTTGGTCAGATTCTTCCCTAGCGGCTGCGATGGACAAATGGACTCCCAGTTTTCGGTGGTTCCCATGCAGGCAGAAGATGTCCTGGATGGACCCACACTCGACGTGAGTCTACTGCCTCGGCCTTGATCACGACCCGCAGGCCTGCGAGTTGTGTAGATCGTTCTCGGCCAACGTCCTTGAAGACTGCGCTGCCTGGTTGCAGCTTGGGCGCCTCGAGAAGCGTTACCCACCGGTGAAGTCTAAGGAGGCCCGTTGGGTGGTGTCCACTGCGGCTGGCTCGGCTCAGCAACTCGAGCAGATGATCGCCCTCAAGGAGGAGGTGGCCCAGGCCGCATCCTCATCCTCCTCGGTCGCGGCATTTATCCCGCTGTCTCTGGGATTCTCCTACACAGCTTCTTTTAAGGAGCTTTGCAAATCCCTTTCCACGAAGGGAGATGGGCCATCGGGACACTCTTCTCAGTCAAGAAAGAAGGACTCGAAGGGTAAGTCCCACCGTCAACGTTTGTAGGAGCGGGAGAGGTCCCCTTCCCCGGACAGTCGACACTCTACTTCGGTCGAGGTTGCGGCTAAGGCTGCTGGCTTTTTTTTTTTTTTTTTTTTTATTTATGCTTTTTACCCCCCGAGCCCTCCTGCCACCGTATCCTCAGCCCGGTCACGGGCTACCAGCCTCTGTTCCCCAGATCGGCCGCTGTCCCCCGATACCCCGTGGCTTTCCCCCCACGGTGGGGCCTGCGGCGCACCCCCGCTTATGCACCGCAGGCACTGGGATTAGGTCGGGGGCGGCCTGGGGAACATATCGAGGCCTTGGCAGCGGGCTTCATTCTGGTGGCAGGCAGGCTCATCTTTTTCCGTTTTCCTGGGAGGCGGGGTTGTGCAATGATGACGTCATCACCCCGCCTCCGGTGAGCTTGTCAAGCCGCGGTCTGCGTAGGAACCCCCGGTCTCCACCAGGGGTCCCCATGCACCGCACGCTACCCGTGCCCTCCCCCCGGAGAAGGAGAGCTGTCTGACGTCAATCCTACTCCACCCGGCCCGGCCCTCCGGCGTCGCAGTCCGTTCGAACCCGAATTCGCGGCGTCATAAGCCAATCAACGCTGCGCCGATGGGCCGACTAAGACTGCTGGCTTCACGGTGTCCCGTCGGGTCAGCCGGCCGAGACACCCGCTGGCGCGAGTTGAGATTTTCTCGACCCATCGGACGGGCTGTCAACTGGTGAAGCCGACAACCCTTCATCACCGTTCCCCCGGTGGAAACCGAGGACTTGTCTGCGCCTCCTGTGCCGGAATTCCTGGTCAAGGCTCCCGAGCCGAGGGAGGAGCGGGTGTCCCCCGCTCCCTCTCGGAAACATCGAGGGTCTCTGTCTTGGACCTCGTCTCGGTCCAGCCGATCCCGCAGACATCGGTGGTCTCTGTCTCTGCACCGAAGAATGCGGCGGTGCTGCTTGTTCTCGTCTTCGTCCTCGGAAGAGGAGAGGCTTCGACGCAAATTGCGTCAATGCTACGAGGACTTAATGTGGCAGCAGCTCCTTTTGTCCAGGAATAAGCAGACGCCGTCTCCTTCCCCGGCCATTAAGTGGCTGTCACCTGAAAGGCGGAAACAACCCCTTGCGTTAGTCAAGGTGCCCAAGACTGGGCTGGTTGTTTGGCCAAAACCAGCTGCCCCACCGATTGTGGTGGAACCTCCGCCTCCACAACCGAAATCGGGGGCGCCGACCAAGGACTCAGTCAGGTCAGGGTCTGCCCCACCGGTTGTCGGTCACCCTCACTCTCGGCCGTCCTTGGCAGGTGGAGGATGGCTCAGGCCCCAGGCAGCTCTTCGCAGACTCCTCGGAGTCTGACGACGACTCCTCCCTGTTTTCCAGGGCCCTTGACCTGGAGTCCTCTGGTAGGGGGTGGCAGTCAATGGATAAGAGCCCATCGTCGTTCATGGGTCTGCTTCGGCTCATCTCGGAGTCCACCGGGATGCAGCTCGAGCCTGTATCCAAGCGGGCCAAGTATCCCCTCATGGAGATACTGGACCGAGGGAATTCACCCATGGAGGCCTTTCCGGTGACTGAAGCCATTGTTGGCCCAGCCTTGGAGCTTTGGCAGCAGCTGGCTTCCTGTCCTGCGCCTTTGGCCAGGAAGTATGCGGTCCCTACCGGCTCTTTGTCCGGTTTTTTGGAGCACCCTTCTGCAGAGGGGTTGGTCACAGATACCGTTTTCCGGCATTCCGGGAATGCTAGGGATGTGGATAAGCCCCCCCGACAGGAGTCCAAAAAGCTGGACTATGCTGGGTGCAAGGTGTATGCTGCATCCTCCCTCTGCCTCAGTCAGGCCAGCTCGGCCTTGCTGATGGCACACTTCTCCCACGCCTTCATGGGCTCCCTGGATGAGGTGATCCCTCATCTCCCGGCCGACCTGCAGACTATGGTCAAGCAGGTGCGGGATTAGGGACGAGCAGTGGCGAAACAGCAGCTCCAAACAGCTCTAGACATTGGAGACTCCTGTGCCCGATTAATAGCAGCTGCAGTGGCCATGCGCCGCAGAGCATGGCTGAGGATATCCACCTTCATGGCGGATGTCCCCTTCTTGGGGACTGACCTGTTCGGCCCTGGAGTGGAAGGCCCCTTCCAGCGGATCGAAAAGTCCAACGCTACACTGGACTCTGTCACCTCCGCCCAGAAGGACAAGGGCCGTTGTCAGCAACATAAGTCCTTTCGCCCTTCTGCTCCTGCGGCACGTCCGGCCCAGCAACACCAGCATCAGGGCCAGCAGGCTCGCGCTTGGCACCCCAAAGCCAAGCCTGTGGCTTCCACTAACAGGAAGCAGGGAGGAAAAGGCCCAGGAGGTCCCTCGGCCGGTCCTTCCTCCAAGCCTGCCCAGTGACAGGTTGAGGGGTGTTGCCCCCAGCCTCGTCGCTCCCCTCTGGGGGGGGGGACGGCTCTGCCACTTCCTTTCTGCCTGGTCCGCTATCACCATGGACCGCTGGGTGTTGGAGGTGGTAGGAAAGGGCTTGCCTCTGGAGTTAGAGCAGGCCCTGCCCTTCCGAGCCGTCGCCTCGCGGGGGCTACGGGGTCCGCAGCCTCCCTGTCGGCTCATCGAGCCGACATTACCCTGCTCCTCGAAAAGGAGGTGATCAGGAAGGTGGCAGACCCTCCACCAGACCCGAGGTTTGTGTCCAGGTGCTTCCTGGTCCCGAAACAGACGGGGGGGCTGGCGCCCCATTCTAGACTTGCATGACCTGAACAGGTTCCTAAGGTCTCGAACCTTCAGGATGGTCACTTTGGCTCAGATGATTCCATCCTTGGAACGAGGCGTGTGGTTCTGTTCTCTGGACCTCCAGGATGCGTTCTTTCACATCCCAATCTGTCCGTTCCACCAGAGATTCCTCCGCTTCAGGGCAGTGGGGTCCCTCTACAAGTTCTGGGCCATGCCCTTTGGCCTTTCTCTAGCTCCCAAGGTCTTCACCAAATGCATGGCAGTGGCGACCGCATTCCTGTGGCGCCGAAGGGTCCAGGTGTACCCCTACCTGGACGACTGGCTGATTGTGGCCTCCTCCAGAATGGAGGTGGAGCGGTCCAGGGATCTGGCCCTCCAGGTTTGCTCTCAAGTTGGCCTCCTTATCAACGAGGCCAAGTCGGAACTCGTGCCAAAGCAGGTGATACAATTCATCGGGGCAGAGCTCGACTCTTTGCGAGCCAGAGCACGGCTCCTGGCGGACAGGGCCGAGGTTCTTTTCTCCTTTGCCCAATCATTTCAGGTTGGGCAGTTGCACTACCTGGGACTTCCTGCACCTCCTGGGCCTCATGGCGGCCTGTACCAGCATGGTCCATTAGGTCCATTGGTACTTGCATCCCTTACAATGGGGACGGGCCAGCCAATGGTCACAGCGCTCCCATCCTTTGGATCAGCTAGTGACAGTGACCCAGGAGATGTGGAACGCTCTCCAGTGATGGACCGTTCCAGCTCATCTGCAGGAGAGCATCCAGTTTGTCCACCCCGAGCCGACTGGTCTCTCTATCGACCGATGCCTCTCTGAAGGGTTGGGGTGCCCATCTGGGGGAGCACAGAGCGCACGGCCTCTGGTCCCCTCGGGAGTCCCGATGCCACATCAACCTGCTGGAGCTTCGAGCGGTTTGTCTAGCCCTCACCGCCTTCGCTCCATTTGTACGGGGTCAAGTGGTCTGGGTCCAGACGGACAATACCACGACCATGTACTCACCTAAACCCGCCAGGGCGGGGGCGCCCATGCCTCTGTGTAGGAAACTCTCCCATTTGGTCCCTTCTGCGAGCCTGGAGGTGGATCTCTTGCCATCCATGTGGCAGGAGCTCCCAACATTCTGGCCGATGCCCTAAGCTGGATAGGGGCTGCGTCCCACGAGTGGTCTCTCCTGCCGGAGGTAGTACAAGATCTGTTCTCCCACTGGGGCATGCCTCAGGTGGACCTGTTTGCCTCCAGGGAGACTGCGAAGCTGAGACTGTTTCATGCCCGCCCCACTCAGCAGGGCTTGCTGCAGGGGGATGCCTTCTCAAGGCCGTGGACCCCGGGCCTCTTCTACGCCTTTCCCCCATTTCTCTTGATCCACAAGGTGCTTCTCAAGGTGAGGAGGGACAAGGCGCAGGTGATTCTGATAGCCCCAGACTGTCCCCATCAGTTCTGGCATCCAGATCTCCTCAGTCTTCACTCCAGGCTCCTGAGGCGGCTTCCAGCCTGCCCGGACCTGATCTCAGTCAATCAGGGGAAGGTATTCCATCCGGACCTTCAATCCCTGCACCTGATGGCCTGGTTCCTGAGCGGCTAGAGTTCCAGGCCTTGGGTCTTTCCGACGAGGTCCTCAACGTGGTTGAGGCGTCCCGTAAGGAGTCGACCAGAAAATGTTACGCCTTCAAATGGAAGAGATTCTCCAGTTGGTGTCAGGGCAAGGGCCTGTACCCTTCCTCCTGTTCCTTGGCAGGCATTCTGGACTACCTGTGGTCCCTTTCTCAGCAAGGGCTTTGGATGACGACCCTTAAGATGCACCTTGCAGCCATCTCTGCTTACTGGGCGTGGGCCGGGAAGCAGTCAGTGGCACAGGAGAAGGCGGTCGGGTGCTTTTTCAAGGGCCTTGATTACATATCCCCTCTGGTGCGAGAACCTCCACCTCCGTGGGATCTACTGCTGGTATTGGCTAAGCTTATGGGCAAGCTATTCGAACCGATGCACAAGTGTGACATCTCTCACCTGTCATGGAAGACCGCCTTCTTGGTGGCTATCACGTCAGCCAAAAGGATGGGAGAGCTCCAGGCGCTTTCCATCGAGTCTCCTTATCTGGTATTCCACAGGGACAAGGTTGTCCTGTGCCCCAACCCGAAATTCCTTCCGAAGGTGGTGTCGGAGTTTCACCTTAACCAGGTGTTGACTCTGCCGGTGTTCTACCCCAATCACACCTCGGAGGCCGAATATAGGCTCCATACTTTGGACTCTAGAAGAACACTCGCTTATTACAAGGAGCGGATGGCTGAAGTTCGGGGAGAGGTTCACCAGCTGTTTGTCACCTACGCTGAAGCCGCACCTGGCACACCTGCAGCCAAGTGGACGATAGGCAGATGGGTCACCACCTGCATAAATCTCTGCTATAGGTTGGCGGGCATGGAGCCCCCTAGAGGGATAAGAGCTCATTCTACCCGCCATACCGCTGCATCGGTGGCTGCTTCCAGGGACGTCCCTATCCAGGAAATCTGCAGGGCTGCTACCTGGAAGTCAGCACACACCTTCATTACCCACTACCACATCGACCTTGAGTCATGCCGGGATGCTGGTTTTGGGGCCTCTGTTCTCCAGTCATTATTACCTAAGTAGGGGGTGTTCACCTTGCCTCCCTCCTCCCGGAGATCTGCTAGGAGTCTGCCAGACAGTGTGGATGAACAACATATCCATGTCCCTAGAAATAGAGGTTACTCACCTGTAACAGGAGTTCTAGGAATGGTATATGTTGTTCATCCACATGACCCACCCGGCCTCCCCGGCTTCGACGCACAACCTGAGCTTCCAGTGGGCCTGATCTGGCGTCATGGGGCGGAGCCGAGAGTTTTACCACCCGGGTGGGTGGGAGGAGCCAGCTTGAAGACCTTCCGGCAAGATTTAGAGCGGCAAGGATACCTGCCAGACAGTGTGGATGAACAACATATACCATTCCTAGAACTCCTGTTACAGGTGAGTAACCTGTATTTACCCCCCAGCCCCCCTTCATCAACACTGGAGATTCCTTCAGCTTATACATGCCCTACAGGCAGGACTGGGGTGGCAGTAGAGTAGAGAAGTTTAACTGGACCCCTGCTGAATATAAGTACAGGGAAAACGCAACCTTGTAGCACTCCTTGTACTCCTGGTACAAAGCACTCTGGACCCTACGACTCCAATCTGAACAAATGGCAGAAGGATGTAGGGATAGACATTACCCCTGGCAGTGGTAGAGATTCTGGCACACAGTAAACCAGTATTTCAGGGATGCCAGAAACTGCCTCATGCCGTTTAAAGTTCTCCATATGTGGCACTGGACCCTGTAAAATGTATTTGTTTCAAAAATTTTACTGTGAAAGATATTGAGCTGGTATCTGCTCGTTTCCAGATGTGTCCGGGGAGGGGGAGAGAACAGATAAAATACAATAATATGGAAATTATATAGTACGAACATACGAATGTGCCAGCAGAAACGGGCCACTCTAAGTCTGCGCGAGTGTGCAGCTAGCACCCCTAGTTTGCGGCTGGCCCCCCCTCCCATTTGTCATCCCACTGCCACCCCCTCACCCTCATTCTCCCCTGTTCCCTGCCTTTTGAAACTGTTCAGATTTACATGATACCAACCATTCTGGTAGGGTGTTCCATTTGCTACCACCCTCTCTGTGAAATAGTGCCTCCTCATTTCCTTCCTAAATCTTCCCCCTCTGTTCTCAGCGCATGCCCCTGGTGACCCTCCCCATCCTTATTAATTCCCTCAGATACTTGAATGTCTCTATGCTGTCTCTCCCCGCCCGTCCCTTCTATCCTCCAGGGTGTACATATTCAGGTCTCTGTCTACTGTCATAGTCTGTCCTTCCATTCCACTTATCATCTTTGTTGCCCTCTTCTACACCCTTTCCAATAGCCTATCATGCTTTAGGTATGGCCTCCAAAACTGCACACAATACTCTTAAGTGTGGCCTTACCAGCGACCTCTAGAGTGGCAAGATCACCTCTCTTTGCCGGGACGAAAAAACCTCGCTATGCACCCCAGCATTTTGTTGACTTTTGCAGCTGCTCTTCTGCACTGTGCAATGTTGCCTATAGTCCCTTTTATTACCCCTAGGTCCTTTTCCTCCTCAGTGATCCCCAGCTTAACCCCTCCCAGTCAGCATTCTGTCCTTGGGTTCTTCACCCCAAAGTGCATAACCTTACACTTCTGTGCATTGAACCCCAGCTACCACTCCTCTAGCTTGCTTATGTCCCCCTGCAGCTGCTTCCATCCCTCCTTTCACCAGTGCTCCGATTTTGGTGTCGTCAGTGAACAGACTTATCTTACTCACCACCCCATGTGCAATATCTGCCGTGAAGAGACCGAATAATACTGGGCCCAACACAGAGTCCTGTGGCACCCCACTCGTCACTGGCCGTGGAGTTGAGAGCTCCCTTCTCACCACCACCCGTTGCAGCCTCCCACTCAGCCAGCTTGTAATCCAGTTAATCATTTTTGCCCCACCCCAGTTAGCGTCCTGTCAAGCCACCCATGAGGCACTGAATTGAAGGCTTTGCTGAAGTCCAAGTAAAGAACATTCACCGCATGACCCTTATCCAGCTCACCTGTCACCCAGTCATAATATTGTATCAGGTTGGTTTTACAAGACTTCCGTGAAACAAACCCATGCTGCCTCACATCCTGGAGCCATTGTCCTCCAGGTACGACACCAGTCTTTCCTTTAGTATTGTCTCCATGAGTTTGCACACTGTGGAGGTGAGACTTACTGGGCAATAATTACCCAGTTCATCCCTTGGTCCGCTCTTGTTTAATGGTACTACATATGCCATCCTCCAGTCCAGTGGCACACATCCCGACTCCAGTTAGGTGCTGTACAGATCCACCCGCGGCTCCACCAACACCTCCATCTCCCTCAGTGCCCTGGGGCGGGTACCATTCGGCCCTGGTGCCTTGTCAACCTTCAGTGCCCTCAATCCCTCTAGGACTCTACTTGCCTCAATTCTGCCATCTGTTGCCTCCTCCCTTCCAGCCCATGGTGGTAGCTGTTCCTCCTTTTCTTGCGTGAACACTGAGCAAAAGTATTCATTCAGTGCTTCTGCCTGCTCGTCACCCTTTTCCATCCACACCCCACCCCTTTTATCCTCACTATTGTCTTCTTTCACTTCCTTTTCTCTCTGATGTATCTGACAAAGTCTCTCTCCCCTTTAATTCCTGCGCTAATCTCTGCTCCCTCTGTGCCTTGGCTTCTCTCACTTTTCTAGTCACCTCCCTGGACCATCTTGCATACTCTTTCCTGTCCACTTCCTTCTCTGTCCTTCTGTACCTCTGGTGCATCTCTTGTTTTGCTCGCACCACCTCCACTACCTTGCTGTTCAACCAGCATAGTTTTCTTGCTCTGCTCCTCTTACTCTGTGTCTTGGTGCAGGCTTCTATTGCTTCTGTAATCCCCCTTTTCATAATATCCCATTTTTGCTCTGCATCCATCTCCTGCCTTATGCCCTCTAGTTTTCCTTTCAGTACTTCCTGCATCCTCCCAAAATCTGCCCCCCTGAAGTTTACTACCTGAGTAACTGATTTATCTGGCTCCCCACACATCGTGATATTAAACCACACCGTTTGGTGATCGCTGTCGGCTAGTGGGTCCTCCACCTTTATTTCCCTTACTGCCTCCCCATTCAACAACACCAGATCTAAAGTGTTCTTTAACCTAGTAAGTACACTAACAAACTGTCAGGAGACCCTCCTGGATTGTGTCCAGGAGCACTTGCTCCCTAGCATTGGAGGTGACTGGAATGCTCCAGTCAGCCTCCGGCAAGTTGAATCCCCTACGATGACCACCTTCCCTTTTCTACCTGCCTTTCTGATTTGTCCTGCTAATTCCCTGTCTGGCTCCTCAGACTGGGACGGTGGCCTGTATACCACCCCAAACCTGTTTCCTACCCCTTGAGTCTAGTAGCTGCAGGCAGATTGCCTCTGTTCTCCTTTCTTCCCCCTTGTCCCTTGTGCATTTGATCCCGTCCCTCACATAGACTGCCCCTCCCTTCCTTTCGGTACTTCCTGTATACTTTTTATCCTGGGATTGCCAGATCCTAGTCCTGGTGTTCAGTTGCCCACGTTTCTGTGACAGCTGCAATATCCACCCTCCACACTGCCAAGAGTGCCCGTAGCTCAGCAGATTTGTTGCCTAAGCTTCTTGCATTCAGCAAGATCACCCTCCATCCTGTCCCCTTCCCTTCCCTTCCCTTCATTGGCCTCGCATTTCCTTCCTTCTACTCCCTCCTTTTTCGGTTCACCCAGAGTCCTTCCCTGCTAGCCTGGGGAAGGGGGGTAGGCTCCAGTCTATCAGATCCCTGCCTATGTGCTGTCCACTTGCCACCCCCATCTAGTTTAAATCCACCTTTGTCGCAATATACCTCCCCAGTCTTTGCTTTAATACCTCTCTCCCCTCCCCATTCAGCTGCTGCCTATCCCTTGCAAACATATTATCATCCCAGGTACTGCTCCAGCCACCCACAACCCCATATCCCTTAGTTTGACACCATTCTACCAACCATGTGTTCAACTCCCTAATCATCTCCTTTCTCACTGTGCTTGCACAGGGTACTGGGAGCACTTTGGAGAATGCCACAGACTTCCCAGTCTCCTCACACAACCTTCCCACTTCCTCAGTCCTCTCCTTTGTTATCTCCACCATTTTCCCCAGCTAGGTCATTTGTCCCCACATGTACCGCAATGTATGGTTCTAGGGACATGGATACGTTGTTCATCCACACTTACTGGCAGGTCCCTTGCCACTTTAAATCTTGCCGGAATGTCTTCAAGCTGGCTCCTCCCACCCACCCAGGTGGTAAAACTCTCTGCTCCGCCCCATGACGCCAGATCTTCCTTACCGCTTGGAAGCTCAGGTTCCCTCCTTAGCGCTCTGCGTTGGACTGGTTCCTAGAAATTACGGTCTTCGAAATCTTGTAAGAGAAATTTTGTTATCATCTTCCTCGCTGCGGCGATGGCTCAATCCTTTCCCAACCCCGGGAGGCGCCCAGTTTTTTCCTCCAGGAGAGACCCGCACTCCACGTGCATTTACTGCATTGATCTGGATCTTGATCCCTCAGCTCTTGAATTTTGTTGTGCTCTTTGGCCAGCTCTCAGGAGTACCCGCTTGGCCATTAGGTCTCGGACATCCGTAGCTTTTCGCCCTCGGAGAATCCCTCGGTCGGGTCTCGCTTCGCCGCTGTTTCTGAGCAGTTGAATCGGTCGGCGGGGCGGCCCACCTCCCCTCCTCGGTTGTGGCGTGTTTCCGCCTCCTTGGGTTCTACTCATTCAGCTTCGCTTAAGGAGCCGCCAGTCTCTCTCCCTTGAAAGGAGAGGGACCCTGGGACCTTCCCTTGGCCCAATTCCAAGGGCTGCAGGCAGGTTCTCTATGGCCTCGCGCGGGAGCGGAAAACTCCTCCCCACAGGCCGACGCCTGGCTTCTGTCGAGTATGCGGCTTTGGCCTCTGGCCTCACGTGTCCTCTGTCAGGTCAGCCGCCAGGACCCCTGTTGACGTGGCGAGCCTCGGCACGTCATCTGGGGCTGCCTCCTGCTAGTGCCGTGATTTCCTTCACGGTTTCCCGGTGGAGCTGAGGTTCTGCCGGTACCCTTGAGTTGACAGTCCTCGCCCAAATTCTCCCAACCGGGCGGAGAGCGGGCTAGCCCGCTCCTCTCCTGCCTGCTCTCGGTTTCCCGAGTGATCGATCTCGGTCTCGGTCCTCCTTCGGCCCAGCCTCGCTGACCTTGGCGCTCTGGGTTGGAGCACAGGAGTCAAGTGGCTTTACGTTTTCCCCGTCCACCTTCTCGGATGAGGAGGGCTTTGATGCCGATATGCCGACGCTATAAGGAACTTATGTGGCGTGCAGATGCTGTTGTCCGAAGTCAATCTACCCATTCTTTCTCCAGCTAGTAAGCAGCCCCGGCCTGGCCGACGTGAATCTACCAAGGTAATCGAGAGTTCTCTTCAGGGCCGGTTGCTCGTCCGATCCTCGCTGCCCCTCCGCCATCAAGGGAACCCAGGTCGTAACCATGACCTGTTTCAGACCGCCACTCGGGTCCCCTCACCCGCCCGCCTCGGCGGTTGAAGAGTGACTCATTCCTGCGGCAGCTTTTTGCAGACTTGGAGCCTGATGTCTGCTCCATTATGTTTCCTTGCAGGGAAGACTCATGGTCTTCCCCGGAACATTCTGTGGACGACAGCCCATCGTCCTCTGTGGGTCTGCTCCCGCCATCTCGAATTCACCGGGATGCAGCTCGAACCTGCTTCCAGACGGACACCACTCTTGCCGGAGATTCTGGACTGAAGGGGCTCTCCTCGGAGGCGGGGCTGTGTGGGCCCAGCCTTGGAGCTCTGGTGGCGGCCTGCTTCCTGCCCTGCGCCTTCGGCCAGGGTGGCCAGGAAGTACCCTGTCCCTGTCGGTTCTCTGCCCGGTTTCTTGGAGCACCCCTCGGCTGAAGTGGTAGTTACCGACAATGTTTTCCAACGTTTTAGAAACACTAGGGACGTGGATAGGCCCCCTGACAGAGTCCAGAAGGATGGACTACGTCGGGTGCAAGGTTTACACCGCGTCTTCCCTAGGCCTCCGTCAGGCCAGCTTGGCGGCACTGATGGTGCACTGTTCCCACGCCCTTTTGGGCACCCTGGACGAGGTCCCTCCTCATCTTCCAACCGACCTGCGGACCACGGTCCGGCGGGTTCGGGACCAGGGTAAGGCGTTGGCGAAACAGCTTCAGTCGGCCCTGGATCTGGGCGACTCCTGTGCAAGATCGGTGGCGGCCGCAGTGGCCATGCGCCGCAGGACGTGGCTGAGGTTATCCTCCTTTTCCTTGGAAACCCAGCATGAGTTGGCGGACACTCCTTTCTTGGGGGTTGACCTCTTCGGCCCTGGTGTGGAGGGACATATCCAGGGGCCCGAGAAGTCCGATGCCACTCCGGACTCGGTCAGTCCCGACCGGAGGGACAAGGGCAGCCCTCAGCCTTTGCGTAAGCCCCTTGGCCCCCCTACCCCTGCGGCTTGACCGGCCCAGCTCAAGGGCCAGCAGGCATGCGCTGGTCAGCCTGTTGCCAGACCAGTGTCTTCCTCCAAAAGGAAGCAAGGAAATAGGGGCCCGAGGGCCCCCTCGGCCTCTTCCTCCGTCAAGCCTGCTCAATGACGGGTTAATGGGGAGCTGTCCCTAGCACCGTCGACCCTGCCCGGGCATTCCCCGTGGGAGGATGGCTCCGCACCTCTTCGTCTTGGGTGGTGCCAAGGATAGCCCTGTCGCGGGTTGCGAACAGGCTTCCTCTTGAGCCGTTACCCCACGGGGACCTTGGGTCCACAGACTCCTCGTCGGACCACTGAGCCGACTTGCCTGGCCCCCTAATTAGAGGTGGTCAGGAAGGTGGTGGGCCTCTTCCGACCTGGGGTTCGAGTCCAGGTGTTCCTGGCCTCAAACGGGACGGGGGGCTTGCGCCCATCCTTCGGCACGACGGATGGTCCCTCTGCCGATCTCCCATCCTCAGTTCGAGGCATACGGCTTCCTCCTGGGCCTCCAGGACGTACTTCCTCCTCGTTCCGTCCGTTCTTGAGAGACCCCTTCCTTTCTCAGGCGGGAGGTCTCCTTACGAGTTCCTGGCCAGGCCCTTCGTTCTCTGCTCCGCAGTTTCTGCGGCTTTTTGAAGGGTCCGGGCATAACCCCACCCGGCTGGCGTCCTGATTAATACCTTCCAGGCTTACATTGGTCTCCCTTACCGAAACCATGTTGGAACTCGTGCCTTAGCGGGTGAGGTTTTCTCTGGGACTAGGCTCGACTCTTGAGTTTGAGCTCGGCTCCGGGCGGACAGGGCTGAGGTTCTTCCTCCCTTACCCAGTCAGGTTGGCCGGATAATTGTGCTCTTCCGGGACCTCCTGCACCTCCTGGGCTCTCGGCGGCTGAGCTCCCCTAGGGGGATGGGCCTGCCAGTGGTCACAGTGCTGCGTTCCTCGGACCAGTTCGTGACTACAGCCCAGGAGTTAGCGGAACGCTCCCCTCCGGACCATTCCGGCTCCTGCAGGAGAACTTCCTGTTCATCCCCCCCGGGTCGACTGTCTTCTCAGACCGATGCGTCTCAGATGGATGGGGGTGTCCATCTAGGGAAATACAGAGTGCTTCACCTCTGGTCCTTCGGGAGTCCCGATGTCCTCTCTACCCACTGGAGCTCCTGGCGGTCCGCTTAGCTAGCACCGCTCGCTCCGTTTGTGCTGGGTCTAGTGGTCTTAGTCCATCCGGACAGTACCACAACCTTGTGCTACCTGCCCCGCCAGGTTCGATCAAACCCCTTGCCTTGGCGTAAGGAGGTTCTCCGCATTGGGTTTTTTGCTCAGTCGGAGGCGGGTTCCCAGTCTTCTGATAATGGGAGCCTCCAATTCTCCGGCTACTGCCCTAAGCCGGACATAGGCTGCGCCTCATGAGTGGTTTTTTTCCTGCCGGAGGTAGCACAGGATCTTCTCCCTCCTTCCTCCAGGGGAGAATCTGAGCCAAGGCTGCTTATACCGCCCCTCAGCAAGGTCTGCTGTAGGACGCCAGGCCCACGGACCCAGCCGCTCCGCCTCCTCCCATTTCCCTTGACCCGTGGGCAAGGCAAGGAGGGACTTGGCGAGGTGATGCTGGTAGCCCCAGACTGGATTGCCAGCTCTGGTATCCAGCTCTCTCAGTCTCGACACAGAGCTCCCTGGCAGCTTGAGTCCGCCGGTCCTGATTTCCTTTTAGGGAAGGTTTTCCTTCGGGACCTTTTATCCCTACACCTGTAGGCCCGGTCCCTGTATGGCTAGGGGCCAGGCCTAGGGTCCTTCGACAGGGTCCTCGACTTCGAGGCGTCCTGCTAGGAGTCGGCCAAAATAATGCTCGTCCTCTTTGTAAAAGTTCTCCATTTGATGATGGGCTAGGGCCTGGTCCTCTCCTGTCCCTGGGTGAGTGTTTCGGACCATCTGCGTCTGTTCTTGAATTAGGGCTTGGGCTGACGACCCTATAGGTGCTTCTGTGGTCACCCCTGTCTTCTGGTCGCGGGCCGGAAGGCAGTCAGTGGCGCAGAATAGGTGGTCTGGCACTTCTAGGCCTCGATCACGCCTCCCCTTTTGGGGAGAGTATCCCCATTCTGTGGGATCCTTGCTGGTATGGGCTTAGCTCACGAGCAAGCCATCCGAACCTTTGCACAGGTGCGAGTTTCTCCCACCTGTTGTGGAAGAACACCTTCTTGGGCTACTCTGCCATCCAGAAGGTGGGGAGTTCAGCTCCTTTGCATCTCCCTATCTGGTCTTCCACAGGACTAGGTTGTCGGCGCCCCACTCAAGTCCTTCCAAGGCAATGGCGGAGTCTTCCCTTCGGGTTTGCCTCTGCCGGGGTTCATCCCTATTCACACCTCGGAGGTTACATATAGGTTCCATAGGACTCTGTTTAACGCTCACCTACCTAGGGAGCGTATAGCTGAAGTTCGGGAGAGGTTCGCCAGCTGTTTGTCATCTACGCTGTAGCCGCATCTGGCAGACCTACAGCCAAGTGGACGACAAGTGGGTCGGTCACCCCTGCATTGGTCTCCACTATAGGCGGGCGGGCATGGAGCCTCCCAGAGGGATAAGTGCTCATTTTTACCCGCCCTCCGCTGCATCGGTGGCTGCTTCCGAGGATACTCTGGTCCGGATATCCGCAGGGCTTCCGCCCGGAAGCAGGCTTCACTGCCTCTTCCACATCGACCTGGGTCGCGCTCGGGTGCTGGCCGGGCCTCTGTTCTCCAGTCTTTTACCATAAGTATGTGAGTTTTGCCTCCCTCCTCTGGAGAACTGCTAGGAGTCTGCCAATAAGTGTGGATGAACAACATATCCATGTCCCTAGAAATACAGGTTACTCACCTGTAACAGGAGTTCTAGGAATGGTATATGTTGTTCATCCACACGACCCACCCGGCCTCCCTGGCTTCGACACACAACCTGGCTTCCAGCGAGCTAGATCTGGCGTCATGGGTCAGAGCCGAGAGTTTTACCACCCGGGTGGGTGGGAGGAGCCAGCTTGAAGACCTTCCGGCAAGATTTAAAGCGGCAAGGGACCTGCCAATAAGTGTGGATGAACAACATATACCATTCCTAGAACTCCTGTTACAGGTGAGTAACCTGTATTTTCCTCCTACCCCTCCTTACACACCTTAGGATTGCCTGTTCTGCCTTGTCTGTCTTTAATCCTGGTATGGACTCCACCCATATCTGACTGTGCCTCTCCCCTTTGCTGCCCCATCTGATCCCCTTGCGTATGAAGTTCCTCAACACTAGTACACCTCCCTCCTCTTTCCTTGTGCCTGTCACCACCCCCCACCCAGGTTCTCATTTCTGGGGCCACTCAAGGTGGTGCTTTTACAGTGTGTCCCAGTGTCTTTCCCTCTGCCCTTCTCAATTGAGACTTCTCCCCCTCCTCCTGTTTGACTGCCAACCTCCTCTCCTTCCTCACCTCTGAGTATTATCCCTCCCCCTGCCATGCTGTACTCAGTCTCTCCACTAGTAATACCCCCTCTCCCTTCTCTTTGTGAGTACTATCCCTTGTGCAATCTCCTCCTGCATCCTCTTTCCCATGTGTTGCTAGTACAGCAAACATGTTCCCTCCTCCCTTTGCCTTACTGTGTTTCTTCCTGCCTATTGCTGCTGCTCTTTTTCTAGGTCCTACTAGAGTACACCCTTCATCAACTGGCTTTCTGTCTACTGTGCCTCCTCCCCTTGATCCTCTCCCTTGACCCACTGTTCTTTCTCTGTGGTGCCCCCACAATACTCTCAGATGTCAGTCCTCCTACCGATGCAATCCTCCCCAGCTCCCTGCCAAGCCACTGAACCTCTTCCTCAAGCCTTCGTAGTCTGTGGCATATTGGACACCCTCCCAGCCTCCCCAGTATATTCCATCTGCATTGCTACCCTACAATCCTACTCATGATCCACACTACCTATACAGCCTCTCCACACCATTCTCCCTACAGTATCAAAATAGCTTCAAAAATGCTTAAAGAATAAATTGATAAACAGTAAATTACAACAAATTGTGTAGCAGGCAAAAGAACATTTAAAAATACTAAGCAACACATAAGATGGACTGGGGGAAAAGATTGGTACTAGGGGTTCGGTGCAGTTCTGGTGTCAGTGTTGGGAGTGTTGCAGGTGAATAAGGTGCAAAAGCTGAATAAATTGGGCCTACTCCTCTCGAACCACTGCTGGAGATGCAACCAGGGGGTGGAGTCTCATGTACCTCTTGTGGCTCTGCCCCATACTCTCCACATGCTGGAGAAAAGTGCAGACCATCTACACAAACACAAGTACCACCCAGTTGAACTGATCCCAGCCTGGACGCTGCTGGGCATTGACTCAAATGATCTCCAGGGTCCTCCTGTGTTTGATAATTGGTGTACGTTAACACTAATTACAGCAAAGTGCATCATACTGCAATATTGGAAGCAGCAGAACCTGCCTAGCATGCAGGAATGGCTGGAATAATTGGGCATGATTGCCAGCTGTGATCAGGGATAGACTGCCCCAATATTGGGAGGGATGGGGAAACTTCCTCCACTCAGAGCATTATAAAATATCCAAGATCTATCCTGTCAAGCCCTGCAGACTTTAGGAGCAGGATGGAGACTACACCCAATACAGAGCAGAAATGCCCTCTGCAAACCCAGACACCTCACAAGAACTTCTCCTGACCTGATGTGGGTGACAGGTCTCCTTAGCCAGACTGAAGAGACAGGATAATATTGGACCAATACAACATGTTAGGAATAGGAATTCACTGAACACTTTCAACACCCACGAGAGGTGGATGAGGGGCCAAATTGCAGGAAGCCCAAAGGTTTGTCTGCAGCAACAGTTATGATAGCTTGTTTGTTCCATCAGTTTTTCGACTACTTGTACAGTTTCAACATTTTCTTTGTCATATCTTGTAAAGTCAGACTTCTCTATGGCGGAATCTATGCTTGTTAAGTATACCTTTGTAGAACTGCATCTCCAGGGGGCTTTGCCCTAGCCAGATTTTTGACTCCTGTATTATATACATTATTGTATTAGCAGTACTTGTGTTTTGGAAAGTCAATAAACTTTTAACTGCAAAAAATTGTGCCTAGCTTTGCGTTTTTTTGATAAAATAAATAATTTTATCCATGAGTATTGAAAAATGCAAACCTTTTTAGTTTTGATATTTTTCTTAAGTTCATTTCTTTCTTTTCAGTGGTTTTGGGGAAGTATTCAGATGGATGCGAGAGCAGGAGAGTCAATGTACTTGTTTGAGAAGGTGAGTTAAGTTCATGAACTTTGGTTTTCAATTACTAGAAGCAGAATGCGCTGCGTGTGTGTGTGTGTGTGTGTGTGTGTGTGTGTGTGTGTGTGTGTGACAAGAGTAATTTCACTGGTTTTGTTCTGGTTACACAAAATATTTTTTATTCCAGTCTGATAGTCCTGCCCTCAAAAAGTCTGTATCGCTGCTTTCCCTGAGTACCCCGAACAGTAATCGAAAGAAGCGTCGTCTTAGGGATACTCTTGCACAACTGACCAGGGACACTGAGATTTCACCCTTCCCTCCCCGGAAACGGCAGTCAGCTGAGCACTCCCTGTCAATTGGATCCTTACTTGACATCTCCACTACGCCAGAGTCAGGAAAATCTTCTGGAGGTATGCTGGGCAACATTTTTGTTCGTATTAATGGCTAATTTGAAACACAGTACATTGATTGTGTTGGCTGCTGTCGCTAACATTTTGTCTTGCAGGAACTTCTGCTAGTTTTCTGCTGTGTAATAACAGTTATTTATGGTGGGAAGGGATGCTGTATTCATCTGCACCACTCTGGTTCCAAAGCAGGGATGAAATAGGTATGATGTGCTGGTTTATAGGGTTGCCCTACTCATTCTACTACCAAGGGTACCCTGTGATTCCCTTGGTTAGCAGAAATTTGTCCATGCTTTTGTTCAAGGCCTGTACTGCCTTCTATCCATTCTCTCTGCAGGTAGGCTGTTCTGTAGGTTCACCACCTTCTAAGAGGAAAGGTGTCCTATTGTTACCCCTGAATATACCACCTCTGAGCTTCAGGGCATGTTTTGTGTCCTACTTGACACCAGATCAAACATCTGACTGATCTTATCAATATCCTTGAATATGTGAATGACTGAGTTCATGTTCCCACTCATCTTTTCTCCAAAGATGAATGTTATGGGTCTGCAATCTCATTTCATGGCTCGAGTCCTCCATACCCCTGATTATTTTGATTACTCTGTGTTGTACCCTCTTGACCTCTTCAATATCCTTTTAGTATTGAGTTTGGCCAAAACTGCACCCAGTACTTCAGGTGGTGCCAGACCAGTGCTTTGTACAGTGGCAGAAAGACTTACCAAAAGTAATACCTCTATATAACATAAGTGAAGTTGAGTATTGCTTACTGGTGTCGTAACACAATTTTGTCTGCATAATAAAAACATAAATCCACAAACATTGCATATTTTGTAATGTTTATATGAGCTTTGTATTATTTGTAGACTTTTCTTTCAGAATCTCCGGGGATAAGAATAGTAACAAGGAGTAGAACAAGTTTTAGTGGGCAAGCCAGCTATCGAAATGATAGGAGATATAGTCAGAAGTGGAAGAACAAAAGGAATAGACAGTACAGATATGAAAAGGAAAACATGAGAAATGACTTGCCCTTTTGTACCACTAAGTTTTCTTCAAAAGAGCATGTTTTGGAGCAAGAAAATGAAGGTTCGAGTATTAAGATGTTAACAAATTCTCCATTCAGTGATCCAGGAGAAGTAGCACTTCCACTTCCAAGCAGTACCTGTTGTCCAGAGGAAAATGAAAGATTACAAACTGAGCCATTTTATTTTGGTGCATGGGGTGATCAGAACACAGTAGCACAGCAAAATAATTATGATTGTACTACAAAAAATGTAGCCCGTGAAAGCAATACTCTGACAGAATTACTAGATCATAAAGAGATTGGGTTGCTAACTTGTCTAGCTAATGCTGAACATGGTACCCAGTCAGAAGAATTTACTGAGACAGAAATTCCAGTGGTTGGACAGAATACGTTTGGAAAAAATGAAATTAAATCTAGCGTTAACCAATGGGAAGAACACCAGCACATTTGCAGTCAAAATGAAAGCAAGTATCCAGTGGAAGATCTAAGGTCTAAAAAAGATGCAGTTAAGAAAGAATTGAAAAAGAGCAATTCAGAAGTTAGTCCAGTGAAACTACAGTGTGAGATTAGTGACAGAAAAACACAGAGCTCCAATATAAGCTGCAATATAGGTGAAAATAAATATTCGGGTTATGAGTTGGACATTTCGTCAACAGAATCTGAGTATTCATCAACAGACACTTACCTTAGGTACAGCTATGGAGATAGTAGTTTTGTTCAGAATACAGGTAAGAATATTCACAGGTAACTCAAGAAGGGGCCTAATGTTAAATAAGGCATATTTGTTGGAGTTTATGCTGAATGGCACATCGAAGGTATACAAGCTTTAATAAAGCAGGCCCCCAAGAAGGCAAACTGCCAGTAGTAAATGGGTTATATAAGAAAGAAGCTGAATTTAACATTCTTTAGCCGTCTTAATTTCTTTTGGGCCAATCAAAAATTTTATTAATGGTGTATCTGGAGCCCTGACGAAAGTACGCTTGGTGCATATCAAGGACTACACTATTCAGTGTAACTTAAGCACAGAACAAACTTTTTTATAAGACTAAGGCTTTTGTTTAGTTCAGTCTACTTTCACCAGTTCTGAAAAATGAATCCAGGGAACATTTATCAGGCAGCACCTGGAAAACCAGCTTTTACCTATTAGTTGTTTTTATGTGTCAGTTCAGCTCAAACCCGGAAAAATGTAGTGCGTTCTGTATTCCTTTTTATCTTCATCAGAGTTTGGATTTATTTTATATGGCTAGTCTTGAACTTTTTAAAGGGGGTAGTCCTAGTGCTCAGGTTATGGTTTGTCTCATGAGTTTGTTTTTCAAGTACTTGGTTAGTTGTAGATAGAAGAAGGCATTAGCCTATAGTAACATCTCCCACACTGTGACCAAATACGACTAGAACCCCATGTATTTGTCGAGTTCTCTTTTAAAGTGACCAGTCATTCAATTCCACCAAATACTGAGGCAGTTTGTTCCAAGTCTTGGGGCCCTAATGGTGAAATAATTGTCTTTTAGTAGTGTTTACTCTTTGTATTTCAAATTGCTTATAATGGGACCCAAGAGCAAGAGGCTTTACCAGGGGAGTGATATCATAAGCTGAAATTAATTCTTGGTTTTAAGGTATGTTGAAGAAGTGCAGATAGTAGACCCTTGCTCTCCTTTGTTATAACGACATTAAATGTAATTCCTTTAGCGTATATTCGTAGGTTTATGTTTCAAGCTAGTGATTAGTTTAATTGCCCTTCTTTGCACCTTCTCCAGAAGGTTGATGTCTCGCCTTTAATAAGGTGCCCAGAATGGGGATCCATATGCCACATGTGGTCTGTCGTATGGCTTATACAAACCAATAATACTGTGTTTGTCTCTGGTAACAAAGGCTTTTTTGATAATGCTTATAAATTTGTTAGTTTGTGTAGTTTTTTGTACATGTTCATGCATATTAATAGTCAATGATAATGCCTAGGTCCCTTTTGTTACATACATATTCATTTCAATATAGAAATACAGTACATGTCCTCTGGATGAGAAGCCAGCCCAACTATCTGTAAACTGCTCCACTACCTATTGTTTATGGTGCTGCTGTTCCTGCCTAAACTATGAATGATTAAGTGTAAGAAACTTACCTGCAAAAGGGTTTCTTTCATTTGTGGCCTGTGGCAAACAACTTTTGTGGATAGGGCCCTTGGTGATTAATGTAACTGTTGGTGAAATAGAGGAATGATTACGGTTGCTATAGCAAATTGGCCCCCATGGCTACTATGCTGACTTAGAATATTCTATGTATACTTATAAATGTTACTTTTGACAGAAACGCCAAATTCATGTGCAAAGCCCTCAAAGCTTTCTACACCTGTGCCTATGAAGCAGTCTGCCAGATGGCAGGTTGCAATGGAGCTGTACCAGACAGAAAGCAACTATGTAGATATCCTGACAACAATCAATAAGGTGAGTTTGAATCTCATCAGAATTTGTTTTACTTATAAACCCTTGTTTACCTATATCCAACATATTAAATTTGCAATTTAAGACCTCACGTGATTTGGCTCCCAAGAACATTTAGTTGCATGTAAAATCTTTCTCTGCAACATAGTATGCTCAAATAACTATGATTTGATGGGAAAGCTGAAGTAGTGTTAGAGCAGCTAACCCAGGTCACACGTGATGGCTCAATGTGCATATTTAGGTTACCAAGTTTTTAAATAAATGAGCAGAAACCTCTGGGAAAACCTTTTGAAAATGCTTAACTCCAAATGTTTGCAAATAAACAGGACTTTTGGCCCATAGACTTAATGTATTATGACCGCTTATTCCCTGCCTGAAATAATTCTACTTCACTTGTGACATCACTGGTGCCTTCTTGTCGGCAGATTGTAATGCCACAAAGAATATTAAGACTTCAGTGAGGAATAAATGGAACCCAGGGAAAGAGCTCCTCAACCTAGGGGCCACTACTACAAATGCTTGGTCCCTAACTGATTTTTCTTTTCCCCCCAACAATACTGTAGCTATACGACCTCTGAGCATTCACCTGCTTCTTCCTTCGGGTTTTTCTGCTGGCAATATCCCAGCTTCATCTGCCACTGCATACATTGTTGTAGCCCATAGGTATCCACATGGTAGAGATCCCTAAAGTCATTGACAATCATTCAGATGGCTCTTTGTGCATGGTCCCCGCACCTTTCGTTTTTCCACTTTTGTGTCCCATTTGTTGACCTAGGCATGCAAACGGCTTCCTGCAGGTGGAGTGTGCTTACTGGCCCTTGTTACTGAAAACTGCTGCCAACCATCTGTGGCTGTGACGCACTGCTGAGTGTCATCTGTTTCAGCCATGGCCTCTCCCTGACATGGCTGCTCGCTTCTACTCCTGAACATGGGTGAGCAGCATGACAGTACAACTAGTTGCTGCATCCCTAGCTAATTTTGATCTTTAGAGGGTAATTCAAGTCACTTCAGGGTGACCGAGTGGAAGACCGTTTTCCCATAGGGTCTTCCTGGTGGGTGGAAAATTGTTCCCTGATGTCTGTTCAGGACCTTGTACACTAATAATATTTTCTAGGGGCATGGATAAGGTTCACTTATCCACACCCTGGCATTTACATTGGAAAGATGTTATTGGCCAGAACGTCTTTAAGCTAAGCTTCTCTTACCTCCAGGGCACTATAACACCCAACTGTGCCCCGTGATGTCAGATCTCTCTTTCTGCTGGAAGAACAGGTCACCTCCTTCATGCTCTGCTTAGGATTTTTCCACGCCATGGACAGACCTTTCCTTTTCCTTTCAAAATTATCAAAGCTAAAGTCATTTGATTGTAGTTTTGAGGTTCTTTCAACTCAGTCACTGGACCAATGATGGAACTCAAACTAGGATTCGAATTTTTTGTTCGGTGCCAGCAGAAGATGTCGATCACTGAGCCACATGTGGGTGGGTGTATGTGTGTGTGTATACTGTCTGGGCAGGCAGTTCAACATGGCCAAGTACAGCCTGTACTTATCCATGCTTCCTGAGTCCCTCGTGGACAAGGAGGATCTGGCTGTTGCTGGGTCGGCCTTCGGAAAGGGATCCGTAGAATTAGCCTAAGAGCCGCAAAAAGGCTAGGGTCTGCTACACAGCTTGCAGCCCTTGAGATGGAAGCAGCGGCTGCTGTTGCAGGCACTTCCTTCGTTCTCTACGGTCTTCCTGGCTGGGGCCAGCTTTGGAGGGTCTTTCACCGTCCAGTTCTGTGATATGCCAGTCTCTCCAGACCATGGGGGAGAGTTCTGCCTTCTGTGTGGTTCAAAATCTAAGCAGTGCTTATCATGTAATGAGGAGAGACTGAGGTACTTCCGGTCTCTTGACCCGCTCGATGGCTGTCGACCCTTGCCCGGGTTGACCAGGCAGTCAGTTTTTCTGGATCCAGTTGACCAGTTGTCTGACGAGGCTGAGGAGTCTGCTTTGCAGACCTCTGTATTCCTGGTCCTCACTCAGGAGGACATGGACCAGTTGGTGACCCTGGTCGATCCTTCCAGTGATAAGCTTCCACCTGGGAGCAGGTCTTTGCCCTTATTGCTCAGCGATGGCAGGTGCATCATCTACGGCCAACTGCAAGATGACACCCCTCGCTGTCGACTGCTTGGTTGACAGTAGAGTTTGCGGTCTAGGCACTGGTGCTTTCCATCCCGCTTGACTGTGAGGTGCCACTGTCGACTTTCCTTGTCCTCCACATCCTCGGGTGAGGAGAGGCATTGGTGTAAGATGCACCGGTGCTACAAGGAGATCTCTGGCAGCAGTGGGCCATTGCTGAGCAAGGCTCTACCCCCAAGGACCTCCGGTCCCCTAGCAGCCACCTGTGGTAGCCCTGCCGGGTCCAAGCTCCACAGTTGCTCCCTACACCTGCTTTTCCACCGATTGTGGTGGAGCTGCCACCTCAGCATTTGCCAATTGGTACTTGAACCAAGGAAGCCAGCCCTTCATACGCTGGCTTGCCAGGTCGGTTGGTTGTTCGGATTACTACTGGTGAGGATTCCAGGGAGGTCTGTGGTGATCAGCGACCGAGGGGCATCTTCAAGGAGTCATCAGATGACTTGGATCTGGAGTCCATGGTCTCCTCGGGGGTCTTGGCTATTCAGCTGTAACTTGGTCGAGGAGCCTTCTACTGACCATGGGCCGGTGCCCTTCAGTGGGCTGCTCTGACTGATCTGAATCCATGTTAATCCCGCCAGGGGGATGTGGACAAGTCTCTGGACAAGGAGTCCCGTAAGATTGACCATGCTGCAAAAAGTGTACACAGCAGCCACTCTGGGTCTCTGTCAGTCTAACTATGCCATCTTGTTGGCTAATTATGGTCATTCCCTAATGGGAATCTTTGATGTGGTCCTCCCTCACCTTCATCCAGAGTAACAGATGGTGGTGGAGCTCATCAGAGATGAAAGTCAGTCACTGGCTAAACAGAAGCTCCAGACCGCCTTGGACGTGGATGATTCATGTGCCCTTGCAGTGGCAGGGATTCCTCACACATCTCTGTGCTTTGCTGCATTTGTTCATCTTCACGATAGACACCCAACTGAAGATGGCTGATGTCCCTTTCCTTGGCATCAACCCCATTGATCCTGGGGTGGAAGGGCATTTCACTCAGATTGACAAATCTATCGCCTCCCTTGACTCTGTCCCAGAAGGACCAGAACAAAAAAACAAAGAAGCAGGCTTTTTGGCACCAGTCCTTTCAGTCACAGCCTCTGTCAGCAGCCCCAGCAGGGGCAGTTTTAGGCCTGGCACCCCAAGCAGAAGTCTGGTGACCGAGGTCCAGGAAAGCGGGAGGGCAGGGTAGTGGTGCCCTTCCGGTAGCAGCTGCCCAATGATGGGTTGGGGGTTCATCCCTCCTTTAAACAAATGGGCGCTCTCAAGAAAATGAACTTCAGAAGGTGGTTCTTGCATTTTTCAAAATGTTTTTATTTGCATACATACCAACGTTTCACCATTCATTACCAGGCTTTCCAGGGGAAATGCTTTTTTGGAGAATTTCCTCAGTTTCTGTTAAGTATTTTAAATGTATCCTTCCTTCTAAGGATGCCTGTCAGCACCCTGTTTTTTCTTATGAATCTCTGCTTAGTGTGCTGTTTTTTGCCTCCATTTCCAGTTTAAAACACTCCTTCATTTGTCAGCATGAAAGGAGCATTTTAAACTGGAAACAGAGACAGAAAATAGCACACTAAGCAGAGACTCGCCAAAAACATAGTTTGAAGGAAAAGTAGGGCGCTTGACAGTCATCCTTTGAAGGAAGACTACGTAGAAAACACTTAACATATAAATGTAAAAAGAGGAAAGAATTCTCCATAAAGCATTCCCTCTGGAAAAACTGGTTATTGGAGAAATATTGGGGTGTATGGAAGTAAAGATTTATTTTGAAAAATGTAGCAAGGATCTTCTGAAGTTCATTTTCTGTTGGAGAGCACCCCCACCCCAAATTTCTTTATTGCATTGTATAGCATCTTGGGGTAGGTCTGACTATTACTGCACTGTATATGCATTCATTGCCTGTAGCAAACTTCCTTTTTCTGGGTGTCATCCTTCCACCTGTCTTGTACCCACCTGCTCCCCCGGTCAGAGGCTGAATATGTCACTTGTTGTCACATTGGTCCGCTATCGCAGCGGACAAGTGGGTGTTGGACATAGTGGGCAGAGGATTGTCTCTAGACTGAGAGGCTCTTCTGCTGTACTGCCTCCATGTGCCTTGAGAGTCCTGGGTGTCTCAGGATATGCTGCCCACCCTCAGGGAGGACATTGCTCATCTCTTGCGAAAGGGGCACAGCCCATGTACGGAAGCCCTGGCCATTCAGGGTTGTGTGTCAAGGTACTTCCTGGTCCCAAAATGGACAGGGGGGCTGGCACTCCATGCTGGATCCACATGATCTGAACCAGTACTTGCTGAAGCACAAGTTCCGATGGTAACTCTGAGCCAGCGTATACCATCCCTGGAGCAGAACATGTGGTATTGCTCCCCTTGCCCTCCAAGATGTGTTTTTCCACATTCTCGTCTGCAGGTTCTACTGCTGGTACCTACATTTCTGAGTGGAAGGGGTCCTATACCAGTTCCAGATCATGTTATTCAGCCTCTCCTCTGCACTTAGGGTCTTCGCCAAATACATGGCTATGGTGGCAGCCCACCTGCGGCGCCTAGGGGTCAGAGTGCACCCCTAGCTGGATGACTAGCTGATATATCCAGAGAGGCTGTGGAGAGATGTACAGATCTGGCTCTCTAGTCCTTCTGAAACTTGGGCCTGTTGGTCAACCCAGACAAGTCCGAACTGGTACTGAAGCAAGTGATCATGTTCATTGTGTCAGAACTCAAACCGCTGTGGGCCAAGGCTGCCTTCCAGCAGACCGGGCACAGGCTTTTACCTCTTTTGCCACAGCATTTCAGGTTGGCCCAGGATTTTCTGCAGTTGCTGGGGTACATGGCATCCTGCACCAGCATGGTCCTTTGGGCCCTTTGGTGGATGTCCACGGAAGCATGAATCTGGCGGTGCCGAGGATCCGGCTCCACTTAGCCTCGAGCTCTTCTTCCTCTTTTGGGGAAGAAGAATCGGTGCCTCTCGGTTGCCCATTGGTATGTCCGCATGAGGATTGTTTGTTGGAAGGGGCGATAGGCCTGAACCGACTTTCGTGGGTTCCCCTTGGCCCTGCTCCTAACGGCCGCATTCTCGACTCCGGACTCCATCTCTGTCCTCGTTGGAGTTCCGGTGAGCAGTTTCACCTCTGGGCCGCTCCTGTGGAGCAGGGGGTTTGATTTTCCTTTTTTCCTGGCTGTGTTCCTGTTTTCGGGGCCTCCGGACCTCAGAGCCGTTGGACTGGAGCCGGGTCAATTGGATAAGAATTTCTCCATTTCCTTTCCTTCATCGATGAATATCCAAAGAATCTACAAGCAAGACAGCGCTTTTTTGCTCATGTCGTTGCGGTAGGAAGATCTACTATTATGACAACCATACCATTTATGTTCGGTGTCTGTGTCCCACACACTACACCATCTCTTGCTTTCATTGCCAGAAATTCAACCATGCAACCAGTCAACGACGGTTGCAGGAGATCGAAGCACACCTTATGGAGCAGAAAGTCTCTCTCCTTAGAAGGGGGCCCATTTCAAGGAGCTTCCTACTACTCCATTACTCAAGAAGCATAAACATGACAAGCATAAATCGTCATCTTCATCAGGCAAATGCTTGTCGACGGCCACCATTACCGGTGCTCCACCGTCTGCAGTGCCCTCCAGGACTGCTTCCTCATCTGGGATTTACAGCTTCTCGTCGACGGCGCTTTCCAGTGCCCTTTCAGGAGTCTCTATGGTGGTTCCCTTGATGTTCCATCGATGGTGCCTCATTTCCCATCATCGTCTCCTTTTAAGCATTCCAGTGTCTCTTCCATTTAAGCCCCATGAATGATTGGCCATTCCTCCTATGGTCAGAACTACTGGGTTTACAGTTTCCACTGCTCTTCCACCTTCACTGCCGTTCTGCCATAGGGGCCAGGCGGAGAAAGCGAGACCTTGGGCTTTACCACCCAGGGGCTAGGCCTGTTTATACCTCATGTCCTATTTCCTCAACAATCCCCCTGGTTTCCCAGAAACCCCCTACTCCTTTCCCTAACCCTCCCTCCTTGGATGTAGCTTCATTGGTACAACAGGTTTTACAAGTAATGAGGCACTCTCAATCTCCCATTCCAGGGGAGGCGAGTCACCCTCCCCAGGATGACATTTACTGCAGCCACATCCAAGAGCAGGGTCATTCTCGATGCCCTGCAAGGGGCAGGCCTTAGACAGCTAGTGTTGGAACCCACTTGGGAGGGAGCAGTACTAGACCTGGTACTCTCAAACAGAGAGAGGATCACAAATTTAGAAGTCAGTAGACATCTGGGAACAAGCGACCACTGCACAGTGTGCTTCACAATAAGCACAACTATGGAGACTGGCCATACAAAAACAAGCATACTGCACTTTAGAAGGGCTGACTTTGGCAAAATGGGTGAATACCTGAGGAATACACTAGCAAATGGCCAAAAAGGAGGGGTGGAAGAAAAATTGAGAACTCAAAACTGCCATCATAGAGGCAACAAGCCTTTGTGTGAAACAGATAAAGAAAACAAAGCGGAGTAAAAAAAACACTGGTTCTCAAAAGAGGTGGCAGGAAAGGTTAAGGAGAAAAAGGCTGCATTCAAAAAGTATAAGGAATCACAGAAGGATCACGACAGGGAACTGTATCAATTAAAGTAGAAAAGTGGGGAAGGCAGTCAGAATAGCAGAAGCCCAAACTGAGGAAAAAAATAGGCAATTCAGTTAAGAAGGGGGATAAAACCTTTTATAGGTACATTAGGGAGCATAGAAAGGTTAAGGGAAGAATAGTGAAGATTAATAAAGGAGAGGGGAGGTGGGCAGAGGGAGACAGTGGAAAAAGCAGAGTTACTGAATGAATACTTTTGCTCAGTTTTCACAAAAGATGAGGAGGAGTTACCTAAACCAGACAATAGAAGCACTCTTGGTAGGGGGGTTGACACAAGTCCATTTACAGAAGAGTCTCCTGAAAGAACTCTTAAAGATCAAGGTGGACAAAGCAACGGGGCCTGACGGGATTCACCCCAGAATCCTAAAAGAACTAAGGGAGGACCTAGTGACACCACTGACCACACTTTTTAACAAATCATGGGGAGGATGGAACGGTATCTGAGGACTGGAGGAGGGCAGATGTGATTCCCCTTCACAAAAGTGGGAGCAAGGCAGAAGCAGGAAACTACAGACCTGTAAGTTTGACCTCAGTGGTAGGGAAAATGATGGAATCACTTCTAAAAGGAAGAATTGTTGAGTACCTAGAGGCCAGCGGGGCACAGGACCCAAAGCAGCATGGATTTACAGCAGGAAGGTCATGTCAGACGAATCTAATAGATTTCTTTGACTGGGTGACCAAAGTAATAGACTAGGGAGGGGCTGTGGATATGGCCTACCTAGACTTTAGCAAGGCATTTGACACAGTCCCGCACAAAAAGATTGATAATCAAGTTAGCCAGCCTGGGAGTTGGTCCCAGGGTGGTAGCCTGGGTAGCAAACTGGCTGTACAACAGGACACAGAAGGTAATAGTGAATGGAACACATTCTGAAGAAAGGGGGGTCACTAGTGGAGTACCTCAGGGCTCAGTACTAGGTCCAGTCTCTTTAACATCTTTATAGGTGACATTGCAGAGGGTCTGGAGGGAAAGGTATGCCTCTTTGCAGATGACAAAGATCTGTAACAGAGTTGATACACAAGGGGGGTAGAAAGGGTGAGAAGGGACTTGGCAAGGTTGGAGGAATGGTCAGACATATGGTAACTTAGATTCAATGCAAAGAAGTGCAAAGTAATGCACCTGGGAAACAAAAACCCAGGAGAAGAGTACTCAGTAGCAGGGGAGGTACTAACAACAACAAAAATGGAAAGGGACCTGGGGGTAGTCATATCAGATGATCTAAAGGTGGGTAAGCAATGTGAGAAGTCAGTAAGGAGAGCCAGGGGGATACTGGGAAGCATAGGAAGGGGCATCACAAGTAGAAAAAGGGAAGTGGTTATCCCTCTGTACAGACAGTTGGTGAGACCCCATCTGGAGTACTGTGTGCAGTTTTGGAAACCTCATCTACGCAAGGACATAGACAGGATGGAAGCAGCCCAGAGGAGGGCAACTAAAATGGTGCAGGGTCTGCATCAGAAACCATATGAAGAGAGACGGAGAGCTTAATATGTATACCCTTGATGAAAGGAGGGACCGGGGGGACATGATAGAAATGTTCAAGTACCTCAAGAGAATCAACAAAGTCCAGGAGGGTAGCATCTTTCAGAAAAAGAGATGTGTAAGAACAAGGGGGCACACTTTAAAGATAGAGGGGGGATGGCTCAAGGGTAATGTGAGGAAATTTTTTTCATGGAGAGTGGTGGATGCATGGAACCGCCTTCCTGGGGAGGTTGTTGGGTCTAAAACAGTGGGGGAATTCAAACATGCATGGGACAGACATAAAGCAATTGTAGTGGGGGGGTTGCAGGAAGTAGGCTGTTGGTTAACTAGAATCTGCAGCTTATCCAGTAGGTAGGGAAATGGGCAGACTGGGTGGGCCAAGTGGTCCTTATCTGCCGTCAGTCTCTGTTTCTATGTTTCTTACCCCTCTGCCAAAATGATTCCAGGGAGACGGGGATTGCTCACCACCCTGATCCCCTCCCTCCTATGAGGAAGAGTACTTTCTAGGGACGTGGATATGTTCATCCACACTTCTTGGCATGTCCCTTTCCCCTTTAATTCTTGCTGGAAGGTCTTCAAGCTGGCTCCTCCCACCCACCCGGTTGGTATAACCCTCGGCTCTACCCCATGATGCTAGATCTTCCTTTCCGCTGGAAGATACAGGTTACTTCCTCTCCGCTACTGTGTTTTGTAGGCCCTGGCTTCAAATTCTGTGGATCCTGTGAAGATTTGGCTCGTACGAGTTAGCGATTGCAATTTGCACTATTCGATCATGGGAAATAAATCTTCCCCTGGTGTTTGCCAGTGCCCATGCAGCCATGACACCCAGGCTTGCGAGATGTCTCGCTTTCCATACGAACGTCCTCGATGATGGTCTCGCATGCCACAAGTTGGTCAGGCCCGAGAATCGCAATCCTCCAGTGAAATCCGAAGAAGACCGGTGGGCAGTCTCTGCGGCTGCAGGGTCCATGAGCAGTTAAAACAAATGCAGGCCTTTGAGGAAGAAATGTTGTGGGCATAGAACTCATCTCTTGGCCAATTTTGGTTCACAACCTGGGATTAATGTTCTCGGTTCCTTCGAGTTGTGCCAATCTCTCCCCACTAAGGGAGGGACCTGGCTCTCATATCTCCCGGTCCCGTAAAAGGACAAGAAACCGAGAGATTCTTTGTCTCGGCGGAGACGTTCTTGGGATCCTGCCCGATCTTGGTCCCAGGAAACTGCAGTCTCGACTTCGGTCGAAATTACTCCCTCGGCTGCTGGCTTCTCGGCTTTGCTGTCTGGTCAGTTGGCCGAGGCCTTGATCGACGATGCAGTTGAGATCACTCTCTGTCTTGTTGATCTGTTGTCGCCTGACGAGGCTGACAACTCTGACTAGGACCCTTGTCCTGCCTCTTCCTGATGAGACCCAGCCAGCTAGGAATACCATTGAGGAACTGATCCCTGATCCGGGAAAATCACTGGTTCCCCTGGTGTCTCCTGAGCGACCTACTCAACCAGTCCGATCGAGGTCAAGATTTTGGACCTCTCGACAGACAGCCTGAAGAAAACGCATAAATGCGCTAAAAAGAGGCGGCACCTCTGTTCATCCTCTTCCTCCTCGGATGAGGAGAGGCTTCGACGGAAACTCCGTTGACGCTACGAGGATTTAATGTAGCAACTGCTGATTCTGTCTAGGCAGAAGCCTGCTTCAGTTTTCACCTCTGCCATTACTTCGCTTTTGCCTCCTAGGCCGAAGCCAACTCCACTAGAACTGGTGAAATGTCTCTCAGCGGAGTGCTAAACCTGCACTGGTTTGGCTAAATCAAGTCTTCCACCGATTGGTGGAGCCGCTGCTAAACAGCCTTTGGGTCCTACGAAGGATGCTCGGACAGTTCCGGGTCTTCAGTGTAGATTATTGGTCACCCTTACGCCTGACTGCCACTGGCGTGTAGAGGGGGACCTTGGTGACCGACCGACTTATCTGGATTCTTCGGATTTGGACGACACCGACCTTCACTCTCATCCGCTGGATGATGAGTCCATTGGCAGTCTGTCAACTGAGGAGGGCCCTTCATCATTTTTTGGGGATTCTCTGCCTACTCCACGGGGATTCCCCTGGAGCCTGTCCAGAAAAGGGCTGAGTACCCTCTTACAGATATTCTTAAGAGGGGATACCCCCACGGAAGCCTTCCCAGTGGCCGAGGCCATTGTTGGCCTTGCTTTAGAGCTATGGCTGCACCCTGCCTCCTGCCCAGTACCGTCTGCCTTGATGGCCCGCAAGTATGCGGTGCCCATTGGGTCCCTAGCGGGGTTCATGGAACATCCCTCAGCGGAGGGGTTAGTGACCACTTCTGTGTTCAGATGCACAGGCAGCTCTGCTGGTACTGATAGACCTCTGGACAAGGAGTCCACAAAACTGAACCACACTGCCAGGAAGGTCTGTGCAGCCTCCTCTCTAGGCCTCCATCAGGCAAGCTTGGCCGTCATTATGGCGCACTTGTCCGATGCCCTCCTGGGCTCCTTGGACGAAGTTCTCCCGCATCTCCTCGCAGACCTTCAGACTATGGTCAAGCAGATCCGGGGCCGAGCCATTGCCAAGCAGCAACTTCAGACGGCCTTGGATCTCATGGACTCTTGCAGCCACGGTTGCCATGCGCCGCAGGGCTTGGATGAGGTTTTCCACTGTCACGGCGGATACCCAGCTTAAACTCACAGATGTTCCTTTCCTGAGCACCGATCTCTTCTGCCCAGGTGTGGATGGTCACCTTCAGCGAATCGGGCAGTCCAATGCCACCTTGGACTCCGCTACTTCTGCCCCAAAAAATGCTCCTGGCTCTAAAAAGCAGCAGAAGAAGCCTTTTTGGTATCTTGCTCCTGCGACCAAGCAGCCCTCCTTTCAGGTAGGGCAGCAACAGCAGGCACCGACTTGGTGCCCTTAGCCCAAGTCTGGGTCTCCACCGGCCCGCAGACATGGAGCTCGGGGTTCAGGCAGTTTCCAATCTGGACCCTCTTCCTCCAAGCCTGCCCAGTGATGGAATAGAGGCTGCCACCCCTATCCCTGTCACGCCAGCTCTGGGCCCTCCCGTGGGGGGTCAGCTCAGTCACTTCCTTTCCGCCTGGTCCGCTGTTACCACGGACAGGTGGGTCTTAGAAATGGTCTGCCAGGGTCTGCCTCTAGAGTTCGAGCAGTACTCTCCCAGCCAAGCCAAGCCCCATGGGAGGAGAGAGTATCAGCCCACACTTGGTCGGCTCTGAGAGACAACATAACCCAACCCCTCCTCAAGTGGATCGAGTGGCAGATCCTCCAGTCAACCCAGGGCTCGTTTCCAAGTACTTTCTGCTCCCAAAGTGGACGGGGACTGGCGCTGCATTCTAGATCTGCATGACCTGAGTCAGTATCTCAGGCCACGCACCTTCAGGATGGTAACTCTGTCCTAGATCATACAATCCCTGGAGCAAAACATGTGGTTCTGCTCACTGGACCTACAGGACATGTTCTTTCATGTCCCAATCTGTCCATCCCACCAGCAGTTCCTCCGCTTCAGAGCAGAGGGAACCATATACGAGTTCCGAGCCATGCCATTCAGCCTGTCTTCGGCCCCATGGGTCTCCAACAAATGCATTGCAGTGGTGGCAGCCCATCTCAGGTGTCGAGGGGTCAGTGTGTGCCTGTACCTTGATGATTGGCTCTTGCCAGGTTCCACCCATCAAGAGGTGGTGAGGTCCAGGGACCTGGCCCTCCAGACCTGCTCTCAGCTTCGCCTCTTGATCAACTAGGCCAAGTCGGAGCTCGTGCCATCTCAGGTGATATGTATCATCAGGGCAGAGCTAAACTCTTGCAGAGTCAGAGCACGGCTCATGGCGAACAGGGCAGAGGTTCTCTCCTCCTTTGCCCAACCATTTCTGTTTGGGAACTTGCGCCCTGCCTGGGACTTTCTGCGCCTTCTGGGTTACATGTCAGCCTGCACCACCATGGTCCGTTGGGCCCAGTGGCATATGCGCCCCCTTCAATGGGTGCTGGCCGCCCAGTGGACTCAGTGCCTAAGTCATTTCGACCAGCTGATCAGTGTGATCCAGAAGATGTGGAACACTTTCGAATGGTGGACCATCCTCGACCATCTGCAAGAAGGGATCCTGTTTGTCCGCCCTGAGACGATGGTCGTCCTCATGACTGATGCCTCTCTCACAGGTTGGGGAGCCCACATGGGAACAACAGGGCCCACGGGTTCTGGACCCCCAAGGAATCCCAATACCATATCAACCTGTTGGAGCTCAAAGCAGTCAGCATTCACTCAGCGGCTTTGGGGTCAAGTGGTTCAAGTTTAGATGGACAATACCATGACCATGTACTACCTCAACAAGCAGGGTGGCACACATTCCTGGCTGCTGTGCAGGGAAGCTCTCCGCATCTGGACACTTGTGAGCTGACTTGAGGCAGATCTCCTAGCCATCCATGTGGCAGGAGCCTCTGATCAACTGGCGGATGCTCTCAGCTGCGTAGGTCAGACATCACATGAGTGGTCTCTCCATCCAGAGATAGCTCTGCCTGTTCTCCCACTGGGGCAAACCGATGGTGGACCTGTTTGCCTCCAGGGGAAAACACCAAGCTGAGGCTGTTTCATGCCCCCCCCCTCCCAGTGGGGATCGCTGCAGGGGATGTCTTCATGAGGCTGTGGACCCTTGGCCTCTTCTACGCCTTCCCTCCATTTCCCCTTGATCCACAAGGTGAGGAGGGAAAAGGCGCAGGTGATCCTGATAGCCTCTGATTGGCTCCGCCAGTTCTGGTATTCAGATCTCCTCAGCCTCAGCAACAGGCTCCCAAGGCATATTCCAGCATTCCTGGACCTGATATCTGTCAGTCAGGAGAAGGAATTTCATACGGAC
Organism: Neoceratodus forsteri; assembly: GCA_016271365.2. Classification (NCBI taxonomy): domain Eukaryota; kingdom Metazoa; phylum Chordata; order Ceratodontiformes; family Ceratodontidae; genus Neoceratodus; species Neoceratodus forsteri. The sequence goes on from CM028137.1 coordinate 513,836,884, forward strand.
ATTCGGTCCCTGCACCTGACTGCCTGGTACCTGAGCAGCTAGAGTTTCAGGCTTTGGGTCTCTCTGAGGATGCTCTTTCAGTAGTGGAAGCATCCAGGAAGGAGTCGACCAGAAAGTGCTATGCCTTCAGATGGAAAAGATTTTTTCATTTGGTGTCAGGGCAAGGGCTTGGACCCTCTGTCCTGTGGCTAGCATTTTAGACTATCTTTGGTCTCTTTCCAAAGGGGTCTTCAACCCTTAAGGTGCACCTGGCAGCCATCTCTGCTTACCGGGTGTGGGCCAGTCAGCAGACGGTGGCACAAGAGAAGGTGGTCTGGCACTTTTCAAGGGCCTGGATCACTCATCCCCTCCGGTGCATGAACCTCCACCTCTGTGGGATTTACTGCTGGTCTTGCCTAAACTCATGAGCAAGCCATTCGAACCAATGCACAAGTGTGAGCTACCACACTTGTTGTGGAAGACTGCCTTCCTGGTGGCTATCACGCCAGCCAGAAGGACTGGGGAACTCCAGGTGCTTTCGTTGGAGTCTCCTTATTTGGTCTTCCACAGAGACAAAGTTGTCCTGCGCCCCCACCTGAAATTCTTCACGAAGGTGGTGTCAGAGTTTCACCATAATCAGGTATTGACTCTGTTTGTATTCTACCTGAACTACACCTTGGATGCAGAGTACAGGCGCCATGCTCTGGACATGAGATGAGCTCTCTCCTATTACAAGGAGAGAATGGTGGAAATTCGGGGTGAGGTTCGCCAGCTGTTAGTTACGCTGAAGCCGCTTCTGGCAGACCTGCAGCAAAGTGGATGATTGGCAGATGGATTACATTTTGCATTGATCTCTGCTATAGGTTGGTGGGAAGGGAGCCTCCCACAGGCTAAGGGCTAATTTCACCCACCATTCTGCTGCGTCAGTGGCTGCTTCCAGGGACATCCGTATCCAGAAAATCTGCTGGGTTGCTACCTGGAAGACAGCAAACACCTTCATCAACCATTGCCACATCGACCTTGAGTCATGCCGGGATGCTGGTTTTGTGGCCTGAGTTCTCCAGTCTGTTTCCCAAGGAGGGGGTGTGTTCCTTGCCTCTCTCCTCCCAGGAGGAGTTTGAACTGCTAGGAGTCTAAGAAGTGTGGATGAACAACATATCCACGCTCCTAGAAAAACAGGTTACTCACCTGTAACAGTAGTTCTAGGAGTGGTATGTGTTCATCCACACTGACCCACCCAACCTCCCCGGCTGCGGCGCGCAAACCTGGCTTCCAGCAGGCTAAGATCTGGCGTCATGGGGTGGAGTCGAGGGTTATACTGGGTGGGTGGGAGGAGCCAGCTTGAAGACCTTCTGGCAAGAATTAAAGGTGAAAGAGACATGCCAAGAAGTGTGGATGAACAACATATACCACTCCTCGAACTACTGTTACAGGTGAGTAACCTGTTTTTTTTTCAGATGAGGCAGAATTTCTGAAAGCTTTCCCAGAGATCTGGAGGAGATTGAACTGCAGGACTTAGGCTCCCGTTCCCAGTCCTCTCTCTACCATCTCCTCTTCACATGAGGATGCCTCCGTTGGGTGGCTGCCTCTCATCCTGGTGACCCATGGTTTCAAGAGATGATGGTTCAAATTAAAATAAATAAATAAATAAATCATGGGGGTTTTCAACCACCGAGCATGATAAACAAAGAAAGGACGTGGTAGATTATCTTGAATTGCCCAAAGAGCCTATAGTAGTGGTACCCCCACTTATACAGACCTACCAAAACGCTGTTTTGGCGGCTTGGAACTACCCCTCAGTGGTTCCGGCCTTTTCTAGGAAGGCTGATCACCTTTACTTGGCTCTCCTTGACCATCCCTTTCAGTCCACTAGCACTGAAGCTGACTCTGTAGTGATCGCCATGGCTCATGATCGTACTAAACGACCAAAGCACATGAGCTCATTACCCCCTGATAAGAAGTCCTGCCGACTTGACTACCTCGGGAAGAAGGTATTCCAGGCAGGTACTATGAATCTTAGAATTCTAAATTATATGGGACACATGGTTAAATACAAGTGCACCCTCTGGTCCTGTGCTATAGACCTAGTCAAACTCCCTCCATCTTAGGAGAAAGACCAATTATTGGTTAGAATGTCCACTGGCAATTCCATTTCTTGATATCTGCTCTGGTCGAGTTATGATACGATGGATACTTCGGCCCGTACATCAGCCCTGGGGGTCACCCTCAGATGCCACGCTTGGCTCAGTGTATCAGGATTCACACCTGATATACAACATAAAGTGGTAAATGCTTCTTTTAAAGGATCTAAACTGTTTGGTCCAGGTACCCAAATGTTTCTGGATGATCCTCAGGCTTCAGGACGGACCTTGTGTTCGGTACATGGCATGTACCATACCTCACAGCCATTTTACCAGTACTGGTCTCAGTGCTCATTTCAATCAAAAAGTGGCAGTAAGCACAGAGGTACCTACAGAGGCAGATTCCATGGCCGCTCCTGGCCTTCCTCCGGGATCGCCACTTCTGCTTCCAAGGGTTCCTGCTCCCACACCCCAGGTGGAGCCAGTCATTCCACTCACCATTGACCAGCTGAGGATTTGCCCAGGCTTCCTCTACCAGGCCTTGGAAGCCAGGGACGGTTGCTTTGCTCTCCACTTAAAGGCCTGGCAGACGATTACGTCAGATGAGTGGGTTCTTCTGACCATACGAACAGGGCAGACGCTGGAACTCACCTCAGCACCTCCCCCTTATCCCCTCTACTCTGTCCATTACCCACCCGACCATATTCCTGTTCTCCAGGAGGAACGTAAGGCACTTCTTCACAAGAATGCCGTCTATCTGGTCCCTCATTTGGAATACCATCAGGGATTTTACTCAGGTTTCTTTCTGGTACCCAAACGCACTGGAGATCTCAGACCTATACTAGATCTCAGACAACTGAATCTTCACATTTAGTACAAAAGGTTCCGGATGGTCACGTTAACATCTATAATGCCAGTGTTAAAACAAAGGGATTGGCTATGCGCGTTAGACATGAAAGAGGTCTACCTACATATCCCCATCCACCCTAGGCTGCATACCACCGGTCCCTTCACTTTTACCTGCTAGGACAACTTTATGAATTTCGGGCACTCCCGTTCGGTCTCTCATTCACCCCAAGAGTCTTTACCAAGTGCCTAGCGGTTATGGCAGTGGCCCTAAGATGGGACGGACAGTTCGCCTTCTCGTACCTGGATGATTGTCTTGTAAAAGCAGACTCCGAAACCGCTCTGCTTTCATCCCTCCAGGCGACCCTCATCCTTTTCCAGTCCCTGGGAATTGTGGTCAACTGGCCCAAGTTCAATCCAATCCCTACCCAGTTGGTCCAATATGCAGGAGCCATTCTGGACATCACCTCCACCAGGGAAGACTCACTTCTGTCTCTTGCTTCCCAAATACAAACTCGATTTATCATAGCCAGACATCTCTCATGCCTTCTGGGGTATGTAGTCGTGGCCATCCCCACAGTGGCTTTTGTCCACTTACATACAAGACCAGTCCAATGGACTCTTCAGAATCAATGGCGACAGAAGCCGGGGGAATTTTAAAGGCAAAATCAGAGTCTGTCCTTCTCTCCGCTTGGCCCTTCATTGGTGGACCCAGCGTGTGAACTTATCTCAAGGCATGCCCTTCTACTCCCCTCCTCCTCAGCAGACTTTGACCACGGATGCTTTCCTCGAGGGCTGGGGGGCACACCTGGGTCCCTATATGACATAGGGTAGGTGGCCTCATTTCTCCATTTTTCTCCATATAAAGCTAGTGGAAATGGGGGCAGTCTGACTCGCCCTTCAGGCTTTTCGCCCTCACCTGTCTCCGGGATCTCTACTGATCACATCCGACAACACCTCAGTGTTGTACTACCTGAACAAACAAGGAGGGACCAAGTCCTGTACTCTCTGCAGGGACACAATGGCTGTTTGGCGGGAGGCCATACTTCAACACCTATTGTTGGATAGCCGTCCATCTACTGGGACGCCACAATAACCTGGCCGACTTTGGGTTGCCAGTTCTCCACACGAGTGGACACTTCATCAGACGGTCTTTCGATTGTGGGGGACCCTGCACCTTGACCTTTTTGCCTTCCCCAACATTCACCAGCTCCCCAAATACTGTTCCATTATACCGAACAGAAAGGGACAGTCTACAAATGCCCTGTCGCAACCGTGGATGGTCTCTTCTTGCATGCTCCCCGTCCCACTCCTGCAACGGACTTTACTGAAACTACAACTCAATCCTGCCACCATGATCCTCATAGTCCCTCTGTGCCCTCAGCAGGTGTGGTTTCCCTACTTCGATAGTTCTCCGTAGCAGACCCCATTCCATTGCCGATCTGGTCAGATCTATTGAGTCAAGATCAAGGGACCCTTCTTCACCCCAACCTGAAGTCACTGCACCTTCACGCTTGGCTCCTGAGAATGCTTTCATAGCCCGTCTTCAAGTCTCCTCACCTGTGGCCAATATTTTATTGGCTTCATGCACACTATCTACCAGGGGAAACATATAATACCAAGTGGAATTGCTTCTCCATATGGGCCACTTCAAGGTCCTTGGACCCTTATTCCTGTCTGCTGACTAAAGTGTTGGACTACCTGGCCTCGCTTGCCGGGACAGGTTTGAGCTACTCCTCTATTAAAGTTCATTTGACCTCTATCTCAGCCTTACATGAGCCCTTGGGAGGGAAACTACTGTATCAACATCATCTTTTTTGGAAGACAGTATTTTTAGTGGCAGTCACCTCTGCTCAGCGTATTTCCGAGCTTCATGCCCTGATGTGCAAAGAGCCTTACCTAATCTTTCACAAAGACAAGCTGGTTCTCCGAACCAGTGCTTCCTTTTTACCTAAGATGGTCTCAGAACACACCTTAACTCAGACCATTGTATTACTGGCTTACTACCCTGAGCATTCTAATTGGGTAGAATACCTTAGATGTACATTGTATATTGAGATACTATACCAATCATACCAAATCTGTTAGAAAAACTTCAGCTTTTTGTTACCTTCACTTCAACAAGGGACGGTCTCCCAGTCGCTAAACTGACCATTTCCCAATTGGCTCTCACATTGTATAACTTTTTAATATAAGAAATATAACAAGTCATTACCAGGACCTGTCCAAGCCCATTGTACCCGAGCCATGGCCGTCACTGCGGCCTGCTTCAAAGGGTCTTCTATCACACATCTGCAATGCAGCCACATGGTCCACAATACATACCTACATGCAACATTACTTCTTGGATATTGCTTCACGCCGTAGGACGGCTTTTGGCTGAGCTGTCCTACAAGGCCTTTTGTCATAACTTCCGCCCCTTCCTGGGTTTATTGCTTGGGATTCATCCCAAGTGTATTACTTGCTGCAAGAGATTGTCCCTGTGGAAGATAGTACAATTGTGTACTTACCATAGCAATAGATCTACGATGGGTATCTCATGCAGCAGGTATGATCCCTCCCTCCATCCCTTTCCTTCTCCAAGAGAACAACTTCTGATCCAAACATATATGGGAAGGGATACCTATGGTACCTTGGATCTCCCTCGGTCCTCGCTTAGCGAACTGAATCTGGCGGGGAACTGAGGATACCAAGGACCACTCTCTCTTGTATAGGAGAAGTGATGATGTCATGTGTGAGCGGCCCCTGGGAAGACTGCTAGAAGAGAGCTGCCCTGCACCACAGCGCCCTCTGCCGATGACCCAAGTGCATTACCTGCTGCAAGAGATACCCCTCTAAGATCTACTGTTATGGTTAGTAGGCAACTGCACTTTCTGGGAGTAGTGTATGAGTCTCATCCACACAGCCCACCCGGTCTACCCTGGCAAGTGGCACCTGATCCTGCTTCCAGCATGCGATATCTGGCATCACAGAGTGGAGTCTGGGTACATCGTCCGGATGGTGAGAGTAGCTTAGCTTAGATGTTCTGTCCAATAACATCCTTACATTGGTACTGCCAGAGTGTGGATGTGGACCATATACCACTACTAGAACTATGGTTACAGGTAAGTAACCTATTCTTGAAATCTGCCAGCTACCTTACAAGGAGCCTGCATATTTTAATACAGTGCTGGAGAAATACTCTCATACCTTGGAGTCAACATTAAGAATCTTTCTCCTTCGTTCTGTGGTAGCTTAAAGTGGTGTCGCAGATTTGCTGGCAGGCCCTGATTGAGTGCATTCCAGTCTACAGGTGAGAAAAGCCTGAACTAGCATTCTCAAGTCAGTGTAGTTGAGTTAGTTAGTTAGATCTTCCTGGACATAAGTCTCCACCACTCATTCACACTAGTGGGATTAGCGCCGGAGGCACTAGGACCCATCGGGAGCAAACTTTTGCTGAGGGTTTGCACAGCAGCGGCTCGAGCGGCACCCATCATCCCGGTTACGACCCTCCAACCGCCTCAGTTCCTTTTTTCCCCGTCACGAAAGTGCGCCTTCAGTGACGACGTCATTTGTCGGGAGTCAAACTTCAAACTAGCGCATAGTTTTCAGTTTATTTTTTTGTAACATTATCACGATAGTAGTATCGCTTAATTTATTCTATTTTCGTTAAATATCTCTAATACTTTAAATTTAACTTACTTGAAGAAGTCTCTGCCTACTGGACGGAGTCGACCATGAGCAGGTCAGGTGACGGTAGGGAGACTTCGTATGAAAGCTGTTCAGTCAGCCGGGCTGGGTCCGGTCAGCCTCCTTCTCCTCAGCGGCGTTCAGACAACGGTCAGTCCGATGCCCGGGGCGATGGGCGGTCCCCCCGTCAGCATAAAAATAAACGGTCGCATTCTCTGCACTGTTCGGCCTCGAGCTCTTCTTCGGCCCACAGGTCAAAAAAGAGAAGGCATCACTTGAGGTCGCCCTCTGGTATGTCTGCGCGTCGACGGTCGGTTATCGTTGCTAGTTGCCGCTCCTTCTTCGAGTCGCCAACTGCCGTGATCGCTGCCGCTCTACATCGGAGCCCCTCCCGCTTATAGGTAGGGCTCCAGATGAGCAGTTTCATCAGTGGGCGCTCTTATGGAGACGATGGGCTCGGAGTTGGTTCTCCTGCCTGGCTCGGTTGCCACGGAGCCCGGGCTCCTCCGGCGATCGGGTAGGCGGTTGACTTTCCTAGTCACGCGGCGCCTTCTTGGTGCCGGTGACTCAGCTTAGGTGTTTCCCCTCACATGGCTGCGGGCGCGAGGGCCACACCGATGCCCTTATCTCCTGTTTTTTCCTTCTCTAGCTTTCCAGGTTCCTGGGGCGTTTCCAGCGCCTTCTGCGGTCTGTCGGCTAGCCGGTGCCGTTGGGCCTTGCGGCGCCCGCCCGGCGCTGCGTGGTCTTCGTGGCGCCGTCGTAACGCCGTTGGGTCTGGCGGCGCCGTCCAGCGGTGCCGCTTGGTTGTGGCGCCGCGATCTGGCGGTGCCGGTCTCGGCGGCGCGCTGCGGTGCCGCGTGCCTCTCGGCGCCGTGCCCTTCTCAGTGCCGTTTCCAGCCCGTTTTGCCTTCGGCGCGGGGGCCCTCGGGGCTCTCCTTGTTTCTCTGCTATTTCCTCCTCTCTCTAATTTTCACTCCTTTCCTGTCCAAACAGTCCTTCCTGGACCATCAGGAGATGATGAGCCTGACCCAGACCTTCGGTTGGGTGATGAAGTGGAGGAAACAGGATCTTTCTTTGCTACAGAGCCTGTGATCAAGGACCTGTCCTTTAAGTCTCTGTTGAAGAACCTGAGATCCACTCTCTCTCCAGACTACAGACATCGATCCTGGGAAGATATTAAGACTCCAATACCTTCATGCCTCGGAGATCCCTACGGATTTGACTCCTCCGATCCAGCCTTCCTTGAGCGCTGTCTCAAATGGTATGGAATAATCCTGCCTTATTCCCTCAGTGGCTAAATCCATTGATAAAGTATTCAGCTCCCAAGGATCGTCCCATTTGGCATCCCAAGCCTTTGCGGATCTATTGTAGTCCTGGCAGAGAATGACAAGGTCGTTCTTCCTCAAACTACTACAGCTCGACCTATTAACAGAGTCTCGTAAGATTGATACATTAGGTAAGAGTCTTTGCTGCCTCCACTCTAGTATCGTATTGCCAGTTATCAAGGCTATTTTCTCAGTATGAGTATATCCTGTGGCACTCTTTGAAAAGCATGGTTGAAGCTCTTCGGTTCGGACTCCAAGTCAGAGCTTCTTCTCACCGTTACTAGAGGTATTGGTCCAATAACCAACAGGTCAAAGCCGCTATGGACGCTTTCGACACTGCTTCTCGCTCAGCAGCCGCAGGTATTTGTACTCGGCGCCATTCCTGGCTGCGTACTTCTGGCTTCACGAATGATGCTCAGCAGCAGGTAATGGCGCTGCCCTTTGGCGGCTCCTTTCTTTTCGGCCCTCAGGTGGAACAAGCCTAGGAGGCCACTCAGAAGACTAGGTCAGCCATTAAGTTGGCCAGACCTCCGCCTGCTCCCTCTGGGGGCATGTGAACAGGACGTCAGTTTCATAGTTGTCAGTCCTTTCGAGGCAGAGGCGAGGGAAGCTTCCATAAAAGCCAACCTGCCCAACCTCAAAGAAAGCGCGGCAAGCGCAGCCCCAAGCCCCTAAGCCACCTTATGAATTGCTGGCCAAGTTCCATCCACATTGCCGAGGTGGAACTTTCTCCTCGTGGGAGGTCGTCCTGATGTACTTCTACAACCAGTGGAAGTCCATAACCCGGACAAATGGGTCGCCGGATAATTCGGGGTTATTCTCTCAATTTTGGAACCCCGAATTGTCCTCCCAGACGACAACCCAGGTTGTCGGCCTCTCAGTCAGACCTCCTCACCGCCGAGATCCAAGGCCTTCTAAGCAACAGGGCAATAGAACTAGTGCCCCCGCATCTGCGAAGCACAGGGTTCTACTCCCATTACTTCCTGGTTCCAAAGAAATCTGGGGGAATGCGCCCCATTCTAGACCTCAGAAAGTTAAACAAATTTCTCCCCAGGGAGAAATTCAAAATGATTTCCCTAGGTACCCTGTTACCCCTGCTGCATCAGCATGACTGGCTGGCCTCCTGGATATGCAGGGACGCTACCAGCATATCCCCATCCACCGACCCACTAAGTTCCTCAGGTTTGTAGCTCTGGGTCGGCATTATCAGTTCAGAGTCCTGCCTTTTGGGCTATCCTCAGCGCCGTGAGTTTTACAAAGTGTTGTGCAGTTCTCGCTGCATCTCAGGAAGATCGGACTCAGAGTGTTTCCCTACCTGGACGATTGGCTTCTAGCAAGCCCCTTCCAGCCAAGGGACTTTGGAAGCCGTGCAAAGCGACTTCTCGTCGCCTTACGTCCATGGGAATTCTGCTGAATTTGAAAAATATAACTGGCAGCCCTCCCAGAGGCTCCTTTTCATAGGGCGGCTCCTAGACACCTCTTCCAGAGGCTTTCCTTCCAGAGGACAGAAGACTCGACATCCTTCGGATGGCCGTTACATCGGGAGAACCAATCGGTTACAGCTCTCTCGATGCAATGCATGTTAGGTCTCATAGCTTCCTCGGTGTTCCTGTACCCCTGGCCGGTTGCACATGAGAACCACCCAATGGATGCTCTCCACTCAGTGGTCTTGGCCCTCACCCCAGTCTTATCCCATCAGGTGGCGAGCCCTTGAAGGTCTCTCACCTGGTGGACTCAGAGAGCAATCTCCTGGAAGGTTCCGTTTGCTCCCCGGATCATCAGATCTCCATCACCACAGGCGCATCGCTAATGGGATGGGGAGCTCACTGTAGCTCCCTTCACACTCAAGGTGTATGGACTCAGTTCGAAACTCATCTCCACATAAATGTCCTGGAGATGAGAGCGGTCCTCTACGCGATCCGAGCTCTGAAGGATATCCTTTGTCACAAGAACATTCTCCTTCAAACGGACAACAAAGCTGTGATGTATTACATCAACAAGCAAGGCGGTGCTCATTCTTACCCCCTTTGCAGGGAAGCAATGAGGGTGTGGGAGTGGTGCTTGGAGCACAAGTCTCTGATTCAGGCGGTTTATCTGCCAGGTATACAAAACGATCTAGCAGACCACCTCAGCAGAACGGAGGCAGACCCTCATGAGTGGTCTCTCGATCCAGCCGTAGCTCGGTCACTATTCGAAGAGTGGGGGACTCCAGACCTGGACCTTTTTGCATCCCCACTCAATGCAAAACTGCCTCTCTTCTGCTCCAGAAATCCAGGGCCTGGCATTTTCTGTCAGGATGCGTTCAGGCTGCGGTGGACAAAACGCTTTCTTTACGCCTTTCCACCGCTTCCTCTAATCCAGAGAGTTCTCCTCAAGTTCGAGTCTCAGGGGACCAAAATGATTCTCATTGCTCCTTCCTGGCCTCAGCAACCATGGTTTCCTCTGCTCAACAGTATGTTGGCAGCCTCTCCGAGACCACTTCCCTTGCAAATCAATCTTTTGACTCAGGGTTCGTTGGTCCATCCCAACCTGAAATCACTTCACCTTCATGCTTGGCTCCTGAAGAGGTAAGTGATCGGTTCAACGTCTCGTAAGTCTCGGACATCCTTCTGGCTCTGCTGAGCCAGCCACAGCAAATGCAGCTTCAAATGGAAACGCTTTTCTCTCTGGTGTGCAAAGTCCTCTTGGAATCCCTTTCCTGTCCTCCTGACAAAGTTCTGGAGTATCTTTTGGACCTATCAAACTCAGGTCTCCAGTACTCCACAGTTAAAGTTCACCTTAGTGCCATCTCAGCGTTCCATGAGCCGGTTTCTTCCTTGACTCTGGCTCAGCTTCCTATGGTGAAGAGATTTCTTAAGGGGATTCTTCATACCAGACCCCCTGTTAAGCGTCCAGTTGCAGCCTGGGACATTAACCTGGTGCTGGACATGCTCACTCGGAAGCCTTTCGAGCCCCTAGCTACCTGTGAGCCTGCCTTCCTGGTGGCCATTACCTCAGCCCGCAGGGTCTCGGAGATTCATGCCTTGGTGACGGACCCTCCGTATACTGTATTCCATAAAGACAAGGTAGTTCTCCGTACTCATCCTAAATTTCTTCCCAAGGTTGTCAGAATTCCATCTAAACCAACCTCTGGTACTTCCCTCTTACTACGCTAATTTCCAAAATGAAGGGAACAATCTCTTCATTCCTTGGATGTTAAGAGAGAGTCTTAGGTTCTATTTAGATAGAACCAAGAATTTTCATGAAGACTCAGCAACTATTGTTTCTTTCAGCGACACCCGGCTGGGTCAACCTGTCGCTATCAGATGCATTTCATCATGGTTAGTGGCATGCCCGACATTGCTACTCCATGGCTCAAGTTAAATTGGAGGGTAGAGTGTCAGCTCACTCTGTTAGGGCGGTCGCGGCATCTTTAGCGGAGATTACGCAATGTTCTAGTGCAGATATCTGCAACGCCGCCACCCTGGACCTCAGTGCATACATTCGTTAAGCATTATGCACTGGATGTTCATGCCTGGCGACATTCCGCGTTCAGAACTATCCTTAATGAGGCTTCTATCTTAGAGCGTGAGCTCTGGCTCTCTACTTGCATGCACTGGGGATTATCAGCTTGGTACTCTCCCACTAGTGTGAATGAGTGGTGGAGACTTATGTCCAGGAAGATATGAAAATTACGTACCTACCGTAATTCTTGATGATCTTGGACGAGTCTCCACCACTCATTCACACGCCCACCCTCCATCCCCCGAGCTCACCGCTGTGTTGGTCTTCACTCCCTCAAATCTTTAGGCCATGAGGAGTTCTTTGCTGACCCTTCTTACACGGGTCATACGGACTATCATATGTCCGCTTTTTTAAGGTTGGATTTACTCTTTACGTTAGTTGCGCTGCACCTCCTTGGTAAAAAAGGTACTGAGGCGGTTGGAGGGTCGTCGTCGGGATAGTCGTTTCCGCCGAGCTGCTGCTCAGGCGCCCGTGCCTCACGAGGGCCGTCCTCGCTACCGACCCTCCAGCTAAAAGTTTGCTCCCGATGGGTCCTAGTGCCTCCGGTGCTAATCCCACTAGTGTGAATGAGTGGTGGAGACTCGTCCAAGAAGATCAAGAATTACGATAGGTACGTAATTTTCATTTTTTGTTGACCGGGTAACTGCACTAGACAAATCCTGCCTATTTTCAGGCACGACCCGGGGGAGGGGGATACAGATGAATGCCAACTGACCTTGAACCAGATTAAGTTGTTGGTGGTGGCATTTTTTTTTTTTTTTTTAGTGAATGAGGGAAATTTGGCCAGGACACCGGTGGTCAAGGTAGGAGCACAACTAGAAGATATTTTTAAGTGATATAAAATGCTCTGAACAACAGTTCACATCAGTGGAATCTTGGTCAGTTTACTGTCCAGGGTAACACCCATGCTACAAACTACCTCCTTATCCTCAAGCTGAAACCTGTCGGGTATAAGTAGCCTAAGGCAGTCTTTGACAGATATTACAAGGTGACTTGGAACAGCCAATAACAGCTCTGTTTTGCCATTATTCTGTCTTAGCCAGATAATGGCCATCAAGTCTGTAGTCTCACAGGTGCATCTATGAGTCACTGATAGTGCATTGCCCTGCCTGGGTTCAAATTAAAGGCATAACTTGGTATAATTTGTGTTATCAATGAAAACCATATGTCCCTTTTGGATCACACCTGCTAGATGGACAGAATCTGTCTGTGTGATGTGAGACTTGAAAGCAACTAGGACAGATTGGAATCCTCCTCCATCACAGCCATCTATCAAAGCTTCTGTAGGAAGGATTTGTACCATTCAAGGAAGGTTCTGGTCAATCCAGATAATTTCCTCTGGTGACTGGTTAGTGTAGTTCAGGATAATCCATGGCATGAAATGTTAGTGTTTCCAGAACTACCACCATTCTAAGGACGTGGATATGATCAATCCACACCTCTGGCAGTGTTTCTTTAGGCTTGCTGGAATATCTTCAGGCTAGCTCCTCCCACCCACTCAGGAGGTAACTCCCTCGGCACCACCCTGTGACGTCAGATCTTCCTTTCTGCTGGAAGAAGGGTCCCTCCTTACTACTCTCGCACTGAGAAGGCCCTTGCTTATTAAAATTTGTAATTCTTCAAAAACATTGTCTTCAGGCTGTTCCTCCTAGTCTCTGGTATGGACAATGGCAAGTTGGTGCCCGGATTTCGAAAATGTGCCTGGGGGCAGAAGATGTCTCAGACGGACCTGCACACCATGTGCGTCTACTGCTTCGTCCATGAGCATGATCCTCAGGCATGCGGCCTGTGCCGCACTTTCCATCTGTCCACATTGGAGGATCACCATGACTGCCTACTTCTGTGTCCAGATGATTGGAATCCGCCCATTAAATTAAAGGACGCCTGTTAGGTGGTCTCCGCGGCCACAGGGTCTTCCGAACAGCTTGTGGCATTTGAGGAGGCTGCAGCCCAGGCCGCAGCTCACGCTTCCTCAGCTTTGGCCTTTTTGCTGCTCTCCTTGGGTGCCTTCTTACGGGGGCATTCAAAAACTTGTGCCAGGCCCCTCCCACCCATAGGCAAGGTCCTTTGGGTACTAAGAATAAATCGAAGTCTAAAAAAGAGACCAAGAAACGGTCTTGCCAATGTTCATGGGATCGTGGGTGCATTTCGGCCTCCAATTTCCATGCTTCTCCGGAGATTCCGACTTTGACCCGTTCTTATCCCCAGTCCGCTGGCCCCGCAGTCTCCAGGTCACGCCAGTTGGTCGAGACGCAGGTCAATCTTCTGGCCGAGATTCTTCTCGAGCCGGTTGACTTATCACCAGAATAGGCAGACACTGCCTTTTCTAGGACCCTGATCCTATCACTTAGTCAGGGAGTGACGGACTAGTCTGCTGATCTGCCCCCTCTCTACCCAGAGCCTCCGGACCAGAAGGAGACCAGACTCTTGCCAGCCCCAACTGAGACCTACCATATGTGGCCCCAACAGCCAAGGTCGTGGTTCCGCACATGGAGCCCCGAGTCGAGCAGCACACGTTGAAGTAGACGCTCACACTCTCGACGCTCTGTCAAACCGTACTGCCACCATTCCTCGTCCTCTGGTATGGAGAGGCTCTGGCGCAAGCTGTGTCGGTGCTGCAAGGATTTGATGTGGCAACAGCTACTCTTCACTGGAGTAAAACCCATTATGGCTTCAACCCCGGCCATCACTTGGCTTTCACAAAAGAGGCAGCAGCCATTTCCACCTCAACAGGAGCCAGCCTGTGAGGTCCCAGCTTGGCCTTCCCCATCTCTTTGCCGATTTTTAGTAGAGCTGCCACTGAAATAGCCGAGAAGTTCGGTGCAGTAAGGAAGCCCGCCCAGCCTTGGATCTTCCCGTTACCTTGACTGTCCCCGGAGGGTCAGTGGGTACTCTGGCGGTAGACCTCTTTTCCATGAATCCTCAGAATCTAAGCACTCCTCCTTGCACTGTGGTCTGGTGCACTTTGAGTCGGCCGAGGATCTGTTAACGGATCAGGGCTTTGTCTTTTATAGGTTTTTTTGTCTCTTCTTGGAATCTACGGGTCTCACATAGCCCGTTTAGAAGCCGACTCGGTACCTGCTTACCGAGGTCATTGACTGGGGAGACACCCCTGGTGGAGCATTCCGGGTGGCAGATGCTGTTCTTGGTCCTGCTTTTGAGCTGTGATAGCGCAGGGCAAGAGGCTGGGTGCTGTCGGCTTGGATGGCCTACAAGTATGCGTTTCCTGCCGGTTCCCTTTCAGGATTCACTGAGCATTCCTCAGCTGAGAGGCTCATGACAGACTCCGTTTTCAGGCACTCTGGCAACGTGGTTGGCGTTGACGAGCTGCCTGATAAGGAGTCCAAGAAATTGGATCACATGGCCAAAAATGTGTGTGCTACTCCTCTCTCTGCCTTCAGCAAGCGAGTTCAGCCATTGTGATGGCTCACTTCTTGCATGCCCTCCTGGGCTCGCTTGATTAGTGAGGTTCTCCCTCATCTCCCAGCGGTCCTGCAGACCACAGTCACAGGTCCGGGATCAAGGCAGAGCAATGACCAAGCATGCCATGGACTTTGGCGACTCTTGCGCTCGGTCTGTGGCGGCCGCAGTGGCTACGTGTTGGAGAGCCAGGCTGAGGATCTCGACCTTTACGGCAGATACCAAGCACAAGTTGGTGGATGTCCCTTTCCTGGGCACGGACTTGTTAGGGCCCGGGGTCGAATGACACCTCACCTGCACTGAAAAGTCCAGTGCTACATTGGACTCGGTGAAATTCTCTCTGAGAGACCCCGAGGGCTCTGAGCAGCAGCAGCAGAAGAAGCCCTTTTGGCCTCTCTTTCCCCACGTCCAAACCAGCCCAGCCTCTGACTGGTCAGGAGGCTCAGGTCTGGCAACCTCAACCAGAGTCTGTGGCCACGGTTGTCCACAGGCCAGGAGGACGAGGCTCCGTTGACTCCTCTGCTGGTTCCTCTGCTATTTCCAAGCCTGCCTAGTGACGAGATGAGGGGGGCCTCCCTCATCTCCATCCTGTTTCCCCTGGGTCCTCGCTTGGGGGTCTGGCTCCACCACTTTCTTTACGCTGGTCCACTGTCACCATGGACAGGTGGGTTCTCGAGTTGGTTGGTCAGGGTCTGCTTCCAGAATTCGAGGTGTACCCGCCTTGCCGAGCCTGTGCTCCATGGGAAGGCATCGTATCTGCAGACATCCGGTCAGCCCTTCAGGATGACATCGCCTAGCTCCTCTGCAAGGAGTTTGTGGCTCCTGTCGTGGACCCTCTGTAACACCCAGTGTTTGTCTCTAGGTACTTCCTGATGCCAAAACAGATGGGGGTCTGGCGCCCCCTTCTTAGAGCTACATGACATGAACAAGTTTCTCAGACTGTGCACCTTCAGGATGGTCACTCTGTCTCAGGTCATACTATCTCACGAGGGAGACGTGATTCTGATCTCTGGATCTTCAGGACACATTCTTTCATGTCCCAATCTGTCTGTCCCACCGCCTGTTCCTCTGGTTCCGAGCAGAGGGGATCCTCTACAAGTTCCAGGCCATGCCATTCGGCCTGTCCTCTGTCCCCAGGGTTTTCACCAAATGCATCACAGTGGTGGCAACCTACCTGAGGTGAGGTGTTGGAGTCTGGTTTACCCCTACCTGGACAGCTGGCTGATTGCGGGTCCCTCTAGGCAGGAGGTGGAGCGGTCCAGAGACCTGGCTGTCCAGGCCCGCGTCTCCCTTGGCCTCCTGGTCAACGAGGCCAGGTTGGAACTTGTGCTGTTGCAAATGAGCAATGTCACCAGGGCGGCGCTCGTGTCTTGCAGAGCCAGGGTTGACTCCTGGTGGACAGGGTGGAGCCTCTCTCCTCCTTTGCCTGATCATTTCGTGTTGGGCAGTTGCGCCCTGCTCGGGACTTCCTGTGCTGACTGGATACATGGTGACTTGCACCAGCGTGGTCCGTTGGGCTTGCTGGAAAATGCGATTTTACTTCGAGAGGGCTCTTGCAGTAGGTAATTACAAATAGGACTGAACCCGGCAGGCGTCAGGACCCCACGGAAAAATTTCTAGCTAGCAGTCTCTAGCAGGGGACTGCTCCCATGTCAGGTGACAAACGTCAGGCAACGTCAGTATACAGGGGTGGTCCCCCACGCCCGCCTTCCAGTTCTTTCCTGCCATTGGCTCATGCAGTGCCTCGCAGTTAAGTTCACTGCTTTGCAGTCCATTGTCTCTAGTTTTACCGCCTAATTTTCTTCTCTTTTCTTTTTTTCATCAGCCTTACCTTCAGTTACTGTGTATATCATCCCAGACTCCCTCCGAGCACAAAAACAAATCACGATTCATGCGGCGCCCAGCTCCCATATAAGGATGGACATTCTCAGTGTCTATTTTTTTTTTTTGTCTAGGCCTCGTTCATCCCGTTGGGAAGTGCCAGCTCTGCCAGTAGTTTAACGCGGCCATCTGAAAACGGAGGCAGCAGTCCCTGGAGGCCTACATTCTCAAACAAAAAATGACATCCATGGAAAAGGAACTGAAAAAACTTTGGGCTTCGACTTCTCCGGAGGGCCACCACAAGAGGAAGCACTGGGACCAGGATTCCTCATCGGTTGCTGCGGCCTCGGCTGGGGTCGTGGTGCTGCAGGTAACGCCTTCCCCGGGAGGCAGCTCTGTGGTGGCCATCTTAGAGGCTTCCAAGACTGCGTCAACCCTCCCGTCGGGCTTGCGCTCGGGTCCCTCAGGAGCCTCCAGGTCCAAGGAGGCAGCCGCTCCCAGCAAGGTCGCAGCTGTGCGGCCTTCTGGTCAGAGTGGCCCCGATAAGTCTGACATCTGCTCCTCAAACGCCCGCCCAAATAAGGCCGCTGAGACGCCGGACCCTCCAGGGCAGCGCACGGCTTCCAAAGTGCCAGCCAAGGTCATCCCTCCTTCGCGGCCTTAGTCGGGCGCTGAGTCCGATAATTCGGACGCCAGCTCCTCTGACGTCCACCAGGATTTCGTCGATAAGACTGACGTTGGCTCCTCAGACGTCCGCTCGGTGTTAGAGCCGACGCCGGACCCTTTGGGCCTATCCATCGTCCCGAGCTCGCCGCAAAGCTTGTTGCACTCCGAGGCGCCAGTGTCTCCTCTGCTGGATCCCAGGGATGGTGTTCCTTTTTCCCCGGGTGACACGGAGGTGGCTACGCTGCTGTCGGGCCTCCCTTCCGCTGGGCTGGGTGACCGATGCCGGATCCTTGGACGTCTGCCTACCAGACGCTCCACAACAACCCATTGCTGGACGCCACCCCTACACCGGGCCTGCCGCCTGCCTTGGCCTCCTGTTCTGGGCCCGCCTGCTGGGCCGTTTCCAGGGCCTACTGCTTCAGCAAACACCCTGGTCCCTGGGTATCCGACCCCGTCCTGTCAGACGCCGTCTTACCCGGGCCCGCAGTATCCAGCACCCCAGTATCCCACGCCGCAGTACACGGTGACCCAGTACCCGATGCTGGGCTACTCGCCGTCTGGGTATGGATACGCGCCTTCCGGGTACCCTCAGTATCCTCCACCGCCTTCTCAGTTTCCGGTGGACTTGAAGGAGACTCTGGCTTCCTGGTGGGTTGAGGCCAAGGCTCAGCTCACCAGGGAGGTAGAGAGCTGTCTTCCGACGCCGGTCTCGGACGCGCTGCATCGGAGAAGAGACCCCTTCCCCACTTCCAGATACCAGAGGTGAGCCTTCTGGTTCCAGAGCGGGGCAGGATACGGTTTCCCAAGGGGTCCGTTCCTCTCCCGCATTGGGAGGAGGAGTCTTCTTCCTCTTCATCCTCCTCAGATGACTTCGATGGTTGTTCCGACCCAGACGACGAGCCCCGCACTCCGGACAAGCCCAGGCCAAGGACTCCCCCGAAGTCTCCGCCGGAGGAGCCTTCCTTTACAGAGTTGCTGCGCAAAATCCAGGCAGTTCATAAGTGGCATTCCTTGGAGCCGGATCCACAGCATAAGAAACTTGCTGTCCACCTGGATCTGCCAGAGACCGCTCCTACCCTGGATTGAGCATCATGCCGACCTTGTTTCCACCATTTGGAAGCAACCGTTGGCATTAGCCCCCCCCCCCCCCAAGGAAGTTGGACAGGCTCCCGAGGGTGTTGACTCTTTGAATTCGCACCCTCGAGCTGATTTGGTCATGATTAGCGCCGCTCATGGCTGGACAGCTAACCCCAAGCACTTGAGCTCATCACCAGCCGACAAGGAATCCCGCCTTCTGGACCAGTACAGGAAGAAGGTCTATGCTTCTTCCACTCTGGGTTTTAGGGCCCTGAATTGCGTTGGACATATAGGGGATTACCAGAAGGCGATCCTTAATGAGGTGGAGGCTAAATTGGACTCCCTTCCTGAGTCTCAGACGAAGCAGGAAGTGGCGGATCTAGTCCAGTCTGCGCATTCAGCCAGTCGGCACATGCCTCGTGCCATGTACGACACAGTGGATGCTGCTGGTCGGAGCTGTGTTTTCACCGTGAGTTTGCAGCGTCATGCCTGGCTCCGGGTGTCAGGTTTGGTCCCGGAGGTGCAGTCTGCTATCCAGGATGCAGCCTTCAGGGGTTCATTGCTGTTTGGTGGCGATGTTGAGGACATCACCGATCTGCAGGAGAAGGGTACTGCACTTAAGTGGGGTGACTCTTGTGCAGACCTCCCTCAAGCTCCAGCGTGATCCCTTTCGTGAGCGTCCTCGGAAAAAGCGGAAACCTTCAGGGAAGCGGCCAACAAGCGTGGGTCCGGCCCGCCAAGCCCCGCCCAAAAAGCAGCTGGGGGCTTCAGCCACGGCTGCTGCCTCACACCTGTTGACTCCTTTCCTCTCCCACAGCCTCTGGGTCTTCCAGAGGAACCAGAGAGGAGATTCTCCCTCCATCTGCCAGGTTGGGAGAGGATCACTGAACCTTGGTGCTCCAGCTGATCGCAGAAGGACCTCAATAGGTTTCTTGAGTATCTCAACCCCCAAGGTCGTCTTACTCCCCAGAACATCATCTTCTGGTTCGGGAAGAAATATCCTCTCTTCCTCTGAAAGAGGCGATGGAGCCCGTACCTCCACATCTTCGGGGGACGGGCTACTACTCCCATTTCTTCCTGGTCCCGAAGAACTTAGGATAGGTGAGGCCGATTCTTGACCTCAGCTCTCTGAACTTGTTCGTGGAGTACAAAAGGTTCAGGATGCTCTCTCTGCAGTCTTCTGCCCCTTTGGTAGAGATAGTGGCTGTGCGCTCTGGATATGCAAGATGCTTACCTGCATATCCCTATTCTCCCTTCCCACCACAAGTTCCTACGTTTTGCGTTTCAGAGGGAACACTGCCAGTTCAAGGTCCTCCCATTTGGTCTTTCCTCGGTGCCCCGAGTTTTTACCAAATGCCTTTCGGTGGTAGTGGCCTACCTGTGTAACCAGGGGGTGCAGGTTTTCCTGTACCTGGATGATTGGCTCTTGGCGGCCTCGCCCAGGGCGGAACTCCTGTGCTTCTTTTCCCTTAACCTGCAGGTTTTTGCCTGCCTGGGTGTTATGGTCAACCAGGCCAAGTCCCACCTGATCCCGTCCCAGAGACTCCAGTTTATTGGGGTGATCCTGGACACTACCGCCAGCATGGCTTTTCTGCCACTGGACAGGGTGGCCTCACTCCAGGCTCTTGTCAGCACCAGGTTAGTCCCTCGCCTCCTCGGGCTCATGGCGACTGCTGTTCAGACAGTCCCTCACGCTCGGCTCCACATGAGAATCTCTCAGTGGAGGCTTCGGTCACAGTGGGATGAGCTGGCGGACTACCTAGATCAACTGGTTCTGATCTCCAACCCTATGGTTCAGGATTTGCAATGGTGGGTGTTTCAGGAGAACCTTTGCTAGGAGTTCCTTCTGCCCCGGACGGTGACTACAGATGCCTTGGGTGAGGATTGGGGAGCCCATCTTGGGCCTCACAGGACCCAGGGCTCCTGGTCCCAGCTCAAAAAATCTCTACACATCAATGTGCTCGAGCTTCGAGCCGTGCTATATGCTCTTCAGGTTCTGCATCTTTATCTGCTTCCTGGGCATCTGGCTGTCCAGGCGGACAACGTGTGTAGTCTGGTACATCAACAAACGGGGAGGAACTCGTTCCTACTCTCTCTACAGAGAAGCAGTGCGGGTTTGGGAATGGGCAGTGCAGCACAACCTTCATCATGGCCATTCATGTCGCGAGGGTAGAGAACATGTTGGCAGACCACCTCAATCAGTCGTCTGCTGACTCTCATGAGTGGGAACTAGATCAGGGGGTGGCAGACGACCTCGTTCTATGCTTGGGAACCCCTCAGACAGACCTGTTTGCGTCTCCTCTCAATGCAAAACTTTCCGTCTTCTGCTCGCTCCAGGGTGCGGCATTTCTTTGAGAGATGTTCTCTCTAGACTGGAAGGAAGGTCGTCTGTGCCTCCCAGTCTCCCTTGATTCTGAGGTACCGAAACTTGGGTCAGAAGGAGCTTGCATGGTTCTCATTGCTCCTTTCTGGCCCAGGCAAATTTGGTTCTCTTTTCTGCAACAGTATTCAGAGGAACCTCCTCTTCCTCTGTCGCAAATTTTGCTGACCCAGGATCAGGGGACCCTGGTCCATCCAGGCCTCAAGTCCCGTCAGTTGCATGCGTGGCTGCTTCAGACGTAGCTCAAGCCCGGTTCTGGGATTCCCCACTGGTGGCCGAGATTCTGGTGGAGGCCAGGAAGCTCTCCACTAGATCTACCTATGCCATGAAATGGAAAAGGTTCTCTATTTGGGCTGCTTCCAAAGATTTTGAGCCTTTCTCGTGCTCTGTTGCGTGGCTCTTGAATTACTTGCGACACCTCTTTGGTCTGTCATTCCTCTCTGAAGGTTCACATGGCGGCCATCTCGGCTTACCAGGTTCCTTTTGGGGACAGAACTTTTGCTCAACTGGATGTCTCCAAGACCTTTCTTAGAGGGGTCCTCCACTTGAGACCCCCTATTCAGGTTCCTGCATCTCCTTGGGATTTGCCATCTCGGCTTACCAGGTTCCTTTTGGGGACAGGACTTTTGCTCAACTGGATGTCTCTAAGACCTTTCTTAGAGGGGTCCTCCACTTCAGACCCCCTAGTCAGGTTCCTGCCCCTCCTTGGGATTTGAATTTAATCCTTGAGAAGCTTACTCTGACTCCTTTCGAGCCGGCAGCATCAGCAGACCTGAAGTTCCTCTTATGGAAGACTCTCTTCCTTGTGGCCATTAATTCTGCTTGAAGGATTTCCGAGCTCCAGGACCTGATGTGCAAAATCCCGTATTTGATTTTCCACAGGGAACGTGTGGCTCTGCGTACCAACCCTGGGTTCTAGGGATGTGGATACATTGTTCAATCCACACTTATTGGCAGGTTCCTTGCCGCTTTAAATGTTGCTGGAAGGTCTTCAAGCTGGCTCCTCCCACCCACCCGGGTGGTAAAACTCTATGCTCCGCCCCATGACGCCAGATCTTCCTTACCACTTGGAAGCTTGGGTTCCCTCCTTAACGCTCTGCGTTTTAGGCTGGATTCACACTCTTCGGTTAACCCGAAACTTATTTTTCGGTTTTCAAGACTTTGGTCTGTATCTTCCGTCGCGGCTGCGATGGACAAATCAACTCCGGGATTTCGTTGGTGCCCCTGTGGGCAGAAGATGTCCTGGACTGATCCGCACGTCACGTGCGTTTACTGCCTTGGACTCGGCCATGACTCACAGGCTTGTGAGTTGTGCAGAACCTTTTCGGCTTTGTTCTTGGAGGACCACACTGCCTGGTTACTGTTGGGGTGACCCGAGAAACGTTATCCTCCAGTTAAGTCTAAAGAGGCCCGTTGGGCGGTGTCCGCGCATGCGGGCTCGACGGAACAGCTAGAGCAGATTATCGCCCTTGAGGAGGAGGAGGCCCAGACCACATCATCATCATCATCCTCTGTCGCGGCATTTATCCTGCTCTCCTTGGAGTCCTCCTACACAGCTTCTTTCAAAGAGCTTTGCCAGTCCCTCTCCACCAAGGGAGAAGTCCCTTTGGGACATTCTCTCGGTCCAAAAGGAAGTACCCCAAGGGTAAGTCCCACTGTCGACGTTTGTGGGAGCGGGAGAGGTCCCCTTCCCTGGAGAGTCGACATTCTACTTCGGTCAAGGTTGCGACTAAGGCTTCACGGTGTCCCAATCAGGTCAGCCGGCCAAGACACCAGCTCTGACGCTGGTTTTAGATTTTTCATCTGCTGATCTGTCTGCTTACTGGAGAAGCTCACAACCCTTCTCACCGGGTTCCCCTGGTGGAAACAGAGGACTTGCCTGTGCCTCCTGTGCTGGAGTCCCCGGTTAAGGTCCCTGAACCGAGGGAGGAGCGGGTTTCCCCGGCCCCCTCTCAAACTCACCCTCGGAAACACCAAAGGTCTCGGTCTCGGACCTTTTCTCGATCCAGCCGATCCCGCAGACATCGGCGGTCTCGGCACCATGGAAAGTGGCTGCGCCGCTCATCCTCTTCCTCTTCGGAGGATAGGCTCCGGAACAAATTGTCGGCGCTATGAGGAGCTAATATGGCAGCAGCTCCTTTTGACCGTGAATAGGCAGACTTCGTAGTCTTCCCCGGCCATTAAGTGGCTGTCACCGGAGCAGCCGAAACAACCCCTCACAGCCTTCGAGGAGCCGAGGCTGGCACTGGTTGTTCGGCTGAAACTGGCTGCGCCACCCATTGTGGTGGAACCCCCGCCTCCACAACCTAAATTTGGGGCCCCGACTAAGGATTCTCGGTCGGGGCAGGGCTTTCCCCATCGGTTGTCGGTCACCCTCACTCCCGATCAACCTCGGCAGGTGGAGGGTGGCTCAGGCGCTCGACAGCTGTTCGCAGACTCCTCAGAGTCTGATGATGACTCTTCCTTGTTCTCCAGGCCACTTGACTTGAGTCCACCAGGGTCAGTCAGTGGGACTAGAGCCCATCCTCATTTTTGGGAATGCTTCAGCTCATCTCAGAATCCACTGGAATGAAGCTCGAACCCATTTCAAAGTGGGCCAAGTATCCCCTCATGGAGATACTGGACCGAGGGGATTCCCCCCCGGAGGCCTTCCCGGTGGCCGAAGCCATTGTTGGCCCGGCCCTGGAGCTATGGCAGCGGCCAGCTTCTTGTCCAGCACCTTCGGCCAGGATGACTTAGAAGTATGCTGTCCCCACCGGTTCACTCTCCGGTTTCTTGGAGCACCCCTCTGCGGAGGGGCTTATGACCGATGGCGTTTTCCAGCATTCCGGGAATGCTCGGGACGTGGACAAGCCTCCCGACAAGGAGTCCAAGAAGCTGGACTACTCTGGGCGGAAAGTTTATGCCACTTCCTCCCTAGGCCTTCGTCAGGCCAGCTTGGCCGTCCTGATGGTACAGTTTTCACACGCCCTTTTGGGCTCCCTGGATGAGGTGATTCCTCATCTCCCGGCTGACCTCCAAACTATGGTCAAGCAGGTGCAGGATCAGGGAAGGACGGTGGCAAAACAGCAGCTCCAGACCTCCCTGGACATCGCTGATTCGTGTGCCCGGTCAGTAGCGGCTGCAGTGGCCATGCGCCACAGAGTTTGGCTGCGGATCTCCACCTTTTCGGCGGATACCCAGCACAAGCTGGCAGACGTCTCCTTCCTGGGTACTGACTTGTTCGGACCCGGGGTGGAGGGTCATCTCCAATGGATTGAGAAGTCCAACGCCACCTTGGACTTGGTCACGTCTGCCCAGAAGGACAAAGGCTGCCAGCAGCAGCGCAAGCCCTTTCGTCCTTCAGCCTCTGCGGCACGTCCGGACCAGCAACACCAGCATCAGGGCCAGCAGGCTTGCACTTGGCACCCCAAAGCCAAGTCTGCCGCTCCTTCAACATGAGAAGCCGGGAGGCTCCTCGGCCGGTCCTTCCTCCAAGTTTGCTCAGTGACGGGTTGAGGGATGTCGCCCCAACCTCGTCACTCCTCCCCGTGTCTCTCCGGTAGGGGGACGGTTTTGCCACTTCATTTCCACCTGGTTCAATATCACCACGGACTGCTGGGTGTTGGAAGTGGTAGAAAAGGGTCTGCCACTGGAATTCGAGCAGTCCCCACCCTATCGAGCAGTCTCCCCACGAGGGGGGCTACAGGGTCCACAGTGTCTCTGTCGGCCCATCGAGCCGACATTGCCCTGCTCCTCCAGAAGGAGGTGATCAGGGAGGTGGCGGACCCTCCTTCAGACCCAGGGTTTCTGTGCAGGTACTTCTGGTCACAAGACGGATGGGGGGCTGGTGCCCCATTCTAGACCTCCACGACCTGAACAAGTTCCTAAGGTATCAAACCTTCAGGATGGTCACTCTGGCTCAGATCATCCCATCCTTGGAACAAGGTGTGTGGTTCTGTTCTCTGGACCTTCAGGACGCATTCTTTCACATCCCAATCCATCCGTCCCACCAGCGTTTCCTCCACTTCAGAGCGGAGGGATCCCTTTACGAGTTCCGGGCCTTGCCCTTCGGCCTCTCTCCAGCTCCCAAGGTCTTCACCAAATGCATGGCAGTGGTGACAGCATTCCTGTGGCACCGAAGGATCCGGGTGTACCCTTACCTGGATGACTGGCTGATTGTAACCTCCTCCAAGTCGGAGGTGGAGCGGTCCAGGGATCTGGCCCTCCAGGTCTGCTCTCAGATTGGTGGTCTCATCTATGAGGCCAAATTGGAACTCGTGCCAGTGCAGGTGATTCAGTTCATCAGGGCAGAGCTAGACTCTCTTTGAGCCAGAGCACGGCTTCCGGTGGACAGGGCCGAGGTTCTTTCCTCCTTTGCCCAATCATTTCTGGTTGGGCAATTGCGCCTCGCCCAGGACTTCCTGCGCCTTCTGGGTTACATGCCGGCGTGCACCTCGGTGGTTCGTTGGGCACGGTTGCACATGCACCCCCTACAATGTAAGCTGTCCGCCCAGTGGACTGTGTGCCACCGTCATTTCAACCAGCTGATCACTGTAGCCCAGAAGATTTGGGACGCTCTGCACTGGTGGACTGCCCCAGACCGGTTGAAGGACTGGATCTCGTTTGCCCGAGCTGATGGTCGTCCTTAAGACCAATGCCTCTTGGTTGGGGAGCCCACATGGGGAACAAAAGGGCCCATGGGCTCTAGACCCCCCCCCCCCGAGGAGTCCCGATGCCACATCAATCTGTTGGGGCTCAGATCAGTCAGACTGGCACTGTCGGCTTTCGCTCCTCAGCTCCGGCGTCAAGTGGTTCCAGACTGTCAATGCCATGACCATTTACTACCTCAATAAACAGAGGGCACGCACTCCCGTCTGCTGTTCAGGGAGGCGCTCTGTATCTGGACCCTCGTGATCTGACTGAAGGCAGATATCCTAGCCATGTGGCAGGAGCCTCAAACCATCTGATGGATGCTCTCAGCCGCCTAGGCGAGACATCCCATGAGTGGTCTCTCCATCCAGAGGTAGCTTACAGTGTGTTCTCCCAGTGGGGCAAACCAGTGGTGGACCTGTTTGCCTCCAGGGACAATACCAAGCTGAGGCTGTTCCATGCCCGCCCCTCTCAGCAGGGCTTGCTGCTGGGGGATGCCTTCTTGAGGCCGTGGACCCCAGGCCTGCTCTACGCTTTCCCTCGATCCACAAAGTGCTTCTCAAGGTGAGAAGGGACAGGGCGAAGGTGATCCTGGTAGCCCCTGTCTGGCCGCACCAGTTCTGGTAACCAGATGTCCTCAGCGTCAGCTGCAGGCCCCCGGAGCGGCTTCCTGCACACCCGGACCTGATATCACTCAATCAGGGGAAGGTATTGCATCCGGATCTTCAGTCCCTGCACCTCACAGCCTGGTACCTGAGTGGCTAGAGTTCCACGCTTTCAGTCTTTCTGAAGATGTCTTCACTGTGGTGGAGGCATCCAGAAAGGAAACGACCAAGAAATGCTATGCCTTCAAATGGAAACTGTTTTCCATTTGGGGTCAGGTCACGATCCTGGACTCTCTGTCTTGTCCAGTGGTTAACATTCTATACTACCTTTGGTCTCTCTCCAAAGGGTGTCTGCTGTCTTCGACCCTTAGGGTGCACCTGGCAGCCATCTCTGCTTACTGGGCTTGGGCCAGTCAGCAGATGGTGCAGGAGACAGTGGTTGGGTAATTCCCAAAAAAAAAAAAAAAACGGCCTGGATCACATATCCCCTCCGGGGCGTGAACCTCCACCTCCATGGGATCTTCTGCTGGTACTGGCAAAGCTCATGGGTATGCTGTTTGAACCAATGCTTAAGTGTGCGTTGTCACACTTGTCATGGAAGACGGCCTTCCTGGTGGCTGTCATGTCTGCCAGAAGGACAAGGGAGCTCCAGACACTTTCAGTGGACTCCGCTTATCTTGTATTCCACTGGGACAAGGTTGTCCTATTCCCCCTCCCAAAATTCCTTCCGAAGGTTGTGTCAGAGTTTCACTATAACCAGGCGTTCACTCTGCTAGTTTACTACCCCAGCTACACCTCGGAGGCTGAGTACAGGCTCCGTACTTTGGACCCGAGACATGCTCTCTCCTATTACAAGGAGAGGACAGCGGAAATTCGGGGAGAGGTTTGACAGCTGTTTGTCACCTTCGCTGAAGCCGCTTCTGGCAGACCTGCAGCAAAGTGGACGATTACTAGATGGACTACATCATGCATTAGTCTGTGCTATGAGTTGGCGGGCAAAGAGCCTCCCAGAGGGATCAGAGCTCATTCTACCCGCCATATTGCTGCATCGGTGGCTGCTTCCAGGAACATCCCTATCCAGGAAATCTGCCGGGCTGCTACCTGGAAGTCGGCAAACACCTTCATCACCCACTACCACATCGACCTTGAGTCACGCCAGGATGCTGGTTTTGGGGCCTTTGTTCTCCAATCTCTTTTCCCTAAGTAGGGGATGTGCGCCTTGCCTCATTCCTCCTGAAGGACTGCTAGGAGTTTGCCAAAGAGTGTGGATGAACAACATATTCACGATCCTAGAAAAACAGGTTACTCACCTGTAACAGTAGTTCTAACAGTGGTATATGTTCATCCACACTGACACACCCGACCTCACCAGCTGCGGACGCACAACATCTGGCTTCCAGCGGGCTAAGATCTGGCGTCATGGGGTGGAGCCAAGGGCTATACCACCCGGGTGGGTGGGAGGAGCCAGCTTGAAGACTTCTGGCAAGATTTAAAGTAGAAGGGACATGCCAAAGAGTGTGGATGAACAACATATATCACTTCTAGAACTACTGTTACATGTGAGTAACCTGTTTATTCTTCTCCGGATCTGAGTCTTGCGGTTGTAATAGCTTATACCTATTTGAGATGGTCAGTGTATTTTTTTGATTTCACTGGCCTCTGCAATTTCCATTTCGGCTGTTTTGTTCTTTTCTTTGAATTTACTATAGTCATTTTGGGGGGTGGCATAGAGTTTTCTTTTGCCTCATTCCTTTGAATATTCAGTTCTCCAGGTGATTCCTCTGTTGGTTGTATTCCTTCCTCCACTAGAATACTGGGGGGGGTCAGGTTGTCCTTTTTTCTGCGCGGTCCTTATTTCATCCACTACCATTTCGTCGAGTGATTGTTGTTCACTCACTGACTGTGTTGTAGTTCTTTGGTTTGTCCCCACACTTTCTTGTTGTTCACTTTGCACTTGTTCTTGTTTTATTCCTTTCCATACTTCATTTTTGTGCATCTGTAAGAATGCTATCTTGGTCTGGCACATCCTCTCTATTGTGGGCGGCCCAGGGGCAGGACCTATATTCATGTCCTTGTTCCTCACATAGGTTACACTTTGTCATTTGTGCATCCTGAACTTGTATGTCCATATTCTTGACATAAACTACATTTAATGCGGTAACGTGTTACTGAGATGCTGTTATAGACCTGCAATTAAAGCACGTTTTCAGCTGTTCCTGATTAAAAATAAATAAATAATAAAACGTGTCAATTATCTTTTCCTTGGAAAAAGCATCTTGGAAGGTGTTTAGGCCCTGCAGGTGTTAAACACAATTTTACTTTAAATTTCCACCCCTCTGTCTAAATGTGTTCTACATCCAGTATTGCCTGCGGTTCTCCTATAAGGTCACATCTTTGTGATGACCAATGTTTGATGTCTTGCATGTTAACCCCCTCGTTTTGGAATAGAACAGTCACTCGTTTTATTGCTGGCTTGGTCTGTGGGATTGCCCTATAGGGCAGGAGCTCTGTATTTTTTTTTTTTTTTTTTTTTTTATAATGAGGACCAAAATCTATCCAAGCCCATCGGGAGTTTTATAACTGACATCATATATCGTATCACCAGAAGCATGGATTAACGCACATATGTTGTTTGAGAAAAAAATGCATGGACTCGTTTATTAAAGTTCTTCCCACATAAATTCTATCTGGAGTTTCCTCCAGGCCTCCTAGATATTGTAATCACACAGCGTTCCTTCACTGTGCTGGGCTGGCAGTTTGAAAAGCATCATCTCGAGCTCTGGATTTTGCCCACATTTGTTTTGCAGTTTCTGAGTTTGCAAACTGCTGTCCTGTTGGGGACTCTGTGTTCATCCTCTCTTCTCAAGAAGGGGTGTGTGGTTGTCTTTCGAGTCTCTTTATCACTATTCTTAAAATTTCTCGTGGGACCTGGTGAGCTATATACAACAGTCAGCATTCAGTTCAGTATCTGTTTAAATATAAAACTTTTTTCCCTTCTCTGGTAACGTGCACTTCCTGTGCCTTTAACAGATTTTTAGCTCCTGCCTCCCGTGTTTGTTTGTTCTTCTGATTCACACTGCTTGGGACTCCATCCTCAATGTGATTACCTACTGCAAGAGCCCTCTCGAAGGAAGATGGTACAGTTACGTAAGAACTTACCGTAACAGTAGGTCTTCGAGAGAGGCTCTTGCAGTAGGTAACATTTTCCCTCCCTCCATCCCCCCTGCTATATTCTGCTCTTTCTTAATGGGCTCATTCTTGGCTCCAGGAGCCTCTTACCCTTTCTCCTGTTGCACTTCCTTGGAGGTCTCCGGCAGGAGAATTGGAAGGTGGGTGTGGGGACCGCCCACTACATAGGGTCATGCTGACATCAGCCACATGATGTCCGGTGGGAAGTCTCCCATCAGATACGGCTGGCTAAAGTTTCCGTGTGGTCCTGACGCCTGGGGGTGCGCCGTCCTCAAGGTGATTGACTACTGCAAGATCTTCTCTCGAAGATCTACTGTTGCGGTAAGTTCTTACGTAACTGTACTTGTTTTTTCTTCAGTATACAAAGACTTAAGATTTTCATTCACTTTTTCACATCTATCCATTTTCTAATTGCATTACCCCCAGCAAGACATGGATGTATGGGGCATAAATGCGTGCCCTTGGTGGTTGTAAGAGCACTCTGTCTTTGGCCTTGTGCCTGACAACCACTCAGGGCATGCATTAATGCCTGATACACCTGTGCCCTGTGATGGTTAAAGCATACTTGGATTGCATTGTTGCACAGTTGATCGAGGAAATAAAAAAAACAAAACAAAATGCAGATTTAATTCTTACTGTAGAAGCTTAAGTTGGTCTTTATTGTCTATACATTACATGTATGTTTTTTTTTTGTCTGACTGCATTCCTAATTAAAAATTGATTAATCATTATCCCCTCCCCTTATCCCATTAGTATGAAGCACCCTTCAAGTACAAGGCATAAATTAGTTTTGAAAATTTTGTTGGCAGCCTTTGCTAATAAACACAATTTTGATTGGCAACCAGTCAGGTTTGAGAAGCAGTTTCATTAAATGGGGAATTTTAGCTGTACGATAAAATCTAGAAGAGTGCAACTATGGGGTAAAAGCGTCAAGCTACATTTAAAATACTCGCAGTTTGCACTTTTTACCACAATTATGGGGAATAAATTACTGCAATTTGTAAATTTTTGCAGCAGTAAGACAAGTCAGTGGATTAGCAACTTTTGCTAATCTATAGCTGTGTGGACGCTTACTGAATCGCAGTAAGCCGCTCCCTGCTGCGCATTCCCAGAAGGTCTGGGGACGCGTCCGGAAGTGAGCGGATTAAGCGGCCGTGTGGACAGGCTGCATTGCTCTCTTCCACATGAAACTACTTGCAGGCGCTTCTGTCAGCCTACTGCCCCGACTCCCAGCCCATCTCCAGCTCGTCTTACATCAGTGCTGAGGGGGGCTGTATAGACATGTAGACAAGCCGTCTCTTGGGTCGAGCAGTTTCTACAATGCTCCACTGAAGGAGCGAGGTCAGCCATGTTGACATGGCTACGGTTTCACTTGCTTAGCAACTTTTTTTTTTTGGGTAGCAAATTGCTTTGCGAACCTGCTTATTTTATGCCTTGAAATAAAACCATTTTTCCTTGGATGTTTTGTGTGTGGTTGAACTGCCCAGTTTTTCTGTTCATTTTTAATTGGATTTGCAATTATACTTATTTATTTTTATTTTCTTTATATTCCCTGCATGGCTATTTCAGAAAAAAAATCTACCCACATGGATCGTTCTGAATGGCTATGTTTTCTCTCTTTCAGCGTCCCTTCCTGGTCTGGGTAAACATATAGCTTAAAACTTTTGGTTTTGCAGGTGAATTTGGTTCTTATCCCACCTGTCATTGGACCGCTTGTTGCTCTATGCAGTATTTCCCTATTGTGTATGCTACTCAGCCATTAAATAACAGTCCGGTCACAAGTAAGCATCATAAAAATGCAGCAGTTCAGTGAAGTTGTGATTCCTGTAACAGTTTTCTAAAATACAGGTACTAGGGACATCACTGAAAAAAAAAATACTGACTGCCAACTGCCTAATTTTCAGTTATTTAAAGAGCCCCTAGAAATGGAAGGGCAGCTTGGAGGACCAATTCTTGCGTCAGAAGAAATAAAGACCATTTTTGGCAGTATTCCAGACATACTTGAAGTTCACACAAGAATAAAGGTGAGAAAAAAGGTTCCACACTTTATATTATAAATTGTTTCAGGGTTTTCTTGATATGAAGTATTTTTTAATATAGGTTTTTATCCTCTGTCTCGCCAGCTACTCCCTTCTGATTGATTCCCTCAGCCCTGTCACCTGATTCCCAGTGGGGGAGGGGGTGGAGCTTAGCTTCTGCTGGCATTCTCTTCCACATGACTGTGGTGTTTGCCTGGCCACTGATGCAGGGCCTATGGGGCGGTCGTCATCCTGTCTCCAGGGGTTTCCTCAATTTTCTCCTGTTGACTCCCCAAGGCCACAGCAGTGCTCGGTCACGCATGCATGCCAAAACAAATAATGGCCCCACTCCACCTGCCAGACCCCAATTTTCTTCCAGATTCTACCATCAAGCCTTCACTCAATGGCTGCCAAGAACTGGAAAGGTCTCTCTCCCTAATCCGAGCGAGGAGACTGCTTAATAGCTGCTGTATCCACTCCCTGCCCCCCAGCAACTCACTCTCGTTTGCAAACACGGGTCACCGGTGTGACAAAAGGTAGTGCATCCAGCGATTGAGTCCTCTACACCACTGGGCTGGCCTGATATAAAGTATTTTTGAAAGCCAGATATGTAGTTCAGCATGCTTGTCTGTAGATCAGTAGTATAAAGTTTGTTGAGCTAATATATTTTTATAGAGGAAATCCTTGCTGGTAATTTTGACTTCCTTATTGTGTACATATAAACTATAAAACAAAGAACAATTTCTTTGTGGAATTTTACTCTTTTTCAGATGTATCTAGAAGACCTTATGATAAACTGGTCGGAACAAGAAAGCATTGGTGCTATCTTTCTCAACTACGTAAGTGGTAGTATTCTCAGTTCTCTATTTATTGAAAATGCATTTTATTAAGCAAGAATATTAAACAGATGATCTCGCTTCGAGGGGGAGCTCTTGCAGCAGGTATTACCAATAGGATTAATGCTGCCAGGCGTTAGGACCCTACGGAAAAATCTTCTAGCTAGCAGAGTGTGGTGGGGGACCCTACCGCCTGTCTGGCCAGATGTCAGACTGGGTATAAAGGGGTGGTTCCTGCGCCATCTCAGTTCTTTTCCTGCCGCCGACTTGTCTAGTTTGGCACCACGGATGCATTTACATGCAGTCGACCGCGCTTTTTATCAATCAATTTTTTTATTTATAAAAAGGTGCCTTTCCAAAACCAAGACTCTCGTACAATAAAATATAACACATAAAATAAAATGACATACATTATATAAATTGCAATAAATATGAAACCACATAAAAACACTTCAATTACCAAAAGCCAGATCAAAAAGATAAGTTTTTAATGCAGTTTTAAAACTCTGGACGGTCAGGCAATCTTGTACCCGATGAGGTAGAGAGTTCCACACGGACGGAGCATCAAAACTGAATGCCTTTGCTCCTGATGTCTGCAAACATACCCTGGGAACCTCTAGCAATCCCTCATCGGTGGATCGGAGGGGCGGAGGAGGGACAATGCGGGCAAGGAGATCTTTTGGTAGCTGGTCCTAGTTCATTATAGGGCCTTACAGATTTAACAAAGCAACCTTAAGGTGATCCGCCCACTTAATCGGAGCCAGTGCAGACCGCGAACACAGGCGTAATATGACTGGCTCTTGAAGCACCAGTGAACAGCGTGGCAGCCGCGTTCTGCACCAGCTGCAAGCGGTGGATATAAGCCCCCGACAGCCCTAGGTAAAGGGCATTGCAGTAGTCAAGGCAGGAGGTAACTAAGGCGTGAACCAACATTGGAAGATCATCGGGAGGAACCAGATATTTCACCTGGGCGATATTTCTCAGATGGTAGAAAGAGGTTTTAACAACTGCTGACACGTGTGATTTCAAAGTCAGACAGTTATCAAACATAACGCCCAGGTTCCTTACCCGGTCTGAGGTAGCTAGCTGGACATCTCTGAGCCCCAAGCCCGAAGGTGAACCTGCCAACACACCCGGCTTTCGACAACTCGGGTTCACAGCCAGCACCTCAGTTTTTTTCAGGGTTCAACCTTAACCATCTCATATTCATCCAGGCCTGGATTTTAGCCAGACTGCTGTTGAGCACCGAAATGGCATCATCCTGTTCAGGCACAAAAGACATGTATAGCTGAGTATCATCTGCATAGCAGTGAAACCTCAAGCCATACCGTCTAATAATTGCTCCTAACGGCAGCATATACACTGCAAACAACATGGGCGCTAAAATGGATCCCTGTGGAACCCCACAGGGCAGGAAGAATGGGGCTGAGGTACAAACCCCCGACACCACTCTGAGTCCTACCCGTGACGAAGGATTGAAACCATCTGAGGACAGCCCCTGATAGTCCACAGATAAACTGCAGGCAATCCAGCAGCAGCACACCATGGTCCACAGTATCAAATGCTGCAGAGAGATCAAGAAGGACCAAGATGGAACGCGTCTTTCGATATCTCTCACTATCAGGAGGTCATTTAGTACCCGAACAAGAGCCGTCTCGGTGCTATGTCTCTTCCTGAAACCGGACTGGAGAGAATCATAGATATTGTGGCTGGTCAAATGGTCATCCAATTGTAAAGCCACCACCTTCTCAATAACCTTACCCAAAAATTGCAGGTTAGAGACAGGCCTGTAGTTTCTAAGACAGTCAGGATCCAAGAAGGGCTTCTTAAAAAGAGGCCGAACCATGGCCTCCTTAAGAGAAGCTGGAAAAATTTCACTCTCCAAGGATAACCTGACAATCTCTGTGAGGACTGGGCTAATAACATCAACGCAGCCAACAAGCAAACGCGTAGGGCCTGGATCCAAACCACTGATTCGAGATTTCAATTTCTTGCTTTAATTTTACCTTTTCTTGCAGGTCTTCGCCCTCTCCACTGCGGCGCAAGTCCAAGTGTGCATGCGGGAAGCAGATACCAGCCAAAGACCGCCATGCGGCCTGCCTCATCTGCCTAGGCCCTGGTCACCGGCCTGACTGCCCACACTGCAAGAAATTTAATAGTAAGACAAGGATTTGCAGAGCCAATGCACTCAAGGCTTATCTACTAAAAAACAAGGTGACAGCGATGCAGAAGTCTTCGGAGCTCAGCTTTTCTCCTGCCAAGGCCCCCCAGAGAAGGCTTTGGGAGGGAAGCACCACCTTAAGGAGAAAGATAGAGCCAGGTCTGAATCCCGCCAAAAGTCACCTTCTAAGGCTTCTTCCTCAATCTCCAGTGGGAGGTCTGGCTCAGTCCCTCGGGGACATCCTTGAAGTCGGCGCCCTCCTCTTCTCAGGGTAAGCACAATAAGCCATCTTCTTCCAGGTGCCCCCCCCGGGCCCACCGACCCCACGAGTATTTGTATGGGTCGACGCAGGAGAGGCAGTTGCCCTCCGTCAGTCTCAAGGAGTCTGGCCAGAAGTCCGGTGGGTCATCCGAAAAACAGATGTCTGGCTGACTTGGCTAAGCGACAGGAGGTCGTTCACCATCGGACACCTCCTCCTCCAGCTAAGGGACGCCCACGCCCTGGCAAGTGTCCCTCAAGCTGGTCGTCCTCTTCTGAGACTCAGGCCCTGATGTCCGATCGGAGGCCGTCACCAGATGAGACCCGGATGCCCTGCCCACTCAGGACACTGGGACAGACTCCAGGTCCCTCAGGGACATGGACGTCTATCAGCAGCCAGACACGGCCAAAGGGGGCTCCCCCGACTGGATGCTAGCTTCTGAGCATCCGCAGAAGCAGATGCCCGGTCCTTCTAACTCGATGCCCGCACCACCTGTCGTCCCATGGTGGACATCAGGTCTCTCTTTTCCACCTGGTGGAACATGGTCAAAGGGGACCTGCTTTAGAGACCCCAGATCCTTCCCCTAGGGACACTGTCCTCGTCCCTGGTCCCCCTCCTCCAGCAGGTGCCCAGACTGTTCAGATGAAGGTGCAGTGGACTCTTCTTCCTCAGAATCTTCCTTCGAGGAGAAAGTTTCCTCCCTCATCTCCTGGCTCGAGAGACTAGCCCAGGTCACCCCAGGACGACCCCATATTCCTGGACATCATGCGCCACATCCAGGCGGTTTACCAGTGGGATGCTAAGGAGCTGGACCCAGAACAAAAGTGGCTGGCCAAGTTTCTGGGATCTAGAGAACCTAAGCCCTTAGTCATCCCACCGCTGGTGGAGCCCTTTCAGGACATCACCAGGCTTACTTGGCAGAAACTGTCGTCCACCTATGCTGTGCCCAAGAAGGTGGGCAGACTCTACAAAGCCCCTAAGGAGGAACTGTTTCTAGGGGAGCAACCAAAGGCAGACTCCATGGTGCTCACAGCTGCCTACGGCCATGCCAGTAAGCCCAAGCACCTGAGTGCTAAACACCCTGATCTGGATTCCAAAATATTGGATCATTGGGGTAGAAAGGTATACTCGTCAGCCACAGGATCCATTCGTTCCTTAAACTTTCTGGCCCACATGGTCACTTGGCAGCAGTCCCTGTAGGAAAAGACCGTGGAGCTAGTGAAAACCCTGCCTGACTCGGACAGCAAAAATGGAATTTTGGCCTACGTCCAATCTGGAATGGACATGGACAAGCATGTTCTCCTTTGTTCGTATGATTCGGTAGACATGGCTTCCCGAGTGGCTACCACGGGAATCTGTCTGAGGAGGCACTCGTGTCTCCGCCCGGACCTTCAGGACACTGTACTGGATGCTCCACTTCAGGGCCCAGTTTTGTTTGGTCACGAAGTAGAGAGAGTTGTTAAGGACCTGCAAGAGTCGGGCAAGACGGTGGCTGAGGTACATACAATGTACAAATTGGAGCCTCAGGGTCCCTGTCATCATCCCTTTCTCAGAGGCCATGGACAACAGGGAAAGGGATTCAAGAGGCGCGGCCACACTATCCCTCCAGGTGCCCTAAGCACCTCAAAGCTCCCCTGGCCCCATGCTCAAACCTCTCCCCCCTCTACAGCATGACTGTCTGCAGCCCCCTCCTCCACCTCCTCGGGTCCTGCAGGACAAGATAGTAGGAGAGAGGTTCTCCCTTTACCTCGCAGAATGGTCCAGCATCACGTCTGACCATGGGTGCTAGAGACCATTCAGAGGAGATGCTCTCAAGTTTCTCAGCATGCCTCCGGACAGTCTCTCTCCCCCCCCCCCCCCAATTGTTCACCCCAACCATGCCCTGCTTCTGAAGGATGAAATACAGTCCCTTCTTCAGAAGATGGCCATTCAGCCCGTTTTCCTGGTACCCAGTAAAACGGGAGACCTCCGTCCCTTACAGGACCTCAGTCGGCTCAATCAGTTTATCCAGTATCTGAGATTCTGGATGGTGACATTAGCAAGCCTATTGCCACTTCTCCATCAGGGAGACTGACTATGCTCCCTTGACATGCAGGACGCATACATGTATATCAAGATCCTGCCCTCACGCAGGAGGTTTCTGTGCTTCCTCTTTCAACACCAGCACCATCAGTTCAGGGTCTTGCCCTTCGACGTTTTGTCTGCACCCAGGGTCTTCGCCAAGTGCCTGGCAGTGGTGGCGGCAGCCTTCAGAAGAAAAGGCCACTTCGTGTAACATTATCTGGACGACTGGCTTATTTCTGCTCAGTCAGTAGATCAGTTATCTTTGGCCCTGGGTGGAAACAAAGGACTTGTTTCTCTTTCTGGGCATAACCGTAAACTGGCCGAAGTCACAACCCTGTCCTTTCCAGCGGCTTCAATACATCGGATCTATCCTGGACACTACCCATGGCAAGACCTTCCTGCCATCAGACAGGGCAAGGCCGCCTGATGGATTTGGCCTGCAGAGTTCAGGCAGCAGACTTGCTTACAGCGAGGATAATCCTGCAGTTACTGGGACACATGGTGGCTGACATAGCTGTGATCCCTGTTGCTCACTTGAACATGAGGACTACAGTGGCAGCTCAGGGTTCAATGGGACCAGGTGGTTGACAACATAGATCATTCAATTCGGGTCTCAGCAGTGGTCTGTCTCTCCCCCACCCCCACCCCCCAGTGGTGGCTCTGCCCTCCACATCTCGAGAGAGGAGTCTCCTTCCAGAGACCATGCTCTTATGACGGATGCCTCTGGTTCAGGTTGGGGGGGAGCCCATCTAGGGAAGCACTGTACCAGAGGGGCTTGGTCCCATATCAGCGGTCTCTCCATATCAGCATTCTGGAAATGAGAGCCGTTCTGTATGCCCTTTAGGCTTTTCAAGACCAGATACCCTGGGGTTCTCTCCTGGCACAATCAGACACTACCCCGGTTGTCTTCTACATCAAGCAGGGGGGCACTTAGTCATACCCCCCCCTCTACAGAGAGGCCATGAGAGTGTGGGACTGGGCAGTAGAACATGATCTGGACCTCACAGCAGTGCATGTGCTGGGAAGTCTGAACGTTCTCGCTGACAGTCTAAGCTGGTCTTGTTCTCTGAACCACGAGTGAGAATTGCTTCAGGTGGTAGCAGATGACCTCTTCGGTCGGTGAGGTCTACCTCAGTTGGACCTCTTTGCGTTCCCGTGTAATGCCAAACTGCCAAATATTTGCTTGCTAGATCCAGGGCCTGGTGTTTTCTGGTAAGACGTATTGTCTCTCTCCTTGATAGGGAGGTTTATGTACGCATTCCCTCCCTTCCCTCTCATTCAGAGTGTCCCGCTCAAGTTGCAGACAGAGGAGGCCAGAATGATTCTGGTGGCTCCTCTTTGGCCTCGACAGATCTGGTACTTGCTGCTACAGCAACTGGCCATGGAGCCACCTGTGCAGTTGCCCCTCTCCACTTAATTGCTGTCTCAGGAGCGAGGCATGCTCGTCCATCCTGTTCTGCGGTCTCTCCATTTGCATGCCTGGCCCCTGCAGTCCTAGCGGAGGAGAGATAAGGAGTGTCAAGCAGAGTGGCTGAGATTTTAGTAGCAGCAAGAAAACTTCCACAAGGGCAACCTATGCCATGAAGTGGATGCGTTTTTGCCTCTGGGCAACAGCACATTCTCTAGATCCTATAGATTGTCCGGTCAAACGTGTGCTAGAGTACCTTCTCCACCTTTTGGACTTCGTCTATTAAAGTGCATCTTCATGCCTTATCAGCCTACCACGCACTGTTAGTGGAGAAGATTCTGGCACAGCTTGATGTGTGCAAGAATTTTCTGCGAGGCACCTTGCATGTCAGATCCCTGAGGAGGGACCCTGTTCCCCCTTGGGATCTCTTATTTGTTCTTGATAAACTCACCCTGCCTCCCTTTGAGCCAGCTGCGACGTGCGAGCTTCGCTTTCTCACTTGGAAAGCGTTATTCTAGGGACATGGATATGTTGTTCATCCACACTTATTGGCATTGTCCCTTTCCCTTTAAATCTGCCAGGAAAGTCTTCAAGCTGGCTTTTCTCACCTATCAAGGTGGTAGAACCCTCGACTCTGCCCCACGATGCCAGATCTTCCTTTCCACTGGAAGAGTCAGGTTGCCTCCTTCGTGCATTTTGTAGGCCCTGGCTTCAAAACCTTTGGTTATTCTGAAAATTTGACTTGTTCACGTTAGTGATTGCGATTTCTCCTCTTCGACCATGGAAGACAAGAATTCCCCCGGATTTTGCCAACGTTCGTGCGGCCAGAAGATGTCGTGCACCGTCCTGCATGCCGCGTGTGTTTGTCTGGGTGTCTGCTATGACACTTAGACGTGCGAGTCATGCCTCGCATTTCATCCAAAAGTCCTCGACGACCATCTTGCACACCTTAAGCTGGGGAGGTCTGAAAAACAGAACCCGCTTGCGAAATCCAAGGAGGTCCGGTGGGCAGTTTCCACGGCTGCGGGATATGCTGAGCAATTGGAGCGCATGCAAGTCTTCGAGGAGGAGGAAGTGGCTTGCGCTGTGGAATCTTCCTCTCTGAGCTTCTTCGTTCCGCTCAACCTGGGCTCCACCTTCTCAGGTTCTTTCTGAGAGTTGTGCCAGTCTCTCCCGACTAAGGGTGAGGGTCCTGTGGGCATGCACTCATCTTGGTTCTGGAAGTGAGAAAAGGACCCAGGGTCATCTTCGTCTCGACGGAGATGCTCTTGGGACTGTGAGAGATCTTTGTCCCAGGAACTGGCCATTTCAACCTCAGTTGAAATCGCCTCTTCGGCCACTGGCTTCTTGGCCCTGACGTCTGGCCAGCTGACTGAAGTGTCGATCAATTAAGTTGAGATGGTTCTTGACCCGATGCACTCCTTGTCGCCTACCTCGGTCGACGACTCTCTTGCTCGGACTCCAGTCCTTGTTTTCCCTGATGAGGCCTGCTGGGAATCGCATTAAGGAAGTGGTCTCTGACCCCAGGAAGTAACCAGTCCCACCAGTGTCTCCTGAGCCACAGAGTTGGCCTGGCCGATCTCGATCGAGGTCCAGGACTCCCTCGACCGACAGGCCGAGGAACAGCCGTAAGCACTCAAAAAAGATGCAACGTCATCAGTCATTCTTATCCTCCTAGGATGAGGAGAGGCTGTGGTGGAAACTGTTGGCACTACGGGGACCTCATGTAGCAACAGCTGATTTTGACCGGGCACAAGCCTACCCCGGCTCCTATGCCGGCCATTACTTGGCTTTCATCTCCCAGGGTGAAGCCAACTCCTTCAGAGCTGACCAAATTGGTTCCCCTACCCGTGGAGCTGGCGAAACCTCCGGTTTGTCCTAAACCGATCTCTCCACTGATAATGGTGGAACCGCCGCCTAAGCAGCCTGTGGGAAGGACTCCTTCTAAGGAAGCTAGACCAGACACCGGGCTCCCTTGGGGTCTTTTGGTCACTGTCACTCTCAACCGCCCCTGGCGGGTCGAGGGCGATGTGGGCGGTCAACCATTGTATCTGGATACCTCGGATTCGGATGAAACCAGCCTCCTTTCTCATCCGGGCGATGATGAATTGGTTGGTGGGATAGAGACTGAGGAAGTTCCTTCATCCTTTCTGGGCATTCTTCGCCTCATCTGAATCCACAGGGATGCCCCTGGAACCTATACAGAAAAAAGCAGAGTACCCCCTCACTGACATTCTCAAGAGAGGGGATTCCCTGATGGAAGCCTTTCCTGTGGCCGAGGCCATTGTTGGCCCGGCCTTAGAACTTTGCAGCACCCTGCCTCCTGTCCAGCTCCTTCTGCCTATATGGCCTGCAAATATGCGGTACCCATGGGGTCCCTTGCAGGGTTCACAAAGCACCCTTTGGCCGAGAGCCTTGTGACTGCCTCTGAGTTCAGGTGTACTGGTAGTTCTGCTGATACTGACCGACCTCTTGAGAAGGAATCCGAATATTTGGATCATTCTGCTGGGAAGGTCTGTGCGGCCTCGTCTTTAGGCCTCCATGAGGCAAGTTCGCCCGTCATCATGACACACTCTCCCATGCCCTCTTATGGTCTTTGGATGAAGTCCACCCACATCTCCCTGCGGACTTGCAGACCACGGTCAAGCAGGTCCAGGACCAAGGCCGTGATGTTGCCAAACAGCTTCAGACGGCACTGGATATCTTGGACTCTTGTGCCCACTCGTAGGCAACCGCACTTGTGCCTTGCCGCAGGGCTTGGCTGAGGCTCTCCTCCTTTCCGGTGGATACTCAGCACAAACTAGCTGATGTACCGTTCCTGGGCACCAATCTCTTCGGCCCAGGTGTGGCTGGTCACCTTTAGCGTATTGAACAGTCCAAGGCCACCTTGGATGCTACTACTGCTAAAGTTTTCTCTGGTTCTAAGAAGCAGCAGAAGAAAAAGAAGCCTTTTTGGCATTTTTCCCCTGTGGCCCAGCAGCTCCCCTTTCAAGAGGGGCACACCAGGCTCAAGCTTGGCGCCCCCGGCCCAAGCCCGGCCCCTGCCAGATCCGTGAAGGAGACCAAGGTTCAGGCCCTGGATCCTCCTCCAAGTTTGCTCAGTGACGGGCCGGGGGCTGCCACCCCCACTCCCATCATGCCAGCTCTGGGTCCTCCCATGGGGGTCCGGCTCCGCCACTTCCTTTCCGCCTGGTCCGCTGTTACCACGGACAGGTGGGTCTTAGAAGTGGTCGGACAGGGACTGCCTCTGTACCCTCCAAGCTGAGCTCGTGCCCCATGGGAGGAGAAGGTATCCGCCCATACTCAGTCTGCTCTTTGAGACGACATTGCTCAGCTCCTCCTCCTCAAGGAGACAGTAGCTCCAGTGGCGGATCCTCCAGACCCAGGCTTTGTTACCAGGTACTTCCTGGTTCTCAAGAGGACGGGGGGCTGATGCTCCATTCTAGATCTGCACAACCTGAATTAGTATCTCAGGTCACGCACCTTTCGGATGGTCACTCTGTCCCAGATCACATCATCCTTGGAGCGAAACATGTGGATCTTGTGCGTCAGTCTTCACCATTCATCACTGTTGGGTACTTGGCCGAAAGTCAGGACCCAGCGGGAGCTTTTTTTTTTTTTTGTAGGTGGAGCCAACACACCATCGGGCACCACCCTTGAGGCCGACTCACTTTTGTATGCGACGCTGGAGCTGGTCACAGGCTGTGCTGACTCAGCCTGCCTGCCAGTTCATCTCCGCCATAGAGATCGCACCTCGTGTGGAGCTGTTGTGCTAGAGGCCTAGTTTGACGCCGAAAAACCTTCGACACTGTCTCTATATTTCCTTCGGTGCTGAAGTCCGTCTGTTCCTGCCGGTTCTGCTTTGCCATACTCGACGTCGCCCTGTAAGATCTTTCCATTTCTTTGTATTTCTGTGAGGTAGAGTCTGTTTTTGTTGTCCCCCGGCCCCCCCGTAGGTCATGTCTTGGTCAGAGGGCAAGAAAACGTCTAGGATGGGTTGGTTCCCCCATGCAACGGTGCCCATGCGGCCGAAAGTATTCTGTCACTGACCAGCATGACCGGTGTCTTTCATATCTTGGCCCGCTTCATGACATGGATTCGTGTGATGCCTGTTTCTGCATGGACTGCAGGGTCTTGGAACAGTGCGCGTGGAAAGTGGGGCGAGCTCTGCTGACTTTCGTGGGTCGGCACCTACTCGTCTGGCTAAGTCACGTTATCTCGGCCTTTTCTCCAGTCCCCTCCTGGTTCTACATGGACCCAGGAGGAGGGAGCCTCGGCTGCAAGTAGCCTAGCCGTTGCCGGGGCTCCTTCTGCGGCGCGGAGGCCCGTCCCCACTCCCCGGGGCAGGAGGTGCCACCACGGCAATCTCCTCTTCGGGGTGAAGGCCCTGGTGTCACACCTTGTGCTTCGCATGGCCCGGGTCGGTGCCATCCTCAAGATTGGCGGCGCTGTGGGCCCTGTTGGAGCCATCTTCGATATAGACTTGTCGCGCAGTGTCATGGCTTCTGTTGGAGCCATTTGCAGCACCAACATTGCTAGCAGTGCCATGGGAGCTTCTACCGCGCAGTCTTTGTCAATGTTTCGCCTCGGCGCCGAGGTTGAGCACGGCTCGGGGCCATCAGATTGCGGTGCCGTGGAGCTGGGCGGTGTCGATGGTGCCGTCAGTGGCGCAGTCTTCATCCTCACACCGCTTGTGGTGCCGTGGGGCCGGATGGTGCCGTGACTGGTCTCGACTCTTAAGCTCCTGTTCGGGCTTGAGCCATGCCCCCTGTGGATTCTGCTTGCGGTGCTGTAGGGGGCACTGGTATAGGCTCTGGCACGGCTTTGGGTTCTGGCCCCTTTGGCAAAGGTGGCAGTGCGCGCCGCCCTACGGTTTGGCACAGGGCCTCGACCTCTACCTCCTCGGAGGCGGGGTCAAGCTCTGAGTCAGACAATCTGACCCCTTGGGGTTGGCTCTTGATGTGGGCAGCCCAGTAGTCTCCTCGACAGGCCGGAGTTAGCCCCCTTCTGAGGTGGGGTCG
This sequence comes from Neoceratodus forsteri, assembly GCA_016271365.2. Taxonomy (NCBI): domain Eukaryota; kingdom Metazoa; phylum Chordata; order Ceratodontiformes; family Ceratodontidae; genus Neoceratodus; species Neoceratodus forsteri. The sequence goes on from CM028137.1 coordinate 513,879,845, forward strand.
GTGGCTACCAAGACTGGGGTCATGGGTGATGACCAGCGGGCAGTGGTGCAGGCCACCATTGCTCTGCAGCCTGGTCTTGGTGGGTTCACTGACCCCTCAGCAGTGGTACCCCCACCTGTGGTGTGTCTAGATTGCCCAACTTTGGGGCCGATTAGAGCACCTACAGGAGGGGAGGGTGCTGTACCTTGGATAGCTCCTTCAGGTGCTGCCCAGAGCTGTCAGCTACCTAGGCTGGCCCTCTCGAGGAGGAGGGCTCTTTCGGACTCAGAGGGCTCGAGGGGCGTGAGGTCAGCACGGCTGCCTTTTTCGGGGGTCCACCCGGGCTCTGGGAGAAGCCGTAGTGCAGATCTCCACTCTTCCTCATCGGTCTCTTTGGGAGAACCCCATTCTTTTGAGGTAGGGGACTGTTATCCTGGACCTATACGGCCCCGGTCGCCTCACAGGGGGGACTCTTCCGGGTGCAGCCAAGGCAGTACCGAAATGGTTGTTCAGCTGTCGGCTGTGGGGTCTTCCGGGGCACCTTCTTCCGCGGGTGCTCCCGGTCCGCTCCTTAGCCCAGGTGGAGGTCAGCCGACATATCTTCTTGGCTCTGTCCCCATTCCTCTGCCACATTCTCCTGCGCTCCCAGGCATCCTTGGTCCTAGCTGGCCTCTCTTCTGGGAGCAGTTCAGAGCGGTGGCTGCTCGGTTCCCAGCTTACGTTAGGGCGATGGACAGTCAGGTTTTTCAACCTCCCCCCGGGCAGCCACCCCATAAACAGCTGGTGCCCTCCAGCTCCTTATCCCTCTTCTGGGGAAGAGGAACCTTCTGTCCACATCTCTCCAGCTGCTGATCTTGCTGAGTATCAGTGCTTCCTCGTGAGGATGTTGGAGGACTTGCACCTCACACCTGCCACTATTAGCAATCCTGAGCACTCGGCGCACGCCTTTCTAGGTGATTTTGGCAAGGCCACCCTTGTGGTGCCACCCTGCTGTGCTCCCTTTCGGGAGGCGTCATTACGTTCCTGGCATAGACCCTTCTCTGGAGTTCCTGCCCCAAGGGATCTCGGCCAGAGGTATTACGCACCTCCGGAGTCTTCAGGTTCCATGCCTCATCCGCAGTCCTGATTGATGCAGTTGGATACTCCTGATGGGTTTCGCGCCCATCACCGTGACCGGCCCCCAGATCAAGACTCCTCAGATTTTGACTTCTGGGGTAGGAGTACTTTCTACTTGGCACAGTTATTGCTTTCCATTTCTGCACATCAAGCCCACTGTGCAGCCTATGACAGGTTCTTGTTGTCCAGGCTAGTTCAACTACTAGCCTCATTACCTGATACGGAGCAAACCAGACACACCATTGCACTCCTTGCACGTGGCCTGGAGCTAGCAAGGCACCAAGCGAGGGCATCCAGTGATGCAAACGAGGTAGCTACCAGGGTCGTAGGGACAGTGATCTGCACTAGGTGGACGGCATGGCTGCGTCTTTCCCGGTTGTCACCCTTGGCCTGGCGTAGGGTGATTAACTCCGCTCACCAGAGAACCTATCTCTTCTCCTGCAGAGCGAGACAGCGCTTGTCGGGGTAACTTCCTTCCCCCTCCGGGGGACCCCGTCTCACTCTCCCCATCCTTGGGCCTTTCCAGGCCCTGAAGGTTCTCCCTCTTAGTGTGTCGCCCACTGAGAGCTAAAGGACTTTGTCCCTTAGGGTGTCAAAGAAAACCCCCTTTTGGGGGGGGGGGGGCCTCGGTACTCACCCAACAGTGATGAATGGTGAAGATGGACACAGATAAGATATGAAAATTAAGTACCTACCGTAATTATGATCTTTCTGTGTATCTTCACCATTCATCACGATCCCACCCTCCTTCCCCTGGGACCTCAGTCTCTGGGTCCCCCCTCCCTCTCTGTGCCCATCCTGCCCCCTCTCCTTTCTTAGGAGTGAGGTAAAACAGGATCACACAGGGGGATAGTGTTGCGGTGGGGGGGGCACTCCTTCTCCAGTGCTTTGGCTCCACCCCTGTGGGGTGGGAGTTGACAGTTGCCCCCCTTTCTCTCCTCCTCCTCCCTGTTCCCATCCAACCTATTTCTTCTTGTTTTTTATATATGTATAAATATATACAGTGTGTGTGTATATATATGTGTGTATATATATGTGTGTGTGTATATATGTATATATATATATATATATATATGTGTGTGTGTGTTATATATATGTGTGTGTGTGTGTGTGTGTGTATATATATATATAAAGTTTCCCTTTTTTTCACCAATAATCTTTCCTTGAGAGGGTGTTAATTCTCTGTACCCTGTCCTTCTTCCAGAAAAGCTGACTCTGCTTATGTGGAGTGTTTGCCAGCCATTCTGTGCCTTGAATTCTGGCAGAAAGCCTTTGGCTACTCTTTGCAGTTTCTATGTAATCTGGAGAAGGACCAGAGTCCGGGATGTTTAACCCCTCCTCCCCATATTCTTTACCCATCCTACTTCCCTCTTCCTTTTCCAGAGATTGGGGCCCCTCCCAATCCCTTTAGTTTCCGACTTTTCTCCTTTTCTGTCCTCTCAGTCGTTATTTCTCCTTTTTGTTCGTATATCTTCTCCTTTTTCTGTCCCTTGGACTTCCTTGTCCCACCCTCCACTCCCTTCCTCTTAAACTTTCCAGCGACTCAGAACTGGCAGGCAGGCGGAGTCGACGCAGCCTAATGGCCAACCCGCGAGTGCCATGCAGTGCGTCGGCCTCGAGGGCAGCACCAATGGTGCGTTGGCTCCACCTACCTTTAAAAAAGAAAAAAGAAAAAGGCTCTCTTGCGGGGTCCTGACCTCTGGCCAAGTACCCAACAGTGAAGATACACAGAAAGATTATAATTACGATAGGTACTTAATTTTCATTTCTGTTTACATGATCTGCAAGATGCGTTCTTTCACGTCCCAATCTGTCCGTCTCACCAGCGGTTCCTCCGCTTCTGAGCAGAGGGGACCCTTTACGAGTTCGGAGCCATGCCATTCGGCCTGTCATTGGCCTGATCAGCTCCCAACTCGGCCTCCTGATCAACTAGGCCAAGTTGGAACTTGTGCCTTCTCAGGTGATGGGCTTCATTGGGGCAGAGCTAGACTCCTGTCAAGCCAGAGCTCAGCTCCCGGCGGACAGGGCAGATGTTCTTTCCTCCTTTCCCAATCTTTTTTGGTTGGGCAGTTGTGCCCTGCCTGGGACTTTCTGTGCCTTCTGGGTTACATGGCGGCGTGTACCCCAGTGGTCCATTGGGTCCGACAGCACTTGTGCCCCTTCAATGGGAACTGGCCGCCCAGTGGATCTAGCACCACGTGTCATTTCACCAACTGATCCCTGTAAACCAGAAGACATGGGACGCTTTCCAGTGGTGGACCGCCCATACCAGTTGCAAAGAAGGATCCTGCTTTGTTCGCCCGAGCCAACGGTCAGCCTCACACCTATGCCTCTCTCCTCATGGCCTGAGCCCACATGGGGGACAGAAGGCCTACGGGCTCTGGACACCCGAGGAGTCCCGATACCTCATCAGCCTGTTGGAGTTCAGAGCAGTCAGTGGCATTGTCCGCTTTCGCTCCTCAGCTCCAGAGTCAAGTGGTTCAAGTCCAGACGGACAATACCATGACCCTGTACTACCTCAACAAACAGGGTGGCACACACTTCCATCTGCTCTGCAGGGAAGCGCTTCGCATCTGGACTCTCATGAGCCGTCTGGAAGCATAGCTCCTAGCCATCCATGTGGCAGGAGCCTCAAACCATCTGGTGTATGCTGTCAGCCACTTAATTGAGACTAGGGGTGCTACGATAACATTTTGACGATACGATAACCGTGATGAAATTATTGCGATAACCTTATTGCAGTAATTTTGCCACTTGTGCAACAATGTTAGCAAAACTACTTAAATTCTGTTTTTTGCATAATTCATGTATTTGACTTTTTCAAGCAATGCTATACATTTATGCACATTATTTTGAAGTCTGTTGTAAAATAATGCAGAGTAAAATATTTAAAAAAAAATTTCATTTTTTTTCACAATAAAATCTCTGAACTTTATACGAACGGGGGGGTGGAAGCATGTAGCAGCCTTCCTGAGGAGGTTGTGGGGTAAAAAACTGGTAGAATTCAAGAATGCATGGGACAGACATAAGGCAATTCTGTTGGGGGGGGGGGTAGGAAGAAGTAAGCTGTTGGTTAACTAGAATGGATCTGCAGCTTATCCGCTAGGTAGGGAAATGAGCAGACTGGGTGGGCCAAGTGGCCCTCATCTGCCGTCAGTCTGTTTCTATAAAATTGCTTGCATTTTTTACATTAAAATTCAGATACACAGTTAATACATGTGTTATACAGAGTACAATGCATTTTAAAATGTGAATGAGCAAATATTTGTACTTTAAAGAGTGCTGTTCCCAGATTTTTCTCCTTGCCTGCAAAATCATCAGGAGACTCCCTTACCTGCCTTGGAGTTGCTCCATATTAGTTGAAAATGTTTCTCCTTAGTCCCCTAAGGAAGGTAAGGGATTGTATTTGCCTCCGAGTAGCCACTCGATCCCTGCTCACCAATGCCATCCCTGTGTTTCCTTGTTTTGTCTGGTTATTTTTTTGCCTAGTGCGGTGATGCGCATGCTCAATGCAAGTCTACGGTGTGGCATTTTAAAAACTTATTTTTATGATTTTAACCTGACTTGTAGTACAAATCAGAGTCAGTGTTCAAGTAGCATGAGCCTTGTTACTTTTGTTAGATCAGGGTGGAGCCTTGGATGTAGCCTGCCTAGATTTCAATAAGGCCTCCAACACCATTCCACACAGGAGACTCAAACAAGCTGGGTAGCTTGGGAGTAGGTCCAAAGGTTGTAAACAGGGTAAGAAATTAGTTTTCTAGGGACATGGATATGTTGTTCATCCACACTTATTGGCAGGTATCCTTGCCGCTTTAAATCTTGCCGGAAGGTCTTCAAGCTGGCTCCTCCCACCCACCCGGGTGGTATAACTCTCGGCTCCGCCCCATGACGCCAGATCTTCCTTACCGCTTGGAAGCTCAGGTTCCTCCTTAACTCTACTGCGTTTACGACTGGTTCCTATTTCTTTGCGTTTTGCAATTTGAAAGTTTTTGCTAAAAGACTTCGGTCTTGATCCCTCGCGGCTGACGATGGACAAATCGACTCGGTTTTCGGAGATGCCCCTGCGGATCAGAAGATGTCTCGACGGATCCACACTCACGTGTGTCTACTGTTTAGGCCTTGAGGCACGACCCGCGGACTGCGACCTGTGCTCTTCCTTCTGCCTCGTCCTCGAGGACCGTGCTGCCCGATTGCAACTGGGCCGTCCTAAGAAGCGCTTCCTCTGGTGAAGTCTAAGGAGGCCCGATCGGCGGTGTCCATGGCGAGGCGTCGGGGCGGATCAGCTCGAGCAGATGATCGCCTGAAGAGGAGGCGCGCGGGTCGTATCTTCCTCAGCCGCTGCATTTATCCCGGCCTCTGGTTCTTCCTACACAGCTTCATTTAAGGAGCTTTTGTCTGTCCCTCTCACTAGGGGAGAAGGGCCAACGCCTGCTGGACCTTTTCTCGGTCCAAAAGAGGGACAAAGGTAATCCTCCGCGGACGCTCTTGGGAGCGGAAAGGTCCCTCTCCCCGAAGTCAGCCGACCGTCGACTCGTCGACCGCGGGCTTCGCCACTGGCCTCACGGTGCCCCGTCAGGTCAGTTGACTGAGACTCCTGTCGATTTAAGTCAGATTTTCTCGACCTGCTGGACGGGCTGTCGCCTATAGAAGCCGAGATTCCTCTCTCCCCGGTTCCCCCGGGGGGAGTTGAGGATCCCGTGGGCTTGCCTGTGCCTCCGGTTCCGGAGCCCTCGGATGAACCCTCCGAGCCGAAGGGAGTGCCGGTTCCTGCCGACACTTCCCCGCACCGACCTCGGAAGAGCCGAGGCTCTCGGTCTCGGACTTCTTCGCGGTCCAGCCGATCCCGCCGTCATAGGCGGTCTCGGTCTCGGCACCACGGTAAGCGGCCGCCGTCGTCCTCGTCCTCCTCCTCGGACGAGGGGAGGCTTCGGCGTAAGTTACGTCGACGGTACGAGGACCTCATGTGGCAACAGCTCCTCCTGACCGGGAGTAAGCCGACGCAGTCGCCTTCCCCGGCCATTAAGTGGCTGTCACCGGAGCGGCCGACACAACCCCTCGACTTACCCGAGGAGCCTGTACCCAGGCCGGTTGTTCGGCCAAAACCAGCTGCTCCACCGATTCCGGTGAACCTCCGCCTACAGAGCCACTATTTGGGCTCCCACCAGGATTGCTCTGGCCAAGGGTCTACCCCATCGGCTGTCGGTTACCCTCACTCCCGACCGACCTCGGCAGGTAGAGGGTGGCTCAGGCCAGAGGTGCTCTTCGAGGACTCGTCCGAGTCCATGATATCCTCCTTTTCTCCAAGCGACTGGACTTGGAGTCCTCAGGAGGACAGTCAATGGACGATAGCCGTCAGTCTTCCTAGGACTGCTTTGCTCATCTCGAATCCACCGGATGAAGCTCGAACCCGCTTCCAACGGGCCAGGTATCCCTCATGGAGATTCTGGACCGAGGATTCTCCAACGGAGGCCTTTCCGGTAGCCGAGGCCATAGTGGGTCCGGCCCTGGAGCTTTGGTAGTGCCCTGCTTCCTGTCCTGCGCCTTGACCAGGATGGCCAGGAAGTATGCGGTCCCTACCGTTCCCTGTCCGTTTTTGAGCACCCTCTGCTGAGGGGTTGGTTACCGACAGCGTTTTCGTGCGCCAGCAACGCCAGGGATGTGACAAACCTCCGCAAAGGAATCCAAGAAATTGGATTATGTCGGGCGAAAAGTCTATGCTGGCGTCCTCTCTCGGTCTTCGCAGGCCAGTTCGGCCGCCCTCATGGCATATTTTTCTTATGCCCTGTTGGGCTCCCCTGGATGAGGCTTTCCTCATCTCCCTCGGATCTGCAGACTACGGTCAAGCAGGTGCGGACCAGGGCAGGAGCAGTGGCCAAACAGCAGCTCCAGACTGCTTTGGATATTGGGACTCATGTGCCAGGTCGGTGGCGGCCGCAGTGGCTATGCAGGTCGGTGGGTTTGGCTGAGGATATCCACCTTTACTCGATACCCAGCAAGTTGGCGGATGTCTCCTTTTGGGACTGACCTCTTCGCCCTGGGGTGGAAGGTCACCTGCAGAGGATCGAGAAGTCCAATGCTACCTTGACTCGGTCTCTTCCGCTTCAGAAGGACAAAGGCCGCCAGCACAGCCTAAGCCTTTCGTCCCTCTGCGCTCTGCGCCTGCCCAGCAACGCAGGGCCAGCAGGCTCGGCCTTGGCATCCCAAACCCAAGCCGGCTTCCTCTAACAGGAGGCAGGGAGGAAAAGGCCCAGGAGGTCCCTCGGCTGGTCCCTCCTCCAAGCCTGCCCAGTGACGGGCTGAGGGTGTCGCCCATCCCGCCACCTCACCCTAGGTCCCCGTGGGGACTGCTCCGCCTTCGTGCCGCCTGGTCCGCTGTTACCACGGACAGGTGGGTTTTGGAGGTGATGGGAAGAGGCCTGCCTCTAGAATCCAGCAGGCACCGCTCTTCAGAGCACGCCTCGGGGCCTCTGGGTCCCTAGTGCTCCTGGCGTGCCTGTCCGAGCCGACATCGCCTCCTCCTCCAGAAGGAGGTGATAAGAGAGGTGGAGGACCCTCCTTCAGACCCAGGGTTTGTGTCCAGGTACTTCCTGTTCCGAACGGATGGGGTTGGCGCCCATTCTACCTTCCACACGACTCTAAACAAGTTCCAAGGTCTCGAACCTTCAGGATGGTCACTCTGGCTCAGATAATACCATCCTTGAACGCTGCATGTGGTTCTGCTCTCTGGATTTGCAGGACGTTTTCCACGTCCCTATCCGTCCTGCTCCCCACCAGAGATTCCTTCGCCTCCGAGCGGAAGGATCCTTTCGAAGTTCCAAGCCATGCCCTTCGGCTTGTCTCCAGCTCCCAGGGTCTTCACCAAATGCATGGCAGTGGTGACAGCATTCTCGCGCGCCGAGGGGTCCGGTGTACCCTTACCTGGACGACTGGCTGATAGCAGCTCCCTCCAGGCAGGAGGTGGAGTGGTCCAGAGATCTGGCCCTCCAGGTCTGCTTCTCAACTAGGCCTCCTATCAACGAGGCCAAGTCGGAACTCGAGTCAAGCAGGTGATTCTGTTCATCGGGCGCAGCTCACTCTCTTCGAGCCAGAGCGCTCCCCGCGGACAGGGCCGAGGTTCTTCCTCCTTTGCCCAATCATTTCTGGTTGGGCACTGCGCCCTGCCCGGGACTTCCTGCGCCCTGGTCTCATGGCGGCCTGCACCAGCGTGGTCCATTGGGCTCGCTGGAACATGCGCCCCTTCAATGGGACTGGCCAGCCAGTGGTCACAACGCTAAGATCCTTGACCAGCTTGAGTCGGTGACACAGGGATGTGGAACGCCTCCAGTGGTGGATCGCTCCAGGTCATTTGCAGGAGGGCATCCTGCTCGTCCGCCCGAGCCGACGGTCTCTCTATCGACCGATGCCTCTCTGATGGGTTGGGGTGCCCATCTGGGGAACACGGGCCCACGGCTCTGGTCCCTCAGGAGTCCCGATGCCACATCAACCTGCTGGAGCTCCGAGCGGTCCGCCTAGCTCTCACCGCCTTTTGCTCTGTCTCCTCCGGGTCAAGTGGTCCGAGTCCAGACTGACAACACATTACCACCATGTACTATCTAAACCGCCAGGGAGGGACGCGCTCCATGCTTCTATGCAAGGAAGCTCTCCGTGATTTGGTCACTGTGGCAAGCCTGGAGGCGGATCTCCAGCTATTCATGTGGCAGGAGCCTCCAACACCCTGGCCGATTGCCCTGAGCCGGATAGGGGCTGCATCCCACGAGTGGTCTCTCCTGCCGGAGGGTAGTACAGCATCTGTTCTCCCATTGGGGCACACCTCAGGTGGACCTGTTTGTCTTCAGGAGAACGCTAAGCTGAGACTGTTCCATGCCCGCCTCAGCAGGGCTCGCTGCAGGGGGATGCCTTCTCGAGGCAGTGGACCCCGGGCCTCTTCTACGCCTTTCCCCCATTTCCCTTGATCCACAAGGTGCTTCTCAAGGCGAGGAGGGACAAGGCGCAGGTGATTCTGATAGCCCCAGACTGGCCTCGCCAGTTCTGGTACCCAGATCTCCTCAGTCTCCGCTCCAGGACTCCGCGGCAGCTTCCAGCTCGCCCGGACCTGCTCTCAGTCAATCAGGGAAGGTGTTCCATCCGACCTTCAATCCTGCACCCGACGGCCTGGTTCCTGAGCTGCTAGAGTTCCAGGCCTTGGGTCTTTCTGACGAGGTCCTCAATGTAGTTGAGGCGCCGTATGAGTCGACCAGAAAATGTTATGCCTTCAAATGGAAAAGGTTTTCCATTTGGTGTCAGGGCAAGGGCTTGGACCCTTCCTCCTGTTCCTTGGCAAGCATCTTGGACTATTTATGGTCCCTTCTAATCAAGGGCTTAGGCTCCACGCACCCTAAGGGTGCACCTGGTAGCCATCTCTGCCACCGGGCGCGCCGGGCCGGAAGCAGTTGCGGCGCTGGAGAAGGTGGTCTGGCGCTTTCCAAAGGCCTTGATCACATTTCCTCCGGTGCGAGAACCTCCACTCCTGTGATCTACTGCTGGTACTGGCAAAGCTCATGGGCGTTTATTCGAACCTATGCACAGGTGTGCTCTCTCTCACCTGTCGTGGAAGACCGCTTTTGGTGGCTATCACGTCAGCCAGAAGGATGGAGAGCTCCAGGCGCTTTCCATCGAGTCTCCTTATCTGGTCTTCCACAGGGACAGAAGTTGTCCTGCGCCCCCACCAAATTCCTTCCAAGGTGGTGTCGGAGTTTCACCTTAACCAGGTGTTGACTTTGCCGGTGTTCTACCCCAATCACACCTGGAGGCGTAATATAGGCTCCATACTTTGGACCCTAGAAGGGCGCTCTATTACAAAGAGCGCACGGTTGAAATTGGGAGAGGTTCGCCAGCTGTTTGTCACCTACGCTGAAGCCAGATCTGGCAGACCTGCAGCCAAGGTGGACGATAAGCAGGTGGGTCACCTCCTGCATAGATCTCTGCTATTAGTTGGCGGGCATGGAGCCTCCCAGAGGGATAAGAGCTCATTCTACCCACCATACTGCTGCATCGGTGGCTGCTTCCAGGGACGTCCCTATCCAGGAAATCTGCAGGGCTGCTACCTGGAAGTCAGCACACACCTTCATTACCCATTACCACATCGACCTTGAGTCACGCCGGGATGCTGGTTTTGGGGCCTCGGTTCTCCAGTCTCTCTTTCCAAGTAAGTATTGGGGGTGTGCGTCTTGCCTCCCTCCTCCCGGAGAACTGCTAGGAGTCTGCCAATAAGTGTGGATGAACAACATATCCATGTCCTTGAATCAGGTTACTCACCTGTAACAGGAGTTCTAGGAATGGTATATGTTGTTCATCCACACGACTCCACCCGACCTCCCCGCTGATGCACAACCTGAGCTTCCAGCGGCCAGATCTGGCATCATGGGGCGGAGCCGAGAGTTATACCACCCGGTGGGTGGAGGAGCCAGCTTGAAGACCTTCCGCAAGATTTAAAGCAAGGATACCTGCCAATAAGTGTGGATGAACAACATATACCATTCCTAGAACTCCTGTTACAGGTGAGTAACCTGTATTTTTTGGGGGGGGGGGGGATAGACGACAGGTAAACAGAGCGCATTCCGAGGAAGACCAGTAGGGTGCAACAAGGATCAGTACTGGGATTGGTCCTCTTTTTTTTTTTTTTTTTTTTGTATTATCTGTTTATACCCCCTACGTGCTCTGGAACTGCGCCTCCTCCGGGCCGCCATGGTCCACAGGCATTCTCCTCTATCTCCCATTCAGCCACCTACCTCATATCTGCAACCTTCCAGGGGGTAGCCTGGTGTGACCCTTGACTGGGTGGGTCCCATTTCCTCCCAGAGGGAAGGCACCAGTGGGAGGAAGCCAGCACACTTCTTTTGGTCCCGGGTGCTGCTGAGGCATTTTGTGGCTTCCGGGGAGTCTTCGGAGGTGCCCGGGGCCGGCAGCCTTCATCCGGCTAGACTTCTGAAACATTTTTTCCATTTTTCTTGTACCCCCTGAGTGCCTCTCGTGTAGTGCCTCCAGTCTCCACTGGGGGCCGCTACTTGAGTGAGGCCATTCCCAACCCCACCCCAGGATAGGAGAGCAGTCCTAAGGATGCTCAATCCTATCCTCCCCCTGCTGACCTGAGTCAGTTAACAAACCCGGGTTGCCGGCGTGGGTCGAGGCAAGGCACCAGCGCCTCAACCCTCTACGCCACTGGGTTGGCCCGGTCCTTTGTTTTTAACGTTTTTTTATTGACAACATTTCAGAGGGGCTAGAAGGGAAGTTATGACTTTTTGCAGATTACACAAAGATCTGCTGTAGGGTAGACAATCTGGTGCAGCTGTGTGTGTGTTTATAAAAAAAAAAAAAAGAACTTGAGGAGTGGCTAGAACTGTGGCACCTAGATTCTGCACTAAGAAGTGCAAAATCATGCATTTCGGGCACAGAAACCCATGGCGGAATACAAGATGAGGGGGCGGGGTAGTGGTACTGATGACCACCAAGAATGAGAGACCTGGGGTAATCATACAGTGTATGACAACCTAAAGGTGGCCAAACAGTGTGATAAGGCAGTAGGGAGAGCTAGTGGGATGTTAGATGGAGGGGTATCGCCAGCAGAAAGAGGGAGGTGGTGATACCGCAGTATAAATCATTGGTGAGACCTCACCTAGAATATTGTGTCCAGTTTTGGAGACCACATCTGCAGAAGGACATACAGTAGAGGCAGTCAAGAGGAGGGAAACTAAATTGATGCAGTGCCTGCATCAAAAGCCCTATCACAGCCTGCTGGCACAATGGAAAGATTTACCGCTGTCACACCAGCGACTCAGGTTCAAGAATGGACTTGGGCATTTGAGGGCTGGCCAGGGAGAAAAGGCTGGAGTATCCACTGACAGCTCGCCTTCTCTTGGGGGAGGGTGGGGTAGAGGACCAGTGACTACTGACCCCAGGTGGATGCCAGGGGTGGTACAGCAGTGCACCTGGTGCCACTAGTCAAAGAGCGGGATTGACGCTGGCATTGACCTTGCATTATGGATGTCACACATTTGCGGAAGAAGAGAAAAATGTGTGCTGGTCCATCCCTTAGTGTCCCCCGATCCTCACCGCCAGAGTACCTGAGCCGCCCTCAGCAGCACCCAGGACCAGAAAGAAGGCTCATTCCTGTGAAGGTAGGGGACCTGCTTAATGATGGGATTCATTGGGGTACTCTGGGGCTGGTTGTGATATGGGGCGGTCGGGGGACTACTGGGGCGGGAATCTGGCCCATGACGGGCCCCGAAGGAGATACCAACCAGTGTGGGTGGGGGAGCAGAAAAAAAAAAAAACTCTGAGAGAGGAGGCTAAAGGACCTCAATATGTACACCCTGGACAAAGGGGGGTTATGGATACTTTTAAATGCCTCACAGATATAAATAGGGTACACGAGGGACATATTTTTCAGAAAACAAGGTGCTCAAGAAAAAGGGGTCATGCTCTGATGCTTGGGGGGGGTAGATTCAGGGGAAATGTGAAGTACTTCTTCACAGAAAGAGTGGTGAATATCTGGAAAAGCCTCCCAGTGGAGGTGGCTGGGGCAAAAACTGTAATAGGATTAAAGAACTCGTAGGACAGGCAAAAGAGAATCTTATTGGTTAGGAAAGGGAGGGTAAAGAACAGATCAAGTAGGGTCTGCAATATCATATTAGATAGGGAAAATGGGCAGACTAGTTGGACCAGGCAGTTCTTGTGTACTAAGTTGGCTGGTGCACATCTCTCTCTCTCCCCCCCCCCCCCATTTCTTTTTCCTATTCCTTGGGCTGGCACGCTTGTGATGGTGTGAGTACGTGACATGTACTCTGCCCCTGAACCCAGTCAAAAGGCTGTTATTGCTGCATCATCCAGCCTCTCCATGACTGCGATGAAGCAGTGGCTTGCTCTGTCCTCTCTCCTCAAAGGAGAACCATTGCCGGCCTGGTGGAGCGGAGGATTGGGGCGCTGAAGGTCACACCAGTGGCCCAGATTCAGGAATGCGCTCGGGTCACTGGGGGTCGGCAGGGACAAGAGAGGATAGAGCGTCCAGAGAAATGCTCTGTTCTGTTTGGGGAGAGAGGACATGTTATCAAGCTCCTTGACTGCCCTCTGGCAATTGCTGAGGCAGTATGGGTGGAGAGGTACGCACCTATGTCATGACATCTTTGGGGTATGGAGAAAATGGGAAAAACGGAGCCCTGGCAGGCTCAATGATGGCTCCCAGTCTCCGTGGCGGTCAGCCCTGGTGATCTGGATTGTGTCTCTCATGGGGGGAGGGAGTACCAGTTCTCTCTCTCTCCTGGTCCTGTGGCAGGGTAATCTGTGGGGGACTGGACAGGGCCAGCGATACAGGGACATCTGTAACCGGAGGGGTGAATCTCCTCATGAGGGGAGGCTGCAGCTCCACCCAGGAGCCCCCAGAGGGATAGAAAAATCTAAATGAAAAAGGAGAGCCTTCAGTTGATGCTCAGTCCTCCTTCATGCAGTCCGCACTCAAGTGACCAAGGTCTATCCCTGAACCTGATTTACCAGCATAGTGACAGGTGAGGAGCTCAGGCCCCCACATGGCCAGCACTGCATTCCTTATTTTAAGGAAAAATGCTTAAAATCTGATAGGATGGTGGTGAATCAGGAATCGTGGTTGCAACTGAAAAGGGATGAGCTGCTGGTAAAGCAAGCTGAGGTGCTTTAACCACTGTATATCATGGTATATTGTACTGCACGATAACCGCGATAATGTTTTTTTTTTACTTTGTTTATTGCTTTAAGTAGTAAAACAATACATACATTTCCTCATACAAGGCTATCATAAACTTGTGTAACATCTTAGTTGATATACATATACATTTCCCTGTAATCTGGTACAATTGGAGCTGAAGGTTCTCTAATATATTGTCCATAAAATACAATCCCATAATGCCAGCCATCTCAAAAGCTTCTGGAGTTTCCATCTTAGGTAGTAACAGCAGGAATAAATTAATGCAATCTAAAATGATTGCTATTTATCCATGTATAGAAGTGAGATTTAAAGGCAAACTTATGCTTATGGATCTATTACTGCAATTTCACAGTGGGAAACCCTACTCCATTACAACAGCCTATCCAAACAGTAATCAAGAGAGAAACAAAAACATTGCCTTAGTTATCCAAATTTGTACTCTTAAGGAGCTAACATTTAAATCAGGCTTACAAGGTTGCTTTTAATCCTTTAAAATCCAAATAAAAAAAAAAAAAAAAAAAAGCGTCTCTCCAAAAAGAAAGGAAAATGGGTATTGCCCATAAAGTCCCTCTAGCCCAGGTCACAGCTCAGAAAACCAGGTCCCCGTGTCTCACCAAATTAGATCAGTCATTGTCCGAATCCTCCTTGATTCTCCTTCCATCTGCTTTTGCTTGAAATTCCGTTTCTACTTTCTCCATCCAGCGCCCCGCATCTTTGGGTTCGTTGAACTGCCAACTCTTTCCACCATATATTATACGTAATCGCGCCGGTAAAAGAAATGAGTGCATTATTCCCAATGCCCGGAGCTTTTGCCTGACTCCATCGAACTGTTTGCGGCGAGCCCGTTTGATAGGAAAGGTCTGGGAATATCTTGACATCATGCCCCTCAATATCAATTGGGTACACCGACCTTGCTGCAGAGTAGGAGGTCTCAAATTTCTACTCCCGCCGTGCGCACTAGAACAGTGCGTGGTTGCTCTGTGACCAGTGGCCTGACCCTAGGGTTGACTCTATACGCCCCTTTAAGGGCAGTCCATTCAAAGGTCTCTGAAACCGGAATGGTTTCAGACATCCACTTTATCAGAAAGTTCAAGAGCTCAGCACCCTCAGGAACACCGACCAGTCTTAGATTACCAGCGCAGGTCTCATTCTCCAAAGCTTCTAATCGACCTCGTAGATGAGTATTTTCCTTAGCCAAGGAGGTAACAGTTGCCAACATAGAAATGGAACGTTTCTCTGTTTCAGCAACGACACCAGATAGATCTTTTATGGCCACTTCATGCATTTCTAGTTTGGCTAACATGCGCTCCATTTTACTGTCCATAGATTTGACTGTGGTTAATATTTGTTGCCAAGGTGGAGCTTGCGATCCATTTGTCCCAGGGCCATCTTCGTGGGTTGCAGTTTCCTCTCGGGCCTGCCCCCGTTTGCCACCGATAGATTTAGGCGCTCCAGAACCTGTTGATTTCGGTTTCCCCATGACGAGTCTAGGTTCGTTGTGAAGCTAAGAACCTCCTAGAGACGATTCTTTGATTTTTATTTCACTCCTTTACTTTTCTTGGCAAAATAATAGGGTTTTTCCCCTGTTTGATGGAGAGCTGATCTAAAAAGCGTCCTGCAAGGAGATTGGCTCTCTAGGGCCCCGATAATGTTTTTTTTTTTTTACAAGGTTAAGTTATCGTCAGTGGAAGTTATTGTGATATATCGTCATATCGTGTTATCGAGACATCCCACGAGTGGTCTCTCCATCCAGAGGTAGCTTACAGCCTGTTCTTCCATTGGCGCAAACATATGGTGGACCTGTTTACCTCCAGGGAAAACACCAAGCTGAGGCTGATCTTACTTCGAGATACAGCTCTTGCAGCAGGTAACACCATTAGGACTGAAGCCGGCAGGCATCAAGACCCCACGGAAATCTTCTAGCTAGCAGTCTTCAGTGGGGACCGCCTCCGACGTTGGGTGTAGTACATAAGGAGGCGGTCCCGCCAGATTCCCCAGTTCTTTCCCGCCGTTGACTTGCATGTCTCGACCCTTCGGTTCGTTTCTAGCGCGCGACGCCTGGTAAAGTTCTTCTGTTAGGAAAAAAGTTTGTTTTCTCTTCTAACTTGCTGTCTGATCTCCTCTCCAACCTCCGTGGAAGGCAATCCGTCGAAGTGCGCCTGTGGGAAACAAATCCCTTTTAAAGAACCGCGTTTGGCCTGCGTCCGGTGCCTAGGCCCAGATCACGACACCCGGGCCTGTACCTTCTGCCAGGGATTCAATAGCAGGACCCGGATCCGTCGCCAGAAGGCCCTGTAGGCGTTCCTGCTCGAGGAAAGAGTTAAGGCCATGGATTCAGCCTCCAAGGGGGAATCGTCTGAAAAAGCCCGGAGACGCCTTGAGAAGCATAGAGAGAGGGTGAGATCAAAGTCCCCCTCTAGGGCCTCTGACTCCCGTAGCTCCGGCTCCCGTCCGACCGCTCCCATTCCCGGGCCCGCTCTCAGCCTCCCCCTGCAGCGGTGAAGACTCCTTCAGGTTCTTCCTCTCTTTCTCAGGCCAAGACCTCCAGGCCCTCCTCTTCTTCGGCTTCCAAGGCCCTGCCGAGGTCAGGGGACCGTGACCACCACCACAAGTCCAGTACCTGTCATCCGGATCCCGACGCCTGGTCAGTCTCCTTGCCTCCTCCTCCCCAGCAGAAGACCAAAGAGCTGACTTCACTCAAGAGGACGTCGGATCCGACGTCGGCCCACCTGACGTCGGCCAAGCACCATCGGTCCCGAAAACTGACGACCGCCAGACACCCGTCGCCGCTTAGGCCTTCGCCACCACGGATGCCGGCCGGGAGACCGACGCCCGTTCCAGTAGAGAGGAGAACTCTTACGCCTCCCACCGACGTCGGCCAGGAGGTGCTCACGGAGGAGGAGCTGACCCAGCCCGAGGACCAGACGGGCGAACCTGGTCCTGTCGCACCCCAAGGGAACCCTCCCCTGAACCAGAGACCCCTGGGTAGCAGACACCGGAACCAGACGACCGACCACCGGTGCCCGGTCTGTCATCGGGCCTCAGCATTTCCGAGTTAAGGAGCTGTTAACCTACTGGTGGGATACCGTAAAGAAGGATGTGGTTGCCACACCTCCTCCTCCACCTGCGACTCCACCGGCCCCTGCTTCCCCTACTCCATCCAGGGTTGCAGGCCGAGTACCTTCCCCCCCCCCCAGGAGCCTGCGGATCCTCCTGGGGTAGAGCAGACAAGAGGAGACCTCCATCCAGATCCTCTTCAGGGTCACCCAGCCCCAAGAGACCCAGAAGACACCGCCATTCGCCTTCGACGGAGGACACTGGATCGGACTTCTCGGATGGATCCAGATCCCCCTCTCCAATCAGCGTCCCTTCTCCGGACCCATGTGAGCTCCCAAGATCTCCTCCGGATGACCCATCATTCTCGGAGATTGAGACATAGCCAGGAGAACATGGGCTGGGACGCTGAGGAACTTGACCCAGAGACTACACTGCCAGATATCTTGACCAAGATCCAAAGCCTGTGGTGGTGCCACCCTTGGTAGACACCTTCGTGGACATCACCAAGGCAGCGTGGAAACGTCCACACTCGCTCCCGGTGATGCCGAAGAAGGCTGACCGCCTGTACAAGGCCCCTAGGGAGGACCAGTACTTGGCATCACATCCTCTGGCCGATTCTCTGGTCATTACAGCCTCTCATGACCCAGAGGCCGCAACATTTGAGCACCCTGCCACCGGACCCAGAGTCCAAGCAGCTGGACGCTATGGGTAGGCGCACGTATGCATCCGCTACCTGCGCCATCGGGTCCCTCAACTACTTAAACCACATGGTACAGTTTCAGAACACCTTGTGGGGGCAGGGACTGGATCTGGTGGAAAAGATGCCAGAAGGTGAGCAGAAGGAGGAGTTGCTGCAACTCCTTCGCACGGGTTCGGACGTGGGAACCCAGGTGCTGCGAGCCGCGTACGATTCCGCAGACTCCTCGGCCAGAGCGGCAGCCTCAGGCGTATGCCTCCGGAGACACTCTTGGCTCCATGTCTCCGGATTAACCCCGGACGTCCAGAAGAACATTCTGGATGCCTCATTTCACGGAGAAGTTCTTTTCGGTGAGTCCTCAGAAGGTCCTCACCAAACTTTAAGAGGCCGGGAAGGCAGTGCGGTCTGTCCAGGCCATGTACAGACTCAAGCTTAGTTCCTTTCGTAGGAACCAAAGCCGTTTTCGAGGCCAGATGCAGAGACAGCAGTCCCGCACTGGTCTGCAACAGAGGGGCTCCTTCTCCCACAGAGCCCAGGGGAAGTTGTCCGCGGGCCGAAGCCAACGCCCTGCAAAGTCGGCCCAGCCCGGGACCCTCAGCCGCCACAGCATGACTCCTTCCTGGCCCCGCCCCTCAGGATCAATGGGACACCAAGGTCGGGGTTGCATCGCAGACCACCTGCCAGGGTGGCAGTCCATAACCACTGACAGGTGGGTTCTTCAGTTGGTCAAAAAAGGCCACTTTATAGAATTCGTGGACAAGCCACCCACAAGGCCTCCTCTGCTCTCCCATTACTCGGGTCAGCACAGATCACTCATCAGGCAAGAGGTACTCGCACTCCTGCAAAAGGGAGCGGTGGAGTACATCCCAGAGAACCAGAAAGGATCCGGATACTATTCCCACTTCTTTCTGGTTCCGAAGAAAACAGGGGATCTCAGTCTAATTCTGGACCTCAGCGACCTCAACATGTCGGTCGCCTACAAACGTTTTTGCATGGTGACCCTCCAATGCCTCATTCCCATGCTGAAAAAGGACGCCTTCTTAGCGTCCCTGGACATGCAGGACGCCTACCTGCACATCCCAGTAGCTCAAGTGCACAGGAGGTTCCTACGCTTCGAGTTTCTCAGCCACCACTTTCAGTTCCGGGCTCTTCCCATTCGGACTGTCATCGGCCCCTAGGGTCTTTACCAAGTGTGTGGCAGTCGTGGCAGTGTCTCTAAGGAGACAGGGCCACTACGTGTTACTGTACCTGGATGACTGGCTTCTCATGGCCGCCTCCAAAGAGGCGCTGTTGCTGGCTATTCAGAGCACCCAGGATCTGTTCCAGTCTCTGGGCATTCTTATCAACTATGAGAAGTCTCTCCTTTTACTGTCCCAGAAGCTGCAGTTCATAGGAGCAGTTCTGGACACTGTCCAAAGGAAAGCCTTTTTTCCCAACGAAAGAGTGGAACACATCAGATCCCTCCTCAGGGATCTCTCGGCGAAGAAGACTGTCCCTGCCAGGTTGGTCCTTCGCTTGCTCGGACACATGGCTGCAGCCATTCCAACCATCCCTTTGGTAAGGCTCCACATGCGGGTAACTCAGTGGATGCTCAAGGTGCAGTGGGACCAAAGGCAAGACCACATGCAGCATCCGGTCAGAATCGCGAAAGCAGTGATTCGAGACTGGCAATGGTGGCTAGACCCAGGGACACTCTCTGCGGGTGTCCCGTTTACAGCACTGTCTCCGGAGGCAATCTTCTCCACAGACGCCTCAGGGCTGGTGTGGGGAGCGCACCTGACCGGGGTGAGGTCCCAGGGAACATGGACCCCTCAGGAAGCCCACCTACACATCAACGTCCTGGAGATGAGGGCGGTCCTTTACGCCCTGCAGGCCTTTCAGTCAGAAATCCCGTTGAGTACTCTTCTGCTTCAGACAGACAATATGGCGGTGATGTATTACCTCAACAAACAAGGAGGCGCACACTCTTACCCCCTTTGCAGGGAAGCTATGAGAGTGTGGGATTGGGTAATCTGACACTGCGCGAGCCTAATTGCAGTTCACGTTCCCGGAGTGGACAACACAATCGCAGACGGCCTGAGTCGTTCCCAGGCCAGAGTCCACGAATGGGAACTTCTTCAGGAGGTGGTAGAGGATCTGTTTCTTCGATGGGGCACTCCAGAGTTGGACTTGTTCGCTTCCCCATCCAATGCAAAACTGCCCAATTTTTGCTCGCTAGATCCAGGGCCTGGTGTTTTCTGGCGAGACGCGTTGTCCCTCTCCTGAGCGGACAAATTCCTCTCTGCTTTCCCTCCCTTCCCGTTGATCCAGAGAGTCCTTCTCAAACTGCAGAGGACGCAACAATGATCCTGGTAGCGCCTTTCTGCCCAGGCAGATCTGGTTCCCCATGCTGACGCAATTGTCCCGGGAACCTCCAGTTCCGTTGCCTTTCAGCTCCCATCTGTTGTCTCAAGAGGAGGGTTCACTAGTCCACCCGGACTTACGCTCACTGAACCTGCATGCCTGGCTCCTCGAGACATAGCCATTATGCGACATGGGGTCTCGCAAGAGGTGGCGGAAGTTCTTTCCACGGCCAGAAAGCCGGCAACGCATGCGGCGTACGCCATGAAATGGCGCCGATTTTTGCTTGTGGTCACAGGCACGCGGTCTCTCCCCTTTAGAATACCCAGTGAAATTGGTTCTGGAATACCTGCTTTCCCTCTTCCACTCGGGTCTCGCCTACTCCTTTATTAAAGTTCACCTCTGTACGATCTCGGCCTACCACTTCCCGGTAGGTCAGCGCACAGTGGCACAACTCGATGCCTCTCGGGACTTCCTGAGGGGGTGTTACACCTTAGGCCACCCATCAAGGATCCCGTCACTCCTTGGGACCTACTCTTTGTCCTGGAACAACTCACGCTTCCCCCCTTTGACCCTGCCGCAGATTGCGAGCTGCGTTTTCTGTCATGGAAAATGTTACTTTTAGTTGCTGTCACGTCAGCAAGGAGAATTTCCGAGCTTCATGCTCTCATGTGTAAGGAGCCTTATTTAATTTTCCACCAGGACAGTGTGTCTGAAGACGAATCCTAAATTCTTGCCTAAGGTGGTCTCTGCCCTCACTCTTAACTAGGACATCGATCTGCCTGTGTATTTTCCCAAGTACACTAATAGAGGAGAGGCATTGCTTCACACCCTGGATGTTCACCGCTCCTTAAGGTACTACCTGAACAGGACTAAGCAGCTTCGCACGTCGGACCAGCTATTTGTATCCTTCGCTGGGAGGATGCTGGGCCAACCAATCTCAAAGCAGACCCTTTCTCGCTGGCTTGTCCAGTGTATTTCCTTTTGCTACAACAATAAACAGAAGCCCCTTCCGGGTACAGTCCAGGGCCACTCGACAAGGGGAGTGGCTACCTCCTTTACAGCACTGCGCGATGTCTCCACCTCGGCCATTTGTGCTGCAGCTACTTGGAGCTCGGTGCACACATTTATTAGGCACTATAGCCTGGATATTGCATCACGGCGGAGAGCCAGTTTCGGCCTTGCCGTTCTACAGGGTCTCCTGTCCTAGAGTCAGGACTTGCTCAAGATCTCTCCTATTTGCCTCCTCCCAGAATGCTTAGAGGCGCTATTGCTTGGGAATCAGTCCTAATGGTGTTACCTGCTGCAAGAGCTGTATCTCGAAGTAAGATAGTACAGTTACGTAAGAACTTACCGTAACAGTAGATCTTCGAGAACAGCTCTTGCAGCAGGTACCTTCCCGCCCACCTTTCCCCCTTGGAGGAGGTATGGCCTACCAGGCCTTGGCAGGAGCCAACGCTCTTTCTTCCTTCTTCTGATGGCGGATCCTCGGTCTCCCCTTCTGATGTCATCCTGCGGCCGGGAGTCTCCAGCGGGAGAACTGGGGAATCTGGCGGGACCGCCTCCTTACGTACTACGCCTGACGTTGGGGGCAGGACAGACATCTGAGGCGGTCCCCGCTGAAGACTGCTAGCTAGAAGATTTCCGTGGGGTCCTGACGCCTGCCGGCTTCAGTCCTAATCATGTTACCTGCTGCAAGAGCTGTTCTCGAAGATCTACTGTTACGGTAAGTTCTTATGTAACTGTACTTTTCATGCCCACCCCCCTTAGCAGGGCTCGCTACAGGGAGATGCCTTCTTGAGGCTGTGGATCCCAGGCCTTTCCTAAGCCTTCCCTCCATTTCCCTTGATCCACAGGGTGCTCCTCAATGTAAGGAGGGACAAGGAGCAGGTGATTCTGGTAGCCCCAGAGTGGCCATGCCACTTCTGGTACCTAGATCTCCTCGGCCTCAGCAACAGGCCCCCGGAACATTTTTTTGGACGTCTGGACAGGATCTCAGTCAACCAGGGGAAGGTATACCATCTGGACCTTCAATCCCTGCACCTCACAGCCTGGTACCTGAGCAGCTAGAATTCCAGGCTTTGTCTTTCCAAGGATGTCCTCACCGTTGTAGAGGCATCCAGAAAGGAATCGACCAGGAAATGTTACACCTTCAAATGGAAAAGGTTTTCCATTTGGTGTCAGGGCAAGGGCCTGGACCCTCTGTCCCGTCCAGTGGGTAATATTCTCAACTACCTTTGGTCTCTCTCCAAATGGGGTCTTCGGTCTTTGACCCTTAGGGCGCACCTGGCAGCCATCTCTGCTTACCAGGCGTGGGCCAGTCAGCTGATGTTGGCGCAGGAGACAGTGGTCTGGCGCTTTTTCAAAGGCCTGGATCACACGTCTCCGGTGCGTGAACCTCCACCTCCAGGGGATCTACTGCTGGTTCTTGCAAAGCTCATGGGCAAGCCATTCGAACTGATGCACAAGTGTGAGCTGTCACACTTGTCATGGACGACAGCCTTCCTGGTGGCTCTCGCGTCTACCAGAAATACAGGGGAGCTCCAGACGCTCTCGGTGGACTCCCCTTATCTGGTCTTCCGCAGAGACAAAGGTTGTTCTGCGCCCCCACCCAAAATTCCTTCCAAAGGTGGTGTCAGAGTTTCACCTTAATCAGGTGTTCTCTGCCGGTGTACTACCTCATTTACATCTTGCAGGCAGAGTGCAGGCTCCATACTTTGGACCTGAGATGAACTCTCTTCTGTTATAAGGAGAGGACTGTGGAAATTCGGGTAGAGGTTCGTCAGCTGTTTGTCACCTATGCTGAAGCCGCTTCTGGCAGACCTGTAGCAAAACGGACAGTTGCAAGGTGGATTACATCATGCATAGGTCTATGCTATGAGCTGGCGGGCAAGGAGCCTCCTAGAGGGATAAGATCTCATTCTACCATACCACTGCATCGATGGCTTCTTTCAGGGACATCCCCATACAGGAAATCTGTCGGGCTGCTACCTGGAAGACAGCAAACACCTTAATTTCCCACTACCGCATCCAACTCGAGTCACGCCGGGATGCTGGTTTTGGGGCCTCCGTTACATAGAAACATAGAATTTGACGGCAGATAAGGACAACTTGGCCCACCTAGTCTGCCCATTTTCCTACCTAACAGATAAGCTGCAGATCCTAGTTAACCAACAGCTTACTTCCTCCTACCCCCCACTAGGACTGCCTTATGCCTGTCCCATGCATTCTTGAAGTCCCCCACTGCTCTTGACTCCACGACCTTCTCAGGGAGGCTGTTCCATGCAGCCACAACCCTCTTAGTGAAAAAATACTTCCTCACATCACCTCTGAGCCATCCCCCCCCATCTTCAAATTGTGCCCCCTTGTTCTTGCACATCTCTTTTTCTGGAAGATGCTACCTCTTGGACTTTAATTCCCTTGAGGTACTTGAAAGTTTCTATCATGTCCCTCTCTCCTTCTTTCCTCAAGGGTATACATATTAAGCTCCTTTAGTCTTTCTTCGAATGTCTTCTGGTGCAGAGCGTGCACCATTTTGGTTGCCCTCCTCTGGACAGCCTCCACTCTGTCTGTCTTTGCGGAGATGGGGTCTCCAGAACTGCACACAGTACTCCAGATGGGGTCTCACCAACTGTCTGTACAGAGGCATAACAACTTCCTGTTTTCTACTATTGCTGATGCCTCTTCCTATGCATCCCAGTATCCCCCCAGCCTTCCTTACTGCCTTCTCACATTGCTTGCCCACCTTTAGGTCATCTGATATAATTACCCCCAGGTCCCTTTCTATTTTACTGTTGTCAGTATCTCACCCCCATTGTGTACGCTTCCCCTGGGTTTTTGTTTCCCATGTGCATTACCTTGCACTTCTTTGCATTGAATCTGAGCTGCCATACATTTGACCATTCCTCCAACCTTGCCAAGTCCCTTCTCATCCTTTCCACTCCATCTTGTGTATCAACCCTGTTGTAGATCTTTGTGTCATCTGCAAAGAGACATACTTTTCCTTCCAGTTCCTCTGCAATGTCACTTATAAAGACATTAAAAAGGACCGGTCCCAGTACTGAACCCTGCGGTACCCCGCTAGTAACCCTCCTTTCTTCACTGTGTACTCCATTTACTACTACCCTTTGTGTCCTGTTGTCTATCCAATTTTTATCCAGGCTACCACTTTGGGACCCACTCAAGGCTGGCTATCTTGTGTATTAATCTTTGTGTGGGACTGTATTAAATGCCTTGCTAAAATCTAGGTAGGCCATGTCCACAGCCCCTCCCTGGTCTACTACTTTGGTCACCCAGTCAAAGAAATCTATTAGATTCATCTGACACGACCTTCCCATCGTGAATCCATGCTGCCTTGGGTCCTGTGCCCACTGACCTCTAGGTACTTAACAATTCTTTCCTTCAGAAGTGATGCCATCATTTTCCCTACCACTGAGGTCAAACTAACTGGTCTGTAGTTTTCTGCCTCTGTCCTGCTCCCACTTTTGTGAAGAGGAATCACATCTGCCCTCCTCCAGTCCTCGGGTACCACCCCATCCTCCCATGATTTGTTAGAGAGTAGTCAGCGGTCTCACTAGTTCTACCCTTAGTTCTTTTAGAATTCTTGGGTAAATCCCATCAGGCCCCATTGCTTTGTCCACCTTCAATTTTATTAGTTCTTTCAGAACCCTTTCTTCTGTAAATGGACTGGTATTGACCCCCCATCTTCTGAGTGTTTCTCTTGTTTGGTTTAGGTAACTTCCCTCCTCTTCCTTTGTGAATACTGAGCAGAAATATTCGTTCAGTATCCCTGCTTTTTCACTGTCACCCTCTACCCACATTCCCTCCCCTTTATTAGGCTTCAGTATCCCTCCTTTGGACTTTCTTCGCTCCCTAATGTACCTTTAAAAAGGTCTTATCCCCATTCTTAACAGAATTGGCTATCCTTTCCTCGGTTTGGGCCTTTGCTGTTCTGACTGCCTTCCCAGCCTCTTTTTGCTTTAACTGATAGTTTTCTGTCCTGCTCCTTCTGTTTCCTTATATTTCCTGAATGCTGTCCTTTTCTCCTTAACCTTCCCTGCCACCTCTTTTGAGAACCATAGCGGTTTTTTCCTTCGTTGTTTTATCGATTTGCTTTACACAAAGGCTTGTTGCCTCTGTGATGGCTGTTTTGATCACTCCCCATTGTTCCTCCACCCCTCCTTCTTGCCTGTTTGCTAGTGCTTTTCTGAGGCGCACTCTCATTTTCCCAAAGTCAGCCCTCCTAAAGTCCAGTACTCTTGCTTTTGTATGGCTTGATTGTATGGCTGTGTTTATCATGAACCACACTGTTTGGTGGTCGCTTGTTCCCAGATGGCTACCCACTTCTAAATCTGAGTTTCTTTCTCCATCTCCATTTGAGAGTACCAGGTTTAAGATTGCTACCTCCCGAGTGGTTTACGGTTTAAGCTTCCTTCACATCAACGCATGCAGCCTCCTTAAAAAGATCTCATTAATCCAGGCCTGGGTCGCCCACACCCTGCCAGACTTTCTGGTAATTTCTGAGACATGGCTTAAACCTGCTACACATGACAGGGAAATAAATCTACCCAACTACCAGCTATTTAGATTGGACCGCCTGACAAGGGGCGGTGGAGTGGCTATCTATGTTAAATCAAACATTTCTGCATCTTGCCTCAGTGTATCATCAGTGCCCAAAGAATTGAATGTTTATCCTTAAAATAGCTCTCCCCAATATGACAGCTTTTCAATTGGTTGGCTGCTACAGGCCCCTCTGCTGGCCTTCAGCTCCTAAATCACTTGGGAAATATAATGAATCTGGGCCCGAGGACACCATCATTTTAGGTGATCTGAACCTTAACTGGCTCTCAACGCATCTGCACCTCTAGTATCTTTTGTGACACATATGGATTCACTCAATTAATAAATGAACCGACAAGAATTAACTCAAAAACAAAAATAACAGCACCCTACTTGACATTATGTTGGTAAACAAACGCACCTGTTTTCCCATGCTGGAGTGCTTTTCTGTGATATAGCGACCACTGTCTTATTGCAGGGATAAAATCATCAGTCAAGCCATCCAACCCTGCGAAATTCCTTATAAGAAGGTCTAAAAAAAACCTTAACATCGAAGGATATCTCCGTGACCTATATCACTCCTTACGCTGGCAAGAATTCTATCACACAGCTTCTGTGGAATCAGCACTCAAGGTGCAAGGTGCTAAATGACATTATCATAAGCGCCCTCAATACTCATGCACCTTTCACTAGCGTTAGAATAAAACAAATCCTGCCGCTGGTTTCTGCCGATCTTAAATCTGCACTGCTTGCTAGAGATAAACTCTGGAAAAGGGCTAGAAAGACCAAGGATCCGTCTGACTGGCTTCAGTTCAGAAAAGCCAGAAACAGCTGCACCAAAATAGTAAGAGAAGCCAAAGCTGCCTTCTATACAGCCGAGCTTGATGCCTCCTACCTTAACCCAGCCAGATTCTGGGGCACCATCAAGGGGATCCTAGGGCAGGACTCCAGTACTTCCTTGCCATCCCAAGTACACCTTAACAATGCTGTTATCACTGATAAGCGTGAAATCTTAGATGCATTCAATAATCATTTCACTACGGCTGGCCTAGCTTTTGACTCCTCCCCAGCAAATCTATTACGGTCACAACTTAAATTCCAGTCTATTGATGGTCAGAAGGCTGCCTCTTCATTCTCCTTCAAGCCCATTTTATTAAAACAAGTGGAAGACCTATTGCTACATCTAGACACCAAGAAAAGTGCAGGTGCAGACTCTTGGACCCCTATTTCTTAAAATTGCTCTACATGCATTGCAGTTCCCTAACTCATCTTTTTAATCTGTCCTTATCCACTGGTTCTGTTCCCATTGTGGAAAACAGCACAAGTGTTTCCCTCCTCAAATCAGGGGACCCCATGGATCTCAACAATTATAGACCTATATCCATCCTACCTGTGCTGTCTAAAATGTTAGAAAAGCTGGTGAGTATCCAACTAAGAGACTACCTCATGCTAATAACCTACTTAACCCTGCTCAATCTGGGTTTAGGACGGACACAGTACCATTTCTGCATTAGCAAAAGTAACAAATGATTGGCAAACTGAGTTAGACAAAAAAACAGCATCTGTGCTGTATTTCTAGACCTAAGTAAAGCCTTTGATACAGTGGATCATGAGCTGCTAATTTCCTCACTGCACTCCTTAGGCCTGGATTAACCTCCTTGGGTGGTTCAGATGTTACCTCACTGATAGAATACAGCAGGTGAAAGATGAAGGTGCCCTATCCTCCTCAAAACCACTTCTAAGGGAGTACCGAGGATCCATCCTGGGCCCTATCCTCTTTGCTGTCTATATCAATAACATTGATTCCAACCTCACTGTTGCCAATGTCCACCTTTTGCTGATGACACTGTCTTGTATGTCGGTTAACCCCTCACCATCAAGGCCTGTGAGTTATTACAATCAGAATTCTCCCTGCTGCAACATCAACTACTTGAAAAACTACTATTAAATGCCAAGAAGACAAAGGCTATGTTCTTTTCCACCAATATATATTCTACTACTCTCTCATCAAACACTCTTCCCAACTATCCACCATCCTTGGAAAATCTGGATTATGTGGATAAATTCAAATATCTAGGGTATGGATTGATAATAGACTTGATTACACTCAACATGTTGAGGAACTCCTAAAAAACTCAGACAGAGGCTCGGTCTATTCTTCAGAATCAAAACATTATCTAACCATAGAGTCCAAACAAAGACTAATACAGGCATCATTTCTATCTCTCATCGATTATGCAGATTTCCTTTATGGCCACTGTACTATGTCCTATTTAAGTAAATTGGATACCTTGTATCACAGAGCTCTAAGATTCATCACAGATCTTCCTTCAACACTCATCACTGTCTCTCTATAATGCTGTTGGCTGGACATCCTTACACTAGAAGGAATAAAAATGCTGCACTATGGATTTACAAAGCTCTGTCAAATAAACTTCCATCTTATATTTCTGATTGCTTTACCCTGGCTACACCTAGATCATATGCCCTAAGAAGCAATAACCTTATCACCTTGAAGATACCTAAAGCCTGTACCCGGCATGGGAGATCTGCAATCAGCTACTTCTTAGCATCTACCTGGAATTCTCTGCAGAAGACCCTAAAGTTGAACACCTTCATCCCTATAGCATCCTTTAAAAAGCTCTTTATAAGTCTCTTTCCTGAGAGATGCAACTGCTTTCACTAAGCCTAATCCCCTCTTACCCTTTACCCCCTTTTTTCTTTCTATCACAGTTTATATACTTTTTCTAAACTTAGCTACAATATACCCTAAAATCCATTGCCATTCCTTTCTTTTTATCCCCATTTCTACTTGCTTAAGTATCTACCCAATTACAACACAACCTGACCAGTTCCACAATCCCAATACCTTACAGTCATCTGGGTCAAACCTGTCTGAATTATTTTGTTTTGTGGTCCAAAATCATTAACTACCTTGCTTGTATATACGTTTTTTTATTATTGTAGCTGTTTATTTATATTTAAGTCTTTGTCTCTTTCTCTGTATTTGTTTATGTATGCTACAGTACCTTATTTTGATCTTGACCTATCAGGTCCATCTTGTAAATGAGCTTCGCTCAATGATGTCCGCCTGAATAAATAAAGATTTTGATTGATTGATTGATTGATTGAGTGGGTTCCAATGCTAGCTGTGTGAGGCATGCCCCCTGTAGGGCATCAAGAATGACCCTGCTCTTTGATGTGCCTGCAGCAAAGGTGCTCCAGTTAACATCTGGCATATTCGGGTTCCCCGCATCAACAATATCTCCCCTTTTTCTGCCATTCTAAGAAAGCCTTCTGTCATTTCCTTGTCCATTCCCTCCCCCTGAGTTGGGGGTCTGTATACAACCCCCATGCGGATTGTGGTGCCTTTCCCTGTCTCCAGGGTGACCCAAAGTGCCTCATCTGCTCACTGTTTACTCTTTAGTTCTGTTGCTTTGATCCTTTCCTTTACTTAGAGAGCTACTCCTCCTCTTTTACCCTCCCTGTCCCTCCTGTAGATTGTGTATCCTGGTATGTTGACATCCCAGTCATGGTTCTCTCTGTACCATGTTTCTGTGACTGCCACAACATCCAGGCAACCCTATTCCATCAAGGCCACTAGTTCAGGGAGCTTGTTACACAGACTACGGGCATTGGTACTCATCACCCTCCACTTTTTGATAGCCTTACCCCTTTAGTCCCATTTCTGTCCTTACTGCCTTTGCTTCTCTTTTACATTGAAATCTGTTCTACTCCCTAATAATTTCTGTACCTTGGTGTTTACCTCACTAATCACCATGTTTTGTGGGGGGAGGCTGATTTCCTTGCGCCTTTTCAGTGCCTCCCCCCTTAGCTAGTTTAAATGCTTGCCAATGAAGCAACCATTTCTCTAATCTCTGTTCCCAAAGTAAGAATAGGGGGTGTTCGCCTTGCCTACCTCTTCCCGGAGAACTGCTAGGAGTCTGCCAATAAGTATGGATGAACATCATATCCACGATCCTAAAAAAACAGGTTGCTCACCTGTAACAGTAATTCTAGGAGTGGTATATGTTGTTCATCCACACTTCTGGTTTATTTCCCAGAGTTTTCCAGCAAGGGGAAGCTTTGTTGCATACTCTGGATATTCACACAGTTCTACATTACTACCTTCACCGGACGAGTTCTTTCAGGAAGACAGACCAGTTGTTCGTCTCCTTTGCTCACAGGAGGACAGGGGCACCTGTCACCAAGCAGACACTAACCCAGTGGTTAGACCACTGCATTTCATTTTGCTACCAGCATCACGGTAAGCCCTTCAAGGGCCATTCCACTAGAGCTGTGGCTATTTCATTTGCCTTTTTGAGGATTGCGTCTTCGGCAGATCTATTTGCTGCCACTATCTGGAACTCAGTCCACTCTTACATTAGATATTACAGTTTGGACATCCTCTCTAGGAGGAGAGCAGGCTTTGGACTAGCCGTCCTTCAGGGCCTACTCTCTTGAAAGCTTCTGTTTGTTTTTCTCCCGCAGTCGTCATACCTGGGCCTATCTTTGGGTACTGCTTGGGATTCAGTCCTATTGGTAATACCAGCTGCAAGAGCTCCCCCTCAAAGTGAGACAGTACAGTTACATAAGAAGTTACCTTAACAGTAGATCTTCTGGAGGAGCTCTTGCAACAGGTGGCTTTTCCACCCATTATCCCCCAGGAATTAGTGTTACCCTTCTTTTGGGTAGGGGAGATCCTGCTCGGTTCTCCATATATGTCAGCCGGGTCTCTGGTGGGAAAACTGAGATGGTGCCGATGGCTAGCTAGAAATGTTTCCGTGAGGTCCTAATGCCTGGTGGCATTAGTCCTATTGGTAATGCATGCTGCAAGAGCTACTATCGAAGATCTACTGTTACGGCAAGTTCTTACGTAACTGTAGTTCTAGGAGCATGGATATGTTGTTCATCCACACTGTTTGGCATGTCTCTTTCCCCTTTAAATCTTGCTGGAAGTCTTCAAGCTGGCTCCTCCCACCCACCCGGGTGGTATATACCTCGGCTCTGCCCCATGATGCAAGATCTTCCTTTCTGCTGGAAGATGCAGGTTCTGTTGTGCTCTCAAAGCATTTCGTAGGCCCTGGATTCTAATCGTCGGTTTTGACCGAAAATTTTTTAAAACTCATTCGAGTTAATGACTGCGATTTTCCGCATCTGCCTTGGAGGAAAAATCTTCCCCCAGATTTTGCCGGTGCCCCGTGGCCAGAAGATATCGCACACCTATCTCCACCTAACATGTGTCTACTGTCTAGGTGTCGGTCATGACATCTCATTGTGTGGTTTTTGACTGGCCTTCCATCCCAACGTCCTGGATGACCACAAGGTGCATTTAAAGCTGGAGAGACTGGAGAAAAGGAACCTGTTGGTGAAATCGAAGGAGGCAAGGTGGGCGGTTTCTGCGGCCGCGGGATCAGCTGAACTGGAACAAATAAAGGCATTTGAGGAGGAAGCAGCTCGAGCTTCAGCCAATCAAAGCTTTTTCACGCCGCTTAACCGTGGCTACACCTTTACGGGCTCCTTCAAGGAGTTGTGCCAGTCTATCCCCACCAGTTGCGAGGCGCCCTCGGGCTTGCACTCCTTCCGCCCTCGGAAGAGGGATAAGGACTCCGGGTCTTCGTCCAAGTGAAGATGCACTTGGGACCGAGAAAGGTTAGAGTCCCAGGAGCATGAGGTCTTTACTTCGGTCACGATCGCCTCCTCAGCCGCCAACTTCACGGACTTTCCATCTGGCAAGGAGACTGAGGATGTGGCCGACGAGGTAGAGATTGTTCTCGTCCCAATCGACCTCTTGTCGCCGGTTTAGCCCGGCGACTCCTTGGAAAGGACCCCGGTCCTTGTCTTCCCTGATGAGGAGACCCAGCCTGCTGGTCTCCCCATTAAGGGACCGGTTCCGGACCTTCTCTTCACTGACCCTGGTGTTTCCCAATTGACTGAGTCAGCCTCCCCGATCTCGGTCTAGGTCCAGAATCCTGAAGAAGAGTCATAAGCACTCTAAGAAGAGGCGACGCCACAGGTCCTCATCCTTCTCGGGCAAGGAGGCACTTCGGCGTAAACTCCGTCAACGCTATGAAGACCTCACGTGGCAGCAGCTGATTCTGTCTGGGCAAAAGCCGGCTCTGCCACCTACCCCGGCCATTACATGGCTTTCACCTCCTGTGCCAAAGCAGACCCCTCTGGAATCGAAGCCTTCGGTTCCTCCACCCGTGGGGCCGACCTGCATCACGGCTCTGCCTATCTTGGTCTCTCCACTAATTAGGGTGGAACCACCGCCTAAGCAGCCTGAGGGAGGGGTGCCCTCGAAAGAGGACCAACAAGACACCGGGTTTCCTGGCATCTGTCGATTACTGTCACCTCAAATCGCCCTTGGTGTATCGAGGGCAACTTAGGCGGCAGACCGCTATACCACGATTCTTCGGACTCTGACGTCACTGGATTACACTCACATCCCCGGGGATGATGAGTCGTCCGTGACAGGTTTGGAGGAAGGTCCTTCCTCCTTTCAGGGCATGCTCCGCCTCATCTCAGAGTCTACCGTATTGCCTATGGAGTCCATCCAAAAGAATGCAGAGTCCCTCTCACCGATATCCTCGAGAGGGGATACACTGACGGAGACCTTTCCGGTGACCGAGGCCATTGTTGGCCCAGCCCTTGAACTTTGGCAGCGTCCTGCTTCCTGCCCAGCACCATCTGCTCGCATGTCCCGAACGTACGCGGTGCCCATGGGGTCCCTTGCGGAGTTCACAGAGCACCCTTTATCCGAGAGCCTGGTGATCGCCTCTGTGTTCAGGCGTACTGGGAGTTCGGCCGACACTGACCGACCCCTGGACAAGGAGTCCAAGAATATGGGCCACTCTGCCCATAAGGTCTATGCAGCCTCTTCTCTGGGTCTTTTGTGAGGCCAGTTTGGCTGTCGTCATGGCACACTTCTCTCATGCCCTTCTCAGGTCATTAGATGAGGTCTTCCTCATCTCCCAGCGGACATGCAGAATTCAGTCAAGCAAGTCCGGGACCAGGGTCATGCTGTCGCAAAACAGCTCCAGATGGCCCTTGATATAGGAGATTCGTGTGCCCACTCTCTTGCAGCCACAGTGGCAACTCGTTGCAGGGCTTGACTGAGGCTTTTATCCTACCTGGTGGACACTTGCCCTGAGCTTGCTGATGTACCCTTCATAGACACCGACTTGTTCGGTCCTGGAGTGGCTAGTCACCTTCAGTGTATTGAGCAGTTCAGTGCCACCTTGGATGCTACTTCTGCTAAGGGTTCTTTCGGCAAGAACCAGCAGAGGAGAAAGAAACCATTTTGGCATTCTTTCCCTGCGGTCAGGCAGCCCTCCTACCAAGGAGGTCAGCAGCAACAGCAGCAGCAGGCTCAAGCTTGGCGCCCACATCCCAAGCAGGGTCCTCAACAGCTCCATAAAGGAGGCCAAGGTGCAGGTCCTGGAGCCTCCTCCTCCTGTAAGCCTGCTCAGTGACGGGCTGGAGGTTTCCACCCCTACACCCGTTAGGCCAGCTCTGGGTCCTCCCGTGAGGGGTCGGCTCTGCCACTTTCTTTCCGCCTGATCCGATATCACTATGGACAGGTGGGTTCTCGAAGTGGTCATTCAGGGACTGCCTCTAGAGTTTAAACAGTACCCTCCCAGCCGAGCCCACGCCCCTCTGGAGGAAAGGATCTCTGCTTGCACTTGTTCTGCTCTTCGAGATGACATAGTTCAGCTGCTCCGCAAGGAGGTAGTAGCTCCAGTGCCGGATCCATCTACAGACCCAATCTTCATGTCCAGGTACTTCCTGGTGCCCAAGTGGACAGGGGGTTGGCGCCCCCATCCTAGATCTCCATGACCTGAATCGATACATCAGGTCCCGCACCTTCCGGATGGTAACTCTGAACCAGATCATACTATCCCTGGCGCGAAACACGTGGTTCTGTTCACTGGATGTACAGGACGCGTTCTTTCACGTCCCAATCCGTCCGTCCCATCAGCGGTTCCTCCGATTCAGGGTCAAGGGGACCTTGTACGAGTTCCAAGCCATGCCATTCGGCCTGTTATCAGCCCCACGGGTCTTCACCAAGTGCATTGCAGGGGCGGTAACCCACCTTCGGCATCGAAGAGTCCGAAATATACCCTTATCTCGACGACTGGCCCTTGTCAGATTCCTCCCTTCAGGAGGTGGAGAGGTGCAGGAATCTGGCTCTCTGAACCTGCTCTCAACTCATGCCCTCTCAGGTGATGGGCTTCATCAGGGCAGAGCTTGACTGTTGTCAAGCCAGAGCTCTGCTCCTAGAACAGGTTACTCACCTGTAACAGTAGTTCTAGGAGTGGTATATGTTCAACCACATGCACCCACCTGGCTTTGGGCGCAGAACCTTGCTTCCAGCAGGCTAAGATCTGGCGTCATGCGGCAGAGCCGAGGGTTAAACCACCCGTGTGGGTGGTAGGAGCCAGCTTGAAGACTACTGGCAAGATTTAAAGGGGAAAGGGACATGCCAAACAGTGTGGATGAACATATACCACTCCTAGAACTACTGTTACAGATGAGTAACTTGTTTTTCTAGGAGCGTGATGTGGTGTTCATCCACATTCTCTGGCTTGTCCTTCCCTTTAAATTACGCTGGAAAGTCTTCAAGCTGGCTCCTCCCACCCACCCACCCTGATGGTAAATACCTTGGCTCTGCCCCATGGCGCCAGACTCATGACTTAAGATGAGAAGGGACATGGGAAGGTGATCCTGGTAGCCCCAGATTGGCCGTGCCAGTTCTGGTATCCAGTTCTCCTCAGCCTCAGGCCCCCGGAGTGGCTTTGTACATGCCCGGACCTGATATCACTGAACCAGGTCAAGGTACTCCATCTGGACCTTCAATCCCTGCACTTCACAGCCTGGTACTTGAGCAGTTAGAGTTCCATCTGTGGGTCTTTCCGTCGATGTCTACACCGTGGTGGAGGCATGTCAAAAGAAATCGACCAGGAAATGTTATGCCTTCAAATGGAAAAGGTTTTCCATTTGGTGTCAGGGTAAGAGTCTGGACCCCTTATCCTTTTCTGTGGCTAATATTCTCTACTACCTTTGGTCTGTCTTCAAAGGGGGTCTACGGTCATCGACCCTTAGGGTGCACCTGGCAGCCATTTCTACTTACTGGGCACGGGCCGGTCAGCCGACATCGGCGCAGGAGACAGTGGTTGGGTGCTTTTTCAAAGGTCTGGATTACATATCCCCTCCGGTGCATGAACCTTCACCTCCGTGGGATCTCTTACTGGTTTTGGCAAAGCTCATGTGCATGGGTTCAAATGGCTTGCCCAAGTGTGAGCTCTCACACTTATCGTGGAAGACGGCCTTCCTGGTAGCTATCACGTCAGCCAGAACAACAGGGGCACTCCAGGCACTTTCAGTGGATTCCCCTTATCTGGTCTTTCACAGGGACAAAGTTGTCCTGTGCCCCCACCCAAAATTCCTTCTGAAGGTGGTATCAGAGTTTCACCTTAACCAGGTGTCGACTCTGCCGGTATACTACTCTAACTACACCTCGAACGCAGAGTACAGGCTCCATACTCTGGACCTCAGACTTGCTGTCTCCTGTTATAAGGAAAGGACAGTGGGAATTCGGGGAGGGGTTTGCCAGCTGTTTGTCACTTACGCTGAAGCCGCTTCTGGCAGACCTGCAGCGAAGCGGACCATTGCTAGATGGATTACGTCATGCATAGGTCTGTGTTGTGAGTTGGCGGGCAAGGAGCCTCCCAGAGGGATAAGAGCTCATTCTATCCGCCATACTGATGCATCGGTGGCTGCTTCAAGGGACATCCCTATCCAGGAAATCTGTCAGGCTGCTACCTGAAAGTCAGCAAACACCTTCATTACCCACTACCACATCGACCTTGAGTCACGCCGGGATGCTGGTTTTGGGGCCTCGGTTTTCCAATCTCGGTTTCCTAAATAGGTGGTGTGCACCTTGCCTCCCTCCCTCCTCCCGGAGAACTGCTTGGACTCTGCCAGAGTGTGTGGATGAACAACATATCCCTGCACCTAGAAAAACAAGTTACTCACCTGTAACAGTAGTTCTAGGTGTGGTATATGTTGGTCATCCACACGCTCCCACCTGACCTCCCCAGCTTTAAGCGCACCACCTTGCTTCCAGCAGGCTAAGATCTGGCATCATGGGTCGGAGCCGAGGTATTTACCACCCGCGTGGGTGGGAGGAACCAGCTTGAAGATTTTCCAGTGAATTTAAAGTGGAAAGGGACATGCCAGAGAGTGTGGATGAATAACATTTACCACTCCTAGAACTTCTGTTACAGGTGAGTAACCTGTTCATTCAGTCATCCCACATTCAGTTGGAACTCTGGTGCCAGTGATTCCTGTACCACAACCACCCGAACCACTTGGTTCAGTTGACCGTCTATGTGGTCTGCCATCAAGTGATGGCTTTGTCCTCGGGAATTGTTTGCCTAGGTCATGCCAAACTGTCATTCATGTAGAAGACAAATTTTTTGTTGGGGGTGCTAATCTTTTGGACTGTAGAGCCCAGAGGTTCTGGTTGCTGAGCTGAGGCCCTATTAACCTTTTGGCGCTCCGCACAGGTCAACTGGCACTGACTGAGTTTACTTCCCTGATTGGTGTTCAGGTCATGCAAGTCACGACGTGCTCTCCATTGGATGGTGGAGACATCTTATGACTGGTCCTTGCATCAGGATGTGGTGATTCAACAGTTCATCCAGTGAGGCACACCTCTGGTGGACCTATTTGCCTTCTGGGAGAACAGACATGTGAAGCTGTTCTGTCTGCCCCCGGCAGAATACTTTTGGGCGTGGGGATGCCTTATCTCAGCCCTGGATCTCTCTATGAGACTTGTCTGGTTTATCAAATGTTTCTTTCTAATATTTTAGTTTGTAAATTCAGTGAGTGTTAGAATGGACTTAGATGTGTGACACTTCTGTTATTTTTGCACTAATCATGGTATCGATACGTATTTTTTCCTGCCGGTCTTTAGTATCATGTTGACTTGTATTAGATCTATGATTGGTAATGTGAAGCGAGTTATGATTGGTAAAAAAAAAAAAAAATAATAAAAATAACAATTATACACAATACACAAAAGCCCCATCCTGGTATTTTGAGACATTTATATAAAATAGCTTGTTTAATTGTGATGGTTGCCCTTTAAGTAACTTTAGTTCAAAGTTGCTGGGGTATGGTGAGAATCCTCTAAGCGTGGGTGCTTTATTATTTTTTTTACCTTTTTTATGGTTATGCACAATAAATTGTGGATCTGTGATATGCCTACTAACTGCACTTGAAATTTCTTTTTATTTTTTTTACTTTCTCTTTATTCTCCCCCTCCTTGCAGCTCTCCCCTCTTCGGGAGACACCTACGGCCTTATCAGCCCTCGCTCACCTACCTGGTGACCTGAGCAGTCCGTCCCCCATGGAGCCGTGGTTGTACCCCCCCCCCCAGGCGGTTATGGGATGGGAGCCCTTACACCCTGATGCATCTCTTGTATTTCGTCGGAATGCTGTCTCCGGGCAGGTTGGGGCATTGAAGGTGAGGGCCTGGTGCTCCATCTACTGGGAGGCTGCGAGGTTATTATCCCGATGTTCTCTTGGCGTGCCAAGTCCCCGGACGTCAAGGCGCTGAAGCGCCGACTTCTAGCACGTCACCCCTCTGTTGAGCGTTGGGCTTGCTGTACCTCGGGTCTCCACCCCGGGGCCAGACAAGAGCCGAGCTCTGGTTCCTCCCTCCCC
The DNA here is from genome assembly GCA_016271365.2 of Neoceratodus forsteri. Classification (NCBI taxonomy): domain Eukaryota; kingdom Metazoa; phylum Chordata; order Ceratodontiformes; family Ceratodontidae; genus Neoceratodus; species Neoceratodus forsteri. Next base: position 513,917,038 of record CM028137.1, read on the forward strand.
CTGGAGAGAATGAGCAGTCTTTGGGACGCTCAAGCCCTCACCTCCCCGGCCGGCCCTCCAGCTCCCGGGCTCGTTCCCGAACCCAGGTCGCTGGCGTCGCAAGCAGAAATCCAACCGCTGCGCTGGGGGGCCGGCCTGCATTTGAAATTTCTTGGTGTAATTTTTTTTTTTTTTTTATGCTGCCATGACTGCCCAGTACTTTTCTTCCTCATTCCTGAGTTGCTAGAGTACCAGGCTCTGGGACTTTCAAAAGAAGCTTTCCATATTCTGAAGGTTTTCCTTAAGGAGGCAACTCATAAAGCTTGCTTCTTCAAGTGAGTGAGGTTTTTGTACAGGTGTACATGGCAGAAGTTGAATCCCTCACCTGTCTTGACGTGCCTCCTCTACTTTTGGTCCCTGTCTCAGTCGGGGTCACAGGCCTCGTCCCACAAGGTGTATCTGGCTGCCATCTCAGTATATCGGGTGCAGACCAGTGTGTTGACTGTATCCCAGGAGCAATTGGATAGTTGCCTGGATCACCTGTCCTCTTGGGTGTGAGCCTCTTCCACTGTGGGACCTGCTGATGGGAAAACCATTCATAGATGCCCACTGTAACAGCAAATTTGTACTTTTTTCTGTTTTTTTTTTTTACTGTCTGCTGAGGGGACCGAGGTAAGCTAGGCACATGAGCTTGATACTGTTGCCAGAGCCAAAAGTATCTGCTCCTGAGGGGTAATTGCAGTCCCTTTGTCCTGTAACGGCAAAATCCGATGGTCAGTTAATGAGGGAGTTTCAAAGAGGCCAAGGTTTTTCATGTCAGGAAACTGTCCTAGCCATGCAGCTACCACCTGCAGAGGCATACATGGCTGAGAACAAAAGAAAGGTTATCTGAGTCCACAAAACCCAATGTTCTGTTTTAGGTCAGTTTCCCAGAGAGTGGTACCACAATAGATAAAATGGCAAATCCATGATGTGAGTGACATATTCTAAGATCGTGGATATGTTGTTTTATCCACACTTGTTGGCAGGTACCTTGCCGCTTTAAGATGTGCCAGAAGTCTTCAAGCTGGCTTCTCCCACCCAGCTGGGTGGCATAACCCTTGACTCCACCCCATGATGCCAGAGCTTCCTTGCCGCTGGAAGATTCAGGTTTAAACATGAAGTCTTGCTGTATTCAGACATAATGCAGTTAGCCCCAGCACTTGAACTACCCTGGAGAGGAAAGAGTTGCTTCTCTGCAGAAGCATAGAACCTTGAGCTCAAGCCTCTGTCTGTGGTACTTCCCAGTGTAACCGTCAGATACTTTACTCTGCCTAACAGTGAAGTCGCTCCGGAGATTTCCTCTGCTTGGTTTGGTAAAAGTAAAGCATTCAGTTAAAACCACATTTTTTTATTTTCTGATTTCCAGCCTCTGTCTACGGTACAGGTAGTGTGTAGATAGGTAGTGGCTGTTTTATTTTGGTGAAAAAATGGAAATTGTCTTTTCTAGGGACATGTATATGATGATCAATCCACACTTATTGGCAGGTTCCTTGCCGCTTTAAATCTTGCCGGAAGGTCTTCAGGCTGGCTCCTCCCACCCACCCGGGTGGTAAAACTCTCTGCTCCGCCCCATGATGTCAGTTCTTCCTTACCGCTTGGAAGCTCAGGTTCCCTCCTTAGCGCTCTGCGTTTTAGACTGGATCCTAACTCTTCTGTTCGTCCAAAATTGGTTTTGAAGTTTTCTAAACTTCGGTCTTCATCTTCCCTCACGGCTGCGATGGACAAATCTATTCCCGGCTTTTGGAGGTGCCCTTGTGGGCAGAAAATGTCCAGGATGGATGCGCACTCCACGTGCGTCTACTGCCTTGGCCTAGATCACGACCTGCAGGCCTGCGAGTTGTGCCGCAGCTTCTCGGCCAATGTCTTGGATGATCGTGCTGCCCGATTGAAGCTCGGGTGCCGCGAGAAGCGTTTCCTGCCAGTAAAATTTAAAGAGGTTTGTTGGACGGTTTCCACGGTGGCTGGCTCGGCTGAGCAGCTCGAGAAGATGATCGCCCTCGAGGAGGAGGCAGCCCAGGCTGCATCTTCCTCCTCCTCGGCCGCGGCATTTATCCCGCTCTCTCTGAGTTCCTCGTATACAGCTTCGTTCAAGGAGCTTTGTCAGTCCCTTTCCACGAAGGGAGAGGGGCCATCGGGACATTCTTCTCGTCCCTAGAAGGAGGAGTAGAAGGATAAGTCCCACTGTCGGCGTTCGTGGGAGCGGGAGAGGTCCCCTGCCCCGGACAGCCGACCGTCGACTTCGGTCGAAGTTGTGGCTGAGGCTGCTGGCTTCACGGTGTCCCCGTCAGGCCAGCCTGCCGAGACTCCCGTCAACGCAGTCGAGATTTTTCTCGATCCGTTAGATGGGCTGTTGATTGGTGAAGCCAACAACCCTCCTTCACCGGTTCCCCTGGTGGATACTGAGGATCTGCCCGTGCCTTCGGGGCCACAGTCCCCGGTTAAAGTGCCCGAGCTGAGGGAAGAGCGGGTGTCCCCCACCCCTTCCCAGACCCACCCTCGGTCTCGGACCTCATCTCGGTCAAGTCGTTCCCGCCGACATCGGCGGTCTCGGTCTCGATACCGAAGTAAGTGGCGACACCGTTCCTCCTCATCCTTTTCCTCGGATGAGGGGAGGCTTCTGTGTAAATTACGTCGGCGCTACGAGGAGCTTATGTGGCAGCAGTTGCTGTTGTCAGGGCCTAAGCCGACCCCGGTTCAGACCCCAGCCATCAAGTGGCTGTCGCCCGAACGACCGAAGCAACCACTCGCCCCAGTCGAGTTGCCCGTTCCAGGGCCGGTTGCTCGGCCGAAACCAGCTGCTCCACCGTTTGTGATGGAACCTGCGCCTCCACAACCGGAGTCGGGGGCACGACCAAGGATTCTCGGTCGGATCACGGCCTGCCCCTCAGGTTGTCGGTCACCCTCACTCCTGACCGTCCTTGGCAGGTAGAGGGTGGCTCAGGGCCAAGGCAGCTCTTCGCAGACTCTTCGGAATACGACTCCTCCTCCCTGTTCTCCAGGCAGGTCGACCTGGAGTCCTCCAGGGGCCAGTCATTGGACGATAGCCAATCGTTCTTCTTGGGTCTGCTTCGACTCATCTGAGTCCACTGGGATGCAGCTCGAGCTCGTGTCCAAACGGGCCAAGTATCCCCTGACTTGGATACTGGACCAAGGGGATACCCCCACGGAGGCCTTTCTGGTGGCTGAGGCCATTGTCGGCCCAGCCTTGGAGCTTTGGCAGCGACCTGCTTCCTGTCCTGGCCTGACCAGGATGGCCAGGAAATATGTGGTCCCTACCGCTCTTGTCTGCTCTCTCGAACACCCTTCTGCCGAGGGATTAGTCACTGACATCGTTTTCCGGCGTTCCAGTGATGCTCGGGACGTGGATAAGCCCACTGACAGAGTCCAAAAAGCTGGACTTTGCCGGGCGCAAGGTGTACGCTACGTCCTCCCTCTGCCTCCGACAGGCCAGCTCGGCCCTGATGATGACACACTTCTCCCACGACCTCATGGGCTCCCTGGATGAGGTTGTCCCTCATCTCCCGACCGACCAGCAGACCACGGTCCGTCTGGTGCGGGACCAGGGTAGGGCGGTGGCGAAGCAGCAGCTTCAGACTGCTCTGGACATAGGTGATTCCTGTGCCAGGTCAGTAGCGGCCGCGGTGGCCATGCACCGCAGGGCGTGGCTGAGGATATCCACCTTCACGGCGGATACCCAGCACAAATTGGCAGACGTCACCTTCTTGGGGATTGACCTCTTTGGCCCTGGAGTGGAGGGACACCTCCAGCGGATCGAAAAGTCCAGTGCCACCCTGGACTCTGTCACCTCCGCCCAGAGAGACAAAGGCCGCCATCAGCAACAGCAGAAGTCCTTTCGTCCTTCAGCCACTGCATCTCGACCGGCCCAACAGCACCAACAGGGCCAGCAGGCTCGCGCTTGGTGTCTCAAACCCAAGCCGGTGGCTTTCTCCAACAGGAAGCAAGGAGGTAAAGGCCCAGGAGGTCCCTCAGCCAGTTCTTCCTCCAAGCCTGCCCCGTGACGGTTTGAGGGGTGCCGCCCCCAGCCTCGTCACTCCCTTCTGGGTTCCCCCCATGGGGGGACGGCTCCGCCTGGTCCGCTATCACCACGGACTGCTGGGTGTTGGAGGTGGTAGGAAAAGGCCTGCGTCTGGAGTTCGAGCAGGCTCCACCCTTTCGAGCCATCACCCCTCGGGGGGGCCATGGGGTCCGCAGCCTTGCTGTCAGCCCACCGAGCTAATATCGCCCTGCTCCTCGAAAAAGAGGTGATGAGGAAGGTGTCGGATCCTCCTCCAGACCCGGGGTTTGTGTCCATGTATTTCCTGGTCCCAAAAAGAGATGGGGGGGCTGGTGCCCCATTCTCTACCTGCACGACCTGAACAAGTTCCTAAGGTCTCGGACCTTCAGGATGGTCACTCTGGCTCAGATTTTTATTTATTTCTTTATTTAGCTTTTGTTGACCGGGTAAGAGCACTAGATAAATCCTGCCTATTTTCAGGCACGACCCGGGGGAGGGGGATACAGATGAATGCCAACTGACCTTGAACCAGATTAAGCTGTTGGTGGTATTTTTAGTGAATGAGGGAAATTTGGCCAGGACACCGGGGAAATTCCCCTACTCTTTTCGATAAGTGCCATGGGATCTTTAACATCCACCTGAACTACCACCAATCCAGGCAGATGGGACCTCGGTTTAACGCCTCATCCGAAAGACGGCACCTCAGAAGTGCAGCACCCCTCTCATGCTGCACTACAGTGTCAGTACTGGGATATTAACCCAAGTGCCAGATGTGGGAACTGAACCCACAGCCCTCTGATCTCCCGGCCTCAGAGGCGAGTGTGCTACCTACTGAGCCACTGACACTGCAGTCCCATCCTTGGAACGAGGCGTGTGGTTCTGCTCCCTGGACCTCCAGGACGCGTTCTTTCACGTCCCAATCCGTCCGTCTCATCAGAGATTCCTCCGCTTCAGAGCGGAGGGATCTCTTTTCGAGTTCCGGGCCATGCCCTTCGGCCTCTCCCTAGCTCCCAGGGTCTTCACCAAATGCATGGCAGTGGTGACAGCATTCCTGCGGCGCCGAAGGGTCCGGGAGTACCCCTACCTGGACAACTGGCTGATTGCAGCCCCCTCCAGAGTGGAGGCAGAGCGGTCCAGAGATCTGGCCCTCCAGGTTTGCTCTCAAATTGGCCTCCTCATCAGCGAGGCCAAGTCGGAACTCATGCCGAAGCAGGTGATTCTCTTCATTGGGGCAGAGCTCGGCTCTCTTCGAGCCAGAGCTCGGCTCCTGGCGGACAGGGCCGAGGTTCTTTCCTCCTTTGCCTGATCATTTCTGGTTGGGCAATCGCGCCCTGCCCGGGACTTCCTGCACCTCCTGGGCCTCATGGCGGCCTGCACCAGCATGGTCCGTTGGGCCTGTTGGTACATGCGTCCCCTTCAATGGGGGCTGGCCAGCCAATGGTCACAGCACTCCAATCCCTTGGATCAGCTAATGACAGTGACCCAGGGGAAGTGGAATGCCCTCCAGTGGTGGACCGTTCCAGCACATCTGCAGGAGGGCATCCCGTTCGTCCGCCCCGAACCGACGGTCTCTCTATCGACCGATGCCTCTCTAATGGGTTGGGGTGCCCATCTGGGGGAGCACAGAGCGCACGGCTTCTGGTCCCCTCGGGAGTCCCGATGCCACATCAACCTGCTGGAGCTTCAAGCGGTTCGTCTAGCCCTCACCTCTTTCGCTCCGTTTCTACGGGGTCAAGTTGTCCAGGTTCAGACGGACAATACCACGACCATGTACTACCTAAACCACCAGGGCGGGACGTGCTCCATGCCTCTGTGCAGGGAAGCTCTCCGCATTTGGTCACTCATGCGCAGCCTGGAGGCGGATCTCCTTGCCATCCATGTGGCAGGAGCCTCCAACATTCTGGCCAATTCCCTAAGCCGGATAGGGACTGCGTCCCACGAGTGGTCTCTCCTGCCGGAGGTAGTACAAGATCTGTTCTCTCACTGGGGCATGCCTCAGGTGGACCTGTTTGCCTCCAGGGAGAATGCAAAGCTGAGACTGTTTCATGCCCACCCACCCCCCTTCAGCAGGGCTCGCTGCAGGGATGCCTTCGAGGCTGTGAACCCCAGGCCTCTTCTACGCCTTTCCCCCATTTCTCTTGATCCACAATGTGCTTCTCAAGGCGAGGAGGAACAAGGCGCAGGTGATTCTGGTAGCCCCAGACTGGCCCCGCCAGTTCTGGTATCCAGATCTCCTCAGTCTGAGCTCCAGGCTCCCGAGCTGGCTTCCTGCCCACCCAGACCTGATCTCAGTCAATATGGGGAAGGTATTCCATCCGGACCTTCAACCCCTGCACCTGATGGGTTGGTTCCTGAGCGGCTAGAGTTCCAGGCCTTGGGTCTTTCCGACGAGGTCCTCAACGTTAAGGCATCCCATAAGGAGTCAACCAGAAAATGCTATGCCTTCAAATGGAAGAGATTCTCCATTTGGTGTCAGAGCAAGGGCCTGGACCCTTCCTCCTGTCCTTGGCAAGCATTCTGGACTACCTGTGGTCCCTTTCTCAGCAAGGGCTTTGGTCGTCGACCCTTAAGGTGCACCTGGTAGCTATCTCCGGGCTCGGGCCGGGAAGCAGTCGTGGCACAGGAGAAGGTGGTCGCGCGCTTTTTCAAAGGCCTTGATCACATATCCCCTCCGGTGTGAGAACCTCCACCTTCGTGGGATCTACTGCTGACATTGGCTTAGCTCATGGGCAAGCCATTCAAACCGGCTGCACAGGTGTGACATCTCTACCTGTCGGGAAGACCGCCTTGGTGGCTATCACGCCAGCCAGAAGGATGGGAGAGCTCCAGGCGCTGATAGTCTCCTTATCTGGTCTTCCACAGGGACAAGGTTGTCCCTGCGCACTCACCCAAATTCCTTCCGAAGGTGGTGTTGGAGTTTCACCTTAACCAGGTGTTGACTCTGCTGGTGTTCTTCCCAATCACACCTCGGAGGCAATATAGGCTCCATACTTTGGACCCTAGAAGAGCGCTCGCTTACTATAAGGAGCGGATGGCTGAAGTTCGGGGAGAGGTTCGCCAGCTGTTTGTCACCTACACTGAAGCCGCACCTGCAGCCAAGCGGACGATAGGCAGGTGGGTCACCTCCTGCATAGATCTCTGCTATAGGTTGGCGGGCATGGAGCCTTCCAGAGGGATAAGAGCTCATTCTACCCGCCATACCGCTGCATTGGTGGCTGCTTCCAGGGACGTCCCTATCCAGGAAATCTGCAGGGCTGCTATCTGGAAGTCAGCACACACCTTCATCACCCACTACCACATCGACCTTGAGTCAGGCTGGGATGCTGATTTTGGGGCCTCGGTCCTCCAGTCTTTATTTCCTAAGTAGGGGGTGTGCGCCTTGCCTCCCTCCTCCCGGAGAACTGCTAGGAGTCTGCCAGACAGTGTGGATGAACAACATATCCATGTCCCTAGAAATACAGGTTACTCACCTGTACAGGAGTCCTAGGAATGGTATATGTTGTTCATCTACACGACCCAGCCGGCCTCCCCGGCTTCGGCGCACAACCTGTCTTCCAGCGGGCTAGATCTGGCATCATGGGGCGGAGCAGAGAGTTTTACCACCCGGGTGGGTGGTAAGAGCCAGCTTGAAGACCTTCCGACAAGATTTAAAGCGGCAAGGAACCTGCCAGACAGTGTGGATGAACAACATATACCATTCCTAGAACGCCTGTTACAGGTGAGTAACCTGTATATTTTGCCCTGTGGTTATGGTTTGAACAATTTCCGTACTATAGTATATTTGTTAGCTGATAAGAATCTGACAATTACACTGGGAAGTACCACAGACAGAGGTTTGAAAACCGAGCTCGAGCTTAATGTTCTGTGCTTCTGCATAGAGTTAACTCTTTCCTCTCTGGGGCAGTTCAAGTGCTGGGGCTAACTGCATTATGTCTGAATACAGCAAGACTCCATTAGAAAAAACAACATTACAATGATGAGTAATTTTTTCTTCCCTCCTTAGCACTCCCGCATGTAGTAAGCCCTGGCTTTTGAATCTTTGTATTCACTCCCAGAACTGATCCTCAACCTCTCTAGAGTAAAATGTGCTCATTTTCCGATAGCATCCGCGATGGAGGAAAAATCTGCACCCAGGTTTGCCGGTACCCTTGTGGGCAGAAGATGTCTTGCACAGATCCACACACTGTGTACGTTTATTGCTTTGGGTTAGACCACAATCCGCAGGCTTGTGAATTTTGTTGGTCGTACACCCCGAACGTGCTAAAAGGCCGCGCTGCCCAACTTCAGTTGGGGTGACCGGAGAAGCGTTTCCCGCCAGTCAAATCGAAGGAGGCCCATTGGGTGGTCTCCGCGGCTGCAGGTTCTGCTGAGCAGTAGGAACAACTTAAGGCCCTCGAGGAGACAACGGCTCAGGCCACGGCGAGTTATTCAGCTTCGACCTTTATTTCTCTGCACTTCAGATCCTCCTATTCGGCTTCCTTCAAGGAGTTGTGCTACTCTCTCCCGAGTAAGGGAGAGAGCCCTTTTTGGGTCCCTTATTTGACGTTCCAAGGAGGAGTCGAAGAAAGACAAGTAGACTCATCATTCATGGGACTGGGACATTGTTTCCACTTTGGTCAAAGTCACAGCCGAGGCCGTTGGTTTCATGGTGTTCCGTCAAACCAGTCGGCCGAGACGCCTGTCAGCGCGGCCAAGATTTTTCTCAAGTCGTTCAGCGGGTTGTCTCCTGATCTGGCCGATTAATTTTTTTCCAAACGCCGGTGCTCCCAGTGTCTTTGGAAGGGTCGGCCCTGAATGTTTGCAAGGACCCGGTATCCAAGGAGCCGGACCCAGAGCTGAGGGTTTTCCCACCCCCGGTCGAGCTTCTCTGCCAGGATCGCCGACGATCAAGGTCTCGGTCCCACTTCTCGGCTTAGACGTCAGGAAAGTGCCACCATAGTTGGTCTTGTTCGCAATGTCATGGCAAGTGGCACCACCACTCATGACCTTCATCCTCCTCGGTTGAAGAGAGTCTTTGGCACAAGTTGCGTCGATGCTATGAAGATCTCATGTTGCAGCAGCTGGTCCTGTCCAGATCCAACCCAACCCTGCTTTTGACTCCAGCCATAAAATGGCTCTTGGAAGAGCGACCGATGTCCGAAGCTGACCCCTCCACTGATTCGAGTGGAGTCGCCGCTCGATCAGCCCAAGTCTGGAGCACTGACCAAGGATTCCCGGTTGGCTCAAGGCTTGCCCCATAGGCTGTCGGTCATCCTCACTCGCGACCGCCCGGGGGTGGGGGGGAACCTATATGTGGAATCGTGAGTCCGAGGACTCCTTCATGGTCTCCCATCCGGTGGATGCGGAATCCTTTTGGGGGGGGGTAGTATCTGTCGACGAGGGCTCTTCCTTGCTGATAGGCATTTGTCGGCACATCTCCACGTCTCTGGGGATGGAACTTGTGCCTGTGCTGAAACAGGGTAAGTACCTCCTCACAGAGATTCTGTATAAGGGGGATTCTGCTGCGGAGGCCTTCCCAGTGGCTGAGGTCATTGTGGTCCCAGACTTGGGGCTGTGGCAGCGCACTGCTTCCTGTCCTGTGCCCACATGGAAGCACTACTGAAGGAGGGATTGGTGGAGCATTTGGTTGTCAGTGGACTACAGGACCCAAGGCAGCATGGTTTCACCAGGGGGAGGTCATGTCAGACCAACCTCGTTGAATTTTTGAGTGGGTGACTAGGGAGGTGGATCAGGGGAGGGCAGTGGACATGGCCTATCTGGACTTCAGCAAGGCCTTTGACACTGTGCCACATAGAAGACTATTACACAAACTGGGGAATATGGGTGTGGGCAGGACAGTAGTGTGGTGGGTAGGTAACTGGCTGGGTGGCAGGACACAGAGGGTGGTGGTAAATGGCTGTCACTCCACAGAGGGAAGAGTGACCAGTGGGGTACCACAGGGATCAGTGCTGGGTCTGGTCCTATTCAGCATCTTCATCAGTGGCATTACGCAGGACCTAGAAGGCAGAATTTCACTGTTCGCTGATGACACAAAGCTATGTAACGGAGTAGACACACCAGAGGGTGTAGACAGAATGAGAAGGGACCTGCAGAAACTTGAAGAGTGGTCAGGGGTTTGGCAGTTGAAGTTCAATGTAAAAGAAGTGCAAGATAATGCATATGGGGCACAAAAACCCTGGCACAATATATCAGTTGGGGGGTGAGGATATAGCATGCACCAAGCAGGAAAGGGATCTTGGGGTTATCACCTGTGATTACCTCAAGGTAGGGGAAACAGTGTAACAAGGCAGCAGGTAAAGCAAATAGGATGCTGGGATGCATAGGTAGGGGCATCACCAGTAGGTAAAGGGAGGTCATAATTCCACTATACAAGACACTAGTGAGGCCCCACCTGGAGTACAGTGTACAGTTCTGGAGACCTTACCTACATAAGGACATAGACAGGGTAGAGAGGGTTCAGAGGAGGGCAACAAAGATGGTGCATGGATTGCATCACAAGTCCTATGAAGACAGGTTGAAGGAACTGAACATGTACTCCCTGGAGGAGAGAGAGGATATGATGGAGACATACAAGTATCTTACAGGGAGGAACAGGGTGCAGGAATACACTATTTTTAAGCTAAAAAGATGTTCCAGGACTAGAGCATATGATGAAGTTGGAGGGAGGACGATTCAGAGGAAACGTGAGGAAGAATTTCTTCACAGAACGGGTGGTGGACAAGTGGAATACCCTGCCAGAGGAAGTGGTGGGGGCTGAAACAATCACGGGCTTTAAGAATGTATGGGATAGACTTAAAGGAATTCTGGAGGTCAGGGGTAAGGGGCAACAGACTTCTAGGAAAACATAAACTGAACTTAGAAGCTCAAATGGGCAGACTGGGTGGGCCATAGGCCCTTATCTTGCGACGCTATCTATGTATCTATGGCCCGCAAGTACGTGGTGCTCATATGGTCCCTGTCAGGCTTTTCAGAGCATCCCTCTGTGGTGAGGTTGGTGGCGGACTCAGTTTTTCGGTGGTCAGGTAACAAGTGAGACACGGATAGACTCCCAGACAGGGAGTCCAAGTAAATGGTCCTCTCCGGGAAGGAGGAGTATGCAGCCTGCTCTGTAGGCCTTCGTCAGGCCTGCTCGGCCGTCATCATGGCACATTTCTCGCATGCCCTTTTGGGCTCCCTGAATGAGGTGATCCTTCATGTCCGAGCTAACCTCCAGACCTTGGTCAGGCGGATCCGGGATCAGGGAAGGGTGGTGGCCAAACGGCTCCAGTCTGGTCTGGATGTTGGCGATTCTTGTGCCTGCTCAGTAGCGGCCGCAGTGACCATGAACTGCAGGGCTTGGTTCTACATGTTGACCTTCACAACAGATATGCAGTACAAGTTGGCAGATGTCCCCTTTTTGGGTACTGACCTTTTTGGGCCAGGCGTGGAGGGTCACCTCCAGCACATAGAGAAGTCCAATGCCACTTTAGATTCTATTACATCTGCCCAAAAGGAGGGTTCCAAGCTTGCTAACCACAAGCCCTTTCGCTCCTCCATCGCTGTGGAGAGACTGGCCCAGCAGCAATACCAGAAGCAGGGCCAGCAGGCTCAGACTTGGCGTCCTCGGACCGAGTCCGTGGCCTCCTCCTTCAGGAAATTTTGGGGGGGGGGAGGTCCCGTCGGTCCTCCCGCCGGACCCTCCTCCATGCCTGCCCAGTGTCGGGTTGAGGGGTGCTTCCCTAAACTCCATCATGCCTCCCCAGGGTCCTCCCATGGGGTGCCGGCTCATCACTTTATTCCCGCTTGGTCCATTATTACTGCAGACCGGTGGGTTTTTGAACTGGTCGGTCGAGGCCTGCCTCTGGAGTTTGGGCAGGTCTCTCCGTACTGAGCCCACGCTCCATGGGGGTTCAGATGTCTGCAGCTTCTCAGGCGGCTCTCAGAGCCGCCCTGGCCCAGCTCCTCCTAAAGGAGGTGGTGTGCCCAGTAGTGGAGACTGCTTCATACCCAGGGTTTGTCTCCAGGTACTTCCTGTTGCCAAAGCGGATGGGGGGCTGGCGCTCCATTCTAGATGTGCACAACCTGAGTTGGTTCCTCAGGTCCCGCACTTTCCGGATGATAACTCTGGCTGAGATCATACCATCCCTGGAGCAAGGAATGTGGTTCTGCTCCCTAGATCTACAGGATGCAGTCTTTCATGTCCCAATCCGTCCGTCCCAACGATGGTTCCTCTGCTTCAGAGCAAAAGGAATCCTCTTCGAGTTCCAGGCTATGCCCTTCGGTCTATCTTCAGCGTGCCAGGGTCTTCACCAAATGCATGGCAGTGGTGGCGGCTTCCTTGAGGCTCAGAGGGGTCCGGGTGTACCCTTACCTGGATGACTGGCTCATAGCAGGTCCCTCCATGTTGGAGGTGGAGTGGTCCAGTGATATGGCCCTGCAGACTGGCGCAGAACTTGGCCTCCTAATCAGCGAGGCCAAGTTTTAACTCGTACCTGCGCAGGCGATACAGTTAATCGGGGCAGAGCTCAACTCCTGCCAAGTCAGAGCTTGGCTCCTAGTGGACAGGGCGGAGGCTCTCCTCCTTTGCCCAGTTATTTCTGGTTCGGCAATTGCACGCTGCCCAGGACTTCCTGCGTCTTCTGGGGTACATGGTGGTCTGCATCAGCGTGGTCCGATGGGCCTGCTGACACATGTATTCCTTTCAGTGGGAACTGGCCAGTCTGTGGTCTTAGCGCTCAAGTAATCTTGACCAGCTGGTGTCTGTGACCCAAAATATGTGGGAAGGCCTCCAGTGGTGGCTAGTCCCAGAGCATCTGCAGGAAGGGATCCAGTTTGTCCGCCCCGAGCCGACGGTCACTCTGACGACCGGCACCTCTCTGGGTTTGTGTGCCATGTGCCCATCTGGGGGAACACAGCTCACAGGCTGTGGTCCCCTCAAGAGTCTCAATGTCGTTACATCAACCTGCTGGAGCTCCCAGCGGTTCGCCTTGCTCTGACCGCCTTCGCTCTGTTTGTTCGTGGTCATGTGGTCCAAGTCCAGACGGATGACATCACGACCATGTGCTGTTTCAACAGACAGGGTGGGATGCACTCCTTAAGTCTGTGCAAGGAAGCTCTGCGCATTTGGTTGCTCGTGCTCTGCCTGGAGGTAGCTCTCTTAGCCATTCATGTGGCAGGAGCCTCAAATCGATTGGCTGATGCCTTCAGCTAGATGGGCGGGGCATCTCTCCTCCGAGAGGCAATACACGATCTGTTATTCCTCTGGGGAACCCCCCAGATGGACCTGTTTGCCTCCATGGAGAATGCGAAGCTGAGTCTGTTCCATGCCCACCCCCTCAGCAGGGTTCTCTGCAAGGTGATGCCTTCTCGAGGCCTTGGACCCCAGGCCTCTTCTATGCCTTCTTTCCACTCCCCTTGATTCACAAAGTGCTCATCAAGGTCAGGGGGGACAAGACGCAGGTGATCTTGGTAGCCCCAGACTGGCTGCAGCAGTGGTGGTATCCAGATGTACTCAGCCCACTTCCTTCAAGGGCATCCTCTGCCTCATCCGAGTCCACTGGGACAGAACTGGAGCCTGTCCAGAAGCGGGCTCGCTGTCCCCCTTAGAGATTCTGGACAAAGGGGAGGACTCTCCGAAGGAGGCTTTCCCAGTAGTCGAGGCCATTGTTGGCCCAGCCCTGGAGCTTTGGCAGTGTTTTGCCCTCTGCCTCTGGCCCGGTTGGCCTGCAAATATGCGGTGCCCACTGGTACTCTCTAGAGTTTCACGGAGCACTCCTCAGCTGAGGGGCTGGTGGCAGACTCTGTTTTTCAGCGCTCGGGGAAATACTGAGGAAGTCATCAAGCCACCGGACAAGGAGTCCAAGAAATTGGACCACACGTCTAAAAAATTCTATGTTGCCTCTTCACTCTGCCTCCGCCAGGAGAGATCAGCTGTCATGATGGCACACTTCTCTCATGCCCTGCTGGGATCTTAGGATGAGGCGATTCTTTGCCTACCTGCGGCCCTCCAGACCACGTACAAGCAGGTCCGAGATCAGAGCCAGGCTGTGGCCATGCAGCAGCTTCAGACTGCTCTGGATCTGGGAGATTCCTGTGGCTGCTCGGTGGCGGCCGCAGTTGGGCTTGGCTGCAGATCTCTACCTTTATGGCAAGCACTCAGAACCAGCTGGTGGATGTTCCATTCCTGTGTACCAACCTGTTTGAGCCCAGTCTGGAGGGTCACCGCCAGCATATCTCGAAGTCCAGTGCTACCTTGGAGTCCATAATATCCGCGTAGAAGTATCCCAAGGGCTCCAGACAGCAGAAGCGAAAGCCCTTTCAGTCCTCGACTCATGTGGCAAAACCAGCCCCACATCATCCGGGCCAGCAGTCTCAGTCCTGGCACCCCAGGCCCAAGTCAGTGGCTTTGGTGGTCCGTAAGCCCAGAGGGAAGGGACCCAGTGGCTCCTCAGCCGGGTCTTCCTCCAAGCCTTCTCAGTGATTGAATGGGGGTGCCACCGTCATGCCAGTCACGCCTCCTCTGGGTGGTCCTGTGGGGGCCAGCTCCGCTACTTCCTTTGTGTCTGGCCCACAGTCACCACACACAGGTGGGTTCTGGAAGTGATGGATCAGGATCTGCCTGTGGAATTTGAGCAGTACCCTCTTAGCCGAGCCTGCGCCCCACAGGACTTTGTATCCGCAGACACTCTTTATCCGCAGACACTCTATCGGCTCTTCGAGATGACCTAGCCCAACTTCTCTGCAAGGAGGCTGTGCTCAGAGTAGCTGATCCTCCAGAACACCCAGGGTTTATCTCCCAATACTTCCCAGTGCCAATGCGGAAGGGGGCCGGGGGCTGGCTCCCCATTATTGATCTGCATGACCTGAACAAGTTCCTCAGGTCGCCCACCTTTAGGATGGCAACTGTGTCTTAGATCATACCATCTCTAGAGCAAGACATGTGATTTTGCTCCCTGGATCTTCAAGATGCGTTCTTTCACGTCCCAATCCATCCGTCCCACCGAAGGTTCCTCCGCTATCGTGCCGAGGGAACTCTCTGCGAGTTCCGGGCCATGCCATTCGGCCTCTCCTTGGCTCCTGCAGTCTTCACCAAATGCATAGCAGTGGTGGCAGCTCACCTGAGGCACCAAGGGGTTCAGAAGTACCCCTGCCTGGATGACTGACTGATTGCAGGTTCCTCCAGGCAGGAGGTGGAGGGGTCCAGGTACCTGGCCCTCCAGACCTTCACCTCCCTTTTCTTCCTGGTCAACGAGGCCAAGTCGGAACTCATGCACTCGTAGGTGATCAGCTTCATCGGGGCAGAGATCAACTCTTACCATGCTAAAGCCCAGCCCCCAGCGGACATGGCAGAAGTTCTGTCCTCCTTTGCCTGATCATTTCGGGTTGGTCAGTTGCACTCTGCCCGGGAGTTCCTCTGCCTTCTGGATTACATGGTGGCCTGCACCAGCGTGGTCCATTGGGCCTGTTGGAATATGCGCTTCCTGCACTGGCAACTGGCCAGCCAGTGATCTCAGCGGAAAGGTCACTTTGACCAGCTGGTCACTGTGACCCAGAAGATGTGGGACACCTTCAGTGGTGGCTAGTCCCAGAATATCTGCAGGAAGGGATCCAGTTTGTCCACCCCGAGCAGACTGCCATCCTGATGACCGCCTCTTTCTCAGTCTTGGATGCCCATCTGGGGGAACAGAGTCCATGGGCTCTGGACCCCCGAGGAATCCCAATGGCACTTCAACCTGCTGGAGCTCTGGGCATTTCGGCTGGCACTGACTGCACTCGCTCCGTGTGTTCCGGGTCAAAATGGTCCAAGTACAGATGGACAAATCCATGACCATGTACTGCTTCAACAAGCAGGGTGGGATGCACTCCCTGCCTTTTTTTCAAGTAAGCTCTCTGCGTATGGACTCTTGAGTGCAGCCTAGAGGCGGATCTATTCTCCTTGCCATCCATGTGGCAGGAGCCTGCAGTCAGTGTCAGACACCCTCGGCCGGGTAGGCGAGGCGTCTCACGAGTGGTCTCTCATTCCGAGATAGTTCAGTCTGTTCTCCCAATGGTGTACCTGTTTGCCTCCAGGGAGACTGAAAAGCTGAGGATATCTGTGCTCTCCCCCAACAGGGCTCACTGCAGGGGGATTCCTCCTTGAGGCCTTAGACCCAAGGCCTCTTCTGTGCCTTACCTCCACTTCCCTTGATCCACAAGGTGCCGCTCAAGGTCAGGAAAGACAAGGCACAGGTGATCCTGGTGGCTTCGGCCTGGCCACCCAAGTTTTGGTACCTCTATCTCCTCAGCCTCAGCAACAGGCTTCCGAGGTATCTTCCACTATGCCCTGGCCTGCTCTCCATCAATCAGGGAAAAGTACTCCACCCAGATGTTCAATCCCTGTACCTGACATCCTGGTTCCTGAGCGGCTAGAGTTCCAGGCTTTTGGTCTCTCCAAAGACATCTGCCCGTGGTGGAGGCATCTAGAAAGGAATCAACCAGAAAATGCTGTCTTCAAATGGAAGATTCTCCATTTGGTGTCAGGGCAAGGGGCTAGACCCTTTGTCCTGTCGGGTGGCCACCATTTTGAAGTACCCCTGGTCCGTCTTCAAAAGGGGGCTATGGTCGATGACCCTTAAGGTGTACCTGGCAACTATCTCTGCTTACTGCCACCACTGAGAGATTTGTTGCTGGTTTTGGCAAAGATCATGGGCAAGGCATTCAAATTGATACACAGGTGTGACATGTCTCACCTGTTGTAGAAGACCACCTTCCTGGTGGCTATCACGTCAGCCAGAAGGATCAGTGAGCTGCAGCTGCTTTTGGTGGAGTCTCCTTACCTCTTCTTCCACAAGGACAAGGTAGCCCTGGGCTCGAACCCGAAGTTTCTTCTGATGGTTGTGTCTGAGTTTCACCTGGATCTTCCTGAATCACACCTCAAAGGCCGAACACAGGCTTCATACTCTGGACCTGAGGCGAGCGCTCGCTTACTGCAAAGAGCACACGGCTGGAGTTTGGGAAATGGTTCGCCAGCTGTTGGTCACCTAGGCTGAAGCCACACCTGGCAGAGCTGCAACTAAGCGGATGATTGGCAGGTGGTTTACTTCCTGCATTGAACTTTGCTATAGGTTGGCGGGTAGGGAGCCTCCCAGCGGTCGAAGGTCTCATTTCACCCATCATACCTCTGCATCTAGGGATGTCCCTATCCAAGAAATTTGCAGGGCTGCTACCAGGAAGTCAGCACACACCTTAATTTTCCTTTACTACACTGACGAAGAGTCACGCCTGGATGCTGGTTTTGGGGTCTCATTTCTCCTGTCCGTTTCCTAAGTAGGGGTGTGCACCTTGCTTCCCTCCTCTCGGAGAACTGCTAGAAGTCTGCCAACAAGTGTGGATAGAACATATCTATGTCCCTAGAAACACAGATTACTCACCTGTAACAGTAGATCTTACTTCGAGTGGGAGCTCTTGCAGCAGGTAACACCATTAGGACTATGCCGCCAGGCACTAGGACCCCATGGAAAACTTCTAGCTAGTAGTCCAGGTGGGGGACCGCTCCCTGACTTGAGCCCTATCCCGACGTTCCCCATGGTATAAAGGGGTGGTCCCCTGGCATCACTTCAGTATTTTTCTCGCCGTCGACCCACTAGTATTGGCTCCACGGACACCTGTATCGCATTCGACCGCCATTTTGTGCCTCTCACAGTTTTTTTTTTTTTTTTTTTCTTCCAGAATTTTTCAGTATTAGTGCATGTCTTCATCCTCACAGCAGTGGATGTTGAAGTGCGTGTGTGGCAAGCAGATCCCATCGAGAAACTGCCACTCAGCCTGCCTGATCTGCTGGGGCCCAAACCACAAGCTGCACGACTGCCCGCATTGCCAGAAGTTTAGCAACTAAACATACATCAGCCACCTCAAGACTCTCGAGGCCTACTTATCGGAACAAGTGGCCACCATGCAGAGGATCCATTCTGGACACTGTGCTTCCTCTTCAGCCAGGGACTCTTGCCCCAAAGAGAAGAGACTGGGCAGGAAACGTCACTATTAAGATGAGGAGAGAGCCAGGTCAGAATCCTGCCCTAGGTCCCCTCATAATAAGACCTCTGCTTTTTTTCACCTCTGATGTGAGGTCAAAATCTCCCGGTTCCAGGGTTGCTACCAAGAACACCTACACCCCTTCTCACTCACAGGGCAAGGAGTCTTCCAGCCATGGGTGTTCGTCTGTCTCTTTATCCCTGGCCTTAGGCCCAACGAGCCATTGCTTGGATCAACGCCAGAGGGACAAGTGTCCTCTTAGAGTGGCAAAACTGATGCATGGTTAAACATTTTAATAAATAATCCTTAGGCTCATCTGACTGGCAGAAAGGCTTGGGCGACTCCTCCAGACACCCCGGAGGCCGTCAAGCATTGGATGCCTCCTCCGCCCGAAGGCAGGGCTACATCTGTCTTGGAGGGTTGACCGACTATGGGACCCTCTGATTTAGCATCTGAGACTGACTAGACGCCGTCACCGAAGTGGTCATCTGCTCGAAAAGAGCGTTCATCTTATCAGGCGTTTGACGCCTATGAATCGGACACCCAGTCCCATAGACAGTCAGTAGACTCCCCCACCCTCCCGGACCCGTACCCCAGGACAAGGCCCCCATTGGCTGACGCCCGAAGGCAAACAGCCAGAGGACCAAGCGACAGCACCCAAAGCACCACACTGGCGGCTGCCAGGACCCTCAAATGTCTCTAGCCCGCTGCCACAACAGCCTGTTGTCCCACTGGCAGAAGTCTGGGCCCTGTTTAACTCTTGGTGGAATAACATCAAACTGGAATTGCTGCCCAGACCATGGGAACCATCCACTACCCCTAGAGGTCTGCCACCTCCAGCACCGCCAAGGGAACCCTCGCCTCTGAGGCCAAAACTTTCTTCCCCGACGCCAGATCACCTGTTGGGGGATGACGACCGGGGGTTGCCAGCTTCCAGTGATTGCAGTAGGCACCCATCATCTGCCCTCTTTTCCAGGACATGCCCACACTCTCCCTTGAAGGAAAATGCAGGGGACGACTCCTCCTCCTGCTCTTCAGAGGATGAGCTGCCATTGCTCTCTCCGTATCACAGGAAGGACTCTCCAAGGTCCCCTCCTGATGATCCATCCTTTCTGGATGTGATTAGGCACGTCCAGGCCTTAAACCAGTGGGGGACAGAATAGGTTGACCCAGAAAGCCGCCGAGTTCCTCGGGGTGACTGGCCCTAAGCCTCAGGTCATTCCTCTACTAGTCGAACCCTTCCAGGATGTAGCAAAACTGGCTTGGAAGCATCCGTCCACTACTTTAGCCATGCCCAGAAAAGCCCCCAGACTGTATGAAACACCAACGGGGAGCCCCATCTACGTGAACAGCCGAAGACAGACTCCATGGTGCTCACTGCAGCACATGGTAGAGTGCAGCAGCCCAGACATATGAGTTCTTTCAGACCCTGAATCTATAAGGCTAGACCTAGTGGGCCATATAGTCTACTCCTCAGCCACCTGTACTGTTGGGCCGCTTAATTTTTTGTCACATATGGTCATGTACCAAAAATTGTTATGGATCACCTTCCAGGGAGAGCACTACTAGTTCAGGGCGCTGCCATTCGGCTTTCATTGGCACAGAGTCTTCACCAAGTGCCTGGCTGTAGTGGCAGCGACCCTCAGGAGAAGGTTAGTTTCATCTACCCCTACCTGGATGACTGCTGCTGACAGTGTCATCAGAGGTCCAGCTATGTCAGTCACTAAGGGAGACTTTTAGCCTTTTTCAGGCTGGGCACAACTCTGAATTTTCCCATATCGTGCCGCTGGTCTACCCAGAGACTGCAGTACATCGGGGCAGTCCTGGACACCGTCCAGGGAAAGGACTTTCTTCCCGACTGAGCAGACCGATTGTGGGTGGTTGCTCAAAGGGTAATGACTTCCAGTCCAGTCCCTGCCAGGGTGGTGCTTCAACTCTTGGGCCACATGCCCGCAGCCATTGCAACAGTTCCCCTCACTCGTTTGCATATGAGAGTCTTGCACTGGAACCTACGAGTTCAATGGGACCAAAGCACGGATGACCTCCATCATCCAATCAGAATCTCCAGTGCTGTGCTTCTGTCCCTGTATTGGTGGGTCATTCCAGCTCGACTAGACACAGGAGTTCCTTTTGAAAGTCCAAGTCCTCAGCAAATTCTGATAACGGATGCCGCTGGGATGGGATGGGGAATGCACCTGGCATCCCACCAGACAAGGGGCTCTTGGACCGTCGCAAAATGTGCTTTATATAAATGTACTGGAGATAAGCCATTTTGAACGCCTTGCACGCCTTCCAAGGGGTACTCTCACCTGGTGCCCTGTTGGTCCATTCGGACAACACTCTTCTATCTCAACAAGCAAGGGGGGACTCATTCTTACCCCTTCTGCAGAGAGATCATGAGAGTTTGGTGTTGGGCAGTGGATCGCAACCTGGAAATCATGGCAGTGCACGTACCAGGAATTCACAACATTCTCTCAGACCGCCTAAGTCGCTCTCGCTCAGAGTCACAAATGGGAGCTACTGCAGGAGGTCACAGACTAACTAGTCAAAAGATGGGGCCAACCAGAACTGGAGTGCTTTGCGCCCCCACACAGTAATAAACTGCCCAGTTTCTGCTCGATAGATCAAGGGCCTAGTGTTTTCTGGCATGACTCATTGTCCCCCTCCTAGATAGGGAGGTTTCTGTACGCCTTTCCACTTCACTAGAGGGTAGTGTTCAAGCTGCAGACAGAAGGTGCTCACATGATCTTGGCAACGCCCTTCTGGCCTCAACAAATTTGGTTCCCACTGTTGCAACAGTTGGCATCAGAACCACCGGTCTCACTATCCCTGTCCACTCACTTGCTCGTCTAGGAGCATGGGGACCTAGTACATCTGGATCTTCCATCTGCATCTGCATACAAGGCTCCTGCAGACTTAGTCAGGGACAGATTCGGAGCATCTCCCAGGGTGGCAGAGGTTTTAGTGGTAGAGAGAAAACCCTCTACCAGTGCAACATATGCCACGCAGTGGAAGTGTGTCTGCTTGTCGGCATCCCTCCTGTTTCATAGATCCCTTCCGCTATCCGTTGGAATCCGTGCTAGAGTACCTTCTTTCCCTATCTGATATGGGTCTCAGCTACTCATCCATTAAGGTGCATCTGTGTGTGCTTTTAGCTTATCAAGCACCACAGGATGGGAAAGCTCTGGCACAACTGGACTTGTGCAAGACCTTTTTAACAGGCATTTTGCATATCAAACCCCGTAGGAGGGACCTTTTCTTCCCTGGGACCTTCTTTCGTGTTAGAAAAGCTTACTTTGCTTCCCTTTGAGCCAGCCGCAAGTTGCAAGCTTTGCTTTCTGTCTTGGAAAGTGTTGTTTTTAGTTGCCATTTCTTCCTCTTGAAGGATTTCCAAGCTTCAGGCTCTGATGTGTAAAGAGCCTTACCTTGTTTTTCACAGGGACAGAGTAGCCCTGTGTCAGAACCCCAAGTTCCTTCCGAAGGTAGTGTCTGAGTTCTCCTTAAATCAAAACATACAACTAATGGTTTATTTCCCAGAGTACTCCAACAGAAGGGAAGCCTTGTTACATACTCTGGATGCACACAGAATTCTTAGGTACTATGTAGATCGTACTAGTTAAGACAGACCAGTTGTTTGTCTCTCTTGCTCACAGATTACTGGGAGTTTCTGTGACCAAGCAGATTTTGGCCAAGTGGCTAGTCAGTTGTATTACTTTGTTACCAAAAGTACAAGAAACCTATAGACAACACCCCCTACTTTGCAGTCGTCTGAATACTTACATGACCAAGTACCTGTAGGAACGTGCATAGAAGATAACAATATGTTAAACAAAATAGGTCCAAGAACCGAGGCCTGGGGTACTCCGCTAGACACATCCCCCCCCCAAAAATGAAGACTTAAATCCATGTATTGACACACATTGAGATCTATTGCTCAGCCATGAATTGATCCACCTAATTATGTTTGGGTGGAACTTTAATCCTATTAATTCCTGAACAAGGATTTTAATAGAGACTGAATCAAAAGCTTTTGAAAAGTCCAGGAAAACCACGTCCACTGGCATTCCTTTGTCCAGGGCAGTGCTAACTGGTTCAAAGAAAGATAGTAAATTAGTTAAACAAGACCTGCCCAATACAAAACCATGTTGAGTTATGTCATAGTAACCTATTTCAGATAAATATTGTAAAATATGTTTTTGTAATAGTCTTTCAAAAATTTTGCCCAGCACAGATATAAGGCTAATAGGCCTATAATTTTGTATATCTGGTTTCTTTCCTCCCTTATGAATAGGGGTCACGAGTGCTTTATTCCAAATATTTATTGATTTCTCATCCTTTAGCGAAGAATTAAACAGAACTGATAAGGGGCCAGCCAATTCATTAATAAGCTATTTCAGGAATGTTAGCGTTAAACCATCTGGTCCAGCAAAGCTATTATTTTTTTAATGATTTGACTATTT
Source organism: Neoceratodus forsteri (assembly GCA_016271365.2). Taxonomy (NCBI): domain Eukaryota; kingdom Metazoa; phylum Chordata; order Ceratodontiformes; family Ceratodontidae; genus Neoceratodus; species Neoceratodus forsteri. Next base: position 513,939,523 of record CM028137.1, read on the forward strand.
GTATGCTATCACTGGGACAAAAAACTGGATAATCGGCCTGTAAGGCAGGAAGATCATCAGGAAGTACATATTTTTCTTTGTGCACGCTAAGAAAATAATGGTTAAAGGCTAAGGCCATTTCAATTTCTGAGCTCACAATTCCATTTTCTGTTTTGACTGGTCCTATGATATCCCCATTATTTTTCTTTAGTGAACCTATATAATTATAAAATCTTTCTATTATCTGTTACAGTAGTGGCCAAATTTATTTCTATATATTTTTTGGCTTTCCTGATGATTTTTTTTGGCATCCTTGACAGCTTTTGTAAATGCTGCCTTATTGATATTAGTACGATGTTTTTTTGGCCTTTTTGTATAATTTTTTCTTTCTTATAATTTTCTGAATTTTCCTATTCCACCATACAGGGACTCTTCGCCTATTTATATATTTCATTCTTTCTGGTACCCAAGTAGTAATACATGTATTTAACTCATCATACAATTTTTCCCAAATTAACTCTGCGTCAAGGTTTTCCAGTTCTTTCTTCCAATCCCAGAGATTTAAAAACATTTTAATACTGGGGTAATCTGCTTTAAAGAAGTCCGTGAATTTTGTTATACCATTAATGGGTATAATCTCTGTAATTTGTAAATCAAGTTCAATTAAATTATGGTCACTACTACTAAGTGGTGACAATATCTTGGGACAGGAAAAACATAGGTCTGGATTTATAAATATTAAGTCAAGAATATTCTCCCTCGTTGTGCCCTCGAGCACCACTTGTACTAGATTACCCTGGGAGGTTATATCGATAACTCTGTTCTCCAGACTACCCAAGCTAGACATATTTAACCAGTTAATAGATGGAAAATTAAAGTAAAGCCTTTTTAAAGAAAAAGGATTCAGAAGTCATATAAAACAGTAATAATGTTATGATTAGTACAGTGTAAGAAATCATCCTCAAGGTATTTTCATAAATTCACATTATAAATCTGTTACTATATGACGCTAAACAAAAAAATGTGGTTTGCTTTATAAAAATGCTTGGTCATTATGAATCAGATATAGAAAGTCTGTATCTGTGGAGATGTACACTGTACCTTTAACTGAACCAGGAAGTCCCCTGAAATAACCCCTCCCGTCCTTAGTTTTGAAACATGTTCAGACCTGAAGCAACAGGTGATCCCACTAAAAAGACACAAATACCTCTTCAGTGAGTTTACTTCGGTTCCACCCAGAGGGGCTCAGCACTAGGACAGGGAGAAGAGAGGCAGACAAGCTGTTGAATGCAAATGAGAGAAGGGTCTTAGGAGCTGTAAGATCCAGGACTGTATTATGGGAGAAACTACTAATGTTAAGTAGTGATTTTCTTTGCAATTTTGTTTTCATTTATTATTTTTCTAACCTTTGAAAAATAAATATCACACCATGGTGTGTTGAACCTGTACATTTGCCTCATCTGAAGTTTATTCCCACACACTGTGACACCAGCTGGATTACATCCTTGTGACAGGGAGCTCCTGCCACGCTTGAGGACTGACCTTTTCTTAAATCTGTTGCAACAGTTCTTCTATTTGTTAGCCTGATCTGTTCTTTACACTTTCTATTCCATAAGGTTGGCCACCTATGGGTGCCCCTTCCCTTTCTTGACTATACTATAGTGTCCTCTTTAATTTTCCTTTTCCGTCTCAGGTCCTCATACTGGGAGGTTATTGTGGTGATCTCCAAGCTGATGTAAAACGGACTGTGTTCCTTGTTGGATTTAGTATGCAGTGGCACTATGTCATAAAATACTTTAATGTATGTACCTTATGTGTATAAAACCTGTAAATGTTGAAAATACCATGTCACTAGGTGTTTTTGATGAAGGTAAAAAGTTACTGGGGACTGTATAATAAAAAAATGTTAGTTGTGCTATTTAAAATGCATGTAGATTGCTGTAAACTGAGCAAGTCTGAAATTTCATGGTGATTTGCATATAGCCCATGATGCTTTGCATTTTGGAAGTATGTGTGATTTTGTTTCTCTTTGAAACTTGGCTTATTGTCAGTGCCATTTGGGGTAACCCTCGATCTTACTTCGAGATACAGCTCTTGCAGCAGGCAACACCATTAGGACTGAAGCCGGCAGGCGTCAGGACCCCACGGAATTCTTCTAGCTAGCTATCTTCAGCGGGGACCGCCCCCGACGTCGGTCCTGCCTCCGATGTCAGGCGAGTACATAAGAGGGCGGTCCGCCAGATTCCCCAGTTCTTTCCTCATTGGTCATTGTATGTCTTGACCCTTCGGCTCGCTTTCTAGGCGCTTAACGGTTAAGTTCTTCCTTCGGGAACGCTCGCTTTTTCAACTCAGTTGATCTTCCCTTGTCAATCTTCACCATTCATTACTTCCTGGGTGTAAGCCGAGGCGCCAAGCTGCCACGGGAGCTTTTTAAAAGTTTGCCTCAACGGCAACGCCGAGAGTGACGCTCATGCCAGGGCCGTCTAGTAGCGAACGACTCTCCTCCAACTCAGTTCTGTTTCTCCCACCGTCGAGGCAGCACCTGTCCTGCCAAGCGCCCAGTACTTATCTGCGTAGTAGTTACCGACTCTGCTTTTCCTGACACTTTGCCGTATACGGTAAGACTGTGTTCTTTTCTTTCTTTCGGCGCGGGTGTATTTCCTACTGTGTTTTGATCTAGTTATTTTCGCGTTATGTCGGTTCTGGAGCTAAGCGTTGACGGCCGGCGCCCTATCGTCTGTGCTCCTGTGGCGGCATTTCTCCGTCTCGGACCGGCATAGCGTTTGTCTTCGCTGTCGGGACCCAACCATGATATGGATTCGTGCGACGCCTGTTTCTCGATGGACCGTCGCGCCCTCTAAGTCGCGCTCAGCGCTCGGCAAGGCCCCGCCGACTTGGGGACGGCGCACTCGCGGGAATCTCGGGCGATCTCTAGGCCTTCCCCGGTCCCTCCCGGGCCTATACGGTCCGAGGAGGAGGGGTCTCCTCATCCTATCTTGCCGAGGAGGAGGCCCTTCCGCGTGTTGGGGGCGCCTTAGCCCCTCCCGGGCCGCAGCGCTGACACCGCCTTTGGCAGTCACCTCTTCGAGGTGCAGGCTCCCGTGTCGAGGCCCTTGGCTGGGCCCAGCTCGATGGACCTCGACGCCCCCACGGCGCTGCTGGATCCCGGCGCCTATTCCGGTGCCGGTGATCGAACGGCGCTGCTTGATCCCGGCACTGCTTGCGGCGCCGGTGATCGGGCGATGCCGTTAAGCGGTGCGCTTTGGGCTTGGCACCGTCGTGTGCCGATGGACAGTGGCGGCGCCGCCGACGGTGCCGCCGCCTCCGACGCCGCCGGCAGCGCTGCCGGCTTCCTCCTCGGGCGGTGCCGAGCCGCTGGGGTGTGGGGTTAGCCTTCCTGCTGCCGGGGCGTAGCGAGCGGCGCGATTTGGTACCGGGCCGTTCATGCCCCTGGGGCCTCGGGACCCCTGGGTGGCCAGCATCGAGTCCTGCTGGTCTGCCCTCCTCGGAGGACGATGACTCAGATGTGACTCCATCCTGGCACCCCCATTCTTCGGAATCTGGGTCCTCGGTGGCTAGGGGTACCAGGCAGGCGCAGCGGGCCTCGCCCTGTGTCCCCCTGCCGTCGTCTCCTGAGGGTTCCTTGGCTGGGGTGGCCGGAGGTCCAGGGGCAGACGGGGTGACGGAGGGAGGCTCCTCTGGAGGCCTGTGACAGCTACCCTCCGGGTGCTGTTGTGTCCTCTAGGGACAGGGGCGTTGCAGTCGAGGAGGAGGGCCCTCGAATCCGAGAGGTTGAGGGCAGGCGGCCTGCTGCCCGGCTTCTTTGGCCACCTCGGGGTGGCCAGGAGTCAGTGTGCAGAGCCCCACCTCCCCAGGGTTCTAGGGTGTTCTCTGGCGGCGTTTGTGCGGACTACCCTTCTGGATCCATGCAGTCCCGCGTCGTCACAGGAGTTTCTCCCCAGGGCTCTTCAGGCTCCGCTTTCCCAGAGTTCCATCTGCATGCCTGGTTTGATATCCGGGATCCCTCCTACTAGGGCTCCTTTCCCCGGATTCCAGAGCCCTCGCAGAGAGCAGTTGCCTCCTCGGAGGTGCCCCTCTCCCATCTCTCTGCCTTCACCACCCCCGCTCCCGGGCCATGTCGGTCCTACGGGTCCGTTATCCTGGGAGCAGTTCAGAGGTTCTGCGGCGGCCTTCCCCTCATATGTTAGATACATGCATGAGCGGGTCTTTCGACTCTCCCCACCGCCGCAGGAATCCTCTGGACATTCCAGTTCCCCATCATCCTCGTCTCCCTCCTCTGAGGGAGAGGAACCCCCTGCTCATCTGTCCTCCGATGCTGATTTCACAGAATATCAGCGTTTCCTCTCGAGGATGGTGAGGGATCTCCGGATTTCCTACGTCGGGAGACAATACCGAACGGGAGACGCGTGAATTCCTTGGTGAATTCAGTGCCCAGCATCTGGTGGTACCTTCCTGGCCTATTCCCTTCCAGGAGGCGTCTATCCGGTCCTGGCAGTTCCCTGCCGCTTCTTCCCCAGCCCCGGCGGACTGCCAGTGTAGGTATTGTGCCCCCTCTGAGTCTCTAGGTTCCCTTCCCAACCTGTCCTCTGGTTTGGTATACCTGGATACTCCTTCTGGGCGCCATTGCCTGGCGCACGACCGCCCACCGGATTCGGACTCTCCAGTTCGACCGTTGGGGGCGAAGAGTGTTCTCTTCTTCTCGTGCGAGTGCATGTATTGCATCACATCAGGCTCACCACGCTGCCTACAACCGGCATCTGTGGTCGATGATGTCCCAGCTGTTGGCATCTATGCCTGACACGGAGCAAACCAGACAAGCTGTTGCCCTCTCCGCGGTAGGCCTGGAGCTGGCAAGACACCAGGCAAGGGCATCTTATGACGCCAATGAGGTGGCTTCCAGGCTTGCGGGGACAGCGATCTGCATCAGCGGACGGCATGGCTTCGTCTTTCCAGGTTGTCACCCTGGCCCGCGTAGGGTGATGCGCTCCGCCTTCCGGGGACCCGTCTTTTTTCATCCAGAGCTAGGAGACTTTACAGGCTCCATCGTCTCCTCGTCCTCGGGAGGCACCTCCTAGCTCTTTCTCCCACTTAGGCTTTCTGAATAAGCTAGGGTCTTCTCCTTCTGTTTCTCACCAACAGAAGGCTGGGGGTCTTGTTCCCTCAGGGTATGGCCTCTTCCTCCAGGGAGAGGAGCTTGGTATCACCTAGGAGTAATGAATGGTGAAGATTGACAAGGAAGATGGGAAATTACGTACTACACGTGATTCTTGATCTTCTCTTGTATCTTCACCATTCATTACTACCCCGCCTCCCATCCCTCAGTGGCCTCTTCCTGTGGCTTCCACCTCCCGCTCCTTCCTCTCTGCAAAAAAAAATTTTCTTAAAATATAGGAAAAATTTTAATTTTTCCAAAAAAAACCCTTCTTGGGGCTCTAATTTTCCAGAAAATTACTTACTCTAAGATTCATGGGCCATCTCGTGATTGCATTGGTGATCAGACTGCACAACTATCTCTTGCATTCTTCTGGCGAGATACCTCTGGGGTTTTGGCCTGGCTCAGGCTATTCAGTTTCGATCCTGCAATCCCGTGTTCCAGATAGTTGCCCTGAAATCAAATCACCCCTCTCCCCTGTTCTTGCCTTGCAGAGCAGAGGAACGGGCACGTCTATTCCTTTTTTTCTTTTACAAAAAAAAAGGGGAAAAATGCTGAGGGAACTCTCTTCGACTGCTATAGGCATCTTGGTATTGCGGTCATGCATCTAGTCTAAAAAATTTTATCTGTAAAAAAAAAAAAAAGGGGGACAAACTAGAAGAGAAATGAGAAGGTAGGCTATCCTTCTCGCTAGTTTGCATATTGGTTTCTCCCTTTAAGTGTCCTCCTGGACAATTTTTACGGAAGAGCAGTGCTGACCATATCCAATCCCAGCCAGCCTAAGCCTTGGCCAGTCAGTCTGAGTCCCTTTTCTATCTCAAAACGCCTGAAAGGCTTACATTCTCCATTTCTAAACCCCTGAGCAGCGTTCTCATGCTGCCGGGGTTTTATTCTTTCCTCCTCGGGTGTCCTCCAGTTAAAGGCCTTCCTCGGCCAGGAGCCCAAGTGGGTATCAAGAACAATGGCATGTTGAGGATGAGGACTATGCCTCCTGAGTCTGTCTAGCGGGTTTGGTGAACCTTTCTTCAGCTCTATCTCCGGGATTCTTGCTTCCCCTTTAGTCGAGCCTTCAGCTGTAAGCTAACTATGCTCGTTGGCATTCTGGTCTCTTCAACATCCCATCTCTCTCTTCTCTTTCTTCTCTTCTTCTTCTAATTTCTCATTTCCTTACTTATCTCCTCCCAGAATCGCCCAGGTAAGAGGCCCTGCAGTCCCTAGGCTAGGGATACTCATCTCCTCTGTCCTTCCTCCATCGGCTTATTCCTTTTTCAGTTCATTCTTCCTTGCTTTGCTATCCCTCGGCTATCTTGCCTCGCTATCTATATTCTCTGCTTTCACTTTTGCCTCTCCGGCTCTCAGAACTGAGTTGGAGGAGGAGTCGGTCGCTACTAACGGCCACCCCTCGCGCATGACGTCACTCTCGAGGCAAACTTTTAAAAAAAAAAAAAAAAAGCTCCCGTGGCGGGTGCGCGCCTCCGGCTTATACCCAGTAAGTAATGAATGGTGAAGATACAAGAGAAGATCAAGAATTACGGTAGGTACGTAATTTTCCTTTTTCTGATGTCCTCCCCAACCTCCGTTGAAGGCCATCCCTCGAAGTGCGCCTGTGGGAAGCAAATCTCATTTAAGGATCCGCATTCGGCCTGCGTCCGGTGCTTAGGCCCAGACCACGACTCCCGGTCCTGCACGTTCTGCCAGGGGCTCAACAACCGGACCCGGATCCGTCGCCAGAAGGCTCTGCAGGCGTTTTTGCTCGAGGAGAGGATCAAGGCCATGGACACCTCCAAGGGGGAATCAGCAGAAAGGGCCCGGAGACGCTCTGAAAAACACAGGGAGAAAGTTTCCTCCAAGTCCCCGTCTAGGGCCTCCGTCTCTCGTAGTTCTGGCTCCCGGTCCGACCGTTCGCCCTCCCGGGCCCGTTCTCAGCCTCCCCCCACTGCGGTGAAGAAACCTTCGGGATCCTCTTCCTCCTCACAGGCCAAGACCTCCAGGCCCCCATCTTCGTCTTCCAAAGCCCTGGTTAGGTCTGGGGACCGTCATCACCACAAGTCGGGTTCCCGCCATTCCGGACCCGACGTCAGGTCTGCTTCCTTGCCTCCTCCTCCCCAGCGGAAGACCAAGCAGCTTACCTCCCTCAAGAAACCGTCGGATCAGACGTCTGCTCGTCCGACGTCGGCCTCTCATCACAGGTCCCAGGAACCGTCTACCGCCAGACGTCCGCCGCCGTCAGGCCCACGCCCCCTCGGTTGACGGCAGGGGAGCAGACGTCCGCAGCAGTACGTGTCGAGAAGAGGACCCCGACGCCTCCTACCGATGTCGGTCAGGAGACTATCACGGAGGAGGAGTTGACGCAGCCCGAGGACCAGACGGGCGAACCCGGTACTGTCACACCTCCCAGGGAACCCTCTCCTCAACCTGAGGCCCCTGAGGAGCTGACGCCGGAACCCGACGACCGGCCACTGGCGCCCGGTCCATCGTTGGGTCTTTCCTTTTCTGAGGTTAAGGAGCTCTTCACTTACTGGTGGGATACCATTAAAAAGGATATGGTTCCCATGCCTCCTCCTCTTCCTCCTCCTCCATCTGCGACTCCTCCGGCTCCTGCGCCCCCTACACCATTTGGGGCTGCAGGTCGAGTACCTTCCCCCCAGGAGCCTACGGATCCTCCTAGGGGGAGACCAGACAAAAGGAGACCTCCGTCTAGATCTTCTTCTGGATCTCCCAGCCCCAAGAGACCCAGAAGACGCCGCCTTTCACCTTCGACGGAGGACATGGGATTGGAATTTTCAGGATCCAGATCCCACTCTCCGATCCACATCCCCTCTCCGGACCCACGTGAGCTTCCTAGATCTCCTCCGGATGACCCATCGTTCTCAGAGATCATGCGACATATCCAAGAGAACATGGGCTGGGATGCGGAAGAATTAGACCCCGAGAGACTATGCCTCGCCAAGTACCTTCGGCAGAAAGATCCTAAGCCTGTGGTGGTACCACCCTTGGTGGACACTTTTGTGGACGTCACCAAGGCAGCGTGGAAATGTCCACACTCGCTCCCGGCGATGCCGAAGAAAGCTGACCGCCTGTACAAGGCTCCTAAGGAGGACCAGTACTTGGCTCAACAGCCTCTGGCCGACTCTCTGGTCATAACGGCCTCTCATGACCAGTCCCAGAGACCGCAACATTTGAGCACCCTGCCACCGGACCCGGAGTCCAAACAGCTGGACGCTATGGGCAGGCGCACGTATGCTTCCGCTACTTGCGCCATCAGATCCCTGAACTACTTGACCCACATGGTGCAGTCCCAAACCCCTTGTGGGAACAGGGACTGGATCTGGCGGAGAAAATGCCAGAAGGTCAGCAGAAGGAGGAGATGTTGCAGCTCCTCCGCACGGGTTCGGACATGGGAACCCAGGTGCTGCGAGCCGCGTATGATTCCGCGGACTCCTCGGCCAAAGCGGCAGCTTCAGGCGTATGCCTCCGGAGACACTCATGGCTCCGTGTCTCCGGATTTACCCCAGACGTCCAGAAGAATATCATGGACGCCTCTTTCGAGGGGGAAGTTCTCTTTGGTGAGCCCTCTGAGAAGGTCCTCACCAAGCTCAAGAGGCCTGGAGGCGGTGAGGTCGGTCCAGGCAATGTACCGACCGAGGCTTAGTTCCTTCGAGGAACCAAAGCTGTTTCGTGACCTAACGCAGAGACAACAGTCCCACCGTCCAGCAGAGGGGCTCCGGTCTCGCAGAGCCCAGGAGTAGACAGCCCGCTGGCCAAAGTCAGCGCCCAGCTAAGCCGGCCCAGCCCGGGTCCCTCCGCCCGCCACACAGCCTGACTCCTTCCCAGCCCCGCCTCAGGATCAAACGGACATCAAGGTCGGGGGTCGTATTGCGAATTACCTGCCAGGATGGCAGTCTGTAACCACCGACAGATGGGTTCTTCATTTGGTCGAAAGAGGCCACTTTATAGAATTCGCAGACAAGCCACCCTCGAGGCCTCCTCTGCTCTCCCGTTACTCGGGTTAGCACAAACTGCTTATCAGGCAAGAGATACTTGCGCTCCTGCAAAAGGGAGCTGTAGAGTATGTCCCAGAGAACCAGAGAGGGTTCGGATACTATTCCCACTTCTTTCTGGTTCTGAAGAAAACAGGGGACATCAATCTGTCGGTCGCCTACAAGTGATTTCGTATGGTGACTGTTCCAGGTCTTATTCCCATACTAAAGAAGGACGCCTTCTTAGCGTCCCTAGACATGCAGGACGCATACCTGCATATTCCTGTAGCTCCAGCGCACAGGAGGTTCCTGCACTTCGAGTTTCTTGGCCACCATTTCCAGTTCCGAGCTCTTCCATTCGGACTGTCATCGGCTCCCAGGGTCTTTACCAAATGCATGGCAGTCATGGCAGCGTCTCTAAGGAGACAGGGCCACTACGTCTTCCCATACCTGGACGATTGGCTTTTCATGGCCGCCTCCAGAGAGGCACTGTTGAGGGCTATTCAGAGCACTCAAGAACTGTTTCAGTCCTTGGGCATCCTCATCAACTACTGAAGTCACTCGCACTGGTCCCAGAAGCTGCAGTTCATAGGAGCAGTTCTGGACACCGTCCAAGGGAAAGCCTTTCTCCCCGACGATAGAACGGAATGCATCAGATCCTTCACCAGGGATCTTTCGAAGAAGAAGACCGTCCCCGCCAGGTCAGTCCTTCGCTTGCTCGGACACATGGCTGCGGCCATTCCAATCGTCCCTTTGGCAAGGCTCCACATGCGGGTGACTCAGTGGATGCTCAAGGTGCAGTGAGACCAAAGGCAAGACCACATGCAGCATCCGTCAGAATCACGGTGCCGTGATTCGAGACTGGCAGTGGTGGCCAGACCCAGGAACACTCTGCGGGTGTCCCGTTTATAGCGCCGTCCCCGGAGGTAATCCTCACCACAGATGCCTCGGGGCTGAGGTGGGGTGCACACCTGAATGGGGTGAAGTCCCAGGGAACATGGACTCCTCAGGAGGCTCACCTCCATATCAACGTCCTGGAGATGAGGGCGGTCCTATATGCCCTGCAGGCTTTTCAGTCAGAGATCCCGTCGAGTACTCTTCTGCTTCAGATAGACAACACGGTGGTGATGTATTACCTCAAGAAACAAGGAGGTGCACACTCTTACCCCCTTTGCAGGGAGGCACTGAGAGTGTGGGATTGGGTAATCCGACACGGCGCGAGCCTGATTGCAGTTCACGTTCCCGGCGTGGACAACACAATCGAGCGGCTCAGAGTCCTGCGTCCAGGGTCCACGAATGGGAACTCCTTCAAGAGGTTGTGGAGGATCTGTTTCTTCGATGGGGAACTCCAGAGTTGGACTTGTTCGCTTCCCCATTCAACGCAAAACTGCCCAATTTTTGCTCGCTAGTTCCAGGGCCTGGTGTTTTCTGGCGAGACGTGTTGTTCCTCTCCTGGGCGAACAGATTCCTCTACGCCTTCCCGTTGATCCAGAGAGTTCTTCTCAAACTGTGCAGGGAGCACGCAACAATGATCCTGGTAGCCCTTTCTGGCCCAGGCAGATCTGGTTCCCTTACAACGCAGCTGTCCCGGAACCTCCGCTCCCGTTGCCTTTCAGCTCCCATCTCTTGTCTCAGGAGAAAGGTTCACTGGTCCATCCAGACTTACGTTCACTGAACCTGCATGCATGGCTCCTAGAGACATAGCCATTTTGCGACACGGGGTCTCGCAAGAGGTGGCGGAAGTCCTTTCTGCGGCCAGAAAGCCGGCGACGTATGCCATGAAATGGCGCCGTTTTTGTTTGTGGTCGCAAGCACGCGGCCTTTCCCCTCTAGGTTGCCCGGTGAAAGCAGTGTTAGAATACCTGCTCTCCCTTTTCCAGTCGGGTCTCGCCTACTCCTCTATTAAGGTGCACCTCTGACGCTATTTCTGCTTACCACTTCCCAGTGGGACAGCGCACAGTGGCGCAGCTTGATGCCTCTCGTGACTTTCTGAGAGGGGGATTACACCTTAGGCCACCCTTTAAGGACCCTGTCCCTCCGTGGGATTTAGTCTTTGTCCTGGAACAACTCACGCCTCCCCTTTGAACCTGCCGCGGATTGTGAGCTGTGTTTTCTGTCATGGAAAACGTTATTTTTAGTTGCTGTTACGTCAGCAAGGAGAATTTCCGAGCTTCACGCTCTCATGTGTAAGGAACCTTATTTGATTTTCCACCAGGACAGTGTCTCCCTAAGGACGAATCCTAAGTTCTAGGGACATGGATATGTTGTTCATCCACACTGTCTGGCAGGTATCCTTGCCGCTTTATATCTTGCCGGAAGGTCTTCAAGCTGGCTCCTCCCACCCACCCGGGTGGTAAAACTCTTGGCTCCGCCCCATGATGCCAGATCTTCACCGCTTGGAAGCTCAGGATCTTCCTGGACATAAGTCTCCACCACTCATTCACACTAGTGGGATTAGCTCTGGAGGTACTAGGACCCATCGGGAGCAAACTTTTTGCTGGAGGGTTGGCGCGAGAGATGGCGCTGAAGTGTACCGCGAGTAATGACTATCTCGGCCACGACCCTTCAACCGCCAGTTCTTTTTTCCTACTGTCAGTAAAGCGCTCTGTGACAACGTCGTCATTAGTCGAGTCAAACTTCAAACTAGCGCATAGTTTTCAGTTTATTTTTTTGTAACATTATCACGATAGTAGTATCGCTTAATTTTATTCTATTTCGTTAAATTTCTGTAATATTTTAAATTTAACTTACTTTAAAGAAGTCTCAGCCTACTGGACGGAGTCGACCATGAGCAGGTCAGGTGACGGTAGGGGGACTTCGTATGAAAGCTGTTCAGTCAGTCGGGCTGGGTCCGGTCAGCCTTGCTCTCCTCAGCGGGGTTCCGACAACGTCAGTCCGATGTCTGGGGATGGGCGGTCCACCACGGGCATTAAAATAAACTGCCATTCTCGGCACCATTTGGCCTCGAGCTCTTCTTCGCCCACAGGTCAAAAAAAAGAGAAGGCATCACCGAGGTCGCCTTCTGATACGCTCTGCGCGGCCGACGGTCGGTTATCGTAGCTAGTTGCCGTCTCCTTCTTTGAGTCGCCAACTCCGTTGCCGCCTGCCCTTCACATCGGAGTCCCACCCCGCCTATAGGTAGGGCTCCAGATGAGCAGTTTCATCAGTGGGGCACCTTATGGAGCGAGGGCTCGGAGGTTGGTTCTTCTGCCTGGCTCGCTGCCCCGGAGCCTTGGGCTCGCTGGCCATCAGGTAGGCTGTTGAACCTTCCTAGTCGCAGGCGCCTTCGGTGCCAGCGAGTCCGCGCTAGGTGTTTCCTCACATGGCTGCGGCGCAGGGGCCACACCGATGCCCTTATCTCCTGGTTTTTCCTCTCTTGCTTTTCTTTTCAGGTTCCAGGGTGTCCTCGCGCCTGCTGGGTTCCTAGGTTTGTCGGCACCGCTGGTGCCGTGCGGCCTGTGGCTGCCCACGGGCGCCAAGAGGGGCCCTCGCAGCGCCGCTGGGTTTTATGGTGTTGTCTGCAGGCGCCGCCGGGGCGCGCGGTGGTGCCGCCTGTGGTGCCACGTGTTTTTTCGCGCCTGTGCCCTCCACGGCGCTTGTTTTTGACTGCTTGGCCCCAGTGCCGGGGCCTCGGGGGACTCTTTTCATCTGCTCTTCTCCTCTCCTATTTTTCACTCCTTCCTGTCCAAACAGTCCTTCCTGTACCATCAGGAGATGTTGAGCCTGACCCAGACCTTCGGTTGGTGATGAAGTGGAGGAACAGGATCTTTCATTGCTACAGAGCCTGTGGGTCGAGGACCTGTCCTTAAGTCTCTGTTGAAGAACCTGAGATCCACTCTTTCTACAGGTACTGACAGACACGTATCCTGGGAAGATATTAACCTCAGTATCTTTCATGCTTCGAGATCCCTATGGATTTGACTCCTCCGACTCAATTCTTCCTTCGAGACGCTGTCTCAAAATGGTATGGAATAATCCTGCTCTATTCCCCAGTGGCTAAATCCATTGATAAGAAATATTCAGCTCCCAAGGATCGTCCCATTTTGGCATCCCAAGCCTTTATGTATCCTATTGTAGTCCTGCAGAGAATGACAAGGTCCTTCTTCCTCAAGCTACACAGCTTCTAATTTATTAACTAAGAGTCTCTAAGATTGATACATTAGGGTAAGAGAGTCTTGCTGCCTCCACTTTAGGTATGCGATGACACAGCTATCAAGGCTATTTTTCTCAGTATGAGTATATCCTGTGGCACTCTATGAAAAGAATGGTTGAAGCTCTTCCAGATTCCTACCCAAGTCAGAGCTTCTTCTAACTGCTGCCAGAGGTATCTGAGTCCAATAACCAACAGGTCAAAGCCGCCATGGACGCCTCACACTGCTTCTCCGCCTCAGCAGCCGCAGTATACAGCCGACGCCATTCCTGGCTCGCGCATCTCGGCTTTATCAATGATGCCTCAGCAGCAGGTAATGGCGCTGCCCTTGATGGCTCCTATCTTTGGTCCTCAGGTAGAGCAAGCCTTAGAGGCCACTCAGAAGACTAGATCGCCATTGTTGGCTAGACTTCTTGCCTGCCCCCTCGGGGCATGTAGGCAAACGCCGGTTCTTCATAGTCGTTATCCTTTCGAGGCAGAGGCAGAGGAAGCTTCCATAAAAGCCAACCTGCCCAACCTCAAAAGAAGATGAGTAGAGCGAGGGGTCTAAAGCCCCAGCGCTACCTTATGAATTGCTGGCCCAAATTCCATCCACACTGCCCGAGGTGGAACTTTCTCCTCCGGTGGGATCGCCTGATGTACTTCACAACCAGTGGAAGTCCATAACTTTTGTCCTTCGGATAATTCATGGAGGGTTATCTCTCTCAACTTCTTTGAAACCCCTCGATTGTTCTTCCCAGACGACAACCCAGGTTGTCGACCTCTGTCAGACCTCCCTCACCGAGATCCAGGGCCTTCTAAACAACAGGGCAATAGAACTGGTGCCCCCCACGATCAGCGTAAACACAGGGTCTCATCTCCCATTACTTCGTTCCAAAGAAATCTGGGGATGCGCCCATTCTAGGACCTCAGAAAGTTAAACAAATTCCTCCCAAGGAGAAATTCAAAAATGATTTCCAGGTACCCTGTTACCTTTGCTGCATCAGCACGACTGGCTGGCCTCCCTGGATATGCAGGATGCTTACCAGCATATCCCTGATCCACCCGACGCATCGCAAATTTCTAGGTTTGTAGCTCTGGGTCAGCATTATCAGTTCAGACTCCTGCTCTTTTGGTTATCCTCGTGTCACGAAGTTTTACAAGTGTTGTGCAGTTCTCGCAGCGATCTCAGGAAGCTCTGACTCGAGAGTGTTTCCCTACCTGGACGATTGGCTTCAGCAAGCCCTTCCAGCTAAGGGACTTGGAAGTCTGGCAAACGCTCGCTTTCACGCTCCATGGGAGTTCTGCTGAATCTGAAGAAGTCACAACGCAGCCCTCCCAGAGGCTCCTTTTCATAGACTGTCTTGGACACTCCTTCACAAGGTTTTTCCTTCCAGAGGACAGAAGACTCGACATCCTCAGATGGCCCTACATCGGGAGAACCAATCGGTCACAGCTCTCGATGCAACGTATGTTGTCCCATATGCCCTCATGTTCACTGTACCCCTAGCTCGGTTACACATGAGGACCACCCAATGGATGCTCTCCCCAGTGGTCACCGACCTCTCACCCCCAGTCTTATCCCATCAAAGGACGGAGCCCCACGGATTGTCTCTCACCTGGTGGTCTCAAAAGAGCAATCTTCTGGAAGGATTCCCTTGCTCCTCCGGATCATCAGACTTCCATCATCACAGACGATCGCTAATGGGATGGGGAGCTCACTGTTGCCTCTCCACACTCAAGGTGTATGGACTCAGCTCAGCTCAGCTCCACATAAATGTCCTGGAGATGAGAGCAGTCCTCTATATGATCCGAGCGCTGAAGGATATTCTTGCCACAAGAACATTCTCCTTCAAACGGACAACAAAGCTGTGATGTATTACATCAAAGGCAAGGCGTGCTTATTCTATCCCTTTGCAGGAAGCAATGAGAGGTGGGAGTGGTGCTTGAGCACAAATTTAATTCAAGCGTATATCTGCCAGGTGTACAAAACGACTTAGCAGATCTCCTCAGCAGAACGGAGGCAGACCTCACGCTAGTGGTCTCGATCCAGCCGTAGTTCGGTCACTGTTCAAGAGTGGGGACTCCAGACCTGACCTTTTTGTATCCCCACTCAACGCAAAACTGCCTCTTCTGCTCCAGAAATCCAGGGCTGCATTTTCTGTCAGATGTTTCCAGGCTGCTGTGGACAAAATGCTTTTACGCCTTTCCACCGCTCTCTAATTCAGAGAGTACTCTCACCCGAGTCTCAGGGGACCAAGATGATTCTCATTGCTCCTCCTGGCCTCGCAACTATGGCTTCTCACTCAACAGTATGTCGGCAGCCTCTCCGAGACCACTTCCTGCAAATCAATCTTTGACTCAGGGTTCATATCCATCCTAACCTGAGGTCACTTCACCTTCATGCTTGGCTCCAGAAGAGGTAGAAGTGAATCGTTCAACGCCCTCTCGTAGAGTTCTCAGACATCCTTCTGGCTGCGTATAGCCAGCTACCGAAAACTTACGCCCAAGTGGAAACGCTTTCTCTGGTGTGCAGTCCTCTTGAATCCCTTCCTGTCCTCCTGACAAGGTTCTAGAGTGACTTTGACCTATCACACTCAGGTCTCCAGTACTCACTGTTAAAGTTCACCTTAGTGCCATTTCAGCTGCTCCATGAGCCGGTTTCTTCCTTGTCTCTGGCTCAGTTACCTATGGTGAAGAGATTTCTGTAGGATTCTATTCATACCAGACCCCTGCTAGACGTCCGGTTGCAGCCTGGGACATTAACCTTGTGCTGGACATGCTCACTGGAGCCTTTCAACCCCTAGCTACCTGTGAGCTTAAAATTTTACCTTGAAGACAGCTTTCCTAGTGGCTATTACCTCAGCCCGCAGGGTCTCTGAGATACATGCCCTGGTTACGACCCTCCGTGATACTGTGTTCCATAAGGACAAAATAGTTCTCCAGTACTCTCCTAAATTTCTTCCCAAGGTTGTGTCAGAATTCCATCTAAACCAACCCCTGGTGCTTCCTCTTACTTCTGAACTTCCAAAATGAAGGGGAACGGCTCTTCATTCCTTGATGTTAAGAGAGCTCATGTTCTAGTTAGATAGAACCAAGAATTCTTCGCAGAAGACTCAGCAACTGTTTGTTTCCTTCAGCTAGACCCGCCAAGGCCAGCCTGTCGCTATCAGATGCATCTCACTGCATAGTGGCATGTCTTCTACATTGCTATTCCATGGCTCAAGTTAAATTAGAAGGTAGAGTGTACGCCACTCCACTCAGGGTGGTTGTGCATCCCTAGCGATACTTCAGAATGTTTCTATTGGCGGATACCCCTCCGCCGCACACCTGAGCTCAGTGCATACCTCTCACATTATGCACTGATGTTCATGCCAGGCGCCATTCTCTTTCTCGGGCAGAACTATCCTTACTGGATTCTTGTCCTAGACGCAGAGAGCTCTTGCCCCTGCAGTCGCCTTTTTGGGGATTATCAGTTGGTATTCTTCATTTCAGGATGAGTGGTGGAGACTTGTCCAGGAAGATATGAAATTACGCACTTACCTTACTTCTTGATCTTCTTGGACGAAGTCTCCACCACTCATTCACACCCCACCTCCATCCATCCCCAGCTCATCATGTTGTGTTGGTCTTCACCCTCAAATCTTTAGGCCGTGGAAGACTTTTTGTTGACCCTTCTTACACGGGTCGTCCGGACTATCTTGTGTCCGCTTTTGGTTTTACGATTTTACTGACTTAGTTGCGCCTGCACCTCCTTGGTAAAAGGTACCGAGGCGGTTGGAGGGTCGTCACGAGATAGTTGGTCACTGCTGAGCCACGCCCGAGGCGCCATCTCGCCAACAATTCCTCCAGCAAAAAGTTTGTTCTCGATGGGTCCTAGTGTGCTCGGGCGCAGATCCCACTAGTGAATGAGTGAGTGGAGACTCGCCCAAGAAGATCAAGAATTACGTAGGTACGCACTCTTCATTTCCCTCCTTAACACTCTCTGCGATAAGACTGGTTCCAATTTTCGGGTTTCTATAATTTAAAGTTTTTGCATTTAGACTTCGCTTATCCCTCGGGTTGCGATGGACTAATCGACTCCTGCCGGAGATGCCCCTGCGGCAGAAGACATGTCTCTCGACGATCCGCACTCCAAGTGTGTCTACTGAGCTGCCTTGAGCACCTAATTCGCGGCTTGCGACTCTGTGCTCTTCCTTCTTCAGCCTGTGTCTCGAATACGTCTGTCTGCTTACAACTGGGGCGTCTTGAAATGCTTCTCCGTGAAGTCAAAGAGGCCCAGTTTGCGGTGTTTCACGGGCGGCGGGCTCGTGCGGATCAGCTATAGAGCAGATGATCGCCTCAAGAGGGAGGCATGCGCGGCCGTGATTCACTCGGCCGCGCATTTATCCCGCCTCCTTGGTTCCTCTTATACAGCTTCCTTTATGAGCTTATTCGTCCCTCTCCACTAAGGGAGAGGGACCAACATCTGCTGACCTTCTTCTCGGGTCCAAAAGAAAAAAGGGTAAGTCCTCCGTCGACGCCTTGGGAGCGGGAAAGGTCCTCTCCACGAAGTTGTCGGGCCATCGACTTCGGTCGGATCGCTCGGCTTCGCCACTGGTCTCACGGTGTCCCCTGGCCAGGTCAGTTGACCGAGACCCCTGGCCGATGTAGCTCTGTGATTTTTCTCGAATTCGTTGACGGGTTGTCGCCAGACGGAGAATCTCTCTCCGGTTACTCCCCGTGGGAGTTGAGGATCCTGGGTTTGCCAGTGTCTCCTGTCCGGAGCCCTCGGTGAACCCTCCGAGCTGAGGGGAGAGCCGTCTCTGCCCTCCTCGCACCGCTCGGAAAAGCCGAGGTTCTCAGTCTCTCAAGTTCGGACTTTTTCATGTCCAGCCGATCCTCCGCCATAGGCGGTCTCGGCATCGCAGTAAGCGGCGCCGTGCCGTCCTCCCTCCTCCTCTGACGAGGGAGGCTTCATCGAAGTTACACGATGTATACGAGGACCGTAGCAACAGCTCCTTCTGACCGGAACAAGTCGACGCCATCGCCTTTCCCCGCCATTAAATGGTTGTCACTGAGCGGTTAAAACAACCGCTGATTTACTCGAGGAGCTCTGTTCCCAGGCTTGTTGTTCGGCGAAACCAGCTTGCTCCTACTCGATTCCAGTGGAACCTCCGCCTATTGAGCCATTATTTTGGGTTCAACATGAATTCCTCGGCTGCCCAGGCCTGCCCCATAGGTTGTCTGTTACCTCACTCCGATCGGACCTCGGCAGGTGGGAGGGTGGTTTCAGGCCCGTGTTTCTTTGTGGACTCTTCCAGTCCGACGGCGATTTTCCCCTTTTTCTCTCCAGGTGAGCAGACTTGGAGTCCTGAGTGGTCAGTTACCTGGACGTGTAGTCTCTTCGTCCCATTTTTGGATTGCTTCGCTCATCTCGAGTCCACCAGGATGAAGCTCGAACTCTGTGTTCTAAGAGGCCAGGTATCCCCTCACGGAGATACTGGACCCGAGGGATCCCCCACGGAGGCATTTCCGTGGCCGATGAGCCATAGTGGGCCTGGCCTTGAGTTTGGCATGCCCCTGCTTCCCTGTCCTGCGCCTCGCCAGGATGGCACAGGAAGTATGCGGTCTCTACCGGGTTCTTTGTCCGGTGTTTTAACACCTCAGCCGAGGGACTAGTTGCCACGATAGCGCTTCCGTGCGCCGGGAACGCTTAGGGACATGTGGACAAACCTCCATAAGGAGTCCAAGAAATTGGACTGTGCCGGCGCAGTTCACCATGGCTCCTCCTCGGCCTTCGCCACCTGGTTCGGCCAGACTCATGGCACATTTCTCTCATGCCCTGTTGGGCCCTGACCAGGTAGTTTTCATTCTTGCGGACCTGCAGACCACGGTTATGCAGGTGTGTGGGACCAGGCAGGACAGTGGCCAAACAGCAGCTTAGACTGCTCTGACATTGAGACTATGTGCCAGGTCAGCTGCCGTGAGTGGGCTGCGCCGTCGTGATATGGCTGTGGAGATGGTCCACCTTCACCGGATACTCCAGCACAAGTTGGCGGATGTCCCTCCTGGGACCGACCGCTTCGGCCCTGGGTGAAGGTCACCTGCAGAGGATTGAAAGTCCAATGCTACCTTGACTCGGTCTCATCCTCATGACAGAAGGACAAAGGTCGCAGACCACTGCCTGGGCACTTCGTCTCCTCTGCGCCCCACTGGCACGCCCTGCCCAGCAGGCTCGAGCTTCATCCCAAACCCAAGCCTCGGCTCGCTCCAGAAAGCAGGGAGGTGAAGGTCTCTGGAGGTCCCTCGCCGGTCCTTCCTCCAAGCCTGCCCAGTGACTGGTTGAGGGGTGTCGCCCCAACCCTGCCGCCGGGTCACCCAGGTGCCCTGCATGGGGCTGGTTTCACTTTCTTTCCGCCTGGTTCTGTTATCACCACAGACTGTTATGTTGAGGTGGTGGGAAAGGGCCTGCCTCTGAGTTCGAAAGCAGGCTCCCCACCCTTCAGAGCCACGACTGGGGCCTCGTCCAAGCCTCGCCATTTGCCTGTCTGCCAACATCGCCTCCTCCTCAAGGAGGTGATCAGAGGTGGCTGACCTCCTCAGACCTGGGGTTCATGTCCAGTGTACCTTGCTGTTCCAACGACGGGGCTGGCTCACTCCCCAGCTACACGACTGGAACAAGTTCCTAAGGTCTCGAACCTTCAGGATGGTCACACGGCTCAGATATTACCATCCTTGGAACACGGCATGTGGTTCTGCCTCGACCTGCAGGACGCGTTATTTCACGCCCCTCCGTCCGTCACATCAGAGGTGTCCTTGCTTTGAGCTGAGGATCCCTTCGAGTTCCAAGCCATGCCCTTCGCTTGATCTCCAGCTCCCAGGGTCACCAAATGCATGGCAGTGGTGACAGTATTCTCATGGGCGCTTTCGAGGTCCGGTTTACCCTTACCTGGACGATTATTGATAGCAGTTCTCCTCCAGACAGGAGGTGGAGCGTCCAGAGATCTGGCCCTACAGGTTTTGTTCTCAGGTCGGCCTCCTCATCAACGAGGCCAAGTCGGAACCTCCCGAGCCAGCAGGTGATTCTTTTCATCGGGCAGAGCTCGACTTCGAGCCAGTGAGCACTGCTCCCGCGGACAGGGCCGAGGTTCTTCTCCTTGCCCAGTCATTTCTGGTTGGGCACGCTCGCCTGCCCGGGACTTCCTGCGCCCTGTTGTCTCATGGCTGGCCTGTACCAGCGTGGTTCGCTGGTCTGCTGGAACATGCGCCTTCAGTGGGGCTGGCCAGCCAGTGGTCCCAATGCTGCGATCCATTGGACCAGCTAGTGACGGTGACTCCAGGGGATGTGGAACACTCTCCAGTGGTGGACTGTTCCAGTTCATCTGCAGGAGGGCATCCTGCTTGTCCGCCTCTCGGCCGACGGTCTCTCATCGACCACGCCTCTGATGCTGGCTGGGGTGCCCATCTGGGGAACACCGCACGTGCCCTGGTCCTCATGAGTCCTGACACATCAACTTGCTGGAGGCCCGAGCGTCCGCCATGCTCACCGCCTTTTGCTCTGTTTTTCGGGTCAAGTGGTCTGGGTCCAGACGACAATACTACGACCATGTACTATCTCAACCGCCAAGGCGGGACGCTGGCTCCATGCTTCTATGCAAGGAAGCCTCGTATCTGGTCACTGTGCGCAGCCTGGAGGCGGATCTCTTTAGTTATCTTGTGGCAGGAGCCTCCAACACCCTGGCCGATGCCCTAAGCCGGATAGGGGCTGCGTCCTGAGTGGTGCTCCTTCTTGAGGTAGTATAAGATCTATTCCTCCCATTGGGGCACACCTCAGGTGGACCTGTTTGCCTCGGGAGAATGCTTGCTGAGGCTGTTCGATGCCCACCCCCTCAGCGGGCCTGCGCTGAGGATGTTCGAGGCCGTGGACCCCGGCTCTTCACGCTTTCCCTGCTCCCATTGATGCACAAGGTGCTTCTCAAGCAAGGAGGGACAAGGCACAGGTGATTTGCTGAGCCCCAGACTGGCCCCGCCAGTACTGGTACCCAGATCTCCTCAGCCTCAGCTCCAGGCTCCCGAGGCAGCTTCCAGCTCGCCTGGATCTGCTCTCTGCCAATCAGGGAAGGTGTTCCATCCGACCTTCAATCTCTGCACCTGGACGGCCTGGTTTCTGAGCCGCTAGAGTTCCAGGCCTTTGGTCTTCTCGGACGAGGTCCTCAACGTAGTTGAGGCGTCCCTATGAATTACTCAGAAAAATGCTACGCTGCTCAAATGAGATTTTCCATTTGGTGCCAGAAAGGGCCTGACCTCTCCTCCTGTCTCACATGCGATATTGACTACCTTGGTCCCTTCTCAGCAAGGGCCTAGGTTGACTCAATCTCAGGTGCATCTGGCAGCCATCTCTGCTTTCCGGCGCCGGGTCGAAGCCAGCTGTCGCAGGAGAAGGTGGTCTGGTGCTTTTCAAAGGCCTGATCACATTTCTCTGGTGCGAACTCCGTGGGATGTACTGCTGGTACTGGCAAAGCTCATGGGCAAGCCTATTCTGACCAATGCACATGTGTGAACTCTTCACCTGTTGTGGAAGACTGCTTCCTGGTGGCTATCATCAGCCAGAAGGATGGAGAGCTCCAGGTGCTCTGCATAGAGTCTCCTTACCTGGTCTCCAGGGACAAGGTTGTCCTGTGCCCCACCCGAAATTCCTTCCTCAAGGTGGTGCTGGAGTTTCATCTAACCAGGTGTTGACTCTGCCAGCGTTCTACCCCAATCACACCTGAGGCCTAATATAGTCTCCATACCTGGACCCTAGAAGGGTGCTTTCACTATGAGGAGCGCACGGCTGAAAATTGGGAGAGGTTCGCCAGCTGTCTGTCACCACGCTGAAGCCAGAGATTCAGCAGACCTGGCAGCCAGCGTGACGATAGGCAGGTGGTCACACCTCCTTACAGATCTCTGCTATAAGTTGGCTTCAGCATGGAGCCTCCCAGAGATAAGAGCTCATACCACCGCCATACTGCTGCATCGTGGTGCTTCCAGGACGTCCTTATCCAGGAAATTTGCAGGGCTGCTACCTGGAAGTCGGCACACCTTAATCACCCATTGCCACATCGACCTTGAGTCATGCTGGATGCTGGTTTTGGGGCCTCGGGTCTCCAGTCTCTTTCCCTGCGCGGGTGTGCACTTTGCCTCCCTCCTCCCGGAGAACTGCTAGGAGTCTGCCAGACAGTGTGGATGAACGACATATCTATGTCCCTAGAAATACAGGATCTTACTTCGAGACACAGTTTTGCAGCAGGTTACACCATTAGGACTGAAGCCAGACGCCGGGACCCCACTGAAAATTCTAGCTAGTTATCTTCAGCTGGGACCGCCTCGACGCCGGTCCTCCGGCCCAGCGTGAGATATAAGGGGGCGGGTCTCCGCCAGATTCCCTTAGTTTTTCCTGCCGACTCTTGCATGTCTCGGGACCTCTGTTCGGGTTTCTAGCGTATGGACTGTGGTAAAGTGCTTTTCCATGGGAATGAACTCCCGAGTTCAGCTTTCTGATGTCCTCCCCGACCGTCACCCCCGGCGCGCCTGTGGGAAGCAGATCCATTGAGATCCGTGACTGCCTGTGTCTGGACTCAGACCACACCGGTCCCGTTTCTTTTGTCAGGTTTCAACAGCAGAACCCGGATTGCCGCCAGAATGCCCTGTGCTCCTGTTAGAGGAGCAACTAAAGTCCATGGCTTCCAAGGGGTTTCTTCAGAAGGCCCACAAGCATGCTGAGAGCACAGAGAGAAGGCCCTTCCAGGTCCCCTCTAGAGCCTCCGATTGCTGCAGCTCTGCTCCAGGTCCACCGCCTCCTTCCTGGCCAGCTCTCAGCCTTCCCCGCTGCGTGAGAAAATCTTCCTCTCTCAGGCCAAGACCCCAGGCCTTCCTCGAGCTCCAAGTGCCCTGGCTAAGTCGGGGACCACCACCATCACTATAGTCGGGTTCCCCGCCATTCTGAACCCGACGCCGGGTCTGCTTCCTGCCTCCTCGGAAAACCAAGGAGCTCACTCACCAAGAGGGTTTATAACCACCGGGTTCGCCGACGCCTTCTGCCACAGGTCCCCAGAGCCGCTGCCTGCCAGAAGACCGCCACCGGGCCAGGCTTCACCTATCACCGGATGCCGGTAGGGGACCGCGCCTACCCAGTTGAGAAGATGACCCCAAATTTTCCCGACCAACGTCAGTCCGAGACCATCACTGAGGAGGAGTTAACCCAGCTCGAGGACCAGATGGGCAACCCTCGTCCTGTTGAGACTCCCAGGAACCTCGCAGCACCTCGAGCCCCCTGTGGAGCTGACGCTTGGTCCTGACTTGACCGCCCACTCGTGCCTGGACCGTCTGCCGGGCCTTCCTTTTCAGAGGTGGAGGAGCTTTTCACCATCAGGATACCATCAAAAGACGGGTCCCCACTCCACCTCCGCTTCCTCCTCCTCCTCCTCCTCCACACCGGCTTCTCTTCTGGTTCCTGCGCTCCTATCTCCGCTCTTGGTCTGCAGGCCGGGTTACCTCCTCCCCGGGAGCCCAGGACCCCTCCATGGGAGACTGACAAAGGAGACCTCCGCCCAGATCCTTTTTAGGTCACCCAGTCCCAAGAGACCTAGAAGACGCTGCTGCTCGCTTCGATGGAGGACAATGGATCGAGTTTTCACATCCAGATCCCCATCTCCCTCTCTCCATCCCTTCTCCGACCCACGGAGCTGCCGAGTCTCCTCCGATGACCTTTTGCTCGATATCATGAGACACATCCAGGAGAACATGGGATGGGATGCGGAAGAGTTAGGACCCCGGAAAGGCTGAGGCTCATGGCATTCTGCAGAAGGACCCCAAGCTCAGGTGCCACCCTTGGTGGTACCTCGTGATCGCCACCACAGGCAGCGTGAAGCATCCCAGATTGTTCCTGGCGATGTCAAGAAAGCCAACCACTCTGGTACAAGGCTCCAAGAGAAGACCAGTACTTGACCCAGCATCCTCAGGCCCACTCTCTGATCATAACAGCCTCCTCATGGTTCGTCCTGAGATCGCTATGGAACATCTGAGCACTCCCTTCCACCGGACCCAGAGTCCAAGCAGTCAACACTCCGTGGTAGGCTCATGATGTTTCCACTACCTGCTGTATCAGATCCCTGAATTATTTGACCCACATGGTGTTGTTCCAAAATGTCTGTGGGAGCATGGTCTGATGCGCTAGAAATTGCCGGAAGGTGAGCAGAAGAGGAGATGTTACAGCTCCGCACGGTTCGACGGGTTCAGGTGCATGGTTACGATTACTCATGGTTCCTAGTAGCAGTTGTAGTGAGGCCCTGAGGCACTTGGCCCGGTGTTCCGGGTTTACCCCGGACATCCAGAAAATACTGAACTTTGTTGGGGCGAGGTAAGTTTTGTTTGTAAACCCTCAGAGAAGATAATTACCAACCCAGGAGGCCGGAAGGCGGGAGGTCGGTTCAGCTATGTAACCCGCTAGTCTTCTTAGGAACCAAAGTTTATTGTGGTCTGACACAGAGATACCATCCCGCTCTTTCCACAGCAGAGGGCTCCAGTTTGAGAGTCTAGGGAACCCGCAGGTCGGAGCCACGCAGTCCTAAGCCGGTCCAGCCAGCGGACTCCGCCACAGCTGGCCCTCTGCCTCGCCTCTAGGATCAACGACGCCATGGTTGGGTGATTATGTATTCTCCTGCCGGGATGGCAGACTATACACGACAGGTGGGTTCTACAGTTGTCTGAAGAGGCCACTTTATAGGCCCGTGAAAGCTACCCTCGAGGCTCGCTGCTCTCCCAGTACCTGGGTCAGCACGTCATTGATCAGCAAGAGGTGTCAGCCCTGGAAAGGAGGATAGCACGTCCCAGGAACCAGAGAGGCATGATACTATTCCTACTTTTCCTGGTTCCAAGACTATAGGGGTCCTCCGTCCGATTTGGACCCCTAGCCACCTCAATTTACGGCGCTTCACAAAGATTCCGATGATAACTCTTTCCGGGTTCTATTCCCATGTTGAAGCATGACGCCTTTTTAGCGCTCTCCTGATATGCAGGACGCTTGCTCACATCCCTATAGTCAAGCGACAGTTCCTGCGCTCGAGGTTCTCGGCCATCATCTTTAGCGTCTGGAGTCTCTTCCATTCGGGCTGTCATCGGCACCTAGGGTCTTTACCAAATGCATGGCAGTCGTGGCAGCGCCTCTATGAGACAGGGCCATTATGTGTTCTGCACTGACGATTGTTTTATGGCCGCCCGGAGAGGCGCTCCATGGCGATCGATAGCTCCAGACCTGTTTCACTTGTGCATCCTATTCAATCATTTGTGAAGTTCTCCTGGCAATTGCCGCAGAAACTGCACCATAGCGTAGTACTGGACACCGCTCAGAAAGAGCATTTCTTCCAGACGAGAGGTGGAGGCATCAGATCTCATCAGAGAGCTTATCATCAAGACCCTTTGTTAGGTCGGTCCTTCGCTTGCTCGACATGGTTGTGGCTATTCCACTGTCCCTTCACAAGGCTCCATGTGGGTAACCTGGATGCTCAAGGTGCATGGGACCAAAGGCAAGACCATATGCAGCATCCGTCAGAATCATGAATACGCACTGAGACTGGCAGTGGTGGGGGGACCTAGGACACTTTCTGTCGGGCATCCTGCCTAGCGCCTGCCTCGGAGGTAATCCTCACCAGACGCTGGCCAGGTCAGGTGGGGCGCACACCCCGGGTGAAGTCCCAGGGTGCGTGATCTTCTGAGGCCCACCATATCAACGCCCTGAGATGAGGGTGGTCCATGCTCTGCAGGCCTTGAGTCAGAAATCCCTGAGTACCCTGTTTGACAGACAACACGGGGTGATGCATACCTCAAACAAGGAGGCGCAGACTCTTACCTCTTTGCAGGAGGCTATGAGGGTGGGATTGGGTAACCTGACGGCGCGAACCTGATCACATACATGTTCCCCGGTGGACATTTGATTGCAGACTGCCTGAGTCGCCCCTGGTGCCAGAGTCCACTAGTGGAATCAGGAGGTAGAGAGATTGTTCTTCATGGAACCCAGAATTGACCTGTCGCCCCCATCCAACGCAAACTGCCCAATTTTTGTTTCGCTAGATCCAGGCCTGTGCTTGGGACGGCTCCCTCCTGGGCGGACAGATTTCACGCTTCCCTCCCTTCCTGCTGATCCAGAGAGTCTTTTCAAACCAAGTGCAGGAGCATGGTGATCTTGTGGCTCTTCTGCCCAGGCAGACGGTTCTTTGCTAATTAGCTGTTCCGAACTCCACTTTTTGCCATTCAGCTCCAACCTTTGTCTCAGGAGAAGGGTTCACTGGTCCACCCGACTTACGCGGGTTAGCCAGCTGTTGTCACCTCATTGAAGCGCATCTGGACCTGCAATAAGCCGGACTGATAGGCAGGTGGGTCACCTCCTGCATAGATCTCTGCTATAAGTTGGCGACTGGAGCCTCCCAGAGGGATAGAGCTCATACTACCCAGATACTGCTGCATCGGTGGCTGCTTCGAGGGCGTCCCTATCCAGGAAATCTGCAGGGCTGCTACCTGGAAGTCGGCACACTGTAATCACCCATTGCCACATCGACCTTGAGTCATGCGGGATGCTGGTTTTGGGGCCTAGGTTCTCCAGTCTCTTTTCCTAAGTAAGGGGTGTGCACCTTGCCTCCTCCTCGGAGAACTGCTAGAGTCTGCCAGACAGTGTGGATGAGCGACATATCTATGTCCTAGAAATACAGGATCTTACCAGACACAGCTCTTGCAGCAGGTTACACCATTAGGACTGAAGCTGGCAGGCGATCGGACCCCACTGAAAATTCTAGCTAGCTATCTTCAGCGAGACCATCCCGGCGCCCAGTCCCGCCTCGTCAGGCGTATTATATAAGGGGCGGTCCGCCAATTCCCAATTCTTTCCGCCGTACGACTCGTAACTCTCGACCCGCTTCTGTTCGGTTTCGACGTGCGGCGTGTTAAGTCTTTCCTATGGGAAATTTGTTCTCGAGTTCAGTTTTCTCTCTGATGTCTCCCGATACCTCCGGTCACTCCTCGAAGTCGCACCAGTAGGAAGCAGATCCATTTGAGGATCCACTTTTCGGCCTGTGTCTGGACCCAGACCCACGACACCCGGTCTGCTCTTTTGTCAGGGTTTCAACAGCAGAACCAGTTAAATCAGCCAGAATGCCCTGCAAGCGTTCCTGTTAAGAGAACAAGCTTCAGAGTCCATGGCTTCCAAGGGGTTTCTTAGAAGGCCCACAAGCATGCTGAGAAGCACAGAGAAGGCCCCTTCAGGTCCCTTCAGAGCCTCCGACTCGCGCAGCTCTGGCTCAAGGTCCACCGCTCTCCTTCCCGGGCCAGCTCTCAGCCTTCCCCTGCTGCGGTGAGAAAATCTTCTTCCTCTTCTCAGGCCAAGACTCCCAGGCCTTCCATAGAGCTCAAGGCCCACCAGCTGAAGACGGGACCACCACCATCACCACAAATCCGGGTTCCCGCCATTTTTCTGAACTGACGTGGTCTACTTCCTTGCCTCCTCGGAAAACCAAGGGCTCACCTCACTCAAGAGGCCGCAGGACCCGGCGCGGTTAAATCCGTGACCCCTCTTGCCACAGGTCCCCAGAGCCGTCGTCTGCCAGAAGACCGTCACCGGCCAGGCCTACTCATCACCGGATGCCGGTAGGGGGACCGGCGCCCGCTCCAGTTGAGAAGATGACCCCAACGCCTCCGACCAATGTCAGTCCGGAGACCATCACTGAGGAGGAGTTAACCCAGCCCGAGGACCAGATGGGCAACCCCGGTCCTGTTGAGACTCCCAGGGAACCCTCGCGTAACCAGAGCCCCTGTGAGCCGGCGCCGGGTCAGCGACCCGTCCACCGTGCCTGGACCGTCGCCGGGCCTTTCCTTTTTTCAGAGGTGAAAGGCTTTCACTTACTGGTGGGATACCATCAAAAAGCGTGGTCCCCACTCCACCTCCGCTTCCTCCTCCTCCTCCTCCTCCTACACGGTTTCTCCCTCTGGTTCCTCGCCCCATCTCCGTCTGGGTCCAGGCGGTTACCTCCCTCCCGGGAGCCCAGGACCCCTCAAGGGAGACTGATTAAAGGAGACCTCCGTCCAGATCCTTTCTAGGTCACCCAGTCCCAAGAGACCAGAAGGCGCCATGGCATTAGCGCCGATGGAGACCACGGGATCAGAGTTTCTACATCCAAGATCCCCATCCCCCTCTCCATCCCTTCTCCGGACCCGTGAGCTGCCAAAGTCTCCTCAGGATGACCGCCGTTCTCGGATATCATGAGAGACATCCAGGAGAACATGGGATGGGATGCGGAAGAGTTAGACCCGAAGGCTGCGCCTTGCAGTATCTTGACGAAGGACTACACAGCCTGTGGTGGTGCCACCCTTGGTAGACACTGCGTGGGCGTCACCAGGCAAGCGTGGAAGCATCCGCATTTGCTCCTGGCGTGCGAAGAAAGCCAACCACTTGTACAAGGCTCGAGAGAAGACCAGTACTTGACCCCAGCATCCTCAGGCCGACTCTCTGGTCATAACAGCCTCTCATGACCGGTCCCAGAGACACGTAACATCTGAGCACCCTTCCACGGACCCAGAGTCCAAGCAGCTGGACTCCATGGGTAGGCGCACGTATGCTTCCACTACCTGTGCCATCAGATCCCTGAATTATTTGACCCACATGGTGCAGTTCCAAAATGCCCTGTGGGAGCATGGTCTGGATGCGGCTGAGAAATTGGCGGAAGGTGAGCAGAAGGAGGAGATGTTACAGCTCTTCCGTACGGGTTGGACGTGCAGGAACCCAGGTGCTACGAGCCACGTCTGACTCCAGCGGCCCGAGCAGCAGCTTCAAGGCGTATGCCTCGAGGAGCACTCTTGGCTCGTGTCGTCGGTTTACCCGGACATCAAGAAAAACATCATGACAGCCCATTCGGGGAGAAGTTTTGTTTGGTAAACCCTCAGAAGATAATTACCAAACTCCAGGAGGCGAGGAAGGCGGTGAGGTCGGTTCAGGCCATGTACCAACCCAAACTTAGTTCCTTTCAGTGAAACCAAAGCCGATTTCGTGAGCGGACACAGAGACAACAATCCGCCCTTTCCACAGCAGAGGGCTCCAGTTTTCCATGAGCCCAGGAAAACAACCCGCAGAGTCGAAGACCCAGCGCACTCTAAGCCGGTCCAGCCAGCGGGACCCTCAACACGCCACAGCCTGACCCCTTCCGGCCCTCGCCCCTTAGGATCAGCAGGGGCGTCATGGTTGGAAGTGCATTCCTAATTTCCTGCAGGATGGCAGACTATAAGCTACCGACAGGTGGGTTCTACAGTTGATCGAGGAAGAGGCCACTTTATAGAATTATGAAAAGCCACCCTCGAGGCCTCCGTTGCTCTCCCAGTACCTGGGTCAGCACAAGTCATTGATCAGGCAAGAGATGCTCGCGCTCCTGGAAAAGGGAGTGATAGAGTGCGTCCCAGAGAACCAGAGGACACGGATACTATTCCTTCTTCCTGGTTCCAAAAGGCGACAAGGGGACCTCCGTCCGATCTGGACCTCAGCGACCTCAATTTGTCGATGCTACAAAGATTCGCATGATAACTCTTCGGGTCTTATTCCATGCTGAAGCATGGCGTCTTTTTAGCGTCTCTGGATATGCAGGGCTTGCCTACCACATCCCTATAGCTCAGCGCTCAAGAGGTTCCCTGCGCTTGAGGGTTCCTGACCATCATCTTCAGTTCGAGCCCTTCCATTGGGCTGTCATCGGCACCTAAGGTCTTTACCAAATGCATGGCTAGTAGTGGCATCTCTAAGAACAGGGCCATTATGTGTTCCACGTACCTGGGACGATTGCTTCTCATGGCGCCTCAGAAGGCGTATGCAGGCGATCCAGAGCACCCAGGACCTGTTTCTATCTCTGGGTATCCTAATCAACCACGAGAAGTCTCTCCTGGTACGTCATGAAACTGCAATTCATAGGCGCAGTACTGGACACCGTTCAGGAAAGAGCATTTCTTCCAGGCGAGAAGCCGGAGTGCATCAGATCTCTCATCAGAGAGCTTTTAGCGAACAAGACCGCCCCAGCCAGGTCGGTCCTTCGCTTGCTCGGACACATGGCTGTGGCCATTCCACTGTCCCTTTCACAAGGCTCCACATGTGGGTAACTCAGTGGATGCTCAAGGTGCAATGGGACCAAAGGCAAGACCATATGCAGCATCCGGTCAGAATCATGAATACCGAATTCGAGACTGGCAGTGGTGGCTAGACCCAGGACACTCTCTATGGGCATCACGTTCATGGCGCCGTCCCGGAGGTAATCCTCACCACAGGCAGCGTCAGGTCTAGGGTGGGGAGCACACCTGGGCAGGGGTGAAGTCCCAGATCGTGGACCTCTCTGGGGCCCACCTCCATATCAACGTCCTAGAGATGAGGGTGGTCCTGCTGCCCTGCAGGCCTTTGAGTCAGAAATCCGCCGAGTACTCCTGCTTCAGACAGACAACACGGCGGTGATGCTTACCTCAACAAACAAGGAGGGCGCACTCTTACCCCTTTGCAGGGAGGCCATGAGGGTGTGGGATTGGGTAATCCGAGGCAGCGCGAACCTGATCACAGTACATGTTCCCGGGGTGGACAACACGATTGCAGAGCGGCCTGAGTCGCTCCCAGGCCAGAAGTCACTAGTGGAACTTCTGCAGGAGGTAGCAGAGGATCTGTTTCTTGATGGGGAACTCAGAATTGGACTTGTTAGCCTCCCATCCAACATAAAACTGCCCAATTTTTGCCAGCTAGATCCAGGACTACAGGTGTTTTCTGGTGGCGTGTTCTCCCTCTCTGGTAGGACAGATTCCTCTCAGCTTTCCCTCCCTTCCGTTGATCAGGAGTTCTTCTCAAACTACTTGAGAAGCATGCAACAATGATCTTGGTGGCCCCATTCTGGCCCAGGCAGATCTGGTTCCCTTTGCTAATTCAGCTGTCCCGGGAACCTCCACTTCCTTTGCCATTCAGCTCCAACCTCTTGTCTCAGGAGAAGGGTTCACTGGTCCACCCGGACTTACGCTCATTGAACCTGCACGCATGGCTCCTAGAGACATAGCCATCTTGCGTCACGGGGTCTTGCAAGAGGTTGCGGAAGTCCTTTCTGCAGCCAGAAAGCCGGCAACGCATGCGACATATGCCATGAAATGGCGCCGTTTTTGTCTATGATACGCAAGCATGCGGCCTTTCCCCTTTAGGTTGTCCGGTGAAAGCGGTGTTAGAGTACCTGCTCTCCCTTTTCCGTTCGGGTCTCGCCTACTCCTCGATTAAAGTGCACCTCTGTGCCATTTCAGCTCATCACCTCGATGGGACAGCGCCTTAGTGGCACAATCCAGATGCCTATCGAGGGAATTCTTAGAGGAGTGTTACACCTTAGGCAGCCCAGTGGGACCCAGTGACTCCTCGGGACTTGTTCCTTGTCCTGGAGCAACTCCGCTCCCGAACCTGCCACGGATTGCGAGCTGCGTTTCTGTCGTGGAAGCGTTATTTCTAGGGACATGGATATGTTGTTCATCCACACTTATTGGCAGGTTCCTTGCCGCTTAAATCTTGCGGAAGGTCTTCATGCTAGCTCCTCCCACCCACCGGGTGGTAAAACTCGCTCCGCCCATAGCGCCAGATCTTCCTTACGCTTAGAGCTCAGGTTCCCTCCTTAGCTCTGCGATTAAGTTTTGGGCCTAAAATCCTTGGTTTCAAAAAAAAAAAAAAACCTTTATAACTTCCGGTCTTCTTCCTTCATGACTCACGATGGACCATCGACTCCGGTTTGGAGATGTCCCTGTGGGCCGAAAATGTCTCGGGCGGACCCGCACTCCCGTGCGTTTATTGTCTTAGCGAGAGCACGACCAGGGCTTGCGACCTGTGTTCCTCCTTCTCGGTCCGTCCTCGAGACGCTGCCGCTTACTTCTGGGGTGTCCGAAGATTTCCTCGGTCAAATCCAAAGAGGCCCGACTGGCGGTTTCCGCGGCTGCAGGATCCGCCGAACAACTAGAAGGTTGGTCGCCTTCGAAGAGCAGGCGGCTCAGGCCGCGGCTTCCTCTTCTGCGGCCTTTGTCCCTCTATCGCTCGGGTCCTCATATTCAGCTTCCTTTAAGGAGCTTTGCTTGACCCTCTCAACTAAAGGCGAGGGTCCTACTTCTTCGAGTCCGTTTCATCGGTCGAAGAAGTCTAAGAACAAGTCTCATCGTCAGCTGGCTCTTGGGGCCAGGAAGATCCCCCCTCCTAGTCGACAATCTACTTCGTCGAATTCTAGAAGCGGCCACTGGCTTCACATTGCCCCGTCAGGCCAGGTGACTGAGACTCCCGCCCGGCGGGTGAGATTTTCTCGACCCGTTAGGCAGGTTGTCGGCTGGAAGCGAATTCCCTCCTCTCCGGTTCCCCGGTGAGGGTTGAGGATATCGTCGGCTCTCCCGCACCGTGAATCAGGAGCCGTCGGTTTTGCCGACCGGACGAGGATCGCGATCCTCGGCTCCCGCCTCACCGACCTCGGCCTAGCCAGGTTTCTCGATCTCGGTCTCGGACATCTCGCGGTCCAGCCGTTCCGTCGACACAGGCGGTCTCGGCACTGTGACAGCCAGCGTCGCCGCTCTTCCTCTTCTTCCTCCTCGGCGAGGGAGGATGGTCGGCGTAAGCTACGCCCGAAATCCCGAGACCTCTGGCAGCAAATTTTTCTGGCCAATAAGCAGGCTCAGGCCTCTTCTCCAGCCATTAAGTGGTTGCCACCCGGACCAGCTAGTGGTGGGGGCCTGTTTCAGGCCAGTTGTCCGACTCCTCCCTGTTCTCCAAGCGCCTTGACTTGGGTCCTCTGGGGGCAGTCAGTGGGCGATATATCTCGTCCTTCCTAGGACTTCTGAGGCTCATCTCAGAATCCACTGGGATGAAGCTTGAACCAGTATCCAAAGCGGGCCAGATATCCTCTCACGAGATTCTGGACCGAGGATTCTCCAGGAGGCCTTTCCAGTGGCGAAGCCATTGTCGGGCCGGCCCTGGAACTTTGGCAGTGTCCAGCTTCCTGTCCTCGCCTTGACCAGGATGGCCAGGAAGTATACGGTCCCTACTGGCTCTCTGTCGGGTTTTCAGACACCCCTCGGCTGAAGGGCTGGTCACGGACAGTGTTTTCCGGCGATGCGGTATTGCCAGGGACATGGACAAACCGCCCGACAAAGAGTCCAAGAATTGGACTACTCGGGTGGAAAGTGTATGCTGCCTCTTCTCTCGGCCTTCGTCAGGCCAGTTGCCGTCCTCATGGCACATTTCTCCCATGCCCTGTTGGGTTCCCTGGATGAGGGTCCCTCATCTTCCCGCTGACCTGCAGACTACGGTCAAGCAGGTGCGGGATCAGGCAGGGCAGTAGCCAAACAACAGCTCCAGACCGCTCTGGATATGGGAGACTCATGTGCCGGTCCAGTGGCGGCGCTGTGGCCATGCGTCGTGAGCGTGGCTCGAATATCCACCTTTACCGCGGATACCCAGCACAAGCTTGCGGAGCGTTCCTTTCCTGGGAACAGACCTGTTCGGCCCTGGGTGGAAGGCCACCTCCAGAGGATCGAAAAATCCAATGCCACCTTGGATTCGGTCTTCGTCACAGAGGGACAAGGTCATAAGCCCCAGCCTAAGCCCTTCGTCCCTCTACTCCGCCACCGCCCGGCCCAACAACAGCGTCAGGGCCAGCAGGCTGAGACCTTAGTATTCAAGCCCAAGCCATCGGCTTCCTCTAATAGGAAGCAAGGAGGAAAAGGCCGTGGTGGTCCCCAGGCGGTCCTTCCTCCAAGCCTGCTAAAGTGGCGGGCTGAGGTGTCACCCCATCCCGTCCACCTCGCCCTGGTTCCCCGTGGAGGCGGCTCCGACACTTCCTTTCCGCCTGGTCCGCTGTTACCACGGACAGGTGGGTTTTGGAGGTGGTGGGAAGAGGCCTGCCTCTGGAATTCGAGCAGGCTCCACCCTTCAGAGCCGTCGCCCAGCGGGCTGGGGTCCCCAGAATCTCTACAGGCTCGTCGAGCCGACGCCACCCTCCTCCTTCAAAAAGGGTGATAAAGAGATAGAGGACCCTTCACCAGAACCAGGGTTCGTGTCCAGGTACTTCCTGGTCCCGAAACGGACGGGGGGCTGGCGCCCCATCTTAAACCTACACGACCTGAACAAGTTCCTAAGGTCTCGAACCTTCAGAATGGTCACTCTGGCTCAGATAATACCATCTCTGGAACATGCCGTGTGGTTCTGTTCTCTGGACTTCCAGGACGCGTTCTTTCACGTCCCTATCCGTCCGTCTCATCAGAGATTCCTCCGCTTCAGAGCGGAGGGATCCCTCTTCAGTTCCAGGCCATGCCCTGCGGCCCTTCTTCAGCTCCCAGGGTCTTCACCAAATGCATTGCAGCGGTGACAGCTTTCCTCTTGGCGCGAGGGTCAGGTGTGCCCTTACCTGGACGATTGGCTGATAGCAGCCCCCTCCAGGTTGGAGGTGGAGCGGTCCAGAAATCTGGCCCTCCGGGTTTGCTCTCAACTGGGCCTCCTGGTCAACGAGGCCAAGTCGGAACTCGAGCCGAAGCAGGTGATATCCTTCATCGGGGCAGAGCTCGACTCTCTTCGAGCCAGAGCACGGCTCCCGGCGGACAGGGCCGAGGTTCTTACCTCCTTTGCCCAATCATTTCTGGTTGGGCAATCGCGCCCTGCCCGGGACTTCCTGCGACTCCTGGGTCTTATGGCGGCCTGTACCAGCGTAGTCCGTTGGGCACGCTGGCACATGCGCCCCCTCCAGTGGGGTCTGGCCGGCCAGTGGTCACAGCGTTGCGACCCTCTGGACCAGCGCGTGTGGACGACCCAGGAGATGTGGAACGCTCTCCAGTGGTGGACCGTTCCGTCCCATCTGCAGGAGGGTATCCCGTTTGTCCGCCCCGGGCCGACGGTCTCTCTATCGACCGACGCCTCTTTGATGGGTTGGGGTGCCCATCTGGGGAACACGGCACCGGCCTCTGGTCCCCTGGGAGTCCCGATGCCATATCAACCTGCTGGAGCTCCGTGCGGTCCGCCTAGCTCTCACCGCCTTTGCTCCGTTTCTCCGGGGTCAAGTGGTCCGAGTCCAGGCGGACAATACCACGACCATGTACTATCTAAACCGCCAGGCGCGGGCGCGCTCCTTGCCTCTATGCAAGAAGCTTTCCACATCTGGTCACTAGTTCGCAGCCTGGGCGGATCTCCTGGCCATTCATGTGGCAGAGCCTCCAACACCCTGGCCGATGCCCTGAGCGGATAGGGGCTGCATCCACAGTGGTCTCTCCTGCCGGAGATAGTACAAGACCTGTTCTCCCGCTGGGGCACACCTCGGTGGATCTGTTTGCCTCCAGGGAGGCAGGCTGAGGCTGTTTCATGCCCGCCCTCCTCAGCAGGGCTCGCTGCAGGGGATGCCTTTTCGAGGCCGTGGACCCCGGACCTCTTTCGCCCGTTCCCTGATTCACAGGGTCCTGCTGAAGCGAGGAGGGACAAGGCGCAGGTGATTCTGATAGCCCCAGACTGGCCTCGCCAGTTCTGGTACCAGATCTCCTCAGTCTCAGCTCCAGGACTCGCGGCAGCTTCCAGCTCGCCGGACCTGCTCTCAGTCAATCAGGGGAAGGTGTTCCATCCGGACCTTCAATCCCTGCACCTGGCGGCCTGGTTCCTGAGCGGCTAGAGTTCCAGGCCTTGGGTCTTTCCGACGAGGTCCTCAACGTCGTTGAGGCGTCCCGTAAGGAGTCGACCAGAAAATGCTATGCCTTCAAATGGAAGAGGTTCTCCATTTGGTGTCGGGAAAAAGGGTTGGACCCTTTCTCGTGTCCTGTGGCGAGCATTTTGGACTATCTATGGTCCCTATCTAGTCAGGGCTTAGGTCGGCGACCCTTAAGGTGCACCTGGCAGCCATTTCTGCTTACGGGCGCGGGCGGTCAGCAGTCAGTGGCGCAGGAAAAGTGGTCGGCGGCTTTTTCAAGGCCTTGATCACATTTCCCTCAGTCGGGAACCCCCACCTCCGTGGGATTTACTGCTGGTACTGGCAAAGCTCATGGGCAAGCCATTCGAACCAATGCACAGGTGTGGTCTCCCCACCTGTCGTGGAAAACCGCCTTCTTGGTGGCTATCCGTCAGCCAGAAGGATGGGAGAACTCCAGGCGCTGAGCATCGAGTCTCTTACCTGGTCTTCCACAGGGACAAGGTTGTCCTCTCCCCCCACCGAAATTCCTTCCGAAGGTGGTGTGAGTTTCACCTTAATCAGGTATTGACTCTGCGGTGTTCTACCCCAATCACACCTCGGAGGCGAATAGGCTCCATACTGGACCCTAGAAGGCGCTCGCTTATTATAAGGGCTTTGGCTGGGGAAGTCGGGGAGAGGTTCGCCAGCTGTTTGTCACCTACGCTGAAGCCGCACCTGGCAGACCTGCAGCCAAGCGGACGATAGGCAGATGGGTCACCTCCTGCATAATCTCTGCTATGAGTTAGCGGGCATGGAGCCTCCCAGAGGATAGAGCTCATTCTACCCGCCATACTGCTGCATCGGTGGCTGCTTCCAGGGATGTCCCTATTCAGGAGATCTGCAGGGCTGCTACCTGGAAGTCAGCACACACTTTATTTCCCACTACCACATCGACCTTGAGTCACGCCGGGATGCTGGTTTTGGGGCCTCGTTCTCAATCTTTGTTCCCCAAGTAAGTATTAGGGGTGTGCCTTGCCTCCCTCCTCCCGGAGAACTGCTAGGAGTCTGCCAATAAGTGTGGATGAACAACATATCCATGTCCCTAGAAATACAGGTTACTCACCTGTAACAGGAGTTCTAGGAATGGTATATGTTGTTCATCCTACTCCCTCCGACCTCCCGGCTGACGCACAAGCCTGAGCTTCCAGCGGGCAGATCTGGCGTCATGGGGGCGGGCCGAGGTTTTACCACCCGGGTGGGTGGGAGGAGCTAGCTTGAAGACCTTCCGGCAAGATTTAAAGCGGCAAGGAACCTGCCAATAAGTGTGGATGAACAACATATACCATTCCTAGAACTCCTGTTACAGGTGAGTAACCTGTATTTTTGGTTGCTGTTACATCAGCGAGAAGAGTTTTTGAGCTTCAGGCTCATGTGCAAAGAGCCTTATTTAATTTTCCACCGGGTCAGAGTATCCTTGAGGACGAATCCTCAATTCTTGCCTAAGGTGGTTTCCACCTCACTCTCAATCAGGATATTGACCTGCGGTTTACTTTCACAATTACTCTAACAGAGGTGCTGCTTCCACACCCTGGATGTTCACCCGCGTAAGGTACTACCTGAGCAGAGACTAAGCAACCGCGCCGAGACAGCTTTTCCGTCTCCTTACGAGAAAGGATGAAGAGACCAACAGTATCCAAACAGTATTTCATCTCGTCCAGTGCATCTCTTACTAGTTATGATATCAAAGCAAACCCCCTCCAGGAACAGTCCGGGGCCATTCAACTAGTGGCCACATCTTTGCAGCACTGAAACGTCTCACCCTCTGCCATTTATGCAGCCATGGAGCTCTGTTCATACCTTTATCAGGCATTATAGCCTTGACATCGCTTCATGGCGAAGAGCAGGCTGACCTGGCAGTGCTAGGGTCTCTGTCCTAGATTCAGGACCTGGAGCGTTCTCTTATTTCCTCCTCAGAGGTGTTTGCAAGCACTGCTGAGGAAACGAATAAGTCGTAATGGTGTAACCTGCTGCAAGAGCTGTGTCTACAGTAAGATAGTACAGTTACGTAAGAACTTACCGTAACAGTAGATCTTCGAGCAGCTCTTGCAGCAGTGCCTTCCCTCTCCTTCCCCCTTGGAGGAGGCGTGATAACCTTTGTTAACAGGAATTTTTCCGTTTGTCTTCGACGGTGGATCCTCGGTCTCCTATTTTGATGTCAGCCTGCTGCCGTAAGTCTCCGGCAGGAGAACAGAGAATCTGGTAGGGACCGCCCTTATGTACTACGCCTGGCCTGTCGGGCGGTCCCTGAAGATAGCTAGCTAGAATTTTCTGTGGTGTCCTGATGACTGCGGCGTCAGTCTAATGGTGTAACCTGCTGCAAGAGCTGTTCTCGAAGATCTACTGTTACGGTAAGTTCTTACTCACCTGTAACAGGAGTTCTAGGAATAAGCTATATGTTGTTCATCCACACGACCCACCCGACCTCCCCAGCTTCGACGCACAACCTGAGCTTCCAGCGGGCCAGATCTGGCGTCATGGGGCGGAGCCGAGAGTTTTACCACCCGGGTGAGTGGGAGGAGCCAGCTTGAAGACCTTCCGGCAAGATTTAAAGCAGCAAGGATACCTGCCAGACTGTGTGGATGAACAACATATACCATTCCTAGAACTCCTGTTACAGGTGAGTAACCTGTATTTCAAACAACATGAAGTCTTGCTATATTATGACAGATGCAGTTTGTCCCACCATTAGAACTGCTCCGGAGGTGAAAGAGTTAACTTCCATGCAGAGCATGGAACTTAGAGCGTGAGCTCGGTTAAAGAAGCTCTGTTGGGGTTTCAAACCGAAACCGTCAGATTCTTTACTCCGCCTCATTGAACAATCGCTCCGGAGATTCCTCCTGCTGCTCAGTTCATTTCCTCTGTTTAAAGCATCTTTTCTCGGTTGAATTTAACCGCGATATTATTTATTTTAACCGCAAACCGATCGGTTCAAGCTCTGTCTATGGTTTTGTAATAGATAGGTTTTCTGTGTGGAACTTGTAAATGTTTATTGGTTCGGTTTGAACCGATCAATTATATTTAAACTTGGTTTTAAAGCCTTTTAAAGCTTGTTAGAGTCTGATTCCGGTTCTTATCAGTTCTAAAAGCGGTTTCATTACAGGTTTTCCGACCCTTGACACGGTTGGGCTCCGATAAGGTGTCTTGCCTGGCACTGCCATCAAAGGGCAAGTTTTGGTTAGGCTGGCATTATGTCTGAGAAACCCAAAGAAAAACCCGGCCCACTGGGTTTCAACACTGTAGTGTCTGTGGGAACCTTTGCCAAAGGCTGACCCACACACATGTGTTTATTGTCTGAGGGTTTGACCACCTCATTGCAGACTGCCAGATTTGCAGGAATTTCCCTGCAGCCACCCTAGATAAGAGAGTTGGTAGGCTTGAGGGAACGGAGGCCATAAAGTCCGCTGACCCGAAGGCCAGCCCAGCTCGGTGCCAGCCGACCGAGGGAGTGCCTCTGACCAGGGCCAGACTTCCTGAGCAAACCTAAAGCTGACTCTGAGGAGCCAGTTCCAGTAAAGAGAACTAGAAAGTCAGCAGGTGTAGGTCCAAATTCCTTCTCCAACTGCTGCAGAGATAGCCAGGGCAATACAGATTGTCCAGTCACTGTCCCGGTTCCCTCTGAACCGCCACTATCTGGCAAAAGGTCAGTTCGGTCAGTTCCACGGTTCAAAGATATGATATAGAAGGTTTTATGAACCAGAGGAGGGAGGATGATTATGATCTGTGTAGAATGTGACTTTGAAAGTCTGGATGTGCCCATTGACGGACATCTCCCAGACAGACCTTTGGTGAATTCCCCCTAGGCTTTCTGAGTACCCTTCTCATTTTTTGTTTTATAAAAAGTTGCTGAGACCCTCCAGCTTCCTTTAGAAGAGGCTTTGGATGAGCAAGGAGGGCCTGACTATGTAGAGATGATGGATATCCCAGAGTCCAGAGATTGTCCATCCTTTACATAAATCTTTCAGGAAACAAACAATAAAAATTTTAAAAGCTCCTAATTCCAGTGCCTCCTGTAGATAAAAAGATGGACAGGAGGTACACTTTATCAGGTCCTGATACAGATTTTCTTTCACAGCAATGCAGTCATGTTAGGGTAGTTCTGGCTGCAGCCTGTGATAAAGCCTAATATTCCCTAGCTTCACATCCTCCTGACAAGGACTCCAGGAAGATTGCGCCATGGCCAAAAACAATACATGGCAGCATCTTTGGGACTCAGACAAGCAAACTATATGGCTCATGTTTGAGATACCAGAAATCTAGATGGGATACTGTCATGGCCTTAGCCAGAAACAGGTCCCTAGCCAGCTTGCAAAGGAGCTGGAGCAGGTGGCTCTTGATGGTATTGAGGCAGCTAAGGTGCAATTCCATGCTGCAGTGGATTCTAATGATGTATCCCTCTAGAGTCATGGCTACATCTGTGGCTTTAAGTAGAGTGGCCTGGCTCCAGGTGTACTACTTTGTCACAGGATACCCGGTCTAAGGCTATGGATTTTCCTGTGGTGGGAAATTCTCAATTTGGGGAGCAGACAGAGAATTATATGAAGAAAATGGATGAATATAGAACCACTTATAGGAGTGCACAAGCCAAGGAACGGCAAGCCACTCCTCAGAGGCAGCACCCCAGGGGTAGGGGCAGGCCTTTTCACAGGCCTTTTTATCAGACCCAGGCCTCCTCCTCTTCAGCCTATGCTCAGAGGGGGTTCTTCAGAGGAGGCAGGCCGGGGTATGAGCAGGCCTACTCCCCCTCAGCCTAAAGCCCCTGCCAAACAGGAACCCTGATGGGATGCCCAGGGTCGACTCTCATTACCTGTAGGGGGCAGGCTGACACTCAGTCCAGGACTGGAGTCTTTAACATCAGACAGGTGGGTCCTGGAAGTAGTGAGCCAGGGTCTGATTCTCAGCTTCAAAAATTTCCAAAGATGAGAGCCAGATCTTTTCCACCTGCAAACCCTTGAGACTCTTGCTTTGGAAACAGAGTCTCAACCCTCCTGGCTCTCAGAGCTGTAGAAGGGTTTCTCCCCACACCAGGGCAAGGTCTGTACTCCAGGTACTTTCTTACCCCAAAAAAGACAGGAGAGTGGCGGCCTATCCTGGATCTAAGATATCTGAACAAGCACCTTTTAAAACCAACATTCAAAATGGTGAGACTGGGAATGATTTTACCCTCCCTAAGGCCAGGGGACTGGCTAGCTTCCCTGGACCTCAAGGATGCCTACTTCCATGTTCTTATCAGAAATCCCATCGAAAGTACTCAGATTGAGACTGCCCTCAGGTCATTATCCAGTTCAAACGCAATGCCCTTGACCTCACCCTCTGCCCCCAGGGGTGTTCACAAAATGTCTGGCAGTAGCAGTTGCTCATCTAAGAAGGCCAAGATTGCCATTTTTCCATACCTGGACGACTGGCTCATTGTGGATCAGTCTCCAGGCCAGGTCAAATTACACCTGCTAGTTACCCAGCAGCTGCTTACCTCTCTGGGCTTTCTTCTCAATCTTCCAAAGTCAGTTTTGGAACCTGTCCAGGTACTCACCTTTACAGGCGCAGAACTGGACACAAAGCAGGCCAGAGCCTTCCTTCACCTGGAAAGGGTAAGGACCTTGGTGGCCCAGGCCTCGTCCTTCACTCTGCAGGTCTCTCGACCAGCAAGGCATTTCCTGTAGCTCCTAGGACACATGGCTGCTTCCACAGCTGTAGTGCAAGGAGCAAGATTTCAGATGAGGGACATTCAGTTCCATTTGAGAGCTTTCTGGTCTCAAAGAAGAGGCCCCC
Organism: Neoceratodus forsteri; assembly: GCA_016271365.2. NCBI lineage: Eukaryota > Metazoa > Chordata > Ceratodontiformes > Ceratodontidae > Neoceratodus > Neoceratodus forsteri. Next base: position 513,981,280 of record CM028137.1, read on the forward strand.
TATCCAAGTTAATCCCAGTGACTCGAACCCTGATTCAGGCCCTTCAGTGGTGGCAGGATCAGAGCAATCTGAGACAAGGGGTGCCTTTCATCCCTCTGTCCCACTCCTTGACCCTTACTACAGATGCATCCCTCTTGGGATGGGGAGCTCACATGGGCGACCCCTCTCCACCCAGGGCTTATGGTCCCTCTGGAATCTCTGCCCACATCAATATGTTGGAACTCAGAGCTGTTTTTCTAGCACTTCAGGTTTTTCTGCATCTGTTCAGAACAAGGTGGTACAGGTCAGAGCAGACAACACCACTACAATGTGGTACATCAACAAACAAGGGGCACTTCGGTCTTGACCTTGTGCACCAGGCGATGAAGTTGTGGTCTCTGGCTTATTCCCTGAACACTTCCCTCATAGCAGTTCACCTCCCAGGCAAGGACAATGTCCTGGCAGATGCTCTCAGCAGGATTTCCCAGGGCCATCACAAATGGTCACTTGATCCCCTAGTACTGGGGATAGTTTTTGCCAGATGGGGCACTCCTCAGATAGATCTTTTTGCAGCCCCAGACAATCATCAACTTCCACTTTTTTGTTGCAGGCCCCCAGTGTTGGGCTCAGTCCCCCTGGATGCCTTTCTCCTCGATTGGGAAGGGAAGTTCCTTTATGCCTTTCCCTCTTCCCTCTCCTGTTCAAAGTACTAGTCAAAATCGGGTCTCAGCCCTGCAAGATGATCCTGATTGCTCCAGACTGGGCCAGGCTGCCCTGGTACCCACTCCTTCTGTCCTTTGCGGTCCATCTTCCCCTGTGTCTCCCCAGGAACCACAATCTGTTAACCTGTGCTCAGGGGAGAGTTTGGTATCCGAATCTCAAATCCCTCAACCTCAAGGCCTGGCTCTTGAGCAGTTAGAGTTTGCTGATCTACAACTTTCTCAAAGTGTTCTCGAAATCCTGAAAGCTGCTAGAAAGCCTTCCACCAGGGCTACCTATAACTCCAAGTGGAAAAGGTTTTCCATATGGTGTTCTGGGAAGCATATTTCCCCGGAATCTGCTGATTTACCTGCTGTATTGGATTATATGGTCCATCTTAATTCTTTGGGACTGAGACCAGCTACCCTGAAAGTGCACTTGGCAGCTGTCTCTGCCTTCATTTCAGCAGGAAGCCCTCTTCTCTTTCTGCTCACCCTGTATTTTCCAAGTTTTTAAGGGATTGCTTCATACCAATCCTCCATTCAGGGACCCTGCCCCTGCTTGGGATCTTAATGTTTGCATTGCTCAGCTGATGCAACCCCCTTGAGCCTCTGTCTTTGGCTAGAGCTTAAGTATTTGACTTGGAAAACTGTATTTCTAGTAGCCATCACTTCTGCGGGCGCATAAGTGGTTACAGGCTTTATCAGTGGAGACTGACTTTATTTCCTTTCACAGAGGATAAGGTAGTCCTCAGGACTAACAGGAAGTTTTGCCTAAGGTGGTTTTGGATTTCCACCTTAACCAATCTATTTCACTTCCAGTGTTCTTCACTGACCATTCCTCCTCTGGTGAGAGGAGGCTGCACAACAGATGTTAAGAGGGCCCTAAGTTACTACATAGGCGTGCCGAGGGTCACAGGTTTGACTCCCTCCAACTATTTCTCACTTATGGTGAGGTTGGGAAAGAGACCTGCCACTAAGAGATCCATTGCCAGGTGGATGGTCTCTTGTATCAATTTTGATATCAAAGCTGGGTAAGTTCCCCCTCAGGCCTGAGGGCTCACTCTACTAGAGGTACAGCTGCATCTCTAGCTGCTGCAGAGACATCCCTATCTTGGAGATATGTCAAGCAGCTACTTGGAAAACAGTACACACTTTCACCAAGCATTACTCCTGGATATCCAGGCCAGGAGGGATGCTCGATTTAACACACAACCGTGCTTCAGAGCCTATTCCTAAGTAGGTTCTGTCCCTCCTCCATGGAGGTACTGCTGTGTAGTCTGCATCTGTCATAATGTAGGAAGACTTCATGTTGTTTGAAGAAAAAATTACTCATCTTAGTAATGTTGTTTCTTCTAATGGAGTCTTGCTATATTATGACCTCCCCCCCAGCCTGCCCCTCTCAGAACTTCTACTTCGGGTATGGGGTGGGCAGTCCACTGTTGGCATTTATTGATGCCCCCTTTTATGTTTGGGTGTTGTGTTTTATTTAGTTATTTTATCTATTTTTCTGGTCCCCTGACTTGAGTCTTGGTGTTGGGACCAGGAAATGTGTGAATAGTTAATAGCCAGTTGGCTAGTGTAGGTTACAGCTTCCACACAGAGCCTTAGTGAGTTTTGCTCGTAAAGATCTGACTGTTTCGGTTTGAAACCACCCTAACAGAGCTTCTTTAACCGAGCTCGCGCTCTAAGTTCCGTGCTCTGCATGGAAGTTAACTTTCACCTCCGGAGCAGTTCTAATGATGGGACAAACTGCATCTGTCATAATATAGCAAGACTCCATTAGAAGAAACAACATTACTAAGGTGAGTAATTTTTTCTTTTTGCCTAAGGTGGTCTCCGCCCTCACTCTCAATCAGGACATTGACCTGCCTGTCAATTTTCCTAAGTACTCTGATAGAGGAGAAGCGCTGCTTCACACCCTGGATGTTCCCCGCTGTCTAAGGTACTATCTAAACAGAACGAAACAGCTCCGCAAGTAGGAGCAACTCTTCGTTTCCTTTGCTGAGAGGATGATGGGCCAACCAGTATCAAAGCAGTCACTTTCTCGCTGGCTTGTCCAGTGTATATCATACTGCTGCAATACCAAACAGAAGCCCCTCCCGGGTACAGTCGGGGCCATTCCACAAGGGGGGTGGCTACCTCCTTTGCAGCACTTCGAGACGTCTCCACCTCTGCCATTTGTGCTGCAGCTAGTTGGAGCTCTGTACATACTTTTATCAGGCATTATAGCCTGGACATTGCTTCATGGCGAAGAGCTGGTTTCGGCCTGGCCGTGCTACAGGGTCTCCTGTCCTAGAGTCAGGACTTGGCATGTATATTTTCTAATCTCCTCCTCCCAGAATGCTTACAAGCATTATTGCTTGGAAATCGGTCCTAATGGTGTTACCTGCTGCAAGAGCTGTATCTTGAAGTAAGATAGTACAGTTACGTAAGAACTTACCGTAACAGTAGATCTTCGAGAACAGCTCTTGCAGCAGGTACCTTCCCGCCCACCTTCCCCCTTGGAGGAGGCATGGCTTTCCAAGCCTTTGGCAGGGGCTTATGCCCTTTCGTCTTCTGATGGTGGATCCTCGGTCTCCCATTCTGATGTCATCCTGCGGCCGGAAGTCTCCGGCGGGAGAACTGGGGAATCTGGCGGGACCGCCCCCTTATGTACTACGCCTGACGTCGGAGGCGGGACCGATGTCGGGGGCGGTCCCTGCTGAAGATAGCTAACTAGAAGAATTCCGTGGGGTCCTGACGCCTGCCGGCTTCAGTCCTAATGGTGTTACCTGCTGCAAGAGCTGTTCTCGAAGATCTACTGTTACAGTAAGTTCTTACGTAACTGTACTTTTCAGTGCTACTGCACTGAGAGTTTTGTCTTTAGCTTCTTCTGTTTTTTTGAGCCCACACCATTCAAGCAAAGAAGGCCTGCGTAGGGGAGGCTGAATCTCAACTGATCATTCAGATCAGAGATCAGTGAGTCAGTAGGTGCTGGCTAAACGTAGAGAAAGACTTGTATAGTCATGTTGCTACAAACTGATGTAGTGAAGAAGGGATATGCCTTTGCTGAAGGTTGTCTGCTGTATTTTGAAAAAACATCGCACAGAGATTGAATGTTGAAACTGAAGTTCGGTGTCTGGTCCATCTGTTATCCCACAACCCCAGAATGACCTCTGCTATAGGTTGGCTGGTAGGGAGCCTCCCATAGAGCTTAGGGCTCATTCCACCAGGCGTACCGCTGCCTTGGTGGCTGCTTCCAGGGTTATCTCTTTTCAAGAGAAATGCAGGACTGCTGTCTGGAAGTCTGCACACATTTTCATTTCCCACTACTGCATCAACTTTGAGTCGCACTGGATTGCTGGCTTTGGGACCTCTGTTCTCCAATTTCTGTTCACCAAGTAGGGATGCGTGCCTTGCCCCCTTCTCCTGGAGAACTGCTTGGAGTCTACCAGAGTGTGGATAGCGAACCATATCCATGCCCCTAGAAGATTAGTCACCTGTTATCATAGTTCTAGGAGTGTGGTATATGGCCCACATGCACACAATCCTCCCAACCTCCCCTGGCAAGTGGCACATTGATTCTGCTTCCAGCATGCAAGGTCTGACATTACGGGGCAGAATCGGGGCTATACACCTGGATGATGGGGAGGACCTTAGCTTAGACGTCCTGCCAATAGCATTGTTCTAGTGGAACTGCCAGTGTGTGGATGTGAACTTCATACCACTCCTAGAAATACGGTTACAGGTATGTAGCCTATTCTTACAGTACGTAATTTTCATTTTTCCAGAACTTCTGTCTTTTTTGCCGCTGTGTTTGTTCTGAAGTCACTCATCAAACATCATTTTGGATATCGGTGACTTCACATGATATATTATGTTTGCCAATGGGTGGACAGAGATCTGCCACAAATATAGATAACTTGCACTGCAGCAGTGATACAGATCCATGCACTAGTACTGTCTTAGAATTTAAGCCTAAAGCTCAGCAGAGAACAAGGTGCTGTCACTACTAAATATGATGTCAGAATATTTTGAAACTAAAGCATTCTGCCAATCTCGTGGAAACACGCACCACAGAAATCCCTTCCTTTAGCCTGTCTGGTGATGCTGGAGGTTAAGATGCTTGTCGCTACACCTCGGGCCATGCTGGCGACCAGGGTTTGGGAACGAGCCCAGGTTGCTGTGGGTCGGCAGGAGCGAGAGAGGATTGAGCGTCCAGAAGACTGCTGTACATTCTTGGGGAGGGAGGGAGGGTTTGTTTTCCTGCCTGCTGGCTGCCCTCTGGCAATGGTCAGGCAGTATGGTATGGGGAGGCACGTATGGAAGAGCATGTGTTATTAGGGGAAGTGGGTGGGGAGAAAATAGTGGAAAAGAGCCTGGCATTTTCGGTGATGGACCGCTGCCTCCCAAGGGCTGTCCCTGGCTTCTGGATTGGGTCGCCTGGGGAGGGGGGGTGTGAGCTGGCAACCTCCTCCCTGACCCCGGTGTGGGGGAATTTCTGGGGAGCGGCTGGATCCAGATAGTGAGGGCCTTAGCCGCCTGCCAGGGCTCCAGGTGGAAAAAGACGATAATCATAATAATAATAAAAAGAAAAAAAATTCCTTTCCTTTACTTCACAGAGACATGTTTTCCAATGGCTATTTGTTTGCTTGTAAAATCGGTGAGATTCAGGCTTTAACTTGTCAGGAACCTTACATAATTTTTCGTAAGGATGCAGAGGATGGTATATATGGTTAACCACATGTAGTGAGGCTGTAATTCTATAGATAAACTGCTTTGCTATTTTTTTATAATTAACTAAGAGTTTATACTTTCTTTCAGTCTAAGGACCTGGTGAAGGCTTATCCTCCTTTTGTAAACTTCTTTGAAATGAGCAAGCAAACCATAGTGACGTGTGAAAAGCAGAAACCGAGGTTTCATGCGTTCCTTAAGGTACGGAATATTTAATTAGTATTTAGTAAAGAGCTCTGATTGTTTGCAAAATCGCTAAATGTATTAGAAAACTGATTCACAATTCAGTTTTTAATTTCAGAATCCTAATATTTTAGCTGTTATGATTGACTAGATGTTAGTTTTGATGAAGATGCCTTTTAAAACAATGAGAAGTATGTACTGAATTGTCTGAAATATTGTAAAGATCAAGAACTGACGAAAATTCCAAAACCAAGAAAGCATTAAAGTTGAAGATAAATAATTGCAAACCTTTCTTATATTAAATACTTGCACTACAAAACTCATTCCCTTTGTGGTGGCCAATTTTAATTAAGATTAAGCAATGGACTCAACACTTTTTAAAGCACTATTCAAGGAATTGGGTGGCTAATTTTCGTAGTAAGAAAAGTAAATCCTAGCTTTCTGTTGTGCCGAATGACCTTTTTAAATGCATAGTGGCTGTATGTGTCCTGTTCGACAAGCCAAAGTGCTTGCTGTTTTCCAAGTGACTGTTGGTATATGAAGGTCTCAGGACAGTGGATGATGAATTGGATGGTGGGATAGAGACGGAGGAAGGTCCTTTGTCCTTTCAGGGCATTCTTCACCTCATCTCTTGAGTCCACATGGAAAGCTCCTGGAACCTAGCCAGAAAAAGGCAGAGTACCCTCTCACTGACATCCTCAAGAGAGGGGATACCCCGATGGAAGCCTTTCCTGTGGCCGAGGCCATTGTTGGCCTGGCCTTAGAACTTTGGCAGCACCCTGCCTCTTGTCCAGCTGTCTGCCCATATGGGCTGCAAGTATGCGGTGCCTATGGGGTCCCTTGTGGGGTTCACAGTGCACCCTTTGGCCGAGAACCTTGTGACCGCTTCTGTGTTCAGACATACTGGTAGTTGTACTGATGCCAACAGACCTCCTTAGAAGGAATCCAAATATTTGGATCACTCTCCCCGGAAGGTCTATGCAGCCTCATCTTTAGGCCTCCGTCAGGAGAGCTCGGCCATCATCATGGCACACTTCTCCCATGCCCTTTTGGGGTCCTTGGAGAAAGTCCTCCCACATCTCCCCACAGACTTGCAGACTATGGTTAAGCAGGTCCAGGACCAAGGCTCTGCTGTTGCCAAACCGCTCCAGATGGCTCTGTACATCAGGGACTCATGTGCCTGTTCGTTGGCAACCGCAGTTGCCTCTCGCTGCAGGGCTTGGCTGAGGCTCTCCTTCCTTCCGGTGCATACTCGACACAAACTAGCTGATATGCCTTTCCTGGGCACCGATCTCTTAGCCCCAGGTGTGACTGGTCACCTTCAGCGCATTGAGCAGTTAAGTGCCACCTTGGACGCCACTTATTCTAAGGGTTCTTCTGGTCCCAAGAAGCAGCAGAAGTCTTTTTGCCACTCCTCCCCTGTAGCCCAGCAGTCGTCCTTTCAAGGGGGTCAGCAGCAGCAGGCTCAAGCTTGATGTCCCTGGACCCTCCCAGACCCAAAAGGGAGGCCGGGGTTCAGGTCCTGGACGCTCTGCCTCCAAGCCTGCCCAGTGACGGGGTGGGGGGCTGCCACCCCTTCTGCCATCATGCCAGCTCTGGGTCCTCCCGTGGAGGGGCCGGCTCCACCACTTTCTTTCTGTCTAGTCCGCTGTTACCATGGACAGGTGGGTCTTAGAAGTGGTCGGCCAGGGACTGCAAAGGCCGATGGCACATTTATAAGGTAGAAAAAGAAATGGGCAGACTGGATGGGCCTTGCGGTCCTTATCTGCCGTCAACTTCTATGTTTCTATGTTTCTATGCCTCTGGAATTCGAGCAGTACCCTCTAAGCCGAGCCTGCGGTCCATGGGAGGACAGTGTATTCGGCCTCACTCAGTTGGCTCTACGAGACAACATTGTTCAGCTCCTCCTCAAGGAGGCAGTAGCTCCAGTGGCGAACCCTCCAGCAGACCCAGACTTTGTTTCCAGGTACTTCCTGGTTCCCAAGCAGATGGGGAGACGACCGGAGTCAGTATCTCAGGTCACGCCCCTTCCTGATGGTCACTCTCTCAGATTATACCATCCCTGTAGCGAAACATGTGGTCTGCTAACTGGACCTCCAGGACGTGTTCTTTCACATCCCAATCTGTCCATCCCACCAGCAGTTCCTCCGCTTCAGAGCAGAGGGAACCCTATACGAGTTCCGAGCCATGCCATTCGGCCTGTCATCGGCCCCACAGGTCTTCACCAAATGCATTGCAGTGGTGGCAGCCCACCTGGGGGGGGGGGTCAGAATTTACTCCCACCTCGACGATTAGCTCTTAGCAGGTTCTACCCAGCAGGAGCTGGAGGTTCAGGGATCTGACCCTCCAAACCTGCTCCCAACTTGTCCTCCTGATCAATGAGGTCAAGTCTGAGCTTGTACCTTCTCAGGTGATACGCTTCATTGAGGCAGAGCTCGACTTTCGTCAAGCCAGAGCTCGGCTCCCGGTGGACATGGCGGAGGTTCTCTCCTCCTTTACCCAGTCATTTCTGGTTGGGTAATTGCGCCCTGCCCCGAACTTAGTGCACCTTCTGGGGTATATACAGTAGTGGCATGCACCTCTGTGGTCCGTTGGGCCTGGTGGCACATGCGCCCCCTCCAGTGGGAACTGGCCACCCAGTGGACTCAACATCATGGTCATTTTGACCAACTGGTCACTGTGACCCAGAAGATGTGGTACGCTCTCCAATGGTGGACCGTCCTAGACCGGTTGCAGGAAGGGATCCAGTTTGTCCACTCCAAGCCGTTGGCTGTCCTTACGACTGATGCCGAAAAATTTCTAGCTAGCAGTCTGTGGCGGGGGACTGCCCCCATGTCAGGTAACCGGCATCATGCAACGTCGGTATAAAGGGGTGGTCCCCCACACCTGCCTTACAATTCTTTCCCGGCGTCGGCTTGTGAAAGTTCCTTGCGGTAGAACAGCGCTCGTCAGTTCATTCATCAGTCCTAAAGTTGTTTTTTCTCTACATCTGCTGTGTATGTCGTCCTAGACGCCTCTGAATCTCATAAAAACAAGTGCTACTCGTGTGGTTCCCAGTTTCCACACAAGGATGGCCACAGGGAGTCCGACAAGTCTGACGCCAGCTCCGATGATGACCGCCCGGTCAATAAACCTGTGCCACACCCTGTCATCACGTCTGATGCCCCAGGCTGTCCGCAATGGATAACCCTGTTGCCGACTGGGGTCCCCATGTCCCCTCAGTTCTCATACAGGGATTTCAACCCTCCTTACCTGGTCGAAACAGACGACTTTGGGACATTGCCGTCAGGGGTTCCCCCTCCTTCGCCAGACCCTCTGACGCCGGATCCTCAGGTGCTGGTTCTAACGCTGGCCAACCTGAAGCCGCCCTCTGTCAGGACCCGTGGGGCCGACGTTTCCTCTGTCCAACCCGCTAGCAGGGCCTTTGCCAGGTCCTTCTGCTCCGTCAGAGCCCCTGGCACCCGAGACCACAATACCCGGTGCCGCAGTACCCGGACCCTCCGTATCCGACGCTGCAGTACCCGACTCGAGGTTTCCCGCTGTCTGGCTATGGATACTCCTCTTACGGGTACCCACACTACCCATATCTTCCACCTTCACCACCCACCCACTCCACAGCTGCCTGCTGATCTGAAGGAGACCATGGCCTCCTAGTGGGCTGAGGCCAGGGCTCAGCTCACCAAGGAGGTAGAGTCTCGTCTCCCAGCGTTGGTCCCTACACCAGACCCCCCTACATCGGAGACTCCCTCTCGTTTACCCGACACCAGAGGAGAACCTTCTGGTGCCTGAGATGGGGAGGACACGCACCCCTGGGAACTCCCCAGAGGGGTCATCCGTCCCCCTCCCAGGGAGGAGTCGTCTTCCTCCTCTTCCTCGGACACATCTGACTCAGACTCTGAGTCCGACCACGCTGACCATGGAGACGAGCCCCATACTCCAGAACGCCCAAGGCTGAGGGATCCTCCGAAGTCCCCTTCGGAGGACCCATTCCTTTCTGGAGCTATTAAGGAAGATCCAGAAAACATGCCAGTAGCAGTCAGTGGAGCCACACCCACAGCGTAGGAAGCTTGCTGCTCATTTGGATCTGCCAGAGACCACTCCTACACCGATTCCACCCTGGATAGGGCCTCACGCCGACCTTGATTCCACCATCTGGAAACAACCTTCCGTTCTAGCCCACAATTCTGAGGAAGGCGGACAGGCTATACCAGGCTCCGGAGGGTGTAGACTTTCTCAGCCTTCACCCGAAGGCGGATTCGGTTGTCATCAGCACCACCCATGGCCGCTCCACCAGCCCTAAACATCTGTCCCCACCTGACAAGGAATCCCAACTTCTGGATTGGTACAGGAAGGTCTTTTCTAGGAACGTGGATATGTTGTTCAATCCACACTGTCTGGCAGGTTCCTTGCCGCTTTAAGATGGGCTGGAAAGTCTTAAAGCTGGTTCCTCCCACCCACCCGGGTGGTAAAACCCTCCGCTCCGCCCCATGATGCTAGATCTTCCTTACCGCTTGGAAGCTCAGGTTCCCTCCTTAGTGCTCTTGCATCTCTAGGCCTGGATCCTAAACCTTCGGTTTTACCGAAAATCGTGCTTAAATACATGAGACTTAAGTCTTCTCCTTCCCTCGCGGCTGCAATGGATTCAAAATCCGCTTCTGGCTTCTGTTGGTGCCCTTGCAGGCAGAAGATGCCTTGGACCGACCCGCACGCCACGTGCATCTACTGCCTGGGTCATGCCCATGATCCGCAGGCCTGCGATCTTTGCAAGTCCTTTTCAGCTTCGGTTCTTGAAGACCGCGCTGCTTGACTACAACTTGGGTGCCCCGCAAAAACTGTTTCCGCCAGTGAAATCGAAGGAGACCTGTTGGGTGGTGTCAGTGGCTGCGGGCTTCGCTGAGCAGCTGGGGCAGTTAATAGCCCTTGAGCAGGAGGCAGCCCAGGTCACATCTTCTTCTTCTTCCTTGACGTTTATCCCGCTGTCCTTGGGCTCTTCCTATACTGCTTCCTTTAAGGAGCTTTATCAGTCCCTCTCCACAAGGGGAGCGGTGAAAGGTAAGTCTCACCGTTGGCGTTCGTGGGGAGGGAGATGTTGCCCCCAGGCGTCTCTTATCGACTTGATCCAGAAGTTGCTGCTAAGGCCACTGGCTTTCGGTGTCCCTGTCAGGTCAGCGGCGGAACGCAGTCATGCGGTCAAGGAATTGTTCTCCACCCGTTTGTGGGCTATCGACGGAGAGGCCGATGACTGTCTTTCACCGGTACCCCTGGTGGTTGCCAAGGACTTGCCTCGGCCTCACAAGCTGAAGTCCCCGGTCAAGGACCCTGAGCCGGGGGATGAATGGGTTTCCCCTCCTCCTCTTCGACCCATTGTCTGCGACCCCGACTGTCTCTGTTCTCCACCATGTCGGGCAAGTCCCGCCGACATCAGAGGTCTCTGTACTGACATCAAGGAAAGCTGCGCTGCCGCTTTTCCTCATCATCCTCTTCGGAGTATAGGCTCCAGCGCAAGTTGCATCGGTGCTGTGAGGACATGATGTGGCAGCAGCTTTTTTTGGCTGGCAACAAGCAGACTCCGTTGCCTATCCCGGCTGTTAAGTGGCTGTCACCCGAACTGCCAAAGCAACCTCTTGCCCTCAGCTCCTTGGTCTAGGAGCTGACTCCGGCACCGATTGCTTGGCCGGAGCTGGCTGCTCCACCCATTGTGGTGGAACCACTGCCCCCGCAACCGAAGACTGGGACCCCGACCAAGGATTCTCGGTTGGGTCAAGGCTTGCCCCACTGGTTGTCTGCCACCCTCACCCCCGATCAGCCTTGGTGAGTGGAGGATGGCTCAGACGTTCGGCAGCCGTTCGCGGACTCCTCAGAGTCCAACTCCTTCCTGTATTTCAGGCCCCTCAACCTGGAATCCTCCTGGGGTCTGTTGGTGGACTAGAGCCCATCCTCGTTCCTTGGTATTCTTCGGCTCATCTCAGAGTCTACTGGGATGCAGCTCGAACCTGTGCAAAAACGGGCCAGATATCCCCTCATGGAGATTTTGGACCGAGGGGATTCCCCCACGGAGGTCTTCCCTGTAGCCTAGGCCATTGTTTGTCCGGCCTTGGAGTTGTGGCAGCGGCCTGCATCCTGTCCTGCGCCTTCGGCCAGGATGTCCTGCAAGTATGCTGTCTCGACCGTTTCCCTCTCTGGTTTTTTGGAGCACCTCTCTGCTGAAGGGCTGGTAACAGATAGCATTTTCTGGCACTCTGGAAACTCCAGGGACGTAGAGAAGCCCCCGGACAAGGAGTCCAAAAAGCTGGACTACTCCGGCGCAAAGTTTATGCTGCCTCCTCCCTAGTCCTTAAACAGACTAGCTCGGCTTTACTGATGGCTCACTTTTCACACGCTCTTTTGGGCTCCCCTGATGAGGTGCTTCCTCATCTCCTGGCTGACCTTAAAACGATGGTCAAGCAGGTGCGGGATCAGGGAAGGGAGGTGGCCAAGCAACAGCTCCAGACTGCTTTGGACAACGGAGACTGTTGTGCTCGGTCAGTAGCGGCCACAGAAGCCATGCGCCGCAGAGCTTGGCTGCGGATCTCTACCTTCACGGTAGATACCTAGCACAAGCTGGCAGACGTCCCCTTCTTGGGCACTGACTTGTTCGGGCCCGGGGTGGAGGACCATCTCCAGAGGATCAAGACATCCAATGCCACCTTGGACTCTGTCATGTCTGCCCAGAAGGACAAAGACCACCAGCAACGGCGTAAGCCCTTTCGCCCTTCCACCCCTGCGACATGTCTGGCCCAGCAGCACCAGCAACAGGGCCAGAAGGCTCACGCTTGGCGCCCAGAGGCCAAGCCTGCTGCTTCCTCCAACAGGAAGCCTGGAGGGAAAGGCCCAGGCGGCTCCTCGGCCGGCCCTTCCTCCAAGCCTGCCCAGTGACTGGTTGAGGGGGTACTGCCCCCAACCTCGTCACTCCTCCCCAGGGTCCCCTCCCGGGGGGACTGCTCAGCCGTTTCCTTTCTACCTGGTCCACTATCACCACGGACTGTTGGGTGTTGGAAGTGGTCGGCAGGGGTCTGCCTCTGGAATTAGAGCGGACCCCTACCTTTTGGGCCATCTCCCCTCGGGGGGGGGGGGGCTACCGGTTCTGCAGCGCCTCTTTCGGCTTGTTGAGCCGACGTAGCTGTGCTCCTACAAAAGGAGGTGATCAGCAAGGTGGCGGATCATCCTCCAAGCCCAGGATTTGTGTCCAGGTACTTCCTGGTCCCAAAACAGATGGGGGGCGGGGGCTGGTGCCCCATTCTCTATCTGCATGACCTGAACAAGTTCCTAAGGCCATGCACCTTCAGGATGGTCACTCTGGCTCAGATCATACCATCCTAGGCATGTGGTTTTGTTCTCTGGCTCTCCAGGACGCATTTTTTTCTTGTCCCAATCCATCCGTTACATCGATTCCTCCACTTCAGAGCAGAGGGATCCCTGTACGAGTTCCGGGCCATGCCCTTCGGTCTTTCTCCAGCTCCCAGGGTCTTCACCAAATGCATGGCAGTGGTGACAGCATTCCTGCGGCGCCAAGGGCTCCGGGTGTACCCTTACCTGGATGACTGGCTGATAGCACCCCCCTCCAGGCTGGAGGCGGAGTGGTACAGAGATCTGGCCCTCCAGGTCTGCTCTCAAATTGGTCTCCTGATCAACGAGGCCAAATCAGAACTCATGCCATCGCAGGTGATTCGGTTCATCGGGGCAGAGCTCGACTCTCTTCGAGCCAGAGCCCGGCTCCCAGCGGACAGGGCTGAGGTCCTTTCCTCCTTTGCCCAGTCATTTCAGGTTGGGCAATTGTGCCCTGTCTGGGACTTCCTGCGCCTTCTGTGTCTCATAGCGGCTTGTCCACTGGGCCTTCTAGCATATGCGTCCCCTGAAATGGGGGCTGGCCCGCCAGAGGTCTCAGCACTAAAGTCCTTTGGACCAGCCAGTAACTGTGACCCAAAAGATGTGGGACGGCCTGCAGTGGTGGCTTGTCCCAGCTCATCTGCAGGAGGGTATCCAGTTTGTCTGCCCCGAGCTGATGGTCATTCTTACGACCAATGCCTGTTTGATAGATTGGGATGCCCATCTGGGGGAGCTCCAGGTCCATGGCCTCTGGTCCCTTCAGGAGTCTTGATGCCACATCAACCTGCTGGAGCTGCCAGCGGTACAGCTAGCCCTCACTGCCTTCGTTCCATTTGTACGGGGTCAAGTGGTTCAGGTCCAGACGGACAATACCACGACCAGGTACTATCTCAACCATCGGGACAGGACGCACTCCTTGCCTGTGTGCAAGGAAGCTCTCCACATTTGGTGTCTCATGATCAGCCTGGAAGCGGATCTTCTAGTTATCTATATGGCAGGAGCCTCGAACAGTCTGGCCGATGACCTCAGCCGGATAGGCATTGTATCTCACGAGTGATCTCTCCTGACTGAGGTAGTTCAAGACCTGTTCTCCAGTTGGGGAACCCCTCAGGTGTACCTGTTTGCCTCCAAGGAGAACATGAAGCTGAAGCATTTCATTCCCACCCCCTCAGCAGGGCTTGCTGCAGGGGGATGCCTTTTTGAGGCCGTGGACCCCGGGCCTCTTCTACGCCTTCCCACCATTTCCCTTGATCCACAGGGTGCTTCTCAAGGTGAAGAGGGACAAGGTGCAGGTGATTCTGGTAGCCCCAGACTGGCCTTGCCAGTTCTGGTACCCTGATCTCCTCAGCCTCGGCTCCAGGCTCCCGAAGCGGCTCCCATCCCACCCAGACCTGATCTCAGTCAACAAGGGGAAGGTGCTCCATCCGGACCTTCATTCCCTGCACCTGATGGCCTGGTTCCTGAGGGGCTAGAGTTCAAAGCCTTGGGTTTTTCAGACGAGGTCCTCAACATTGTTGAGGCATCCCATAGGGAGTCGACCAGCAAATGCTATGTCTTTAAATGGAAGAGATTCCCATTTGGTGTCAGAACAAGGGGTTAGATCCCTCTTCCTGTCCATTGGCTAGCATTTTGGACTACCTGTGTTCCCTTTCTCAGCTAATGCTTCGGTCGATGACCCTTAAGGTGCACCTGGCAGCCATCTCTACCTATCGGGCGCAGGCTGGCAATCTGTCGGTGGCGCAGGAGAAGGTGGTCTGGTGCTTTTTTCAAAGGCCTTGATCACATATCCCCTCCAGTGCGAGAACCTCCACTTCCTTGGGATCTACTGCTGGTATTGGCCAAGCCATTCGAACTGATGCACAGGTGCGATATCTCCCACTTGTCATGGAAGACTGCCTTCTTGGTGGCTATAATGTCAGCCAGAACAATGGTATAGCTCCAGGCGCTTTCCATTGAGTCTCCTTATCTGGTCTTCCACAGGGACAAGGTTGTCCTTCGTCCCCACCCGAAATTCCTTCTGAAGTTGGTGTTGGAGTTTCACCTGAATCAGGTATTGACTCTGCTGGTGTTCTACCCCTGTCACACCTCTGAGGCTGAATATAGGCTCCATACTCTGGACCCTAGAAGAGCGCTCACTTATTACAAGGAGTGGACAGCTGAAGTCCGGGAAGAGGTTCGCCAGCTGTTTGTCACCTATGCTGAATCCGCACCTGGCAGACCTGCAGCCAAGCGAACGATTAGTAGGTCACCTCCTGCATAGATCTCTGCTATAGGTTGGCGGGCATGGAGCCACCGAAATGGACAAGAGCTCATTCTACCCACCATAGCGCTGCTTCGGTGGCTGCTTCTACGGACGTTCCTATCCAGGAAATCTGCAGGGCTGCTACCTGGAAGTCAGTACACACCTTCATTTCCCATTACCACATTGACCTAGAGTCATGCCCGGATGCTGGTTTTTGGGACCTCTGTTCTCCAGTCCTTATTTCCCAAGTAAGTATCTGGGTGCGTGCCTTGCCTCCCTCCTCCCGGAGAACTGCTAGGAGTCTGCCAGACAGTGTGGATTGAACAACATATCCACGTCCCTAGAAATACAGGTTACTCACCTGTAACAGGAGTTCTAGGAGTGGTATATGTTCATCGACCCGTCCTCCCTGGCTTTGATGCACAACCTGGCTTCCAGCAGGCTAGATCTGACATCATGGGGTGGAGCCGAAGGTTTTACCACTCGGGTGGGTGGGAGGTGCCAGCTTGAAGACTTTCCGGCCCATCTTAAAGCGGCAAGGAACCTGCCAGACAGTGTGGACGAACAACATATACCACTCCTAGAACGCCTGTTACAGGTGAGTAACCTGTAATCTTATCTGTGTCAGTCTTCACCATTCATCACAGATGGGTACTGGCCGGAGATCAGGACCCCGCGGGGGCCTCTTTTTTTTTTTTTTTTTTAAAGGATAGGTGGAGCAGATGCAGCATCGGCGCTGCCCTCGAGGCCGACGTACTACGTGGCGCTCGAGGATTAGCCGTTAGGCTGCGTCGACTCCGCCTGCCTACCAGTTCTTCGTCTCCCGCCATCGAGGTCGCCTCGTGGGAAGCCAACTGAAGAAAATTTGAAGAGTTTTTAGGCCTTTAGCCTTTCGTTCGTTTGTTCGTTCAACTGCCTGTCGGTTACCTGCTAGTTCTGGGTTCTGCCTCCACTCGACGTCGCCGGTAAGATCTTTCCTTTTTATTTTAAAGCTTGCGACGTCGAGTCGGTGTTTGGTGTTTTTTTCCGTAGGTCATGTCTCAGTCGGAGGGCAAGAAGTTTTCTAAGGCAGGTCGGCCCCTATGCGTCGGTGCCTGTGCGGCCGCAAGTACTCCGTTACCGACCAGCATGACCGGTGTCTTGCGTGTCTTGGCCCGCTACACGACATGGATTCATGCGACTCCTACTTCTCCATGGACCGCCGCGTCGTCTAACAGCGCGCGTTTAAAGTAGGGCGAGTTCCGCTGACTTTCGGTGGTAGGGTTCGCTCGTCGGGCCAACCGCGCTCTCGGCCTTTCCTTCGGGTCCCCTCCGGTTCCTCTACGGACCGGGGAGGAGGAGCCCTCGGCTTCCTGTAGCCTAGCCTTGGCGAGGCTCCTCCAGCGGCGCGGAGGCCCGTCCGCTTCCTCCGAGGAGCAGGTGAGGCGCCGCTATGTCGCCCCGCCGGGGGTGGCTCCCCTGGTCGGAAGGCCGGGTCGGCGCTGTCCTGAGCGCCCGTCGATCGGTGCTGCGGGGAACGCCCGGTGCCGTGGGCCCTGTCGGCACCGACTCGTCTCTTGGTGCCGTGGGCCCAATGGCGCCGACTCTGCTCATGGCGCCGTGACCCTGGATTGGCGTTGCCTTTTCGCCATGTCTCGCGCGCCGAGGTTGAGCATGGCATCGTGGAGCCTTCGGGGTCGTCTGTCGGTGCCGTCCTCGACGCCGTTGGTGCTCTTGGTGCCGCTCGCGGCGCCGAGGCTCTGCGGTGGTGTGTTCGGCGCAGAGTCCGCCGCCGGGCCGTTTGCACCGCTGGTCCTCGGTGCCCGGCTGGCGTCAGGGGCCTGGCAGTGTCGTCGGCGCCTAGGCTGTTGTTGGGGCTGCCGTTGGCGCCATCTCTGTCCCTGGTACCGCCCCCAGTGCCAGTGGACTTGATGGCGCCGCGGCTGGCCCTGGCTCAGGACCTTTGGCCCGAGCTGCCCTGCCGCCTTCTGTCAGCCCGCTTGCGAGGAACTGTGGAGCAGCAGTGCCGCCTTAGCCACTACTTTGACTGCTGGGCTCTTTGGTAAGGTCGCCTTCCCTCGCCCTCCTACCGTTTGGCTTAGGGCCTCAGACTCTACCTCTTCGGGGTCGGAAGGGCAGTGTCACCTTTCGGGGTTGTCTGCAGAGGAGGGCGAACCGGTGGTCTCGACGACGAGTCACAGCCAGCCCCCTTCTGAGGAGCATCGGGTTCTCCCCGAAGTTGGGGTCAGTGGTACTGACCAGCAGGCTATAGTGCGTGCCACCATTGCCATGCAACCTGGCCTTGGAGGGTTCCTTGACCCCTCGGCGGTGGTACCCCCTCCCGTAGTGTCTCGATCGCCCAACTTTGGGGCCCATTGGGAAGTCTACAGGAGGGGAAGGTGCTGCTCCCTGGGTCTCCCCTTCGGGGGCAGCCCAGAGCTGCCAGCTACCTAGGCTGGCCCTCTCGAGGACCAGGACCCTCTCGGACTCTGAGGGGTCGAGGGGTGTGGGGTCGGCGCGTCGGCCTTTCTCTGGGGTCCACCCCGGCCCTGGACGAAGCCGAAGTGCAGACTTCCGCCCTTCCCCTTCCGGTTCCTTGAGGGGGTCCCATTCTTTGGAGGCAGGGGACCGTCCTTCTGGATCTATATGGCCCCGGTCGCCTCACTGGGGGGATTCTTCTGGGTGCAGCCTCGGCAGTACCAACGTGGTTGTACAGCTGTCGGCTGTGGAGTCTTCCGGGACACCCTCCTCGGGTGTCCATGGTCCGCTCCCTAGCCCTGGCAGAGGTCAGCCGACTTCTTCTCTCGGCTCTGCCCTATCCCTCTGCCACATTCTCCAGCGCTCCCAGGCATTCTTGGTCCTAGCGGCCCTCTTACCTGGGAGCAGTTCAGGCAGTGGCTGCTCGGGTTCCCTGCCTACGTTAGGGGCCATGGACAGCCAGGTTTTCAACCTCCCCGAGCAGCTACCCTCGGAACGCATGGTGACTTCCAGCTCCTCATCCCCCTCTCCTGGGGGAGAGGAACCATCTGTCCATATCTCTCCTGCCGCTGATCTCTCTGAGTATCAGCGTTTCCTCATGAGGATGATGGAGGACCTTCACCTTTCTCCCCTGTCTGTGAGCAATCCTGAGCATTCGGCGCACGCCTTCCTAGGCGATTTCAGTGCGGCCACCCTTGTGGTGCCGCCCTGGCCTGCTCCCTTTCCGGAGGTGTCCATGCATTTCTGGCAGAGGCCCTTCACCAGAGTTCCTGCCCCTAGGGACCTCAGCCAGAGGTATTGCGCTCTCCCCCGGAGTCTACAGGTTCTATGCCTCATCCGCAGTCCGGATTGACGCACCTGGATACCTCTGACGGGCTTCGCGCCCTCCACCGTGACCGGCCCCCAGATCAAGACTCCTTGGATTTTGACTTCTGGGGGAGGAGGACTTTCTACTTGGCACGGTTGCTTCTCTCCATCTCTGCTCATCAGGCCAATATGCAGCCTACAACAGGTTCTTGTGGTCAGCGCTAGGTCAGATCCTAGCTGCTTTGCCTGACTCTGAGCAAACCAGGCAAGCCATCGCACTCTCTGCACGTGGCCTGGAACTAGCAAGGCACCAAGCAAGGGCATCTTACGACGCCAGTGAGGTAGCTACCAGGGTCGTAGGGACAGCGATCTGCACCAGGAGATTGGCGTGGCTTCGCCTTTCCCGGTTGTCACCCTTGGCCCGGCGTAGGGTGAGTTGCTCCACTTACCAGGGAACCTATCTCTTTTCCTGTAGGGCGAGATGACGTTTGTCGGGGCAACTTCCTTCCCCCTCCGGAGGACCCTGTCTCACTCTCCTCACTCTCGGGCCTCTTCAGGCCCAGAAGGTTCCCCTCCTTAGTGTGTCACCCACTGAGGGCTAAGGGACTCTGTCCCTTAGGGTGCAATGAATCAGCCCCCTTCGGGGGGCTTGGTACTCACCCATCTGTGATGAATGGTGAAGATTGACACAGATAAGATATAAAAATTATGTACCTACCGTAATTATGATCTGTCTGTGTGTCTTCACCATTCATCACAATCCCATCCGCCATCTCCCTGGGGCTTCAGTCTCTGGATCCTCCTCCCTCTGTGCCTACCCCTCTTTTTGAGTGGGATAAAGTTGGGACACACAGGGAGGTAGTTTCTTCCCTAAGGGGTACAGTTCGAGTGGCACTCCTTCTCTACTACATATCTTCACCCCTACGGGGTGGGAGCTGGTGGTTGCCCTCCTTCTAACTGTTTAAAAAAAAAAAAAAAAAAATTCCCTTTTTTTCCACCAAATATCTTTACAAAGAGAGTACTGAGTCCCTGTACCCTATCCTTCTCCAGAATAGCAGACTCTGCTTTTGGGGTATTGCCAGTTATTCTGTGCCTTGAATTCTGGCAAGAGAGCTTTGCTACTCCTTGCAGTTCCTATACAGTCTGGTGATGGACAAGGGTCCTGGATCCTTGTTACCTCTCACTCTCTCCTAAATTTTCTCTCCCCCCTTTCCCTCCCTTCTTCCATTTCCAGAGATTGGGGCCCCTACCCATTCCCCTTAGTCTTACTTCTTCTATGCTGTCCTCTCAGTTGTTATTTCTCCTTTCAGTTTAGTTTTTCTCTTCCTTTTTCTGTCCCTTGGACTCTCTTGTCCAACCCTCCATCCCTTCCTCTTATCTCTCCGGTGACTCAGAACTGGTAGGCAGGTGGAGTCGACGCAGCCCTAACGGCTAATCCTCTCAGCACCACGTAGTACGCCTGTGCCTCGAGGGGCGGCGCCGATGCTGCGTCGGCTCCACCTATCCTTTAAAAAAAAAAAAGCTCCCGAGGGGTCCTGATCTCCGGCCAGTACCCATCTGTGATGAATGGTGAAGATACACAGAAAGATCATAATTACGGTATGTACGTAATTATTTTCCTCTTCTACCCTAGGCATCAGGGCCCTCAATTACATTAGCCATATGGGGGGTTTCCAGAAGTCCATCCTTAGCTAGGTGGAATCCAAGTTGGACTGCCTTCCTGATTTGCAAACTAAGCAGGACCTGGGAGACCTAGTCCATTCTGCTCATTTTGCCTGTAGGCACATGCTTCGTGCCACCTACAATGTGGTGGACACAGCTGGAAGGAGCTCGGCCTTTGCCATGGCCTATGGCTTCATGCGTGGCTCCGTGTGTCAGAATTGGTCCCTGAGGTACAGTCCGCTGTACTGGATGCTCCCTTCAGGGGTTCGGTGCTGTTCAGGGGTGATGTCAAAGACATTATAACCAAAGTGCAAGAGAAGGGCACTGCACTAAAGTCTGTCCAGACTTTGTACAGACCCCCTCAGGGGCAGCAACATCTTTTTCTTTGCCATACCCAACAGAAAGAAAAGCCTCAAGGAAAGTGTG
The DNA here is from genome assembly GCA_016271365.2 of Neoceratodus forsteri. Taxonomy (NCBI): domain Eukaryota; kingdom Metazoa; phylum Chordata; order Ceratodontiformes; family Ceratodontidae; genus Neoceratodus; species Neoceratodus forsteri. The sequence continues at coordinate 514,001,815 of CM028137.1, forward strand.
CCAACAAATGTCGGACCCCTCCAGCAACCAAGACTCCACCCAGCAAAAAGTACGTGGGAGCCTTGGCTGCTATGCTGCCCCACGCCACCTGACTCCCTGCCTCTGGCCATTCCAGAGGAACCAGTGGGGGGAGATTATCCTCCCATCTGCCAGGTTGGGAGAGGATAACATCAGTTCTAGGGACATGGATATGTTGCTCATCCACACTGACTGGCAGGTTCCTTGCCGCTTTAAATCTTGCCGGAAGGTCTTCAAGCTGGCTCCTCCCACCCACCCGGGTGGTAAAACTCTCGGCTCCGCCCCATGACGCCAGATCTTCCTTACCGCTTGGAAGCTCAGGTTCCCTCCTTAACGCTCTGCGTATAAGACTGGTTCCTAATTCTTTGAATTTGAAATTAAAAGTTTTGCTAAAAGACTTGGTCTTCTCTCCCTCGCTGACTACGATGGACAAATCGACTCGGTTTCGGAGATGCCCTTGCGGGCGAAGTTGTCTCTAGCGGATCCGCACTCGCGTGCGTCTACTGCTGGGCCTGGCATGACCTGCAGGCCTGCGACCTGTGCTCTTCCTTTTGACTCGTCCTCGAAGACCCGTGCTGCCCGTTTACAACTGGGCGTCCGAAGCGATTTCCTCCGGTAAAGTCAAAGAGGCCGGTCGTGGCGGGCTCGGCGGATCAGCTCGAGCAGATGATCACCCTCGAAGGCGGTGGCAGGCGCTTCTACCTCAACTGCGGCATTTGTCCGCTATCTCTCAGTGCCTCTTATTCGGTTTCTTTTAAGGGCTTTGTCTGACCCTCTCGACAAAGGTGAGGGTCCAACTTCTTCTGGACCGTTTTCTTGGTCCAAAGAGACAAAGTAAGTCTCACCGTCGGCGCTCTTGGGAGTGGGAAGATCCCTCTCCTAGTTGTCATCTATCGACTTGATCGACCTCACCGTCAGCCACTGGTTTCACGGTGTCCCCATCAGGCCAGTTGACCGAGACTCCGTCGGCCGTGATCGAGATTTTTCTCGACCTGTTGGACGGGTTGTCGGCTGGAGAAGCTGAGAATCCCATCTCCCCGGTTCCCCCGGTGGGAGTTGAGGATCCCGTCGGCTCGTCTGTGCCTCCGGTTCCGGAGCCTTTGGTTGAATCGTCCGAACCGAGGTGTCGATTCCCTGACGCCTCCCCACCGTCCTCGGCCTGGCGAGGGTTCACCACCATTCTGGCGTCTGCTGTCAGCGATCCCGCCATCATGGGCGGTCTCGGCGCGCCGCTCAACCTCTTCCTCGGACGAGGAGGCTTGGCGCAAGTTGCGTCGGAGATAGAGGAACTCGTGTGGCAACTCCTTCTGACCGGGGAATAAGCCGCGTAGTCTTCCCGGCCATTAAGTGACTGTCACGGGGCCGAAACAACCCCTCGTTTTAGCCGAGGCCTGTTCCCAGGCGGTTGTTCGGCCAATTCAGCTGCCCCACCGATTCCGGTGGAACCTCCGCCTCCACAGCCGTTAGTTGGGGCTCCGACCAAAAATTCTCAGTTTGCTCAGGGACTGCCCCATAGGCTGTCTGTCACCCTCACTCCCGATAGACCTCGGCAGGTGGAGGGTGGCTCAGGCCTGAGGCAGCTCTTTGAGGACTCTTCCGAATCCGAGGATGATTCCTCCCTTTTCTCCAAGCGAATGAACTTGGAGTCCTCAGGAGGACAGTCGGACGATAGCCCTTCGTCCTTCCTAGGATTGCTTCGGCTCATCTCGGAGTCCACCGGGATGAAGCTCGAACCCGTTTCTAAAATGGCCAGGTATCCCCTCACGGAGATTCTGGACCGAGGGGATTCCCCTAAGGAGTCCTTTCCGGTGGCCGAGGCCATAGTGGGTCCGGCCTTGGAGCTCTGGCAGCACCCTGCTTCCTGTCCTGCGCCTTCGGCCAGGATGGCCAGGAAGTATGCGGTCCCTACCGGTTCCCTGTCCGGTTTTTCGGAACACCCCTCGGCTGAGGGGTTGGTTACCGACAGCGTTTTCCGGCGTGCGAGAGCGCTAGGGATGTAGACAAACCTCCGACAAGAGGTCAAAATTGGACTATGCCGGCGAAAAGTCTATGCTGCGTCCTCTCTCGGCCTTAGCGCAGGCCAGTTCGGCTGTCCTCATGGCACATTTTCTCATGCCCTGTTGGGCTCCCTGGATGAGGTCGTCCCTCATCTTCCGCGGATCTGCAGACTACGGTCAGGCAGGTGCGGGACCAGGGCAGTGGCCAAACAGCTCCAGACTGCTTTAGACATTGGGGACTCATGTGCCAGGTCTGTGGCGGCCGCAGTGGCTATGCGTCGTCGGGCTTGGCTGAGGATATCCACCTTTACGTCGGATACCCAGCACAAGTTGGCGGATGTTCCCTTTTTGGGGACTGACCTCTTCGGCCCTGGGGTGGAAGGTCACCTGCAGAGGATCGAGAGGTCCAATGCTACCTTGGACTCAGTCTCTTCCGCTCAGGACGACAAAGGCCGCAAACCACAGCCTAAGCCCTTTCGTCCTTCTGCGCCCGTGGCGCGTCCGGCCCAGCAACGTCAGGGCCAGCAGGCTCGGGCTTGGCATCCCAAACCCAAGCCCGGGGCTTCCTCCAACAGGAAGCAGGGAGGTAAAGGCCCAGGAGGTCCCTCGGCCGGTCCCTCCTCCAAGCCTGCCCAGTGACGGGCTGAGGGTGCCACCCCAACCCCGTCCACCTCACCCCAGGTTCCCCGTGGGGGGACGGCTCCGGCACTTCCTTTCCGCCTGGTCTGTTATTACCACGGACAGGTGGGTACTGGAGGTGGTGGGAAAAGGCCTGCCTCTAGAATTCGAGCAGGCCCCGCCCTTCAGAGCCGTCGCACCTCGGGGGCCTCGGGATCATAGCCTCACTGTAATACCATTCCGGACGACATTGCTCTCCTCCTCCAAGGAGGTGATCAGGACCCTCCCTCAGACCGGGGTTTGTGTCCAGGTACTTCCTGGTTCTGAAGCGGACGGGGGCTGGCGCCCATTCTCGACCTACCGACCTGAACAAGTTCCCTAAGGTCTCGAACCTTCAGGATGGTCACTCTGGCTCAGATAATACCATCCCTGGAACCGGCATGTGTTCTGCTCTCTGGACCTGCAGGACGCGTTCTTTCACGTCCTATCTGTCTGTCACATGGAGATTCCTTCGCTTTCGGCGGAGGGATCCCACTGAGTTCGAGCCATGCCCTTGGCCTGTCTCCAGCTCCCAGGGTCTTCACCAAATGCATTGCAGTGGTGACAGCTTTCCTCTTGGCGCCGAGGGGTCGGGTGTACCCTTACCTGGACGATTGGCTGATAGTAGCCCCTCAGACAGGAGGTGGGGCGGTCAGAGATCTGGCCCCTCCAGGTTTGCTCTCAAGTCGGCCTTCTTATCAACGAGGCCAGAGTGAACTCGAGCGAAGCAGGTGATTCTGTTCATCGGGGCAGAGCTCGCTCTCTTGACCAAAGCGCGGCTCCCGGCGGACAGGGCGAGTTCTTACCTCCTTTGCCCAATCATTTCTGGTTGGGCAATCAGCCTACCTGGGACTTCCTCGCCTCCTGGGTCTCATGGCGGCCTGTACCGGCGTGGTCCGTTGGGCACGCTGGCACATCGCCCCTTCAGTGGGGACTGGCCAGCCAGTGGTCTGGCAGCTGCGATCCATTGGACCAGCTAGTGATGGTGACCCAGGGATGTGGAACAGCTCTCGGTGGTGGACCGTTCCATCTCATCTGCAGGAGGGCATCCCGTTTATCCGCCCAGGCCGGCGGTCTCTCTGTCGACCGATGCCTCTCTGATGGGTTGGGGTGCCCATCTGAGGAACACAGAGCGCCACGGCCTCTGTGGTCCCGGGGAATCCGATGCCACATCAACCTGCTGGAGCTCCGGCGGTCCCCTAGCTCTCACGCCTTTGCTCCGTTTCTCCGGGGTCAAGTGGTCCGAGTCCAGACAGACAATACCACGACCATGTACTACCTAAACCGCCAGGGCGGGACGCGTTCCATGCTTCTATGCAAGGAAGCTCTCTGCATTTGGTCACTCGTGCGCAGCCTGGAGGCGAATCTCCTAGCCATTCATGTGGCAGGAGCCTCCAACACCATGGCCGATGCCCTGAGCCGGATAGGGGCTGCATCTCACGAGTGGTCTCTCCTGCCGGAGGTAGTACAAGATCTGTTCTCCCACTGGGGCACACCTCAGGTGGACCTGTTTGCCTCCAAGGAGAACGCGAAGCTGAGGCTGTTTCATGCCTGCCCCCCTCAGCAGGGCTCGCTGCAGGGGGATGCCTTCTCGAGGCTGTGTACCCTGGACCTCTTCTACGCCTTCCCCCTATTTCCCTTGATTCACAAGGTGCTTCTCAAAGCAAGGAGGGACAAGGCGCAGGTGATTCTGATAGCCCCAGACTGGCCCCGCCGATTCTGGTACCCTGATCTCCTCAGCCTCAGCTCCAGGCTCCCGAGGCAGCTTCCAGCTCGCCGGACCTGCTCTCAGTCAATCAGGGAAGGTGTTCCATCCGGACCTTCAATCCCTGCACCTGACGGCCTGGTTCCTGGCGGCTAGAGTTCCAGGCCTTGGGTCTTTCCGACGAGGTCCTCAATGTTGGGCGTCCCGTGAGAGTCGACCAGGAAATACTATGCCTTCAAATGGAAGAGATTTTCCATTTGGTGTCAGAGACAAGGCTTGGACCCTTCCTCCTGTCCTTTGGCAAACATCTTGGACTATTTATGGTCCCTTTCTAGTCAGAGCTCAGGTCGCGACCCTAAGTGCACCTGGCAGCTATCTCTGCTTACAGGCGCGGGCGGGGGCAGTCGGTGGCGCAGGAGAAGGTGGTCTGGTGCTTTTTCAAAGGCCTTGATCACATTTCCTCCAGTCTGAGAACCTCCACCTCCGTGGGATCTACTGCTGGTACTGGCAAAGCTCATGGGCAAACCATTTGAACCAATGCACAGGTGTGATCTCTCACCTGTCATGGAAGACCGCCTTCTTGGTGGCTATCACGTCAGCCAGAAGGATGGGAGAACTCCAGGCGCTCTGCATCGAGTCTCCTTACCTGGTCTTCCACAGGGACAAGGTTGTCCTGCGCCCCCACCCGAAATTCCTTCCGAAGGTGGTGTCGGAGTTTCACCTTAACCAGGTGTTGACTCTGCCGGTGTTCTTCCCCAATCACACCTCGGAGGCCGAATACAGGCTCCATACTTTGGACCCTAGAAGGGCGCTCGCTTCTTATAAGGAGCGCACGGCTGAAATTCGGGGAGAGGTTCGCCAGCTGTTTGTCACCTACGCTGAAGCCGCACCTGGCAGACCTGCAGCCAAGCGGACGATAAGCAGTTGGGTCACCTCCTGCATAGATCTCTGCTACAAGTTGGCGGGCATGGAGCCTCCCAGAGGATAGGCTCATTCTACCCGTCCATACTGCTGCATCGGTGGCTGCTTCAGGGCGTCCCTATCCAGGAAATCTGCAGGGCTGCTACCTGGAAGTCAGCACACCTTCATTACCCATTACCACATCGACCTTGAGTCACGCCCGGGATGCTGGTTTTGGGGCCTCAGTTCTCCAGTCTTTGTTCCCTAAGTAGGGGGTGTGCGCCTTGCCTCCCTCCTCCCGGAGAACTGCTAGGAGTCTGCCAGACAGTGTGGATGGACAACATATCCATGTTCCTAGAAATAGAGGTTACTCACCTGTAACAGGAGTTCTAGGAATGGTGTATGTTGTTCATCCACACGACCCACCCGACCTCCCCGGCTTCGCACAACCTGAGCTTCCAGTGGGCCAGATCTGGCGTCATGGGGCGGAGCCGAGAGTTTTACCACGTGGGTGGGAGGAGCTAGCTTGAAGACCTTCCGGCAAGTTTTAAAGCGGCAAGTAACCTGCCAGACAGTGTGGATGAACAACATATACCATTCCTACAACTCCTGTTACACGTGAGTAACCTGTATATGCTTGGGTGCTCCAGCTAATATCGGCAGGACACTCAATAGAGTTTCTGCAGAAACCGCCCGAAAACCACCCCCTCATTTGTCTTACTCCCCGCAGCATCTTCCTCTGGTCCTAGAGGAAATCCTCTCCCTTCTGTCGTAGGCGGCGATAGCCAGTCCCAACTCCTCTTTGGGGGACGGGTTACTATTCCCATTTCTTTCTAGTTCCAAAGAAGTAGTTAGACTTGAGGCCAATTCTAGACCTCAGCTCCTTGAACATGTTCGTGGAGTACAAACACTTCAGGATGCTCTCCTTGCAGAGCCTTCTGGCGTTACTCCATCCTGGATAGTGGCTATGTGCTCTGGACATGCAGGATGCGTACCTGCATATCCCCATATGCCTTTCCCATTGCAAATACCTCAGTTTTTGTTTTCAGGGGGAACACTACCACTTCCAAGCCTTCCCAGTGTTTACAAATACCTGTCCAGTGGTAGCGGCCCACCTGCGTGCAGATATTCCCATACCTGGACAGTTGGCTCCTAGTGGCCCCATCCAGGGCGGAACTCCTGCACTCCCTTTCCCCTGCAGGTTTTTACCAGCCTGGGTATCACCATCAACCAGGCCAAGTCCCACTTGGTCTCTTGCCAACACCTCCAATTTATTGGGATGATCCTGGACACGACCACAAGCAAAGCCTTTTTGGCCCCAGACAGGGTCGAGACCCTTCAGAATCAGGCTTGTCTTCTGTCCGGTTGCAGGAGGGTCAGAGCCAGGTCAGTCTTCCGACTCCTCTGACTAATGGCGGCTGCCATTCCGACAGTTCTGTTCGCTCGGCTCCATATGAGGATCTCTCAGTGGACACTTCGGTCGCAATGGGACCAGACCAAGGACGATCTAGACCAAGAGGTGCTAGTATCGGATCCCATGATCAGGGACTTGCACTGGTGGATGGTTCAGGAGAACCTGTCTTGGAGTTCATTTCTGCATTGCTCCTCCTTCCCAGACGTTGACAACAGATGCATTGGGGATGGCTGGGGTGCCCACCTAGGGTCTCTCAGGACTCTGTGCAGCTGGTCCAGGTTCGAGCAAAATCTGCACATAAATATGCTCGAACTGAGGGCAGTTTATGTCCTCCAGCATCTTCTTTCATTAATTTTTCCTGGTCATCTCCTCATCCAGTCAGACATGTGTGTAGTATGTTCCTACCCCCTGTGCCAGGAGGCGATGAGTCTGGTAGTGCGCAGCTCAGCACCACCTTCATCTGACCGCAGTTGATGTTCCGGGTGTGGAAAACACATTGGCAGACGAATTCAGTCTGTCCTCAGCCAGGTCCTATGAATGGGAGTTAGATCAGCAGGTCATAAACTACATCTCTCAGTGGTGGGGGACGCCTCGGGTAGACCTTTTCGCCTCTCCCAAAAATGCAAAACTTCCAGCCTTTTGCTTGCTCCAGGGCGAGATGCTTTCTGGCGGGACACTCTGTCTGTTGGAGGGACAGATTTTTTTTATGCCTTACCTCTCATTCTTTTAATTCTGAAGTTCCTGAACAAACTTGTATCGGAAGGGATTCAAATGATTCTCATCGCCCCCTTCTGGCCCAGACAAGTTTGGTTTCCTCCTCTGCAACAGTTTTCAGAGGAACCACCTCTTCCTCTTCCTCTGTCGCAACAATTTTTGACTCCGGATCAGGGGACCCTTGTTCATCCAGGTCTCCAATCCCTTCATCTCCATGCATGGCTCCTGCAGACATAGCTAAAACCCGCTTCAAAGTCTCTCGTTTAGTAGCAGACATTTTGGTGGAGTTGAGGAAGCCTTCCACCAGCTCCACCTACGCTATGAAGTGGAAACTGTTTTCCATATGGGCAAGCTCTAAAGACTTTGAGCCTTTCTCGTGCCCAGCCAGCAAAGTCCTGGAATACACGTGTTACCTGTTTGACCTGGGTCTCAGCCATTCCTCATTAAATGTCAATATGGCAGCTATTTCAGCCTATCATATTCCCTTCGGAGACCGGACTTTTGCTCAGTTAGAAGTCTCTAAGACTTTCCTTAAAGGGGTTCTCCATTTGAGACCCCCCATTCGCATTCCTTCCCCTCCATGGGACTTGAAGTTCATCCTGGAGAAGCTTACTCTGCCTTCCTTCGAGCCAGCAGTGGAAGCTGAATTAAAGATCTTGCGTCGAGATATAGCTCTTGCAGCAGGCTATAACAATTAGGACTATGCTGCAGGCACTAGGACCACACAGAAAACTTCTGCCAGCAATACCAGCGGGGGACTGCCCCTGACGCCGGCCCCGGCCCGACGTCGGTCAAGGTACAAGAGGGGGCGGACCCAGCTCCACCTCAGTTCTTTCCTGCCGCGTACCACACACGTGAGTAGCTGCTGCCTGCGATTCACCAGCGAGAAAAGAATACTTCAAGCAAGTTTTTCGACAGTTTACCATTTTTTCCTCCTCTGCCGCTGACGTCTGTACTGATCTTCCCTTGTCAATCTTCACCATTCATTACTTCCTGGGTGTAAGCCGGAGGCGCGCACCTGTCACGGGAGCTTTTTTTTTTTTTTAAAGTTTGCACTAACGGTGCCGCCCTCGCGGGTGACGTCATACGTCATGCGCGAGGGGCAGCCGTTAGTAGCGACCGACTCCTCCTCCAACTCAGTTCTGTTTCTCCCGCCGTCGAGGCAGCACCTGTTCGCGTTGCGTAGCTAGAGTTAGTGCGTAGTTAGGCCGACTCCATTTTTCTACACTCGACGCCTACGGTAAGACTGTTCTTTTTTCTTTTGTACGGCGCCGGGTGTATTTCCGACTGTGTTAACCTTATTTATTCGCGTTATGTCGGTTCTGGGTGAACGTTCTTCTAAAGACGGGCGCCCTATCGTCGGTGCTCCTGCGGCCGGCATTTCGCCATCTCGGACCAACATGACATTTGCCTTGGTTGCCTGGGACCCAACCACGACATGGATTCGTGCAACGCCTGTTTCTCCATGGACCGCCGTGTCCTAGAAGTCCGCGCGTTCAAGCTTGGCAAAACCCGCCCGACCTTGAGGAGACGGCGTCGCTCAAGGGCGCAGGTAGGTCTCTTGGCCTTCCCGGGTCCCCTCCCGGGCCTACTCTAGATCCGGAGGAGGAGGGGTCTCTCGTCTTCTCTTGCCGAGGAGGCCCCTTCCAGCGGTGTCGGGGGAGCATCGTGGTCCCTCCCGGGATAGCGACGCCGACACCGCCTCAGCAGTCACCTCTTCGGAGGTGCAGGCTCCCCCCCGTGGCAAGGCCCTCTTCTGGTGGTCCTAGCTCGGGTGGACCCTCAACGCCACCCTCCGGCGCTGCTTTGGGTCCCGGTGCCGTTTGCGGTGCCGGTGATCGAGGTGGCGCCGTTTCGGATCCTGGCACCGTTCGCGGCACCGGTGATCAAGCGCCCGTTGGCCGCGCCGCTTTGCATCCTAATTGCCGTTCGTGGCGCCAGTGATCATAAGCCAGCGCCGTCGGCCGGTGCCGCCTCGCCTCCGAGCGCGCTAGGCGGCGCCGTGGGCCTAATCTTGCCTGCGGCCTGGTTGTTTCAGCTCCGGGAGCGGTGCGTTGGTCCTGCCCGGCGCCGTGAGGCTTGGGTTCGAGTCTGGCTGCTGCCAGTGTTGAGAGGCGGGCGGTGCCGCCCACTTGGTACCCGGTGCCGTTAAGCGGCACTGGGACCTAAGTTGGCCAGTATTGAGGTCCAGCTGGTCTCGTCTTCCTCGGAGGACGATGGCTCAGACGTGGACCCATCCTGGCACCCCACTCTTCGGGTCTGGGTCCCCTGTGGTCAGAGGTACCAGGCGCAGCGGCCCTCCCTCTGTCCCCCCTGTTGTCTTCTGAGGGTCCCCGGCTGGGGTGGCCGGCGGCCCCGGGGGACAGGCGTGGGGGTGGCGGAGGGGGAGGCTCCCCTCTCTGGAGAGCTGGGTACAGCTGCCCCCCAGGGTGCTGTTGCCCCCTCTGGGGAGGAGGAACCGCTGCCATCGAGGACGAGGGCCCTCTCGGAGTCTGAGGTGTTGAGGGGCAGGGGGTCTGCCTCTCGAGCTTCCTTGGCCACCGGGTGGCCAGGAGCTGGAGCGCAGAACCTCGCCCCTCCCTCCGGGGCTCTAGAGTGCCTTCTGGCAGCATTCTACTGGACTGCCCTTCTGGAACCATGCAGTCTAGGCGTCGTCACAGGGAAGGTTCTCCCCCTGGGCTCTTCCAGGCTCCGCTTTCCCAGTCTTCGGTCCTGCAGCCTGGTCTGATATCTGGGACTCCTACAGTTAGGGCTCCGTTCCCCGGATTCCAGAGCTCTGGCAGAGAGCTGTTGCCTCCTAGAAGGTGCCCCTCTCCCATCTCTCTGCCCTCACCACCCCCGCTCCCAGGCAATGTCGGTCCTACGGGCCCGTTATCCTGGGAGCAGTTCAGGGGTTCTGCGGCGGCCTTCCCATCTTACGTTAGATGTATGCATGAGCGAGTCTTTCGACTCTCCCCTCCGCCGCAAGAGTCCTCTGGACAATCCAGCTCCCCCTCATCCTCGTCTCCCTCCTCTGAGGGAGAGGAACCTTCTGCTCATCTCTCCTCCGATGCTGATTTCACTGAATATCAGCGATTCCTATCGAGGATGGTGAGGGATCTTAGGATTTCCTACGTTCGGAGAGGCAATACCGAACGGGAGACGAGTGAATTCCTTGGCGAATTCAGTGCCCAGCATCTTGTGGTACCTTCCTGGCCAATCCCCTTCCAGGAGGCGTCTATCCGATCCTGGCAGTCCCCAGCCGCTTCTTCCCCAGCCCCGGCTGACTGTCAGCATAGGTATTGCGCACCATCTGAGTCTCTAGGTACCCTTCCCAACCCCCCTTCTGGTTTGGTCTACCTAGACACTCCTTCCGTGCGCCGCTGCCTGGAGCACGACCCCCCAACGGATCCGGACTCTGTCCAGTTCGACCGTTGGGGGCGAAGAGTGTTCTCTTCTTCTCGTGCGGTGGCCTGTATTGCATCTCACCACGCTGCCTATAACCGGCAGTAATGAATGGTGAAGATACAAGAGAAGATCAAGAATTACGGTAGGTACGTAATTTTCCTTTTCCGCTGTTCGACTTGGTTTTACCGCATCAGGCGTACTTTGCCTTGGTGTTTACCACCGTGGGTACCGACGTCGGTCCGTTTTTTCCTTCCCGCGGGTTTGATGTCTTTCTGGGCGTCTGTTTCTCCCGAACACCTGCAAGTGCGAGTGCGGCTGGCAAATTCCTGCCAAGGACGGTCACCGGCGGTGCGTTTTCTGCCTCGGCTCGGACCACGACACCGCTAATTGCGCTGACTGCCAGGCTTTTACAAGCCGGACTCTTATCCGATGCCTGAAGGCCCTGAAGGCCTGCCTCTTAGAGAAGAAGATGGACCTGCACTCGTCCGAAGGGAAGGAGGAGAAAAAGAGGCATAGCAAAGAGTGTAGTCGGTCCCGGCACCGGTCCCCATCTCTGTCCCGCTTATGGTTGCGACGTTCCCCGAAGAAGGGCCATCCTTTGGGCTCGGGTGAGTCGCCGCGCTCGTCTCAGGCTAAGGCCGGCCCGTCGGGGGAGCCACTAGCCAGGCCGGAGGTGACTCGGCTTAGTCATCGCTAAGTCCATGGCGGTGCCTGCTTCGGCCCTACCGACCATGGCGCCGGCGCCGCCTGCTAAAGGTGCGCCTCCGGAGCTTAAGGAGACTCCGGCGCCCCATGTCATTATCCCATCGTCTGTTCCTGTACCGACGCCGGTTGAAGGGACTAAGGACCCGGGGTCGGTCGGTCATCCTGCCGACGTCCCTGTCACCATCTCTCTCCCCCAAGGCCCTCAGGAGAGCTCTCCGTTGCGACCCGCCGCTCAGGAGACTTCTTTCCTGCAGCAGGCGGCTGAAATGTTCTCCCCAGATGAGCTCAAACAGCTTTTTTCATTTTGGTGGGGACAGGTTCACAAGCGTACCGCCCCATCGCCGTCCCAGACACCGGTAGCGGATCCTGCGGGTGAACCACAGCCAGAGGGCAAGACCTCTCCATTGAGGTTCCCGGAGCGCAGTTTTTCGCCCCCCGTCTAGGGCTCGTTCCCGCTCTCGATCCGAGGACCACCGACATCGTTCTATGGTTACGACTGACAGACGTCAGTCCCGGTCTCGTTCCTGGAGCCCTTCTCGCACTCGGTGGGATGGTTCCCGGCGTCAGTCTCCTGACCGATGTTGGTCATCGCTCCGTCATCGGTCCAGGGACCGGAGTTGGTCTTCGGACCGTCGTCGGTCCCCTGCATGCCGACATCAGCGTAGACATGGACAGGGGCTAGAACCAGACTATTCTAAGTCGGATAGTCAGTCCTCCTCTTCCTCTTCGTCTTCCCTCAGCCTCAAGCGCTCCCCTGAGGAGAAGGACATGCCTCACTCGCCTCCAGACGATCCCACATTCATGGACGTCATGAGGCATATCCAGGCTTCCAACGAGTGGGACACGGAAGACCTGGACCCAGAACGCCGGAGATTGGCCAAATACCTGAGGCAGAAGGAGCCAAAGCCTTTGGTCATTCCTCCTTTGGTGGATACTTTTCAGGACCTGACTAAATCCACCTGGCTGCGCCCAACCTCCATCCCGGTGGTTCCCAAAAAGTCAGACAGGCTCTACAAAGCTCCGAGGGCTGAACGCTTCTTGGTGGAACACCCTCAGGCAGATTCAACTGTGATCACGGCTGCTCATGACAAGTCTCGACAGCCGCGACACCTCAGCACCCAGCCTCCTGACTTGGAGTCCCGTTACCTGGATCAGGTGGGCAAGAAAGTTTATGCTGCTTCCACCTGCTCCATTCGATCCCTGAATTTCCTCACGCATATGGTGCAGTACCAGAATGCATTGTGGGAACGGGGTCTTGAGCTGGCACAGGTCATGCCAGACTCTGACAAGAAGACGGAGCTCCTGGCCCTCTTGCAGTTGGGCTCAGACGTAGGCTCTCATGTTCTGAGAGCCTCGTATGACACTGCGGATACGGCAGCCAGGACGGCCGCCTCTGGGGTTTGTCTCCGGCGCCTTGCCTGGTTGAGGCTTTCGGGCTTTCACCAGGATCTGCAGTCCGGTATCCGGGACCTGCCATTCCAGGGTGCCGTTTTGTTTGGGCAGGAGACAGAGGCCTTGATCTCCCGTCTCCAAGAATCGGGTAAGTCGGTCTGGTCGGTCCGCCAGTTGTACCGTGGCGACCAGCGACGCCCCCATCGCAATCAGCCTTTTCGAAAGTTCTCAGGCAATCAAGCTTCAGCCCAAGGTTCACAACAAGGGCAGAGAGGTGGCTTCCGCAGGAGATCAGGAAACCAGTAGTCTGGTATACCTTCCACCCATGGGCCCAAGCCCTCCCAGGCCTCTCTCCCTACCCCCGGTTCTGCCCAATGACTCCTTTCCGCCCCTCCGTGGTCAGACGTCCAGGGGGAGCTGGTTGGGGGCCACTTCTCCCTTCACCTCGAAGGGTGGAACTGTATTACCACAGATCAATGGGTCTTTGACGTTATTCGGAGAGGACACACGTTGGAGTTCAGAGTTCCCTCCACGTACTCCGCCAAAGCTCTCCCGTTATCCTCCTTCTCACATTCCACTCTTGGAAGGAGAAATTCAGGCCCTCCTGCAAAAGAGAGCGATAGAAAGGGTTCCCATGGAGCAGTGGGGTCAGGGGTTCTACTTCCACTTTTTTCTGATCCCAAAAAAGATTGGGGATCTTCATCCCATTCTGTATCTCAGTCCTTTAAATCTCTTTATAGAGTACAAAAAGTTCAGGATGGTGACTCTTCAGGGTCTCCTCCCTCTGCTGCACCAAGGGGATTGGCTCTGTCCTCTTGACATGCAGGATGCATACATGCATATCAGGGTCTTTCCTCCCCAACGGAAGTTTTTGAGGTTCCACTTCCAAGGGGAGCATTATCAGTTCTGGGTGCTCCCGTTCGGCCTCTCTTCCGCTCCGTGAGTCTTCACCAAGTGCCTAGCAGTGATGGCTGCGGCTCTAAGGCGTTTAGGCCATTATGTTTCCCTTACCTAAAGCGACTGGCTTCTCACGGCCCTGTCAAGGGACGGCCTCTTACGCTCTCTCGGAGACGCCTATACTCTATTCCAAGAGCTGGGGATCACACTGAATTTGAAAAAGTCATCCTCAGAGCCCAGCCAAAACCTCGCCTTCATTGGAGCAATCCTGGGCTCAGTTCAGGGCATGGCTTTTCTCCCACAGGACAGGAGAATTCGCCTGCGAAGTTTGGCCGAATGGATATCCATAGTGCCTCGAGTTCCGGCTCGGAACTTCCTCAGTCTATTGGGACATATGGCGGCGGCCATCCCAGTAACACCCTTGGCCCGCCTCCACATGAGAATCCCACAGTGGATGCTCCGGGTGCAGTGGGATCAATGCTATGACGACCTGGACGCCTTAGTCAGGATCTCTGAGCCAGTCAGAGAACGTTGTTCTAGCGGTTGGACCCCAGCAATCTGGAGAAAGGGTCAGCTTTCTTCGGAGCCTCCAGGTCAGACTCTAACGAGCGGATGCATCGGACCTGGGTTGGGGGCTCATCTGGGTGTTCATCAAGCATAGGGGTTTGGTCACCGAGCGAGTCCCCCACATCAATGTACTTGAAATGCGGCGGTCCTCCGCTCTTCAGGCGTTCGAGAGGACCATGCCCGGCTCCCTTCTGGTTCAGACAGCCAACATGGTGGTCGTCTTTTACATCCACAAGCAAGGAGGCACCCATTCCTATCCTCTTTGCCGGGAGGCGATGAGAGTCGTACTGGGCACTGGAATGGGGCATTCGTCTGTCGGCTATGCACGTTCCAGGCGTCTTAAACAAGCTGGCTGACAACCTCAGCAGGTCGTGGGCCAGAGCGCACGAGTGGGAATTGCTTCAATCCGTAGCGGATCAGCTCTTCAGAAGGTGGGGCCTTCCGGAGCTAGATCTCTTTGCGTCACCATGCAACGCCAAACTGCCACTGTTTTGCTCATGAGAGCATGCGCCTGGAGTTTTTTGGCCAGACGCGTTATCCCTTTGCTGGGCAGGGTGGTTTCTTTATGCCTTTCTGCCCTTCCCTCTCATTCAGAGGGTTCTGCTCAAACTACAGGCAGAGGGGGCTCGCATGATCCTTGTGGCCCCCAGTTGGCCCCGACAGATTTGGTTCCCACTCCTGCAGCGGTTGTCACAGGAACCTCCAATCCCGCTGCCCATTTGTTCGCAACTGCTGTCCCAGGACCAGGGTTCTCTGGTTCACCCAGATCTCAGATCCCTGCACCTTCATGCTTGGCTCCTCCAGACGTAGCTAGGAACCAATACGGGGTTTCCCCGGAAGTGGCTGAGGTCTTGGCGTCCGAAAGAAAGCCCTCTATTCGCTCCACTTACGCTATGAAGTGGAAGCGTTTCTGTCTCTGGGCCTTGCCACAGCATTTAGACCCTGTCACCTGCTCTGTGAACTCCGCTTTGCAGTATCTCCTCTCCTTGTACGAGAAAGGCCTGAGCTATTCCTCTATCAAGGTGCACATGTAGGCGATTTCGGCCTATCATACACTTGTGGGAGAGAGAGAGCATTGGCTCAGTTAGACGTGGCCCGCACCTTCCTTAGGGGCATTCTTCACATTTTGTGTTGGAGAAACTCACCCTCCCTCCTTTTGAACCCGCAGCAAGTTGTGAACTGCGATATTTGTCTTGGAAAGTTTTTCTGGTTGCTGTTACTTCCGCTCGAAGAGTTTCCGAGCTGCAGGCTCTGATGTGTAAAGAGCCCTATTTGGTTTTTCATAGGGAAAGGGTTTCCCTCAGAACTAATCCTAAGTTTCTCCCCAAAGTGGTCTCGGAGTTGACCCTGAACCAGTCAGTTGATCTTCCAGTTTATTTTCAAACAACATGAAGTCTTGCTATATTATGACATATGCAGTATAACCCCGGGTTAGAACTGCTCCAGAGGTGAGAGTTAACTTCCATGCAGGGCATGGAATCTTGAGCGCGAGCTCGGTTGAACACTCTGTCTGTTGAAGCTCAAACTTAAACTGTCAGGTTCTTTACTCCGCCTCACTGAACAGTCGCTTCCGAGATTCCTCCTGCTGCTCGGTTTGTTTGTCGGTTTTAAAGTGTAATTTTCGGTTTATTTTCCGATATTTAACCGCAATCGTCGGTTCAAACTCTGTCTGTGGTATTGTAAGTAATAGATAGGCTTACTTATTTATTGTTCTTCTGTGTGGAACTTGTAAACGTCTTTTTCGGTTCGGTTTGAACTGATCAGAGGGGTTTAAAAATTACTTTCTAGCCCTTTAGAGTGCGGTTCCCGGTTCTTATCAGTTCAAAAAAATTTTTATTCGTTTTTTCCACGACCCGTGACACGGCTGGGAACCGATAAGAGAGTCTTGCTTGGTGGATTGCCATTAACGGGCAAGTTTTGGTTAGGCTGGCACTATGTCTGAGAAACCCAAAGAAAACCGGACCCACTGGGTTTCAGCACTGTGGCCTCTGTGGGGAAGCCTTTGCCAAGGCTGACCCACACACCATTGTGTATATTGTCTGGGGTTTGACCACCTCCAGTGCAGACTGCCAGATTTGTGAAATTTTCTGCTGCCACTGTGGAAAAAAGTTAGTAGGCTCAGGAAAGGAGGCCAAAAAGTCCGCTGACCCAGATGGCCAGCCGGTGAGTTCCCACCAAACCTGAGGGTGCCCTCTGACCAGGCGATGCTTCCTCGGGCAAGCGAAGAGCCAGCTCTGAGGTCGGTTCCAACTAAAGGGCTAGAAGGTCAGCTAGTGTGGAGCCAAAGTTCTTTCTCCAACCGCTGAGGAAATAGCCAAAGCTATTCAAATTGTCCAGTCTCTTCCCAGTTCCGTCGAACCGGCACCACTGGGCAAGCGCCGATTGATTCGGTTCCTCGATTCAAGATTATGATTTTGAAGATTTTTATGAACCAGGGGAAGGGAGGAGGGTTCGAGGAGAGTGAGTGTGATTTTGACAGTCTGGATGTGCCCATTGAACGGACATCTCCAGACAGACCCTCAGGAGTATCCTCCCAGGCTATCTGAGTCTCCTTCTCATTTTTGTTTTACAAGAAAGTTGCTGACCTCTGCAACTCCCTGTTGAGCAAGCTGTTGATGATCAAGAAGAGCCTGATTTTGTGGAAATTATGGATATTCCAGAGTCAGGAGACTGTCTATTCTTGCATAAATCTTTTAGGAAACAGACAGTAAAAATTCTGAAAACTCCTCATTCTATCCTCCCTGTGGATAAAAGCATGGACAAGAGGTATGCTTTATCAGGCTCTGATACGGAGTTCCTATCTCAGCAGTGCAGCCATGTGGGGGTAGTGCAGGCTGCAGCCTGTGACAAGGCTAATATTCCTCTAGCCTCTCACCCTCCTGAAAAGGATTCCAGGAGGATGGATGCCATGGCAAAAAAGCTGTACATGGCAGCATCTTGGGACTCAGACAGGCAAATTATGGATACACTAGCTAGGTACCAGAAATCCAGGTTGGATACTGTCCTGGCCCTAGCAAAACAGGCCCCTGAACAGCTTGCCAGGGAGCTGGAGCAGGTGGCTGCGGATGGTATTGAGGCATCCAAGGTGCAATTTCATGCTGCTGTAGACCCTAATGATGTTTCATCTAGAGTTATGGCTACATCTGTGTCTCTTTGCAGAATGGCCTGGCTCAGATGTACTGCCCTGTCACAGGATACCCAGTCTAAGGCTAGGGATTTTCCTGTTGTGGGAAATTCTCTGTTTGGGGAGCAGACAGAGAATTATATGAAGAAAATGGATGAGTATAGGACCACCTATAGGAGTGCACAGGCCAAAGAAAGGCAACTCAGTCCTCAAAGGCAGCATGTCAGGGGCAGGGGCAGGCCTTTTCATAGGACTTTTTACCAAGCCCAGGCCTCCTCTTCTGCTTATGCCCAGAGGGGGTTCTTTAGAGGAAGGGGCTCTAGTAAGCCTGCTTCTACCCCTCAACCCACAGCCCCTGCAAAACAGGCTCCCTGATGGGGTAACCAGGGCCGATTCTCCACTACCGGTAGGGGGCAGGCTGGCTTACTTTGTCCAGGACTGGAAGTCTTTAACATCAGACAAGTGGGTCCTGGAAGTAGTAAGCCAGGGACTGGTTCTCAGCTTCAAAAAATTTCCGAAGATGAGAGCCAGATCTTCTCCACCTGCAAACCCATCAGAGACACTTGCTCTGGAAGCAGAAGTTTCTACCCTCCTGGCTCTCAGAGCCGTGGAAATGGTTCTACCCATACACTAGGGCAAAGGGTTGTACTCCAGGTACTTCCTTACCCCAAAAAAGACAGGAGAATGGCGTCTCATTCTGGATCTCAGGTATCTAAACAAGCACCTTTTAAAACCAAAGTTCAAAATGGTGACCCTGGGGATTGTTTTACCCTCTCTAAGGCCAGGGGACTGGCTAGCCTCCCTGGACCTCAAGGATGCCTACTTTCATGTTCTCATCAGAAGCTCCCATCGAAAGTACCTCGGATTCGAACTGCCTTCAGGCCATTACCAGTTCAGAGCAATGCCCTTCGGCCTCTCCTCGGCTCCAAGGGTGTTCACAAAATGCCTGGCAGTAGCAGTTGCTCATTTAAGAAGGCAAAAGATTACCATCTTTCCTTATCTGGACGACTGGGTCATTGTAGGCCAGTCTCCAGAACAGATCAAACTTCATTTACAAGTAACCCAGCAGCTGCTTACATCTCTAGGTTTCCTTCTCAATCTTCCAAAGTCAGTTCTGGAGCCTGTCCAGCTTCTCACCTTTATAGGCGCAGAACTGAACACAAAAGAAGCCAGAGCCTTCCTTCCTCTGGAGAGAGCAAGGTCCCTGGTGTCTCTGGCCTCCTCTTTCACCCTGCAGGTCTCTCGACCAGCAAGGTATTTTCTACAGCTCCTGAGGCACATGGCTGCTTCTATAGCAGTAGTGCAGGGAGCGAGATTTCAGATGAGGGACATTCAGTTCCATTTGAGAGCCTTTTGGTCTCAAAGGACGGATCCCCTAACCAAATTGATTCCAGTGACTCGAACCCTGATCCAGGCCCTTCAGTGGTGACAGGATCAGAACAATCTGAGACAGGGGTTCCTGAACTCCCAGTCTCATTCCTTGACCATACTACAGATGCATCCTCTTGGGGTGGGGAGCTCACATGTGCCTTTCCACCCAGGACTGTGGTCCCTCAGGAGTCCCTGCTCCACATCAATTTGCTGGAGCTCAGAGCAGTTTTCTAGCACTTCAGGTTTTCTCCACATCTGTCCAGAACAAGGTAGTTCAGGTCAGAACAGACAATACCACTACAATGTGGTACATCAACAAGCAAGGGGGCATTCAGTCTACGGCCTTGTGCACCGAAGCAATGAAGTTGTGGTCTCTGGCTTATTCTCTGAGCGCCTCCCTTATGGCAGTTCACCTCCCAGGCAAGGACAATGTCCTAGCGGATGCTCTCAGCAGGATTTCCCAGGGCCATCACTAATGGGCACTGGATCCCCTAGTACTGGAGGTAATATTTGCCAGATGGGGCACTCCACAAATAGATCTCTTTGCAGCCCCAGACAATCACCAACTTCCCCTTTTTTGCTGCAGGCCCCCAGTGTTGGGCTCAGTCCCTCTGGATGCCTTCCTTCTCAGTTGGGAAGGGAAGTTTCTCTATGCCTTTCCCCCCTTCCCCCTTCTTTTCAAAGTGCTAGTCAGAATCAGATCTCAATCCTGCAAGATGATCCTGATTGCTCCAGATTAGGCCAGGCAGCCCTGGTACCCACTCCTCATGTCCTTAGCAGTCCACCCTCCCCTATGCCTTCCCAGGAATCACAACCTATTAGCCTGTGCCCAGGGGAGAGTTTGGTATCCGAACCTCAAATCTCTCAATCTCTAGGCTTGGCTCTTGAAGAGTTAGAGTTTGCTGACCTACACCTTTCTCAAGGTGTACTGGATATCTTAAGGCCTCTAGGAAACCTTCCACCAGGGCTACCTATAATTCAAAATGGAAGAGATTTTCCATATGGTGTGCTGGTAAACATATTTCCCCAGAATCTGCTGGTGTACTCACGATCCTGGATTATTGGGTGCATTTGAATTCCTTGGGGCTGAGACCAGCTACCCTAAAAGTGCACTTGGCAGCTGTGTCTGTCTTCTTGTCAGCAGGTAAGCCCTCTTCTTTATCAGCTCACCCTGTGTTCTCCAGTTTTTAAAGGGTTGCTTCACATCAATCCCCCGTTCAGGGATCCTGCCCCTGCTTGGGATCTTAATATTTGCATCGCTCAGCTTATGCAACCCCCTTTTGAGCCATTGTCTTCAGCAGAGCTGAAGTACTTGACTTGGAAAACTGTGTTTCTGGTAGCCATCACCTCTGCCAGGCGCATAAGTGAGCTACAAGCCTTGTCAGTGGAGCCTGATTTTATCTCCTTTCATAGAGATAAGGTAGTCCTCAGGACTAACAGGAAGTTTTTGCCTAAGGTGGTTTCAGACTTTCACCTTAATCAATCCATGTCTCTCCCTGTGTACTTCACTGACCATTCCTCCTCTGGTGAGAGGAGATTACACAGTTTAGATGTCAAAAGAGCCCTTAGTTACTATATAGAACGTACCAAGGGTCACAGGCTCAAATACCTCCAATTGTTCCTCACTTATGGTGAGGTTGGTAAAGGGAAACCTGCCACTAAAAGATCCATTGCCAGGTGGATTGTCTCTTGTATCCAATTCTGTTACGAAAAACTGGGTAAGGTTCCTCCCTCAGGCCTGAGGGCTCACTCTACCAGAGGTACAGCTCGTCTCTGGCTGCCGGGACATTCTATCCTAGAGAGATGTCAAGCAGCTACCTGGAAAACAGTTCACACTTTTACTAAGCATTACTCCTTGGATATCAGGCTAGGAGTGATGCTCGATTCTTCAGCTGTGCTTCAGAGCCTATTTCCCAAGTAGGTTCTGTCCCTCCTCCATGGAGGTACTGCTGTGTAGTCTGCATATGTCATAATATGCAAGACTTCATGTTGTTTGAAGAAAAATTACTCACCTTAGTAATGTTGTTTCTTCTAATGGAGTCTTGCTGTATGACACCTCTCTCAAAGCCTGCCCCTCTCAGAACCTCTGTTTTTTGGGATGTGGGTGGGCAGTGCAATGTTGGCACTTCTTTGATGCCCACTTTATTTCACCCTTCTAGGGTGCTTAGGTGTTATGCTTAAGTTTTCTTCTTGAATCCCCCGACTTGAGTCTTTGTTTTGGGATCAAGATCAAAAAGGTGTTTTTGTAGTTAGTAGCCAGCGGCTAGTGTAGGTTTACGGCTTCCACAGAGAACCTTAGTGAGTTTTTGCTCGTAAAGATCTGACAGTTTAAGTTTGAGCTTCAACAGACAGAGTGTTCAACCGAGCTCACGCTCAAGATTCCATGCCCTGCATGGAAGTTAACTCTTTCACCTCCGGAGCAGTTCTAACCTGGGGTTATACTGCATATGTCATAATATAGCAAGGCTCCATTAGAAGAAACATTACTAAGGTGAGTAATTTTTTCTTCCTTCCCCTTCCAATAGAGGGGAGGCTCTCCTCCACACATTGGATGTCCACAGGTCCCTGAGGTATTACCTCAACAGAACAGTTCATCACCGTAAATCGGAGGAACTCTTTGTGGCTTTTGTGCCACATCTCTTGGGTGAATCGGTGTACAAGCAGACTATCTTCAAGTGGTTAGTCCGTTGCGTCTCGTTTTGCTACGAGCATCACAATAAACCCCTGGTGGGTCCGGTTAGGGGTCACTCCACCAAGGGAGTGTCAGCTTCTTTTGCTGCGATGTGGAATGTCGCCATTCAGGACATCTGTGCGGCCACGACCTGGAATTCGGTGCATATCTTTGTCAAGCATTACAGCTTGGATATCGTCTCCAGACGCCATGCTGGCTTCGGCCTAGCGGTTTTGCAAGAACTCTTGTCCTGAAGGCCTCTGGAGTCAGCATATTCCTCCTCCCGTGGTCGGCTACCTCTTTGCTATGGGACTGCTTGGGATTCAGTCCTAATTTTTACAGCCTGCTGCAAGAGCTCTATCTCGAAGTAAGATAGTACAGTTACATAAGAACTTACCATAACAGTAGATCTTGAGGAGCTCTTGCGGCAGCCTTCACCTCCGCCTTCCCTCTGAGTGTGCAGGTCTATTTTCTTTCCTTTTCGATGGTAGGCTTCGCCTCCTTCTCTTGTCAGGCCTTCTGCTGGGTACTGGCGGGAGAACTGAGGTGGAGCTGGGTCCGCCCCCTCTTGTACCCTGGCCGACGTCGGGGGCGGTCCCCTGCTGGTATTGCTGGCAGAAGTTTTCCGTGTGGCCCTAGTGCCTGCGGCATAGTCCTAATTGTTATAGCCTGCTGCAAGAGCTCCTCTCGAAGATCTACTGTTACGGTAAGTTCTTGCGTAACTGTACTTTCCTTTCTTGGAAGACGCTCTTCCTAGTGGCCATGACTTCTGCTCAGCGCATTTCCGAAGTTCAGGCCTTGATGTTTAAAATCCCGTATTTGATTTTCCACAAGGAACATGTGGCTCTGTGCACCAACCCTAAGTTTCTTCCTAAGGTGGTGGCTGAATCTACACTGAATCAATCTATCGAGCTACCCGCTTTCTTTACACAACACTCCAATCAAGGGGAGTACCTCTTGCATTCTTTGGATGTTCACAGAATCCTGAGATACTACACCAATCGGACTAAGGATCCCAGGAAGACTGATCAGCTCTTTGTCTCTTTCGCTAACAAAAGTGAAAGCAAGTACAACAAGACCTTTCCGGGTGAAGTCAGAGGTCACTCCACCAGAGGAGTAGCTGCCTCTCTGGCTTGTTGCAAGAATGTGTCAGCGGCAAACATATATGTAGCTGCAACTTGGACTTCTGTCCATACTTTCATGAAACACTACAGTTTGGACATTGCCTCTTGCTGTCGAACTGGCTTCAGGTTTGCTGTCCTACAAGGTCTCCTCTCATGAGACCTGTTCAGCCCTGAGGTTTTATGTTATGGATGACAGTCCTCCTCCCAAGTGTTTTTCCTTGTTCCAGACTGCTTGGGACTCAGTCCTGTATGTGAATACATACTGCAAGAGCCCTCTGAAGTAAGATGTACAGTTACATGTAAATTAACGTAACAGTAGATTTTTTGAGAGGCTCTTGCACAGAAATATCTCTCGCCTCCATCCCCTAAATTTCTTTGCTTCATTTCCATTGGGGAGAAATATCCTCTTCTCTCTCGTCTTGCCTCTTTTGACCCTTGGCAGGAAAGAACTGGAAGGCGGGCGTGGGGGACTGCCCCTTTATACCGATGTCTCATGACACTGGTCACCTGACATGGCGGTCACCCGCCAGATGCTGCTAGCTAGAAATTTTTCTGTGAGGTCCTGACGCTTGGCGGCTTAGTCCTATATGTGAATACCTACTGCAAGAGCCTCTCTTGAAGATCTACTGTTACCGTAAGTTCTTGCGTAACTGTACTTTCCAGGCTTTGGGTCTCTCAGAGGATGTCCCCATAGTAGTGGAAGTATCCAGGAAGAAGTCGAACAGGACGTGTTATGCCTGCAAATGGAAAAGGTTTTCCATGTGGTGTCACGCAAGGGCCTGGACCCTCTGTCCTGTCCAGTGGCTAACATTCTCAACTACTTTTGGTCTCTGTCCAAAGGGGGTCTTTGGTTATCCACCCTTAGGGTGCACCTGGCAGCTATCTCTGCTTACTGGGCACGGGCCAGTCAGCTGATGTTGGCGCAGGAGCTAGTGGTCGTGCACTTTTTCAATGGCCTGGATCACATATCCCCTCCGGTGAGTGAACCTCCACCTTCGTGGGATCTACTGCTGGTACTGGCAAAGCTCATGGGCAAGCCATTCGAACCAATGCACAAGTGAAAGTTGTCACACTTGTTGTGGAAGACTGCCTTCCTGGTGGCTATGACATCTGCCAGAAGGATGGGAGCTCCGGGCGCTCTCGATGGACTCCCCTAATCTGGTCTTCCACAGGGACAAGGTTGTCCTTCGTCCCCACCTGAAATTTCTTCCGAAGGTGGTGTCAGAGTTTCACTTTATCAGGTGTTAACTCTGCCGGTGTACTACCCCAATTTCACCTCGGAGGCCGAATACAGGCTCTATACCTTGTACCTGAGACAAGCTCTTTCCTATTATAAGGAGAGGACGGTGGAGATTCGGGGAGAGGTTCGCCAGCTGTTTGTCACCTACGCTGAAGCCGCTTCTGACAGACCTGCAGCAAAGCGGACAGTTGCTCGATGGATTACATCTTGCATTAGTGTGTGCTACGAGTTGGCAGGCAAGGAGCCTCCCAAAGGGATAAGAGATCGTTCTACCTGCCATACTGCTGCATCGGTGGCTGCTTCCAGGGACATCCCTGTCAGGCTGCTACCTAGAAGACAGCAAACACCTTCATTACCCACTACCACATCAACCTTGAGTTATGCCGGAATGCTGGTTTTGTGGCCTCAGTTCTCCAATCTCTGTTTCCCAAGTAGGGGGTGTACGCCTTGCTTCCCTCCTCCTCTAGAACTGCTAGGAGTCTGCCAATAAGTGTGGATGAACAACAGATCTACGATCCTAGAAAAACTGGTTACTCACCTATAACAGCAGTTCTAAGAGTGGTATATGTTCATCCACACTGACCCTCCCGACCTCCCCGACTGTGGATGCAGATACCTGGCTTCCAGCGGGCTAAGATCTGGCATCATGGGGCGGAGCCGAGGGTTATACCACCCGTGTGGGTGGGAGGAGCCAGCTTGAAGACTTTCCAGCTCATTTAAAGGGATTCTGCCAATTAGTGTGGATGAACAACATATGCCACTCATAGAACTACTGTTACAGGTGAGTAACCTGTTTTTCAAACAAGAAGTCTTGCTGTATTCTGACATATGCAGTGATGTCCAACCTTTGAACTGCCCCGGAGAGGAAAGAGTTAACTTTCCATGCCAGGCATGGAACGCTGAGCTCGAGCTCGGTTGAGACTCTGTCTGTTGCTGTTTGAACTCAAACCGACAGATTCTTTACTCCGCCTCACTGAACAGTCGCTCCGGAGATTTCTCCTTTGCTCGGTTCAATTACTCGGTTAAAAGTGCCGGTTTTGACCGAATTTAATCCGTTTACCTCTCTGTTCAGTCTCTGTCTGTGGTATCGTGAGTACTAGATAGGTTTATTTTTGTTTCTTCTGTGTGGAACTTGTAAACATTAGATCGGTTCGGTTTGAACCGATCAGTTTTGTTCAAAAAAGTTTGTTCTACTTTTAGAGTGTGGTAACCGGTCCTTATCGGTTCTAAAAAAAAAAAAAATGGATTTCATTACGTTTTTTTCCACGACCCATAACACAGTCAGGAACGGATAAGGGTGTCTTGCCTGGCGGATTGCCGAAAAAAGGGTAAGTTTGGTTAGGACTCCCCATGCCTGAGAAACACAAAAGAAAAACCGGGCCCACTGGGTTTCAACACTGTAGTGTGTGTGGGGAAGCCTTTGCTAAGGCTGACCCCCACACCACCTGTGTCTATTGTCTGGGGTTTGACCACCTCGATTCAGACTGCCAGATTTGCAAGAATTTTCCTGCAGCTACCCTGGAAAAGAGAGAGTTGGTAGGCTCAGGGAAAGGGAGGCCAAAAAGTCCGCTGACTTGGATGGCCAGCCTGGTTCGGTTCCAACCGAACCAGGAGTGCCCTCTGACCAGGGCAAAAGGAGAACCGACTCTGAGGTTAAAAGAAAAAGCGCTAACCCCGGTTCCGACCGAACTGACACCATTGGTTAGGGGCTTGGTTCGGTCAGTTCCCCCGTTTCCAGATTATAATTTAGAGGATTTTTATGAACCGGAGGAGGAGGAAGGAGAGTATGAGCAGACCTTCAGGGGTTTCTCCTCCTGGGCTTTCTGAGTCCCCTTCCCATTTTATGTTTTACCAAAAAGTGGCTGAAACTCTTCAGGTTCCTATGGAAGAAGCTGTAGATGATCAGGAGAAGCCTGACTGTATTGAGATGATGGATATCCCAGAGTCCAGGAGTCTGTCTGTTCCCCTTCATAAGTCTTTTGGGAAACAGACAATAAAAATTTTAAAGACTCTTAATTCTATACCTTCTGTGGACAAGAGGTATACTCTCTCAGACTCAGATACGGAGTTCCTTACCCAGCAGTGCAGCCATGTTGGGGTAGTGCAGGCTGCTGCCTGTGATAAGGCAAATATACCCTTGGCTTCACACCCCCAGATAAGGACTCCAGAGGGATTGATGCCATGGCAAAGAAACCATACATGGCAGCATCTTTGGTACTCAGGCAGGCTAATTATATGGCCTATACAGCTAGATATCAGAAATCTAGATGGGACACTGTAATGGCTCTGGCTAAACGGGTCCCTGGCCAGCTTGCCAAGGAGCTGGAGCAGGTGGCTGCGGATGGTATTGAGGCATCCAAGGTGCAATTCCATGCTGCAGTGGACTCCAATGATGTTTCATCTAGAGTCATGGCTACATCTGTGGCCCTTCGTAGGATGGCATGGCTCGGATGTACTAGCCTGTCTCAGGATACCCAGACTAAGGCCATGGATTTGTCTGTTGTGGGTAATTCTCTGTTTGGGGAGCAAACGGAGAACTACATGATGAAAATGGATGAATATAGGACCACCTATAGGAGTGCTCAGGCCAAGGAAAGGCAAGCCACTCCCCAGAGGCAGCATTCTAGGGGCAGGGGAAGGCCTTTTCATAGGCCTTTCTACCAAGCCCAGGCCTCCTCTTCTGCTTATGCTCATAGGGGGTTCTTCAGAGGGAGAGGCAGACGGGGTACAAGCAGGCCTGCTTCCACCCCTCAGCCTAAAGCCCCTGCCAAACAGGCATCCTGATGGGTTTGCCAGGGCCGATTCTCCACCACCTGTAGGGGGCAGGCTAGCTTACTTTGTCCAGGACTGGATGTCTTTAACATCAGACAAATGGGTCCTGGAAGTAGTGAGCCAGGGACTGGTTCTCAGCTTCAAAAATTTCCCAAGATGAGAACCAGATCCTTTCCACCTGCAAATACTTCAGAGGCACTTGCCCTAGAGGCAGAGATCTCTAACCTCTTGGCTCTGAGAGCCATAGAGAGGGTTCCAACCCTACACAAGGGAAAAGGATTGTACTCCAGGTACTTCCTAAACCCCAAAAAGACAGGAGAATGGCGGCCCATCCTGGATCTCGGATATTTAAACAAGCACCTTTTTAAGCTGAAGTTCAAAATGGTGACTCTCTGAATAATTCTACCCTCTCTAAGGCCAGGGGACTGGCTAGTTTCCCTGGACCTCAAGTTTGCCTATTTCCATATTCTCATCAGAAGCTCCCACCGAAAGTACCTCAGGTTCGAGCTGCCTTCAGGCTGTTATCAATTCAGAGCAATGCCCTTTGGCTCCAAGGGTGTTCACAAAATGCCTGGCAGTAGTGGTTCCTTTCCTAAGGAGAAAAGATCTCCATCTTTCCATACCTGGACGACTGGCTCATAGTAGGTCAGTCTCCAGACCAAGTCAAGTCACACTTACAGATAACTCAGCAACTGCTCACTTCTCTAGGTTTCCTTCTGAATCTTTCAAAGTCAGTTCTAGAGCCTGTGCAGCTCCTCACTTTCATAGGGGCAGAGCTGGATACATTAAAGGCAAGAGCCTTCCTTCCCCTGGACAGGGCAAGGACCCTTGTCTCACTGGCCTCCTCTTTCACCCTTCAGGAGTCTCGACCAGCAAGGCATTTTCTGCAGCTCCTGGGCCACATGGCTGCCTCTACAGTAGTGGTCCAGGGAGCAAGATTTCAGATGAGGGACATTCAGTTCCACTTAAGAGCCTTCTGGTCTCAGAAAAAGGATCCTCTGACCAAACTAATCCCAGTGACTCGAACCCCTGATCCAGGCTTTGCAATGGTGGCAGGATCAGGACAACCCTAAGACAAAGGAGTTCCCTTTCTCACTCAGTCTCATTCTCTAATCCTTACTACAGATGCCTCCCTCTTGGGATGGGGAGCCCACTTGGTGGACCTGACCACCCAAGGGTTGTGGTCACCTCAGGAATATCTGCTTCACATCAATCTATTAGAACTCAGAGCAGTGTTTCTAGCACTTCAAGCTTTTTCCAAGTCTGTTCAGAACAAAGTAGTTCAGATCAGGACAAACAATAGCACCACAATGTGGTACATCAACAAGCAAGGGGGCACTCTGTCTACGGCCTTGTGCACAGAGGCAATGAAGCTGTGGTCTCTGGCCTATTTCCTGAACACCTCTCTTACAGCAGTGCACCTCCCAGGGAAGAACAATCTCCTGGCAGATGCTCTCAGCAGGATATCTCAGGGCCATCACGAATGGTCCCTGGATCCCCTGATTTTGGAGGTGATCTTCTCCAGATGGGGCACCCCACAGATAGATCTTTTGCAGCCCCAGACAATCACCAACTTCCTCGCTTTTGCTGCAGTCCCCCTGGATGCCCTAGTTCTCAATTGGGAAGGGAAGTTCCTGTATGGTTTTTCCCCCTTCCCTCTCCTGTTCAAGGTGCCAGTCAAAATCAGGTCTCAACCCTGCAAAGTGATTCTGATTGCTCCAGACTGGGCCAGACAGCCCTGGTACCCTCTCTTGTTCTTAGCAGTCCACCTTCCCCTGTCTTTTCCCAGGAATAACAACCTGTTAACATGTGCTCAGGGGAGGGTTTGATATCCGAATCTAAAATCTCTCAATCTCAAGGCCTGGCTCTTGAAGAGTTAGTTTGCTGATTTGCATCTCTCTCAAGGTGTTCTGGATATTTTAAAGGCTTCTCGAAAGCCTTCCACCAGAAACACAACTCCAAGTGGAAAAGATTTACTATATAGCGCTCTGGGAAGCATATTTCTCCAGAGTCTGCTGGCCTGCCCACAGTCCTCGACTACATAGTTCATCTCAATAGCTTGGGACTCAGGCCAGCTACACTGAGTGCACCTGGCAGCTCTCTCTGCCATCCTGTCAGCAGGCAAGCATTCTTCAATTTCAGCTTATCCTGTATTCTGTAAATTTGTCAAGAGATTGCTGCATACCAATCCTCCCTTCAGGGACCCTGCCCCTGCTTGTGACCTTAATGTTTGCATTGCTCAGCTTATGCAACCCCCTTTTGAGCCTTTGTCCTCAGCAGAGCTTAAGTACTTGACTTGGTAAACTGTTTTCTTGGTGGCCATCACTTCTGCCAGACGCATAAGTGAGTTAGAGGCCCTGTCAGTGAAGCCTGATTTTATCTCCTTCCATAGAGATAAGGTGGTCCTCAGGACTAATAGGAAGTTTTTGCCTAAGGTGGTTTCAGATTTCCACCTTAACCAGTCTGTCTCTTCCTGTTTTCTTCACTGACCATTCCTCCTCTGGAGAGAGGAGGCTGCACAGTTTGGATGTGAAAAGGGCCCTTAGCTACTACATAGAGTGCACCAAGGGTCACAGGTTCGACTCCCTCCAACTGTTCCTTACGTATGGTGAGGTTGGTAAGGGAAAACTTGCTACTAAGAAATCTATTGCCAGGTGGATTGTCTCTTGCATACAATTTTGCTATGAAAAATTAGGTAGGATCCCACCCTCAGGCCTGAGGGCTCACTCTACCAGAGGTACAGCTGCTTCCCTGGCTGCTGCCAGGGATATTCCTGTCTTAGAGATTTGTTAAGCAGCCACCTGGAAAACAGTACATACTTTTAACAAGCCATTACTGTCTGGATATCCAGGCTAGGAGTGATGCTCGGTTTGGCACAGCAGTGCTTCAGTCTATTCCCGAAGTAGGTTCTGTCCCTCCTCCATGGAGGTACTGCTTGGTAGTCTGCATATGTCAGAATACAGCAAGATTTCATGTTGTTTGAAAAAAAAATTACTCACCTTAGTAATGTTGTTTCTTCTAATGGAGTCTTGCTGTATTCTGACCTCCCCTCTCAGAACCTGGATTTTTGGGATGTGGGTGGGCAGCAACAGTGTTGGCACTCGGGAGGTGCCCCCCCTTTTTTCTCACCCCTTTTTTGTGTGTGTGTGTGTGTGTGTGTGTGTGTGTGTGTGTGTGTGTGTGTGTGTGTGTTGTGTCTTGTTTTATTTTTGGGGTTTCCTGACTTGAGTCTTTGCTTTGGGACCAAAAAATCTTTTTATTATATTTAGTAGCCTGTTGGCTAGTGTAAGTTTACAGTTTCCACACAGGACACCCAGTGAGGATAGCTTGTAAAGATCTGACTGTTTGAGTTCAAACAGCAACAGACAGAGTCTCAACCGAGCTCAGCATCCCATGCCTGGCATGGAAAGTTAACTCTTTTCTCTCCGGGGCAGTTCAAAGGTTAGACATCACTGCATATGTCAGAATACAACAAGACTCCATTAGAAGAAACAACATTACTAAGGTGAGTCATTTTTTTCGTGTCTGCCATGAAGTGTGGATGAACAACATAGCCACGCTCCTAGAAGAACAGGTTATTCACCTGTAACAGTAGTTCTAGGAGTGGTATATGTTCATCCACACACACACTCCCGACCTCCCCGGCTTTTGGCGCACAACCTGGCTTCCAGCGGGCTAAGATCTGGCGTCATGGGGCAGGGCAGAGGTTTATACCACCCGGGTGGGTGGAAGGAGCAAGATTGAAGACTTCCGGCAAGATTTAAAGGGGAAAGGAACATAGCAAGAAGTGTCGATGAACAACTTAAGCCACTCCTAGAACTATTGTTACAGGTGAATAACCTGTTCATTTGCCACATTGAGAAAAATGTCCAAATTCTGGCAATATTGTCCTGCAATTGTGGTAAAAAGTATGGAATTACAGACATTGTTCGTGCACTTTGACACTTTTCTTTGCAATTGCACTCTTCTGGAATGTATCTTATTGATGAAAACAACCTTTTAGCGAAATTGCTCTTTAAACCTGTTTGGTTGCTAATCAAAATGGTACTGATTACCAAAGACTGCTAATCAGGTTTCCAAATCTAATTTATCCATTGAAGTTGCAAGGTGATGCACATAATAGGGAAGAACAGGAGGGCACCAGTACTGCCTTGGGGAGGGGGTGGCGGTGAAGGTCAGTGTATCAAAGGAGGAAGAGGACTTTGGGATAGCCATTACTAGCAACATGAGGGCAAGCTATGCAGTGTGGAAAGCAGCAGCCATGACCAGGGCCCCTGGTGTTCTGTGGCAGCATTTTCTGATTTCTGTGGCATGATTTATTAATTTCTCTAGCTGAATGCAGTCCTGTCATTGGCCAAATATGATGTGATGTCATCAATGACATCGTATGCTGAGCATAGAGGAGGGGCTTCAGGATAAACGAGGTGGGAAAGAAAGCCTGACACTATGAAAAAACAGTATATTTATATGAAAATTCACCAAAAACAATGAATTCTGCGGCATGATGCAATTCCATGCAAATTCAGAATCAAGAGAATTCCAGGGGCTTGGCCATGACTGACAGAATACAGGAGGATAGCTAGAGGGTTCACGAGCAGAAGGAAGGAGGTTATCCTGTCACTGTACAGATCCCTTGATGCAGCTTTTCTGTGAGTATGGAGTGCAATACTGGAGTCCCTACCTGAGTAAAGATATCAACTGGCTCGAGGCAGTACAGAGGAGTGCAGCAGATGATTTGAGGATAGGAGGACAAGGGCATATATGACTGACTGAGAGCACTCAATATGTACTCATTTGAGGAGAACAAGGAGAATGGGGGACATGATTGAAACCTTCAGAAACCTGAAAGGTGTAAGCAAAGGGTAGCTATTGTGGAACTTTTTTGCCTTAATGAGGCATAATAAACAAGACCACAAGGGGGCACGCTTTGTAAGTGGGGAGAAGGTTCAATAATGAGGTCAGTGGACTCTTCTTTGCAGAGCAGGTGATGTCCTGGTGGAATGAGTTCCCATCTGAGGTCCTTAGTCGGAAGATGGCAAGGGTTTCAAGATAGTGTGGAACAGGGTGAACGAGAGTGTCAGGAGTTAACGTGGGGAGGGTGGCTTGACTCCTTGTAATTTCTGGTAGAGGGCTCTGCAATCTAGCAGACTCAAGACCCTAGCACTATATCTGCTGCTTGTAGCAGATTTTTCTGGTACCCAGTGACATGGGTGTCGGCGATTGAGCGCTTGCAATAACAGCGACTCGATCCCGGCGCATGTCATGTGGGCTACCGATGAGGTAGGGCGAGTGGATGGGTGGGTTGACGCATAAAGCGAAGGATGTTGCTACACGTACGTGTGCAGAGGGTTTGAGAGCGAGGGCGGGAGGAGTTGTGCCTCGGTCGGCTGCCGAGCTGGCCCGGTTGGTGCGTTCACGGCTTGGGTGTGCTGGGTCTGGGCGCTGGTGCATTTTTGCACCCAGCCCCAATTTTTTTAAACATTTTGCAACCCCCTCCCCAAAACATGCACCCTCCTGGGTTGGGAATCCTTAGTAGGGAGGTGCGGGACACCCTGCATGAAACATTAAAATGCAAGTTCCTGGCACCGTTTTGCTGTGCGCCGAGGAGTCAGAGCACCAAAACTATTTTTTGGCACTCTGACTTCGCTATAACGGCGATCGCCTTTTGGCAGTCGCTGTTATGACATCGAACCATTTGTCTCGTTGTACCTTTGCAACATTCCTGTGTGTTGTATGCCTTTTTTAAACTTGTGATTTATTAGATAGGATCATTTTTTTTTCCGTAGACCATTTTCTTACCTTTAACATAATTGTTTTTTCTTTCATTTTGTTTTATACTTCTGCAGATTGTCCAGGCAAAACCAGAATGTGGGCGACAGACCTTGGTTGAGCTGCTCATCCGACCTGTACAGAGATTACCAAGTGTTGTTCTACTACTTAATGGTAATTATTTTCATTATTGTAAACCTAAGTCAGTGAAAAGCTGGTACAGTGATATTTCAGTGAGCAAAATTGTTTGACTGACCAAAAAGAAATCCTATAATAAGTGCCACCTTTTAAAAATCTACAGTAAGTACACATCTTTTCTGTAACCACTAAATTGTTGTGTTCATGGTTCAAAATTATTCCTGGTTTGTTTGTTCCAAATCTTTCTAACTTCTTATTCAAACCATGAATGTTCATCTACACTCACTCATACTCATACTCTGTTTGCATAACTCTGGAGGCAAGGGTACAGTTCACTGTCCACATTCTGGCAGTCCACTGGAACAGGCTTTCCATTGGATGTCTTAAAGCTAAGCTCCTCCCACCACCCAGGTGGTATATCCTCGGCTCAGCCCCATGACATCAGATGTTTCCCTCTGGAAAAACAGGTCCCCTCCTTAGCTGCTCATGCTTTGGTTATTGTGCAGCTGGCAGTAGTAGTCTTCAAAAGTGTTTCTTGATTAAACTTGCCATTATTTGATTCCCTTGACAGATCATGGAGCCATGCAAACCAGGACTCTGATCCTCCTTTCAGTGCCGCCAGAAGATGTTGGTCACCAAGTTGCATGATACATGCCTGTGTTGCCTGAGTGGGCAGTGTGACATTTCCAGGTGCTGCGTGAGTCTGTCTGTGCATCCAGAATCCCTTGAGGATGGAAGCACCAGCTTACACCCTGCTGGCTTTCAAAACATGACCCACAGAACTGGTCCAAAGGTTGCAAGGAGGACTCTGTGGTTACTGAGTCATCTGCTTAGCTCATGGCCTTTGAAGCGGTGGCCGGTGGTGTGGGCACTTCCCTGGTTTTGACACTTCTCCCAGCTGGGTCCAGCGTTGTAGGGTCATTCACAGTATGCTTCCATAAAATGTGTAGCCTTCCAGACAGGGGGGGCCTGGCCACCACAGCAAGAACCACAAGCTCCGTGGTGGCAGTTTTCCCCCTCCCCCAAAACACACACACATAATCCCTTGATTCTCCCATCCACTCGACTTTGGTTGAGACTCCCTTGTTCGAGGGTAGGGTCGAGAGCTCCTAATTACTGTTGGGCTTATCAGCCTCGACTACAGTCAAGCAGGCTGTGGAGATTTGCCTGGAGCCTGTCGGCCAGTTTTTGGATGAGATTAACTTGATCTTTCAGACACTGGTTCTCCTGGCCCTCACACAGGAGGACATAGCCTGGTTGGTTTCCCCAGCCAGGTCACCTTGGGAGAGGCCTCTATCAGCAGTCAAACCTCCAAAATATCTGTTGCTTTGTGTAGCAAGGTATGTGATTCACTACGATCAACCAGATGGTTCTTGATGTCGGCAGTCATGTTGACGGTTGAGGTCTTGATTGTGACAATCCGGTTCTCAATCCCACTCGACCGGGAGGCTTCACTGCCTGCTTGTTGATCTCATCAGCCAAGGAGAGGCACCGTCTGAAGATGCGCCAGTGCTACGAGGCGCTCCGCTGTCAACAGTGGTCCTTCACAAGGTGGGTTAGGACTTTACCCTATGGACCTCT
Organism: Neoceratodus forsteri; assembly: GCA_016271365.2. Taxonomy (NCBI): domain Eukaryota; kingdom Metazoa; phylum Chordata; order Ceratodontiformes; family Ceratodontidae; genus Neoceratodus; species Neoceratodus forsteri. The sequence goes on from CM028137.1 coordinate 514,035,958, forward strand.
GGTCGCCTGGCAGCCGGCAGTTATGCCCTCGCCAATCCATGCTTTATAGGTGCTTCCTGCAACTGCCTTTGCATCCCTGAGAGTGGAGCCACCACCGCTGCAACCAAAGATTGGTACCCCGACCTAGTAGTCCTGCTCGGCCATGGCTTGCCAGGCCAGTTGTTGACGGATATCACCCAATCGGATTTTGAGGAATCCTTCGATGACTTGGATCAGTTGTCCATGGTGTCCTCCTGAACTTCAGTCTTCAACTGCGGTACAGTCGAGGAGCTGACCACATACCATGGGCCGGTGTCATTCAGAGATCCTCTGCAGCTCATGTCCATCAGTATCCCTCTGAAGCGTGTCCAAAAGATTGCGGAGTTGCCCTTTACAGACCTCATCTTGGATAGGGATGAATCCCTGGGGGTGTCCTTTCCTATGGCTGAGGTTATTTGAGATCCAACCCTGGAGCTTTGGTAGCATCCAGCATTCAGCCTGGCACCCTTGGTCTGCAGGGTGCGTGCAGCCAAAGGACTGCTTTCTGACTCCGCCTTCTGTAAATCGGGGGGGCCAAGGAGATGTGGGCATGCCTCCAGACAAGGAGTCCAGAAAGACTGACCGTGCCGCTAAAAAGGTGTATGCTCCATTGTGCTTGGGCTCTGCCAGGCGAATTACTCCGTCATGATGGCCAGTGTTGGGCACACTTGGTTGGACTCCTTGGTGAGCTCCTTCCTGCTGACCAGCAGTTGCCAGTGAAGTTGGTCTGGGACCAAGATCAGTCGCTGGCCAGGCACCAACTCCAGTCAGCCTTGGACTTGGGTAACTCCTGTGCCCATGCCATGGCAGCAGCCGTCTCCATGCATCATAAGGTTGGTCTGTGTCTGTCCACCTTTACAGTGGGCACCCAGTACCAGCTGCCTGATGTCCTTTACACTGAAGTCTTTGGCCCTGGAGTGGAAGGATATCTCACGCAGAAAGAGAAGTCCAGTGCTACCCTTGACTCTGTGGCATCGTCCAAGAAGCATCAGAAACAGAAGGCTAAGAAAAAGGCTATCTGGTACCTGTATATTCTGCCACAACCCCTTCAGCAACAACCCCAACAGGGACAATACTAGGCCTCATGTCCGAAACACAAATTCAGTGGCAAGTGCCTCAAGCAAGGTGGGAGCGTGGGGGGGGGGCCCTCCAGCTCTAGTGGCTGGTGCTTCTGCAAAGGCTGCACAGTTACAGGTTGGGAGTGTCTTCCCTCTGCTCGTCCTTGCCCTGTCTACACTTCCACTTGGGGGTTGGCGTTGCGACTTCTTACCACATTGGTCCACTATCACAGCAGACAAGTGAGTGCTAGAAGTGGTAGGAGGCCCTCACCTTACTGACTCGGGTGTCACAGGATACGTTTGCCCTTTTGGAGAACATTGCTCAGTTCCTCATTAAAGGAGCCCATAGCCCATTTCCCAGATACGCTGGCCATTCAGGGCTACATGTCCAGGTATTTCCTGGTTCTGATGCGGAGGAGGAGGGCTTCATACTAGATCTGCACGATCTCAACCAGTTCATGTGGAAGTTCAAGATCTTCCAGGACTTAAGTCTTCACCATTTATTCACACTTCTGGGTTCAAGCCAGAGGCGCTGGAACCCTGCAGGAGCCAAAAATCTTCAGGAGGGCCGGCGCTGAGGTAGAACCATGCCTGCGCAGCACTGCGAGGCTGGCTTATGCCATATAGGCTATCTCTGCATCGACCCTCCAACCAGCTCAGTTCCTTTTTCCCCTGCTGTCAAGTTCGATTCAGTGACAACGTCACTCACCCACCAATTGTCAGATCTTCAAGTCTGTACTACAGCAGCGTTCAGTTTTCTTTCAGTTTTACTTCATTATTTTCTGTGTAGCAAAAAAATTTTGTTTTTCTTCCACAGCCCTACCAACCAAAGGAGTTGGCCATGGATGGTGATGGTAGGGAGTCTCCTTTAGAAGACTGCTGTGGCAACTGGGCTGTGTCTTGTCGGTCTCCCTCTCGGGTGGGGGGCAACCATGGACAGTTCGATGTCTGAAGGGATGACAGTCCTCCCCAAAACGAAAAAGGAAGCGGGCTCATTCCAAATCCAGGTTGGGGACCTGCCACCATTCTACCTCGAGTTGTTCCTCTTCCCATCAGAGGGGAAAGAAACTGTACTGCTTGAGGTCGCTCTCTAGTATGTTGGCCAAGAGTTTCTCGGCGTCCGTGAGAGGCCTTCACCAGCTCGGTCCGGGTTGCTGTCATCGAGGCACAGGTCAGGAAGCATAGGAAGACCAGGAGCAGTTGTAAAATTTGTGAGCAACACTTTATTATCAATAATAGTGAAATAAAAAAAATTAAAATTGTTCAGTATAACGATTTACATTTGGTTGCTCAACCAAACAGACAAGAGACAGAAAAAGGATAGCACAGATCCTTGCCTTTAAATTTCTGAATAACAAATGGGACAGGCGCTTATTCAGCCCTGTCACAGTCCCCAACGGCCTCCGCCCGCGGTCGCTTGGAATCTCTACACGGGAGCTCTTCTGTGCCCTCTTGTGGGGTTTCCAGTGGGCAGTTTCACCACTAGGCTGCTCTTATGGAGCAGTGGATACAGCATCTGGCCTGTTTGCCCCTTCTTGCGGATCTGGTGTCAGGGCCTAGGAGCTTCAGACCTGCATCTAAGGCCTTCTGGTCAGGTAGAATGTTTGGCTCTGGCAACGGAATCCCTTCTCTTGCCCATGCCGGTTCCATGTGCCTACTCCACTCATTTTGTTTCCTTGCAGGGACTGGTACAGGTACTATCCCTCACTTCGTCTTCCTCTTGTAGGCCTGAGTTGGGTGCTAGCATGGCACCGGGTCCGGTTCCGGTTTTGCCTGTTTTTCCTGTTCCTTGGCCTGGTCTTGACCTTTTGGGTTCGACACCTCTTCCAGCCTCTCCCTCTGAAGGGGATATGGAGCAGGACGAGTCTGACCCCTACCTCATCGTTTCTGAAGAGTGGGATGAAGACTTTCAACAGTCTGGACAGTAAGTCAACCGTTCCGACTTCAGTCCCTGAAGAGAACTGTCCCTTTCAATCTCTATTAAGGAATATGCAGACAACCCTGGCTCTACTGACCTCTTCTTTAGGCAAATGAAAGCACATGTGTCTTGAATGGCTTCATGTTCCCAATATCTTGGAGAACCTTATGCCTCCTGTTTACCCCAGCCTTCGAGCCACTCTCTGAGGCTGTGTGGGCTAGGCCTGCCTCTATTCCTTCCTTCTGTTTGCAAATCCACAGATCAGAAATCATTCCCTCCTAAAGAGACCTATTCTAGCTTCATAGCCAGTTGCAGATGCACTGGTTGTTGTTGCAGAGATTGACAAAGCTGTCTTACCTCAATAAGTAACAGCACGGCCTATCAACAAGGAATTTTGCAAGATCGACACTATGGAAATGAGAGCTTTAATTTATTTACTTAGTTTTTGTTGACCGGGAAAGGAGGAATATGTAATTCTGCCTGTTTTAAGCCTCATCCAAGGGGAGAGGGGGAAGACAGATGCAAACTGACGTACATAACCAGTTTAAGCTGTTGGTGGTATTTTAGAGAATAGGAGCCAGGACACTGGGGAAATTCCCCTACTGACCTGTAGGGGGATTGTGGACTGCAGCGATGGAAGAGCTAGAAGTGGATCTGCGGCGAGTGAGACGGCTGGGGAGCACCCTGCAGAGGGTGGCCAGCAAAACAACCTGGAGGCTGAGCCCTCCATAGAAGCGAAGGAACCACAGAAAAAGGCACAACAATCCAGTGGACAGGAGGTTGCGGGACCCTCCAAAACAGATCTTTCAGCAAAACTTGTTTGTTTAGAACAAGAATATAATGACCAGAGAAAGAAAATTTTACAAAATCTGCAAAAAGGGCAGCCGAGCATAAGCTACAACATACAACACAGAGGTAGATACGGCAACTAAAAACATCTTCGTTTTTTGGGGCAAATCACTCACCATGCGGTGTAAAAACAGATGCGACAGACCCCCCCTAGAAGGAAGGAGTCACTTGGAGTGCAAGATCGGCATTAGAAGGAGCAGGATGGGTGCAAAACAATAAGGGAATTTAGATGCCAGATCCTCGGCTCCTGTTTCTGGGTCAGGATGTGAGAGGATCGCATAGTGATGACACTGGAAACCAGGGACAGACTGCAGATGGAGTCGTAAGAGCATCATGCCAAGAGTATCGCGTAAACCAACAAGAAATTAACACTGAAGGGAACAAAGAAACGGGGGAGAAACAAGATATGGGTTTTACACCCTCCGAGGTGTATGCACTGATTTATGCACGTGGAGAAGGTACTTTTAAGTTTCAGATCTAATGTATTGCTAGATAGACTTTGGAGTTTGTACAATAGCCATAAGAGAACTCCCCTATGTGCCCCTTTCCAAGTTAGTCCACTCGCAAAACCTACTTTTAAGACAGTAACCATTTTTTTTAGGAATGAGGGAGTTAATGTAACAGACATTTTGTACTGGTTGGGGATAAAATGTGAAGTTAAAGATAGCCCGAACCTATTGATAAGGAAGGGTTTTGGACAGGGGAATGGAGAGTGAAAATCAAGTTGCAACAGGACAACAGGAATTGAGCAATTACTAAACTGTTTCTATCTGAGCAAAGATAAAGGGGTGTTATTTTATCAGGGCCAACCTAGACAGGGCTACAAATGGGGGTCTGCAAGGCACCTAAGTAATAACTGTGAAATCCAAGGATGCCTGCACTGTGGAAGTCAAGGCCATACGAATGCAGGTTGTATTGTGCCCCCGCTTTGTCACCTGCATGAGGAAGAAGGGACACTCCATCACCGCATGCCAGTGGGCTTCCCATAATAATGGGAACAGTGATTTTTTTAGAGCAGGATTTTTATATTAATTGACCACCAGGCAAGGGATTCTCTCCCCCCCCCAAACTAGGCAACAGAGAGAGATCTCCCAGGCACCAGGACACACTGAACGTGAGATGCAGCAAGCCCCCGGAGAGCAAGGTACACTACAGGTTATTTCCACACAAGAGGAGAGAGAGAGCTAGATGATAATCGTAATGCACAGCAAATGAGAGAGCAAGCAGGGAGCTCTCGGATACAGGAATGTTACCCCCACAGGCTCCACCTCAGGTCGAACCTGAATTTACTTTAATAACTTCAAAGAACAGTGTGGAGAAGCAGCTAATAGGTGAAGAGGTATGTTCACAGAATAAGTATAAGGCATTAAGATGGGTGAGGATTCAGAAGGAGTATCTGAGACCTCCTCAAATAAAGGAAGCACTTCAGAACCAGAACCATAACATTCCCAAATGGCAGGGAAAGTTTAAAAAAAAAAAATAAATAAATAAAAAAAAAAAGTTCATGGGTATAAGGTATAATTTAAGGGGGAAAAAATCCCAGAGTAAAATAAAGCCTAATGTCCCGTGAATTACGTCTGGCCTCACTTAATACGAACAGCCTAAAGTCAATAAAGAAAAGAAAATCTACTTTTTCAGTATTTTCACAGTAATATCTATGATGTTGTATTATTTCAAGACACACAGCTGTTCATGTCAAACGAAGTCCAGACGGCAACAGATGACTGGATTGGGGGTCATCTTACTGGTCCATTGGGGTAGACACATGTAGCAGGGTGGGGATCTGCCTCACAAACCCAAATATTGTAACTAGGATTCAGGAAGTTTTACCTGGCAGAGCCATGGTAATGGATTTTTCCTAAGAAAAACAGGACTTTGGCATTATTAGTGTATGGTACTCAAGAAAGAGCAAAAAGGGTACACGTTTAATCTTTTACAGCCATTGCTACTAACAGCAAGGGCTGTCCTTTTGGCCTGGGGGTGGATTTTAATTGTAGCAGATTTAAATCAGATAGTGGGGTTAAGACGAAGAACATTTTTTGTGATACATTTCTTTTAAATTAAACAAAATTATATCCCAGACTAAATTGACATCTTCCATGCTTCACATTCAAGCACTCAGTAAACCAACGCAAGGGGACATCTCTGAACAAGGATTAACTACTGGTTTATATCTCCATATATACCAATACAACACGTTAGACCACACCCTATTGCTGCATCTGACCGTATGTTGTTAGCAGTACATGTGGCATATTCCCCAGACGTCACCTTGGGGAATGGATATTGGAGGTGTAATACTTCCTTGTTGGATATCCCGGAGGTCAGACAAGGGTTCATAGATACAATACAGGCTAGGTTATCAGTCAAATTTTTATATGAGGACATTCTAGAGTGGTGGGAACAAACAAAAAAGACCTAATAAAATGCAGCAAAAAGATAGAACAACTTCTAGGGGCCTGCAGAAATGCACGATACGCAACCTTAAAACAATTATACAATTTAACAGCTTTACAGATGCACACTAAACAAGATTTTTCTGAACAAATAAACATCAAACGAGATGATGGAGAGTCAGTATGATAGAAATAAATCCTTGTAGTTTGAGCAAAAATATGGAACTAAAGGGAAATGGGAACAGGCAAATCCATATGAGAAGTGTATGTCACAAAATCATAAAAAAAGATTTCTATGATACAAAATAATCAGGATATCACCAGGAATACAAATATAATGAGAACCATAGAAGGGTTTGTAGAGAAATTATATGGGACAGCACACATCCCTCATAAAGGGTCCAAAGAATGGCTTCAAGATGGTAAATTACCACAAGTATGCCAAACAGCTAAAGATATCCTGGTACAACCAATAACAAAACAAGAAATTGCAGCAGTATTAGAACAATTATAGATAGGTATGGCCCAGGGGCCAGATGGACTCCCTTATACCTTTTACAAGGAATTGTTCAAGTATATGAGTGCAGAAATAACAGAAGTATTTAACTATATCCTGAATCAGAATATCATGCCCCTATCGATGTATCAAGGATTATTGATTTTATTACACAAAAATGTAAAGAGAAGTTGGACAACTGGAGACCAATATCATTACTGAATTCAGACTTCGTTATTTACCAAAATATTAAGTAAAAGATTATCGCTGGTATTATCAATAATACATCATTCCCAATCATGCTCTCTTCCAGGAAGGAAGGTTTCTGACATTTTGATCATTAGGGAATTAATAGAGAAAGGAGAGAATGGGGAGATAACTGGGTTTTTAGTTAACATAGATCAGACTAAAGCATTTGATAGTTTTCCATCAATATTTATGGTTATGCTTAAAACCATATGGATTTCCAAGAGAATTCATAAAATGGATACAGCTATGTTACGCACAAGCCCAAGTATCTCCTTATGTGAATAGAAGGGTAGGGAGAGCATGCCAAATAAAAGTAGGAGTAAGGCAAGGTTGCCCAATGAGTCCGCTACTATTCATCCTATCTTTAGACCCGCTAATTAGGAGAATTAACTTGCACCAGTGGATCATAGAATTGTTGGCATCTAGTCAAGATATAGAAATACACTGGGGTACACACATGATCTGTGCATAGATCTTCCCTTGTCAATCTTCACCATTCATTACTTCCTGGGTGTAAGCCGGAGGCGCGCACCCGTCACGGGAGCTTTTTTTTTTAAAAGTTGCCTAACGGCCCGCCCCCGAGAGCGACGCCATGCGAGGCGCTCGTTAGTAGCCACCCTCCTCCTCCAACTCAGTTCTGTTTCTCCCGCCGCCGAGGCAGCACCTGCTCGGAGCGCCCATTCTCCACCGCGCCAGCGAACTCTTTTCCACACACTGACGCCGATCGTAAGACCGCTCTTTTTCTTTTAAAGCGCGCCGGTGTGTTTTCCTACTGTTTTTCTTGTTGATTTCGCATAGGTCCGGGTCCGAGCTAAACGTAGCCAAGACGGCCGCGCCTTTGGCGCGCCGGTGTTACTGTGGCCGCATTTCTCCGCCTCGACCGGCATGACGCTTGTCTTCGTGTTTGGGACCCAACCATGACATGGATTGCGACGCCTGTTTCTCCATGGACCGCCGGTTCTCAAGTCCGCGTGATTCAAGCTCGGGCAAAGCCCTCGGCCGACCTCTCGGGGACTTATCGCCTGGCGGGATTCCTCAGGTCTCCCAGGCCCTTCCCGGTCCCTCCCGGCCTATACGGTCTCGAGGAGGAGGGGCCCCTCGCCTTTCTTGCCGAGGAGGAGGCCCTTCTGCGTGTCGGGGAGCGTCAGAGTCCCTTCCGGGCCGCTGCGCCGACACCGCCGGCAGTCACCTCTTCGAGGTGCAGGCTCTCTGGCGAGGCCCGCCTTTGGGTTTCAGCTCGGTGGGATCACCGCCGCCTCGCGCCTGCCGATCCTGGCACCGTCATGGTGCCGGTGATCGAGACGCGCCGAAACGCTTGAGTCCCAGCGCCGCTCGCGGCACCGGTGATCAGAGCGGCGTTGCCGGTGGCGCCGCTTTGATCCGGCGCCGCGCGCGCCGGTGATTGAGGCGCGCGCTGGCGGTGCCGCGGCTTTGGCGCCATTCGCGCGCCGATGGACAGGGCGGCGCTGCCGGCGGTGCCGCCGCCTTCCGACGCGCCCGCGCCTGCGGGCCTGGTCTTTCCAGGCGGTGCCTGCCCGCCGGCGCCTGCTAGGGGTGTGGAGCTAGGCCTGGCTGCTACCGGGCGTGAGGGAGGCGAGCGGCGCCTCCCTTGGTACCGGGGCTGCTCGCTGCCCCGTAGCCTCGGGGAACCCTGGGGTGGCCAGCATTGAGGTCCTGCTGGTCTCGTCCTCCTCGGAGGGCGATGATTCAGACGTGGACCCATCCTGGCACCCCCACTCTTCGGAGTCTGGGTCCCCGGTGGCTAGAGGTGCCAGGCGGCGCAGCGGGCCCCTCCCTCTGTCCCCCCTTTCGTCGCCTCCTGAGGGTTTCCCGGCTGGGGGTGGCCGGGAGCCCCTTGGGGCAGGCGCGGGTGACGGGGGAGGCCTCTCGAGGCCCGTGACAGCTACTCACGGGTGCTGTCACTCTCTCTAGGGACAGGGGAACGCTGTGGTCGAGGAGGAGGGCCCTCTCTGAGTCCGAGGGGTCGAGGGGCAGGGGGTCTGCTGCTCGGTCTTCCTTGGCCACCTCAGGGGGGGTGGCCAGGAGCCGAAGTGCAGAGCCTCGCCCCTCCCTCCAGGGTTCTAGGGTGTCCTTCGGCGGCGTTTGTGCGGACTGCCCTTCTGGATCCATGCAGTCCCGGCGTCGTCACAGGGGAGGTTCTCCCCCAGGGCTCTTCCAGGCTCCGCTTCCCCAGAGTTCCGGCTCATGCCTGGTCTGATTTCCGGGATCCCCTCTCCAGGGCTCCTTTTCCCGGATTCCAGAGCCCTCGCAGAGAGCAGTTGCCTCCGGAGGTGCCCCTCTCCCATCTCTCTGCCTTCACCACCCCACTCCCAGGCCATGCTCGGCCCCACGGGTCCGTTATCCTGGGAGCAGTTCAGGGTTCTGCGGCGCCTTCCCTCATACGCTAGGTACATGCATGAGCGGTCTTTCGGCTCTCCCCACCGCAGGAATCCTCTGGGCATTCCAGTTCCCCATCATCCTCGCCTCCTCCTCCGAGGGAGAGGAACCCCTGCTCATCTGTCCTCCGATGCTGATTTCACAGAATATCAGCTTCTTCTCTCGAGGATGGTGAGGGATCTCCGATTTCTACGTTCAAGAGACAATACCGAACGGAGACGCGTGAATTCCTTGGTGAGTTCAGTGCCCAGCATCTGGTGGTACCTTCCTGGCCTATCCTTCCAGGAGGCGTCTATCCGTCATGGCAGTCCCCGCCGCTTCTTCCCAGCCCCGGGCGGACTGCCAGCGTAGGTATTGTGCCCTCTGAGTCTCTAGGTTCCCTTCCCAACCCGTCCTCAGGTTTGGTATACCTGGATACTCCTTCTGGGCGCTGCCTGGCGACCACCCACCGGATTCGGACCTTCCAGTTCGACCGCTAGCTAAGAGTGTTCTCTCTTCTGCTCGCAAGTGCTTGTATTGCATCACATCAGGCTCACCCACGCGCGTCACAACCGCATCTGTGGTCGATGATGTCCCAGCTGCTGGCATCTATGCCTGATACGGAGCAAACCAGACAAGCCGCTGCCCTCTCCGCTGTAGGCCTGGAGCTGGCAAGACACTCACAAGGGCATCTTACGACGCCAATGAGGTGGCTTCCAGGCTTGGGGACAGCGATCTGCATCAGGCGGACGGCATGGCTTCGCTTTTCCAGGTTGTCACCCTGGCCCGGCGTAGGGTGATTCGCTCCGCCTTCGGGGACCCGTTTTTCTTCTTCCAGAGCTAGGAGATTTTACAGGGGCCCTCCGCCTCCCTCGCCCTCGGGAGGCACCTCCTAGCTCTTCTCCTCTTAGGCTTTCTGAATAAGCCAGGGTCTTCTCCTCTGTTTCTCACCAGCAGAAGGCTGGGGTCTTGTTCCCTCAGGGTATGGCCTCTTCCCTCCAGGGAAGAGGAGCTTGGTATCACTAGGAGATGAATGGTGAAGATTGACAAGGAAGATAGGAAAATTACGCACTCACCGTAATTCTTGATCTTCTTGTATCTTCACCATTCATTACTTACACCCGCCCACCATCCCCTCAGTGCCTCTTCCTGTGGCTTCTCCACTCCGCCTCCTTCCTCTCTCTGCATTTATATGAAATATAGGAAAATTTCAATTTTCCAAAAAAAAAAAAATATCTTTTTGAGGGGGTTCTAAAATCCAGAAAAATTACTTACTCTAAGATTCATGGGCCATCTCGTGGATTGCATTGGCGATCAGACTGCACAACTATCTCTTGCTATTCTTATGGCAAGATACCTCTGGGTTTTTTTGGCCTGGCTCAGGCTATTCAGTTTTGATCCTGCAATCCCGTGTTCAGATAGTTGCCCTGAAATCTGTTTCCCCCCTCTATTCTTATCTTGCAGAGCAGAGGAACGAGTACGTCTGTTCCTTTCTCTTTAAAAAAAAAAAAATGCTGAGGGAACTCTCCGACTGCTGTAGGCATCTTGGTATCTGGGTCATGCATCTACTAAAAAAAAAAAAAAAAAATGGAGAAATCAAACAAGAAAGCAAATGAGAAGGTAGGCTATCCCTCTCGCTGTTTTGCTAGTGGTTTCTCCCTTTAAGTGTCCTCCTGGACAATTTTTACAGTAGAGCTCTGCTGACCATATCCAATTTTAGCCAGCCTAAGCCTTGCCCGCCTTAGCCAGTCAGTCTGAGTCCCATTTCTATCTTGAAACGCCTGAAAGGCTTACATTTTCTATTTCTAAACCCCTGAGCAGCGCCTCATGCTGCTGGGGTTTTATTCTTCCCACCTGCTGTCCTCCACTTAAAGGCCCCTCCGCGGCCAGGAGCCGAGGTGGGTGTCAAGAACAATGGCATGTTGAAGATGAGGACTATGCCTCCTGAGTCTGTCTAGCGGTTCGTGAACCTTCTCTTCAGCTCTATCTCCGGGATTCTTGCTTCCCTTTAGTCGAGCCTTCAGCTACAAGCTAACTATGCTCGTTGGCCTTCTGGTCCCTTCAACATCCCATCTCTCTCTTCTCTTTCTTCTTCTTCTTCTATTTTCTCATTTCCTTACTCATCTCTCCTCCTAGAGTCGCCCAGGTAAGGAGGCCCTGCACTCCCTAGGCTAGGATGTTCTTATCTCCTCTGTCCTTCCTCCATCGGCTTATTCCTTTTCAGTTCATTCTTCCTTGCTTTGCTATCCCTCGGCTATCTTGCCTCGCTATCTATATTTTCTGCTTTCACTTTTGCCTCTCGGCTCACAGAACTGAGTTGGAGGAGGAGTCGGTCGCTTAACGGCCGCCCTCGCATGGCGTGACGCTTCCCTCGGGCGGTCGTTAGGCAACTTTAAAAAAAAAAAAAAGTTTCCCGTGATGTGCTAGGCCCGCTTACACCCAGGAAGTAATGAATGGTGAAGATACAAGAGAAGATCAAGAATTACGGTAGGTACGTAATTTTCCTTTCTTGCTGACTCCCTTTCAGCACTACCAATGGGGCAGAAGCTAGAGGAATATTCATCAATATCTGGATCTCAGACAAATCTACAGAAGATTAAGTGTCTCCCTATTCGTCAAGATTTTACACAGGATACACATAATGGTAATATACTCAAAAACGATTCAGGGATTAATATTTTAGGGATTTTTTGGGGGGGTTCCTAACGTGGCCCAGTATAACTGGGAATATTTGCTTAACTTAGCCTTAGGGTGGCAAAATGGAACAAATGGAGGAAATGTAGGAAAAAAGGGTATTTGTGATTCGTACTTTATTACCAGTGTTTGTTTATTGGAGTTATGTTTTCCCACCACCCAGAGACAAGATTATACAGTTGCTTTTTCAAGGAGATATGGGGAAGTCGGTTGAACCCCATAAAATGGGGGATCTTGTATCTTAAGGCAGGAGGATTAAGATTGATTAATCAAATAACTTTTTACCATAGTTTATTTTTCTATGCTAATATAAAACCCATCTTACAGGGCAAGATACTTTTGTGGTGCCCTTGGGTAATGGACTGTTTTTATCAATATTAGACATGGCAGACGTATGGCATTATTCCAAAACAAAGTTCACAGATATACCAACAAGTATTAAAGACCGCTTCAGCAAGCTGAAACTATGGAAAGTACACACAGAGACAATAACAAAAGACAGGAAACAATTTTACTCAGATGTACAAAAGGAATTTTTCATACAGATACCAGAATACATGAAGAAAACTGAAATTAGAAGTATTTCTGCTTTACTTATAGAACAAAGGATAATACCTCAAATGTGGGATAACACTTGGTTGTGTGTTCTGGGAAACTCCAAGTTAAAGATGATTTGAAACATAAAGACAAAACGGAATGGGGGTGTCCGAGAAAGGATTGTATAGGGTATTTAGAAACGATGGATCATCTTTTTTTCTAGTGCAAATTTATTCAAAGATTTTGGAACTTAGTTCTTCACCAGTGGGGATGGTTTCCAACATGGCTGAGCACCCCAGATGCACTATACTATGGGATTTTCTCACATTCAGGCCACAGATATGAAGAAGGGACATTAAGGGTGATAATACCTTGTGTCCGATATTGGGTATGGCAGGCACGCTGTAAATTAACATTACAACAGATGGAGTGGACAGTAGAACAGTTAGCTTACACAATACAAGATAATATTAATATCATAAAGACGGGAATGTAGAAGGGACACAAACAAAAGCAAATGGAGACACTTTGCTAATCTATGATGGCAGCAGCAGCAATACATTTAAGCAACACATTTACTCAACATTAATGTATGGACTAATAATTAGTGTTTTTGCCTTTCACTTCCATATGATCTGATACAATACATTTATGTATATTTTGTTTTGAGTTTATGAATAAGAAAATTCCCCTATTCCTTGGGTGGGGCATTTTTCTATCTAATATGTACATTCTAAACCTATCTCCATGTATGATGTTACATGGATAGCGTTAAGAGTGTGCTCCATGCTCTGAGCACAGCCAGTGATCATAGAAGCGCACTTTCTTTGTGAAATATTCAGTTATCTGTGCTCCTCCTGCCTTTCTGGAGCACAGTTAGGGGCGGGAGTTCCTGGCAGCGAGATTGGGGGGGGGCCAGCAGGAGCACTGGGTTTCAAATCAAGCTTTATTTATTAATTGGGTGGAGTTCAAAGTTCGATCAGCAAACAACCAGGAGAGCGGGCAGCTGCTATGTTAATTGGTGGGTCGAAAGGATCAAATGTGTGGGTAGCCAGCAAGTTAGTGTGCACTTTGACATGCTGGCAAGGAACAAGCGTACTGGCACAAGTTAGTGGGTGAGATGGCAGGCAGGTAGGGAAAGAGCATGAGTACAACTAGCAGACTATAATCATTCCCTTCCTGTCATTCTTTTTATCGACCACAAGTGAATTAAAAGTAGGTGAACAAGCAAAGAAGGAAAGATGATATATTTTAAAGTCCATAGATGAAAGAAAGAAACCGTTGAACCAGTAACAGAGGAATTGTGGCCAGAGGAAGATGAAAGAATGAGAGTAAAGGTGAGGCAGAAAGACCAGAGTAAGAAGCAAAAAAGGAAGGAAAGAACAAAGATCACAGAGGGATAAAATGAAAATTAAAGACAAATTACAGACAGGTAAGCCAGAAGAAGCAGCAAGGCAGCAAGACCAACAAACATGGGGTGCCTGCATGTATAGAGGGAAGCCTGATAGGTAATTCCGTGTGTGCGCGCGTGTGTGTGTGTGTCTTAGAAAGTTGCCTAATTTCAACAGGTTGTCTTTGGAATATTAAAAAAAAAAAAAAATACTGTCTGGTTTTATACTTTGAACTGTAAGCCACCAAAAGTTTCAATGATCTGTAATTGATGTACTGTATGCTTTTGTTGGAAATTGTTATGTGGTGAACGTGAAAAACTAGTCCAAGATATGGAAGATGCCACCTCTGTGTACACAACACAAGTTTATGGACACAGTTTTCCTGTAGACCGTTTCTCAATTTATCTTCAAGAGCAACTGGCATGTTTGGGGCAGGCTGCTTGTACTAAGTAGCTGCCTGCCCAAGGAGCTTTTCTAGACCAAAATGAAAATTTTTAGTTAAGTAATTGATAACTTATAATTGAAAGCTTGGCTCGTAACTTCCAAGTACGAGCGGAGTCGGTGCCGAGAGCTGCAGCCCAGACCCTAAAAATAGCACTTTGATGACATATACTCAGGAACGGGGCTGCAGGCGTGTTTCATGTAGAACGTTGAGATTGGGAGTGTGTGTATATGTGTGATAGATATATATATATATATATATATATATATATATATATATATATGTATATGTATATGTATATGTATATATATGTGTATATGTATATGTATATATATGTGTATATGTATATGTATATATATGTGTATATGTATATGTATATATATGTGTATATGTATATGTATATGTGTATATGTATATGTATATTTATAAAATGGGTGAGACAAAAAATGGTCATCTAGAGCAACAGCATTGGACAAACACCATCAGGTGACCGTGCGCGTATATCAGAGCGCGACCGCATACCTGCACTTTACCCCACCAAAACAATTTTGACATTTTATAAGATAGATATACCACTCTGAGGTGTGCGGTGGCGCTCTGATATGCATGCGCCTTGGCGTTGACGACTCGCCTTGCGGCCTTGTGCGCAGTAACGACACCAAGGCGTGTATATCAGAGCGATCAAGACACTCCCAGAGTGGTATATCTATTACATATATACACACACACACACACACACACACACACACACACACACACGATACACATAGAAATATTTTATATATAAATATATATATTACATTACACACACACACACACCAGGGTTTTAAATAATTGATTAGCGTTTTTTTTCTTGGGACAATGCTAACTGTACAGAAAGTATTTATACAGGTTTTCTAGAAGTGTTATGCTTGTTAAACACAATGAGGCAAGTGCTATGCATTTTCACAATGTTTTAGCACTTTTATGAGCAAAACGCTAATCAATTTGTGGAGTTAAATAAAACCCTGTATACACACGCACAGTACCTGTGTCTGCAGTTTTACATGTATGGGGCTAATATATACTGTAGCCCCATACATTAGCCCCATACATGTAAAACTGCAGACACAGGTACTGTCTATACAGACATCTGCCCCCCCTTCCAAGCTCAATGTTATACATATAGCACGCATGCAGCCCTGTTCACAAGTGTATGTCATGAAAGTGCTGTTTTTGCTGCATTGCTCGGTGATGGCTCGGCTCGTACTCGGAAATTATGAGCCTAAGTTACTTCAAAATGCAAGTTATTTTATTATGTAACGTAAAATTGTCATTTTGGTCTAGAAAAGCTCCTCGGGCAGGCAGCTACTTAGTATGAGTTGCCTGCCCGAGCCTGACGATGACAGTTGCTCTTTAAAAATACAAGAATACTGGTAGACTTGCTAGTCTTGCTGGAGTCTCTACTGAATGCAGTTGGTCAGCACACGGGATGAAGTGGTGCAGGGCTCCAAGATCTAAACAGATACCTGTATTTTACTGGCAAATGTACAGTAGCAGTCTACAGGAAATTTTTCTAGATGTAGACCTGTATTGTTTACATGGGAAAACACAGCAATTCAGGAAAAATCATCCCACAGTTATAGGAAGGGAAATATTAAACTGATTCGGGAGCCCAGGTGGTGTGGTCTGGACAGGAGGCTGTGGACTATGAGGCAGAGGTGGGTGAAGAAACCAGTGGTGTGTGTCTGTCCACCTGTCTTCAGGTGGCCATGGTGCTTGGAGATTCAGTGGGTAGTGGTGATTGTGCGGGTGCATTTAACACTTGGTAGCATCAGTAACACACACTAGGTGTCTCACTGCCATGTGCTTAGATTTCAATAACACATAGGAAACGGGCAACAAAATAATTATTGCACATAAATCACTCCGAACCTGTATTACAAGCAAGAAATTGTTAATGAACTAGTAAATTAAAAAGAAGATGGGTAGGAGCACGGCCAAGGTTTAAATGAGCACATATTTTAGGGTACAATTTAGAGTTTCTGTGCTCCTCTATTTGGGAGGAGCACACCATGCTAAATCCTTAACACCACCCCTGTGATGTTATACTTTAGTTTTGCTTTTCTTTTAAGATTTTGCATAAGTTAATACTTTTTTTGTATATTTTGTTTTGACTTATGAATAAAAAATTCCCCTGTTCTTTTGGTGGGGGGTATTTACAATTTTCGTTTATGTTTGGGGTTTAAAGTATGTCTTAATACTGTATTATGATTTTCCTTTTTCTTTCATATGATGTAATACTGCTTTGTTTGTTTCTTGTAGTTTTAAATACACAAAAATTCCACTACTCATTTAGTAAGGATGGGCAGGGAGTATGGTTATGGTATTTTTATTTTATGTTGTTTGGGGTTTCAAGCACGAAGTAATACTTTTTTTACGTATAAGATCTTTTCTTTCTGTGATTTAGTATGACGAAATACTGATTTGTTTGTTCTTTTAAGTTTTGAATAAAAAAATTCCCCTACTCTGCCTGCAAGGGTTCTGTCACTTCCTGTGGACAGGATGGAGGAGCCCAGTTTGGAGCCGGGCAGAGGAGGGAGGGAGGAGGTGGTGAACAGAGTGAGATGGCTGGTGTACCTGCAGGGGAACCGATCTCCACCCTTGCAGGTCCAGCAATGGAGATAATATAAATGGAACACTTTGGAGTTAGTGAAGAGGTTGAAATGGAACATATTGTGAGTGGACAAGAGTCTGAGGACTCGCTAGCAGAAGAGGCCTTTTTAAAACCGCTTACCTCTCAACAGCAAAAATGTACTACAAAAAAAAATTCCCCACCTGAAAAGCTGATAGAACAGCAAGATGTCCCGACTGAGCAAACCATTGATGTCTTGACAGAAGATGCGGCTGACAGTTCTGTCAATGTGTAGGAGTGTGATGCAGTTGCATCAATGGGGCAGACAGGCCAGCCAACGCCCATGCCGGGAGAAACCAAGGAAAGTGCTGACAAGAATGGAGAACCTGATAAAATCACAGTGAGTGAACAAATTGAAACGACTGACACAGTAAATGTCGCACAGAATAAACAGGAAATGTATCTATCGCGGGGCTCAGAGCTGGCAGGCAGAGCAGCCAGGCTACAAAAATGGGAAAAAAAGTCAAGTACTCTGGTCAGTAGAAAAAGCACTTTCTGGGGCAGGTTGGAAGTTGAACGAGTCTGGCATATAGGTTGCAGATGAAGCGGCTGCCACAATACCAGGTACACCCCCAGGACCAAGTACTGCTCAAATACAGCATGGGAAAGGGAAACTGAAGAGTCAGCAACTGCAGATAATTTTGACACAGATTTACATGCTGAAGATGTTGGATATAGCCTCCAGATGCATACAAATCCTGTAATACAGCAAGTGGAATGAAACATAAATAGGAATGCTTGGGGGGGGGGGGTGAAGGCCCTAATACTTCATGGGGAGACAGAATGGAACAAGAAAATGAACGAGTATGAGGCTTGACCTGGTAGAAGAGCTTCTCAACTCTGGGCTGGTTTTTGGCAGAGGAACAGAGTCTTTTTAAATGCCTTGCCAGGCCAAAGAAAGAATGCAGTACGTTTACAATATCAGGGGATCCTAGAACTACACCCTGATCGTATAGATGTAGGCAAGACTTTAATAAAGGAATCGATGAGATTTTTTTTCCAACGAGGTACATGCTTTGATTCATGCTGGCAGGGACAACATCTTTGATGTCGGCTTTAAGACTCCTATGGGACTAGACAGGTTCTGGAGTTCCTAGGAGAAATTGATAGCCTGCACTATGGTTACCCTTTAAAGCAATACCTTTGACAAAACTGTCTGTTAAAGAAATCACCATTTTATTCCGTAACGGAGTTCGTGTGCATGACATCTCACACTGGCTGTCTCAGAAATGTGATATGTTGGGGGCCGACCACAATTTATCCTAGACGAAGAGCATATACTGTACGGACAGGGGAGTGGAAACACAGGATCAAACTAAGAACCAAAATTACTGGTATCCAACATTTACCTAGCTCCTTTTTTTTTTTTTTTTTTTAAGGGAAAGATAGGGGGCACTTTTTTATCAGGGACAGCTGAAGACCTGTTTCAAGTGTGGGTCCCTCATGCACCTCAGCAATGCTTGTGACAAAGTGAAGTGCAACTTATACCTTGAATATGGACATCAGTGTACATTGTACGAATGACATGAAGTGCAATTTGTGTGAAGAAACTGGTTATGTGTATTGGAACATGTCAATGGGCTTACCCATAATTAGCAAGACAGGGCAGACCGATATAATCCTAACAAATGCCCCCAGAAAACAGGGCTCGAATTAAACAGCATTCCGGTACATTTCAGGTACCAAATTTTGTACCAGAATACCAAAATCCAGGCCCTGGTGCTCCACCTGAAATACCAGATTTCCTGATTTTTTTTTTTTTTTTTTTTTTTGCGCCTTAAATCCAACAATGGGGGCAATCCCCGTGTCAGTGCTAGGCGCCCCCCTTCCAGGACTCTGGGGAGCCCACTGCCAGTTTTCCAAAATGTTCCACTAATCCCATTTGTATTAAAAAAAAAAAAAAAAAAGTCCCTCGTCATCTCCTTGTCCCCATCCTGACTCTCCCACTGAGCAACCCATCACCCCACATCCCCACGCTCTATACTTACCATCCGAGGTCAGTGGCCATCATCTTCTGTGGACTGGGACACGTTTGCACTCTTCAAAGCCGAACCACGAACTGAAGAATCAAGCTCCATGCCGTATAAAGGCTGTAAATGGCTATCTTACCTTTGTCAGTCTTCATCATTCATCATTGTTGGGTATCTGCTGGAGACAGGCACCAAGTGGGAGACTTTTTTTTGGAGGAGGAGCCGGTGATATTGGCGCCACCCACTAGGCCGACATATTATGTGGCGCGCGTGGGTTGGCCAGTAATGGCCCTTGGGTCCTACTCCACCTCAGTTTTGCTTCTTCTGCCGTTTAGACAGCACCTTCAGCCACTCGAGACTCATCGCGGCCTAGTTTTAATGACGCCACAGTTTGCAGTTCAACTTTTGGCTCCGCCTTGGTTCTGTTACTCAACGCCACGCCAGACTGGTAAGATCTTTCCATTTATTTGTGTGCGGCATTGAGTCTTTGCTTGTTTTTGGATTTTGTTGCCATTCCTTCATGTCTGGTTATCAGGAGAAAAAGCGTTCTAAAAAAAACGGGTTGGCCGCCTATGTGTCTGTGTCCCTGTGGTAAACAGAATTCCATGACCGACCGACATGTGTGCCTTTCCTGTCTAGGACCCCAGCGATGCCTGCTTCTCGATGGACCATAGAGTTTTAGAGCACCGTACATTAAGTCGGCAGCGCTCCACTGACTTTTGGGGGACCGGCGTTGCTCCCGGCGGTCCAAGCTCAGGATTCTCTGCCCTATCTATTAGTCCTTTCTTGGGCCTATATGGTTTAATGAAAAGGAGGCCTCCTCTTTCTAGCTTTGCCATAGAGGAGGTTCCTACTGCGGTGCCGGAGGGCTGGGCCGGGAGCACTGCCTTGGCAGTCATCTCCTCGGAGGTGCAGGCTCCCCCGTTGTCAGGGCCCATGGCTGCGGGTCCTGACATGGGGCATTACTCGGTGCTGCGACTGGGGGATCTCTCGGGTTCGCCAAGCCAGAGCCGTTCATAATTGTCTCCTCCTCTGAGGTGGATGATTCTGAGGCGGATCCGGATTGGCTGCCTGATTCTACCGAATCCGTGGGGTCCCCATGGCCTAGCACCCTTGGCCTCCCCAGGTGCCCCCTCTGGCAGCTCGGGTGACTGCGGCTTGTGCTGACCCCCCCAAGCCAGTGGTGGTTTGGGGGCCAGCTGCGGCCTGGCGATTGGGTTCCTGAGTGAGGGAGTGGCTGCCATTCCTGGTGCCATTCCTCCTCTTAGAAGTAAGATTGAGCCCCCTCCTTCTGCGGCCCTCTCCGGGGGGCCGTTGGAGTTGAGGGAGCCTTTGGCACAGGGGTCATGGAAGAGCGCTTCCTCTGAGTCCTCAGGGTTTAGGATAAGCGGCAAGGGACTGTGGCACACTTCCATGACTCCCTGGGATTGGGGAAGAAGCCATAATGCTGAGCCCTTTGTCCTCCCCTCATTTTCTCCCACGGAGGTCTCTCTGGGTGAGGCTGGGGTCTGCCCTTATGGATCCATGTGGCCCCATTCCCCTCATAGGGTAGCTCACCCTACAGGGTTAAGCCCTCACCATTTCGATTTTCAGGATAGGACGGTGAATCTACAGACCTGTGGTTTTCCTCTCTTGCCAGGCTCTCCTGTGGATTCTGCTAGCCCTGGCAGAGGCACATCACATCAGGTGACAGGCTCGCCCGTGCCTCTGGGGCCTTTGACTTGGGATCAGTTCAGGTCTCAGGCTGCAGCTTTCCCTCAGTACTTTAGGGCCATGGACGAGCAGGTCTTACGACCAGTTCCCCCGCCGCAGCCAGAGTCTGAGCTACCGCCTCGTCTTCCTCCATTGGGGAAGAGGAGCCTTCCATCCACCTGTCCTCAGACGCTGGTCAGGCCCAGTATCAGCGCTTCCTGTTGAGGTTGGTTAGGGACCTGCACACCTCTTGTTACACGAGGGACAATACTGAGTGTGCAACGCAGGCCTTCCTAGGCGAATACGGGGCACACCATTTGGTGGTCCGGTCCTGGCCGGTTCCCTACTGGCAAGTGTTCTACAGCACCTGGCAGCATCAATATTCCCTAGAACCAGCCCATGTGGACTGCCGCAGGTATTGCGCAACCCGCGGGTCTCCAGGTGCCTTGCCTCATCCACCTTCTGAACTGACACTGCTGAACACCCCTTTCGGGCTTTGATGCCTGGTCCGCAACATGCCCCCTGAGACTGACTCTCGAGAGTCGGATCAGCTGGGGTGTAGAGTTTTCTCTTAAGCTTAGAGCCTGTTGCCGAGTATTTCACATTAGGCGCACCATGCTGCCTACAACAGGCATCTGTGGGCGATGTTAGGTCAAGCTTTAGCATCGCTGCCTGATTCGGAGGCTGCCCGGCAAGCCATAGCCCTCTCCACTATAGTCCTGGATTTGGCGCGGCACCAATCAAGGGCATCGTACGATGCCAGCGAGGTCACTTCATGGCTTGCGGGCACAGCAGTGTTTATTAGGCAGACGACATGGCGTCGCTTGTCGAGGTTGTCACCTTTGGTCCGGTGCGAGTTACTGGCCTCCTCCTTCTAGGGGACCGATCTTTCTTCCTGCGGGGCGAGACAGGAACTTCAGGCGCACCTTCCTTCCCCCAAGGTCCAGGGGACCTCATCTCGCTCTGGTCAGTCCCAGCCTTAAACTGGCTAGTGGAGGGTCCCCCCCCCCCCCGGAGGCAGACTGAGGGATGTTTTCCCCTCAGGGTTATTGAGCCCCTTTCGTGGTGCTGATAGACACCCAACAGTGACTAACTGTGAAGACTGACACAGGTAAGATATGAAAATTACGTACCTACTGTAATTCTTGATCTTCCATGTATCTTCACCATTCATCATTTGAATCCTCCACCTTCCCCTCTCAAGGCCTCCAGTCCCTGAGATGTGCTGCCTCCCTTGCCCCCCCATGGTCTCTCCACTCTCGACAGTTTGGGGGTTCTAAATGGGTCAGGGTTGGGTTTGGGTGAATCTTGAACCCTTAGGGTTTATTCCTTAGGGTTCGGGGAGATCCTCCTCCTCTTCTTCTTCTTCTTCTGGACTTCCTTGAATGACCTGCTTAGAAAGTTTTTTCTCCAGTCCGGGAGTGGCACCTCGGCTTCCCGGATGCCCTTGCCCTTTCTTCCTCCCTTGAGCAGGGTATGTTCTCAAGTGTCACTTTTCATCTTCTCCAAAACCCTGTTGGAGTTTTCTGGGTGGGGGGGGACTGTGATACCTCCTAAAAGTAGATGGGCTTGAGGCTGTGGGTGGCTTCCCTCCAAATTTTGGTGGTGCAGCCAATCCTTGGTTTTCATATCATTTCACTCAGCCTCTAGGCAGTGTTGGCTCTGCCTCTTGGTCATTGTGGCACAACTGCAGAACTTCTTACAGCATTACTGCTGCTTTCCTTGGTAAATTCTCTGTGCTTAGACCCTCCAGGGTGCAGTAATTCTGGCCAGGGTTCATGCCCCGGTGTACCATCTTAGAGCCGCATCCTCGCCTTGTTGGGGCCAAGTCACCCCTCCCCCCGTGCCATACTTAGATTCTCTCTCTCTTGCTACCTTCCTCTCTTCCTTCTCCTTCCATGGTTGCTCAGGAACTGGGGCCACCTGGTCCACAACCCTCAGGCGCCCCCCTCCCCCCTTTTCTCTTTACCTGTCCCATTGTCGACGTACTGTTTTTTATTTTTATTTATTTATTTATTTATTTTACTTTCTTCCTTTCCTTTTAATGTCCCTTGGGCTCTCCTGCCCCGCCCTCCTTTCTCTTTACTTATTTCCTGTGTCTCCAACATACAGAACTGAGGTGGAGGAGGACACAACAGCTGTTACTGGCCAACCCGCGAGTGGCATGTAATAAGTCAGCCTCTTGGATGGCGCCGACTGCACCAGCCCTTCCTCCAAAAAAAAGTCTCCCACTTGGTGCCTGTCTCTGGCAGACACCCAGCTGTGATGAATGGTGAAGATACACGGGAAGATCAAGGATTACGGTAGGTATGTAATTTTCTTTTTTCAACTTATATTGATATCGCTGCCATTTTTCAATTTTTTTGCACAAAATTTTCATCATGGAGTTTTTTGCACCCCACCTCATGAACACTGAATGTATCATTTCGTTACTCTGTCCTGAAAGGTGATTTCGCAGTCGCTGCATGGAATCACTTTTTGGGACTGAGCAACGAAACGACCATGCCAGTGTTCATAAGGTGGGCTCCCAAAAAGCCCATGTTAATAATTGGTGCAAAAATATTGAAAAATGGCCAAGAAATTCGCAGTCATTGAAAGTTTTCTACGCACACTCATAACTTCAGCAATTTTTAATATTTTCACTCCAAATTCACAAGATTGTCATTTTTTCATACCCCTTCATGAACAGTACAGCTGTCATCCTTCACACCTGCCCGAAATTGGTGTTCGCTCCTGTGGCGCAGAATGGCGTGGTCATTGTGCAAAATCACCTTTCGTGACCAATGAAAGAAATGACAGTGACGCTCTTCATGAGATTGGGTCCCAAAACGGCCATGTTGAAAATTTGGTGAAGAAAATTCCTAAAAATGGCCACGTTACATGCGGGTGTTCAAAATTTTCTACATACGCGCGTAACATAAAAAAACATTGAATTTAGGTGTAATACCAGATTTCCAGGTGAGATGCCAAATTTCTGAATCTGGTATTTCACCACGAATATCCCTTTTGTTTTCTTAAATTCTACCCCTGCCAGCATGAGAAACTGAGGAAAACCAGAAAAGCACAAGAACATTCTGAAAACATGGTAGTACCACAACAATCGTATGTAACATCGTAGAGATTTACCCCCTCCCCCCGAGACAGAATGGGAGTGAGCCTATGGATAATACTGCGATTACCAGGGCCACACAGAAGGAACATGTAGAACAAGAAGACCAGAATGTGCAGGATACTGGAAGGCTGACACAGAATGTAGAAGACATGATAATTATGCCCCCACCTGAAATGACAATGGTAACCTAAAAAAAAACTCTAAAGAAAAATAACCCAGTAGCTTAAAATCTCCCAAATGATTGTATCTCAGAGAGAATTGCCTACAAAAAATAAATGAGATTTTTCAAGCTCAGGACACTGACCAGGAAGAAGACTCTGAAATGTCTGCCACTGTTTCATCACAACCTGGTCTAAGATCGGACTTGGAAGGTGAACAACTGACTTTAAAAGTTTCAGCAAGCCCAATCAAAACAAAAACAGTTGGAGCCTAGACCATGGCGCAGTGAATGACTGAAAAGAGAGAGTAACAAGTGATGTTGAACATGCAAGTTTTATTTTTTCATCCTCATGACCACCCCTCATCTACTCACAGTGGCAACGTTAAATGTCAGTAGCATTAGAAACAATAGAAGGAAGGCAGTAACGTTTTCTATAATAGAAGGTTAAAAACTGGATATGTGTCTCCTGCAGGATATGAGGCTGCTTACTAATGAAGAGATTATACTGCAGCCTCAAGATTTTTGGGACCCTCTTACTACTCATTTGGTACAGAACGTTGTGGAGAGGTTGGGGTATTATTTACAGATTATGATTTTACAATCACAAGGCTGATGGATATTGTCCCTGGGAGGGCACTGATGTTTAGTATGGAGGAGACTATAAATATATAAACACCTCAAACCAAAAAAGAAAGGGTGGAGTTATTTCAGCAAATCGAACCATACCTGGCAACCACTAGACATATAATTTGGGCAGGGGATTTTAATTGTGTGCGTACAGTATCTGATAGAGGGACTACAACTATAAGTATTATGATACTAATGTACTGAATAAAATTGTGGAAGGCTTTGAAATGAAGGACACATACCACAGTATATACCCTACAGGAGGCTACACTTTTTTATGAAAGTAATTTAACCACAAGGATAGATTGTTTTAGTCTCTAAAATAGTGATGGTACACAGGGCACACGTAATCCCTATAGGACCCTTGGACCACCTAATGGTGAAAACATACATTTGTCAAACGGCACGAAACTCTATGGGGAAAGGTTATTGGAAATTAGATACAAATTTTATTAGAATCCCAAGAAACAGGTCAAGTTAAGGAACTGCTGCAAGCTAGAAAAACAGTTGCATGTATAGCAGATGTCTTAAGTAGATGGTGGGTAAAGACAAAAAAATGACTTAAAAAAAGCTTATAATGCAAATAGCAAGGAATGTGTCTATAGGGCAGTACAAAAAATATCTCATTTTAAGAGCACAATTCCATAAAATTTTGATCCTGGTAACTGATTTGAAGCTTATGCACTTCAAATACATGTCCTTAAAGAGGAAATGGAGAGAATACAGTACTCTAGAACAACCTCACTCCTACATGAACACAGGATTGCGACACGTGGTAAAACTGGGTTGGGAGGCATATGAAAGCCGTATAAAAATAAATAAATAAGTTAGATACTCTATACACAAGGAAGCAGAGAGGTGACTTCAAAAAAAAAAATATATATGTATATATTTGTTTTTTAACTCTTTGTGCTCCGCTTCAGGGGAACTCTCTCCGGCATCCACTTACCCCAGGTGCTCTACCTCCTGCCTGTAACACCCTACTCCTTGCCTCGTCTGATCTGGCTGGTTCCCTGGCCCTGCACCCACCGAGATCGGGCCGCCCTAACCTCCCAGGGCGCTCTGTCTGGAATCTGATCTGCCAGTCGGGAGGGTAAGGAGAGGTGCCCGGCTGTGGAGTGTGGCCTTCCCGGGTTCGTGAACATCGCCTATCCCTCGGGGATTTTTAGTTATTTATGCCCTCCGCCCCCCACCCACGAGTCAGACATGCAATGGCTGCCAGACCGCCTGACGCAGCTCGTCCCGCTACTTGATGCCCCCAAGCATATGCAGTTCCACTGGGGGCCACTGCAATGCCAGGCATGCCTGAATCCCCCACCCCAGAGAGAGGAGAGCTGTCCTCCGGATGCTCGCTTCTCTCTCTCTCCCCTGCCGACCTCCGGCTGCCCAGGCTCATTCCTGAACCCGGGTTGCTGGTGTGGCATCCAGTGCCTCAACCCTCAGTTCCACTGGGCCGGCTACAAAAAAAAATTATATTTTGAAAGTGGTTGATCAGCGTATGATGACAATCTGTAAAGAGGCTGACACTCCAGAAGAAACTTATAAGAATGCATTACTGAATGAGAAAATACCAAAAAATACCCGAAGATCTGGAGCAAAAACTAATTTCCATATAACGGCACAAGAAGTAGAAGGGGCAATTAAGACCCTGAAAAATACTACTCTAGGACCGGATGGTTTGCCATCTGAATTTTATGACATTTTTGTGCCCGATCTTGTGGCGCTATTACCAGTAATCTTTAACTATATTTTGGAAATGAGCCATATGGCACCACAATTGGGTCTATTTATCCAAATTTTTATATACAAAAAAGATAGAAAAGATCTAAGAACTGGAGGAGGCTATTCAGTATGATGAATACTGATATGAAAATTCTTATGGAAATTTTAAATAGCAGATTAGCAAATATAGCACCCCATATAATACATAGGACAAACATGCACGGTACAAGGGAGAAATATTCAAGATAATTAACTATCAGAGAAATAGCTGAATTAGGAATACAAGGTAAAGTAGATGGATATTAAAGGAAAACTACACCCTCCATCTTCTAAATATTTGTTTCCATGTCAATAGACAACTCTTCATGGAGCTGTTGAAGATGTATGTAACTGCATTAGTCAGTTTTCACAGTTCATATTGGGCCCTGTTACTGTCCTGGGAGACTCCATTTCATGGTTGCTGAAATCTCATTGTTCTTGAGAGCTGCACTGGCATATGAGAACATGATGTGTAATCACCCTTGCCTGTCTGCTTAATTAGTCTTCAAAGAAACAAGCTACAAGAAGGTGTGAAATACCACATTTACTTTCAGTGAGCTTTGCAAACTGAGTTATAATGCAGCTTTTTTCCCTTTGAACTTCATTCAGTTGGAGTTTCCAGAGAGTTTTTGCAGGGTACTTGTTCTTTCAATATAGAGATACATGATATAAGTGGTTGATCTGCCATAATGGTCTCATGTTCTAATGTAGTTCCCATGGACAATGAGATTTCGACAACCATGAAATGGAGACCCCCAGGGCAATCACAGAGGCTACGATGAGCAGTAAAAACAAACTAAGGCTAACACATATAGCCCTCACAGCTACAGGAAAGGAGCTGTCAGTTGACATGGAATCAAATTAAATTTAAATGATATGGGGGTGTAGTTTTCATTTAAGCTTGGACCAGGAACAAGCATTTAATAAAATACCTCACAAATATTTAGAAATGGTACTGCAGACTTATGGACTCCCTGCCCCTTTTCCCACATGGGTTATGAACATATACAGAATTACGGTAGCAAAACCCATAGTGAATGGTTTCGTGGGGCCACTGACTAAAATTAATAGAGGCATATGACAGGGATGCCCAGTGAGCCCATTATTTATACATATTTTATATCGACTCCTTGCTCAAAATGATACAAGATAGGACTACATCCAGTATACAGATTCCAGGGATAGGAAACATAAATAAAATAACAGCATACGCAGATTATATTTGTCTTGTGGTACCACATAAGAGCAGCAGAGGGAGCTTTAGGAAAAATCGAGCAATTTTCAGATCAAATAGGCAGCATAAATTCTGGGAAAAGTAGAGGATATACTTTAAGTGAAAATACTGTGAAAGTACCAGGCATACAAGGAATAAAAACCCCCGACGATGACATAAGCATTTTAGGGATCACTTATGGGAAAGGAAATGTTGCGGAGAACAATTGGAATAGTAAATTAAGTCAATGCTCTGAAAAGGTTCAGAGATGGAAGTCATGGCAGCAAACAAAAAAAGTGTTATTGGTCAAAACATATTTTTATTACCCATATTTACATATCTCAGTGCAATATACCCACCACCAAGAAACTTAGATGTCTGACTGTTTAGTGTAGTTTTTCAAATGATCTGGGGGAGCCGTCTGAGCCCCATTAAAAGAATTGTGTTGTATAGAACATACAAAGATGGGGCCATTGCCTCCTAATCCCAGTGTTATTTTTTTAGTATATTTCTACAGTGTAATACGAGATGCAATGCTCCAGGAATACACGATTGGAAAAAATTAATTTCCATATAGTTGGACCCCTTGATCACTACATGGACTCTATCATATCAAGGATTAAAAAAACAATCCTGTCTTCCCAAATATATTGTACCAGTACTCTCCAAAATAAAACAATGGAAATTGACAATCTCCGAAGTATCGGTTCCAAACAGATACACTTTATACAAAATACAGGAACAAGCATACACCAGCCCCATAGAGTATAAAGGAGAGTCACCCACTAAACACAGAGAAATATCTGATAGAAAAGAGGACACCCCCTAAAATGTGGGATATAGTATGGCTGTGTTGCCATGGCTGTCTAGGAGTCGAGGGTGACTATAAACATGAGACAGGAAGAAAGGATTTGTCCAAGGACACAGTGTAGTCAGCAAGAAGAATCATTACAACATTTTATAATTGATTGTTCCTATACCTCACAATTTTGGAAACTTTTAGCTCAGAGATGGAAAAATGTACAGTGGGGTAGGATGACGTGAAAATATAGTGACAGGTTGTGTGGAAGCTATAAGAGGCATAGAGAAAGGAACTTTGAGACTTATTTGTACATATGTGAAGTTTTTTCTGTGGCAAGCAAGGTGTAACTATGTACTCTACCAAGTAGACATAACACCATTGGCAGTTTATACTACAAATTGAAAAGGAAATGAAAAATGTTTGTATGACAAATCTACTCTTCCCATGGCCTTGTGGAAAGGAGTGACACATGTACTACAAGACTTAACATGAGGAAGACAGAGCTAGGACTCAGCAGAATGTGTATTTTTATGATAACTTACACGTATTAATATAAACAAAAATCAACCAGATATTTTTAAATGCAAAAGGGTAATACAAGATTAAGACATCAACTAGTATAGGGTGAATAGGAGTAAGGGTTAGATATGGGATATGAATGAGGCCGACCATTTAATTTTCTTTCATATGAATGATTAGTCAGTATATTGTTTTCTTTTACTTGTATATAATTTTTGTTACAATTTGTATAGTGTAGTATTTATATTCTGTTCACAATAAGAATTCCCCTACTCTTTTCGATAAGTGCCATGGGATCTTTAACGTCCACCTGAGCAACTACCAGAACGAGCAGACGGGACCTCGGTTTAACGTCTCCTCTGAAAGATGGATGCGTATAGCTAGCTATCAAGGACAGTTCTCCCAGTATGAGTATGTCCTCTGGACCTTGCTTAAGTCTCTGGCAGAGAATCTACCAGTCCGACTCCAATCTTAAGATTCTTCAAACTATTACTCGCAGAATAGAATCCAATAGCCATCAGCTGAAAACGGCAGTAGATGCATATGATACCACATCCAATGCGGCCTCCTCTGGAATCTGTATTAAGACATTCCTGGCTCTGGACATCAGATTTTTCCTCAGATGCCCATCAGCAGGTTTTGAATGTCCCCTTTCACGGTACCTATCTGTTTGGCCAACAGGTGGAACAAGCCCTGGAGGCCTCTCAGAAGACCAGGACTGCCTGCCATCAAGACAGTTGGACTGGCTCCTCCAGACCCTCAGGCAGAAATGGTCAGTTCTTTCGTGTAACAGGCAACCCTTTCAAGGAAGAGGCAGAGAAGCCCCAGACAAACACCAGTCTCCTCTGTCTCAAAAAACAAAAAAAAACGAAGAGCAGAAGTGCACAGGGCCCAAACGCGCCCAGTGCTGCTCTTTGAGAACCTGGCCTCGGCTCTGCTCAGCAGCCCGAGGTGGACATTTCCTCTTCAGTGGGAGGACGTCTGACTTAATTTTATAGCCAGTGGAAAGCTATCGCCACAGAAAAGTGGGTCTTCAGGATAATTCAAGAGGGGTACTCGCTCAGCTTCGCAGAGATTCCTCCAGACCTTCCACCCAAGCGGCAACACACTCTGTCTGCTGCTCAATCAGACCATCTCACCTTAGAGGTAACAGGCCTTCTCAAAAACTGGGCAGTGGAAGTAGTTCCCTGGGCAGAGCAAAACACAGGCTTCTACTACCATTACTTTCTACTTCTGAAAGGGGGGGGCGCATGTACTCCATTCTTGATCTCAGAAAGCTGAACAAGTTCTTGTGCCATGAGAAATTCAAGATTGTCTCCCTTGGGACACTTCTGCCACTTCTCAAACAACATGACTGGCTGGCATCCCTGGACATGCAAGATGCCTACCAACATATTTCAGTGCACCCAAACCACTACAAGTTCTTCCACTTTGTGGCCTTGGATCAACACTACCAAATCAGAGTTCTGCCCTTTGGGCTCTCCTCGGTGCCCCAAGTCTTTACAGAGTGCTTTGCCATTCTCGCAACACACCTTTGAAAGCTCAGCATTTAAATCTTTCCCTACCTGGATGACTGGTTCTTAGTAAGCTCATCAAGACAGGATACAGAGAGCAGTGGCCCCAGCATCCCAGTTCCTCATTTCCATAGGGGTCCTGCTGAACCTGGAAAAGTTGCAGCTTCAACCCTCATAGCAGGTCCTCTTCATATGGGTCCTCTTAGACACGACAAAGGTGAGGGCCTTTCTCATGGAGGACAGAAGGAACAACATCCTTCAGATGGTACTCTTCTTCATGGAAAACCATGTCTGGGCTCACTCTGTTCAACAGATGTTAGGCCTCATGGCCTCTTCCATCTTTACAGTGCCTCTGGCTCGACTGCACATGAGGACCACTCAGTGGATGCTCAGCACATAGTGGTCCGCAATAACACATCCTCCGTCTTACCCCATCAAAGTGATGGAGCCCCTGCGTTGGTCACTTGCATGGTGGACACAAGAGGATGACCTGCTTCAACGTCTCACCATTGTACCACCAGAATCTCGGATAACCATCCCTACAGATGCATATCTCTTCAGCTGGGAGCCCACTGCCAGTGCCATTGCACTTGGGGAGCTTGGACCCAGACAGAGTTGCACCTCCACATCAACATTCTGGAGATCAGGGCAGTCCTATATGCCCTCAGAGTCCTGGAAGATGTAGTCAATTACAAGGTAGTCCTTCTACAGACTGACAACAAAGCAGTGATATATTACATTGACAAGCAAAGGAGAGCACACTCCTACGCTCTGTGCAGGGAAGCCATGAGGGTCTGGGAGTGGCTCCTTGACCACAATGCCCTGATTCAGGCAATTTACCTGCCAGGGACTCTAAACGATCTAGCGGACCACCTCAGCAGAACAGAAGTGGATCCTCACGAGCAGTCGTTGGCACCAGACGTTTTACAGACGTTCTTTGACGAGTGGGGTACTCCAGACCTGGACCTTTTTGCATCCCTGCTTAATGCAAAACTCCTCAATTCTGCCCCAGAAATCCAGAACCTGGCATTTTCTGTCAGGATGCATTCAAGCTGCGGTGGACAAATTGCTTTCTGTATGCATTTCCTACTCTTCCATTAATTCAGAAGGTCTTGGTCAGACTGGAGGCCCACGGAGGCAACATGATTCTCATTGTAACCATACTGTCCTTGACAAGTTTGGTTTCCCTTGATCAAAAAGCTGTTAGTATGTCCTCCATGGTAGCTATCACTACAGACGGATGTTCTGACGCAGGTATTCCTGGTCCATTCCAACCTGCACTCCCTTCATCTTCACGCCTGACTCCTGAGAAGATAGAAGTGTGAAGGTTTTAATGTGTATCAGAGAATCTGAGATCCTCCTAGCTGCATGTAAGCCTTCCACTAGGAAAACTTACATAGCCAAATGGAAATGCTTCTCAGAATGGTATGCTAAGATCTCCATAGACCCATTCCGATGTCCTTCTGACAAGGTGCTGGAGTATATTGCAGTGGTTTAAGGCTCTGAGCTGCAAATCTGGAGACCTTGGTTTGAATCCCACAGCCCCCACTTGCATACTGTGTGACCCTGAGCAAGTCACTTAACTTCCCTGTGCTCCTAGGTTGCACCTGTAAACAAGCTTTCAGCTTAGTGTGTCTCACCTGGTTAAACAATTTGAGGAAAAAAAAAAACTTTCAGATGCGGGGCTTCAGTACTCTTCTATAGAGGTTCATCTCTGTGCGGTCTCTACCTATCATGAACAAGTCTAGAATGTGACCCTGGCCCAACTTCCTGTGTTAGAGATTCCTCCAGGGCATTTTGCATACACGGCCCCCTGGTCAAGAAGCCGGTTTTCCCCCTTGGATATTAACCTCATACTAGACATGCTCACTCGTAAACTCTCTGCATCTCTAGCTACATGTGATCTCTAGTTTCTGACCTGGAAAAGTGCCGTTCTGGTGGCCGTCACTTCTGCTCATAGGGTCTCTGAGATGCATGCTTTGTCACAGACCTTCCATATACTGTCTTTCACAAAGACAAGGTTGTGCTTCATACACATAAGAAGTTCCTACCAAAGGTGGCTTCAGAGTGCCACCTCAACCAACCTTTGGTACTGCCTACTTATTTTCTTAACTTCCAGAATTAAAATTAAACAGCTAGTGTTTTTTCATGCAGCAACTAAAAAAGAGACGAGAACCAGAAAATAATGGTGGAGGTAAGTGACTAAAACAAATAGACTGTTTAATAAAAAGTTTCAATATTCAGAAAGTATAACAAGTAAAGAGTAAAAGAAGTACTCAGAATGTAATTTGTTTCTAACAGCAGTTAGCTGTGAATGAACAGTGAAGTTCCTCCACAAGCTGCTTTAAAAGTATCTCTAAGGTATGCTATTTTCACAGAAAGGAGGGAGGTCAAGTCTGTTTGGACTGCTGTTACATTTAAACATTCGCCTGCCACTATCTGTGAATGTCATACATTATGAAGGTTATACTAAATTTTAATGTTTGCCTTATTACAGTGAGAATATCATTATAAAAACACACAAGTTTGTTAAAACACATTAAGAAAAATGAACTAGAGGAAGTTTCTTTCAATTGGTATGTTTCTATGCTGAAAAAATTGTAATTGAAACTTTATCAAAGAGTAGACGAAAGAACAGAAATAATTAAAAAAAAATCTTGTATATCATAGAGATGAAGAATGAAAATAAGAAACCCCCGTGAACAAGCTCTTTTTTATAGAGTGAAACGTAAGGGAAAGTAATAAAGAAGTGTGAAAAAAACATATTGGTGTGAAGTCCATGACTCTGAAAGGGCCTACTGAATACTTGATTTTCTGAATGGGAGCACACCCTTCACTCCCTGGGTGTTGAGCCCTTTGGTTCTATATTGATGGAATGAAGGACATCTGTAAATCCAAGCAGCTCTTTGTGTCCTTCAGTGCCTTTCTAAACGCCTTACCGTCAGTCTTCTGCTCTTCATCAATACACATATATGCTGACAGTACCATTTTGTTCACCTCTGGCTACTCTCTCTCTGATGTGGAAGCCAGACTTCAGTTTGACTTCAACAAGATTCAGCACAGGCTTGCCTCCCATCAACTCTTTCTAAATGCCAAGAAAACAGTCTCCATGACCTTTGGCACTAGGCAGATACTTGCTAGGCTCACTGTTCTGCTCACCTTCCACACTCTGGATGGGACTATACTTGAGGACACCTCCTCTTGCAGATACCTTGGGGTTTGGCTTGACCAGCACCTCAGCTTCTCTGGCCGCATCGATGCCATTCTGAGAAAACTGCACCCCAAGCTCCGCATCTTATACAGGAACCGTAATAGTATTCCTCTTATGGCCAGGCTTGAGATTGTACAAAAGAAGATTCTCCCTATTTTTGACTACTGTGATATAGTCTGCACTGCCACTCTGAACACCACCATATCGGACCACCTATTCAACAACTTCTGTCGCTTTACCCTGGACTCTTCTGTGCATACTCACCACTACGACCTTTGTCACTCTCTATCGTTCCCTTCACTTGCTAACAGGCGCCTCTCCCACTACGACATTCATCTCTAAATACTGGCTAGGCTCTCTTCTCTTGTATTTGTCGTCCTCTCTCTCTCGCTCTCTCTCACCCCTCCCGTTCACTCCTTAAGATCTACTGACTCATGTACCTTTGCAATCCCCCGCTGTTCCACACTTGCAGGCCAGCCTGCTTTTAGCCATCGCTTCCCGAAAATCTGGAATGCCCTTCCCCAACAAATTAATCACTTCTCATCCTCTCACCCCCTCTCTACTGTTCTTCATAACTTCCTCTCCTCCAACTGCACCCATTTTCCTCACTCCTAATATATCCTATCTTTTCTCGCTAGCACGTCACCTACAGCTGTCTGTAACATACTTTAACCAATGGCACTTAAGTACAAACTACTTGCTCTTTAAATATTCAGTTAACTGTTCCACCATGTTGTATATTGCATCATGCACCCCTGCCTTTACTGTGTACTGGATGGTTTACACCCAGTGTACAGTCTGTTATGTATTTTGCTTTATGCATTTCTCCCTGTTCCCTCTCCCCCCAGGTCGCACTGGGAGATGAACAACTTGTTTCAGTGTGCCTTCCTGGTGAAACAGTTCAATAAAAATAAATAATAAAACAAAATTGCTGCCCAGCTCAGCCAGTTAGTTTCCATTAAGTGTATTTCTGCTTGAATAGTGGCTTGCCTTCGCCATTGTTACTCTATGGGGCAGGTCAAGTTGGAGGGCCAAGTGTGTGCCCACTCTACCAGAGCTGTTGCTGCATCTTTGGCAGAGATCCACTCTGTTCCCATTGCTGATATTTGCAAAGCAGCTGCTTGGAACTCGGTGTATACTTTCATTAAGCACTATGCTCTGGATGACCATGCCAGAGAGCATGCTTCCTTTGACAGGACAATCCTGGACTTCTGTCCTGAGTGAGCTCTGTCTCTTACCGGCCTGCTTGGGGTATTTGGTTTTAGCTTGGTACTCTAACCCAGCAGTTTGAATAAATGGTGAACACTTAAGTCCAGGAAGATGTGAAAATTACGTACTCTACGTAATTCTTGAACTTCTTGGACAAGTCTTCACCATTTATTCATACGCCCACCAACCATTCCCTGAGCTCACGCAGTCTGTTGGTCTTCGCCGCCCTAGTTTTAGTTGGAGCTGTGAAGACATTATTCTTTGTTGACCTTTCTTACATGGGTCACAAGGGCTATCTTGTGCTCTGGTTAGGTGTTTCTTTAGTTACTATACGCTGCACCTCCTCAGTAACTTAAAAAAAAAAAAAAGGTACTGAGGGCTGGACCGGTGGTGCTGAAGGTGGAGGCACTGGATGCCATACCTCGCGTCATACCAGCGACCCGTGGTCGGGTACAAACTCGGGCCGCTGGGGGTCGGCTGGGGGAGGGGGGAATGGTGAAGAGCAGATTGAGCAGCCGGCAGGCAGCTCTTCTCCTCCTCGAGGAGGGATGTGGGGTTTCCCTGGTGCTTGGCTGCTACCCAGTGGAGGCTAGGTAACAGTGCCACGCCAGAGGGGGAACCTGGCAATTGGCCGGGAATTGAAGAGGCAGCCACCGGAGCCACAGTGCGCATCCACGTCTCCACATGGGCAGCCGTGTTCTGCGGCCTTGGGTAAAAGGGGAGAAATGGTGAAAAATCGGGGGCCACAGCTAGATGAAGGCCCCAGGCCGGCTCCGGTGGTCCTCCAGGACATGATAGGGAGGGTATCTCGAATGACTGTGGCAGTCCGGTACGGTTGGCTGACATGGGCGGCCGCCTACTGCGAAGTATAAACAAGGGATGGAAAAAAAAGGTACTAAGGCGGTTGGAGGGTTGACACCGAGATAGCCTAAGGTGCACAAGCCAGCCTCCCAGTGTCCTGCATGCATGGTCCTACCTTGGCACCAGCCCTCCTGAAGTTTGGCTCCCACAGGGTCCCAATGCCTCCGGCTTGAACCCAGCAGTATGGACTTGTCCAAGAAGATCAAGAATTACGGTGAGTACATCATTTTCATTACTGGATGCTAACTCCGAATCAGAGCATTTTGTCTTTAAAGCAGGGCATGTGCCTCTGATCCCATGTCCTCTAGGATGTATTCTTCCACATCCCAGTCCATCTGTCCCGCTGCTGGTACCTCCAGTTCTGGGCTGAAGGAGTACTGTACCAGTTTCTGGTCATGCCCTTCAGTTTCTTGTCCACCCCAAGCTCTTCACCAAGTGCATGGCAATGATGACAGCATTACTTCGGCGAAAGCGCGTCAGGGTGCATCCCTACCTGGATGACTGGCTGTTAACTGGGCCATCCAAAGAGACCATCGAGAGTGTGACAGGGCTATACTTGCAATTTTAGTCTGACAGAAGACTTTATTCGTCCATAATGTCTGACTCCCCTATACTAGGGGGTTATATCCCTAGCCCTGACAAATAGTTATGTAATTTTTTTTTTTTTTTAAAGTACTTAGTATCAGATTTGATGACTTCCAGAGGAAGTTTATTCCAAACGCTCACAATTTGGTTACTGAAAAAAATATCTACTTCTGTTATTATGTGGATAGGTTAGCTTAATCTGTTTACTATGACTCCTAAGGTTAAAATTTCCAGTTGAGTAACTTATACCCAGCTCTACCAACATTTCTGCATCCTTGGAGATGCGAAACATATACAGCAAATTCCCTCTCAATCGTCTCTTCTCCAAGCTATGTAGGTTCAAAATCTGTAGTCTATCCTCGTAAGACACTCCAGTCATTCCTCCTATTATTCTGGTCATTCTTCATTGAACTCTCTCAATAGCATTTATGTCCTTTCTCAAATAAGGAGTCCACAATGGACTACAATAGTCCAAATGCGGTTGAACCAATGCTCTATACAGAGGCAAAATACAGGCTATGTCTCGATACAAATGAACGTTGTATCATACTAATAATTCTGTTAGTTTCTCTTACTATGTCCTTACAATGAACTGAGAAGGTAAGATTATTGATAAAGTTACCTAGGTCCTGGTTTTAGAATATGATGGTTTAAATAATATTCATGTGTATTGTTAGCTCCTAAGTGCAATACAGCACATTTGTCCACATTAAAGTGCATTGCATTTCGATCTGCTCAACCCTGTAGTTCCAACAAATCATGCTGTAAATCATTAACTTTCTGCATGTTCCCTACACTAGCACATAATTTAGAGTTGTCTGCAAATTTAATACAGTAATTTTTAATGTTTCATTCATATCATATATAAACAGGTTGAACAGAACTGGCCCAGGACAGACCCCTGAGGTACTCCACAACCGACTAAACCTTGCTCGGAGAGAGAGCCTCTCAATCTTACTCTCTGGGTTCTATTGTACAACCAATTTCTTACCCAATTGATAGTATATTTATTGATACCCAATTTAACCATCTTATCAATTAAGAGTGAATGTTGAACCTTGTCACATGCCTTCTAGTAACCTAACTAAATAATGTCAACTGGGACATTATCTAACATATTACTGACCCTATTATAAAAGATGAGCAAGTTTGATAGACAAGATCTGGTTTTCTTAAAACCATCTTGGGTATTGTCTTCTAAATGTTTGTCTTCTTAGTCCCTTTCTAACCTTTCTTTTAACAATGATTTAAATATCTTTTCTATAATGGAAGTCAGACTTATGGGCCTGTAATTTCCTATCTCTGACCTACTCCCCCCTTTTGTAAATTGGCACCACATTGGCCCTCCTCCAATCCCTAGGGATCTCACCAGTTATCAAAGTCATAGAGAATAATTTATGCAGTGGTTCAACTAGCCAGTCCTTGATTTCTATTAATATTTTTGGGTGAAGATTATCTGGTCCTGCCGACTTAGATGTATCAATTTTGTTCAACCTATCCATTATTTCGCCTGTTGACATTAATAAAGGAAGATAAATATCTTCTGTATAATCCTGTATCGTAATGGGTGTCGTATTCCTTTGGTATACATTGCAAAAGTAATTGTTAAAGGCTATGGCCATTTGTTGTGGGTCACTAATCTCTTGGTCTTGTAATTTGATAGGGCCCACATCTCTGTTGTTAGTTTTAATGTTAATGTAGGCAAAAAAGGCCTTGCCACAGGGTTTTAAATAAGCTCAGAAAATTGATTAGCAGTTTTGCACTTGCAAGTGCTAATCAATTGTGAAAATAAATAGCACTTGTCTCAATTTGATTAGCAACATTAAAAATGTTTAAATATGTATATATAACCTAAATAAAATTGTTCATTAAAATCAACTGTCTTTGCTTCATCTCTTTCAGTACCACACACACCTCAGTACCACACCCTCCACACCCTTCTCCCACCCATCTCAGTGCCTAACCAACCACCCACTTAACCACGTCCCCTTTGCCAGAACAGGGTGCCTGCAGAAACCCCCACCCTCAGCCTCCCCAGCCATGTCCCTTTTACCAAAAACAAAGGTCTGAGTCAACTGCCACAATCCTCCCTCTGCCCCACCAAACCTCTCAACCTTTTTAGGCACTGAATTGAGGGACATGGACACTCAAAAATGAATGCTGGTGACCATCATAATTACATACCAACATGTAGATACAAGATAACACTGAAGAACCACTTTACTGTCTGCTTCCAGCACTCCAGGAAGCACATATGGAAAAAAGCGTTAAAAAATTACAACATGGAGATCCCCAGGGGCCATACAAGACTTGTAGACAGTTTGAAAAAATCTCCTAACAGCAGACAAGGAAGGGACACACTAGGACTGCATCCACAATTCAGAAGAGAACTCTGGACACTGCATAGCTGTTAGAAGCAGACTCAAAAAGCATAATTTAGGTTTTGTCAGTGCTAATAATTGGAAACCAGTAAGGACATTTCCAAAACTGGGAAACTCAGCCTGAAATATTTGTTGAACCCTGGGAATAGACACTGCAGATGTGTATAGCAGACAGTATCATCTGCATAATGCTGATACTGGAGCACCTCTTAAGACTCCCCCTCAGCTCATTCAAATAAAGCAAAAATAATACTAGTACAGACGTTTTTGTTTTATTACAAACAAAAAATTAATTTTGTGCTTACTGCAGCTGCTGTTCTGTTTGTGATCAATGCAGTCAGGAGGATGCTCCGAAGTCTTGTCTTCTCCCAGTCGGCTGCGTGTCCCTCTCCTAGGGAACTCGGGGTGTAAAATGTGACCAGCGTTCTGGGAGGCATTTGGGCTGCATGGAGGAATGGCTGGGGGGTTGGGAGCAGGATACCTGTATTCTTGTGAGACAGACCTGCGAGCGTTGCAGCGAGAAAACAGCGGAGTCCGTTATTTGCCCCCTTTAGTTTAAACTTACAGCGTCTGCGCTATTGGTGGGCGAGCACACCCGATTGGCTGCTGTTCTCTCCTCATGTCAGACATCTACAACGAGGAAGTATGTGCCCACAGCAAGTGGAAAGCTTGCCAACGTTCTCCAAAATGTGACGGAGGAGAGAGTGGAGAGATGCAGCAAAATTACGCTAAGTGGGACTGTCCCATGGGAAACATGGGGTCGTAACCATAGATTCAGCCATCCAATCCAGAATCTGTCCACTAGACATTACAAACGTTCAAACTGTGGGTGGGGTGGGTGGGGACACAGAAAAATGGATCGCACTTTTCGCGATCCATTTCCGATTTTGACTACATGACTACAATGGTTTTGTATCACAATTATATAAGCATACTGCCATTTAAAACCCTGTTGCCATTATCCTTTGTGTGGAGCAAACTTAAATACAAGTGCAGCTTTTTGTTTCTTTATTGCCTTTTGAGTACATCTTAACTGTTTTTTATAAGCATATATATTAAAAGGATTATTATCCCTTTTCATTGCTCAATATGTTTGGGGTTTTTTTTATACAATGTTTATGTATTTTACCAGTATACCAGATAGGTACTTTCCCAGATTTATAATATTTTCTATTGGTAACAAAATCATTTTCAAGTTTTAGAATACGATCTTTTAATGTCACCCACAGTGTTGCAACTGTCATCGTTTGAATTCCATTTCCAATGTTCCAAATCATATTTTATTTTATCATAGTCAGCTTTATAGTAATCCCCAGCTTCAGTCCTGCCTTTTAATCGTGATGGAGAATTACAATATTAGAAAAAAAAATGTTATGATCAGAAAAAATCAAGGGTTCCCTAATTTCAAGTGCAGTTACACTGTCCGCATTATTTGTTAATACTAAATCCAATAAAATTGTGAACCTAGTGGGGCCATCCACTAATTGTATCAGCCCATTTTCGTAGCATACATTTAGCATTTACTGCTCCTGACTATTTTGATGTGCCACAGTTCCATTCAATACCGGGGGCATTAAAATCACCCATTAACAGGACATTCTTATTGGATTTTTGGTTTTCAATAGAAAATATCAACTCATCATTACTAGCAGAATCGATGTCTGGGGGTCTATGTATTATACCCATCCTCAACTGTTTTACCCCCCCCCCCCAAACAAGTCAAGATCTACCCATAATTCTTCATATGCCTTGGATGTGTGAGTTATATCTACCTGTTTGCAATCAATACTATTTTTAACAAATATTGCTACCCCCCCCTTTCCCACCCTATCATATCTAAAAAGTTTATACCCATTAATACTTGTATTATTAGTGTCTTTGGTAGACCACCAGGTCTCTGTTATGGCTGCGAAATCAATCTCATTTTCTTTTAAGGTACATTCCAGATCGGCCATTTTAATGGTATTCAAGCTTCTTGCATTCAGAACTAGACCAGTCATCCCATCCTTACTTCTTTTATGCTTTTTTGGCACCAAAAGTATAATTGTTTTTCTCTGGCATATGTTTATCCCAACACCCCCTCTTTACATGTTTTTTTGAAATGGCCTCATAAAATCTAATTTCTAACTTCCTTGTCCCCTTTTTATTTAAATGTAGACCATCCTGGCTGTAAAGATCAGGCCTATCAATATACTCTTCATAGTTTAACACCTCACGTCATTTTCACACCATTTCCTCAGCCAGTTGTTATATTACTTAATTTTAAATGCTCTGTTTTTACTTGCCCTTGGTACTGGTAATACCTCCGAAATTATAATTTGTGCTTTGAGTTTTAGCAACTTCACAGATCCTGATGGTGTCCTCTATTGTGTCATGGACTGTTCTATATCCCCGATCATTGGTCCCTGCATGGACAAGGAGCTTTATTGGTGCATTAATATCCTTTAATATACCCGGAAGCATTTGTGAGATGTCTCCTATTTTAGCTCCTCTATAAGAACAAGTGGTTGTATTTAACTTGTTTCCCTTTGCAGAATACCGATCTGTGTACTTTATCAGAGTCCCCTAATATAAACACCTGTTCTGGGTTTTCACATACTTGCTCACATGTATTTGAAATGTTTTGTTCTTCGCTGAAATTATAATTTGATGTTTCTCTGGGTATATTTTCTGGCAAGTATGGGGTGGGTGGAGGTATTGCTAAGGGTTTTGTTATGAGTGGTTCAATTGTAATTAGAGTAACTGTTTCACTACTGAAACCCTAATTACCATTCTGATATGGACTGTTATTATTGATTTCAGTAGGCAGAGAGGGTGGGGCTGCAATTATTGATCTTTCAGTGGGACTATCAATTACTTCCTCAGTGGTTAATGCTTGAACACAATTATCACTATCAAGTGCCAATACTTGAAAGTGATTTTATGTGCTAATGACTGGTGATAAAGCCCTTCTTCTTAGTTGTTTGTGTCTTTTATCATCCTTAACCATATTCCAGTCATTATCATTTTCTCCCTCTTCATTTATTTCTGGTGATCTCTGTCGCTTAGCTGCTGGAGTACTTCTAATAGTAAGGTCAACTACTCTGATTTGGAGTTCTTCCAATTGTTCAATTATATTAATCTCTAAATCCTGTTTTGTAATCTTATCTTTGTATTCTTGTTCTTTCACACAACTTTGACAAATAATTGTCTCAAACCCTTTGGCTTCATTAATAGAAAACATCGAGCATTGATTGCACTTCAATCCTAATAAGCCTGATTTCAACTCCACCATAGTACACTCCATTTGCACTAACCTTATCTATTTCACTGCTAGTTACTCCTTACCATACGGTACTTTCTACCGCTTACCCACTTTCCCCGCTTGACACGCTAGACACACGCGTGTCTTCGAGGCGTGCGTAGAACGTGGCACTGCCTGTGTTCGCCTGGCTGCACGGAACGCTCCTTTCAAGGAATGGAGCTGCAAGTTACAGATCCCACAAAACACACCTGTGGCTAGGTAAATCAGAGCCCCCAGAGCAACAAAGCTTGTAGAATCAGCCCCAAAAACACAAGAGCACTTGAAAGTGCTGTATCCAAGTTAGAAAGTACTAAAAAATAATTCCACGGCTACCTGCCCTATTTCTTATGCAGAAAGAGTTCATACGCAAGGGTCTGTTCTATCCTTTTCTGACTCTTGTCTGTCTGGTTGCACAACCAAATTTTCTTGTGAGACCTGGGAACTGATCACTTCGGTTTTGCAATTCTCCGCCTCTTGCTATCCTTCTGCCTTCACCTGCTGTTCTGTCTTCCCCCCTTACATATCTGCAGTTATAAAAAATATATGTGAATCTTTATGTGGAAATGCTACTGATATTGGGATATTTTTGTTTAAAACTATAAATATACTGTTGAAATGATTGTAAAAAGCTATTTGGAACTCAATGGGGTTAACCTGAGATACAGTTTTTAAGCCCTTTGCTGATCTGTGAACAAGAGGTTAGTTCTGGGATACTATGTACTATTTTGCTGCACCTGCAAGGAATGGAACTGACAAGAACATTCTGTAAGAAGCAAACTCCCTTAACGAGTTCCCAGACAGACTTATAAAAAGAGCAGCAGTGCTTTTGCTAGAGAGCCAAGGAGAGTGAGAGACTGAGATTTGAGAAGGACTTTGTTTTTTCTGTTTGTACTGCCTTTATAAATAGTTATACTAAACAAATTTACTGTCATTACTAATAATGAAACACTCATTGTGAATTTTATAACTGCTTCTGGTCATCCTATGCTTCCTGACCTGTGCCTCGACAACAAAGGTTCAGGAATCTGACCTTCCAAACTTGTTGTGACTTGGCTTGTCTGTCAACCTGGACAAGTCCGAACTGAATCCATTGCAACTGATCAAGTTAATTGGGGCAGAACTAGACTCCCTGTGGACCAGGGCTCACTTTCCTGCAGAACTGGCGCTGGATCTTCCCTCCTTTGTGCTATCATTTCAGGTTGGGCTCTTGTGCCCTGCCCGGGATTTCCTGTGGTTGCTGGGGGTACATGGTATCCTGCACCAATGTCGTCTGGATCCTGCTGGCTGATGGCTACCTGCCTTGGGAGTTGGCCCGGCACAGTGACCCAGCTAATGTGGGATGCCAGCCAGTGGTGTCTAGTCCCTGAACATCTGGAAGGTGGAATCCTGTTAATCCATCCAGAGCCATCCATCATGCTGATGGCTGACACATCTGGTGGGTTGAGGAGCATATCTTGGAGACCACAGGGCCTATGGGATCTGGTCACTCCAGGAGTCCTGTCACCACATAAACCTGCTGGAGCTCTGTGCAGCGTGGCTTGCTCTGATGGAATTTGCTCCCATAGTCAGGGGTCAGGTTGAGAAGGTCCAGAAGGACAATATTACAACCATGTTCTAACTAAACAGGCAAGGCAGAACACACTCCCTTCCCTTGTTTTGGGAGGCCTTCAGCACCTGGATCCTCGTGTGCAGCCTGGGTGCAGATCTCGTAGCCATCCATGTCACAGGAGTGAACGGTCAGCTTGCAGATGCTCTCAGCCGTGTAAGAGACATGCTGCATGAGTGGTCTCAGAATCAGAGGTGGTGAACCACGTTATCTTCCAGGAATCAGTCTTCACCAGTGATTAACAGTAATGGATCTGAGACGGAGGTGATAGGACTCTGCAGGAGCCAGAACCTTTTTAGAAGGGCTGTCGCCAATGTAAGGTGGGCGCAC
The DNA here is from genome assembly GCA_016271365.2 of Neoceratodus forsteri. Classification (NCBI taxonomy): domain Eukaryota; kingdom Metazoa; phylum Chordata; order Ceratodontiformes; family Ceratodontidae; genus Neoceratodus; species Neoceratodus forsteri. Next base: position 514,079,892 of record CM028137.1, read on the forward strand.
GAGTGGCACCATGAGACTTGGTCGTGCTGCATGGCTTATCTTGGCACCAGCCCTCAACCATCTTGGTTCCTTTTTTACCACCATTGAGTGTGGTTCAGTGATGATTTTACAAAATATTTTCTCTGTCTCTTACAGCCCTCCCAAGTAAATGGTTGACAGCCATGGACATTGACGGTAGGGAGCCTCCTTGGGCAAGCTGCTCCAGCAGTGAGGCCATGTTCAGTCTACTTCCTCCTTCAGGAGAAGGTTCTGATGACAGGCGGTCCTGTGCCTGGGAGGGAGGATAGTCCTCCCAGAAGTACAAAAAGTGTCTGTTCCTGATCCCGGTTGGGATCGCAGTGCCAACTGGCCTCGATATCTTACTTCGAGGGAGGCTCTTGTAGCAGGCCAACACCTGTAAGACTAAACAGCCAGTCGCCAGGACCACATGGAAAAATTTCTAGCTAGACGTCTACCACAGGGGACCACCCGCCACCAACGTCACGCTCTGACATCTGCTCATTCTATAAAGGTGGGCGGTCCCCCCACCCTCCTCAGTTCTTTTCCTGCCATCGACCTGCGCACGACATACCGTATGGGATGCCGCTGCTACAGTCGACCGCCAAAACTCGCACTTGCTTTTCCTTTTTTCTACCAGTATTATAAAGTTTTCTGTGTTATAGCCGTCATTTGTCTTTTATACTTGCCTCGTCATCTGACTGCTCCACGAAAGCGTTCCTGCTGCAAGCAGATTCCTAAAAAAGATGGTCACTCTGCTTGTATCCTGTGTCTATGCCCCAGTCATGACACTGAAGCTTGCCAGATTTGCCAGAAATTTAACCGGGCCACTCGGATACATCATCTAAAGATTCTGGAGAGCCATCTTATCAAGCAGAAGCTTGTCGCAATGGAAAAGGAGCTGCAGGTCAGGAGCTCTTCAGCTTCACCAGCCCACTCTTCCGGGGCTTCCTCCTCCCAGTCATGGGAAAAATCTGGCAGGAAGCATAAACACAAGCCCTGGGACTGGATTGCTTCCTGCTCGTGGTCTCATAGTATGCCGACCATGTCGGTGGGCATCCCGGGGGCCTGCCTATATTCTACTGTTAACCTTATCTCTGTCACGGGGGATGGCTCTAGGGGCAGGGGACTCTGTCTCCTGCTCCTCAGTCCCTGACACTCGTGCCCATTATATCCATGGATTCTCAGCCAGGAGGCTCAGCCTGCGTATGTATGACTGGCATCAGGCCCCTCTTCTGTGCCCCCCCCCAGGCCAGGACACTGCCTGCTTCAGTCCCCTCTGCTTGGTCTGCCAGTCCCTCCAGGCAGTGCTCTTAGCCGGCCGCCCCCATTTATTCTAGCCCGGCATTGCCGCTGCCTTCTCCAGGTAGGTCCCCCCCCCCCGGCACCCATTTCTCCTCTGCCAGCACCAGCGGATACTTCCCCAGGCGCCATCACTGGGCTGCTGCCTGCACTGCTGCTGCCACAGCCTGTGGGCCCGCTGCCAGGTATTCGTCTTCCACGGCCTACAGGCCGGAAACCAGTACTGCCTTTCTTGCAGCCTTCAGGCCTGTTGCCAGTCCCACAGGTGTCCCCAGCTGGCCCCACACTGGCATAATTGACGCCGGCCCCAACTCTGCCTTTTCTCTGTCCGGTGCTCACCTACTCATACCCAGTGGTAAACAACTATCCTTCCCCGCTGGACTATAATGCCCTGTTTTCTGCATGGTGGTCCTTCATGCAAAAGCAGTCCCCTGCTGCTCTGGGCCCTCCTCCAGCATCCCCTAAATGGCCTGCTGGGGACTTCCTGCCCTCGGATCGTGGGCGCTCGGGCACAGGTGCGCCCCGTACGCTGAAATCTTCTCCCTCTAAGAAGCACCACAAGGCGAAATCTTGAGTGCTAGCGCTCCACAGACCAACCTGAGGCCTCGCTGCCCTCTACGAGCAAGGCCGCCTCTCAGCAGTCGCCTAAGACCCCGAATGGTAAGTGTGGCAAATCTTCATCGGATCAGTCGACAGTCAGCTCCTGCTACTGCTGCTAAGTCGGCCCCCGGCTCCTCCGAGAACCACACGGCTGCTGGTAAGACTGCTCCCCAGCCTTCGGGGACCCACCCGGTACCAGGCAATAAGTCTGCTGGGAACTCTGGACGCTCACACATGGTTTTCCTGTTTGGACCCAACGGTGCCTCACCGGATGACCGGCAGAACCAGGGAGAGAATGCCCCCTCCCCCTCTTCCTTCGTCTTTGCCCTCCCCTTCCCAGGCAGGTACCTCAGGCGAAGACAGCACGGAACCCCTCAACATGGTGGATTCCTCAGGGTCCGTTCTGTGCTCTCCTGATGGGGTCACGGGGAAGGAGGCTCCTCCTTGGCCGTCCGGCCTTCCAGCGGAGGCCCCTCCTCCAGGTGGGATCCTTTTGGAGCAGGAGAATATCCCAGCCCCAATCCCACCGTCTGATCCGGCGAATCCAATTCCACAGCCAGGGCCCTGTGGTCTGCCCCAGCCTTCGGCTCCAGCGCCAGACCAGGTCCCGCCATCGGGCCCCACTTCGTCCGACCCAGACTCGAGCCTCTCCGTCACCGGACCCCCTTTCTGCGCCGGATTGGGTGGTGCCGGTCCCGACATCGATCACCCTGACGATGGCTATCCCGACGCCAGACCCCATTGCCGATTTATTCTACAGTGGGTTCGACATGGGTACCCCCTTCATCAGATCTGATGACGGGGATTTATACCAAACCCTGGACTGTCCCACATTACCCTTTCGGGTATCTTGGGGACCATTTCCTGGCTGGTCCTCTTCCTGAATGGAGTTCTTTTGGACAGTACTACTCTGGTTATAACCCCTGCCACCATTATCAGGGATACTAGGGTTATTACCCACCCCCACTGGTTATGCCTCGGGCACAACCCCCCCCACCACCACCACCACTTCCTCAGTCTACGTCTGACTTCAAAACCTTAATCCAGTCTTGGTGGCAGGGGTGCGCTCAGAGTTGGTCTCAGACCTGGAGACAAGACTCCCTGTTCTACATTCTCCTAGGTCTGCGTCCCCGAGAAGCTCTTCTCTGTCCACAGTGCATGTCTCGGGGGAAGCTCGTCAAGACATCACCCTTCCGGACATCCGTAATCCGAGGAGTGGGAGGGGGGATGGGGAGGAAGAGGACTGGCAGATGCCTCATTCTCTCCTGGCTGTCCCCAAGAGGGCGGACAGGATCTACCGGGCGCCGAAGGAAGCTCCGTTTCTTATGATGCATCCTAAGGCAGACTCTGTCGTCATTTCAGCTGCTCATCACTGCTCCGCTGCACATGAGCACCTCTCCTCCAGACAGAGTTGAGGCAGATGGACCAGTTTGGCAGAAAAGTTTATGCTTCGGCCACATGCACGCTTAGATCTCTCAATTTTGGCCCACTTGGTGTCACACCAAAAGGCCACCTTAGCCAGATTAGAGGCTCGAGTCCAATCTATGGAACCCTCGAACCTCAAGGAGGAGCTTGCCAAGGATCTTCACCTCTCACGTTTCTCCTGTAGGCATGCTTTGCGAGCCACATACAACTCTGTCTGTTCAGTGTCTCAGGCCTCAACCTTTCTTGCATTAAGAGCAGCATTCCTGGCTCCATAACCTGGCCTCAACAATGAGGTTCAGTCTGCAGTTCAGGACACCCCCTTCCGGGTCTCGGTGCTTTTTGGTGGAGACATCAAAGACATTACTGATCTCTGGGAGGTTCTTGCCCAAAGTGATTTCAGACTTCCACGTGAATTAGTCTGTCTTTTTCTGTCTTCTCCACTGATCATTCTTCCTCAGGAGAGAGGAGGCTACACAGTTTAGGTGTTAAAAGAGCCCTTAGCTACTACATAGAGCATACCAAGGGTCACAGGTTTGATTCCCTCCAGTTGTTCCTCACTTATGGGGAAGTGGGAAAGGGAAAACCTGCCACCAAGAGAACTGTTGCCAGGTGGGTTGTGTTTTGTATACAATTCTGCTATGAGAAACTGGGAAAGATTCCACCCTCAGGCCTGAGGGCTCACTCTACAAGAGGTACAGCTGCTTCCCTGGCTGCTGCCAGGGATATTCCTCTGTTAGAAATTCATCAAGCAGCCACCTGGAAAACAGTCCATACCTTTATCAAGCATTACTCTCTGGATATCTAGGCTGGGAGTGATGCTCGGCTTGGCACAGCAGTACTTCAGAACCTATTCCCAAAGTAGGTTCTCTCCCTCCTCCATGGAGGTACTGCTTGGTAGTCTTCAGATTGTCAGAATACAGCAAGACTTCATGTTGTTTGAAGAAACATTTACTCACCTTAGTAATTGTGTTTCTTCTAATGGAGTCTCGCTGTATTCTGACCTCCCTTCCTGCCTCCCCTCTCAGAACCTGTTTTTTGGGAAGTGGGTGGGCAAGTGCAATGCTGCACCCCAGGGGTGCTTCTTCACACCCTCCTTTTTTATTTGGGTGTTTTTTTGTATTGTTATCCTTATTTGGATTGGTTTTTGGTTTTGGGTTTCCTGACTTGAGTCTTCCTTGGGGAATCCAAAACTTCTGTTGCCAGTTGGCTAGTTCAAAATTGTACAATTTCCACATAGTATAATTAGTAAGTCTTTGCTCGTAAGACTCTGACGGTTGGGTTTCAAAGGGCTGCAGACAGAGACCTCAACCGAGCTCGAGCTCAACATTCTATGCACTGCATAGAAAATTAACCCTATACTCTCCGGGGCAGTTTAGAGGCTGAAGCTAACTGCAGATTGTCAGAATACAGCAAGACTCCATTAGAAGAAACACAATTACTAAGGTGAGTAATTTTTTATTCTTGACTATCTTTGGTCTCTCTCCAAAGGGGGTCTTTGGTCATCAACCATCAGGGTGCACCTGGCAGCCATCTCTGCTTACCGGGCACGGGCCGGTCTGCCAACATTGGCACAGGAGACAGTAGTCGGGCTCTTTTTCAAATGCCTGGATCACATATCCCCTCCAGTGCGTGAACCTCCACCTCCGTGGGATCTACTGCTAGTACTGGCACAGCTCATGGGCAAGCCATTCAAACTAATACACAAGTGTGAGTTGTCACACTTGTCGTGGAAGACTGCCTTCTTGGTGGCTATCACATCTGCCAGAAGGACAGGGGAGCTCTAGGCGCTTTTGGTGGACTCCCCTTAGCTCGTCATCCACAGGGTCAAGATTGTCCTACACCCTCACCCGAAATTCCTTCCGAAGGTAGTGTCAGAGTTTCACCTTAACCAGATGCTGACTCTGCCGGTAAACTACCCTAATTACACCTCGGAGGCCGAATACAGGCTCCATACTCTGGACCTGAGACGTGCTGTCTCCTATTACAAGGAGAGGACGGCAGAAATTCGGGGAGAGGTTCGCCAGCTGTTTGTCACCTACGCTGAAGCCACTTCTGGCAGACCTGCAGCCAAGCAGACCATTGCAAGATGGATCACATCATGCCTAGGTCTGTGCTATGAGCTGGCGGGCAAGGAGTCTCCCAGAGGGATAAGAGCTCATTCTACCCGCCATACTGCTGCATCGGTGGCTGCTTCCAGGGAGATCCCTATCCAGGAAATCTGTCGGGCAACTATCTGGAAGTCAGCAAACACCTTCATCACCCACTACCACATTGACCTTGAGTCACGCCGGGATGCTGGTTTGGGGCCTCAGTTCTCCGATGTCTGTTTCCTAAGTAAGGGGTGTGCGCCTTGCCTCCCTCCTCCCGGAGAACTGCTAAGAGTCTGCCAAAGAGTGTGGATGAACAACATATCCATGCTCCTAGAAAAACAGGTTACTCACCTGTAACCATAGTTCTAGGAGTGGTATATGTTGTTCATCCACTCGGACCCACCCGACCTCCCTGGCTGTGGACGCATACAACCTGGCTTCCAGCGGGCTAAGATCTGGTGTCATGGGGCGGAGCCAAGGCATATACCACCCGGGTGGGTGGGAGGAGCCAGCTTGAAGACTTCCAGTTGGATTTGAAGTGGATGAACATATACCACTTCTAGAACTACTGTTACAGGTGAGTAACCTGTTTATTCTGTTCCTCCTTCGTAGCTACAGCAAGGATTCTACTCCCATTTTTTCCTGGTCCCTAAACGTACGGGAGACTTTAGACTGATACTAGACCTAAAACAACTGAATTTACACATTCAGTACAAGAGGTTTCAGATGGTCACATTAACATCCATACTACCGATGTTAAGGGGGATTGGTTATGAGCCTTGGATATGAAAGATACATACCTGCACATCCCCATCCACCCGCCCACCACCGGTTCCTGCACTTTCAATTACTGGGATACCATTACCAATTTCGAGCACTTCCTTTCGGATTCTAGTCGGCTCAGAGAGTCTTCACCAAGTGCCTTGCCGTAGTGGCGGCAGCCCAAAGAAGAGACGGACACTTCGTCTTCCCATACCTAGACGATTGGCTGATAAAAGCACATTCCGAACAGGATCTGCTTCTGTCCTTCCAGGCCACCCTTACCCTTTTCCAAAATCTGGGCATTACCATAAATTGGCCCAAATCCAACCCAAAGCCTTCCCAGTGAATCCAGTATATAGGAGAACTTCTGGACACGGTTTCAACGAGGGCTTACCTCCCTGCTAACAGACAAGACAGACTCCTATCTCTGGCTTCGCATGCTCGAACCTAGCTGTACATAGCCAGAAGTCTCTTATGTCTTCTGTGGCACATGGCGGCTACCATCCCCACAGTGGCGTATGCTCGTATTGATATGAGGCCAGTGCAATGGATGCTTCAGAATCAATGGCGTCAACGGTTGGGCGACTTCGACATTGTCAGTCACCCCATTCCTCCACTCTGCCCTAGCATGGTGGACACGCCGGCACCACCTGTCTCAAGGCATGCCCTTTCAGGCTCCTCCTCCCCATCGAGCGTTTACCTCGGTTGCTTCCCTGGACGACTGGGGAGCTCACCTCGGCCCTGATGGGGCTCAAGACAAATGGCTACAATTCGCCCTTTTAGCACGCATAAATCTGTTGGAAATGAGGCAGTTTGCCTGGCCCTTTCAAGCCTTCGCCCTAGCCTTCGTCCCAGACTCTTACTAATCCAGTCAGATGACATGTCAGTGGTGTTCTATCTGAACAAACGAGGAGGCACCAGATCTCGCACTCTCTGTAGGGAGGCACTGAAGGTTTGGCAGGAAGTCACACTCCAGCAACTCACAATAATTGCCGTTCATCTTCCTGGATGCCACACTACCCTGGCAGATATTCTTAGTCTCCAGTCCTCCGTTCACGAGTGGACCCTTAATCACAAAGTTCTTCAGATGATCTTCTGCTTCTCGCGGACCCTGCACCTTGACCTTTTTGCTTCCCCAGACAATCACAGACTCCCCAAATACTTTTCCATTATCCCAAACAGGAGGGTACTGTCTACCGATACCCTGTCCCAACCAAGGACAGAACACTTCTTATATGCTTTCTCCTCCGTCTCACTCCTGCAACAGACTGTACTGAAAGTACAATTCGGACCTGCCATGATGATCCTCATAGCCCCACTATGGCCCAGGCAGGTGTGGTTTCCCCTACTCCAACAGCTATCCGTGGCGGACCCTATTCCATTGCCAATAAGACCAGATCTCCTGACTCAGGATTGGGGCACCTCCTTCACCCCAACCTGAAGGCTTTACACCTTCACACTTGGCTCCTGAGCATGTTTTCATAACACATCTTCAGGTGTCCTCGCCTATGGCTGACATTCTTTGGCCTCATGAAAACCATCAACCAGGAAAACCTGTAATGCCAAATGGAAACGCTTTTCTATATGGGCTGCTTCCCTTTCCATAAATCCATTTTCATGTCTTTTACTCAAAGTACTAGACTACTTAGTTTCACTTGCCAATAAGGGCCTTAGCTTCTCCTCTATTAAGGTTCAACTACCCTCCATTTCAGCCTATCATAAACATCATCTAGCCAAGATGTTTTTAAGAGGGTATGCTTCATATCAAACCTCCTATAAAGCATCCCGCCCCCTTGAGATTTGAATTTCATACTAGAGAAGCTCACCCTGGCACCCTTTGAACCAGTGGCTTCTGCTGATCTCTGCTTCCTCTCTTGGAAGACGGTGTTTCTAGTGGCCATTACTTCGGCTCTGCTTATCTCCAAGCTTCAGGCTCTGATTGTAGAGAGACTTAATCTTCCACAAGGATAGGGTGGTTTTCCACATCAACCTTTCCTTTTTGCCGGAAGTGGTTTTAGAACATACATTAAACCACGCTATGGAATTGCTCGTCTATTACCTGGTCCATTCCAATCAGGGTGAACATCTCCTCCACACCTTAGATGTTCACCGTATTCTGAGGTTCTGTATAAACCATACCAAATCCTTGAGAAGAACCTCTCAATTGTTTGTCACCTTTGCCTCTATGAAAGAAGGTTCCCCAGTTGCCAAGAAAACCATTTCCAGTTGGTTGGCTAATTGCATCACATTTTGTTACAAAAAATACAGTGAGCCCCTATCGGGAATAGTACAGGGCCATTTCACTACAGCCCAGACCTCCACAGTAGCCTGCTTTAAAGGGGCCTCGATCACCGATATCTGCAAAGCAGCCACGTGGTCTACCATTCACACTTTCACAAAGCATTACAATTTAGATATAGCTTCCTGCTGTAGGACGGCCTTTGGCCGAGCAGTTCTACAGGGCCTCCTTTCATAATTCCACCCTCTTTGGGTACACTGCTTGGGATTCATCCCAAAATTATAACCTGCTACAAGAAACTATCCCGTAGAAGATGGTACAGTTACCTAAAAACTTGCCGTAACAGTAGATCTTTGAGGGATGTCTCTTGCAGCAGGTTTGTTCTCTCCCTCCGTCCCCCTCCTTCTCCAAGAGAATGATTTTGTTCCATTTAGCACGTGGGAAGGGACACCCTTAGTACCTCGGATCCCCTCGGTCCTCGCTTAGTGAGCTGAATCCGGCAGGGAACTGAGGATACCAGTGATCGCCCACTCTTACATAGGTAGCAGGATAATGATGTCATCAGTGGGCGGCCCCTGATAAGACTGCGATAAGAGCTGCCATGCACCACAGCGATCTCTGGCAACTACCCCAAAGTATTACCTGCTGCAAGAGACCAAAAGTATTACCTGCTGCAAGAGGCATCTCTCAAAGATCTACTGATATGATAAGTTTTTACATAACTGTACTTTCTAGGGACATGGATATGTTGTTCATCCACACTTATTGACAGGTTCCTTGCTGCTTTAAATCTTGCCGGAAGGTCTTCAAGCTGGCTCCTCCCACCCACCCGGGTTGTAAAACTCTTGGCTCCGCCCCATGACGCCAGATCTTCCTTACCGCTTGGAAGCTCAGGTTCCCTCCTTAGCGCTCTGCGTTTTAGACTGGATCCTAACTCTTCGGTTCGTCCAAAACTAGTTTTGAAGTTTTCTAAACTTCAGTCTTCTTCATCCCTCGCGGCTCCGATGGACAAATCGATTTCCGGCTTTTGGAGGTGCCCTTGCGGGCAGAAAATGTCCAGGATGGATCCGCACTCCACGTGCATCTACTGCCTAGGCCTAGATCACGACCCGCAGGCCTGCGAGTTGTGCCGCTCTTTTTCAGCCACCGTCCTGGAGGATCGCGCTGCCCGATTGAAGCTCGGGCGCCCCGGGAAGCGTTACCCGCCGGTAAAATCCAAAGAGGCTTGTTGGGCAATGTCTGCAGCGGCTGGCGTGGCTGAGCAGCTCGAGCATATGATCGCCCTCGAGGAGGAGGCGGCCCAGGCCGCATCTTCCTCCTCCTTGGCCACGGCATTTATCTCGCTCTCTCTGAGTTCCTCGTACTTGGCTTCGTTCAAGGAGCTTTGTCAGTCCCTTTCCTCGAAGGGAGAGGGGCCATCGGGACATTCCTCTCAGCCCAAGGAGGAGTCATCGAAGGGTAAGTCCCAACCGTCGGCGGTCGTGGGAGCGGGAGAGGTCTCCTTCCCCGGACAGCCGACCATCGACTTCGGTCGAAGTTGCAGCTCAGGGCGCTGGCTTCACGGTGTCCCTGTCAGGCCAGCCTGCTGAGACTCTCGACGCAGTCGAGATATTCCTCGACCCGTCGGACGGGTTGTCCACTGGTGAAGCCGACAACCCACCTTCGCCGGTTCCCCTGGTGGAGACCGAGAATCTGCCTGCGCCTTCGGGGCGGCAGTCCCAGGCTAAAGTGCCCGAGCCGAGGGAAGAGCGGGTGTCCCCCGCCCCTTCCCAGACCCGCCCTCTGTCACCCCGAGGGTCTTGATCTCGGACTTCATCTCGGTCAAACCGTTCCCGCCGACATCGGCGGTCTCGGTGTCGGTACCGAAGTAAGCGGCGACACCGTTCCTCATCCTCGTCCTCCTCCTCAGATGAGGAGAGGCTTTGACATAAATTGTGTCGACGTTATGAGGAGCTTATGTGGTAGCAGTTACTGTTGTCCGGGAGTAAATCGACTCCGATTCAGCCCCCAGCCAACCAGTGGCTGTCGCCCGAATGACCGAAGCAACCGCTCGCCGCAGTCGAGATGCCCATTCCTGGGCCGGTTGCTCAGCCGAAACCAGCTGCTCCACCGATTGTGGTGGAACCTCCGCCTCCACAACCGAAGTCTGGGGCACCGACCAAGGATTCTTGGTCGGGTCACGGCCTGCCCCACAGGTTGTCGGTCACCCTCACTCCTTGACCGTCCTCGGCAGGTGGGGTGTGGCTTAGGGCCGAGACAGCTCTTCGCAGACTCTTCGGAGTCTGACTCCTCCCTGTTCTCCAGGCAGGTCGACCTGGAGTCCTCCGGGGGCCAGTCATTGCACGATAGCCCATCGTCCTTCTTGGGTCTGCTTCAACTCATTTTGGAGTCCACCGGGATGCAGCTCGAGCCTGTATCCAAACGGGCCAAGTATCCCCTGACGGAGATACTGGACCGAGGGGATTCCCCCCATGGAGGTCTTTCCGGTGGCTGAGGTCATTGTCGGCCCAGCCTTGGAGCTTTGGCAGTGGCCTGCTTCCTGTCCTGCACCCTCGGCCAGGATGGCTAGGAAGTATGCGGTCCCTACGGGCTCTTTGCCCGGTTTCTCGGAGCACCCCTCTGCTGAGGGGTTAGTCACCGACAGCGTCTTCCGGTGTTCCAGAAACGCTCGGGACGTGGATAAGCCGCCCCGACAGAGTCCAAAAAGCTGGACTTTGCCGGGTGCAAGGTGTACGCTGCGTCCTCCCTCAGGCTCTGACAGGCCAGCTCGGCCGTGCTGATGGCACACTTCTCCCACGCCGTCATGGGCTCCCTGGATGAGGTTGTCCCTCATCTCCCGGCTGACCTGCAGACCATGGTCCGTCAGGTGCGGGACCAGGGTAGGGCGGTGGCGAAGCAGCTGCTTCAGACTGCTCTGGACATAGGTGATTCCTGTGCCAGGTCATTAGCGGCCGTGGTGGCCATGCGTCACAGAGCGTGGCTGAGGATATCCACCTTCACGGCAGATACCCAGCACAAGTTGGCTGACGTCCCCTTCTTGGGGACTGACCTCTTTGGCCCTGGAGTGGAGGGACACCTCCAGCGGATCGAAAAGTCCAATGCCACTCTGGACTCTGTCACCTCCACCCAGAGGGACAAAGGCTGCCGTCAACAACAGCATAAGTCCTTTCGTCCTTCGGCCCCTGCAGCACGACCGGCCCAACAGCCCCAGCAACAGGGCCAGCAGGCTCGCGCTTGGCATCCTAAACCCAAGCCGGCGGCTTCCTCCAACAGGAAGCAAGGAGGTAAAGGCCCAGGAGGTCCCTCGGCCGGTTCCTCCTCCAAGCCTGCCCAGTGACGGGTTGAGAGGTGTCACCCCCAGCCTCGTCACTCCCCCCCCGGGTTCCCCCCGTGGGGGGAACCGCCACTTCCTGTCCACTATCTTCCACGGACCACTGGTTGTTGGAGGTGGTAGGAAAGGGCCTGCCTCTGAGTTCGAACAGACCCCACCCTTCGAGCCGTCACTCGGGGCCATAGTGGGGTCCTCAGCCTTGCTGTCGGCGCGCCAAGCCGATATTGCCCTGCTCCTCAGTAAAGAGGTGATCGGGAAGGTGGTGGATCCTCCTCCAGACCCGGGGTTTGTGTCCAGGTATTTCCTGGTCCCAAAACGGACGGGGGGCTGGCGCCCCATCCTTGACCTGCACGATCTGAACAGGTTCCTAAGGTCTCGGACCTTCAGGATGGTCACTCTGGCTCAGATAATACCATCCTTGGAACGAGGCATGTGGTTCTGTTCCCTGGACCTCCAGGACGCGTTCTTTCACATCCTGATCCGTCTGTCTCATCAGAGATTGCTCCACTTCAGAGCGGAGGGATCCCTTTACGAGTTCCGGGCCATGCCCTTCGGCCTCTCTCTAGCTCCCAGGGTCTTCACCAAATGCATGGCAGTGGTGACAGCATTCCTGCAGAGCCGAAGGGTCTGGGTGTACCCTACCTGGACGACTGGCTGATTGCAGTCCCCTCCAGAGCGGAGGTGGAGCGGTCCAGAGATCTGGCCCTCCAGGTTTGCTCTCAGATTGGCCTCCTCATCAATGAGGCCAAGTCGGAACTCGTGCTGAAGCAGGTGATACTCTTCATCGGGGCAGAGGTTCTTTCCTCCTTTGCCCAGTCATTTCTGGTTGGGCAATCGTGCCCTGCCCGGGAGTTCCTGCGCCTCCTGGGCCTCATGGCGGCCTGCACCAGCGTGGTCCATTGGGCCCGATGGTACATGCGTTCTCTTCAATGGGGACTGGCCAGCCAGTGGTCACAACGCTGCGATCCGTTGGACCAGCCCGTGACAGTGACCCAGGAGATGTGGAACGCTCTCCAGCGGTGGACTGTTCCGGCACATCTGCAGGAGGGCATCCTGTTCGTCCGCCCTGAGCCGACGGTCTCTCTATCGACCGATGCATCTCTGATGGGTTGGGGTGCCCATCTGGGGGAGCACAGAGCGCGCGGCCTCTGGTCCCGATGCCATATCAACCTGCTGGAGCTCCGGGCGGTCCGCCTAGCTCTCACCACCTTCTCTCCATTTCTACGGGTTCAAGTGGTTCAGGTCCAGACGGACAATACCACGACCATGTACTACCTAAACCGCCAGGGCAGGACGCGCTCCATTCTGTTATGCAAGGAAGCTCTCCGCATATGGTCTCTCGTGCGCAGCCTGGAGGCGGATCTCCTAGCCATTCACATGGCAGGAGCCTCCAACACCCTGGCCGATGCCCTAAGCTGGATAGGGGCAGCTTCCCGCAAGTGGTCTCTCCTGCCGGAGGTAGTACAAGATCTCTTCTCCCATTGGGGCATGCCTCAGGTGGACCTGTTTGCCTCCAGGGAGAATGCGAAGCCGAGACTGTTCCATGCCCGCCCCCCTCAGCAGGGCTCGCTGCAGGGGGATGCCTTCTCGAGGCCGTGGACCCCGGGCCTATTCTATGCCTTCCCCATTTCTCTTGATCCACAAGGTGCTTCTCAAGGCGAGGAGGGACAAGGCACAGGTGATTCTGGTAGCCCCAGACTGGCCCCACCAGTTCTGGTATCCAGATCTCCTCAGTCTCTGCTCCAGGCTCCTGAGGCGGCTTCCAGCCCTCCCGGAACTGATCTCAGTCAATCAAGGGAAGGTATTCCATCTGGACCTTCAATCCCTGCACCTGACGGCCTGGTTCCTGAGCGGCTAGAGTTCCAGGCCTTGGGTCTTTCCGACGAGGTCCTCAACGTCGTTGAGGCGTCCTGTAAGGAGTCGACCAGGAAATGCTATGCCTTCAAATGGAAGAGATTCTCCATTAGGTGTCGGGGGAAGGGTTTGGACCCTTCGCCTGCCCCTTGGCAAGCATTCTGGACTACCTGTTGTCCCTTTCTCAGCAAGGGCTTCGGTCGACGACCCTTAAGGTGCACCTGCAGCCATCTCTGCTACGAGGCGCGGGCCGGGGAAGCAGTCAGTCGCGCAGGAGAAGATGATCGGCGCTTTTCAAGGCCTTGATCACATTTCCCTCGGTGCGAGAGCCTCCACCCCGTGGGATCTACTGCTGGTATTGGCCAAGCTCATGGGCAAGCCATTCGAACCAATGCACAGGTGCGATATCTCCCACCTGTCATGGAAGACCGCCTTCTTGGTGGCTATCACGTCAGCCAGAAGGATGGGAGAGCTCCAGGCGCTTTCCATGGAGTCTCCTTTTCTGGTCTTCCACAGGGACAAGGTTGTCCTGCGTCCCCACCCGAAGTTCCTTCCGAAGGTGGTGTCAGAGTTTCACCTTAACCAGGTGTTGACTCTGCCGGTGTTTTACCCCAATCACACCTCGGAGGCCGAATATAGGCTCCATACTTTGGACCCTAGAAGAGTGCTTGCTTATTATAAGGATCTGGACGGCTGAAGTTCGGGAGGTTCGCCAGCTGTTTGCACTCTCGCTGAAGCTGCACCTGGCAGACCTGCAGCCAAGCGGACGATAGGCAGGTGGGTCACCTCCTGCATAGATCTCTGCTATAGGTTGGCGGGCATGGAGCCTCCCAGAGGGTTAAGAGCTCATTCTACCCGCCATACCGCTGCATCGGTGGCTGCTTCCAGGGATGTCCCTATCCAGGATGTCTGCAGGGCTGCTACCTGGAAGTCGGCACATACCTTCATTACCCACTACCACATCGACCTTGAGTCACGCCGGGATGCTGGTTTTGGGGCCTCTGTTCTCCAGTCTTTATTCCCTAAGTAGGGGGTGTGCTCTTTGCCTCCCTCCTCCCGGAGAACTGCTAGGAGTCTGCCAATAAGTGTGGATGAACAACTATCCATGTCCTAGAAATACAGGTTTACTCACTGTAACGGGAGTTCTAGGAATGGCATATGTTGTTCATCCACACGACTCCACCCGACCTCCCCCGCTCGACGCACAAACCTGGATTCCAGTGGGCTAGATCTGGTGTCATGGGGCGGAGCCAAGAGTTTTATCACCCAGGTGGGTGGGAGGAGCCAGCTTGAAGACCTTCCGGCAAGATTTAAAGCGGCAAGGAACCTGCCAGTAAGTGTGGATGAACAACATATACCATTCCTAGATCTCCTGTTACAGGTGAGTAACCTGTATTTCCGGCTCCTCCAGGTCTCTCACTGCTATTGCTGCTAAGTCATCCACTGGCTCCTCCGGTCGTACAGCCCCGGATCCTCTGCCAGGACCCAATAACGGGCCTGACAATGGGGTAACTGACAAGCTGATGTTGGATACGCAGCTGACTGAGATTTCCCAGACTTCTCCTTTACTGCCAATTGAGGCAGTACCTCCAGCTCTCCCCGCAGGGCAATTGGAGGGTGGAGATCTCCCACCGTCGGGGACCTACCACCCCCTACACAGGAGCCTCAAACACCTGAGACGCCATCTGACCAGACGAAGGTCCCTCCGACTCCCTCAGGCCTGTTGGTTCCTCAAGGACCGACGCCTGGACCGTCAGGACCCTCATGGTTTCCTATCCCGCTTCCGGATCCTCCGTCGGGGCCCTCTGCACCCCTGTCAGGGCGTCTTTTGGACCCTTCAGTCCCACTGTCAGGACCAATGCTGGGCCCCTCAGCCCCTCTGGCTCCTCCACCGGGACCATCTGGCAACCCCTTTGCACTCCTGATGCTAAGTTATCAGACGCCGCACTACCCCACGCTGTGGTACCCAATACTGCACTATCCAACGCCGGGATTTCAGATGCCGGGTTATCCTCCGTTGGGATTTAATTACCCTAATTACGGGTACCCGAGCTACAGATTTCATTTGTCATAACCCACTGCCCCCACAACAGCAAGTGGATCTGTAGGCGGTCCTTAAATCTTGGTAGACATAAGCCCAGTCACAGCTCTCATCAGAGCTCGAGAAACGCCAGCCGCCACCGACTCCTACGCCGGCTCCTAGGCCTCTTTCTCCATCGCCATCTCTGCTGTTGGGCCCTTCGATCCCGATGTTGGACAGAAGAAAGGAGTCATTGCCACCTAATCCGTGGCCTATGGACATTTTCCAGCCATCTGACTTCTCAAGGCCGATGGATGTTGCACCTCCTACGATCAGCTCACCTGACTAAGGCCAATCGTCTGACTCTGACAGTGATCTGGTTCCCTTTGGCTCTGACTGAGTCGCCTACGCTGGAAGACCATGGACCCAAAGTGTCTCCTAAATCCCCACCTGAGGACCCTTACTTTTTGGAGTGCCTCAAGAAGATCCAAGTGGCATATGACTGGCATACAATCGCCCAGGATCCGCAGAGACACAGCTTGGCTGCACACCTGGATTTTGCAAATACCTCACCAACCCTCATTCTGCCCTGGATAGAGCCACATGAGGATTTGGTCACAACAATTTGGAAGCAACCTTCCTCCCTGGCTCTGGTGGCCAGGAAGGCCGACAGGCTTTACCAGACCCCAGAGGACAAGGACCATCTTCGCCTCCATCCGATGGCTGACTGTCATCTGCGCGGCCCACGATAGGTCCACAAAACTGAAACACCGTAGTGCATCTCCTCCCAACAAAGAGTCTAAGGTTCTTGACCAGCAGGGGAAAAAGATCTATTCTTCTTCCACCGTGAGAATTAGGGCATTAAATTATCTCTCCCACATGGGGGATTACCAGAAATCTGTCTTAGGACAGCTGGAGTCCAAAATAGACTCCCTCCAGTACTCAACCCTGAAAGGAGAAATGGCAGATCTAGTTAGGTTTGATAGATCTGCGTGCAGTCATATGTTGAGCTACCTATGATGCGGTAGATGCTGCTGGTAGAGGCTCGGTGTCAGCCATCAGCCTTCGATGTCAAGCATGACTTAGGATCTCAGACTTGGCACCTGAAGTCCAGACAGCCATACAGGATGCCCCCTTTAGAGGCTCAGTTCTGTTTGGGGGAGATGTCAAGGACATCACTGATTTAGTGGACAAGAGCAAAGCCTTGCGCGCTGTACAATTTATGTACAAGCCACCCCAAAAACAAAAGCAGCCTTTTTGGAGACGACGGTCTCAAAACCAACACCAGAACAAATATCGGGTGCCTTCGGCTGGTACAGCCCCCCCCCCCAGCCAAATCTCAGAAGCTCTCAGGCACTGCATCCTCCTCCCTGCCTCCTGATTCTTTGACCATCCTGTCTCCACTGGATCGCTTTCCAGAGAAACCAGTAAGGGGAAGGTTCTCCCTCCACCTACCGGAGTGTGAGAAAATCACAACAGACTCATGGGTGCTGCAATTGGTGGCAAAAGGCCACACAATATAATTCACAGTGACACCACCAGAAAATCCCCCAGGACACTCATTCTACCCACCTCATCACATACCCTTGGTAAGAGAGGAAATAAACTCCCTGCTGGCAAAGGCAGCAATAGAGCCAGTTCCAAAACATCAAGGGAACGGGTACTATTCACACTTCTTCCTGGTACCCAAGAAGACTGGTGATCTCGGACCCATTCTCGATTTGAGCTCTCTGAAAATCTTTGTTGGGTACAAGAGGTTCAGAATGTTGTCTCTTCCCAGCCTACTTCCTCTGTTACAGAAGGGTCATTGGCTCTGTGCTCTGGACATGCAGGATGCCTACCTGCATATCCTGATTTTTCAGCCACACCGCAAATTCCTCCAGTTTTGTTTTCAGGGAGAGCATTTTCAGTTCAAAGCTCTTCCTTTTAGTCTTTCATCGGCACCCAGTGTGTTCACGAAGTGCCTAGCAGTGGTGGCAGCCTTTCTATGCAGACGGGGTACAAGTGTTCACATACCTCGACAATTGGCTGATTTCAGGTTCGAGACACTCTGGCCTGCTGTTTGGCCCTTACCCTAGATATTTCTTAATAGGTGGGCATTACAGTCAACCATGCCAAATCCCGCCTTTTCCCTACCCAGGAGCTCCAATTTATTGGAGCAGTATTTGACACAGTCCAGGGCAAGGCCTTCCTGCCTCAGGAGAGGATGGCAACATTACAGCAACAAGCAAGCCTTGCAGAGAAGGATACCAGCCAGATCAATACTTTGACTGCTCGGGCCCATGGCTGCGGCCATCCCTTCGGTCCCCTTAGCCAGACTGCACATGAGTCTCTCAATGGACCCTTAGAGTACAGTGGGACCAGAGATCAGACGGTCTAAACCACGAGATCCTGGTGTCAGACCCGATGGCTCGGAACCTTTTGTTGTGGTAGAACCAGGACAGACCTCTCCAAGGGTGTCCTATTCCGCTCAGACATTCCCTCCCAGACCCTGACGACGGATGCCTGAGGCCTGGGATGGGGAGCCACCTGGGAAACCACAGGACACAGGGTTCTTGGTCCCACAATGAACTGTGCCTTCATATCAATGTACTCGAGATGAGGGCAGTGTTGAACGTCCCAAAAGTTTTCCAATGCCTCATCCAACTGGGTCAACTCATGATTCAGGCAGACATGTGCGTAGTCTGTTACACGAACAAACATGGCGGAACCCACTCTTATCCCCTCTGTCGGGAAGCAATGAGTGTGGTACTGGGCAGCCAACCTTTATTTGACAGCAATCCATGTGCCAGGTGTTCAGAACACACGTGACAGACGCACTGTCGCACACAAGCCAGTGCACACGAGTGGAAACTTAGTCAATGGTGGTCGTCATGTTTGGAAGGTGGGGAAGGCCACAGATAGACCTGTTTGCCTTCCCAGTCAATGCAAAACTACCAACTTTCTGCTCGCTCGTTCCGGGGCGTGGTGTTTTCTGGCACGACTCACTGTCTCTATGCTGGAAGGGGAGGTTCATGTACACCTTCCCTCCACTTCCGTTGACTCTAAGAGTACTAATGAAACTCCAGGCAGAAGGAGCACGAACAATTCTCATCGCTCCCTTCTGGCCACGACAAATATGGTTCTCTCTGCTGCAACAACTGTCCATGGATCTTCCATTTCCACTGCCAGTCTCTCAAGATCTCTTGACACAGGAGCAGGGGATAGTGGTACATCCAGATCTCTGGTCCCTTCATCTGCATACATGGCACCTAATGATATAGCTGCTGCACGTTTCGGGGTCTTCCCAAGAGTAGCACAAATTCTTGTGGAAGCCAGGAAGCCTTCCACTAAAGCCACTTATGCCATGAAATGGAAAAGGTTTTCCATATGGTCAGACTCCAAGGGGCTAGAACCTTTATCCTCTTCAGTCACACAGGTCTTAGATTACATGCTACATCTCTACGACCTGGGTCTTAGTTACTCTACTTTAAAAGTCTGTTTATCTGCCATTTCTGCCTACCACATCTCTGTGGGAAGCAAGACTCTGGCCCAGCTGGAGGTATCCAAAACCTTCCTAAAGGGGATCATCCGTTTAAAACCACCAGTACAGAGCCTGGCTCTTCCCTGGGACTTAAATTTAATCTTGGAGAAACTCACACTGCTTCCTTTTGAGCCAGCAGCGATTTCTGAGATGCGCTACCTTTCCTGGAAAGCGCTCTACGTAGTGGCCATCCCTTCAGCTCAAAGGATTTCCGAGCTTCAGGCCCTAATGTGTAAGGTACCTTACTTGACTTTTTAGAGACCGGGTGGCTGTATGAACCAGTCCGAAGTTCTTGCCTAAGCTGGTATCGGAATCCACCTTGAATCAGTCATTTGACTTGCCAATGTACTACCCGGAGCACTCCAACCTGGGTGAAGCACTTCCGCACACTCTGGATGTACACAGAACTCTTCGGTACTACATGAACAGGACGAACCCTGTCCGTAAAACAGACCAACTGTTTGTTTCCTTTGCATTCAAAAAGAGAGGGTGCTGCTGTTTCAAAACAGTGTTTGTCCAAATGGTTGACAAACTGTATTATCTATTACAAGAAGTATGACAATCCCATTCCGAGGAAGGTCAAAGGACATTCAACCAGAGGCATGGCCGCTTCTACTGCTTGCTTCAGGAACGTTTCAACCACAGACATTTGCGCGGCTGCAACTTGGAGTTCTGTCCATACCTTTACCAAACATTACAGTGTGGACATTGCTTCTTGGTGCAGAGTGGGCTTTGGCCTTGCTGTTCTGCAGGGATTCTTATCATGAGTACTGTTTTTTCTGCAAACCCATTCCTACCTCTTATGTCTCAGACTTGTCTGATGTTACTGCTTGGGACTCGGTTCCGTATGAGTACCTGCTGCAAGAGCCCTCTTGAAGTGAGATAGTACAGTTACATAAGAGCGTAACATAACAGTAGATCTTTGAGAGAGGCTCTTGCAGTAGGTACTGCTTTCCCTCACACCTACCCCCTGGGTTTCTTCTGTTCTTTCTCCTGTAATAGTTTTTAGCTTCAGAAGCCCACTCCTACTCCCTGTCTCACCTTTCTTGGTCTCCATCAGGAGAACTAGAGCGTGGGGATCACTCCCTGTATAGTGCCACACTGATGTCAGGGGGCGGTCCCCCACCAGACACTGCTAGCTAGAAGTTTTTCATGTGGTCCTATATGTGAGTACCTGCTGCAAGAGCCTCTATCGAAGATCTGCTGTTACTGTAAGTTCTTGCGTAACTGTACTTAACCTTTGAACTGGCCGCGAGTTGTGAGTTGCACTTTCTGTTGTGGAAAGCGCTCTTTTTTGGTTGCTGTTATTTCTGCTCAAAGGATTTCCAAGCTTCAGGCTCTTATGTGTAAGGAGCCTTATCTGTTTTTTCACAAAGACAGGGTGTCTTTGCATACGAATCCAAAGTTTCTTCCTACGGTGGTGTCGGAGATTACTCTGAACCAGTCCATCCACCTACCTGTTTATTATCCTGAGTATTCTAATCAGTAGGAGGCTTCGTGCCATACTTTAGATGTACATAGAATGTTACGATACTATATACACTGGACTAAGACTTCGAGGAAGTCTGACCAGTTGTTCTCTTCGTTTGTCCCAAGTGAGAGGGCACTCTGGTTTTCAAACAGTATTTGTCTCAGTGGTTAGCAAATTGCATTGTTTATTGCTATTGTAAGCACAACAAGGACCTTCTGGGAGTGGTTAAGGGACATTCCACCAGGGGTATGGCTGCCTCCACGGCTTGTTTCCAGAATGTTTCTGCTGCGGAAAATTGTTTTTTGTTTTTGTTTTTCTTTGTGCCTGGCTCCTAATCCTCCCTCCGGAGGACGACCTGTACCTTCCATGCCCCCGGCTTACCCCTGGGCAGGGCCCAGGGACTGCCCCCCCAAATCATAGCTAGCCTCAGCGTACCTCTCAGGCCGGGGCTATGGGAGAGGGACCGCCACTAGCGGACATCCAAGGCAGTGAGGACAGCAGGGACCAGTAGTTTTTGCATACGTGCTGATGCCCCTAGGGCGGGGATGTACAATGACTACCAGCGTCCGCTCCACCCCTGTACATTCTGTCACTAGCTGCACAGCACCCATAGCCTCCACCAGGGGTCAACAACGTGCTGGACACACTCCCTTCCCCGAAGGAGAGCAGTCCTGAGGATGCTCAATCCTTCTCCTCCTGGCCGGCCCTCCAACTCCTGGGTCCATTCCCGAAAACTGGTCAGCATCGCAACTGGAATTCCAGCTGCTGCACCGGAGGGCCGGCAGCTGTGGACATTTGTGCAGTCACCACCTGGAGTTCTGATCATGCCTTCATGAAACATTACAATCTGGACATTGCTTCTAGGTACAGGGCCAATTTCTGCCTCGCCGTTTTGCATGGCCTTCTTTCTTAAGCCATTGGCTGCCGTCTAACCTCCTCCCGGTGCTGCTTCCTTTACACTACCGGAACTCCTTGGGACTCGGTCCTACCGGTGTTGGCCTGCTGCAAGAACCTCGCTTGAAGTAAGATAGTACAGTTTCATAAGAACATATACCGTAACAGTAGATCTTCGAGAGGAGCTCTTGCAGCCGGTCCTAATTTTCTCTTTCTCCATCCCCCTTCTTTTTGTCTGCTGTATTCTTCTTCCATTCACATGGGTTTTCTGCATCCCTTTTTCTTCGTGGCTCTCTGGAACCTCCTGTGTTCTTTCACTGCCCTCTCTGGGTCTGTGGCGGGAGAACTGAAGAGGGTGTGGGGCGACCGCCCGCCTTTATAAGAGAGGGTGACATCGGTGGTTGGCATTCCCCCATGGTAGACTGCTAGCTAGAAAGTTTTCCGTGTGGCCCTGGCCCCTGGAGACTTAGTCCTACCGGTGTTGGCCTGCTGCAAGAGCTCCTCTCAAAGATCTACTGATCTTACTTCGAGACACAGCTCTTGCAGCAGGTTACACCATTAGGACTGAAGCCAACAGGCGTCAGGACCCCACGGAAAAATTCTAGCTAGCTATCTTCAGCGGGGACTGCCCCCCGACGTCGGTCCTGCCTCCACGGTCAGGCGTAGTATATAAGTATCAGTCCCGCCAGATTCTCCATTTCTTGCCCGGCCTAGACTTTCAAGTCTCGACCTCTTCGGTTCATAGTTCTAGCGACGCCATGGTAGTTTTTCTTTGAAAATTATTTTCTTCGGTCAGTTTGTCTGTCCTCTCCAACCTCCGGTCATTCTTCAAGTGCGCCTGCGGAAGCAGATCCCTTCAAGAACTGGATCCCTGTGTCCGGTGCCTAGGCCCAGACCACGACTACATTCGGTCCTGCACCTTCTGCCAGGGTTTCAACAGCAGAACCGGATCCATCGCCAGAAGGCCCTACAGGCATTCCTGCTCGAGGAACAACTCAAGACCATGGCTTCCAAGGGATTCTTCAAGAGAAGGCCCGCAAGCATGCTGAGAAGCATAGAGAGAAGGCCCTTCCAGGTCCCCGTCTAGGGCCTCCGACTCGCACAGCTCCAGGTCCGACCGCTCTCCTTCCCGGGCCAGCTCTCAGCCTCCCCCCGCTGCGGTGAGAAGGTCTTCAGGCTCCTCTTCTCAGACCAAAACTCCAAGGCCTTGGCTAAGTCAGGGGATCGTCACCATCACCACAAGTCAGGTTCCCGCCATTCTGAACCCGACGTCGGGTCCGCTTCCTTGCCTCCTCCTCCCCAGCGAAAGACCAAGGAGCTCACCTCACTTAAGAGGCCGTTGGACCTGACGCTGGTTCGCCCGACGTCGGCCTCTCGCCACAGGTCCCCAGAGCCGCTGTCCTGTCAGAAGACCGCCCCCGGCCAAGTCCTCATCACCGTCGGTGGTGGGGGACCGCGCCCGCTCCATTCGAGAAGAGGACTCGGCGCCTCCGACCGACGTCGGTCAGGAGACCATCACTGAGGAGGAGTTGACTCAGCCCGAGGAACAGACGGGCGACCCCAGTCCTGTCGAGACTCCCAGGGAACCCTCTCCGCAACCAGAGCCCCCTGTGGAGCCGACGCCGGGACCCGACGGCCGACCACTGGCGCCCGGTCAGTCGTCGGGCCTTTCTTTTTCAGAGGTGAAGGAGCTTTTCACTTACTGGTGGGATACCTTCAAGAAGGACATGGTCCCCACTCCACCTCCGCTTCCTCCTCCTCCTCCTACACCGGTTACTCCTCCGGTTCCTGCACCCCCTTCTCCATCTGGGTTTGCAGGCCGGTTACCTCCTCCCCGGGAGCCCAGGATCCCTCCAAGGGGGAGACCAGACAGAAGGAGACCTCCGTCCAGATCCTCTTCTAGGTCACCCAGCCCTAAGAGACCTAGAAGACGCCACCGTTCGACTTCGATGGAGGACACGGGATCAGAGTTTTCAACATCCAGATCCCATCTCCTCTCTCCATCCCTTCTCCGGACCCACGTGAGCTTCCAAAGTCTCCTCCGGATGACCCTTCGTTCTTGGATATAATGAGACACATCCAAGAGAACATGGGATGGGATGGGATGTGGAAGAGTTAGACCCCGAAGGGCTACGCCTTGCGAAGTATCTTCGGCAGAAGGACCCCAAGCCTGTGGTGGTGCCACCCTTGGCAGACACTTGGATCGCTACCAAGGCAGCGTGGAAGCATCCTCATTCACTCCCGGGGATGCCGAAGAAAGCTGACCGCCTGTACAAGGCTCCAAGGGAAGACCAGTACTTGACTCAGCATCCTCAGGCCGACTCTCTGGTCATAACAGCCTCACATGACCGGTCCCAGAGACTGCAACATTTGACCACCCTGCCACCGGACCCAGAGTCCAAGCGGCTGGTCGCCATGGGCAGGCGCACGTATGCTTCCGCTACCTGCGCCATCAGATCCCTGAACTATTTGACCCACATGGTACAGTTCCAAAATGCCCTGTGGGAGCAGGGTCTGGATGCGGCTGAGAAATTGCCAGAAGGTGAGCAGAAGGAGGAGATGTTGCAGCTCCTCCGTACGGGTTCGGACGTGGGAACCCAAGTGCTGCAAGCTGCGTACGACTCCGCGGACTCCTCGGCCCGAGCAGCAGCTTCAGGCGTATGCCTCCAGAGGCACTCTTGGCTCCGTGTCTCCGGTTTACCCTGGACGCCCAGAAAACATCATGGACGCCCATTCGAGGGAGAAGTTTTATTTGGTAAACCTCTGAGAAGATAATTACCAAACTCCAAGAGGTCGGAAGGCGTGAGGTCGATTCAGGCCATGTATCACCCAAGCTTAGTTCCTTCGAGGAACCAAAGTCGATTTGGGATCGACGCAGAGACAACAGTCCTGCCCTGCTCCATAACAGAGGGGCTCTGGTTTCTGCAGAGCCCAGGGAAAACAACCTGCAGGTCGAGGCCAGCCTCTAAGTCAGCCCAGCCAGCGGGCCCTCAGCCGCCACAGCCTGACTCCTTCCGCCCCCCTCAGGATCAACAGGATTTCATGGTCGGGGTCGATTACAATTTCCTGCCAGGATGGCAGTCTATAACCACAGACAGGTGGGTTCTCCAGATGGTCTGGAAGAGGCCACTTTATAGAATTCGCAGAAAGGCCACCCTCGAGGCCTCCTTTGCTCTCCCGGTACTGGTCAGCACAAGTCATTGATCAGACAAGAAGTACTCGCGCTCCTGCAAAAGGGAGCGATAGAGTACGTTCCAGAGAACCAGAGAGGACACGGATACTATTCCCACTTCTTCCTGGTTCCAAAGAAAACACGGGACCTCCATCCGATTCTGGACCTCAGCGACCTCAACATGTCGGTCGCCTACAAAAGATTCCACATGGTGACTTTTCCGGGTCTTATTCCCATGCTAAAGCAGGACGCCTTCTTAGCATCTCTAGACATGCAGGACGCATACCTGCACATCCCTATAGCTCAAGCGCACAGGAGGTTCCTGTGCTTCGAGTTTCTCGACCACCATCTTCAGTTCCGAGCCCTTCCATTCGGGCTGTCATCGGCACCCAGGGTCTTTACCAAATGCATGGCAGTCGTGGCAGTGTCTCTAAGGAGACAGGGCCATTATGTGTTCCCGTATCTGGACGATTGGCTTTCATGGCCGCCTCCAGAGAGGCGGCGTCACGGGTGATCCAGAGTACCCAGGACCTGTTTCGATCTCTGGGCATCTTAATCAACCACGAGAAGTCTCTCCTGGTACCGTCGCAGAAACTGCAGTTCATAGGCGCAGTTCTGGACACCGTTCACGGAAGAGCTTTTCTCCCAGATGACAGAGCGGAGCGCATCAGGTCCCTCATCAGGGATCTTTCGTTGAAGACTGTCCCAGCCAGGTCGGTCCTTCGCCTGCTCGGACACATGGCCGCGGCCATTCCGACCGTCCCTCTACATGCGGGTAACTGAATGGATGCTCAAGGTGCAGTGGGATCAAAGGCAAGACCATATGCAGCATCCGGTCAGAATCATGAACGCTGTGATTCGAGACTGGCAATGGTGGCTAGACCCAGGGACACTCTCTACGGGCGTCCAGTTTATAGCGCCGTCCCCGGAGGTAATCCTCACCATAGACGCCTCAGGGCTAGGGGTGGGGAGCACACCTGGATGGGTGAAGTCCCAGGAACGGGACCCCCAGGAGGCTCACCTTCATATCAACGCCCTAGAGATGAGGGCGGTCCTTTATGCCCTGCAGGCTATTTCAGTCAGAGATCCCTACCGAGTACTCTCCTGCTTCAGACAGACAACACAGCGGTGATGTATTACCTCAACAAACTAGGAGGCGCTGACTCTTACCCCCTTTGCAGGGAGGCCATGAGGGTGTGGGATTGGGTTATCCGACACGGCGCAAACCTGATCACAGTACATGTTCCCGGTGACAACACACTCAGAGACGGCCTGAGCTGCTCCCAGGCCAGGAGTCCACGAGTGGAACTCTTCAGGAGGTAGCAGAGGATCTGTTTCTTCGATGGGGAACCCAGATTTGGACTTGTTCGCTTTCCCATCCAACGAAAACTGCCCAATTTTTGCTCGCTAGATCCAGGGCCTGGTGTTTTCTGGTGAGATGCTTGTCCCTCTCCGTGGACAGATTCCTCTATGCTTTCCCTCCTTCCCGCTGATCCAGAGAGTTCTTCTGAAACCTGCAGGAGCATGCAACAATGATCCTGGTGCCCCTTCTGGCCCAGACAGATCTGGTTCCCTTGCTAATACAGCTATCCAGGAAACCTCCGCCTCCCGCTGCCATTCAGCTCCCATCTCTTGTCTCAGGAGGAGTTCACTGGTCCACCCAGACTTACGCTCACTGAACCTGTATGCATGGCTCCTAGAGACACAGCCATTTTATGACATCGGGTCTCGCAAGAGGTTGCGAAGTTCTTTCTGCAGCCAGAAAGCCGGCAACACATGCGACGATGCCATGAAATGGCGCTCTTTTGTCTATGGTCGCAAACACGGGCCTTCCCTTTAGGTTGTCCGTAAAGCGTGTTAGAGTACCGGTTTCTCCCTTTTCCGCCTGGTCTCGCCTACTCTATTAAGGTGCGCCTCTGTGCCATTTCATTATCACCCCGTGGACAGTGCACAGGCACAATTAGGTGCCTGTTGGTGAATTCTTGAGAGGGGTGTTGCATCCAGGCCACCCATTAAGGACCCAGTGCCCATGACTTGCTTTTGTCCTGAGCAACTCACGCTTCCTCTCGAACCTGCTGCGGATTGCAAGTCTGCTTGTCGTGGGAAAACGTTGTTTTGGTTCATACGTCAGCGAGAAGAGTTTCGAGCTCCATGCTCTATGTGCAAAGAGCCTTATTTAATTTTCCACCGACAGAGTATCCCTGAGGACAAATCCTAAATTCTTGCCTAAGGTGGTTTCCACACTACTCAATCAGGACATTGACCTGCCTGTCTACTTCCCTAATTATTCTAATAGAGAAGAGGCGCTGCTCCACACTCTGGATGTTCACCGCAGCTTAAGATACTACCTGAGCAGAACTAAGCAGCTTCATAAATCGGAGCAACTTTTCGTTTCCTTTTCTGAAAGGTTGATGGGCCAAACAGTCCCTGTCTCGCTGGCTTGTCCAGTGCATATCATACTGTTATGATATCAAACAAAGCCCCTTCCGGGACCAGTCCGGGGCCATTCCACTAGGGAGTGGCCATTTTGCAGCATCAAACTTCTCCACCTCTGCCATTTGCAGCGTAGCCACTTGAGCTCTGTACATACCTTATCAGGCACTATAGCCTGACATCGCTTCACGGGTTAAGAGCCGGCTTCGCCTGGCTGTATACAGGGTCTCCTGTCCTAGAATCAGGACCTGAAATGAACCTCTAGTTTCCTCCCAGAGTGTTTGTAAGCGCTACTGTTTGGGAATCAGTCCTATTTATTCCCCTGCAAGAGCTAACTCAAAGTGAGATAGCACAGTCACGAAGAACTTCACTCCAACAGTATCTTCTAGGAACAGCCTTGCAGGTACCTTCCTACCACCATCCCCTTGGAGGAGGCATGGTTTCAGCTTTCTGAACAGGGATTTATACCTCTGTCTTCTGACGGTGGATCCTCTGTCTCCCATTTCCTGTCAGTTTGCCGGTTAAGTCTCCGCGGAGAACTGGGGAATCTGGGGACCGCCTTTATATGCTACGCCTGACATCGGAGGCGGACCAAGGTCAGCGGTCCTCGCTGAAGACAGCTAGCTAGAATTTTTTCCTCAGGTCCGACGTCACGGCTTCAGTCCTAATGGTGTAACCTGCTGCAAGAGCTGTTCTCGAAGATCTACTGTTACGGTAAGTTCTTATGTAACTGTACTTTACTGTAAGTTCTTGCATAACTGTATGTTCTAGGGACATGGATATGTTGTTCATCCACACTGTCTGGCAGGTTCCTTGCTGCTTTAAATCTTGCCGGAAGGTCTTTAAGCCGGCTTCCCTCACCCACCCAGGTGGTAAAACTCTTGGCTTCACCCCATGACACCAGATCTTCCTTACTGCTTGGAAGCTCGGGTTCCCTCCTTAACGCTCTGCGTATAGACTGGATACTAATTCTTCGGTTCACCCGAAACTCATTCTAGTTTTCAAGACCGGCCAAATTACTCCCTCGTGGCTGCTATGGACAAATCAACCTGATTTCGACGATGCCCATGGGAAGAAAATGTCCAGGATGGACTGCATCTACGCATGCCTTCTGCCCAGCCTAGATCAGATCTACCGCAGCTCACGGAAGTTATGCCATTCGCTTGGCCAACGCCCGACAAGACGCAAGTGCCCGTTACAGCTCGGGCGCTTAGAAGCACCACACCACCGTGAAGTCTCAAGGAGGCCCTGCTATGGTGTCCGCGGGCGGGTTGCTTGGCTGGAGCAACCTTGTTAAGATTAGATCGCCTCGAGTGAGGGGCGCCCAGGCCGCATCTTCATCTTCCTTGGTTGCGGCATTTATGCCGCCTCTCTGGGATCCTCCTACACAGCTTCTTTTAAGGAGCTTTGCCAGTCCCTTTCCGTGAAGGGAGAGGGGCCATCGGGACATTCTTCTCGGTCCAAAAAGATGGACTCGAAAGGTAAGTCCCACTGTTGGCATTCGTGGGAGTGGGAGAGGTCCCCTTCCCCAGACAGTCGACACTCTACTTCAGTCGCGGTTGCAGCTAAGGCCGCTGGCTTCACGGTGACCCCGTCAGGTCAGCCGGCCGAAACACCCATCGACGTGGTCGAGATTTTTCTCGACCCGTCGTACGGGCTGTCGACTGGTGATGCCGACAACCCTTCCCTGGTTCCCCCGGTGGAGACCGAGGACTTGCCTGCACCTCCCGTGCCGGAGTCCCTGGTCAAGGCTCCCGTGCCGAAGGAAGAGCTGGTGTCCCACGCCCCTTGCCAGATGCACCCTTGGAAACACCGAGGGTCTCGGTCTCTGACTTCGCCCTCAGTCCAGCCGATCCCGCCGAGCATCGATGGTCTCTGCACCGGCAAGGCGCGCACTGTCGTCCTCGCCTTCCTCCCTCGGAAGAGGAGAGGCTGTGCAAATTCATTGGCCGACGCTCACGAGACCTAATGGCAGCAGTTACTTCTGTCCAGGAACAAGCCAACGTCATTTTCCCCGCCATCAAGTGGCGCTGTCACCATGAACGGGCTGGAACAACCCTTGTTGTAGTCGCAGGTGCCCAAGCCTGAGCCGGTTAGTAAGTCAGCTGCCCTAATCGATTGTAGGAACCTCCGCCTCCACAACCGAAATCGGGCGCCACTGGGCGACTCGGTCAGGTCTGGGTCTGCCCCACAGGTTGTCGGGTCACCCCTCACTCCCGACCGTCCGCGGCAGGTGGAGGGAGGCTCAGGCCCCAGGCAGCCTCGGAGTCCGACGAAGACTCCTCCCTGTTTTCCAGGCCCCTTGACCTGGAGTCCTCAGGGGGGCAGTTGATGGACGAGAGCCCATCGCCTTGCGGCTCGCCCAGCTATCTTCGGAGTCCACCGATGCAGCTTGAGCTCAGATTCAGCGGGCTACATCCCTGATGGAGATACTGACCTAGGGATTCACTTTCACGGGGCCTTTCCGGTGGCTGAAGCTATTGCTGGCCCAGCCTTGAATCTTTGGTAGTGGCTGGTTCCCTGTCCTGCGCTCGGCCAGGATGGCCAGGAAGTATGCAGTCCCTACCGCTCTTTGTCCGCTTTTTTTGAGCACCCTCATGGAGGTGGTTGGTCACCACTAGCATTTTCCGCATTCCGGAACGCTATAGATGTGGATAAGCCCCCCGACAAGGAGTCCAAAAAGCTAGACTATGCCGGGCGCAAGGTGTATGCTGCAACCTCCCTTGGCTTCCGCCACGCCAGCTCAGCCATGCTGATGGCTCACTTCTCCCACGCCCTCAGGGGCTCCCTGGATGAGGTGATCCCTCATCTCCCGGCCGACCTGTAGACCACGGTCAAACAGGTGCGGGATCAGGGAAGAGCGGTGGCAAAACAGCAGCTCCAAATGGCTCTGGACATTGGAGACTCCTGTGCCAGATCAGTTGCGGCCGCAGAGCATGGCTGAGGATATCCACCTTCACGGCGGATACCCAGCATAAACTGGCGGATGTTCCCTTCCTGGGGACTGACCTGTTAGGCCCTGGAGGAAGGCCACCTCAGCGGATCGGGAAAGTCTAACTGCCCTGACTCGGTCACTCCTGCACAGAAGGACATGGGCCATCAACATAAGTCCTCGCCTCTGCGCCTGCAGCACGTCCGCCCAACAGCACCAGCATCAGGGCTAGCAGGCCTTGGCCAATCCTAGATGCCAAGACTGGGTTCTCTAACAGGAAGCAGGGAGGAAAAGGCCCAGGAGGTCCCTCTCCAGTTCGCCTGCTGACGGCCGAGGGGTGTCGCGCCCAGCCTCGCTACCCTCTGGGTTCTGTGGGGACGGCTCTGACACTTCCTTCCGTCCGCCATCACCACGTACCGCTGGGTGCTGAGGTAGGAAAGGCCTGCCCCTGGAGTTTGAGCAGGCCCCGCCTCTTCCGAGTTATCGCCTCGTGGCCAGTGGGTCCGGAGCCTCTGGTCGGCTCGCTGAGCCGACGCCTCTCCTGCCCGAAAAGAGGTGATCAGGAAGGTATGGGATCCTCCAGACCTGGGATTGTGTCCAGGTACTTCCTGGTCCCAAACGATTGGGGCTGGCGCCTCATTCTAGACCTGCACGACCTGAACAGATTCCTAAGGTCTCTAACCTTCAGGATGGTCATTTCTGGCTCTCGATCATTCCATCCTTGAACGTATGTGGTTCTGTTCTCTGACCCAGGACGCTCTTCATCGCCCCTACCTGCCTGTCCCACCAGAGATTCCTCCACTTCAGGGCACAGGGACTCCTCTACGCAGTTCCGGCCATGCCCTTTGGCTTTCCTTAGCTCTCAGTGTCTTCACCAAATGCATGGCAGTGGTGACATTCCTTGGCAGGCGCTAAAGGGTCCGGTGTACCTCTACTTGACGACTGGCTGATTGCAGCCTCCAGAATGGAGGTGGGTGGAGTCCAGAGATCTGGCCCTCCAGGTTTGTTCTCAGGTTGGCCTTCTCATCAACGAGGCCAAGTCGGAACTCATGCCAAAGCAGGTGATACAATTCATCGGGCAGAGCTCGACTCTGACGAGCCAGAGCACGCTCCCGTGGACGGGACTGAGGTTCTTTTCTCCTTTGCCCAGTCATTTTGCTGGGCAATTGCGCCCCTACCCAGGACTTCCTGGCACCTCCTGGCCTCATATGGCGGCCTGCACCAGCGTAATCATAATAAAGGTCACAGCACTCCATCCCTTGGACTGCTAGTACAGGACTCAGGGATGTTGGGAACGCCTCCAGTGGTGGACCGCTCCAGCACATCTGGGAGGGCATCCTGTTCGTCTCGTCCCGAGCCGACAGCTCTCTATCGACCGATGCCCTCTGATGGGTTGGGGTGCCCATCTGGGAGCAGAGCGCGCACGGCCTCTGGTCCCCTCGGAGTCGCTGATGACACATCAACCTGCTGGAGCTCAGAGGTTCTATCTAGCCTCACCGCCTTCGCCTGCTTCAAATGGGTCAGTGGTCCAGGTCCAGACGGACAATACCACACCATGTACTACCTAAACTGCCAGGGCGGGACGTGCTCCATGCCTCTGGGTGGGAAGCTCTCTCATTTGGTCACTTTGCGCAGCTTGGAGTCGGATCTCCTAGCCATCCATGTGGCAGGAGCCCAACATTCTGACCGTTGCCTCTAAGTTGATAGGGGCTGTATCCACGAGTGGTCTCTCCTGCGGAGGTAGTACAAATCTGCTCTCCCACTGGGGCGCCTCAGGTGGACCTGTTGCCTCCAGGGAGATGCGGCTGAGACTGTTCATGCCCGCCTCAGCAGGGCTCGCTGCAGGATGCCTTCTCGGGGCCGTGGCCCGGCCTCTTCTGCTTTCCCATTTCCTTGATCCACAAGGTGCTTCTCGGAGGGACAAGGCTGGGTGATTCTGGTAGTCTGATTGCCCCCGCCAGTTCTGGTATCAGATCCTTTGATCTCCGCTCAGGCTCCAGCTGGCCCACCAGACCTGATCTCAGTCAGTCGGAAGGTATTCCATCTGACCTTCAATCCTGCCTGACGGGCCTGGTTCCTGGCTAGAGTTCCAGGCTTGTGTCTTTCGTTAAGTCCTCAGCGTTGAGGCATCGTAAGTCGACCAGCATTCTATGCCTTCAGATGAGATTCTCCATTTGGTGCCAGGCAAGGTCTGACCCTTCCTCCTGTTCCTGGCAGCATTTGGACTACCTGTGGTCCTTTTCAGCATGGACTTGGTCGACAACCCCAGTGCACCTGGCAGCCTCTGCCTACGGGCACGTGCCTGAAGCAGTCGCTCAGGAGAGGTGGTGTTTCAAAGCCTTGATCATATCCCTCTGCGGAACCTCCACTCGTGATCTACTGCTTGTATTGGCTAAGCTCATGGGCAAGCCATTTGAACTGATGCACAGGTGTGACTCTCACCTGTCTTGGAGGGCCACCTCTTGGTGTCTATCACGTCAGCCAGAGCATGGGAAGCTCCAGTCGCTTTTTCGGGTCTCCTGTCTGGTCTTCCACAGGGCAGTTGTCTGCACCCCACCGAATTCCTTCCCAGGGTGGTGTCGGGTTCACCCACCAGGTGTTGACTCAGTGGTGTTCACCCAAATCACACCTTGGATGCGAATATAGGCCCATACTTTGGACCCTAGAAGGCGCTTATTATAAGGAGCGGACCTTTGAAGTTCGGGAGAGTTCCCAGCTGTTTGTCACCTATGCTGAAGCCGCACCTGGCATCTGCGGGGAAGTGGGCTGATAGGCAGGTGGGCTCCTCCTGCAGATCTCATGGTTGGCGGCATGGGCCTCCCAGAGGTTAAGGCCATTCTACCCGCCCATTCGGCTGCATCAGTGGCACTTCAGGGACGTCCCTATACAGAAATCTGCAGGGCTACCGAAGTCGGTCATACTTTCATCCCACTACATCACCTTGGTCACACCGGATGCTGGTTTGGGGCCTGTTCTCAGTCTTATTTCAAGTAGGTGGGTGCTGGCTCCTTCCTCCCGAGAACTGCTAGGAGTCTGCCAGACAG
Source organism: Neoceratodus forsteri (assembly GCA_016271365.2). Classification (NCBI taxonomy): domain Eukaryota; kingdom Metazoa; phylum Chordata; order Ceratodontiformes; family Ceratodontidae; genus Neoceratodus; species Neoceratodus forsteri. Next base: position 514,112,981 of record CM028137.1, read on the forward strand.
TGTGGATGAACAACATCCGTGTCCTTAGAAGTACAGGTTACTCATCTGTAACAGGAGATCTTGCTTTGAGGGCTCAGGTAATTACATATAGGACTGATGCGTGGTGGCAGGACCTGGAAAGTTTCTACCTGTAGTCCTGGCTAGGGGCCGCCCCACGTCAGGTGACCGTGTCAGAGGCGTCGGTATAAAGGCGGTCCTGGCGCCCGCCTTCCATTCTTTCCGTTAGTCTGTAGGCCTCGCTGAAAGTTCGGCTTGTCAGCCCTATCTTGTCTCTTTTTACCAAAATAATTGTTTTTCGACTGCCTCGGTACAATGCGCCTGTGTATGTTGTCCCCTACATCCTCAGAGTACAAAATAAGTGCGAGTGGGTGCAGCGCCCAACCACCGCACAAGGACCTACTCATTCCCTGTGCCTGTTCTGCTCTAGACCCTGATCACCCGGTCGGTGAAGTGCCAGCACGCCTCGCTTCAACGCTACCCGGAAAAGGCAGCAATCTCTGGAAGCCCATATTCTGAAGGACAAATGAGTTCCATAAAGAAGGAGCTCAAGAACTTGAGGCAGGCATCCACTTCCCTGAAGGTCATTGGAAGGAGGAGAGAGAGCACGGGACAAGCTCCTCTACTGCGTCTCCCTTGGGGTCGCTGGGACTGAGGTAACATCCGGTCACAGGAGCTCTCGGCGGCCGCCTTGAGGTTTTGTGTGGGGCTTCGCCCTTCCATCTGGCTCATGTTCGGCCTTGCAGGCGCCCGGCAGTTGGAGGCTGCGCCTGTGTTCGGCCGCAGGCTTGCGGGGCCCACCACTGTGGGCGACTCTGGTAAGTCGGGCGCTGGCTCCTCCAACGCCTGCCGAAAGGGCCGTAAGACGCCTGACCTTCGAGGCGCTGCGCTGCTCACTCCACCAGACCAGGTCGATTCCTCCTCACCTGCCTCCGTGATGGCTGTCATAGTCTGACACCGCTCCCCGCGCCCACCGGAGCTCTCTCTGCCACATCGCCATCCGACAACGGATCCTCCACGTCCGGCTATACTCCAGTTCCCCGCAGCCTTCGCTGCTGTCTGGGGACCCAGAGTCTCCCCAACACGACTCAGGATTTTCCCTCCATCCCCGGGCGGTTGTGGATCTTCCTCCTCCGTCAGTCCTTCTGCCAGCCTGGTGCGCCGTTGACCTGACTGCCGGGCTCCCCGGACGCCAGCCCCTCCGGGACTTTGTACCTCGACATCGGCCCTGGCGCCAGCCCTACCGACTGGGGAGAGGCATCCCACTCCCGCTGGGCCTCCAATGTGACCCGCCCTTGAGGCCACGGCCGCCTGCTCTCCGGTTGCTCCCGTCGCTCTGGGTATCCTCTTCTCTATCTGACGTGGACATACTCGGGACCGCAGTATCGGTCTCCACAGTCCCGACGCTGGGCTACCTCAGCCGGTTTTGATACGCCCATACGGTTATAACCTGTATCCTCATCTCTCACCGCCTTCCTCCATCGCCTCTGGGGCGGCTGTGGACCTGAGGAGACTCTGGCCTCCTGGTGCGGTTGAGGCCAGGCACAGCTCACCAAAGAGGTTGGGAGCTACCTTCCGGCGACAGTGCCGTCCCAGATTCCCGTTATGTCCGAGGCGGCACACTCCCTCACCACCTCCGGGATTCCAGGGTTCTTCGTCTGGATCCAGAGAAGGGCAGGACACGCTTCCCGGGACTTCCCTAGGTCCATTCCTCTCCGGTCGGGAAAGGGAGTCATTTTCCTCTTCATCCTCCTCTTCACCCTTGGACCTCAGATTCTTCCGATGGTTGTTTGAGAGAAACGATGCGAGCCATGCTCTCCGTCGGGCTCCAGACTAAGGACTCCTCCAAAGTCTCCTGAGGAGGATCCTTCTTTACGGAGTTGCGGAGGAAATCCTGGAGGTTCATCAGTGGCACTCCCTGGAACCAGATCCTCAGTCTGAAACTCGCTTGGAGCATCTGGATCTACCTGCTGACAGCTCCTACTTGGTGCCACCCTGATAGAGCCTCACCCGACCTCATTACCACAATATGGAAACAGCTCGTGGGCTTAGCCCCACTTCCTGGGGAATCTCTAACAGGCTATATCAGGCTCCAGAGGTGTTGATTTTTTGATTCTCACCTTGTGCCGACTCGGTCATGATTAGCGCCACTCACGGCCAGTCGGCAAACCCAAACATCTTAGCTCATCACCACCTGATAAGGAATCACACTCTTCGGGACCAGTATGGGAGAAAGATTTACGCCTCCACGCTGGGATCAGGGCCTCTGAACTATGTCGGCCATATGGGGGACTACCAGAAGGCCATTCTGACTGGTGGTAGTCAGTCTGACTCCTGCCTGACTCCCTGTCAAGCAGAGTTGGCTGATCTTGTCCACTCTGCCTGTTCGCCAGTCGCCACATGCTTCAGGCGACATACAATGCAGTGGACACTGCTGGGCTGGAGCTCGGCTTTCTCTCAGACTGCATGCTTGGTCTGCAGTCAGGGTTGGTCCCGAGGTAATCTGTTATCCAGGAAGCACCCTCTGGGGGTCGGTGTTTTTTGGGGTGATGGCAAGGACATCAATACAGATTTCTGCAAGAGAAGAGGACGGCACTCAGTCTGGTTGATCTCCATGTACTGTCCCCATCAGCAGCAGCGCCGCCCCTCGGTTAGACGGAATCGCCAAAGGCGAACCACAGGGAAGGCGTGGCTAACGCGGCCCCACAGCTACTAAGCCCCCGCCCAAAAAGCAGCGGGTGCTGAGCTGCGCGCTGCCCCACACCACACTGACTCTTTCCTCTCCCACTACTTCGGACTCCTGAGGAACCAGTGGGAGGAGGGTTTTTCACCTTCTGGGATGGGAGATGATAACCACAGATTCTTGGGTGCTCCAGCTCATAGCAGAGGACACTCCATGCGAGCTTCTTTGAAACCACCCCCTGTCTGACGTCGTGATTCACTGGAACATCTTTCTCTTGGTCCAGGAGGAATTTCGCCTCTCCTGCTGGGCAAGCAATGGAGCTCGCGCCTTCATCTATGAGGCTAGCGGGTTACTATTCATTTCTTCCTGGTCCCAAAGAAGGACAGGAGCTCTGTCCATTTTGATCTCAGTTCCCTGAATCTTTTTGTAGACTACAAAGGTTTTGTAGGATGCTGTCTTTGCAGAGACTTCTGCCCCTCCTCCGCCGGGTCAATGGCTGTGTGCTCTGGATATGCAGGATGCTTATCTGCACATTCCCATTCGCCCATCCTCATCGCAATACCCTCATTTTGCTCTAGGGGAACCACTACCAGTTCAAGGTGCTCCTGCTTGGTCTATCCTCGGCCCCGAGTGTTTGTCTAAATGCCTGGCAGTGGTGGCGGCCCACCCGTGCATTACAGGAGTGCAGGTTTCCTACCTGGACGATTGGCTCCTGTCAGCCCTGTTCAGGGAGAAACCCTGCGTTGCCTCTTACCCAGCTGTTTTGCCTGCCTGGGTTACTATCATCCATTCCAAGTCTCATCTGGTCCCATCCCAGAGGCTACATTTATTGGGGCGATTCTCTATACGACCACTGGCAAGGGCCTTCCTGCCTCCGGACAGGTGTCCACCTCCAGACCTAAATAAGTCTCGTGGTTGATCCAGAGAGTCTCTGTGGTCGTCCTTCACCTCTCGGGTCATGGCGGCTGTTATCCTGATGTCACGGCGTTGACTCATGAGAATTTTGGTGACTTACGCTCAATGGATCAGCAGTGGATCCATCACTCCAGTTATGGTCTCCACATGCCTGAGACTTGCCTGGTGGATGGTTCGAAGAACCGTTTGGGAGTTCCTTTTCGCTCACCCCCAGACTCTCACCCAGACGCCTGGTGTGGGTTGGGAGCCCATCAGGCCCTCATTGGACCCAGGGCCCTGGTCCATAGAACAGGCCTCCACATCATTGATGCTCGACGTGGCAGTGTTGTACACTCTAAGCCCTTCACCAATACAGCCTTCCCGCCACCTAGCCATCCAGACGGATAACATGTGGTGGGTACATCAAACAGGGAGGGATTGATCCTCCTTTGCAGGGAGGCATGAGGGTTTGGGATTGGGGAACCTAACATCACCTCACCTCACGGGCAGTTCACGCTCCGAGTCGATAACACCATGGCAGATGCTGTTGCTCTTCTGTTTGACTCACGAGTGGGAACTGGAGCAAGGTCCCAGACAATATCTTCCTACTTTGGGGAACACCACAACCTGTTCGTGATCCCTCTAAACCAAACCTCCTGCCTTCGCCTTCATTCCAGAGTGAGGCGCTGAGCGATGCCTGTCTCAGACTGAAGGACAGATCTGCCTATGCCCCCCACCCACTTATCCTACTAATCTTGCAGAAACTAGCTTCAGAAGCAGCAATGATTTGATCGGCCCTTTCTGGCCCAGGCAAGTTTGGTCTCTTCTACAACAATACTCAGAGGATCCTCTTCTCTATCTCGAGTTTACTGATTTGGTGAGCCCTGTCCATCCGGGGCCCTCGATCCTTCAACTGCATGCATGGCACCTGCAGACTTAGCCTAACCTTTTAGTGTCTCAAAGTGGCGGAGATTGGTGAGGCCAGAAAACCTCCACCAGATCCATTTTGTTGTCAAGTGAAAAGATTCACTATCTGCTGCTTCCAAGAACGTGAACCTCTTCTTCAGTGGGCTTCGCTGAGTATCTATATTACCTGTTTGACCTGGGTCTCCCTTATTCTTCTCTGAAGGCACATGGTGGCCATCTTGGCTCATCATGTCTCGCAGACAAAGTTTTTCTCAGTTGGAGGTCTCTAAGATCTTCTCAGAGGTTCTCCATCTGAGGCCCCTATCCGCATCTCTGCTCCTCTGGGACTTGAACTTTGTCCTAGAAACTTACTTCCCTCCCTTCAACCTGTAGCTCTGTGGATTTGGTTCTTCATGGAAGATTCCTTCTGGTGCATCACTTCTGGAGAATTTCCGAGCTCCGAGGCCCTGATGTAAAATCCCATACTTGATTTTTCACAGGAACGGTTGTTTTCGCATCGAATCCTAAGTTTCTCCCTAAAGTAGTCTGAGTTCTCTAAATCAGTCCATGAGTTACCTGCCTTTTTGCGCAGTACTCTAATGAATGAGATTTACTCATACTATGGATGTTCACCAGATTTGAGATACACCAACAGGATTTATGATCTCAGAAAGACTGATCAATTGTTCGCCCTTTGCTCATAAAAGGGAAGGTAGTGCTGTTTCCAGCAATGCCTGTCTAAGTGGCTGTTTTATTGCATCACTCTCTGTTATGACAATACAACAAGACCCCCGGTCAGGTAAGGCCACTCCACTGAGGAGTAGCTGCTTCAGCAGCTTGTTTTGCATGTGTCGCGGCAGACATTTGTGTTGTATTCTGGTAGCCCCAGATTGGCCCCGCCAGTTCTGGTATCCAGATCTCCTCAGTCTCCGCTCAGGCTCCGGAGCTGCCCAGCCCACCCAGACCTGATCTCAGTCAGTCAGGAAGGTATTCCATCTGGACCTTCAATCCCTGCACTGATTTGCCTGGTTCCTGAGCGGCTAGAGTTCCAGGCCTTGGGTCTTTCCGACGAAGTCCTCAACGTTGTTGAGGCATCCCGTAAGGAGTCGACCAGAAAATTCTATGCCTTCAGATGAGAGATTCTCCATTTGGTGCCAGGGCAAGGGCCTAGACCCTTCCTCCTGTTCCTTGGCAAGCATTCTGGACTACCTGTGGTCCTTTTCTCAGCATGGACTTCGGTCGACAACCCTTAAGGTGCACCTGGCAGCCATCTCTGCCTACCGGGCACGGGCCTGGAAGCAGTCGGCTCAGGAGAAGGTGGTCGGGCGCTTTTTCAAAGGCCTTGATCACATATCCCCTCCGTTGCGAGAACCTCCACTTCCGTGGGATCTACTGCTTGTATTGGCTAAGCTCATGGGCAAGCCATTTGAACTGATGCACAGGTGTGACTTCTCTCACCTGTCATGGAAGACCACCTTCTTGGTGTCTATCACGTCAGCCAGAAGCATGGGAGAGCTCCAGTCGCTTTTCATCGAGTCTCCTTATCTGGTCTTCCACAGGGACAAGGTTATCCTGCACCCCCACCCGAAATTCCTTCCAAAGGTGGTGTCGGAGTTTCACCTTAACCAGGTGTTGACTCAGCCGGTGTTCTACCCAAATCACACCTTGGATGCTGAATATAGGCTCCATACTTTGGACCCTAGAAGAGCGCTCGCTTATTATAAGGAGCGGACAGCTGAAGTTCGGGGAGAGGTTCGCCAGCTGTTTGTCACCTATGCTGAAGCCGCACCTGGCATACCTGCAGCCAAGTGGACGATAGGCAGGTGGGTCACCTCCTGCACAGATCTCTGCTATAGGTTGGCGGGCATGGAGCCTCCCAGAGGGTTAAGAGCTCATTCTACCCGCCATTCCGCTGCATCAGTGGCACTTCCAGGGACGTCCCTATACAGGAAATCTGCAGGGCTGCTACCTGGAAGTCAGCTCACACCTTCATCCCCCACTACCACATCGACCTTGAGTCACACCGGGATGCTGGTTTTGGGGCCTCGGTTCTCCAGTCTTTATTTCCTAAGTAGGTGGTGTGCGCTTTGCCTCCTTCCTCCCGGAGAACTGCTAGGAGTCTGCCAGACAGTGTGGATGAACAACATATCCATGTCCCTAGAAATACAGGTTACTCATCTGTAACAGGAGATCTTACTTTGAGAGGGCTCTTGCAGTAGGTAATTACATATAGGACTGATGCCGGCAGGTGGCAGGACCCCACGGAAAAATTTCTACCTAGCAGTCCCTGGCGAGGGACCGCCCCCACGTCAGGTGACCCGGTGTCAGGAGCGTCGGTATAAGGCGGTCCCTGGCGCCCGCCTTCAATTCTTTCCGCCCGTTAGTTAGGTACGGCGCCTCGCTGAGAAAGTTCGGGCTTTGTCAGCCCTATCTTCGTCTCTTTTTTACCAAAATAATTGCTTTTTTCGACTACCGTCAGTACAATCGTCTGTGTATGTTGTCCCCTACATCCTCAGAGTACAAAAATAAGTGCGAGTCGTGCAGCGCCCAACTACCGCACAAGGACGACCATTCCCTGTGCCTGTTCTGCCTAGACCCTGATCACCCGGTCGAGAAGTGCCAGCACTGCCTCAGTTTCAACGCGGCTACCCGGAAAAGGCGGCAGCAATCTCTGGAAGCCCATATTCTGAAGGACAAAATGAGTTCCATAAAGAAGGAGCTCAAGAAACTGAGGCAGGCATCCACTTCCCCCGAAGGTCATTGGAAGGAGGAGAGGCACCGGGACAAGGGCTCCTCTACTGCGTCTCCCTTGGGAGTCGCTGGGACACAGGTAACATCCCCTCTGGGAGTCCGCTCCTCGACGGCCGCCTTGGAGGTTTCTGTGGGGGCTTCGGCCCTTCCATCTGGCTCATGTTCGGGCCTTGCAGGCGCCTCCGGGCAGTTGGAGGCCTCCGCCCCTGGTTCGGCCGCAGGCTTGCGGCCTACCACTGTGGGCGACTCTGGTAAGTCGGGCGTTGGCTCCTCCAACGTCTGCCGGAAAGGGCCGGTAAGACGCCTGACCCTTCGAGGCGGCGCGCGGCCTCCACTCCACCAGACCAGGTCGATTCCTCTGCTCGACCTGCCTCCGGTGATGGCTGTCATAGTCGACACCGCTCCTCCGCGCCCACCGGAGCTCTCCTTGAGCCACACATCGGCTCATCCGACAACGGATCCTCCCACGTCCGTCATACCCAGTTCCCCGCAGCCTTCGCTGCTGTCTGGGGACCCAGAGTCTCCCCAACACGACTCCAGGGATTTTTCCCCTCCATCCCCGGGCGAAGCTGTGGATCTTCCTCCTCCGTCAGTCCTTCTGCCACCTGGTGCGCCGGACCTGACGTCGGCTCCCCGGACGCCAGCCCCTCCGACTTTGGTACCTCCGACATCGGCCCTGGCGCCCAGCCCTACCGACTCGGAGACACTTCCCACTCCCGTCGGGCCCTCCAATGTGGACCCGCCCATGGGGCCACCGGCCCGCGTGCGTCTCAGTGCCCCCGGCTCCCGGGTATCCTCTGTCCTATCTGACGCCGACATACTCGGGACCGCAGTATCCGCGCCAGTACCGGACGCTGGGCTACCTCAGCCGGTTTTGATACGCCCCATGTTATGCCACTGTATCCTCATCCTCACCGCCTCCTCCATCGCCTCTGCGGCCGCTGTGGACCTGCAGGAGACTCTGGCCTCCTGGTGCGGTTGAGGCCAGGGCACAGCTCACCAAAGAGGTTGAGAGCTACCTTCCGGCGACAGTGCCGTCCCAGATTCCCGTATGTCCGAGGCGGCACACTCCCTCACCACCTCCGCATTCCAGGGTTCTTCCGTCTGGATCCAGAGAAGGGCAGGACACGCTTCCCCGGGGACTTCCCAAGGGGTCCATTCCTCTCCCGGGTCGGGAAAGGGAGTCATTTTCCTCTTCATCCTCCTCTTCACCCTTGGACTCCTCAGATTCTTCCGATGGTTGCTCTGAGAGAAACGACGAGCCATGCTCTCCGTCGAAGCCCAGACCAAGGACTCCTCCAAAGTCTCCGGAGGAGGATCCTTCTTTTACGGAGTTGCTGAGGAAAATCCTGGAGGTTCATCAGTGGCACTCCCTGGAACCAGATCCTCAGTCTGAAACTCGCTGAACATCTGGATCTACCCGTGACAGCTCCTACCTTGGTGCCACCCTGGATAGAGCCTCACTCCGACCTCATTACCACAATATGGAAACAGCCGTCGGCCTTAGCCCCACTTCCTAGGAAGTCGAACAGGCTATATCAGGCTCCAGAGGGTGTTGATTTTCTGGATTCTCACCCTTGTGCCGACTCGGTCATGATTAGCGCCACTCACGGCCAGTCGGCAAACCCCAAACATCTTAGCTCATCACCACCTGATAAGGAATCACACCTTCGGGACCAGTATGGGAGAAAGATTTACGCTTCCTCCACGCTGGGGATCAGGGCCCTGAACTATGTCGGCCATATGGGGACTACCAGAAGGCCATTCTGACTCGGTGGAAATAGTTGACTCCCTGCCTGACTCCCAAGTCAAGCAGGAGTTGGCTGATTCTGTCCACTCTGCCTGTCGCGCCAGTCGCCACATGCTTCATGGGCGTATACAATGCAGTGGACACTGCTGGGCGGAGTCGGCTTTCTCTGTAGGCCTCCGGCGGCATGCTTGGCTCCGTGTGTCAGGGTTGGTCCCGGAGGTGCAATCTGCTATCCAGGAAGCACCCTTCTGGGGGTCGGTGCTTTTTGGGGGTGATGGCAAGGACATCATCACAGATTTGCAAGAGAAGAGGACGGCACTGAAGTCGGTTGATTCCATGTACTGTCCCCATCAGCAGCAGCGCCGTCCCTTTCGCAGACGGAATCGGCCAAAGGCGAAACCACAGGGAAGGCGTGGCCAACGCTGGCCCCAGCTACTAAGCCCCCCGCCTAAAAAGCAGCGGGTGCTTGAGCGGCGGCGCTGCCCCACACCTACCTGACTCTTCCTCTCCCACTACCTCCGGAATCCCCTGAGGAACCAGTAGGAGGGAGGTTTTCCCTTCACCTTCTGGGATGGGAGATGATAACCACAGATTCTTGGGTGCTCCAGCTCATAGCAGAGGGACACTCAATAGAGCTTCTTCAGAAACCACCCCCGTCTGAAGTCGTCGTATTCACTGGAACATCTTCTCTTGGTCCAGGAGGAAATTTCGCCTCTCCTGCTGAAACAAGCAATGGAGCTCGTCCCCCTTCATCTGCGAGGCACGGGTTACTATTCCCATTTCTTCCTGGTCCCAAAGAAGACAGGAGCTCTGTCCAATTTTGGATCTCAGTTCCTCGAATCTTTTTTAGACTACAAAGGTTCCGAGATGCTGTCTTTGCAGAACTTCTGCCCTCCTCCGCCGGTTTAACTGGCTGTGTGCTCTGGATATGCAGGATGCTTATCTGCACATTCCCATTCGCCCATCTCTCATCGTAAATACCTCTTTTGCGCTCGAGGAACCACTACCAGTTCAGGTGTCTCTGCTTGGTCTATCCTCGGCCCCAGTGTTTACCAAATGCCTGGCAGTGGTGGCGGCCCACCCTGCATTACAGGGGAGTGCAGGTTTCCTCACCTGGACGATTGGCTCTGTCAGCCTCATCCAGGGAGAAACTCCTGCGTTGCCTCTTACCCAGCCGGTTTTTGCCTGCCTGGGTATTACCATCAACCATTCCAAGTCTCATCTGGTCCCATCCCAGAGGCTACAATTTATTGGGGCGATTCTCTATACGACCACTGGCAAGGCCTTCCTGCCTCCGGACAGGGTGTCCACCCTCCAGACCCAAATAAGTCTCGTGTCTGACCGCAGGACAGTCTCTGCGTGGTCGGTCCTTCACCTTCTCGGGCTCATGGCGGCTGCTATCCCGATGGTTCCTCGCGCTTGACTCCACATGAGAATTTCTTAGTGGACTCTACGCTCTCAATGGGATCAGCTAGTGGACGATCTAGATCACCCAGTTATGGTCTCCTCGCCGATGCTCCGAGACTTGCACTGGTGGATGGTTCGAAAGAACCTGTTTCGGGGAGTTCCTTTCTTTCGCTCCCCCCCCCAGACTCCCAACCCAGACGCCTGGGTGAAGGTTGGGGAGCCCATCTAGGCCCCTCATTGGACCCAGGGCCCTGGTCCAAGGTAGAACAGGCTCTCCACATCATGTCTCTCGAAGCTCTGGCAGTGTTGTACACTCCCCAAGCCCTTCTTCACCATCACAGCCTTCCGCCACCCAGTCATCCATCGACAACATGTGTGGTGTGGTACATCAACAAACAGGGAGGGACTCGATCCTACCTCTTTCAGGGAGGCAATGAGGGTTTGGGATTGGGCAACCCAACACTATTTTCACCTCACGGCAGTTCACGCTCCGGAGTCGACAACACCGTTGCAGACAAGCTCGTTGCTCTTCTGCTCTGATTCAATGAGTGGAACTGGAGCAAGGGGTCCTAGACAATATCTTCCGACTTTGGGGAACACCACAGATCAACCTGTTCACCATCCTCTAAACGCAGCTTCCTGCCTTCTGCCTCTCTCATTCCAGAGTGAGGCGCTTGGAGCGATGCTCTGTCTCTAGACTGGAAGGACAGATTCGCCTATGCCTTCCCCAATTCCACCTTATCCCACGATCTTGCAGGAACTACAGCTTCAGAAGCAGCTCAAATGATTCTGATCGCTCCTTTCTGGCCCAGGCAAGTTTGGTCTTCTCTCACAACAATACTCAGAGATCCTCCTCTTCCTCTATCTCGAGGTTTACTGACTTTGGATCAGGGACCCTGGTCCATCCGTGGCCTCGGATCCCTTCAACTGCATGCATGGCACCTGCAGACTAGCCCAACTCTGCTTTGTAGTGTCTTCCAAAGTGGCGGAGATTTCAATGAGGCCAGGAAAACCCTCTCTCCACTCAGATCCACTTATGTGCCATAAAGTGGAAAAGATTCACTATCTGGCTAGGCTTCCAAGAACGTTGGAACCCTTCTCCTGTTCAGCGGGCTTCTGCTGGGTATCTATAGTACCTGTTTGACCTGGTCTCGCATTCTTCTCTGAAGGTACACATGGTGGTCATCTCTGCTATCATGTTCCTTCTGCAGACAAAGCTTTTGCTCAGTTGGAGGTCTCTAAGACCTTTCTCAGAGGGGTTTCTCCATCTGAGGCCCCTATCCGTGCATCTGCTCCTCTTGGGACTTGAACTTTGTTCTCTAGAAACTTACTCTCCTCCTTGAACCTGTAGCTTCTGTGGATTTGAAGTTCCTTTCTTGGAGACTCTCTTCTGGTGGCCATCACTTCATGTGTGGAGAATTTTGAGCTCCAGGCCCCTGATATGTAAAATCCCATACTTGATTTTTCATTAAGGAACGTGTTGCTCTTCACGATTTAATCCTAAGTTTCTCCCTTATAGTAGTAGCTGAGTTCACTTTAAATCAGTCCATGGAGTTCCTCTTTTTACTTAGTACTTAATCAAGGGAGTATTTACCCATACTATGGATGTTCACCAGATTCTGAGATACACCAACAGGACTTATGGATCTCAGAAAGACTGATCATTTTCTGTCGCTTTGCTCATAAAAGGAAGGTAGTTTTCAAGCAATGCCTGTCTAAGTGTTGGCTTGTTGCATCACTTTCTGTTATGACAACACAACAAGACCCTCCCGGTCAGGTGGGGCCACCACTGAGGAGTAGCTGCTTGGCAGCTTGTTTTAAAAGTGTCTGCAGACATTTGGTTGCGCGCCTGACTTCCGCCCATACCTTACTAACACTATGAAGTTTGATGTTGCCTTCCTCGCCATAGATCTGGCTTCGGGCTGGCTGTTCTGCAAGGCCCTTGTCTTGAGGCTTGCACAGCCAGAACTGCCTTTGTAGTGTTTTTCCTCCTCCCAGTGCCTCTTTATTCCAGACTGCTTGACTCGTCCTATAGTTATTTGGTCGCAAGATTCTCTCCGGAAGATAGTACAGTTACGCAAGAACTTCATCAGAACAGTAGATCTTCTGAGAGAGGCTCTGCAGTAGGTACACCTTCCCGCCTCCATCCCCCTAGGCTTTTCTTAGCCTTTCCAGTGAGGAACATCCGCCTCTCGTCGCCTTCTGTTTACGGCGGAAATTAAGGTCAGGGGCTCGCCTTTTACGATAACTTCGACGCCGTCATCTGATCGGGCTGGTCTGTTAGCCAGAGATGCCTGTGGTCCTGCCCGGTGCTGTTCATATGTATTACTCACTGCAGAGCTCTTCTCGATCCACTGTTGCAAGTTCTTGCTTAACTGTACATCCTATCAAGAGGGCTCCTTGCAGGTAATTACATAGGACTGACGCCGCCGGCGGGCTGCAGGACCCTCACAGAAAATGTCCTAGCTAGCAGTCCTCGTAGGGGGATGCCTTCATGTCAGGTGACCAGCGCCATACGACGCTCAGGATCAAAGGGGCGTCCCGGACGCCCGCCTCTTCCAGTTCTTTCCCGTCAGCTCGGCAGCGCCTCGTGGTTAAGTTCATATCGCTCAGTCCTGTTACGTCGTTTTTTTCCGAAAAGTTTCAGTATTTTATATTTTCCATCGTCAGGTGAACGTCGGTATATGTCGTCCCCTTCAAAAAATAAGTGCAACTCATGCAGCGCCCAACTGCCTCACAAGGACGGTCACTCCCTCTGCCTTTTCTGTTTAGGCCCCGACCACACGGTCGGCAAGTGTCCGCAGTGCCTACATTTCAACGCGGCCACCCGCAGACGACGGCAGCAGTTTCTCCAAGCCCATCTCCTCAAGAAGATGATGTCCGCGATGGAGAAGGAGTTGAAGAAACTTCGGCAGGTGTCGACTTCCCCTGAAGGGCACAAGCTGCGGGACAAGGAAAAGCACCAGGAGAAAGCCTCCTCCACGTCGCGGGCAAGGTAATATCCCCGCCGGGGGATCGCCCGACGGCAGCCTCCAAGGCTTTGGAGGAGGCGTCGGCCTGCCCGTCGGGTTCACGTTCGAGCCCGCCGTGTGCCTCCGGGCAAAAGGAGGCTCCAGCCCCCAGTACCGCCGCAGGCTTGCGGCCTACTGGCGCGGGCGCCTCCCATAAGCTGGACGTCGGCTCCTCCGATGTCTGCCGGGAGAAGGCCTCTAAGACGCCCGACCCTTCGGGGCGGCGCACGGCAGTGTCCCCATCGGACTGGGCCTCTTCCCATCCTCTGCCCATCTCCGACGAAGGACCCCCGAAGTCAGACGCCAGCTCCTCTGGCGTCCGCCGGGATTCGGCTCCTAAGTCACACGTCGGCTCCTCCGATGTTCGCCGGGCCTCGGAGCCTACAGCAGACCCTGTTTCGTCTGTCGTACCAGGTTCCCCGCAGCCTTCGCTGCCGCCAGGGGAGCCAGAGTCTCCCCCTGCCCGACCCCAGGGAATTTTCTCCTCCATCCCCGGACGAGGCTCAGGATCCTGGGCTACCATCCGAACCTCTTCCTATAGAGCCGGATCTGACGTCGGCTCCCCTGATGCCGGCTCCGAGACTGGTCTTGCTGACGCCAGTTCTGACACCGGCCCCTCCGACGCCGGCGGGGGATATTCCTCTTCCATCAGGCCTTCCACCCCACGGGCCTATCCCGGTTGATCCGCCTGTGGAGTACCCGGCTGGGCGGTCTGCTCCGGCAGCTCCTCCAGTGCCTGGGTATCCGCCGTCCTATCAGACGCCGGTTTTCCCAGGTCCATATACCCTGTGCCGCAGTACCCGGCTCCGGTATTCCCGCAGCCAGGTTACGGATACTCTCCCTACGGATTTCATCCGTACAACTATCCCCCTCCTCCTCCACCGCCCCCTGGGCCGCCAGTGGATTTCCAGGAGACTCTTGCCTCCTGGTGGGCTGAGGCCAAGGCTCAGCTCACCGAGGAAGTCGAGAGCCGCTTTACTGCCGCCGTGCCACCACCGCTCCTTCGTACCCAGACGGCATACTCCTCTCCACCTCCCCGGGCTTTACCCTCGGGATCCAGAGAGGGGCAGGACACGTGTCCTGGGATTCCCCCTAAGGAACCCGTTCCTCCCCCTAGACGAGTCGGGGAGTCTTACTCTGCTTTGAATTCTTCTTCTTTTCTCTCGGACTCCTCGGAAGCCTCCGATGGGTGTTCCGAGAAAGTCGACAAGCCGCGCTCTCCGTCCAAGCCCCGGCCAAGGACTCCTCCGAAGTCTTCTCCGGAGGATCCTTCCTTCACGGAGTTGCTCAGGAAGATCCAGGAAGTCCATCAGTGGTGTTCCTTGGAGCCAGATCCTCAACGGGTTAAACTCTCCGAACATCTGGACTTGCCCCTTACAGCTTCTACTCTAGTGCCACCCTGGATCGAACCTCACTCCCACCTTGTTTTCACTATTTGGAAGCAACCGTCGGCTTTAGCCCCACTTCCTAGGAAGTCCAACAGGCTATACCAGGCTCCGGAGGGTGTAGACTTTTTAGACTTTCACCCCCGTGCAGACTCGGTTGTGATTAGCGCCGCTCACGGCCGGTCAGCACACCTGAAACACTTGAGCTCGTCTCCCCCGGATAAGGAATCTCGCCTTCTGGATCAGTTTGGAAGGAAGATCCGCTTCTTCCACACTGGGATTAGGCCCAAATTATGTAGTAGCACATATGGGGATTACCAGAAGGCTATCCTTCACCCAGCGGAATCCAGATTGACCTTGCCTGACTCCCAAGTCACAGCAGCAGTTAGCCGATCTGGTCCATTCTGCTCGTTCGGCCAGTCGTCATATTCTGAGGACGACCTACGATGCAGTGGACACCGCAGGATGGAGCTCTGCATTCGGCGTAAGTCTTCGGCGTCATGCATGGCTCCGTGTCTCAGGTCTGGTCCCGAAGGTGCAGTCAGCTATTCAAGAAGCACCTTTCAGGGGTTCTGTGCTTTTCAGCGGTGATGTCAAGGACATCACTGACTTGCAGGAGAAGGGGACGGCCCTTAAATCTGTTGATTCAATGTATCGTACCCATCCCCCACAGTGCCGTCCCTTTCGGAGACGCAGCCAGCCTCAAGCGAAACCTCAGGGAAGGCGGGCCATTAAACGTCAGGCCCCCACAGCTGCTAGGCCCCCGCCTCCCAAAAAAGCAACGGGTGCCCCAGCAGCGGCGCTGCCTCACACCGCCTGACTCCTTCCTCTCCCACCCTCCAGACACCCCGGAGGAACCGGTAGGAGGGAGGTTCTCCCTCCACCTTCCGGGTTGGGAGAGGATAACATCGGATTCATGGGTGCTTCAGATCATAGCAGAGGGGCACTCCATAGAGTTTCTGCAGAAACCTCCACGCCACCCCCCTCTGAATTCCTCTTACTCAAGGGACCATCTTCCTTTGGTCAGGGAAGAAATCTCTGCTGTCCTAGAGAAGCAGGCTATAGAGCCCGTCCCCCCCCTTACCTTCACGGGACAGGTTACTATTCCCATTTCTTTCTTGTACCAAAGAAGACGGGAGATCTCGGACCTATTCTCGATCTTAGCTCCCTGAACCTGTGGAATACAAGAGTTTCAGGATGCTCTCCCTTCAAACCCTCTTGCCCCTGCTCCGGCCAGGCCAGTGGCTTTGTGCACTGGATATGCAGGATGCGTACCTGCACATCCCCATTCGCCCTTCGCACCGAAAGTACCTCAGGTTTGCGTTCCAGGGGGATCACTACCAATTCCGGGCGCTCCCTTTTGGTCTTTTCTCGGCTCCCCGAGTCTTTACCAAATGCCTGGCAGTGGTAGCGGCCCACCTGCTTACTTTGGGAGTTCAGGTTTTTCCCTACCTGGACTGGCTCCTGGCGGCCCCATCCAGGGAGGAACTCCTGCATTTTCTCTCCCTCACCCAGCAGGTTTTCACTGGCCTGGGTATCACCATCAACCATTCCAAGTCTCACCTGGTTCCTTCACAGAGGCTCCAGTTCATCGGGGCAATCCTCGACACGACAATGTGCAAGGCCTTCTTGCCTCCGGACAGGGGGGCCTCCCTCCAGTCCCAGATCTCCCTCCTATCGGAACACAGGAGGGTTCCGGCTAGGTCGGTGCTCCGTTTACTGAGGCTCATGGTGGCAGCCATCCCGACGGTTCCGCGCGGGCGCCTCCACATGAGAATCTCTCAGTGGACTCTCCGATCTCAGTGGGATCAACGGGTAGATGACCTAGATCATCTGGTTCTGATCTCCTTGCCGATGGTAAGAGACTTGCAATGGTGGGTGGTTCGAGAGAACCTATTCCGGGGGTCCCCTCCCCCCCCCCGGATCAGACTCTGACTATGGACGCTTCAGGTGAAGGTTGGGGAGCCCATCTGGGTCCTCACTGAACCCTGGGCCTATGGTCAAAGTTGGAGTTAGTTCTCCACATCAAGGTGCTCGAGCTTCAAGCAGTGCTGTATGCTCTCCAGGCCCTTCACCAATACATCCTTCCCAGTCACCTAGCAGTCCAAGCGGACAACATGTGCATGGTGTGGTACATCAACAAGCAGGGAGGGACTCGGTCCTACCCGCTGTGCAGGGAAGCGATGAGGGTTTGGGAACGGGCAACGCTTCACAACCTTCACCTCACGGCGATCCATGTTCCGGGAGTCGACAGTGTCCTGGCAGACAGACTAAGTCGCTCGTCGGCTCTACCACACGAGTGGGAATTGGACGAAAAAGTTCTAAAAAGCATCTTCTAGATTTGGGGGACTCCTCAAATAGACCTGTTTGCCTCCTCCCAAACGCAAAGCTTCCAATCTTTTGCTCGCTCGCTCCAGAGCGAGGCACTTTCTGGAGCGACGCTCTATCTCTAAGCTGGAAGGACAGATTCGTCTATGCTTTTCCCCCAATTCCTCTGGTTCCTCGTGTGCTGCAGAAGCTTCCTTTGGAAGGAGCGAGAATGATTCTGATCGCTCCTTTCTGGCCCAGGCAAATTTGGTGTTCTCTTCTGCAACAATACTCAGAGGTTCCACCTGTTCCTCTTCCTTTATCTCCAGGATTGCTGACCCAGGATCAGGGGACCCTGGTCCATCCGGGACTCAAGTCCCTTCAACTTCATGCATGGCTCCTGCAGACATAGCTCAATCTCGTTTTGGCGTTTCTCCTAAGGTGGCCGAGATTCTGGTGGAGGCTAGAAAACCCTCCACTAGGTCCACCTACGCCATGAAATGGAAAAGATTTTCCATCTGGGCTGCGTCCAGGAACGTGGAGCCCTTTTCCTGTCCTGTGACCATTCTACTTGAGTACATGCATCATCTTTTCGACCTCGGTCTCAGCCACTCCTCTTTGAAAGTCCATATGGCGGCTATTTCAGCCTACCATGTCCCTTTCACTAATAAGGCATTTGCCCAGCTGGAGGTATCCAAAACCTTCCTCAGAGGGGTCCTTCATCTCAGGCCCCCTGTCCGGACTCTAGCTCTTCCTTGAGACTTAAACTTTGTCCTTGAGAAACTTACTGTTCCTCCCTTTGAGCCTGCGGCTTCCACAGACTTGAAGTTTTTATCGTGGAAGACACTGTTCTTGGTGGCCATTACTTCTGCTCGCAGAATTTCTGAGCTCCAGGCCCTGATGTGCAAAATCCCTTATCTGATTTTTCACAAAGAACGAGTAGCTCTTCGCACGAATCCTAAGTTTGTCCCGAAGGTGGTAGCGGAATCTACCTTAAATCAGTCTATTGAAGTACCTGCTTTTTTCACGCAGTACTCCAACCAAGGGGAATACTTGCTCCATACCGTGGATGTCCACATGATTCTGAGATACTACACCGATAGAACGAAGGATCTCAGAAAGACTGATCAGTTGTTCGTCTCTTTTGCTCACAAAAGGGAAGGCAATGCTGTCTCCAACAATGCCTATCAAAGTGGTTGGCTCATTGCATCACTTTCTGTTATGACAAGTACAAGAAGACCCTACCGGGTCAAGTCAGAGGTCACTCCACTCATGGAGTAGCAGCCTCTGCGGCTTGTTTCAAGAATGTGTCTGCAGCAGACATCTGTGCTGCCGCCACTTGGACTTCTGTCCATACCTTTACGAAACATTACAGTTTGGACATTGCCTCTCGCCGTAGAGCAGGCTTCGGGTTAGCTGTCTTGCAAGGCCTCCTATCTTTGAGGTTTGCAAGGTTGTTTGCTACTTTAGAGTAGTTCTTCCTCCGTGCCTTTCATTTGTTCCAGACTGCTTGGGATTCTGTCCTATATGTAATTATCTACTGCAAGAGCCCTCTCAGTAAGATAGTAGATACGTAAGAACTTACCGTAACAGTAGATCTTGGAGAGGGCTCTTGCAGTAATATATCTTCCGCCCTCCATCCCCTAGGTTTTTCAGCTCCTTTTCCATCACGGAAATATCCGCTTCTCTCGTCCGGGCCTGTGGTGGGAAGAACTGGAAGGCGGGCGTCCGGGACCGCCTTTATACCGACGTCATATGACGCCGGTCACCTGATGGGGCAGTCCCTCGCCAGGGACCGCTAGCTAGAAATTTTTCCATGGGGTCCTGCCACTGGCCGGCGTCAGTCCTATATGTAATTACCTACTGCAAGAGCGCCTCTCGAAGATCTACTGTTATGGTAAGTTCTTGCGTAACTGGACTTTTCTAGGAATGGTATATGTTGTTCATCCACATGACCCACCCGGCTTCCCCGGACAACCTGGCTTCCAGTGGGCTAGATCTGGCATCATGGGGTGGTGCCGGGAGGTTTACCACCCGGGTGGGTGGGAGGAGCCAGCTTGAAGACCTTCCGACTAGATTTAAAGCGGCAAAGTACCTGCCAGACAGTGTGGATGAACAACATATACCATTCCTAGAACTCCTGTTACAGGTGAGTAACCTGTATTTCTTCCCCTTTCTGCAGGAAGGGAAAGAAGTGGTACTGCTCAAGGTCACCCTGTCTGAGGTCTGCTGTGAGATCCTTGGTCTTCTGTAGCAGGAGGCCCTCATGGGTGCTGTCCGCATCAACAGGGGGTTCTTTTCATGGGAAGTCAGGGTCTCTGGCCCTGTGTCCTTCTGTCTTAGTGGGGACTCTGGTGGGCAGTTAACTGCAACTCCTTATGAATGAGTGGGTGCAGCATCTGGCTAGTTTGTCTCTGTTTGTAGAAATGGTCCCTGGCCCTTTCGTCCGAACTGGAGCCGCAGGCAAGGCCTTCAAGCTGGGTAGAGCTTTTGGCTCTGGCAACTGCCCCTGGGCCTTTGCTGGTAACCGCACCGCTGACTCCTGTCCCACTGTCTGCACCACTTTTCAGTGTCACTGCGATGGGACTGGCTGCGGTAACCTTGCTGGTCACTCCAGTGCTGTCTGAATTGTCTGCAACAGGGTTGTCACTGGTGTCTTCACTAGACCTGTCCCGGCACCGTCCTTGGTGTCGGGAGGCCTCCTGGTGCCAGATTCTGTTGTGGCCACGACACCACCATTGATGCTGGCTTCATGTAAAATGGGGTCTGTTACTGAAGCTTCATTTTGCATTGGGGCTATGCAATCTATACCCTTCTCCACCTCCTCCCTCGGGCAGGTGCAAGTCTGACCCTGAACTCATAATCTCGGAGGGTGGTGACAGTGACATTTTTTATAGACTGGGCTCTTCGGACCCAGACCCTTCTCCCTGTTCCTCAGGAGGATTTAACTTTCAGGCCTTGCTAAGAAATGTCGTTCTACTTTCGATTTTGAGCCTTGAGTTATTGACCCAGGAAATTTTTCCATCAGCAGTGGTTAAGCATTTCTACCATGCCAGTTAGCCCAATTCCTCTTCTTCCAGCATTTGAAACCTTCTCGGTGCAGTTTAGTAGGCCTGCTTCTATCCTGCCTGTTTGTAGGCGGATAGAAAGTACACTGCTCCTAAGGACCGATGAGGTGTGTGTTCTCAGCCTATATCTGATACTGTTGTTGTTCTTGCTGAGGGCGACAAAGCTGTTCTGCACCAGAAGGTTACTGCACACCTGGTAACAGGGGTCGCGCAAGATACACTGTGGGCACAGCCACTACCCCTGGTATGCGATCTGCTAGCTACAAGCGGTATTTTTCCGAGTGAGTGTACCCTTTAGAGCTCGGGCTAAGTCTGTCGTAGAGTCCGCAAGTTTCAAACACAAGATCCTGCAAACTGTTATTCATGGCATTGAATTTAAGTCACCAACTCAAAGCAGCTATGGATGTCTTCACGCTGCTGCTCGCTCTGCTGCAGTGGGCGTTTGTGAGAAGGTACTCCTGGCTTTGTATTTCTGTTTTTTCTCAGTATGTCAAACAGCAGGTAATGAACGACCTTCCCTGTAGGTATGTATCTTCATCATTCCTCAGTGGTGGGTTATATGCCAGAGGCACTAGGACCCCATGGGAGCAGTCAAGCTTAGAGACTTTTTTTCTAGGGGAGAAGCTGGCACTGGGACAGCAACGCCCTCTCGGCCGACGCATTGCGTGGCGCTCGAGGATTGGCTAGTAAGCAACACCGACCCTCCCTCACCTCAAGTTCTATTCTTCCCACTGTTGAGAGTGCACCATGGAAGCTGAAGAGCTGTTGCTGTTATGCAGTTGAAATTTGTCAGTCAGTTGTCAAGTTCTGTATAGCTGTTACTCGATGCGTAGAGCTGCAAGCGGGTGAGACCATTCTTTTTCTTCTTCTATGGCACAGTGTTTTCTGTAGTTTTGGTGTTTATTTGTGTCGTGACGATAATGTCCAATTCAGGGCCTAAATCTAAGACTGGAGTGCCCCATGCATTGGTGCCCATGCTGACGGGTCCATGACCGTAACAGATCGGCATGATCGCTGTCTTTCCTGCCTCGGACCCCAGCACAACATGGACAGTTGCACGCTTGTTTCTCCATGGACCGCCTGGACCTCTAATTCGTCCGCTGAATGTGGGTTGGAATCCTCCCTCCTTGGAGGACAGTGTTGGTCCCAGGATTCCAAGGTAAGGACGTTTGCGCCCGATTCTATATGTACCGAGAGAGAGCAGGCCTCTGCTGGTTTGATCTCGCTGAGACTGCAGGCTTCTTGCGAGAGGGTCAGGCGGATCTGCCTCCTCTGGGGGGTTGAGAATTCCTCTTGGTCTGTCGCTCTCAGAAGTGTGACCACCCTTGTAGCGCTGTCGCAGCTACACGCCGCCCAAACTAGTGGGATTCTCAGCGACACCCACCCGGCTTCTGGTTCCACCTCCGGAACCAGTGTGCAGTGTGGTGCCCGTGGTTCGTACTATGCCCGTCTCAGATGCCGCTAAGCGGTACCAGGAGCAGCATGAGCTCGGGATGGCCACTTCACGGTCTTCCTGATCTCTTCCTCTTTGGAGGATGATCGGGATGACCCAGGTAACTGGCTCAGCTCCAGCAATCCTGTTGCTTCTCCAGGCCTAGTAACTTTGTTCTTGAGGTAACTTCTTCTGCCAGTCCCTGGGGGCCTTGCCCTTGGAGCTGACTCCTCTGAATCTCTGTGCCAGGGACTCTTATGATGCAGATTCTGGTGCCATGGAGGAGGGTGGCACTGAGTTGGGGGATGGCACCTGGTCCGAAGACTGCTCCATGCTCAGTGCCCAGTTGGAGTCAGGTGCCAACTTCATTGCCGGTCTGGCTCCAGGGCAGTGCCGGATTTGACTCTGGTGCAGGTTTGGATTCTAGGATGGTCTCGACTGACTCCTTGGGTGCTGGGACCTTCTTAGAGTCCACTTCACGGGTCCTTGGAACAGTCGGGGGCAGGTCCTTTTCTGAAGGAGAGAACTTGAGGGGTCTGGGGTGGCATGTAGGCCTCTTCTAGAGCCGCTGGTAGCATGGGAAGGGTCGTCGTGACCCCTCACTCCTTGTTTTTCTCAGCAGGGAGGGTCTGCACCTGGTGGGGCTGGGGACCGCCCGCAAGGGTCAGACCAGCTCAGATTGTCTCACATGGGGTCCTTTCTTTAGGGCACCACTTTGTTCGTTCCCATATGGTTGGGTAGCCTACAGTGGGCACGTTGCACAGCACCTCCGAGCGCCCCCCCAACCCCGGGATTCTGCTCTGGCTCACCAGACCTCTCCCCCTTTTTCGGATCATCTGCGTTCCTGGGCATCTTGAGTATTTTAGGGCCTTTGTCCTGGGATCAATTCAGGTCCTTGGTAGCTGCCTTCCCTCGTTATTTGAGAGCCCTGGGCCAGGTCAACTAGCGACTAGAAACCCCTGCAGC
The DNA here is from genome assembly GCA_016271365.2 of Neoceratodus forsteri. NCBI lineage: Eukaryota > Metazoa > Chordata > Ceratodontiformes > Ceratodontidae > Neoceratodus > Neoceratodus forsteri. The sequence goes on from CM028137.1 coordinate 514,135,538, forward strand.
TCCAGAGTCTGAATCGAGCTCCTCTGCCTCCTCATCTTCCTCCGTAGAGGAAGAGAATATTTCGATCCACCTGTCCTCAGATGCTGATATCACCTGCTATCAGCAGTTCTTGTTGGGGCTGCTGGAGGAGCTCGATTTGTCCCATTTCGCCAGTTGAAATTCTGCCCATGTGGTGCAGACTCCTTGAGGAGTTCAGCTCGGAGAATATTATTCTTCCGCAGCCTGTTCCTTACTCGGAAGCATTGCATCGGGTCTGGCAAAACCCCTCTGCCCCTTCTCCAGCCTCAAAGGACTGCCAGCGCAGGTATTGCACACCCCGAGGTTCTCCAGGTTCCATGCCTCACCCTTCTTGTAGGATGGAGCCTTTGGATACTCCATCTTGGCTCCGCCATCCAAGACATGACTGCCACCGGGGTCTGACTCAGCCGAGTTCGACCGCTGGGGGAAGAGTTTTTCTCAGCAGCACGTCTTCTCTTATGTGTCTCGGCTTATCAGGCACCTACGAATGGTGCTAGGACAACAACTATCATCATTGCCTGACACCGAGGCAACCAGGCAAGCCATTTGTCTTTCTGCAAGGGGCCTAGAGCTAGCGAGGCACCAGTCAAGGGCATCTTATGATGCCAGTGAGGTAACTTCTAGGCTGGCAGGAACTGCGGTCTGCAGTAGGCGGTCAGCGTGGCTTCACTTATCCCTGTTGTCGACCTTGGCCCGACATAGAGCCATTGCCTTCCTTTTCCAAGGAGCCCACTTTTTCTCCCGCAGTATGAGACGGGAGTTAGCGGGGCGCCTTCCCTCTCCCAGGCAACAGGAGTCCCTTGTCTCACCCTGACCAGTCGCAGGCCTGTAAGGGGCTTCTTCCTCCTGTGCTGTCCCCCACAGGGGGCTGAGGGAAGTAACATCACTCAGGGAGGTACCAGTGCCTATGTTGCTTGGTACTCGCCCACCAATGATGAATGGTGAAGAAACATACAAGGAAGATATGAAAATTGCATACTTCCTGTAATTCTTGATCTTCCTGTATATCTTCACCATTCATCACTGCATCCTGCTCACCATCCCCTCTTGAGTCTCATATTCTGGGCAGTGCCCTGCTTGCCTTCTTCTCTCCCCCCACCCCCATTGAGGCCAGTTGTGGGCAGAGTCCTGCTGGCACCTCCGGGTGCACTGGTTCTTCGGGTAAGTGTCCAGGACCCACCTTGGGGAGAGGGCAAGCAGTGGTGCTTGCCCTCTTCTTATATGGGCTCCTCAGAGCCCCTTCTTCGTGATCTGGATGGCAACCCTCTTCAGGTCTCCTGCCCTCTTGAGAGGGGGTCAGGGTTCAAGCCTGGTCCCATTTGGGCTTTCGATCCTTTTTCGAATCATTGAACAGTAGATGGGCTCCGGGGACCTTCTCCCCCCCCCCTTCTCTTCCTGGAGCCATGGCTCCTGCATTGTGGTTGGCCTGGCTGGGTTCACCTGGGGCAGGGTCCCCCTCCTTCTAGTCTCGCGAAGGGCCCCTTTTGAACAGCCTCTTCTCCTCCTACCTACTGACTCTGAGTAGGTTAGATCAAGATGGAAAAGAAAATACCAGGCCCCTTCTGCGTAGAGGCTTGGATTTGAGAGTAGGTCCTGTTCCCACTTCCGTCCTTTGTGGGACAGAGTTGAGACCTTGGCACCCCTCCTTCTTTTTCCCATCTCCTATGGATCAGAACGGTGTGCCTGGTAAGTTAAAGCTCCGCCTTCAAGCTGCTCTGTTGGGTGGTGTCCGGCTGCACAATTGAGTCTTGCCTTACTTTGTCCAGGTGGAAGACTGCTGTGCATACTCTCCCGCTCCCTTTGTGGTGGTTATTGTGGGAGTAGAGTCTCTAAGCGAGGTCCTTCTGGGCCCAGGGTGTTCTTCAGCACCTTTGCAGAAGTGCTATCCCATCTCTCACTGTCTCTCCGTCTTTCTCTTTCTTTCCTATTTGTTCCCCCTGACCCCCATTCCTCCCTTCTCTGCGCGGTGGTTGGGGCCCCCACACCCCTAGGTAACTTCCCTCCTCCTGTGCTCGGCTTTATTCCTCCTTCTGTTTATATCCTTTCCTTTTGCTGTCACTCTTGCTCCTTTGCCCCGCCCTCCTCCTTTTCTCGGTGTCTTGTTTTCCACTCTCTGTGGCATACAGAACTGAGGTGAGGGAGGTGTCGGTGTCAGTTACTGGTCAACCCTTGAGCGCCATGCAATGTGTTGTCTCCTCCCCCTAGAAAAAAATATCTTAGCTTGACTGCTCCCGTGGGGTCCTAGAGTCTCTGGCATATAACCAGCCAGTGATGAATGGTGAAGATATACAGGATGATCAAGAATTATGGTGGGTACATCATTTTCATTTCCCTTCCATGGTACTTACTAGAACTGTAAAGACTTGCATACCAGCTCCTGCTAAATCGGAGGTGGGGAAGGACGAGGTTTCTTTCAGAACAGGCAGTCCTTTTGAGGAAAAGGTAGGGGAACCCAAAGTAAATCTCAGAACAGCTAACCTGTTTTCTTGTTTGTTTTGTTTTTTTCCTTTTTTAAATTCTTTGGTAACCGGGCATGGCCCACTAGACGTAAGTGCCTATTTTCAGGGTTGATCTGGGAGCACTGAGCTGTTTAAGTGAGAGTCACACCGTATGCAAGTGGAGTGTGTGAGAATCAAACCCAGGTCTGCTGGATGTACCATGCTCACTGAATGCTCATTACTCTGATCTCTAGGCTATACTACCAGCCCACATAAGAAGGCGCAGCTGAAGGCACGGGTGCCAAAAGCACTTCGTGCCACCCTCTGAAGCTCTGGCCCTGGTCCTGCCTCATCTGCCCGAGGTAGACCTCTCCTCTGCAGTGGGGGGCGGTGGGGTGCATCCGACCTAGGTTTATGATCAGTGGGAGTCCATCACGACAGATGAGTGGGTCCTCCCGAATCATCCGTGATGGATACTCCCTGAACTTCTGAGAAATCCTTCCAGACAGTCTGCCCAGAAGGTAACCCCTCTTATCAGCCCACTTATGTAGGAGATTGCAGGCCTTCTGAGCAACAAGGCAGTGGAAGTAGTGCCAGAGTCGGAAAGAAACACAGGCTTCTACTCCCCCTACTGCCTAGTCCCAGAGAAACCATGGGGCATGCACTCCATTCTCGACCTCAGAAATCTGAGCAAGTTCACAGATCGAGAGAAATTCAAGATGGTTTCTCTGGGATCTCTGCTTCCCTTCCTGAAGCTTCAGGATTGGTTAGCCTCCTTGGATGTGCAGGATGCTTACCCGCTTATTCTAGTGCACCCCACTCTCCACAGATACCTTCAGTTAGCTGTGTTGGGCCAGCATTAGCATTCAGAGTCCTGCCCTTTGGGCTGTCCTCAATGCCTTGAGTCTTTACAAAGTGCTTTGCCTTACTTGCAATGCATTGGAGAAATCAAGACTCCAGGTTTACCCTTGTCTGGACGACTGGCTAATAACCAGCTCGGCCAGGCAAGAGACTGAACAAGCAGTGGCCATGACCTCTGTTCCTAACCTCCATGATGGTTTTGCTGAGCTTAAGTCTGCCCTTCAACATTCACAGCAGTTGCTGTTCATAGGAGCACTTCTGGATACTACCAAGACCCGTGCCTTCCTTGCAGAAAGCAAGAAATCCAGCAGATGGCATGTTACATAATGGAGCACAAATCTGTGCAAGCACACTCCATGCAATGCATGCTAGGTCTGATAGCCTCCTCAGTGTTTACAGTGCCTCTGGCACAACTACACATGAGAACAACTCTGGACGTTCAGTGCTCATGGTCACAAGCATCATATCCTCAATCGTACCCCATTTAGGTGACCAAGTCTCTAGTTTGCTCACTTACTTGGAGGACAGTCTCCGCCACAGCTTTCCCTTCTCCCTACTGAAGCCCCAGGTGACTCACCACAGATGCCTTCCTGATGGGATGGGGCAGCCACTGTTGGGGTCTCCAAACACGAGATGTCTGGGAGCCCCTCAGAGACTCCTCTCCACATCTATGTGATTGATATGAGAGCTGTGTTGTATGGCCTGTGAGGACTGAATTGATCTCTTCAGCCGCAAAATGGTCCTCCTCTAGATGGATAACAAGTTCATCATGTACAGTATTATATTAACAAGGAGGAGCGCACTTACCCTCTCTGCAGGGAGGTGATGAGTGTGGAAATGTTGCCTGAAGCAAGGGATCCAGCTCCGAGTAATTTCCCTGCCAGGAGTACAAAATGCTCTGGCAGATGAGCTCAGCTGAACAGAGGCCGATCCTCAGCAGTGGTCACAGGCTCCAGAGGTAGTGAGATGACTATTCGATGAGTGGTGAATGGCAGATGTGGACCTTAGTGCATTCTCACGCAATGGCAAACTGTCTTGATTTTGCTCCAGAAATATGATGTTATCTGTCAGGTTGCATTCTGATTGAAATTGCAAAATATTTTTCTGTATGCATTTCCTCCAATCCCTCTGGTGTAGAAGGTACTGCTGATACTGAAGGCACATGGGGGCAACATAATACTAACCACCCTGTTGGCCTTGACAGATATGGTTTCCTCTGCTCAGTCAGCACAGGGAAGTTCTTTCCACTCAGGACGGACTGATTGACTGTCACCTGGTCCATCCCAACCTGCACACCCTACACCTTTCGGCCTGGCTACTGAAGAAATAGAAGTGAGCAGGTACAGTGTATCCCAGTGGGTCTTTGAAATACTTTTGGCTGCCCGTTAACCTTCCGCTAGGAAGACTTGCACAGTGGTAAAGATTTTCCGTGTGGTGCTCCAAGACCCAAATGGACCCATTTTGGTGCTTATGTGACAAGGTTCTGGAGTACTTACTGGACATATCTGATGCTGGCTTGCAGTATTCCACAGTCAAGGTCCATTTGTGAGCTATTTCAACATACCACGAGCCAATCTGTACCCTCTACCTGGCTCAGCTGCCCCTATTTAAGAAATTCCTTGAGGGTATTTTACACACAAGGCCCCATCTGGAAGCAAGTAGTTCCCTGGGATATCAGCCTTGTGTTGGATGTGCTCATCCGCAAGCCCTTTGATCCTCTTGTGACACATGAGCTAAAGTTTTTAACTTGGAAAGCAGCTTTTCTAGTGGCTATTACTTTTGCTTGCAAAGTGTCTAAAATTCTCTGGATATGAAGAGGGTCCTTTAAGTTTTATCTGGACAGAACTAAGGACTTCAGGCAATTCTAACAGCTCTGGTCTCCTTCGATACCAATCGAAAGGGACAGCCTGTTAAAATTAAGTGCCTGGCAGGACATCCCCGTAAAGTGGATGTCCTGAATATCTTCATCCCAATTAATGGCTTGTACCATAGTAGAATCGTGTTTACAAGTAACCTATTTCCTCCCTAAATCTGTAGGTATGTAGATATGTAAAAGGACTTACATGTTAAATGCTTCCAACGTTTTTATAACTTTATACTGATTTGACTTACAGATATTAAGAAACATACTGCAGAGGACAATCCTGACAAAGTTACTTTGGAAAAAGCTATTGAATCACTGAAGGTAGTAATGACGTAAGTGGTGCTTTTGTAAAGTTTAATGTTCTAATTACAAAGATTCATTTATAGCCACATGCAATGCATCATCCTCGCTCCTCGAGCCAGCATGTGGAAACCGATCAGATGCAAACCGCAGCTGTGTGCACTCCTCCACTTCTTACACAAGTCCCTTCAACTACTCAGTCTTTTTTCTTTCAGCCAAAGAGAAGAGGGTTGAAATGGCAAGATTGTGTGTGTGTGTACTTGAACTTGCTATTGCTTCTCTCTTTGGAAAAGATGGCTGTAGGTATCTGTGCATGAGAAGTGGAGGCATTCATGCAGTTGCAATTTGAATATGGAATGATGCAGTTTGTGTGACTGGTATATAAATAGCTGTAAAAGTAGCTGCAGGTGAATAAAACTCTTTCCTTGGCCATATATACACAAACTCCTTGTACTAATGTTTTGCTGGGTTGTTTTAGAATGAAAACAGTGAGAGCCAGCCCAGTGGCACGGAGGGTAGAGGCATCCATGCCTCACCTGCCATCGTAACGGTGACGAACTCAGACCGCTGGGGGCTGGCCGGGGAGAGGAGAATTAAGCGTCCATGGGATGGCTCTCCTCTGGGAGGGAGGGCTGTGGGTTCTCAGCATTGACCTAACCCCTGGTGGAGGCTCGGGGTAATTGGTGTAACTTGGGGATGGAAGGGATGGTGACCGTTGACACCTTATGCACGGTAGCAAGCATGGTGCATCTGAGACGGCATTGCATGTCCATCCTTTCCTACAGAGAAAAAAATGGGAAAGAATAGATGGGTGCAGCGCAGATGGCATCGACCTCTCCTGGGCTCTGCTCTGGACTCTAGGGCACTCTCACCAACTGCATTACTTTGGTGGGTGGCGCCTGCCATTGGACCCCTGCCCGGGGGGGGGGGGGTGCTGGGCCAAGGGCTGACACTGGATCCTTGTCGCTGGCGGTGTGGCACCCCCCAACAAACCCTGCCATGGGGGGGCTGGGGGCTAGGCTGCAGCAGAGAGGATAAGTAGATTAAGGAAAATAGAATGAAAGCAGTGTTTATGCCATAAGTACATGTGGCACTATAGTACAAATTGTAATGTTCAGGTTAAATGAGACCAGTTCTTTAACATGAGTTTCCCTTTGACTTCTCCATAGACATATTAATGAAGACAAGAGGAAAACTGAAGGACAGAGGCAGATATTCGATGTTGTGTATGAAGTAGATGGGTGCCCTGTAAGTTCTCTAAATTGCTTATACAGTTTATAAAATGTCTTTCAGTCATGGAACACATTCTAAACACTTCACTGGTTAAAAAGCATCTCCTGACTGCATTAAATCCCTAGGTATGCACACTTGGTTACCAACTTATCTACCTAGAAGCAGCCTAAATTTAGAATTCTCTGGAATCCTAGTTACTTCAGTGGTCAAAATATATCACATGAACATTGAATAATTTTCAGTAACTGCATGGCGTGCTGTCAGCCTAACACAATCTGCTTTACAGCTTAACTACACAAAAATAAAACTTTCTTCCATTGAAATAGTAGTTTCCATTTTAGAAGTGCAGTAACACAGTTCAGGATGTGCTTGTCATCAGATTTAATACTTACCATGTCTGTTGAAAGGCACAAGGCGCAGTTGGCCTGGTGCCTTCCAGTTCACCTAGGGCATGTATGAATTCTCTAGAAATGCACGCCCTGTTGTGGCTTATTGCTTACTTATAAAATGGGCTCCTTTTTTAAAAAAAACTTTTACAGTTAGAAAAATAATTGTTATATGTTGAAAAAAGATTTGCTTATGTTGAAATAAGATAAAATAGTCCTTCGCCTACTGCACAATGACGTCATGATGACATCATTATGTCTGTACTAGACAAAGTGCTGCAGGAATGCTACCTCCCATCCCCACCCCCAAGTACTGTTGTGGATCTTTTTTAAATGGAAAGGAGCTCCAGTACACAGGACAGAAGAGAAAGAGAAAATGTATTTTTTCTCCTCGCTGAGCGGCAGTGAGTGGGTACACGCACAGACACGGAACGTGGCTCCTCTCTTTCCTGGGGAGTGTGTGGAAGCAATCTTCCAATGCCGTGCGTGACTGAGCCAGTATCAAAATAAAAGAATAATGCCTGAAACTTTTTTAATTAGTGAGGCAAGGTGTGAGCGCTGTTGCTAGCAGAGAGAGCAGGAGCAGTAGTCTGATTTAGGGATGAGACGCAACTGTTAAGTGTGTCGGTTAATTGCAAGTAAACAGACACAGCAGGGCTTATTTTTTACACTTTTGGCCGAAAGGGGAAAGAGGTGAAGAGGGAACAGCGCAAGAGTTTTCAGGATCAGCCGAAATGTCTCTTATAAGCTGAGTTCACGAGAGTAAAAAAAAATGGTGGCATTCAGCATTTGAACAGCACACTGATTATGCAATGCGGTCCTGCTTTTCAGTAATAGTTATTACCCATGCATGGAACAGATTTCATGCACAGGTAATAACCAGTCAGGAAGCAGGATTTCCTCTTGCCATTTTATAATGCAGGTTACAAGATGACAATGTGAGTAGGTACATTCAGTTGTAGGAAGAAACAATAGTGCAATTTTTATAAGGGCATAGCTGAGCATACAGTTGACAATGCGTTAAGAATTGTGCAAGAGGCTACATAATATCAAGGAGAGTGGTACAATCAAGTTGGTCATTTAATTGGTGAGATAACAGGGAATAACTAATAACGGTTACTAACTGTTTGACTAGTCACAAGAGATGAGTGATAGAACAATGCCTCATTTCTTATAGTAAGGGCAGTAAGTGCATCTTTGTGCAGGAGGATAATTACAGGGTGATTAGTTATGGGCAGGTACATAGAAAGCTTTGCAGCATATGGGCTCGAAGATGACTTCGCAATGTGCCAAATCTATGCTCTAGTCACACATTGGGAGGTATTTTGTTCCAAAGCACAGGGGCCGTCGAAGAGAAGGAAATTTTGCCATACCTAGTGTGTGATCTGGGGACTGTTAATTGGTCTGTGCCAGAGGATTTAAGGGTGTAGCTACTAGTATTAGGTTCAGACACATAGTCATTTTCCCAGGTCATGTCTGAAAATAGTCACAGCTTGTGTCTAACATACCCACCTGGTTATCAAAAACTAAATACATTTGATGCCACCATTGAAAGAACCTTTATTTAGGTTTTGTACCAGTGGTTACAAGATCTACAAGGACAGTAGTCACATAGTTGTGTTTGCTGTTTGGGCCTGTTATGAGTAAAGTAGTAAAACTTTTATTTTTATACAGGAAAACAAATCTTTAGGCCAGTTGGCCTAATTCACAAGACTGTCCTGTTACTAACTAGTTGCCTATACATTAAAAACAAGTAACTACCGTAATGACTAGACAGGCATGACAGTACAAATATTAAATATAGTTAATCTCCTCATATTTCAGTAACAATCTCCAACAATCCATTCATACCTTATCTGTAACATTGACAAATGATAGAACTTGATGGAAATAATTCCTGCAAAAACTGGCTGTACACTGGAAATGAACATGCTGAATGGGATAGTTTGTTATAGTATTTTGCAACCTGATAGCATAATGTCTTTTCTCCATATTTATTTTTAGTAACTAAGATGGACATTTTATTTAATTGACTAGCTCTCTCTTGGGTCTTAAATCTGTTTGGTCACACTATCCAGAAAATGTTTATGTAATGCTCCGGACTATATTTATTTATAAATTAACTTTTGCCACTCCATGGCACATTTTGTTTCGAGTGGTAACCACTGTAAAGTCAGTAACACACAGGGGTGTGCTCTTAGGTCACACCGCAAAATGTATCTTGCAATTCTGTTCTACACCTTATCTGAGTTGTTTAATAATGTTTTGTTAGCAGTACGGTATAAAAAGTCCCCATAAGTCAATACATGAAGTATTAGTTGTTCAGCAACGTTTTCCCTGCTATTTTAAGTTAGACACTTCGTTGTTCTTCACAGGGCTCTCACTCTTTTATTCACCCTATCAATTAATGATCCTATATGTTCTGCAAAGGTCATATTTTCATCAAAGATAATTCTCAGATAAGTGTAATAAAACGTTATTTAACTTGATATTTAGTTGTTTATTTCTCTTGGATTTAGACCCAAAGTATAATATTTTTGTTTTGTTAGCATTCATTACAAGGCCTGACCTGGTGAACCACCCCCCTACGCTATTAAAATCCAACTGCATTTTATTTTCTAATTCACTACTGTTATGGCCTATTGTTCTAGCAGTGTCATCTGCATACAGTCGTATCTGTGAGTGCTGCATTACTTGTGGGAGGCTGTTGAATATTAAAAACAGAGGTCCTAATATGAACATCTGTGGCACTCTCCTAGTCACTGCCCTCTTTGTAGAACTTTTCCCCATTTGATACAAGGTGTATGCGATCTGCCAGGTAAGATTTTAGCCAATCTCTGGGGTCTTCAGCAATCCCCATTATTTCTGCAGTTTGTAGCAGAAGGACGTGGTTTACCAGGTCAAAGGCCTTCGATAAATCCACAAATGCTACAGCAGTTGCCAGACCCTTGTGCCATGATGTAGTCACGAGATTATTGAATTCTTTTTTTTTTTTATTATTTTTCCTGGGAGGGCCTCCGTCCTGTCTGTACCCTGGTCACGGTCCCTGTAGCTCCCACCAAGTGCCACAACTCCTGGTTACCCCTGGCTTGCCCCCCGAAGGATGGGGCCACGGCACTGGTTCCCTAATTCCAGCACCGTGGAACTAGTATCTGGTTGGGAATGCGGCTGCAGTGGCTAATTGAAGCCTGGGGAGGGCTTCATGTAAACCAAGGCTTTCCCTTCCATTTCTTTAGACTTCCTCGAGGTGGGGGCGTGCAATGGCGTCCAGCGTTCGCGCCGCCCCATAGAGTGCAGCGCCAGTGTTGTGAGGACCCTGGCTCCGCCAGAGTCCGTTCGCGCCGGACACTCACCCGGAGAAGATCTGTCTGTAGGATGCTCAATTCTTCTCCCCAGCCAGCCCTCCAGTGACCCAGGTCCGTTTCAGAACCGGGTCGCAAGCAGAAATCCAACAGCTGCATGGCCAGAAACTGGCTGAGATTGTTGAATTCTGTTAAGGCTGATGAAGTGGAATGTCCTTTTGGAAGCCAGAACTACAGACCAGTCAGCCTCACCTCAGTAGTGGGGAAGATCATGGAAGCACTACTGAAGGAGAGATTGGTGGAACATCTAGTTGTCAATGGACTACAGGACCCAAGGCAGCATGGTTTCACCAGGGGGAGGTCATGTCAGACCAACTTCATTGAATTTTTTGGCTGGGTGACTAGGGAGGTGGATCAGGGGAGGGCAGTGGACATGGCCTATCTGGACTTCAGCAAGGCCTTTGACACTGTGCCACATAGAAGGCTAGTGCACAAACTGGGGAATATGGGTGTGGGCAGGACAGTAATGTGGTGGGTAGGTAACTGGCTGGGCGGCAGGACACAGAGGGTGGTGGTAAATGGCTGTCACTCCACAGAGGGAAGAGTGACCAGTGGGGTACCACAGGGATCGGTGCTGGGACCGGTCCTATTCAATATCTTCATCAGTGACATTGCGCATGACCTAGAAGGCAGAATTTCACTGTTCGCTGATAACACAAAGCTCTGTAACAGAGTAGACACACCACAGGGTGTAGACATAATGAGAAGGGACCTGCAGAAACTTAAAGAATGGTCAGGGGTTTGGCAGTTGAAATTCATTGCAAGGAAGTGCAAGATAATGCATATAGGGCACAAAACCCTGGCACAATATATCAGTTGGGGGTGAGGATATAGCATGCACCAAGCAGGAAAGGGATCTTGGGGTTATCATCTCTGATGACCTCAAGGTAGGGAAACAGTGTGACAAGGCAGCAGGTAAAGCAAATAGGATGCTGGGTGCATAGGCAGGGGCATCACCAGCAGGAAAAGGGAGGTCATCATTCCACTATACAAGACACTAGTGAGGCCCCACCTGAGTACACTGTACAGTTCTGGAGACCTTACCTACGTAAGGACATAGACAGGGTAGAGAAGGTTCAGAGGAGGGCAACAAGGATGGTGCATGGATTGCATCACAAGTCCTATGAGGACAGGTTGAAGGAACTGAACATGTACTCCCTGGAGGAGAGGAGGGAGAGAGGGGATATGATAGAGACATACAAGTATCTTACAGGGAGGAACAGGGTGCAGGAATACACTATTTTTAAGCGAAAAAGTTGTTCCAGGACTAGAGGCATGGGATGAAGTTGGAGGGAGGACGATTCAGAGGAAACGTGAGGAAGAATTTCTTCACAGAACGGGTGGTGGACAAGTGGAACACCCTGCCAGAGGAAGTGATGGGGGCTGAAACAATCACCGGATTTAAGAATGCATGGGATAGACATAAAGGAATTCTGGAAGCCACGGGTAAGGGGCAACAGACTTCTAGGAAAACATAAACTGAACTTACAAGCTCAAATGGGCAGACTGGGTGGGCCATAGGCCCTTATCTGCCGACACTGTCTATGTATATGGTGTAATTAATTTGTATTTCTCCAAGTATCCCATCATTTGAGTGTGTACATGCCTCTCCAGGCATTTAGCCAGGATAGACAGTAAAGCAATTGACCTGTAATTATTTGACTCAGTTGATTGGTCCCCCTTGAATATGGGGGTGATTTTACTCACCCTCCATTGTTGTGGAAAGTAATTTTCAAACACCATGAAGTCTTGCTATATTATGACTTAAGGCAGTTAGCCACAGCACTTGAACTGCCCCGGGGAGGAAACAGTTAACTCCAGGGAGACTGGAGTTCTAAAGCGCGAGAGCGCTATGCCAAAGCTCTATCTGGCAAGTTTCAAATGAAACTGTCAGATTCTTTACTCCGCTTCACTGAACAGTCGCTCCGGAGATCAGCTCCTTCAGCTCGGTTCATTTCTCGGTTCAAGCGAGTATTTTCGGTTCATTTGAACCGGCAAAAAGTATTTATTTTACCGCATTTCGGTTCAAAGCTCTATCTGGTAAACCGTAAGTACAGGATTTAAAGTTTGTGTGGAAAATTAATTATCGGTTCGGTTTTGAACCGATCGGTTTGCTAAAATAAGCATTTCTATTCATATTTTGGGCTTTTTAGAGTGCGGTTCCCGGTTCTTATCGGTTCTAAAAAAAAACTATACTTTTGGGGGTTTTTTCAAATACCTGTGACACGGTTAGGAACCGATAAGGGTGTCTTGCCTGGCACTGCCATCAAAAGGGCAAGTTTTTGGATAGGCTGGCATTATGTCTGAGAAACCCAAAAGAAAAATCGGGCCCACTGGGTTTCAACACTGTGATGTCTGTGGGGAAGCCTTTGCCAGGGCTGACCCACACACCATTTGTGTTTATTGTCTGGGGGCTGACCACCTCCTGTCAGACTGCCAGGTGTGTAAAAACTTCCCTGCAGCCACCCTGGAGAAGAGACTGGGCCGGCTCAGGGAACGAGAGGCCAAAAAGTCCACTGACCCAGATGGCCAGCACGGTCCAGCACCCACTGGACCAGAGGGAGTGCCCTCTGACCAGGGCGAGACTTCCTCGGGCAAAAGGAAGGCTGGTTCAGAGGAACCAGTCCCAGTAAAAAAAGACAAAGAAATCAGCAGGTCTGGAGTCCAAAATTGTCTCTCCAACTGCTGCAGAGATAGCTAAAGCCATACAGATTGTCCAGTCACTGTCTCAGGGACCTGTCGAACCACCAACAGGTAGCAAAAGGTTGGTTCGTTCAGTTCCAGTGGTTCAAGAGTATGATGTTGAGGAATTTTATGAACCACAGGAGGGGGAGGAGGAATTTGATCATTGTATATGTGGCTGGGAGGGTCTGGATGTGCCCATTGAACCGGACATTTCTCCAGACAGACCTTTAGAATCTCCCCCTATGCTGTCTGAGTCCCCTTCTCATTTTATGTTTTATAAAAAAGTTGCAGAAACCCTCCAGCTTCCTTTAGAAGAGGCTGTGGATGAGCAAGAGGAGCCTGATTATGTAGAAATGATGGATATACCAGAGTCTAGGAGGTTGTCTATTCCTTTGCATAAGTCATTTAGGAAGCAAACAACAAAGATTTAAAAATCATCATTCTGTCCCTCCTGTAGATAAAAATGGACAGAAGGTATACTTTGTCAGGCCCTGATACAGACTTCCTCACTGAGCAGTGTAGTCATGTAGGTGTGGTACAAGCTGCAGCCTGTGACAAGGCTAATATTCCCTGGCCTCACATCCTCCTGATAAGGATTCCAGGAAGATTGATGCCATGGCAAAAAAACAATATATGGCAGCTTCTTTGGGACTCAGGCAGGCAAATTATATGGCTTATGTGGCTAGATATCAAAAATCTAGATGGGACACAGTATTGCAGTTAGCCAAGCAGGTCCATGGCCAGCTGGCTAGTGAGTTGGAACAGGTGGCTGCTGATGGCATTGAAGCCTCTAAAGTTCAATTTCATACTGCTGTTGATGTTAATGATATTTCCTCTAGGGTCATGGCCACTTCTGTAGCTTTCCGTAGGTTGGCATGGCTCAGATGCACTAATCTGTCCCAAGATACTCAGTCAAAGGCTATGGATTTTCCTGTAGTGGAAATTCTCTGTTTGAGGAACAAACAGAAAATTATATGAAAAAGATGGATGAATACAGAACTACCTACAAAAGTGCCCAGGCCAAGGAGAGGCATGCCACTCCACAAAGGCACGCTCCCAGAGAGTAAGGGCAGGCCTTTCCACAGGCCTTTTACCAATCTCAAGCCTCCTCTGCGTTTGCACAGAGGGGTTTCTTCAGAGGCAGAGGTAGACGGGGCACAAGTAAACCGTCCCCCTCCCCTCAGCCTAAGGCTGCTGCCAGGCAGGCACCCTGATGGGGTGCCCAGGGCCGATTCTCCTGTACCGGTGGGGGGCAGGTTGGCTTATTTCAGCCAGAACTGGCTGTCCCTAACTTCGGACAGATGGGTTCTGGAGGTAGTAAGCCAGGGTCTGGTTCTCAGCTTCAAACAGTTTCCAAAGATGAGAGCCAGACATTTTCCACCTGCAAATCCTTCAGAAGCCCTTGCTTTGGAAGCAGAGGTTTCTTCTCTTCTAGACTGCAAAGCAGTGGAAAGGGTCCCTCCTTGCCACCAGGGCAAGGGGCTGTACTCAAGATACTTTCTTACCCCAAAAAAGACAGGAGAATGGCGGCCCATTCTAGATTTAAGGTACCTGAACAAGCATCTTTTGAAACCAAAGTTCAAAATGTTAACTCTGGCAATGATTTTGCCTTCCCTGAGGCCAGGGGACTGGCTAGCTTCCCTGGACCTCAAGGATGCCTATTTTCATGTCCTGATCAGGCCTTCTCACCGAAAGTACCTCAGGTTCGAACTGCCCTCAGGCCACTACCAGTTCAGAGCAATGCCCTTCGGCCTTACCTCTGCTCCAAGGGTATTCACAAAATGTCTAGCTGTGGTAGTGGCTCATTTAAGAAAGCAAGGGGTTGCTGTGTTTCCTTACCTGGACGACTGGCTCATAGTGGGTCAGTCTCCAGATCAGGTAAAATCCACTTGCAAGTCACCCATTAGCTTCTCACTTCCTAGGATTCCTGCTGAATTTACCAAAGTCAGTTCTGGAACCAGTTCAGGTACTAACTTTCATAGGTGCAGAATTGAACACAAAGTTAGCCAGGGCATTTCTCCCTCGGAAAGGGTAGACAGACTCATTGCCCTGGCATCCTCCTTTACCCTGCGGGTCTCTCGACCAGCAAGGCATTTTCTGCAACTCCTAGGGCACATGGCTGCTTCCACAGCTCTTGTGCAAGGAGCAAGATTCCAGATGAGGGACATTCGGTTCTATTTGAGGGCCTATTGGTCTCAAAGGAGGGACCCCCTTACCAAATTAGTCCCAGTGACCCAAACTTTGATCCTGGCTCTCCAGTGGTGGCAGGATCAAAGCAATCTAACACAAGGGGTTCCCTTCATTCCCGTTTCCCACTCCCTCACCCTCACCACGGATGCCTCCCTGCTAGGGTGGGGGGCTCACTTGGGCGACCTTTCCACTCAGGGAGTGTGGTCCCCTCAGGAATCTCTGCTCCACATCAATCTTTTGGAACTCAGAACTGTCTTTTTAGCTCTTCAGATTTTTTCAGCTTCTGTCCAGAACAAAGTAGTTCAAGTCAGGACAGACAACACCACAACAATGTGGTACATCAACAAGCAAGGGGGCACTCGGTCATCAGCCTTGTGCACCGAAGCAATGAAGTTGTGGTCTTTGGCTTACTCCCTGAACACCTCCCTGATAGCAGTTCACCTTCCAGGGAAGGACAATGTCCTGGCGGATGCCCTCAGCAGGATTTCTCAGGGCCATCACGAATGGGCTCTGAATCCTCAGGTGCTGGGGTTGGTCTTTGCCAGATGGGGCACCCCTCAGATAGATCTTTTCGCAGCCCCAATCACCAACTCCCTCTATTTTGTTGCAGGCCTCCAGTGCTGGGCTTAGTCCCTCTGGACGCCTTTCTGTTGGATTGGAAGGGGAAGTTCCTATATGCCTTCCCCCCTTCCCTCTTCTCCTCAGGGTATTAGTAAAAATCAGATCTCAGCCCTGCAAAGTGATTCTGATTGCTCCAGATTGGGCCAGACAGCCCTGGTACCCTCTGCTTCTGTCCCTGACAGTCCACCCTGCCCTGAGCTTGCCCAGAGTCCACGACTTGCTGGCCTGTGCACAGGGGAGAGTGGTATCCGGACCTCAAATCCCTCCATCTCAAGTCTTGGCTCTTGAGGAGTTAGAGTTTGCTGATTTACATCTTTCCCAAGGTGTCCTGGATATTTTAAAGGCTTCAAGGAAGCCTTCCACTAGGGCCACTTACAATTCTAAGTGGAAGAGGTTTTCCATCTGGTGTTCTGAGAAAGATTGTCCCAGAATCTGCTGATTTGCCCATTTTACTGGACTATTTGGTCCATTTAAATTCCTTAGGCCAGCTACCTTAAAGGTTCATCTGGCAGCTGTCTCTGCTTTTGTATCAGCAGGGAAGCCTGCTTCTCTTTCCTCTCATCCTGTGTTTTCCAAGTTTTTTAAGGGTTTACTTCACACTAACCCTTCTTTTGGGAACCAGCTCCTGCCTGGGACCTGAATGTTTGCATTGCTCAGTTAATGCAACCCCTTTGAACCTCTGTCTTCAGCAGATCTCAAGTTTCTAACTTGGAAAACTGTTTTTCTAGTGGCTATCACTTCTGCCAGGCGCATAAGTGAATTACAAGCCCTGTCAGTGGAAAAGATTTTATATCTTTTCACAGAGATAAGGTAGTCCTTAGGACTAACAGAAAGTTTTGCCTAAAGTGGTTTCAGATTTCCATCTGAACCAATCCAGCTCTCTTCCAGTATTTTCACTGAGCATTCTTCCTCGGGTGAGAGAGACTGCACAGTTTAGGCGATAAAAGAGCTTTAAGCTACTATTTGGAACACACCAAGGGTCACAGGTTGAATCCTTCAACTCTTCCTTACCTATGGCGAGGTTGGCAAAGGAAACCTGCCACTAAGAGGACAATTGCAAGGTGGATTGTCTCTTGTATCCAATTTTGTTACCAAAGCTAGGTAGAGAACCCCCTCAGGACTGAGGCTCACCCACCAGGGTACAGCTGCATCTCTAGCGGCTGCTAGAGATATTCCCATTCTGAAATCTGTCAAGCTGCTACTTGGAAAACAGTTCACACTTTTACCAAGCATTATTCCTGGATGTCCAGTCCAGGAGAGATGCTCGTTTGGCACAGCTGTGCTTCAGAGCCTATTTCCTAAGTAGGTTCTGACCCTCCTCCATGGAGAGTACTGCTGTGTAATCTGCCTTAAGTCATAATATAGCAAGACTTCATGGTGTTTGAAGAAAAAATTACTCACCTTAGTAATTGCTTTTCTTCTCATGGAGTCTTGCTATATTATGACCACCCACCTGCCCCTCTCAGAACTTCTACTTGGGTAGGGGTTGGCAAATTAGTGCAAGCACTGTGTCATGCCATTTTAGTTCTTCCCTTTCCCCCCTTTTATTTAGGGTTAGGGAACTAGGTATTTCTGTTTTTTAAGTAATATATGGCCCCCTTCCGGGACTTAGTCTTTTGGGAAGGGGGTCTAATAGTGCTTGTTAGGTGTGAAACTAATAATATTATTATTAGTTATTATTATTATTGCTCTTGTTGTTGTTGTGTTCGCTGTTGTTATTCCTACTAGCAGGTAGCCACTTGGCTAGTGTAGAGCTTTCCACACAGACTTGCTGCTTAGTATTAGCTTCGTAAAGATCTGACAGTTTCATTTGAAACTTGCCAGATAGAGCTTTGGCATAGTGCTCTCGCGCTTTAGAACTCCAGTCTCCCTGGAGTTAACTGTTTCCTCTCCGGGGCAGTTCAAGTGCTGTGGCTAACTGCCTTAAGTCTTAATACAGCAAGACTCCATGAGAAGAAAAGCAATTACTAAGGTGAGTAATTTTTTCTTCTTGTATACTTCTGTTAAATATATTAGTCGCTATGGGTGCTATATGTTTGGCAGCTATTTTCAAAAATCTCCCTTTGAGGTGATCGGGCCCCATTGATTTGTGAATATTTATTTTTGTTTAACCCCTTATACTTCAGACACATTTAGAATTTTAAACCGAAAAGGTGAATGAGAGCCACTAAAGTTATCTGTAACCTGCTGTTCTTGCGAACCTGAGCTTGATACTATTACATCGAGACCTGGCAAGTCCACAAAAAAATTATTTCTAGGATCATGGATATGTTGTTTATCCACACTTCTTGGCATTGTCCCTTTCCCTTTAAATCTTCTGGAAAGTCTTCAAGCTGGCTCCTCCCACCCAGGTGGTATAACCCTCGGTTCTGCCCCATGAAGCCAGATCTTCCCTTCCACTGGAAGATTCAGGTTGCCTCCTTCATTCTCTCGCATTTTGTAGGCCTTGGGATCAAAACCTTCAGTTATTCTGAAAATTCGCCTTGTTCGCGTTAGCAATTGTGATTTCTCCTCTTCGTCCATGGAAGACAAGTCTTTCTCCGGATTTCACCGGTGTTCATGTGGCCAGAAGATGTTGTGCACCGGCCCACATGCCACGTGTGTTTATTGTTTGGGTGTCGGCCATGACACCTCAACATGAGAGTTTTGCCTCGCATTTCATCCAAACATCCTCGACAGTCTCTCATGCCTTAAGCTGGGGAGGCCTGAAAAACGGAACCCGCTGGTGAAATCCATGGAAGCCCGGTGGGCAGTTTCCGCGGCCGTGGGATCCGCCAAGTAATTTGAGCACATGCAAGCCTTCAAGGAGGAAGCGGCTCACGCCACGGAATCTTCCTCTCACAGCTTCTTCGTTCCACTCAACCTGGGTTCCACCTTCTCAGGTTCTTTCCGAGAGTTGTGCCAGTCTCTCCCCACTAAGGTTAAGAGTCCTGCGATCACGCTCTCCTCTCAGTCCCGGAAGCTGGAAAAGGACACTGGATCGTCTTCGTCTCAACGGAGACGCTCTTGGGATCGGGAGAGATCTCGGTCCCAGGAACTGACCATTTCTATTTCTGTCGAAATCGCCTCTTTGGGTGCTGTCTTCTTGGCCCTGCCATCTGGCAAGTCGACAGAAGTGTCGATCGATGAAGTTGAGATGGTTCTTGACCCCGTGTCGCCAATCCCAGTTGACTTTGTTGCTCGTCCTTGTTTTCCCCAATAAGGAGACCCAGCCTGCAGGGAATCCAGTCGAGGAAGTGGTCCCTGAGCCCAGGAAGTCACCGGTCCTACCGATGTCTCCTGAGCGACTGTCTGCCTGGCTGATCTCGACTGAGGTCCAGGACTCCCTCGACAGACAGGCCGAGGAAGAGCCATAAGCGCTGTAAAAAGAGACGACACCATCGGTCGTTCTCTTCCTCCTCGGATCAGGAGAGGCTCCGGCGGAAACTCCGGCCCTACGAGGATCTCATTTAGCAACAGCTGATTTTGACCGGGCACAAGCCTACCCTGGCTCCTACCCCAGCAATTACTTGACTTTTACCTCCCAGGCTGTAGCAGACTCCTTTGGAGCCGATCAGATTAGTTCCCCCGCCCACAGAGCTGGTGAAATCTCCAGTTTAGCCTAAACCAGTCTCTCCACTGATATTGCTGGAACCGCCGCCTAAGCAGCATGTGGGAGGGGCTCCATCTAAGGAAGCTAGACGTGCAGACACCAGGCTCCCCCGGCGTATTTTGGGCACTGTCACCCCCGACCGCCCCTGGCTGGTCAAGTGTGATGTGGGCAGTCGACCACTGTATCTGGATACTTCGGATTCGGATGAAATTGGCCTCTATTCTCATCCAGGTGATGATGAATCTGCTGTTGGGATAGAGATGGAGGAAGGTCCTTCGTCCTTTCAAGGCAGTTTTCACCTCATCTGAGTCCACAGGGATGCCTCTGGAACCTATTTAGAAAAAGGTGGAGTACCCTCTCACTGACGTCCTCAAGAGAGGGGATACCCCGACGGAAGCCTTTCCTGTGGTCGAGGCAATGTTGGCCCTGCCTTAGAACTTTGGCAGCACCCTGCCTCCTATCCAGCTCTGTCTGCCCGCATGGCCCGAAAGTATGCGGTGCCCATGGGGTCCCTTGCATGGTTCACAGAGCACCCTTCTGCCAAGAGCCTTGTGACCACCTCTGTGTTCAGGCGTATTGGTAGTTCTGCCGATACTTGCCGACCTCCTGAGAAGAAATCCAAATATTTGGATCATTCTGCCCGGAAGGTCTATGCGGCCTCTTCTTTAGGCCTCCGTCAGGCAAGTTCGTCCATCTTGGCACACTTCTCCCATGCCCTCTTAGGGTCTTTGGACGAAGTCCTCCCACATCTCCCCGCGGACGTGCAGACCATGGTCAAGCAGGTCTGGGACAAGAGCTGGGCTGTTGCCAAACAGCTTCAGGCGGCCTGAATATCGGGGACTCTTGTGCCATTCGTTGGCCTAGCAGTTGCTAGCCTTGCAGTAGAGACGGCTGAGGCTTTCCTCCTTTTCTGTGGATACTTGGCACAAAATTAGCTGATGTCCCTTTCCTGGGCACGATCTCTTAGGCCCAGGTGTGGCTGATCACCTTCAGTGTGAGCAGTCCAATGCCACCTTGGATGCCACTTCTGCTAAAGGTTCCTCTGGTTCTTGGAAGCAGCAGAAGAAAAGAATCCTTTTGGCATTCTTCCCTCGGCCCAGCAGCCCCTCATCTCAAGGGGCGTGGCAGGCAGCAGCTCTCAGTTTGGTGCCCCGACCCAAGCATGGGCCCTCCCAGATCCATAAAGGGAGGCGAGGTTCAGGCCCTGGATCCTCTTCCTCCAAGCCTGCTCAGTGGCGAGTGAGCCACCCCACTCCCATCACAGCCAGCTCTGGGTCCTCCTGTAGGGCCGGCTCTGCCACTTCCTTTCCGCCTGGTCCACTGTTATCATGGACAGGTAGGTCTTAGAGTGGTCGGCCAGGGACTGCCTCTGGATTGAGCAGTACCCTCCAAGCGAGCCCACACCCATGGGAGGAGGGCATCCGCCATACTCAGTCGGCTCTTGAGGGGGCATTGGTCAACTCCTCCTTGAGGCAGTAGCTCCAGTGGCGGATCCTCCAGGAGACCCAGGCTTTGTCTCCAGGAACTTCCTGGTTCCCAAGCAGACAGGGGGCTGGCGCCCCATTCTAGATCTGCATGAGCTGAATCAGTATCTCCGGTCACGCACCTTTCGGATGGACACTCTGTCCCAGATCATACCATCCTTGGAGCGAAACATGGTTCTGTTCACTGTATCTGCAGGACGCGTTCTTTCACGTCCTAATCCGTTCGTCTCACCAGCGGTTCCTTCGTTTCAGAGCCGAGGGGACCCTATACGAGTTCCGAGCCATGCCATTCGACCTGTCATCGGCCCCATGGGTCTTCACCAAATGCATTACAGTGGTGGCAACCCATCTCTGGCATCGAGGGGGTCAGAATTTTACCCCTACCTCTACGATTGGCTCTTATCCGGTCCCACCCAGCAGGAGGTGGAGAGTTCCAGGGACCTGGCCTTCCAGACCAGCTCTCAACTGCCTCCTGATAAACGAGGCCAAGTCGGAACTCGTGCCTTCTCGGATGATGTGCTTCATCGGGGCAGAGCTCGGCTCCCGGCGGACAGGGTGGAGGTTCTCTCCTCCTTTGCCCAATCATTTCTGGTTGAGCGGTACTCCCTACTTAGACTTTCTGCGCCTTCTGGGTTACATGGCGTGCACCTCCATTGGTCGGTGGCACATGCACCCACTCCAGTGGGAGCTGGCCACCCAATGGACTCAGTGCCACAGTCATTTCGACCAGCTGATCACTGTGACCTAGAAGATGTGGGATGCTCTCAAATGGTGGACCACCCCAGACCGGTTGCAGGAAGATATCCCATTTGTCCGCCCTGAGCCAATGGCCATCCTTTACGACCGATGCCTCTCGAGTTGGTGAGCCCACACGGGGGACAACAGGGCCCATAGGTTCTGGACCCCTGAGGAGTCCCATTATCACATCAACCTGCTGGAGCTCAAAGCAGTCAGACTGGAACTGTCAGCTTTCCTTCCTCAGCTCTGGGATCAAGTAGTTCAAGTCCAGACGGACAATACCACGACCATATACTGCCTCAATAAACAGGGCGGCACGTGTTACCATCTGCTCTGCAGGGAAGCGCTCCACATCTGGACACTTGTGAGCCATCCAGAGGCAGATCTCCTAGCCATCCATGTGGCAGGCACCTCAAACCATCTGGTGGATGCTCTCAGCCACTTAGGCAAGACATCCCATGAGTGGTCTCTCCATGCAGAGGTAGCTTACAGCCTGTTCTCCCACTGGGGCAAACCAATGTTGGACCTGTTTGCCTCCAGGGAAAACACCAAGCTGAGGCTGTTTCATGCCGCCCCCCTCAGCAGGGCTTGCTGCAGCGGGATGCCTTCTTGAGGCCGTGGACCCCAGGCCTCTTCTACACCTTCCTTCCATTTCCCTTGATCCACAGGGTGCTCATCAAGGTGAGGAGGGACAAGACGCAGGTGATTCTGGTAGTCCCAGACTGTCCATGCCAGTTCTGGTACCCAAATCTCCTCATCCTCAGCAACAGGCCTCCGGAGCGGCTTCCAGCATGCCCAGATCTGATCTCAGTCAACCAGGGGAAGATGTACCATCCAGACCTTCCGTCCCTGCACCTCACAGGCTGGCACCTGAGCAGCTAGAGTTTCAGACTTTGGGTCTTTCTGAGGATGTCCTCACTGTGGTGGAGGCATCCAGAATGGAATCAACCAGGAAATGTTACGCCTTCAAATGGAAAAGGTTTTCCATTTGATGCCTGGGCAAGGGCCTGGACCTTCTGTTCTGTCCAGCAGCTAACATTCTCAACTACCTTTGGTCTCTCTCCAAATGGAGTCTTCGGTCATTGACCTTTAGGGTGCACCTGGCAGCCATCTCTGCTTACTGGGCACAGGCCGGTCAGCCGAAGTTGGCGCAGGAGACAGTGGTCGGGTGCTTTTTCAAAGGCCTGGGTCACATATCCCCTTTGGTGCGTGAACCTCCACCTCTGCGGGATCTACTGGTGGTACTGGCAAAGCTCATGGGGAAGCCATTAGAACCCATGCACAATTGTGAGCTGTCACACTTGTGGAAGGTTGCCTTCCTGGTGGCTATTGAGTCTAGCAGAAGGACATGAGAGCTCCAGGCGCTCTTAGTGGACTCCCCTTATCTGGTCTTCCACAGGGACAAGGTTGTCCTGCGCCCCCACCCGAAATTCCTTCTGAAGGTGGTGTCTGAGTTTCCCCTTACTCATATGTTATCTCTGCCGGTGTACTACCCCAATTACACCTCAGAGGCCTAATACAGGCTCCATACTTTGAACCTGAGACGGGCCCTCTCCTATTCTAAGGAGAGGATGGCAGAGATTCAGGGTGAGGTTCGCCAGCTATTTGTCACCTACACTGAAGCTGCTTCTGGCAGACCTGCAGCAAAATGGACAGTTGCATGGTGGATCACATCTTGCATAAGTCTGTGCTACGAGTTGTCAGGCAAGGAGCCTCCCAAAGGGATAAGAGCTCATTCTACCCGCCATACCGCTGCATTGGTGGCTGCTTCCAGGGACATCTCTAAACAGGAAATCTGTCATCACTACCTGGAGCCATGAAACACCTTCATTACCCTACCACATGAACCTTGAGTCACACCGATCTGCAGGATGCTGGTTTTGGCTTCAGTTCTCTAATCTTTGTTCCCCAAGTAAGTATATAGGGGGTATGCACCTTGCCTCCTTCCTCTCTGAGAACTGCTAGGAGTCTGCCAAGAAATGTGGATGAACAACATATCCACAATCCTAGAAAAACAGGTTACTCACCTGTAACAGTAGTTCTAGGAGTGATATATGTTGTTCATCTATACGGACCCACCTGACCTCCCCGGCTGCAGACGCACAAACCTGGCTTCTAGCGGGCTCAGATCTGGTGTCATGGGGCAGAGCCAAGGGTTATACCACCTGGGTGGGTGGGAGGAGCCAGCTTGAAGACTTTCTGGCAGATTTAAAGGGAAAGGGACAATGCCAAGAAGTGTGGATGAACAACATTTGCCACTCTTAGAACTACTGTTACAGGTGAGTAACCTGCTTTTAAGGAATTTGCTATTTCTTGAGTATCCTCTATCAAACCCCCGTTGATCTTGAGACTAATTCTTTTTAGCTCCTTGCCCAGGTCTTGATAAGTGATTTATGTTTTTCTAGAATTTTCTAGGATCTGACTCATTGTTCAATTTATCTTTATAGTAGAGTTTTTGCCTTTTTCATCTGTTGTCTACATTTATTTATTTTCTGTTTGAACAAGACCCAGTCTTTGTCCTGCTTTGTTTTTTGCTTTTTTCGAGCACCTATTGTTAACTCTAATACATTTTAAAATCTTATCATTTATCCAGGACAGTTTTGCTGGATTTTTATTTTGTTTTTTTGTTCTTGGGGCATGCATATCACACAACTCAATAAATGGCTCTGTTAAAAAAAAAAAAAAAAAAAAATGTTGAATTTAGATCGGGTATAAGTTTATATCTGTCCCATTTCTCCCTCTCAACACTTAATAAAAATCTGTTTTCTGAGGAAGTTTCATGTTTGTGACCCAGGTAGTATTAGTATCAGATGATCTTACTTTGAGAAACAGCTCTTGCAGCAGGTTACACCATTAGGACTGAAACAGGCAGGTGCCAGGACCCCACGGAAAAATTCTAGCTAGCAGTATCCAGCGGGGGGACCGCCCCCGACGTCGGCCCCTCCCCCGACGTCAGGCAGTACGTAAAATGGGACGGTCCCCCAGCATCCCCAGTTCTTTTCCCGCCGTCGACTCACTAGCATTGGCCTTATGGACACCTGCACCGACTAACGATGTGTGAAATCTTCAATTTTTTTCATCTACATCAATACTCCATGTCTACTTCTCCTACTCTCGGACACCGCTTCAAGTGTACCTGCGGCGAGCAGATCCCCTTTGCCGACCATCATTCGGCCTGTGTGAGGTGTCTAGCCCCAGAGCACGACACCCAGGCCTGCTCAATTTGCCAACAATTCAATAGCAGGACCCAGATCCGCCGCCAAAAGGCCCTTCATGGGTTTCTTCTTGAGGAGAAACTGAAGAAAATGGAAAAAAGACCTTCCTCCAAAGGGGAATCTTCACATAAGTCGGGGAAGCACCGGGACAAACATTGGGACTCTGGTAGGTCAAGATCCCCCAGCCGGGCCTCCGTCTAGGGCCAGCTCCAGCTCTACCCGGTCTGATAGATCGCCGTCCCTGGCCCGCTCCAACCACCCACCCACCCCCAATCAAGGTAAGGTCTTCAGGGGGCTCCTCAGCCTCTCTGCATCCGCTCAAAACTTCTCGGACGCCTGACTCAGACACCTGGCCGGAATCCTCAGACTGGCCTAAAAAGTCTTCCTCTAAATCCAGCGGAGTGTCAGACCAACACCAGGACACCAACCTCAGGTCCGTCTCCCAGACTCCAAAGGCCCCAGAAAGGAAGACCACAGAGCTGACGTTCCTTAGGCAGACGTCAGAGTCAAAAAAAGCGTCCGACCCAGCACCCGCTAAAGGGACTACCAAACCAACACCCACACCACCGAAGCCGGTTGACGCTGGACGTCAGGGGTCTTCTGGTGAAGAGGCCACTGTGCCGCTGGACGACCAGACAGGTGACATGACAGAGGCCGGCCTGCCCAGGGAGCAGTCGCCAGACCCGGTGGTCCCTCGGGACCCGACCCCAGCGACAGACCCACACCGATGCCTGGCCCGTCGTCGGGCATGAATATCCAGGAGGTTAAAGACCTGTTCACCTTCTGGTGGGAGACCATAAAGAAGGATGTGGTCCTCCCTAATCTTCTTCCACCTCCACCTCCTCCTTGGGGCGCTGAAGTTTCAAGACCCCCGACCCCTAAGGAACCAACACCACCTCCTAGGGGCAGATCTAGGGAACGCAAGAAACGTCTGTCATGGTCTCCCTCAGGGTCCCCAAGCCCTAAACGACCCAGGGTCAGACGACACTCACAGGGGGATGACTCCAGACCAGACATGTCCGATACCTCCAGGTCTCTATCCTCATTTAGTCCCCCATCACTGGACCCATGAGTCCTCCCTGGGTCACCACAGGATGATCCCTCTTTCTCAGAAATCATGAGGCACATCAAGGAGAATATAGGATGGGAGACAGAAGACTTGGACCCTGAGAGACAGCGCCTTGCCCATTACCTCCAGCAAAAGGATCTGAAGCCTGTGGTGGTCCCACCTCTGGTGGACAC
The DNA here is from genome assembly GCA_016271365.2 of Neoceratodus forsteri. Lineage (NCBI taxonomy): Eukaryota > Metazoa > Chordata > Ceratodontiformes > Ceratodontidae > Neoceratodus > Neoceratodus forsteri. The sequence continues at coordinate 514,161,767 of CM028137.1, forward strand.
CTTTACAGACATCAAGGTGGCTTGGAAGTGTCCGCACTTGACACCGGCTGTTCCTAAGAAAGCTGACCGCCTCTTCAGAGCTCCTATAGAGGACCTGTATTTGGCACAACAACCCCTGGCCGATTCACTGGTCATAAGTGCATCTCATGATCTGTCTCAATGGCTGCAGCACTTGAGTACCCAGCCTCTGGACCAGGAATCTAAGTGATTAGATTCTATGGGAAGATGCATGTATGCGGCTGCTACATGCTCGATAAGGTCTCTGAACTATCTCACGCACATGGTGCAGTTTCAGAATGCTCTTTGGGAACAGGGCGAAGACCTTTTGAAGGATTTCCCAGATGAGTTGCTTAACCTTCTTCATACTGGGTCAGACGTGGGAACCCTGGTCCTCCAAGCCGCTTATGACTCAGCGGACTTGGCAGCCAGGGGAGCAGCTACAGGTGTTTGTCTCCGGAGACATTCTTGGTTGAGAGTCTCCAGCTTTACCCTGGACGTCCAGAAGAACATCCTGGACGTCCCTTATAATGGAGCTGTCCTGTTTGGTGAGGAATCCAAGAAGGTCATCACCAGGCTACAGGATGCCCTGAAGGCAGTCCAGACTGTACAGGCCATGTACAGACCCAAGTCTGGTTCCTTTCGTAGAAACCAGAACCACTTTCGCGGCTGGGCAACAGCCACATTCTGTCCAGCAACCCAAGGGCAACTTTGGTCGTAAAAACCAAGCCATGTTCCCCACGGGCCAGGGCCCAAAGCATCCCGAGGCAGCCCAGCCCACGGGGTTCAGTACCACCACAGCATGACTCTTTCCTGACCCCTGCCCCTCCTCTGGCTCAAAGGGTCGAGATGGTCGGGGGTTGCATCTCATCACCTTTCGGGATAGCAGAGGAAAACCTCCGACCAGTGGGTGACACGGTTGGTAAAGCGAGCACGCTCTATAGAGTTCCTCGACTACCCACTGTCCAGATCTCCCCTGCTGTCCTGCTACTTGGGTCAGCATGCCCTGCTCATCCAGCAGGAGATCTTGGCCCTCCTGGACAAGGAGGCCATAGAGTACGTTCCACTGAACCAGAGAGGAATAGGTTACTATTCTCACTTCTTCCTGGTTCCAAAGAAAATAGGAGATCTGTGCCCGATTTTAGATCTCAGCGACCTCAACACCTTTGTGTTGCACAAACGCTTCTGCATGGTGACCCTGCCGGGTCTCATTCCCGTGCTCAAGGAGGGCACATGGCTAGTGTCACTGGACATGCAGGATGCTTATCTACATCTCCCGATCGCTCGTGTGCATTAAAAGTTTCTGCACTTCGAGTTTCTGGGACACCACTACCAGTTCCGAGCTCTCCTTTTCGGACTGTCCTCGGTACCTTGAGTATTCACGAAGTGTATGGCAGTCATGGCAGCAGCTCTCAGGAGATGGGGCCACTTCGTGTTTCTGTACCTAGATGACTGACTCCCTCAAGGGACGTCTTGACGTCCGTGATTCAGGATACCTGTTCCCTCTTCCACTTGCTGGGCATCACCATCAACCAGGAGAAGTTGCACCTTGTCCTGTCTCAGAACTTGCAGTTTATAGGAGCAATTCTGGACACCACTCGAGGAAGGGCATTTCTTCCCCAGGACAGGGTGGAATGCATCAGATCCCTTATAAGGGACATAAAGGAGTAGAATACGGTACCAGCCCGGACCATTCTTTGCCTGCTCGGGCACATGGCAGCTGCCATTGTGATGGTTCCCCTATCTCGCCTCCATATGCGGGTCACCCAGTGGATGTTATGGGTACAATGGGACCAAAAGCAAGATCATTTGCAGCATCCAGTCCAGATCACGAAGGCTGTCATCTGAGACTGGCACTGGTAGCTAGTCCCAGACCACCTTTAGAAGGAGTCCCTTCATTACGCCACCTCCTTCAGCAACTCTCTCCATGGGCCTTGGGGTCCTGATGGGAAGCTCACCTCAATGGGGTCAGGACTCGAGGCTCCTGGTCGTCTCTAGAGTCCCACCTTCACATAAATATCCTAGAGATGAGAGCAGTCCTGTACGTCCTACAGGCCTTCCAATTGGAGAGTCCACCGGGTACTCTTCTGATGCAGACAAACAATACCGCGATGATGTACCATCTCAACAAACAAGGAGGCACTCATTCCTACCCCCTTTACAGGGAGGCTCAAAGGGTCTGGAATTGGGTACTACAGCATGGCGCAGACATCATTGCAGTGCATGTTCCCGGAATGGACAACACCATTGTGGACAGTCTGTCGAACATAGGCCAGAGTCCACGTATGGGAACTACTTCAGTAAGTCGCAGAGGACCTGTTCCGCAGGTGGGGACACCAGAATTAGACCTCTTAGCATCTCCATCCAACGCAAAACTGCCCAATCTCTGCTCGCTAGATCCAGGGCCTGGTGTTTCCTGGTGAGAAGTGTTGTCCATCTCTTGGACAGGCAGGTTCCTCTATGCTTTCCCGCCCTTCCCTTTGATCCAGAGGGTTCTATTGAAGCTCCAAGAGCGGACATCCCTTATTCTGGTAGCGCCCTTTTGGCCCAGGCAAATTTGGTTCCCTCTCTTACATCAGCTGGCCCAGGAACCTCTGGTGCCTCTGCCATTCAGCTCTCATCTTCTGTCCTAGGAGGCAGGCCACTTGGTCCATCTGGATCTTCGGTCGCTGAACCTGCATGACTGACTCCTAAGGACATAGCAGTCCTGAGTTACGGGGTCTCTCAGGAAGTTGCGGACGTTCTGGTGGCAGCCAGAAAACCCTCCACTCATGCCACTTACTCCATGAAGTGGCGCAGATTTTGTATCTGGGCTCAAGCTCGTGGATCGACCCCATTGGATTGTTCAGAGAGATCAATTTTAGACCACCTCCTATCCCTTTACGAGGCAGGTCTTGCCTACTCCTCCATTAAGGTCCACACATGCGCCATTTCGGCGTTTCATTCGCTGATAGGTCACAGGTCTTTAGCTCAACTAGAGGCTTCTCGCACCTTTTTACGTGGCATTCTGCACTTGAGACCTCCCATCAGAGACCCCAGTTCCACCTTGGGATCTTTCTTTTGTTCTAGAGCAGATTACACTGCCTCCTTTTGAACCAGCCGCGGATTGCGAACTGCGTCTCCTCGCTTGGAAGACGCTCCTTTTAGTTGCTGTTACTTCTGCCAGAAGAATTTCTGAGCTTCATGCACTAATATGCAAGGATCCTTATTTGGTTTTTCATAAGGACAGGGTGTCCTTAAGAACAAATCCTAAACTTCCTTCCCAAGGTGGTCTCTGCGGTCACACTCAACCAGGACATAAACCTTCCGGTGTATTATCCAAATCACTGTAACAGGGGAGAAGCCCTGTTACATACCCTGGGTGTGCATAGGAGCCTCAGATACTATATGACCAGAAGCAGGGCCCATCGCAAGTCGGACCAGCTCTTTGTTTCCTACGCACAGAGAATAAAAGGTGCTCCTGTCTCCAAACAGTTGCTTTCTAGATAGCTGGTGAAATGTATCCTGTTCTGTTACCAGAAGCGCAACAAACCTTTACCGGGACCGGTAAAAGGTCATTCTACGAGGGGGGTGGCTACATCCTTTGCTGCGCTCACGAATGTCTCCACTTTAGCCATCTGTGCAGCAGCAACCTGGAGCACTGTACACACCTTCACCAGGCACTACAGTCTGGATATTGCCTCTAGACGCAGAGCAGGTTTTGGCTTGGCGGTCCTTCAAGGTCTTTTGTCCTGAAAGCTGACATCATCTCTCCTATCTACCTCCCGATGACAAATTGTTCCCTTGCTGCTTGGGAATTGGTCCTAATGGTGTAACCTGCTGCAAGAGCGGTTTCTCGAGTAAGATAGTACAGTTATGTAAGAACTTACTGTAACAGTAGATCTTCGAGAACAGCTCTTGCAGCAGGTAGTTTCCCTCCCTCCTTCCCCTCTGGAGGTTGAGTCTTCTGACCTAGTTTCTAGGCTACAGCATCTTTGACGCCATCTTATTACAAACCTTCCTTTGGAAGCAGATCCTCGGTCTCCCCTTCAGATATCATCTTTGGCCGGGAGTCTCCAGTAGGAGAACTGGGGATGCTGGGGGACCGCCCCCTTTTATGTGATGCCTGACGTCGGGGAGAGGCAAACGTCGGGGGCGGACCCCCGCTGGATACTGGTAATTAGAATTTTTCCGTGGAGTCCTGGCGCCTGCCGGCTTCAGTCCTAATGGTGTAACCTGCTGCAAGAGCTGATCTCGAAGATCTACTGTTACGGTAAGTTCTTACGTAACTGTACTTTTTCTGTTCTGCCGTAATCAAAATATCACCCCACATTGGGTTATGATCTCCAAGACAGGGTGGGAGAACTCCTGAGGCCTCAACTGTTACAAAGTGAGATGCAAATAATAAATCCAGTATTGTTCCTTTTTTTTTTTATTGTATTAGTGTAGCTGGTGGGTTCTTGTATATGCTGGGTTACTCCCAGAACCGACACAACATCTTTTAGGGACTTGCCCCTCCTTTCTTCCCAGTTACAATTAAGGTCACCCATGAGGACTATATATTTATCCCCGGCAACCCTTTGTATTATATTGATTGTTTCCTGTATCAGTTCAACTTTTGTTTTGGGTGGGGAGTAAATCATTGATAAAACTGTTTTCAGTTTACTTACTTTTACTGTTATGATTTCTGTTTTGTTTAGAATTCCTTTATTTAGGGCTGGCCCGGTGGCGCTGAACGCCACACCTCACGCCATGCCGGTGACCCTGGTTCAGGAACGAGCCCGGGTTGCTGGGGGTCAGCAGGGGAGGGAGAGGATTGAGCATCCGGAGGACAGCTGTCCTTTTCCAGGGAGGGACAAGGGGTCCCAGTTCGGTGCTCTGCTGATCTCTAGCAGAGGCTGGAGATGCAGCAGGCACTGAGGAGTAGAGAGAGGAGTGGGGGAGTGGCAGATGTCTGATACGCCTTGACATCAGGGCACCAGCCACTCCCCAGAGGAAAATGGAGAAAATGCCTCTCGTCTCTGGCGGAGACGGAGCACCGGAGCTTGGCCCTGATGTGTGGCCACCCACCTGGCATCCTCCCGATTGACGCTACTGCTGTGTCTGGGCATTGGGGCCTGCCCCATCCCTGCCTGGGGGGTATAACCAAGGCTACATGGGTTACGGAGGATGGCCAGGTAGGGTGTGTGCCATAGGGGGTTGACTCCACGTGCTCCCGAGGAAGACCTGAGCGGGGGTGAGAAGGTGGCATAAACAGTAAAATAAAAAAATAAGACTTCCTTTATTTAGCAGTTCAGTGTGACCTAAGCTGCATTTCATATACAGTATTCCCCCCCGGCCATCTTTGGCCTGTTCTGACGAAAAAATTTATAACCTGGGATACCGAATTCTTCATTATCTGTATCTCTTTTATTTATTTATTTCAATCTAGGATTGCAATACCTTTGAGCCGAGGGTCTTTTACAAAGGTTCCATGTCAACATGTGCAGCAGTCATCATTTTTAGTTACAAACATATAGTCATTGACTTACAGACATGTAATAACAAGTACAAAGACTTGAGCTATGAGCAAGACAAGGAAAGGAAGGTGGGTGGTGGGGAAGTGAGGTAGGAGATCGAGGGAGGGAGGAGGTACAGGGGTAAGGGGAGTATGGGAGGTGGTTGAGGCGAGGGTAGGAGTGGAGATACGGGGGGAGGTGGGTGAGGGCAGGAGACGGTGTCTTTTGTCAGCAAAGTCTCTGTTAACCCAGTTATATCTGGAGCTTGTTCCTCAATCGTTACTTTTAGGGTGTCCATTGTATTTCTTAAGCTTCTAGCATTGTCATGTAGGACCCTAATCTTTTTAAAAACATCAGGTCCAGGGTTCAACTCTACATCCCCTCCTAATGTTAACAATGTTAAAAAGGCAATAGTACCCTGTTTCCCCTGTACACTATTATTACAACTGTAAGGATTCAAAACTATTACCCTGCTAGGCTGATTCCACTGTCTCCATTTGTTTGAAGATATTTTTCCTACCTGTAATGTTTTAGGTATTTTGAATTAAGAAACCGGGTAACAGCCAGTAGGCTCCCAGTTTTCTTTCTTGATCTATTTCAGTGGTTTTACCTGCAAGGCAATATTAAACACAATAACACCAAGCAATACATATTAAGTAGGGTAGAGTATATAAAACTGTGTGATTAAATTTACGTGTCTCCCTTCAATAATTGTGTCAAAACATAAATTATCTCTCAAAGATGTTTAGCAGCCTGTTAATTCTGCAGCTCTTTACCAGTTTGCAAGTTTTCTATGGGTGGCATGTATGCGGCTGTAAACTTACTTACGCTAAAAGGAAAAAAAAAAGGCCTGCAAGATCTGCCAGGGATTCAACCAGATCACAAGGAAATGTGGAATTGAAACCTTCATCACCATCAAGGCCATGGAAGCTACTGGCAAGGCTAAGGGCTCCAAGCTAGCTCCTTCCTGTTGCTCATTGACTGCCTCCAGGAAGGAAACTCATTGCTGTTTAGCAGCACTTTCACCAGCGTGGTAGTCTGTCGAAGGGCAATGACAGGAATAAATTGTTGAAATCCTCCTCTTCCAGTAGTCATCACAAAGCATAAGAACAAGGCTTCTGCTTCAGTGGTGAGATCAGGGTCTCCATTGAAGGAGGGTAAGTTCTCACTGTCAACTGCTCCATCTGTGGCAACTACAGCTCCCCAGTTGTCAATGAAAGACCAAGTTCGGGGTCTGGCTCTGGCTGTGGTGCTGCCATACCTACTACAGACAAGTGTGCAACCTAAGTCATCCGGTTCTAACTTGTCTACACTGGTAGTTGAAGGCCCTTTACAGGGCACAGTAGTCTTCCACATCGTGCTGGGAATAGTCTCTGAACTGTTTTGCCAACTGTTTCCGTTGCTTCTGCTGATAACAGTTGTCCTGTCAACAGGGCCTCTCCCGTCAGCACAGTCATTGTCGACTGGATCCAAAAGTACACATGCCATTCTCCCTACAGCACGCTGCCATCACTACCGGCTCAGACTTTTACTGAAGAGGAGTATAATCCTGATTTCTTTAATATGAAGGAGGATGTAAGGGTTGAAGAAAATGAACCTGATCACTATGAGGAGGGTTTATTTTTAAGTTCTACCTCTCCTCATGCAGTGAAGACTCTGTGGCCTACACATCCAAGTCTCCTCCTAAAGATGCCTCTTTCAGGCATTGCTGAAGCAAATCTAGAATGTCATGGGATTTGCTGCTGAGGAGGAATACTCCACAAAGAAGAATTTGTTGGAGTCTTTGGAGATCCCTACTATTCCATTTTTTGTTTAACTTTCTTTATTGATTATGCTGTCATGCAGGGCTGGCAGTATAGCCTAGAGGTTAGAGTAACAAGCTGTGAATAAGCTTGGTACATCCAGCAGATCAGACCTGGGTTTGATTCTCACAACCTCCACTTGCATACTGTGCGACTCTGAGCAAGTCACTTAACCGCTCAGTGCTCCCAGGTCGCCCCTGAAAACAGGCACTTGTGCCTAGTTGGCCTTAACCAGTTACCAAATACTAAAATAAATTAAAAAAAAAAAATGCATGAAATCATACAGACCAATCACCCTGGAAGATGCATACATTAGTTACAGAAACAGTCTCATAACCAGGAATCAGAGAGCAACTTCCAAATAGTTGCCTCACAGGGGGAATTTCAAATAAGAAACAAATCGAACACATGGTATTATAAAGTGGCTGTTGGTCACCAAGGAACTCCAAGTGCTTATGAAGTACAAGTTATATCAGTATGCCCTGTTACCATCATGGTCGATAGACCTGGTGTAGGCACCATGAAATAAAATCATTCTCCTGAGATAGGTCATCAAAACTGAACTAATTCGTAACAGTGATTTAAAAAAAAAAAAAAAAACACTCTTGATCATAGAGGACTGCATGATGCGTGGCGTGGAGCATCATCTCCGGGAAAGCAATAATGCAATGGTTACAGTCAAATGCTTTCCCGGGGACATCTGCTTGGAGGAGTACAAACCGGACTGAAGGAATTGTACGCAGCAAAACAGATAACCCACACATTCTTATACGCATAGGACTGAATGACCTGCTAGTAGAACCGTGGAGGAAACCAACCAGAATCTGACAACACTAGGCACAACATTAACTTCTCTTTCATTGAGGTCTCCTTTTCTAGGAACTCAATACCTGGCTAAAAGACTAGTGTCATGAATAGGGACACACTTTTGTGGGAGAATGGGATGACTTCTGGGAGAGAGGGATCTCTCTTTGGGAGAGAGCTCTTTCAGCAGGCAATAACCATCAGGACTATGCCGCCATGCACTAGGACCCCTTGGAAAAAAACTCTAGCAGTCTAAGGTGGGAGACCTCCACCTGACGTCTAAGCCCCACCCCCACCCCCGACGACGCCAGTGGTATAAAGGGGCGGATCCCCGGTACCATCTCCATTTTTTTCCTGCTGTTAACCTGTGCATCTCGGCTCCATGGACACCTCTAGCTAACAGTCAACCGCCATTTTTTCACGGTTCAAGCAGTTATTTTTTCCATCAAGTTGTTCGACTTTGTCATGCATGTCTACCCAGCCAACTTCATCTACAGAGTGGCGGAAATCTAAATGTGCATGCGGCAAGCAAATCCTGGTGAAAGATGGCCATTCAACATGACTTCTGTGCCTGGGCCCCAACCACAAGCCAGACACCTGCCTGCATTGCCTCAGCTTCAGTAGGAGGATCAGCATCTGCTGCCTGAAGACCTGCCTCCTAGAACAAGTGGCCACCATGCAGAAGATCCACTCCGGGGCACAGCTAGTCTTTGGCTAAGGACACCTCCCTTAGAGAGAAGAAATCTAGCAGGAAGCACCATCACCGAGACAAGGACAGGTCCAGGTCAAAATTCTGCTCCAGGTCTTCTCACAAGGCTTCCAAGAGTTCCACCTCTGGCCTGAGGTCGGGCACAGCCCCTCCGGTTTCCCTTGCCCTTTCTGGGTTACCGTTGATGAAGCCTCCCGCCTCTACCCAGACATCCGACGGGTGTTCTTCCGGGCCATGCCTTCTATGGCCTCCATTTCCTGGCTATTGGACTACAAGGACGCCACACTTCTGGCGGCAGATTTGAGCTTGCTATCTGCAAGGATGCTCTTCTCAGGGTCGTTTGACAAGACGACGGGTCCAATGACACCAAGAGACGCCAGGAACATGAGCGCCAGAAGAAACCATGCTCATCTTCTAAGCCATCAGCGGGGGCCCAGACCAACGACAGACCACAGCTCCCTCTGACTCTACCTTGTGACAGGGCTGAATAGGACCCTGTCCCAGTTGTTAGGGAGAGTTTGAGTGTAGGGATCTGTTCTGTTCTTTCCTTTCCTGTCTCTTGTCTGTCTGGTTGCGCAACCAGATTTTCCTATGATGCCTAGGATTTGATCACCCCGACAGACTCACAATTCTTTGCCTCTCACTGTCTCTGTCTTCACTTGCTGTTCTGTTTTTTTGTTTTTTTTTTTCCCTTTGCATATCCGCTGGTATAAAAATATATGCAACTCATTAGGTGGAAATGTAACTGAGATTGGGATCCCTTTGTTTAGAAATTATATAATGTTGAAATATTTATAATTATAGTTTGAAATGCAGAAAGCTGTTGGGAACTTGGGTTAACCTGAGAGCAGTTTGTAAGCCCTTTTTCAGAAGCTGTGGAGAAGAGGCCTCAGTTCTGGGACATTGTGTTCTTGCTGCACTTGCCTGAAATTTACAAGAACATTTTAGAAAACAGGATGCTTGTTAAGGAGGGGGGTTGCAAAGACTTGTAAGAGAGAGCTGAACTGTTTTAGAAGACTCAGAGATTGAAGGAAAGCTCAGATGGATCTTCTCTGTTTATTCTGCCTTTGTATATAGTTATTCTGAACAATTTTATTTTTTTTATGTTAATTCTAGTACTAATAAACACTTTTTGTGAATTCTACAACTGCTCCTGGTTTTTCCTATGCTTCCTGATCTGTGCCCCGACAGATGGCGTCAGCCTAAGTGGGATTTACGCCTTGTGTACTCTAAGCCAAGAGTTTTGTGTGTGGGTACTGGACCTAGTACCAGGGAAGCATAGAGAAAGAGATGGATTCTGCAGCAGCAAGTCCAGGAGTGGTTACCAGGAGAATGGCAGCCAAACTAGCAGAGACCGAAGTCCAAGCTGAGACTGTACAGCCAGCACAATTTTCATTTCATTTCATTTTTATTTTGTTAATCGGGTAAGGGCAGTGGCACAAGTCCATTTGAGGACTCCACTCGAACAAAAAACAATACATATAAAACCAAACAATGCAATCAATGTAATACATTACAGACAAGTACAAACATCACACGCCAATAAAATATTTTTTTAGTTTAGACTTGAAACTAGGCAATGAAGATGCAGATCTGACATTTTCTGGCAATGAGTTCCAAAGGGAGGCAGCATGTGAGAAAGAACATGAACCTACTTTCATATTTGAAAGTAGGAAAAGAAGGGTCCCTTTAAAAGATTGCAAATTTAAAGTCATTTCATGAATAGACAGAAGATTACTCAATGGAAAATGAGTCTTAGAATACAGTGATTTATAGATTAAACTCCCATAACTATACTTAAGCTGAGTTATGGGAGATAACCATTCTAACTTGAGTAAACAAACAACAATGGTGAGTCTGTAGGGGGAGACCTAAAACAGACAAATATTATTATACAAGACAATTAATGCATTTGTTTCTTTGGCTGACGAGCGATAATATAAATCCTCATCATAATCAAAATGAGATCATAAGATCCCATGTGCTATTGCACATCTACTTTGTAAAGAAAAAACATTTTTTTTCAATTTGTATAGTAATCCCAGTTTTTGATTAACTTTTCTGCAAACCATCTTTACTTGAGTGTTACAAGTCAGGCAAGGATCCTGTTGGACTCCTAAATATTTAAATCCATAAACTTGCTCAAGAAATGTATCTTCGTCATTATGAATGTTTAAAGTGAGATTTTCCTTCATAATACCAGCAGTACAAAATAACAGATTTAGTCTTTTTAAGGTTTAGGATCAAACAATTATCCTTAAACCAGTTACAAACTTTGTTAAACTCAAATTGCAGCTGTGACATCACATTGAGACTATTAGTTGATTAGAAATAAAGAATTAAATACATCCGCATAAAGTAGACACTTGCAGAGTTTTACAAAGGTTAGGTAACTTATTGACAAAAGGGAGAATAATAAGGGCCCAGCACAGATCCTTGTGGGACACCTGATGCAATAGGGAAGATGGATGAAGAAGAGGATCCAGTAGTGACAAACTGAGGCCTATTAAACAAATCCTGAATCCATAGTACTACATTGTCGGAGAAACAGAGTTCAGATAATTTACATATTAACAGGGAATGATCAATAAGGTCAAATGCCTTGGTCAGGTCCATATAAACCACCCTAGCAGAAATCCATCATGGAAACCACTGAGAGCAGCATCCGTGAACCTGACCAAGGCAGTCTCGGTCCCATGGTTCCTCCAAAACCATGCTGTTCAGCACACAAAACATTGTATTTCTCAAGATAGGAAGTAATTTGAACAGAAACAATCTTTTCAAGTATTTTGCTTAATGGATTCAAAATAGATATAGGTCTGAAATCATCAAACATTCAGTTTGAGAAACCTTAGGAATCAGGACTATTCGAGCACATTTCCATGAGGAAGGAAGAGAACCATTCACAACTTAAAAATAGAACACAAAGAGGAGGCAATAAACGGAGCAATTATTCTAATGAAACGCCCATCCAAACCATCACCACTGTCGCTAAATCTGTCAGGAATAAGGGACAACTTCAGAACTTCATTTGGGTGTACCTTGTGAAAACAGAAAGAAGGCCTATCATTAATAACATAATTCACTGTAGATGCATTGCACTGAGATAGATTACTAGATCTATACATAGAATAATCAGAAAACTTTTTCCCCAAGAGATTCGAAACTTCAGCTGGGTCAGAGACGATTCCATCAGCAGTCAGCAACATCTGGATAGATGGTTTTCTAGAAGGTGATATTAAAGAATTGATCAAGGTCCAGAAACATTTAGGATTGGCTAAATTCTCATCAAACTGTTTGCAGTAGAACATATTCTTTGCATTCTTAAACCAGTGCTCTAACTTTATTACGCAAGTATCTATATCTACCAATAAAAAACAGATGGAGATTATTTGTAATTATTCCAAGCCAAATTCCTCACCCTAATCCAGTCCCTAATTTCAGGTGAAAACCATCTGTTGAGTCTCCCTTTAACTGGTAACTTCCAAAAGGGAAAAGAAAAGCTTTTGAAAGGGCATAAGTTCCTTAGAAAAAAAAATTCAAAGCACAGTCGGTATCAGGAATAGAGTCAAGATATGACAAATCAATTTGTGAAAGTTTCAGGGGAAATAGAATTTATATCAGATTTCTTAGTCACGTAAGTAAACACACTGGGGAGGAATTTTAGGACATTTAAAATTTAAGACACAACAGATTGCTTGATGATCGCTTGTGGAATCGGGTAATACTCCAGAAAAAGATAACATCGACGGATGATTTGTAACAATCCAATCCAAAGTGGAGTGTTTACCCAATTTCACATTCAGTCTAGTTGGCTCAGAGATCATTTGAAATAAATTAAAGGACTGAAGAAAAGTTTCCAGCCAAGTTCGTCAGAAGCCAGCCAAAAAACAAAACCATAAGTAGATAAATACAAAGTCCATTTCTCAAAAACACCACACAAACCCACAAGTCCATTTTGAGGTGGATTGTAAAGGCATCAAATTAATAAATGCTTTTTACACCCCCAAGACTATTTTAATATGAAGCCAATCGGTTAAATCCTCAGTCAAAACTACTACTACCAATGACAGTCAATTCAAGCGAATCCTTATAATAAAAAAATAACCCCTCCTTTTTTTTTTTTCCAGGCCTATCAGATCTATACATACAATAACCAGAAACTGTACAAACTGCATCAGATATCTTAGGTTTTAACCAGGATTCGGTTAAGACCATTATATCTGGAGTGTATGTAAGAGATAGAGACTCAGTCTTGACCACCTTTGGAACCAAATGTCTTACATTTTGGTGGATTATTTTCAAACCATGAGCGGCATACCAGGGCCTAATATCAAACTTAGAAAAAGATGCAGAGGTAGTGGGCCCTGGCTTCAATTCTATATCACCAGACAAAGCCAGTAATTGCCATAACACACAACATCTTATAAAACATCCAAGTGTCCCCCAAATTGTTTTTGACTTCGTTTAAAAGGAGGCAAAATAAGTGAACCACATTTATACAACACTCCTTTGTGGTTAGAGAGCAAACCCACCGAAATCACAGTATCTGAGTTGCTCGCCACACAATTAGAGATTGAAAAGTCAAACAGGTCACTTTGTCCATCCACATTTGGCACAACTATGTATAAACTGATGTAACTACATAATAGTAACCCACAAATCACATAAAGGTTCCAACTACATCTATTCTCACATGTAGCCATGTTAAACTATTATAAAAACTAACAAATCAAAATTAAAACAAAACAAAAATAAAAACACACTGAAATTAAAACCAGTAAACAAAATATACAACGCAAAAATTAAAGAAACAAATATAAACAACAAAATTCATATAAAAGGACAGCAGCAACTTGGCAAGTTATAGCAGCAGTTGCACTCTTATAAAACAGTAACATTTCAGAATCACAAATGGCAGCAAAAAAGTAAAATCAGTACAAACAGCAGTGAAGCTGAACCATGCAAGCATCCACATTTCACAGCAGCAAACTTGGCAAATCACTGAGGAACATTCACTCCAGTTAAAGCATCCAGACATAAACACTGGATTACACCCACATCCAAATGACAAGGTGTGGGTAGTATGCAAAATGCTACACACAAGAGACCACAGTACTGTCACTCATAAGTTATAGTATTTCACTTCTTCCACATCAGCACACCTTTACAAACACGTTGGTTACAAATTCACTATCAATTCCTCAACTGGTGGACTGTGACACTGGTATTATAACGTGCCCCAGTCTTAACAGTCTGACTGTGGTCAACAAGTTATGGAAAAAGTACAGGCAGTGACAGAACCTGAAAACCTGATGTACTTTTTCAAATGGTGGGCTATACAACAAAAAGAGACAGAGAAGAAAAGATGCAATGACAGGAGAAACAAACAAAAGAAAAGATGCAGCAATGGGAGCAGCGCTTGCTGGATACCTTGCAAGCTATCAAAGCAGAAGGATCTGGCACTGGTCCAGCAGACCAAACAAGGTACAAGCAACTTAAGACATTAAACTTAAAGTTGTGTCCTCGGATGATATCGAGGCATACCTAACAACTTTGAAAGAGTTGCCACAGCCTGCCAATGGCGAAAGCAGCAATGGACAATCAGACTGGTACCCTGCCTGACAGGTAAAGCTCAACTTGCCTACAGCAATATGGACACTGCAGAGTTAGAAAACTATAACCTTGTGAAAAAATAAATCCTGAAAAGATGCATCTCCTCAGGAGAGACCTACAGGCAAGGATTCTGGTCCCTGGTGTACAACACATTCGACAATCCTTGAGAAGTCTTCACCCGACTCAGAGAGCTCCTTATTAAATGGCTCCAACCAGAAGGCAAAACACTCCCACAGATCGATACATTTGTAACGGAGCAATTCATCAACATCCTGCCTACAGATGTGCAGCTTTGGGTGAAAGAACATCGACCAGAAAGTGGGAAAAAGGCGGCTTCTTTGGCCGAGGACTACCAAATAGCCAGACAGACACCACAGCAGCAAGGTTTAACAGCCAAGTACCGGTAAGACCCTCTTTTTCCCATTTAAACTCAGTCTGATAAGAACTCTGGTGGGGGTTAAAAATCTGTTCCCAAAGACTATTTGTTATAATTGTAACAAGCTGGACCATATTGCAAGAAACTGCCTTAGTAAGGAGAGTGGCACTGGAGCAGATTTGTCCTTGGCAAATTGGGGCAAGTATTTAACAGATGTGAAGATGGGGGATAAGACCGTAAAAGGACTCATTGATTTGGAAGCAGATAGACCTTAGTGCATGTTGAAGTTTATTAATTTATTTATTGAGATGTTTCACCAGGAAGGCACACTGAGTGGCAAGTTGCTCATCTCCGGTGTGACCTGGGGAAGGGGTACAATAGAGGTGAAACATTAAACATTCAAGTTACAAGATCAACATTAACATACAGGTCTAAGGCAGGTGTTACGAGCAGTGGTACACATAATAGGTAGAAAGAGTGGACAATAAGTGTTAGGTTAATAAGTAAACAAGTGCTTACTTAAAAAAAAAAGGGGGTGAGAGGGGAAGGGTTGGGGAGGGGAAAAGTCGTGTTCAAATTACATTCAAGTTACAAGATCAGCATTAACATACAGTTGTAAAGCAGGTGTTACAAACAATGTGAAAACAGAGTTGTGCATAATGTATGTGAAAAAGTGAACAACAAAGTGCAGGTTAAGTAAAATGAAACAAGTGCTTACGTGAAGGAAAGAGCAAAGGAGAGGGAGGGATGTAGGGGAAGGGAGTAGATGAGGGATACAAGCTCCTTGGCGGGAGTAGGAGAGGGACCCATGAAGAGCACTTGGCATCCCTTACATTCTATGAGAGATCAAGGCAGGCCAGTAAGGGGGAGCAATTTGGGGATGGGGAGGAGAGCTAGAAATTTGGGGGGTGAGGGTGCATAGGGTAAAACGAAGGTGACAGTAGAGGGATAGGGTTTATCCAGGGCTTATAGGAGGGAATTAGGGAGGGACATGGCAGGAGCATCTAGGCGCAAGGTAATTTTTGAGGGCAGAGCTGATGGAGTAGGCAGAGGATGAGTGCAGGATTTGAGGGGGGAGTAAGCAGATTGGCCGATTTATGGTGGATCTGTAGGGGGCTACCAGGTTGCGGGAGTTCATTGATCAAAGGGAATGGGAGGATGGGGGGTTGGTATAAAGGAGGTTAGGTAGGAAGGGAGCTCACCCAACCAGTGCTTGGGAGGGGAATTTAGCACAAAAGTGCTGGGAAAAGACTATGCAAAGGGAGCAGGTACGAGCATCATCTGCATCAATGGGGACACGCGATACTATCCCACCACCCAAGTGACTCTGACCATTAAAGGTGTGTCGCACCAAATGCAAGTGGGGTAGTACCTAAGTTACCTGTACCCGTGATTTTTGGAAATGACTGTCCAGGATTTACTGAGTTAATCTCAAAGGAACTGAACCCTGCAGTTGCAGCAGTGGTAAAGAAAGCTCAGGCAAAGAAAATCTCACAGTGGGGACTTTTCATGTAAGTGACTTTGATTCAGACTTGTTTGAGAACAGCTCCAAGATCCAGAAGGCCAGGAAAGAAAGAAGACTTCTGAAACAACAGTGGCAACAAAAGACTGGACATAAAAGGTTAAAATATGAACATGCAAGCTAAACTGATTGATTGTGATTTTGTTTTAGAGCAAGCTAACGATGTATCTTCATGGACATAAGTCTCCACCACTCATTCACACTAGTGGGATTGGGCGGAGGCACTAAGACCACATCGGGAGCAAACTTTGCTGGAGGAATTACACGCTTGAAGGAGCGCCCATGAGACACGGCGCCCTGAGCAGCGGCTCAGCGGTAATGACCATCTCGGCGACGACCCTCCAACCGCCTCAGTTCTTTTTTTCCCCGCCGAAAGTGCGCTTCAGTGACGACGCGTCATTTGTCGGGAGTCAAACTTCAAACTAGCGATAGTTTTCAGTTTGTTTTTGTAACATTATCACGATAGTAGTATCGCTTAGTTTTATTCTATTTTTACGTAAAATTTTTCTAATATTTAAATTTAACTTACTTGAAGAAGTCTCGGCCTACTGGACGAGGTCGACCATAGAGCAGGTCAGGTGGCGGTGAGGAGCTTCGTGTAAGCTGTTCAGTCAGCGGCTGGGTCGGTCAGCCTCCTTCTCCTCAGCGGGGTTCCGACTACGGTCAGTCCGATGCCCGAGGATGGTGGTCCCCGCGGCATAAAATAAGCGGTCGCTTCTAGCGGCCGTTGAGCCTCGAGCTCTTCTTGACCCCACAGGTCCAAAAGAAGAGCATCACTCGAGGTCGCCCTCTGGTATGTCTGCGCGTCGACGGTCGGTTATCGTTGCTAGTTGGCGCCGTTGGATCGGGTGGCGCCGTTTGCGGCGTCATTTGCGGCGCCGTCCGCGGCGTTTGCGGGGCCGCGTGCCTCTTCGGCGCCATGCGCCTCCTCGGTGCCGTCTTCAGCCCGTTTTGCCGTCTCGGCGCCGGCGGCCCTTGGGGACTCTCCTTGTTTTTCTGCCATTTCCTTCTCTCCTAATTTTCACTCCTTTCCTGTCCAAACAGTCCTTTCTGGACCATCAGGAGATGATGTTGAGCCTGACCCAGACCCTCGGTTGGGTGATGAAGTGGAGAAACAGGATCTTTCTTTCTACAGAGCCTGTGGTTGAGGACCTGTCCTTTAAGTCTCTGTTGAAGAACCTGGGATCCTCTTTCTCTCCAGACTACAGACATCGATCCTGGGAAGATATTAAGACTCCAGTATCTTCATGCTCGGAGATCCCTGGTTGACTCCTCCGATTCAGCCTTCCTTGAGGCAGCTGTCTCAAATGGTATGGAATAACCCTGCTCTTATTCCCTCAGTGGCTAAATCCATTGATAAAGTATTCAGCTCCCAAGGATCGTCCATTTTGGCATCCCAAGCCTTTGCGGATCCTATTGTAGTCCTGGCAGAGAATGACAAGGTCGTTCTTCCTCAAACTACTACAGCTCGACCTATTAACAAAGAGTCTCGTAAGATTGATACATTAGGTAAGAGTCTTTGCTGCCTCCACTCTAAGTATGCGTATTGCCAGTTATCAAGGCTATTTTTCTCAGTATGAGTATATCCTGTGGCACTCTATGAAAAGAATGGTTGAAGCTCTTCCAGATTCGGATTCAAGTCAGAGCTTCTTCTGGCCGTTATTAAAGTATTGAGTCAATAACCAACAGGTCAAAACCGCCATGGGCGCTTTGACACTGCTTCTCGCTCAGCAGCAGCGAGGTTTGTACTGCGCCATTCCTGGCTGCGTGCTTCTGGCTTCCACGAATGATGCTCAGCAGCAGGTGATGGCGCTGCCTTTTGATGGCTCCTTTCTTTTTGGCCCTCAGGTGGAGCAAGCCTTAGAGGCCACTCAGAAGACTAGATCGGCCATTAAGTTGGCCAGACCTCCGCCTGCCCCTCTGGGGGCATGTGAACAGGCGTCAGTTTCATAGTCGTCAGTCCTTGAGGCAGAGGCAGGGAAGCTTCCATAAAGCCAACCTGCCCAACCTCAAAGAAGGCCGCAGCAGAAAGCGCAGGGGACCTAAAGCTCCCAGCGCTACCTTATGAAGTCGTTGGCCCAAGTTCCATCCACTCTCTGCCCGAGGTGGAACTTTCTCCTCGTGGGGAGGTTGTCTGATGTACTTCTACAACCAGTGAAGTCATAACCTCAGACAAATGGGTCCTTCGGATAATTAGCGAGGTTATTCTCTCAATTTCTTGGAACCCCCCAATTGTCCTCCCCATCGACAACCCAGGTTGTCGGCCTCTCAATCAGACCTCCTCACGCCGGAGATCCAGGGCCCTTCTGAACAACAGGGCAATAGAACTGGTGCCCCGCATCTACGAAACACAGGGTTCTCCCATTACTTTCTGGTTCCAAAGAAATCTGGGATCGCCCCATTCTAGACCTCAGAAAGTTAAACAAATTCCTCCCAGGGAGAAATTCAAGATGATTTCCTAGGTACCCTGTTACCCTTGCTGCATCAACACGACTGGCTGGCCTCTCTCGATATGCAGGATGCTTACCAGCATATCCCGTCCATCCGACCCACATCAAATTCCTCAGGTTTGTAGCTTTGGGTCAGCATTATCAGTTCAGAGTCCTGCCCTTTGGGCTATCCTCGGCGCCATGAGTTTTACAAAGTGTTGTGCAGTTCTTGGCGCATCTCAGGAAAAGTCGGACTCAGTGTTTCCCTACCTGGACGATTGGCTTCTAGCAAGCCCTTCCGGCCAAGGGACTTTGGAAGCCGTGCAAGCGACTTCTCGTCTTCTCACGTCCATGGGAGTTCTGCTGAATTTGAAAAATCTCAGCTGCAACCCTCCCAGAGCTCCTTTTCATAGGGGCGGCTTCTAGACACCTCTTCAGCGAAGGCTTTCCTTCCAGAGGACAGAGACTCGACATCCCTGTATGGCCTGTTACATCAGGAGAACCAATCGGTTACAGCTCTCTCGATGCAAGCGCATGTTGGGTCTCATGGCGTCCTCGGTCTTCACTGTCCCTCTGGCCCGACTGCACATGAGAACCACCCAATGGATGCTCTCCACTCAGTGGTCCCCGACCTCTCACCCCCAGTCTTATCCCATCAGGTGCCGGGCCCTTGAAGGTCTCTCACCTGGTGGTCTCAAGAAAACAATCTCCTGGAAGGATTCCCCTTTGCTCCCCGGATCATCAGATCTCCATCACCACAGATGCGCACAGCTAATGGGATGGGGGCTCACTATCTCTCCTCCACACTCCAGGTGTATGGACTCAGTTGAAACTCATCTCACATAAATGTCCTGGAGATGAGAGCGGTCCTCTATGCAATCCGAGCTCTGAAGGATGTCCTTTGTCACAGAACATTCTCCTTCAAGCGGACAACAAAGCAGTGAAGTATTACATCAACAAGCAAAGCGGTGCTCATTCTTATCCCCTTTGCAGGAAGCAATGAGGTGTGGGAGTGGTGCTTGGAACACAAGTCTCTGATTCAAGCGGTTTATCTGCCAGGTATACAAAGCGACCTAGCAGATCACCTCAGCAGAGCGAGGCAGACCCTCACAGTGGTCTCTCGATCCAGCCGTGGCTTCGGTCTCTGTTCAAAGTGGGGGACTCCAGACCTGGACCTTTTGCATCCCCACTCAGCATAAAACTGCCTCTCTTCTGCTCCAGAAATCCAGGGCCTGGCATTTTCTGTCAGGATCGTTCAGGCTGCGGTGGACAAAGCGCTTTCTTTACGCCTTTCCACCACTTCCTCTAATCCAGAAGTACTCCTCAGGAGTTCGAGTCTCAGGGACCAAGATGATTCTCATTGCTCCTTCCTGGCCTCGGCAACTATGTTTCCTCTACTCACATGTATTGGCAGCCTCTCGAGACCACTTCCTTTACAAATCAGTCTTTTGACTCAGGGTTCGTTGGTCCATCCCAACCTGAAATCACTTCACCTTCATGCTTGGCTCCTTTTCTAGGAATGGTATATGTTGTTCATCCACTGACCCACCCGGCTTCCCGGACAACCTGGCTTCCAGTGGGCTAGATCTGGCATCATGGGGTGGTGCGGGTTTTACCACCGGGTGGGTGGGAGGAGCCAGCTTGAAGACCTTCCGACTAGATTTAAAGCGGCAAAGTACCTGCCAGACAGTGTGGATGAACAACATATACCATTCCTAGAACTCCTGTTACAGGTGAGTAACCTGTATTTCTTCCCTTTCTGCAGGAAGGGAAGAAGTGGTACTGCTCAAGGTCACCCTGTCTGAGGTCTGCTGTGAGATCCTTGGTCTTCTGTAGCAGGAGGCCCTCATGGGTGCTGTCCGCATCAACAGGGGGTTCTTTTCATGGGAAGTCAGGGTCTCTGGCCCTGTGTCCTTCTGTCTTAGTGGGGACTCTGGTGGGCAGTTAACTGCAACTCCTTATGAATGAGTGGGTGCAGCATCTGGCTAGTTTGTCTCTGTTTGTAGAAATGGTCCCTGGCCCTTTCGTCCGAACTGGAGCCGCAGGCAAGGCCTTCAAGCTGGGTAGAGCTTTTGGCTCTGGCAACTGCCCCTGGGCCTTTGCTGGTAACCTTTGCAGCTGACTCCTGTCCACTGTCTGCACCACTTTTTCAGTGTCACTGCGATGGGACTGTGCAGTAACCTTGCTGGTCACTCCAGTGCTGTCTGAATTGTCTGCAACAGGGTTGTCACTGGTGTCTTCACTAGACCTGTCCCGCACCGTCCTTGGTGTCGGGAGGCCTCCTGGTGCCAGATTCTGTTGTGGCCACGACACCACCATTGATGCTGGCTTCATGTAAAATGGGGTCTGTTACTGAAGCTTCATTTTGCATTGGGGGCTATGCAATCTATACCCCTTCTCCATCCTCCCTCGGGCAGGTGCAAGTCTGACCCTGAACTCATAATCTCGGAGGGTGGTGACAGTGACATTTTTTTATAGACTGGGCTCTTCGGACCCAGACCCTTCTCCTGTTCCTCAGGAGGATTTAACTTTCCAGGCCTTGCTAAGAAATATGCGTTCTGCACTCGATTTTGAGCCTTGAGTTATTGACCCAGGGAAATTTTTCCATCAGCAGTGGTTAAGCATTTCTACCATGCCAGTTAGCCCAATTCCCTCTCTTCTTCCAGCATTTGAAACCTTCTCGGGTGCAGTTTGGAGTAGGCCTGCTTCTATCCTGCCTGTTTGTAGGCGGATAGAAAGTACACTGCTCCTAAGGACCGATGAGTGTGTGTTTCTCAGCCTATATCTGATACTGTTGTTGTTCTTGCTGAGGACGACAAAGCTGTTCTGCACCAGAAGGTTACTGCACACCCTGGTAACAGGGAGTCGCGCAAGATACACTGTGGGCACAGCCACTACCCCTGGTATGCGAATTGCTAGCTACAAAGGGTATTTTTCCTAGTGAGTGTACCCTTTAGAGCTCGCTTAAGTCTGTCGCAGAGTCCGTGCCTAAACACAAGATCCTACAAACTGTTATTCATGGCATTGAATTTAAGTCACCAACTCAAAGCAGCTATGGATGTCTTCGACGCTGCTGCTCGCTCTGCTGCAGTGGGCGTTTGTGTGAGAAGGTACTCCTGGCTTTGTATTTCTGTTTTTTCTCAGTATGTCAAACAGCAGGTAATGAACGACCTTCCCTGTAGGTATGTATCTTCATCATTCCTCAGTGGTGGGTTATATGCCAGAGGCACTAGGACCCCATGGGAGCAGTCAAGCTTAGAGACTTTTTTTCTAGGGGAGAAGCTGGCACTGGGACAGCAACGCCCTCTCGGCCGACGCATTGCGTGGCGCTCGAGGGTTGGCTAGTAAGCAACACCGACTCCTCCCTCACCTCAGTTCTATTCTTCCCACTGTTGAGAGTGCACCTCATGGAAGCTGAAGAGCTGTTGCTGTTATGCAGTTGAAATTTGTCAGTCAGTTGCCGAAGTTCTGTATAGCTGTTACTCGATGCCGTAGAGCTGCAAACGGGTGAGACCATTCTTTTTTCTTCTTCTATGGCACAGTGTTTTTCTGTAGTTTTGGTGTTTATTTGTGTCGTGACGATAATGTCCAATTCAGGGCCTAAATCTAAGACTGGACGTGCCCCCATGCATTGGTGCCCTTGCGGCAGGTCCATGACCGTAACAGATCGGCATGATCGCTGTCTTTCCTGCCTCGGACCCCAGCACAACATGGACAGTTGCAACGCTTGTTTCTCCATGGACCGCCTGGACCTCTAATTCGTCCGCTGAATGTGGTTTGGAATCCTCCCTCCTTGGAGGACAGTGTTGATCCCAGGATTCCAAGGTAAGACGTTGCGCCCGATTCTATATGTACCGAGAGAGAGCAGGCCTCTGCTGGTTTGATCTCGCTGAGACTGCAGGCTTGCGAGAGGGGTCGGGCGGACAGTCTGCCTCCTCTGGGGGGGTAATTTGAGAATTCCTCTTGGTCTGTCGCTTCCTCAGAAGTGTGACCACCCCTGTGTCGCTGTCGCAGCTACACGCTCGGCCCAAACTAGTGGGATTCTCAGCGACACCCACCCCGGCTTCTGGTTCCACCTCCGGAACCAGTGTGCAGTGTGGTGCCGTGGTTCGTACTATGCCCGTCTCAGATGCCGCTAGCGGTACCAGGAGCAGCATGGCTCCGGGATGGCCACTTCACCGGTCTTCCTGATCTCTTCCTCTTTGGAGGATGATCGGGATGACCCAGAGTGGCTGACCAGCTCCGCGAAGTCCTGTTGCTTCTCCAGGCCTAGTAACTTTGTTCTTGAGGTAACTTCTTCTGCCAGTCCCCTTGGGGGCCTTGCCCTTGGAGCTGACTCCTCTGAATCTCTGTGCCAGGGACTCTTATGATGCAGATTCTGGTGCCATGGAGGAGGGTGGCACTGAGTTGGGGGATGGCACCTGGTCCGAAGACTGCTCCATGCTCAGTGCCCAGTTGGAGTCAGGTGCCAACTTCATTGCCGGGTCTGGCTCCAGGGGCAGTGCCGGATTTGACTCTGGTGCAGGTTTGGATTCTAGGATGGTCTCGACTGACTCCTTGGGTGCTGGGACCTTCTTAGAGTCCACTTCTACGGGTCCTTGGGAACAGTCGGGGGGGGCAGGTCCTTTTCTGAAGGAGAGAACTTGAGGGGGTCTGGGGTGGCATGTAGGCCTCTTCTAGAGCCGCTGGTAGCATGGGAAGGAGTCGTCGGCTGACCCCTCACTCCTTTGTTTTTCTCAGCAGGGAGGGTCTGCACCTGGTGGGGCTGGGGACCGCCCGCAAGGGTCAGACCAGCTCAGATTGTCTCACATGGGGTCCTTTCTTTAGGGCACCACTTTGTTCGTTCCCATATGGTTGGGTAGCCTACAGTGGAGCACGTTGCACAGCACCTCCAGCGCCCCCCACCCCGGGATTCTGCTCTGGCTCACAGACCTCTCCCCTTTTCGGATCATCTGCGTTCCTGGGCATCTTGAGTATTTTAGGGCCTTTGTCCTGGGATCAATTCAGGTCCTTGGTAGCTGCCTTCCCTCGTTATTTGAGAGCCCTGGGCCAGGTCAACTAGCGACTAGAAACCCTGCAGCTCCAGAGTCTGAATCGGCTCCTCTGCCTCCTCATCTTCCTCCGTGGGAAGAGAATATTCGATCCACCTGTCCTCAGATGCTGATATCACCTGCTATCAGCAGTTCTTGTTAGGGCTGCTGGAGGAGCTCGATTTGTCCCATTTGGCTAGTTGAAATTCTGCCCATGTGGTGCAGACTCCTTGAGGAGTTCAGCTCGGAGAATATTATTCTTCCGCAGCCTGTTCCTTACTCGGAAGCATTGCATCGGGTCTGGCAAAACCCCTCTGCCCCTTCTCCAGCCTCAAAGGACTGCCAGCGCAGGTATTGCACACCCCGAGGTTCTCCAGGTTCCATGCCTCACCCTTCTTGTAGGATGGAGCCTTTGGATACTCCATCTTGGCTCCGCCATCCAAGACATGACTGCCACCGGGGTCTGACTCAGCCGAGTTCGACCGCTGGGGGAAGAGTTTTTCTCAGCAGCACGTCTTCTCTTATGTGTCTCGGCTTATCAGGCACCTACGAATGGTGCTAGGACAACAACTATCATCATTGCCTGACACCGAGGCAACCAGGCAAGCCATTTGTCTTTCTGCAAGGGGCCTAGAGCTAGCGAGGCACCAGTCAAGGGCATCTTATGATGCCAGTGAGGTAACTTCTAGGCTGGCAGGAACTGCGGTCTGCAGTAGGCGGTCAGCGTGGCTTCACTTATCCCTGTTGTCGACCTTGGCCCGACATAGAGCCATTGCCTTCCTTTTCCAAGGAGCCCACTTTTTCTCCCGCAGTATGAGACGGGAGTTAGCGGGGCGCCTTCCCTCTCCCAGGCAACAGGAGTCCCTTGTCTCACCCTGACCAGTCGCAGGCCTGTAAGGGGCTTCTTCCTCCTGTGCTGTCCCCCACAGGGGGCTGAGGGAAGTAACATCACTCAGGGAGGTACCAGTGCCTATGTTGCTTGGTACTCGCCCACCAATGATGAATGGTGAAGAAACATACAAGGAAGATATGAAAATTGCATACTTCCTGTAATTCTTGATCTTCCTGTATATCTTCACCATTCATCACTGCATCCTGCTCACCATCCCCTCTTGAGTCTCATATTCTGGGCAGTGCCCTGCTTGCCTTCTTCTCTCCCCCCACCCCCATTGAGGCCAGTTGTGGGCAGAGTCCTGCTGGCACCTCCGGGTGCACTGGTTCTTCGGGTAAGTGTCCAGGACCCACCTTGGGGAGAGGGCAAGCAGTGGTGCTTGCCCTCTTCTTATATGGGCTCCTCAGAGCCCCTTCTTCGTGATCTGGATGGCAACCCTCTTCAGGTCTCCTGCCCTCTTGAGAGGGGGTCAGGGTTCAAGCCTGGTCCCATTTGGGCTTTCGATCCTTTTTCGAATCATTGAACAGTAGATGGGCTCCGGGGACCTTCTCCCCCCCCCCTTCTCTTCCTGGAGCCATGGCTCCTGCATTGTGGTTGGCCTGGCTGGGTTCACCTGGGGCAGGGTCCCCCTCCTTCTAGTCTCGCGAAGGGCCCCTTTTGAACAGCCTCTTCTCCTCCTACCTACTGACTCTGAGTAGGTTAGATCAAGATGGAAAAGAAAATACCAGGCCCCTTCTGCGTAGAGGCTTGGATTTGAGAGTAGGTCCTGTTCCCACTTCCGTCCTTTGTGGGACAGAGTTGAGACCTTGGCACCCCTCCTTCTTTTTCCCATCTCCTATGGATCAGAACGGTGTGCCTGGTAAGTTAAAGCTCCGCCTTCAAGCTGCTCTGTTGGGTGGTGTCCGGCTGCACAATTGAGTCTTGCCTTACTTTGTCCAGGTGGAAGACTGCTGTGCATACTCTCCCGCTCCCTTTGTGGTGGTTATTGTGGGAGTAGAGTCTCTAAGCGAGGTCCTTCTGGGCCCAGGGTGTTCTTCAGCACCTTTGCAGAAGTGCTATCCCATCTCTCACTGTCTCTCCGTCTTTCTCTTTCTTTCCTATTTGTTCCCCCTGACCCCCATTCCTCCCTTCTCTGCGCGGTGGTTGGGGCCCCCACACCCCTAGGTAACTTCCCTCCTCCTGTGCTCGGCTTTATTCCTCCTTCTGTTTATATCCTTTCCTTTTGCTGTCACTCTTGCTCCTTTGCCCCGCCCTCCTCCTTTTCTCGGTGTCTTGTTTTCCACTCTCTGTGGCATACAGAACTGAGGTGAGGGAGGTGTCGGTGTCAGTTACTGGTCAACCCTTGAGCGCCATGCAATGTGTTGTCTCCTCCCCCTAGAAAAAAATATCTTAGCTTGACTGCTCCCGTGGGGTCCTAGAGTCTCTGGCATATAACCAGCCAGTGATGAATGGTGAAGATATACAGGATGATCAAGAATTATGGTGGGTACATCATTTTCATTTCCCTTCCATGGTACTTACTAGAACTGTAAAGACTTGCATACCAGCTCCTGCTAAATCGGAGGTGGGGAAGGACGAGGTTTCTTTCAGAACAGGCAGTCCTTTTGAGGAAAAGGTAGGGGAACCCAAAGTAAATCTCAGAACAGCTAACCTGTTTTCTTGTTTGTTTTGTTTTTTTCCTTTTTTAAATTCTTTGGTAACCGGGCATGGCCCACTAGACGTAAGTGCCTATTTTCAGGGTTGATCTGGGAGCACTGAGCTGTTTAAGTGAGAGTCACACCGTATGCAAGTGGAGTGTGTGAGAATCAAACCCAGGTCTGCTGGATGTACCATGCTCACTGAATGCTCATTACTCTGATCTCTAGGCTATACTACCAGCCCACATAAGAAGGCGCAGCTGAAGGCACGGGTGCCAAAAGCACTTCGTGCCACCCTCTGAAGCTCTGGCCCTGGTCCTGCCTCATCTGCCCGAGGTAGACCTCTCCTCTGCAGTGGGGGGCGGTGGGGTGCATCCGACCTAGGTTTATGATCAGTGGGAGTCCATCACGACAGATGAGTGGGTCCTCCCGAATCATCCGTGATGGATACTCCCTGAACTTCTGAGAAATCCTTCCAGACAGTCTGCCCAGAAGGTAACCCCTCTTATCAGCCCACTTATGTAGGAGATTGCAGGCCTTCTGAGCAACAAGGCAGTGGAAGTAGTGCCAGAGTCGGAAAGAAACACAGGCTTCTACTCCCCCTACTGCCTAGTCCCAGAGAAACCATGGGGCATGCACTCCATTCTCGACCTCAGAAATCTGAGCAAGTTCACAGATCGAGAGAAATTCAAGATGGTTTCTCTGGGATCTCTGCTTCCCTTCCTGAAGCTTCAGGATTGGTTAGCCTCCTTGGATGTGCAGGATGCTTACCCGCTTATTCTAGTGCACCCCACTCTCCACAGATACCTTCAGTTAGCTGTGTTGGGCCAGCATTAGCATTCAGAGTCCTGCCCTTTGGGCTGTCCTCAATGCCTTGAGTCTTTACAAAGTGCTTTGCCTTACTTGCAATGCATTGGAGAAATCAAGACTCCAGGTTTACCCTTGTCTGGACGACTGGCTAATAACCAGCTCGGCCAGGCAAGAGACTGAACAAGCAGTGGCCATGACCTCTGTTCCTAACCTCCATGATGGTTTTGCTGAGCTTAAGTCTGCCCTTCAACATTCACAGCAGTTGCTGTTCATAGGAGCACTTCTGGATACTACCAAGACCCGTGCCTTCCTTGCAGAAAGCAAGAAATCCAGCAGATGGCATGTTACATAATGGAGCACAAATCTGTGCAAGCACACTCCATGCAATGCATGCTAGGTCTGATAGCCTCCTCAGTGTTTACAGTGCCTCTGGCACAACTACACATGAGAACAACTCTGGACGTTCAGTGCTCATGGTCACAAGCATCATATCCTCAATCGTACCCCATTTAGGTGACCAAGTCTCTAGTTTGCTCACTTACTTGGAGGACAGTCTCCGCCACAGCTTTCCCTTCTCCCTACTGAAGCCCCAGGTGACTCACCACAGATGCCTTCCTGATGGGATGGGGCAGCCACTGTTGGGGTCTCCAAACACGAGATGTCTGGGAGCCCCTCAGAGACTCCTCTCCACATCTATGTGATTGATATGAGAGCTGTGTTGTATGGCCTGTGAGGACTGAATTGATCTCTTCAGCCGCAAAATGGTCCTCCTCTAGATGGATAACAAGTTCATCATGTACAGTATTATATTAACAAGGAGGAGCGCACTTACCCTCTCTGCAGGGAGGTGATGAGTGTGGAAATGTTGCCTGAAGCAAGGGATCCAGCTCCGAGTAATTTCCCTGCCAGGAGTACAAAATGCTCTGGCAGATGAGCTCAGCTGAACAGAGGCCGATCCTCAGCAGTGGTCACAGGCTCCAGAGGTAGTGAGATGACTATTCGATGAGTGGTGAATGGCAGATGTGGACCTTAGTGCATTCTCACGCAATGGCAAACTGTCTTGATTTTGCTCCAGAAATATGATGTTATCTGTCAGGTTGCATTCTGATTGAAATTGCAAAATATTTTTCTGTATGCATTTCCTCCAATCCCTCTGGTGTAGAAGGTACTGCTGATACTGAAGGCACATGGGGGCAACATAATACTAACCACCCTGTTGGCCTTGACAGATATGGTTTCCTCTGCTCAGTCAGCACAGGGAAGTTCTTTCCACTCAGGACGGACTGATTGACTGTCACCTGGTCCATCCCAACCTGCACACCCTACACCTTTCGGCCTGGCTACTGAAGAAATAGAAGTGAGCAGGTACAGTGTATCCCAGTGGGTCTTTGAAATACTTTTGGCTGCCCGTTAACCTTCCGCTAGGAAGACTTGCACAGTGGTAAAGATTTTCCGTGTGGTGCTCCAAGACCCAAATGGACCCATTTTGGTGCTTATGTGACAAGGTTCTGGAGTACTTACTGGACATATCTGATGCTGGCTTGCAGTATTCCACAGTCAAGGTCCATTTGTGAGCTATTTCAACATACCACGAGCCAATCTGTACCCTCTACCTGGCTCAGCTGCCCCTATTTAAGAAATTCCTTGAGGGTATTTTACACACAAGGCCCCATCTGGAAGCAAGTAGTTCCCTGGGATATCAGCCTTGTGTTGGATGTGCTCATCCGCAAGCCCTTTGATCCTCTTGTGACACATGAGCTAAAGTTTTTAACTTGGAAAGCAGCTTTTCTAGTGGCTATTACTTTTGCTTGCAAAGTGTCTAAAATTCTCTGGATATGAAGAGGGTCCTTTAAGTTTTATCTGGACAGAACTAAGGACTTCAGGCAATTCTAACAGCTCTGGTCTCCTTCGATACCAATCGAAAGGGACAGCCTGTTAAAATTAAGTGCCTGGCAGGACATCCCCGTAAAGTGGATGTCCTGAATATCTTCATCCCAATTAATGGCTTGTACCATAGTAGAATCGTGTTTACAAGTAACCTATTTCCTCCCTAAATCTGTAGGTATGTAGATATGTAAAAGGACTTACATGTTAAATGCTTCCAACGTTTTTATAACTTTATACTGATTTGACTTACAGATATTAAGAAACATACTGCAGAGGACAATCCTGACAAAGTTACTTTGGAAAAAGCTATTGAATCACTGAAGGTAGTAATGACGTAAGTGGTGCTTTTGTAAAGTTTAATGTTCTAATTACAAAGATTCATTTATAGCCACATGCAATGCATCATCCTCGCTCCTCGAGCCAGCATGTGGAAACCGATCAGATGCAAACCGCAGCTGTGTGCACTCCTCCACTTCTTACACAAGTCCCTTCAACTACTCAGTCTTTTTTCTTTCAGCCAAAGAGAAGAGGGTTGAAATGGCAAGATTGTGTGTGTGTGTACTTGAACTTGCTATTGCTTCTCTCTTTGGAAAAGATGGCTGTAGGTATCTGTGCATGAGAAGTGGAGGCATTCATGCAGTTGCAATTTGAATATGGAATGATGCAGTTTGTGTGACTGGTATATAAATAGCTGTAAAAGTAGCTGCAGGTGAATAAAACTCTTTCCTTGGCCATATATACACAAACTCCTTGTACTAATGTTTTGCTGGGTTGTTTTAGAATGAAAACAGTGAGAGCCAGCCCAGTGGCACGGAGGGTAGAGGCATCCATGCCTCACCTGCCATCGTAACGGTGACGAACTCAGACCGCTGGGGGCTGGCCGGGGAGAGGAGAATTAAGCGTCCATGGGATGGCTCTCCTCTGGGAGGGAGGGCTGTGGGTTCTCAGCATTGACCTAACCCCTGGTGGAGGCTCGGGGTAATTGGTGTAACTTGGGGATGGAAGGGATGGTGACCGTTGACACCTTATGCACGGTAGCAAGCATGGTGCATCTGAGACGGCATTGCATGTCCATCCTTTCCTACAGAGAAAAAAAATTGGGAAAGAATAGATGGGTGCAGCGCAGATGGCATCGACCTCTCCTGGGCTCTGCTCTGGACTCTAGGGCACTCTCCCACACCAACTGCATTACTTTGGTGGGTGGCGCCTGCCATTGGACCCCTGCCGGGGGTGCTGGGCCAAGGGCTGACACTGGATCCTTGTCGCTGGCGGTGTGGCACCCCCCAACAAACCCTGCCATGGGGGGGCTGGGGGCTAGGCTGCAGCAGAGAGGATAAGTAGATTAAGGAAAATAGAATGAAAGCAGTGTTTATGCCATAAGTACATGTGGCACTATAGTACAAATTGTAATGTTCAGGTTAAATGAGACCAGTTCTTTAACATGAGTTTCCCTTTGACTTCTCCATAGACATATTAATGAAGACAAGAGGAAAACTGAAGGACAGAGGCAGATATTCGATGTTGTGTATGAAGTAGATGGGTGCCCTGTAAGTTCTCTAAATTGCTTATACAGTTTATAAAATGTCTTTCAGTCATGGAACACATTCTAAACACTTCACTGGTTAAAAAGCATCTCCTGACTGCATTAAATCCCTAGGTATGCACACTTGGTTACCAACTTATCTACCTAGAAGCAGCCTAAATTTAGAATTCTCTGGAATCCTAGTTACTTCAGTGGTCAAAATATATCACATGAACATTGAATAATTTTCAGTAACTGCATGGCGTGCTGTCAGCCTAACACAATCTGCTTTACAGCTTAACTACACAAAAATAAAACTTTCTTCCATTGAAATAGTAGTTTCCATTTTAGAAGTGCAGTAACACAGTTCAGGATGTGCTTGTCATCAGATTTAATACTTACCATGTCTGTTGAAAGGCACAAGGCGCAGTTGGCCTGGTGCCTTCCAGTTCACCTAGGGCATGTATGAATTCTCTAGAAATGCACGCCCTGTTGTGGCTTATTGCTTACTTATAAAATGGGCTCCTTTTAAAAAAACTTTTACAGTTAGAAAAATAATTGTTATATGTTGAAAAAAAGATTTGCTTATGTTGAAATAAGATAAAATAGTCCTTCCGCCTACTGCACAATGACGTCATGATGACATCATTATGTCTGTACTAGACAAAGTGCTGCAGGAATGCTACCTCCCATCCCCACCCCCAAGTACTGTTGTGGATCTTTTTTAAATGGAAAGGAGCTCCAGTACACAGGACAGAAGAGAAAGAGAAAATGTATTTTTTCTCCTCGCTGAGCGGCAGTGAGTGGGTACACGCACAGACACGGAACGTGGCTCCTCTCTTTCCTGGGGAGTGTGTGGAAGCAATCTTCCAATGCCGTGCGTGACTGAGCCAGTATCAAAATAAAAGAATAATGCCTGAAACTTTTTTAATTAGTGAGGCAAGGTGTGAGCGCTGTTGCTAGCAGAGAGAGCAGGAGCAGTAGTCTGATTTAGGGATGAGACGCAACTGTTAAGTGTGTCGGTTAATTGCAAGTAAACAGACACAGCAGGGCTTATTTTTTACACTTTTGGCCGAAAGGGGAAAGAGGTGAAGAGGGAACAGCGCAAGAGTTTTCAGGATCAGCCGAAATGTCTCTTATAAGCTGAGTTCACGAGAGTAAAAAAAAATGGTGGCATTCAGCATTTGAACAGCACACTGATTATGCAATGCGGTCCTGCTTTTCAGTAATAGTTATTACCCATGCATGGAACAGATTTCATGCACAGGTAATAACCAGTCAGGAAGCAGGATTTCCTCTTGCCATTTTATAATGCAGGTTACAAGATGACAATGTGAGTAGGTACATTCAGTTGTAGGAAGAAACAATAGTGCAATTTTTATAAGGGCATAGCTGAGCATACAGTTGACAATGCGTTAAGAATTGTGCAAGAGGCTACATAATATCAAGGAGAGTGGTACAATCAAGTTGGTCATTTAATTGGTGAGATAACAGGGAATAACTAATAACGGTTACTAACTGTTTGACTAGTCACAAGAGATGAGTGATAGAACAATGCCTCATTTCTTATAGTAAGGGCAGTAAGTGCATCTTTGTGCAGGAGGATAATTACAGGGTGATTAGTTATGGGCAGGTACATAGAAAGCTTTGCAGCATATGGGCTCGAAGATGACTTCGCAATGTGCCAAATCTATGCTCTAGTCACACATTGGGAGGTATTTTGTTCCAAAGCACAGGGGCCGTCGAAGAGAAGGAAATTTTGCCATACCTAGTGTGTGATCTGGGGACTGTTAATTGGTCTGTGCCAGAGGATTTAAGGGTGTAGCTACTAGTATTAGGTTCAGACACATAGTCATTTTCCCAGGTCATGTCTGAAAATAGTCACAGCTTGTGTCTAACATACCCACCTGGTTATCAAAAACTAAATACATTTGATGCCACCATTGAAAGAACCTTTATTTAGGTTTTGTACCAGTGGTTACAAGATCTACAAGGACAGTAGTCACATAGTTGTGTTTGCTGTTTGGGCCTGTTATGAGTAAAGTAGTAAAACTTTTATTTTTATACAGGAAAACAAATCTTTAGGCCAGTTGGCCTAATTCACAAGACTGTCCTGTTACTAACTAGTTGCCTATACATTAAAAACAAGTAACTACCGTAATGACTAGACAGGCATGACAGTACAAATATTAAATATAGTTAATCTCCTCATATTTCAGTAACAATCTCCAACAATCCATTCATACCTTATCTGTAACATTGACAAATGATAGAACTTGATGGAAATAATTCCTGCAAAAACTGGCTGTACACTGGAAATGAACATGCTGAATGGGATAGTTTGTTATAGTATTTTGCAACCTGATAGCATAATGTCTTTTCTCCATATTTATTTTTAGTAACTAAGATGGACATTTTATTTAATTGACTAGCTCTCTCTTGGGTCTTAAATCTGTTTGGTCACACTATCCAGAAAATGTTTATGTAATGCTCCGGACTATATTTATTTATAAATTAACTTTTGCCACTCCATGGCACATTTTGTTTCGAGTGGTAACCACTGTAAAGTCAGTAACACACAGGGGTGTGCTCTTAGGTCACACCGCAAAATGTATCTTGCAATTCTGTTCTACACCTTATCTGAGTTGTTTAATAATGTTTTGTTAGCAGTACGGTATAAAAAGTCCCCATAAGTCAATACATGAAGTATTAGTTGTTCAGCAACGTTTTCCCTGCTATTTTAAGTTAGACACTTCGTTGTTCTTCACAGGGCTCTCACTCTTTTATTCACCCTATCAATTAATGATCCTATATGTTCTGCAAAGGTCATATTTTCATCAAAGATAATTCTCAGATAAGTGTAATAAAACGTTATTTAACTTGATATTTAGTTGTTTATTTCTCTTGGATTTAGACCCAAAGTATAATATTTTTGTTTTGTTAGCATTCATTACAAGGCCTGACCTGGTGAACCACCCCCCTACGCTATTAAAATCCAACTGCATTTTATTTTCTAATTCACTACTGTTATGGCCTATTGTTCTAGCAGTGTCATCTGCATACAGTCGTATCTGTGAGTGCTGCATTACTTGTGGGAGGCTGTTGAATATT
Organism: Neoceratodus forsteri; assembly: GCA_016271365.2. Lineage (NCBI taxonomy): Eukaryota > Metazoa > Chordata > Ceratodontiformes > Ceratodontidae > Neoceratodus > Neoceratodus forsteri. The sequence continues at coordinate 514,195,388 of CM028137.1, forward strand.
AAAAACAGAGGTCCTAATATGAACATCTGTGGCACTCTCCTAGTCACTGCCCTCTTTGTAGAACTTTTCCCCATTTGATACAAGGTGTATGCGATCTGCCAGGTAAGATTTTAGCCAATCTCTGGGGTCTTCAGCAATCCCCATTATTTCTGCAGTTTGTAGCAGAAGGACGTGGTTTACCAGGTCAAAGGCCTTCGATAAATCCACAAATGCTACAGCAGTTGCCAGACCCTTGTGCCATGATGTAGTCACGAGATTATTGAATTCTTTTTTTTTTTTATTATTTTTCCTGGGAGGGCCTCCGTCCTGTCTGTACCCTGGTCACGGTCCTGTAGCTCCCACCAAGTGCCACAACTCCTGGTTACCCTGGCTTGCCCCGAAGGATGGGGCCACGGCACCTGGTTCCCTAATTCCAGCACCGTGGAACTAGTATCTGGTTGGGAATGCGGCTGCAGTGGCTAATTGAAACCTGGGGAGGGCTTCATGTAAACCAAGGCTTTCCCTTCCATTTCTTTAGACTTCCTCGAGGTGGGGGCGTGCAATGGCGTCCAGCGTTCGCGCCGCCCCATAGAGTGCAGCGCCAGTGTTGTGGGACCCCTGGCCTCCGCCAGGGGTCCGTTACGCGCCGGACACTCACCCCGGAGAAGATCTGTCTGTAGGATGCTCAATTCTTCTCCCCCCAGCCAGCCCTCCAGTGACCCAGGTCCGTTTCAGAACCCGGGTCGCAAGCAGAAATCCAACCGCTGCGCCAGCAGGCTGGCTGAGATTGTTGAATTCTGTTAAGGCTGATGAAGTGGAATGTCCTTTTTGGAAGCCAGAACTACAGACCAGTCAGCCTCACCTCAGTAGTGGGGAAGATCATGGAAGCACTACTGAAGGAGAGATTGGTGGAACATCTAGTTGTCAATGGACTACAGGACCCAAGGCAGCATGGTTTCACCAGGGGGAGGTCATGTCAGACCAACTTCATTGAATTTTTTGGCTGGGTGACTAGGGAGGTGGATCAGGGGAGGGCAGTGGACATGGCCTATCTGGACTTCAGCAAGGCCTTTGACACTGTGCCACATAGAAGGCTAGTGCACAAACTGGGGAATATGGGTGTGGGCAGGACAGTAATGTGGTGGGTAGGTAACTGGCTGGGCGGCAGGACACAGAGGGTGGTGGTAAATGGCTGTCACTCCACAGAGGGAAGAGTGACCAGTGGGGTACCACAGGGATCGGTGCTGGGACCGGTCCTATTCAATATCTTCATCAGTGACATTGCGCATGACCTAGAAGGCAGAATTTCACTGTTCGCTGATAACACAAAGCTCTGTAACAGAGTAGACACACCACAGGGTGTAGACATAATGAGAAGGGACCTGCAGAAACTTAAAGAATGGTCAGGGGTTTGGCAGTTGAAATTCATTGCAAGGAAGTGCAAGATAATGCATATAGGGCACAAAACCCTGGCACAATATATCAGTTGGGGGTGAGGATATAGCATGCACCAAGCAGGAAAGGGATCTTGGGGTTATCATCTCTGATGACCTCAAGGTAGAAACAGTGTGACAAGGCAGCAGGTAAAGCAAATAGGATGCTGGGTGCATAGGCAGGGGCATCACCAGCAGGAAAAGGAGGTCATCATTCCACTATACAAGACACTAGTGAGGCCCCACCTGAGTACACTGTACAGTTCTGGAGACCTTACCTACGTAAGGACATAGACAGGGTAGAGAAGGTTCAGAGGAGGGCAACAAGGATGGTGCATGGATTGCATCACAAGTCCTATGAGGACAGGTTGAAGGAACTGAACATGTACTCCCTGGAGGAGAGGAGGGAGAGAGGGGATATGATAGAGACATACAAGTATCTTACAGGGAGGAACAGGGTGCAGGAATACACTATTTTTAAGCGAAAAAGTTGTTCCAGGACTAGAGGGCATGGGATGAAGTTGGAGGGAGGACGATTCAGAGGAAACGTGAGGAAGAATTTCTTCACAGAACGGGTGGTGGACAAGTGGAACACCCTGCCAGAGGAAGTGATGGGGGCTGAAACAATCACCGGATTTAAGAATGCATGGGATAGACATAAAGGAATTCTGGAAGCCACGGGTAAGGGGCAACAGACTTCTAGGAAAACATAAACTGAACTTACAAGCTCAAATGGGCAGACTGGGTGGGCCATAGGCCCTTATCTGCCGACACTGTCTATGTATATGGTGTAATTAATTTGTATTTCTCCAAGTATCCCATCATTTGAGTGTGTACATGCCTCTCCAGGCATTTAGCCAGGATAGACAGTAAAGCAATTGACCTGTAATTATTTGACTCAGTTGATTGGTCCCCCTTGAATATGGGGGTGATTTTACTCACCCTCCATTGTTGTGGAAAGTAATTTTCAAACACCATGAAGTCTTGCTATATTATGACTTAAGGCAGTTAGCCACAGCACTTGAACTGCCCCGGGGAGGAAACAGTTAACTCCAGGGAGACTGGAGTTCTAAAGCGCGAGAGCGCTATGCCAAAGCTCTATCTGGCAAGTTTCAAATGAAACTGTCAGATTCTTTACTCCGCTTCACTGAACAGTCGCTCCGGAGATCAGCTCCTTCAGCTCGGTTCATTTCTCGGTTCAAGCGAGTATTTTCGGTTCATTTGAACCGGCAAAAAGTATTTATTTTACCGCATTTCGGTTCAAAGCTCTATCTGGTAAACCGTAAGTACAGGATTTAAAGTTTGTGTGGAAAATTAATTATCGGTTCGGTTTTGAACCGATCGGTTTGCTAAAATAAGCATTTCTATTCATATTTTGGGCTTTTTAGAGTGCGGTTCCCGGTTCTTATCGGTTCTAAAAAAAAACTATACTTTTGGGGTTTTCAAATACCTGTGAACGAGTTAGGAACCGATAAGGGTGTCTTGCCTAGCACTGCCATCAAAAGGGCAAGTTTTTGGATAGGCTGGCATTATGTCTGAGAAACCCAAAAGAAAAATCGGGCCCACTGGGTTTCAACACTGTGATGTCTGTGGGGAAGCCTTTGCCAGGGCTGACCCACACACCATTTGTGTTTATTGTCTGGGGGCTGACCACCTCCTGTCAGACTGCCAGGTGTGTAAAAACTTCCCTGCAGCCACCCTGGAGAAGAGACTGGGCCGGCTCAGGGAACGAGAGGCCAAAAAGTCCACTGACCCAGATGGCCAGCCCGGTCCAGCACCCACTGGACCAGAGGGAGTGCCCTCTGACCAGGGCGAGACTTCCTCGGGCAAAAGGAAGGCTGGTTCAGAGGAACCAGTCCCAGTAAAAAAGACAAAGAAATCAGCAGGTCTGGAGTCCAAAATTGTCTCTCCAACTGCTGCAGAGATAGCTAAAGCCATACAGATTGTCCAGTCACTGTCTCAGGGACCTGTCGAACCACCAACAGGTAGCAAAAGGTTGGTTCGTTCAGTTCCAGTGGTTCAAGAGTATGATGTTGAGGAATTTTATGAACCACAGGAGGGGGAGGAGGAATTTGATCATTGTATATGTGGCTGGGAGGGTCTGGATGTGCCCATTGAACCGGACATTTCTCCAGACAGACCTTTAGAATCTCCCCCTATGCTGTCTGAGTCCCCTTCTCATTTTATGTTTTATAAAAAAGTTGCAGAAACCCTCCAGCTTCCTTTAGAAGAGGCTGTGGATGAGCAAGAGGAGCCTGATTATGTAGAAATGATGGATATACCAGAGTCTAGGAGGTTGTCTATTCCTTTGCATAAGTCATTTAGGAAGCAAACAACAAAGATTTAAAAATCATCATTCTGTCCCTCCTGTAGATAAAAAAATGGACAGAAGGTATACTTTGTCAGGCCCTGATACAGACTTCCTCACTGAGCAGTGTAGTCATGTAGGTGTGGTACAAGCTGCAGCCTGTGACAAGGCTAATATTCCCTGGCCTCACATCCTCCTGATAAGGATTCCAGGAAGATTGATGCCATGGCAAAAAAACAATATATGGCAGCTTCTTTGGGACTCAGGCAGGCAAATTATATGGCTTATGTGGCTAGATATCAAAAATCTAGATGGGACACAGTATTGCAGTTAGCCAAGCAGGTCCATGGCCAGCTGGCTAGTGAGTTGGAACAGGTGGCTGCTGATGGCATTGAAGCCTCTAAAGTTCAATTTCATACTGCTGTTGATGTTAATGATATTTCCTCTAGGGTCATGGCCACTTCTGTAGCTTTCCGTAGGTTGGCATGGCTCAGATGCACTAATCTGTCCCAAGATACTCAGTCAAAGGCTATGGATTTTCCTGTAGTGGAAATTCTCTGTTTGAGGAACAAACAGAAAATTATATGAAAAAGATGGATGAATACAGAACTACCTACAAAAGTGCCCAGGCCAAGGAGAGGCATGCCACTCCACAAAGGCACGCTCCCAGAGGTAGGGGCAGGCCTTTCCACAGGCCTTTTTACCAATCTCAAGCCTCCTCTGCGTTTGCACAGAGGGGTTTCTTCAGAGGCAGAGGTAGACGGGGCACAAGTAAACCGTCCCCCTCCCCTCAGCCTAAGGCTGCTGCCAAGCAGGCACCCTGATGGGGTGCCCAGGGCCGATTCTCCTGTACCGGTGGGGGGCAGGTTGGCTTATTTCAGCCAGAACTGGCTGTCCCTAACTTCGGACAGATGGGTTCTGGAGGTAGTAAGCCAGGGTCTGGTTCTCAGCTTCAAACAGTTTCCAAAGATGAGAGCCAGACATTTTCCACCTGCAAATCCTTCAGAAGCCCTTGCTTTGGAAGCAGAGGTTTCTTCTCTTCTAGACTGCAAAGCAGTGGAAAGGGTCCCTCCTTGCCACCAGGGCAAGGGGCTGTACTCAAGATACTTTCTTACCCCAAAAAAGACAGGAGAATGGCGGCCCATTCTAGATTTAAGGTACCTGAACAAGCATCTTTTGAAACCAAAGTTCAAAATGTTAACTCTGGCAATGATTTTGCCTTCCCTGAGGCCAGGGGACTGGCTAGCTTCCCTGGACCTCAAGGATGCCTATTTTCATGTCCTGATCAGGCCTTCTCACCGAAAGTACCTCAGGTTCGAACTGCCCTCAGGCCACTACCAGTTCAGAGCAATGCCCTTGACCTTACCTCTGCTCCAAGGGTATTCACAAAATGTCTAGCTGTGGTAGTGGCTCATTTAAGAAAGCAAGGGGTTGCTGTGTTTCCTTACCTGGACGACTGGCTCATAGTGGGTCAGTCTCCAGATCAGGTAAAATCCACTTGCAAGTCACCCATTAGCTTCTCACTTCCTAGGATTCCTGCTGAATTTACCAAAGTCAGTTCTGGAACCAGTTCAGGTACTAACTTTCATAGGTGCAGAATTGAACACAAAGTTAGCCAGGGCATTTCTCCCTCGGAAAGGGTAGACAGACTCATTGCCCTGGCATCCTCCTTTACCCTGCGGGTCTCTCGACCAGCAAGGCATTTTCTGCAACTCCTAGGGCACATGGCTGCTTCCACAGCTGTTGTGCAAGGAGCAAGATTCCAGATGAGGGACATTCGGTTCTATTTGAGGGCCTATTGGTCTCAAAGGAGGGACCCCCTTACCAAATTAGTCCCAGTGACCCAAACTTTGATCCTGGCTCTCCAGTGGTGGCAGGATCAAAGCAATCTAACACAAGGGGTTCCCTTCATTCCCGTTTCCCACTCCCTCACCCTCACCACGGATGCCTCCCTGCTAGGGTGGGGGGCTCACTTGGGCGACCTTTCCACTCAGGGAGTGTGGTCCCCTCAGGAATCTCTGCTCCACATCAATCTTTTGGAACTCAGAACTGTCTTTTTAGCTCTTCAGATTTTTTCAGCTTCTGTCCAGAACAAAGTAGTTCAAGTCAGGACAGACAACACCACAACAATGTGGTACATCAACAAGCAAGGGGGCACTCGGTCATCAGCCTTGTGCACCGAAGCAATGAAGTTGTGGTCTTTGGCTTACTCCCTGAACACCTCCCTGATAGCAGTTCACCTTCCAGGGAAGGACAATGTCCTGGCGGATGCCCTCAGCAGGATTTCTCAGGGCCATCACGAATGGGCTCTGAATCCTCAGGTGCTGGGGTTGGTCTTTGCCAGATGGGGCACCCCTCAGATAGATCTTTTCGCAGCCCCAATCACCAACTCCCTCTATTTTGTTGCAGGCCTCCAGTGCTGGGCTTAGTCCCTCTGGACGCCTTTCTGTTGGATTGGAAGGGGAAGTTCCTATATGCCTTCCCCCCTTCCCTCTTCTCCTCAGGGTATTAGTAAAAATCAGATCTCAGCCCTGCAAAGTGATTCTGATTGCTCCAGATTGGGCCAGACAGCCCTGGTACCCTCTGCTTCTGTCCCTGACAGTCCACCCTGCCCTGAGCTTGCCCAGAGTCCACGACTTGCTGGCCTGTGCACAGGGGAGAGTGTGGTATCCGGACCTCAAATCCCTCCATCTCAAGTCTTGGCTCTTGAGGAGTTAGAGTTTGCTGATTTACATCTTTCCCAAGGTGTCCTGGATATTTTAAAGGCTTCAAGGAAGCCTTCCACTAGGGCCACTTACAATTCTAAGTGGAAGAGGTTTTCCATCTGGTGTTCTGAGAAAGATTGTCCCAGAATCTGCTGATTTGCCCATTTTACTGGACTATTTGGTCCATTTAAATTCCTTAGGCCAGCTACCTTAAAGGTTCATCTGGCAGCTGTCTCTGCTTTTGTATCAGCAGGGAAGCCTGCTTCTCTTTCCTCTCATCCTGTGTTTTCCAAGTTTTTTAAGGGTTTACTTCACACTAACCCTTCTTTTGGGAACCAGCTCCTGCCTGGGACCTGAATGTTTGCATTGCTCAGTTAATGCAACCCCCCTTTGAACCTCTGTCTTCAGCAGATCTCAAGTTTCTAACTTGGAAAACTGTTTTTCTAGTGGCTATCACTTCTGCCAGACGCATAAGTGAATTACAAGCCCTGTCAGTGGAAAAAGATTTTATATCTTTTCACAGAGATAAGGTAGTCCTTAGGACTAACAGAAAGTTTTGCCTAAAGTGGTTTCAGATTTCCATCTGAACCAATCCAGCTCTCTTCCAGTATTTTCACTGAGCATTCTTCCTCGGGTGAGAGAGACTGCACAGTTTAGGCGATAAAAGAGCTTTAAGCTACTATTTGGAACACACCAAGGGTCACAGGTTGAATCCTTCAACTCTTCCTTACCTATGGCGAGGTTGGCAAAGGAAACCTGCCACTAAGAGGACAATTGCAAGGTGGATTGTCTCTTGTATCCAATTTTGTTACCAAAGCTAGGTAGAGAACCCCCTCAGGACTGAGGCTCACCCACCAGGGTACAGCTGCATCTCTAGCGGCTGCTAGAGATATTCCCATTCTGAAATCTGTCAAGCTGCTACTTGGAAAACAGTTCACACTTTTACCAAGCATTATTCCTGGATGTCCAGTCCAGGAGAGATGCTCGTTTGGCACAGCTGTGCTTCAGAGCCTATTTCCTAAGTAGGTTCTGACCCTCCTCCATGGAGAGTACTGCTGTGTAATCTGCCTTAAGTCATAATATAGCAAGACTTCATGGTGTTTGAAGAAAAAATTACTCACCTTAGTAATTGCTTTTCTTCTCATGGAGTCTTGCTATATTATGACCACCCACCTGCCCCTCTCAGAACTTCTACTTGGGTAGGGGTTGGCAAATTAGTGCAAGCACTGTGTCATGCCATTTTAGTTCTTCCTCCCCCCTTTTATTTAGGGTTAGGGAACTAGGTATTTCTGTTTTTTAAGTAATATATGGCCCCCTTCCGGGACTTGAGTCTTTTGGGAAGGGGGTCTAATAGTGCTTGTTAGGTGTGAAACTAATAATATTATTATTAGTTATTATTATTATTGCTCTTGTTGTTGTTGTGTTAGCTGTTGTTATTCCTACTAGCAGGTAGCCACTTGGCTAGTGTAGAGCTTTCCACACAGACTTGCTGCTTAGTATTAGCTTCGTAAAGATCTGACAGTTTCATTTGAAACTTGCCAGATAGAGCTTTGGCATAGTGCTCTCGCGCTTTAGAACTCCAGTCTCCCTGGAGTTAACTGTTTCCTCTCCGGGGCAGTTCAAGTGCTGTGGCTAACTGCCTTAAGTCTTAATACAGCAAGACTCCATGAGAAGAAAAGCAATTACTAAGGTGAGTAATTTTTTCTTCTTGTATACTTCTGTTAAATATATTAGTCGCTATGGGTGCTATATGTTTGGCAGCTATTTTCAAAAATCTCCCTTTGAGGTGATCGGGCCCCATTGATTTGTGAATATTTATTTTTGTTTAACCCCTTATACTTCAGACACATTTAGAATTTTAAACCGAAAAGGTGAATGAGAGCCACTAAAGTTATCTGTAACCTGCTGTTCTTGCGAACCTGAGCTTGATACTATTACATCGAGACCTGGCAAGTCCACAAAAAAATTATTTCTAGGATCATGGATATGTTGTTTATCCACACTTCTTGGCATTGTCCCTTTCCCTTTAAATCTTCTGGAAAGTCTTCAAGCTGGCTCCTCCCACCCAGGTGGTATAACCCTCGGTTCTGCCCCATGAAGCCAGATCTTCCCTTCCACTGGAAGATTCAGGTTGCCTCCTTCATTCTCTCGCATTTTGTAGGCCTTGGGATCAAAACCTTCAGTTATTCTGAAAATTCGCCTTGTTCGCGTTAGCAATTGTGATTTCTCCTCTTCGTCCATGGAAGACAAGTCTTTCTCCGGATTTCACCGGTGTTCATGTGGCCAGAAGATGTTGTGCACCGGCCCACATGCCACGTGTGTTTATTGTTTGGGTGTCGGCCATGACACCTCAACATGAGAGTTTTGCCTCGCATTTCATCCAAACATCCTCGACAGTCTCTCATGCCTTAAGCTGGGGAGGCCTGAAAAACGGAACCCGCTGGTGAAATCCATGGAAGCCCGGTGGGCAGTTTCCGCGGCCGTGGGATCCGCCAAGTAATTTGAGCACATGCAAGCCTTCAAGGAGGAAGCGGCTCACGCCACGGAATCTTCCTCTCACAGCTTCTTCGTTCCACTCAACCTGGGTTCCACCTTCTCAGGTTCTTTCCGAGAGTTGTGCCAGTCTCTCCCCACTAAGGTTAAGAGTCCTGCGATCACGCTCTCCTCTCAGTCCCGGAAGCTGGAAAAGGACACTGGATCGTCTTCGTCTCAACGGAGACGCTCTTGGGATCGGGAGAGATCTCGGTCCCAGGAACTGACCATTTCTATTTCTGTCGAAATCGCCTCTTTGGGTGCTGTCTTCTTGGCCCTGCCATCTGGCAAGTCGACAGAAGTGTCGATCGATGAAGTTGAGATGGTTCTTGACCCCGTGTCGCCAATCCCAGTTGACTTTGTTGCTCGTCCTTGTTTTCCCCAATAAGGAGACCCAGCCTGCAGGGAATCCAGTCGAGGAAGTGGTCCCTGAGCCCAGGAAGTCACCGGTCCTACCGATGTCTCCTGAGCGACTGTCTGCCTGGCTGATCTCGACTGAGGTCCAGGACTCCCTCGACAGACAGGCCGAGGAAGAGCCATAAGCGCTGTAAAAAGAGACGACACCATCGGTCGTTCTCTTCCTCCTCGGATCAGGAGAGGCTCCGGCGGAAACTCCGGCCCTACGAGGATCTCATTTAGCAACAGCTGATTTTGACCGGGCACAAGCCTACCCTGGCTCCTACCCCAGCAATTACTTGACTTTTACCTCCCAGGCTGTAGCAGACTCCTTTGGAGCCGATCAGATTAGTTCCCCCGCCCACAGAGCTGGTGAAATCTCCAGTTTAGCCTAAACCAGTCTCTCCACTGATATTGCTGGAACCGCCGCCTAAGCAGCATGTGGGAGGGGCTCCATCTAAGGAAGCTAGACGTGCAGACACCAGGCTCCCCCGGCGTATTTTGGGCACTGTCACCCCCGACCGCCCCTGGCTGGTCAAGTGTGATGTGGGCAGTCGACCACTGTATCTGGATACTTCGGATTCGGATGAAATTGGCCTCTATTCTCATCCAGGTGATGATGAATCTGCTGTTGGGATAGAGATGGAGGAAGGTCCTTCGTCCTTTCAAGGCAGTTTTCACCTCATCTGAGTCCACAGGGATGCCTCTGGAACCTATTTAGAAAAAGGTGGAGTACCCTCTCACTGACGTCCTCAAGAGAGGGGATACCCCGACGGAAGCCTTTCCTGTGGTCGAGGCAATGTTGGCCCTGCCTTAGAACTTTGGCAGCACCCTGCCTCCTATCCAGCTCTGTCTGCCCGCATGGCCCGAAAGTATGCGGTGCCCATGGGGTCCCTTGCATGGTTCACAGAGCACCCTTCTGCCAAGAGCCTTGTGACCACCTCTGTGTTCAGGCGTATTGGTAGTTCTGCCGATACTTGCCGACCTCCTGAGAAGAAATCCAAATATTTGGATCATTCTGCCCGGAAGGTCTATGCGGCCTCTTCTTTAGGCCTCCGTCAGGCAAGTTCGTCCATCTTGGCACACTTCTCCCATGCCCTCTTAGGGTCTTTGGACGAAGTCCTCCCACATCTCCCCGCGGACGTGCAGACCATGGTCAAGCAGGTCTGGGACAAGAGCTGGGCTGTTGCCAAACAGCTTCAGGCGGCCTGAATATCGGGGACTCTTGTGCCATTCGTTGGCCTAGCAGTTGCTAGCCTTGCAGTAGAGACGGCTGAGGCTTTCCTCCTTTTCTGTGGATACTTGGCACAAAATTAGCTGATGTCCCTTTCCTGGGCACGATCTCTTAGGCCCAGGTGTGGCTGATCACCTTCAGTGTGAGCAGTCCAATGCCACCTTGGATGCCACTTCTGCTAAAGGTTCCTCTGGTTCTTGGAAGCAGCAGAAGAAAAGAATCCTTTTGGCATTCTTCCCTCGGCCCAGCAGCCCCTCATCTCAAGGGGCGTGGCAGGCAGCAGCTCTCAGTTTGGTGCCCCGACCCAAGCATGGGCCCTCCCAGATCCATAAAGGGAGGCGAGGTTCAGGCCCTGGATCCTCTTCCTCCAAGCCTGCTCAGTGGCGAGTGAGCCACCCCACTCCCATCACAGCCAGCTCTGGGTCCTCCTGTAGGGCCGGCTCTGCCACTTCCTTTCGCCTGGTCCACTGTTATCATGGACAGGTAGGTCTTAGAGTGGTCGGCCAGGGACTGCCTCTGGATTGAGCAGTACCCTCCAAGCGAGCCCACACCCATGGGAGGAGGGCATCCGCCATACTCAGTCGGCTCTTGAGGGGGCATTGGTCAACTCCTCCTTGAGGCAGTAGCTCCAGTGGCGGATCCTAGGAGCCAGGCTTTGTCTCCAGGAACTTCCTGGTTCCCAAGCAGACAGGGGGCTGGCGCCCCATTCTAGATCTGCATGAGCTGAATCAGTATCTCCGGTCACGCACCTTTCGGATGGACACTCTGTCCCAGATCATACCATCCTTGGAGCGAAACATGGTTCTGTTCACTGTATCTGCAGGACGCGTTCTTTCACGTCCTAATCCGTTCGTCTCACCAGCGGTTCCTTCGTTTCAGAGCCGAGGGGACCCTATACGAGTTCCGAGCCATGCCATTCGACCTGTCATCGGCCCCATGGGTCTTCACCAAATGCATTACAGTGGTGGCAACCCATCTCTGGCATCGAGGGGGTCAGAATTTTACCCCTACCTCTACGATTGGCTCTTATCCGGTCCCACCCAGCAGGAGGTGGAGAGTTCCAGGGACCTGGCCTTCCAGACCAGCTCTCAACTGCCTCCTGATAAACGAGGCCAAGTCGGAACTCGTGCCTTCTCGGGATGATGTGCTTCATGGGGCAGAGCTCGAGGCTCCCGCGGACAGGGTGGAGTTCTCTCCTCCTTTGCCCAATCATTTCTGGTTGAGCGGTACTCCCTACTTAGACTTTCTGCGCCTTCTGGGTTACATGGCGGCGTGCACCTCCGTGGTCCGGTGGCACATGCACCCACTCCAGTGGGAGCTGGCCACCCAATGGACTCAGTGCCACAGTCATTTCGACCAGCTGATCACTGTGACCTAGAAGATGTGGGATGCTCTCAAATGGTGGACCACCCCAGACCGGTTGCAGGAAGATATCCCATTTGTCCGCCCTGAGCCAATGGCCATCCTTTACGACCGATGCCTCTCGAGTTGGTGAGCCCACACGGGGGACAACAGGGCCCATAGGTTCTGGACCCCTGAGGAGTCCCATTATCACATCAACCTGCTGGAGCTCAAAGCAGTCAGACTGGAACTGTCAGCTTTCCTTCCTCAGCTCTGGGATCAAGTAGTTCAAGTCCAGACGGACAATACCACGACCATATACTGCCTCAATAAACAGGGCGGCACGTGTTACCATCTGCTCTGCAGGGAAGCGCTCCACATCTGGACACTTGTGAGCCATCCAGAGGCAGATCTCCTAGCCATCCATGTGGCAGGCACCTCAAACCATCTGGTGGATGCTCTCAGCCACTTAGGCAAGACATCCCATGAGTGGTCTCTCCATGCAGAGGTAGCTTACAGCCTGTTCTCCCACTGGGGCAAACCAATGTTGGACCTGTTTGCCTCCAGGGAAAACACCAAGCTGAGGCTGTTTCATGCCTGCCCCCCTCAGCAGGGCTCACTGCAGCGGCATGCCTTCTCGAGGCCGTGGACCCCAGGCCTCTTCTACACCTTCCTTCCATTTCCCTTGATCCACAGGGTGCTCATCAAGGTGAGGAGGGACAAGACGCAGGTGATTCTGGTAGTCCCAGACTGTCCATGCCAGTTCTGGTACCCAAATCTCCTCATCCTCAGCAACAGGCCTCCGGAGCGGCTTCCAGCATGCCCAGATCTGATCTCAGTCAACCAGGGGAAGATGTACCATCCAGACCTTCCGTCCCTGCACCTCACAGGCTGGCACCTGAGCAGCTAGAGTTTCAGACTTTGGGTCTTTCTGAGGATGTCCTCACTGTGGTGGAGGCATCCAGAATGGAATCAACCAGGAAATGTTACGCCTTCAAATGGAAAAGGTTTTCCATTTGATGCCTGGGCAAGGGCCTGGACCTTCTGTTCTGTCCAGCAGCTAACATTCTCAACTACCTTTGGTCTCTCTCCAAATGGAGTCTTCGGTCATTGACCTTTAGGGTGCACCTGGCAGCCATCTCTGCTTACTGGGCACAGGCCGGTCAGCCGAAGTTGGCGCAGGAGACAGTGGTCGGGTGCTTTTTCAAAGGCCTGGGTCACATATCCCCTTTGGTGCGTGAACCTCCACCTCTGCGGGATCTACTGGTGGTACTGGCAAAGCTCATGGGGAAGCCATTAGAACCCATGCACAATTGTGAGCTGTCACACTTGTGGAAGGTTGCCTTCCTGGTGGCTATTGAGTCTAGCAGAAGGACATGAGAGCTCCAGGCGCTCTTAGTGGACTCCCCTTATCTGGTCTTCCACAGGGACAAGGTTGTCCTGCGCCCCCACCCGAAATTCCTTCTGAAGGTGGTGTCTGAGTTTCCCCTTACTCATATGTTATCTCTGCCGGTGTACTACCCCAATTACACCTCAGAGGCCTAATACAGGCTCCATACTTTGAACCTGAGACGGGCCCTCTCCTATTCTAAGGAGAGGATGGCAGAGATTCAGGGTGAGGTTCGCCAGCTATTTGTCACCTACACTGAAGCTGCTTCTGGCAGACCTGCAGCAAAATGGACAGTTGCATGGTGGATCACATCTTGCATAAGTCTGTGCTACGAGTTGTCAGGCAAGGAGCCTCCCAAAGGGATAAGAGCTCATTCTACCCGCCATACCGCTGCATTGGTGGCTGCTTCCAGGGACATCTCTAAACAGGAAAATCTGTCATCACTACCTGGAGCCATGAAACACCTTCATTACCCTACCACATGAACCTTGAGTCACACCGATCTGCAGGATGCTGGTTTTGGCTTCAGTTCTCTAATCTTTGTTCCCCAAGTAAGTATATGAGGGTATGCACCTTGCCTCCTTCCTCTCTGAGAACTGCTAGGAGTCTGCCAAGAAATGTGGATGAACAACATATCCACAATCCTAGAAAAACAGGTTACTCACCTGTAACAGTAGTTCTAGGAGTGATATATGTTGTTCATCTATACGGACCCACCTGACCTCCCCGGCTGCAGACGCACAAACCTGGCTTCTAGCGGGCTCAGATCTGGTGTCATGGGGCAGAGCCAAGGGTTATACCACCTGGGTGGGTGGGAGGAGCCAGCTTGAAGACTTTCTGGCAGATTTAAAGGGAAAGGGACAATGCCAAGAAGTGTGGATGAACAACATTTGCCACTCTTAGAACTACTGTTACAGGTGAGTAACCTGCTTTTAAGGAATTTGCTATTTCTTGAGTATCCTCTATCAAACCCCCGTTGATCTTGAGACTAATTCTTTTTAGCTCCTTGCCCAGGTCTTGATAAGTGATTTATGTTTTTCTAGAATTTTCTAGGATCTGACTCATTGTTCAATTTATCTTTATAGTAGAGTTTTTGCCTTTTTCATCTGTTGTCTACATTTATTTATTTTCTGTTTGAACAAGACCCAGTCTTTGTCCTGCTTTGTTTTTTGCTTTTTTCGAGCACCTATTGTTAACTCTAATACATTTTAAAATCTTATCATTTATCCAGGACAGTTTTGCTGGATTTTTATTTTGTTTTTTTGTTCTTGGGGCATGCATATCACACAACTCAATAAATGGCTCTGTTAAAAAAAAAAAAAAAAAAAAATGTTGAATTTAGATCGGGTATAAGTTTATATCTGTCCCATTTCTCCCTCTCAACACTTAATAAAAATCTGTTTTCTGAGGAAGTTTCATGTTTGTGACCCAGGTAGTATTAGTATCAGATGATCTTACTTTGAGAAACAGCTCTTGCAGCAGGTTACACCATTAGGACTGAAACAGGCAGGTGCCAGGACCCCACGGAAAAATTCTAGCTAGCAGTATCCAGCGGGGGGACCGCCCCCGACGTCGGCCCCTCCCCCGACGTCAGGCAGTACGTAAAATGGGACGGTCCCCCAGCATCCCCAGTTCTTTTCCCGCCGTCGACTCACTAGCATTGGCCTTATGGACACCTGCACCGACTAACGATGTGTGAAATCTTCAATTTTTTTCATCTACATCAATACTCCATGTCTACTTCTCCTACTCTCGGACACCGCTTCAAGTGTACCTGCGGCGAGCAGATCCCCTTTGCCGACCATCATTCGGCCTGTGTGAGGTGTCTAGCCCCAGAGCACGACACCCAGGCCTGCTCAATTTGCCAACAATTCAATAGCAGGACCCAGATCCGCCGCCAAAAGGCCCTTCATGGGTTTCTTCTTGAGGAGAAACTGAAGAAAATGGAAAAAAGACCTTCCTCCAAAGGGGAATCTTCACATAAGTCGGGGAAGCACCGGGACAAACATTGGGACTCTGGTAGGTCAAGATCCCCCAGCCGGGCCTCCGTCTAGGGCCAGCTCCAGCTCTACCCGGTCTGATAGATCGCCGTCCCTGGCCCGCTCCAACCACCCACCCACCCCCAATCAAGGTAAGGTCTTCAGGGGGCTCCTCAGCCTCTCTGCATCCGCTCAAAACTTCTCGGACGCCTGACTCAGACACCTGGCCGGAATCCTCAGACTGGCCTAAAAAGTCTTCCTCTAAATCCAGCGGAGTGTCAGACCAACACCAGGACACCAACCTCAGGTCCGTCTCCCAGACTCCAAAGGCCCCAGAAAGGAAGACCACAGAGCTGACGTTCCTTAGGCAGACGTCAGAGTCAAAAAAAGCGTCCGACCCAGCACCCGCTAAAGGGACTACCAAACCAACACCCACACCACCGAAGCCGGTTGACGCTGGACGTCAGGGGTCTTCTGGTGAAGAGGCCACTGTGCCGCTGGACGACCAGACAGGTGACATGACAGAGGCCGGCCTGCCCAGGGAGCAGTCGCCAGACCCGGTGGTCCCTCGGGACCCGACCCCAGCGACAGACCCACACCGATGCCTGGCCCGTCGTCGGGCATGAATATCCAGGAGGTTAAAGACCTGTTCACCTTCTGGTGGGAGACCATAAAGAAGGATGTGGTCCTCCCTAATCTTCTTCCACCTCCACCTCCTCCTTGGGGCGCTGAAGTTTCAAGACCCCCGACCCCTAAGGAACCAACACCACCTCCTAGGGGCAGATCTAGGGAACGCAAGAAACGTCTGTCATGGTCTCCCTCAGGGTCCCCAAGCCCTAAACGACCCAGGGTCAGACGACACTCACAGGGGGATGACTCCAGACCAGACATGTCCGATACCTCCAGGTCTCTATCCTCATTTAGTCCCCCATCACTGGACCCATGAGTCCTCCCTGGGTCACCACAGGATGATCCCTCTTTCTCAGAAATCATGAGGCACATCAAGGAGAATATAGGATGGGAGACAGAAGACTTGGACCCTGAGAGACAGCGCCTTGCCCATTACCTCCAGCAAAAGGATCTGAAGCCTGTGGTGGTCCCACCTCTGGTGGACACCTTTACAGACATCAAGGTGGCTTGGAAGTGTCCGCACTTGACACCGGCTGTTCCTAAGAAAGCTGACCGCCTCTTCAGAGCTCCTATAGAGGACCTGTATTTGGCACAACAACCCCTGGCCGATTCACTGGTCATAAGTGCATCTCATGATCTGTCTCAATGGCTGCAGCACTTGAGTACCCAGCCTCTGGACCAGGAATCTAAGTGATTAGATTCTATGGGAAGATGCATGTATGCGGCTGCTACATGCTCGATAAGGTCTCTGAACTATCTCACGCACATGGTGCAGTTTCAGAATGCTCTTTGGGAACAGGGCGAAGACCTTTTGAAGGATTTCCCAGATGAGTTGCTTAACCTTCTTCATACTGGGTCAGACGTGGGAACCCTGGTCCTCCAAGCCGCTTATGACTCAGCGGACTTGGCAGCCAGGGGAGCAGCTACAGGTGTTTGTCTCCGGAGACATTCTTGGTTGAGAGTCTCCAGCTTTACCCTGGACGTCCAGAAGAACATCCTGGACGTCCCTTATAATGGAGCTGTCCTGTTTGGTGAGGAATCCAAGAAGGTCATCACCAGGCTACAGGATGCCCTGAAGGCAGTCCAGACTGTACAGGCCATGTACAGACCCAAGTCTGGTTCCTTTCGTAGAAACCAGAACCACTTTCGCGGCTGGGCAACAGCCACATTCTGTCCAGCAACCCAAGGGCAACTTTGGTCGTAAAAACCAAGCCATGTTCCCCACGGGCCAGGGCCCAAAGCATCCCGAGGCAGCCCAGCCCACGGGGTTCAGTACCACCACAGCATGACTCTTTCCTGACCCCTGCCCCTCCTCTGGCTCAAAGGGTCGAGATGGTCGGGGGTTGCATCTCATCACCTTTCGGGATAGCAGAGGAAAACCTCCGACCAGTGGGTGACACGGTTGGTAAAGCGAGCACGCTCTATAGAGTTCCTCGACTACCCACTGTCCAGATCTCCCCTGCTGTCCTGCTACTTGGGTCAGCATGCCCTGCTCATCCAGCAGGAGATCTTGGCCCTCCTGGACAAGGAGGCCATAGAGTACGTTCCACTGAACCAGAGAGGAATAGGTTACTATTCTCACTTCTTCCTGGTTCCAAAGAAAATAGGAGATCTGTGCCCGATTTTAGATCTCAGCGACCTCAACACCTTTGTGTTGCACAAACGCTTCTGCATGGTGACCCTGCCGGGTCTCATTCCCGTGCTCAAGGAGGGCACATGGCTAGTGTCACTGGACATGCAGGATGCTTATCTACATCTCCCGATCGCTCGTGTGCATTAAAAGTTTCTGCACTTCGAGTTTCTGGGACACCACTACCAGTTCCGAGCTCTCCTTTTCGGACTGTCCTCGGTACCTTGAGTATTCACGAAGTGTATGGCAGTCATGGCAGCAGCTCTCAGGAGATGGGGCCACTTCGTGTTTCTGTACCTAGATGACTGACTCCCTCAAGGGACGTCTTGACGTCCGTGATTCAGGATACCTGTTCCCTCTTCCACTTGCTGGGCATCACCATCAACCAGGAGAAGTTGCACCTTGTCCTGTCTCAGAACTTGCAGTTTATAGGAGCAATTCTGGACACCACTCGAGGAAGGGCATTTCTTCCCCAGGACAGGGTGGAATGCATCAGATCCCTTATAAGGGACATAAAGGAGTAGAATACGGTACCAGCCCGGACCATTCTTTGCCTGCTCGGGCACATGGCAGCTGCCATTGTGATGGTTCCCCTATCTCGCCTCCATATGCGGGTCACCCAGTGGATGTTATGGGTACAATGGGACCAAAAGCAAGATCATTTGCAGCATCCAGTCCAGATCACGAAGGCTGTCATCTGAGACTGGCACTGGTGGCTAGTCCCAGACCACCTTTCGACAGGAGTCCCCTTCATTGCGCCACCTCCTTCAGCAACTCTCTCCATGGACGCCTTGGGGTCCTGATGGGGAGCTCACCTCAATGGGGTCAGGACTCGAGGCTCCTGGTCGTCTCTAGAGTCCCACCTTCACATAAATATCCTAGAGATGAGAGCAGTCCTGTACGTCCTACAGGCCTTCCAATTGGAGAGTCCACCGGGTACTCTTCTGATGCAGACAAACAATACCGCGATGATGTACCATCTCAACAAACAAGGAGGCACTCATTCCTACCCCCTTTACAGGGAGGCTCAAAGGGTCTGGAATTGGGTACTACAGCATGGCGCAGACATCATTGCAGTGCATGTTCCCGGAATGGACAACACCATTGTGGACAGTCTGTCGAACATAGGCCAGAGTCCACGTATGGGAACTACTTCAGTAAGTCGCAGAGGACCTGTTCCGCAGGTGGGGACACCAGAATTAGACCTCTTAGCATCTCCATCCAACGCAAAACTGCCCAATCTCTGCTCGCTAGATCCAGGGCCTGGTGTTTCCTGGTGAGAAGTGTTGTCCATCTCTTGGACAGGCAGGTTCCTCTATGCTTTCCCGCCCTTCCCTTTGATCCAGAGGGTTCTATTGAAGCTCCAAGAGCGGACATCCCTTATTCTGGTAGCGCCCTTTTGGCCCAGGCAAATTTGGTTCCCTCTCTTACATCAGCTGGCCCAGGAACCTCTGGTGCCTCTGCCATTCAGCTCTCATCTTCTGTCCTAGGAGGCAGGCCACTTGGTCCATCTGGATCTTCGGTCGCTGAACCTGCATGACTGACTCCTAAGGACATAGCAGTCCTGAGTTACGGGGTCTCTCAGGAAGTTGCGGACGTTCTGGTGGCAGCCAGAAAACCCTCCACTCATGCCACTTACTCCATGAAGTGGCGCAGATTTTGTATCTGGGCTCAAGCTCGTGGATCGACCCCATTGGATTGTTCAGAGAGATCAATTTTAGACCACCTCCTATCCCTTCTACAGGCAGGTCTTGCCTACTTCCTCCATTAAGGTCCACATGCGCTTATTTCAGTGTTCATTCGTTGATAGGTCACAGGTCTTTAGCTCAACTAGAGGCTTCTCGCACCTTTTTACGTGGCATTCTGCACTTGAGACCTCCCATCAGAGACCCCAGTTCCACCTTGGGATCTTTCTTTTGTTCTAGAGCAGATTACACTGCCTCCTTTTGAACCAGCCGCGGATTGCGAACTGCGTCTCCTCGCTTGGAAGACGCTCCTTTTAGTTGCTGTTACTTCTGCCAGAAGAATTTCTGAGCTTCATGCACTAATATGCAAGGATCCTTATTTGGTTTTTCATAAGGACAGGGTGTCCTTAAGAACAAATCCTAAACTTCCTTCCCAAGGTGGTCTCTGCGGTCACACTCAACCAGGACATAAACCTTCCGGTGTATTATCCAAATCACTGTAACAGGGGAGAAGCCCTGTTACATACCCTGGGTGTGCATAGGAGCCTCAGATACTATATGACCAGAAGCAGGGCCCATCGCAAGTCGGACCAGCTCTTTGTTTCCTACGCACAGAGAATAAAAGGTGCTCCTGTCTCCAAACAGTTGCTTTCTAGATAGCTGGTGAAATGTATCCTGTTCTGTTACCAGAAGCGCAACAAACCTTTACCGGGACCGGTAAAAGGTCATTCTACGAGGGGGGTGGCTACATCCTTTGCTGCGCTCACGAATGTCTCCACTTTAGCCATCTGTGCAGCAGCAACCTGGAGCACTGTACACACCTTCACCAGGCACTACAGTCTGGATATTGCCTCTAGACGCAGAGCAGGTTTTGGCTTGGCGGTCCTTCAAGGTCTTTTGTCCTGAAAGCTGACATCATCTCTCCTATCTACCTCCCGATGACAAATTGTTCCCTTGCTGCTTGGGAATTGGTCCTAATGGTGTAACCTGCTGCAAGAGCGGTTTCTCGAGTAAGATAGTACAGTTATGTAAGAACTTACTGTAACAGTAGATCTTCGAGAACAGCTCTTGCAGCAGGTAGTTTCCCTCCCTCCTTCCCCTCTGGAGGTTGAGTCTTCTGACCTAGTTTCTAGGCTACAGCATCTTTGACGCCATCTTATTACAAACCTTCCTTTGGAAGCAGATCCTCGGTCTCCCCTTCAGATATCATCTTTGGCCGGGAGTCTCCAGTAGGAGAACTGGGGATGCTGGGGGACCGCCCCCTTTTATGTGATGCCTGACGTCGGGGAGAGGCAAACGTCGGGGGCGGACCCCCGCTGGATACTGGTAATTAGAATTTTTCCGTGGAGTCCTGGCGCCTGCCGGCTTCAGTCCTAATGGTGTAACCTGCTGCAAGAGCTGATCTCGAAGATCTACTGTTACGGTAAGTTCTTACGTAACTGTACTTTTTCTGTTCTGCCGTAATCAAAATATCACCCCACATTGGGTTATGATCTCCAAGACAGGGTGGGAGAACTCCTGAGGCCTCAACTGTTACAAAGTGAGATGCAAATAATAAATCCAGTATTGTTCCTTTTTTTTTTTATTGTATTAGTGTAGCTGGTGGGTTCTTGTATATGCTGGGTTACTCCCAGAACCGACACAACATCTTTTAGGGACTTGCCCCTCCTTTCTTCCCAGTTACAATTAAGGTCACCCATGAGGACTATATATTTATCCCCGGCAACCCTTTGTATTATATTGATTGTTTCCTGTATCAGTTCAACTTTTGTTTTGGGTGGGGAGTAAATCATTGATAAAACTGTTTTCAGTTTACTTACTTTTACTGTTATGATTTCTGTTTTGTTTAGAATTCCTTTATTTAGGGCTGGCCCGGTGGCGCTGAACGCCACACCTCACGCCATGCCGGTGACCCTGGTTCAGGAACGAGCCCGGGTTGCTGGGGGTCAGCAGGGGAGGGAGAGGATTGAGCATCCGGAGGACAGCTGTCCTTTTCCAGGGAGGGACAAGGGGTCCCAGTTCGGTGCTCTGCTGATCTCTAGCAGAGGCTGGAGATGCAGCAGGCACTGAGGAGTAGAGAGAGGAGTGGGGGAGTGGCAGATGTCTGATACGCCTTGACATCAGGGCACCAGCCACTCCCCAGAGGAAAATGGAGAAAATGCCTCTCGTCTCTGGCGGAGACGGAGCACCGGAGCTTGGCCCTGATGTGTGGCCACCCACCTGGCATCCTCCCGATTGACGCTACTGCTGTGTCTGGGCATTGGGGCCTGCCCCATCCCTGCCTGGGGGGTATAACCAAGGCTACATGGGTTACGGAGGATGGCCAGGTAGGGTGTGTGCCATAGGGGGTTGACTCCACGTGCTCCCGAGGAAGACCTGAGCGGGGGTGAGAAGGTGGCATAAACAGTAAAATAAAAAAATAAGACTTCCTTTATTTAGCAGTTCAGTGTGACCTAAGCTGCATTTCATATACAGTATTCCCCCCCGGCCATCTTTGGCCTGTTCTGACGAAAAAATTTATAACCTGGGATACCGAATTCTTCATTATCTGTATCTCTTTTATTTATTTATTTCAATCTAGGATTGCAATACCTTTGAGCCGAGGGTCTTTTACAAAGGTTCCATGTCAACATGTGCAGCAGTCATCATTTTTAGTTACAAACATATAGTCATTGACTTACAGACATGTAATAACAAGTACAAAGACTTGAGCTATGAGCAAGACAAGGAAAGGAAGGTGGGTGGTGGGGAAGTGAGGGTAGGAGATCGAGGGAGGGAGGAGGTACAGGGGTAAGGGGAGTATGGGAGGTGGTTGAGGCGAGGGTAGGAGTGGAGATACGGGGGGAGGTGGGTGAGGGCAGGAGACGGTGTCTTTTGTCAGCAAAGTCTCTGTTAACCCAGTTATATCTGGAGCTTGTTCCTCAATCGTTACTTTTAGGGTGTCCATTGTATTTCTTAAGCTTCTAGCATTGTCATGTAGGACCCTAATCTTTTTAAAAACATCAGGTCCAGGGTTCAACTCTACATCCCCTCCTAATGTTAACAATGTTAAAAAGGCAATAGTACCCTGTTTCCCCTGTACACTATTATTACAACTGTAAGGATTCAAAACTATTACCCTGCTAGGCTGATTCCACTGTCTCCATTTGTTTGAAGATATTTTTCCTACCTGTAATGTTTTAGGTATTTTGAATTAAGAAACCGGGTAACAGCCAGTAGGCTCCCAGTTTTCTTTCTTGATCTATTTCAGTGGTTTTACCTGCAAGGCAATATTAAACACAATAACACCAAGCAATACATATTAAGTAGGGTAGAGTATATAAAACTGTGTGATTAAATTTACGTGTCTCCCTTCAATAATTGTGTCAAAACATAAATTATCTCTCAAAGATGTTTAGCAGCCTGTTAATTCTGCAGCTCTTTACCAGTTTGCAAGTTTTCTATGGGTGGCATGTATGCGGCTGTAAACTTACTTACGCTAAAAGGAAAAAAAAAAGGCCTGCAAGATCTGCCAGGGATTCAACCAGATCACAAGGAAATGTGGAATTGAAACCTTCATCACCATCAAGGCCATGGAAGCTACTGGCAAGGCTAAGGGCTCCAAGCTAGCTCCTTCCTGTTGCTCATTGACTGCCTCCAGGAAGGAAACTCATTGCTGTTTAGCAGCACTTTCACCAGCGTGGTAGTCTGTCGAAGGGCAATGACAGGAATAAATTGTTGAAATCCTCCTCTTCCAGTAGTCATCACAAGCATAAGAACAAGGCTTCTGCTTCAGTGGTGAGATCAGGGTCTCCATTGAAGGAGGGTAAGTTCTCACTGTCAACTGCTCCATCTGTGGCAACTACAGCTCCCCAGTTGTCAATGAAAGACCAAGTTCGGGGTCTGGCTCTGGCTGTGGTGCTGCCATACCTACTACAGACAAGTGTGCAACCTAAGTCATCCGGTTCTAACTTGTCTACACTGGTGAATTGAAGGCCCTTTACAGGGCACAGTAGTCTTCCACATCGTGCTGGGAATAGTCTCTGAACTGTTTTGCCAACTGTTTCCGTTGCTTCTGCTGATAACAGTTGTCCTGTCAACAGGGCCTCTCCCGTCAGCACAGTCATTGTCGACTGGATCCAAAAGTACACATGCCATTCTCCCTCGCAGCCGCTGCCATCACTACCGGCTCAGACTTTTACTGAAGAGGAGTATAATCCTGATTTCTTTAATATGAAGGAGGATGTAAGGGTTGAAGAAAATGAACCTGATCACTATGAGGAGGGTTTATTTTTAAGTTCTACCCTCTCCTCATGCAGTGAAGACTCTGTGGCCTACACATCCAAGTCTCCTCCTAAAGATGCCTCTTTCAGGCATTGCTGAAGCAAATCTAGAATGTCATGGGATTTGCTGCTGAGGAGGAATACTCCACAAAGAAGAATTTGTTGGAGTCTTTGGAGATCCCTACTATTCCATTTTTTGTTTAACTTTCTTTATTGATTATGCTGTCATGCAGGGCTGGCAGTATAGCCTAGAGGTTAGAGTAACAAGCTGTGAATAAGCTTGGTACATCCAGCAGATCAGACCTGGGTTTGATTCTCACAACCTCCACTTGCATACTGTGCGACTCTGAGCAAGTCACTTAACGCTCAGTGCTCCCCAGGTGCTCCCTGAAAACAGGCACTTGTGCCTAGTTGGCCTTAACCAGTTACCAAATACTAAAATAAATTAAAAAAAAAAAATGCATGAAATCATACAGACCAATCACCCTGGAAGATGCATACATTAGTTACAGAAACAGTCTCATAACCAGGAATCAGAGAGCAACTTCCAAATAGTTGCCTCACAGGGGGAATTTCAAATAAGAAACAAATCGAACACATGGTATTATAAAGTGGCTGTTGGTCACCAAGGAACTCCAAGTGCTTATGAAGTACAAGTTATATCAGTATGCCCTGTTACCATCATGGTCGATAGACCTGGTGTAAACACCATGAAATAAAATCATTCTCCTGAGATAGGTCATCAAAACTGAACTAATTAACAGTGATTTAAAAAAAAAAAAAAAAACACTCTTGATCATAGAGGACTGCATGATGCGTGGCGTGGAGCATCATCTCCGGAAAACAATAATGCAATGGTTACAGTCAAATGCTTTCCGGGGACATCTGCTTGGAGGAGTACAAACCGGACTGAAGGAATTGTACGCAGCAAAACAGATAACCCACACATTCTTATACGCATAGGACTGAATGACCTCGCTAGTAGAACCGTGGAGGAAACCAACCAGAATCTGACAACACTAGGCACAACATTAACTTCTCTTTCATTGAGGTCTCCTTTTCTAGGAACTCAATACCTGGCTAAAAGACTAGTGTCATGAATAGGGACACACTTTTGTGGGAGAATGGGATGACTTCTGGGAGAGAGGGATATCTCTTTGGGAGAGAGCTCTTTCAGCAGGCAATAACCATCAGGACTATGCCGCCATGCACTAGGACCCCTTGGAAAAAAACTCTAGCAGTCTAAGGTGGGAGACCTCCACCTGACGTCTAAGCCCCACCCCCACCCCCGACGTCGCCAGTGGTATAAAGGGGCGGATCCCCGGTACCATCTCCATTTTTTTCCTGCTGTTAACCTGTGCATCTCGGCTCCATGGACACCTCTAGCTAACAGTCAACCGCCATTTTTTCACGGTTCAAGCAGTTATTTTTTCCATCAAGTTGTTACAACTTTGTCATGCATGTCTACCCAGCCAACTTCATCTATACAGAATGGCACAAATGCGGCGCGGCAAGCAAATCCTGGTGAAAGTGGCCATTCAACATGACTTCTGTACCTGGGCTAACCACAAGCCAGACACCTGCCTGCATTGCCTCAGCTTCAGTAGGAGGATCAGCATCTGCTGCCTGAAGACCTGCCTCCTAGAACAAGTGGCCACCATGCAGAAGATCCACTCAGGCACAGCTAGTCTTTGGCTAAGGACACCTCCCTTAGAGAGAAGAAATCTAGCAGGAAGCACCATCACCGAGACAAGGACAGGTCCAGGTCAAAATTCTGCTCCAGGTCTTCTCACAAGGCTTCCAAGAGTTCCACCTCTGGCCTGAGGTCGGGCACAGCCCCTCCGGTTTCCCTTGCCCTTTCTGGGTTACCGTTGATGAAGCCTCCCGCCTCTACCCAGACATCCGACGGGTGTTCTTCCGGGCCATGCCTTCTATGGCCTCCATTTCCCTGGCTATTGGACTACAAGGATCGGCCCACACTTCGGGCGGCAGATTTGAGCTTGCTATCTGCAAGGCTGTTCCCTCAGGGTCGTCTGACAAGACGACCGGGTCCAATGACACCAAGAGACGTCAGGAACATGAGCGCCAGAAGAAACCATGCTCATCTTCTAAGCCATCAGCGGGGGCCCAGACCAACGACAGACCACAGCTCCCTCTGACTCTACCTTGTGACAGGGCTGAATAGGACCCTGTCCCAGTTGTTAGGGAGAGTTTGAGTGTAGGGATCTGTTCTGTTCTTTCCTTTCCTGTCTCTTGTCTGTCTGGTTGCGCAACCAGATTTTCCTATGATGCCTAGGATTTGATCACCCCGACAGACTCACAATTCTTTGCCTCTCACTGTCTCTGTCTTCACTTGCTGTTCTGTTTTTTTGTTTTTTTTTTTCCCTTTGCATATCCGCTGGTATAAAAATATATGCAACTCATTAGGTGGAAATGTAACTGAGATTGGGATCCTTTGTTTAGAAATTATATAATGTTGAAATATTTATAATTATAGTTTGAAATGCAGAAAGCTGTTGGGAACTTAGGTTAACCTGAGAGCAGTTTGTAGCCCTTTTCAGAAGCTGTGGAGAAGAGGCCTCAGTTCTGGGACATTGTGTTCTTGCTGCACTTGCCTGAAATTTACAAGAACATTTTAGAAAACAGGATGCTTGTTAAGGAGGGGTTGCAAAGACTTGTAAGAGAGAGCTGAACTGTTTTAGAAGACTCAGAGATTGAAGGAAAGCTCAGATGGATCTTCTCTGTTTATTCTGCCTTTGTATATAGTTATTCTGAACAATTTTTATTTTTTTATGTTAATTCTAGTACTAATAAACACTTTTTGTGAATTCTACAACTGCTCCTGGTTTTTCCTATGCTTCCTGATCTGTGCCCCGACAGATGGCGTCAGCCTAAGTGGGATTTACGCCTTGTGTACTCTAAGCCAAGAGTTTTGTGTGTGGGTACTGGACCTAGTACCAGGAAGCATAGAGAAGAGATGGATTCTGCAGCAGCAAGTCCAGGAGTGGTTACCAGGAGAATGGCAGCAAACTAGCAGAGACCGAAGTCAAGCTGAGACTGTACAGCCAGCACAATTTTCATTTCATTTCATTTTATTTTGTTAATCGGGTAAGGGCAGTGGCACAAGTCCATTTAGGACTCCACTCGAACAAAAACAATACATATAAAACCAAACAATGCAATCAATGTAATACATTACAGACAAGTACAAACATCACACGCCAATAAAATATTTTTTTAGTTTAGACTTGAAACTAGGCAATGAAGATGCAGATCTGACATTTTCTGGCAATGAGTTCCAAAAGGGAGGGCAGCATGTGAGAAAGAACATGAACCTACTTTCATATTTGAAAGTGGGGCAAAAAGAAGGGTCCCTTTAAAAGATTGCAAATTTAAAGTCATTTCATGAATAGACAGAAGATTACTCAATGGAAAATGAGTCTTAGAATACAGTGATTTATAGATTAAACTCCCATAACTATACTTAAGCTGAGTTATGGGAGATAACCATTCTAACTTGAGTAAACAAACAACAATGGTGAGTCTGTAGGGGGAGACCTAAAACAGACAAATATTATTATACAAGACAATTAATGCATTTGTTTCTTTGGCTGATGAGCGATAATATAAATCCTCATCATAATCAAAATGAGATCATAAGATCCCATGTGCTATTGCACATCTACTTTGTAAAGAAAAAACATTTTTTTTCAATTTGTATAGTAATCCCAGTTTTTGATTAACTTTTCTGCAAACCATCTTTACTTGAGTGTTACAAGTCAGGCAAGGATCCTGTTGGACTCCTAAATATTTAAATCCATAAACTTGCTCAAGAAATGTATCTTCGTCATTATGAATGTTTAAAGTGAGATTTTCCTTCATAATACCAGCAGTACAAAATAACAGATTTAGTCTTTTTAAGGTTTAGGATCAAACAATTATCCTTAAACCAGTTACAAACTTTGTTAAACTCAAATTGCAGCTGTGACATCACATTGAGACTATTAGTTGATTAGAAATAAAGAATTAAATCGTCCGCATAAAGTAGACACTTGCAGGTTTTACAAAGGTTAGGTAACTTGTTGACAAAAAGGGAGAATAATAAGGGGCCCAGCACAGATCCTTGTGGGACACCTGATGCAATAGGGAAGATGGATGAAGAAGAGGATCCAGTAGTGACAAACTGAGGCCTATTAAACAAATCCTGAATCCATAGTACTACATTGTCGGAGAAACAGAGTTCAGATAATTTACATATTAACAGGGAATGATCAATAAGGTCAAATGCCTTGGTCAGGTCCATATAAACCACCCCTAGCAGAAATCCATCATGGAAACCACTGAGAGCAGCATCCGTGAACCTGACCAAGGCAGTCTCGGTCCCATGGTTCCTCCGAAAACCATGCTGTTCAGCACACAAAACATTGTATTTCTCAAGATAGGAAGTAATTTGAACAGAAACAATCTTTTCAAGTATTTTGCTTAATGGATTCAAAATAGATATAGGTCTGAAATCATCAAACATTCAGTTTGAGAAACCTTAGGAATCAGGACTATTCGAGCACATTTCCATGAGGAAGGAAGAGAACCATTCACAACTTAAAAATAGAACACAAAGAGGAGGCAATAAGCAGAGCAATTATTCTAATGAACAGCCCATCCAAACCATCACCACTGTCGCTAAATCTGTCAGGAATAAGGGACAACTTCAGAACTTCATTTGGGTGTACCTTGTGAAAACAGAAAGAAGGCCTATCATTAATAACATAATTCACTGTAGATGCATTGCACTGAGATAGATTACTAGATCTATACATAGAATAATCAGAAAACTTTTTCCCAAGAGATTGAAACTTCAGCTGGGTCAGAGATATTCCATCAGCAGTCAGCAACATCTGGATAGATGGTTTTCTAGAAGGTGATATTAAAGAATTGATCAAGGTCCAGAAACATTTAGGATTGGCTAAATTCTCATCAAACTGTTTGCAGTAGAACATATTCTTTTGCATTCTAAACCAGTGCTCTAACTTTATTACACAAGTATCTATATCTACCAATAAAAACAGATGGAGATTATTTATAATTATTCCAAGCCAAATTCCTCACCCTAATCCAGTCCCTAATTTCAGGTGAAAACCATCTGTTGAGTCTCCCTTTAACTGGTAACTTCCAAA
This sequence comes from Neoceratodus forsteri, assembly GCA_016271365.2. NCBI lineage: Eukaryota > Metazoa > Chordata > Ceratodontiformes > Ceratodontidae > Neoceratodus > Neoceratodus forsteri. Next base: position 514,224,066 of record CM028137.1, read on the forward strand.
AGGAAAAGAAAAGCTTTTGAAAGGGCATATTCCTTAAAAAAAAATCAAAGCACAGTCGGTATCAGGAATAGAGTCAAGATATGACAAATCAATTTGTGACAAGTTTCAGGGAAATAGAATTTATATCAAATTTCTTAGTCACGTAAGTAAACACACTGGGGAGGAATTTTAGGACATTTAAAATTTAAGACACAACAGATTGCTTGATGATCGCTTGTGGAATCGGGTAATACTCCAGAAAAAGATAACATCGACGGATGATTTGTAACAATCCAATCCAAAGTGGAGTGTTTACCCAATTTCACATTCAGTCTAGTTGGCTCAGAGATCATTTGAAATAAATTAAAGGACTGAAGAAAAGTTTCCAGCCAAGTTCGTCAGAAGCCAGCCAAAAAACAAAACCATAAGTAGATAAATACAAAGTCCATTTCTCAAAAACACACACAAACCCACAAGTCCATTTTGAAGTGGATTATAAAGGCATCCAAGTAATAAATGCTTTTACCCCCAAGACTATTTTAATAAGAAGACAATCAATTAAATCCTCAGATCAAAACTACTACTACCAATGACAGTCAATTCAAGCGAATCCTTATAATAAAAAATAACCCCTCCTTTTTTTTTCCAGGCCTATCAGATCTATACATACAATAACCAGAAACTGTACAAACTGCATCAGATATCTTAAGTTTTAACCAGGATTCAAGTTAAGACCATTATATCTGAGGTATATAAGAGATAGAGACTCAGTCTTGACCACCTTTGGAACCAAATGTCTTACATTTTGGTGGATTATTTTCAAACCATGGCGGCATACCAGGGCCTAATATCAAACTTAGAAAAGATGCAGAGGTAGTGGGCCTGTACATTCTATATCACCAGACAAAACCAGTAATTGCCATAACACACAACATCTTATAAAACATCCAAGTGTCCCCAAATTGTTTTTGACTTGCTTTAAAGGAGGCAAAATAAGTGAACCACATTTATACAACACTCCTTTGTGGTTAGAGAGCAAACCCACTGAAATCACAGCATCTGAGTTGCTTCACATAATTAGAGATTGAAAAGTCAAACAGGTCACTTTGTCCATCCACATTTGGCACAACTATGTATAAACTGATGTAACTACATAATAGTAACCCACAAATCACATAAAGGTTCCAACTACATCTATTCTCACATGTAGCCATGTTAAACTATTATAAAAACTAACAAATCAAAATTAAAACAAAACAAAAATAAAAACACACTGAAATTAAAACCAGTAAACAAAATATACAACGTAAAAATTAAAAGGAAACAAAGTATAAACAACAAAATTCATATAAAAGGACAGCAGCAACTTGGCAAGTTATAGCAGCAGTTGCACTCTTATAAAACAGTAACATTTCAGAATCACAAATGGCAGCAAAAAAGTAAAATCAGTACAAACAGCAGTGAAACTGAACCAGCACAAGCATCCACATTTCACAGCAGCAAACTCAACAAATCACTGAGGAACATTCACTCCAGTTAAAACATCCAGACATAAACACTGGATTACACCCACATCCAAATGACAAGGTGTGGGTAGTATGCAAAATACTACACACAAGAGACCACAGTACTGTCACTCATAAGTTATAGTATTTCACTTCTTCCACATCAACACACCTTTACAAACACGTTGGTTACAAATTCACTATCAATTCCTCAACTGGTGGACTGTGACACTGGTATTATAAGTGCCCCAGTCTTAACAGTCTGACTGTGGTCAACAAGTTATGGAAAAAGTACAGGCAGTGACAGAACCTGAAAACCTGATGTACTTTTTCAAATGGTGGGCTATACAACAAAAAGAGACAGAGAAGAAAAGATGCAATGACAGGAGAAACAAACAAAAGAAAAGATGCAGCAATGGGAGCAGCGCTTGCTGGATACCTTGCAAGCTATCAAAGCAGAAGGATCTGGCACTGGTCCAGCAGACCAAACAAGGTACAAGCAACTTAAGACATTAAACTTAAAGTTGTGTCCCTCGGATGATATCGAGGCATACCTAACAACTTTTGAAAGAGTTGCCACAGCCTGCCAATGGCGAAAGCAGCAATGGACAATCAGACTGGTACCCTGCCTGACAGGTAAAGCTCAACTTGCCTACAGCAATATGGACACTGCAGAGTTAGAAAACTATAACCTTGTGAAAAAATAAATCCTGAAAAGATGCATCTCCTCAGGAGAGACCTACAGGCAAGGATTCTGGTCCCTGGTGTACAACACATTCGACAATCCTTGAGAAGTCTTCACCCGACTCAGAGAGCTCCTTATTAAATGGCTCCAACCAGAAGGCAAAACACTCCCACAGATCGATACATTTGTAACGGAGCAATTCATCAACATCCTGCCTACAGATGTGCAGCTTTGGGTGAAAGAACATCGACCAGAAAGTGGGAAAAAGGCGGCTTCTTTGGCCGAGGACTACCAACAGCCAGACAGACAACTACAGCAGCAAGGTTTAACAGCCAAGTACCGGTAAGACCCTCTTTTCCCATTTAAACTCAGTCTGATAAGAACTCTGGTGGGGGTTAAAAATCTGTTCCCAAAGACTATTTGTTATAATTGTAACAAGCTGGACCATATTGCAAGAAACTGCCTTAGTAAGGAGAGTGGCACTGGAGCAGATTTGTCCTTGGCAAATTGGGGCAAGTATTTAACAGATGTGAAGATGGGGGATAAGACCGTAAAGGGACTCATTGATTTGGGAAGCAGATAGACCTTAGTGCATGTTGAAGTTTATTAATTTATTTATTGAGATGTTTCACCAGGAAGGCACACTGAGTGGCAAGTTGCTCATCTCCCGGTGTGACCTGGGGGGAAGGGGTACAATAGAGGTGAAACATTAAACATTCAAGTTACAAGATCAACATTAACATACAGGTCTAAGGCAGGTGTTACGAGCAGTGGTACACATAATAGGTAGAAAGAGTGGACAATAAGTGCTAGGTTAATAAGTAAACAAGTGCTTACTTAAAAGAAAAGGGGGCGGTGAGAGGGGGAAGGTTGGGGGAAGGGGAAAAGTCGTGTTCAAATTACATTCAAGTTACAAGATCAGCATTAACATACAGTTGTAAGGCAGGTGTTACAAACAATGTGAAAACAGAGTTGTGCATAATATGTAGAAAAAGTGAACAATAAGTGCCGGGTTAGTAAGTAAACAAGTGCTTACGTGAAGGAAAAGGGGCAAAGGAGAGGGAGGGATGTAGGGGGAAGGGAGTAGATGAGGGATACAAGCTCCTTGGCGGGAGTAGGAGAGGGACCCATGAAGAGCACTTGGCATCCCTTACATTCTATGAGAGATCAAGGCAGGCCAGTAAGGGGGAGCAATTTGGGGATGGGGAGGAGAGCTAGAAATTTGGGGGGTGAAGGTGCATAGGGTAAAACGAAGGTGACAGTAGAGGGATAGGGTTTATCCAGGGCTTATAGGAGGGAATTAGGGAGGGACATGGCAGGAGCATCTAGGCGCAAGGTAATTTTTGAGGGCAGAGCTGATGGAGTAGGCAGAGGATGAGTGCAGGATTTGAGGGGGGAGTAAGCAGATTGGCCGATTTACGGTGGATCTGTAGGGGGCTACCAGGTTGCGGGAGTTCATTGATCAAAGGGAATGGGAGGATGGGGGTTGGTATAAAGGAGGTTAGGTAGGAAGGAGCTCACCCAACCAGTGCTTGGAGGGAATTTAGCACAAAAGTGCTGGGAAAAGACTATGCAAAGGGAGCAGAGTGCGGCATCATCTGCATCAATGGGGACACGCGATACTATCCCACCACCCAAGTGACTCTGACCATTAAAGGTGTGTCGCACCAAATGCAAGTGGGGTAGTACCTAAGTTACCTGTACCCGTGATTTTTGGAAATGACTGTCCAGGATTTACTGAGTTAATCTCAAAGGAACTGAACCCTGCAGTTGCAGCAGTGGTAAAGAAAGCTCAGGCAAAGAAAATCTCACAGTGGGGAGACTTTTCATGTAAGTGACTTTGATTCAGACTTGTTTGAGAACAGCTCCAAGATCCAGAAGGCCAGGAAAGAAAGAAGACTTCTGAAACAACAGTGGCAACAAAAGACTGGACATAAAAGGTTAAAATATGAACATGCTGAAGCTAAACTGATTGATTGTGATTTTGTTTTAGAGCAAGCTAACGATGTATCTTCATGGACATAAGTCTCCACCACTCATTCACACTAGTGGGATTGGCGCCGGAGGCACTAAGACCCATCGGGAGCAAACTTTTTGCTGGAGGGTCGGCGCGAGAGACGGCGGCCATGAGACACGGGCGCCATGAGCAGCGGCTCGAAGGGTAATGACCATCTCGGCGACGACCCTCCAACCGCCCCAGTTCCTTTTTTCCCGCCGTCGAGTGCGCTTCAGTGACGACGTCGCTCGCCTGTCGGGAGTCAAACTTCAAACTAGCGCATAGTTTTCAGTTTGTTTTTTTGTAACATTATCACGATAGTAGTATCGCTTAGTTTTATTCTATTTTTCGTAAAATTTTTCTAATATTTAAATTTAACTTACTTGAAAAGTCTCGGCCTACTGGACGAGTCGACCATGAGCAGGTCAGGTGGCGGTAGGAGACTTCGTGTAAGCTGTTCAGTCAGCGGGCTGGGTCGGTCAGCCTCCTTCTCCTCAGCGGGGTTCCGACTACGGTCAGTCCGATGCCCGAGGATGGTGGTCCCCGCGGCATAAAATAAGCGGTCGCGTTACAGCCCGTTGCCTCGAACTCTTCTTGACCCCACAGGTCAAAAAGAGAAGCATCACTCAAAGACGCCCTCTGGTATGTCTGTAGCGTCGGCCTTTCGGTTGCTCGTTGCTAGTTGCGGTCTCTCCTTCTTCAGTCGCCAACTTCGGGGCGTGCTAGCGGGGCGCGTGCCTCTTCGGCGCCATCGCCTCCTCGATACGCTCTTCAGCCCGTTTGCCGTCTCGGCGCGGCAGCCAGGGACTCTCCTTGTTTTCTGCCATTTCCTCCTCTCCTAATTTTCACTCCTTTCCTGTCCAAACAGTCCTTTCTGGACCATCAGGAGATGATGTTGAGCCTGACCCAGACCTCGGTTGGGTGATGAAGTGGAGAAACAGGATCTTTCTTTGCTACAGAGCCTGTGGTGAGGACCTGTCCTTTAAGTCTCTGTTGAAGAACCTGGGATCCTCTTTCTCTCCAGACTACAGACATCGATCCTGGGAAGATATTAAGACTCCAGTATCTTCATGCTGGAGATCCCTACGGTTGACTCCTCCGATTCAGCCTTCCTTGAGCCTGTCTCAAATGGTATGGAATAATCCTGCTCTTATTCCCTCAGTGGCTAAATCCATTGATAAGAAGTATTCAGCTCCCAAGGATCGTCCCATTTTGGCATCCCAAGCCTTTGCGGATCCTATTGTAGTCCTGGCAGAGAATGACAAGGTCGTTCTTCCTCAAACTACTACAGCTCGACCTATTAACAAAGTCTCGTAAGATTGATACATTAGGTAAGAGGTCTTTGCTGCCTCCACTCTAAGTATCGTATTGCCAGTTATCAAGGCTATTTTTCTCAGTATGAGTATATCCTGTGGCACTCTATGAAAAGAATGGTTGAAGCTCTTCCAGATTCAGATTCCAAGTCAGAGCTTCTTCTGACCGTTATTAGAGGTATTGAGTCAATAACCAACAGGTCAAAGCCGCCATGGGCGCTTTCGACACTGCTTCCGCTCAGCAGCTGCGGGATTTGTACTGCGCCATTCCTGGCTGCGTACTTCTGGCTTCACGAATGATGCTCAGCAGCAGGTGATGGCGCTGCCTTTGATGGCTCCTTTCTTTTTGGCCCTCAGGTGGAGCAAGCCTTAGAGGCCACTCAGAAGACTAGATCGGCCATTAAGTTGGCCAGACCTCCGCCTGCCCCTCTGGGGGCATGTGAACAGGCGTCAGTTTCATAGTCGTCAGTCCTTGAGGCAGAGGCAGGGAAGCTTCCATAAAGCCAACCTGCCCAACCTCAAAGAAGGCAGCAGCAAGCGCGGGACCTAAAGCTCCCAGCGCTACCTTATGAGTCGTTGGCCCAAGTTCCATCCACTCTGCCGGTGGAACTTTCTCCTCGGTGGGAGGTCGTCTGATGTACTTCTACAACCAGTGAAGTCCATAACCTCAGACAAATGGGTCCTTCGGATAATTCGCGAGGTTATTCTCTCAATTTCTTGGAAACCCCCGAATTGTCCTCCCAACGACAACCCAGGTTGTCGGCCTCTCAATCAGACCTCCTCACGCGGAGATCCAGGGCCCTTCTGAACAACAGGGCAATAGAACTGGTGCCCCGCATCTACGAAACACAGGGTTCTACTCCATTACTTTCTGGTTCCAAAGAAATCTGGGGGATCGCCCCATTCTAGACCTCAGAAAGTTAAACAAATTCTCCCAGGAGAAATTCAAGATGATTTCCCTAGGTACCCTGTTAGCCTTGCTGCATCAAGCGACTGGCTGGCCTCTCTGGATATGCAGGATGCTTACCAGCATATCCCGTCCACCCGACCCACATAAGTTCCTCAGGTTTGTAGCTTTGGGTCAGCATTATCAGTTCAGAGTCCTGCCCTTTGGGCTATCCTCGGCGCGATGATTTTTACAAAGTGTTGTGCAGTTCTCGTGGCGCATCTCAGGAAAGTCGGACTCCGAGTGTTTCCCTACCTGGACGATTGGCTTCTAGCAAGCCCTTCCGGCCAAGGGACTTTGGAAGCCGTGCAAGCGACTTCTCGTCTTCTCCGTCCATGGGAGTTCTGCTGAATTTGAAAAATCTCAACTGCAACCCTCCCAGAGGCTCCTTTTCATAGGGACGCTTCTAGACACCTCTTCAGCGAAGGCTTTCCTTCCAGAGGACAGAAGACTCGACATCCTTCGAATGGCCCGTTACATCAGGGAGAACCAATCGGTTACAGCTCTCTCGATGCAACGCATGTTGGGTCTCATGGCGTCCTCGGTCTTCACTGTCCCTCTGGCCCGACTGCACATGAGAACCACCCAATGGATGCTCTCCACTCAGTGGTCCCCGACCTCTCACCCCAGTCTTATCCCATCAAGGTGGAGGGCCCTTGAAGGTCTCTCACCTGGTGGTCTCAAGAAACAATCTCCTGGAAGGATTCCCTTTGCTCCCCGGATCATCAGATCTCCATCACCACAGATGCATCGCTAATGGGATGGGGGCTCACTGTCTCTCCCTCCACACTCAAGGTGTATGGACTCAGTTGAAACTCATCTCCACATAAATGTCCTGGAGATGGAGGCGGTCCCTCTATGCAATCCGAGCTCTGAAGGATGTCCTTTGTCACAAGAACATTCTCCTTCAAGCGGACAACAAAGCAGTGATGTATTACATCAACAAGCAAGGCGGTGCTCATTCTTATCCCTTTGCAGGAAGCAATGAGGGTGTGGGAGTGGTGCTTGGAGCACAAGTCTCTGATTCAAGCGGTTTATCTGCCAGGTATACAAAACGACCTGGCAGATCACCTCAGCAGAACGGAGGCAGACCCTCACGAGTGGTCTCTCGATCCAGCCGTAGCTCGGTCCCTGTTCAAAGAGTGGGGGACTCCAGACCTGGACCTTTTTGCATCCCCACTCAACGCAAAACTGCCTCTCTTCTGCTCCAGAAATCCAGGGCCTGGCATTTTCTGTCAGGATGCGTTCAGGCTGCGGTGGACAAAACGCTTTCTTTACGCCTTTCCACCACTTCCTCTAATCCAGAGAGTACTCCTCAAGTTGAGTCTCAGGGGACCAAGATGATTCTCATTGCTCCTTCCTGGCCTCGGCAACTGTAGTTTCCTCTACTCAACAGTATGTTGGCAGCCTCTCGAGACCACTTCCTTTGCAAATCAGTCTTTTGACTCAGGTTCGTTGGTCCATCCCAACCTGAAATCACTTCACCTTCATGCTTGGCTCCTGAAGAGATAGAAGTAGAATCGGTTCAACGTCTCGTAGAGTCTCAGACATCCTTCTGGCTGCTCGGAAGCCACCACCAGCGTCACGCTTCCAAATGGAAGCGTTTTCTCTCTAGTGTACAAAATCCTCTTGGAATCCCTTTTCCTGTCCTCCTGGCAAGGTTCTGGAGTATCTTTTGGACCTATCAAACTTAGGTCTTCAGTACTCCACAGTTAAAGTTCACCTTAGTTCCATCTCAGCGTTCCATGAGCGGTTTCTTCCTTAACTCTGGCTCAGTTACCTAAGTGAAGAGATTTCTTAAGGGATTCTCCATACCAGACCCCTGTTAAGCGTCCAGTTGCAGCCTGGGACATTAACCTGGTGCTGGACATGCTCACTCGGAAGCCTTTCGAACCCTTAGCTACCTGTGAGCTAAAATTTCTTACCTGGAAGACTGCCTTCCTGGTGGCCATTACCTCAGCCCGCAGGGTCTCTGAGATACATGCCCTGGTTACGGACCCTCCGTATACTGTATTCCATAAGGACAAGGTAGTTCTCCGTACTCATCCTAAATTTCTTCCCAAGGTTGTGTCAGAATTCCATCTGAACCAACCTCTGGTACTTCCGCTTACTTAGCTAATTTCCAAAATGAAGGGAGCAGGCTCTTCATTCCTTGGATGTTAAGAGAGCCTTGCGGTTCTATTTAGATAGAACCAAGGATGTTCATAGACTCAGCAACTGTTCGTTTCTTTCAGCGACACCGGCTGGGTCAACCTGTCGCTATTAGATGCATCTCTTCATGGTTAGTGGCATGCCTTCGTCATTGCTATTCCATGGCTCAAGTTAAATTAGAAGGTAGAGTGTACGCTCACTCTACTAGGGGCGTCGCGGCATCCCTAGCGGAAATTTGCAATGTTCCAATTGCAGATATATGCAACGCCGCTACCTGGAGCTCAGTGCATACCTTCGTTAAGCACTATGCACTGGATGTTCATGCTAGGCGACATTCCGCATTCGGCAGAACTATCCTTAATGGGCTTCTATCTTAGACGCGTGAGCTCTGGCTCTCCTGCCGCCCTTTTGGGGGATTATCAGCTTGGTACTCTCCCACTAGTGTGAATGAGTGGTGGAGACTTATGTCCAGGAAGATAGGAAAATGCGTACCTACCGTAATTCTTTGATCTTCTTGGACGAGTCTCCACCACTCATTCACCGCCCACCTCCATCCCCGAGCTCACCGCTGTATTGGTCTTCACTCCTCAAATCTTTAGGCCGTGAGGACTTCTTTGCTGACCCTTCTTACACGGGTCATACGGACTATCTTATGTCCGTTTTTAATGTTAGGTTTACCTCTACGTTAGTACGCTGCACCTCCTTGGTAAAAAGGTACTGAGGCGGTTGGAGGTCGTCACGAGATGGTCAGCCACCGCCTGAGGCCGCTTGGCTCGCGGGCGCTGCTCTCACGACCCTCCAGCAAAAAGTTTGCTCCCGATGGGTCTTAGTGCCTCCGGCGCCAATCCCACTAGTGTGAATGAGTGGTGGAGACTCGTCCAAGAAGATCAAGAATTACGGTAGGTACGTAATTTTCCTTTCTCTCTACCGTTATTTTAAGCAGCTGGGGGTGAAACCAAAACAAGGTGAACCAATGTTTAAAAATTTTAATGGGTTACTGTACAGAGTTTGGGTTTAACCTCAGACTCAGGAACAGACAGAACTGGTTATACCACAAAAGTATAGATCTGAATTGTTGCAGATAGCACATGATAGTCCTATGGCTGGTCACTCGGGGAGGGATTGCACCCTTGCCAGATTGCTGTATAGATTTTACTGGCCTGGAATTCATGAAGATGTTGCTATGTATTGTAATTCCTGTGCTGAGTTTCAGAAAGTAGCCCCAGTCACTAGAAAAGACAAGGTGCCCCTACCCTTGATAGATGTGCCTTTTGAGAGAATTGCAATGGATGTGGTTGGTCCTTTAAACAAAAGTAAAAAGAGTAGATTTATCCTGGTAGTATGCGACTATGCTACTTGATGCCCAGAAGCAGTTCCAATGCGTACTGTCACAAATTCAAAAGTGGCAGCAGAGTGGGCATACATAAAGAAATTATTACTGATCAGGGTAGTAATTTTGGTGCTGCATTACTTAATGAGCTGTACAGACTACTAGGTATCACTGCCATAAGAACCTCCTGCTATCACCCTTAGACAGACAGTCTTGTTCAGTGTTTTAACCAAACCCTAAAATGCATGTTAAAAAGGTTTGTAAAAGGGGAAGGGAAAGATTGGGACCAATACTTGCCTTGCCTACTTTTTGCTTACAGAGAAGTGCCACAGGCATCAACAGGGTTTTCACCATTTGAAATGCTGTATGGTAGGCAGCCGGGAGGGCCACTGGATGTGATAAAAGAAACGTGGGAAGATAACCCCACTCAGAAACAATATGTAACGTCTTTTCTAGGGACATGGATATGTTCAATCCACACTTACTGGCAGGTTCCTTGCCGCTTTAAATCTTGCCGGAAGGTCTTCAAGCTGGCTCCTCCCACCCACCAGGGTGGTAAAACACTCAACTCCGCCCCATGACTCCAGATCTTCCTTACCGCTTTGGAAGCTCAGGATCTTACTTCGAGTGGGAGCTCTTGCAGCAGGCTATTACAATAAGGACTACGCCGCAGACACTAGGACCCTCCGGTGAAACTTCTGCCAGCAGTACACAGCAGCGACTGCCCCCGATGCTGGCCCTGCCCTGACGTCAGTCTGGGTACAAGAGGGGGCAGACCCAGCTCCACCTCAGTTCTTTCCCACCACGTCCTGCACGTGAAGAAGAAGGAATAGCTTCTGCTTGCAGTTGCAGCTAAAATCTTCGGAATCCTGTCTTCAATCAAGACTTTAGAGCCGTTTTTTCGACAGTTTTCGCCTAAAGGTACACCGACGTCAGTCCGCTGCCCATTGGTTAATTTTTCCGCTTCTTGGGTGTTTTTTCTCGTACTTTTCTCCTTTTCCCTTTACCGACGTCAGCTGTTGCCCGGCAGTTCCTCGAGTTCGAATGTCTTCTCGGGCGTCTGTTTCTCCAGAGCACTTGAACAAGTGTGAGTGTGGGAGGCAGATCCCAGCGAAGGACGGCCATCAGCGGTGCGTTTTTTCCCTAGGCCCGGACCACGACACCGCCAACTGCTCAGATTGCCAGGCTTTTACCAGTAGGACCTGCATCCGCCGCCTCAAGGCCCTAAAAGCCTACTTGCTGGAGCAGAAAATGGATCTGCACTCCTCGGAGGGGAAGCGAAAAGAAAAGAAGCGTCATAGCAAAGACCGTAGTCTATCCCGGCACCGGTCGCGGTCTCGCTCGCATTCGCGGCCCTCTCTGAAAAAGGCCCGTCCCTCGGGTTCTGGAGAGCACCCGAAGTCTACTCTGGCTAAGGCCGGCCTTTCGAGGGAGAAGCCGGCCAAGCCGAAGGTGACCCCGCTAAGGGTCATCACTAAGCCCTTAGAGGTGCCTGCTTCGGTCCCACCTCCTAAGGCACCGGCGCTGCCTGCTAAAGGCACGCCTCCGGAGCCCAAGGACTCTGCGGCACCCCGTCATCGGTACCAGCACAGACGCCGGTCGAAGGGCGAAGGACGCGGGAGCGGCCGCAGAATTGCTGACGTCCCTGTCGCCCAAGTCCTCCTTCCCCTGGGCCCCCAGGAGGGCTCTTCTTCGCGCCCCAACGTCCCGGAGACTTCCTTCCCGAGGCGGGTGGCTGAGATCTTCACGAAGGATGAGCTCCAGGATCTGTTTTCCTTCTGGTGGGGGCAGGTCCATAAGCGGTCCTCCCCATCGCCGGCCCAGACAATGGTACCGGACCCAGCGGAAAAACCACAGCCGGGAGGTGAGTCTTCCCCAAGGAAGTTGTTGGAGCGCCAGCCTACACCTCCCTCCAGGGCTCATTCCCGCACAGGGTCTGAGGACCACCGACGTCGCTCCAGGGACACTGGTGACCTACGTCAGTCTAGGTCACACTCAAGGAGCCCTTCTCGCTCGAGGAGAGAACGCTCCCGACGTCGGTCCTCTGACCGACGTCTGTCTCTGCTCTGTCACCGATCCAGGCACCGGAGTCGGTCTTCGGGCCGACGTCTGTCCCCTAGTTACCGATGACAGCGAGAGCATGGTCATAGGGAAGGGTCAGACTATTCAAAGTCTGATAGTCGATCCTCCTCACCATCGTCTACCTCATCTTCCTCTTTCAGCTTGAAGCGCTGTCCGGGAGAGAAGGACCAGCCTCACTCGCCTCCGGACGATCCTACCTTTATGGACGTCATGAGGCACATCCAGGCCTCCAACGAGTGGTATACGGAGGACCTGGATCCGGAATGCCAGAGACTGGCTAAGTACCTGAGGCAAAAGGAGCCAAAACTTCTGGTCATCCCTTCTTTGGTGGATACGTTCCAGGACCTCACCAGAACCACCTGGATGCATCCAGCCTCAGTCCCGGCTGTTCCAAAAAAGTCGGACAGGCTGTATAAGGCCCTGAGGGGCAGAGTCCTTTCTCGCTGAACACCCTTAGGCTGATTCCTCAGTGATTACGGCTGCCCATGACAAGTCCAGGCAGCCGAAGCACCTCCGCTCCCAGCCTCCCGACCCGGAGTCTCGCTACTTGGACCAGGTGGGCAAAAAGTTATATGCTGCTTCCACCTGTTCCATACGTTCCCTCAACTTTCTGACACATATGGTGCAGTACCAGAATGCGTTTTGGGAGAGGGGACTAGAGCTGATGAAGACCCTGCCAGACTCTGCCCAGAAGACAGAGATCCTGGCCCTCCTCCAATCGGGCTCAAATGTAGGCTCCCATGTCCTGAGAACCTCGTATGACACGGCAGATATGGCAGCCAGGGTAGCCGCTTCTTGTGTATGCCTACGGCGCCATGCCTGGCTGAGAGTCTCCGGCTTTCACCAGGATCTGCAGGCCGGTATCAAGGACCTACCCTTCCAGGGTACCGTGCTGTTCGGGCAGGAGACGGAGGCCTTGATCTCCTGCCTCCAGGAGTCGGGCAAGTCAATCTGGTCGGTTCGCCAGATGTACTGCAACGACCAGCGATTGACAACACCATAGATGGCCTTTTCACAAGTCCTCAGACAGTCAAGGTCAAGCCCGTAGCAACCAACAGGGGCAGAGAGGAGGCTTTCGCAGGAGATCCGGCAACCAGCAGTCTGGTGGAGCTCCCGCCCGTGGGCCCAAGTCCTCCCAGGCCTCTCTCCCCACTTCCGGCTCAGCCCAGTGACTCCCTTCCACGGAAAGATCCAGGGGAGCCGGTTGGGGGCCGCTTCTCCCTTCATTTCGAAAGGTGGAAGTCAATAACTGCAGACCAATGGGTCTTGGACATCATCAGGAGGGGACACACACTGGAGTTTAGAGTTTCCACCGCACACTCCACCAAAGCTCTCCCGTTATCCTCCTTCTCACATCCCACTCATAGGAGAGATCCAGACTTCCGGTGACATCACCATCAGGAATGGCTGCCATGGGGAATAGCTCTAGAATAACCTGTCGACAATCTCTCCCTAATCAGCTGCAACGAACCCTAAAATCCAGCACAAGAAGACGAAACATGACAGGGAGTAAGAATAAGGCAAAATTGCGCTCTGGGAGACCCCCGCATATGGCAGATGCACTTGGATTAGAGAGTAGGCCTGCAGGCAGCCGCAGCACCTCTCCGGCAAGTAGCGTGGCGGGTGAACAAGACCCTGATACTGATGGAGAAGCAGAAGGGCTATCACGATCCTGCTATGAGACTCTCCTGGCCGAAATAAGAGCATTTCGGGCTGAAAATAAAAAGGAATTCATCATGTTGCAAAATTGTCTTTCGGAGGTCGAAGAGAGATTAGACCACTCTGAGGAAGCAACCAGAGAAGCTGCGGAGGAAACACAACGTCTTCACCAGGCTGTAGATTTTTTGGTTGATCAACACGAAGCTATGCAAGAAAAAATTACTGACTTGGAGGCTCGGTCTTGGAGGGACAACCTCCGCATATATGGACTCCCCGAGGGTTCGGAAGTTGGGAGGATGGAGGATTTCTTGACCGACATGCTGAGAGACATTTTAGCTTCCCCCCCTTACTTTCCTATTTAAAATCGAAAGAGCGCACAGAGCCCTTGCGCGGAAACCCACGGACCCATCAGCGAGGCCTCGCTCAGTTGTCCTTAAACTTTCTAACTTCAGGGATAAAGAGCAGATCTTGAAGACAGCGTGGGCTAAAAAGAGCGTTACCTACAATTCTGCCAGGCTTCTCTTTGACAACGATTACCCCACAGATATTATGAAAAAGAGGATGGCTTATGCACCAATTCTCAGACTGTTAAGAGAAAAGGGAATTAAATTCCAAACGCCTTACCCGGCTAAGCCTCGGGTCTTTTGGGACTCTGGCAATGCAGTTTACTCGAATCCTGAAGAAATCTCTGCAGAACTGAAGAAGAGAGGATGGAGTTTCCACCCGACAGGTCCTGTGCAACAAGAGAAGCCCCCCCCCCCGTTCTCGCTGGCAGGGCTCTGCGGCCGCTCGTGGAGGCTCAGAGAAGCGAGGAAGATTCCATTCTCTTCAGGAAGTTAAGGACTATATAAGGGATTTGCATCCTTCTTCGAAAGACCCAGAAATAGACTCCTACAGCTCGAATACTTGAGGACACTGGTGGTGGTCTGATGGTTTTGTTTTGTTTATAGGGGTTAAGCAGATCCCTTTAACACCTTAATTCTGCTGCAGTAACAGCGCGGTCTGCTGGGCGACACTGGACCCTCCTAACCTTTTCTTCCTTTTTAGCTAATGGTTTGGTGCTTTTGTCCTTTCCACTAGTTATACGATCCAAATCGTTTATCACTCCTCCGAGTATCTTGAGATCTCTGCCATCAATTTGAGTTTTAACTGGAATAGTTTTCAGAGCGCTAACAGCTAGTTAATTTTCCTCTTAGTCGAAGGTTATGATGGCTAAGGTTTGACATCTAAACCTCACGCAGTATTCCCGACTATGCCCTTACAGGGCAAATACTCTGGTCATCGACATAATGATCATCCTGATGACCTTTACTGCTAACTTGACGTCCCCAGTATTCGATCCCGAATTTTCTAGGGGTTGGGGAGGCCTGACCCAATTGAAGGTCACAATTCTTCCCATGGGTCCCTCTCCTGAACTTAGGTCCGGGCCCTTTTTTTCTAGAGGTAGCTACTACGCCCTCCTTTCTTGGAAGTGCGATTGTAAATAAGTTATCCGAGTTTCTGATTGTTGAAATTTACTATATATTTTTTTTTCTTAATGTGCACATGATTTTTTTTTTTTGCTCCCGGGATTGGTCATATTAGAAGACTGATCTTTGATCGCAGACTGCCTATTCATTATGATGCCATGGGGTGGGTGCTGATAACGAAGGGCCCTGCTTCTGAGTCATTTATCTTTGGAATTCTGAGTTTTTCTATAACCCTTTCAGCAGTTGTTTTTCATTCGGCACAGGCCCTGGAGACTTTGTGATGGATTGTGTCCCCACAATTAAGATTTGTTCCCACAATGTTAATGGGCTAAATAACCCCATCAAGAGGTACAGGGTGATCTCCTCTCTCAAAAAATTAAAGCCTTCCTTTCTCCTATTACAGGAGACCCATTTAAATAATCAGGAACACCAAAAGTTAGCCAAATTTGGCTTTTCTACAATTGTGGCCTCAGTATATGGTAGGGGAAAGAGAAGAGCTGCTGTCTTGATCCCTAAAGGTGTTCCCTTCTGTCTGACAAACTCATATTCGGACCCAGATGGACGCCTTGCCATTGCAGTGGGCCGTCTGGAGGAACAGGAGCTCACCCTTTTCTCTCTATATGTACCTCCGGGGGAAGGGCCCACGGGGAGAAAAATGCTGTTCCAGAAGATTATGGAAAAAAGCAGGGGAGTTTTGATAATGGGGGGGGGTCACAATCTGACTACCTCTTATCTGGACACTTCTAGCAAGAGGCCCTTTAAGAGATCCCCTGCGCACCGAGCTGTGCAGGCGTACTTATCTGAGGCACACTGGATAGACCTCTGGCGTAATCTGCATCCCAATAAAAGGGAACATACACATTACTCCGCCCCCCCATAAGGTGTATACCCGTATAGATTATTTGCATGTATCTAAAGAGCACCTTTATAAAATACAGAGCTGCACACAGTCCCCAACCGTGTTATCTGACCACTCGATTCTTGCTTTAAATATGACATGGAGCAGGGAGAAAATCAATACCCTATGGAGGTTTAACAACTTCCTGCTGAACAATAAGGATTTCAGGGAGATGGTGCATCACAAAATAAAACAGATTCTAGATGATAACAATAGACAGGAAACTAAGAAGGGAGTTCTGTGGGACACCCTCAAAGCTGTCCTTAGAGGGGAAATAATTAAATATGCTGCGCATCACAAGAAAATGCAGCAACAGCGCCTTGATAGCCTGCAGCAGCAACTTAGCAGTTTACAAACCCTACACGCTGCTGGTGATGTTGGGGCATATCCTCTTATGCTAGCCACCAAACAACAGATTCAGGCGATTCTAGATATACGTACAGAGCAAGCACTGCAGCTTCTCAAACAAAAATACTATGAGGGAGGCCCCAGAGCCACTAGTCTGTTAGCTCATTGACTTAGGCAGCACAAATCTAGAACTAACATAACCCAAATTAGAGATCCCGGTTCCAAGAGGATAGTTACTCCTCTTCCCCAAGAAATTGAGCAGGCCTTCCAGAGGCACTGCAGTGGCCTGTATGGCACTGAATGCTCTGGAGAGCTGCAAGCAATGGAGGCCTTCCTGAGAAACCTCAATTTAATGAAGTTATCTCAGAAGCAGCAGCAATTTTTGGAGAGCCCAATTTCCCTATCAGAACTAGAGCAGGCACTGACAGCCCTCAAAACTAATAAAAGCCCGGGCCCAGATGGCTACACTGGGGACTTTTATAAAGCTTTTCGAGCAGATCTTTCTCCTACCCTGCTGGAAACCTGCAGAGCTGTACAACTTGGCGAGCCCATCCCTGACTACGCATACATATCCAGTATCTTGAAACCACGTAAAGACACAACATCCTGCTCTTCATACAGACCCATTCCGGTCCTTAACACTGATTATAAAGTATTTGCTTCTATATTGGCCAGAAGGTTTGAAACGTTCCTACCTGAAATAATAAATCTTGACCAAACGGGTTTTGTTCCAGGGTGTCAGACACAGGATAACATTAAGAGAACTTTGCACTTATGGCAGAAAGTAAAGGACTCTGAGTCCCGGTTCCTCCTTCTCTCCCTAGATGCAGAGAAGGCGTTCGACCGTGTCGAATGGCCTTTTCTGTGGGAGGTATTGGGGTGCTTTGGTGTCCCACAGACGATTGTCCAACTAATAAAATCTATGTACTCCCATCCCAAAGCTTATATCCGGATAAATGGCTCCTTTTCCAGTCCTATTACCCTCTCCCGTGGTACCAGACAGGGGTGCCCCCTCTCTCCTTTGTTATTTGCAATATATCTGGAGCCCTTGGCTCAGGCTCTGAGACAGGAGGACGACCTTGTCGGGGATAGAAGTCCAAGCAATAAAACGTAAATTAGCATTGTATGCTGATGACCTCCTAATATATATGACCAACCCTGAAGTTGCTCTCCCCTTCTTTGGGACATTTTAAAAAGATTTGGGGCAATATCTGGATACAAAATTAATGAAAGTAAGACTGAGGTCTTGACCTGGAACTTTACCCCGCAGACCGATCTGAAGCAAGTTTACAATTTCAAATGGCACTTGAAAAGTATTAAATACCTTGGAGTTCAAATTGGCTCCCCGGATTGCGATCTGTTCACATTAAACTATATCCCCTTTCTGTCCAAGACCTCGTCTGACCTAGAGAGATGGAGGGCTCTCCCCCTGTCCTTCTACCAATGGGTGGAATCAATTAGGATGGTGGTTCTGCCTCGCTTCCTTTACCTTGCTCAGACCCTTCCAATTCTAATCCCAGATGCATTCTTTCAGACCTTGCAGAAAAAAATCTCTTCATTTATCTT
This sequence comes from Neoceratodus forsteri, assembly GCA_016271365.2. Taxonomy (NCBI): domain Eukaryota; kingdom Metazoa; phylum Chordata; order Ceratodontiformes; family Ceratodontidae; genus Neoceratodus; species Neoceratodus forsteri. Next base: position 514,241,993 of record CM028137.1, read on the forward strand.
GGCAAATCGTAAACCCAGGATTAACCTTGCAGCACTACAGCTCCCAAGACACCTAGAGGGCCTGTCCCTACCAAATTTTAGATTATACTACCAAGCTTGTCAAATAAGAATTCCTTTATTTTGGCTAGACCAGACATATATCTCCAGATGGAAATCTGTGGAAACGCAGGGAAGGGAATTCACTGACATCTATGGTACCTTACTTTCCTCCCCCCAACAGCTAGGGTAGACACGATAACTAACCCGTACACACAGTCAATGATTAAATGCTGGCAAAGAACCTTATCAAGGGAATTCAAACCCTGGAGACCAGCTCTATACTCCCTTCCTTACCTGGATGCCTTCCCCCCCGGGTAAGATGGACAATGGGTATGTTGCTTGGCTGAGGAAGGGCCTACATTTGGTGTATCATTTTATGCCCAAAGGCATTGTCCTCTCCTTAACAGAACTGACCCAAAAATATAATATTCCCTATACTGACAGATTTAGGTACTTCCAGACCAGGAATTATCTTAATTCGTTGGGAAGACCACAATGGGCGGACTCCCCGCCTACCGACCTTCTGCTTATATTCATAACTGCCATAGAAGGGAGACCAATCCAATCGCATCTGATTTCCATATTATATGGAAGCCTGTGCAAACCACAGAAGAAGCCTCTTGATAAAATTAGGATAGCCTGGGGAAAGGATTTGGGGGCTGAGATATCCTTTCCCTCCTGGCAGGGTCACCTGAAGAATATGTATAAAGGGATCAGTTCAGGCAACTGGAAGGATTTCTCCTGGAAGCTCACGGTTAGGTATTTCAGAGCACCTGTAGTGGTTCAGAAATACGTGCCTTATGCTGAGGCAGACTGCTGGAGGCAATGCGGGTTCTCCCCAGCTACCTTGGGTCATGTCTTCTGGTCATGTGCGGCCCTTCAGCCTTTCTTCTCTCCACTCAGTGAGGCTCTCCATCAGTTAATATCCCCTGACCTGGTCCTGAATTTTCATCTTTTTCTGTTTGGTGAATACTCCCAGGAACTTACTGATGTTCCCTCTAAAAAAAATTTCTGAATCTGGCCCTTTTAGCTGCACAAAAAGCCATTACCAGGAGGTGGAACTCTCACTCTCCTCCTACCCTAGATCTCTGGCAGCAAATGATGATAGATCTTTATAAGATGGAGAGACTCACTGCCACAGTTAATAAATCACAAAAGGCTTTTGAAAGTGAATGGAGAAAGTGGGTTCTATATATTACGCCTATACGCTCAGAATTTGTCCCATAAATTAATCTGAAGTGTCCCTTTTTAATGTCTATTGCACTGAACTTTATGGATTACACCCTTTACCTCTTCAAGCTGATATTGTATGAAATTCCTGATCACTCATGATAATAGTGCACATTACATGTGTTTTTTTCATACTTATTAATGTTTGTAATTTAGAATTTCGTGATATTTCATTTTCTTTTGGTACCTTTCTTGTTTTTAAAGTTTTTGTAAAGTTTTCTTTTTTAAAAAAAAATAAAATAAAGATTGAAAGTTTAAAAAAAAAAAAAGAGAGATCCAGACCCTCTTGCATAAAAGGGCAATAGAGAGGGTCCTCCTGCTTCAGTGAGGGCAGGGGTTCTATTCTCACTTTTTTCTGGTCCCAAAGACACAGGACCTTGGTCCCATTCTGGACCTCAGTCCTCTAGACCTCTTCGTCGAGTATAAAAGGTTCAGGATGGTGACCCTCCAAGGACTCCTTCCCTTGCTGCATCGTGGGACTGGCTCTGCTCTCTCGACATGCAAGATGCATACATGCATACCGGGGTCTACCCTCCCCACGGGAAGTTTCTGAGGTTCCACTTCCAAGGGGAGCACTATCAGTTTTGAGTGCTTCCGTTTGGCCTCTCTTCCGCTCTTGAGTCTTCACCAAGTGCCTAGCAGTAGGTGGCTGCGGCTCTAAAGCGCATGGGCACTACGTGTTCCCTTATCTCGACGGGACTGGCTGCTATGGCCCCGTCAAGAGAGTCTTCTGCGAGCCCTCGAAGACACTTATACTCTGTTCTGAGGGCTGGGGATCACCCTGAACTTGCGAAAATAATCCCCGTAGCCCAGCCAAAAGCTCGCCTTCATCGGAGTGATCCTGGATTCCATCCAGGGCATGGCCTTCCTTCCCCAGGACAGGGGAGATCGCCTGCGAGAGATGGTAGAATGGATGTCCATAACTCCTCGAGTTCCGGCTCGGAACTTCCTCAGCTTGCTGGGGCACATGGCGGCGGCCATTCCTGTCACTCCCTTGGCCCGCCTCCACATGAGGGTCCCGCAGTGGATGCTCAGGGTGCAGTGGGACCAGAGCCACGACGATCTAGACTCCCAGGTCAAGATCTCGGAGCCAGTCAGGAGAACTCTGCTTTGGTGGATGACCCCAGCAATTTAGAGAAAGGGGTCAGCTTTCGTCTGGAGCCACCAGGTCAAACTTTGACAACAGATGCTTCGGACCTGGGGTGGGGGGCACACCTGGGTGCTCGTCGAACACAAGGGGTTTGGTCACCCGAGGAGCAGTCCCTTCACATCAATGTGCTGGAAATGTGAGCGGTTCTCTACACCCTACAGGCTTTTCAAGAGGACCTGGTGCCAGGCTGTCTTCTAGTTCAGACAGACAACATGGCGGTCGTCTTCTACATCAACAAGCAAGGGGGCACTCATTCGTATCCCCTTTGCAGGGAGGCGATGAGAGTCTGGTACTGGGCGTTGGAAGGGGGCATCCTGCTATCCTTAGTGCACGTCCCAGGCATCCTCAACGATCTGGCCGACAGCCTCAGCAGATCACGTTCCAGAGCGCATGAGTGGGAGCTGCTACAGTCCATAGAAGACCAGCTCTTTGACAGGCGGGGTCTTCCAGAGCTGGACCTCTTTGCATCATAACGCAACGCCAAACTGCCAACGTTCTGCTCGTGAGAGCACGCGCCTGGAGTTTTCTGGCCAGATGCGTTATCCCTTTGCTGGGCAGGGAGGTTTCTCTTTGCCTTTCCGCCCTTCCCTCTCATTCAGAGAGTGCTGCTCAAGTTACAGGCAGAAGGGGCCCGAATGATCCTAGTGGCCCCCAAAAGGCCTCAGCAGATTTGGTTCCCATTACTGCAGGGGCTATCAACAGAACCTCCAGTTCCGCTGCCCATATGCTGTAGATCTTCCTTGTCAATCTTCACCATTCATTACTTCTCTGGGTGTAATAGTAGCGCACCAAATCCGCGAAACTTTTTTTTTTTTACACTTTGGCTACCGGCACCGCCCTCGAGAGTGAGCGTCATGCAGCGGTGGCCGTTAGTAGCGACAGACTCCACCTCCAACTCAGTTCTGTTTCTCCCCCGTCGAGGCAGCACCTGTTGCAGTAGCGGTCATTTTAGTGCGTGTTTGCCGACTCCTGTTTTTCTTCACACTCGGCGCCCGATCCGGTAAGACTGTTTCCTTTTTCTGTCTGGCGCGGTGTGTTTTCTGTGTTTAGCCTGACCTTTTGTAGGTTATGTCCGGTTGAGAGCTAAGCGCTTTTCCAAAGCAGGCCGCGCCCTATCGTCGGTGCTCCTGTGGCGGCATTTCTCCGTCTCGGACGGCATGGCGTTTGCCGGTTGCCTGGGACCCAACCATGATATGGATTACTGCGGCGCCTGTTTCTCGATGGACCGTGGCGTCCTCGAATCACGCGTTTAAGCTCGGCAAGGCCCGCCGACTTCGGGGCGGCGTACGCTCTCGGGATTCTCTCGGGCAAGGTCGATTAGGCCCCTCCCTGGGTCCCCTCCGGGCCTATACGGTCCGAGGAGGAGGGTCTCCTCGTCTTTTCTTGCGAGAGGCCCTTCTGCGTGTGGGGGCGTCGTAGTCCTTCGGGGCATGACGCCGACACCGCCTCGGCAGTCACCTCTTGAGGTGCAGGCTCCCCCCGTGTCGAGGCCCTTGGCTTTTGGGCCTGGCTCGGGTGGACCCTCGACGCCGCCTTTCGGCGCCGTTTTGGATCCCGGCGCTGTTCGCGGCTCTGTGGCCTCGGGGACCCCTGGGGTGGCCAGCATCGAGGTCCAGCTGGTCTCGTCCTCCTCGGAGGGCGATGACTCGGATGTGGACCCATCCTGGCACCCCCACTCTTCGGGGTCTGGGTCCCTGTGGCTACAGGTACCAGGCGGCGCAGGGCCCTCCCTCTGTCCCCCTTCCGTGCGTCTCCTGAGGGTTCCCGGCTGGGGTGGCGGGAGCCCTGGGGGCAGGCGTGGGGGTGACGGAGGGAGGCTCCCTCTCTGGAGGCGGTGACAGCTACCCCCACGGTGCTGTTGCCCCTCTAGGGACAGGGGGCGCTGTGGTCGAGGAGGAGGGCCCTCTCGGAGTCCGAGGGGTTGAGGGCAGGGGTCTGCCACTCGGTCTTCTTTGGCCACCTCAGGGGGTGGCCAGGAGCCGTAGTGTGGAACCTCGCCCCTCCTAGGGTTCTAGGGTGTCCTCCGGCGGCGTTTGTGCGGACTGCCCTTCTGGATCCATGCAGTCCCGGCGTCGTCACAGGGGAGGTTCTCCCCCAGGGCTCTTCCAGGCTCCGCTTCCCCAGAGTTCCGTTCTGCGGCCTGGTCTGATATCCGGGATCCCTCCTACTAGGGCTCCTTTCCCCGGATTCCAGAGCCCTCGCAGAGAGCAGTTGCCTCCTCGGAGGTGCCCCTCTCCCATCTCTCTGCCTTCTCCACCCCCGCTCCCAGGCCATGTCGGTCCTACGGGTCCGTTATCCTGGGAGCAGTTCAGGGGTTCTGCGGTGGCCTTCCCTCATCGTTAGATACATGCATGGCGGGTCTTTCGACTCTCCCACGCGCAGGAATTCTCTGGACATTCCAGCTCCCCATCATCCTCGTCTCCCTCCTCTGAGGGAGAGGAACCCCCTGCTCATCTTTCCTCCGATGCTGATTTCACTGAATATCAGCGTTTCCTCTCGAGGATGGTGAGGGATCTTTGGATTTCCTATGTTCGGAGAGACAATACCGAACGGGAGACGCGAGAATTCCTTGGTGTATTCAGTGCCCAGCATTTGGTGGTACCTTCCTGGCCTATCCCTTTCCAGGAGGCGTCTATCCGGTCCTGGCAGTCCCCAGCCGCTTCTTCTCCAGCCCCGGCTGACTGTCAGCGTACGTATTGTGCCCCCTCAGAGTCTCTAGGTTCTCTTCCCAACCCGCCCTCCGGTTTGGTTTACCTAGATACTCCTTCTGGGCGCCGCTGCCTGGTGCACGACCGCCCACCGGATCCGGACTCTCTCCAGTTCGACCGTTTGGGGCGAAGAGTGTTCTCTTCTTCTCGTGCGAGTGCCAGTATTGCATCTCATCAGGCTCACCACGCTGCCTACAACCGGCATTTGTGGTGTCTGATGTCCCAGCTGTTGGCATCAATGCCTGACACGGAGCAAACCAGACAAGCCATTGCCCTCTCCGTGGTAGGCCTGGAGCTGTCAAGACACCAAGCAAGGGCATCTTACGACGCCAATGAGGTGGCTTCCAGGCTTGTGGGGACAGCGATCTGCATCAGGCGGACGGCATGGCTTCGTCTTTCCAGGTTGTCACCCCTGGCCCGGCGTAGGGTGATTCGCTCTGCCTTCCGGGGGACCCGTCTTTTCTCCTCTAGAGCTAGGAGACTTTTACGGGGGCTCCCTCAGTCTCCTCGTCCTCGGGAGGCACCTCCTAGCTCTTCCCCCACTTAGGCTTTCTGAATGAGCCAGGGTCTTCTCCTTCTGTTTCTCACCAACAGAAGGCTGGAGGTCTTGTTCCCTCAGGGTATGGCCTCTTCCCCCTTCCTGGGGAAGAGGAGCTTGGTACTCACCCAGGAAGTAATGAATGGTGAAGATTGACAAGGGAAGATATGAAAATTACGTACCTACCGTAATTCTTGATCTTCTCTTGTATCTTCACCATTCAACTTCTACCCTCCCTCCATCCCCTCAGTGGCCTCTTCCTGTGGCTTCTCCACCTCCCGTCTCCTTCCTCTCTCTGCAATATATATAAAAAAAAATTATAAAAATGGGAAGAATTGCTCAATTTTTCCAAAAAAAAAAATCTTATTTCTTGGGGGTTCTTATTCTCAGAAAATTATTTACTCTAAGATTCTTGGGCCATCTAGTGGATTTGCTTGGCGATCAAACTGCACAACTATCTCTTGCCATCCCTCGGCGAGATACCTCTGGGGTTTTAGCCTGGCTCAGGCTATTCAGTTTTGATCCTGCAATCCCGTGCTCCAGCTGTTAAGCCCTAGAATCAAAAACCCCTCCCCCTTCCCTAATTCTTGCCTTGCAGAGAGGAGGAACAGGCACGTCTGTTTTTTGTAAAAAAAAAAAAAAAAAGCAAAAAGCTGAGGGAACTCTCTTTGACTGCCATAGGCATTCTTGGTATTCAGGTCACGCTCCTAGCCTGCAAGTGATTATCTGTAGAGAAAAACAAACAAGAAGTAAGATGAGAGGGCAGACTGCCCTTCTCACCAGATTTTGATAATTGGTGTTTTCCTTTCTAGTGTCCTCGGACAATTTTACAGACAAGCAGTGCTGACCATAACCAATCCCAGCCAGCCTAAGCCTCTGGCCTGCCTTGGCGAGTCCGACTGAGTCCCACTTATGAACTCCTGAAAGGCTTACAGTTTCCATTTCCAAACCCCTGAGCAGTGCTCTCATACTGCCGGGGGTATTATTCTCCCTCCTCGGGTGTCCTCCAGTTAAAGGCCTTCCACGGCCAGGAGCCCGAAGTGGTTATCAAAACAATGGCATGTTGAGGATGAGGACTATGCCCTCCTGAGTCTGTCTAGCGGGTTTGGTGAACCTTCTCTTCAGCTCTATCTCCGGGGATTCTTGCTTCCCTGTTAAGTCGAGCCTTCAGCCATAAGCTAACCAGGCTCCTTGGGCATTCTGGTCCCCTCAACATCCCATCTCTCTCTTCTCTTCTTCTTCTTTCTCATTTCCCTCCTTCTCTCTCCTCCTAGAGTGAGCCCAGGTAAAGAGGCCTGCAGTCCCTAGGTTAGGGATACTCTTATCTCTCTGTCCTTCCTCCATCGGCTTATTCCTTTTCAGTTCATTCTTCCTTGCTTTGCTATCCCTTAGCTATCTTGCCTCGCTATCTTTATTCTCTTCGCTTTTGCCTCTCTGGCTCACAGAACTGAGTTGGAGGAGGGTGATTCATCTCTTGAGCCGCCCCTCGCGCATGGCGTCACTCTCGAGGGCGGTGCCGTTAGCCAAAGTTTAAAAAAAAAAAGCCTTCGTGATCGGGTGCGCGCTTCCGCTTACACCCAGTAAGTAATGAATGGTGAAGATACAAGAGAAGATCAAGAATTACGGTGATCGTAATTTTCATTTCTAGGGACATGGATATGTTGTTCATCCACACTTATTGGCAGGTTCCTTGCCGCTTTAAATCTTGCGGAAGGTCTAAGCTCGCTCCTCCCACCCACCGGTGGTAAAACTCGCTCGCCCCATGGACGTCAAGATCTTCCTTACGCTTGGAAGCTCAGGTTCCTCCTTAACGCTCTGCGATTAAGCTTTGGGCCTAATTCTTCGACTTTGAAAAATTTTCAAAACTTTTACCACTGGTCTTCTTCTCCGCGGCCGCGATGGACAAATCGACTCCGGTTTTCGGAGATGCCCTCTGCGGCAGAAGATGTCTCGATCGATCCGCACCCACGTGCCGACTGCCCAGGCCAGGTGCACGACCCGAGGCCTGCGGAACTGTGCTCATCTTTCTCGGTCTACGTCCTTGAGGATCACGCTGCCCATCTCCAACTTGGGCGCCCCGGAAGGAGATTTCCTCCGGTCAAATCCAAGGAGGCCCGACTGGCGGTGTCCGCGGCTGCGGGCTCCGCAGAACAACTTAAGCAGATGATCGCCCTCGAGGAGGAGGCGGCTCATGCCGTTACATCTTCGGCTGCGGCATTCGTTCCGCTCTCGCTTGGGTCCTCCTATTCGGCTTCTTTTAAGGAGCTTTGCTTGACCCTCTTGACCAAGGGGTCCAGACTAACCTCTGGACCGTTTCGCCAGTCGAAGAAAGCCAAGAGTAAGTCCCATCGTCGGCGCTCTTGGGAGCGGGAAAGATCTCCTCCCTTGTCGACCCAGCCCACTTGGTGAAGTTTGGCTTCGGCCACCAAGCTCACGGTGCCCCGCCAGGCCAGGTGACCGAGACTCCTCGACGTGGTGAGATTTTTTCTACCAGTTAGACGGGTTGTCGGCTGGAGAGCCGAATTCCTCCTCCGGTTCCCCGCGAGGATTGTGGATACCGTCGGCTCATCTGTTCCTCTGGTTCCCGAGCCGTCGGATTTGTCAACGAACCGGGGATTGCCGATCCGGCTCCGCGCCGACTCGGCCTTGCAGAGATTCTAGTCTCGGACATCTCCGCGGTCTAGCCGATCCCGTCGACACAGGCGGTCTCAGCATGATGGCAGCGTCGCGCTCTTCCTCATCTTCCTCCTCCTCGGATGAGGGGAGGCTTCGGCGTAAGTTGTGCTGAAAATATGAGGAACTTATGTGGCAACAACTAATTTTGGCTGGAAGCAAGCCGACTCAGGCCTCTTCTCCAGCCATAAAATGGTTGTCACCGGGACGGCCAAAACAACCCCTCACGGTGGTCGAGGAGCCTGTTTCCAGGCCGGTTGTTCGGTCTAGTCCTGCTGCCCCACCAATACCGGTGGAACCGCCTCCGCCTCAACCGACAGTCGGGGCCCCGACAAAAAGTTCGCGGCGGCTCGATGTCCTTCCCCATGGCTGTCGGTCACCTCTCACTCCGATAAGCCTCGCACGCGGAGGGTGGCGCTGGCTCTAGGCAGCTATTCAACGACTCGTCTGAGTCGGACGACGACTCCTCCCTGTTTTCCAAGCGCCTAGACTTGGAATCCTCTGGGGGGCAGTCGATGGACGATAGCCCTTCGTCCTTCCTTGGACTACTCAGGCTCATCTCAGAATCCACTGGGATGAAGCTTGAACCCGTGTCCAAACAGGCTAGATATCCTCACTGAGATTCTGGACCAGGATTCTCCTCACAGGCTTTCCAGTGGCTGAAGTTGTTGGCCGGCCCTGGAATTGTGGCAGCGTCCTGCTTCCTGTCCTGCGCCGGCGCGGGATGGCCAGAAAGTATGCGGTTCCCACAGGCTCTCTGTCCGGCTTTTCCAACACCCTTCGACTGAGGGGTTAGTCACGGACAGTGTTTTCTCGCGACGGAAATGCCAGGGACGTGACAAACCGCCTCACAAAGAGTCCAAGAAACTGACCATACTGGGCGGAAAGTGTATGCTGCTTCCTCCTCGGCCTTCTCGCCAGGCCAGTTCGGCCGCCTTGATGGCACATTTTTCCCATGCCCTGTTGGGCTCCCTGGATGAGGTCATCCTCATCTTCCTGCGGACCTGCAGACCACAGTTAAGCAGGTGCGGGACCAGGGCAGGGCAGTAGCTAAGCAGCTCCAGACTGCGCTGGATATTGGAGATTCTTGTGCCCGGTCAGTGGCGGCCGCAGTGGCTGTCGCGCCGCGGGCGTGGCTGAGGATATCCACTTTCACCTCGGATACCCAGCACAAGCTCACGGATGTTCCTTTCCTGGAACTGACCTCTTCGGCCCTGGGTGGAAGGTCACCTCCAGAGGATCGAAAAGTCCAATGCCACCTTGGACTCGGGTATCGTCGCGCAGAGGAACAAGGGCCGTGGCCCCAGCCTAAGCCCTTTCGCCTTCTGCTGCCCGCTGCCGCCAGGCCCAACAACGTCAGGGCCAGCAGGCTAGACCTTGGTATTCCAAGCCCAGCCATCAGCTTCCTCTAATAGGAAGCAAGGAGGAAGAGGCCCTGGTGGTCCCTGGCGGTCCTTCCTCCAAGCCTGCGCAATGACGGGCTGAGGGTGTTGCCCTCATCCCCGCCACTCGCCCCTGGTTCCCCCTGTGGGGACGGCCCGCACTTCCTTTCCGCCTGGTCCGGCTGTTACCACGGACAGGTGGGTTCTGAGGTGGTGGGAAGAGGCCTGCCTCTGAATTCGAACGGGTTCCACCCTTCAGAGCCGTCGCCCCAAGGGGGGCTTCAGGTCCCCAGACTCTCTGAAGGCTCGTCGAGACGACATCGCCCTTCTCCTTCAGAGCGGTGATAAAAGAGATAGAGGACCCCCATCAGAACTCGGGTTCGTGTCCAGGTACTTCCTGGTCCCGAACGGACGGTGGGGGCTGGCTCTATTCTCGACCTGGCCACACGACTGAACAAGTTCCTAAGGTCCTCGAACCTTCAGAATGGTCACCTGGCTCAGATAATACCATCTCTGGAACACGGCGTGTGTTTTGTTCTCTGGACTTTCAGGACGCGTTCTTTCACGTCCCCTATCCGTCCGTCTCATCAGAGATTCCCTCCGCTTCAGGGCGGAGGGATCCCTTTTCGAGTTCCAGGCCATGCCCTTCGGCCTCTCTCCAGCTCCCAGGGTCTTCACCAAGTGCATGGCAGTGGTGACAGCATTCCTGCGGCGCCGAGGGGTCCGGGTGTACCCTTACCTGGACGATTGGCTGATAGCAGCCCCCTCCAGGTCGGAGGTGGAGCGGTCCAGGGATCTGGCCCTCCAGGTTTGCTCTCAACTCGGCCTCCTGTTCAACGAGGCCAAGTCGGAACTCGAGCCAAAGCAGGTGATAATTTTCATCGGGGCAGAGCTCGACTCTCTTCGAGCCAGAGCACGGCTCCCGGCGGACAGGGCCGAGGTTCTTACCTCCTTTGCCCAATCATTTCTGGTTGGGCAATCGCGCCCTGCCCGGGACTTCCTCGCGACTGCTGGGTCTCATGGTGGCCTGTACCAGCGTGAGTCGTTGGGCACGTTGGCACATGCGTCCTCCAGTGGGGACTGGCCAGCCAGTGGTCTCAGCGCTGCGATCCTTTGGACCAGCGTGTGTGGACGACCAGGAGATGTGGGAACGCTCTCCAGTGGTGGACGTTCCTTCCCATCTGCAGGAGGGCATCCCGTTTGTCTGCCCGCAGCGGTCTCTAATGACCGACGCATCTTTGATGGGTTGGGGTGCCCATCTGGGGAATACGAGTACCGGCCTCTGGTCCCCACGGAGTCCATGCCATATCAACCTGCTGGAGCTCCGCGCGGTCCGCCTAGCTCTCACCGCCTTTGCTCCTTTTCTCCGGGTCAGTGGTCGGGTCCAGACGGACAACACCACGACCATGTACTATCTAAACCGCCAGGGCGGGACGCGCTCCATGCTATTATGCAAGGGCTCTCTGCATCTGGTCACTTATGCGCAGCCTGGAGGCGGATCTCCTGGCCATTCATGTGGCAGGAGCCTCCAACACCCTGGCCGATGCCCTGAGCCGGATAGGGGCTGCATCCAGACAGTGGTCTCTCCTGCCGGAGATAGTACAAGCCCTGTTCTCCGCTGGGCACACCTCTGGTGGATCTGTTTGCCTCCAGGAGAGCACGAAGCTGAGGCTGTTTCATGCCCGCCCCCTCAGCAGGGCTCGCTGCAGGATGCCTTCTCGAGGCCGTGGACCCCGGCCTCTTTACGTTTCCCCATTCCCTGATTCACAGGGTCCTGCTGAAAGCGAGGAGGACAAGGCGCAGGTGATTCTGATAGCCCCAGACTGGCCTCGCCAGTTCTGGTACCCAGATCTCCTCAGTCTCAGCTCCAGGACTCACGGCAGCTTCCAGCTCGCCCGGACCTGCTCTCAGTCAATCAGGGAAGGTGTTCAATCCGGACCTTCAATCCCTGCACCTGATGGCCTGGTTCCTGGCTGCCAGAGTTCCAGGCCTTGGGTCTTCGACGAGGTCCTCAACGTCGCTGAGGCGTCCCGTGAAAGTCGCATCAGAAAATGCTATGCCTTCAAATGGAAGAGGTTCTCCATTTGGTGTCGGGGAAAAGGGTTGGACCCTTTCTCGTGTCCTGTGGCAAGCATTTTGGACTATTTATGGTCCCTTTCTAGTCAAGGGCTTAGGTCGACGACCCTTAAGGTGCACCTGGCAGCCATCTCTGCTTACCGGGCGCGGGCCGGTCAGCAGTCAGTGGCGCAGGAAAAAGTGGTCGGGCGCTTCTTTAAAGGCCTTAATCACATTTCCCCTCCAGTGCGGGAACCCCCACCTCCGTGGGATTACTGCTGGTACTGGCAAAGCTCATGGGCGCCTATTTGAACCAATGCACAGGTGTGGTCTCCCCACCTGTCGTGAAGACCGCCTTCTTGGTGGCTACCGCCAGCCAGAAGGATGGGAGAACCCAGGCGCTTAGCATCGAGTCTCCTTACCTGGTCTTCCACAGGGACAAAGTTGTCCTCACTTCCCCACCAAATTCCTTCCGAAGGTGGTGTCGGATTCACCTTAATCAGAAGTTGACTTCACCGTGTTCTACCCCAATCACACCGGAGGTTCAACATAGGCTCCATACTCTGACCCTAGAAGGGCGCCCGCTATTATAAGGAGCGCACGGCTGAAATTGGGAGAGGTTCGCCAGCTGTTTGTCACTCACGCTTGAAGCCACACTGGCAGACCTGCAGCCAAGCAGACGATAGGCAGATGGGTCACCTCCTGCATAAATCTCTGCTATGAGTTGGCGGGCATGGAGCCTCCCAGAGGATAAGAGCTCATTCTACCTGCCATACTGCTGCATCGGTGGCTGCTTCCAGGGATGTCCTTATCCAGGAAATCTGCAGAGCTGCTACCTGAAGTCAGCACACACCTTTATTTCCCACTACCACATCGACCTTGAGTCACGCCGGGATGCTGGTTTTGGGGCCTCGATTCTCAATCTCTGTTCCCCAAGTAAGTATGTGAGGGGTGTGGCCTTGCCTCCCTCCTCCAGGAGAACTGCTAGGAGTCTGCCAATAAGTGTGGATGAACAACATATCCATGTCCCTAGAATACAGGTTACTCACCTGTAACAGGAGTTCTAGGAATGGTATATGTTGTTCATCCACACAAGCCCACCGACCTCCCGGCCTCGGACGCACAACCTGAGCTTCCAGCGGCCAGATCTGGCGTCATGGGGCGGAGCCGAGGTTTTACCACCCGAGTGGGTGGGAGGAGCTAGCTTGAAGACCTTCCGGCAAGATTTAAAGCGGCAAGGAACCTGCCAATAAGTGTGGATGAACAACATATACCATTCCTAGAACTCCTGTTACAGGTGAGTAACCTGTATTTACTGTCCCAGGACCAAGGGTCGCTGGTCCACCCGGACCTTCGGTCCTTACACCTACATGCTTGGCTCCTTCAGACGTAGCTCAACATAGATATGGGGTTTCCCCGGAAGTGGCGGCAGTCCTAGTTTCAGCAAGCAAGCCCTCTACTCGCTCCGCCTACGCTATGAAGTGAAAGTGTTTTTGTCTCTGGGCATCGCCGCAGCGTTTGGATCCCGTCACCTGCCCTGTGAACTCAGCTTTACAGTATCTCTTCTCCTTCTACGAAAAGGGTCTGAGTTACTCCTCTTTCCAGGTGCACATGTGGGCAATTTCCGCCTATCATGCTCTCGTGGGAGGCAGAGCATTAGCTTTAATGGATATGTACTTTACCTTTCTTAGGGAATTCTGCATATGAGACCTCCCATTCGGACCCTATCCCACCCTGGGACCTCCTTTTTGTGTTGGAGAAACTCACCTCCCTCCTTTGAACCAGCAGCAGATTGTGAGCTGCGTTACCTTTCTTGGAAGGTTTGTTTTTTGGTTGCTGTTACTTCAGCTCAAAGGGTTTCCGAGCTTCAGGCTCTGATGTGTAAAGAGCCCTATTTAGTTTCCCATAGGGAAAGGGTTTCCCTCAGAACGAATCCTAAGTTCCTTTCGAAAGTGGTTTCAGAGTTGACCCTCAACCAGTCAGTTGACCTTCCTGTTTATTTTTCTTCCCCTTCCAATAGAGGGGAGGCTGCCCTCCACACATTGGATGTCCACAGGACTTTGAGGTATTACCTCAAGAGGACGGCTCAGCACAGTCAATCGGAGCAACTCTTTGTGGCCTTTGCACCACATTGCTTGGGTCGACCGGTGTCCAAGCAGACTATCTCAAAATGGATAGTTCGATGCATCTAGTTTTGTTACGAGAAACACAATAAACCCCTACCGGGCCCGGTTAGGGGTCACTCCACCAGAGGGGTGTCAGCATCTTTCACCACCCTGCAAAATGTCACCATAAAGGACATTTGTGCGGCCGCAACCTGGAACTCTGTGCATACTTTCGTCAAGCGTTACAGCTTGGATATTGTCTCCAGACACCGAGCTGGCTTCGTCCTAGCTGTGTTACAAGGGCTTCTGTCCTGAGGCCTCTGGAGTCGGCATATTCCACCTCCCGGGGTCGTCTACCTCTTTGATATGCGACTGCTTGGGACTCCGTCCTTATTGTAATAGCCTGCTGCAAGAGCTCCCACTCGAAGTAATACAGTACAGTTATGTAAGAACTTACCATAACAGTAGATCTTCGAGAGGAGCTCTTGCAGCAGGCGCTACTTCCCACCCGCCTTCCCCCTCAAGGTGTGCAGATCCATTTTCGTTTTCAACTCTGTAACCCCTAGATGGCGCTATCCCAGGGCTAGTACCCTGCCTGATTTGCCACTAACAGGTTGAGGGCCTGGATCCAATGGCGGGTGCCTCCACCCAGAGGTCAGGGTTTGCAATAGTTAAACTAACTTGGTCACAGCCCTCTGGGACACTGCAACCCCCTTCTTCCCACTAGTGGCCCACACAATATATCAGAATTACCTTCACAGTATACACTTACCCCAGGTCTGATTCCGGCACTGGGACCTCCTGTGAAATGAGATACAGTGCAACAATCACAGTACAGTACTTTAACATGAAACAAATACCTCAGGCAGTATAACTTTGCTGAAACAAGCAGCTCTGATTTATTTAGGGGATATAACAAGGACAGGGGAAATCAGGTTAATTAGCTTATCACTCTAATAATCTACCTATGGCTCTGTGCACAGGCCTATCCCTATCAGTTACTGTCCCTGGGTACCCAAGCCCCTAGTGGCTAGTCCAAACCGTGGCAGCTGGTAGGGGCCCTTTCACACAGAGAAAAGGAGAATTAAACAGTCAGCAGTACAGTAATTCCATTTGGATTTAATGTGGCAATTCAACAGGGAGCGACCTGAATTAGTACTCCACGACCTCCAAATAAGATAGGGTCCTTCAATGTCAGCAGGGCTCACTTGAGGTACACAAACCTCTTCACACATCCATATAAAAGAAAGCACTATACCAGGCAGGCTGCATCTGTATCCGATCGCAATTACTGCACAATACCGGAGAACACACAGCAGATTCAGTTCCTGACAGACCCGAGTGCAATTTTCAGCAATTCCTCCAGTCTTCTACAGGGTGAGCCTGGTTTCTACTCTTCAGAGATCCTTTGATTCTTTTCACAGGACGGATTCAGTCCTAACAAGCTGTTACACAAGCTGCAGACGGAACTCTGGGCCTTACACACATTTTTGACTAAACTGCACACTGAAAAGCACAGGGCTCCTTCCTTCTTCACTGCCAAAGCTCAACTGAAACTCCAACCGACAAAACCGGGCACTTCCTTTGAGTTCCTCCCAGTTCTTGACTGGATTGGCTGTCACCACAATAGACTGCTGCTGTTGGTCCAAAAGGCACTGAAGTCTAAACTACATCTCCCAGAGTCACTGCCCATACAATCCTCTTGTGGCTGGCTCAGATTATGAGTCCAAGTTCTGATTCGTCAAGGCACCATTTTAGAGCTAGCTTACCCCACACTGATTGGTCCAGTTCAGCAGTTCAAAACTAGAATGGGAACTAGCAGACACAGTTCTGACTGCAAAGAAAGCAGGTTAGACAAACTGTAATTTCATTATTACTCTAAATAATTTCTGGCAAACAGTTACATCTTTTCAGATAGGTTCCTTTGCACTCCTAGTGACTGCAAAATGAAGTGAATTGCAGCAGCTTGAGTGGTACTCAATCAAGAAACACACAGTCCCCCATACAAACTCAATTATGTCTGCAAGCAGACAGCTCTTAAAGAGACAGTACCAGAGGCTCTAAAAACACTCACTGATAAATGGCTTAAATGCCAAACACCATTCAGGCTTGGAGCATTCAAGCAAGCTCCTGGAAGTCTTTTGGGAACCCCCATTTGCAGGGGGGTTACAACTCCATTTCTCTTTTACAGTTGGCTTCGTCTACTTCTCTTGTCAGGCCTTCTTCCGGGTCTTGGCTGGAGAACTGAGGTGGAGCTGGGTCCGCCTCCTCTTGTACCCAGACTGACGTCGGGGCGGGGCCGGCATCGAGGGTGGTCCCTGCTGTGTACTGCTGGCAGAAGTTTCACCGGAGGGTCCTAGTGCCTGTGGTGTAGTCCTTATTGTAATAGCCTGCTGCAAGAGCTCCTCTCGAAGATCTACTGTTAAGGTAAGTTCTTACGTAACTGTACTTTCAAACAACATGAAGTCTTGCTATATTATAGACATTAGCAGTTTGATCCAGCTCTAGAACTGCCCCGGAGTGAAATGGTTAAAACCATTCCAAAATAGAATTTTGGCACCCAGAGCAGTTTCATCTGTGTCATTTCAAACTTGAACTGTCGATTCTTTACTCCGCCTCAGTGAACAGTCGTCCGGAGATTTCTCCTTCTGCTCGGTTTAAAAGTGTTTTCTCAGTTGGATTTTAACCGAGAATAGTTTTATTTTAACCGCAAAACCGCTCGGTTCAAGCTCTATCTGTGGTAACCGTAAGTAAATGAAGGTTTTGTCTGTGTGGAACTTATAAGTTATCGGTTCGGTTTGAACCGATCAGTGAGTTTAACTCATTTAAAACTAAATGTTACTATTTTAGAGTCGTGGTTCCCGGTTCTTATCGGGTTCTAAAAAAAACAGATTTATTACGTTTTTCCAGTACCCGACACTGTTAGGAACCGATAAGGGTGTTCTTCTTGCATTCTCACCGTCAAAGGGCAAGCTTTTGGTTAGGCTGGCATTATGTCTGAGAAACCCAAAAGAAAACCGGCCCCATTGTTTCAACACTGTGATGTTTGTGGGAAGTCTTTGCCAAGGCTGACCACACACACATGTGTCTATTGTCTGGGGTTTGACACCTCCAGTCAGAGTGCCAGGTATGAAATTTCCTGCAGCCACCCTGGAAAAAAGATTGGGCAGGCTCAGGGAACGAGAGGCCAAAAAGTCCACTGACCCGGATGGACAGCCCAGTTCGTGCCAACCAACCAGAGGGAGTGCCCTCTGACCAGGCCAGACTTCCTCAAGTAAAGAAAGCTGGTTCTGAGGAACCAATTCCAGTAAAGAAAACAAGAAAATCAGCAGGTCTGGAGTCCAAAATCCTTCTCCAACTGCTGCAGAGATAGCAAAAGCCATACAAATTGTCCAGTCACTGTCTCAGGGTCCGTCCGATCCACCACTATCTGGTAAAAGGTCGGTTCTGCTGGTCCCAGTGGTTCAGGATTATGATATTGAGGAATTTTATGAACCAGAGGAGGGAGGAGGATTATGATCAGTATGAATGTGGCTGGGAAGGTCTGGTGTGCCCATTGAACCGGACATCTCCTCAGACAGACCTTTAGAATCTCCCCTATGCTGTCTGAGTCCCCATCTCATTGTATGTTTTATAAAAGTTGCTGAAACCCTCCAGCTTCCTTTAGAAGAGGCTGTGGATGAGCAAGAGGAGCCTGATTTTGTAGAAATGATGGATATTCCAGATCTAGAGATTGTCTATTCCTTTACATAAGTCTTTAGGAAACAAACAATTAAAATTTTAAAAGCTCCTAATTCTGTGCCTCCTGTAGATAAAAGATGGACAGAAGGTATACATTGTCAGGCCCTGATACGAATTCCTTCTCAGCAATGCAGTCATGTTGGTAGTTCAGGCTGCTGCCTGTGATAAAAGCTAATATTCCCTTGGCTACATCCTCCTGACAAGGATTCCAGGAAGATTGATGCCATGGCAAAAAACAGTATATGGCAGCCTCTCTGGGACTCAGGCAAGCAAACTATATGGCTTATGTAGCTAGGTATCAGAAATCTAGATGGGATACTGTTATGCAATTGGCCTAAGCAGGCCCATGGCCAGCTGGCTAGTGAACTAGAACAGGTGGCCGTGATGGCATTGAGCCTCTAAGGTTCAGTTTCATGCTGCTGTGGATGTTAATGATGTTTCCTCTAGGGTCATGGCCACATCTAGCTTTTCGTAGGTTGGCCTGGCTCAGGTGTACTAGTTTGTCACAGGATTCCCAGACTAAGGCTATGGATTTTCCTGTGGTGGAAATTCTCTGTTTGGAGAGCAGACAGAGAACTACATGAAGAAGATGGATGAATAGGGACTCACTTACCAGAGTGCCCAGGCTAAGGAGCGTGCAAGCCACTCCTCAAAGGCATGCCCCAGGGGTAGGGGTGAGCCTTTCACAGGCCTTCTACCAGACTCAGGCCTCCTCTGCCTATGCTCAGAGGGTCTTCTTCAGAGGCAGGGGCAGAGCGAGGGTGGGCAGATCTGCTCCCACCCCACGCCCAAAGCTCCTGTGAAACAGCACCCTGATGGGGTGCCCAGGGCCGATTCCTCCTGTACCAGTGGGGGGCAGGCTGGCTTACTTCAGTCAGAATTGGGCTTCTTTAACCTCAGACAAGTGGGTTCTGGAAGTAGTAAGTCAGTGGTCTGGTTCTCAGCTTCAAAAAGTTTCCCAAGTTGAGAAGCAGATTTTTCTACCTGCAAGTGCTTCAGAGACCCTCGCTGTGGAAACAGAGGTCTCATCCTGTTAGCTCTCAGAGCAGTAGAAAGGGTTCCTCCTGCATCAGGGCAGGGGTCTGTATTCAGATACTTCCTTACCCCCAAAAAAGACAGGAGAGTGGCGTCATTTTAGATCTCAGATATCTGAACAAGCATCATTTGAAACCAAAGTTCAAAATGGTAACTCTGGCAATGATTTTATTTTCCCTAAGGCCAGGACTGGCTAGCCTCTGGACCTCAAGGATGCCTATTTCCATGTCCTAATCAGAAGATCCCATCAAAGTACCTCAGATTCGAACTGCCCTCAGGTCATTACCAGTTCAGAGCAATGCTCTTTCCTCACCTCTGCTCCAAGGGTATTCACAAAGTGTCTAGCAGTGGCAGTGGCCCACTTAAGGAGGCAGAGGATTGCTGTTTTTCCCATCAGACGACTGGCTCATTGTAGGCAAATCCCCAGAACAGGTAAAATCTCACTGCAGGTCACCCAGCAGCTTCTCACCTCCCTGGGTTTCTGCTAAACCTACCAAAGTCGGTTCTGGAACCAGTCCAGGTATTCACCTTTATAGGGGCAGGATGGACACAGAGCTAGCTCAGCCTTTCTTCCCAGAAAGGGTAAGGAATTTAGTGGCTCTGGCCTCTTCCTTCACTCTGCAGGTCTCGACCAGCAAGACACTTTCTGCAGCTCCTGGGGCACATGGCTGCATCCACAGCTGTTGTGCAGGGAGCCAGATTTCAGATGAGAGACATTCAGTTTCATTTGAGAACCTTTTGGTCTCAGAGAAGAGACCCCTTCCAAGTTGGTCCCAGTGACTCGAACCTTGATCCTAGCTCTCCAGTGGTGGCAGGATCAGAGCAATTTAAGGCGGGGTCCCTTCATTTTCCCCTTCTCACGACCTGACTCTCACTACAGATGCTTCCTTCTGGGTTGGGAGCCACATGGGTGACCTTCCACTCAGGGAGTTTGGTCCCCCAGGAATCTCTACTCCACATCAATTTGCTGGAACTCAGAGCTGTCTTTTTAGCTCTTCAAGCTTTTTCTGTATCTATCCACGACAAGGTGATACAAGTCAGAACAGACAACACCACAACAATGTGGTACATCGACAAACAGGGGGGCACTCGGTCTTTGGCCTTGTGCACCGAGGCAATGAAGTTGTGGTCTCTGGCCTATTCCCTGAACACTTCCCTCATAGCAGTTCATCTTCCAGGGAAGGACAATGTCCTAGCGGATGCCCTCAGCAGGATTTCCCAGGGCCATCACTAATGGTCCCTGGATCCTCAAGTGCTGGGGATAGTTTTTGCCAGGTGGGGCATCCCTCAGATAGATCTTTTTGCAGCCCCGGACAATCACAAACTTCCTCTGTTCTGTTGCAGGCCTCCAGTGCTGGGCTCAGTTCCCTGGATGCCCTTCTTCTGGATTGGGAGGAAGTTCCTCTGCTTTCCTTTCCTCTCCTATTCAAAGTACTAGTCAAAATCAGATCTCAGCCTTGCAGGGTGATTCTGATTGCCCCGGATTGGGCCAGGCAGCCCTGGTACCCACTCCTTCTGTCTCTGACGGTCCATCTTCCCCTGTGCCTCCCAGGAATCACAATCTGTTGACTTGTGCCCAGGGAAGGTTTGGTATCCGGACCTCAATCCTTCAACCTCAAGGCCTGGCTCTTGAGGAGTTAGAGTTTGCTGATTTACACCTCTCAGGGTGTTCTTGAGATCCAAAGGCTTCCAGAAAGCCTTCCACTAGGCTACTTATAGTTCTAAATGGAAAAGGTTTTCCATTTGGTGTGCTGGGAAAAATATTTCCCAGAATCTGCTGAATTGCCCATTTTGTTAGATTACATGGTACATCTTAATTTCTTGGGTCTCAGACCAGCTACCCTGAGATTCATTTGGCAGCTGTGTCTGCTTTTGTGTCAGCAGGAAAGTCATCCTCTTTACTCTCATCCTGTGTTTTCCAAGTTTATTAAGGATTACTCCATACTAATCTCCTTTCGGGAACGGCCCCTGCTTGGGACCTTAATGTTTGTATTGCCCAGTTAATGCAACCCCTTTGAACCTCTGTCTTCTGCAGAGCTTAAGTACCTAACTTGGAAAACTGTTTTCTAGTGGCTCACTACTGCCAGACGATAAGTGAATTGCAAGCCTTGTCAGTGGAGACTGACTTTATTTCTCCACAGGGATAAGGTAGTCCTTAGGACTAATAGGAAGTTTTTCCTAAGGTGGTTTCAGATTTCCATCTTAATCAATCTATCTCCCTTCCAGTATTTTTCACTGATCACTCCTCTCGGTGAGAGGAGGTTGCACAGCCTGGATGTTAAGAGAGCTTTAGTTATTATATAGAGCGTACCAAAGGTCACAGGTTGAATCCCTCCAACTTTTCCTTACCTATGGTGAAGTTGGGATAGGCAAACCTGCCACTAGAGAGATCAATAGCCAGGTGGATTGTCTCTGTATCCAATTTATCAGAAAGTGGCAGAGCCCCCCACTCCCCGGTTTGAGGGCTCATTCTACCAGGGTACTAGCTGCGCTCTAGCTGCCAGAGATATACCCTTATTAGAGATTTGCCAGGCTGCTACTTGAAAACGGTACACACTTTTTACAAGCACTACTCCTGGATGTCCAGGCAAGGAGAGATGCTCGTTTGGCACAGCTGTTCTTCAGAGCCTATTCCTAAGTAGGTTCTGCCCCTCCTCCATGGAGGTACTGCTGTGTATTTCTGCTAATGTCTATAATATAGCAAGACTTCATGTTGTTTGAAGAAAAAATTACTCACCTTAGTAATGTTGTTTCTTCTAATGGAGTCTTGCTATATTATAGACCTCCCCCCCAACCTGCCCCTCTCAGAACCTCTACTTGGTGGGGTGCGGGCAACTTAGTGTGGGCACTACTTATGTCCTGTTAGCATTTTGTCCCCTTTGGGACTTTGGGGTGTGTATGTGTACGATGTAGTGTGTTTTATTATACTTGTGTTCCATTTTCATATTATTAGAATGGTGTTAGTATTTCTGGTCCCTGACTTGAGTCTTGGGTGTTGGGACCATCAATGGTTGTTATTATTTAGGTAGCCATTTGGCTAGTGTAGGTTACAGCTTCCACACAGACCTTAGTGAGTTTGGCTCGTAAAGATCTGACAGTTCAAGTTTGAAATGACACAGATAGAGCTGCTCTCGTGCCAAAATTCTATTTTGGAATGGTTTTAACCATTTCACTCCGGGGCAGTTCTAGAGCTGGATCAAACTGCTAATGTCTATAATATAGCAAGACTCCATTAGAAGAAACATTACTAAGGTGAGTAATTTTTTCTTCTCTCCTTTGCACTCTGCGTTTTAGGCCTGGATCCAAACTCGTCGGTTAAACCGAAACTCATAGTTAAATTTACTAGACTTTGGTCTTTTTCTTCCTTCGCGGCTGCGATGGACAAATTGACTCCCGGATTTCGGCGGTGCCCTTGTGGGAAGATGATGTCTCGGACCGGCCCGCATTCCATGTGTGTTTACTGCCTTGGGCTCGGTCACGATCCGCAGGCCTACTAATTGTGCAAGTCCTTCTCGGTCAACGTTCTTGAAGACCGTGCTGCCAGACTTCAACTTGGGCGCCCCAAGAGATGTATTCCTTCGGTAAAGTAGAAGGAGGCCCGTTGGGCAGTGTCCGGCGGCGGGCTCAGCTGAGCAACTTGAACAAATGATCGCCCTCGAGGAAGGAAGTGGCCGCCCGCATCTTCTTTTCGGTCGCTGCATTTACCCCGCCTTTGGGCTCCTCCTCACGCGCTTCTTTCAAGGTGCTTTGTCAGTCCCCTCTACTAAGGAGAGGCCATCTGAACATTCCTCTCGGTCCAAGAAGGAGGACTCAAAGTGAGACCCACCGTCGACGTTCGTGGGAGCGGGAGAGTTCCCCTTCCCCGGATAGTCGACACTCTACTTCGGTCGAGGTTGTGGCTAAGGCCACTGGCTTCACGGTGTCCCCGTTGGGTCAGCTGGCCGAGATACCCGTCGACACAGTCTAGATTTTTCTCGACCCTTCGGACGGGCTGTCGACTGGAGAAGCTGACAACTCTTCTTCACTGGTTCCCCAGGTGGAAACCGAGGACTTGCCTGTGCCAGATTCCCCAGTTAAGGTTCCCGAGCCGATGGAGGAACGGGTTTCCTCCACTCCCTCCCAGTCCCACCCTCTGAAACACCGAAGGTCTCGGACCTCTTCTCGGTCCAGCCGATCCCGCCATCGGCGGCCTTGGTCTCTGCACCAAGGGAAGCGGCGACGCTGCTCATCCTCATCTTCGTCCTCCTCAGATAGGCTCTGGTGCAAATTGCGTCGGCGCTACAAGGATCTGATGTGGCAGCAGCTCCTTTGACGGGGAACAAGCGAATCGCCGCTTCCCCGGCCATTAAGTAGCTGTCACTTGGCGGCTAAGAAACAACTCCCTCGTTGTCATCGAGGAGCAGGCAGCGCCGATTGTTCGGGCTAAACCCAGCTGCACCACCCATTGTGGTGGACCCCCCGCCTCCATAACCAAAAACTGGGGCTCTGACCAAGGATTCTCGGTCGGGTCGGGGTTGCCCCAGCGGTTGTCGGTCACCCTCACTCCCGATCGTCCTCGGCAGGTGGAGGGTGGCTGTTTGCAGACTCCTCGGAGTCTGACGATGACTCTTTCCTGTTCTCCAGGCCTCTCGACTTGGAGTCCACTGGGGGTCAGTCGGAGGACGAGAGCCCATCCTTGTTCATGGGAATGCTTCTGTTCATCTCAGAATCTACTGGGATGAAGTTCTAACCCGTGTCGAAGCGGCCAAGTATCCCTTCACGGATATACTGGACCAAGGGGATTCCCCTACGGTGGCCTTTCCTGTGGCTGAAGCCATTGTTGGCCTGGCTCTGGAGCAATGGCAGTGGCCAGCTTCTTGTCCTGCTCCTTCGGCCAGGATAGCTAGGAAGTATGCTGTTCCCACTGGCTCACTCTCCGGATTCCCGGAGTACCCCTCTGTGGAGGGGCTAGTGACCGACAGTGTTTTACGGCGTTCCGGAAACACTCGGGACGTGGACAAGCCTCCCAATAATGAGTCCAAGAAACTGGACTACGCCGGGTGTAAAGTCTACGCTGCGTCCTCCTTAGGCCTTCGTCAGGCCAGTTCGGCCATACTGATGGCACACTTTTCCCACGCCCTTTTGGGCTCCCTGGATGAGGTGATTCCTCCTCTCCAGGCTGACCTCCAGACTATGGTCAAACAGGTGCGGGATCAGGGAAGGGCGGTGGCAAAGCAGCAGCTCCAAACTGCTCTTGACAATAGAGACTCTTGTGCCCGGTCAGTAGCAGCTGCAGTGATCATGCGCTGCAGAGCTTGGCTGCGGATCTCCACCTTCACGGCAGATACCCAGCACAAGCTAGCAGATGTTCCCTTCCTGGGTACCGACTTGTTCGGTCCCGGGGTGGAGGGTCATTTGCAGAGGATCAAGAAGTCCAATGCCACCTTGGACTCTGTCACGTCTGCCCAGAAGGACAAAGGCCACCAGCAGCAGCGTAAGCCCTTTCGGCCTTCTGCCCCTGTGCCACGTCCGGCCTAGCAACACCAGCATCAGGGCCAGCAGGCTCGCTTTTGGCACACCAAAGCCAAGCCTGCAGCTTCCTCCAGCAGGAAGCCCGAAGGGAAAGGCCCAGGAGGTTCCTCGGCCAATCATTCCTCCAAGCCTGCCCAGTGACGGGTTGAGGGGTGTCGCCCCCAGCCTCGTCACTCCCCCCTGGGTTCTCCCCGTGGAGGGATGGCTCTGCTACCTCCTTTCTGCCTGGTCCGCTATCACCACGGACCGCTGGGTGTTGGAAGTGGTAGGAGGGGGTCTGCTTCTGGAATTCAAGCAGGCCCCACCCTATCAAGCCATCGCCGCACAGGGGGCTACGGGTTCCGCAGCCTCTCTGTCGACTCGTCGAGCTGACATTGCCCTGCTCCTCCAAAAGGAGGTGATCAGGGAGGTGGCGGATCCCCCACCAGACCCAGGGTTTGTGTCCAGGTATTTCCTGGTCCCAAAATGGATGGAGGGAGCTGGCGCCCCATTCTAGACCTACACGACCTGAACAAGCTCCTAAGGTCTCGCACCTTCAGGATGGTCACTCTGGCACAGATCATTCCATCCTTGGAACGAGGCGTGTGGTTCGGTTCTCTGGACCTCCAGGAAGCATTCTTTCATGTCCCAATCCATCCGTCCCACGAGCGATTCCTCCACTTCAGAGTGGAGGGGTCCCTTTACGAGTTCTGGGCCATGCCCTATGGCCTCTCTCCAGCTCCCAGGGTCTTCACCAAATGTATGGCAGTGGTGACAGCATTCCTGTGGCGCCAAAGGGTCCGGGTGTACCCTTACCTGGATGACTGGCTGATTGCAGCCCCCTCCAGACCTGAGGTGGAGCGGTCCAGGGATCTGGCCCTCCAGGTCTGCTCTCAGATTGGCTTCCTCATCAATGGGGCCAAATCGGAACTCGTGTCAACGCAGGTGATTCAATTCATCGGGGCAGAGCTTGACTCTCTTCGAGCCAGAGTACGGCTCCCGGCGGACTGGGCCGAGGTTCTTTCCTCCTTTGCCCAATCATTTCTGGTTGGGCAATTGCGCCCTGACCGGGACTTCCTGCGCCTCCTGGGCCTCATGGCCGCCTGCACCAGCATGGTCCGTTGGGCCCATTGGCACATGCGTCCCCTACAAGGGGGACTTGCCGGCCAGTGGTCACAGCGTTCCGGTCCTCTGGACCAGCCAGTGGCAGTGACCCAGGAGATGTGGAGCGCTCTCCAGTGGTGGATCATTCCAGCTGATCTGCAGGAGGGCATCCCATTTTTCCGCCCCGAGCTCACGGTCACTCTAACAACCGACGCCTCTCTGATGGTTTGGGGTGCCCATCTGGGGGAGCACAGAGCGCATGGCTTCTGGTCCCCTCAGGAGTCTTGATGCCACATCAACCTGCTGGAGCTTCGAGCGGTTCGACTAGCCCTCACCGCCTTCGCTCTGTTTGTACGGGGTGAAGTGGTCCAGGTCCAGACGGACTATACCACGACAATGTACTACCTAAACCGACAGGGCGGGACACGCTCCTTGCCCCTGTGCAAGGAAGCTCTCCGCACTTGGTCCCTCATGAGCAGACTGGAGGCGGATCTCCTAGCCATCCATGTGGCGGGAGCCTCAAAACACTCTGACCGGTGCCCTAAGCTGGATAGGTGCTGCATCACACGAGTGGTCTCTCCTACCGGAGGTAGTAAACGATCTGTTCTCCCACTGGGGCACACCTCAGGTGGACCTGTTTGCCTCCAGGGAGAATGCGAAGCTGAGGCAGTTTCATGCCCGCCCCTCAGCAGGGCTCGCTGCAGGGGGATGCCTTCTCGAGGCCATGGACCCCGGGCCTCTTCTACGCCTTTCCCCCATTTCCCTTGATCCTCAAGGTGAGGAGGGACAAGGCGCAGGTTATTCTAGTAGCCCCAGACTGGCCCGCCAGTTCTGGTATCCAGATCTCCTCAGCCTCAGCTCCAAGCTCCCGAGGCAGCTTCCAGCCTGCCCGGACCTGATCTCATTCAACCAGGGGAAGGGTCTGCATCCGGACGTTAAATCCCTGCACCTGACGGCCTGGTTCCTGAGCAGCTAGAGTTCCAGGCCTTGGGTCTTTCCGACGAGGTCCTCAACATTGTTGAGGCATCCTGTAAGGAGTCAAACAGAAAATGCTACGCCTTGAAATGGAAAAGATTTTCCATTTGGTGTCAGGACAAGGGGTTGGACCCTTCTTCCTGTTCCTTGGCTAGCATCCTGGACTACTTGTGGTCCCTTTCTCAGCTAGGCCTTCGGTCGACGACCCTTAAGGTGCACCTGGCAGCCATCTATGCTTACCGGGCGCGGGCTGGGAAGCAGTCAGTGGTGCAGGAGACGGTGGTCGGGCACTTTTTCCAAAGCCTTGATCACTTATCCCCTCCTGTGCGAGAACCTCCACCTCCGTGGGATCTACTGCTGGTATTGGCTAAGCTCATGGGCAAGCCATTCGAACTGATGCACAGGTGTGACATCTCTCACCTGTCGTCGAAGACTGCCTTCTTGGTGGCTATCACGTCAGCCAGAAGGATGGGAGAGCTCCAGGCGCTTTCCATCAAGTCTCTATCTGGTCTTCCACAGGGACAAGGTTATCCTGCACCCCCACCCGAAATTCCTTCCGAAGGTGATGTCTGAGTTTCACCTTAACCAGGTGTTGACTCTGCCAGTGTTCTACCCCAATCACACCTCGGAGGCCGAATATAGGCTCCATACTCTGGACCCTAGAAGAGCGCTCTCTTACTACAAGGAGCGGACGTCTGAAGTTCGGGGAGAGGTTCGCCAGCTGTTTGTCACCTACGCTGAAGCCGCACCTGGCAGACCTGCTGCCAAGCGGATGATAGGCAGGTGGGTCACCTTCTGCATAAATCTCTGATATAGGTTGGCGGGCATGGAGCCTCCCAAAGGGATAAGAGCTCATTCTACCCATCATACCGCTGCTTCGGTGGCTGCTTCCAGGGACGTCCCACGTCCCTAGCCAGGAAGTCTGTAGGGCTGCTACCTGGAAGTCGGCACACACCTTCATTACCCACTACCACATCGACCTTGAGTCACGCCGGGATGCTGGTTTTGGGACCTCGGTTCTCCAGTCCTTGTTTCCTAAGTAGGGGGTGTGCGCCTTGCCTCCCTCCTCTCGGAGAACTGCTAGGAGTCTGCCAGTAAGTGTGGATTGAACAACATATCCATGTCCCTAGAAATACAGGTTACTCACCTGTAACAGGAATTCTAGGAATCCACACAACCCACCCGATCTCCCCGCCTTCGATGCACAACCTGGCTTTTCACAGGCTAGATCTGGTGTCATGGGTTGGAGCCCTAGAGTTTTACCACCCGGGTGGGTGGAAGGAGCCAGCTTGAAGACCTTCCGGCAAGATTTAAAGCGGCAAGGAACCTGCCAGTAAGTGTGGATGAACAACATATACCGTTCCTAGAACTCCTGTTACAGGTGAGTAACCTGTATTTCTAGGATCGGGGATAGGATGTTCTGTCCACACGGTTTGGCATGTCCTTTCCTTTTAAGAATCTTGCCGGAAGGTCTTGAAGATGGCTTCTCCCACCCACCCGGGTGGTATAACCCTCGGCTCCGCCCCATGACGCCAGATATTCCTCTCCGCTGGAAGATGCAGGTTTCCTTCCTTACCGCTCTCATGTTCAGTTGGCCCTGGCTTCAAAATCCTTAGATTTGCTTAAACTTAAACTCATCAGAGTTAATAAAAATCACTTTGCGATCTCTACCGCTATGGAAGATAAATCTTCTCCCGGTTTCCGCCGCTGCCTGTGCAGGCAAAAGATCTCGCACAGACCCGCATGCCACGTGCATGTATTGCCTGGGTGTCGGCCATGACACCCACGCCTGTGAGTTGTGTTGCTCATTTCATCCATATGTCTTGGACGATCGTCTTGCAAAGCTAAAATTGGGCAGACCGGAGAAACTGAATGCGTCGGTCAAATCTAAGGAAGCCCGGCCATTTGATCTCCATTAGTTCGCAGATATGAAAGCAGCTCAAACAAATGAAGGCCTTCGAGGAAGAGCGCTCGGGCCCGCGGATCATCTTCTAAGTCCTTTTTCATACCGCTCAACTTGGGCTCCAGTTTCTCCCGATCCTTTCGGGAGATGTTCCAATCCCTTCCCACCAAAGGGTGAGGGGCCTTCGGGCATGCAAGTCTCTTGGTCCCATAAAAAGGACAAGGAACTGAGAGAATATTTGTCTCACCGACAAAGTTCCTGGGATCGTGAGAGATCTTGGTCCGAGGAATCCCCTGTCTCGACTTCTGTCGAGGTTGCGGCTTTGGCCGCTGGTTTACGGTTCCACCATCAGGCCAGCCAGCCCAGACACTGGACGACAATCCGGTTGAGATCTTTCCCGATGAGGACGACAGCTCCTTATTCAGAACCCCTGTCCTGCCTCTCCCTGATGGGGAGACCCAGCTCGCTGGGAAACCCTTCGGAGAACTGGTCCTCGACCAAGAAGAACCATCGGTCTCCCCGGTGCCTTCTGATCGATCCTGTCTGTCACCCAGATGATCGAGGTCTCGGACCCCTTTGACTGACAGGCCGATGAAGAGACACAAGCACTCGAGGAAGAGGCGTCTACATTCTAATTCGTTCTTCTCGGATGAGGAGAGGCTTTGTTGGAAACTCCGTTGACCCTACGAAGATCTAATGTAGCAACAGCTGATATTGTCCAGTCAAAAGCAGATTCTGGCTTCCACCCTGGCCGTTACTTGGCTATCGGCTCCCAGACCGAAGCAGACTCCTCCGATGCTGGCCCGCACCATTCCTCCTCCCACGGAGCCGGTCAAAACCGTTCTGGTTTGGCCAAAATTGACCCCTCCACTGATCTTGTAGCCGCCACCTAAATGGCCCCCTGTGGGGGTGCATGCTAAGCGTCTTTGTCCATTCTGTGTCTCCCATGGGCTGTCTGTTACCCTCACCCTGGCCGTCCTGGGCGGGCGGCGGAAGCAGCGGAGTAGCTAGCCATTTTATCGAGACTCTGGAGTCTGAGGACTCGGACCTTCACTCCCGTCCCTTGGACGAGGAATCGGTCGGTAGTCTCTCAACAGAGGAAAGCCCCTCTTCCTTTATGGGTATCCTCAGTATTATCTCCGAATCCATGGAGATGCCTCTCAAACCCGTCCAGAAATGAGCCAAATATCCCCTCATGGATATCCTCAAATGGGGGGATTCACCGACTAAAGCCTTTCCAGT
The DNA here is from genome assembly GCA_016271365.2 of Neoceratodus forsteri. Lineage (NCBI taxonomy): Eukaryota > Metazoa > Chordata > Ceratodontiformes > Ceratodontidae > Neoceratodus > Neoceratodus forsteri. Next base: position 514,271,363 of record CM028137.1, read on the forward strand.
GGCTGAGGCCATTGTTGGTCCGACTTTGGAGCTATGGCAGCATCCTGCCCCTATGGCCCGCAAATACGCGGTGCCCATTGGGTCCCCTTCGGGATTCACAGCGCATCCCTCTGCGGAGGGTCTGGTGACCGAATCTGTGTTCAGACGCTTGGGTAGTTCGGCAGATACAGATACACCTCCGGACAAGGAGTCCAAAAAACTGGACCATGCTACTTGTAAAGTCTATGCCGCCTCTACGCTCGGCTGTCGTCATGGCGCATTTGTCTGCCGCCCTTCTGGGCTCCTTTGATGGGGCCTTTCCTCCCCTTCCCGCAGACCTCCAGACCACGGTCAAGCAGGTCCGGGACCAGGGTTGGGCTGTTGTGAAGCAGCAACTCCAGACGGCTCTGGACCTCAGGGACTGATGTCCCCGTTTGGTGGCAGCCACGGTTGCCATCTGCCGTAGGGCTTGGTTAAGGGTCTCCACCTTCACAGCAGACGCCCAACACAAGCTAACGGATGTCCCTTTCCTGGGTCAATCTCTTCAGCTCAGGTGTGGAAGTCTCCTCCAACGCATTGAGAAGTCCAGCACCACCTTGTATTCCATAACTTCTACACAAAAGGAATATACCTGGGTTCCAAAAAGCAGAAGAAAGACATTTCAGCATTCTGCCCCTGCAGCCAAGCAGCCACACTTCCAAGTGGGGCAGCAACAGCAGGCACAATCTTGGTGCCCTCAGCCCAAGTCTGAGCCTCCAGCGGCCCGAAAGCCTGGCGGACGGGGGCTCAGGTGGCCCCTAATCTGGACCCTCTTCCTCCAAGCCTGCTCAGTGACAGGATAGGGGTGGCCACCCTCATACCTGTCACGCAAGCTCTGGGTCCTCCCGTGGGGGACCACCTGTGCCATTTCCTTTCCACTTGGTCCACTGTTACCACAGACAGGTGGGTTCTAGAAGTGGTTGCCAGGGACTGCTTCTGGAATCAAGCAGTACCCGCCAAGCCCCACAGGAGGATATGGTGTAAATACACAGTCAGTCGGCTCTTCGAGACGACATTGCCTAGTTCTGCCGCAAGGAGGGGGTGGCCAGTGTCACGGACCCCGCCCCTCCCCCGGTCAACCCAAGATTCGTATCCAGGTACTTCCTGGTTCTGAAGCAGATGGGGGGCTTGCGCCGCATTCTAGATCTGCACGACCTGAACCAGCTCCTCAGGTCACGCACCTTCAGGATGGTAACTCTGTCCCAGATCATACCACCTCTCGAGCAGAACATGTGGTTTTGCTCTCTTGTTTGCCAGGATACATTCTTTCATGTCCCGATCCGTCCGTCTCACCAGAGGTTCCTTCACTTCCTAGCAAAAGGAACCCTATTCGAGTTCCGAGCCGTGCCGTTTGACCTGTCATCAGCCCCACAGGTCTTCACCAAATGCATTGCAGTGGTGGCGGCCCATCTTCGGTGTTGAGGGGTCAGAGTTTTCCCATATCTTGACAACTGGCTCTTGGCGGGTTCCACCAAGCAAGAGGTGGAAAGGTCCAGGGACCTGGCCCTCTAGACCTGCACCAACCTTGATCTCCTGATAAAGGCCAAGTCAGAAGTCGTACCTTCACAGGCGATATGTTTCATCAGGTCAGAGCTCGACTCCTGCCGAGCCAGAGCCTGATTACCGATGGACAGGGCGGAGATTCTTTCCTCCTTTGCCCAATCATTTCTGGTTGGGCACTTGCGCTCTGCCCGTGACTTCCTTCACCTTCTGGGGTACATGACAGCCTGCACCACCGTGGTCCGATGGGCTCGGTGGGATATGTGCCCCCTTCAATGGGAGCTGACCAGCCAGTGGACTCAGCATCACGGTCACTTCGAGCAGCTGGTCACTGTAACCCACAAGATGTTAGATGCTTTCCAATGGTGGACCGTCCTGCATAACTTGCAGGAAGGGATCCCGTTTGTCCGTCCTGAGCAGACGGTCGTTCTTTCGACCGATATCTCTCTCACGGGCTGGGGAGCCCACAGAGCCCATGGGTTCTGGACCCCCGAGGAATCCTGATATCTTATAAACCTGCTGGAGCTCAGAGCAGTCAGACTGGCACTGTCAGCATTCGCTCCACTTCTTTGGGGTCAAGTGGTGCAAGTCCAGACGGACAATACCATGACCATGTACTACCTCAAAAAACAGGGTGACACGCACTCCCAGCTGCTGTGCAGGGAAGCGCTCCGCATCTGGACCCTTGTGAGCCGACTGGAGGCAGATCTCCTAGCCTTCCATATGGCAGGAGCCTCAAATCAACTGCCGAACGCTCTCAGCCGTGTAGGCGAGATGTCCCACGAGTGGTCTCTCCATCCAGAGGTAGTACACAGCTTGATCTTCCCTTGTCAATCTTCACCATTCATTACTGCTGTAGGTTAAGCGGACGGGCGCTACCCTTCTGAGGATTTTATTTTTGGAGTTGGCTCCAGCGCGCGCCCGCCCTCGACGCATGACGTACATGCGTCTCTGCGAGGACAGCCGTTAGGTGCCGAACTCCTCCTCTATCTCAGTTCTGTTTCTCCCGCCATCAAGGCTGCACCTGCTGCACGGTAGCAAAATAGTTTAACGGTTCCTCGTAATCCTTCAAGACTCCTCATTTTTTCCTCAGTGTCATGCTCGATGCCGTATACCGGTAAGACCGTTCTTATTTTTCTATCAACAGCGCCGAGTGCTTTATTGCTGTTTTTTGTCTTGTTTAGTTCGCGTCATGTCAGGTTCGGGAGCAAAGCGTAAGTCGAAGGTGGGCCGTGCCCCTATGCGTCGGTGCTCCTGTGGCCGACATTTCTCCGTCTCGGACCGGCATGATGTCTGTCTCCGTTGCCTGGGACCCAACCACGACATGGATGCGTACGACGCCTGTTTCTCCATGGATCGTCTTGTCCTCTAAGTCCGCACGTTCAAGATCGGCAAGGCCCTGCTGACCTTCGGGGGACAGCGTCGCTCCAGGGATTCCCAGGTAAGGTCTCTAGGCCCTTCCTCTGGGTCCCCTCCTGGGCCTATACGGTCTGTGGAGGAGGAGGAGGCTTCCTCCTCTTCTCTTGCTGAAGAGGAAGCTTCTCTCGCGGTGTCGGAGGAACGTCGTGGTCTCTCCCGGGGCCGCGACGGGGACACCGCCTCGGCAGTCACCTCCTCGGAGGTGCAGGCTCCCCCAGTGTCGAGGCCCATGCCTGCTGGGCCCGGCACCAGTGGACCCTCAACGCTGCCCTCTGGCACCGTTTCGGATCCGGCGCCAGTGATCGAGATGGCGCTTGCGCTCTGGCGCGGGTTGGGTTCTCGGCTTGGGCGCCCGTCGGCCTGCAGTGACTGCGCAGGGGCGGGCCAGGCCTAGCAGTTGCCCAGGTGGACCAGGGTACGTCCGGCACCATCTCTGGCACGGCGCCATTCGTGGCGCGTTTCTCGAGGACCCCGGGGTTGCCAGCATCGAGGTTCAGCGGGTCTCTTCCTCGGAGGCGTGGACCCATCTGGCACCTGACTCTTGAGTCTGGGTCCCCAGTTACTGCGTGGTGCTAGGCAGCTGTGGGCCTCCGCTGTCCCGCTCCGTCCTCCCCTGAGGGGGCTCTCGGGCTGGGGTGGCCCGGGTCCTGGGGGCGATGGGCTGGGGGACGGAGGGTCTCTCCCCTCTTGGGAACCCGTGGCAGCTACCCTTCGGGTGCTGTATTACCGCCTCTCGGGTGGGAGGCAGCTGGAGTCGGGAGGCTCTCGGGTCCATGGGGTCTAGGGGTGGGGGACAGTCGCGGTCTCTGCCGGCCACCCCTCGTTGGGTGGCTAGGAGCCGTAGCACTGAGCCCCGCCTTCTCCTCTTGGGCCCCGGGGTCCCCTCCGGTGGCGTTGCTGCGGCCTGCCCTTCTGGATCCATGCAGTCCCAGGTTCGTCACAGGGGAGGATCCCCTCCTGGGCTCTTCCAGGTTTCGCATCCCCAGGGTTCCGTTTTGCGACCTGGTCTGTTGTCCGGAATCCCGCCAGCTCGGGCTCCGTTCTCCGGATTTCAGAGCCCTAGCAGAGGTCAGTTGCCTTTTCATAGGTGCCCATCTCCAGTACCTCTGCAGCCACCCCCCGCTCTTCCTGGCCATGTCGGTCCTACAGGTCCATTATCCTGGGAGCAGTTCAGAGGTTCTGCGGCGGCCTTCCCCTCATATGTTAGGTATATGCATGAGCGGGTCTTTCGCCTCTCCCCACCGCCGCAGGAATCTTCTGGACTCTCGAGCTCTCCATCATCCTCGTCTCCCTCCTCTGAGGAGAGGAACCCTGCTCATATTTCCTCAATACTGATTTCACTGAATATCAGCGATTCCTTCGAGGATGGTGAGGATCTTGAATCTCTTCGTTAGGCGAGACAATACCGAACGGGAGACGTGGGAATTCCTTGGAGAATTCAGTGCCCAGCACCTGGTGGTACCTTCCTGGCCTATCCCCTTCCAGGAGGCGTCTATCCGTTCCTGGCAGTCGCCAGCCGCCCCTTCTCCAGCCCCGGCAGACTGTCGATGAAGGTATTGTGCCCCTTCGGAATCCCTGGGTACCCTTCCCAACCCATCCTCGGGTTTGGTATACCTAGAGACTCCTTCCGGGCACCGCCGCCTGGCGCACGACCATCCACCGGATTCGGATTCCCTACAATTTGACCGGTGGGGGCGAAGAGTGTTCTCTTCCTCTTGTGCGATGGCTTGCATTGCATCACATCAGGCTCACCACGCTGCCAACAGTAGGCATCTGTGGTCGATGCTCTCTCAGCTCTTAGCATCAATGCCTGATACGGAGCAAACCAGACAGGCTATTGCCCTCTCCGCTATAGGCCTGGAGCTGGCAAGACACCAAGCAAGGGCATCTTATAACGCCAATGAGGTGACTTCCAGGCTTGCGGGGACAGCGATCTGCATTAGGCGGACGGCATGGCTTCGTCTATCAAGGTTGTCACCCCTGGCCCGGCATAGGGTGATTCGCTCCGCCTTCCGGGGGACCAGTCTCTCTTCCTTCAGAGCTAGGAGACTTCTGCAGGGGCTTCCTCCGTCTCCCATCCTCGGGGGACACCTCTAGCTCTTCTCCCACATAGGCTTTTCTCTGGATTAGCTCAGGGTCCTCCCTTCTGTTTCTCACCAGCAGGAGGCTGGGGTCTTGTTCCCTCATGGTTCCTAACCCCCTTTTTTAGGGGGCATATCTTCACCATTCATTACTGATACCACCCACCTTCCCCTCAGTGGCCTCCTTCTGTGGCGTCTCCCCCTTCCGTCTCGTTCCTCTTCCTTCCCTTGGCCTTTATGCCAAAAAAAAAAATTCTGTTTTCCATTTTTAGTGAATGGATCCCCTTTTTTTCCCTCAAGGTAAAGAGGAACGAGCACAGTTGTATTTTCTCTAATTCTGAGGGAACTCTTTCTGACCGCCCTTAGGGTGCAATTCCTAAATACCTTCTTAGGTTATGCAGTTTTCCAGCTTAAGAGGCCATGTTCTGATGCGGCCTCAGCAAAATTTAGAATCCCCCTGGCAGGTATTATTTTGAGCTCTTCCAGCTGCTGATTGAACTTGTCAGCTCTGAGCGTCTGCTTGCCTTGCCTTAGGGAGTCTGATTGAGTTCCACTCTATCTTTCATACAAACTGCCTTCGTGAAGGCATAGTCTTTCCCATACACTGCTGTGTTAGCACTTAAGGTGCTAAGGGACTTAGTCCCCTTACTGGGTGGGCGCTGTTCCCGGAACAGGTTCTGCCCGGGCAGTCTGAGAGCCCTCAGCTAGGATGTAGGGACTTGGCATGTTGAGAGTTCAGAGATGTTGCCATCATTCGAATCTGTTCAGGTGGTTCGGTTGAACCTCCTCTCAGTCCTAGCAACTGGGATTCTTGCTCCCTTGTTAGTCTCGGGCCTGTAAGCCTCTCAACCAATGCTCGATGGGCACTGTTCTCCCTCTCAACATGCCTCTTTTTCTTCTTCTTCTTCTTCTTCTACTTTCCCTTTCCTTCTCTCTGTTCCTGCCCTAGAGCCGCCCCGGAAAGGAGGCCCTGCGGTCCCTTATGGTAGGAATTCTCTCTCCTCTGTCTATTCTCTACCGGCTTATTCCTTTTTCAGTTTATATCCTTTCCTTTTTCTATCCCTCGGCTCTCTTGCCTCGCTTCCCTTTTTTCTTACCCTTTATTTTCGCCTCTCAGCTACAGAACTGAGATAGAGGAGGAGTCTGCGGTGCCTAACGGCTGCCCCTGCGCGCATGACACAGTGCGTCGGCGCTCGAGGGCCGGCCCGTGGAGCAGACTCAAAAAAAAACTCCCGATGGGTGCGCGCCCAGCTTAACCCAATCAGTAATGAATGGTGAAGATACAAGAGAAGATCAAGAATTACGGTAGGTACGTAATTTTCATTTCTTCCACTGGAGCAAACCTCTGGTGGAACTGTTTTCCACCAGGGAGAACACCAAGCTGAGGCCGTTTCATGCCTGCCCCACCCCCACCCCCCTCAGCAGGGCTTACTGCAGGGGGAGCTTTCTAGAGGCCATGGATCCCAGGCCTCTTCTGTGCCTTCCCACCACTTCCCTTGGTTCACAGGATGATCCTCAAGGTCAGGAGGGACAAGGCATAGGTGATCCTGGTAGCCCCAGACTGGCCGCACCAGTTCTGGTACCCAAATCTCCTCAGCTTCAGGCCTCCGGGGCATCTTCTAGTACACCCGGATCTGTTATCTGTCAGTCAGGGGAAGGTATTCCATTGGGACCTTTAATCCCTGCACCTGACAGCCTGGTTCCTGAGTGGCTAGAGTTCCAGGCTGTTGGTCTGTCTGAGGATGTACTCACAGCAGTGGAAGCATCCAGAAAGGAGTCGACCTGGAGGTGCTATGCCTTCAAATGGAAACTGTTTTCCATTTGGTGTCAGAGTAAGGGCCTGGACCCTTTTTCCTGTCCAGTGGCTAGCATCCTAGACTACTTTTGGTCTCTGTCCAAAGGGGGTCTTCGGTCTATGACCCTTAAGGTGCACCTGGCAGCCATGTCTGCCTACTAGGCGTGGGCCGATCAGCATACGGCACAGGAGAAGGTGGTCTGGCGTTTCTTTAGAGGCCTCGACCACATATCCGTTCTGGTGCATGAACCTCCACCTCTGTGGGATCTACTGCTGGTACTGCAAAGCTCATGGACAAGCCATTCGAACAGATGTACAAGTGTGAGATGTCACATTTGTCATGGAAGAACACCTTCCTCATGGCTATTACATCAGCCAGAAGGACTGAGGTGCTCTAGGTGGAGTCTCCTTACCTGGTTTTCCAAGGGGCAATGTTGTCCTGTGCCCCCACCCAAAATTCCTTCCAAAGGTGGTGTCAGAGTTTCACCTTACTCAGGTGTTATCTCTGCTGGTGTAGTACCCCAGTTATACCTCGAAGACAGAGTACAGGCTCCATACCTTGGACCTGAGACAACCACTCTTACTATGAGGAGCAGACGGCAGAAGTTCAGGGAGAGGTTTGCCCGCTGTTTGTCACTTGCGCTGAAGCTGCACCTGGCAGACCTGCAGCAAAGTGGACGATTGGCAGATGGATTACATCCTGCATTGACCTCTGCTATAGGTTGGCAGGCAAGGAGCCTCCCAGATGGGTAAGAGCTCATTCCACCCACCATACTGCTGTGTCGGTGGCTGCTTCCAGGACATCCCTATCCAGGAAATCTGCAGGGCTGCTACCTGGAAGTTAGCAAACACCTTCATCACTCACTACCACATCGACCTAGAATCACGCTGGGATGCTGGTTTTGGGGCCTCCATTTTCCAATCTCCATTCGCCAAGTAAGTATATCAGAGGGGGTGTGCGCCTTGCCTCCCTCCTTCTGAAGAACTGCTTGGAGTCTGCCAAACGGTGTGGATAGAACAACATATCCACGATCCTAGAAAAACAGATTACTCACCTGTAACAGTGGATCTTCCACAGAATGGTCTCTTGCAGTAAGTCATTACTTCTGGGAGTTTCCTTTAGGTGGCGCTCTCACATGGTAGTTTTCTCGAGCAGAGTCTACACCAGGGACCACCCACATGACCTCACTTCCTGGACTGTGCCTATAAAAGTGGGTGGTCCCTGGTAGTCTCTGTTCATTTTCCCGCCAGCTTCAGCTCTCACAGCAGCTAGAATACTCTCCTGCTAAGTGATCTACGACGTGGACTGAACCCACAGCTTGGGGTGCCTGGGCTTAATACACGGAACCATATTCATATACTCAAACAATAGTTTTAAGGATAGAAGACTCAAGGAGCTCTATTAACAGGCTCCGACAACATTGAGTCCTTTTCAAGAAGCATCGGAGTGGAAGGCATACCTTCACCATAAATCCTGCCTGACCGCCTTTCAACGGTCATGTATGCTAAACATATATATCAAGGGGACTTTCTTCATCGACGGAGGACAAATACCCTGTCGACGGCAGGCATTTCTACATCATCTTCATCACAGAACAGACTACAGAGGCTTACACTATATTCCTGTTGACGGATCATAATCTGTCGACGGAGGCCTCCAACAACTCTACAGAGGCTCACACTATGTTCCCGTCGATGGATGCCTCCTACATACTTCTCGTCGACGAGTGGTTCATTCACCCTCGACGGAGGCCTCCTACATACTTCTCGTCGACGGAGACCTCCTGCTTGATTCCCGTCGATGGACCCTTCATCCACCATCGACGGAGGCCTCCTTCATGATTTCTCATTGACGGAATATTCATCCACCGTCAACAGAGGCCTCCTACATACTTCTAGTCGACAGGAGGTTCATTCCCCGTCAACGGAGGCCTCCTCCAAGACTATAATCAACGGTGGCTTCATATGAGAGCAAGCGCCTCTTGTCGATGCGCGTAACACCCCCGTCAGTGAGGCACATTATCCTAATCTGTTGTCGATTAGACACATTCCACCATCGACGGGACATGCTCCCCTTCTTTCATCGTCTGGCAGATGACCCACCATCGACTGAGCATGATTTCTACTAATCATCATAGACTGCTTTCATTCCACCGTTTACGGGGCATGGTATTCCTTCTACACCATCGACTGGGATGATCCCACCATCAATGGCCAACATTCCACGGTCCACAGACCATGGCTTACAATACATATATATATATTAATGGGAGACATTTTCCGTCAACAGAACATTAACATGGTTACATGTGCTCATCAACAGGGTGTACCCCTTCGACGAATGTCTCTTGGCTGCCGCCTCTATCAACGAGGGTACTGGGCCTTTTCACACTCATTTATGGAGCAGAAAACCCTCCAGTCGACGACGCCAATGTATACAACTGTGAGGCTATTTGTCAACAAAATGTATGGCATACCCCTACTATTCAAAGGGGCTTATTCGACATCAACTTCATATTTTACTACAATCAACATAACAGATTCTTTGGCGTCTGCCACTCGGGACACACAATTGACTAAGAATGAATCATACAATCGCCTATGCCTTGCGGATAACCTTACCAGTATTATAGAGGCACACCTCAGGGCAGAAGGTAACATGTTTATCATGTTCACATATACATATTTAATAGTTTTCACTGTTATAGGCCTCTACGGTCCCTTCATCGGGGATGCTTCTCAGCCTGTTGTGCGCCAGACCCTCATGTTCCTCCCACGAACACAACCTGCTACTACTCATATGCTGAGAAACAATTGATATATCTTGATAATATTATAATATGAATCATAATATTCTTACCAAAGTTTTACTGCTACATGCGGTCTTCACCTGGCCATAGATAAAGGCCACAGAAACAAGGGCGAGTATATGTATATATACATATATAGGTTGGAAACCTTATAAACTCTGCAAGACTTATCAATTTTCTGATCCACGCTACTTGGACACCAAAATGTGTGCATGTCACAAATCTTATGACTTTTTCTCAGATTAACATGTTTGGAATCTCAAAGATGAGATCTAATGGCTCATAATTTGCAATTATGCAGATCATTATTTAAACTTCTGTTCACCCAACAGCATAAATAAAGGGCCCATCATACTAACATTTCAGGTTTACACCTAACAAGGATACAAGCCCTGGCATACTTGGGGCCCCCTTGCAAATGAGATTACTAATGCACGTTGGAACTGACTACATCACACTGTTGCATTCCATGTCTTTGCCCTAAAACCGGCGCAATATTGACTACAACAGTACTACTTACTCTGAGCCACTGATTATGAAATAGTTACATTGTTTCATTTCACAACATCAAGGTTTGCTACTTATGTAGCCTATTTATTCCAAAAATGGATACAATTTTCTAATGCCTTGCCAGAAATGGTGAAACACTGTATTACCTTGCGACATTGTAGCACTACAAAACAATAACATTGTACTATTTGGGTTACTGTTCAAAACTCAGAACCCAATAGGCTTTGACGTATACTGTCTTTTCCAGTGCATGTCACTGAAACCTACCAGTTACTCCATTATATGGCTGAATTTCTTCTGATTTATTACAGTATCTGATATGCCATACCCTGATCGGGTTTACATCTGCTTAACTCATCTGACGATGCCCAGTAATAGCCAGTCTGGCTTGTCTTTCAGCCATAACCCTGTAACAAATACTATAATGGAGTACTTGCAGATAGAATAACAAAATTCTCTTTAAATGCTGATATACTGCTCTCAGCACCTACCGGTCCTAAGACCACAATATATGTAAGGCAGAATGCCATATCTGGCCACCCCCCTGCCATATAACTGCTTGGGAATCTCCCAGAAGTAATGACTTACTGCAAGAGACCATTCCATGGAAGATAGATCAGTTACGCAAAGACTTTTGCTGTAACAGTATATCTTCTAGGAATGTCTCTTGCAGTAAGTAGCTTCCCTTCCTCCAACCCCCTGCCATTCTGTAACAGGGAAAACAATGTAGGGTCGGGAGGCTTTGGTACCTCTGTTCCCCTCGGTCCCTTGCCTTCACGAGCTGAAACCGGCGGGGAATGGAGACTACCAGGGACCACCCACTTTTATAGGCACAGCCCGGGAAGTGAGGTCGTGTGGGTGGTCCCTGGTATAGACTGCTGGAGAAAACTACTGTGTGAGAGCGCCACCTAGGGGAAACTCCCAGAAGTAATGACTTACTGCAAGAGATATTCCTAGAAGATCTACTATTACGGCAAAAGTCTTTGCGTAGCTGATCTTTCTAGGAGTGGTATTTGTTGTTCATCCACATGAACCCACCCGACCTCCCTGGCTTCCACGCACAACCTGAGCTTCCAGCGGGCAAATATCTGCCATTGTGGGATGGAGCTGAGGGTTATATAACCCGGTGGGTGGGAGAAGCCAGCTTCAAGACCGTCCGGGAAGATTCTTAAAGGTAAAGGACATGCCAAACAGTATGGATGAACAACATATACCACTCCTAGAACTACTCTTACAGGTGAGTAAGCTGTTTATATGTGTGCCCTAAAAAAGAAACTAGCAAGATATGTTGAAATTGCCCATAGTAATCAGGAAGAGGCCCAAACCAGCAGAAGGTATATTATGGCCATGGGATAAAAGCAAAACTTTTTCAGCCAGGTGAAAAAAAATTGTTACCGTTACCCACTACAGAAAATAAACTGTTAATGAAGTGGCAAGGGCCTTATAGAGTGCTTAGACATACTGGCACAGTTAACTACAAGACTGAGACCTCTGACAGGAAAAATCCTACTAAGATATACCATGCTAACCTCCTCAAAAATTGAGTTGGAAAAAATGCCAAAAGCTGGTTCACTAGTTTTACCAGAAACTGATGGATATTAATGTAGCTTATAATAGACTGTAACAAATTGTAATAGCTGATGCTGTAAAGGTGACTGTTTCCTTAAACTCGGAACAAACTGCAGAAATTTTTAACTTGCTAAAGACATTTAACAGTACTTTTACCACAATACTAGGTCGAGCAGAAGGGGTTGAGTGCGTAATAGTGACCAGGAATGCTCGCCTTATTAGGCAAAAGACATATAGGTTACCAGAGCGGTTAAGAGTGAAATGGTTAAGGAAATACAAAAAATGAAAGAATTGGGTATCATGGAAGAGTCAAGGAGTGCTTGGTCATCTCCAGTGGTAATTGTAAACAAAAAAGAAGGGTGTGTTTTGAATCTGCCTTGATTGTAAGAAACTTAATCAAGTGTCAGAATTTGACAGTTATCCTATGCCCAGAATAGATGATTTGGTGGACAGACTGGGGAGTTCAAAGAATATCAGTACCCTCAATCTCACCAAGGGTTACTGGCAAATACCTTTACCTAAAGAATCCAGAGACAAAAGTGCATTTGCCACTTCTGTGGGATTCTTTCAGTTCACCACCATGCCATTTGGTTTACATGGTGTGCCACCTACATTCCAGTGGTACATGGATGTAATTTTATACCCTTACACTGGTTATTGTACCGCGTACCTGGATGATGTCGTCGTGTACAGTTCAGACTGGAAAAGCCACCTGGAACACCTACGAGCAGTTATCCAAGCTGTCAAAAATGCAAGTCTGACGATTAATCCTATCAAATGTGCATTGTGTGTGCATGCAGGAAACCAGATATTTGGGCTGTGTGTTGGGAAATGTAGAAGTCAAATCAGTGGTTTCCAAGATAGAAGCTGTAGCTAACAGTCCTGCCCCTAAAACAACAAAACATGTCAGGTCATTTTTGGGGCTGACTAGTTATCAGAGAATTGTTCCCAACATTGTTGAGTTAGTTGCTCCCCTCACTGAACTCATAAAAAAATGGTACCCAAATAATGTGAAATGGACCCCAGATTGTGATGAAGCTTTTCAAGCCATCAAGGCTGCATTATGTTTAGCCCGTTTTAAGAAGCTCAGATTTTGATAAGCCATTTTTGTTACAAACAGATGCATCAGAGGTAGGCCTAGGTGCAGTCCTGTGTCAAAATCTAGATGAGAAGGAACATCCTATTCTGTACATAAGTAGGAAGTTGCATGACAGAGAGAAAAGGTACTCCACCATTGAAAAGGAATGTTTAGCAGCAAAGTAGACCATGGAGTCCCTTAAGTTTTATTTGGTTGGAACTGACTTTGTACTTCTAACGGATCACAATCCTCTCTGTTGGCTTAACTGAATGAAAGAAAAACATTCTAGAATCACAAGGTACTACCTGGCACTATAGCCATTTAAATTTAAGGTGATGCACAAATCTGGTAAAGAGAGTAGCAATGCTGATTTTCTGTCAAGATATGGTTCAGGATTCTGAAGGTTAAACAAATGTATGAGTTTAAACTTTACTGTTTGTACTGTTATAGAAAAAAAGGATACTGCATGTATCTTAATTTCTGAAAGTTAGAAGCTAATGTTAGTGGAAAATTAATAGAAAGTTTTGGAAACCTGTTTGATAAAACAGTTTCCCTCTTAAGGAGGGGGTGTATGTGACAGGGTTGAATAGGACCATGTCCCAGTTGTTATGGGGAGTTTGAATGCAGGGATCTGTTCTGTTTCCTTTCCTGTCTCTTGTCTGTCTGGTTCTGCAACCAAATTTTCCTGTGACACCTAGGATTTGATCACCCTAACTGTCTCGCAGTTCTTTGCCTCTCACTATCTGTCTTCAATTGCTGTTCTGTCTTTTTTCCCCCTTGCATATTTGCTGGTATGAAAATATATGCAAATCATTAGGTGGAAATGTAACCGATATTGGGATCCCTTTGTTTAGAAATTATATAGTTTTACTGTTGAAATGTGTAGAATTATAGTTCAAGATGATTGCAAAATGCTATTGGGAACTCATGGGTTTAACCGGAGAACAGTTTTAAGCCCTTTTTCAGAAGCTGTGGAAAAGTGGCCTCAGTTCTGGGATATTGTGTTCTTGTTGCACCTGCCTGAAATTTACAAGAACATTTTAGAAGAAAACAGGATGCTTAAGGAGGGGTGTTGCAAAGACTTATAAGAGAGAGCTGAAATGTTTTGGGAGACTCAGAGATTGAAGGAAAACTCAGATGGATCTTCTCTGTTTATTCTGCCTTTGTAAATGGTTATTCTGAACAATTTTTTTTTTCCATTTGGTGTCAGAGTAAGGGCCTGGACCCTTTGTCCTGTCCAGTGGCTAGCATCCTAGACTACCTTTGGTCTCTGTCCACAGAGGGTCTTCAGTCTATGACCCTTAAGGTGCACCTGGCAGCCATCTCTGCTTACTGGTTGTGGGCCGGTCAACAGACAGTGGAACAAGAGAAGGTGGTCAGGCATTTCTTTAAATACCTCGGCCACATATCCCCTCCAGTGCATGAACCTCCACCTCTGTGAAATCTATTGCTGGTACTGGCAAAGCTCATGGGAAAGCCATTAGAACCAATGCACAAGTGAGAGATGTCACACTTGTCATGGAAGACCACCTTCCTGGTGACTGTCGTGTCAGCCAGAAGGACTGGGGAGCTCCAGGCACTCTTGGTGTAGCCTCCTTAACTGGTCTTCCACAGGGACAGAGTTGTCCGGCGCCCCCACCCGAAATTCCTTCCGAAGGTGGTGTCAGTTCCATCTTAACCAGGTGTTGACTCTGCCTGTGTTCTACCCGAACTACACCTCGGTGGCCGAATACAGGCTCCATACTCTGGACCTGAAATGAGCGCTCTTATTATAAGGAGTGGACGGCTGAAGTTCGGGGAGAGGTTTGCCAGCTGTTTGTCACTTATGCTGAAGCTGCACCTGGCAGACCTGCAGCCAAGCAGACAATTGGCAGATGGATTATATCATGAATTTATCTCTGCCATAGGTTTGTGGGCAGGGAGCCTCCCAGAAGGATAAGAGCTCATTCTACCTGCCATACTGCTGCGTCGGTGGCTGCTTCCGTGGACATTCTTATCCAGGAAATATGCCGGGCTGCCACCTGGAAGACAGCAAACACCTTCATTACCCATTACCACATTGACCCTGTTTCACGCCAGTTTTCCAATCTGTATTCCCAAAGTAAGTTTGAGGGTGTGTGTGCCTTGCCTCCCTCCCAGAGAACTGCTTGGAGTCTGCCAAACAGTGTGGATAGAACATATCATCCATGATCCTATAGAAACAGGTTTCTCACCTGTAGCAGTAGTTCTAGGATCGTGGATATGTTCATACACACTATTTGGCATGTCCCTTTCCCTTTAAGGATCGCCGGAAGGTCTTCAAGCTGGCTCCTCCCACCCACCCAGGTGGTATATCCCTCTGCTCCACCCCATGATGCCAGATCTTCCTTTCCGCTGGAAGATTCAAGCTGCCTCCTTCGTGCTCCCACATTTTGTAGATCCTGGCTTCAAAACCTTTGGTTATTCCAAAAATTCATCTAGTTTGCATTAGCGATCGCGACTGCTTATCTTAGATTATGGAAGACAAGTCATCTCCTGGATTTCACCTGTGTTCGTGCTGCCAGAAAATGTCATGCACCGATCCCCACACCACGTGCGTCTATTGCTTGGGTGTCGACCATGACACCTCAAAGTGTGATTTTTGTCTTGCATTTCACCCTAACGTCTTCGACGACTGTCTTGCACGCCTGAAGTTGGGGAGGCCAGAGAAACGTAACCCTCCGATGAAATCAAATGAGGCTCAGTGGGTGGTTTCTGCGGTTGTGGGATCCACTGAGCAATTGAAATGCATACAAGCCTTCAAGGAAGAAGTGGCTTGTGCCGTGGAATCTTCGTCTTGGAGCTTCTTCGTTCCACTCAACCTGGTCTTCACCTTCTCAGGTTCCTTCCGAGAGTTGCGCCAGTCTCTCCCGACTAAGGGAGAGAGTCCTGTGGACACGCGCGCCTCTCGGTCCCATAAGCGGGAAAAGGACCCAGGATCGTCTTCATCTCGGCGAAGACGTTCTTGGGATCAGGAGAGATCTCGGTCCCAGGAACTGGCAGTCTCTACTTCGGTCGTAATTGCCTCTTCGATTGCTGGCTTCTCAGCTTTTCCAGTTGACCGAAGTGTCTATTGACGTTGAAATAATCATCGACCCATTGTCGCAGACTCCGGTCGATTTTCTCAATCGTACTTCGGTCTTTTGTTTCCCTGACGAGAAGACCCAGCTCGCTGGGAATCTTGTCGAGGAAGTGGTCCCGACCCTTGGAAACCAGTGGTCCCACCGCTGTCTCCCGAGCAACCGAATCGGCCCGTCCGATCTCGATCAAGGTTTAGGACCCCCTCGACTGACAGGCCGAGGAAGAGCCACAAGCGCTCAACAAAAGAGGCAATGCCATCGGTCGTCCTCATCCTCCTCGGATGAGGAGATGCTCCAGCAGAAACTCTAGCGCCGCTACAAGGACCTCATGTGGCAACAGCTCATTTTGTCCAGGCACAAGCCAACCCCAGCCATTACTTGACTTTCCCTCTCATGGGTTTTAATTTTAGGAGCCGATTAAGTCAGTTCCCACCAAGGAGCTGGAGAAACCTCTGGTTTAGCCTAAAGCAGTCTCTCCACCGATCGTGGTGGAACCGGCGCCCAAGCAGCCTGTGGGAGGGGCTCCTTCTAAGGAAGATAGACGAGATACCAGGCTTCCCCAGCGTCTTTCGTTCAGTCACCCCGGAACGCACTCAGCGGTTCAAAAGTGACCTGGGCAGTCGACCGTTGTATCCGGATTCGGATGAGACCAGCCTACATCCTCATCCCAGGGATGATGAATTGGCTGGTGGAATAGAGACGGAGGAAGGTCCTTCGTCCTTTCAGGGCATTCTTCGCCTCATCTCTGAGTCTACAGGGATGCCCCTGTAACCTATCCAGAAAAAGGCGGAGTACCCTCTCACAGACATCCTCTAGAGAGGGGATACCCCAACAGAGGCCTTTGCTGTGGCAGAGGCCATAGTTGGCCCGGCCTTAGAACTTTAGCAGCGCACTGCCTCCTGTCCAGCTCCATCTGCCTGCATGGCCCGCAAGTATGCAGTGCCCACGGGGTCCCTTGCGGGGTTCACAGAGCACCCCTCGGCTGACAGCCTGGTGGCCGCCTCTGTGTTCAGGCATACTGGCAGTTCTGCCGACACTGACTGACCTCCCGAGAAGGAATCCAAAAACTTGGATAATTCGGCTCTAAAGGTCTATGCGGCCTCATCTTTAGGCCTCCATCAAGCAAGTTCGTCCGTCTTCATGGCACACTTCTCCCATGCCCTCTTGGGGTCTTTGGATGAAGTCCTTCCACACCTCCCCACGGACATGCAGACCACGGTCAAGCAAGTCCAGGCTGTTGCCAAACAGCAGCTTCAGACGGCCTTGGACATTGGGGACTCTGGTGCCCGCTCATTGGCAGCCGCAGTTGCCTCTCGCCGCAGGGCTCGGCTGAGACTCTTCTCTTTCCCGGCAGATACTCAGCACAAATTAGCTGATGTGCCTTTCCTGGGCACCGATCTTTTCGGCCCAGGTGTGGCTGGTCACCTTCAGCGTATTGAGCAGTCCAATGCCACATTGGACACCACTTCTGCTAAAGGTTCTTCCAGTAAGAAGCAGCTTTTTCAGTGCACTCCCCCTGTGGCCCAGCAACCCTCCTTTCAAGGAGGGCAGCAGCAGACTCAAGTCCGGGCCCTCCCTGATCCATAAAGGAGGCAGAGGTTCAGGTCATGGATCATCTTCTTCGAGATACAGCTCTTGCAGCAGGTTACACCATTAGGACTGAAGCAGTCAGGCATCAGGACCCCACGGAAATTGTCTAGCTAGCAGTCTTCAGCGGGGACCACCTCCGACGTTGGTCCTGCCCCCGACGTCAGGCGTAGTACATAAGGAGGCGGTCCCACCACATTCCCAGTTCTTTTCCGCCCGACGCCGACATGCAGCATCGGCCTCTCTGTCATCTTCTAGCGCGCGACGACTAGGGAAAAAAAATAAAATAATTTTTCAACTGTTCTTTTTCAACAGGATTTTGTCTGATGTCCTCTCCAACTTCTTTGGAGGGCCATTCATCGAAGTGTGCCTGCGGCAAACAGATCCCTTTCAAGGATCCTCACTCTGCCTGTGTACGCTGCCTGGGCCCAGACCACGACACCCAGGCCTGCTCCTTCTGCCAGGGCTTCAACAGCTGTACAAGGATCCGCCACCAGAAGGCCCTCCAAGCTTTGCTCCTTGAGGAAAAACTTAAGGCAATGGATCAAGACCCTTCCTCCAAAGGGGAGTCTTCGGGGAAGTCCCATAAACACCGCAAAAAGCATCTGGAGAAGGAGAGACCCAGATCCCCTTCCAGGGCCTCGGACTCCCGCAGCTCTGGCTCCAGGTCGGACCGCTCTCCTTCGAGGGCTCGCTCTCAGCCTCCCCCGGTTCTCGTCAGATCGGCTGGTGGTTCCTCCTCTTTGCGGCCTGTCAGAACCTCCAGGCCTATATCTTCGTCCACTCCGTCTAAGGCCTCGTCTAGGTCTGGAGAGCGCCACAAGTCTTCCTCCCGTCATCCGGACTCCAACGTCGGGTCTGTCTCCCAACCGCCGCCACCCAGCATAAAACTAAGGAGCTGACCTCTCTGAAGCGGACGTTGGCCCACCCGATGCCGGCCAAGCTACATAGGCACCCCAGGGAACCGGCTACCATACATCACCCGTCGCCCGGACAGGCGTTCCGCCTCGAGGGCGTCGCTGGGGACCGCGCCAGCTACTGCACACAAAGGAGTGATTCACACCACCGCCCACCGATGTCTGTCAGAAGGCTACCGGAGGAGGACTCCTACCCAGCCCAAGACCAGGCGGGCGACCCTGGACCTGTCGAGCTCCCACAGGAACCCTTCCTGAACTGGAGACCCCCGGGGACCCATCGTCAGGCCTAAATTTGACAGAGGTGAAGGAGCTTTTCACCTTCTGGTGGGACACCATCAAGAAGGATGTGGTCACCACACAACCTCCTCCTGCGCCTGCTATCCCTCCAACGCCTGCGCACCCCTCCAACACCTAGGGGGTCAGCAGGATGGCCATCAACCCCCCCCCCCAAGGAGCCAGCATCCCCTCCTAGGGGCAGATCTTCGGAGAGAAGGACTCCTTCAAGATCCACTTCAGGGTCACCCAGCCCCAAGAGACCCAGACAGCGCCGTTATACCCCGTCCGAGGAGGACTCCAGATCCCCTTCTCCAATCAGCGTCCTTTCTCCGGACCCACGGGACCTTCCCAGGTCCCCTCCAGATGACCCCTCGTTCTCCAAGATAATGAGGCACATTCAGGAGAACATGGGGTGGGACGCTGAAGAGTTGGACCCCAAGAGACTACGCCTTGCCTGCTACCTTCGGCAAAAAGATCCCAAGCCTGTAGTAGTGCCACCCTTGGTGGACACCTTCGTGGACATCACCAAGGCTGCGTGGAAGCATCCACATTCGACTCCAGCAATGCCGAAGAAGGCTGACTGCCTGTACAAGGCCCCAAGGGAGGACCAGTACCTGGCGAACTATCCTCTGGCCGACTCCCTGGTCATTGCAGCCTCACATGACCGGTCTCAGAAACCGCAGCACTTGAGCACACAGCCACTGGACCCGGAGTCCAAGCAGTTGGACGTCCTGGGCAGGCGCACGTACGCAGCCGCGACTTGCGCCATTAGGTCATTAGATTACCTCACCCACATGGTTCAGTTCCAGAACGCATTGTGGGAACAGGGACAAGACCTAGTTGAAAAATTGCCAGATGTTGGCTAAAAGGAGGAGCTGTTGCAACTCTTCCGTACGGGTTCGGACGTGGGGACCCAGGTGCTTAGAGCCGCATACGACTCTGCGGACTCTTCGGCCAGAGCCGCAGCCTCAGGCGCATGTCTCCGGAGACACTCGTGGCTCCGTGTCTCCGGGTTTACACCGGACGTTCAGAAGAACATCATGGACGCCCCTTACCATGGCGAAGTTTTGTTTGGTGAAGCCTCTGAGAAGGTGATCACCAAATTGCAGGATGCCGGGAAGGCGATTAGATCTGTCCACGCTATGTACTGGTCTCGACTTAGTTCCTTTCGCAGGAACCAGAGTCGCTTTCACAGCCGGATCCAAAGGCAACAACCACGTTCCGGCCAGCAACAGAAGGGCTCCTTCACCTGGAAAGCCCAGGCTAAGACATCCTCAGGCAGAGGCCAACAAGCCACAAAGTCGGCCCAACCTGCAGGAGCCAACGCTGCCACAGCATGACTCTTTCCTGGCCCCTCCTCAGGATCAACTGGAAATGAAGGTCGGGGGTCGCATCGCAGACCACCTGCCAGGGTGGCGGTCGATCACCACCGACAGATGGGTACTACAGCTGGTTGAAAAAGGCCATTATATAGAATTTGTAGACAACCCGCCCACAAGGCCTTCTCTGCTTTCCAGCTATTCGGGTCAGCATGCCCTGCTCATACAGCAGGAGGTGCTCACGCTTCTAGAGAAGGAAGCTCTGGAGCACGTTCCAGGGGTCCAGAGAGAAGCAGGATACTATTCGCACTTCTTCCTGGTTCCAAAGAAAACAGGGGACCTCCGTCCAATTTTGGACCTCAGCGACCTCAATCTGTCGGTAGTCTACAAGCGCTTCTGCATGGTGACCCTTGGGGGGCTAATCCCCATGCTGAAGAGGGTTGCTTTCTTGGTGTCCCTGGACATGCAGGACGCTTACTCGCATATCCCTATTACTCAAGCGCACAGGAGGTTCCTGCGCTTCAAGTTTCTCGGCTGCCATTATCGGTTCTGTGCGCTTCCCTTCGGGCTGTCATCAGCACCTCCGGTATTTACCAAGTGCATGGCAGTCGTGGCAGCGTCTCTGAGGAGACAGGGCCACTACGTGTTCCTGTATCTGGACGATTGGCTTCTCGTGGCCCCTTCCAAGGAGGCATTACTGACAGCCATTTAGTGTACCCAGACCCTTTTTCAGTCTCTGGGCATCCTCATCAACTACAAGAAGTCTCTCCTGGTACCGTCCCAGAAACTGCAGTTTATAAGGGCAGTTCTGGACACTGTCAAGGGAAAAGCCTTTCTTCCCGAGGACAGAGCGGAACGCATTCGATCCCTTATCAGGGATCTGTCAGCGAAGAAAACAGTCCCAGCCAGACTGGTTCTTTGCCTGCTCGGACACATGGCTGCAGCTATTCCTCCAGTCCCGATGGCAAGACTCCACATGCGGGTAACCCAGTGGATGTTAAAGGTGCAGTGGGACCAAAGGCAAGACCATCTGCAGCATCCAGTCAGAATCACAAAGGCTGTGGTTCGGGACTGGCAGTGGTGGCTACATCCGGCGACCCTCTCAGTGGGGGTTCCCTTCTCAGCTCTGTCCCCGATAACGCTCTCCACAGCTGCCTCAGGGCTGGGGTGGGGAGCGCACTTGAACGGGGTGAGGTCTCATGGAACGTGGACAACCCAGGAATCTCATCTCCATATCAACATATTGGAGATGAGGGCGGTTCTTTATGCCCTGCAAGCCTTCCAGTCTGAGATTCCACCGAGTACTCTCCTGTTGCAAACAGACAATACTGCGGTGATGTATTACCTCAACAAACAAGGAGGCACACACTCTTACCCCCTTTGCAGGGAGGCCATTAGGGTGTGGGAATGGATAATTCGACAGGGCGCAAACCTTATTGCAGTTCACGTCCCCAGGGTGGACAATACAGTCGCAGACGGCCTGAGCCGTTCCCAGGCCAGAGTCCACGAGTGGGAGCTTCTACAGGAGGTGGCAGAGGATCTGTTGCACAGATGGGGCACTCCAGAATTAGATCTATTCGCGTCTCCATCCAACGCAAAACTACCCAATTTTTGCTCGCTAGATCCAGGGCCTGGTGTTTTCTGGCGAGATGCGTTGTCCATCTCCTGGGCAGGCAGATTCCTCTATGCCTTCCCTCCTTTCCCGTTGGTCCACAGAGTTTTTCTCAAACTTCGCAGGGAGTACGCGACGCTTATCCTGATAGCGCCTTTCTGGCCCAGGCAAATCTGGTTCCTGCTACTGCATCAGCTATCTCGGGAACCTCCGCTTCCTTTGCCAGTCAGCTCCCATCTGGTGTCTCAGGAGGAGGGTTCATTAGTCCACCCAGACTTACGTTCATTGAACCTACATGCCTGGCTCCTAGAGAGATAGCCATGATGCGGCACGGGGTCTTGCAAGAGGTGGCAGACGTTCTTTCAACCGCTAGAAAACCGGCAACGCACGCAACATACACCATGAAGTGGCGCAGGTTTTGCCTGTGGGCTAAAACGCGCAGTTTCTCGCCCCTAGACTGTCCTGAGAAGCTGGTTCTGGAGTACCTGCTTTCCCTTTTTCAATCTGGGCTAGCTTACTCCTCGATTAAAGTGCACCTTTGTGCAATCTTGGCTTATCATGCCCCCATAGGCCATCGTATGGTGGCCCAATTGGACACTAACCATGCCTTTTTAAGGTGGGGTCCTCCACTTTAGGCCGCCTATCAAGGATCCGGTTCCTCCTTGGGACTTGCCTTTCATCCTGGAGCAGCTTACGCTGCCACCCTTTGAACCAGCCGCGGATTGCGAGCTACGTTTTCTGTCCTGAAAAACGTTGTTTTTAGTTGCAGTTACTTCGGCTAGAAGAATCTCCGAATTGCATGCACTAATGTGCAAAGAGCCTTATTTAATTTTCCACCAGGATAGGGTATCCCTGAGGACAAATCCTAAGTTTCTGCCTAAGGTGGTTTCAGCACTTACCCATAATCAGGATATCGACTTACCAGTGTACTTTCCCAAGTACACCAATCGAGGAGAAGCACTGCTTCACACCCTGGATGTTCATAGGTGTCTTAGATATTACCTGACCAGAACCAAACAGCACCGGAAAGCGGATCAGCTGTTTATATCCTTTGCTGAGAGGATGAAAGGGGCCCCTGTTTCGAAGCAGACCCTTTCACGTTGGCTCATTCAATGTATCGCTTTTTGTTATGACAAGCGCAACAAACCCTTGCCAGGCGCGGTTAAGGGCCATTCTACCAGAGAAGTGGCCACCTCCTTTGCAGCACTGAAGAATGTTTCCACTTCAGCTATTTGTGCTGCAGCTACCTGGAGCTAAGTGCGTACCTTTATTAGGCATTACAGCCTGGACATCGCCTCAAGGCGAAGGGCAGGCTTCGGCCTAGCTGTCCTTCAGGGACTTCTGTCCTAGGCTCGAGCTGAGTGGTATTCTGTGTTCTTCCTCCTCCCGTTGGCGTTAGATTGTCGCTATTGCTTGGGAATCAGTCCTAATGGTGTAACCTGCTGCAAGAGCTGTATCTCAAAGAAGATAGTACAGTTACATAAGAACTTACAGTAACAGTAGATCTTCGAGAACAGCTCTTGAAGCAGGTACTTTCCCGCCCACCATTCCCCCTTGGCGGAGGTAGGTTATATATAGCCTAACACCCATCTTCTGGGATGAAACAATTTGTGTCTTAGTCTTGGCCATCTGATGGCGGATCCTCGGTCTCCTCTTCTGATGTCATCCAGCGGCTGGGAGTCTCCGGCGGGAGAACTGGGGATTGTGGCGGGACCACCTCCTTATTTACGACGTCTGACGTCGGGGGTGGGACCGATGTCGGAGGCGGTCTCCGCTGAAGACTGCTAGCTAGAAAATTTCCGTGGGGTCCTGACGCCTGACGGCTTCAGTCCTAATGGTGTAACCTGCTGCAAGAGCTGTTCTCGAAGATCTACTGTTACGGTAAGTTCTTGCGCAACTGTACTTTCCTCCTCCAAGCCTGCTCAGTGACTGGGGCTACCACCCCCTCTCCCATCACACTAGCTCTGGGTTCTCCCGTGGGGGGCTTGCTCTGCCACTTCCTTTCCGTCTGGTCCACTATCACCACAGACAGGTGGGTCTTGGAGGTGGTTGGTCAGGGACTGCTTCTGGAATTCGAGCAGTACCCTCCAAGCCGAGCTCTCACCCCACGGGAAGAAAGTATCTGTCCATACTCAGTCTGCTCTTCGAGACAACATCTCTCAGCTCCTCTTCAAGGAGGCACTAGCTCCAGTGGCTGATTCTCCAGTAGACCCAGGCTTTGTCTCCAGGTACTTCCTGGTGCCCAAGCAGACAGGGGGCTTGCGCCCCATTCTAGATCTGCACGACCTAATTCAGTATCTCAGGTCACGCACCTTTTGGATGGCCACTCACTGCAGTGGCACCTCAAGGTCCAATGGGATCAGGTAGTGGACGACTTGTATTAGCCGGTCAGAGTTTCAGGGGTGGTCCGTCGCTCTCTTGAGTGGTGGCTCTACCTTCCACATTTAGAGGGAGGGGTCTCCTTTCAGAGACCACCCCATCACAAACCCTAACAACGGACGCCTCATTGTCAGGTTGCGGGGCTCACCTGAGGAACTCTGTTCCAGGGGGGCCTGGTCTCCACAGAGTACTTTCTACACATCAGTATTCTGGAAATGAGAGCCATTCTGTATGCCCTCACGGCATTTCGAGACCAAGTCTCTCCAGGTCCTCTCTTGGTGCAGTTAGGCAACACGCTGGTTGTCTTCTACATCAAGCCATGGGGCACTCAGTCTTACCCCCTTTGCAGGGAGGCCATGAGTGAGGGACTGGGCAGTGGAACATCTTCTGGACCTCATGGCTGTACACCTGCCAGGTATCCAGAACATTCTCGCCGACAGTCTGTCGCTCTCGTTCTCGAAACCATGAGTGGGAATTGCTCCAGGAGTCACAGACTAGCTCTCTGGTCACTGGGGTTGTCCAGAACTGGACCTCTTTATGTCCCCGTGCAACGCCAAACTGCCAAATTTCTGCTCGCTCGATCCAGGGCCTGGTGTTTTCTGGCGAGATGCATTGTCCCTCTCCTGGACAGGGAGGTTCTTGTACGCCTTTCCTCCCTTCCCTCTCATTCAGAGTATTGCTCAAACTGTATTCGGAGGAAGTCAGGATGATTCTGGTGGCTCCACTTTGGCCCCAACAAATCTGGTACCTGCTGCTACAGCAACTGACCTCGGAACCTCCTGTGGAGTTGCCACTGTCCACCCACTTGCTCTCTCAATAACAGGGGACACTCGTCCATCCTGCTCTGCAGTCTCTTCACCTGCACGCCTGGCTTCTGCAGTCGTGGCAGAGGAGAGATTACTGGTGTCAAGCAGGGTGGCAGAAGTTCTCGTAGCAGTGAGAAAACCTTCCACAAGGACAACCTACGCCATGAAGTGGAAGCGTTTCTGCCTCTGGGCAATGGCTTGTGCCCTAGATCCCCTGGATTGTCAAGTCAAGCACATGCTAGATTATCTTCTCCACCTCTTGGACTTAGGGCTCAGCTACTTGTCCATTAAGGTAAACATGTGTGCAGTTTCTGCATACCATGCACCATATAGGGAGAGAACTCTAGCACAGCTCAATGTGTGCAAGACCTTCCTTCGAGGGGTTCTTCAAATCCGACCTCCCAGGAGGGACTTGGTCCCACCTTGGGATTTGCTTTTTGTTCTTGAGAAACTCACCGTGCCTCTGTTCGAACCAGCCGCGACCTGCGAGCTACGCTTTCTCTCATGGAAAGCGTTATTTTTAGTTGCTGTTACTTCCACTTGAAGGGTTTCCAAGCTTCAGGCCCTTGTGTGTAAGGAGCCTTATCTTGTTTTCCACAGGGACAGGGTGACCCTGCTTACAAATCCTAAGATCTTACTTCGAGAGGGTTTCTTCAGTAGGTCATTACATATAGGACTAGCACCACCTGGTGTCTGAGCCACACTGCAGACTTTTTCTAGCAATACCTGATGGGGGACTGCCCACCTGACATCACGTGACCATCAGCGTGGCCGTATATAGTGGATAGTCCCCACGTCTGACCCTCCAGTCCTTTCCCGGCATCACCTCATGTCAGTCTCATTGCAGACTTCCTTTAGCAATCATCGTTAGTTCTTGCGTCGGATTTTTCCTTCACTAAATTTTTTCTCTGTCTACTTTGCTTATGTCTTCACCCAAGAAGAAATGCTCGGCTTGCGGCACACAAATCCCTCAAAGATGCTCACCTTAAATGCGTGATCTGTCTAGGCCCAGACCACCCTGTCTCATCCTGCCCAGAGTGCCAACCATTGAATCAGGCCACCAGAAAGCAGAGACAGAAGGCTTTGGAGGCCCACCTTCTAAAAGTCCATCTTGCTTCATCAGAAAAGCAGATGGACCGGATCCGCGAATCCTCTTCTGAGAAAATATTCTCCCTCAAAGAAAGAGCATCACAAGGAGAAATCTAGGGAGCAGGAGTGCTCCGCGGAGGCTCAGCCGGAGGCCTCTCGGCCTCAACGAGCAAAGCCATTTCCCAACCGCATAAGGTGAAGATGGACAAAACTTCCGCAGGTAAGTCATCCATCTGCTCCTCCAACGGCTGCACCGTTCCTGCTGCTAAGTCGGCACCTGGCTCCTCCAGGGACCACCTGGCCACCAGTAAGTCGGCTTCACAGGCCTTGGGTACCTGCCCAGTTCCAGCCGATAAAGTCGGCCGGGGGCTCCTCCCCTGCCAGGCTCTATCTGGTAAGATGTCAGTCTCTGATGGCCGCCCAGACGTGGTTCTCCCATCTGGGCCTAACGGCGCCTCCCCCGACGTCTGGCAGAACCAGGGGAAGACTGCCCCTCTGTCCCCTTTCCCCCGCCAGTACCTTCCTCTTCTCCGACAGGTACTTCTGGCAAGGACAGTGCGGAACCCCTTGACATAGAAAGCCCTTCCTCTGGGTCCATTCCGCATTCTGCTGATGGGGTCACAGGGAAGGAGGCCCCTCCTTGGCTCCGGTGTCGGACACGGTCCATCCGTCTGATACCTTTCGTCTGGCCCTGACGCCAGCCCTTCCAACGCTGGATCCTTTTCCAGTGCCAGATCGGGTGGTGCCGGTCCCGACGTCGGTGCCCCTGATGTTGGCTCTCCCAACGCCGAATCCACCACCGATTTTCACAACGGTGTGCCCGACGTGGGTTCCCCCTCCGTCAAAGCCCCTGACTTTGGAGATTTATTCTAGACCCCAGACTGACCCTCATTCTCTCCCCCCTCGTATCCTGGAGACCACTACCCGGCTGGTCCCCCTCCTGACTGGATTTCTTTGGGACAGTATTACCTTGGCTATAATCCCTACCTGGGTTACTTGGGGTACCATTAACCCTCTGCCCCAGTAAACCCTCCTTCTCACCCCCTCAAACTCCTCCCCCCCCGGTTCCGGCTACACCGGAGTTTAAGACTTTAATTCAGTCTTGGTGGCAGGGGTGCTTTCGGAGCTGGTGTCTGATCTGGATTGCAGGCTCCTACTCTCACGATCTCCCAGATCTCCATCCCCGAGGAACTAGTCTCCACAGTCCACATCTCAGGGATGGTCGGTCGTGCCATGGTTCTCCCAGACATTCGCGACCTTCCAGACGAGGGAGCAGATCATGATCTTGAGGATGCCGATGAGTCGGCGGAAGAGATTCTGGAGAAAACCTGAGGTCAGAAGGGCAAGGTTTCTCCAAAGTCATCTCCCCCCCACCGCCCCCCCGAAGACCCTGTCTTTTTGGACCTCTTGAGGTCCTTGAAAGATTTTTTTCGATTGGGAGTCCGAGGAACAAGACTGCATGTGACAGAGACTCGCCAAACCTCTGGATTTGGAGTCTCTGTCGCTAGTCCTGGTTCCTCCCTGGATCAGACCTCACAGAGACCTCACCACTATGGTCTGGCAGATGCCTCATTCTCTTCCAGTTGTCCCCAAGAGGGCGGACAGAGTGTACTAGGCACCTAAAGATGACCCTTTTCTTAAGGCACATCCAAAGGCTGACTCTGTCGTTATTTCAGCTTCTCATGACCGCTTCTCTGCATCCAAGCACATGAGCAACTCTCCTCCAGACAAGGAGTCGAGGCAGATGGACCAGTTCTGCAGGAAGGTTTACTCTTAGGACAGATGCGCTCTTCGGTCCCTGAATTATGTGGCCCATATGGTGTCACACCAAAAAGCCACCTTGACCAGGCTAGAGGCTCGGGTCCAGGTCATGGAACCCTCGAGCCTCGAGGAGCTCGCCAAGGATCTCTGCCTCTCACGAGTCTTCTGTAGGCATGCTCTACAGGCTACATATGAGACTGTCTACTGTTTCCTGCACCTCAGCGTCTGCCATCTCTCTTAGAAGGCATGCTTGGGTTTGCATTTCTGGCCTCGCTAACGAGATAGTCTGCAACCATGATGCCCCCTTTAAAGGCTCGGTGCTTTCTGGTGGTGATACCAAAGATATCGTCACAGATCTTCAGGGCAGAGGCCTCACCCTGAGACCAGTGCAGTCTATGTACCGATCGGGCCCTCAACAGCAGCAGCCCTTTCAGAGAAGGACCTGGAGGCAGAGGAAACAGACCCCGGCTCAACGCCAGGGCAAACGTAAGGCCAGGGGCTCCGCCACTCCTCCAAGAACCAGAGACACTCGGGAGGCGCTCTTCCTGAATGCCCTTCCACCTCCTGACTCTCTAGCCCCACCAACCCCTCAGCCTCAAGGCAAGGAGCCGGTGGGGGAGGGGGTCACCTGCTACATGCAGAATTGGCAGGACGTAACCTCCGATGCATGGGTCTTGCAACTAGTGTCTGTCGGACACACTATAGAGTTTCTGGATATCCCTCCAGAAACTCCGCCTAAAAGGTCTTCCTACTCCAGGGATCAGGCTCTTCTCGTTCGAGAGGAAATTCAAAGCCTCTTGCTCAAGCAAGCAATAGAGTGTGTTACCCTCTGGCAAAAGGGAAGAGGGTTTTACTCACATTTTTTCCTGGTTCCAGAAAGGACAGGAGACTTGACACCCATCCTCGACTTGATCAGTCTCAATCTGTTGATCGAATACAAAAAGTTCAGGATGCTGACACTCCAGAGCCTCCTTCCTCTTCTTTTGAAGAAACATTGGTTGTGTGCTCTGGACATGCAGGATGCTTACCTGCACATCCCGAGCTTCCCCAGCCACCACCGTTTCCTGCGGTTCTTATTCCAGGGGGAGCACTTCCAATTTCCGGCTCTCCCCTTTGATCTGTCTTCGGCAGCTCGGGTATTCACCAAGTGCCTGGTGGTGGTGGCGGCCTTTTTACACCACCACGGTATTGCGGTTTTCCCTTACCTGGATGATTGGCTGATCTCTGCCCCTTCCAGGGACTCTTTTCTGGAGGCTCTGTCTTTCACCCTGAACCTTTCTGGCAAATTGGGGATTATGGTCAATCTTCCGAAGTCATCCCTTATACCGTCTCAAAGACTCCAGTTCATTGGGGCAGTCTTGGACATGGTCCAATGCAGAGCCTTCCTTCCTGCAGACAGGGTGGAGACCCTAGTCTGTCAGGCTTCCTTGGTGTCCTCGTTAAGGACCATGCCGACCCGGGAGGTCATCCATCTTCTTGGCCTGATGGCAGCCTTCATCAATACTGTTCCCCTTGCGAGGCTCCATATGAGGCACTCAGTGGTCCTTGAGGGTGCAATGGGATCAACTCTGGGATGACCTGGACCACCCAATCCTGATGTCGTCTGCAGTTCAGAAAGAATTGCTGTGGTGAAGGAATCCCTGCAACCTTTCCTTGGGTCTTCCTTTCAAGAGCCTGACCCCATCTGCATCCCTGACTACAGATGCATCAAATACAGGATGAGGGGCACACTTAAGGGAGCATCAAGCACAAGGACTGTGGTCTAGCTTGGAAGCATCATTGCACATCAATGTTCTGGAGATGAGGGTGGTTCTGTATGCCTTACAGGCCTTTCAGACCCTCCTTCCCAAGGGATCACTGCTGCTCCAGATGGACAATATGTCGGTAGTTTGGTACCTCAGCAAACAAGGAGGAACTCGCTCGTACCCCCTTTGTAGAGAGGCGATGCGGGTGTGGAACTGGGTGGTCCAGCAGAATATGGTCCTAGTGGCCGTGCATGTTCCAGGCGTTCAAAATGTCCTGGTGGACAGTCACTGCAGATCTCTGACCCTAAATGACGAATGGGAGCTAAATCAGGAAGTGACGGTCTCTCTTCCTAAAGTGGGGGCGTCCGGAAATTGACCTTTTCGCCTCTCACTCCAACGCAAAACTTCCCAGTTTTTGCTTGCTCATTCCAGGGCATGGTGCTTTCTGTAACAATACGCTGTCTCTCTCTTGGACAGGGAAATTTTTGAACGCCTTCCCTCTGTTTACCATTTTTCAGGAGGTTCTTCTTAGGTTTCAGGCAGAGAAGGCAAGGATGATCCTCATCGCCCCTCTCTGGCCGAGACAAATTTGTTTCCCGCTGCTACAACAGCTAACGAGAGAACCACTGGTTCCACTTCCAGTGACTCACGACCTCCTGACCCAAGATCAAGGTCATCTTGTTCATCCGGGGCGCAGGGCACTGCATCTTCATGCGTGGCTCCTGCAGACATAGCGATTTCCTGCTTCGGGGTCTCCTCTCGAATCGCTCAGGCCTTAGTAGAGGCTTGAAAACCCTCTACACATTCCACTTATGCCATGAAGTAGAAACGTTTTTCTATCTGGGAGACTTCCAAGAATTGGAACCCATTTTCTTGTTCTGCCCCGCAAGTCATGGAATACCTCCTCCATCTTTCAGACTCGGGTCTATCGTATTCTTCCTTGAAGGACCACCTTTCGGCAATCTCTGTGTACCACGAGCTGGTGGATGGTAAACCCGAGGCTCAACTGGAGATCTCAAATACCTTTCTGAAAGGGATTCTCCATCTGAAACCCCCCATCCACAGCCCGACACCCCCTTGGGATTTAAACTTTGTGCTGGAGAAACTTACTCTCCCCCTCATTTGAACCAGTGATGAGCTGTGATTTACGTTTCCTCTCTTGGAAGACGTTATTTCTAGGGACATGGATATGTTTGTTCATCCACACTGTCTGGCAGGTTCCTTGCCGCTTTAAATCTTGCCGGAAGGTCTTCAAGCTGGCTCCTCCCACCCACCCAGGTGGTAAAACTCTCGGCTTCACCCATGACGCCCAGATCTTCCTTACCGCTTGGAAGCTCAGGTTCCCCTCCTTAGCTGCCCATGCTTGAGACTGGATAGTAACTCTTCGGTTCGTCCGAAACGCTGTTTAAAGTCTTTAGACTGGTCTCTCCTTATCCCTCAGCCGCGATGGACCGTCCGTTCGCCTTGGCTGCGTGCCCTTGTGTGGCAGAATATGTCCAGGGACGGATCCGCTTTTCGCGTGCGTCTACTGCCTTGGCCTAGACCACGACTGCAGGCCTGCGAGTTGTCACTCCTTTCGGCCAACATCCTGGAGGATCGCGCTGCCCGATTGAAGCTCGGGCGCCCCGAGAAGCGTTACCCGCCGGTCAAATCAAAAGAGGCCCATTGGGCGGTGTCCGGCGGCTGGCTCGGCCGAGCAGCTCGAGCAGATGATCGCCCTCGAGGAGGAGACGGCCCAGGCCGCATCCTCCTCCTTGGTCGCGGCATTTATCCCACTCTCTTTGTGCACCTTTTATTCTGCCTCGTTCAAGGAGTTTTGCCAGTCCCTTTCCACGAAGGGAGAGGGGCCATCGGGACCTTCCTCTCGGTCCAAGAAGAGGGACTCGAAGGGTAAGTCCCACCGTCGAGCGTTCGGGGGAGCCGGAGAGGTCTTCTTCCGACAGCCGACCGTCGACCGATTGTGAGTTGCGGCTAAGGCCGCTGGCTTCACCGGCGTCCCGTCAGAGCCAGCCTGCCGAGACACCCACGACTTAGCCCAGATATTTCTGACTCGTTGGACGGTTGCTCCACTGGTGAAGCCGACAACCTCTTCTCGCCGGGTTCCCCAGTGGAGGCAGAGGATCTGCCCGCCTCAGGGCAGTTCGGTTAAAGTGTCCGAGCCGAGGGAGGAGCGGGTGTCCCCGCCCTTCCCAGGCCCGCTCGGTTGCACGAGGG
This sequence comes from Neoceratodus forsteri, assembly GCA_016271365.2. Taxonomy (NCBI): domain Eukaryota; kingdom Metazoa; phylum Chordata; order Ceratodontiformes; family Ceratodontidae; genus Neoceratodus; species Neoceratodus forsteri. The sequence continues at coordinate 514,302,946 of CM028137.1, forward strand.
TCTCCGGTCTCTGACCTCTTCTCGGTCAAAGCCGATCCGCCCGACACCGGTCTCTGTCTTGGCACTGAAGTAGCGTCGCCACTCCTCTAGTCTTCCTCCTCGGGAGGAGGAGGCTTCACAAATTGCGTCTGTGCTACTGAGGAGCTGATGTGGCAGCAGTTACTGTTGTCCGGGAGTAAGTCAACACCGACGCATCCCCCAGCCATCAAGTGGCTGTCACCCGAACGGTCGAAGCAACCTCTCGCTGTCGAGATGCCCATATCTGGGCTGGTTGTTCAGCCGAAATTTACTGCCCCACCGATTGTGGCGGAACCTCTGCCTCCACAACCGAAGTCGGGGGCACCGACCAAAGATTCTCAGTCAGGTCACGGCCTGCCCCACAGGTTGTCGGTCACCCTCACTCCCGACCGTCCTCGGCAGGTGGAGGGTGGCTCAGGCCCTAGGCAGCTCTTTGCGGACTCCTTGGAGTTTCACGATGACTCCTCCCTGTTCTCCAGGCAGGTCGACCTGGAGTCCTCCGGGGGCCAGTCTCTGGACGAAAGCCCATCATCCTTTATGGGTCTGCTTCGGCTCATCTCGGAGTCCACCGGGATGTGCTTCGAGCCGATCTCCAAGCGGGCTCTAGTATCCCCCCTGGCGGAGATACTGGACCCGGGGGATTCTCCCACTGGAGGCTCTCTCCTGTGGCTGAGGCCGGTGTCGGGCCCAGCCTTGAGCTTTGATGGCGGCCTGCTTCCTGCCCTCGGCCAGGATGGCCAGGAAGTATCTTGGTCCCTACCGACTCTTTGCCCGGTTTCGGACACCCTCTGCCGAGGAGTTGGTCACCAACAGCGTTTCGAGGTCTGGAAGCGCCAGGGGCGTGGACAAGCCCCTGACAAAGGAGTCCAAAAGCTGGACTACGGCGGGCGCAAGGTGTACGCTTCATCCTCCCTTGGCCTCCGCCAGGCCAGCTCGGCCGTGCTGATGGCACACTTCTCCCACGCCCTCATGGGCTACCTGGATGAGGTGATCCCTCATCTCCTGGCCGACCTGCAGACCACGGTCTGGCAGGTGTGGGACCAGAGGTAGAGGCGGTGGTCGAACAGCAGCTTCCATACTGCTCTGGACATAGGTGACTCCTGTGCCAGATCGGTTATGGCGGTGGCCATGCGCTGCAGGGCATGGCTGAGGTATCCACCATCGGCGGATATCCAGCACAACTTGGCGATGGCCCTGCATTGGGACCGGACTTTGGCTCCTGGAGTAGAGGGACACCTCCAGCGGATCGAGAAGTCCAGTGCCACTCTGACTCGGTCACCTCCGCCCAGAAGGACAAGGCGCCGGTCAGCAGCAGCACAAGTACTTTCATCCTTCTGCGCCTGCGTCATGTCTGCTGCCCAGCAACACCAGCACCAGGACCAGCAGGCTCAAGGCTGACATCCCAAACTCAAGCCTGTGGCTTCAACAGGTGCCAGGAGTAATCCCAGGAGGTCCCTTGGCTGGTCCCTCCTCCAAGCCTGCCCAGTGACGGGCTGAGGGGTGTCGCCCAGCCTCATCACCCTCCCTGTGGGGACTGGCGCCACTTCTTTCCGCCTGGTCCGCTATCACCACGGACTGCTGGGTGTGGAGGTGGTAGGAAAGGGCCTGCCTCTGAGTTCGAGCAGACCCCACCCTTCGAGCTGTCCCTGGGGCCACGGGGTCTGCAGCCTCGCTGTCGGCCCGCTGAGCTGATTTGCCCTGCTCCTCAAAAGAGGTGATCAGGAAGGTGGCGGATCCTCCTCCTCCAGACCCAGGGTTTGTGTCCAGGTATTTCCTGGTCCCAAAGCGGACGAGGGCTGGCGCCCCATTCTCCTAGCCCTACGACCTGAACAGGGTTCTAAGGTCTCGGACCTTCAGGATGGCTCACTCTGGCTCAGATAATTCCATCCTGAATGAGGCGGTGGTTCTGTTCCTGGTCCTCCAGGATGCGCTCTTTCACGTCTCCCGATCTGTCCCTGCCTCATCAGAGAGCCTCCTCCGCCCAGGGTGGAGGGATCCCTTATGAGTTCGGGCCATGCCCTCGGCCTCTCTCTAGCTCCCAGGGTCTTCACCAAATACATGGCAGTGGTGACAGCATTCCTGCGGTGCCGAAGGGTCCGGCTGTACCCCTACCTGGATGACTGGCTGATTGCAGCCCCCTCCAGAGAGGAGGTGGAGCGGTCCAGAGATCTGGCCCTCCAGGTTTGCTCTCAGATTGGCCTCCTCATCATGAGGCCAGAGTCGAGACTCATGCGAGCAGGTGATTCACTTCATTGGGGCAGAGCTCGACTCTCTTGAGCCAGAGCACGGCTCCTGGTGGACAGGGCCGAGGCCTTCCTCCTTGCCCAATCATTTTGGTTGGGCAATTGCGCCTGCCTGAACTTCCTGCGCCCTGGGCCTCATGGCGGCCTGCACCAGCATGGTCCGTTGGGCACGCTGGTGCATGCGTCCCCTTCAGTGGGGACTGGCCAGCCAGTGGTCACAACGCTGCGATCCATTGGATCAGCTGGTGACAGTGACCCAGGAGATGCAGAACGCTCTCCAGTGGTGGACCGTTCCGGCACATCTGCAGAAGGGCACCCCGTTCGTCCGCCCCTAGCCGACGGTCTCCTTATCGACCGCCTCTCTGATGGGTTGGGTGCCCATCTGGGGGAGCACAGAGCGCGACGGCCTCTGGTCCCCTCGGGAGTCCCGATGCCACATCAACCTGCTGGAGCTCCGAGCGGTTCGTCTAGCCCTCACCACCTTCGCTCCGTTTCTATGGGGTCAAGTGGTTCAGGTCCAGACGGACAATACCACGACCATGTACTACCTAAACCGCCAGGGCGGGACGCACTCCATGCCTTTATGCAAGGAAGCTCTCCGCATATGGTCTCTCGTGTGCAGCCTGGAGGCGAATCTCCTGGCCATTCACGTGGCAGGAGCCTCCAACACCCTGGTCGATGCCCTAAGCCAGATAGGGGCTGCGTCTCACGAGTGGTCTGTCCTGCCAGAGGTAATACAAGATCTCTTCTCCCACTGGGGCACGCCTCAGGCGGACCTGTTTGCCTCCAGGGAGAATGCGAAGCTGAGACTGTTCCATGCCCGCCTCCCTCAGCAGGGCTCGCTGCAAGGGGATGCCTTCTCGAGGCCATGGACCCCGGGCCTCTTCTACGCCTTTCCCCCATTTCCCTTGATCCACAAGGTGCTTCTCAAGGCGAGGAGGGACAAGGCGTAGGTGATTCTGGTAGCCCCAGACTGGCCCCGCCAGTTCTGGTATCCAGATCTCCTCAGTCTGGCTCCAGGCTCCCGGAGGCGCTTCCAGCCCGCCCGGACCTGATCTCCGCCAATCAGGAAGGTATTCCATCCAGACCTTCAATCCCTGCACCTGACTGCCTGGTTCCTGAGCGGCTAGAGTTCCAGACCTTGGGTCTTTCCGACGAGGTCCTCAACGTCATTGAGGCGTCCCGTAAGGAGTTGACCAGAAAATTCTATGCCTTCAAATGGAAGAGATTCTCCATTTGGTGCCAGGGAAAGGGCCTGGACCCTTCCTCCTGTTCCTTGGCAAGCATTCTGGACTACCTGTGGTCCCTGTCTCGGCTAGGGCTTAGGTCAACGACCCTTAAGGTGCACCTGGCAGCCATCTCTGCTTACCGGGCACGGGCCGGGAGGCAGTCGGCGGCACAGGAGAAGGTGGTCTGACGCTTTTTCAAAGGCCTTGATCACATATCCCCTCCGGTTCAAGAACCTCCACCTCCGTGGGATCTACTGCTGGTATTGGGCAAGCCATTCGAACCAATGCACAGGTGTGATATCTCCCACCTGTCATGGAAGACCACCTTCTTGGTGGCTATAACATCCGCCAGAAGGATGGGAGAGCTCCAGGCACTTTCCATAGTCTCCTAATCTAGTCTTCCACAGGGACAAGGTTGTCCTGCGTCCCCACCCGAAATTCCTTCCAAAGGTGGTGTCTGAGTTTCACCTTAGCCAGGTGCTGACTGTGTCAGTGTTCTACCCCAATCACACCTCGGAGGCCGAATATAGGCTCCATACTCTGGATCCTAGAAGAGCGCTCGCTTATTATAAGGAGCGGATGGCTGAAGTTCGGGGAGAGGTTCGCCAGCTGTTTGTCACCTACGCTGAAGCTGCACCTGGCAGACCTGCAGCCAAGCGGACGATAGGCAGGTGGGTCACCTCCTGCATAGATCTCTGCTATAGGTTGGCGGTCATGGAGCCTCCCAGAGGGATAAGAGCTCATTCTACCCGCCATACCGCTGCATCGGTAGCTGCTTCCAGGGACATCCCTATCCAGAAAATCTGCAGGGCTGCTACTTGGAACTCAGCACATACCTTCATCACCCATTAACCACATCGACCTTGAGTCACGGCGGGATGCTGGTTTTGGGGCCTCGGTTCTCCAGTCTTTATTCCCTAAGTAGGGGGTGTGCGCCTTGCCTCCCTCCTCCCGGAGAACTGCTAGGAGTCTGCCAGACAGTATGGATGAACAACATATCCATGTCACTAGAAATACAGGTTACTCACCTGTAACAGGTTGGGTGGAAGGAGCCAGCTTGAAGACCTTCCGGCAAGATTTAAAGCGGCAAGGAACCTGCCAGACAGTGTGAATGAACAACATATACCATTCCTAGAACTCCTGTTACAGGTGAGTAACCTGTATTTTTGGTTGCTATTACTTCAGCTTGGAGGATTTCGAAGCTTTCAGGCTCTAGTTTGTAAAGAGCCTTATCTTATTTTTCTCAAGGACCGGGCAGTCCTCAGGACAAATCCTGAGTTTTTACCCAAAGTGGTGTCAGAAGCCACACTGAATCAATCAGTAGAGCTTCCAGTTTTCTTTCCGTCCCCTGCGAACAGAGGTGAGGCACTCCTGCACACCATGGATGTCCATCAGATCCTCCGGTATTATACACACCAGACAAAAGATATCCATAGCTGCGATCAGCTTTTTGTCTCCTTTGCCCCCCAGGTCTGCAGTCAAAGCTGTTTCTAAGCAGTGCCTTTCCAACTGGTTACGCAACTGTATTCGTTACGGTTACCAAAAGTACGACAAGCCTCTGCTGGGTCCCATCAGAGGTCATTCTACCAGGGGCATCACTGCTTCCGCGAACCTTTTGGAATGTTTCCATGCTGATGTTTGCGCCGCAGTTAGTTGGAGTTCTGCATCCACCTTACTAAACACTACAGTCTGGACATTGCTTCTAGGCAGAGGGCAGGTTTTAGCCTAGCCATCTTGCAGGGCCTTCTGTCCTAGGCTGGGTCCATTTCTGTTCCCAGTTTTACTGGAGTTTTTCTCCTCCTCCCTTGTTTCTCTCTGTGATTCTCATGAGGGACTGCTTGGGATTCAGTCCTATATGTAATGACCTACTGAAGGAATCCTTCGAAGTAAGATAGTACAGTTAACGTAGGAACTTACCGTAACAATAGATCTTCCAGAGAGGTTCCTTCAGTAGGTCATATTTTTTTCCTCCCTCTTTCTCATTGTATCCCTTAGACAAGGATTCCAAATCCTGTTTTCTCCTTTCAGGCTTTCTTCCAGGCTCCGGCAGGAGAACTGGAGGGTGGGCATGGGGACTGTCCACTATGTACGGCCACGCTGACCTTGGTCACATGACGTTGAGTGGGCAGTCCCCCGTCAGGTATTGCTAGAAAAGTCTGCCGTGCTGCCCAGATGCCAGGTGGTACTAGTCCTATATGTAATGACCTACTGAAGGAACCTCTCTGGAAGATCTGCTGTTCTAGGAGCGTGGATATGTTGTTCATCCACACTCTTTGGCATGTCCCTTTCACCTTTAAGGATCACCGGAAGTCTTCAAGCAGGCTCCTCCCACCCACCGGGTGGTATATATCTCAGCTCCACCCCATGACGCAGATCTTCCTTTCCACTAGAAGATTCAGGTTGCCTCCCTCATGCTGGCACATTTCATAGGCCTGGCTTTCAAACACTTTCATTTTACCCGAAAATTCAAATTAGTTGGCGTTAGCGATAGCAATAAATCGCTTGACTAAATGGGAAGAAAATCGCCCCTCAGATTTTCGCCAGCGGCGCCTGTGGCCAAAAGAAGTCGCTGCATCGATCTCACTCTGCGTATGCCTACTGCCTTGGTGTCGCCATGACGCCCGTCCTGTAGTTTTGCTTGGCCTTCCATCCCATAGTCCTGGAAGACCGTCTTGCACGTTTGCAACTGGGGAGACCGGAGAAGGGAAATCCTCCAGTGAAATCTAAGGAGGCTTTGTGGACAGTTTCCGCAGCCGTGAGATCCGCCAAGCAATTGGAACGCATGCAAGCATTCAAGGAAGAAGCGACTTGCACTGCAAGCTCTTCCCGGAGCGTCTTTGTTCCGCTCAACCTGGGCTCCACCTTCTCGGATTCCTTTAGGGAACTGTGCCAATCTCTCCCTACCAAGGGGGAGGCGCCTGAGGGCTCGCACTCTTCTTGATCCCATCATCGGCATAAGGACCCAAGCAAGTCTTTGTCTCGACGTAGGCGCTTTTTGGACCGAGAGAGGTCTCAGTCCCAGGAGCATGCAGTCTCAGCCTCAGTCGAGATTGCTTCTTCAGTCGCTGGCTTCTCGGATCTACCGTTGGGCCAGTCGACCGAGGATGTGGTCGATGAGGTCGAAATAGTCATTGACACAATCGATCCCGTCGCCAACTCTTTAGAACGGACCCCGGTCCTCATCTTCCCGATGAGGAGACCCAGCCTGCTGGAGTACCCATCAAGGATCCGGTCCCGGACTCCGGGAAGTCACCAGCCCCGCCAGTGTCTTCTGACAGACCGTGTCGGCCAGCCTGATCTAGATCGAGGTCTAGGACCCCCTCATCCGACAGGCCGAGGAAGAGCCTCAGGCGCTCTAAAAAGAGGTGATGCCATTAGTCGTCCTCATCCTCCTCAGATGAGGAGAGGCTCGAGCGGAAACTCCGGCGCTACAAGGACCTCGTGTGGCAGCAGCTGATTCTGTCTGGGCTTAAGTCTACTTCAGCTTCTTCCCCAGCCATTACTTGGCTTTCGCCTCCCAGGTCAAAGCAGACTCTCTTGGAGCCGATCAAATCGGTTCCCCTGCCCGAGGAGCCGGCAAAACCACCTGTTCTGCCAGCACCGGTCTCTCCACCCATCATGATGGAACCACTGCCCAAGCAGCCTGTGAGAGGGGCTCCTTCCAAGGAAGACAGCCTTGAATCCGGGCTTCCCCGGCAATTGTCGGTCATGGTCATCCCAGACTGCCCCTGGCGAGTCAAAGGTGACATGGGCGGTAGGCTGTTGTATTCGGATTCGGATGTCACCAGTCTTCACTCACACCCAGGGGATGATGATTTGACCACTGGCCTAGAGACGGAGGAAGGTCCCTCGTCTTTTCAAGGGATTCTTCACCTCATCTCTGAGTCTGCAGGGATGCCCCTGGAACCTATCCAGAAAAAGGCTGAGTACCCTCTCACCGATATCCTCAAGAGAGGGGATACTCCGGAGGCCTTTCCTGTAGCAGAGGCCATTGTTGGACCCGCCTTAGAACTTTGGCAGCATCCTGCCTCTTGTCCAGCTCTGTCTGCCCACAAGTACGCGGTGCCCATGGAGTCCCTTGCGGGGTTCACAGAGCACCCTTCGGCCAAGAGCTTGGTGACCGCCTCTGTGTTCAGGCGTACTGGAAGTTCTGACGACACTGACCGACCTCCTGATAATGAGTCCAGCTTTTGGACCATTCAGCTGGGAAGGTCTATGCAGCTTCTTCCTTGGGCCTTCGTCAAGCAAGTTCGGCTGTCGTCATGGCACACTTCTCTCACGCCCTTCTGGGGTCGTTGGATGAGGTCCTCCCACATCTCCCCATGGACATGCAGACCACGGTCAAGCAATTCTGGGACCAGGGCCGAGCTGCTACCAAACAGCAGTTCCAGACGGCCTTGGACCTTGGGGACTCCTGTGCCCGTTCGATGGCTGCCGCAGTTGCCTCTCGTCGCAGGGCTTGGCTGAGGCTGTCCTCCTTCCTGGCGGATACCCACCATAAGTTTGCTGATGTGCCCTTCCTTGGGACAGACTTGTTCGGCCCAGGAGTGGCCAATTACTTTCAGCGTGATTGAGCAGTCCAGAGCCACCTTGGACACCACCTCTGTCATAGAGTTCTTTGGGCAAGAACCAACGGGGGGGGGGGGCTATCGTTATTCTGCCCCTGTGGCTCAGCAGTCCTTCTTTCAAGATGGACAGCAGCTCCAGCAACAGCAGCAGGCTCATGCTTGACACCCTCGGCCCAAGCAGAGTCCCTAACAAGCCCATAAGGAGGTCGAGGTTCAGGTCCTGGATCCTCCTCCAAGCCTTCTCAGTGATAGTACGGGGGCTGCTATCCCCACTCCCGTCACGCCAGCTCTGGGTTCTCCCGTTGGGGGTCGGCTCTGCCACTTTCTTTCCGCCTGGTCTGTTGTCACCATGGACAGTTGGGTTCTGGAAGTGGTCGGTCAAGGACTGCCTCTGGAATTCGAGCAGTACCCTCCAAGCCGAGCCCGTGCCCCTCTGGAGGAACGAGTATCCGCTCAGTGCCAGTTGGCTCTCAGACGACATCGCTCAGCTCCTCCTCAGGGAGGCAGTAGCTCCAGTGGCGGATCCTCCAGCAGACCCAGGCTTTGTCTCCAGGTACTTCCTGGTACCCAAGCAGACAGAGGGCTGGTGCCTCATTCTAGAACTGCACGACCTGAATTACTATCTCAGGTCACGCACCTTTCGGATGGTCACTCTGTCCCAGATCATACCATCCTTGCAGCGAAACATGTGGTTCTGTTCACTGGATCTGCAGGACGTGTTCTGTCACGCCCCAATCCATCTGTCCCATCAGCGGTTCCTCCGCTTCAGGATTGAAGGGACCCTGTACAAGTTCCGAGCCATGCCATTCGGCCTGTCATCAGCCCCATGGGTCTTCACCAAATGCATTGCAGTGGTGGCAGTCCATCTTCGGGGGTCAGAATTTACCCCTACCTCGACGATTTGCTCCTAGCAGGTTCCACCCAACAGGATGTGGAGAGGTCCAGGGACCTGGCCCTCCAGACCTACTCTCAACTCGGCCTCCTGAGCAGCGAGGCTAAGTCAGAACTCGTGCCTTCTCAGGTGATGGGCTTCATCGGGGCAGAGCTGGACTCCCAGCGGACAGGACGGAGGGTCTCTCTGCCTTTGCCCAATCATTTCTGGTTGGGCACTTGTGCCCTGCCCGGGACTTTCTGCGCCTTTTGGGTTACACGGCGGCATGCACCTCAGTGGTCCGTTGGGCTCGGTTGCACAGGCACCCCTTCCAGTGGGCCGCCCAGTGGACTCTGCACCATGGTCATTTCGACCAGCTGGTCACTGTAACCCAGAAGATGTGAGACACTCTCCAATGGTGGACCGCCCCAGACCGGTTGCAGGAAGGGATCCCATTTGTCCGTTCCGAGCCGACAGTCGTCCTCACGACCAGTGCCTCTCTCATGGGCTGGGGAGCCCACATGGGTGACGAAAGGGCCCATGAGCTCTGGACCCCCGGAGTCCGATGCCACATCAACCTGTAGGAGCTCAGAGCAGTCAGACTGGCACTGTCAGCTTTCGCTCCTCAGCTCCGGGATCAAGTGGTTCAAGTCCAGATGGACAATACCACGACCATGTACTATCTCAACAAACAGGGCGGCATGCACTCCCATCTGCTATGCAAGGAGGCGCTCCGTATCTATACCCTCGTGAGCCAGTTGGAGGCGGATCTCCAAGCCATCCATATGGCAGGAGCCTCAAACCATCTGGCAGATACTCTCAGCCGCTTAGGCCAGACATCCCACGAGTGGTCTCTCCATCCAGAGGTAGCTTACAGCCTGTTCTCCCGCTGGGGCAAACCGGTGGTGGACCTTTTTGCCTCCAGGGAAAACACCAAGCTGAGGCTGTTTCATGCCCGTCCCCCTCAGCAGGGCTCGCTGCAGGGGGATGCCTTCTTGAGGCCATGAACCCCAGGCCTCCTCTACGCCTTCCCTCCATTTCCCTTGATCCACAAGGTGCTTCTCAAAGTGAGGAGGGACAAGGCAAAGGTGATCCTGGTAGACCCAGGCTGGCTGCGCCAGTTCTGGTATCCAAATTGCCTCAGTCTCTGCTGCAGGCACCCAGAGCGGCTTTGCACATGTCCAGACCTGATATCACTCAATCAGGGGAAGGTATTGCATCCGGACCTTCAATCCCTGCACCTCACAGCCTTGTACCTGAGCGGCTAGAGTTCCAGGCGTTGGGTCGTTCCGAAGATGTCTGCACCGTGGTGGCAGCATCGAGAAAGGAATCGACCAGGAAATGTTATGCCTTCAGATGGAAAAGGTTTTCCACCTGGTGTCAGAGTAATGGCCTGGACCCTTTATCCTGTTCTGTGGCTAACATTCTCGACTACCTTTGGTCTCTCTCCAAAGGAGGTCTCCAGTCATCGACCATTAGGGTGCACCTGGCAGCCACCTCTGCTTACCGGGCATGGGCCGGTCAGCCGACGGTGGTGCAGGAGACACTGGTTGGGTGCTTTTTCAAAGGCCTGGATCACATATCCCCACTGGTGCGTGAACCTCCACCTCTGTGGGATCTACTGCTGGTATTGGCAAAGCTCATGGGCAAGCCATTCGAACAGATGCACAAGTGTGAGTTGTCACACTTGTGGAAGACTGCCTTCCTGGTGGCTATCACGACTGCCCGAAGGACAGGGGAGCTCCAGGTGCTTTCGGTGGACTCCCCTTATCTGGTCCTTCACAGGGACAAGGTTGTCCTATGCTCCCACCTGAAATTCCTTCTGAAGGTGGTGTCAGAGTTTCACCTTAACCAGATGTTAACCCTGCTGATGTACTACCCTAATTACACCTTGGAGGCCAAGGGAGCCTGAGACATGCTCTCTGCTATTATAAGGAGAGGATGGCAGAAATTCGGGGAGAGGTTCGCCAGCTGTTTGTCACTTATGCTGAAGCCGCTTCTAGCAGACCTGCAGCGAAGCAGACTGTTGCAAGATGGATTACATCATGCATAGGTCTGTGCTATGAGCTGGCGGGCAAGGAGCCTCCCTGAGGGATAAGAGCTCATTCTACCCGCCATACTGCTGCATCAGTGGCTGCTTCCAGGGACATCCCTATCCAGGAAATCTGTCTGGCTGCTACCTGGAAGTCAACAAACGCCTTCATCACCCACTACCACATCGACCTTGAGTCACGCCGGGATGCTGGTTTTGGGGCCTCAGTTCTCCAATCTCTGTTCTATAAGTAGTGGTGTGCGCCTTGCCTCCCTCCTCTCGGAGAACTGCTAGGAGCCTGCCAAAGAGTGTGGATGAACAACATATCCTTGCTCCTAGAACAGGTTACTCACCTGTAACGGTAGTTGCAGGAGTGGTATATGTTGTTCATCCGCACTGACCCACCTGACCTCCCCGACTGCAGACGCACACAACCTGGCTTCCAGCTGGCTAAGATCTGGCGTCATGGGGCAGAACCGAGGTATATACCACCCGGGTGGGTGGGAGGAGCAAGCTTGAAGACTTCCGGTGATCCTTAAAGGGGAAAGGGACATGCCAAAGAGTGTGGATGAACAACATATACCACTCTTAGAACTTCTGTTACAGGTGAATAACCTGTTCTTACGGTAAGTTCCTACATCACTGTACTTTTCTGCCGAAGGTGGTGTCAGTACTGACTCTAAACCAGGACATTAGCCTTCTGGTTTATTACCCTAGGTTTGAAAATCAGGGTGAGGCCTCGTTGCATACCCTGGATGTACATCGAATCCTTCTTTATTTCCTCTACCAAACCAAAGCAATGAGGAAGATGGACCAGTTGTTCGTCTCCTTCGCACAAAGGATGACAGGGGCTCCTGTATCCAAGCAGTCTCTAACCTGTTGGTTGGTGTACTCCATATCATTTTGTTACCAGCACCATGGTAAACCCCTGCCGGGACCCATCAAGGGCCACTGCACCAGGGCTGTGGCTACTTCGTTTGCCTCTTTGAGGAATGTTTCCTCGGCAGATATCTGCGCTGTCGCAACCTGGAGCACAGTCCATAGTTTCATCAGGCATTGCATCCTAGACATTGCTTCTAGGAGATCAAGTTTAGGAGTGGCCATCCTGCAGGGCCTACTCTCTTGAAGTTTTTTCAGTCGGTGTGTTTTCCTTCTCCCCCTCCTGTCAGACCTGGGCCTATTCTTGGGTACTGCTTGGGACTTGGTCCTTATGGTATTACCCGCTGCAAGAGCTTCCCCTTGAAGTCGGATAGTACAGTTACACAAGAACTTACCGTAACAGTTGCTCTTTGAGAGGAGCTCTTGCAGCAGGTGGCTTTCCCACCCTCCATCCCCCAGTTTTCTGTTTCTACCCTTTTTAGGGTTGGGGAGATTCTGCCCGGTTCTCCAGTCTTTTTTGGCGGGTCTCTGGCAGGAGAACTGAGATAGCGCTGGGGGAACGCCCCCTTTTTACCACGTCTGACGTGGAGTGGAGCCATCGGGGGCAATCCCTTGCTACAGACTGCTAGCTACACGATTTTCGTGTGGTCCTAATGCCTGGCGACGTTAGTCCTAATGGTATTACCTGCTGCAAGAGCTCCTCTCGAAGATCTACTGTTACGGTAAGTTCTTGCGTAACTTTACATGGCAACACAGTAGCAATTTAAGATTGGAAGCGACTTTAGGTCTATCATTTTCATACTCACCCTGCTTTATAAGTAGAGACCAACAAGTATGCAATGAAAATGTATTCATTTCTTGAGATTCCCACTCACCCTACTACCCTGGGTGCCCTAGATTCCCCATGGGATGCAAACCTTTTTTCCAGGATTAACCATAGACGTTTACTAATAGAAAAAGACTGACAGTCGACCAAGTCTGTTCAGTTCCTATCCAAGTCTCCACCAGTCTAGCACTGGCATGTCCTTATCCAGAGCCCTCCTCCTGCAGTTCTGCATGGCCATCCCCATTTCTCTAATTAGTGCCAACCAGTTCTCTAGCCCTTTTCAGCAATCCCATCTGCCTAACCCCCCCCCCTTTGAAATAACAATCACCATAAATGTAACCAGTTACTGTTGGACTGAATTTGCACACACACACACACACACACACACACGTGTGCTTTCCTTGAAGACCTGTCTCCTCATGTCACTTGAGAATTTGTTTTCCTCTAAACCTTGAAGGCCTCTGCTGTCTTCAGGTCCACTGTTTCTACTGATAGCTGTTCATAGATTCACCACCCTCTGGGAGAAGTGCCTCCTAACATTACCTATGAATTTAATATATTTGGGCTACAGAGCAGGTCTCCATCATTCTCTGAACTTTAGCATGTAAGGTGGTTTCAGCTTGAGCAAAAATTGAATATATGTTTCACCTAATATTGAGGAGTTGGAATTTTTCTATCTTTGAAAATTGAAATATCTTCTATATGTAGAGCCTGCCAACGTAGTAATAAAAGTTCACAATCGTGTATATACGCAAGTGTGCCATAATTTTGTGGTCTGCTACACCTGCCTCTTTAAAGTCGCGGTAGAAATTACTTGTCTGAAAACGGTACATTGTATTTGTTTCATTGTCTGGTGTCTGTAGATAATAGTTTTTCTACCAAACAAATTAAAATCCTTTCTATTTTACTTGTTTAAACAGGCAAATCTTTTGTCATCTCATCGTATGCTAGTACAGAGAGTAGAAACAATCACACTGGGTGAAGAGCTGTGTGATCGAGGTGAACAGGTCACCCTCTTTCTCTTTAATGATTGTCTTGAGGTAAGCAAGCATGTTTTGCAGAAGCCTTAACATTAAGATGATCTCAGGCAGAAATCAGTTCTGATTTTAGCAGGTTTCAGTGGGGTGTATAAAATGAACTCAATAGGAATTAGCACTTTAGTAAAACTGCTTTGGGCCCGGGAACTGGGATACACCTTTTTATGGCTGTCATTGAGTGAGTGGTCATGCTGTTGCTTCCTACAGCTGTCTGTAATGTTTTGCTAAATCTCTTTGCAAGGAAGATAGTGCAAGAGAACATGTTGAGCATGTGGTTAAACTCTCAGGAATATGCAGCTGCTAGGTGATGCACTGAAGAAGCCTTGAGGATGTTTCGCCTAGCGCCCCTCTGACACACGCACTCGAATGACAACGAATGAGCTTACAGGGGAAGTACAAATATTGTCAGTCTGCATAACCATTTGATTCTTGAAAGAAATATGAATTCTAACAACATGGTTCTGGGGTAATGGATATGGTGCATTATCCACACTCTGGCGGTCTTCCTTTCCCTGTAATTCTAGCCGGAATGTCTTCAAGCTAAGCTCCTCCCACCCACCCGGGTGGTATACTCCTCAGTTCTGTCCCATGATGTCAGATCTTCCCTTCCAGTGGAAGTGTCAGATCACATCCTTCACAGTTCTGTGCACGGTGTAGGCCTCTAACATGCTCGTTTGCGTTTTGTCTTCGAACTTCGTTGTATTTCTTTGTTTTTTGCTTTGCACTATGGATAAAGAAACCACCTGGTCCAGTCCAAGATTTAAATGTTGCATTCAGTACAACCAAAAAATTTCCAGGACTGACCCACACTCATCATGCATTTACTACTTTGTGGCAGAGTATGACATTCAGGCCTGTAGCCTTTGTAAAATGCTTTTGTCCTTGTCCATAAAGGATCACTACGTCGTGCGCCTCTTCCTTGGTCAGCTGGATGAACTGGACTCCCCGGTTCATTTGAAAGATGCCCATAAGGCAGTGTCTGGTGGCCCAAGCTACTGTGGGTGCTTCAGTATCAGCACTGCTCCCTGCTGGGGCAGTGTTGGGCCATCCTTCATGGGAACCTTTAGGCAGATGTGCAATTCCCTCCAGACCCTTGGCGAGGGCCCTTCCCAGGCAACAAGAAAGCCTTTAAAAAAATTAAAAATAAAAAATTACCGCCATCGATCGAAGAACCACTTCTGCAATTCCCTTGACTGAGCCTGTGTTCGTCCGTGGCCAGGCTGTTAGCTCCATGATACCCCGTTGGGATTGTTGGCCATAACATAGGCTGGCAAGTGAAGGAGATCTTTCTTGACCTGTTCAAACCTGTTATCTGAAGGTATCAAGGACGATGTGATCTCCAGGACTCTGGTCGTTTCCGCCCTCTCCCATTAGGGTTGGGAGCAGTCGGTGGACCAGGTTGTTTCCTCTCTGGAGTTGCCTCCTTTTGGTGTCCCGCATCAGGAGTTCATTCATGTTCTCTACATGGCCTATCTGCCCACCTCTCCTCGCCGTCGATGATCAAGTCGTCAGTCAAGACTGCATTTGAGAGAATCCTCGCACTCCCGCTCTCAACCCTTGGCCCAGAAGTGCAACAGGCGCTCCTCTTTCTCCTCATCTTCAGATGGAGAGAGTTCACAGGTTGCATCGGTGCTATGAAGAGCTGATGTGGCAACAGTGGGTTCTTGGATATGGTAGGCCCTTTCCCCCATCTCCCCATGCTTCCCTGGTCGCCCAGTCCACCCACCCCAGTCCTGCCACATCTGGTGTCTGTCGCCAGCGTCTCTCCCAAGTAGGGTGAAAGCGCTGCCTAGGCAGTCACTGTAGGGAGCCGCTACTAAGGCCTCCTGCCTGGTCACTGGCCTACCAGGTTGGGTGTTGGTAGAAATTACCCACTCGGACGAGTCCAGGGTAGGGCATGGCGAAAAGTGATGGGGGTGGTCTTTGAGGAGTCTTCAGACTCTGGCGGGTCCTCCATGCAGTCCTTGAGGACCCCAGGCTTAGAGTGTGAATCAGCTAAAGAGGTGACCACCGACCATGGGCCTGTGTCCTATGGGGCCATGCTCCAGTTGAGCTCTGAATCTATGGAGATTCCCTTAGAACCATTACAAAAGCAAGCCAAATACTGCTTCACAGAGATCCTGGACAGGGACAGTTCCCTGGGGGTTGCCATCCTGGGGTCTGCACTGAAGTTCTGGCTGCCTGTGTGGCTCCCTCAGTCCATAAGGTCTGCAAGTATGCCATCCCAATCAGTTCCTTTTCTGGTTTCTCACACAAATCTTTGGCCGAATGGTTGGCGGCCTTTCCACAAGACAGGCAATGTTGGGTATACGGACAAACCCTCTGGCAAGTAGTCTAAGAGGCTGGACCACATAGTGAAAATTATGTGCTGCATCCTCCCTGTGTCTGTCAAGCAAGCTACACCTTGATGTAGGCCAACTTCGGTCACTCCCTAATGGAAGTCCTTGACCTATGTCCTCCCTTGCCTTTCTGTTGATCTATAGACAGCAGTAAAGGTGGTCAGAGACCAGGATCAAGTGCTGGTAAAACACCAGCATCAGATGGCTTTGGACATCAGAGACTTCTGTGCCTGGTCCGTGGCAGCAGCAGTCACAATGCACCACAGAGCCTGGCTGCAAGTTTCCACCTTCATGGCAGACACCCAGCACAAATTGGCCAGTATCTCCTTCTTGGGCACAAACCTTTCCGGCCTCTGGGTGGATGGACACCTTATGAGGATAGAAAAGTCCAGTGCCACCCTCCACTCTGTGGCGTTCTCATAGAAAGATTAAGTCAGGAAAGCAGCCAGAGAAAAACCTTTTCTAGGGACGTGGATATGGTGTACTTGACCACACTTCTGGCAGTGTTCCTTTCACCTTTAAATACTGCCAGAACGTCTTCAAGCTGGCTTCTCCCACCCACCCAGGTGGTAACTTCCCTAGCACTGCCTTGTGACATCAGCTCTTCCTTTCCCACTGGAAGAAGGTTCTCTCCTTATCGCTATTGCAATGAGTAGGCCTTTTGCTTATATTAAAAACTTTGACTTGCGTCTTTTTTGTCTTTGAGCTGCTACTTCACCTCATCCGTGATGGACGATCAAAGTCAGCACTGGGTTTCAAGAAATGTGCCTGCGGGCTGAAAATGTCACAAACGAACCTGCACACCATGTGCGTTAACTGCATGGGCCACAAACGTGATCCCCAGGCTTGCGGCCAATGTCGCACCCTGCATCCTTCAACCTTGGAAGACTGGAATGCGAGACGACTTCTTGGGCACCCAGACGAACAGAATCCCCCCGTGAAATCTAAGGATCCTGATGGGCAGCCTCTGCGGCTGTGGGGTCTGCAGAACAGCTTGCGGCATTCAATGAAGCTGCACCTCAGGCCGCAACGCAAGCTCCCTCTGCTTCAGCCTTTTTACCTCTCTTTGCATGCCTCCCTTTCAGGGGCGTTCAGAGACCTGTGCCAGGCCCTTCCCACTCATGGGCAGAGACCCTCTTCGAGCACTAAATCCAAAAAGAAAGCGGCTAAGAAAAAGTCTGTCAGTCGTGGGATTGCAAGCAGTCTCAGACCCCTGATTCCCGTGTTTTCACGGAGGTTCCGACTACGGTCAATCCTTCAGCCCAGGCCGCTGGCTTAAGTCTCCCTATTGGGCCAGCTGATTGATACACAGGCTGACCTTCCTGCCGAGATCTTTCTTGAACTGGTTGACCCTTTGTCACCAGATGAGGCTTATACCCTCTCTCTAGGGCTCCAGTCTTGCCTTTGACTTTTCAGTCAGGAACAGACCAGACCCAGATCCACCATGTCTTCCTCAGGATCCAGTGAACCTGGAGGAGCCTCGGCTTTCACCGGCTTTCACCGGCTCCCTCTGATGCCCACCATTGGCAGCCCCGACGGGCGAGGTTGTGGTCCCGATCCCGCAGTCATGGGTCAAGCAGCCTACATCGATATCGACACTCGTGCTCTCGACACTCTGGTCATTGGCACCACCGCTATTCTTCCTCCTCCTGATGAGGAGAGGTTCCGCCGCAAGATGCGTCTGCACCATGAAGAGCTTATGTGGCACCAGTTCATGTTCATGGGGGTGAAGCCGATCCTGACCTCTACCCCAACTATCACATGGCTCTCGCCACAGAGGTCTCAATCTTCCCTAACCCAGTAGCCACTGACTCAGCTGGAACCAGTTTGGCCTCTCCCAGCTTCGCCGTCTATTTTGGTGGAGCTGCAGCCTAAACAGCCAAAGTTTGGCCCTCGTCCTAAGGATGTCCACTCTGCATCGGGACTTTCACATCAGATGTGGTCACTATCACTGCCGACCGACCTAGTAGAATCATCGGGGATTCGAGCGCTCGACCTTTATTCAATGAATCCTTCGAGTCTTAGGGCTCCTCCTTTTACTCCTGCCCAGTGGACGTGGAGCTGGCAGAGTATTTGTGGACGGAGCAGGGTCCTCCCTCCTTCATGGAGCTCCTTCATCTTATCTCTGAGTATACTGGTCTTCCAATTATGACCTTTCAGAAATAGGCTACATACCCACTCAGTGAGATCCTGGACTAGGGTGACTCCCCTGAGGAAGCCTTCCCGGTTGCAGAGGCCATTCTTGGTCCTGCTCTGGAGCTTTAGCAGCATCTGGCCTCTTTTCCTGCGCCTTCGGCCCAGATGGCCCATAAATTCGTGGTCCCTACTGGTTTCCTGTCAGTTTTTACTAAGCACCTCTCGGCTGAGAGTCTAGTGGCCAACTCAGTGTTCTGGCGCACGGGCAATGTCAGACGTGGACAAGCTTCCCGACAAGGAGTCCAAGAAATTAGATCACATGGGCAAGAAGGTTTATGCTGCCTCATTCTCAGCCTTTGGCTGGTGATTCTGGCTCTCCTTATGGCCCACTTTGCCCATGCTCTTTAGGGCACACTTGATGTGCTTCCTCATCTCCCGGCCGACATGTAGACTACTATCAAGCAGGTCCAGGATCAGGGCTGCAGACTGCCATGGATATCTGAGAGTCTTGCGCCCAGTCCATAGCGGCCATGGTTGAAATGCGCCATAGGGCTTGACTGAGGATCTCAACCTTTACAGCAGATACCCAGCACAAACTGGCAGATGTCCCCTTCTTGGGCACAGACTTGTTCGGGCCTGGTGTTGAAGAGCACTTCACCCATACTGAGATGTCCAATGCAACCTTGGACTCTGTGACCTCTGCTCAGAGGGACCCCAAGGGTTACAAATCTCAAAAGCCCTTTTGAACCCTTTCTGACCCTGCGGCCAAACCGGCCCAGCCTCTGGCAGGTCAGCAGGCTCAGACCTGGCGTCCCCGACCGAAATCTGTTGCCCTAGTTGTCTGGAAGCCAGGAAGTCGCGGTCCCGGTGGCTTCTCAACTGGAGCTTCCTCCTCCAAGCCTGCCCAGTGACGGGATGGGGGTGCTTCTCCCATGCTTGTCCGACTTCCTCTGGGGCTCTCCCGTGGGGGGCTAGCTGCACCACTTCCTTTCTGGCTGGTTCACTGTCACCATGGACAGGTGGGTTCTGGAAGTGGGCAGCCAGGGTCTACCTCTGGAATTCGTTGCTTGCCCTCCCTGCCAAGCCTGTACCCCATGGGAGGACACGGTGTCTGTCGATGTTCAGTCGACCCTTCAGGATGACATCACCCAGCTCCTCCTCATGGAGGTTGTGGCTCCAGTCTCGGACCCTCCAGATCACCCAGGGTTTGTTTCCAGGTACTTTCTGGTGCCAAAACGGATTTGGGGGGGGGGCTGGTGCCCCATCTTGGATCTGCACGACCTGAACAAGTTTGTTTAGCCACACACCTTCAGGATGGCCACTCTGTCTCAGATCATACCATCTCTTAAGTAGAACATGTGGTTATGCTTTCTGGATCTTCAGGATGCGTCCTTTTACGTCCCAATCAGTCCTTCCCACCTCCAGTTCCTTTGGTTCTGTGCAGAGGGGGTCCTCTGAGTTCCAGGCCATGCCATTTGATCGCTCCTTGGCTACCAGGGTCTTCAACAAATGCATTGCAGTGTTGGCAGCTCACTTGAGGCGCTGGGGGTCCGGGTTTTAATTGAATGACTGGCTAATCGCTGGTCCCTCTAGGGTGGAGGTGGAGCGGTCCAAGGGTCTGGCCCTCCAGACCTGTGCCTCCCTTGGTCTCCTGGTCAGCGAGGCCAAGCCGGAACTCATGCCCTCACAGATGATTCAATTAATCAGGGCAGAACTCTACTCTTAGAGCCAGGGCTCGGCGACTGGCGGATAGGGCGGAGGCTGTCTCCTCCTTTGCTCGATCATTTCTACATCTTTTACTATATGCAGATGACATTCTTTTTTCTAGTGGAAAACCGTGAATGGATTAAATGCAGCTCTAAGTTTTGATTTCTCTGCTTTGAATGCTTGGTTGTTGCAGCACAGCTTGTTGCTAAATACTAAAAAAAAAAAAAAAAAAAAGTGCATACTTTTTGATTCTAAACCCAAATTAGTAAAGTGCCAGCCTTTACAATTATTTGAACATTGCTACAACAGGACTCTGAGTTCAAATGTTTTGGAGTGTTACTGGACCCTAGCCTAACCTTTTCTGTCCATGTTAAAAAAATAAATAAATAAAATAAAACTGTAAATCAAAAGTTGGGAGTTTTGTATAGGCTTAAGGACTGTCTGAGTAGAGAGGCAGTTTCTAAGTGTATTATTACCTGCCCTTTTTATAACTCAATTTTGTTCACAGTGGTGGCAAAAAATTTAGATCTAATGAACAAGACATTCAATGCTGTGTGTAGATTTGTTGCATCCAAACCTTACAATACTCATCACTGTACGTTATATAGGAAGACGGTGGTTGCCACCAAGATTACATTTTATGTATTACTTGGGTTGTTTGGTTGACAGTGCTTTGCGATTAAAACATTTGTCCCCCTTTTTATGCACATTGATATTAAAAAAACAGATCACTGAGGTCGTCTTAAGGCACTCTGCTACTAATACCCAAGTTTTCGACCTCTATGGGGGAAAGAGCTTTCTCATTACAGTCTGCTAAACTTTGGAATATTGTACCTCAGTTTTGCACATATGCAAACAGCCATGTAAATTTTAAGATCTTACTTCGAGAAGCGGCTCTTGCATCAGGTTACACCATTAGGACTGAAGCCGGCAGGCGCCAGGACCCCACGGAAATTTGCTAGCTAGCAGTATTCAGCGGGGACCGCCCCCGACGTCTGTCCCCCTACAAAAGGGGGCGGTTCCCCAGAATCCTCAGTTCTTTTCCCACTGTCAACTTGCCAGCATCGGCCTCACGGTCCCACTCTAGCGCATGACGACTAAGAACTTTACAGTTTCCAACACTAAATGTCAGCATCTCCAACTCCTTCAGAAGGACACCCTTCCAAGTGTGCCTGCGGCAAGCAGATCCCTTTCAAGGATCCTCATTCATCCTGCCTGCGGTGCTTAGGCCTGGACCACGACACCAAGGCCTGCTCCTTCTGTCAGGGGTTTAATAGTTGCACCAGGATCTGCCGCCAGAAAGCACTTCAGGGGTTCCTCTTGGAAGAAAAACTTCGTAGTATGGATAAGGAACCTTGCTCCAGAGGTGAATCTATCTCAAAGGCCCACAAACACTGGGACAAGCATCGGGAGAGGGCCAGGTCCAGATCCCCTAACCGGGCCTCGGACTCGCGCACTAGCTCAGGCTCCACACTCTCAGACCGCTCTCCCTCCAGGGCTCGCTCTCAGCCCCCTCTGGTAAAGATTAAGACTTCAGGCAGCTCTTTGGGTTCTCTGCACCCTGTCAAGACTTGCAGGCCTTCGGCTTCCTCCACTCCCTCCCGGGCCTCTTTGAAGTCTTCAGACCATCACCAGGCCAAGTCATCTTCCTCAGACCGACGCCGGGACCCCGACTCCAGATCAGTCTCCCAGCCTCCCAGGGGGCCGGATCCCCCGCCTAGGAAGACTAAGGACCTGACATCCCTGAGGCGGACGATGGACCTGACGTCTGACAAACACCAGACGTCGGTCAGGCGTTCGTCAGAACCGAAGGCGTCAGCCAAGCACCCGATGTTGGCGACACGTTCAGAGCCAAAGACTCCCCCCGTCACCAGTGGACGCCGGTCACTGGAACTCCACAGAGGAGGATCTGTCATTGCCTGAGGACCAGGCAGGCGATAATGAGGACGCCGGGCTTCCGCAGGAGCCTTAGCCCATCCCAGAGATGCCTTTGAACCAGACGCCCGACACTGACGGACCACCGGCGCCAGGTCCGTCATCTGGTATGAACATCCAAGAGGTCAAAGATCTCTTCAGTTTCTGGTGGGACACAATAAAGAAAGATGTGATCTTACTTCGAGATACAGCTCTTGCAGCAGGTAATACCATTAGGACTGAAGTCAGCAGGCGTCAGGACCCCACAGAAATCTTCTAGCTAGCAGTCTTCAGCGGGGACCGCCTCCGACGTCGGTTCCGCCCCGACGTCAGACGTAGTATATAAGGAGGCGGTCCCGCCAGATTCCTCAGTTCTTTCCCGCCGCGACTTGCATGTCTCGCCACCCTTTGGTTCGTTTCTAGCGCATCGGCACCTGGTTAAGTTCTTCCTTCGGAAAAGTCCCTTTTGGCTCAGTTTCTATCTGATGTCCTCTCAACCTCCGTTGAAGGCCATTCTTCAAGTGCGACTGTGGGAAGCAAATCCCGTTCAAAGACCCGCATTTGGCCTGCGTCCGGTGCCTAGGCCCAGACCACGACACCCGGGCCTGTTCCTTCTGCCAGGGATTCAACAGCCGGACCCGGATCTGTCGCCAGAAGGCCCTTCAGGCTTTCCTGCTCGAGGAGAAGATTAAAGCCATGGATGCAGCCTCCAAGGGGGAATCTTCTGACAAGGTCTGGAGAAGCACAGGGAGAGAGTGAGATCCAGGTCCCCGTCTAGGGCCTCCGGCTCCCGGTCCGACCGCTCCCCCTCCCAGGCCCGCTCTCAGCCTCCCCCTGCAGTGGTGAAGACCTCCTCGGGTTCCTCTTCTCTTTCGCAGGCCAAGACCTCCAGACCTCCTTCGTCTTCAACCACCAAGGCCCTGTCTAGGTCAGGGGACCGTCACCACCATCACAGGTCCGGTTCCCGCCATTCGGAACCCGACGCCAGGTCAGTCTCTTTGCCTCCTCCTCCCCAGCGGAAGACCAAAGAACTGACTTCTCAAGAGGACGTCGGCCAAACACCATCGGTCCCGAGCACCGACGACCGCCAGACACCCGTCACCGGTCAGGCCTTCGCCTCCACGGACGCCGGCCAGGGGACTGACGTCCGCATCTACCAAGAAGAGGAGCCCCTCGCCTCCCACCGACGTCGATCAAGAGGCGATCACGGAGGAGGAGCTGACCCAGCCCGAGGACCAGACGGGCGAACCCGGTCCTGTCGTACCCCCCAGGGAACCCTCGCTGGAACCTGAGGCCCCTGAGGAGCCGACACTAGAACCCGACGACCGGCCATCGGCACCCGGTCCATCATCAGGCCTCAGCATATCCGAGGTCAAGGAGTTGTTTTCTTCCTGGTGGGACACCATAAAAAGGGATGTGGTTCCTACACCACCTCCTCCTGCTACTCCGCCGGCCCCCGCGCCCCCTACTTCACCCAGGGATTCGGGCCGCGTACCCTCCCCCCAGGAGCCTATGGACCCTCCTAGGGGTAGATCACGAAATAGGAGACCTCACGCCAAATCTTCAGGGTCAACCAGCCCAAGAGAACCCAGAAGACGCGTACTGCTCGCCGGGGGAGGATACGGGATCGGACTTTCAACGGATCCAGATCCCCTCTCCGATCAACGTCCCTTCTCCGGACCCACGTGAACTCCCAAGATCTCCTCCGGATGACCCATCGTTCTCAGAGATTGAGGCATGTCCAGGAGAACATGGGCTGGGACGCAGAGGAACTAGACCCCGAGAGATTACGCCTTGCCAGATATCTTCGGCCAAAAGATCCTAAGCCTGTGGTGGTGCCACCCTTGGTGGACACTTTCATGGATGTCACCAAGGCAGCGTGGAAACGTCCACACTCTCTTCCGGCGATGCCAAAGAAAGCTGACCGCCTGTACAAGGCCCCTAGGGAGGACCAGTACTTGGCATCACATCCTCTGGCCGATTCTCTGGTCATTACAGCCTCTCATGACCGGTCCCAGAGGCCGCAACATTTGAGCACCCTGCCACCGGACCCAGAGTCCAAACAGCTGGATGCTATGGGCAGACACACGTATGCCTCCGCAACCTGCGCCATCAGATCCCTCAACTACTTGACCCACATGGTACAGTTTCAAAACGCCTTGTGGGAGCAGGGACTGGATCTGGCGGAAAAGATGCCAGAAGGTGAGCAGAAGGTGGAGTTGCTACAGCTCCTTCATACGGGTTCGGATGTGGGAACCCAGGTGCTGCGAGCCGCGTATAGTTCCGCGGACTCCTCGGCCAAAGCGGCAGCTTCAGGCGTATGCCTCCAGAGACACTCATGGCTCAGTGTTTCCGGATTCACCCCGGACATTCTGAAGAACATCCTGGACGCCTCGTTTCACGGAGAAGTTCTTTTTGGTGAGTCCTCGGAGAAGGTCCTCACCAAACTTCAAGAGGCGGGGAAGGTACTAGTCTGTCCAGGACATGTACAGACCCAAGCTTAGTTCCTTTCATAGGAACCAAAGCCATTTTCGAGGCCGGATGCAGAGACAGCAGTCCCGCACCGGTCCTCAACAGAGGGGCTCCTTCTCCCGCAGAGCCCAGGGGAAGTCGCCAGCGGGCCAAGGCCCAACGACCAGGTAAGTCGACCCAGCCTGCTGGACCCTCAGCCGCCACAGCATGGCTCCTTCCCGGTCCCTGCCCCTCAGGATCAACGAGACACCAAGGTCGGGGGTCGTATTGTGGACCACCGCTAGGGTGGCAGTCCATAACCACCGACAGGTGGGTCCTTCAGTTGGTCGAAAGAGGCCACTTTATAGAATTCGTGGACAAGCCACCCACAAGGCTGCCTCTGCTCTCCCGTTACTCTGGTCAGCACAGATCACTCATCAGGCAAGAGGTACTCGCGCTTCTGCAAAAGGGAGCGGTGGAGTATGTCCCAGAGAGCCAGATAGGATCCGGATACTATTCCCACTTTTCTGGTTCCGAAGAAAACAGGGGACCTCCGTCCAATCTTGGACCTCAGCGACCTCAACATGTCGGTCACCTACAAACGTTTTCGCATGGTGACCCTCCAAGGACTCATTCCCATGCTGAAAAAGGATGCCTTCTTAGCGTCCCTGGACATGCAGGACTCTTACCTGCACATCCCAGTAGCTCAAGCGCACAGGAGGTTCCTGCGCTTTGAGTTTCTCGGCCACCACTTTCAGTTCCGGGCCCTTCCATTCGAACTGTCTTCGGCCCCCAGGGTCTTTACCAAGTGTATGGCAGTCGTGGCAGCGTCTCTGAGGAGACAGGGCCACTACGTGTTCCCAGTACCTGGGCGACTGGCTTCTCATGGCTGCCTCCAAGAGGCACTGCTAATGGTTATTCAGAGCACCCAGGACCTGTTCCAGTCTCTGGGATTCTTATCAACTACGAAGTCTCTCCTAGTACCGTCCCAGAAGCTGCAGTTCTGAGAGCGCAGTTCTGGACACCGATCAAGGAAGCCTTTTTTCCCGGCTAAAAAGCTGGAACACATCAGATCCCTCATCAGGGATCTTTCAGCGAAAAGACCGTCCCGCCAGGTTGTGGTCCTCGCTTGCTCGGACACATGGCTGCAGCCATTCCAACCGTCCCTTTGGCAAGGCTCCACATGCGGGTAACTCAGTGGATGCTCAAGGTGCAGTGGGACCAAAGGCAAGACCACATGCAGCATCCGGTCAGAATCACGAACGCTGTGATTCGAGACTGGCAATGGTGGCTAGACCCAGGGACACTTTCTGCGGGTGTCCCGTTTACCTTGCCGTCCCCGAAGGTAATCCTCTCCACAGACGCCTCAGGGCTGGGATGGGGAGCGCACCTGAACGGGGTGAGGTCCCAGGGATCGTGGACCCCTCAGGAAGCTCACTTCCACATCAACGTGCTGGAGATGAGGGCGGTCCTTTACACCCTGCAGGCCTTTCAGTCAGAAATACCGTCTAGTACCCTTCTGCTTCAGACAGACAGCACGGCGGTGATGTATTACCTCAACAAACAAGGCGCGCTCTCTCCCCTCTGCAGGGAAGCTATGAGGGTGTGGGATTGGTAATCCGACACGGCGTGAGCCTGATTGCAGTTCACGCTCCCGGAGTGGACAACACAACGCAGAGATGGCCTGAGTCGCTCCCAGGCCAGAGTCAGCAGTGGGAACTTTCAGGAGGTAGCAGAGATCTGTTACTTGATGGGGCACTCCAGAGTTGGACTTATTACGCTTCCCATCCAACATAAAACTTGCCCAATTTTTGCTCGCAGATCCAGGCCTGGTGTTTTCTGGCAAGACGCATTGTCCCTCCTCCTGCTGGACAGATTCCCTCACGCTTCCCTCCCTTCCATTGATCCAGAGAGTTCTTTTCAAACTGCACAGGGAGCACGCAACAATGATCCTGGTAGCACCTTTCTGGCCCAGGCAGATCTGGTTCCCCATGCTGACGCAATTGTCCCGGGAACCTCCAGTTCCGTTGCCTTTCAGCTCCCACCTCTTGTCTCAGGAGGAGGGATCACTAGTCCACCTGGACTTACGCTCACTGAACCTGCATGCATGGCTCCTAGAGACATGGCCATTATGCGATACTGGGTCTCGCAAGAGGTGGTGGAAGTCCTTTCCGCTGCCAGAAAGCCGGCAACGCATGTGACGTGCCGCCATGAAGTGGCACCGTTTTTGCTTATGGTCGGGGCATCGGCCTTTCCCCTTTAGAATGCCCGGTGAAAGGGGTGCTGGAGTACCTTCTTTCCCTATTACATTCGGTCCTGCTTCTCCTCCATTAAAGTGCACCTCTGCGCGATCTCTGTGATTATCGCGTGGACAGCACAGTGGCACAGCTTGATGCCTCGAGACTTCCTGAGAGGGTGTAAGCACCTTAGGCCACCCATCAGGATCCCGTTCCTCCTTGGGACCTACTCTTTGTCCTGGAACAACTCACTTCCCCCCTTTGAACCTGCAGGATTGCGGGCCTGCGTTTTCTTGGAAAACTTTATTTTTAGTTGCTGTCACGCCAGCAAGAGAGTTTCGAGCTTCACGTCTCATGTGCAAGGAGCCTTATTTAATTTTTCACCAGGACAGTGTCTCTGAGGACTAATCCCAAATTCCTGCCTAAGGTGGTCTCTGCCCTCACCAACCAGGACATCGATTTGGCTGTGTATTTCCTCAAGCACTCTAATAGAGGAGAGCGGCTTCACACCCTGGATGTTCACTGCTCCTGTTGTCACCTGAATAGAACTAAACAGCTTGTAAGTCGGAGCAACTATTCGCTTCCTTCGCTGAGAGGATGCTGGGCCAACCAGTCTCTAAGCAGACCCTTTCTCACTGGCTTGTCCAGTGTATTTTGCTCTCATACAACAGTAAACATAAGCCCTCCCGGTACAGTCCGTGACTATTCGACAAGGTGGCTACCTCTTTGCAACACTGCGCAACGCTCCACCTCGCCATTTGTGCTGCAGCTACTTGGAGCCCAGTGCACATTCATTGGGCATTATAGCCTGGATATTACATCACGGCAGAGCTGGTTTCGCCGCCTATTCTACAGGGTCTCCTGTCCCAGAGTCAGGACTTGTTCTAGATCTCTCCTATTTTCCTCCCAGAATGCTTTCAGGCGCTATTGCTTGGGAATCTGTCCTAATGGTGTTACCTGCTGCAAGAGCTGTATCTTGAAGTAAGATAGTACAGTTATGTAAGAACTCACTGTAACAGTAGATCTTCGAGAACAGCTCTTGCAGCAGGTACCTTCCCGCCCACCATTCCCCTTGAGGAGGTACGCCTACTAGGGCCTGGCAAGAGCTTTATCTTTTTCTTCTGATGGCGGATCCGGTCTCCCCTTCTGATGTCATCCACTGGGCCGGGAGTCTCCGGCGGAGAACTGGGAATCTGCTGCCAGCTTCAGTCCTAATGGTGTAACTTACTGCAAGAGCTGTATCTTGAAGAAGATCATGTTATACAATCATACCTGGAATATAGTTATTCAATATTTACAGCAAAAATCAATGCTATGTAATGCACCAGCTAACTATGCTGCCTGAAACTACAAACTACACTACCACCAGAATAAATCATTTACATATCTATTTATATATGAACGACACTGAGAAATCATTGTTTACAGTTCAAATACAGGCTAATCTATCAATACAGACTAATCTAGGATCCAGATGAATTACTATGGGCTAATTTATCGCTACGGGCTAATCTACGTACAAACACATTAAGTTAAGTTGTATGAAAACAATGCATTTGTTAGGGTTCAACACAGTGCACTAAAAAGCACAAGTCCATTTAACCCCATTTTTCCTGTATCTTGCTGAACTTTGTAGAAATTGTATTTCATCGCTGTGGATTTCAAATGTGCCACCTCCATTCTGGTACTGTATCAGCCCATTAAAAATTAGTTTTCTTCACACACGGTCATTGTCCTGACGCCTTGGCCATGTAAAATCATTCCCATGCTGCTTCATGAACTTGAAGCAATACCATTGTCCCACAAGATCCACAGTGGTTAGTAGCCCAACATAAAATTCCTTAGAGTAGTACACGCATAGTACTGGTTGATCTGTATCATGTCTTGGGTGACAAATGTTCTCATCTTTTTGGGAACTGGGTTGTTTGTGGATACTGTAGCAGAAATGTTGGTGGGGAGTGTAGTGCACCCCACTGAAGAGGCATGCACTTCAGTGTCATGTGACGCATGGTCACGTGCACAATCATGTCTGCATTTGCTACTGGTGCGGCCTCAGCTGGAACGTGACTGGAGGTGTGTGGTGATCCCCAGCATGATCAGCATTTTCATCCACCAAGTCAGCAGGATCAGAGTCAACATGGGAGGCTGACGCTGGGATGCTGTTTTGTTTGCTTGACCAGAGTGGCCACTAGGCACGTATTGTTTGTTTCTTTTGAAGCCATCCAATTTGTGGCAGAAGCTGTTAGTTTTTAATATTCCATGCTTCAACATGGCTCACATTGTTACAGGGCCCATCTTCAGTAATGCAGTGTGCAAAAACAAGTTAGATTTCTTGTTGCCACCACACCATCTTCCAACACTTCACATTGTGCAACTTGTGTGTTCCAGGTACCAATGTTACATTTGGTCTGACAGGTCTTATTTGGCTTTCACCAACCCAGAAAAATGTCCTCCAGAAATGATCATTGCACCCTTCTGTGGATGGCTCAATGGTCAGTTCAGTCCTGCAAAATTTATACAACTCCTTTGCTTTTCTGATTATGGCCTGCCGTGATTGCACCGCTTCTTCTTGGACGATTTTACACCACTCTCACCATCTGAAGGACCCTTTCCATGTTGTGAACCAAAAAAAAGCCCTCTCGATGGGGAATCCATATTGAGTGGACGACATCGAAATGTCAAAGAAGGCCCATTTTGATTTATATTGCCTGCCGCAGCCATCTGTGAAATGTACTACTTTGCAAATATTTAAGGAGCGTTCTTTTTTTAGGTGTGCATTTCCGATCTCCACAAAGTGACGCATGGCATGGTGATCGTGTTTTAAATCACTTGAGATAAATACCAATGACTCCTTCACTGTGGAGTCACAGTGGTCACATGGGTAGTAGGTCACTACTGGGTGAACCGTGGCTTGTTCATAATGCCAGTGAGCTGCTTGCACTTCATCCTGCAATTTATAGCCATAGTTCCTGGCAAAGTCCAGAACCATCACTACCCATCCCTTGGGTAGGAATTTTTTGATATGAGTAAACTGATGGTGCTGCCACTCTACGACATGCAAGTGCTGACCTGAAAACAAAAGTTCCTTTTCTATGACTTTCACCAGCTGTCTCAATGTTGCTTTATTTTTCAAAACTTTTCTCGTCTGCTGCACCTGTATGCCATTGACATCTTGCTTGACCGTTATATTCTCCCACTGCTGCCATATTATACTGTCTTGACCATGGCCCCTTGATTAGATCATCCATGGCTCTTCCAAAATTTGCTGTGCTGCATTGCTCACATATTTTCTCAACACAGTCCAGCCCATAAAACCTTTGCAAAGGAGCTCGTTGACACGTTGTTAGCTCTACTGCACGGTAGATATTCAGGACTTTGCATGATGTCAGGTGGTAAAGATCGGCAGTATGGTTCAGCGCCTTCAGTTTAAGTGCAGTATTTACGCAGTATTCGCAGAGGCATTGGTCCAGTTTCTGTTCTTTTGCAAGCTTAATGTGCTTGGGCCGTAGACTTCCAAATTTCCTTGCTCCCACTGCAATGTCCGGGTTCTGTTGGGTGAATTCTGAATAGAGTCTTAATGGGTTTATCAAGATATGAACGGAATGTTCCACTTCTTTTCAAAAAGGCTTTTTTGTGAGGCAGTGGGGTTGCAGAGTCATCAAAAAAGGTTGCCACTCTCTGTGTTGTTGACTCTGGCAATGCAGACCTGTGCTGTGTGGTGCATTTCTTTTCCCCTCGGGATGCCTTCATAAACCTTTTCCAGCTTATGCCCAGTGTTGTACTTGCTGTTCTGAGCAGCCTGTATTTTTTTAACACTAAAAAAGTGCTTAGGAATTCTCTGTTCAGGAGGTCACTTTTTTTCGTTACTTTTTAGGCGAGACATCTTATCCATGACAGCAGAAATCAATTTGTCCTGTAGGTTGCTTGGACTGGGAAGCAGTTTGCGCCAAACTAGTGCAGTTTGTTTGGCTGGTGAACAAGCAAACAGGATCTTCTGCATTACGTAAGCGAATCGATTGGGAGATTTTGGTAAACCTTTTCTGGCTCTCTGCACAGCCTTTCTTAGGGCGCCATCATATCTTCGGTTCTCTGGTGTCGCACACTGCTCTCTCTCTCTCTTTGAACGACTGCTGGTTCTGGTACAGCTGGGGTGGAGGTGGTGGTGATGGCAGCAGTGAATTGTGCTTGCTTTTCTAGCTCCTTTCTTTCAGCGTATTTCTGGCGTTGCTTTTCATTGATTCGTCTCCGTTTCTGACCTGTCATTTTAGCACGCTGTTGCAGTTTTTTTTCTCCCCCCATGTTTCTCTTTTTGCTTCTTTCTTCTGCTCATTGGCCCTTGTTTCTCTTTTAGAGGGTGCGGTACTTGTGTCAACTTGAACTCGTTTCTTCTCCTGAGCATCTCCGTATCTCTGCATCCTTTCTTTAGCCTTCTGGTTGTAGTGTTCGCACTGCTCATCATTCATATTGGGGCGGTATGCACGTGAGCGTGCTGCACATTTCTCCAAATAATGCTGGTAACGTTCTCGTCGTTCTTGACATTTACCGTGACGCTTGCTTTTTCCTTAGCAGACTGAGGGTGGCCAAATTCGCTGAGCTTCACCAAGAATGGCTGATGCAGACACATGGCCTTCTTCTGATTCCATTATTCCAAACGAAACTGTCGAAACACAAGTTGGTTTAAAAATTAAAATTTATTACCTTTTCCAGTAACAGCGGTTCAGTCGATGCAAAATGATTACGGCAAGAGCATGCTGCCAATAAGAGTAAAGTGACAGCTGATATGATGAAACACGTCACTATAAGAAAATGACAATATTGTGATTCAGCTAGTGGTCACTGCATGGGAGAAGAATGATGCAAGAAGACATTAGTCAAACATTTGCTTAATAAGAGATACTTCACAAACCAGTGAGGTGCAAGAACAGATTATTCAATAGTCACCGAAAGAAATTAGTCACAAAACACATTCAACGTAAGAGGAGATGATTCACATAAGAAGTTAAAAGCATGAACAGATTATTCAATAGTCACCACGAGATGTCACAAAAAACATATGACGCAAGAAGAGGATTCCCAAAACAAGATGAAGACACCCATCCACCCGCCTGCAAACAAGATTAGACATGCATCCACCTGCCTGCAAATGAAATGGAGGCACACATTCACACGCCTGCAAACAAGATACAGACATGCATCCACCCGCCTGCAAGCAAGATGGAGACACGATCCACCCGCCTGCACAAGAAATGAGGCACGCATCTACCCGCTTGCACAAGAAATGGAGGCACGATCCACCCGCCTGCACACAAGAAATGGAGGCACGATCCACCCGCCTGCACAAGAAATGGAGGCACGATCCACCCGCCTGCACAAGAAATGGAGGCACGATCCATCCGCCTGCACAAGAAATGGAGGCACGATCCACCCGCCTGCACAAGAAATGGGAGGCACGATCCACCCGCCTGCAAACAAGATGGAGACGCATCCACCTGCCTGCAAACAAGATGGAGGCACACATCCACCCACCTGCAAACAAGATGGAGGCACATCCACCCGCCTGCAAACAAGATGGAGAGATGCATCCACCTGCCTGTCACATGCAGGTACGCAAATAAGATGGAGTCACTACACATATACACCATTAAAGCATGCACTGTTAATGGAGTATGAAATTTACAAAATATAAATGCAGAATTACAGGCACTATAAATGTTGCAAGAGCAAATTACAAATCCAAGTAATACACTCATGGTGCACAAAACATGCCTTGTACCAAGTTGTCGGTATCCCCCACCTCCCCGCAAAACAGATGCACAGGCACACACACACACACACACACACACACACACACACCATGGTCCAAAGATGGATTTTCTTTTGGTGGTCTGTAAAATGCATGCCAATGAAGTTTGAAAAACTTAAACAAAAAGCATACTCTGCAACTGTTACACAGTTCACATGCATTTAATTTAAATCAACATTTTTACTGCAGTAAATATTTGAGCCCCCCCCCCCACACACACAGAAGTCGTGATGTCCCAAGATGGTGGATGCACAGCACCAACCAAAGGAGTACTCCACATCCACCATCTTAACAGCCACGAAACAATGGGCCACTACAGTGCAAAAATATTACACGGACCGAATTTATCAATCAGCATTAAGCACTCGAAGTGCACCAAAAGCATCGAAAATGTAAGTGGGCATCAGCACCCCCCCGCCCCACACACACACACACACAGAAGCAACACGGTCCCAAGATGGTGGATGCACAGGACCAACCAAAGGAGTAGTCCAAATCCACCATACAATGGGCCATTACAGTGCACAGATGTTACATGGACCGAATTTACAGTTCACATACATTTAAAGTAAATCAACATTCCTCCCCCCCCACACACGCACGCACCCACCCCCAGCCACACAAACCACATGGTCCAAAGATGCTTTTCTGGTGCAAAACACTACAGGGCAAAAATATTTAATATTTGAGCCCATACCACTGACCTCTTCAAGAAAAGCACACCAATAAAAACTCTCAATGCACCCCAGTGCCAAGAAGCTGATGACTGCTCACTCTGCTCCCCATCATAATCACATTCACATTAGGGCTTTACCTTTTAAAATGCTGAAATGCAGGGCCCAATATGCCCCTGGTGCCATCTTGGCCTTGGACAAACAGGGACATCACAGCTTTTTGGGGTCCCTCACACAAAGTTCAGTGGATTCCCAAAAATTGTGCAGATCATGCAAGAATACACCACACCGCCCAAGGCTGATTAAACACAGCCAAAAAACAAACCGAACAGGCGTGCAACACCATGCTTGCAACAAAACAGATTTCATTGTTTGCCCTCACACGTAATGAAAGGCTTACTTGGCTGCACACGTAATGCCTCTGAGGAACGAGAGACACGACTTCTTTTCTTTGCTGGCAAGTGAAGAAAGGACAAACGGATTGGGAGCACAGCTTTTAACCCCTCCAAGACCTCCCAGTGCTCACTGTATGCGCGGTCCCATTTTGGGGGCGCAGAGGTCATGCGAGGGCTTGGTGCGAACATCCGGGAAACTGGACATGAAAGTTCATGCGAGGGTTCAAGGTCTCTCTGAGCTACTGAAGCGGTAAGCATGAAATTGGAACTGACCTAGGACTTTCTTTTTAAAGGGGCAAAGCACAGGAGAGCTAAAGAACCACCGGCAAAAACATAAATTTCAAGTCAGAGCGATAAATGAAGTGCACAGTGTTGGGGACATGCACAGTTACGTCAGGGGCCATTTTTTATTGTGCTTGCAAAGTGCAGATTTCAGTGTCAGAGGCATGCTAAAGCTGTTACAAATAAAGACGTGGACACAGACTGCATTAAAAATTACTTTTTATTTGAATACCACTTAAAAAAATGATCTTTTTGGGCCATTAGTAAGACATGGACAGCCATGTCACAAATCAGCCCTCCTTTTTTCATGCACTTTCCATATTAAAACTTTTATTTTACAACACAGGAGTGAAGGATTCAATTCATTTTAATTTATCTATCTGCACACACAGTCTGCTATATAATCCTATATAAAATAATTAATGGCATTTTTTTTTTTAAATTAAATAAACTTTATTCATTTTATACCAATACAACACCTTGTTAGCAGGCATACAATTTCCCAGCAGTACAAACATTGGTACAATGGCATGAGGTCTTAAAGCATGTAAATGAAAATTACGTACCTACCGTAATTCTTGATCTTCTTGGACGAGTCTCCACCACTCATTCACACTATTGGGATCTGCGCCGGAGGCACTAGAACCCATCGGGAGCAAACTTTTTGCTGGAGGGTTGGCGCCAGAGATGGCGCCGCGAGCCCTAGCTTGTGCGGTAACGACTATCTCGGCGTCGACCCTCCAACCGTCTCAGTACCTTTTTTACCAAGGAGGTGCAGTGTAACTAACCTAGAAGGGTAGTTTAATCCTAAAAACCGGACATAAGATAGTCCGGGCGACTGCAAGAAGGGTCAACAAAGAAGTCTTCACGGCCTAAAGATTTGAGGGAGTGAAGACCAACAAGAAAGGTGAGCTCGGGGGATGGAGGGTGGGCATGTGAATGAGTGGTGGAGACTCATCCAAGAAGATCAAGAATTACGGTAGGTATGTAATTTTCATATCTTCCTGGACATAAGTCTCCACCACTCATTCACACTATTGGGAGAGTACTGAGCTAATAATCCCCCGAGAGGGCGGCAGGAGAGCCCAAGAGCTCACGTTTCTAGGACAGAAGTCCATTGAGGATGGCTCTGCCAAAGGAAGAATGCCGTCTGGCATGGACATCTAGTGCATAATGTTTAACGAAAGTATGCACTGAGCTCCAGGTGGCTGCATTGCAGATGTCTGTAATGGGCACGTTGCGGATTTCCGCTAGGGATGCCGCGACCGCTCTGGTAGAGTGAGCGTAAACTCTACCCTCCAACCTAACTCGCGCCATGGAATAGCAGTGACGAAGGCACGCCACTAGCCATGATGAGATACATCTGATAGCGACAGGTTGACCCAGCCGGTCTCACTGAAGGAAACAGTTGCTGAGCTTTGTAAAATCCTTGGTTCTATCTAGATAGAAATGCAAGGCCCTTAACATCCAAAGAATGAAGAGAACATTCCCTTCATTTTGGAAGTCTGCAAAATAAGAGGGAAGGACCAAAGGTTGGTTTAGATGAAATTCTGACACAACCTTAGGAAGAAATTTAGGATGAGTACGAATAACTACTTTGTCCTTATGGAACACAGTATACGGAGGGTCTGTGACCAGGGCATGCATCTCAGAGACCCTGCGGGCTGATGTAATGGCCACTAGAAAGGCAGTCTTCCAGGTGAGAAATTTTAGCTCACAGGTAGCCAGACGTTCGAAAGGTTTCCGAGTGAGCATGTCTAACACAAGATTAATGTCCCAGGCTGCGACTGGACGTCTTATAGGAGGTCTGGTATGCAGAATCCCCTTAAGAAATCTCTTAACCAAAAGTAACTGAGCCAGAGTTAAAGAAATAACGGGCTCATGATACGCTGAAATGGCACTAAGATGAACTTTGACTGTAGAGTACTGCAGACCCGAATTTGAGAAGTCCAAAAGGTACTCCAAAACCTTATCTGGTGGACAGGAAAAGGGATTCAAAGAGGACTTTGCACACCAGAGCGAAAAACGCTTCCACTTGGCTGTGTAAGTTTTCCGAGTGGCTGGCTTCTGTGCAGCCAGAAGAATATCTGAAACTCTTCGAGAGACATTGAACCGGTTTACTTTGACCTCTTCAGGAGCCAAGCATGAAGGTGAAGTGATCTCAGGTTGGGATGGACCACCAGTCCCTGAGTCAAAAGGTTCATCTGCAGGGGAAGTGGTCTCGGAGGAACTGCCAACATATTGTTGAGTAGTGGAAACCACAGCTGTGAGGCCAAAAGGGAGCAATGAGAATCATTCTGTCCCCCTGGGATTCGAACTTGAGGAGTACCCTCTGAATTAGAGGAAGAGGTATAAAGGCGTAAAGAAAGTGTTTTGTCCACCGCAGCCTGAACGCATCCTGACAGAAAATGCCAGGCCCTGGATTTCTGGAGCAGAAGAGAGGGAGTTTTGCGTTGAGTGGGGATGCAAAAAGGTCCAGGTCTGGAGTTCCCCACTCTTCGAATAGTGACTGAACTATGGTTGAGTCGAGAGACCACTCGTGAGGGTCTGTCTCTGTTCTGCTGAGACGGTCTGCCAGTTCTTTCTGAACACCTGGCAGGTAGACCGCTTAATTAGAGCCTCGTGCTCAAGCACCATTCCCATACCCTCATTGCTTCTCTGTATAAGGGGTAAGAGTGAGCACCGCCTCTGCTTGTTGATGTAATACATCACTGCTTTGTTGTCCGCTTGAAGGAGAATGTTCTTAGACACAGAATGTCCTTCAAAGCTCGGACCGCATAAAGGACGGCTCTCATTTCTGGACGCTTATGTGGAGCTGGGACTCGACTTGAGTCCACGCACCTTGAGTGAGGAGAGCCTGACAGTGAGCTCCCACCCCATTAGGGATGCGCCTGTGGTAATGGAGATCTGATGGTCCAGAGGAGCAAAGGGATACCCTCCAGGAGATTGCTCTCTTGAGACCACCAGGTGAGTGACCTCCTTAGGGTTCTGTCACCTTGATGAGATAGGATCATGGGTGAGTGGTTGGGGACCACTGAGTACTGAGCATCCACTGGTGGTTCTCATGTGCAGACGTGCTAGGGGTACAGTGAACACTGAGGATGCCATGAGGCCTAGCATCCATTGCATCGAGAGAGCTGTGACTGAGCTGTTTTCCCCGATGTGACAGGCCATCTGAAGGATATCGTTCCTCCTGTCTTCTGGAAGAAAAGCCTTCGCACAGGAGGTGTCCAGAAGAGTCCCTATAAAAAGGAGCCTCTGGGAGGGCTGCAGTTGTGATTTCTTGAGGTTGAGCAGAACTCCCATGGGCATAAGGAAGCGCGAGGCCGTCTCCACGGCGTCCAGAGTCCCTTGTCTGGAAGGGCTTGCTAGAAGCCTATCGTCCAGATAAGGAAACACCTGAATTCCGACCTTTCTGAGGTGTGCTGCGAGAACTTCACATTTTGTAAAAACTTGCGGCGCCGAGGATAGCCCAAAGGGCAGGACTCTGAACTGATAGTGCTGTCCCAGAGCCACAAACCTCAGGAATTTGTGATGCCTCGGGTGAACAGGAATGTGCTGGTAAGCGTCCTGCATATCTAGGGAGGCTAACCAGTCGTGTTGGTGGAGCAGAGGTAACAGGGTTCCCAGAGAATATTTTGAATTTCTCCTAGGGGAGAAATTTGTTTAGCTTGAGATCTAGAGGGGCTATACCGCGACTTCTTTGGAACCAGAAAGTAATGGGAGAACCCCGTGTTCTCTGGTGCAGTGGCACCACTTCTACTGCCCTGTTGTTCAGAAGGCCCTGAATCTTGGGCGGCAAGAAGGTCTGACTGAAGGGTTGACAGCCTGGTCTGCCGCTTGGGGACGATCCGTAGGGGTCTCCATAAGATTGAGTGAATACCCCTCTCGAATTATCCGCAGGACCTATTTGTCTGAGGTTATGGACTTCCACTGGTTGTAGAAGTGCATCAGACGACCTCCCACCGGAGAGGAAAAGTCCACCTCGGGCAGCTGAGATGGAACTTGGGCGGCAATCATAAGTAGCGCTGGGCGCTTTGGCTCTTTGCGCTTGTGCGCTTTCTTTGAGGTTGGCAGGTTGATTCTTATGGAAACTTCCTCTGCCTCAAAAGGACTGGCGATTATGAAACTGTCGCTACTGGCATGCCCTCGAAGGGGCAGAAGGGGGCCGAGACAACTTAATGGCTGACCTAGTCTTTTGTGTAGCTTCTAGAGCTTGCTCTACCTGAGGACCAAAAGGATATGCACCGCTGAAGGGCAACGCTTATCACCTGCTGCCGCGCGCCATTCGTAGCCCGGCGCGAGTTAGGAATGACGCTGCGCAAATAGCAGCCGCTGAATGGGAAGCAGTGTCAAAAGCATCCATGGCTGCTTTAACCTGCTGGTTATTAGATTCAATACCTCTGGTAATGGTTTGAAGAAGCTCTGGCTTTGAATCCGACTCCGGTAGGGCTTCAACCATCTGTTTAATAGAATGCCACAGGATATACTCATACTGAGAAAAATAGCCTTGGTAACTGGCAATACGCATACTTAGAGTAGAAGCAGCAAAGACTCTCTTACCTAAGGTGTCTATCTTACGAGATTCTTTGTTAATAGGTCGAGCTGTAGTAGCTTGAGAAAGAACGACCTTATTCTCTGCCAGGACTACAATAGGATCCGCAAAGGCTTGAGATGCCAAAATGGGATGATCCTTGGGGGCTGAATATTTCCTATCAATGGATTTAGCCACCGAAGAGGTAAGAGCAGGATTATTCATACCATTTGAGACAGCGCCTCAAGGAAGGCTGAATCGAGGAGTCAAACCGTAGGATTTCCAAGGCATGAAGATATTGGAGTCTCAACAATTTCCCAGGATCGATATCTGTAGTCTGGAGAGAAAGTGTGAACTCAGATTTTCAACAGAGACTTAAAGGATAGGTCCTCACCACAGGCTCTGCAGCAGTAATAGATCGTGCTTTTGCCCACTTCATCACCTAACCGAAGGTCTGGGTCAGGCTCAACGTCATCTCCTGACAGTCCAGGAGGGACTGTATGGACAGGAAAGGAATGAAATTCAGAGGAGGAGGAAGA
Source organism: Neoceratodus forsteri (assembly GCA_016271365.2). Taxonomy (NCBI): domain Eukaryota; kingdom Metazoa; phylum Chordata; order Ceratodontiformes; family Ceratodontidae; genus Neoceratodus; species Neoceratodus forsteri. The sequence continues at coordinate 514,341,660 of CM028137.1, forward strand.
AGGAAACAAGTGAAAGGAGGAGTCCCAGAGAGCCGCGGCGCAAGGAGGCGACGGCACGAACGACGCCACGCTGGCGCCAAAACGGCTCCGAAGCGCAGCATCAATGCCGAGGACGGCGCCGAGAGGCCACACGACGCCGAGGGCGCCGAAATACCCCAGACTCAAAACAGGTTTTGCAGGAAGAAGAGCAGATAAGGGCATCGGTGTGGCCCCCTGCGCCGCAGCCATGCGAGGGGGAGAGACACCTGAGCACGGAGTCGACGGCACCGAAGAAGGTGCCGCGCGACCAGGAAAGTCCAACCACCCTACCTGGTCGCCCAGAGAGTCTGAAGGCCCACGAGCGACCGAGCCAGGTAGCCGAACCAACCTCAGAGCCCATTGCTCCATAAGAGCGGTCCACTGATGAAACCGCTCATCGGAAGACCTACCTGCGGGCGGGGTAGGGCTCCGATGTCGGAGCTGCCGGCTACCAGAAGCAGAGGTTGGCGACCAAGGAGGAGACCGCAACCAGCCCCGATAACCGGCGTCTCGTGCGGAACATATCAGAGGCGACTTGAGTGATGCCTTCTTTTTTTAGACCTGTGGGCCGAAGAAGAGCTCGAGGCCGAACGGTGCCGAGAGTGCGACCGTTTATTTTTATACTTCCGGGGGGACCGCCCATCCCCCCGGGCATTGGACTGACTGTTGTCAGACCCTTCCTCCGGAGAAGGCGGTGGACCGGACCCAGCCCGACTGACTGAACAGCTTTCATATGAAGTCTCCCTACCGTCACCTGACCTGCTCATGGTCGACTCCGTCAAGGTAGGCTGAGACTTCTTTATTGTATTTATTTCAAAAATAAGAATAAATTTAAGCGATACTGTATCGAGATAATACTACAAAATAATAAAAACTGAAAACTATACTGGTAGTTTGAAGTTTGACTCCCGACAGGCGAGCGACGTCATCACTGAAGTGCACTCGACGGAAGGGAAAAGGAACTGAGGCGGTTGGAGGGTCGACGAGATAGTCGTTACCACGACGAGCTAGCTCATAGGCGCTATTTCTTGTGGCGCATCTCTGGCCACCTCCAGCAAAAGTTTGCTCCCGATGGGTCCTAGTGCCTCCGGCGCAGATCCCAATAGTGTGAATGAGTGGTGGAGACTTATGACCAGGAAGATCAGAACATTTATAACATTTTGACATTTTTGTCATTCATTAAATACACAAATAGAAACATAACCTCCTCATGCCTTCCAGTCGAGGGCTATCTACTCCTCTCTACTCATCCCCCATCCTACAACCCCCACCCTTAACCCCCAGAGCCACGTTCACCATCTCTAATGGTGCCTTTTTAGCTACTAGGTGACATTGCGACTCTTTTATCTATAGTATATGAAATTAAAGAATAGTGTATGTGAGCTTCTTTGAAATGGGATATCCTAGGGTTCTTTATAAGGTAGCCATATAGGATATTGCTGCTCACTTGGCTATTCTTTTTTAATTAGGTTTCCCAAGAAGCAGGGGGGAGGGACCAGAGCGTGAAAAGCTTCTCCCATCTAGAATTGTACAGGGGGAGCTTGCCCCATAGGCTCGCAATTGCCTTCTCAATTCTTAAGTTGTGTAAGAGTTCCTTGACCCACTCAAGGCAAGAGATCGCATGCTGGTCTTTCCAATAACGAAGGACAAGCCTTTTGACCAACAAAGAGATAATGGCCATATGGTGCCTTTTCTCCTTAAAAGGGACAGTGGTATAATCTCCCACTATACAAACCTGTGGTGAGAAATAATCCTGCAACCCCAACAGTGGGTCTGCCCTTTCCCGAACAGTTCTCCAAAGGGAGGCTACCTTGGGGCAATCCCATAATATATGGAGTGACATCCCAGGCTCTTTCTCCCACCTAAAGCAGACTTGACTCTGTGTTTTCCCCATGCAATACAGTTTAGTTAGGGTATAATAGATATTATGCAATAAGTAAAACTGTGTTAATCTTAAGTGGTCATTGGCAATATATAGGCGGACTCCCTCCCAGATTTTATCCCATGAAAATTTGTCATGTGGGAAATGACGCACCCAATAACTGGACTGACCTGATACCTCCGGATTAAGTTTCCCATATAACAATGAAACCAACCTGGATACAGCATGTGGTTGATTAACACATTCAAGAAGCTCCTGAAAGGGAGGCACCTGCTGCGTACTCCATCTTCCTGAACCGAACCACTTTATCAACATGTGCCCGATTTGGAGCACAAAAAAGGAGTATTTATTGGGAAGCTGAAGAGAAATTAATATTTCCGGCGTTTCCCCTAGTTTACCATCGACTACCAAATCACAAACTTTAATTTGGGGATCAGAACATTCTTTGGGAGCAATAATTATCTTATCACCTACTTTAAAGTTGGGGTTATTAAACACCGGTTGTGATAAGTCCAATTGGTTATTGTATTTCATTGAGTTACAGAATTGTGAATGGACCTTTAGTGAGGTATATAGAACCGAGCCTTTTAGATTACTGGGTACCCTGCCCGGGACTATAAATAAAAGGCTCTCCAGAGATAATCCAGCTAGTAAGTATTGTTCCAGCTGTAACCATATGGGAAGTTTGGCAGCACTGTCTATGTCCGAAGAGATAGCCCTCCAACGCATGTACTTAGCCATGTGACTAGCTAAGTAATAATGGTATAGGTTGGGGAGTTTTAAACCCCCAAGTTGCTTCGGGGCGCTTAAATGATTATATGCCCTACATGGGGGCTTGCCTCTCCATATAAATTGGGAGATTATACTATGGAGTCTACAGAACCACTTCAGTGGAAGATAAACATTCAACACGTTGAGTGGATAAAATACCCTCGGCAAGACATTCATTTTAATTACACTAACCCGCGCTTGAAGGGACAAGTGCATAGAGTTCCACCTATTTAGATCCAATTGGATTTCTTTTACTAGTTTGTCTAGATTCAACTTTTTCATCAGGGACACAGATGTAGATAGTATTATTCCTAGGTATTTAAGATGGGTAGTCCAAGCCATGGATAATGGGGTAATGTCTTTCCTGGAAAGCAAGGGGTTCAAGGGCATCACCTCTGATTTACTAATATTGAGTTTGTAGTTCGATACCTTGCTGAACCTATAGATTATCCGGAGGGCAGCTTGGATAGATTCGCAAGGGTTAGTGACATGCAGAAGGATGTCATCCACATAAACCGATAAGTTTAAATGAAACTTCCCCATCTTGATACCTTGCAACACTGGTGAGTCTTTTAGCTGTCATATCAATGGTTCCAGATATAGGTTAAATAATAATGGAGAAAGTGGGCACCCCTGCCTGGTACCTGATTTTAAAGGGAAAGCCGAAGAAAAAACTCCATTGCAGTAAACTTTCGCTCTAGGTTCAGAATATAATGCTTTGACCCAGGAAGTAAAGGAAGCTGGAAAACCCATTACAGCCAGATGCCGCCAGATTGTCATTTAAACAAATCAGGAAATGTGTTTGCAGGATTCAGTGGCTGTTTCTGCAGATTCAAACGAATGCCATTTGCCTTCATGAAATATTTGGAGAGTTGCTGGGTACCTCACTTTGAACCTGATACTCACAGAGATGAGCTTACTGACCACAGGGCAGACCGTTTCTGTCGCACTGTGTATGGTAAGTCCTGCGCCACTCTTATTTTCCTGCCTTCCCATTTAATCTCCTGTAGGTCTTTGAGCTTGGCCATTATATGCTGCTTGTCTAAAAAGTTAAGTAGCTTGAACAGGAAGGGCCTAGGAGGTGAGCCCGCAGGCAGCATAGCCCTTAAGGATCGATGTGCCCGCTCAATTATATAGGCAGGTTCATTGGGGGAGGGCCCCGCTATTTTTTCGCAAAGCTTCTGGGCAAATGCCACAGGTAGGGAGCCCTCTCCCCCCTCAGGTAATCCAAGCACCACAAGGTTATTTTGCCTCGATCTCCCTTCGAGGTCTTCCAGCTATCTTGTGTCTCAAATGTACTAGCTCTGGTTCGAGTCGCTGCTGCCAGTCATCCAAGGACAATATGAGAGCCTCATTATCCGAGGTCCGTGTAGTTAGCTGCTCGAGCAATGCCCTTATACCCTTCATTTCCGAGGCTAGCACCAAAAGTGAATCTCTCATGGGTGCTAGTTCCTCGAGAAATCTCTTTTCTGTGAGTGCTTCTGGCTGTTGGGCATAGGGGCTCGGTTCCTCCGCTTGCGCCTTAGCCCGCTTGGGCGTCTTATCTTTGCTTAGGGTAGACGGAGGAGTATGCTTCATCTGGGCCTTCTTCATTTCTACCTCCATCTTCCGCGAGTTTTCGCTGGTTCGTCGGCTAAGCAGCACAGCGCTACTATTATTCCTTTACCCGGTCTGATATTAAAAGCTGGAGACGTTAAAAAAACGGCAGAAGACACATTTTGAGTAGGGTTGGCAATGGAGCTCACCGCGAGGGAACCTGTTCAGGCAGCCATCACACCGGACGTCCACATTGAAGCAACCTTTTTTGTGATTTTGTGGTTGGTGAAACATTGTCACCACTGTCGGTACCCTATTTTCATGCACTGAGGCCTTATACTAACATACAGGGCTAAGGACATCTACCGTACAAGAGTAGATGTCAGGATATGTATGCATATGATTGCTATACATGCTTTACTTTCTAATATACACATGTATTTCTTGCGTACAAGATGTTAGGACACTTGTGTCCTTGTAATGTTATGATGATATGAGTCTGCATTGCCATCTTGTGATGATTTGTATTACTACACAGCCATGTACACAAATTGTACTACTTGTTTCCACAGTGATGACTATAACAAAATTGTATAATGTTATCTAAGACTGTGGAGCCATCTCTAATTTAGCCAATAGGGCTCATCTCTATAACTAGAAATGTTTCCATCTTACAGTAACTATGGTAACTATCTTAGAAATATAATGCAATACATTATTACGTCTTTTACCTCAGAGACCCCAGGAGACGGGGAGACACAGAGATTCCTCAAGGTACAGGGAACGCTTACCTTTGGCTCCCAGTTTCTAATGGCAAGAAATGAAAATTACGTACCTACCGTAATTCTGATCTTTCTGTGCATCTTCACCATTCATCACAGATGGATACTGGCCAGGGGCCAGGACCCCACGGGAGTTTTTTTTTTTTTTTTTTAAAGGGGTAGGTGGAGCCGACACACCATCGGCGCCGCCCTCGAGGCCGACGCACTGCGTGGCGCTCGAGGGCTGGCCGTTAGGCTGTGTTGACTCCGCCTGCCTACCAGTTCTGAGTCGCCAGAGAGGTAAGAAGAAGGGATGTAGGGTGGGACAAGAGAGTCCAAGGGACGGAAAAAGGAAAGGTTAACTGAACTAAAAGGAGAAATAACGACTGAGAGGACAGCAAAAAACAGATTAGACTAAGGGGATTGGGTAGGGGCCCCAATCTCTGGAAGCGGAAAAAGGGAGGGTAGGGAGGGGAGAGAATTTAGGAGAGAGAGAGTGAGAGGTATCAAGGTATCCGAGACCCTTGTCCATCACCAGATTGTATAGGAACGGCAAGGAGTAGCAAAGCTCTCTGCCAGAATTCAAGGCACAGAATAACTGGCAAATACCCCAGAAGCAGAGTCGGCTATTCTGGAGGAAGGACAGGGTACAGGGATTTAGTACTCTCTCAGGAAAATGTTTGGTGAAAAAAGTTTTTTTTTTTTTTAAAGAGTTGGATAAAAACCAGAAGGAGAACAGGAGGAGGGCAACCACCAACTCCCACCCCATCGGGGAGGAGACATGTAGTAGAGAAGACGTGCCGCTCAAGCGGTCTACCCTTCATAGGAGAATACCCCCCCTGTGTGTCCCTACTTTACCCCGCTCCTAAAGAGGAGGAGGAGGAGGGGAGCCACAGAGAGGAAGGGGGACCCAGAGACTGAGGCCCCAGGGGGATGGTGGGTGGGGTTGTGATGAATGGTGAAGATACACAGAAAGATCAGAATTACGGTAGGTACGTAATTTTCATATCTTATCTGAGTCAGTCTTCACCATTCATCACAGATGGGTGAGTACCAAGCCCCCCTGAAGGAGGTTGTTTCATTACACCCTAAGGGACAGGGTCCCTTAGCCCTCAGTGGGTGACATACTAAAGGGGGGGGAACCTTCAGGGCCTGGAGAGGCCAGAGAGTGGGGAGAGAGAGAGAGAGAGAGATGGGGTCCCCCCAGAGGGGGAAGGAAGCTGCCCCGACAAGCGCCGTCTTGCTCTACGGTAGAAAAGGTAGGTTCCCTGGTGTGCGGAGCAAATCACCCTACCCCGGGCCAAGAGTGACAACCGGGAAAGACGTAGCCATGCCGATCTCCTAGTGCAGATCGCTGTCCCTACGACCCTGGTAGCTACCTCGCTGGCATCATAAGATGCCCTCGCTTGGTGCCTTGCTAGCTCCAGGCCACGTGCAGAGAATGCAATGGCTTGTCTGGTTTGCTCAGAGTCAGGCAACGAGGCTAGGATCTGACCTAGCCTGGACCACAAGAACATGTTGTAGGCTGCATAGTGGGCCTGGTGAGCAGAAATAGAAAGGAGCAACCGTGCCAAGTAGAAGGTCCTCCTCCCCCAAAAATCAAAATCCGAGGAGTCTTGATCTGGGGGCTGGTCACAGTGGAGGGCGCGAAGCCCATCAGGAGTGTCCAGATGCCAAGCCAGACTGCGGATGAGGCATGGAACCTGGAGACTCCAGGGGAGCGCAATACCTCTGGCTGAGGTCCCTTGGGGCAGGAACTCCGGAGAAGGGCCTCTGCCAGAAACGCAAGGACGCCTCCCGAAAGGGAGCAGGCCAGGGCGGCACCACAAGGGTGGCCTCGCCAAAATCGCCTAGAAAGGCGTGCGCCGCATGCTCAGGATTGCTGATAGTAGAGGGTGAAAGGTGCAAGTCCTCCAACATCCTCACGAGGAAACGCTGATACTCCGAGAGATCTGCAGCCGGAGAGATGTGGACAGAAGGTTCCTCTCCCCCAGAAGAGTGTGATGAGGAGCTGGAGGTCACCATATGTTCAGAGGGTGGCTGCACGGGGGGAGGTTGAAAAACCTGGCTGTCCATAGCCCTAACATAAGCAGGGAACTGGGCAGCCACCGCTCTGAACTGCTCCCAGGTGAGAGGGCCGCTAGGACCAAGAATGCCTGGGAGCGCAGGAGAAAGAGGCAGAGGGATGGGGCAGAGCCGAGAAAAGAAGTTGGCTAACCTCTGCCAGGGCTAGGGAGCGGACCGTGAGCACCCGAGGAGGGTGCCCCGGAAGACTCCACAGCCAACAGCTGTACAACCACGTTGGTACTGCCTTGGCTGCGCCCAGAAGAATCCCCCCAGTGTGGCGAACGGGGCCGTAAAGGTCCAGAAGGACGGTCCCCTGCCTCAAAAGAACGGGCTCCCTCAAGGAACCCAAAAGGGAAGGGTGGAAATCCGCACTACGGCTCCGTCCAGGGCCCGAGTGGACCCCAAAAAAGGGCCAACGCGCCGACCCCACACCCCTCGACCCCTCAGAGTCCGAGAGAGCCCTCCTCCTCGAGAGGGCTAGCCTAGGTAGCTGGCATCTCTGGGCAGCCCCCGAAGGGGAGACCCAGGGAACAGTACCCTCCCCTCCTGTAGGCTTCTCGATGGGCCCCAAAGTTGGGTGATCAAGACACACCACTGGAGGGGGTACCACCACCGAGGGGTCAATGAAACCCCCAAGACCAGGTTGCAGAGCTATGGTGGCTCGCACCACTGCCTGCTGGTCAGCGCCACTGACCCCAGTCTCGGGGGCCACCTGACTCTCCTCAGTAGGGGGCTGGCTCCGACTCGTCGAGACCACAGTGCTGCCCTCCTCTGCAGCCAACCCCGAGGGATGTGACTGCTCGTCCGACTCGGAGCTTGACTCTGAAGAGGTAGAGTCCGAAGCTCTGAGCCAAACCGTAGGAGGGCGGGCAGAACCAACCTTGTCACCGGGCCCGGCAGCCAGAGTTGTGGCCGAGTCGGCGCACGTGCCCTCCGCAACCCTGCGAGCGGGACCTGCAGGAGGCATCGGGGCAGCTCGAGCCAAAGGTCCAGAGCCAGGGCCAGACGCAGTGCCGTCGAATCCACGAGCACCGGGGGCGGTGCCAGGGACAGGGACAGCACCGACAGCAGCATCCTCTGTGCTGACACCGCCGGGCCCCACGGCACCGTGAGCGGCACCGAGGACCGAAGCAGCGCCGACTGCCCCAAAGGCAGACCTGGCGCCGACCGCCCTCGGCGTCACTGAACGGCGCCGAGAGCGTGGACGGCGCCGAGACAGCACCGACAGACGGAGTCAGGGCTCCTACGGCGCTGAGCCGCAAAGGCACGGTGCCGAGGCAAGACATAGCAAAGGAGGATGCTGGATCCGTCCCACGCACTGCAAACGGCGTTGACTGGGCCCACGGCGCGAGTGACAAGCCAGCGCTGTCACGGGCGCTATGTAACGCCACCGGGGAGCCACCTCAAGGCGACTGCCGCAGGAGTGCCCCGCCCGCCTCCCAGGAGGAAGCGGACGGGGCTTCCAGCGCCAAGGGAGGAGCTCGGGCGATGGCCAGGCTACAGTAGTCGAGGCTCCTCCTCCTCGGTCCATATAGAACCAGGAGGGACCCGGAGGAAGGGCCGAGGCGGCTTGGCCCGAAGTCACTCCTACCCAAAGTCGGGCGGAGCTCACCCCACTTTCAACGCTGCTGTTCGAGGACCCGCGTCCATGGAGAAGCAGGTGCTGCACGAGTTCATGTCGTGAAGCGGCCAAGACACGCAAGACACTGGTCGCTGGTCGGGTGATGGAGAATTTTCGGCCGCACAGGGCCGACCCATCTCTCAAGACTTTGCCCTCCAACCGAGACATGACCTAACGGAAAAACACCAAAACAGACTCGACATCGGAGAATTCAAATAAAAAGGAAAGATCTTACCGGGCGGACGCCGAGTGAAGGCAGAACACAGAACCGGCAGGCAACCGATGGACTGAAACGCCCGATCTCGAAGGCTGAAGGCCTAAAATTCTTGACAGAAGCTTCCAGGCGGCCTCGGCGGAGACTGGTGGGCAGGCAGACTGACACAGCCTAGCAGCCAACCCTCGGGCGCCACGCGGTACGCCGGCTCGAGGGCGGCACCGATGGTGTGTCGGCTCCGCCTTCCCCTTTAAAAAAAAAAAAAGCCCCCACGGGGTCCTGACCTCCAGCCAGTACCCATCTGTGATGAATGGTGAAGATTGACACAGATAAGATCTGCTTAGGGCAACTGTGATTTTCCTTTTGGAAGTAATTAACACGATTTATTACTCTTATGCAATGTGTTTGCGATTCTTTGCATTCCCATTATTGCCAAGAACCTGAGAATGAGGGTCTAGACCTCCTGACAACTGGCGAACGCGTGCAGGCAATATTTGGTGTTTGCAAAGTTTTCATTTGTTGCTACTGCTTTCCCTTCCTAATGGGGACAGGAAGTGTGCACACCAGCATCACCTCTCCCATTTTTCACTCACTTTGTAACTACTTGCAAAGTTGCAAAGTCTGGCTGCTTACTGGGTGTGGTCAATGCCGACTCACCTCACAGAAGTTTTGAATTGCAAGCTTGCAAGTGCACAGTAGACTGCCTGTGAACTAGTGCACCTGTTGTGGATTGACACACAGCACGGCGCCTTTTCAGTTAGATTTTACGTTTCCTCCCACCAAATGGCCACCGTATCAAATATCTGTGCAGACTTGAGACTCGATGTTTCAAACTTTCTTGCCTCTGATGGAGGATGGGCAGACTTCGCATGCGATGCAAGTCAATCCGACAACCCCATGCTGGGGCTTTCAACCCAGTACTCAGACACGAGACAAACAGCCAGAAAGCGTGAAGCTAAAGAGCTGTTGGTCGTGGCTCTCTACGTTGCTCTGGAAGCCTCCAAAGCGAGATTTTGAACCCTTGATCTGCAAGTGTCATCTCTCAAGCAGGAGATGACACTTCGGAAAACTGAATGCTTGAAAAGAGAGCAGGATTTTGAGTCTGAGCTCCAAACTCTGGGGAATGAAAAGGATTTACTTTTGCATCATTCTGGTCCGGAAAATGAGTAGGAACTTTGTATGCTGAAGCAGGAATGTGAAAGTTTGAGACAGGATAAGGGGCAGGCATTACAAATGAATGATTTATTAAGTAGAACTAATGACCAGATCCGTGATGAGTTGGGAGAGCTTCATGTGCCCAAGGTCACCCCACTCCTGACCAACAGAAAGGAGGGGGTGAAAGAGAGGGCACAGACAGCGAGGGGGACCCAGAGACTGAGGCCCCAGGGGGCAGGAGGGTGGGATTGTGATGAATGGTGAAGATATACAGAAAGATCAGAATTACGGTAGGTACGTAATTTTCATATCTTATCTGTGTCAATCTTCACCATTCATCACCTTTGGGTGGCTGCTGAGTCCCCCGAAGGGGGCCCTGACCCTAAAGGACTAAGTCCCTTAGCTCTCAGTGGGTGGCACACCAAGAGAGAGAACCTTCACAGGTCTGGAGAGGCCCGGGAGTGGAGAGTGAGATGGGGACTCCTCTGAAAGAGTAGGAAGTTGCCCTGACAGATGCCGCCTCACCCTAAAGGAGAAAAGATGGGTTCTCTGGTAAGGGGAGGAAATCACCCTAAGCCGGGACAAGGGTGACAACCGGGAAAGATGCAGCCATGCCATCCGCCTAGAGCAGATCACTGTCCCTACGACCCTGGAAGCTACCTTGTTGGCGTCGTAAGATGCTCTTGCTTGGTGCCCTGCTACCTCCAGGCCATGTGCAGAGAGCGTAATGGCTTGTCTGGTTACCTCCGTGTCAGGCATTACGGCTAGGAGCTGACATAACCTGGACCACAGGAACCTATCATAGGTAGAGTAGTGGGCCTTATGTGCTGAAATGGAGAGCAGCAACCGTGCCGAGTAGAAAGTCCTCCTCATCAAGAAGTCAAAATCCATAGAATCTTGATCTGGGGGCTGATCACGGTGAGGGGCACGGAGGCCATCAGGAGTGTCCAGTTGCATCAAGCCTGACTGAGGATGAGGCATAGAACCTGGGGACTCCGGGCGCCAAATATACCTCTGGCAGGGATCCCTAGGGGTGGGAAAAGGGTCTCTGCCAGAACGCAATGATGCCTCCCGAAGGGAGCAGGCCGGGGCGACCACAAGAGTGTCCGCACTGAAATCGCCTAAAAGGGCGCGCGTCGAGTGCTCTGGATTGTGCTGCATGGGTGGGGTGATAAGCAGGTCCTCCAATATCCTCACGAGGAATCGCTGATACTCTGCGAGATCAGCAGCTGGGGAGATGTGGACAGATGGTTCCTCTCCTCAAGAAGAGGGGTATGAAGAGTCTGAGGATCTCAAGAGTTCAGAATCTGGCTGCACAGGGGGAGGTTGAAAAACCTGTCTGTCCATGACCTTGACATAAGACGGAAATTGAGCAGCCACAGCTCTGAACTGCTCCCAGGAGAGAGGGCCGCTATGACCAAGAATACCTGGGAGAGTGGTAGAAGGTGGCAGAGAAGAGGGGACAGAGCCAACAGGAATCTGCTGTCCCGTGCCTGGGCCAGAGAGCACACCTGGAGCCCCAAAGAAAGAGGGCGCTCCGGAAAACTCAACAGCTGACAGCTGGTCAACCACACTGGAGCTGCCTAGGCTGCGCCCTGAAGAATCCCCCCTGTGAGGTGACTGGGGCTGTGAGAATCCAAAAGGACGGTCCCCTACCTCCAAAGAACAGGGCCCTCTCGAGGAAACCAAAAAGGAAGTGCGGCGATCCGCACTACGACTCCTTCCAGAACCCTGGGTGGGTCCCAGAAAAGGGTCGCCGTGTCAAACCCCTACCCCTCGGAGTCTGAAAGAGCCCTTCTCCTCAAAACAGCCAGCCTAGGCAGCTGGCAGCCCTGGTCAGTCCCTGAAGGGACTATACAGGGAGCAGCACCCTCTCCTCCTGTGGGTGCTCCGATCGGCCCCAAAGTTGGGCGATCCAGGCACACCATCTGAGGGGGTACCACCACTGAGGTGTCAGAAAACCCTTCTTGGATAGGCTGCAGGGCAATGGTGGCCTGCACAGCCGTCTGCCGGTCAGAACCCCTGACCCTGGACCCAGGGGCCACTGTCCGCTCCTCAGAGGGGAGCTGGCTCCGGCCTGTCAAGGACACTACCAAGGTGTCCACGTGAGCAGACAACTCTAAAAAGAGTCAGACTGCCTATCTTGACTCAGAGTCTGATTCGACCTCCGAGGAGGTGGAGACCGAAGTCCTGTGCCAGATGGTATGTGGATGCCCGCTGCCATCCCGACTGAATGGGGCACCAGAACGAGGGACTGCACCAGAGTTGGTACCAAAGCCCTCAAGCGCACCACGAGTGGTGCACAAAGCAGGTTTCGACCCATGGCGCGCAAGCAGCACTGAGGCCAGAGACTGCGCCGACGATGGCCGCGACTGCACTCTCGGCACTGCGGTCGGCGCCAAGATCAGAAACCTCCACGGCGCGTGTCATTGCTCGGTGTTGCAAGCAGCACCACAGCTGGACAAGAATCTTGCAGGAGAGGACGCGGACATGGACCTTACTGAATACAAGACCTTGTTCCTTTGGAACATGATCCCTGCAGTGCGAGAGAAGGTACAGCCAACCACCTATCCCACCACAGAGAGGTTTGCCGATATTCTCTGGAAAACAGAGAGCTTATCATCAACTGTACATCTGTGATTCAAGCTCTGGCTCCAAAAAGGTAGCTGCCATGAAATCCATTCCGGAGGCCACGACACACTACATGGTGGAGGGGCAGGCCCACAAGAAACAGCCCCACCCCACAGATAACCAACACCCCCAGCAGGCCCAACACTCCTGGGGCAGGAACTAGAACTACCACAAAAAATGAAAATTAAGTACCTACCGTAATTATGATCTTTCTGTGCATCTTCACCATTCATCACAGATGGGTATCTGCCGGAGGTCAGGACCCCACGGGAGCTTTTTTTAAGGGTAGGCAGAGCCGACACTATCGGCGCCGCCAACGCTTTATCACAAGGGCTTGTGGCTACGTTAGGCTGTCGACACCGCCTGCCTGCCAGTTCTGAGTTGGCCGGAGAGGTAAGAGGAAGGAAGTGGAGGGTGAGACAAGAGAGTCCAAGGGACAGGAAAAGATGTATGAACTAAAAGGAGAAATAACGACTGAGGACAGAAAAGAAAGAGGTTAGAAACTAAATGGGATTGGGAGGGGCCCCAATCTCTGGAAGCGGAAGAAGGTGGTGTAGGGTGGGTAAAGAATTTAGGAGAGAGGGGAGAAGGATAAGATATCCCGGACCCTGGTCCGTCTCCAGATTGTATAGGAACTGCAAGGAGTAGCAAAGCTTTCTGCCAGAATTCAAGGCACGGAATAACTGGCAAACACTCCAGATAAGCAGAGTTGGCTATTCTGGAAGAAGGACAGGATACAGGGATTCAGCACATTCTCAAGATGTTTTTTTTTTTTTTTTTTAGGAGAAATAGGTTGGATGGAAACAGGGAGAAGGAGAGCAGGAGGGCAACTACCAACTCCCACCCCACAGGAGTGGAGTCAAGGTACTGGAGAAGGAGTGCCGCTCGAGCTAGCCACTCTTCCTGGAAAAATACTCCCCTGAGTGTCCCTATTTTACCCCACTCCTAAGGGGGAGAGGGGGAGTCACAGAGAGGAAGGGGGACCCAGAGACTGAGGCCCCAGGGGATGGAGGGTGGGGTTGTGATGAATGGTGAAGATACACAGAAAGATCATAATTCACGGTAGGTACATAATTTTCATATCTTATCTGTGTCAATCTTCACCATTCATCACAGATGGTAAGCATCGGCCCCGAAGGGGTTTTTTACACCCTAAGAGACAAGGTCCCTTAGCCCTCAGTTGGTGACACACTAAGGGGAAACTTCAGGCCTGGAGAGGCCCAAGAGTGGGGAGAGAGAGAGACTGAGTGCCCCTGGAGGGAAGAGAGCTGCCCGACAACCGCCGTCTCACTCTTCGGGAGAAGAGGTAGGTTCCCTGGTGGGCGGAGTTAATCACCCTACGCCGGGCCAAGGGTGACAACCGGGAAAGATGTAGCCATGCCGTCCACCTAGTGCAGATTGCTGTCCCTACGACCCTGGTAGCTACCTCGCTGGCATCATAATGCCCTCGCTTGGTGCCTAGCTAGCTCCAGGCCATGCGCAGAGAGTGCAATGGCTTGTCTGGTTTGCTCAGTGTCAGGCAATAAGGCTAGGAGCTGACCTAGCCTGGACCACAAGAACCTGTCGTAGGCTGCATAGTGGGCCTGATGTGCAGAGATAGAGAGAAGTAACCGTGCAGAGTAGAAAGTCCTCCTACCCCAGAAATCAAAATCCAAGGAGTCTTGGTCTGGGGGCCGGTCACGGTGAAGGGCGCGAAGCCCATCAGGAGTATCCAACTGCGTCAATCCTGACTGTGGATGAGGCATGGAACCTGGAGAGACTGGGGTTGCGCAATACCTCTGGCTGAGATACCTTGGGGAAGGAACTCCAGAGAAGGGCCTCTGCCAGGAATTTAATGACTCCTCCCGAAAGGGAGACGGCCAGGGCGGTACCACAAGGGTGGCCTTGCCAAAATCGCCTAGAAAGGCGTGTGCCGAGTGTTCAGGATTGCTAATAGTGGAAGGAGTAAGGTGCAAATCCTCCAACATCCTCACGAGGAATCGCTGATACTCAGAGAGATCAGCAGCCGGAGAGATGTGGACAGAGGGTTCCTCTCCCCCGAAGAGGGGGATGAGGAGCTGGAGGTCACCGTCTGTTCAGTGGGTGGCTGCACGGGGGGAGGTTGAAAAACCTGGCTGTCCATTGCCCTAACGTAAGCAGGGAACCGAGCAGCCACCGCTCTGAACTGCTCCCAGGTGAGAGGCCCGCTAGGACCGAGGATGCCTGGGAGCGCAGGAGAGTGTGGCAGAGGGATGGGGACAGAGCCGAGAACAGATGTCGGCTGACCTCCGCCTGGGCTAAGGAGCGGACTGTGGGCACCTGTGGAAGAAGGTGCCCCGGAAAACCCCACAGCCGACAGCTGAACAACCACATCGGTCCTGCCTTGGCTGCGCCAGAAAGAATCCCCCCTTGTGAGGTGACCGGGGCCGTATAGGTCCAGAAGGATGGTCCCCTACCTCAAAAGAATGGGACTCTCTCAAAGAGACTGAGGAGGAAGAGCTGAGATCCGTGCTATGGCTTCTCCCAGGGCCCGGGTGGACCCCAGAAAGAGGCCGATGTGCCGACCCCACACCCCTCGGAATCTGAAAGAGCCCTCCTCCTTGAGAGGGCCAGCCTAGGTAGCTGGCATCTCTAGGCAGCCCCCGAAGGGGTTATCCAGGGTGCAGTACCACCCCCCCCGCAGGCGCTCCAATCGGCCCCAAAGTTGGGCGATCAAGGCACACCACTGGAGGGAGTACCACAACTGAGGGGTCAGTGAAACCGCCAAGACCAGGCTACACAGCTATGGTGGCCTGCACCACTATCTGCTGGTCAGCACCCATGACCCTAGTCTCGGTAGCCACTGACCTCACCTCAGAAGGGGGCTGACTCCAACTGGTCGAAGAGACTACCGTGCTGCCCACCTCAACAGCCAAACCCGAGGGGTCAGACTGCATGTCCGACTCAGAGCTCGACTTAGTCTCCGAGGAGGTAGAGTCTGAGGCCCTGTGCCAAACCATGGGAGGGCGGGCAGTTCCATCCTTACCACCAGGCCCAGAGACCACAGCTGTGCCCAAGTTGGTGCCAGTGCCTCCTGCAGCCCCGCGAGCGGAATCCGAGGGAGGTGCGGCCCCAGCCCGAACCAGAGATCCAGAGCCGGGACCAGTCACGGCACCATCTGGTCCCACGGCCCCCGCGAGCAGTGCCGAGGATGGAGACGGCGCCGACGAAAGCCCCAGCGACATCATCGGCGCCGCCCAGCTCCACGAACGGCGCAGAGGTGGCCCCGAGGATGGCACCGAAGGTGGACACTGCACCGAGCATGGCGCCGCCCGGCTCCCCGAGTGGCACCGAGGGCAGAGCAGACGCCGAAGACCGTGTCAGCGTCGACGATGCCCCGCCAGGGCCTATGGGCTGCCTCCGACAGCACCGCGTTGAGGACGGCGCTGACCCAGGCCTTGCCAGCCGCGGGAGCAACACCAGGGGAGCTTCACCTCTGAAGGGGCGACTACATGGCGGGCGCTTCTCCCGCCCGCCTCCCGGAAGGAGCGGACGGGCCTCTGCGCCACAGAAGAAGCCTCGGCAATGGCTAGACTACAAGTAGCCGAGACTCCTTCTCCTCGGTCCGTATAGAACCGGGAGAGACCTGGAGGAAGGCAGAGAGGCGTGAAAGCAGCCCGGCAGTGCACACCCGACCTCGAAAGTCGGGCGGAGCTCGCCCCACTTTCACGCGTTGTTCGAGGACCCGGCGGTCCATGGAGAAGCAGGCGTCGCACGAATCCATGTCGTGAAGCGGGCCAAGACACGAGAGACACCGGTCGTGCTGGTCGGTGACGGAGAATTTTCGGCCGCATGGGCACCGTCGCATGGGGGGCCGACCCGTCTTGGAAGATTTCTTGCCCTCCGACCGAGACATGACCTACGGGGAAAAAAACACCAAAAACAGACTCGACATCGCAAAAAAGAATAATAATGGAAAGATCTTACCGGGCGACGTCGAGTAAAGCAACACAGAACCAGCAGGAATCACCGACGGACTTCGGCACGATATACTGCGTAACGGTAGAACACTGCGAAGCAGGTCTCAAATCTCTTCAGCTTCCACACGAGGTGACCTCTAGGGTGGGAGATGAAGAACTGGCAGGAGGGTGGAGTCGACACAGTCTAACGGCCAACCTGCGAGCGTCGGCCCAGAGGGCGGCACCGATGGTGTGTCGGCTCCGCCTACCCTTAAAAAAAAATAAAATAAAGGCTCCCGCGGGGTCCTGACCTCAGACAGATACCCATCTGTGATGAATGGTGAAGACTGACACAGATAAGATCAAGAAACACCAGAAAAATAATAAAGGTAAACAACAGAGACCAGGCCCTTCGTATAGGGAAACAGCCGATGAGAACCGAAGCCTCCGAGATCTTCTCGGGAAAGTGCGCCTCCAGAAGGCACACTGTCCCAGTTCGGGCCCCTTGCTGCAGTCCAACTGGGAGAGCAGGCCTCCACAGGCAGCAGAGATACCAGAAACCAGGATCTCGGGGCCCCTACAGGCCTGAACCCAGAAGCGGCTCCCTGTATAGCATCAGTACAGCATGGTGAAATGGTTCACAGGAACGAGGCTCAAACACCCTTTCAAGAGCTTCCCCATGCCTCTACTGGTACGGATTGACAATTACAGGCCCCAGTCCGTATTGTAAACAAGCTAGTCTTGGATACAAATGGAAGACCCTGCACAGAGGCAGAGGTTGGGGGCTGCCTACTTACAGTTTTGTTGGATACAGGCGCGGCAGTGTGTCTACCGCAGGATGACAACCCAGACACATCACCTTGGTCTACCAGACAGAAGACTAATATGTCTGGTGTAGACGAAACTAGGCTACCTGCATATCGTTCCCTGCCACTACCTGTGACACTGGGACACCTGAAGGCGTATCACACCTTTCAGCTGATGGTACTGCATGATCACCCTAGTATTATCGGAAATGACTTCTTGGCACCCCATGGCTGTATTGTAGACCCGGCCAACATGTTGTTGATACAGATTCAGGGACAGTATCACACTATCATGATTCCTGAGTCACATGTGGTTGCAACAATAGCCGCCAATGACGAAGAGTATGATGTCAGATTTAAGAACCATGAGCTTTTCCCAAAGCTCCTTCCCATCCTACAAAGGCATCTCAACAAGCATGATTGTGGCAATATACGCACTGTCATTGAAGTGACAGGTCCAGCCCATGACAGGCAAAAGCAATACCCTTTTCAATCCAAGGCCTTGCCTTCTCTTAGGGAAACAATCAAATCACTCCTCAAGCAAGGTGTAATCAGGACATGTGTTTCCACTGTGAATTCCCCAGTGTGGTCTGTGAGAAAACCTACGGTGCACGGAGACTTCACAAGTGACTACAGGAGACTAAACTAGTTCGCCTCAAGTGTGCCCCAACGGTGGCATCACAATAGCACCAGATGTCGCTATGATTAGTGACCCTGACCAACAATGGTTTAGTGCCCTGATATTTCCAATGGTTTCTGGTCACCATACACCCCCGAGTCAATATAAGTTTGCCTTCACACTTTGAAGTTAGGCAGCACGTGACCTGCCAACCACAGGGGTTCCATAACAGCACCTCCCTATTCCATCTGCACATAATGGATGCTCTTGAGGGTTTCTCGACACCCCAGTGCCTCTTGCAGTATGTGGACAACCTGTTGCTGGTCAGAGCCACACAGAAACAAAATCTGGATCTCTTGGACGAATTACTAACCCTCATTCAGAGGGCAGACCTCAAGTGTAACCCAGCAAAAGCACAACTGTGCCAGAAAGAGGTACTCTTTCTTGATCTGAGGACAACAGACAAAGGCAGAAGCCCTAGCTGGAAGAAGATACAGGGATTGCAGGACTTGACACTCCCACCAGTGTGACCACCCTTAGAAGATTTCTAGGTATGGTAAATTATTCCAGAGATTTTATTTGTAATTTTGCTCAGAAGGCCGCCCTCTGTATGAACTACTGAAAGTGGATGCCCTGGATTTGGGGCGCCCCTCATTCCTAAGCTGTGACGTCACTGAAGCAGGCCCTGGCCTCAGCTACAGCTTTGGTCAACCCCAAACCAGCCTTGCCATTCCATCTGGATCCACCTCTGACACTGCTATGTCTGCAGTGTTGACCCAGAAGGTTCATGGCATCCTAAGACCCACTGCATATGCATCACAGCTCTTGACCCTAGTGGACTAGAAGTACAGCTTTATGAAAGGAACCTTCTGGCTACCTACTGGGCTGTCAAGCACTTTTTGTATATCATTGGTACTACCCCAGATCATCAGTACAAACCACACCCCAATAACCTTCCTGCTCTCAGACACAGTAAAGGATGTATCAGTTTCCAATACCAGACTGACACACTGGTCCATACTTCTCCAGGATAGGGACATCAAGGTCCACCCAACCAAAATGCCATTCATGCTGGCGCATGGCCTCCTTTTCCAAGGAGAACCACATGACTGTACACTGCAGCCACCTGATCTACCAGATCCAGGCCCTTTCCTTCCTGCTACACCACAACTACTTGAGAACACCTCTGTGTCACGCTTTACAGACTGATCAGCTTCCTATTATCAGGAAGAACAGATAGCAGAATGGGTACATTCGTGATTTACCCTTTGGTAACACTTAAAATTTCCAAACGTTGCAGTGTGAGCATCATCACAGTATGCAGAAATGGAAGCGGTGGCCTGTGCCTCGAAGTTCGTCCAGCATGGAACCGCTACCATAAATTTTTTTTTTTTTTTTTTTTTAAACACACATACTAACTGGGTTTGTTCTCTACAGATTTCTCCCTTTCTGGCAGAACTCCTCCTTTACCTCTTCTGATGGCACCCCAGTGAAATACAAGGAACTGGTAATATACACTCATTCACTGGCACAGAAATTTGTACACAAACTATGTACACAGGTTAAGGCTCACCCATACATGACCCCATCATGCCTTCAATGACGCAGCTGACACCCTTGCTAAGGAAGGGGTCCGAGGGGGGGACATCTGGATGACGGACCATCCAGAAGCCAGAGCAGCTGTGCACATTGCAGCTGTCAGGAAGAAACCTGAACCCTTCTCCCCTTGGATTTGTCAGAAGCCCAGCATGCCGACTGTGAACTCAAAGATGTGTTCAGACTTCTGGACAAAGGCACTGAGAAGCTACCTGCCCATAACCCATACCGAAGGCATGAAGGTAAGTTACACTTGTCCCCAGATGACAAGCTCATTTGGTACCAACCAGATGATACCACCACCAAATTGTGGGTGGTACCTCGTTGTCTTAGGTCCGAATTTCTGCACCAGGTGCATGACACCCCCACTGGTGGACACCAGGGTGTGGAAAAAACACTCCAAAGGCTCAAGATCACCACCTGGTGTCACCAAGGATGTCAAACAATATATATATAAATCTTTTTGTGTGCAAAACAACCCCATCCTACCAAAGAAATGCCAAACTACTCCCAAAAGGCATTCTGGCCCTTGGCATGCTTTTACAGATCGATTTTATTGCCCCCATGAATACCAGTAGAAAAGTACAGTTACATAAGAACTTACTGTAACAGTAGATCTTCGAGATGGTCTTACAGTAGGTAATTACATATAGGACTAACGTTGGCAGGTGGCAGGACCCCACGGAAAATTTTTTAGCTAGCAGTCCTGGTGAGGGACCGCCCACGCCAGGTGACCGTGTCAGAAGACGCCGGTATAAAGGGGCAGTCCTCACGTCCGCTTTTCCAGTTCTTTCCCCGCCAAAGGAGGCCAGACGAGAAAGAAGCTAATATTTCCTCACTGGAAAAGGAGCTGAAAAAGCTTAGGGGATGGAGGGCGGAGACTTATTGCAAGAGCCTCTCAAGATCTACTGTTACGTAAGTTCTTATGTAACTGTACTAACTTACTTCAGAGGGCTCCTTGCAGTAGGTAGGTAGTACATATAGGACCGAGTCCCAAGTAGTCTGGAAACAAGAAGCACACGGAGGAGGAAAGCTACCTGTGAGTAGATCCTTTAGCTGTGAAGGTCTTAAGAAAGGAGGCCTTGCAGGACAGCCAACCCAAGCCTGCTTTCATGATGAGAGGCAATATCCAAACTGTAATGTTTTGTAAAGGTAAGGACGGACGCCCAAGTGGCGGCAGCACAGATGTCTGCCACTGACACATTTCTTGAAACAAGTCGTTGAGGCAGCTACCCTCTGGTGGAGTGGCCTTTACTTGACCCGAAGGGTCGCTTTGTACTTGTCATAACAAAGTGATGCAATGAGCTCAACCATTTGGATAGGCATTGCTTAGAAACAGCATTGCCTTTTCTTATGGGTGCAAAAGAGACAAACAGTTGATCAGTCTTTTCTGAGATCCTTTGTCCTGTTAGTGTAGTATCTCAGAATCCGGTGAACATCCATAGTATGTAGTAAATACTCCCCTTGATTGGAGTACTGTGTAAAGAAAGCGGGTAACTCTATGGACTGGTTCAATGTAGATTCCGCTACCACCTTGGGGAGAAACTTAGGATTGGTGCGCAGAGCCACATGTTCCTTGAGGAAAATCAAGTATGGAATTTTACACATCCGGACTGGAGTTTCGAAATCCTCTGAGCCGAGGTAATGGCCATGAGAAAAGTGTCTTCCAAGAAAGGAACTTCAAGTCTGCGGAGGCTGCCAGTTCAAAAGGAGGCAGAGTTAGTTTCTCAAGAACAAAATTCAAATCCCAAGGAGGCGGAACTCGAATAGGAGGTCTCAGGTGGAGAACCCCTCTGAGGAAAGTCTTCGAGAATTCCAGTTGAGCAAACGTTTGTCTGCAAAGGGACGCGATAGGCCAAAATGGCCACCGTGGTGGACTTTCAGAGAGGAGTGACTAAGACCTAGGTCAAAGAGATGGCGCAGGTACACCAGCAGATGTCCCACGGGACAGGAGAAAGGCTCAACATCTTCCGAAGCAGCCCAGATTGTGAACCTTTTCCACTTCATGGCATAGGTAGACCTAGTGGAGGGTTTCCTAGCCTCCACCAGAATTTCCGCCACGGGGGAGAAACTCCAAAGCAGGATTGGGCTATGTCTGCAGGAGACATGCATGTAGCTGAAGGGACTTGAGACCTGGATGGACCAGGGTCCCCATCCTGGGTCAGTAAACATCGCGGACAGAGAAGAGGAAGCAGAGGTTCCTCTGAGAATTGTTGCAGAAGAGAGAACCAAACTTGTCTGGGCCAAAAAGGAGCGATCAGAATCATTCGTGCTCCATCTGAACCTAGTTTCTGCAAGACCCGTGGGATCAAAGGAATTGGGGGAATGGCATAGACGAATCTGTCCTTCCAATCTAGAGATAGAGAGTCTCTCCAGAAAATGCCTCACTTTTGAACGAGCGAGCAGAAATCTGGAAGCTTTGCGTTTTGAGGGGAAGCGAACAGGTCGACCTGTGGTGTTCCCCAACGTAGGGAAGATATCGCTCTGAGACCCCCTTGATCCAGTTCCCACTGTGTGCCAGGGCGGACGGTCGACTCAGCTTGTCTGCCAAGGTGTTTCGACTCCCGAAACATGAGTGTCGTGAAGGTGAAGGTCGTGTTGTGTTGCCCAATACCACACTCTCATTGCTTCCCTGCAAAGAGGGTAGGACAGAGTCCTCCCAGTTTGTTGATGCACCATACCACATATATTGTCTGTCTGGACGGCTAGGGTGGCCTGGAAGGAGATACAGATGGAGGGCTTGGGTGCATAAAGCACTGCCTGAGCTCGAGCACACTGACGTGAAGTGTTAGTTCGAGCTGACCAAGAGCCCTGGGTCCCATGAGGACCGAGATGGGCTCCCAACCTCGCCCGAGGCATCTGTGGTCAGAGTCTGGAAGGGGGAGGAAGGAAGAATGGAACCCCGAACAGGCTCTCTGACCATCCACCACTGCAAGTCTCGAACCATGGAAGAGGAGACCAGGACGAGCTGATCCAAGTCGTCCTCCAATTGATCCCATTGGAAGCGAAGCGTCCACTGAGAAACCCTCATGTGAAGCCGAGTGTGAGGAACTGTCGGGATAGCAGCCACCATGAGCCCGAGAAGGCGAAGAACCGACCTTGCAGTGACTCGCCTGCGGCCGGACAACAGACTTACCCGAGTCTGAATAGAGGCAGCCCTGTCCGGTGGCAGGAAGGCCCTGCCCAGAGTCGTGTCCAGTATCGCCCCAATAAACTGGAGTCTCTGGGATGGGATCAAATGAGACTTGGAATGGTTGATGGTAATACCCAGGCAGGCAAAGACCTGTTGGGTAAGGGAGAGGCAGCGCAGGAGTTCCTCCCTGGACGAGGTCGCCAGGAGCCAGTCGTCCAGGTACGGGAAAACTTGCACTCCCCGGCTACGCAGGTAGGCCGCCACCACCACAAGGCATTTGGTAAATACTCAGGGAGCTGAGGAGAGGCCAAATGGAAGTGCCTTGAACTGGTAGTGGTCCCCTTGGAAAGCAAAACGGAGATATTTGCGGTGGGACGGGCAAATGGATATATGCAGGTAGGCATCCTGCATATCCAGAGCGCATAGCCACTGGCCCAAGCAGAGAGGAGGGCAGAAGGTTCTGCAGTGAGAGCATTCTGAACCTCTTGTATTCCACGGTATAGGTTCAGGGAACCGAGATCTAGGATAGGTCTTACATCTCCTGTCTTTTGGGACCAGGAAGAAGTGGAATAGTAACCAGTTCTCTGTAAGGAAGGGGACAGGTTATATCGCCTGTTTCAGCAACAGTGCTGGAAATCTCTTCCTGGACCAGAAGATGATGTTCCGAGAGTACGATGTTTGGGGAGGGTGACGAGGTGGTTTCTGTAGAAACTCTATTGAGTGTCCTCCTGTGATTAGCTGGAGCACCCATGAATCTGTTGTTATCCTCTCCCAGCCTGGGAGGTGGAGGGAGAACCTCCCTCCTACTGGTTCCTCCGGGAAGCCCGGAGGCTGTGGGAGAGGGAAGGAGTCAGGTGGTGTGGGGGCAGCGCTGCAGCTGAAGCACCCGCTGCTTTTTTGGGTGGAGGGGGCTTGGCAGCTCGGGGCCTGGCGTTTAGTGGCCCGCTTTCCCGGAGGTTTCGCCTTTGCCTGCTCATTCATGAAGGACAGCGCTGCAGTTGATGGGGATGGTACATAGAGTCGACGGACTTTAGTGCTGTCCCCTTCTCCTGCAGATTGATGATGTCCTTGACATCACCCCCGAAGAGCACCGACCCCCGGAAGGGCGCTTCCTGTATAGCGGACTGCACTTCCGGGACCAACCCTGACACACGGAGCCAAGCATGACGTCGTAAGCCTACGGCGAAAGTTGAGCTCCGTCCAGCAGTGTCCACTGCATCGTAAGTCGCACGAAGCATGTGTCGACTGGCCGAACGTGCAGAGCGGAGGAGGTCAGACAGTTCCTGCTTGACTTGAGAGTCCGGCAGGGGGTCCAATTTGGTTTCCACCTCAGGAAGAATTGCCTTCTGGTAATCCTCCATGTGACTGACAGTTCAGGGCCCTGATCCCCAGCGTGGAAGAAGCAAAAATCTTCTTGCCATACTGGTCCAGAAGGCGGGATTCTTTATCAGGTGGCGATGAGCTAAGGTGCTTTGGATTAGCTGACCGGCCGTGAGCGGCACTAATCACGACAGAGTCAGCTCGAGGGTGGGAATCTAAATAGTCAACACCCTCTGGAGTCTGGTATAGCCTGTTCGACTTCTCCGTGGAAGAAAGGCTAATGCCGACGGTTGTTTCCAAATGGTGGTGGTAAGGTGGGCATGAGGCTCGATCCAGAGTGGCACCAAAGTGGGAGCTGTCACGGGCAGATCCAGATGCTCAGCGAGTTTCAACTGCTGTGGGTCTGGCTCCAACGATTGCCACTTATGCACTGCCTGGATTTTACGTAGCAGCTCCATGAAGGAAGGATCCTCTGGAGGAGTCCTTGGCCTGGGCTTTGACAGACAGCAAGGCTCGTCGTCCTCTGAGCA
The DNA here is from genome assembly GCA_016271365.2 of Neoceratodus forsteri. NCBI lineage: Eukaryota > Metazoa > Chordata > Ceratodontiformes > Ceratodontidae > Neoceratodus > Neoceratodus forsteri. The sequence continues at coordinate 514,366,237 of CM028137.1, forward strand.
GCCGTCGGAAGCATCCTAGGCGTCGGAGGAGGAAGAGGAAGAAACTGAAGAAGACGACGACTCCCTTTCCAGTCTAGGGGGAGGAACGGACCCTTTGGGAAGCCCTCGGGGAAGCGTGTCCTGCTCCTCTCTGGACCCAGAGGGTTTAGACCTGGTGGCTGGAGGAGGGGAGGGAGTTTGTCGCTGTGGACGTACGGGAACCAGTACCAGCACCATCGTCGGGAAGATGAGACTCCATCTCTCTGGTGAGCTGAGCCTTGGCCTCAGCCCACCAGGAGACTACAGTCCCCGCAAATCCACTGGCGGCTGGGGGGGGTGGTGGTGGTGGAGGAAGAGGGGGATAAGGGTATGGGATATATCCATAGAGCGAGTATCCATAACCAGACGGCAGGAAGCCTGGCATCGGGTAGGCCGGTGTTGGGTACTGCAGCATCTGATACTGCGGTCCCAGATATGACGGCGTCTGATACGAAGGGGTCGGGTACCCGGGAGCCGGGGGAGCTGCCGGAGCAGACGGCCCCGCGGGTGGAGGGGACAGAAGGCTCGGAGAGCCTGGCGTCGGGGCGGCATCCGGAAATGGGATGTCGCCCGGAGTCTGCATTACCGGCGTCGGGGGAGCAGACGTCTGATCAGCAGGAGGTTGGTCCGACGGAGATGGAACAGGGACCTCAGCATCACCCAGGGATAGAGGGCAAAAATCCCCGGGGTTGGGCTGAGGAGACTCGGGGGACCTCAGAGGGCAGCGAAGGCTGCAGGGAGCCAGGAACGACGGACGTGGGAGGGTCCGGCATCAGCTCATCCGCCAGCGGATGTCGGTGGACAGACGTGCATATTGCCAGCTGGATCCGGGGGCGCCAGCGCCCAACTTAACGGAATCCTTTCGCGGAGGCAGCCGCTATGGAGGGGCGAGCCTGGTTCGCCGGAAGAGGGGTCGCGCGCCGCTCGGAAGGGTCGGGCGACTTACCAACCCTCTCCGTGGGACAGAGGATGCCGACATCTGGCTTACTGGAGCCACGGCCGCCGTAGGGCGTGCAAAGCTGCCGGTTTTATTAGGGCGGAAGCTCCAAGAGCTCGAGGTTTAACTGGCCAGAGCGCGAGCCAGACGGGTGGACTGATGCTGCCTTAGAAGCCTCTAAGGTGGCCGTCGAGGAGCGGTGGACGTTACTTTCAACACGTTGACTCCCAAGGGAGTCGCGGTGGGAGAGGAGCCCTTGTCTCGGTGCTTTTCTTTGTCCTTTCTCTTGCGATGGCCTTCAGGGGAAGCTGACGCCTGCCGAAGTTTTTTTGAGTTCTTTTTCCATGGAGCTCATCTTTTCGAGAATGTGGGCTTCCAGGGACTGCTGCCGCCTTCTCCGGGTGGCCGCGTTGAAACTCAGGCAGTGGTGGCACTTCTCTACCTGATGGTCGGGGCCTAGGCAAAAAAGGCACAGGGAATGTTGTCCTTGTGTGCGGAGCTAGCGCCGCACGAGTCACACTTATTTTTGTGCCTCGGAGGGTGTAGGGACAACATACACTGACGAATGACCGATTACTAGTAATAGTTTAAAACTCGTAAAATAACCGATTTAAGGAGCCTGATGAGCAAGGAACTTCTCCGCGAAGTGCTGGCATAAGCTAACAGTGGGAAAGAACTGGAAGGCGGGCGTGAGGGACCGCCCCTTAATACTGACATCTCCTGACGCCGGTCACCTAACGTGGGGGTGGTCCCTCGCCAGGGACTGCTAGCTAGAAATTTTTCCGTGGGGTCCTGCCGCCTGCCGGTGTCAGTCCTATATGTAATCACCTAGTGCAAGAGCCCTCTCGAAGTAAGATCTGTACTATTACTTCAAGAGGGCTCTTGCAGTAGGTAATTACATATAGGACTGAGTCCCAGGCAGTCTGGAACAAGGAGAAGCAAATAGGAGGAGGAAAACTACTCAGGAGCAGAACCTCTGGCTGTGAAGGCCGTAGGAAAGGAGGCCTTGTAGAACAGCCAACCGGAAGCCATCTCGACGGCGAGAGAATGTCCAAACTGTAATGTTTCATAAAGGTATGGATAGAAGTCCAAGTAGCGGCTGCACAAATGTCTGCTGCCGACACATTCTTGAAACAAGCCGCAGAGTCAGCGACCCCTCTGGTGGAGTGGCCTCTGACTTGATCCGGCAGGGTCTTGTTGTACTTGTCATAACAGAAAGTGATACAATGAGCCAACCATTTAGACAGGCATTGCTTAGAAGCAGCATTGCCTTCACTTTTATGGGCAAGAGTCAAACAGTTGCTTAATGTTTGAGATCCTTCATCTCTGTTGGTGTAGTATCTCAGAATCTGGTGAATGTCCAGAGTATGCAGAAGGTACTCCCCTTGATTGGAGTGCTGCATAAAGAAAGCAGGTAACTGGACTGATTCAGCGTAGATTCTGCTACCACCTCGAGGAGAAACTTAGGGTTGGTACGCAGAGCCACACATTTCTTGTGAAAAATCAAATACGGGATTTTACACATCAGGGCCTATGGCAGGGGTGATGCTAGGGTACTGCACACCATGCAGTTTAATGAATGGTTGCAAAACTGGTGCAAGCACAGGGCTTTGGCTTCGCTTCATTGGGGACTGGGGGTCCACCTGGAGAGATGAAGGTCTGTACTGGCACGATGGTCTGCATCTGTCCAGGAAGGAAACCAAGCTCCTAGGTGATAGGTTTAAATGCCTTCCGGCAAGCTTTTAAACTAGCCAAGGGGAGGATGCTGACAGGAAGCAGGAAATGTCAAGTCTCCCCCACAAAACATGGCAGGTAATAAGGTAAACACTGAGGTACAGAGGTTGACAGAGGGATGGACAGGGGTAAATGGAGACATAGACAAAGAATATAAGAGCAGGAATGGGGGAAAAAAGGATAAAGCCAACATTATATGGAGGGCAATGAGTACCAATGCCCGTAGTCTGGGAAACAAGCTTCCTGAGCTAGTAGCCCTGATGGAAGAGGGACACTTGGATATTGTGGCAGTCATGGAAACATGGTACACGGAGAACCATGACTGGGATGTCAACATACCAGGGTACACAATCTACAGAAGGGACAGGGAGGATAAAAGAGGAGGTGGCGTAGCTCTCTACATAAGGGAAGGGATCAAAGTTACAGAACTAAAAAGTAAAGGGAGAGGACAAGAGGCACTGTGGGTTACCTTGGAGACAGGAAATAGCACCACAATCTGCACAGGGGTTGTATACAGACCCCCATGTCAAGGGGAGGAAATGGACAAGAAAATGATAGAGGACATTCTCAAAATGGCTGAAAAAGGGGAGATACTGTTGATGGGGGGGGCCTGAATATGCCAGATGTTAACTGGACAACATGTACTGCAGTCACATCCAAGAGCAGGGTCATTCTCGATGCCCTACAGGGGGCATGCCTTAGACAGCTAGTGTTGGAACCCACTTGGCAGGGAGCAATATTAGACCTGGTACTCCCAAATGGAGAGAAGATCATAGATTTAGAAGTCAGTAGCCATCTGGGAGCAAGTGACCACCACACAGTGTGGTTCACAATAGCACAACCATGGAGACAAGCCATACAAAAACAAGGATACTGGACTTTAGAAGGCTGACTTTTGGCAAAATGGGTGAGTGCCTGAGGAATCCACCACCAAATGGGGGAAACAATGGAGAAAATCAAAACTGCCATCATGGAGGCAACAAGCCTTTGTGTGAAACAAATTAAAGAAACAAAACGGAGTAAAACCACTATGGTTCTCAAAAGAGGTGGCAGGGAAGGTTAAGAAGAAAGGCTGCATTCAGAAAGTATAAGGAATCACAGAAGGAGCACGATAGAGGAACTGTATCAATTAAAGCAGAAAGAAGTGGGAAGGCAGTCAGAATAGCAAAGGCCCAAACCGAGGAAAGATAGCCAATTCAGTTAAGAAGGGGATAAAACCTTTATAGGTACATTAGGAGCATAGAAAGGTTAGGGAGGGACAGTGAAGATTAATAAAGGAGAGGGAAGTGGGCAGAGGAGACAGTGAAAGGCAGAGATACTGAATGAATACTTTGCTCAGTATTCAGAAAAGAAGAGGAGGAGGAGTTACCTAAACCAAAAAATAGAAGCACTCTGGGTAGGAGGGGTTGACACTAGTCCATTTACAGAAGAAAGAGTCCTGAAAGAACTCCTAAAACTCAAGGTGGACAAAGCAATGGGGCCTGATGGGATTCATCCCAGAATCCCAAAAGAACTAAGGGGGGGGACCTAGTGACATCAGTGACCACACTTTAACAAATCATGGGAGGATGGGGTGGTAACTGAGGACTGGAGGAGGGCAGATGCGATTCCCCTTCACAAAAGTGGGAGCAAGGCAGAAGCGGGAAACTACAGACCTGTTAGTTTGACCTCAGTGGTAGGGAAAATGATGGAATCACTTCTGAAAGAAAGAACTGTTGAATACCTAGAGGCCAGCGGGGCACAGGACCCAATGCAGCACGGATTCACAATGGAAAGGTCATGTCAGACAAATCTAATTGATTTCTTTGACTGGGTGACCAAAGTCATAGTTGACACAGAACCGCACAAAAGATTAATAATCAAGTTAGCCAGCCTGGGAGTGGGTCCCAGGGTGGTAGCGTGGGTAGCAAACTGGCTGCACAACAGGACACAGACAGTAATACTGAATGGAACTCATTCCGAAGAATTGGGAGTTACTAGTGGAGTACCTCAGGGCTCAGTACTGGGTCCAGACCTCTTTAACAACTTTATAGGTGATATTGCAGAGGGTCTGGAAGGAAAGGTATGCCTCTTTGCAGATGACACAAAGATCTGTGACAGAGTTGATACACAAGCAGGGGTAGAAAGGATGAGAAGGGACTTAGCAAAGTTGGAGGAATGGTCAGATGTATGGCAACTTAAATTCAATGCAAAGAAGTGCAAAGTAATGCACCGGGGAAACAAAAACCCAGGAGAAAAGTACACAATGGCAGAGGAGGTACCAACAACAATAATAATGGAAAGGGACCTGGGGATAATCATATCAGATGACCTAAAGGTGGGTAAGCACATGTGAAAAGTCAGTAAGGAGAGCTGGGGGGATATTGGGATGCATAGGGAGGGGCATCACAAGTAGAAAAAGGGAAGTGGATATCCCTCTGTACAGACAGTTGGCGAGACCCCATCTGGAGTACTGCCTGCAGTTTTGGAGACCCCGTCTACGCGAGGACACAGACAGGATGGAAGCAGTCCAGATGAGGGAAACTAAAATGGTGCAGGGTCTGCATCAGAAACCATATGAAGAGAGACAGAGAGCTTAATATGTATACCTTTGATGAAAGGAGGGACGGGGGGACATGATAGAAACTTTCAAGTACCTCAAAGGAATCAACAAAGTCCAGGAGGTAGCATCTTTCAGAAAAAGATGTGCAAGAACAAGGGGGCACAATTTAAAGATAGAGGTAGGATAACTCAGGGGTAATGTGAGGAAATCCTTTTTCATGGAGAGAGTGGTGGACGCATGGAACCACCTTCCTGGGGAGGTTGTGGGGTCTAAAACAGTGGGGGAATTCAAACATGCATGGGACAAACATAAGGCAATTATAGTGGGGGGGTGCAGGAAGTAGGCTGTTGGTTAACTAGAACCTGCAGCTTATCCAATAAGTAGGGAAATGGGCAGACTGGGTGGGCCAAGTGGTCCTTATCTGCCGTCAAAGTCTATGTTTCTATGTAGGGCCTGGAGCTCGGAAATCCTCCGAGCAGAAGTAATGGCCAAGAGGAAGAGAGTCTTCCATGAGAGGAACTTCAGGTCTGCTGAGGCTGCCAGCTCGAAAGGAGGCAGAGTAAGCTTCTCAAGGATAAAATTCAAATACCAAGGAGAAGTAGGAACCTGGATGGGGTCTCAGGTGGATAACCCCCATAAGAAAGGTATTGGAGACCTCCAGCTGAGCAAACCTCCTGTCCGCAAAAGGGACATGGTAGGCCGAGATGGCCACCATGTGAACCTTCAAATATGAATGACTGAGACCCAGATCAAAAAGGTGTCGCAAGTAATCCAGAAGCCATCCAACAGAGCACGAGAAAGGCTTGAAATCTTTTGAAGTGGTCCAGATAGTGAACCATTTCTATTTCATGGCATAGGTAGATCTAGTGGAGGCTTCTCGGCTCCAACAGAATCTCAGCCACTGGGGGAGGGGGAGAGAGAGACCCCAAATCGAGCTTGAGCTACGCCTGCAGGAGCCACGGTGAACTGAAGGGACTTGAGGCCTGGATGGACCAGGGTCCCCTGATCCTGGATCAGCAAAAGTCGCGACAGAGGAAGAGGAAGTTCCTCTGAATGCTGTTGCAGAAGAGAACACCAAACTTGCCTGGGCCAGAACGGAGTGATCGGTACCATTCAAGCTCCTTCTGAGACGAGTTTCTGTAAGACCCTCAGAATCAAGGGAATGGGGGGGAAAGCATAGACAAATCTGCCCTTCCAGTCTAGAGGCAGAGCGTCTCCCCAAAAAAATGATGCACCCTGGAGCGAGTGAGCAGAAGTCGGGAAGTTGTGTGTTGTGAGGAGATGCGAACAGGTCTACCGGAGGTATTCCCCAATGTAGAAAGATATCGTCTGCTACCCCCTGTTCCAGTTCCCACTCGTGAGCGTAAGCAGATGACTGACTTAGATGGTCTGCCAACATGTTCTCGACCCCCGGGACGTGAATTGCCGTGAGGTGAAGACTGTGCTGCACTGCCCACTCCCAAACTCACATTGCCTCCCTGCAGAGAGGGTAAAAACAAGTTCCTCCATGTTTGTTGATGTACCAGACTACACACATGTCAGTCTGTACAGCTAGGTGCCTGGGAAGCAGATGCAGAGCCTGAAGAGCATACAGCACAGCCCGAAGCTCGAGCACATTGATGTGTAGAGATTTCTCAAGCTTGGACCAGCAGCCCTGGGTCCTGTGAGGTCCGATATGGGCTCCCCAAGCCTCGCCCGAGGCGTCTGTCGTCAGCATCTGGGAGGGGAAGAAAGACAGAAGGGAACTCCCCGCCAAAGTTTCTCCTGAGCCATCCACCATTGTAAGTCCCAAGCCATAGGAGTGGAGACCAGAACCAGTTGATCTAGGTGGTCTGCCAGCTGATCCCATTCAGACTGAAGCATCCATTGAGAAATTCTCATGTGGAGCAGAGTGCAAGGGACTGTCAGAATTGCAGCCAGCCATAAGCCCGAGGGAGGTGAAGGACCGACCTTGCACTGACCCACCTGTGGCTGGACAACAGCCTGACCTGAGCCTGGAGGGAGGCCGCCTTGTCCAGAGGCAGGAAAGCCATGCCTGGCGTCGGTCCAGGATCGCCCGATAAACTGGAGCCTCTGAGACGGATCTGGTGGGACTTGGTCTGGTTGATGGCATACCCAGGCAGGCAAAACCTGCAGGGTAAGGGAAAGGAAGCGCAGGAGTTCCTCCCTGGATGGGGCAGCCAGGAGCAAATCGTCCAGGTATGGGAAAACCTGCACCCCCTGGTACGCAGGTAGGCCGCCACCACCGAAAGACATTTGGTGAACACTCGGGGCGCCGAGCAAAGACCAAATGGGAGGGCCTTGAACTGGCAATGGTCCCCTGGAATGCAAAATGTAGAAATTTGTGGTGGGAAGGGCAATAGGGATATGCAGGTAAGCATTCTGCATGTCCAGAGCACACATCCACTGTCCCGCCAAAGAAGGGGCAGAAGGCCTCACAGGAGAGTATTCTGAACCTTTTGTACCCATAAACAAATTCGGGAGCTGAGGTCGAATCTGCCCACATTGCCCGACTTTGGGACGAGGAAGAAATGGGAATAGTATCCCGCCCCCAAAGGTGGAGAGGAACGGGTTCTATCACCTCCTTCAAGAGAAGAGTGGATATTTCTTACTGAACCAGAAGATGATGTTCGGGAGTAAGATGACCTAGGGGAGGTCTCGAGAAGGTTTCAAGAAGAAACTCTGAGTGCCCCTCTGCGATCAGCAGGAGCACCCAAGCATCTGAAGTTGCCCTCTCAAGCTGGTAGGTGGAGGGAGAATCTCCCTCCCATTGGTTCCTCTGGAAAGAGGAGGCTGTGGGAGGGAAGAGTCAGATGGTGTGAGAGCAGCATCGCCGCTGAAACCCCGCTGCTTTTTGGGTGGGGAGGCTTGGCAGCGGAGTGGCCCCACGCCACTGGGCCCTCTCTCTCTGCGCTTTTTGCTGCTTTGCTTTTGCCGATTACGCCTGCGAAAGGGACGACGCTGAGCCTGAGGGGGTTTGTACATGGAGTCGATGGACTTCAGTGCAGTACCCTTCTCCTGCAGATCGGTGATGATGTCCTTGACATCGCCACTGAACAGCGCCGATCCCCGGAAGGCAGACTGCACCTCTGGGACCAATCCTGACACATGAAGCCAGGTATGACACTGCAAACCAACGGTGAAAGCCGAGCTCCAACCGGCAGTGTCCACTGCATCGTATGTGGCATGAAGCACGTGCCGGCTGGCCGAACGTGCAGACTGGACTAGATCAGCCACTTCCTGCTTTGTCGGAGACTCAGGAAGGGGGTCCAACTTAGATTCTACCTCACTAAGGATAGCCTTCTGGTAATCCCCCATATGACCAACATAATTCAGGGTCCTGATACCCAGAGTGGAAGAAGCGTAGACCTTCTTTCCGTACTGGTCCAGAAGGCGAGAATCCTTGTGAGGTGGTGACTAGCTCAGGTGCTTTGGGTTAGTTGTCCTGCCATGGCGGGCGCTAATCACGACCGAATCAGCTCGAGGGTGCGAACTGAGAGAGTCAACACCCTCGGGAGCCTGATAAAGCCTATGTGACTTCCTAGGAAGAGGGCCTAGGTACGACGGTTGCTTCCAAATAATGGAGACAAGGTCGGCATGAGGCTCAATCCAGGGTGGCACCAGGGTCGGAGCGGTCTCTGGCAGATCCAGGTGCGCAGCGAGTTTCTTACACTGTGGATCCGCCTCCAAGTAATGCCACTGATGAGCCTCCTGGATTTTACGCAGCAACTCCGTAAACGAAGGATCCTCCAGAGGTGACTTTGGAGGAGTACTCTGCCTGGGCTTATCCAGAGAGTGGGGCTCGTCATCCAGGTCGGAATGACCGGAGTCATCCAAGGTCTCCGAGGAGGAAGAGGAAGAAGACTCCACCTCCCAAGGCAGGGGAGGAACGAACCCCTTGGGGAGCCCCCAGGGAGGCGTATCCTGTCCCGTTCTGGAACCGGAGGGGTCACCTCTGGTATCCAGAGGAGGAGAGAGGAGGGAGTTTCATCTCTGACGTAGGGGTTCCGGGACCGGCATTTGAAGAAGGCGCTCTACCTCCCTGGTGAGCTGAGCCCTGGCCTCAGCCCACCAGGAGGCTAGAGTCTCCTTCAAGTCCACCGGTGGCTGGGGGGGCGGTGGAGGAGGAGGATACGGATACTGGGGATATCCGCATTGCACGTATTTATACCCAGATGGCGGAAAACCCAGCGTCGGGTAATGAGACACAGTGTACTGTGGCGTTGGGTACTAAGGTGCCGGATACTGTGGCCCCGGGTATGACGGCAGCGGATAGGACGGGGTCGGATACCCAGGGACCGAGGGGTCTGCAGGGGCAGAAGACCCGGAAGGATGCCTGGCAGGCGGGGCAGGAACAGGAGGCCCAGCAGATGGCAGGCCGGTGTAGGGACGGCATACGGGACAGGAAGAGAGATGTCACCCGGCAACAGCAAGACTGGCACTGACATCCGAGGGACCGACTTCAGGTCGTCTGGCCCAGCGGGAGGGAGACCCGACGGGAGCATACCTAGATCCCCCGTCGCCTGGAGATGGAGGAAATATCCACGGTCAGGCTGAGGAGACACTGGGTCCCCAGAGGGCCCAGCGCAGCTACTTGGAGCCAGACGACCACAATAGGGTCGGCATCGGCTCTGATGCCGCGGTGACCGAGGCCGATGTTAGTCTTGGCGGAACCATCGCCTGAGGCAGGCCACGATAGGGGTGCCGTCTGGTCACGCGGCTTAGGGGCTATGGTCTGCCCCAAAGGGTTGAGCAACTTAGCGGCCTTCTCCGGGTGGGCGTCAGAGAAGCTGACGTCAGACTTACCGGAGCCACTCGCACCAGTAGGACGCGCGGCGGGGCCTTGCTGGGAGTGGAAGCCTCCTTTAGCCCGGAGGTGCCCGAAGAGCTCGAGCGCAAGCCAGACAGGCTGGGTTGACGTCTTGGAAGCCCCAAGATGGCCGCGGGCGGTCCTCCGGAATGGACGTTACCTTTAGCACTGCGATTCCAGCTGAAGTCGCGAGTGGCCGAGGAAGAGGAGTCCCGGTCCTTCTCCTTGTCTTTCTTTTTGCGGTGACCCTCGAGGGAAGTTGAGGCCTGACGAAGCTTCTTCAGCTCCTTCTCCATGGAGGGCATTTTCTTTTCAAGTATGTGGGCCTCCAGGGACTGCTGCCTCCGTCTGCGGGTGGTGGCATTGAATTTCAGGCAATGCTGGCACTTCTCCACGGGGTGGTCCGGGCCTAGACAGAAGAGGCACTGGGAGTGGGCGTCTTTGTGCGGGAGTTGGGCGCCGCATGAGTTGCACTTATTCTTGTGCTTGGAGGGTGTAGGGGATGACATACACCACCGAAATAATTACAAAATTCAATAAATCGAAGAAAAAACTGACGGTGAACTACCGACAGACTGACGAAACAGTTGAACTTAAATGCGGCGGCGGACACACTATGGCGGGAAAGAACTAGAAGGTGGGCGTTGGGGACTGCCCCTTTATACTGATGTCGCATGTCGTCAGTCACCTGACGTAGAGGCGGTCCCCCGCCAGGGACTGCTAGCTAGACATTTTTCCGTGGCGTCCTGACGATTGCCGGCTTCAGTTCTATATGTAATTACCCATTGCAAGAGCCCTCTTGAAGTAAGATCAGCCATTTCTATGGGCCTTAGTGTGTTCCACATAACTAAGAGCCCCTCTCTACATCAAGACTGTGTAATCTTCTCTCCCCAGAGGAAGAATGGTCAGTGAAAAATACAGGCAATAACAGACTGATTCAAATGAAAGTCTGATACCACCTTGGGAAGAAACTTTCTGTTGGTTCGAAGGACCATCTTATCACTGTGAAATGAAATGAAGTCAGGTTCCACTGATTAAGCCTGTAATTCACGGATTCTTCTGACAGAGGTAATGGCTACCAGGAATACAGTTTTCCAAGTCAAGTACTTTAGCTCAGCTGAAGATAGAGGCTCAAAAGGGGTCTGAATAAGCTGTGCAATACAGATATTCAGGTCCCAAGAAGGGGTAGGCTCCCGAAAGTGAGGATTAACTTGTACCAGGCCCTTGAAAAATTTCTTGAAAACTGGATGAAATGCCAGGGAAGAGTCCTTACCAGCAGAAAGGCAGGCAGACACAGCTGCCAAATGTACCTTGAGTGGTAGTAGGCCAGAGGCCTAAACTGTTAAGATACACCAAATAGTCCAAAACAGTAGCAATATCAACCAGCTCTGGCAATACATGCTTCTGGGAACACCAAAACCCAAAACTCTTCCATTTGGAGTTGTAAGTCTTTCTAGAAGCAGGTTTCCTGCTAACCTTTAAAATGTCCAAGACTGATTGGAAAAGATGCAGGCTTGCATATTCTAACTCTTCAAGAGCCAGGCTTTGAGCCCGAGAGTGTGAAAGTTGGGGTAAAGAATCCTCGCGAGAGGAGTTAAGAAGATTAAACTTTCTGAAAAGACACAGAGGCACGAACAGTGACAACAGAAGGGGATACCAAGGCAGTCTGTCCCAGTCTGGAGCCACTAGAATTACCTTGCAAGGCTGAGACCTGATCTTGATCAGGCCCTTGAATATCAGAAGAAAAGGAGGAAATGCATAGAGAAACCTGCTTGTCTAATCCAACAACAGAGCATCCTGAGGGACAGGATCCAGAAGAGGTGGTCTGTAGAAAAAAAGAGGAAGTTGGTGATTGTACAGGCCTGCAAAGAGATCCATCTCTGGAGTGCCCACCTCTTGAAGATGACCTGAAGAATTAGAGGATTTGGGGTCCATTCATGGTGACCCCTGGGAAATCCTGCAGAGAGCATCTGCTATATGTTGTCTTTCCTGGGAGATGCACAGTCGTCAGGGAAGCCTGACGGGAATGAGCTAGAGACCATATTTTCATGGCCTCTGTGCACAAGGCCGAGGACCAAGTGCCTCCTGCTTGTTGATGTACCACATGGTTGTGGTATTGTTTGCCCTGATCTGCAACACTTTCCCTGAACAGCAGTTGAGAAGCGTCTGAAGTGCCAGAAAGACAGCTCTCAGTTCAAGAGGCTTATGTGTGGGATGGACTCCTGGTGAGACCAGGTTCCCTGAGCTGTAAGCTGATCTAGGTGAGCCCCCCACCCCATTAAAGAGGCACCTGTGGTGAGAATCACTGAAAGAGCCAGAGAAAAGGGACACCCTGTTGAAGACTGTACTCCTGCAGCCACCACTGGAGGGCCTGAACTAGGATTCGAGACACAGGAACCAATTTGGACAGAGGGTCTTTTTTCTGAGAGCAATAAGATCCGAGATGAAAATGAATTGTCTCAACTGAAACCTTGCACTCTGGACCACTGCTGTGGATGCTGCAATGAGACCCAGCAACTGTAGAAAGTGTCTGGCTGGACGAGAAACTAGAGGACAAAAGAGAAACCAGTGACAAAGGACTGAACCCTTGAGAGGGAGGGAGAAATGCTCTTGCCTGTTGTGTCTAGTTCCACCCTATGAAGTAGAGAAGCTGGGCTGGCTCCAGAACAGACTTTTCTAGGTTCTGAATGAAGCCCAAGGATTCTAGAAGCTTTTGAGCGACCTCTAAGGCTGACTTGACTTGGTCTGAGGACTGGCCCACTAGGAGCCAGTCATCCAGGTATGGGAACAGAAGGATACCTCGTCTCCTGAGGAATGCCACCACTACTGCGAGACACTTGGTGAACACCCTTGGAGCCGATGTTAGGCCGAAAGGCATAGCTCTGAATTGGTAATGGCCTGAGGGCAACTTGAATCCAAGGTACTTTCTGTGGGAATGTCTGATAGGTATGTGGAAGTAGGCATCCTTGAGATCCAGAGAGGCTAGCCAGTCTCCTGGTCTCAGAGGGAAGAATTACTCTTAGAGTTACCATTTTGAATTTTGGTTTTAAGTGTTTGTTCAGGTACCTTAAATCTAGAATGGGTCACCACTCCTCTGTCTTTTTTGGGGTAAGAAAGTATCTGGAGTACAGTCATTTTCCCCTGTGACAATGAGGTACCTTCTCTATTGTTTGCAGAAGCAGAAGGGAGGAGATTTTTGCCTCTAAGGCCTTTGTCTCCAAGGCAGAGGGAGGACTGAAGGACCTTGCTCTCATTTTTCGGAACCTTTTGAAACTGAGAGCAAGTCCCTGGCTCACTACTTCCAGGACCCATTTGTCTGATGTAATAGACTCCCAGGCCTGGGAGTAGTGAGCCAGTCTGCCCTCTACTGGAACTTGGGAGGCGACCCTGACTGACACCTCAGGGTGTCTGTTTGGCAGGGGCTTAGACTGCGTGGATGATGGGTCGGTCATCCCACGCCTGCCTCTTCCCCTAAAGAACCCCATCTGCTGGAAAGAAGAGAAGGGGGCCTGAGCTTGGTAGAAAGGCCACTGAAAAGGCCTGCCCCTGCCAGCCCTGAATAGCTGCTTCTGAGGAATGGCCTGCTTTTTCTTGGCTGCAGCACTCCTGTAGGTGGTCCTATACTCATCCATCTTCATGTAGTTCTCTGTTTGCTCCCCAAACAGAGAATTACCAGTTACAGGGAATCCATGGCCTTAGTCTGGGTATTCTGCAAAAGGTTGGTACATCTAAGCCAAAGTAAGTGTGGATTGAACAACATATCCATGTCCTAGAAATTAAAATTATGTACCTACCATAATTATGATCTTTCTGTGCATCTTCACCATTCATCACTTTTGGGTATATGGTTGGAGGTCATGACCCGATGGGAGCTTTTTTTGGATGGGCGGGTCGGCGCACCATCGGCGCCACCTCAAGGCTGGACGCACCGAGTGGCGCCGGGTTGGCGTTAGGTGCTGTCGGCTCCGCCTCCGCCAGTTCTGAGTCGCCGGAGAGGTGAGGAAAAGGGTTGGGAGGGTGGGACAAGAAGGTCCAAGGGACAGACAAAGGAAAAGATATACAACATAAAGGAGAAATGACAACTTAGAGGACAGAATAAGAAGGAACTCTAAGGGGGATTGGATAGGGGCCACAATCTCTGGAACTAGGAAAAGGGAAGAGGAAGGATTTAGGATAAGCATGAGAGGGGGAGGAGAAAGGTGACAACCATACCCCAGACCTTGACTTATCTCCGGATTGTATAGGAACTGCAAGGAGTAGCCAAAAGGCTTATTGTCAGAATTTAAGGCATGGAATTATTGGCAAAAACTCCAAAAGCAGAAAATGGCTATTCTGGAAGAAAGACAGGACACAAAGAATTCTCCCCCTCACAGGGGAAAAGATTTTTGGTGAAAGAAAATTTAGCATTTTTTTTTTCTTTAAATAATAAACGATATGTCCAACGGACAAAGAAATTTAAAGATGGACAGGAACAAGGTGGAGGAGAGAATGGAGGGCAACTGCCAACTCCCACCCCATAGGGGTGGAGCTAGAGCACTGGAGAAGGAGTGCCCCCCATGCTGACCACTCTCCCCTTAGAAACAACATCCCCTATGTGCCTTTGTTTACCCCACTCCTGACAAAAGGAAGGAGGGGGGTGAGGCTGGACACAAAGAGGGAGGAGGACCCAGAGACTGAGGCCCCAGGGGATGGAGGGGAGTTGATGAATGGTGAAGATACACAGAAAGATCAGAAATATGGTAGGTAATGCACTTCCATATCTTATCTGTGTCAATCTTCACCATTCATCACTTTTGGTGAGTGCGGCCCTGGAGTTTTCCTTTAACCCCAAGGGATAGGGTCCTTTAGCTCTCAGTGGGTGACAAACTAAGTGGGAGAACCGTCGGGTCCTGGAGGGGCCCGAGAGTGGGAAGAGTGAGATCGGGACCCCCCAGAGGGGGAAGGAAGTTGCCCCGACAAAGCGCAGTCTCACTTTACGGGAGAAGAGAGGTTCTCTGGTGGGCGGGTTAATCACCCCGCCCGGGCCAGGGCGTAACAGAAAAGACGCAGCCATACCATCCGCCTAGTGCAGATTGCTGACCCTACGACCCTGGCAGCTACCTCATTGGCATCATACGATGCCCTCACTTGATGCCTTGCTAGCTCCAGGCCACATGCAGAGTGTGCAATGGCTTGTCTGGTTTGCTCCATGTCAGGCATTGAGGCTAGGAGCTGACAGAGTCTGGACCACAGGAACCCGTCATAGGTTGCGTAGTGGGCCTGGTGTGTTGCGATAGAGAGCAGCAACCGTGCCGAGTAGAAAGTCCTCCTACCGCAGAAGTCAAAATTCAAGGAGTCTTGATCTGGGGGCCAGTCCCGGTGAAGGGCACAAAGCCCATTGGGAGTGTCCAGCTGTGTCAATCCTGACTGAGGATGAGGCATGGATCTGGAGACTCCAGGGTGGGCACAATACCGCTGGCAGAGATCCCTGGGGGCAAGAACTCTGGAAAAAGGTATCTGCCAGGAACACAACGACGCCTCCTGAAAGAGAGCAGGCCAGGGGGGCACCACAAGGGTGTCCTCACCGAAATCGCCTAAAAAGGCGTGCGCTGAGTGCTCTGGATTGCTTTGAGTGGGAGGGGTGATACACAGGTCCTCCAACATCCTCATGAGGAATCGCTGATACTCAGCGAGATCAGCAGCTGAAGAAATGTGGACAGAAGACTCCTCTCCCGAGAAGAGGGGATGAGGTGTCAAGAGGACCTTGGCTGTTCAGAGCACGGCTGCTCAGGGGAGGTTGAAAACCTGTCTGTCCATGGCCCTGGCGTGAGCGGGAACTGGGCAGCCATGGTTCTGAACTGCTCCCAGGAGAGAGGCCTAGAAGGACTAAGAATACCTGGGAGCGCAGGGAGAATGCGGCAGAGGGACAGGGACAGAGCTGAGAAGAGAAGTCGACTGACCTCTGCCTGGGCTAGGGAGCGGACCAAGAGCTCAATAAGAAGGAGCTCTGGAAGACTCCACAGCAGACAGCTAACAACCATATCGGAACTGCCTTGGCTGCACTCGGAAGATTCCCCGTGAGGTGACCGGCACTGTGTAGATCCAGAAGGATGGTCCCCTATCTCCAAAGAATAGGTCCCTCTCAAAGAAACGGGGGGCCTGGGCGGATTCGGAAAAGGTCACGAACAGAACTCACACCTCGACCCCTTGGAATCAGAGGTGCCCTCCTCCTCAAGAGAGACACAGCCTAGGCAGCTGGCAACCCTGGTCAGCCACCGAAGGAGCTATCCAAGGAGCACTGCCCTCCCCTCCTGTGGGTGCTCTGATCGGACCCAAAGTTGGGCGATCTAGGCACACCACTCAAGGGGGTACAACCACTGAGGCGTCAGCAAACCCTCTGAGGCCAGGCTGCAGAGCAATAGTGGCCTGCACCACTGCCTGCTGGTCAGCACCCCTGACCCTGGCCACGGTAGCCGTTGTCCGGTCCTCAGAGGGGGGGCTGGTCGCGGCCTGTCGAGGATACTACTAGAGTGACCACCAGGGCAACTAGCTCCAAGGAGCCAGACTGCTTGTCCGACACAGAGTCAGACTCCTTCTCTGAACAAGTGGAAACCGAAGTCCTGTGCCAGACAGTGGGTGGGTGCTCCGCGCCATCTCGACCAAACGGGGCACCAGAAAAGGAGACTGCACCCGAGACTGTTCCAATGCCCCCCCCCCCCTCAGCACTGCGAACGGTGGCAGGAGGAGGCATGGCTCCAACAAGAACAGCAATTCTGGTGTCAGAACCCGACACGGCGCCGTCTGGCCCCACAGTGCCACGAACGGCTCCGGGGACAGAGACGGCGCTGACGGCTCAGACAGCCCCATCGACACTGAGAATGGTGCCGAGGGTAGAAGCTGTGCCGACGACAGTGCCAACAGTGGTCTCGGCACCGTGAACGGCGCTGAGATCTGGAAACCCTATGGCGCCATGGCCTAGCTCAGAGCAGCGCACGACTCCAGAGGAGGACACGGCGCCGTGCTCAACCTCGGCGCCGCGAGAGAAAGATGACGGCAGCGCCATAGAAACTCCAACGGTGCCACTAGCACTACCAGCGCCCCGAACGGCACCAACAGCAGCCACGGTGCAGAGAAAGTGGCCGGCACCAAAAGAGCCCATGGCACAGCAAACGGCACCGAGGCCCAAAACGGTGCCAACTGATGGTGTCGAGGATGGCACTGACCCAGGCCTTCCAAGCCGTGGGTCCGACACCAGGGGAGCCTTCACCCCCGAAGGGGCGATTTCCATAACGATGCCACCCATCTGTCCCCCGGGGGGGAACAGACTGGGCCTCCTGCACTGTGGGAAGAGCCTCGGCCATGGCTAGGCTGGGAAAAGCCGAGGCTCCCTCCTCCTCCTCGGTTTGTATAGAACCGGGAGTGGACTTGGAGGAAAGGCCGAGAGAATGTGGCTTGGCCCGATGAGTGCGAACCGACCCCTGAAAGTCGGCGGAGCCGGCCCCACTTTCAGCGCACGTTCTTCGATTACTCTCCGATCCATGGAGAAACAGGCCACATAAATCCATGTCATGAAGCGGCCAAGACACGCATGGCAAAGGTCGCTGGTCGGTGACTGAATATTTTCGGCCGCATGGGCACCGTCGCATGGGGTGGTGCTGTCCCGCCCTGGAAGTTTTCTTGCCCTCCAACTGAGACATGACCTACGGAGAAAAAAACCCCACCAAAACCAGACTCGACGTTGCAGAAAATAGAATAACTGGAAAAGTCTTACCGGGCGACATCGAGTATGGCAAAACAGAACCAGCAGGCGGAACAGGCGGACTTGACACGAATTGAAAATGATGGAGTCGAGAAAACTGTGAAACAGGCCTCAAAATCTTCCTCTAGCGTCCACGAGGTGACCTCGATGCGGGAGGCGAAGAACTGGGCGTGAGCGGGCCATTGGCACCTAACAGCCAATTCGTGGGCCGCGGTGCGGCCGGGCCTTGAGGCGCTGATTGTGCCTAATTCCCCATCCAAAAAAAAAAAAAAGAAGGCTCCTGCAGGGTCATGACCTCCAGCCACATACCCAAAAGTGATGAATGGTGAAGACTGACAGATAAGATCTGCACTTTGGATGCCTCTGTACCATCTACAGCCACCTGTTCCAGCTCCTTGGCTAGCTGGGGAAAGGCATTCTTAGCCAGCTCCACAACCGTATCCCACATAGACTTCTGGTACCTGGCTGTATATGCCATATAATTTGATTGCCTGAGCCCCAAAGAGGATGCCAAGTACTACTTCTTAGCCATGGCATCCACTTTCCTGGAATCTTTATCTGGGGAGTGAGATGCCAGGGGAATACTAGCCTTGTCACAGGCTGTAGCTTGCACTACCCCAACATGGCTGCAATGTGCTGAAAGGAAGTATGTGCCAGGGCCTGATAAAGCATACCTCCTGTCTATTTTTTTTTTATCCACAGGAGGAATGGATGTGGGAAATTGCATGTTTTTCTGTGTCTGTTTCCCCAGGGATTTGTACAAAGGGATGGACACTCTGACTCTGGAACATCCATCATTTCCACATAATCAGGCTCCTCTGATCCTGCTCAGCCTATTCCATAGGAAGCTGAAGAGTCTCAGCTACCTTCTTGTAGAACAAGAAGTGGAAGGGGGACTCAAAGCCTGGGAGGGGAACATTGGAAGGCCTGTCTGGAGGGGATGTCAGGCTCTACTGGCTCATCTAGGCCTTCAAACTCTCCTTCATCCTCTTCCTCATCCTTCTCCTCCCAATCACCCTCATAGTATGCCTCCGGATCGATATCTGAGGCAAAAACCTCCGAGCGAACGAACACCTCTGAACCAATCTCTGTTCCGGTTGGACCAGGCTCATGATTACTATAAAGTTACTTTAGCTATTTCCTCAAGCTGGAACATGAGTTGCTGGATCCGAACCGCTGATTTTCTCTCTTTGACGGAACCGACTCCGCAGAGTTGGCTCTCCTTTTGCCCGAAGAGGTATCGCCCAGGTCAGTAGGCGCCCCTTCAGGTTCAGTAGCAACCAAACCGGGCTGGTCATCCGGATCAATGGACTTCTCTGCTTCCCTTTCCTTCAGCCTACTCAAACGTTTTTCAAGAGTGGCTTTATGAAAGTTCTTACAAATTTGACAGTCTACCTTGAGGTGGTCAAACCCCAGACAATAAACACATACGAGATGGAGATCAGCCTTAGCAAAGGCCTCCCCACACTCGATACAGTGCTGAAACCCAGTGGGACCAGTTTTCTTTTTGGATTTCTCAGACATGCCGAAAATCAGAAAAGTCGCCCTTGTCAGCTTTCATGCCAGGTAACTAAAACCTATCAGTTCCAACCGTGTCACGGGCTGGTTAAAAAAATCCTACAAAATCCAGATTTTTTTTTTTAGAAACCGATGAGTACCAGAAAACCACAAATATTTTGCAATAGAACAGAAAAAAACAATAGGTTTCGGTTCTAAACTGGACCGACCGAAAAAGAATCAAAGCCAAAACAATTTCTAAATGTCACAAAATGCCACTACCTACTACTACCACTTACTGTTACCGAGACAGAGGTAAGAATACCAAAGGAAATACGAACTGTGGTTTAAAAAAAAATGACCGATTCGAAGTTTTACCGAACCGAATCGCAGGAGGGATCTCCGGAGTGACTTCACAGTTAGGCGGAGTAAGAAATCTGACGGTTAGACTTCAGAGTACCACAGACACGAGGTTTGAAAACCAAGCTCGAGCTCAACGTTTTGTGCCTTGGCATACAGTTAACCCTTTACTCTCCGGAGCAGTTCAAGTGCTGGGGCTAACTGCATATAGTCAGAATACAGCAAGACTTCAAGAGTGACTGACTGTCTTCGAAGTCTCTGATTGGTTTCTGAGAGTCCATTGGACTGGTCTCAAATGTAGACTGGCAAATGCTACAGTAGTGATGGTAGTGGCCATGTCATGTGCCCTAGAAAGCATAAAAGTCGTCTGGCTGGGATAACTTTTTGAGTTTGTATCTGGAAAGCCAGAGATAGAAGCTTGTCTTGCCGGGTGGCAGGGAGGTAAAGCCTTGGCGGAGGCGGTATCTAGGACTGCTCCTATATGCTGGAGCTACTAGTTAGGGGTCGGGTTGGACTTTGGCTGGCTGACCGTACTCCCTAGGGAGTGAAACAGAGTAAGGGTTGCTTGAAGGGAGGAAGGCAGAGAAGTTCTGGAGTCCACTTTTATGAGCCAGTTGTCCACATGTGGGAAAACAAAGTGTCCTTCCCATTATAGGGCTGCCGCCACTACCGCTAGGCATTTGTTAAATATTCTCGAAGCAGATGAAAGACCAAACAGGAGTGCCCGGAATTGGTAATGTTGTCCTAGCAGGTAGAAGTGAAGGAACTGGTGGTGGGCAGGGTGGATGGGGATATGCAGGTAGGCATCTTTCATGTCTAATGCACAGTGCCAATCCCCTTGTTTTAACAGCAGCATTATCGATGTTAAGGTGATCATCCAGAACCTTTTATACTGAAAGTGTAAATTCAGTTGTCAGAGTTCTAGCATAGGTCTGAGATCTCTAGTTCATTTCCAG
Source organism: Neoceratodus forsteri (assembly GCA_016271365.2). Taxonomy (NCBI): domain Eukaryota; kingdom Metazoa; phylum Chordata; order Ceratodontiformes; family Ceratodontidae; genus Neoceratodus; species Neoceratodus forsteri. The sequence continues at coordinate 514,386,829 of CM028137.1, forward strand.
GAAGAAGAAGTGGGAATAAAATCCCTGTTGGTTTTCTGATGGAGGGACTGGACAGATGGCTTTCTTGAGTAGAAGAGCCTGGAGTTCCTCCTGGAGAATAGGAATCTGTTCGGGCAGGTACTGGACGGAGCAGGGGGATGAGGGGGAGGCATAGAGGTTAGTTCCAGGGTATGACCCCTCAATGATCTGACGTACCCACTCGTCTGAAGTGATAGTTTGCAATGCCTCTAAATGGAGGGCAAAATGACCGTCCACGGCTTCCGAGGCCTGGTAGAAGAAGCTGGGGAAATGCCCTCGTTGGTCACAGGGAGACAGACTGACCGGATCCACCCGGAGGGTGAGAGCAGGAGCCCTTAGTGACAGAAGTGGCGGTTCTATAAGAGGGCTGGGAATAACCACGGGATCAGCCACTGTATTTACCACCTCTTTGTATGAAAGGAGGACTGGGGATGGTACGATGATTGTGAGGTATGGTACATACCATGAATGGTACATAGGGTACATCCTGAAGACTGGAGATCGTCTAAAAGTGTTTGGGTACCTAGATTAAAAGCTTGGACCCATTAAAGGGGCATTAACAACTTTATGTTGTACATCTATGTAAACCCCAGACATGAAGCCAAGCATGTCGTCTGAGGGTAATCCCCACTGCCGACATATGGTCTGAAGTGTCGACTGCCTCATAACATGAATGAAGTAGGTGCCAGGATAAGGAGTTGCCAGTAGATACAGTAGCCAACAACTGGTCCCGCGCTTGATAAAGAGGGAGTTTGTTGACTAGGTCTGTAGCAGAGGACCAGAGAATACATTGGTACTTGATCATCTGTCCCGTATAGTTTAGAATCCTCAGATTCATGGTACCTCCTTGGAACACCTTTTTCACTAGGTAATCAGTCCTACGGGAGTCCTTATCAGGAGGTATGGAGCTGATGTGCTTGGGTCGTTTAGTACGATCATGAGCCACAGTGATCACTACCGAATCTGCTTCAGGGTTAGTTGAAGGAAAAGGATGGTCAAGAAGAGCCTGATAAAGATGATTTTCTAGGAATGGCCAGGACAGCAAAAGGCTGATTCCAGGCTGCTAGCATAGCGTTTTTGTAGGTTTGTATACGTGGGGGTACCACTATGACAGGTTTCTTTGACAATTCTAAGTAGCCCGCTATGTCCTTTCTTTATCATGTTTAGTAGTTGAAAACCCCATGACCTTTTGGATTTGGATCATCTTGTGAAAAGATGGGTCTTCAGAGGGAGAGGTCCTCGTTTAATGAGAAAATAGTGGAAAGAGGGGACGGAGGACGGGAATTTAGCTCTGGTAAGTCCACATCCTCAAAATCTCTGGTGATATCTGTTGGAAATTCAGCCTCATCTGATATGTAATCATCCACATTGGGGGGGGGGGGAGAGACTAGGTAGGGGAGTGATCACTGTCCTGCTGGAAGCACAGGTGGAGGGTGGAGAACTGGAAAGGCAACTCTGCTCCCATGAGGTGGGAACTAGGACTACCTAATGGCTTGTACAACCTGCTGTACCACTGTGGTTGCATCCACTGGGGTGGGGGGAGAGGAGGTCTAAGAAACCAGGGGAATAGTGGAAGAAATAGGATGTGTGGTATATGCAGGTCTAGCACCTGAGTGGTACAGCCCAGGGTCCCGATCTCTATCTGCCTGACCCCTATGAGAGAGAACCTGTGAAGGAGGTGGGGCAGTGTGTATTGCAAAGGCAGTAGGCTTCCCCATGAGAACGTGACCCATCATCGATGGGGTAGCAAGGGAAGTAGCCTTAGAATGTTTAAATGAGGACATCGATGGGAAACTAACCCCGTCAATGGAGCATTGATGGAACTCTCATAGGAGTTATCCGGAACTGCCAGTAGAGTGCAGACTAGAGGTGAAAATCCCAGTCGAAGAGGCAGCTTTGGAGGGCATCAAGTGCACGTGGAGCACCAGAAATGGTGACAGTCGGAATGTTTGCCCAGAGAGGATGAGGAGGGCTTCTTCTCTTTTTTCTGCCTCTTATGAGAATCAGTGGACTTGGAGCCTTTGAGACGGCCCCCCTGATTCTCTAGTACAGACAATTTCTGCTCCCTAAAGTAGGATTCTATCTCCTGCAGCAGTCGTTGATGGGTTGCCTGGTTGAATTCCTGGCAATGAAAGCAGGAGATAGTGTCGTGTGTAGGTCCCAGATACTGAACACACACACTCTGGTTGTCAAAATGGTAGATCTTTCTACTCCAACGACAGGAGCGAAATAGAGCTGACTTGCTTGTAGATTCTTTGGACATTCATCGATGTAGTTAGTGAAACGGAAAAATTCCGCTGCTAGCTCAAGTTTTTGTTGACTGCTGCTCTCTGCACTAGCTTCTGCGTGCGAGCTGAAGACAGTGGGAAAATGAACTAAGGATACCGGGACCACCCACTCATATAGGAAACAGGAAAATGTCATGTGTGGGTGGCCCTGGAAAAGACTGCTAGAAAAGCTGCCGCACCACAGCGCCCCTGGTGATAACCAAGTGCATTACCTACTGCAAGAGATCATCTCGTGGAAGATCTACTGTTACAGGTGAGTAAAGACAGGTTACTCACACTCATTGGCATGTCCCTTCCACTTTAAATCTTGCCGGAAGTCTTCAGCTGGCTCTCTTCACCCACCCGGTGGTATATACCTCGGCTCTGCCACATGATGCCAGATCTTTGGCCGCTGGAAGCAAGGTGATGCGCCTAAGCCAGGGGGTCAGGTGGGCATGCAGGATGAACAACATATACCACTCCTAGAACTATTGGACACAGGTGAGTAACCTGTTCTTCTCAAAGCGTGGCTATGTTGTTCATCCACACTTTGGCAGACTCCTAGCAGTTCTCCAGAAGGAGGAGGCAAGGCACACACCCCTACTTAGAAACAGAGATTGAGAACCGAGACCCCAAAACCAGCGTCCCGGCGTGACTCAAAGATCGATGTGGTAATGGGTAATGAAGGTGTTTACTGACTTCAGGTAGCAGCCCGACAGATTTCCTGGATAGGGATGTCCCTGGAAGCAGCCACCGATGCAGCAGTATGGTGGATAGAATAAGCTCTTATCCCTCTGGGAGGCTCCTTGCCTGCCAACTCATAGCACAGACCTATGCATGATGTAATCCATCTTGCAATGGTCCATTTGGCTGCAGGTCTGCAAGAAGCGGCTTCAGCATAGATGACAAACAGCTGGCGAACTTCTCCCCGAATCTCCGCCGTCCTCTCCTTGTAGGAGAGCGCATGTCTAAGGTCCAGGGTATGGAGCCTGTACTCTGCGTCCGACGTGTAGTTAGGGTAGTATACCGGCAGAGTAAACACCTGGTTAAGGTGAAAAAAAATTACTCACCTTAGTAATGTTGTTTCTTCTAATGGCGTCTTGCTGTATTCTGACAATAGCAGAGAGTCCCAGCCTTCGAACTGCCCCGGAGATGAAAGAGTTAACTTTCCATGCCAGGCATGGAACGCTGACCTCGAGCCCAGTTGAGACTCTGTCTGTTGCTGTTTGAACTCAAACTGTCAGATCTTTACGGGCTAAACTCACTGAGGTCCTGTGTGGAAGCTGTAAACCTACACTAGCCAACTGGCTACTAACATAAGAACACATTTTTTGGTCCCAAAACAAAGACTCAAGTCAGGAAACCCAAAAAAATGGAATAAACACAACACCCACTCACCCAAAGAAAGAGGGTGATAAAAAAGGAGGGGCACCTCCTGAGTGCCAACACTGCTACTGCCCACCCACATCCCAAAAACAAAGGTTCTGAGAGGGGAAGGCCAGAATACAGCAAGACAACATTAGAAGAAACAACATTACTAAGGTGAGTAATTTTTCTTCAAACAACATGAAGTCTTGCTGTATTCTGACAATAGTAGACTACTAACATTACTCCACGGAGGAGGGACAGAACCTACTTAGGAAATAGGCTCTGAAGCACAGCTGTGCCAAACTGAGCATCACTCCTAGCCTGGATATCCACAGAGTAATGCTTGGTAAAAGTGAGAACTGTTTTCCAGGTAGCTGCTTGACATATCTCTAAGATAGGAATATCCCTGGCAGCAGCCAGGGAAGCAGCTGTACCTCTGGTAGAGTGAGCCCTCAGGCCTGAGGGTGGAACCTTACCTAGTTTTTCATAGCAAAATTGGATGCAAGAGACAATCCACCTGGCAATGGATCTTTTAGTGGCAAGTTTTCCTTTACCAACCTCACCATAAGTGAGGAACAGTTGGAGGGAGTCAAACCTGTGACCCTTGGTACGTTCTATGTAGTAGCTGAGGGCTCTTTTCACATCTAACTGTAGCCTCCTCTCACCAGAGGAGGAATGGTCAGTGAAGTAAACAGGAAGAGACAATGATTGGTTAAGGTGGAAGTCTGAAACCACCTTAGGTAAAAACTTCCTGTCAGTCCTGAGGACCACGTTATCTCTATGGAAAGAGAAAGTCAGGCTCCACTGACAGGGTTTGTAACTCACTTATGCGCCTGGCAAAAGTGATGGCCACCAGAACCACAGTTTTCCAAGTCAAGTACTTAAGCTCTGCTGAGGACAAAGGCTCAAAAGGGGGTTGCATGAGCTGAGCAATGCAAACGTTAAGGTCCCAAGCAGGGGCAGGATCCCTGAATGGCGGATTGGTATGAAGCAATCCCTTGAAAAACTTGGAGAATACAGGGTGAGCTGAAAGAGAAGAGGGCTTACCTGTGAAATAAAAGCAGAGACAGCCGCCAGATGCACCCTTAGTGTAGCTGGTCTGAGTCCCAAGCTGTTCAGGTGAACCATATAGTCAAGGACTGTGGGCAGGTCAGCAGACTCTGGGGAAGTATGCCTCCCAGAGCACCATATGGAAAATCTTTTCCATTTGGAATTATAAGTAGTTCTGGTGGAAGGCTTCCTGAAGCCTTTAGAATATCCATAACACCATGGGACAGGTGTAATCAGCAAACTCTAACTCTTCAAGAGCCAGGCCTTGAAATTTAGAGATTTGAGGTTCGGGTACCAAACCCTCCCCTGAGCACAGGTTAACAGGTTGTGATTCCTGGGAAGAGACAAGGGAAGGTGGACTGCTAAGGACAATAGTAGAGGATACCAGGGCTGTCTGGCCCAGTCTGGAGCAATCAGGATCACCTTGCAGGACTGAGACCTGATTTTGACCAGCACTTTGAACAGGAGAGGGACGTGGGAAAAGCATACAGGAACTTCCCTTCCCAACCGAGAACTAAGGCATCCAGGGGGACTGAGCCCAACACTGGGGGCCTGCAGAAAACAGGGGAAGTTGGTGATTGTCTGGGGCTGCAAAAAGATCTATCTGTGGGGTGCCCCATCTGGAGAAGATCACCTCCAAAACCAGGGGATCCAGTGACCATTCGTGATGGCCCTGAGATATCCTGCTGAGAGCATCTGTCAGGACACTGTCCTTGCCTGGGAGGTGTACTGCTGTGAGGGAGGTGTTCAGGGAATAGGCCAGAGACCACAACTTCATTGCTTCTGTGCACAAGGCCGTAGACCGAGTGCCCCTTTGCTTGTTGATATACCACATTGTGGTGGTATTGTCTGTTCTGATCCGAACAACTTTGTTCTGAACAGACTTGGAAAAAGCTTGAAGTGCTAGAAACACTGCTCTGAGTTCCAACAGATTGATGTAAGCAGAGATTCCTGAGGGGACACAACCTCTTGGGTGGTCAGGTCTCCCAAGTGAGCCCCCCACCCCAAGAGGGAGGCATCTGTAGTAAGGATTAAAGAGTGAGACTGAGTGACAAAGGGGACTCCCTGTCTTAGATTGTTCTGATCCTGCCACCACTGCAGGGCCTGGATCAGGGTTCGAGTCACTGGTATCAGTTTGGAAAGAGGGTCCTTTTTCTGAGACCAAAAGGCTCTCAAGTGGAACTGAATGTCCCTCATCTGAAATCTTGCTCCCTGCACCACTGCTGTAGAAGCAGCCATGTGTCCCAGGAGCTGCAGAAAATGCCTTGCTGGTTGAGGCACCTGTAGGGTGAATGAAGAGGCCAGTGTGATAAGGGTCCTGCCCTGTCCAGGGAGGGAAGGAAGGCTCTGGCCTTTTCTGTATCTAGCTCGCCTATGAAGGTGAGGAGCTGAACAGGCTCAGAACTGACTTTGAAAGATTCAGAAGGAAACCTAGAGAGGTGAGCAGTTGCTGAGTTATCTCTAGATGTAACTTGACTTGGTCTGGGGACTGGTCTACTATGAGCCAATCGTCCAGGTATGGGAAGATGGCAATCCTTTGCCTTCTTAGAGAAGCAACTACTACTGCCAGGCATTTTGTGAACACCCTTGGAGCAGAGGTTAGGCTGAAGGGCATTGCTCTGAATTGGTAATGGCCTGAGGGCAGCTCGAACCTGAGGTACTTTCGATGGGAGCTTCTGATGAGAATATGAAAATAGGCATCCTTGAGGTCCAGGGAGACTAGCCAGTCCCCTGGCCTTAGAGAGAGTAGAATTATTCCCAGAGTCACCATTTTGAACTTTGGCTTTAAAGGTGCTTGTTTAAGTATCTGAGATCCAGGATGGGCCATTCTCCTGTCTTTTTGGGGTAAGGAAGTACCTGGAGTACAGTCCTTTGCCTTGGTGTAGGGGTGGAACCCTTTCCACAGCTCTGAGAGCCAGGAGGGAAGAGACCTCTGCCTCGAGGGCGAGTGCCTCTGAGGGATTTGCAGGTGGAAAGGATCTGGTTCTCAGCTTTGGAAATTTTTTGAAGCTGAGAACCAGTCCCTGGCTTACTACTTCCAGGACCCATTTGTCTGATATTAAAGACTTCCAGTCCTGGACAAAGTAAGCCAGCCTGCCCCCTACAGGTGGTGGAGAATCGGCCCTGGCAAACCCATCAGTGTGCCTGTTTGGCAGGGGGTTTAGGCTGAGGGGTGGAAGCAGGTCTGCTTTGCACCCTTCTACCTCTCTAAAGAACCCCCTCTGAGCATAGGCAGAAGAGGAGGCCTGGGCTTGGTAGAAAGGCCTATGAAAAGGCCTGCCCCTGCGATGCTGCCTCTGAGGAGTGGCTTGCCTTTCCTTGGCCTGAGCACTCCTATAGGTGGTCCTGTATTCATCCATTTTCTTCATGTGATTCTCTGTTTGCTCCCCAGAGAATTACCCACAACAGGAAAATCCATGGCCTTAGTCTGGGTATCCTGCGACAGGCTAGTACATCTGAGCCAAGCCATTCTCCGAAGTGCCACAGATGTAGCCATGACTCTAGATGAAACATCACTGGAGTCCGCTGCAGCATGGAATTGCACCTTGGATGCCTCAATACCATCAGTAGCCACCTGCTCCAGATCCTTGGCAAGCTGGCCAGGGACCTGTTTAGCTAAAGCCATGACAGTGTCCCATCTAGATTTCTGATACCTAGCTGTATAGGCCATATAATTGGTCTGTCTGAGTCCCAAGGATGCTGCCATGTACTGTTTCTTTGCCATGGCATCAATCCTCCTGGAGTCCTTGTCTGGGGTGTGGAAGCCAAGGGATATTAGCCTTATCACAGGTTGCAGCCTGCACTACCCAACATGGCTGCATTGTTGTGTAAGGAACACCGTATCTGAGCCTGACAGAGTATACCTCTTGTCTCTTTTATCCACAGGAGGTATAGTATTAGAGTCTTTAAAATCTTAAATGTCTGTTTCCCAAAAGATTTGTGTAGAGGAATAGACAGCCTCCTTGAACTCTGGGATATCCATCATTTCCACATAGTCAGGCTCTTCCTGGTCATCCACAGCTTCTTCCATAGGAAGCTGAAGGGTTTCGCCACTTTCTTGTAAAACATGAAATGGAGGGGACTCAAAGCCTAGGAGACACTCCTGAAGGTCTGTCTGGGGAGATGTCCGGGTCAATGGGCACATTCAGACTTTCAAAACCACATTCACTTTCCTCATACTCCTCTTCCTCCTCCTCCGGTTCATAATATTCTTCCGAATCATAATCCGGAACCGGTGGAACCGGCCGAACTGAGTGCCTTCCTGATGGTGCCGGTTCAGTCGGAACCGGGGAAAGCGACTGCACAATTTTTATCGCTTTGGCTATTTCATCAGCTGTTGGAGAAGAAAGTTTTGGATCCACACCAGCTGATTTCTCCTTCTTGTTCTCTTAGCCAGAACAGACTCCTCGGAATCGGTTCTCCTTTTGCCCGAAGAAGTTTCGCCCTGGTCAGAGGGCACTCCTTCTGGTTCGGTTTGAACTGAACTGGGCTGGCCATCCGGGTCAGCTGACTTTTTGGCCTCCCTTTCCCTGAGCCTACCAACTCTCTTCTCTAGGGTAGCTGCAGGAAAATTTTTACAAATCTGGCAGTCTGAATTGAGGTGGTCAAACCCCAGACAAACACAGGTGGTGTGGGGGTCAGCCTTAGCAAAGACTTCCCCACACACACTACAGTGTTGAAACCCAGTGGGCCCGGTTTTTCTTTTGGGTTTCTCAGACATGGTGCCAGTCCTAACAAAACTTACCCTTTTAATGGCAATCCGCCAGGCAAGACCCTCTTATCGGTTCCTGACCGTGTTACGGGTCGTGGAAAAAAACGTAATAAAATCCGTTTTTTTTAGAACCGATAAGAACCGGTAACCACACTCTAAAGTAGAAATAAAGATTTTTACAACAACTTGATCGGTTCAAACCGAACCGATGAACCGTTTACAAGTTCCACACAGAATAGAAAAAAAACCTATCTAGTACTCACGAATACCACAGACAGAGACTGAACCAACAGGTTGTGGTTTAAATTCGGTCGAAAACCGAGAAAAGCGGTACTTTAACCGACAAATTGAACCGAGCAAAGGAGAAATCTCCGGAGCGACTGTTCAGTGAGGAGGAGTAAAGAATCTGACGGTTTGAGTTCAAACAGCAACAGACAGAGTCTCAACCGAGCTCGAGCTCAGCATTCCATGCCTGGCATGGAAAGTTAACTCTTTCATCTCCGGGGCAGTTCAAAGGTTGGGACTCACTGCTATTGTCAGAATACAGCAAGACTTCATGTTGTTTGAACTCTGACACGACCTTCGGAAGGAATTTCGGGTGGGGGCGTAGGACAACTTTGTCCCTGTGAAAGACCAGATAAGGGGAGTCCACCGAGAGTGCCTGGAGCACCCTGTCCTTCTGGCTCATGCGATAGCCACCAGGAAGGCAGTCTTCCACAACAAGTGCGAGAGCTCATGCTTGTGCATGGGTTCGAATGGCTTGCCCATGAGCTTTGCCAAAACCAGCAACAAATCCCACGGTGGTGAAGGTTCACGCACCGGAGGGGATATGTGATCCAGGCCTTTGAAGAACCACCCGACCACTGTCTCCTGTGCCAATGTCGACTGACCAGCCCGCGCCCAGTAAGCAGAGATGGCTGCCAGGTGCACCCTAAGGGTCGATGACTGAAGATCCCCTTTGGAGAGAGACCAAAGGTAGTCTAAAATGTTAGCCACAGAACAGGATAAGGGGTCCAGACTCTTACCCTGACACCAAATGGAAAACCTTTTCCATTTAAAGGCATAACATTTCCTGGACGATTCCTTACGAGATGCCTCCACCATGGTGTAGACAACCTCGGAAAGACCGAGAGCCTGGAACTCTAGCCACTCAGGTACCAGGCTGTGAGGTGCAGGGAATGAAGGTCCAGGTGGAATACCTTCCCCTGGTTCAATGATATCAGGTCCAGACATGTACAAAGCCGCTCCGGGGCCCTGCAGCTGAGGCTGAGGAGATCTGGATACCAGAACTGGCGGGGCCAATCTGGGGCTACCAGGATCACCTTCGCCTTGTCCCTCCTCACCTTGAGTAACACCTTGTGGATCAAGGGAAATGGAGGGAAGGCGTAGGGGAGGCCTGGGGTCCACGGCCTCGAAAAGGCATCCCCCTGCAGCGAGCTCTGCTGAGGGGGCGGCGAATGGTACAGCCTTAGCTTGGTGTTCTCCTTGGAGGCAAACAGGTCCACCAACGGTTTGACCCAACGGGAGAACAGATTGTAAGCCACCTCTGGATGGAGAGACCACTCGTGGGATGTCTGGCCTACGTGGCTGAGAGCATCCGCCAGTTGGTTCGAGACTCCTGCCACATGGATGGCAAGGAGATCCGCCTCCAACCGGCTGACGAAGGTCCAGGTAAGGAGCACCTCCTTGCATAGCAGACGGGAGTGCGTGTCACTCTGTTTGTTGAGGTAGTACATGGCCATGGTATAGTCCGTCTGGACTTGAACCACTTGACCCCGGAGCTGAGGAGCAAAAGCTGACAGTGCCAGTCTGACTGCTCTGAGCTTCAACAGGTTGATGTGGCAACGGGACTCCTCGGGGGTCCAGAACCCGTGGGCTCCCCAGCCCATAAGAGAGGCATTGGTTCGTGAGGATGACCGCTGGCTGGGAAGGACAAATGGAATGCCTTCCTGCAGACGACTTGGGACAGTCCACCATTGGAGAGCATCCCACATCTTCTGGGTGACAGAGACCAGCTGGTGAAAAGACCCTGGACGCTGAGTCCACTGAGCGCCAGCTCCCACTGGAGGGGATGCATGTACAACCTGGCCCAACTGACCACTGAGGTGCACGCCGCCATGTAACCCAGAAGGCGCAAGAAGTCTCAGGCAGGGCGCAAGTGCCCAACCAGAAATGATTGGGCAAAGGAGGAAAGAACCTCCGCCCAGTCTGCCAGAGCTGAGCTCTGTCCCGATAAAGCCCATCACCTGAGAGGGCACGAGTTCAGACTTGGCCTCGTTGATCAGGAGGCCTATGGGAACAGGTTTGGAGGGTCATGTCCCTGGACCTCTCCACCTCCTGCAGGGAGGAACCCGCCAGGAGCCAGTCATCGAGGTAAGGGTATATGTGAACCCCTTGACGCCGTAGATGGGCTACCGCCACTGCAATGCATTTGGTGAAGACCCGAGGGGCTGATGACAGGCCGAACGGCATGGCTCGGAACTCATACAGGGTCCCTTCGACCCTGAAGCGGAGGATCCGCTGGTGGGATGGACGGATTGGGACATGAAAGAATGCGTTCTGTAGATCCAGTGAACAGAACCACATGTTTCGCTCCAGAGATTGTATGATCTGGTTCAGAGTTATCATCCGGAAGGTGCGAGACCCGAGATGTTGATTCAGGTCATGGAGATCTAGGATGGGGTGCCAACCCCCCCCGTCCGCTTGGGCACGAGAAGCACCTGGACACGAAGCCTGGGTCTGTAGGAGGATCTGGCACTGGAGCTACCGCCTCCTTGCGAAGGAGCTGAGCAATGTCGTCCCGAAGGGCCGACTGAGCACCAACTGAGTTCCTTCCCTCCCATGGGGCACGGGCTCAGCAAGGAGGGTACTGCTCAAACTCTAGAGGCAGTCCCCAACTGACCACTTCCAAGACCCACCTGTCCGAAGTGATACCGGACCAGGCGGAAAGTGGCGGAGCCGGCCCCTCATGGGAGGACCCAGAACTGGCGTGACGGGAGTAGGGGTGGCCACCCCGACCCGTCACTGTGCAGACTTAGAGGAGGAGGAAGCTCCTGGACCGGCACCTTGGCCTCCTTTGCGGGGCTGTTGGGGACCCTGCTTGGGCCTAGAGTGCCAAGCTTGAGCCTGCTGTTGATGCTGACCTCCCTGGAATGGGGGCTGCCTAACCATAGGGGAAGAGTGCCGAAAGGGCTTCTTCTTGCACTTCTGCTGATTTTTGCCAGAAGAACCCTTAGCAGAAGTGGCATCCAAGGTGGCATTGGACTGCTCAATGCGCTGCAGGTGACCTGCCACTCCCGGATGGAAAAGGTCGGTGCCAAGGAAGGGCACATCAGCTAGCTTGTGCCGAGTATCTGCCAGAAAGGAGGATAATCTCAGTCAGGCCCTACGGCGAGTGGCCACTGCGGCTGCTAGAGAACGGGCACAGGAATCTCCAATGTGCAGAGCCAGCTAGAGCTGCTGTTTTGCAACAGCACGGCCCTGGTCACGGACTTGCTTAACCATGATCTGCATGTCCGCTGGGAGATGAGGGAGGACTTCTCTCACACCCTCTTGGGGTCGCTAGATGAAGTCTGCCATGATCACTGCCGAGCTGGCCTGACGAAGGCCCAACGATGAGGCCGCATATACCGTCTGGGCAGAATGGTCCATATTTTTGGACTCCTTGTCCGGAGGGCGGTCAGTATCCGCTGAGCTACCCATGCATTGAAACACTGAGGCAGTCACAAAACTCTCGGCCGAGGGATGCTCAGTGAAGCCTGCCAAGGACCCCATAGGTACAGTGTACTTGCGAGCCATGCGGGCAGACTGAGCCGGGCAAGAGGCAGGGCGCTGCCATAGCTCAAGGGCCGGGCCAACAATGGCTTCGGCCACTGGAAAGGCCTCCGTCGGGGTATCCTCCCTCTTAAGGATATCCGAGAGAGGATATTCTGCCTTCTTTTGGATAGGCTGCAATGGCATACCAGTGGGCCCAGAAATGAGTCGAAGGATGCCCTGGAAGGAAGAAGGACCTTCCTCCAGGCCTGTCACTGACAACTCATCATCAGGGTGTGAGTGAAGACCAGTGGTATCTGAGTCCGAGGCATTGGGATACAGGGGTCTCCCACCTATGTCCCCTTCAATGCACCTAGAGCGATCAGGAGCAACAGTGATGGACAGACGACGGGGCAAGCCCGTATCTGTCCAATCCTTCTTATAGGGAGCCCCTGCCTGAGGCTGCTTAGGCAGTGGTTCCACCAAAATTGGTGGGGAGACCGGAACAGGCCGAGCAGGAATGCGTGCCGGTCCTACCGGAGTCCTCGGCCCCAGAGTCTGTGTCGGCCGAAGAGGCTGGGACCAAGTAATGGCAGTGTAGCCGCTTTTGACCGTCAGAATTAGCTTTTTGCCACATGAGGTCCTCATAACGTCGACGGAGCTTCGTTAAAGTCTCTCCCGTCCGAGGAGGATGAGGAACGGCGGCGGCGCCTCTTCTGGGAGTATTTGTGACCCTTCTTCGGTTTTCGACCGACGGGGTCCTATCTCGATCGAGACCGATGGTGTCGGCTCTGTGGATCGGGAGAGGCCGGATTCGAGAAAACCGAGGATCTGACTCCAGTCCTCGATCAGGATGCCTGCAGGACGGGTCTCCTCATTGGGGAAAGAAAGGATGGGTGTCCATTCCAGAGAGTTGTTGAGCGGGGTCGGCGACAACGGCTCAATCGGCTCGAGAGAAATCTCGGCCGGTTCTGCTGTATCCTCGACCTTGGTGCCTTGGCCTGACAGAAGGTCCGGGAAGCCAGCAGCCGAGGAAGCAATCTCGACCAAGGTCAAGACCGCCTGGTCCTGTGAATCAGACCGCTCTCAGTCCCAGGAATGTCTTCTTGGCCAGAAGAAGATTTGAGGTCCTTGTCCCTTTTCTTGGGGTGGGAGGTGTGAGCCGAGGCGCCTCACTGTGTAGGGAGAGACTGGCACAGCTCCCAAAGGACCCAGTAAAAGTGGAGCCCAGGTTAGCGCGCATAAAACTGTCTGGCGAAGCTTGGGCAGCTTCCTCTTCAAAGCCGCCCATCTGCTCGAGCTGCTCGGGCGGATCCCGCAGCCGCATAGAAACCGCCACCTGGCCTCTTTGATTTCACTCGGTGGATTGCAAGTTCTGGTCTCCTTTAGCTGTAGGCGCGCCTTGCGTCGCCCAGGACGCTGGGATGGAAGGCCAAACAGATGGTGCAAGCAGTGGTATCATGCACGGCACCCAAGCAATAAACGAACGAGAGATGGAGATTAGTGCGAGACATTTTTGTCCGCATGACACCGCGAAAACTGGGGACGACTTGTCCTCCATCTCCGATGCGCCTCAGATCAGATTCATAAATCCTGCAGTTTTAAAGAAAGCAAATGTGCTTAAAACAGTCGATTAGACTTCAGGGCCCACGGTACTTGAAGTAGCACGAGGAACCTGAATCTTCCAGCGGAAAGGAAGATCTGGCGTCATGGGGTGCAGCAGAGGTATATACCACCGGGTGGGTGGAAGAGCCAACTTGAAGAAATCGGCAAGATTTAAGGGAAAGGAAGAGTGTGGATGAACAACATCCCGCTCCTAGAACCTGTTTTTCTAGGACCGTGGATATGTTGTTCATCCACACTCTTTGGCAGACTCCTCAGCAGTTCTCCGGGAGGAGGGAGGCAAGGCACACACCCCTACTTAGGGAAAAGAGATTGGAGAACCGAGGCCCCAAAACCAACATCCCGGCGTGACACAAGATCGATGTGGCAATGGGAAATGAAGGTGTTTGCTGACTTCCAGGTAGCAGCCCTGCAGATATCCTGGATAGGGATGTCCCTGGAAGCAGCCACCGATGCAGCAGTATGGCGGGTGTAATGCGCTCTTATCCCTACGGGAGGCTCCTTGCCCACCAACCAATAGCAGAGATCAATGCAAGATGTACTCCATCTACCAATCGTCTGCTTTGCTGCAGGCCTGCCAGGTGTGGCTTCAGTGTGGGGACAAATAGCTGGCAAACCTCTTCCCGGACTTCAGCCGTACGCTCCTTGTAATAAGAGAGCTTTCATCTCAGGCCCAAAGTATGGAGCCTGTACTCCTTCCGAGGTGTAATTGGGGAAGTACATCGGCAGAGTAGACACCTGGTTAAGGTGAAACTCAGACACCACCTTTGGAAGGAACTTGGCTAGAAGGCAGGACAACCTTGTCCCTGTGGAAGACCAGGTAGAGACTTACAGAGAGCACCTGTAGCTCCACAATCCTTCTGGCAGACGTCATAGACACCAAGAAGACTGTCTTCCATCTTATATCTGTGCATCAGTTCGAATGACTTGTGCATGAGCTTTGCCAGTGCCTGCAGGAGATCCCATGGTGGTGGTGGTGGTTCATGCAGCGGAGGGGAAATATGGTCGAGGCCTTTAAAGAAATACCAGACCACCTTCTCCTGTGCCACCGTCTGCTGACCAGCCCACGCCCGGTAAGCAGAGATGGCTGCCAGGTGCACCTTATGGGTCATAGACCGAAGACTCCCTTTGTAGAGAGAGACCAAAGGTAGTTGAGGATGCTAGCCACTGGACAGGATGAAGGGTCCAGGCCCTTGCCCTGACACCAAATGGAAAATCTCTTCCATTTGAAGGCATAGCACTTCCTGGTCAACTCCTTCCTCGATGCCTCAACTACATTGAGGACATCATCGGAGAGACCCAAAGCCTGGAACTCTAGCTGCTCAGAAACCAGGCTGTGAAGTGCAGGGACTGAAGGTCCGGATGGAATACCTTCCCCTGACTGACAGAGCAGGTCTGGGTGTGCTGGAAGATGCCTCGGGAGCCTGAGGCTGAGGAGATCTGGATACCAGAACTGGCCGGGCCAGTCTGGGGGCAGCCAGAATCATCTGTGCCTTGTCCCTCCTGATCTTGAGGGGCACCTTGTGACCAAGGGAAGTGGAGGAAGGCACTGAAGAGGTCTAGTCCACAGCCTCAAGAAGGCATCCCCCTGCAGCAAGCCCTGCTGAGGGGGGGCAGGCATGGAACAGCCTGAGCTTTTTGTTCTCCCTGAAGGCAAACAGATCCATCTGAGGGGTGCCCCACTGGGAGAACATACTGTAAATTACCTCTGGGTGGAGAGACCACTCGTGGGACACCTCGCTCACACGGCTGAGGGCTTCCGCCAACTGATTCGAGGCTCCTGCCACAAGGATGGCTAGATCATCTGAGCCCAGTTGGCTCACGAGGGTCCAGACACGGAGTGCTTTCCTGCACAGAAGCTGGGAGTGTGTGCCGCCCTGTTTGTTGAGACAGTACATGGTCGTGGTGTTGTCCATCAGGCGCTGAACCACTTGACCCCGAAAGAACGGAGCGAATGCAGCCAGCACCAGCCGAACTGCTTGGAGTTCCAGCAGGTTGATATGGCATCGGGATTCCACGGGGGTTCAGAGCTCGTGGACTCTGATCCTCCATGTGGGCACCCAAGCCCGTGAGAGGCATCGCTGTCAGGATGACTGTTGGCATGGGGGACAAACAGAATCCCTCCTGCAAATGTTCTAGGATGGCCCACCACTGAAGAGCATCTGACATCTTCTGGGTCACAGTGTCCAGCTGGTTTAAATGACTGTCGCTGAAACCACTGGCTGGCCAGCTCCATTGAAGGGGCACATATGTCACCGGCCCATCGGACCATGGAGGTGCAGGCTGCCATGTAACTCAAAGTTGCATAAGTTCCAGGCAGGCGCAATCAGATCTAGAATGGGCGCCAGATCCTCGTCCATTTCAGGACCATGATGTACTGAAGCGAACCTGGGTTGACAGGGGGATCTGTGACTCGACCACTACCTCCTGCGGAGGAGTTGGGCAATGTCGTCTCCGAGCCGACAGAGTATGGGCGGATACCATCTCCCTCCCGTGGGGAGTGGGCTGGGCTTGGAGGGTACTGCTCAAATTCCAGAGGTAGTCCTGGCCGACCACTTCCAAGACCCACCTGTGCGTTTGACAATGAACCAGGTGGAAAGGAAGTATGGAGCAGTGCATGTGGGAGGACCCAGAGTGACTGTGATGGCATCCCGTCACTGAGCAGACTTAAGAGAAGAAGGAGGAGGGTCCACTGGGGAATCGTTTGGCCATTCCTTCGGCTTGCAGCTGTCAGCCCCTGACTTGAGCAGTGGGCACCACGACTGGAGCCTGCTGCTGCACAGATTGGTACTGGGGCTGCATGGTCACAGGGGCAGAAGGCCAAAAAGCTCGATTTTCTGCTTCTTTGAACCCTGGGGTTCCTTCTGGGCGGAGGTAACGGAGTTCAAGGTGGCACTGGACGTCTCGATATGCTGGAGGTGACCTCTGACTCCTGGACCGAACAAGTCGGTACACAGGAAAGGTACGTCCGCCAGTTTGTGCTGGGTGTCTACCATAAAGGTCGAGACTCTCAGTCAGGCCCTGCGGTGCATGACTGCGGCCGCCACTGAACGGGCACATGAATCCCCAATGTCCAGAGCCGTCTGGAGTTGCTGCTTAGCAACAGCCCAACCCTGGTCACGGACCTGCTTGACCGTGGTCTGAAGGCATGCGGGGAGATGAGGAAGCACCTCATCCAGAGAGCCCAAGAGGGCATGGGAGAAATGTGCCATAATGACAGCTAAACTTGCCTTTCGGAGACCAAGCAAGGAGGCAGCATAGACCTATCTGGCTGAACGGTCCAACTTTTTGGACACTGTCTAGAAGTCTACCCATGTCTCCAGAGTTCCCAGCGCCCCGAAACAAACTGTCATCAACCCTCAGCTGAGGGGTGCTGTGTAAACCCCGAAGGGGAGCCAATGGGAAAGTACAGTTACGTAAGAACTTACCATAACAGTAGATCTTTGAGAGAAGCTCTTGCAGCAGGCGTTACTTTCCCACCCGCCTTCCCCCTCGAGGTGTGTAGATCCATCTTCATTTACATCTCCTATATTCGCTTTGTCTCCTTCTCTTGTCAGGTCTTGTTGCGGGCCTTGGTGGGAGAACTGAGGTGGAGCTGGGTCCACCCCCCTTTGTACCAGGGCCAACGGGGGCGGTCCCTGCTGTATACTGCTGGCTGAGAAGTTTTCCAGATGGTCCTAGTGCCTGCGGCATAGTCCTGAAGGTTATAACCTGCTGCAAGAGCTCCCACTCTAAGTAAGCTCTGCACACTTGTGGGCCATATGGGCTGAGAGTGCAGGGCAGGAGGCTGGGTGCTGCCAAAGCTCTAAGGCCGGGCCAACTGCATGGCTTCGGCCACTGGGAAGGCCTCAGATAGAGAAAGATGGAGAATCACCTTTTCTGAGGATATCAGTTGGGGGATATTCGGCCGTTTTTCAATAGGCCCCAAAGGCATCCCCTCTGATTCAGAGATGAGACAGAGAATGCCCAGGAAGGACGTGGGACCTTCAACAATCGAAAGACTCATGTAACTGTCGTCGCATAGGACGCGAATTCAGATCTGAATCCTCAGTCTGGATAGAGCGGCTGACCACCAGAGTCACTCTTGACCCATTGTGACAGTCGGGATTAAGGGGTGACAGACAGCCTGTGCTGGAGGCTCTGAATGGGCAGAGACTCCTTGGCAGGAGCCCGAGGGAGGCTGTTTAGGTGGCGTCTCCACCAAAATAGGTGGAGAGGCCAGCTTTGGCCGAGCAGAGAGGGTCATCACCGGTTCTGCAGGTGGTGGGGCGGTGTTGAACGACTCTGGAGGAGTCTGCGTCGGCCTAGAAGGTGAAAGCCAAGTGATGGCTGGGGTGGAAGCTGGGGTCAACTTCGGACCGGACAGCATGAGCTGTTGCCACGAGGTCCTTGTAGCGTCGAAGCCTCTCCTCATCCGAGTAGGACGAGGCCGAATGATGGCATCGCCGCATCTTGGAGTGCCGGCGGAGACTTCTTGACCTGTGGTCTCGGGTGTCGAGACCGCGACCGTTGGTAGCTCTCGGTAGGGGCCAGGGAGAACCGCAACTCCTCCAGGTCAGGTACAGAGACCACGGGTGGAGCCCCAGAAAGTTGGGTCTTCTCCTCGGTTGCCGGTAGGGTCGAAGTCCTAAATAAAGAACTGTCGGCCTCAGTCGACAACGGGTCAATGGGGTTGATTACTATCTCGACCTTATTGTCGTCCCAAGTCCGAGCCGGCTGGCCTTATGGGGATACAATGAAGCCAGTGGCCAAGGTCACAATTTCAACCGAAGTCGAGATGGGAGACTCCTGGGACAGAGATTTCTCTGTCCCAAGAGCGTTGTCGAATGACGAATCTTCTCTATATCCTTTATCCTTCTTGCAGGACCGGGATGTATACGAGATGGACAGGCCCTCTCCTTTTGTCAGGAGACTAGCACATATCTCCTTGAAGGATCCAGAGAAGGAAGTGCCCAGTTTGAGTGGAATAAAGACCGAGACTGAAGAGGATTCCTCGGCGGCGTGAGCCTCCTCCTCCTCGAAGGCCTTCATCTGCTCCAGTTGGTCATCGGATCCTGCGATCGTGGAGACCACGCAACAGGCAAGTTTGGACTTGACCGCGAGTGCCATTTTTCCGGTTGTCCGAGTTGCAAACGTGCAAGGCGATCATCCAAAATTGTAGACTGA
Source organism: Neoceratodus forsteri (assembly GCA_016271365.2). Taxonomy (NCBI): domain Eukaryota; kingdom Metazoa; phylum Chordata; order Ceratodontiformes; family Ceratodontidae; genus Neoceratodus; species Neoceratodus forsteri. Next base: position 514,405,786 of record CM028137.1, read on the forward strand.
AAGGCGCGACAAAAATCTCAGTCCTGGGTATTATGCACATGGCCCAGGCAGTAGACTTACATGGCATGCGGGTGAGTATGGAACATCTTCTGCCTGCAGTGTCACCAGCAGAACCTGGGTGAGGACTTGTCCTCTATCGTGGCTGCTATTGCAAATTTACGCAGAGAAACTAACGACTTTGATTTTCGCTAGTTTATGCAAAGGTTTAAGTGCCAGGGCCTACTCAATGCAGGAGCGGTAAGGAAGGAACCTGAATCTTCCAGCGAAAAGAAAGATCTGGCGTCAAGGGGAAGAGCCGAGGCATATACCACCCAGGTGGGTGGGAGGAGACAGCTTTTTAGACCATTCGGCAAGATTTAAAGGGAAAAGTGACATGCCAACCAGTGTGGATAGAACATATCCATGATCCTAGAAATTATCATTTTTACACAGAGGGGCTATCGCCACCCCAGGGTAGTGAGCTATGAAGTCTAACAAGTTACCTCACACAATCTCTAACATAATGGTGGCAATCAACAAACAGTACAAGGCAAACAAATCTATGATAAAGGATTTCAAGGTACTGCCTTTTTCACTTTAGCAGCAAAACTTTTAAAACAATTACTGACCTTCAGTTTCTGTGATGTCGAGTACTTTCCTGATCTGTGACAGAGGCATTAGGCAGATGTGTTTGAGAGAAGCAGGAGGTCGTGTATGTCCATGAGGACTTTTAAATGCGTTGATAACTTTGTGCCGCTTACGTGCAATCTATCAAAAGTAATAGTTTTGGGCAAGATTAGAAACTACAGCAATTAACTGCCACCCCACCCAAATGTAATTTCCATGTTACCCAATCTGTGATTTCATCAGCTCCAGTCTTACTGTTATGCTTCCTTGTGAAATTGTTATGAATTTCATGATGCACAATACAAAGTTTACAGATGCATTTTTTTTTTTTTTTTTAAAAGACATTTTCAACATGGATACTGAATGTATTGAGTGCTGCTGACAGTTCAGCTGTAAGAAAAAAGGTGGCTACTGCCAGCTTCCTTGCACAGGCTAGTTTGTACTGTAATTGGTGTTAACTAAAGTCAGAAAACACAGATTACTCACCTATAACAGTAGTTCTAGGAGTGGTATATGATGTTCAGCCACACCTTCTGACAGTGTCCTTTCCCTTTAAGATGTGCTGGAAACCTTCAAGCTGACTCCTCCCACCACGTGGTATCTCCCTCAGCTTCACCCCATGATGCCAGATCTTGCCTGCTGGAAGCAGAGTGTGTGCGCCAAAGCTGGGGAAGTCAGTTGAGTCCATGTGGATGATCATCATATATCATTCCTGTAACTATTGTCACAGGTGAGTAAATACAGGTTACTCACCTGTAACAGCAGTTCTAGGACTGGTATATGTTGTTCATCCACACTGTCTGGCAGGTTCCTTGCTGCCTTAAATCTTGCCAGAAGGTCTTCAAGCTGGCTCCTCCCACCCACCAGGGTGGTAAAACCCTCGGCTCCGCCCCATGACGCCAGATTTAGCCCGCTGGAAGCCAGGTTTGCGCATGCTGAAGCTAGGGAGGTCGAGGGTCGTGTGGATGAACAACATATACCACTCCTAGAACTCCTATTACAGGTGAGTAACCTGTATTTCAGGGACATGGATATGTTGTTCAATCCACACTGTCTGGCAGACTCCTAGCAGTTCTCTGGGAGGAGGGTGGCAAGGCGCGCACCCCTACTTAGGAAATAAGGATTGGAGAACAGAGGTCCCAAAACCAGCATCCCGGCGTGACTCAAGGTCAATGTGGTAATGGGAAATAAAGGTGTGTGCTGACTTCCAGGTATTAACCCTGCAGATTTCCTGGATAGGGACGTCCCTAGAAGCAGCCACCGAAGCAGTGGTATGGCGGGTAGAATGAGCTCTTATCCTTCTGGGAGGCTCCATACCCACCAACCTATAGCAGAGATCTAGGCAGGAGGTGACCCACCTGCTTATCATTTGCTTGGCTGCAGGTCTTCCAGGAGTGGCTTCAGCGTAGGTGACAAACAGCTGGCGAACCTCTCCCATAACTGCAGCCATTCGCTCTTTATAATAAGCGAGTGCTCTTCTAGGGTCCAGAGTATGGAGCCTATATTAAGCCTCCAAGGTGTGATTGGGGTAGAACACCGGCAGAGTCAACACCTGGTTAAGGTGAAACTCCGACACCATCTTCGGAAGGAATTTCGGGTGGGGGCACAGGACAATCTTGTCCCTGTGGAAGACTAGATAAGGAGACTCGATTGAAAGCGCCTGGAGCTCTCGCATCTTTTTGGCTGACGTGACAGCCACCAAGAAGGCCACGAGAGGTGAGGGATGTCACACCTGTGCATCGGTTCAAATGGCTTGCCCATGAGCTTAGCCAATATCAGCAGTAGATCCCACGGAGGTGGAGGTTCTCGCACCAGAGGGGATATGTGATCAAGGCCTTTGAAAAAGCACCCTACCACCTTCTCCTGCGCCAACTGCTTTCCGGCCCGTGCTCGGTAAGCAGAGATGGCTGCCAGGTGCACCTTAAGGGTCATCGACCGAAGCCCTAGCTGAGAAAGGGACCACAGGTAGTCCAGAATGCTAGCCAAGGAACAGGAAGAAGGGTCCAACCCCTTGTTCCGACACCAAATGGAGAATCTCTTCCATTTGAAGGCATAGCATTTTCTGGTCGACTCCTTATGGGACGCCTCAATGACGTTGAGGACCTCGTCAGAAAGACCCAAGGCCTGGAACTCTAGCCGCTCAGGAACCAGGCCGTCGGGTGCAGGAACTGAAGGTCCGGATGGAGTACCTTCCCCTTGTTGACTGAGATCAGGTCTGGGCAGGCCGAAGCACTCTTGGGAGCCTGGAGCTGAGGCTGAAGAGATCTGGATACCAGAACTGGCGGGGCAGTCTGGGGCTACTAGAATCACCTGCGCCTTGTTCCTCTTCACCTTGAGGAGCACCTTGTGGATCAAGGGAAATGGAGGAAGGCGAAGAGGCCCAGCATCCACGGCCTCAAGAAGGCATCCCCTGCAGCGAGCCCTGCTGAGGGGGGCGGGTATGAAATAGCCTCAGCTTCGCATTCTCCCTGGAGGCGAACAGGTCCACCTGAGGGGTGCCCCAATGGGAGAACAGATCTTGTACTACCTCTGGCAGGAGAGACCACTCGTGAGATGCAGCGCCTATCCGGCTGAGGGCATCGGACAGACTGTTGGAGGCTCCCGTCACATGGATGGCTAGGAGATCTTCCTCCAGGCTGATCACGAAAGACCAGATGCAGAGAGCCTCCTTGCACAGAGGCAAGGAGTGAGCCCCACCCTGACAGTTGAGGTAGTACATGATCGTGGTGTTGTCCATCTGGACCTGGACCACTTGACCCCATACAAAATGGAGCAAAGGCAGTAAGGGCTAGTTGGACCGCTCAAAAGCTCCAGCAGGCTGATGTGGCATCGAGACTCCTGTAGGGACCAGAGGCCCTGAATTCCCCCAGATGGGCACCCCAACCCATCAGAGGCGAGTCGGTCGTTAACGTGACCGTCGGCTCGGGGCGGACAAACTGGATACCCTCCTGCAGATGAGCTGGGATGAGCCACCACTGCAGGCCGTCCCACATCTCCTGGGTCACCGTCACCGGCTGGTCCAGAGAACCGGGAGCGCTGTGACCACTGGCTGGCCAGTCCTCATTGAAGGGGACACATATGCCAGCAGGTCCAATGGACCACACTGGTGCAGGCTGCCATGAGGCCCAGAAGGCGCAGGAAGTCCCGGGCAGGGCACAATTGCCCAACCAGAAATGATTGGGCAAAGGAGGAAAGGATCTCGGCCCTGTCCGCCAGGAACCGGGCTCTGGCTCAAAGAGAGTCGAGCTCTGCCACAATGAACTGAGTCACCTGCGAAGGCACGAGTTCCGATTTGGCCTCGTTGATGAGAAGGCCAATCTGACAGCAGACCTGGAGGGCTAGATCCCTGGACCGCTCCACCTCCAACCTGGAGGGGGCTGCAATCAGCCATTTGTCCAGGTAAGGGTACACCCGGACCCCTTGGCGCCGCAGGAATGCTGTCACCACTGCCATGCATTTGGTGAAGACCCTGGGATCTGAAGAAAGGCCGAAGGGCATGGCCTGGAACTTGTAAAGGGATCCCTCTGCTCTGAAGCGGAGGAATCGCTAGTGAGATGGACGGATTGGGATGTGAAAGAACACGTCCTGAAGGTCCAGAGAACAGAACCACAAGCCTAGTTCCAAGGATGGAATAATCTGAGCCAGAGTGACCATCCTGAAGGTGCGCAGCCTTAGGAACTTGTTCAGGTCGAGAATGGGGCGGCAGCCCCCAGTCCGTTTTGGGACCAGGAAATACCTGGACACAAATCCTGGGTCTGGAGGAGGGTCCGCCACTTCCTCGATCACTTCCTTCTGGAGGAGTAAGGCAATGTCGGCTCAATGAGCCGACAGAGAGGCTGCGAAACCTGTTGCCCCCCCCCCACCCGTGGGGTGATGGCTTGATAGGGAGGAAACTGCTCGAATTCCAGAGGCAGACCCCTGCCTACCACTTCTAGCACCCAGCAGTCCATGGTGATAGCGGACCAGGTGGAAAAGTGGTGGAGCCTTCCCCCCAACAGGGGGAACCCAGGGAGGAGTGACAAGGTTGGGAGAGACACCCCTCAACCCATCACTGGGTAGGCTTGGAGGAAGGGCCCGCCGAGGGACCTCCTGGACCCTTGCCTCCAGGCTTCCTACTGGAGGAAGCGGCAGACTTGGCCTTAGAGTGCCAAGTGTGTGCCTGCTGGCCCTGGTGCTGCTAGGCAGGACGTGCCACAGGGGCGGAAGGGCGAAAGGGCTTACGCTGCTGCTGGCAGCCTTTGTCCTTCTGGGCAGACGTGACAGAGTCCAAGGTGGTACTGGACTTCTCTATCCTCTGGAGATGGCCTTCCACCCCGGCCTGAACAAGTTGGTGCCTAGGAAGGGAACATCTGCCAGCTTGTGCTGGGTGTCTGCCGTGAAGGTGGACAGCTGCAGCCAAGCTCTGCGGCGCATAGCCACTGCGGCCGCTACTGATTGGGCACAAGAATCACCAATGTCCAACAAAGTTTGGAGCCGTTTTGCCACCTCCCTTCCCTGATCCCACACCTGCTTGACCATCGTCTGAAGGTCAGCCGGGAGATGAGGAATCATCTCATCCAGCGAGCCCATAAGGGCACGTGACAAATGTGCCATCAGAAGTGCCGAGCTGGCCTGACGAAGGCCTAGGGAGGAAGCATCGCAAACCTTCCGCCCCGAGTAATCCAACTTTTTGGATTCCTTATCGGGCGGTTTGTTCACGTCCAGAGTGTGCCTGAAACGCCGAAAACGCTATCGGTCATTAATCCCTATGCAGAGGGGTGCTCCGAGAAACCAGACAGTGAACCAGTGGGGACTGCGTATTTGCGAGCCATCCTGGCCAAAGGCGTGGGACAAGATGCTGGCCGCTGCCACAACTCCAGGGCAGGGCCAGCAATGGCCTCGGCCACCGGAAATGCTTCTGTGGGGGAATCCCCTCGGTCCAGTATCTCCGTAAGGGGATACCTGGCCCATTTTGAAATGGGTTCGAGCTGCATCCCAGTGGATTCTGAGATGAATCGAAGCAAACCCAAAAACGAGGATGAGCTCTCGTTCACCGACTGGCACCTGCAGACTCCAGGTTAAGCGGCCTGGAGAACAGGGAGGAGTTGTCGTCAGACTCCAAGGAGTCTGCGAACAGCTGCCGAGCGCCTGAGCCACCTGCCAAGGTCGATCGGGAGTGAGGGTGACCGACAACCTGTGGGACAAGCCCTGACCCGACCGAAAATCCTTGGTAGGGGCCCCAGTCTTCGGTTGTGGAGGCGGGGGTTCCACCTCAATAGGAGGAGCAGCCGGCTTTGGCTGAACAACCAGCACCGGCTTCTAGATCACCAAGAGGGGTCATTTCGGCCGCTCCGGTGACAGACAATGGTCGGAGAAGGCGATGGAGTCGGTTTGTTACCGGTTAATAAAAGTTGCTGCCACATCAAATCCTCGTAGTGCCGACGCAACTTGCGCTGGAGCCTATCCTCCGAAGAGGACGACGAGGATGAGCGCCGACGCCGCTTTCCATGGTACTGAGACCGCCGACGTCGGCAGGATTGGCTGGACCTGGAAGAGGACCGAGATAGAGACCTTCGGGGATTCCAAGGGTGGGTTAGAGAGGGGACAGGGGAAACCCGCCCCTCCTTCGGTTCAGGGACCTTGACCGGGGACTTCGGCACAGGAGGCACGGGCAAGTCCTCGTAACTATCAGGGGAACCGGTGAAGAAGGGTTGTCAGCTCTCCAGTTGACAAACTGTTCCAGCAGGTCGAGAAAATCTCGACCGCATCGACGGATGCTCTCAGCCGCTGACCAGACAGGGACATCAGCAGGCTGAAGTGTCATAGCCGCAACCTCACCAAGTCGAGTCCGTGAAGAGTTTCTCTCCTGCTCCTGACGTAACGCCAACGGTGGGCTTACTCTTTAGAGTCCTTCTTCTTGGACCAACTGAATGTCCCAAAGGCCCTACTCCCTTAGTGGAGAGGGACTGACAAAGCTCCTTTAAAGAAGGTAGGAGGAGCCCAAGGAGAGAGGGATAAATGCTGCAGCTGAGGAAGAAGATGATGTGGCCTGGGCCACCTCCTCCTCGAGGGCGATCATCTGCTCCAACTGTTCTGTGGAGCCCGCCGCTGCGGACACTGCCCAACGGGCTTCCTTAGACTTGACCGCCGGGTACCATTTTACGGGGCGCCCAAGAAGTAGTCTGGCAGCGTGGTCCTCCAAGACCGAAGCCAAGAAGGATTTGCACAATTCGCAGGCCTGTGAATCGTGGCCAAGCCCTAGGCAGTAGACGCACGTAGAGTGCGCATCGGTTCAGGACATCATCTGCCCACAAGAGCACAGACGGAAGACGAGAGTCGATTTGTATATCGCAGCTGTGAGGTAAGACGAAGACCGTAGTCTTGTAAATTTTAAAATTAGTTTCGGGAAATTCAAAGAGTGTGAATCCAGCCTAAAACGCAGAGCGCTAAGGCGGGAACCTCAGCTTCCAATTGGTAAGGAAGATCTGGCGTCATGGGGCGCAGCCGAGGGAATTACCACCCGGATGGGTGGGAGGAGCCAGCTTGAAGACCTTCTGGCAAGATTTAAAGCGGCAAGGAACCTGTCAGACAGTGTGGATTGAACATATCCACATTCCTAGAACCCGTGTTTGTAAGGACGTGGACATGAAGTTCTATCCACACTTTCTGGCAGACTCCTAGCAGTTCTCCAGTAGGAGGGAGGCAAGGCACGCACCCCCTATTTAGGAAACAGAGATTGGAGAATAGAGGCCCCAAAACCAGCATCCCAACATGACTCTAGGTCAATGTGGTAATGCAAAATAAAGGTATGTGCTGACCTCCAGGCGGCAGCCCTGCAGATTTTCTGTATAGGGACTTCCCTGGAAGTGGCCACCGACGCAGCAGTAGGGCAGGTGGACTGAGCCCTTAGACCTCCGGGAGGCTACCTACCAGCCAAACTACAGCAGAGATCAATGCAGGATGTGGTCCACCTGCCATTCGTTTGCTTGGCTGTAGGTCTGGCAGGTGTGGCTTCAGCGTAGGTGACAAACAGCTGGCGAACCTCTCCCCAAACTCCAGCTGTGCGCTCTTCGTTCTAAGCGAGCGCTCACCTCGGGTCCAGAGTATGGGGCCTTTGCTTGGCCTCCGAGGCGTGACTGGTGAAGTACACCAGGAGATTAATCACCTGGTTAAGGTGAACCTCCGACCCAACCTTTGGGAGAACTTCGGGTAGGGGCACAGGACAACCTTGTCCCTGTGGAAGACCAGGTAAGGAGACCCGATAGCACCTGAGCTCCCTAATCCTTCTGGCTGACATGATAGCCACCAAGAAGGCAGTCTACCATGACAGACAAGAGATCTCACACCTGTGTATCAGTTTGAATGGCTTGCCCATGAGCTTTGCCAAAACCAGCAACAAGTCTCACGGAGTTGATGGTTCATGCACCAGAGGGGAAATGTGGTCAAGGCCCTTGAAGAAGTGCCAGACCACCTTCCTGCGTGGACCGACAGCTGACTGGTGCATGCCCGGTAAGCAGAGATGGCCGCTAGGTGCACCTTAAGGTCGCCGACCAAGGTCTACAGAGAGGGACTCAAGGTACTATGGATGCTAGCCACTGAACAGGACAAAGGGTCCATCCTTGCCCTGACACCAAATGGAGAATCTCTTCTATTTGAAGGCGTAGCACTTCCTGATCAACTCCTTCAGAGATGCCTGCACAATGATGAAGACATCTTCAAAGAGACCCAAGTCCTGGAACTCTAGTGGCTTAGGAACCAGGCCATTAGGTGCAGGGATTGAAGGTCTGGGTAGAGTACCTTCCACTGATTGATGGAAAGCAGGTCCGGGTATAGGGGAAGACGCCTTGGGAGCCTGCTGCTGAGGCTGAGGAGGTCAGGGTACTAGAACAGATGTGGCCAGTTCAGAGCCACCAGGATCACCTGTGCCTTGTCCCTCCAGGCCTTGTGGATCAAGGGAAGTGGAGGAAAGGCTTAAAGAGGTCCAGGGCCTCGAGTAGGCATCCTCCTGAAGCGTTCCCTGCTGAGGGGAGTGGGCACAAAACAGCTGCAGCTTTGCGCTCTCACTGGAGGCAAGCAGGTTCACCTGAGGGGTGCCCTACTTGGAGAACAGACTGAACTACCTCTGGGTGGAGAGACCACTCGTGAGATGCCTCACCCACCCGGCTGAGAGTGTCCGCCAGCTAATAGGAGGCTCTTGCCACATGGATGGCCAGATCATCAGACTCCAGGCTGTGCATGAGGGTCCAGACATGGAGAGCTTCCTTGCACAAAGGCAGGAAGTGCGTCCCACCCCATTTGCTGAGGTAGTACATGATCGTGGTGGTGTGATCTGGACTTGGACCACTTGACCTCTGAATGTGTGGGCTTAATGCAGTCCGTGCCAGCTCTAACTGCTTGGAGCTCCATTAGGTTGATATGGCATCGACCTCGGAGTCCAGAGCCCATGGACTCCTGTGTTCCCCAGGCAGGCACCCAGCCCATGAGAAGCCTCATTCGCCAGGATGACCGCAGGCACTGGGCAGACAAACGGGATCCCTTTCTGAAGATGTGCTGGGACCAGCCACCACTGGGTCACATCCCACATCCTCTGTGTCACCATAACCAGCTGATCAAGTGCCCTTGTGCTGAGACCACTGGCTGGCCAGCTCCCACTGCAGGAGTCCATTCTCCAGCAGGCCCAACGGACCAATGGTACAGGCCACCATGTAGCCCAGCAGGCGTAGGAAGTCCCAGGCAGGCTCAATTGCCCAACCTGAAATGATCGGGCAAAGGAGGAGAGAGCCTCCACCTTGTCTGCAAGGAGCCAGCTTCTGGCTCTGCAAGAGTCTAGCTCCACCACAATGAAGTTGATCACCTGCAAGGGTATGAGTTCCGACTTGGCCTCACTGACCAGGAGGCCAGGTCTGACGCATGCCTGGATGACCAGGTCCCTGGATAGCTCCATCTTCTGCCTGGAGGGACCTGCAATCAGCCAGTCATCCAGGTAGGGGTAAACCCAGACCCCTCGGCACCTCAGATAAGCTGCCACCACTACAATGCACTTGGTGAAAACCCTGGAGGCCAAGGAGAGGCTAAAGGGCAAGGCCTGGAACTTGTAGAGGTCTCCCTCTGCTCGAGAGCGCAGGGAACCCTTCAGTGAGATGGACAGATTGGGACATGAAAGAATGCGCTCTGAGATCCAGGAGCAAAACCATGTTTTCCTCTAGAGATGGCATGATCTGAGACAGAGTTACCTATCCTGAAGGTACACGACCAGAGGAACTTGTTCAGGTCATGAAGCTCTTAGTATGGGGCAGCCCCCCCCCCCTGCCCACACTGGCACCAGGAACTACCTGGAGACAAACTCAGGGCATTTTGGAAGATCTCATGAAGGAAACACTACCTCCTTGTGGAGGAGTTTGCTATGTCGCCCTGACAGCATGTCTGTGGAAACCAAGTACTTCCGTAGGGTGCCTGCTCAGCAAGGAGGGTACTGCTCAACTCTAGATGCAAACCCTGACCCAGCACTTCTAGAATCCACTTGTCCGTGGTGACAGCGGACCAAGCAAAAAAAAGTAGTGGAGCCGGCCCCACAGAAGGCAGACGGGCATGAGGGAGGCACCCTCATCCCATCACTGGGAAGGCTTGGAGGAGGGCCCAGCTGAAGGATCACTGGAGCCCTCCCCCTCGCATATGGACAACTGAGATCACTGACTTGGGCCAAGGTCACCAAGCCTGAGCCTGCTGGCCAGCCAGTTGCTGGGTTGGTTGGCCAGAGTGGAGGTGGACCAAAAGGGCTTCCATTTCTGATACTGCCTGAAGCCCTTGGGGTCCTTCTGGGCAGGTGTCATGGAGTCCAAGATGCACTGGACTTCGATGTGTGTGAGGTGACCTTTAACCCCAGGCCCAAACAGGTCAGTGCCCAGGAAAGGGCCATCTGCCAGCTTGTGCTGAGTGTCCACCGTGAAGGTTGAGATCCTCAGCCAAGCCCAGCGGTGCATGGCCACTGAGGCCACCACGGACTGGGCATGGGAGAAGTGGGCCATGAGGAGGGCCGAGCTTGCCTGGTGGAGGCCAAATAAGGAGACAGCATAGACCTTCATAGCTGCATGGTCCAACTTCTTGGACTCCTTATCAGGCAGCTTGTCAACATCCCAGGTGTTGCCAGAAAACTGGAACACAGTGTCGGTCACCAGCCCCTCGGCCGAGGGGTGCTCTGTGAATCCTGAAAGGGATCCAGTGGGCACTGCATACTTGCGGGCCATCCGGAAAGAAGGCGCAAGGCAGGAAGGCGGGACACTGCCAAAGCTCCAGGGCATGGTCAAGAAAGGAAAATTACGTACCTACCGTAATTCTTGATCTTCTCTTGTATCTTCACCATTCATTACTTCCTGGGTGTAAGCCGGAGGCGCGCACCGTCACGCTTTTTTTTAGTTGCCTAACGTCCTGCCCGAGAGCTACATAGCAGGGGCGCTAGTAGCGACGACTCCTCCTCCAACTCAGTTCTGTGAGCCGGAGAGGCAAAAGTGAAAGCAGAAAATATAGATAGCGAGGCAAGATAGCCGAGGGATAGCAAAGCAAGGAAGAATGAACTGAAAAAGGAATAAGCCGATGGAGGAAGGACAGAGGAGATAAGAACATCCCTAGCCTAGGAGCAGGCCCTTACCTGGGCGACTCTAGAGGAGAGATGAGTAAGGAAATGAGAAAATAGAAGAAGAAGAAGAAAGAAGAGAGGATGGATGTTGAAGGGACCAGAAGGCCCAACGAGCATAGTTAGCTTGTAGCTGAAGGCTCACTAAAGGGGAAGCAAGAATCTCCGAGATAGAGCTGAAGAGAAGGTTCACCAGACCGCTAGACAGACTCAGGAGGGCATAGTCCTCATCTTCAACATGCCATTGTTCTTGACACCCACCTCGGCTCCTGGCGGGAGGGCCTTTAAGTGGAGGACAGCCGAGGTGGAAGAATAAAACCCCAGCAGCATGAGAGCTGCTCAGGGTTTAGAAATAGAAAATGTAAGCCTTTCAGGCGTTCAAGATAGAAATGGGACTCAGACTGACTGGCTAAGGCCGGGCAAGGCTTAGGCTGGCTAAAATTGGATATGGTCAGCAGAGCTCTACTGTAAAAATTGTCCAGGAGGACACTTTAAAGGAGAAACCACTAGCAAAACAGCGAGAGGGATAGCCTACCTTCTCATTTGCTTTCTTGTTTGATTTCTCCATTTTTTTTTTTTTTTTTAGTAGATGCATGACCCAGATACCAAGATGCCTACAGCAGTCGGAGAGTTCCCCAGCATTTTTTTTTAAAGAGAAAGGAACAGACGATCTGCTCCTCTGCTCTGCAAGATAAGAATAGAGGGGGAAACAGATTTCAGGGCAACTATCTGAACACGGGATTGCAGGATCAAAACTGAATAGCCTGAGCCAGGCCAAAAAACCCCAGAGGTATCTTGCCATAAGAATAGCAAGAGATAGTTGTGCAGTCTGATCGCCAATGCAATCCACGAGATGGCCCATGAATCTTAGAGTAAGTAATTTTTCTGGATTTTAGAACCCCCCAAAAAGATATATATTTTTTTTTTTTACTTTTGTCTTTTTTTTTTTTGGAAAATTTAAGGAAATTTTCCCTATATTTCATATAAATGCAGAGAGAGGAAGGAGACGGGAGGTGGAGAAGCCACAGGAAGAGGCACTGAGGATGGTGGATGGAGGTAGAATGAATGGTGAAGATACAAGAGAAGATCAAGAATCACGTAGGTAATGCACTTTCCTATCTTCCTTGTCAATCTTCACCATTCATTACTTCCTGGGTGAGTATTGAAGCTCCTCTTCCCTGGAGGGAAGAGGCTACACCTGAGGGAACAAGACCCCCAGCCTTCTGCTGGTGAGAAACAGAAGGAGAAGACCCTGGCTTATTCAGAAAGCCTAAGAGGGAGAAGAGCTAGGAGGTGCCTCCCGAGGACGAGGAGACGGAGGGAGCCCCTGTAAAAGTCTCCTAGCTCTGGAAGAGAAAAGACGGGTCCCCGGAAGGCGGAGCAATCCACGCCCGGGCCAGGGGTGACAACCTGGAAAGACGGCCATGCGCCTCGCCTGATGCAGATCGCTGTCCTGCAAGCCTGGAAGCCACCCCTATTGGCGCTGTAAGATGCCCTTGCTTGGTGTCTTGCCAGCTCCAGGCCTCATCGGAGAGGGCAACGCTTGTCTGGTTTGTCTGTGATCAGGCATAGATGCCAGCAGCTGGGACATCATCGACCACAGATGCCGTTGTAGGCAGCGTGGTGAGCCTGATGTGATGCAATACAAGCACTCGCACGAGCAGAAGAGAACACTTCGCCCCTAACGGTCGAACTGGAGAGTCCGAACTGTGGGCGGTCACGCCAGGCAACGGCGCCCAGAAGGAGTATCCAGGTATACCAAACCTGAGGACGGGTTGGGAAGGGAACCTAGAGACTCAGAGGGGCACAATACCTACGCTGGCAGTCCCGGGCTGGGAAGAAGCGCAGGGACTGCCATGACCGGATAGACGCCTCCTGGAAGGGGATAGGCCAGGAAGGTACCACCAGATGCTGGGCACTGAACTCACCAAGGAATCTACGCTGCCTCCGCTCGGGTATTGTCTCTTCGAACGTAGGAACCGGAGATCCCCACCATCCTCGAGAGAAACGCTGATATTCTGTGAAATCAGCATCGGAGGACAGATGAGCAGGGGGTTCCTCTCCCTCGGAGGAGGGAGACGAGGATGATGGGGAACTGGAATGCCCAGAGGATTCCTGCGGCGGTGGGGAGAGCCGAAAGACCCGCTCATGCATGTACCTAACGTATGAGGGGAAGGCCGCAGAACCCTTGAACTGCTCCCAGGATAACGGGACTCCAGAGGGCCGACATGGCCTGGGAGTGGGGTGGTGAAGGCAGAGATGGAGAGGGCACCTCCGGAGGCAACTGTGTCTGCGAGGGCTCTGAACCGGGGAAAGGAGCCCTGGAGAGGGGGATCCCGGAAATCAGACCAGGCCGCAGAACGGAACTCTGGGGAAGCGGAGCCTGGAAGAGCCCTGGGGGAGAACCTCCCCGTGACGACGCCGGGACTGCATGGATCCAGAAGGGCAGTCCGCACAAACGCCGCCGAAGGACACCCTAGAACCCTGGAGGGAGGGGCGAGGCTCTGCACTTCGGCTCCTGGCCACCCCCTGAGGTGGCTGAAGGAAGACCGAGCAGCAGACCCCTGCCCCTCGACCCTCGGACTCAGAGAGGGCCCTCCTCCCCACCTGGCAGCCCCCGTCCCTAGAGAGAGTGACAGCACCCCGTAGGTAGCTGTCACCGGGCCTCCAGAGAGGGAGCCCCCGCGCCACCCCCCGCCTGCCTCCCCAGGGGTTCCCGCCACCCCAGCCGGGAACCCCAGGAGGCGACGGAAGGGGACAGAGGAGGGCCGCCGCGCCGCCTTGGCACTCTAGCCACCGGGACCCAGACTCAAGAGTGGGGTGCCAGGATGGGTCCACGCCTGAACTCATCGCCTCCGAGGAGGACGACCAGCAGGACCTCAATGCTGGCCACCCCAGGGGTCCCCGAGGCTGGCGGGCCGTGAACGCCCCGGGCACTGCGGGAGGCGCCGCCGCCTCCCTCACGCCGGGTAGCAGCCAGGCCTAGCCTCCACCCTCAACGGCGCCGGGCAGGCCGCATCGCCTGGAGGAAGGACCAGGCCCACGCCCGGGCGCTGCGAAGGCGAGAAGGCATCACCGACGGCGCCGCTTCTCGTCCATCGACGCCGCCGAACGGGCGCTAAGGCCTAAAGCGCATCACTTAACGGCGCCGCTTCGATCACCGGGTGCTGAACGGCGCTGACTCAAAACGGCGTTGGAACGGGCGCTGCTCGATCACCGCACCGCGAACGGCGCCAGGATCTCAAACGGCGCCAAAGGGCGCGCCGAGGGTCCACCCGAGCTAGGCCCAAAAGACAGGGCCTCGCCACGGGGAGCCTGCACCTCAAGAGGTGACTGCCGAGCGGTGTCAGGCGCCGCGCCCCGGAAGGGACTACGACGCCCCCGACTACCGCAGAAGGGCCTCCTCGGCAAGAAAAGACGAGAGACCTCCTCCTCAGATCGAGTAGGCCCGGAGGGGACCCGGGAAGGGCCTAGAGACCTTACCTGAGAATCCTTTGAGCGACGCCGTCCTCAAGGTCGGCGGCTTTATCGAGCGAATCGCGCTGGATCTCGAGGACACGGCGTCCATGGAGAAACAGGCGCCGCATTCGAATCCATGTCATGGTTGGGTCCCAGGCAACGAAGACAAACGCTGCCGTGGTCCTCGACGGAGAAATGCGCCACAGTAACACCGACGGACAGGGCGCGCCCGTTTTCAAACACGCTTAGCTCGGACCCGACATAACGCGAAATCAACAAGAAAATAGTAGGAAAACACACCCGCGCCGCTTAAAAAGAAAAAGAACGGTCCCGATCGCGCCGAGTGTGTGGAAAAGAGGAGTCGCTGACGCAGTGGAGAATGGACGCTCCGAAACAAGTGCTGCCTCGACGGCGGAGAAACAGAACTGAGTTGGAGGAGGAGTCGGTCCTCTGTAACGCCGCCGCGCATGACGCCGCCCGAGGGCGGGTCATAGGGCAACTTTAAAAAAAAAAAAAGCCCGTGACGGGTGCGCCGCCTCGCTTACACCCAGGAAGTAATGAATGGTGAAGATTGACAAGGGAAGATTATTTCTGCCACCGGAAAGCCTCCGGACAGTCTCCCCGGTCGAGGATATTGGTCAACAGATAGCAAACCCATTTCTGGATGGACTCCATCTTCATACCTGTCGACTGAGAGATCAAATGGAGGAGGCCCATGAAAGAGGATGGACCTTCTTCGAGAGATCCCTCACGGACTCCACATCGTCCGGACGGGAGTGCAGGGAGAAACCCTCGGGACTCCAAAGAGTAGTCAAAGAGCGGTCGACCACCAAAGTCCCCACTGGCCCTACGTGGATGGTCAGGGGTGACTGTGACCGACAGTTGATTGGGAAGCCCCTTGACCAGGGCCCCTACTTTTCTTCGGCACAGTGGGACCAAGTTCTGCGGCAAGACTACCATTTGTCGCAGAACTTCTGCTGCAGTGGTTTGTAATTTCTGGAAGTTCTAGTGCACTAACAAACTACCACATCACAGTGTCAGCTTGTCATCCTGACTTCAATTTCCTGGCAGTGGTTATAACAATCAGGATGGTGGAAGCACAGTAATGCTAGTTCAAAAATAACAGACTTATAAAATAATTTTATGCCTAAAAGGCAAAACAGATATCTCTCTTTAAGGTCCTAGCCTGTTGCATAAATGACATATGCAGAGGAGCTTATGTGATAAATAAGGTATATCTATATGCATGCTATCTATCCCACTAATGAGGTTTCCACTGTCTATCACTTACAGTATATATTTGTATGTGCTTCTACACCACTCATGAGGTTCCCACTGTGTATCACTTATATATTTATATGCAATCTGTAACATACATACATGTGTGTGTGGTGAGAGAGATACTGTGTGTGTGTGTATGTATATATCTATATCTATCTATATATCTATATATCTATCTATATATCTATATATCTATATATATTTAATTTCCATGAACTTACATCCTCATTCATACAGATCTCGGAAATGGAATAGAGGAGTTATTGCAAACTCATTTTCATGTCAACCTGCTTTCCCTGACACACTATGTAACACCATCAGGCCATGACATGCATGTGAACCGATTGTGAGATAGAGCGCTCCAGCCCATCATAATGTGTCCACTATGTGACAGAACACTGCACCATACCTTCCAGGCTCCGAGCAGTGATGTGTTCCACCAATCCTTGTGCTGCCCAGCCAGCTACCAGAGCTAATCTCTGAACCTGACTTGCCGGCACGGAAACACAGCATACTACCCTCTGGCCCAACAGCTGTCCCTGCACACAACATTTTTCCATAACTTTTAGGTGATTCTATCAACCAATGACAATATGTAATCAATAACCCTGGCAAAAATGTGTACAGTGCAATTATTTAACAAATCTATTCTTTCAACAGGTTTACACATTATTATATTCCACTTTTCTGGGCATAATTACTTTATTTTTCTTAAAAATGACAGTTAAATTCATTTACCAGTTATTCAAGTGCTGACCATCGGCAGTTTCACCACGATCGCGGAGAAGCTGGAGTCTGCAGAGACAGGACCGTCTTAATCTGTTCTGTTGGCCTTTCGGGGCGACAGCCAGGTGATGGCTGGCATAAAAACAGGGTCAGTTTCGTGCAGAAAAACATTTAACTATTGCCACATCAAGTCCTTAGCCAACGTGAATTCATGCCGGAACCTCTTCAGCGGACGAGTCAGCAGCGCTGTTCCCGTGGGTGCCAGAAGCACTGATGGCGGGACCGGCTTGACCCATGGGAAAAGGACAGAGATCTCAACCTCAGCTACCAGTGGCAGGGGCTCTGAGGGAGTCTGCGATTGCAGAGGCTCCTCTTGTTCAGGGACCAGAGGCGGTGGGTCGGCGGACTGATCCATCCCTCCAACGATCTGCGTAAGGTCCGGGGTCCTAGAAAAGGAAGTATCGGCCTCTTCGGTTGACAACTGGTCGGTTGGCTTGAGAAAAATCTCAGCTGGGACTTCGACCAGCGAGACGGTGACAGGCCCGACGGGGTTACCATAAAGCCAGCAGCCAAGGCAGAGGATTCAATTGATGTCAAATCTGGAGACGCATGGGAATCAGAGGCCCTCAACTGAGAGCGCTCCTGATACCACGATTGACGATGAGTCTTTTCTTTCTTAGACTCTTTTAGATTTGTATTTGCCAGCGGGTCCCTGACAAAAGGTCAGCAGAGACTGGCCCATTTCCTTTCAGGAGCCGGTATATGTCGAGCCAAGCTGAAGTGGCACAAAGGCAGAAGCCGAGGAGGAAAGGGCCGTGGCTAGGGCCACCTCCTCTTCGAAGGCTGTAACTGCTCGGGCGACCTCAGAGTAATGTAAGACACCAATGGGCGGGCATCTTTCAATCACAAATGACGTGGGCTCCTCCCAGGGGTTTGTAC
The DNA here is from genome assembly GCA_016271365.2 of Neoceratodus forsteri. Classification (NCBI taxonomy): domain Eukaryota; kingdom Metazoa; phylum Chordata; order Ceratodontiformes; family Ceratodontidae; genus Neoceratodus; species Neoceratodus forsteri. The sequence continues at coordinate 514,423,406 of CM028137.1, forward strand.
AGTATTTTAAATACCTGGGGATTACGGTTGATAACACCTTGTCTTATGCCCTCCATATCGACAACATCGCCAAGGCAGTGTCAATATGCACATAGGGCTGCTCTACGGACACAAATATAGTCTACCCTCAGAAGCCCTCAACCGTGCTGTATGCAACTCAGTGGTCTCTCACTGGCTACGGGATAGTTATCTATGGGTTGGCCACAGATGTGTCCCTCTTTTGCATCAAAATGGCACTTAAAGCCTGTAGGCTCCTAACTGGACCTGGGCGTCTGACACACTTGTGACCTGTATGCCCAGGCTAACTGACTCCAGTTCAGTGGCAGGTTCATGTACCAATTATGCCTGCTGATGAAAAAAGTATGCCTAGGAAAAGTGCCTCCAAGGGTTCAGAAGCTTCTTGTCCCTTATGTCAACACTCGTCACACCAGAAACTTGGAAAAACAGATCTTCAAAATTCCCAGATGTTGTACCTCCCAAGGTCAAAGGTCATTCACCCACTGAGCCCCAACTCGGTTTAATTCTCTTTCCTTGACATATCCTCTGCAGCCTCACTGGCTCTTTTCAAACAGAAGCTCAGACAACAACTGGTTGTAACTGTGACTGCTTCCTCTAATCCAGTCCACCTCAGTTTTATCGCACTTAACCCTACTGTCTGCCTCTCTCTGGTATCTATTTGACCTAAGCATTTCTTTCCTCCCTAATGCTCACCCCTTTACCCTTCCTTTCACCATCACCAAGCCCTTCTATCCATCGCAACTTTCCTCACCATCCTTTTGTCTATGCCTATTGGGCAGTTCCTCCATTCTCCACTGTAGTAATCCCAGATTCCACTGTCTCCCCCCCCTTTGACAAGGACTCATTGGCTGCTCGAAGTAATCCCTGTCTGTTCCCTGTCCTTCTGCATTTGTATCTTGCCTATATATACATTGCTCAGTGCCATATACTTCTCTCTTGGAGTCCCTCACAGAGAATACTGGATGGCAACTATGCATAACCAGTGTACTGTCACCTGGGAGGCGATTTCCTGACCTCAGGAGCAAAGTTCGAGAGGTCTGTGGGAATCAGAACCCATAGATGGCAGACCACACTGGTTATGCATGAAGTTGCTCATCCTGTAGTTATTATAATGTATAGTATTATGTGAAATGTGTGCACAATGTTTTTTCTCCTTCAGAAAGAAAAGTACAGTTACGTAAGAACTTACCGTAACAGTAGATCTTAGAACAGCTCTTGACAGGTAACACCATTGGGACTGGAAGCGGCAGGCGTCAGGACCCCCGGAAAACTTCTAGCTAGCTATCTTCAGAGGGGGGACCGCCCCCGACGTCGGTCCCGCCTCCGACGTCAGGCGTAGTACATAAGGGGGCAGTCCCGCCAGATTCCCCAGTTCTCCCGCCAGAGACTTCGGGCCGCAGGATGACATCAAAATGGAAGACCGAGGATCCACCGTCAGAAGACAAAGGGGTATAAGTCCCTGTTAAAGGGCTCGAGAAGTCATGCCTCCTGAAGTAATAAGGTAAGAGTGCTGTTCTCAAGATCTACTGTTACGGTAAGTTCTTATGTAACTGTACCATCTTACCGAGACACAGCCTTGCAGCAGTCAATTCCATTAGGACCGATTCCCAAGCAGTAGCGCTTGCAAACACCCTGGGAGGAGGAAACTAGAAAGTTTATTCCAAGTCCTGACTCTAGGACAGGAGACCTGTAAGCACAGCAGCGAGCGCTCTTCGCCGTGAAGCAATGTCCAGGCTATAATGCCTGATAAAGGTATGTACAGAGCTCCAAGTGGCTGCAGCACAAATGGCAGAGGTGGAGGCGTTACAGTGCTGCAAAGGAGGTGGCCACTCCCCTAGTGGAATGGCCCCGGACTGATCTCGGGAGGGGCTTTTGTTTGATATCATAGCAGTATGATATGCACTGGACAAGCCAGCGAGAGAGGGACTGTTTTGATACTGGCTGGCCCATCATCCTTTCAGTAAAGGAAACGAAAAGTTGCTCCGACTTACGAAGCTGCTTAGTTCTGCTCAGGTAGTACCTTAAGCTGCGGTGAACATCCAGGGTGTGGAGCAGCGCCTCTCCTCTATTAGAATAATTAGGGAAGTAGACCGGCAGGTCAATGTCCTGATTAGGAGCGAGTGTGGAGACCACCTTAGGCAAGAATTTAGGATTCGTCCTCAGGGATACTCTGTCCTGGTGAAAAACCAAATAAGGCTCCTTACACATGAGAGCATAAAGCTCCGAAACTCTTCTCGCTGACGTAACAGCAACTAAAAACAACGTTTTTCACGACAGAAAACGCAGCTCGCAATCCGCGGCAGGTTCAAAGGGGGGGAGCGTGAGTTGCTCCAGGACAAAGAGCAAGTCCCATAGAGGCACTGGGTCTTTAATGGGCGGCCTAAGATGTAACGCCCCTCTCAGGAATTCTCGACAGGCATCTAATTGTGCCACTGTGCGCTGTCCCACCGGAAGGTGATAAGCTGAAATGGCACAGAGGTGCACCTTAATGGAGGTAGGGCGAGACCCGAATGGAAGGGAGAGCAGGTATCTGAACACCGCTTTCACCGGACAACCTAAAGGGAAAGGCCGCTGCAAGTACTATAGATCAAAAACGTGTGCCATTTCATGGCGACGTCAGATGCTGTCGCGTTTCTGGCAGCAGAAAGAACTTCCAACCTTTGCAAGACCCTGTCGCAAAATGGCTATGTCTCTAGGAGCCATGCATGCAGGTTCAGTGAGCGTAAGTCCGGGTGGACCAGTGAACCCTCCTCCTGAGACAAGAGATGGGAGCTGAATAGCAACGGGAGCGGAGGTTCCCGGGAAGCTGTATTAGCAAAGGGAACCAGATCTGTCTGGGCCAGAAAGGAGCCACCAGGCTCATTGTTGCATGCTCCCTGCGCAGTTTGAGAAGAACTCTCTGGATCAACGGGAAGGGAGGGAAAGCATAGAGGAATCTGTCCACCCAGGAGACGGACAACGCATCTCGCCAGAAAACACAGGCCCTAGATCTAGCGAGCAAAATTGGTCAGTTTTGCATTGGATGGGGAAGTGAACAAGTCCAATTCTGAGTTCCCATCAAGAAACAGATCCTCTGCTACCTCCTGAAGAAGTTCCCACTCGTGGACTCTGGCCTGGGAACGACTCAGGCCGTCTGCAATTGTGTTGTCCACCCCAGGAACATGTACTGTGATCAGGTTCACGCCGTGTCATATTACCCATTCCCACACACTCATAGCCTCCCTGCAAAGGGGGTAAGAGTGTGCACCTCCTTGTTTGTTGAGGTAATACATCACCGCCCTGTTGTCTGTCTGGAGCAGGAGAGTACTCGGCGGGATCTCTGACTGAAATGTCTGCAGGGCATAAAGGACCGCCCTCATCTCTAGAACGTTGATATGAAGGTGAGCCTCCTGAGGGGTCCACGTTCCCTGGAACTTCACCCCGTCCAGGTGTGCTCCCCATCCTAGTCCTGAGGCGTCTGTGGTGAGGATTACCTCCGGGGACGGCGCTATAAACGGGACACCCACAGAGAGTGCCCCTGGGTCTAGCCACCATTGCCAGTCTCGAATCACGGCGTTCGTGATTCTGACCGGATGCTGCATATGGTCTTGCCTTTGATCCCATTGCACCTTGAGCATCCACTGAGTTACCCGCATGTGGAGCCTTGCGAACGGGACGGTCGGAATGGCCGCAGCCATGTGTCCGAGCAAGCGAAGGACCGACCTGGCTGGGATGGTGGTCTTCAACGAAAGATCCCTGATGAAGGATCTGATGTGCTCCGCTCTGTCGTCTGGAAGAAATGCTCTTCCCTGAACGGTGTCCAGGACTGCGCCTATGAACTTGCAGTTTCGCGACGGTACCAGGAGAGACTTCTTGTAATTGATTAAGATGCCCAGAGACCGAAACAGATCCTGGGTACTCTGGATAGCCATTAACAACGCCTCTCTGGAGGCAGCCATGAGAAGCCAATTGTCCAAGTACGGGAACACATAATGGCCCTGTCTCCTTAGAGACGCGGTCACGACTGCCATGCATTTGGTAAAGACCCTGGGGGCCGATGACAGTCCGAATGGAAGTGCTCGGAATTGAAAATGGTGGTAGAGAAACTCGAAGCACAGGAACCTCCTGTGCGCTTGAGCTTCAGGGATGTGCACGTATGCATCCTGCATATCTAGGGACGCTAAAAATGCATCCCTCTTTAGCATGGGAATAAGACCCGGAAGAGTCACCATGCGGAATCTTTTGTAAGTGACCGACATATTGAGGTCGCTGAGGTCCAGAATAGGATGGAGGTCCCCTGTTTTCTTTGGAACCAGGAAGAAGTGGGGGTAATATCCGTATCCTCTCTGGTTCTCTGGGACATACTCTGTCGCCCCCTTTTGCAGAAGCGTGAGTATTTCTTGTCTGATCAGTAGCTTGTGCTGACCCGAGTAACGGGAGAGCAGAGGAGGCCTCGAGGGTGGCTTTTCTGCAAATTCTATAAAGTGGCCTCTTTCGACCAACTGAAGAACCCACCGGTCGGTGGTTATGGACTGCCATCATAGCAGGTAATTCGCAATGCGACCCCCGACCTTGATGTCCCATTGATCCTGAGGGGCGGGGGCCGGAAAGGAGTCAGGCTGTGGCGGCGGAGGGGCCTGCGGGCTGGGCCGGTTTAGCTGGACATTGGCCTCGGCCCGCGGGCTGTCTACCCTGGGCTCTGCGGGAACCGGAGCCCCTCTGTTGTGGACCGGTGCGGGACTGTTGTCTCTGTGCCCGTCTACGAAAACGGCTTTGGTTCCTACGAAAGGAACTAAGCCTCGGTCGGTACATCACCTGGACCGACCTCACTGCCTTCCGGCCTCTTGAAGCTTGGTGATGACCTTCTCAGAGGGCTCACGAAAGAGAACTTCTCCCTCGAATGAGGTGTCCATGATGTTTTTCTGGACGTCCGGGGTAAAGCCGGAGACACGGAGCCAAGAGTGCCTCCGGAGGCATACACCTGAAGCTGCTGCTCGGGCCGAGGAGTCCGCGGAGTCGTACGCGGCTCATAGCACTTGGGTCCCCACGTCCGAACCCATCCGGAGGAGCTGCAACATCTCCTCCTTCTGCTCACCTTCTGGCAACTTCTCAGCCAGATCCAGACCCTGCTCCCACAGGGCATTTTGGAACTGCAACATGTGAGTCAAGTAATTCAGGGATCTGATGGCGCAAGTAGCGGAAGCATACGTGCGACTACCCATAGTGTCCAGCTGTTTGGACTCCGGGTCCGGTGGCAGAGTACTCAAATGTTGCGGTCTCTGGGACCGGTCATGAGAGGCTGTTATGACCAGAGAGTCGGCCTGAGGATGCTGAGCCAAGTACTGGTCTTCCTTTGGAGCCTTGTACAGGTGGTCAGCCTCTTCGCATCGCGGGAGTGAATGTGGACGCTTCCACGCTGCCTTGGTGGCGCCCACGAAATGTCTACCAAGGGTGGCACCACCACAGGCTTAGGGGTCCTTCGTCAAGATATTTTGCAAGGCGAGCCTTTGGTCTAACTCTTCCGCATCCCATCCCATGTTCTCTTGGATGTGTCTCATGATGTCCGAGAACAAGGGTCATCCGGAGGAGACCTGAAGCTCACGTGGGTCCGGAGAGGGATGTGGAAGGAGATGGGATCTAGATCCTGATGAAACTCTGATCCCGTGTCCTCTGTCGAAGGCAAGCAGTGAGCGTCTTCTGGGTCTCTCAGGCTGGGTGACCCAGAAGGGGATCTGGACGGAGGTCTCCTCTCTATCTGGTCTCCCTTGAGGATCCTGGGCTCCTGGGAGGAAGTAACAGGCCTGCAGACCCGGATGGAAAAGGGGGCACAGGAACCGGAGGGGTAACCGGTCTAGGAGGAGGAGGAGGCGGTGGGAGAGGAGGTGGGGTGGGGACCATGTCCTTTTTGATGGTATCCCACCAGTAAGTGAAAAGCTCCTTAACCTCTGAGATAGAAAGACCCGACGATGGACCGGGCGCCGGTGGTCCTCTGTCGGGTTCCGGCGTTGGTTCTGCAGGGGCCTCGGGTTGCGGGGAGGGTTCCCTAGGAGGCTCGACAGGACCGGGGTTGCCCGTCTGGTCCTCTGGCTGTATCAACTCTTCCTCTGTAATGGTCTCCTGACCGACGTCGGTCGGAGGCGTCGGGGTCCTCTTCTCAATCCGGACAGGCACGGACGTCGGCCCCCCTACTGGTGTCCGGGGGTGCGTAGGCTTGGCCGGCGATGGTCGTCTGGCGGTCGACTGCTCTGGGGACCTGTGACGAGAGGCCGACGTCAGGCGGGCCGTCGGGTCCGATGGTCTCTTAAGAGAGGTGAGCTCCTTGGTCTTCCGCTGGGGAGGAGGAGGCAAGGAGGCAGACCTGACGTCAGGTTTAGAATGGCGGGAACCCGACTTGTGGTGATGGTGGCGGTCCCCCGACTTGACCAGGGCCTTGGAAGACGAAGGAGGCCTGGAAGTCTTGGTCTGAGAAGAGGAGCCCAAAGATTTTCTCACTGCAGCGGGGGGAGGCTGAGAACTGGTCTGGGAAGGCGGGCTCGGACCTGGAGCTGGAGCTCGAGAATCAGAGGCCCTAGGCGGGACCTGGAAGGGCCTTCTCCTATGCTTCTCCGAATGTTTGCGGGCCTTCTCCGAGCCTTTGGAGGCCATGGTCTTGAGTTGTTCCTCGAGCAGAAACGCCTGTAGGGCCTTCTGGCGACGGATCCGGGTTCTGCTGTTGAAACCTTGGCAAAAGGAGCAGAACCGGGTGTCGTGGTCTGGGCCTAGGCACCGGACACAGGCCGAATGCGGATGCTTAAAAGGGATCTGCTTCCCACAGGTGCACTTCGAAGAATGACCGGAGGTTGGAGAGGACATCAGACAATAAACTGACCGAAGAAACAACTAATTTTCCGAAGGAAAACTTTACCACGCGTCGCGCGCTAGAATTGGAACGAAGGAGTCGAGACTTTCAAGTCGACTACTTGAGAAAGAACTAGAGAATCTGGTGGGACCGCCTTTATGTACAACGCCTGACATCGGTCGTCGGGGGCGGTCCCCGCTGAAGATAGCTAGCTAGAAGTTTCCGTGGGGTCCTGACGCCTGCCGGCTTCAGTCCTAATGGTGTTACCTGCTGCAAGAGCTGTGTCTCGAAGTAAGATCTGACTTGTGCAGTCTCTCAGGATTCTAGAATGCTGTTCTACCACAGAATGGTACAATCACATTCCATGACCTCTGAACTGTGGTACAACAGTATTTTGAAAAGGATGGATTTCTATAGAGAACAATGCTCTACTAGGGTCTAGTACGATCACCCGATGATAATCATCCCGATGGCAAAACTCCCATATTTTATTTCCCGAATTTAACCTTCCCGCTCATAATTTATTACAGATGAAGATTCTCCCAACACAGACACAGACACTGACATTGCAGTGTCACGTCATGTGCACCCGAGGTAAAGCTGATCACTGCACTGAACGTTACAGTCGATGACAGGCTATTCATTGATGTTACGAATGCATAAAAGACAGGCAGTTTTACTGGTGTTTCACCATAGCAAATCAAAATGGCAGATGACTTTTCCATCTAGGCCAGATCGTATGGCGAAAGAGTCAGGGATTCGGTCTTGCAACTATGTACAGCTCAGACCCAGATTTCAGTTTAAAAATGTGGCAACTAGTGGCATTAGCTTTTCTACCACCAGAAAAAATTCACACTGTATACGAGGAAATTAAGCCAGAAATGCCTCCGAGAGTGCTCTTATCCTAGAGTGGCTCGAGGAGAATTATATTTTGGGAAGGATTAGGTGTAGAATGTGCAATAACATTGTGGCGAGAGCTGCCCTTTATACCCTCGCAATCTGGTCTACATTCTCAAATGCTGTCAGGATACAGAGAACACAAATCAAAGTGGAGGCATGGGCAGGTGGCTTATGTATACTGACTGGCACTTCTCATGTTAGTATCCACTGATTTGTTGAGGAATCATGAAACAAACAGCGACTGATTCAATTGAAAAAATAAATCGCTGCCTCCCTAAATGCCCCATAAAGAAACAGTACGCCAAAATGGAGGAAAAAAATCAGCAATTTTGTTGCTGATGTTGGCCCACGACCACCAAAAGACTTTGTTCGTGGCATAGCACATAATATGGTGCTGTACCAGTTTTTTGGGAATGGATTTAAAAGTTTTAACATTTTAAATAAAGATTGGATTTTAATTTTCTGGACTACAAACCTGACTAATGAATTAACCTCCTTCTGACTGAGAAGCACAGAAACTGGTAAGCCATTATATTACATTACATTGCTGTTTGAATTGTGCCGCTTGAACTATGCTGATGCTTATATTTTACAGTCTGTTGATGCCATTTGATGTTGCCATTGACAGTCTTATGCGGTTTGAATTAGGATGCTTGAATTATGCTGATGCTTGTTAGTATTATTGTCAGTTTGTATTGCCGGCAAGTAGGTGACTGTACAGTTCGCGCTGGGCAATTTGTACTCGGGCAATGGTACTGATCCCCTCTACTATTTAGTACAATGCTGTAACTTATGCTCTGGAAAAAAAACAAACAAAAAAAAAACACTTTAATGTCTGTTATCATGCATTTTCATGTACTCATTTATGATTTGTATTTCATTTATTCTTATTTTTTACTTGTTTTATTATTCTGACGTGGAACCTATGTAAAGAGCTTTCAGCTCAAAAATCAATAAATAAATAAAATAAGTAAATCTTTGGATTTGACCGATGGGTTCCGTTGCGACAGGCGACCCAGTTTTAGGCAGGCGAGACAGTCCTCCAGGACCGTCGGATGAAACGCATGGCAAAAGTCGCAGGCCTGGGGATCATGGTCGTGCTCCAGGCAGTAAACGCACATGGTGTGCGGGTCAGTCCTGGACATCTTCTGCCCGCAAAGCAATGGCACCGGTGGAACCCGGGAGCGGACTTATTGTCCATCATGGTCATGATCGAAGACTGAGTTGAAGACAAAACTCTTAAGAGTTGGTTTGGAAGTAATTCTGAAGAATTTAAGTGTTAGAGCCTACTCAACGTGGGAGCGGTAAGGAGAGAACACAACAGTTACGTAACAACTTACCGTAACAGTAAATCTTAGAGGTTTCTGCAGTAGGTCTTCAAGTAGACCTCGGCATCAGGACTGCAGGCAAATTGTAGCTACCAATCTTCAGTGGGGACCGTCAAGGCCAGGGTGACAGACGCCAGTATGACTAAAAATAGAGGCGGTACCTTCCCCGCCTCCAGTTCTTCCGCTGAGACCTCTAAGAAGTATAAAGAAGGAGGGAAACTCCTGAGATCCACAGCCCTGGATAAAACAAAGTCCTGGGAAGGGAGTAAAGAGGAAAAATGCAGGAGCCGGGGGAAGGTGGGTAGAAAATCTAGACCTACTGCAGGAACCTCTCTTGAAGATCTACTGTCATGGTAAGTTCTTATGTAACTGTTATATTTTACTTCGAGAGGGTTCCTGTAGTAGGTCTTCACAAGTAGGACTGAATACCAAGCAATCAACTAAGAAAGGAGAAGTCAGAGACAGAGACGAGGTTCTGGGAGGAGGAAAACGTCTGCCAATGCAGGGCACTTATGACAGAAGTCCTTGCAGGATTGCTAGACCGAAACCAGCCCTGCACCTAGAAGCAATGTGCAGATTGTAAGGTTTCATGAAAGTGTGGAATGAGGACCAAGTTGGCTGCTGCACAGATGTCTGCAGTGGACAAATTCCTGAAAAAGGCAACATAAGTGGCCACTCCCCTACTTGAGTGGCCTTTAACCGTCCCCAGAAGGGGCTTTTTGTACTTCTGGTAAATGTACTGTATACAATTTGCCAGCCACCTTCAGAGAGTGTTTAGAAATATCCATACCCTGGCACCTGGGAGCAAAGGCTACAAAAGGTGGTTTGACTTAGAACCTCCTTAGTCCTCGAGGTGCAATATCTCAAATCCTGTGCAGGTCAGGAGTGCAGGAGATACTCCCCTGTTAGAGTGCTCTCGGTAAAACCCCGCAGTTCAACAATTTTATTTAAAGTAAGTTCTAAAACTACCTTGGAAGAAAAGAAGGATTAGTCTACAGAGCCAGCCAGCCTCTATGCAAAATCAAGTAAGGCTCTCTACAGACTAGAGCCTGAAGCTCTGAAACTCTTCGAACTGAAGTGACAGCAACGAAAAAGAACGCTTTCACGCTTAAAACCCCAGAGAGTATGGGTAACTAGGAGGCTGGTACCAGTATGGATATTGATATCCTTGATACTGAAGGGCCTGACCTGGTGTCAGGTAACTGGCATCAGAGGAGGTAGCCAAGTGTCTGATACTGCGGCTTGCAGTCGGGATAGTAACCCGTCGGGCTTGATGGAGGAGGGATGCAAGGCCCAGCAGGAGGTGGTGCCGAAGGACCACTGCGGAACAAGTCCATTGGCGGAGTCGGGAGACCCCCTAAGGCCCAGGGGGATTCTGATCCATACCACCCTGAAGAATGTCCGGCGATCGATGCAGATACATCAGTGGAACAGAGGCTGGAGAGGGAGGCAAGTCCGTAGAGTCCCTGCCGACGGGTCGGTCTGAAAAGTATCCAACGGAAGAGGATCCTAGCGATCAGGCCCAAAAAGGTTGGAAAAGGACAGCTAATCCCTGGTGGGATGAGAGGGGACCTGCAAACCGCTGTACCCGCATTGGGGTCCACAAGGAGTTCGACTGGCAGAAGTCACCACGCGGGTCACCGGATAGGTTGACGACGACTTAGATGTGACGATCTGGCAGGCATCAGAGGAGCAGATCAGCTTACAGCGGGCCGGGCTGACAGAAGCCGGGAGGCTAGAGTCAGGCTGATCAGCCTGGGCCAGGCGCACTGCAGCAGAGCCAGAGGGTGACTTATCGGCCGAGCTCAGAGCAGGAACGCAATTGTTTCCTTCAAGAGACCCCCGACTGCCTGCTGACCTTGGCGGGGAGAGGGTCGGGTCCGCTCTGCCAGAGTGGAAAAAGGCCCAGGAGGTAGGGTACTCACGAGGGTGGAGGCCCCACCCGAGATGGCATCGACTGTCTGGATAGATTTCCTCTGGGGAGAATGGCTCTGCTCCCGGCGTCTCCTTTTCCTTTTTTTCCGGGGCCGGCGACGACTATCTTTCCCTCAGCTCCTGAATCTTTCTCCATCGATGCCAGTCTGTTTTAATAAATGGGCATCAAGAGTCCTCTGGCGATGAGTGCGCATGGCCTGGTTGAAAGCCTGGCAGATGGAGCACTTTGCGGTCTTATGCTTAGGCCTCAGGCAGAGGACATAACAGGAATGGTCATCCTCTGCACGCCGCACTTGGAGCACTTTTGGGCTGACAAAACAACATACACCGCTGCTGAGGAAGGAATTAACTAACAATACTAGACTTGAAAAAATGGCGAGCGACAGAAGCTGTTCTACTGCAAGGTCCGATGATTCAGGTCGATGGCAGGAAAGAACTGGAGGGTGGGTGAGGGACCACCCCTATTTATAGTCATGCTGACGTCTGTCACCTAACGCCGGGGGTGGTCCCCGCTGATGATTGCTAGCTACAATTTTGTCGTGCGGTCCCGACGCCAGGGGCGAAACTCTACTTGTGAAGACCTACTGCAGGAACCTCTCTAAGTAGATATGCTTCTTCCAGTAGAAAGGAAGATCTAGCGTCATGGGACACAGCCAAGAGAATTACCACTCGGTGGGTGGAAGGAGCTAGCTTGAAGCCTTTCCGGTACATCTTACAGGGAAAGGACACTTCCAAAAAGTGGGGATAGATCATATCCACATCCCTAGAAAAATAAGTTAGTCACCTGTAACAGTAGTTCTAGGAGTGGTATATGATGTACATCTGCATTCCTGGCAGTGTTCTTTTCCCTTTAAGGCTTGCGGAATGTTTTTAAGTTGGCTCCTCTCACCCACCTGAATGGTAACTCTCTCAGCAGCACCCTGTGATGTCAGACCTTGCCCGCTAGAAACGAGACCATTGTGCTACTTGCCAGGGGAGGCTGGGTGGGTCAGTGTGGATGTACATCATATACCACTCCTAGAAAGTACAGTTACGTGAAATCTAACCGTAACAGTAGATCTTGAGAATGTCTCTTGCAGCAAGTCATTACTTTGGGAGTTTCAGCAGAGGGTGCTGTTGCAGGCAACTCTTCAAGGAGTTTTCACCAGGGCCCCACACCACATCATCTTCTGCTTCCTATACAAGGTGGGTAGCTTTGGTATCCTCAGTTCCCCACCGGATTCACCTTGCAAAAATGAGGACCGAGGAGGAGCTGAGGTCTAAGGAGTCCCAACCTTAAGTCACTGAACCAGAATTTCCTGTTAGAGAGGAGGGGATGGAGGGTGGGATTGGACTTACTGCAAGAGAGACATTCTCGAAGATAGTACAGTTACGCAAGAACTTACCGTAACAGTAGATCTCTCAGAGAGGCTCTTGCAGTAGGTAATTATACACAGGACTGAAGCCAGCAGGCATCAGGACCCCATGGAAAAATTTCTAGCTAGCAGTCTTTAGCGTGGGACCGCCCCCATGTCAGGTGACTGACATCAGACGACATCGGTATAAAGGGGTGATTCCCCCATGCCTACCTTCCAGTTCTTTCCGCCAAAGGCCAAAAAGGCAAAACAAGAGAGAAGCGGATCTTCCCCATGGAAAGAGGAGCTGAAAAGGCTAAGGGGATGGAGAGGGAAGGTATTACCTACTGCAAGAGCCTCTCAAGATCTACTGTTACAGTAAGTTCTTAGTAACTGTACTATCTTACCTGAGAGGGCTCTTGCAGTAAGTAATTACATATAGGACTGAGTCCCAAGCAGTCAAACAAGGAAGAGCACGGAGGAGGAAACTACTCATCCACTGATCCTCCAGCTGTGAGGTTCTCAAGAAAGGAGACCTTGCAGAACAGCCAGCCCGAAGCCTGCTCTATGGCGAGAGACAATGTCCAAACTATAGTGTTTCATAAAGGTATGGACAGAAGTCCAAGTTGCGGCTTCGCAAATGTCAGCCGCAGACACATTCTTAAAACAAGCTGCAGAGGCAGCGACACCCCTGGTGGAGTGGCCTCTGACTTGACCCGGCAGGGTCTTGTGATGCTTCTAACAGAAAGTGATACAATGAGCCAGCCATTTAGATAGGCATTGCTTGGAAACGGCATTGCCTTCTCGTTTGTGAGCAAGAGAGACAAACAGCTGATCAGACTTACTGAGATCCTTCGTTCTGGTGGTGTAGTATCTCAGAATTCAGTGAACATCCAACTTATGCAAAAGGTACGCCCCTTGATTGGAGTGTTGCGTAAAGAAAGCAGGAAGCTCAATGGATTGATTCAGCGTAGATTCCGCTACCACCTTTGGGAGAAACTTAGGATTGGTGCGCAGAGCCACCCGTTCCTTGTGAAAAATCAAATACGAGCTGAAGTAATGGCCATTAGGAAGAGAGTCTACAGGACAGGAACTTCAGGTCTGCTGAGGCTGCCGGCTCAAAGGAGGCAGGGTGAGCTTCTCCCAGAATGAAATTCAGATCCCAAGGAGGAGAAGAAAGCATTGACTAGGGGGTCTCAAGAGGAGAATCCCTAAGAAAGTCTTAGACTTCCTAACTCTGCGAAAGTTCTGTCCCTAAAAGGAACATAAGCGGAAATGGCCGCCATGTGAACTTTCAGAGAGGAAATGCTGGAGACCCAGATCAAGGAGATGACGATATAGTCCAGAATTCTCCCAACAGAACATGAGAATGGCTCAAATCCTTGGAAGAGGCCCAAACAGAGAACCTTTTCCATTTTGTGGCGAGGGTAGATCTAGTGGAAGGCTTTCTGGCCTCCATCAGCATCTCAGCTACAAGCGGGGAACCCCAATCAGGTTTGAGCTATGTCTGCAGTTGCCACGCATGCAACTGAAGGGATATGAGACCCAGATTAACCAGGGTCCCCTGATCCTGGGTCAGCAAAAGTTGCGACAGAGGGAGAGGAAGAGGAGGTTCCTCTGAATACTGTTGCAGAAGAGAGAACCAAACTTGTCTGGGCCAGAAAGGAGCGATTAGGATCATGCAAGCTCCTTCTGAGCAGAGTTTGTGCAAAACCCTCGGAATTAAGGGGCTCGGAGGGAAGGCATAGACTAATTTGTCCTTCCAATCTAGAGACAGAGCGTCTCTCCAAAAAATGTCTCGCCCTGGAGCGAGCGAGCAAAAGGCGGGAAGTTCTGCGTTGAGAGGAGACACGAACAGGTCTACCTGAGGTGTCCCCCACCGCAGGAAGATATCGTCCACCACCCCCGATCCAGTTCCCACTGGTGAGCCTGTGCACATGACCGACTGAGGTGGTCTGCCAGCTTGTTTGACCCCGGAACATGAACTGCCATGAGGTGAGGTTGTTGTCTGCACTCCAATCCCAAACTTGCATTGCCTCCTGTAAAGAGGGTAGGAACGCAGTTCCTCCCTATTTGTTGATGTACCAGACTACACACATATTGTCCGCCTGACAGCCAGATGACCGGAAAGCACATACAGATGCAGAGCTTGTAGAGCATACAGCACGCCCTAAGCTTGAGCACGCGTTATGTGAAGAGGCAGCTCGAGCCAGGACCAGGAACCCCAAGTCCTGTGAGACTCCAGATGGGCTCCCCAACCCTCCCCGAGGCATCTGTTGTCAATGTTTGGGAGGGAGGTCTGAGGCAGAAGGGAACTCCCTGGCAAAGGTTCTCCTGAACCATCCACCATTACAAGTCCCGAACCACAAGGTTGGAGACCAAGACTTCTTGGTCTAGGTCGTGCAGCAACTGATCCCACTGAGACCGAAGCGTCCACTGAGAGATTCTCATGTGGAGCAGAGTGCGAGGGACTATCGGACTAGCAGCCGCCATGAGCCCAAGGAGGCGAAGGACTGACCTGGCGCTGACCCGGCTGTGACTGGACAGCAGGCTTGCATGAGCTTGGAGGGTGCCCACCCTGTCCAGTGGCAGGAATGCCATGCCGAAGGTTGTGTCCAGGATTGCCCCAACAAACTGAAGCCCCTGGGATGGGATCAAATGGGACTTGTCCTGGTTGATGGTAATACCCAAGATGGCAAAGACCAGCCGGGTAAGGGAAAGGCAGTGCAGGAGCTCCTTCCTGGATGGGGCCACCAGGAGCCAGTCATCCAGGTACGGGAAAACCTGCGCTCCCTGGGTAGGCAGGTGAGCTGCTACCATGGAAAGGCATTTGGTGAACACTCGGGGCACCAAGGAAAGACCAAATGGGAAGGCCTTGAACTGGTAGTGGTCCCCCCGAAACAAAAAACAAAGGTATTTAGTGGGAAGGGTGAATAGGATACGAGGTAGGCATCCTGCATGTCCAGAGCACACAGTCACTGTCTCGCCAAGTAAGAGCAGAAGGCTGTGCAAGGAGAGCATTCTGAACCATTTGTACTCCATGAACAGGCTCAGGGAGCCGAGGTCTAGGATAGGCCTGCGCTCCCAATTTCTTCAGAACCAGGAAGAAATGGGAATATTAACCTGTCCCCGAAGATGGGCTGGGATAGGCTCTATCGTCACCTTCAGCAGAAGGGAGGATATTTCTTCCCGAACCAGAAGATGATGTTCCAGGGAGTAAGATGACCTGGAAAGGGGGGTGGGTTCTGGGTGGTTTCTGTAGAAACTTGATTGAGTGTCCTTCTGCCATCAGCTAGAGCACCCAAGTATCTGAAGTAATCCTCTCCCAACCCGGTAAATGGGAGGAGAACCTCCCTCCTACTGGTTCCTCTGGAAGGTCCATAGGCCGTGGGAGAGGAGAGGAGTTGGGAGGTGTGGGGCAGTTCCGCGGCTGAAGCTCCCGCCACATTTTGGGGCCCGACGTTTGTTGGCCCCCTTGCCCTGCAGTTTTGCTTTGGGCCGAGAACGTCTGTGAAAAGGGTGACGCTGACCCTGAGGGGGCTTGTACAAAGAGTCAACCGACTTCAGAGCAGTCCCCTTCTCTTGCAGATCGGTGGGGATGTCCAGCACTGAACCCCTGAAGGGTGCGTCCTGGATAGCAGACTGCACCTCCGGGACCAAACCTGACACTCTGAACCAGGCACGATGGCGAAACTCACGGTGAAAGCCAAGTTCGAGCAGCAGCGCCCACTGCATCAGACGCGGGCACGAAGCATGTGCCGATCAAGGAATGAGCAGAATGGACCAGATCTGCGCTTCCTGCTTAGTCCGAGACTCAGGAAGGGAGTCCAGTTTGCTTCCATCTCACTCAGGATCGCTTTCTGGTAATCAGTCATATGTGCAACATAATTTAGGGCCCTTATTCCCAGAGTGGAAGAAGCATAGACCTTCTTCCCATACTGGTACAGAAATGCAAGTTACTCACCTCTAACAGGAGTTCTAGGAGTGGTATATGTTGTTCATCCACAATTTGTGGCAGGTTCTCTGCCGCTTTAATTTTGCGGAAGGTCTTCAAAGCTGGCTTCCCACCCACCGGGTGATAAACCTCGGCTCCGCCCCATGACGCCAGATCTAGCCTGCTGGAAGCCAGGCTGTGCGTCAAAGCCGGGGAGGTCAGGTGGGTCGTGTGGATGAACATATAACGACTCCTAGAACTCCTGTTACAGGTGAGTAACCTGTATTTCTAGGGATGTGGATATGTTGTTCAATCCACACTTTGTGGCAGACTCCTAGCAGTTCTCCGGGAGGAGGGAGGGAGGCAAGGCATGCACCCCCTACTTAGGGAATAAGGACTGGAGAACGGAGGTCCCAAAACCAGCATCCCAGCATTACTCTAGGTCAATGTGGTAATGGGAAATAAAGGTGTGTGCTGGTAGCAGCCCTGCAGATTTCCTGGATAGGGATGTCCCAAGAAGCAACCACCGAAGCAGCGGTATGGCGGGTAGAATGAGCTCTTATTCCTTTGGGAGGCTCCCTGCCCACCAGCCTATAGCAGAGATCTATGCAGGAGGTGACCCATCTGCTTATCGTCTGCTTGGCTGCAGGTCTGCCAGATGCGGCTTCAGCGAAGGTGACAAACAGCTGGCGAACCTCTCCCCAAACTTCAGCTGTTCGCTCCTTATAATAAGCTAGCGCTCTTCTAGGATCCAAAGGATGGAGCCAATATTCGGCCTCAGAGGTGTGATTGACCACTAGACCCTGGAGCTGAGGAGCCGAAGCTGACAGTGCCAGTCTGACTGCTCTGAACTCCAACACGTTGATGTGGTATTGGTACCGTGGGCCCAGAACCCAT
This sequence comes from Neoceratodus forsteri, assembly GCA_016271365.2. NCBI lineage: Eukaryota > Metazoa > Chordata > Ceratodontiformes > Ceratodontidae > Neoceratodus > Neoceratodus forsteri. The sequence continues at coordinate 514,440,569 of CM028137.1, forward strand.
GGGCCCTTTGTCCCCTATGTGGGCCCCCAGCCCATGAGAGAGGCATTGGTCACGCAGGATGGCCATCAGCCTGGGAACAAAAGGGATCCCTTCCTGCAACAGGTCTGGGGCAGTCCACCATTGGACAGCATCCCACATCTTCTGGGTTACAGTGATCAGCTGATTGAATGACTGTGGTGCTGAGTCCACTGGGCGGCCAGCTCCCATGGAGGTGGCGACAGAACCGGGCCCAACGGACCACTGAGGTGCACATCGTCATGTAACTCAAGGAGCAGAAAGTCCTGGCAGGGATGAATTGCCCAACCAGAAACGTGATTGGGGAAAAAGAAGGAGAGAACCTCCACCTGTCCGCCAGGAGTCGAGGCTCTGGCTTGACGAGAGTCAAGCTCTGCCCTGATGAAGCACATCACTTGGGAAGGCATGAGTTCTGACTTGGCCTCGTTGATCAGGAGGCTGAGTTGGGAGCAGGTCGTGAGGCCAGGTCCCTGGACCTCTCCACCTCCTGTTGGGTGGGACCTGCTAAGAGCCAACGAGAGGTAGGGGTAACTGTGCCCCCCGAGATGGGCTGCCACCACTGTGATACATTTGGTGAAGACCCGTGGGGCCAATGACAGGCCAAACAGCATGGCTTGGAATGCGACAGGGTCCCTTGGCGCTGAGCGGAGGAACCATCAATGAGACGGATGGATTGGGACGTGAAAGGGCGCATCCTGCAGCTCCAGTGAACAGAAACATGTTTCGTTCCAAGGATGGTATGATCTGAGACAGAGTGACCATCCAAAAGGTGCGTTACCTGAGATACTGATTCAGGTCGTGCAGATCTAGAATGAGGCACCAGCCCCCCATCCGCTTGGGCACCAGGAAGTACCTGGAGACAAAGCCTGGGTCTGCTGGAGTATCCACCACTGGAGCTACTGCCTCCTTGAAGAGGAGCTGAGCGATGTCATCTCGGAGAGCCGACCGAGTATCGACGAATACTCTTTCCTCCCGCGGGGCGCGGACTCTGCTCAGAGGGTACTGCTCGAATTCCAGAAGCGGTCCCTGACTGATCACTTTCAAGACCCAACTGTCCGTGGTGACAGCAGACCAGGTGGAAAGAAAGTGTTAGAGCTGGCCCCCACTGAGATCTGGCGTGAAAGGAGTGGGGGTGGCAGCCCCCACCCCATCACTGGGCAGGTTTGGAGGCAGAGGATCCAGGCCCTGAACCTCTTCCTCCTTACAGACCTGGGAGGGTCGGGGATTGGGCCACGGGCACCAAGTTTGAGCCTGCTGCTGCTGCCCCCTGAAGAAAGGAGGACTGCTGGGGCATGAGGGAAGCGTGCGAAAAAGGCTTCTTCTGCTGCTTCTAGGAAGCAAAGAACCCTTGGCAGAAGTGGTGTCCAAGGTGGCACTGGACTGCTCAATGTGCTGAAGGTGACCAGCCACACTGAGCCAAAGAGATTGGTGCCCAGGAAGGCACATCAGCTAGTTTGTGCTAAGTATCCGCCGGGAAGGAGGACAGCCTCAGCCAAGCCCTGCAGTGAGAGGCAACTGCCCAAAAGGGCATGGGAGAAGTGTGCCATGATGATGGCTGAGCTTGCCTGACAGAGGTCTTAAAGACGAGGCCACACTGACCTTCCAGGCAGAGTGATACAAATATTTCGATTCCTTCTCTGGAGGTCTGTCGGTATTGGCAGAACTACCAGTACGCCTGAACACAGAGGCGTTCACAAGGCTCTCGACCGAAGGGTGCACTGTAAACCCCGCAAGGGACCCCATGAGCACTGCATACCTGCAGGCCATGTGGGCAGACTGAGCTGGACAGAAGGCAGGGTGCTGCCAAAGTTCAAAGGCCGGGCCAACAATGGCCTCAGCCACAGGAAAGGCTTCCGTTGGGTATCCCTTCGAGGATGTCAGTGAGAGGGCATTCCTCCCTTTTCGGTACAGGCCCCAAGGCATCTCTGTAGACTCAGATGAGGTGAAGAATGCCCTGAAAGGACGAAGGACCTTCCTCCATCTCTATCCCACCAGCTAATTCATCATCTCCTGGATGAGAATGGAGGCCTGTTTCATCTGAATCCGAATACAGCGGTTGACCGCCCACATCACCCTCAACTTGCTGGGGGCAGTCAGGGGTGACAGTGACCAAGAGACGCTGGGAAGCCCAGTGTCCAGTCTAGCTTCCTTAGAAGGAGCCCCTCCCACAGGCTGCTTGTGCGGCGGTTCAACCAAAATCATTGGAGAGACCGGTTTAGGCCAAACCGGGTGTTTCGCTGGCTCCGTGGGTGGAGGAACAGACAATCGGCTCCAGAGGAGTCTGCTTTGGCCTGGGAGGCAAACGCCAAGTAATGGCAGGGGAAGGCTTGTGCCCGGTCAAAATCAGCTGTTGCCACATGAGGTCCTCGTAGCGCCGACAGTTTCCGCTGGAGTCTCTCCTCATCCGAGGATGACCGATGGCGTTGCCTCTTTTTAGAGTGCTTATGGCCCTTCCTTGGCCTTTCGTTCAAGGGGATCAGAGACCTCTATCAAGATCAGATGGGCTGACTTGGTTGCTTGGGAGACGCCATCAGGACCGGTGATTTCCCAGAGTCAGGGACCACTTCCTCGACAGAATTCCCAGCAGGCTGGGTCTCCTTGTCGGGGAAAGCAAGGACCAGAGTTCGAAAAAGAAAGAGAGAGAGAGACAGCTGTTGACCGGAGTCGCCGACAAAGGGTCGATCGGGTCGAGAATTATCTCAACGTCGTTGATTGACACTTCAGTCGACTGGCCAGACAGCAAGGCCAAGAAGCCAGTGATCGAAGAGGCAATTTCAACAGAGGTCAAAATGGCCAGTTCCTGGGACTGAGATTTCTCCCAATTCCAAGAGCATCTCCATCGGGATGAAGATGGTCCTGGATCCTTCTGCTTCTGGGACTGAGAGGAGTGCGTGCCAGCAGGACTCTCACCTTTAGTCGGGAAAGAGTGGCCCAGCTCTCTGAAGGGAACCAGAGAAGGTGGAGCCCAGGTTGAGTGGAACAAAGAAGCTGAGAGAGGAAGATTCACGCACGAGCCGCCTCCCTAAGGCCTGTATGCCCTTCAATTGCTCATCTGATCCTGTGGTCGAGGAAACAGTCTACCGGGCCTCCTTGGATTTCACTGGTGGGTTCTGTTTTTTGGGCCTCCCCAGCTTAAGGCGTGTGAGATGGTAGAGGACGTTGGGTTGAAATGCAAGGCAAAACTCGCACATCATGGTGTCATGGCTGACACCCAAACAAACGCACATGGCATGCAGGTTGGTGCGCGACATCTTCTGGCTGCACGGACACCGTTGAAATTCGGGGGAAGACTTTTCTTCCATGATCGAAAAAAAGTAATCGCAATCGTTAACACAAACAAGGCGAATTTTCAGAATAACCGAAGTTTCTGAAGCCAGAGCCTACAAAATGCGAGAGCACAAAGGAGGCAACCTGAATCTTCCAGCGGGAAAGGAAGATCTGGCGTCATGGGGCAGAGCTAATGTTTATATCACCTAGGTGGGTGGGAGAAGCCAGCTTGAAGACTTTCCGGCTGATTTAAAGGGAAAGGGACTCTGCCAATAAGTGTGGATGAGCAACATATCCACGATCCTAGAACCATAAGGATAGAGTCCCAAGCAGTCAAGGAGAACAGACTGACTGGCATGGGTGGAGGCTAAAAGTAGCCAGAAGCCTTCAGGACAGCAGGCCTTGGAGGACAGTCAGCCCAAAGCCAGTCTTGCATCTGGAAGAGCTGTCCAAACTGTATTGCTTAACAAAGGTGTGAACGGAACTCCAGGTAGCAGCCGTGCAGATGACTGCTGTGGACACATTCCTTAAGGAGGTAGCCATATCCCTGTTAGAGTGACCCTTTACTGGGCCCGGTAAAGGTCTGTCATATTTACGATAACAGTAAATGATGCATTTAACTAACCAATGAGACAACGTCTGTTTAGTAACAGGAGCCCCCTCAGATCTGGGGGCAAAGGAAACAAACTGGTTGTTTTTCAAATAGAACCGGTATGTTGGAGATAACGAAGCATCCTATGGATGTCCAGAGTATGGAGTAAAGGCTCCCGTCTGTTTGAATACTCTGGATAATATACTGGAAGACAGATGTCTTGATTCAGAGTAAATTCAGACACCACCTTCAGCAGAAACTGGGGAGTAGTGAGCAAGGACACCCTGTCCTTGTGAAAAAACAAATGAAGCTCCTTGTAAAATGGCAAAAAAGAGAAGTGTGAAATAAGGGAATGTCACTGGACAAAACGCACCACATGATCAAAGTTGGAGCGAGGATTAATCACTGGTAATTCCCGATCCAACTATTAATCACGGGGTCACCAGGTTAAGCTGTAGCACCAGTAGCTATCACTCCAGAAAATGCTGTATATCCCACAATGCAGCAGACCACAGAAAAAACAGCGCGGCGAAGATGCAGAATCTGACTGCGCCAAAACAAAATCAAACAGTTACAGCGAACAGAAGTGAAAAAACAAAACAGGAACAACAATAACACAAGTATTGTCATATTACAAGCACATTAATGCCCTCCGAAGTCTGCTTCTACTGGGTAATTAAAGCATGGTTGGGTGGTTGTAGGCACCCGGCCTTGTGCCACAACCCCCCCCCAACCATGCATTAATTCCCCAGTAGAAGCCTCCTTCATCGGGCATTAATGCTTACTTACACATCGGTGTTTGAAGTTTGGAAATCCTCAGAGCAAAAGTAACAGCAACTAAAAATAATGCCAGACACGACAGAAAGCATAGTTTGCATTCCGCAGCCAGTTCAAAAGGAGGCAAGGTAAGTTTCTCTAACAAACAGAAGATCCCAAGGAGGGGACAGGGTCCAGAATGGGAGGTTCCGGTGGAGGATGCCCCATAAAAAAGTACAGGACAAGTCCGACTGGGCAAGTGTCTTGCCCTCTATTGATGCATGGTATGCAGAGATGGCAGAAAGGTGCACCTTGATAGAGGAGTAGCTGAGACCAGAGTCAGAAAGAAAGAGGAGATGCTCCAAGATGGAGTTCACTGGACAAGTGAAGGGATCAAGGTGGTGAGCAGAGGCACAGAGGCAGAACCGCCCACTTCATGGCTGCAAGTGGATCTAGTGGAAGACTTTCTAGCAGCCACTAGACCTCAGCTACTCTAGGGGAGACCCCAAATCTAGCAACTGCTGCGCCTGCAGTAGCCATGCATGCAGGTGCAGAGACTCCAGGTCCAGATGAATTATAGAGCCCTGGTCCTGGGACAGCAGGTGCGAGCTCAGAGGCAGGAACCGGAGGCTCCGCTAAAACTGCTGTGGTAGCTGGAACCAAATCTATCGATGCCAGAAGGGAGCAATGAGAATCATCTCTGCTCCTTCTACCTGCAGCTTGAGAAGGACCCTCTGAAGTAGAGAGAGGAGAGAGAAGAAACCTTTCCGTCCAACAGACACACAACATGTCTCGCCAGATAACACCAGTCCCTGGATCTAGCTTGCAGAAATTAGGCAGTTTCGCATTGAGTGGGGATGCAAAAAGGTCCAATTCTTGTTGTCCCCATCTGTCCAACAGCTGCTCTGCAACTGACTAAAGCGGTTCCTTTTTGTGAGCTCTGAACAGAGACCTGCTTAGGCTGTCGACCAAGATGTTTTGGGTGCCTGAAACATGCACGGCAGTAAGCTCGGGGTGGGGTTCCTGAGCCCAGTACCAGACCCTCGTGGCCTCCTGAAAGGATAAAATGAGATCCCCCCTGCTTGTTAATGTAAAAGACCACTGACATACTGTCTGTCTGGACTAGAAGAGGGTCTGAGGAAGGTCAGTTTGAAAAGTCTGAAGGGCGTAGAGAATCGCTTGCATCTCTGGCACGTTGATATGAAGGGTCTACTGTACAGAGGACCAGGCCTCATGAGTGCAGCGATCTGCTAAGAGGGTGCCCCAGCCCTGCCCAAGGCATCCATTGTCAGGATCTGCCGTGGGGGCTCCTGTCTGAAAGGGACCCCTTTGACAGGGTTCATCCACCAGTTCAGGGCCCACAAACTGGGTCTGTGACTGAGATCAGTTGTTCTAGGTCATCTGAACGTTGGTCCTACTGCACACAGTGTGTCCACTGAGGGACTCATGTAGGCAAGCCAGGGAATGGTCAGAATGGCAGCCGCCATGTGACCAAGCAGTCGAAAGTGCCCTGGCTGAGGGGATTACCTGGAGGCAGACAAGCACACCATGGCATGAGCCTCAGAGATAGAAGGTGATCTGCTCTGTCTGGTTGAAGGAAGGCTTTGCCCTGTACTGGTCTCCATATCGCCTCGATGTACTGGAGCCTTTGGTTGGGCCATGGGGATGACTTTGCAGGTTCAGAGTGATCCCTAGATCTCTCTGAAAAGAGTAACTGTCTGCAAGAGTACCTAGCAGCTTAGCCCCAAGGGTGCTGTCAAGAGCCAGTCATCAAGGTAGGGAAAGACGAATGGACCTTTCTCCCGAGGGCTGCAGCCACCACCGCTAGCACTTGGTGAACACACTGGGAGCTGAAGACAGACCGAATGGCAAGGCTCAGAACTAGTAATGGTGTCCCTGGAAGAGGAAATGCAGGTATTTTCTGTGTGGCTGGGACACCAGGATATGAAGGTACACATCCAGCATGTCCAGGGAACAGAGCCAGTCCCCATAGTGAAGAAAGGGAAGTAGGCCTGGCAGACAGACCATTCTGAACCTCTTCTACTCGACATCTGTTCAGATGACTGAGGTCTAGAATATTGCAAAGATCCCCGGTCTTTACTGGCACGAGGAAGACATGGGAATAGAATCACTTTCCCCTCTGAGCGGGGGGGGGGGACTAGCTTTATGGCCCACTTTAGAAGCACCACCTGGATCTCCTGTTCGATTAAGGAGATGAGTCACTGGGAGTAGTGGGAGGACACTGGCGGGATTTCCAGTGGCCTCTCCAGGAACTTCAGTGTATGTCCTCTCACTATGATTGGAAGGACTCACAGGTCGATAGTGATTTTGCTCCATCCCTCAAGATAAAGGGAGAAGCGATGCCCCACTGCCTCTCCCAGGGTCTCTGCTGGGGAGGGGGGTATGACAAGGAGTCAGGCTGAAGCTTCCGGGGTGGGAGGGCAGCCTGGGAGGACTTTGTGGTTCTGGAAGAGGAACCTCCAGGAGTCTGGGAGGTGGCCTTGAGTTTATAGCCTCCACACTTCTGCTGTTGCTGGTTCCTAAACTGATGTCCCGAGGATTCCTCGAAGGACTGCTTTTTAAAAGGCTTCTGGGTACCATTGTACATTTTCTGGACAGACTAGATGGCCTTGCTGGAGTTTTGGAGGTGAGTGATGAGCTTCTTGGCCTCATCCCCAAAGAGGACCGAGCCCTTGAAAGGGAGGTCCATGATTGTAGCCCTAAGATCCTGGGTGAACCCCAAAATCCAAAGACATGAATGGCGGAGACAAATGCCAGTGGTGGCGCCGGCGGTATCATAGGATGCCCGCAGAACATGTGTGTCCACGTCAGAGCCAGACGTTAGCAGGTCTAGAAGATCTGCCTTTTGTGGTGCATCCGGCAGGGCCTGTATCAACTCCATGATCTTTTCCAACAGAGCGTTTGGACATTACACCATATGGGTGAGAAAATTTAGGGACCTGATGAAGCATGTGGCAGAAGTATTAACCTTATTGCCCAGCTGATCCACATGTCTGGACTCTTGGTCAGGAGGCTGATTGCTGAGGTGGTTGGGCCTCTCTGACCTGTCATGGTCTGTGGAAATGTCCATGGAATCAGTCACTGGGTGTTGCAAGGAAAGGCTAGTCTCTGGGTGCCCTGTAGAGCCTGACTTTTTGATACTGCAGAGGAAGATGAAGGATGCTTCCAAGTTAGCCTAGTAAAGTCTTGGAAAGTACCCACCAGTGGTGTATCGGACTTTGGTTTCTTCTGGCACAGGTACTTTGCCAATCTGTACCACTTGGGATCCAGGTCCTTCATCTCCCCAGTCATTGATGGCCTGGATGTGCCTCATGACGTCCATGAATGATGGATCATGAGGAAGGGATCTAGGGGCGTCCCGGTTATCAGGCGTGGGGAGACTACCCTTGGATTCCAAGCCTCTGGAGGAGGAAGAAGACCACCTGTGGCTCAATCCTTCGAACTAGAGGAGGACTCATGTTGACATCCGCTTGTGGAGTGGTGCCAATGTCGGCCTGATGACCAAGATGATGTTGTCTGTGCCTGTGGCCCCTATGCTTGGGCCAACCCCTGCACCCTTTATTGGGGTGTGGAAGGGGCTTTTAGGCTGAGGGGTAGGCTCCCCTGGGTTCGGATCAGGTTCAATGACAACTGGCTCAGTTGGCTTTGTAGGAGGAGGTCCACTTTAATCTCGTTCCAAAAGAAACAGAAGAGGTCCTTCACCTCACCAAGAGGGATCTGAGGACCCGCTGGGGTAGTAGGCGCCTGGGGCTGTGGGTTGGCGGGCGTCAGTGCAGCTGACATAGAATGTCCCAGCGCCTGGTCCTCTGGAGTAGGGGCCATGGGCATCAGATCTCCCAACATCTGTGTGGGAGAAGTGTTCATATCAACAGATGACGCTGGAGAACTCTGCAATGATGGAGGGGTTGCAGAGTTCGAAGTCGGTTTGTCCAGCATCTGAGTAGCAAGTGTTTGCTGGCATTGGTCCAGGGATATGCCCGACGCTGGCTTGGCAGGGGCCCGCAGCCACGTCACATTAGAGCGGGGAAGAGGTGTTGCAGAGGCCGCGGAGGCAGGCACATGCTCCTGGTGTCTGCCCTTGTCCGGACGACGGGTACAGACACATCACCTGAAGAGGGACAGGCTTCGCCACCTGAGGAAGACCCATACATTTAGGTAGGGCCTGTACGTTTAGGGGCTGCAGGGCCAAGACCAAATTCCCAGACCCTGTCTGACCTCTGCCAGATGTCAGTACCAGTGGGAGAGGTTTGTCTGCCGGCTGCCCGGAGGTGAGGGCAGGCCGGGTAGTACAGTCAGATCCCCCACGGGAGGAGGAACCTTCTTCTTATGGGGAGATTGTGAGCGGGAGCATGTCCTGGTCTTTTCTTTGTCCTTATCCTGGGACTTAGACTTCCTTGAAGACTTCTTCTGGTGGGTCGTGGATGACGACGAGACCCCCCCCTCCCCGACTTGGAGGAGGAGGAAGGACTTTTCCCCAAAGATTGCTTCTGCATTGCAGCATGCTACTTCTCAAGAAGGTGGGCTTTAAGGGCCTTTTGGCAGTAAAACCTAGTCCTTTGGTTAAAGCTGTGGCAGTGCTGCCAGCCCTCGGTGTCACAGTCTCGGCCCAGGCAGAAAAAGACAGGCTGCGTGGCCGTCTTTGGATTGTAGCTGCTTGCCGCATGCGCACTTAAGAGTTTCGCCACTCAACAGAGGGGGTTAGTGACAAAGACATGCAGGAAAACGAGGAAGAAAATCACAATTTTTCCGAGAAAAATAAAAGAAACGCAGGTAAACGCACAATGGCGGTGGACTATAGCAGGAGGCATCTGTGGAGCCTATGTGAATGGGTAGACTGTAGGAAAAGAACTGAGGTGGGTCTGGGGACCGCCCCTTTTATACCACTGGCCGACATCAGGGGTGGTCCCCACTGAAGACTGCTAGCTAGAAGTTTTCTGTATGCGCCTGGCGTCTTAGTCCTTACGGTTATTGCATGCTGCAAGAGCTCTAACTCAAAGTAAGATCTACTGTTACAGGTGCTTAGCCTGTTTTTCTAGGGACGTGGATATGATGAAAAATTCCACACTTTTGCAGATTCCTAGCAGATCTCCTGGGAGGAGGGAGCAAGGCGCACACCCCTACTAAGGAAACAGAGACTGGAGAACTGAGGCCCCAAAACCTGCATCCCAGCGTGACTCAAGGTCGATGTGGTAATGGTAGATGAAGATGTGCCCAGACATCTAGGTAGCAGCACTGCAGATTTTCTGGATGGGATCATTCCCTGGAAGCAGCCACCAAGGCAGCAGTATGACAGGTGAAATGAGCCCTTAGTCCTACAGGAGGCTCTCTACCTGCCAACCTATAGCAGAGGTCGATGCAGGATACAATCCACCTGCCATTCGTCCGCTTAGCTGCCGGTCTGCTAGATGTGGCTTCAGTGTAGGTGACAAATAGCTGGCGAACCTCTCCCCGAACTCCAGCTGTGAGCTCCTTATAATAGGCAAGCGTTCACCACAGGTCCAAGGTATGGAGCCAGTGCTCGGCCTCCAAGATGTGGTTGGTGAAGTACACCAGGACAGTAATCACCTGGTTAAGGTGGAGTTCGACACAATGTTCGGAGGAACTCGGGTTGAGGTGAAGGATGACCCTGTCCTGTGGAAGACCAAGTAAGGAGACTCCACCAAGAGGGCCTGAAGTTACCGATCCTTCTGGCAGACACGATAGCTACCAGGAGGGCGGTCTTCCATAATAGGAGACATTTCAAACTTGTGCATTTATTCGAATGGCTTGCCAAGAGCTCTGCCAAAGTAGCAAAAGATCCCAAGGTGGTTCACTTGATAGAAAGGGAAATGTGGTCAAAGCCTTGAAAAGTGCCAGACCACCTTTCTCCTGTGCCACCAACCGAGTATCAGCCTGAGTTAGGTAAACAGAGATGGCTGCCAGATGCACCTTGAGATTGTTGACCGAAGGCCCAACAGAGAGGGACCAAAGATAGTAGAGAATGTTAGCCACTTGGCGAGATAAAGGTCCAGCCCTTGCTCTGGCACCAAATGGAGAGCCTCTTCGATTTGAAGGTATAGCATTTAGAGGTCGACTCCTTCGAGAAGCCTCAACCATGGTGAGGACATCTTGAAGAGACCAAAACCTGGAACTATAGCCACCCAGGAACCAGGCTGTCAGGTGCTGGGATCAAAGGTCTGGTGGAATACCTTCCCCGTGCAAGAAAGCAGGTCTGGGTATAGAGGAAGATGCCTAGGAGCCTGGGGCTCAGGCCTAGGAGATCAGGGTACCAAAACTGTCGTGGTCAGTCTGAGCCACCAGGATCATTCGTGCCTTGTCCCTCCTGGCCTTGAGCAACACCTTGTGGATCAAGGGAAATGGAGGGAAGGCATAGAGGAGGCCTGGGGCCCAGGGCCTGGAGAAGGCATCCCCCTGCAGCGTTCCCTCCTGAGGGAGGTGAGCACAGTACAGCCTCAGCTTTCCATTCTCCCTGGCGGCAAACAGGTCCACCCGAGGGGTGCCCCATTGGGAGAACAGGCTGTGTACTACCTCCGGATGGAGACCACTCGTGAGATGCCTTGTCCACCTGGCTGAGGGCATCTGCCAGCTGGTTGGAGACGCCGGCCACATGGATGGCTAGGAGGTCGGTGTCCAGACTGAGCACGAGGGTCCAGATGCAAAGAGCTTCCCTATACAAAGAGAGTGCATCCCGCCCTGTTTGTTGAGGTAGTACATGGTTGTGTTATCCGTCTGGACCCGAATGACCCGACCCCAAACATGCTGAGTAAAGGCTGTCAGTGCCAGCTGAACCGCCCACAGTTCCAGCAGGTAGATATGGCATTAGGATTCCTCAGGTCCAGAGCCCATGGACTCTGTGGTCCCCAGGTGAGCTCCCCAACCTATCAGGGAGGCACTGGTCATCAGGATGACCATCCACTCTGGGTGGACAAACGTAATCCCTTCTTGCAGATGTTCCTGGACTAACCACCACTGGAGGCATCTCACATCAACTATGTCACCAAGATCGACTGGTCAAAGTGGCCCTTGTGCGAGACCACTGGTGGCAAGCTCTCACTGCAGAAGTTCATTCTCCTCAGGTCCAATGGACCACGCTGGTGCATGCCGCCATGAATCCCAGGAGGCACAGAAGTCCTGAGCTGTGTGCAATTGCCCAACCCAATTTTTATTTATTTACTTTGTTAACCAGGTAAGTACACTGAGCCAAAAGCCCCTTATGGAATCTACTCTGGCTACTAAAATTGTATGGAAACAATACAAGCATATATATACAGTACAATTCACATAATGTAGACGTGAATTATAATAAATTACAAATCTACATTTTGTAGCATTTACAGGCAGTTTGTTGTTGAAAATGAGATTTTAAAAAGAAAGTACAGTTACTTAAGAACTTACCGTAACAGTAGATCTTCGATAACAGCTCTTGCAGCAGGTTACACCATTATGACTGAAGCCGGCAGCCGCCAGGACCCCACAGAAATTTTCTAGCTAGCAGTATTCAGCGGAGACCGCCCCTGACATCTGTCCCGCCCCCGACGTCAGGCAACCTACAAAAGGGGGCGGTCCCCCAGAATCCCCAGTTCTCCTGGAGACTCCCAGCCACTTGACATCAGGAGTGGAGACTGAGGATCCGCCATCAAAAAGTAATCAGACCGGTGTTAGAAACACCTAATCCTAGGAGAAGGATATCAGAACAACTCTACCTCCAGAGGGGATGGTGGGAAGGAAACTACCTGTTGCAAGAGCTGTTCTCGAAGATCTGCTGTTACAGTAAGTTCTTACATAACTGTACTTATCTTACTTCGAGAAACAGCTCTTGCAGCAGGTTACACCATTAGGACTGATTACCAAGCAATACTGGAAATCCCTCGCAGGTGGGAGGAGGAGGCAAGGTAGAGATCGCAAGTTGGACCGAAGCCTAGGACAGAAGTCCCTGAAGGACTGCTAGACCAAAACCAGCTCTTCGCCTCAATGCAACGTCCAGGCTATAATGCCTGATAAAGGTGTGCACAGTGCTCCAAGTAGCTGCTGCACAGATGGCTGAAGTGGAGACGTTCTTCATGGCCTAAAGCAGGTAGCCATCCCCCTTGTGGAATGACCTTACAGGCCAGTGAAGGTTTGTTACGCTTCTGGTAACAGGCGTGACACAATGAATAAACCACCTGGACAGCGATGGTTTAGAAATGGAGCTCCCATCATCTGTGGGCGAAGGAGACGAAAAAGCTGGTCAGATTTTCGGTGGTGTCTGGTTCTGGTCAGGTAGTATCTAAGACACCTATGCACATCTAAAGTGTGCAACAGGACCTCTCCTCTATTAGAATATTTAGGAAAGTACACTGGTAAGTCTATGTCCTGATTAAGGGTGACAGCGGAGACCACCTTAGGTAGAAACTTCGGACTTGTCCGTAGGGACACCGTGTCCTGGTGAAAAATCAAATAAGGTTCTTTGCACATCAGTGCATGAAGCTCAGAAATTCTCCTGGCCGAAGTAAAGGCAACCAAAAATAATGTCTTCCATGTAAGACGTCGTAGCTCTCAATCCGCGGCTGGCTCAAAAGGTTGCAGCGTAAGCTGCTCCAGGACAAAGGGTAAATCCCATGGAGGAATAGGATCCTTAATCGGAGGTCTAAAGTGGAGAACACCTCTCAGGAAGGCTCGTGCTGTGTCCAACTGAGTTATGGGACGTTGGCCTATAGGTGTGTGACAGGCTGAGATGGCACAAAGGTGTACTTTAACAGAGGAGTAGGCCAAGCCTGCCTGAAAGAGAGACAGGAGGTAGTCCAGGACCGACCTTTCTGGACAGTCCATTGGGGAAAATCCCCGTGCCTGAGCCCAGAGGCAAAATCTGCACCATTTCATGGCGTATGTAGCGTGAGTGGCCGGTTTTCTAGCAGCTGCTAGAATATCCGCTACCTCATTCAAAACCCCGTACCCCATGATGGCTATGTCTCTAGGAGCCAGGCATGCAGGTTCAGAGAGGCGAAGGTCTGGCTCAACAAAGTGCCTGCCTCCTGAGACAATAAGTGGGAGTTGATTGGCAGAGGCACCGGAGGTTCCTGGGATAGCTGGTGCAGAGGGAACCAAATCTGTCTGGGCCAAAACGGCTGATAAATATGAGCGCCACTTGCTCTCTGTGGAGTTTCAGGATGACCCTCTGGATCAATGGGAAGGGAGGAAAAGCATAGAGGAATCTGCCCATCCAGGAGAGGAGACGACCTCGCCAGAAAACACCAGGCCCTGGATCTGGCGAGGTAGAAATTGGGCAGTTTTGTGTTGTGTAGGGGCGTGAAAAGGTCTAACTCTGGTGCCCCATCTGCAAAAAAGATCCTCTACTACTTCCTGGAGTAGTTCCCACTCGTGGACTCTGGCCTGGCCTGTCAGGCTGTCGCTGGCGACGCTGTCCACTCCCGTACATGAACAGCAATGAGGTTTGCGCCTCGCGCCGTAGTACCCAATCCCACACCTCATGGCCTCCTGCAAAGCGGGTAGGAATGGGTGCCTCCTTGTTTGTTAAGGCAATACATCACCGTGGTATTGTCTGTTTGTAACAGAAGAGTAGCGGTGGGATCTCCGACTGGAAAGCCTGCAGGGTGTAAAGAAAGAAAATCATTACCTACCGTGATTCTTGATCTTCTCTTGTATCTTCACCATTCATTGCCTACGGGTGTAAGCGGAGGCGGCGCACCACGTCACAGGCTTTTTTTTTTTGCAAAGTTTGCCTATTGGCCCGCCTCAAGAGCGGCGTCATCGTCATGCTGCTGAGGCCGTTAATGTGACGACTCCTCCCTCCAACTCAGTTCTGTGAGCCGGAGAGGCAAAATGAAAGCAGAAAAATATAGATAGCGGAAAAGATAGCTGAGGGATAGAAGGAAGAATGAACTGAAAAAGGAATAAGCCCGATGGAGGAAGGACAGAGGAGATAAGAACATCCCTAGCCTAGAGGTGCAGGGCCTCCTTACCTGGGCGACTCTAGAGGAGAGATGAGTAAGGAAATGAGAATAGGAAGAAGAAGAAGAAGAAAGAGAAGAGAGAGATGGGATGTTGAAGGGACCCAGAATGCCGAATGAGCATAGTTGAAAAGCTTGGCTGAGGTCGACTAAAGGGAAGCTAAGAAACCCGGAGATGAGCTGAAGAGAAGGTTCACCGAACCCATAGACAGACTCAGGAGGGCATAGTCCTCATCTTCAACATGCCATTGTTCTTGACATCCACCTCGGGCTCCCTGGCGTGAAGGCCTACTAACTGGAGGACAGCCGAGGAGGGAAGAATAAAACCCCAGCAGCATGGGAGACGCTGCTCAGGGGTTAGAAATGGAAATGTAAGCCTTTCAGGCGTTCCAAGATAAGAACGGACTCAGACTGACTGGCTAAGGCCGGCCAAAGGCTTAGGCTGGCTAAGATTGGATATGGTCAGCAGATTTACTGTAAAAATTGTCCAGGAGGACACTTAAAGGAGAAACCACTTGTAAAACAGCAGAAGGATAGCCTACCTTCTCATTTGCCTTCTTGTTTGATTCTCCTTTTCCCTTTTTTTTTTTGCAGATAAAAAAATTTTTAACTAGATGCATGACAGAATACCAAGATGCCTATAGCAGTGGGAGAGTTCCTCAGCATTTTTTTTTTTTAGAGAGAAAGGAACAGACGTACTGCGTTCTCTGCTCTGCAAGGCAAGAATGGGGATTAGATTTTCAGGGCAACTATCTGAACACGGATTGCAGGATCAAAACTGAATAGCCTGAGCCAGGCCAAACAACACAGAGGTATCTTGCCATAAGAATAGCAAGAGATAGTTGTGCAGTCTGATGCCAATGCAATCCAGCGAGATAGCTATGAATCTTAGGTAAATAATTTTTCTGGATTTATTTCCCAGAAGAATTTTTTTTTTTTTGGAAAATGAAACAATTTTCCTATATTTTATATAAATGCAGAGAGAGGAAGGGGCGGGAGGTGGAGAAGCCACAGGAAGAGGCCACTGAGGGGATGGTGGGCGGTGTAAGTAATGAATGGTGACAGTACAAGAAGATCACAGAATTACAGTGCGTGAATTTTCCTATCTTCCTTGTCAATCTTCACCATTCATTACTAAGGTAATACAAGCTCCTCTTCCCTGGAGGAAGGCCATACCCTGAGGAACAAGACCCCCAGCCTTCTGTTGGTGAGAGAACAGAAGGAAGACCCTGGCTTATTCAGAAGCCTAGAGTGGGAGAAGAGCTAGGAGGTGCCTCCCGAGGCGAGGGAGGCGGAGGGGCCCTATAATCCTAGCTCTGGAAGAGAAAAAGGCAGGTCCCCGGAGCGGGCGAATCACCTACGCCCGGAGCCAGGGTGACAACCTGGAAAAACAAAGCCATGCCGTCCGCCTGATGCAGATCGCTGTCACCAAAGCCTGGAAGCCACCTCATTGGCGTCATAAGATGCCCTTGCTTGGGTATCTTGCCAGCTCCAGGCCTACAGCGGAAGAAAACAGCAGCTTGTCTGGTTGCTCCATATCAGGCATAGATGCCAGCAGCTGGAACATCATCGACCACAGATGCGGTTTGTAGGCAGCGTGGTGAGCCTGATATGATACAATACATGCACTCGCCGCGAGAAGAGAACACTCTGCCCCTAGCGGTGTGAACTGGAGAAAGTCCGAAGATCAGTGGTGAGTGTAATAGCTGAACTCGGCCCAGAAGGAGTATCCAGGTATACCAAACCTGAGGACAGGTTGGGAAGGAACCTAGAGACTCAGAGGCACAATACCATATGCTGGCAGTCCCCTTGAGGCTGGGAAAGCGGCAGGGATGCCATGGCAGATAGGCGCCTCCTGGAGGATAGCCAGAAGGTACCACAGATACTAGGCACTAATTCACAAAATTCCATTTTGCGTCTCCCGTTCGGTATTGTCTCATGAGCGTGAAATCCGATCCCTCACATCCTCGAGGAGGCGATATTCTGAAATCAGCATGGGAGGACAGATGAGCAGGGGTTCCTCTCCCTCGGAGGAGAGCACCCAGGGGATGATAAGGGAACTGGGTCCAGAGGATTCCTGCGGCGGTGGGGAAGTCGAAGAGACCCGCTCAAGCATGTATCTAACATATGAGGGAAGGCCGCGCAGAACCCCTGGAGCACCCCAAGGATAACAGACCCGTGGGACCGACATGGCCTGGGAGGCGGGGTGAAGCAGAAGATGGGAGAGGGCACACTCCGGAGGTAACTGCTCTCTGAGGGCTCTGGAATCGGGGAAAGGAGCCCTGGGGATCCCGGATATCAGACCAGGCCGCAGAGCGGAACTCTGCAGGCGGAGCCTGGAGCTGGTCGATGATGTTCCAGCTGCTGGCATCTATGCCTGATATGGAGCAAACCAGACAAGCTCCGCTGTCTCCGCTGTAGGCCTGGAGCTGGCAAGACACCAAGCAAGGGCATCTTATGACGCCAATGAGGTGGCTTCCAGGCTTTGGGACAGCGATCTGCATCAGGCGGACGGCATGGCTTCGTCTTTCCAGGTTGTCACCCTGGCTCGGGTGGTGTGACTCGCCTCGTCCGGGGACCTGCCTTTTTCTCTTCCAGAGCTAGGGAGTTTACAGGCTCCCTCCGTCTCCCTCGCCTCGGAGGCACCTCCTAGCTCTTCTCCCACTTAGGCTTTCTGAATAAGCCAGGGTCTTCCTTCTGTTTCTCACCAACAGAAGGCTGGGGGTCTTGTTCCTCAGGGTATGGCCTTTCCCCTCCAGGGAAGAGGAGCTTGCATTACCTTAGGTAATGAATGGTGAAGATTGACAAGGAAGATAGGAAAATCACGCACTGTAATTCTGTGATCTTCTTGTACTGTCACCATTCATTACTTACACCCCACCATCCCCTCAGTGGCCTCTTCCTGTGGCTTCTCCACCTCCCATCTCCTTCCTCTCTCTGCATTTATATAAAATATAGGGAAAATTGCTTCATTTTCCAAAAAAAAAAAAATTATTTTTGGGGGGGGTTTAAAATCCAGAAAAATTATTTACTCTAAGATTCATGAGCTATCTCGCTGGATTGCATTGGCGATCAGACTGCACAACTATCTCTTGCTATTCTTATGGCAAGATACCTCTTGTTGTTTGGCCTGGCTCAGGCTATTCAGTTTTGATCCTGCAATCCCGTGTTCAGATAGTTGCCCTGAAATCTAATCCCCATTCTTGCCTTGCAGAGCAGAGGACCGAGTACGCCTGTTCCTTTCTCTTCTAAAAAAAAAAAATGCTGAGGAACTCTCCCCGACTGCTATAGGCATCTTGGTATTCGTCATGCATCTAGTTAAAAATTTTTTATCTGTAAAAAAAAAAAAAAGGGAAAAGGAGAATCAAACAAGAAGGCAAATGAGAAGGTAGGCTATCCTTCTGCTGTTTTACAAGTGGTTTCTCCTTTAAGTGTCCTCCTGGACAATTTTTACAGTAGATCTGCTGACCATATCCAATCTTAGCCAGCCTAAGCCTTGGCCGGCCTTAGCCAGTCAGTCTGAGTCCTTGCTTATCTTGGAACGCCTGAAAGGCTTACATTTCCATTTCTAAACCCCTGAGCAGCGTCTCTCATGCTGCTGGGTTTTATTCTTCCCTCCTCGGCTGTCCTCCAGTTAAAGGCCTTCATGGCCAGGAGCCCGAGGTGGATGTCAAGAACAATGGCATGTTGAAGATGAGGACTATGCCCTCCTGAGTCTGTCTAGGGGTTGGTGAACCTTCTCTTCAGCTCCATCTCCGGGATTCTTGCTTCCCTTTAGTCGAGCCTTCAGCCAAGCTAACTATGCTCATTCGGCATTCTGGTCCCTTCAACATCCCATCTCTCTCTTCTCTTCTTCTTCTGTCTTTCTTTTTCTCATTTCCTTACTCATCTCTCCCTAAGTCGCCCAGGTAAGGGGCCCTGCACTCCTAGGCTAGGGATGTTCTTATCTCCTCTGTCCTTCCTCCATCGGCTTATTCCTTTTCAGTTCATTCTTCCTTGCTATCCCTCTAGCTACTTGCCTGCTATCTATATTTTCTGCTTTCATTTTGCCTCTCCGGCTCACAGAACTGAGTTGGAGGAGGAGTCGATCGCTTCTACGGCTCAGCAGCATGACGATGACGTCGCCTCGAGGCGGGCCATTAGGCAAACTTTGCAAAAAAAAAAAGCCTGTGACGTGGTGCGCCGCCTCCGCTTACACCCAGTAAGTAATGAATGGTGAAGATACAAGAGAAGATCAAGAATTACGGTAGGTACGTAATTTTCCTTTCTTTACACCCTGCAGGCTTTCCAGTCGGAGATCCCACCGGCTACTCTTCTGTTACAAACAGACAATACCACGGTGATGTATTGCCTTAACAAACAAGGAGGCACCCATTCCTACCCGCTTTGCAGGGAGGCCATGAGGGTGTGGGATTGGGTACTACGGCACGGCGCAAACCTCATTGCTGTTCATGTACCGGGAGTGGACAACGTCATCGCAGACAGCCTGAGCCGCGCTCAGGCCAGAGTCCACGAGTGGGAACTACTCCAGGAAGTAGTAGAGGATCTTTTTTACAGATGGGGCACACCAGAGTTAGACCTTTTCACGTCCCCATACAACACAAAACTGCCCAATTTCTACTCGCCAGATCCAGGGCCTGGTGTTTTCTGGCGAGATGCGTTGTCCCTCTCCTGGATGGGCAGATTCCTCTATGCTTTTCCTCCCTTCCCATTGATCCAGAGGGTCATCCTGAAACTCCACAGAGAGCAAGTGACGCTCATATTTATCACGCCGTTTTGGCCCAGACAGATTTGGTTCCCTCTGCTGCACCAGCTATCCCAGGAACCTCCGGTGCCTCTGCCAATCAACTCCCACTTATTGTCTCAGGAGGCAGGCACTTTGGTTGAGCCAGACCTTCGCTCTCTGAACCTGCATGCCTGGCTCCTAGAGACATAGCCATCATGGGGTACGGGGTTTTGAATGAGGTAGCGGATATTCTAGCAGCTGCTAGAAAACCGGCCACTCACGCTACATACGCCATGAAATGGTGCAGATTTTGCCTCTGGGCTCAGGCACGGGGATTTTCCCCAATGGACTGTCCAGAAAGGTCGGTCCTGGACTACCTCCTGTCTCTCTTTCAGGCAGGCTTGGCCTACTCCTCTGTTAAAGTACACCTTTGTGCCATCTCAGCCTGTCACACACCTATAGGCCAACGTCCCATAACTCAGTTGGACACAGCACGAGCCTTCCTGAGAGGTGTTCTCCACTTTAGACCTCCGATTAAGGATCCTATTCCTCCATGGGATTTACCCTTTGTCCTGGAGCAGCTTACGCTGCAACCTTTTGAGCCAGCCGCGGATTGAGAGCTACGACGTCTTACATGGAAGACATTATTTTTGGTTGCCTTTACTTCGGCCAGGAGAATTTCTGAGCTTCATGCACTGATGTGCAAAGAACCTTATTTGATTTTTCACCAGGACACGGTGTCCCTACGGACAAGTCCGAAGTTTCTACCTAAGGTGGTCTCCGCTGTCACCCTTAATCAGGACATAGACTTACCAGTGTACTTTCCTAAATATTCTAATAGAGGAGAGGTCCTGTTGCACACTTTAGATGTGCATAGGTGTCTTAGATACTACCTGACCAGAACCAGACACCACCGAAAATCTGACCAGCTTTTCGTCTCCTTCGCCCACAGATGATGGGAGCTCCCATTTCTAAACCATCGCTGTCCAGGTGGCTCATTCATTGTGTCACGCTCTGTTACCAGAAGCGTGAATAAACCTTACTGGCCTGTAAGGTCATTCCACAAGGGGATGGCTACCTGCTTTATGCCATGAAGAACGTCTCCACTTCAGCCATCTGTGCAGCAGCTACTTGGAGCACTGTGCACACCTTTATCAGGCATTATAGCCTGGACGTTGCATTGAGGCGAAGAGCTGGTTTTGGTCTAGCAGTCCTTCAGGGACTTCTGTCCTAGGCTTCGGTCCAACTTCGATCTCTACCTTGCCTCCTCCTCCCACCTGCGAGGGATTTCCAGTATTGCTTGGTAATCAGTCCTAATGGTGTAACCTGCTGCAAGAGCTGTTTCTCGAAGTAAGATAAGTACAGTTATGTAAGAACTTACTGTAACAGCAGATCTTCGAGAACAGCTCTTGCAACAGGTAGTTTTCCTTCCCACCATCCCCTCTGGAGGTAGAGTTGTTCTGATATCCTTCTCCTAGGATTAGGTGTTTCTAACACCGGTCTGATTACTTTTTGATGGCGGATCCTCAGTCTCCACTCCTGATGTCAAGTGGCTGGGAGTCTCCAGGAGAACTGGGGATTCTGGGGGACCGCCCCCTTTTGTAGGTTGCCTGACGTCGGGGGCGGGACAGATGTCAGGGGCGGTCTCCGCTGAATACTGCTAGCTAGAAAATTTCTGTGGGGTCCTGGCGGCTGCCGGCTTCAGTCATAATGGTGTAACCTGCTGCAAGAGCTGTTATCGAAGATCTACTGTTACGGTAAGTTCTTAAGTAACTGTACTTTCTTTTTAAAATCTCATTTTCAACAACAAACTGCCTGTAAATGCTACAAAATGTAGATTTGTAATTTATGTATAATTCACGTCTACATTATGTGAATTGTACTGTATATGTATGCTTGTATTGTTTCAGCCACAATTTTAGTGGCCAGAGTCGTTCCCATAAGGGGCTTTTGGCTCAGTGTACTTACCTGGTTAACAAAGTAAATAAATAAAAATTGGGTTGGGCAATTGCACACAGCTCAGGACTTCTGTGCCTCCTGGGATTCATGGCGGCATGCACCAGCGTGGTCCATTGGACCTGAAGGAGAATGAACTCTCTGCAGTGAGAGCTTGCCCACCAGTGGTCTCGGCACAAGGGCCACTTTGACCAGTCGATCTTGGTGACATAGTTGATGTGAGATGCCCTCCAGTGGTGGTTAGTCCAGGAACATCTGCAAGAAGGGATTACGTTTGTCCACCCAGAGTGGATGGTCATCCTGATGACCAGTGCCTCCCTGATAGGTTGGGGAGCTCACCTGGGGGACCACAGAGTCCATGGGCTCTGGACCCCTGAGGAATCCTAATGCCATATCTACCTGCTGGAACTGTGGGCGGTTCAGCTGGCACTGACAGCCTTTACTCAGCATGTTTGGGGTCGGGTCATTCGGGTCCAGACGGATAACACAACCATGTACTACCTCAACAAACAGGCGGATGCACTCTCTTTGTATAGGGAAGCTCTTTGCATCTGGACCCTCGTGCTCAGTCTGGACACCGACCTCCTAGCCATCCATGTGGCCGGCGTCTCCAACCAGCTGGCAGATGCCCTCAGCCAGGTGGACAAGGCATCTCACGAGTGGTCTCCATCCGGAGGTAGTACACAGCCTGTTCTCCCAATGGGGCACCCCTCGGGTGGACCTGTTTGCCGCCAGGGAGAATGGAAAGCTGAGGCTGTACTGTGCTCACCTCCCTCAGGAGGGAACGCTGCAGGGGGATGCCTTCTCCAGGCCCTGGGCCCCAGGCCTCCTCTATGCCTTCCCTCCATTTCCCTTGATCCACAAGGTGTTGCTCAAGGCCAGGAGGGACAAGGCACGAATGATCCTGGTGGCTCCAGACTGACCACGACAGTTTTGGTACCCTGATCTCCTAGGCCTGAGCCCCAGGCTCCCTAGGCATCTTCCTCTATACCCAGACCTGCTTTCTTACAAGCGGGGGAAGGTATTCCACCCAGACCTTTGATCCCAGCACCTGACAGCCTGGTTCCTGGGTGGCTATAGTTCCAGGTTTTGGGTCTCTTCGAAGATGTCCTCACCATGGTTGAGGCTTCTCAGAAGGAGTCGACCCGTAAATGCTATACCTTCAAATCGAAGAGGCTCTCCATTTGGTGCCAGAGCAAGGGGCTGGACCCTTTATCTCGCCAAGTGGCTAACATTCTCTACTATCTTTGGTCCCTCTCTGTTGGGCCTTCGGTCAACAATCTCAAGGTGCATCTGGCAGCCATCTCTGTTTACCTAACTCAGGCTGATACTCGGTTGGTGGCACAGGAGAAAGGTGGTCTGGCACTTTTTCAAAGGCTTTGACCACATTTCCCTTTCTATGCGTGAACCACCTTGGGATCTTTTGCTACTTTTGGCAGAGCTCTTAGGCAAGCCATTCGAATAAATGCACAAGTTTGAAATGTCTCCCCTATTATGGAAGACCGCCCTCCTGGTAGCTATCGTGTCTGCCAGAAGGATCGGTAACTTCCAGGCCCTCTTGGTGGAGTCTCCTTACTTGGTCTTCCACAGGGACAGGGTCATCCTTCACCTCAACCCGAAGTTCCTCCCGAACATTGTGTCGGAACTCCACCTTAACCAGGTGATTACTGTCCTGGTGTACTTCACCAACCACATCTTGGAGGCCGAGCACTGGCTCCATACCTTGGACCTGTGGTGAACGCTTGCCTATTATAAGGAGCTCACAGCTGGAGTTCGGGGAGAGGTTCGCCAGCTATTTGTCACCTACACTGGAAGCCACATCTAGCAGACCGGCAGCTAACGGACGAATGGCAGGTGGATTGTATCCTGCATCGACCTCTGCTATAGGTTGGCAGGTAGAGAGCCTCCAGGACTAAGGGCTCATTTCACCTGTCATACTGCTGCCTTGTGGCTGCTTCCAGGGAATGATCCCATCCAGAAAATCTGCAGTGCTGCTACCTAGATGTCTGGGCACATCTTCATCTACCATTACCACATCGACCTTGAGTCACGCTGGGATGCAGGTTTTGGGGCCTCAGTTCTCCAGTCTCTGTTTCCTTAGTAGGGGTGTGCGCCTTGCTCCCTCCTCCCAGGAGATCTGCTAGGAATCTGCAAAAGTGTGGAATTTTTCATCATATCCACGTCCCTAGAAAAACAGGCTAAGCACCTGTAACAGTAGATCTTACTTTGAGTTAGAGCTCTTGCAGCATGCAATAACCGTAAGGACTAAGCCGCCAGGCGCATACAGAAAACTTCTAGCTAGCAGTCTTCAGTGGGGACCACCCCTGATGTCGGCCAGTGGTATAAAAGGGGCGGTCCCCAGACCCACCTCAGTTCTTTTCCTACAGTCTACCCATTCACATAGGCTCCACAGATGCCTCCTGCTATAGTCCACCGCCATTGTGCGTTTACCTGCGTTTCTTTTATTTTCTCGGAAAAATTGTGATTTCTTCCTCGTTTTCCTGCATGTCTTTGTCACTAACCCCCTCTGTTGAGTGGCGAAACTCTTAAGTGCGCATGCGGCAAGCAGCTACAATCCAAAGACGGCCACGCAGCCTGTCTTTTTCTGCCTGGGCCGAGACTGTGACACCGAGGGCTGGCAGCACTGCCACAGCTTTAACCAAAGGACTAGGTTTTACTGCCAAAAGGCCCTTAAAGCCCACCTTCTTGAGAAGTAGCATGCTGCAATGCAGAAGCAATCTTTGGGAAAGTCCTTCCTCCTCCTCCAGAGTCGGGAGGGGTCTCGTCGTCATCCACCACTCAGAAGAAGTCTTCAAGGAAGTCTAAGTCCCAGGATAAGGACAAAGAAAAGACCAGGACATGCTCCGCTCACAATCTCCCCATAAGAAGAAGGTTCCTCCCTGGGGATCTGACTGTACTACCTGCCTGCCCTCACCTCCGGCAGCCGGGCAGACAAACCTCTCCCACTGGTACTGACATCTTAGAGGGTCAGACAGGGTCTGGGAATTTGGTCTTGGCCCTGCAGCCCCTAAGCGTACAGGCCCTACCTAAATGTAGGTCTTCCTCAGGTGGCCGAAGCCTGTCCCTCTTCAGGTGATGTGTCTGGCACGTCGTCGGACAAGGGCAGACACCAGGAGCATGTGCCTGCCTCCGCGGCCTCTGCAACACCTCTTCCCCGCTCTAATGTGACGTGGCTGCGGGCCCCTGCCAAGCCAGCGTCGGGCATATCCCTGGACCAATGCCAGCAAACACTTGCTACTCAGATGCTGGACAAACCGACTTCGAACTCTGCAACCCCTCCATCATTGCAGAGTTC
Source organism: Neoceratodus forsteri (assembly GCA_016271365.2). Classification (NCBI taxonomy): domain Eukaryota; kingdom Metazoa; phylum Chordata; order Ceratodontiformes; family Ceratodontidae; genus Neoceratodus; species Neoceratodus forsteri. The sequence continues at coordinate 514,465,165 of CM028137.1, forward strand.
TCCAGCGTCATCTGTTGATATGAACACTTCTCCCACACAGATGTTGGGAGATCTGATGCCCATGGCCCCTACTCCAGAGGACCAGGCGCTGGGACATTCTATGTCAGCTGCACTGACGCCCGCCAACCCACAGCCCCAGGCGCCTACTACCCCAGCGGGTCCTCAGATCCCTCTTGGTGAGGTGAAGGACCTCTTCTGTTTCTTTTGGAACGAGATTAAAGTGGACCTCCTCCCTACAAAGCCAACTGAGCCAGTTGTCATTGAACCTGATCCGGAACCCAGGGAGCCTACCCCTCAGCCTAAAAGCCCCTTCCCACACCCCAATAAAGGGTGCAGGGGTTGGCCCAAGCATAGGGGCCACAGGCACAGACACTTATCATCTTGGTCATCAGGCCGACATTGGCACCACTCCACAAGCGGATGTCAACATGAGTCCTCCTCTAGTTCGAAGGATTCGAGCCACAGGTGGTCTTCTTCCTCCTCCAGAGGCTTGGAATCCAGGGGTAGTCTCCCCACGCCTGATAACCGGGACGCCCCTAGATCCCTTCCTCATGATCCATCATTCATGGACGTCATGAGGCACATCCAGGCCATCAATGACTGGGGAGATGAAGGACCTGGATCCCAAGTGGTACAGATTGGCAAAGTACCTGTGCCAGAAGAAACCAAAGTCCGATACACCACTGGTGGGTACTTTCCAAGACTTTACTAGGCTAACTTGGAAGCATCCTTCATCTTCCTCTGCAGTATCAAAAAAGTCAGGCTCTACAGGGCACCCAGAGACTAGCCTTTCCTTGCAGAACACCCAGTGACTGATTCCATGGACATTTCCACAGACCATGACAGGTCAGAGAGGCCCAACCACCTCAGCAATCAGCCTCCTGACCAAGAGTCCAGACATGTGGATCAGCTGGGCAATAAGGTTAATACTTCTGCCACATGCTTCATCAGGTCCCTAAATTTTCTCACCCATATGGTGTAATGTCCAAACGCTCTGTTGGAAAAGATCATGGAGTTGATACAGGCCCTGCCGGATGCACCACAAAAGGCAGATCTTCTAGACCTGCTAACGTCTGGCTCTGACGTGGACACACATGTTCTGCGGGCATCCTATGATACCGCTGGGGCAGCCACCACTGGCATTTGTCTCCGCCATTCATGTCTTTGGATTTTGGGGTTCACCCAGGATCTTCGGGCTACAATCATGGACCTCCCTTTCAAGGGCTCGGTCCTCTTTGGGGATGAGGCCAAGAAGCTCATCACTCACCTCCAAAACTCCAGCAAGGCCATCTAGTCTGTCCAGAAAATGTACAATGGTACCCAGAAGCCTTTTAAAAAGCAGTCCTTTCGGAGATCCTCGGGACATCAGTTTAGGAACCAGCAACAGCAGAAGTGTGGAGGCTATAAACTCAAGGCCACCTCCCAGACTCCTGGAGGTTCCTCTTCCAGAACCACAAAGTCCTCCCAGGCTGCCCTCCCACCCCGGAAGCTTCAGCCTGACTCCTTGTCATACCCCCCTCCCCAGCAGAGACCCTGGAGAGGCAGGCATCGCTTCTCCCTTTATCTTGAGGGATGGAGCAAAATCACTATCGACCTGTGAGTCCTTCCAATCATAGTGAGAGGACATACACTGAAGTTCCTGGAGAGGCCACTGGAAATCCGCCAGTGTCCTCCCACTACTCCCAGTGACTCATCTCCTTAATCGAACAGGAGATCCAGGTGGTGCTTCTAAAGTGGGCCATAAAGCTAGTCCCCCCCTCAGAGGGGAAAGTGATTCTATTCCCATGTCTTCCTCGTGCCAGTAAAGACCGGGGATCTTTGCAATATTCTAGACCTCAGTCATCTGAACAGATGTCGAGTAGAAGAGGTTCAGAATGGTCTGTCTGCCAGGCCTACTTCCCTTTCTTCACTATGGGGACTGGCTCTGTTCCCTGGACATGCTGGATGTGTACCTTCATATCCTGGTGTCCCAGCCACACAGAAAATACCTGCATTTCCTCTTCCAGGGACACCATTACTAGTTCTGAGCCTTGCCATTCGGTCTGTCTTCAGCTCCCAGTGTGTTCACCAAGTGCCTAGCGGTGGTGGCTGCAGCCCTCGGGAGAAAGGTCCATTACGTCTTTCCCTACCTTGATGACTGGCTCTTGACAGCACCCTTGGGGGCTAAGCTGCTAGGTACTCTTGCAGACAGTTACTCTTTTCAGAGATCTGGGGATCACTCTGAACCTGCCAAAGTCATCCCCATGGCCCAACCAAAGGCTCCAGTACATCGGGGCGATATGGAGACCAGTACAGGGCAAAGCCTTCCTTCAGCCAGACAGAGCAGATCACCTTCTATCTCAGGCTCATATGGTGTCTGCCTCCAGGTAATCCTCAGCCAGGGCACTTTTACGACTGCTTGGTCACATGGCGGCTGCCATTCTGACCATTCCCCTGGCTTGCCTACATGAGTCCCTCAGTGGACACACTGTGTGCAGTAGGACCAACGTTCAGATGACCTAGAACAACTGATCTCAGTCACAGACCCAGTTTGTGGGCCCTGAACTGGTGGATGAACCCTGTCAAAGGGTCCCTTTCAGACAGGGGCCCCCACGGCAGATCCTGACAATGGATGCCTTGGGCAGGGCTGGGGCACCCTCTTAGCAGATCGCTGCACTCATGAGGCCTGGTCCTCTGTACAGTAGACCCTTCATATCAACGTGCCAGAGATGCAAGCGATTCTCTACGCCCTTCAGACTTTTCAAACTGACCTTCCTCAGACCCTCTTCTAGTCCAGACAGACAGTATGTCAGTGGTCTTTTACATTAACAAGCAGGGGGGATCTCATTTTTATCCTTTCAAGGGAGGCCACGAGGGTCTGGTACTGGGCTCAGGAACCCCACCCCGAGCTTACTGCCGTGCATGTTTCAGGCACCCAAAACATCTTGGTCGACAGCCTAAGCAGGTCTCTGTTCAGAGCTCACAAAAAGGAACCGCTTTAGTCAGTTGCAGAGCAGCTGTTGGACAGATGGGGACAACAAGAATTGGACCTTTTGCATCCCCACTCAATGCGAAACTGCCTAATTTCTGCAAGCTAGATCCAGGGACTGGTTGTTATCTGGCGAGACATGTTGTGTGTCTGTTGGACGGAAAGGTTTCTTCTCTCTCCTCTCTCTACTTCAGAGGGTCCTTCTCAAGCTGCAGGTAGAAGGAGCAGAGATGATTCTCATTGCTCCCTTCTGGCATCGATAGATTTGGTTCCAGCTACCACAGCAGTTTTTAGCGGAGCCTCCGGTTCCCCTGCCTCTGAGCTCGCACCTGCTGTCCCAGGACCAGGGCTCTATAATTCATCTGGACCTGGAGTCTCTGCACCTGCATGCATGGCTACTGCAGACGCAGCAGTTGCTAGATTTGGGGTCTCCCCTAGAGTAGCTGAGGTCCTAGTGGCTGCTAGAAAGTCTTCCACTAGATCCACTTGCGCCATGAAGTGGAAGCGGTTCTGCCTCTGTGCCTCTGCTCACCACCTTGATCCCTTCACTTGTCCAGTGAACTCCATCTTGGAGCATCTCCTCTTTCTTTCTGACTCTGGTCTCAGCTACTCCTCTATCAAGGTGCACCTTTCTGCCATCTCTGCATACCATGCATCAATAGAGGGCAAGACACTTGCCCAGTCGGACTTGTCCTGTACTTTTTTATGGGGCATCCTCCACCGGAACCTCCCATTCTGGACCCTGTCCCCTCCTTGGGATCTTCTGTTTGTTAGAAACTTACCTTGCCTCCTTTTGAACTGGCTCGGGAATGCAAACTATGCTTTCTGCATGTGTCTGGCATTATTTTAGTTGCTGTTACTTTTGCTCTGAGGATTTCCAAACTTCAAACACCGATGTGTAAGTAAGCATTAATGCCCGATGAAGGAGGCTTCTACTCAGGGAATTATTGTTATTCGCTTGGTTGGGGGTTGTGGCACAAGGCCGGTGCCTACAACCACCCAACCATACTATCCCAGTAAACTGAACTTGAGGAGAACATTAATGTTAACTAATATATAACAATACTTGTGTTATTGTTGTTCCTGTTTTGTTTTTTCACTTCTGTTCTGTAACTGTTTGATTTTGTTTTGGCGCAGTCAGATTCTGCATCTTCGCCGCGCTGTTTTTTCTGTGGTCTGCTGCATTGTGGGATATACAGCATTTTCTGGAGTGATAGCTACTGGTGCTACAGCTTAACCTGGTGACCCCGTGATTAATAGTTGGATCGGGAATTACCAGTGATTAATCCTCGCTCCAACTTTGATCATGTGGTGCGTTTTGTCCAGTGACATTCCCTTATTTCACACTTCTCTTTTTTGCCATTTTACAAGGAGCTTCATTTGTTTTTTCACAAGGACAGGGTGTCCTTGCTCACTACTCCCCAGTTTCTGCTGAAGGTGGTGTCTGAATTTACTCTGAATCAAGACATCTGTCTTCCAGTATATTATCCAGAGTATTCAAACAGACGGGAGCCTTTACTCCATACTCTGGACATCCATAGGATGCTTCGTTATCTCCAACATACCGGTTCTATTTGAAAAACAACCAGTTTGTTTCCTTTGCCCCCAGATCTGAGGGGGCTCCTGTTACTAAACAGACGTTGTCTCATTGGTTAGTTAAATGCATCATTTACTGTTATCGTAAATATATGACAGACCTTTACGGGCAGTAAAGGGTCACTCTAACAGGGATATGGCTACCTCCTTAAGAGATGTGTCCACAGCAGTCATCTGCACGGCTGCTACCTGGAGTTCCGTTCACACCTTTGTTAAGCAATACAGTTTGGACAGCTCTTCCAGATGCAAGACTGGCTTTGGGCTGACTGTCCTCCAAGGCCTGCTGTCCTGAAGGCTTCTGGCTACTTTTAGCCTCCACCCATGCCAGTCAGTCTGTTCTCCTTGACTGCTTGGGACTCTATCCTTATGGTTCTAGGATCGTGGATATGTTGCTCATCCACACTTATTGGCAGAGTCCCTTTCCCTTTAAATCAGCCGGAAAGTCTTCAAGCTGGCTTCTCCCACCCACCTAGGTGATATAAACATTAGCTCTGCCCCATGGCGCCAGATCTTCCTTTCCGCTGGAAGATTCAGGTTGCCTCCTTGTGCTCTACGCATTTTGTAGGCTCTGCATTTAGAAACTTGATTATTCTGAAAATTCGCCTTGTTTGTATTCTGATTACGATTACTTTTTTTCGATCATGGAAGAAAAGTCTTCCCCGGTTTCAACGGTGTCGTGCAGCCAGAAGATGTCGCGCACCAACCTGCATGCCATGTGCGTTTGTTTGGGTGTCAGCCATGACACCATGATGTGCGAGTTTTGCCTTGCATTTCAATCCAACGTCCTCTACCATCTCACACGCCTTAAGCTGGGGAGGCCCAAAAAACAGAACCCACCAGTGAAATCCAAGGAGGCCCGGTAGACTGTTTCCTCGGCCACAGGATCAGATGAGCAATTGAAGGGCATACAGGCCTTCGGGGAGGAAGCGGCTCGTGCCGTGGAATCTTCCTCTCTCAGCTTCTTTGTTCCACTCAACCTGGGCTCCACCTTCTCTGGTTCCCTTCAGAGAGCTGGGCCACTCTTTCCCGACTAAAGGTGAGAGTCCTGCTGGCACGCACTCCTCTCAGTCCCAGAAGCAGAAGGATCCAGGACCATCTTCATCCCGATGGAGATGCTCTTGGAATTGGGAGAAATCTCAGTCCCAGGAACTGGCCATTTTGACCTCTGTTGAAATTGCCTCTTCGATCACTGGCTTCTTGGCCTTGCTGTCTGGCCAGTCGACTGAAGTGTCAATCAACGACGTTGAGATAATTCTCGACCCGATCGACCCTTTGTCGCCGACTCCGGTCAACAGCTGTCTCTCTCTCTCTCTTTTTGAACTCTGGTCCTTGCTTTCCCGACAAAGGAGACCCAGCCTGCTGGGAATTCTGTCGAGAAGTGGTCCTGACTCTGGGAAATCACCGTCCTGATGGCGCCTCCCAAGCAACCAAGTCAGCCCATCTGATCTTGATAGAGGTCTCTGATCCCTTGAGCGAAAGGCCAAGGAAGGGCCATAAGCACTCTAAAAGAGTCAGCGCCATCGGTCATCCTCGGATGAGGAGAGACTCCAGCGGAAACTGTCGGCGCCTCTGAGGACCTCATGTAGCAACAGCTGATTTTGACGGGCACAAGCCTTCCCCTGCCATTACTTGGCGTTTGCCTCCCAGGCCAGGCAGACTCCTCTGGAGCCGATTGTCTGTTCCTCCACCGCGGGCCAAGCGAAAACCCAGTTTGGCCTAAACCGGTCTCTCCAGTGATTTTGGTTGAACCGCCGCTCAAGCAGCCTGTGGGAGGGCTCCTTCTAAGGAAGCTAGACTGGACACTGGGCTTCCCAGCGTCTCTTGGTCACTGTCACCCCTGACTGCCCCCAGCAAGTTGAGGGTGATGTGGTCGGTCAACCGCTGTATTCGGATTCAGATGAAACAGGCCTCCATTCTCATCCAGGAGATGATGAATTAGCTGGTGGGATAGAGATGGAGGAAGGTCCTTCGTCCTTTCAGGGCATTCTTCACCTCATCTGAGTCTACAGAGATGCCCTTGGGGCCTGTACCGAAAAGGGAGGAGTACCCTCTCACTGACATCCTCAAGAGAAGGGATACCCCAACGGAAGCCTTTCCTGTGGCTGAGGCCATTGTTGGCCCGGCCTTTGAACTTTGGCAGCACCCTGCCTTCTGTCCAGCTCAGTCTGCCCACATGGCCTGCAGGTATGCAGTGCTCATGGGGTCCCTTGCGGGGTTTACAGTGCACCCTTCGGTCGAGAGCCTTGTGAACGCCTCTGTGTTCAGGCGTACTGGTAGTTCTGCCAATACCGACAGACCTCCAGAGAAGGAATCGAAATATTTGTATCACTCTGCCTGGAAGGTCAGTGTGGCCTCGTCTTTAGACCTCTGTCAGGCAAGCTCAGCCATCATCATGGCACACTTCTCCCATGCCCTTTTGGGCAGTTGCCTCTCACTGCAGGGCTTGGCTGAGGCTGTCCTCCTTCCCGGCGGATACTTAGCACAAACTAGCTGATGTGCCTTTCCTGGGCACCAATCTCTTTGGCTCAGGTGTGGCTGGTCACCTTCAGCACATTGAGCAGTCCAGTGCCACCTTGGACACCACTTCTGCCAAGGGTTCTTTGCTTCCTAAGAAGCAGCAGAAGAAGCCTTTTTCCGGCACGCTTTCCCTGCGGCCCAGCAGTCCTCCTTTCAAGGGGGGGCAGCAGCAGCAGGCTCAAACTTGGTGCCCGCAGCCCAATCCCGGACCCTCCCAGGTCTGTAAAGGAGGAAGAGGTTCAGGGCCTGGATCCTCTGCCTCCAAACCTGCCCAGTGATGGGGTGGGGGCTGCCACCCCCACTCCTTTCACGCCAGATCTCAGTGGGGGCCAGCTCTAACACTTTCTTTCCACCTGGTCTGCTGTCACCACGGACAGTTGGGTCTTGAAAGTGATCAGTCAGGGACCGCTTCTGGAATTCGAGCAGTACCCTCTGAGCAGAGTCCGGCCCAGGAAGAAAGTATTCGTCGATGCTGGTGGGCTCTCGAGATGACATCGCTCAGCTCCTCTTCAGAGGCAGTAGCTCCAGTGGTGGATACTCCAGCAGACCCAGGCTTTGTCTCCAGGTACTTCCTGGTGCCCAAGCGGATGGGGGGCTGGTGCCTCATTCTAGATCTGCACGACCTGAATCAGTATCTCAGGTAACGCACCTTTTGGATGGTCACTCTGTCTCAGATCATACCATCCTTGGAACGAAACATGTTTCTGTTCACTGGAGCTGCAGGATGCGTCCTTTCACGTCCCAATCCATCCGTCTCATTGATGGTTCCTCCGCTTCAGCGCCAAAGGGACCCTGTACGCATTCCAAGCCATGCTGTTTGGCCTGTCATTGGCCCCACGGGTCTTCACCAAATGTATCACAGTGGTGGCAGCCCATCTCGGGGGGGGGGGGCACAATTTACCCCTACCTCTACGATTGGCTCTTAGCAGGTCCCACCCAACAGGAGGTGGAGAGGTCCAGGGACCTGGCCCTCACGACCTGCTCCCAACTCAGCCTCCTGATCAACGAGGCCAAGTCAGAACTCATGCCTTCCCAAGTGATGTGCTTCATCAGGGCAGAGCTTGACTCTCGTCAAGCCAGAGCTCGACTCCTGGCGGACAGGGTGGAGGTTCTCTCCTTCTTTTTCCCCAATCGTTTCTGGTTGGGCAATTGCGCCCTGCCCAGGACTTTCTGCTCCTTCAGAGTTACATGACGATGTGCACCTCAGTGGTCCGTTGGGCCCGGTTTCGCATGCGCCACCTCCAATGGGAGCTGGCCGCCCAGTGGACTCAGCACCACAGTCATTCAATCAGCTGATCACTGTAACCCAGAAGATGTGGGATGCTGTCCAATGGTGGACTGCCCCAGACCTGTTGCAGGAAGGGATCCCTTTTGTTCCCCCGAGCTGATGGCCATCCTCGTGACCAATGCCTCTCTCATGGGCTGGGGAGCCCACATAGGGGACAAAAGGGCCCATGGGTTCTGGGCCCACGAGGAGTACCAATACCACATCAACGTGTTGGAGTTCAGAGCAGTCAGACTGGCACTGTCAGCTTTCGCTCCTCAGCTCCAGGGTCTAGTGGTCAATCACACCTCTGAGGCCGAATATTGGCTCCATCCTTTGGATCCTAGAAGAGCGCTAGCTTATTATAAGGAGCGAACAGCTGAAGTTTGGGGAGAGGTTCGCCAGCTGTTTGTCACCTTCGCTGAAGCCGCATCTGGCAGACCTGCAGCCAAGCAGACGATAAGCAGATGGGTCACCTCCTGCATAGATCTCTGCTATAGGCTGGTGGGCAGGGAGCCTCCCAAAGGAATAAGAGCTCATTCTACCCGCCATACCGCTGCTTCGGGTGGTTGCTTCTTGGGACATCCCTATCCAGGAAATCTGCAGGGCTGCTACCAGCACACACCTTTATTTCCCATTACCACATTGACCTAGAGTAATGCTGGGATGCTGGTTTTGGGACCTCCGTTCTCCAGTCCTTATTCCCTAAGTAGGGGTGCATGCTCTGCCTCCCTCCTCCCGGAGAACTGCTAGGAGTCTGCCACAAAGTGTGGATTGAACAACATATCCACATCCCTAGAAATACAGGTTACTCACCTGTAACAGGAGTTCTAGGAGTCGTTATATGTTCATCCACACGACCCACCTGACCTCCCCGGCTTTGACGCACAGCCTGTCTTCCAGCAGGCTAGATCTGGCGTCATGGGGCGGAGCCGAGGGTTTTATCACCCGGGTGGGTGGGAGAAGCCAGCTTGAAGACCTTCCGGCAAGAATTAAAGCGGCAGAGAACCTGCCACAAATTGTGGATGAACAACATATACCACTCCTAGAACTCCTGTTAGAGGTGAGTAACTTGCATTTCTGTACCAGTATGGGAAGAAGGTCTATGCTTCTTCCACTCTGGGAATAAGGGCCCTAAATTATGTTGCACATATGACTGATTACCAGAAAGCGATCCTGAGTGAGATGGAAGCAAAACTGGACTCCCTTCCTGAGTCTCGGACTAAGCAGGAAGCGGCAGATCTGGTCCATTCTGCTCATTCCGCCAGTCGGCACATGCTTCGTGCCACGTACGATGCAGTGGACGCTGCTGCTCGGAGCTTGGCTTTCACCGTAGGTTTGCGCCATCGTGCCTGGTTCAGAGTGTCAGGTTTGGTCCCGGAGGTGCAGTCTGCTATCCAGGACGCACCCTTCAGGGGTTCAGTGCTGGACATCCCCACCGATCTGCAAGAGAAGGGGACTGCTCTGAAGTCGGTTGACTCTTTGTACAAGCCCCCTCAGGGTCAGCGTCACCCTTTTCACAGACGTTCTCGGCCCAAAGCAAAACTGCAGGGCAAGGGGCCAACAAACGCCGGGCCCCAAAATGTGGCGGAGCTTAGCCATGAACTGCCCCACCTTCCCAACTCCTCTCCTCTCCCACGGCCTATGGACCTTCCAGAGGAACCAGTAGGAGGGAGGTTCTCCTCCCATTTACCGGGTTGGGAGAGGATTACTTCAGATACTTGGGTGCTCTAGCTGATGGCAGAAGGACACTCAATCAAGTTTCTACAGAAACCACCCAGAACCCACCCCCCTTTCCAGGTCATCTTACTCCCTGGAACATCATCTTCTGGTTCGGGAAGAAATATCCTCCCTTCTGCTGAAGGTGACGATAGAGCCTATCCCAGCCCATCTTCGGGGGACAGGTTAATATTCCCATTTCTTCCTGGTTCTGAAGAAATTGGGAGACGCGAGGCCTATCCTAGACCTCGGCTCCCTGAGCCTGTTCATGGAGTACAAATGGTTCAGAATGCTCTCCTTGCACAGCCTTCTGCTCTTACTTCGGCCGAGACAGTGACTGTGTGCTCTGGACATGCAGGATGCCTACCTGCGTATCCCTATTCACCCTTCCCACCGCAAATACCTTTGTTTTTTGTTTCGGGGGGACCACTACCAGTTCAAGGCCTTCCCATTTGGTCTTTCCTTGGTGCCCCGAGTGTTCACCAAATGCCTTTCCATGGTAGCAGCTCACCTGCCTACCCAGGGAGCGCAGGTTTTCCCGTACCTGGATGACTGGCTCCTGGTGGCCCCATCCAGGAAGGAGCTCCTGCACTGCCTTTCCCTTACCCGGCTGGTCTTTGCCATCTTGGGTATTACCATCAACCAGGACAAGTCCCATTTGATCCCATCCCAGGGGCTTCAGTTTGTTGGGGCAATCCTGGACACAACCTTCGGCATGGCATTCCTGCCACTGGACAGGGTGGGCACCCTCCAAGCTCATGCAAGCCTGCTGTCCAGTCACAGCCGGGTCAGCGCCAGGTCAGTCCTTCGCCTCCTTGGGCTCATGGCGGCTGTTAGTCCGATAGTCCTCGCACTCGCTCCACATGAGAATCTCTCAGTGGACGCTTCGGTCTCAGTGGGATCAGTTGCTGCACGACCTAGACCAAGAAGTCTTGGTCTCCAACCTTGTGGTTCGGGACTTGTAATGGTGGATGGTTCAGGAGAACCTTTGCCAGGGAGTTCCCTTCTGCCTCAGACCTCCCTCCCAAACATTGACAACAGATGCCTCGGGAGAGGGTTGGGGAGCCCATCTGGAGTCTCACAGGACTTGAGGTTCCTGGTCCTGGCTCGAGCTGCCTCTTCACATAAACGTGCTCAAGCTTAGGGCCGTGCTGTATGCTCTACAAGCTCTGCATCTGTATGTGCTTTCCGGTCATCTGGCTGTCCAGACGGACAATATGTGTGTAGTCTGGTACATCAACAAATAGGGAGGAACTCGTTCCTACCCTCTTTGAAGGGAGGCAATGCAAGTTTGGGATTGGGGAGTGCAACACAACCTTCACCTCATGGCAGTTCATGTTCCGGGGGTCGAAAACAAGCTGGCAGACCACCTCAGTCGGTCATGTGCACAGGCTCACCAGTGGGAACTGGATCGGGGGTGGTGGACGATATCTTCCTGCGGTGGGGGACACCTCAGGTAGACCTGTTCGTGTCTCCTCTCAACGCAGAACTTCCCGCCTTTTGCTCGCTCGCTCCAGGGCGAGACATTTTTTGGAGAGACGCTCTGTCTCTAGATTGGAAGGACAAATTAGTCTATGCCTTCCCTCCGGAGCCCCTTAATTCCGAGGGTTTTGCACAAACTCTGCTCAGAAGGAGCTTGCATGATCCTAATCGCTCCTTTCTGGCCCAGACAAGTTTGGTTCTCTCTTCTGCAACAGTATTCAGAGGAACCTCCTCTTCCTCTCCCTCTGTCGCAACTTTTGCTGACCCAGGATCAGGGGACCCTGGTTAATCTGGGTCTCATATCCCTTCAGTTGCATGCGTGGCAACTGCAGACATAGCTCAAACCTGATTCGGGGTTCCCCCGCTTGTGGCTGAGATGCTGATGGAGGCCAGAAAGCCTTCCACTAGATCTACCTACGCCACGAAATGGAAAAGGTTCTCTGTTTGGGCCTCTTCCAAGGATTTCGAGCCATTCTCATGTTCTGTTGGGAGAATTCTGGACTATATGCGTCATCTCCTTGATCTGGGTCTCAACCATTCCTCTCTGAAAGTTCACATGGCGGCCATTTCCGCTTATGTTCCTTTTGGGGACAGAACTTTCGCAGAGTTGGAAGTCTAAGACTTTTCTTAGGGGATTCTCCTCTTGAGACCCCCTAGTCACGTTTCTTCTCCTCCTTGGGATCTGAATTTCATTCTGGAGAAGCTCACCCTGCCTCCTTTTGAGCCGGCAGCCTCAGCAGACCTGAAGTTCCTGTCCTGTAAGACTCTCTTCCTAATGGCCATTACTTCAGCTCGCGTATTTGATTTTTTCACAAGGAACGGGTGGCTCTGCGCACCAATCCTAAGTTTCTCCCAAAGGTGGTAGCGGAATCTACGCTGAATCAATCCATTGAGCTTCCTGCTTTCTTTACGCAACACTCCAATCAAGGGGCGTACCTCTTGCATAAGTTGGATGTTCACTGAATTCTGAGATACTACACCACCAGGAACGGGATCTCAGTAAGTCTGATCAGCTGTTTGTCTCTCTTGCTCACAAACGAGAAGGCAATGCCGTTCCAAGCAATGCCTATCTAAATGGCTGCTCATTGTATCACTTTCTGTTAGAAGCATCACAAGACCCTGCCGGGTCAAGTCAGAGGCCACTCCACCAGGGGTGTCGCTGCCTCTGCAGCTTGTTTTAAGAATGTGTCTGCGGCTGACATTTGCGCAGCCGCAACTTGGACTTCTGTCCATACCTTTATGAAACACTATAGTTTGGACATTGTCTCTCGCCATAGAGCAGGCTTCGGGCTGGCTGTTCTGCAAGGTCTCCTTTCTTGAGAACCTCACAGCTGGAGGATCAGTGGATGAGTAGTTTCCTCCTCCCGTGTGCTTCTCCTTGTTTGACTGCTTGGGACTCAGTCCTATATGTAATTACTTACTGCAAGAGCCCTCTCGAAGTAAGATAGTACAGTTACGTAAGAACTTACTGTAACAGTAGATCTTCGAGAGAGGCTCTTGCAGTAGGTAATACCTTCCCGCCCTCCATCCCCCTTAGCCTTTTCAGCTCCTTTTCCATGGGGAAGATCCGCTTCTCTCTTGTTTTGCCTTTTTTGGCCTTTGGCGGGAAAGAACTGGAAGGTAGGCATGGGGGAATCACCCCTTTATACCGATGTCGTCTGATGTCAGTCACCTGACATGGGGGCGGTCCCACGCTAAAGACTGCTAGCTAGAAATTTTTCCATGGGGTCCTGATGCCTGCTGGCTTCAGTCCTGTATGTAATTACCTACTGCAAGAGCCTCTCTCGAAGATCTACTGTTACGGTAAGTTCTTGCGTAACTGTACTATCTTCAAGGAATGTCTCTTGCAGTAAGTACAATCCCACCCTCCATCCCCCTCCTTCTCTAACAGGAAATTCTGGTCTAGTGACTTAAGGTTGGGACTCCTTAGTACCTCAGCTCCTCCTCGGTCCTCATTTTTGCAAGGTGAATCCGGTGGGGGAACTGAGGATACCAGGGACTGCCCACACTTGTATAGGAAGCAGGAAGATGATGTCGTGTGTGGGCGGCCCCTGGTGAAAACTCCTTGAAGAGTTGCCGTGCAACAGCACCCTCTGCTGGAAACTCCCAAAAGTAATGACTTGCTGCAAGAGACATTCCTCGAAGATCTACTGTTACGGTAAGATTTCACGTAACTGTACTTTCTAGGAGTGGTATATGATGTACATCCACACTGACCCACCCAGCCTCCCCTGGCAAGTAGCACAATGGTCTCGCTTAGCGGGCAAGGTCTGACATCACAGGGCTGCTGAGAGAGTTACCATTCAGGTGGGTGAGAGGAGCCAACTTAAAAACATTCCGCAAGCCTTAAAGGGAAAAGAACACTGCCAGGAATGCAGATGTACATCATATACCACTCCTAGAACTACTGTTACAGGTGACTAACTTATTTTTCTAGGGATGTGGATATGATCTATCCCCACTTTTTGGAAGTGTCCTTTCCCTGTAAGATGTACCGGAAAGGCTTCAAGCTAGCTCCTCCCACCCACCCGAGTGGTAATTCTCTTGGCTGTGTCCCATGACGCTAGATCTTCCTTTCTACTGGAAGAAGCATATCTTACTTAGAGAGGGTTCCTGCAGTAGGTCTTCACAAGTAGAGTTTCGCCCCTGGCGATAAAGGACATACGACAAAATTGTAGCTAGCAATCATCAGCGGGACCACCCGGCGTTAGGTGACAGGCGTCAGCATGACTATAAATAGGGTGGTCCTCACCCACCCTCCAGTTCTTTCCTGCCATCGACCTGAATCATCGGACCTTGCAGTAGAACAGCTTCTGTCGCTCGCCATTTTCAAGTCTAGTATTGTTAGTTAATTCCTTCCTCAGCAGCGGTGTATGTTGTTTTGTCAGCCCAAAAGTGCTCCAAGTGCGGTGCAGAGGATGACCATTCCTGTTATGTCCTCTGCCTGAGGGCCTAACGCCAAGACCGCCAAAAGTGCTCCATCTGCCAGGCTTTCAACCGGAGTATGCGCCTCATCGCTGAAGGACTCTTGATGCCCATTTATTAAAACAGACTGGCATCGATGGAGAAAGATTCAGGAGCTGAGGGAAAGATAGTAGACGCGGCCCGGAAAAAGGGAAAGGCATGGGGAGCAGAGCCATTCTCCCCAGAGGAAATCTATCCAGACAGTCGATGCCATCTCGGTGGGGCCTCCACCGTGAGTACCCTACCTCCTGGGCCTTTTTCCACTCTGGCAGAACGGACCCGACCTCTCTCGCCAAGGTCAGCAGGCAGTCGGGGGTCTCCTTGAAGGAAACAATGCGGTTCCTGCTCTGAGCTCGGCCGATAAGTCACCCTCTGGCTCTGCTGCAGTGCGCCTGGCCCAGGCTGATCAGCCTGACTCTAGCCTCCCGGCTTCTGTCAGCCCGGCCCCGGTCTGTAAGCTGATCTGCTCCTCTGATGCCTGCCAGATCGTCACATCTAAGTCGGTCGTCAACCTATCCGGTGACCGCGTGGTGACTTCTCGCCAGTCGAACTCCCTTGTGGACCCCAATGCCGGGTACAGCGAGTTTGCAGGTCCCCTCTCATCCCACCAGGGATTCGCTGTCCTTTTCCAACCTTTTTGGGCCTGATCGCCAGGATCCTCTTCCGTTGGATACTTTTCAGACCGACCCGTCGACAGGGACTCTACCGGACTTGCCTCCCTCTCCAGCCTCTGTTCCACTGATGTATCTGCATCGATCGCCGGACATTCTTCAGGGTGGTATGGATCAGAATCCCCCTGGGCCTTAGGGGTTCTCCCGACTCCGCCAATGGACTTGTTCCGCAGTGGTCCTTCGGCACCACCTCCTGCTGGGCCTTGCATCCCTCCTCCATCAAGCCCGACGGGTTACTATCCCGACTGCAAGCCGCAGTATCAGACACTTGGCTACCCTCCTCTGATGCCAGGTTACCTGACACCAGGTCAGGCCCTTCAGTATCAAGGATATCAATATCCATACTGGTACCAGCCTCCTAGTTACCCATACTCTCTGGGGTTTTTAGCGTAGAAAACGTTCTTTTTCGTTGCTGTCACTTCAGTTCGAAGAGTTTCAGAGCTTCAGGCTCTAGTCTGTAGAGAGCCTTACTTGATTTTGCATAGAGGCTGGCTGGCTCTGTAGACTAATCCTTCTTTTCTTCCGAAGGTAGTTTTAGAACTTACTTTAAATAAAATTGTTGAACTGCCGGGGTTTTACCGAGAGCACTCTAACAGGGGGGAGTATCTCCTGCACACTCCTGACCTGCACAGGATTTTGAGATATTGCACCTCGAGGACTAAGGAGGTTCTCAAGTCAAACCACCTTTTTGTAGCCTTTGCTCCCAGGTGCCAGGGTATGGATATTTCTAAACACTCTCTGAAGGTGGCTGGCAAATTGTATACAGTACATTTACCAGAAGTACAAAAAGCCCCTTCTGGGGACGGTTAAAGGCCACTCAAGTAGGGGAGTGGCCACTTATGTTGCCTTTTTCAGGAATTTGTCCACTGCAGACATCTGTGCAGCAGCCAACTTGGTCCTCATTCCACACTTTCATGAAACCTTACAATCTGCACATTGCTTCTAGGTGCAGGGCTGGTTTCGGTCTAGCAATCCTGCAAGGACTTCTGTCATAAGTGCCCTGCATTGGCAGACGTTTTCCTCCTCCCAGAACCTCGTCTCTGTCTCTGACTTCTCCTTTCTTAGTTGATTGCTTGGTATTCAGTCCTACTTGTGAAGACCTACTACAGGAACCCTCTCGAAGTAAAATATAACAGTTACATAAGAACTTACCATGACAGTAGATCTTCAAGAGAGGTTCCTGCAGTAGGTCTAGATTTTCTACCCACCTTCCCCCGGCTCCTGCATTTTTCCTCTTTACTCCCTTCCCAGGACTTTGTTTTATCCAGGGCTGTGGATCTCAGGAGTTTCCACTCCTTCTTTATACTTCTTTAGAGGTCTCCAGCGGAAGAACTGGAGGGCGGGCGGGGTACCGCCTCTATTTTTAGTCATACTGACGTCTGTCACCTGACGCCGGGAGGGCGGTCCCCACTGAAGATTGGTAGCTACAATTTTGCCGCAGTCCTATGTCAATCTCACTTGTGAAGACCTACTGCAGAAACTCGAAGATTTACTGTTACGGTAAGTTGTTACGTAACTGTTGTGTTCTCTCTCCTTACCGCTCCCACGTTGAGTAGGCTCTAACACTTAAATTCTTCAGAATTACTTCCAAACCAACTCTTAAGAGTTTTGTCTTCAACTCAGTCTTCGATCATGACCATGATGGACAATAAGTCCGCTCCGGGTTCCACCGTGCCATTGCTTTGCGGGCAGAAGATGTCCAGGACTGACCGCACCATGTCGTTTACTGCCTGGAGCACGACCATGATCCCCAGGCCTCGACTTTTCGCCATGCTTTCATCCGACGGTCCTGGAGGACTGTCTGCCTGCCTAAAACTGGGTCGCCTGTCGCAACGGAACCCATCGGTCAAATCCAAAGATTTACTTATTTTATTTATTTATTGATTTTTGAGCTGAAAGCTCTTTACATAGGTTCCACGTCAGAATAATAAAACAAGTAAAAAATAAGAATAAATGAAATACAAATCATAAATGAGTACATGAAAATGCATGATAACAGACATTAAAGTGTTTTTTTTTTGTTTGTTTTTTTTCCAGAGCATAAGTTACAGCATTGTACTAAATAGTAGAGGGGATCAGTACCATTGCCGCGTAAATTAGCTGCCGCGAACTGTACAGTCACCTACTTGCGGCAATACAAACTGACAATAATACTAACAAGCATCAGCATAATTCAAGCATCCTAATTCAAACCGCATAAGACTGTCAATGGCAACATCAAATGGCATCAACAGACTGTAAAATATAAGCATCAGCATAGTTCAAGCGGCACAATTCAAACAGCAATGTAATGTAATATAATGGCTTACCAGTTTCTGTGCTTCTCAGTCAGAAGGAGGTTAATTCATTAGTCAGGTTTGTAGTCCAGAAAATTAAAATCCAATCTTTATTTAAAATGTTAAAACTTTTAAATCCATTCCCAAAAAACTGGTACAGCACCATATTATGTGCTATGCCACGAACAAAGTCTTTTGGTGGTCGTGGGCCAACATCAGCAACAAAATTGCTGATTTTTTTCCTCCATTTTGGCGTACTGTTTCTTTATGGGGCATTTAGGGAGGCAGCGATTTATTTTTTCAATTGAATCAGTCGCTGTTTGTTTCGCAATTCCTCAACAAATCAGTGGATACTAACATGAGAAGTGCCAGTCAGTATCGCAAGCCACCTGTGCCATGCCTCCACTTTGATTTGTGTTCTCTGTATCCCTGACAGCATTTGAGAATGTACAGACCCGAATTGCCGAGGGTATAAAGGGGCAGCTCTCGCCACAATGTTATTGCACATTCTACACCTAATCCTTCCCAAAATATAATTCTCCTCGAGCCACTCTAGGATAAGAGCACTCTCGGGAGGCATTTCTGGCTTAATTTCCTCGTATACAGTGTGAATTTTTTCTGGTGGTAGAAAAGCTAATGCCACTAGTTGCCACATTTTTAAACTGAAATCTGGGTCTGAGCTGTACATAGTTGCAAGACCGAATCCCTGACTCTTTCGCCATACGATCTGGCCTAGATGGAAAAGTCATCTGCCATTTTGATTTGCTATGGTGAAACACCAGTAAAACTGCCTGTCTTTTATGCATTCGTAACATCAATGAATAGCCTGTCATCGACTGTAACGTTCAGTGCAGTGATCAGCTTTACCTCGGGTGCACATGACGTGACACTGCAATGTCAGTGTCTGTGTCTGTGTTGGGAGAATCTTCATCTGTAATAAATTATGAGCGGGAAGGTTAAATTCGGGAAATAAAATATGGGAGTTTTGCCATCGGGATGATTATCATCGGGTGATCGTACTAGACCCTAGTAGAGCATTGTTCTCTATAGAAACTATCCTTTTCAAAATACTGTTGTACCACAGTTCAGGAGGTCATGGAATGTGATTGTACCATTCTGTGGTAGAACAGCATTCTAGAATCCTGAGAGACTGCACAAGTCAGATCTTACTTGAGACACAGCTCTTGCAGCAGGTAACACCATTAGGACTGAAGCCGACAGGCGTCAGGACCCCACGGAAACTTCTAGCTAGCTATCTTCAGCGGGACTCGCCGACCGATGTCAGGCGTTGTACATAAAGGCGGGTCCCACCAGATTCTCTAGTTCTTTCTCACGTAGTCGACTGAAAGTCTCGACTCCTTCGTTCCAATTTAGAAGGACGCGTGGTAAAGTTTTCTCTTCGGAAAATTAGTTGTTTCTTCGGTCAGTTTATTGTCTGATGTCCTCTCCAACCTCCGGTCATTCTTGAAGTGCACCTGTGGAAGCAGATCCCTTTAAGCATCCGCATTGCGCCTGTGTCCGAGTGCCTAGGCCCAGACCCGACACCGGTTCTGCTCCTTGCCAAGGTTTCAACAGCAGAACCGGATCCGTCGCCAGAAGGCCCTACAGGCGCTTCTGCTCGAGGAACAACTCAAGACTATGGCTTCCAAAGGGGCTCGGAGAAGGCCCGCAAACATTCGGAGAAGCATAGGAGAAGGCCCTTCCAGGTCCCCGCCTAGGGCCTCTGATTCTCGTGAGCTCCAGCCCAGGTCCCGACCGCCTTCCCAGACCAGTTCTCAGCCTCCCCTCAGTGAGAAAATCTTTGGGCCCTCTTTCCTCGGACCAAGACTCCCAGGCCTCCTTCGCCTTCCAAGGCCCTGGTCAAGTCGGGGACCGCCATCATCACCACAAGTCGGGTTCCCATTCTAAACCTGACGCCAGGTCTGCCTCCTGCCTCCTCCTCCCAGCGGAAGACCAAGGAGCTCACCTCTTAGAGACCATCGACCTCGACGCCCGCCTGACGCCGGGCCTCTCGCCACAGGTCCCCAGAGCAGTCGATCAGCCAGACGCACCATCGCCGGCCAGCCTACGCACCCCCGGACACCAGTAGGGGGGCCGACGTCCGTGCCTGTCCGGATTGAGAAGAGGACCCCGACGCCTCCGACCGACGTCGGTCAGGAGACCATTACAGAGGAAGAGTTGATACAGCCAGAGGACCAGACGGGCAACCCCGGTCCTGTCGAGCCTCCTAGGGAACCCTCCCCGCAACCCGAGGCCCCTGCAGAACCAACGCCGGAACCCGACAGAGGACCACCGGCGCCCGTCCATCGCCGGGTCTTTCTATCTCAGAGGTTAAGGAGCTTTTCACTTACTGGTGGGATACCATCAAAAGGACATGGTCCCCACCCCACCTCCTCTCCCACCGCCTCCTCCTCCTCCTAGACCGGTTACCCCTCCGGTTCCTGTGCCCCCTTCTCCATCCGGGTCTGCAGGCCTGTTACCTCCTCCCCAGGAGCCCAGGATCCCTCCAAGGGGGAGACCAGATAGAAGGAGACCTCCGTCCAGATCCCCTTCTGGGTCACCCAGCCCTGAGAGACCCAGAAGACGCCGCCGTTTGCCTCTCGACAGAGGACACGGGATCAGAGTTTCATCAGATCTAGATCTCATCTCCTTCCACATCCCCTCCGACCCACGTGAGCTTAAGGTCTCCTCCGGATGACCCTTTCTCGGACATCATGAGACACATCCAAGAGAACATGGGATGGGATGGAAGAGTTAGACCAAAGGCTCGCCTTGCAAAATATCTTCAGAAGGACCCCTAAGCCTGTGGTGGTGCCACCCTTGGTAGACACTTTGTGGGCGCCACCAAGGCAGCGTGGAAGCGCCCACATTCACTCCCGCGATGCAAGAGGCTGACCACCTGTACAAGGCTCCAAGGAAGACCAGTACTTGGCTCAGCATCCTCAGGCCGACTCTCTGGTCATAACAGCCTCTCTCATGACCGGGTCCCAGAGACCCAACATTTGAGTACTCTGCCACCGGACCCGGAGTCCAAACAGCTGGACACTATGGGTAGTCGCACGTATGCTTCCGCTACTTGCGCCATCAGATCCCTGAATTACTTGACTCACATGTTGCAGTTCCAAAATGCCCTGTGGGAGCAGGGTCTGGATCTGGCTGAGAAGTTGCCAGAAGGTGAGCAGAAGGAGGAGATGTTGCAGCTCCTCCGGATGGGTTCGGACGTGGGGACCCAAGTGCTACGAGCCGCGTACGACTCCGCGGACTCCTCGGCCCGAGCAGCAGCTTCAGGTGTATGCCTCCGGAGGCACTCTTGGCTCCGTGTCTCCGGCTTTACCCGGACGTCAGAAAACATCATGGACACCTCATTCGAGGAGAAGTTTCTCTTCGTGAGCCCCTCTGAGAAGGTCATCACCAAGCTTCAAGAGGCCGGAGGCAGTGAGGTCGGTCCAGGTGATGTATCGACCGAGGCTTAGTTCCTTTCGAGGAACCAAAGCCGTTTTCGTGGACGGGCACAGAGACAACAGTCCCGCACGTCCACAACAGAGGGGCCTGTTCCCGCAGAGCCCAGGGTAGACAGCCGCGGGGCGAGGCCAATGTCCAGCTAAACCGCCCAGCTCTGCAGGGCCCTCCCGCCACAGCCTGACTCCTTTCCGGCCCCCGCCCCTCAGGATCAATGGGACATCAAGGTCGGGGGTCTCATTGCGAATTACCTGCTATGATGGCAGTCCATAACCACCGACCGGTGGGTTCTTCAGTCATTCTAAAGAGGCCACTTTATAGAATTTGCAGAAAAGCCACCCTCGAGGCCCTCCTCTGCTCTCCTGTTCCTCGGTCAGCACAAGCTACTGATCAGACAAGAATACTCACGCTTCTGCAAAAGGGCGACAGAGTATGTCCCAGAGAACCAGAGAGGATACGGATATTACCCCCACTTCTTCCTGGTTCCAAAGAAAACAGGGGACCTCCATCCTATTCTGGACCTCAGCGACCTCAATATGTGGTCACTTACAAAAGATTCCTCATGGTGACTCTTCCGGGTCTTATTCCCATGCTAAAGAGGATGCATTTTAGCGTCCCTAGATATGCAGGATACATCGTGCATCCCTGTAGCTCAAGCGCACAGGAGGTTCCTGTGCTTGAGTTTCTCTACCATTTTCAATTCGAGCACTTCCATTCGGACTGTCACTTGCCCCAGGGTCTTTACCAAATGCATGGCAGTCGTGACCGCGTCTCTAAGGAGACAGGGCCATTATGTGTTCCCGTACTTGGACAATTGGCTTCTCATGGCTGCCTCCAGAGAGGCGTTGTTAATGGCTATCCAGAGTACCCAGGATCTGTTTCGGTCTCTGGGCATCTTAATCAATTACAAGAAGTCTCTCCTGGTACCGTCGCAGAAACTGCAGTTCATAGGCGCAGTCCTGGACACCGTTCAGGGAAGAGCATTTCTTCCAGACGACAGAGCGGAGCACATCAGATCCTTCATCAGGGATCTTTCGTTGAAGACCACCATCCCAGCCAGGTCGGTCCTTCGCTTGCTCGGACACATGGCTGCGGCCATTCCGACCGTCCCGTTCGCAAGGCTCCACATGCGGGTAACTCAGTGGATGCTCAAGGTGCAATGGGATCAAAGGCAAGACCATATGCAGCATCCGGTCAGAATCCGCGAGCGCGTGATTCGAGACTGGCAATGGTGGCTAGACCCAGGGGCACTCTCTATGGGTGTCCCGTTTATAGCGCCGTCCCCGGAGGTAATCCTCACCACAGACGCCTCAGGACTAGGATGGGGAGCACACCTGGACGGGGTGAAGTTCCAGGGAGCGTGGGACCCCTCAGGGGCTCACCTTCATATCAACGTTCTAGAGATGAGGGCGGTCCTTTATGCCCTGCAGACATTTCAGTCAGAGATCCCGCGAGTACTCTCCTGCTCCAGACAGACAACAGGGCGGTGATGTATTACCTCAACAAACAGGAGATGCACACTCTTACCCCCTTTGCAGGGAGGCTATGAGTGTGTGGGAATGGGTAATATGACACGGCGCGAACCTGATCACAGTACATGTTCCTGGGGTGGACAACACAATTGCAGACGGCCTGAGTCGTTCCCAGGCCAGAGTCCACGAGTGGGAACTTCTTCAGGAGGTAGCAGAGGATCTGTTTCTTCGATGGGGAACTCCAGAATTGGACTTGTTCACTTCCCCATCCAATGCAAAACTGACCAATTTTTGCTCGCTAGATCTAGGGCCTGGTGTTTTCTGGCGAGATGCGTTGTCCGTCTCCTGGGTGGACAGATTCCTCTATGCTTTCCTTCCCTTCCCGTTGATCCAGAGAGTTCTTCTCAAACTGCGCAGGGAGCATGCAACAATGATCCTGGTGGCCCCTTTCTGGCCCAGACAGATCTGGTTCCTTTGCTAATACAGCTATCCGGAACCCCGCTCCCGTTGCTATTCAGCTCCCATCTCTTGTCTCAGGAGGAGGGTTCACTGGTCCACCCGGACTTACGCTCACTGAACCTGCATGCATGGCTCCTAGAGACATAGCCATTTTGCGACACGGGGTCTTGCAAGAGGTTGCGGAAGTTCTTTCTGCTGCCAGAAAGCCGGCAACGCATGCGACGTACGCCATGAAATGGCACCGTTTTTGTCTATGGTCGCAAGCACGCGGCCTTTCCCCTTTAGGTTGTCCGGTGAAAGCGGTGTTAGAGTACCTGCTCTCCCTTTTCCATTCGGGTCTCGCCCACTCCTCCATTAAGGTGCACCTCTGTGCCATTTCAGCTTATCACCTTCCGGTGGGACAGCGCACAGTGGCACAATTAGATGCCTGTCGAGAATTCCTGAGAGGGGCGTTACATCTTAGGCCGCCCATTAAAGACCCAGTGCCTCTATGGGACTTGCTCTTTGTCCTGGAGCAACTCACGCTCCCCCCACTTTGAACCTGCGCGGATTGCGAGCTCGTTTTCTGTCGTGAAAGCGTTGTTTTTAGTTGCTGTTCGTCAGCGAGAAGAGTTTGAGCTTTATGCTCTCATGTGTAAGGAGCCTTATTTGGTTTTTCACCAGGACAGAGTATCCCTGAGGACTAATCCTAAATTCTTGCCTAAGGTGGTCTCCACACTCGCCTAATCAGGACATTGACCTGCCGGTCTACTTCCCAATTATTCTAATAGAGGAGGAGGCTGCTCCACACCCTGGATGTTCACCTGACTTAAGGTACTACCTGAGCAGAACTAAGCAGCTTCGTAAGTCGGAGCAACTTTTCGTTTCCTTTACTGAAAGGATGATGGGCCAGCCAGTATCAAAACAGTCCCTCTCTCGCTGGCTTGTCCAGTGCATATCATACTGCTATGATATCAAACAAAAGCCCCTCCCGAGATCAGTCCGGGGCCATTCCACTAGGGGAGTGGCCACCTCCTTTGCAGCACTTCGTAACGTCTCCACCTCTGCCATTTGTGCTGCAGCCACTTGGAGCTCTGTACATACCTTTATCAGGCATTATAGCCTGGACATTGCTTCACGGCGAAGAGCCGGCTTCGGCATGGCTGTGCTACAGGGTCTCCTGTCCTAGAGTCAGGACTTGGAATAAACTTTCTAGTTTCCTCCTCCCAGGGTGTTTGCAAGCGCTACTGCTTGGGAATCGGTCCTAATGGTGTTACCTGCTGCAAGAGCTGTGTCTCGAAGTAAGATAGTACAGTTACATAAGAACTTACCGTAACAGTAGATCTTCGAGAACAGCTCTTGCAGCAGGTACCTTCCCCCTTGGAGGAGGCATGACTTCTCGAGCCCTTTAACAGGGACTTATACCCCTTTGTCTTCTGACGGTGGATCCTCGGTCTTCCATTTTGATGTCATCCTGCGGCCGGAAGTCTCTGGCGGGAGAACTGGGGAATCTGGCGGGACTGCCCCCTTATGTACTACGCCTGACGTCGGAGGTGGGACCGACGTCGGGGGCGGTCCCCTCTGAAGATAGCTAGCTAGAAGTTTTCCGTGGGGTCCTGACGCCTGCCGGCTTCAGTCCTAATGGTGTTACCTGCTGCAAGAGCTGTTCTCGAAGATCTACTGTTACGGTAAGTTCTTACGTAACTGTACTTTTCTTTCTGAAGGAGAAAAAAACACATTGCACACATTTCACATAATACTATACATTATAATAACTACAGGATGAGCAACTTCATGCATAACCAGTGTGGTCTGCCATCTATGGGTTCTGATTCCCACAGACCTCTCGAACTTTGCTCCTGAGGTCAGAGGGAATCGCCTCCCACCCCCCCCGGGGTGACAGTACACACTGGTTATGCATAGTTGCCCATCCAGTATTCTCTGTGAGGGACTCAAGAGAGCAAGTATATGTGGCACTGAGCAATGTATGCCATATAGGCAAGATACAAATGCAGAAGGACAGGGAACAGACAGGGATTACTTCGGAGCAGCCAATGAGTCCTTGTCAAAGGGGGGGGAGACAGTGGAATCTGGGATTACTACAGTGGAGAATGGAGGAACTGCCCAATAGGCATAGACAAAAGGATGGTGAGGAAAGTTGCGATGGATAGAAGGGCTTGGTGATGGTGAAAGGAAGGGTAAAGGGGTGAGCATTAGGGAGGAAAGAAATGCTTAGGTCAAATAGATACCAGAGAGAGGCAGACAGTAGGGTTAAGTGCGATAAAACTGAGGTGGACTGGATTAGAGGAAGCAGTCACAGTTACAACCAGTTGTTGTCTGAGCTTCTGTTTGAAAGAGCCCAGTGAGGCTGCAGAGGATATGTCAAGGAAAAGGGAATTAAACCGAGTTGGGGCTCAGTGGGTGAATGACCTTTGACCTTGGGAGGTACAACATCTGGGAATTTTGAAGATCTGTTTTTCCAAGTTTCTGGTGTGACGAGTGTTGACATAAGGGACAAGAAGCTTCTGAACCCTTGGAGGCACTTTTCCTAGGCATACTTTTTTCATCAGCAGGCATAATTGGTACATGAACCTGCCACTGAACTGGAGTCAGTTAGCCTGGGCATACAGGTCACAAGTGTCAGGCGCCCAGGTCCAGTTAGGAGCCTACAGGCTTTAAATTGTATTTGATGCAAAGAGGCACATCTGTGGCCAACCCATGAGATAACTATCCGTTAGCCAGTGAGAGACCACTGAGTTGCATGTACACGGTTGAGGGCTTCTGAGGGTAGACTATATTTGTGTCCGTAGAGCAGCCCTATGTGCATATTGACACTGCCTTGGCGATGTTGTCGATATGGAGGGCATAAGACAAGGTGTTATCAACCGTAATCCCCAGGTATTTAAAATACTGTACAAACCCCTGGGAGGAGCCCACGTCATTTGTGATTGAAAGATGCCCGCCCATTGGGCGGTCTTCGTGGCTACGGGGTCCGCCGAGCAGTTACAGCCTTCGAAGAGGAGGTGGCCCTAGCCACGGCCCTTTCCTCCTCGGCTTCTGCCTTTGTGCCACTTCAGCTTGGCTCGACATATACCGGCTCCTGAAAGATGGGCAGTCTCTGCTGACCTTTGTCGAGGACCGCTGGCAAATACAAATCTAAAAGAGTCTAAGAAAGAAAAGACTCATCGTCAATCGTGGTATCAGAGCGCCTCAGTTGAGGGCCCCTGATTCCATGCGCCTCAGATTTGACATCAATTGAATCCTCTGCCTTGGCTGCTGGCTTTATGGTAACCCCGTCCGGGCCTGTCACCGCCTCGCTGGTCGAAGTCCCAGCTGAGATTTTCTCAAGCCAACCGACCAGTTGTCAACCGAAGAGGCCGATACTTCCTTTTCTAGGACCCCGGACCTTACGCAGATCGTTGGAGGGATGGATCAGTCCGCCGACCCACCGCCTCTGGTCCCTGAACAAGAGGAGCCTCTGCAATCGCGGACTCCCCAGAGCCCTGCCACTGGTAGCTGAGGTTGAGATCTCTGTCCTTTTCCCATGGGTCAAGCCGGTCCCGCCATCAGTGCTTCTGGCACCCACGGGAACAGCGCTGCTGACTCGTCCGCTGAAGAGGTTCCGGCATGAATTCACGTTGGCTCAAGGACTTGATGTGGCAATAGTTAAATGTTTTCTGGCACGAAACTGACCCCTGTTTTTTATGCCAGCCATCACCTGGCTGTCGCCCGAAAGGCCAACAGAACAGATTAAGACGGTCCTGTCTCTGCAGACTCCAGCTTCTCCGCCGATCGTGGTGAAACTGCCGATGGTCAGCACTCTGAATAACTGGTAAAATGAATTTAACTGTCATTTTTAAGAAAAATAAAGTAATTATGCCCAGAAAAGTGGAATATAATAATGTGTAAACCTGTTGAAAGAATAGATTTGTTAAATAATTGCACTGTACACATTTTTGCCAGGGTTATTGATTACATATTGTCATTGGTTGATAGAATCACCTAAAAGTTATGGAAAAATGTTGTGTGCAGGGACAGCTGTTGGGCCAGAGGTAGTATGCTGTGTTTCCGTGCCGGCAAGTCAGGTTCAGAGATTAGCTCTGGTAGCTGGCTGGGCAGCACAAGGATTGGTGGAACACATCACTGCTCGGAGCCTGGAAGGTATGGTGCAGTGTTCTGTCACATAGTGGACACATTATGATGGGCTGGAGCGCTCTATCTCACAATCGGTTCACATGCATGTCATGGCCTGATGGTGTTACATAGTGTGTCAGGGAAAGCAGGTTGACATGAAAAATGAGTTTTGCAATAACTCCTCTATTCCATTTCCAATGGGATCTGTATGAATGAGGATGTAAGTTCATGGAAATTAAAATATATATAGATATATAGATATATAGATAGATATATAGATATATAGATAGATATAGATATATACATACACACACACACAGTATCTCTCTCTCACCACACACACACACATGTATGTATGTTACAGATTGCATATAAATATATAAGTGATACACAGTGGGAACCTCATGAGTGGTGTAGAAAGCACATACAAATATATACTGTAAGTGATAGACAGTGGAAACCTCATTAGTGGGATAGATAGCATGCATATAGATATACCTTATTTATCACATAAGCTCCCCTCTGCATATGTCATTTATGCAACAGGCTAGGACCTTAAGGGAGAGATATCTGTTTTGCCTTTTTAGGCATAAAATTATTTTTATAAGTCTGTTATTTTTTGAACTAGCATTACTGTGCTTTCCACCATCCTGATTGTTATAACCACTGCCAGGAAATTGAAGTCAGGATGACAAGCTGACACTGTGATGTGGTAGTTTGTTAGTGCCGCAGAACTTCCGCAGAAATTACAAACCACTGCAGCAGAAGTTCTGCGACAAATGGTAGTCTTGCCGCAGAACTTGGTCCCACTGTGCCTCAGAAAAGTAGGGGCCCTGGTCAAGGGGCTTCCCAATCAACTGTCGGTCACAGTCACCCCTGACCATCCACGTGAGGGGCCAGTGGGGACTTTGGTGGTCGACCGCTCTTGACTACTCTTTGGAGTCCCGAGGGTTTCTCCTGCACTCCCGTCCGGACGATGTGGAGTCCGTGAGGGATCTCTCGAAGAAGGTCCATCCTCTTTCATGGGCCTCCTCCATTTGATCTCTCAGTCGACAGGTATGAAGATGGAGTCCATCCAGAAATGGGTTTGCTATCTGTTGACCAATATCCTCGACCGGGGAGACTGTCCGGAGGCTTTCCCGGTGGCAGAAGCCAATCTTCCCTTGTCAATCTTCACCATTCATTACTTCCTGGGTGTAAGCCGGAGGCGGCGCACCCGTCACGGGCTTTTTTTTTTTTTAAAGTTGCCCTATGACCCGCCCTCGGGCGGCGTCATGCGCGGCGGCCGCAGAGCACCGACTCCTCCTCCAACTCAGTTCTGTTTCTCCCGCCGCCGAGGCAGCACCTGTTTTCGGAGCGTCCATTCTCCACTGCGTCAGCGACTCCTCTTTTCCACACACTCGACGCCGATCGGTAAGACCGTTCTTTTTTCTTTTAAAGCGGCGCGGGTGTGTTTTCCTACTGTTTTTCTTGTTGATTTCGCGTTATGTCGGGTCCGAGCTAACCGTGTTTGAAGACGGGCCGCTCTATGCGTCCGGTGTTATTGTGGCCGCATTTCTCCGCCCGGACCGGCATGACGCTTGTCTCGCTGCCTGGGACCCAACCATGACATGGATTCGATGCGACGCCTGTTTCTCCATGGACGCCGTGTCCTCGAAGTCCAGGCATTCAGCTCGGCAAAGCCCCCGACCTTCAGGGACGGCGTCGCTCAAGGGATTCTCAGGTAAGGTCTCTAGGCCCTTCCCCGGTCCCCTCCCGGCCTATACGGTCTGAGGAGGAGGGGTCTCTCGCCTTTCTTGCCGAGGAGGAGGCCCTTCTGCGGTGTCGGGGAGCGTCAGTCCCTTCCCGGGCCGCGCGCCGACACCGCCGGGCAGTCACCTCTTGAGGTGCAGGCCCCCGGCGGCAGGCCCTCGCCTTTGGGCCTAGCTCGGTGGCTCACGACGCTTTTCGGGCGCTGGCTGGATCTCTGGGCGCTGCTCGGGTGCCGGTGACGGTACGGCGCCCGCTTCCGCGCTGCTTGAGTCCCGGCGCCGCAAGCGCACCGGTGAGCGGGGCGGCGCCTCACGGTGCCGCTAGCCTTGGGCGCTCTGCTGGCGTCGAGCGGACAGGGCGGCGCTGCCGGGCGGGTGCCGCCGCTCGACGCGGGCTTCGGGCGCCAGGCCTGGTCTCCTCCAGGCGTGGCGCCGGGCCCGCCTGGCGCTGCTGGGTGTGGAGCTAGCCTGGCTGCTACCGGGCGTGAGGGGAGGCGAGCGGCGCCCTTGGTACTGGGCTGCTCACGCCTCGTAGCCTGGGACCCTGGGTGGCCAGCATTGAGGTCCTGCTGGTCTGGTCCTCCCGGAGGCGATGATTCAGACGTGACCCATCCTGGCACCCCCACTCTTCGAGTCTGGGTCCCCGTGGCTAGGAGGTGCCAGGCGGCGCAGCGGCCCTCCCTCTGTCCCCCTTCGTCCGCCTCCTGAGGGTTCCGGCTGGGGTGGCGCGAGCCCCTGGGGGGCAGCGGGGTGACGAGGGAGGCTCCCTCTCTGGAGGCCCGTGACAGCTACCTTACGGGGTGCTGTCACTCTCTCTCTAGGGACAGGGGGCCTGTGTGGAGGAGGGCCCTCTCTGAGTCCGAGGGTCGAGGGCAGGGGTCTGCTGCTCGTCTTCCTTGGCCACCTCAGGGGGTGGCCAGGAGCCAAGTGCAGAGCCTCGCCTCCCTCCGGGTTCTAGGTGTCCTTCAAGGCGCTTGTGCGGACTGCCCTTCTGGATCCATGCAGTCCCGGCGCCACAGGAGTTCTCCCCAGGGCTCTTCCAGGCTCCGCCTCCCCAGAGTTCCGCTCTCGGCCTGGTCTGATTTCCGGGATCCCCCTCTCCAGGGCTCCTTTCCCCGGATTCCAGAGCCCTCGCAGAGAGCAGTTGCCTCCGCGGAGGTGCCCCTCTCCCATCTCTCTGCCTTCACCACCCCCACTCCCAGGCCATGTCGGCCCTACGGGTCCGTTATCCTGGGAGCAGTTCAAGGGGTTCTGCGGCGGCCTTCCCCTCATACGTTAGGTACATGCATGAGCGGGTCTTTCGGCTCTCCCCACCGCCGCAGGAATCCTCTGGGCATTCCAGTTCCCCATCATCCTCGTCTCCCTCCTCCGAGGGAGAGGAACCCCCTGCTCATCTGTCCTCCGATGCTGATTTCACAGAATATCAGCGTTTCCTCGAGGATGGTGAGGGATCTCCAGTTCCTACGTTCAAGAGACAATGCCGAGCGGAGACGCGTGAATTCCTTGGTGAGTTCAGTGCCCAGCATCTGGTGGTACCTTCCTGGCCTATCCCTTCCAGGAGGCGTCTATCCGGTCATGGCAGTCCCCTGCCGCTTTCCCAGCCCGGCGGACTGCCAGCGAGGTATTGTGCCCCTCTGAGTCTCTAGGTCTCCTTCCCAACCCGTCCTCAGGTTTGGTATACCTGGATACTCCTTCTGGGCGCCGTTGCCTGGCTGACGCACCACCTGATCTGGACTCTCCAGTTCGACCGTTGAGCTAAGAGTGTTCTCTTCTGCTCGCGCAGTGCTTGTATTGCATCACATCAGGCTCACCACGCTGCCTACAACCGCATCTGTGGTCGATGATGTCCCAGCTGCTGGCATCTATGCCTGATACAGAGCAAACCAGACAAGGTGCCTCTCCGCGGTAGGCCTGGGCTGGCAAGACACAGCAAGGGCATCTTACAGCGCCAATGAGGGTGGCTTCCAGGCTTGCGGGACAGCGATCTGCATCAGGCGGACGGCATGGCCGTCTTTCCAGGTTGTCACCCCTGGCCCGGCGTAGGGTGATTCGGCTCCGCCTTCGGGGACCCGCTTTTCTCTTCCAGAGCTAGGAGACTTTTACAGGGCTCCCTCCGTCTCCTCGCCCTCGGGAGGCACCTCCTAGCTCTTCTCCCTCTTAGGCTTTCTGAATAAGCCAGGGTCTTCTCCTTCTGTTTCTCACCAGCAGAAGGCTGGGGGTCTTGTTCCCTCAGGGTATGGCCTCTTCCCCCTCCAGGGAAGAGGAGCTTATACTCACCCAGAAGTAATGAATGGTGAAGATTGACAAGGGAAGATAGGAAATTACGCATCTACCTGAATTCTTGATCTTCTCTTGTATCTTCACCATTCATTACTTACACCACACCATCCCTCAGTGCCTCTTCCTGTGGCTTCTCCACCTCCCGTCTCCTTCCTCTCTCTGCATTTATATGAAATATAGGGAAAATTTCCTTAAATTTTCCAAAAAAAAAAAAGACAAAAGTAAAAAAAAAAATATATATCTTTTTGAGGGGGTTCTAAAATCCAGAAAAAATTACTTACTCTAAGATTCATGGGCCATCTCGTGGATTGCATTGGCGATCAGACTGCACAACTATCTCTTGCTATTCTTATGGCAAGATACCTCTGGGGTTTTTTGGCCTGGCTCAGGCTATTCAGTTTTGATCCTGCAATCCCGTGTTCAGATAGTTGCCCTGAAATCTGTTCCCCTCTATTCTTATCTTGCAGAGCAGAGGAACAGTCGTCTGTTCCTTTCTCTTTAAAAAAAAATGCTGAGGGAACTCTCCGACTGCTGTAGGCATCTTGGTATCTGGCCGATCACTAAAAAAAAAAAAATGGAGAAATCAAACAAGAAAGCAAATGAGAAGGTAGGCTATCCCTCTCGCTGTTTTGCTAGTGGTTTCTCCTTTAAGTGTCCTCCTGGACAATTTTACAGTAGAGCTCTGCTGACCATATCCAATTTTAGCCAGCCTAAGCCTTGCCCGGCCTTAGCCAGTCAGTCTGAGTCCCATTTCTATCTTGAAACGCCTGAAAGGCTTACATTTTCTATTTCTAAACCCTGAGCAGCGCCTCATGCTGCTGGGGTTTATTCTTCCCACCTCGGCTGTCCTCCACTTAAAGGCCTCCGCGCCAGGAGCCGAGGTGGGTGTCAAGAACAATGGCATGTTGAAGATGAGGACTATGCCCTCCTGAGTCTGTCTAGCGGGTTCGTGAACCTTCTCTTCAGCTCTATCTCCGAGATTCTTGCTTCCCCTTTAGTCGAGCCTTCAGCTACAAGCTAACTATGCTCGTTGGGCCTTCTGGTCCCTTCAACATCCCATCTCTCTCTTCTTTCTTCTTCTTCTTCTATTTTCTCATTTCCTTACTCATCTCTCCTCCTAGAGTCGCCCAGGTAAAGGCCCTGCACTCCTAGGCTAGGATGTTCTTATCTCCTCTGTCCTTCCTCCATCGGCTTATTCCTTTTTCAGTTCATTCTTCCTTGCTTTGCTATCCCTCGGCTATCTTGCCTCGCTATCTATATTTTCTGCTTTCACTTTTGCCTCCGGCTCACAGAACTGAGTTGGAGGAGGAGTGATCGCTACTACAGCGCGCCCTGGCTTGCAGCTCTCGGGCGGGCCGTTAGGCAACTTTAAAAAAGCTCCGTGACGGTGTGCCGCCGGCTTACACCCAGGAAGTAATGAATGGTGAAGATACAAGAGAAGATCAAGAATTCACGGTAGGTCGTAATTTTCTTTCTTGACCATGCCCTGGAGCTTTGGCAGTGTCCATGCCTTCCTGCCTTGCGCCTTCTTTCCGGATGGCCCGTAAGTATGCAGTGCCCACTGGATCCCTTTCAGGATTCACAGAGCACCCCTCGGCCGAGGGGGCTGGTGACCGACACTGTGTTCAGTTTTCTGGCAACACCTGGGATGTTGACAAGCTGCCTGATAAGGAGTCCAAGTTGGACCATGCAGCTATAGGTCTATGCTGTCTCCTTATTTGGCCTCCACCAGGCAAGCTCGGCCCTCCTCATGGCCCACTTCTCCCATGCCCAGTCCGTGGTGGCCTCAGTGGCCATGCTGGGCTTGGCTGAGGATCTCAACCTTCACGGTGGACACTCAGCACAAGCTGGCAGATGGCCCTTTCCTGGGCACTGACCTGTTTGGGCCTAGGTTAAGGTCACCCACACCATCGAAGTCCAGTGCATCTTGGACTCCATGACACCTGCCCAGAAGGACCCCAAGGGCTTCAGGCAGTATCAGAAATGGAAGCCCTTTTGGTCCACCTCCACTCTGGCCAACCAACCCAGCAACTGGCTGGCCAGCAGGCTCAGGCTTGGTGACCTTGGCCCAAGTCAGTGATCTCAGTTGTCCATATGCGAGGAGGGAGAGACTCCAGTGATCCTTCAGCTGGGCCCTCCTCCAAGCCTTCCCAGTGATGGGATGAGGGGTGCCTCCCTCATGCCCGTTACGCCTTCTGTAGGGGGCCGGCTCCACTACTTTTTTTGCTTGGTCCGCTGTCACCACGGACAAGTGGATTCTAGAAGTGCTGGGTCAGGGTTTGCATCTAGAGTTCGAGCAGTACCCTCCTTGCTGAGCAGGCACCCTACGGAAGTACTTGGTTTCCACAGACATGCTGTCAGAGACGACATAGCAAACTCCTCCACAAGGAGGTAGTGGTTCCTTTCAGAATCTTCCAAAATGCCCTGAGTTTGTCTCCAGGTAGTTCCTGGTGCCAGTGTGGACGGGGGGCTGGCGCCCCATACTAGAGCTTCATGACCTGAACAAGTTCCTCTGGTCGTGTACCTTCAGGATGGTAACTCTGTCTCAGATCATGCCATCTCTAGAGGAAAACATGGTTTTGCTCCCTGGATCTTAAGAACGCATTCTTTCATGTCCCAATCTGTCCATCTCACTGAAGGTTCCTGCGCTCTCGAGCAGAGGGAGACCTCTACAAGTTCCAGGCCTTGCCCTTTAGCCTCTCCTTGGCCTCCAGGGTTTTCACCAAGTGCATTGTAGTGGTGGCAGCTTATCTGAGGTGCCGAGGGGTCTGGGTTTACCCCTACCTGGATGACTGGCTGATTGCAGGTCCCTCCAGGCAGAAGATGGAGCTATCCAGGGACCTGGTCATCCAGGCATGCGCAGACCTGGCCTCCTGGTCAGTGAGGCCAAGTCGAACTCATACCCTTGCAGGTGATCAACTTCATTGTGGTGGAGCTAGACTCTTGCAGAGCCAGAAGCTGGCTCCTTGCAGACAAGGTGGAGGCTCTCTCCTCCTTTGCCCGATCATTTCAGGTTGGGCAATTGAGCCTGCCTGGGACTTCCTACGCCTGCTGGGCTACATGGTGGCCTGTACCATTGGTCCGTTGGGCCTGCTGGAGAATGGACTCCCTGCAGTGGGAGCTGGCCAGCCAGTGGTCTCAGCACAAGGGGCACTTCGATCAGCTGGTTATGGTGACACAGAGGATGTGGGATGTGACCCAGTGGTGGCTGGTCCCAGCACATCTTCAGAAAGGGATCCCGTTTGTCTGCCCAGTGCCTGACGGTCATCCTGACGAATGAGGCTTCTCTCATGGGCTGGGTGCCTGCCTGGGGGAACACAGGAGTCCATGGGCTCTGGACTCCCGAGGAGTCCCGATGCCATATCAACCTAATGGAGCTCCAAGCAGTTCGACTGGCACGGACTGCATTCGCTCCACACATTCAGGGTCAAGTGGTCCAAGTCCAGACTGACACCACCACGATCATGTACTACCTCAGCAAATGGGGTGGGACGCACTCCCTGCCTTTGTGCAAGGAAGCTCTCCATGTCTGGACCCTCATGCACAGCCTGGAGTCTGATGATCTGGCCATCCATGTGGCAAGAGCCTCCTATTAGCTGGCGGACACTCTCAGCCGGGTGGGTGAGGCATCTCACGAGTGGTCTCTCCACCCAGAGGTAGTTCAGTCTGTTCTCCAAGTAGGGCACCCCTCAGGTGAACCTGCTTGCCTCCAGTGAGAGCGCAAAGCTGCAGCTGTTTTGTGCCCACTCCCCTCAGCAGGGAACGCTTCAGGAGGATGCCTACTCGAGGCCCTGGACCTCTTTAAGCCTTTCCTCCACTTCCCTTGATCCACAAGGCCTGGAGGGACAAGGCACAGGTGATCCTGGTGGCTCTGAACTGGCCACATCTGTTCTAGTACCCTGACCTCCTCAGCCTCAGCAGCAGGCTCCCAATGCGCTTCCCTATACCCGGACCTGCTTTCCATCAATCAGTGGAAGGTACTCTACCCAGACCTTCAATCCCTGCACCTAATGGCCTGGTTCCTAAGCCACTAGAGTTCCAGGACTTGGGTCTCTTTGAAGATGTCTTCATCATTGTGCAGGCATCTCTGAAGGAGTTGATCAGGAAGTGCTACGCCTTCAAATAGAAGAGATTCTCCATTTGGTGTCAGGGCAAGGAATTGGACCCTTTGTCCTGTTCAGTGGCTAGCATCCTTAATTACCTTGAGTCCCTCTCTGTCGGGCCTTCGGTCGACGACCCCTTAAGGTGCACCTAGCGGCCATCTCTGCTTACCGGGCATGCACCAGTCAGCTGTCGGTCACGCAGGAGAAGGTGGTCTGGCACTTCTTCAAGGGCCTTGACCACATTTCCCCTCTGGTGCATGAACCATCAACTCCGTGAGACTTGTTGCTGGTTTTGGCAAAGCTCATGGGCAAGCCATTCAAACTGATACACAGGTGTGAGATCTCTTGTCTGTCATGGTAGACTGCCTTCTTGGTGGCTATCATGTCAGCCAGAAGGATTAGGGAGCTCCAGGTGCTATCGGAGTCTCCTTACCTGGTCTTCCACAGGGACAAGGTTGTCCTGTGCCCCTACCCGAAGTTCTCCCAAAGGTTGGGTCGGAGGTTCACCTTAACCAGGTGATTAATCTCCTGGTGTACTTCACCAGTCACGCCTCGGAGGCCAAGCAAAGGCCCCATACTCTGGACCCGAGGTGAGCGCTCGCTTAGTACGAAGAGCGCACAGCTGGAGTTTGGGGAGAGGTTCGCCAGCTGTTTGTCACCTACGCTGAAGCCACACCTGCCAGACCTACAGCCAAGCAAACGAATGGCAGGTGGACCACATCCTGCATTGATCTCTGCTGTAGTTTGGCGGGTAGGTAGCCTCCCGGAGGTCTAAGGGCTCAGTCCACCTGCCCTACTGCTGCGTCGGTGGCCACTTCCAGGGAAGTCCCTATACAGAAAATCTGCAGGGCTGCCGCCTGGAGGTCAGCACATACCTTTATTTTGCATTACCACATTGACCTAGAGTCATGTTGGGATGCTGGTTTTGGGGCCTCTATTCTCCAATCTCTGTTTCCTAAATAGGGGGTGCGTGCCTTGCCTCCCTCCTACTGGAGAACTGCTAGGAGTCTGCCAGAAAGTGTGGATAGAACTTCATGTCCACGCCCTACAAACACGGGTTCTAGGAATGTGATATGTTCAATCCACACTGTCTGACAGGTTCCTTGCCGCTTAAATCTTGCCAGAAGGTCTTCAAGTTGGCTCCTCCCACCCATCCGGTGGTAATTCCTCGGCTGCGCCCCCATGACGCCAGATCTTCCTTACCAATTGGAAGCTGAGGTTCCGCTTTAGCGCTCTCGTGCTTTAGGCTGGATTCACACTTTGAATTTCCGAAACTAATTTTAAAATTTACAAGACTACGGTCTTCGTCTTACCTCACAGCTGCGATATACAAATCGACTCTCGCCTTCCGTCTGTGCTCTTGTGGGCAGATGATGTCCTGAACCGATGCGACTCTCCACGTAGCCTCACTGCCTAGGGCTTGGCCACGATTCACAGGCCTGCAATTGTGCAAATCCTTCTTGGCTTCGGTCTTGGAGGACCACGCTGCCAGACTACTTCTTGGGCGCCCCGTAAAATGGTACCCGCCGGTCAAGTCTAAGGAAGCCCGTTGGGCAGTGTCCGCAGCGGCGGGCTCCACAGAACAGTTGGAGCAGATGATCGCCCTCGAGGAGGAGGTGGCCCAGGCCACATCATCTTCTTCCTCAGCTGCAGCATTTATCCCTCTCTCCTTGGGCTCCTCCTACCTTCTTTAAAGGAGCTTTGTCAGTCCCTCTCCACTAAGGGAGTAGGGCCTTTGGGACATTCCAGTTGGTCCAAGAAGAAGGACTCTAAAGGTAAGCCCCACCGTTGACGTTCATGGGAGCAGGAGAGAAACTCTTCACCGGACTCTCGACTTCGGTCGAGGTTGCGGCTGCGGCCGCTGGCTTCACGGTGTCCCTGTCTGGTCAGCCGGCTGAGACATCCGTCGATGCGGTCGAGATTTTTCTCGACCTGCTGGAACGGTTTGTCAACTGGAGAGGCTGACAACCCTTCTTCACCGGTTCCCCTGATAGTTACCGAGGACTTGCCCGTGCCTCCTGTGCCGAAGTCCCCGGTCAAGGTCCCTGAACCGAAGGAGGGGCGGGTTTCCCCTGTCCCCTCTCTAACCCACCCTTGGAATCCCCGAAGGTCTCTATCTCGGTCCTCTTCCAGGTCCAGCCAATCCTGCCGACGCCGTAAGTGTCTCAGTACTCATGGAAAGCGGCGTCAAGCTGGCCATCCGCCGCCCTCTTCGAGGATAGGCTCCAGCGCAAGTTGCGCCGGCACTACGAGGATTTGATGTGGCAGCAACTTTTTATTAACCGACAACAAACCCACTCCATCGCCTTCTCCCGACCATTGTTTGTCACCGAGCGGCCAAATGACCCTCTGGTGATCTAGAAGCCGGTGCTGGTTGTTCAGCCAAAGCCGGCTGCTCCTCCTATTGAGGTGGAACCCCCCTCCACAACTCAAGATGAGCCTTCACCAAGGATTTTCGGTCGGGTCAGGGCTTGTCCCACAGGTTGTCGGTCACCTCACTCCCGATCGACCTTGGCAGGTGGCTCAGGCGCTTGGCAGCTGTTCGCAGACTCCTTGGAGTCTGACGATAACCTCCCTGTTCTCCAGGCCGCTTAACCTGGAGTCTGCAGGTGCCAGTCGGTGAACTAGAGCTCATCCTCGCTTTTGGGTTTGCTTCGATTCATCTCAGAATCCACTGGGATGCAGCTCGAACCCATTTCAAAATGGGCCAGGTATCCCCTTACGGAGATACTGGACCGAGGGGATTCCCCCACAGAAGCATTTCCGGTGGCCGAGGCCATTGCTGGCCCTGCCCTGGAGTTGTGGCAGCGGCCAGCATCTTGTCCCACGCCTTTGGCCAGGATGGCTCGCAAATACGCAGTCCCCACTGGTTCACTGTCTGGTTTCTCGGAGCACCCCTCTGCATAGGGATTAATGACCGATAGCGTTTTCGGCGTTTCAGGCACACTCTGGACGTGAACAAACCGCCCGATAAGGAATCCAAAAAGTTGGATTACTCGGGGCGGAAGGTTTGCGATGCTTCCTCCCTAGGCCTTCGTCAGGCCAGCTCGGCACTTCTGATGGCACATTTGTCACGTGCCCTTATGGGCTCGCTGGATGAGATGATTCCTCATCTCCCGGCTGACCTTCAGACGATGGTCAAGCAGGTGTGGGATCAGGGAAGGGAGGTGGCAAAACGGCTCCAAACTTTGTTGGACATTGGTGATTCTTGTGCCCAATCAGTAGCGGCGCGAGTGGCTTGCGCCCAGAGAGCTTGGCTGCAGCTGTCCACCTCACGGCAGACACCCAGCACAAGCTGGCAGATGTTCCTTCCTAGGCACCAACTTGTTCAGGCCGGGTGGAAGGCCATCTCCAGAGGATAGAGAAGTCCAGTGCCACCTTGGACTCTGTCACGTCTGCCCAGAAGGACAAAGGCCGCCAGCAGCAGCGTAAGCCCTTTCGCCCTTCCGCCCCTGTGGCACGTCCTGCCTAAGCACCAGGGCTAGCAGGCACACACTTGGCACTCTAAGGCCAAGTCTGCCTCCTCCAGTAGGAAGCCTGGAGGCAAGGGTCCAGGAGGTCCCTCGCGGCCCTTCCTCCAAGCCTACCCAGTGATGGGTTGAGGGGTCTCTCCCAACCTTGTCACTCCTCCCTGGGTTCCCCTGTTGGGGAAGGCTCCACCACTTTTCCACCTGGTCCGCTATCACCATGGACTGCTGGGTGCTAGAAGTGGTAGGCAGGGGTCTGCCTCTGGAATTGAGCAGTTTCCTCCCTATCAAGCCATCACCCCACGGGTGGGGGGCAACAGGTTCAAGAGTTTTCCTGTCGGCTCATTGAGCCGACATTGCCTTACCCTCCAGAAGGAAGTGATCGAGAAGTGGCGGACCCTCCTCCAGACCCAGGATTTGTGTCCAGGTATTTCCTGGTCCCAACGGACTGGGGCTGCCGCCATTCCCACCTGAACAAGTTCCTAAGGCTGCGCACCTTCAGGATGGTCACTCTGGCTCAGATTATTCCATCCTTGAACTAGGCTTGTGGTTCTGTTCTCTGGACCTTCAGGACGTGTTCTTTCACATCCCAATCCGTCCATCTCACTCAGCGATTCCTCCGCTTCAGAGCAGAGGGATCCTTTACAGTTCCAGGCCATGCCCTTCGGCCTTCTTCAGATCCCAGGGTCTTCACCAAATGCATGGCAGTGGTGACAGCATTCCTCATGCGCCAAGGGGTCCGGGTGTACCTTACCTGGACAAATGGCTGATTGCAGCCCCTCCAGGTTGGAGGTGGAGCGTCCAGGATCTAGCCCTCCAGGTCTGCTCTCAGATTGGCCTTCTCATCAACGAGGCCAAATCGAACTCGTGCCTCGCAGGTGATTCAGTTCATTGTGGCAGAGCTCGACTCTCTTTGAGCCAGAGCCCGGTTCCTGGCGGACAGGGCCGAGATCCTTTCCTCCTTTGCCCAATCATTTCTGGTTGGGCAATTGCGCCCTGCCCGGGACTTCCTGCGCCTTCTGGGCCTCATGGCAGCCTGCACCAGTGTGGTCCATTGGACCTGCTGGCATATGTGTCCCCTTCAATGAGGACTGGCCAGCCAGTGGTCACAGCGCTCCGGTTCTCTGGACCAGCCGGTGACGGTGA
This sequence comes from Neoceratodus forsteri, assembly GCA_016271365.2. Classification (NCBI taxonomy): domain Eukaryota; kingdom Metazoa; phylum Chordata; order Ceratodontiformes; family Ceratodontidae; genus Neoceratodus; species Neoceratodus forsteri. The sequence continues at coordinate 514,504,872 of CM028137.1, forward strand.
CCCAGGAGATGTGGGACGGCCTGCAGTGGTGGCTCATCCCAGCTCATCTGCAGGAGGGTATCCAGTTTGTCCGCCCCGAGCCGACGGTCACGTTAACGACCGACTCGCCTCTGATGGGTTGGGGTGCCCATCTGGGGGAATTCAGGGCCTCTGGTCCCTACAGGAGTCTCGATGCCACATCAGCCTGCTGGAGCTTTGAGCGGTCCAACTAGCCTTACTGCCTTTGCTCCATTTGTATGGGGTCAGTGGTCCAGGTCCAGATGGACAACACCACGATCATGTACTACCTCAACTGTCAGGGTGGGGCTCACTCCTGCCTCTGTGCAAGGAGGCTCTCTGCATCTGGTCTTTCGTGATCAGCCTGGAGGAAGATCTCCTAGCCATCCATGTGACGGAGCCTCCAACAGTCTGTCCGATGCCTCAGCCGGATAGGCGCTGCATCTCACGAGTGGTCTCTCCTGCCAGAGGTAGTACAAGATCTGTTCTCCCATTGGGGCACCCTCAGGTGACCTGTTCGCCCAGGGAGAATGCGGCTGAGGCTATTTCATACCCGCCTCAGCAGGGGCTCTCAGGGATGCTTCTTGAGGCCGTGGATGCTGGCCCTCTTCTGCGCCTTCCCTCCATTTCCCTTGATCCACAAGGTGCTCCTCAAGGTGAAGAGGAACAAGGCGCAGGTGATTCTGGTAGCCCCAGACTGGCCCCGCCAGTTCTGGTATCCAGATCTCTTCAGCCTCAGCTCCAGGCTCCCAAGGCGGCTTCCGGCCTGCCCAGACCTGATCTCAGTCAACAAGGGGAAGGTACTCCATCCGGACCTTCAGTTCCTGCACCCGACGGCCTGGTTCCTGAGCGGCTAGAGTTCCAGGCCTTGGGTCTTTCTGACGAGGTCCTCAACGTCATTGAGGCGTCCCATAAGGAGTCGACCAGAAAATGCTATGCCTTCAAATGGAAGAGATTCTCCATTTGGTGTCGGAACAAGGGGTTGGACCCTTCTTCCTGTTCCTTGGCTAGCATTCTGACTACCTGTGGTCCCTTTCTCAGCTAGGGCTGGTCGATGACCCTTACAGTGCACCTGGCAGCTATCTCTGCTTACCGAGCACGTGGCCGGAAAGCAGTTGGCGAGGAGAAGGTGGTAGGGTGCTTTTTCAAGGCCTTGATCACATATCCTCTGGTGCAGAACTCCACCTCCGTGGGATCTACTGCTGATATTGGCTAAGCTCATGGTGTTATTTGAACCGATGCACAGGTGTGACATCCTCACCTCTCGTGGTTTTCTTGGTGGCTGTCACGCCAGCCAAAAAGATGCGAGAGCTCCAGGCGCTTTCAATCGAGTCTCCTTATCTAGTCTTCCACAGGGACAAGATTGTCCTGTGCCCACCAAATTCCTTCCGAAGATGGTGCTCTGGAGTTTCACCTTAACTAGGTGTTGACTTGCCTGTGTTCTACCCCAATCACACTGAGGGCTTAATATAGGCTCCATACTCTGACCCTAGAAGAGCACCTCGCTATTATAAAGAGCTAATGGCCAGTTATGGGAGAGGTTCGCCAGCTGTTTGTCACCCACGCTGGAAGCCACTCCTGGAAGACCTGCAGCCAAGCAAATGATAAGCAGGTGGGTCACCTCCGCCTAGATCTCTGCTATAGGTTGCGGGTATGGAGCCTCCCAGAAGGATAAGAGCTCATTCTACCCGCCATACCACTGCTTCGGTGGCTGCTATCTAGGACGCCTTATCCAGGAAATCTGCAGGGTTAATACCTGGAAGTCAGCACACACCTTTATTTCCCATTACCACATTGACCTTGAGTCACGCCGGGATGCTGGTTTTGGGACCTCTGTTCTCCAATCCTTATTTCCTAAGTAGGGGTGCGCGCCTTGCCACCCTCCTCCCAGAGAACTGCTAGGAGTCTGCCAGACAGTGTGGATTGAACAACATATCCATGTCCCTAGAAATACAGGTTACTCACCTGTAATAGGAGTTCTAGGAGTGGTATATGTTGTTCATCCACACGACCCACTCGACCTCCCTAGCTTCAACGTGCAACCTGGCTTCCAGCGGGCTAAATCTGGCGTCATGGGGCGGAGCCGAGGGTTTTACCACCCTGGTGGGTGGGAGGAGCCAGCTTGAAGACCTTCTGGCAAGATTTAAGGCAGCAAGGAACCTGCCAGACAGTGTGGATGAACAACATATACCAGTCCTAGAACTGCTGTTACAGGTGAGTAACCTGTATTTACTCACCTGTGACAATAGTTACAGGAATGATATATGATGATCATCCACATGGACTCAACTGACTTCCCCAGCTTTGGCGCACACACTCTGCTTCCAGCAGGCAAGATCTGGCATCATGGGGTGAAGCTGAGGGAGATACCACGTGGGTGGGAGGAGTCAGCTTGAAGGTTTTCCAGCACATCTTAAAGGGAAAGGACACTGTCAGAAGGTGTGGCTGAACATCATATACCACTCCTAGAACTACTGTTATAGGTGAGTAATCTGTGTTTTCTGACTTTAGTTAACACCAATTACAGTACAAACTAGCCTGTGCAAGGAAGCTGGCAGTAGCCACCTTTTTTCTTACAGCTGAACTGTCAGCAGCACTCAATACATTCAGTATCCATGTTGAAAATGTCTTTTAAAAAAAAAAAAAAAATGCATCTGTAAACTTTGTATTGTGTGCATCATGAAATTCATAACAATTTCACAAGGAAGCATAACAGTAAGACTGGAGCTGATGAAATCACAGATTGGGTAACATGGAAATTACATTTGGGTGGGGTGGCAGTTAATTGCTGTAGTTTCTAATCTTGCCCAAAACTATTACTTTTGATAGATTGCACGTAAGCGGCACAAAGTTATCAACGCATTTAAAAGTCCTCATGGACATACACGACCTCCTGCTTCTCCTCAAACACATCTGCCTAATGCCCGTCACAGATCAGGAAAGTACTGACATCACAGAAACTGAAGGTCAGTAATTGTTTTAAAAGTTTTGCTGCTAAAGTGAAAAAGGCAGTACCTTGAAATCCTTTATCATAGATTTGTTTGCCTTGTACTGTTTGTTGATTGCCACCATTATGTTAGAGATTGTGTGAGGTAACTTGTTAGACTTCATAGCTCACTACCCTGGGGTGGCGATAGCCCCTCTGTGTAAAAATGATAATTTCTAGGATCATGGATATGTTCTATCCACACTGGTTGGCATGTCACTTTTCCCTTTAAATCTTGGCGAATGGTCTAAAAGCTGTCTCCTCCCACCCACCTGGGTGGTATATGCCTCGGCTCTTCCCCTTGACGCCAGATCTTTCTTTTCGCTGGAAGATTCAGGTTCCTTCCTTACCGCTCCTGCATTGAGTAGGCCCTGGCACTTAAACCTTTGCATAAACTACCGAAAATCAAAGTCGTTAGTTTCTCTGCGTAAATTTGCAATAGCAGCCACGATAGAGGACAAGTCCTCACCCAGGTTCTGCTGGTGACACTGCAGGCAGAAGATGTTCCATACTGACCCGCATGCCATGTAAGTCTACTGCCTGGGCCATGTGCATAATACCCAGGACTGAGATTTTTGTCGCGCCTTTCAGTCTACAATTTTGGATGATCGCCTTGCACGTTTGCAACTCGGACAACCGGAAAAATGGCACTCGCGGTCAAGTCCAAACTTGCCTGTTGCGTGGTCTCCACGATCGCAGGATCCGATGACCAACTGGAGCAGATGAAGGCCTTCGAGGAGGAGGAGGCTCACGCCGCCGAGGAATCCTCTTCAGTCTCGGTCTTTATTCCACTCAAACTGGGCACTTCCTTCTCTGGATCCTTCAAGGAGATATGTGCTAGTCTCCTGACAAAAGGAGAGGGCCTGTCCATCTCGTATACATCCCGGTCCTGCAAGAAGGATAAAGGATATAGAGAAGATTCGTCATTCGACAACGCTCTTGGGACAGAGAAATCTCTGTCCCAGGAGTCTCCCATCTCGACTTCGTTGAAATTGTGACCTTGGCCACTGGCTTCATTGTATCCCCATAAGGCCAGCGGCTCGGACTTGGGGCGACAATAAAGTCGAGATAGTAATCAACCCCATTGACCCGTTGTCGACTGAGGCGACAGTTCTTTATTGAGGACTTCGACCCTACCGGCAACCGAGGAGAAGACCCAACTTTCTGGGGCTCCACCCGTGGTCTCTGTACCTGACCTGGAGGAGTTGCGGTTCTCCCTGGCCCCTACCGAGAGCTACCAACGGTCGCGGTCTCGGACACCCGAGACCAATAGGCCGAAGAAGTCTCTCAAGCGGCACTCCAAGATGCGGCGATGCCATCATTCGGCCTCGTCCTACTCGGATGAGGAGAGGCTTCGACGCTACAAGGACCTCGTGGCAACAGCTCATGCTGTCCGGTCCGAAGTTGACCCCAGCTTCCACCCCAGCCATCACTTGGCTTTCACCTTCTAGGCCGACGCAGACTCCTCCAGAGTCGTTCAACACCGCCCCACCACCTGCAGAACCGGTGATGACCCTCTCTGCTCGGCCAAAGCTGGCCTCTCCACCTATTTTGGTGGAGACGCCACCTAAACAGCCTCCCTCGGGCTCCTGCCAAGGAGTCTCTGCCCATTCAGAGCCTCCAGCACAGGCTGTCTGTCACCCTTAATCCCGACTGTCCACAATGGGTCAAGAGTGACTCTGGTGGTCAGCCGCTCTATCCAGACTGAGGATTCAGATCTGAATTCGCGTCCTATGCGACGACAGTTACATGAGTCTTTCGATTGTTGAAGGTCCCACGTCCTTCCTGGGCATTCTCTGTCTCATCTCTGAATCAGAGGGGATGCCTTTGGGGCCTATTGAAAAACGGCCGAATATCCCCCAACTGATATCCTCAGAAAAGGTGATTCTCCATCTTTCTCTATCTGAGGCCTTCCCAGTGGCCGAAGCCATAGTTGGCCCGGCCTTAGAGCTTTGGCAGCACCCAGCCTCCTGCCCTGCACTCTCAGCCCATATGGCCCACAAGTGTGCAGAGCTTACTTAGAGTGGGAGCTCTTGCAGCAGGTTATAACCTTCAGGACTATGCCGCAGGCACTAGGACCATCTGGAAACTTCTCAGCCAGCAGTATACAGCAGGGACCGCCTCGTTGGCTCCTGGTACAAAGGGGTGGACCTAGCTCCACCTCAGTTCTCCCACCAAGGCCCGCAACAAGACCTGACAAGAGAAGAGACAAAGTTAATATAGGAGATGTAAATGAAGATGGATCTACACACCCCGAGGGGAAGGCGGTGAAAGTAACGCCTGCTGCAAGAGCTTCTCTCAAAGATCTACTGTTATGGTAAGTTCTTACGTAACTGTACTTTCCCATTGGCTCCCCTTCGGGGTTTACACAGCACCCCTCAGCTGAGGGTTGATGACAGTTTGTTTCGGCGCGCTGGGAACTCTGGAGACATGGGTAGACTTCTAGACAGTGTCCAAAAAGTTGGACCGTTCAGCCAGATAGGTCTATGCTGCCTCCTTGCTTGGTCTCCGAAAGGCAAGTTTAGCTGTCATTATGGCACATTTCTCCCATGCCCTCTTGGGCTCTCTGGATGAGGTGCTTCCTCATCTCCCCGCATGCCTTCAGACCACGGTCAAGCAGGTCCGTGACCAGGGTTGGGCTGTTGCTAAGCAGCAACTCCAGACGGCTCTGGACATTGGGGATTCATGTGCCCGTTCAGTGGCGGCCGCAGTCATGCACCGCAGGGCCTGACTGAGAGTCTCGACCTTTATGGTAGACACCCAGCACAAACTGGCGGACGTACCTTTCCTGTGTACCGACTTGTTCGGTCCAGGAGTCAGAGGTCACCTCCAGCATATCGAGACGTCCAGTGCCACCTTGAACTCCGTTACCTCCGCCCAGAAGGAACCCCAGGGTTCAAAGAAGCAGAAAATCGAGCCTTTTTGGCCTTCTGCCCCTGTGACCATGCAGCCCCAGTACCAATCTGTGCAGCAGCAGGCTCAGTCGTGGTGCCCACTGCTCAAGTCAGGGGCTTCGGCAGCTTGCAAGCCCGAAGGGAATGGCCCAGACGATTCCCCCAGTGGACCCTCCTCCTTCTTCTCTTAAGTCTGCTCAGTGACGGGATGCCATCACAGTCACTCTGGGTCCTCCCATGGGCAACCGGCTCCACCACTTCCTTTCCACCTGGTTCATTGTCAAAACGTACAGGTGGGTCTTGGAAGTGGTCGGCCAGGGACTACCTCTGGAATTTGAGCAGTACCCTCCAAGCCCAGCCCACGCCCCACGGGAGGAGATGGTATCCGCCCATACTCTGTCGGCTCTCGGAGACGACATTGCCCAACTCCTCCGCAGTGAGGTAGTGGTCGGAGTCACAGATCCCCCTGTCAACCCAGGGTTCGTTTCCAGTACATCATGGTCCTGAAATGGACGAGGATCTGGCGCCCCATTCTAGATCTGATTGCGCCCTGCCTGGAACTTATGCAACTTCTGAGTTACATGGCAGCCTGCACCTCCATGGTCCGATGGGCCCGGTGACATATGTGCCCCCTTCAATGGGAGCTGGCCAGCCAGTGGTTTCAGCGACAGTCATTTAAACCAGCTGGACACTGTGACCCAGAAGATGTCAGATGCTCTTCAGTGGTGGGCCATCCTAGAACATTTGCAGGAGGGATTCTGTTTGTCCGCCCCATGCCAACAGTCATCCTGACAACCGATGCCTCTCACGGGCTTGGGTGCCCACATGGAGGATCAGAGTCCACGAGCTCTGAACCCCCGTGGAATCCCGATGCCATATCAACCTGCTGGAACTCCAAGCAGTTCGGCTGGTGCTGGCTGCATTCGCTCCGTTCTTTCGGGGTCAAGTGGTTCAGCGCCTGATGGACAACACCACGACCATGTACTGTCTCAACAAACAGGGCGGCACACACTCCCAGCTTCTGTGCAGGAAAGCACTCCGTGTCTGGACCCTCGTGAGCCAACTGGGCTCAGATGATCTAGCCATCCTTGTGGCAGGAGCCTCCGAACTGCTGGCGGAAGCCCTCAGCCGTGTGAGCGAGGTGTCCCACGAGTGGTCTCTCCACCCAGAGGTAATTTACAGTATGTTCTCCCAGTGGGGCACCCTCAGATGGATCTGTTTGCCTTCAGGGAGAACAAAAAGCTCAGGCTGTTCCATGCCTGCCCCCCCTCAGCAGGGCTTGCTGCAGGGGGATGCCTTCTTGAGGCTGTGGACCCCAGACCTCTTCAGTGCCTTCCCTCCACTTCCCTTGGTCCACAAGGTGCCCCTCAAGATCAGGAGGGACAAGGCACAGATGATTCTGGCCGCCCCAGACTGGCCCGGCCAGTTCTGGTATCCAGATCTCCTCAGCCTCAGGCTCCCGAGGCATCTTCCAGCACACCCAGACCTGCTCTGTCAGTCAGGGGAAGGTATTCCATCCGGACCTTCAGTCCCTGCACTTCACAGCCTGGTTTCTGAGCAGCTAGAGTTCCAGGCTTTGGGTCTCTCCGATGATGTCCCCTCAATGTAGTTGAGGCATCGAGGAAGGAGTTGACCAGGAAGTGCTATGCCTTCAAATGGAAGAGATTTTCCATTTGGTGTCAGGGCAAGGGCCTGGACCCTTCATCCTGTCCAGTGGCTAGCATCCTCAACTACCTTTGGTCTCTCTACAAAGGGAGTCTTCTGTCTATGACCCATAAGGTGACCTGGCAGCCATCTCTAGCATTCCGGGCGTGGGCTGGTCAGCAGACGGTGGCACAGGAGAAGGTGGTCTGGTATTTCTTTAAAGGCCTCGACCATATTTCCCCTCCGCTGCATGAACCACCACCACCACCATGGGATCTCCTGCAGGCACTGGCAAAGCTCATGCACAAGTCATTCGAACTGATGCACAGATATAAGATGGAAGACAGTCTTCTTGGTGTCTATGACGTCTGCCAGAAGGATTGTGGAGCTACAGGTGCTCTCTGTCGAGTCTCCCTACCTGGTCTTCCACAGGGACAAGGTTGTCCTGCGCCCCAACCCGAAGTTCCTTCCAAAGGTGGTGTCTGAGTTTCACCTTAACCAGGTGTCTACTCTGCCGATGTACTTCCCCAATTACACCTCGGAAGGAGTACAGGCTCCATACTTTGGGCCTGAGATGAAAGCTCTCTTATTACAAGGAGCGTACGGCTGAAGTCCGGGAAGAGGTTTGCCAGCTATTTGTCCCCTACACTGAAGCCACACCTGGCAGGCCTGCAGCAAAGCAGACGATTGGTAGATGGAGTACATCTTGCATTGATCTCTGCTATTGGTTGGTGGGCAAGGAGCCTCCCGTAGGGATAAGAGCGCATTACACCCGCCATACTGCTGCATCGGTGGCTGCTTCCAGGGACATCCCTATCCAGGATATCTGCAGGGCTGCTACCTGGAAGTCAGCAAACACCTTCATTTCCCATTGCCACATCGATCTTGTGTCACGCCGGATGTTGGTTTTGGGGCCTCGTTCTCCAACTTTTCCCAAGTAGGGGTGTGTGCCTTTGCCTCCTCCTCCCGAGAATCAGCAGGTAGAGTTCGTTAAGAGTGGATGAACAACATATCCACGGTCCTAGAAAACAGGTTCTAGGAGCGGGTATGTTGTTCATCCACACTCTTTCCTTTCCCTTTAAATCTTGCCGATTTCTTCAAGCTGGCTCCTTCCACCCACCCGGGTGGTATATACCTCTGCTGCACCCCATGACGCCAGATCTTCCTTTCCGCTGGAAGATTCAGGTTCCCTCGTGCTACTTCAAGTACCGTAGGCCCTGAAGTCTAATCGACTGTTTTCGCCGCATTTGCTTTCTTTAAAACTTGTAAGTGTTTATGAATCTGATCTGAGCGCATCGGAGATGGAGGACAAGTCGTCCCCCAGTTTTCGCCGGTGTCCTTGCGGACAAAAAATGTCTCGCACTAATCTCCATCTCTCGTTCGTTTATTGCTTGGGTGCCGTGCATGATACCACTGCTTGCACCATCTGTTTGGCCTTCCATCCCAACGTCCTGGACGACCGCAAGGCGCGCCTACAGCTAAGGAGACCAGAGCTTCGCAATCCACCAGTGAAATCAAAGGAGGCCAGGTGGGCGGTTTCTGCGGCTGCGGGATCCGCCGAGCAGCTCGAGCAGATGGACGGCTTTCGAAGAGGAAGCTGCCCAAGCTTCGGCCAGACAGTTTTTTTATGCCGCTTAACCTGGGCTCCACTTTTACTGGGTCCTTTTGGGAGCTGTGCCAGTCTCTCCCTACCAAGGGTGAGGCGCCCTCGGGCTCACACTCCTCCCACCCCAAGAAAAGGGACAAGGACCTCAAATCTTCTTCTGGCCGAAGAAGACATTCCTGGGACTGAGAGCGGTCTGATTCACAGGACCAGGCGGTCTTGACCTTGGTCGAGATTGCTTCCTCGGCTGCTGGCTTCCCGGACCTTCTGTCAGGCCAAGGCACCAAGGTCGAGGATACAGCAGAACCGGCCGAGATTTCTCTCGAGCCGATTGAGCCGTTGTCGCCGACCCCGCTCAACAACTCTCTGGAATGGACACCCATCCTTTCTTTCCCCAATGAGGAGACCCGTCCTGCAGGCATCCTGATCGAGGGACTGGAGTCAGATCCTCGGTTTTCTCCGAATCCGGCCTCTCCCGATCCACAGAGCCGACACCATCGGTCTCGATCGAGGAGTAGGACCCCGTCGGTCGAAAAACCGAAGAAGGGTCACAAATACTCCCAGAAGAGGGGCCGCCGCCGTTCCTCATCCTCCTCGGACGAGGAGAGACTTTAACGGAAGCTCCGTCGACGTTATGAGGACCTCATGTGGCAAAAGCTAATTCTGACCGGTCAAAAGCCGGCTACACCGGCCATTACTTGGTCCCAGCCTCTTCGGCCGACACAGACTCTGGGGCCGAGGACTCCGGTAGGACCGGCACGCATTCCTGCTCGGCCTGTTCCGGTCTCCCCACCAATTTTGGTGGAACCACTGCCTAAGCAGCCTCAGGCAGGGGCTCCCTATAAGAAGGATTGGACAGATACGGGCTTGCCCTCGCTGCCTGTCCATCACTGTTGCTCCTGGATCGCTCAGGTGCATTGAAGGGGACATAGGTGGGAGACCCTGTATCCCAATGCCTCGACTCAGATACCACTGGTCTTCACTCACACCCTGATGATGAGTTGTCAGTGACAGGCCTGGAGGAAGGTCCTTCTTCCTTCCAGGGCATCCTTTGACTCATTTCTGGGCCCACTGGTATGCCATTGCAGCCTATCCAAAAGAAGGCAGAATATCCTCTCACGGATATCCTTAAGAGGAGGATACCCCGACGGAGGCCTTTCCAGTGGCCGAAGCCATTGTTGGCCCGGCCCTTGAGCTATGGCAGCGCCCTGCCTCTTGCCCGGCTCAGTCTGCCCGCATGGCTCGCAAGTACACTGTACCCATGGGGTCCTTGGCAGGCTTCACTGAGCATCCCTCGGCCGAGAGTTTTGTGACTGCCTCAGTGTTTCAATGCATGGGTAGCTCAGCGGATACTGACCGCCCTCCGGACAAGGAGTCCAAAAATATGGACCATTCTGCCCAGACGGTATATGCGGCCTCATCGTTGGGCCTTCGTCAGGCCAGCTCGGCAGTGATCATGGCAGACTTCATCTAGCGACCCCAAGAGGGTGTGAGAGAAGTCCTCCCTCATCTCCCAGCGGACATGCAGATCATGGTTAAGCAAGTCCAGGACCAGGGCCGCGTTGCAAAACAGCAGCTCTAGCTGGCTCTGCACATTGGAGATTCCCTGTTCGCTCTTCAGCAGCCGCAGTGGTCTCACCGTAGGGGCCTGACTGAGATTATCCTCCTTTCTGGCAGATACCTGCACAAGCTAGCTGATGTGCCCTTCCTTGGCACCGACCTTTTCCATCCGGGAGTGGCAGGTCACCTGCAGCGCATTGAGCAGTCCAATGCCACCTTGGATGCCACTTCTGCTAAGGGTTCTTCTGGCAAAAATCAGCAGAAGTGCAAGAAGAAGCCCTTTCGGCACTCTTCCCCTATGGTTAGGCAGCCCCCATTCCAGGGAGGTCAGCATCAACAGCAGGCTCAAGCTTGGCACTCTAGGCCCAAGCAGGGTCCCCAACAGCCCGCAAGGAGGCCAAGGTGCCGGGTCCAGGAGCTTCCTCCTCCTCTTCTGCACAGTGACGGGTCGTGGTGGCCACCCCTACTCCCTGGCCACCACGCCAGTTCTGGGTCCTCCCATGAGGCCGGCTTCGCCACTTTCCGCCTGGTCCGGTATCACTGACAGGTGGGTCTTGGAAGTGGTCAGTTGGGACTGCCTCTAGAGTTTGAGCAGTACCTCCTTGCTGAGCCCGTGCCCATGGGAGGAAGGAACTCAGTTGGTGCTCAGTCGGCCTCTTCTGGACGACATTGCTCAGCTCCTTCGCAAGGAGGCGGTAGCTCCAGTGCCAGATCCTCCTACAGACCCAGGCTTCTGTCCAGGTGCTTCGTGCCTAAGCGGACGGGGGTTGGCACCCCATTCTAGATCTCCATGACCTGAATCAACATCTCAGGTCTCGCACCTTCCGGATGGTAACTCTGAATCAGATCATACCATCCCTGGAGCGAAACATGTGGTTCTGTTCACTGGATCTACAGGATGCATTCTTTCATGTCCCAATCCGTCCATCCCACCAGCGGATCCTCCGCTTCAGGGTCGTCAAGGGACCTGTATGAGTTCGAGCCATGCTGCTCGGGCCTGCTGTCATCAGCCCCTCGGCTCTTCACCAAATGCATTGCAGTGGCGGTAGCCCATCTACGGCGTCAAGGGGTTCACATATACCCTTACCTCGATGACTGGCTCCTGGCGGGTTCCTCCCTGCAGGAGGTGGAGAGGTCCAGGGACATGACCCTCCGAACCTGTTCCCAATTAGGCCTCCTGATCAACGAGGCCAAGTCTGAACTCGTGCCCTCTCAGGTGATGGGCTTTATCGGGACAGAGCTCAGCTTCTGGCAGACTGGGCGGAGGTTCTTTCCTCCTTTGCCCAATCATTTCTGGTTGGGCACTTGCGCCCTGCCTGAGACTTCTTGCGCCTTCTGGGTTACATGGCGGCGTGCACCTCAGTGGTCAGTTGGGCCAGGTTGTACATGCATCCCCTCCAGTGGGAGCTGGCGGCTCAGTGGACTCAGCGTCAGGGTCTTTTCGACCAGCTGGTCTCTGTCACCCAGAAGATGTGGGATGCTCTCCAATGGTGGACTGTCCCAAGTCGTCTGCAGGAAGGCATTCCATTTGTCCGCCCCGAGCCAACGGTCATCCTCACGAACCAATGCCTCTCTTATGGGCTGGGGAGCCCACGGGTTCTGGACCCCCGAGGAGTCCCGTTGCCACATCAACCTGTTGAAGCTCAGAGCAGTCAGACTGGCACTGTCAGCTTTTGCTCCTCAGCTCCGGGGTCAAGTGGTTCAAGTCCAGACGGACTATACCATGGCCATGTACTACCTCAACAAACAGAGTGACACGCACTCCGCCTGCTATGCAAGGAGGTGCTCCTTACCTGACCTTCGGCCGCGGTTGGAGGCGGATCTCCTTGCCATCCATGTGGCAGGGAGTCTCGAACCAACTGGCGGATGCTCTCAGCCACGTAGGCCAGACATCCCACGAGTGGTCTCTCCATCCAGAGGTGGCTTACAATCTGTTCTCCCGTTGGGTCAAACCGTTGGTGGACCTGTTTGCCTCCAGGGAGAACACCAAGCTAAGGCTGTACCATGCCCGCCCCCCTCAGCAGAGCTCGCTGCAGGGGATGCTTTTCGAGGTCAGGACCCCAGGCCTCCCCACGCCTTCCCTCCATTTCCCTGATCCACAAGGTGTTACTCAAGGTGAGGAGGGACAAGGCAAGGTGATCCTGGTAGCCCCAGATTGGCCCCGCCAGTTCTGGTATCCAGATCTCCTCAGCCTCAGCTGCAGGGCCCCGGAGCGGCTTTGTACATGTCTGGACCTGATATCATTGAACCAGGGGAAGGTATTCCACCTGGACCTTCATTCCCTGCACCTCACAGCCTGGTACCTGAGTGGCTAGAGTTCCAGGCTCTCGGTCTTTCCGAGGTTGTCTACACCATGGTGGAGGCATCTCGTAAGGAATCGTCCAGGAAATGTTATGCCTTTAAATGGAAAAGGTTTTCCATTTGGTGTCAGGGTAAGAGTCTGAACCCCTTATCCTGTTCTGTGGCTAACATTTTAGACTACCTTTGGTCTCTCTCCAAAGGGGATCTTCAGTCATCGACCCTTAGGGTGCACCTGGCAGCCATCTCTGCTTACTGGGCGCGGGCTGGTCAGTCGACATTGGCACAGGAGACAGTGGTCGGTGGTTCTTCAAAGGCCTGGATCACATATCCTCCGTGCGTGAACCTTCACCACCGTGGATTTGTTGCTGGTTTGGCAAAGCTCATGGGCAAGCTATTCAACCCATGCACAAGCATGAGCTCTCTTGACTTGTTGTGAAGACTGCCTTCCTGGTGGCTATCGATGAGCCAGAAGGACAGGGTGCTCCAGGCACCTCGGTGGACTCCCTTATCTGGTCTTTCACAGGACAAAGTTGTCCCACGCCCCCACCCGGAAATTCCTTTCCGGTCGTACAGGAGTTCAAACAACATGAAGTCTTGCTGTATTCTGACAATAGCAGTGAGTCCCAACCTTTGAACTGCCCGGAGATGAAAGAGTTAACTTTCCATGCCAGGCATGGAATGCTGAGCTCGAGCTCGGTTGAGACTCTGTCTGTTGCTGTTTGAACTCAAACCGTCAGATTCTTTACTCCTCCTCACTGAACAGTCGCTCCGGAGATTTCTCCTTTGCTCGGTTCAATTTGTCGGTTAAAGTACCGCTTTTCTCGGTTTTCGACCGAATTTAAACCACAACCTGTTGGTTCAGTCTCTGTCTGTGGTATTCGTGAGTACTAGATAGGTTTGTTTTTCTATTCTGTGTGGAACTTGTAAACGGTTCATCGGTTCGGTTTGAACCGATCAAGTTGTGGTAAAGATCTTTATTTCTACTTTAGAGTGTGGTTACCGGTTCTTATCGGTTCTAAAAAAAACGGATTTTATTACGTTTTTTTCCAAGACCCGTAACACGGTCAGGAACCGATAAGAGGGTCTTGCCTGGCGGATTGCCATTAAAAGGGTAAGTTTTGTTAGGACTGGCACCATGTCTGAGAAACCCAAAAGAAAAACCGGGCCCACTGGGTTTCAACACTGTAGTGTGTGTGGGGAAGTCTTTGCTAAGGCTGACCCCCACACCACCTGTGTTTGTCTGGGGTTTGACCACCTCAATTCAGACTGCCAGATTTGTAAAAATTTTCCTGCAGCTACCCTAGAGAAGAGAGTTGGTAGGCTCAGGGAAAGGGAGGCCAAAAAGTCAGCTGACCCGGATGGCCAGCCCAGTTCAGTTCAAACCGAACCAGAAGGAGTGCCCTCTGACCAGGGCGAAACTTCTTCGGGCAAAAGGAGAACCGATTCCGAGGAGTCTGTTCTGGCTAAGAGAACAAGAAAGGAGAAATCAGCTGGTGTGGATCCAAAACTTTCTTCTCCAACAGCTGATGAAATAGCCAAAGCGATAAAAATTGTGCAGTCGCTTTCCCCGGTTCCGACTGAACCGGCACCATCAGGAAGGCACTCAGTTCGGCCGGTTCCACCGGTTCCGGATTATGATTCGGAAGAATATTATGAACCGGAGGAGGAGGAAGAGGAGTATGAGGAAAGTGAATGTGGTTTTGAAAGTCTGAATGTGCCCATTGACCCGGACATCTCCCCAGACAGACCTTCAGGAGTGTCTCCTCCTAGGCTTTGAGTCCCCCTCCCATTTCATGTTTTACAAGAAAGTGGCCGAAACCCTTCAGCTTCCTATGGAAGAAGCTGTGGATGACCAGGAAGAGCCTGACTATGTGGAAATGATGGATATCCCAGAGTCTAGGAGGCTGTCTATTCCCTTACACAAATCTTTTGGGAAACAGACATTTAAGATTTTAAAGACTCCTAATACTATACCTCCTGTGGATAAAAGAACGGACAAGAGGTATACTCTGTCAGGCTCAGATACGGTGTTCCTTACACAACAATGCAGCCATGTTGGGGTAGTGCAGGCTGCAACCTGTGATAAGGCTAATATACCCTTGGCTTCACACCCCCCAGACAAGGACTCCAGGAGGATTGATGCCATGGCAAAGAAACAGTACATGGCAGCATCCTTGGGACTCAGACAGACCAATTATATGGCCTATACAGCTAGGTATCAGAAATCTAGATGGGACACTGTCATGGCTTTAGCTAAACAGGTCCCTGGCCAGCTTGCCAAGGATCTGGAGCAGGTGGCTACTGATGGTATTGAGGCATCCAAGGTGCAATTCCATGCTGCAGCGGACTCCAGTGATGTTTCATCTAGAGTCATGGCTACATCTGTGGCACTTCGTAGAATGGCTTGGCTCAGATGTACTAGCCTGTCGTAGGATACCCAGACTAAGGCCATGGATTTTCCTGTTGTGGTAATTCTCTGGGGAGCAAACAGAATCACATGAAGAAAATGGATGAATACAGGACCACCTATAGGAGTGCTCAGGCCAAGGAAAGGCAAGCCACTCCTCAGAGGCAGCATCGCAGGGGCAGGCCTTTCATAGGCCTTTCTACCAAGCCCAGGCCTCCTCTTCTGCCTATGCTCAGAGGGGGTTCTTTAGAGGGAGAGGTAGAAGGGGTACAAGCAGACCTGCTTCCACCCCTCAGCCTAAACCCCCTGCCAAACAGGCACACTGATGGGTTTGCCAGGGCCGATTCTCCACCACCTGTAGGGGCAGGCTGGCTTACTTTGTCCAGGACTGGAAGTCTTTAATATCAGACAAATGGGTCCTGGAAGTAGTAAGCCAGGACTGGTTCTCAGCTTCAAAAATTTCCAAAGCTGAGAACCAGATCCTTTCCACCTGCAAATCCCTCAGAGGCACTCGCCCTCGAGGCAGAGGTCTCTTCCCTCCTGGCTCTCAGAGCTGTGGAAAGGGTTCCACCCCTACACCAAGGCAAAGGACTGTACTCCAGGTACTTCCTTACCCCCAAAAGACAGGAGAATGGCGGCCCATCCTGGATCTCAGATACTTAAACAAGCACCTTTTAAAGCCAAAGTTCAAAATGGTGACTCTGGGAATAATTCTGCCCTCTCTAAGGCCAGGGACTGGCTAGTCTCCCTGGACCTCAAGGATGCCTATTTTCATATTCTCATCAGAAGCTCCCATCGAAAGTACCTCAGGTTCGAGCTGCCCTCAGGCCATTACCAATTCAGAGCAATGCCCTTCAGCCTAACCTCTGCTCCAAGGGTGTTCACAAAATGCCTGGCAGTAGTAGTTGCTTCTCTAAGAAGGCAAAGGATTGCCATCTTCCCATACCTGGACGATTGGCTCATAGTAGACCAGTCCCCAGACCAAGTCAAGTTACATCTAGAGATAACTCAGCAACTGCTCACCTCTCTAGGTTTCCTTCTGAATCTTTCAAAGTCAGTTCTGGAGCCTGTTCAGCTCCTCACCTTCATAGGCGCAGAGCTAGATACAGAAAAGGCCAGAGCCTTCCTTCCCTCCCCTGGACAGGGCAAGGACCCTTATCACACTGGCCTCTTCATTCACCCTACAGGTGCCTCAACCAGCAAGGCATTTTCTGCAGCTCCTGGGACACATGGCTGCTTCTACAGCAGTGGTGCAGGGAGCAAGATTTCAGATGAGGGACATTCAGTTACACTTGAGAGCCTTTTGGTCTCAAAAAAGGACCCTCTTTCCAAACTGATACCAGTGACTCGAACCCTGATCCAGGCCCTGCAGTGGTGGCAGGATCAGAACAATCTAAGACAGGGAGTCCCCTTTGTCACTCAGTCTCACTCTTTAATCCTTACTACAGATGCCTCCTCCTTGGGGTGGGGGGCTCACTTGGGAGACCTGACCACCCAAAGGTTGTGGTCCCCTCAGGAATCTCTGCTTCACATCAATCTGTTGGAACTCAGAGCAGTGTTTCTAGCACTTCAAGCTTTTTCCAAGTCTGT
The DNA here is from genome assembly GCA_016271365.2 of Neoceratodus forsteri. NCBI lineage: Eukaryota > Metazoa > Chordata > Ceratodontiformes > Ceratodontidae > Neoceratodus > Neoceratodus forsteri. The sequence continues at coordinate 514,521,854 of CM028137.1, forward strand.
TCAGAACAAAGTTGTTCGGATCAGAACAGACAATACCACCACAATGTGGTATATCAACAAGCAAGGGGGCACTCGGTCTACGGCCTTGTGCACAGAAGCAATGAAGTTGTGGTCTCTGGCCTATTCCCTGAACACCTCCCTCACAGCAGTACACCTCCCAGGCAAGGACAGTGTCCTGACAGATGCTCTCAGCAGGATATCTCAGGGCCATCACGAATGGTCACTGGATCCCCTGGTTTTGGAGGTGATCTTCTCCAGATGGGGCACCCCACAGATAGATCTTTTTGCAGCCCCAGACAATCACCAACTTCCCCTGTTTTTCTGCAGGCCCCCCAGTGTTGGGCTCAGTCCCCCTGGATGCCTTAGTTCTCGGTTGGGAAGGGAAGTTCCTGTATGCTTTTCCCACGTCCCTCTCCTGTTCAAAGTGCTGGTCAAAATCAGGTCTCAGTCCTGCAAGGTGATCCTGATTGCTCCAGACTGGGCCAGACAGCCCTGGTATCCTCTACTATTGTCCTTAGCAGTCCACCTTCCCTTGTCTCTTCCCAGGAATCACAACCTGTTAACCTGTGCTCAGGGGAGGGTTTGGTACCCGAACCTCAAATCTCTAAATTTCAAGGCCTGGCTCTTGAAGAGTTAGAGTTTGCTGATTTACACCTGTCCCATGGTGTTATGGATATTCTAAAGGCTTCTAGGAAGCCTTCCACCAGAACTACTTATAATTCCAAATGGAAAAGATTTTCCATATGGTGCTCTGGGAGGCATACTTCCCCAGAGTCTGCTGACCTGCCCACAGTCCTTGACTATATGGTTCACCTGAACAGCTTGGGACTCAGACCAGCTACACTAAGGGTGCATCTGGCGGCTGTCTCTGCTTTTATTTCACAGGTAAGCCCTCTTCTCTTTCAGCTCACCCTGTATTCTCCAAGTTTTTCAAGGGATTGCTTCATACCAATCCGCCATTCAGGGATCCTGCCCCTGCTTGGGACCTTAACGTTTGCATTGCTCAGCTCATGCAACCCCCTTTTGAGCCTTTGTCCTCAGCAGAGCTTAAGTACTTGACTTGGAAAACTGTGGTTCTGGTGGCCATCACTTTTGCCAGGCGCATAAGTGAGTTACAAACCCTGTCAGTGGAGCCTGACTTTCTCTTTCCATAGAGATAACGTGGTCCTCAGGACTGACAGGAAGTTTTTACCTAAGGTGGTTTCAGACTTCCACCTTAACCAATCATTGTCTCTTCCTGTTTACTTCACTGACCATTCCTCCTCTGGTGAGAGGAGGCTGCACAGTTTAGATGTGAAAAGAGCCCTCAGCTACTACATAGAACGTACCAAGGGTCACAGGTTTGACTCCCTCCAACTGTTCCTCACTTATGGTGAGGTTGGTAAAGGAAAACTTGCCACTAAAAGATCCATTGCCAGGTGGATTGTCTCTTGCATCCAATTTTGCTATGAAAAACTAGGTAAGGTTCCACCCTCAGGCCTGAGGGCTCACTCTACCAGAGGTACAGCTGCTTCCCTGGCTGCTGCCAGGGATATTCCTATCTTAGAGATATGTCAAGCAGCTACCTGGAAAACAGTTCTCACTTTTACCAAGCATTACTCTGTGGATATCCAGGCTAGGAGTGATGCTCAGTTTGGCACAGCTGTGCTTCAGAGCCTATTTCCTAAGTAGGTTCTGTCCCTCCTCCGTGGAGGTAATGCTTGGTAGTCTACTATTGTCAGAATACAGCAAGACTTCATGTTGTTTGAAGAAAAAATTACTCACCTTAGTAATGTTGTTTCTTCTAATGTTGTCTTGCTGTATTCTGGCCTTCCCCTCTCAGAACCTTTGTTTTTGGGATGTGGGTGGGCAGTAGCAGTGTTGGCACTCAGGAGGTGCCCCTCCTTTTTTATCACCCTCTTTCTTTGGGTGAGTGGGTGTTGTGTTTATTCCATTTTTTTGGGTTTCCTGACTTGAGTCTTTGTTTTGGGACCAAAAAATGTGTTCTTATGTTAGTAGCCAGTTGGCTAGTGTAGGTTTACAGCTTCCACACAGGACCTCAGTGAGTTTAGCCCGTAAAGATCTGACAGTTTGAGTTCAAACAGCAACAGACAGAGTCTCAACTGGGCTCGAGGTCAGCGTTCCATGCCTGGCATGGAAAGTTAACTCTTTCATCTCCGGGGCAGTTCGAAGGCTGGGACTCTCTGCTATTGTCAGAATACAGCAAGGCGCTCATTAGAAGAAACAACATTACTAAGGTGAGTAATTTTTTTCACCTTAACCAGTGTTTACTCTGCCGGTATCACTCTAACCACACCGGACGAGAGTACAGGCTCCATACCCTGACCTTAGACATGCGCTTCCTACAAGGAGAGGACGCAAGAGATCTGGGAGTAGTTCGCCAGCTGTTTGTCATCTATGCTGAAGCCGCTTCTTGCAGACCTGCAGCCAAATGGACCATTGCAAGATGGATTACATCATGCATAGGTCTGTGCTATGAGTTGGCAGGCAAGGAGCCTCCCAGAGGGATAAGAGCTTATTCTATCCACCATACTGCTGCATCGGTGGCTGCTTCCAGGGACATCCCTATCCAGGAAATCTGTCGGGCTGCTACCTGAAGTCAGTAAACACCTTCATTACCCATTACCACATCGACCTTGAGTCACGTCGGGACGCTGGTTTTGGGGTCTCGGTTCTCCAATCTCTGTTTCCTAAGTAGGGGGTGTGTGCCTTGCCTCCCTCCTTCTGGAGAACTGCTAGGAGTCTGCCAAAGAGTGTGGATGAACAACATAGCCACGCTTTGAGAAGAACAGGTTACTCACCTGTGTCAGTAGTTCTAGGAGTGGTATATGTTGTTCATCCACACGTACCCACCTGACCCCCCTGGCTTAGGCGCATCACCTTGCTTCCAGCGGCCAAAGATCTGGCATCATGTGGCAGAGCCGAGGTATATACCACCCGGGTGGGTGAGAGGAGCCAGCTTGAAGACTTCCGGCAAGATTTAAAGTGGAAAGGGACATGCCAATGAGTGTGAGTAACCTGTCTTTACTCACCTGTAACAGTAGATCTTCCACGAGATGATCTCTTGCAGTAGGTAATGCACTTGGGTTATCACCAGAGGGCGCTGTGGTGCACGGCAGCTTTTCTAGCAGTCTTTTCCAGGGCCACCCACACATGACATTTTCCTGTTTCCTATATGAGTGGGTGGTCCCCGGTATCCTTAGTTCATTTTCCCACTGTCTTCAGCTCGCACGCAGAAGCTAGTGCAGAGAGCAGCAGTCAACAAAAACTTGAGCTAGCAGCGGAATTTTTCCGTTTCACTAACTACATCGATGAATGTCCAAAGAATCTACAAGCAAGTCAGCTCTATTTCGCCTCCTGTCGTTGGAGTAGAAAGATCTACCATTTTGACAACCAGAGTGTGTGTGTTCAGTATCTGGGACCTACATGACACTTATCTCCTGCTTTCATTGCCAGGAATTCAACCAGGCAACCCATCAACGACTGCTGCAGGAGATAGAATCCTACTTTAGGGAGCAGAAATTGTCTGTACTAGAGAATCAGGGGGGCCGTCTCAAAGGCTCCAAGTCCACTGATTCTCATAAGAGGCAGAAAAAAGAGAAGAAGCCCTCCTCATCCTCTCTGGGCAAACATTCATCGACTGTCACCATTTCTGGTGCTCCACCAGCGACGATGCCCTCCAAAGCTGCCTCTTCGACTGGGATTTTCACCTCTAGTCTGCACTCTACTGGCAGTTCCGGATAACTCCTATGAGAGTTCCATCAATGCTCCATTGACGGGGTTAGTTTCCATCGATGTCCTCATTTAAACATTCTAAGCTACTTCTTTGCTACCCCATCGATGATGGGTCACGCTCTCATGGGGAAGCCTACTGCCTTTGCAATACACACTGCCCCACCTCCTTCACAGGTTCTCTCTCATAGGGGTCAGGCAGATAGAGATCGGGACCCTGGGCTGTACCACTCAGGTGCTAGACCTGCATATACCACACATCCTATTTCTTCCACTATTCCCCTGGTTTCTTAGAAACCTCCTCTCCCTACCCCCCCCACCCCCAGTGGATGCAACCACAGTGGTACAGCAGGTTGTACAAGCCATTAGGTAGTCCTAGTTCCCCACCTCATGGGAGCAGAGTTGCCTTTCCAGTTCTCCTACCCCTCCACCTAAGTGCTTCCAGCAGGACAGTGATCACTCCCCTACCTAGTCTCTCCCCAATGTGGATGATTACTTATCAGATGAGGCTGAATTTCCAACAGATATCACCAGAGATTTTGAGGATGTGGACTTACCAGAGCTAAATTCCCGCCTCCGTCCCCTCTTTCCACTATTTTCTCATTAAACGAGGACCTCTCCTCTGAAGACCCATCTTTTCACAAGATGATCCAAATCCAAAAGGTCATGGGGTTTTCAACTACTAAACATGATAAAGAAAGGACATAGCGGCTACTTAGAATTGTCAAAGAAACCTGTCATAGTGGTACCCAATGATACAAACTTCACAAAACGCTTATGCTAGCAGCCTGGAATCAGCCTTTTGCTGTCCTGGCCATTCCTAGAAAATCATCTTTATCAGGCTCTTCTTGACCATCCTTTCTTCAACTAACTCCTGAAGCAGATTCGTAGTGATCACTGTGGCTCATGATCGCATAAACGACCCAAGCACATCAGCTCCATACCTCCTGATAAGGACTCCTGTGAGGACTGATTACCTAGTGAAAAGGTGTTCCAAGGAGGTACCATGAATCTGAGGATTCTAAACTATACGGACAGATGATCAAGTACCAATGTATTTCTCTGGTCCCTGCCTACAGACCTAGTCAACAAACTCCCTCTTTATCAAGCGCGGGACCAGTTGTTGGCTACTGTATCTACTGGCAACTCCTTATCCTGGCACCTACTTCATTCATGTTATGAGGCAGTCGACACTTCAGACCATATGTCGGCAGTGGGGATTACCCTCAGACGACATGCTTGGCTTCATGTCTCGGGGGTTTACTACAGATGTACAACATAAAGTTGTTAATGCCCCCTTTAATGGGTCCAAGCTTTTTAATCTAGGTACCCAAACACTTTTAGACGATCTCCAGTCTTCAGGATGTACCCTATGTACCATTCATGGTATGTACCATACCTCACAATCATCGTACCATCCCCAGTCCTCCTTTCATACAAAGAGGTGGTAAATACAGTGGCTGATCCTGTGGTTATTCCCAGCCCTCTTATAGAACCGCCACTTCTGTCACTAAGGGCTCCTGCTCTCACCCTCCGGGTGGATCCGGTCAGTCTGTCTCCCTGTGACCAACGAGGGCATTTCCCCAGCTTCTTCTACCAGGCCTCGGAAGCCGTGGACGGTCATTTTGCCCTCCATTTAGAGGCATTGCAAACTATCACTTCAGACGAGTGGGTACGTCAGATCATTGAGGGGTCATACCCTGGAACTAACCTCTATGCCTCCCCCTCATCCCCCTGCTCCGTCCAGTACCTGCCCGAACAGATTCCTATTCTCCAGGAGGAACTCCAGGCTCTTCTACTCAAGAAAGCCATCTGTCCAGTCCCTCCATCAGAAAACCAACAGGATTTTATTCCCACTTCTTCCTGAAATGAACTAGAGATCTCAGACCTATGCTAGAACTCTGACAACTGAATTTACACTTTCAGTATAAAAGGTTCTGGATGATCACCTTAACATCGATAATGCTGCTGTTAAAACAAGGGATTGGCACTGTGCATTAGACATGAAAGATGCCTACCTGCATATCCCATCCACCCTGCCCACCACCAGTTCCTTCACTTCTACCTGCTAGGACAACATTACCAATTCGGCACTCCTGTTTGGTCTTTCATCTGCTTCGAGAATATTTAACAAATGCCTAGCGGTAGTGGCGGCAGCCCTATAATGGGAAGGACACTTTGTTTTCCCACATGTGGACAACTGGCTCATAAAAGTGGACTCCAGAACTTCTCTGCCTTCCTCCCTTCAAGCAACCCTTACTCTGTTTCACTCCCTAGGGAGTACGGTCAGCTAGCCAAAGTCCAACCCGACCCCTAACTAGTAGCTCCAGCATATAGGAGCAGTCCTAGATACCGCCTCCGCCAAGGCTTTACCTCCCTGCCACCCGGCAAGACAAGCTTCTATCTCTGGCTTTCCAGATACAAACTCAAAAAGTTATCCCAGCCAGACGACTTTTATGCTTTCTAGGGCACATGACATGGCCACTACCATCACTACTGTAGCATTTGCCAGTCTACATTTGAGACCAGTCCAATGGACTCTCAGAAACCAATCAGAGACTTCAAGACAGTCAGTCACTCTTGAAGTCTTGCTGTATTCTGACTATATGCAGTTAGCCCCAGCACTTGAACTGCTCCGGAGAGTAAAGGGTTAACTGTATGCCAAGGCACAAAGCGTTGAGCTCGAGCTTGGTTTTCAAACCTCGTGTCTGTGGTACTCTGAAGTCTAACCGTCAGATTTCTTACTCCGCCTAACTGTGAAGTCACTCCGAGATCTCTCCTGCGATTCGGTTCGTAAAATCTCGAATCGGCTATTTTTTTTTTTAAACCACAGTTCGTATTTCTTTGGTATTCTTACCTCTGTCTCGTAACAGTAAGTGGTAGTAGTAGGTAGTGGCATTTTGTGACATTTAGAAATTGTTTTGGCTTTGATTCTTTTTGGTCGGTCCAGTTTAGAACCGAAACCTATTGTTTTTTTCTGTTCTATTGCAAAATATTTGTGGTTTTCTGGTACTCATCGGTTTCTAAAAAAAAATCTGGATTTTGAAGATTTTTAACCAGCCCTGTGACACGCGTTGGAACTGATAGGTTTTAGTTACCTGGCATGAAAGCTGACAAGGGCGACTTTTCTGATTTTCGGCATGTCTGAGAAATCCAAAAAGAAAACTGGTCCCACTGGGTTTCAGCACTGTATCGAGTGTGGGGAGGCCTTTGCTAAGGCTGATCTCCATCTCATATGTGTTTATTGTCTGGGGTTTGACCACCTCAAGGTAGACTGTCAAATTTGTAAGAACTTTCATAAAGCCACTCTTGAAAAACGTTTGAGTAGGCTGAAGGAAAGGGAAGCAGAGAAGTCCATTGATCCGGATGACCAGCCCGGTTTGGTTGCTACTGAACCTGAAGGGGCGCCTACTGACCTGGGCGATACCTCTTCGGGCAAAAGGAGAGCCAACTCTGCGGAGTCGGTTCCGTCAAAGAGAGAGAAAATCAGCCGGTTCGGATCCAGCAACTCATGTTCCAGCTTGAGGAAATAGCTAAAGTAACTTTATAGTAATCATGAGCCTGGTCCAACCGGAACAGAGATTGGTTCAGAGGTGTTCGTTCGCTGGAGGTTTTTTGCCTCAGAGTATCATCCGGAGGCATACTATGAGGGTGATTGGGAGGAGAAGGATGAGGAAGAGGATGAAGGAGAGTTTGAAGGCCTAGATGAGCCAGTAGAGCCTGACATCCCCTCCAGACAGGCCTTCCAATGTTCCCCTCCCAGGCTTTGAGTCCCCTTCCCACTTCTTGTTCTACAAGAAGGTAGCTGAGACTCTTCAGCTTCCTATGGAATAGGCTGAGCAGGATCAGGAGGAGCCTGATTATGTGGAAATGATGGATGTTCCAGAGTCAGAGTGTCCATCCCTTTGTACAAATCCCTGGGGAAACAGACACAGAAAAACATGCAATTTCCCACATCCATTCCTCCTGTGGATAAAAAAAAAATAGACAGGAGGTATGCTTTATCAGGCCCTGGCACATACTTCCTTTCAGCACATTGCAGCCATGTTGGGGTAGTGCAAGCTACAGCCTGTGACAAGGCTAGTATTCCCCTATCTCACTCCCCAGATAAAGATTCCAGGAAAGTGGATGCCATGGCTAAGAAGTAGTACTTGGCATCCTCTTTGGGGCTCAGGCAATCAAATTATATGGCATATACAGCCAGGTACCAGAAGTCTATGTGGGATACGGTTGTGGAGCTGGCTAAGAATGCCTTTCCCCAGCTAGCCAAGGAGCTGGAACAGGTGGCTGTAGATGGTACAGAGGCATCCAAAGTGCAGATCTTATCTGTCAGTCTTCACCATTCATCACTTTTGGGTATGTGGCTGGAGGTCATGACCCTGCAGGAGCCTTTTTTTTTTTTTTTTGGATGGTGAATTAGGCACAATCAGCGCCTCAGGCCCGGCCGCACCGCAGGTGCCCACGAAGTTGGCTGTTAGGTGCCAATGGCCCGCTCACGCCCAGTTCTTCGCCTCCCACATCGAGGTCACCTCGTGGACGCTAGAGGAAGATTTTGAGGCCTGCTTCACAGTTTTCTCGACTCCATCATTTTCTTAATTCGTGTCAAGTCCGCCTGTTCCGCCTGCTGGTTCTGTTTTGCCATACTCGAGTGCCCGCAAGACTTTTCCAGTTATTCTATTTTCTGCAACGCCGAGTCTGGTTTTGGTGGGTTTTTCTCCGTAGGTCATGTCTCAGTTGGAGGGCAAGAAACTTCCAGGGCGGGACAGCACCACCCCATGCGACGGTGCCCATGCGGCGAGAAAATATTCAGTCACCGACCAGCGACCTTTGCCATGCGTGTCTTGGCCCTTCATGACATGGATTTATGTGGCCTGTTTCTCCATGGATCAGGAGTAATAGAAGAGCGTCGCTGAAAGTGGGGCCGGCTCGCCCGGCTTTCAGTCGGTTCGCGACTCATCGGGCCACCACACATCTCTCGGCCTTTCCTCCAAGTCCACTCCTGCCCTATACAAACCGAGGAGGAGGAGGGAGCCTCGCTTTTCCCAGCTCCAGCCATGGCCGAGGCTCTTCCCACAGTGCAGGAGGCCCAGTCTGTTCCCCCCCGGGGGACAGATGGGTGGCATCGTTATGGAAATCGCCCCTTCGGGGGTGAAGGCTCCCCTGGTGTCGGACCCACGGCTTGGAAGGCCTGGGTCAGTGCCATCCTAGACACCATCAGTTGGCACCGTTTTGGGCCTCGGTGCCGTTTGCTGTGCCATGGGCTCTTTTGGTGCCGGCCACTTTCTCTGCACCGTGGCTGCTGTTGGTGCCGTTCGCGGCGCTGGTAGTGCTAGTGGCACCGTTGGAGTTTCTATAGGCGCTGCCGTCATCTTTCTCTCGGCGCCCGAGTTGAGCATGCGCCGTGTCCTCCTCTGAGTCGTTGCGGCTCTTGAGCTAGGCCATGGCGCCATAGGGTTTCCAGATCTCAGCGCCGCTCACGGTGCCGAGACCACTGTTGGCACTGTCGCGGCACAGCTTCTACCTCGGCACCATTCTCAGTGTCGATGGGCTGTCTGAGCAGCCAGCGCTGCCTCTGTCCCCGGAGCCGCTCGTGGCACTGTGGGCCAGACGGCGCCGTGTCGGGTTCTGACACCAGAATTGCTGTTCTTGTTGGAGCCATGCCTCCTCCTGCCACCGTTCGCAGTGCTGAGGGGGGCGTGGAACAGTCTCGGTGCAGTCTCCTTTTCTGAGTGCCCGTTTGGTCGAGATATTGGCTGAGCACCCACCCACTGTCTGGCACAGGACTTCGGGTTTCCACTTGTTCAGAGAAGGAGTCTGACTCTGTGTCGGACAAGCAGTCTGGCTCCTGGAGCTAGTTGCCCTGGTGGTCACTCTAGTAGTATCCTCGACAGGCAGCGACCAGCCCCCTCTGAGGACGGGACCAGCGGCTACCGTGGCCAGGGTCAGGGTGCTGACCAGCAGGCAGTGGTGCAGGCCACTATTGCTCTGCAGCCTGGCCTCAGAGGGTTTGCTGCGCCTCAGTGGTTGTACCCCCTTGAGTGGTGTGCCTAGATCGCCCAACTTTGGGTCCGATCAGAGCACCCACAGGAGGGAGGCAGTGCTCCTTGGATAGCTCCTCGGTGGCTGACCAGGTTGCCAGCTGCCTAGGCTGTGTCTCTCTTGAGGAGGAGGGCACCTCTGATTCCAAGGGGTCGAGGTGTGAGTTCTGTTCGTGACCTTTTCCGAATCCGCCAGGAGGCCCCCGTTTCTTTGAGAGGGACCTATTCTTTGGAGATAGGGGACCATCCTTCTGGATCTACACAGTGCCGGTCACCTCACGGGGAATCTTCCGGTGCAGCCAAGGCAGTTCCGATGGATTTGTTAAGCTGTCTGCTGTGGAGTCTTCCAGAGCTCCTTCTTATTGAGCTCTTGGTCCGCTCCCTAGCCCAGGCAGAGGTCAGTCGACTTCTCTTCTCAGCTCTGTCCCTGTCCCTCTGCCGCATTCTCCTGCGCTCCCAGGTATTCTTAGTCCTTCTAGGCCTCTCTCCTGGGAGCAGTTCAGAACCATGGCTGCCCAGTTCCCCGCTTACGTCAGGGCCATGGACAGACAGGTTTTTCAACCTCCCCCTGAGCAGCCGTGCTCTGAACAGCCAAGGTCCTCTTGACACCTCATCCCCCTCTTCTCGGGGAGAGGAGTCTTCTGTCCACATTTCTTTAGCTGCTGATCTCGCTGAGTATCAGCGATTCCTCATGAGGATGTTGGAGGACCTGTGTATCACCCCTCCCACTCAAAGCAATCCAGAGCACTCAGCGCACGCCTTTTTAGGCGATTTCGGTGAGGACACCCTTGTGGTGCCCCCCTGGCCTGCTCTCTTTCAGGAGGCGTCGTTGTGTTCCTGGCAGATACCTTTTTCCAGAGTTCTTGCCCCAGGGATCTCTGCCAGCGTATTGTGCCCACCCTGGAGTCTCCAGATCCATGCCTCATCCTCAGTCAGGATTGACACAGCTGGACACTCCCAATGGGCTTTGTGCCTTCACCGGACTGGCCCCAGATCAAGACTCCTGAATTTTGACTTCTGGTGGGAGGACTTTCTACTCGACACGGTTGCTGCTCTCTATCGCAACACACCAGGCCCACTACGCAACCTATGACGGGTTCCTGTGGTCCAGACTCTGTCAGCTCCTAGCCTCAATGCCTGACATGGAGCAAACCAGACAAGCCATTGCACACTCTGCATGTGGCCTGGAGCTAGCAAGGCATCAAGTGAGGGGCATCGTGATGATGCCAATGAGGTAGCTGCCAGGGTCGAGGGTCAGCAATCTGCACCAGGCGGATGGTATGGCTGCGCTCTTCTGCTATCGCCCTGGCCCGGGCGAGGTGATTAACCTCCGCCACCAGAGAACCTCTCTCTCCTGTAAGTGAGACTGCGCTTGTCGGGCAACCTCCTCCTGGGGGTCCCGATCTCACTTCTTCCCACTCTCGGCCTCCAGGACCCGCCTGTTCTCCCACTTAGTTTGTCACCCACTGAGAGCTAAAGGACCCTATCCCTTGGGGTTAAAGGAAAACCCCCGGGGGGGGGGCTTGGCACTCACCCAAAAGTGATGAATGGTGAAGATTGACACAGATAAGATATGAAAACTACGTACCTACCATATTTCTGATCTTTCTGTGTATCTTCACCATTCATCACAATACCGCTCTCCATCCCCCTGGGGCCTCAGTCTCTGGGTCCTCCTCCCTCTTTGTGTCCAGCCTCACCCCCCTCCTTCCTTTTGTCAGGAGTGGGGTAAACAAAGGCACATAGGGGATGTTGTTTCTAAGGGGAGAGTGGTCAGCATAGGGGGCACTCCTTCTCCAGTGCTCTAGCTCCACCCCTATGGGGTGGGAGTTGGCAGTTGCCCTCCATTCTCTCCTCCACCTTGTTCCTGTCCATCTTTAAATTTCTTTGTCCGTTGGACATATCGTTTATTATTTAAAGAAAAAAAAAATGCTAAATTTTCTTTCACCAAAAATCTTTTCCCCTGAGAGGGGGAGAATTCTTTGTGTCCTGTCTTTCTTCCAGAATAGCCATTTTCTGCTTTTGGAGTTTTTGCCAATAATTCCATGCCTTAAATTCTGACAATAAGCCTTTTGGCTACTCCTTGCAGTTCCTATACAATCCGGAGATAAGTCAAGGTCTGGGGTATGGTTGTCACCTTTCTCCTCCCCCTCTCATGCTTATCCTAAATCCTTCCTCTTCCCTTTTCCTAGTTCCAGAGATTGTGGCCCTATCCAATCCCCTTAGAGTTCCTTCTTATTCTGTCCTCTAAGTTGTCATTTCTCCTTTATGTTGTATATCTTTCCTTTGTCTGTCCCTTGGACCTTCTTGTCCCACCCTCCCAACCCTTTTCCTCACCTCTCCGGCGACTCAGAACTGGCGGGAGGCGGAGCCGACAGCACCTAAGCGCCAACCCGCGAACCACGTGCGTCAGCCTTGAGGGTGGCGCCGATGGTGCGTCGACTCCGCCCATCCAAAAAAAAAGCTCCCACGGGTCATGACCTCCAACCATATACCCAAAAGTGATGAATGGTGAAGATGCACAGAAAGATCATAATTATGGTAGGTACATAATTTTAATTTCTAGGGACATGGATATGTTGTTCAATCCACACTTACTTGCTTGGCTTAGATGTACCAACCTTTTGCAGAATACCCAGACTAAGGCCATGGATTTCCCTGTAACTGGTAATTCTCTGTTTGGGGAGCAAACAGAGAACTACATGAAGATGGATGAGTATAGGACCACCTACAGGAGTGCTGCAGCCAAGAAAAAGCAGGCCATTCCTCAGAAGCAGCTATTCAGGGCTGGCAGGGGCAGGCCTTTTCAGTGGCCTTTCTACCAAGCTCAGGCCCCCTCCTCTTCTTTCCAGCAGATGGGGTTCTTTAGGGGAAGAGGCAGGCGTGGGATGACCGGGACTCCATCATCCACGCAGTCTAAGCCCCCTGCCAAACAGACACCCTGAGGTGTCAGTCAGGGTCGCCTCCCAAGTTCCAGTAGAGGGCAGACTGGCTCACTACTCCCAGGCCTGGGAGTCTATTACATCAGACAAATGGGTCCTGGAAGTAGTGAGCCAGGGACTTGCTCTCAGTTTCAAAAGGTTCCGAAAAATGAGAGCAAGGTCCTTCAGTCCTCCCTCTGCCTTGGAGACAAAGGCCTTAGAGGCAAAATCTCCTCCCTTCTGCTTCTGCAAACAATAGAGAAGGTACCTCATTGTCACAGGGAAAATGACTGTACTCCAGATACTTTCTTACCCCAAAAGACAGAGGAGTGGTGACCCATTCTAGATTTAAGGTACCTGAACAAACACTTAAAACCAAAATTCAAAATGGTAACTCTAAGAGTAATTCTTCCTCTGAGACCAGGAGACTGGCTAGCCTCTCTGGATCTCAGGATGCCTACTTCCACATACCTATCAGACATTCCCACAGAAAGTACCTTGGATTCCAAGTTGCCCTCAGGCTCATTACCAATTCAGAGCTATGCCTTTTCGGCCTAACATCGGCTCCAAGGGTGTTCACCAAGTGTCTCGCAGTAGTGGTGGCATTCCTCAGGAGACGAGGTATCCTTCTGTTCCCATACCTGGATGACTGGCTCCTAGTGGGCCAGTCCTCAGACCAAGTCAAGTCAGCCTTAGAGGTCGCTCAAAAGCTTCTAGAATCCTTGGGCTTCATTCAGAACCTAGAAAAGTCTGTTCTGGAGCCAGCCCAGCTTCTCACTTTCATAGGGGTGGAACTAGACACAATTCAGGCAAGAGCATTTCTCCCTCCCTCTCAAGGGTTCAGTCCTTTGTCACTCTGGTTTCCTCTTTTTGTCCTCTAGTTTCTCGTCCAGCCAGACACTTTCTACAGTTGCTGGGTCTCATTGCAGCATCCACAGCAGTGGTCCAGAGTGCAAGGTTTCAGTTGAGAGCAATTCATTTTCATCTCGGATCTTATTGCTCTCAGAAAAAAGACCCTCTGTCCAAATTGGTTCCTGTGTCTCGAATCCTAGTTCAGGCCCTCCAGTGGTGGCTGCAGGAGTACAGTCTTCAACAGGGTGTCCCTTTTCTCTGGCTCTTTCAGTGATTCTCACCACAGGTGCCTCTTTAATGGGGTGGGGGCTCACCTAGATCAGCTTACAGCTCAGGGAACCTGGTCTCACCAGGAGTCCATCCTACACATAAGCCTCTTCGAACTGAGAGCTGTCTTTCTGGCACTTCAGACGTTCTCAACTGCTGTTCAGGGAAAAGTGTTGCAGATCAGGGCAAACAATACCACAACCATGTGGTACATCAACAAGCAGGGAGGCACTTGGTCCTCGGCCTTGTGCACAGAGGCCATGAAAATATGGTCTCTAGCTCATTCCCGTCAGGCTTCCCTGACGACTGTGCATCTCCCAGGGAAAGACAACATTATAGCAGATGCTCTCTGCAGGATTTCCCAGGGGTCACCATGAATGGACCCCGAATCCTCTAATTCTTCAGGTCATCTTCAAGAGGTGGGGCACTCCAGAGATGGATCTCTTTGCAGGCCTGTACAATCACCAACTTCCTCTTTTTTTCTACAGACCACCTCTTCTGGATCCTGTCCCTCAGGATGCTCTGTTGTTGGATTAGACAAGCAGGTTTCTCTATGCATTTCCTCCTTTTCTTCTGATATTCAAGGGCCTGATCAAGATCAGGTCTCAGCCTTGCAAGGTAATTCTAGTGGCTCCAGACTGGGACAGACTGCCTGGTATCCCTTCTGTTGTCACTGTTCGTGCCTCTGTGTCTTTTCAGAAAGTTTAATCTTCTTACCTCCTCTCGCGAGGATTCTTTACCCCAACTTTCACACTCTCGGGCTCAAAGCCTGGCTCTTGAAGAGTTAGAATATGCAAGCCTGCATCTTTTCCAATCAGTCTTGGACATTTTAAAGGTTAGCAGGAAACCTGCTTCTAGAAAGACTTACAACTCCAAATGGAAGAGTTTTGGGTTTTGGTGTTCCCAGAAGCATGTATTGCCAGAGCTGGTTGATATTGCTACTGTTTTGGACTATTTGGTGTATCTTAACAGTTTAGGCCTCTGGCCTACTACCACTCAAGGTACATTTGGCAGCTGTGTCTGCCTGCCTTTCTGCTGGTAAGGACTCTTCCTGGCATTTCATCCAGTTTTCAAGAAATTTTCAGAGGCCTGGTACAAGTTAATCCTCACTTTGGGAGCCTACCCCTTCTTGGGACCTGAATATCTGTATTGCAGAGCTTATTCAGACCCCTTTTGAGCCTCTATCTTCAGCTGAGCTAAAGTACTTGACTTGGAAAACTGTATTCCTGGTAGCCATTACCTCTGTCAGAAGAATCCGTGAATTACAGGCTTAATCAGTGGAACCTGACTTCATTTCATTTCACAGTGATAAGATGGTCCTTCGAACCAACAGAAAGTTTCTTCCCAAGGTGGTATCAGACTTTCATTTGAATCAGTCTGTTATTGCCTGTATTTTTCACTGACCATTCTTCCTCTGGGGAGAGAAGATTACACAGTCTTGATGTAGAGAGGCTCTTAGTTATGTGGAACACACTAAGGCCCATAGAAAGCTGATCTTACTTCAAGAGGGCTCTTGCAATGGGTAATTACATATAGAACTGAAGCCGGCAATCGTCAGGGCGCCACGGAAAAATGTCTGGCGCGGTCCCTGGTGGTGCTTTCGTCAGGTGACTGGCGACATGCGACATCAGTATAAAGAGGCAGTCCCCAACGCCCACCTTCTAGTTCTTTCCTGCCATGCTCGTGTCGCGCCCTCGCATTTAAGTTCAACTGTTTCGTCAGTCTGTCGGTAGTTCTACCGTCAGTTTTTCTTCGATTTATTCAATTTTGTAATTATTTGTGGTGTATGTCATCCCCTACACCCTCCAAGCACAAGAATAAGTGCAACTCATGCGGCGCCCAACTCCCGCACAAAGACGCCCACTCCCAGTGCCTCTTCTGTCTAGGCCCGGACCACCCCGTGGAGAAGTGCCAGCATTGCCTGAAATTCAATGCCACCACCCGCAGACGGAGGCAGCAGTCCCTGGAGGCCCACATACTTGAAAAGAAAATGCCCTCCATGGAGAAGGAGCTGAAGAAGCTTCGTCAGGCCTCAACTTCCCTCGAGGGTCACCGCAAAAAGAAAGACAAGGAGAAGGACCGGGACTCCTCTTCCTCGGCCACTGCGACTTCAGCTGGAGTCGCAGTGCTAAAGGTAACGTCCATTCCGGAGGACCACCTCGCAACGGCCATCTTGGAGGCTTCCAAGACAGCGTCGGCCCGCCTGTCTGGCTTGCGCTCGGAGCTCTTCGGGCACCTCCAGCGGTAAAGGAGCTTCCACTCCCAGCAAGGCCCGCTCGCGCTCCATTGGTGCGCGAGTGGCTCCGGTAAGTCTGACGTCAGCTTCTCTGACGCCCACCCGGAGAAGGCCGCTAAGTTGCTCTCAACCCTTTGGGGCAGACCATAGCCCCAAAGCCGCGTGACCAGGCGGCACCCCTATCGTGGCCTGCCTCAGGCGATGGTTCGCCAAGACTAACATCGGCCTCGGTCACCGCGGCATCAGAGCCGATGCGACCCTATTGTGGTCGTCTGCCCCTCAAGTAGCTGCTCGCTGGGCCCTCTGGGGACCCAGTGTCTCCTCAGCCTGACCTCGATATTTCCTCCATCTCCAGGCGATGCGGGGATCTAGGTATGCTCCCGTCGGGTCTCCTCCCGCTGGGCCAGACGACCTGAAGTCGGTCCCTCGGATGTCAGTGCCAGTCTTGCTGTTGCGGGTGACATCTCTTCCCTGTCCATATGCCGTCCCTACACGGCCTGCCATCTGCTGGGCCTCCTGTTTCCCTGCCTGCCAGGCATCCTTCCGGTCTTCTGCCCTGCAGACCCCTCGGTCCCTGAGTATCCAAACCCGTCCTATCCGCTACCCGTCATACCGGGCCACAGTATCCAGCACCTTAGTACCCAGCGCCACAGTACACTGTGTCTCTCATTACCCGAGCTGGGTTTTCCGCCATCTGGTATAAATACTGGCAATGCGGATATCCCCAGTATCCGTATCCTCCTCCTCCACCGCCCCCCCAGCCACCGGTGGACTTGAAGGAGACTCTAGCCTCCTGGTGGGCTGAGGCCAGGGCTCAGCTCACCAGGGAGGTAGAGCGCCTTCTTCAAATGCCGGTCCCGGAACCCCTACGTCAGAGATGAAACTCCCTCCTCTCTCCTCCTCTGGATACCAGAGGTGACCCCTCCGGTTCCAGAACGGGACAGGATACGCCTCCCTGGGGGCTCCCCAGGGTCCGTTCCTCCCTGCCTTGGGAGGTGGAGTCTTCTTCTTCCTCCCTCGGAGACCTTGGATGACTCGGTCATTCCGACCTGGATGACGAGCCCCACTCTCTGGATAAGCCCAGGCAGAGTACTCCTCCAAAGTCACCTCTGGAGGATCCTTCGTTCTGGAGTTGCTACGTAAAATCCAGGAGCTCATCAGTGGCATTACTTGGAGCGGATCCACAGTGTAGAAACTCGCTCGCGCCTGGATCTGCCAGAGACACGCTCCGACCCTGGTGCCACCCTGGATTGAGCCTCATGCGACCTTGTCTCCATTATTGGAAGCAACCGTCGTGACCTAGGCCCTCTTCCTAGGAAGTCACATAGGCTTTATCAGGCTCCCGAGGGTGTTGACTCTCTCAGTTCGCACCCTCGAGCTGATTCGGTCGTGATTAGCGCCCGTCATGGCAGGACAACTAACCCAAAGCACCTGAGCTAGTCACCACCTCACAAGGATTCTCGCCTTCTGGACCAGTACGGAAGAAGGTCTCACCTTCTTCCACTCTGGGTATCAGGACCCTGAATTATGTTGGTCATAGGGGGATTACCAGAAGGCTATCCTTAGTGAGGTAGAATCAAGTTGGACCCCTTCCTGAGTCTCCGACAAAGCAGGAAGTGGCTGATCTAGTCCAGTCTGCCGTCGGCCAGCGGCCGTTGCTTCATACTCCTCTTGATGCAGTGGACACTGCGGTTGGGCTCGGCTTTCACCGTTGGTTTGCAGTGTCATACCTGGCTTCATGTGTCAGGATTGGTCCCAGAGGTGCAGTCTGCCTTCCGGGGATCGGCGCTGTTCAGTGGCGATGTCAGGACATCATCACCGATCTGCAGGAGAAGGGTACTGCACTGAAGTCCATCGACTCCATGCACAAACCCCCTCAGGCTCAGCGTCGTCCCTTTCGCAGACGTAATCGGCAAAAAGCAAAACGTCAGGGAAAGAGGGCCAGTAAACGTGGGGCCACTCCGGCTGCCAAGCCTCCCCACCCAAAAAAGCAGCGGGGGTTTCAGCGGGGATGCTGCCTCACACCATCTGACTCCTTCCCTCTCCCACAGCCTCCCTCTTTTCCAGAGGAACCAATGGGAGGGAGATTCTCCCTCCACCTACCAGCTTGAGAGAGGGCAACTTCAGATGCTTGGGTGCTCCTGCTGATCGCAGAGGGGCACTCAGAGTTTCTTCTGAAACCTTCTCGAAGACCTCCCCCTAGGTCATCTTACTCCCCGGAACATCATCTTCTGGTTCAGTAAGAAATATCCACTCTTCTCTTGAAGGAGGTGATAGAACCCGTTCCTCTCCACCTTTGGGGGACGGGATACTATTCCCATTTCTTCCTCGTCCCAAAGAAGTCGGGCAATGTGAGGCAGATTCTCGACCTCAGCTCCCGGAATTTGTTTATGGAGTACAAAAGGTTCAGAATGCTCTCCCTGTAGGGCCTTCTGCCCCTTCTTTGGCCGGGACAGTGGATGTGCGCTCTGGACATGCAGAATGCTTACCTGCATATCCCTATTCGCCCTTCCCACCACAAATTTCTACATTTTGCATTCCAGGGGGACCATTGCCAGTTCAAGGCCCTCCCATTTGGTCTTTGCTCGGGGCCCCGAGTGTTCACCAAATGTCTTTCGGTGGTGGCGGCCTACCTGCGTACCAAGGGGGGGTGCAGGTTTTCCCATACCTGGACGATTTGCTCCTGGCTGCCCCATCCAGGGAGGAACTCCTGCGCTTCCTTTCCCTTACCCTGCAGGTTTTTGCCTGCCTGGGTATTGCCATCAACCAGACCAAGTCCCACTTGATCCCGTCTCAGAGGCTCCAGTTTATCGGGGCGATCCTGGACACGACCGCCAGCATGGCTTTCCTGCCTCTGGACAAGGCGGCCTCCCTCCAGGCTCAGGTCAGGCTGTTGTCCAGCCACAGGTGGGTCAGTGCAAGGTCGGTCCTTCACCTCCTCGGGCTTATGGCGGCTGCAATTCTGACAGTCCCTCGCACTCTGCTCCACATGAGAATTTCTCAATGGATGCTTCAGTCTGAATGGGATCAGCTGGCAGACCACCTAGATCAACTGGTTCTGGTCTCCACTCCTATGGCTTGGGACTTACAATGGTGGATGGCTCAGGAGAAACTTTGCGGGGAGTTCCTTCTGTCTTTCTTCCCTCCCAGATGCTGACGACAGGCGCTCTCAGGCGGCTTGGGGAGCCCATATCGGACCTCACAGGACCCAGGGCTGCTGGTCCAAGCTTGAGAAATCTCTACACATCAATGTGCTCGAGCCTGGGCTGTGCTGTATGCTCTTCAGGCTCTGCATCTGCTTCCCAGGCACCTAGCTGTACAGACTGACATGTGTGAGTCTGGTACATCAACAAACATGGAGGAACTTTTTTACCCTCTCTGCAGGAGGCAATGTGAGTTTGGGAGTGGGCAGTGCAGCACAGTCTTCACCTCACGGCAATTCACGTCCCGGGGGTCGAGAACATGTTGGCAGACCATCTAAGTCAGTCATCTGCTTACGCTCACGAGTGGGAACTGGAACAGGGGGTAGCAGACGATATCTTTCTACATTGGGGAATACCTCCGGTAGACCTGTTCGCATCTCCTCACAACACACAACTTCCCGACTTCTGCTCACTCGCTCCAGGGTGCATCATTTTTTTGGAGAGACGCTCTGCCTCTAGACTGGAAGGGCAGATTTGTCTATGCTTTCCCCCCCATTCCCTTGATTCTGAGGGTCTTACAGAAACTCGTCTCAGAAGGAGCTTGAATGGTACCGATCACTCCGTTCTGGCCCAGGCAAGTTTGGTGTTCTCTTCTGCAACAGCATTCAGAGGAACTTCCTCTTCCTCTGTCGCGACTTTTGCTGATCCAGGATCAGGGGACCCTGGTCCATCCAGGCCTCAAGTCCCTTCAGTTGCACACGTGGCTCCTGCAGACGTAGCTCAAGCTCGATTTGGGGTCTCCTCTCTCCCCCCCCTCCCCCCGAGTGGCTGAGATTCTGTTGGAGGCAGAAACCTCCACTAGATCTACCTATGCCATGAAATAGAAATGGTTCACTATCTGGACCACTTCAAAAGATTTCAAGCCTTTCTGTGCTCTGTTGGATGGCTTCTGGATTACTTGCGACACCTTTTTGATCTGGGTCTCAGTCATTCATATTTGAAGGTTCACATGGTGGCCATCTCGGCCTACCATGTCCCTTTGGACAGGAGGTTTGCTCAGCTGGAGGTCTCAATACCTTTCTTATGGGGGTTATCCACCTGAGACCCCATCCAGGTTCCTACTTCTCCTTGGTATTTGAATTTTATCCTTGAGAAGCTTACTCTGCCTCCTTCGAGCTGGCAGCCTCAGCAGACCTGAAGTTCCTCTCATGGAAGACTCTCTTCCTCTTGGCCATTACTTCTGCTCGGAGGATTTCGAGCTCCAGGCCTACATAGAAACATAGACTTTGACGGCAGATAAGGACCACTTGGCCCACCCAGTCTGCCCATTTCCTCACTTATTGGATAAGCTGCAGGTTCTAGTTAACCAACAGCCTACTTCCTGCACCCCCACTATAATTGCCTTATGTTTGTCCCATGCATGTTTGAATTCCCCACTGTTTTAGACCCTAGACCTCCCAGGAAGGTGGTTCCATCGTCCACCACTCTCTCCATGAAAAAGAATTTCCTCACATTACCCCTGAGTTATCCTACCTCTATCTTTAAATTGTGCCCCCTTGTTCTTGCACATCTTTTTCTGAAAGATGCTACCTCCTGGACTTTGTTGATTCCTTTGAGGTACTTGAAAGTTTCTATCATGTCCCCCCGTCCCTCCTTTCATCAAAGGTATACATATTAAGCTCTCTGTCTCTCTTCATATGGTTTCTGATGCAGACCCTGCACCATTTTAGTTTCCCTCATCTGGACTGCTTCCATCCTGTCTGTGTCCTCGCGTAGACGGGGTCTCCAAAACTGCAGGCAGTACTCCAGATGGGGTCTCGCCAACTGTCTGTACAGAGGGATATCCACTTCCCTTTTTCTACTTGTGATGCCCCTCCCTATGCATCCCAATATCCCCCCAGCTCTCCTTACTGACTTTTCACATGTGCTTACCCACCTTTAGGTCATCTGATATGATTATCCCCAGGTCCCTTTCCATTATTATTGTTGTTCCTACCTCTCTGCCATTGTGTACTTTTCTCCTGGGTTTTGTTTCCCCGGTGCATTACTTTGCACTTCTTTGCATTGAATTTAAGTTGCCATACATCTGACCATTCCTCCAACTTTGCTAAGTCCCTTCTCATCCTTTCTACCCCTGCTTGTGTATCAACTCTGTCACAGATCTTTGTGTCATCTGCAAAGAGGCATACCTTTCCTTCCAGACCCTCTGCAATATCACCTATAAAGTTGTTAAAGAGGTCTGGACCCAGTACTGAGCCCTGAGGTACTCCACTAGTAACTCCCAATTCTTCGGAATGAGTTCCATTCAGTATTACTGTCTGTGTCCTGTTGTGCAGCCAGTTTGCTACCCACGCTACCACCCTGGGACCCACTCCCAGGCTGGCTAACATGATTATTAATCTTTTGTCGGTTCTGTGTCAACTATGACTTTGGTCACCATCAAAGAAATCAATTAGATTTGTCTGACATGACCTTTCCATTGTGAATCCGTGCTGCATTGGGTCCCAGCCCGCTGGCTCTAGGTATTCAACAGTTCTTCTTTCAGAAGGATTCCATCATTTTCCTACCACTGAGGTCAAACTAACAGGTCTGTAGTTTCCGCTTCTGCCTTGCTCCCACTTTTGTGAAGGGAATCGCATCTGCCCTCTCCAGTCCTCAGTTACCACCCCATCCTCCCATGATTTGTTAAAGTGTGGTCACTGATGTCACTAGGTCCCCCCTTAGTTCTTTTGGGATTCTGGGATGAATCCCATCAGGCCCCATTGCTTTGTCCACCTTGAGTTTTAGGAGTTCTTTCAGGACTCTTTCTTCTGTAAATGGACTAGTGTCAACCCCTCCTACCCAGAGTGCTTCTATTTTTTGGTTTAGGTAACTCCTCCTCCTCTTCTTTCTGAATACTGAGCAAAGTATTCATTCAGTATCTCTGCCTTTCACTGTCTCCTCTGCCCACTTCCCTCTCCTTTATAATCTTCACTGTCCTCCTTAACCTTTCTATGCTCCTAATGTACCTATAAAGGTTTTATCCCCCTTCTTAACTGAATTGGCTATCTTTTCCTCGGTTTGGGCCTTTGCTATTCTGACTGCCTTCCCCACTTCTTTCTGCTTTAATTGATACAGTTCCCTATCGTGCTCCTTCTGTGATTCCTTATACTTTCTGAATGCAGCCTTTTTCTTCTTAACCTTCCCTGCCACCTCTTTTGAGAACCATAGTGGTTTTTTACTCCGTTTTGTTTTCTTTAATTTGTTTCACACAAAGGCTTGTTGCCTCCATGATGGCAGTTTTGATTTTCTCCATTGTTTCCCCATTTGGTAGTGGATTCCTCAGGCACTCACCCATTTTGCCAAAGTCAGCCCTTCTAAAGTCCAGTATCCTTGTTTTTGTATGGCTTGTCTCCATGGTTGTGCTTATTGTGAACCACACTGTGTGGTGGTCACTTGCTCCCAGATGGCTACTGACTTCTAAATCTATGATCTTCTCTCCATTTGGGAGTACCAGGTCTAATATTGCTCCCTGCCAAGTGGGTTCCAACACTAGCTGTCTAAGGCATGCCCCCTGTAGGGCATCGAGAATGACCCTGCTCTTGGATGTGACTGCAGTACATGTTGTCCAGTTAACATCTGGCATATTCAGGCCCCCCCCATCAACAGTATCTCCCCTTTTTCAGCCATTTTGAGAATGTCCTCTATCATTTTCTTGTCCATTTCCTCCCCTTGACATGGGGGTCTGTATACAACCCCTGTGCAGATTGTGGTGCTATTTCCTGTCTCCAAGGTAACCCACAGTGCCTCTTGTCCTCTCCCTTTACTTTTTAGTTCTGTAACTTTGATCCCTTCCCTTATGTAGAGAGCTACGCCACCTCCTCTTTTATCCTCCCTGTCCCTTCTGTAGATTGTGTACCCTGGTATGTTGACATCCCAGTCATGGTTCTCCGTGTACCATGTTTCCATGACTGCCACAATATCCAAGTGTCCCTCTTCCATCAGGGCTACTAGCTCAGGAAGCTTGTTTCCCAGACTACGGGCATTGGTACTCATTGCCCTCCATATAATGTTGGCTTTATCCTTTTTTCCCCCATTCCTGCTCTTATATTCTTTGTCTATGTCTCCATTTACCCCTGTCCATCCCTCTGTCAACCTCTGTACCTCAGTGTTTACCTTATTACCTGCCATGTTTTGTGGGGGGGAGACTTGACATTTCCTGCTTCCTGTCAGCATCCTCCCCCCTTGGCTAGTTTAAAAGCTTGCCAAGGAAGCATTTAAACCTATCACCTAGGAGCTTGGTTCCCTTCCTGGACAGATGCAGACCATCGTGCCAGTACAGACCTTCATCTCTCCAGGTGGACCCCCAGTCCCCAATGAAGCCGAAGCCAAAGCCCTGTGCTTTGCACCAGTTTTGCAACCATTCATTAAACTGCATGGTGTGCAGTACCCTAGCATCACCCCTGCCATAGGCCCTGATGTGTAAAATCCCGTATTTGATTTTTCACAAGAAATGTGTGGCTCTGCGTACCAACCCTAAGTTTCTCCTCGAGGTGGTAGCAGAATCTACGCTGAATCAGTCCAGTTACCTGCTTTCTTTATGCAGCACTCCAATCAAGGGGAGTACCTTCTGCATACTCTGGACATTCACCAGATTCTGAGATACTACACCAACAGGACGAAGGATCTCAAACATTAAGCAACTGTTTGACTCTTGCCCATAAAAGTGAAGGCAATGCTGCTTCTAAGCAATGCCTGTCTAAATGGTTGGCTCATTGTATCACTTTCTGTTATGACAAGTACAACAAGACCCTGCCGGATCAAGTCAGAGGCCACTCCACCAGAGGGGTCGCTGACTCTGCGGCTTGTTTCAAGAATGTGTCGGCAGCAGACATTTGTGCAGCCGCTACTTGGACTTCTATCCATACCTTTATGAAACATTACAGTTTGGACATTCTCTCGCCGTCGAGATGGCTTCGGGTTGGCTGTTCTACAAGGCCTCCTTTCCTCACGGCCTTCACAGCCAGAGGTTCTGCTCTGAGTAGTTTTCCTCCTCCTATTTGCTTCTCCTTGTTCCAGACTGCCTGGGACTCAGTCCTATGTAATTACCTCTGCAAGAGCCCTCTTGAGTAATAGTACAGATCTTACTTGAGGGCTCTTGCACTGGTGATTACATAGGACCTGACACCGACTGGCGGCAGGACCACGGAAAAATTTCTAGCTGCGGTCCTGGCGAGGACCACCCCACACAGTTAGGTGACGGCGTCAGGAGATGTCAGTATTAAGGCGGTCCCTCCGCCCGCCTTCCAGTTCTTTCCACTGTTAGCTTATGCCAGCACTTGGCGGAGAAGTTCCTTGCTCATCAGGCTCCTTAAATCGGTTATTTTACGAGTTTTAAACTATTACTAGTAATCGGTCATTCGTCAGTGTATGTTGTCCCTACACCTCCGGGCAAAGACAAAAATAGGACTCTGTGGCGGCGCCTAGCCCCGCAGACAAGGACAACATTCCTGTGCCTTTTTGCCTAGGGCCCGACCATCAGGTAGAGAAGTGCCACCACTGCCTGAGTTTCAACTCGGCCACCCGGAGAAGGCGGCAGCAGTCCCTGGAAGCCCACATTCTCGAAAAGATGAGCTCCATGGAAAAAGAACTCAAAAAAACTTCGGCAGGCGTCAGCTTCCCCTGAAGGCCATCGCAAGAGAAAGGACAAAGAAAAGCACCGAGACAAGGGCTCCTCTCCCACCGCGACTCCCTTGGGAGTCAGCGTGTTAATAGCGTCCACCGCTCCTCGGCGGCCGCTTAGGAAGGCTTCTAAGGCAGCATCAGTCCACCCGTCTGGCTCGCGCTCTGGCCAGTTAGACCTCGAGCTCTTGGAGCTTCCGCCCTAATAAAACCGGCGGCTTTGCACGCCCTACGGCGGCGTGGCTCCAGTAAGCCAGATGTCGGCATCCTCTGTCCCTAGCAGAGGGTTGGTAAGTCGCCCGACCCTCCGAGCGGCGCGCGACCCCTCTTCCGCCAGACCAGGCCGCCCCTCCATCGCGGCCTGCCTCCAGCGAAGGTTCCGTTAAGTTGGACGCTGGCGCCCGCCCGGATCCAGCTGGCAATATGCACGTCTGTCCACCCGACATCCGCAGAGCGGATGAGCTGATGCCGGACCCTCCCACGTCCGTCGTTCCTGGCTCCCTGCAGCCTTCGCTGCCCTCTGAGGTCCCCCGAGTCTCCTCAGCCCAACCCCGGGGATTTTTGCCCTCTATCCCTGGGTGATGCTGAGGTCCCTGTTCCATCTCCGTCGGACCAACCTCCTGCTGATCAGACGTCTGCTCCCCCGACGCCGGTAATGCAGACTCCGGGCGACATCCATTTCGGATGCCGCCCGGCGCCGACCCCCGAGCCTTCTGCCCCAGTCCACCTGCGGGAGCCGTCTGCTCCGGCAGCTCCCCGGCTCCGGGTACCCGACCCCCAGTATCAGGCGCCGTCATATCTGGGACCGCAGTATCAGATGCTGCAGTACCAACACCGGCCTACCCGATGCCAGGCTTCCTGCCGTCCTGGTTATGGATACCGCTCTATGGATATATCCCATACCCTTATCCCCTCTTCCTCCACCACCACCACCCCCCAGCCGCCAGTGGATTTGCAGGAGACTGTAGTCTCCTGGTGGGCTGAGGCCAGGCTCAGCTCACCAGAGAGATGGAGTCTCATCTTGCGATGGTGCTGGTACTGGTTCCCGTACGTCCACAGCGACAAACTCCTTCCCCTCCTCCAGCCACCAGGTCTAAACCCTCTGGGTCCAGAGAGGAGCAGGACACGCTTCCCCGAGGGCTTCCCAAAGGGTCCGTTCCTCCCCCTAGACTGGAAAGGGAGTCGTCGTCTTCTTCAGTTTCTTCCTCTTCCTCCTCCGACGCCTAGGATGCTTCCGACGGCTGCTCAGAGGACGACGAGCCTTGCTGTCTGTCAAAGCCCAGGCCAAGGACTCCTCCAGAGGATCCTTCCTTCATGGAGCTGCTACGTAAAATCCAGGCAGTGCATAAGTGGCAATCGTTGGAGCCAGACCCACAGCAGTTGAAACTCGCTGAGCATCTGGATCTGCCGTGACAGCTCCCACTTTGGTGCCACTCTGGATCGAGCCTCATGCCCACCTTACCACCACCATTTGGAAACAACCGTCGGCATTAGCCTTTCTTCCACAGTCGAACAGGCTATACCAGACTCCAGAGGGTGTTGACTATTTAGATTCCACCCTCGAGCTGACTCTGTCGTGATTAGTGCCGCTCACGGCGGTCAGCTAATCAAAGCACCTTAGCTCGCCGCCACCTGATAAAGAATCCCGCCTTCTGGACCAGTATGGCAAGAAGATTTTTGCTTCTTCCACGCTGGGGATCAGGGCCCTGAACTGTCAGTCACATGGAGGATTACCAGAGGCAATTCTTCCTGAGGTGGAAACCAAATTGGACCCCCTGCGGACTCTCAAGTCAAGCAGGAACTGTCTGACCTCCTCCGCTCTGCACGTTCGGCCAGTCGACACATGCTTGGTGCGACTTACGATGCAGTGGACACTGCTGGACGGAGCTCAACTTTCGCCGTAGGCTTACGACGTCATGCTTGGCTCCGTGTGTCAGGGTTGGTCCCGGAAGTGCAGTCCGCTATACAGGAAGCGCCCTTCCGGGGGTCGGTGCTCTTCGGGGGTGATGTCAAGGACATCATCAATCTGCAGGAGAAGGGGACAGCACTAAAGTCCGTCGACTCTATGTACCATCCCCATCAACTGCAGCGCTGTCCCTTTCGCAGACGGAAACGGCCAAAGGCGAAACCTCCGGGAAAGCGGGCCACTAAGCGCCAGGCCCCGGGCTGCCAAGCCCCTCCACCCAAAAAGCAGCGGGTGCTTCAGCTGCACGCTGCCCCCACCACCTGACTCCTTCCCTCTCCCACAGCCTCCGGGCTTCCCGGAGGAACCAGTAGGAGGGAGGTTCTCCCTCCACCTCCCAGGCTGGGAGAGGATAACAACAGATTCATGGGTGCTCCAGCTAATCACAGGAGGACACTCAATAGAGTTTCTACAGAAACCACCTCGTCACCCTCCCCAAACATCGTCGTACTCTCGGGAACATCATCTTCTGGTCCAGGAAGAGATTTCAGCACTGTTGCTGAAACAGGCGATATAACCTGTCCCCCTTCCCCTTACAGAGAACTGGTTACTATTCCCACTTCTTCCTGGTCCCAAAGAAGACAGGAGATGTAAGACCTATCCTAGATCTCGGTTCCCTGAACCTATTCGTGGAATACAAGAGGTTCAGAATGCTCTCACTGCAGAACCTTCTGCCCCTCCTCTGCTTGGGCCAGTGGCAGTGCGCTCTGGATATGCAGGATGCCTACCTGCATATATCCATTTGCCCGTCCCACCTCAAATATCTCCGTTTTGCTTTCCAGGGGGACCACTACCAGTTCAAGGCACTTCCATTTGGCCTCTCCTCAGCTCCTTGAGTATTTACCAAATGCCTTGTGGTGGTGGCGGCCTACCTGCGTACCCGGGGAGTGCAAGTTTTCCCGTACCTGGACGACTGGCTCCTGGCGACCTCGTCAAGGGAGGAACTCCTGCGCTGCCTCTCCCTTACCCAACAGGTCTTTGCCTGCCTGGGTATTACCATCAACCATTCCAAGTCTCATTTGATCCCATCCCAGAGACTCCAGTTTATTGGGGCGATACTGGACACGACTCTGGGCAGGGCCTTCCTGCCACCGGACAGGGCTGCCTCTATTCAGACTCGGGTAAGTCTGTTGTCCGGCCGCAGGCGAGTCACTGCAAGGTCGGTTCTTCGCCTTCTCGGGCTCATGGTGGCTGCTATCCCGACAGTTCCTCACACTCGGCTTCACATGAGGGTTTCTCAGTGGACGCTTCGCTTCCAATGGGATCAATTGGAGGACGACTTGGATCAGCTCGTCCTGGTCTCCTCTTCCATGGTTCGAGACTTGCAGTGGTGGATGGTCAGAGAGAGCCTGTTTCGGGGGTTCCATTCTTCCTTCCTCCCCCCTTCCAGACTCTGACCACAGATGCCTCGGGCGAAGGTTGGGGAGCCCATCTCGGTCCTCATCGGACCCAGGGCTCTTGGTCCAAGCTCGAACTAACACTTCACGTCAGTGTGCTCGAGCTCCAGGCAGTGCTTTATGCACTCCAAGCCCTCCATCTGTATCTCCTTCCAGGCCACCTAGCCGTCCAGACAGACAATATATGTGTGGTATGGTGCATCAACAAACTGGGAGGGACTCTGTCCTACCCTCTTTGCAGGGAAGCAATGAGAGTGTGGTATTGGGCAACACAACACGACCTTCACCTTACGGCAACTCATGTTCCGGGAGTCGAGAACACCTTGGCAGACAAGCTGAGTCGCTCGTCCGCCCTGGCACACGAGTGGGAACTGGATCAAGGGGTCCTAGACGATATCTTCCTACGTTGGGGAACACCACAGGTCGACCTGTACGCTTCCCCTCAAAACGCAAAGCTTCCAGATTTCTGCTCGCTCGTTCAAAAGTGAGGCATTTTCTGGAGAGACTCTCTGTCTCTAGATTGGAAGGACAGATTCGTCTATGCCATTCCCCCAATTCCTTTGATCCCACGGGTCTTGCAGAAACTAGGTTCAGATGGAGCACGAATGATTCTGATCGCTCCTTTTTGGCCCAGACAAGTTTGGTTCTCTCTTCTGCAACAATTCTCAGAGGAACCTCTGCTTCCTCTTCCTCTGTCACGATGTTTACTGACCCAGGATCGGGGGACCCTGGTCCATCCAGGTCTCAAGTCCCTTCAGCTACATGCATGTCTCCTGCAGACATAGCCCAATCCTGCTTTGGAGTTTCTCCCCTGTGGCGGAAATTCTGGTGGAGGCTAGGAAACCCTCCACTAGGTCTACCTATGCCATGAAGTGGAAAAGGTTCACAATCTGGGCTGCTTGGAAAGATGTTGAGCCTTTCTCCTGTCCCGTGGGACATCTGCTGGTGTACCTGCGCCATCTCTTTGACCTAGGTCTTAGTCACTCCTCTCTGAAAGTCCACACGGTGGCCATTTTGGCCTATCACGTTCCCTTTGCAGACAGAACGTTTGCTCAACTGGAATTCTCGAAGACTTTCCTCAGAGGGGTTCTCCACCTGAGACCTCCTATTCGAGTTCCCGCCCCTCCTTGGGATTTGAATTTTGTTCTTGAGAAACTAACTCTGCCTCCTTTTGAACTGGCAGCCTCCGCAGACTTGAAGTTCCTTTCTTGGAAGACACTTTTTCTCATGGCCATTACCTCGGCTCAGAGGATTTCCGAGCTCCAGTCCCGGATGTGTAAAATTCCATACTTGATTTTCCTCAAGGAACATGTGGCTCTGCGCACCAATCCTAAGTTTCTCCCCAAGGTGGTAGCGGAATCTACATTGAACCAGTCCATAGAGTTACCCGCTTTCTTTACACAGTACTCCAATCAAGGGGAGTATTTACTACATACTATGGATGTTCACCGGATTCTGAGATACTACACTAACAGGACAAAGGATCTCAGAAAAGACTGATCAACTGTTTGTCTCTTTTGCACCCATAAGAAAAGGCAATGCTGTTTCTAAGCAATGCCTATCCAAATGGTTGGCTCATTGCATCACTTTCTGTTATGACAAGTACAAGACGACCCTTCCGGGTCAAGTAAAAGGCCACTCCACCAGAGGAGTCGCTGCCTCAGCGGCTTGTTTCAAGAATGTGTCAGTGGCAGACATCTGTGCTGCCGCCACTTGGACGTCCGTCCTTACCTTTACAAAACATTACAGTTTGGATATTGCCTCTCATCGTAGAGCAGGCTTCGGGTTGGCTGTCCTGCAAGGCCTCCTTTCTTAAGACCTTCACAGCTAAAGGATCTACTCTGAGTAGCTTTCCTCCTCCCGTGTGCTTCTTGTTCCAGACTGCTTGGGACTCGGTCCTATATGTACCTACCTACCTACTGCAAGAGCCCTCTCGAAGTAAGTTAGTACAGTTACATAAGAACTTACCGTAACAGTAGATCTTCGAGAGAGGCTCTTGCAGTAGGTAATACCTTCCCGCCCTCCATCCCCCTAAGCTTTTTCAGCTCCTTTTCCAGTGAGGGAAATATTCGCTTCTTTCTCGTCTGGCCTCCTTTGGCGGGAAAGAACTGGAAGGCGGACGTGAGGGACTGCCCCTTTATACCGACGTCTTCTGACACCGGTCACCTGACGTGGGGGCGGTCCCTCACCAGGGACTGCTAGCTAAAAAATTTTCCGTGGGGTCCTGCCACCTGCCAACGTTAGTCCTATATGTAATTACCTACTGTAAGACCATCTCTCGAAGATCTACTGTTACGGTAAGTTCTTATGTAACTGTACTTTTCTACTGGTATTCATGGGGGGGGGGGCAATAAAATCGATCTGTAAAGCATGCCAAGGGCCAGAATGCCTTTGTGGGAGTAGTTTGGCATTTCTTTTGGTAGGGATGGGGTTGTTTTGCACACAAAAAAGACGGTTATCTATGTATTGTTTGACATCCTTGGTGACACCAGGTGGTGATCTTGAGCCTTTGGAGTGTTTTTTCCACACCCTGGTGTCCACCAGTGGGGGTGTCATGCACCTGGTGCAGAAATTCGGACCTAAGACAACGAGGTACCACCCACAATTTGGTGGTGGTATCATCTGGTTGGTACCAAATGAGCTTGTCATCTGGGGACAAGTGTAACTTACCTTCATGCCTTCGGTATGGGTTATGGGCAGGTAGCTTCTCAGTGCCTTTGTCCAGAAGTCTGAACACATCTTTGAGTTCACAGTCGGCATGCTGGGCTTCTGACAAATCCAAGGGGAGAAGGGTTCAGGTTTCTTCCTGACAGCTGCAATGTGCACAGCTGCTCTGGCTTCTGGATGGTCCGTCATCCAGATGTCCCCCCCTCGGACCCCTTCCTTAGCAAGGGTGTCAGCTGCGTCATTGAAGGCATGATGGGGGTCATGTATGGAGTGGGCCTTAACCTTGTGTACATAGTTTGTGTACAAATTTCTGTGCCAGTGAATGAGTGTATATTACCAGTTCCTTGTATTTCACTGGGGTGCCATCAGAAGAGGTAAAGGAGGAGTTCTGCCAGAAAGGGAGAAATTCTGTAAGAGAACAAACCCAGTTAGTATGTGTGTTTAAAAAAAAAAAAAAAAAAAAAAAAAATTTATGGTAGCCCCGGTTCCATGCTGGACGAACTCGAGGGCACAGGCCACCGCTTCCATTTCTGCATACTGTGATGATGCTACACTGCAACGTTTGGAAATTTTAAGTGTTACCAAAAGGGTAAACTACGAATGTACCCATTCCTGCTATCTGTTCTTCCTGATAATAGGAAGCTGATCAGTCTGTAAAAACGTGACACAGAGGTGTTCTCAAGTAGTTGTGGTGTAGCAGGAAGGAAAGGGCCTGGATCTGGTAGATCAGGTGGCTGCAGTGTACAGTCATGTGGTTCTCCTTGGAAAAGGAGGCCATGCGCCAGCATGAATGGCATTTTGGTTGGGTGGACCTTGATGTCCCTATCCTGGAGAAGTATGGACCAGTGTGTCAGTCTGGTATTGGAAACTGATACATCCTTTACTGTGTCTGAGAGCAGGAAGGTTATTGGGGTGTGGTTTGTACTGATGATCTGGGGGTAGTACCCAATGATATACAAAAAGTGCTTGACAGCCCAGTAGGTAGCCAGAAGGTTCCTTTCATAAAGGCTGTACTTCTAGTCCACTAGGGTCAAGAGCTGTGATGCATATGCAGTGGGTCTTAGGATGCCATGAACCTTCTGGGTCAACACTGCAGACATAGCAGTGTCAGAGGTGGCAGATTCCAGATGGAATGGCAAGGCTGGTTTGGGGTTGACCAAAGCTGTAGCTGAGGCCAGGGCCTGCTTCAGTGACGTCACAGCTTAGGAATGTGTGAGGCCCCAAATCCAGGGAGCATCCACTTTCAGTAGTTCATACAGAGGGGCGGCCTTCTGAGCAAAATTACAAATAAAATCTCTGGAATAATTTACCATACCTAGAAATCTTCTAAGGGTGGTCACACTGGTGGGGAGTGTCAAGTCCTGCAATCCCTGTATCTTCTTCCAGCTAGGGCTTCTGCCTTTGTCTGTTGTCCTCAGATCAAGAAAGAGTACCTCTTTCTGGCACAGTTGTGCTTTTGCTGGGTTACACTTGAGGTCTGCCCTCTGAATGAGGGTTAGTAATTCGTCCAAGAGATCCAGATTTTGTTTCTGTGTGGCTCTGACCAGCAACAGGTTGTCCACATACTGCAAGAGGCACTGGGGTGTCGAGAAACCCTCAAGAGCATCCATTATGTGCAGATGGAATAGGGAGGTGCTGTTATGGAACCCCTGTGGTTGGCAGGTCCACGTGTACTGCCTAACTTCAAAGGTGAAGGCAAACTTATATTGACTCGGGGGTGCAATGGTAGTGACCAGAAACCATTGGAAATATCCAGGGCACTAAACCATTGTTGGTCAGGGGTCACTAATCATAGCACATCTGGTGCTGATGCCACCGTTGGGGCACAACGAGGGGCGACCTGGTTTAGTCTCCTGTAGTCACTTGTAAGTCTCCGTGCACCCGTAGGTTTTTTCACAGACCACACTGGGGAATTCACAGTGGAAACACATGTCCTGATTACACCTTGCTTGAGGAGTGATTTGATTGTTTCCCTAAGAGAAGGCAAGGCCTTGGATTGAAAAGGGTATTGCTTTTGCCTGTCATGGGCTGGACCTGTCACTTCAATGACAGTGCGTATATTACCACAATCATGCTTGTTGAGATGCCTTTGTAGGATGGGAAGGAGCTTTGGGAAAAGCTCATGGTTCTTAAATCTGACATCATACTCTTAGTCATTGCGGCTATTGTTGCAACCACATGTGACTCAGGAATCATGATAGTGTGATACTGTCCCTGAATCTGTATCAACAACATGTTGGCGGGTCTACAATACAGCCATGGGGTGCCAAGAAGTCATTTCGATAATACTAGGGTGATCATGCAGTACCATCAGCTGAAAGGTGTGATGTCGCCTTCAGGTGTCCCAGTGTCTCAGAGTAGTGGCAGGGAGCGATATGCAGGTAGCCTAGTTTCGTCTACACCAGACATATTAGTCTTCTGTCTGGTAGACCAAGGTGATGTGTCTGGGTTGTCATCCTGCGGTAGACACACTGCAGCGCCTGTATCCAACAAAACTGTAAGTAGGCAGCCCCAACCTCTGCCTCTGTGCAGGGTCTTCCATTTGTATCAAGACTAGCTTGTTTACAATACGGACTGGGGCCTGTAATTGTCAATCCGTACCAGTAGAGGCATGGGGAAGCTCTTGAAAGGGTGTTTGAGCCTCGTTCCTGTGAACCATTTCACCATGCTGTACTGATGCTATACAGGGAGCCGCTTCTGGGTTCAGGCCTGTAGGGGCCCCGAGATCCTGGATTTCTGGTATCTCTGCTGCCTGTGGAGGCCTGCTCTCCCAGTTGGACTGCAGCAAGGGCCCGAACTGGGACAGTGTACGCTACGGAGCGCACTTTCCCGAGAAGGTCTCGGAGGCTTCGGTTCTCATCGGCTGTTTCCCTATACGAAGGGCCTGGTCTCTGTTGTTTACCTTTATTATTTTTCTGGTGTTTCTTGATCTTATCTGTGTCAGTCTTCACCATTCATCACAGATGGGTATCTGTCTGAGGTCAGGACCCCGCGGGAGCTTTTATTTTATTTTTTTTTAAGGGTAGGCGGAGCCGACACACCATCGGTGCCGCCCTCTGGGCCGACGCTCGCAGGTTGGCCGTTAGACTGTGTCGACTCCACCCTCCTGCCAGTTCTTCATCTCCCACCCTAGAGGTCACCTCGTGTGGAAGCTGAAGAGATTTGAGACCTGCTTCGCAGTGTTCTACCGTTACGCAGTATATCGTGCCGAAGTCCGTCGGTGATTCCTGCCGGTTCTGTGTTGCTTTACTCGACGTCGCCCGGTAAGATCTTTCCATTATTATTCTTTTTTGCGATGTCGAGTCTGTTTTTGGTGTTTTTTTCCCCGTAGGTCATGTCTCGGTCGGAGGGCAAGAAATCTTCCAAGACGGGTCGGCCCCCCATGCGACGGTGCCCATGCGGCCGAAAATTCTCCGTCACCGACCAGCACGACCGGTGTCTCTCGTGTCTTGGCCTGCTTCACGACATGGATTCGTGCGACGCCTGCTTCTCCATGGACCGCCGGGTCCTCGAACAACGCGCGTGGAAAGTGGGGCGAGCTCCGCCCGACTTTCGAGGTCGGGTGTGCACTGCCGGGCTGCTTTCACGCCTCTCTGCCTTCCTCCAGGTCTCTCCCGGTTCTATACGGACCGAGGAGAAGGAGTCTCGGCTACTTGTAGTCTAGCCATTGCCGAGGCTTCTTCTGTGGCGCAGAGGCCCGTCCGCTCCTTCCGGGAGGCGGGCGGGAGAAGCGCCCGCCATGTAGTCGCCCCTTCAGAGGTGAAGCTCCCCTGGTGTTGCTCCCGCGGCTGGCAAGGCCTGGGTCAGCGCCGTCCTCAACGCGGTGCTGTCGGAGGCAGCCATAGGCCCTGACGGGGCATCGTCGACGCTGACACGGTCTTCGGCGTCTGCTCTGCCCTCGGTGCCACTCGGGGAGCCGGGCGGCGCCATGCTCGGTGCAGTGTCCACCTTCGGTGCCATCCTCGGGGCCACCTCTGCGCCGTTCGTGGAGCTGGGCGGCGCCGATGATGCCGCTGGGGCTTTCGTCGGCGCCGTCTCCATCCTCGGCACTGCTCGCGGGGGCCGTGGGACCAGATGGTGCCGTGACTGGTCCCGGCTCTGGATCTCTGGTTCGGGCTGGGGCCGCACCTCCCTCGGATTCCGCTCGCGGGGCTGCAGGAGGCACTGGCACCAACTTGGGCACAGCTGTGGTCTCTGGGCCTGGTGGTAAGGATGGAACTGCCCGCCCTCCCATGGTTTGGCACAGGGCCTCAGACTCTACCTCCTCGGAGACTAAGTCGAGCTCTGAGTCGGACATGCAGTCTGACCCCTCGGGTTTGGCTGTTGAGGTGGGCAGCACGGTAGTCTCTTCGACCAGTTGGAGTCAGCCCCCTTCTGAGGTGAGGTCAGTGGCTACCGAGACTAGGGTCATGGGTGCTGACCAGCAGATAGTGGTGCAGGCCACCATAGCTGTGTAGCCTGGTCTTGGCGGTTTCACTGACCCCTCAGTTGTGGTACTCCCTCCAGTGGTGTGCCTTGATCGCCCAACTTTGGGGCCGATTGGAGCGCCTGCGGGGGGGGTGGTACTGCACCCTGGATAACCCCTTCGGGGGCTGCCTAGAGATGCCAGCTACCTAGGCTGGCCCTCTCAAGGAGGAGGGCTCTTTCAGATTCCGAGGGGTGTGGGGTCGGCACATCGGCCTCTTTCTGGGGTCCACCCGGGCCCTGGGAGAAGCCATAGCACGGATCTCAGCTCTTCCTCCTCAGTCTCTTTGAGAGAGTCCCATTCTTTTGAGGTAGGGGACCATCCTTCTGGACCTATACGGCCCCGGTCACCTCACAAGGGGGGATTCTTTCTGGCGCAGCCAAGGCAGGACCGATGTGGTTGTTCAGCTGTCGGCTGTGGGGTTTTCCGGGGCACCTTCTTCCACAGGTGCCCACAGTCCGCTCCTTAGCCCAGGCGGAGGTCAGCCGACATCTGTTCTCGGCTCTGTCCCCATCCCTCTGCCACACTCTCCTGCGCTCCCAGGCATCCTCGGTCCTAGCGGGCCTCTCACCTGGGAGCAGTTCAGAGCGGTGGCTGCTCGGTTTCCTGCTTACGTTAGGGCAATGGACAGCCAGGTTTTTCAACCTCCCCCCGTGCAGCCACCCACTGAACAGACGGTGACCTCCAGCTCCTCATCCCCCTCTTCAGGGGGAGAGGAACCCTCTGTCCACATCTCTCCGGCTGCTGATCTCTCTGAGTATCAGCGATTCCTCGTGAGGATGTTGGAGGATTTGCACCTTACTCCTTCCACTATTAGCAATCCTGAACACTCGGCACACGCCTTTCTAGGCGATTTTGGCAAGGCCACCCTTGTGGTACCGCCCTGGCCGTCTCCCTTTCGGGAGGAGTCATTAAATTCCTGGCAGAGGCCCTTCTCTGGAGTTCCTTCCCCAAGGTATCTCAGCCAGAGGTTTTGCGCACCCCCAGTCTCTCCAGGTTCCATGCCTCATCCACAGTCAGGATTGACGCAGTTGGATACTCCTGATGGGCTTCGCGCCCTTCACCGTGACCGGCCCCCAGACCAAGACTCCTTGGATTTTGATTTCTGGGGTAGGAGGACTTTCTACTCTGCACGGTTACTTCTCTCTATCTCTGCACATCAGGCCCACTATGCAGCCTACGACAGGTTCTTGTGGTCCAGGCTAGGTCAGCTCCTAGCCTTATTGCCTGACACTGAGCAAACCAGACAAGCCATTGCACTCTCTGCGCATGGCCTGGAGCTAGCTAGGCACCAAGCGAGGGCATTATGATGCCAGCGAGGTAGCTACCAGGGTCGTAGGGACAGCAATCTGCACTAGGTGGACGGCATGGCTACATCTTTCCCGGTTGTCACCCTTGGCCCGGCGTAGGGTGATTAACTCCGCCCACCAGGGAACCTACCTCTTCTCCCGAAGAGTGAGACGGCGGTTGTCGGGGCAGCTTCCTTCCCCCTCCAGGGGCACTCAGTCTCTCTCTCTCCCCACTCTTGGGCCTCTCCAGGCCCTGAAGTTTCCCCTTAGTGTGTCACCAACTGAGGGCTAAGGGACCTTGTCTCTTAGGGTGTAAAAAACCCCTTCGGGGCCGATGCTTACCATCTGTGATGAATGGTGAAGATTGACACAGATAAGATATGAAAATTATGTACCTACCGTGAATTATGATCTTTCTGTGTATCTTCACCATTCATCACAACCCCACCCTCCATCCCCCTGGGGCCTCAGTCTCTGGGTCCCCTTCCCTCTCTGTGACTCCCCCTCTCCCCTTAGGAGTGGGGTAAAATAGGGACACTCAGGGGAGTATTTTTCCAGGAAGAGTGGCTAGCTCGAGCGGCACTCCTTCTCCAGTACCTTGACTCCACTCCTGTGGGGTGGGAGTTGGTAGTTGCCCTCCTGCTCTCCTTCTCCCTGTTTCCATCCAACCTATTTCTCCTAAAAAAAAAAAAAACATCTTGAGAATGTGCTGAATCCCTGTATCCTGTCCTTCTTCCAGAATAGCCAACTCTGCTTATCTGGAGTGTTTGCCAGTTATTCCGTGCCTTGAATTCTGGCAGAAAGCTTTGCTACTCCTTGCAGTTCCTATACAATCTGGAGACGGACCAGGGTCCGGGATATCTTATCCTTCTCCCCTCTCTCCTAAATTCTTTACCCACCCTACACCACCTTCTTCCGCTTCCAGAGATTGGGGCCCCTCCCAATCCCATTTAGTTTCTAACCTCTTTCTTTTCTGTCCTCAGTCGTTATTTCTCCTTTTAGTTCATACATCTTTTCCTGTCCCTTGGACTCTCTTGTCTCACCCTCCACTTCCTTCCTCTTACCTCTCCGGCCAACTCAGAACTGGCAGGCAGGCGGTGTCGACAGCCTAACGTAGCCACAAGCCCTTGTGATAAAGCGTTGGCGGCGCCGATAGTGTCGGCTCTGCCTACCCTTAAAAAAAGCTCCTCGGGTCCTGACCTCGGCAGATACCCATCTGTGATGAATGGTGAAGATGCACAGAAAGATCATAATTACGGTAGGTACTTAATTTTCATTTTTGTGGTAGTTCTAGTTCCTGCCCCAGGAGTGTTGGGCCTGCTGGGGGTGTTGGTTATCTGTGGGGTGGGGCTGTTTCTTGTGGGCCTGCCCCTCCACCATGTAGTGTGTCGTGGCCTCCGGAATGGATTTCATGGCAGCTACCTTTTTGGAGCCAGAGCTTGAATCACAGATGTACAGTTGATGATAAGCTCTCTGTTTTCCAGAGAATATCGGCAAACCTCTCTGTGGTGGGATAGGTGGTTGGCTGTACCTTCTCTCGCACTGCAGGGATCATGTTCCAAAGGAACAAGGTCTTGTATTCAGTAAGGTCCATGTCCGCGTCCTCTCCTGCAAGATTCTTGTCCAGCTGTGGTGCTGCTTGCAACACCGAGCAATGACACGCGCCGTGGAGGTTTCTGATCTTGGCGCCGACCGCAGTGCCGAGAGTGCAGTCGCGGCCATCGTCGGCGCAGTCTCTGGCCTCAGTGCTGCTTGCGCGCCATGGGTCGAACTGCTTTGTGCACCACTGTGGTGCGCTTTGAGGGCTTTGGTACCAACTCTGGTGCAGTCCCTCGTTCTGGTGCCCCATTCAGTCGGGATGGCAGCGGGCATCCACATACCATCTGGCACAGGACTTCGGTCTCCACCTCCTCGGAGGTCGAATCAGACTCTGAGTCAAGATAGGCAGTCTGACTCTTTTTAGAGTTGTCTGCTCACGTGGACACCTTGGTAGTGTCCTTGACAGGCCGGAGCCAGCTCCCCTCTGAGGAGCGGACAGTGGCCCCTGGGTCCAGGGTCAGGGGTTCTGACCGGCAGACGGCGGTGCAGGCCACCATTGCCCTGCAGCCTATCCAAGAAGGGTTTTCTGACACCTCAGTGGTGGTACCCCCTCAGATGGTGTGCCTGGATCGCCCAACTTTGGGGCCGATCGGAGCACCCACAGGAGGAGAGGGTGCTGCTCCCTGTATAGTCCCTTCAGGGACTGACCAGGGCTGCCAGCTGCCTAGGCTGGCTGTTTTGAGGAGAAGGGCTCTTTCAGACTCCGAGGGGTAGGGGTTTGACACGGCGACCCTTTTCTGGGACCCACCCAGGGTTCTGGAAGGAGTCGAAGTGCGGATCGCCGCACTTCCTTTTTGGTTTCCTCGAGAGGGCCCTGTTCTTTGGAGGTAGGGGACCGTCCTTTTGGATTCTCACAGCCCCAGTCACCTCACAGGGGGGATTCTTCAGGGCGCAGCCTAGGCAGCTCCAGTGTGGTTGACCAGCTGTCAGCTGTTGAGTTTTCCGGAGCGCCCTCTTTCTTTGGGGCTCCAGGTGTGCTCTCTGGCCCAGGCACGGGACAGCAGATTCCTGTTGGCTCTGTCCCCTCTTCTCTGCCACCTTCTACCACTCTCCCAGGTATTCTTGGTCATAGCGGCCCTCTCTCCTGGGAGCAGTTCAGAGCTGTGGCTGCTCAATTTCCGTCTTATGTCAAGGTCATGGACAGACAGGTTTTTCAACCTCCCCCTGTGCAGCCAGATTCTGAACTCTTGAGATCCTCAGACTCTTCATACCCCTCTTCTTGAGGAGAGGAACCATCTGTCCACATCTCCCCAGCTGCTGATCTCGCAGAGTATCAGCGATTCCTCGTGAGGATATTGGAGGACCTGCTTATCACCCCACCCATGCAGCACAATCCAGAGCACTCGACGCGCGCCCTTTTAGGCGATTTCAGTGCGGACACTCTTGTGGTCGCCCCGGCCTGCTCCCTTCGGGAGGCATCATTGCGTTCTGGCAGAGACCCTTTTCCCACCCCTAGGGATCCCTGCCAGAGGTATATTTGGCGCCCGGAGTCCCCAGGTTCTATGCCTCATCCTCAGTCAGGCTTGATGCAACTGGACACTCCTGATGGCCTCCGTGCCCCTCACCGTGATCAGCCCCCAGATCAAGATTCTATGGATTTTGACTTCTTGATGAGGAGGACTTTCTACTCGGCACGGTTGCTGCTCTCCATTTCAGCACATAAGGCCCACTACTCTACCTATGATAGGTTCCTGTGGTCCAGGTTATGTCAGCTCCTAGCCGTAATGCCTGACACGGAGGTAACCAGACAAGCCATTACGCTCTCTGCACATGGCCTGGAGGTAGCAGGGCACCAAGCAAGAGCATCTTACGACGCCAACAAGGTAGCTTCCAGGGTCGTAGGGACAGTGATCTGCTCTAGGCGGATGGCATGGCTGCATCTTTCCCGGTTGTCACCCTTGTCCCGGCTTAGGGTGATTTCCTCCCCTTACCAGAGAACCCATCTTTTCTCCTTTAGGGTGAGGCGGCATCTGTCAGGGCAACTTCCTACTCTTTCAGAGGAGTCCCCATCTCACTCTCCACTCCCGGGCCTCTCCAGACCTGTGAAGGTTCTCTCTCTTGGTGTGCCACCCACTGAGAGCTAAGGGACTTAGTCCTTTAGGGTCAGGGCCCCTTCGAGGGACTCAGCAACCACCAGGTGATGAATGGTGAAGATTGACACAGATAAGATATGAAAATTACGTACCTACCGTAATTCTGATCTTTCTGTATATCTTCACCATTCATCACAATCCCACCCTCCTGCCCCCTGGGGCCTCAGTCTCTGGGTCCCCCTCGCTGTCTGTGCCCTCTCTTTCACCCCCTCCTTTCTGTTGGTCAGGAGTGGGGTGACCTTGGGCACATGAAGCTCTCCCAACTCATCACGGATCTGGTCATTAGTTCTACTTAATAAATCATTCATTTGTAATGCCTGCCCCTTATCCTGTCTCAAACTTTCACATTCCTGCTTCAGCATACAAAGTTCCTACTCATTTTCCGGACCAGAATGATGCAAAAGTAAATCCTTTTCATTCCCCAGAGTTTGGAGCTCAGACTCAAAATCCTGCTCTCTTTTCAAGCATTCAGTTTTCCGTAGTGTCATCTCCTGCTTGAGAGATGACACTTGCAGATCAAGGGTTCAAAATCTCGCTTTGGAGGCTTCCAGAGCAACGTAGAGAGCCACGACCAACAGCTCTTTAGCTTCACGCTTTCTGGCTGTTTGTCTCGTGTCTGAGTACTGGGTTGAAAGCCCCAGCATGGGGTTGTCGGATTGACTTGCATCGCATGCGAAGTCTGCCCATCCTCCATCAGAGGCAAGAAAGTTTGAAACATCGAGTCTCAAGTCTGCACAGATATTTGATACGGTGGCCATTTGGTGGGAGGAAACGTAAAATCTAACTGAAAAGGCGCCGTGCTGTGTGTCAATCCACAACAGGTGCACTAGTTCACAGGCAGTCTACTGTGCACTTGCAAGCTTGCAATTCAAAACTTCTGTGAGGTGAGTCGGCATTGACCACACCCAGTAAGCAGCCAGACTTTGCAACTTTGCAAGTAGTTACAAAGTGAGTGAAAAATGGGAGAGGTGATGCGGGTGTGCACACTTCCTGTCCCCATTAGGAAGGGAAAGCAGTAGCAACAAATGAAAACTTTGCAAACACCAAATATTGCCTGCACGCGTTCGCCAGTTGTCAGGAGGTCTAGACCCTCATTCTCAGGTTCTTGGCAATAATGGGAATGCAAAGAATCGCAAACACATTGCATAAGAGTAATAAATCGTGTTAATTACTTCCAAAAGGAAAATCACAGTTGCCCTAAGCAGATCTTATCTGTGTCAATCTTCACCATTCATCACAGATGGGTACTGGCTGGAGGTCAGGACCCTTGAGGCCTTTTTTTTTTTTAAAGGGTAAGGCGGAGCCGACACACCATCGGTGCCGCCCTCGAGCCGGCGTACCGCGTGGCGCCCGAGGGTTGGCTGCTAGGCTGTGTCAGTCTGCCTGCCCACCAGTCTCCGCCGAGGCCGCCTGGAAGCTTCTGTCAAGAATTTTAGGCCTTCAGCCTTCGAGATCGGGCGTTTCAGTCCATCGGTTGCCTGCCGGTTCTGTGTTCTGCCTTCACTCGGCGTCCGCCCGGTAAGATCTTTCCTTTTTATTTGAATTCTGCGATGTCGAGTCTGTTTTGGTGTTTTTTTCCGTAGGTCATGTCTCGGTTGGAGGGCAAAAAGTCTTCGAAGATGGGTCGGCCCCCTGTGCGGCCGAAAATTCTCCATCACCGACCAGCACGACCAGTGTCTTGCGTGTCTTGGCCCGCTTCACGACATGGACTCGTGCAACGCCTGCTTCTCCATGGACGGCCGGGTCCTCGAACAGCACGCGTTGAAAGTGGGGTGAGCTCCGCCCGACTTTGGGTAGGAGTGACTTCGGGCCAAGCCGCCTCGGCCCTTCCTCCGGGTCCCTCCTGGTTCTATATGGACCGAGGAGGAGGAGCCTCGACTACTGTAGCCTGGCCATCGCCCGAGCTCCTCCCTTGGCGCTGGAAGCCCCGTCCGCTTCCTCCTGGGAGGCGGGCGGGGCACTCCTGCGGCAGTCGCCTTGAGGTGGCTCCCCGGTGGCGTTACATAGCGCCCGTGACAGCGCTGGCTTGTCACTCGCGCCGTGGGCCCAGTCAACGCCGTTTGCAGTGCGTGGGACGGATCCAGCATCCTCCTTTGCTATGTCTTGCCTCGGCACCGTGCCTTTGCGGCTCAGCGCCGTAGGGCCTTCGACTCCGTCTGTCGGTGCTGTCCTCGGCGCC
Organism: Neoceratodus forsteri; assembly: GCA_016271365.2. Taxonomy (NCBI): domain Eukaryota; kingdom Metazoa; phylum Chordata; order Ceratodontiformes; family Ceratodontidae; genus Neoceratodus; species Neoceratodus forsteri. The sequence continues at coordinate 514,564,356 of CM028137.1, forward strand.
GTCCACGCTCTCGGCGCCGTTCGTGACGCCGAGGGGCCGGTCGGCGCCAGGTCTGCCTTTGGGGCAGTCGGCGCTGCTTCGGTCCTCGGTGCCGCTCACGGTGCCGTGGGGCCGGGCGGTGTCAGCACAGAGGATGCTGCTGTCGGTGCTGTCCCTGTCCCTGGCACCGCCCCCGGTGCTCGTGGATTCGACGGCACTGCGTCTGGCCCTGGCTCTGGACCTTTGGCTCGAGCTGCCCCGATGCCTCCTGCAGGTCCTGCTCGCAGGGTTGCGGAGGGCACGTGCGCCGACTCGGCCACAACTCTGGCTGCCGGGCCCGGTGACAAGGTTGGTTCTGCCCGCCCTCCTACGGTTTGGCTCAGAGCTTCGGACTCTACCTCTTCAGAGTCAAGCTCCGAGTCGGACGAGCAGTCACATCCCTCGGGGTTGGCTGCAGAGGAGGGCAGCACTGTGGTCTCGACGAGTCGGAGCCAGCCCCCTACTGAGGAGAGTCAGGTGGCCCCCGAGACTGGGGTCAGTGGCGCTGACCAGCAGGCAGTGGTGCGAGCCACCATAGCTCTGCAACCTGGTCTTGGGGGTTTCATTGACCCCTCGGTGGTGGTACCCCCTCCAGTGGTGTGTCTTGATCACCCAACTTTGGGGCCCATCGAGAAGCCTACAGGAGGGGAGGGTACTGTTCCCTGGGTCTCCCCTTCGGGGGCTGCCCAGAGATGCCAGCTACCTAGGCTAGCCCTCTCGAGGAGGAGGGCTCTCTCGGACTCTGAGGGGTCGAGGGGTGTGGGGTCGGCGCGTTGGCCCTTTTTTGGGGTCCACTCGGGCCCTGGACGGAGCCGTAGTGCGGATTTCCACCCTTCCCTTTTGGGTTCCTTGAGGGAGCCCGTTCTTTTGAGGCAGGGGACCGTCCTTCTGGACCTTTACGGCCCCGTTCGCCACACTGGGGGGATTCTTCTGGGCGCAGCCAAGGCAGTACCAACGTGGTTGTACAGCTGTTGGCTGTGGAGTCTTCCGGGGCACCCTCCTCGGGTGCTCACGGTCCGCTCCCTAGCCCTGGCGGAGGTCAGCCAACTTCTTTTCTCGGCTCTGCCCCATCCCTCTGCCACATTCTCCTGCGCTCCCAGGCATTCTTGGTCCTAGCGGCCCTCTCACCTGGGAGCAGTTCAGAGCGGTGGCTGCCCAGTTCCCTGCTTATGTTAGGGCTATGGACAGCCAGGTTTTTCAACCTCCCCCCGTGCAGCCACCCTCTGAACATATGGTGACCTCCAGCTCCTCATCACACTCTTCTGGGGGAGAGGAACCTTCTGTCCACATCTCTCCGGCTGCAGATCTCTCGGAGTATCAGCGTTTCCTCGTGAGGATGTTGGAGGACTTGCACCTTTCACCCTCTACTATCAGCAATCCTGAGCATGCGGCGCACGCCTTTCTAGGCGATTTTGGCGAGGCCACCCTTGTGGTGCCGCCCTGGCCTGCTCCCTTTCGGGAGGCGTCCTTGCGTTTCTGGCAGAGGCCCTTCTCCGGAGTTCCTGCCCCAAGGGACCTCAGCCAGAGGTATTGCGCTCACTTGGAGTCTCCAGGTTCCATGCCTCATCCGCAGTCTGGCTTGGCGCATCTGGACACTCCTGATGGGCTTCGGGCCCTCCACTGTGACCAGCCCCCAGATCAAGACTCCTCGGATTTTGATTTTTGGGGGAGGAGGACCTTCTACTTGGCACGGTTGCTCCTTTCTATTTCTGCTCACCAGGCCCACTATGCAGCCTACAACATGTTCTTGTGGTCCAGGCTAGGTCAGATCCTAGCCTCGTTGCCTGACTCTGAGCAAACCAGACAAGCCATTGCATTCTCTGCACGTGGCCTGGAGCTAGCAAGGCACCAAGCGAGGGCATCTTATGATGCCAGCGAGGTAGCTACCAGGGTCGTAGGGACAGCGATCTGCACTAGGAGATCGGCATGGCTACGTCTTTCCCGGTTGTCACTCTTGGCCCGGCGTAGGGTGATTTGCTCCGCACACCAGGGAACCTACCTTTTCTACCGTAGAGCAAGACGGCGCTTGTCGGGGCAGCTTCCTTCCCCCTCTGGGGGGACCCCATCTCTCTCTCTCTCTCTCTCCCCACTCTCTGGCCTCTCCAGGCCCTGAAGGTTCCCCCCCCTTTAGTATGTCACCCACTGAGGGCTAAGGGACCCTGTCCCTTAGGGTGTAATGAAACAACCTCCTTCAGGGGGGCTTGGTACTCACCCATCTGTGATGAATGGTGAAGACTGACTCAGATAAGATATGAAAATGACGTACCTACCGTAATTCTGATCTTTCTGTGTATCTTCACCATTCATCACAACCCCACCTCCATCCCCTGGGGCCTCAGTCTCTGGGTCCCCTTCCCTCTCTGTGGCTCCCCTCCTCCTCCTCCTCTTTAGGAGCGGGGTAAAGTAGGGACACACAGGGGGGGTATTCTCCTATGAAGGGTAGACCGCTTGAGCGTCACGTCTTCTCTACTACATGTCTCCTCCCCGATGGGGTGGGAGTTGGTGGTTGCCCTCCTCCTGTTCTCCTTCTGGTTTTTATCCAACTCTTTAAAAAAAAAAACTTTTTTCACCAAACATTTTCCTGAGAGAGTACTAAATCCCTGTACCCTGTCCTTCCTCCAGAATAGCCGACTCTGCTTCTGGGGTATTTGCCAGTTATTCTGTGCCTTGAATTCTGGCAGAGAGCTTTGCTACTCCTTGCCGTTCCTATACAATCTGGTGATGGACAAGGGTCTCGGATACCTTGATACCTCTCACTCTCTCTCTAAATTCTCTCCCTCCCTACCCTCCCTTTTCCGCTTCCAGAGATTGGGGCCCCTACCCAATCCCTTAGTCTAATCTGTTTTTGCTGTCCTCTCAGTCGTTATTTCTCCTTTTAGTTCAGTTAACCTTTCCTTTTTCCGTCCCTTGGACTCTCTTGTCCCACCCTACATCCCTTCTTCTTACCTCTCTGGCGACTCAGAACTGGTAGGCAGGCCCGGAGTCAACACAGCCTAACGGCCAGCCCTCGAGCGCCACGCAGGACGTCGGCCTCGAGGGCGGCGCCGATGGTGTGTCGGCTCCACCTACCCCTTTAAAAAAAAAAAAAAAAAACTCCCGTGGGGTCCTGGCCCCTGGCCAGTATCCATCTGTGATGAATGGTGAAGATGCACAGAAAGATCAGAATTACGGTAGGTACGTAATTTTCATTTCTTGCCATTAGAAACTGGGAGCCAAAGGTAAGCGTTCCCTGTACCTTGAGGAATCTCTGTGTCTCCCCGTCTCCTGGGGTCTCTGAGGTAAAAGACGTAATAATGTATTGCATTATATTTCTAAGATAGTTACCATAGTTACTGTAAGATGGAAACATTTCTAGTTATAGAGATGAGCCCTATTGGCTAAATTAGAGATGGCTCCACAGTCTTAGATAACATTATACAATTTTGTTATAGTCATCACTGTGGAAACAAGTAGTACAATTTGTGTACATGGCTGTGTAGTAATACAAATCATCACAAGATGGCAATGCAGACTCATATCATCATAACATTACAAGGACACAAGTGTCCTAACATCTTGTACGCAAGAAATACATGTGTATATTAGAAAGTAAAGCATGTATAGCAATCATATGCATACATATCCTGACATCTACTCTTGTACGGTAGATGTCCTTAGCCCTGTATGTTAGTATAAGGCCTCAGTGCATGAAAATAGGGTACCGACAGTGGTGACAATGTTTCACCAACCACAAAATCACAAAAAAGGTTGCTTCAATGTGGACGTCCGGTGTGATGGCTGCCTGAACAGGTTCCCTCGCGGTGAGCTCCATTGCCAACCCTACTCAAAATGTGTCTTCTGCCGTTTTTTTAACGTCTCCAGCTTTTAATATCAGACCGGGTAAAGGAATAATAGTAGCGCTGTGCTGCTTAGCCGACGAACCAGCGAAAACTCGCGGAAGATGGAGGTAGAAATGAAGAAGGCCCAGATGAAGCATACTCCTCCGTCTACCCTAAGCAAAGATAAGACGCCCAAGCGGGCTAAGGCGCAAGCGGAGGAACCGAGCCCCTATGCCCAACAGCCAGAAGCACTCACAGAAAAGAGATTTCTCGAGGAACTAGCACCCATGAGAGATTCACTTTTGGTGCTAGCCTCGGAAATGAAGGGTATAAGGGCATTGCTCGAGCAGCTAACTACACGGACCTCGGATAATGAGGCTCTCATATTGTCCTTGGATGACTGGCAGCAGCGACTCGAACCAGAGCTAGTACATTTGAGACACAAGATAGCTGGAAGACCTCGAAGGGAGATCGAGGCAAAATAACCTTGTGGTGCTTGGATTACCTGAGGGGGGAGAGGGCTCCCTACCTGTGGCATTTGCCCAGAAGCTTTGCGAAAAAATAGCGGGGCCCTCCCCCAATGAACCTGCCTATATAATTGAGCGGGCACATCGATCCTTAAGGGCTATGCTGCCTGCGGGCTCACCTCCTAGGCCCTTCCTGTTCAAGCTACTTAACTTTTTAGACAAGCAGCATATAATGGCCAAGCTCAAAGACCTACAGGAGATTAAATGGGAAGGCAGGAAAATAAGAGTGGCGCAGGACTTACCATACACAGTGCGACAGAAACGGTCTGCCCTGTGGTCAGTAAGCTCATCTCTGTGAGTATCAGGTTCAAAGTGAGGTACCCAGCAACTCTCCAAATATTTCATGAAGGCAAATGGCATTCGTTTGAATCTGCAGAAACAGCCACTGAATCCTGCAAACACATTTCCTGATTTGTTTAAATGACAATCTGGCGGCATCTGGCTGTAATGGGTTTTCCAGCTTCCTTTACTTCCTGGGTCAAAGCATTATATTCTGAACCTAGAGCGAAAGTTTACTGCAATGGAGTTTTTTCTTCGGCTTTCCCTTTAAAATCAGGTACCAGGCAGGGGTGCCCACTTTCTCCATTATTATTTAACCTATATCTGGAACCATTGATATGACAGCTAAAAGACTCACCAGTGTTGCAAGGTATCAAGATGGGGAAGTTTCATTTAAACTTATCGGTTTATGTGGATGACATCCTTCTGCATGTCACTAACCCTTGCGAATCTATCCAAGCTGCCCTCCGGATAATCTATAGGTTCAGCAAGGTATCGAACTACAAACTCAATATTAGTAAATCAGAGGTGATGCCCTTGAACCCCTTGCTTTCCAGGAAAGACATTACCCCATTATCCATGGCTTGGACTACCCATCTTAAATACCTAGGAATAATACTATCTACATCTGTGTCCCTGATGAAAAAGTTGAATCTAGACAAACTAGTAAAAGAAATCCAATTGGATCTAAATAGGTGGAACTCTATGCACTTGTCCCTTCAAGCGCGGGTTAGTGTAATTAAAATGAATGTCTTGCCGAGGGTATTTTATCCACTCAACGTGTTGAATGTTTATCTTCCACTGAAGTGGTTCTGTAGACTCCATAGTATAATCTCCCAATTTATATGGAGAGGCAAGCCCCCATGTAGGGCATATAATCATTTAAGCGCCCCGAAGCAACTTGGGGGTTTAAAACTCCCCAACCTATACCATTATTACTTAGCTAGTCACATGGCTAAGTACATGCGTTGGAGGGCTATCTCTTCGGACATAGACAGTGCTGCCAAACTTCCCATATGGTTACAGCTGGAACAATACTTACTAGCTGGATTATCTCTGGAGAGCCTTTTATTTATAGTCCCGGGCAGGGTACCCAGTAATCTAAAAGGCTCGGTTCTATATACCTCACTAAAGGTCCATTCACAATTCTGTAACTCAATGAAATACAATAACCAATTGGACTTATCACAACCGGTGTTTAATAACCCCAACTTTAAAGTAGGTGATAAGATAATTATTGCTCCCAAAGAATGTTCTGATCCCCAAATTAAAGTTTGTGATTTGGTAGTCGATGGTAAACTAGGGGAAACGCCGGAAATATTAATTTCTCTTCAGCTTCCCAATAAATACTCCTTTTTTGTGCTCCAAATCGGGCACATGTTGATAAAGTGGTTCGGTTCAGGAAGATGGAGTACGCAGCAGGTGCCTCCCTTTCAGGAGCTTCTTGAATGTGTTAATCAACCACATGCTGTATCCAGGTTGGTTTCATTGTTATATGGGAAACTTAATCCGGAGGTATCAGGTCAGTCCAGTTATTGGGTGCGTCATTTCCCACATGACAAATTTTCATGGGATAAAATCTGGGAGGGAGTCCGCCTATATATTGCCAATGACCACTTAAGATTAACACAGTTTTACTTATTGCATAATATCTATTATACCCTAACTAAACTGTATTGCATGGGGAAAACACAGAGTCAAGTCTGCTTTAGGTGGGAGAAAGAGCCTGGGATGTCACTCCATATATTATGGGATTGCCCCAAGGTAGCCTCCCTTTGGAGAACTGTTCGGGAAAGGGCAGACCCACTGTTGGGGTTGCAGGATTATTTCTCACCACAGGTTTGTATAGTGGGAGATTATACCACTGTCCCTTTTAAGGAGAAAAGGCACCATATGGCCATTATCTCTTTGTTGGTCAAAAGGCTTGTCCTTCGTTATTGGAAAGACCAGCATGCGATCTCTTGCCTTGAGTGGGTCAAGGAACTCTTACACAACTTAAGAATTGAGAAGGCAATTGCGAGCCTATGGGGCAAGCTCCCCCTGTACAATTCTAGATGGGAGAAGCTTTTCACGCTCTGGTCCCTCCCCCCTGCTTCTTGGGAAACCTAATTAAAAAAGAATAGCCAAGTGAGCAGCAATATCCTATATGGCTACCTTATAAAGAACCCTAGGATATCCCATTTCAAAGAAGCTCACATACACTATTCTTTAATTTCATATACTATAGATAAAAGAGTCGCAATGTCACCTAGTAGCTAAAAAGGCACCATTAGAGATGGTGAACGTGGCTCTGGGGGTTAAGGGTGGGGGTTGTAGGATGGGGGATGAGTAGAGAGGGGGAGTAGATAGCCCTCGACTGGAAGGCATGAGGAGGTTATGTTTCTATTTGTGTATTTAATGAATGACAAAAATGTCAAAATGTTATAAATGTTCTGATCTTCCTGGTCATAAGTCTCCACCACTCATTCACACTATTGGGATCTGCGCCGGAGGCACTAGGACCCATCGGGAGCAAACTTTTGCTGGAGGTGGCCAGAGATGCGCCACAAGAAATAGCGCCTATGAGCTAGCTCGTCGTGGTAACGACTATCTCGTCGACCCTCCAACCGCCTCAGTTCCTTTTCCCTTCCGTCGAGTGCACTTCAGTGATGGCGTCGCTCGCCTGTCGAGTCAAACTTCAAACTACCAGTATAGTTTTCAGTTTTATTATTTTGTAGTATTATCTCGATACAGTATCGCTTAAATTTATTCTTATTTTGAAATAAATACAATAAAGAAGTCTCAGCCTACCTTGGCGTCGACCATGAGCAGGTCAGGTGACGGTAGGGAGACTTCGTATGAAAGCTGTTCAGTCAGTCGGGCTGGGTCCGGTCCGCCGCCTTCTCCGGAGGGAGGGTCTGACAACGGTCAGTCCAATGCCCGGGGGGATGGGCGGTCCCCCCGGAAGCATAAAAATAAACGGTCGCACTCTCGGCACCGTTCGGCCTCGAGCTCTTCTTCGGCCCACAGGTCTAAAAAAAGAAGGCATCACTCAAGTCGCCTCTGATATGTTCCGCACGAGACGCCGGTTATCGGGGCTGGTTGCGGTCTCCTCCTTGGTCGCCAACCTCTGCTTCTGGTAGCCGGCAACCCGACATCGGAGCCCTACCCCGCCCGCAGGTAGGTCTTCCGATGAGCGGTTTCATCAGTGGACCGCTCTTATGGAGCAATGGGCTCTGAGGTTGGTTCGGCTACCTGGCTCGGTCGCTCGTGGGCCTTCAGACTCTCTGGGCGACCAGGTAGGGTGGTTGGACTTTCCTGGTCGCGCGGCACCTTCTTCGGTGCCGTCGACTCCGCACCTAGGTGTCTCTCCCCCCCCCTCGCATGGCTGCGGCGCAGGGGGCCACACCGATGCCCTTATCTCCTGCTCTTCTTCCTGCAAAACCTGTTTTGAGTCTGGGGTGTTTTCGGCGCCCTCGGCGTCGTGTGGCCTCTCGGCGCCGTCCTCGGCATTGATGCTGCGCTCGGAGCCGTTTTTGGCGCCGCGTGGCGTCGTTCTCGGTGCCGTGCGCCTCCTTGGCGCCGGCGGCTCTCTGGGACTCCTCCTTTCACTTGTTTCCTTCTTCCTCCTCCTCTGAATTTCATTCCTTTCCTGTCCATACAGTCCCTCCTGGACTGTCAGGAGATGACGTTGAGCCTGACCCAGACCTTCGGTTAGGTGATGAAGTGGGCAAAAGCACGATCTATTACTGCTGCAGAGCCTGTGGTGAGGACCTATCCTTTAAGTCTCTGTTGAAAATCTGAGTTCACACTTTCTCTCCAGACTACAGATATCGATCCTGGGAAATTGTTGAGACTCCAATATCTTCATGCCTTGGAAATCCTACGGTTTGACTCCTCGATTCAGCCTTCCTTGAGGCGCTGTCTCAAATGGTATGAATAATCCTGCTCTTACCTCTTCGGTGGCTAAATCCATTGATAGGAAATATTCAGCCCCAAGGATCATCCCATTTGGCATCTCAAGCCTGCGGATCCTATTGTAGTCCTGGCAGAGAATAAGGTCGTTCTTTCTCAAGCTACTACAGCTCGACCTATTAACAAAGAATCTCGTAAGATAGACACCTTAGGTAAGAGAGTCTTTGCTGCTTCTACTCTAAGTATGCGTATTGCCAGTTACCAAGGCTATTTTTCTCAGTATGAGTATATCCTGTGGCATTCTATTAAACAGATGGTTGAAGCCCTACCGGAGTCGGATTCAAAGCCAGAGTTTCTTCAAACCATTACCAGAGGTATTGAATCTAATAACCAGCAGGTTAAAGCAGCCATGGATGCTTTTGACACTGCTTCCCATTCAGCGGCTGCTATTTGCGCAGCGTCATTCCTAGCTGCGCGCCGGGCTTTACGAATGACGCGCAGCAGCAGGTGATGGCGTTGCCCTTTGACGGTGCATATCCTTTTGGTCCTCAGGTAGAGCAAGCTCTAGAAGCTACACAAAAGACTAGGTCAGCCATTAAGTTGTCTCGGCCCCCTTCTGCCCCCTTTCGAGGGCATGCCAGTAGACGACAGTTTCATAATCGCCAGTCCTTTTGAGGCAGAGGAAGTTTCCATAAGAATCAACCTGCCCAACCTCAAAGAAAGCGCACAAGCGCAAAGAGCCAAAGCGCCCAGCGCTACTTATGATTGCCGCCCAAGTTCCATCTCAGCTGCCCGAGGTGGACTTTTCCTCTCCGGTGGGAGGTCGTCTGATGCACTTCTACAACCAGTGGAAGTCCATAACCTCAGACAAATAGGTCCTGCGGATAATTCGAGAGGGGTATTCACTCAATCTTATGGAGACCCCTACGGATCGTCCCCCCAAACGGCAGACCAGGCTGTCAACCCTTCAGTCAGACCTTCTTGCCGCCCAAGATTCAGGGCCTTCTGAACAACAGGGCAGTAGAAGTGGTGCCACTGCACCAGAGAACACGGGGTTCTCCCATTACTTTCTGGTTCCAAAGAAGTCGCGGTATAGCCCCTCTAGATCTCAAGCTAAACAAATTTCTCCCCTAGGAGAAATTCAAAATATTCTCTGGGAACCCTGTTACCTCTGCTCCACCAACACGACTGGTTAGCCTCCCTAGATATGCAGGACGCTTACCAGCACATTCCTGTTCACCCGAGGCATCACAAATTCCTGAGGTTTGTGGCTCTGGGACAGCACTATCAGTTCAGAGTCCTGCCCTTTGGGCTATCCTCGGCGCCGCAAGTTTTTACAAAATGTGAAGTTCTCGCAGCACACCTCAGAAAGGTCGGAATTCAGGTGTTTCCTTATCTGGACGATAGGCTTCTAGCAAGCCCTTCCAGACAAGGGACTCTGGACGCCGTGGAGACGGCCTCGCGCTTCCTTATGCCCATGGGAGTTCTGCTCAACCTCAAGAAATCACAACTGCAGCCCTCCCAGAGGCTCCTTTTTATAGGGACTCTTCTGGACACCTCCTGTGCGAAGGCTTTTCTTCCAGAAGACAGGAGGAACGATATCCTTCAGATGGCCTGTCACATCGGGGAAAACAGCTCAGTCACAGCTCTCTCGATGCAACGGATGCTAGGCCTCATGGCATCCTCAGTGTTCACTGTACCCCTAGCACGTCTGCACATGAGAACCACCCAGTGGATGCTCAGTACTCAGTGGTCCCCAACCACTCACCCATGATCCTATCTCATCAAGGTGACAGAACCCTAAGGAGGTCACTCACCTGGTGGTCTCAAGAGAGCAATCTCCTGGAGGGTATCCCTTTGCTCCTCTGGACCATCAGATCTCCATTACCACAGACGCATCCCTAATGGGGTGGGAGCTCACTGTCAGGCTCTCCTCACTCAAGGTGCGTGGACTCAAGTCGAGTCCCAGCTCCACATAAGCGTCCAGAAATGAGAGCCGTCCTTTATGCGGTCCGAGCTTTGAAGGACATTCTGTGTCTAAGAACATTCTCCTTCAAGCGGACAACAAAGCAGTGATGTATTACATCAACAAGCAGAGGCGGTGCTCACTCTTACCCCTTATACAGAGAAGCAATGAGGGTATGGGAATGGTGCTTGAGCACGAGGCTCTAATTAAGCGGTCTACCTGCCAGGTGTTCAGAAAGAACTGGCAGACCGTCTCAGCAGAACAGAGACAGACCCTCACGAGTGGTCTCTCGACTCAACCATAGTTCAGTCACTATTCGAAGAGTGGGGAACTCCAGACCTGGACCTTTTTGCATCCCCACTCAACGCAAAACTCCCTCTCTTCTGCTCCAGAAATCCAGGGCCTGGCATTTTCTGTCAGGATGCGTTCAGGCTGCGGTGGACAAAACACTTTCTTTACGCCTTTATACCTCTTCCTCTAATTCAGAGGGTACTCCTCAAGTTCGAATCACAGGGGGACAGAATGATTCTCATTGCTCCCTTTTGGCCTCAGCAGCTGTGGTTTCCACTACTCAACAATATGTTGGCAGTTCCTCCGAGACCACTTCCCCTGCAGATGAACCTTTTGACTCAGGGACTGGTGGTCCATCCCAACCTGAGATCACTTCACCTTCATGCTTGGCTCCTGAAGAGGTCAAAGTAAACCGGTTCAATGTCTCTCGAAGAGTTTCAGATATTCTTCTGGCTGCACAGAAGCCAGCCATTCGGAAAACTTACACAGCCAAGTGGAAGCGTTTTTCGCTCTGGTGTGCAAAGTCCTCTTTGAATCCCTTTTCCTGTCCACCAGATAAGGTTTTGGAGTACCTTTTGGACTTCTCAAATTCGGGTCTGCAGTACTCTACAGTCAAAGTTCATCTTAGTGCCATTTCAGCGTATCATGAGCCCGTTATTTCTTTAACTCTGGCTCAGTTACTTTTGGTTAAGAGATTTCTTAAGGGGATTCTGCATACCAGACCTCCTATAAGACGTCCAGTCGCAGCCTGGGACATTAATCTTGTGTTAGACATGCTCACTCGGAAACCTTTCGAACGTCTGGCTACCTGTGAGCTAAAATTTCTCACCTGGAAGACTGCCTTTCTAGTGGCCATTACATCAGCCCGCAGGGTCTCTGAGATGCATGCCCTGGTCACAGACCCTCCGTATACTGTGTTCCATAAGGACAAAGTAGTTATTCGTACTCATCCTAAATTTCTTCCTAAGGTTGTGTCAGAATTTCATCTAAACCAACCTTTGGTCCTTCCCTCTTATTTTGCAGACTTCCAAAATGAAGGGGAATGTTCTCTTCATTCTTTGGATGTTAAGAGGGCCTTGCATTTCTATCTAGATAGAACCAAGGATTTTCGCAAAGCTCAGCAACTGTTTCCTTCAGTGAGACCCGGCTGGGTCAACCTGTCGCTATCAGATGTATCTCATCATGGCTAGTGGCGTGCCTTCGTCACTGCTATTCCATGGCGCGAGTTAGGTTGGAGGGTAGAGTTCACGCTCACTCTACCAGAAGCGTCCCAGCGGCATCCTAGCGAAATCCATAACGTGCCCATTACAGACATCTGCAATGCAGCCACCTGGAGCTCAGTGCATACTTTCGTTAAACATTATGCACTAGATGTCCATGCCAGACGGCATTCTTCCTTTGGAGAGCCATCCTCAATGGACTTCTGTCCTAGAAGCGTGAGCTCTTGGGCTCTCCTGCAGCCCTCTGGGGGATTATTAGCTCAGTACTCTCCCAATAGTGTGAATGAGTGGTGGAGACTTATGTCCGGAAGATATGAAAATTACATACCTACCGTAATTCTTGATCTTCTTGGATGGTCTCCACTCATTCCTATCTCCCTCCCTCCATCCCCGAGCTCACCTTTCTTGTTGGTCTTCACTCCCTCAAATCTTTAGGCCGTGAAGACTTCTTTGTTGACCCTTCTTACAGGTCGCCCGGACTATCTTATGTCCGGTTTTTAGGATTAAACTACCTTCTAGGTTAGTTACACTGCACCTCCTTGGTAAAAAGGTACTGAGACGGTTGGAGGAGTCGGCGCCGAGATAGTCGTTACCGCACAAGCTAGAGCTCATGGCGCCATCTCTGGCGCCAACCCTCCAACAAAAGTTTGCTCCGATGGGTTCTAGTGCCTCCGGCGCAGATCCCAATAGTGTGAATGAGTGGTGGAGACTCGTCCAAGAAGATCAAGAATTACGGTAGGTACGTAATTTTCATTTACATGCTTTAAGACCTCATGCCATTGTACCAATGTTTGTACTGCTGGAAATTGTATGCCTGCTAACAAGGTGTTGTATTGGTATAAAATGAATAAAGTTTATTTAATTTAAAAAAAAAAAAATGCCATTAATTATTTTATATAGGATTATATAGCAGACTGTGTGTGCAGATAGATAAATTAAAATGAATTGAATCCTTCACTCCTGTGTTGTAAAATAAAAGTTTTAATATGGAAAGTGCATGAAAAAAGGAGGGCTGATTTGTGACATGGCTGTCCATGTCTTACTAATATTCAAAAGATCATTTTTTAAGTGGTATTCAAATAAAAGTAATTTTTAATGCAGTCTGTGTCCACGTCTTTATTTGTAACAGCTTTAGCATGCCTCTGACACTGAAATCTGCACTTTGCAAGCACAATAAAAAATGGCCCCTGACGTAACTGTGCATGTCCCCAACACTGTGCACTTCATTTATCGCTCTGACTTGAAATTTATGTTTTTGCCGGTGGTTCTTTAGCTCTCCTGTGCTTTGCCCCTTTAAAAAGAAAGTCCTAGGTCAGTTTCCAATTTCATAGCACCGCTTCAGTAGCTCATGAGAGACCTTGAACCCTCGCATGAACTTTCATGTCCAGTTTCCCGGATGTTCGCACCAAGCCCTCGCATGACCTCTGCGCCCCCCCCCCAAAATGGGACCGGCGACATACAGTGAGCACTGGGAGGTCTTGGAGGGGTTTAAAAGCTGTGCTCCCAATCCGTTTGTCCTTTCTTCACTTGCCAGCAAAGAAAGAAGTCGTCGTGTCTCTCGTTCCTCAGAGGCATTACGTGTGCAGCCAAGTAAGCCTTTCATTACGTGTGAGGGCAAACAATGAAATCTGTTTTGTTGCAAGCATGGTGTTGCACGCCTGTTCGGTTTGTTTTTTGGCTGTGTTTAATCAGCCTTGGGCGGTGTGGTGTATTCTTGCATGATCTGCACAATTTTTGGGAATCCACTGAACTTTGTGTGAGGGACCCAAAAAGCTGTGATGTCCCTGTTTGTCCAAGGCCAAGATGGCACCAGGGCATATTGGGCCCTGCATTTCAGCATTTTAAAGGTAAAGCCCTAATGTGAATGTGATTATGATGGGGAGCAGAGTGAGCAGTCATCAGCTTCTTGGCACTGGGGTGCATTGAGAGTTTTATTGGTGTGCTTTTCTTGAAGAGGTCAGTGGTATGGGCTCAAATATTAAATATTTTGCCCTGTAGTGTTTGCACCAGAAAAGCATCTTTGGACCATGTGGTTTGTGTGGCTGAGGGTGGGTGCGTGCGTGTGTGGGGGAGGAATGTTGATTTACTTTAAATGTATGTGAACTGTAAATTCGGTCCATGTAACATCTGTGCACTATAATAGCCCATTGTATGGTGGATTGGACTACTCCTTTGGTTGGTCCTGTGCATCCACCATCTTGGGACGATGTTGCTTCTGTGTGTGTGTGTGTGTGTGGGGGAGGTGCTGATGCCCACTTACATTTGATGCTTTTGGTGCACTTGAGTGCTTAATGCTGATTGATAAATTCGGTCCGTGTAATATTTTTGCACTGTAGTGGCCCATTGTTTCGTGGCTGTTAAGATGGTGGATGTGGAGTACTCCTTTGGTTGGTGCTGTGCATCCACCATCTTGGGACCATGCGACTTCTGTGTGTGTGGGGGCTCAAATATTTACTGCAGTAAAAATGTTGATTTAAATTAAATGCATGTGAACTGTGTAACAGTTGCAGAGTATGCTTTTTGTTTAAGTTTTTCAAACTTCATTGGCATGCATTTTACAGACCACCAAAAGAAAATCCATCTTTGGACCATGGTGTGTGTGTGTGTGTGTGTGTGTGTGTGTGTGCCTGTGCATCTGTTTTGCGGGGAGGTGGGGGATACCGACAACTTGGTACAAGGCATGTTTTTTGTGCACCATGAGTGTATTACTTGGATTTGTAATTTGCTCTTTGCAACATTTATAGTGCCTGTAATTCTGCATTTATATTTTGTAAATTTCATACTCCATTAACAGTGCATGCTTTAATGGTGTATATGTGTAGTGACTCCATCTTATTTGCGTACCTGCATGTGACAGGCAGGTGGATGCATGTCTCCATCTTGTTTGCAGGCGGGTGGATGTGTGCCTCCATCTTGTTTGCAGGTGGGTGGATGTGTGCCTCCATCTTGTTTGCAGGCAGGTGGATGCGTGTCTCCATCTTGTTTGCAGGCGGGTGGATGCGTGCCTCCCATTTCTTGTGCAGGCGGGTGGATGCGTGCCTCCATTTCTTGTGCAGGCGGGTGGATGCGTGCCTCCATTTCTTGTGCAGGCGGGTGGATGCGTGCCTCCATTTCTTGTGCAGGCGGGTGGATGCGTGCCTCCATTTCTTGTGCAGGCGGGTGGATGCGTGCCTCCATTTCTTGTGCAGGCGGGTAGATGCGTGCCTCCATTTCTTGTGCAGGCGGGTGGATGCGTGTCTCCATCTTGCTTGCAGGCGGGTGGATGCATGTCTGTATCTTGTTTGCAGGCGTGTGAATGTGTGCCTCCATTTCATTTGCAGGCAGGTGGATGCATGTCTAATCTTGTTTGCAGGCGGGTGGATGGGTGTCTTCATCTTGTTTTGGGAATCCTCTTCTTGCGTCATATGTTTTTTGTGACATCTCGTGGTGACTATTGAATAATCTGTTCATGCTTTTAACTTCTTATGTGAATCATCTCCTCTTGCGTTGAATGTGTTTTGTGACTAATTTCTTTCGGTGACTATTGAATAATCTGTTCTTGCACCTCACTGGTTTTGTGAAGTATCTCTTATTGCGACAAATGTTTGACTAATGTCTTCTTGCATCATTCTTCTCCCATGCGAGTGACCACTAGCTGAATCACAATATTGTCATTTTCTTATAGTGACGTGTTTCATCATATCAGCTGTCACTTTACTCTTATTTGGCAGCATGCTCTTGCCGTAATCATTTTGCATCGACTGAACCGCTGTTACTGGAAAAGGTAATAAATTTTAATTTTTTAAACCAACTTGTGTTTCGACAGTTTACGTTTGGAATAATGGAATCCAGAAGAAGGCCATGTGTGTCTGCATCAGCCATTCTTGGTGAAGCTCAGCGGAATTTGGCCACCCCTCAGTCTGCTAAGGGAAAAAGCAAGCGTTACCGAGTAAATGTCAAGAACGACGTAGAACGTTACCAGCATTATTTGGAGAAATGTGCAGCACGCTCACGTGCATACCGCCCCAATATGAATGATGAGCAGTGCGAACACTACAACCAGAAGGCTAAAGAAAGGATGCAGAGATACGGAGATGCTCAGGAGAAGAAGCGAGTTCAAGTTGACACAAGTACGCACCTCTAAAAGAGAAACAAGGGCCAATGAGCAGAAGAAAGAAGCAAAAGAGAAACATGGGAGAAAAAAAACTGCAACAGCGTGCTAAAATGACAGGTCAGAAACGGAGACGAATCAATGAAAAGCAACGCCAGAAATACGCTGAAAGAAAGGAGCTAGAAAAGCAAGCACAATTCACTGCTGCCATCACCACCACCTCCACCCCAGCTGTACCAGAACCAGCAGTCGTTCAAAGAGAGAGAGAGAGCAGTGTGCGACACCAGAGAACCGAAGATATGATGGCGCCCTAAGAAAGGCTGTGCAGAGAGCCAGAAAAGGTTTACCAAAATCTCCCAATCGATTCGCTTACGTAATGCAGAAGATCCTGTTTGCTTGTTCACCAGCCAAACAAACTGCACTAGTTTGGCGCAAACTGCTTCCCAGTCCAAGCAACCTACAGGACAAATTGATTTCTGCTGTCATGGATAAGATGTCTCCCTAAAAGTACGAAAAAGTGACCTCCTGAACAGAGAATTCCTAAGCACTTTTTAGTGTTAAAAAATACAGGCTGCTCAGAACAGCAAGTACAACACTGGGCATAAGCTGGAAAAGGTTTATGAAGGCATCCCGAGGGAAAAGAAGCACCACACAGCACAGGTCTGCATTGCCAGAGTCAACAACACAGAGAGTGGCAACCTTTTGATGACTCTGCAACCCCACTACCTCACAAAAAAGCCTTTTGAAAAGAAGTGGAACATTCCGTTCATATCTTGATAAACCCATTAAGACTCTATTCAGAATTCACCAACAGAACCCGGACATTGCAGTGGGAGCAAGGAAATTTGAAGTCTACACCCAAGCACATTAAGCTTGCAAAGAACAGAAACTGGACCAATGCCTCTGCGAATACTGCGTAAATACTGCACTTAAACTGAAGGCGCTGAACCATACTGCCGATCTTTACCACCTGACATCATGCAAAGTCCTGAATATCTACCGTGCAGTAGAGCTAACAACGTGTCAACGAGCTCCTTTGCAAAGGTTTTATGGGCTGGACTGTGTTGAGAAAATATGTGAGCAATGCAGCACAGCAAATTTTGAAGAGCCATGGATGATCTAATCAAGGGCCATGGTCAAGACAGTATAATATGGCAGCAGTGGGAGAATATAACGGTCAAGCAAGATGTCAATGGCATACAGGTGCAGCAGGCGAGAAAAGTTTTGAAAAATAAGCAACATTGAGACAGCTGGTGAAAGTCATAGAAAAGGAACTTTTGTTTTCAGGTCAGCACTTGCATGTCGTAGAGTGGCAGCACCATCAGTTTACTCATATCAAAAATTCCTACCCAAGGATGGGTAGTGATGGTTCTGGACTTTGCCAGGAACTATGGCTATAAATTGCAGGATGAAGTGCAAGCAGCTCACTGGCATTATGAACAAGCCACGGTTCACCCAGTAGTGACCTACTACCCATGTGACCACTGTGACTCCACAGTGAAGGAGTCATTAGTATTTATCTCAAGTGATTTAAAACACGATCACCATGCCATGCGTCACTTTGTGGAGATCGGAAATGCACACCTAAAAAAAGAACGCTCCTTAAATATTTGCAAAGTAGTACATTTCACAGATGGCTGCGGCAGCCAATATAAATCAAAATGGGCCTTCTTTGACATTTCGATGTCGTCCACTCAATATGGATTCCCCATCGAGAGGGCTTTTTTTTGGTTCACAACATGGAAAGGGTCCTTCAGATGGTGAGAGTGGTGTAAAATCGTCCGCAAGCAGAGCGGTGCAATCACGGCAGGCCATAATCAGAAAAGCAAAGGAGTTGTATAAATTTTGCAGGACTGAACTGACCATTGAGCCATCCACAGAAGGGTGCAATGATCATTTCTGGAGGACATTTTTCTGGGTTGGTGAAAGCCAAATAAGACCTGTCAGACCAAATGTAACATTGGTACCTGGAACACACAAGTTGCACAATGTGAAGTGTTCGGAAGATGGTGTGGTGGCAACAAGAAATCTAACTTGTTTTTGCACACACTGCATTACTGAAGATGGGCCCTGTAACAATGTGAGCCATGTTGAAGCATGGAATATTAAAAAAACTAACAGCTTCTGCCACAAATTGGATGGCTTCAAAAGAAACAAACAATACCGTGCCTAGTGGCCACTCTGGTCAAGCAAACAAAACAGCATCCCACGCGTCAGCCTCCCATGTTGACTCTGATCCTGCTGACTTGGTGGATGAAAATGCTGATCATGCTGGGGATCACCACACACCCTCCAGTCACGTTCCAGCTGAGGCCGCACCAGTAGCAAATGCAGACAGTGATTGTGCACGTGACAGTGCGTCACATGACACTGAAGTGCATGCCTCTTCAGTGGGGTGCACTACACTCCCCACCAACATTTCTGCTACAGTATCCACAAACAACCCAGTTCCCAAAAAGATGAGAACATTTGTCACCCAAGACATGATACAGATCAACCAGTACTATGCCGTGTACTACTCTAAGGAATTTTATGTTGGGCTACTAACCACTGTGGATCTTGTGGGACAATGGTATTGCTTCAAGTTCATGAAGCAGCATGGGAATGATTTTACATGGCCAAGGCGTCAGGACAATGACCGTGTGTGAAGAAAACTAATTTTTAATGGGCTGATACAGTACCAGAATGGAGGTGGCACATTTGAAATCCACAGCGATGAAATACAATTTCTACAAAGTTCAGCAAGATACAGGAAAAATGGGGTTAAATGGACTTGTGCTTTTTAGTGCACTGTGTTGAACCCTAACAAATGCATTGTTTTCATACAACTTAACTTAATGTGTTTGTACGTAGATTAGCCCGTAGCGATAAATTAGCCCATAGTAATTCATCTGGATCCTAGATTAGTCTGTATTGATAGATTAGCCTGTATTTGAACTGTAAACAATGATTTCTCAGTGTCGTTCATATATAAATAGATATGTAAATGATTTATTCTGGTGGTAGTGTAGTTTGTAGTTTCAGGCAGCATAGTTAGCTGGTGCATTACATAGCATTGATTTTTGCTGTAAATATTGAATAACTATATTCCAGGTATGATTGTATAACATGATCTTCTTCAAGATACAGCTCTTGCAGTAAGTTACACCATTAGGACTGAAGCTGGCAGGCGTCAGGACCCCACAGAAATTTTCTAGCTAGCAGTCTTCAGCGGGGACCGCCTCCGACGTCGGTCCCACCCCCGATGTCAGGCGTCGACTTGCATGCCTCGACCTCTTCGGTTAGTCTAGCGCGTGATGACCAGGAAACCTTTTCTGAACTTCAAACTTCGGAAGAAATCCTTCTTCAAGCAGCCTTTCTTCGTCTGATGTCCTCCCCAACTTCAGTGAAGGGCCATTCTTCGAAGTGTGCCTGTGGGAAGCAGATTCCATTCAAAGACCTTCATTCAGCCTGCGTTCGGTGCCTGGGCCCGGACCACGACACCCAGGCTTGCTCCTTCTGCCAGGGCTTTAACAGCCGAACCAGAATCCGCCGACAGAAGGCTCTCCAGGCTTTCCTTCTTGAAGAACAGCTCAAGGCCATGGAACCTTCCTCCAAGGGGGAATCTTCGGGGAAGTCGCACAGGCACCACGAGTAGCACCGGGAGAAGGTGAAACCTAGATCCCCCTCTAGGGCCTCAGACTCCCCGCAGTCTGCTCCAGGTCGGACCGGCCCCGTCATAGAGCCCACTCTCAGCCCCCCCACCCCGTCATGGTCAACTCAGCCAGCGGTTCTTCGACTCTGCGGCCTGCCAAGACCTCCAGGCCCACTTCTTCAGCTAAGGCCTCGTCCAGGTCAGGAGAGCATCACAAGTTCTCGTCCCGGCACTCGGTTTCCAACGTCCGGTCAGTCTCCCCTGCCGCCACTCCCAACGCAAGACCCGCGCGGAGCCAATTCCTTGCCGGATGTCCGACTGGACGCCGCCTACCCAACATCAGCCAAGGTTCACAAACACTCCTGGGATCCGGCGGCAGTCCATCACCTGTCACCAGTCAGGCATTCACGCCCCAGGACGCCGGTGGGGGACCGGCGTCCGATACCGCAGCCAGAAGAACCACACCGCCGCCTACCGGTCAGGAGGCGTTGTCGGAGGAGTCCACTCAGCTGAAGACCAGGCGGGCGATTCCGGACCCGTCGAGCTCCCACGGGAACTCTCCCCAGAACTGGAGACCTCCGGGGAGCCGACTCCCAGCCCCGACAGGCCACCGGCGACCGGTCCATCGTCTGGCCTCAACTTGGCAGAAGTGAAGGAGCTCTTCACTTTATGGTGAGACACCATCAAAAAGGATGTGGTCACCACGCACCCTCCTCCCACACCGTGGCACCACGACGCCTCGCCTCCCTTCACCGAAGGGCAGCAGGTCGCACCTCCCCCAGGAGCCAGCAGCACCTCCTGGGGCAGGTCTACAGAGAAGAGAAGGCCTCCGTCTAGATCCTCTTCAGGGTCACCCAGCCCCAAGAGACCCAGAAGACGTCAGTATTCGCCGTCTACGGAGGATTCCAGATCTGACATCTCTGAATGCTCCAGGTCTCCTTCCCTGATCAGCATCCCTTCTCTGGACCCACGTGACCTCCCTAGGTCTCCTCCAGATGATCCCTCGTTCTCCGAAATAATGAGACACATCCAAGAGAACATGGGATGGGATGCGGAGGAACTCGACCCCGAAAGACTACGCCTTGCCCGCTACCTTCAGCAAAAAGATCCCAAGCCTGTGGTAGTGCCACCCTTGGTGGACACCTTCGTGGACATCACCAAGGCAGCGTGGAAGCATCCACATTCGACCCCGGCATTGCCGAAGAAGGCTGACCGCCTGTACAAGGCCCCAAGGGAGGACCAGTACCTGGCTAACCATCCTCTGGCCGACTCCCTGGTCATTACAGCCTCTCATGACCGGTCTCAGAGACAGCAGCATCTGAGCACGCCAGCCTGGACCAGGTCAAGCAATTGGGCGTGCTGGGTAGAATGCACACAGCGCGACTTGCGCCATTAGATCGTTGAATTACCTGACCCACATGGTTCAGTTCCAGAACGCGCTGTGGGAACAGGGACAAGAACTGGCGGAGAAATTGCCAGACGGCCAAAAGGAGGAACTCCTTCAGCTCCTCCGCACGGGTTCAGACGTGGGGATCCAGGTGCTCCGAGCCGTGTACAACTCCAGACTCTTCAGCCAGAGCGGCAGCCTCAGGCGTATGTCTCCGGAGACACTCATGGCTCCGTGTCTCCGGGTTTACCCTGGACGTCCAGAAAAACATTATGGACGCTCCCTTTCATGGCGAAGTTTTGTTTGGTGAAGCCTCGGAAAAGGTCATCACCAAGTTACAGGAAGCTGGAAAGGCTGTTAGATCTGTCCAGGCTATGTACAGATCTAGACTCAGTTCCTTTCATAGGAACCAGAGTCGTTTTCGCAGCCGGACTCAGAAGCAACAACCTTGTTCCGGCCAGCAACAGAGGGTCTCCTTCTCCCGGAAAGCCCAGGTCAAGACGTCCTGGTAGAGGCCAATGTGCTACCAAGTTGGCCCATGCAGGACCCTCTGCTGCCCACAGCATGACTCCTTCCCGCCCCCCCCAAGGATCAACGGAGCAAATGGTCGGGGGCTCGACGCAGTCCACCTGCCAGGTGGTGGCGCCGATCACCACAGGTGGGTGCCTGCAGTTGGCTCGAAAAGGCCACTTTATAGAATTCCTAGACAAGCCCCCACAAGGCCTCCTCTGCTCTCCTGTTACTCGGGTCAGCACGCTCTGCTCATAGAGCAGGAGGTGCTCACGCTTCTACAGAAAGAAGCTGTGGAGCACGTTCCAGGGAACCAGAGAGGAGCTGGTTATTATTCACACTTCTTCCTGGACAAGCCCCCCACAAGGCCTCCTCTGCTCTCCCGTTACTCGGGTCAGCACGCTCTGCTCATAGAGCAGGAGGTGCTCACGCTTCTACAGAAAGAAGCTGTGGAGCACGTTCCAGGGAACCAGAGAGGAGCTGGTTATTATTCACACTTCTTCCTGGTCCCAAAGAAAACAGGGGACCTCCGTCCAATCTTGGACCTCAGCGACCTCAATATATCGGTGGTTTCATCCACGCTCCGTGCAGAACTCTCCTGGACTAATCCCCTGCTGAAGAAGGATGCTTTCTTGGCGTTCCTAGACATGCAGGACGCCTACCTGCACATCCCCATCGCTCAGGCGCACAGGAGGTTCCTGCGCTTCGAGTTTCTCGGTCGCCACTACCAGTTCCGAGCACTTCCTTTCGGGCTGTCATCAGCACCCAGGGTATTCACCAAGTGCATGGCAGTTGTGACAGTGTCTCTGAGGAGACAGGGCCACTATGTGTTCCCGTACCTGGACGACTGGCTTCTCATGGCCTCCTCCAAGGAGGCAATGCTGTTGGCCATTCAGCATACCCAGGCTCTCTTTCAGTCTCTGGGCATCTTAATCAACTACGAGAAGTCTCTCCTGGTACCGTCCCAGAAACTGCAGTTCATAGGGGCAGTTCTGGACACTGTCAAGGAGAAAGCGTTTCTTCCCGAAGACAGAGCGGAACGCATACGATCCCTCATAAGGGAACTACCAGCGAAGAAGACCGTTCCGGCCAGATTGGTCCTTCGCCTGCTCGGACACATGGCTGCGGCTATTCCAACAGTCCCAATGGCAAGACTCCACATGCGGGTAACTCAGTGGATGTTAAGGGTGCAGTGGGACCAAAGGCAAGGCCATCTGCAGCATCCAGTCTGAATCACAGTCAGTGGTCCGGGAGTGGCAATGGTGGCTAGATCCGGGAACCCTCTCCATGGGGGTTCCCTTCACAGCACCGTCCCCAGTGATAACACTCTCCACAGACGCCTCAGGGCTGGGGTGAGGTCTCAGGGAACATGGACTACTCAGGAATCTCATCTCCATATCAATGTATTGGAGATGAGGGCGGTCCTTTATGCCCTACAAGCCTTTCAGTTGGAGATTCCACCGAGTACTCTCCTGTTACAAACAGACAATACTGCGGTGATGTATTACTTCAACAAACAAGGAGGCTCACGACTCCCCCCCTTTGCAGGGAGGCCATGAGGGTGTGGGAATGGGTAATTCGACACGGCGCAAATCTCATTGCAGTTCACGTTCCCGGGGTGGACAACACTGTAGCAGACAGCCTGAGTCGTTCCCAGGCCAGAATCCACAAGTGGAAACTTCTACAGGAGGTGCCAGAGGATCTGTTCCACAGATGGGGCACTCCAGAATTAGATCTATTCACGTCCCCATCCAACGCAAAACTGCCCAGTTTTTGCTCACTAGATCCAGGGCCTGGGATTTTCTGGCGAGACACATTGTCCCTCTCCTGGGCGGGCAGATTCCTCTACGCCTTCCCTCCTTTCCCGTTGTTCCAGAGAGTCCTTCTCAAACTTCACAGGGAGCATGCAATGCTTATTTTGATAGCGCCTTTTTGGCCCAGACAAATTTGGTTCCTGCTTCTAAATCAGTTGTCCCAGGAACCTCCGCTTCCTTTGCCAATCGGCTCCCACCTGTTGTCTCAGGAGGAGGGTTCACTAGTCCACCTGGACTTACATTCGTTGAACCTGCATGCTTGGCTCTTAGAGACATAGCCATGTTGCGACACGGTGTCTCGCCAGAGGTGGCAGAGGTACTTTCGGCCGCCAGAAAACCGTCGACACATGCAGCATACGCCATGAAGTGGCGCAGGTTTTGCCTATGGTCTCAAGCACACGGTTTCTCCCCCTTAGATTGTCCAGAGAAGCTGGTTCTGGAGTACCTGCTTTTCCTCTTTCAATCCGGGTTAGCTTACTCCTCGATCTTAGTGCACCTTTGTGCAGTCTCAGCTTATCTTGCCCCCATAGGCCACCACATGGTGGCTCAGCTGGATACTATCCGTGCCTTTTTAAGGGGGGGGGTCCTCCACCTTAGGCTGCCCATTAAGGATCCTGTCCCTCCTTGGGATTTACCCTTTGTCCTGGAGCAGCTTATGTTGCCACCTTTTGAACCTGCCGCAGATTGCGAGCTACGATCTTCCTGGACTAAGTCTCCATCACTCATTCACACTAGTGGGATAGCGCCGGAGGCTAGGACCGTAGGGATCAAAATTTTCTGAAGGGCGGTAGCCGGTGGACCCACACCAGCGGCACAGGACTGACTGCGCCTGTATGGAGGCTATCTCGGCCGACCTCCAACCGCCTCAGTTCCTTTCTCCCGCCGTCGAGTGCACTTGGATGTAGACGTTGCTCGTCTGCCGGAGTCAGTTTTCATCTATACGACAGCAGCTTTTAGTGTTTAATTTAAGAGTTTTAATTTAACTATTTAGTAGTAATTTTTTATTTTATGAATTAGAAGATTATGAAGAAATTCTTTCCTGCCATCCACGGAGTCGTCCTTGGATGGTAGCGGTGACGGTAGGAAGACTTCGTTTGAAAGTTGTTATGGCAGAGGGGCTGTGCCCAGTCCGCCACCCTTAAGTAACGGGGGGGGGTCTGACTACGGACAGTCCTGTGCTCAGCGGGAGGACAGTCACGGGAGCACGAATCTGGGTGCGGGGATCCGTCTCGCTTAACTCGAGCCTTTCTTCTTCATTTGGGGAAGAAGAATCGGTGCCGCTCGAGGTTGCCCGTTGGTATGTCTGCACGAGGATTGTTCGTTGGTAGGGGCGATAGGCCTGAACCGACTTTCGTGGGTTCCCTCTTGGCCCCGCTCCTAACGGCTGCATTCTCAACTCCGGACTCCATCTCTGTCCTCGTTGGAGTTCCGGTGAGCAGTTTCACCTCTGGGCCGCTCCTGTGGAGCAGAGGGTTTGACTCCTTTTTTCCTGGTTGTGTTCCTGGTTTCTGGGCCTCCGGGCCTCGGAGCCGGGTCAATTGGATCTGAATAAGCGCGGTGCCCTCTTAGTGCCTTCGCCATCTTGTCAGCCCCTCGTGCCTACCCCCCCTCTTCCTTTTCCATGCAGGGGCCAGCACGGGCACCACTTTTCTCTTCTTTTCCATGGTGTTTTTCCTGGCGTTGTGCCCAACACCTTGGTGGCGCCGCGGGTCTGGTGCCGTGCCCTGGTTTAGCATAGGTGCCATAGGCGGCACCGCTGGTGTTTGGTTAGGCGCGGGACTTGGCGCCATGCCAGTGCTGTGCGCACCGTGCTGGGTGCTGCAGTCAGTGCCGTGGCTCTCCGGTGCTGTGCTTAGCGCCGTGCTTCCGTGCTGCCATGTCGACACCGTGCTCTGTGCTGCAATCGATTGCATGTAGCTCTGGCACGCGTGCTGGCAGCTGTGCTTGGCGCCGTGGGTGCTTCATTGTCGGCCCGCTAGTGGTGCTGTGGGTCTCACGGTGCCAATGATGCCCGTGGAGCACCCGCTGGTGGCACACAGTACCAGTGGATGCCATGGGCTCGGCGGGTGCCCTTGCGTGCCATTGCTGCCGTTGGTACCAAGGATACATGAGGGTTCTGCCGTGGGTGCCCTCTGGTGTCTCTCAGGTTGCCATGGTTACTGCTTGGTGCCTTCCTGTGCCAGGAGTGATGCTAGTGCCGCAGGGGTGCCAGTTGGTGCTGTCTGACAGAACTAGGGAAAGATCTGCGTTTGCAGACCTCTCTTCCGCAGGACTTGTGTTGCGATGTTTCCATGGAATGAATTCCTAGTCTGCGGATTATTTCCACACACATTTTAGTTGGTGGCGCTCTGCATCGGATCTCCTCATCCAGCGATTTTCCGCTGATGGGACTCTTCTGTTCTGTTTCTGTCAACGGAGTCTCTCATTCCGCTCAGCACTTTCTCAGCCCCCTACGTGGTGCCAAGCTCCTCGACACCCTTCCTGGTGGGGGAGTCTCTAGTGGCTCTAACCGAGACCTCTTTTGGGGTCCTTCTGTGGTAGAAAGGCATCTGGATGAGTCTTTCCCTGTCCTTCTGGTCAGTGATACAGCGGATGACTCATTTTATATACTGAACGCCCCCTCTCTAGCATCAGAGTCTGTGATGCATGCTCTTTTAGTAGTTCCTCATTTATGGGGTCCACCATAGTGTTCAGACTGGATCTGTGGACTGTATACCTCTGCGTCTAGACTTTTTCAGTGGTCAAGACAATTACACTCTTTGGAACATTTTAATTCTATGGTCGGGAGCTGCACAGACTGTCCCGCTCCTTTGATAGGGGTATACAGCCCGTTTTTGATGCTGCCCCTCTGGTGGCTGCTTTGCCATAGGTAGTTAACATCTGTCTAGCTATTAGTCCAGTCAGGGGTTCAGTTATGGATCTTCAGGCTCCTCCTGCTCCTCAGAGGGATGACATCCTTGTCATTTCTGTATCAGGCAATACTTGCCAAATAGCAGCCAGCAACCTTGTCAGGCTTGGACTAATGATATTTAAAAAAAAAAAAAAAGGGGAGGGGAGGGGGGTCAGAATTATCACAGCACAGGGCCTAGTTGGAATTTCCTGATACCATGCTTGGATCTGATCAGGTTCCACCTCAACCCTTTTTTCGGTCGTCTCTAAACCTCAGTAAAGGGTACCTGTTTTCTTCTACCCCTAGGGGGCAGTCCGATCCAGGGGTGGTATAGCTCACCTTTTTTCTCTAAGAGAATTTCTCTTATTCCGAGATTTCCAAAACCTAGGCATCTAACCAGTCTGTTAGTCCCCTTTTTGTTTTTTAATCAGGCTTTCTTCTCCTGATCAGAGCCTTGCAGCAACAGAAGTGACTCTTCAGCAAGTCGGAACTTAGATTCCTACTTCCATGTTTGCTCCAGCTTAACAGTTGACATGCTTCTTTCTTGACCATTGGTCAAGTAGGTTCTTTCTAAGGTAGCTTTGCAAATATTCACATACAGTCATACTACCCTGAACCTGTACACTTTACCTCTGGCTCTTGCAGTTCCTGAGGTCTTTTACATTAGATTAGTGCATGTCTTTGACACTATTAATTTTGGTCCTAGATCAAATTGTGAGGCCAGGTTCTTGCCGCTCTCCTAGAATAGTTGCGGCTGCCTGGCAGACTTTAATTTTTTGCCCATTGTAGTTGTCGGCAAGGTGACTAGTTACAACTCGAGCGTTTATCTTGTAGGCACTATGTTATAGATGCTCTTACAAGACAGCTCTTTTTATTAACAGGACAGTCCTTGACTGTCCTTTCCGAGTGAACCCTATCTCCTACCACCTTACTCAGGGTTGTTGATTTTAGCTTGGTACTCTCCCACTAGTGTGAATGAATGATGGAGACTTAGTCCAGGAAGATATGGAAATTACGTACTTACCATAATTATTGATCTTCTTGGACAGTCTCCATCACTCATTCACACGCCCACCCACCATCCCATCTGGGTTCACTCGTTTTTCTTTCCTGGTCTTCATGGCCTATGGTTCGGACTGTGAAGACATTGTTCTTTGACCTTTCTTACAAAGGCCATCTGGGCCCTCTCAGGCCCAGACACTCAGAATGAGTTATTCTCATTAGTTACGCTGCACCTCCTTAGTCGAAAGGTACTGGGGGCGGTTTGGAGGATGACGAGATAGCCTATACAGGCGCCAAGTCAGTCTTGGCACAAGGTGAGTGCACCTACGGCACTGGCCCTTCAGAAAATTTTGGTTCTGCTATCCCAGCGCCGGGCGCTTATCCTACTCAGGTGTGAATGAGTGATGGAGACTGTCCAAGAAGATCAGTAATTACGGTAAGTACGTAATTTCCATTTTTCTGTCGTGGAAAACGTGTTTTTGGTTGCAGTTACTTCGGCGAGAAGAATCTCCGAATTACATGCTCTCGTGTGCAAGGAGCCTTATTTAATTTTTCATCAGGATAGGGTGTACCTGAGGACGAATCCTAAGTTCCTGCCTAAGGTGGTTTCAGCCCTTATTCTCAACCAGGACATTGATTTACCAGTGTACTTTCCTAAGTACGCCAATCGAGGAGAAGCACTACTCCACACCCTGGATGTTCACAGATGTCTCAGATATTATTTGACCAGAATGAAACAGCACCGAAAATCGGAGCAGCTGTTCGTTTCCTTTGCTGAGAGGATGAAAGGGGCCCCAGTTTCGAAACAGTCCCTTTCACGCTGGCTCATTCAGTGTATCTCGTTTTGTTACGACAAGCGTAAGAAACCCTTACCAGGAGTGGTCAAGGGCCATTCCCCACAAGAGGAGTGGCTACCTCCTTTGTAGCAATCAAGAACGCGTGTCACGCTGGCCATGTGCCGCAGCCACCTGGAGTTCGGTGCACACTTTACCAGGCATTATAGCCTGGATATTGCCTCAAGTCGAAGAGCGGGTTTCGGCCTCGCTGTTCTTCAGGGCCTACTGTCTTAGGCCCTGGATGGGTCTGAATCTCCGTCTTGCCTCATCCCAATGGCCTCTTAAGGTGCTATTGCTTGGGAATCAGTTCTAATGGTGTAACCTGCTGCAAGAGCTGTATCTCGAAGAAGATAGTACAGTTATGTAAGAACTTACTGTAACAGTAGATCTTTGAGAACAGCTCTTGCAGCAGGTACCTTCCCGCCCACCATTCCCCCTTGGAGGAAGTAGGTTCCAGCCTTACACTATCCCTAGGATCGGAAAGGTCGGTTCTTAGTCTTAGCCATCTGATGGCGGGTCCTCGTCTCCTCTTCTGATGTCATCCAGCGACCGGAAGTCTCTCCAGTCGGAGAACTGGGGATTCTGGCGGACCTTCCTTATGTACTATGCCCGGACGCTGGGGCGGACCGACGGGCCAGAGGTGGTCCCCGCTGAAGACTGCTAGCTAGAACATTTCTGTGGGGTCCTGACGCCTGCCGGCTTCAGTCCTAATGGTGTAACCTGCAGCAAGAGCTGTTCTCGAAGATCTACTGTTACGGTAAGTTCTTACGTAACTGTACTTTAGCTTTTTGTCTTCAATGATAAAGTCTTTGAACTTTTGAAAGCTATTTCCCGTCTCTCTTATTACATGCTGTCATATGTTCATCTCCCCTGTTAAATGGGCAGTCCTACTTTCTTGTCTCCCATTACACGTGCAGCCCTACTTTTCATGTCCCCCATTACATGTGCAGCCCTAATTTTCATGTCTCCCATTACATGTGCAACTTTTTGGGGGCTTTATCTCAATATCTGAAATGGGATTTATCTTGCGGTGTACCACATTGTTATAAGGTGAGTGACAACATAAAAAATTGCTTATAATTTGCACTATATTATCAATTTGAAAATTGACTACAATGTCACACTTTGGTAGCCCATTTTCATGCAGAGCCATAACATACAAAATGCCAGCTGTCTGTGGTGTACCTCTGGTGTATCAATTAGGGTGCAGGGACCTCGTGTAAGAGGGGTCAAGTGGTGCAGGTCCAGATAGAAAATATGACCATATACTATCTCAGTAAGCAGGGTGGCATGCACTCCTGGCCAGTGCAGGGAAGCGCTCTGCATCTGGAGGCAGATCTCCTGGCCATCCATGTGGCAGGTGCCTCGAATCAACTGGTGAACGCCTTCAGCCATGTGGGCGAGGCATCCCACAAGTGGTCTCTCCATCCAGAGGTAGTACACAGCTTGTTCTCCCTCTGGGGCAAACCTCAGGTGGATCCGTTTGCCTCCAGGGAGAACACAAAGCTGAGGCTGTTTCATGCCTGCCCCCTCAGCAGGGCTCGCTGCAGGGGGATGCCTTCTCGAGGCTGTGGACCCCAGGTCTCTTATATGCCTTCCCTCAATTTCCCTTGATCCTCAGGGTGCTCATCAAGGTGAGGAGGGACAAGGTGCAGGTGATTATGGTAGCTCCAGATTGTCCACGCCAGTTCTGGTACCCAGATCTCCTCAGCCTCAGCAACAGGCCCCCGGAGCTGCTTCCAGCATGCCCGGACCTGATCTCACTCAATCAGGGGAAGGTATACCATCAGGACCTTCAATCTCTGCACCTTATAGCTTGGTACCTGAGCGGCTAGAGTTCCAGGCTTTGGGTCTTTCCAAGGATGTCCTCACCATGGTGGAGGCATCCAGAAAGGAATCGACCAGGAAATGTTTTGCCTTCAAATGGAAAAGGTTTTCCATTTGGCATCAGGGCAAGGGCCTGGACCCTCTGTCCTGTCCAGTGGCTATCATTCTCGACTATATTTGGTCCCTCTCAAAAGGGGGTCTTCGGTCATCGACCCTTAGGGTGCGCCTGGCAGCCATCTCTGCTTACCAGGCATGGGCCGGTAATTTGACATTGGCGCAGGAGACAGTGGTCGGGTGCTTTTTCAAAGGCCTGGATCACATATCCCCTCCAGTGCATGAACCTCCACCTCCGTGGGATCTACTGCTGGTACTGGCAAAGCTCATCAGCAAGCCATTTGAACCAATGCACAAGTGTGAGCTGTCACATTTGTCGTGGAAGATGGCCTTCCTGGTGGCCATCACGTCTGCCAGAAGGACAGGGGAGCTCCAGGAGCTCTGTGTACTCCCCTTATCTGGTCTTCCACAGGGACAAGGTTGTCCTGCAACCCCACCCGAAATTCCTTCCGAAGGTGGTGTCAGAGTTTCAACTTAACCAGGTGTTAACTCTGCTGGTGTACTACCCCAGAGGCCAAATACAGGCTCCATACTTTGGACCTAAGAACCGCTCTCTCCTATCATAAGGAGAGGATGGTGGAAATTCGGGGAGCGGTTCGACTGCTGTTTGTCACCTACGCTGAAGCCGCTTCTGGCAGACCTGCAGAAAAATGGACTGTTGCAAGGTGGATTACATTATGCTTAAGTCTGTGCTATGATCTGGCGGGCAAGGAGTCTCCCAGAGGCATAAGAGCTCATTCTACCAGCCATATCGCTGCATTGGTGGCTGCTTCCCGCGGGACATCCCCATACAGGAAATCTGTCGGGCTGGTATCTGGAAGACAGCAAACACCTTCAGTTTCCACTACCACATCTACCTTGAGTCATGCCGGGATGCTAGTTTTGGGGCCTGAGTTCTCCAATCTGTTTCCCAAGTAAGTATTTCTGTGGGGGTGATACCCTTGCCTCCCTCCTCCCGGAGAACTGCTAGGAGTCTACCAAGAAGTGTGGATGAACAACATATCCTCGATCCTAGAAAACAGGTTACTCACCTGTAACAGTAGATCTTCCCTTGTCAATCTTCACCATTCATTACTGCTGGGTGTAAGCTGGAAGTGCACACCCACTATGGGAGTTTTTGTTGTTTTGGGAGGGAGGAGTCAGTGCCCACAGAGCCACCCACAAGAATGACGCTCTGCGTGGTGTGTGAGGGGCAGCCATTAGGCGCTGCAGACTCCTCCATCCCTGTTCTGTTTCTCCCACCGTCGAGGCTGCACGAGTTCAGAAGTTTGCTACGCCATTAGGTCTTAGGGCCCTCAGTTGCTGTGGAATTGCTTCCTGAATCTCAGAGCCCAGGCAGAGGCCGGGAACATACTCTGATGCCCTTTGTCCATCCCTCTGAAGCTACTCCCCCCCCCCCCGGCCATGTGGGTCCTACGGGACCCTTAACTTGGGAAACATTCAGAGCTACTGCGGCACCCTTCCCTTCATATGTCAGGGCAATGGCCAAACAGGTCTTCCGTCTGTCCCCTCTCCCCCGCCGCAGGCGTCTTCTGATCATTCGAGCTCCACTTCCTCCTCTTCTGAGGAAGAGGAACCACCTGTCCTCTGACTCTGATTTCTCAGAATATCAGCAGTTCCTTTCGAGACTGGTCTTGGAGCTTCGTATTTCCTTCATTCGAAGGGAAAATACTGAGTGGCACACATGTGCATTCTTTAGTGAATTCAGCGCTCGCCACCATATGGTGCTTTCCTGGCCAATCCCTTTCCAGGAGGCATCTGTCCGCACCTGGCAGTCTCCACGTCCCTTCTCCAGCCCTGGCAGCTCCTGCAGGAAATGGTTGTGCCCCCCGCCAGTCTCTAGGTTCCCTACCTCCACTGGTCTGGATTCCGCTGAATTTGACCTGTGGGAACGAAGAGTCTTCTCTTCGGCTCGTGTTGTGATGTGTACAAGTTCACATCAGGCACACCACGCTGCCTGCAACAGGCATCCGTGGTCAGTGGTGGCGCAGGTTCTGGCATCTATGCCTGATACGGGCAGTTCAGACAAGCCATTACCCTCTCTTCACAGGGTCTGGAGCTTGCAAGGCACCAGGCAAGGGGTGTCTTATGATGCCAGCGAGGTGGCTTCCAGACTGGCAGGTACAGCGATCTGCATAAGGCAGGCGGCATGGCTTCGTCTGTCCAGACTGTCACCCATCGCCCAGCGTAGAGTGACTTCCTCCGCTTTCCGGGGGACCTGTCTGTTTTCCCGCTGGGTGAGGAGGATTCTTCAGGGCCATCCTCCATCCCCCCGGCCACGGGGGACACCCTCTCATCCTCCGCTACCTTAGACTGCCCCAGTCTATTGGTTAGGGTCTCCTCCTCCTGCTTTCCACCAGTAGGAGGCTGAGGGATCTGTTCCCTCAGGGCTGAACATCAGGCCCCCTCCATGGCGGGGTGGCTTGGTACTCATCCAGCAGTAATGAATGGTGAAGATTGACAAGGGAAGATATGAAAATTGCGTACCTACTGTAATTCTTGATATTCTCTTGTATCTTCACCATTCATTACTGAATCCCGCCCACCTACCCCTCATGGGCCTCATTTCTTGGGCATCTCCCGCGCCCTGCTCACCCTCCTCCCCCAAGGCCGTGGGGGAGCTAAATCCTCTGGTTCCTTGGGACCTTCTGTTCTTCTCTAAAGAAGCAGCAAAGGATTTGAAGTAGGAAGAGAGCAAGTGGAGCTCCTTTCCATCTGAAGGAACTCTTTCTGATATTCCTGGCAGGCGTCCCTTCAAGGACTTTCCTTCAGACCAGATTAGTTTAATCTCCAGCCAGCAGGGTTAGTTTCTGAGATGGTCCTCTAGCCCTCGGTCTTCATACCTAGCTGGTGTCCCTGGATCATGCCTTGTATATACCAGACCCGGACTAGTTACCTCTCTAGCCCGATTTGACAAATTAACAACCCTTGAACAAGTGGTCTGGTATCATCGATCCCTACCTTTTCCAGGGAGTCCAAAAGAGTTTCCTTCTCTGTCCGTCTTTCCAAAAGAGGTTGCTCTTCCTTGGGGCTTCCCCTCTCCCCTCTAGTACTGTCATGTGGTTATGTACTAGTGTGACCTCTTCCTCTCACCTAGTTGGAGGCTCTCTCCTCCGGAACAGATTTGCCTTTGGCATTCTGAGCGCTCTCAACCTGAGTAATTGGTAACAAGATAGTGGGATGCATAGGGAAAATCTGCTCCTGTCGTGCAAAGCTGTGCGGAAGGTTCGGTTGAGCCATCTGAACAAGTTTTTGTCTAAAGGGATCCTTGCTCCCTTGCTTTAAACTCCAAGCGGATAAGCTTCAAGCCAAGTTCCCCTAAACTTGTGGCAGAATGTTTTCCCTCCTCCCAATATCCCTTTCTTCTTCTTTCTGTCTTCCTCTCCTTTTATCTGTTCCTCCATCAGAGCTGCCCGAGGAGTGAGGTCCTGCAGTCCCCTGGGGTAGCATTCTCCTCTTTTCGGCTTATTCCTTTTTCACTTTGTCTCCTTTCCTTTATCTATCCCTTGGCTCTCTTGCCTCGCTCTTATTTTTCTAAAGTCTTTATTTCGCCTCTCCAGCTTACAGAACTGGGATGGAGGAGAAGTCTGCGGCGCCTAATGGCCACCCCTCAGACACCACGCAGTGCGGCATTCTCATGGGCGCCAACTCCTCCCTCCCAAAAAAACCTCCCATAGCGGGTGAGTGCTTCCGGCTTACACCCAGCAGTAATGAATGGTGAAGATACAAGAGATCATCAAGAATTACGGTAGGTATGTAATTTTCATTTCTAGGAGTGGTATATGTTCATTCACACGGACCCACCTAACCTCCCCAACTGCGGACGCACAAACCTGGCTTCCAGCAGGCTAAGATCTGGTGTTATGGGGTGGAGCCAAGGGTTATACCACCCGGGTGGGTGGGAGGAGCCAGCTTGAAGACTTTCCGGCAGATTTGAAGGGAAAGGGACACTGTCAAGAAGGGTGGATGAACAACATATACCACTCCTAGAACTACTGTTACAGGTGAGTAACCTGTTTTTCTAGGAACGTAGATATGTTGTTCATCCACTCTCTTTGGCATGTGCCCTTCCACTTTAAATCTCACCGGAAGTCTTCAAGTTGGCTCCTTCCACCCACCCGGGTGGTATATACCTTGGCTGCGCCCCATGATGCCAGATCTTCCTTTCCGCTGGAAGATTCAGGTTGCCTCCCTCGTGCTCACGCATCTAGTCAGCCCAGGCTTTCAAACCTTCGGTTATTCAAAAAATTTGCATTGTTCGCGTTAGCAATTGCAAGTTCGCTGCTTCAATTATGGAAGACTAGTCTTCTCCCGGATGTCTGTGCTCTTGCGGCCAGAAGATGTCGCATATCAATCCCCACACCGCATAAGTCTATTGCCTTGGTGTCGACCATGACACCTCGAAATGCGATATGCCTCTCGCCTTTCATCCCAGTGTCCTCGACGACCGTCTTGCACGCCTGAAACTGGGGAGTCTGGAGAAGAGGAACCCTCTGGTGAAATCCAAGGAGGCTCAGTGGGTAGTTTCCGTGGCTGCGGGATTCACCAAGCAATTGGAACACATGCAAATGTTCGAGGAGGAGCGGCTCATGCTGCAGAGACTTATCGGAGCTTCTTCGTTCTGTTCAACCTGGGCTCCAGCTTCTCTGGTTCCTTCCGAGAGTTGTGCCAGTCTCTCCCGACCAAGGGAGAGGCGCCTACGGGCTCACACTCCTCTTGATCCCATAAGCGGGAGAAGGACCCGGGCTTGTCTTTGTCTCAACGGAGACGGTCTTGGGAGCGGGAGAGATCTCTATCCCAGGAACATGCTGTCTCAACCTCTGTTGATATAGTTTTGTCGGCCGCTGGCTTTTCGGCTGTGCGATCAGGTCAGTCGACCGAAGTATCGATCAACGATGGTGAAATCGTGATCGATCTGATTTCGCCTGACTCCAGTCGACAAATCTCTCAATCGAACCCCTTATCTGGTCTTTCCAGATGACTAGACTCAGCCTGCTGGGACTCCCATCAACTAAGTGATTCCTGATACCGGGAAATCACCGGTCCCGCCAGTGTCTCCCGAGCGACCGAGTCGGCCGTCCGATCTCAATCAAGGTCTTTGACCCCCTCGACTGACGGGCCGAGGAAGAGCCATAAATGCTCTAAAGAGGTGACGCCATTGGTTGTCTTCATCCTCTTCAGATGAGGTGAGGCTCCAGCAGAAACTCCGGCGCTATGAGGACCTTGTGGCAACAGCTAATTTTGACCAGGCACAAGCCAACTCCGGCTTCTACACCGCCCATTACCTGGCTTTCGCCTCCTAGGCCGAAGCCGACTCCGGAGCAGATTAAATCGGTTCCTCAGCTGGCGGAGCCGGCAAAACCACCAGTTTGGCCCAAAATGGTCTCTCCACCGATTATTGTGGAACTACTGCCCAAACAGCCTGTGGAAGGGGCTCCTTCCAAGGAAGACAGACCAGACACCGGGCTTCCCCAGTGTTTGTTGGTTACAGTTACCCCAGACCACCCTCGGCAGGTCGAAGGTGACCTGGGTGGTCAGCTGTTATACCCAGATTCCTCTGATTCAGACGTCACTGGCTTGCAGTCTCATCCAGGGGATGATGAATCAACCATTGGCTTGGAGACAGAGGAAGGTCCCTCATCTTTCCAAGGGATTCTTTGCCTCATCTCTGAATTTACAGGGATGCCCTGGAGCCAATCCAGAAAAAGGCGGAGTACCCCCTTACGGACATCCTTGAGAGAGGTTACCCCTACGGAGGCCTTTTCTATGGCCAAGGCCATTGTTGGCCCAGCCTTAGAACTCTGACAGTGCCCTGCCTCTTGTCCAGCTCCATCTGTCCGCATGGCCCGCAAGTATGCGGTGCCCATGAAGTCACTTGCTGGGTTCACAGAGCACCCTTCGTCCGAAAACCTTGTGACCGCGTCTGTTTAGGTGTACTGGCAGTTCTGCCGACACTGACCGACCCCCTGATAGAGTCCAAGCTTTTGGACCATTCAGCGAGGAAGGTCTATGCGGCTTCCTCCTTAGGCCTTCGTTAGGCAAGTTCGGCCGTCGTCATGGCACACTTCTCTTGCGCCCTTTTAGGGTCGCTGGATAAAGTCCTCCCACATCTCCCCGCGGTCAAGCAGGTCCATGATCAGGACCAAGCTGTTGCCAAACAGCAGCTTCAGACGGCCCTGGACATTGGGGATTCTTGTGCCTGTTAGAGGGCCGTCACAGTTGCCTCTCTTCGCAGGGCTTGGCTGAGGCTCTCCTCCTTTCCAGCGGATACCCAGCACAAATTAGCTGATGTGCCCTTCCTCGGAACAGACTTGTTCGGACCAGGAGTGGCTGGCCACCTTCAGCGCATTGAGCAGTCCAATGCCACCTTGGACACCACTTCTGCCAGGGGTTCTTCGGGCAAGAACCAGCAGAAGAAAAAGAAGCCTTTTTGGCATTCTTCCCCTGTGGCTCAGCAGTCCTCCTTTCAAGGTGGACAGCAGCAGGCTCAAGCCCGGACCCCAGCAGGCCCGTAAAGGAAGCAGAAGTTCAGGTCCTGGAGCCTCCTCCTCCAAGCGTACTCAGGGACGGGGACTGTCAACCCCTCTCCCGTCACCTCAGCTCTGGGTCCTCCCATGGGGGGGCCAGTCTCACCACTTCCTTTCTGCCTGGTCCTTTGTCACTTTGGACAGGTGGGTTCTCAAAGTGGTCGGTTGGGGACTGCCTCTGGAATTCGAGCAGTACCCCCCAAGCCAAGCCTGCGCCCCTCAGGAGGAAAGAGTATCCACTCGGACCCAGTCGACTCTCCAAGACGACATCTCTCAGTTCCTCCTCCTCAAGGAGGCATTAGCTCCAGTGGTGGATCCTCCAGCAGACCCAGGCTTTGTCTCCAGGTGCTTCCTGGTGCCTAAGCGGATGGGGGGCTGGCACCCCATTCTAGATCTGCACAACCTGAATCAATATCTCAGGTCACGCACCTTTTGGATGGACACTCTGTCCCAGATCATACCATCCTTGGAGCAAAACTTGTGGTTCTGTTCACTGGATCTGCAGGACACGTTATTTCACGTTCCATAAGCGGTTCCTCCGCTTCAGGGTTGAAGGGACCCTGTACGAGTTCCAAACCATGCCGTTCAGTGTGTCATCAGCCCCACGGGTCTTCACCAAATGCATCACAGTGGTGGCAGCCCATCTCAGGCGTGGGGGGGGGGGTCAGGATTTATCTCTAACTTGACGATTGGCTCCTAGTAGGTTCCACCCAACAGAAGGTGGAGAGGTGCAGGGACCTGGCCCTCCAGACCTGCTCCCAACTCAGCCTCCTGATCAACGAGGCAAAGTCTGAATTCGTGCCTTCTCAGGTGATAGGCTTCATCAGGGCAGAACTCTACTCTTGTCAAGCCAGAGCTCTGCTCCCAGCGGACAGGGCTGTGGTTCTTTCTTCCTTTGCCCAATCATTTCTGGTTGGGCAATTGCACTCTTCCCAGGACTTCCTTCTCCTTCTGGGTTACATGGCGGCATGCACCTCAGTGGTCTTTTGAGCCCGGTTGCACATATGCCTCCTCCAATGGGAGCTGGCTGCCCAGTGGACTCAGCAGCACGGTCATTTTGACCAGCTGATCACACTAACTCAGAAGATGTGAGATGCTCTCCAATGGTGGACTGCCCCAGACCAGATGCAGGAAGGGATCCATTTGTCCACCCCGAGTCGGTGGTCATCCTCACAACCGATACCTCTCTCATGGGCTTGGGAGCCCACATGGGAGACAAAAGGGCCCATGGGCTCTGGACCCCCAAGGAGTCCCGATGCCACATCAACCTGTTGGAGTGCAGAGCGGTCAGACTGGCACTGTCAGCTTTCACTTCTCAGCTCCAGACGGACAATACCACGGCCATGTACAACCTCAACACAGGACGACACGCACTCCCATTTGCTGTGCAGGGAGGCACTCTGCAACTGGACCCTCATGAGCCGATTTAGAGGCAGATCTCCTAGCCATCCATGTGGCAGGTGCCTCGAAACATCTGGCGGATGCTCTTAGCTGCTTAGGCCAGACATCCCACGAGTGGTCTTTCCATCCAGAGGTAGCGTACAACCTGTTCTCCCACTGGGGCAAACTGATGGTGGGCCTGTTTGCCTCCAGGGAAAACACCAAGCTGAGGCTGTTTCATGCCAACCCCCTCAGCAGGGCACGCTGCAGGGGGATGCCTTCTCGAGTCCATGGACTCCAGGCCTCCTCTACGCCTTCTCTCCATTTCCCTTGATCCACAAGGAGCTCTTCATGGTGAGAAGGGACCAGGCAAAGGTGATCCTGGTAGCCCCAGACTGGTCGTGCCAGTTATGGTATCCAGATCTCCTCAGCATCAGCTGCAGGCCCCCGGAGCAGCTTTCGGCATGTCCGGACCTGATATCACTCAATCAGGTGAAGGTTTTCCATCCGGACCCTCAATCCCTCTACCTCACAGCCTGGTACCCGAGTGACTAGAGTTCCAGGCTTTGGGTCTCTCTGAAGATGTGGAGGTGACCAGGAAATGTTATACCTTCAAATGGAAAAGGTTTTCCATTTTGGTGTCAGGGCAAGGGCCTGGACCTTCTGTCCTGTCCAGTGGCTAACATTTATGACCCCCTTTGGTTCCTCTCCAAAGGGGGTCTTCGGTCATTGACCCTTAGGGTGCACCTGGCAGCCATCTCTGCTTACCGGGCACGGGCCGGTCAGCCAACAGTGGCGCTGGAGATAGTGGTCAGGCGTTTTTTCAAAGTCCTGGATCACACATCCCCTCTGATGCGTGAACCTCCACCTCCGTGGGATCTATTGCTGGTACTGGCAAAGCTCATGGGCAAGCCATTCGAACCAATGCACAAGTGTGCTTTGTCACACTTGTCATGGAAGTCTGCCTTCCTGGTGGCTATCACGTCAGCCAGAAGGACAGGGGAGCTCCAGGCACTTTCGATGAGCTCCCCTTATCTGGTCTTACACAGGGACAAGGCTGTCCTATGCCCCCACCCGAAATTCCTTCCGAAGGGGGTGTCAGAGTTTCACCTTAACCAGGTGTTAACTCTGCCAGTATACTACCGTAATTACACCTCAGAGGCCGAGTACAGGCTCCATACTTTGGACCTGAAACATGCTTTCTCCTATTACAAGGAGAAGATGGTGGAAATTTGTGGAGAGATTCACCATCTGTTTGTCATCTACACTGAAGCCGCTTCTGGCAGACCTGCAGCCAAATGAACTATTGCAAAATGGATCACATCATGCATAGCTCTGTGGTACGAGCTGGCAGGCAAGGAGCCCTCCCAGAGGGATAAGAGCTCATTCTACCCGCCATACTGCTGCATTGGTGGCTGATTCCAGGAACATCACTATCCAGGAAATCTGTCGAGCTGCTACCTGGAAGTCAGCAAACACCTTCATCACCTACTACCACATCGACCTTCAGTCGTGCCGCATTGCTAGTTTTGGGACCTCAGTTCTCCGATCTCTGTTCCCTAAGTAGGGGTGTACGCCATGTCCCCCTCCTCCCAGAGAACTGCTAGGAGTCTGCCAAAGAGTGAGGATGAACAACATATCCACGCTCCTAGAAAAACAGCTTACTCACCTGTAACAGTAGTTCTAAGAGTGGTATATGTTGTTCATCCACACAGACCCACCCGACCTCCCCGCATGCGGACGCACACAACCTGGCTTCCAGAGGGCTAAGATCTGGCGTCATGGGACGGAGCCGAGGTATATACCACCCGGGTGGGCGGGAGGAGCCAGTTTGAAGACTTCCGTTGAGATTTAAAGCAGAAGGGGACATGCCAAAGAGTGTGGATGAACAATATATACCACTCCTAGAACTACTGTTCAAACACCATGAAGTCTTGCTATATTATGACAAAATGCAGTTAGCCACTGCAGCTGAACTGCCCCGGAGAGGAAGGAGTTAACTCCAGAGAATCTGGAGTTCTAGAGCGCAAGGGTGCTATGCCAAAGCTCTATCTGGCCAGTTTCAAATGAAACTGTCAGATTCTTTACTCCGCTTCACTGAACAGTCGCTCCGGAGATCAGCTCCTTCAGCTCGGTTCATTTCTCTGTTCAAGCGAGTATTTTCGGTTCATTTGAACCGGCAAAAAGTATTTATTTTACCGCATTTCAGTTAAAAGCTCTATCTGGTAAACCAGTGACATGGTTAGGAACCGATAAGGGTGTCTTGCCTGCACTGCCATCAAAAGGGCAAGTTTTTGGATAGGCTGGCATTATGTCTGAGAAACCCAAAAGAAAAACCGGGCCCACTGGGTTTCAACACTGTGATGTCTGTGGGGAAGCCTTTGCCAAGGCTGACCCACACACCACTTGTGTCTATTGTCTGGGGCTGACCACCTCCTGTCAGACTGCCAGGTGTGTAAAATTTCCTGCAGCCACCCTGGAAAAGAGATTGGGCGGCTCAGGGACGAGAGGCAAGAAGTCTGCTGACCTGGATGGCCAGCCGGTCCAGCACCCACTGGACCAGAGGGAGTGCCCTCTGACCAGGGCGAGACTTCCTCGGGAAAGGAAGGCTGGTTCAGAGGAACCAGTCCCAGTTAAAAAGACAAAGAAGTCAGTAGGGTTGGAGTCCAAAATTGTCTCTCCAACTGCTGCAGAGATAGCTAAAGCCATTCAGATTGTCCAGTCACTGCCTCAGGGACCTGTCGAACCACCAACAGTTGGTAAAAGGTTGGTTCGTTCAGTTCCAGTGGTTCAGGAGTATGATGTTGAAGAATTTTATGAACCACAGGAGGGGGAGGAGGAATTTGATCTATATGTGTGGCTGGGAGGGTCTGGACGTGCCCATTGAACCGGACATTTCTCCAGACAGACCTTTAGGATCTCCTCCTATTCTGTCTGAGTCCCCTTCTCATTTTATGTTTTACAAAAAGGTTGCAGAAACCCTCCAGCTTCCTTTAGAGGAGGCTGTGGATGAGCAAGAGGAGCCTGAATATGTAGAAATGATGGATATACCAGAGTCTAGGATGTTGTCTATTCCTTTGCATAAGTCATTTAGGAAGCAAACAACGAAGATTTTAAAAAATCCTCATTCTGTCCCTCCTGTAGATAAAAAAATGGACAGAAGGTATACTTTGTCAGGCTCTGATACAGACTTCCTCACTGAGCAGTGTAGTCATGTAGGTGTGGTGCAAGCTGCAGCCTGTGACAAGGCTAATATTCCCTGGCCTCATATCCTCCTGATAAAGTTCCAGGAAGATTGATGCCATGGCGAAAAAACAGTATATGGCAGCTTCTTTGGGACTCAGGCAGGCAAATTATATGGCTTATGTAGCTAGATATCAGAAGTCTAGATGGGACACAGTATTGCAGTTAGCCAAGCAGGCCAATGGCCAGCTGGCTAGTGAGTTGGAACAGGTGGCTGCTGATGGCATTGAAGCTTCTAAAGTTCAATTTCATACTGCGGTTGATGTTAATGATGTCTCCTCTAGGGTCATGGCCACTTCTGTAGCTTTCCGTAGGTTGGCATGGCTCAGATGCACTAATCTGTCCCAAGATACTCAGTCAAAAGGCTATGGATTTTCCTGTAGTGGGAAATTCTCTGTTTGGGGAACAAACAGAAAACTATATGAAAAAGATAGATGAATACAGAACTACCTACAAAAGTGCAGGCTAAGGAGAGGCATGCCACTCCACAAAGGCACGCTCCCAGAGGTAGGGGCAGGCCTTTCCACAGGCCTTTTTACCAATCTCAAGCCTCCTCTGCTTTTGCACAGAGGGGTTTCTTCAGAGGCAGGGGTAGACGGGGCACAAGTAAACCGTCCCCTTCCCCTCAGCCTAAGGCTGCTGCCAAGCAGGCATCCTGATGGGGTGCCCAGGGCCGATTCTCCTGTACCAGTGGGGGGCAGGTTGGCTTATTTCAGCCAGAACTGGGTGTCCCTAACTCCGGACAGATGGGTTCTGGAGGTAATAAGCCAGGGTCTGGTTCTCAGCTTCAAACATTTCCCAAAGACGAGAGCCAGACATTTTCCACCTGCAAATCCTTC
The DNA here is from genome assembly GCA_016271365.2 of Neoceratodus forsteri. Classification (NCBI taxonomy): domain Eukaryota; kingdom Metazoa; phylum Chordata; order Ceratodontiformes; family Ceratodontidae; genus Neoceratodus; species Neoceratodus forsteri. The sequence goes on from CM028137.1 coordinate 514,606,462, forward strand.
AGAAGCCCTTGCTTTGGAAGCAGAGGTTTCTTCTCTTCTGGACTGCAAAGCAGTGGAAAGGGTCCCTCCTTGCCATCAGGGCAAGGGGCTGTACTCAAGATACTTTCTTACCCCAAAAAAGACAGGAGAATGGCGTCCCATTCTAGATTTAAGGTACCTGAACAAGCATCTTTAAACCAATATTCAAAATGTTGACTCTGGCAATGATTTTGCCTTCCCTGAGGCCAGGGGACTGGCTAGCTTCCCTGGACCTCAAGATGCCTATTTTCATGTTCTGATCAGGCCTTCTCACCGAAAGTACCCAGGTCTGAACTGCCCTCAGGCCACTACCAGTTCAGGGCAATGCCTTTGGCCTTACCTCTGCGCCAAGGGTATTCACAAAATGTCTAGCTGTGGTAGTGGCTCACTGAAGAAGGCAGGGTTGCTGTGTTCCCTACCTGGACGACTGGCTCATCGTGGGTCAGTCTCCAGATCAGGTAAATCCCACTTGCAAGTCACCCAGCAGCTTCTCATTTCCTGGATTCCTGCTAAATTTACTAAAGTCAGTTCTGGAACCAGTTCAGGTACTAACTTTCATAGGTGCAGAATTGAACACAAGTTAGCCAGGGCATTTCTTCCCTCGGAAAGGGTAGACAGACTTATTGCCTGGCATCCTCCTTTACCCCCAGTCTCGACCAGCAAGGCATTTTCTGCAACTCTTGGAGCACATGGCTGCTTCCACAGCTGTAGTGCAAGGAGCAAGATTCCAGATGAGGGACATTCAGTTCCATTTGAGGCCTATTGGTCTCAAAGGAGGGACCCTTTCCAAATTGGTCCCAGTGACTCAAACTCTGATCCTTGCCTCCACTGGTGGCAGGACCAAAGCAATCTAAAACAAGGGGTTCCTTCATTCCCGTTCCCACTCCCTCACCCTCACCACGGATGCCTCCCTGTTAGGTGGGAACTCATAAGGCGACCTGTCCACTCAGGGAGTGTGGTCTCTCTGGAATCTCTGCTCCACATCAATCTTTTGGAACTCAGAGCTGTCTTTTTAGCTCTTCAGGTGTTTTCAGCTTCTGTCCAGAACAAAGTAGTTCAAGTCAGGACAGACAACACCACAACAATGTGGTACATCAACAAGCAGGGGCACTCGGTCATCAGCCATGTGCACCAAGCAATGAAGTTGTGGTCTCTGGCTTACTCCCTGAACACCTCCCTGATAGCAGTTCACCTTCCAGGAAGGACAATGTCCTGCGGATGCCCTCAGCAGGATTCTCAGGGCCATCACAATGGGCTCTGAATCCTCAGGTGCTGGGGTCGGTCTTTGCCAGATGGGCACCCCTCAGATAGATCTTTTCACAGCCCCAGACAACCACCAACTTCCTCTATTTTGTTGCAGGCCTCCAGTGCTGGGCTCAGTCCCTGGACGCCTTTCTGTTGGATTGGAAGGGAAGTTCCTGTATGCCTTCCCCCTTTCCTTCTTTTCAGGGTACTAGTAAAATCAGATCTCAACCCTGCAAAGTGATTCTGATTGCCCCAGATTGGGCCAGACAGCCCTGGTACCCACTGCTTCTGTCCTTGACAGTCCACCCTGCCCTGAGCTTGCCCAGAGTCCACGACTTGCTGGCCTGTGCACAGGGAGAGTGTGTACCCGGACCTCAAATCCTCCATCTCAAGGCCTGGCTCTTGAGGAGTTAGAATTTGCTGATTTACACCTTCTCAAGGTGTCCTGATATTTTAAAGGCTTCTAGGAAGCCTTCCACTAGGCCACTTACAATTCTAAGTGGAAGAGGTTTTCCATCTGGTGCTCTGAGAAGCAGATTATCCCAGAATCTGCTGATCTGCCCATTTTACTGGACTATTTGGTCCATTTAAATTCCCTAGGCCTTAGGCCAGCTACCTTAAAGGTTCATCTGGCAGCTGTCTCTGCTTTTGTGTCAGCAGGGAAGCCTGCTTCCCTTTCTTCTCACCCTGTGTTTTCCAAGTTTTTTAAGGGGTTACTTCACACTAACCCTCCTTTTCGGGAACCAGCTCCTGCCTGGGACCTGAATGTTTGCATTGCTCAGTTAATGCAACCCCCCTTTGAGCCTCTGTCCTCAGCAGAGCTCAAGTATCTAACTTGGAAAACTGTTTTCCTAGTGGCTATCACTTCTGCCAGACGTATAAGTGAGTTACAGGCCCTGTCGGTGGAAGAAGATTTTCTCTCTTTCCACAGAGATAAGGTAAGTCCTCAGGACTAATAGAAAGTTTTTGCCTAAGGTGGTTTCAGATTTCCACCTGAACCAATCCATCTCTCTTCCAGTATTTTCACTGAGCATTCTTCCTCAGGTGAGAGGAGACTGCACAGCTTGGACGCCAAAAGAGCCTTAAGCTACTATTTGGAACGCACCAAGGGTCACAGGTTCAATCCTCCAACTCTTCCTTACTTATGGCGAGGTTGGCAAAGGAACCTGCCACTAAGAGGACAATTGCAAGGTGGATTGTCTCTTGTATCCAATTTTGTTACAAAAACTAGGTAGAGACCCCCTCAGGACTGAGGGCTCACTCCACAGGGGTACAGCTGCATCTCTAGCGGCTGCTAGAGATATTCCCATTCTGAAATCTGTCAAGCTGCTACTTGGAAAACAGTTCACACTTTTACCAAGCATTATTCCCTGGATGTTCAGTCCAGGAGAGATGCTTGCTTTGGCACAGCCATGCTTCAGAGCCTATTTCCTAAGTGGTTCTGCCCTCCTCCATGGAGGTACTGCTGTGTATCTGCATTTTGTCATAATATAGCAAGACTTCATGGTGTTTGAAGAAAAATTACTCACCTTAGTAATTGCTTTTCTTCTCATGGAGTCTTGCTATATTATGACCACCTTCCAACCTGCCTCTCAGAACTTCTACTTGGGTAGGGTGGCAAATTAGTGCAAGCACTGTGTCATGCCATTGTAATTTTTCCCTTTACCCTTTTTATTTAGGTTAGGGAACTAGGTTATTTTGTTTAGGTAATATATTGGCCCCTTCCTGGACTTGAGTCTTTGGGAAGGGGGTCCTAATAGTGCTTGTCAGGGGAAAACTAATATCCATTATTCTTGTTATTATTGTTATTGGTGTTTCTATTGTTGTTTATATTGTTGTTATTACTACTAGTAGGTAGCCATTTGGCTAGTGTGAGCTTTCCACAAGACTTGTTGCTTAGTGTTAGCTTAAAAAGATCTGACAGTTTCATTTGAAACTGGCCAGATAGAGCTTTGGCATAGCGCCCTCGCGCTGTAGAACTCCAGATTCTCTGGAGTTAACTCCTTCCTCTCCGGGGCAGTTCAGCTGCAGTGGCTAACTGCATTTTGTCATAATATAGCAAGACTCCATGAGAAGAAAAGCAATTACTAAGGTGAGTAATTTTTTCTTACAGGTGAGTAACCTGTTTTTCTCTGCTTTATCTGGTTGGCAGAGCTCTAGGTTCTCTCCTGGTTCCCTACAGGGAGGTCCTCTGAGCTTGATCCAGCAGGGAACCAAGGAGGGAAGGGGCTGCCCATGTTTATGTAGTGGCCGACATCGTCATGGGTGACCCCTAGTGAACTGCTTGCAAAAGTTTCCCTGTGGTTCTAGCGCCTAGTGGCTATAAGTTCTGTAGGTGTGGCCTGATGAGAGATTCTCTCGAATATCTACTGTAACAGTAAGTATTTAACTGTTCTTGTTCTACCAAACTGAGCCCATGATACTGTAGATAAGACATCAAACTTACAATGCTGTTTTCAGATCACAATTTTTATTTTCGTGATTGTACCCTGTTTAGCTGTCCTTTAATGTCTAGTGTTTTTAATGTAGAAGCTTGTTAACATGAGGCCAATTTTCCTTTGAGGCAGAACATGATGAATTGGTTGCTTTCTTTTTAATTGGTTTGCAGATTGCCATAATGCCTTCGCCCTGGTGGTGCGACCTCCAACAGAACAGGAAAACCTATTGTTGGGTTTCCAGCTAATGGCCGAGGAGCCTCTCAAGGAGGACTGGCTAAAGATTCTGTGCCTGCATATAGCCAACACCATTTGTAAAGCAGACTCCGTAAGTTTTATTAAGCTTATTTCTACATGCTAAGATCCAAGGCTGCATGACTAAGTATGCTATGGGAGTCAAAGCAGCAAAATTGTAGTGTGGTAAACCCTTAAACAAATGTAGTGACTTTCAGTTTGGTTTTGATTGCAGGTTTTATTCTGTGTTTCACTACATCTGGGCTATAGAAGACTTTCTCTCCTTGATTGCCAGCATGGTTGGCTTGGGGTTTTTACCATGAGTCCGGCCATACCCATGAAATGAAATATGTCTTCAAGCCTACTGTGATGATTGCAGTCTGAACTATTCCTTACTTTGTCCGCCATTTGCTGTATTAAGCACCAACTTTGTCATGCACACATCCTGTTGCTGGAAGATCCATTTGAGCAGCAGCATCTCCGATGGCCGAAGCCTTTTATCTGCTCTTGAACTTCCTCTTGTGGGACAGTGTGGTGCACACTATTGGGCCATACCCTGTATTAATATTTTTTTCATTTACTGCAAATGACTTGCATTATGACACAGCAACAATCCACACAGTACATTTTTTAACTATTGTATTTATGCTCCTCCTAACTGCCCCTTCTCTCCACTCTTTCAGAATACCTCTACCTGTGTGCGATTCTTCTCCTCGTCTGAGTCTGCCCCTAGAGCACAAAGTCCACTAACCTAGGTGCCCGGATAACCCCTGGGTAGGGTGAGGAGGTATTCCCCACATCTTCCCTTGTCAATCTTCACCATTCATTACTTCCTGGGTGTAAGCGAGGGCGGCATACCCGTCCACGAAGCTTTTTTTTTAAATTGCCTTATGGCCCGCCCCGAGAGCGGCGTCATCGCGTCGGCGGCCGTTAGCTGCATCACGACCTCCTCCAACTCAGTTCTGTTTCTCCCACCGCCGAGGCAGCACCTGCTTCGCTGGAGCATTTTCAACTGCGTAGTTTTGACCGACTCCTCCATTTAGTATGCACTCGACGCCATACCGGTAAGACTGTTCCTTTTCTATTTGTGCGGCGTCGGTGTGTTTCCTACTGTGTTTTTCCTCAATAGTTTGCGTATGTCGGTTCTGGAGCGGCGTTTTCGACAGGGCGGGCCCCTATCGTCGGTGCTCCTGTGGCGGCATTTCTCCGTCTCGGACGGCATGGCGTGTGTCGCCGTTGCCTGGGACCCAACCATGATATGGATTAGATGCGGCGCTTGTTTCTCGATGGACCGTCGGCGTCCTCGAGATTGCGCTACAAGCTTCGGCAAGACCCGCCGACTTCGGAGGCGAGGCGTCGCTCGCGGGAATCTCGGGCGAGATCCTCAGGCCTTTCCCCGGTCCCTCCCGGGCCTCTGCATCCCGAGGAGGAGAGATATCTCTCCCTTCTTGCCGAGGAGGAGGCCCTTCCCGCGGTGTTTGGGGAGGCGTGTAGCCTCCAGGCGCTGGCGCTGACACCGCCTCGGCAGTCACCTCTTGGTGCAGGCTCCCCCTGTCGAGGCCCTTGGCTGAAGGCCCGCTCGGGTGGACCCTCGGCGTCGCCTCACGGCGCGTTTCGGATCAGCGCCATTCGGCGGCGCCCGGTGATCGGCGGTACCATTTTGGCCTCGGCGCGTTCGCTGTGCCGATGAGCCTGGCCCGGCGCCGCCCGGCGGTGCCGCTGCCGCCTCCCTGGCGCCGCCCGGCGGCGTCAGCGGCCTCCCTCCTCGGGCGGTGCCGGGTCTGCGGGCGCTGGGGGTGGGGTTGAGCCTTCATGCTGCCCGGCGTGGTGGGGCGGCGGCGTGCGCACTCGGTGCCGGGGCGTTCCCGGCCCGGCCTCGAGGACCCCTGGGGTGGCCAGCATCGAGGGTCCTGCTGGTCTCGTCCTCCTCGGAGGGCGGTGGCTCGAATGTGGACCCATCCTGGCACCCCATTCTTCAGATCTGGGTCCTCGGTGGCTAGGGGTGCCAGGCGGCGCAGCGGGCCCCTCCCTCTGTCCCCCTTGCGCTGCTTCCTGAGGGTTCCTCGGCTGGGGGTGGCGAGAAGTCAGGGGCAGATGTGGGGGGGCGGAGGAGGGAGGCTCCCCTCTCTGAGGCCGGTGACAGCTACCCCGGGGTGCTGTTACCTCCTCTAGGGTTAGGGGAACGTTGCAGTCGGGGAGGAGGGCCCTCTCGGAATCCGAGGGGTTGAGGGACAGGCGTCCTGCTGCTCGGTCTTCTTTGGCCACCTCAGGGGGGGTGGCCAGGAGCCGTCGTGCAGGCCCGCCCCTCCCCAGAGTTCTGGGTGTCCTCTGGGCGGCGTTTAACGGACTGCCCTTCTGGATCCATGCAGTCCCGGCGTCGCCGAGGAGTTTCTCCCCAGGGCTCTTCCAGGTTCCGCTTCCCCAGAGTTCCGTTCTGCGGCCTGGTTTGATATCCAGGATCCCTCCTACTAGGGCTCACTTCCCCGGATTCCAGAGCCCTCGCATGAGCGACAGATTGCCTCCTCGGAGGTGCCCTCTCCATCTCTGCCTTCACCACCCCGCTCCCAGGCCATGTCGGTCCCTACGGTCCGTTATCCTGGGAGCAGTTCAAAGAGTTCTGCAGCGGCCTTCCCCTCATATGTTAGTTACATGCATAGGCGGGTCTTTGACTCTCCCACCCCATGAGGAATCCTCTGGACATTCCAGTTCCCCATCATCCTCGTCTCCTCCTCTGAGGGAGAGGAACCCCCTGCTCATCTGTCCTCCAATGCTGATTTCACAGAATATCAGCGTTCCCTCTCGAGGATGGTGAGGATCTTCGGATTTCCTACGTTCGGAGAGACAATACCGAACGGGTGACGCGTGAATTCCTTGGTGAATTCAGTGCCCAGCATCTGGTGGTACCTTCCTGGCCTATCCCCTTCCAGGAGGCGTCTATCCGGTCCTGGCAGTTCCCTGCCGTTTCTTCCCCAGCCCCGGCGGACTGCCAGCGTAGGTATTGTGCCCCCTCTGAGTCTCTAGGTTCCCTTCCCAACCCGTCCTCAGGTTTGGTATACCTGGATACTCCTTCTGGGCGCCGTTGCCTGGCGCACGACCGCCCACCGGATTCGGACTATCTCCAGTTCGACCGTCAAGAAGCAAGAGTGTTCTCTTCTTCGCATAGTGCATGTATTGCATCACATCAGGCTCACCACGCTGCCTACAACCGGCATCTGTGGTCGATGATGTCCCAGCTGCTGGCATCTATGCCTGACACAGAGCAAACCAGACAAGCCGTTGCCCTCTCGCGGTAGGCCTGGAGCTGGCAAGACACCAAGCAAGGGCATCTTATAGCGTAATGAGGTGGCTTCCAGGCTTGCGAGGACAGCGATCTGCATCAGGCGGACGGCATGGCTGCTCTTTCCAGGTTGTCACCCTGCCCGGCGAGGGTGACGCGGCCCGGCTTCCGGGGGACCGCTCTTTTCTCATCCAGAGCTAGGAGACTTTTACAGGGCTCCATCCGTCTCCTCGTCCCTGGGGGCACCTCCTAGCTCTTCTCCCACTTAGGCTTTCTGAATAAGCCAGGGTCTTCTCCTTCTGTTTCTCACCAGCAGAAGGCTGGGTCTTGTTCCCTCAGGGTATGGCCTCTTCCCCCTCCTGGGGAAGAGGAGCTTGGTACTCACCCAGGAAGTAATGAATGGTGAAGATTGACAAGGGAAGATAGGAAAATTACGTACCTACCGTAATTCTTGATCTTCTCTTGTATCTTCACCATTCATTACTTACACCCACCCACCATCCCCTCAGTGGCCTCCTCCTGTGGCTTCTCCACCTCCCGTCTCCTTCCTCTCTCTGCATTTCTCTTTTGTTTATAAAATATAGGGGAAAATTCCTTAATTTTCAAAAATAAATAAATAAATAAATTTAAAAAAAAAAAAAAAGTTCTTTCTTAAGGGGGGGAGGGGTTCTACACCCAGAAAATTACTTACTCTAAGATTCATGGGCCATCTAGTGGATTGCATTGGCGATCAGACTGCACTACTATCTCTTGCTATTCTTCTGGCAAGATACCTCTGGGGTTTTGGTCTGGCTCAGGCTATTCAGTTTTGATCCTGCAATCCCGTGTTCAGATAGTTGCCCTGAAATCTTCCCCCCTCTATTCTTGCCTTGCAGAGCAGAGGAAAGCAGTCTGTTCCTTTCTTCTTTTAACAAAAAAAAATGCTGAGGGAACTCTCCGACTGCTATAGGCATCTTGGTATCTGGGTCATGCATCTAGTCAAAAGGAGAAATCAAACAAGAAGGCAAATGAGAAGGTAGGCTTTCCTTCTTGCTGTTTTGCTATTGGTTTCTCCTTAAGTGTCCTCCTGGACAATTTTACAATAGAGCTCTGCTGACCATATCCAATCCTAACCAGCCTAAGCCTTGGCCTGCCTTAGCCAGTCAGTCTGGGTCCCATTTCTGTCTTGAAACGCCTGAAGGCTTGCATTTCCATTTCTAAACCCTGAGCAGCACTCTCATGCTGCTGGGGTTTATTCTTCCCTCCTTGGGTGTCCTCCAGTTAAAGGCCTCCATGGCCAGGAGCCGGGCGGTGTCATGAACAATGGCATGTTGAAGATAAGGACTATGCCTCCTGAGTCTGTCTAGCGGGTTCGGTGAACCTTCTCTTCAGCTCTATCTTCACGAGTTCTTGCTTCCCCTTTAGTCGAGCCTTCAGCTACAACTAACTATGCTCGTTGGGCATTCTGGTCCCTTCAACATCCCATCTCTCTCTTCTCTTTCTTCTTCTTCTTCTATTTTCTCATTTCCTTACTCATCTCTCTCCTAGAGTCAGGTAAGGAGGCCCTGCAGTCCCTAGATTGGGGATGTTCTTATCTCCTCTGTCCTTCCTCCATCGGCTTATTCCTTTTCAGTTCATTCTTCCTTGCTTGCTATCCCTCGGCTATCTTGCCTCGCTATCTATATTTTCTGCTTTCTTTGCCTCTCGGCTCACAGAACTGAGGTGGAGGAGTGGTCGCTACTAGCGGCGCCCCTCGCGTCGTCGCTCCAGGCGGGCCATTAGGCAATTTAAAAAAAAAAAAGCTCCCGTGGCCAGTGCGGCCTCCGGCTTACACCCAGGAAGTAATGAATGGTGAAGATACAAGAGAAGATCAAGAATTACGGTAGGTACGTAATTTTCCTTTTTACCCCCCCGAACCATACATGCTGCGATGTGGAGTCTGCCCGACGAGCCTGAGGATCCACATACAGTGAGGAGTCGTCACCTAGGAGAGAGAGGGTGTTTTTTCCTGTTCGTTCCCCAACATTGACGTGCAATGAGGGCTAAGGAGCTTGAAGGTACGCTGAGACGTATCTCCTGCTCCGCCCCTATGCCGATGTCTGCCCTATCCCAATGCTGTTACCCCCTCTTCCACACCTTCACCCGGGCTCCCCTAGGTGTCTGTATCGCAGTGGAAGCTTGCAGGTAACCCCACCACACCCGAGAAGGAGAGCGGACATTGGGCGCTCAATCCTTCTCCTCTCCGGCCGACCTCCAGCGGCCTGTGCTTATTTCCAAACACGAGTCGCCGGCGTGGTGTGAGGTAAGGCGTCCAGTGCCTCAACCCTTGGAGCCAGCAGTACATTTTTTATATTGTAGATTATTTTGACTGAAAAGTCAAATCCTTGACTTATTTTGACTGTGCCAATCAGATTCTGTCTTTCAGGAACTGGTCTCCATTTCCTCTTATCCCCCTTTCCTCTAAAGTGGGTAAGCATCACCTCTGGCCTAGTTTTCAAACTTGGCCATGAAATCCTGAACACACAAGCATGTCTCAGGCCAGTCGTAGCACTCGAGAGCATTAGCATAAGAATTCCCTCTCCACCATCCCACTGGAGGTCCGATAACCTTTGGTTATTACTTTCTGGGACTTTATATTACATATGCTGAATTGTTGTATTTGACTACCATCTTCTATCTTATTCACACTAAGGCAGTTTTCTACTAAGCGTGCTATGTCACCAGAACATAGACTTCTACAGCTCAACCATATGGTCCTCTGGCACCACCTCTTTTCACTCGAATTTTTCTTTAGCTGGAAAGAACAGATCTTCGAAGAAACAGTCTTCACCATTGATTCCGACTAGTGGGTCTGGGCCAGAGGTGCTAGGACCAAGTGAGAGCCGGAACATTTCAGAGGGATGGCGCTACAGTAGACAGCATGCATGCATGACATCTGGTGTCAGCCTATGCTGCTGCTGGTTTACCTCAAGAACTTCGACTCTAGCGACATTTATATATGGTCACTTACTCACACATTGGCAGTCTGAAACTTACATAGATACATAGACAGTGTTGGCAGATAAAGGCCTATGGCCCACCCAGTCTGCCCATTTGAGCTTGTAAGTTCAGTTTGTTTTCCAAGAAGTCTGTTGCCCCTTACCCCTGACCTCCAGAATTCCTTTATGTCTATCCCACGCATTCTTAAATCCCGTGATTGTTTCAGCCCCCACCACTTCCTCTGGCGGGGTGTCCTACTTGTCCACCACCCGTTCCGTGAAGAAATTCTTCCTCACGTTCCCTCTGAATCGTCCTCCCTCCAACCTCATCCCATGCCCCTCTAGTCCTGGAACATCTTTTTCGCTTAAAAATAGTGTATTCCTGCACCCTGTTCCTTCTTGTAAGATACTTGTATGTCTCTATCATATCCCCTCTCTCCCTCTCCTCCTCAGGGTACATGTTCAGTTCCTTCAACCTGTCCTCATAGGACTTGTGATGCAATCCATGCACCATCTTTGTTGCCCTCCTCTGAACCTTCTCTACCCTGTCTATGTCCTTACATAGGTAAAGTCTCCAGAACTGTACAGTGAATTCCAGGTGAGGCCTCATTAGTGTCTTGTATAGTGGAATTATGACCTCCCTTTTCCTGCTGGTGATGCCCCTGCCTATGCATCCCAGCATCCTATTTGCTTTACCCACTGCCTTGTCACACTGTTTCCCTGCCTTGAGCTCATCAGTAATGATAACCCCAAGATCCCTTTCCTGCTTGGTGCATGCTATATCCTCATCCCCCAACTGATATATTGTGCCAGGGTTTTTGTGCCCCATATGCATTATCTTGCACTTCCTTGCATTGAATTTCAACTGCCAAGCCCCTGACCATTCTTAAAGTTTCTGCAGGTCCCTTCTCATTCTGTCTACACCCTCTGGTGTGTCTACTCTGTTACAGAGCTTTGTGTCATCAGCGAACAGTGAAATTCTGCCTTCTAGGTGCTGCTAATGTCACTGATGAAGATATTGAATAGGACGGTCCCAGCACTGATCCTGTGGTACCCCACTGGTCACTCTTCCCTCTGTGGAGTGACAGCCATTTTACCACCACCCTCTGTGTCCTGCCACCCAGCCAGTTACCTACCCACCACACTACTGTCCTGCCCACACCATATTCCCCAGTTTGTGCAATAGTCTTCTATGTGGCACAGTGTCAAAGGTCTTGCTGAAGTCCAGATATGCCATGTCCACTGCCCTCCCCTGATCCACCTCCCTAGTCACCCAGCCAAAAAATTCAATGAGGTTGGTCTGACAGGACACCCCCCTGGTTAAACCATGCTGCCTTGGGTCCTGTAGTCCATTGACAACCAGATGTTCTACCAATCTCTCCTTCAGTAGTGCTTCCATGATCTTCCCCACTACCGAGGTGATGCTGACTGGTCTGTAGTTCCCCGCTTCCTCTTTGTCCTCACTTTTGTATAAGGGGACTACATCTGCTATCCTCCAGTCTTTGGGTACCTCCCCTGTTTCCAGTGATCGGCTAAACAGGATAGCCAGAGGTTCAGCCACCACCTCTCTTAGTTATTTAAGGACCTTGGGGTGCACCCCATCTGGCCCCATTGCTTTATCAACTCTTATTACTTACAGTTCCTTCAGGACCCTTTCTTGTGTAAAGGGACTTGTGTCCATTTCTGCACCATTCTTACCCCTTGTACTCTGTTCAGACCCATTACCCTCCTCTTCCTCAGTAAAGACTGAGCAGAAATACCTGTTAAATATGTCAGCTTTACTGTTGTCATCCTCCACACAGCCCCCATCCTCCCCCTTCAGTCTCACTATCCCTCCCTTTGCCTTTCTTTCTTCACTTATGTACCTGTAAAAGGTTTTGTCCCCTCTACCCACTGATTTTGCAATGCGTTCTTCTGTCTGAGCTTTGGCTTCCCTTACTGACCTCCCTGCCTCCCTTTGCTTCTCCTGGTACGTCTCCCTATCCCCTTGGAATTAGAGATACTCTTGGATAAAGGACTTAGTTTTCTGCGTTTGTGCTGCCTTTGTAAATAGTTATACTGAACAAGCTATTGATAATAAAATGCTGCTTGCAAATTTTATAACTGCTCCTGGTTTTCCTATGCTACCTGACCTGTGCCTTGACAACAGGCGCTTCTTCTGTTAATCACTCCTGGGTTTGCTGTTGCAGAATCCATACCTTCCGTTTGTCTCCCTGGTACCTGGTCTGGTACCCACGCACAAAATCATGGCTTAGAGTATGCACAGCGTAAATTGCACTTCTACGGATGTGGATACGATGTTCTATCCACACTTCTGGCAGTAGTCTTTCCCTTTAAGACTTGCCGGAAAGGTCCTCAAGCTGGCTCCTCCCACCCACCCGGGTGGGAACTCCCACGGCTCCACCCCATTATGCCAGATCTTCCTTTCCACTAGAAGAAGCAGGTTCCCTCCTTACCGCTCTCGGCTTACGTAGGCCCTTTGCTGATAACGACCGTGATGGACAAGTCCACTCCCAGGTTCCTTCGGTGCCCTTGTGGACAGATGTCCCGAATGGATCCACAAGCCACGTGCACCTTTAGCCTGGAGCACAAGCACGATCCCCAGGCCTGCAACATTTGTCGTACTTTCCATCATACCATTCTCTAGGATCATCTCACCCAACTCGGGTTAGGCTGAATGAGCGAACGGAACCCGCCGGTCAAATCTAAGGATGCCCGTTGGGTTGTCTTTACGGCTGCAGGGTCCACTGAACAGCTTGCAGCGTGTGAGGAGGCTGCGGCCCAGGTAGTTTCCCACTGTATGGCAGCTACCTTCGTGCTGCTGCAGCCGGGTTAGACTTTCATGGAATAAGTCAAAGAACTGTGCCAGTCATTGCCGACGCTCGGTGAGGGACCCTCCTGGCACAAATTCAAGTCGATGAAAGAATCTGAAAAATGGTCTTGATGTTCATAGGATCAGGAGCACTCTCGGTTTAAAGCTTCAGATTGTCCTGCTTCTCCGCATCCGTCTTCATTGAATCCTCAGCCCAGGCTGCTGGCTCCATAGTTTACCCCCGGTCAGGCCAGTTGGCAGAAATGCTGGTTGATCTTCCGGCCTAGATTTTTCTCGAACCGGTCAACTAGTTGTTGACTGAAGAGGCAGATACTTCCTTATCCAGGACTCCAGTCCTGACCCAGACCGTTGGGACGGAACAGTCCACTGACCCACTGCCTCTGGTCGACAACCAATATCTGGAGGAGCCACTCCCTCCGAGCCCTGCCTCTGGTCCCCCCAGTGGTTGAGGTCTCTGTCTTCTTCCCGTAGGTCGAGCGGTTTCCGCCATCAGCACTCCTCCTCTCAACACCATGGAAAGCGTCACCGCCGCTACTCTTCGTTCTCAGCGTCCTCAGGTGTGGAGTGGCTTCGGCACAAATTGTGCCGATGCTACGAGGATCTCATGGCAACAGATGGTGCTCACTGGCGTGAAGCTGACTCCGCCTACTATGCTGGCCATCACCTAGCTTTCACCCGACAAGCAGACTCCTTCTCTGCCTAAGGAGCTGACCAAGTCTGTCCCATCTTGGTCAACCCCAGCGTCTTGACTGATTTTGGTGGAGCCACCTAAAGAGCCGCTGATGGACGCTCTGACCAAGGAGTTTCGGCTGACCATTGGACTTCTCCATCAGCTGTCTGACAGTGTCACCCCTGACCGTCCGTGGAAGGTCAGTGGGGACCCGGGAGGTCGACCCCTGTTTAATGACTCTTTAGAGTTGGAGGGTTCCTCCTTGCACTTCCGTCTGGTTGATGTGGAATTGGGATCTCTCAATGGACGAAGGCCCTTCTTCCTTTATGGGCCTTCTCCGCCTGATCTGAGTCCACGGGTATGAAAATGGAGCCTGTCCAGAAACGGGCTCGTTACCTGCTGACCGAGAGACTTGACTGGAGGGATACTTCTACAGAGGCAGAAGCCATTCTTGACCCTGCCCTGGAGCTTTGGCAGTGCCCCACTTCTTACCCTTAACCCTCTTCCCGGATGGCCCACAAGTATGTTGTACCTACAGGTTCCCTCTCAGGATTCATAGAACAGCACTCCGCCGAGGGGCTGGTGGCCGATTCTATGTTTAGGCTGTCCAGCAACACTGGGGATGTCAATAAGCCGCCTGACAAAGAATCCAAGAAATTGGACCATGCTTCTATAAAGGTCTATGCCACCTCCTTGCTTGGTCTTCGCCAGACAAACTCGACCCTCCTTATGGCCCACTTCTCCCATGCCCTGCTGGGCACTCTGGATCAGGTGCTTCCTCATCTGCCGGCGGACCTCCAGACCATGGTAAAACAAGTTGGGGCCAGGGATGGGCTGTGGCTAAGCAGCAGCTCCAGACAGCAATGGACATCAGAGACTCCTGTGCCGCTCCATGGTGGCCGCAGTGGCCATGTGCCACAGGGCTTGGCTGAGGATCTCAACCTTCACGGCAGACAACTTGACACAAGCTGGCAGATGTTCCTTTCCTGGGCACCGACTTGTTCAGACCCGGGGTCAAGGGACACCTCACCCACGTCGAGAAATCCAATGCCACCTTGGACTCATGATGTCTGCCCAAAAGGACTCCAAGCAGCAGTGGAGAAGGAAACCCTTTTAGTCCACTTGTACTCCTGCGACCAACCCAGCCCAACCCCAGGCTGGTCAGGCCCTGGCTTGGCGACATCGGCCGAAGCCCGTGGCCTCATTTGTTTGTAAGCCTGGGGGAGAGGCTCCGGTGGCCCCTCAGCCGGATCCCCCCCCCCCTTCCTCCTCTTATCCTGCTCAGTGATGGGATGAGGGATGCCTCCCTCGTGCCCGTCACACCTCCTCTGGGTCCCCTTTCTGTCTGGTCCACTGTCAACACGGACAGGTGGGTTCTCGGTGGTGGGTCAGGGTCTGCATCTGGAATTTGTGCACTACTCTCCTTGCCAAACCCACACCCCACGGAAGGACTTGGTATCCGCAGACATTCTGTCAGCTCTGAGACAACATAGTCCTGCACCTCCACAAACAGGTCATGGATCTTCCTTGTATGTATCTTAACCATTCATCATCAGTAGGTTATACGCCGGAGGCGCCAGGACCTTACTAAGCTTAGAGATTGTTTCTTGAGGGGGAGCCAGCACCAGGACAGGGCCGCCCTCGCAGCCGACTCATTGTTTGGTGCTCAAGGGCTGGCCAGTAACTGATGCAGAATCTTCCCTCACCTCAGTTCTGTACTTCCTGCCATTGGGAGTGCACCTTGCTGTTGAAATTCGCAGAAGTTCTGTATAGCCATTACTCTATGCCGTAGAGCTGCAAACGGGTGAGACTGTTCCTTTTTCTTCATATTCTATAGCTCCAAGTCTTCTTCTGTAGTTTCGATGTTTATTTGTGTCGCGACGATCATGTCCATTCCGGGGCCTAAATCTAAAACAGGACATGCCCCCATGCATTGGTGCCCCTGCAGCAAGTCCATAACTATAAGGCATCAGCATGATCGCTGTCTTTCCTGCCTTGGCACGACAAGGACAATTGCAAAGCTTGTTTCTCCATGGACTGCAGGGTCCTCGGATTGCGTACGCTGAAGGTGGGTCAGAATCTTCCCACCTTCAGAGGACTGCGTCAGTCCAGGGATTCCAAGGTAAGGACATTGGATTCTTCCCCCGGGTCACCCTCCAGTGCTATACGTACTGAGAAGGAACAGGCTTCAGCTGGTTCTGGTCTTGCTGAGAGCGCAGACCTGCGAGAGGAGTCTGGTAGACAGCCTCTTCTAGGGGATTGACTAAGCACTTCTCTCGGTCTGTTACTTCCTGGGAAGTGCGACCATCCCCAGTGTCGCGGGTGCAGCTACACGCCCAGCCCAAACCAGCGCAGTCCTCTGCGCTGCCTGTAGGAAGCACCCCAGCTTCTGGTTACACCTCCAGAACCGGTGAGCAGAGTGGTGCCGCTGGTGGCAGGGTTTTGGGGGTAGACACTTTGCCGCTCTCCCTGACCTCTTCCTCTTTGGAGGGGGATGATCGGGATGACCCGAGGTGGCTGCCCAGTTCTCTGGAGTCCCAGTGCTCCTCTGGGCGTAGTAGCGTTATTCCTGAGGTAACGTCTTTTTCAAACATGAAGTCTTGCTGTATTCTGACATATGCAGTTAGGTCCTGCCTTTCAACTGCCCCAGAGAACAAACAGTTAAACTTTCCATGGCCAGCATGGAATGTTCACCTCGAGCTCGGTTGAAGCCCCTGTCTGCTGCTGTTTAAACTCCAACCGTCAGATTCTTTACTCCGTGTCTCTGAACAGTCGCTCCAGAGATTTCTCCTTTGCTCGGTTCAAAAAGTCGGTTAAAGTGTCGCTTGGTTTCTACCGAATTGCTGCTACGGAATCTGTCGGTTAAAGTCTCTGTCTGTGGTACCGTGAGTACTGGATAGGTTTTCTATATAGTTTCTGTGTGGAACTTGTAAATTGTGGATCGGTTCAGCTGAACCGATCAGTTTCAGGTAAAAAAAAGTTTGTGAATTTACTTAGAGTGTGGTAACCGGTCCGTATCTGTTCTAAAAAAACGGATTTTTATTACGTTTTTTTCCAAGACCCGTGACACGGTCAGGAACCGATAGGGGAGTCTTGCCTGGCGGATTGCCGAAAAAAGGGTAAGTTTTAGTTAGGATTGACCATGTCTGAGAAACCCAAGAAAAAAACGGGCCCACTGGGTTTCAACACTGCAGTGTGTGTGGGGAAGTCTTTGCTAAGGCTGTTCCCCACACCACCTGTGTTTATTGTGTGGGGTTTGACCACCTCGATTCAGACTGCCAAATTTGTATGAATTTTCCCAAAGCTACCCTGGAAAAAAGATTAGGTAGACTGAGAGAAAGGGAGGCCTAGAAGTCTGCTGGTCCAGATGGCCAGCCCAGTTCGGTTCCGATCGAACCAGAAGGAGTGCCCTCTGACCAAGGCGATACATCTTCTGGCAAAAGGAGAGCCAATTCTGAGGAGTTGGTTCCGGTAAAAATAAAAGATAAATTGTCCGGTTCAGATCCAGAAATTCATGCTCCGACCGCCGGTGAGATAGCCAAGGCGATAAGAATAGTGCAGTCGCTTACTTCGGTTCCGGATTGCACCTTGGAAGAATTTTATGAACCGGATGAGGAGGAGGGAGAGTTTGAGGATGATGATGATGATGGTGATTATGAAAGTCTGGATGTGCCTATTGACCCAGACATCTCCCCTGACAGACCTTCAGGTGTTTCTCCTCCTAGGCTTTGAGTCCCCTTCTCACTTTGTTTTACAAAAAAGTGGCTGAAACCCTCCAGCATCCTATGGAAGAAGCAGTAGAGGATCAGGAGGAGCCTGATTTTGTTGAAATGATGGACATCTCAGAGTCCAGGAGACTGTCTATTCCCCTCCACAAATTCTTTGGGAAACACACACATAAAATTCTTAAGACTCCTAACTCCATACCTCCTGTGGACACACAAATGGACAAGAGGTATACTCTTTCAGGCTCAAACACGGAGTTCCTTTCCCAGCAATGCAGCCATGTTGGGGTAGTGCAGGCTGCTGCCTGTGATAAGGCAAATATCCCCTTGGCATCACACCCCCCAGATAAGGACTCCAGGAGGATTGATGCCATGGCAAAGAAACAGTACATGGCAGCATCTTTGGGACTCAGGCAGGCTAATTATATGGCCTACACAGCTAGATACCAGAAGTCCAGATGGGACACTGTGCTGGCTCTGGCTAAACAGGCCCCTGACCAGCTTGCCAAGGAGCTGGAGCAGGTGGCTGCAGATTGGACTTAGGCATCAAAAGTGCAATTTCATACTGCTGTGTACTCCAGTGATGTTTCATCAAGAGTCATGGCTACATCTGTGGCTCTTCGGAGGATGGCTTGGCTCAAATGTACTAGCCTATCACAGGATACCCAGGCTAAGACCATGGATTTCCCTGTCATTGGTAATTCTCTGTTTGGGAAGCAGACAGAGAACTACATGAAAAAGATGGATGAGTACAGGACAACTTACAGGAGTGCTCAGGCCAAA
The DNA here is from genome assembly GCA_016271365.2 of Neoceratodus forsteri. Taxonomy (NCBI): domain Eukaryota; kingdom Metazoa; phylum Chordata; order Ceratodontiformes; family Ceratodontidae; genus Neoceratodus; species Neoceratodus forsteri. The sequence goes on from CM028137.1 coordinate 514,624,639, forward strand.
GAAAGGCAAGCCACTCCTCAAAGGAGGCAGCAGTCCAGGGGCAGGGGCAGGCCTTTCCAAAGGCCTTTTTACCAAGCTCAGGCCTCCTTTTCTTATTCTCAGAGGGGGTTCTTTAGAGGAAGAGGCAGATGGGGAATGAGCAGGCCTGCATCCACCCCTCAGCCTAAAGCCCCTGCTAAGCAGACGCCTTGATGGATCTGCCCTGGCCGATTCTCCAATACCAGTAGGGGGCAGGCTGGCTTACTTTGCCCAGGACTGGAAGTCTCTGACATTAGACAAGTGGGTCCTGGAAGTAGTAAGCCAGGGACTGATTCTCAGCTTCAAAATATTTCCCAAGATGAGCCAGATCCTTTCCACCTGCAAATCCATCAGAGACCCTTGCCTTAGAGGCAGAGGTTTCTTCCCTCCTAGCTCTGAGCTATAGAGAGGGTTCCCACCCTACACAAGGGCAAATAATTGTACTCCAGGTACTTCCTAACCCCCAAAAAGACAGGAGAATGGTGGCCCATCCTGGACCCAAGATATCTGAACACCTTTTAAACCAAATTTCAAAATGGTGACTCTGGGAATAATCCTTCCCTCTCTAAGGTCAAGGGGCTGACTAGCCTCCCTGGACCTCAAAGATGCCTATTTTCACATTCCCATCAGGTGCTCCCAGAGAAAGTACCTCAGGTTCGAGTTGCCCTCAGGCCACTATCAATTCAGAGCAATGCCCTTTGGCCCAACATCAGCCTCAAGGGTTTTCACAAAGTGCCTAGCAGTAGTGGTTGCTTTCCCAAGGAGAAAAAAGATCTCCATCTTCCCATACTTGGGACGACTGGCTCATAGTAGGTCAGTCTCCAGACCAAATCAAGTTACATTTGCAAATAACGCAGCAAGTGCTCACCTCCTTAGGATTCCTTCTCAACCTTCCAAAGTCAGTTCTTGAGTCAGTGCAGCTCCTCACCTTCATAGGGGTGGAGCTGGATACAGTAAGGGCAAGAGCCTTCCTTGCCCTGGACAGAGCAAGGACCTTTATGGAACTGGCCTCTTCATTCACCCTACAGGTGTCTCGACCAGCAAGGCATTTCCTTCAGCTTCTGGGCCACACGGCAGCTTCCACAGCTGTGGTCCAGGGAGCAAGATTCCAGATGGGGGACATTCAGTTCCTCTTAAAGGCCTTCTGGTCCCAAAGAAAGGATTCTCTTACCAAACTAGTTCCAGTGACTCGAACCCTGTTCCAGGCCTTGCAATGGTGGCAGGATCAGGACAATCTGAGACAAGGAGTTTTCCTTTTGTCACTCAGTCTCATTCAGTGATGCTCACCACAGATGCTTCCTTGCTGGGCTGGGGAACCCATCTAGGGGATCTTACCACCCAAGGACTGTGGTCACATCAGTCTCTTGGAACTCAGAGCAGTGTTTCTGGCACTGCAAGCCTTTTCCAGATCTGTACAGAACAAGGTGATCCAGGTCAGAACAGACACCACCACCACCACCACGTGGTACATCAACAAGCAGGGAGGCACTCGGTCTACAGCCTTGTGCACAGAAGCAATGAAGTTGTGGTCCCTGGCCTATTCCATGCAAACCTCTCTGACAGTAGTTCACCTCCCAGGGAAGGACAATGTCCTAGCAGATGCTCTGAGCAGAATATCCCAGGGCCATCACAAATGGACCCTAGATCCCCTAGTTTTGAAAGTGATTTTCTCGAGATGGGGCACTCCACAGATAGATCTGTTTGCAGCCCCAAACAGTCACCAACTTCCTCTCTTTTGTTGCAGACCCCCAGTCTTGGGCTCAGTCCCCCTGGATGCTCTGATCCTGAATTGGGAAGGGAAATCCCCCGTTCAAAATGTTAGTCAAGATAAGGTTACAACCATGCAAAGTGATTCTGATTGCTCCAGACTGGGCCAGACAGCCCTGGTACCCCTTGTTGCTGTCCTTAGCAGTCCACCTTCCCCTGTCTCTTCCCAGGAATTACAACCTGTTGACATCCTCTCAGGGGAGGATTTGGTACCCGAACCTTCGGTCTCTCAATCTCAAGGCATGGCTCTTGAAGAGTTGGAGTTTGCTGACCTGCATCTTTCCCAAGGGGTTCTGGATATCCTTAAGGCTTCTCAAAAGCCTTCCACCAGAAAGACTTATAATTCCAAATGGAAAAGGTTCACTATTTGGTGCTCTAAGAAGAATATTTCTCCAGATTTTGCTGGGTTGCCTACGGTTCTGGACAATATGGTACATCTCAATGGCCTAGGCCTTAGGCCAGCTACACTTAAAGTGCATTTGGCAGCTGTTTCTGCTTTCCTGTCGGTGAGAAGCCTTCTCCTCTGTCAGCCCATCCTCTGTTTTTAGAGTTCTTCAAAGGATTGCTGCAAATCCCCCTTTAGGGACCCTGCTCCTGCTTGGGACCTTAATGTTTGCATTGTTCAGCTTATGCACCCCACTTTGAGCCTTTGTCCTCAGCAGAGCTTAAGTACTTGACTTGGAAAACTGTGTTTTTGGTAGCCATTACCTCTGCCAGGCGTATCAGTGAATTGCAAGCCCTGTCAGTGGAACCTGATTTCATCTCTTTCCATAGAGATAAAGTGGTCCTAAGAACTAACAGGAAGTTTTTGTCTAAAGTGGTTTCGGATTTCCACCTCAACCAGTCTCTCTCCTGTTTTCTTCACTGACCATTCCTCCTCTGGAGAGAGGAGGCTGCACAGCTTAGATGTTATAAGGGCCCTCAGCTACTACATAGAGCGCACCAAGGGTCACAGGTTTGAGTCCCTCCAGTTCCTCACAAATGGAGAGGTTGGTAAGGGCAAACCTGCCACTAAGAGATCTATTGCCAGGTGAATTGTTTCTTGTGTACAATTCTGCTGTGAAAAACTGGGTAGAACTCCACCCTCAGGCCTGAGGGATCAGTCTACTAGAGGTAGAGCTGCTTCCCTGACTGCTGCCAGGGATATTCCTATCTTAGAAATCTGTCAAGCAGCCACCTGGAAAACAGTCCATACATTCACCAAGCATTACTCTCTGGATATCCAGGCTAGGAGTGATGCTCAGTTTGGCACAGCAGTACTTCAGAGCCTGTTTCCAAAGTAGGTTCTGTCTTTCCTCCATGGAGGTACTGCTTGGTAGTCTGCATATGTCAGAATACAGCAAGACTTCATGTTGTTTGAAGGAAAAATTACTCGCCTTAGTAATGTTGTTTCTTCTAATGGAGTTTGGCTGTATTCTGACCTCCCCCCTGCCTCCCCTCTCAGAACCTAGTTTTTGGGATGTGGGTGGGCAGGAGCAGTGTTGGCACCCTAGGGGTGTCCCTTTTTCACCCGCCTTTATTTTGGGTGAGTGTTGTGTTTTGGGATGTTTTGTTTTTTGGGTTTCCTGACTTGAGTCTTTGCTTTGAAAAAAACCCTTTTATATAAATATAGTTGCCAGTTGGCTAGTTTGAGTTTTACAGTTTCCACACAGAACTTCTAGTGAGTATTGCTCATAAAGATCTGACAGTTGGAGTTTAAACAGCAACAGACAGGGGCTTCAGCCGAGCTCGCGGTGAACATTCCATGCTGGCCATGGAAAGTTTAACTCTTTGTTCTCCAGGGCAGTTGAAAGGCAGGACCTAACTGCATATGTCAGAATACAGCAAGACTCCCATTAGAAGAAACAACATTACTAAGGTGAGTAATTTTTTCTTCCGGTCCCCCGGGGGGTCCCTGCCCTTGGAGCTGACCCCTCTGCACTGGGCCCAAGGACAGCACCATTATCTGGGCAGAGTTGGAGTCCAGCAGTGCTGGATTTGACTCTGCTGCAGATTTGGATTCTGGGATGGTCTCAGCTGACTCCTCAGGTACTGGGACCTGGTTGGAGTCCACTTCTATGGGTCTTCTGGAACAGTTGAGGAACAGATCCCTTTCTGAAGGGGAGGGCTTAAAGGGGTCTGGGGTGGCACATAGGCCCTCTTCTAGAGCTGCTGGTGGTTCGGGAAGGAGTCATAGTGCTGACCCCTCACTCTGTTCTTCTTGGCAGGGAGGGTCTGCACCACGTGGGTCTAGGGGCCACCTGCTAGGGTCAGACCAGTTCCGATCGCCTTGTCATGAGGTCCTTTTTTTAGGGTACCACTTTGGACGCACCTGTACAGTTGGTTGGCCTACAGTGGGCACTTTGCAGAGCGCCCCCCAACCCCAGAGGGATCCCCTGTGCGCTCCTGAAGCCCTAGCAGGGATCCTGCTCTGGCTCACCAGACCTCTTTGCCCTCCTTAGAATTCTCTGCCTTCCTCCTATGCTTTCCTGGGCATCTTGGGTCCTTCAGGGCCTCTGACCTGGGATCAGTTCAGGTCTTTAGCAGCTGCTTTCCCTCACTATTTGAGAGCCCTGGGCCAGGTCATCTTCCAACTAGAACCCCCTACATCTCCAGAGCCTGAATCAAGCTCTTCTGCCTCCTCGTCTTCCTCCATAGAGGAAATGGATACTTCGATCCACCTATCCTCAGTCGCTGATGTCGCCAGCTATCGGCGGTTCCTGTCAAGGCTGCTGGAGGAGCTCCATTTGTCCCATTTCGCAAGTCCCAATCCTGCCCGTGCAGTGCAGACTCTCCTTGGGGAGTTCAGCTTGGAGAATATTGTTTCTAGGATTGTGGATATGTTCTATCCACACTTACTGGCATGTCCTTCCCATTTAAATATCTTGCCGGAAGGTCTTCAAGCTGGCTCCTTCCACCCACCCAGGTGGTATAACCCTCAGAGCCACCCCATGACGCCAGATCTTCCTTTCCGTTGGAAGATTCAGGTTCCCTCCTTCTCACTCCTGCGTTTAGTAGGTCCTGGCACTCCAAACCTCTGTTTTACAGCCGATGAAAATTCTCGGAATTTCTCCTAAAAGCTACAAAATTGCGACCACAATGGAGGACAAGTCCTTGCCCGGGTTCGGCCGGTGTCCTTGCGGGCAGAAGATGTCGCGAACAGACCCACATGCCTCGTGTGTGTACTGCCTGGGTCTCGCCCATGATACTCAAGCCTGCGATCAGTGTCCTGGATGACCATGTTCAGCTTGGACGTCTGGAAAAATGGCACTCACCAGTTAAATCAAGAGATGCCTACCGTGCGACTTCTGTGGCTGCGGGGTCCGCGGAATAATTACAGATGAAGGCCTTCGAGGAAGAGGCAGCTCATGCCACCGAACTCTCTTCTTCGCTCTCAGTCTTCGTTCCTCTGAAACTGGGATCATCATTCTCAATTTCCTTCAAGGAGCTAGTCCAATCCCTTGCCCACTCACAGGGAAGGCTCTGGCTCTTATATATCCAGATCCTGTAAAAAGGAAATCAATTAACCGGAAATCTACGTCTCATCGACATCGCTCTTGAAACAGAGAGCAGTCTCAGTCTCTGGAGTCCCCTGCTTCAACTTTGGTCGATGTTGCGGCCCAGGCCGCCAATCTTACAGTACCGCCGTCTGGTCAGCAGGCCCAGACGTGACACGACAAATCCATCGAGATTATTCGTAACCCGTTGTTGACCAAGGAGGCCTTCAGCTCCTTGTGTAGTAGCCCGGTCAGCTGTCACACCTCGCCGACGAGGTGACCCAGCCAGCTGGGAAGCCCCAGGCGGTGGTCATCCCTGACCTGGAGGAGCCAAGGTTCTCCCTTCTCCTGAACGTCTGTCGGTCCCCCGCCTAACAGTCGACATCCTCGACCAAAAGGCTGAGGAGGTTGAGCGGTGCCCCCAAGGAGTCTTGGCCTGCTTCAGGCCTTCCACATCGGCTGTCACCCCCACTCCCAACTGCCCATGGCGGGTTTTGAATGCATTCTGTGGCAGACCACTTTACCCGGACTCTAAGCTGGCATCTCGTTCTCGGGATGACAATGCCGTGAGTCTTTCCACTGAGGAGGGGCCCACCTCCTTCATGGGCATCCTCCGCCTCATCTCTGAGTCCATGGGGATGAAGTTGGAGCCCGTTGAGAAATGGGTAGAATACCCCTTAACTGACATCCTCAGAAGAGGGGATTCTCCGACAGAGGCCTTTCCAGTGGCCGAAGCCGTTGTCAGCCCAGCCCTGGAGCTCTGGCAGCACCCAGCCTCTTGCCCCACCTACTACTCGGATTTAAGTCACAAGGTGTCTGGAGCCCATCCTCCAGAGTGCCATCCCCACTTCAGTAGGTTAGTCATGCAAACTCTTTTTGTGTAGCCTGCCAGCCCTACTGGAACTCAACAGCTACAAAAGCATTTTTTCCGAAGAGATGACAGTCTACCTCGTAGTTCACATTTTTTTTTTTCCTTTCTGTGATGCTGTGTGTGTGGAGAGAGGGTCTGGAGTGGAGGATCCTACTCCAGGTCAGTTATTTGCCAGGTGTCTGCTGCACACTGGCTGGTACACTTGGTCAAACACATTTGATTGCACCCTATGCCTTGGCAGATGTGCTTCTCTGCTAATCAGGCTTTCTCCGAGTCAACAGAGGATCCTTCCTGTCAGGTTGGACAAGTTGTCTTAGGGTCATCTATTACCCCTACCTCCCCTGATGCCATTTCAGGTGTATAACCTACTCGCAACCCCCTACCTTCCCTGCGACCCCCACCCACCCCCATCTTACCTAAAAGCAATCACCTCCTTTACCACTCTGTCCATCACACCTGTAATTACCACACTTCTGGGGCTCCCACTTTCAAATTTTTTCCTGGGCCCCCTTCTTCACACTGAAATCCATCTTCTATCCTCACCTCTTGCCTCCCTCAACAAAACCTCATGGGTGGATTCTTTACTGTCCAAGCTCCTACCCCCAACCTTAGTTACTCCTTCTCTATCTAATACCAGTAGTCTAGGATCGTGGATATGTTGTTCTAGCCACACTTCTTGGCAGGTACCTTGTCTCTTTAAGATATGCCGGAAAGTCTTCAAGCTAGCTCCTTCCACTAACCTGGGTGGTATAACCCTTTGGCTCCACCCCATGACACCAGATCTTCATTTCCACTGGAAGGTTCAGGTTTCCTCATTTGCGCTTCAGTGTGTAGTAGGCCCTGGCTCTAGAATCTTCGGATGATTTGCTTCCAAAACATATTTTAAAACACTCTCGAGTTTCGTCTTCATCTTCTTCTCTCGCTACCACGATGGAAGACAAATCGGTTCCTTGGTTTCACCGGTGCCCCTGCAGGCAGAAGATGTCTCGCACTGATCTTCATGCTGCATGCGTCTACTGCCTGGGACACGACCATGATCCGCAGGCTTGCGATCACTGTTGGTCCTTTTCACCTTTGGTTCTGGAAGACCGCGCTGCCTGACTTCAGTTGGGGCAACCGGAAAAACGTTACCCATAGTTAAATCCAAGGATGTTCATTGGGAGGTCTCCGCGGCTGCGGGGTCTGCCGAGCAGCTGGAACAGCTTAAGGCCTTCAAGGAGGAGGCGGCTCGAGCCGTGGCGGGCTCCTGTCAGCTGCAGCCTTCATTCCACTACAACTGGGATCTTCCTATTTGGCTTCCTTCAAGGAGTTGTGCCAGTCTCTCTCTCTCAAGGGAGAGAGCCCTTCGGGGTTGCATGTTTCGCGCTCTCGGAAGAGTGAGTCAGAAAAGGACATGTTGCAACATCAGTGCTCTTGGGAGCGGTCCCGCTCACAGGAAACCCCTGTTTCGACTTTGGTCGAAGTCGTGGCCGAGGCCACTGGTTTCACGGTAACCCAGTCAGACCAGTCGGCTGAGACATCTGTCGACATGGCCGAGATTTTTCTCGAGCCGATCAGTGGGTTGTTGCCGATCCGGCTGACAACTCTTTATTTCGGACGCCGGTGCTTTTGGTGCCCTCGGACAGGTCGGCTCAGCCCACTGGGCAGGACCCGTCCCTCAAGGAACCTGACCAGGAGGGGCCGTGGGTTTCCCCAACTCCTTCTGAGGTCCCCCGCTGACGGTCGAGGTCTTGTGCCTAGACTTCGACATCAGACTAGACTCTACCTCATTGGTGATCTAGTTCCCGATGCCATGGTAAGTGGCACCACCGCTCCTCGTCTTTGTCGTCCTCTGGTGAGAAGAAGCTCCCACCAAGTTGCATCGGCACTACGAAGACCTAATGTGGCAACAGTTGGTCCTGTCCGGGTAGAAACAGATTCCGTTTTTTTACCATGGCCATTAAGCGGCTTTCGCCCGAGCGACCAACATCGTCCGCCGTCACTGAGGTGCCAGTTAAGGCCCCACCAGCTCAGCCAAAGCCAGTTACTCCACCGATCCAGGTGGAACTGCCACCTGAGCAACCGAAGTCCAGGGCTCTGACCAAGGATTCTCTGTCGGCCCAAGGTTTGCCCCATCGGTTGTCGGTGACTCTTACTCCCGATCGCCCAAGGCGGGTTGAGAGTGATACGGGTGGTCGCCCGCTTTACGAGGACTCCTCGGTGTCTAAAGATTCCTCCATGATCTCATGTCTTTTCGACGTCAAATCTCTTGGGGATCTCTCCTTCGAGGGCCCTACTTCGCTGATGGGTATTTGTCTGCTCATTTCCGAGTCCATGGGAATGGAGCTTGAGCCTGTGCAGAGACGGGCCAAGTATCCCCTCACAGAGATTCTGGACAAAGTGGATACTTCGGTGGCTGAGGCCATAGTAGGTCCAGCCTTGGAGCTGTGACAGCATCCTGCATCTTGCCCTGCACCTTCTGCCCGCATGGCTCGCAAGTATGTGGTCTCTTTCGGGGTTTTCAGAGTACCCCTCTGTGGTGAGGTTGGTGGCAGACTCTGTCTTTCGACATTCAGGCAACAAAGAGGATGTGGACAGACCCCCAAACAAGGACTCCAAACAACTGGATCATCCTGGGAAGAAGGTCTATGCAGCCTCCTCCCTTGGCCTTCATCAGGCCAGTTTGGCTGTCATCATGGCACAATTCTCCCATGCCCTCTTGGGCTCCCTGGACGAGGTGATCCCTCATCTCCCGGCGGACCTCCAGACCACGTTCAAGCAGATCCGGGACCAGGATAGGGCAGTGGTGAAGCAACAACTCCAGACGGGTCTGAACATTGGTGACTTCTGTGCCCATACTGTAGCGGCCACAGTAGCCATGCACCGCAGGCCTTGGCTGCGCAACTCGACTTTGACGGCTCATATGCAACACAAGCTGGCAGATGTCCCCTTCTTGGGCACTGACCTGTTCAGGCTGTGCGTGGAGGGCCACCTCCAATGTATAGAGACGTCCAATGCCACCTTGGACTCCAACACATCTGCCCAGAAGGACAAGGGTCCTAAGCGTCAAAACCGCAGGCCCTTTTTGTTCATCCACTCCTGCGGCCAGACCGGCCCAGCAGCAGGGCCAGCAGGCTCAATCTTGGCATCCTCTGGGCAAGTCCTTGGCCTCCTCATTCAGGAAGCCTGGGGGGAAGGTCCCTGCAGCTCCTCCGCAGGATCCTCCAAGCCTGCCCAGTGATGGGTTGGGGGGTGCCTCCCTTAATCCCATCACACTTCCCGTTGGGGGCCAGCTCGGCCACTTCCTTTCCGCCTGGTCCACTATTACCACGAACTGTTGGGTTCTGGAAGTGATTGGTAGAGGCCTGCCTCCGGAATTCGAGCATGCCCCTCCATATTGGGGGGGGGTGGATCTGGTGTCCACAGCCTCTCGGTAGGCTCCCCAAGACAACTTAGCTCAGCTCCTCCTCAAGGAGGTGGTGCTCAGAGTAGCGGACCTGCCTCTGCCTTCAGACCCAGGGTTCATTTCCAGGTACTTCCTGGCACAAAAACGGATGGGAGACTGGCGCCCCATTCTAGATCTGCATGACCTGAACAAGGTGCTCAGGTCCTGCACCTTCCAGATGGTAACTCTTGCTCAGATTGTACCATCCCTGGAGCAAGGCATGTGGTTCTGCTCCCTAGATCTTCAGGACATGTTCTTTCACATCCCGATCTGTCCGTCTCATCGACTGTTTCTCCGCTTCCGAGCTGAGGGAACACTTTACAAGTTCCTAGCCATGCCCTTTAGCCTGTCTTCAGCCCCCAGGGTCTTCACCAAATGCATGGCAGTGGTGGCGGCGTACCTGAGGCACCCAGGTGTACGCTTACCTGGATGACTGGCTGATAGCAAGTTCCTCCAGGCAGGAGGTGGAGCAGTCCAGGCATCTGGCCCTCCAGATTTGCCTCGGCCTTGGCCTCCTGATCAGCGAGGCAAAATCGGAACTCATGCCTTCTCGGGTGATTCAGTTCATCAGGGCAGAGCTCGAGTCCTGCCGAGCCAGAGCTCAACTCCCAGCGGACAGGGCAGAGGTTTTCTCCTTTATCCAATCATTTCTGGTTGGGCAATCGTGCCTTGCCCGGGACTTCCTGCATCTTCTGGGCTACATGGTGGCCTGCACCAGCATGGTCTGATGGCCTCACTGGCCTAAGCGTTTCCTCCAATGGGAACTGGCCAGCTAGTGGTCTCAGAGCTTAGGTCATCTCGACCAGCTGGTCTCTCTGACCCAGATGATGTGGGACGGCCTCCAGTGGTGGCCCGTTCCATCCCATGTGCAGGAAGGAATCCAGTTTGTCCATCCAGAGCCGATGGTCATCCTGGCAACCGCCTCTCTGATGGGTTGTGGTGCCCATCTGGGGGAGCACAGAGCCCATGGGCTCTGGTCCCCCCAGGAGTCCAAATACCACATCAACCTGCTGGAGCTTCGAGCGGTTCGGCTAGCCCTGACCGCATTCGCTCAGTTTGTTTGAGGTCAAGTGGTCCAGGTCCAAACGGACAACACCACAACCATGTGCTATCTTAACAAGCAGGGCGGGATGCACTCCTTGCCCCCTCTGCAAGGAAGCTTTCTGCATTTGGTCCCTCATGCTCAGTCTGGAGGCAGATCTCCTAGCCATTCACGTGGCAGGAGCCTCAAGTCAGCTGGCTGTTGCCCTCAGCTGGATGGGCGAGGCATCTCACTAATGGTCTCTCCACCAGGAGGTAGTGCAAGATCCACTGGGGCACCCCTCAGGTGGATCTGTTCGCCTCCATGGAGAAAGCAAAGCTGAGGCTGTATCATGCCCGCCCTCTCTCAGCAGGGTTTGCTGCAGGGGGTGCCTACTCAAGGCCGTGGACCCCTGGCCTCTTCTGTGCCTTTCCTCAATTCACAAAGTGCGTATCAAGGTCAGAAGGGACAGGGTGTAAATGATGCTGGTAGCCCCAGACTGGCCACACCAGTTTTGGTATCCAGGCTCCCAAGGCGGCTTCCAGCATTCCCGGACCTGCTGTCCATCAGTCTGGGGAAGGTACTCCACCCAGACCTTCAATCCCTACACCTGTCGGCCTAGTTCCTGAGCGGCTACAGTTCCAGGCCTTGGGTCTCTCTGATGAGCTCCTCAACATTGTTGAGGCTTCCCATAAGGAATTGACCAGAAAATGCTATGCCTTTAAATGGAAGAGATTCTCATCTGGCATCAGGGCAAAGGGTTGTACCCATCATCCTATCCAGTGGCTAGCATTTTGGACCATCTTTAGTCCCTCTCCCAGCATGGACTTCGGTCGACGACCCTAAAGGTGCACCTGGTAGCCATCTCTGCTTACCGGCCATGGGCTGGTCAGCAGTCAGTGACGCAGGAAAAGGTGGTCTGGCACTTCCTCAAAGGCTTAGATCACATATCCCCTCCAGTGCGTGAACCTCCACCTCCGTGCGACCCCAAATGGCCCGTAAAGAAGTCCAAGGCTCAGGACCAGGAACCTCCTCCTCCTCTTCTCCTGCCCAGTGGCGGGGTGGTGGTTGCCACCCCTATCTCAGTCACGCCAGCTCTGGGTCCTCCCATGGGGGGCAGGCTCCGCCACTTCCTTTCTGCCTGGTCCGCTGTCACTACGGAGAGGTGGGTTCTCGAAGTGGTCGGGTCAGGGACTGCCTCTAGAATTCGAGCAGTACCTCCCAGCCAAGCCCATGCCCCTCAGGAAGAACTGATTTCCACATGCACCCAGTCGGCTGTTCAGGACAACGTTGCTCAGCTCCTCCTCAAGGAAACAATAGCTTTCATGGCGGATCCGTCTGCAGATCCAGGCTTTGTTTCCAGGTACTTTCTGGTGCCTAAGCGGATGGGGGGCTGGCACCCCATTCTAGATCTCCACGACCTGAATCAGTTTCTCGGGTCACGCACCTTTCAGATGGTCACTCTGTCCCAGATCATACCATCCTTGGAGCAAAACATGTGGTTCTATTCACTGTATCTGCAGGATGCATTCTTTCATGTCCCAATCCATCCATCCCATCAGCATTTCCTCCGCTTCAGGGTCGAAGGGACCCTGTACAAGTTCAGAGCCTTGCAATTCGGCCTGTCATCGGCCCCTCTGGTCTTCACCAAATGCATTGTAGTGGTGGCGGCCCATCTCCGGCATCGGGGGGGGGGGGTCAGAATTTACCCCTACCTTGATGATTGGCTCCTGGCAGGTTCCACCCAACAGGAGGTGGAGAGGTCCAAGGATCTGGCCCTCCAGACCTGCTCCCAACTCAGCCTCCTGATCAACGAAGCCAAGTCAGAACTTGTGCCTTCCCAGGTAATGGGCTTCATCGGGGCAGAGCTCGACTCTTGTCAAGCCAGAGCTCAGCTCCCAATAGACAGGGCAGAGGTTCTCTCCTCCTTTGCCCAGTCATTTCTGATTGGGCACTTGCTCCCTGCCCGGGACATTCTGCGCCTTCTGGGTTACATGGCAGCGTGAACCTCAGTGGTCCATTGGGGCCGGTTGCACATGCGCCCCCTCCAATGGGAGCTGGCCGCCCAGTGGACTCTGCAATATGGTCACTTCGATCAGCTGATCACTGTAACCCAAGAGATGTGGGACACTCTCCAATGGTGGACCGCCCCAGATCGGTTGCAGGAAGAGATCCTGTTTGTCCGCCCCGAGCCGACGGTCATCCTTGCGACCGATGCCTCTCTCATGGGCTTGAGAGACCATGTGGGGGACAACAGGGCCCACAGGTTCCGGAGCCCCGAGGAGTCCCGATGCCGCATCAATCTGTTGGAGCTCAGAGCAGTCAGACTGGTGGTGTCGGCTTTCGCTCTTCAGCTCCAGGGTCAAGTGGTTCAAGTCCAGATGGACAATACCATGACCATGTAGTACCTCAACAAACAGGGTGGCATGCACTCCCGTCTGTTGTGCAAGTAGGCGCTCCGCATCAGGACCCTCATAATCCGGTTGGAGGCAGATCTCCTAGCCATCCATGTGGCAGGAGCCTCGAACCAGCTGGCAGATTCTCTCAGCCGCATAGGCCAGACATCCCGCGAGTGGTGTCTCCATCCAGAGGTACTGTACCAGCTATGTCCTGTAGAGATAATAAGCTCTACAGTGCCCCTCAAGGCCTCCATAGTTTGTTGCCCAAGCTGAGGCTGACTCTGTGGTCATCAAGGTGGCACATGACAGGTCTGAGGTACCCAAACATCTTCGCTCCCTGCCCCAGACAAGGAGTCTTGGAGGATTGATCTCTGGGGCAAAAGGGTGTACGCTTCCTCCACCCTAGGTTTGAGGATTGCCAACTGTCTGTCTTACATGGTTAAGTTCCAGAATACCAACTAGAGGAAGGGCAAGACTTCTGTGCAAGCCCTTCTGGATGGTGCCCAGAAACAAAAGCTGCTTCAAAGCTTTCAAACTGCCAAGTATGTGGGCAGGTATCTCCTTAGAGCCATCTACGACTTATCTGATACAGTTGTCAGGGCAGCTGCCACTGGCATCTCACTGCGTAGACACTCTTGGCTCAGAGTTTGAGTTCGCTGCTGATGTGCAAAATAAGGTGCTTAATGCCCCTTTTAATGCACAGACATCATTAATGATCTGCACCGCTCTTAAGTCTGTCCACTCCCTCTACCACACTCAGCAATATGGTAGGGGGCATTCTGCTTTTCGTAGGCAGACTAACAGGCCAGGCTCAAGCTCTCATTCCCAGGGGAAAGCGTAGAGCCCAGTCCTCCTTGCCTGCCCGCTCCCAGGCTGGAGCAGTAGTCAAGCATCGCAGAACCGAGGGTCCCGCTTCTACAGCTGGACCCTTCTCAGCTTGACTCCTTGCTAAACCCTCCTCTCTGTCCCAGACCCAGGAGGTGGTGTTCGGAGGTCGGTTCTCCCTCTATTTATTTGAGTCAATGGAGAACCATAACATCAGATGCTTGTATACTGCAGATCGTAGAGAGCAGTCATACACTGGAGCTCATTCAGCAACCTCCAGACACCCCTCTGCTACCCGCAACTTACCCCCCCCCCAGGCTGATTTACCTGTTCCCTGGGAGAAGGTTCAGACTCTTCTGTGCAAGCAGGTGATAGAATTGATGCCAAAGCGACAGAGAAACCAGGGGTTCTATTCCAGATTCTTCCTGGTTCCCAAGAGAACTGGAGATCTGAGGCCTATTCTAGATCTCAAAGACCTCAATCTCTTCATCCAGGTCCAAAAAATTCCAGATGGTAACTTTACCGGGTCTTTTGCCCCTCCTTAAAACAGGAGACTGGCTGTGTTCCCTGAATATGTAGGGCACCTACCTGCACATTGCGGTTTTTCCTGCTCACAGGAGGTTTTTCCGCTTTGCCTTTCAGGGGGAGAATTACGAGTTCAAGGTATTGCCCTTTGGCTTATCCTCTGCACTGCTTGTCTTTACCAAATGCTTAGCAGCGGTCACTGTACTCAGAAGAGAAGGTCTGTACATCTTACCTTACCTGGACGACTGGCTTCTCATGGCCCCATCCAGGGAACAGCTGTTGCTAACTCTTCAACATATCCTCCAACTCTTTGTTTCTGGGCATCACAGTCCACCTGCCATGGTCTGTTCTAATATTGTCCCAAAGATTACAGTGCATTGCAGCAGTCCTGGATTCCGATTAGGGGAATGCCTGCTTGCCCCCCCCCCCCCAAAAACAGAGCAGAATGTCTTATTACTCAAGCTCAGGTCATCACTCAGAATTGGTACGTTCCTGCCAGACTGTACCTCAGGCTCCTGGGCCTAATGGCTGTGGCTATTCCCACTGTTCCACTAGCCAGGCTCCACATGCGTACCCTTCAGTGGACTCTGAATGCAGTGGAATCTAAATGTCTAGGCAAGCTGGACCATCTAGTCCTGGTCTCCTCTCCAGGATGCAAAGCACTGCAGTGGTAGATGGACCCCTGGAATCTTCTTCAAGGGGCCCCCTTCCAGTTCTCCTCCCCAAATCAGATCCTGACCACGGATGCTTCAAGTCTGGGCTGGGGGGCACACCTGGGTCCCTTTTAAACCCAGGGCTCCTGGTCCCAGTGGGAAGCCGCCCTGCGTATCAGTGTGCTGGAGATGAGGGCGGTGCTCTACACTGGTGCAGTCGGACAAACTGAGTGTTGTCTACTACAGCCACAAGACGAGCGGGACACACTCATATCCCCTTTGCTGAGAAGTAATGCAAATGCGGTATTGGACTCTGGACCACAGCCTGACTCTCTCTGTGGTCCATGTGCCAGGAGTGCTAAACACTCTAGTGGACAGACTCTGCAGGACTTGGTCAAGCATGCACAAATGGGAGCTTCTCTCATCCATAAGCAGAAGATCTGTTTGACAGATTGGGTCATCCAGAGTTGAACCTTCTTGCATCCCCACACAACGCAAAACTGCCCAATATTTGCTTGCTAGATCCAGGACCTGGAGTTTTCTGATGAGACGTGTTGTCCCTCTTGGATAGGGAGGTTTCTGTACGCATTCCCTCAGTTTCCACTGATACCGAGGGTGCGGCTTAAACTACAAATGGAGGGGGCCAGTATGATCCTGGTAACTCCATTCTGGCCTCCCAAGATATGGTTTCCTCTGCTTTAGCAGCTGGCGGAGGAGCCTCTGGTTCCCCTGCCTTTCTGCAGGAACCTGCTTACCCAGGATTGGGAGGCCTTGGTCCAGCCAAACCTCCAATCTTCCATTTGCTTGCGTGGCTCCTATGGACGTTCATCGCCAGGTTTGGGGGTTCTAATAGAATAATAGCGGATGTACTTGTGGCCACCTGCAAGCCTTCCACCCATACCACTTATGCCATAAAGTTGAAACGGTTCGCCATTTGGGCTGCCAAGCATTGCCTAGACCTTTTCACCAGTCATGTGAAGCATGTCCTGAACTACCCGATTTCTTTGTCTGACTCGGGTCTCCAGTATTCCTCCCTCAAGTTTCACCTTTCAACCATTTTGGCTTTCCATGAAACCTGTAGGTGACTGCACTATTGCTCAGATGGATGTCTCCCACACCTTCCTTAGGGGCATCCTGCATCTGAAACCCCCAATCCGTTCCCCTGTCCTGGATTGAGATTTAAATTTTATTTTGGAAAAGATTTGTTTGTTTTTTTCGAACTCTATTTTTCATCCCCCACAGCTGAACTCCCTCCGACGACATTCCTTTCCGCCATCTCTACCTCCCTGCGTGGCACTGTGTCCTTACTCCGCTACTCTCCAGCACCGGGCATACCCCCAGGTCTGTCCTCCAGGGAAGGGTCACCCCCACCCAGGGTGCTCTTTCTTCCAGTATTGAGCTAACCAGGCCGGAGAGGGCAGGGGAAGCGCAGAGGACGAAGCCCAATTATGGGAGTGTGGATTGTGGGGGAAGGCGCCATCGCCTATCAGCTACGGAGAGTTTTTTCCCCTCTTAGTACTCCCTCTCCCTCCCCCGACAGAGCCCTGAGGTGCAGTGACGCCAGAGAACGTCTTGCCGTGGCTCCGCAACCCTCTTCTCTGGCCCTGTAGCGTTGTGGTACCTCCGGTTTCCACCAGAGGTCGCCGCGGTGCTGGGCATAATCCCTGCCCCACTGAGGAAGGAGAGCTGTCCTCCGGATGCTCAGTCCTTCCCTTCCCTCCCCTACTGACCCAGCGATCCAGGCTTGTTCCGAACCCAGGTCACCGGCATAGCTGGGTGTTGCGTCCAGCACCTCAACCCTCAGCGCCACCGGGCCGGCACTATTTTGGAAAAGTTGACCGTGTCTCCCTTTGAACCAATCGCGAATTGCACTGTCTGTCTTGGAAAGTCCTCTTTATAGTTGCCATTACTTCCGCTCGAGGAATTTCAGAGCTTCATGCCTTCTGGTGCGAGGAGCCTTATTTGATTTTTCGCAAAGACAGGGTATCTGTGCGCACCATTCCTAAGTTTCCTACCTAAGGTGGTTTCTGAGTTTACACTCAGTCTGTCCACCTTCTGTTTATTTTCCCAAGCATGCTAATCCCGGGGAAGCACTACTCCATACGTTAGATGTGCTCAGAACTCTGAAGTATTATCTGCTCAGGACTAAGGAGTCCAGAAAATCTAAGCAGGTGTTTTTCGTTCACCCCTGGCAGAGCGTACCTCTGTTGCTAGGCAATGTTTTTCCAAATGGTTGCCAAATTGCATTGTGTTCTATAACAAGATAACAAGTATGGCAAGGAGTTGCCTGGAGATGTCAAAGCCCATTCCATCAGAGGTATGGCTACCTCGGTGGCTTGCTTCAAAGGGGCCTCAGCTGCTGGCATTTGTGTGTCTGCCACCTGGAGTACAGTCCACACTTTCACCAAGCATTGCAGTCTGGACATTGCATCTAGAGCCTGTTAGTTTTTGCAGAGCTGTGCTACAAGGGCTCTTGTCTTAAGTTTATGGTGTCCCTTGACAGGTTCAGTTTGCAAGGTCTTCTGTCTTAAATTTATGAAGATCCTTGTCTGGGTAGCTTTTTTTCCAATTCTCCTCAAGTTTATGGAGATCCAGCCTCCCAGACTACCTGTACCTCCTGTCACTGCTTGGTACTCGTTCCTGCGGTGGTACCTGGTGACTGAGATACCCCCAAAGAAGACAGAACAGTTACGTCAGAACTTGCCGTAACAGATCTTTGAGGGGATCTCAGTCATCAGGTACGCTTTCCCTCCCACCATCACCCTACTAGGGGCTTCTGTTAAGGACACGGCTATCTGTTTCCATCCTTTTATCTAGATCTGGGTTCCTCTGTCTCTCTTCCGGTTCCCCAGGGTGTGAGTCTTGCTCCCTTTGTCTCCGGGGGAGAAAGAACTGAGGAGGGAGTGGGGCCACCTGCACCTATATAGGGTTGGAGACGTCGGCGGACGTAGACAGTCCCAGTTGTACTACTGAAAATCTTTTCTGTAGATTGCCCATTCACCGGTGAAGTTCCTACGGTTGTACCTGATTGAGGTCCCCTCAAAGATCTCATGTTGTCATAAGTTCTTACATAACTGTTCATCTTCCCTGTGTTAGTCTTCACCATTCTTCACTGGTGGGTGGTTAGCAGGAGGCAAGCATCCCATGGGAGCTTTTTTTTTTGGGGGGGGGGGAGCTGGTGCCAATCGGTGCTGCCCACAAAGCCGGCACATTGCATGACATTCGTGGGTTGGCCAGTAACAGCCGTTGGCTCCTTCCCCATTCTCAGTTCTGCTTCTGCTGTTGAGACAGTACCTCGCCAGCATGTGGGAATTTTCACTGTGACATAGCAGCCCGAGTCCGACGTCGAAGCCTTGTTACCCAGAGCCATATTGACGCCGAACTCCTTTGACTCCATAATCGATCGACTCCACCTCAGTTCTGCAGTTCACTTGACGCTGTGTATCTTCCAGCCGGTAAGATGTTTCCTTTTTATTAAGCAGTGTTGAGTCTTTTACTGTTTTTGTGTATAATTACCATCGCATCATGCCTGGTCCTCAGGACAAGAAACGTTTGAATAAAACAGGTCTGCCTCCTACTTCATCAGTGTTCCTGTGGCCGACAGATCTCCATTACCGACCAACATGATTTTTGCCTCGCCTGCCTTGGACCCTAGCACGACATGGGATGTCTCAAACGCACTCCGGGGGTCAGGCCCTCTGCTCCCACAGTGTCCAACCTTGAAGTGCAATTCATGAACATGGGACAAACGGGGACACCCTCCTGTTTGTTTTGGGTCTGAGCTAACTACCAGTCTTGAGTCCTGAAGTCAATTGTGAAGCCTTTTTAGCTAGCACACCCAGGTAAGCGGTCCAGATATCACACTCTCTTCGGGGAAAGCATTGCAATACTTGACCCAGTGGGCATACAACTAACCTGGTTCACAAATCCACCCCTTCTGACTCAATGAGACTTGAGTATTTTTCTTACCTTGCTGGATCTTTATACAGATCCTTCTTAGCGTGGCTGCTTAAGGAGACACAGTAAGCATTTAACAACTGTGTTAAAATATTAAGACTGTTCCACCATTCACATACAAAATGAGCATGTCTCAGGCAGCGTTTTAAGGAAGAACAAAGTTTACTAAAATTAAAAATAGTAAAATACAAAACACAGAACATATATACATTAAGGGTACAGTCAGAAAATAAATGGGCAGTGATAAACCACTTTGTACTGAATAACTAATCCTACCCCAGCTTCAGTTGGTAAATAGTGGTGCAGAAATTACCTATTTTGGCAGAAGTGCCTCTCTTTGAGTCCAGGAACTAAAGTATCCCTTAGAAGGTCAGAAAGAGTGTGTCTGTCTTTTCAGCAGGCTTGATAATATCAGAGGCCAAAATGTCTCTTCCATCCTGTGATGTTGCACACAGTCCTGCATACTTAATTTGCAACACGAAGTTACGTAGGCAAATAGGTCAGATTACCACTGGATTAGAATCTGCAAATACAGTAATCTTTTTAATGTCTTCTTCAGAGTATGGTTTATGACACCCTTTGATGTTGCAGAAATATCCTGTAAGGTAATTTACATATGCTTTCCAAAAACTATTTTCCTCCCATTATCTTATAAAATGTAACCTTTTATGGCAGTCTTCCTAAGTTCAAAGCAGCTGTCTTTTTATAACCTGGTTGTATAGCAGCTACACAGGCTCTGACAGGTAGGTGTCAAAAAAGGAAGCTCTAACTAGCTTATCCTCTAGGTCAGTGAGAGGGCAGACCATTTTTTCTTTTAAAATCCAGTGTCCCATGAGGCTCTGCTTCTTGGCCTGTTTCTTAAGCAGGACTGCCATACAAAACATAGATTTTATAACAAAAATAATATACATATAACTGGCAGACTGATTCCCGTTACAGTGGACACCTGTGACGCCTTCTTCTCTGTGGACTACCGCGTTCTGGAGCACCGCGCATTAAAATTCAGCAGGGCTGTGCCGACTTTCGGGGGGTAGGCATCGTTGGTCCAAGCACAGGACTCTCAGCCCTTCCTCTAGGCCTACACAGTCTGGTGAAGAGGGGGCCTCCTCCTTCTTGCCTTGCCATAGAGGAGGTTCCTACCATGGTGCTGGAAGTCCGGTCTGGCTCCACTCGGGGCCGGGAGCACCGCTCTGGCAGTCACCTCTTCGGAGGTGCAGTCTCCCCTGTTGTTGGGGCCCACGGCTGCGGAACATTCCTCTGCGCCACCCGTTGGTACCAGCTCGGATCCTGGGACTGTTCATGGCTCTGGTGATCGGGGCGGTGCCGCGGGCGGGAGAGCTCCCAGGGCTGACGGCCCAGAGCTCTTCTGGATCGTCTTCTCTTCTGAGCCACATAATTCTGAGGCTGATCCAAACTGGCAACCTGATTCCTTGGAGTCGGAGGGTTCTCCATGGCCTAGTACTCTTGTGTCTCCCCAGGTGCTTCCTCCTGCGGCTGTGGCCTACACCTGTTCTTGGGCAGATGGCGGCTCGATAGATCAGGTGCATGCTGGCGGTCCCACTACTGCGGAGGTGGTGGTCTAGACTTTGGAGGAGTGGGTGGCTGAAGTCTCAGGTACCATCCCCTCTATCAAGGTCAAGACTGAACCTCCCTCTTCTGCGACTCTCCTTGGGGAGTCGTCTGAATTGGGGGATTCCTTGGCATGGTGTGAGGAAGAGGGCTTCCTCAGAGTCGCAGGGTTGAGGGGACAGGGTGAAGGATGGCGGCACCCCTCCATGGCCCTTTGGGGCCTGGGCAGGAGCCGCAGTGCTGAACCCAGGTGTTCTCCTTCATTCCCTTCGAGGGAGTCCTCATTGGGTGTGGCTGGGGACCGCCCTTCTGGATCCGTACTGCCCCAGTCCCCTAATAGGGAAGCTTCTCCTACAGGGCTCAGTCCCGACCGCTTTACTTTTCTTAACAGGTCGGTGAATTTGCAGACCTGCGGATTCCCTGTTTTGCCTGGATCACCTGTTGAGTCTTCCAGCCCTGGCAGAGCCATGCCACATATAGTGACAGGTTCGTCCCTGCCTTTGCGTCCAGCTCCCCCTTACCCAGGCCTTTGGTCCTTCAGGACCTTTGACCTGGGAACAGTTCAGATCCCGGGCTGCGGGTTTCCCCCAGTACATGAGGGCTATGGACGAACAGGTCTTTCGACCAGTTCCCTCTCTGCAGCCGGAGTCTGACTCTGCAAGCGCCTCTGCCTCCTCCTCTTCCTCCACGGAGGAAGAGGAGTCCTCCATCCATGTGTCTTCATCCGCCGATCAAACCTAGTGTGAGCAGTTCCTAGCGAGGCTGGTCAGGGACTTGACCTACTTTACCCATCACAATACCGAGCATTCACAAGCCTTATTAGATGAGTTCGGGGCACATCATTTGGTGGTCCCCTTGTGGCCAGTTCCCTTCCAGGAGGTGTGTCCTTTGGCGTGGCAACTTCCATATGCCACAGTTCATAGCCCCCATGGACTGCGGAGAACAGTATTTTACACCAGGGGTCACAGGCTCTCTACCTCATCGCACTTCGGGACTGACGTATATGGATACCCCTTCTGGACATAGATGTCTGGTCCACAACCGACCCCCAGATCTGGACTCTGCAGAGTTCGATCGTCTGGGGTGGAGAGTTGTCTCCTCTGTGCAGATGGTACTATCCATTGTTTCACATCAGGCGCACCACGCTGCCTATAATAGGCATCTGTGGGTGATGCTGGGTCAGGCGCTAGCATTGCTGCCCAATTTGAAGGCTACCAGGCGAGCCATAGCCCTCTCTCCTATAGGTCTGGAGCTGGCAAGGCACCAGTCTAGGCTTCATGACTTGCAGGGATAACTATCAGCATTAGACGAACAGCATGGCTTAGCCTTTCAAGGTTGTCACCTTGGCCCAGCGCAGGTTACTGGCCTCCTCTTTCCAGGGGACCTATATCTTTTCCTGCAGGGCGAGATGGGAATTGCAGGGACGCCTTCCTTCCCCCATGGGACGGGGAACCCTGCTTCGCCCTGATCACTCCCAGGCCTAACTGGCCAGTGGAGGGTCTTCTCCTCTCCCCCACCCCCCGTTATTCCCATGGGGGGCTGAGGGATGCTATTCTTTCAGGTATTTACTGGACCCCCTTTCGGGGGTACAGTACTCGCCCACAAGTGATGACTTGTGAAGACTGACACAGGGAGGATATGAAAATTCTTGATCTTCCTGTATATCTTCACCATTCATCAGTGAATCCCACCCAGCTTCCCCTCACAATGCCTCAGTCTCTGAGCCATGCCCCCTCCCTGCTCGCCCTCCTCCAGGGGACTCAGCTGGCATTTTTTCCCCCCTCCTTCTCCTGGTGGCCTTCTAGGAGACCTCTGAGAGGGTCTCAGAGGAGGAGCGAGTAGGGCATCTGTCTGGGCCAAAGCAGGGACTTCTGGTGGGCTCCTTCCCCTTGTTCTGGGCTTGATCTTGAGGCTCAGCTAATCCCCTGGGGTGCACCGACCTTTGGGTCTCTAGGATGGGGGTTCTGGGGTTGACTGAAACTTCCTGCACCCCACCCTTGTTTTTCGAACCCTTTGCTGTCTCCTTTCCCTTTGCAGAGGGACACTTAATACTGGGATCCCCCCCCCCCCCGGACCCTGTGGGTTCTCTTGACAAATGATAATGGGGGTCTGCCTAGGGTTGGGGATTCAAGGAGGAGCCTTGCACATCTTAGCAGGATTCTTCGAGTTCCCTCGGAATCTCCCTGTTAATTCTTACCCTCTGGGAGATCTGCCCTTGCCAGCTCTTATCCTGGATGGGTCTTTGCCAGTACACCCCACCCCATGCCTTAATTCTCTCTCTCTCTCTCTCTCTCTCTCTCTCTCTCTCTCTCTCTCTCTCTCTCTCTCTCTCCCTCTCTCTCTCTCTCTCTCTCTCTCTCTCTCTCTCTCTCTCTCTCTCCTCTCTCTCTCTCTCTCTCTCTCTCTCTCTCTCTCTCTCTCTCTCTCTCTCTCTCTCCCTCTCTCTCTCTCTCTCTCTCTCTCTCTCTCTCTCTCTCTCTCTCTCTCTCCTCTCTCTCTCTCCCTCTCTCCCTCTCCTTCCCTTACTGCTTTTCTGGCCGTCCAGGGACTGGGGCCTTTTTGGCCCATAACCTTCAGGTCCTCCTCCTCCTCTGGTCGTCCTGCTTCTTTTTCAGTTTACATCCTTTCCTTTTGCTGTCTCTCGTGCTCCCTTGCCCCGCCCTTATTTTTCTCTCTCTCCTGTTTTCCTCTGTCTCTGTCATGCAGAACTGAGGTGGAGGAGGAGCCAATGGCCATTACTGGCCAACCTGTGACTGCCACGCAATGAGTCTGCCTCGTGGGCGGTGCTGACAGCGCAGACTTCGGCCCCCCTACAAAAAAAAGCTCCCGTGAGGTGCTCATCTCCAGCCAACCACCCACCAGTGATGAATGATAAAGATATACAGAAAGATCAAGAATTACGTTAGGTATGTAATTTTCATTTTCTGTTCCCTAGATGTTCAGGATGTGTTCTTCCATGTTCCCATCTGTCCGTTCCACTGTCTGTTCCGAGCAGAAGGAAGACTCTACAAGTTCCAGGCCTTGCCCTTCAGCCTCTCCTCAGCTCCCAGGGTCGTCTTCAAGTGTATTGCAGTGGTGGCAGCCTACCTGAGATGTCGAAGGGTCCATATGTATCCATACCTGGACAATTGGCTGACAGTGGGTCCCTCCAGGGAAGAGGTGGAGCAGTCCAGGGACCTGCCCATTCAGACATGCTCGACTGTCAGCCTCCTGGTGAACAAGGCCAAGTCAGAACTTGTACCTTCGCAGGTGATTCACCTCATCGGTTCGGAGATGGACTCCTTCGGAACCAGAGCTCGACTCCTGGCAAACCAGACAGAGGTTCTTTCCTCCTTTGCTTGATTATTTCAGGTTGGGCAATTTCGCCTTGGTCAGGATTTCCTACACCTCCTGGGATTCATGGCAACCTGCACCAGCATGGTCCATTGAGCCCAGTGGAGAATGCGTTCTCTGCAGTGGCCAGTCCGTGGTTTCAGCACAAGGATCACTTCAACTAGTCGGTCACTGTGACCCAGCTAATGTGGGACTCCTTCCATTGGTGGTTAGTCCTGGAACATCTGTAGAACAGAATCCCCTTTGTCCGCTCGGAGTCAACGATCGCCATCACGACCGATGCCTCCCTTATAGGCGGGGGTGCCCACCTGGGGGAACAGACTCCATGGGCTATGGACCTCTGAGGAGTCCCGATGCCATATCAATCTTCTGGAGCTTCGGGCAGTGCCGCTGTCGCAGACGGCCTTTTTTCCTCACTTTCAGGGTCGGGTCATTCAGTTCCAGACAGACAACACCACAAAATTGTACCATCTCAACAAACAGGCCGGGACACACTCCTCTCCTCTGTGCCAGGAGGCTCTCTGCAACTGGACCCTTGTGCTCAGCCTGGATGCCGATCTCCTGGCAATCCATAGGACCAGTGTGTCCAGTCAGCTGATAAACACCCTGAGCCAGGTGGATGAGGCGTGTCGCAAGTGATTTCATCAGGAGGTAGTGCACAATCTGTTCTCCCAGTGGGGCCCCCCCTCCCGGTGGATCTGTTTGCCTCCAGGGAGAATGCAAAGCCGAGGCTGTATTGTGTCCACCCTGGGATGCTTTCTCGAGACCCTGCACCCTCGGGCCTCTTGGTTGCCTTCCCTCCCTTTCCGCTGAGCCACAAAGTGCTGCTCAAAGACAGCAGGGACACAGCTTGGATGATCCTGTTGGCTCCAGACTGGCCTGCCAGTTCTGGTACACCAGTCTGCTCAGCCTTAGCTACAGACTCCCGTGGCATCTACCTTTATGCCCAGACCTGTTCTCATGCAATCAGGGGAAGGTATTCCATCCGGACTTTCAATCCCTGCACCTGACAGCCTAGTTTCTGAACAGCTAGACTTCCAGGCTTTGGGTCTCTCCGATGTTCTCACTGTGGTAGAGGCTTCTTGGAAGGATTCGACCCGAAAATGCTACGTCTTCAAATTGCAGAGGTTCTCCATTTGGTACCAGGGCAAGGGGCTTGACCCCTTGTCTTGCCCGGTGGCTAGCATTCTGTAGCCAGGTGTGGACTTTCCTTGGTTGCTGTACTGGGGGGGGCGCCAGGCATTAAGATCTCTTTGAGTCTGGCCTTTCATAACCCTGATTGGTGTCTTCTCCTACAGGTGATACAGCGACCTAGTTCTCCCTTACAGACTCCTCCCAAGACCTGTATATCTCCCCTACTTGAGGCACCCAGATTTTCCCTTCCAGAATCCTATCTTTGGTAGCGGTGGTGACACCTTGCATTAACCAGGTTGGTCTCAGATTTGAATAAACCTTCCACCTTTTTACACACACAAATCACTCACAGGCTGTTTTAAAAGCAAAGGGCTTTTACTAATTCTAAATAATTATCATACACAATTTACAAACGAAAGATTTCAGAAAATCTGGGTACAGAATAACAAAACAAAGCTGGAAAAATCTAAATGCAAAACGCTCTGTAAATTTTTAACTGGTTCGTGGATGATAGAAGTCCAGAAAATAAATGAAGCCTGCAAAGATCCAGTTCTCTCTTGCATTCACTGGTCCTTAATCTGTCTTTGTGTTGTGGCAGTCTTGCTTGGTGAGTCAGGAAGAGTGTCCCATGAAAAAGTGTGCAACATGCCCTGATCTTACTTCGAGTTACAGCTCTTGCAGCAGGTTACACCATTAGGACTGAAGCCGTCAGACGCCAGGACCCCACGGAAATTTTCTAGCTAGCTATCTTCAGTAGGGACCGCCCCCAACATCGGTCCCGCCTCCGACGTCAGGCGTGGTACATAAGGGGGTGGTCCCGCCAGAATCTCCAGTTCTTTCCCGCCGTCGAACTGCATGCCTCGACCCTCCAGTCACTGTCTAGTGTGCGACGCGTGGTTTTCAGAACTTCCTTCGGGAAAATTGAAGAATTTCAAGAATTGATCATCGCTGATGTCCTCTCTGACCTCCGGTCATCCTTCCAAGTGCGCGTGTGGAAAACAGATCCCCTTCAGGACCTGCATTCCAGCGTGCGTTAATTCTGGGCCCAGACCACGATACCAAGGCCTGCTCCCTGTGCCAAGGGTTCAACAGCCGCACCAGAATCCGCGGCAGAAGGCCCTTCAAGCGTTCTTGTTAGAAAAAACTTGGGCCATGTCCTCGGAGAATCTTCCACAAACACGCGAAAAGAGGAGAGAGAAGGATCTTCCCAGGCTGACGGGCCTCGAGTCGCGGCTCGGTTGCTGTCGGACGGTCCCGTCAGGAGCTTCTTCCCTTCCCGGCTGCGGCTCCAGCTCCCAAGTCTGCTCAGGCTCCTACCGCCAGGCCGCGTCTTCTTCCACCGAAGCCGTGGCGAAGTCCGAGAGCGCAACCACCATCATCATAAGTCGGGCTCCTCTCCGGCCCCCGACGCCCGGTCCTCCTCAGTCCCCGGAGACTCTGGATCTGACGCCCTTGAAGAGACCGGTGGACCCGACGTCGGCCAGACCGCCGTCTGCCGTACGCCATCGTTCCTCGGAGCCGTCGTCGGCCTCGTCTTCGCATCGGACGTCGGTGGGGGGTCCGACGTCCGCTCTGCCTGAGCAGAGGGCTCCTGCGCCTCCGACGGCCATCTGGCAGGAGTCCCTCACGGAGGAGGAATCGACACAGCCCGAAGACCAGACGGGCATTCCCGGCCTCGAGCAGTCTCCTGGGGTCGCCGCGCGCCGAGGCCCCGCCGAGCCGTCGCCGCGGACCCGACATCCGGCCCTCGTCCTCGGAGCCGACGTCGGGACTGTCGCTTTCGGAGGTGAAGGACCTCTTCACGTATTGGTGGGACACCATTAGGAAGGATGTGGCACCCGCAGTCCCTCCTCCTCCTCCTGTACCTACTCAAACTCCGGCCCCGGCCCCACCTTCGCCAGTGAGGTCAGTCGCCCGGTCTGTCCCTAGGGAGCCTGAATCCCCTCCCAGGGCTCACCATTCCAAGAGGAGACCTCCACCGAGATCTTCCTCTTCTGGATCGCCCAGCCCCAAGAGATCCAGAAGACGTCGTCGTTCGCCGTCAACGGAGGACACGGGATCAGCTTATTCCACTTCAAGATCCCCGTCTCCAGTCTCTCTTCCTTCACCGGACCCACGTGAGACTCCACGGTCTCCTCCGGATGACCCCTCATTCATGGATATTTTACGTCATATCCAGGAGAACATGGGGTGGGAAGCTGAGGAGTTGGACCCCGAGAGGTTACGCCTGGCCAAGTACCTTCGGCAGAAGGACCCTAAGCCTGTGGTGGTGCCACCCTTGGTGGACACCTTTGTGGACGTCACCAAGGCTGCGTGGAAGCGTCCACACTCGCTACCGGCGGTGCCGAAGAAGGCTGACTGTTTGTACAGGGTTCCCAGGGAGGACCAGTACCTGTCACAGCATCCTCTGGCCGATTCTCTGGTCATTACAGCCTCACATGACCGGTCTCAGAGGCCGCAGCATCTGAGCACCCTGCCACCGGACCCCGAGTCCAAGCAGTTGGACTCTTTGGGTAGGCGCACGTACGCATCCGCTACTTGTGCCATTAGGTCCCTGAATTATCTCACCCACATGGTGCAGTTCCAGAACGCCCTGTGGGAACAGGGCCTAGAGGTGGCTGAGAAGCTGCCTGATGGTGAGCAGAAGGAGGAGATGCTTCAGCTCCTCCGCACGGGTTCAGACGTGGGGACCCAAGTTCTTAGAGCCGCATACGACTCTGCGGACTCTTCGGCCAGAGCGGCAGCGTCAGGCGTTTGCCTCCGGAGGCACTCATGGCTCCGTGTCTCCGGTTTCACCCCGGACGTCCAGAAAAATATTATGGACGCCACCTTTGAGGGAGAGGTTTTGTTTGGCAACCCATCCGAAAGGATCATTACCAAACTCCAAGAGGCCGGAAAGGCAGTGTCTGGTTGTCCAGGCAATGGCGGCCGAGGCTTGGTTCCTTCGCACACCAAGGCCGTTCTGTGGGCGGACTCAGAGGCAGCAGCCCTGTTCCGCCACACAGCAGAGGGGTCCGGTTTCGAAGAACCCAGGGAAAGCAGCCCGTCAGCAGGGGTCAGCGCGCTCCGAAGTCTCCAGCCGGCGGGCCCTTCCGCCGCCACAGCATGACTCCTTTCCGGCCCCGCCTCAGGATCAACGGGATATTATGGTCGGGTCGCATTGAACTTCCTGTCAGGATGGCAGGCAATTACCACCGACAGGTGGGTGCTTCAGCTGGTCAGCATCGGCCACTTTTTAGAGTTCGTGAACAGCCACCCCGAGGCCTCCTCTGCTCTCCCGGTATCTGGTCAGCACGGTGCCCACTTACAGAAGTGATCGCGCCCATGCAAGGGGCGATACAGCATGTCCCGGGAAACCAGAGGACTAGGTACTATTCTCACTCTTCCTGGTTCCCAAGAAACAGGGACCTCCGTCTCTATTCTGGACCTAAGCGACCTCAACTTATCAGTCGATACAAAAGATTTCGTATGGTGACCCTTCCGGGTCTGATCCCATGCTAAAACAAGGCACCTATTTGGCGTCCTTAGACATGCAGGATGCCTACCTGCATCCCCATAGCTCAGGCGCCCAGAGGTTCCTGCACTCGAGTTTCTAGGCCACCACTTTCAGTTCGGGCTCTCCTTTCGGACTGTCATCCGCTCCAAGGGTCTTTACCAAATGCATGGCAGTCGTGGCAGCTACTCTGAGGAGAAAGGGCCACTATGTGTCTCCCGCGTACCTCGACGATTGGCTTCTCATGGCCGCCCAGAGGCGCTCTGCAGGCGATCCAGGACACTCAGGATCTGTTCGGATCGCTAGGGATTCTCATAGACCAGGAGAAGTCTGTCTTGGTATCGTCGCAGAACTTGCAGTTTATAGGTGCAGTGCTGGACACGATCCAGGGAAGGGCTTTACTTCCAGCCGACAGGGCGGAACACATCAGGTCGCTTATAGAGGACCTATCAACGAATCGGACCGCTCCGGCCAGATCGGTCCTTCGTCTGCTCGGACACATGGCTGCGGCCATTCCACATGCGAATAACGCAGTGGATGCTCAAGGCGCAGTGGGACCAAAGGCAAGACCATTTGCAGCATCCAGTCAGGATCACGAAACGGGTGATCTGGATTGGCAATGGTGGTTAGCCCCCGGTCGCTTTCCATGGCGCCCGTGTTGCAGCGCCGTCCCGGAGATAACCTCACCACGGACGCCAGGTCTTGGGTGGGAGCACACCTGGATGGGGTGAAGTCTCAGGGTGTATGGAGTCCGCTGGAGGCTCATCTCCACATCAATGTCCTAGAGATGAGAGTGGTCCTCAGCACTCCAGGCTTTCCAGTCCATGATTCCGCGCTGCACTCATCCTGCTTCAGACGGACAACACGGCGGTGATGTATTACCTCAACAAACAAGGAGGCGCTATTTTACCTCCTTTGCAGGGAGGCCATGAGAGTGTGGGATTGGGTAATCGGACACGGCACAAGCTTGATCGCTGTACACGTTCCTGGTGTGGACAACACGATCGCAGACGGTCTGAGTCGCTCCCAGGCCAGAGTTCACGAGTGGAACTTCTTCAGAGGTGGCAGAGGATCTGTTCCTTCCGATGGGGAACTCCAGAACTGGATTTGTTCACGTCTCCCATCCAACGTAAAACTGCCCAATTTTGCCTCGCTAGATCCAGGGCCTGGTGTTTTCTGGCGAGACACGTTGTCCCTCTCCTGGGTGAACAGATTCCTTTACGCTTTTCCTCCTTCCCTGCTGATCCAGAGAGTCTTTCTCAAACCGCAGGGAGCATGCACGGATGATTCTGGTAGCTCCATTTTGGCCCAGACAGATTTGGTTCCCATTGCTGGCTCAGCTATCCCGGAACCACCGCTCTGCGCCGCCAGCTCCCACCTTCTGTCTCAGGAGAGAGGTTCATTGCTGCATCCGGATCTTCGCCTCTTGAACCTGCATGCATGGCTCCCAGAGACATAGCCATTTTGCGACATGGGGTCTCGCAAGAGGTTGCCGAGTCCTCTCTGCAGCCAGAAAGCCGCAACACATGCTAATACGCCATGAAATGGTGTCGTTTTTGTTTATGGTCACGGGCTCGTGACCTCTCCCCTTAGGTTGTCCCGTCGGGGCAGTCTTGACTACCTCCTTTCCTATTCCAGTCAGGGCTGGCCTACTCTATTAAAGTGCACCTGTGCGCTATTTCGCCTACCACTGCCGGGTGGGCAGCGCGACTATTGCTCAGCTGGACGCTTCTCGGGAGTTTCTGAGGGGAGTGTTACACCTTAGGCCTCCTATCAAGGACCCGGTTCCTCCATGGGATCTCCTTTTTGTCCTGGAACAGCTCATGCTTCCTCCCTTTGAACCAGCCGCAGATTGCAAGCTATGTTTTCTGTCGTGGAAAACGTTGTTTCTAGGGACATGGATATGTTGTTCATCCACACTCATTGGCAGGTATCCTTGCTGCTTTAAATCTTGCCGGAAGGTCTTTAAGCTTGCTCCTCCCACCCACCCGGGTGGTATAACTCTCGGCTCCGCCCCATGACGCCAGATCTTCCTTACCGCCAGCTCAGGTTCCTCCTTAACGCCCAAGCGCTTGAGACTGGTCTATTTCTCCGCTTATGGATTTAAAAAATAAATTTTGCGAAAAGACTTCAGTCTTCTATCTCTCGCGGCCGCGGCGGGACAAATCGACCCTCGGATTTCGGAGATGCCTACGCGGGCAGAAGATGTCTCGGACGGATCCACACTCCACGTGTTCTACTGTTTAGGCCCTTGAGCACGCACCCGCAGGCTTGGCGACCTGTGCTCATCTTTCTCGGCCTACGCCCTCAAGACCGTGCTGCCCGATTGCAACTGGGCCGCCCCTGAGAAGCGCTTCTCCGTGAAGTCCAGGAGGCCCGGTTATGTAACCATGGGCGCGGCTCAGCGGATCAGCTCGAGCGGAGGTCGCTTCAAGAGGAGGCGACGCGGGTCGAGAGCTTTCCTCGGCCGCGCATTCTATCCCGCTTCTGGGCTCTTTCTTACACGGCTTTTTAAGGAGCTTTGTCTGTCCCTCTCCACTAAAGGAGAAGGACTCATCTGCGGACCTATTCTCGGTCCAAAAAGAGGGACAGGGTAAGTCCCTCCGTCGACGCCTTGGGAGCGGGAAAGGTCCTCTCTCGGCCGCCGACCGCCGGGTCGGGTCGACTGGCTATCGCCACTGGCCTCACGGTCCCCGCCAGGCCGCTGGGACCGAGACTTGACCGATGAAGTCGAGATTTTCTCGACCCATTGACGGGCTGTCGCCTTTTAGCAGCCAGATTCCCTCTCCCGGTTCCCCGGGAGGAGTTGAGGATCCTGCGGCTCGCTTGTGCCTCCGTTCCGAGCCTCGGATGGACCATCCGAGTCAAGGAGTGCCGGCACCCGCCAACACCTCCCACACCGACCTCGGAAATTCGGGACTCTCGGTCTCGGTCGGACCCTCGCGGTCCAGCCGATCCCACCGCCTAGGCGGTCTCGGCACCGTGTAGCCGGCGCCGCCGTCCCTCCTCCTCGGATGAGGGGAGGCTTCGAGAATTACGCTGACGGCATTTAGGGTTCTTTATGTTGCAACAGCCTTTCTGGCCGGGAGTAAGCCGACCCCTGCCGCCTTCCCCGGCCATTAAGTGGCTGTCACCGAGCGGCCGACACAACCCTCGACTTATCCGAGGAGCTCATACCCAGGCCGGGTTGTTCGCCAAAACCAGCTGCTCCACCGATTCCGTGGAACCTCCGCCTCCACACCACCACTGGGGCTCACCAAGGATCTCGGTCGGCTAAGGGTCTACCCCATCGGCTGTCAGTTACCCTCACTCCCGACCGACCTCGCAGGTGAAGGGTGGCTCAGGCCAGAGGCAGTTTTCGAGGACCCTCCGAAAGTGCGAAGATGATTCCTCCTTTTCTCCAAGCGACTGGACTTGAGTCTTCAGGAGGTCAGTCAATGGACGATCAGCCCGCCGTCCTTCCTAGGACTGCTTCGTCTCATCTCGAGTCCACCGGATGGAGCTCGAACCTGCTTCCAAACGGGCCAGGTATCCTCACGGAGATTCTGGACCGAGGGATTCTCCGACGGAGGTTTCCGTGGCCGAGGCCATAGTGGGTCCGGCACTGGATCTTTGGCAGCGCCTGCTCTCCTGCTCCTGCGCCCGACCAGGATGGCCAGGAAGTATGCGGTCCCACCGGTTCCTTGTCCGGTTGAACACCCTCTGCTGAGGGGTTGGTTACTTACAGCTTCACAGCGCCAGCCGCAACGCCAGGGATGTGGACAAACCTTCCTGACAAGGAGTCCAAGAAATTGGACTATGTCGGGCTAAGTCTACGCTATGCCCTCTCTCTGCTCTCGCCAGCTGTCCGGCCGTCCCCTCATGGCACATTTTTCTCATGCCCTGTTGGGCTCCCTGGATGAGGTCATCCTCATCTTCCCGCCGATCTGCAGATACGGTTAAGCAGGTGGGACCAGGGCAGGGCAGTGGCCAAACAGCAGCTCCAGACTGCTTTGGATATAGGAGACCGGTGTGCTAGATCGGTGGCGGCCGTGAGTGGCTATAAGGTCATGGGCTTGGCTGAGGATATCCACCTTTACTGGATACCCAGCACAAGTTGGCGGATGTCTCTTTGGGACTGACCTCTTCGGCCCTGGGGTGGAAGGTCACCTGCAGAGGATCGAGAAGTCCAATGCTACCTTGACTCGGTCTCTTCCGCTCAGAAGGACAAAGGCGCAAACCACAGCCTAAGCCCTTTCGTCCTTCTGTGCCCCCGCGCCTCGGCCCAGTAATCGCCAGGGGCCAGCAGGCTCGGCTTTGCATCCCAAACCCAAGCCGCCGCTTCCTCTAACAGGAGGCAGGAGGAAAGGCCCAGGAGGTCCTCGGCCGGTCCTCCTCCAAGCCTGCCCAGTGACGGGCTGAGGTGTCGCCCCATTCCCCGCCACCCCTGGGTCCCCCTGGGGGACGGCCCGCACTTCCGTTCGCCTGGTCCGCTGTTACCACGGACAGGTGGGTCTTGAGGTGGTGGGAAGAGGCCGCCCTCTGGAATTCGAGCAGGCACCACCTTTCAGAGCCGCCGCCTCGGGGCTTCGGATCCCAGCTCACTGGCGGCTCCGTCGAGCCGACATCGCCTCCTCCTCCAGAAGGAGGTGGTAAGAGAGGTGGTGGACCCTTCTTCAGACCCAGGGTTTGTGTCCAGGTACTTCCTGGTTCGAAGCCGACGGGGCTGGCGCCCATTCTCTCACTCCACACGACCCAAACAAGTTCTAATGCCTCGAACCTTCAGGATGGTCACTCTGGCTCAGATAATCACCATCCTTGAACGCGCGGTGGTTCTGCTCTCTGGACTTGCAGGCACGCTTTCACGCCCCTATCCGTCCATCTCACCAGAGATTCCTTCGCCCAGTGAAGGATCCTCTTCGAGTTCCAAGCCATGCCCTCGGCTTGTCTCCAGCTCCCAGGTCTTCACCAAATGCATGGCAGTGGTGACAGCATTTCTAGGGCGCCTAGGGGTCCAGGTGTACTTTACCTGGACGACTGGCTGATAGCAGCCCTCCAGGAAGGAGGCGGAGTGGTCCAGAGATCTGCCCTCCAGGTCTGCTCTCAACTGGGCCTCCTTATCAACGAGGCCAAGTCGGAACTCGAGTCGAAGCAGGTGATTCTATTCATCGGGCGCAGCTCGACTCTCTTGAGCGAGCGCGGCTCCCGGCGGACAGGGCCGGGTTCTTCCTCCTTTGCCCGATCATTTCTGGTTGGGCTACTGCGCCTGCCCAGGACTTCCTGGCGCCTGGGTCTCATGGCGTCTGCACCAGCGTGGTCCGCTGGGGCCCGCTGGAACATGCGTCCCCTTCAGTGGGGACTGGCCAGACAGTGGTCACAACGCCATATCCCTTGACCAGCTTGTGTCGGTGACATAGGGATGTGGAACGCCCAGTGGTGGACCGCTCCAGATCATTTGCAGGAGGGCATCCTGCCTGTCCGCCCGAGCCGACGGTCTCTATCGACCGATGCCTCTCTGATGGGTTGGGGTGCCCATCTGGGGGAACACGGGGCTCATGGCCTCTGGTCCCCGCGGAGTCCCATGCCACATCAACCTGGAGTCTCCGAGCGGTCCGCCTAGCTCTCACCGCCTTTTGCTCCGCTCCTCCGGGTCAAGTGGTCCGAGTCCAGACGGACAATACCACGACTGCGTACTATCTAAACCGCCAGGGCGGACGCGCCCATGCTTCTATGCAAGGAAGCTCTCCCAGATTTGGTCACATGGCAGCAGCCTGGAGGCGGATCTCCCAGCCATTCACGGGCAGGAGCCTCCAACACCCTGGCCGATGCCCTGAGCCGGATAGGGGCTGCATCCCACGAGTGGTCTCTCCTGCCGGAGGTAGTACAGCATCTGTTCTTCCTTTGGGGCACACCTCAGGTGGACCTGTTTGCCTCCATGGAGAACGCGAAGCTGAGTCTGTTCCATGCCCCCCCCTCAGCAGGGCTCGCTGCAGGGGGATGCCTTCTCGAGGCAGTGGACCCCGGGCCTCTTTTACGCCTTTCCCCATTTCCCTTGATCCACAAGGTGCTTCTCAAGGAGAGGAGGGACAAGGCGCAGGTGATTCTGATAGCCCCAGACTGGCCTCGCCAGTTCTGGTACCCAGATCTCCTCAGTCTCAGCTCCAGGACTCCTCGGCAGCTTCCAGCTCGCCCGGACCTGCTCTTAGTCAATCAGGGGAAGGTGTTCCATCCGGACCTTCAATCCCTGCACCTGACGGCCTGGTTCCTGAGCGGCTAGAGTTCCAGGCCTTGGGTCTTTCCGACGAGGTCCTCAATGTAGTTGAGGCGTCCCGTAAGGAGTCGACCAGAAAATGCTATGCCTTCAAATGGAAAAGGTTTTCCATTTGGTGTCAGGGCAAGGGCTTGGACCCTTCCTCCTGTTCCTTGGCAAGCATCTTGGACTATTTATGGTCCCTTTCTAGTCAAGGGCTTAGGTCGACGACCCTAAGGGTGCACCTGGCAGCCATCTCTGCTTACCGGGCGCGGGCCGGGAAGCAGTCGGTGGCGCAGGAGAAGGTGGTCTGCCGCTTTTTCAAAGGCCTTGATCACATTTCCCCTCCGGTGCGAGAACCTCCACCTCCGTGGGATCTACTGCTGGTATTGGCAAAGCTCATGGCAAGCTTTATTCAACCTATGCACAGGTGTGTTCTCTCACCTGTCGTGGAAGACCGCTTCTTGGTGGCTATCACGCCAGCCAGAAGGATGGGAGAGCTCCAGGCGCTTCCATCGAGTCTCCTTACCTGGTCTTCCACAGGGACAAGGTTGTCCTGCACCCCACCCAAATTCCTTCCAAGGTGGTGTCGGAGTTTCACCTTAACCAGGTGTTGACTCTGCCGGTGTTCTACCCCATCACACCTCGAGGTTAATATAGGCTCCATACTCTGGACCTTAGAAGGCGCCGCTATTATAAGGAGCGACGGCTGAAATTCGGGAGAGGTTCGTCAGCTGTTTGTCACCTACGCTGAAGCCGCATCTGGCAAGACCTGCAGCCAAGTGGACTATAAGCAGGGTAACCTCCTGCATAGATCTCTGCTATAAGTTGGCGGCATGGAGCCTCCCAGAGGGATAAGAGCTCATTCTACCCGCCATACTGCTGCAACGGTGGCTGCTTCCAGGGACGTCCCTTATCCAGGAAATCTGCAGGGCTGCTACCTGGAAGTCAGCAACACCTCATTACCCACTACCACATCGACCTTGAGTCACGCCGGATGCTGGTTTTGGG
The DNA here is from genome assembly GCA_016271365.2 of Neoceratodus forsteri. Taxonomy (NCBI): domain Eukaryota; kingdom Metazoa; phylum Chordata; order Ceratodontiformes; family Ceratodontidae; genus Neoceratodus; species Neoceratodus forsteri. The sequence continues at coordinate 514,660,344 of CM028137.1, forward strand.
GCCTCGGTTCTCCAGTCTCTTTCCCAAGTAAGTATTGGGGTGCTGCCTTGCCCCTCCTCCCGGAGAACTGCTAGAGTCTGCTAATGAGTGTGGATGAACAACATATCCATGTCCCTAGAAATACAGGTTACTCACCTGTAACAGGAGTTCTAGGAATGGTATATGTTGTTCATCCACACGACCCACCTGACTCTCTCGCCGACGCGACAACCTGAGCTTCCAGCGGGCCAGATCTGGCCATGGGGCTGGAGCCGAGAGTTATACCACCCGGGTGGGTGGGAGGAGCAAGCTTGAAGACCTTCCGGCAAGATTTAAAGCGGCAAGGATACCTGCCAATGAGTGTGGATGAACAACATATACCATTCCTAGAACTCCTGTTACAGATGAGTAACCTGTATTTTTAGTTGCCGTTACTTCAGCCAGAAGGATTTCTGAGCTTCATGCTGTCATGTGTAAAGAGCCTTATTTGGTTTTTCACAGGGACAGAGTATCTCTGAGGATGAACCCGAAGTTTTTGCCTAAGGTGGTTTCGACACTCACTTTAAATCAGGACATCGACCTTCCGGTCTATTTCCGAGTTATTCAAATAGAGGGAGGCTTTGCTCCACACTCTGGATGTTCACCGCAGCCTGAGGTATTACCTCAACAGAACCAAACCCTTTCGGCTTCTGACCAGCTCTTTCGCCTCTTTTGCAGAGAATGAGAGGCCAACCGGTTTCTAAGCAATCCTTATCCCACTGGCTTGTGCAGTGTATCTCACACTGTTATCAGTCTAGGCAAAAGCCCCTCCGGTTCCATCCGGGGTCATTCTACCAGGGTGTGGCCACTTCTTGCAGCGCCAAAATGTCTCAATTCTTCCATCTTGCTGTGCTACTTGAGCTCTGTGCATACCTTTATCAGGCATTACAGTCTGGATATAGCCGCAGGCGAAGGGCTGGTTTCAGCCTAGTGGTGTTGCAAGGCCTCTTGTCCTGAGTTAGGATTTGGTTTGGTTTTCTCTGTTTCTTCTTCTTCCTCCTCTCAAAGTTTCTTTTGGGCCAAGGCGTTACTGCTTGGGAATCAGTCTAATGGTGTAACCTGCTGCAAGAGCTGTATCTCAGTAAGATAGTACAGTTACTTAAGAACTTACCGTAACAGTAGATCTTCGAGAACAGCTCTTGCAGCAGGTACCTTCCCGCCCACCATATCCCCCTTGGAAGAGGCATGGCTCGTTTAAAAAAAAAAAAAACGAAGTCTGGGGGTCATTTGGGAAATGAGCGAATTTATTTTGATCCAGTCGGGAATTTGTTCCCTTATTGCCTTTTGATGGTGGATCCTCGGTCTCCCCTTCTGATGTCATCATGCGGCCGGGAGTCTCCGGCGGAGAACTAGGGATTCTGGTGGACCGCCCCATATGTACCACGCCTGGCGTCGGGCGGGACTGGCGTCGGGCGGTCTCGCTGAAGATAGCTACACAGTAGGGCCTCAGGTCCTGGCGCCTGACGGCTTCAGTCCTAATGGTGTAACCTGCTGCAAGAGCTGTTCTCGAAGATCTACTGTTACGGTAAGTTCTTACGTAACTGTACTTTCTGAGGGCTTTATATACGTTGGACCATGCAGCCTGTAACTCTTTGGTCTTATCTTTCTGGGCCAGTAGGGGTCTGTCTTGCTCTTTCCAAGATTTTTAAGGGACTCAGGATTATTAATTAATTAGAGTCGTAAAGTTCAAACTGCCTTGATTCCGCCCATGCTCCCTGACGACTTCTAAATGGAGATGAATTATAACACTTGAAGTGTAATTACAATAGACTTCAGAGCAGATATTCCTCAGTTTCCTGTCACAAAAATGTAGATAGACTGGCAGTAAACTTGCTGACACCTCCTGCCTAAAACCCATTTATCTTTGAATTTAAAGTTTTATAACAGGGGATAGCTTCTCCCATCTTCTTAAGATTTTATTATCTCTGTTTCCCTTTAATAAGCTTACAAGGAACTTCCAATTCTACGGTTAGCATCTTTTAGGAAGCCCAAAGTGGGACATTTCTTACTGAAACATGATTTCTAGGAGCGTGGATATGTTCATCCACACTGTTTGGCATGTCCCCTTCCACTTTAAATCTTGCCAGAAGTCTTCAAGCTGGCTGTTCCCGCCCACCCAAGTGGTATATACCTCGGCTCCGCCCCATGACGCCAGATCTTTCTTTCCGCTAGAAGATACAGGTTCCCCCGTGCTCTCAGCATTTCGTAGGCCCTGCTTTCAAATTGTCGGTTTTACCAAAAATCAAACTTGTTTAAGTTAGCGATCACACTTTCGTCGCATCAACTATGGAGGAAAAATCTTCTCCAGGATTTCGCCGGTGCCCTTGCGGCCAGTAGATGTTGCGCACCAATCCCAACCTCATGCGCGTTTCCTGCCTAGGTGTCGGACATGACATCTCGTCATGCAGTCTTTGCTTGGCCTTCCATCCCAACATCCTGGACAACTGCAAGGCACGCCTGAAGCTGGGGAGACCAGAAAAGAGAAACCCTCCGGTGAAATCGAAGGAGGCTAGGTGGGCGATGGCCGCGGGCTCCGCCGAACAGTTGGAACAGATAGAGGCATTCGAGGAGGAAGCAGTTCGTGCTTCGGCCAATCAAAGCTTCTTCGTCCCACTGAACCTATGCTCCACTTTTACAGGCTTCTTTAGGGAAATGTGCCAGTCTCTCCCCACTTTGGGTGAGGCACCCTCGGGCTAGCGCTCCTCCCACTCTCAGAAGAGGGAGAAGGACCCGGTGTCTTCGTCCCGACGGAGACGCTCTTGGTACTGGGAGAGGTCTGAGTCCCAAGAACACGCGGTCTCGACCTCTGTCGAGATCGCAACCTCGGCCTCTGGCTTTTTGGACCTTCTGTCTGGCCAAGGGACCGAGGAAGTGGCCAACGAGGTTGAAATTATCTTTGACCCCTTCAATCCCTTGTCGCCGGCTGTGCCTGACGACTCGTTGGAAAGGACTCTGGTCCTGGTCTTTCTGGATGAGGAGACCCAGCCAGCTGGTGTCCCCATCAAGGAACTGGTCCCAGACCCCGGGTCTCACCGATCCTGGTGTCTCCCAATCAACCGAGTCAGCCTCCAACCTCTCAGATCTCGGTCTCGGTCCTGGATCCCCTCAGACGATCGACCGAGGAAGAGTCATAATCGTTCAAAAAAAGAGGCGTCGCCACAGATCCTCCTCGGACCAGGAGAGGCTCCGGCGTAAACTCCGGCGCTATGAAAACCTTATGTGGCAGCAGCTGATCTTGACCGGGCAGAAGCTGGCTCCAGCACCTACTCCAGCCATCACTTGGCTTTCACCTCCTAGGCCGGAGCCGATCCCTCCAGAACCGAAGCCCTCTGTTCCTCCACCTGTGGGGCCGGGCCGTCTCCCGGTTAGGCCTATTTTGGTCTCTCCACCGATCCAGGTGGAACCACTGCCTAAACACCCTAAGGGAGGGGCGCCCTCGAAACAGGACCGACAGGACACCGGGCTTCCCTGACGTCTGTCATTAAGTCACCCCTGACCGCCCTCGGCAAATCGAGAGTGACTTAGGCAGCAGACTGCTGTTTCACGACCCTTCAGACTCCGTCGCCAGCTTGCACTCGCATCCTGGGGATGATGAGTCATCGGTCGGTGCAGGGATGGAGGAGAAGGCCCTTCCTCTTTCCAGGGCATTCTCCGCCTCATCTCCAATTCCACTGGAATGCCCCTGGAACCTATCCAGAAAAAGGCAGAGTACCCTCTCACCAACATTCTTGAGAGGGGAAAGCCCGACGGAGGCCTTTCCAGTGGCCAAGGCCATTGTTGTCCCGGCCCTTGAACTTTGGCAGTGTCCTGCCTCCTGCCCAGCCCCATCTTCCTGCATGGGCCACAAGTAGGCTGTGCCCATGGGGTCCCTTTCGGGATTCACAGAGCACCCTTCGGCCAAGAGCCTGGTGACCGCCTCTGTGTTCAGGCGTACTGGTAGTTCGGCTGACACTGATCGACCCCCGGACAAGGAGTCCAAGAATTTGTAAGGTTTATGTGGCCTCTTCTTTGGGCCTTCGTCAGGCCAGCTCAGCTGTCATCATGGCACACTTCTCTCATGCCCTTCTTGGGTCATTAGATGAGGTCCTCCCTCATCTCCCACCAGACATGCAGACCACGGTCAAGCAGGTCCATGACCAGGGCCGTGCTGTTGCTAAACATCGGCTCCAGATGGCCTTGGACGTCGGGGATTCTTGTGCCCACTCGCTGGCAGTCGCAGTGGCCTCTCGCCGCAGGGCTTGGCTGAGGCTTTCCTCCTTCCCGGCGGATACTCAGCATAAGCTTGCTGACATGCCCTTCCTGGGCACCGACTTGTTCAGTCCAGGAGTGGCCGGTCACCTTCAGCGTATAGAGCAGTCCAGTGCCACCTTGGATGCTACTTCTGCCAAGGGTTCTGTGGGCAAGAACCAGCAGAAGAGAAAGAAGAAACCATTTTGGCACGCTACCCCTGCGGTCAGGCAGCTCTCCTATCAAGGAGGTCGGCCTCATCAACAGCAGCAGCAGGCTCAAGCTTGGCACCCTCGGCCCAAGCAGGGTCCTCAACAGCCCCGTAAAGGAGGCCAAGGCTTAGGTCCTGGAGCCTCCTCCTCCTCTAAGCCTGCTCGGTGGTGGGTTGGGGGTTGCTACCCCTACCCACTGTCATGCCAGCTCTGGGTGCTCTTGTGGGGGGTCAGCTCTACCACTTCCTTTCCACCTGGTCCGCTATCACTTCAGACAGGTGGGTCCTCAAAGTGGTCTGTCAGGGACTGCCTCTAGAGTTAGAGCAGTACCCTCCCAGCCAAGCCCACGCCCCTTGGGAGGAATGGTTTCCCGAATGCACCCAGTCGGCTCTTCGAGACGACGTAGCTCAGCCCCTCCACAAGGACGCAGTAGCTCCAGTGCCGGATCCTCCAACAGACCCAGGCTTTCTTGCCAGGTACTTCCTGGTGCCCAAGCGGATGCGGGGTTGGCACCCCATCCTAGATCTCTACGACCTGAATCAACATCTCAGGTGTTGCACCTTCCGGATGGTCACTCTGAATCAGATCATACCATCCCTGGAGCGAAACATGTGGTTCTGTTCACTGAATCACAGGATGTGTTCTTTCACATCCCAATCCGTCCATCCCATCGGTGGTTTCTCCGCTTCAGGGTCAAGGGGGACCCCGTACAAGTTCCCAGCCATGCCGTTCGGCCTGTCATCGGCCCCACTGGTCTTCACCACCAAATGCATTGCAGTGGCGGCAGCCCACCTTAGGCATCGAGGAGTCAGAATCTACCCTTATCTCAACGATTGGCTCTTGGCAGGTTCCTCTCAACAGGAGGAGGAGAGGTCCAGGGATCTGGCCCTTCTAACCTGCTCCCAACTCGGCCTTCTGATAAACGAGGCCAAAACGGAACTCATACCCCCTCAGGTGATGGACTTCATCGGGGCAGAGCTCGACTCTTGTCAAGCCAGAGCTCGGCTCCCGGCGGACAGGGCGGAGGTGTTCTCCTCCTTTGCCCTATCATTTCTGGTTGGGCATTTGTGCCCTGCCTGGGACTTTCTGTGCCTTCTGGGTCACATGGCTGCATGTACCTAAGTGGTCTGTTGGACCAGGTGGCACATGCGCCCCCTCCAATGGGAGCTGGCGGCCCAGTGGACTCAGTGATATGGTCATTTCGACCAGCTGATCACTGTAACCCAGAAGGTGTGGGACGCTGTCCAGTGGTGGACCGCCCCAGACCGGTTGCAGGAAGGGATCCCGTTTGTCAGCCCCAAACCAAAGGTCGTCCCTACGACCAATGCCTCTCTTATGGGCTACCTCAAGAAGCGGGGCGGCATGCACTCCTGTCTGCTGTGCAATGAGGTGCTCCGCATCTGAACCCTCGTAAGCTGGTTGGAGGCAGATCTCCTAGCCATCCATGTGGCAGGAGCCTCGAACCAGCTGGCGGATGCTCTGTCGCATAGGCCAGATGTCCCACAAGTGGTCTCTCCATCCAGAGGTAGCTTACAGCCTGTTCTCCCATTGGGACAAACCGATGGCGGAACTGTTTGCCTCCAGGGAAAACACCAAGCTTGAGCCATGTATCGTGCCCACTCCCTCAGCAGGGCTTGCTGCAGGGGGATACCTTCTCAAGGCCGTGGACCCCAGGCCTCCTCTATGCCTTCCCTCCATTTCTATTGATCCACAAGGTGTTACTCAAGGTGAGGATGGACAAGTAGAAGGTGATTCTGGTAGCCCCAGGCTGGCTGTGCCAGGTCTGTTACCCAAATCTCCTCAGCCTCAGCTATAGGCCTCCAGAGCGACTTTACACACGCCCAGACCTGATATCTCTGAAGTAGGGGAAGGTGTTCCATCCGGACCTTCAATACCTGCACCTCACAGACTGGTACCTGAGCGGCTAGAGCTCCAGGCTTTGGGTCTTTCCGAAGATGTCTTTATCGTCGTGGAGGCATCTCAAAAGGAATCGACCAGGAAATGTTACTCCTTCAAATGGAAAAGGTTTTACATTTGGTGTCTGGGTAAGAGTCTGGACCCCTTATCCTGTCCTGTGGCTAACATTCTCTACTACCTTTGGTCACTCTCCAAAGGGGGCCTACTGTCATCGACCCTTAGGGTGCACCTGACAGCTATTTCTGCTTACCGGGCACAGGCCAGTCAGCCGACATTGGCGAAGGAGGCAGAGGTCGGGCACTTCTTCAAAGGCCTGTATCACATATCCCCTACGGTGCGTGAACCTCCACCTCCGAGGGATATGTTGCTGGTTTTGGCAAAGCTCATGGGCAAGCCATTCGAACCCATGCACAAATGTCAGCTCTCACACTTGTGGAAGACTACCTTCCTGGTGGCTATCACGTCAGCCAGAAGGACAGGGAAGCTGCAGGCGCTTTCGGTGGACTCCCCTTACCTGGTCTTTCACAGGGACATAGTTGTCCTGCGCCCCCACCTGAAATTCCTTCCAAAGGTGGTGTTGGAGTTCCACCTTAACCAGGTATTGACTCTACCGGTATACAACCCAAATTACACCTCGGACGCCAAGTACAGGCTCCACACCTTGGACCTGAGACGTGCTCTCTCTCCTACTACAAGGAGAGGACAGCGGAAATTCATGGAGAGGTTCGCCAGCTGTTTTTCACAGACGCTGAAGCTGCTTCTGGCAGACCTGCAGCCAAATGGACCATAGCAAGATGGATTACATCATGCATAGGTCTGTGCTATGAGTTGGCGGGCAAGGAGCCTCCCAGAGGGATAAGCGCTCATTCTACCCACCATACTGCTGCATCGGTGGCTGCTTCCAGGGATATCCCTATCTAGGAAATCTGTCGGGCCATTACCTGGAAGTCGGCAAACACCTTTATCACCCACTACCACATCGACCTTGAGTCATGCCGGGATGCTAGTTTTGGGGCCTCTGTTCTCCAATCTCTATTTCCTAAGTAGGGGGTGTGCGCCTTGCCTTCCTCCTCCCAGAGAACTGCTTGGAATCTGCCAAACAGTGTAGATGCAAAACATATCCATGCTCCTAAGAATAGGTTACTCACCTGTAACAGTAGTTCTAGGAGTGGTATATGTTGTTCGTTTCACGCACCCACCTGACGTCCCCGGCTTCGGCGCACAACCTTGCTTCCAGCAGGCTAAGATCTGGCGTCATGGGGTGGAGCCGAGGTATATACTACCCAGGTGGGTGGGAGGAGCCAGCTTGAAGACTTCCGGCAAGATTTAAAGTGGAAGGGGACATGCCAAGAAGTGTGGATAAACAACATATACCACTCCTAGAACTACTCATCTTCCTTCGAGAGGGCTCTTGCAGTAGGTATTTACAAATAAGACTGATGCCGGCAGGCATCAGGACCCCACGGAAAAACTTCTAGCTAGCAGTCTCTGGCGGGGGACCACCCCCACATCAGGTGACCGACATCAGGCGACGTCGGTATAAAGGGAGGGTCCCCCATGCCCGCCTTCCAGTTCTTTCCCGCCGTTAGCTCGTGCACCATGAAATGGAAACTGTTCTCTATTTGGGCCACTTCCAAAGATTTCAAGCCATTCTCGTGCTCTGTTGGGCGGCTTTTGGATTACTTACGACACCTCTTTGATGTAGGTCTCAGTCATTCCTCTCTGAAGGTTCACATGGCGGCCATCTCTGCTTACCATGTTCCTTTTGGGGACAGGATTTTTGCGCAGCTGGAAGTCTCAGACTTTTCTCAGAGGGGTCCTCCACTTGAGACCCCCAATTCAGGTTCCTGCCCCTCCTTGGGGTTTGAATTTTACCCTTGAAAAGCTTATTCTGCCTCCTTTCGAGCCGGCAGCCTCAGCAGACCTAAAGTTCCTTTCATATAAAACTCGCATCCTTGCGGTCATTACTTCTGCTCGAAGGATTTCTGAGCTCCAGGCCCTCATGTGCAAATTCCCATATTTGATTTTTCACAAGGAACGTGTGGCCCTGCGTACCAACCCTAAGTTTCTCCCCAAGGTGGTAGCAGAATCTATGCTGAATCAATCCATGGAGCTGCCTGCTTTCTTTACGCAGCACTCCAGTCAAGGGGAGTACCTCGTGCATACTTTGGATGTTCACCGAATTCTGAGATACTGTACCACCAGGACGAAGGATCTCAGAAAGAATGATCAACTGTTTGTCTCTTTTACTCGTAAAAGAGAAGGCAATGCTGTCTCTAAGCAACGCCTATCTAAATGGTTGGCTCATTGTATCACTTTCTGTTACAAGTACAACAAGACCCTGCTGGGTCAAGTCAGAGGCCACTCTACCAGGGAGGTCGCTGCCTCTGCTGCTTGTTTTTAAGAATGTGTTAGCGGCAGACATCTGTGCGGCCGCAACTTGGACTTCTGTCCATACCATTACGAAACACTACAGTTGGGACATAGCCTTTCACTGTAGAGCGGGCTTCAGGTTGGCTGTTCTGCAAGGTCTTCTTTCCTAAGACCTTCACAGCCAGAGGGTCTATTTTTGGGTAGCTTCCTCCTCCCGTTGGCTTCTTCTTGTTCCAGACTGCTTGGGACTCTGTCGTATTTGTTATTACCTACTGCAAGAGCCTTCTCGAAGTAAGATAGTACAGTTACGTAAGAACTTACCGTAACAGTAGATCTCTGAGAGAGGCTCTTGCAGGAGGTAATACCTGTCTGCCCTCCATCCCCCTAAGCTTTTTTAGTTCCTTTTCCAGTGAAACAAACATCCGCTTCTCTCTCATCTAGCTTTTTTGGCCTTTGGCGTGAAAGAACTGCAAGGCAGGCGTGGGGGACCGCCCCTTTATACTGACATCGGTCACCTGATGTGGGGGCAGTCCCCCTCCACAGACCACTAGCTAGAAATGTTCCTGTGGGGTTCCGACGCCTGCCGGCTTCAGTCCTATTTGTAATTACCTACTGCAAGAGCCTCTCTCGAAGATCTACTGTTACGGTAAGTTCTTGCATAACTGTACTTTACAGGTGAGTAACCTGTTCTTACTCACTTGTAACAGGAGTTCTAGCAGTGGTATATGTTCATCCACACGGACCCACCCGACCTCCCTAGCTGCGGACGCACACAACCTGGCTTCCAGCGGGCTAGAGCTTGCGTCATGGGGCGGAGCTGAGGATTTTACCACCTGGGTAGGTGGGAGGAGCCAGCTTGAAGACCTTCCAGCCCATCTTAAAGCGGCAAGGTAACTGCCAACAAGTGTGGATGAACAACATATACTACTCCTAGAACTCCTGTTATAGGTGAGTAACCTGTATTTATGCCTCCTCCGCCCTTGGGTTGAGGATTGCAAACTACATGTCTTATATGGTGAAGTACCAGAATTCTAACTGGAAGAAGGACAGGCTCTCCCAGATGGTACACAGAAGCAGGAACTTCTTAAGTGCCTGCAGACGGCCAAGGACATTAGCAGTCACCTCCTCAGGGCCCTCTATGATATGGCTGACACTATTGCCAGGGCTGCTGCCATGGGCATGTGCCTACGTAGGCACTCCTGGTTGAGCATCTCAGGTTTTTGTCCCAGATATCAATGATCTGCAGGCCTCAAGCAGGGCTATTAAGTGTCCATGCTGTCTACCATACTCAGCCGAGAGGTAGACAGCGCACCCCCCCCCCTTGTTTCGCAGGGCAGCCAGTAAACCCGGTGCAGCCTCTCGTCCTCAGGTGAAGCACAGAGCCCCCACTGCCTTGCCTGCCCCCTCAAATGCTGGAGCTGCAGCCAAGCTTCCCTGATGTGAGGGATCAGCCCCTGCAGCTGGATCCACCTGCTGCATGACTCCTTGCCAGACCCCCTTCTTCCTGTCCCTGACCAAGAGGTTATAGTCGGTTCTCCCTCCATCTAAATCAATGGAGAACCATAACTTTGGATGCCTAGATATTGCAGATCATAGAAAAGGGTCACACCCTGAAGCTCGATCAACCTCCAGACACCCCTCCCCCACCCTTCCGGCTCACTTGCCTGTTCTCTGGGAGGAGGTGCCGTCCCTTCTGCACAAACAGGCCATCGAGCCAGTACTAAGGTGCCAGAGAAACAAAGGGTTTTACTCCAGATTTCTCCCTGGTCCCCAAAAAGACCAGAGATTTGAGGCCCATTCTGAATCTAAAGGACCTCAAGCTGTATGTCCAGTACAAAAAGTTCCTGATGGTAACTTTGCCAGGCCTGATGCCTCTCCTCAGACAGGCAACTGGCTGTGTTTGCTGGACATGCAGGATGCTCACCTGCACATTTCAGTCTTTCCTCCTCACAGGAGGTTTCTCCGCTTTGTGTTTCAGGGCAAGCATTATCAGTTCAAAGTGCTGCCCTTTGGCTTGTCCTCTGCGCCACGGGTCTTTACCAAGTGCTTAGTAGCAGCAGCTCTCAGAAGGGAGGGATTGTACATTTTCCTTTATCTGGACGACTGGCTTCTAAAGGCCCCATCCAGGGAACAACCTCTGCTGACTCTGGAGAGAACTCTCCAGCTTTTTCTCTCCCTGAGCATTACTGTGTCTGTCCTAGTGCCATCCCAAAGACTGCAGTATATAGGGGTGGTTCTAGACTCTGCGCAGGGGAAGACCTTCCTGCCCCAGAACAGGGCAGTGTCTTATAGCCCAAGCTCAGGAAGTAGTTTAAAGCCGCTATGTTCCTACCAGGGTGTACCTGAGATTGCTGGGTCTGATGACGGTTGCCATTTCCACTGGCCAGGCTTCATATGCGCATCCTCCAGTGGACCCTAAGGGTACAGTGTGACCAGCATACCGATGCGTTAGCTGTTGGTGCAGTCGGACAATCTCAGTGCAGTGTACTACATCAACAAACGGGGGAGGTGGGGGGGGGGACCCATTCATACCCCCTATGCAGGGAGGCCATGAGAGTGTGGTACTGGGTGTTGGATCATGTTCTGACACACTTAGCGGTCCATGTCCCAGGTGTGCTAAACACTCCGGTGGACAGCCTCAGTCGGACTCAGTCTAGCATGTACCAGTGGGAACTTCTCTCATCCGTCACAGAGGAGTTGTTCAACAGATGGGGTCATCCAGAGTTGAACCTTTTTGCATCCCCACTCCACATAAAACTGCCCAATTTCGGGGGCGCTAATGAGCAGCTAACTGGACAGACGTGCCATTTCACTGTTCCACTACGACGGCCGAAAAATAAAGAATTAAAATACTTAAATATCTCGTATTTCCAGTCATCAGTGTGTGGAGAGGTATCGGAAAGCGCAGTGGATGAATATCTAACTCTGAATACAGCAAAAAGACAGCGACTGGCAAATAAAAGCTGTAAGAAGGCGGCAACTGAAAATCCAGGCCTAGTCTCCTTATCTGCCGTAGAGGTGATGGCACTCGGCAGGGAAGTTTCCGGGCAAGTGATAGCAGTGCTAGAACCACAACTTATAAAATTAGAAGGCAAGCTGGACTCCCAAGTTGCAGAAGGTTCTGGAGCAGCAAACCATCCAGGCTAACAAATTGGCCGAAGCTGAAGATAGAATATCCCACTTGGAGGACGAGCTGGTGTCAGTACCAGGGCAAGTAAGAGCTTTACAAAAGGAGCAGGAGGATTTTTAAAGAGGCGTTCGACTACCAGGAAAATTATCAGAGACGACTTACTCTGCACCTGAGGGGGCTTCCAAAGGGTAGAGAAGGTGCAAGTGTTGTGGACTTTTGTCCAAAAATCTTGCCAGAGTTACTGGGCCTCCAACCTAAGAATGGGCGCGTAAAGCTGGAGAGAGCCCACTGCGCAGTTGTGCCTAGACCTCCACCTGATCAACCCCCAAGGCAAATCACAATGAGGTCACATAACTTCCAAGACCGTGAGGAGATCCTGAGGGCATATAGGGAGCAGGGGAACCTGAGCTACGATGGTGTCCGCCTGTTCTTATCACAGGATTACTCTGCCAGACTGCTTCAGCGGAGGAAAAAGTTCAGTGGAGTGATGGCCCAGCTAAGAAGCATGAAGGTAGAAAATTTCTTAAATTATCCTGCAACTCTGAAGATTTGATACGAAGGGGCAACGTTTTCATTTTGGGAGATTGCTAAAACTGAGCAGTATGTTTAATCACTGCAGTCGAAAGTGGGTTGAGGATTGCCAGGCTGAGTGGACATTTTCCCTAACTTGCTTTTTGAGACTGTTTGACTTTACTCTCATTGGAGTCTGTTTTTTGCTGCTGTTATGGGTTCAGCGTGCTCTTGCCCTCACCTGTGTGACAGTGAGAGGTGGAGGGCGAATCCTGTCGATATTGAAGAACTGAAAGATGGACTATGAAGACCTGTATTCGAGAGACTGGGGGGGTACTTATTATCTGAAACTGCGATTAGATTTGCAGACCCCAGGTGGAGTTAACTACGATACAAGGAGGAACACACTAATGGATATATGGGGGTGGTGGGGAGCAGTGGGAGGAACGGGCATGTTGCAGTATGTAACAGGAGATTTTGACTTTGCCTTCTCTCCTCTTCCGTTCATCCTCCCTCTATTTCGAGGGGCACCGTTGGGGGAGTCCCCCTCCTGTGGCTCCTGGCTGATGGTGGAGGAGTGGGTTCAGTGAGGAGGCAGGGGCATGGGTGAGAGGATTCAAGTCACTGGAAGTACTTGTAGATAAGGCCTTTTCTCCTCTCCTTGCTTCTCGACTGTGCGGGAGCTGGGTTGGGGGGTGGGAGAGATGCATATTTGCGGGGGGAGCACGCTGGATTTAAAAGTTGAGCAGACATTACTTAGGTAAAGATGCCAGAAGGGGATTCGTTAGAGAGTTTCTTCTTCCCCTCCATCTGGGTTCTCCAAATGTTATGGGGTCTGGATGTGAGGGAAATGGGAGGATGTATATTGGACCTAGGGCAGGGAAATCATGCTGCTTGTGGAGCTGTGAAGGAGTCAGAAATGCAATGAGGATGCTACACACTGTTTGGAGGGAGGTAGGAAGGGGTATAGTGATTGTGGATTCGGCTGTCTGGTGGAGCAGTGGGGCGAACATGTCAGAAGTGGGGATTAATATGACACTCTTGCTTATGTGGCAGTTAGTGTGGTTTGGGATAGAGGGGAGGAAGCATGGGGTGGGGAGACGATAGGTATAACTATTGGATGCTGGTGAATGAGGGGATAAGTGACTACAGCATAGACGGAATAGAAAGGGGGGGAGGCAGCGGGGTTTGAGAGGACCAGGAACGAGTAGGCGTGGGAAATGGCGTGGACTAAGTAATGGGGGTGTGCTAAAGAGGTATCTTATCTGTGTCAATCTTCACCATTCATCACAGATGGGTACTGGCTGGAGATCAGGACCCCGGGAACCTTTTTTGTTTTTAAAGGATGGCCGGGCCGATACAGCATCGGCGCCGCCCTCGAGGCTGACACGTGCCTACGTGGCGCTCGAGGATTAGCCATTAAGCTGTGTCGACTCCGCCTGCCTACCAGTTCTTCGTCTCCCGCCGTCAAGGTCGCCTTGTGGGAAGCCTGTGGAGAAGATTTTCAATAATTTTAGACCTTAGCCTTTGTCATCGACAGTCCGTCGGTTCCTGCTAGTTCTAGTCTGCCATACTCAACGTCGCTGGTAAGATCTTTCCATTTATTTTACAGTTTAGTGACGTAGAGTCTGTTTTTTGGTGTTTTTTTTCCGTTCGGTCATGTCGCAGTCGGAGGGCAAAAAGTCGTCTAAGGCGGGGCGGCCCCCCCATGCGTCGGTGCCCGTGCGGCGCAAGTACTCCATTACCGACCAGCATGACCGGTGTCTCTTGTTCTTGACCCGCTTCCACGACATGGATTAATGCGACTCCTGCTTCTCCATGGACCGCCGCGGCCCTCAAACAGCTGTTTAAAGTAGGGCGAGCCCGCCCGACTTTCGGGTAGGTCTCGCACTGCCGGGCCAAGCCGCACGCTCTCAGCCTTTCCTCCGGGTCCCTTCCCGGTTCTATACGGACCGAGGAGGAGGGAGCCTCGGCCTTTCGTAGCCTAGCCTTGGCCTATACTCCTTCCGCGGCGCAGGAGGCCCGTCCTGCTTCCTCCCGGGAGCGGGCGGGAGGCGCCGCTATGGCAGTCACCCCTTCGGGGGTGAAGGCTTCCCCGCTGTCACTCCCGCGGTCCGGAAGGCCTGGGTCGACGTCGTCGCTCGGGGCTATCGGCACCGTTCGCGGCGCCGTGGGTCCTGGCGGCTCCGACTCCTCCTCGGCACCGTGGGCCTTGCCGGTGCTGATCGCGGTGCCGACCCTGCTCAGCGCCATGACCCAGAATCACCGTCACCTTCGCCATGTCTCGCCTCGGCGCCGAGGTTAAACCGCAGCGCCGTGGGAACCTTCCGGAGTCGTCGGTGCCATCCTCAGGCGCCGTTGGTGCTCTCTCTGATCGCTCGCAATGCCGAGAGGTCTGGCAGTGCCATGTTCGGCGCCGAGTCCCTTCGAGTCATCGGCTGCCTGACCCTCGGTGCGGCTTGACGCCAAGGGGCCAGCGACATAGTCTGCGCCGAGGCAGTTGCTGGGGCTTCTGTCAGGCGCCCGTCTCTGTTCCTGGTATCGCCCCTGGTGCGGTGGACTTGACAGGTGCGCCGCTAGCCTGCTACCGGGACCTTTGGCCCGTGCTGCCCTACCGTCTTCTGCCAGTGCGCCGCTTCGAGCTGTGGAGTGCAGGTGCCGCCTTGGCCACTGCCCGGACTTCTGGGCCCTTTGGTAAGGTCGCCCTCTACCCGTCTGGCCTAGGGCCTCAGACTCTACCTCGTCGGAGTCGGGCACCGGTCGGCGGGCAGTCACACCCTCCGGGGTTGTCTGCAGAGGGCAGCGAGCGGTGGTCTCCACGATGGGTCTCAGTCAGCCCCTTCTGAGTGCGTCTGGTTCCCCGAGGTTAGGGTCAGTGGTACTGACCAGCAGGCTGTGGTGCGTGCCACCATTGCCACGCAACCTGGCCTTGGGGGGGTTCCTTGACCCCTCGGCGGTGGTACTCCCTCCGGTGGAGTGTCTCGATCGCCCAACTTTGGGGCCTATCGGGAAGCCCACAGGAGGGAAGGGTGCTGCTCCCTGGGTCTCCCCTTCGGGGGCAGCCCAGAGCTGCCAGCTTCCTAGGCTGGCCCTTTCGAGGACTAGGACTCCGAGGGGTGTGGGGTCGGCGTGTCGACCTTTCTCTGGGACCCACCCGGGCCCTGGACGAAGCCGAAGCGCGGACTTCTGCCCTTCCCCTTCTGGTTCCTTGAGGGGGTCCCATTCTTTGGAGGCAGGGGACCATCCTTCTGTATCTATACGGCTCTGGTCACCTCAGTTGGGGGATTCTTCTGGGCGCAGCCTAGGCAGTACCAATGTGGTTGTACAGCTGTCGGCTGCGGAGTCTTCCAGGACACCCTCCGCGGAGGTCCATGGTCCGCTCCCTAGCCCTGGCAGAGGTCAGCCGACTTCCTCTCTCGGCTCTGCCGCCTTCTCCAGCGTTCCCAGGTATTCTTGGTCCTAGCGGTCCTCTCACCTGGGAACAGTTGAGGGCAGTGGCTGCTCGGTTCCCTGCCTCGTTGGGGTCATGGACAGCCAGATTTTCAACCTCCCCGAGCAGCCACTCTCAGGCGCATGGTGACCTCCAGCTCCTCATCCCCTCTTCAGGGAGAGGAACATCTGTCCATATCTCTCCTGCCGCTGATCTCTCCGAGTATCAGCGTTTCCCTCGTGAGGATGCTGGAGGACCTTCACCTCTCTCCCTCTCCATGAGCAATCCTGAGCATGCGGCGACGCCTTTCTAGGCGACATGGTAAGGCCACCCCTGTGGTGCCGCCCTGCCCTGCTCCCTTCCGGGAGGCGTCCATGCGTTTCTTGCAGAGGCCCTTCTCCGGAGTTCCTGCCCCTAGGGACCTCAGCCAGAGGTATTGCGCACCCCCAGAGTCTCCAGGTTCTATTCCTCATCCACAGTCTGGATTAACGCACCTGGACACTCCTGACGGGCTTCGCGCCCTCCACCGTGACCGGCCCCCAGATCAGGACTCTTCGGATTTTGATTTCTGGGGGAGGAGGACTTTCTACTCGGCATGGTTGCTTCTCTCCATCTCCGCTCATCAGGCCCACTATGCAGCCTACAACAGGTTCTTGTGGTCAGCACTGGGTCAGATCCTAGTTGCTTTGCCTGACTCAGAGCAAACCAGGCAAGCCATCGCTCTCTCTGCACGTGGCCTGGAGCTAGCAAGGCACCAAGCAAGGGCATCTTACAACGCCAATGAGGTAGCTACCAGGGTAGTAGGGACAGCGATCTGCACCAGGAGATCGGCGTGGCTTCGCCTTTCCCAGTTGTCACCCTTGGCCCGGCGTAGGGTGATTTGCTCCGCTCACCAGGGAACCTATCTCTTTCCCGTAGGGCGAGACGGCGTTTGTCGAGGCAAATTCCTTCCCTTCCGGGAACCCCTCTCGCTCTCCCCACTCTCGGCCTCCTCAGGCCCAGAAGGTTCCCCGCTTAGTGTGTCACCCACTGAGGGCTGGGGACACTGTCCCTTGGGGTGCAATTAATCAACCTTCCTTGGGGCTTGGTACTCACCATCTGTGATGAATGGTGAAGATTGACACAGATAAGATATAGAGTGCATTGCCTACCCGTAATTATGATCTTTCTGTGTATCTACCATTCATCACTAATCCTACGCCATCCCCTGGGGCTCCAGTCTCTGGATCCTCCTCTGTGCCTACCCCTCTTTTGAGAGTGGTAAAGTTGGGACACACAGGGGTAATTTCTTCCCAAAGGGTACAGTTCGAGTGGCACTTCCTCTCTACTATTATCTACACCCTACAGGGTGAGAACTGGTGGTTGCCCTCCTTCTGTTATCCTTCCTTTAAAAAAAAAAGAACCCTTTTTTTCACCAAATGTTTTTACAGAGAGAGTACTGAGTCCCTGTACCCTGTCCTTCTCCAGAATAGCCGAGACTGCTTTTGGGGTTTGCCAGTTATTCTGTGCCTTGAATTCTGGCAGGTGAGCTTTGCCACTCCTTGCAGTTCCTATACAGTCTGGTGACGGACAAGGGTCCTGGATTCTTGTTACTTCTCACTCTCTTCTAAATTCTCTCTCCTCCCTCCCTTCCTCCTTTTCCAGAGATTGGGGCCCCTACCCAATCCCCTTAGTTTTACTTCTTCTATGCTGTCCTCTCAGTCATTATTTCTCCTTTTAGTTCAGTTTCTCTTCCTTTTTCTGTCCCTTGGACTCTCTTGTCCCACCCTCCATCCCTTCCTCTTACCTCTCGGCGACTCAGAACTGGTGACAGGCGGAGCGACACAAGCTAACAGCTAATCCTCGAGCACCACATGATCGTTGGCCTCGGGAGGCGCCGCAGCTGCGTCGGCTCCGCCTCATCCTTATAAAAGGCTCCCTGGTCCTGATCTCCGGCCAGTAACCATTCTGTGATGAATGGTAATGATATCAGAAAGATCATAATTACGTAGGTACATAAATTTCTATATTTGGGAGGGCCGAGGGCGACTGAACCATGCAATACCAAATAAGGAACTGCTGGGAATGGGAGGGAGACTGGGGGATGAGAGGAGGAGAAATGTTGGGGTTTAATACTGTTAGTTTTTGCGGTTCTTGTTTTAATGTGTTCAGGCGCATTAGATGTTTCATGTGTGCATGGATTTTTACAGGCTTTTGTAATACTGATTGGACAGCACTATGGGTCCCAATGAAATATGTGGGATAGTTCCTATGTTAATTCATACGGTGGGGGATCAAAGGGGAGAGTAAGCTGATATATGACGAAGACACAAAGTGTTCATGTGGTTTCATGGAATGTAAAGGGCATAGCAAATCCGATGAAAAGGACATCACTGTTAACAGCTCTAAAAAGGGTAGGGTCGCAAGTGGCATTACTTCAAGAAACACACCTGACAGAAGTGGAACATGCCAAATTGGTGTGAAGCTGGGTTGGGGGTGCTATGCAGCATCTTATCCGTCTCACAAAAGAGGGATGGCTGTTCTTATACATAAGGCCTTCCCCTTTGAGATAAAGAAAGTGATAAAAGATCAGAAAGAGGGCAGATATGATTTTATATCGGGAGAACTGTATGGGGAAAAAGTTACATATGGAAGCATATACGCCCCAGTGGTCTATGGCCCACTGTTTTATATGTCTTTGCTGGATTTGCTTACCAAGGAACAGTTCCCAGGCTTGCTGTTGGGTGGGGATTTTAATTGGACAATGGACCCCGATATGGATCCCTCAGAGGGCAAGGGGAGAACATTGGAGAAAATGGCAGATAGGTATAGCTGACCTAGACTTGGTAGATGGATGGCGTTCTACTAATCCAGGGGCAAAGGAGTATACGCTTTTCTCTAACCCACACAAAACATGGTCACGTATCGATTATATTTTTATGCCTAGGAATTGGTGTGGGAAGGTGCAGGATGTATCGCACGGCCCCATTCACATATCTGACCATGTGATGGTGATCCTCAGAATATTCTGAAGGGATGGGTGCGAGGGCCCCACCCTCCCTGGAAATGTCTTACATACATGGTCAGAAACCAGAATTTCCGGGATCATTTAGAGGAACAGTGGTGGCTCTATGTATAGACAAATGCAGGGCAGAACACTGCCAAAAGTATTTTTTGGGATGCAAGGAAGGTGTATATACGAGGAGTGATTATACAATATATGGCGAGACTCAAAAAGAAAAAAACAGGAGCAAAGGGGAGTTGAAATTGCAACTGAAGGCCTTGGGGGGGTAGCGGTGGTGAACTTGGCAGGGCAGAGCAGCTACTGAAAACAACTAGGGAGACACTGAATGGCCTGCCAAGAGAAGAAGCTGAGCGGTCTTTGTTTTATTGCAGACAACAGATATTCAAGTGGGGTAACCAACCCGGACCCCTGATATTACGTCTTATGAATGGGGGGGCGGTGCCCAGTTAGGGTCACAGGGGGTCAAGAATACAGGAGGGACTCTATGTACGGAAACAAAGGGGATTAGGGAATGTTTTAGAGCATTCTATAGCCAGCTATATGGTGCAAAGCATGTGGGGAAGGGGAAACAGATGAAGGATTTTTTGGATAGAATACCGATGCCTGGCATTACTTCTGCCCAAAGGGAGTTGCTGAACCAGCGACTTATAGCAGTGGAGATAGGGAAGGCCATACTAAGACTGCAGAGGGGCAAAGCCAGCGGACCAGGGGGGGTTCCTGATAGAGTATTACCAACTGTTGTGGGGGCAATTGACAAAGATACTTTGTGAAGTATTTGGGATGGCTGAGGGGAAGGACTTACTCTTGCCTAATACCTGTTATGAAGCAATGATTTGTTTGGTGCCTAAACCGGGCAAAGATGAATCTGAGTGTGCCTCTTATAGGCCTATATCATTGCTTAATTGCAATTTGAAAATACTGGCGAAGGTCTTGGCTACCAGGTTAAAGGATGTCCTGATAGATCTGATTCACTCAGACCAGACCGGGTTTATCAAAGGGTGACAGTCATACCATAATATGTGCCGCCTCCTCAGTGTGGTTTGGAAGGCATCCCGGGGGGGAGAAGAGTGTGGGCATTGTATCTATGGATGCAGAAAAAACGTTTGATAGAGTTGAATGGTAATATCTATTTGAGGTCATGTCCCAGTCTAGTCTGGGTGAACAATACATAGGATGGGTGCGGGCTATGTACGCTGACCCTAGGGCCAGAATTTTGGTGAATGGGGAATTGTTGGATCAATTCCATCTTGGGCGGGGCACAAGGCAGGGATGTCCACTATCCCCACTTTTGTTTGTGTTGGCTATGGAACCGCTTGCGGTGGCGATTTTGCCCGCATGAAGACGTTAAAGGGGAGAAGAGAATTCCACACACTCACACTATATGCGGACAATATGCTCCTATTCATTCAGAATCTGCAGGAGTCAGTGCTTCCTTTGTTGTTATTGATAAGGGACTTCACAGAGTTCTCTGGGTACAAGATCAATCTGGGGAAGTCTAAGTTGCTTCACTTCCTGGGCCTTGGACAGGAAACAGAGAAGTGGGGTTTGAAGGTGGTACGAGCCAGCTTCACTTATCGTGGGGTTAAGGTGTGAAGATCTCTGGGCTCTTATATGGTTTGAATTACTCCCCTCTGATTAAAGTGGTAGAAGCAGACCGTAGAAGATGGGCACAGATCCCAATTTCATGGCTCGGGGGAGTCAATCTTATCAAAATTAATGTCCTCCCTAGGATCCTTTGTCAGATGCAGATGCTCCATCTGAGGTTAACAAAAGGGGACCTGAAGCGTGTGGAGTGTGCCTTCTCCAACTTTATCTGGCGAGGGAAAAGACCACAGGCTAGTCTCCAAAGGCTAAAAGCGGAGAAGAGTAAGGGTGGGTTAAATTTTCCAGATCTGGTAACTATTATCTAGCAATACGGTACCCAGCAGATTGGGTCCACCAACCACAGGTAGCTAGTTGGGTAGATCTGGAGCAGATGGGAAATGCTGGCAGGCTCACGGCATATCTACAAGCTAAAGGACCTAAAGCTTTTAAAATGGTAGGGAATGGTAATCCATTGGTTGGGACGGTGTTAGAGGTCTGGGTACAGCTTAAGAAACGGAAGGCTGCCCACCGGGGAGAGACAGTGTTGCTGCAGATTGCGGGAAATCCTTTTCCTTCCGGGGTGGAGGATGGAGGGTTTTGGGATTGGGAGAAAAGTGAAATCCATAGTGTGGGCAACCTATTAGTGCAGGAGGAGATGTGCACATTTGCTCAAATGCAGCACAGCCTAAAGCTTGGGAGGCAATGTCATTTTCGATACTGGCATGTTAGGGCGTTTGTTAATAGTTCAGGAAGGGAAGAACCCAGACAGGTTAAATTAGACCCAGTGGAGAGTCTTGTGTACCAAGCTAAGACTGACCCCAGAGGGGTTTATTGGGAAGGCGGCCAAGCAAGGAAGACAACAAATCCCAGATTTAACCGAGAAAACAGAGATTATGGGAAAGGAATTTGGGTAGGGCTATTTCAGAGAAGAAATGGGGGGTGGTGCTCCCGATGCACTCTGGTATAATGGCCTGTAATAAATTTAAGGAGGCCTTTTTTAAGTTTGTGCACCGGTTGTATTACCCTCTTGTTATAGTGCACAGGGCTCATTCATCGATCTCTGCTATGTGTGGAAGATGTGGGGTGGAGAGAGGCACATACATAGATGCACTGTTTTTGCGCTTGCTCTGTATTGAAGAGTTTTTGGGGGGATGTTGTTGCAGAGGTAGCAGAAATGTTGGGGAGAAATTTGGAAAGGGACCCTTTGTCATGCTTATTTGGAGTGGAAGAGGAGTTGAGTGGGTGTGTCTCCCCCGGTGGATGAGAACACTATTTGTGCTTGCCCGCCACTGCATACAGAATACGTAGGTCTCCCAAATTAAACCCACAGTACAGCAATGGCGTACGCTAACACTGCAGACCCTAGCACTGGAAAGACTCAATGGTAATCCGGGAGAGAGGAGAGCTTTATTCAGAGCTGGTCTCCGTTCCTGTCTCCATTGAGTCCAGTGGAGGAAATGGTGCTAAGGGGAGGCCTAAGTGGGTGAGGGTTTGGAGGGTGCAGGAATCACCCATGATTATTAACTCTGAGGGCTGGGGCCCATGTGTGTGTGTGTATATGTGATTGATCTCATGAGTGCTAGACATATTTGTAGTAGACGATTTAGAGGCCTGGTAATATTGTAATATTTAACGGTATGAAATGTGCACCTTTTTTTTTTTAAATTGCACCTGATTGTCTGTCTCTAACATACTAACATACTATTTGCCAGCAGACTAGGCCTTACGGTCTATCGAGTCTGCTCGAACCTGAGATCCTTAGTTGGGTGCCAAGGCCCTCCCATCCCTTGTGCTCCAGAAACCCCTATCATCCATCCCCACCCCACTGGGACAGACCATCATGTGATGCATCCACTTTCTGTGTCTGTCCCACCCTCTCTTGAAGCCCTCCACTGTGGATCTCTGAACCAGCTCGTCAGGCAGTGCATTCCAAGGATCCACCACCCTCTCAGTGAAAAACCTCCTCCTCTTTTCTCCCCCCTCACCCTTCCAACTTCAAACCATGCCCTCTGGTGATACCTCCCTGCTTTAGTCTAAAGATCCCCTCCATGTTTACCCTATTTATTCCCTTGAGGTACTTGAAGACCTCAATCATGTCCCCCCGTCGCTCCTCTCCTCCAATGAAAACAGGCAGAGCTCCTCAAGTGTGTATTCATACGTCAAATCCCCTAGCCCTCGTATCATCTTAGTTGCCCTCCTCTGTACCCTCTCCAGGAGCTGTATGTCCCTCTTCAAGTGTGGTCTCCAGTACTGTACACAGTACTCAAGGTGTGGTCTAACCAGTCCATTGTACAGCGGCAGAATCACTTCCTTGCTCCTAGAGGTGATTCCCCTTACGATGCATCCCAACATCCTGTTTGCCTTGCTAGCCGCTCTTCTGCACTGCTCAGAGTTATTCATACATGCATCCACCATGACCCCTAGGTATTTTTCCCCTATTGAGGCCTCCAGCCTCCTCCCAGGGTGTACCTGTGTTTAGGGTTTCCCGACCAAGATGCAACACCTTGCACTTGGTGATATTGAAATTAATTTCCATGTGTGAGCCCAGCTTTCCAGGGTGTCCAGGTCCCTTGCAGGGCCAACCTCCCCTCTTCTCCCTCAACTACTGCTCCCATCTTGGAGTCATCCGCGAAGAGACTCATTTCACACCCTATACCCTCCCTGATGTCCGATATGTATGCATTAAACAGGATCGGACCCAGGACCGAGCCCTGCGGTACCCCAGTACCAACCTCTCTAGGGTTCGAGAGCTCCTCACAGACCACTACTGTCTGGGTGCGTCCAGCTAGCCAGTTTTCAATCCATCTGACCATGTTCCCTATGTCTGTTGTGAAAAAATCAATTCTTAAAATCTTAGTAAAGAAATCATACCAAAAAAAAAATAACCTGCCCAATTTCTGCTCGATAGATCCAGGGCCTGGAGTTTTCTGGTGAGACATGTTGCCCCTCTTCTGAAGCAGTAGGTTCCTCTACGCCTTCCCTCCATTTCCTCTAATTTAGCGGGTGTTAATCAAACTGCAGATGGATGGGGCCAGCATGATTCTGGTAGTTCCATTCTGGTCTCTGCAGATACGGTTTCCATTACTTCAACAGTTGGTGGACGAACCTCCAGTTTCTCCTATTCTCTGCAGGAATCTGCTGACCCAGGCTCAGGGGGACCCTGGTCCATCCCAACCTCGGGCCCATCCATCTGAATGCTTGACTCCTGAGGACATAGCCATCTCCAGGTTTGGGGTCTTCAACAGAGTGGTGGATGTCCTGTTGGCCCCCCAGAAGCCCTCCACTCGAGCCTCATATGCCATGAAGTGGAAGCGGTTTGCCTTCTGGGCTGCCAAACATAATCTGAACCCTTTCATCTGTCTGATGAGCCAGATCTTGGACTACCTGATCTCTCTGTCTGACTCAGGTCTCCAGTACTCCTCCCTCAAGGTGCACCTTTCATCTGTTTCAGCCTTTCATGAACCGTGGGTGACGACACGATGTCTCCCATACCTTTTTAAAGGGCATCCTGCTTCTGAAACCCTCAATCCATTCTCCCGTCCCAGGCTGGGATTTGAATTTTGTTTTAGCGAAATTAACCCTGTCTCCTTTTGAGCCGGTCGCCACATGCGAGCTTTGCTTTCTCTTTTGGAAAGCATTATTTTTAGTTGCCATTATTTCTTCTCAAAGATTTGGGGTCAGATCTGCTTTCACTCCCACCATCAGTGTTCTTGAGGCTCTTGTTCTGGAACTGGCTGTCTGGTGTAGCCAGCCTTTCATATAAGTCTGGGCACCTCTCTCTCTCTTCTCAGTTCCCCATGGCTGGTGCTATGCTCCCTGTGTCTCCAGTGGAAAGAACCGAGGAGGGAGTAGAGCCGCTCTCACCTTTATAGAGTTGAAGTAGATGGCATGGGCAGCCCCAGTTGTACTGCTGAATATCTTCGATGTGGATCCTGCTTCACCATCAGTGAAGTTCCTACGGTGTGACCTGATGATTGAGATCCGCTCGAAGATCTACTGTAAGTTCTTATGTAACTGTTCTATCTTCTTGGTCAGTCTTCACCATTTATTCACACACCGACCCACCATCCCCCGAGATTACTTCCCTCTCTGTATCCTGGTCTTCACCACCCTTGTTTCGGTTGGGCTGTGAAGACACTGTTGTTATTACTGACCCATCTGATATGGATCCAAAGGGCTATTTTATGCTCTTGTTAGGATTAGGTTTGCTTACTTAAGTTGCACTGCACATTCTTGGTTAAAAAAAAAAAATACTGAGACGGTTGGGGGCCGTTGCCAAGATAGGCTATATACTGCAAGGTTAGCCCTTGCGGTGCCGTGCATGTAGATGACCTACCTCTGTGCCAGCCTCTTGAAAATTTTTGGCACCCACATGGTCCTAGCACCTCCGACTGAGAACCCAGTAGTGTGAATAAATGGTAAAAACTGTCCAAGAAGATCAAGAATTATGGTGAGTACTTAATTTTCCTCTTTTGCTGCTCCTGTCTCCATTCTATTTTACTACAGCCCTCTGCCTCGCCTGGTTTTACAGAGTGCTGGGTTCTCTCTTGGTTCCCTGCAGAGAGGTCCACTGAGTATGATCTGCAGCTGGGAACTGAGGAGAGATGGGGCTGCCCATGTTTATATATGAGACAACATTTGACATTGTCATTGGCAACCCTTGCCTGATTGCTTGCAGAAGTTTCCCTATGGTCCTAGCACTTGGTGGCTTATAGTTCCAAATCTGTGACCTGATGAGAGACTGTCTCGAAGATCTACTGTTACAGTAAGTACATAACCATACTTCTAGGAGTAGTATATGGTTGACATCCCACATAACTCACCCAGCCTCCTGTGGCAAGTGGTGCACGGAGCCTGCTTCCAGCATGTAAAATCTGATGTCATGTGGCGGAACCGTGATATACCGCCTGGGTGATGGGAGGAGCTCAGCTTAGACATTCCAACCTACAAGAGAATTCCAGTATAACTACCAGAGTGTGACACTGAACCATATACCACTCCTAGAACTACAGATCTTACTTCGAGATGCAGCTCTTGCAGCAGGTTACACCATTAGGACTGAAGCCGGCAGGTGCCAAGACCTCACGGAAATTTTCTAGCTAGCAGTCTTCAGCGGGGACCACCTCTGACGTTGGTCCTGCCCCCGACGTCGGGCATAGTACATAAGGAGGCGGTCCCCCCATAATCCCCAGTTCTTTTCCCGCCGTCTACATCGCCAGTATAGGCCTGTCGCTTTTTCTAGCATGTGGCGACCTTTAGAACTACGACGATTTTCGTTTTTCTTTCGACTTTGGATCAACTGATGTCCTCTCCAGCAACTTCTGTTGGAAGATCACCATTCGAAGTGTGCCTGCGGCAAACAGATCCCCTTCAAGGATCCACATTCGGCCTTCGTGCGCTGCCTAGGCCTGGAACACGACACCAAGGCCTGCTCCTTCTGCCAGGGCTTCAACAATCGCACCAGGATTCGCTGCCAGAAGGCTCTTCAAGCGTTTCTCTTGCAGGAGAAACTGAAAACCATGGATAAAGAAGCTTCCTCCTGGGGGGAGTCGTCTGGTAAAACCCACAATCACCGGGAAAAGGAAAGGTCCAGGTCCCCTGCTAGGGCTTCAGACTCCCGAAGCTCCGGCTCGATCGGACCGCTCTCCCTCCAGGGCTCGTTCGCAACTTCCCCCGGTTCAGGTCAGATCCTCCAGTGGCTCCTCTTCTCTACAGCCCCTGAAGACTTCCAGGCCATCTGCCTCTTCCACTCCATCTAAGCCTTGCCAAAGTCCGGGAGCACCATAAATCTCCCACCCGGCGGAACACAGAGCGCCAGGTCGTTCCCAGCCTCCGTGCCAGGTCGGATCCGGTTTCTCGTAAGACCAAGGACCTGAAGTCCCTCAAACAAATGTCGGACCGAACGTCTGCCCACCTGACATTGGCCAAGCATCACTGGCGCTCCCAGGAGCCGGCGACACCTATACAGCCATCGCCGGCCAGGCGTTCACCTCCCAGGGCGTCGGCCAGGGGACCAACATCAGCTACTCTGGAGAAGAGGACCGCACCACCGTCACCGGCGGACGCTGGTCAGAAGGACTCATTGGAGGAAGATGCCACACAGCCTGAGGACCAGGCGGGCGACACCAGAGACGCCAGGCTCCCACGGGAACCTTCCCTGGAGCGGGAGACCCCCACGGACGCGACAGGCCACCAGCGCCAGGCCCATCTGGTATGAATCTGGCAGAGGTAAAGGAACTTTTTGCCTTCTGGTGGGATACCATCAAAAAAGATGTGGTCACCACAAGTCGTCCTCCTATTCGACTCCACCTCCACCCGCTCCTTCACGCCTCGCCCCTCCTCCACCCATAGGGCCCGTGGGGCCGGACACCAACCCCAGGAGCAGACACCACCTCCTCAGGGCAGATCTTCAGAAAAGAGAAGACCTCCCTCTAGATCTCTCTCAGGGTCACCCAGTCCCAAGAGATCCAGACGACGCCGGTACACTCCGTCTGGGGAGGATTCCAGATCTGACAGGGTGCTCCAGATCTCCTCCTCCTATCGGCATTCCCTCTCCAGACCCACACGACCTACCCAGGTCTCCTCCGGATGATCCCTCTTCCGCGGAGATCATGAGGCACATCCAGGAGAATATGGGGTGGGATGCTGAAGAACTTCGACCCGAGAGACAGCGCCTTGCTCCATACCTCTACGTAGAAGAGCGGCCTGTGGTACCGCTGGTGGATACACTGCGGACGTCACCAAAGCTGCCTGGAAACATCCGCACTCCACTCTCGCAGTGCCAAAGAAGGCTGACCGCCTATACAAGGCCCCTAGGGAGGACCAGTATCTGGCGAACCATCCTCTGGCTGACTCCCTGGTCATCACTGCTTCGCATGACCGGTCTCAGAGACCTCAGCATTTGAGCACACAGCCACCGGATCAGGAATACAAGTAATTGGATGTCCTGCGTGGGCGCACGTACGCGGCCTCGACTTGCACCATCAGGTTACTGAACTACCTCACCCACATGGTTCATTTCCAGAACGCACTGTGGGAGCAGGGTCAGGACCTGGTTGAGAAGATGCCCGATGGCGACCACAGGGAGGAGCTCTTGAACCTCCTCCACATGGGTTCGGATGTGGGGACCCAGGTGCTCAGAGCTGCATATGATTCTGCGGACTCTTCAGAGCTGCAGCCTCAGGCATGTGTCTCCGGAGACGCTCTTGGCTCCGCGTCTCCGGCTTTACCCCGGACGTCCAGAAGAACATCTTAGACGTCCCGTATAACGGCGAGGTCCTGTTTGGTGAAGCCTCCGAGAGAGTAATCACTAAACTTCAGGACGCAGGGAAGGCAGTCCGATCTGAACAAGCTATGTACAGGTCTCGGCCTAGTTCCTTTCGTAGGAACCAGAGCC
This sequence comes from Neoceratodus forsteri, assembly GCA_016271365.2. Lineage (NCBI taxonomy): Eukaryota > Metazoa > Chordata > Ceratodontiformes > Ceratodontidae > Neoceratodus > Neoceratodus forsteri. Next base: position 514,688,145 of record CM028137.1, read on the forward strand.
GTTTCCATGGCCGTCTACAAAGGTAGCAGCCACGTTCCAGCCAACAGCAGAGGGGCACGTTCACCCGCAAGGCCCAGGCCAAGTCATCCCCAGGCAGAGGCCAACGATTTGCAAAGTCGTCCCAGCCTGCCGGATCAAACGCTGCCAAAGCATGACTCCTTCCCGGCCCCCGGCCCTTCTCAGGATCAATGGGAAAATAAAGTCGGGGGTCACATCGCATGCCACTTGCCACGGTGGCAGTCGATCACCACCGAAAGGTGGGCTCTGCAGCTGGTAAAAAAAAAAAAAAAGGCCACTATATAGAATCTGCAGGCAGTCCACCTACAAGACCTACCCTGCTTTCCTGATATTTGGGTCAGCATGCCCTGCTCATACAGCAGGAAGTGCTTGCGCTTCTGGAAAAGGAAGCCTTAGAGCACATCCCAGAGAACCAGAGAGGACTAGGGTACCATTCTCACTTCTTTCTGGTTCCAAAGAAGACAGGGGACCTCCATCCAATACTGGACCTCAGCGACCTCAACCTTTCAGTTGTTTACAAATGCTTCCCCATGGTGACCCTTCCGGGCCTAATTCCCATGCTGAAGCAGGACACCTTTCTGGCATCTTTGGACATGAGCTACCTGCATATTCCGATTGCTCAACTTGAGGAGGTTCCTACGCCTCGAGTTTCAGAGCCGCCATTATCAATTCTGAGCTCTTCCCTTTGGGCTGTATTCAGCACCTCAAGTATTCACGAAGTTCATGGCAGTCGTAGCGGCGTCTGAGGAGACAAGACCACTACGTGTTCCCATACTTGGACAACTGGCTTCTCATGACGCCCTCCAGGGAGGCACTGATGAAGGCTTTTCACTGCTCTCAGTCCCTTTTTCAATCACTGGGTATTCTCATCAATTTTGAGAAGTCACTCCTGGTGCCGTCCCAGAAACTGCAGTTTATAGGAGCAGTTCTGGACACCGTCAGAGGGAAAGCATTTCTTCCCTCAGACAGAGCGGAACACATCAGATCCCTCATCAGGGACTTGTCGGTGAAGACGACCGTACCAGTCAGACTGGTCCTTTGCCTGCTCGGACACATGGCTGTGGCCATTGCGACAGTCACGCTGGCACATCTCCACATGCGGGTTACCCAGTGGATGCTACGGGTGCAATGGGATCAAAGGCAAGACTGTCTGCAGCATCCAATCCGAATCACGAATGCCATAATTCGGGATTGGCAATGGTGGCTAAACCCAGTGAACCTCTCTGCGTGGGTTCCCTTCACAGCGCCGTCTCCGACTGTGACCCTCTCCACAGACGCCTCAGGGCTCGAATGGGGAGTACACTTGGACAGTGTTCGGTCTCAGGGCCTGTGGACAGCGCAGGAGTCTCATCTCCACATCAACATTCTGGAAATGAGGGCAGTCCTTTACACGCTGCAAGCCTTCCAGTCGGAGATTCCACCGGGCACACTTCTGTTACAAACAGACAATACCGCGGTGTTGTATTACCTCAGCAGACAGAGGCACTCACTCCTACCCACTTTGCAGGGAGGCCATGAGAGTGTGGGAGTGGGTATTGCAACACGGCCCAAACCTAATTGCAGTACATGTCCCGGGAGTGGACAATACCATCGCAGACAGTCTGAGACGCTCTCAGGCCAGAGTCCATGAGTGGAAACTTCTGCAGGAGGTGGCAGAGGATCTGTTTCACAGATGGGGTACTCCAGAGTTGGACCTTTTTGCGGCCCCATCCAACGCAAAACTGCCCAATTTTTGCTCGCTAGATCCAGGGCCTGGTGTTTTCTGGCAAGATGCGTTGTCCCTCTCCTGGGAGGGCAGATTCCTCTATGCCTTCCCTCCTTTCTCGTTGATCCTGAGAGTTCTGTTAAAACTTCGCAGGGAGCAAGCGACGCTCATTTTGATCACATCCTTCTGGCCCAGACAGATTTGGTTCTCTCTTCTGCACCAGCTGTCCCAGGAAGCTCCAGATCTTACTTCGAGACACAGCTCTTGCAGCAGGTTACACCATTAGGACCGAAGCCGCCAGGCGCTAGGACCCCATGGAAAAATTCTAGCTAGCTAACTTCAGCGGGGACAGCCCCCGACGCCGGTCCCGCCTCCGACGTCAGGCGTGGTACAAAAGGGGGCGGTCCGCCCAGATTCCCCAGTTCTTTCCCGCCGTCGACTTAGCTACCTGACCCTTGGTTACCAGTCTAGCTGACCGCGTGAATAGTTCTTTTTGATATAATTTCCGAAATCTTCAGAATCCTCTTCAAGCAAGATCTTGATGTCATCTCCAACTTCTGGCCATCCATCGAAGTGCGCTTGTGGGAAAGCAGATCCTGCTCAAGGACCCCCACACAGCCATGCGTCCGTGCCAGGCCCAGACCACGATACCCGGCCTGTCCTTCTGCCAAGGGTTCAACAGCCGTACTGGATCCGGCGTCAGAAGGCTTTGCAGGCATTTCTTCTGGAGGAACAACTGAAGACCATGTCCTCCAAGGGGAAAGCTCCAGGGTCCACAAGCACGCGAAGAGAGAAGGAGAAGGCCCTTCAGGTCCCCTTCCAGAGGTTCGAGTCTCGTGGCTCGGTTGAAATCTCCCCAGCTGCAATCAAGAAACCTTCATCTCAGGAGAAATCAGAGCCTTCCTCCCTTCAGGGCCTTGGCAAAGTCCGAGGAACGACACCATCACCACCGCAAGTCGGGTTCCCGCTCCTCGGTACCCGACGTCAGGTCTTCGTCAGTGCCTCCACGCAAGACGCTGGAGCTCACGTCTTTAAAAAGGCCTGTAGCCCAGACGCCGGCTCGACAGCCGTCAGCCGTGCGCCCTTCTTCCCTGGAGCCGCCGTCGGCCCGACGACCGACGCCGGCCATTACATCCCAGCGGACGCCGGTAGGGGGACCGACGCCCGCCCCTCCTGAAAAGAAGAAGGCCCTGTTGCCTCCGACCAACATCGGTCAGGAGCCTCTATCGGAGGAGGACCTAGAGCAGCCCGAGGACCAGACGGGCGACCCCGGTCCCGTCGGTGCTCCCAGGAACACTCGCCATTACCAGAGCCCCCTGTGGAGCCGACGCCGGGACCCGACGACCGCCCACCGGCACCCGGGCCGTCGTCGGGCCTCTCTCTAGTGGAGGTGAAAGATCTGTTCACCTACTGGTGGGATACCATTAAAAAGGACATGGTTCTCCCCCCTCCTACTCCTACTCCTACTCCTCCTCCTCCTACTCCGGTTCCTGCCCCCCTCGCCATCGGGGTCGGCAGGCCGTGTTCCTCCTCCCCGGGAGCCTAGAACCCCTCCCAGGGGGAGACCTGATAAACGGAGACCTCCGTCGAAATCCTCTTCTGGATCACCCAGCCCCAAGAGATCCAGGAGACGCCGACGATCGCCTTCAACGGAGGACACGGGATCAGACTACTCCACCTCTAGATCCCCATCTCCTCTCCATCCCTTCTCTGGACCCACGTGAGATGCCTAGATCTCCTCGGATGATCCTCGTTCCTTGATATTATGAGACATATACAAGAGAACATGGGATGGGATGCTGAAGACTTAGACCCGAAAGAGTACGACTCTCAAATATCTTGACAAAAGGACCCCAAGCCTGTGGTGGTACCACCCTTGGTTGACACTTCGTGGATGGCCACCAAGGCGGTGGAAGCGGCCCACACTCCCCGGCGAGATCGAAGAAAGCTGATCGCCAGGCCAAGGCTCCTATGATCCACCAGTACTTGACGCAGCATCCTCAGGCCGATTCTCTGGTCATCACAGCCTCATGACCGGTCACAGAGGCCACAACATTTGAGCACCCTGCCACCGGACCCAGAGTCCAAACAACTGGACGCATTGGGTAGGCGCACGTATGCTTCCGCTACCTGCGCCATCAGATCCCTGAACTATTTAACCCACATGGTTCAGTTCCAGAACGCTTTGTGGGAACAGGGTCTGGAAGTGGCTGAAAAGATGCCCGAAGGTGAGCAGAAGGAGGAGATGCTTCAGCTCCTCCGTACGGGTTCAGACGTGGGGACCCAAGTGCTAAGAGCCGCGTATGACTCCGCGGACTCATCGGCCCGAGCAGCAGCTTCTGGCGTTTGCCTCCGGAGACACTCTTGGTTGCGCGTCTCCGGTTTTACCACGGACGTCCAAAAGAACATCTTGGACGCCCCTTTTGAGGGAGAAGTATTGTTTGGTAATCCTACAGAAAGATCCTTACCAAACTCCAAGAGCAGGGGCGGTAAGGTCGGTTCAGGCCATGTACCGACCTAAGCTTGGTTCCTTTCGAGGAACCAAAGCCGTTGCTGCGCAGGACGCAGAGGCAACAGACCCTCCGCTGCACCTCAGAGGGGCTCTGGTTTTCGTGAGAGCCCAGGGCAACACCCGCCAGCCGAGGCCAGCGTTCTCCCAGGCGAGGCCCAGCCAGCGGGTCCATCTGCCGCCACTAGCCGACTCCTTTCCGGCCCCGCCCCTCAGGATCAACGGGAGTTTATAGTCGTGGGTCGCATTGCGAACTTCCTGCGGGATGGCAGGCCATTACCACCGACAGGTGGGTTCTTCAGTTGGTCAGTCTAGGCCACTTTATAGAATTCGCAGGAAAGCCACCCTCGGGGCCTCCTTTGCTCTCCCGGTATAGGTCAGCACAAAGCCTTGATCTGGCAAAGTACTCGCTACTACGAAAGGGAGCGATAGAGTACGTCCCAGCAAACCAGAGAGGACTAGGATACTATTCCCACTTCTTCCTGGTTCCCAAGAAAACAGGGACCTCCGTCCAATCTTGGACCTCAGCGACCTCAATGTGTCTGTCACTTACAAGAGATTCCGCATGGTGACCCTTCGGGTCTTATCCCATGCTCAAACAGGACGCCTTTTAGCGGCGTCTGAGACATGCAGGATGCCTACCTGCACATCCCTATGGCTCAGGCGCACAGGAGGTTCCTGCGCTCGAGTTTCTCGACCACCACCTTCAGTTCCGAGCCCTTCCTTTGGACTGTCTTCCGCACTAGGGTCTTTACCAAGTGCATGGCAGTCGTGGCAGCGTCTCTGAGGAGACAGGGCCACTCGTGTTCCGATACCTGGATGACTGGCTTCTCATGGCCTCCAGAGAGGCATTGCTTCTTGCAATCAAGAGCACCCAGGATCTGTTCCAATCCCTGGGCATCCTCATAAATTCAGAAGTCTCTCCTGGTACCGTCTGAGAAACTGCAGTTCATAGGAGCAGTTCTGGACACTGTTAGGGAAGAGCCTTTCTTCCGGCTGACAGGCCGGGCGCATCAGATCCTCATAAGGGACCTATCATTAACAGGTTGTACCTGCCAGGTCGGTCCTTTGCTTGCTCGGACATGGCTGCGGCCATTCCTACTGTCCCTTTCAAAGACTCACATGCGCATTACTCAGTGGATGCTCAAAGTGCAATGGGACCAAAGGCAAGACCACTTGCAGCATCCGGTCAGACTCACAATTCAGTGATTCAAGACTGGCAGTGGTGGCTAGCCCCAGGGTCGCGCTCATCAGGCGTCCCGTTCATTGCGCCCGTCTCGAGTCACCTCACCACAGACGCTACGGTCTCGGGTGGGGGGCACACCTGGACGGGGTAAAGTCCCAGGCTACGTGGACCCAGATGGAAGCTCACCTTCACATCAACGTGCTTGAAATGAGAGCGGTCCTCTATGCCCTGCAGGCCTTTCAGTCAGTTATCCCACCGTGTACTCTTCTACTTCAGACAGACAACACAGCGGTGATGTATTACCTCAACAAACAAGGAGGCGCACACTCTTACCCCCTTTGCAGGGAGGCCATGAGAGTGTGGGACTGGGTAATCAGACACGGCGCGAAACTGATCACTGTGCACGTTCCCGGAGTGGACAACACGGTTGCAGACGGCCTGAGTCGTTCTCAGGCCAGAGTCCACGAATGGGAACTCCTTCAAGAGGTAGCAGAGGATCTGTTTCTTCGATGGGGAACTCCAGATCTAGACTTGTTCGCCTCCCCATCCAATGCAAAACTGCCCAATTTTTGCTCGCTAGATCCAGGGCCTGGTGTTTTCTGGCAAGACGCGTTATCCTCTCCTGGGCCAATAGATTCCTCACTTTCCTCCTTTCCCGTTGATCCAGAGAGTTCTTCTCAAACTGCGCAGGAGCATAATAATGATCCTGGTGGCCCCATTTGGCCCAGACAGATTTGGTTCCCTTTGTTGATTCAACTATCTCGGGAACCCCCGCTCCCGTTGCCGCTCAGCTCCCACTTACTGTCTCAGGAGAAGGGTTCACTTGTCCACCCGGACCTACGTTCCTTGAACCTGCATGCTTGGCTCCTAGAGACATAGCCATTTTGCGTCACGGGGTCTCGCAAGAGGTTGCAGAAGTACTTTCTGCAGCCAGAAAGCCGGCAACGCATGCGACGTACGCCATGAAATGGCGCCGTTTTTGTGTATGGTCGCGAGCACGCGACCTTTCCCCTTTAGGTTGTCCTGTGGGAGTAATATTAGAATATTTGCTCTCCCTCTTTCATTCGGGTCTAGCCTACTCCTCTATTAAAGTGCACCTCTGTGCCATTTCGGCTTACCACCTCCCGGTGGGAAATCGTACAGTGGCTCAGGTGGACGCCTCTCGGGAATTTCTTAGGGGAGTGTTGCACCTTAGGCCTCCTATTAGAGACCCTGTGCCTCATGGGATTTGCTTTTTGTCCTTGAACAGCTCACGCTCCCCCTTTGAACCTGCCGCGGATTGCGAGCTACGTTTTCTGTCATGGAAGACGTTGTTTTTAGTTGCTGTTACCTCGGCAAGAAGAATTTCTGAACTTCACGCTCTGATGTGCAAAGAGCCTTATTTAGTTTTCCACCGGGACAGAGTATCCCTGAGGACAAACCCTAAATTCTTGCCTAAGGTGGTTTCTTCACTCACTCTGAACCAGGATATCGACCTTCCGGTCTACTTCCCTAACTACTCTAATAGAGGAGAGCTCTGCTCCATACCCTGGATGTTCACCGCAGCCTGAGGTTTTACCTCAACAGAACTCAGTCCTTCGTAGTTCTGAGCAGCTTTTCATTTCCTTCTCTGAGAGAATGATGGGCCAATCAGTATCCAAACAGTCCCTTTCTCGCTGGCTTGTCCAGTGTATTTCTCACTGTTATGGTATCAAACAAAAGCCCTCCCGGTACAGTCCGGGTCATTCCACTCAGAGGGTGGCTACTTCCTTTGCAGCCTCAAAAATGTTTCCACTTCTGCTATATGCGCTGCAGCCACTTGGAGTTCTGTGCATACCTTTATCAGGCATTATAGTTTGACATCGCTCTCCGTGAAGGGCTGGTTTTGGTTTGGCCGCATTTCAGGGTCTCCTGTCCTAGGTTCAGGACCTGTATTTATCCTTTATTTTCCTCCTCCCGGATTTTCTGACAGCGTTACTGCTTGGGAATCAGTCCTAATGGTGTAACCTGCTGCAAGAGCTCGTAAGATAGTACAGTTACATAAGAACTTACCGTAACAGTAGATCTTCGAGAACAGCTCTTGGCAGGTACCTTCCCTACCTTCCCCTTGAGGAAGCATGGCTCAGTCTTTCTGAGCAGGAATTATCTTTCTGTCTTCTGACGGCGAATCCTAGGTCTCCCATTTTGATGTCAGCCTGCGGCAAGAAGTCTCCGGCGGGAGAACTGGGGAATCTGGCGGGACCGCCCCCTTTTGTACCACGCCTGACGTCGGAGGCGGGACCGGCGTCGGGGGCGGTCCCCGCTGAAGTTAGCTAGCTAGAATTTTTCCGTGGGGTCCACCCAGACTTACGCTCATTAAACCTGCACGCTTGGCTCCTAGAACATAGCCATGATACGATACGGGGTCTCACAAGAAATGGCAGACGTACTTTCTGCCGTCAGTAAACTGGCAACCCACTCAACGTACGCCATGAAATGTCATAGATTCTGTTTGTGGGCTCAAACGCGTGGCTTTCCACTGTTAGACTGTCCCGAAAAGCTGGTTCTGGACTACCTGCTTTCCCTCTTTCACTATGGACTGGCTTACTCCTCGATTAAAGTGCACCTCTGTACAATCTCTGCTTATCATGTCCCCGTAGGCCATCGGACGGTGGCCCAGCTGGACACTACTTGTGCCTTCTTAAGGGGTATCCTTCACCTTAGGCCGCCTATTAAGGATCCAGTCCCTCCTTGGGACTTACCTTTTGTCCTGGAGCAGCTTATGCTGCCACCTTTTGAACCAGCTGAAGATTGCGAGCTATGTTTTCTGCCTTGGAAAACGTTATTTATTTTTAGTTGCTGTTACTTCGGCTAGAAGGATCTCAGAATTGCATGCTCTTATGTGCAAAGAGCTTTATTTGGTTTTCCACCAGGACAGAGTATCCCTAAGGACAAACTGAAAGGTTTTGCCTAAGGTGGTTTCAGCCCTCACACTAAATCAGGATATTGATCTACCAGTGTATTTCCCAAGGTACACTAATCGAGGAGAAGCCCTTCTGCACACCCTTGATGTGCATCGCTACCTCAGATACTACCTGACTAAAACCAAGCAGCTCCGAAAGTCGTACCAACTTTTCGTCTCCTTTGCGCACATGATGAAAGGAGCTCCTGTTTCCAAACAGTCACTCTCTAGGTGGCTCATCCAATGCATCACTTTTTGTTATGACAAGCGCAATAAACCCTTACCGGGCATGGTCAAGGGTCATTCCACAAGAGGGGTGGCTATTTAATTTGCGGTATTAAAGTAAGTCTCCACCTCAGCTTATTTGCGCTGCAGCTACTTGGAGCTCTGTGTATACCTTTATCAGGCATTACAGCTTAGACATTGCATCGAGGCGAAGAGCAGGGTTCAGTCTAGCAGTCCTTCAGGGACTTCTGTCCTAGGCTCAAGTAATATCGAGACCTCTACCTTTCCTCCTCCAAGGGGTGCATGATTGCCACTATTGCATGGAAATCAGTCCTAATGGTATAACCTGCTGCAAGAGCTGTATCTCGAAGTAAGATAGTACAGTTTCGTAAGAACTTACCATAACAGTAGGTCTTCGAGAACAGCTCTTGCAGCAGGTACCTTTCTGCCCACCATCCCCCTTTTTGGAGGTAGGTTGTAGTCAAGCACCCATTTTATGGGATGGGACATTCCTATTCTTTAGTCTTTGCCATCTGGTGGCAGATCCTCGGTCTCCTCTTCCGATGTCATCTAGCAGCCAGGAGTCTTCGGTGGGAGAACTGAGGATTGTGGGGGGACCGCTTTTTTATGTACTAAGCCCTACGTCGGGGGCGGGACCGACGTCAGAGGCTGAAGACTGCTAGCTAGAAAATTTCCGTGAGGTCCTGGTGCCTGCCGGCTTCAGTCCTAATGGTGTAACCTGCTGCAAGAGCTGTTCTCGAAGATCTACTGTTACGGTAAGTTCTTACGTAACTCTACTTTTATAGGTGAGTAACCTATTCTTGCGTATAAGTAACCTTTCTTTCTAGGATCATGAATATGTTGTTCCATCCACACTGGCACATCCTTTCCCTTTAAGAATCTTGCCGGAAGGTCTTGAAGCTGGCTCTTCCCACCCACCCGGTTGATATAACCCTTGGCTGTGCCCCATGATGCCAGATCTTTCTTTCCGCTGTTGTGTTCTGTAGGCCCTGGCTTTCAAATCCACAGATTTGTTTAAACTGAAACTTGTCAGAGTTGCTAAAATCGCTTTGATCTGGACTGCTGGAGGATAAATCCTCTCCTGGTTTCCTTGGGTGCCCATGCAGGCAAAAGATGTCCTGCACCCGATCCACATGCCATGTACGTGTACTGCCTGGGTGTGCCGCGACGCACTCAGGCCTGTGAGATGTTTACATTTCCGCGAGCGTCTTGGACGATCTCACACGGCTGAAATAGGGCAGACCAGAGAAACGGAGCCCGTCGGTCAATTCTTAGCCTGATGGGCGGTCTCTGCGGCTGTGAGGTCCACAGAGTGGCTCGAACAAATGAAGGCTTTCGAGCAAGAGGCAGCCCAGGCCGCAGATAGGTCCTCCAAGTCCTTTTCTTGGGACATGGATATGTTCAATCCACACTGTCTGGCAGGTACCTTGCCTTTTTAAGATGTGCCGGAAAGCCTTCAAGCTGGCTCCTCCCACCAACCGGGGTGGTAAAACCTTCAGCTCCACCACATGACGTCAGATCTGCCTTATCGCTTGGAAGCTCAGGTTCCCTCCGTGGTGCTCTTGCGTCTCCTAGGCCTGGATCCTAAACCTTGGTTTACCGCTCGTTACTTAAATTCATGAGACTTGATCTTCTCCTTCCCTTGCGGCTGCAATGGATTCTAAATCTACTCGGCTTCCGTCGGTACCCTTGCCGGAGCAGATGATGTCTCGGACGACCTGCACAACTCATCGTCTCTACTGCCTTGGAAGCGGTAGCAGTCCACAGGCCTCGCGATCTTTGCTAGTCCTTTTACCTCGGTTCTTGAATACCGCACTGCCACAGCTCAGCAGGGGTGCCCCGAAGTTTCCACTGGTGAAGTCGAAGGAGGCCTGTTCGGTGGTGTCGCAGCTGCAGGCTCCAGCGGAACAGCTGGAGCAGTTAATCGCCATCAAGGAGGCGTGGCCAGGCGGCGTCGTCTTCTTCCTCAGCATCGGCGCGCTTATCCCCGCCTCCTGGGCTCCTTCTATACTGCTTCCTTTCGGGAGCTTTTTCAGTCCCTCTCCACTAAGGGAGAGGGGCCCTCAGGGAATCACTTCAGTTTGCCAAAGAAGGAGGAACCAAAAGGTAAGTCCCACCATTGACATTCGTAGGAGCAGGAGAGATCTCACTCCCTGGAGCATCTCTTATCGACCTCAGTAGAGGTGCTGGTTTTCAGTGTCCCCATCAGGTCAGCCGGCCAGGACACCCATCGACCCATTGGACGGGCTGTCGACTGGAGGCAGACAACCCTCTTTCACCAGTACCCCCAGTGGTTACCATAGGACTTGCTTTGGCCTCTCAAGCCGAAGTCCCCGGTCAAGGACCCCAAGCCAGGGGATGAGCAGGTTTCCCCGGCCCCCTCTTTGACCCGCCATCGGTGACCCCAATGGTCTTGGTCCTCTTCCATGTCCAGTAAGTCCCGTCGACATCTGCGGTCTTGGTTCCGACATCACAGAAAGCGGCACAGCTGCGCTTCCTCATCATCCTCTTCAGATGATGGGCGCAAGTTGCGTTGGCGCTATAAGGATATGCTGTGGCAGCAGCTTTTACTGGCCGGCAACAAGCCAACTCCATCACCTTCCCTAGCGATTTAAGTGGCTGTCGCCCGAACAGCCGAAGCAGCCTCTCACTGTCAGCTCCTTGGTCAAAGAGCCAACTCCGTCACCAGTTGTTTGGCCAAATTCGTCTGCTCCACCCATTGTGGTGGAACCACTACCCCGGCAACCGAAAACTGGGGCCCCGACCAAGGATTCTCGGTCGGGTCAGGGCTTGCTTACGGGTTGTCGGTCACCTCACCCCCCCAAATCTGTCTCGGCAAGTGGAGGGTGGCTCAGGCACTCAGCAGCTGTTCGCAGACTCCTTGGAGTCCGACTCCTCCCTGAATTCCAGGCCTCTCGACCTGGAATCCTTCAGGGTCTGTCTGTGGACCAGAGTCCACTGGGATGCAGCTCAAACCTGTGCAGAAACAGGCCAGATATCCCACAGGGGGCTGGTGCATCATTCTCTATCTGCATGTCCTGAACAAGTTCCTTAGGCCATGCACCTTCAGGATGGTCACTCTGGCTCAGATCATCCCATCCTTGGAACTAGGCATGTGGATTTGTTCTCTGGATCACCAGGACGCATTCTTTCACGTCCCAATCCGTCAGTCACATCAGCGATTCCACCACTTCAGAGCGGAGAGATCCCTCTATAAGTTCCGGGCCATGCCCTTTAGCCTTTCTCCAGCTCCCAGGGTCTTCACAAAATGCATGGCGGTAGTGACAGCGTTCCTGTGGCGCCAAGGGGTCCGGGTGTACCCTTACCTGGATGATTGGCTGATAGCAGCCCCCTTCAGGTTGGAGGTGGAGCGTTCCAGAGATGTGGCCATCCAGGTCTGCTCTCACATTGGTCTCCTGATCAACGAGGCCAAATCGGAACCCGTGCCATTGCAGGTGATTCAGTTAATCGAGACAGAGCTAGACTCTCTTTGAGCCAGAGCCCAGCTCCCAGCGGACAGGGCAGAGGTCCTTTCCTCTTTTGCCCAATCATTTCAGATTGGGAAATTGCGCCCTGCATGGGACTTCCTGCGCCTTCTGGGTCTCACGCGATCGCTTGCACCAGCGTAGTCCATTGGGGCCCGTTGGCATATGCATCCCCTGCAATGGGGGCTGGCCCGCCAGCGGTCTCAGCGCTCCGGTCCTTTGGACCAGCTGGTAACCGTGACCCAGAAGATGTGGGACAGCCTGCAGTGGTGGCTCGTCCCAGCTCATCTGCAGGAAGGTATCCCGTTTATCTGCCCCGAGCCGACGGTCATGCTTACAACAGACACCTCTTTGATGGGTTGGGGTGCCCATCTGGCGGCTCTCCGGGCCTATGGCCTCTGGTCCCCAAAGGAGTCCCGATGCCACATCAACCTGCTGGAGCTTCGAGCGCTACGGCTAGCCCTCACCGCCTTCGCTCCATTTGTATGGGGTCAAGTGGTTCAGGTCCAGACTGACAACACCACGACCATATACTATCTCAACCGTCAGGGCGGGACGCACACCTTGCCTCTGTGCAAGGAAGTTCTCCACATTTGGTCTCTTGTGATCAGCCTGGAGGCGGATCTCTTAGCCATCCATGTGGCAGGAGCCTCGAACAGTCTGGCCGATGCCCTCAGCAGGATAGGTGCTGCATCTCACGAGTGGTCTATCCTGCCGGAGGTAGTTCAAGACCTATTCTCCAATTGGGGCACCCCTCAGGTGGACCTGTTCACCTCCAAGGAGGACGTGAAGCTGAGGCTGTTTCATGCCCGCCTCCCTCAGCAGGGCTCGCTGCAGGGGGTTGCCTTCACGAAGTCATGGACCCCAGGCCACTTCTACGCCTTCCCTCCATTTCTCTTGATCCACAAGGTGCTTTTCAAGGTGAAGCAGTACAAGGCACAGGTGATTCTGGTAGCCCCAAACTGGCCTCGCCAGTTCTAGTATCTAGATCTCCTCAGCCTCAGCTCCAGGCTCCTGAGGCGGCTTCCAGCTTGCCCCAACCTGATCTCAGTCAACAAGGGGAAGGTGCTCTGATCCATGGGGACAGGGTGACTCCTCCGTGATCTTCTCTTCTGCCTAGGAATTTTCATGATGACCTGGATCCATTCCCACCCTGGTCACTTCTTCCTTATATGGAAGACTATTTTTCTGATGAATAAGTGCTCCCAGTTTACAGTCTTTTTTTTTTTTTGAAATCTCTTCTTTGGATGCGGGCCTGCCTGGAATCTGCATCTCCCCATCCTGATGACCCTTCATTCCACGAAATAATATAAATACAAAAAGTCATGGGTTTTTCTGCCACAAAAACATGACAGGGTAAGGATGTGGCAAAATACCTTGATCTGCCGGAGGAGCCCATCTTGGTGATTTGTTTCCCAGTAATTTAAACTTACTAGAATGCCATGCTGGTCGCTTGGCATCAGCCGTCGGCTATCTCAGCTATTCTCTCTACGATGGATCATATTTATCAAGCTTCTCTGGTTCCTCCCTTCCTTTCACATTATCTCGGAAGTGAACTCTGTACTGCCACTCATGATCACGAGCCGCTTACCACCTGATAAAAAATCCCGATCCCGAAGACGTCATCATCTGGGGACACAGGTCTTTTTCTCCAGTACTATGAATGTCAAAATTCCAATTTACATGGATCATGTGATTACATACCAACATACCCTTGGGTCATCTGTCATTGAGATGATCACTTGCCCCCTCCTTCAGCAGGACGGGAGCGATTCTTGGCTACTATGTCAACTAGTAATGCTATTTCCAGGTACCTACCCAGGTCACATTATGATGCAATAGATGCCTTGGCCCGTGACTGTCAGCTATTGGCATTTATTTGCAGTGCCACACCTGGCTTCACTTTTCAGACTTTATACCTGATGACCAACATAATGTAACTAATGCCGCTTTTTTCACGGGTCCAAGTTATTTCGGGTCAGGTACTCAGCCTTTACTGGATGGCTTACAGGCATCCGTCTGAACTCTCCATATGGTTCATGGCATGTCCCATGTTCTGCATACCCACTACCGTACCCTATCCTCTTCCTACCCTGAAAGAGGTTGAAAATATAGCGATATCAATACTGGCGACTATCGAGGTCATACTCAACCTACATGAGGCAACTCTGCTGCTGCCCTTGGCTCCCACCCCCACCCTCCCAGATGGGCTGGCAGCCCTCTACTCGGTGACCCACTAGAGTTTTTTTTCCCACTTCCTTAACACGGGCCTCAGACTGTGGGCAGTCATTTTACCCTCTATTTGGAGGCCGGGCAACCGATCACTTCAGACAAATGGGTACTCCAGATCATACAGCATGGTCATGATCCGGAATGTATCTAATCAGATCATGACCTTCTCCTTTAAAGAGGACTTGAGGACTCTACTGGTAACACAGGCCGATCTTACTTCAAGATACAGCTCTTGCAGCAGGTAACACCATTAGGACTGAAGCCGGCAGGCGTCAGGACCCCACGGAAATCTTCTAGCTAGCAGTCTTCAGCGGGGACCACCTCCGACGTTGGTCCGGCCCCCGACGTCAGGCGTAGTACATAAGGCGGTCCTGCCAGAATCCCCAGTTCTTTCCCGCCGTCGACTTGCATGTCTCGACCCTTCAGTCTGTTTCTAGTGCGCGACGCCTGGTAAAGTTATTTCAATTGGAAAAGTTTGTTTTTTTCTGTGAAGTCTGCCATCTGATGTCCTCTCCAACCTCCGTGGAAGGCCATCCGTCGAATTGCGCCTGTGGTAAACAAATCCCTTTTTAAGACCCACATTCGGCCTGCGTCCGGTGCCTAGGCCCAGATCATGACACCCGGGCCTGTTCCTTCTGTCAGGAGATTCAATAGCGGACCGGATCCGTCTCCAGAAGGCCCTGCAAGCATTCCTTCTCGTGGAAAAAGTTGAGGCCATGGATTTAGCCTCCAAGGGGGAATCGTCGGAGAAAGCCCGGAGGCACCTTGAAAAGCATAGGGAGAGGATGAGATCAAATTCCCCTTCTAGGGCTTCCGACTCCCATAGCTCCGGCTCCATGTCCGACCGCTTCCCTTCCCGGGCCCGCTCTCAGCCTCCCCCGGCTGCGGTGAAGACTTCTTCAGGTTTTTCTTCTCTTCCTCAGGCCAAGACCTCCAGGCCTTCCTCTTCGTCAGCTTCCAAGACCTTGCCGAGGTCAGGGGACCGCCACCTCCACCACAAGTCCAGACCCCGACGCCCGGTCAGTGTCCTTGCCCCCTCCACCCCAGCGGAAGACCAAGGAGCTGACTTCGCTCAAAGGGACGTCTGATCCGACGTCGGCCAAGCATCACTGGTCCCGAGACTCGACGCCCGTCGCCGGTTAGGCCTTCACCCCCACGGACGCCGGCCGGGGGACCGACGCCCGTTCCTGTAGAGAGGAGAACCCCTACGCCTCCCACCGACGTCGGTCAGGAGCGCTAGGAGAAGGAGCCGACTCAGCCCGAGGACCGAGACGGGCGAACCCGGTCCTGTCGGCCTCCCAGGGAACCCTCCTGAACCCCGAGACCCCTGGGGAGCAGACGCCGAACCAGGACGACTGTCCACCGGCGCCCGGCCCGTTGTCGGGCCTCAGCATTTCAGAGGTTAAGGAGCTGTCCACCTACTGGTGGGATACCATAAAGAAGGATGCGGTTCCCACACCACCTCCTCTTCCTCCTCCTCCACCCGTGACTCCACTGGCCCCTGCGCCCCCACTCCATCCGGGGCTACAGGCCGAGTACCTACCCCCAGGAGCCTGAGGAACCTCCTAGGGGTTGACCAAAAAAAGGAGACCTCCGTCCAGATCATCTTCAGGGTCACCCAGCCCCAAGAGACCCAGAAGACGTCGCTATTAGCCTTCGACGGAGGATATGGGATCGGACTTCTCGGACGGATTCAGATCCCCCTCTCCAATCAGCGTCCCTTCTCCGGACCCACGCGAGCTCCCAAGATCTCCTCTGGATGACCCATCGTTCTCAGAGATTGAGGCATATCCAGGAGAACATGGGCTGGGACGCAGAGGAACTTGACCCCGAGAGACTATGCCTTGCCAGATATCTTCGGCAAAAAGTTTCAAAGCCTGTGGTGGTGACACCTTCATGGACATCACCAAGGCAGCATGGAAACATCCACACTCGCTCCCAGCGATGCTGAAGAAGGCTGACCGCCTGTACAAGGCCCCTAGGGAGGACCAATACTTGGCATCACATCCTCTGGCCGATTCTCTGGTCATTACAGCCTAACATGACCGGTCCCAGAGGCCGCAACATTTGAGCACCCTGCCACTGGACCTAGAGTCCAAGCAGCTGGACACTATGGGCAGGCGCACGTATGCATCCGCTACCTGCGCCATTAGGTCCCTCAACTATTTAACCCACATGGTCCAGTTTCAGAATGCCTTGTGGGAGCAGGGACTGGATCTGGCGGAAAAGATGCCAGAAGGTGGGCAGAAGGAGGAGTTACTGCAACTCCTCCACACGGGTTTGGACGTGGGAACCCAGGTGCTGCGAGCCGCGTACAATTCTGCGGACTCCTCGGCCAGAGCGGCAGCCTCAGGCGTATGTCTCCGGAGACACTCTTGGCTCCGTGTCTCCGATTTACCCTGGACGTCCAGAAGAACATTCTGGACGCCTCGTTCCACGGAGAAGTACTTTCCGGTGAGTCCTCGGAGAAGGTCCTCACCAAACTTCAAGAGGCCGGAAGACGGTGCGGTCTGTCCAAGCCATGTACAGACCCAAGCTCAGTTCCTTCGCAGGAACCAAAGTCTTTCCGAGGCCGGATGCAGAGACAGCAGTCCCGACTGGCCCGCAACAGAGGGCTCCTTCTCCCAGAGAGCCCAGGGAAGTCGCTCTGGCGGGCAGGCTAACGCCCTGCAATGTCGGCCCAGCCTGCAGGACCCTCAGCCACCACGACATGACTCCTTCCTGGCCCCGGCCCCTCAGGATCAACGGGACACCAAGGTCGGGGGTCGTATTGCGGACCACCTGCCAGGGTGGCAATCTATAACCACCGACAGGTGGGTTCTTCAATTGGTTAAACAAGGCCACTTTATAGAGTTCGTGGACAAGCCACCCACAAGGCCTCCTCTCTGGAGTCGGGTCAGCACAGATCGCTCATCAGGCAAGAAGTACTCGCGCTCCTTCAAAAGGGAGCGGTGGAGTACGTCCCGGAGAACCAGAAAGGATCCGGATACTATTCCCACGTCTTTCTGGTTCCCAAGAAAACAGGGGACCTCCATCCAATATTGACCCAGCACCTCAACATGTTGGTCGCCTTACAACCGCCGCATGGTGACCTCCAGGACTCCATCCCATGCTGAAAAAGGATGCCTTCCTAGCGCCCCTGGACATGCAGAACGCCTACCTGCACATCCCCGTAGCTCGAGCGCACAGGAGGTTCCTGCGCTTCGAGTTTCTCGGCCACCACTTTCAGTTCCGGGCTCTTCCTTCGGACTGTCATCGGCCCCTGGGTCTTTACCAAGTGTATGGCAGTCGTGGCAGCGTCTCTAAGGAGACAGGGCTCTCGTGTCTCGCACTCCGGGATGACTGGCTTCTCATGGCCGCCTTCCAAAGAGAGGCGCTATGCGGCTATTCAGAACACCCAAGATCTGTTCCAGTCTTTGGGCATTCTTATTAACTACAGAAGTCTCTCCTCGTACCATCAGAAGCTGCAGTTCATAGGCGTAGTTCTTGACTCCGTCCAAGGGAAAGCCTTTCTTCCCGAGGAAAGAGCGGAACACATCAGATCCCTCATCAGGGATCTCTCAGCGAAGAAGACTGTCCCCGCCAGGTTGGTCCTTCGCCTGCTCGGACACATGGCTGCGGCCATTCCAACCATCCCTTTGGCCAGGCTCCACATGCGGGTAACTCAGTGGATGCTCAAAGTGCAGTGGGACCAAAGGCAAGACCACATGCAGCATCTGGTCAGAATCACGAATGCAGGGATTCAAGACTGGCAATGGTGGCTAGACCCAGGGACACACTCTGCGGGTGTTCCGTTTATAGCGCCGTCCCTGGAGGTAATCCTCTCCACAGATGCCTCAGGGCTGGGGTGGGGAGCACACCTGAACAGGGTGAGGTCCCAGGGAACGTGGACCCCTCAGGAAGCTCACCTCCACATCAATGTTCTGGAGATGAGGGTGGTCCTTTATGCCCTGCAGGCCTTTCAGTCAGAAATCCCATTGAGTACCCTTCTGCTTCAGACAGACAATACGGCGGTGATGTATTACCTCAACAAACAGGGAGGCGCACACTCTTACCCCCTTTGCAGGGAAGCTATGAGAGTGTGGGATTGGGTGATCCGACACAGCGCGAGCCTGATTGCAGTTCATGTTCTCGGCGTGGACAACACAATCGCAGACGGTCTGAGTCATTCCCAGGCCAGAGTCCACGAATGGGAACTCCATCAGGAGGTAGCGGAGGATCTGTTTCTTTGATGGGGAGCTCCAGAGTTAGACCTGTTCGCTTCCCCATCCAACGCAAAACTGCCCAATTTTTGCTCGCTAGATCCAGGGCCTGGTGTTTTCTGGTGAGACACGTTGTCCCTCTCCTGGGCGGACAGATTCCTCTATGCTTTCCTTCCCTTCCCGTTGATCCAGAGAGTTCTTCTCAAACTACGCAGGGAGCACGCAACAATGATCCTGGTAGCGCCTTTCTGGCCCAGGCAGATCTGGTTCCCATGCTGACGCACTGTCCCGGGAACCTCAGTCCTGTTGCCTTTCAGCTCCATCTGCTGTCTCAGGAGGAGGGTTCTCGAGTCCACCCGGACTTACGCTCACTGAACCTGCATGCCTGGCTCCTCGAGACATAGCCATCATGCGACACGGGGTCTCGCAAGAGGTGGCGGAAGTTCTCTCCGCTGCCAGAAAGCCGTCAAGACATGCAACGTACGCCATGAAATGGCGCCGATTTTTCCTGTGGTCTCAGGCACGCGGCCTCTCCCCTTTAGAATGCCCAGTGAAATCAGTTCTGGAATACCTGCTTTCCCTCTTCCACTCAGGTCTTGCCTACTCCTCTATTAAAGTTCACCTTCGCGATTTCGGCCTACCACTTCCTTATAGGCCAGCGCACAGTGGCACAACTCAATGCCTCTCGGGACTTCCTGAGGGGGGTGTTACACCTTAGCCACCCATCAAGGATCCCGTCCCTCCTTGGGACCTACTCTTTGTCCTGGAACAGCTCACGCTTCCCCCCTTTGAACCTGCCGCAGATTGCGAGCTGCGTTTTCTGTCGTGGAAAACGTTATTTTTAGTTGCTGTCACGTCAGCTAGGAGAATTTCCGAGCTTCACGCTCTCATGTGTAAGGAACCTTATTGAATTTTCCACCAGGACAGAGTGTCTTTGAGGACGAATCCTAAATTCCTGCCTAAAGTGGTCTCTGCCCTTACTCTTAATCAGGACATCATTCTGCCTGTGTACTTTCCCAAGTACTCTAATAGAGGAGAGGCATTGCTTCACACCTTGGATGTTCACCACTCCTTAAGGTACAACTTGAACAGGACTAAACAGCCTCGCACGTCTGAGCAGCTGTTCGTATCCTTCGCTGAGAGGATGCTGGGTCAACCAGTCTCAAAGCAGACCCTTTCTCGCTGGCTTGTCCAGTGTATCTCCTTTTGCTACAACAACAAGCAGAAGCCCCTTCGGCGACAGTCTGGGGCCACTCGACAAGGGGGGTGGCTACCTCCTTTGCAGCACTGCGCAATGTCTCCACCTCGGCCATTTGTGCTGCGGCTACTTGGAGCTCAGTGCATACATTTATTAGGCACTATAGCCTGGATATTACCTCACGGCGGAGAGCCGGTTTCGGCCTTGCCGTTCTACAGGGTCTCCTGTCCTAGAGTCAGGATTTGCTCAAGATCTCTCCAATTTGCCTCCTCCCAGAATGCCTAGAGGAGCTATTGCTTGTGAATCAGTCCTAATGGTGTTTCCTGCTGCAAGAGCTGTATCTCGAAGTAAGATAGTACAGTTACGTAAGAACTTACCGTAACAGTAGATCTTCGAGAACAGCTCTTGCAGCAAGTACCTTCCCGCCCACCATTCCCCCTTGGAGGAGGTATGGCCTACCAGGTCTTGGCAGGAGCTAATGCTCCTCCTTTCTTTTCTTCTGATGGCGGATCCTCGGTCTCCCCTTCTGATGTCAACCAGCGGTCGGGAGTCTCCGGCGGGAGAACTGGGGATTCTGGCGGGACCGCCTCCTTATGTACTACGCCTGACGTCGGGGGCAGGACCGACGTCGGAGGCAGTCCCCGCTGAAGACTGCTAGCTAGAAGATTTCCGTGGGGTCCTGACGCCTGCCAGCTTCAGTCCTAATGGTGTTACTTGCTGCAAGAGCTGTTCTCGAAGATCTACTGTTACGATAAGTTCTTACATAACTGTACTTTTCTTCAGAACCCCCCTCCCAGCATCAAAAGGGATTCCACTCCCACTTCATTTGGGTGCCCAACCGAACTGGAGATCTCTTTCTGAAAATGGACCTTTCCATCCAGTACAAAATGTTTCGCATGATAACCTTGACTTCCATCATGCCAATACTGAAACAGGAAGATTGGTTTTGTGCCTTAGATATGAAGGATACCTATCAGCATATCCCTATCCATCCTGCTCATCACAGGTTTCTTCATTCCTACCTGTTAGGTTAACACTAAAAAACAGTTCTAGGAATGTGGATATGTTCATCCACACTGTTTGGTATGTCCCTTTCTCCTTTAAAGCTTGCTGGAAGTCTTCAAGCTGGCTCCTCCCACCCACCTGGTTGGTATAAACCTCGGCTCCGCCCCATGCTAGATTTTCCTTTCCACTGGAAGACACAGGTACCCTCGTGCTTCACAGCAATTCATAGGCCCTGGATTCAAAGTGTCAGTTTTTACCGCAACTTACCTTTAAACTCGTTTGAGTTAACAATTCCTATAGTAGCGCATTGGACATGGAGGATAAATCTGCTCCCAGATTTCACCGGTGCTCCTGTGGCTAGAAGATGTCACGCACCGATCCCCACCTAACATGCGTCTACTGCCTAGGTGTCTGACATAACACCTCCACCTGCACGTTCTGTCTAGCCTTCCATCCCAACATTCTGGACGACCGCTTGGCGCACCTAAAATTGGGGAGACCGGAGAAAAGGAATCTGCCGGTGAAATCAAAGGAGGCGAGGTGGGTGGTTTCCGCGGCTGTGGGATCTGCCGAGCAGTTGGAGCAAATGAAGGCTTTCGAGGAGGAAGCGGCTCAAGCTTCGGTCAGTTGGAGCTTTTTTGTTCCTCTGAACCTCGGTTCCACCTTTTCAGGCTCCTTCAAGGAGTTGTGCCAGTCTCTCCCCACCAGGGGTGAGGCGCCCTCGGCCTCGCAGTCCTCCCGCCTTCTGAAAAGGGAGAAGGACCCGAAGTCTTCATCCAAATGGAGATGTTCTTGGGACCAAGAAAGGTCCGAGTCCAGGAACATGCGATCTCGACCTTGGCCGCCAGCTTCACAGATCTTCTGTCTGGCCAAGAGATCGAGGAAGTGGCTGACAAGGTTGATATTTCTCTCGCCCTGAGAGACCATATTTTGCCGACTCCTGTCAACCTTTCTTTGGAAAGGACTCCGGTCCTTGTCTTTCCTGATGAGGAGACTTAGCCCGCTGGTGTCACCATTGAGGAGACTGTTCCGGACCCTCGGTTTTCACCGACCCGATGTCTCCTGATCGGCTGAGTCAGACAGCCCGATCTCGATCGAGGTTCAGAATCCCCTTGGTCGAAAGACCGAAGAGTCATAAGCACTCTAAAAAGAGGCATCGTCACAGATCCTCATCCTCCACGGATGAGAAGAGGCTTCAACGGAAACTCCTCCAACCCTGTGAGGGTCTTATGTGGCAACAGCTGATTTTTGACCGGGCAGAAGCTGGCTCCGCCATCCACCCCGGCCTTCACTTGGCTACCGCCTCCTGGGCTGACACCGACCCCTCCGGAACCGAAGCCTTCGGTTCCCCAACCCGCGGGGCCGGCCTATATCCTGGCTCAGCCCATCTCGGTCTCTTCACCGATTCTAGTGGAACCACCGCCTAAGCAGCCTCAGGGAGGGGCTCCCTTGAAAGAGGACCGTACAGACACCGGGCTCCCCTGACATCTGTCCATCGTGGTTACCCCGACCTCCCCCGGCGGATCGAAGGGGACATAGGTGGGAGACCGTTGTACCACGACTCCTTGGACTCGGACGTCAGAGGACTGCACTCCCATCCTGGAAATGATGAGTCCTCTGTGGAAGGTTTAGAGGAGGGTTCTTCCTCCTATAAAAGCATTCTCTGCCTGATCTCTGAATCTACCAGAATGCCCCTGGAATCTATCCAGAAAAAGGCGGAGTACCCCCTTACGAACATCCTAAAAGGGGGGAATACCCCGACAGAGGCCTTTCCAGTGGCTGAAGCCATCACTGGTCCGGCCCTTGAGCTCTGGCAGCACCCAGCTTCCTGCCCAGCACCGTCTGCCCACATGGCCTGCAAATATGCGGTGCCCATGGGGTCCCTGCCGGGATTCACAGAACACCCTTCGGCCGAGAGCCTAGCGACCGCTTCCGTATTTACACGTACTGGTAGCTCGGCCAACACAGACCGACCCTCTGACAAGGAGTCCAAAAATATGGACCACTCTGCCAGCAAGGTCTAAGCGGCCTCTTCCTTAGGCCTTCATCAGGCCAGTTTGGCTGTCATTATGGCACACTTCTCTCATGCCCTCCTCGGGTTATGAGATGAAGTCCTCCCTCATCTCCCAGCGGACATGCAGACCACGGTCTAGCAAGTCCGTGATCAAGTCCGTGCTATTACAAAACAGCAGCTCCAGGCAGCCCGAGACATCGGGGTTTCTTGTGCCTGCTCTTTAGCAGCCGCAGTGGCCACTCGCCACAGGGCCTGGCTGAGGCTATCCTCCTTCCCGGCGGATACCCAGCGCAAGTTAACTGATGTTTCTTTCCTTGGCACCGACTTGTTCAGTCCAGGAGTGGCTGGTCACCTTCAACGTATCGAGCAGTTCAGTGCCACCTTGGATGCTACCTCTGCAGAAGGTTCTTCAGGCAAGAACCAGCAGAAAAGAAAGAAGCCATTTCGGCATTCTTCCTCTGCGGTCAGGCAGCCCTCCTATCAAGGAGGCCAGCAGCAACAGCGGGCTCAAGCTTTGCGCCCATGGCCCAAGCAGGGTCCTCGACAGCCCCGTAAAGGAGGCAGAGGCGCAGGTCCAGGAGCCTCCTCCTCCTCCTCTAAGCCTGCTCAGTGATGGGTTGGGGGTTGCCACCCCTACACCTGTCATGCCAGCTCTGGGTCCTCCCGTTGGGGGCCGGCTCCGCCATTTTCATTCCACCTGGTCCGATATCACTTCGGACAGGTGGGTTCTCGAAGTGGTCAGTCAGGGACTGCCTCTAGAGTTTGAGCAGTACCCTCCCAGCTGAGCCCACGCGTTTCGGGAGGAAAGGATCTCGGCTTGCACTCAGTCGGCTCTTCGAGACGACATAGCTCAGCTTTTCTGCAAGGAGGCAGTAGACCCAGGCTTCATGTCCAGGTAGTTCCTGGTGCCCAAGCGGACGGGGTGGTTGGCGCCCCATCCTAGATCTGCACAACCTGAATCAATATCTCAGGTCTCGCACCTTCCGGATGGTAACTCTGAACCCGATCATACCATCCCTGAAGTAAAACATGTGGTTCTGTTCACTGGATCTACAGGACGCGTTCTTTCACGTCCCAATCCATCCGTCCCATCAGCGGTTCCTCCACTTTAGGGTCAAAGGGACCCTGTACGAGTTCTGAGCCATGCCGTTCAGCCTGTCATCGGCCCCTTGGGTCTACACCAACTGCATCGCAGTGGTGGCAGCCCATCTTCGGCATCAAGGAGTACGTATCTACCCTTATCTCGATGACTGGCTCTTGGCAGGATCCTCCCTTCAGGAGGTGGAGAGGTCCAGGGATCTGGCTGTCCAAACCTGCTCCCAACTCGGCTTCCTGATCAGCGCGGACAAGTCAGAGCTCGTGCCTGCTCAGGTGATGGGCTTCGTCGGGGCAGAGCTCGATTCTTATCAAGCCAGAGCTCGGCTCCCGGCGGACAGGCCGGGGCTTCTGTCCTCCTTTGCCCGATCATTTCTGGTTGGGCACTTGCGTCTTGCCTGGGACTTTCTGCGCCTTCTGGGTTACATGGCGTCGTGCACCTCAGTGGTCCATTGGGCGAGGTGGAACATGCGCCCCCTCCAATGGGAGCTGGCCACCCAGTGGACTCAGCCACGGTCATTTCGACCAGCTGATCACTATAACACAGGACATGTTGAATGCGCTCCAATGGTGGACCTCCCCAGAATGATTGCAGGAAGGGATCCCGTTTGTCCACCCCAAGCCGATGGTCATCCTTAGGACCAATGCCTCTCTCATGGGCTGGAGAGCCCACATGGGGGACAACAGGGCCCTCAGGTTCTGGACCCCCAAGGAGTCCCAATGCCACGTCAACCTGCTGGAGCTCAGAGCAGTCAGACTGGCACTGTAAGCTTTCGCTCCTCAGCTCCGGGGTCAAGTGGTTCAAGTCCAGACGGACAATACGATGACCATGTACTACCTCAACAAACAGGGTGGCACGTACTCCCCTCTGCTGTGCAAGAAGGTGCTCTGCATCTGGACCCTCGTAGGTTGGCTGGAGGCGGATCTCCTAGCCATTTATGTGGCAGGAGTCTCGAACCAACTGACTGATGCTCTCAGCCGCATAGGCTAGACATCCCACGAGTGGTCTGTCCATCCAGAGGTAGTTTACAGTCTGTTCTCCCGCTGGTGCAGACCGTTGGTGGACCTGTTTGCCTCCAAGGAAAACAACAAGCTGAGGCTGTACCATGCTCGCCCCCCTCAGCAGGACTCGCTGCAGGGGGATGCCTTTTCGAGACCATGGACCCCAGGCCTCCTGTACACCTTTCCTCTATTTCCCCTTGATCCACAAGGTGCTACTCAAGGTAAGTAGGCACAAGGTGATGGTGATCCTGGTAGCCCCAGATTGGCTGCACCAGTTCTGGTATTCAGATCTCATCAGCCTCAGCTGCAGGCCCCCGGAGCGGCTTTGTACATGCCTGGACTTGATATCACTTAACCAGGGGAAGGTATTCCATCCCAAACTTCAATCCCTGCACCTCACAGCCTGGTACCTGAGCGGCTAGAGTTCGAGGCTTTGGGTCTTTCCGAGGATGTCTACACCGTGGTGGAAGCATCTCGTAAGGAATCGACCAGGAAATGTTATGTCTTCAAATGGAAGAGATTTTCCATTTGGTGACAGGGTAAGAGTCTGGACCCCTTATCCTGCTCTGTGGCTAACATTCTCGACTACCTTTGGTCTCTTTCCAAATGGGGTCTGCAGTCTTCGACCCTTAGGGTGCACATGGCAGCCATTTCTGCTTACTGGGCACAGGCCGGTCAGCCGACATTGGCGCAGGAGACAGTGGTCGGGTGCTTCTTCAAAAGCTTGGATCACATTTCCCCTCCGGTGTGTGAACCTCCACCTCCATGGGATCTGTTGCTGGTTTTGGCGAAGCTCATGGGCAAGCCATTCGAACCTATGCACAAGTGTGCACTCTCACACTTGTCATAGAAGGTGGCCTTCCTGGTGGCTATCACGTCAGCCAGAAGGACAGGGGAGCTGTAGGCGCTGTCGGTGGACTCCCCTTTTCTAGAAGCATGGATATGTTGTTCATCCACATTCTCTGGTATATCCCTTTCCCCTTTTTAAACTTGCTGGAAGTCTTCAAGCTGGCTCCTCCCACCCACCCAGGTGGTAAATACCTCAGCTCCGCCCCACGACGTCAGATCTTCCTTTCTGCTGGAAGATACAGGTCCCTCATGCTACTTCTGTACTTCGTAGACCCTGGTTTCAAAACGTCTGTTTTACCACAACTTGCTATCAAACTCGTTAAGAGTTCACAATTCCGATTCGGATATGGAGGACAAATAGTCCCCTGGATTTCGCCGGTGTCCCTGTGGCCAGAAAATGTCACGCACCGATTCCCACCTAGCATGCGTGTACTGCCTCGGCATTGGACATGACACCTCGTCGTGTACAATTTGTTTGGCCTTCCATCCCAACATTCTGGACGACCACAAGGTGCACCTTCAACTGGGGAGACCAGAGAAAAGGAACCCACCGGTGAAATCCAAAGAGGCGTGGTGGGTGGTTTCCACAGCCACTGGATCCGCCGAGCAATTGGAACAGATGAAGGCATCTGAGGGGGAAGCAGCTCAAGCTTCTATCGGTCGAAGCTCCTTTCAAGAGTTATAACCAGTCTCTCCACACCAGGGGTGAGGCGCCCTCCGGCTCGCACTCCTTCCGCCCTTGGAAGAGGGACAAGGACCCCAAGTTGTCTTCCTCCAGAAGAAGACACTCCTGGGACCAAGAGAGGTCTGAGTCCCAGGAACACATGTCCCGACTTTGGTCGAGATCAATCCTCAGCCTCCAGCTTCACGGATCTTCCGGCGGGCCAAGGCACCGAAACCGAGGAAACAGACGAACCGGACGAGATTACACTCAATCCCACTGAGCCCTTATCGCCGACTCCTGTCGACGATTCCTTAGAAAGGACCCTGGTTCTTTCTTTTCCCAACGAGGAGACTGTACCTTCGGGTAACCTCATCGAGGAAACTGTTCTGGATCCTCGGTTTTCCCAGACTCCGGCATCTCCCGATCGAACCAGCTGACCCCGTCGGTCTTGATCGAGAACCAGGACCCCTTCGGTCGAAAAACTGAAGAAAGGTCACAAACACTCCAAAAAGAGGCATCACCATCGATCCTCATCCTCCTCGGACGAGGAGAGACTTCGACGGAAACTCCATCGACGTTATGAGGATCTCATGTGGCAACAGCCGATTCTGACTGGTCAAAAGCCGGCTCCGCCATTACTTGGCTTCCACCTCCCAGGCCAACACCGACCCCTCCGGAACTGAAGGCTTGGTTTCTGTCTGCTGGGTCAGGCATGTATTCAAGCTATTTGACACGGTCTCCCCACCAATTTTGGTGGAGCCACCACCTAAGCAGCCTCAGGAGGCTCCCTGAAAGAGGACCGTCAGACTCTGGACCGCCTCGCCTGTCCATCACTGTTGTCCTTGATCGCCTCGGCGCGATCGAGGGAGACGAGGTGGGAGACCATTATACCATGACTCTTGTGACTTGGATGCTACTGGTTTGCACTCGCATCCAGAGGATGACAAGTCATCAGTGGCGGGCTTGAAGGAAGGTCCTTCCTCTCTTCAGGGCATCCTCCACTTGATTTCCGAATCTACCGGAATGCCCCTGGAGCCTATCCAAAAGAAGGCAGA
The DNA here is from genome assembly GCA_016271365.2 of Neoceratodus forsteri. Classification (NCBI taxonomy): domain Eukaryota; kingdom Metazoa; phylum Chordata; order Ceratodontiformes; family Ceratodontidae; genus Neoceratodus; species Neoceratodus forsteri. The sequence continues at coordinate 514,715,530 of CM028137.1, forward strand.
ATACCTCCTTACAGATATCCTCAAAAGGGGGGATACCCAGACGGAGGCCTTTCCAGTGGCCGAAGCCATTGTTGGCCTGCCCTTGAGCTCTGGCAGCGTCCTGCCTCCTGTCCAGCTCTGTCTGCCCGCATGGCCCGCAAGTATATGGTACCATGGGGTCCCTGGCGGGGTTCACAGAGCATCCCTCGGCCGAAAGCCTTGTGACTGCTTCTGTGTTCAGACGCACTGGTAGCTCAGCTGACACTGACCATTCCCCGGACAAGAAGGCCAAGAATATGGACCATTCTGCCTGGAAGGTCTATCCGGCGGCCTCCTTAGGCCTTCGTCAGGCCAGTTTGGCTGTTATGGCACACTTCTCTCACACCCTCTTAGGGTCATTAGATGAAGTTCGCTCTCATCTCCCAGCGGACATGCAGACCACTGTGAAGCAAGTCCGTGACCAGGGCCGTGCTGTTGCAAAACAGCAGCTTCAGTCGGCCCTGGACATTGGAGATTCCTGTGCCCGCTGTTTAGCAGCCGCAGGGCCTGGCTGAGGTTATCCTACTTTCCAGCGGATACTCAGCACAAGTTAGCTGACGTGCCCTTCCTAGGCACCGACCTCTCGAATCCAGGAGTGGCTGGTCACCTCCAGCACATAGAGCAGTCCAGTGCCACCTTGGATGCTACCTTTGTGAAGGGTTCTTTGGGCAAGAACCAGCAGATGCACAAGACGACGACTTTTCGGCACTCTTCCCCTGCAGTTAGGCAGCCCTCCTTTCAAGGAGGCCAGCAGCAGCAGCAGGCTCAAGCTTGATGCCCCAGGCCCAAGCAAGGTCCCCAACAGCCACATAAAGGAGGCCGAGGTGCTAGTCCAGGAGCCTCCTCCTCCTCTAAGCCTGCTCAGTGACGGGTCGGGGGTTGCCACCCCTACACCTGTCACGCCAGCTCTGGGTCCTCCCTTGGGGGGCCAGCTCCGCCACTTTCTTTCCGCCTTCAGACAGGTGGGTCCTGGAAGTGGGCGGCCAGGGACTGCCTTTGGAATTCGAGCAGTACCCTCCCAGCCGAGCACGCGCCCCCGCAGGAGGAAAGGATCTCAGCTCACACTCAGTCGGCCCTTCGAGTCGACATCGCTGAGCTACTCCACAAGGAGGCGGTAGCTCCAGTGCCGGATCCTCCTACAGACCCAGGTTTCATGTCCAGGTACTTCCTGGTGCCCAAGCGGACTGGGGTTGGCGCCCCATCCTAGATCTCCATGACCTGAATCAATATCTCAGGTCTCACACCTTCCGGATGGTAACTCTGAACCAGATCATACCATCCCTGGAGCGAAACATGTGGTTCTGTTCACTGGATCTACAGCATGCGTTCTTTCACGTCCCAATCCGTCCGTTCCACCAGCGGTTCCTCCGCTTCAGGGTCAAGGGGACCATGTACGGGTTCCGAGCCATGTCATTCGGCCTGTCATCGGCCCCTCTGGTCTTCACCAAGTGCATTGCAGTGGTGGCGGCCCATCTTCGGCATCGAGGAGTTCGGATATACCCTTATCTCGACGACTGGCTCTTGGCAGGTTCCTTCCTTAAGGAGTGGAGAGGTTCAGGGATCTGGCCCTCCGAACCTGCTCCCAGCTCGGCCTCTTGATCAACGAGGCAAGTCTGAACTCGTGCCCTCTCAGGTGATGGGCTTCATCGAGGGGAAGCTCCACTCTCGTCAAGCCAGAGTTTGGCTCCCGGCAGACAGAGCGAAGGTTCTTTCCTCCTTTACCTAGTCATTTCTGGTTGGGCACTTGCACCATGCCCAGGACTTTCTTCGCCTTCTGGGTTACATGGCGGCGTGCACCTCAGCGGTCCATTGGGCCAGGTGGTACATGCACCCCTCCAGTGGGAGCTGGCCACCCAGTGGACTCAGCGCAATGGTCAATTCGACCAGCTGATCACTGTGACCCAGAAGATGTGGGACACTCTCCAATGGTGGACCGCACCAGTATGGTTGCAGGAAGGTACCCCGTCTGTCCGCCCAGGGCCGATGGTCGTCCTGACGACCGATGCGTTTCTCATGTGCTGGGGAGCCCACATGGGGAACAGCAAGGCCCATGGGTTCTGGACCCCCGAGGAGTCCCGATGCCACATCAACCTGTTGGAGCTCAGAGCAGTCAGACTGGCACTGTCAGCTTTCGCTCTTCAGCTCCGGGGTCAAGTGGTTCAAGTCCAGATGGACAGTACCACGACCATGTACTACCTCAACAAACAGGGCGGCACGCACTCTCGTCTGCTGTGCAAGGAGGCACTCCACATCTGGACCCTCATAAGTAAGTTGGAAGCAGATCTCCTAGCCATCCATGTGGCAGGAGTCTCAAACCAACTGGCGGATGCTCTCAGCCGCATAGGTCAGTTGTCCCACAAGTGGTTACTCCATCCAGAGGTAGCTTACAGTCTGTTCTCCCATTGGGGCAAACCGTTGGTGGACCTGTTTGCCTCCAGGGAAAACGCCAAGCTGAGACTGTACCATGCCCGCCCCCCTCAGCAGGACTTGCTGCAAGGGGATGCCTTATGGAGGCCGTGGACCCCAGGTCTCCTCTGCGCCTTTCCTCCATTTCCCTTGATCCACAAGGTGTTACTCAAGGTGAGGAGGGACAAGGCGAAGGTGATCCTGTTAGCCCCAGATTGGCCACGCCAGTTCTGGTACCCAGATCTCCTCAGCCTCAGCTGCAGGCCCCCGGAGCAACTTTGTACACACCCGGACCTGATATCATTAAACCTGGGGAAGGTATTCCATCCGGACCTTCAATCCCTGCACCTCACAGCCTGGTACCTGAGCAGCTAGAGTTCCTGGCGCTGGGTCTTTCCGAGGATGTCTACACTGTGGTGGAGGCATCTCGTAAGGAATCGACCAGGAAATGTTATGCCTTCAAATGGAAACGGTTTTCCATTTGGTGCTAGGGTAAGAGTCTGGACCCCTTATTCTGCTTTGTGGCTAACATTCTAGACTACCTTTGGTCTCTTTCCAAAGGGGGTCTGCGGTCATCGACCCTTAGGGTGCACCTGGCAGAGATTTCTGCTTACTGGGCGCGGGCCGGTCAGCCAACTTTGTCTCAGGAGACAGTGGTCGGGCGTTTCTTCAAAGGTCTGGATCACACATCCCCTCCGGTGCGTGAACCTCCACCTCCGTGGGATCTCTTGCTGGTTTTGGCAAAGCTCGTGGGCAAGCCATTCGAACCCATGCACAAGTGTGAGCTCTCACACTTGTTGTGGAAGTCTGCCTTCCTGGTGGCCATCACGTCAGCCAGGACAGGGGAACTCCAGGCGCTTTCGGTAGACTCCCCTTATCTGGTCTTCCACAGGGACAAAGTTGTCATGCACCCGCACCCGAAATTCCTTTCGAAGGTGGTTTCGGAGTTTCACCTTAACCAGGTGTTGATTCTGCCGGTATACTACCCTAACTACACCTCAGATGCCGAGTACAGGCTCCATACTCTGGACCTCAGACGTGCTCTCTCCTATTATGAGGAGAGAACAGCGGAAATTCGTGGAGTGGTTCGCCAGCTGTTTGTCACCTATGCTGAAGCCGCTTCTGGCAGACCTGCAGCCAAACGGACCATTGCAAGGTGGATTACATCATGCATAGGTCTGTGCTATGAGTTGGCGGGCAAGGAGCCTCCCAGAGGGATAAGAGCTCATTCTACCTGCCATACTGCTGCATCGGTGGCTGCTTCCAGGGATATCCCTATCCAGGAACTCTGTCGGGCTGCTACCTGGAAGTCGGCAAACACCTTCATTACCCACTACCACATCGACCTTGAGTCACACCAGGATGCTGGTTTTGGGGCCTCTGTTCTCCAGTTTTGGTTTTTCCAAGTAGAGGGTGTGCGCCTTGCCTCCCTCCTCCTGTAGAACTGCTTGGAGTCTGCCAGAGAGTGTGGATGAACAACATATCCATGCTCCTAGAAGAACAGGTTACTCACCTGTAACAGTAGTTCTAGGAGTGGTATATGTTCATTCACACGCACCCACCTGACCTCCCCGGCTTTGGGCACATAACCTTGCTTCCAGCGGGCTAAGATCTGGCGTCATGGGGCGGAGCTGAGGTATTTACCACCCAGGTGGGGGGGGGGGGGACCAGCTTGAAGACTTCCGGCAACTTTAAAGGGGAAAGGGACATGCCAGAGAATGTGGATGAACATATACCGCTCCTAGAACTACTGTTACAGGTGAGTAACCTGTTCTTTTATGCCCTCCAGTTTGGTTTTTCCTCATCCCTGAGTGTATTCACTAAATACCTAACAGTCGTTGCAACAGCTGACCCCTCAAAGCGGAACAGCTTTGTTTTTCTTTCCTAGAGGTTACCCTGCAAATATTTTTACACTCTAGGGATCAGTCAATTTGCCAAAGTCCAACCGGACCCCGACTCTGTCTCCAATACATTGGAGCAGTCCTAGATATAGTCTCAGCCAGAACTTAACATCCTGCAGGCCTCACCCTTGTTTCTGGCATCACGCATGCAGATGTAGAAAGTAGTCACAGCTACACTACTGCTATGCCTTCTGTGTCCCATGGTCACTGCCATGCCTAACGTAGCACTCACCCTCTTCATATGAGACCTATTCAGTGAACCCTCCAGAAGTAGTGGTCTCAACGCCCAAGAAATATTTAAAAGATGTGGTCAGAGTTGTGCTTTCTCTCTCTCTCTGACATCAGCACTGCATTGCTGGTCAATAGACACCAATTTATGCTGGGGAATGCCTTTTCTCAGTCCCTCCCTCTACCGCAGGCGTCCACCACAGATGCGTCACTGACAGGATGGAGCATGCACGTGGGTCCTTATCAGACATGGCTGGTGGACCTCAGTCTCCTAGAACTCGGGGCATTATGCTTAGCCCTTCCAGCATTCCAATGTGTTTTGACCCTAGACCTTTACTGATCCAGTCAGACAACACTGTAGTGATGTTCTACCTCAGCAGTCAAGGAGGTGCTCCGATCTTCAACCTCTTGACTAAAACTTAACGAACCTTGTTATATCCCTACCTGAAGGCTCTATCCCTTCAAACTGGGCTCCTGGGGACACTTTCATAACTAACCTACAAACGTTCTCTCCTGATACCTAATTTATCTTGGCCTCCGGTAAGCCGACAACAAGAGCAATATACCATTCCAGATGGAAACGCTTTTCCATACGGTCTGCCTCTCGATCTTTGGACCCTTACTCTTGTCCACTGACAAAGGTTCTGGACTACCTGGCCTCACTATCTGAGTCCAGTTTGTTATTCTTCAATCAAAGTCCACTCGGCCTTCCATGAACCTCTGGATGGCACGTTACTGTACCAACATTATCTGGATACGGTGTTTTTGAAAGGAATGCTACATATTAAACTTCCTGTTAGAAGATCCAGTCCTCCGTGGGCTCTCAATTTTATGATATAAAAAATTGAGCCTTTTGAGCCAGCAGCCATGTGTGAACTGTTTTCTTTCACAGAAATCCCTATTTCTGGTGGCTGTCACTTCCGCTTGGCATATATCCGAGCTTCATTCCCTCATGTGTAGGGAACCTTACTTGATTTTTCACGAGGACGGGGTGGTCCTTCATACCGGCTCTTCCTTCCCAAAGTATTCTACGAACATGCTTTAAATCACTCCTTGGAGCTTCCGGTCTACTATCCCGACTGCTCCACTCAGGGTGTACATCTCCCACATACTTTCAAAGTCCACCATATACTATGCTACTATACTAATCGGACACAGTTGATTAGAAAGACGTCTCAACTGTTAGTCTCTTTCACCCCGGCTCACAGTGGCCTCCCAGTTGCTGAACGTACACTTTCATCCTGGTTGGCAAATTTTACTACAACAAGCCTTTACCTGGACCTGTCCACGCCCATTCTACTAGAGCTATGGCCACTACTGCAGCTTGCTTTAAAGGCGCCTCCATTTCAGATATCTACAATGCAGTTACCTGGTCCACAATCCATACTTTCACAAGGCATTACAATCTGGGTATTGCCTCGGGACGAAGGACAGTCTTCGGCCGTGCAGTCCTGCAAGGTCTCCCATCATAATGTCCTCCCACATGGACATAACTGCTTGGGATTCTCCCAAAAATAACGACTTACTGCAAGAGATCATTCCGTGTAAGATAGTACAGTTATGGAAAATCTTACCGTAACAGTAGATCTTTGAGGAATGTCTCTTGCAGTAAGTACTATCCCACCCTCTGTCCCCCTCCTTCTCGGTAACGGAGCAAATTCTGGTCCGGTGACTTAGGGTTGGGACTCCTTGGTACCTCAGCCTTCCCTCGGTCCTTGCTTTTGCAAGCTGAATCTGGCAGGGGAATTGAGGATACCAGGGACTGCCCACACTTGTATAGGAAGCAGGAAGATGGTGCCATCGTTGCGCGATCCCCAGTACAAAACTGCTAGAAGAGTTGCCGTGTCACAGTACCCTGTGCTGAGAACTCCCAAAAGTAATGACTTAATGCAAGAGACATTCCTCGAAGATCTACTGTTACAGTAAGATTTTACGCACCTGTACTTTCTAAGGGTGGTATATGTTGTTCTTCCACATGAACCCAGCTTCGAAGCACAACCTGAGCTTCCAGCGGGCAAAGATCTGGCGTCATGGGGTGGAGCCGAGGGTTATACCACCTGGGTGGGTGGCAGGAGCCAGCTTCAAGACTTTCCGGCGAGATTCTTAAAGGGAAAGGACATGCCAAACGGTGTGGATGAACAACATACACTACTCCTAGAACTACTGTTACAGGTGAGTAAACTGTTTTTATATACACACACGTGCCGCTTATGGCACAAATTAACATTCTACTTAAGGTCACCACATGGTGGCAGCAAACAGCGAGTTGCATTAATCTTCCAGTAGGTACCACTTTGTACTTTATTTATAATTTTTGAAACCCTTAAAAAGGAGTCATTTCTTAGTATTTTTTGTAGCTGTAAGAATGCTAATTTTGACTAAGCCTGTAGTCCTTGATCAGGTTTGTACCAATCCATATCTTTAAAGTTTATGTTGATGTATTTTATCAGTAGAACTATAAATACCACACCAATGGTGAATAAATTGGGTAAATAAATCATGTTATTTTGGGATATGTTATGTCCACTTAGAATCTGGAAATGGAATGCAGAAAACATTGGGCCAGATGGGGAACTTACAATGGAAAGAAAGGCAGTTTTAAGCTAAAACACCAGTAAAAACATTACAAATGGTGTGGTATATATCAAACACATAATGGACTGCAGTAGAACACATTTATCTCCATGCATGAGTGGTTAAGGCCTTTAGAACTAACTTGTGGCTTCGCCACTGGTAAGTTATGGGTCTTACCACTCACTAGTGAAGATAAATATGCTATTCCACTGCAGTCCATTATGTATTCCCTATTTTGTTATGCAAGTCATAATAACATCCTTAATACTGTAGCCCCCATTTGGGGAATAATCCGTTGATGTGTTTAGTGCTTGCAGTACTAGAAATTTAAACCCTATCGCACTACTAGAAATCTGCAATACTACTTTGCAGTGTTTTCTGAGTTTTTCTTCAACCTTCCGAGACCTCTTTTTCCTGAGAGAGGTTTCATTCAGTATTTCAGTTCACTGAGTCTTGGTTCAAGCAAAGATTGATGAAGAGGAATTAGTTTGTGATACAGACTTCTACCCAGTTCGGGTTGAGCCTAGAAAAATGTACTTTCATTTCCCCTCAGGAAGAGTTGCAACATTAATACACTGTGCCATCGAGCCAGGAAAATTGATGCCTCTTAATTTAAATAAGTTTGACAACTGTTATGTTTCTAATGTGTAACATTTTGTGGGGGGGGGGGTCTTTTCCCAACAGGAAACTCTTATTTGTACTGCTTCTCCTCACTCTGTGGACCTAAACACAAAAGATATGGACAGCACGCTAAGTAGGGCTTCAAGGGCCATTAGAAAGACCTCAAAGAAGGTAAGCTGTTTGTTTGGCATTTGTTCAGTTCCAGAGGCCAGCAAAAGGGAATTTTCTTTCACCCACAGACTTTTTCAGTGGAGTTGCTTCCCTGGCCTATATTATAAAGGTTGTTGGTGTCCTGGCTCCTTTCCAATCCCATGCTTCTACTCACCAGAGTCTCCAATCCGTCTTATAGGAGGTCCCTACTTCAGCCTGTAGAAGTGTCCATTCAAACACCATGAAGTCTTGCTATATTAGGACTTCTGCAGTTAGGCTCAGCCTCTGAACTGCCCCGGAGAGGAAATAGTTAACTCCAGTGAAACCTGGAGTTCCACAGCGTGAGGGCGCTGTTCAAAGCTCTATCTGGCCAGTTTCAAATGAAACTGCCAGATTCTTTACTCCGCTTCACTGAACAGTCGCCGGAGATCAGCTCCTTCAGCTCGGTTCATTCTCGTTCAAGCGAGTATTTTTCGGTTCATTTGAACCGGCAAAGTATTTATTTTACCGCATTTCGGTTAAAGCTCTATCTGGTAAACCGTAGTACAATATTGAAAGTCTGTGTGGAATCCAATTATCGTTCGGTTTTGAACCGATCGTTTGCTTAATTTACGCTTTAAAAGTGTTCTGGGGCTTTTAGAGTGCGGTTCCTGTTCTTATCGGTTCTAAAAAAACCTTGAATTTTAAAAGGGTTTTTTCAAATACCCGTGACACGGTTAGGAACCGATAAGGGTGTCTTGCCTGGCACTGCCATTAAAAGGGCACGTTGTTGTTTAGGCTGGCATTATGTCTGAGAAACCCAAAAGAAAAACCGGGCCCACTGGGTTTCAACACTGTGATGTTTGTGGGGAAGCCTTTGCTAAGGCTGACCCACACACCACTTGTGTTTATTGTCTGGGGGCTGACCACCTCCTGTCAGACTGCCAGGTGTGTAAAAATTTTCCTGCAGCCACACTGGAAAAGAGATTGGGCCGGCTCAGGGAACGAGAGGCCAAAAAGTCCGCTGACCCGGATGGCCAGCCCGGTTCAGTACCCACTGGACCAGAGGGAGTGCCCTCTGATCAGGGCGATACTTCTCAAGCAAAGAAGGCTGGTTCAGAGGAACCAGTCCCAGCAAAAGACAAAGAAATCAGCAGGTCTGGAGTCCAAAATTGTCTCTCCAACTGCTGCAGAGATAGCTAAAGCCATACAGATTGTTCAGTCTTTGTCTCAGGGGTCTGTCGAACCCTCTACAACTGGGAAAAGGGGGGTTCGTTCAGTCCCAGTGGTTCAGGATTATGATGTTGAGGATTTTTATGAACCACAGGAGGGGGAGGAGGAATTTGATCAGTATGTTTGTGACTGGGAGGGTCTGGACGTGCCCATTCAACTGGACATTTCTCCAGACAGACCTTTAGAATCTCCCCCTATGCTGTCTGAGTCCCCTTCTCATTTTATGTTTTACAGAAAGGTTGCAGAAACCCTCCAGCTTCCTTTAGAAGAGGCTGTGGATGAGCAAGAGGAGCTTGATTATGTTGAAATGATGGATATTCCAGAGTCTAGGAGGTTGTCTATTCCTTTGCATAAGTCATTTGAAGCAAACAACAAAGATTTTAAAAAATCCTCATTCTGTCCCTCCTGTAGATAAAAAAATGGACAGAAGGTATACTTTATCAGGTCCTGATACAGACTTCCTCACTGAGCAGTGTAGTCATGTAGGTGTTGTTCAAGCTGCAGCCTGTGACAGGCATATTCCCTGGCCTCACATCCTCCTGATAAGGATTCCAGGAAGATTGATGCCATGGTGAAAAACAATATATGGCAGCTCGTTGGGACTCAGGCAGGCTAATTATATGGCTTATGTGGCTAGATATCAGAAATCTAGATGGGACACTATATTGCAGTTAGCCAAGCAGGCCCAGGGCCAGCTGGCTAGTGAGTTGGAACAAGTGGCTGCTGATGGCATTGAAGCCTCTAAAGTTCAATTTCATGCTGCTGTTGATGTTAATGATGTTTCTCTAGGGTCATGGCCACTTCGTAGCTCTCAGAGGTTGGCATGGCTCAGATGCACTAATCTGTCCCAAGATACTCAGTCAAAGGCTATGGATTTTCCTGTAGTAGGAAATTCTCTGTTTGGGATCAAACAGAAAATTACATGAAAAAGATGGATGAATACAGAACTACCTACAAAAGTGCCTGTTCAAGGAGAGGCATGCCACTCCACAAAGGCATGCCCCAGGGGTAGGGGTAGGCCTTTCCACAGGCCTTTTATCAAGTTCAGGCCTCTTCAGCCTTTGCACAGAGGGGTTTTTCCAGAGGCAGAGGTAGACGGGGCACAGGAGACAGTCTCCTCTCCTCAGCCTAAAGCTGTTGCCAAGCAGGCACCCTGATGGGGTGCCCAGGCCGATTCTCCTGTACTGGTGGGGGCAGGTTGGTTTATTTCAGCCAGAACTGGTTGTCCCTAACTCGGACAAATGGGTTCTGGAGGTGAAGCTGGGTCTGGTTCTCAGCTTCAAACGGTTCCCAAAGATGAGAGCCAGACATTTTCCACCTGCAAATCCTTCAGAGGCCCTTGCTTTGGAAGCAGAGGTTTCTTTCTTCTAGGCTGCAAAGCAGTGGAAGGGTTCCTCCTTGCCATCAGGGCAAGGGCTGTACTCAAGATACTTCCTTACCCCAAAAAGACAGGAGAATGGCGGCCCATCCTAGATTTAAGGTTCCTGAACAAGCGCCTTTTGAAACCAAAGTTCAAAATGTTAACTCTGGCAATGATTTTGCTCTTCCTAAGGCCAGGGACTGGCTAGCTTCCTGGACCTCAAGGACGCCTTATTTTCATATCTTGATCAGGCCTTTCACCGAAAGTACCTCAGGTTCGAACTGCCCTCTGCCACTACCAGTTCAGAGCAATGCCCTTCGGCCTCACCTCTGCTCCAAGGGTTTTCACAAATGTCTAGCTGTGGTAGTGGCTCATTTAAGAAGGCAAAGGGTTGCTGTGTTTCCCTACCTGGACGACTGGTTCATAGTGGGTCAGTCTCCAGATCAGGTAAAATCCCACTTGCAAGTCACCCAGCAGCTTCTCACTTCTCTGGGATTCCTGTTGAATTTTCCAAAGTCAGTTCTGGAACCGGTTCAGGTACTAACTTTCATAGGTGCAGAATTGAACACAAAGTCAGCCAGGGCATTTCTTCCCTTGGAAAGAGTGGACAGACTCATTGCCCTGGCATCCTCCTTTACCCTCATGGTCTCTGACCAGCAAGGCACTTTCTGCAACTCCTAGGGCATGGCTGCTTCCACAGCTGTCGGCAGGGAGCAAGATTTCAGATGAGACATTCAGTTCCACTTGAGGTCCCACTGGTCTCAAAGGAAGGACCCCTTACCAAATTAGTCCCAGTGACCAAAACCCTGATCCTGGCCCTTCAGTGGTGGCAGGATCAAAGCAATTAACTCAGGGGTCCCTTCTTACCTGCTCTTCATTCCTCACCCTCACCACGGATGCCTCCCTGTTAAGGTGGGGCTCACTGGCGACCTTTCCACTCAGGGAGTGTGGTCCCCTCAGGAATCTCTGCTCCACATCAATCTTTTGGAACTCAGAGCTGTCCTCTTAGCTCTCCAGGCTTTTTCAGCTACTGTCCAGAACAAGGTAGTTCAAGTCAGGACAGACAACACCACAACAATGTGGTACATCAACAAGCAAGGGGGCACTCGGTCTTCAGCCTTGTGCACCGAAGCAATGAAGTTGTGGTCTCTGGCTTACTCCCTGAACACCTCCCTGATAGCAGTTCACCTTCCAGGGAAGGACAATGTCCTGGCGGATGCCCTCAGCAGGATTTCCCAGGGTCATCACTAATGGACTCTGAATCCCAGGTTCTGGGGTCGGTTCTTGCCAGATGGGGCACCCCTCAGATAGATCTCTTCGCAGCCCCAGACAACCACCAACTTCCTCTATTTTGTTGCAGACCTCCAGTGTTGGGCTCAGTCCCCCTGGATGCCTTTCTGTTGGATTGGGAAGGGAAATTCCTGTATGCCTTTCCCCCCTTCCCTCTCCTCTTCAGGGTACTAGTGAAAATCAGAACTCAGCCCTGCAAAGTGATTCTGATTGCTCCAGACTGGGCCAGACAGCCCTGGTACCCTCTTCTCCTGTCCCTGACATTCCACCCTCCCCTGAGCTTGCCCAGGATCCACGACCTGCTGACCTGTGCACAGGGGAGAGTGTGGTACCCGGACCTCAATTCCCTCCACCTCAAGTCTTGGTTCTTGAGGAGCTAGAATTTGCTGATTTACACCTTTCTCAAGGTGTCTTGGACATTTTAAAGGCTTATAGGAAGCCTTCCACTAGGGCCACTTACAATTCTAAGTGGAAGAGGTTTTCCTTCTGGTGTTCTGAGAAACAAATTGTACCAGAATCTGCTGACTTGGCCATTTTGTTGGACTATTTGGTCCATCTAAATTCCCTAGGCCTCAAATCAGCTACCTTGAAGGTTCATCTGGCAGCTGTTTCTGCTTTTGTGTCTGCAGGGAAACCTGTTTCCCTCTCTTCTCACCCCGTGTTTTCCAAGTTTTTAAGAGGGTTACTTCACACTAACCCTCCCTTCGGAACCAGCTCCTGCCTGGGACCTGAATGTTTGCATTGCTCAGCTAATGCAACCCCTCTTTGAGCCTCTGTTCGGCAGATCTCAAGTTTTAACTTGAAGACTGTTTTTCTAGTGGCTATCACTCTGCTAGGACGTATAAGTGAATTACAAGCCTTGTCAGTGGAAAAGATTTTATTTCTTTTCACAGAGATGAGGTAGTCCTCAGGACTAACAGAAAGTTTTTACCTAAAGTGGTTTCAGATTTTCATCTAAACCAATCCATCTCTCTTCCAGTATTTTTCACTGAGCATTCCTCCTCAGGGGAGAGGAGATTGCACAGTCTGGACGCCAAAGAGCCCTAAGCTACTATTTGGAGCACAAAGGGTCACAGGTTCGAATCCTCCAACTCTTCCTTACCTATGGAGAAGTTGGCAAAGGAGACCTGCCACTAAGAGGACAATTGCAAGGTGGATTGTCTCTTGTATCCAGTTCTGTTACCAAAAACTAGGTAGAGAACCTCCCTCAGGACTGAGGGCTCACTCCACCAGGGGTACAGCTGCATCTCTAGCGGCTGCTAGAGATATTCCCATTTTGGAAATTTGCCAAGCTGCTACCTGGAAAACAGTCCACACCTTTACCAAGCATTATTCCTGGATGTCCAGTCCAGGAGAGATGCTCGCTTTGGCACAGCTGTGCTCAGAGCCTATTCCTAAGTAGGTTCTGCCTCCTCCATGGAGGTACTGCTGTATATCTGCAGAAGTCCTAATATAGCAAGATTCATGGTGTTTGAAGAAAAATTACTCACCTTAGTAATTGCTTTTCTTCTCATGGAGTCTTGCTATATTAGGACAACCCTCCTCCTACCCTCTCAGAACTCCTACTTGGTACGGGTTGGCTGTTAGTGCAAGCACTGTGTCATGTCATGTTAGTTCTCCTAGTCCCCCCCTTGTCATTTGGGTTAGGGAACCAGGTAATTCTTGTTTTGTTATGAGTATATGGTCCTCCTGACTTGAGTCTTTTGGGAGAGGGGTCTATTAGTGCTTGTCATGGGTGATACTAATAATATTATAATATTGTTATTATTCTGTGATTGTTGTTGTGTTTTGTTGTTCTACTACTGGAAGGTAGCCAATGGCTAGTGTAGAGCTTTTCCACACAGACTTGCTATGTTAGTTTGGCTTTGTAAAGAACCTGGCAGTTTCATTTGAAACTGGCCAGATAGAGCTTTGAACAGCGCCCTCGCGCTGTGGAACTCCAGGTTTCACTGGAGTTAACTATTTCCTCTCCGGGGCAGTTCAGAGGCTGAGCCTAACTGCAGAAGTCCTAATATAGCAAGATTCCATGAGAAGAAAAGCAATTACTAAGGTGAGTAATTTTTTCTTATGTTTGATTGTGGGTGGGGGTAGCTTTAGGGTGTCCTGAGGCTGGTGAATGTGTTTGGGATGGGACCACAGCTGCTCAGAATTATTTTTTTTTTTTAAATGTTTGAAGTTTTTCAGTAAACAATTAACATAAACACCTAACAGACAAGGCCTGATTTACATGCATCATAAGATGTACCAAAAATTAAGGGGAGAACATAACATATTACATCGTTTGGGAGCTTGCAGCAGGCAGTAACCAAAAGGACTGAGCCGCCAGGCGCTAGGACCAAATGGAAAACTTCTGTCTAGCAATATACAGCTGGGGACTGCCCCCGATGTTGGCGCGTCAACATCCAACCTGTGGTATAAAAGGTGCAGTCCCCCATCCCATCCCCAGTTCTTTTCCCACCATTGACCCACGCAGATAGGACCTCCATGGACTCTGGCTTCTAGTCAACCATCATTTTTATCGCATTTCAATCGCAATTTGTTATTTTCACAGTTTAACCTTTCTTCCTTCAGTTCTTTGAGTTTCTGCGTGTCTTTTTCTCCAGTAATGTCTTCTGACCGGTGAACGAAGTGTGCCTGTGTTAAGCAGATCCCCGCTAAAGATGGTCACTCCTTGTGCCTTCTCTGCCTAGGCTCTAACCACAACACTGAGGCCTGCCAGCACTGCCAGGAGTTCAACCAGGCCACACAGAGACGCTGCTTGAAGACTCTTCAGGCTTTCCTTCTGCAGCAGAAGTTAGCAATGATGAAGGCGCTCCAGGGCAAAAACTCTTCTTCCTCCTCCTCCTCCCTGGCCTCCGGGGCGTCATCTTCTTCTCAGAAAGAGAAGTCTAGTAGTAAGCACAAGCACTGTGGCAAGGATAGGGATCGGCCTTGGTTGGCTTCCCGTTCCAGGTTGCCGCACAAGTCAGCGATCACTTAGGTCTTGTTCCACTGCTCCTCCAATCTTGGCATTGTCTACATTGATCCCATCTTCAGGGGCAGAAGTCTCTAAGTGACGCCCAGAGCAATACACTCACCTCTCCCTCACACGTGGCACCTCTGTTTCAGCGGGAGTTACCTCCCCTTTGCAGGCTACACCTGCGTTGGTTGCTTCTCCTGTCCAGCATCAGCACCCTTCTTCTCAATCGTCGCTGTCCACCCTGGCATCAGCCCCAGTGATGCATTTACGGCAGTTGAATAAGCCTCAGCCAGTGCCAGCTGGTCCTTTGTGACAGCCACAACAGACGCCTGCTGAATTGACACCAGGCCCTTCGAAACTGACACCAGCTAGCCCAGTGCCGCCAGAGCGATCTTCGGCTCACTCGGTCCCCCAGGGACCGATGCCAGAGCATGCAAAATTAAGGACTAATGCCAGGGGATCCATCACTCCCCTCCCCCTCCTTTGGATTATAATGCTTTGTTCATGGCGTGGTGGGAGTTCATGCAGCACAAGAATCCTTGGAGAAGGCGGCTTTCCCCCTCACCAGTCTAGGTTCTCCCTACCCCTCTCCAGTCTCCCGGTGACAATAAGAACCGGCACAAGAAGGATCGCCATCCACTGACACTGATCCCAGATTCTGAACCGTCTGGGGGGGATTCCTTCTCTTCCTTGTAAGACTCAGAGGATTCCAGGTTACCCTCTGAGCTTGAGGAACCCTGGGATACCCCCAGGTCCCCTCCTGACAATCCAGCTTTCCTCAGCGTCATGAGGCACATTGAGTCCCTCATGGGCTGGGACTTGAATAAATTGGACCCGGAATGCAGACACCTGGCAACCTTCCTCCATAAGGAGGACACACTGCCTACGATTATCCTTCTCTCATTGACTAGAGGATGTCAACAAGGCCACCTGTAATAGAAACATAGACTCCTACTGCATAAGCTGCAGATCCTAGTTAACCAACAGCCTACTTCCTCCTACTCCCTCACAAGACTTGCTTTATGTCTGTCCCATGCATTCTTGAATTCCCCCACTGTTTTTGGCCCCACAACCTCCTCAGGAAGGCCGTTCCATGCGTCTACCACCCTCTCTGTGAAAAAAATACTTCCTTACATTGCCCCTGAGCCACCCCCCTTCTATTTTTAAATTGTGCACCCTTGTTCTTGCACATCTTTTTCTGAAAGATGCTACCCTCTTGGGCTTTGTTGATTCCCCTGAGGTACTTAAATATTTCTATTATGTCCCCCCTTTCCTTGAGGGTATACATATTAAGCTCCTTTAGTCTCTCTCTTCTTATGGCTTTTGGTGCACACCCTGCACCATTTTACTTGCTCTCCTCTGGACTGCCTCTATCCTGTCTGTCCTTGTGGAGATGGGGTCTCTAGAACTGCATGCAGTATTCCAGATGGGGTCTCACCAACTGTCTGCACAGAGGGATGACAGCTTCCTGGTTTCTACTAATGATGCCTCTCCCTGTGCATCCCAGTATCCCCCCCAGCCCTTCTTACTGCCTTCTCACATTGCTTGCCTACCTTTAGGTCATCTGATATGACTACCCCAGGTCCTTTTCCATTTTTGTTGTTGTTAGTACCTCCTCCCACATTGTGTATTCTTCCCCTGGGTTTTGGTTTCCCAGGTGCACTACTTTACACTTCTTTGCATTGAATCTAAGCTGCCATGTTTTTGACCATTCCTCCAACCTTGCCAAGTCCCTTCTCGTCCTTTCCACCCCACCTTGTGCATCAACCCTGTTGCAGATCTTTGTGCCGTCTGCAAAGAGGCATACTTTCCATTCCAGTCCCTCTGCAATGTCACCTATAAAGACTTTAGAGAGGACTGGTCCTAGTACTGAACAGTGTGATACCCCACTAGTAACCATCCTTTCTCAGGCATGGACTCCATTTACTATAATCATGTGCATCCTGTTGTCCTGCCAATGTTTTACACAGGCTACAACCCTGGGACCCACTCCCAGGCTGGCTAACTTGTTTATTAATCTTTTATGTGGGAATCTGTCAAATGCCTTGCTAAAGTCTAGGTAGGCTATCATCCACCTGGCCTTACCTAAAAAGGCAGACAGGCTTTATCTTGTCCCCAGAGACCAGCCTTTTTATGGCACGAGCATCCTGTTGCCGACTTTGTGGTCATGAATGCTGCTCATGACTGTACTAAGAGGCCCAGACACCTCAGCACACATCCTCCAGATAAGGAGTCTCGGCAGGTGGACTTCTTAGGAAAGAAGGTCTGTGCCTCAGCCACTTTGACAGTTCAGTCACTCAACTTTCGGGCCCACGTGGTTCAGTACCAGAATGCCCTGTGGGACAAAGCTCTGCGGTTGGTACAGTGCCTCCCAGAGGACCCTACTAAATCTCAATTGACCCAGCTCCTAAAGTCTGAGTCAAACGTCTGCAGTCATGTCCTGAGGGCGTCCTACCATACCGCAGATGTAGCTGGATGGGGAGTGGCCTCTGGTGTCTGTATTCACCACCATTCTTGGCTCAGGGTTTTAGGCTCTGCCCCTGACATGCAGGCCAAAATCCTTGACGCTCCTTTTTAGTGGGTCAGTTCTCTTTGGTGAGAATGTTCAGAACATTATCTCCCCCCTACAGGAACTGGGTCGGGCTCTAAAGTCAGTATACTGGTTGTACCACTCCCAGCCAAAATCCCAACAGCATCAGCCCTTTCAGAATAACCAATGTCCGCAGTCCCGGGGACAGCAGCCCAGAGGAGCCTTCAAGCATAAGGTCACCTCCCATGCTTCAGGAGCCTCAGTCCCTAGAACCCCTAGGGCCTTGAGATGGTGGGGGGGGTCACTTCTCCCTTTACCTGGATGGACGGTGCAGAATCACCTTGGATCAGTGGGTGCTTCAACTTGTAGAAAGGGGGCATACTCTCAAATTTCAGGAGATAACCCACAGACAACCCTCCCTTGAACTCCAATTACCCTCAAGATCATATTGCCCTTATCCAGGCGGAGATCCTGGAACTTCTGCTCAAAAAAGCCATAGAAACCTGTTCCCTTAAATCAAAGGGGAAAGGGCTGCTATTCCCATTTCTTCCTGGTCCTAAAGGAAGACTGGTAATCTAAGACCAATTCTTGATCTAAGTCACCTGAATCTGTTTATAGAGTACAAACACTTCAGGATGGTTACCCTTTAAGGTCTGCTTCCCCCTTCTATGTCAAGGAGATTAGCTCTGCTTCCAGGATATGCAAGATACCTACCACACATTCAGGTTTTCCGGCCCCACAGGAGGTTCCTCTGCTTTTGATTCCAGGGGAACCACTGCCAGTTCAGGGCCCTGCTCTTTGGTCTTTCCTCCACACCTAGAGTCTTTACCAAGTGCCTGAGGCCCTTGGAAGGCAAGGTCTTTGTCTTCCACTACCTGGACGATTAGCTTCTCAGAACCCCCTCCAGAGACCAGCTCAGCTGCTCAGACAATGGAGATAACCTTCAATTTGTTTCGGACACTGGCCATTACTCTGAACCTACCCAAGTCCTTCCTCTGGCCAAGTCAATGACTGCAGGTCGTCTTAATCTTAGATTCGGCTCATGCCAAGGCATTCCTGCCTCTGGACAGAGCAGACTGCCTGAGGGCTCAGGCCCAATTGGTGTCTTCGCGCAGAGTCGCCTGCTAGGTCATTCCTTAGGCACTTGGGGCACATGGCAGCCATAGTCACTGCTCCACTGGCCCACCTGCATATGAGGGTGCCTAAGTGGACCTTACGGGTTCAATTGGACCAGTGCATGGACGATTTGGAACAAACGTCCTGGTTGCTGAACCCCTCCAATGTTCTCAGAGGATTCCCTTTCATGCAGAATCTCCAAGTCAGATTCTCACGACAGACGCGTCCTGTCTGGGCTGGAGCGCCCTCTTGGCAGACCAGCAGACCTGGTCTCAGTAAGCGTAGCATCTCCACATCAATGTGCTAGAGATGTGAGCAATCCTTCTTGCCTTTCAAGCCTTTCAGACTGATCTACTCCCAGGCCCTCTCCTGATTCAGATAGACATGTCGGTAGTCTTATTACTTCAACAAGCGGGGGGGGGACTTACTCATACCCCTGTGCAGGGAATCCTTGAGAGTGTGACATTGGGCCATAGAACTTGGGCTGGTTCTAACAGCAGTTCATGCTCCAGGCATCCAAAACGTCCTGGCCAACAACCTAAGCAGGTCCAGGTCGAAATCACATGAGTGGGAGCTCCTATCCTCTGTGGCCGAGGATCTCTTTGAAAGGTGGGGTCGTCCCGAGTCGGACCTCTTTGCGTCTCCACTAAATGCAAAACTGCCCAATTTCTGCTCCCTAGATCCGGAGCTTGGTATTTCCTGGCAGACGCATTGTCCCTCTCTTGGACAGGGAGGTTTCTGTATGACTTTCCTCCCTTCCCGCTCCTAGAGAGTTCTTCTCAAGCTGCTGTCAGAGAGGGCAGAGATGATCCTGGTCAAAAGTATGGCAACTTAGATTCAATGCAAAGAAGTGCAAAGTAATGCACCTGGGAAACAAAAACCCAAGTGAAGAGTACACAATTTTTTAGGGGGGGGTATTAACAACAACAAAAATGGAAAGGGGCCTGGGGTAGTCATATCGCATGGCCTAAAGGTAGGCAAGCAATGCGAGAAGGCAGTAAAGAGGGCTGGAGGGCTACTGGGGTGCATAAGGAGAGGCATCACTAGTAGAAAACAGGAAGTTGTTATCCCTCTGTACAGGCTGGCAGACTGGATAAGCCTAGCGGTCCTTATCTTATGACAGTTGGTGAGACCCCATCTGGAGTATTGCATGCGGTTCGAGACCCCATCTCCGCAAGGACATAGACAGGATGGAGGCAGTCCAGAGGAGGGCAACTAAAATGGTGCAGAGTCTGCACCAGCAGCCTTATGAAGAGAGACTAAAAGAGCTTAATATGTGTATCCTCGAGGAAAGGAGAGAGGGTGTCATGATAGAAACTTTCAAGTACCTCAAGGTAATCAACAAAGTCCAAGAGACTAGCATCTTTCAGAAAAAGATGTGCAAGAACAAGGGAGCACAATTTGAAGATTGGGGGGGGGGGGCAGTACAGGGGCAATGTAAGGAAGTCTTTTTTTCACGGAGAGGGTGGTGGACACATGGAACGGTCTTCTGAGGAGGTTGTGGGGTCAAAAACAGGGGACTTTAAGAATGCATAGGACAGACATAAAGCAATTCTAGTGGGGGTTAGGAGGAAGTTGGCTGTTGGTTAACTAGGATCTGCAGCCTACCCAGTAGGTAGGGAAATGGGCAGACTGGGTGGGCCAAACAGTCCTTCTCTGCCATCAAAGTCTATGTTCCTATTCTGATAGCTTCCTACTGGCCATGCCAGATACGGTTCCCATTGTTGCAGCAACTAGCAGTAGAACCTCTTCCTCCCCTGCCTCTTTGTTCTGACCTGTTCTCCCAGGAGCAGGGCGCTCTGATTCACCAGGACCTCAAGTCATTTCATCTCCATGCGTGGCTCCTTCAGACTTGGCCATTGCATGCTTTGGGGTTTCTACTAGGGTGGCAGATGTTCTGGTGGCTGCAAGGAAGCCTTCCACCAGAGCTATTTACGCCATGATTTGGAAGCAGTTCTCCATCTGGTCTACCACCTGGCATTTGGATCCATTTACCTGTCCAATGAATCTCATGCTGGAGTACCTCCTTTCCCTTTCAGACTCAGGCCTGGGCTACTCCTCTGTCAAGGTGCACCTTTCCGCCATTTCTGCATACCATGCACCCATTGCCTGCAAATATATTGCCCCACTGGACTTGTCCCACTCCTTTCTGTGGAGCATTCTCCATTTGAAACCTTCCATTAGGGATCCAGTTCTGCCATTAGAGTTGTTGTTTATTTTGGAGAAGCTCACTCTTCCTGCCTTTGAACCTGGTGCCACCTGCGAGCTGTGCTTTCTGTTGTGGAAGGCGTTGTTTTTAGTTGCCATTACTTCAGCTCGGAGGATTTCCGAGCTTCAGGCTGTGATGTGTAAAGAGCCTTACTTGGTTTTCAACAAAGACAGGGTATCTTTGCAGACCAGTCCTAAGTTTTTGCCTAAGGTGGTGTCTGAGTTTACTTTGAATCAATCCATCCACCTGCCTGTTTATTTTCATGAGTATTATAATCAGGGGGAGACTTTACTCCAAACTCTAAATGTTCATTGGGTGCTCCGTTTCTATTTGGACCGCATTTGACCTTTCAGAAAATCCGACCAGTTTCTTTCATTTGCCCCCAGGAAAAAAGGGGTTCCTGTTTCGAAACCGTGTTTAAGTGGTTAGCTAACTGCATTGTGTATTGTTACCGCAAGTACAGCAGGTCTTTGCCAGGCCAGGTCAACGGTCATTCTACCAGGGGTATGGCTGCCACGATGGCCTCTTTCAGGAATATCTGCTGCAAACATTTGTGCAGCCACCACTTGGAGTTCTGTCCATACTTTCATTAGATATTACAATTTGCACATTGTCTCCAGGCGTAGAGCCGGTTCCAGACTTGCAGTTCTCCAGGGCCTCCTGTCGGCAGTGCATTCCCTCCCTCCTTCCCCTTGTTGCTTTCTCTGTCGAAGCTTTGCTGCTTTCCTCATTTAAGAGGAACCTCTTCGGTTCTCCAATTTCTGTACACTCTGGGACTGCTAGAAGAAAGCGTCCATGCACAGGAGTGCCCTCTGACGGCCCAAGTGTATTACCTGCTGCAAGAGATACCCCTCGAAGATCTACCATTATGGTAAGTACACAACTGTACTTTCTAGGAGTGATATATGTTGTTCATCCACACGAACCCATCCAACCTCCCCGGCTTCAACGCACAACCCTCTGCTTCCAGCTGGCAAGATCTGGCGTCAAGTGGCGGAGCCGAGGGATATAAGATCCAGGTGGGTGTGTGGGAGGAGCCAGCTTTCACACCATCCGGCAAGATTTAATGGGGAAAGGGACATACGAACATAAGAAGCCAGCAGGAGGAGGACATTTGGTCCATCAAGTCTGCTCATATTGTAGGGTCCGCAGCTTGAGCTAATGTCCCTCCCCACTCCTCCCATCCTCCCTATCCATGATCGTTACCTTCCCCTTATGTTTATCCCAGCCTCTCTTAAAGCTGCCCGCCGTCTT
The DNA here is from genome assembly GCA_016271365.2 of Neoceratodus forsteri. Classification (NCBI taxonomy): domain Eukaryota; kingdom Metazoa; phylum Chordata; order Ceratodontiformes; family Ceratodontidae; genus Neoceratodus; species Neoceratodus forsteri. The sequence goes on from CM028137.1 coordinate 514,737,358, forward strand.
CAATCAGATGACCTCTTCCGGCAATGCATTCCAAGTGTCCACCACCCTCTCTGTGAAGTGCTTCCTGACCTCCCTCCTAAACCTCCCACCCTCCAGCTTAACACTGTGCCTCCTCGTGTTATGGTTGCCACTCAACTTAGAGACTCTCCTTGTCAACCTTATTTATCCCTTTCAAGTACTTGAAGGTCCCAATCGTGTTCTGTCTCTCTCTCTCTCTCTCCCCCGTCTTCCAGGGACTACATGTTCAATGCCCTCAGCCTGTTCTCATTTGCCTTAACCTGCTATCATCTTTGTAGCCCTCCTCTGGACCTTCTCCAGCAGGTTAATGTCCTTTTTGAAGTGTTGGGCACCAGTATTGAACTCCATACTCTAGATATGGCCTTACCAGTGACCTGTACAAGGGCAGTATGACCACCTCTCTCCTACTACTGATCCCCCTAGATATGCATCCCAGCATCTTTTTTGCCTTTGCCACTGCGTGGAGTGCTTCACTGCCAGGTCCTTCTCCTCCTCCGATGGAGATACTCGGACTCCACCCAGGTAGTACTCTGTCCTGGGATTCTTGGCTCCAGTATGCATAACTTTGCATTTCTTGGCATTGAAGCCAAGCTGCCAGATTCTGGACCACCTCCCCAGCTTTTCCAGATCTTCCTGCAAGTCCTGTGTACCTTCAGCTGTGTCCACTCTATCGAGGCACAGGTAGGAAGCACAGGGAAAACCCAGGGGCAGTTGTAAAATTCACCAAAACTGTACTCACAGTAGCAGTAATATAAAAAAATAAACTTGTTCATAACTATGTACAGAAGCAAAATAAAATAAAATCTTTTTTGTAATCTCCCTTGCAGTAGCAGCTTAGCTGTTTCATAAGTCTTTTCAACCCCCACCTTTGCAAACATCCTGTCCTTGTAAAATTTTCCTGTTCTCGTAAATATCAGGAGCTGCTAGAATACAGTATGCTTCCCGAGGCCCCTACAGCCCTTGCAAAAAAAGGCTGACATTTACACCCAAATAACCTCTAGCTTTCTGCAGTCATCTCAAATTATAAATATATACACATTTCAACAGTAATGCTAGATATTTTCTAAACAAAACTGATCCCATTATCAGTTTCATTCCATACAGTGATTTGTACATATTTTTATATTAGCAGATATGCAAGGGAGGAAAAACAGACAGCAAGAGAAAACAGAGGCAAAGAATTGCGAGATTGTTCGGGTTAATCAGGAAAATTTGGTTGCTCAACCAGACAGAGAAGATAGGAAAAAAAAAAAAACAGACAGAGAAGACAGAAAAAAGAAAAACTAGATCCTTGCATTTACAGTTTCTCCACAACAAATGAGACTGGGTCCTATTCTACCCTGTCACACACTCCCTCAGAGCTTGGTGTCATCCGCGAATAGGCACATTTTGCCCTTAATGCCCTCACCAATGTCATTGATGAAGACATTGAACAACACCGGCCCCAGTACCGAGCCCTGTGGGGCTCATCATACTCGTGCCAGATAACTCCCCCCACAACCACCCTCTGGGTTCTGTCCCTCAGCCAGTTTTCCACCCATCGGGCCATCTTTTCGCCGACCTCGAGATCCACCAACTTCCTGATCAACCTTTTGCGGGGCACAGAGTCAAAGACCTTTCTGAAATCAAGATAGAGGATGTCTACCGCTTGGCCTCTGTCTACTGTCTTAGTGACACAGTCAAAGAAGTCAGATTCATTTGACACAATCCCCCCAAATGAACCCATGCTGCCTTGCATCCTGGAGACCATGCTCTTCTAGATATTCCACCAACTTTTCCTTTAGTATGGTCTCCATGAGCTTGCCCACAATGGAGGTCAGACTGACTGGTCTGTATTTCCCTGGGTCATCCTTGGGACCGCTTTTCTGGAGGGGCACTACATATGCTGTTCTCCAGTCCTGCGGCACCACGCCTGACTCTAGTGAGCTATTAAATAGGTCTGCCATAACATATGACATGCCAAACAGTGTGGATGAACAACATATACCACTCCTAGTACTACTGTTACAGGTGAATAACCTGTTCTAGGGGGCACGGATATGTTGTTCAATCCACACTTCTTGGCAGGTTCCTTGCCGCTTTAAATCTTGCCGGAAGGTCTTCAAGCTGGCTCCTCCCACCCGGGTGATAAAACTCTCTGCTCCGCCCCATGACGCCAGATCTTCCTTACCGCTTGGAAGCTCAGGTTCCCTCCTTAGCGCTCTGCGTTTTAGGCCTGGATCCAAACTCGTCTGTTAAACCAAAAATCATACTTAAATTTATTAGACTTAGGTCTTTTTCTTCCTTCGCGGCTGCGATGGACAAGTCGACTCCCGGATTTCAGCAGTGCCCTTGCGGGCAGATGTCTCTGACCAATCCGCACTCCACGTGCATTTACTGCCTTGGGCTCGATCACGATCCGCAGGTCTGCGAATTGTGCAAGTCCTTCTTGGTCAACGTTCTCGAAGAGCGTGCTGCCAGACTTCAACTTGGGTGCCCCGAGAGATATATTCCTCCGGTGAAGTCGAAGGAGGCCCATTGGGCGGTGTCTGGCGGCGGGCACGGCTGAGCAACTTGAGCAGATGATCGCCCTCGAGGAGGAGGCGGCCCAGGCCGCATCTTCTTCTTCCTCAGTCGCGGCGGCATTTATCCCACTCTCCTTGGGCTCCTCCTACCCAACTTCTTTCAAGGAGCTTTGTCAATCCCTCTCTACAAAAGGTGAGGGTCCATCGGGACATTACTCTCAGTCCAAGAAGAAGGACTCAAAGGGTAAGTCCCGTCGACGGTTGTGGGAGCGGGAGAGGTCCTCTTCCCCGGATAGTAGACTCTCGACGTAGGTCAAGGTTGCGGCTAAGGCCGCTGGCTTCACGGTGTCCCTGTCAGGTCAGCCGGCCGAGACACCCGTCTACATAGTCGAGATTTTTCTCGACCCATCGGATGGGCCGACAACCCTTCTTCACCGGTTCCCACGGCGGTAACAGAGGACTTGCCTGTGCCGGAGTCCCCTGTTAAGGTTTCTGAGCTGAGGGAGAAACAGGTTTCCCCCGCTCCCTCCCAGACCCACCCTCGGAAACACCGAAGGTCTCGGACCTCTTCTCGGTCCAGTCGATCCCACCGACATCTGCAGTCTCGGTCTCGGCACCAAGGGAAGTGGCGGCACCGCTCATCCTCGTCTTCATCCTCCTCAGAGGATAGGCTCCAGCGCAAATTGCGTCGGCACTACAAGCACCTGATGTGGCAGCAGCTCCTTTTGACCAGGAACAAGCTGACACCGTCGCCTTCCCCGGCCATTAAGTGGCTGTCACCTGAGCGGCCGAAGCAACCCCTCGTGGTCATCGAGGAACCGAAGCCGGCACTGGTTGTTCGGCCGAAAACAGCTGCACCACCCATTGTGGTGGAACCCCCGCCTCCACAACCTAAATCTGGGGCTCCGACCAAGGATTCTCAGTCGGGTCAGGGGCTGCCCCATCGGTTGTCTGTCACCCTCACTCCCGATCATCCTCGGCAGGTGGAGGATGGCTCGTGGTGTCAGCTGTTTGCAGACTCCTCTGAGTCTGATGATGACTTTTCCCTGTTCTCCAGGTCCCTCGACCTGGAGTCCACCGGGGGGCAGTCGGTGGACGAGAGCCCATCCTCGTTCATTGGAATGCTCCGGCTCATCTCAGAATCTACTGGGGTGAAGCTCGAACCCATGTCAAATCAGGCCAAGTATCCCCTCACGGAGATACTGGACCAAGGGGATTCTCCCACGGAGGCCTTTCCGGTGGCTGAAGCCTTTGTTGGCCCAGCTCTGGAGTTATGGCAGCAGCCGGCTTCTTGTCCTGCTCCTTTGGCCAGGAAGTATGTGGTCCCCACCCGCTCACTCTCCAGATTCTCGGAGCACCCCTCTGCAGAGGGGCTTGTCACCGACAGTGTTTTCTGGCGCTCCGGGAACACTCGGGATGTGGACAAGCCACCCGATGATAAGTCCAAGAAACTGGACTACTCCGGGCGTAAAGTCTACACTGCTTCCTCCTTAGGCCTTTGTACAGGGTCAAGTGGTCCAGGTCCAGACGGACAGTACCACGATCATGTACTACCTAAACCGCCAGGGCGGGATGCACTCCTTGCCCCTGTGCAGGGAAGCTCTCCGCACTTGGTCCCTCGTGCGCAGACTGGAAGCGGATCTCCTAGCCATCCATGTGGCAGGAGCCTCCAACACTCTGGCCGATGCCCTAAGTTAGATAGGTGCTGCATCTCACGAGTGGTCTCTCCTGTCGGAGGTAGTACACAATCTGTTCTCCCACTGGGGCACACCTCAGGTGGACCTGTTCGCCTCCATGGAGAATGCAAAGCTGAGGCTGTTTCATGCCCGCCCCCCTCAGCAGGGCGAGGCCGTGGACCCCGGGCCTCTTTTATGCCATTCCCCCATTTCCCTTGATCCACAAGGTGCTTTTCAAGGTGAGGAGAGACAAGGCGCAGGTGATTCTGGTAGCCCCAGACTGGCCCCGCGAGTTCTGGTATCCAGATCTCCTCAGCCTCAACTTCAGGCTCCCGAGGCGGCTTCCAGCCCGCCCAGACCTGATCTCAGTCAACCAGGGGAAGGTACTCCACCCGGACCTTCAATCCCTACACCTGACGGCCTGGTTCCTGAACGGCTAGAGTTCCAGGCCTTGGGTCTTTCTGACAAGGTCCTCAACGTTGTCGAGGTATCCTGCAAGGAGTCAACCAGAAAATGCTATGCCTTCAAATGGAAGAGATTCTCCATTTGGTGTCAGGATAAGGGGTTGGATCCTTCCTCCTGTTCCTTGGCTAGCATTCTGGACGACCTGTGGTCCCTTTCTCAGCAAGTCTTCGGTCGACGACCCTTAAGGTGCAACTGGCAGCCATCTCTGCTTACTAGGCGCGGGCCAGAAAGCAGTCAGTGGCGCAGGAGAAGGTGGTTGGGCGCTTTTTCAAAGGCCTTGATCACATATCCCCTCCAGTGCGAGAACCTCCACCTCTGTTGGATCTACTGCTGGTATTCGCTAAGCTCATGGGCAAGCCATTCGAACTGATGCACAGGTGTGACATCTCACCTGTCGTGGAAGACCGCCTTCTTGGTGGCTATTACGTCAGCCAGAAGGATGGGAGAGCCCCAGGTGCTTTCCATCGAGTCTCCTTATCTGGTCTTCCACAGGGACAAGGTTGTCCTACGCCCCCATCTGAAGTTCCTTCCGAAGGTGGTGTTGGAGTTTCACCTTAACCAGCTGTTGACTCTGCCGGTGTTCTACCCCAGTCACACCTCGGAGGCTGAATATGGGATCATTCTTTGGACCCTAGAAGAAGCTCTCTTACTATAAGGAAGGGCAGCTGAGATTCGAGAGGATTCGCCTTCTGTTTGTCACCTACGTGAAGCCGCACCTGGCAGACCTACAGCCAAGCGGGGCGATAGGCAGGTGGGTCACCACCTGCATAGATCTCTGCTATGGGTTGGCGGGCATGGAGCCTCCCAAAGGGATGAAGCTCATTCTACCTGCCATACCGCTGCTTCGATTGGCTTCTTCCAGGGACGCCCCTATCCAGGAAATCTGCAGGGCTGCTACCTGGAAGTCGGCACACACCTTCATTACCCACTACCACATCGACCTTGAGTCATGCCGGGATGCTGGTTTTGGGACCTCGGTTCTCCAGTCCTTGTTTCCTAAATAGGGGGTGTGCGCCTTACCTCCCTCCACCCGGAGCCTCCCACAGGGATAAGAGCTCATTCTACCCGCCATACCACTGCATCGGTGGCTGCTTCTAGGGACATCCCTATCCAGGAAATCTGTGAGGTTGCCACCTGGAAGACAGCAAACACCTTCCTCACCCATTACCACATCGACCTTGAGTCATGCCGAGATGCTGGTTTTGGGGCCTCCGTTCTCCAGTCTTTGTTCCCAAGGTAGGGGATGTGCGCCTTGCCTCCTTCCTCCCGGAGAACTGCTAGGAGTCTGCCGAGAAATGTGGATGAACAACATATCCACGTCCCTAGAAAAACGGTTAATCACCTGTAAGATTAGTTCTAGGAATGTATATGTTCATCCACATGGACGCACAAACCTAGCTTCCAGCAGGCTAAGATCTGGTGTCATGGGGCGGAACCGAAGGCTATACCACCTGGGTGGGAGGAGCCAGCTTGAAGACCGTCCAGTTATCCTTAAAGGGGAAAAGGACAGGCCAAGAAGTGCGGGTAAACAACATATGCCACTCCTAGAACTACTGTTTCAGGTGAGTAACCTGTTTTTCTTGAAGGCTAATGTGAATTATCTTACAGACGTTATATTGTCGGGGAGATAGGACATCAAAGGCAGCCAGGAAATTGAGTTGTGGGAAATAGATACAATTCCCTCAAATTTTGGGGAAAGAGCAAGACAGACCCCCCTACTGGCCCAAAAAATAAGGCCCAGCTGAAAAAAGGCATGGGGAAGACTGCAAGCTGGGAGCAAAAATGTTTTTTGCATACTGAAACAGGTGGTATAAAATCCCCTCACTTCAGAAGCTCAGAGCTTTTTGGCATTGCATTTGGACACTTGTTCCTGACTACAAGAGAAGCAAGACTGCCACTACAGAGACAGACTTAAGAAGCAGTGAATGCTACAGAAGGACTGAAACTTTTGCCAACTTTTGGTTCTGGACTTTAGGAATTTTCCACACAGAAGGTAGAAATTAGACTGTTAAATTTTACAGTACGTTTCTTTATGCATAATTCCAGTTTTTGCTTTGTTGTTCTGTAACCTGAGTTTTCTGAAATCTTTTGTTTGTAAAGTTTTATGAAATCTAAATGATTATCATACGAAGTATTTTGCTTTTGGAACTGCCTGTGAGTGATTTTGTGTGCCTAAAGGTAAAGAGGTTTATTTAATTCTGAGACCAACCTGGTTAATGCAAGGTGTCACCATTCGCTACCAAGTCTACGATCCAATAATGGAATATCTGGGTGCCTTAAGTAAGGGAGATGCACAGGTCTCAGGAGGAGCCTGTAAAGGGGGAACTGGGTGCTGCACACCTTGTGGGAGAGGACACAATCAGATTTACATGGGCAAACCCCGGAGAGCTCATAACACTTAGGGTCTCTTCCCGGTACAGCAACCGAGGAGAGTTGTCACCTGGCTACAGACTTGAAACTGTACTGTATCCTTCCCCGGATTAGAGAGAGTAAGCCCTGGAACCTCATGACGGGTGTTCAGTCGTGAGCATGGCAAGCACTCTAGACAGACACTTGGAGGGTATTCCTGTCACCCCCCAAATTACGGATTGCACTTATGGGGTGGGCACTGTGAGCTCAGTGGACTTGGCCTCCAGGACTGGGTTTGTGACAGATCTAGAGCACAGTGGTGGGATCCGAGAAATATTGGAGGCACAGGCATAGAGGTTGGATTCGAGGCCAGTGTATCAGACTGACAAACTAAAAATATTACACTAAAACAGGGCAGAGATTTGGAAAACGTCAAATCTGGTTACAGTATAATGTTCCCTACCTTGTTTTTGTTTTTTTTCCTGTAAGTGTAGCAGTAGTTAGGGAAGAAGATGGCTTCCAACTACAGCGAATACACTGCAAACCACGTAAGGCAGTTGTGTCAGGAAAGAGGGGTCCAGTATGAGGTTTGATCCAAAAAGAACCTCGTGGAGGCTGTCGTAGCAGCCACTGAGCAAGCGGTTGCCCGAACCTTGAGTCACAGCAACTGATTGAAAGGGACCAGACCTTGGGCTTTGGGGTGCCAAGGGACATTGCAGCCTCCAGTCTCGGGGAGGAGCACAGTGAGACCAGAGGGAACCCAGAGCCACAGCGCCAGGGGAAGGCCACCACAGAGCTGGAGCTGGAAGGGTTCTGGCTACAATTTGAGCTGAAGATATTAGAGCTGGAGCAGAGAAAGTTCGAAGCCCAGCAACAGAGGGAGTTTGAGCAGAAGAGGTTTGAACTGGAGATGCAGGAAAAACAGGGCCAGAGAGAGTTTGAACTGAAGAAACTAAGAATCCCAATGACCAGCACCTGAGAAAGTAAGTGGCAGAGGTAAACCTGAAACTCCAGTGCTGGGGTATAAGTTAAATTTTAAATTAATAGCTTTAAAGGGGGGGGATATGGATGCATTTTTTGAATTGGTTTGAAAAGGTCCGTTTCTAGGGACATGGATATGTTATTCATCCACACTTTCTGGCAGGTATCCTTGCCACTTTAATTCTTGCCGGAAGGTCTTCAAGTGGAACCAGTGAACCAGAGGAGTGGCTATCTCTGCAAAGCAGTGTGCAAAAGATGGAGATTAGTGCCCAAAAGGTGGATAAGCAGAAAAGGGGCAAAGTTCAGCAGACGGGCAGACAGCAAGGAGAACCAGGGATAAATGACAACCATGGAAGGGGCTGGAGTACAACAGTGAGACAGTCTAGGGAGGTCAAATCATGGAAAGCCATGTGTGCAAATGCCAGGAGCCTTAGCAACAAGATGGGAGATCTGGAGGCTGTCATGGTGCAGTCAGACCTGGACATTGTGGCCATCACTGAAACCTGGTGTAATGATGACCACGACTGGGAGATGGCCATACCTGGCTACAACATATTCAGAAGAGACAGAGCAGGCAGGAAGGGAGGAGGAGTGGCACTCTATGTGAAAAATGACATAAGGGCCACAGAAACCAGGAGGAACAAATGGAGAGAGAGATACTGTGGGTTGCTGGAAAGGAAAATGGGGACAGCCATCCGCACAGGTGTGGTCTATAGACCACCAGCCCAGGAGGAAGAAACAGATAGGGAGTTGATGCCAGCCATCCAAAGGATGGCAGACAAGGGTGAGGTAGTACTGGTTGAGACTTCAATATTCCAGACGTGGACTGGAGCATCCCAGCAGCAGCATCAACTAGAGCAGATTTATCCTGACTCCTTCAGGGTGCCTTCCTCAGCAACTGGTCGTGGAACCAACTCGCAGAAGGCAATACTGTACCTTGTGCTCCACAACAGGGACAGTGTGATGGGGGTACAGTGGGGAGCACCTGGGAAACAGTGACTACCAGTCATTGTGGTTTGAAATCACAGAAAGAGCAGAACCAAACCACACAAAAAACACGTGATACAAATAGGATGCTGGGATGTATAGGCAGGGGCATTACCAGCAGGAAAAGGGAGGTCATAATTCTGCTTATACAAGACACTAGTGAGGGCTCTCACCTGAGTACAGTGTACAGTTCTGGAGACCATACCTACGTAAGGACATAGACAGGGTAGAGAAGGTTCAGAGGAGGGCAACAAAGATGGTGCATGGATTGCATCACAAGTCCTATGAAGACAGGTTGAAGGAACTGAACATGTACTCCCTGGAGGAGAGGAGGGAGAGAAGGGATGTGATAGAGACATACAAGTATCTTACAGGGAGGAACAGGGTGCAGGAAAACACTATTTTTAAGCGAAAAAGATGTTCCAGGACTAGAGGGCATGGGATGAAGTTGGAGGGAGGACGATTCAGAGGAAACATGAGAAAGAATTTCTTCACAGAACGGGTGGTGGAGAAGTGGAACACCCTGCCAGAGGAAGTGGTGGGGGCTGAAACAATCACGGATTTAAGAATGCATGGATAGACATAAAGGAATTCTGGAGGTCAGGGTAAGGGCAACAGACTACAGAAACAAACTGAACTTACAAGCTCAAATGGGCAGACTGGGTGGGCCATAGGCCCTTATCTGCTCGACACTGTCTATGTATCTATGTAAAACTCTCGGCTCCGCCCCATGACGCCAGATCTTCCTTACCGCTTGAAGCTCAGGTTCCTCCTTAGCGCCTCGCTTTAGACTGGATCCTAACTCTTCGGTCGCCTGAAATTGCTTTTGAAGTTTTCTAAACTTCAGTCTTCATCTTCCTCGCAGCCGCGATGGACAAATCTGTTCCTGCTTGCGGAGGTGCCCTTGCGGACAGAAGATGTCCAGGGCGGATCCGCTCTCACGTGCGTCTACTGCCTTGGCCTGAATCACGACCCGCCAGGCCTGCGGGTTGTGCCGCTCTTTCTCGCCAACGCTCTGGACGACACATGCCCAATTGAAGCTCGGGTGCCCAGAAACGTTTCCCACCGGTAAAATCTAAAGAGGCTCATTGGGCGGTGTCCGCGGCAGCTGGCTCAGCTGAGCAGCTCGAGCAGTTGATCACCCTCGAGGAGGAGGCGGCCCAGGCCGCATCTTCCTCCTCCTCGGCCGCGGCTTTTATCCCACTCTCTTTGAGTTCCTCGTATACGGCTTTGTTCAAGGAGCTTTGTCAATCCCTTTCTATGAAAGGAGAGGGGCCTACGGGACATTCTTCTCGGCCCAAGAAAAAGGAGTCGAAAGGTAAGTCCCACCGTCGGCACTCGTGGGAGCGGGAGAGGTCCCCTTCCCCGAGCAGCCGACCGTCGACTTCAGTCGAAGTTGCGGCTGAGGCTGCTGGCTTCACGGTGCCTTCGTCAGGCCAGCCTGCCGAGACTCCCATCGACGAAGTCAAGATTTTTCTCGATCCATTAAACGGGCTGTCGACTGGAGAAGCCGACAACCCTACTTCACCGGTTCCCCCGGTGGAGACCGCGGATCTGCCTGCGCCTTCTGGGCCACAGTCCCCAGTTAAAGTGCATGAGCCGAGGGAAGAGCAGGTGTCCCCCGCTCCTTCCCAGACCCACCTAGGGTCCCGTTTCTTCCGGACTCTCTTCTCGGTCCAGCTGTCTCGCCGACGATCGGGCGGTCCCGGTCTCAGCATCAAGCAAGCCGGGGCACCGCTCTCCTCGGGTGAGGAGGCTGCAGCGCAAGCTGCGCCGCGCGCCACGAGGACCTTATGTGGCAGCAGTTGCTGCTGTCCGGGCCTAAGCCTACCCCCGCCAAGACCCCGCCATCAAGTGGCTGTCGCCTGAACGACCGGGCAACCACTGCTCCAGCTCGAGTTGCCCGCTCCAGGCCGCTAGGCCGAAACCAGCTGCTCCACCGATTGTGGTGGAACCTCCGCCTCCACAACCGGTTGGGGCACCGACCAAGAATTCTCAGTCGGGTCATGGCCTGCCCACAGGTTGTCGGTCACCCTCACTCCCGACCGTCCTCGGCAGGTGGAGGTGGCTCAGGCTGAGGCAGCTCTTCAGAGACTCTTCGGAACCGACGACTATTCCTCCTGATCTTACTGAGATACAACCTTGCAGCAGGTAACACCATTAGACTGAAGCCGGCAGGCCAGGACCCCACGAAATCTTTCTAGCTAGCAGTCTTCAGCGGGACCGCCCGACATCAGTCCCGCCCGATGTCAGACGTAGTACATAAGGAGGCGGTCCCGCCAGATTCCCCAGTTCTTTCCCGCCGTCGACTTGCATGTCTTGACCCTTCGGTTCGTTTCTAGCGCGCGACGCCTGGTTAAGTTCTTCCTTTGGGAAAAAGTTTTTTTCTGCTCAGTTTCTTTCTGATGTCCTCTCCAACCTCCGTTGAGGGCCATCCGTTGAAGTGCGCCTGTGGGAAGCAAATCCCGTTCAAAGACCCGCATTCGGCCTGCGTACGGTGCCTAGGCCCAGACCACTACACCCGGCCTGCTCCTTCTGCCAGGGGTTCAATAACCGGACCCGGATCCGTCGCCAGAAGGCCCTTCAGGCTGCTCCTGCTCGAGGAAAAGATTAAAGCCATGGACGCAGCCTCCAAGGGGGAGTCTTCCGACAAGGCCCGGAGACACCTCGAGAAGCATAGGGAGAGAGTGAGATCCAGGTCCCCGTCTAGGGCCTCTGACTCCCGTAGCTCCGGCTCCCGGTCCGACCGCTCCCCTTCCCGGGCCTGCTCTCAGCCTCCCCCTGCAGCAGTGAAGACCCCTTCGGGTTCCTCCTCTCTTCCTCAGGCCAAGACCTCCAGACCTTCTTTGTCCTTGGCCACTAAGGCCCTGTCGAGGTCGGGGGACCGTCATCACCATCACAAGTCCAGTTTCCGCCATTTGGAACCTGACGCCAGGTCCGTCTCTTTGCCGCCTCCTCCCCAGCGTAAGACCAAAGAACTGACTTCACTTAAGAGATCGTCTGACCCGACGCCGGCCCACCCGACGTCAGCCAAACACCATCGGTCCCGAGAACCGACGACCGCCAGACGCCCGTCGCCGGTTAGGCCTTTGCCTCCACGGACGCCGGCCGGGGGACCAACGTCCATCCTTACTGAGAAGAGGACCCCTTCGCCTCCCACCGACGTCGGTCAAGAGGCGATCACGGAGGAGGAGCTGACCCAGCCCGAGGACCAGACGGGCGAACCCGGTCCTGTCGCACCCCCCAGGGAACCCTCGCCGGAACCTGAGACCCCTGGGGAGCCGACGCCAGAATCTGACTACCGGCCATCGGTGCCCGGTCCGTCGTCTGGCCTCAGCATATCCGAGGTCAAGGAGTTGTTTACTTACTGGTGGGACACCATAAAGAAGGATGTGGTTCCCACACCACCTCCTCCTCCACCTGCGACTCCGCTGGCCCCCGCGCCCCCTACTTCACCCAGGGATGCGGGCCGAGTACCTTCCCCCCAGGAGCCTACGGATCCTCCTAGGGGTAGACCAGAAAAAAGGAGACCTCCATCCAGATCTTCTTCAGAGTCACCCAGCCCCAAGAGACCCAGAAGACGCCGCCATTCGCCTTCGACGGAGGACACGGGATCGGACTTCTCGGATGGATCCAGATCCCCCTCTCCGATCAACGTCCCTTCTCCGGACCCACGTGAGCTTCCAAGATCTCCTCCAGATGACCCATCGTTCTCAGAGATTGAGGCATATCCAGAACATTGGCTGGGACGCAGAGGAACTAGACCCCGAGAGATTACGCCTTGCCAGATATCTTCAGCAAAAAGATCCAAAGCCTGTGGTGGTGCCACCCTTGCTGGACACATTCGTGGATGTCACCAAGGCAGCGTGGAAATGTCCACACTCGCTTCCAGTGATGCCGAAGAAAGCTGACCGCCTGTGCAAGGCCCCTAGGGAGGACCAGTACTTGGCATCACATCCTCTGGCTGATTCTCTGGTCATTACAGCCTCTCATGACCGGTCCCAGAGGCCGCAACATTTGAGCACCCTGCCACCGGACCCAGAGTCCAAGCAGCTGGACGCTATGGGCAGGCATCCGCTACCTGCGCCATCAGATACCTCAACTACTTGACCCACATGGTACAGTTTCAAAACGCCTTGTGGGAGCAGGGACTGGATCTGGCGGAAAAGATGCCAGAAGGTGAGCAGAAGGAGGAGTTGCTACAACTCCTTCGAACGGGTTCGGACGTGGGAACCCAGGTGCTGCGAGCCGCGTATGATTCCGCGGACTCCTCGGCCAGAGCGGCAGCTTCAGGCATATGCCTCCAGAGACACTCATGGCTCCATGTCTCCGGATTCACCCCGGACGTCCAGAGGAACATCCTGGATGCCTCGTTTCATGGAGAAGTTCTCTTTGGTGAGTCCTCGGAGAAGGTCCTCACCAAACTTCAAGAGGCCGGGAAGTCGGTACGGTCTGTCCAGGCCATGTACAGACCAAGCTTAGTTCCTTTCGTAGGGAACCAAAGCCGCTGAGGCCGGATGCAGAGACAGCAGTCCCACGCCAGTCCGCACAACAGAGGGGCTCCTTCTCCCGTGAGCCCAGGGAAAGTCGTCCCTGGGTCGAAGCCAACGACCAGCTAAGTCGGCCCAGCCCGCTGGACCTCAGCCGCCACAGCATGACTCTTCCTGGCCCCCGCCTCAGGATCAACGGGACACCAAGGTCGGGGCCGTGATTATGACCACCTGCCAGGGTGGCAGCCATAACCACCGACAGGTGGGTCCTTCAGTTGGTCGAAAGAGGCCACTTTATAGAATTCATGGACAAGCCACCCACAAGGCCTCCTCTGCTCTCCCATTACTCGGGTCAGCACAGATCACTCATCAGGCAAGAGGTACTCGCGCTCCTGCAAAAGGGAGCGGTGGAGTATGTCCCAGAGAACCAGATAGGATCCAGATACTATTCCCACTTCTTTCTGGTTCCGAAGAAAACAGGGGACCTCCGTCCAATCCTGGACCTCAGCGACCTCAACATGTCGGTCGCCTGCAAACGTTTTCGCATGGTGACCCTCCAAGGACTCATTCCCATACTGAAAAAGGACGCCGCCTTAGCATCTCTGGACATGCAGGACGCCTACCTGCACATCCCAGTAGCTCAAGCGCACAGGAGGTTCCTGCGCTTCGAGTTTCTCGGCCACCACTTTCAGTTCTGGGCTCTTCCGTTCGGACTGTCTTCGGCCTCCAGGGTCTTTACCAAGTGTATGGCAGTCGTGGCATCGTCTCTGAGGAGACAGGGCCACTACATGTTCCGCACTCTGGACGACTGGCTTTCATGGCCGCCTCCAAAGAGGCGCTGTTGATGGCTATTCAGAGCACCCAGGATCTGTTCCAGTCTCTGGGCATTCTTATCAACTACGAGAAGTCTCTCCTCGTACCGTCCCAGAAGCTGCAGTTCATAGGCGCAGTTCTGGACACCGTCCAAGGGAAAGCCTTTCTTCCCAATGAAAGAGCGGAACACATCAGATCCCTCATCAGGGATCTTTCAGTGAAAAAGACCGTCCCGCCAGGTTGGTCCTTCGCTTGCTCAGACACATGGCTGCGGCCATTCCAACCGTCCCTTTGGCAAGGCTCCACATGTGGGTAACTCAGTGGATGCTCAAGGTGTAGTGGGACCAATGGCAAGACCACATGCAGCATCCGGTCAGAATCACGAACGCCGTGATTCGAGACTGGCAATGGTGGCTAGACCCAGGGACACTTTCTGCGGGTGTCCCGTTTACAGCGCCATCCCCGAAGGCAATCCTCTCCACAGATGCCTCAGGGCTGGGGTGGGGAGCGCACCTGAATGGGGTGAGATCCCAGGGAACATGGACCCCTCAGGAAGCCCACCTCCACGTCAACGTGCTGGAGATGAGGGCGGTCCTTTACGCCCTGCAGGCCTTTCAGTCAGAAATACCGTCAAGTACCCTTCTGCTTCAGACAGACAGCACGGCAATGATGTATTACTTCAACAAACAAGGAGGCGCACACTCTTACCCCCTTTGCAGGGAAGCTATGAGGGTGTGGGATTGGGTAATCCGACACGGCGTGAGCCTGATTGCAGTTCACGTTCCCGGAGTGGACAACATAGTCGTGAGACGGCCTGAGTCGCTCCAGGCCAGAGTCCACGAGTGGAACTTCTTCAGGAGGTAGCAGAGGATCTGTTTCTTCGATGGGGCACTCCAGAGTTGGACTTATTCGCTTCCCATCCAGCGTAAAACTGCCCAATTTTGCTCAGCTAGATCCAGGGCCTGGTGTTTTCTGGCGAGACGCGTTGTCCCTCTCCTGGGGACAGATTCTCTCGCTTCTCCCTCCCTTCCCGTTGATCCGAGAGTTCTTCTCAAACTGCGAGGGAGTGCAACAATGATCCTGGTAGCGCCTTTCTGGCCCAGGCAGATCTGGTTCCCCGGAACCTCCAGTTCCTTGCTTTCAGCTCCCACCTATTGTCTCAGGAGGAGGGTTCACTAGTCCACCCCGGACTTACGCTCACTGAACCTGCATGCATGGCTCCTAGAGACATAGCCATTATGCAATACGGGTCTCGCAAGAGGTGGCGAAGTCCTTTCCGTGGCCAGAAAGCCGCAATGCATGTGACATCGCCATGAAGTGGCGCGCCATTTTCTTATGGTCGAGACACGTGGCCTTTCCCTTTAGAATGCCCGTGAAAGGTGCTAACAGATTCTTCCCTATTCCATTCGGGTCTCGCTACTCCTCCATTAAAGTGCACCCTGCGCAATCTCTCATACCACTTCCGGTGGACAGCGCACAGTGGCACAGCTTGATGCCGCCGAGGCTTCCTGAGAGGTGTTACCCTAGGGCACACATCAAGGATCCTGCCTCCTTGGGACCTACTCTTTGTCCTGGAACAACTCACGCTCCCCTTTGAACCTGCCATGGATTAGCAGCCATGCTTGTCATGGAAAAACGTTATTTAGTTGCTGTCACGCCAGCAAGGAGAGTTTCCGAGCTTCACGCTCTCCTGTGCAAGGAGCCTTATTTAATTTTTCACCAGGACAAAGTGTCTCTGAGGACGAATCCTAAATTCCTGCCTAAGGTGGTCTCTGCCCTTACTTTCAACCATAACATCGATCTGCCTGTGTATTTCCCCAAGTACTCTAATAGAGGAGAGGCGTTGCTTCACACCCTGGATGTTCACCGCTCCTTAAGGTTCTACCTGAACAGAACTAAACAGCTTTGCAAGTCGGAGCAACTATTCATTTCCTTCGCTGAGGATGCTGGCCAACCAGTCTCTAAGCAGACCTTTCTCGCTGGCTTGTCCAGTGTATTTTATTTTGCACAACAATACATAAGCCCCTCCTGGTACAGTCTTGGGCTCATTTGACAAGGGGTGGCTACCTCCTTTGCAGCACTTGGCGAACGCCCACCTCGGCCATTTGTGCTGCAGCTACTTAGAGCTCAGTGCACACATTTATTAGGCACTATATCCTGATATTACATCTCGCGGAGAGCTGTTTCGGCCTGGCTGCTTGCAGAGTCTCCTGTCCTAGAGTCAGGACTTGTTCTAGATCTCTCTCTATTTTCCTCCTCCCAGAATGCTTTCAGGCGCTATTGCTTGGGGAATCGGTCCTCACGAAGACAGGGTTGCAAGAGCTGTATCTCTAAGATAGTACAGTTACATAAGAACTCCAACAGTAGAGATCTCAGCACAGCTCTGCAGCAGGTACCTTCCAGCCCACCATTCCCCTTAGAGGAGGTATGGCCACCAGGTCTGGACAGGAGCTTTAGCTCTTTTCTTCTGATGGCGATCCTCGGTCTCCCCTTCTGATGTCATCCTGCGGCCGGGAGTCTCCGGCGGGAGAACTGGGGAATCTGGAGGGACTGCATCCTTATGTACTACGTCGGGGCCGGGACCGACGTCGGAGGCGGTCCCCGCTGAAGACTGCTAGCTAGAAGATTTCTGTGGGGTCCTGACGCCTGCCTGCTTCAGTCCTAATGGTGTTACCTGCTGCAAGAGCTGTTCTCGAAGATCTACTGTTACGGTAAGTTCTTACGTAACTGTACTTTCTCCAGGCAGTGCGATCTGAAGTCCTCCGGGGGCCAGTTAGTGGACGACAGCCCATCGTCCTTCTTGGGTCTGCTTCGACTCATCTCGGAGTCCACCGGGATGCAGCTCGAGCCCGTGTCCAAACGGGCCAAGTATCCCCTGACGGAGATTCTGGACCGAGGGGATTCTCCCACGGAGGCCTTTCCGATGGCTGAGAGCATTGTCGGCCCAGCCTTGGAGCTTTGGCAGCGGCCTGCTTCCTGTCCTGCGCCCTCGGCCAGGATGGACGGGAAGTATGCGGTCCCTACCAGCTCTTTGTCGTTTTGAACACCTTCGCCGAGGGGTTAGTCACAGACAGCATTTTCCGGTGTTCCGTAACGCCTGGACGTGGACAAGCCCCCCGACAAAGAGTCCAAAAAGCTGGACTTTGCCGGGCACAAGGTGTACGCTGTGTCCTCCCTCGGCCTCCGACAGGCCAGCTCAGCTGTGCTGATGGCACACTTCTCCCACGCCCCCATGGGCTCCTGGATGAGGTTGTTTCTCATCTCCCGCCTGACCTGCAGACCACGGTCCGCCAGGTGCGGGACCAGGGTGGGCGATGGCGAAGCAGCAGCTCCAGACTGCTCTGGTCATAGGTGATTCCTGTGCCAGGTCAGTAGCGGATGCGGTGGCCATGCATCGCAGGGCGTGGCTGAGGATATCCACCTTCACGGCGGATACCCAGCACAAGTTGGCGGACGTCCCCTTCTTGGGGACTGACCTTTTTGACCCTGGAGTGGAGGGACACCTCCAGCGGATCGAGAGTCCTATGCCACTTGGACTCTGTCACCTCCGCCCAGAGGGACAAAGGTCGGCGCCAGCAGCAGAAGTCCTTTCATCCTTCGGCCCCTGTTTCCTGATCGCCCAGCAGCACCAGCAACAGGCTGTGCAGGCTCGCTTGGCATCCCAAACCCAGCCGCGGCTTCCTCCAACAGGAAGCAAAGAGATAAAGGCCTGAAGGTCCTCGGCCGGTTCTTCCTCCAAGCCTGCCCAGTGACGGCTGAGGGTGCCACCCCACCTCGCTCCCCCTGGGTTCCCCTGCGGGGACGCCCCACTCTTCCGCCTGGTCCGCTATCATCATGGACCGGGCCATGCTGGAGGTGGCAGGGAAAAGGCCTGCCTCGGAGTTCGAGCAGGCTCCGCCTTTTTGAGCCACTCGGGGCCACGGGTCTGTGATGCTCGCTGTCGGCCCACCAGGCCGATATTGCCTGTTCTAAAAGAGGTAATCAGGAAGGTGGCGGATCCTCCTCCAGACCCAGGGTTTGTGTCCAGGTACTTCTGGTCCTTCAACGGACGGGGTTGGTGCCCTATCTTCACCTGCACGATCTGAACAAGTTCCTATGTTTTGGACCTTTCAGGATGGTCTCCGGCTCAGATAATCCCATCCTTGAACGAGGCGTGGTGGTTCTGCTCCCTGGACCTCCAGGACGCGTTCTTTCACGTCCCAATCCGTCCGTCCCATCAGAGATTCCTCCACTTCAGAGCGGAGGGATCCCTATACGAGTTCCAGGCCATGGCCTTCGGCCTCTTCCTAGCTCCCAGGGTCTTCACCAAATGCATGGCAGTGGTGACATCATTTCTGTGGTGCTGAGGGTTCTGGGTGTACCCTTACCTGGATGATTGGCTGATAGCAGCCTCCAGACTGGAGGTGGAGTGGTCCAGAGATCTGGCCCTCCAGGTTTGTTCTCAGGTTGGCCTCTCCCATCACCGAGGGCCAAGTCGGAACTCGTGCCAAAGCAGGTGATTCTGTTCATTGGGGCAGAGCTCGACTCTGTGAGCCAGAGCGACGGCTCCCGCGGACAGGGCCGAGGTTCTTCCCCTTTGCCCAATCATTTGGTTGGGCAGTTGCGCCTGCCCGGGACTTCTGCCTCCCTGGCCTCATGGCTGCCTGCACCAGCGTGGTCCATTGGGCCCATTGGCATGCATCCCCTTCTGGGGGACTGGTTAGCCAATGGTCACAATGTCTACGCTGGACCGGCCGCGACAGTGACCCAGGAGATGTGGAACGCTTCCAATGGTGGATCCTGCAGCACATCTGCAGGAGGGTATCTCATTCGTCCGCCCGAGCCGACAGTCTCTCTCTCGATGCATCTTTGATGGGTTGGGGGTGCCCATCTGGGAACACCTGCCGCACGGCCCTGGTCCCCCGGAGTCCCGATGCCATCAAGCTGCTGGAGCTCGAAGTGGTCCGCTCAGCTCTCGTCGTTTTGTTCTGGCTTCTACGGGTCAAGTGGTTCAGGTCCAGATGGCAACACCACTACTACTTATGTACTATCTGAACCGCTAGGGCGGACGCGCTGCATGCTGTTGTGCAAGGAAGCCTCCACATTTGGTCCCTAGTGCGCAGCCTGGAGGCGGATCTCCTAGCCATTCACGTGGCAGGAGTCTCCAACACCTTGGCCGATGCCTTAGGTCGATATGTGGACTGCGCTCATGTTAGTGGTCTCCTCCTGTCAGGAGGTAGTATACAAGATCTCTCCCATCAGTACGCCAGGCTGGACCTGTTTGCCTCCAGGAGAACACAGCCTGACTCATGCCCGCCCCCTCAGCAAGGCTCTCCGCTGGGATGCCTCGAGGCCGTGACCTCTGGCCTCTTTCTACGCCTTTTTCCCCCCCATTTCCTTGATCCTCAAGGTGCTTCTCAAGGCGAGGAGGGACAAGGCGCAGGTGATCCTGGTAGCCCCAGACTGGCCCCGCCAGTTCTGGTATCCAGATCTCCTCAGCCTCAGCTCCAGGCTCCCGAGGCGGCTTCCAGCCCGCCCGGACCTGATCTCAGTCAGTCAGGGAAGGTATTCCATCCGGACCTTCAATCCCTGCGCCTAATGGCCTGGTTCCTGAGCGGCTAGAGTTCCAGGCTTTGGGTCTTTCCGACGAGGTCCTCAACGTCGTTGAGGCATCCCATAAGGAGTCGACCAGGAAATGCTATGCCTTCAAATGGAAAAGGTTTCCATTTGGTGTCAGGGAAGGGCTTGGACCCTTCCGCCTGCCCCTTGCAAGCATTCTGGACTACCTGTGGTCCTTTCTCAGCAAGGGCTTCGGCCGACGCACCTTAAGGTGCACTCGAGCCATCTCTGCTTACCGGGCGTAGCGCAAGCAGTCGGTGGCAGAGGAGAAGGTGGTCGGGCACTCTTCAAAGGCCTTGACTACATTTCTCCTCGAAAAGTAGGAACCTTCACCTCCATGGGATCTACTGCTGGTATTGGCCAAGCTCATGGGCAAGCTATTCGAACCAATGCACAGGTGTGATCTTTCACACCTGTCGTGGAAGACAGCCCGCTTGGTGGCTATTACGTCAGCCAGAAGGATGGGAGAGCCTGGCGCCCATTGAGTCTCCCTACCTGGTCTTCCTCAGGGACAAGGTTGCCCTGCGCCCCCACCCGAAATTCCTTCCGAAGGTTGTGTCGGAGTTTCACCCTAACCAGGTGTTGACTCTGCCGGTGTTCTACCCCAATCACACCTCAGAGGCCGAGTATGGGGTCATACTTTGGACCCTTGACGAGCGCTCGCTTACTATAAGGAGCGGACGGCCGAAGTTCGGGGAGAGGTTCGCCAGCTGTTTGTCAACTACGCTGAAGCCACACCTGGCAGACCTGCAGCAAAGCGGACGATAGGCAGGTGGATCACCTCCTGCATAGAGCTCTCCTACAGGTTGGCGGGCATGGAGCCTCCTAGAGGATAAGAGCTCATTCTACCGCCATACCGCTGCCTCGTAGCTGCTTCAGGGACGTCCCTATCCAGGATAGCTGCAGGGCTACTACCTGGAAGTCGACATACCTTTATTACCCACTACCACATCTACCTCGAGATCACGCCGGGATGCTGGTTTTGGGGCCTTGCCTTCCAGTCTCTCTTTCCTGGGCAAGTATCTGCGGTGCGCCTTGCCTCCCTGCTCCCGGAGAACTGCTAGGAGTCTGCCAGAAAGTGTGGATGAGCAACATATCCATGTCCCTAGAAATACAGGTTACTCACCCACCAACAGGGGTTCAGAGATGGTGTATTGTTCAACCCTGACCCTCCACGACCTCCCCTGCTTGATGCACAATCTGAGCTTCCAGCGGGCCAGATCTGGCGTCATGGGGTGGAGCCGAGAGTTTTACCACCCGGGTGGGTGGGAGGAGCCAGCTTGAAGACCTTCCGGCAAGAATTAAAGCGGCAAGGATACCTGCCAGAAAGTGTGTATGAACAACATATACCATTCCTAGAACTCCTGTTACAGGTGAGTAACCTGTATATCCATGCCAAAATATCCAAGGAGTCCAGGAGCTTTCAGCTACCCCTGCTGCTTACTGGTAAAGGGCATGAGGCGCTAGGCCAAATGGACAATAATGATAGCCAAGATTAAGAGAAACTTAAAACTGCTTTGCTTAAAAAGTATGAACTGACTCCTGAGGCCTACAGGGTTAAATTCCGGAAACTCCGAAAAAGCCTTGACATGAACTTTGAGGAACTCTCCACATGGCAACGTCAGTTTTTAAAACGTTGGTGGGAGGGGTGGAAGCAAACTCTTTGGGGAAAATTGAAGAGGTTGTACTTTTAGAGCAGTTATTTTGGGCTTGCTCAGCAGAGTTGAAAACCTGGCTAGAGGACCAAGATCCAAAAACAGCACAGCAAGCTGCTGAGCTCTCGGATCGCTATGCCAGGAGCAGGCCTGCTCTGTAAGAAAGTAGGGAAGTTGTGGCGGGGCAGAAAGGGAAAAGAGCACCTTCAGGGCAGCCAAAACCCTCACTGCCTATGCCAAAAGGGGGAAGCCCCAAGTTATCAGGAAGGGATTTCTCAGATAAAAGAAATGACTGTTGGTTCTGTAAACAGCCAGGGCATTTTGCAAGAAAGTGTCTTAAAAAGGCACAGAGTGGACAAAGTGGTACTAGAACAGAGTTGGGTGCACTGTGTATCCCTGAAAGCATGCCTGTAAACATGAGGGAACACACATACCCGGTTACTGTAAATGGGGTGGAGACCCATGGGTTAAGGGACATGGGGGCGTGTCTTACCTTGGATAAAGGGGATTTGATTGGGCCTGAACAGCATATCCCCCTAATCAGTTTGTATAAGTGAGGAGGATTCACTGGAGAGGAGAAAACCCTGGCACTAGCTAGTGTTCTCCTGGACTGGGTGAGACAGGAGAGTGCAAAAAGTGGCAGTGGCAGACAACCTCACCCTGGATGTGATTATAGGGCATAATCTACAGCAGGGGTTGGTGTGTGCAGTTACCTGCAGTCAGACAGCTAAGGCCCCTTGTAGTTCCCTGAACCCCACAGAAGCCCCTGTGGAAAAGAATAAGAGGCTGGTTCCCCAGACTGTCTCCTGTCACACAGAGAGTAGTGAAAGGGAGGTAGGATTTCCCCAAGTAGCCATTCACAAAACAGCTACAGAAGGTTACTCTGAGGAGGGCGGGGTAACCAATGGTCAGAAGTTTAGGGATGGCAGTGACTCTGAATACCTTGATGCTAGAGCTATGGCCCCAGTTTAGGAACTGATGGGGTCATGTCCTATGCTTTGGGAACATGGGTAGAATTTGCAGCTGCTCAGAGAACTGATCCTGGTTTGGAAAAGCTGAGGGCTTGTGCAGAATCTGATGGGACACAGGGAGGTGACATGAGACATAGGGTATTCTGGGACAATGGACTGCTGTATACACAGAATGTGAGGACGGAGGGGCAGTGATGGGCAGGCAGCTTGTCATTTCCCAGGAGTATCGTGAGCAATTGCTCAAGGTCACTCATGACATCCCCATGCCTGGGCATTATGTGCACCATGCAGCAATTGACCCAAGTTCACCCAGCAGGTGAAGAAATACTGCTGGTTTTGTCACCGGTGCCAACAATAGGGAAGGTGGGTAGTAAAACCAAAGCTGCCCTAATTCCTTGCCCATTGTGGAGGAACCATTCCAGAGGGTAGGAATGGATATTGTGGGACCTTTGAGTACCCCAAGCTTCTCTGGGAAAAAGTTTATCCTGGTGGTGGTAGACTACACCACCCGATACCCAGAGGCGGTCACCTTCTCCTCACTTAGGGCAGACAAAGTGGCAGATGCCTTGCTAGGGATTTCTCTCATGTCGGGTTTCCGAAGGAGGTCATCTCCGGTCAAGATTGTATCTTCATATCGGACCTGATGAAGTGTTTGTGGGAGAAGTGTGGGGTGTTGCAGAGGTGCATGACACCTTATCACCCACAAGCGAGTGGGCTTGTGGAAAGGTTTAATAGTACCTTAAAATCAGTGCTCCAAGCGTTTACTGAACAGCTTTGGAGGGACTGGGAGAAATACCTTCCCCACCTGTTGTTTGCTTACAGAGAGGTGCCCTAAGAGTCGACAGGGTTTTCCCCTTTGAACTCTTATACGATCGTAGAGTGTGTGGGCCCCTAGACTTGACCCTGGAGGACTGGGAAGGCAAGCATGCCACCCAGGGAACTCCCATAGTGGAGTATGTCCTTAAATTTAGGGAGAAGCTGAAGGTGCTTATGGAGGTGGCCCAAAGCAACCTGTCAGCTGCCCAGCAGAAGCAAAGTCGGGTACGACCGCGGAGCAAGAGCCCGCTCATACAGTGCAGGTCAGGAAGTAATGGTCCTAATTCCAGACCATAATGATGAGCTGCAGGTTGAGTGGGCGGGACCATATAAGGTAGTCCGACAGGTCAGTGAAGTAAACTATATTGTAGAACTGCCTGACAAACATACCCATAAAATGTGCCATGTCAGCATGATGAAGCCATGTGCAAATAGGGCTGACCTGGTATTTGCAGTGTGTAGTCCTGGGAAGGGAACGGACGAAGACACCCTCCTGAACTTGCTAGAGGAAAACAAGTGGGAGTTATCTGTGGAGGTAATCAAACTGTTGCCCCAGTTGACCCCGGAACAGTCCCAGGAAGTGAGGGAAGTTTTAGAGGACTTTACCCTTTGTTTACGTCCAAGCTTGGATGAACCCACTTGGTGACACACAATGTAGACACAGGGACTCAAGCGCCCATATGGCAGACAGCCTACCTGGATGTGAGAGGCTGTCCTTAAGGACATTAGGAGGGAGGTGAAGGAAATGCTGGTTCTGGGGACATGGATGATATGTTCATCCACACTGTCTGGCAGGTTCCTTGCCGCTTTAAATCTTGCCGGAAGGTCTTCAAGCTGGCTCCTCCCACCCACCTGGGTGGTAAAACTCTCGGCTCCGCCCCATGACGCCTGATCTTCCCTACGCTTGGAAGCTCAGGTTCCTCCTTAACGCTCATGAGTAGACTGGATCCCACTCTTTGGTTCAATTCAAACTATCCCTACGCTTCAAGACTTCAGTCTAATTACTCTCTCACGGCCATGGTGGACAAATCGATCTTGATTTCGTAGTGCCCATGTGGACAGAAAATGTCCAGGATGGATCTGCACTCCACATGCATCTATTGCTCAGCCTAGATCAGGACCCGCAGGCCTGCGAGTTATGCCGTTTGTTTTCGGCCAACGTCCTGGAAGACCGCGCTGTCCAGTTACAGCTTACGCCTGAGAAGCGCCTATCCACCAGTGAAGTCCAAGTAGGCCTGTTGGGCGGTGTCCGTGGCGGCTGGCTCGGCTGAGCAACTCGAGCAGATGATCGCCCTCGAGGAGGAGGCGGCCCAGGCCGCATCTTCATCTTCCTTGGTCGCGGCATTTATCCCGCTGTCTCTGGGATCCTCCTATACAGCTTCTTTTAAGGAGCTTTGCCAATCCCTTTCCACGAAGGGAGAGGGGCCATCGGGACACTCTTCTCGGTTCAAAAAGAAGACCCGAAAGGTAAGTCCCACCATCGGCGTTCGTGGGAGCAGGAGAGGTCCCCTTCCCCGGACAGTCGACACACTACTGCGGTCGAGGTTGCGGCTAAGGCTGCTGGCTTCACGTGTCCCCGTCAGGTCAGCCAGCTGAGACACCCGTCGACATGGTCGAGATTTTTCTCGACCCTTCAGACGGGCTGTCGACTGGTGAAGCCGACAATCCTTCTTCACTGGTTCCCCCAGTGGAGACCGAGGTCTTACCTGCGCCTCCTGTGCCGGAGTCCCCAGTCAAGGCTCCTGAGCCAAGGGAAGAGTGGGTGTCGCCCGCCTCTTCCCAGACCTGCCCTCGGAAACACCGAGGGTCTAGGTCTCTGTCTCGGACCTCGTTTCGGTCCGGCCGATCCTGCCATCAGCGGTCTCGGCACTGAAGTAAGCGGCGGCACCGCTCATCCTAGTCTTCCTCCTCGGAAGAGGAGAGGCTTCGGCACAAATTGCGTCAACGCTACAAGGACCTAATGTGGCAGCAGTTACTTCTGTCTGGGAACAAGCTGACGCCATCACCTTCCCCGGCCATCAAGGGGCTGTCACCCGAACTGCCGAAACAACCCCTCGCTGTAGTCGAGGTGCCCAAGCCTGGTCCGGTTGTTAGGCCAAAGCCAGCTGCCCCACCGATTGTGGTGGAACCTCCGCCTCCACAACTGAAATTGGGGGCACCGACCACGGAGACTGTGTCGGGTCAGGGTCTGCCCCACAGGTTGTCGGTCACCCTCACTCCCCGACTGTCCTCGGCAGGTGGAGGGTGTCTGAGGCCCCAGGCAGCTCTTCTCGGACTCCTCTGAGTCAGACGATGACTCCTCCCTGTTTTCCAGGCCCCTTGACCTGGAGTCTTCTGGGGGGCAGTCGTGGACGAGAGCCAATCGTCTTTTATGGGTCTGCTTCGGCTCATCTTGGAGTCCACCAGGATGCAGCTCGAGCCCGTATCCAAGCAGGCCAATTATCCCCTGATGGAGATACTGGACCAAGGGGATTCACCCACGGAGGCCTTTCCGGTGGCTGAAGCCATTGTTGGCCCAGCTTTGGCAGCGGCCGGATTCCTGTCCTGCGCCTTTGGCCAGGATGGCCAGGAAGTATGCGGTCCCTACCGGCTCTTTGGTTTTTCAGAGCACCCCTCTGTGAAGGGGTTGGTCACCAATAGCGTTTTCCGGCGTTCTGGGAACACTAGGAATGTGGAGAAGCCCCCAGACAAGGAGTCCAAAAAGCTGGACTATGCCGGGTGCAAGGTGTATGCTGCGTCTTCCCTAGGCCAGCTCGGCCGTGCTGATGGCACACTTCTCCTGCACCCTCATGGGCTCCCTGGATGAGGTGATCCCTCATCTCCCAGCCGACCTGCAGACCACGGTCAAGCAGGTGCGGGATCAGAGAAGGGCGGTGGCAAAACAGCAGCTGCAAACGGCTCTGGACATTGGAGACTCCTGTGCCAGGTCAGTTGCAGCCGCAGTGGTCATGCACCACAGGGCATGGCTGAGGATATCCACCTTCACAGCGGATACCCAGCATAAACTGGCGGATGTCCCCTTCCTGGGGACTGACCTGTTCGGCCATGGAGTGGAAGGCCACCCTCCAGTGGATCGAAAAGTCCAGTGCTACCCTGGACTCGGTCACCTCCACCCAGAAGGACAAGGGCAGTCGTCAACAACATAAGTCCTTTTGCCCTTCTGCACCTGCGGCACGTCCGGCCCAACAGCACCAGGGCCAGCAGGCTCGCACGTGGCATCTCAAAGCCAAGCCTGCAGCTTCCTCTAACAGGAAGTAGGGAGGAAAAGGCCCAGGAGGTCCCTCAGTCGGTCCCTCCTCCAAGCCTTCCCAGTGACGGGTCGAGGGATGTCGTCCCCAGTCTCGTCACTCCCCCGTGGGGGGGACGGCCCGCCACTTCCTTTCCACCTGGTCCGCTATCACCACGGACCGCTGGGTGTTGGAGGTAGGAAAGAGCCTTGCCCTGGAGTTCAAGCAGGCCCCACCTTCCAGCCATCACTGGGGTTAACATGGGTCCCAGCCTTCTCTGTTGGCTCGCCGAAATGACATCGCCCTGCTCCTCAAAAAAGAGATGATCAGGAAGGTGGTGGATCCTCCACCAGACCCGGGCTTTGTGTCCAGGTACTTTCTGGTCCCAAAACGGATGGGGGATTGGCGCCCCATTCTAGACCTGCACGACCTGAACA
This sequence comes from Neoceratodus forsteri, assembly GCA_016271365.2. Taxonomy (NCBI): domain Eukaryota; kingdom Metazoa; phylum Chordata; order Ceratodontiformes; family Ceratodontidae; genus Neoceratodus; species Neoceratodus forsteri. Next base: position 514,764,345 of record CM028137.1, read on the forward strand.
GGTTCCTAAGGTCTCGAACATTCAGGATGGTCACTCTGGCTCAGATCATTCCATCTTTGGAACGAGGCATGTGGTTCTGTTCTCTGGACCTCCAGGACACGTTCTTTCATGTCCCAATCCATCCGTCCGACCAGAGATTCCTCCGCTTCAGGGAAGAGGGATCCCTCTATGAGTTCCTGGCCATGCCCTTCGGCCTTTCCCTAGCTCCCAGGGTCTTCACCAAATGCATGGCAGTGGTGACAGCATTCCTGCGGCGCCGTAGGAGTCCAGGCAATTCTTACCTGGACAACTGGCTGATTGCAGCCTCCTCCAGAATGGAGGTGGAGCGTCCAGAGATCTGGTCCTCCAGGTTTGCTCTCAGGTTGGCCTCCTCATCAACGAGGCCAAGTCGGAACTCGTGCCAAAGCAGGTGTTGCACTTCATCGGGGCAGAGCTCGACTGTCTGTGAGCCAGAGCCCGGCTCCCGGCGGACACGGCCAAGGTTCTTTCCTCCTTTGCCCAATCATTTCAGGTTGGGCAACTGCGCCCTGCCCGGGTCTTCCTGCGCCTCCTGGGCCTCAGCGTGGTCCGTTGGGCCCGTTGGTCCATGTGTCCCCTTCAGTGGGGGCTGGCCAGCCAATGGTCACAGCACTCTGATCCCTTGGATCAGGTAGTGACAGTGACCATGTGGATGTGGAACACCCTCTAGTGGTGGACCGTTCCAGCACATCTGCAGGAGGGCATCCCGTTCGTCCGCCAGAGCCGACGGTCTCTCTGTTGACCGATACCTCTCTGATGGGTTGGGGTGCCCATCTGGGGGAGCACTGAACGCATGGCCTCTGGTCCCCTCGGGAGTCCCGATGTCACATCAACCTGCTGGAGCTTCGAGCGGTTTGTCTAGCCCTCACCGCTTTCACTCCATTTCTACGGGGTCAAGTGGTCCAGGTCCAGACGGACAATACCACGACCATGTACTACCTAAACCACCAGGGCGGGACGCGCTCCATGCCTCTGTGCAGGGGAAGCTCTCCGCATTTGGTCACTCGTGCGCAGCCTGGAGGCGGATCTCTTTGCCATCCATGTGCAGGAACCTCCAACATTATGGCCGATGCCCTAAGCCGGATAGGGGCTGCGTCCCACGAGTGATCTCTCCTGCCAGAGGTAGTACAAGATCTGTTCTCCCACTGGGGCATGCTTCAGGTGGACCTGTTTGCCTCCAGGGAGAACGCGAAGCTGAGACTGCTTCATGCCCACCCCCCTCAGCAGGGCTTGCTGCAGGTGGATGCCTTCTTGAGGCTGTGGACCCCGGGCCTCTTCTACGCCTTTCCCCATTTCCTTTGATCCACAAGGTGCCTCTCAAGGCAAGGAGGGACAAGGCGCAGGTGATTCTGGTAGCCCCAGACTGGCCCCACCAATTCTGGTATCCAGATCTCTTCAGTCTCGGCTCCAGGCTCCTGAGGCGGCTCCCAGCCCGCCCGGACCTGATCTCAGTCAATCAGGAGAAGGTATTCCATCTGGACCTTCAATCCCTGCACCTGACGGCCTGGTTCCTGAGCGGCTAGAGTTCCAGGCTTTGGGTCTTTCTGACGAGGTCCTCAACATTGTTGAGGCGTCCCGTAAGGAGTCGACCAGGAAATGCTATGCCCTGGAAGAGATTCTCCATTTGGTGTCAGGGCAAGGGCTTGGACCCTTCCTCCTGTTCCTTGGCAATCATTCTGGACTACCTGTGGTCCCTTTCTCAGCAAGGGCTTTGGTCGATGACCCTTAAGGTGCACCTGGCAGCCATCTCTGCTTACCGGGCGCAGGCCAGGAAGCAGTCAATGGCTCAGGAGAAGGTGGTCGGGTGCTTTTTCAAAGGCCTTGATCACATATCCCATCCGGTGCAAGAACCTCCACCTCCGTGGGATCTACTGCTGGTATTGCCTAAGCTCATGGGCAAGCCATTCAAACTGATGCACAGGTGTGACATCTCTCACCTTTCGTGGAAGACCGCCTTCTTGGTGGCTTTCACGTCAGCCAGAAGGATGGGAGAGCTCCAGGCACTTTCCATTGAGTCTCCTTATCTGGTCTTCCACAGGGATAAGGTTGTCCTGCGCCCCAACCCGAAATTCCTTCCAAAGGTGGTGTCGGAGTTTCACGTTAACCAGGTGTTGACTCTGCCGGTGTTCTACTCCAGTCACACCTCGGAGGCCAAATATAGGCTCCATACTTTGGACCCTAGACGAGCGCTCACTTACTACAAGGAGCGGACATCTGAAGTTCGGGGAGAGGTTCACCAGCTGTTTGTCACCTACGCTGAAGCCACTCCTGGCAGACTTGCAGCCAAGGGGACGATAGGCAGGTGGGTCACCTCCTGCATAGATCTCTGCTATAGGTTGGCGGACATGGAGCCTCCCAGAAGGATAAGAGCTCATTCTACCCGCCATACCGCTGCACCGGTTGCTGCTTCCAGGGACATCCCTATCCAGGAAATCTGCAGGGCTGCTACCTGGAAGTCAGCACACACCTTCATCACCCATTACCACATCGACCTTGAGTCATGCCGGGATGCTGGTTTTGGGGTCTCGGTTCTCCAGTCTTTATTTCCTAAGTAGGGGTGTGCACCTTGCCTCCTCCTCCTGGAGAACTGCTAGAGTCTGCCAGACACTGTGGATGAACAACATATCCATGTCCCTAGAAATAGTTACTCACCTGTAACAGGGTTCTAAGAATGGTATGTATTGTTCATCCATACATCCTGACCTCCCGGCCCGACACACATCCTGGCTTGCAGGGCTAGATCTGGCGTCGCGGGGCGGAGCCGAGTTTTTACCACCCGGGTGGGTGGGAGGAGCCAGTTTGAAGACCTTCCGGCAAGATTTAAAGCAGCAAGGAACCTGCCAGATAGTGTGGATGAACAACATATACCATTCCTAGAACTCCTGTTACAGGTGAGTAACCTGTATATTTAGGGGTAATCCAGAAATCCCACAGTCCCTGGGCCCCACCCATTGTCCTCATGCCCAAGCCAGATTGCTCTACTTGCATTTGTATAGGCTGGTTGTGGACTTCGTGTAGTCAAAAAATCTGACGCCCACCCAATGCTGTGAACAAATGAATGACTGGACAAGTTATAAGGGACGACATACCTTACCACAACTGATTTGACAGAGTACTGGCAGATGTAGTTAACTACCAGAGCCAGAGAACGGTTGGCCTTTGTCACTCCAATATGATTTCGAATTCTGGGTAATGCCTTTTGGAATGAAGAACGCCCCTGCCACATTCCAAAGTTGGGTCAATCAGGTGTTACATGGTACTGAAGAGTATGCAGTGGCTTATCTGGATGTTATTGCTGTCTTCAGTACCAGCTGGAAGGAACACCTGTCCCGGCTGAAGGAAGTGTTTGGCAGGATACAGAGGGCAGGGCTCACTGTAAAGGCTGAAAAGTGCCAGGTGGCTATGGGGGAGGTGGCATACCTTGGCCATGTAGTGGGGCAGGGGCAGCTTCACCCTAATCAAGCAAATATTCAGGCAGTAGAGGTGTGGGCCATGCTGAAAGCCCAGAAGCAGGTTAGGAGCTTCCTAGGTACTGCAGGGTACTACTGAAAGTTTGTTCCCAATTACAGTACCCTGGCAGCCCCCCCATCTAGCTTGCTGAAGAAAAGACAGCCAAAAAGGGTGAAGTGGGAGCGAGCCTGTGAATGCGCCTTCGCATGGCTGAAAGAGGCACTGTGCAGTGCCCCTGTGTTGGCCAGTCCAGATTACACTAGGCAATTTGTAGTCCAAACAGATGCCTCGGATGTGGGGATTGGAGCAGTCCTCAGCCAGACATCTGATCCGAGAAAAGACCACCCAATAGTGTACCTTAGCAAGAAGCTACTTCCCCAAGAGCAGGCATGCTCCACAGTTGAAAAGGAATGCCTTGCGCTGGTATGGGCCCTGAAGAAATTAGAGCCATACCTCTACTGGAGATGCTTCGAGTTACAGACCAGTCACAGCCCCCCGTGTGGTTAAATCAGATGGGTAAAACAAATGGACGCCTACTCCGATGGAGTATTGCCCTACAGACCTACGACATGACAATCATGCACCGGGCTGGCCAACGCAAACACAGATGGCCTATCTTGCCAGTTAGAACAGTGAACAGAAGTATGGAAACTCTACCATCCAGTAGGGGCGTGTTCTTATAAATTCAGTCTAAGGAGGGAGGGATGTTGCAAGTTTGCCAACTGCTAGAATATTTGCAGAGATATTTTGTTATATTTTTATGTGATTTTGCGTATGTGTAAATGCCACAAGAATGCCAGTGTTAAAGGGTCACGTAGAGAGAAAGAGAGACTGTATTGCAAAATGTTTGACATTCTTGTGTTACCTGAGGGGAAGCTTTCTTGACAGGAAGCTAGAGTACATTTCAAGGGCTGCTCAACAAGGATATGCCAGAAAACCATCACCTGTCATCAGATTTTCACTTCAAAGCAGGATGCTTTGGAAACAGGATTTGGGAAATAGCCATTCATGAGAGCAAGTGTGAATTATCTTACAGATGTTATATTGTCGGGGAGGTGGGACATCAGAGGCAGCCAGAAAACTGAGTTGTGGGAAATAGATATAATAATTCCCTCAGATTTTGGGGAAAGAGCGAGAGACCCCTACTGGCCTAAAATATAAGGCCCCAGCTGAAAAAGGCATGGGGAAGACTGCCAGCTGGGAGCAAAACGTTTTTTTCTAGACTGAAACAGAGGGTATAAAAATCCCCTCACATCAGAAGCTCATAGCTTTTTGGCATTGCATTTGGACTCTTGTTCCTCATCACAAGAGAAGCAAGACTGCCACAACACAGAGATAGACTTAAGAACCAGTGAATGCCACCGAAGGACTGATACTTTTGCCAACTTCTTTTGGTTCTGGACTTTCTGAATTTTCCACACACACAGTAGCAATTGGTTACATTTTACAGTGCATTTTGATGTGTAATTCCAAATTTTGCTTTGTTCTGTAACGAGAGTTTTCTGAAATCTTTTGTTTGTATGATAATCATTTAGATTTAGTAAAAGCATTTTGCCTTTAAAATTGCCTGTGCGTGAAACAACTGGGGAAAATACCTACTTAGTAATGGAAAAATGGAACTCTGAACTGGAGCTTCACCTTACCCGAGAAGCCTGGGGAGCTGTTTGGCTCTCTACATCTAAACGTACCTGCTCACATGCCTGGAGATTATTTTCATGGCAACTTCTCATAAGATTTTTCCGCGCTCCAACTGTAACCTCACACTTTGGGGGTACCACATCGGCTACATGTTGGCACCTGTGTGGTGAAACCAAAGCCAACCACTCACATGTGTTTCGGTCATGCCCGAAATTACAGTCATACTTGGGGGATCTCAGGATGGAGCTTGAGAAAGTATGGGGCAGGGGATTCCCTGGATAGGAGAATTCTTTATGTTGCATGTTTTTCCTCAGGAATTAAGAGGCCCGTATAGTGGTCCCCTCTTGGGAATCCTATTGTTAGCCGCAAAAAAGGCCATTACTAAATGCTGGCTCACAGGACGGACACCCTCAATTGAAAACTGGCAGACTATAGTTAATGATATATTCAGAGCGGAAAGAATCACTTACCCTCTAAATGACAGGGCATCGGTATGCTCTATGAAATGGAACAGGTGGATATTATATATAATGCCCAAGGATCCTGACTTTGTCCCCTAGGTTGGTGTGATCTACAATCCAGGGACTTAAGGGACACCCTCACCCTCCGTCTAGTGGGAATTCGGTACTGGGGTGCCTCCTCTCCCGAGGTGAAACATGCTGAGTACGGGAGATGAGCAAGGGAGCTGACAGGGCAGATTCTGGGATGGGAGGGGTTGGAGGGACAAGGGGGATGCCAGTGAGTCGTGGGCCCTAGTCATAAGGTATGGGGAGTGCTTGAAATGAGAAGCTTTGAATTGTTGGTTTTCACTAGCCTGATGATTTTGTTAAATATGATATACCACTGTATGAATTCTGTCTCTGCCAAAGTTCTAATAATGCCTGGTGATATTGAATGAAACTGTGATGGGTAAAAAAAATTGAAAATACTTAATAAAAATATATTTACTAAAACAAAACTGCCTGTGCGTGATTTTCTGTGCGTAAACGTAAAACGGTTTATTCAATTCTGAGATCAATCTGGTTAATGCCAGGTGTCACCATTCGCTACCAAGTCTAGGATCCAAAAAAGGAATATATGGGTGCCTTAAATAAGGGAGATACACAGGTCTCGGGAGGAGCCTGTAAAGGGGGAACTAGGTGCTGCACACCCCATGGGAGAGGACACAATCAGGTTTACGAGGACAAACCCCGAAGAGCTCATAATGCCTGGATCCCCACACACACACACACACACAGCAACCCAGGAGAGCGCTCATCTGGCTACAGACTTGAGACTGTACTGTACTGTATCCTTACCCAGATTAGAGCGAGGAAGCCCTGAGACCTCATGGAGGGTGTTCAGTTGTGAGCTCAGCGAGCATTCTAGACGGACACTTGGAGGGTATTCTTGTCTCTCCCCCCCCCCCCGTCATGTATTGCACTTACTGGTGGGCACTGTGATCTCAGTAGACCTGGCCCCCAGGAGTGGGTTCGTGACAGTTGGCACATTGTATTGGGTTCTGCTACAATAGGCATGTCAAAGATCTGACAAGAGCAGTGAAAACCCACTCCACAAGGGGCATGGCTACCTCTGTGGACTGTTTCAAGGGGGATCTCAGCCGCTGACATTTGCGCTGCTGCCACCTGGAGTATCATCCCTACCTTCCCTAAGCACTACAGTCTCAGATATTGCCTCTAGAGTCCGAGCAGGCTTCAGCTGGACTGTCTTGCAGGGTCTCCTGTCCTAGGCTTAGGTTGGCCTTCCTCCTAGACTGTCTTGCTGCACTTGTAATTGCTTGGGACTCATTTCTATGGTGTGACCTGATGACTGAGCTAGCTCTGAATTTAGAACAGTTATGTAAGAACAGTAGATCGTATCTGTGTTGGTCTTCACCATTCATCACTGGTGGGTTCTAGCCAGAGTGCAGGACCCCCGTGGGAGATTTATTTTATTTAAATTTTTTTGCAAAGGGGCACAGCCAATATCAAGGTGGCACCGCCCTTGAGGCTGATGCATTGTGTGGCACACGTGGGTTGGCCAGTAACCAACGGCAACTCCTCCTCAGACCCAGTTCTGCTTCTCCCACCGTCGAGTTGACACGTACCTCGTGCAGAGCACATCTGTGTTAGCGGTCTAGTAAGTCAGTACCTAGTTCTATACAGCTTCTCTCGGCGCCGTTGATTGGTAAGACCATTACTATTATTTTTATTTTTTTTTTCCAGTGACGCCAAGTGCTATTTCTGCTTCTTCTTTTTTCGTCCGGTCATGTCTCATTCAGGGGACAAGAAGAAATCCTCCAGGGCGGGTCAGCATCCTATGCAGCGGTGTCCCTGCGGCTGACATTTTTCCTTTATGGACCAGCATGACCGTTGCTTGACCTGCTTGGGCCCACATCACGATATGGATCGTTGTGACGCCTGTTTTTCCATGGACTGTCGCATGTTAGAACTGCGCTCGTTTAAAGTTGGACGTGCGCCACCAACTTTCGGTGCACAAACCCACACCCAGGACACCAAGTGCAGGCCTCTTGACCCTTTCTCTGGGTCCCCTCCCAGTCCTATATGGGCCATGGAGGAGGGGGGTTTCCACCTCTTCTTGCCTTGCCTCAGCGGAAATTCCTTTCATGGTGCAGGAGGCCCTGCTTGATTCCTCTGGGAGTCTGGCGGGAGGCACCATTCTGGCAGTCGTCTCCTCGGATGCGAAGGCTCCCCCGGCGTCATGGCCTAGGGCCTCCGGGCCGGTCCAGCACCATCTGTCGGCGTCACCTCTGATCCCGGTATCGGTGATTGGGGCGGTGCTGTGAGTAGTGAAGGCTGGTTCATGGTGCCGCTCGCAGTCCCAGAAGCGGAGGAGCTCGTGGAGCGGTCTGGGTCCAAGCCTTCTCAGGTGAGGATGATGACTTGGAGGCAGACCCGAACTGGCTCCTGAATTCTTAAGAATACTCCAACTCCTCCCTGCCCAGCACTATGACTCCAATTTAGCCTCCTCCTTTGGGGTTGGCAGTTACTGTCGGCTCCAGTGTTGACGGTCCCGACCAGTCCAGTGCTCAGGGTGACACCGGGAGACATGCCGGAGTTGGTGGTTCTTCTCCTCCTCCTTTAAGAGGTGTACTCCCTTCTTTGGGTAATCAAGCCCGTCCCATTTTTGAACTGGCTGGGGTGTCTGGGGCATGGGAGGGTGCTCTCTTGGTGACTGTCTCTGAGGAGTCAGCCACGATGATCGAGCTGCCTATGCTGACTCTGAGGAAGAGGTCCCTCTCTGAGTCTGAAGGGTTGAGGGGACAGAATCAGGGGCAGCGCCCCTCCCTCGGAGCCAGAAGGGGCTCAGGTAGGAGTCACAGCACTGGTCCTGTTTTTTCCCCTGAAGCTTCCCTGGGAGGAATCTCATCTTTAGAGGCTAGGGTCTGCCCTTCTGGGCTCATGCGGCCCCAGTCGCCTCACAGTGGGGATTCTGTCTTAGGGCTCAGTCTTGACCGTTCTAGCTCGGTTGAACGGCCCCCAACTGCACTGGCCAACAGATCTTCTCCAGTCTTGAGATCTCCTGTTTGGTCCCTCTGCCCTATCAGCGGTCACACTCCTCCTCGGAGGTGTTTAGCGCCCTTACTTCTGCCAACACCTCCCTCTCCCCAAGGCCACATCGGTCCTACGGGACCTTTCACCTGGGAGCAGTTTAGTTCCACTGCTGCCGGCCTACTTTAGATCCATGGATGAGGAGGTGTTCCACTATTCCCCTGTGCAGCCAGTGCCTGACTCTCTAGACTCGTCGGTTTCCTTGTCTTCCTCTTCTGAGGGAGAGGATTCCTCCGTCCACCTGTCCCCAGCGGCTGATTTGTCTAGTTACCAGCGCTTCCTTTCAGAGTTGGTCGGCAAGCTCCACATATCTAATTTAGGAAGTCGCAATCCTGAGCGGATGACGCGCGCCTCTTTTTGTCGAATTCAGTGCGGCCAACCTGGTGGTTCCCGCCTGGCTCTCCCCCTTCAGGGAGGCATCGTAGCGCACCTGGAAAAGTCCCTCAACCCTCTCTCCAGCCCCGAAGGACTGCCAGCACAGGTATTGTGCGCCTCTAGGGTCTCCAGGAGCCTTGGCTCACCCTTCTAAGGGCGTGATGCTCCTAGACACAAGACCTGGGAATAGACTCCCAAGACATGACTGATCCCCCCCCCCCAAAGACTGACTGCTGAGTTTGACTTTTGGGGGAGGAGTGCGTTCTCTTCGGCACGTGTCTGTCTCTTTCAGCACATCAGGCCCATGATGCTGCCTATAACAGGCACTTATGGTCTCTACTAGGACAGATCCTAGTGTCCTTGCCTGATTCGGAGGTGACCAGACAGGCCATTGCTCTGTCTACATGGGGCCTGGAGCTTGCAAGGCACCAAGCAAGGGCATCATATGACGCTTGTGAGGTGGCATCCAGGCTAGCGAGAACAGCGATCTGTATTAGGAGGTGTGACAGGGTAGAATATAACCCTGTCCCTTTTGTTGGCGAAAGTGTGTAAATGCAAGGATCTGTATTCTTTCCTTTTCTCTCTTCTGTCTGGTTGCGCAACCACATTTTCCTGTGAGACCTTGGACTTGATCAACCCGACCAGTCTCGCAATCCTTTGCCCCTCACTGTCTTTCAGTTTTCTCTTGTTGTCTTTCTTCCTTGCATATCTGTATCTGCTAATATAAAATATATGTGCAAATCAGTACATGGAAATGAAACTGATAATGGGATCACTTTTGTTTAGAAAATATGGTGTTACTGTTAAAGTGTGCGTGTGTATGTATGACTTGAGATGACTGTAGAAAAGTAGAGGTTGAGTACAAATGTCTCAGCCTTTTGCAGTTGCTCTGTGGGGACCTCAGGAAGTTCTCAATGTTCTAACAGCTCCTGAAATTTACAAAGAACAGGATGCTCGCAAAAGATGGGGGTTGAAAAAGGCTTATAAAAAAACAGCTAAGCTGAGCTGCAAGAGAGATTTTCTTTTTTTTTTTACATGAAATATTTTATTTTTGCTTCTGTAAATAGTTATTCTAGGGACATGGATATGTTGTTCATCCACACGGTCTGGCAAGTTTCTTGCCGCTTTTAATCTTGCCGGAAGGTCTTCAAGCTAGCTACTCCCACCCACCCGGGTGGTAAAACTCTCGGCTCCGACCCATGATGCCAGATCTAGCCCACTGGAAGCCAGGTTGTGCGTCGAGGCCGGGTGGGTCGTGTGGATGAACAACATATACCATTCCTAGAACTCCTGTTATAGGTGAGTAACCTGTATTTCTGAACAGGTTTATTTTATTTTATGTTACTGCTACAATAAAGTTTTAGTGATTTTAACAACTGCTCCTGGGTTTTTTTGTATATTGTAAATGTAAACTCCTTTACCTTAATTTTTGTTTGTCTCTTGTAATTTTATTCCACTGTTGTCTGTAATGTAATTCACCAGCCTACTCTGTAGTTCCTACTTTGAATAGTTGTGATCCTATATATTGTAACCTGTTATTGTAAATGTTTTGTTTTTGTACCTTCCCGGGTCGTGCCTGAAAATAGTCATTGTTATGGCTAGTGCACCTACCCGATCATCAAAAACTAAATAAATTAATTTTCCTATGCTTCCTGACCTGTGCCTCGACGAGAGATGGTGTCAGCCTAAGTGGGATTTAAGCTGTGCATACCCTAAGACTGGAGATTTGTGCGTGGGTACTGGACCTAGTACCAGAGAAGCACAGAGGAAGGTATTGATTCTGCAGCAGCAGGTCCAGGAGTGGTTACCAGGAGAATGGCAGCTAAACTAGCAGCAACAGAAGTCCAGTCTGAGATTGTACAGCCAGCACAAGTTATGGAAAAAGAACAGGCAGTGGCAGAACCTGAAAGCCTGATGAACTTTTTCAAATGGTGGGCTATACAACAAAAAGAGACTGAGATGCAGAGAGAAAGAGATTCAGCGTTTAGAAGAGCAGATGACAGAAGAGATGCAGTAACTGGAGCAGCGAAGGCTGGATGCCTCTCAAGCTATCAGAGGCAGAGGATCAAACACAGATCCAGAGAAGCAACAAAATGCAAGCAACTTAAAGGCCATTAAACTTACTAAGTTGTGTCCCTCAGATGATAGAGGTATACCGGACAACCTTTGAAAGAGTTGCCAAAGCAGCAATGGACAATCACACTGGTACCCTACCTGACAAGGAAAGCCCAGCTTGCCTACAGCAGTATGGGCATTGCACAGTCAGAAAACTATGACCTGGTGAAAAGCAAAATCCGGAAAAGGTACGACGATTTCCAGAGAGACCTACAGGGAGAGATTTCGATCTCTGGGGTATAACTCAGTTGACAATCCTCAAGAAGCCTTCACCAGACTCTGAGAACTCCTGATGAAGTGGATCGAACCAGAGAGCATAACCGTCCCACAGATCGACGTTTGCCATGGAGCAGTTCATCAGCATCTTGCCTACAGATGTGCAGCTGTGGGTAAAGGAACACCGACCAGAGAGTGGAGAAAAAGCTGTTCATCCTCCCCCCTCCCAGACTCTGACCACGGACGCATCAGGCGAAGGTTGGGGAGCCCATCTGGGCCCTCATCGGACTCAGGGTTTATGGTCCAGACTGGAACTAGCTCTCCACATCAACGTGTTCGAGCTTCGGGCTGTGCTATACGCTCTCCAAGCCCTTCACCAATACATTCTTCCCGGCCACCTAGCCGTCCAGACGGACAATATGTGCGTGGTGTGGTACATCAACAAGCAGGGAGGAACTCGTTCCTACCCTCTATGCAGGGAAGCTATGAGGGTTTGGGATTGGGCAACTCTTCACAACCTTCACCTCACTGCGATCCATGTTCCAGGAGTCGACAACACCCTGGCAGACAAACTAAGCCGCTCCTCTGCCAGGGCACACGAGTGGGAATTGGATCAAAAGGTGCTCGACGATATCTTTCAGCTTTGGGGGACTCCACAGGTAGACCTCTTCGCTTCCCCCCAAAACGCAAAACTTCCCAGCTTTTGCTCACTCGCTCCAGAGCGAGGCGCTTTCTGGAGTGACGCTCAGTCTCTAGACTGGAAGGACAGATTCGTCTATGCCTTTCCCCCAATTCCACTGATCCCAAGAGTTTTGCAGAAGCTATCCACAGAAGGAGTGAGAATGATTCTCATCGCTTCTTTCTGGCCCAGGCAAATCTGGTTCTCTCTTCTACAACAATACTCAGAGGTTCCTCCTCTTCCTCTTCCTTTATCTCGAGGTTTGCTGACCCAGGATCAGGGGACCCTGGTCCATCCAGGTCTCAAGTCCCTTCAACTTCATGCATGGCTCCTACAGACCTAGCCCAGTCCCGTTTTGGCATCTCTCCAAAAGTGGCGGAGATTTTGTTGGAGGCTAGAAAACCCTCCACTAGGTCCACTTATGCCATGAAATGGAAGAGATTCTCTATTTGGGCCGCCTCTAGGAACGTGGAGCCATTCTCCTGTTCAGTGGCTGTTCTGCTGGAATATTTACGTCATCTCTTCGACCTGGGTCTCAGTCACTCCTCCTTGAAGGTGCACATGGCTGCTATCTCAGCCTACCATGCTCCCGCAGATAAAGCCTTTGCCCAACTGGAGGTCTCTAAGACCTTTCTCAGAGGGTCCTTCATCTGAGGCCCCCATCCGAACTCCTGCTCCCCTTGGGACTTGAACTTTGTTCTCGAGAAACTTACTCTTCCTCCCTTCGAACCTTCAGCATCCGCAGATCTGAAGTTTCTTTCGTGGAAGACGCTTTTCTTGGTGGCCATTACTTCAGCTCGAAGAATTTCCGAGCTCCAGGCCCTTATGTGTAAAATCCCCTATTTGATTTTTCACAAAGAACAAGTTGCTCTTCGCACGAATCCTAAGTTTCTAGCTAAAGTAGTAGCAGAGTCTACCTTAAATCAGTCCATAGAGTTACCTGCCTTTTTCACCCAGTACTCTAACCAAGGGGAATATTTACTCCATACCATGGACGTTCACCGGATTCTGAGATGCTACACCAACAGGACAAAGGATCTCAGAAAGACTGATCAGTTGTTCGTCTCTTTTGCTCACAAAAGGGAGGGCAATGCTGTTTCCAAGCAATGCCTATCGAAGTGGTTGGCTCATTGCATCACTTTCTGTTATGACAAGTACAACAAGACCCTTCCGGGTCAAGTCAGAGGTCACTCCACTCGTGGAGTAGTGGCCTCTGCGGCTTGTTTCTAGAATGTGTCTGCAGCAGACATTTGTGCTGCCGCCACCTGGACTTTGGTTCATACCTTTACGAAACACTACAGTTTGGACATTGCCTCTCGCCGCAGAGCAGGCTTCGGGCTAGCTGTTTTGCAAGGCCTCCTGTCTTGAGGCCTTCAAGGCTACTACTTTCTGGAGTAGTTACCTCCTCCCGGTGCCTTATTTGTTCCAGACTGCTTGGGATTCAGTCCTATATAGTATTACCTACTGCAAGAGCCTCAAGTAAGATAGTACAGTTACGTAAGAACTTCACTGTAACAGTATATCTTCGAGAGAGGCTCTTGCAGTAGGTACTACCTTCCTGCCCTCCTTCCCCCTAGGCTTTTTCAGATCCTTTTCCAGGAATGGAAACATCTGCTTCTCTCTCGTCCGGGCCTTCCAGGCCTGTGGCGGGAAAGAACTGGAAGGCGGGCGACCGGGACCGCCTCTTTATACCGTCACATGACACCGGTCACCTGACGTGGGGGCGGCCCCTCGCCAGGGACTGCTAGCTAGAAATTTTTCTCAGGTCCCAGCGCCAGTCAGCGCTAACCTATATGTAATTACTGCAGGAGCCTCTCTCGAAGATCTACTGTTACGGTAAGTTCTTACGTAACTATATTTCTTCGAGCCAGGTGAAAGGGTTTGGCAACTGTTACCCACAACAGAAAATAAGTTGTTAATGAAGCAACAAGGGTCATATAAGGTTCTTAGATGTACTGGCACTGTTAACTACGAGACTGAGACCCCTGACAGAAAAAAGTCCTTCTAGATATACCATGCTAACCTTCTCAAGAAGTGGGTTGAAAAAATGCCAAAAGCTGCCTTTGCTAGTTTTACCAGAAATTGATAAGGAAGATATTGATGTAGCTTATGATAGACTAGAACAAACTGTAAATGTTGATGCTGTAAAGGTGAATGTTTCCTTAACCTCAGAACAAACTGCAGACATTTGTAATGTGCTCAAGACATTTAACAGTACTTTTACTATGGTACCAGGCTGAGCAAAAGGGGTTGAGCACATAATAGTGACAAAGAATGCTCGTCCTATTAGGCAAAAAGTCATAAAGGTTGCCAGAGAGGTTAAAAGCTGATGTGGTTAAGGAAATACAAAAAATGAAAGAACTGGGTATCATTGAGGAGTCGAGGAGTCCATGGTCATCTCCCATGGTAATTGTAAACAGAAAAGAAGGGGGTGTTAGAATCTGCCTTGATTTCAGGAAACTTAATCAAGGGTCTGAATTTAACCATTATCCTTTGCCCAAAATAGATGATTTGGTGAACAGGCTGGGGAGTGCAAAGCACATCAGTACCCTCGATCTCACCCAGGGTTACTGGCAAATACCTTTAGCTAAAGAATCCAGAGATAAAACTGCATTTGCTACCCCTATAGGATTCTATCAGTTCACCACCGTGCCCTTTGGTTTACATGGTGTGTCAGCTACATTCCAGTGGTACATGGATGTCATTTTATCCCCTCACACTGGTTATTGTGCTGCGTACCTGGACAATGTCGTGGTGTACAGTCCCAACTGAAAAGCCACCTAGAACACCATCAAGCAGTTATCCAACCTATCAAAAATGCAGGTCTGACAATTAATCCTACTAAATGTGCATTGGGCATGCAGGAAACTAGATATGTGGGCTATGTGTTGGGAAATGGAGAAGTGAAACCAGATATTTCTAAAATAGAAGCTGTAGCTAACAGCCATGTACCTAAAACAAAGAAACATATTCATTCATTTTTAAGACTGGCTGGTTATTATCGGAGATTTGTTCCCAACGTTGCTTAATTAGCTACTCCCCTTAGTGAACTCACAAAGAACCGGTACGCAAATAATATGAAATGGACCCCAGAGTGTGATGAAGCTTTTCAAGCCATAAAGGCTGCCTTATTTATGTTCAGCACCTGTTCTAAGAAGCCCAGACTTTGAGAAACCATTTCTGCTACAAACAGATGCATCTGAGGTAGGCCTAGGTGCAGTCCTAAGCCAAAATATAGATGGGAAAGAACATCCTATTCTGTTTATAAGTAAGAAATTGCATGACAGAGAGAAAAGGTACTCCACTATTGAAAAGGATTGTTTAGCAGCAAAGTGGTCCATGGAGTCCCTCAAATTTTATTTTCTAGGAACTGATTTTGTTCTTGTAACTGATCACAATCCTCTCTGTTGGATTAACCAGATGAAAGATAAAAATTCCAGAATCACACAGTGGTACCTGGCACTGCAGCCATTTAAATTCTCTGTGATTCACAAATCTGGTAAAGAGAATAGCAATGCTGATTTTCTGTCAAGATATGGATCAGGAATTGAAGGTTCTGAAGGTTGAAAAATAAACTAAACTGATATGGGTTTGATCTGTACTTTCTGCTGTTCTGTTCAAGAACTGGATGCAAATATGCTTAATTTCTGGAAGCAGAAAATGTTAGAGAATAGAAAGTTTTGGAAACCTGTTTAATAAAACGGGTTCCCTCTTAAAGAGGGGGGTATATGTGACGGGGTAAAATAACTGTTCCTTTTGCTGAGGAAAGTGTGTAAATGCAAGGATCTGCATTCTTTCTTTTTCTCTCTTTTGTCTGGTTGCGCAACCAAATTTTCCTGTGAGACCTCGGACTTGATCAACCCTACTAGTCTCGCAATCCTTTGCCTCTCACTGTCTGTTTTCTCTTGCTGTCTTCCTTGCATTTCTATATCTGCTAATATAAAATATATGTGCAAATCAATATATGGAAATGAAATTGATAATCGGATCACTTTTGTTTAGAAAATATGGTGTTCTAGGATCATGGATATGTTAATCCACACTCTTTGGCATGTCTCCTTCCACTTCAGATCTCACCGGAAGTCTTCAAGCTGGCTCCTCCCACCCACCCGGTTGGTATATACCTTGACTCCGTCCCATAACGCCAGATCTTCCTTTCCACTGGAAGATTCAGGTTGCCTCCCTCGTGCTCACACATTTTGAAGGCCCTGGCTTTCAAACCTTCATTTTTACCGAATATTTGCATTAGCGATTGCAAGTTTGCTTTCTTCAATCATGGAAGAAAAGTCTTCCCCTGGTTTTCGTCGGTGCCCTTGCAGCCAGAAGATTTCGCACACCGATCCCCACACTGTGTCTGTCTATTGTCTCAGTGTTGACCATGACACCTTGAAATGCAGTCTGTCTTGCCTTTCATCCCAACGTCCTCGACAACCGTCTCACACGCCTGAAGCTGGGGAGGCCGGAGAAGAGGAACCCTCCAGTGAAATCCAAGGAGGCTCGGTGGGCAGTTTCCGCAGCTGCGGGATCCGCCAAGCAGTTGCAATGCATGCAAGCGTTCGAGGAGGAAGCGGCACATGCTGCAGATTCCTTTCGGAGCTTCTTCGTTCTGCTCAACCTGGGCTCCACCTTCTCGGGTCCCTTCCAAGAGTTGTGCCAGTCTCTCCCAACCAAGGGAGAGGCGCCTGCAGGCTTGCACTCCTCTCAGTCTCGTAAGTGGAAGAAGGATCCGGGAGTGTCTTCGTCTCAATGGAGACGTTCTTGGGAGCAGGAGATCTCTGTCCCAGGAGCATGAGGTCTCGACTTCAGTAGAGATCGCTTCTTCGGCCACTGGCTTTTCGACTTTGCCGTCTGGTCAGTCGACCAAATTATCTACCGATGAGGTCAAAATCATGATCGATCCTATCGATACAATATCGCTGACTCTGATCAACAATTCCCCCAATCGAACCCCAAATCTGGTCTTTCCAGATGATGTGGCCCCTGATACTGGGAAATCTCCAGTCCCGCCGGTGTCTCCTGAGCAATCGACGTCTCGGACCCCCTCGTCTGACAGGCCGAGGAAGAGCCATAAGTGCTCTAAAAGGAGGCAACGCCATCGGTCGTCTTCGGATGAGGAGAGGCTCCGGCAGAAACTCCGGCTCTACGAGGACCTCATGTGCCAACAGCTAATTTTGACTGGGCACAAGCCCACTCTGGCTTCTACACCAGCCATTACCTGGCTTTTGCATTCTAAGCCAAAACAGACTCCTTCGGAGCCGATTAAATCAGTTCCTCAGCCCGCAGAGTCAGCAAAGCCACCTGCTCAGCCCAAAACGGTCTCTCCACCGCCCAAACAGCCTGTGGGAGGGGCTCCTGCCAAGGAAGACAGACCAGACACCAGGCTGCCCCGGCGATTGTCCGTCACGGTCACCCCGGACCGCCCTCAGCGGGTCAAAGGTGACCTGGGTGGTGTAGGCCGTTGTATCCGGATTCTTAGGAGTCGTTCATCACCGGCTTGCATTCACATCCAGGTGATGATGAATCGACCATTGGCCTGGAGATGGAGGAAGGTCCCTCGTCTTTTCAGGGGATCCTTCGCCTCATCTCTGAATCTACAGGGATGCCCCTGGAGCCAATCCAGAAAAAGACAGAGTACCCTCTTACGGACATCCTTGAGAGGAGATACCCCGACGGAGGCCTTTCCTGTGGCCAAGGCTATTGTTGGCCCGTCCCTCGAACTTTGGCAGCATCCTACCTCTTGTCCAGCTCTGTCTGCTGCATGGACCACAAGTGCGCGGTGCCCATGGGGTCCCTATCAGGGTTCACAAAGCACCCTTCACCGAGAGCCTGTTGACCACCTCTGTGTTCATGCGTACTGGCAGTTCTGCCGACACTGACCAACCTCCTGATAGTCCTAGCTTCTGGACCATTCAGCCAGGAAGGTCTATGCGGCTTCCTCCTTGGGCCTTCGTCAGGCAAGTTCGGCCATCATCATGGCACACTTCTGTCACGCCCATCTAGGGTCGCTAGATGAAGTCCTTCCACATCTCCCCGTGGACATGCAGACCATGGTCAAGCAGGTCTGAGATCAGGGCCGAGCTGTTGCTAAACAGCAGCTTCAGACGGCCCTGGATATTGGGGATTCTTGTGCCCGCCCGATGGCTGCCGCAGTAGCCTCTCATCGCAGGCCTTGTCTGAGGCTGTCCTCCTTTCCAGCAGATACCCAGCACAAATTAGCTGACGTGCCCTTCCTCGGGACCAACTTGTTCGGCCCAGGAGTGGCCGGTCACCTTCAGCGCATTGAGGAGTTCAGTGCCACCTTGGACGCTACTTCTGCCAAGAGTTCTTCAGGAAGAACCAGCAGAGGAAAAAGAAGCCTTTTCGGTATTCATCCCCTGCGGCTCAGTAGTCCTCCTTTCAAGGTGGACAGCAGCACCAGTATCAGCAGCAGGCTCAAGCTTGGCGTCCTTGGCCCAAGCCCGGACCCCAACAGGCCCGTAAAGGAGGCCAAGGTTCAGGTCCTGGATCCTCCTCCTCCAAGCCTGCTCAGTGACCGGTTGGGGGAAGCCACCCCTTCTCCTGTCACGCCAGTTCTGGGTCCTCCCGTGGGGGCCAACTCCGCTACTTTCTTTCTGCCTGGTCCATTATCACCACGGACAGGTGGGTTCTGGAACTGGGCAGTCAGGGACTGCCTCTGGAATTTGAGCAGTGTCCTCCAAGCTGAGCCCGCACCCTTCAGGAGGAAAGAGTATCTGCTCAGAAAAAGTTGGCTCTCTGAGACATCGCTCGGCTCCTCCTCAAGGAGGCAGTAGCTTCAGTGGCAGATCCTCCTGCAGATCCAGGCTTTGTCTCTAAGTACTTCCTGGTGCCCAAGTGGACGGGGGCCTGGCGCCCCATTCTAGATCTGCATGGCCTGAATCAGTATCTCAGGTCACGCACCTTTTAGATGGTCACTCTGTTCCAGATCATACCATCCTTGGAGTGAAACATGTGGTTCTGTTCACTGGATCTGCAGGACGCGTTCTTTCACGTCCCAATCCGTCTGTCCCATCAGCGGTTCCTCTGCTTCAGAGTTGAAGGGACCCTGTACAAGTTCAGAGCCATGCCGTTCAGTCTGTCATTGGCCCCAAATGCATTGCAGTGGTGGTGGCCTATCTCAGGCATTGGGAGGGGGGCAGGATTTATCCTTACCTAGACGATTGGCTCCTAGCAGGATCCACCCAACAGGAGGTGGAGAGGTCCAGGGACCTGGCCCTCCAGACCAGCTTCCAACTCGGCCTCCTGATCAACGAGGTCAAGTCGGAACTCATGCCGTCTCAGGTGATGGGCTTCATCGGGGCAGAGCTAGACTCTTGTCAAGCCAGAGGTTGGCTCCCAGCGGACAGGGCAGAGGTTCTCTCCTCTCTTGCTCAGTCATTTCTGGTTTGGCAATTGCTCCCTGCCCAGGACTTTCTGCGCCTTCTGGGTTACATGGCGGCATGCACCTCAGTGGTCTGTTGGGCCTGTTTGCACATGCTCTCCCTCCATTGGAAGCTGTCCGCCCAGTGGACTCGGCGCCAAGGTAATTTCAACCAGCTGGTCACTGTAACCCAGAAGATGTGGGATACTCTCCAGTGGTGGACCACCCCAGACCGGTTGCAGGAAGGGATCCTGTCTGTCCACCCCGAGCTGACAGTCATCCTCACACCCAATGCCTCTCTCACGGGCTGGGGAGCCCACATGGGGACGAAAGGGCCCACGGGCTCTGGACCCCCGAGGAGTCCCGCTGCCACATCATCCTGTTGGAACTCAGAGCAGTCAGACTGGCACTGTCAGCTTTCGCTTCTCAGTTTCGAGGTCAAGTGGTTCAAATCCAGACTGACAATACCACAACCATGTACTACCTTAACAAACAGGGTGTCACGCATTCAGTCTGCTGTGTAGGGAGGCGCTCTGCATCCGGATCCTTGTGAGCCAATTAGGGACAGTTCTCTTAGCCATTCATGTGGCAGGAGCTTTCACTCCTCAGCTCCGGGGTCAAGTGGTTCAAGCCCAGACAGACAATAGCACAACCATGTACCACCTCAACAAGCAGGGCGGTATGCACTCCCGGCTGCTGTTCAGGGAAGCACTCTGGATCTGGATATGCGTAAGTTGGTTGGAGGCAGATCTCCTGGCCATCCATGTGGCAGGAGTCTTGAATCAACTGGCAGATGCTCTCAGCCGTGTAGGCGAGACATCCCATGAGTGTTCTCTCCATCCAGAGGTGGCTCACAGCCTGTTCTCTCATTGGGGCAAACCAATGATGGACCTGTTTGCCTCTAGGGAAAACACCAAGCTGACACTGTTTAATGCCTGCCCGCACCCCCCCACCCCCAGCGGGGTTGGCTGCAGGGGGAAGCCTTCTCAAGGCTGGGGACCCCAGGCCTCTTTTACGCCTTCCCTCCATTTCCCCTGGTCCACAAGGTGAGGAGGGATAAGGGGCAGGTGATCCTGGTAGCCCCAGATTGGCCCCACCAGTTCTGGTATCCAGATCTCCTCAGCAACAGGCTCCCGAGGCGTCTTCCAGCACGCCCGGACCGGATATCTGTCAATCAGGGGAAAGTATTCCATCCAGACCTTTTAATCCCTGCATCTGACAACTTAGTACCTGAGCAGCTAGAGTTCTAGGCTTTGGGTCTCTGAGGATGCATTCACAGTAGTGGAAGCATCCAGGAAGGAGTTGACCAGAAAGTGCTATGCCTTCAAATGGAAAAGATTTTCCATTTGGTGTCGTGACAAGGGCCTAGACTGTCTGTCCTGTCTTGTGGCTAGCATTTTAGACTACGTTTGGTCTCTGTCTAAAGGGGGTCTTCGGTCTTCGACCCTTAAGGTGCACCTGGCAGCCATCTCTGCTTACCGGGCGTGGGCCAATTAGCAGACGGTGGCACAGGAGAAAGTGGTCTGGCGCTTTTTCAAGGGCCTAGATTACATATCCCCTCTAGTGCGTGAACCTCCACCTCCGTGGGATTTACTGCTGGTTTTGGCAAAACTCATCGGCAAGCCATTCAAACCAATGCACAAGTGTGAGCTATCACACTTGTCGTGGAAGACTGCCTTCCTGGTGGCTATCACATCCGCCAGTGGGACTTGAGAGCTCCAGGTGCTTTCGGTGGAGTCTCCTTATGTGGTCTTCCACAAGAACAAAGTTGTCCTGTGCCCCCACCCGAAATTCCTCCCGAAGGTGGTGTCAGAGTTTCACCTTAATCAGGTTTTGACTCTGCCTGTGTTCTACCCAAACTACACCTCGGATGCAGAGTACAGGCTCCATGCCTTGGACCTGGGACGAGCTCTCTCCTACTACAAGGAGAGAACGGTGGAAATTCGGGGAGAGTTTCACCAGCTGTTTGTCACCTACGCTGAAGCTGCTTCTGGCAGACCTGCAGCAAAGCGGACAGTTGACAGATGGATTACATCTTGCATTGATCTCTGCTATAGGTTGGCCGGTGGGGAGCCTCCTGTAAGGCTAAGGGCTCATTCCACCCGCCATACCACTGCTTCCAGGGCCGTCCCTATCAAGGAAATCTGCCGGGCTGCTACCTGGAAGATAGCAAACACCTTCATCACCCATTACCACATTGACCTTGAGTCACGCCGGGATGCTGGTTTTGGGGCCTCAGTTCTCCAGTCTGTGTTCCCAAAGTAGGGGGTGTGCGTCTTGCCTCCATCCTCCCAGAGAACTGCTAGGAGTCTGCCAACTACTGTGGCTGAGCAACATATCCACTTCCCTAGAAAAACAGGATATTACTTCGAGAGGGCTCTTGCAGTAGGTAATTACATATAGGACTGATGCCGGCAGGCGTCAGGACCCCACGGAAAAACTTCTAGCTAGCAGTCTCTGGTGAGGGACCGCCCCCACGTCAGATGACCAGCATCAGGAGACGTCTCTATAAAGGGGCGGTCCCTCACGCCCGCCTTCCAGTTCTTTTCCGCCGTTGGCTCATGCCAGCGCCTCGCGGTAAAGTTCCTTGCTTGTCAGCCTCTATCGTCAGAGTTTTGACCGAGTATTTTTCGATTTTTGAATAACTGTCAGGTATTCGTCAGTGTATGTCGTCTCCTACACCCTCCGAGCCTCCTGGTGGGCTGAGGCCAAGGCTCAGCTCACCAGAGAGGTGGAGAGTCGTCTTCAGACGATGGTGCCAGTCCCAGTTCTCGTACGTCCACGACGACAAACTCCTTCCCCACCTCCGGACACCAAGGCTAATCCCTCTCGGTCCAGAGAGGGGCAGGACATGCTTCCCTGAGGGCTTCCCAAGGGGTCCGTTCCTCCCCCTCTCCGGGAGAGGGAGTCTTCTTCATCACCATCTTCTTCTTCTTCTTCCTCGGACGCCTCCGACGGTTGTTCCGAGCGGGACGACGAGCCACGCTCTCCGTCTAAGCCCAGGCCAAGGACTCCTCCGGAGGATCCTTCTTTTAGTGAGTTGCTACGCAAAATCCAGGAGGTCTATATGTGGCGATCCTTGGAGCCAGATCCACAGCGTAAAAAACTCTCTGAGCATCTGGATCTGCCTGTGACAGCTCCCACCTTGGTGCCACCCTGTGTCGAGCCTGATGCTGACCTTATTACCACCATTTGGAAACAGCTGTCAGCTTTAGCCCCACTTCTTCGGAAGTCGAACAGGCTATATCAGGCTCCCGAGGGTGTTGACTGTTTAGATTCTCACCCTCGTGCTGACTCGGTCGTGATTAGCGCCGCTCACGGCCAGACAGCTAACCCGAAACATCTTAGCTCGTCTCCACCTGATAAAGAATCCCGTCTTCTGGACCAGTATGGCAAGAATATTTTCGCTTCTTCCACTCTGGGTATTAGGGCCCTGAACTATGTTGGTCACATGGGGATTACCAGAAGGCAATTCTTAGTGAGGTGGAATCCCTTCCGGACTCTCAAGTCAACCAAGAAGTGGCTGACCTCGTCTGCTCAGCACTTCGGCCAGTCGGCACATGCTTCGTGCGACTTACGATGCAGTGGACACTGCTGGCAGAAGCTCAGCTTTTGTTATAGGCTTACGACGTCATGCTTGGCTCCGTGTGTCAGGGTTGGTCCCGGAAGTGCAGTCCGCTATTCTGGAAGCGCCTTTCCGGGGTTCGGTGCTGTTCGGTGGGGATGTCAAGAACATTATCACCAATCTTCAGGAGAAGGGGACAGCACTAAAGTCTGTTGACTCCATGTACCATCCCCATCAAACGCAGCACCATCCCTTTCGCTGATGTAATCGGCCAAAGGCGAAACCCCAGGGAAAGCGGGCCACTAAACGCCGGGCCCCCCCACCCAAAAAAACAGGTGCTTCAACTCCGGCGCTGCCCCACACCACCTGACTCCTTCCCTCTCCCACAGCCTCCGGGCTTCCCAGAGGAACCGGTAGGAGGAAGGTTTTCCCTCTACCTCCCGGGCTGGGAGAGAATAACTTCAGATTCATGGGTGCTCCAGCTAATCGCAGAAGGACATAGTTTCTACAGAAACCACCTCGTCACTGCCCCCCCAAGGTCGTCGTACTCTCGGGAACATCATCTTATGGTCCAGGAAGAGATTTCAGCACTTTTACTGAAAGAGGCGGTAGAACCTGTCCCCCTTCCTCTACAGGGAACGGGTTACTATTCCCACTTCTTCCTGGTCCCGAAGAAGACAGGAGATGTAAGACCTATTCTAGATCTCAGTTCCCTGAACTTATTCGTGGAGTACAAGAGATTCAGGATGCTCTCGTGCAGAGTCTCCTGCCCCTTCTTCGGTCGGGTCAGTGGCTGTGCGCTCTGGATATGCAGGATGCTTTCCTGCACATATCTATCCATCCTTCCCACCGCAAATACCTTCGTTTTGCGTTCCAGGGGGACCACTACCAGTTCAAAGCAATCCCATTTGGTCTTTCCTCAGCTCCTCAAGTTTTCACCAAATGCCTTGCGGTGGTAGCGGCCTACCTGCATACCCGGGGGGTGCAGGTTTTCCCGTACCTGGATGACTGGCTCCTGGCGGCCTCGTCCAGGGAGGAACTCCTGCGCTTCCTGTCCCTTACCCAGCAGATCTTTACCTGCCTGGGTATTGCCATCAACCATTCCAAGTCTCACTTGATCCCATCCCAAAGGCTCCAGTTTATTGGGGCGATCCTGGACACTACCCTGGGCAGGGCCTTCCTGCCACCAGACAGGGCGACCAGACTCGGGTAAGCCTGTTGTCCGGCCGCAGGCTGGTCAGTCGAGATCGGTTCTTCGCCTCCTCGGGCTTATGGCGGCTGCTATTCCAACTGTCCCTCGCGCTCAGCTCCACATGAGGGTCTCTCAGTGGACACTTCGCTCCCAATGGGATCAGTTGGTGGACGACCTGGACCAGCTTGTCCTAGTCTCCTCCCCCATGGTTCGAGACTTGCAGTGGTGGATGGTTCAAGAGAACCTTTTCCGGGGAGTGCCATTCTGCCTTCCTTCCCCCTCACAGACTCTGACCACGGACTCCTCGGGCGAAGGTTGGGGAGCCCATCTCGGACCTCGCAGGACCCAGGGCTCTTGGTCCAAACTCGAAAGAACTCTTCATATCATCGTGCTCAAGCTTCGGGCAGTGCTCTATGCTCTCCAAGCTCTACATCTGCATCTTCTTCCCAGCCACTTAGCCATCCAGACGGACAATATGTGTGTGGTATGGTACATCAACAAACAGGAAGGGACTCGTTCCTACCCTTTTTGCAGGGAAGCAATGAGAGTTTGGGATTGGGCAGCACAACACAGCCTTCACCTCACGGCTATTCATGTCCCGGGGGTCGAGAACACCTTAGCAGGCAAACTAAGTCGCTTGTCTGCTCAAGCTCACGAGTGGGAATTGGATCAGGGGTCCTAGACGATATCTTCCTACGCTGGGGAACGTCACAGGTGGATCTGTTCGCCTCACCTGTAAACGTAAAGCTTCCCGACTTCTGCTCGCTCGTTCAAGAGCGAGGCATTTTTTGGAGAGGCGCTGTGTCTCTAGATTGGAAGGACAGATTCGTCTATGCTCCCCCCATCCCACGAGTCCTGCAGAAACTAGGTTCCGAAGGAGCATGAATGATTCTGATCGCTCCTTTCTGGCCCTGGCAAGTTTGGTTCTCTCTTCTGCAACAATACTCAGAGGAACTTCCTCTTCCTCTGTCATGACTTTTATTGACCCAGGATCTGGTGACCCTGGTCCATCCAGGTCTCAAGTCCCTTCGGCTGCATGCATGGCTCCTGCAGACATAGCTCAAGCCCGATTTGGGGTTTCACCCCGAGTGGCTGAGATTTTGGTGGAGGCTAGAAAACCCTCCACTAGGTCTACATATGCCATGAAATGGAAACGGTTCACAATCTGGGCTGCTTCAAAAGATTTCGAGCCTTTCTCATGTTCTATTGGGCGGCTGCTGGAGTACCTGCGCCATCTCTTTGATCTGGGTCTTAGTCATTCATCTCTGAAAGTACACATAGCAGCCATTTCAGCTTATCATGTCCCTTTTGCAGACAGGATGTTTGCTCAGTTGGAAGTCTCTAAGACCTTCCTCAGAGGGGTTCTCCACTTGAGACCCCCTATCCAAGTTCCCGCCCCTCCTTGGGATTTGAATTTCATTCTTGGGAAGCTTACCTTGCCTCCTTTTGAACCAGCAGCCTCAGCAGACATGAAGTTTCTTTCATGGAAGACGCTCTTTCTAGTGGCCATTACTTCCGCTCGGAGGATTTCTGAGCTTCAGGCCCTGATGTGTAAAATCCCGTATTTGATTTTCCACAAGGAACGTGTTGCTCTGCGCACCAATCCTAAGTTTCTCCCCAAGGTGGTAGCGGAATCTACATTGAACCAGTCCATAGAGTTACCCGCTTTTTTTATGTAATACTCCAATCAAGGGGAGTATCTATTACACACTATGGACGTTCACAGAGTTCTGAGATACTACACTAACAGAACAAAAGATCTCAGAAAGACTGATCAATTGTTTGTCTCTTTTGCACACAAAAGAGAAGGCAATGCTGTTTCTAAGCAATGCCTGTCCAAATGGTTAGATCATTGCATCACCTTCTGTTATGACAAGTACAACAAGACCCTTCCAGGTCAAGTGAGAGGCCACTCCACCAGAGAAGTCGCTGCCTCGGCGGCTTGTTTCAAGAATGTGTCAGCGACAGACGTTTGTGCTGCCGCCACTTGGACTTCCGTCCATACCTTTACAAAACATTACAGTTTGGATATTGCCTCTCGCCATAGAGCAGGCTTCGGGCTTGCTGTTCTGCAAGGCCTCCTTTCTTGAGACCTTCACAGCTAGAGGATTTACTTTGAGTAGCTTTCCTCCTCCTCCCGTTTGCTTCTTCCTGTTCCAGACTGCTTGGGACTCAGTCCTATATGTAATTACCTACTGCAAGAGCCCTCTCGAAGTAAGATAGTACAGTTACATAAGAACTTACCGTAACAGTAGATCTTCGAGAGAGGCTCTTGCAGTAGGTAATACCTTCCCACCCTCCATCCCCCTAAGCTTTTTCAGCTCCTTTTCCAGTGAGGGAAATATTCGCCTCTCTCTCGTCCGGCCTCTTTTGGCCTGTGGCGGGAAAGAACTGGAAGGCGGGCATGAGGGACCACCCCTTTATACAGTCTCCTGACGCCGGTCACCTGACGTGAGGGCGGTCCCTCGCCAGAGACTGCTAACTAGAAATTTTTCCGTGGGGTCCTGACGTCTGCCGGCATCAGTCCTATATATAATTACCTACTGCAAGAGCCTCTCTTGAAGATCTACTGTTACGGTAAGTTCTTGCGTAACTGCACTTTACTCACCTGTAACAGTAGTTCTAGGAGTGGTATATGTTGTTCTTCCACACTGGCCCACCAGACCTCCCTGGCCGAGACGCAGAAACCTGGCTTCCAGTGGTCTAGGATCTGGCGTCATGGGGCGGAGCCGAGGGTTATACCACCCGGGTTGGTGGGAGGAGCCAGCTTGAAGACCTTCCAGCGAGAATTAAAGAGGAAAGGGACATGCCAAGAAGTGTGGATGAACAACATACACCAGTCCTAGAACTACTGTTACAAGTGAGTAACCTGTTTTTTCTCCCGCAGAGTGAGGCGGGAACTTCAGGGGTGACTTCCATCTCCTACTCAAAGGAGAACACCGCCTCACCCAGACCAGTCTCTGGCCTAACTAAGCCTGGAAGGGATCCCCTCTCCGATGTCTCCCCCACAGGAAGCTGAGGGACTGTATTCCCTCAGGGGGGTTACCCGTTCCCCTTTGGGGGGCTTGGTAATCATCCACCAGTGATGAATGGTGAAGATTGACACAGATAAGATGAAATTTATGTACCTACTGCAATTCTTGGATCTTTCTGTGTATCTTCACCATTCATTACTGCTTCCCACCCATCTTCCCCTCTTAGGCCTCTGTCTCTGGACAATGCCTCCTCCCTGGTTATCTCTCCAAACTGTGTCCTGCCGTTGTTTCTGGTACCTCTCTCCATCCCTTTAGAAGGTGTCTAGAGTTTTTTGGGGATAAGCAGGGAGATGACCCTTTTTGGTCACCAGGGTTCTGTTTTCTCCTAATGGGACCCTCTTTCTGGTTGGACTCATTTTGGATACTCTTCCCTGCTTTAGCTAAAGCCCTAGGGGTTCTCTTAAAGCAGGGATGGTGGGGCCCTGGTGATCCTTTCCACTCTGTATCCATTTTTTTACGATTACCCTGGTAGGGTTTCCCTCTGGGACTATTTCAGGATAAGTTCTGTCCCTTGTTTTATCCCTTTCTCGGTGAGGGGGGTGGGGTGAGGACAGACATTTGCCGTCTATTTTTCCCAGTGAGGACTTTCAGAGTCAGCACACTGCTTCCTCTTCTGGTCTTCAGACCAGCCGTCCTCTGGATTCTTCTAGAGATTTCTTCCTACTGGAATAAGAGAACATGATTAGAGTAGTATTGCCCTTCTGTGGTGCTCGGGCAGTCCTTCGGACCCCGACAGGTGGAGTGCAGTGTCTTCTCTCCCTCCCCCTTCTCTTTTCTCTTCTATCCTACCTTTCTCCCTCCCTTATTCTACCTCTTCCTTCCTCGCTAAAAGGTTGGGGCCTCCTGTCCCAGACCCCTAGGCCCTTATCCTTCTGGCTTCTTTTCCGACATTATTCCTTCTTTGGTTTTATATCCATTCCTTTTTCTATCCCTTGGTCTCCTTTGCCCCACCTTCATTTTTCTTAACTACTCTCCGGCGTGCAGAACAGGGTCTGAGGAGGAGTCATCGGTTACTGGCCAACCCACGAGCGCCACACAGTGTGTAAGCCTTGAGGTGGCTCCACCTCTTTGCAAAACATAAAAAGGGCTTCTTCAGGGTCCTGTTCTCCAGCCAGAACCCACCAGTGATGAATGGTGAAGATACACAGACAGATCAAATAAGTTTCATATCTGCGAGGGGATCTCGGTCGTCAGGTCTGCCTTCCTTCCCACCATCCCCCTACTATAGGGTTCTCTCCTCAGAACTGGCTTACTGGTGTATCCAGCTTTTTATTCTGGCCTGGGCACCTCTCTCTCCTCAGTCTCCTGTGGCACAGGTTTACTTCATAGCCTCCAGAGGAAAGAACTAAGGATGAAGCAGGGCCGCTCACACCTTTATAGGGTTTGTAACATCAGCAGATGACTTCTGCATGGGGGACCCCAGTGGTACTGCTGAAACCCTTCTGTGTGGATCCTGTTTCACTGACTGAGTACGGTGTGACCCGATGACTGAGATCCCCTTGAAGATCTACTGTTGCGGTAAGTTCTTACGTAAATGTTCTTTCTAACCAGTGGACTTTCTGAGAATTTTTTTCATGCTCCATAGACTACAGAACCATGACTGGAAGCACTACCAGTAGTGAAACATAGTTCTAGGAATGTGGATATGGTGCACTAGCCACACTTCTGGCAGTTCTTCTTTTCCTTTAAATCTCGCCAGTGGGTCTTCAAGCTAAGCTCCTCCCATCCACCCGGGTGGTATCCTCTTCAGCACCATCCTGTGACGTCAGATCTTCCTTTCCACTGGAAGCATGAGGTCTCCTGTTTTGCATCTCCTGCATGTTGTGTAGGGCTAATCTTAGGTCTTTGACACTTTAGTGTCGATGGTTTGCAACAAGCACGTTTAAACCTTTTTCTCTCCTTATGGAGCGTGATGACCACAAAACAGGTTTGGGGTTCAAGCGGTGTGCTGCTTGTTCCCAGAAGATGTAGCACACTGACCCTCGAGCATTTATTGCCTTGGGGCTCAGTCCCTTTAGCTCTCCATGTTGGCGGACTGCTATGCCCACCTGCTTTTCGGTCACACTGAGGAACAGGACCCTTCCATTCGATGCAAGGCAGTCTCCGAAGTAACCAGGTTGGTGGCACAGCTTACCACTTTTGAAGAGGCTGTGGCCCAGGCTGCAACAGCTGCAGCTTCATCCTCCATGTTACTCCCAGTGGGCTTGGCGGCTTAGTTCACTGTAGCATTCCGGGACTTGTCAGTCCTTACTAGTCTCTGGGAAGGCCCTTCCCTGATGTCTAAGTATTCGAGGGCCTCAAGATTCAAGAGGTCCTGTCATTGGATCGGGAGCAGCTCGCTCATCCCCTTCCTGTGATTCTGCTTCTAGTTCGATGACTGTCGGGTCATCTGTTTCAGCTGACACTTCGGTGAATCCAGATCCATGCCACCAGCCCTGCAGTATCTCCATCGAGCTTGTCGGTCAAGATGTGAGTCAACCAGCATGTCAAGATCTTTCTCAGCCCAGTTGACCCGTTGTAGGAGGACAGTTTAGATGACTCCACTTCTAGGACTCCGGTCCATGCATCCCTCTTGCAAGGGGAGGCTGGATAAAGTGGCCAATTTGGCTGTCGCCTCTCTGGAGATAGACCCCTCGGGGGTTCTGTGCACACAGTGCCTTCACCCATTTTTTCTCTCCAGTGACCTGCCTGTCATCAGTTGAGATCTCCGGACTCTTACATTCCCACTCTTGACCATCGGCGATGAAGCGCCCTTGGTCCTTCTCATCTTCCCAGTCTTCGGACGAGGACAGGCTGTACTGTGAATTGTGGCGCTGTTACTGGGAGCTTCTTTGGCAACAGTGGATACACAGCCACACTCCAAAGCAGCACCTGGTGCTCCCACGGTTGTCCTTTCCATGGCCTGTGCTGGTTCCCCCTGTCAAGCTGGCGCCAGCTTCATTGCCCTTTTGGGTGAAGCCCCCCCCGCTTCTGCAGTCCTTGCACGGGCCCCGTTCAAGGCTGCTTTCGGACTCCCTGGCAGGCTATCAATGCAGTTCACCTACTTGAATGAGCTGCGTGTCGTCCATGGGGAGCTGGGGTTGAGGGCGTTTTTTTGAGGAGTCCTGAGACTCTGAGGACTCTCTCCATGCACTCTCTTAGGATTCTGGCCTTCGACCGGGAGTCTTTCGAGATCACAATGGAGCACGGGTCGGTCTCCTTCAGAGCTCTGCTCTGCTTGATCTCAAGGTTGATGAAGATCCCTCTGGAACCAGTCCTGAAGCAGGCCAAGTACCCCTTCACCAAGGCTCTGGACAGGGATGACTCCCAGGGGTTGCCTTCCTTATTAGGGAAGTCATTCTTGGTCCAGCCCTTGAGCTGTTGCAGCATCCAGCCTCCTGTCAAGTGCCATCAGACTGTATGACCTGCAAGTATGCTTTCCCCACAAGGTCTTTTCCTGGGTTCACCAATCATCCTACGGCTAAAGGTTTGGTAGCTGACTCTGCGTTCCAGCATACAGTCAATGTTGTCAACGGAGTCTAAGAAACTAGACCATGCAGCGAAGTTCTACACCACATTATCCCTGGGCCTTTAGCAGGCTAATTCAGCTATCATCATGTCCGACTTCTCCCATGCTCTAATGGGAGCTTTGGACCAAGTTAACCCCCGCCTTCCTGTGTACTTGCAGCTGGTTGAGATGGTCCAGGACCAGGAGCACTCAGTTGCCAAGCAACAGCTCCAGATAGTCCCTGGACATTGGTGATTCTTGTGCTAGGTCAGTGGCCGCTGCGGTCGCCCTGTGGCGCCAGCTGTGGTTAAGGATCTCTATCTTTACCACGGATACCCAGCAAAAGTTGGTGGATGTCCCCTTCTTGGATACCGACCTGTTTGGGCCAGGTGTGGATGGTCACCTTACCCGCATTGAAGTCCAGTGCCACCCTGGACTCCATTACATCCTCGCAGAAGGACTCCAAGTGCCAGAAACAAAGGAAAAAGACCTTTCAGTTTCGACCCTACCCAGCGCCTCCATCCAGGCCACTGCAACACCTGGCCTGGCAGCCCAAACCTGAGCCAGCTACTTCTGGTCCAAGAAGTCCAGAGACTAGGGAGCTAGGGCTCCGTCGGCAGCTAGCGCTGGAACTGCCGTCAAGCCTGCCCAGTGACGGTTCAGGGGTGGGGCATGTCATTCTCCCGCCTATTGTGTCCCAGTCTGGGTCTCCTGGGGGAGAGGGGGTTGACTGTGCCATTTTGCGCATATCTGGTCTATCATCACATCAGCCAAATGGGTGCTTGAAGTGATGGGTCGCGGTCTGCCTCTGGACTTGTAGGCTCGCCCACCCTGTCAAGCCCATGCCTCTCAGGAAGACATGGTGTCCTTGGACATGTCGTCCACCCTTCAGGAGGGCATCGTCCAGCTTCTTCAGAAAGACACTGTGTTCTGTGTCCTGGACTCCACAGCTGGCCTGGAGTTTGTCTCCAGATATTTCCTGGTTCCAAAACAGATGTGAGGTTGGCACTCCATGTTGGATCTTCAGGATTTCAATCAGTACTTGAGAAAGTCCAAGTTCTTACTTGGAGAGGGCTCTTGCAGTAGGTAAAAACCATTAGAACTAGAGCCGCCAGGCACTAGCACCACACAGAAAACTTTAGCTAGCAGTGTCTGGCGGGGGACTGCCCACCCGATGTCACGTGACTGACATCAGTGTGCTGCTATGTAGTGGGCGGACCCCACACCTGCCCTCCAGTTTATTCCCGCTGTCAACCTGCACACGTCTGACCTCACAGAGAATGCTGCTTCAGTTGACCACAATTTTCGGATGAGTATTTCACCATTTTTTTATTTTCTGTATTTCGTGCATGTCTTCGCCGACGCCTTCTGAGTTGCATAAGAACAAGTGCGATTCCTGTGGTACACAGCTCCCACATAAGTATAGCCATTCCCCCTGCCTTTTCTGCCTGGGACCCGAGCACAAGACCAAGGACTGTGAGGCCTGCCAGAATTTCAACCAGGCCATGTGGAAACTCTGCCAACAGGCCCTGGAAGCCCACGTTCTTAAACTGACAATGGCTTCCATGAAGAAGGAGCTGCAGAAACTGTGGGGATTGTCTTCTTCACCAGGGTTTCTTTCGACTCCCACAAGAAGCAGCACTGGGACCATGATCGGTCTCCTTCCCACCTGCGGCCTCCTTCAGGAGCTGTAGACACAGAGCAGCCTCCCATTATTGCGGGTAGCACTCCACTGGCCAAGTCTGCTTCCTCCTCCACGGAGCAGCCCTTGTTCCCCCCTGCCTGAGCTGGTTGCGGTTCAGGCGGGCATCTCCAAAAACCTCCACCACTCTTAGACCCCTAAAAACCCCCAGGTCCAAGTCTGGTGGCACAGCTAATAAGCCACATGACAGCTCCTCTGGCGTCTGCCCAGCCACGGTGCTTTCATCATGCCCCGATAACGGGCCTGATGTTGATAAGCCAGATTAGCGCCCGCTGCTGCTTCTGCCGCAGGCTTCCCCACAGGGTCCCCCCCCGAAGACTCCTGGCTCACCTTATCTTCCCGAGTTGGAGGAGCATCGGCCCAAGACCACCCAGGTGCCAGAGTCGGAATGCCTGACGGCAGACCTCCCTCGAGAGCAGACTCCTCCTTCACCGCCGACTCCCCCATCTGGGCACGTTGTCCCGCCCCAGATCCCAGTGGGACCCTATGCCCCTTCGGAGGCAGACGCTAGAACTTCCTCTGGCAGGTCCGGCGCCAGACCTGATGTTACCAGGTACTTCCTACCCTTAGTCAGGTCCCTCGGCCCCTCCATTGTAGTCTTCACCTGGATCCGCTGTTGGGATGTTTTCCCGGCCTTCTGATGCCAGGCTTCCCTGCACCTCACTTCCCCTCTCCAGGGTATCAGATGCCAGGCTATCTCACGCCCAACTATGGTACTCCGGTCTGTCATTACCCGATGCTTGGTTAGTCGACGCCAAGTTATCACTTTCCAGGTTACCCACCCGCGTACCAGCCTCCTCCATCTCCTCAGACTCAGGTGGACTTTAAGACGGCGCTTCAGTCTTGGTGGAGTGAGACCAAGATCTAGCTGGTTTCTGAATTGGATCAATGTCAGCCGGTCGTGGCCTTCCCACCAGTCCAACTGGAAGCTATACCCAGGTCCCTTTCACCAGTGGAATCTTGTCCTACCTCAGGCCAGGCCTCACGGCCTACCCCGGTAGCAGGCTTCCGTGGGCTTTGTCCCCGGACAGAAGCCTTTCATCAGACTGACTCTTCCAGAGGATCCCTCTTTCACAGAAATCCTTCGATAAATTCAAGAGGCAAATGGGTAGAAGATGGAGGACCAAGACCCTCAACATAAGAGACTGGTGGAGCACCTAGACATGCCAGAGCTGTCACCTCTTCTCATTCCTCCATGGATAGGCCCACATGAGGATTTGGCCTTCATGGTTTGGCAGCAGCCTTAGTCAGTGGCCATGATCGCCAAGAAGGCCGGCAGATTATATCGAGCCCTAAGTGCAAAGACCACCTCAGTTCTCATCCTAAGGTGGACTCTGTGGTCAATAATGCGGCCCATGACCATACAGCTAGGCCAAAGCATATGAGCACCTCCCCTCCTGACAAGAAGTCAAAGCAAATAGACCAGTTTGGATGTAAAGTTTATTAGTCCTTGTGACAGGGTAGAATAGAACCCTGTCCCATTTGTTATGGAGAAAGTGTTTAAATGCAAGGATCTTTCCTTTTCTGTCTCTTCTTTGTCTGGTTGTGCAACCAGATTTTCCTGTGAGACTTCGGACTTGATCAACCCAACAATCTCTCAGTTCTTTGCCTCTCACTGTCTCAGTTTTCTCTTGCTGTCTGTTTTTCTCCCTTGCATATCTAGATCTGCTGATATAAAAATATGTGCAAGTAATTGTATGGAAATGTAACTGATATTGGGATCCCTTTTGTTTAGAAAATGTATAGTGTTACTGTTGAAATGTATATAATTGTGGTTTGAGATGATTGCAGAAAGCTATTGTAAACTCTAGAGGTTACTTGAGTGCAGATGTTTAAGCTTTTTGCAAAAGCTGCAGAAGGGGCCTCAGCTCAAAGCACACTATGTTCTAACATCTCCTGAAACTTAAAAGAACAGAACACTTACAAGAACAGGATGATTGCTAAGAATGGGGGTTTAAAAGATTTATAAAAGCTAAGCTGCAACTGCAAGTGAGATTAAGAAAAAGGGACACAGAGACTCGAGGAAAACTACTGTTTCTAGGAACGTGGATATGTTCTATCCACACTCCTTGGCATCTCCCTTTCCCCTTTAAATCTTGCTGGAAGTCTTCAAGCTGGCTCCTCCCACCCACCCGGGTGGTATATTCTTCAGCTTCGCCCCGTGACGCCAGATCTTCCTTTCTGCTGGAGGATACAGGTTGCCTCCCTCGTGCTCTAGCATTTCGTAGGCCCTGGCTTCAGAAACTTCGGTTTTACCGAGATTAAAACTTGCTTGAATTAGCAATCGCACTTTTACATCCTCGATCATGGAAGAGAAATCTTCTCCTGAATTTCGACAGTGTCCTTGTGGACAGAAGATGTTACGCACCGATTCCCCACCTCACGTGCATCTACTGCCTTGGTGTTGGCCATGACACCTCGTCCTGCAGTTTTGGCCTGGCCTTCCATCTCAATGTCCTGGACGACCGCATGGCACGGCTGAAGTTGGGGAGACCGGAGAAAAGGAATCCTGCAGTGAAGTGTAAGGAGGCTAGGTGGGGGGTTTTCACAGCTGCTGGCTCCGCCAAGTGACTGGAGCAAATGAAGGCATTCGAAGAAGAAGCCGCTCACGCTTCGGCGAATCGAAGCTTTTTTGTTCCACTCAACCTAGGCTCCACCTTCACAGGTTCTTTTAAGGAGATGTGCCAGTCTCTCCCCACCCGGGGTGAGGCGCCTGCGGGCTCGCACTCCTCCCGCTCTCGCAAAAGGGACAAAGAACCTGGTTAGTCTTAGTCTAGGTGAAGGCGCTCTTGGGACAGAGAGAGGTCTCCGTCCCAGGAGCATGTGGTCTTGACCTCGGTCGAGATCGCTTCCTTGGCCACCGGCTTCATGGATCTTCCGTCTGGCCAAACAACCAAGGAACCGGCCAATGAGGTCAAGATTATTCTTGATCTGGTCGACCCTCTGTCGACGGCCGTGGTAGACTCCTTGGAAAGGACTTTGGTCCTTGTCTTCCCTGATGACGAGACCCAGCCTGCTGGTGTCCCCATCGGGAATCCAGTTCCGGACCCTCGGGTTTCACCGATCCCTCTGGTGTCTCCTGAACGACAGAGTCAACCCGCTCGATCTCGATCGAGGTCCAGAACTCTCTCGGCCGACCAGCCAAGGAAGAGCCATAAGCGCTCCAAAAAGAGGCGCCGCCACAGGTCATCCTCTTCCTCCTTGGATGAGGAGAGGCTCCGGCGGAAACTCAGTCGCTACGAGGACCTTATGTGGCAACAGCTAATTTTGACTGGGCAGAAGCCGGCTCCATCTACCCTGGCCATTACTTGGCTATCGCCTCCTAGGCCGAAGTCGACACCCTCAGGGTCGGCTCAGCCTTTACTGCTTTCTCCACCTGTTGTGGTGGAACCACTGCCCAAGCAGCCTGTGCGAGGGGCTCCCTCTAAGGAGGACCGACTAGACACTGGGCTTCCCAAATTTCTCTCGGTTACGGTCACCCCGGACCACCCCCGGCGGGTCGAGGGTGATTTGGGCAGCAGACCGTTGTACCCGGACTCTTCGAACTCAGACGTCACCAGGCTCCACTCTCATCCAGGCAATGATGAGTCATCCCTCGGTGCGAGAATGGAGGAAGGCCCTTTCTCCTTCCAAGGGATCCTCCACCTCATCTGATTCCACAAGGATGCCCCTGGAACCCATCCAGAAAAAGGCGGAGTACCCTCTCATGGACATCCTTAGGAGAGAGGATACCCCGACTGAGGCCTTTCCTGTAGTCCAGGCCATTGGTCCGGCTCTGGAACTCTGGCAGCTCCCTGCCTCATGCTCAGCACCGTCTGCCCACATAGCCCGCAAGTATGAGGAACCCATGGGGTCCTTGCGGGGTTCACAGAGCACCCTTCGGCCGAGAGCCTGGTGACCGCCTCTGTATTCCGATGTACAGACGGTTCAGCCGACACTGACCGTCCTCCTGACAGAGTCCAAGAACTTGGACCATTTGGCAAGCAAGGTCTATGCAGCCTCTTCTTGGGCCTTCATCAGGCAAGTTCGGCCGTCATCATGGCACACTTCTCTCATGCCCTTTTGAGGTCATTAGATGAGGTCCTCCCACATCTCCCCGTGGACATGCAGACTACGGTTAAGCAGGTCCAGGATCAGGGCCATGCTGTTGCCAAAGAGCAGCTCCAGACAGCCCTGGACATTGGGGATTCTTGTGCCCGCTCAATGGCCACCACAGTTCCCTCCCACCACAGGGCTTGGCTGAGGCTCTCCTCCTTCCCGGCAGATACTCAGCACAAGTTAGCTGATGTGCCTTTCCTTGAGATCGACCTTTTCGGCCCAGGAGTGGCCGGTCACCTACCGTGCATTGAGTAGTCCAGTACCACCTTGGATGCCACTTCTGCCTAGGATTCTTCAGGCAAGAACCAACAGAAGAAAAAGCCTTTTTGGCACTCTTCCTCTGTGGTTCAGCAGCCCTCCTACCAAGGAGGACAGCAGTATTAACAGCAGCAGGCTCAAGCTTGGCACCCTCTGCCCAAGTCTGGACTCCAACAGGGCCATAAAGGAGGCCAAGGTTCCGGTCCTGGAGCCTCCTCCTCCTCTAAGTCTGCTCAATGACGGGATGGGGTTGGCCACCCCTATTCCTGTCACGCCAGCTCTGGGTCCTCCGTGGGGGCCAGCTCCGCCACTTCATTTCAGCCTGGTCCATTATCACTGCAGACAGGTGGTTTCTCTAAGTGGTCGGTCAGGGACTGCCTCTATAGTTCGCGCAGTACCCTCCCAGCCAAGCCATACCCCTCGGGAAGAGGATTTCCGCATGTACCCAGTCAGCTGTTCGGGCCGACGTTGCTCAGCTTCTCCTCAAGGAGGCAGTTGCTCTCGTGGCGGATCCATCTGCAGACCCAGGCTTCGTCTCCAGGTACTTCCTGGAGCCCAAGCGGACGTTGGGCTGGTGCCCCATTCTAGACCTCCACGACCTGAATCAATATCTTAGGTCACGCACCTTCCGGATGATCACTCTGAACCAGATCATACCATCCCTGAAGTGAAACATGTGGTTCTGTTCACTGGATCTGCAGGACGCATTCTTTCACGTCCCAATCCGTCCGTCCCATCAGCGGTTCCTCCGCGTCAGGGTTGAAGG
Source organism: Neoceratodus forsteri (assembly GCA_016271365.2). NCBI lineage: Eukaryota > Metazoa > Chordata > Ceratodontiformes > Ceratodontidae > Neoceratodus > Neoceratodus forsteri. Next base: position 514,801,868 of record CM028137.1, read on the forward strand.
GACCCTGTACGAGTTCCGAGCCATGCCATTCGGGAGGTCTTCACCAAATGCTCTACAGTGGTGGCGGCCCATCCCCGGTGTCGGGGGTGTCAGAATTTACCCCTACCTTGACGATTGGCTCCTGGCAGGTTCCACCCAACAGGAGGTGGAGAGGTCCTGGAATCTGGCCCTCCAGACCTGCTCCCAGCTCGGCCTCATGATCAATGAAGCCAAGTCAGAACTCTTGCCTTCTCAGGTGATGGGCTTCATCGGGGCAGAGCTCGACTCTTGTCAAACCAGAGCTCGGCTCCCGGCGGACAGGGCGGAGGTTCTCTCCTCCTTTGCCCAATCATTTCTGGTTGGGCAATTGTGCCCTGCCCAGGACTTTCTGCGCCTTCTGGGTTACATGGCGGTGTGCACCTCAGTGGTCCATTGTGCCTGGTTGCACATGCGCCCCCTCCAATGGGAGCTTGCCACCCAGTGGACACAGCAATATGATCTTTTCGACCAGCTGATCACTGTAACCCAGCACGTGTGGGGCGCCCTCCAGTGATGGACCGCCCCAGACCGGTTGCAGGAAGGGATCCTGTTTGTAAGCCCCCAGCCGACAGTCGTTCTCACGATCGATGCCTCTCTCATGGGCTGGGGAGCCCACATAGTGGACAACAGGGCCCATGGGTTCTGGACCCCCAAGGAGTCCTGATGCCACATCAACCTGTTGGAGCTCAGACCAGTCAGACTGGCACTGTAAGCTTTCGCTTCTCCGCTCCAGAGTCAAGTGGTTCAAGTCCAGACTGACAATACCACGTCCATGTACTACCTCAACAAACAGGGCAGCACGCACTCCCGTCTGCTATGCAAGGAGGTGCTCCGCATCTGGACCCTCGCGAGCCGGTTGGAGGCGGACCTCCTAGCCATCCATATGGCAGGAGTCTCGAGCCAGCTGGTGGATGCTCTCAACCGCTTAAGCCAGACATCCCAAGAGTGGTCTCTCCATCCGAAGGTAGTTTCAGTCTGTTCTCCCATTGGGGCAGACATATGGTGGACCTGTTTGCCACCAGGGAAACACCAAGGTGAGGCTGTTTCATGCCCGCCCCAGCAGGGCTCACTGTAGGGGATGCCTTTTCGAGGCCATGGACCCCAGGCATCCTCTCGCCTTCCCTCCATTCCCTTGATCTCAGGGTGTACTCAAGGTGAGGAGGGACATGGCGAGGGTAATTCTGATCGCCCCAGTTCTGGTATCCAGATCTCCTCAGCCTCAGCTGCAGGGCCCCGGAGCGGCTTGGTACATGCCAGAACCTGATATCTGTGAACCAGGGGAAGGTCTTCCATCCGGACCTTCAATCCCTGCACCTCTCATCCTGGTACCGGAGCGGCTAGAGTTCCAGGTTTTGGGTCTTTCCGAAGATGTCTACACCATGGTGGAGGCATCTCGAAAGGAATCAACCAGGAAATGTTATGCCTTCAAATAGAAAAAGTTTTCCATTTGGTGTCAGGGTGAGGGTCTGGACCCCTTATCCTGTTCTGTGGCTAACATCCTCGACTACCTTTGGTCTCTCTCCAAAGGGGGTCTACGGTCATCGACCCTTAGGGTGCACCTGGCAGCCATCTCTGCTTACCGGGCGCGGGCTGGTCAACCGACATTGGCGCAGGATACTACTGGCATTGGCAAAGCTCATGGGCAAGCCATTCGAACCCATGCCACAAGTTGTGTTGTCGCACTTGTCGTGGAATACTGCCTTCCTGGTGGCTATCACGTCAGCCAGAAGGACAGGGGAGCTCCAGGCGCTTTCGTTTGACTCCCCTTATCTGGTCTTCCACAGGGACAAAGTTGTCCTGCGCCCCCACCTGAAATTCCTTCCGAAGGTGGTGTCAGAGTTTCACCTTAACCAGGTGCTGACTCTGCCGGTTTACTACCCTAATTACACCTCAGACACCAAGTACTGGCTCCATACCCTGAACCTGAGACGTGCTCTCTCCTATTATAAGGAGAGGATGGTGGAAATTCGCGGAGAGGTTCGCCAGCTGTTTGTCACCTATGCTGAAGCTGCTTCTGGCAGACCTGCAGCTAAACAGACCATAACAAGATGGATTACTTCATGCATAGGTCTGTGCTATGAGCTGGTGGGCAAGAAGCCTCCCAGAGGGATAAGAGCTCACGCTACCCGCCATACTGCTGCTTTGGTGGCTGCTTCCAGGGGCATCCCTATCCAGGAAATCTGTCGGGCTGCTACCTGGAAGTCAGTCAACACCTTCATTACCCATTTCCACATCGACCTTGAGTCACGCCGGGATGCTGGTTTTGGGGCTTCAGTTCTCCAGTCTTTATTTCCCAAGTAAGGGTTGTGCCCCTTGCCTCCCTCCTCCTGGAGAACTGCTTGGAGTCTGCCAAGAAGTGTGGATGAACAACATATCCACGCTCCTAGAAAAACAGGTTACTCACCTGTAATAGGAGTTCTAGGAGTGGTATATGTGTTCATCCAACCACCGACATACCCGGCTGGCGCTACAATCTTGCTTCCAGCGGGCCAAGATCTGGCGTCATGGGGCGGAGCCGATGCATTTACCACCCGGGTGGGTGAGAGGAGCCAGTTTGAAGACTTCTGGCAAGATTTAAAGGAGAAAGGAGCATGCCAAGAAGTGTGGATGAACAACATATACCACTCCTAGAACTACTGTTACAGGTGAGTAACCTCTTCCTTTAGTTGCCATTACTTATGCTAGAAGGATTTCCAAGCTTCAGGCCTTCATGTGTAAGAAGCCTTATTTGATTTTCCACAGAGACCGGGTGGCTCTGCGTACAAATCCTAAGTTCCTACCAAAGGTAGTTTCTGAGTTTACTTTGAATCAGACTATACACTTACCAGTGTACTATCCTGAGCACTTTAACCAAGGGGAGACCATTCTGCACGCTCTATGTGCACAGAACTTTGCGTTACTATACAAACCGGACTAAATCAGTCCACAAAACTGATCAGCTTTTCGTTTCCTTTACGCCCAAGAGAGAGAGGGCGCTGCAGTTTCCAAACAGTGTTTGTCCAAATGGTTGATAAACTGCATTTTGTTTTATCAGAAGTATAATAAGCCATTCCCAGGGGAAGTTAAAGGACACTCCGCCAGAGGAATGGCTGCATCTACTGCTTGTTTCAGAAATGTTTCTGCTGCGGACATTTGTGCGGCAGCCACTTGGAGCTCAGTCCACACCTTCACTTAGCATTACAATCTGGACATTGCTTCTAGGCGCAGGGCAGGCTTTGGACTAGCTGTCCTTCAGGGCCTCCTGTCTTAATTCTTTACCTAACTGCAGACCTTTCCTGTCTCCTGTGTTTTCTCAGTCTTTGTCTGACTTTTACTACTTGGGACTCTGTCCTAATGGTTATTACCTACTGCAAGAGCCCTCTCGAAGTAAAATAGTACAGTTATGTAGAACTTACGTAACACTAGATCTTCGGAGAGAGGCTCTTGCAATGGTCCTTTCCCTCCACCATCCCCCTACTTCTGTGGCTACGTCTTCCTAGCCTTTCTTTTGGCTCCAGGAGCCCACTCCTTTCTCCTGTCACACCTTCTTAGGTCTCTGATGGGAGAACTGGAGGGCAGGCATGGTGACCACAATATAGCGTGTCACGTGACGTCAGGTGGGCGGTCCCCTGCCAGACACTGCTAGCTAAAGCTTTACGTGTGGTCCTAGTGCCCAACGGTTCTATTTCTAATGATTATTACCTACCACAAGAGCTTCTCTCAAAGATCTACAGTTATGGTAAGTCCTTACATAACTACTTTCTAGATCGTCACCCTGAACCAAATCACATCATCTCTAGAGTGGGACCTGTGGATCTTACTTTGAGGAGGCTCTTGCAGTAGGCAACAATGTTAGGACTAAGCCGCCAAGCACCAGGACCACACAGAAAAATTCTAGCTAGCAGTATACAACGGTTGAACGCCCCCTCCGATGTCTGCATGTTGACGTCCAATCTAGTATAAAAGGGGCGGTCCCCCACACCCACCTCAATTCTTTTCCCACCAGCGACCTGCGCTCGTCTGATTCCAAAGAAAACTGTTTTACAGTCGACCGCCATTTGTCTTATGACTTAATTTTTTTTTTTCACCAAGTACTTGTTTATTTTTGACTGTCGCTGATAGCTTCCTCAGAGGACTACCACAAGTCAGTGAGCCTGTGGAAAGCAGCTCCTTGAAAGGGATGGCCACACTGTGTGCATCATTTGCCTAGGACCGGACCATGACACCGAAGCCTGTCGGGCCTGCCAAAAATTCAATCGTCACGCAGAAAAGGCGCCAGAAGATTCTGGAGACCCATCTCCAGCAGCAGAAATTGGCTGCCCTGGAAAGAGAGCTGCAGATCCGGACCATGGCAGGGATTTTTGGGGAGCCCTCATCCTCAGAGAAGCATCAACTTATAAACTGCATTTTGTTTTATTATCAGTTCAAAGTCGCGGTCGCCCACTGAGGCAGCAACAGAGCCAGAGTCTTCCTCCCATGGGAGGTCGGTCTCCTCCTCCACACCAACCCTCCTTCCCTCAGGGCTGCCTGTGGACTAGTCTCCCAACATTACTTCCATGGCAGATAATGCTTGTGCTGACCCAGAGGATTTCTCCTCCGCCACGTTGTCCCAGTGCTCAGGCTAGTCCTTCAGAATGGTCCTGAGACAGGTGGTCAAACCGGTCCCTTGAGTGAGGCTACAGCTGTTTGCACCCTCCTGGCTTCAGCGTCTTCGTCAGACCCCAGCAGTGGTCTACTGGACTGTCGCCCTTGAGGCCGCAGCCTACTTCCGCGGAACCTCTGTCCAGTGGGACCTCAGCTCCTCATCCGCCATTGGTGGTTGCCTCTCAGGACTCTCCCCACCAGACTCCAGCAGGGCCTTCCACCGAGCTTCCTTTGGAGGACCTGACGCTCAGTCCTACTCCATCAGATCCAGAAGGTCTTCTATCTCTGTGCTGGACGTCTCCGACACCACCTTTACCGGTGCCCTCCACGGTTTCCCAGGAGCCGGTTCCTGCTTCGGAACCCTTGGGGATATTACCCTACCCGGCACAGCAGATGGGGCTGTCCTCTTTTCGCTCTTTGGCGCCCTCTGTCACTGACTTGGACCTTCAGTCTGCACCCGCTGAGTACTAAACGGGCTCGTCTGGGGGTGGTGTCAGGCCCTGTATATGGCCTTCTGACGCACCATCTGACACTCCTTTACCGGACGTCGGCAGACTATAGTGCCCTTCTGAATGCCTGGTGGATGTTGGCCCAAAAAATGACCACTTCTCAACAGTCACTTGTGCCAGCTTCTCCCCTGCAGAGGGCCTCCACTCCACTGGACATGGAGGCCTCCCCTCCTGACAGGGGCCATCACTTGGATGCAGGCATAGTCACAACCTCCGGTATGTCACCTCTACCACACATGGCCTCCGATTCGGAAGGGTCTCTGCACGTTGTCTCTGATTCCTTGGAGTCCCCGACCTCCTCATCACATTCGCCCCTAGGGGAAGTTTGGATCTGGAATACCCCTAAGTCCCTTCCTGAGGACCCCTTATTCTTGGAGATGATGACCATCCAGGCATCCCAGGGGTGACGAACGGGGGCACAGGATCCTCAAAGGCGCTGTCTTGCGCAACATCTGCACCTCCCAGAGGTTGATTCTGTGATGATCTCCCCTCCCCCCACTTTGGTGGTCTTACATGATATTTCCTTCACGGTTTGGCAGCAGCCAGCGTCCGTCACTGCCATTCCGAGAAAGGCCGACCAGTTATGCCATCCTCTGGACAGAAAAACTCACTTAGAATGCCACCCTAAGGCTGACCCCTTCATTCTTTCAGAGGCACTGGTGGATAGGGAAGGATCCGGCCAGCGGAACTACCTTCCAGATCAGGCATTCCAACCTTTGGACTCTCTGGGACACAAAGTCTATGCATCCTCGACTTTGCCCTTGTGGGCCCAGAACTACTTGGTGTCACAAATTCACTCAACCGGTCAGCCCTCTACTCCCAAAGTGCCAACCTCTGAGCATATGATTTGTGGACAGTGAACAGAACAAGGTAATCCTCTTGTCTGTTTTGTGGGTTCGAGTCACTTGGTCTCAAGTTCTGGAGGGATTCAAACTGATAACCTCTTGTTAGCATACCCAATTATCAGGCTCAGATAATTCTGTCTTCGGGGGGCCAGATATCTTTGCCTGTGGGCACTAACCAGGTCTACAAAATGAACCCTTGGAACTCTATGCAAGACCCTCAGAGAACTCTTTCCATTTCCCAGTTTGGTATATCAATAAGCCCATACACAATGTTAACTGTAACCTTTAAATGCATCAGTTTAATAAAAAGAAATGTCAAGGTACTCCAGGCAGTTTCCGTTTTAAAATATATATCTTTACTTTAAAATAGGAAAACAGAAAATATTACAGAACAAAATATCCCAACACATACAGCCTTAAAACAAACAGGTTTAAAGTGCAAGTTTCTACAATACATAAATTGAGACTGGTCTAATCTAATATATGCTTACTTTCTTTCAGTGCTGTGATGTTTCTTCCTCAGTCAGAATTATGAAATTGTGTCTGTCAAGGTTCTCTCAGCAATTACACAGTTCTGAGCCGGCCTTCTCTGAGATCACCAAACTCTGCCTTGGTGTAACAAAATCTGTATTTATTATAACACAGGATATCTAAATAAAATATTTAAAAAAACATAGTAGGTGACCTCACTGACTTTTCTCTCCTCAGGTTAACCAGACAAAACTGGCTTGTGCTCTGCTATACATACATCAAAAGTTTCTTTGATATAAGTTACTGTGTTCAAAGCAAAAGTGTATTTGACTGTTTAATCCCGTCTGGGCCTTGGTATCTACACATCAGAGGTGTCTCTGATGTAATTCAAGGATTTCCCGGGAATGGATATTGGACTTTCCAAGTTCGTCTGGGTCCTGCTTGGCCCAAATATCAACCTCTTTGAAGAAATAAGCTAGTTCTAGGGACATGGATATTATGTTCATCCACACTGTCTGGCAGGTTCCTTGCCGCTTTAAATCTTGCCGGAAGGTCTTCAAGCTGGCTCCTCCCACCCACCCGGGTGGTAAAACTCTCGGCTCCACCCCATGACGCCAGATCTTCCTTACCGCTTGGAAGCTCAGGTTCCCTCCTTAACGCTCTGCGTGATAGACTGGATCCTAACTCTTCGGTTTGTGCGAAACTCGTTTTAAAATTTTCAAGACTTCGGTCTTCCTTTTCCCTCGCGGCTGCGATAGACAAATCGACTCCCGGTTTTCGGTGGTGCCCTTGTGAGCAGAAGATGTCCAGGACGGATCCGCACTCCACGTGCATCTACTGCCTCGGCCTAGAACACGACCCGCAGGCCTGCGAGTCATGCTGTTCGTTCTTGGCCAACGTCTTGGAGGACTGCGCTGCCCGGTTGAAGCTTGGGCGCCCCGAGAAGCGCTATCCGCCGATAAAGTCGAAAGAGACCCGCTATGGGTTATCATGAGCGGCTGGCTCGGCTGAGCAGCTCGAGCAGATGATCGCCCTCGAGGAGGAGGCGGCCCAGGCTGCATCTTCTTCCTCCTCGGTCGCGGCATTTATCCCCGCTCTCTTTGGGTACCTTGTATTCTGCTTCATTCAAGGAGCTTTGCCAATCCCTTTCCACGAAGGGAGAGGGGCCATCGGGACATTCCTCTCGGTCCAAAAAAAAGGATTCTAAGGGTAAGTCACATCATCGGCGTTCGTGGGAGCGGGAGAGGTCCCCTTCCCCAGACAGCCGACTGTCAACTTCGCTCGAGGTTGCGGCTTAGGCCGCTGGCTTCACGGCGTCCCTGTGAGGTCAGCCGGCCGAGACTTCCGTCGACACGGTCGAGATTTTTCTCGACCCGTCGGACGGGTTGTCTACTGGTGAAGCCGACAACCCTTCTTCGCCGTTTTCCCCGGTGGAGACCGAGGATCTGCCTGCGCCCCCGGTGCAGCAGTCTCCGGTTAAGGTGTCCGAGCCGAGGGAAGAGCGGGTGTCCCCCGCTCCTTCCCAGGCCCGTGCTCGGAAACACCGAGGGTCTCGGTCTCGGACTTCTTCTCGGTCCAGCCGATCCCGCCGACATCGGCAGTCTTGGTCTCGGCACCGAGGTAAGCGGCGACGCCGCTCGTCCTCATCTTCCTCCTCAGAAGAGGAGAGGCTTCGGCGCAAATTGCGTTGACGCTACGAGGACCTGATGTGGCAGCAGTTACTTTTGTCTGGGAGCAAGTTGACACCGACGCCTTCCCCGGCCATCAAGTGGCTATCACCCGAATGGCCGAAACAACCTCTCGCTGCAGTCGAGATACCCAAGCCTGGGCCGGTTGTTCAGCCGAAACCTGCTGCCCCACCGATTTGTGGTGGAACCTCCACCTCCACAACCGAAATCGGGGGCGCCGACCAAGGACTCTCTAGGGTCAAGGCCTGCCCCACAGGTTGTCGGTCACCCTCACTCCCGACCGTCCTCGGCAGGTGGAGGGTGGCTCAGGCCCTAGGCAGCTCTTCGCGGACTCCTCGAGTCAGCGCCTCCCTGTTCTCAGGCGGTTGATCTGGAGTCCTCTGGGGGCCATCACTGGGCCAGCCCATCGTGCCTTTATGGGTCTGCTTCAGCTCATCTCGGAGTCCACCGGGATGCAGCTCGAGCCCGTATCCAAACGGGCCAAGTATCCCCTGACGGAGATGCTGGACCAAGGGGATTCACCCACGGAGGCCTTTCCGGTGGCTGAGGCCATTGTAGGCCCAGCCTTGGAGCTTTGGCAGCGGCCTGTTTCCTGTCCTGCACCCTCGGCCAAATTGGCCAGGAAGTATGCGGTCCCTACCAGTTCTTTGCCCGGGTTTTCGGAGCACCCCTCTGCCGAGGGGTTGGTCACCGACAGCGTTTTCCGGCGTTCCGGGAACGCTAGGGACGTGGACAAGCCCCCCAACAAGGAGTCCAAAAAGCTGGACTACACCAGGCGCAAGGTGTACGCTGTGTCCTCCCTTGGCCTCCACCAGGCCAGCTCGGCCGTGCTGATGGCACACTTCTCCCACGCCCTCATGGGCTCCCTGGATGAGGTGATCCCTCATCTCCTGGCTGACCTGCAGACCACGGTCCAGCAGGTTCGGGACCAGGGTAGGGCGGTGGCGAAGCAGCAGCTCCAAACAGCTCTGGACATAGGGGACTCCTGTGCCAGATCGGTTGCAGCCGTGGTGGCCATGTGCCGCAGAGCATGGCTGAGGATATCCACCTCACGGGCGGATACCCAGCACAGTTGGCGACGCCCTTCTTGGGGACCCGACCTCTTCAGCCCTGGAGTGGAAGGTCACCTCCAGCAGATCGAGAAGCCGAATGCCACTCTGGACTCTGTCACTTTCGTCCTTCTACGCCTGCGGCACGTCCGGCTCAACAGCACCAGGGCCAGCAGGCTCGCGCTTGGCATCCCAAATCCAAGCCCGCGGCTTCCTCTAGTAGGAAGCAGGGAGGTAAAGGCCCAAGAAGTCCCTCGGCCGGTCCTTCCTCCAAGCCTGCCCAGTGACGGGTTGAGGGGTGTCGTCCCCAGCCTCGTCACTCCCCCCTGGGTCCCCCCCCCCCGTGGGGGGATGGCTCCGCCACTTCCTTTCCGCCTGGTTTGCTATCACCACTGACCGCTGGGTGTTGGAGGTGGTAGGAAAGGGCCTGCCTCTGGAGTTCGAGCAGGCTCCACCCTTTTGGGCCGTTGCCCCTTGGGGGGCCATCGCTATTGGCCCGCCGAACCGATATTGCCCTGCTCCTGGAAAAAGAGGTGATCAGGAAGGTGGCAGATCCTTCTCCAGACCAGAGGTTTGTGTCCAGGTATTTCCTGGTCCCAAAACGGACTGGGGGCTGGTGCCCCATTCTCAACCTGCATGACCCGAACAGGTTCCTAAGGTCTCGGACCTTCTGGATGGTCACTGTGGCTCAGATAATCCCATCCTTGGAACGAGGCATGTGGTTCTGTTCCCTGGACCTCTAGGACGCATTCTTTCACGTCCCAATCCGTCCATCTCACCAGAGATTCCTCTGCTTCAGAGCGGAGGGATCCCTTTTCGAGTTCCAGGCCATGCCCTTTGGCCTCTCCCTAGCTCCCAGGGTCTTCACCAAATGCATGGCAGTGGTGACAGCATTTCTGCAGTGCCGAAGGGTCCGGGTGTACCCCTACCCAGACAACTGGCTGATTGCAGCCCCCTCCAGAGCGGAGGTGGAGCGGTCCAGAGATCTGGTCCTCCAGGTTTGCTCTCAGATTGGCCTCCTCATCAACGAGGCCAAGTCGGAACTCATGCCAAAGCAGGTGATGCATTTCATCAGGGCAGAGCTCGACTCTCTTCGAGCCAGAGCACGGCTCCCAGCAGACAGGGCCGAGGTTCTTTCCTCCTTTGCCCAATCATTTTAGGTTGGGCAATCGCGCCCTGCCTGGGACTTCCTGCGCCTCCTGGGCCTCATGGCAGCCTGCACCAGCGTGGTCCGTTGGGCCCGCTGGTACATGCGTCCCCTTCAGTGGGGACTGGCCAGCCAGTGGTCACAGCACCTCGATCCATTGGATCAGCTAGTGTCAGTGACCCAGGGGATATGGAACACTCTCCAGTGGTGGACCGTTCCGGCACATCTGCAGGAAGGCATACCCTTTGTCCGCCCCGAGCCAACTGTGTCTATTGACCGATGCCTCTCTGATTGGTTGGGGTGCCCATCTGGGGGGCACAGAGCGCACGGCCTCTGGTCCCCTCGGGAGTCCCGATGCCACATCAATCTGCTGGAGCTTCGAGCGGTTCGTCTAGCCCTCACCACCTTCGCTCCGTTTCTACGGGGTCAAGTGGTTCAGGTCCAGACGGACAATACCACGACCATGTATTACCTAAACTGCCAGGGCGGGACGCGCTCCATGCCTTTATGCAGGGAAGCTCTCCGCATTTGGTCTCTTGTGCGCAGCCTGGAGGTGGATCTCCTCGCCATTCACGTGGCAGGAGCCTCCAACATCCTGGCCAGTGCCCTAAGCCGGATAGGGGCTGCGTCTCACGAGTGGTCTCTCCTGTCGGAGGTAGTACAAGATCTCTTCTCCCACTGGGGCATGCCTCAGGCGGACCTGTTTGCCTCCAGGGAGAATGTGAGGCTGAAACTGTTTCATGCCCGCCCCCCTCAGCATGGCTCGCTGCAGGGGGATGCCTTCTCGAGGCCGTGGACCCCGGGCCTCTTCTACGCCTTTTTCCCCATTTCCCTTGATCCACAAGGTGCTTCTCGAGGTGAGGAGGGACAAGGCGCAGGTGATTCTGGTAGCCCCAGACTGGCCCCGCCAGTTCTGGTATCCAGATCTCCTCAGTCTCAGCTCAAGGCTCCTGAGGCGGCTTCCAGCCCGCCCGGACCTGATCTCAGTCAATCAGGGGAAGGTATTCCATCCGGACCTTCAATCCCTACACCTGACGGCCTGGTTTCTGGCGGCTAGAGTTCCAGGCCTTGGGTCTTTCCGATGGGGTCCTCAGCGTCGTTGAGGCGTTCCGTGAAAGTCGACCAGAAAATCTCCGCCTTCAAATGGAAGAGATTCTCCATTTGGTGTCAGGGCAAAGGCCTGGACCCTTCCTCCTGTTCCTTGGCAAGCATACTGGACTACCTGTGGTCCCTTTCTCAGCTAGAGCTTGGTAGGCGACCCTTAAGGTGCACCTGGCGGCCATCTCTGCTTGCCAGGCGCGGGCAGGGCATGGTGGGGTGGGGCGCGGAGAAGGTGGTCGGGCGCTTTTCAAGGGCCTTGATCACATATCCCCTCCGGTCAGGAACCTCCACCTCCATGGGATCTGCTGCTGGTATTGGCTAAGCTCATGGGCAGAGTCATTGAACGATGCAGGTGTGACATCTCTCACCTGTCTGGGGAAGACCGCCTTCTTGGTGGCTGTCACGTCAGCCAGAAGGATGGGAGAGCTCCAGGCACTTTCCATCGAGTCTCCTTATCTGGTCTTTCACAGGGACGAGGGTTGTCCTCGCCCCCACCGAAATTCCTTCCGAAGGTGGTGTCAGAGTTTCACCTTAACCAGGTGTTGACTCTGCGGTGTTTACCCCAATCACACCTCGGAGGCGAATATAGGCTCCATACTTTGTACCCTAGAAGAGCGCTCGCTTATTACAAGGAGCGGACAGCTAAAGTTCGGGGAGAGGTTCGCCAGCTGTTTGTCACCTATGCTGAAGCCGCACCTGGCAGACCTGCAGCCAAGCGGACGATAGGCAGGTGGGTCACCTTCTGCATAGATCTCTGCTATAGGTTGGCGGGCATGGAGCCTCCCAGAGGGATAAGAGCTCATTCTACCCCCCATACCGCTGCATCGGTGGCTGCTTCCAGGGATGTCCCTATCCAGGAAATCTGCAGAGCTGCTACCTGGAAGTCAGCACACACCTTCATCACCCACTACCACATTGACCTTGAGTCACGCTGGGATGCTGGTTTTGGGGCCTCAGTTCTCCAGTCTCTATTTCCCAAGTAGGGGGTGTGCGCCTTGCCTCCCGGGGAACTGCTAGGAGTCTGCCAGACAGTGTGGATGAACAACATATCAATGTCCCTAGAAATACAGGTTACTCACCTGTAACAGGAGTTCTAGGAATGGTATATGTTGTTCATCCACACGACCCACCCGACCTCCCCGGCCTCGACGCACAACCTGGCTTCCAGCGGGCTAGATCTGGCATCATGGGGCGGAGCCGAGAGTTTTACCACCCGGGTAGGTGGGAGGAGCCAGCTTGAAGACCTTCCGACAAGATTTAAAGTGGCAAGGAACCTGCCAGACAGTGTGGATGAACAACATATACCATTCCTAGAACTCCTGTTACAGGTGAGTAACCTGCATTTTCCCGGGCTGATACCAAAAACACATGCATGTTCTTTCCATTGTGACACCTAGAGCAAAATCAAAGGATTTCCCTGGGGATGCCATGCATGGCTAATTTCATTTCTTGGGATCAAAGCAAGTTTAACATGCTAATTGAACCTCAGATCTCTGTAGTTTAAAATATCTCCTGTCCTTTGAACTTATCCCTGGGGGGTTTTGATGTATCAGTTCAGCAAGACCGTAGTTTCCTCAAACTGACCTTCCCATTACATACTTTATATGTAATAAAATAAATTGATACAGCACTCAGAACTGGCTGTGTATGTCACACTTGGCACGTGTACCAGCAATCCCTCTTTGGGCAGATAGTGGGATTTGCTTCAGTCTATACCGGCATCCCCTGCTCGGTCCCAGTTGGAGCATCTCCTTGCTTCAGCCTCTAACATTGGTTTTTATGCTCTCCCTGCTTCTTGTGACACAGGAGACACTGACACCCACAGTTCGGCCTCTGCCATCTGCATCAGGCGTCACACTTGGCTTCGTTTGATCGACTTCTCAATGGTTCAAGCTTCCATTTTGGACATGCCATTCAAGGGCCCTATAATGTTGGGGGAAAAGGTGCAGGCATTGCTGTCCTCCCTACAGGACTCTGGAACTTCCTTTCTGACCAGTTCCCGTGATCTCCGGGGTCGGTCACATCCTCATTCAGCCAGTTCTCAAGGGCGGCAACCGCAGCCTTCAGGAACATGGGGCAAGGCTTTTTCAACCATCACCGCCTCGACTGTTAAGTCCCATCGGGCGGAGGTGGCAGTGCTGTCGACACCCACTGCTTCCTCCTAAACCTTGCGGTCCCTCCTTCCTCTCCTTCGTTTGTCAGATGGGGGATTCCAGGAGAAGGAAGGAAAACCAGAAGGGAAGGTCTTGTCTCTTCTCTTTGTCTTCTTTCAATTTTTCCCTTTGTTTCTTTCTCTACCGGGGACACCTTTCCAATCGGTATACCCTGGGTGTTGCCTGATGTCAGGCTCAGGCCTTCCTTGTTTACCTTCTTTACGAGAGGATTAGGCTTTACACTCCTTTTCCCATGGCCATCCGGCCTCATGTTTCTCTAGCTGGGCTATCTGTGCTCATCACTCACCCTTAAGAGGAAGTTCACCTACTGGCAGCGGCCTCTATCCTGTGTACCCCGCCTTTGTTTGCAGGGGCCAGCTCTGCACTTCCTGGAGCACAGCCCTCTGATCCTCCTTCCCTGCCTTAGGTGTACTATTCCTCCAGTCTCCTCCAAGCTTTTCTTGAAGGAGTCAATTCCTCCTGTTTAGGATTGGGACCCGACATCTGCTCATCAGCCCCTCTGAGTGGGTGTCTGCTCGGGCAACATTTCTAGCCTCGGAGGGATGGGGCTTTCCCCCTTCCTCGATCCAAAGACAGGGACTACTTCCTCAGCAGTCCTCACCTATATTGGCACAGTCTTCTTGCGCGGGCCTCCTCGGTAGTGTCGTAGATGGCCCTGTCATGAGTGATGGCTTCGGGATCTACTCGAGGCTGGGAATGCCCATCTTGGATCCTTACCCTATACGGGCTCTCGGCCCTACATCAGGACTTCACCTTATGGGCCACTCCCCCTCCAAATATCACAGCGCGTCTCTGATAAACCGTCCTACTTCCCTTGATGTCATGGGTCGGATGTGCCTTTCTATGTTTCTGAACCCCAGCAGGATTCCTCCCCATTTCTCCTTTGGGAGGGCTTTTCCGGGCTATCTAGCCACAGGTCCATCCTCTTTGACCAGGACCAGTTCTTCCCTTTTTTCGTCAGATCTCGTGGGTTGTCCCTGGGTACTCCTTCACTGGAGCTTCTGGCATGCGTCTACGGGGTTCCCTTGCCTCTGTCCCTTAGGGCCGTACTTCAGATCACTTGGAAGGTGAGAGAGGGACCTGGCGCCCCTCTGAGACACCCCACCCAGTTCAGTTCCTCTGCTCTGCAGAAAAATAGTTTAGGCCCTTGACTCCAGGATTCCTTCCTGTCAGGCTGTAAACCACCACCCCCCCGAAGGGGTTTTATTCGGGACGGGGACGCATTATCTAAATCCCCTGTTTGTGACTGCTTTTTGCCTCTCCCAATCAGGTGTCAGGGTGGAGGGGTGCAGAAATGGCCTTAAGAGAAGTTTCTGACTCTCGCTACATAGGTGTCACCCTATCGCCCAAGGCTTGTCGGATGACAATGAGATTTTACTGTTTCAGACCGGACGTTGGTCCTTGCTAATCTGGCATGGGTTCTCTGTGCTCAGCCTGATGAGGCTACTGCTGTGCCTCTTCGGTTTATACTGTTCATGGGACTTCTGTTCCTCTTCCTCCTTCCCTTTCCCATAAGGGACAGGATTTGAGGTTCCCTTTGGGGGTATTTCTCCGCCAAGGGGTGGTCGTACGAGTGCTTTCCTTTTTGCCTCACTCTGTTTTTTGTTGTTTTTTTTTTTTGTTTGTTTTTTTTTTGGGGGGGGGTCGTGACAACCCTGGCCCGTCTCCTCCTTCGAGACATCAGAAAGTCGGGTCCTGCCAGAGTCTCCATATCATTCTAGGGGAGGACAAGACTCTACTTTCCAATGGACCTTTTCTCATTCGATTGGCCTTTCACTGGGGTTTTTCGCCCATGGGCGAATATCTTCCTAGCTACCCTCTGGGCTGTCTACTTTCAGAGGTTCAATTTCCTTCCCTCCCTCCGAAGAGGTCCCTCTCGGGGCTCCTTATTCCTCGATTTTTCTCCTCTCAAATCCTTTTAAGGGTGTGGGAGGATTTTTGTAGTTTTGGAGACTGCCTGATGTCGGGCAATCCTATCGGAACACGGTTCAAACTGTTTTTGATTGTTTTTCTCAGCAAACGAGAGAGGATGCTCTCCTTCGGCGAAGGCGAGCCCACTTGTTTGGTGGCTTTTTGGTTCCCACATTTCTGGGGATTATTTTTCCTGTTGCATCCTTCGATTGGCTACAGTTTGTATCTGCCCGGGTGTTTTTCCCTGACTCCTTTCTATTTCTGAAAGCCAGCCTTAGGCTGAGGATTTGCTTGGGCATCTTTTGCCTTTTCTACTTATTGCAGTCCTGTCTCCTCCTCCCAGAGTTTTTCCCATCAGGTACTGCTTGGAACTCTGTCCTGACGGTGTTGCCTACTACAAGAGCCCCCTCAAAGTAAGATAGTATGGTTATGTAAGAACTTGCCATAATAATAGATCTTTGAGAGGAGCTCTTGCAGTAGGCAGGATTTTCCTTCCCTCCATCCCCCTGCCCTCTTTCGGCTCCAGGAGTCCTCTTATTCTTCCTGTTGGACCTTGTTTCATGGTCTCCAGCAGGGGGAACTGAGGTGGGTGTTGGGGACAGCTCCTTTTATACTAGAACGAACATCAACGTGCCGGCGTCGAGTGGCAGTCCCCCGTTGTATACTGCTAACTAGACATTTTCCATGTGGTCCTAGCACCTGGCAGCTTAGTTCTAACAGGGTTGCCTACTGCAAGAGCTCCTCTTGAAGATCTACTGTTACGGTAAGTGCTTACATAACTTCTTTTTGCCCGCTGAACCTCCAGGATGCCACCTTCCACACCCAGATCCGGTGGTTCCTTCGGTTCCGTTTGGAAGGGATGCTGTACGAGTTCCATGCCATGCCGTTCGGCCTCTCCTGGGCCCCCTGAGTCTTCACCATGTGAATAGCAGTGGTGACAGCATTCCTGTGGCACCAATAGGTCCATGTATACCCTTACCTGGACAAAGTACAGTTACGTAAGAACTTACCGTAACAGTAGATCTTCGAGAGAAGCTCTTGCAGTAGGTAATTACATATAGGACTGACGCCGGCTGGCGGCAGGACCCCACGGAAAAATTTCTAGCTAGCAGTCCCTGGCGAGGAACCGCCCCACGTCAGGTGACCGGTGTCATGCGACGTCGGTATAAAGGGGCGGTTCCAGACGCCCGCCTTCCAGTTCTTTCCCGCCACAGGCCCGGAAGGCCCGGACGAGGAAGAAACAGATGTTTCCATTCCTGGAAAAAGAGCTGAAAAAGCCTAGGGGGGTGGAGGTTGGGAAGGTATTACCTACTGCAAGAGCCTCTCTCCAAGATCTACTGTTACGGTAAGTTCTTACGTAACTGTACTATCTTCCTTCGAGAGGGCTCTTGCAGTAGGTAATTACATATAGGACTGAATCCCAAGCAGTCTGGAACAAATAAAAGGTACCAGGAAGAGGGACTACTCCAGAAAGTAGTAGAAGCCTTGCAATCCTCAAGACAGGAGGCCTTGCAAAACAGCTAGCCCGAAGCCTGCTCTACGGCAAGAGGCAGTGTCCAAACTGTAGTGTTTCGTAAAGGTATGGACGGAAGTCCAGGTGGCGGCAGCGCAGATGTCTGCTGCAGAAACATTCTTGAAACAAGCCGAGGGGCCGCTACTCCACAGTGAGTGACCTCTGACTTGACCGGAAGGGTCTTGTTGTACTGTCATAACAAAAGTGATGCAATGAGCCAACCACTTCGATAGGCATTGCTTGGAAACAGCATTGCCTTCCCTTTTGTGAGCAAAAGAGACGAACAACTGATCAGTCTTTCTGAGATCCTTTGTCCTACTGGTGTAGTATCTCAGAATCCGGTGAACATCCATGGTATGGAGTAAATATTCTCCTTGGTTGGAGTACTGCGTGAAAAAGCCAGGTAACTCTATAGATTGATTTAAGGTAGACTCTGCTACCACTTTAGATAGAAACTTAGGGTTCATGAGAAGAGCCACTCGTTCTTTGTGAAAAATCAAATGGGGGATTTTACACATAAGCGCCTGGAGCTCGGAAATTCTTCGAGCGGAAGTAATGGCCACCAAGAAGAGCGTCTTCCAGGAAAGAAACTTCAGATCTGCAGAAGCCACAGGTTTGAAAGGAGGAAGGGTAAGTTTCTCGAGAACAAAGTTCAAGTCCCAAGGGGGAGCAGGAGTCCGGACGGGGGGGCCTCAGATGAAGGACCCCTCTAAGAAAGGTCTTAGAGACCTCTAATTGAGCAAAGGCTTTATCTGCGAAAGGAACATGGTACGCTGAAATAGCAGCCATGTGCACTTTCAAGGAGGAATGACTCAGACCCAGGTCGAAGAGGTGACGTAAATATTCCAGCAGAACGGCCACTGAACAGGAGAAAGGCTCCTCGTTCCTAGAGGTGGCCCAAATAGAAAATCTCTTCCATTTCATGGCATAAGTGGACCTAGTGGAGGGTTTCCTAGCCTCCACCAGAAACTCCGCCACCTTTGGAGAGACACCAAAGCAAGATTGAACTAGGTCTGTAGGAGCTACGCATGAAGTTGTAGGGACTTGAGTCCCAGATGGACCAGGGTCCCCTGATCCTTGGTCAGCAAACCTCGAGATAGAGGAAGAGGAGGAACCTCTGAGTATTGTTGTAGAAGAGAGAACCAGATTTGTCTGGGCTAGAAAGGAGCGATCAGAATCATTCTTGCTCCTTCTGTTGTTAGTTTCTGCAATACACGAGGGACCAGAGGAATTGGGGGGAAAAGCATAGACGAATCTGCCCTTCCAGCTTAGAGACAGAGCGTCGTTCCAGAGGCGCCTCGCTCTGGAACGAGCAAGCAAAAGTTGGGAAGTTTTGCATTTTGGAAAGAGGCGAACAGGTCTACCTGTGGAGTCCCCCAAAGCTGGAAGATGTCGTCTAGCACCTTTTGGTCCAATTCCCACTCGTGGCAGGGCAGATGAGCGACTTAGCTTGTCTGCCAGGATATTGTCGACTCCTGGAACATGAATCGCTGTGAGGTGAAGGTTGTGTTGAGTTGCCCAGTCCCAAACCCTCATTACTTCCCTGCATAGAGGGTAGGATCAAGTCCCTCCCTGCTTGTTGATGTACCACACCACGCACATGTTGTCCGTCTGGACGGCTAGGTGACCGGGAAGAATGTATTGGTGAAGGGCTTGGAGAGCATATAGTACTGCTCGAAGCTCAAGCACATTGATGTGGAGAGCTATTTCCAATCTGGACCATAATCCCTGGGTTCGGTGAGGACCCAGGTGGGCTCCCCAACCTTCGCCTGATGTGTCTGTGGTCAGAGTCTGGGAGGGGGGAGGATGACAGAAGGGGAGCCCCCGAAACAGGTTCTCTCGAACCATCCACCATTGCAAGTCTCGTGCCATCGGCGAGATCAGAACTAGATGATCTAGGTCGTCTACAAGTTGATCCCACTGGGAGCGAAGAGTCCACTGAGAGATCCTCATGTGGAGCAGAGCCCAGGGAACTGTGGGGATAGCGGTCGCCATGAGCCCTAGGAGACGGAGAACCGACCTCGTCGGAACCCTCCTGCATTCTGATAGCAGGGAAATCTGTGACTGAAGAGAGGCCGCCCTGTCCGGAGGCAGGAAGGCCTTGCTCACCGTCGTATCGAGGATAGCCCCGATAAACTGTAGTCTCTGGGAGGGATCCAGATGAGACTTGGAATGGTTGATGGTAATACCCAGGCAACTAAAAACCTGCTAGGTGAGGGAGAGAAAATGCAGGAGCTCCTCCCTGGACGAGGCCGCCAGGAGCCAGTCGTCCAGGTAAGGGAACACCTGAACTCCCATCGTACACAGGTGGGCCGCTACCACAGCCAGGCATTTGGTGAATACTCGGGGTGCCGAGGGGAACTGGTAATGGTCCCCCTGAAAAGCAAACCAAAGATACTTGCGATGAGAAGGGCGAATGGGGATGTGCAGATATGCATCCTGCATATCCAGTGCACAAAGCCATTGACCCGGCCAAAGGAGGGGCAGAAGGGTCTGTAGGGAGAGCATTCTGAACCTTTTGTATTCCACGTAAAGGTTCAAGGAGCTGAGATCGAGAATGGGTCTGAGATCTCCCATCTTCTTTGGGACCAGGAAGAAATGAGAATAGTAACCCGTCCCTTGAAGGTGAGGGGGAACGGGTTCTATGGCCTGCTTCGCGAGGAGGGCAGAGATATCTTCCTGGACATAAGTCTCCACCACTCATTCACACTATTGGGATCTGTGCCGGAGGCAGCAGGACCCATCGGGAGCAAACTTTTTGCTGGAGGGTTGGCGCCAGAGATGGCGCCGCGAGGCACAGCACCGCGAGCCTCAGCTCGCGCTGTAATGACTGTCTCGGCTTCGACCCTTCAACCGCCTCAGTTCCTTTTTTTCCCGCCATCGAGTGCGCTTCAGTGACGACGTCGCTCGCCCGCCGGGAGTCAAACTAGCCTAGTTTTCAGTTTTGTTATTTTGTAGTATTATCTCGATACAGTATCGCTTAGTCTTATTTTAAAAATAAAGAAGTCTCAGCCTACTTTGACGGAGTCTACCATGAGCAGGTCAGGTGACGGTGGGAGACTTAGGATGAAGCTGTTCAGTCAGTCGGGCTGGGTCCGGTCCGCCGCCTTCTCCGGAGGGGTCTGACAACGGTCAGTCCAATGCCGGGGGATGGTGGTCCAGCGAGCATAAAATAAAGCGGTCGCATTCTCAGCACCGTTCGGCCTCAAACTGTTCTTGACCCACAGGTCTAAAAGAAAGGCATCACTCGAGGCGCCCTCTGATATTCTCTGTGCGTAGACGTTCGGTTATCGGGCTTAGTTACCAGCCTCCTCCTTCGGAGTTGCCAACCTCTGCTTCTGGTAACCAACAGTTTCGACATCGAAGTCCTACCCCGCCTGCAGGTAGGTCTTCAGATGAGCAGTTTCATCAGTGGGCGCTCTTGTGGAGCAATGGGCTCGGAGGTTAGTTCAGCTACCTGGCTCGGTCACTTGTGGGCTTTCGGGCTCATTGAGAGACCAGGTAGGGCGGTTGGATTTTCCTGGTCGTGCGGCACCTTTGGTGCCGTCGACTCTGCGCTTAGGTGTTCTCCCCCCCCCCCACATGGCTGCGGCGCAGGGGGCCACACCGATGCCTTTATCTCCTGCCCTTCTTCCTTCAAAACCTGTTTTTCGGAGTATGGGGGTGTTTTCGGCATCCTCGGCGCCGTCTTCGGCACCGTGCAGCTTCTCGGCGCCGCGTGGTCCCTTAGCATCGTTTTCGGTGCCGCGTGGTCCCTCGGCGTCGTTCTCGGTGCCGTGCGCCTCTTTGGCACCGGGGGCTTTCGGGGCTCCCTCTGCCTTTCAGGAGTCCTCTTTTCACTCATTTCCTTCTTCCCTCTCTTCTGATTTTCATTCCTTTCCTGTCCATACAGTCTCTTCTGGACTGTCAGGAGATGACATTGAGCCTGACCCAGACCTTCGGTTGGGTGATGAAGTGGACGAAGCAGGATCTATCACTGCTACAGAGCCTGTGGTGAGGACCTGTCATTTAAGTCTCTGCTGAAAATCTGAGTTCCACTCTGTCTCTCAGACTACAGACATCGATCCTGGGAAATTAAGACTCCAATACCTTCATGTTCCGGAGATCCCTCGGTTTGACTCCTCCGGTTCAGCCTTCCTTCGAGACGCTGTCTCAAATGGTATGGAATAATCCTGCTCTCATCCCTTCTGTGGGTAAATCCATAGATAGGAAATATTCAGCCCCCAAGGATCGTCCCATTTTGGCATCTCAAGCCTTTGCGGATCCTATTGTTGTCCTGGCAGAGAATGATAAGGTCATTCTTCCTCAAACTACTACAGCTCGACCTATTAATAAAGAATCTCGTAAGATAGACACCTTAGGTAAGAGAGTCTTTGCTGCTTCTACCCTAAGTATGCGTATTGCCAGCTACCAGGGCTATTTCTCACAGTATGAGTATATCGTGTGGCACTCTATCAAGCAAATGGTTGAAGCTCTTCCGAGTCAGATGCAAAGCCAGAGCTTCTTCAAACCATTACCAGAGGTATCGAATCTAACAACCAGCAGGTTAAAGCAGCCATGGATGCTTTCGACACTGCCTCCTGTTCAGCGGCTGCTGGTATTTGCACCCGCCGTCATTCCTGGCTGCGCACTTCGGGTTTCAAAAATGACGCGCAGCAGCAGGTAATGGCATTGCCCTTTGATGGTGCGTATCTTTTTGGTCCTCAGGTAGAGCAAGCTCTAGAAGCTACTCAAAAGACTAGGTCAGCCATTAAGTTGGCTCGACCCCCTCTCGAGGGCATGTCAATAGACGTCAGTTTCATAATAGTCAGTCCTTTCGAGGCAGAGGAGGCTTCCATAAAAACCAACCTGCCCAACCTCAAAAGAAGAAGCAACAGAAAGCGCAAGGGCCCAAAGCACCCAGCGCTACCTCATGAATGGCTGGCCCAAGTCCCATCTCAGCTGCCCGAGGTGGACTTTTCCTCTCCGGTGGGAGGTCATCTGATGCACTTCTACAACCAGTGGAAGTCCATAACCACAGACAAATGGGTCCTTCGGATAATTCACAAGGGGTATTCACTCAATCTTCTGGAGACCCTCTGGATCGTCCTCCCAAACGGCAGCCCAGGCTGTCAACCCTTCAGTCAGACCTTCTCGCCGCCGAGATTCAGGGCCTTCTGAACAACAGGGCAGTAGAAGTGGTGCCGCTGCATCAATGGAACACGGGTTTCTACTCCCATTACTTTCTGGTTCCGAAGAAGTCCGGGGTATGCACCCCATTCTGGATCTCAGAAAGCTAAACAAATTTCTCCCCAAGGAGAAATTCAAAATGATTTCTCTGGGGACCCTGTTACCTTTGCTTCATCAACACGACTGGCTAGTCTCCCTAGACATGCAGGATGCTTACCAGCACATTCCTATTCACCCCGAGGCACCACAAGTTCCTGAGGTTTGTGGCTGTGGGACAGCATTATCAGTTCAGAGTCCTGCCCTTTGGGCTATCCTCGGCGCCGCGGGTTTTTACAAAGTGTTGTGCAGTTCTCGCAGCGCACCTCAGAAAGGTCAGGATACAGGTGTTCCCTTATCTGGACGATTGGGTTCTAGCAAGCCCTTCCAGGCAAGGGACCCTGGACGCCGTAGAGACAGCTTCTCGCCTCCTTACATCCATGGGAGTTCTGCTGAACCTCAAGAAGTCGCAATTGCAGCCCTCCCAGAGGCTCCTCTTTATAGGGACTCTTCTGGACACCTCCTGTGCGAAGGCTTTTCTTCCGGAAGACAGAAGGAACGATATCCTTCAAATGGCCCATCACATCGGGGGAGAACACCTCAGTTACAGCTCTCTCGATGCAACGGATGCTAGGCCTCATGGCTTCCTCAGTGTTCACTGTACCCCTAGCACGTCTGCACATGAGAACCACTCAGTGGATGCTCAGTACTCAGTGGTCCCCAACCACTCACCCGCAGTCCTATCTCATCAAGGTAAGTAAGTAATATTTTATTTATATTAAGCGCCCTTCCCAAGCTCAGGGCGCTTTTACAATAAAACAATTAAAATCACATTTCAAACAATAAATCAAACAACCATACAGTACAGTACACTTACTCATTATGTACTAGCAAATGCTAAGACAAAAAAGGAAAGTTTTTAATTGTTTTTTAAAACTTTCAACAGTTAGGCATTCTCGTATCTGACGAGGTAGAGAATTCCACAGGGTTGGTGCCATATAGGCAAAAGATCTACCTCCAGACATCTTTAGACGTACCCTGGGAATCTCTAGCAATCCCTCATCAGAGGAGCGAAGAGAACGGGCAGGACAATAAGGCACCAAGAGCTCTTTCTCTTCCTCTTTAAAGGTGATGGAACCTTTAAAGAGGTCACTCACCGGGTGGTCTCAAGAGAGCAATCTCCTGGAAGGATATCCGTTTGCTCCTCTGGACCATCAGATCTCCATTACCACGGACGCATCCCTGATGGGGTGGGGAGCTCACTGTCAGGCTCTCCACACTCAAGGTGCGTGGACTCAAGTAGAGTCCCAGCTTCACATAAACGTCCTAGAAATGAGAGCCGTCCTTTATGCGGTCCGAGCGTTGAAGGACATTCTGTGTCACAAGAACATTCTCCTTCAAACGGACAACAAAGCAGTGATGTATTACATCAACAAGCAGGGCGGTGCTCATTCTTACCCCTTATGCAGGGAAGCAATGAGGGTATGGGAATGGTGCTTGGAGCACAAGGCTCTAATTCAAGCGGTCTACCTGCCAGGTATTCAGAACGAACTGGCAGACCATCTCAGCAGAACAGAGACAGACCCTCACGAGTGGTCTCTCGACTCAACCATAGTTCAGTCACTATTCGAAGAGTGAGGAACTCCAGACCTGGACCTTTTTGCATCCCCACTCAACGCAAAACTGCCTCTCTTCTGCTCCAGAAATCCAGGGCCTGGCATTTTCTGTCAGGATGCGTTCAGGCTGCGGTGGACAAAATGCTTTCTTTACACCTTTCCACCTCTTCCTCTAATTCAGAGGGTACTCCTCAAGTTCGAATCCCAGGGGGACAAGATGATTCTCATTGCTCCCTTTTGGCCTCGGCAGCTGTGCTTTCCACTACTCAACAATATGTTGGCAGTTCCTCCGAGACCACTTCCCCTACAGATGAATCTTTTGACTCTGGGACCTGTGGTCCATCCCAACCTGAGATCGCTTCACCTTCACGCTTGGCTCCTGAAGAGGTAGAAGTAAACTGGTTCAATGTGTCTCGAAGAGTTTCAGATATTCTTCTGGCTGCACGGAAACCAGCCACTAGGAAAACTTACACAGCCAAATGGAAGCGTTTCTCGCTCTGGTGTGCAAAGTCCTCTTTGAATCCTTTTTCCTGCCCCCCAGATAAAGTTCTGGAGTACCTCTTAGACCTCTCAAATTCAGGCCTACAGTTCTCTACAGTCAAAGTTCACCTTAGTGCCATTTCAGCATATCATGAGCCGATTCTTTCCTTATCTCTGGCTCAGTTACCTGTGGTTAAGAGATTTCTTAAAGGAATTTTGCATACCAGACCTCCTACAAGACATCCAGTTGCAGCCTGGGACATCAATCTTGTGCTAGATATGCTCACTTGGAAACCTTTCGAGCCTCTGGCTACCTGTGAGCTAAAATTTCTCGCCTGGAAGACTGCCTTCCTAGTGGCCATTACCTCAGCCCTCAGGGTCTCTGAGATACATGCCCTAGTCACAGACCCTCCGTATACTGTGTTCCATAGGGACAAAGTAGTTCTTCGTACTCATCCTAAATTTCTTCCTAAGGTTGTGTCAGAATTTCATCTAAACCAGCCTTTGGTCCTTCCCTCTTACTTTGCGAACTTCCAAAATGAAGGAGAGCGTTCTCTTCATTCTTTGGACGTTAAGAGGGCCTTGCGTTTCTATCTGGATAGAACCAAGGACTTTCATAAGCCAAGCAACTGTTCGTTTCCTTCAGCGAGACCGGCTGGGTCAACCTGTCGCTATCAGATGTATCTCAGCATGGCTGGTGGCATGCCTTCTAGCTAACTGCTATTCCATGGCGCAGGTTAGTTGGAGGGTAGGGTTTACGTTCACTCTACTAGAGCGGTCGCGGCATCCCTAGCGGAAATTCGCAACATGCCCATTGCAGATATTTGCAACGCAGCCACCTGGAGCTCAGTGCATACTTTTATTAAACATTATGCACTAGATGTCCATGCCAGACATTCTTCCTTTGGCAGAGCCATCCTTAATGGATTTCTGTCTTAGAAATGTGAGCTCTTGGTCTCTCCTGCCGCCCTCTCGGGGGATTATTAGCTCGGTACTCTCCCAATAGTGTGAATGAGTGGTGGAGACTTGTGTTCAGGAAGATATGAAAATTACATACCTACTGTAATTCTTGATCTTCTTGGACGAGTCTCCACCATTCATTCACATGCCCACCCTCCATCCCCCCGAGCTCACCTCTGTTGTTGGTCTTCACTCCTTCAAATCTTTAGGCTGTGAAGACTTCTTTATTGACCCTTCTTTTACGGGTCGTCCGGACTCTTATGTCCCGTTTTTAGGTTAGGCTACCCTTCTAGGTTAGTTAAGCTGCACCTCCTTGGTAAAAAAGGTACTGAGGCGGTTGGAGGGTCGACGCCGAGATAGTCATTACAGCGCGAGCTGAGGCTCGCGGTGCCGTGCCTCGCGGCACCATCTCTGGCACCGACCCTCCAGCAAAAAGTTTGCTCCCGATGGGTCCTGGTGCCTCCGGCACAGATCCCAATAGTGTTAATGAGTGGTGGAGACTCGTCCAAGAAGATCAAGAATTACGGTAGGTACATAATTTCCATTTCTTCCCGGACCAAAGGAAGATGGTCCCTTTGCGTAGGACGACTTCAGAGGTGGGTGGCGGGGTGGCTTCTGTAGAAACTCTATAGAGTGCCCTTCCGCTATAATCTGAAGCACCCATGAATCCGTTGTTATCCTCTCCCAACCTGGAAGGTGGAGGTAGAACCTCCCCTCCTTCCGGTTCCTCCGGTGTGTCCGGAGGCAGTGGGAGAGGGGAGGAGTCAGGTGGTGTGGGGCAGCACCGCAGCTGGGGCACCCGCTGCTTTTTTGGGCGGGGGGGGCCTGACAGCTGCGGGGGCCTGACGTTTAGTGGCCCGCCTTCCTTGGGGTTTCGCTTGTGGCTGACCTGCGTCTGCGAAAAGGACGGTGCTGCGGGTGATGGGGACAGTACATGAAATCCACGGATTTCAGAGCCGTCCCCTTCTCCTGCAAGTTGATGATGATGTCCTTGACATCACCGCCGAAAAGCATCGAACCCCTGAAAGGTGCTTCCTGGATCGCGGACTGCACCTCCGGGACCAAACCTGACACGCGGAGCCAGGCATGACGCCGAAGACTCATGGCGAAAGCGGGAGCTCCGCCCGGCAGTGTCCACTGTATCGTATGTCGTCCGCAGAATGTGGCGACTAGCCGAACGAGCAGAACGGACTAAATCGACTAACTCCTGCTTGACTTGAGAGTCAGGTAAGGAGTCAATCTTAGATTCCACCTGGGTAGGTCTGGCCTTCTGGTAATCCCCCATATGAGCAACGTAATTTAGGGCCCGAATTCCCAGTGTGGAAGAGGCGTAAATTTTTCTTCTATACTGGTCCAGTAGGCGAGATTCCTTATCCGGAGGAGTCGAGCTTAGATGTTTGGGATGCGCTGACCGGCCGTGAGCAGCGCTAATCACGACCGAATCTGCACAAGGGTGAGAGTCCAAATAGTCTACACCCTCAGGAGCCTGGTATAGTCTGTTAGACTTCCTAGGAAGCGGGGCTAAAGCCGACGGTTGTTTCCAAATAGTGGAAACAAGGTGGGCGTGAGGCTCGATCCAGGGTGCACTAAAGTTGGAGCTGTCAGAGGCAGGTCCAGATGTTCGGCGAGTTTGATCCGCTGAGGATCTGGTTCCAACGAGCGCCACTGATGTACTTCCTGGATTTTTCTGAGCAACTCCGTGAAGGAAGGGTCCTCCGGAGGAGACTTCGGAGGGGTCTTCGGCCGGGACTTGGACGGAGAGCGAGGCTCGTCATCTCTCTGAGCATCCGTCGGAAGAATCTGAGAGGGAAGAAGAAGAATCTGAAGCAGAATAAGACTCCCTAACACGGCTAGGGGAGGAGCGGGTTCCTTGGAGAATCCTGGACGTGTGTCCTGCCCTCTCGGGATCCAGAGGGAAGGGTTCTGGAGTCGGAGGCGGTGAGGAGTGTGCCGTCTGGCGCACAGGGCCGGGCGGCACCGTCGCGAAGACAGCTCTCACTTCCTCGGTGAGCTGAGCCTTGCTTCAGCCCACCAGGAAGCCAGAGTCTCCTGCAGATCCACCGACTGCCAAGGGGGCGGCGGAGGGGGAGGGGGAGAATATGGGTTTTATCCGTAAGGCGAGTATCCGAAACTCGGCTGCGAGAAAACCGGTGCTGGGTATTGAGGCGTCTGGTACTGCGGCGTCGGAGGGACCGGCGTCGGGTACTGCGGCGCTGGATACTGTGGTCCGGGGTACGACAGCGTCGCATAAAACAGCGGGTACCCAGGTGCCGGAGCAGACGGCCCAGAAGGTGGCCCCACGGGTGGGTCAACATTGAGAGACCCGGGGGGAGCAGGGCCCGACGGAAGGGGAAAATCCCCCGCTGGCGTCGGTGGGGACGGCGTCGGGGCTGGCATCCGAGGGGCCGGCGTCAGATCCGGTTCCTTAGGAGGAACATCCCCGCATCGCCGAGGGATGGAAATCGCGGGTCAGGCTGGGTGACTCTGGCTCCCGGACGGCAGCGAAGGCTGCGGGGAACCAAGTACGATGGGAGTTGGAGGGTCACGTGCCGGCTGTCGGGAGGTCGGCGATGTGGCTTAGGGGCTAGGTCGGCAGGCACCGGAGGAGCTGGCGTCCATCTTTCGGGTTCCCTCATCGGAGGCGGGCTGAGGAGGAGGAGCAGCCCGGTCTGAGGGGGACGAGGTCGTGTGCCGCCCCGAAGGGTCGGGCGTCTTGTCGACCTTCTCCCGGCGGACGTCGGAGGAGCCGACGTCCGACTTATGGGAGTTGCCCGCACCAGTAGGCCACAAGCCTGTGGCTGAACTGGGGCGGAGGCCTCCTTTGGCCCGGAGGCGCCCGCAAGGCCCGAGCGTGAGTCAGACGGGCAGGCCGACTCCTCCTCCAAACCCTTGGAGGCTGCCGTCGGACGGTCCCCTGGAGGGGATGTTACCTGGGCCGTGACTCCGGCTGGAGTTGCGGGCGAGGAGGCCTTCTCCCAGTGCCTCTCCTTGTCCCGCTTTTTGCGATGTCCTTCCGGAGAAGTAGACGCCTGCCTGAGCTTCTTCAATTCTTTCTAAATCGAAGACATCTTTTTCTTGAGAAGATGGGCTTCCAGGGACTGTTGGCGTCGTCTGCGGGTAGCCACGTTGAAGTGAAGGCAATGCGGGCACTTGTCGACCGGGTGGTCGGGGCCGAGGCAGAGGGAATGGCCGTCCTTGTGTGGCAGTTGGGCGCCGCACGAGTCGCATTTGATCTTCCTGGACAGAAGTCTCCACCACTCATTCACACTATTGGGATCTGCGCCGGAGGCACCAGGACCCATCGGGAGCAAACTTTTTGCTGGAGGGTCGGCGCCAGAGATGGAGCCGCGAGGAACAGCACCACGAGCCTCAGCTCGCGCGGTAATGACTATCTCGGCGTCCACCCTCCAACTGCCTCAGTTCCTTTTTCCTGCCGTCGAGTGCGTTTCAGTGATGACGCCGTCTGTCATTGCCGAGTCAAACTTCAAACTAGCAGCATAGTTTTCAGTTTTTGTTATTTTGTAGTATTATCTCGATAAAGTATTGCTTAGTTTATTCTTATTTTAACAATAAAGAAGTCTCAGCCTACTTTGACGGAGTCGACCATGAGCAGGTCAGGTGATGGTAGGGAGACTTCGTATATGAAAGCTGTTCAGTCAGTCGGGCTGGGTCCGGTCCGCTGCCTTCTCCGGAAGGGGGGTCTGACAATGGTCAGTCCAGTGCCCAGGAGGGTGGGCGGTCCCCGCGGAAGCATAAAAATAAACGGTCGCATTCTCGGCACCGTTCGGACTCGAGCTCTTCTTCGGCCCACAGGTCTAAAAAGAGAAGATATCACTCGAGGTCGCCCTCTGATATGTCTGTGCGTAGACATTCGGTTATCGGGGCTAGTTGCCGGTCTTCTCCTTAGGAGTCCCCAACCTCTGCTTCTGGTAGCCAATGGCTTCGACATCGGAGCCCTACCCCGCCCGCAGGTAGGTCTTCAGATGAGCAGTTTCATCAGTGGACCGCTCTTATGGAGCAATGGGCTCGGAGGTTGGTTCAGCTACCTGGCTCGGTCACTCGTGGGCCTTCGGGCTTATTGGGAGACCAGGTAGGGCGGTTGGACTTTCCTGGTCGCGCACCACCTTCTTTGGTGCCGTCGACTCGGCGCTTAGGTGTCTCCCCACACATGGCTGTGGCGCAGGGGGCCACACCGATGCCCTTATCTCGTGCTCTTCTTCCTTCAAAACCTGTTTCTGGTCTGGGGTGTTTTGGCGCCCTTGGCATCGATGGTGCGCTCGGCGGTGCTGTCTGACCGCGCCGCTGTCCACCAGCACCGTGTGGGTCCTCTGCGCCCGCTTTCAGCGCCGCGTGGTCCCTCGGCATCGTTTTCGATGCCGCGTGGTCCTCAGCTCATTCTTGGTGCCGTGCGCCTCCTCTGCGCTGGGGGCTCTCTGGGGTTCCTCTGCTTTTCAGGTCTCCTCCTTTCACTCTTTTCCTTCTTCCCCCTCTCCTGATTTTCATTACTTTCCTGTCCATACAGTCCCTCCTGGACTGTCAGGAGATGACATTGAGCCTGATCCAGACCTTCGGTTGGGTGATGAAGTGGACGAAGCAGGATCTATTACTGCTACAGAGCCTGTGGTCGAGAACCTGTCCTTTAAGTCTCTGCTAACATATCTGAGTTCCACTCTTTCTCTCCAGACTACGGACATCGATCCTGGGAAATTAAGACTCCAATACCTTCATGCCCCGGAGATCCCTACGGATTTGACTCCTCCGGTTCAGCCTTCCTTCGAGACGCTGTCTCAAATGGTATGGAATAATCCTGCTCTCACCCCTTCAGTGGCTAAATCCATAGATAGGAAATATTCAGCCCCCAAGGATCATCCCATTTTGGCATCTCAAGCCTTTGCGCATCCTATTGTAGTCCTGGCAGAGAATGATAAGGTCGTTCTTCCTCAAACTACTACAGCTCGACCTATTAACAAAGAATTTCGTAAGATAGACACCTTAGGTAAGAGAGTCTTTGCTGCTTCTACCCTAAGTATGCGTATTGTCAGTTACCAGGGCTATTTCTCCCAGTATGAATATATCCTGTGGCATTCTATCAAGCAAATGGTTGAAGCTCTGCCGGAATCGGATACAAAGCCAGAGCTTCTTCAAACCATTACCAGAGGTATCGAATCTAACAACCAGCAGGTTAAAGCAGCCATGGATGCTTTCGACACTGCTTCCTGTTCAGCGGCTGCTGGTATTTGCACCCGCCATCATTCCTGGCTGCGCACTTCAGGCTTCACGAATGACACGCAGCAGCAGGTAATGGTGTTGCCCTTTGATGGTGCATATCTTTTTGGTCCTCAGGTAGAGCAAGCTCTAGAAGCTACACAAAAGACTAGGTCAGCCATTAAGTTGGCTCGACCCCCTCCTGCCCTTCTCGAGGGAATGTCAATAAACGTCAGTTTCATAATAGTCAGTCCTTTCGAGGCAGAGGAGGTTTCCATAAAAACCAACCTGCCCAACCTCAAAAGAAGACGCAACAGAAAGCGCAGGGCCCAAAGCGCCCAGCGCTAGCTTATGAATTGCTGGCCCAAGTCCCATCTCAGCTGCCCGAGGTGGACTTTTCCTCTCTGGTGGGAGGTCGTCTGCACTTCTACAACCAGTGGAAGTCCATAACCTCAGACAAATGGGTCCTTCGGATAATTCGCGAGGGGTATTCACTCAATCTTGTGGAGACCCCTCCGGATCGTCCTCCCAAATGGCAGCCCAGGCTGTCAACCCTTCAGTCAGACCTTCTCGCCGCCGAGATTTAGGGCCTTCTGAACAACAGGGCAGTAGAAGTGGTGCCGCTGCATCAACGAAACACGGGGTTCTACTCTCATTACTTTCTGGTTCCAAAAGATGTCCGGAGATACGCCCCATTCTAGATCTCAGAAAGCTAAACAAATTTCTCCCCAAGGAGAAATTCAAAATAATTCTTTGGGAACCCTGTTACCTTTGCTTCATCAACACGACTGGCTAGCCTCCTGGACATGCAGGATGCTTACCAGCACATTCCTATTCACCCGAGGCATCACAAATTCCTGAGGTTTGTGGCTCTGCTACAACATTATCAGTTCAGAGTCCTGCCCTTTGGGCTATCCTCGGCGCCACGAGTTTTTACAAAGTGTTGTGCAGTTCTCGTAGCGCACCTCAGAAAGATTGGAATACGGGTGTTCCCTTATCTGGACGATTGACTTCTAGCAAGCCTTTCCAGCCAAGGGACTCTGGACACCGTATAGACGGCCTCTCGCCTTCTTACATCCATGGGAGTTCTGCTGAACCTCAAGAAATTGCAACTGCAGCCCTCCCAGAGGCTCCTTTTTACAGGGACTCTTCTGGACACCTCCTGTGCGAAGGCTTTTCTTCCAGAAGACAGAAGGAACGATATCCTTCAAATGGCCAGTCACATCGGGGAGAACAGCTCAGTTACAGCTCTCTCGATGCAACGGATGCTAGGCTTCATGGCATCCTCAGTGTTCACTGTACCCCCAACACGTCTGCACATGAGAACCACTCAGTGGATGCTCAGTACTCAGTGGTCCCCAACCACTCACCCGCAGTCCTATCTCATCAAGGTGACAGAA
This sequence comes from Neoceratodus forsteri, assembly GCA_016271365.2. Taxonomy (NCBI): domain Eukaryota; kingdom Metazoa; phylum Chordata; order Ceratodontiformes; family Ceratodontidae; genus Neoceratodus; species Neoceratodus forsteri. Next base: position 514,833,783 of record CM028137.1, read on the forward strand.
CCTTTAAAGAGGTCACTCACCTGGTGGTCTCAAGAGAGCAATCTCCTGGAAGGATATCCCTTTGCTCCTCTGGACCATCAAATCTCCATTACCACGGACGCATCCCTAATGGGATGGGGAGCTCACTGTCAGGCTCTCCACACTCAAGGTGTGTGGACTCAACTCGAGTCCCAGCTTCACATAAACATCCTAGAAATGAGAGCCGTCCTTTATGCGGTCCGAGCATTGAAGGACATTCTCTGTCACAAGAACATTCTCCTTCAAACGGACAACAAAGCAGTGATGTATTACATCAACAAGCAGGGTGGTGCTCATTCTTACCCCTTATGCAGGGAAGCAATGAGGGTATGGGAATGGTGCTTGGAGCACAAGGCTCTAATTCAAGTGGTCTACCTGCTAGGTGTACAGAACAACTTGGCAGACCGTCTCAGCAGAACAGAGACAGATCCTCACGAGTGGTCTCGACTCAACCATAGTTCAGTCACTATTCGAAGAGTGGGGAACTCCAGACCTGGACCTTTTTGCATCCCCACTCAACGCAAAACTGCCTCTCTTCTGCTCCAGAAATCCAGGGCCTGGCATTTTCTGTCAGGATGCGTTCAGGCTGCGGTGGACAAAACGCTTTCTTTACACCTTTCCGCCTCTTCCTCTAATTCAGAGGATACTCCTCTAGTTCGAATCCCAGGGGGACAAGATGATTCTCATTGCTCCCTTTTGGCCTCGGCAGCTTTGGTTTCCACTACTCAACAATATGTTGGCAGTTCCTCCGAGACCACTTCCCCTACAGATGAACCTTTTGACTCGGGGACCAGTGATCCATCCCAACTTGAGATCGCTTCACCTTCACGCTTGGCTCCTGAAGAGGTAGAAGTAAACCGGTTCAATGTCTCTCTAAGGGTTTCAGATATTCTTCTGGCTGCATGGAAGCCAGCCGCTCTGGAAACTTACATAGCCAAGTGGAAGCGTTTTTCGCTCTGGTGTGCAAAGTCCTCTTTGAATCCCTTTTCCTGCCCACCAGATAAGGTTTTGGAGTACCTCTTGGACCTCTCAAATTCAGGTCTGCAGTACTCTACAGTCAAAGTTCACCTTAATGCCATTTCAGCATATCATGAGCCGTTTTTCCTTAACACTGGCTCAGTTACCTGTGGTTAAGAGATTTCTTAAAGGAATTCTGCATACCAGACCTCCTACAAGACGTCCAGTTGCAGCCTGGGACATTAATCTTGTGCTAGACATGCTCACTCGGAAACCTTTCGAACCTCTGGCTACCTGTGAGCTAAAATTTCTCACCTGGAAGACTGCCTTCCTAGTGGCCATTACCTCAGCCCGCAGGGTCTCTGAGATATATGCCCTGGTCACAGACCCTCCGTATACTGTGTTCCATAAGGACAAAGTAGTTCTTTGTACTCATCCTAAATTTCTTCCTAAGGTTGTGTCAGTTTCATCTAAACCAACCTTTGGTCCTTCCCTCTTACTTTGCGGACTTCCAAAATGAAGGAGAACGTTCTCTTCATTCTTTGGATGTTAAGAGGGCCTTGCGTTTCTATCTAGATAGAACCATGGATTTTTGCAAAGCCCAGCAACTGTTTGTTTCCTTCAGCGAGACCCGGCTGGGTCAACCTGTCGCTATCAGATGTATCTCAGCATGGCTAGTGGCATGCCTTAGCCACTGCTATTCCATGGCGCGAGTTAAGTTGGAGGGTAAAATTTCGCTCACTCTACTACTGGGGCGGTCGTGGCATCCCTATAGCGGAAATTATAGCGTGTCCATTGCAGATATTTGCAGCGCGCCACCTGGAGCTCAGTGCATACTTTTGTTAAACATTATGCACTGGATGTCCATGCCAGACGACATTCTTCCTTTGGCAGAGCCATCCTTAATGGACTTCTGTCCTAGAAACGTGAGCTCTTGGTCTCTCCTGCCGCCCTGTTGGGGGATTATTAGCTCGGTACTCTCCCAATAGTGTGAATGAGCGGTGGAGACTTATGTCCAGGAAGATATGAAAATTACGTACCTACCATAATTCTTGATCTTCTTGGACGAGTCTCCACCACTCATTTACACGCTCACCCTCGTCCCCCGAGCTCACCTCTGTTGTTGGTCTTCACTCCCTCAAATCTTTAGGCTGTGAAGACTTCTTTGTTGACCCTTCTTATACGGGTCACCCGGACTATCTTGTGTCCGGTTTTTAGGTTAGTTACGCTGCACCTCCTTGGTAAAAAAGGTACTGAGGCAGTTGGAGGGTCGACGCCGAGATAGTCATTACCGCGTGAGCTGAGGCTCGCGGTGCTGTTCCTCGCAGCTCCATCTCTGGCGCCGACCCTCCAGCAAAAAGTTTGCTCCCGATGGGTCCTGGTGCCTCTGGCGCAGATCCCAATAGTGTGAGTGAGTGGTGGAGACTCGTCCAAGAAGATCAAGAATTACGGTAGGTACGTAATTTTCATTTTTTGTGCTGGAGGTGTAGGGGCGACATACACAGGCGATGACCTGGCGATAGAAGGAAAAATACTTTTAATATTCGGTAAAACCGGCCCGAAGAGCAGGGCTGACAAGCATGAACTTTACATGGCTGCGAGCTAGCAGACGGGAGGAAAGAACTGGAAGGCGCGCCTGGGACCGACTCTATACCGACGTCAGCATGACGCCGGGTCACCTGACCTGGGGGCGGTCCCTCGCCAGGGACTGCTAGCTAGAAATTTTTCCGTGGGGTCCTGCCGCCGGCCGGCATCAGTCCTATATGTAATTACCTACTGCAAGAGCCCTCTCGAAGTAAGATCTGGCTGATTGACTGTTCATCCTGGGAGAGGTGGAGCAATTCAAGGATCTGGCCCTCCCAGATCTGCTTGGCCTTGAGCCTTCTTGTCAACCCAGCCAAGTCCTAACTTCACCACTCACTGGTGATCCACTTCATTGGGGGAGAGCTCACCTCCCTTCAGGCCAAGGCCCATCTCCCAGCAGACAGGGCGACGGTTCTTACCTCCTTTGCCCAGTCATTTCAAGTTGGGCACTTGTGCCCTGCCTCAGACATCCTGAGAATGCTGGGTTACATGGCTTTTTGCACCAGCATGGTCCAGTGGACTGCTGGATATATGCTCCCTGAAATGGGAGCTAGCTCAGCAGTGCTCACAATACTTCTGTCACCTGGACCAGCCTGTCACAGTGACGCAGTCTATGTGGGATGCCATCCAGTAGTGGCTCATCCTGGAATATCTGCAGGAAGTAATCCTATTCATCCGCCCAGAGCCAACAGTCACAATCACAACCAGCGCATCTCTGCTGGGATGGTGAGTCCACCAGGGAGACCACAGTGCCTGTGGGCTGTAGACCCCCCAAGGAGCCCCATTGCCACATCAACCTGTGGGAGCTCTGTGCTGTGCACCTTGCCCTGACGGCTTTTGCTCCAGTTGTGCAGGGTCAGGTCATGCAGGTGCAGACAGACAACGCCATGACCATCTACTACCTAACAAGCAGGACGGGACACATTCCCTCCAGTTGTGTCTGGAAGCTCTCTGCACCTGGTCCCTCATACACAGTCTGGACGCTGTTCCTCTGGCGATTCATATAGCTGATGCCTCCAACCAGCTTGCAGCTGCCCTCAGCAGTGTGGGCGAGGCGTCTCATGAGTGGTCTCTTCACCAGGAGGTAGTCAATCGCCTGTTCCCCCGATGGAGGCACTCCCCAGGTCAACCTGATTGCCCCCTGGGAGAATGCAAAGCTGAGGCTTTTCTGTGCCTGCACCCTCCATGTGAGACCCTGCTTGGGGATGCCTTTGTGAGGCCTTGGACCCTGGGCCTCATGTACTCCTTCCCCCCGATCCACAAGATGTTGCTGAAGGTGTGGAGGGACAAGGCACAGATGATCTTGGTGGCTCCAGACTGGCGGCGCCAGTTCTGGTACCCAGTCTCCTCAGTCTCAGCTGCAGGCCTCTGTGGCACTTGCCTCTCCATCCGAACATGCTGTCTTGTCTTCAGAGGAGAGTCCTCCACCCAGACCTTCAGTCTCTGCACTTAACAGCCTGGTTCCTGAGCGGCTAGAGTTCCAGGCTTTGGGTCTCTATGACAGTGCTGTACCTTCAAATGGAAGATAATTTCCATTTGGTGTCAAGGCAGGAAGCTGGACCCCTTGTCTTGCCCTGTAGGTAGCATACGGGGCTATTTGTGGTCCTTCTCTGTTGGGCCTGAGGTTGATGACTGACTGCCAAGGTGCACCTGGCAGCCATCTCTGCTTATCGGGTGCAGGACAGTAGGCCTATGATGGCACAGAAAAAGGTGATCGGGCACTTCTTTAGGAGCCTCCACCACTTGTTCCTGCCGGTGTGTGAACCCCCACCACCATCTTAGGACATGTTGCTGGTGCTGGCAGTGCTCAAGGGCGAGCCATTCAAACTGATACACAGGTGTCCCATCTCCCACCTGTCATGGAAGGCCGCCACCTCTGCCAGGAGGATCAGTGAGCTCCAGGCGCTTTTGGTGACATCTTCATATTTGGTTTTCCACAGGTACAAGTTTGTCCTCCACCCCAACCCGATGTCCTCCCAAAGGCTGTTTCGGAGTTTCACCTTAATCAGGTGATTAACCTCCTGGTGTTCTTCACCAGTCCAACCTTAGAGGCCGAGCACAGGCTACACATGCTTGGCCCGAGTCGAGCGCTTGCCTACTACACTGAGTGTACGGCTGGAGTTTGGGGAGAGGTTCACCAACTTTTTCACCTACACTGAAGCAGCACCTGTTGCAGCTAAGTGGAGGATTGGCAGGTGGATCGTATCCTGCATCGACCTCTGCTACTGGTTGGTTGCTAGGGAGCCTCCAGTAGGGCTTAGTGCTCATTCCACCAGACATACTGCTGCCTCACTGGCTTCTTCCAGGGATGTCCCTATCCAGGAGATTTACAGGGCTGCTACCTGGAAGTCTGCTCACACCTTCATTTTCCATTACCACATTGACCTTGAGTCATGCTGGGATGCTGGTTTAGGGGCCTTGGTTCTCCAGTCCCTTTTCCCCCCAAGTAGGGGTGTGCGCCTTGCCTCTTCCTCCCAGAGAACAGCTAAGATCCTGCCAGAAGTCATCTACCATAGCGCCAAGTCCCTCAAATCTATATCTTCTACATTCACTACAAACTATGGATCAGCTCAACATTGGTTCCTCTCCAGAAAACTTCTTGTAAATGAGAAAAAAACAAAGGCCATGCTCTGGCTCAAAGCCATACCTTGCAAAGGCCACCAAATCAAAAACCTCGTTACCGGCCCATCGGCACAGCAGTTGGATTTCCACTTGCGACGCCAGCGACTCTGGTTCGGGAACAGACTCTGGTGCTGGAGGGCCAGCCGAAGAGAGAAGGCTTGAGCGTCAGCTGACTGCTTGCCTTCTCTCGAGAGGATGCCACCTGGCGATTGCTGACTCAGCGGAGGGCTGGGGAACTGCAATGCGCAGGGTGCCATTCACGGAGGGGGCGTGGTGAACGTTGGCATCAGCCTTACGTTAGTAGCACACCACGCCCCCGAGGAGCAAACAGGAAAAAGAGCCCCGTAGCCGACTGGATGACAGTCAATGGCTCCCATTGCCATGAGTCTGAGGACAGTGCATGCACCACGGCAAGTATCACGCTGGCTGCCCCAATGGTGCCTTCCCCCTCGGAGGAGAGGGACCCACTCAGCGAAGAGTTACGTCCAGGGGTTACCCAGGGGGCTACAATATGGAGTGATGAGGTGGCTGATCTGAGGCAGTGTGGCATGGAGGACATAAGTGGCATGAAGGAGAGGCCGGCCCGGAGCTGGGAGGGAGCATAAATAAAACCTCGTTACACAGTCACCCCTGCAGGCCCTCCTCTTGACACTGTATCCTCCTTCGACTACCTAGGAGTGACTCTTGATCCCTCCCTTACCTACAATGACCACATTTCTAACAGTATGAAGAGAGTTCACCAGAAGCAGGAGGCAGCCTACCTTGTTAACCACCTCCTTACCCCAGAGGCTCGTCTTGCAATTGCCCAGGGAAATCTACTGGCCCTACTTGACCATTGCTCCCCAGTGTTCTCCTCCATGTCCTCCTCCCTTCTTTCTCATCTAAATATCACATACAACTCTGTCACTTTGCCCTTCAGGTCCCTTCCTCCACTCATCGCTGCTCGTTAATCAGTCCTTAGGCTCTCTCTCTCTCTCTGCAGGGCTGTTTTGAATATACTATGGGCTGTCTAGTCGACACCTGTCTCTCAGGAACTCACATAAGTCCCCGTACTCCTCGTGTCTCACTGACAGAGTGGTAGCTCGGTGTCTCAGTCGCTTCCGTTCTCCCCCTGTCCCCCCGTGTATCTACTGTCATGGGGAGCAAGGCTTTCTCTATCTGTCCCCACCTCTGGAACGGAATACCACCTTCTTATCCGTATGTTACCCTCTCATCAGTCCTTCAAATTGAAGTTGAGGTTGGCTCATGTCTCAGGCCACCTATGCCTGCTCACTTGGAAACACCCTCACCAGAAATCTGCCTTAGAGGCCCAGTGTACCATTTGCCTTACTTCCTAAGTACTGGCTACTACATATACAGTTGACACATTTTTGACTCCATTGTGAAAATGTTGATTGCTATAGTGTAATACCTTATGCACTTTATTTGTAAACCCTGGACTGGCTGAATAAAGTCTTGATTTGCTCTAAGTGTATGTCCTAGTTCTCTGCAAGCAGAGAAGCGTCGCTTTATTTGTCATGAACTTGTTTTTACGTCATTAACCCCTATTTTTAAGATATGATTATGTATGTGTTTGATACCACTGTACTCACTGTATTATATGTACCTACTATATTATAACTTGTACCTCTTGTCTGTGCCACTGTACGGCCCAGGTTGCAACTGAAAATGGTCCTTTGGATCAGTTTGCTCACCCGGTTATCAAAAACATAAATAAAGGTGTGGATAGTGCACCATATCCACATCCCTGCAAATTAGGTTACTCATCGGTAACCGTGGATCTTCCATGGGGATAATCTCTTGCAGCAGGTAATGCACTTGGGTCATCACCAGAGGGCATTGTGGTGCATGGCAGCTCTCTTCTAGCAGTCTTTTGCCAGGGGCTGCCCACACATGACATCATCACTCTGCTCCTATATGAGTGAGTGGTCCCTGGTATCCTCAGTTCATTTTCCCGCCGTCTTCAGCTTGCATGCAGCAGCTAGTACAGAGAGCAGCAGTCATCAACGAGAACTTGAGCTGGGAACAGAATTTCTGTTTCCTTTCCTTCTACAAATGTCCAAAGAATCTGCAAGCAAGCCCATGCTTTTTTGCTCATGGCATTGTGGTAGAAAGATCTACTGTTACGACAACCATACCATTTGTGTTAGGTGTCTGGGTCCCACACACAACACCATCTCCTGCGTTCATTGCCAAGATTTCACCCAGTCCACCCGTCGATGTCTACAGATCATCGAAGCACACCTTATGGAGCAGAAAGTGTCTGTTTTAGAAAAGGGGGCCCATTCCGAGGAGCCCTCTACTACTGCTTCACATAAGAAGCATAAACATGACGAGGAATCCTCATCGGGCAAACGCTCGTCAACAGCCACCATTACCAGTACTCCTCGGTCGACGATGCCCTCCAGGACTGCTTCCTCGTCGATGGAGATTTACACCCTCTCATCCACTGCGCTTTCCAGCACCCTTTCGGCATTCTCTGTAGAACCCTTTGGTGGTTCCCTTGACGTTCCGTCAACAATGCCTCACTTCCCGTCCACAATGTCTCCTTTTAAGCATTCCAGTGCCTCTTCCCTTGCTGCCCTGTCGACAACGGGCCATTCCTCTGTGGACAGAACTACTAGGTTTGCAGTCTCCACTGCTCCTCCACCTTCAAAACCTTTCTCCCATAGGGGCCAGGCAGACAGAGATCAGGACCCTGGGCTTCACCACCCAGGGGCTAGGCCTGTTTATACCTCCCGTCCTATTTCCTCAACAATTCCCTCTGGTTCCTCAAAAAAAACTACTCCTTCCCCATTTTCATTGGACGTAGCCTCAGTGGTACAACAGGTTCTACAAGTAATGATGTGCACTCACTCCCATTCCTGGGGAGGCGAGTCCTTCCTGTTCTCTTACTCCTCTGCCAAAACGCTTCCAAGGGGTCAGGGACCGTTCCCCTGCCTCATATGAGGGAGAGTACTTTTCACATGAAGCTGACTTTCCGGAGGACTTTCCCAGAGATCTGGAAGAGATTGAGCTACAGGACTTGGGCCTCTGTTCCGCGTCCTCTTTCTACTATCTCCTCCTTTCATGAGGAGGCCTCCCGTCGAGCATCTGCCTCTCCTCCTGGTGACCCATCTTTTCAAGAGATGATGGTTCAAATTCAGAAAATAATGGGTTTTTCAACCACTGAGTATGATAAACAAAGAAAGGATATGGCAGACCATCTCGAACTGCCCGAAGAGCCTGTAGTAGTGGTACCCCCACTCATACAAACCTACCAGATCGCTGTACTGGCAGCTTGGAACCACCCCTTAGTGGTCCCAGCCATTCTTAGGAAGGCAGACCACTTTTACCAGGCTCCTCTTGACTGTCCTTTTCTTTCCACTAGCCCAGAGGCTGACTCAGTAGTGATTACTGCAGCTCATGATCGTACCAAACGACCAAAACACATGAGCTCATTACTCCCTGATAAGGAGTCCTGCCAACTTGACTGCCTTAGGAAGAAGGTGTTCCAGGCAGGTACTATGAATCTTAGAATTCTAAATTATATGGGACACATGGTTAAATATCAACGTACCCTCTTGTTCTTTGCTATAGAACTAGTCAATAAACTTCCTCCATCTAAGGAGGAGGACCAATTATTGGCTACAGTTTCCACTGGCAGTTCTATATCTCGGCCCCTGCTCCGATCAGGTTATGATGCAGTGGATACTTCAGCCTGTACAGAAGCCATGGGGGTCACCCTCAGATGCCACGCTTTGCTACGTGCATCAGGATTCACACCTGATATATAACATAAATTGGTGAATGCTCCCTTTAATGGTTCTAAACTGTATGATCCAGGTACCCAAACGCTTCTGGATGATCTCCAGGCTTCAGGACGGACATTGTGTATGGTACATGGCATGTACCATACCTCACAGCCATCTTTTCAATCGAAAAGGGGCGGTAAGCTCAGAAGTACCTACAGAGGTGAATTCTGTAGTCACTCCCAGCCTTCTTCCAGGACCGCCACTGCTACCTCCAAGGGCTCCTGCTCCCACACCCTGGGTGGAGCCAGTCAGCCCCCTTCCCAGTGACCAAATGCGGCATTGCCCAGGCTTCCTTCACCAGGCCTCTGAAGCCATGGGCGGTCACTTTGCCCTCCACTTAGAGGCCTGGAAGACGATTACATCGGACAAGTGGGTACTTCAGATCATAAGGACGGGGCACATGCTCAAACTCACTGCAGCGACTCCCTCATCTCCTCCCCCCCCCCACTCTGTCCGTTACCCACCCGACCATATTTTTATTCTCCAGGAGGAACTTCAGGCACTTCTTCACAAGAATGCTGTCTATCCGGTCCCTCAGTTGGAGTACCATCAGGGATTTTACTCCCATTTCTTTCTGGTATCCAAATGCACTGGAGATCTCAGACCTATGCTAGACCTCAGACAACTGAATCTTCACATTCAGTACAAAAGGTTCCGCATGGTCATCTTAACATCTATAATGCCGATGTTAAAACAAGGGGATTGGCTATGCACCTTAGATATGAAAGATGCCTGTCTGCATATCCCCATCCACCCCGCCCACCACCATTTCCTTCGCTTTTATCTGCAAGGACAACATTACCAATTTCGGGCACTCCCATTCGGTCTCACCTCTGCCCCACGAGTCTTTACCAAGTGCCTAGCGGTTGTGGCAGCGGCCCAGAAGCAGGACAGACATTTTGTCTTTCCATACCTGGATGATTGGCTTATAAAAGCAGACTTCAGAACCGCTCTGCTTTCCTTCCTCCAGGCAACCCTCACCCTGTTCCAGTCCCTGGGCATTACGGTCAACTGGCCCAAGTCCAATGCAACCCCTACCCAGTCACTCCAATATATAGGAGCCATTCTGGATACCGCCTCCGCCAGGGCTTACCTCCTTGCCGACAGACAAGACAGACTTCTGTCTCTGGCTTCCCAGATACAAACTCAACAATTTATCACAGCCAGATGGCTCTTATGCCTTCTGGGGCACATAGCCGCGGCCATCCCCACAATGGCTTTTGCTCATTTACATATGAGACCAGTCCAATGGACTCTTCAGAATCCGTGGCGGCAAAAGACTGGGAATTTCAATGACAAAATCAGTCTCTCCTACTCTCCGCTCAGCCCTGCATTGGTGGACCCAGCGTGTCAACCTGTCTCAATGCATGCCCTTCCACTCCTCTCCTCCCCAGCAGACATTGACCACGGATGCTTCCCTCAATGGCTGGGGGGCACACCTGGGTCCCTACATGACACAGTGCAGGTGGCCTCATTTCTCCATTGTTCCCTATATGTCTACTAGAAATGAGGGCCGTCTGCCTCGCCCTTCTGGCCTTACACCCTCACCTTTCCCTGGGACCTCTACTGATCTAGTCAGACAACACCTCAGCGGTGTACTACCTGAACATACAAGGAGGTACCAAGTCCCGCGCTCTGTGCAGAGAGACGGTGGTTTGACAGGGAGCCATACTTCAACACCTGTTTTTGATCGCCATCGATCTACCGGAACACCACAATACCTTGGCTGACATCCAGTCACCAGTAATCCATGCATGAGTGGACACTTCATCATGAAGTTCTTCAGATGGTCTTTCGATTGTGGGGGACCCTGCACCTCAACCTCTTTGCCTCCCCAGCAATCACTGACTCCTCAGATACTATTCCATTATCCCAAATAAGACGTTAGTCTACAGATGCCCTGTTCCAACCATGGACAGGACTCTTCTTATATGCTCTCCTTCCCGCCCCCGTCCCACTCCTGCAGGGACTCTGCCGAAATCACAACTCAACCTGCCACCATGATTCTCATAGCCCCTCTGTGGCCTCGGCAGGTGTGGTTTCCACCTACTTCAGTAGTTCTCAGTAGCGGACCCCATTCTGTTGCCGACCAGGTCAGATCTGTTGACTCAAGAATAAGGGACCCTTTTTCATCTCAATCTAAAGTCTCTACACCTTCACACATGGCTTCTGAGGACACATTCATAGCCTGTCTTCAAGTTTCCTCACCTGTGGCCAATATTTTATTGGCTTCACGCAAACCATCTACCAGGGAAACATTTAATGGTAAGTGGAAACGCTTCTCTATATGGGCCGCTTCCAGGTCATCGGACCCTTATCCCTGTCCACTGACCAAAGTGTTCGACTACCTGGCCTCACTTACTGAAACAGGTTTGAGCTATTCCTCTAATATTTTTTTTTATTTTAGTCTTTGGTAACTGGGTAAGGCCCACTAGGCACAAGTGCCTGTTTTCAGCGGCGACCTGGGAGCACTGGGCGGTTAAGTGACTTGCTCAGAGTCACACAGTATGCAAGTGGAGGTTGTGAGAATCAAAGTAAGGTCTGGTCTGCTGGATGTACCAGGCTTGTTCACAGCTCATTACTCTAACTTCTAGACTATACTGTCAGCCCATTTTAAAGTTCATTTGGCCTCTATCATGGCCTTCCATGAACCCTTGGAAGGGAGACTACTGCATCATCATCTTGCCAAAATGTTCCTAAGATGTATTTTACATATCAAACCTCCCATTAGAAGACCCACTTCTCCGTGGGACCTGAATTTCTTTTTAGAAAAATTAACCCTTGAGCCTTTTGAACCGGTGGCCACCTGTGACCTCCGCTTCCTTTCTTGGAAGACCGTATTCTTAGTGGCTGTGACCTCTGCTCAACATATTTCTGAGCTTCATGCCCTGATGTGCAAAGAGCCTTACCTAATCTTTCACAAAGACGGGGTGGTTCTCCGAACCAGTCCTTCCTTTTTACCTAAGGTGGTCTCAGAACACACCTTAAATCAGACCATTGAATTGCTGGTTTACTACCCTTAGCATTCTAATCGGGGGGAATACCTCCTATACACCTTAGGTGTACATTGTATATTGAGATACTATACCAATCGTACCAAATCAGTTAGAAAAACTTCTCAGCTTTTTGTTACCTTCGCCTCAACTAGGGAAGGTCTACCAGTCGCTAAACAGACCATTTCCAATTCACTGGCACATTGTATAACTTTTTTGTTACAAGAAATATAACAAGCCATTATAAGGACCTCTCCATGCCCATTCTACCAGAGCTATGGCTGCCACAGCGGCCTGCTTCAAGGGGGCTTCTATCACAGATATATTTGCAATGCAGCCACATGGTCTGCAATACATACTTTCACAAAGCATTACAACTTAGATATTGCTTCACGCCATAGGATGGCCTTTGGCCAAACTGTCCTACAAGGCCTTATATCATAACTTCTGCCCTTTCTTGGTTTACTGCTTGGAAGTCATCCCAAATGCATTACCTGCTGCAAGAGATTATCCCCGTGGAAGATAGTACAGTTGCGTACTTACCGTAACGGTAGATCTTCGAGGGGTATCTCTTGCAGCAGGTACAGTCGCTCCCTCCATCCCCCTCCTTCTCTAAGAGAACAACTTCCAATCCAGATGTATTTGTGAAGGGATACCTATGATACCTCTGATCTCCCTCGGTCCCTGCTTAGCGAGCTGAATCCGGCGAGTAACTGAGGTAACTCCAGGGACCGCCCACTCTTATATAGGAGCAGAGTGATGATGTCATGTGTGGGTGGCCACTGGCAATAGACTGCTAGGAGAGCTGCCGTGCACCACAGCGCCCTCTGGCGATGGCCCAAGTGTATTACCTGCTGCATGAGATACCCCTCGAAGATCTACCGTTATGGTAAGTATGCAACTGTACTTTCTAGAGGTGGTATATCGTTCACATCCACACAACCTCCCTTGCCAAGTGGCACTTGGATTCTTGCTTCCAGCATGTAAGATCTGACAACGTGGTATGGTGCCCGAGGAGGATACCACCTGGGTGGGTGGAATGAGCTTAGCTTGCAGACCTTCTGGTGAGATTTAAAGGGGAAGAAAGAACTGCCAGAAGTGTTGATGTGCACCATATACCACTCCTAGAACTACGGTTACAGGTGAGTAACCCTCATTTCTAGGGACATGGATATGTTGTTCATCCACACTCATTGGCAGGTATCCTTGCCGCTTTAAATCTTGCCGGAAGGTCTTCAAGCTTCCTCCCACCCACCGGGTGGTATAACTCTCGGCTCCGCAGACGCCAGATCTTCCGTACCGGCAGAGCTCAGGTTCCCTCCTTAACGCTCTGCGTTTGAGACTGGTTCCTATTTCTCCGTTTGCGGATTTAAAAATAAATTTTCGAAAAAGACTTCAGTCTTCTATCCCTCGCGGCTGCGATGGACAAATCGACTCCAGGATTTCGGAGATGCCCATGCGGGCAGAAGATGTCTCGGACGGATCCACACTCCACGTGTGTCTACTGCTTAGGCCTTGAGCACGACCCGCAGGCTTGCGACCTGTGCTCATCTTTCTCGGCCTACGTCACCGAAGACCGTGCTGCCCGATTGCAACTGGGCCGTCCGAAGCGTTCCCTCGGTGAAGTCCAAGGAGGCCGGTTGGCGGTGTCATGCGGCGGGCCTCGGCGGATCCAGCTCGGCGGATGGTAGCCCTCGAAGAGGCGGCGGCGGTGTATCTTCCTCGGCGCGGCATTTATCCCGCTCTCTGGGCTCTTCTTACACGGCTTCCTTTAGGAGCTTTGTCTGTCCCTCTCCACTAAAGGAGAAGGGCCTACGTCTGCGGACCTTATTCTCGGTCCAAAAGAGGGACAGGGGTAAGTCCTCCGTCGGCGCTCTTGGGAGCGGGAAAGGTCCTCTCCCGGGCCGTCGGCTTGAGTCGACCGCCGGCTTGACCACTGGCCTCCACGGTGTCCCGTCAGGTCGGTTAGCGAGACTCCACCGATGAAGTCGAATTTTCTCGACCCATTGGAGCGGCTGTCGCCTTTAGCAGCCGAGATTCCCTCTCCCGGTTCCCCGGGAGAGGTTGAGGATCCGTGGGCTCGCCTGTGCCTCGGTTCGGAGCCATGGATGGACCATCCGAGCGAAGGAGTGCCGGTTCCGGCCGACACCTCCCGCACCGACCTCGGAAATTCCGGGACTCTCGGTCTCGGACCTCTTATGGTCAGCCGTCCCACCGTCATGGCGGTCTCGGTCTCGGCACCGCCCGGTAAGCGGCGTCGCCGCTCGTCTCCTCCCTCCGGACGGGGAAGCTGCGGCGTAAGTTCGTCGGCGGTGCGAGGACCTTATGTTGCAACAGCTCCTCCTGGCCGGGAGTAAGCCGACCCGTCGCCTTCCGGCCATTAAGTAGCTGTCACGGAGCGGCCGACATAACCCTCGACTTATCCGAGGAGCCTATACCAGGCGGTTGTTGGCCAAAACCAGCTGCTCCACGATTCCAGTGGAACCTCCGCCTCCACAGCCACCAATTGGGGCTCCGACCAAGGATTCTCGAGTCGGCTAAGGGTCTACCCATCGGCTGTCAGTTACCCTCACTCCCGACCGACCTCGGCAGGTGAAGGGTGGCTCAGCCAGAGGCAGCTCTTGAGGACTCTTCCAGAATACGAAGATGATTCCTCCTTTTCTCCAAGCAAATGGACTTGGGTCTTCAGGAGGTCAGTCAATGGACGATAGCCGTCGTCCTTCCTAGGACTGCTCGGCTCATCTCGGAGTCCACCAGGATGGAGCTCGAACCCGTTTCCATGGCCAGGTATCCCTCACGGAGATTCTGGACCGGGGGATCTCCGACGGAGGCCTTTCAGTGGCCGAGCCACAGTGGAGTCCGGCACTGGAGCTTTAGCAGCGCCCTGCTTCCTGCCCTGCGCCCGGCCAGGATGGCCAGGAAGTATGTGGTCCCCTACCGGTTCCCTGTCCGGTTTTTGGAACACCCCTCTGCTGAGGGTTGGTTACCGACAACGTTTTCCCGGCGCCCGGCTCGCCCGGGATGTGGACAAACCTCCTGACAAGAGTCCAAGAATTGGACTATGTCGGGCGAAAAGTCTCACGCTTCGTCCTCTCTCGAGCCGTCGAGGCCAGTTCAGCCGTCCTCATGGCACATTTTCTCATGCCCTGTTGGGCTCCCTGGATGAGGTCATCCCTCATCTTCCCGCCGATCTGCAGACTACGGTTAAGCAGGTGTGGGACCAGGGCAGGGCAGTGGCCAAACAGTAGCTCCAGACTGCTTTGGATATAGGGGACTCATGTGCCAGATCGGTGGCGGCCGCAGTGGCTATGCGTCGGCGGGCTTGGCTGAGGATATCCACCTTTAGTTCGGATACCCAGCACAAGTTGGCGGATGTTCCTTTGGGACTGACCTCTTCGACCCTGGGGTGGAAGGTCACCTGCAGAGGATCGAGAAGTCCAATGCTACCTTGGACTCGGTCTTCCTGGCCTCAGAAGGACAAAGAGCGCAAGCCACAGCCTAAGCCCTTTCGTCCTTCTGTGCCCCCGAGCGCCTGGCCCAGCAACGTCAGGGGCCAGCAGGCTCGCCTTGGCATCCCAAACCAAGCCGCGGCTTCCTCTAACAGGAGGCAGGGAAAAGGCCCAGGAGGTCCCTCGGCGGTCCCTCCTCCAAGCCTGCCCAGTGACGGGCTGAGGGTGTCGCCCATTCCCGCCACCTTACCTCTGGGTCCCCTGTGGGGGCGGCTCCGCACTTCCGTTCCGCCTGGTCCGCTGTTACCACGGACAGGTGGGTCTTGGAGGTGGTGGAAGAGCCTGCCTCTGGGTCTGAGCAGGCACCACCCTTCAGAGCCGTCGTCCCTCGGGGGCTTGGATCCCAGCCTCACTGGCGGCTCGTCAAGCCGACGTCGCTCTCCTCCTCCAGAAGGAGGTGATAAGGAGGTGGTGGACCCTCCTTCAGACCCAGGGTTTGTGTCCAGGTACTTCCTGGTTCCGAGCGGACGGGGACTGGCGCCCATTCTCGACCTACACGACCTAAACAGAGTTCCCTAAGGTCTCGAACCTTCAGGATGGTCACTCTGGCTCAGATAATACCATCCTTGGAGCAGCGGCGTGTGGTTCTGCTCTCTGGACTTGCAGGGCCAGCGTTTTTTCACGTCCCTATCCGTCCGTCTCACCAGAGATTCCTTCGCTTCGAGCGGAAGGATCCCTCTTGAGTTCAAGCCATGCCCTTGACTTGTCTCCAGCTCCCGGGTCTTCACCAAATGCATGGCAGTGGTGACAGCATTCCTCTTGGCGCCGAGGGTCGGGTGTACCCTTACCTGGACGACTGGCTGATGGCAGCTCCCTCCAGGAAGGAGGCGGAGTGGTCAGAATCTGGCCCTCCAGGTCTGCTTTCAACTGGGCCTCCTTATCAAGCAGGCCAAGTCGGAACTCGAGCGAAGCAGGTGATTCTATTCATCGGCGCAGCTCGACTCTCTTGAGCCAGAGCACGGCTCCCGGCGGACAGGGCCGAGGTTCTTTCCTCCTTTGCCCGATCATTTCTGGTTGGCAATTCGCCCTGCCCGGGACTTCCTGCGCCTCCTGGGTCTCATGGCGGCCTGCACCAGCATGGTCCGTTGGACCCGCTGGAACATGCGTCCCCTTCAGTGGGGACTGGCCAGCCAGTGGTCACGACGCTGCGATCCTTTGGACCAGCTTGTGTCGGTGACACAGGGGATGTGGAACGCTCTCCAGTGGTGGACCGTTCCAGATCATTTGCAGGAGGGCATCCCGTTCGTCCGCCCCGAGCCGACGGTCTCTCTATCGACCGATGCCTCTCTGATGGGTTGGGGTGCCCATCTGGGGGAACACCGGGCTCATGGCCTCTGGTCCCCGCGGGAGTCCCGATGCCACATCAACCTGCTGGAGCTCCGAGCGGTCCGCCTAGCTCTCACCGCCTTTGCTCCGTTCCTCCGGGGTCAAGTGGTCCGAGTCCAGACGGACAATACCACGACCATGTACTATCTAAACCGCCAGGGCGGGACGCGCTCCATGCTTCTATGCAAGGAAGCTCTCCGCATTTGGTCACTCGTACGCAGCCTGGAGGCGGATCTCCTAGCCATTCACGTGGCAGGAGCCTCCAACACCCTGGCCGATGCCCTGAGCCAGATAGGGGCTGCATCCCACGAGTGGTCTCTCCTGCGGAGGTAGTACAGCATCTGTTCTCCCATTGGGGCACACCTCAGGTGGACCTGTTTGCCTCAGGGAGAGCAGGCTGAGTCCGTTCCATGCCCGCCCCCCTCAGCAGGGCTCGCTGCAGGGGGATGCCTTCTCGAGGCAGTGGACCCCGGGCCTCTTTTACGCCTTTCCCCCATTTCCCTTGATCCACAAGGTGCTTCTCAAGGCGAGGAGGGACAAGGCGCAGGTGATTCTGATAGCCCCAGACTGGCCTCGCCAGTTCTGGTACCCAGATCTCCTCAGTCTCAGCTCCAGGACTCGCGGCAGCTTCCAGCTCGCCCGGACCTGCTCTCAGTCAATCAGGGAAGGTGTTCCATCCGGACCTTCAATCCCTGCACCTGGCGGCCTGGTTCCTGGCGGCTAGAGTTCCAGGCCTTGGGTCTTTCCGACGAGGTCCTCAATGTAGTTGAGGCGTCCGTGAGGAGTCGAGCAGAAAATGCTATGCCTTCAAATGGAAAAGGTTTTCGATTTGGTGTCAGGGCAAGGGCTTGGACCCTTCCTCCTGTTCCTTGGCAAGCATCTTGGACTATTTATGGTCCCTTTCTAGTCAAGGGCTTAGGTCGACGACCTAAGGGTGCACTGGCAGCCATCTCTGCTTACAGCGCGGCGAAGCAGTGATGTGCGAGAGGAAGGTGGTCTGGCGCTTTCAAAGGCTTTGATCACATTTCCTCCAGTGCGGGAACCCCCACCTCCGTGGGATCTACTGCTGGTACTGGCAAAGCTCATGGGCAAGCCATTCGAACCTATGCACAGGTGTGATCTCTCTCACCTGTCGTGGAAGACCGCCTTCTTGGTGGCTATCACGTGAGCCAGAAGGATGGGAGAGCTCCAGGCGCTTTCCATCGAGTCTTCTTACCTGGTCTTCCACAGGGACAAGGTTGTCCTGCTCCCCCACCCGAAATTCCTTCCGAAGGTGGTGTCGGAGTTTCACCTTAACCAGGTGTTGACTCTGCCGGTGTTCTACCCCAATCACACCTCGGAGGCCGAATATAGGCTCCATACTCTGGACCTAGAAGGGCGCCGCTTTATTATAAGGAGCGCACGGGTTGAAATTGGGAGAGGTTCGCCAGCTGTTTGTCACCTACGCTTGAAGTCAGATCTGGCAGACCTGCAGCCAAGCGGACGATAAGCAGGTGGGTAACCTCCTGCATAGATCTCTGCTATAAGTTGGCGGGCATGGAGCCTCCCAGAGGATAGAGCTCATTCTACCCGCCATACTGCTGCAACGGTGGCTGCTTCCAGGGACGTCCCTATCCAGGAAATCTGCAGGGCTGCTACCTGGAAGTCAGCAAACACCTTCATTACCCACTACCACATCGACCTTGAGTCACGCCGGGATGCTGGTTTTGGGGCCTCGGTTCTCCAGTCTCTCTTTCCCAAGTAAGTATTGGGGGTGTCGTCTTGCCTCCCTCCTCCCGGAGAACTGCTAGAGTCTGCCAATGAGTGTGGATGAACAACATATCCATGTCCCTAGAAATACAGGTTACTCACCTGTAACAGGAGTTCTAGGAATGGTATATGTTGTTCATCCACCCGACCCACCCGACCTCCCCGGCTTCGACGCACAACCTGAGCTTCCAGTGGGCCAGATCTGGCGTCATGGGGCGGAGCCGAGAGTTATACCACCCGGGTGGGTGGGAGGAGCAAGCTTGAAGACCTTCCGGCAAGATTTAAAGCGGCAAGGATACCTGCCAATGAGTGTGGATGAACAACATATACCATTCCTAGAACTCCTGTTACAGGTGAGTAACCTGTATTTATAGATTAAGTAAGCTTGTCATTTTATTTTGCAGGTCACGCGAGTTTTCTCATTCTCTAAAACTCCAAAGAGGGTTCTACAGAAGGCATTAATGGCAAGCAGCACTCCAGAGGGAAGGAGTCCTGTCCGAGGTGGTGAGAGTTTCATGAGAAGTGGTCTAAGCAGCACATCGTCTCTAGCTGTAAGTACAAATAATGGATTTGAGTGGGTGTGTTAAGATTTAGAAATGTTTGAAAAAAAAAATATTCAGATGCAGTTTAGCTTATCATTTTATAGATCTGTGAATGTCAGGTTTTTTTGGTTTTTTTTTTCCATTCATTACTAGGTCTGGGGTTAAACTTCAGTGACTAGTCAACAGAGCTGGAAGACTCCACTGGCCCCACAAACATTTCAATAGATTAGCATAAAAACAATTAAAAATGTGATGGCCACTGCACACTGGCTTGGGAGTTTTTATTTCTTTAAAATAGATATTTGAGGTCATCTCACTCCACTGAGCCACACATTACAGCTGTAAGCAGTCGGCATCGTAACAACACCAAAACTTTCAGCACCACCTATATGTGGGTGGCCTGTCATTCCATGGTGACTGACATTCAGTGTGCCTCTACCAATTCCGACTAGGCAACAACATGGACTCCTGTGATGCCTGCTTTTTCTGGATACAAGTTGGATCCCTCAGACAGACCTTCTTGTTCTCTGGCTTTCTACTACTCTGGGGTCTGCTCCCCATCTCCCCCAACCATCACTCTGTAACTTCCTCTAGCATGGTGGTAGATCCTCTCTAGGGTGAGGATGTTGCTGGAGCCTCAAGATCCTACCCAATGCCTAGGTGTCACAGCTCATCAGGCTGATCCTAAGAATCAATCTTCGCCATTTATTCCTACTAGTGGGTCTTGACCAGAGGTGCTAGGACCCAGCAGGAGCCAGAACATTTCAGCGGGCTGGCACAGAGGTAAGCAGCACGTACGTGTGGCTCTGAGTGAGCACACGTAGCGGCCTGTTTACATCATTGGCAGTCCCCAACTGGCTCAGTCCCTTCCCCCACAGTTGAGTGTGCATCAGTGGTTTCTCGCCCGCCCGTCGAGAAAGCTTCACGTCTATACGAACATACGAAGAAGCCAGCAGAAGGCCATTGTCTGTGCGACAGTAGTGTTCAGTTCCAAGTTTTCAGTGTTTAACCAGAATTTTATTTTCAAACAACATGAAGTCTTGCTGTATTCTGACAATAGCAGTGAGTCCCAACCTTCGAACTGCCCCGGAGATGAGAGTTAACGTTCCATGCCAGGCATGGAACGCTGCGCTTGAGCTCGGTTGAGACTCTGTCTGTTGCTGTTTGAACTCAAACCGTCAGATTCTTTACTCCGCCTCACTGAACAGTCGCTCTGGAGATTTCTCCTTTGCTCGGTTCAATTTGTTGGTTAAAGTACTGCTTTTCTCGGTTTTCGACCGAATTTAAACTGTGACCTGTCGGTTCAGTCGCTGTTTGTGGTATTCGTGAGTACTAGATAGGTTTATATTGTTTTCTTTTCTGTGTGGAACTTGTAAACGGTTCATCGGTTTGGTTTGAACCGATCAAGTTGTTAAAAAAAATCTTATTTCTACTTTTTAGGTGTAGTTGCAGTTCTTATAGGATTAAAAAGTTTTACTACGCTTTTTCCACGACCTGTAACACCGCCAGGAACCGATAAGAGGTCTTGCCCGATGGATTGCCATTAAAGGGTAAGTTTTGTTAGGACTGGCACCATGTCTGAGAAACCCAAAAGAAACGGGCCCACTGGGTTTCAACACTGTAGTGTGTGTGGGAAGTCTTTGCTAAGGCTGACCCCACACCACCTGTGTTTGTCTGGGGTTTGACCACCTCGATTCAGACTGCCAGATTTGTAAAATTTTCCTGCAGCTACCCTAGAAAAGAGAGTTGGTAGGCTCAGGAAAGGGAGGCCAAAGTCCGCTGACCCGGATGGCCAGCCGGTTCGGTTCAAACCGAACCAGAAGGAGTGCCCTCTGACCAGGGCGCGAAACTTCTTCGGGCAAAAGGAGAACCGATTCCGAGGAGTCGGTTCCGTTAAGAAGAACAAGAGGGAAAAATCAGCTGGTGTGGATCCAAAAGTTTCTTCTCCAACCGCTGATGAAATAGCCAAAGCAATAAAATTGTGTAGTCGCTTTCTCGGTCTCGACCGAACCGCACCATCAGGAAGGCGCTCGGTTTGGCCGGTTCCGGATTATGATTTGGAAGAATATTATGAACTGGAGGAGGAGGAAGAGGAGTATGAGGAAAGTGAATGTGGTTTTGAAAGTCTGGATGTGCCCATTGACCCAGACATCTCCCCAGACAGACCTTCAGGAGTGTCTCCTCCTAGGCTTTCTGAGTCCCCCTCCTATTTCATGTTTTACAAGAAAGTGGCCAAAACCCTTCAGCTTCCTATGGAAGAAGCTGTGAATGACCAGGAGGAGCCTGACTATGTGGAAATGGACATCCCAGAGTCCAGGAGGCTGTCTATTCCCTTACACAAGTCTTTTGGGAAACAGACATTTAAGATTTTAAAGACTCCTAAGTCTATACCTCCTGTGGATAAAAGAATGGACAAGAGGTATACTTTGTCAGGCTCAGATACAGAGTTCCTTACCCAGCAATGCAGCCATGTTGGGGTAGTGCAGGCTGCAGCCTGTGATAAGGCTAATATACCTTGGCTACACACCCCAGATAAGGACTCCAGGAGGATCGATGCCATGGCAAAGAAACAGTACATGGCAGCATCCTTGGGACTCAGGCAGGCCAATTATATGGCCTATACAGCTAGATATCAGAAATCTAGATGGGACACTGTCATGGCTTTAGCTAAACGGGTCCCTGGCCAGCTTGCCATGGAGCTGGAGCAGGTGGCTGCTGATGGTATTGAGGCATCCAAGGTGCAGTTCCATGCTGCAGTGGACTCCAATGATGTTTCATCTAGTCATGGCTACATCTGTGGCACTTCGTAGGATGGCTTGGCTCAGATGTACTAGCCTGTCGCAGGATACCCAGACTAAGGCCATGGATTTTCCTGTTGTGGGTAATTCTCTGTTTGGGGAGCAAACGGAGAACTACATGAAGAAAATGGATGAATACAGGACCACCTATAGGAGTGCCCAGGCCAAGGAAAGGCAAGCTACTCCTCAGAGGCAGCATCCAAGGGGCAGGCCTTTTCATAGGCCTTTCTATCAAGCCTAGGCCTCCTCTTCTGCCTATGCTCAGAGAGGGTTCTTTAGAGGGAGAGGCAGAAGGGGTACAAGCAGGCCTGCTTCCACCCCTCAGCCTAAACCCCCTGCCAAACAGGCACCCTGATGGGTTTGCCAGGACGATTCTCCACCACCTGTAGGGGCAGGCTAGCTTACTTTGTCCAGGACTGGAAGTCTTTAACATCAGACAAATGGGTCTTGAAGTAGTAAGCCAGGGACTGGTTCTCAGCTTCAAAAAATTTCCAAAGATGAGAACCAGATCCTTTCCACCTGCAAATCCTTCAGAGGCACTTGCCCTAGAGGCAGAGGTCTCTTCCCTCTTGGCTCTCAGAGCTGTAGAAAGGGTTCCACCCCTACACAAAGGGAAAGGATGGTACTCCAGGTACTTCCTCACCCCCAAAAAGACAGGAGAATGGCGGTCCATCCTGGATCTCAGATATTTGAACAAGCACCTTTTAAAGCCAAAGTTCAAAATGGTGACTCTGAGAATAATTCTACCCTCTCTAAGGCCAGGGGACTGGCTAGTCTCCCTGGACCTCAAGGATGCCTATTTCCATATTCTCATCAGAAGCTCCCATCGAAAGTACCTCAGGTTCGAGCTGCCCTCAGGCCATTACCAATTCAGAGCAATGCCCTTCAGCCCTAACCTCTGCTCCAAGGGTGTTAACAAAATGCCTGGCAGTAGTAGTTGCTTCTCTAAGAAGGCAAAGGATTGCCATCTTCCCACACCTGGACGACTGGCTCATAGTAGGCCAGTCCCCAGACCAAGTCAAGTTACACTTACAGATAACTCAGCAACTGCTCACCTCTCTAGGTTTCCTTCTGAATCTTTCAAAGTCAGTTCTAGAGCCTGTTCAGCTCCTCACCTTCATAGGCGCAGAACTAAATACAGAAAAGGCCAGAGCCTTCCTTCCCCCTGGACAGGGCAAGGACCCTTATCACACTGGCCTCTTCATTCACCCTACTGGTGTCTCGACCAGCAAGGCATTTTCTGCAGCTCCTGGGGCACATGGCTGCTTCTACAGCAGTGGTGCAGGGAGCATGATTTCAGATGAGGGACATTCAGTTCCACTTGAGAGCCTTTTGGTCTCAGAAAAAGGACCCTCTGACCAAACTGATACCAGTGACTCGAACCCTGATCCAGACCTTGCAGTGGTGGCAAGATCAGAACAATCTAAGACAGGGAGTTCCTTCTGTCACTCAGTCTCGCTCTTTAATCCTTACTACAGATGCCTCCCTCTTGGGGTGGGGGGCTCACTTGGGAGACCTGACCACCCAAGGGTTGTGGTCCCCTCATGAATCTCTGCTTCACATCAGTCTGTTGGAACTCAGAGCAGTGTTTCTAGCACTTCAAGCTTTTTCCAAGTCTGTTCAGAAAAAAGTTGTTCAGATCAGGACAGACAATACCACCACAATGTGGTATATCAACAAGCAAGGGGGCACTCGGTCTACGGCCTTGTGGACAGAAGCAATGAAGTTGTGGTCTCTGGCCTATTTCCTGAACACCTCCCTCACAGCAGTACACCTCCCAGGCAAGGACAATGTCCTGGCAGATGCTCTCAGCAGGATATCTCAGGGCCATCACGAATGGTGACTGGATCCCCTGGTTTTGGAGGTGATCTTATCCAGATGGGGCACCCCACAGATAGATTTTTTTGCAGCCCCAGACAGTCACCAGCTTCCCCTTTTTTACTGCAGGCCCCCAGTGTTGGGCTCAGTCCCCTTGGATGCCTTAGTTCTCAGTTGGGAAGGGAAGTTCCTGTATGCTTTTCCCCCCTTCCCTCTCCTGTTCAAAGTGCTAGTCAGAATCAGGTCTCAACCCTGCAAGGTGATTCTGATTGCTCCAGACTGGGCCAGACAGCCCTGGTACCCTCTCCTGTTGTCCTTAGCAGTCCACCTTCCCCTTGTCTCTTCCCAGGAAGTACAACATGTTAACCTGTGCTCAGGGGAGGATTTGGTACCCAAATCTCAAATCTCTCAATCTCAAGGCCTGGCTCTTGAAGAGTTAGAGTTTGCTGATTTACACCTCTCCCAAGGTGTTATGGATATTCTAAAGGCTTCTAGGAAGCCTTCCACCAGAACTACTTAAAATTCCAAATGGAAAAGATTGTCCATATGGTGCTCTGGGAAGCATATTTCCCCAGAGTCTGCTGACCTGCCCACAGTCCTTGACTATATGGTCCATCTGAATAGCTTGGGACTCAGACCAGCTACACTAAGGGTGCATTTGGCAGCTGTCTCTGCTTTTATTTCAGCAGGTAAGCCCTCTTCTCTTTCAGCTCACCCTGTATTCTCCAAGTTTTTCAAGGGATTGCTTCATATCAATCCGCCATTCAGGGACCCTGCCCCTGCTTGGGACCTTCACATTTGCATTGCTCAGCTTATGCAACCCCCTTTTGAGCCTTTGTCCTCATAGAAACATAGAAACATAGAATTTGACGGCAGATAAGGACCGCTTGGCCCACCCAGTCTGCCCATTTCCCTACCTACTGGATAAGCTGCAGATCCTAGTTAACCAGCAGCCTACTTCTTTCTACCCCGGCCCCCCAGAATTGCCTTATGACTATCCCATGCATGCTTGAATTCCACCACTGATTTTGACTCCACAACCTCCTCCGAAGGCCATTCCATGCATCCACAACCTCTCTGTGAAAAATACTTTCCTTAAATTACCTCTGAGCCGCCCCCCATATTCAAATTTGTGCCCTCTTGTTCTTGCACACTCTTTTTTGAAAGATGCTACACTCTTGGACTTTGTTGATTCCCTTGAGGTACTTGAAGTTTCTATCATGTCCCTCCTTTCCTCGAGGCTATACTATAAGCTCCTTAAGTCTCTCTTCATATGTCCTCCGGTGCAGACCCTGCACCATTTTAGTTGCCCTCCTCTGGACAGCTTCCATCCTGTCTATGTCTTTGAGGAGATTGGGTCTCCAGAACTGCACACAGTACTCCAGATGGGGTCTCACCATCTGTCTGTACAGAGGGATAATAACTTCCTGTTTTCTACTGGTGATGCCTCTCCCTATGCATCCCAGTATCCCCCAAGCCCTCCTTGCTGCCTTCTCCACATTGCTTGCCCACCTTTAGGTCATCTGATATGACTACCCCAGGTCCCTTTCCATTTTGTTGTTGTTAGTATCTCACCCCCATTGTCCTCTTCCCTGGTTTTTGTTTCCCAGGTGCATTACCTTGCACTTCTTAGCATTGAATCTAAGCTGCCATACATTTGACCATTCCTCTAACCTTGCCAAGTCCTTCTCATCCTTTCCACCCCACCCTGTGCATCAACTCTGTTGCAGATCTTAGTGTCATCTGCAAAGAGACATACTTTTTCCTTCCAGTCATCTGCAATGTCACTTATAAAGACATTGAAGAGGACTGGTCCTAATCTGAACCCTGCGGTACCCCGCTAGTAACCCTCCTTTCTTCTGAGTGGACTCCATTTACTATTACTCTCTGTGTCCTATTCTCCAGCCAATTCTTTACCCAGGCTGTCATCTTGGGACCACTCCCAGGCTGGCTAACTTATATATTAATCTTTTGTGTGGGACTGTGTCAAATGCCTTGCTAAAGTCTAGGTAGGCCATGTCACAGCCCTCCCTGATCTACTACTTTGGTCACCCAGTCAAAGAAATCTATCAGATTAGTCTGGCATGACCTTCCGCTGTGAATCCATGCTGCCTAGGGTCTTGTGCCCTCTGGCCTCTAGATACCGACAATTCTTTCCTTTAGAAGTGATTCCATCATTTTCCCTATCACTGAGGTTAAACTAACAGGTCTATAGTTTCCTGCTTCTGCCTTGCTCCCACTTTTGTGAAGGGGAATCACATCTGCCCTCCTCCAGTCCTCGGGTACCACCCATCCTCCCATGATTTGTTAGAGGGTAGTCAGTGGTGTCACCTAGTTCCTACCCTTAGTTCTTTTAGAATTCTGGGATGAATCCCATCAGGCCCCATTGCTTTGTCCACCTTCAGTTTTAAGAGTTCTTTCAGAACCCTTTCTTCTGTAAATGGGCTGAGTATCAACTTCTGTATCCAGAGTGTTACTACTGTTTGTTTTATGTACCTCCCCTCTTCCTTTGTAAATACTGAGCAAAAATATTTGTTTAGTATCTCTGCCTTTTCACATTCTCCTCTGACCACCCTCCCTCCCTTTATTAAGCCTCACTATCCCTCCCTTGGTCTTCCTTTGCTCCCTGATGTACCTATAAAGGTTTTATTCCCTTCTTAACTGAGTTGGCTATCTTTTCCTCAGTTTGGGCCTTTGCTGTTCTGACTGCCTTCCCAGCCTCCTTTTGCTTTAACTGTACAGTTCTCTGTCCTGCTTCTGCTGCGATTCCTTGTACTTCCTAGATGCTTTCTTTTCTCTTGAACCTTCACTGCCACTTCCTTTGAGAACCATAGTGGTTTCTTACATCGCCTTGTTTTGTTTATTTGCTTCACACAAAGGCTCTTACCTCTGTGATGGCAGTTTTATTATTCCCCATTGTTCTTCCACCCTCCTTCCCACCCATTTGCTAGTGCATTCCTTAGGCACTCACCCATTTTAGCAAAGTCAGCCTCCTAAAGTCCAGTACTTTTGTCTTTGTATGGCTTGACTCTATTGCTGTGTTTATTATGAACCATACTGTTCGATGGTCGCTAGTTCCAGATGGCTACCCACTTCTACATCTGTGATCCTCTCTCCATCTCCATTTGAGAGTATCAAGTCTAATATTGCTCCCTCCCAGTGGGCTCCAGTACTAGTTGTCTCAAGGCATGCCCTGTAGGGCATCTAGAATAACTGCACTCTTCGAAGTGGCAGTTGCAACTGCGCTCCAGTTAACATCTGGCATATTCAGATCACCCATCAGCAATATCTCCCCTTTTTCTGCCATTCTAAGTATACTTTCTATCATTTCCTTGTCCATTTCCTCCCCCTGAGAAGGGGGTCTGTATACAACCCCTGTGCGGATTGTGGTGCCATTGCCTGTCTCCAAATTTACCCACAGTGCTTCTTCTCCTCCCTGTTTACCCTTTTGTTCTGTTGCTTTTATTCCTTCCCTTATGTAAAGAACTACTCCTCCCCTCTTTTACCCTCCCTGTCCCTCCTGTAGATAGTGTATCCTGGTATGTTTACGTCCCAGTCATGGTTTTGTGTGTACCATGTTTCTGTGACTGCCACGATATCCAGATGTTCCTCCTCCATCAAGGCCACTAATTCAGGAAGCTTGTTACCTAGACTACAGGCATTGGTACTCATTGCTCTCCATTTTTGATGGCCTTACCTTCTGTTGCAGCATCCCCACTGGCCGTTCTACCTTGGTCTTGTTCTCATTTAGTACCCTGTTTTGTAGGGAGGCTGGGATTTTCTGCTGCTTGTCAGTGCCTCCCCATTGACTAGTTTAAAAGCTTGCCAATGAAGCATTTAAACCGATTGCTCAAAAGACTTGTTCCTTCCTGGACAGATGCAGACCATCCTGCCAGTATAGGCTGGTGTCCTCCAGGTGGAACCCCAGTCCCCAATGAAGCCAAACCCTGTGCTCCGCACCATTTTTCAACCATTCATTAAACTGCATGGTGCCAATTACCCTCGCCTCCCCATGCCTTTGACAGGCAACACCTCTGAGAAGGATACTGTTTGCTACTTGTCTTAGGCCCTCCCCAACTCTGCAATGTCCTCCTGCACTGCTCTAACCTCATGATGAGCCAAGTCATTTGTCCCTAGGTGGACAATTCGTCCAGCTCAGAATCCTTGCAACTTTGTTGTGATCCTGAGGATCGCTTCCTGTCCCTCCAAGCCATGGCACCAGGCAGGCACCTTACTTCAGATTTCCCAGCTCCTCCCAGTTCTATCCCCTAATAATTGGTCCCCACCAGGAGCTGCTTCCTTTCCTTGTGGTGTCCTCTGCCTCCTTCCTGTGGGCCTCCTTGTGACAGTTGTCCTCAGCCTCCTTAGTCTCCTCTGCGGGTGTATCTATGGGGAGCTATGCTCCCCAGAATAAACTGTATGGATTGTGGTGTGTAACATGTGACTGGGTGTGCCTCTGTTTCACCATCCTCATCCTCCCTGAGCCCACTGTTGTCCAACTGCTGTGCTTTCTTTGCAACCTCTGAGGTAGTGGTGGTGGTTCTGGTGCTCCCTGGATGGGGGAGGTTCCCTTCCTACTGTCCATTGTGGCCTGGGGGAAGGTCCCCGTACTACTGTCCAGTGTGGCCTGAAGACGGGCAACTTCCTCCCTCAGGGCAGACAGTTGTCTGCAAATAGGGCAGCATCTCAACCTCCAGAAAGACTCCCGGAAGACTGCTGCCCCACAGCCATTACATTGCACTACTCCCACATTTTTTTTTTTGTGATTGGTTTGTAATGTAGAAATATATATTTATATTATACAATGTTTATGCTTATATTGTCAGTGCAGTGTGCTAGAGAGGATATGACAGTGACATGCACCTTGCACTCTTGAGAAATGATGTCAGAACCCCAGGTATAAAGGAACTATTTCCAGGGGTGGGTGGGGTGAGGGGTGGAAGGGTTGGGCCTAAACTGTGCCTCAGAAACAATCAGCTAGAAGCTCTGACCCACTGCTGCAATGAGTGCCTTCCTGTCAGGAAGATGCCCTACACAACAATTTGATAGAGAAATACCCCGCTAATCAATCAGAGAAAAATCCACACATCCAAGTCAGACACAGGTAAACCTTCCCAGCCCCAAAACAGGCCTGGTGGTTTGTGCTCTGAGAGCTGTCCACCCCAAAATAAGTCAGCTGTGCTTTAAACTCTTCCTGCACTGAAAATCTTAAGAATTGTAACAAAAACGTAAACCTTAATCCACCACCCTCTGTTGCTTGAAAGACCGTCTTTTCCTGTTTCACACTGCAGGTTTTTCTGTGACCACTCCTTAACCCCAGTAACTCTGTTTAAAAAGAGTTTAACTATCACAAACTCCTACGCACCAGTAAATTATTTAAAAATAGTTTCAGTCCCAAAAGCCTAGTAGTCAATCCAGCTACCCCCAAGGGACAACCAGAATGAAGTATTTAAACACTTATGAGGTTACTTCCAAGATAAGCAGAGTTTACAAGTTTCTTTTTCAACTGCTCAGCCACCTGAAATTTAAAAATAGTTTAACTGTCAGCAAATCCTAGTAGACAATCTAGCTACCTCAAGGACCTACCCAAATGCAGTATTTAAATCCTTCTGAAGTTACTAACAAGATAAACAGAGTTTACAAGCCCCTTCTTGGTTAAACCCTAAATAAATATGTGAATAAAAGCAATTACCAAGGGTAGTTAGTTTCACCTCCCACAGAATTAAGCAAAAGTGCACGTTTGTTGCAGATATCAAGTGCAATATAGAATTTCTCACACAGCTCGCAGTTGAAGAAAGCAGTATCCTTCCAGCTCCAGCAAATGTGCTTTGTGTCCTCAGCAGAGCTTAAGTACTTGACTTGTAAAACTGTGTTCCTGATGGCCATCACTTCTGCCAGGCGCATAAGTGAGTTACAGGCCTTGTCAGTGGAGCCTGATTTTATCTCTTTCCATAGAGATAAGGTGGTCCTCAGGACTAACAGGAAGTGTTTACCTAAGGTGGTTTCAGACTTCCACCTTAACCAATCTGTCTCTCTTCCTGTGTACCTCACTGACCATTCCTCCTCTGGTGAGAGGAGGCTGCACAGTTTTGTATGTGAAAAGAGCCCTTAGCTACTACATAGAACATACCAAGGGTCACAGGTTTGACTCCGTCCAACTGTTCCTCACTTATGGTGAGGTTGGTAAAGGAAAACCTGCCACTAAAAGATCCATTGCCAGGTGGATTGTCTCTTGCATTCAATTTTGCTATGAAAAACTAGGTAACGTTCCACCCTCAGGCCTGAGGGCTCACTCTACCAGAGGTACAGCTGCTTCCCTGGCTCCTGCCAGGGATATTCGTATCTTAGAGATATGTCAAGCAGCTACCTGGAAAACAGTTCACACTTTTACCGAGCATTACTCTCTGGATATCCAGGCTAGGAGTGGTGCTCAGTTTGGCACAGCTGTGCTTCAGAGCCTATTTCCTAAGTAGGTTCTGTCCCTCCTCCATGGAGGTACTGCTTGGTAGTCTGCTATTGTCAGAATACAGCAAGACTTCATGTTTGAAGAAAAAATTACTCACCTTAGCAATGTTGTTTTTTCTAATGGAGTCTTGCTGTATTCTGACCTCCCCCCCGCCTTCCCCTCTCAGAACCTTTGTTTTTGAGATGTGGGTGGCCAGTAGCAGTGTTGGCACTCAGGAGGTGCCCCACCTTTTTTATTATCACCCTCTTTCTTTAGGTGAGTGGGTGTTGTGTTCATTTCATTTTTGGGGTTTCCTGACTTGAGTCTTTGTCTTGGGACCAAAAAATTTGTTACTGTCTTTTAGTAGCCAGTTGGCTAGTGTAGGTTTACAGCTTCCACACAGGACCTCAGTGAGTTTAGCTCGTAAAGATCTGATGGTTTGAGTTCAAACAGCAACAGACAGTGTCTCAACCGAGCTCGAGCTCAGCGTTCCATGCCTGGCATGGAAAGTTAACTCTCATCTCCGGGGCAGTGCGAAGGTTGGGACTCCCTGCTACTGTCAGAATACAGCAAGACTCCATTAGAAGAAACAACATTACTAAGGTGAGTAATTTTTTCTGTGTGTTAGTTTAATTTGTTTATCACAAATTATGTAGTTTCGCTCTCTGTCCTGCCACGTGTCAATGGTCAACCGTGGCAGACAGTAGCTAACCTGAAGAGGCAGACTGCTCTGGCAGCGGGGCCATGTCCAGTCCACTTTTGTGTCTGGGGAATGGTTCTTACAACAGGGGATCCAGTGCCTGGGAGGAAAGGCAGTCCTCCTGTAAACACAAGAAGAAACAGTCCTGACCAACACACGCCCTGCGATAGGGTCCAGGCACTGCTTAGCCTAGACTTCTTCCTTTTTCCATTGGAAGAGGAGGAAATGCCACTACTCGAGGTCACCGTCTGCAGCTTCTGCCACGAGATGCTCGGTTTCCCAGAGTCAGAGGTCCTCACCGATGCCATCAGTGATACAGAGGGCTCTGGTTCTAGGGGATTGGTATCTCAGGCCTCGAGCCCCCCCTGTGTGTCTAAGTGAGAGCTCTGGTGGGTAGTTACACAACCGGGCAGCTCTTAAGGAGCAGAGTGGGTGCAGCATGTGGCCCAAGTAAAGTAGCACTGCTAGTGGAGCCAGTCCCTGGCCCTTTGAGGTCAGGGGACTCTGTACCGCAGGCAGTGCCACTGGACCCGAAAGAGAGTGCCATACCTCTACTGTTTGCAGTGCAGTCTTAAAGGAAACTACTCTTTAAATTAGTGCACCCCCACACACACCCCTAAATATTATAAAAAGTTGAGATGCGTAAGAAATGTGATAAAATCTTTGTATATTAGTCAGGGTTGAGCTTGCTAAACCTTTACATGGCACTGTAAATGTGGGATGTAGCCTTCTCCTAATTGAAGAGCTCCCCAGTGCTAACCTGTGAGCCTCTTATGGGCCAGAGCACATTCTATTAAAAAAATTAAGCTACAGTGGTTTCCCCACAACAGAGAAAGCAATGAGACCTCGGGTAATAATTGATATGTTTAAAGTGCAGATCTTCTACGAGGATATATCTTTCATCAGGCCAAACCTTTGGGAACTATACCTGTGTCAGCATTAGGACCACACACAAACTTTTGCAAGCCAGGGGCTGCCCATGACATCATGCATTAGCGTCTACATAAAGTGGGCCACCCCAGTTCTTTCCACCATTAATCATACTTGCGGACCTGCTCATGGTAATGTCAACTATTCTAGGAACGTGGATATGGTTCACTGAACCACACAGTCAGTTTCAGTTTAAGAGCTGTTCTTGCTGGACAGTCTTCAAGCTAAGCTCCTCCTACCACCTGGGTGGCATATCCCTTGCTTCCACCCTGTGAGATCACATCTTCCTTTCCACTGGAAGAGTCCGGTCTCCTCCTTCGCAGCTCAGTGCCTAGTGTAGGCCAGATTCTTTTTCAAGTGTGCCATTTGTTAACTTTTTCTTAAAAACTCAAGTATATCCTCTGTTCCATCTCCGTCTTTGGCGTAGGGATTATGGAGATCCTAAGCCAGATCTCTGTTTCAAGTGGTGTATCCAGAGCAACCAGAAGATGTCCAGAATGGAGTCACACAAATTGTGCACTTACTATCTCGGCGACCAGCACAACATCACTGTCTGTGGCCTTTGTCAGACGGTTTCCTTCTTCCCTTGAAGACCGATATGCCTGTCTTCTTGGAAGGTGGCCGCTGCAACCACAAGGTCCGCGGCCCAGATGGCAGCCGTGGAAGAGGTGGCAGCTAAGATTGAGGTGGGTACCTCATGTGTCATCACACTGCTCCCATTGGGGGCCAGTGTGGGCCCACATCTTACCTGTATCAATCTTCACCATTCATCACTGGTGGGTACTACGTCAGAGGCGTTAGGACCCCACAGGAAACTTTTTAGCTTAAAAAGCTTTTC
This sequence comes from Neoceratodus forsteri, assembly GCA_016271365.2. NCBI lineage: Eukaryota > Metazoa > Chordata > Ceratodontiformes > Ceratodontidae > Neoceratodus > Neoceratodus forsteri. Next base: position 514,866,406 of record CM028137.1, read on the forward strand.
TTCCAGGAGGAGGGGCGACAGGGATGGCGCTGCCCTCGAGGCTAACGAATTGCATGGCACTCGCAGGTTGGCCAGTAACAGTTGTATCCCCTCCACTACCTCAGTTCTGATCTTTCTGGACATAGTCTCCACCACTTATTCACACTGATGGGACTACGCCGGAGTCGCAAGGACCCAGCGGGAGGCAAAATTCTTGAGGGCCGGTGCCTAGGTATGGCCTCGAGGAAGCGGCTCCACGAGCTCGGCACGTGCCGTATAGGCTACCTCGGTGTCAACACTCCAAAAACCTCAGTTCCTTTTTTTTTGCCATCGAGTGCGCTTCATTGACTATGTCGCTTGCCCGCTGGGCGTCAAAACTTCGCGTCTATACGACAGCAGCTATAGTCTTCAGTTTCAATTAGTTTATCATAGTTTTATTGTTTTCTAGTAAAATAGAATAAAAGTAGTAATTTTATTTTATCACAGAAGTCGTCTTGACCTCCCTCAGGGTGACTATGAATGGGGCCGGAGTGGCCGTGGGGAGCTTGGCATGGCTGTTTATTCAGCCGAGCTGGGTCTGATCCACAGCCCTCTATGGAGGGGCCGACTACAGAGCAGTCCACTGCTCGGGTGGGGGATGGGCGGTCTCCACGAAAGCACAAAAAGAAGCGGTCTCATTCTCTGCGCCGCTCGACCTCTAGCTCTTCTTCAGCCTCCCTGTCGAAAAAGAAACTGCACTGCTCGAGGTCGCCTTCTGGTATGTCTGCGCAATGCTTGTCAGTTACTGGAGGCAGAGGCCATACTCCACCTCTTCTGGGGTCCCCTCTGGTCTCTCCCTGTTGCCCCGCATCCTTGACTCCAGAATCCCTCCCCGCCCGGTGGGGGGGGGTCTTCCGGTGAGCAGTTTCACCATTCGGCCGCTCTTATGGAGCAGTGGGTGCGGTGGTTGTCCTGGCTGCCTGAGCCGGTGAGTTCTGAGCCGGAGCATTCGGGCTTATTGGTCTCGGACTTGCGGGCAGGGCGGTTGGTCCTTCCTAGTCGCACGGTACTATCTCCGGTGTCGTTGATGCCACACTCTGGTGTTCATCCCCCTCACATGGCTGCAGCACAGCGGTCGACACCGGTGCCTTTATCTCCTGTTGAATTTCTTCGTTTCTTTTCTGTGAGTTGAGGGTTGAGAACCTCTACTGCGGCGCTGGCCTCTCTGGCGCTGGCTCCACGCTCGGTGCCGCTTCTTGTGCCAGCAGCACACTCGGTGCAGTTTTCCATGCCAGCGCCACCTCCTGTTGTAGCGCTTGGGGGGCGCTGTGGTGCCATGTGAGATTGAGGTTTTCTACACTGATTCTCTCTGCTCCTCCTCTTCCTCCTTCTTTTCATCCCTTTCCTATCTCTGCAGTCCCTTCTGGACTGACAAGAGATGACGTTGAACCAGATCCTGATCTTCAATTGGGGACGACTTCGATTCCTCCCTAGGGGCAGTGAATAAACCTCTTTCAACAGAGCCTTTGGTTAAGGACCTTTCTTTTAAGTCTCTGCTCAGAAATTTGAATACCGCACACTCTCCATCCAGACTTCGGACCTCGATCCTGGGAAGTTGCTGCATCTGCAGTACCTGCACGTTGACCCCAGCAATGCAGCCCTCTTTCGAGCCTCTCCCACAGATGGTGTGGGATAATCTGGCACTCATTCCCTCTGTAGCTAAGTCCAAAGATAGGAAATATGCCCCTCCCAAGGATCGCCCCATTCTGGCTTCACTAGCCTTTGCTGATGCCATCGTTGTTCTGGCAGGGAATGACAAGGCTTTTATTCCTCAAGAATCTACAGCATGTCCAATAAACAAAGAATCTCGCAAGATAGACACTTTGGGATAGCAACTCTTTGCTGCTTCCATTGTGGGCATGCGTATTGCTACCAGGACTACTTTTCTCAATAAGAGTATACTCTCTAGCATTCGCTCAAGGCTGCAGTAGAAGCTCTTCCTGATTCGGAGGTTAACTCGGAGCTCCTTCAAACCATCACTGGGGGTCTTGAATCCAGTAATCAACAGCTTAAAGCTGCCATGGATGCCTTTGACACTGCCTCCAGAGCAGCGGCAGCTGGTGTTTGTACCCATCACCACTTGTGGTTGTGCATCACGGGCTTCACAAATGATGCCTAACTGAGAGTTCTAGGGACATGGATATGTTGTTCATCCACACTTATTGGCAGGTTCCTTGCCGCTTTAAATCTTGCCGGAAGGTCTTCAAGCTGGCTCCTCCCACCCACCCGGGTGGTAAAACTCTCAGCTCCGCCCCATGGCCTTGAATCTTCCTTACGGCTTGAGGCTCAGGTTCCCTCCTTAGCAGCTGCGTTTAAGACTGATTCCTAATTCTTGAAAGTTCGAAATCAAAAGTTTTGCTAAAAAGACTTGAGTCGTCTTCTCCTCGCGGCTGCGATGGACAGATCGACTCCCGGTTTTCGGAGGTGCCCTTGCGGGCAGAAGATGTCTAGGACGGATCCGCACTCCACGTGCGTCTACTGCCTGGGCCTTGAGCACGACCCGCAGGCCTGCGACTTGTGCTCTTCCTTTCGGCCTACGTCCTTGAAGACCGTGCTGCCCGATTACAACTGGGGCGCCCCGAGAAAATGAATTCCACCGGTGAAATCTAAAGCCCGATTGGCGGTGTCGCGTGGCCAGTGCTCGGCGGATCCTTTCGAGCAGATGATCGCCCTCGAAGAAGAGGCGGCGCGTGGCCGCTTCTACCTCAGCTATGCATTTGTCCAGCTCTCTCTGGTGCCTCGTGCTCGGCTTCTTTTAAGGAGCTTTGTCTGACCCTCTCAACCAAAGGTGAGGTCCAACTCTTCGGACCTTTTCCAGGTCCAAAAGAGCAAAGTAAGTCTCTCGTCGGCGCTCTTGGGATGGGAAAGATCCCCCTCCCTTGTCGACAGTAGACCCCTCAGCCGGCCACTGGCTTCTGGTGTCCCCGTCAGGCCAGTTGGCCGAGACTCCCGTCCAGCGGTCGAGATTTTCTCGACCCGTTAAACGCAGGTTGTCGACTGGAGCTGAGAATCCCTCTCCCGGTTCCCCGGTGGGAGTTGAGGATCCGTCAGCTCGTCTGTGCCTCTGGTTCCGGGCCTGGTGGGATCGTCCGAGGCGAGTGCCGATTCCGACACTTCTCCTGCGCCCTCGGCCTGAGTCGAGACTCTCGGTCTCGGACATCTCAGCGGTTCGCTCGATCCCACCGCCATGGCGGGTCTCGGCTTTTCGCGTGACAGGTGACGCCGCTCTTCCGGACGAGGAGGCTCGGCACAAGTTGCGTCGGAGGTACGAAGAACTTATGTGGTAACAGCTTTTCTAGGAGCGTGGATATGTTCATCCACACTGTCTGGCATTGTCCCTTTCCCCTTTAAATCTTGCCGGAAGTCTTCAAGCTGGCTCCTCCCACCCACCCGGGTGGTAAATACCTTGGCTCCGCCCCATGACGTCAGATCTTCCTTTCCGCTGGAAGATTCAGGTTCCCTCGTGCTTTCTGCAGTGTTAAGGCCCTGGATTCGTTTCGACGGTTTTCACCGCATCTTCTCGCTCTGAAACTCGTTAGAGTTTACAACTCTGATTCGGACATGGATGACAAGTCATCCCCCGGGTTTCGCCGGTGTCCTTGCGGACAGAAAATGTCGCGCACCGATCCCCACTTCTTGTGCATTTACTGCCTCGGTTCGATTCACGATACCTCGCAGTGCTCCATTTGCGCTTCCTTCCAACCCAACGTCCTGGAAGATCGTCAGGTGCGCCTGAAGCTGGGTAGACCGGAGCTCCACAACCCACTGGTAAAATCCAAGGAGGCCAGGTGGGCGGTTTCCGCGGCTGCGGGATCCGCCGAGCAGCTCGAGCGCATGGCGGCTTTCGAGGAAGAAGCCGCTCAAGCCTTGGCTAACAGAGGTTTCTTCGATGCCGCTCAACCTGGGCTCCTCTTCTCAGGATCCCTGGGTTGTGCCAGTCTCTCCTACCAAGGGTGAGGCGCCCTCAGCTGCCCTCTTCCCGTTCAAGAAAAGGATCCTAAATCTTCTTCGATGAAGAGCGGCGCTCCTGGGATCAGGAGGCGGTCCGAGACTCGACTTGATTGAGAGTGCCTCCTCGGCGCTGGGTTTCCGACCTCCCGTCTGTACCGGGCGTGAAGCCGAGGAGTCGGCTGATCCGGCCGAGATTATTCTCGACCCGATCGAGCCGTTATCACAGACTCCTGTCGATGATTCTTTGGAAAACGCGATTCTCTCCTTCGCGAGGAGACCGCCCTGCGGTCCTCGATCAGGGAAAGAACCGAACCTCGGTTTCACCGAGCCCAGTCTCCCAATCAACAAAGCCGACACCGTCGATCTCGATCAGGAGTAAGTCCTCTTGAGTCAATCGACCTAAAAAGGACACAAGCACTCCAGAGGCCGCCACCGTTCCTCTTCCTCCTCGGACGAGGAGAGGCTTGACGAAAAATTCATCGACGCTGCGAGGATCTCATGTGGCAGCAATTCCTGCTAGCAGATCAGAAGCCGGCCCCCTCGGGGGTCCCAGCTATTTCCAGGCCTCAGCCTCTTCGGTCGCCTCAGACACCGATTGCTCCGGTGCCGGTCTCTTCGGGGGCTCCGGTGCGTCTTCCGCCGCAACCGGTTTCAGGTTCCCCACCTATTTTGGTGAACCTCCGCCTAAGTTTCCCCTCGTAGGGATTCCCTCCAAAGAGGCACGACAGTCTTCGGGTCTTCCCCACAGACTGTCAATTACGGTCACCCCTGATCGCCCTAGGCGTATCGAAGGGGACTTAGGTGGGCAGCCTTTATATCGGGACTCCTCCGATTCCATAACACTGGCCTTCACTCTCGATGAGCTTTCGGCATCAGGCTTGGAAGAAGGCCCTCCTCCTTCCAGGGCATCCTCCGGCTCATTTCTGAATCGAGCGGGGATGGCCTACAGCCTATCCAGAAAAGGCGGAATATCCCTGCGGATATCCTTAAGAGATGCCCTCTGGAGGCTTTTCCAGTCGCCAAAGCCATTATGGGTCCGGCCTTGGAACTCTGGCAGCGTCCAGCCTCCTGCCCAGCTCCATCTGCCCGCATGGCATGCAAGTACGCGGTGCCCACAAGGTCTTTGGCAGGGTTTACTGAGCACCCCTCGGCAGAAAGCCTTGTGACTGCCTCAGTATTCAGGCGGACGGGCAGCTCAGCTGATACTGACCGCCCTCCAGACAAAGAGTCCAAACTCATGGACCACTCGGCCCAAAGGTCTATGCTGCATCATCTTTGGGCCTTCGTCAGGCAAGCTCAGCAGTGATTATGGCACACTTCTCTCACGCCCTCTTGGGGTCACTGGACGAAGTTCTTCCCCACCTCCCAGCTGACATGCAGACCACGGTCAAACAGGTCAGGGACCAGGGCAGAGCTGTTGCTAAACAACAACTCCAGACTGCTCTGGACGTGGGTGATTCGTGTGCCCGTTCACTAGCTGCAGCGGTATCCACTCGCCGCAGGGCTTGGCTGAGGTTATCCTCCTTTCTCGTGGATACTCAGCACAATCTGGCTGATGTGCCCTTCCTTGGCACCGACCTCTTCGGGCCAGGAGTGGCAGGTCACCTGCAGCATATCGAGCAATCTAATGCCACCTTAGATGCTACATCTGCTAAAGGTTCTTCAAGTAAGAACCAGCAGAAGCGCAGGAAGAAGCTATTTCGTCAGTCTTCCCCTGCGGTCAGGCAACCACCCTTCCAGGGGGGTCAACAACAGCAGCAGGCTCAGGCTTGGCGCCCTAGGCCCAAGCAAGGTCCCCAGCAGCCACGCAAAGGAGGCCGAGGCGCTGGTCCAGGTGCCTCCTCCTCCTCCTCTAAGCCTGCCCAGTGACGGGCGGGGTGTCCTCCCGTACCCGTCACTTCAGCTCTGGTCCTCCCGTGGAGGCCAGCTCCGCCCGCCGTTTCCGCCTGGTCGGTATCACCACGGACAGATGGGTCCTAAAGTGGTCGGGCAGGGTCTGCCCTTAGAATTCGAGCAGTACCCGCCCAGCCGAGCCCGTGCCCCACGAGAGGAGCGGATCTCAGTCGCCCAGTCTGTCCTCCGAGACGACATTGCGCAACTCCTTCTCAAAGAGGTGGTGGCCCGAGTGACGGATCCTCCTTCAGACCCAGGCTTTGTCTGCAGGTATTTCCTGGTGCCAAAACGGACGGGGGGTTGGCGCCCCATTCTAGATCTGCACGACCTGAATCGGTATCTCAGGTCTCGCACCTTTCGGATGGTAATTCTAAATCAGATCATACCATCCCTGGAGCAAAACATGTGGTTCTGCACACTGGATCTTCAGGACGCTTTTTTCCACATCCCTATCCGTCTGTCTCATCAGCGGTTCCTCCGCTTCAGGGTCGAAGGGACCCTGTACGAGTTCAGAGCCATGCCGTTCGGCCTGTCATCGGCCCCAAGGGTTTTCACCAAATGCATTGCAGTGGTGGCAGCCCATCTTCGGCGTCAGGGGGTTCGTATTTACCCCTACCTGGACGATTGGCTCCTGGCGGGATCCTCCCTTCAGGAGGTGGAGAGGTCCAGGGACCTGACCCTCCAAACCTGCTCACATTTGGGCCTTCTGATCAACGAGGCCAAATCGGAACTCGTACCTTCCCAGGTGATGGGCTTCATCGGGGCAGAGCTCGACTCTCGTCAAGCCAGAGCTCGGCTCCCGGCGGACAGGGCGGAGGTTCTCTCCTCCTTTGCCCAATCATTTTGGTTGGGCACTCATGCCTGCCGGGTCTTCCTGCACCTCTGGGCTACATGGCGGCGTCGCCGTCGGTGGTCCGCTGGGCCAGACTGCACATGCCCTCCAGTGGGAGCTCGCCCAGTGGTCTCAGCGTCAGGGTCTTTTCGACCAGCTGGTCACGGTCACCCAGAGGATGTGGGACGCTCTCCAGTGGTGGACCGTCCCGAGTCATCTGCAGGAAGGGATCCCGTTCGTCCGCCCCGAGCCGACGGTCGCCTTACGACCGATGCCTCTCTCATGGGCTTGGGGAGCCCACATGGGGGACCACAGAGCTCATGGGCTCTGGACCCCAGAGGAGTCCCAATGCCACATCAACCTGTTGGAGCTCAGGGCAGTCAGACTGGCTCTGTCAGCTTTCGCTCCTCAGCTCCGGGGTCAAGTGGTTCAAGTCCAGACAGACAATACCACAACCATGTACTACCTCAACAAACAGGGCGGCACGCACTCCCGTCTGCTATGCAAGGAGGCGCTCCGGATCTGGACCCTCGTCAGCCGACTGGGGCGGATCTCCTAGCCATCCATGTGGCAGGAGTCGCGAACCAACTGGCGGATGCTCTCAGCCGCTTAGACCAGACATCCCACGAGTGGTCTGTCCATCCAGAGGTAGCTTACTACCTGTTCTCTCGTTGGGGCAAACCATTGGTGGACCTGTTTGCCTCAGGGAGAACACCAAGCTGAGGCTGTTCCATGCCGGCCCCCCTCAGCAGGGCTCGCTGCAGGGGGATGCCTTCTCAAGGCCGTGGACCCCAGGCCTCTTTTACGCCTTTCTCCATTTCCCTTGATCCACAAGGTGTTACTCAAGGTGAGGAAGGACAAGGCGAAGGTGATCCTGGTAGCCCCAGATTGGCCACGCCAGTTCTGTTATCCAGATCTCCTCAGCCTCAGCTGCAGGAACCGGGCTGCTCAGTACACGCCCGGACCTGATTTTTCTGAACCAGGAAGGTCCTTCATCCGGACCTTCAATCCCTGCACCTCACAGCCTGGTTCCTGAGCTGCTAGAGTTCCAGGCTTTGGGTCTTTCTGAGGATGTCTACACGTGGTGGAGGCATCTCAAAAAGAATCGACCAGGAAATGTTATGCCTTCAAATGGAAGAGATTTTCCATTTGGTGTCAGGGTAAAGATCTGGACCCCTTATCCTGCTCGGTGGCTAACATTCTGGACTACCTTTGGTCTCTCTCCAAAGGAGGTCTTCAGTCATCGACCCTTAGGGTGCACCTTGCAGCCATCTCTGCCTACCGGGCATGGGCCGGTCAGCTGACGTTGGCTCAGGAGACGGTGATCGGGCGCTTTTTCAAAGGCCTGGATCACATATCCCCTCTGGTGCGTGAACCTCCACCTCCGTGGGATCTTTTGCTGGTTTTGGCAAAGCTCATGGGCAAGCCATTCGAACCCATGCACAAGTGTGAGCTCTCGCACTTGTGGAAGACTGCCTTCCTGGTGGCTATCACGTCAGCCAGAAGGACAGGGAAGCTCCAGGCGCTTTCGGTGGACTCTCCTTATCTGGTCTTTCACAGGGACAAAGTTGTCCTGCGCCCCCACCCGAAATTCCTTCCGAAGGTGGTGTCAGAGTTTCACCTTAACCAGGTGTTGACCTGCCAGTATATTACCCTAATTACACCTCGGACGCCGAGTATAGGCTCCATACTCTGGACCTCAGACGTGCTCTCTCCTATTATAAGGAGAGGACGGCGGAAATTCAGGGAGAGGTTCGCCAGCTGTTTGTCACCTACACTGAAGCCGCTTCTGGCAGACCTGCAGCCAAGCGGACTATTGCGAGATGGATCACATCATGCATAGGTCTGTGCTACGAATTGGCGGGTAAGGAGCCTCCCAAAGGGCTAAGAGCTCATTCTACCCGTCATACTGCTGATTCGGTGGCTGCTTCCAGGGACATCCCTATCCAGGAAATCTGTCGGGCCGCTACCTGGAATCAGCAAGCACCTTTATTACCCATTACCACATTGACCTAGAGTCACGTCGGGATGCTGGTTTGGGGCCTCTGTTCTCAATCTCTATTCCCTAAGTAGGGGTGGCCTTGCCTCCCTCCTCCCAGAGAACTATGAGAGTCTGCCAGACAGTGTGGATGAACAACATATCCCAGCTCCTAGAAGAACAGGTTACTCACCTGTAACAGTAGTTCTGGGTGTATGTATTTGTTCATCCTACCTACCGACCTCCGGCTTTAGGCGCACAACCTGGCTTCCAGCGGCTAGATCTGGCGTCATGGGGCGGAGCCGAGGTATTTACCACCCGGGTGGGTGGGAGGAGCCAGCTTGAAGACTTCCGGCAAGATTTAAAGGGGAAAGGGACAATGCCAGACAGTGTGGATGAACAACATATACCACTCCTAGAACTACTGTTGCAGGTGAGTAACCTGTTCTTCCTGACTTACGGGGATGTGGGAAAAGGAAATCTAGCATCTAAGAGGGCCATTTCTCGCCAGATAGTACAGTGTATTCAGTTTTGCTTTTCAGAAGCTGGGAAGGAGGCCCCAGCAGGGTTGAGAGACCATTCCACAAGCAGTACAGCTGCTACTATAGCAGCTTCCAGGGATGTTCCCTTGGTGGACATCTGTAAAGCAGCTACCTTGAGAACAATGCACACCTTCACTAAGCATTATAGCCTGGATGCTCAGGCTACAGGTGATGCCAGGTTTGGCACAGCTGTCCTGCAGAGTCTTATTCCCAAAGTAGGTTCTGTGCCCACCTCCAAAGGTAATGCTTCTTAGTCTGCATAAGAGTTGGGAATATTGGAGCATTCCTGGGCTGAGAAGGAAAAATTACTATAGTAATCTTGTTTCTGCCAGGGGATACCCCAATATTCATAACTCTCCCACCCTGCTAGAACCAGTGGCCTCTGCACTTCATGCTGTATTACTGAGGTATGTGTGCCACAATCTGGCTTTTGTATTTGGAACTGTGTTCTCATTGATTTTTCCCTCTTCAGGTGATTCTGACATTGGGGATGTTTTGGAAATTTGTTTCCCTCTTGTTGGAGGTTTCTTGGGTGTTTTTATTATTATTATCATTGTTAATAAATTCCTCTCTGCCCCGTCTTGTCAGGCATCAACAAAATCTGAATGGACAGAATTTCCTCCATTGATTTGGGGTCAGATAGTTTGTGTCCAGATGGACAACACCACCACCATGTTCTACCTGAGCAGGCACGGTGGAACGCACTGCACCTGAACACTCATGCACAACCTGGGTGCAGAGCTCTTGGTGATCCGTGTTGCGGGAGACTACAGTCTGTTGTTGACACTCTGCCAAGTCAGGATGTTGTAAACCAGTTGTTCTCCTAGTGGGGGGCCTGACCCCCTCTAGTAGATTGTTTGCCTCTTGCGAGAACAAAAGACTGTGGCTGATCTTCACTGTATCAGTCTTCACCATTCATCACTAGTGGGGTTATGGCCGGATGATCAGGACCCTGCGGGAGCATTTTTTTTTCCTAGGGGGAGGAGCCAGCACCATATAGTGCTGCCCTTGAGGGATGGCCAGTAAACAATGCAGACTCCTCCTTCCCCTCAGTTCTGCTTCTCCCACAGTCGAGTGAACAATGACCTCGTAGGCAAGCAAGATTGTTTTTTTTTTCTTAAATTATTTCAACTCTTTGTCACTTTGGTCACGGCCTGCGGTGTCTGTCAAGCATCCTGCCTGTTCCCGCTTGCCTGAGGTCCCCTTGACACTGAGCTCCTCCCCCACACACAGCAAGCACCCCAGCTTAACCCCTCCAGGGTGGCGGCCCCTACTCTTTGGGTGCTCTTATGGTTAGACTCTGGCTGCAGGTGAGGGCCCGGGTGGAGGAACTGGAAGGCCAGGCGAGGTGGATCCAGCAGTGGGCATGGGGGTCAGGTGCCGTTGCCTACCAGCGGACCCGGACTTTTCCTTGTTCTGGTGTTCTTTCCTCCCTCCCCCTCGTGGGTACTCTGGCGCATGGCAGCCTGCTCGTCAGCCATGCTGACTTGCAGCACGAAGCAGCTCCCCCCATCTCCACTGGAGCTACTGGTGCTCCAGATGAGCCCCAACCCTCCCCCTAGGGGAGGAGAGCAGCCTCTTCCCTGCTGACCTCGGCACCCGAGCTTGCTTCCGAACTCCGGTCGCCGGCGTGGCACAAGGTGTGGCATCCAGTGCCTCAGCCCTCAGCACCACCAGGCCAAGGCAAGCAAGATTTCAACTGCAACACCGCAGGCTCGTTTCGTTTTCGCAGACGCCTTGGTTTTGTGTGCCGTTGCCTTCTCTCTGCGGCACTTCAACTCTGGCTCATTGAAACCAGTAAGACCTTTCCTTTTTATCGGAGCCGAGACCTTTTTCTGTGATTTTAATTTTTCCGTCCGATCATGTCTCGTCCTAGGGACAAGAAAAAGCCCCCCATGCATTGGTGTCCCTGCGTCCAGCAATATTCAGTTACAGATCGACATGATCATTGTTTGACCTGCCTGGGCCCAGACCATGACATGGACCAATGTGACGCCTGGTTCTCCATGGACTGCAGAGTGCTCGATAGCCGTGCGTTTAAAGTCAGCCACAAGCTGCCAACTTTTGGAGGGCAGCCTCGTACATGGTACGCTCTCTACTCTTTCTCCGGGTCCTTCGGTTCTCGTATGGGCCATGGAGGGGCTCCACCCTTCAAGCCTCGGCCACAGCAGAGCCCCTTCTACGGTGCCAGAGGCACAGTTCGACCCTTCAGGGGCAGGCTGTATATCGTCTTGGCACTCACCTCCTCGGAGGTGAAGGCTCCCTGGGTGTCGCGGCCTGCACATACCAGGCCCGGCGGTTTCCTCTGCCCTGTCCACCAGAGCTGCCTTGGATCCCGGAGTCATTTGCGGCTCCGATGATTGGGGTGGCGCTGTGGGCAGTACTGGGCGGTCTCGCGGTGCTGCTTTCAGTGCCAGGAGTAGGACAGCCTTGGGGTGGCACCACGGAAGAGCCTCTGGATATGCTTCTCTTCGGAGGAGGATGATAAAGAGGCAGATCCAGACTGGGTGCCAGACTCCTGAGTCCCAAGGTTCTCCTCCACCCAGTACCACTGCACCTTCCAAACCTTCTCTCCCTTTGGAGCCGGTTATCTTAGCTGACGCCAGCCTCTGCGCCGCTTGCAGCGCCAGTAGCCTCTCCAGGGCCGATGGCACCACAGAGGACATGGGTGTTGGTATGGACTCAGAGTCAGGAGGCATTGTGTCCCCAAGCCCCGGTGATCAAGCTTGCTCTATTCCATGAGCCGCTCAATCGCCTGGAACCGGGAAGAGGGTTCCCTCACTGGTCGCCCCTCGAGGGCTGAGGGGTGAGGCCGAACCCTTATTGTTGGGCTCAAGGTAGAGGTCCCTCTCTGAGGCTGAAGGGGTGAGGAGGCGAGGTGAGGAGCAGCAGTCTTCCCTGGTAGCCATCCAGGGCTTGGGAAGGAGCCGCAGCGCCAAGCCTTCCTTCTCCCCCTCATTGTCCCTGAGGGAGACCTTATTGCAGGATGCTAGGGACTGCCCTTCTGGACCCACGCAGCCCTGGTCACCTCACATGGGGGAATCCTCTTCCGGGTTCAGTCCTGACCATTTCAGGCTGGTTGAGCGGTCAGTTAGTGTTCCGACTAGCAGATCCTTCAGAGGTGCTGGATCTCCTGCGCAGTCTCTTAGCCCTGGCAGAGGGCATCTTCTTTCGCAGAGGTGTTTTTCCTCTTTACCTCTGCCTTCCCCTCCCAACTTCTTGGGCCATTCTGGTCCTATGGGACCGCTGACCTGGGAGCAGTTCAGGGCCTCAGCTACTGATTTCCCCCATTACGTAAGGGCCATGGATGAACAGATTTTTCATTTGTTTCCCCAGCTGCAGCCGGACTCAGACTCGTCGGCATCCTTGTCTTCCTCCCCCAAGGAAAAGAATCCCTCTGTCCACCTGTCCTCGGACGTTGACCAGACCTCTTATCAGTGTTTCCTTTCAGGGCTTGTCGACGAGTTCCACATCTCCAGGGTAGCAAGACGCTATCCTGAACAGACAGCTCACGCTATCTTAAGCGAGTTCAGTGCAGATGACGTGGTGGTGCCTGCCTGGTCTATCCCTTTCTGGAGAGTATCATACAGTACCTGGCAGTGTCCATCAGTTCCTTCCCCAGCCCCAATGGACTGCCAGCACAGGTATTGTGCGCCCCAAGGGTCTCCAGGAACCCTGCCTCACCCCTTTTTGGGTGTAATGCTACTGGATACTCCTTCCGGGCATAGAAGCCCAAGTCATGACTGACCTCCAGAGGCGGATTCTATGGAGTTCGTCCGATGGGGGAGGAGAGTCTTCTCCTCAGCGTCTCTTTCACCATCTATTGCAGCGCATCAGGTCCATCATGCTGCCTACAGTAGGCACTTATTGTCCGTGCTAGGACAGATCCTAGCATCTATGCCTGATATGGAGGCAATCAGGCAAGCCATTCCCCTCTCTCACATGGCTTGGAGCTTGTAAGGCACCAAGCAAGGGCGTTGTATGATAACAATGAGCTGCCATCCAGATTTGCAGGGACAGGCAGACGGCGTGACTTTATCTTTCCCAGTTGTCACCCTTGTCCCAGTGTAGGGGGATTGCCTCCTCTTTCTGGGGGTCCCACCTTTTCTCCTGCAGGGTGAGACTGGAGCTTCAGGGGCACCTTCCATCTCCCAGGCATAGGGAGACCCCGCCTCACCCTGACCAATCACAGGCCTAACTTGGCCTGTCAGGATCTCCTCCTCCTCCTGTGTCTCCTGGGTGTTCTCCCTCAGGGAGGTACCAGGTCCCCTTCGGGAGGCTTGGTAATCACCCACCAGTGATGAATGGTGAAGACTGACACAGATAAGAGTTGAAAATTACATACCTACCGTAATTCTTCATCTTTCTGTGCATCTTCGCCATTCATCACTGCTTCCCACCCACCTTCCCCTCTTGGGCCTCAGACTCTGGGTTGTGCCTCCCCTCTTTTTGTTTTTCCCCAATTGAGGCCATTTTAGACTGTTTGGCTGGTACCTCAGGACCATCTCCATCTCCTGAGGTAGGGGTCCTTTTGGGTGAGGTCGAGAGGCAACCTGCTTACCCTTTAGGAGAGAGAGCTTCCTGGGACCCTGGTGAGGGTCTTCCCAGTACAGATCTATCCCCACACTCTAAGTGTAGGGTAGTGAGGCCCTCCTCTGGTTGGTAGGAATTCCGAGGACTCTGGGGATTCTCTTTTCTTTCAGGTTCTTTTTGCATATTGCTGCCTCCAGCAGAGTCTGTTTTCTGGGCAGCGCCCCTCCCTCTTGCAAGTCCCCCTCCCACACACACACTTACTTTTCCAGTGGGGGGCTGAGTAGGGGTTCCCCCTTCAGGAGCGCTCTTAGATAGAGGGAGAGTCTCTGCCCTAGGGTGGGTTATATCCCCATCTTAGCAACACTCCGAAACAGGAGTGGGAAACCCGCAAGTCCCTTTCGGGTGTCATGGGAGGGGACTTAGCCAAGTTCTGGCCTTGATCCCTGCCAAATCTCTGTCATTCCGCTTCTTAAGTTATGGCACTCCCCTCTTGGGAGTCGCATTCTTGGATTGAGAGAGTGGATCCTTGTGGGGATATGGCTAATCTGGGTCCTCTTCCCTTGGCCTCTTAGCACCCTCTTTCGCAGTGTTGAGAGGGGTCTCTTATCTCCTTCTCTCTTCTTTTCCTTCTTTCTTTCTTTCTTCTTGCTCACTTGCCCAGAAGATGGGGCCTCCTGTTCCAGACCCCAAGGGTAATCCTGTTCTCTCACTTGACATTTTATCTTTTTCTGTTTATATTCTTTCGCTGTCTCTTGGGCTCCCTTGCCCTGCCCTCTTCTTTTCTCTGTCTCTGATTTCTCACTCTCCAGCATATGCAGAACTGAGGTGTGGGAGGAGTCAGTGTAGTTTACTGGCTATCCCTCATGCACCATGCTGTGCGTCTGCCTCAAGGGCGGTGCCGTGCTGGTGGCCAGTTCCTCCCCTAGGGAAAACAAATGCTTCCGTGGAGTCCTGACCTTCCAGCCATAACCCCATTGGTGATGAATGGTGAAGATACACAGAAAGATCAAGAATTACGGTAGGTACATAATTTTCATTTCTGTGCGGCTCATTCACAGTCCAGGACACGTTTGGGAGATGGCTTTGCAAGGTCCTGGACTCCAGACTGCCTGTATGCCTTCCTTCTCTTCCCCTTGGTCCACAAGGTTGTTTTCAAGGCCTGGATAGACAATGAGCGGATGATCCAGATGACCATAGACTAGCCCAGGCAGTTCTGGTATCCGGATTGCCTCTGCCTCACCAGACATACCACTGCCTTAATAGCTGCTTCCAGAGATATGCCCATTGCAGAGATGTGCAGGATTGCAACCAGGAGTAAAGCATAGACTTATCTCCCATTACAGCATTGACATAGTGAGTCATCAGGATGCTGGTTTTGGATCCTCCATCCTTCAGTCTGTTTGCCAAATAGAGGTGCACACCTTGCCCTCTCCTCCCGGAGGACTTCTAGAAGTTTTCCAGAGTGTAGATAGTGAACTGTATCAATGTTTTCAGAAGTGTGGGTTACTTAAGCAATAATCCATGACAGGGTGTGGCTTGTTGTGGGATTTATCCACACCGGCTATGTGTCACAAGGCTCCAGGAAGTCAAATGGGCTTTAAACCTTTTTTTAATTTTTATACAGGGCGTGACAGGGTTGAATAAGGCCCTGCCACATTTGTTATGCAGAAAGAGTTGAAGCACAGAAGTCTGCTCTAGGGACATGGATATGTTGTTCATCCACACTGTCTGGCAGGTTCCTTGCTGCTTTAAATCTTGCCGGAAGGTCTTCAAGCTGGCTCCTCCCACCAACCTGGGTGGTAAAACTCTCGGCTCTGCCCCATGACGCCAGATCTTCCTTACCGATTGGAAGCTCAGGTTCCCTCCTTAGCAGCTCTGCGTATAGACTGGATCCCAATTCTTCGGTTCGCCCGAAACTCATTCTTAAATTTTCAAGACTTAGGTCAAATTACTCCCTCATGGCTGCGATGGACAAATCGACTCCCAGTTTTCGGCGGTGCCCATGTGGGCAGAAAATGTCCAGGACGGATCCGCACTCCACGTGCATCTACTGCCTCTGCCTAGACCATGACCCACAGGCCTGCGAGTTATGCCGTTCGTTTTCGGCCAACGTCCTGGAAGACCACGCTGCCCGGTTACAGCTTGGGCGTCCCAAAAAGCACTACCCGCCGGTGAAGTCAAAGGAGGCCCGTTGGGCGGTGTCCTCGGCAGCTGGCTCAGCTGAGCAACTCTAGCAGATGATCGCCCTCGAGGAGGAGGCAGCCCAGGCTGCATCATCTTCCTCGGTCGCGGCATTTATCCCGATCTCTTTGGGATCTTCTTACACAGCTTCTTTTAAGGAGCTTTGCCAATCCCTTTCCACGAAGGGAGAGGGGACATTCTTCTGGGTCCAAAAAGAAGGACTCAAAAGGTAAGTCCCACCGTCTGCGTTCGTGGGAGTGGGAGAGGTCCCCTTCCCCGGACAGTCGACACTCTACTTCAGTAGAGGTTGCGGGTAAGGCCGCTGGCTTCATGGCGTCCCCGTCAGGTCAGCCGGCCGAGACACCCTTCGACACGGTCGAGATTTTTCTCGGGCTGTCGACAGGTGAAGCCTACAGTTCTTCTTCACTGGTTCCTCCAGTGGAGACCGAGGACTTGACTGCGCCTCCCGTGCCGGAGTCCCCGGTCAAGGCTTCCGAGCCGAGGGAAGAACGGGTGTCCCCCGCTCCTTCCCAGACCCGTCCTCAGAAACACAGAGGATCTCGGTCTTGGACCTTGTCTCGGTCCAGTCGATCCCGCTGACATCGGCGGACTCGGTCTCTGCACCGAAGTAAGCTGCGTCATCGCTAGTGTTAGTCTTCCTCCTTGGAAGAGGAAAGGCTTTGGTGCAAATTGTGTCAACGCTACGAGGACCTAATGTGGCAGCAGTTACTTCTGTCCAGGAACAAGCCGACGCCATCGCCTTCCCCAGCCATCAAGTGGCTGTCACCCGAACAGCTTAAACAACCCCTCGCTGTAGTTGAGGTGCCCAAGCCTGGGTCAGTTGTTCGGCCGAAACCAGCTGCCCCACTGATTGTGGTGTAACCTCCGCCTCCACAACCGATATTGGGGGCACCGACCAAGGACTCTCGGTCAGGTCAGGGTCTGCCCCACAGCTTGTCGGTCACCCTCACTCCCGACCATCCTCGGCAGGTGGAGGGTGGCTCAGGCCCCAGGCAGCTCTTCGCTGTCTCCTCGGAGTCCGACAACGACTCCTCCCTGTTCTGCAAGCCCATTGACCTGGAGTCCTCCAGGGGCCAGTCAATGGACGAGAGCCCATCGTCCTTTATGGGTCTGCTTTGGCTCATCTCGGAGTCCACCGGGATGCAGCTCGAACCCATATCCAAGCGGGCCAAGTATCCCCTGACGGAGATACTGGACCCAGGGGATTCTCCCATGGAGGCATTTCCGGTGGCTGAAGTCATTGTTTGCCCAGCCTTGGGGCTATGGCAGCGACTGGCTTCCTGTCCTGCGCCTTCGGCCAGGATGGCCAGGAAGTATGCGGCCCCTACCAGCTCTTTGGTTTTTCGGAACACCCCTCCGCTGAGGGATTGGTCACAGATAGCGTTTTCCGGCGTTCCGGGAACGCTGGGGATGTGGATAAGCCCCCCGACAAGGAGTCCAAAAAGCTGGACTATGCCAGGTGCAAGGTGTACACTGCGTCCTCCCTTGGCCTCCGCCTGGCCATCTTGGCCGTGCTGATGGCACACATCTCCCACGCACTCATGGGCTCCCTGGATGAGGTGATCCCTCATCTCCCGGCTGACCTGCGGACCACAGTCAAGCAGGTACGGGACCAGGGAAGGGCAGAGGCAAAATAGTAGCTCCAAACGGCTCTGGACATTGGAGACTGCTGTGCCAGATCAGTTGTGGCCATGCGCCACAGAGCATGGCTGAGTATATCCACCTTCACGGCGGATACCCAGCATAAACTGGCGGATGTCCCCTTCCTGGGGACTGACCTCTTCGGCCCTGGAGTGGAAGGTCACCTCCAGCGGATCGAAAAGTCCAGTGCCACTCTGGACTCTGTCACTTCCACTCAAAAGGACAAAGGCCGTCGCCAACAACATAAGTCCTTTCGCCCTTCTGCGCCTCCGGCACGTCCGGCCCAACAGCACCAGCATCAGGGCCAGCAGGCTCGCGTTTGGCACCCCAAAGCCAAACCTGCGGCTTCCTCTAACAGGAAGCAGGGAGGAAAAAGCCCAGGAGGTCCCTCGGCCGGACCCTACTCCAAGCCTGCCCAGTGACGGGTTGAGGGGTGTCTCCCCCCAGCCTCGTGGTTCCCCTTGTGGGGGGACGGCTCCGCCACTTCCTTTATGCCTGGTCCGCTATCACCACGGACCGCTGGGTGTTGGAGGTGGTAGGAAAGGGCCTGCCCCTGGAGTTCGAGCAGGCCCCGCCCTTCCGAGCCGTCACCCCTCGGGGGGGCTGCGGGGTCCGCAGCGCCTCTGTCGGCTCACCGAGCCAACATCACCTTGCTCCTCAAAAAAGAGGGGATCAGGAAGGTGGCGGATCCTCCACCAGACCCGGGGTTTGTGTCCAGGTACTTCCTGGTCCCAAAACAGACAGGGGGCTGGCACCCCATTCTAGACCTGCACGACCTGAACAGGTTCCTAAGGTCTCAGACCTTCAGGATGGTCACTCTGGCTCAGATAATCCCATCCTTGGAATGAAGCTTGTGGTTCTGTTCTCTGGACCTCCAGAACGTGTTCTTTCACGTCCCAATCCGTCCGTCCCACCAGAGATTCCTCCGCTTCAGGGCAGAGGGATCCCTCTCCGAGTTCTGGGCCATGCCCTTCGGCCTTTCCCTAGCTCCCAGGGTCTTCACCAAATGCATGGCAGTGGTGACAGCATTCCTGCAGCGCCGAAGGGTCCGGGTGTACCCCTACCTGGACGATTGGCTGATTGCAGCCCCCTCCAGAGCGGAGGTGGAGCGGTCCAGAGATCTGTCCCTCCAGGTTTGCTCTCAGCTTGGCCTCCTCATCAACGAGGCCAAGTTGGAACTCGTGCCAAAGCAGGTGATACAATTAATCGGAGCAGAGCTAGACTCTCTATGAGCCAGAGCACGGCTCCCGGCGGACAGGGCCGAGGTTCTTTCCTCCTTTGCCCAATCATTTCAGGTTGGGCAATTGTACCCTGCCTGGGACTTCCTGCACCTCCTGGGCCTCATGGCGGCCTGCACCAGCATGGTCCGTTGGGCCCGTTGGTACAGGCATCCCCTTCAATGGGTGCTGGCCAGCCAATGGTCACAGCACTTAGATCCTGTGGATCAGCTAGTGACAGTGACCCAGGGGATGTGGAACGCTCTCCAGTGGTGGACCATTCCAGCACATCTGCAGGAAGGCATCCCGTTCGTCCACCCCAATCCGACAGTCTCTCTATCGACCGATGCCTGTGATGGGTTGGGGTGCCCATCTGGGGGAGCACAGAGCGCACGGCCTCTGGTCCCCTCAGGAGTCCCGATGCCACATCAACCTGCTGGAACTCCGAGTGGTTCGTCTAGCCCTCACCGCCTTTGCTCCATTTCTACGGGGTCAAGTGGTTCAGGTCCAGACGGACAATAAATACCACGACCATGTACTACCTAAACCGCCAGGGCGGGACGCGCTCCATGCCTCTGTACAGGGAAGCTCTCCGCATTTGGTCCCTCGTGCGCAGCCTGGAGGCGGATCTCCTTGCCATCCATGTGGCAGGAGCCTCCAACATTCTGGCCAATGCCCTAAGCCGGATAGGGGCTGTGTCCCACGAGTGGTCTCTCCTGCCAGAGGTAGTAAAAGATCTCTTCTCCCACTGGGGCATGCCTCAGGTGGACCTGTTTGCCTCAAGGGAGAATGCAAAGCTGAGACTGTTTCATGCCCGCCCCCCTCAGCAGGGCTTGCTGCAGGGGGATGCCTTCTCGAGACTGTGGACCCTGGACCTCTTCTACGCTTTTCCCCCATTTCTCTTGATCCACAAGGTGCTTCTCAAGGCGAGGAGGACAAGGCGCAGGTGATTCTGGCAGCCCCAGACTGGCCCCGCCAGTTCTGATATCCAGATCTCCTCAGTCTCAGCTCCAGGACCTGATCTCAGTCATCAGGGGAAGGTATTCCATCCGGACCTTCAATCTCTGCACCTGACGGCCTGGTTCCTGTGCGGCTAGAGTTCGAGGCCTTGGGTCTTTCCGACGAGGTCCTCAACATCGTTGAGGCGTCCCGTAAGGAGTCAACCAGAAAATGCTATGCCTTCAAATGGAAGAGATTCTCCATTTGGTGTCAGAGAAAGGGCCTGGACCCTTCCTCCTGTTCCTTGGCAAGCATTCCGGGCTACCTGTGGTCCTTTTCTCAGCAAGGGCTTTGGTCGATGACCCTTAAGGTGCACCTGGCGGCCATCCCTGCTTACTGGGCGCGGGCTGGAAAGCAGTCGGTGGCGCAGGAGAAGGTGGTCTGGTGCTTTTTCAAAGGCCTTGATCACATTTCCCCTCCGGTACGAGAACCTCCACCTCCGTGGGATCTACTGCTGGTACTGGCCAAGCTCATGGGCAAGCCATTCGAACCAATGCACAGGTGCGATATCTCCCACCTGTTGTGGAAGACCGCCTTCTTGGTGGCTATCACATCAGCCAGAAGGATGGGAGAGCTCCAGGCGCTCCATTGAGTTTCCTTATCTGGTCTTCCACAGGGACAAGGTTGTCCTGCGCCCCCATCCGAAGGTCCTTCCGAAGGTGGTCTCGGAGTTTCACCTTAACCAGGTGTTGGCTCTGCCGATGTTTCTACCCCAATCGTACCTCGGAGGCCGAATATAGGCTCCATATTTGACCCTAGCAAGAGCGCCGCTTACTTTAAGGAGCGGACGGCTGAAGTTCGGGGAGAGGTTTGCCAGCTGTTTGTCACCTACGCTGAAGCCGCACCTGGCAGACCTGCAGCCAAGCAGACGATAAGCAGGTGGGTCACCTCCTGCATAGATCTCTGCTATAGGTTGGTGGGCATGGAGCCTCCCAGAGGGATAAGAGCTCATTTAACCCGCCATACCGCTGCATCAGTAGCTGCTTCCAGGGATGTCCCTATCCAGAATATCTGCAGGGCTGCCACCTGGAAGTCTGCACATACCTTTATTACCCACTACCACATCGACCTTGAGTCACGCCGGGATGCTGGTTTTGGGGCCTCAGTTCTCAGTCTTTATTCCCTAAGTAGGGGGTGCGCCTTGCCTCCCCTCCTCTTGGAGAACTGCTAGGAGTCTGCCAGACAGTGTGGATGAACAACATATCCATGTCCCTAGAAATACAAGTTACTCACCTGTAACAAAGAGTTCTAGGAATGGTACATAAGTTGTTCAGCCACCTGACTCCCTCGACCTCCGGCTTGACACACAGCCTTGCAGCTTCCAGCGGCTAGATCTGGCATCATGGGGCAGAGCCAAGAGTTTACCACCCAGTTGGGTGGGAGGAGCCAACGAAGACCTTCCGGCAAGATTTAAGCGGCAAGGAACCTGTCAGACAGTGTGGATGAACAACATATACCATTCCTAGAACTCCTGTTAGGTGAGTAACCTGTATTTACTCACCTGTAACAGGAGTTCTGGGTTTATGTTGTTCATCTCATCCCACCCACCCTGCCCTCCCGGCTTCAACACACAACCTGGCTTTCAGCGGGCTAGATCTGGTGTCATGGGGCAGAGCCGAGAGTTTTACCACCCGGGTGGGTGGGAGGAGCCAACTTGAAGACCTTCTGGCAAGATTTAAAGTGGCAAGGAACCTGCCAGACAGTGTGGATGAACAACATATACCATTCCTAGAACTCCTGTTACAGGTGAGTAACCTGTATTTCCATCCTCTCCTTTTCTGTCTCTTCACTGTCTGGTTTTGCAACCAAATTTTCTTGAGACCTAGGAACTGATCTTTCTTATTGTTTCGCAATTCTCCTCCTCTTGCTTATATCCCTCTTCCTTTGCTTGCTGTTCTGTCTTTTCTTTCCCCTTGCATATCTGCGGGTATAAAAATATATGTGAATCTCTGTATAAAACTGTATGTGATACTGGGATCCCTTTGTTTAAAACTGTATATAGTTAAACTGTTGAAATGATTGCAAAAAGATATTTGGAGTTCAAGGGGTTAACCTGAGATGCTGGTTTGCAAATTTTTGCAGAGCTTCAACAAAAGGTCAGTTCTTGATCATTATGTTCTTTTTCTGCACCTGCAAGGAATAAAACTGACAGGACATTCTGTGAGAAGCAAACTGTTAACGTGGCTGCCAGGCAAACACTTAAGCAGCAGTGCTTTTGCTAGAGAGACAAGGAGAATGAGAGACTGAAACTTGGAATTAAGAGATACCCTCAGAAGAAGGACTTCGTTGTCTCTGTACTTCCTTTGTAAATAGTTTTACTAAACACATTTTAATTTTTTAGTTTGCCGTTATTGAGAAAAATAAAATGCTATTTGCGAATTTTGAAACTGCTCCTGGTTTTTATGCTTCCTGTCCTGTGCCTCGACAACAAGGGGTAGCTGATTATCCCAATACTAAAAAAAAAAAGTTATTTCCTGTTGTGTATTGGGAAGCATAATTTGTTTTCTAGGGAATGAGTAACAAGAAAATATTTTCAAACATTTTGACTTTTTTTTTTGTAAGACAAGTGGGTAACTAACAGTAGTTGTAGCCAAAACAGCAAATGGCTACAGAAACAGCAATGCGCAAGTTCAAAAGTGAAAGAATTGTATTTTTCCTCAGCTGGAGAAATGGCGATGTCTGTATTGTCGGGTAAGTGAAGTTGGACCAGAGTATTACTTTGTTCTGAATGTGACATGCTTATTTGAATCCTCTCCTCAATTTGTTTTGGTGTTCCAAGGTCCAGTTTATCAATCCATACTGGTTTTCTGTTTGCCATTGATTTTAGACATTTTGGGGTGAGACTGATATTGAAAGTAGAAGCATGTCTGGTGTAAGTATTTTGTTTTGGTTTTTGTTTTGTTGAGACTCTGGCTGGTACTTTATGCCTTGGTTTTTGCCAGATTTACCTACCATGACTAAAAGTGCTAGTCTGCCAGTCAGAGTTCCACATTCTTGATGCCCATTGTATAATCACCTTTAACCATAGTTTTGCTAGTGGTATACAGTTCACATCCATACATCCCACTCGACCTTCCCTGTCAAGTGGTACTCAGATCCCGGGTTCCAGTGTGTGAAAGATCTGACAGAGCGGAGCGGGAAGATATACCACCCTTGTGGTGGGAGGAGCTTAGTTTGAAGACTTCCACTGACTGGGCTGTCTCCAGCACAACTGCCAGAGTGTGGATAAGAACTGTATACCATTAATAGAACTACAGTTACAGGTGAGTAACTAATATTTATAAGTCAGTAATGTGGTCTCATTCCCACTGAGTTGGTAGGGGAAATAAGTCCATGGAGCATAGATCTTTAAAGAATGATTCAAGCTTGTGAATAAAAAGAGAATTCATATGGACTATACCCAGAACTGCGTGGTATACAGGGTTGGGGGACTTTTGAAAGCTCTTTGAGGTGAAAAAAAAACGTATGTGTATACAGATGGATGGATACATACTGTAGATAGATATTCAGGTTGTAGAAAAACAAACTATTCAGTACATCTGTGGAGAGATTGACCACCTGTTCAATTAACAAGACATGAATTATAGAGTCAGTTGTTATAATTTTCCTGTCTTTTTGTTTGCACTGCCATCATTTTTTTTCCCTCCCTTCCTATTTATAGATGAATCGTTCTTCCTCCACATTCAACCTGAATGGACCAACTAAACATGCTAGTGTACAGCGCTCTAATTCTCTTGATGGGAGCTCACCAAACCCAAGGCCTCGGATCACCCTGTGTTCCGACTCCCCAGGCAGTCCATTTCCCTCAGTTTGCAAGGGAAGAATTTCTTCCTCCAACCCCACAGGCCTGTCCCCCAACAGTCAGACTTCATCCCAAGATGCTGCTATCCCAGACATTTCAGCCACTTATGAACACACTGGAGATAGTGAGGACAGTTCGAGTATCTTTTCCAGCAGGAGCTCTGTCGTGATCAGGAAAGAGACCTATCTATAATGCCAAGAAAAGGGCTAAAGTGAGCCTAGTAGCATTTGCTGATTATTATATGTGCTGGTTTCTCTGGTCACATCAGCTAATACTTGGAATTGGGCTGTGGTACACAGTTAACAGTTGAATATTTCGACAAATCCACGGTTTTGGGTGGCTGATGGGTGTGTAATACTTGTCTTAATTCACGTCTATAGGTTAAGTAAATTTAGTACTATGAAGGTGCCTTAGGCTATTGTCATTAGAAATGTTAGATACTAAATTTAGACTGCTACTTGTTTAATGTTCTTTCAGTCTGCAGTTGCACCTCTTGTCTTCCATGAAATGTTCAGCTCTTTTTTTCCAAGTTAATATTAAATTTAGTGCTGCAGACAAGACCTTATCGGTATGTACAGAATTATTGCATTTGAAGTTGATCAAGATGCTGCTTTTGTCAAATTTTTGCCGTCTGAATTTGTCCATGAAGTTTAGTTTTTCCTGTTTAGAATTTAACCCACACAGTAACCTACTGTTATTTCTGTGATTATTTCTAAAAGACAGCGTGCCAAATCTTTACTAAAAGTATCCTTTCATCAGTTCTCTTAATCTTGTTAAGGTCCACAAAGCAGATAGTAAAATTCAGAACTCATGATGGCTGACGTACCTGTTTTTGTTTTTCCTTCCAGTTGTTCATCCATGAGCCTAACACTCCAACAGCTACATGTTGCTGCTTTTGATACAGAGATAGAAAAGTGTGCTCAAAAATGTTTATCCCTTAGCATTTTCAGAAAGACCTTTAACAAATTGGTGTAGTCAGAATGTGCAAAGCAGTGCTAATAGTTGTCAGCTGAATGTGGCAAGGTTCACTTAAACGTAAGCAAACTCTGGTCTGCACAAGTTGGTCACAAAAATAACTTGGAAAAAAGGAATCTGCACATTGTCACCAATGAGCATGACTACTGCACATACATATCACTTCATAGGAATTTTCACTGGTGGAGGCGTTTATGGTTGCTTAACATGCTGAGGTACAGTCTTAGGAGATTTTCTGTATAGTCTTGTACGATCTTCCTGGCCAGTTACGGGTGTTTATGGACTGGAATTATAGCAACATTAAAACAGGAATAAATTCTATGGCACATCATTAACACGGTCATTTGCTTGTCTCAGTTCAATGATAAAATGTACTAATTTCTCATCTCTCTTAACAGGGTGTTCATTCTCCCTCTTTGATCAACCTTCCATCCATGTTTGAAAAGCGGCATCACACTTTCAGTCGATCAACAACCCACCTCATATAAAGACAATTATCTTCATGCTCATCAGGAATCTTACATTATTTTATCATATGCAAAACTGACGGTGATGGCCAGTGGCTCTTTAGAAGTTGGATGAAACAATAGGTCTTTGCTAAATTGCAATAAAAGTTGACTAGCAATGCAAAAACCTTGCTTGTAAAACTAGTAAGTGAAGGATATTTTGCTCAGGATGCTTGAATTCATTTGCCTGACCTGTATTGGTAAAAGTCCTTATTAAAGAAGTCTGATTGCCAAATTTAATGTGTACATTTGTTACATAATTGGAGCAGTTTGGTTTTAATATGTTAATTATTTTGACTGCATTTACTGTTTCTTTCATCGTATCTAAGCAGAAATTTAAAAAAAGTGTAAAGATCACTCTGGAGTTCTAGCGCCCTTACCTTTGCTAAAAAAAAAAAAAAACTGCAAACAAAAGTAAGATGTATATGAAACTGGAAAGAAGAATATATTTTAGGAGCATGGACATTTCTAAACCTATATAGATGTATATTATTGCTTTAAAGAGCCACTATTAAGCATTTTGCTGTTGGTACTAAGGTATATGCATGTAAATTTTTAATCATTCATGATCAATTAAATATATGCTACTACTGTAAATCAAGCTCTGGTTTTAATCAGTCATGAGAGCTTGCAGGATTACAGAAAGCAAGGGCCTAAAGAAAAAAAAATCAGTGTATTGAAGAGAGAATTAGTTTAACCTTATGGATTTTGTAGACCTTGTGAGCTGTTTTGATGTTGCTCAACTATTTATTTCAAAACTGCAGATGTTTGCATTGATTTTTCCGGGATGATGCCTCATAGTATTTAACAAGAAGTAGATACAACTGATGTTGCTTTCCAGTGTGACATCCAATTTTCTGGATGTTCTATATCATTATGTGGTTTCTGAAAATGTTGGACTAAAATGATCTATGTAAACAGTCACAATTTCTTTTCTCTCTTAAATATCCTTATTTGTACTCTGACTATATACCCCAACATATACTGTATTTGTGTATTGTAATGTACAACATGTATTCCTGCACTTTTATTGTCTCTTGTTAATGTAAATGTTGTCTTGTCTTATTTTATAATACTGTTCTGTACTGACAAATGAAATAGTTTCTTACCTTGTAATTATTATGAAACTGACATGAAGTGTATGATATATGTGTGCAAATAAATGTTAAATATGTATATGTGATTATTGTGAAAATTGTTGTTATTCAAACAGAACTCCCTCAATAAATGGTATCAATCCGCAAGAGTGTGCTGTCCCAGAAGAAGAACTTTCTGCAGATTATAGAATTTAGAATACAGACAGGTTCAAACTCTGCACTGTGGTCGTGCTTCCCTTGCTGTCAGATTTGTTTCTGTACTGAAGAGGGCAGTTGCCTTGAAGCCATCTCAAGCCTTCTTGTCTTCTCTACTTTTATACTTTAACCCTTAGGCTGCCAACATAATTAGAACATATAGGAATTTTGACTTATCAGTCTGCGACCCTGCAAGGGTTAATAGCATTATGTGTTATTTTATTGTAAAGTTAGTGTTTCAGTTACTCTGTATTAGTTGGCATTTTTAATAAAATGTTAATGATTTTTACGGTGTCTCTGGTTCCCAGGAACCAGAGAATGCCGCTTTATAACACAGTTCCCACTTGATAGATCCGACCACGTTTTGAGAAAGAAAATTTAAACTACTTATGTTTTAGCCACTTTAAAGCTGTGTTTATATATTTTCATATTAAAATATTTTTATAGTACCACTTTTGTGACTGGAAATGGAGTACTTTATATTTACAGGTCTAATCAGTGTTTGGCATGTCTGACAGACCTGAAAAAAATGGCCCACAGGTTTTAAAAACACACAAAAGTATGTTTCAAACACTAGACTTGAGTTAAAAAAAAAAAGGGGGGGGTTTAGTCGTAGGATAAAAATTTGTTTATTTAACAAATACTTAGAGTAGCACTCACCACCACGGACCCGCTCAATGTTTTCGCACATGCACGATTTGCTTTTTCAAGGTCAAACATTACAGCAGTAACTAGGCACCTTTTATATGGAATCCTCTTACAGTGATAGATTTCTGTGCAAAAAGAGCTCATATCTTGAATACAACCTTATAATAAAGTGCTAATAACATGAATAGTGCTGTGTGCATATCGTAGTAATATAGTGAATCAATATATAACACATTACAACAACAATGGGGAGGGTGAGGAGGAAGAGGGGCAGTGGGGTGAGGGAGAGGAAACAGAAAAAAAGAGGAGGCAAGGGCAGTGGACTAACATACAAAGCAAAACATAAGGTAATGGGGGAGCAGAGAGGCTATGTCTAAAATCTATCAAAAACATGTGATGTTTCTGCCGACAATAGACTGTCTGTACAGTCTGTCAATTTATTACAGTACAGCGACCTGTTCTGGTAGCAATTCACATATGCACACATATATATTGCACAGAACTATGAGAGCTACAAAATATATTCAGAGAAGCAAACTGAGCTACTACATAGCAGTATCATGTTTATGGTGCATAGACCTAATGTAGCAACCTGATACATACCTCTCAACTGTCCCTGATTTTGCCTTAAATTTTTCCTCTGTCCCTCGTAAAATTTGTGTTTTTGTGACAGAACAGTGGGAATTAAAAGCACAAAATGATGTCTAACATTAAATAGACTTGTTATTCTTCTGAAAATGCATATTAACACACATCCCTTTATTCTATCAGCTTTCTGAGTGAAAAGTACCAGATTTTAAGATGTGTCCTTGATTTGGGGTGTTTGTCCCTGATTTTTTAAGCCTTGTCCCTGATTCATGAGGCAAGAGGTTGAGAGGTATGACCTGATATCATAGAGGCATAGTGTTAAAACAAGGGCTAAGCTGAAAAGTGTCATTCAGAATTGAATGTAGTGCATGTAGTTTGTACTACCTAAAGGTTTCTGTTTCAGTAATTTGTCCTCCAGTTTTTCCCCCACAGATA
Source organism: Neoceratodus forsteri (assembly GCA_016271365.2). Taxonomy (NCBI): domain Eukaryota; kingdom Metazoa; phylum Chordata; order Ceratodontiformes; family Ceratodontidae; genus Neoceratodus; species Neoceratodus forsteri. Next base: position 514,894,458 of record CM028137.1, read on the forward strand.
TTTCAAGATGCTTTTTTAAGTCCCATGAATTTCAATTTACATCCACACCCTTTGCCTTGGACAATGGACACCAGTGCATTCTCCGTCACACTTTTGAATGCTCCTTAAGTGTTCGCTAATGCATGTTTTAAACATTCCAAGTTTCTTGCCTACATAAAATGCACTGCAGGAGCTTCAAACAGAATCCCTCACTGTGCTTAACAACTGCAATCATTCCCCTGGAATGAGCTGCCACAGAGCCTAGAATTAATTATGGAATCTTAGAATGACATTCAAAACTACTATATGTGGTCATGTTCACCCCTGCCCTCTCATCACATTTATTTCTCTGCCTGAGGAGGAAGTCACCCTGAAGTAATCTCCAGTACTTCGGCGCCATTTGGTTTATTTTTTTGAGTAGTCTTTAGTAGAGTTCATGTTATTTCATTTCTCAATACTCTGCATTAATTAGGGTGCTGCTTTTTTGTTGTCTATTTTTATCATTTTCTTCGCTTCCTCATTGGTTCCCAGGAACTGGAGAAAAGGCCTTTGCTTCACAGTTCCCACTTTCAGGGAGCCGTGTTAGTTGTACGAAAAAAACAATGTTTTATTTTGATTACCGCTTTGCAATTTTCTCTTTCTCGTCCAATTTCCTCTCTTTATTGGAAGTGAGATGCTGGTTGGCTTATCTTAATAAAAAAAAAAGGCATTTTTGAACAGTTTCCCTTTTTTCAAGGAACCAAACCGCAATGCTATGGTTTTTGGGAGCCAAAGTGTTTTTAGGTCATCAGGAACTGGCATGAAAGACTGACCCAAAAAGAGAACAGGACCTACAGGCTTTAAGAATTGTAAAATTTGTTTCTAGGGACATGGATAATGGTGTACTCTCGATGCTTCTGGCAGCATCCGTTCCCTTTAAATATTTTGCCAGAAGATCTTCAAGCTGGCTCTCCCCACCCACCCTGATGGTAACTCCCTCAACACCATGTGATGTCAGATCCTCCTTTCCGCTGGAAAGGCAGATCTTATCTGTGTCAGTCTTCACCATTCATCACCTTTGGGTTCTGGCAGGAGGTCATGACCCCACGGGAGCTTTTATTTATTTTTTTTATTTTTGTGATGGGCAGATGGCGGTGCCCTCGAGGTCAATGCACTGGTGGTGCTCGCGGGTTGGCCGTTAGGTGTTGTCAGCTCCACCCTCCCACCAGTTCTTCATCTTCTGCCGTTGAGGTCACACCTCGTGGGTAGCTCCAAAAACTTCTGAGAGGCCTGTTGTGTGTTGAAAACCTTCGACTCTGTCGCAGTCCGTCAACTCTGTATATTTTCGTTCCTGCCGGTTCAGTTTCGCTCCACTCGACGTCGCCTGGTAAGATTGTTCCTTATTTTATTTTGCAATGTTGGGTCTTGTTTGGTGCTCTTTTATCCATAGGTCATATCTTGGTCGGGGGCAAGAAAACTTTGAAGATGGGATGGCCCCCTATGCATTGGTGCCCGTGCAGCCGTAAGTACTCTGTCATCGACCATCATGACTGTTGCCTCGCATGTCTCTGGCCGCTACACGACATGGATTCATGCAACGCCTGCTTCTCCATGGACTGTCGTGTCATCAAACAACACATGGAAAGTTGGGACGAGCTCCGTCGACTTTCGGGGGACGGACGTAGCATTGCCTCTGCCGCCAAAGCCTTCTCTCAGCCTTTCCTCCAGGTCCTCCTAGTTCCCACACACCGAGGAGGAGGGGGCTTCTGCTTGTTGCCTCGCCTTGCAGAAGCCCTTCCTCGGTGCAGGATGCTAGTCCCTCCCCTTGGGGATGGGTGGGAGGCACCGCCTTGGCAATCACCCCTTCAGGGGTGAAGGCTCCCACGGTGTCGTACCCTTGGCTTGGAAGGCCTGGGTCGATGCTGTCCGTCAGCGCCGTCTTGGGCCTCGGCACCGTGGGTCCTGATGGCGCCGTTGGCAGCGCCAGTCCATCGCTCAGCACCGTTGCTGCTGTCGGCTCCATCTGCGGCACCGATGGTGCTGGCGGCGCCATAGTCCTTTGTTTCTCGTGGCACCGTGGTTGATCACAGTGCCGTGTCCAGCTCTGAAGTCACTTGCGGCGCCAAGCGAGGACATGGCGCTGTGGTTTTTTTTTTTTACCTCAGCGCCAAGAGCATGGTCGGAGGCATCGTTGGCGCCATCTCTGGCTTCGGTGCCACTTGCAGCACTGTGGGCCAGGACAGCGCCGTGACCGGCCCCGACTCCCAGGCTGCTGCCATCGTCAGCACCACGTCCTCTTCCCGCACCGTTTGCGGTGCAGCTAAGGGCCTCTGTGACGATTCTGGTGCAGTTACTCGGTCTGGTGCCCCTTTCAGTCAGAATGGCAGCGGGCGTCCACGTACCTTTGACACAGAACTTCGGTCGCCACCTCCTCAGAGGGGAAATCGGATTCTGAGTCAGACAGGCAGTCTTGACTCTTTGGAGTTGGCTGCTTATGTGGACACCTTGGTAGTGTCCTCGACAGGCCAGAACCAGCCCCGTTCTGGGGAGAGGACAGTTGCTTCTGGGACCAAGGTCAGGGGGGCTGACCAGCCGGTAATGGTGCAGGCCACCATTGCTCTGCAGCCTGGTCTCGGTAGGTTTTCTGACCCCTCAGTAGTGGTACTCCCTCAGGAGGTGTGCCTGGATCACCCAACTTTGGGGCCGATCAGAGCACCCACAGGAGGGGAAGGTGCTGCTTCCTGGATGACCGCTTGGGGGGCTGACCAGGGTTGCCAGCTGCCTAGGCTGGCTCTTTAGAGGAGGAGGGCATTTTCGGATTCTAAGGGGTATGGGTTCCGTGCGGCGGCCTTTTTCTGGAACCCACCCGGGCTCTGGGAGAAGTCGTAGCGCGGATCTCCGCCCTTCCCTTTTGGTTTCCTTGAGAGGGCCCTGTTCTTTGGAAGTGGAGGATCGTACTTCTGGACTTTCACAGCCCCGGTCACCTCACGGGGGATTCTTCAGTACGCAGCCTAGGCAGTTCCAGTTTGGTTGACCAGCTGTCGGCTGTGGAGTTTTCTGGAGCTCCTTCTTTCCTTGGGGCTCCTGGTGCACTCCCTAGCCCAGGCGGAGGACAGCAGATTCCTCTTGTCTGCTCTGCCCCTTCTCCTTTGCCACATTCTCCTGCGCTCCCAGGTATTTTTGGTCCTAGTGGTCCTCTCTCCTGGGAGTAGTTCAGAGCTGTGGCTGCTCAATTTCCCACTTGTGTCAGGGCTATGGACAGACAGGTTTTTCATCCTCCCCCTGAGCAGCCAGCTTCTGAACTACTGAGGTCCCCTGACTTCTCATACCCCTCTTCTGGGGGAGAGGAACCATCTGTCCACATCTCCCCAGCTGCTGATCTCGCAGAGCATCAGCAATTCCTCGTTAGGATGTTGGAGGACCTGCACATCACCCCACCCACATAGCACAATCCAGAGCACTCTACGCTCACCTTTCGAGGCGATTTCAGTGCAGACACCCTTGTGGTGCCCCCCCAGCCTGCTCCCTTTCGGGAGGCATTATTGCATTTCTGGCATAGACCCTTTTCTGAAGTCCCAGCCCCTAGGGACCTCTGCCAGTGGTATCGTGCCCCCCCCCCGGTGTCTCCAGGTTCCAAGCCTTATCCTCAGTCAGGATTGATATACCTGGACACTCCTGATGGGCTTAGCGCCCCTCACCGTGACTGGCCCCCAGATCAAAATTCTGTGGATTTTGACTTCTGGGGGAGGACAACGTTCTACTTGGCACAGTTGCTGCTCTCTATTTCAGCACATCAGGGCCACTATGTTACCTATGATAGATTCCTGTGGTCCAGACTAGGTCAACTCCTAGCTGCTTTGCCTGACATGGAGGTAACCAGACAAGCCGTTGCACACTCTGCACGTGACCTGGAGCTAGCAAGGCACCAAGCGAGGGCGTCTTAAGACGCGAACGAGTTAGCTTCCAGGGTCGTAGGGACAACAATCTGCACTAGGTGGACGGCATGGCTGTGTCTTTCCCGGTTGTCACCCTTGGCCCGGCGTAGGGTGATTTCCTCCCCCTACCAGAGAACCCATCTTTCTCCCGTAGGGGGGGGGACAGTGCCGGGGCAACTTCCTACTCCTGAGGAGTCCCTGTCTCACTCTCCGGCCTCTCCAGGCCTGTGAAGGTTCTCTCTCTCTCTTGGTGTACCACCCACTGAGAGCTAACGGACTTAGTCCTTTAGGGTTAGGGCCCCCTTTGGGGGGGCTTGGCACTCACCCAAAGGTGGTGATTGGTGAAGATTGACACAGATGAGATATGGAATTACGAACCTACTGTAATTCTGATCTTTCTGTGTATCACCATTCATCACAATCCCACCTTCCCATCCCCCTGGGGTCTCAGCCTCTGGGTCCCCTTCCCTCTCTGTGCCTCCTCCTTCTCTCCCTCCTTTCTATTTAGTCAGGAGTGGGGTGACTTTGGGCACATTGGGGGATATTTTCTCTAGAGGTAGAGTGGTCAGGATGGGGGCACTTCTTTTTCAGTGCCTCTGCTTCACCCCTGTGGGGCGGGGGTTGGTAGTTGCCCTCCTTTCTTTCCTTCTCCCCATCAACTTACCTTGATTTCCTTGTCCTTTGAACACAACCTCAAATTAATTTAAGAAACTAGGTTTCTTGCACCAACAATTTATTTTTTGGGGGGCAGGGGATATCCCTGTATCCTGTCTTTTCTTTCAGAATAGCTGATTCTGCTTATGTTTGAGTTATTGCCAGTGATTCTGTCCCTTGAATTCTGGCAGTTAGCCTTTTGGCTACTCCTTCACAGTTTCTATACAATCTGGAGACAGGTCAAGGTTCCAGGATGTGTTCCCTTTCTTTCCACCCTCACTTACATCCTGATTTCTAAAATCCCTAACCCTCCCTCCCTCCTTTTCTTCTTCCTGAGATTGGGACTCCTACCCAGTTCCCTTAGTTTTCCAGACTTATTCTGTCCTGTCAGTCGTTTATTTCTTCTTTTAGTTTATGTATCTTTTCCTTTGTCTGTCCCTCCATCCCAACCCTTTCTTACTCTATGGCGACTCAGAACTGGCGGGAGGGTGGAGTCCACAACACCTAACTGCCAACCCGCAAGCGCCACACAGTGCGTCGGCCTCGAGGGCAGTACCGATGGTGCATCGACTCTGCCCATCAAAAAAAAAGGGCTCTCACGGGATCGTGACCTCCAGCCAGAACCCAAAGGTGATGAATGGTGAAGATACACAGAAAGATCAGAATTACAGTAGGTACATAATTTCCATTTCCCTCCTTTGCACTCTGCTTTTCTGTAGGCCCTTTGCTTTCTACAATGTCTTAAAGTTCATTTTCAAATTCGGTTTCAAAAATCGTTGTCTGTATGGATGATTCGAAGTCCACACCTGGTTTTATAAAGTGCAAATATGAGCAGATGTCCTGAACGGACCCGCATTCCTCATGCGTTTACTGCCTGGGCTACGAACACAATCCCCAGGCTTGCAGCCTGTGTCTCAACCTTGAGTCCAAACATCTTGGAGAACCGGCACACTTTTCTTCTCAGATGACCTGATGAACGGGACCCTGCCATTCCCTCAAAATATGCCCACCAGGTGGTCTCTGCAGGTGCGGGTCTGCTAAGCAACTTGCAGCCTTGGAAAAGGCAGTGACTCAGGCTGCAGAGCATGCCTCTTTTGCTTCAGCTTTTGTGCCACTTTCCTTTGGTGCTACCTTTATGGGGCATTCCATAATTTGTTAATCCCTTCCCACCCTTGGGCAGGGTCCTTCTAAGGGCACAAAATTCTCTAAATGTTCTATAACAGACCCTAAAAAATGATCTAGTTGAAGATTGTGGGATCCTTGGAGGTTTCAACCTCGGTCAGTCTTTCGGTCCAAGCTGCTGGCTCCATGATCTTCCCGTCTGGCCCATCAGCAAAGATGCACATCAACCAACAAGCTGAGATTTCTCTCAAGCCGATGAGCGCATTGTTGCAGGAAAAGGGGAAACTTCCCTTTCTAAGACTCCGGTCCTACCTATCACCTACCAGGGAAGGTTGGACCAGCTTTCAGATCCAGTCCCAAACCCTCGGGATCTCATTCCCTTGGAGGAATCTCTGCATTCACTGACTGCCTCTCTTTCTCAATGTCAGGTTCCCTGGCAGACGAGGTAGAGATTCCGTGGCCTGGAGTTGAGCTGGCATAAGTGCTCTTGGCACTCAGGCAAGGAGTGTTGCCACAAATCTTCCTCATCTTCCTCCTCTAGTGAGGAGAGGATCAGACGCAAGACGTGCCAATGCTATGAAGAGCTAATGTGGCAGCAGCTGTTGCTTTCCGGGGTTAAGCCAATTCTGGCCACCACCAAAGCCCCAGCCTGCTCCAGCTCGGCCTGTTCCAGCCTCCCCATTCATCAGGGTGGAGCCATCACCTGTGCAGCTAAAGGAGGGTTCCCCCTCTAAGGACGCCTGTACTGCTCCCAGGTTTCTTCATCGGCTGTCTGTCACTGTTACTCCCGATTGACCCTGCAGAGTCGGTGGGGATTCGGGAAGTAGACCACTTTTCAACAACTCCTAGGAGTCTGAGGATTCCTACCTCATTCTCATCCTAAATGTGGAATCGGGGGGGGGGGGACTTGTCTACAGAGCACAGTTCCACTTGTTTTTGGGGCTTGCTCCATTTAATTTCAGATTTCACTGGGATTCAGATGGAGCCCATCCAAAAATTGTCTAAGTATCCCTTGACCGAAATTCTCGACCGAGGTGACTGCCCAGGGGTTGCCGAGGCCATTTTTGTCCCCGCTCTGGAGCTTTGGCAGCACCATGCCTTATGCCCTGAGACATCAGCTCGTGTGACCCAAACGAATGCAGTCCCTACGGGTTCCCTGTCTGGTTTTATCAAACATCCCTCAGCTAAAGATTTGGTTGCTGATTTGGTCTTTCGGCATTCCAGAAATGTCGGGAATGTGGACAAACCTCCTGACAAAGAATCCAAGGATCTGGATCACATGGCCAAAAATATATATGCGGCCTCTTCTCTCGGCCTTCGGCAAGTGAGTTCAGTCCTCTTGATGGCCCATTTTGCTCATGCCTTACTGGGCACTCTCGATGAGGTGCTTCCCTGGCTGACTTACAAACCACAGTCCAAGCAAGTCTGAGAACAGGGCTGAGCAGTGGCCAGATAGCCATGGACATCTGTGATTCCTGCGTCTGGTCTATGGCCGCCATGGTGGCTATGCACTGCAGGGCTTGGCTGAAGATTTATACCTTCACGGCAGATACCCAGCACAAGTTGGGCTGGCAGTATAGCCTAGAGGTTAGAGTGACAAGCTGTGAACGAGCTTGGTGCATCCAGAAGACCAGACCTGGGTTTGATTCTCCCAACCTCCAGTTGCATGCTGTGTGACTCTGAGCAAGTCACTTAACTGCCCAGTGCTCCCAGGTCGCCCCTGAAAACAGGCACTTGTGCCTAGTGGGCCTTACTCAGTTACCAAAGACTAAAATAAAAAAATTAAAAAAACATTGATGGATGATACCCATCCTAGGCACCAACTTGTTCAGGCCAGGGGTGGAAAGACATCTTACTAGGACCGAGATGTCCAATGCCACCCTGGACTCTCACCTCCACCTAGAGGGATCCCAAGGTCTCCTAGCTTCAGAGAAAAAAGCCCTTTCAACCGCTCTCTGCCCCTGTGGCCAAGCTGTCCCATCCCCCAGCTGGGTAGCAGGCCAAGAGTTGACGCCCTCGGCCACAGTCTGTTGCTTCAGTTGTCTGCAAACCAGGTGCTCAAGGTCCTGCTTCATCCTCAGCCAGTCCGTCCTCCACTTCCAAGCCTGCACAGTGACAGGCTGGGGGGTTTGAAGTTTATTGTTCTAGGAATTAATACCTTCGAGCCAAGGCTCTTATACAAAGGTTCCACGTCATTAAGTACAAAAACATAGTAGACAGTGTTACAAACATTCAGTAAGCCGTTTAACAAGGCCACAACTTAAACAGTAACATTTATGTACAGAAAAGAAAAAGGAACTCAGAGGCAGTGTCAAGGGCAAGGAATAAGGATTGGAGAGCTTGAGAGGGAGAAATAAGTTTAGGAGCAGACAGAACCAGGTTAGTGGTACTCAGGTTGTCTTTGTCAAAGAGGAGACCATGGTGGTTGAGTGAAACAAATGTAAGTGCACTCGGTGGGATGAGACTTTAGTCAAAGCAGTCACAGGAGCTGGTGGCTGTGAGGTGAGCGTAAAGTATGGATTTGAAAGCTCCCAATGTCGTGGAGGATAGGGAGGGCAGGTTAAGGGCATTGTACCAGGTAGGGGCACGGTATGTAAAAGATCTTTGTCCCTGAGCAGTCCGGCATCTAGGGACAAGGAAAGGTTGGTGGTCAGATCTTCTGGTGGTACGAGTGCCATTGTTCAGGCAGAGCAGGTCCCAGATACATGGAGGAGTGAGTCCCAAAAATGATTTTTTTGCCATCACGCAGGTGAGATACATGAGGTGATTGGAAAGATGCAACCAACCATGTAGAGGTCACAGCTGTGGGTCCATCTCTGTGCTCCAGTGAGGAGTCGACAGGTTTTGTTTAGTGCTGTTGAGATGCGCTTCCCCATGCCCATCCTGTCCCCCCAGGTCCTCCCTTGGGGTGCCGGCTCTGTCACTTCCTTTCCACTTGGTCCACTGTCACCATTAGAGTTAGAATCCTTGAAGTGGTCCAGGCCACTGGCTCCATGGTCTCCCTGTTGGTGTCCATTGGCTGAGATGCAGGTCAACCAGCCTGTCAAGATTTTTCTCAAGTGGGTCGATGCGTTGTTGCAGGACGAGGTGGATACCCAAGTCTAGGACTCCAGTCCTACCTATCACCTCCCAGGGATGATTGGACCAGCTTCCTGATCCACTCCCTAACCCTTAGGATCCTGTTCCCTTGGAGGAGTCTCAACTTTTTCCAGCTGCCTTTCTTTCCCGCCTTCGGGTTCCCTGTCGGTTGAGGTCAACATCCTGTAGCCCAGCAGCCTCCTCTGACATTGGTGCTCAAGTGATGGTACTGTCTCTATTCCTCCTCTTCGGGTGAGGAGAGGCTCCAATGCAAAATGCACCAGCGCTATGAAGAGCTAATGTGGCAGTAGCTCATGTTCTTGGGATTAAGCCAATTTCGGCCCCCACCTTGGCTCTTCCGTGGCTCCTGCCACAAAGTCCTCAGCCGGCTCCGAGACTGCCTATTCCAGCCTCCCCACCCATCAGGGTGGAGCCATCTCCAGAGCAGCTGAAGGATGGTCCACCTCCTAAGGATAGCCCATAGTACTTCTGAGCTTCCTCATCAGCTGTTGGTCACCGTTACTCCCAATAAACCACGCAGGGTTGTCATCGAGGCACAGATCAGGAAGCATAGGAAAACCCAGGAGCAGTTGTAGAATTCACCCAAAATATTTTACAATAGCAGTAACATAAAAAAATAAACTTGATCAATGTAACTATTTACAAGGGCAAAATACAATAGAGTTTTCCTTCAGTCTGTGTCCCTTTTTCTTTCTTCAGCAATTGCAGCTCAGCTCCCTTATGAGTCCTTCCAACCCCCGCTCTTAATCAAGCATCCTATTCTTGTATATTTCAGGCAGATGGAAGGAAAGAACGCAGTGTGCTTGAGGTTAGGCTCCATTTCCACAGCTTTTGCAAAAAGGCTTAACGATTTGCACTTGGATGACCCCTTGAGTTTTCCAATAACATTTTGCAATCATCTCAAAATATAATTATATACATTTCAATAGTAATGCTATATAGTTTGCTGACAAAGGGGATCCCAGTATCGGTTTCATTTCCACATAATGAATTGCATATTTTTATATTAGCAGATATGCAAGGGAGGAAAATACAAGACAGAAAGAGAGGACTGAGACAGTAAGAGGTAAAGAATTGCGAGCCTGTACGGTTGATAAAGTCCGAAGTCTCACAGGAAAATCTGGTTGTACAACCAGTCAGAGACAGGAAAGGGAAAGAACAGATCCTTGCATTTAAACACTTTCTCCATAACAACTGGGACAGGGTCCTATTCTACCCTGTCACATACACCCCCCCCAAGAGGGAACCTGTTTTATTAAACATGTTTCCAAAACTTTTTATTAATTCTCTACTAACAATTGCTGCTTTCAGAAATTAAGCACATGCACATCAAGTTTTTTTTACAGTACAGCAAATTTTAAACCCGTACATTTGTTTTTCAGTCTTCAGAAACCTCAATTCCTGATCCATATCTTGACAGAAAATCAGCATTACTATTATCTCTACCAGATTTGTGAATCACTGTGAATTTAAATGGCTGTAGTGCCAGGTACCACCTTGTGATTCTGGAATTTTTATCTTTCATCTGGTTAAGCCAACAGAGAGGATTGTGGTCTGTTTCAAGAACAAAGTCAGTTCCCAGCAAATAAAACGTCAGGGATTCCTTGGCCCACTTTGCTGCTAAACATTCCTTTTCGATAGTGGAGTACCTTTTCTCTCTCTCATGCAACTTCCTACTGATGTACAGAATAGGATGTTCTGTCTCATCTATATTTTGACTCAGTACTGCACCTAGGCTGACCTCTGATGCATCTGTTTGTAGCAAAAATGGTTTCTCAAAGTCTGGACTTCATAAAACAGGGGTTGAACATAATGCAGCCTTTATGGCTTGAAAAGCTTCATCACATTCTGGGGTCCATTTCACATTATTTGGGTACCATTTTTTCATGTTTAGTAAGGGGGGTAGCTAACTCACCAAAGTTGGGAACAAATCTTTGATAATAACCAGCCAGCCTTAAAAAATTAACCGACATATTTCTTTGTTTTAGGGGCAGGGCTGTTAGCTACAGCTTCTGTTTTTAGAAATCTCTGGCTTAACTTCTCCATTTCCCAATACATAGCCCAAAATATCTGGTTTCCTGCATGCCTAATGTACATTTGGTACGATTAATAGTCAGACCTGCATTTTTTTGATAGCTTGGATAACTGCTTGTAGGTGTTCCAGGTGGCTTTTCCAGTCTGGACACCATGACATCATCCAGGTGCACAGTGACCAGTGTGAGGGATAAAATGACATCCATGTACCATTGGAATGTAGCTGGCGCACCCTGTAAACCATATGGCATGGTGGTGAACAGATAGAATCCTATGTGGGTGGAAAATGCAGTTTTATCTCTGGATTCTTTAGCTAAAGGTATTTGCCAGTAACCCTGGGTGAGATCGAGGGTACTGATTGTGACCGGGTGACCCCTGTCATTGGTGAGGTGCCCTGGTAGGGAGAGATGTGGGTTTTTCCTTGCCCCCCCATTAACCTGCCTTATGCCTATGTTATATAAAATACATGGAAGGAATAGATGAAAGTGCTGGAGTGCTTTAAAAACAAAGATTAAAAGTGCTAGCTAATAAAGTGCAGGGATATGTTAAATGCTATGGTTAAAGTACCAGAATAGTGCTCTCTATACAAAGAAAAAAGTAAGAAATATAAAATGCATCTGTGCCTTTAATTGCAGTAATAAAACAAATATAGAAAGGGAGCCACAGAGTAAGGACCCATCTGTTTTCTATGGTTGCAACCTCTATCTTCCTTTCTAGTGCAGCTGTCCCTTTCTTTCTTGGTTGGAGGCAGGCCACCTCTAATCAGCCCCCCTTCATTGTCTAAAGCCTCTTTCAACTTCTCTTCCTTCTGGGTCCAGGTAAAAAGGTTCATGTAAGGGAACCTTGTAGTTATAAACTAAAACACAAGTGGCAATATGTGTTTTACTTAGTGGCTAGTTAAATGAGCCCAGGATTAAATAAACCAGTAAGCAGCATTCCCTTTCCCTTTACTTTATTATGCATCCTGTGCTGCCTTGCTAGAAATACAAAGGTAACATAAGTGGGATATTACTAAGATACAGTATTATTAGATGCTCTGTTAGCAAGCAGCAAAATGCTTGGTTAATAGTTTACCTCAGGTTAATTTGCTGGTGTGTAAACAGTCTTGCAGAGGGTAAAAAGAGGTAGAAAAGATACTGTTTGGGGGCCTGATAAGCTGCAGCCTCTCTGCAGCAGGACAGGGTGTCGGCTGCAAGCTCTTCTTCTGCACTCAATCTGTTGCTATAGGAAGCACTGGCCCCTAGAGGCCTATATTTATACAGATTCTAGCTACTTTAATTATTGATTGAAGGAGGAGCTACAGTAATTAAAAAGATAATCAAGCATTTAGAGTCACTTTCTAATCAGGATTATGGTGTGTAATAAAGATGTTGGAAAGAAATAGTTATTAAAGTAATAAGGTTTAAAAGCAACTTTTTGTACTATGTATAGGAACAAGTTGTGAGCCTAGAAACTCCAAAATGTACTTAATTGGAAATTAAGTGATGTCACGTGACAGTGATGTCATTGATAACATATATAAGCCTACCACTAGGGTGGATTTATTAGATAAGGCATCAGTCTAGAACTGACTGTGAGAGGTGTAAGACTTTAAGTTAAGAAGGCTTGTGTCTACACCCTAGACAGCATTGATGTTATTGACTTAATGACAATTTTCTTATTTTCTGTTCTGAATAATTATCATTTTATGCTACAAATAATAAAATGATAAATGCCAGCCTGGCATTTTTTATGCACTGATTTTGATGTCTGCCTGCTAATTGTCTCCTGAACAATAACCCCGCTACAGTTGGTGTGAGAAGTGGGATGTCCTGGCTGAGTGTCTGAAGGATACACGGGAGAGCTCAGTCAGGGGTACTGGAAATAGTACCTCAGGAGAGAGGCAGAAAAGTGCATGGCACCAGTGGAGATGAGGATATGTGGAAATGGTGACCTGGGCGAGGCACCACGAAACCAGATGGCAGACCAGAGAAGGCTATTACGATGGATGAACGAACGCTGGATGGAGGCAGAGCGGAGATGCCAAGAGCTGGAGATCCAATTGGAGCAGGCCAGGGATGTATCCAGGAGAGATGAGCCTTGGATTATGGACATGGAGACAACCCAGATGGAACATTCAGAATCTGAACTTCCTATCCTTCCTATTTTCCCAGGAATGTATTGGACTGAGGACAATGTAGTGGTAATGCCGGAGAAGTCCCCAGGTAAGACTGTTCTTGTGGACCTAGGGGTAAAGACTACAAGCAACGTAGAAAAGGCTCTAGGAGCTGAAGGGACTTTAAAATGCATTGGACTCTCTAATTCACAATGTAATGACTTACTTAGAGTAAATTGGGGAAAAGAACAAAAGGAAGATCCTGAAGTATCTAGGTTAGGGGCTCATGTCTTAGTTCAGGATGGAAAACAGGTTAATAAGGGGATACAAAGGAATCTGTTGAGGTGGTATGAAATGAAGAATGGGGTGCTCTACCATATGAGGCCTAACCCCCGGACCAAACGGGTGGACGCAAGGGTTGTGGTACCCATGAGTTTAAGAGAGAAGGTATTAAAGACTGTGGGAGGCAGCCAGTCGGGGAAGATATGTCATGGAGAGGTACTGGCCCGTATCACTCAATCGTATTACTGGCCTGGCATGTAACGGCAGGTGGCCAACTATTTGAATGTTGGTGCTGATCACTGGCAGAGAAAGGTGCCAGAGCTATGGAAGGGTGAAACCACTGCCAGGGTTGAAGGCCAATATACATGGCACCCATGGAAGAGGTGGCGGTTTCGACACAAAGGCAGGTCAGGATGGTAACTATGCAAATCCTTGTCAGAGAAAGGATCTGGTACTAGTAAATAAAGCTGCTGTAGAGTAACAGGGACTTCACAGGAAAAGTGTTCTTCTAGAGAAGGGCAAGTTAAATTTAGGAATTCCCCCTAAGAAGAGTATTGGAAAATATTGGTAAAAGTGGTAGTGATAAGCAGCATAAAACTGCTGTATATCATCTCTATCAGGTTAATAGGAAATGAAAGTCTCAGGGTAGTATGAAGACGATGACAATAGTTAGATTCCATATAAGGAATGGTTGTTATTATAAGGGACCCTGAGATGGAGTTAATGGTTGAGGGTGGGCCATGGCTCCATCCCCTACCAAGTATGAGGGAAGGTGATGAGTAAAATCAACCTTTCAAACAACATGAAGTCTTGCTATATTATAGACATTAGCAGTTTGTTCCAGCTCTAGAACTGCTCCGGAGTGAAATGGTTAAAACCATTCCAAAATAGAATTTTGGCACGAGAGCAGCTCTATCTGTGTCATTTCAAACTTGAACTGTCAGATTCTTTACTCCTACCAGTGAACAGTCGCTCCGGAGATTTCTCCTTCTGCTCGGTTCATTTCGGTTTAAAAGTGTTTTCTGGTTGGATTTAACCAAGAATAGTTTTATTTTAACCGCAAAACCGTCAGTTCAAGCTCTATCTGTGGTAACCGTAAGTAAATGAAGGTTTTGTCTGTGTGGAACTTGTAAGTTATCGGTTCGGTTTTGAACCGATCAGTGGGTTTAAAACTCATTTAAAACTAAAAGTTACTATTTTAGAGTGCGGTTCCCGGTTCTTATCGGTTCTAAAAAGCGGATTTATTACGTTTTTTCCAATACCCGTGACACGGTTAGGGAACCGATAAAGGGTGTCTTGCCTAGCTCTGCCGTTAAAGGGCAAGTTTTGGTTAGGCTGGCATTATGTCTGAGAAACCCAAAAGAAAAACTGGCCCACTGGTTTCAACACTGTGATGTTTGTGGGGAAGTCTTTGCCAGCATGACCCACACACCACATGTGTTTATTGTCTGGGGTTTGACCACCTCAGTCAGACTGCCAGGTATGTAAGAATTTCCCTGCAGCCACCCTGGAAAAAAGATTGGGCAGGCTCAGGGAACGAGAGGCCAAAGTCCGCTGACCGGATGACAGCCCGTTCGGTGCCAACCGAACCAGAGGGAGTGCCCTCTGACCAGGGCCAGACTTCCTCGGCAAAGAAAAGCTGGTTCTGAGGAACCAATTCCAGTAAAGAAAACAAGAAAATCAGCAGGTCTGAGTCCAAAATTCCTTCTCCAACTGCTGCAGAGATAGCAAAAGCCATACAAATTGTCCAGTCACTGTCTCAGGGTCCATCCGAACCACCACTATCTGGTAAAAGGTCGGTTCGTCCGGTCCCAGTGGTTCAGGATTATGATATTGAGGAATTTTATGAACCAGAGGAGGGGGAGGAGGATTATGAACAATATGAATGTGGCTGGAAGGTCTGGAAGTGACATTGGACGGACATCTCCCCAGACAGACCTTTAGAATCTCCCCCATGCTGTCTGAGTCCTCATCTCATTTTATGTTTTATAAAAAAGTTGCTGAAACCCTCCAGCTTCCTTTAGAAGAGGCTGTGGATGAGCAAGAGGAGCCTGATTTTGTAGAAATGATGGATATTCCAGAGTCTAGGAGATTGTCTATTCCTTTACATAAGTCTTTTAGGAAACAAACAATTAAAATGTTAAAAGCTCCTAATTCTGTGCCTCCTGTAGATAAAAAGATGGACAGAAGGTATACATTGTCAGGCCCTGATACAGAATTCCTTTCTCAGCAATGCAGCCATGTTGAGTAGTTCAGGCTGCTGCCTGTGATAAAGCTAATATTCCTTGGTTTCACATCCTCCTGACAAGGATTCCAGGAAGATTGATGCCATGGCAAAAAACAGTATATGGCAGCCTCTCTGGGACTCAGGCAAGCAAATTATATGGCTTATGTAGCTAGGTATCAGAAATCTAGATGGGATACTGTTATGCAATTGGCCAAGCAGGCCCATGGCCAGCTGGCTAGTGAACTAGAACAGGTGTGCTGATGGCATTGAAGCCTCTAAGGTTCAGTTTCATGCTGCTGTGGATGTTAATGATGTTTCTCTAGGTCATGGCCACATCTGTAGTTTTCAGTAGGTTGGCCTGGCTCAGGTGTACTAGTTTGTCACAGATACCCAGACTAAGGCTATGGATTTTCCTGTGGTGGGAAATTCTCTGTTTGGAGAGCAGACAGAGAATTACATGAAGAAGATGGATGAATATAGGACTACTTACAAGAGTGCCCAGGCTAAGGAGCGGCAAGCCACTCCTCAAAGGCATGCCCCCAGGGGTAGGCCTTTTCACAGGCCTTTCTACCAGACTCAGGCCTCCTCTGCCTATGCTCAGAGGGGCTTTCTTCAGAGCAGGCAGACGAGGGTGGGCAGACCTGCTCCACCCCCAGCCTAAAGTTCCTAGGAAACAGGCACCTTGATGGGGTGCCCAGGGTCATTCTCCTGTACCAGTGGGGGCAGGCTGGCTTACTTCAGTCAGAATTGGGCTTCTTTAACCTCAGACAAGTGGGTCCTGGAAGTAGTAAGCCAGGGTCTGGTTCTCAGCTTCAAAAAGTTTCCCAAGTTGAGAAGCAGACTTTTTCTACCTGCAAGTGCTTCAGAGACCCTCGCTCTGGAAACAGAGGTCTCATCCCTGTTAGCTCTCAGAGCAGTAGAAAGGGTTCCTCCCCTGCATCAGGGCAGGGGTCTGTATTCCAGATACTTCCTTACCCCAAAAGACAGGAGAATGGCGGCCCATTTTAGATCTCAGATATCTGAACAAGCATCTTTTGAAACCAAAGTTCAAAATGGTAACTCTGGCAATGATTTTACCTTTCCCTAAGGCCAGGGACTGGCTAGCCTCCTGGACCTCAAGGATGCCTATTTCCATGTCCTAATCAGAAGATCCCATCGAAGTACCTCAGATTCGAACTGCCCTCAGGTCATTACCAGTTCAGAGCAATGCCCTTCGGCCTTACCTCTGCTCCAAGGGTATTCACAAAGTGTCTAGCAGTGGCAGTGGCCCACTTAGGAGGCAGCAGAGGATTGCTGTTTTCCCTATCTAGACGATTGGCTCATTGTAGGCCAGTCCCAGAACAGGTAAAATCTCACCTGCAGGTCACCCAGCAGCTTCTCACCCCCTGGGTTTTCTGCTAACCTGCCAAAGTCGGTTCTGGAACCAGTCCAGGTACTCACCTTTATAGGGGCAGAATTGGACACAAAGCTAGCCAGAGCCTTTCTTCCCCAGAAAGGGTAAGGAATTTAGTGGCTCTGGCCTCTTCCTTCACTCTGCAGGTCTCTCGACCAGCAAAACACTTCTGCAGCTCCTGGGGCACATGGCTGCATCCACAGCTGTTGTGCAGGGAGCCAGATTTCAGATGAGAGACATTCAGTTTCACTTGAGAACCTTTTGGTCTCAGAGAAGAGACCCCCTTTCAAGTTGGTCCCAGTGACTCGAACCTTGATCCTAGCTCTCCAGTGGTGGCAGGATCAGAGCAATTTAGAGCGGGGTCCCTCATTTCCCTTCTCATGACTTGACTCTCACTACAGATGCTTCCCTTCTGGGTTGGGAGCCCACATGGGTGACCTTTCACTCAGGAGTTTGGTCCCCCAGGAATCTCTGCTCCACATCAATTTGCTGGAACTCAGAGCTGTCTTTTAGCTCTTCAAGCTTTTTCTGCATCTGTCCCGACAAGGTGATACAAGTCAGAACAGACAACACCACAACAATGTGGTACATCAACAAACAGGGGGCACTCGGTCTTGCCTTGTGCACCGAGGCAATGAAGTTGTGGTCTCTGGCCTATTCCCTGAACACTTCTCATAGGAGTTCATCTTCCAGGGAAGGACATTGTCCTAGCAGATGCCCTCAGCAGATTTCCCAGGGCCATCACGATGGTCCCTGGATCCTCAAGTGCTGGGGATAGTTTTTGCCAGGTGGGGCATCCCTCAGATAGATCTTTTGCAGCCCCAGACAATCACAAACTTCCTCTGTTCTGTTGCAGGCCTCCAGTGCTGGGCTCAGTTCCCTGGATGCCTTTCTTCTGGATTGGGAGGAAGTTCCTCTATGCTTTCCTTTCCTCTCCTATTCAAAGTACTAGTCAAAATCAGATCTCAGCCTTGCAGGATGATTCTGATTGCCCCGGATTGGGCCAGGCAGCCCTGGTACCCACTCCTTCTGTCTCTGACAGTCCATCTTCCCCTGTGCCTCCCCAGGAATCACAATCTGTTGAGCTGTGCCCAGGGAAGGGTTTGGTATCCGGACCTCAAATCCTCAACCTCAAGGCCTGGCTCTTGAGGAGTTAGAGTTTGCTGATTTACACCTCTCTCAGGGTGTTCTTGAGATCCTAAAGGCTTCCAGAAAGCCTTCCACTAGGGCTACTTATAGTTCTAAATGGAAAGGTTTTCCATTTGGTGTGCTGGGAAAAATATTTCCCAGAATCTGCTGAATTGCCCGTTTGTTAGATTACATGGTACATCTTAATTCCTTGGTCTCAGACCAGCTACCCTGAGAGTTCATTTGGCAGCTGTGTTTGCTTTTGTGTCAGTAGGAAAGTCATCCCTCTTCCTCTCATCCTGTGTTTTCCAAGTTTTCTAAGGGATTACTCCATACTAATCCTCCCTTTCGGGAACCGGCCCCTGCTTGGGACCTTAATGTTTGCATTGCCCAGTTAATGCAACCCCCTTTTGAACCTCTGTCTTCTGCAGAGCTTAAGTACCTAACTTGGATAACTGTTTTTCTAGTGGCTATCACTTCTGCCAGACGCACAAGTGATTTGCAAGCCTTGTCAGTGGAGACTGACTTTATTTCTTTCCACAGGGATAAGGTAGTCCTTAGGACTAATAGGAAGTTTTTGCCTAAGGTGGTTTCAGAGTTCCATCTTAATCAATCTATCTCCCTTCCAGTATTTTTCACTGATCACTCCTCTTCGGGTGAGAGGAGGTTGCACAGCCTGGATGTTAAGAGAGCTCTTAGTTATTATATAGAGCGTACCAAAGGTCACAGGTTCGAATCCCTCCAACTTTTCTTTACCTATGGTGAAGTTGGGAAAGGCAAACCTGCCACTAAGAGATCAATAGCCAGGTGGATTGTCTCTTGTATCCAATTTTGTTATCAGAAAGTGGGCAGAGCCCCCGGTTTGAGGCTCATTCTCACCAGGGTACAGCTGCGTCTCTAGCTGCTGCCAGAGATATCCCTTTATTAGAGATTTGCCAGGCTGCTACTTGGAAACGGTACACACTTTACCAAGTATTACTCCTGGATGTCCAGGCCAGAGAGATGCTTGGTTTGCACAGCTGTTCTTCAGAGCCTATTCCTAAGTAGTTCTGCCCCTCCTCCATGGAGGTACTGCTGTGTATTCTGCTAATGTCTATAATATAGCAAGACTTCATGTTGTTTGAAGAAAAATTACTCACCTTAGTAATGTTGTTTCTTCTAATGAGTCTTGCTATATATAGACCTCCCCAACCTGCCCCTCTCAGAACCTCTACTTGGTGGGTGTGGGCAACTTAGTGTGGGCACTACTTATGTCCTGTTAGCATTTTGTCCCCTTTGGGACTTTGGGGTGTGTATGTATACTGTGTGTGGCTTTATTATACTTATGTTCCATTTTCATATTATTAGAATGGTGTTAGTATTTCTGGTCCCCTGACTTGAGTCTTGGGTGTTGGGACCATCAATGGTTGTTATTATTTAGGTAGCCATTTGGCTAATGTAGGTTACAGCTTCCACACAGACCTTAGTAGAGTTTGGCTCGTAAAGATCTGACAGTTCAAGTTTGAAATGACACAGATAGAGCTGCTCTCGTGCCAAAATTCTATTTTGGAATGGTTTTAACCATTTCACTCCGGAGCAGTTCTAGAGCTGGAACAAACTGCTAATGTCTATAATATAGCAAGACTCCATTAGAAGAAACAACATTACTAAGGTGAGTAATTTTTTCTTCATTTGCCTTGTTCTTAAAGACAAAACTGCTGTTGCAACAATATTTGCTTTTCTCTGTTCTATTTTTTTTTTTCAAACATCTGGATGGTTGGCCACCTTCGGCCGAGTTCTTCTCTTCATTTAATATATTCTTAACTGTCTGATCTGTTCTTATCTTTCATCTAGTCCAAAGTCAGTCACCCTCTGAAAAGTGTATCTGTGCATTTATGAAAAAAGGATATCTAATGTTAATGGAACATAAAGTTATGAATTCTGAAGTAATAAGAATTCAATGAAGGGTACAGACCGCATTGGTTAGTACTGGTAATTATTGTCCAGAAACTAGGTCTGTTAATCAGCAGATTCTAGCTGTAACAGATTAAATTGCCCCAGGGTATGTTGTATTGTATTGTATTGTATTGTATTGTATAATAGTAATACTGTGCAATCTGTTTGAAGGGACCCTAAGGTGGAGCTTCTTGGTGAGGGTGGTAGAGCTCACCATATACCCTTGTTGGGATGGTATGGGTATTGGACAACCAGTAGTTGGTTGCCCTCTTAGGTGGGGAGGAATGTGACCAAGTGACCCCTGTCATTGGTGAGGTGCCCTGGTAGGGAGAGATGTGGGTCTTTCCTTGCCCCCCCCATTAACCTGCCTTATGCCTATGTTATATAAAATACATGGAATGAATAGATGAAAGAGCTGGAGTGCTTTAAAAACAAAGATTAAAAGTGCTAGCTAATAAAGTGCAGGGATATGTTAAATGCTATGGTTAAAGTACCAGAATAGTGCTCTCTGTACAAAGAAAAAAGTAAGAAATATAAAATGCATCTGTGCCTTTAATTGCAGTAATAAAACAAATATAGAAAGGGAGCCACAGAGTAAGGACCCATCTGTTTCTATGGTTGCAACCTCTATCTTCCTTTCTAGTGCAGCTATCCCTTTCTTTCTTGGTTGGAGGCAGGCCACTTTAATCAGCCCCCCTTTCATTGTCTAAAGCCTCTTTCAACTTCTTCCTTCAGTCCAGGTAAAAAGGTTCATGTAAGGGAACCTGTAGTTATAAACTAAAACACAAGTGGCAATATGTGTTTTACTTAGTGGCTAGTTAAATGAGCCCAGGATTAAATAAACCAGTAAGCAGCATTCCCTTTCCCTTTACTTTATTATGCATCCTGTGCTGCCTTGCTAGAAATACAAAGGTAACATAAGTGGGATATTACTAAGATACAGTATTATTAGATGCTCTGTTAGCAAGCAGCAAAATGCTTGGTTAATAGTTTACCTCAGGTTAATTTGCTGGTGTGTAAACAGTCTTGCAGAGGGTAAAAAGAGGTAGAAAAGATACTGTTTGGGGGCCTGATAAGCTGCAGCCTTCTCTGCAGCAGGACAGGGTGTCGGCTGCACAAGCTCTTCTTCTGCACTCAATCTGTTGCTATAGGAAGCAGTGGCCCCTAGAGGCCTATATTTATACAGATTCTAGCTACTTTAATTATTGATTGAAGGAGGAGCTACAGTAATTAAAAAGATAATCAAGCATTTAGAGTCACTTTCTAATCAGGATTATGGTGTGTAATAAAGATGTTGAAAGAAATAGTTATTAAAGTAATAAGGTTTAAAAGCAACTTTTGTACTATGTATAGAACAAGTTGTGAGCCTAGAAACTCCAAATGTACTTAATTGGAAATGAAGTGATGTCACGGACAGTGATGTCATTGATAACATATATGCTTACCACTAGGGTGGATTTATTAGATACAGGCATCAAGTTCAGAAACTGACTGTGAGAGGTGTAAGACTTTAAGTTAAGAAGGCTTGCAGTTCACACCCTTGTAGCATTGATGTTTGACTTAATGTGACAATTTTTCATTTTCTGTTCTGAATAATTATCATTTTATGCTACAACATTAAAATGATAAATGCCAGCCTGGCATTTTTTATGCACTGATTTTGATGTCTCGCTCACACTGTCTCGAACAATAACCCCGCCAGTTGGTGTCAGGAAGTGGGATGTCCTGGCTGAGTGTCTGAAGGATACACGGGAGAGCTCAGTCAGGGGTACTGGAAATAGTACCTCAGGAGAGAGGCAGAAAAGTGCATGGCACCAGTGGAGATGAGGATATGTGGAAATGGTGACCTGGGCGAGGCACCACAAAACCAGATGGCAGACCAGAGAAGGTTATTACGATGGATGAATGAACGCTGGATGGAGGCAGAGCGGAGATGCCAAGAGCTGGAGATCCAATTGGAGCAGGCCAGGGATGTATCCAGGAGAGATGAGCCTTGGATTATGGACATGGAGACAACCCAGATGGAACATTCAGAATCTGAACTTCCTATCCTTCCTATTTTCCCAGGAATGTATTGGACTGAGGACAATGTAGTGGTAATGCCGGAGAAGTCCCCAGGTAAGACTGTTCTTGTGGACCTAGGGGTGAAGACTACAAACGTAGAAAAGGCTCTAGGAGCTGAAGGACTTTAAAATGCATTGGACTCTCTAACTCTGATGTAATGACTTACTTAGAGTAAATTGGGAAAAAAGAACAAAAGGAAGATCCTGAAGTATCTAGGTTAGGGCTCATGTCTTAGTTCAGGATGGAAAACAGGTTAATAAGGGGATACAAAGGAATCTGTTGAGGTGGTATGAAATGAAGAATGGGGTGTTTCATCATATGAGGCCTAACCCCGGACCAAACGTGTGGACGCAAGGGTTGTGGTACCCATGAGTTTAAGAGAGAAGGTATTAAAGACTGTGGGAGGCAGCCAGTCTGGGAAGATATGTCATGGAGAGGTACTGGCCCGTGATTACTTAATCAGACATTGGCCTGGCATGTAACGGCAGGTAGTCAACTATTTGAATGTTGGTGCTGATCACTGGCAGAGCAGGTGCCAGAGCTATGGAAGGGTGGAAACCACTGCCAGGGTTGAAGGTCAATATACATGGCACCTGGTGGAAGAGGTGGCGGTTTTCGACACAAAGGCGCAGGTCAGGATGGTAATTGCAAATCCTTGTCAGAGAAAGGATCTGGTACTAGTAAATAAAGCTGCTGTAGAGTAACAGGGACTTCACAGGAAAAGTGTCTTTCAGTAGAAGGGCAAGTTAAATTTAGGAATTTCTAAGAAGAGTATTGGAAAATATTATAAAAGTGGTAGTGATAAGCAGCATAAACTGCTGTATATCATCTCTATCAGGTTAATAGGAAATGAAAGTCTCAGGGTAGTATGACTGACGATGACAATAGTTAGATTCCATATAAGGAATGGTTGTTATTATAAGGGACCTGAGATGGAGTTAATGGTTGAGGGTGGCTATGGCTCCATCCCCTACCAAGTATGAGGGAAGGTGATGAGTAAAATCAACCTTTCAAACAACATGAAGTCTTGCTATATTATAGACATTAGCAGTTTGTTCCAGCTCTAGAACTGCTCCTGAGTGAAATGTTAAAACCATTCCAAAAATAGAATTTTGGTTTTGAGAGCAGCTCTATCTGTGTCATTTCAAACTTGAACTGTCAGATTCTTTACTCCGCCTCAGTGAACAGTCATCTGAGATTTCTCCTTCTGCTCGGTTCATTTCTCGTTTAAAAGTGTTTTCTGTTGATTTAACCAAGAATAGTTTTATTTTAACCGCAAAACCGCTCGTTCAAGCTCTATCTGTGGTAACCGTAAGCAAATGAAGGTTTGTCTGTGTGGAACTTGTAGGTTATCGGTTCGGTTTTGAACCGATCAGTGGGTTTAAAACTCATTTAAAACTAAAAGTTACTATTTTAGAGTCAGTGTTGCCGGTTCTTATCGGTTCTAAAAAACGGATTTATTACGTTTCCAATACCCGTGACACGTGTTAGGAACCGTATAAGGGTGTCTTGCCTGGCACTGCCGCTAAAAAGGGCAAGTTTTTTGGTTAGCTGCATTATGTCTGGAAACCCAAAAGAAAACCGGCCCACTGTTTCAACATCGTGATGTTTGTGGGGAAGTCTGCCAAGGCTACTCCCACATACACCATGTGTTTATTGTCTGGGGTTTGACCACCTCCAGTCAGACTGCCAGGTATAAGAATTTCCTGCAGCCACCCTGGAAAAAGATTGGGCAGGCTCAGGGAACTAGCAGGTGGGCCATAGGGTTGTGGTACCCATGAGTTTAAGAGAAGGTATTAAAGACTGTGGGAGGCAGCCAGTCGGAAAGATATGTCATGAAGAGTACTGGCCCGTATCACTCAATCGTATTACTGGCCTGGCATGTAGCGGCAGGTGGCCAACTATTTGAATGTTGGTGCTGATCACTTGGCAGAGAAAGGTGCCAGAGCTATGGAAAAGTGAAACCACTGCGGGGTTGAAGGCCAATATACATAGCACCCATGGAAGAGGTGGCCGGTTAGACACAAGGGCAGGTCAGGATGGTAACTATGCAAATCCTTGTCAGAGAAAGGATCTGGTACTAGTAAATAAAGCTGCTGTAGAGTAACAGGGACTTCACAGGAAAAGTGTTCTTCTAGAGAAGGGCAAGTTAAATTTAGGAATTCCCCTAAGAAGAGTATTGGAAAATATTGGTAAAAGTGGTAGTGATAAGCAGCATAAAACTGCTGTATATCATCTCTATCAGGTTAATAGGAAATGAAAGTCTCAGGGGTAGTATGAAGGCGATGACAATAGTTAGATTCCATATATAAGGAATGGTTGTTATTATAGGGACCTGAGATGGAGTTAATGGTTGAGGGTGGGCCATGGCTCCATCCCCCTACCAAGTATGAGGGAAGGTGATGAGTAAAATCAACCTTTCAAACAACATGAAGTCTTATATATTATAGACAATGTACCAGTTTGTTCCAGCTCTAGAACTGCTCGGGGTGAAATGGTTAAACCATTCCAAAAAGAATTTTAGCACGAGCAACTCTCATTCTGTGTCATTTCAAACTTGAACTGTCCAGATTCTTTACTCCGCCTCAGTGAACAGTCACTCGGAGATTTCTCCTTCATCTTCGGTTCATTTTCGGTTTAAAAAGTGTTTTCTGGTTGGATTTAACCAAGAATAGTTTTATTTTAACATAAAACAGATTCGGTTCGAAGCTCTATCTGTGGTAACCGTAAATAAATGAAGGTTTTGTCTGTATGGAACTTGTAAGTTATCGGTTCGGTTTTGAACCCGATCAGTGGGTTAAAAACTCATTTAAAACTAAAAGTTACTATTTTAGAGTCGCGGTTCCAGGTTCTTATCGGTTCTAAAAACGGATTTATTCACTTTTCCAATACCCAAGTACACGGTTAGGAACCGATAAAGTAGTGTCCAGCCTGCGCTGCGTTAAAGGAAAGATTTTGGTTAGGCTGGCGTATGTCTGAGAAACCCAAAAAAAACCGGGCCCACTGGGTTTCAACACTGTGATGTTTGTGGGGAAGTCTTTGCCAAGGCTGACACACACCACTATGTTTGTGTCTGAGGTTTGACCACCTCCAGTCAGACTGCCAGGATATAGATTTCCCTGCAGCCACCCTGGAAAAAGATGGTGCAGGCTCAAGGGAGCAGGGAAGCAAAGTCCGCTGACGGATGGCCAGCCCGGTTCGATGCCACGAACCAGAGGAATGCCCTCTGACTTCAGGGCCGTGAACTTCCTCGCCAAAAGAAAAGCTGGTTCTGAGAACCAATTCCAGTAAAGAAAACAAGAAAATCAGCAGGTCTGAGTCCAAAATTCCTTACTCCAACTGCTGCAGAGATATACAAAGCCATACAAATTGTCCAGTCACTGTCTCAGGGTCCATCAGACCACCACTATCTGGTAAAAGGTCGGTGCGTCCGTCCCAGTGGTTCAGGATTATGATATTGAGATTTTATGAACCAGAGGGAGGAGGGATTATGAACAATATGAATGTGGCTGGGAAGGTCTGGGTGTGCCCATTGGACAGGACATCTCCCCAGACAGACTAGAATCTCCCCATGCTGTCTGAGTCCTCATCTCATTTTATGTTTTATAAAAAGTTGCTGAAACCCTCCAGCTTCCTTTAGAAGAGCTGTGGATGAGCAAGAGGAGCCTGATTATTTAGAAATGATGGATATTCAGAGTCTAGGAATTGTCTATTCCTTTACAACTAGTCTTTTAGAAACAAACAATTAAAATGTTAAAAGCTCCTAATTCTGTGCCTCCTGTAGATAAAAGATGGACAGAAGGTATACATTGTCAGGCCCTGATACAGAATTCCTTTCTCAGCAATGCAGCCATGTTGGGGTTGTTCAGGCTGCCTGTGATAAAGCTAATATTCCTTGGTTTCATCCTCCTGACAAGGATTCCAGGAAGATTGATGCCATGGCAAAAAAACAGTATATGTAGCAGCCTCTCTGGGACTCAGGCAAGCAAATTATGGCAACATGTGGCTCGGTATCAGAAATCTAGATGGGTACTGTTATGCAATTGGCCAGCAGGCCCATGGCCAACTGGCTAGTGAACTAGAACAGGTGGCTGCTGATGGCATTGAAGCCTCTAAAGGTTCAGTTTCATGCTGCTGTGGATGTTAATGATGTTTTCTCTAGGTCATGGCACATCTGTAGCTTTTGTAGGTTGGCCTGGCTCAGGTGTACTAGTTTGTCACAGGATACCCAGACTAAGGCTATGGATTTTCCTGTTGGGGAAATTCTCTGTTTGGAGAACAGACAGAGAATTACATGAAGAAAGATGGATGAATATGGGACTACTTACAAGGTGCCCAGGCTAAGGCGGCAAGCCACTCCTCAAAGGCATGCCCCCAGGGTCAGGCCTTTTCACAAACCTTTCTACCAGACTCAGGCCTCCTCTGCCTATGCTCAGAGAGGCTTCTTCAGAGCAGGGGCAGGCGAGGTGGGCAGACCTGCTCCCACCCCCAGCCTAAAACTCCTGCAAACAGGCACCCTGATGGGGTGCCAGGGTCAGTCTCCTGTACCAGTGGGGGCAGGCTGGCTTACTTCAGTCAGGTGGGCTTCTTTAACCTCAGACAAGTGGGTCCTGAGTAGTAAGCCAGGGGTCTGGTTCTCAGCTTCAAAAAGTTTCCCAAGTTGAGAAGCAGACTTTTCCACCCAAGTGCTTCAGAGACCCTCGCTCTGGAAACAGAGGTCTCATCCTGTTAGCTCTCAGAGCAGTGAAGGTTTCTCCCTGCATCAGGGCAGGGGTCTGCATTCCAGATAATTCCTTACCCCAAAAAGACAGGAGAATGGCGGCCCATTTTAGATCTCAGATATCTGAACAAGCATCTTTTGAAACCAAAGTTCAAAATGGTAACTCTGGCAATGATTTACCTTCCCTAAGGCCAGGGACTGGCTAGCCTCCCTGGACCTCAAGGATGCCTATTTCCATGTCCTAATCAGAAGATCCCGACAGTACCTCAGATTGAACTGCCTCAGGTCATTACCAGTTCAAACAATGCCCTTGACCTTACCTCTGCTCAAGGGTATTCACAAAGTGTCTAACAGTGGCAGTAGCCCCAGTAGGAGGCAGAGGATTGCTGTTTTTCCCTATCTGACGTTGGCTCATTGTAGCCAGTCCCAGAACGAGGAAATCTCACCTGCAGGTCACCCAGCAGCTTCTCACCTCCCTGGGTTTTCTGCTAAACCTGCCAAAGTCGGTTCTAGAACCAGTCCAGGTACTCACCTTTATAGGGCAGGTGGACACAAAGCTAGCCAGAGCCTTTCTTCCCCAGAAAGGGTGGGGAAATTTAGTGGCTCTGGCCTCTTCCTTCCTCTGCAGGTCTCTCGACCAGCAAAACACTCTGCAGCTCCTGGGGCACATGGCTGCATCCACAGCTGTTGTGCAGGGAGCCAGATTTCAGATGAGAGACATTCAGTTTCACTTGAGAACCTTTTGGTCTCTAGAGAAGAGACTCCCTTTCAAGTTGGTCCCAGTGATCAAACCTTGATCCTAGCTCTCCAGTGGTGGCAGGATCAGAGCAATCTAAGCGGGGGTCCCTTCATTTCCCCTTCTCACGCGACTTGACTCTCACTACAGATGCTTCCCTTCTGGGTTGGGGAGCCCACATGAGTGACCTTTCCACTCAGGAGTTGGGTCCCCCAGGAATCTCTGCTCCACATCAATTTGCTGGAACTCAGAGCTGTCTTTTTAGCTCTTCAAGCTTTTCTGCATCTGTCCCGACAAGGTGATACAAGTCAGAACAGACAACACCACAACAATGTGGTACATCAACAACAAGGGGGCACTCGGTCTTCGGCCTTGTGCACCGAGGCAATGAAGTGTGGTCTCTGGCCTATTCCCTGAACACTTCCCTCATAGGAGTTCATCTTCCAGGGAAGGACATTGTCCTAGCGGATGCCCTCAGCAGGATTTCCCAGGGCCATCACGAATGGTCCCTGGATCCTCAAGTGCTGGGGATAGTTTTTGCCAGGTGGGGCATCCCTCAGATAGATCTTTTGCAGCCCCAGACAATCACAAGCTTCCTCTGTTCTGTTGCAGGCCCCAGTGCTGGAGCTCAGTTCCCTGGATGCCTTTCTTCTGGATTGGGAGGGAAGTTCTCTATGCTTTCCCCTTTCCTCTCCTATTCAAGTACTAGTCAAAATCAGATCTCAGCCTTGCAGGTGATTCTGATTGCCCAGATTAGGCCAGGCAGCCCTGGTACCACTCCTTCTGTCTCTGACAGTCCATCTTCCCTGTGCCTCCCCAGGAATCACAATCTGTTGAGCTGTGCCCAGGGAAGGGTTTGGTATCCGGACCTCAAATCCCTCAACCTCAAGGCCTGGCTCTTGAGGGTTAGAGTTGCTGATTTACACCTCTCTCAGGGTGTTCTTGAGATCTAAAGGCTTCAGAAAGCCTTCCACATAGGCTACTTATAGTTCTAAATGGAAAAGGTTTTCCATTTGGTGTGCTGGGAAAAATATTTCCCCAGAATCTGCTAGATGTCCGTTTTGTTTAGATTACATGGTACATCTTAATTCCTTGGGTCTCAGACCAGCTACCCTGAGAGTTCATTTAGCAGCTGTGTTTGCTTTTTGTGTCAGTGGGAAAGTCATCCCTCTTTCCTCTCATCCTGTGTTTTCCAAGTTTTCTAAGGGATTACTCCATACTAATCCTCCCTTTCAGGAACCGGCCCCTGCTTGGGACCTTAATGTTTGCATTGCCCAGTAATGCAACCCCTTTGAACCTCTGTCTTCTGCAAGAGCTAAGTACCTAACTTGGAAAACTGTTTTCTAGTGGCTATCACTTCTGCCAGACTTTAAGTGATTTGCAAGCCTTGTCAGTGGAGACTGACTTTATTTCTTTCCACAGGGATAAGGTAGTCCTTAGGACTAATAGGAGTTTTGCCTAAGGTGGTTTCAGAGTTCCATCTTAATCAATCTATCTCCTTCCAGTATTTTCACTGATCACTCCTCTTGGTGAGAGGAGGTTGCACAACTCTGGATATTAGAGAGCTCTTAGTTATTATATAGAGTGTACCAAAGGTCACAGGTTCGAATCCTCCAACTTTTCCTTACCTATGGTGAAGTTGGGAAAAGCAAACCTGCCACTAAGAGATCAATAGCCAGGTGGATTGTCTCTTGTATCCAATTTGTTATCAGAAAGTGGGCAGAGCCCCAGTTTGAGGGCTCATTCTACCAGGGGTACAGCTGCGTCTCTAGCTGCTGCCAGAGATATCCCTTTATTAGAGATTTGCCAGGCTGCTACTTGGAAATGGTACACACTTTTACCAAGTATTACTCCTGATGTCCAGGCCAGGAGAGATGTTGGTTTGGCACAGCTGTTCTTCAGAGCCTATTCCTAAGTAGGTTCTGCCCTCCTCCATGGAGGGTACTGCTGTGTATTCTGCTAATGTCTATAATATAGCAAGACTTCATGTTGTTTGAAGAAAAAATTACTCACTTAGTAATGTTGTTTCTTCTAATGGAGTCTTGCTATATTATGAAACCTCCCCAACCTGCCCCTCTCAGAACCTCTACTTGGTGGGTGCGGGCAACTTAGTGTGGGCACTACTTATGTCCTGTTAGCATTTTGTCCCCTTTGGGACTTTGGGAATGTGTATGTATACGGCGTGTGTGTGCTTTATTATACTTATGTTCCATTTTCATATTATTAGAATGGTGTTAGTATTTCTGGTCCCCTGACTTGAGTCTTGGTGTTGGGACCATCAATGGTTGTTATTATTTAGGTAGCCATTTGGCTAATGTAGAGTTACAGCTTCACACAGACCTTAGTGAGTTTGGCTCGTAAAGATCTGACAGTTCAAGTTTGAAATGACACAGATAGAGCTGCTCTCGTGCCAAAATTCTATTTTGGAATGGTTTTAACCATTTCACTCCGGAGCAGTTCTAGAGCTGGAACAAACTGCTAATGTCTATAATATAGCAAGACTCCATTAGAAGAAACAACATTACTAAGGTGAGTAATTTTTTCTTCATTTGCCTTGTTCTTAAAGACAAAACTGCTGTTGCAACAATATTTGCTTTTCTCTGTTCTATTTTTTTTTTCAAACATCTGGATGGTTGGCCACCTTGACCGAGTTCTTCTCTTCATTTAATATATTCTTAACTGTCTGATCTGTTCTTATCTTTCATCTAGTCCAAAGTCAGTCACCCTCTGAAAAGTGTATCTGTGCATTTATGAAAAAGGATATCTAATGTTAATGGAACATAAAAGTTATGAATTCTGAAGTAATAAGAATTCAATGAAGGTACAGACCGCATTGGTTAGTACTGGTAATTGTTGTCAGAAACTAGGTCTGTTAATCAAGCAGATTCTAGATGTAACAGATTAAATTGCCCCAGGGTATGTTGTATTTGTATTGTATTGTATTGTATTGTATAACAATAATACTGTGCAATCTGTTGAAGGGACCCTAAGGTGGAGCTTCTTGGTGAGGTGGGCCAGAGCTCCACCATACCCCTTGTTGGGATAGGTCATTGACAACCAGTAGTTGGTTGCCCTCTTTGGTGGGGAGGAATGTGACCAAGTGACCCCTGTCATTGGTGAGGTGCCCTGGTAGGAGATGTGGGTCTTTCCTTGCCCCCCATTAACCTGCCTTATGCATATGTTATATAAAATACATGGAATGAATAGATAGAAAGAGCTGGAGTGCTTTTA
Organism: Neoceratodus forsteri; assembly: GCA_016271365.2. Taxonomy (NCBI): domain Eukaryota; kingdom Metazoa; phylum Chordata; order Ceratodontiformes; family Ceratodontidae; genus Neoceratodus; species Neoceratodus forsteri. Next base: position 514,925,071 of record CM028137.1, read on the forward strand.
AAAACAAAGATTAAAGTGCTAGCTAATAAAGTGCAGGGATATGTTAAATGCTATGGTTAAAGTACCAGAATAGTGCTCTCTGTACAAAGAAAAAAGTAAGAAATATAAAATGCATCTGTGCCTTTAATTTGCAGTGATAAAACAAATATAGAAAAGAGACCACAGTAAGGGCCCATCTGTTTTCTATGGTTGCAACCTCTATCTTCCTTTCTAGTGCAGCTATCCTTTCTTTCTTGGTTGGAGGCAGGCCACCTCTAATCAGCCCCTTTCATTGTCTATAAAGCCTCTTTCAACTTCTTCCTTCTGGGTCCAGGTAAAAGGTTCATGTAAGGAACCTTGTAGTTATAAACTAAAACACAAGTGGCAATATGTGTTTTACTAGACTAGTTAAATGAGCCCAGGATTAAATAAACCAGTAAGCAGCATTCCCTTTCCCTTTACTTTATTATGCATCCTGTGCTGCCTTGCTAGAAATACAAAGGTAACATAAGTGGGATATTACTAAGATACAGTATTATTAGATGCTCTGTTAGCAAGCAGCAAAATGCTTGGTTAATAGTTTACCTCAGGTTAATTTGCTGGTGTGTAAACAGTCTTGCAGAGGGTAAAAAGAGGTAGAAAAGATACTGTTTGGGGGCCTGATAAGCTGCAGCCTTCTCTGCAGCAGGACAGATAATATCGCTGCACAAGCTCTTCTTCTGCACTCAATCTGTTGCTATAGGGAAGCAGTGGCCCCTAGGGCTATATTTATACAGATTCTAGCTACTTTAATTATTGATTGAAGGAGGAGCTACAGTAATTAAAAAGATAATCAAGCATTTAGAGTCACTTTCTAATCAGGATTGTAATTGTAATAAAGATGTTGGAAAAGAATAGTTATTAAAGTAATAAGTTTTAAAAGCAACTTTTGTACTATTATAGGAACAAGTTGTGAGCCTAGAAACTCCAAAATGTACTTAATTGGAAATGAAGTGATGTCACGTGACAGTGATGTCATTGATAACATATTAAGCCTACCACTAGGGTGGATTTATTAGATAAGGCATCAGTCTAGAACTGACTGTGAGAGGTGTAAGACTTTAAATTAAAGCTTGTGTCTATACCTAGACAGCATTGATGTTATTGACAACTGACAATTTTTCTTATTTTCTGTTCTGAATAATTATCATTTTATGCTACAAATAATAAAATGATAAATGCCAACCTACATTTTTATGCACTGATTTTGATGTCTGCCTGCTAATTGTCTCCTGAACAATAACCCGCTACAGTTGGTGTCGAGTGGGATGTCCTGGCTGAGTGTCTGAAGGATACGGAGGAAGCTCAGTCAGGGGTACTGAAATAGTACCTCAAGGAGAGGCAGAAAAGTGCATGACACAGTGGAGATGAGGATGTGGAAATGGTGACCTGGGCGAGGCACCACGAAGCAGATGGCAGACCAGGCTATGCCACGATGGATGAGCGAGCGCTGGATGGAGGCAGAGCGGAGATGCCAAGAGCTGGAGATCCAATTGGAGCAGGCCAGGGATGTATCCAGGAGAGATGAGCCTTGGATTATGGACATGGAGACAACCCAGATGAAACATAGAAACATAGAAGTTGACGGCAGATAAGGACCGAAAGGCCCATCCAGTCTGCCCATTTATTTTTCTACCTTATAAATGTGCCATCGGCCTTTGCTCTGTCAGTGACCTATCTATTCATAGTCATTTGTATGCTCATATGCCTATCCATATGCCTTGAAGCTCGCACTGTATTCATAGCCACCACTTCTTGTGGTAAGCCATTCCATGCATCTACCACCCTTCTGTGAAAAGAATTTCACACATTCCCCACTAATCGGCCTCCCTCTAATCTCATGCTGTGTCCTCTTGTCCTGCTATTTTCTTATATTTAAACATGTTAGACTCTTTCACCTTGTTTATGCCCTTAAGGTGTTTAAATGTCTCGATAACCTCACCTCTCTCCCTCCTTTGCTCAGGGTATACATATTGAGCTCCGTTAATCTTCCTTATATGTTTACTGTGCGGTCCCTGCCATTTTGGTTGCCCTTCTCTGGACTGCCTCAATTTAGTTAATGTCCTTGTGAGAGGTGTGGCCTCAGTACTGCATGAGTACTCCAGATGGGAGCCTAACCAATGTCTTGTACAGAGGGATTATTACCTCCCTCTTACGACTTGTGACCCTACTATACACCTAACACCCCCCTAGCCTTACCTACTGCTTTGGGGTCTGCTTGGATGATTTTAGGTCATCAGTGATGATGATGCCAAGTCTCTTTCTTCCTTTGTAACTGCTAGCAACTCCTCCCAGCCTATAAGTGGCTTCAGGGTTTCTCTTCCCTATGTGCATGATTTTGCACTTCTTTGCATTAAATCCCAGTTGCCACTCTTCTGACCATTCTGCTATTTATCAGATCTCTTCTCATTCTGCCCACCCCATCTGGATCATCTACTCTGTTGCAGATCTTGGTGTCATCTGCAAACAGACCAAGCCTTACCCTCTAGTCCATCTGTGAGGTCACTAATGAAGATGTTGAATAGGACTAGCCTCAGGACTGATCCTAAGTACCCACTTGTGACTTACATCTCTTCTGACTGTATACCATTTACCACCACTCTCTGTTTCTCTGCCAGTCAACCAGTTTGCCACCCAGTTGACCAACTTCTGACCCACGAGCCTACCTAGCTTATTTATCAATCTTCTATGGAACAGTGTCAAAAGCTTTGCTGAAGTCAAGGTAGGCGACATCAGCTACCCCTTGGTCCACCACTCTGGTTACCCAGTCAAAGAAATCTATGAGATTAGTTTGACAGGACCTTCCTTTGTAAACCCATGCTGTCTTGGATCCTGTGCCCCTATGGTTCCAGGTGTTGCACTATCCTTTCCTTAAGGAGTGCCTCCATAATCTTGCCCACTACTGAGGTAAGACTGACCCAGGTCTGTAGTTCCCGCCTCCTCCCTGCACACTCTTGTGGAGGTGGGATCACATGAGCCTTTCTCCAGTCTTCTGGGACCTCTCCTGTGCTCAGAGACTCACTAAACAATTCTGCTAATGGCTCTGCTAGTTCCTCCTTTAGCTCCTTAAGTACCCTGGGATGTATGCCATCAGGTCCCATTGCCTTATCCACCTGAGCTTACAAGCTCTTGTGGACCCTTTCTTTTGTGAAGGGAGTAGTGCTCACCTCCCTCCCCTGTGTCCATGATGCTGAGCTGTGGGCCCTGCCCTACCTTCTCTTCAAGTAAATACTGAGCAAAAGTATCTATTTAGGATAGATGCCTTTAGAGGTCCTCCTCCTCACATGCTCCCTTTTCTCCATTAAGCTTGTAATACCCCCTCTGGACTTTCTCCTTTCACTAATGTATCTATAGAAAGTCTTGTCACCTTTTTACTGTTAGTGCTAGTGTTTCCTCAGTTTGGGACTTTGCCTGCCTTACTGCCTTACCTGCTCCCTTAGGGCAGTTTGGTATGCCTCCCTATCTTCATCCCATGTGTTCCCTTATATTTTCTGAAGGCCAGCCTTTTGGCTCTGACCTTTTCTGCTACTATATTTGAGAACCAAAGTGGTTTCCTTCTTCTTTTGCACTTCCTTTTCTGTCTAACACAATGGGATGTTGCTTCAAGTATTGTATCCTTAATGCTTGCCCACTTTGCCTGTAACCTCCTCACCTGTGTTTCTTTTGCCAGGGCTAGCTTAACTCTGTTGGCCATCTTATCAAAGTCAGCTCCTCCTGAAGTCCCATATTTTGCCTTGGAATAGGATGATTTAGATGTAATGCCAAATTGAGACCATACCATGTGATGGTCACTGGCCCCAGGTGACCTTCTACCTGGAGATCTGTGATCCCTTCTTTGTTAGTCAGTACTAGATCTAGGATAGCCCTGTCTCTTGTGGGTTTGCTGTACCAGTTGTTTGAGGCCCTCTCCTGCAGAATCCACTATGAGTCTAGTTCTGGCAGATGTTCCTGCTGGTATTGACAATCTGTATCTGGCATGTTGAAGTCTCCATTATCAGAACCTCCCTTTAGCTGTCATGTTTTGTATATCTTCTAACAGTAATGTGTCTATGTCCTCCCTCTGGTCTGGGGGCCTGTAGACAACCCCAGTTCTTATGGCTGTCCCATTACCTGTTTCAGGGTGACCCACAGTTCTTCTGGCTCCTTATGTATATTCTGAATTTCTGTAGCTTTGATATTTTCATTAACATACAGGCCACCCTCCCCCCTTTTGCACCTCGGTCTCTTCTGAACAATACATATCCAGGCACTGAAGTCTCCCCAAGTGTGGTTACTGGTAAACCCGCTCTCACTAATTACTATGTCCAGTTTAGCCTCTGACATTATTGCCTGCAGGTCTGGGATCTTATTTCCCAGGCTGTGAGCATTTGTGTACATGATTTTCCATTGGCCAGATTTTGTGTGTTAGTTGTTGGGTGAAGTTTGGCATTACCCTGGCCATCGTATGGGGAGACAAACCTTTTCTTACCTGGTGATGCAAATGAATGGCAAACACGCTGAATTCTGTGACCACTAGCTGAGGGAGGGTGTTCTTCCATTAAACGTATGGGGTGCTGCACCCCTCTCCCCATTTGCTAGTTTAAATATTCTGCAGATAGATGGAACATTCAGAATCTGAACTTCCTATCCTTCCTATTTTCCCAGGAATGTATTGGACTGAGGACAATGTAGTGGTAATGCCGGAGAAGTCCCCAGGTAAGACTGTTCTTGTGGACCTAGGGGTGAAGACTACAAGCAACGTAGAAAAGGCTCTAGGAGCTGAAGGGACTTTAAAATGCATTGGACTCTCTAATTCACAATGTAATGACTTACTTAGAGTAAATTGGGGAAAAGAACAAAAGGAAGATCCTGAAGTATCTAGGTTAGGGGCTCATGTCTTAGTTCAGGATGGAAAACAGGTTAATAAGGGGATACAAAGGAATCTGTTGAGGTGGTATGAAATGAAGAATGGGGTGCTCTACCATATGAGGCCTAACCCCGGACCAAGCGGGTGGGCATGGGTTGTGGTACCCATGAGTTTAAGAGAGAAGGTATTAAAGACTGTGGGAGGCAGCCAGTCGGGAAGATATGTCATGGAGAGGTACTGGCCGTGTCACTCAATCGTATTACTGGCCTGGCATGTAACGGCAGGTGGCCAACTATTTGAATGTTGGTGCTGATCACTGGCAGAGAAAGGTGCCAGAGCTATGGAAGGGTGAAACCACTGCCAGGGTTGAAGGCCAATATACATGGCACCCATGGAAGAGGTGGCGGTTTCGACACAAAGGCAGGTCAGGATGGTAACTATGCAAATCCTTGTCAGAGAAAGGATCTGGTACTAGTAAATAAAGCTGCTGTAGAGTAACAGGGACTTCACAGGAAAAGTGTTCTTCTAGAGAAGGGCAAGTTAAATTTAGGAATTCCCCTAAGAAGAGTATTGGAAAATATTGGTAAAAGTGGTAGTGATAAGCAGCATAAAACTGCTGTATATCATCTCTATCAGGTTAATAGGAAATGAAAGTCTCAGGGTAGTATGAAGACGATGACAATAGTTAGATTCCATATAAGGAATGGTTGTTATTATAAGGGACCCTGAGATGGAGTTAATGGTTGAGGGTGGGCCATGGCTCCATCCCCTACCAAGTATGAGGGAAAGTGATGAGTAAAATCAACCTTTCAAACAACATGAAGTCTTGCTATATTATAGACATTAGCAGTTTGTTCCAGCTCTAGAACTGCTCCGGAGTGAAATGGTTAAAACCATTCCAAAATAGAATTTTGGCACGAGAGCAGCTCTATCTGTGTCATTTCAAACTTGAACTGTCAGATTCTTTACTCTGCCTCAGTGAACAGTCACTCCGGAGATTTCTCCTTCTGCTCGGTTCATTTCTCGGTTTAAAAAGTGTTTTCTCGGTTGGATTTAACCAAGAATAGTTTTATTTTAACCGCAAAACCGTTCGGTTCAAGCTCTATCTGTGGTAACCGTAAGTAAATGAAGGTTTTGTCTGTGTGGAACTTGTAAGTTATCGGTTCGGTTTTGAACCGATCAGTGGGTTAAAACTCATTTAAAACTAAAGTTACTATTTTAGAGTGCGGTTCCCGGTTCTTATCGGTTCTAAAAAGCGGATTTATTCGTTTTTCCAATACCATGACAGTTAGGAACCGATAAAGGGTGTCTTGCCTGGCACTGCCGTTAAAAGGGCAAGTTTTGGTTAGGCTGGCATTATGTCTGAGAACCCAAAAGAAAAACTGGGCCACTGGGTTTCAACACTGTGATGTTTGTGGGAAGTCTTTGCCAACGCTGACCCACACACCATGTGTTATTGTCTGGGTTTGACCACCTCCAGTCAGACTGCCAGGTATGTAAGAATTTCCCTGCAGCCACCCTGGAAAAAGATTGGGCAGGCTCGGGAGGAGAGGCCAAAAGTCCGCTGACCGGATGGCCAGCCGGTTCGGTGCCAACCAGACCAGAGGAGTGCCCTCTGACCAGGGCCAGACTTCCTCGGCAAAAAAGCTGGTTCTGAGGAACCAATTCCAGTAAAGAAACAAGAAAATCAGCAGGTCTGGAGTCCAAAATTCCTTCTCCAACTGCTGCAGAGATAACAAAAGCCATACAAATTGTCCAGTCACTGTCTCAGGGTCCATCCAGACCACCACTATCTGGTAAAAGGTCGGTTCGTCCGGTCCCAGTGGTTCAGGATTATGATATTGAGAATTTTATGAACCAGAGGAGGGAGGAGGATTATGAACAATATGAATGTGGCTGGGAAGGTCTGGGTGTGCCCATTGGACCGACATCTCCCAGACAGACCTTTAGAATCTCCCCATGCTGTCTGAGTCCTCATCTCATTTTATGTTTTATAAAAAGTTGAAACCTCCAGCTTCCTTTAGAAGAGGCTGTGGATGAGCAAGAGGAGCCTGATTTTGTAGAAATGATGGATATTCCAGAGTCTAGGAGATTGTCTATTCCTTTACATAAGTCTTTAGGAAACAAACAATTAAAATGTTAAAAGCTCCTAATTCTGTGCCTCCTGTAGATAAAAAGATGGACAGAAGGTATACATTGTCAGGCCCTGATACAGAATTCCTTTCTCAACAATGCAGCCATGTTGGGTAGTTCAGGCTGCTGCCTGTGATAAAGCTAATATTCCCTTGGCTTCACATCCTCCTGACAAGGATTCCAGGAAGATTGATGCCATGGCAAAAAAACAGTATATGGCAGCCTCTCTGGGACTCAGGCAAGCAAATTATATATGGCTTATGTAGCTAGGTATCAGAAATCTAGATGGGATACTGTTATGCAATTGGCCAAGCAGGCCCATGGCCAGCTGGCTAGTGAACTAGAACAGGTGGCTGCTGATGGCATTGAAGCCTCTAAGGTTCAGTTTCATGCTGCTGTGGATGTTAATGTTGTTTCTCTAGGTCATGGCCATCAGTGTAGCTTTTCAGTAGGTTGGCCTGGCTCAGGTGTACTAGTTTGTCACAGGATACCCAGACTAAGGCTATGGATTTTCCTGTGGTGGGAAATTCTCTGTTTGGAGAGCAGACGAAATTACATGAAGAAGATGGATGAATATAGGACTACTTACAAGAGTGCCCAGGCTAAGGAGGCGGCAAGCCACTCCTCAAAGGCATGCCCCCAGGGTAGGCCTTTTCACAACCTTTCTACCAGACTCAGGCCTCCTCTGCCTATGCTCCAGAGGGCTTCTTCAGAGGCAGGGGCAGGCGAGGGGTGGGCAGACTGCTCCCACCCCCAGCCTAAAGCTCCTGCAAAACAGGCACCCTGATGGGGTGCCCAGGGTCGATTCTCCTGTACCAGTGGGGGGCAGGCTGGCTTACTTCAGTCAGAATTGGGCTTCTTTAACCTCAGACAAGTGGGTCCTGGAAGTAGTAAGCCAGGGTCTGGTTCTCAGCTTCAAAAAGTTTCCCAAGTTGAGAAGCAGACTTTTTCTACCTTCAAGTGCTTCAGAGACCCTCGCTCTGGAAACAGAGGTCTCATCCCTGTTAGCTCTCAGAGCAGTAGAAAGGGTTCCTCCCCTGCATCAGGGCAGGGGTCTGTATTCCAGATACTTCCTTACCCCAAAAAATACAGGAGAATGGCGGCCCATTTTAGATCTCAGATATCTGAACAAGCATCTTTTGAAACCAAAGTTCAAAATGGTAACTCTGGCAATGATTTTACCTTCCCTAAGGCCAGGGGACTGGCTAGCCTCCCTGGACCTCAAGGATGCCTATTTCCATGTCCTAATCAGAAGATCCATCGAAAGTACCTCAGATTGAACTGCCCTCAGGTCATTACCAGTTCAGAGCAATGCCCTTTGGCCTTACCTCTGCTCCAAGGGTATTCCAAAGTGTCTAGCAGTGGCAGTGGCCCACTTAAGGAGGCAGAGGATTGCTTTTCCTATCTAGACAGTTGGCTCATTGTAGGCCAGTCCCAGAACAGGTAAAATCTCACCTGCAGGTCACCCAGCAGCTTCTCACCTCCCTGGGTTTTCTGCTAAACCTGCCAAAGTCGGTTCTGGAACCAGTCCAGGTACTCACCTTTATGGGGCAGAATTGGACACAAAGCTAGCCAGAGCCTTTCTTCCCCCAGAAAGGGTAAGGAATTTAGTGGCTCTGGCCTCTTCCTTCACTCTGCAGGTCTCTCGACCAGCAAAACACTTCTGCAGCTCCTGGGGCACATGGCTGCATCCACAGCTGTTGTGCAGGGAGCCAGATTTCAGATGAGAGACATTCAGTTTCACTTGAGAACCTTTTGGTCTCAGAGAGAGACCCCTTTCCAGTTGGTCCCAGTGACTCGAACCTTGATCCTAGTTCTCCAGTGGTGGCAGGATCAGAGCAATTTAGAGCGGGGGTCCCCTTCATTTCCCCTTCTCACGACTTGACTCTCACTACAGATGCTTCCCTTCTGGGTTGGGAGCCCACATGGGTGACCTTTCCACTCAGGAGTTTGGTCCCCCAGGAATCTCTGCTCCACATCAATTTGCTGGAACTCAGAGCTGTCTTTTAGCTCTTCAAGCTTTTCTGCATCTGTCCACGACAAGTTACAAGTCAGAACAGACAACACCACAACAATGTGGTACATCAACAAACAGGGGGGCACTCGGTCTTGACCTTGTGCACCGAGGGCAATGAGTTGTGGTCTCTGGCCTATTCCTGAACACTTCCCTCATAGGAGTTCATCTTCAGGGAAGGACATTGTCCTAGCGGATGCCCTCAGTAGATTTCCCAGGGCCATCACGAATGGTCCCTGGATCCTCAAGTGCTGAGGGATAGTTTTGCCAGGTGGGGCATCCCTCAGATAGATCTTTTGCAGCCCCAGACAATCACAAACTTCCTCTGTTCTGTTGCAGGCCTCCAGTGCTGGGCTCAGTTCCCTGGATGCCTTTCTTCTGGATTGGGAGGGAAGTTCCTCTATGCTTTCCCCCCCTTTCCTCTCCTATTCAAAGTACTAGTCAAAATCAGATCTCAGCCTTGCAGGGTGATTCTGATTGCCCCGGATTGGGCCAGGCAGCCCTGGTACCCACTCCTTCTGTCTCTGACAGTCCATCTTCCCTGTGCCTCCCAGGAATCACAATCTGTTGAGCTGTGCCCAGGGAAAGGGTTGGTATCCGGACCTCAAATCCCTCAACCTCAAGGCCTGGCTCTTGAGGGTTAGAGTTTGCTGATTTACACCTCTCTCAGGGTGTTCTTGAGATCCTAAAGGCTTCAGAAAGCCTTCCACTAGGGCTACTTATAGTTCTAAATGGAAAAGGTTTTCCATTTGGTGTGCTGGGAAAAATATTTCCCCAGAATCTGCTGAATTGCCCGTTTTGTTAGATTACATGGTACATCTTAATTCCTTGGGTCTCAGACCAGCTACCCTGAGAGTTCATTTGGCAGCTGTGTTTGCTTTTGTGTCAGTAGGAAAGTCATCCCCTCTTTCCTCTCATCCTGTGTTTTCCAAGTTTTCTAAGGGATTACTCCATACTAATCCTCCCTTTCGGGAACCGGCCCCTGCTTAGGACCTTAATGTTTGCATTGCCCAGTTAATGCAACCCCCTTTTGAACCTCTGTCTTCTGCAGAGCTTAAGTACCTAACTTGGAAAACTGTTTTTCTAGTGGCTATCACTTCTGCCAGATGCACAAGTGATTTGCAAGCCTTGTCAGTGGAGACTGACTTTATTTCTTTCCACAGGATAAGGTAGTCCTTAGGACTAATGAGGAAGTTTTGCCTAAGGTGGTTTCAGGTTCCATCTTAATCAATCTATCTCCTTCAGTATTTTTCACTGATCCTCCTCTTGCGGGTGAGAGGAGGTTGCACAACCTGGATGTTAAGAGAGCTCTTAGTTATTATATAGGCGTACCAAAGGTCACAGGTTCGAATCCCTCCAACTTTTCCTTACCTATGGTGAAGTTGGAAAGGCAAACCTGCCACTAAGAGATCAATAGCCAGGTGGATTGTCTCTTGTATCAATTTTGTTATCAGAAGTGGGCAGAGCCCCGGTTTGAGGGCTCATTCTACCAGGGTACAGCTCGCTCTAGCTGCTGCCAGAGATATCCCTTTATTAGAGATTTGCCAGGCTGCTACTTGGAAAACGGTACACACTTTTACCAAGTATTACTCCCTGGATGTCCAGGCCAGGAAGATGTTTGGTTTGGCACAGCTGTTCTTCAGAGCCTATTCCCTAAGTAGGTTCTGCCCTCCTCCATGGAGGTACTGCTGTGTATTCTGCTAATGTCTATAATAGCAAGACTTCATGTTGTTTGAAGAAAAATACTCACCTTAGTAATGTTGTTTCTTCTAATGAATCTTGCTATATTATGAACCTCCCCAACCTGCCTCTCAGAACCTCTACTTGGTAGAGTGCGGGCAACTTAGATGTAGGCACTACTTATGTCCTGTTAGCATTTTGTCCCTTTGGGACTTTGGGGATGTTATGTATTCTGTGTGTGTGTGCTTTATTATACTTATGTTCCATTTTCATATTATTAGAATGGTGTTAGTATTTCTGGTCCCTGACTTGAGTCTTGGGTGTTGGGACCATCAATGGTTGTTATTATTTAGGTAGCCATTTGGCTAATGTAGGTTACAGCTTCCACACAGACCTTAGTGAGTTTGGCTCGTAAAGATCTGACAGTTCAAGTTTGAAATGACACAGATAGAGCTGCTCTCGTGCCAAAATTCTATTTTGGAATGGTTTTAACCATTTCACTCCGGAGCAGTTCTAGAGCTGGAACAAACTGCTAATGTCTATAATATAGCAAGACTCCATTAGAAGAAACAACATTACTAAGGTGAGTAATTTTTTCTTCATTTGCCTTGTTCTTAAAGACAAAACTGCTGTTGCAACAATATTTGCTTTTCTCTGTTCTATTTTTTTTTCAAACATCTGGATGGTTGGCACCTTGCAGCGAGTTCTTCTCTTCATTTAATATATTCTTAACTGTCTGATCTGTTCTTATCTTTCATCTAGTCCAAAGTCAGTCACCCTCTGAAAAGTGTATCTGTGCATTTATGAAAAAGGATATCTAATGTTAATGGAACATAAAGTTATGAATTCTGAAGTAATAAGAATTCAATGAAGGGTACAGACCGCATTGGTTAGTACTGGTAATTATTGTCCAGAAACTAGGTCTGTTAATCAGCAGATTCTAGCTGTAACAGATTAAATTGCCCCAGGGTATGTTGTATTGTATTGTATTGTATTGTATAATAGTAATACTGTGCAATCTGTTTGAAGGGACCCTAAGGTGGAGCTTCTTGGTGAGGGTGGGCCAGAGCTCCACCATACCCCTTGTTGGGATGGGTATGGGTATTGGACAACCAGTAGTTGGTTGCCCTCTTAGGTGGGGAGGAATGTGACCAAGTGACCCCTGTCATTGGTGAGGTGCCCTGGTAGGGAGAGATGTGGGTCTTTCCTTGCCCCCCATTAACCTGCCTTATGCCTATGTTATATAAAATACATGGAATGAATAGATGAAAGAGCTGGAGTGCTTTAAAAACAAAGATTAAAAGTGCTAGCTAATAAAGTGCAGGGATATGTTAAATGCTATGGTTAAAGTACCAGAATAGTGCTCTCTGTACAAAGAAAAAAGTAAGAAATATAAAATGCATCTGTGCCTTTAATTGCAGTAATAAAACAAATATAGAAAGGGGAGCCACAGAGTAAGGGCCCATCTGTTTTCTATGGTTGCAACCTCTATCTTCCTTTCTAGTGCAGCTATCCCTTTCTTTCTTGGTTGGAGGCAGGCCACCTCTAATCAGCCCCCCCCCCCCTTTCATTGTCTAAAGCCTCTTTCAACTTCTTCCTTCTGGGTCCAGGTAAAAAGGTTCATGTAAGGGAACCTTGTAGTTATAAACTAAAACACAAGTGGCAATATGTGTTTTACTTAGTGGCTAGTTAAATGAGCCCAGGATTAAATAAACCAGTAAGCAGCATTCCCTTTCCCTTTACTTTATTATGCATCCTGTGCTGCCTTGCTAGAAATACAAAGGTAACATAAGTGGGATATTACTAAGATACAGTATTATTAGATGCTCTGTTAGCAAGCAGCAAAATGCTTGGTTAATAGTTTACCTCAGGTTAATTTGCTGGTGTGTAAACAGTCTTGCAGAGGGTAAAAAGAGGTAGAAAAGATACTGTTTGGGGGCCTGATAAGCTGCAGCCTTCTCTGCAGCAGGACAGGGGTGTCGGCTGCACAAGCTCTTCTTCTGCACTCAATCTGTTGCTATAGGGAAGCAGTGGCCCCTAGAGGCCTATATTTATACAGATTCTAGCTACTTTAATTATTGATTGAAGGAGGAGCTACAGTAATTAAAAAGATAATCAAGCATTTAGAGTCACTTTCTAATCAGGATTATGGTGTGTAATAAAGATGTTGGAAAGAAATAGTTATTAAAGTAATAAGGTTTAAAAGCAACTTTTTGTACTATGTATAGGAACAAGTTGTGAGCCTAGAAACTCCAAAATGTACTTAATTGGAAATGAAGTGATGTCACGTGACAGTGATGTCATTGATAAAAACATACATAAGCCTACCACTAGGGTGGATTTATTAGATAAGGCGTCAGTCTAGAACTGACTGTGAGAGGTGTAAGACCTTAAGTTAAGAAGGCTTGTGTCTACACCCTAGACAGCATTGATGTTATTGACTTAATGACAATTTTCTTATTTTCTGTTCTGAATAATTATCATTTTATGCTACAAATAATAAAATGATAAATGCCAGCCTGGCATTTTTTATGCACTGATTTTGATGTCTGCCTGCTAATTGTCTCCTGAACAATAACCCCGCTACACTGATATACTTTGTACTCCCTAGTCTGTCCACCAAATCATCTATTCTGGGCATAGGATAACTGTCAAATTCTGACACTTGATTGTTTCCTAAAATCAAGGCAGATTCTGACACCCCTTCTTTTTTGTTTACTTTTACCATGGGAGATGACCAAGCACTCCTCAACCCTTCTATGATACCCAATTCTTTCATTTTCTTTTAATTTCCTTAACCACGTCAGTTCTTAACCGCTCTGGCAACCTATATGTCTTTTGCCTAACAGGACGAACATTCCTTGTCACTGTTACATGCTCAACCCCTTTTGCTCAGCCTGGTACTGTGGTAAAAGTACTGTTAAATGTCTATAGCACATTACAAATGTCTGCAGTTTGTTCTGAGATTAAGGAAACATTCACCTTTACACTATCAGTAGTTAGTTTATTCCAGTGTATCATAAGCTACATCAATATCTTCCTTATCAGTTTCTGGTAAAACTAGCAAAGCAGCTTTTGGCATTTTTTACCAACCCATTTCTTGAGGAAGTTAGCATGGTATATCTTAGGATTTTTCCTGTCAGGGGTCTCAGTCTCTTAGTTAACAGTGCTGGTACATCTAAAGAACCTCATAAGGCCCTTGCCACTTCATTAACAGTTTATTTCTAGGGACATGGATATGTTGTTCATCCACACTGTCTGACAGGTTCCTTGCCACTTTAAATCTTGGTGGGAGGTCTTCAAGCTGGCTCCTCCCACCCACCTGGGTGGTAAAACTCTCAGCTCCGCCCCATGATGCCAGATCTTCCTTACCGCTTGGAAGCTCAGGTTCCCTCCTTAACGCTCTGCGTGATAGACTGGATCCTAATTCTTCAGTTCGTCTGAAACTCGTCTTAAAATTTTCAAGACTTCGGTCTTCCTTTTCCCTCACGGTTGCGATGGACAAATCTACTCCCGGTTTTCGGTGATGCCCGTGTGGGCAGAAGATGTCCAGGATGGATCCGCACTCCACGTGCATCTACTGCCTTGGCCTAGAACATGACCCGCAGGCCTGTGAGTCTTGCTGTTCGTTTTTGGACAACGTCTTGGAGGACCGGGCTGCCCGGTTGAAGCTCGGGCGCCCCAAGAAGTGCTACCCGCCGGTTAAGTCGAAAGAGGCCCATTGGACAGTTACCACGGCGGCTGGCCCAGCTGAGCAGCTCGAGCAGATGATTGCCCTCGAGGAGGCGGCGGCCCAGGCTGCATCTTCCTCCTCCTCAGTCACTGCATTTATCCCGCTCGCCTTGGGTACCTCGTATTCTACTTCATTCAAGGAGCTTTGCCATTCCCTTTCCACGAAGGGAGAGGAGCCATCGGGACATTCCTCTCGGTTCAAGAAGAAGGATTCCAAGGGTAAGTCCCATCGTCGGCGTTCATGGGAGCGGGAGAGGTCCCCTTCCCCAGACAACCGACCGTCGACTTTGGTCGAGGTTGCGGCTAAGGCTGCTGGCTTCACGGTGTCCCCGTCAGGTCAGCCGGCCGAGACAGCCGTCGACGCGGTCGAGATTTTCCTTGACCCATCGGACGGTTTGTCGACTGGTGAGGCAGACAACCCATCTTCGCTGGTTCCCCCGGTGGAAACCGAGGATTTACCTGCGCCATCAGTGCAGCAGTCCCCGGTTAAGACGTCCGAGCCGAGGGAGGAGAGGGTGTCCCCTGCTCCCTCCCAGGCCCTCCCTCAGACACACCGAGGATCTCGGTCTCGGACCTCTTGTCGGTCCAGCCAATCCCGCCGACATTGGCGGTCTCAGTTTCGGCACCGAGATAAGCGGATGAGGAGAAGCTTCGGCGCAAATTGCGTCGACGCTACGAGGAGCTGATGTGGCAGCAGTTTTGTCCGGGGCTAAGTCGACTCCGATGCCTTCCCCGGCCATCAAGTGGCTGTCACCCGATCGGCCAAAGCAACCTCTCGCTGCAGTTGAGATGCCCATGTCTGGGCCGGTTGTTCGGCCTAAACTTGCTGCCCCTCCGATTGTGGTGGAACCTCTGCCTCCACAACCAAAATCGGGGGCACCAACCAAGGACTCTCGATCGGCTCAAGGCCTGCCCCACAGGTTGTCGGTCACCCTCACTCCCGACCGTCCTCGGCAGGTGGAGGGGTGGCTCAGGCCCTAGGCAGCTCTTCGCGGACTCTTCGGAGTCCAACGACAACTCCTCCCTGTTCTCCAGGCAGGTTGACATGGAGTCCTCCAGGGGCCAGTCACTGAACGAAAGCCCATTGTCCTTTATGGGTCTGCTTTGGCTGATCTCGGAATCCACCGGGATGCAGCTCAAGCCCGTGTCCAAATGGGCCAAGTATCCCCTGATGGAGATACTGGACCGAGGGGATTCACCCACGGAGGCCTTTCCTGTGGCTGAGGCCATTGTCAGCCCAACCTTGGAGCTTTGGCAGCGGCCTGCTTCCTGTCCTGTGCCTTCGGCCAGGATGGCCAGGAAGTATGCGGTCCCTACCGGCTCTCTGCCCGGATTTTCGGTGCACCCCTCTGCCGAGGGGTTGGTCACCGACAGCGTTTTCCGGCGTTCCGAGAATGCCAGGGAGGTGGACAAGCCCCCCCGACAAGGAGTCCAAAAAGCTGGACTATGCCGGGCGCAAGGTGTATGCTGCGTCCTCCCCTTGGCCTCCACCAGGCCAGCTCAGCAGTGCTGATGGCACACTTCTCCCATGCCCTCATGGGCTCCCTGGATGAGGTGATCCCTCATCTCCCGGCCGACCTCCAGACCACGGTCTGGCATGTCCAGGACCAGGGTAGGGCAGTGGTGAAGCAGCAGCTCCAGACAGCTCTGGACATACGGGATTCCTGTGCCAGATCAATGGCGGCCGCGGTGGCCATGCACCGCAGGGCATGGCGGAGGATATCCACCTTTACAGCGGATACCCAGCACAAGTTGGCGGATGTCCCCTTCTTGGGGACCGACCTCTTCAGCCCTGGAATGGAAGGTCACCTCCAGCGGATCGAAAAGTCCAATGCCACCCTGGACTCGGTCACCTCCGCCCAGAAGGACAAAGGCCGCCATCAGCAGCAGCACAAGTCCTTTCGTCCTTCTGCACCTGCGGCATGTCCGGCCCACCAGCATCAGGGCCAGCAGGCTCGTGCTTGGCATCCCAAGCCCGCGGCTTCCTCCAACAGGAAGCAGGGAGGTAAAGGCCCAGGAGGTCCCTCGGCCAGTCCCTCCTCCAAGCCTGCCTAGTGACGGGTTGAGGGGTGTCACCCCCAGCCCTGTCACTCCCCCCTTGGTGCCCCCGTGGGGGGATGGCTCTGCCACTTCCTTTCCGCCTGGTTCGCTATCACCATGGACCACTGGGTGTTGGAGGTGGTAGGAAAGAGCCTGCCTCTGGAGTTCGAGCAGACCCCACCCTTTTGAGCCGTTGCCCCTTGGGGGGCTATGGGGTCTGCAGCCTCGCTGTCAGCCCACCAAGCTGATATTGGCCTGGTCCTCGAAAAAGAGGTGATCAGGAAGGTGGCGGATCCTCCTCCAGACCCGGGGTTTGTGTCCAGGTATTCCCTGGTCCCAAAATGGATGGGGGGGCTGGTGCACCATTCTCAACCTGAATGACCTAAACAGGTTCCTAAGGTTTCGGACCTTCAGGATGGTCACTCTGGTGCAGATAATCCCATCCTTGGAATGAGGCATGTGGTTCTGTTCCCTGGACCTCCAGGACGCATTCTTTCACGTCCCAATCCGTCCGTCTCATCAGAGATTCCTCCGCTTCAGAGCGGAGGGATCCCTTTACGAGTTCTGGGCCATGCCCTTTGGCCTCTCTCTAGCTCCCAGGGTCTTCACCAAATGCATGGCAGTGGTGACAGCATTCCTGCAGCGTCGAAGGGTCTGGGTGTACCCCTACCTGGATGATTGGCTGATTGCAGCCCCCTCCAGAGCGGAGGTGGAGCGGTCCAGAGATCTGTCCCTCCAGGTTTGCTCTCAGATTGGCCTCCTCATCAACGAGGCCAAGTCGGAACTCATGCCAAAGCAGGTGATACTTTTCATCGGGGCAGAGCTCGACTCTCTTTGAGCCAGAGCACGGCTCTTGGCGGACAGGGCTGAGGTTCTTTCCTCCTTTGCCCAATCATTTCTAGTTGGATAATCGTGCCCTGCCCGGGACTTCCTGCATCTCCAGGGCCTCATGGCGGCCTGCACCAGCGTGGGCCATTGAGCCCGCTGGTACATGCATCCCCTTCAATGGGGACTGGCCGGCCAGTGGTCACAGTGCTTCGATCCGTTGGATCAGCTAGTTACAGTGACCCAGGGAATGTGGAACGCTCTCCAGTGGTGGACCATTCAGGCACACCTGTAGGAGGGCATCCCATTTGTCCGCCCCGAGTCGATGGTCTCTCTATTGACCGATGCCTCTCTGATGGGTTGGGGTGCCCATCTGGGGGAGTGCAGAGCGCACGGCCTCTGGTCCCCTCGGGAGTCCCAATGCCACATCAACCTGCTGGAGCTTTGAGCAGTTCATCTAGTCCTCACCGCCTTCACTCCGTTTCTATGGGGTCAAGTGGTTCAGGTCCAGATGGACAATACCATGACCATGTACTATCTAAACCACCAGGGTGAGGCGCGCTCCATGCCTCTGTGCAGGGAAGCTCTCCGCATTTGGTCAATCGTGCACAGCCTGGAGGCGGATCTCCTTGCCATTCACGTGGCAGGAGCCTCCAACACCCTGGCCAATGCCCTAAGCCGGATAGGGGCTGCGTCTCACGAGTGGTCTCTCCTGCCAGAGGTAGTACAAGATCTCTTCTCCCACTGGGGCACGCCTCAGGCGGACCTGTTTGCCTCCAAGGAGAATGCGAAGCTGGGACTGTTTCATGCCCGCCCCCCTCAGCAGGGCTCACTGCAGAGGATGCCTTCTCGAGGCCATGGACCCCAGGCCTCTTCTATGCCTTTCCCCCATTTCCCTTGACCCACAAGGTGCTTCTCAAGGTGAGGAGGGACAAGGCGCAGGTGATTCTGGTAGCCCCAGACTGGCCCCATCAGTTCTGGTATCCAGATCTCCTCAGTCCGCTCCAGGCTCCCGAGGCGACTTCCAGCCCGCCCAGACTTGATCTCAGTCAATCAGTGGAAGGTATTCCATCCGGACCTTTAATCCCTGCACCTGACGGCCTGGTTCCTGAGTGGCTAGAGTTCCAGGCCTTGGGTCTTTCCGACGAGGTCCTCAACATCGTTGAGGCGTCCTGTAAGGAGTCAACCAGAAAGTGCTACCGCCTTCAAATGGAAGAGATTCTCCGTTTGGTGTCAGGGCAAGGGCCTGGAACCTTCCTCCTGTTCCTTGGCAAGCATTCTGGACTACCTGTGGTCCCTTTCTCAGCAAGGGCTTCAGTCGATGACCCTTAAGGTGCACCTGGCAGCCATCTCTGCTTAACGGGCACTGGCCGGGAAGCAATCGGTGGCATAGGAGAAGGTAGTCGGGTGCTTTTTCAAAGGCCTTGATCACATATCCCCTCCAGTGCGAGAACTTCCACCTCCATGGGATCTACTGCTGGTATTGGCTAAGCTCATGGGCAGGCCATTCGAACCAATGCACAGGTGCAATATCTCCCACCTGTCATGGAAGACTGCCTTCTTGGTGGCCATCACGTCAGCCAGAAGGATGGGAGAGCTCCAGGCACTTTCCATTGAGTCTCCCTATCTGGTCTTCCACAGGGACAAGGTTGTCCTGCGCCCCCACCCGAAATTCCTTCCGAAGGTGGTGTCGGAGTTTCACCTTAACCAGGTGTTGATTCTGCCAGTGTTCTACTCCAATCACACTCGGGGCGAATATAGGCTCCATGCTTGGAGCCTAGAAGAGCTACGCTTATTACATGGGCCCGGACGGCTGAAGTTCAGGAGAGGTTCACCAGCTGTTGTCACCCTACGCTGAAGCCGCACCTGGCAGACCTGCAGCCAAGCAGACGATAGGCAGGTGGGTCACCTCCTGCATAGATCTCTGCTGTAGGTTGGCAGGCATGGAGCCTCCCAGAGGGATAAGAGCTCATTCTACCCACCATACCGCTGCATTGGTAGCTGCTTTCAGGGATGTCCCTATCCAGGAAATCTGCAGGGCTGCTACCTGGAAGTCAACACATACCTTCATCACTCTTTACCACATCGACCTTGAGTCACGCCGGGATGCTGGTTTGGGGGCCTCGGTTCTCCAGTCTTTATTCCCTAAGTAGGGGGTGTGCGCCTTGCCTCCCTCCTCCCAGAGAACTGCTAGGAGTCTTCCAGACAGTGTGGATGAACAACATGTCCATGTCCCTAGAAATACAGGTTACTCACCTGTAACAGGAGTTCTAGGAATGGTATATGTTGTTCATCCACACGACTATAACCTCCCGGCTTCGGCCTCTAACCTGCTTCCAGCGGGCTAGATCTGGCATCATGGGATGGAGCCGAGAGTTTTACCACCCGGGTGGGAGGGAGGAGCCAGCTTGAAGACCTTCTGGCAAGATTTAAAGCGGCAAGGAACCTGCCAGACAGTGTGGATGAACAACATATACCATTCCTAGAACCCCTGTTACAGGTGAGTAACCTGTATTTTCTGTTGTAAGTAACAGTAGCAAAACCTTTTCATCTGGCTAGAAACCTTTTTCTTTTACCCCATGGTCATAATATACCTTCTTCTGGTTTTGAGCCTCTTCCTGATTACTATGGGCAATTTCAACATATTTTGCCAGCTTCTTTCTTAGAGCACACATATAAGAAGACATAGATTATTTCTGAGTTGGGTTAACGTCCCACATTTCTATTATCACATCCAGTGATCCTCTTGGCTGACTGCCATACAACATTTCAAATGGTGAAAAACCCTGTTGGTGCCTATGGCACTTGTCTGTAACCAAAAAGTAGGTAAGGCAAGTATTGGTTCCAATCTTTCCCTTCCTCATTTACAAACCTTTTTAACATGCATTTTAGGGTTTGGTTAAAACACTCAACAAGATCATCTGAGAGTGATTGGGGGAGGTTCTTATGGCAGTGATACCTAGTAGTCTGTACAGCTCCTTAAGCAATGCAGCACCAAAATTACCACCCTGATCAGTAATAATTTCTTTAGGCGTGCCTATTCTACTGAAAATTTTGGCAAGCTCTGCTGCAGCATTTGGGGCTGTAACAGTACGCACTGGAATGGTTTCTACTGTAGGTATCAAGTAGCATAGTCACATACTACAAGGATTAATCATTACCCTTTTTACTTTTGTCTAAAGGACCAACC
This sequence comes from Neoceratodus forsteri, assembly GCA_016271365.2. Classification (NCBI taxonomy): domain Eukaryota; kingdom Metazoa; phylum Chordata; order Ceratodontiformes; family Ceratodontidae; genus Neoceratodus; species Neoceratodus forsteri. The sequence continues at coordinate 514,945,549 of CM028137.1, forward strand.
ACATCCATTGTAATTTTTCTCAAAAGGCACATCTATCAAGGGTAGGGGCACCAGGAGCACCATATCTTTTCTAGTGACTTAGGGCTACTTTCTGACACTTTGCACAGGAATTACAATAGGTAGCAACATCTTCATGAATTTCAGGCCAGTAAAATCTATACAGCAATCTGGCAAGGGTGCGATCCCTCCCTGAGTGACCAGACATAGGACTGTCATGTGCTATCTGTAACAATTCTGTTCTATACTTCTGTGGTATAACCAGTTGTTCTGTCTGTTCCTGTGTCTGAGGTTTAACCCAAACTCTGTACGGTAACCCATTACATTTTTTAAACATTGGTCCACCCTGTTTTGGTTTCATCCCCAGCTGCTTAAAATAAACCTGGAGAGAAACACCATTAGCTTGTTCTGAAAGAAAATCACAATCAGTTATCAATTTAGTTTCAGCATTTTCTTATTTTAACCCTTAATGTCCATCAGTCATTTCTTGCCATAGTTTCTTCAGGCTTCGTCTTTCTTTCCTGGATTTCCAGATCTTGGAGCTGTGCTCAGACAAGTCCAAATCAAAATCTTTGGAAGGAAAAGTGTTCCCACCGTCTGAAATTTTCTTTGCCTGAGCTCTTGTCACCACTGCTGCTGAAACATCAGTATTTACTCCATTTTGCTCAACTCAGTAAATCCTGGAAAGTCATTTCCAATAATCACAGGCACAGGTAACTTTGGTACTACCCCCACTTTCATTTGGTGCAGAGTCACTTGGGTGGTGGGATAGTATCAAGTGTCCCTGTGGATGCAGATGACACCAGTACCTCGTCCCTTTGCATAGTGTTTTCCCAGTACTTTAAAATGCACTAGGGTCTGTCTGCTTCCCGAATCAACAAGTCCCTTCACAGTCTTATCCCCCACCTTCGGGCCTGTTAAGTACTTGCCCCAATTTGCCAAGGACAAATCTGCTCCAGTGCCATTCTCCTTACTATGACAGTTTCTTGCAAAATGGCCTGGCTTATTAGTTATAGCAGATAATGTCTTTGGGCATAGATTTGTTACCCCCACTAGAGTTCTTATCAGGCTTGGAATTTAAATGGGGAAAAAGAGTGTCTTACCAGTGCTTGGCTGTTACCTTGCTGCTGTGGCATCTGTCTGGCCATTTGGTAGTCCTCTGCCAAAAAAGCAGCCTTTTCCCCACTCTCTGGTCGGTGTTCCTTTACCTAGAGCTGCACATTAGTATGCAAGATGTTGATGAATTGCTCCATGGCAAATGTGTCTATCTGTGGGACTGTTTTGCTCTCTGGTTGGATCTATTTTATCAGGAGTTCTCGGAGTCAGGTGAAGGCTTCTTGATTGTCAACCGTGTTGTACCTCAGAGATAGAAATCTCTGCCAGTATCTCTCTCCAGAGATGTCATACCATTTCAGGATTTTGCTTTTCACCAGGTCATAGTTTTCTGACTGTGCAGTGTCCATACTGCTGTAGGCAAGTTGGGCTTTCCCTGTCAGGTAGGGTACCAGTCTGATTGTCCATTGTTGCTTTGGCCATTGGCAGGCTGTGGCAACTCTTGCAAAAGTTGTCAGGTATGCCTCAGTGTCATCTGAGGGACACAACTTTGTAAGTTTAATGGCTTTTAAGTTGCTTGCATTTTGTTGCTCGTCTGGATCTGTGCCGGATCCTTTGCCTTTGATAGCTTGCAAGGCATCCAGCCATCGCTGCTCCTATTGCTGCATCTCTTCTCTCATCTCCTGTTTCTGTCACTGCATCTCTTCTCTGCTCTTGTCACTGCATCTCTTCTTTTCTCTGTGCTTCTAAATGTTGAAGCTCTTCTTCTCTCTGCTTCTCCATCTCTTTTTGTTGTATAGCCCACTATTTGAAAAAGTCCGTCAGGCTTTTAGGTTCTGTCAGTTCCTGTTCTTTTTCCATAACTTGTGCTGGCTATACAATCTCAGCTTGGACTTGTTTGGCTGCCATTCTCCTGGTAATCACTCCTGGACTTGCTGCTGCAGAATCCATACCTTCCTTGTGCTTCCCTGTTACTAGGTCCAGTACCCACACATAAAACTCTTGTCTTAGGGCATGCATGGCTTAAATCCCACTTAGGCTGACACCATCTGTCATTGAGGCACAGATCAGGCAGCACGGGAAAACCCAGGAGCAGTTGCAGAATTCAGCAAAAATATTTATTTACAACAGCAGTAACATTAAAAAAAAAAACTTATTCAGTGTAACTATTTACAAAGGCAAAATACAATAGAGTTTTCCATCAGTCTCTTTTTCTTCCTTCAGCAATTGCAGCTCAGCTCCCTTATAAGTCCTTCTAACCACCATTCTTAATCAAGCATCCTATTCTTATATATTTTAGGCAGATGCAAGGAAAGAACAGTGTGCTTGAGGTTAGGCCCCATTTCCACAGCTTTTGCAAAAAGGCTTAAAGATTTGCACTCTGGTAACCCCTTGAGTTTTCCAATAACTTTTTGCAATCATCTCAAAGTATAATTATATACATTTCAAAAGTAATGCTATGTATTTTCCAGACAAAAGGGATCCCAGTATCAGTTAAATTCCCACATAACGAATGCATATATTTTTATAATATAAGATATACAAGGCAGGAAAAGACAGACAGCAAGAGAGGACTTAGAGATAGTGAGAAGCAAAGAATTGTGAGCCTGTCTTGTTAACCAAGTCTGAAGACTCACAGGAAAATTTGGTTGCGCAACCAGTCAGAGACAGGAAAGGGAAAGAACAGATCCTTGCATTTAAACACTTTCTCCATAATAACTGGGACAGGGTCCTATTCTACTCTGTCACAAGGGTCAGTGGTGACTCAGGAGGTCGATCACTTTTCGGCAAATCCTCTGAGTCTGAGGACTCCTCCCTTCACTCTTGTGATGTAGAATCAGGGGAGGATCTGTCTATGAAGCATGGTCCCACTTCCTTTCGGTGTTTGCTTTGTCTCATTTTGAAATCAACCAGGATTCAGATAGAGCCTGTCCAAAAACAGGCCATGTATCCCTTGACCGAAATTCTCAACTGAGGTGACTCCCTGGAAGTTGCCTTCCCAGTCGCCAAGGCCATTCTTGCTCCCTGAGGAATCTCCAATGAGCAAAGTGCTGGTGCAGTGCATCATTGTATTACCAAGCAACTTTGCTTTCCTGTTAATTTGCAACTTTGCATACTAAGGTTTGTTCTAATAAACTAAATTATTTGAATTTCAAACTTGGATGGACTTCTGCTTATTGCTTAGGAGTTAACACAAACCAAAGCAGTTCTCTTGTGTGCTGGTTATACTTTGTTTTTTGGTTAACTGTGGGCTGGACCCCCTTAACCTGCACTGCTCCCCAGTCCTAAGTGCAGTTCTTTTGGAATGGTCATTCTTAGACCAGATTTGGAGCTTTGGGAGGACCCTGCCATGCGCCGTTGGCTCATATGGCCCAAACGTATGTAGTTCCTATGGGTTCCCTGTTGGGTTTCACTGAACATCCCTCAGCTGAGGATTAGGTGGCTGACTGTCTTTCAGCGTACTGGCAATGTCTGGGACATGGACAGACCTTCTGACAATCCAAGAAATTGGATCACATGGCCAAAAAGGTCTGTGTGGCCTCTTCTCTCGGCCTTCAGCAGGCGAGTTCAGCCCTTTCAAAGGCCTATTTTGCTCACTTTTTACTCGGCCCTCTATCAGGTGCTTCCTCGGCTCCTGGCTGACTTACAGATCACAGTCAAGCAAGTCTTGGACCTGAGGTGAACAGTGACCAAACAGCTCCAGATGGCCATGGACATCAATGATTCCTGTGCCTTTTCTTTGGCTGCAGTGGTGGCCATGTACTGCAGGGATTGACTGCTGATTTCTACCTTTACGGCAGATACCCAACACAAGTTGGCAGATGTCCCCTTCTTGGACACAGACTTGTTTGGGCCGGGGTGGAAGGACACTTCACTCAGACTGAGAAGTCCTATGCCACCCTGGACTCTTGTCACCTCCTCCCTGAGGGATCTCAAGGGAGGGCTCCAAGCTTCAGAGGTAGAAGCCCTTTCGGACCCCCTCTCTGCCCTTGTGGCCAAGCTGTCCCAACCCCCAGCTGGGCATCAGGCCCAGACTTGATATCCTCAACCAAAGTCAGTTGCTTCAGTCGTCCACAAACCAGGTGGTCAAGGTCTCGCTGCTTCCTCAGCTGGTACCCCCTCCATCTCCAAGCCTGCCCAGTGACTGGCTGGGAGGTGCCTACCTTATGCCTGTCCTGTTTTCCCTGGGTCCTCCCATGGGGGGACAGCTCCACCACTTCCTTCCTTTCTGCCTACTCCACTGTTACCATGTACAAGTGGGTCCTCAAAGTGGTTGGTCAGAGTCTGCCTCTAGAGTTAGAGACTTAACAGCCATGCCGAGCCCACATCCCATGTGAGGACTTGGTGACTGCCAACATGCTGTCAGCCCTTCAGGAAGACATTGCCCAGCTCTTCCAGAAGGAGGTAGTGGCTCAGGTCCTAGACCCTCCAGTAAGCCCAGGGTTTGTTTCCAGGTACTTCCTAGTTCCAAAGTGGATGAGGGGCTGGCACCCAATCTTAGATCTATATGACTTGAACAAATTCCTTAGATCAAGCACCTTCAGGATGGTCACTGTCTCTGATCATTCCGTCCATGGAGCAGAACATGTGGTTCTGCTCTCTAGATCTTTGGGATGCATTCTTCAGTTGTTCCCATCCATCTGTCCAACTGCGGGTTCCTTCAGTTCCAAGTGGAGAGGATTCTCTACAAATTCCAGATCATGCCCTTTAGCCTCTCCTCAGCTCCCAGGGTCTTCACCAAGTGCATTGCAGTGGTGGCAGTCCACCCAAGATGTTGAGGGGTCGTGTTGTATCCCTACCTGGATGACTGGCTGATACGTCCCTCCAAGGTGGAGGTGGAGTGGTCCAGGGACCTGGCCCCCCAGACCTGATTGTCCCTTGGCCTCCTAGTGAACAAGGCCACATTGAAGCTTGTACCTTCGCAGGTGATGCACTTCATTGGGGTGGAGCTCGATTGTTGCAGAGCCAGGGCTTGACTTGGGGCAGACTGGGTGAAGGTTCTCTCCTTTGCCCGATCATTTTGGGTTGGGCAGTTGTGCTCTGCTCAGGATTTCCTGTTCCTCCTGGGATTCATGGTGGCATGCACCAGTGTGGTCCATTGGGCCCAGTGCAGAATGCGCACTCTGCAGTGGGAGTTTAGCCATCAATGGTCTCTGCGCAATGACCACTTCAACTAGCATGTCACTGTGACCCAGCTGATGTGGAACACCCTCCAGTAGAGGTTAGTCCCGGAACATCTGCAGGAAGGAATCCCATTTCTCCACCCGGAGCTGATGATCACCATCACGACTGATGCCTTCCTGATGGGCTGGGGTACCCACCTGGGGGAGCATAGAGTCCACAGACTCTGGCCCCCCAAGGCATCCCAATGCCATATCAACTTGCTGCAGCGTCGGGCAGTTTGGCTGTCACTGACTGCCTTTCTCCACACATTCGGGGTCCAGTCATTCAGGTCCAGAAGAACACCACACCCATGTACTACTTCAGCAGGGTGGGATGCACTCCCTTCCTCTGTGCAGGGAGACTCTCTGCATCTGGACCCTTGTACTCAGCCTGAACACCGATCTCCTGGCCATCCATATGGCCATCGCCTCCAATCAGTTGGTGGACACCCTCAGCCAGTTGGGCGAGGTGTCTTGCAAGTGGTCTCTCCATCAGGAGGTAGTGCACAGTCTATTCTCCTGGTGGATCTGTTTGCCTCCAGGAAAAATGCAAAGCTGAGGCTGTATTGTGCCTGCCCTCCCTCTGCCGGAAATGCTGCAGGGGGGTTGCCTTGTCGAGTCCCTGGACCCTGGGCCTCATGTATGCCTTCCCTCCTTTTCCAGTGATCACAAAGTGCTGCTCAAAGCCAGTAGGGATAAAGCAGGGATGGTCCTGGTGGCTCCGGACTGGCCCCACCAGGTGTGGTACCCCAATCTCCTCAGCCTCAGCTGCAGGCTCCCAAGGCATCTTTCTCTTTGCCCAGACCTGCTGTCATGCAGTCTGGGGAAGGTATATCATCTGTACCTTCACTCCCTGCACCAGATAGCCTTTTTTCTAAGTGGTTAGAGTTCCCAGCTGTGGGTCTCTCCAATGATGTCCTCACTGTGGTCAAGGCTTCTTGGAGAACCTGTTCCATTTGAAGGCATAGCATTTTTGGGTCAGTTCCTTCCATTTGCTAGCAAGGGGCTCGACCCTTGTCTTGCCCAGTGGCTAGCATTCTCAATTACCTTTGGTCCCTCTCTGTCAGGCCTTCAGTCAGCAACCCTTAAGGTGCACATGGCAGCCAATTCGGCATACCAGTCACAGGCTGGTATGCCATTGGCACTGGAGAAGATGGTCTGTTTTTTTTTCTTTATACTTTGTTTATTAAAATTTTCTTGATGCAATAGCATCAAAAAAATCATATATATAGTAGCAGGACCAAAACAAGTACATACTGTACAATGGGAACATAATTTCCTTAATCATAGGATAAGAAGCATGTACTGTATTGAGATACCACATTGGGGGAATAACCTGCAGTGTACTAAAATATAAGCTAAATGTCTGTGAAAACAAGTCCAAGAGCAACATGGCTGTTCCCTCAAATGAATGTTGTCCAGCAATGTCAGTTGTAAAGAGCATGGCTCCCTAAAGAGCCTGCAACGCCATGCATTTCCCTAAGGAAGTATAACCCAATAAAATAACTTGGAAGCAAATTGTAACATCTGTTTAGTTCAAAGTAACATCATCTTCCTATATGAAGTCATAAATCGGCAAATTGGTATATGATTACCTTATAAACATCATCTCTGATCTATATAACCTTACATATGCTGAATAATCCTAACACTAATTGTAAAGCAAAAACTACAGTATGTCTCCCAGTTGGGAGAATTCCCAAAACAGTGTTCAAAAAAGTGAAGAGGACAAACATTTGTAGTAATAGGCTGGGCATAACTAAACCTGTTCAGGTTTCATTTTCATTTTCCACCACTGCATCATCTTCTAATTGAGACTGAATGGCAGCAATGTGAGTCGCCCACCTCCCGGCTTCAACTGGGTCACTGAAAAGGTAAACTTTACTTTTGTAAACAATCCTAAGTCATGCTAGGTAAATCATTGTGTGTGGTACTCCTGCCTCTCGTAATGTGCAGTGAACTCCGTCGAATTTCTTGCGCCGTTGACACGAGTATACCAGCTTATCCTGAAACATAATCAGGCCTGCCCGTCTCGCTAGCTGTAGGATGCGATTGCTCACTCCAACACCTGCTGTGACCACCATCAAAGTGCGTGGCTCCTCAGCTCCCTGCTGCCAGCCACGAGGTGTAACCTGAAAGGTCTTCTGAATCTCAGAGATGGAGTCCGAGCCAGGCTGCACCAAGATTTTAGTAAGCCAGTCTTTAACAAACAACGTCAGGTGATCTCCTTCACAGCCCTCTGGCATCCCTAACAGATGCAAATTAGCTGAATGGACTTGATTTTCAAGGGACTCTAGATGGGGTCCTCAAATGTTTCGATTCCTTAGCCATGAGTGCAGAGGCCATGGTAGATGCATCGGCTTGCCTCCATACCTCCACCACATCTCCTTTCAAAGATTCCACTGCTGTTTCTAGCACAAGCACCCGACTGTTAAAGCCATCGACTTTCTGTGACAAGTTGGTGACTGAAAGTATTAGCTGTTGCAGTTTCAGTCCCAAAGAGGTTAGAGTTTCCCCTGAACCACCATCCATTATAGATGAAGCCTCCGTTCCTGATCGCGCTGCTGGCACACCACTCATTTCTTTACTTTTATCTGAACCGCCAGCTCCTTTATCTCATTTCGGATTACCCATCATGATCAATGTAAGGCTTCTCTTTCCACTGAGAAGATCAGATTCAGTCAATTTTTCAGTTGAAATGCCAATTTTATTAGATTTTAAAGCATAAACACTAGAGTTGCATAAATTGCTTCCACAGGGCTCAGACTCCACAGTGCCCCCCATTCTGGTGCTTTTTAAAAAGCTTTGATCACATTTCCCCTCCAGTGGATGAACCACCACCACCTTGGGACTTGCTGGTGTTGGCAAAGCTCATGGACAAGCCATTCGAATAGATGCACAGGTAGGAAATGTCACACCTGTCGTGGAAGAGTGCCTTTTTGTTGGCTATCACATCCACCAGAAGGATCCGTGAGCTCCAGGCACTCTCAGTGGAGTCTCCTTATTTAGTCTCCCACAGGGACAAGGCTGTTCTTCACCACAACCCGAAGTTCCTCCCGAAGGTTGTGTCAGAGTTCCACCTTAATCAGGTGATGAATATTCCAGTGTTTTTCACCAACCACACCTTGGAGGCCAAGCACAGGCTCCATACTTTGGACCAGCAGCAAGTACCTGCTTATTATAAGGAGCACACAGCTGGAGTTCAGGTAGAGGTTTGACAGCTATTTTTCACCTACCAGCAGCTAAGCAGACGATTGGCAGGTGGATTGTATCCTGCATCAACCTCTGCTATAGGTTGGCTTATAGGGAGCCTCTGTTAGGGCTAAGGGCTCATTCCACCAGACATACCGCTGCCTCAGTGGCTGCTTCCAGGGATATCCCTCTCCAGAAAATCTGCAGGGCTGCTACCTGGAAGTCAGCACACACCATCTCCCATTACCACATCGACCTTGAGTCACTCCAGCAGGATGCTGGTTTTGGGTCCTCGGTTCTCCAATCTGTCTTCCCTAAATGGGGGTGTGTGCCTTGCCCTCTCCTCTTGGAGAACTGCTAGAAGTCTGCTAGAAGTGTGGATGGTACACCATATCCACATCCCTAGAAAAATGGGTTACTCACCTGTAACAGTAGATCACCTACGAGGATATCTCTTGCAGCAGGTAATACACTTGGGTTATCACCAGAGGGCGCACTTCTGCACGGTATGGTCTCCCAGTAGTCTTTGACTAGAGGCCACCCACATTGTGACCTCATCACTGTGTGACTATATGAGTGGGCAGCCCCAGACATCCTCAGTTGTTTTCTAACCCCAGTAATACTCAGGTATTCTTAACTTTCTCCGGCAAGCCTTCTAGGTTTAGGTAGGACTGCCTGGAGAGAATAGAACACATGCAAATGATGGAATTCTTTGCATGTGACAACTTTTCAAATGCTGTCCTATACTAACTGCCAGTCTTCTAAACTCCTTAGATTTCACTCTCTGCCTGAAAAGTCTGGTCACTTGGAGTGTTGCTCTTCTCCTTTACCTTCTGAAGTGAAGAAACTTGTGAAATACTCATAAGTGTCCTTTTATTTCATTTGCTGTAAATTAGACTTAGTTTTAGTAGTTATTTGGTTGTTTTTACCAGTTTCTCTCGGTTCGGTATAACCGGTGGGAGGGGGGAACCGGGTTAGTTTACTTTAGTCAAGGTTTTCTGACTAAAAAACCTTGTTCGCGTACGTAATTTTAGATTAAAAATGTGTTTTTTCTAACCATTTTTACTCTGTTACCAAACCACTAATCATGGTTCTTTTTATTCTGTTCGGTTCCTTATCGGTTCCGGAACCGACCGCAACCGCTAAGCTTTATAACTTGTTTAGCAGTTTACTTTTTTATCTGCACCCGATAAAATGTCAGAAAAACCAAAACAGAAAACCAGTGAACCTGGTTTCAAAAACTGTTCAGAATGTGGGGAAGTCTTTGTTAAGGCAGACAAACACAATTCGTGTGTGGCCTGCCTTGGTTTTAGCATCTTAAGGAGGAATGTGACATTTGCAAAACATTCCCTGAAAAAACTGTGAAGAAATGCCTGGAACAGCTAAAGAAAAAACTTCCTCCACTGAGGGGTGCCTCCAGCTCTGAGCAGCCGATACCCCCTTCTAATGTGGGTGAAACCACGTCTGTTGTTGCTTCTACCCCTGAGATGGGTGACAAGGGCACCAAGAGGGTTGCTGAACCAGCTGACTCCCCGGTTCCCTCTAAGAAAATTAAAAAAACTAAAACACACATGTAACCCCCACCCCCCTGCCTTTTTGCAAACGACAGGTGGTATGCTGTTTGAATCTGACAGCAGTACCAGGTGGGGACTGGGTTCGGGGAGGAATAGGTTACTCGGCACAAGGGCTAGGTTTGGTTACTCTGCACAGGGGCACCCAAGTAAATCCGAACACAGGAAGCAATAACTGTAATGTCCAATACCAGGAATGGGATTCTAAAGTGTGGCTTTATTCACATTCAAGCAGAACAAACAAAGCATAGACGGACCCCCACGGGGCTACACTTCTGGTAATGCAGATTAAAAAGAATCAGAATACTTCCTCAACACTTCAGCCCTCAGGCTCTGAACCCACCGGGCACACAGCCCGAACTTATACGCTGCTTCAATTTTGGCCCGAATTTGTACACTATTCTGGGATTTCCCTGGCTTGGCTCCCCTGCCGGACACTTGAACACCTTCCATTTGTTATGGAAACATTTTCTGGTGGCTCCCAAAACCACCTAAGAGCCTTCGACTCCATAAGGGAAACTTCCTTTTAATCCCACGTCTGGGTACTTTCCTCAGGCACTGGCCAAGTACCTGAGAGAAAGTAAAGGTGCCACAGAGCAAATCCGTAGAGGTGAATTTGGTTACTACTGATGGGGGGGGTCTCCCACCTCTCACTTCCACAATTCATACCCGGCAATTTCTCTGGACATTAAACATCTCTTTCTGTAAAGTGTGGCAATGTAGATTAAAGGGTAAATGCATGCCACATTTCCTCTACATGTCTTGGCTTTCCCATTGTGCTAGACTTGAACATACTTTTACTTGGCTTAGCCCATTACTCTAGGTCTCCCACTGATTAAGCAGTCCAATCCCCACTTTACAACAGTTCAGGTGAAAACATAGGCCCTATGTCAGAGCAGACTCACCCTTTGGTTGCAGGTGCCACACAGGCGATTCCTCACAAGAATTTCTTCCCCACAGCTTCTGGTGCTGCAGCACAACTTGAAATAAGGCAGCTTCTTCCCTAGCCGGAACCAGGAGGGTTGCCCCTGGAATGACAGGCAAACCTTTCCACCCCCATCCCCTCAGGGATGGGGCACAGGGACCAGTAGCAGCGGTCTCCACCACTTCACAAACAGATTACTGTGTTCCTCTTTTGGCGGAAACACACACCTCCCCTTACAGTAGCTCTATGACAGAGCTTAAGGCTCAAAGAGCCTGTCCACAGACTGCTGTGCTGCTTCTCACTTCAAGACTACACACAGACCCTCTTCAAAAATCCCCAACATTCTATCCTAACTTCCAACTGCAGATTCCAGTGTGGCTCTTGCAGCTGCGAGAGTTCTATGGTGATGTCATCCCTCAGTCTCAGCTGAGACTGAGAACAGAGTGAGACAGTGTGAAATCCATTTAACTGGAGTTTCACAAGCTGCCTTCCCTGCCTACCACTAGGTCTTACTGGGATTCTAGTAACCCCAAGTAACAGGGGGGTTACACTCACCCTGGGCCAGGAAAATGACTGTCCACAGTCATTATTTACCCGACTTAGGCCATCTCACCCTATGTGCTACCTGCAGAGGGGGGTGATCAGGCCCCCTCCTACCATGTGCTAGCACAGGCAGGCAACACTAAGGGCCTAGAGGCCTTTGACTGACATATCAGCCTCTACTCTACCCACTAACTATGGATGCCTAGTGACTCTGGTAGAACTGTCCAGAGCATAGCCCTAATAGCTCAGCACTGCAGTCCCTATGGCCATTCAGGACCACAGCCTGTCTATCCCCCCCTAGCCCTCTAGGGAAAATCTGTCTGCCTCTAACTCACATCCCAAAACAAAACAAACAGGGGACCTCCCCGACCTTGGGCACCATGCAACCACACACCAGGAGCAGAAACCATTCCATTACATTACTCCCTCACTCCCCCATAACCATACCTGTGGAAGAAAAGGGTTACTACACAGTAACAACAACAACAGTACTTTAAGTACTACACACTAAAGTACTAGTGAGGAACTCCGATGAGCCCCTCCTTCTCTTCTTGTCTTCTCTTCTATCTTCTTCAGGAACACCTGCAAGAAAAAAGAAAGACAACACTCACTCCTAATCTGCATACACAGTCTATCTAAACCCCTACCATCAAAACACTGGAAAATCCCAAAAATATATATTTTTTTTTTTAGAAAAGGTAGAAAAACAGTATAAACATTAGGAAATGGTAGAAAAACAATGACATTATTTACAATACACATTTGGGGGATGGAGTGCCCTTAAAGTCCCATCTAATGACCACAGCGCCCAAAGCCTAGTCCATTAAAGAGTCTCTCCTGGGCCGGAGCCCGGTGAAGCAGAGTTCTAGCAGGCCAAAGTACCGAAGGGGAGAGTCTTTGAGGACAGTTCACACATCTGGAGTCTGCTAGTGTAGGTTGTGAACTGCAATGTCATAAGAATAGAAAAGTTTGGACTTGCCAGCCCCTTGTAGAATGAACAACACATATCGACGTACTCCTCGGCCGAAGACTCTCCCTGGCAGCATTCTTCCGACACAGTTGGGTGGACATCTTCCAGGAACTACAGGAGGGCACTTCTGGAAAATGCTGGGGTGATGTCACCTCTGGAGATGGAACCTTGGAACAGGAACAAAAAGGAAAACAGCTGGTCTGACGTCATCTGGTTACCAGGCGATGAATCAGGATACAGCTGGGCTGGTGTCCTCTCTGGATATGAAATCATCTGGTGGGTCAGTCGATGGATTCTGGAAAGTCAGTACACTGTAGAACTGATGAATGTGGGACACCTGAGTCCTGGATGTCCATACTGGCAGAACAACAAAGGCACTGCGAAGGCTGGAGTGGCAGCACTGACTACCACTGCTCTGCTTTCCATTTGGTAGGCATGGGCACATTTGCAGGGAGGTCTTTGCATTGAGGCCAATAGCACAACAGGTCAGGAGCTTGAATTATTACCCCATCTGGGTGCACATAATTCACACTGTGAATGGTTTCACATCCCTCTCCATCCACTAATCGAACAGTGTCCATAAACAGTGTCCTGCCTCTTTTCCACTGGCTGTATTTTTCATGAAACATTCTGTTCCTGACATGCTTGTTTGCACCAGAATGCACACATTTCATTGCTTCGGCCCAAATCCAGGATTTCCTGCTGTTCTCAATCTCCTCCCAGACTCTCCGAGGAAAGGTAGGAAAGGACATCCCATAGATTTCATTCACCTTCCTGCGAACCAGTGTCTCCTCTTTACTAGCTTTGGTCAACCTGAGACCGCTGGCCTGGCTTGGGGGCAGCTAGTCCTGGTTCTGCCAGCTACGCATTCTCAACAAGACAAAAAATGGATCCCTGGCTGCTGCTTCTTCTTGCACAGCCAGGGCAGTGGCATCACCACTATCTTCCATGCATTCCTCTGAGGCAAGAGCTTGAGGCTGTGTACCCATCCCTTTTTCACAAGGCCACATAGGTTCCCCCCTCTTCTTCTTCCTCACTGAGAATCTGTGCCCAGGAGTGAGCAGTCGTCCTCACTCCTGAGACTATCCATTCTTCACTGGGCACGGAGGTTGATATCTCCCATTCAAATGCCTCCTCATCTCATCTTCTCCTATGAGACTTGGGCGAGTCCCTCTCAAGGGTCTACTGATGCTCTGTCTGAATTGTCTCTCTGCGATCCAGCATCCGAAACATCTGCATATTGTTCTGTCTGCAAATCCGCACCCTCTAGCTTTGTGCCACGCTCCCCCAAGGGGCCTTCTCCAACAGGCTCCACCTGGTGCTGTGTGCTGCCAACTGCAAATTCTTGAACTTTTGTCCATGTGGGAGCCAAACGAATCTTGGGCACTTTAAACAAGCCGTATTTCTCTAAGCACCCCAAACAGTGAGGTACCATGATGACGTCCCTTCCAGCATTTAAGCATATTAAACACACTTGCACTGGGTATCCAGGAATTGCCAGATAAGAAGGCAGTTGTCCTCCATAGTAACACCTCTCAATGTCCCTTAACTTGTTTACTTCTGCTGCTACCATAGCCCGGGCAAGATCCGGGTAGTGGGCTGGTCCTGAGGCCATGACTGCAGAGAAAAACAAACAAACGCTCACTGTTATTGAAAGTCCCACATCACTAAACTCTTTCTTTTACTTTCAAAATGGCTCCTCTGCTGCTGTGTTTACATTACTACCCCACCCTGTAATGGCGGCGGCAGCACTCCTGTGCATCAACATTCTGAAATTGGGTCAAGCCACTGAGCATCCAATTTACACACTCTACTGATAACTTTGCTCAAAACTGCACAAACTTGCGCTGTTCTTTTCTCATCACAGTTATTTGATTTACCACGGACTTTTCACTTGCTGAAAACATTGCTTTAGCTCACAGTCCCTTAAAGCCTCAGTAATTTCAAGCACAGGATTGCCTGCAACTAGTGCTGCATAATCTGATACAACTCACAGTCTCTCTCATGGCTTTGAAACTTTATTCTGGTGCTGAACCCATAACTAAGCTCACAGTCGATGGCTTAACAGACTTGCTCTTGCTGGTAAAACTTGACACAGTCTTTATTTACAAAGCAACTACACTGCTGCACACAGATTCAGCTGGCTTTTGGCAAAAATCACTTGTTTGAGCAATTATTACTGTTGGTACTCACTGTTATTAGTAGCTGTTTGCCGCAATGGAAAAATGGCCTGCAGCCAGTCTTGGAGGCCTCGGGAAGGAAGCGGGTAGGCAGTCCTGCCAATCGTCCCACCGATCACCACACTTACAATCCAGTCAATCGAGATGCGGGTTGAGCCCGATTTTGAACAGGAAAGTCTGTTTTTTACACTTTTACAGCGCTTTTAGTCACCGCAATGCTCTTCCACTAAGCCAGTACACACACTCCACTCCCATTCCCTCTCGAATGCTGGGCAGTTGCTGTAGAGCTGGCTTGGGGGCGGGACTGATTGCAGTCTCACCAATCACATGATGCCATGCAAATGAAACATAAAAACATAGAAGTTGATGGCAGATAAGGACTGCAAGGCCCATCCAGTCTGCCCATTTCTTTTTCTACCTTATAAATGTGCCATTGGCCTTTGCTCTGTCAGTGGCCTATCTATTCATACTCATTTGTATTGCTCCCTTATGCCTATGCCTATGCCTATCCCATGCCTGTTTGAAGCCCTGCACTGTATTCATAGCCACCACTTCTTGAGGTAGGCCATTCCATGCATCCACCACCCTTTCTGTGAAAAAGAATTTCCTCACATTCCCCCTTAATCGGCCCCCCTCTAATCTCATGCTGTGTCCTCTTGTCCTGCTATTTTTCTTAGATTTAAACATGTTAGACTCTTTCACCTTATTAATGCCCTTAAAGGTGTTTGAATACCCTCGATCATATCACCTCTCTCCCTCCTTTGCTCAAGGGTATACATATTGAGCTCTGTTAATCTGTCTCCATATGTCTTCTGATGCAGTCCCTGCACCATTTTGTTGCCCTTCTCTGGACTGCCTCAATTTGGTTAATGTCCTTGTGAAGGTGTGGTCTCCAATACTGCAAAAGTACTCTAGATGGGCCCTAACCAGTGTCTTGTAAAGAGGGATTATTACCTCCCACTTACAACTTGTGATACCCCTACTAATACACCCTAACACCCCCCTAGCCTTACCTACTGCTTTAGAGGTCTGCTTGGATGATTTCAGGTCATCAGTAGTGATAATGCCCAAGTCTCCTTCTTCCTTTGTGACTGCTAGCAACTCCCCTCCCAGCCTATAGGTGGCTTCAGGGTTTCTCTTCCCTATTTGCATGATCTTGCACTCTTTAAATCCCAGTTGCCACTCTTCTGACCATTTTGCTAGTTTATCCAGATCTCTTCTCATTCTGCCCACCCCATCTGGATCATCTACTCTGTTGCAGATCGGTGTCATCTGCAAACAGACAAGCCTTACCCTCTAGTCCATCTGCAAGGTCACTAACGAAGATGTTGAAGAGGACTGGCCCCAGGACTGATCCCTGAGAGTACCCACTTGTGACTTGCATCTCTTCTGACTGTATACCATTTACCACCACTCTCTGTTTCTGCCCGTCAACCAGTTTGCCCCCAGTTGACCAACTTCTGACCCACCCCAAGCCTACCAGCATATTTATCAATCTTCTATGTGGGAACAGTGTCAAAGGCTTTGACTGAAGTCAAGGTGAGCAGCATCAACTGCTCCCCTTGGTCCACCACTCTGGTTACCAGTCAAAGAAATCTGAGATTAGTTTGACAGGACCTTCCTTTGTAAACCCATGCTGTCTTGGATCCTGTGCCCTATGGATTCCAGGTGTTGCACTATCCTTTCCTTAAGGAGTGCCTCCATAATCTGCCCACTACTGAGGTAAGACTGACTGGTCTGTAGTTCCCTGCCTCCTCCCTGCCACCACTCTTGTGGAGTGGGATCACATGAATCCTTCTCCAGTCTTCTGGGACCTCTCCTGTGCTCAGACACTCACTAAACAGTTCTGCTAATGGCTCTGCTAGTTCCACCTTTAGCTCCTTAAGTACTCTGGGATGTATGCCATCAGGTCCCATTGTCTTGTCCACCCTGAGCTTAGCAAGCTCTTGTAGGACCCTTTCTTTTGTGAAGGGAGTAGTGCTCACCTCCCTCCTCCCTGTGTCCATGGTGCTGAGCTGTGGGCCCTGCCCTACCTTCTCTTCAGTAAATACTGAGCAAAAGTATCTATTTAGGATAGATGCTTACATGATCCTCCTCCTCACATGCTCCCTTTTCTCCATTAAGCTTAGCAATACCCCTCTGGACTTTCTCCTTTCACTAATGTATCTATAGAAAGTCTTGTCACCTTCTTTACTGTTCGTGCTAGTGTTTCCTCAGTTTGGGACTTTGCCTGCCTTACTGCCTTCCCTGCTTCCCTTAGGGCAGTTTGGTATGCCTCCCTATCTTCATCCCGCTGTGTTCCCTTATATTTCCTGAAGGCCAGCCTTTTGGCTCTGACCTTTTCTTCTACTGTATTTGAGAACCAAAGTGGTTTCCTTCTTCATTTGCACTTCCTTTTCTGTCTAACACAATGGGATGTTGCTTCAAGTATTGCATCCTTAATGCTTGCCCACTTTGCCTGTACCCCCTCACCTGTGTTTCTTTTTGCCAGGGCTAGCTTAACTCTGTTGGCCATCTTATCAAAGTCAGCTCCTCTGAAGTCCCATATTTTTGCCTTGGAATGGGATGATTTAGAAGTAGTAGCCAAATTGAACCATACCATGTGATGGTCACTGGCCCCCAGGTGACCTTCTACCTGGAGATCTGTGATCCCTTCCCTGTTAGTCAGTACTAGATCTAGGATAGCCCTGTCTCTTGTGGGTTGTTGTTGTACCAGTTGTTTGCGGCCCTCCCTCTGCAGGGAATCCACTCGCCTCTTTCCCTCGTGAGTGCTCTTCTCCTCACAGCGATCGTCGAGCAGGCAAATTTAAACTGCAAGACCACACTTTTTTTTTCTTTCCTGAACTGACTCCACAGCAGGAGCCCATTTCAACCATTTGTCATGGCCATTAACACAGCAAGTCTCTCAGTTCACTAAAAAGCATTTCCAACGTCCAGGGCACCATTTTCCTGTTGCTAACCCTAGTCTTCCACATTTTTCTTTATCACGACAGTTTTTAAAAGCTGGCAAAATGCTGTAAATGTCTGATGCAGGACAAGGGCATACTCTATCAGGCTTTACTGCTCCTTGGTAAACAGTTGGCATTTTAACAGCAGCATATGGACAACAGCACACAGCGACACACTAGTTATCCTTGCTTCAGCTTTTTGGGCTAACCACTGCCAGATAACCAAAATGCTAGCCCCTTGGCCGAGCACCTTTCCTCCCTAATTTAAAATCCCAGCAGTGCCTCCATTTTGTAACCCCCAACCCCGCCTTTTTGCAAATGACAGGTGGTATGCTGTTTGAATCTGACAGCAGTACCAGGTGGGGACTGGGTTTGGGGAGGAATAGGCTACTCAACACAAGGGCTAGGTTTGGCTACTCCGCACAGGGGCACCCAAGTAAATCCGAACACAGGAAGCAGTAACTGTAATGTCCAATACCAGGAATGGGATTCTAAAGTGTGGCTTTATTCACATCCAAGCAGAACAAACAAAGCATAGACGGACCCCCACGGGGCTACACTTCTGGTAATGCAGATTAAAAAGAATCAGAACACTTCCTCAACACTTCAGCCCTCAGACTCTGAACCCACCAGGTACACAGCCTGGACTTATATGCTGCTTTGGGTAAACAGCCCGAACTCGTACACTATTCTGGGATTTCTCTGGCTCGGCTCCCCTGCCGGACACTCGAACACCTTCCATTTGTTATGGAAACATTTTCTGGTGGCTCCCAAAACCACCTAAGAGCCTTCGACTCCATAAGGGAAACTTCCTTTTAATCCCACATCTGGGTACTTTCCTCAGGCACTGGCCAAGTACCTGAGAGAAAGTAAAGGTGCCACAGAGCAAATCCGTAGAGGTGAATTTGGTTACTACTGATGGGGGGGGGTCTCCCACCTCTCACTTCCACAATTCATACCCGGCCATTTCTCTGGACATTAAACTTTTCTTTCTGTAAAGCGTGGCAATGTAGATTAAAGGGTAAATGCATATCACATTTCCTCTACACATCTTGGCTTTCCCATTGTGCTAGACTTGAACATACTTTTACATTATTTCTGTAAAGTTTGGCAATGTAGATTAAAGGGTAAATGCATGTCACATTTCCTCTACATGTCTTGGCTTTCCCATTGTGCTGGACTTGAACATACTTTTACTTGGCTTAGCCCATTACTCTAGGCCTCCCACTGATTAAGCAGTCCAATTCCCACTTTACAACAGTTCAGGTGAAAACAAAGGCCCTATGTCAGAGCAGACTCACCCTTTGGTTGCAGGTGCCCCAAAGGCGATTCCTCACAGGAATTGCTTCCCCACAGCTTCTGGTGCTGCAGCACAGCTTGAAATAAGGCAGCTTCTTCCCTAGCCAGAACCAGGAGGGTTGCCCCTGGAATGACAGGCAAACCTTTCCACCCCCATCCCCTCAGGAATGGGGCACAGGGACCAGTAACAGCGGTCTCCACCACTTCACAAACAGATTACTGTGTTCCTCTTTTGGCGGAAACACACACCTCCCCTTACAGTAGCTCTATGACAGAGCTTAAGGCTCAAAGAGCCTGTCCACAGACTGCTGTGCTGCTTCTTTCTTCAAGACTATACACAGACCCTCTTCAAAAATTCCCAACATTCTATCCTAACTTCCATCTACAGATTCCAATGTGGCTCATGCAGCTGCGAGAGTTCTATGGTGATGTCATCCCTCAGTCTCAGCTGAGACTGAGAACAGAGTGAGACAGTGTGAAATCCATTTAACTGGAGTTTCACAAGCTGCCTTCCCTGCCTACCACTAGGTCTTACTGGGATTCTAGTAACCCCGGGTAACGGGGGGTTACACACAGAACCCCCAACTACAAAAAAGGAGGCTTCTATGCCTGCCCTCACAATGCCTTCCCTCCAGGAAATTGCTCAGACATTCAGGGTAATTCAAGCCTTACATGGCCTTGTACCCACTGATCTGCAGCCACCTGCCCAGACTCCTGTGGTACAGGCTGGCAGCACAGGGAGATCTTCCTTCATAGAAGAGGAAGAATATAGTGAATGTGAAGAGGAAGAATGTAAACCCATTGAACCTGAGGTATCCCCTGAGCAGGAATTTGGCTCTTCCCCCCCAGATCCTCTGAGGATTACTCCTCACACTTTACCTTTGTGAGGAAGATGGCTGATGCACTGGACATTAACACAAAGGAGGAGATTGAAGATAAAGAAGAAGTGGAATACCTAGAAATGAGAGCTCTCCTCCTGCCTGTCAACAAGTTGTTTTTTTTAAAAGATGCTCCAAAAATCCTCCAAACCCCTAATTCCACCCCCTCTCTTGACAAGATGATGGACAAAAAGTATCATTTGGAAAGGGGAAGGGGACAGAGTTCCTCTTTACTCATCCAGACCATCAAGGGGTTGTACAGGTAGCCGCCTGTGATAAGGCTAGAGTCCCTCTGGCTTCACACCCACCAGACAAGGACTCTAGAAAACTAATATAGCAAAGAAGGGGGTATCTGTCAGCTTTGTTGGCCATACAACAGGCACATTTTCAGGCCTACGCTGACCAGTACCAGAAGTCCTTGTGGCAGTCGGTTTTGGCCATGGCACAGAAAGCCCCCTCACCCCTGTCTGACAACCTGGCAGAAACTGCTAGATTTGCATTAGAGGCAGCTAAGTACCAGTTCCAGACGGCTTCTGATACAAATGACACTGCAGCCAGATGGTTAGCAAATACAGTAGCCTAGAGGAGATTTGCCTGGCTAAGAGCCACAATTCTCAGTCAGGACACTCAAAGGCGCTTGATTTCCCTCTGGAAGGAAATGCACTATTTGGAGAGTCAGCAGAGGCCTATATGAATAAGGTGGATGAGTACAAGGCCACATATAGAAGCAACTCTGCTAAGGAGAAGACTTCACCATCCACCAAGCCTTATGGAAGGGGAGGCTGGGGCAGATCCTTCCACTCCAGGCCCTTTTTTCAACCAGTAGACACACCCCAGTACCAGCAGTACCCACAGCAAGAGTACTTCAGGAACAGGGGCAGAAGGGGCTCCAGGCGGGGGTCACAAGCCCAGCCTCAGCCTGAAGCAAAACAAACACCCTGACATGTCTGCACAGGCAGTCTCCTCACTACCTGTTGGAGGCAGACTGTCTCACTTCCTCCAGGCTTGGTTAAACATCACTACAGACAAGTGGGTCCTGAGGGTAGTGAGTCAGCGTCTGTCTCTAAACTTCAAATCCCTTCCGTATCAAAAAAACAGGGCTTTCAGTTCACCCTCCTTAGCAGAAAATAAACTGTTAGAGGCAGAGATTCAAAACCTGCTGCTGCTAAAGGCAGTAGAACCTGTCCCAACCCACCACAGAGGAAGGGTTTTTACTCCAGGTGTTTCCTCACCACAAAGCAAAATGGGGAGTGGTGGCCTACATTGGACCGCAGGGCTCTGAACAAAGATCTGGAAAAGCCAAAGTTCAAAATGGTAAGTTTGGCATTGATACTGCCAACACTCAAAAAAGGGAACTGGTTGGTCTCACTGGACTTAAAAGACGCCTATTTCCACATCCCCATAAGGGAGCCCTACAGAAAATATTTCAGGTTCAGACTGCCATCAGGCCATTACCAGTTTTCAACCCTGCCTTTTGGCCTTTCTTTGGCCCCAAGAGTGTTCACAAAGTGCCTGTCAGCAGTTGTGGCACACTTTCGAAGACAGAGTGTCACAGTATTCCCATATCTGGACCACTGGCTGGTGGTAGGAAAATCACCAGACCAGGTCAGAAAACCACTTGCAGACCACTCGAGGGCTCCTGGAGTCTTTGGGGTTCCTGATCAATCACAAAAAATCAATCCTCATACCTGCACACGTCCTGCAGTTCATAGGGGCAAAGATCAACACCCTGCGAGGCAGGACCAACCTGCCTCTGGACAGAGTAAGAAATCTCCAGCTGATTGCAAACTCGTTCAGCCAATACAAGCACAGAACTGCAAGACAGTTTCTTCAGCTACTGGGCCATATGGCCACAGCCACAGGCACAGTTCTGGGCTCCAGGTTCTAAATGAGGGACATCCAGTTCCACTTAAGGGCACACTGGAGCCAGAGAAGAGACCCTCTTTCAAAAACCCATCCCAGTAACAAGGACTTTGTTACAACCACTTCAGTGGTGGAAGGAGGAACCCAACCTAAAGGAGGGGGTCTTTTTCAACGAGAGTCTCCATCAGTTATCACAACAGATGCATCTCCTGAGCTGGGGTGTTTGTTTAGGGGATCATACAAATAAAGGTATTTGGTCAGCTGCAGAGTCATTCCAGCACATAAACCTGCTGGAACTCAGAGCTGCATTTCTGGCACTAAAAGCTTTTACAGCATTGATGCAAGGGAAGGTGGTACAAGTCAGAACAGACATCACCACCACAATGTACTACATAAACAAGCAGGGAGACACCAGATCAGATCCTTTCTGCACAGAAGCCATGAAAATTTGGACCCTGGCTTACTCCTGGGGAGTATCCCTGCAGGCAAGCCATCTGCCAGGAAAAGACAATACCCTGGCAGATGCGCTGAGTCGAATCAACCAGGCCCATCATGAATGGACTCTGAACAGGCAAGTGGTACAAGTGATTTTCAGGAGGCAGGGTGCTCCAGAGATGGACTTGTTTGCACCCCACTAGAACCAACATCTGCCACAGTATTGCTGCAGGCCACCAGAGCATGGTACACTGCCTCTGGATGCCCTGGCTCTGGACTGGTCAGGAAAGTACCTATGTGTCTTTCCTCCATTTCCCCTGGTATTCAGGGTATTGCTCAAGCTCAGGTCCTATTCAGCATCTCTAATCTTGATAGCTCCAGACTGCCCAGGCAGTCATGGTACTCTCTTCTGCTGTCCATGTCTGTAGCCTAACCAATACACCTCCCTCGGAGGCACAACCTGTTAACCTCCAGTCAGGGAACCCTGTTGTCCCTTAACCTCAGGTCTCTCAATCTCAAAGCTTGGCTCTTGAGGACCTAGAATATGCAAGTTTACACCTCTCTGAAGCAGTGCTGGACATCCTGAGAGGATATAGGAAACCCTCCACTAAGAAAACCTATTCTTCAAAATAGAAAAGGTTTTCTGTCTTGTGTTCGACCAGGGAACTGGTGCCAGTACAGGCTGGGGTATCAGCTGTTCTTAACTACCTCTCTCATTTACATTCTCTGGGACTGCAAGCCAGCACCTTGAAGGTTCACCTGGCCGCAGTATCTGCTTACATTTCTGCTGGAGCAAAGGTAACAATGGCTTCAGAACCTATCTTTAGGAGGTTCTTTAAGGGTCTGGCCCATCTGCATGCCCCATAGGGAACTGCTGCCAGCATGGGACCTCAATGTGTGCATAGCCAAACTCATGGGACATCTATTTGAACCCATGTCTTCAGCTCATCTAAAATATGTCACATGGAAAACAGTTTTCCTAGTGGCAATGACCTCTGCAAGGAGAATTAGTGAGCTTCAGGCTCTCTGCATTGAACAACACTACATATCATTCCATAGGGATCAGGTAGTTCTAAGAACAAACAGGAGAGTCCTCCCCAAGTTGGTTTCAGATTTCCACCTTAACCAATTAAGACCCTACCTGTCTTTTTCACTGAACATTCCACCTCAGGTGAAAGAAGACTTCACAATGTAGATGTCAAAAGAGTTCTTAGCTACTACATGACAGCCACTAAGGACCATAGGCAGGACAGAAAACAGCTGTTCCTGACTTATGGGGATCTGGGAAAAGGCAATCCAACATCAAAAAGGTCTATTTCTCAGTCCAGTGTATCCAGTTCTGTTACATTAAAGCGGGTAAGGAGCCCCCAAGAGGGTCGAAGGCTCACTCCACAAGATGGACAGCTGCAACCTTAGCAGCTGCCAGAGATGTTCCTCTGGTTGACATCCGTAAAGCAGCTACCTGGAAGACAGTACACACCTTTACAAGGCACTACAACCTGGATATTCAATCCAGAAGTGATGTTAGGTTTGGCACAGCAGTCTTGCAAAGTTTATTTCCAAGATAAAGTTCTGTGCCCACCTCCAAGGTTACTGCTTGGTAGTCTGAAGAAAGTTATGAATATCTGAGTATTACTGGGGTTAGAAGAAACAATTACTTACCATAGTAATCTTGTTTCTTCCCAGTGATACTCAGATATTCATAACTTCCCACCCTGCCTCCCCTTCCAGAACCTTTAGCCTCTGCACTCCTGCGTGCTGTGCTATCGTATATATATATATATATATATATACCACGTTCGAGTACAATTCAGGCAAACAGGGTTCACATGTTTTTTTCACCCTCTTTTTTTCAGGTGATTCTGACATTTTGGTGGTCCTTGTGTTTCTCCCTCCAGTTGGAGGGTTTTTCATTAAAGGATTTATGGGTTTTAAATTGTTTATTATCTTAAATTATACTGATCATTAATACTTCCAGTATTATGGTTCCAAGGGTGAGGCTTCTAGGAAATCTGAAGAGTTTAGAACACTGGTAGTTAGTATAGGGCAGCATTTGAAAAGTTGTCACATGCAAAGAATTTCATCATTTGCATGTGTTCTATTCTCTTCAGGCAATCCTACCTAGATGGCTTACTGCAGAAAGTTATGAATACCTGAGTATCACTGGAAAGAAACAAGATTACAAGGTTTTATTTAAGTCTAAAAATTGATTAGTGTTTTGCTCATAAAAGTGCTAAAACATTGTGAAAATGCATAGCACTTGCCTCACTGTGCTTAACAAACATAACACTTCTAGAAAACCTATATAAATACTTTCTGTACAGTTAGTATTGTCCAAAGAAAAAAACTGCTAATCAATTATTTAAAACCCTGAGATTACTAGGATCGTAGATATGTTTTTCATCCACACTTATTGGCATGTCCCGTTTCCCTTTAAGGATCCAGTGGAAGTTTTCAAGCTATCTTCTCCCACCCACCTGAGTGGTATATACCTCAGTTCTGCCCCATGACGACAGATTTTCCTTTCTGCTGGAAGATTCGGATTGCCTCCCTCGTGCTCATGCATTTTGTAGGCCCTGGCTTTCAAAACTTAAAATCTACCAAAATTAAAACTCGTTCGAGTTAACAATAACGTTTTTATGTCATCGACCATGGAAGAAAAATCTTCCTCTGGATTTCACCAGTGTCCTTGCAGCCAGAAGATGTTGCGCACCAGTCCCCATCTCACGTGCATCTACTGCCTAGGTGTTGGCCATGACACCTTGTCCTGCAGCTTTTGCTTGGCCTTCCATCCCAACGTTCTGGATGACCACCTGGCATGCTTAAAGTTGGGGAGACCGGAGAAAAGGAACCCTCCGGTGAAGTCCAAGGAGGCAAGGTTTGTGGTTTCCTCGGCCGCGGGCTTCGCCGAACAATTGGAACACATGACAGCATTCGAGGAAGAAGCGGTTCCTGCCGCTGACACTCAGGGCTTCTTCGTTCCTCTTGACCTAGGCTCTAATTTTCGGGCTCCTTCCATAAGTTGTGCCAGTCTCTTCCCACCCGGGGAGAGGCACCTGCAGACTTGCACTCCTCCCGATCCCGTAAGTGGGAGAAGGAACCGAGTAAACCTTTGTCTCAGCGAAGGCGCTCTTGGCACCGAGAGAGGTCCCAGTCCTTAGAGCATGCGGTCTTGACTTCGGTCGAGATCGCTTCTTCAGCCGCTGGTTTTTTGGACCTTCCGTCGGGACAGACGACTGAAGATGCAGTCGATGAGGTCGAGATTGTCATCAACCCCATTCACCCACTGTCGCTGGCTCCAGCCGACGACTCCTTGGAAAGGACTCCAGTCCTTGTCTTCCCCGATGAGGAGACCCAGCCTGCTGGTGTTCCCATTGAGGACCCAGTTCCGGTTCCCCAGAAATCACCGGTCCTGCCGGTGTCTCCGGAGTGACCGAGTTGGCCCGCCCGATCTCGGTCGAGGTCTAAAACCTCCTCGACTGACAGGCCGAGGAAGAGCCTAAATGTTCCAAGAAGAGGAGATGCCATTGGTCGTCCTCATCCTCCTCAGATGAGGAGAGGCTATGGTGGAAACTCCAACGCTACGAGGACCTCATATGGCAACAGCTGATCTTGTCCGGGCACAAGTCGACTCCGGCTCCTTCCCCGGCCATTACTTGGCTTTCACCTCCTAGGCCAAAGCCAACCCCTCTGGAGCTGAAATCTTTGGTTTCCCCACACGCGAGGCCGGCAAATCCACCTCTTCAGCCTAAACCAGCCTCTCCACCCATTGTGGTGGAACTGCCGCCTAAGCAGCCTGTGGGAGGGATTCCTTCAAAAGAAGACAGACCGGTATACCATCCAGACCTTCAATCCCTGCACCTCACAGCCTGGCACCTGAGTGGCTAGAGTTCCAGGCTTTGGGTCTTTCTGAAGATGTCTACACCTCTCCTTCCTTGCTGGCCCAAGATGTTCCATAACCTCCCTAGGGTTGCAATACTCTGATTCCTGCTCCCCTCCTCCTACATCTCTCCCACCCTCCCTTCTTCCTCCCTTCCTGTGCCTCCTCTTCCTGCCCCCCCTTCCTTTGGCACTTATTGGCCATGGGTACCCTCCTACTACTATCAGACTCGCATCCATTCTACCACCTTCCCCTTAGACAATGGCTCTTCAGCCAGCCCTCTACTTTCTGCTCCCACTTACCTTTCACTCCCTAACTCCTCTACTCGCTTATTATTTCTCACCTTTTACCCGGGTATTTTCCTGTTGATGTTGTCTCACTCCAATTAGAAATGTAACCTTAAGCCTAACCTTTTCCTTGTTTAAAGTCTGTTATTCTTGTCAACCTTTGTATATAAGTTTTCCCCTCCATCCTATGACGTGGAACCTTTGTAAATGAGCAGTTTCTGCTCAAAGGTATTTGTAATCCTAGAGTTCAATAAATAAATAAATAAAATAAACGCTGTGGTGGAGGCATCTAGAAAGGAATCGACCAGGAAGTGTTATGCCTTCAAATGGAAGCGGTTTTCCATTTGGTGTCAGGACAAGGGCCTGGACCCCCTGTTCTGTCCTGTGGCTAACATTCTCGACTACCTTTGGTCTCTGTCTCTGAAGGGGGTCTATGGTCATCGACCCTTAGGGTGTACCTGGCAGCCATCTCTGCTTACCGGGTGCGGGCCGGTCAGCTGAC
This sequence comes from Neoceratodus forsteri, assembly GCA_016271365.2. Classification (NCBI taxonomy): domain Eukaryota; kingdom Metazoa; phylum Chordata; order Ceratodontiformes; family Ceratodontidae; genus Neoceratodus; species Neoceratodus forsteri. Next base: position 514,972,235 of record CM028137.1, read on the forward strand.
TTTGGTGCAAGAGACAGTGGTCGGGTGCTTTTTCAAAGGCCTGAATCACATGTCCCCTCCAGTGTGTGAACCTCCACCTCTGTGGGATTTACTGCTGGTACTGGCAAAGCTCGTGGGCAAGCCATTCGAACCCATGCACAAATGTGAGTTGTCACACTTGTGGAAGACAGCCTTCCTGGTGGCTATCATGTCAGCCAGAAGGACAGGGGAGCTCCAGGTGCTTTCGGTTGGCTCCCCTTATCTGGTCTTCCACAGGGACAAAGTTGTCCTGCGCCCCCACCCGAAATTCCTTCTGAAGGTGGTGTCAGAGTTTCACCTTAACCAGGTATTGACTCTGCTGGTATGCTACCCTAATTACACCTCAGAGGCTGAATACAGGCTCCATACTTTGGACCTGAGACGTGCTCTCTCCTATTATAAGGAGAGGATGGCAGAAATTTGGGGAGAGGTTCGCCAGCTGTTTGTCACCTACACTGAAGTTGCTTCTGGTAGACCTGAAGTGAAGCAGACTATTGCAAGATGGATCACATCATGCATAGGTCCGTGCTATGAGTTGGCGGGCAAGAAGCCTCCCAGAGGGATAACAGCTCATTCTACCCACCATACTGCTGCATCGGTGGCTGATTCCAGGGGCATCCCTATCCAGGAAATCTGTCGGGCTGCTACCTGGAAGTCTGCAAACACCTTCATTACCCACTACCACATCGACCTTGAGTCATGCCAGGATGCTGGTTTTGGGGCCTCAGTTCTCCAATCTCTGTTCCCTGAGTAGGGGGTGTGCAGTGGATGAACAACACATCCACAATTCTAGAAGAACAGGTTACTCACCTGTAACAGTATTTGTAGGAGTGGTATCTGTTGTTCATCCACACAGACCCACCCGACCTCCCCGGCTGCAGACGCACAAGACCTGGCTTCCAGCGGGCTAAGATCTGGCATCATGTGGCGGAGCCAAGGTATATACCGCCCAGATGGGTAGGAGTAGCCAGTCTGAAGACTTCTGGTGGCTCCTTAAAGGGAAAGGGGACATGTCAATAACTGTGGATGAACAACATATACCACTCCTAGAACTACTTACAGGTGAGTAACCTGTTATTTTCTGCTGTCTTCAGCCCACACAGCACCAGTTTCCTGTTCCCAGTGCATGCAGTTTATTGATGAGACATCAACCTAGGAACGGTGTTTTGTCTCCGTTCCCACCTTCATCAATGATTACTCTTCTTCATCGATGAAAGCTACCTACTTTGTCGTTGACTATGTTTGTGAATAATGGCTATTTTTCCCTCCAGCAAGACGTGGAGCAATACTCCTCATCTTTCTCAAGGTTGCTGTTGTCGACAGCCACTGTTACCAGTAGACACCATCAATGGGGCACCATAACATCATCTAGATGTGGAGCAATACTCCTCATCTTCCTCAGGGATGCTCTCATCGACAGCCACTGTTACCAGTGTGTGCACCATTGACGGGGCACCATAACATCATCTAGATGTGGAGCAATACTCCTCATCTTCCTCAAGGTTGCTCTCGTCAATGGCCACTGTTTTCAGTGTACACCATCGAAGGGATACCTCTACATCAACTAGATGTGGAGCAATACTCCTCATCTTCCTCATGGTTGCTCTCATGGATGGCCACTGTTACCAGTACACACCATCAACAGGACACCATAACATCATCTTGATGTGGAGCAATACTCCTTATCTTCCTCAGGGTTGCTCTCATCGACGGCCACTGTTTCCATGGTACACCGTCAGTGGGGCACCATTACATTAGTTAGATGTGGAGCAATACTCCTCATCTTCCTCAAGGTTACTCTCATCAATGGCCACTGTTACCAGTGTACACCATCGATGGTGCACCACAAAGATAACTTCCTCGTTGACTACATTTGCACTATCATCAATGAAGTTTGCACTCATCGACGCCACTACTCCTACTACACCATCAACAGTGCACCACAACATCAGCAAGATGTGGAGTGATACTTCTCATCCTTCTCAGACTTGCTTTTGTTGATGGCTACTGTTACCAGTACACACCGCCGATGGTGCCCCACAAGCTGACTTCGTCATCGACAGCTTTTTTGTCAATGTTGCTTGCAATAACTCTCATTTACAGTTTAACAGGATATGAAGTCATACTCCCCGTCCTCTGGGCTGCACTCATCGATGGCCACTACCACCAGTGTACACTGTGGATAGTGCACCATAAGATACCTTAATCGTGAGCTGTCATTTACACTTTCATGGACGATGCCTGCACTAAGGCTCATTTCGGCATTGCCAGGCCATGGAGCAATACTCCTCGCCCTCTTGGGTATTGCTCTCGTCAATGGCCACTGCTGCTGGTGTACACCATTGCCAGCGCTCCATAAAGATGACTTCATCACCGAAGATAACACACCCATCAACTGCCACTTCCACCTGTGACACACCTTCGATGGTGTGCCTCAGGATACCTTCTACAAATAGCTTCTCGGCAGCCACCTCTTCAGGTGCCACCCCGACAATGATGCCACATATGACACTATCCTCGTTGATGACTTTACCCACTTTGTCGTCAACAATGCTGTCTAGCACCCTTTTTTACCAGTTGATTAGCAGATCCATCGATGGTTCCTCCTTTTAGGACCATCCTCAGCATCTGTTTTGCTGCTGACAATGGCTTTGGGATCTGCGCTGAAGGACAAATGCTTTACCTTTATGGTCATTTCTCCTCCTTTTTCAACTGACCATCCATAAGGGCACAGCTGACCGCTAAAACCCAGGGATCCTGTTTTATATACCCCAGATTCCAGACCTCTGCATATGCAGAGACTTGCGTCATCTTTGATTCCTAAAATTTCCCATAAGACAAATGACCCCTGTCATCACGTCGTCCTCTATACAGGTGGCTACTGTCGCCCCGACAGTTTTTTTTTTTTTATCATAACTCTATGTTCACCGTACTGTGGCAACTACCAGCAGGCACATCCAGCCGCCGGCCCTGCCCACCTGCCCACCGGGAGAGCACCAGGCTCACTCACATGATGGGGGATCCAATATGGCTATCATCAGTCCAGTGGAGGGCCTCCCCGTACCCTGCTGGACCAGCCCCCCCAGTGCGATTCCACGCGAGTCGTCTCAGTGAGGCAGGGCTCGGCCATCAAGCTGCATGGTCGTGCCCAGCCATTTTTTACCTTGTTTTTTTGAGCCCACTGGAGCACAGACATGCAATGACGTCCATTCACAACGTGCTGACGTCCACCGTGCTCCCCCCCACATGTCCACTGGCATGTAGTGCCTATGTGTGTGTTCCCAAGGGCCACTACAACACGGTGGGATTCCCCAAACCTCCCCAGGATCAGGAGAGCAGTCTATGGATGCTCGATCCTGATCCTCCCCTGCCGACCCACCAACAACCCAAGTCCGTTCTTGAACCCGAGTCACCGACGTGGCGCAAGGTGTGGCATCCAGTGCCTCAACCTTCAGCACCACCAGGACGGCACACAGACAGTTTTTTTACAGGTCATGATAGATACTCAGACCTCCACTCCCTGGGAATATTCCTAGTGGTCACACTCACCTACTTCCCCTCCAACACGTTTCCATTTGGATCGGGACTATCCTCCTAATATATCTCCTTATTTTAGGAAGGAAGATTCTTTTTTCTGGAGGAGAACTCTGAAGAAGAGTTGGGAGAATATTCTCCTTATGATGCCAGTCCTCAGCCTCTTTCCGAGGCCTCATTCTTCATTTCTATTCCTGAAACGCTGCTTGCTAATGCAGTGTTACCTGCCTGGAACCACCCTTCAAAGGTCATGCCATTCCAAGACAGGCAGATGGTCTATGCCAAGCTCCGGTTGACCATCCCTACTTTGCAAACACCCCAGATGTAGATTCTGTGGCCATTCATGCCACACAAGATCATGCTAACAAGCCTAGACATGTGAACTGCTTATCAACTAATAATGACTCCCGCCTTATGGACTACCCTGATGAAAACGGTATACCACACGGGACTGATGAATCTTCAGATTCTCAGTTATATGGGACATATGGTTACATGCCAACGTACACTCTGGTCTTTAGCCACAGCTCTTGTCAACAGACTCCCTTCTTCTCCATGAACCGGGACCATTGTTGGCTGCTATTGCAACTGATATTTCTGTCTCACGGCACCTCCTCAGATCTGGGTATGATTCCATGGAAACTTCATCTCTGACATCGACCACAGGTATTACCATCAGAAAACGTATCTCTCAGATTCTCCGATTTTACCCCAGCTGGGTAACATAAGATTATGACTGCACCATTTAATGGCTCAAACTTTGTGATCCTGCCACCCAGACGATTATGTATAACCTCCGGACATCTGGTAGACAACTTAGAACAGTCCATGACTGGTATCGCTCTACTTAGCTACTGTTGACTCAATACCTCTTACCATTACTGTCAATCCAGAAGAAATGGTAGAAAGCAGGGAACTTACAGAGCCACCAGTCTAGGACATGTTCTGTCCCAGCCTGCCTCTACAACCACCACTCCATTTTCTATACTACTGCTTCCTTCAGTTTCAGTTGCTAAGTTAGCACTACCAGTTCTGAGCCCTGCACTTTGGATTTTCATCCGTTCCAAGGGTGTTTACCATTTGCCTTGCAATAGTGACTGCAGCACTTTGGGGTCATAGCCATTACATCTTTTCAGACCTGGACGATTGGCTTTTCATAGCAGACTTGTATGCCTCTCTTCTTTTCTCCCTATGAGCCCCTCCAACACAATTTAAAGCCTAGGGGATTATGGTAATTAGCCCCATTCCCACCCGATCCCCACCCACTGTCTCCAATACATAGGAGTAGTCTTGGACACCGCCACAGGTTAGGCCTACTTACCAAAGGACAGTCAAACCACATTTATTTCCCTGGCTATTCAAATTCAAGAGGCACAGTATGCATCAGTGAGACAACTGCTATGCCTTTTAAGGCAAATGGCCATCTCAATGGTACCCATGCAACACTATGCATGCGGCTTGACCAACAGGCACTACAAAGTCAGTAGCCTCAAAAATCTAAATCTTACTGGCCATAAAGTCTCCACCACTTATTCACACCAATGGGACTACACCGGGGGCGCTAGGACTCAGTGGGAGCCAAACATCTTCAGGAGGGATACAGAAGTTGATACCAGCCCATTTACAGAAGAAAGGGTTCTGAAAGAACTCTTAAAACTGAAGGTGGACAAAGCAATGGGGCCTGATGGGATTCATCCCAGAATTCTAAAAGAACTAAGGGTAGAACTAGTGACACCACTGACTACCCTTTTTAACAAATCATGGGAGGATGGGGTGGTACCCGAGAACTGGAGGAGGGAAGATGTGATTCCCCTTCACAAAAGTGGGAGCAAGGCAGAAGCAGGAAACTACAGACCTGTTAGTTTAACCTCAGTGATAGGAAAATGATGAAATCACTTCTGAAGGAAAGAATTGTCGAGTATCTAGAGGCCAGAGGGCACAGGACCCTAGGCAGCATGGATTCACAGCGGGAAGGTCATGCCAGACGAATCTGATAGATTTCTTTGACTGGGTGACCAAAGTAGTAGATCAGGAGGGCTGTGGACATGGCCTACCTAGACTTTAGCAAGGCATTTGACACAGTCCCACACAAAAGATTAATATATAAGTTAGCCAGCCGGGAGTGGGTCCCAAGATGACAGCCTGGGTAAAGAATTGGCTGGAGAATAGGACACAGAGAGTAATCATAAATGGAGTCCACTCAGAAGAAAGAGGGTTACTAGTAGAATTCTGCAGAGGTTCAGTATTAGGACGGTCCTCTTCAGCGTCTTTATAAGCGACATTGCAGAAGGACTGGAAGAAAAAGTATGTCTCTTTGCAGATGACACAAAGATCTGCAACAGAGTTCATGCACAGGGTGGGGTGGAAAGGATGAGAAGGGACTTGGCAAGATTAGAAGAATGGTCAAATGTATAGCAGCTTAGATTCAATGCTAAGAAGTGCAAGGTAATGCACCTGGGAAACAAAAACCCAGGGGAAGAGTACACAATGGGGGGTGAGATACTAACAACAACAAAAATGGAAAGGGACCTGGGGGTAGTCATATCAGATGACCTAAAGGTGGGCAAGCAATGTGAGAGGTCAGCAAGGAGGGCTGGGGGGATACTGGGATGCATAGGGAGAGGCATCACCAGTAGAAAACAGGAAGTTATTATCCCTCTGTACAGACAGCTGGTGAGACCCCATCTGGAGTACTGTGTGCAGTTCTGGAACCCAATCTCCACAAAGACATAGACAGGATGGAAGCTGTCCAGAGGCAACTAAAATGGTGCAGGGTCTGCACGGAGAGACATATGAAGAGAGACGAAAGGAGCTTAATATGTATAGCCTCGAGGAAAGGAGGGAGAGGGAGACATGATAGAAATGTTCAAGTACCAAGGGAATCAACAAAGTCCAAGAGGGTAGCATCTTTCAAAAAGAGGTGTGCAAGAACAAGAGGGCACAATTTGAAGATAGAGAAGCGCTCAGAGGAATTTTAAGTATTTTTTCACAGAGGGTTGTGGATGCATGGAGCGGCCTTCGGAGGAAGAGTTGTGGAGTCAAAATCAGTGGTGGAATTCAAGCATGCATGGGACAGTCATAAAGCATTCTACGGGGTGGGGTAGGAAGAAGTAGGCTGCTGGTTAACTAGGATCTGCAGCTTATCCAGTAGGTAGGGAAATGGGCAGACTGGGTGGGCCAAGTGGTCCTCATCTGCCATCAAATTCTATGTTTCTATGTTAGGGCCGGTGCCTTGGTAGGGCCATGCGGAAGTGGCACCGCGAGCTTGGCTCGCACCGCATAGGCTACCTGGCGTCGACCCTCCAACCGCCTCAGTTCCTTTCTTCCTGCCATTGGGTGCGCTTCAGTGACAATGTCACTCGCCTGCCGGAAGTCAAAACTCCACATGTATACGACATGAGCTATAGAGTTTCAGTATAGATTCATTTTATTATTTTATCAGTTAAGGAAAAATAAGTAAATAATTTAATAAGTAAATTTTTGTCGGACGTCTTCAGCCCTTCTTTGACAGAGTCGACCATGAGTGGGGCAGGTGATGGTAGGGAGACTTTGCATGAAATCTGTGTTGTCAGGGTTCAGTCTGGTCCGCTGCCCTCTATAGAGGGGGGGGGTCTGACTACAGGCAGTCCGGTACTCAGGGCGATGGGCGGTCTTCCAGAAAGCACAAAAAGAAGTAGTCCCATTCTCGATCCTCGTTGAGGACTCAGCACCGCTCAGCTTCGAGTTCTTCTTCAGCCTCCCAGACGAAAAAGAACAGTACCACCTGAGGTCACCTTCTGTACCGCTCATGGCCGATCGCCTGTTACCGGCGGTAGAGACTCACTTTGTCGCCTCTGGGGTCTCCTCCGGCTGCTGTTTCTGGTGACTGGCATCCTCAACTCCGGAGTCCCTCCTCACCCCCTGGAGGGTCCTCCAGTGAGCAGTTTCACCATTGGGCCACTCTTATGAAGCAATGGGTTCAGTGGTTGTCCTGTCTGCCTGAGCTGGTGAGTCCATCGCCGGAGCCTTCGGGCCTTTCGATTTTGTACCTGCAGGCAGGGTGGTTGGGGCTTCCTAGTCATGCAGTGCCTTCTTCAGTGCCGTCAACGCCGCACTCTGGTATTCCCCCCCCCCATAGGGCTGCAGCGCAGGGGTCTACACCGATGCCTTTATCTCCTGCTGGATTTCTCAGACTTTCCTCAGTGAGTTGAGGGTTGAGAACCTCTGGTTCGGCGGTGCTGGCTCCTCCGGTGTCATGCCACGTCCTGTGCTGGCGCCACCTGTGTTCTCAGTGCCACCTTCTGTTATGGCGCTGGGAGTGCTTGCGATGCTGCATGCAACACCTGGGTTCTTGATTCCAATCCGTGGTGCTCCTCCTCTTTTTTTTCCTCCCTTTCCTATCTATACTGTCCCTTCAGGACTAGTAGCTGGGTCTCATGGCACCCTCAGTGTACACTGTGCCTCTAGCTCATTGAGCCTGAGTCTGAGCCTGATCTTCGATTGGAGGATGACTTCAAAGATGATTCCTCCCTAGGGGTGGTGAATAAACCTTCTCTTACAGCAGAGCCTCTGGTCGAAGACATTTCCTTTAAGTCTCTGCTTAGAAACATGAACACTACTCTCTCTCTCTCTCTCTCTCTCTCTCTCTCCAGACTTCGGAGATTGATCCTGGGAAATTGCTGCATCTGCAGTACCTGCACGTTCCAGACATTCCTGTGGAATTGACTCCTCTGGTGCAACCCTCTTTTGAGACTCTCTCACAAATGGTATGGGACGATCCGGCGCTTATTCCCTCTGTGGCTAAGTCCATAGATAGGGAATATGCCCCTCCCAAGGATCGGACCATTCTGGCCTTGCAAGCCTTTGCTGATGTCATAGTTGTCCTGGCAGAGAATGATGAGGCCATTCTTCTGCAAGAATCTACAGCACATCCGTTAAACAAGGAATCTCACAAAATCGACACTTTGGGAAAGTGAGTCTTTGCTGCTTCCACCCTGGGCATATGCATTGCTAGCTACCAGGTTTATTTCTCTCAGTACGAGTATACACTCTAGCATTCACTCAAGGCCACAGTAGAAGCTCTCCCAGATTCAAAAGTTAATACAGAGCTTCTTCAAACCATTACTAGAGGCATTGAATCCAATAACCAGCAACTTAAAGCTGCCATGGAAGCCTTTGACACTGCCTCCAGAGCAGCACCGGCTGGTATATGCACTCGACGCCACTCTTGGTTGCGCACATCAGGATTTACAAATAATGCCCAGCAGAAGGGTTATGGCTTTGCCTTTTGATGGTACGTTCCTGTTTGGTCCTCAAGTCGAGCAGGCGATAGAGGCCACACAGAAAACTAGAATGGCTATTAAAATGGCCAGACCACCATCCGCAGCCCTTCAAAGGGGCGGAAACTGGTGTCAGTTTCATAACCATCAGTCCTTTTGTGGTAAAGGCTGAGGGATTTCAACAGAAACCAGACCCCTCAACCACAAAAGTAAATGCAGCAGAAGGCACAGGGCCCCAAAGCGCCTAGTGCCACCCTCTGAGATTCTGGCCCAAGTCCCACCTCAGCTGTCCGAGGGGGACTCTTCCTCGTCAGTAGGAGGGCGTCTTACTCAGTTTTACAGCCAGTGGAAGTCAGTCACATCAGACAAGTGGGTACTCAGGATAATCCACGAGGGGTACTCTCTAAATCTTTCAGAAACCACTCCAGATCGCCCACCCAAACGACAGTCCAAGCTGTCTGTCTTTGTCAGACCTTCTTGCTTCCAAGATTCAAGGCCTTCTAAACAACAGGGCAGTAGAAGTAGTCCCGTTGGATCAGCGGAACACAGGTTTCTACTCCCATTACTTCCTAGTTCCAAAGAAAACAGGCGGCATGCGCCCAATTCTCGATCTCAGGAAGTTAAACAAATTCCTTTACAAGGAAAGGTTCAAGATGATATCACTCGGTACACTCTTACCTCTGATACATCAAAACAATTGGCTGGCTTCTCTGAACATGCAGGACGCCTATCAACGTGTTCTCATACATCCAAACCACCACAAATACCTCAGATTTGTGACATTGTGCCAACACTACCAGTTCAGAGTCCTGCCCTTTGGGCTATCCTCGGCACCTCAAGTCTTTACAAAGTGCTTTGCAGTTCTGGAAGTGCATCTCAGGGAGCTCAGAAATCAGATGTTCCCATATCTGGATGATTGGCTCCTATCAAGCCCCTCGAGACAAGAGACTCAGAAAGCCATGGCTACAGCTTCCAAATTCCTCACATCCATGGGAGTCCTGCTAAATTTGGTAAAGTCACAGCTACAGCCCGCCCAATGGCTCCTCTTCATAGGAGCCCTTCTGGATACCTCCAATGCAAAAGCCTTTCTTCTGGAGGACAGAAGAAATGATATCCTTCGGATGGCTCACTTCATCAAAGAGAATGACTCGGTTCAAGCTCTCTCTCGATGCAGCGGATGCTGGGTCTCATGGCACCCTCAGTGTACACTGTGCCTCTAGCTCATCTTCACATGAGGACTACTCAGTGGATGCTCAGCAATCAGTGGTCGCTGACCACGCACCCACAGTTCTTTCATATCAAGGTGACGGAACCTCTGAGATGGTCACTCACCTGGTGGACTCAGGAAGACAACCTTCTGGAAGGTTATCCCTTTGCCCCTTTAGAAGCCCAGAACTCCGTCACCACAGATGTGTCCCTACTGAGATGGGGCGCTCACTGCCAAGATCACACCCAGGGTCGAGGGAGTCAGGACGAGTCTCTGCGTCACATGAATGTTCTAGAAATGAGAGCCGTCCTGTATGCAGTCCTAGCCATGAATGACATCCTCTGTCACAAGATCATTCTCCTTCAAACGGACAACAACGCTGTGATGTACCACATCAACAAGCAGGGCTGTGCACACTCTTACCCCTTATGCAGAGAAGCGCTAAGTGTGTGGGAGTGGTGCCTGGAGCACAAAGCTCTAATCCAGGTGGTCTACCTGCTGGGAGTGCAGAACGATCTGGCAGATTATCTCAGAACAGAGACAGACCCTCACAAGTGGTCTCTTGACACAAGCGTTGTGCAATCACTCTTCAAAGAGTGGGGAACTCCAGACCTGGACTTTTTTGCATCCCCACTTAACGCAAAACTGCCTCTCTTCTACTCCAGAAATCCAGAACCTGGTGTTTTTTGTCAGGATGCATTCAGACTGCGGTGGACAAGTCACTTTCTGTACGCACTTCCTCCTCTTCCCCTAGTTCAGAGGGTGCTGCTCAAACTGGAGGCGCAGGGGAGCAGAATGACCCTCATCACCCCACTCTGGCCTCGTCAGATCTGGTTTCCATTACTCAACAGATTGTCGAAAATGTCTCTGGGACAGCTTCCACTTCTTATGGACCTGTTGACCCAGGGTCCTGTGGTCCATCCCAGCCTGAAGTCCCTTCACCTCCATGCCTGGCTCCTGAAGAGACAGAGGTGAACAGATTTAATGTTTCACATAGGGTCTCAGAAATTCTGTTAGCTGCACACAAGCCAGTGACTAGAAAAACCTACACAGCTAAGTGGAAGTGGTACTCCATCTGGTGCGCAAGATCCTCCTGGAATCCCTTTTCCTGCCCACCAAACAAAGTCCTAGAGTATCTTCTAGATCTCTCCAACACAAGCCTGCAATACTCAACTGTGAAGATTCACATTTGCGTGATCTCAGCGTACCAAGAGCCCATTCACTCAGTGTCTCTGGCTCAGCTACCTGTGGTCAAGAGGTTTCTTAAAGGCATACTGCATACTAGGCCACTGGTCAGACTACTGGTAGCTGCCTGGGACATTAATATTGTGCTATACATGCTCACTCCCTGTCCCGGTGGTGCTGAAGGTTGAGGCACTGGACGCCACACCTGGCGTCATGCCAATGACCCGGGTTTGGGAATGAGCCTGGGCAGTTGGGGTTGGCAGGGGAGGGACTGGATTGAGCGTCCAGAGGACAGCTCTCCTCTCCCGGGAGGGAGGGGGTACATGGCCGGCGCGTAACTGGCCTCTGGCGGAAGCTGGAGGTACAGCAAGCATAGGAGCGTACAGAGAGAGTTGGGAGTGGTGGACGTTGGTGGAGACGCCTTGATGTTGTGGCGCATGACACTCCCTTAGAACAGGGAAAACTACTGTCTCGGACAGCTGGGAAAATGGAACGCCAGTGCGACCTCGCGACTCCCGCCTGCCTGTCCTGCTATTGGGTGCCTGACGAAAACAAGAAGGATCTCAGGGTGCTGGGCCCCACCTCATACCCACCTGGGGGGTAAGCCAAGGCTTCATGGGGATCACCCTCAGGATCAAGGTAGGCTGAGGAGGAGCGGGGAAGGCACCATTGGCGACTCCCAAGGATGCAGGGCTCAGAGAGCGGGGGCGGAAAAAGACAAAGTTGAAAAAAAAAAAAGACATGCTCACCCGTAAACCTTTCGAGCCTCTAGCTACTTGTGAGCTGACGTTTCTGACTTGGAAGACCTTCTTCCTTGTAGCCATTACCTCCGCTCACAGAGTGTCTGAAATACATGCTTTGGACACAGACCCTCCGTATACTGTATTTCACAAAGACTAGGTGGTTCTTAGGACCCACCTAAGTTTCTCCCCAAGGTTGTCTCAGAATTCCATCTGAATCAGCCCTTGGTCCTTCCATTATACTGTAGAAGACATTGAATTTGCTGCAGATAAATTTCGCGATCATAATCCCTCATACGTATTCGCGTCATAGTAAATTAGCGCGATGACATTGACATTGAATAATGATTACAATTATTTTTTTCTCTTGGCCTGTGTTAGAATGCCATCGCAGTTGCATCGTAAACCAGTGTGTTACTCCCTGATGCATCCCAAAAGCAGCAGATGCCTGCATGCACGAGCAGCATAGCTCATTTAGCTTTCCAGTACAGACAGCAGCATCAGACAATCCCACCAGCACCAGAACATTTACCTGCAGTCAGACTGGGAGACTTTCTTTTGTCTTCAGATTTTGTATTGAATTTGAGTGCTTTTGACCTATCGTAGAGCAGCTCGCCGATAGCAGAGGACACCCCACAAAAATGACAGTTGATGGTCCTAATTTACGTTGTTTAAAAGTATACTGAGTGTTGTGCCTTCCTTTTAATGGGGAGCTCCTATACGCAAGTTGACAGGACTGCAGCATATACGGTGAGGTTAGGGGCTTAATTCAGGTTATCGTCTGTACTGGGATTCAAACTTCCCGGTCCTGTGCTGTCTGTCAAAGAACGTGACGGTTTCTTATATCATTAAGTGTACTTAATTGAGCAAAATCTTCTAACTTTTACAAAAGACAGAGCCATTACATGTCAACAGTAATAAAATGTTTCACAACGTAGTGAAGGTGATGCGTAATTTAAATTTCACTGGCATTTTATTTTCACTGACTTAATTAGTGAATATAGCGAAAATAAAATGATAGCGAAATGTATGTCTTATACAGTACTTTGGGAACTTCCAGAATGAGGGGAAGCGTACGCTGCATTCTCTGGATGTGAAAATAGCTTTACAGTTCTATTTAGACAGAACTATAGAAATCTGCACATTAAAACAACTGATTGTCTCCTTCAGCATGACCCGGCTGGGTCAGCCTGTTGCTATCAGATGCATTTCAGCATGGCTAGAGGCATGCCTTCACCAGTGCCACTCCATGGCACAGGTTAAGCTGGAAGGCAGAGTGTATGCGCATTCTACCAGAGCAGTTGCGGCATCTCTGGCAGAAATCAGGAACGTGCCCATCGTAGATATCTGCAATGCGGCCACTTGGAGCTCTGTGCACACTTTCATAAAGCACTATGCTTTGGATGTCCATGCCAGGCAGCATCAGTCCTTTGGCAGAACAATCCTTAATGGACTTCTGTCCGAAGTGAGCTCTTCTCTCCTGCTGCCTGTCTCGGGGGATTATTTTAGCTCAGTACTCTCCCATTAGTGTGAATGAGTGGTGGAGACTTTATGTCCAGGAAGATATGGAAATTACGTACCTACCATAATTCTTGATCTTCTTGGATGAAGTCTCCACCACTCATTCACATGCCCACCGTCCATCCCCCAAGCTCACTCCTCCTGTTGTTGGTCTTTACCCCCTTGTTGTTGGGCTGCAAAGACTCTGTTGCATTTACCCTTTTTACATGGGTCATTCAGACTATCTTATGTCTGACATCAGTTAGTTTCACTAGGTTAGTTTACGTTGCACCTTCTCAGTAAAAAAGGTACTGAGGCGGTTGGAGGGTCGATGCCAGGCAGACTGTACGGCATCAGCTGGGCTCGCGGTGCCGTTTCCTCGAGGCTCTACCTAGGCACTGGCCCTTCCGAAGAGTTTTGGCTTCCAATGGGTCCTAGTGCCTCCGGCGTAGTCCCATTAATGTGAATGAGTGGTGGAGACTTCGTCCAAGAAGATCAAGAATTACGGTAGGTACGTAATTTCCATTTCCTTTGAGGCTTGCGTTTGGGTCCCTCTACACCTTTGAACTACCTTCAATTGGTGAACATGCCATCCCCACACCTCTCAGGATGTCCCCTTGCAATCCCTGCCGCCATCACAAACATTAATTACTGACACTTTTCTGATGGCTGGGTGCACATCTAGGTCCAAACAAAACTCGAGGACAATGAGTCCCATGCTCCACCTCTCTTCATGTAAATTTATTAAAAATGAGAACACTGCAGCTTGTCCTCTGGGCCTTATGTCCATTCCTGAAAAACGGGGACTTTCTATTGCTGCCCTGTCCCATTAGACAGAACTCTATTTCTCTGTCATCCCCCTCCTCCACAGAATGCTATTTTAAGTTGCACCTGGCACCGGTCCTAATGATCCTTATTGCTCTCTGTGGCCTAGGTAGGTTTGGCTCGTATTATTACAACAGGTAACGGTGGCAAACCCACTACTATTACCCATCAGACCAGATCTGATACAGATTAGAAGTATGTTACTCCACCCCACTCTGAACTGCCTCCACCTCCACACGACTCCTGCAGATGCTTTTTATATCTCGTCTCCAGGTCTCCTTACAAGTGACGAACATTCTGCTGGCATCTCGCAAACCTTCTACCAGACGAACCTACAACTTGAAATTGTTTTTTTCCATATGGGCTGCTTCTCGGCCCATGGACCATTTTATTCATGTCCAGTGTTACACGTCTTGGAATTTTTATCCTCGCTCATAGCTTCGAGCCTGAACTACTCCTCTGTTGAGGTTCACCTGACCTCCATCCCGGCCCTTCATGAACCAACTGAAGGCAACCTGATTTACCAATATCACTTGGCAACTATGTTTTCTCAGGAGAATGTTACATCTTCAGCCCCAATTAGACATCCTACTCCATAGTGTAGCTCTTAATTTTCCTTCTAGACAATTTACCCTGACCAAGTGCGACCTTTGTTTTCTTTCATGGAAAACTCCATTTATTACGGCGGTGACTTCTGCCACACGGAATTCTAAACTTCAGACTCGGAGGTACAAAGAACCTTACCTTATTTTACACAAAAACAGAATTTCCTTATGTATCAACCACTCATTTTACCAGTGGTGGTTTTGGAACATACTCTGAGCTACCTGTTATTACCCTGAACATTCCAATCCGGGAGTATCACCTTTACACAATTTTAATGTGCACAGGGTGCTCAGATGCTGCAACTCAAAAATCTATGCCACTCAGAATGACACCACAATTCTTTATTTCCTTCATATGATCTAGAGAAAGACTCCTTGTTGCAAAACAAACCCTTTCCACGTGGCTGGTAACTGCATTATGTTCTAACAAGTACAACAAACTACCTGACCCTGTTCATGCGCACTCTACTAGAGCCATAGTTGCTACAGCTGCCTGCTTTATGGGAGTGTCCATTACAGATATATGTAATGTAGCCACATGGTCCACAATCCATACCTTCATGATAATAGCTTCCTGCCGCCACACAGCCTTTGCCCATGCGGTGCTGCAGGGCCTTTTCTTATACTCTTCCACCCTTCTGATATTACTGCTTGGGAGTCATCCTGCTGCAAGAGATATCCTCGAAGAAGATAGAACAGTTGCGTACTTACCGTAACAGCAGATCTTCGAGAGAATCTCTTGCAGC
Source organism: Neoceratodus forsteri (assembly GCA_016271365.2). Lineage (NCBI taxonomy): Eukaryota > Metazoa > Chordata > Ceratodontiformes > Ceratodontidae > Neoceratodus > Neoceratodus forsteri. Next base: position 514,987,853 of record CM028137.1, read on the forward strand.
AGGTATGATCTTACTTCGAGATACAGCTCTTGCAGCAGGTTACACCATTAGGACTGAAGCCGGCAGGTGTCAGGACCCCACGGAAATTTTCTAGCTAGCAGTCTTCAGCGGGGACCACCTCCGACGTCGGTCATGCCCCCAACGTCAGGCGTAGTACATAAGGAGGTGGTCCCCCCATAATCCTCAGTTCTTTTCCCACCATCGACATTGCAAGTATCGGCCTCTCGGTCCTTTTTCTAGCGTGCGACGACCTTTAGAGCTACGACGATTTTGTCTTTCTTCACGACTTTGGATTCAACTGATGTCCTCTCCAACTACTTCCCTGCATGGTCACCAATTGAAGGGTGCCTGCGGCAAACAGATCCCCTTCAAAGATCCACATTCAGCCTGCGTGTGCTGCCTAGGCCCAGAACATGACACTAAGGCCTGCTCCTTCTGCCAGGACTTCAACAGTCGCATTAGGATCCGCTGCCAGAAGGTTTCTCATGCCGCTTTCAGAGGAGGAGAAACTGAAAACCATGGACAAAGAACCCTCATCCAGGGGGGAGTTGTCGGGTAAAACTCACAAGCACCGGGATAAACATTGGGAAGAGGAAAGGCCCAGGTCCCGTGCGAGGGCCTTGGACTCCCGAAGCTCCGGCTCATGATCAGACCGCTCTCCTTCCAGGGCTCAATCGCAACCTCCCCCGGTTCAGGTCAGATCCTCCAGCGGTTCCACTTCTTTGCAGCCCCTGAAGACTTCCAGGCCGTCGGCATCTTCCACTCCATCTAAGGCCTCGTCGAAGTCCAGAGAGCACCATAAATCTTCTTCCCGCCGGCAGGACTCTGACGCCAGGTCGGTTTCCCAGCCTCTGCGTGGGTCGGATCCGGTTCCTCGCAAGACCAAGGACCTGACGTCCCTCAAACGGACGTCGGACCTGATGTCGGCCCACCCGACGTAGGCCAAGCATCACCGGCGCTCCCAGGAACCGGCAACACCAAAACACCCATTGCCGGCCAGGCATTCGCCTCCGAGGGCATCAGCTAGGGGACCGACGTCGGCTACCCCAGAGAAGAGGACCACACCACCGCCGCGCGATGCCGGTCAGAAGGACTCATCGGAGGAGGATACCACACAGCCTGAGGACCAGGCGGGTGACACCGGAGATGCCGGGCTCCCACAGGAACCTTCCCCAGAGCAGGAGACCCCTGGGGACCCGACACCCGACCCCGGCGACAGGCCACCTGCGCCGGGCCCGTCATCGGGCATGAATTTGGCAGAGGTAAAGGAGCTCTTTACCTTCTGGTGGGACACCATCAGAAAAGATGTGGTTGCCACACATCCTCCTCCTACTCTGACTCCGCCTCCTCCTACTCCTTCACTGCCTACGCCCCCTCCTCCGCCCAAGGGGCCCGTAGGACAGTCGCCAACCCCCAAGGAGCAGACACCACCTCCTTGGGACAGATCCTCAGAAAGGAGAAGACCTCCCTCCAGATCCACCTCAGGGTCACCCAGTCCCAAGAGACCCAGATGATGCCAGTACACCCGTTCTGGGGAGGATTCTAGATCTGACACCTCAGGGTGCTCCAGATCTCCTTCTCCCATCAGCATTCCCTCTCCAGACCCACATGACCTACCTAGGTCTCCTCTGGATAATCCCTCTTTCACGGAGATCATGAGGCACATCCAGGAGAATATGGGGTGGGATGCTGAACGGCTTGACCCTGAGAGACAACGCCTTGCCTGCTACCTTTGGCAGAAAGACCCGAAGCCTGTGGTAGTGCCACCCTTGGTGGATACCTTTGCGGATGTCACCAAGGCCGCCTGGAAACATCCACATTCCACTCCAGCAATGCCGAAGAAGGCTGACTGCCTATACAAGGCCCCTAGGGAGGACCAGTATCTGGTGAACCATCCTCTGGCTGACTCCCTGGTCATCACTGCCTCGCATGACCAGTCTCAGAGACCTCAGCATTTGAGCACACAGCCACCAGACCAGGAATCCAAGCAATTGGATGTCCTGGGTAGGTGCACGTACGTGGCTGCGACCTGCACCATCAGGTCACTGAATTACCTCACCCACATGGTTCAATTCCAGAATGCACTGTGGGAACAGGGACAGGACCTGGTCGAGAAGATGCCCGATGGTGACCAAAAGGAGGAGCTCTTGAACCACCTCCGCACGGGTTCGGATGTGGGGACCCAGGTGCTCAGAGCTGCATATGATTCTGCGGACTCTTCAGCCAGAGCTGCAGCCTCAGGCGTGTGTCTCCGGAGACACTCTTGGCTCCGTGTCTCTGGTTTTACCCCGGACGTCCAGAAGAACATCTTAGATGTCCCTTATAATGGCGAGGTCCTATTTGGTGAAGCCTCCGAGATAGTAATCACCAAACTTCAGGACGCAGGGAAGGCAGTACGATCTTTACAGGCCACGTACAGGTCTTGGCCCAGTTCCTTTCATAGGAACCAGAGCCGCTTCTGTGGCCGGCTACAATGGCAACAGCCACGTTCTGGCCAACAGCAGAGGGGCACTTTCACCCTCAAAGTGCAGGCCAAGTCATCCCCAGGCAGAGGTCAACGATTTGCAAAGTCGGCACAGCCTGCCGGATCAAACGCTGCCACAGCATGACTCCTTCCCGGCCCCCCGCCCCTCCTCAGGATCAATGGGAAAAGAAAGTCGGGGGTCGCATCGCATGCCACTTGCCAGGGTGGCAGTCGATCACCATCGACAGGTGGGTTCTGCAACTGGTCAAAAAAGGACACTATATAGAATTTGTAGGCAGTCCACCCACAAGACCTCCCCTGCTTTCTCGATATTCGGGTCAGCATGCCCTGCTCATACAGTAGGAGGTGCTCGAGCTCCTGGAAAAGGAAGCGCCTTAGAGCACGTTCCAGAGGACCAGAGAGGACATGGGTACTATTCTCACTTCTTCCTGGTTCCAAAGAAAACAGGGACCTCTGTCCAATACTGGATCTCAGCAACCTCAACCTGTCGGTCATTTACAAATGCTTCTGCATGGTGACCCTTCCGGGCCTAATTCCCATGCTGAAGCAAGACACCTTTCTTGCATCTTTGGACATGCAGGACGCCTACCTGCATATTCCGATTGCTCAAGTGCACCGGAGGTTCCTGCGCTTCGAGTTTCAGAGCCGCCATTATCAATTCCGAGCTCTCCCCTTCAGGCTGTCATTGGCACCTCATGTTTTTATGAAGAGCATGGTGGTCGTAGCAGCATCTCTGAGGAGACAAGGCCACTACGTGTTCCCATACCCGGATGACTGGCTTCTCATGGCGCCCTCCAGGGAGGCACTGATGATGGCCATTCACTGCACCCAGTCCCTTTTTCAATCACTGGGTATTCTCATTAACTACAAGAAGTCACTCCTGGTGCCATCCCAGAAACTACAGTTTATAGGAGCAGTTCTGGACACCATCAGAGGGAAAGTTTTCTTCCCTTGGACAGAGCGGAACACATCAGATCTCTCATCAGGGACTTGTCGGTGAAGAAGACCCTCCCGGCCAGATCGGTCCTTCGCCTGCTCAGACACATGGCTGCAGCCATTGCAACAGTCCCACTGGCATGTCTCCACATGCGGGTAACCCAGTGGATGCTAAGGGTGCAATGGGACCAAAGGCAAGACCATCTGCAGCAGCCAATCTGAATCACAAATGCCATAATTTGGGATTGGCAATGGTGGCTAAATCCGGGGAACCTCTCCGCGGAGGTTCCTTTCACAGCACCGTCTCCAACTGTCACACTCTCCACAGACACCTCAGGGCTAGGGTGGGGAGCACACCTGGACGGTGTTCGGTCTCAGGGCCTGTGGACAGCTCAGGAGTCTCATCTCCACATCAACATTTTGAAAATGAGGGCAGTCCTTTACGCTCTGCAAGCCTTCCAGTCGGAGATTCCACCAGGCATACTCCTGTTACAAACAGACAATACCGCGGTGATGTATTACCTCAACAAACAAGGAGGCACTCACTCCTACCCACTTTGTAGGAAGGCCATGAGAGTGTGGGAGTGGATATTGCAACACGGCGCAAACCTAATTGCAGTACACGTCCCAGGAGTGGACAACACCATCGCAGACAGTCTGAGCCGCTCTTAGGCCGGAGTCCATGAGTGGGAACTTCTACAGGAGGTGGCAGAGAATCTGTTTCACAGATGGGGAACTCCAAAGTTAGATCTTTTCGCGTCCCCATCCAACGCAAAACTGCCCAATTTTTGCTCGCTAGATCCAGGGCCTGGTGTTTTCTGGCGAAATGTGTTGTCCCTCTCCTGGGTGGGCAGATTCCTCTATGCCTTCCCTCCTTTCCCATTGATCCAGAGAGTTCTCTTAAAATTTGCAGGAAGCAAGCGATGCTCATTTTGATTGCGCCCTTCTGGCCCAGACAGATTTGGTTCCCTCTTCTGCACCAGCTATCCTGGGAACCACCAGTTCCTTTGCCAATCAGCTCCCATCTATTGTCTCAGGAGGCGGATTCATTGGTACACCCAGACTTACGTTCATTGAACCTGCACGCTTGGCTCCTAGAGACATAGCCATGATGCGATACAGGGTCTCGCAAGAAGTGGCAGATGTACTCTCTGCCACCAGAAAACCGGTAACCCACGCAACGTACGCCATGAAATGGTGTAGATTCTGTTTGTGGGCTCAAGCGGCCGGCTTTTCACTGTTAGACTGTCCTGAAAAGCTGGTTCTGGACTACCTGCTTTCCCTCTTCCACTCCGGTCTGGCTTACTCCTCGATTAAAGTGCACCTTTGTGCAATTTCTGCTTACCATGCCCCCATAGGCCATCGGACGGTGGCCCAGCTGGACACTACTCATGCCTTCTTAAGGGGCGTCCTCCACCTTAGGCCTCCCATTAAAGATTCAATCCCTCCTTGGGACTTACCTTTTGTCCTGGAGCAGCTCATGCTGCCACCCTTTGAACCAGCCGCGGATTGCGAGCTATGTTTTCTCTCTTGGAAAACATTATTTTTAGTTGCTGTTATTTCTGCCAGAAGGATTTCAGAATTGCATGCTGTTATGTGCAAAGAGCCTTATTTGGTTTTCCATCAGGACAGGGTATCCCTAAGGACAAACCCAAAGTTTTTGCCTAAGGTGGTTTCAGCCCTCACCCTTAACCAGGATATTGATCTGCCAGTGTATTTCCCAAGGTACACTAATCGAGGAGAAGCCCTTTTGCATGCCCTCGACATGCATCGGTGCCTCAGGTACTATCTGACCAGAACCAAACAGCTCCGAAAGTCGGACCAACTTTTCGTCTCCTTTGCTCGCAGGATGAAAGGAGCTCCTGTCTCCAAACAGTCACTCTCGAGGTGGCTCATCCAGTGCATCATTTTCTGTTATGACAAGCGCAATAAACCCTTACCAGGCGCGGTCAAGGGTCATTCCACTAGAGGGGTGGCTACTTCTTTTGCGGCGTTGAAGAACATCTCCACCTCAGCTATTTGCGCTGCAGCTACTTGGAGCTCTGTGCATACCTTTATCAGACGTTACAGTCTGGACATTGCATCGAGGCGAAGAGCGGGGTTCGGTCTAGCCGTCCTTCAGGGACTTCTGTCCTAGGCTCGAGTAAGATCGAGATCTCTACCTTTCCTCCACCCAGTGGCGCATGATTGCCACTATTGTTTGGAAATCAGTCCTAATGGTGTAACCTGCTGCAAGAGCTGTATCTCGAAGTAAGATAGTACAGTTACGTAAGAACTTACCGTAACAGTAGATCTTCGAGAACAGCTCTTGCAGCAGGTACCTTCCCGCCCACCATCCCCCTTCTTTTGGAGGTAGGTCGTAGTCAAACACCCATCTTATGGGATGGGACGTTCCGATTCTATAGTCTTGGCCATCTGGTGGCAGATCCTCGGTCTCCTCTTCTGATATCATCCAGCGGCTGGGAGTCTCCGGCGGGAGAACTGAGGATTGTGGGGGGACCGCCTCCTTATGTACTATGCCTGACATCGGGGGCGGGACCAACGTCGTAGGCGGTCCCCACTGAAGACTGCTAGCTAGAAAATTTCCGTGGGGTCCTGACATCTGCCGGCTTCAGTCCTAATGGTGTAACCTGCTGCAAGAGCTGTTCTCAAAGATCTACTGTTATGGTCAGTTCTTACATAACTGTACTTTCCCTCTCTCCTTCCCCTATCCTTCTCTAAGAGAACAAACTTTTTACATTCACACATATGTAAGAGGAAAGTTTCTAGGGCACCTCGGTTCGCATGTCAGTGAACTGAAGCCAGCAAGGAACTGAGAATGCCTGGGGCTGCCCACTCTTATATAGTCACACAATGATGAGGTCACAGTGCGGGCAGTCCCTAATCAAAGATTACTGGGAGAACCTGCTGTGCAGAAGTGCACACTCTGATGATAACCCAAGTGTATTACCTGCTGCAAGAGACTCTCGAAGATCTACTATTATGGTAAGTATGCAACTGTTCTTTCTAGGAGTGGTATATGATATACAGCCACACAACCCACCCAACCTCCCCCTTCCCCTGACAAGTGGCACACTGTATCTTGCTTCCAGTGGGTAAGATCTGACGTCATGGGGCAGTGCTGAGGGAGTTACCACCTGGGTGGGTGGGAAGAGCAAGCTTGAAGACCTTCTGGCCAAAGTCTTAAAGGGAAAGGATACTGTCAGAAGTGTGGATGTACACCATATACCACTCCTAGAACTACTGTCACAGGTGATTAACCTGTTTTTTCAGTTCCTGGCTAAAGCATACTGTCATGAGCTGCGTTGGAGGTGCCTGGGTCCAGATCACAATTTTGTCAATTGTGAACTCTATTAAGTTTTACCCTAAAACACACAAAAATGGCTAAAAATCTGAAGATATTATGGCTTCCCAGTCTGCTTCTACACCACCTAAAGACTCAAGAGGTTCCAGTCCCTCAAAGTAAGCAGAAGGACAAGGCTGCTAAAGATGGTTCAGAGGTCAGGGTGTCTGAATGGGGGAGTCCTGATACCAGTAAAAATAAGAGCCACTGAGCAGACACTGGAGACTCTGCCTGTCAAGAAAAAAACAAAGAAAAGTATGTCACTGCCCCGTCTCCTGAAGAAGAAAAGGAGACATCAGTGGACAAAAATAAGATGCCCTCAGTGGAGGACATGATTAAGGTATGGCAGTTCCTCCAGGTCTTCCAGGCTATGGGGCCTTCATGGATATGTCCTACTCACCCCCCTCTCCAAGGCTTCAGTGCCTGTGGAGGAGGAAGAGGAAGGAGAACCTATAGAATCTAACAGTTCCCCTGAGCAGTAGTTTGTTTCCCCTCCTTGTGCACTTGAAGATTTTACCTTGCACTACTCTTTTGTTAGGCAAATGGTTAATACCCTCAACCTTTCTATCTAGAAAACTGCTGAAGATGAGGATGAAGTAGAATTTTTAGACACGATGGGCTTAACTCTTACTAAGAAATTGTTGAAACACCAAATCCCTCAGAAAAGCTGCCTGCAAAGTTCTGACAGCACCCTCTTTAACTACTGGAATTGATAAGAAAGTAGAAAAGAAGTATCAGATGAACAAGCAGGGTATGGAGTACTTGTATTCCCAACCTGACCATGAGGGAGTGGTCCAGACTGCAGTCTGTGACAAGGTCCAAGTCCTCCTTTTCTCTCTGCCCCCAGAGAAGGATTCCAGGGGCCAGATATTCAGAAGTTTGCCTGGTGGGCAAAGTGATTGCCCACCATTAGCCTGGGGTTTTCACCCGAATGCTATATTCAAAGGGAAAATTTGCAAAAGCAGGGGTGAAGACAAGAATGCAGGGGCAGCGCTATATTCAGTGAATTTGCGCTGAGCAAAGGGGTTAGTGCAGGGCACTTTGCATAGCACAGATACAGCCAATCAAAATCCCTACTTAGCTCTAGGCAGCCCTAGCGGCTGCTGGAGGTACTGTAGCCGACAACCAAGTTAGCGGTCAGGGGAGCACACCTGCTGTGAGGAACCAGAAGTGCATGCAGTGCTCATTGATGCAGGGTAGGGGTGCTGGTCAGGGGCTGCTAACCCCTACCAAAATTCAGAACAGACCAAAAAAGACCAGTACTCCGAGGTCCAAACTGGGAGTGCAACTTCAAAGCAATAAACAGAGCCACACTCCAAATGACGTTACAAGGGATATTTATTTCCAGCACTGAACGTTACAGATAAAGTGCACTCCCAAAACAGACCCGGATGAGATTGTTACCCAGGTGCCCTGGCACTTTGCTCTGTTAGAGCTTCCTAGGTGCGGTCATTGTAAAAGGGCAAATACAAAACTCATTTGTCATAATATCCATATAATATATGCACCCACAAAGAAATAAAGATCATAATTTGTGAAACAACAAATGGATAAACACTACAGCTGAAAGACATACCAAGAAATTACAAAAAATAGGCAAAATTGTTACAATGCTTGAATACTCACAAACTTGCAGATTCTAAGACCCCCTTCTTTTTTGTTTACAGTCACCACTGATGATGACCAAGTACTTCTTGACTCTTCTATGATACACAATTCTTTCATTTTTTGTATTTCCTTAACCATGTCAGCTCTTAACCGCTCTGGCGAACTGTATGTCTTTTGTCTAATAGGGCAAGCATTCCTTGTCACTATTACGTGCTCGACCCCTTTTGCTCTGTCTGGTACTGTGGTAAAAGTACTGTTAAATGTCTTTAGTAAGTTACAAATTTCTGCAGTTTGTTTGGAGGTTAAGGAAACATTCACCTTTACAGCATCAGCAGTAACAGTTTGTGCCAGTCTATCATAAGCTACATCAATATCTTCTTTATCAGTTTCTGGTAAAACTAGCAAAACAGCTTTTTGTGTTTTTTCAACCCATTCCTTGAGGAGGTTAGCATGGTATATCTTACTAAGATTTTTCCTATCAGGGGTCTCAATCTCATAGTTAACTGTGCCAGTACATCTAAGCACTTTATAAGGCCCTTGCCACTTCATTAACAGTTTATTTTCTGTAATGGGTAACAGTAGCAATACATTTTCACCTGTCTCAAAAACTTTTTCTTTTACTCCATGATCATAATACACCTTCTGCTGGTTTTGGGCCTCTCCCTGGTTACTGTGGGTGACTTCAACATATTTTGCAAGCTTCTTTCTCAGGGCACACATATAAGATGTAATAGATTGTTTCTGATGGGGGTTATCTTCCCATGTTTCTTTTATTACATCTAGTGGCCCTCTAGGTTATCTATCATACAACATTTCAAATGATGAAAAACCTGTTGATGCCTGTGGCACTTCTCTGTAAGCAAAAAGCAGGTAAGGTTAAGTATTACTCCCAGTCTTTCCCTTCTACATACCTTTTTAACGTGCGTTTTAGGGTTTGATTAAAACGTTCAACAAGACCGTCTGTCCAAGGGTGATAAGGGGAGGTTCTTATGGCAGTGATGCCTAGTAGTCGGTACAGCTCCTTCAGTAATCCAGCACCAAAATTACTACCCTGATCAGTAATAATCTCTTTAGGTATGCCCATCCTGCTGAACATTTTGGCAAGCTCTGCTGTCACTTTTGGGGCTGACAGTACACATTGGAATTGCCTCTGAGTATCAAGTAGCATAGTCGCATACTACCAAAATGAATCGAGTACCCTTTTTACTTTTGTCTAAGCGGCCAACCACATCCATTGCAATTCTCTCAAAAGGCACAACTATCAAGGGTAGGGGCACCCTTGGCTTTTTTAGTCACTGAGGCTACTTTCTGACACTCAGCACAGGAATTACAATAGGTAGCAACATCTTCATGAATTCCATGCCAGTAAAATTTGCACGCCAATCTGGCAAGGGTGCGATCTCTCCCTGAGTGACCAGCCATAGGACTATTGTGCTATCTGTAACAACTCAGATCTATACTTTTGTGGTACGACCAATTGTTCTGTCTGTTCCTGTGTCTGAGGTTTAACCCAAACTCTGTACAGTAGCCCATTACATTTTTTAAACATAGGTTCACCCTGTTTTGGTTTCACCACCAGCTGCTTAAAATAACCCTGGGAGAGAAACATTGTTAGCTTGTTCTGAAAGAAAATCACAATCAGTGATCAATTTAGTTTCAGCATTTTCATATTTTAACCCCTTATGTCCATCAGTCTTTTGTTGCCACTGTTTCTTCAGGCGTCATCTTTCTTTCCTGTACTTCCGGATCTTGAAGCTGTATTCAAACAAGTCTGAATCAAAATCAACGAAAGGAAAAGTGTCCCCACCATCTGAGATTTTCTTCGCCTGAGCTGTTGTCACCACAGCTGCTGAAACATATGGATTTACTCCCTCTTAAATTAACTCAGTGAATCCTGGAATGTCATTTTTGTACTAGAGTCTGTTTGCTTCCCGAATCTATAAGTCCCTTCACAGTCTTATCTCCCACCTTCACATCTGTTAAGTACTTGCCCAATTTGCTAAGGACAAATCTGCTCCAGTGTCAGTCTTCTTACTAGGCAATTTCTTGCAATATGACCTGGCTTATTACAGTACAGTTATAGCAGTGCCAGATCCTCCAGCTTTGATAGCTTGCAAGACATCTGTCCGTCACTGCATCTCTTCTTTGCTGCTCCTGTTCCTGCATCTCTTCTTTTTTCTGCTGTTTGAGTTGTTGCATTTCTTCTTTTCTCTGTTTCTCCATCTCTTTTGAAGTATAGCCCACCATTTGAAAAAGGCAATCAGGCTTTCAGGTTCTTTCACTGCCTGTAATTTTTCTATAACTGGTGCTAGCTGTACAGTCTCAGCTTGGACTTCTGTCTCTGCTAGTTTGGCTGCCATTCTTCTGGTAACCACTCCTGGGCTTGCTGCTTCAGAATTCATACCTTTCTTCTATGCTTCCCTGGCACCAGGTCTAGTACCCACGCACAAAACTCGTTAAGAAAACAGCATGATTCTCACACAGTGTTCTTGTCAGTTTCAGCAAGTGCAGCAAAAAGAATATTGTGACCCAGAACTGACCTCTTGTTTACATCTCAGCAAAAGACTTAAAAACTGCATTTCAGGTTAATCCTTTGAGTTCCAAATAGCTTTGCAATCATTTTAACATTATAACTATATACAGTTTTAAACAAAGGGATCCCAGTATCAATTACATTTCCACAAAATGATTCACATGTATTTGTATACCAGCAGATATGCAAGGGGGGGTGGAAAGACAGAACAGCAAGTGAGGATAGAGAGACAGCGAGAGGCAGAGAATTGCAAGACCTTTGGGGTGATCAAGTCCTTGGTCTGACGAGAAAATCTGGTTGCGTAACCAGACAGAAAAGGAGAGAATAGAACAGATCCTTGCATTTAAACTCTTTCTCCATTACAACTGGGACAGGACCATATTCAACCCTGTCACAAGGACCCCAACTGAAAATTATCCTAGGTCTATTACATATATGATGAGCTAAAGTGGGGTCACTTAACAAAATGGGCCAGTACTTGATTACAATGTTGCCAATCTTAACAGCCAGATGATTGTTTTCAGTGATAAAGCAGACACTGCTGTCATCTGTATAACTGTTAATTTTTGATCTCAGTAGGTTGTTGCAAGCAACCTTCTCTGCCTGCTGAAAGGCTGAATTTAAAGTCTCTGGACTGTAATCCTTCTCCAAAAACCTCTCTCTTAGTTGATTAACTTGAGTTAAGTATTGTATTCATAACAATTCCGACTAAGTCATAAAAACTAGCTACATGGGATGAGTTTTTTAGTGATTTTGTATGATAGCTACTGGTAAGCAGGAGACTGTTGGTTACAGTGGGTTTCATATAACCCTTTGTTATTATCCTGTTATCCTTGCTACTCTCAAGGGTAATGTCCAAAAAATCTATTTGTTCCAAGTTCACATTATGAGTGAACCTGAGGTTCAGCTCATTGTGATTAAGCCAGTGTATGAAATCTTCCACTCCTGTTCAGTTCCTGACCACACACAGATTACATCATCAATAAACCTGTGCCTTAGGCCAACCCAGTGGTACTTTGGGTTGAGGTACTGGACACCACACCTCGTACCATGCTGGTGACCCAGGCTCAGGAATGAGCTCGGATTGCTGGGGATTGGCTGGGGAGGAGAGGACTGAGCATCCGGAGGACTGCTCTCCTCCTGGGAAGGGTGGGCTGTGGATTCCTGGCATCAGCAACTCCCAGAAGAGGCTGGGGGTGCTACACCCAGGGAATACATCAGGAAGGGGTGGAGGTGACAGCGGTTATCGCAGGATGGGTGTGGGCACTGGACATCATTGCACGTCCATGCCTCCAGGGGGTCACATTCATGAAAAAAGGAAATACCCCAGCACCTGGGAGGATGACGATGAGCCCACAGCAGCCCCACGTCCGCCACTGAATCCTTCCCATCCAGATCTCCAATATCCTCCAGCCTCACTCCGCCTGCAGATTGGATTGAATGAGTGCCAAGTAAGTGGATGGTGGCCCGGCCTCAGGGGAGGGGGGGCGTGGTACAAGTTAGGGGCTCTTAAGAAGGACTAGAAATGCAGGACAGAGTTCTGGAAGGATTTAGGGCTGGGAGGGTCTCAGACTGGGTGGGAGAAAGCTGCTGGGGGGGCTATGTCTGAGGGAGTTCCTAGGGGCTGGTGACCAGAGGGAAAAAGTTTGAAGGGGGGGAGTAAACCTGTGCCACTTCACAATTTTGTTATAAAAGGGATTGGAATTCACATTCAGGACAAAATGCTCCTCCCAGAGCCCAAGAACAAATTTGTATAAGAAGGAGCCATGGCAGCTCCCATGGCTGTCCCAAATTGTTGCAAATAATACTCAGAATCAAATTCAAAATAATTGTGTGTTAGCACAAATTCCAAGCCTTCAAGAATCATGTTAACAGGCATAATATCTTTTTTATTTTTTGTACTTGCCCGGCTCCTCAGCTTGAGAGGGGGTCTTGTAACCCCTCATACTCTATCCACCAGGTCCTACCACCAGGAACCCCCTGGTTTCATATTTCTCATTAGGCCAGGGGTGTATGCATTTTTGGCCCTATTTTCTTCTGATCCCCTGAGGACGCTGGTGCAGAGGATGTTCGTCCAGATGAGTGACATGCTATCACATGCCGCCGCAGCCGCCCTGACAGCCGCCCTTCCCTCCCCGACCCGGAGAGCAGTGTAGCTCTACTGCCCACTGTTCCACAGGCAGAGGATCTAAGGGTGCTTTGTGCTACCCGGTAACCCACCCCAGGAGCAGGACAGCATCTGTTGGGATGCTCAATCCCCCCCATCCAACCCCTGGTAGCCCGAGTCCGTTCCCGAACCTGGGTTGCTGAAGTAGCATGTGGTGTGGCATCCAGCGCCTCAGCCCTCAATGCCACCGAGCTGGCTAAGCACAATGTCTTTTAACAGATCTTTAATTAGAAAATGTTTACATGCTGCTAAGTCATCATGGTGCCTCAACGAAGTATAGAGACTCAACATCAATAACCGTTGTATTCAGGGGACCAAGTGAAGTCAGCAAACTTCTCCAGTACATGCATAGTGTCTCTAACATGACTTCAAACAGCAAACACTCTTCTTTCTGTAGTGCTCCACACTGTCAATGGGATTCATCACACATGGGTAATGCACACCCCTACTAGGGAAAATGGCACAGTTCAAGACTGTAATCAGCATAGAATCCTGGACACATGAACATTCTGGACAACAGCAACTCTCCAGTCTTTGCTGTGCCATTGTAGGGGAAGTAGTATAGGAATTTCACTGCAGACAAAAAATCTTTTACTTCAGTTTTTACCTTTTGGGGCTGCGATTCTGCATAGCAGGTTGGGGCTACCTAGTAACAGGGAGAACCCCTAAATTTAAAATCTTACCTGTTCACTGTGGCTTTCAAATTGGCTAACCTGCCTTCTCTTTCCCAGTTTCACTGTCTGTTTGTGCTTGGATTGGGGGCCACATCTGCCAGCCTAGTCAAGGACGTTTATTTTATCAGGTCTCCAATTTCCTTTCTGTCATGGTGCCTCAGGTAATTACCTGTTCTTGATAGTCTATTTTTATTAGGATGTTCCCTTTTTTTCCCTTTGGTATAGTTTGGCGTCAGTCTCTCCCCCCCCCGGGACCATAGGGTGTCTATTGTTTTTTTGTTTAATGTTTTTTGTATTTTATGTTGCTTTAACAGCAGATACTATCTCACAGCTGAGGGTTATCTCCCTTTTTTTTCTGGCTGAACTGGGTGTACTGTTTTATTTACCCCAGCTAAAAACAGAGGCGAGAGAGACTCTGAATAAAACCTCAGCCTGTAAGGCAGATCTTAACTAAACTGTATCAATCTTCACCATTCATCACTGGTGTGGTACTCTGCCGGAGGTGCCAGGACTCTGTGGGAAGCTGTTTAGCTTTGAAAAGCTTTCTCCCTTCTAGGAGGGGGGGTTGATGTCGAGGATGGTGTCACCATCGAGGCCAATGCATTGTGTGGTGCTCACAGGCTGGCCAGTAACCAACGCCGTCCCCTCCTATTCCTCAGTTTTGCTTTTCCCGCCATCAGGGTTGCGTGACTTCGTGAGACAGCGACAATTTCTCCTGCATCATTCCCAGTTTGGGATTTTCCTGGTTCTGCTTGTTCGGTATAGTTCTCGACACCATACTATTTTGTTGCGTGTTTGGCACCATTTTTTTATTTAACAAAAAAATTAAAAACTCAGTCTGGCATTGGGTCTTTTTCTTTCATTTTTATCATTTTTGTGTGCAGTCGGATCATGATGGGTTCAGGGCAAAGGTGTTCAAAGGCGGGACTACCCCTGTGGTAGTTGGTTCACTGTAACGGACCTGCATGACTGATGTTTCACCTGCCTAGGGCCAAACCACAATATGGATCACTGCGATGCCTGCTTTTCTATGAATTGCCGCACCTTGGAGATCCACATGGCGAGGTTGGGCCACGACTCCCCAACCTTTGGTGGTCGGAATCACACGAGGGCCACTAAAGTAAGGTCCTTGGGCCTGTCCCTCGGGCCTCCCCCCACTGCTGTACACACCAGGGGAGAGCAGACCTCTACTGGCTCAGGTCTCGAAGAGCCCGGATGCCTGGGTGAACAGTTGGGGGAACGGTCATGGATCACTTGTGGCCCGATTCCCCTTTGAGGAACTGGCCAACCCCAGTGTCGAGGCCTCAATAATAAGGGAAATAGTAAGGGGTTGGAGGAAAACCTAATTTAGTTATACATTTTGGGAACCAACAACCTAGCTGGGGAGGAGGTTGAAATAGTGCAAAGTAGGTTCAGGGAGTTAGGGAATATCTGCAGGGAGGAAGGAAGTTCACTGGCCTTCTCAGAGGTGATACCAGTATCAAGGGCCAGCACAGCTAGGAAAAGACGAATAGAAGATTTTAATGACTGGCTGAGGAAATGGTGCAGGGAAGAGAGGTTCATCTGTATTAGGGACTGGGAGAAGACCTGGTCAAACAAAGCACTCTTCACCAGACAGGCTACACCTCAGTAGGGAGATTTCTAGTATACTCAGGGACAAGCTGTGGAAATACATAACCACTACACTTAATTTAAACTACTGAGGAGGGGGCAGTGGGCGAGCAGGCCCACAGACTCCGAGAGGAGGTGATCCGTAAACCTCCCCCCACAGTGATGAAAGAGGTCTGGAGGGAGGAGGTGGAAGGGGCAAATACACAGTTAGCAAAGGGTAGAGGGGGTGAGGAACACATAAGGGTATATGGAGGGGTGCACACAGAGGGATAAATGTGAATAGAAAAGAAGAGGGAAGAGAAGAAAGGTCAGACTCTAGTTGGAGGGTGGTGTCTCTGAATGTGCAGAGTCTTGGAAACAAGATGGATGGCCTGCAGGCACTATAAGCAGACAAGAGGGTGGACATAGCTGTAGTAACCAAGACTTGGGCAACATTACACCATGACTGGGACCTTGCTATCATTGGATATAAACTATACAGGAGGGACAGAGTAGTCGGGAAGGGGGAAGGGTGGCAGTTTATATCAGGGAGGGAATAACTTGCATGAGGGAGGAGTCAGAGGAAGGGAAGGTGGAGTACCATTATGGGTTCAGTTAAGGTCCAATAGAGGGAGGAAGGTGAGGTTGGAGGTGGTTTACAAACCACCCAATCAAGATGAGGAGAGAGACAGGGAACTGACCTCACAAATATTGGAAGCTGCAGGGAAAGGAGAGGTGGTAATTGTGGGGGACTTCAACCTGCCCAAGGTGGACTGGAGTATACCATCCTCAACATGTGCTAAGAGTCAGGTAATCCTGGAAGGACTGCAGAGTGGGTTCCTGACTCAGGGTGTCACTGAACCAACAAGAGCTGAGGCAATTCTTGATCTGGTGCTCACAAATGGGGAGCATGTACAGGAAATAATGGTCAGGGAGCCACTGGGAGGAAGTGACCATTGCACAGTGTGGAACTTGGATATGGGCAGGGAAAGCATCTCAGCTAAGACCAAAATCTTGGATTTCAGGAGGGCGGACTTCAGGAAAATGGGTGAGGTTCTAAGGAGCCATCTGGTGGGCATCAGAGCAGATATGGGGATGGACCTAAAGTGGTCCTTCATTAAGGAAGGAATACTGGTTGCCACAGATGAGTGTGTTAGGCTCAGAGGGAAGAACACAAGGGCCAAAGCACCCAGCTGGTTCAGTTCCGGGGTTGCCAAGGCAGTGAGGGAAAAGAGGTTGGCCTATAGAAAATTCAGGAAGACCAAGAGGGAGGTGGATAGGGAAAATTACCTAAGATTGGCTAGTGAGGCAAGTAAGGAAGTCCGACGAGCAAAGGCACAGAAGGAGCTTCAAATAGCTGAAGGAATTATGAAGGGGGAGAAGGCTTTCTTTCACTATATAAGTGAGAAAAGGGACAAGAAGGAAGGGATTGTTAGGCTTAAGAAAGGTGTGGAGGATAATGGAGGAAAAGCAGAGATACTAAATGAATACTTGTGTTCTGTCTTCACCAGGGAAAAGGATGGACCAGTGCCTTCAGCAGGGAAAAGAGGAGCAAGGGGGGAGTAGAACACAGATATAGTGATAGAGGAGGATAGAGTGAGGAAGGGTCTGTTGGCATTGAAAGTGGAAAAAATCACCAGGCCCGGACAGAGTACATCCAAGGGTACTAAAGAAACTGGGTGAGGAGCTGTCAGGGCCACTAGCAGACCTATTTAATAGTTCACTAGAGTCAGGCATGGTACCACAGGACTGGAGAACAGCACATGTAGTGCCCCTTCACAAAAGGGGTCCCAAGAATGATCCAGGGAATTACAGACCAGTCAATCTGACCTCCATTGTGGGCAAGCTCATGGAGACCATACTAAAGGAAAGGTTGGAGGAATATCTAGAAGAACATGGTCTCCAGGATGAGAGGCAGCATGGGTTCATTGGGGGGAGATCATGTCAAACAAAACTGATTGACTTCTTTGACTGTGTCACTAAGACAGTAGACAGGGGCCAAGCGGTAGACATACTCTATCTTGATTTCAGCAAGGTCTTTGACTCTGTGCCCCAAAAAGGTTGATCAGGAAGTTGGTGGATCTTGGAGTTGGGGAAAAGATGGTCAGTTGGGTGGAAAACTGGCTGAGGGACAGAACCCAGAGGGTGGTAGTAGGGGAAGAGTTATCTGGCACCAGAGAGGTAACCAGTGGGGTCCCACAGGGCTCTGTGCTGGGGTCGGTGTTCAATGTCTTCATCAATGACATTGGGGATGGCATTAAAGGCAAAATGTACCTATTCGCAGATGACACCAAGCTCTGTGGGAGAGTGGACACAGCTGAAGTGATACAGGACCTTCAGGAAGATCTGGAAAAGCTGGGGAGGTGGTCCAGGATCTGGCAGCTTGGCTTCAGTGCCAAGAAATGCAAAGTTATGCATATTGGAGCCAAGAATCCCAGGACAGAGTATTACCTGGGTGGAGTATGAGGATCTGCATCAGAGGAGGAGAAGGACCTGGGAGTGATGATCACTAGTGACCTGAAGCACTCCACTCAGTGCAAGAAAGCAGCAGCAAAGGCAAACAAGATGCTGGGATGCATATCTAGGGGGATCAGCAGTAGGAGAGAGGAGGTTATACTGCCCTTGTACAGGTCACTGGTAAGGCCGCATCTAGAGTATAGAGTTCAGTACTGGTGCCCACACCTCAAAAAGGACATTAACCTGCTGAAGAAGGTACAGAGGAGGGCTACAAAGATGATAGCTGGCCAGTAGGGCAAGGCATATGAGGAGAGGTTGAGGGCACTGAACATGTACTCCCTGGAAGACAGGAGAGAGAGAGAGGAGACATGATTAGGACATTCAAGTACTTGAAAGGGATAAATAAGGTTGATAAGGAGAGACTCTTTAAGCTGAGTGGCAACCATATCACAAGGGGGCACAGTCTCAAGCTGGAGGGTGGGAGGTTTAGGAGGGAGGTCAGGAAGCACTTCTTCACAGAGAGCGTGGTGGTCACTTGGAATGCGCTGCCAGAAGAGGTCATCTCTTTGAAGACAGTGGGCAGCTTTAAGAGGGGCTGGGATAGGCATAGGGGGAATGTAAGAATCATAGGGAGGGCAGGGACATTAGCCAAGCTGTGGATCCTGCAATACGAGCAGACTTGATAGACCAAATGGCCCTCTTCTGGTGGCTAATTCGTATGTTCGTATGTATGTGGAGCCTGCATCAATGGTTCCTTTGAGGGCTTTGGGGCAGTGTGGCCTCAGCTCCTGGCACCAATACCAGTGCTGGTGAATGAGGTTGAACCGCAGGTGTTGCAGAGTCCCTTCCCAACATCACTCTCGGTGTCGGAGCGGTTAGTGTCCAGGGTTGCCTTTCTAGGGGTCACCGTGGTCTCCTCAAATTTGGAGGATGATTGGGATGACCCAGATTGGTGACCAAGCTCCTCAGAGTGACGGATGCTCCCTGGTATCCGCAGTAGGTCTTCTTGGGTACCGTTCATAGGGTCGACACCGTATGCAACACCACCCTTTCCTCTGTCAGTTCTACGCCTGGTGCCACTGAGGGCTCCGGCACCACTTGCGGTCACAAAAGCTTGCTGACAGTGCCATAGTCCAGTGCCGTGGCAGTGTCGGTGCTGCAGTTAGAACCCATTTAGGGGTTGGTGCTACGGTCAGTACTGTTACCAAAGACTCCACCGTATTTGAGGTCAACACCGCAGCTGACTACGTCAGTGCTGTTTCTGGTGAGAGTGAAGATGTAGGGGCCGCTTTGGGTGCTGCCACCACCTCTGGGACTGTCCCCTTTGAGAATACAGGCTTCAGTGCTGCGTCGGTTTTCAGTGCTGACATGGAGTCTTGGGGGAAGTCAGAGGTCAACCCTGGTGCTCTGTTCTCCCTACCCGCCTCCCTTAGAACTGTTGTCATGGTGGGACCTCTCTCCAGGGGCAAGTCTTGGTCCTCTGGGTCAGTTCTGCCCCAGTGGCCTTAGCCATCCTAGGGCAGAGTCAGAGTGCTGGGTCAGGCACCCCCTTCCCTTCCAGGGGTCAGAGTCCTGTTTCAGGTGGGGACAGGAGCTGCCTTTCTGGGCCTGCACGGCTCGGGTCTCCTCACCAGGGGTCTTCTCCCCAAGGCTTCCCCCTGCTGGCTTGGAGAGGTGGAGCAGCTGATGGTGACTGGGCAGTGCACTCCCCTCACTTCAGAGGGGTCCACCGCTTGTTCCCACAGCTCTGGCAGAGAGGGTTCGGTCTCAGGACCATTCTACTCAACCTTCTCCCTCTCTGCCTCCTCCCCCTCTTCTCCCATGTCTTTCTGGTCCCTTGGGACCTCTTACTTTGGAGCAGTATAGGGCAACAGTGAGTGTTTTCCCCATCTATTTTAGGACCATTGATGAGATGGTGTTTGCATCTCCTCTTTCAGCACAGTCATTCCCTATGCAGAACCCTTCCACTTCATCAGCTTCCTCCTCTGAGGAAGAGAACTGCACCTCGTACTGGCCATCTGTTGCTGACTTCACAGAGTATCAGCCATTCCTGGAAGCGATGATGGAGGAGCTCAATCTTTCCTCTGCATCACAGTGCAATCCTGTACATGCAACGTTGGCATTCCTTGGGGAATACGGCCAAGAACTGGCGTTGATCCCTCCATGGCCTTGACCTTTCTTGGTGGAGTTGCACAGCGCCTGGCAGCTCCCCGCTTCTGCTTCTCCAGCCGCTGGGGACTGCCCGCACAGGTATTGCACTCCCTCTGGGTCTCCAGGGTCTTTGCTGTACCCCACATCGGGCTTGGAGTGACTGGATACCCCTTCTGGGAGTCTATGCCTGTCAAGAGACCATCCTCCAGACACAGACTCCATGGAGTTTGATCGCTAAGGCAGAAGAGTTTTTGCCTCAGCGTGTCTCTTGCTCTCCATAGCAGCTCATCAGGCACACATGGTGGCCTATGAAAGGCACCTGTGGACTTCACTGGGACAGATCCTGGAAGCCATGCCTGATAGCAAGGCAATCAGGTGGACCATCGCCATTTCCACCCGTGGCCTGGAGCTAGCGAGACACCAGTTGCGGGCATCTTATGACACCAATGGGGTAGCCTCCAGGATTGTGGGATCTGTGGGATCTGTGGTCTGCATTAGGTGGATGGCATGGCTTCACCTTTCCTGGTTGTCACCTGTGGCCTGGTGTAGGGTGACTGCCTCGCCATTCCAGTGGGCCCGATTTTCTCCCACAGGGTCAGATGAGAACTGTCAGGGTGCCCTCCCTCTCCTGCTGGTCAGGAGCCTCGCCCTGATCCGGAACAGTAGCAGGTCTGGCCAGACCTGTGAGGGGCCCTCTCCTCTCATGAATTCCCCATGACAGGCTGAAGACTTTCTAGCATTCAGGGAGGTACCGGTACCTCTTAGTGGTGCTTGGTACTTACCCACCAGTGATGAAAGGTGAAGATTAATACAGTTAAGATATGAAAATTATGTACCTACCGTAATTCTTGATCTTACTGTATATCTTCACCATTCTTCACTGCTTCCCACCCACCAGTCCCTCTTGGGCCTCAACTTCTGGCAGTGCCTCCTCCCTGCTTGCCTTCCCTCCCAATTGAGGCCAATTGTGGGCAAGGTCTCATTGGTACCTCTGGGCTCCCTGCCACTTCTTGGAAGCATCAGGAGCCCACTTAGGGAGGAACGGCAAGCAGAAGCTCTTTCTCCTTTTTTTGGCTCCCTGGGGCCCTCTTGACAGCTAGAAGAGGCCCTCCATGGACTCTCTGCACTGGGAATCCTGTTCACCAGTTTCCCCTTCCAGCTGGATGCCTGACTCCTAACAAGGGTTTTCTGCTGGCTCCAGGGCTTTGGGGACCCTCTCTTCGCCATATAGGCCTTTGGCTTCTTTCTACCCTCACAGGGGACCCATGGCTGGGTCTCTTGTTAAGACACAGTGTCCTCTGGCTTCCCCAGGAGTTAGGAACCTCGTATGAGGTCTCCTTCTCTTGTTAAATCTCCACTCCAGCAGTGCTAGGTATAGGAATTATTATTCTCCTATGCCCCAGGAGGAATTTTGGCTTGAGGTGGGCCCTGTTCCCACTTTTTGGCCAGAGGGGAAGGGGGAGAAGGAACGGACTGAGATCCTGTGTCTCCTCCCTGGTGGACCTAGGGTTAGCTCCTGGACGGTCATTCAGTGACACATGTCAGTCTCTTGCTGGTGGAGGCTTTTTCACTTCACCCTTCTGGGATAATCCAGTCCTCTGGATTGAGCCATCTCGCCACAGGCTCACTTTCCAACCTAAAATAAAAACGCAATAGGGTGTATGACAGGGGAGTTAAGCCCTCCCTATTGATCCACCAGGAAATCTGGAGCATTTTGAAGTGGATGCTCATCCTTCTTTCTCTCCGTCTCTTTTCTCCCTCCCTCCATCCTTCTTCTTCTTTTCTTTCCCCTCTCCTCCATTCCTTAGGCTGCCCAGAGGTTGGGGTCCATCTCACAGAACCTGCTAGGAACCAACCTCTTCTCTTCTGGCCTGCTTATTTCCTTTTTCAGTTTATATCCTTTCCTTTTTCCTGTGCCTTGGGCTCCCTTGCCCCACACTCCCGCCCTTGTTTCTAAATCTTTGGTTTCCTCTCTGGTGAGCAGAACTGAGGTATTGGAGGACCGGCATCGGTTACTGGCCAACCCGCAAGCACCACGCAATGCGACAGCCTCGAAGGCAGCACTGTCCTCGATGTCAGCCCCTCCTCCTAGGAGGGAGGGAGAAAGGCTAGAAAGCTTCCTGCGGGGGTCCTAGCGCCACCGGCATAGTACCCCACCAGTGCTGAATGGTAAGATCAAAAATTATGGTAGGTTCATAATTTTCGTTTTTCAGAGAGGGGGTAGCTGTTTTTTTTTTTTTATTCTTCAGCTTTATTGAATCAGTTTAGTGTTCCTTCACAACTCTGGATTCATACTTTCATACATCACATAGTAACCAGCCAGTGAATTTTTACAGGTGACAAGAAAAAGTTACAATGACCAGAGTTAGCTTAAACATTCTAGTAGAGAAAAAACCAAAACAAGATTGGTGAACCTTACTCTCTTTGCCTGGTTACAATCTATATTCTTGGGGTCTAGTTCTAGCCTTCCCACATGTTAGTATATCTCTATCGATCTCATAGGAGGTATCTGACCACCTGTTTTTATTATACTTTATCTTTCGTACTGTGCAGGTATCTCACATCTCCCCCCCGGAGAACCTTCCTGGCCTCACTTTCGTGAGGGTACTACTCCCGTCACCTTCCAGTCATGGATCCAACTCTTCATCATCCTTGCTTCCCATGAGCTCCCATCTATTCCATCTATTTCTGAATTGTTGGCTGCTGTCTAAGTGTGTAGGTGATCCTCTCCAAAACTTTTATACCCTCCATAATCTCTTTCCACTCCCTTCCCTGAAAGTCTCTGGGATCAACCACCTCTTGGTTGTTGCTTTTAATGCTGCGCTACCATTATATTCCATAAATACTTTGCTTCCTTTCCCTTATACCTCCGGGATTATCCTAGAATCATGTGTTCTGGTCCTAAATGTGTATCTATACCAAATAGTTCCTTCTCGTTCTGTATTTTCCTCCAGAATCCCTTTATATCTGGGCACTGCCAGAGTATATGGGTCAGGTCAGCCGTCTCTATGTTACATTGTCTCCAGCAGCTCAGAGGGGTTTTTTATGCCACCCCATTGATTGGGAGGGGGCCCTAAAAAAACGCACCCTCACCTTCCACACAAATTCCTCCACCCTGGGGATGATGTAGTGCTCCATGTGTTCCTCCATAATTCCGCCCATTCTTTAGGGCTTATCCTAGTCCCAATTCCTTTCCCATTTCACTCTAATATATTCTGTCGTGCATTGGAGACTCTCACATAGTTTTGATATATAATGGAAATGGCTTTTCTCCCCTAGTTGAGCTCCAAATTGTTTCAAATATGTTTGGGGCTGGGGGACTCCACCCTTTTTTAGTTGAAGCATTTATTTCCGTAGTTATGTAATCTCTCATCTGGTAGTAATAGATTAGCTCCCCCTCCTTCCAGACGAATTTGTTTTGTGCTTCACCAAAAGAAATGACCTGATCCCCTTTAAGCAGCTGCCACGGGGCCACGTGTCCTAGTCTCTCTTGCTTTTTATACCACGGGTCCGTGGCCGCTCTATACCTTTCCACATTCATGGTCCACCAGGTGTATTTCCATATGCATGCTCTAAGAGGTCCCCTATTAAGACCCTGTCTATACCCTTGTAGAGCAGTCAACGTTCCCAAGAAAGGCATTTTACCCCAATAATCCCCCGGGTTTAAAGTCGTACACTGTGCCAACAGAGGAGGCGACATATCCACCGCTAAATCTATCTCCTTCCATCTAGCCCAGTATTCTGAGTGTTGCAGTAGCAGTATTACCCTCGTCTGAACCGCAATCCAATATCCCACCAGTAGGGGGACCGCCAACCCACCAACATCTCTGGGCAAGTGCAAGGTTTGCTTTCTAACCCTTGGTTTTTTAGCTAGCCATATATAGCCTGCCAGAATTTTTTGCCACTTTCCTATCTGTTTAAGTGTTATTGGGGCTGGTATCGATTGGAACAGAAATAAGAAAGCGCGGTAGTACATTCATTTTTACTGCCTGGACCCTGGACGTAATAGAAACTGGTAAAAGTCTCCACCTTCTTATATCCTCCTGTATATGTTTCACCATTTCGGGGTAATTTAATCGTACTAACTCTTCCGTTGTGGTCGCCAACCTAACACCCAAGTACTTCATGTGGGGTAATTCCCATTTCATAGGGTATCTCGCTCTGAACTCCGCCGATGGATGGAAGTTCAGCTTCAAAACTTCTGTTTTGTTTTCGTTGAGGGTATACCCGGAAAGGACTGAGAAACCCCTTAAGTGTTGGAATAAGGATGGTAGCGACAGTTCTGGTTGGGTTATGTATAGCAGGATATCATCTGCATATAGGGCTAACTTTTGTTGTGTCTCCCCTACTTTGTACACCGTGTATTCTCTGGTTTTCCCGTATTCCCTGAGCTAGGGGTTCCAAGTATAGTGCGAATAAGAGGGGGGAAAGAGGACACCCTTGTCTCGTTCCCCTCTCCAACTCAAGTACCTCAGAATGATGGCCATTTACTCGTACGTGCGCCTTGGGGGAGGTGTATATCCTTCTGATCAGGTCTACGAATTGCTCCGGAAAGCCAAACTTCAAAAGTACTGAATGAAGAAAAACCCATGAGACCTTGTCAAACGCCTTCTCAGCATCCAGGCTGAGAAGGATGGCAGGTTGCTTTGTCCGATTGAGATGATCTAGGATGTGTGCTGTCCTTCTTAAATTATCCTGGGCCTGTCTGCCATGAATGAAACCCGTTTGATCAGATTGTATCAGTTCTGGTAAGAGTTGCTGTATTCTACGTGCCATTATTGCCATGAATAACTTGTAATCTGTATTAAGTAGGGAGATAGGTCTATATGATGAACAGAATTTGGGGTCCTTACCTTCTTTGGGTATTACCGAAATAACCGCTTGCGACCAGGATTCTGGGGGGGGGTGTCTGACGCCAGCATATCATTATATACCTTTAACAATAAAGGGGAGAGGTGTTCCTGAAAGTGTTTATACATCTCAGCAGGATATCCATCAGTCCCTGGGCATTTATTTGCTTTGAGCCTACTTATCTCTTGTCTCAGTTCCTCCTCAGACACTGGGGCTAGGAGCCGAGCTTGTGACGGGTTCGCGATTATGGGGAGAGACAGTTCCCTCAGGTATCTGTCCACCTCATTCAACTGCGGTGCTGAGTTATTCCTATATAGCTCCTTGTAGTAATTTCTAAATGCATCTGCTATCTCTAGTGTAGTCTGCTTAACTTCCATTGTGCTTGGGTGTATCACCCTGGCAATGTGAGCTTTTGCTCTCTGTTTACGTAGCCTCGCTGCTAGCATTCTAGTTGCCCTCGGGCCTCCCTCATAGTATTTCTGTTTTATATAAAGTAGTTTCTGCTCAATAGCATACTCCATCTCTCCATCTAGTTCCTTTTTTAATTTTTTCAATCTTTGAAATACCTCGCTGCTATATTTCTCTTTTAAGCTTGTTTCACATCTATCTATCTCACTCCTCAGAGATTCTATCTTTTTTTCCCTCTGTCTCTTTCTATATGACGCAATGGATATTATTTTCCCCCGCACAATTGCCTTAACTGTATCCCACAGGAGTGTTGAAGTAATGTCTGGAGCTGTATTATCCTCTAAGGCTTGCTTAATAGTATCTCTTATCTGCTGTTTAATCCCTTCATCTTGCAACAAAGAAGTATTCAGCCTCCAGAACGTTCTTTTACTGAAACCCCCCAGATCCATATGAAGGAATATCAGAGCATGGTCTGAAATCTCCATATTCCCCATCCAACTGTCTTTTACGGTAGCCATCATTTCCTTTGGTACTAGGAAGTAATCTAACCTGGAAAAGCTCTTGTGGGGGGGTGAGAAATAAGAGTAGTCCCTCTGCTTTGGGTGTCTGACTCTCCAGGCGTCTACAAAACCAATTTCCTCAAGGAGATCGCCAGCTTCTTAGCAACCCCTCTCCCTCGTCCCCAGACTGCCTGCTGTCCATCTTCGGTCCAATGTTATGTTCAGGTCCCGCCAAAATGACCTGTCCCTCACCCATTCCTGCAGTTTCAACAATATATTTCTATATATTTGAAAGTCTGTATGTGGAGCATACACTGAGGCTAACGTCAGCATTCTCTCCTGATACCTACCCTTTACAAACACATATCTCCCCTCCCTGTCCGCACACTTGTCCAATACTTCAAATATTGTTTTTTTCAGGACTAACACAGAGACCCCTCTTCTTCTTCCTTGTCCATAAGATGCACTAGCTTCATAATTAAAGCCCATTTTACCCAATTTTGTGTGCTCTAGAGGGGAGAGATGCGTTTCCGAGGGGGTAGCTGTTAATACAACTCTTCATGCTATCCTTAATGGGTCTCTTGAGCCACACAGCTTCCTGCCCTCTTTTGTGAGCCCAGGCTGCTGGGCTTATGCTATGTTTTTCTCCAGAGGCTTCTCCAAGCCTCAGTGCACCTATTTCATGTGTCTGTGCTTGAGCACATGCTCCCCCGATGTGCTGACATCACGCATGCACACATTCGCTAGAGCACATGTGCCAGCACTTTTACAAGCACTAGACACAGTGGCTGTTATCTTCTTCAAGGATATTGCTCATCAGGCCATACCTATGGAACAATAGCCACCAGGCACTAGGACCACACAGAAATATTTTTGCTAGCAGTTTTCTAGGGGCTGCCCACAACAACATCATATGACGACATCCTCACCATATAAATGTGGACAGCCCTACGTCCTCCTCAGATATTACTTCAAGGGTATCTCTTACAGCAGGCCATCACATGTAGGACTAAGCTGCCAGGTACTAGGACCACACTGAAAACTTTTAGCTAGCAGTCTACCAGAGGGTGCCGCCCACCTCTGACATCGGCCCCTGACATCAGCCAATCCAATAAAAGTGGGCTTCCCCCATACCCTCCTCAGTTCTTTCCGACCAATGACCAATGCACGTCGGACCACTGATACCGCTGCAGCTACAGTCGACTGCCATTTTCCCCGTGTTTTATTATTTTTTTCGATTTTCATAGATCTTCGGGGGTATCTCAATCATCTGGTCACACCAGTTCACCATTGGTGAAGCAGAATCCACATGGAAGATTTTCCAGCAGTACCACTGGGGCTGCCATGCTGACATCATCAACCCTATAAAGGCATGAGCAGCCCCACTCCCTCCTCAGTTCTTTCCTGCCGTCAACTCCTTTCACATGGGTCTACGCGGAAGCTCCCTCACAGTTCATGCCATTTTTGCCTACACTTTTCTGTAGTTTGTGTTTTTGGAATCTCTTTTTTTTTTTTTTATAGAGATTCTTTTGCCTTATTTATGGCGAGTCGCTCCTTCCACATCTCTCTCTTCCATCGCTGCTCCTGTGGAAAGAAGATTGCTTCTTCAGATGACCAATGTCTCGGTGTCTGCTGTCTTGGGCCTGACCACAAAGTTTCAGACTATGAGCTCTGCCAAAAATTCAACCTTACAACCTCAAGGTATCTTAAAAAAGGCTTTGAAGAAATTCCTCATGGAACAGCAGGTAGCCAGTTCTGGGCAGGGGTCCTCCAGGCTCCCTCCTTCCCAATTGCTGGTGAGTTCGTCGAGCTCACAGGCCATGAAGGCCCGAGACAAGTCCTTGGGGAAAAGTCACAAAAAAGACCACAACAGGGACCACTCCCCCTGGCAGTGCTTCCATTGCCTGACTGCTTCTTCCTCTTCGTCTAGGGTATTCTGTTGGCTGCAGCTACACTGATGTCCTCTACTGCCCAGGCTTCTGCTCCTACTAGGCTCACACCAGCAGCACCACCTTCCTCTTCTTAGGGAGGTCGGTCGACAACCCCTGCGTCATCTACCCCAGCCCCGCCATCGAGGCCTGATGCTTCTCCAGGTCCTCAGACACCAGGGCCATCGAGCTCTCAAGACCTGACAGATGGTTCATCACAGCCTGTCCCAATGACCCCTCTGCCTTTGACCTCAATACTATCTTAACTCAATTGACGATGGCTCTTGTACACCAGCTAGGCACACATAGACCAGTGTCCCCAGTGCCGTCAGGTGCTTCATTGTCATAGATTCCGGTTCGGCCCTACCAACCTATGCCCTTCAGGGCGCTGTCAGTCCCTCATTCATTAGACCCTGACTTAGAGAGGGTCAGCATCAAGGGGGAGGAGCTCCACCCTGACCTTATCCTCCCTGAGGAAGACGAGAACCTCTTTCCTCAGACAGATCTACAGCCTTATCAGTAAGCAAGGACTCTGTCAAGCATACCCCCAGGTCCCCTCTTGAAGACCCTACCTTCTTTAACATTATGATGCAGCTGTCTTCTGCTATGGGCTTCCACACCGGCAGAGACCTTGGGGGAGTTTTTGGAGATCCCAGAATCTCTTCTGAAGTTCATTCCTCCCATTTTCCTAGCTCTGAGGAATGCCACCAGTGCAGCATGGCACCATCCTGACATGGTCCCTGCCATGCCTAGGAGGGCAGATAAGCTCTATCATGCCCCCCAGGACCTGCCCTATTATGCTGCCCAGCCTGAGACTGATTCTTTTTTTATTTTATTTATATTTTATGCCCTGGTTTTTCCTCATTTTTCACCATGTCCCAGCCATGCATGTGTGGAGGCATCCGCACGCCGCAGTACTGGGACGCCCTCCCGCTGCTTGCCACCCACTCACCTGCACTGTCCCCCAGACCTCCATCCAGAGGCAGTAGAACTACGGTGGGTGACTGAGTCCTCCCTGGGAGAGGAGAGCTGCCTTTCGGCTGCTGAATTCTGCTCCCTCCCCTCCTTGCTGGCTGTCTGATAACCTGGGCTTGTTCTCGAACCTGGGTCATCGGCATGAAGCGAGGTAAGAAATCCAGTGCTTCAGCCCTCAGCACCACCAGCCGGCCTAACTGAGACTGATTCTGTGGTCATCAAAGTGGCGCATGATAGGTCCAAGGTGCCTAATCACCCTACCTCCCTTCCTCCTGAAAGAGAATTCAGAAGGATAGACCTTTGAGGGTAAGAGAGTTTATGCCTCCTCTACTCTGGGACACAGGATTGCAAACTACTTATCCCATATGGTCAAGTACCAAAATACCATATGGAAGAAGGGCAGAGTGGCTGCACAGGCCCTCCCAGAAGGTTCCCAAGAAACAGGAGGTCCTCAAGTCTCTCCAGGCTGCCAAAGATATTACCAAACACCTCCTCAGGGTCTTGCACTATATGTCTGGCACTGGGGCCAGGGCTGCTGCCACAGGTATTTGCCAAGTGTAGGCACACTTGGCTGAGGGTCTCAGGTTTTGTGGCAGATGTCCAGCAAAAGGTGCTTAATGCCCCTTTAATGGCTCAAAACATTTAGGGCTGGATGCTCAGGACATAACCAATGACTTACAGGCATCTAGTAGGGCCATTAAGTCAGTCCACTCACTATATTGTAGCCAGCCTAGGAGCAGACAGTGACTGCCCTTTCGTAGGGTGTCCCACAAGTCTGGAGTGGGCTTCAGACTCCAGGTTAAAAGGAAGGCCAGTTCTGCCTTGCCTAACCCCTCCCCCTACTTCTCCTCCTTGGGTCCTATCGCGAAATGGCCCAGAGGCAATGGATCAGCCCCAGCGGCTGGATCCACCTCTGCCTGACTCCTTGCCAGATCCTCCCCCTTTCCGGTCCCCGACAAGAGGTGGAGGTTGGAGGTTGGTTCTCCTTCCATCTCAGCCAAAGGAGAACCATAATTTCAGATGTTTGGATTATTCAGATCATAGAGTGAGGTCGTACTCTGTAGCTTGTGGAACAACCCCCAGAGACCCCTCTGGTATCCTCCAGATCACAAAGCAGTCCTTTAGGAGGAGATACTCTCCCTTCTGTGGAAAAGGGTGATCGAGCCAGTGCCCAGGCGGCAGAAGAACACAGGGTTTTATTCCATATTTTTCCTGGTCCTCAAAAGAACCAGAGACCTGAGGCCTATTCTAGGTCTCAAAGACCTCAACTTCTACATTCAATACAAAACATTTTGCATGGTCACTCTGCAAGGACTTTTGCTCCTGCTCAAACAGAGCAACTGGCTGTGCTCGCTGGATATCCAGGACGCTTACCTGCATATATCGGTATGCCCCCAAACAGGCGATTTCCTCCAGTTTCTTTTTCAGGGTGAACATTACCAGTTCAGTCTTGCCCTCTGGTGTATCCTCTGTGCCACAGGTTTCTACATAATGCTTAGCAGCAGTAGCTGCTGCCTTTCAGAGAGAAGGCCTGTATGTGTTCCCCTACCTGGACGACTGACTTCTCAATTCCCCATCCAGTGCTCATCTTCTTTAAACTCTGGAAAGAACCCTCCAGTTGTTCCACTCCCTGGGCATCACTGTCAACCTGCCCAAGTCAGTTTTGATCCCATCCCAGAGATTGCAGTACATAGGGGTGATCCTGGACTCAGCACAGAGCAAAGCCTTCCTGCCGCCAGACAGAGCATAGTGCCTTATATCACAGGCTCAGGAGGTGGCTCAGAGCTGTTATGTCTCTGTGAGGGTTTACTTGAGGCTACTGGGCCTCATGGCTGCAGCCATTGCCATTGTCCCCATGGCCAGGCTGCACATGTGGGTACTTCAGCGGACCCTCCTGGTGCAGTAGGACCAATGCACAGACGACCTGGAACAGCTGGTGCTGGTCTCTTTACCAGGTGGCAAGGTCCTCCACTGGTGAATGGAAACCTGAAATCTCTTAAAAGGGGTCCCTTTCCTGATTTTGTCTCCCCAGCAGATCCTCACTACAGATGCCTCTGGCTTGGGCTGGAGGATGCACCTGGGTCCCTTCCAGACTCAGGGTACCTGGTCCCACATCAAGGCGTCCCTCCATATAAATGTCGTCGAGATAATGGCAGTTCTATATGCCATGCAGGCCTTCCAGAACCACCTCTCTTTGAGCCAGTTGTTTAGTCGGACAATCTCAGTGTTGTCCACTACATCAACAAATATGGGTGGGGGCACATTCCTACCTTCTTTGCAGAGAAGCTATGAAGGTCTGGTACTGGGCACTGGACCATGGACTGGAGCTCTCAGCAGTCCATGTCCCAGGCATGCTAAACACTTTGGCAGACAGCCACAGCTGGACTCGGTCCAGGATGCACAAATGGGAGCTCCTGTCATCCATCACAGAAGTTCTGTTTGACAGATGGGGTCATCCTGAGTTGGACCATTTTGCATCCCCACTCAATAACAAACTGCCCAATTTCTGCTCACTAGATCCAGGGCCTGGAGTTTTCTGGCAAGACATGTTGTCCTTCTCTTGGAGTGGGAGGTTCCTTTGTGCCTTCCCTCCATTTCCTCTGATTCAGAGAATGCTAATCAAGCTGCAGATAGAGGGGGCCAGCATGATACTGGTGGCACCCTACTGGCCACAGCAGATATGGTTTCCATTATTGCAACAGTTGGCAGTGGAACCTTTGGTGCCTCTGCCCCTCTGAAAGGATCTGCTGATGCAGGATCAAGGGACCCTCATCCATCCTCATGTCCCTTTGCCTGCATACCTAGCTTCAGAGGACATAGCCATTGCCTGGTTTGGGGTTTCCCAGAAGGTCGCTGACATAGTGGTGGATCAGAAACCCTGCATGAGGGCCACCTACACCATGAAGTGGAAGAGATTTGCAGTCTGGGCTGCCAAGCACCATCTGGACCCTTTCACCTGTCCGGTGAGCCAGATTCTAGACTACCTGATATCTTTGTCTGACTCAGGCCTCCAGTATTCTTCCCTCAAGGTGCACCTTTCGGCTATTACTGCATTCCATGAACTTGTGGCTGGGCATACTGTTGCGCAGCTAGACATGTCCCATACTCTCAGAGGCATCTTGAATCTGAAGCCTCCACTTTATAACCCTGTCCCAGCTTGGGATTTGAATTTTGTTTTGGAAAAATTGCCCTGTCTCCACTTGAGCCAACCACATCTTGGAAGCTATGCTTCCTTTCATGGAAAGCGCTGTTT
Organism: Neoceratodus forsteri; assembly: GCA_016271365.2. Lineage (NCBI taxonomy): Eukaryota > Metazoa > Chordata > Ceratodontiformes > Ceratodontidae > Neoceratodus > Neoceratodus forsteri. Next base: position 515,019,712 of record CM028137.1, read on the forward strand.
ATGGTTGCTATTACCTCTGCTTCAGGCCTTCTGGTGTGAGGAGCCTTATTGGATTCTTCACAAAGACAGTGTGTCTTGCACTTGAATCCTAAGATCTTATTTCAAGTTGGAGCTCTTGCAGGTTACACCATAAGGACTGATGCCGGCAGGCACCAGGACCCCACGGAAAACTTCTAGCTAGCAGTGTACAGTGGGGGACTTCCCCCTGACGTTGGTCAGTGGTATAAATGGGATGGTCCCCCAGCCCTACTCCAGTTCTTTTCCCGGCGTTGATCCACACACATCGACTCCACAGATGCCTTCTGCTCTAGTCAACTGCCATTTCTTACGCATTTCCAGTGTTTTCTTATTTTATTAAACCTTAAATTGTGTTTTTTCCTCTGCATGTCTTATTCTCCATCTTCCTCTGTCGAGCAGCACCAGTCCAAGTGTGCCTGCGGCAAGCAAATTTCAGCCAAAGACAGTCAGCTGGCCTGCCTCTTTTGTCTGGGTCCAGACTACAATACCGAGGCCTGCCAGCATTGCTTGAAGTTCAACAGCAGGACCCAGGATTCACTGCCAGAAAACCCTCAAATCCTTCTTGCAAGAAAAAGTTAGCTGCCATGCAGAAGGAAATTCAGGATAAAAGCTCTTCATCTTCCCTGCTTCTGGGGCATCGACCTCTTCAGTTCTCCATAAGGACACAAAATCATCGGGGAAGCACCACCATAAGGAGAAGCACAAGGACAAGTCCTCTGCAGACTCTCGTTCCTAGTCCCCACACAAGCTGGGCACTGGTTCTGGGCCCTCCTCCCATGGGAGATCGGACTTGGCACCCCAGACCGCCCTCACCCCTTCAGGGTTCCCATTGGTTAGGCCTTTTGCCCTGGTCCTGACAATGGGCACAGGCTCTTCGGGGTCTGGGGTTTTCGTCCTCAGCCCTGCAACCCCTGAAGCTCAGGCCCTCTTTGCAGACTTCGGGCTCTCAGCGAGGTGGCTCTGCCAGTTCTTCCTCCGGCGGCAGGTCTTTACCCATCATCCAGCCAGCCACGGCATCCACCAAGCAAGCCTCAGACTCTAGAGCTAACTCCTTGGTTTGCCACCAGGGGCATGCGCTCACCTCCTCTGGGAGAGTGACACTTCTACCCTCTTTGGGACTTAGCTCCCCTAAGTCGGCTTCTCCTAAGCCGATGCCAGCCGCTACTTTGGACCGATGCCAGCATACATCCACCCCTTCGATGATGGCCTCCCCAGCTTCCGTTCCAGCGACCTCTCAGCTGTCATCACTGGATCCTCATACGTCGCCGGAGAAGGAGCATGCCTCCCCTGTGCTGACATCTGAGGGACCATCGCCTGATCTGATGATGGCACTGGCTGACTTCTCTGGTGGAGCTGGACGTCACAATTCCTAATCCACAACAGCTGCCATCACTTCAGGGCCTGACACCTTGTCCTTCTGCTCCGACACTGTATGTTCCCCTGAGCCTAGGATCCGACAATCGGACATCAAGGACCTCTTTTGTCCTGGTGGAATACTATTAAGTCGACTTTCTTCACATAGACCTTCCTCAGCCCCTACTAAGGGCCAACAGACTCTGGAGGCCCCCAAACCCAGGGAACCTACTCCCCAACCTAGGAAAGTGACCCCACAACTGGATGGCTTGGGCAGGGGTTGTTCTGGCAGTAAAGGTAGGAGGTGCCACTCTTCCTCCAAGTCTTCAGACAGGCACAGATGCCGCACCAGGGGATATTGGTCCCAGCGCTCCTCCTCCTCCAGATCTTCACTTTGGGAGGATTCCAGCCACGGCTCTTCCTCCTCTTATAGGTCTTCCCTTTCAAGGGGTGCTCTTTCACCTCCTGATACTAAGGACTCCCCCAGATCCCCGCCTGATGATCCGTCCTTTATGGACATCATGCACCATATCCATACCAATATGGCGTGGGACACACAAGATCTGGATCCAGAAAGATGTTGTCTAGCTAAGTACCTCTGTCAAAAGGATACTAAACCCATTGTGGTGCCACTTTTGGTCAATACCTTCCAGGACGTCACCAGGATTTCCTGGAAGCACCCTTCCACTTCCTTGGTGGTGTCCAAAATGTCAGACCACCTTTACAGGGCTCCCAGGGATGAACCCTTTATGGAGGAACATCTCCTGGCGGATTCCATGGTGATCACAGCTGCTGCAACAGGTCCAAATGGCCCAGGCACCTGAGCACCCAGCCTCCCGACAGGTAATCAAAAAAGCTGGACCAGTTTGGCAAAAAAGTGCATGCCTCTGCTACCTGTACTATTAGCTCCCTCAGTTTCCTTACTCATATGATTCAATACCAGAACACCCTCTGGAAGCAGGGCATGGAGCTAGCTCAGGCCCTGCCTGACACTCCCCAAAAGGTGGAGCTGCTCAACTTTTTAAAGTCTGGATTGGACATTGGGACCCATGTCCTGCGCTCTTCTTATGATTCTACCAACACTGCCACCAGAGCTGCAGCTACTGGTGTCTGCATAAGAAGACATTCTTGGCTCCAGGTCTCGGGTTTCTCTCTGGATGTCCAGGCAGGCATTATGGACACCCCCTTCAAAAGCAAGGTCCTTTTTGGTGAGGAGTCTGAGCAAATTATTACTTGCCTTCAGGACTCTGGCAAGGTTATCTGGTCGGTGCACACCATGCACTGGTCCACCCAAAAGCAGTTCAAACACCAATCCTTTCGCTGCTCCTCTGGTCAACAGCCCTGAGGACGACAGCAGCAGCAGCGAGGCACCATCAAAAGAAAGGCCACCTCCCAGACCCCAGGAGGAACAACTCCTAGAGCCGCTAAGTCATCCCAGGCCGCTCTGCCTACCCCCAGTGACAATGCTTGACTCCTTTCCCAACCCCAGTCCCCAGCCACATTCCTGGGGGAGGTGGTGGGGGGTGATTTCTTCCTCTGTCTAGAGGGATGGAGCAGGATGTCAGATTGCTGGGTACTGCAACTGATCAAGAAGGGACGCACTATAGAATTCCTGGAGTTACCACTGGACAACCCTTCCCTGCCCTCCCATTATTCCCCATTGTACGCTGCCCTCATCCAGGAGGAAATTCAGGTGCTTTTACTCAAACAGGCCATAGAACTTGTTCCAGCAGCCCAAAGAGGGAAGGGCTTCTATTCTCACTTTTTCTTGGTCCCCAAGAAAAGTGGAGATTTGCACCCCATCCTGGATCTCGACAATCTGAACAAATTTGTGGAATACAAAAGGTTCAGGATGGGCACCTTTCCAGGGCTGATTCCTCTTCTCCATCAGGGGATTGGCTTTGCTCTCTGGATATGCAGAATGCGTACCTTCACATCCTGATCTCCCAGCACCACAGAAGATTTCTGCAGTTCCTCTTTAAAGGACATTACCAGTTCCAAGCTATACCGTTCGGCCTGTCCTTGGCTCCTTGGATCTTTACCAAGTGCCTTGTGGTGGTGGCAGTGGCCTTACGGAGAAAAGGTCATTATGTCTTCCCCTACCTGGACGATTGGCTCCTCACAGCCCGCACCAAGGAACAGCTGTTACAAACCATGTACGACACCTTTTCTCTGTTCTGCGACCTGTGGATTACCCTACATCTCCCCAAGTCCTCCCCTTGACTGAGCCAATGGCTCCAGTTTATCAGGGAAGTCCTGGACACCGCCCAAGGAAAAGCTTTTCTGCCTCCAAACAGAGCAGACCGCCTCCAAGTTCATGCTCGGAAGGTGTCCTCATCTTGCCTGATTCCTGCCAGGGTCATCCTCAGGTGTTTGGGGTACATGGAAGCAGCTATTGTGACTGTTCCATTGGCAAGACTGCACTTGAGATTGCCACAATGGACCTTGCAAGTCCAGTGGGATCAAAGCACGGACAACTTGGATCAACCCATAAGAGTCTCAGAGCCAGTTCGGCAGAATCTCCCGTGGTGGCTCTATGCCCCCAATCTTTCCAAGGGGATACCCTTCTGGAGGAAGCCTCCCCTTCAGTCTCTGACTACGGATCCTTTGGGCCAGGGCTGGGGAGCCCACTTTGCAGACCGCCAGACTCAAGGAACATGGTCTGCTCTGGAGAGAACCCTCCACATCAGCATGTTGGAGATGAGGGCGATCCTTTATGCCATTCAGGTCTTTCAGACAGATCTAGCCCTGGGTCACATTCTTATCCAGAAGGACAACATGCTGGTGTTTTTTTTTATATAAACAAACAGGGTGGCACTCACTCATATCCCCTCTGCAGGGAAGCCATGAGGGTATGGTATTGGGTCATCGACCACCAACTGAAACTCTCTGCACTGCATGTTCCAGGCATCCAAAACACCTTGGCCAACAGCCTAAGTTAGTCTTGGTCCAAAGCTCATGAGTGGGAGCTTCTGCAATCAGTGGCGGAAGACCTGTTTGTCAGGTGGGGTTGTCCCGAGTTGGACCTCTTCGCATCCCTGCTCAACGCCTAACTGCCCAATTTCTGCTCTCTAGATCCAGGGCCTGTTTTTTTTTGGCAAGACGCGTTGTCCCTTTGTTGGACAGGGAGATTCCTCTATGCCTTTCCTCCCTTCCTGCTAATTCAGAGAGTTCTTCTCAAGTTGCAGTCAGAGGGAGTGGACATGATCTGATAGCTCCCTACTGGCCTCAACTGATTTGGTTCCCTCTACTTCAGCAACTGGGAGCGGAACTTCCGCTTCCTCTGCCCTTGAGCTCACACTTGCTGTCCCAGAAGAGGGACTCTAGTCCATCCAGACCTCAAATTGCTGCACCTGCACGCATGGCTCCTTCAGATTTAGCGATTACCTGGGTCGGGGTTTCCCATAGGGTAGCAGATGTCCTAGTAGCCACCAAGAAGCCTTCTTCTAGGGCCACCTATGTTATGAAGTTGAAGCAATTTTGCATTTGGGCCTCCACTCACCACCTTGATCCTTTTATCTGTCCAGTAAACTCTGTTCTAGAATATCTACTTTCTCTGTTGGGCTCGGGACTGAGCTATTCTTCCATTAAGGTGCATTTGCCTGCTGTTTCTGCTTATATTGAACTGGTTCAGGGCAAGGCCTTTGCTCAGTCAGATTCACCCCGTACCTTTCTGTGAGGTATTCTACACCTGAAGCCTCCCATTTGGGACCTTGTCCCTCCATGGGATCTTTTGTTTGTTTTGGAGAGACTTACTTTATCTCCCTTCGAGCCAGCCGCGGACTGCGAGCTTCGCTTTCTGTCCTGGGGAGCATTGTTTTTAGTTGCCAGCACTTTTGCTCAGAGGATTTCCAAGCTTCAGACTTTGATGTACAAAGAGCCTTATTTACTTTTCCACAAGAACGGGGTGTTCTTGCGGACCAATCCTAGGTTTTTTGCCAAAGATGGTGTCCGAGTTTACCCTTCATCAGGACATCCATCTTCCGGTATATTATCCAGAGTATTCAAAAAGAGGGGAAGCTCTGCTTCATACTCTGGATGTTCACCGGGTTCTTCGCTACTATTTGTCTCGTACCCAGGATATCAGGAAATCTGATGTTATTTGTTTGTTTTTTTTTTAACTTTGATTTTTATTAAAAAAAAGGGTTTTCATTTCACACACAATACACATATATCCATTTCTGACAGTGATAGACACTCTTTGTTCAGATTATATGCTTTTACATTATTTTAAAAGTTAAGACACTCTTCTCCCTATTTCAGTACAGACAAGCAGGAGAAAAATGAAAAAAAGGTGGAAGATGAGGCAGGACCCCCACCCCCACCTCCCTTTTTTTAAGGAGTAAATTCTTTGTCTATACGAGCTTGGTATAGAGACCATCCTCTCCATTTGTTCTGGAAACTTTGTATTCTATCATTTAGCTGTGCTGATAAACCTTCCATTTTATATATATCAATTATAACTTCTCTCCATTCTTGTATTGTTGGTATTACTTTTTTCATCCATTTTCTAGTTAGCACCTTTTTTGCTGCAAGCAAAAAAAATGGGCATTAGCGTTTTTTCTCAGGAGGGGGAACGGTCCGGATATATTGACAGTAGAACCATCTTCGCTGTCAATTCTATTGTCTCGCCCAAGCAATTTGTTAATTCTCCCTGAAGGGAGCACCAGAATGGCATTAAAATTGGACAAAACCACATGATGTGCCCTAGGTTAGCTAAAGTGCATTCACACTCTCTCCAGCAACGACCATACATTTCTGGCAGGTATTCAGCCAACGAGGCTGGTAAGCAGAAATAGCAAATTCTGCATTTTCATGCATATTCACTCCAGAATATGGAGGAAGTAATTTTAATGGCTCGGTCTGCTGTCTGTGTCCAAAGGGTGGGGGAGATGGAAAGACCTAATTCTGAGTTCCATCTCTCTAGGATGGACAATGTTGACTCTTGAACTTGGTCTCTAAGTCCCTTGTAGATGTTCCCTATCAAATGTTCTCCCAATTGGCCTTTAATAGTGTCTATGAATAGTTTTAAATTTAGGTTCATAGGGGTTGGTAATTTTGCTTCAATGTTCCTTTTCCTTAAAATATAATTTCGTATTTGTAAATATCTAAAGAAGTAATTTCTTCTTAATTGATAGTTTGCTCTTAGTTCTTCAAATGAGCGCATTCCCTCTTCATCTAGAAACTGGAAAATATGGGATAAGCCCCCTCTCTCCATTGTGAAAAAGTTTGATCTGAGTGAGATGGAATAAATTGCTCATCGTATGAAAGTATCATACAGTATGTATAAATCAGATTCAAGTATGGTTTTTCCCTCATCCTATACCAAATCTTTAAAACACTAGCTGTAATCTTAGTAAAATTCTTAAGTAGAGGGGTTTTCCCGGGAGAAGAAAACAAAAGCCTGTGAATGTCATACGTATCATTGATTTCAAACTCCAGTGTTTTCCATGGTGCTGAGAATTTCCCTGATGCCCATAATATCAGTATTTTAAGAAAGGCAGCTGCTGCGTATAGTTCTAGATTTGGTAAATTAATACCACCATGGGCCACAGATAATGTTAAAATTGAATAACGTATCCTGGGCTTATGGTTACCCCATACAAAACCCGAAAAGATTTTCCCCCAGAACTTAAAGTAAAATCCCGAAGGAAAAAAGGGAATATTTTGAAATAAGTATAAAAGTCACGGAAGTACATTCATCCGCAGCAGTTCTACCCGTTGAAAGAGGGATAAGTGTAAGGCTGACCATTTTTTAAGGTCTTGTTGAATTGTTTGAGTTGGGGTTCATAGTTTATTGATCCTATTACCTCTAAATTTGAGGAAAGATAAACTCCAAGATATTTAATTTTAGTAGAGTTCCATTTTAAGGGATAAGTCCGACGCATTTCACTGCTGGGGCCGAAATTTAAAAGCAAGACTTCAGTTTTATTCATATTAAGTTTAAATCCCCCTGCTTTTTTGAATTTTTTAGTATATGCCATGTGGCTGGAATAGAAGTTTCCGGGGATATCAGAATCAGCAGAATATCATCAGCAAATAAATTGAGCTTATATTCCCTTTGGTCCAGTGGGATCCCTCCACCTCCCTAGCTTTATGAAGAGCCAACGTCAAGGGCTCCATGTAGATGGCAAATAATAAGGGCGACAGTGGGTACCCCTGACGTGTACCATGAGTTAATGGGAAAGGGGCAGATAACCCTCTGTTTATACGGACGTATGCACGAGGAGCATTGTATATGTTTCTTAACCAACCCACAAACGTTTCTGGAAATTGGCATTTCGACAGGGTGTCCCATAAAAAATCCCAGGACACCCTGTCGAACGCCTTCTCAGCATCCAGGCTTAACATTACCGCTGGGATCTTTCTTTTTTGAATATATTCAATCAAAATAAAAGTTCTTCTAATATTGTCTGTTGTATTTCTTCTTTTTATAAAACCTGTCTGGTCTTGATGAATAATAGAAGGCAAAATTGTTTCTAACCTAGTCGCCCATATCGTCATGAAGAGTTTATAATCATTATTTAAGATAGAAATAGGTCTACACATAGATGGGATTGAAGAGTCTTTATTTGGTTTTGGGATCGGAGATATCACCGCATAATCCCATGGGGGGAGGGTCTCCCCTAGTGACCTCAGTAAACACCCTTAATAATTGAGGTGTAACTTCTTTGGCAAATTGTTTATACACTCAGAGGTATATCCGTCTGGTCCCGGGCAGTGATTTTGTTTGAGATTATTGATCCCTGCCTGAATTTCCTCTGTTGTAATTGAGGCTGTTAATATTGTTTTATGAGTTTCATTCAGGTGCGGGAGGGGCAAGTCCTTTAAAAATTCACTTCTTACATCTGAAGTATTTTCATCTTTTTGCTGGTATAGGTTGGTAAAATATTCAGTGAATATTTGCCTAATTTCTTCATCTTTATGAGTTAATAAGCCCGTTGCTGTATTTTTAGCCTTGATTATAGTGGCCATGCATTTCTGGGTTCTTATTTTTTGGGCTAAGCAGCGTGTCCCTCGAGATCCTCCCATGTAGTTATTTAGTTTAAGGTAGAGTAGAGTCTGTTGAATTTTAGTATCCATTATTTTTTGCAAGGAGGCTTTTGCATCCTTGAATTTTTGCACTAGTTCCTTGTCCCCATCCCTATACATTAACTGGTATTGTTGGATACAGTAGGTTAATTCAGAGTATTTCTTATCTAGATCTCTTTTTTTCTTGACTGAGTATGCTATCATTTCTCCCCTTAATGTTGCTTTTAGAGAGTCCCAAATTATAGCCTCCAAGATGTCAGGAGTAGAATTTTCTGATAAGAATTGGGATATTCTTTTTTTCATTATGTCTGTAAACTGTTTATCTTTTAAGATAGAGGGGTTGAGGTGCCAGAGTGTCTGTTTTTTAATTCTGCCTAAGTCAATTTTTAAAATAAGAGGATGATGGTCTGACAAGATTTTCGGTCCTATTTCTATGTCCTGTATTGAGGTTAAGTGTTCACACGTAGTTATAAAGTAGTCTAGCCTAGGTAAGTATGGTGTCTGGTTGAATAATAAGTATATCCTGGGCTCGATGGAAACATTGAGCGCCATATATCTACCGGGCCCAGATGGTCAAGCATTTTTTTAATATATTTAGTGGCATTTGTTTGTCTATGTTTTAGGGGACGAGAGCAGTCTTTGTTCAGTGGTAGTGTTAAATTAAAATCTCCTCCTATGATTACTTGCCCTTTAAGTAGTTCTAGGATTTTTGAAAGAAGAAATCTTATAACCGGAGTATTTGTCTGTGGAGGAAGGTATACGTTAACTAACATCACCTCTTGACCATACATGTATCCCTGCAAAATTACATAACGTCTCTGTGCGTCAGTATAAGATTGAGTTATTTCAAAGGGGGTAGAAGGAGGGATCATAATTGCCACTCCTCTACGACGCCCGCTGGAGTGTGATGATGCAAAAACCTCGTACCTCTGTCCCCATCTTCACTACATATGTTCTGATTGCGAGAGATGAGTCTCTTGCACCATAATGATATCTGGTCCCTGTTTTCTAATATTCTGCATAAATCTAGAACGCTTAATAGGGTTATGCAAGCCATTAATGTTGCATGAGAGAATTCGTATTGGGAGGGTTGACATTTTTTTCCCCTTACGTTTTCTCCCCAATTGGGAGGGCATCCATCATTTTTATCTGGACCGATCCCCCTACAGCTAGGGGGGGGCCCGCTTCTGTCCCCTCAATGTAAAGAGTACCACCTATAATTACGGAGGTTTTCCTTGTTACCATGGTTAGTTTCTCCTGCAACAGTTTTAGTTTAATCCATGCCTGGCTATCTGACATTGTCTTAATAAAAAGCATTTTTTCTAACTGTTTCATTGTGTGTGTTTTTTTTCCTTAATTCCTATATCTGTCCCACCTATAGTATATCTTATCCCAATATATAAAACCCCTCCCTCCCCAAAACTAGCCATTAGTATGGACTGTCTACAAGTTATGTAGAATAATATTGTATGAGCCTTATATATTTCCTTAATTGAGCTTTTTCCCCTTCCGTTATCCCTACCCCCCAAATCGAACCCCGTTCTATATAAACCACATAACATACAGTATAACAATATATAAACAAAAAAACAATATAGAATCAGGTACTTTAACTTTTTGTACCCATAGACAATTAGAACTTTGTACATTAGGACTTCCCAAGGGGAGGTGTTAAAAAAGCACCTCCAAACCCCTCTTCCCGGATCTGGGCATGGATACAGGAGGGAGGGTGAGATCGAAACTCCAATCTCGAAGCAAAGAGCTCCTAGGGTGAAAAGCACAACCCCAAACAGGAAGGAAAGTAACCCTTCCCTTTTAGGTCCCGACATTACCCCACTATCTAACTGTTACCTTCATTTAAGAAGGCATCCCATCTCTTTATTTACACCTTTTGGCCTTTTCATTTGCCTTTATAGGCTAAGTTTATATTCCGCATCTTCCCCTTTGGCTACTTTAGGTAAAGAGTAATTTGTGTTGTTTTAACGTTCCTTTCCCCCCTCCCCCAGAAGGATGTTTAATTTGTGTCTCTCAATGTCCAACATTTTAGTCCCACATTAAAAAGTCTCAGTATTCCCCTTTCTTCCTTCCCCCTATTCTTGCAGGGCTGCATTCTCCGTAGATAAATTGTTAGTTTTAAGGATTTGATTCACTTTATATAGTTCCCCTTCTTTCTCCTTGTTACTTTCAAATCCTCAGTCCAGCAGCATTTGGCAGGTAAGCGCCCCTTATTATTGAGCAGCAGTTCGATCCCCTCAGCAAAAGGGGGAAAAGGAGACATAGGAGAGGAACATCCAAGGAAGGGAGGTGAACACAGTCCCATTAGACGAGAGAGGGCAAGTCAGACCTGGGAGGAGACCAAGGAGGAACGGGCCAGTTCAAGGAGAGCTCTCCGGCCTGGAGAACCCTGCCATTAGAGAGCTCTGTAGGACCAGATGGCAACCCCGGCTGAATTGAGGTATAGAGATGAGAAGGGAAGAAACTTCCCTCAATTTATCAGTTGCCTGGACCTATAAATGGTCACCCTCTCCTGGTCCATCCCAGTCCAACACCCTCCCCACCCCTCACCCTGATTCAAACTCCCCCTCCGAATCCCCTCAGAAAGGGATAGCCGCTCAGCTGAGTGAGAGAGAAATATATCTGTCTCTACCCTAATTTTCAGGTTGTTAAAAGTGGGTTTCTGTATTGTTGTAGTTGTTTAAGGATCTCTCCTAGTTGGAGCTGCGATATTTTCTGATCTTGACGATCACCCTGGTTTAATTGTTGAATTCGTTGTCTTAGAGTTTCCATCGTTTTGTCCGTGATTATTCCCTTTTGCAGCATATCCTTCGCCGCTTCTTGTGCCAAAAGGTATGTTTTCTGGCCAGTTGGGTTAAGGACTATTAGCTTGGCAGGGGTACAGTGTGCGAAATCGGAGCTTCTGCGCTCGCAGTGCGGGGAACAACAAGGTATATTCTCTTCTCTGCTTCTGTGTACATGGAGCTGAATCATTATCAAAGATTAAGCGGCTTTGGCCCAAAAGTACTTTTCCTTTCTGCCAGGCTTTGCGGAGCAAAAGTTATTTTATTTGATAGCTTAGAAAGCGCACAACAAATGAGCGAGGCCTGGCTTCAGGGCGTGTAGGTCGTGGGCCCAAAGCTCTGTGAGCCCTTTCAATGTCTAACTGGAGATCTGGTTCTAAATCCAGGGATTGTCTAAATAGATGATCAGCATAAGCAAGAGGGTCACCTCCCTCCTCTCCCTCAGGTAGGCCAAAGATTCTAATATTCCTCCTCCTGAGCCCTCGATTTTCTGCATCCTCCTGCCTCATTGAAGAGATCAGTTGTTCGGCAGCCAATGTTCGTATTGTCTGTTCCAGGTTGTCTAACCTGAAGGCATTAAAAGACATCTGTGCGTCTGCTTCGGTTAGCCGGGATTGTAGTGTACCCATCTCCACCCTGATTCCCTGCAGCGTTTCTCGAACTTCCCCTCTAAACTCCATTATGGCACGTAAGATTGAGTCTGGGCTGCTTTCTGTAGCCGAGATTTTATTTTTACCTTTCGCTTTGGATGGAGTTGTAGTTGCAGTTTTTTTTTTTGTTCAGGCCTTGTCTGGGACTCTTCCCCCTGTGGCAAATCCTCCATGGGGTAATCATCTTAATCGTTCAGATCAGCAATAGGGAGGTAGCGGTTCTGATTTTGTTTCGCCATCCGTGAAGCTGGGGCACTTCAATACATTATTTAAACGTTGGTTTTGTTGTTTTAGTTTTTTTTTTTTTGTTTTGTTTTTGGTGCCTCTTTTAGTTGTTTTGGATGGGAGCCTCTTGTCTTGTGTCTTCACTCGGCCATGCCGGAACCAGAAGTCCTGATGTTATTTGTTTTGTTCACCCCATAAACTCTAGGGGCACCTGTTTCTAAGCAGACTCTAAGTGGTTGGTTCACTTCATAGTTTACTGTCACCAAAAGTATGACAAGCCTTTACCTAGATCGGTTAAAGACCATTCTACGTGGGTAGTTGCTGCTTTCTTTGCTTCCTCACACAATATCTCAGCAGCAGATATCTGTGAGGCTGCCACCTGGAGTTCAGTCCACATTTTCATTAACCATTACATTTGGACATTGCTTCCAGGTGCAGGACAGGCTTCGGCCTGGCTGTCCTTCAGGGCTTGCTTTCATAGGGACCACAGTTACCTGTTTCCCTCCACCCTTCTGTCAGAGATTGTCCTTAGATTGCTTGGGACTTAGTCCTTATGGTGTAACCTGCTTCAAAAGCTCCCACTCAAAGTAAGATAGTACAGTTACGTAAGAACTTACTGTAACAGATCTTCAAGAGGAGCTCTTGCAGCAGAGGTACTGCTTTCCCTCCTTCCTTCCCCCGGTATCTCCTCCTGCATGCTCGGCTACCTTCTTTTCCTCAGTTTGAGGAACCTCCTTGGTTCTCCGATTTTACCTGTGCCAGGTTCTCCGGTGGGAGAACTGGGGTAGGGCTGGGGGACTGCCCCTTTTATACCACTGGCCAACATTGGGGGCGGGCTGACATCAGGGGGTGGTCCCCCTGCTGTAGACTGCTAGCTAGAAGGTTTCTGTGGGGTCTTGGCGCCTGCCGGCTTCAGTCCTTATGGTGTAACCTGCTGCAAGAGCTCCTCTCAAAGATCTACTGCTACGGTAAGTTCTGACATAACTATACTTTTCTTCCCAAGGTGGTGTCTGAGTTTACTCTGAACCAATCTATCTACCTCCCTGTGTATTTTCCAGAGCATGCCAATTCAGGGGAAGTACTGCTCCATGCTTTAGATGTGTGTAACATTTTGAAGTATTATCTGCTCCGAACTCAGGTCTGCAGAAAGTCGAAGCAGTTTATTGTTTCTTTCACCCAAGGAAAAGAGGGCATTCAGGTTTCCAAACAATGTTTGTGCAAATGGTTGACCAACTGTATTGTGTTCTGCTACAACAAACATGGCAATGAGTTGCCAGGGGTGGTGAAAGCCCATGCCATGAGGGGCTTGGCTACCTCTGTGGCTTGCTTCAGATGAGTCTCAGCAGCTGACATCTGTGCTGCTGCCACCTGGAGTAATATCCATACTTTCACCAAACACTACAGTCTGGACATTGCCTCTGGAGCACAAGCAGATTTTGACCAGGCTGTTCTTCAGCGCCTTCTGTCTTAAGCCTCAGTTTGGTCTACCTCCCAGACTGTTCTGCTGTACTTGTAACTGCTTGGGACTTGTTCCTACAGTGTGATCTGATGACTGAGACACCCCTGAAGAAGACAGAACAGTTACATAAGAACTTACCATAACAGTAGATCTTAGAGGGGATCTTGGTCATTAGGTCAGCCTTCCCTCCCACCATCTTCTATTTTGGGGTCCTCTTCTTAGACTGGCTATCTGGTGTATCCTTCTTTTTATTTCGTCCTGGGCACCTCTCTCTTTCTCCTTGGTCCCCTGCGGCATGAGCTTGCTCCCTTGGTCTCTAGGGAAAAGAACTAAGGAGGGAGTGGGGCTGCTCACACCTTTATAGGGTTGATGACGTCTGCAGGTGCTGTCGGCATGGGCGGCCCCAGTAGTACTGCTGGAGAATCTTCCGTGTGGATCCTGCTTCGCTGACAGTGAAGTTCCTATGATGTGATCTGATGACTCAGATCCCCTCAAAGATCTACCGTTACAGTAAGTTCTTACATAACTGTTCTTTCTGACATTGGAATTTCAGTGTTCTCTCCTGTCAGTTTGTCTTCTCTACCTTCTTCATCATCCAACCGCTCCATGAAGTGTACCTGCAGCAAACGGATCCTGGACAAGGATGGTCATTCTGCCTGTGTCTCCTGCCTAGGCCCAGACCACAATGTCCAATCCTGTGATGTCTGCTAGAAATTCAGTCCAGCCATCAGTAAATGTCCCCAGAAGATCCTGGAGAGCCACCTCTTTAAGCAGAAGTTCAATTCCTTTGAAATGGGAGCTGCAGGCCAGGAGCTCCTCCATTTCCTCAGCCCAGTTCTCGGGGTCTTCGAAGTCCAGGGATAAGACTGCCAGGAAACATAAGCACATGGACAAGGATCAGGATGACCCCTGTCTGCCTCCCGCTTGCAGTGCCCCCACAAGAAGTCTTCGACTGCAAAAGGGTCTTCCTCCCTCAGGGGACTGGCCTCCATGGCACTGCATGCCGTGACTTCTACAGGGCTACCAGGGGCCCAGTCACCCACACCAGGTTTCCTTCACTGGCGGCAGCTCTTTGGGTCAGGGTACTTTGTATCCTGCTCCCCAGCCCCTGCTGTTTCAACCAGTATTCTCAGCAGCACACAGCAGGCAGCTTGGCTGTGGTCTCTCCAGACAGCACGGGTGCAGTGGATGCCAGTCTCCTATCTGCCAACACCTGCACTCTCAGCGCTGGCCCCATCCTCTCTGACTGCTGCCAGTTCTGCTCCTCCTTCTTAGAGGCAGATGCTGCAGGACAACAGTGCCTCCTCAGGACCGGTCTCTCCTCAGCCTTTGCCTGAGGGTGCTGCCCTCCACTGCAGCGCCCATCTCCCCACAGTCGGCGCCCATGGATCCCCCTCCAGTAATACCTCAGCTGTCGCCTGCTCCACCACTGCCCATGGGATTAATACCGGCCCTACCTGTTCTTCCCATCAGGCCTACACCTGGCCTTCCACAGCATCCTTCCTAGCACCCTCTGCCCGTGTGGTCTGCAAGTATGCGGTCCCTAATGGATCCCTTTCTGGGTTCTTGGATCACCCCTCCTTGGAGGGGCTGGTCACAGATTTGGAGTTTCACAAATCCAGACACAAGGGGGACATGGAAAAACCTCCACACAAGGAGTCCTGTAAGACTGACCATACAGCCAAAAAGATGCACGCTGCAATGTCCTTGGGTTTGTCAGGCAAACTATGCCTTAATGATGGCCAATTTTGATCACTCCCTTATGGAAGTTTTTGATTCTATCTGCCCTTACCTCCCAGCTGCTCAGCAATCGGCAGTTAAGATGATCGGAGACCAAGGTCAACTGCTGGCTAAACACAAGCTCCAGAAGGCCTTGGATGTGGCCAATTCATGTGCCCATGCCATGGCAGCAGCCGTCTCCATGCATTGCAGGGTCTGACTGCATCTGTCCACCTTCATGGCAGACACCCAGCATAATCTGGCCAATGTCCTCTTCTTGGGCACTGACCCATTTGACCCTACAGTGTAAGAACAGCTCATTCATATTGAGAAGTCCAGTGCCACCCTGGATTCTGTGGCATCATCCCAGATGTACACAAAAAAAGCCTAAAAGTCAGGCATTCCAGTACTGGTCCTTTCAGCCGCAGCCTCCTTGGCAGCAGCCCCAGCAGTGGCAGTACCAGGCCTGGTGTCCTAAGCTAATGTCTGGGGGCCAGGGTTATAAGAAATTGGGGGGTGGGGGTGCCCCTCCAACCACAGCCACCGGTACCCCCAAAAAAGCTGCCCAGTGACAGATCAGTGGGTATCATCCCTCAACCCATCCTGTCCTGTCTGCACTCCCTGTCGAAGTGCGGTTATGTCACTTCTTGCCGTGTTGGTCTGCCAGTGGACAAGTGGGTGCTGAATGTAGTGGACACAGGGTTCCCTCTGGACTTTGAGCAGGGGTCAACCTTAACTTTTTTTTGCACTAGCCAGATGGACAAGTTGATTAAAAATTGCACTAGCCCGCAGGTGGTTGCACTAGCCCACAATAATAATGGTAAATTTTTTTGGTTATACAGGAAAAAATGCAAGCAAAGAAATACTCTGATTATTGCATATTTATACTGGTCCCACATTGCTTTCTGCCCCAGCAAAAAACAAAACTAAAAAAAACTGCAGTTCAATCACACACAGTGTGTACCCCCATTGTTTTTTTTTTAACCATGTGCCCTTGCTTCCTCTTTCTACACACCCTCCCCGCCAAACCAGAGAATACCATAATAGCAAATTGTTCAACCAGGCAGTTCTAGCTCTGCACACACAATAGCCAACATCATAATGTCACACCACAGTCCCACCCTGACCTGCAGGCAATGTACAGAATCAGGCAGAGAAAGACACTCTCACCCCACCCTGTGACTAACCAGAACTGCACTTCTGCAAGTTTTCTTAAACAAACACAGGGGCTGGGATGTAAGAAACTTTGACATATCTATTTACATATACCAGGCACACAAATATTGATTTAACATGCTCTGCCCTAACAAAAACAGATTTTTCATAAGTGTCCTTTCATCAGTCAAAGGGGAGCAGTATACAGGCATGATGCTGTACTACCTATTTCTATATAGGATGATCTGTGCACACCAGGAATACCTATTTTAACCTTTCAAATTATATATTTTACTAAGATTTTGCTTTGTACCATACATGCTCCAAAGCATTGTTTTTAGGATGAAATTACATGCTGGGTGGTACTGCATTGATGGCATTGGCAGGTGTGATCCATTAAGAGGAGCTGTGAACAATACACCAGTTAGTAATGGCAGCTATGGGTCTATGGATGGCCACTTCAGAGCCTAGTCTGCAGTGGTGTCCAGAGAATGTATAGAGTGGACAGACCACCTGGTTGGGCAGACCATGTATATATGACAGCATTCTGTCACTGCAGTGTTGGATACAGGCACTCAAAAGATTGGGAAATGAGGCACACTGGTTTTAATATTGTGGGACAAATCAAAGACAAGTTCAGCAAACTGGAAGCTAGTTACTTAACAGCACTCTGCCAGTGATCACAGCTTGCACACTAGCTGAATGTCCTAACAATTGAGTGATAATGACTCGCATTGAGTCTTTTGTTGGATTCCCCTCTTAAACTGCCAGATAATTGCAGCTCTTAATGAGCTGTTAATCACACCAGGCCACCTGGAACACTGAGGAAGATTAGCAAAAGGACTACAGTCTGCTAAAGTAGGGACTTTTTCAACTTCATTAACAGCCATGAAAAACCTGCACTAGTCCAGACGGACAAGTAGAGGGTTAGCTGCACTAGCCCTGGCCAGTTTGCACTAGGTTCAGGGCTAGTAAAACAATGTTAAGGTCGAACCCTGACTTTGAGGCTCTCACACCTTCCCTGCTCCATGCACCTTGGGAGTCCAGAGGGTTGCAAGACACACTGTCTGCCGTTCAGGAGGACATTGCTCAGCCTCTTGCAAAAGGAGCAATAGCACATGTCCAGGGCGCCCTGCCCAGTCAGGGTTATGTGTCCTGGTACTTCTTGGTTCTGAAACGGATAGGGGACTGGTGCCCTATACTGGGTCTGCATGATCTGAACCAGTTCATGCAGAAACACAAATTCTGGATGGTTACTCTGAATCAGATCATTCCGTTGCTGCAGCAGAACTTGTGGATCTTCTTTGAGGACATCTCTTCCGTTAGGCCACACCTTTAGAACTATACCCACGTCAGTGCAAGGACCACATGGAAATGTTTGCTAGCCAGGGGCTGCCCACGACAATGTCATGAGTCAGTGTCTACATACACATGAGTAGCACCATCTCTCCTCAGTTCTTTTCCCACCACTGATCATACTTGTCAGACCTGTGGTGGAAACAACGAACAACTAGCCATTGTTATTTTCTATATTTTTATTTTTTTCCCCCAATTGTTTAACCAGGTGAGACACACTAAGCTAAGAGCTTGTTTACAGGTGTAACCTGGGAGCACAGAGAAGTTAAGTGGCTTGCTCAGAGTCACACAGTATGCAAGTGGGGGCTGTGGGATTCAAACCCAGGTCTCCAGATTTGCAGTTCAGAGCCTTAAACCACTGCACTATATTGCCTTATAATAACAATGTTATTGTCTTCGCTGCTGCTGTCAAAAACAACAACATTATTTTGCTACTCTGAGTGCAGACAGAAAATTTTCAAAGATGACACACACAAGATGTGTGTCTGCTGCCTAGGCCTCTCTCACAATGTCAATTTGTGAGATCTGCTAGAGCTTTAACCAAGCTACTAGGTGACACTGAAGTGAAGTTCTGGAAAAAATTTCTCCTAGAGAAAACTTCAGTAGCCATGAAGAAAGGTCAAAGCCAGAAATCTGTGTCACCAATTCTGTCAACTGAAATTGTGGCTGACGAAGTCCAAGGACCAGGAGAGGGATTGAGCTTCATCCTGACCCCCTTCATTGGGCCATAAGCATAAGCACAGGGACAAAGAGAGACCCTCTTCCCTGGCAAGGTCCCACTCACCGCTGCTGTCTTGAGGTACTAAGTAAACTTCTTTAGGAGGCAGTATAGCACAGTGGTTTAAGTCTCTGAGCTGCAAGCCTGGAGACCTGGGTTTGAATCCATCAGCCCCCACTTGCATACTGTGCGACCTTGAATAAGTCACTTAACTTCCTTGTGCTCCCCGGTCACACCTGTAAACAAGCTTTCAGCTTTGTGTCTCTCTCCTGGTAATAATAATAAAAAAAACGTTGTCATCAACCGCTTTGGCAGTAGTCATGCCAGCTCCTTTGACCATTGATGAGACACCAAGATCGGGGTTTGGCTCAGGTGCACTGACATACAAGTGGTACTGGCATCGCTATCAGAGATGATATGATGTATCTTACCAGGTTTATCTGTGCAACCTGTGTTATCGTCAACGGGCCGTATTGGTACACAGCCCCTGTCAACACCATCTTCCAGTACACCACAAATACTTTCTTCTCAACTGTTGCTGGCATTGCCAGTATGGTGCTCTTTTACTATCATCGACAGGGAGAGTGACGAGGTGGAATATAATCTTGATCTCATTATGGGGGAAGATTATGAGGAAGAGGAAGGTGGTTATGAGGGAAAATAGTATGTATCATGTTTCAGTTCTACTCTCATCTCTTGCAGTGAGGATTCTGTGGTATATACACCAATATCTCCTCCAGAGGATCTTACTTTTCAACCTGTCTTGCAACAAATGCAAACTGCTGTGGGATTTGCTGTGGAGGAGGAGGACTCCACAAAGAAGAATTTAATGGAGTTTTTGGAGGTATCCTGTACTCCATCAGTTATCATAAAGCTGTGGAACTGCTTCCAATCAGTGGACAGCATTACTGTACCACTTATTGAGCGTGTAGCTGCTGCCTTGAACTCCTCCACACAGCTGATTTCCCCCACTGTAACTTTCGCTTGTCACACTGTTTCTGTCAGAATCACCTCAGCGGAATCAACTGTAAGAGGAATCCAGAGTCAAACAAATCTCTGTATTCAAGCACAAAACATCCAGATGAACTGCCAGCACATTATCTAAAACAACCTCTCCTTCAGCCACAGAACTCATTGGGAAGTGTAACCAAATCAGTGTACTTAGTCACAAAACTTCCCGACAAACTGACAGCAATTCCTTTTTTTTTATTATTTAATATACTTTATTGAGTTTTAAGCAGAACATAGTCAAGTAGCAATCAAACAGTGACATGGTAACATCGTCTGCTGAAAAATACATAAAATTCCCCAAATAAAAAAGAATAACATGAAACAAAAGAAAGAAAAAAGAAAAAAAAAACTCCACCCCCTCACCCACCTCACCCCCAACTCCCCTGTCTATGACCAAGTCAAAGAAAAAAGTAGTAGGCCTAGCAGGTATGTTATAGGAGTTATGTCCTCCAGAGAGAGAGAGAGTAAGGTATACAGGGGTTACCAGGTATTGTGGATAGAGTGTGGTCTATTTTGCATGGCCGTGATGTGTTTCTCTAGTTGAATAGCTAGTAGGATCTCACGGTACCACTCCAAAGCTTTGGGTAGGGACTCCTCCTTCCAGTGCTGCAACATGACCAGTTTTGCTGTGGCGGCAACTAAAGTCAGATGGGCTTTTCTGATATAGGGTGTGCCGGAGGGAAAAGCCAATAAGCAGCTTTCAAGGGTAAACAGGGGCTCTAAGCCCAAAAGTGGATCCAGAGCTTGTTGGATTGAGTTTCAAAAAGACTGGGTCTTAGGACATGTCCAGAGCAGGTGAAAGAGGGACCAGGGAGCTTCATTACATTGGGAGCATAAAGAGGATGCAAATTTGCCCATTTTGTGCAGTTTTACTGGGGTAAAATAAAGGTTATGCATTATATTAAACTGTACCAGACGAAGTCTGTCCTGCTTGATACATTTCTATATGTTATGCCAAGCCCCTCTCCAAAGGATCTAGTTGGCTGGAATAAGGAATTCTTGGACCCAGTAATTGCAGATCCCCGAAGGGAGGTGTGGATCCAAGGACTGGAGGTGTTTGTAAATCATGGAGACCGCATGCGGCTGGTCTGCTACAGTCAATAAGGAGGCCAAGTCCTCTGTTGTTCGGATAGTCCAGGGTTTAGGCTCCAGGAAGGAAAGGGTTGCATTTTTAATCTGGAGGCATTTAGAGAGATCCTAGTTTTTAAGCTGGAAACGGGCCTGTAAAGTTGGGAATGAAGTTATGTCTTCCCCTTGAATAAAATCATCAAGAGTACAGTCCTTTAAGTGGGGACAGAAGATTTGTGGGATGGGACAATAATCAATTTGAAAATGAGGGTTATTAAATATAGGTTGGGTAGTGGATCTATGCCAGCTCAAGGAGAAGTGTGTCTGAATTTAGTGCCAGGCCTTGAGGGACCATCCAACTGGAGTGTTACGCAGAAGTCGGGGAAGATGGGATGGTCGTAGGAGTGACAGCACTTCCTAAAATGAGCAATCCTTCAGCAACAGGAGCGCTCTGGAAATCGCATTTAGCCAGAGAAGTTTAGTGAAATTGTTATTCTAGCAAATGAGCAGTTTACCCAGAAAATGGCAAGGTTACAAAAAGAAAAAAGAAAAGCCTTTATCCGCACTTACTCCCTGCTGCCACCATACAAGCGATGCTCCATTTCCAAATCCAGAATCAAAAACATACTGGCAAAACCTAGCCCCTTTTCTGAATGCACAATGGAAACATAGTAGCAAAATCTTCAAATAAAGAAAAAGTTTTATCCGAAGTCAGCCCGCACCACCACGATTACACGGCATGTAAGCAGCCACCATTACATGCCGTGTAAGCAGCGTCAGAACATAATGACCACTCATGGAATGTACCACTACCACATGAAAGAACTGGGTAGACCAGCGAAAAGGGCACAAATAAAACAAAGAATTTCATCAGAATTTGTGATCTTTTGGGCTAGAGGAAGTTCCACTGCTTCGTAATATATTAATATGTATAGTAAGGGATGTCTCTTATAGGATAAGAAGGTTATCTTGTGCTGTTTTGGGCTGACAGGACCTTTCATCCAAAACAGCAAGAGATAAGCTTCTTATGCTGTAAGAGACACCCCGCACTATACATATCAATATATATATTATTCCTCCAATTTACCCTGAATTGGAGAATCTAACATTTGATGCATGATACAGGTCTACTCATTGCTAGCTGTACCTAGAATGGCTGACAAGCAGTACTTTGTTCCTTCTGCCAATCCATATTATGCCAATCAACCAGAAACAAACTAAGTAGTTATTATGGCTTCCCATGATAAACATAGGACACCTAAAAATGAGTACTCTGCCTGCTGATAAGGAATCCAGGAAGCTGGATGTGATGGGCAAACATGCATATGCCTTTGCTTCATTGGGCCTTAGAACTGCAAATTTACTAGGCCCATGTTATAAAATATCAGAACAGCCTATGGAAGGCTACCAAAGCTACAGCCAAGGCTTTGCCAGAAGTCATCCAAGAATGAAAACTTTGGCTTCTTATGCTGAGGTTAGCAAACATTTGCTCCACTCAGCTCATGATGTCTCTGATGGCTCTGATGCTTCTGCCAGGGCAGCTGCCTCTGGCATTTGCATGAGGTCTTATTCTTGGCTATGGGTTGCTGGATTTGCAAATGATCTTACAGCAAGCAGTTTTAAATGCCCCTTTTAGAGGGAGTAAACTGGTTGGTTATGATGTTGAGGCACTTAGAGGCCTTCAAACTTCTAAAATGATACTAAGAGCTACCAAATGCCTATATTCCATGCCTGGTAGAGGTCATGGAAAGGGATCCTTTCACCAGCCTGCTGTCAGTGGTGGCTGCCAAGCCTTCCGTCAACAAGGCTGATGTAAATGTAGTGGGCCCTTGCCAGGCCTCCTCCCCCCCAGGTGCCTATTCTAAAGCACCGAAGGCCATTGGATCTGGTGGAAATGTCTCCATTGGTTCAGCCTGACTCTATTCAGATTCTCCCTATACCACTGTTGCCTCTGGGGTGGTAGTAGTGGGGCAGATTCTCCCTATATCTCAAGCAATGGAGGAAGGTCATAACAAACGAATTGGTCCTGGAGATAATTGCAAGGGGGCATGCTGTGAAGCTGTTAGAGGCCCCTTCAGGGCATCCTCTGCCTCCTGCTAGTTATCCTCTGGGCTCCACAACATTGGTCCCTTCTGAATGAAGTAGTGCAGGCTTTGATACAAAAATGTGCTATAGAACTGTCATTAAGGCATAGGCAAACCAGGAAAAGTTATAACATTTGCAAGTAGTATTTCATTAGTATTAACAACAATAAAATAAAAATTGTACAGGATAGCTCTTCATATCGACAGTTCAAACAAAACAAAACCCTCAATCTGAGAGTCTCTTTTGGCAAAGCATTGCTCTCTCTTTAATTACATTCTGCATTCTGTTCTTGTCAGGCTGTATCTCCTGTTTTCATAAAATGTAGCTGTGACAAGCCCACTCCCGTGTGGCGGGATTTCCCTCTCTCTGCGTCACAGCAAATCCCCGCTTAGACGGGGGATGGGCCGAGATACTCTTTCTCCATGTGAGGGGATACACATACAGTCTCGAGTCTGTGTTCCTGGGATAGAACCCTTTCAGACACTGCACCACAAACCAAAAAGCCACGGGCGTTTATAGGCTTCGGGGGGCCCTATACACCCAATTATGTGTCTTTCCCCAGAAATTCAGTGCTCGGTTCATATCCAACCACAGGCACCTCCTGAAACCCTTCATATTTCCTCCATTCCTTTTGTCATGAAATCCCTAAAGGTACTTTTTTCCTGGTAGCATTTAGCCTTAAAACAGTCACACAGGTGTGGCATTATTTGAACAACTTTTACCCAGGCAGCCACACACACAAGTGACATAGGCAAAATGATTTTTAAATAAGCCAAAGGCTTTACTAATTAAATTAATAAGAAAACAGTAAATAACAAAAAAAGGCAAAATAATTTGGATATTGGTTACAGAACATTGAAAAATAAAAGGAAAGTATACATAATAAAATCCTACACTTTAAACTCTGAGGTTAACAGTCTACCTTGAGTCCTTAGTTGGGATTTTGAAATGCAGAAGTGTCCTTAAAAAGTGTGGTAGATGAAGTCTTGGCTTTCAGTGATCCAGGAGAAAATTGTCTGTGCATCAAGACAGGCAGGATTCCAACTGCTTCAAACAAGATGGCAACAAAAGGACCCAGTTTCCCCTCTGCATCCTGGTTTTAAAGGGGTTCGGGCCGGGGGCAGGTCCAGTCGATAGTGGCTGGCCTGCGACTGGCTAGCATTTCAGTTTCTATGGTTACCCAACCAATCACAGTTCAGTATTTTATTACTATAACAGAACATATGCAGTTTTCTGACTATAGAAAAAAACATAAGGTTATCCAGCTCATGCCAGATTTTCTGTGAGAACATTTCAGCCCCCTGTGGGAGATAGCTGTTGTTAATCAACCCTATATACAGTTATTTTACATAAATGGTAGGCTATTCATTTATAATGAGCTTAAGACACTGCAAACCTCTCAACACAAAGGATGCCCAGTCATCCCGACTCTTCATGAGGTCATGTCCTTTCACAAATAAATTGGCCTATCTTGCCTCGCAGCTAGGCTTAATCATTTCTTTGTCTCCTTTTAGACAATATAATTAACTCCAGCTAGCAACAAAACATTTTTATTTCTGTAGTAACAAGAAAATCATATCAGTCTACAGGGCCCATAGCCCTGTACCCATGATTCCTTGCCCCTTCGCTCGCTACTATGGGTATCTGATGCATTTCTCACATAAAGTTAAATAAAACATGACCCAAAATAATAAAATATGGCCTTATTTTGCTACACTCTTCCCTCCATAACAGAACCTGATGGGAACACGCCCCTTCCTAGTAAGTGTTTCCACCAGTTTTGCCCCATACTCCAATTGGCTAGATTGGCTGTCTGCATTGGCATTAGCAGATCTATGTTGCATATCCCACATATGACACCCCTAACTCCAGAATCTTCTCCACCTCCCTCTGAATGTCCTTTAGGATGGCTTCAGACACCAGTAGGCTGTCCGTTGTATGGGCACTTGTGTCCCTGTGTCCACATCATGGGTCGTTAAGGGGGTCCATCCTGGCTTGGCAATAAATAAAGGGGCAAAGTCCTCTAAGACCTCCCTCACTTCCTGGCTTTGTTCTGGGGCTAACTGGGGCAACAGTTTGATTGTCTCCATCGATGACTCCCACTTGCTTTCCTCTAGCAAGTCCAGGAGGGGTCATCTTCACCCATCCCCTCCCCAGGGCTACAAACAGCAAACACCAGGTCAGCTCTATTTACATATGGCTTCAGCATATTAACATGGTACATTCACTGGGCATGTCTCCTGTCAAGCAGTTCTACAATGTAATTCACGTCATTTACCTGTCAGACTACCTTGTACAGTCCCGCCCACTCGGCCTGCAGCTTGTCCTTCGGGACTAGAATGAGGATCATTACTTCCTAACCTGTGCTATATGAGAGAGCTCTGGCTCTGTGATTGTAGCAGACTTTTTGCATCTGCTGGGCAGCTGAGAGGTTGCTTTGGGCCATCCCCATAAGCTCCTTCAGCTTCTCCCTCTCCTTAAGGACATACTCCACTACTGGAGTTCCCTGGGTGGCATGCTTGCCTTCCCAGTCATCCCGGATCAAGTATAGGGGCCCACGTACCCTATGTCCATATAAGAGTTCAAAGGAGGAGAACCATGTCGACTCTTGGGGCACCTCCCTGTATGTGAACAATAGGTGGGTAAGGTATTTCTCCGAGTCCCGCCCATGCTGTTCAGCAAACGCTTGGAGCATTGATTTTAGGGTAACATTAAATCTTTCTATGAGTCCATTGGCTTGTGGGCGATAAGATATCGTGCATCTTTGCGCCACCCCACTCTTCTCCCACAAAGACTTCATCAGGTCTGATATGAAGTTAGCCCCTCAATCAGAGATAACCTCCTGCAGAAACACGACACATGAGAAAATCCCTAGCAAGGTGTTTGCCACTTTGGATGTTTTAATGGAGGACAGGGTGACCGTCTCTGGGTACTGGGTGGCATAATGGACCACCGTCAGGATATACCTTTTTCCAGAGCAGCTTGGGGTATTCAAGGGACTCACAATATCCATTCCTACCCTCTGGAATGGCTCCTCTACAATGAGCAAGGGAAGCAGGGCAGCTTTTGTTTTACTACCTGCCTTCCCTATCTGTTGGTACTGGTGACGAGACCTGCAATATTCCTTCACATTTTGGGTGAAGTTGGGCCAATAGAAATTCTGGGCTAATTGCTGCATAGTGCGTGCATTTTCCAGATGTCCAGACATGGGGATTTCATGGGCGACCTTGAACGACCACTCACGATACTCCTGGGGAATGACAAGCTGCTTGCCCATCAGTCCTCCCTCACTCCTCACGTCCTGTGTATACAGCAGTCCATTGTCCCAAAATACCCTATTTCTCATGTCACCTCTCCGTGTCCCATCAGGTTCTGCACAAGCCATCAGCTTCTTGAAACTAGGATCAGTCCTGTGAGCAGCTGCAAAATCTTCACATTTTCCCAAAGCATGGGACATGTCTCCCTCAGTTCCTAAACTGGGATCCATAGCACTAGCGTGATGGCATTCAGAGTCACTGCCATCCCTAACCGTCTGACCGTTCCTTACCCCTTCCTTCTCAGAGTAACCTTCTGTAGTTGTTTGGTGCATGGCTACTTGGGGAAGTCCTACCCCCCTTTCACTATTCTCCATTTCAGGAGAGACAGGCTGGGGGACCAGCCTCCTGTTCTCTTCCACAGGGGCTTCTATAAGGTTCAGGAAAATGCAAGGGGCAGTAGCTGTCTGACTGCGGGTAACTGCACACACCACCCCTGCTGTATATTATTCCCTATAATCACATCCAGAGCAAGGTTGTCTGCCACTGCCACGTTTTGTACCTTTTCCCCTGTCTCACCCCGATCCAGGAGGACACTAGCTAGTGGCAGGGTTTTTTCTCCCCTGTGAATCCCCTCACAGTGATAAATTGATTAGGTATAAGCTGTTCAGGCTCAACCAGATCCCCTTTTACCAGGGTAAGAGACGCCTCTGTGTCCCTTAACCCATGGGTCTGCACCTCATTTACAGTAACAGGATGTATGTGCTCCCTCATGTTCACGGCCATACTCTCAGGGATATACAGTGCACCCACCTCCTTGTGAGGGACACTTTGTCCACTCTGTGCTTTTTTAGGACACAGTCTAGCAAGATGCCCTGGCTGCTTACAAAATCAGCATTCCTTTTTTTCAAGACCTCCCTTCTTGGTAACTTGGTGCTTCCCTCTTTCTGCAGAGACATTGAGGGTTTTATCTGCTCTGAAGGTGCACATTTCCCTTTCTGCCCTGCAACACCTGCTCCCCCACTTCCTTTCAGAGCAGGCCTGCTCCTGGCATAGCGATCTGAGAGCTCAGCGGCTTACTGTGCCAGGTTTTCAGCTCTGCTGGGCAAGCCCAAAAGAACTGTTCTAAGAGTATAACCTCCTCAATTTTCCCCACAGAGTTTGCTTCAACCCCCTTCCACCAACACTTTAAAACCTTCCATTGCTTTGGGGCTAGTTCTTCAAAGCTCATGTCGGGGCTTTTTCGGAGTTTACGGAATTTAACCCTGTAGGCCTCAGGAGTCAATTCATACTTTTTAAATAAAGAAGCTTTACATTTCTCATAGTCTTGGCTATCATCATTGTCCAGTTGGCCTAGCACCTCATGCCCTTTCCCAGTATGCAGTGGGGATAGCTGAAAGCTCCAGGTCTCCATGGCTATTTTGGCCTAGATACAGACCTTTTCAAACCAATTCAAAAATGCATCCATATCCCCCCCCTCTTTACATCCCGCTATTAATTTGGAACTTAATTTATACCCCAGCCCTGGAATTTCAGATCTATCCCTGCTACGTATCTTCTCTGGTGCTGGAAGTTGGTGTCTCACCTTCTCCAGTTTGAATTCCCTCTGGTGCTCTTTTTCTCATTCCTGCATCTCCAGTTCAAACCTCTGCTGTCTTTCTTGCTGGTGCCATTTCTCCTCAGCCTCTCGCTTTGTCTGGTGCTGTTTCTCCTTAGCCTCTCGCTGTCTCTGAAGCTGTGCTTCAAACTTTCTCTGCTCAAATTCCATCTCCAGTTTCTTCAGCTCCAGCTGCAGAATGATCCCTTCTAACTCCAGCTCTGTGGTGGCCTTCCCCTGGCGCTGTGGCTCTGGGTTCCCTCTGGTCTCGCTGTCCTCCTTTCTGGGACTGGACACTGTGATGTCCCTTGGCACCCCCATGCCCAAGGTCTGGTCCCTTTCAGTCATGGACTGTGACTTGAGGTCCTTGGCAGTCCCTTGCTCATCGGCTGCCACAAGAGCCTCCATGAGATTCTATTTGCTTCTCCCCTCATAATGGATCCCTCTTTCCTGGCACAGCTGCTTCAGTTCTTCTACAGTGTAGTCACTGTACTTGGAACTAATCTTTCTTCCCTGCACTACCACTAGTCTGTCTTTCAGCAAAAAAAAAAAAAACAACTAATAAAATAGGGCAGAGAACTACATCTCATAACCAATTTGCTCTTTTTCCTATTTTCTGCCCTCTTTGCGTGTGGCTGTTCAGTTTGCCAATCCCACCTCTGCTTACCAAATCTGTGACAAGTCCACTCCTGTGGGGTGGAATTTCCCCTCTCTGTGTAACAGCAACTCTCTCTTGTGATGGGGGGAGAGAATGGGGTCAGAGATACCCTTTCTCCATGCGAGGGGATACAAATACAGTCTCAATTCTTTTTTTTTTTTTAATTACTTTTTATCCACCTTATCACCTCAATGCTCCACTCCTTCAGGCTTCACTCATGCCACCCACTCTCTCAACCTTGAGTCTGCCCCTAGAGTGATCTTGGTGGCTCCTCCCTTCTTGCTTCCGTGGAGCACCTTGCACAGTGGGGTCCGCCCGTAGTTTCTGGACTGGGTGGCTGGAGTGGCCATCATCTAGGACCGGCAAGGGTAGTTTCCGTTTTCTTGTGGTTTCCCCTCCAACCCCTCAGGACACCGGCTCGGGCAGGAATGTTCTTACGCACGCCTGCCAAGTGCCTAACAGTGTCCTCCCCTTCCCGACTCTTCTGTATAGGAGCCGCCAATGAGAGTTGGTGCTTCCACCGGCCCTCATGGATGTCAGGTGCATTAAGCACCCCTGTTAACCCTCCCCGAAGGAGGAGAGCATTCGTTGGGATGCTCAATCCTCCTTTTCCCAGCTGACCCCCAGCAACCCGAGTCCGTATCTGAACCTGGGTCACCAGTGTGGTGCGAGGCGTGGCATCCAGTGCCTCAACCCTCAGTGCCACCGGGCCGGCACAGTCTCAATTCTGTGTTCCTGGGGTAGAACCCTTTCAGCCACTGCACCACAAACTAGAAAGTCACAGGCATGTATAGGCTTTGGGGGTACCCTATACACCTGATTATGTGTCTTTGTCCAGAAATGCAGCACTCGGATCAAATCTCACCACAGGCTCCTACTAAGACCCTTCATATTTCCTCCCCTCCTTTCATCATGAAGTCCCTAAGGGTATTTTAAACTAGTAGCATTTAGTCTTAAAACAGTCACACAGGCCAGCCCGCCGGTGCAGTGGTTGGATTTCCGTCTGCGATGCCGGCGACCGGGTTCAGGAGTCGACTCAGGTCATTGGAGGGCCAGCTGGGGGGATTAGGCTTGAGTGTCCCATGACTGCTCGCCTTCTCCAGGGGGTGGGTGGGGAATCAGCCTGGTGTATGCTGACCTCTGGCAGAGGCCAAAGGCTTAGCATTATGTCAGGCTCCACAGGGTCTGATTGGCTTCAGACGAAGATCGGAGGATCCAACACACCTCTGAGGCAGCTAGGGGGAGGGACGTCGCGGACATCGGCTCTTGCGCCTTGACATTAAGAGAACTCACAACATCCACAGAAAAATGTGAAAATTCCTTCTGGCTCCAAAGGAGATCGAGCCCTTGAGCTTGCCGTCGATGTGCTGCTGCCTGCCTGACCACCCTCCGACTGACAAAACCAGAAGTTCGTGGTGCTTAGGGCCCCACCTCATCCCCACCTGGAGGGAAAACCGCAGTGCCATGGGTGAAGGGAGTGGACCAGGTAAGGCGGACAGCAGAGGAATGACTCCTTGGGGTTCCCGAGGAAGTCAGAGCTGGGGGGACGTGGAGAGGAAAAAAAGAGAACGTTTAAAATCTGTTGGAGAAATCTATAAAAATATCAGGTCACAATGAACTGATCATTATTGGGGATATGAACCTAAACTGGCTCAGACAAACTCATAGCTCCCTTCTATCTTTGATCCAAAGCTACCACCTCCACCAACTTATATCTGTACCCACTAGGGTCTCCCCTAAAGAAACTTCTAGTATGCTATTGGATTGGGTACTAACTAACAGGATAGACAGAATTGTAAATGCAGGTGTCCTGCCAGACTCTATATCTGACCACTCCCCCTTCTTTTGTGTGTGGCAACACTCCATTTCCATGGCTAGTGCACCTACCCAGTAAACAAAAACTAAATAAATGGCTCTGTTTTTGTACATTTTAATACCGTTAAATTTTAACTACTCTTGACCTGTTATCAAGCTTCCTATTATGATTATAATTCCTATGTATTCAAATTGTTTCTATTATGTCAAATCGTTGTATTTATATGTGTACATGCCCTGTTTTGTACTGTACCCTCCTGGGTCGTGCCTGAAAATAGTCATTGCCATGGCTAGAGCACCTGCCAGTAAACAAAAACTAAATAAATAAATAAAAACAAAACCAAAAAAAAACAGTTACACAGGCATGGTATCGTCTGAATAATTTTTACCCAGGCAGCCACACACACAAATGACAAAGCCAGAATTATTTTTAAATAAGCCAAAGGCTTTACTAATTAAATTAATAAGAAAACAGTAAGTAACAAAAAGACAAAAGCATTTGGATAGTGGTTAGAGGACACTGAAAAATAAAAGGAAAGTATACTTAAAAAAATCCTACACATTAAACTCTGAGGTTAGCAGTCTACCTTGTAGAGTCCTCAGTTGGGATTTTGAAGTGCAGAAGTGTCCTTAAAAAGTGTAGTAATAGGCCAGCCCGGTTTAGTAGAGGGTTGAGGCGCTGGCGCCTTACCTTGACCCACACTGGTGACCCAGGTTCGAGAACGGACTCGGGACGCTGGGGGTCAGCAGGGACAAAGAGGATTAAGCATCTGGAGGACTGCTCTCCTCTTCGGGGGTGGGGGGACTTGGTTGCCTCACTAAGCAGTGGCTCCTAGCAGAGACCGGGGGCACTCTACGAGCAGTGCAATAATATGGGGACCAGGAAACCGGAAAAATGCCAGGTGTCTGCCGGATGATGACTCCCCTGCTCCACGACACCACCAGAACCTCCGAAGGGGCCCTCTCACCACAGCAGCACTCCTGGGAGACCTATTAGTTAGTGCATTGGTATTCCCCCCACTGGTGTCTTCCCCCTCAGAGGAGAGAGAGACCCACCCAGTGAAAGGGATACACCGAGATACCCCTCAGTAGTTGGCTGCGATGTGAGGGAGCAAGGAAGGGACCCAGGAAAAGACGATGGCCGGTAAGTCGGAGGAGCAATATGGGGTTCGAAGGAGTGGGGGACATCTGGGTTGGAGGAGGAGGTAATCAGATAAAGGAAAAACAAAAGTGTAGTAGATGAAGCCTTGACTTTCAGTGATCCTGGAGAAAATTGTATCTGCATCAAGACAGGCAGATTTCCAACTGCTTCAAACAAGATGGCAGCAAAAGGGCCCAGATACCCCTCTGCATCCTGGTTTTAAAGGGGTTCAGGGGCAGGTCCAGTAGATAGTGACTGGCCTGCGACTGGCTAGCACTTTAGTTTCTATGGTTACCCAACCAATCACAGTTCAGTATTTTATTACTATAACACAGATATGCAGTTTCCTGACTAAAGAAAAAAAAAACAAGGTTACCAAGCTCAAACCAGGTTTTCTGTGAGAACATTTCAGCCTCCCTGTGGAAGATAGCTGTTATTAATCAACCCTAAATACAGCTATTTTACATAAATGGTAGGCTGTTCATTTGCAATGAGCTTAAGCCACTGCAGACCTCTCAACGCAAAGGATGCCCAGACATCCCGACTCTTCATGAAGTCCTGTCCTTTCACAAACAAATGGGCCTACTTTGCCTCCCAGCTAGGCTTAATCATTCTGTTGTCTCTTTTTAGATAATAGAATTAACTCTAGCTTCTGCGAGCAATAAAACATTTTTGTTTTGTGGTAACAAGAAAATCACATTAGTCTACCCATGATTTCTTGCCCTTACACTGGCTACAATGTAAGCAATAACACCCCTCAGGGTGGGCATTATTGGGAAATACCAGACCACCAAGGGGCGTAATGAGGCCCAATGCTGGAGGTGGAGGGCCTTATTGCCCTAAGAAGGTTCTGGTATTTCCCAATAATGCTCACCCTAGAGGGTACTATTGCGTTTAGAAAATGGGTTTCTTAGTAAGTTTTAATCAAGTGGTATAAGAAGAGAGGAAATCATTATAAAAAAATGAATAGAATTAGCAGAAACAAAAGGATTGAAAAAGTAGTCCATGTTTCTTAAAGGCTGTTCCAGCTCCTCTTGCTCCTCCCCCTAACTATCACACCCCACCCCCAGACAGCAGACACACATGCACTTGAACAACAACATTTTTGTATAGTAAAAATCCCCCTAGCAGTTTCTGGGCATCATTTTTATATTCT
Organism: Neoceratodus forsteri; assembly: GCA_016271365.2. Lineage (NCBI taxonomy): Eukaryota > Metazoa > Chordata > Ceratodontiformes > Ceratodontidae > Neoceratodus > Neoceratodus forsteri. Next base: position 515,051,980 of record CM028137.1, read on the forward strand.
CTGCCCTTTTTGCAAAATGTTTTTGTATTTGTTTGCGGCTGGAAACTGCATCTGGTAAACGTGCAATCCGAAAGAAGGTGATTAGAAGTGTATCTGGCACGAGCGACATCCTCGAGGTAAATTATTCATTTTAAATCTGTAGATTATCCGTACGGGCATTGTGTTAAACTGTTCAGCCATTGTGCTGTGAGGGAGTTTCGACATCTGTGGAGGCACAATACGAGTGTCAGAATTGTGCTTCTCACTGAGAAGCTGTTCGGAATGACGGCTACGTTTTATTTTCTATTGAACGGGGCATTATGAGAACACGGTCGGAGGAGTGCGACTGTGAGAAAAAAACTATTTTGTCACTCTTCCTGACTGTAGAATAACTGCAGTGTGTGTTTTTTATATTTAGTAAGATTTTTACTTAACAGAAGCTGATACTGAAGTGGGGGATGGGGTGGGGAGGGGAAAGGGGGGAACATTGTTTAATCAGGAGTAGCACACTAAGCCAAAGCTTATTTCCAGATGTGACCTGGGAGCACAAGGAAGTTAAGTGACTTGCTCAGGATCACACAGTATGCATCTAGGCAGCTGTGGGATTCAAACCCAGGTCTCCAGATCTGCAGCTCAGAGCCTTAACCCACTGTGCTATACTGCCTCCAATAGAGACCAGTAGCTCTTGCTAAGCAAGAGAAAAACATGGTAGGGATTTTAAATTAAATCAAGTGATTTCTTCCAATGATAAACCAGGTTGGGCACCCCTGTACAAGGGTATGTGGTGAGGTGGCATATGGGCTGGTGCTTATTTTTAGCTGGGCATCTATTGAGAAATAAATGCCCAGTTTGGAGGCTGTGTTAGCCAATCAGGATTGAGAATTCATTCTTGCCATTTTCTAAGGGCATCTAATGCATTTCTCACATAAAGTTATATAAAACATGACTCCGGTGGTTCTGAGGGTTAAGGCACTGGATACCACACCTTGTGCTATGCCGGCGATCCGGGTTTGGGAATGGGCCTGGGTTGTCAGGGGTCAGCTGGAGGGAGGAGAAATGAGCATCTCAGCAGATGCTATCCTTCCGGAGGAGGGGTTACCAAGCAGTAGGCGTGCCCGCAGCCCCACTGCTGGTGGAAGCACAGGCAGTAGAGTGCACAGCTCAACAAAGTTGGGGTAGGGAGGGCGCTGCTGAGAGTTGACCATGGCATGCATCAGCACGCTGTCAGTCTAGACATCAAATCCTTTGCACCAGTGCCGTCGGGGTAGGGACAGAAAAAGGGAAAAAAACATGAGTAAAAAACTCCCTGGTATCTCACATCATGACACTGGGATCCCGGTACGGCAGGACTCAGCCGACAAGACTGGAGTTACCTCTGAGCTGAGACCAAGGGACGAGTAAAAAAATAAAAGTAAAAAAAAAAAAAAAACATGATCCAAAATAATAAAATATGGCCTTATCTCACCACAGTAACAAAACTTTTTCATTGATCTTTCTTTGACTAGCCTGAAGAGCACATCTAGTCTTCAACATGTGCAATCATACATTTTGTCCTGAAGCTCACTTCCTTTTGATAATTCTGCAAGCAAGCGTATGGAGGTCAAATACAGCTCAGAGTTAACCCCTTGTATTACAGATTGCCATTCTTTAAGAAACCCAAGCAGCTTTCTGCATTCATTTCAACAGTATAATTATATATATTTGCAAACCAAGGGATCTCAGTTTCACATAAAGATTCATACATATATTTTTTTAACCATAGAGAAGCAAAGGGAGAAAGAAAGAATCGAAACAGGAAGTGAAAGAAGGGAGATAACAAGGTAAAATTGTAAGAGCATTGGAGTGGCCAATTCCTAGGTGCCACAAGAAAATTTAATTGCACAATCAGACAGGTGAGAGACAGACAAGTGACACAATAGGAGAGGACAGAATAGATCCTTACTTTTAACTCTCTCTGCATAACAAATGGGACATGGTCTTATCCCAACCCTGTCACAAGAACCTGTTTCTCATCAGCAGAACAAAAGGTTCTAGTCATAGATACCTGCTGGTTCCCAAACAGACAGGAGATATGTGGCCTGTTCCACACCTGAGAGGACTAAACCTTTACATAAAATATAAGACGTTTCACATGGTCTTCCTGCAAGCTCTGATTTACCCACTGCAAACGGTGTGCTCCCTAGATATAAAGGGATGCATACCTTCATATCAAAATCGAATGTGGAAATATATATATTTTTTTCTCTCTTCTTGGAATTTTCTGCTGTTTAGCCTGCTGTATTAGCTAGGCCTGACTTCTATATACAGTAGCTTATGTCTTGCACTACTGCATATTTCTACTGCTTAAACATTTACCTTTAAACTATTGCACTGTATATGTAGGAATTGCCCAGCAGAGTTGTAACAAACTTTAACTGACTGCCTGATGTTTATATAGCTTACTGCTTGCACTACTGATTTTTTTTTCTGCTAATTGCCCAATATTGTAGAATAGCTAGAACTGACTACTGCCTGCTGTTTGTTCTGCCACACTGCTTTCCCATCACAGTTCCTCTCATTCATCCTCAGACTGCCTTCTTTGCTTCCCTCTTTCTCTTGCTTTTTTCCCTTTTGTATTTCTTTCTCTCTATTCCCCACAATGTTTCTCTGCCATCTGCTGGACCCCTGATTCCCTCTACTGACATCCCCCTAATCCAGCACATTCTGTAAATATTGCCTGGCATTTTGGGCCATCTTCTGTACCCATTCCAGACTACCCTGAGTCCTCTCCACCACACGCCTCCTTCCCAGCTCTCCCTGGTCTCATTCAAGGCCCCCCCCCAGCCTCCTGAATCAGCCTTTTGTTTTGTTAAATTCCCACCTGCCACCTTTGACCAGACCTCTCTGTAGGAAACTTTTCTCTTCTACTATTTGCACCTACTTCTGCCCTGAGCACTAAATTGCCCAGAGCCCTCCCACCAATTTACTTGACCTTCGTCTTTGACTTTTTAACTAATGGCCTGCCTTTTTTTCTGATCTATTTTAGCCACAAGCCCAAACCAGGCTCTCCACTTAAGCTGAGTGGCCCTGGCACTGCTACCTGCTGGCGGCCGGACCTCTGCATCCAGCCCGCCACCCCCTGACCAAGGAAAGCAGGTATGTTTGGTCAGCTCCTAGCTCGGAGCTGTGAGGCTTCAATCCCCGTAATTGGACTGGCTCCTGGGGACTGTGGCTGCTTCCCAATTGGATGCTGCAGATCCCCATTGAGAAAGAAAGCACACAAGGCACCTTTTTCAAAACACAGCTCGCCACTGCCTTGCTGTGCTGCTCTGGACATTTTTTCACCCACCCTCCCTTCCTCCCTCCTTTATTAAGTAGCTTTCCCAGTGATCCCCACCCCCTGAGGCTTCACACTAGTCAATTACAGCAACTCCTTAAAGGGGCTCTCCTTTCTGTAACTTCTTAAATGGGTTATCCTCTCTCGGGCTCAAATAATTTATTGTCCTCAATGCATCTGGAATCAAGTGCATTGACACTGACTATGGTCCTCCTCCTACTTCCTACACCAGCTCCACCTTATTTAGGACCATCACCCTCTACGCATAGTACCTCCCCCCCGTTATCTGCAACACCTCTACAAGACCCCCCCTGCTGCTCAATCACCTCCGCCCTCAGTACCCCCACACTTCCACCCCCACCTCTTACTTCCCATTCATACCTTGGTCTCTTCTCCTCAATGCCTTTCCCACCCTTCACACTCTACCCACCCCTTGCACCCCAGCACCCGGCCCCATGTCCAGTCGCAAGGGGAGATGCCACAATCACTACCACACCTTGGTGCACCTAATCACCCTCCTGTTGCTTCTATCAGATAACATTCATCCGAACCCTGGCCCGTGCCCAACCTTATGAAAAAGCCTGCCCAGGCTCAAGGACTCCGCATAGCTTCTGTGAATATTTGCAGCCTCCTTAAGAAGGCTGCTGCATTCCATTGCTGAGTTACTCAGCACCAACCGGACATTGTTGCACTCATCAAAACCTGGTTATCCAAATCCACCCTTGACTCCTTCGTCTCCCTCCCTGGTTACACCCTTTTCAGGGAAGATCAGATGGGTAAGCATGGAGGTGGTTGTGCTGTCTATATGCATGACTCTCTCCTTGGACAAGCACTTCCACCACCCAAGCTTGATAACAGAGGCGCAAGTCCTCACACTAAAAATCTCCCCCAACCCTGGTAAGGGCCCACTCTTTCTCATGGTTGCCTATATTTCTCCCAGAAAGCAAGACCTCGCCATTCAGGCACTTGCTGACTACCTCTCTGGCCTACCGCCCAAAATGACCCTGATAATTGTTGGTAACCTGAATATCAACTGGTTGTCTGCCACAGCGTCGCAAACCAGAGATATCTTTGCTGCCCTTGACATGTCCCAGCTAGTCACCACTGCAACTAGATTCAACCCCTCTACTGGCTCCAGCACCCTCCTGGATATTACCATTATCAACCACCCCCAGAGGGTGCTTGATATCAGTGTACTTCCCAACTCACTTAGTGATCACTCCCTGGTCATATTCTCTTGGTCCACTGCCAACAGCAAACCTGCACTACAAACCACCCACCGACATCACCTACTCCCAGGTGGCCTGCGTCGCCTTAAACTGTACCTCTCACAACGGATTGGTCCCCAATCAGGCTTGCACCGTCCATAGACTAGGCATTGGATTTTTTCACTCACACTTTTAACAGTGCCTGTGACCTCTAAGCCCCCTTCATTAGAAATTGCACCAAAAAGCAAAACATGCCCTGGGTTACCCCCTCCCTCCTTCAAAAACTTAAAATGAGAGACAACCTATGGCACACTGCCATGGAATATGGAAAGCCAGCTGATAGGCACACATACAACTCTGAGCACAATAAGTGTACTTGGGCCATTCGACAGGCCAAAGCCCAGTACTACCAATCCGCTCTTGTCTCCTCCTGGGGGTCGACTAGAAACGTTTGGGATAATGTAAAGGAGCAGAATAGGAAATCCTGCTCCCCACCCCCTCTCAACTTTCCTTTAATGGGACTGTCTGCTATGACCCCCTTGGCGTTGCAGACTGCCTAAACCACACTCTCTCAGACCTGAGTTCAGTCCTGCCCAGTAACTTCTTTGACCCCATCCCAGTAGCACCCCTGCCCACTCTCCAGAGACCTCCTTTCTACCTATGTACTATCTCCCCATTGGAGGCTAGACCCCTTCTGCAAAAAGCCGTTAGTAGTAACAACCCCGGCACTGACCTACTGGACACTAGGCTACTTCGTCTGATGTTGGATGCTATCCTGGTCCCACTTACTGAGTTGCTCAACCTCTCTCTGTACCTAGGGCAGTTCCCCAGCACATGGAAAACTGCCATCATCACTCCCATCCTAAAGGGCGGCGATCGAGTGACCCCAGGTAACTATCGACCTATCTCCATCCTCCCCCCACTCTCTAAGGCCCTTGAAAAAGTAGTTGCCAACCAGCTTGCCAAATACCTGACCATGCACAATATCCTGTGCCCTGAACAGCATGGCTTTTGTGCAGGTCACAGTACCACAACCACGCTACTTGAATTCTCCAACTTCCTGCACTCTGCTTTTGATGCCGGAAGTCCTGCTGGTGCTATGCTCATTGTCCTCTCCAAGGCCTTTGACATGGTCTGCCATTCTCTCCTGCTTGACTCCCTCAAATGCCTTGGTTTCTCCCCCGGGCCCCTTGCATGGTTCACCAGCTACCTCTCTGCCAGAACTCAGTGTGTAAAAATCAATAGCACCCTATCTGACACACAATCTGTCCGCTCTGGGGTTCCCCAGGGTTCCATTTTAGGCTCTTTCCTCTTCAGTCTCTTCCTCAACTCCCTCCCCTTGGCCTGCCCAAGTGAGATCCTCCTTTACACGGATGACGCTGTGCTCTTCGCCGCTGACCCCAACTCCAACACGCTTCAGGCCACCCTCCAACAAGCTTTTGATACAGCTGAGCATTGGTTCACATCACAAAGGCTAGTCCTGAACCTAAAAAAGACCAAAGCTATGCTCTTCTTGCATCGCCAAAGCAAAGCCAGTGGTGCCCCCCTCGTGATATTGCCTAGCATACTAAACCCCATTGAGCAGGTTTCCTCCTACAAGTATCTGGGCATTACCTTTGATTCAGCACTCTCCTTCCATTCCCATATCAGTGCCCTTTCTGCTGCCACCAATGTCAGGATTGGACTGTTATACCACCATAGGGACTGCCTACCACAAGAGGCCCTTAGATTGGCAATCACCTCCTCTGTCCTGTCGCTAATCGACTATGGGCTGCCCATCTATGCTGCAGCCAACAACACTGCACTTGCAAGAATCCAGCTGTTTATAAACAAGGCCTGCAGGCTAATGCTGGGAGCCTCTAGGTGCCCCCTTATGTGCCTACTGTACTCCACCACCAACTTGCTAAACCTTGAAGAAAGACTCTGCTTCCAAACCTGACTTCTTGTAAAAAAAGACCCTGCTAGGGCTCTCCCTGCCTCCCTGGGGTTGCCACCTCCCTGCAGCGTGCCTCCCCCTCAGTCTCCACCCGCAGTGCTGTCAAAACCTCCCTTATTGTCCCCAGGGTAAGAACCTCTATGGCCCAGAGATCCTTTTGCTATCAGGCTCCCTCCTGGTTCAGTTCCTCCCAGCCAATATAGCTGATTCCACTAAGCTTGGTCCTTTCAAGTCTCCCTCAGAAGTCATCTGACAAGCACTCACTGCTGCAACTGCACATAATCCCCCACCTGCCTCTTACCTTCACCCCTAAGCTGGGTCTGCCCTCTCTACTTTTGCTGTATATACCTGAGGTCTCATGCAACATCTGCTGACTAAAAATATCTCTGGTTGCTACCTGACGTGGTACTCATGTACCACCTATATTATGACGACTGTGATCTACCTATTACCAAGCGTGTATCACCAGTGAATGCCTGTAACACTGGTTGCTTTTTTAATCTAAGTGTTATGTATGATACTGTTTGTTTGCTGTGATGTATTGCTCTCTTGACGAGGTGCCTTTGTAAATGAGTCTATGACTCAAAGGTCTGTAAACCGATAATCTAATAAATAAATAAAATCAGGAAAGCTCAAGACAATATCTCCACTTTATGCTGGAGTGGGGAGCATTACCAGTTCAGAGTATTGCCCTCTAGCTTGTCTTCTGTGCCACAGGTCTTTACCAAATGTTTGGCAGTTTTGGCAGCAGCCCTTCTCAGGGAAGGCCTGTATCCCATATCTGGATTACTGGCTCCTGAAAGCCAGCTCCAGGAAACATCTGCTACACACCCTGTCTCAAACAAGACAGATCTTCCTGGACTTAAAGTCTTCACCATTCATTCATATTGCTGGGAACTATGCCGGAAGTGCTAGGATGCAGTAGGAGCCACAGATCTTCAGGCGGGTCAGCTCCAAGGTAGGACCGCACATGCATGACACCGTGAGGATGGCTCGCAGTGCGCACCTGTGTAGGCTATCCCGGTGTCGATCCTCCAACTGCCTCAGTTTCTTTTTTCCTGCCATCGAGTGCACTTCACTGATGATGTCGCTCACCTGCCAGGGGTCAAATCTTCTTGCTATGTGACAGCAGCTTATAGTCATCCTAAAAGAACTTCTCAAATTGAAAGCAAATGAAGCAATGGGCCCAGATAAAATCCACCCTAGAATTCCGAAGGAGCTGGCACAAGAAATTGCAGGCCCACTGGCAGAATTATTCTCACAGTCTATAGAGAGTAGGGAGATGCCTCAAGACTGTAGAAGGGCCTCAGTGGTACCCTTGCATAAAAGTGGAAGCAGGAAAGAGGCCAGAAACTGCTGGCCAGTGAGCTTGACCTCAGTAGTTGGAAAGTATATGGAGTCCCTACTTAAGGAAAGAATAGTGAAGTTCCAAACAGGGCAGCTAGATACTAAACAGCATGGATTTACAGCAGGATGGTCATGCCAAATGAATATGATTGAATTCTTTGACTGGGTCTCCAAAATAGTGGACTGGGGAGGGGCGGCAGACATAGTCTGTTTAGATTTCAGCAAGGCTTTTGACTCTGTCCCCATAGAAGATTGGTCAATAAGCTAGAACGCTCCGGGTGATCAATGATGTGCCTCAAGGATCTGTCCTTGACCTAATCCTCTTCAATATATTCATCAGCGCCTTTGCTGTGCTGATGGCCTGCAGGGTAAGGTATGCCTGTTTCTAGATGACACGAAGCTCTGCAACAGGGTAGATACAATTGAAGGAACGGCAGTAATGGAAGCAGATCTAAAGAGCCTAGAAGCATGATCTAGGGACTGGCAGTTGAAATTCAACACCAAAAAGTGAAAAGTCATGGTGAACAATTAACTGAAACAAAACTTGAACAGAGTACTTATTTCCGATGATTTAGAGGTGGTTAGACAATGCGAAAAGGTGGTGCAGAAAGCTAGTAGCATCCTCAGATGTACTGGCTGGGGCATTAGAAGGAGGAAGTGAGAGGTCATACTCCCTCTGTACAGGTCCTTGGTGAGGCTCTATCTCGAGTACTGCATACAGTTCTGGAGGCCACACCTAAAAAAGGATATAGACTGCTTGGAGGCTGTACAGAGGAGAGCTGCTAAAATGGTACAGGAACTGCACCAGGAGCAATATGAATCCAGACTACAGCAACTGTACTCCCTCGCGCAAAAGAGAAACAGGGGATATGACAGAAACCTTTAAATACATAAAGGGCATAAATAAGGTACAAGCAGAAAACCTCTTTCACAGAAATGAGATCATGCAAATGAGGGGGCACAGTTTGAGACTAACAGGGGATAAGTTTAAAACCAACATTAGTTAAGTTCTACTTTACAAAGAGGGTGGTGGACCCTTGGAGTAGCTTACCACTAGAGGTTGTGCAGGCAAAAAATGAAAATTACATACCTACCGTAATTCTTGATCTTCTCCTGTATCTTCACCATTCATTACTGCTGGGTGTAAGCTGGAGGCGTGTACCTCCATGGGAGCTTTTTTTTTGGGGAGGGAGAGGAGACGGCATTAACAGTGCCACCCATGAGGCCAATGTATTGTGTGGCACATGAGGGTTGGCCGTTAGGTGCCACAGACTCCTCCTCCACCCCAGTTCTGTTCTGCTGAATGACTCTCCAATGTGACAGTGCACCTGGATGCAATTAGTGACCACTCCCCAGGCTCCTGTAGTTGGATTAACAAATTCTTCAAGCCTCCACCCCACTTCACCTATAGTAGGGTACTAAAGCATGGGCATCTTGAGTTCTTGAAACAAGATCTTGCCAACACCAACTGGGCACACATTGATGACACACCAGAAATCAATACTGCCTTGGAATACTTTATACAACAGTTCACGAAGGTCTGCGACATGCATGTCCCTCTCAAAAAGCTTAAAGCTCGGGGGTCAGTGAACCCTTGGTTATCATCTGATCTCATAAACAGACTGAAGAATCATGACCACCTCTGGCACCCAGCTAGAGAATCAGGTAAACCCTCAGCTATACAAGCCTACAAGCAAGCCAGAAATGCCTGCACTCGGGAAATACGCCTTGCTAAATCCAGCCACCACAAGGAGTTGCTTATTGCCTCCTGGAGCAACGGAAAACATTTCTGGACTAATATGAAGGAAGTCATAGGGCAGGATGTAGACATCACCTAACCTGATCAACATTCATAGTACCCCAACCCAGGACCCTCGAATTTTAGCCAACACCTTCAATGAAGCTTTTTCGGACATGTCCGGGATACTCCCCCCAGACTTCTTCGAGGACTCACTACACACCAACACCACTACTTCTGACTCACACCATCAGCCTGGCCCCCCTTTTTACTTCAAGAAGCGAACTCCATCGCTTGTCAGAAAATACCTCCACAAAATGCTTTGGAAATCACGACAAAGTGCAGACACTCTGGACCTCAAACTTATTGCACTCACTGTCGAAGAAGTTCTTCTTCCCATAACTAAGATCCTTAACCTGTCACTCTGTCATTTGCAATTCCCACAGGTGTGGAAATCGACCATCGTGACTCCAGTTCACAAGAATGGGGATAAGGCATCGCTGTCAAACTACAGGCCCATCTCAATTCTCCCACCGCTCTCCAAAGCACTAGAACATATAGTGGCTGATCAGTTGGTCGAATACCTCGAAAAATACTCCATTCAAAGCCCTGAACAGCATGGCTTCTGTAAAGGCCATAGTACTTCCACGGAATTACTAGAACTCACTGGTTTCATACACCAGTCGTTGGATCAAGGAACCCTAGCTGGGGCAGTCTTCATCAATCTCTCAAAGGTCTTTGATACTGTCCACCACTCCCTCCTCCTAAACCAATTAACCTCCATTGGCCTCTCTGCAAAGTCAACTCTCTGGTTCAAAAGCTATCTACAGCAATGCTCACAAAGGGTGAAAATTAACAATGTCTTCTCCAGCCATCTGCCTGTAAAATCTGGTGTCCCTCAGGGCTCCAAATTAGGACCGCTCCTTTTCAATATCTTTCTCAACAATCTACCACGCCACTGCCAACAACAGATGTTCCTCTATGTAGATAATGCGATAATCTTAACAAGCAGCCCAGACTCAGAGGAACTTGAGGGCAATCTGCAAAATGGCTTTGGGATAGTCGAGGAATGGTTCCACAACCATAAACTAATTCTGAACAGCAATAAAACCAAAGTCATGATGTTCTGCAGCCCTCGGAACAAGCATAAGTCCCATGCACTTAACATCAGTACCCTCTCTGGAGCCCTGCTCTAACATACCCAGCACTTTAAATATCTTGGGGTCACTCTTGACAGCAGTCTATCCTATGACCAGCACATCAACAACGTTTCCAGGACTGTCAAACTCCAAGATCGGTCTCCTCCACAGGCATAACCACTGTCTTACCACGGACGCCCTTAGACTCACCATCAACAGCTCCATCCTTTCTGTAGTAGACTATGGCTTTGTAATCTATGGCACTGCTTGCCACACTGCTCTCTGCAGGATATCAGTTGCCCTGAACAAGGCTTGAAGACTGCTCACAGGGGCCACATGTCTCACCCATACTTGTGACCTCTATGCCCAAACGGGCTGGCTTCAACTCAGTGGGAGGATACACTACCAAACCTGTCTGCTTACCAAAAATAAAAATTATGTACCTACCGTAATTATGATCTTTCTGTGTATCTTCACCATTCATCACAGATGGGTATCTGGCCGCAGGTCAGGACCCCGCGGGAGCTTTTTTTTAAAAAAGGGGTAGGAGCCGATACACCATTGGCACCACCCTCAAGGCCGACACACTGCGTGGTGCTCGCGGGTTGGCCGTTAGGCTGTGTCAACTCCGCCTGCCTGCCAGTTCTGAGTCGCCGGAGAGGTAAGAGGAAGGGATGGAGGGTGGGACAAGAGAGTCCAAGGGACAGAAAAAGAAAAGGATGTATGAACTAAAAAATACTGACTGAGAGGACAGCAAAGAAAGAGGTTAGAAACTAAAGGGGATTGGGAGGGGCCCCAATCTCTAGAAGCGGAAGAAGGGAGGGTAGGGTGGGTAAAGAATTTAGGAGAGAGGGGAGAAGGATAAGATATCCCGGATCTTGGTCCGTCTCCAGATTGTATAGGAACTGCAAGGAGTAGCAAAGCTTTTTTTTTGCCAGAATTCAAGGCACAGAATAACTGGCAAATACTCCAGAAAGCAGCGTCGGCTATTCTGAAAGAAGGACAGGATACAGGGATTCAGTACTCTCTCAAGAAAAGATGTTTGGTGAAAAAGGAATAAGCCGACCAGAGGACAGAGGGATTAGACTTTTTCCCTACGTGACCATAGGGCCCCAACCCTTGGGCAGCAGCACAGGAGAAAGAAGAAAGAGACTGAGAGAAGAGAGAAAGATATGATATACATTTGGGAAGGAGGCACTGGAAGATCATTGGCTTATTTTAGCCTCAAAAACCTGAACAGTATGAAGACACAGGAGCAAGGATCCTGTCAACTCCAGGGACCACTGGACAGAGGTCCAGAACAAGAGAATTCAAAATGGTCTTGGAGAATATAAAACACTGCGGTGTCAGCCCCCTCTCCCCACCCCAATCCACATTCAGGATGAAAGTTCTGGAGCATGGCCCTCTATAGTTTATCACCTGACAACTTAGTCAAGGGGGAAAAAAACTCTTAAACAGGAGAGGATTCTGTCCAGAATGACATCTAAAGGTAGAGGGGAAGAGATAAAGGAGAAAGGGGGAGGAAAATCCCTATGGGTTCTCCCACAAAATGTACTACCGCAGTCCCCACTTCAAGAAGATGAAAACAGTGAAACATCCGTGCCAGATTATGGAGGATACCACATGCACCTGACTGAGAATCCCAGGAAGTTCCTTCTGAGGCCAGAGTGAAGACTCTACTTGCCACCTTCCTATGATGGGCACTCTGTGACTTTTTAGAGAAGGAAACAGAGGGCCCTGATGTACCAGGGGGACTCTGCCCTCAATTGGCCTCGAAGAGGGGGAGGGCAAGGAGGGTGGAAGCATAGAATTTGATGGCAGATAAGGATCGCTTGGCCCACTTAGTCTGCCCATTTCCCTACCTAATGGATAAGCTGCAGATCCTAGTTAAGCAACAGCTTACTTCCTCCTACCCCCCACTAGAATTGCCTTATGTCGGTCCCATGCATTCTTGAATTCCCCCACTGTTTCTGACTCCACAACCTCCTCAGGAAGGCTGTTACATGCATCTATAACCCTCTCTGTGAATAAATACTTCCTCACATTACCTCTGAGCCGTCCCCCATCTTCAAATTGTGCCCCCTTCATCTTGTACATCTCGTTTTCTGAAAGATACTACCCTCTTGGACTTTGTTGATTCCCTTGAGGTACTTGAAAGTTTCTATCCTGTCCCCCCCCCTCCTTTCTTCAAGGCTATACATATTAAGCTCCTTTAGTCTTTCTTCATATGTCTTCTGGTGCAGACCTTGCACCATTTTGGTTGCCCTCCTCTGGACAGCCTCCACCCTGTCTATGTCTTTGCGGATATGGGGTCTCTGGAACTGCATGCAGTACTCCAGATGACATCTCACCAACTGTCTGTACAGAGTGATAACAACTTCTTGTTTTCTACTGGTGATGCCTCTCCCTATGCATCCCAGTATCCCCCAGCCCTTTTTACTGCCTTCTCACATTGCTTACCCACCTTTAGGTCATCTGATATAACTACCCCCAGGTCCCTTTCCATTTTTGTTGTTGTCGGTATCTTACCCCCCATTGCGTACTCTTCCCCTTGGTTTTTGTTTCCCAGGTGCATTACTTTGCATTTCCTTGCATTGAATCTAAGCTGCAGTACATTTGACCATTCCTCCAACCTTGCCAAGTCCCTTCTCATCCTTTCCACCCCACCTTATGTATCAACCCTGTTGCAGATCTTTGTGTAGTCTGCAAAGAGACATACTTTTCCTTACAGTCCCTCTGCAATGTCACTTATAAAGACATTAAAAAGGACCTGACCCAGTACTGAACCCTGCAGTACCCCACTAGTTACCCTCCTTTCTTCACTATGGACTCCGTTTACAATTACCCTCTGTGTCCTGTTGTAAAGCCAATGTTTTACCCAGGCTACTACCCTGGGACCCACTCCCAGGATGGCTAATTTGTTTGTTAATCTTTTGTGTGGGACTGTGTCAAATGTCTTGTTAAAGTCTAGGTAGGCCATGTTCACAGTCCCTCCCTGGTCTACCACTTTGGTCACCCAGTCAAAGAAATTAATTAGATTCATCTGACATGACCTTCCTGCTGTGAATCCATGCTGTCTTAGGTCCTGTGCCTCACTGGCCTCTAGGTACTCAACAATTGGAGGTGGTGCCCAAGAGCTAAGGCCCAAGAGGGGAAGGTGGGTGGGAATCAGTCATGAATGGTGAAGATGCAAGAGAAGATTAAGAATTACGGTAGGTACGTAATTTTCATATCTTCCCTTGTAAGTCTTCACCATTCATTGCTGCTGGTGAGTACCAAACCCCACCAGAGGGGACCTGGCACTGTCCTGAGGGAACAGATTCCCTCAGCCTCCAGCGGGGGAGATGCAGGAGGGAGAGATCCTTCTGCCATACTAAATCAACATGGCCTAAGGCTGGTCAGGCTGAGGAGGTGTACCCCGTGGCAGGGGGGATGGAAGATGCCCCTGAAGATTCCTCCTCACCCTGTGAGAGAAAAGACGGTCCCCAGGAAAGTGGAGGAAATCACCCTACGCTGGGCAATGGGTGACAATTTAGACAGGTGAAGCCATGCCATCCGCCTGATGCAGATCACTGTCCCTGCTAATCTGGAGGCCACCTTATTGGCATCATATGATGCCCTTGCTTGGTGCCTTGCAAGCTCCAGACCCTGTGCAGAGAGGACAATGGCTTGCCTAGATTCCTCCGAATCAGGCAAGGATGCTAAAACCTGCACCAGCATCGACTACAGGTGCCAGTTGTAGGCAGCATGGTGAGCCTGATGTGAGCTGCTGCAGAGTAACACATGAGCTGAAGAGAAAACTCTTCCATTCCACCAGCCAAACTCCACGGGATCTGGAAGTCACTCATGTGCCAGGTGTTGAAGCCTGGAAGGAGTGTCTAAAGCTGTCAGCCCTGAGGGAGTGTGAGGCAGAGAACCAAGAGACTCATGGGGAATGCAGTTCCTCCTCCTGCAGTCCATTGGGGATGAGGTGACTGGGGACTGCCAGGTGCAGATAGATGCTTCCTGGAAGGGAATAGGCCAGGAAGGCAACACCAGGTGGTTGGCACTGAACACACTCAGAAACCGTGAAAGAAACCTCTTTGAAGGCAAGGCTGGAATCTGAGGAGGTTTCTACCTCAATGGGCCGTATAGACCTGAGAGGGGACCCGGAGGCAGGGTCAACAGACCTTGCCATGGCATCCCTAGAACAATGCATCTCCCACTCGGTATTGCTTCTTACCACAATGGAGATGTGGAGCTCCTGTACTAACCCCAAAAGGAATCACTGATATAAGGTGAAATCAGCGTCAGAGGAAAGGTGGTCAGAATGTTCCTCTTCCTCAGATGAGGAAGCCAATGAAGTAGAGGAGCTTGGATGTTCAGAGTCCTCCTGCGGCAGGGGAGATAGGCAAAAGACCTGCTTGTCCATAGCTCTAACATACCTAGGGAAGGCTACCGCAGTGGCCCTGAATGTCTCCCGAGCTAGAGGTCCTGTAGGGCCCACATGGCCTGGGAAACCGGGAGCTGTCTGCAGAGGGATTGGGGAAGGGCACCTCACTGAAAGTGCCTGGCCTCTGGCAGGGTTCTGAAACCCCATAGTAGATCCTTCCATGTGGGGGCAGGATCTGGGGCTTGATCCAGTCAGTGGATGCTGCAAATGTGAAAACAAATCCTGTCTGAACCCCGAGGGAAAATCTCCCCTGTGGTGCGACTGAGGTTGCATGATTCCAAAAGAGCAACCCTCAGTGCTGCCCACTAAGGGCACCCCTGAAGTCTCAGAGGATGAGAAACAGGGCTCAGCACTGTGGCTCCTCCCCCCCAATAGGGCAGTGGAAGAAGGCCTGCACACCTCATCCCGGCCTCTCAACCCCTCAGACTCTGAGGCCTCCCTCTTCCTCAAACTCAGTGACAAGGAGTCCCCCAAACCTGCAGGCCCCCTGAGGGAGGCCACAGAAGAGGCAGTCCCTGTCCCCACCACAGAGGCCACGGCAGCACCAGAAATGGCAGCTGCCCCGGTCCCCATGGTTCAGACCACAACACTCGGCCCCCCAAGACCGCTATCCACCACATCGCCACAATACCAGAGTCAGTGTGGGGGGCTGCAGAGACCACAAACTCTGAGGAGCCTGAGAGGTAAACACAGGGCCACCTGGTGTCACATCCAAGAGGACTCCCTGACTCCAAGGAATTGGGGCACCAGTCCGGATCAGCCAGTGAGTCATCCGCCTCTGAAGAAGAGACCACACAAACTGCTCGACTAGTGACCCTGGGAGCTCTCTTACCAATGGCGCCATGAATGGCCGTGGGTGAAAACACAGGGGGAGCCTGCACCTCCAAGGAGGTGACTGCCATAGAGGTGAACTTGACTCAGCTCCATAGGGAACCAAGATGATCCTCTGGCACCGTGAAAGAAACCTCTTTGAAGGCAAGGCTGGAATCTGAGGAGGTTTCTACCTCAATGGGCCGTATAGACCTGAGAGGGGACCCGGAGGCAGGGTCAACAGACCTTGCCATGGCATCCCTAGAACAATGCTGTTCTCCAAAAGTCAGTGGAGCTCTTTAAATGTGCAGATCTCAAGAATGCAGTGGTCCATGGAGAAGCAGGAGCTGCAGCTGTTCATATTGTGGTTGTGACCCAGGCAATGCAGACAAACATCATGTCGGTCTGTAATGGAAAAATGCTGGCCACAGAGGCACCGATGCATGGTGGCATGGCCCTCTTTGGATTTTCTCTTAGCCCCCAAGCCAGACATGATGCAAAAGAAATTTAACAAACTTCACAGAAAAAGGATCCAGCACCATCGGTAGAAATAAAAGGAACGGGCTTACCAGTTTCCAGTGGTGTTGGGTGTATTCAGAACCAGGATGGAGACAGAGAAGGCAGGAAATGGTGTCAAATGGTGAAGACCTAGTGAAGCAGAGGAAAACTTCTGGTAACTCACACAGCAGGTGCAACGTCGATGGCAGGAGAAACAGAACTGGGGTGGAGGAGGAGTCTGGGGTGCCTAATGGCCAACCGTTGAGTGCCACACAATGTGTTGGCCTCATGGGTGGCACCATCAGCACCGACACCCCCCCAAAAAAAAGCGCCGATACAGGTGCGCACCTCCGGCTTACTCCCATCAGTAATGAATAGTGAAGACTGACAAGGGAAGATCACTCACTGCTGGGCAGACTAAATCGATCACATGGTCCCCATCTGCCGACACGTTCTTATGTTAGTTTCAATTAGTTTTAGTTTTTTAGTTGTTTAATATTGTTTCTTGTTTTATTTAAAAAAAGAAGAAAAAATTCTCTCAGCCTGTAATTGACGGAGTCAACCATGGACAGTGTAACTGGAGTGATAAATCACTCTCTCGGGTTCTTGTTGGAACTGCACAGAAGGAAGAGACAACAGACAAGTGGTACTTGTGTATTAAATGAAATTTATTTCAGCTCAGTAATACAGGCTTACTACAATTACAGTGTAATCACAGGGAGAACACAAGTTTTCCTTACCTAGGTAAATGCAGTCTCTTGTCTATTCTAAGAGAAGCTACAGTACATGTTACAAAGGGCCTTATAACCTGATAATAACTATGGCAACGGCTAAAGAAGATACATAAAATGTATATAATTGGACAAAATCAGGTGGTCTGAGCAACTATCCTAACTAGTGTAAAACTTGTATAGCTTACAGAACAATACAATGGACCTCTGTAGTACAAGGTAATTTGTAGTGGTGTACAAGTACTAAAGATGGCACTGTTGCCTTACATATACAAAATACAGTAAAAATAGAGCAAAAAGCATTTCTCATGGCTAGAATATATCAGTAGAACACAGATCCTGACACTTATGCTTATACGATAAGTGTCTTTGCCCTAAGGTTAGTACGTATATATACATAAGTTGCTGCCCGCGAGATGGGGACACCATCAGGGGTGCTGGACCATGGATAACATCCCCACCCCCTTGTTGCCTTCAAAAGAAAAGGCAACAACCACAGGAAAGTAGTGGGATGGAGCTATAAAAGCCGTCATTTACAAGCCCGAGGCACGAGCCTTGTAAAGGAATTCCAGTTGTTCGCAATGTTGTCTACGAGTAAGTCACAGACAACAAAGGGTTAGTGTCAGAAAAACAATAAAAAATGCTTGGATAATAACAAAAGTTTTAAAAGTTAATTCTAACCAAGTACTTAAATCACCATCATGAATAAGAGTATTAAGAGCATCACCAGCCTTAGAACTATTATTACTAATATAGATAAGATGTAAATCCTTTCTAGCTAAAAGGGATTTCAATGAAAGTGTCAAAAGGTCAATATGTTCATTGAATATTTTATTTATCTTTTTATTTATTTATTTGATTCTAGGATTACAAAATACCTTTGAGCCGAGGCTCCACGTTAGTGAGTACAGACAATAACATCAAATTAGTTACATAAGAACTCAAATTGGTCACATAAGAACGAGATACCATACTGTTACTATGGTTGACATACTCATTTTTTTAATAGCAGTACAAAATAAACACTAGGAAGGAGAAGACAAGAGAGGGAAAAAGGGGTCTGGGGGTTGGAGAGGGGAGAGAGTGGTGTGGGCCTGGGTAGAGCAGCTGGGGGCTTTGTCAAGACAAGCATGGGGAAAGAGCAATGGCAGGGCAGAAAGGGTGACAAGTGCTTTCAGAGAGAAAAATAGAAGGGAAAAGATAAAAACAGACTGCAAGGGAGGTCTACATTATGTAGGGAGCAGCTTAATTAGGTGGAGCAGTCGCAGGTGTTGGTGCCTATTAGGGAGTGGCGGAGTTCGGTTTTGAAAGCACCAAGCGTTGTTGTGGTCAAGATGTCACTAGAGAGACTGTTCATCCAACTGGGAGCCCTATATGCAAACGACCTTCGGCCTTGGGATGTGTTGCAGTGGGGGATTTGAAGGATTTGGGGTTTTGAACTCCTGGTGTTGCAGTTGTTGGTTTTGGGTTTGAGGAGGGTGCAGACTCCTGGAGGTACCTTGCCCAGCATGATTTTCTTTGCTGTGATGCAGGTTTGGTATTTTATTTGGTTGTTTAGTTGCAGTCATCCAGTTTGGGAGTAGAGGTGACAGGTATGGGTGAGACAGTGGGATCCAGTAATGAGACGACAGGCGTTGTTGAGGGAGGTGGTAACACATTTGAGGGAGGTGGCTGTGGCAGAGCCATAGATGCTGAGACCATAGTCAATAATGCTAACGATAGAACTCTGTATGGCAACAGACAATGCTTCTGGTGTTAGGTGTTTCCTATGGTGGAACAGAAGGCCCAGCCTGGTGTTTGCTACTTTAGCAACATTATTTTTATGGGAAACATAGGCAAAATTTGAGTCAAAGGTGAGACCAAGGTACTTAAAGGTATAGACTTGTTCAAGGGTGAGTCCTTGTTTGGTTTTGATAGCAAGTTGATACTGTCTGTTTTTGTTGTGGGAGCAGCTGAAGATCATGGTCTTTGTTTTTTCTGGTTTAGTATCAATTTGTGGTTAGAGACTCAGCTTTCGACTGCTGAGAAAGCCCGCTGGAGTTTTTCTTGTAGATGAGTTGGATCATGGTGGGAAGCCAAGATGACAGCCTCATCTGTGTAGAGTAATAGCTTTTCAGGGCAGGATTTTGGCAGCATGTTCAAGAAAAGGCTGAAAAGGAAGGGGCCCAGGATAGAGCCCTGAGGGACACTGGACCGGACAGGTCTTGGATCTGAGAGCGTGCCAGCAATTTTCACTCTTTGGGACTGGTTCTTTAAATAGCTTTGTACCCAGTTGATGGAGTTGGGTGAGAGCCCTGCTAGCTGAAGCTGGGCAAGCAGAAGATGATGGTTGATGGTGTCAAAGGCTTTGGTCAAGTCAATGAAAGTGGCCCCAGTGAGCTGACTATTGTTTAGTGAGTGATGGATTTTGCCTGTGAATTCAAGTAGAGCTGTGGAGGTGCTATGGATTTTTCTAAAACCATGCTGTTGCTTGCACATGATGCTGTACTTGTCTAGGAAGTCAGTAAGCTGATCAGCCACTATCCATTCCAGGGCCTTGGAGAGGGGAGGTGGGATGGAGATTGGACGGAAATTCTCATGTGCAGTTTTGTCACCACTTTTATGTATGGGGGTTACAGTGGCAGACTTCCATATGTCTGGGAACTGGCTAAGGTTAAGAGAGATGTTAAAGATCCTGGTCAGTGGCGGTAGCACTTCTTCTAGGGTGAATGATAGTAGTTTGAGGTTGAGGGAATCAGTGCCGGCTCTAGAGTTTCTAATGGCTTTGGTTACATAGCTCCGGACTTGATACAACTTTACCACTTTAAAGCAGAAGGGACGGTATTTTTTTGTGGGGGGTGTGTGCTGGTAGGGGATTCATCCTCCTTGAAGAATTTGGGAGGGAGTACTGCACTGAGGTCCATGAAAGCATCATTGAAAGTATCAGCAATGAGTTTCTGGTTGAGTGTAGTAACACCATTTAAGCAGAGCACTTTTGGGGGGGGGCGTGATTTGGACTGCTTCCTGGTGGCTTTCTTTATGTTATTCCAGAATTCCCTTCCATTACCCCAAGAGTCTGTGAGAGCATTTTTGAAGTAGGTGGATTTTGAATCCCTGATTGATTTGGTGCAGTCATGCCTTGCATGTTTATAGTTAGCTATGTCAACTTGTCTCCCAGAGTTTCTGGCAATTTCCCAAAGGTGGTCCCGGGCTTTTAGTTGCCTTAGTATGTCTCTGGAGAGGCAGGGGTTGCAAAGTGCTTTTGCTTTTCGCTTCTTTAGGGGAGCAAATTTGTGGCAGGCTTGGGTAAAGATTCTGATGAAATGATCCAGAGCAGTGTTCATATTGGTTGCTGAGAAGATTGGTGACCAATCATGCTGCAGAAGGAAAGATTTGAGACAGGGTAACTGGCCTCTAGGTAGAACTTGGCTGATAATAGTTTTGGGGGGGTTGATGAATTTGTTGGACCAGTGGTGGCTAACAGGGGAGTGATCACTGAGTGAGTCAGGGAGGACAGTGGTGTTTGTGATCCTGGTGGGGTGGCTGGTTAGGATCCAATCCCGAAGGGTGCTGGTACCAGTTTTGTAATTTTTTCTGGTTGGAGAGCTTACCATCTGTGTAAGGTTTGTCGCTGCTATGGAGTTCCTATAAGCCCCAGCCTCAGCTGCTGGCCAGTTAATATTAAAGTCTCTGAGTAGGATAGTTTCAGCATCTGGCGAGAGCGATTTGGTGTATTCCAGAACTGTGTTGAGCCCACTATCTTGCTCTTTTGGCGGAATGTAGATTGTGACAACTGTGAGCGCTTTGCTTTGTGCTCCAAGGAGGATCCTGATAGGAAGAATCTGTGCTGTGGTGGTTTTGGGGGGTATAGCTGATGTGATAACCTAAGATAGTGTCTTTGAGGTACAGGGTGCAGCCACCACCTTTTTTTGTCGTTCTATCAAGCCGATAAACATTGTACCCAGGGAGGCTGATAGCATGGTTAGGGACCAAAGGTAAGAGCCAGGTTTCTACAACTGCAAGAATGTCCAGACAGTGCTGGTAGGCAAAAGTCTGTAGGGCATCAATTTTATGAAGGAGACTGCAGATATTAAGCAAGATGATTGAGAGTGATCCTGTGTGTTTGTCCTGAATTTTTTCTTTAGTACGGACTGTGCCAGGATTTGGATGTATGTTGCCAGACAAGAGTAGGAGAAGAAGAATAAGCTTCAGAAAACAGGTGAGAGATACCCAAGTCAGGCGCCTATTCTTAAGTGCCCTGTGACAGCATTGCACACCAAAACATGCTATAAGGTGGAGATGAGGGTACAGCATGCTGGCAGTAGCACTGGACAGAGGGAGTACCCAATGGCCATTGGAGAGAAGAGGCCACATATTAGAGATAGGCAGGGCCCATGGTGGGTACAAGAGATCCATTGGAAGGGTACCTAGGGGACGGTATGAGTGCATGGGTAGGTAGCTGTTTGAGGCAGGGGGGCAACAGGCACTAGGAGGATGGAGATGAGGGAAACAAACAGGAGGAGGAAGGGTACAGAGAGTGGGTAGGATACATGATTATGAGAATTGGCAGGAGACAGGGACAAGGAAGAACTAGGTAAGGGGGGTGAGAGAAAGGGCAGCAAGTAAAGCAGATGAGAGCACAAAAGGGCCTAGGGAAAAGGCAGGGGAGAGGTTGTGTGAGAAGGAGCAGAGGGAGGGCTGAGGCATAGAGCATGATGGTTTACAGAGATAGAGGGCACTGCAGCATGTTAGTAACATGGAAGAGGCATCACAGGGTTGCGTGCAGGAGAGGGAGGGGGTGGGAGAGAGTGACAGGAGCCAGAGGGGAGGGCTAGTCATGATCCAATAGGAAGAGTGTAAGGAGGAGGGGCAAAGCAGGGGGCATGTGAGATAGTCTATTTAATTAAGGGCGGGGGGGCAAAAAATTTCACCCGTTGCCACTATCTTTCAATGGGCACAGCAGCCCCAAGCCCAGTAAAAGCAAATATTGAGACAAGGCAAGCAAGTATTGCAGATCAGTACCAGTAACATCTGTTTCAGGGAGAGGAACAGGAGTAATAACTGTGTGACCAATTACTGTTTTCTGCTGTGGAGTAAAACAGAAGTTAGGAGCATTAATAGCACAAGGCTTGATGCCATAAGCAAAGAATTTATGATTTGTCACTACACAATACTGCCCATCAGAATTGTAGGTAACTCTTACAGTTGGAACCCTCCATTGTTGTAGATGTATAGGACAAGCAAAGGACTGGTTGGTGAGCTGTGAAGTAATATACCTCCTCTAGGTAGCTTCGGGATGCAGCTGTATTGGCGGCCGGCACTGAAGTTGCAGCTTGTGAAGATTGTTCAGTCAGGTTAAACAGCAGATCATCACCCAAGGAGAAAGACCAGTCGAGATGTTATGGAGAGTATCCACAGACAGGTTTGACAATGTCAAATATGTAAGAGCGGCACAGGTAATAAAATATCCCTTCTTGGTGTAGTAGTTGGTATGCAGTGCGACCCAAGCTTGTAGAACAGAGTGGTAGACAAACAAAGAAGGCATGTCAGTTCGTTCTCGGTAAATGTTCTCGTGAAGATGTCCGATGGAATTAATAGCAGCCAGTTTGTCCAAGACAGAAGTTTGTGGATCAAAGTGAGGTAGTGACACAATGAAAGTAATGAACATCTTGTCATGGATTGAGCAGTGCTTAGTTAAATAGCATGGTGCTTGGTTTGGATAATGTGAAACATACCCAAGATTTCTAACAGTAGACATAGAGATATTGACAAAGTTTGACATACACGATGTAATGCACGCAGTAGATTTGCAATGAGGACAATACCATTTAGACATTCTCCTATCATGAATAATATCTGGAATGCATCCTGTTTCCAAGTCCCTGAAGCGATTGTTAACATAAAAGATCACTGGCAATATATTACTTGTCTGCCTCCTTGTTATTTTTAAAAATTAAATCAATAATTTTGTTTTTAGTGTCGTTGAACCCTTTAGCGATTTCCTGCATGTTATAAACAGTAAAATGCTCTTCCTTACTTAAACCATCTACACCATGTAACAGTGGTGGTAACACATCATTCCCCCCCCCCAATTATTTTTCCCTCTAGTCACTGCTCCATTGGGACTCTCTCAGGCATCCTGGCTTGTTCCCGCCTGCCTGAGACCCCCCCAGTCTTAGTCTCCCCTGCAGTACTCCAACCCTTGCACCTACCTTGCAGCTGGAAACCCTTGGCTTGTACCCCCCAAGGTGGGGCCACCACTCCTTCTTTGGTGCTCCTTTGAAGTCTAGATTCTGCTGCAAGCATGGCTTGGGAGGACAGAATTACGAGACCAGGTTGGCGGGATCTGGCGGTGGGCATGGGGTCCAGGTACCATCGCCTACCCGATGGTGCAGGGTTTTTTTCCATGTTCATGCTCATTGTCCCCCTGAGGCATGGATGTGCAATGACATACAGTGCAGGCGGGCACGCTCCTGCACCCACCCTCAGGATGTCTGCCGACACCTCACCCCATCTTGAAAGTGGTCCCAGGCTGCAGTACACCCAGCCTCCGCTGGGCATCACTAGCACCGGGGAAACACACCCCACCTGCCCCCCAGGAGAGGAGAGCTGTCATCAGATGTTCAATCCTCTTCTCCCTGGCCAACCCCCAGTGACCTGAGCTTGCTCCCGAACCCGGGTCACTGGCATGGTGCAAGGTGTGGCATCCAGCGCCTCAACCCTCAGTGCCACTGGGCCGGTTGACATCATTTTTAATAGCTTGTTGAAAGTTAAGTGTTTGTGCTTTAACAGCAGCTATACCTGCTCTATTCCAGATAGACATTCCTGAACCAAAAAGCCAGAGACGGTGCCTGCTGCATCAGTAACATCTGCAGTATCACACCTAGTGCTTGGTTTACTTTTAGCATTAGGTGCAGATCCAAAGACACCTACATGTTGAGTAACATGAGGTCCACTAACTGGATCATTTGTGTCCATTTAGTAAGCAGCTACAATGTCTAGAAGCATCATACTGAAAAATTTAGAAGTGTTTGTCACGTGACAGAGACCAAACTCGGCCATATTCCAGTGTGTAAGATTACAAATAACAGGAACATGCATAAATTGTACATTATTAATCAAAGTTTCTGGAAGGGAAGTGGCGATTAAACCACTAGGAGGACCAAGCTCCTGAGGAAGACATTCAGTCATTTCTTCTTCAGTGGGTGGGACCACAGAAAGGAACATAGCTTCAGTAGCCATATAGTTGTGAAGACAGAAAGCTTGTGACTCCTCAGAGGTGAGGTGATCACAAAAGGTAGGATCTATTAAGGCAGTTAAGTTACAGAGACCAGTATGTCTAGAAGAGGTTTGTCGAACAGCGAGTACCGTTTGGTGCAATCCCTGTGTAACCCCAGTCCGGTATGCCGTTTGTATCTGACAGCAATACCAGGTGGGCTGGGTTCTGGGAGGAATAGGTCACTCGGCACATAAGCTAGGTTTGGCTACTCCGCACTGGGGCACCCAAGTAACTCAACACAGGAAGCAATAACTGTAATATCCATACCAGAAGTGGGATTCTAAAGTGTGGCTTTTACTCACATCCAAACAGAATAAACAAAGCATAGATGGACCCCCACAGGGCTACACTCCTGGTAATGCAGATTAAAGGATACCAGAACACATCCTCATCACTTTAGCCCTCAGGCTCTACAACACACTGGGCACACAGCCCGGACTTGTATGCTGCTTTGGGTTACACAGCCCGAACTTGTACACTGTTCTGGATTTTCCCTGGCTCGACTCCCTTGCCAGCCACTTGGACACCTTCCATACATCATGGAAACATTTTCTGGTGGCTCCCTAAACCACCTAAGAGCACCTCAGCTCCATCAGGGAATCTTCCTCTTAATCCCACATCTGGGTACTTTCCTCAGGCACTGGCCAAGGTACCTGAGAGAAAGCAACAGGTGTCTCAGAGCAAATCCGTAGAGGTGAATTTGGTTACTACTGATGGGGGGTCTCCCACCTCTCGCTCCCACAATTCATACCTGGCCATTTCTGTGGACTGTAAACACCTCATCCTTTAATACTTTGCTGTGTAGATTCTTGCTAAATGTATTTCACATTCTATCTACTTGTTTTGTTTCCCATTTGTGCTGGACTTGAACATACTTAAATTAAGTGGCATTGTCCATTACTCTAGACCCCCTACGGAGTTAAGCATTCCAATCCCCACATTCTTTCTTTCCATTTGTGCTGGACTTGAACATACTTATAAGTAGCATTGTCCATTACTCTAGACCCCCCACAGAGTTAAGCAGTCCAATCCCCACATCTTTCAACTGTACTTGGCTGTCTTTTCGTGACCCCACAGTAATAGTCCCTTTAGTTTCCTTCTGTTTCAGGTGAAAATACTTAGCCTTTTTTCAGAGCGAACTCACCCTTTGGTTGCAGGTGCCCACACGTGTTTCCTCCTCAAGGAATCTTCCTTTCAGAGCTTCTGGTGCCTCAGCACAACTCAAACAGGCAGCTTCTTTTCCTTAGCCGGACCCAGGGGGGTTGCCCCTGGAAAACAGGCAGACACCTGCCCCCCATCCCCTCAGAGATGGGGCTCTGAACCATTGAGAGCAGTCTCCACCACTTCAATTATCAGTTCCTGTGTTCCTCTTCAGGTGGAAACACACACCTACTACAAAAGTAGCTCTTAAACAGAGCTTAAAGCTCTGAGAGCCTGCACACACTCTGCTGCACTACAGTCTCTCTCTAAGACTGCACACAGACTGGCTTCAAATTCCCCAACGTTCTACTTTTTTTTTTTAAATTCATTTTTATTGGCAACAAATGGGTACACAGTCATAGTACACTGAAATTCATACAGGTACAGGGATACTTTCCATTCAATAGCATTTGCTCCTTACTCAATTATCTTTCCCATGAATACCCAAGGATACCCAGATTACCCATTATAAACCAGTTGTCCAGCATCTCATTAAGACAGATTGTGGGCCAGCACCTCCCTCTCCTTCAGCCCCCAGTTCTCTCCAGTAATTTATCTCTTCTTCCTTTTGTTAACTAAACATCATGCTTCAACTGGTAGCTACCCCAGAGCTCAGGTTTTCATATTTATCTAGCCAGGTGAACCATCTCGTCCACCTACGACTAAATACCCGTGTCTGCAGATTGATTTTAAGGTTAGTTCTTCTAGGTGAGTTTCTTGTGATTTCAACCCAAGTTCTGACCATGAGAGGCTCCCGGTCCAGCCAGGCCCGAGTAATAGTTTTGTGTGCTGCGGCTAGTACTATAGCCCAAAGGTATATTGAATCAGGCCTTTAATTCCCAGGCATAACACCCAGAATCGCCTCCGCCACTCCAGGGGCTTTCAAGCATGAAGAGTGGGCGTGCAGTATCTGACTACCTCAGACCAAAGGTCTGTACCCTGGGACATGCCCAGAAAATATGCAAATGGTGAGCATTGTCATCCCCACAAAGTCTCCAACATATCTGGGAACGTGTTGGGTCTCTCCTATGGAGAAGTGCTGGGGTAAGAAAAAATCTTACCCTTATTTTCCAGCTAAATTCCTGCCAGAGTGGTGATCTAGTTGTTTTAGTAGCTGTATGGAACACTTTATCCCAATCCACCTCTCTACCCTCCTCACCCCCCCTTCTTTAACCAGTTTTTTTTAATTTTTTCTAAATGGTCTTTCCTCAGAGTCGCCAATGCTTTATATAAAATTGATATATGGCCCTTCTGAGTCTGGCCCCCCATCAGGCCCTTCACGCAGTCAAGAAAAGAGTTGACACGGTCTGGGTCCGGGTCCATGTCCAAGCATGTTTCAATATGAGCTCTAACTTGTAAGTATCTGAAATAATCAAATAGTCGGAGTCCATATTTATGTTGGAGAGTCTCGAATCCCAGGACCATGTTCCCCTGCATGAATTGTCCAAAGCTGGTCAGGCCCTGTCTACCCCATGCCTTAAAAGTATGATCCAGGCGAGCTGGCATAAAGTCTGGGGTCCATGGGATCCTGCACAGAGGCCAAAGGGACCTTCTGATTCCATACTTCTGCCAGATCCTTCTGACAGCCATCAGAGTATTTTTGACAACCATCAGTGAGGGGGGGGGGTCTATTATAGATCCCAAAGGGAGCATGACCCTAGCTTCCAGCGGGGGTCCACGTCCGTCTTCCTCTCCCTGTTCCATCAACTTCCAGTTAGAAACATAAATTGGGTCTGGCCACTGTAGGGCCCTTTTCAATTGTGTAGCTAAGTAGTAGTCTTCTAGATCAGGAAGTGAGCGGCCTCCTTTCCCCTGTGTGTCTGCAAGATACGCAAGTTAATTCTTGCTTTTTTACCACCCCAAATAAATCCTGAAATCTTCCTATGCCATTTCTGGAATTGCATTTTATTTATTGGGATCGGCAGACTCTGAAATAAGTGTAGGAACCTAGGAAGAATATTCATGGAGATTGATTGTATCCTGGCATGCATACGAAGACTTATTAATGTCCATTTCTTGAGATCTTTTGCTATCTGGTTTAAGAGATGGCTATAGTTCACCTTAAACAGTTGTGATATATGTTTGGTTATGTAAGTACCTAAATATTTCATCTTACTTGCTGTCCAGTCTATTGGGAGCATTCCTTAATCTTGTTTGTGGGTGCATAGTAAAAAGTAAGGACCTCTGTCTTTGTTCTGTTTAGCGTGTAACCCGCTTGTCTGCCGAACTCCTCCAGCAGTGACCACACTTGGGGTATCGATTCCTCTGGGTTTGATAGAGTCAGCATAACGTCATCCGCATACAATGAGATTTTTCGGTCCAGCTCCCCTACCTTGATTCCCTGAATCAGCTCTGATTGGCGTATTGCCACTGCCAGTGGTTCTATGTAGAGGGCGAACAAGAGGGGGGAGAGGGGGCAACCCTGTCTGGTGCCCCGTCCGAGTCGAAAGCGGGAAGAGACACCTCCGTTCACCCTTACGTAAGCTTGGGGTCTGGTGTACAGTACATACATAGATACATAGACAGTGTCAGCAGATAAGGGCCTATGGCCCACCCAGTCTGCCCATTTGAGCTTGTAAGTTCAGTTTGTTTTCCTAGAAGTCTGTTGCCCTTACCCTGACCTCCAGAATTCCTTTATGTCTATCCCATGCATTCTAAATCCGTGATTGTTTCAGCCCCCACCACTCTCTGGCAGGGTGTTCCACTTGTCCACCACCCGTTCTGTGAAGAAATTCTTCTCATGTTTCATCTGAATCATCCTCCTCCAACTTCATCCCGTGCCCTCTAGTCCTGGAACATCTTTTCGCTTAAAATAGTGTTTTCCTGCACCCTGTTCTTCCTCGTCAGATACTTCGTACGCCCTATCATATCCCTCTCTCTCTCCTCTCTCCAGGGGAGTACATGTTCAGTTCCTTCAACCTGTCTTCATAGGACTTGTGATGCAATCCATGCACCATCTTTGTTGCCCGCCTCTGAACCTTCTCATCCTGTCTATGTCCTTACGTGGTATGGTCTCCAGAACTGTACACTGTACTCCAGGTGGGGCCTCACTAGTGTCTTGTATAGCGGAATTATGACCTCCCTTTCCTCCTGGTGATGCCCCTGCCTATACATCCCAGCATCCTATTTGCTTTACCTGCTGCCTTGTCAAATTGAGCTTCTCTACCTTGAGGTCATCAGAGATGATAACCCCAAGATCCCTTTCCTGCTTGGTATGCTATATCCTCACCCTCAACTGATATATTGTGCCAGGTTTTGTGCCCCATATGCATTATCTTGCACTTCTTTTGCATTGAATTTCAACTGCCAAACCCTGACCATTCTTCAAGTTTCTGCAGGTCGCTTTCATTCTGTCTACACCCTCTGGTGTGTCTACTCTGTTACAGAGCTGTGTCATCAGCTAACAGTGAAATTATGCCTTCTAGGTCCCGCGTAATGTCACTGATGAAGATGTTGAATAGGACCGGTCCCAGCACGATCCCTGTGGTACCCCTACTGGTCACTCTCTCTGTGGAGTGACAGCCATTTACCACCACCCTCTGAGTCCTGCCACCAGCCAGTTACCTACCCACCACACTACTGTCCTGCCCACACCCATATTCCCAGTTTGTGTAATAGTCTCTATGTGGCACAGTGTCAAAGGCCTTGCTGAAGTCCAGGTAGGCCATGTCCACCGCCTCCCCTGATCCACCTCCCTAGTCACCCAGTCAAAAAATTCAACAAGGTTGGTCTGACATGACCTCCCCTGGTGAAACCATGCTGCCTGGGTCCTGTAGTCCATTGACAACCAGATGTTCTACCAACTCTCCTCAGTAGTGCTTCCATGATCTTCCCCACTACCGAGGTGAGGCTGACTGGTCTGTAGTTCCTCGCTTCCTCTTTGTTCCCACTTTGGTATAAGGGGACCACATTGCTATCCTCCAGTCTTTGGGTACCTTCCTGTTTCCAGTGATCGCTAAACAGGATAGCCAGAGGTTCAGCCACCACCTCTTAGTTCTTAAGGACCCTGGGGTGCACCCCATCTGGCCCCATTGCTTTATCAACTCTATTACTTCCAGTTCCTTCAGGGACCTTCGTAAAGGGATTCTAGTCCATTTCTGCACAATTCTCACCCTCGTACTCCCTTCAGACCCATTACCCTCCTCTTCTCCGTAAAGACTGACAGAAATACCTGTTCAATATGTCAGCTTTACTGTTGTCATCCTCCACGTGGCCTTCTCATCCTCCCCTTCAGTCTCACTATCCCTCCCTTTGTCTTTCTTTTTCACTTATGTACCTGTTAAAAGGTTTTGTCCCCCACCACTGATTTTGAAATGTGCTCTGTCTGAGCTGGCTTCCTTTACTGACCTCCTGCCTCCCTTTGCTTCTCCTGGTACTTCTCCTATCCCTTCTGCCTGTGTCTTTGTATTGCCTGAATGCAATCTTTGGCTTTCACTTTTTTCTACCTCTTTGGAAAACCATAATGTCTCTCTTCCTTTCCTCTTGCTAACCTGCTTAATGCATAATTCTGTTGTTCTTTGTAATCCCCATTTTAAATACTGCCTACGGCTTTTAACCCCTGATTCCGTCCCATTCCCTTAATGCCTCTTTCAAGTATCTCCCCATTTTCCCAAAGTCTGCACCCCTAAAATCCAGGATATGTGTTTTTGTGTGGTTTGGTTCTGCTCTTTCTGTGATTTCAAACCACAATGACTGGTGGTCACTGTTTCCCAGGTGCTCCCACACTGTTACTCCCCATCACACTGTCCCTGTTTGTGAGCACAAGGTCCAGTATTGCCTTCTACGAGTTGGTTCCATGACCAGTTGCTTGAGGAAGGCACCCTGAAGGGAGTCCAGGTTAAATCTGCCCTAGTTGATGCTGTTGCTGGGATGCTCCAGTCCACGCCTGAATATTGAAGTCTCCAACCAGTACTACTCACCCTTGTCTGCCATCCTTGGATGGCTAAGCATCAGCTCCTCATCTGTTTCTTCCTCCTGCGCTGGTGGTCTATAGACCACCCAGGGATGGCTGTCCCATTTTCCTTTCCAGCTTAACCCACCGTGATCTCTCCCCATTTTGTTCCTCCTGGATCTCTGTGGCCCTTATGTCATTTTTTCACATACAGTGCCACCCTCTCTTCCTGCCTGCTCTGTCTCTTCTGAATATGTTGTAGCCAGGTATGGCCATCTCCAGTCGTGGTTATCATTACACCAGGTTTCAGTGATGGCACAATGTCCAGGTCTGACTGCACCATGACAGCCTCCAGATCTTCCATCTTGTTGCTAAGGCTCCTGGCATTTGCACACATGGCTTTCCATGATTTGACCTCCCTAGACTGTTTCACAGTTCTACTCCAGCCCCTTCCTTGGTTGTCATTTATCCCTGGTTCTCTTGCTGTCTGCCCTTCTGCTGAATTTTGCCCCTTTTCTGCTTATCCACCCTTGGGCACTAATCTCCATCTTTGCACACTGCTTTGCAGAGATAGCCTACCTCTGGTTCACTGGTTCCACTTCAGCTGTGGGGGTGAGCAAGTAGGTACTCTTTGGCTGGCCTGCCACCCCTTTGCTAGTTTAAATGCTCGTCAATGTAGCATTTAACTTATCATTGAGTGCTGATTCCTCCAGGATGGATGCACGTCACAGGCTTGAACAAACCTCCATCCCTCCAGGTGGGTCCCCAGTCACCAATGAATCCAAACCTTCCTCATAGCACCAGTTCTTCAACCATGAGTTAAAGTTCCTGGTGTATGCACTCCATGCTCTCCCTTGCCTTCACAGGTAGCACTTCTGAGAAAGAGACAGAAGTAGCTACTTGCTTGAGACCCTCCCTAGTTTCCTAAACTCTTTCCTGAACTTCCTTTGCTCTCATTTACCAGGTCATTAGTACCCTGGGTGATACAACATCCAGTTCACCCTTCTGTCTTGCCTTCCCAGTGATCCCCAGGATCTTCCTTCCATCCCTCCATGCCGTGGCACCTGGTAGACACCTCACCTCCTGTCCTCCCTCCTGTGTCCCTAGCTGTATCCTCTTATGATGGAGTCCCCCACCAGGATCACTCCTCCTCCTCTGGGGTCCACTGCTTTCCCGCTGAGGTCACCTCCTGGCTAACCTCCACATCCTTTCCTTCCACTTCTCTGGGTACCTCTATTTGGTTGTCCTCATTCGCCAGTGTGGCATATGAGTTCTTGAGTGGAATAGGATCTGGGATGTGCCTCTGCCTGACTGCCTAACCCTCCTGAGAGCCACTGTCATCCAAGTGCCTCGCTCGGCATCCTTGAGGCAGTTGCATTGGACTGGGTGGTCCTGGATAGGGCTGATGGTACTCCTGGACCAAGTTTACTTTGCTCTGAGTCTGGCTACCTCCGCAGTCCAGAGAGATGCATGCAGATAGCACCCTCAGTGTCCAGAAGGTCTGTTTCAAATATGGCTGCCCCACAGCCACTGCATTGCACCACTCCCCACATTATACTGCAATTCTACTACTTGTCTGCTACTGAAGCTCTCCTAGTTCCCTTTTTATTAATTTACTGTCCTAAAAATCCTGCCACCGATCCTCAGATAATTTTTTTTTCTTTTAAAAGAAATAGAAAACAATAAATAAATAAATGAATCAAAACACTTGTCGTGCTGAGGGTGGGCTTCTTCCCCCTTATGCCCCTCCTACTTCACACCCCTTACTATACATTCTGTGTTTAGCTCCTGTCAATCAGATTTAACAGGCATATAATTAAGAGTTGGGGGAAGGGAGGTAGGGGGTCGAAAATTTGCAGCAATTAAAGACAGCACAGAATTACACCACCACTATGTTTTAAATTTTCAACAGCCCAAAAACAATTATAAGTAAAGACAACAAAGAAATTATAGTGTCACTAAAAGTCCTCAAAGTTTAAAAGAAAAATAGCAATTACCAGTTACTTAAAGCACTGAATTGAATATGTTTCCTTCCTTCTGGCTTTTTCTGAGAAATGAACTCTACTTGCACTTCAACTCTGACTAAGCCCCACCTCCAGTTATTACGTAGCTGAGGTCAGAGGCCAGACAATTAACACCCTTCACCCAACTACAGGGCAGCCAGACAAGCCAAGATAAAATTTGCAGCAATTAAAAGACAGCACAGAATTACACCACCACTATGTTTTAAATTTTCAACAGCCCAAAAACAACTATAAATAAAGACAACAAAGAAATTATAGTGTCACTAAAAGCCCTCAATCTAAGTTTAAAAGAAAAATAGCAATTACCAGTTACTCTAAAGCACTGAATTGAATATGTTTCCTTCCTTCCCCTTCTGGCTTCTTCTGAGAAAATGAACTCCCTTGAATGAAGTACCTTCAGGCTGTCAATAAAGGGTTGTGGAAAAGCCACCCAACATTCTACTCTAACCTCCAACTGCAACATTCCAGTGTGGCTTATGCAGCTGCGACAGTTCTAAAATGATGTCATCCCTCAGTCTCAGCTGAGACTGAGAACAGAGTGAGACAGTGTGAAATCCATTTAACTGGAGTTTCACAAGCTGCCTTCCCTGCCTACCACTAGGTCTTACTGGGATTCTAGTAACCCCGGGTAACAGGGGGGTTACACCTGTGTTGGGTCATCCATGAAAAGTATCTTTAGATAAGCGTGCTACAGGAAGTGTGTAACCACTAAAATCAGTTTCCTATTGTATTTGCAATGTGGATTTGTCTGGAGATACAACCATAGCATTAAGATAAGCATCTGAGCCTTCCTTAACAGCAATCATTTTGTTGGGGAAGTTAATATATACTCTCTGGGGGCTAGAGATGGGTGCATCTCTAGCTGAATGTTCAAGTTTGTCGAGCAAATGTGCAATACGTTGTCTGTGTTCAATCATAAGGGGTTTGTCTTGAGAGTAAGTAAAAGAAAGTAGTCCCACCAGGATGAGGATGTGCAAGATAGCCATCTTGCCAGTGTATCTGAAAGAAACAGAAAAAGATTAAGTGAGGGGTACAATTCCGCCTTAAGAGGGTAGGGAAAAGTAATTAGTCACCTATATACAACTTGAGCTGATTGGCATGGAACCATGTGTCGGTAGTCTGTTTTTGATGCTGAACTCTCACCTGATAAACAGCATGGCTGAGTTTGTTGACAATGGGTATGGGCCTTCCCATTTGCTGGTAAATGAGTGAGCCGGTGGTCTGTATTGGAGAAGCATAACTTGATCTCCAACTTGCCATTGACTACTTTGGCATGCTTATCAAAACGAGTTTTTGCTTGTTGTTGAGCTTTACCCATATGATTTGCAACAAATAAGTGTGTTTTCATGAGGTCATCCCGAAGATTTTCAACATTTTTGTCCACAGATACCTTATCTGCAATAGGGGTGTGCAGGTCAATCAACAGGTGCTCGGGTAATCTCATGGCTCTACCAGTCATAAGGTGTGGACTGAGTAGTTGCTGCAGGAGTGCCTCTGATTGCCATCAGCAGTAGTGACAAGAGGGAATCCCAATCCTTGGGATTGTCAATGATGAATTTGTATAAAATCTGTTTGATCCTTTTATTCGCTTTTCCTACCTGCCCTGAGGATTGAGGATGGTATGGGATATGGAATTTTTTATCTACTCCAAGCATTTGGAGTGTCTGTTTCATCAGCTCAGCTGTAAAACTGGTTCCCTGGTCTGAGTCTACCTTAAGGGGTAGGCGCCACCTGGAGAACAATTGATCCACCAGGATCTTAGCAGTTATTTTGCCATGTTATTTTTAGTGGGGAATGCCTCAACCCACTTGGAAAACAAATCTGTGACAACAAGTGCATACTTGTTGTTCTTGCTGAAGTTAGTCAAGGGGCCAATGAAATAGATTTGTATCACATTCCATGGTCCAGATTGCCTTTGTGGTGATAATTTGGCATTTCTTTTCACCAAAATTGGATTGTTCTGGGCACACACTATGCATTTGTCCACATAGTACTCTACGTCCTTGGTCATACCAGGCCACCAGACAACGGTTTTAAGTCTCTGGGTGGTGTTCTCTGCCCCCTTGTGTCCACCAGTGGGAGTGTCATGAACCATATGGATGAACTCAGTTCATAAGGATTGTGGTACAATCCAGTTTGTGACCTGTATCTTTCTTCCTATACCAGATCAGTTTCTGATCATGAGACAGGTGTATGTTGTCAGAATGTCTCTTGTATGGACTACCAGTAGGTAGTTCCTGTTCAATTCCTTTGTCTGGGTATTTAAACACATCCTTTGTTCTGGGTTAGATTTCTGAGCAGCAGAAAGGTCCAGTGGAGGTTCTGGTTGCGGTTTCTGCCTGGTGTTGGCAGCTAAGCACATGGCTGCCAAAGCTACTGGGTGAGCCACTGACCATGTCTCCCCCCTTGAGCACCTGCTTTGGCAAACAAGTTCGCTCGATCATTGAATTCATGGTAAGAGTCAGTTTTGCAGTGAGACTTTACCTAATGAATGTACAGTTTATGAGTAAACTGCTAGGTCAGTGTGTGTATGTGCACAAAACAAATCCCTGTACTTGACAGGTGTGCCATCAGAGGATGTGAAGTTATTTCTCTCCCAGAATGGTATAAATTCAGTGAGGGAGGAGTAAACCCAATTAGAGTCTGCAAAGATGATTGCATCTTTATCACCATGAGGCATGACCTCTAGAGCACAGGCCACAGCTGCCAATTTGGCATACTGTGAGGAAATGACAGTACATTTCCTAGCAATGCACCTAAAATCGCCCTCTGGATCTAGTTTGAGCACACTGAACCCTACCACCTGTTCCCCCTCCACATAGGAGACAGAGCCATCCATGAAGACGCGATACATGCTGATATCCTCTAAAACATCAGGTGCAGCTGGTAAAAATGGTCCCGGCTCAGGTATGTCAGGAGGTTGAGTGCACATCAGGCTTACCTGAGTAGAGCAGGCCATGAACCAAGAACAAAAAACACAATTATGTAATCTTGTTTTTCCCAGTGATACCAGTGTTCATAACTTTCTGCAGTGTTTTCCAGGTAGGACTGCCGGAGAGAATGGAACATGCAAATGATGTACTTTTGCACGTGACAACTTTTCAAATGCTGCCCTATATACAACCGGGTTGTGTTCTAAACTCCTCAGATCTCCTAGAAGCCTGAGAAAAGCAGGCCCCTGAACTTATTATACTGTGGCACACGATCAATATAATTTAGGATTTAAAACTCAACCTCCTAATAGCTAAACCTCCAACTGAGGGAGAACACCAAATGTTGTGAAATGTCACCTGAAAAGAGGGGTAAAACACATGTGAACCCTATTTGCTATGTACTGTACTTCGAATGTGGCATATATATATATATATCTATATCTATATATATCTATATCTATTCATATCTATCTATATATATCATATATATATATATATATAGCAGTACCTTATCTCTGGTAGCACAGCATGCAGGAGCCGCAGAGGCCATGTTCCGGAAGGAAGTTAGGTGGAAGTTAGAATATCCGAGTATCACTGGGAAGAAAGTTCTATTATTATGGTAAGTAATTTCTTCAAACCCACAATACCAGGTATTCATAACTTTCTGCAGATCTAAAGCAAATACCACTGAGGCACAGAACTTTATTTTGAAACAGATTTTGCAGGACTGTTTTCCAGCTAGCATCACCCCGGATTGAATATTCAGGTTGTAGTGCTTCGTAAATGTATGTACTGTTTTCCAGGTAGCTGCTTTACAGATGTCAACCAGTGGAACATTTCTGGCAGCTGCTAAGGTAGCAGCTGTCCCTCTTGTGGAGTGAGCCCTCAATCCGGTTGGGGGCTCCCTACCAGCTTTAGTGTAACAGAATTGAATACACAGAACTATCCATCGAGAAATGGACCTTTTTAATGCTGGGTTACCCTTTCCCATGTCCCCATAAGTCAGGAATAGCTGCTTTCTGTCCTGCCTACGGCCCTTAGTGACTGTCATGTAGTAGCTGAGAGCTCTCCTGACATCCAGACTGTGAAGTTTTCTTTCATCAGAAGTAGAGTGCTCAGTTAAAAAACAGGTAGGGTAATGGATTGGTTAAGGTGGAAATCCGAAACCACCTTGGGGAGGAATTTTCTGTTTGTCCTCAGTACTACCTTATCCCTATGAAATGAAATGTAGTCCTGTTCATTGCAGAGAGCATGAAGCTCACCAATTCTTCTTGCAGAAGTCATTGCCACTAGGAGAACTGTTTTCCATATGACCTATTTTAGGTGAGCTGAAGACATGGTCTCAAAAAGGTCCCATGAGCTTAGCTATGCACACATTGAGGTCCCATGCTGGCACCGGTTCCTGGGGAGGTGCAAATGGTCCAGACCCTTAAAGAACCTCCTAAAGACAGCTTCTGAGGCCATTGTTACCTTTGCTCCAGCAGAAATGTAAGCAGATACTGCAGCCAGGTGAACCTTCAAGGTGCTGGGATGCAGTCCCAGGGAATGTAAATGAGAGAGTTAGTCAAGAACAGCTGATACACCAGCCTGTACTGGCACCAATTCTTTAGCTGAACACCAGATTGAAAACCTTTTCCATTTTGAAGATTAGGTGTTCCTAGTGGAGGTTTTCTGTACCCTCTAAGAATGTCTAACACTGCTTCAATGAGGTATAAACTAGCACATTCTAGGTCCTCAAGAGCCAAGCTTTGAGATTGAGAGACCTGAGGTTCGGGTACAGCAGGGTACCCTGGTTGGAGGTCAACAGGTTGTGCTTCCAAGGGAGGTGTATTGGTTTGGCTACAGACATGGAGAGCAGAAGAGAGTACCATGGCTGCCTGGGGCTGTTCTGGAGCTAACAAGATTAGAGATGCTGAATGGGATCTGAGCTGAGCAGTACCCTGAATACCAGGGGAAAGGGAGGACAGGCATACAGGTGCTTCCCTGACCAATCCTGAGCCAGGGCATCCAGAGGCAGTGTACCCTGATCTGGTGGTCTGCAGCAATACTATGGCAGGCGGTGGTTCCTGGTGGGATGCAAACAAGTCTATCTCTGGAGTGCCCACCTCCTGAAAATCACCTGCACCACTTGCCTGTTCAGAGTCCATCCATAGGACCGTTGATTCAACTTGCTACATCTGCTTAGTATTGTCTTTTCCGCAGATGGATTGCCTGTCAGGATATTTCCAACCCATTAAGCCAAGGTCCAGATTTTCATGGCTTCTGTGCAGAGGGAACTGAAGCTGGTGCCTCCCTGCTTGTTTATGTAGTACATTGTAGTGGTGTCTGTTCTGACTTGCACCACCTTCCCTTGCACCAATGCTGTCAAAGCTTTCAGTGCAAGAAACATAGCTCTGAGTCCTATCAAGTTTATGTGCTGGAGGGACTCTGCAGCTGACCAGGTACCCTGGGTTGTGTGTTCCCCTAAATGAGCACCCCAACTCAGGAGAGATACATCTGTTGTGAGAACAACTGACGGAGACTCTCTCTGAAAAGGAACCCGTCTCTAAGGTTGGGTTCCTCCTTCCACCACTGGAGTGCTTGTAACAAAGTCCTTGTTACTGGAATGGACTTTGAAAGAGGGTCCTTTCTTTGACTCCAATGAGCCCTGAGGTGGAACTGGATGTCTCTCATTTGGAACCTGGAACCCTGGACTGTGCGTGTGGCTGCAGCCATATGAGCCAGCAGCTATAGGAACTGCCTTGCAGTTTTGTATTTGTGCAAGCTGGATGAATTTGCAATTAGCTGGAGATTTCTGACTGTCCAGAGGCAGGTAGGCCCTGCCCTGCAGGGTATTGATCTCTGCCCCTCTGAACTGCAGGACTTGTGCAGGAATGAGGACTGATTTTTTTGTGATTGATCGGGAAACTCAAAGACTCAAGGAGCCCTTGGGTGGTCTGTAGATATTGTCTGACTTGGTCTAGTGATTTTCCTACCACCAACCAGTCATCCAAGTACGGGAACATTGTGAACCCGTGCCTTCGAAGATGTGCCACAACTGCTGACAGGCACTTTGTGAACACCCTTGGGGCTGAAGAAAGGCCAAAACGCAGGGCTGAAAACTGGTAATGGCCTGCAGGGAGTCTGAACTGGAGATATTTTCTGTAGGACTCCCTTATGAGGATATGGAAATAGGTGTCTTTTAAGTTCATTGATGCCAACCAGTCCCCTTTTTAGAGTTTTGGCAGAATCAATGCCAAAAATATCATTCTGAACTTTGTTTTTTCCAGATGCTTGTTTAGAGCTCTGAGGTCCAATATAGGCTGGCTCTCCCCATTTTTCTTTGTGGTGAGAAAGTGCCTGGAATACAAAAACCTTCCTCTGAGGTGGGTTGGGATAGATTCTACTGCCCTTAGCAATAGCAGGTATCGAACCTCTGCC
Source organism: Neoceratodus forsteri (assembly GCA_016271365.2). Lineage (NCBI taxonomy): Eukaryota > Metazoa > Chordata > Ceratodontiformes > Ceratodontidae > Neoceratodus > Neoceratodus forsteri. The sequence continues at coordinate 515,090,840 of CM028137.1, forward strand.
TCCAGCAGTTTCTTTTCTGCTAAGGAGGATGAACTGAAAACCCTATTTATTTTGAGGAGGAAGGATCTGAAGTTCAGAGACAGATCCTGACTCACTACCTCCAGGACCCACTTTTCTGTGGTGATGCTTAGCCAAGCCTGGAGGAAGTGAGACAGTCTGCCTCTGACAGGGAGGGAGGAGGTGACCTGTGCATCAGTATGTTTGTTTTGCTTGGGGCTGAGGCTAGGCCTGTGACCCTCATCTAGAGCCCCTTCTACCCCTGAAGTACCCTTGTTGTGGGTGGGCCTGGTACTGGGTGTACCACTGGTTGGAAACAACAAAGGGCCTGGTGTGGAAGGACCTACCTGGCCCCTTCCATAAGGCTTGGTGGATGGTGAAGTCTCTTTATTAGAGTTGCGTCCTACATGGCCTTGTACTCATCCACTTTTTCATCTCAGGCCACTGTTGACCTCCAACAGAGCATTTCCTTCAGAGGGAAATCAAGAGTTTTTTGACTGGGTGTCTTGAGTGAGATTTGTAGGCCCTTAGGAAAATCTCCTCTGGGCTATCAGGATTGCCATCCATCTGGCTGCAGTGTCATTTGTATCAGCAAGTCTATTTGAACTGGTATTTAGCCACCTCTAGCCTGAACCTAGCAGTTTCTGCTAGGTCACCAAACAGGGGTGAGGAGGCTTTCTGAGCCATGGCCAAAACCGACTGCCACAAGGACTTCTGGTACTGGGCAGCGTAGGCCTGAAAATTTGCTTATCGTATGGCCAAAGAAGCTGACAAGTATCCCTTCTTTGCCATACTGTCTGGTTTCCTAGAGTCCTTGTCTGGTGGGTGTTATGCCAGAGGGACCCTAGCCTTATCACAGGCAGCTGCCTGTACAACCCCTTGATGGGAAAAGAGAAACTCTGCCCCTTCCCTCGCCATCTGATATTTTTGTCAAGAGGGGGGATGGAATTAGGGGTTTGATGTAGTTTTAGAGCATCTTTTTTGGAAAATGTATTTACAGGAAGGAGGAGAGCTTTAGTGGGGGTTAGCCCCATCATTTCCAAATACTCCACCTCCTCTTCATCCTCAATCTCCTCCCTTGTGGTGATGTCCAGTGCATCAGCCATTTTTCTCACAAAGGTAAAATGTGAGCAGTAATCTTCAGATGTTCTTGGAGGGGAGCCAAATTCCTGATCAGGGGATACCTCAGGTTCAATGGGTTCCCCTTCCGCCTCCTCACATTCACTGTATTCTTCCTCTTCTGTGAAGGAAGATCTGCCTGTGATGCCAGACTGTCCCACAGGGGTCTGGACAGGTGGCTGCTGATCAGTAGGCACAAGGCCTTGTAATGCCTGAATTACCCTGAAAGCCTGGGCAGTTTCTTGGGGAGAAGGCATAGTGGAGGCAGGCACAGAAGTCCCCCTTTTTGCAGGTGGGGGTTCTGTATGTTTTAACTTTTTTGATTTCTTAGAGGGATCCGGGGAGCCACCTGGTTCAGTAGCCCTCTTGGTGCCTTTGTCACCCATCTCAGGAGTAGAGGCAACAGCAGACGTGGTTTCACCCACATTAACAAGGGGTATTGGCTGGTCAGAGTCAGAGGGACCCCTGTGTTGAGGACGTTTCTTTTTCAGCCATTCCAGGCATTTCTCAACAGTTTTTTTAGGGAATGTTTTGCAAATATCACATTCCTCCTTAAGATGCTCATATCCAAGGCTGCTCACACACAAATTGTGTTTATCTGCCTTAGCAAAGACTTCCCCACATTGCGAAAAATGTTTAAAACCCGGTTCACCTGTCTTCTTCTTCATTTTGTTTGACATTTTTTAGCAGTATCGATTAAAAAAGATAAACCACTAAGTCAGTTATGAAATTTAAATAAAACTTTGCGGTTGTGGGCGGTTCTGGAACCGATAAGGAACCGGAGGAACAAAAAGGGAATCGGGATTAGCGGTTCAGTAACCAAAAAAGTGGTTACAAAAAACAAAGTTTTAAAACTAAAATCTGTGAAACTAACAGGGTTTTTTAGTCAGAAAACTCTGAATAAATAAAAACTAACCCGATTCACTCCCGGTTATTGTCGAACAGAGGAACTGGCAAAATAAAAAAGTAACGCTAGACTAAGTTAAATAACAGTAAACAATAAGTATAAGGCAGCAAATGAAATAAAAAAGATATTTGTAGTATTTTATAAGTTTCTTCATGTCAGAATGGAAAGTAGAAGAGTGACACTCTGAGTGACCAGACTTTTCAGGCAGAGAGTGAAATCAGAGGAGTCTAGAACATTGACAGTTAGTATAGGGCAGCATTTGAAAAGTTGTCACATGCAAAGAATTCCATCATTTGTATGTGTTCTGTGTTCTATTCTCTCCAGGCAGTCCTACCTAGAAGGCTTACTGCAGAAAGTTATGAATACCTGAGTATTACTGGGGTTAGAAGGATGGCATTTTTGCAGGTAGTACTTTGATGTCGCTGTCCTGCAAAAGCAAAGAGCAGTGGGTGAGTCTGGTATTGGAAACTGAACTATATTTTACTTTGTCTGAAAGTAAAATGTTAGTTGAGGTGTGACAGGTATGCAAGACAATGGGTGCATACCCAATGTTACACATGAAATGTCTGACAGCCCAGTAGGTTGCCAAGAGTGTTCCTTAACAGAGACTATACTTTCTCTCTACTGGGGGACAGCATTTGAGAAGCAGAGGCAATGGGCTTAAAGTACCCACTGTACTTTTGTACCTGCACTGCAGACATGGCCACATCAGATGTGGCAGTTTCCAAATGGAATGGAAGATCTGGGTTAGGGATTAATCAGTGCTGGGGCTGAGGCTAAGGCCTGTTTGAGCTGTGTCACAGCATCAGTATGCATGGGGCCCCATGTCCATGGGACATTCTTTCTCAGAAGTTCATACAAGGGAGTAGCCTTCAAGGCAAAGTCAGGGATAAAATCCCTGGAGTAGTTTACCATTCCTAAGAAGCCTCTGAGTGTTGCCACGCTAGTAGGAAGTGACAGATCTTGTAAGCCCTGAATCTTTTTGACAGCTGGGCTCATGCCTTGGTCTGTAATATGTAGGCCAAGGAAGATGACCTCCTTCTCGCACAGTTGTGCCTTGGAGGGGTTGCACTTAAGGCCTGCTCTCTTGAGGACAGACAGAAGTTCATCTAGAAGAGTCAAATGGTTCTCTTTCATGGTGGTTGCTAGAAGCAAATCATCCACATACTGCAGGAGACACTGGGGAGTGGAGAATGCCTGCAGAGCATCCATCATGTGGAGATGGAAGAGGGGAGAGGGGAGAGGCTGCTGTGAAAGCCCTGATAAAGACAGGTCCAGGTGTACAGGCATCCATCAAAGGTGAAAGCAAATTTGTACTGGCTTTCCTGTGCTTAGGGGAGTGCCCAAAACCTATTAGAAATGTCAAGAGCTGTGAACCACTTTTTTTCAGGTGTCAACAGCTTGAGTACATCAGGTGCTGATGCTATGCTTGGTGCGCAGCTAGGAGTAATCTGATTAAGTTTCCTGTAATCAATTGTGAGTCTCCAGGCCCCATTTGGCTTTTTCACAGGCTAAATAGGTGAGTTGACAGTGGAAACACAGGTCCTAATCACTCCTTGTTGAAGCACTGATTGGATGGTTTCCCTAACTGATGATAAGGCTTCAACCAGAAATGGATACTGTTTTTGCCTCACAGGGTCAGGTCCTGTGATTTCAATGGTTGTGTGCATCCTACCACAGTCGTGTTTGTTGGTGGCAAACACATCAAGGTGTTTTTGCAGCAGAGGTGCAAGCTCAGAAAACAGGTCATGACTTTTGAACAAAGCCATGACATCATACTCTTTGTTGTTGTGGGAGATAGCTGCCACCACATGTGAGTCTGGTATGGTGACAGCATGACATTGCCCTTTGATCTGAATGAGTAGCCTCTTGGCTAGATCCACTACACAGCCAAGTAATGCTAGGAAGTCAATACCCAATATGCTGGGGTGATGACGTAGAACCATGAGGTCAAAAGCAAAATTAGTCCTGAGGTGGCCTACCACCACATGTAGAAGAATAGATCAGTAGGTGTGTAGCTGGGTACCATCTACACCCTGTGCACTGGTCTTCCAGATGGTAGACCAGTAAAATGAGACTGATTCCTCATCATGGAGGACTGACATGGCTGCTCCAGTGTCCAGAAGGATGGTAAGTTGGCTGCCCCTGACTGTGGCCTTTACACAAGACCGTCCCTTTGTGGCAACAATCAGGTTGCTCACAATCCAGACTGGGGTCTGTAACTGTCAATCCATGTATTCAGAATCAGCATTGTCTTCCTGTTCCTGAAATCAAAGGCCTGCAGGACCTTCCAAGGCCTTCTGTACATCTTGCAATAGGTACAAGTGTACTTGTGACATCAGAGGTGCAGTTACGGCCTGCACAGGTGGTTCCACCTTGGATGTCATGTTGGCCCAGCTGGTAACCAACGCAACCTCCCTGCGGCTGCACGATGACGTGACAGCCGGGGCTAGGGCAGCTATAGTTTGGGTAGCTGTAGCTCCCCTCTCAACATGAATTTCCTCCAGCAACTTGTGGAGGGTTTCATCCTCTTCTCTGATTTCGTGATAGCTTGGACTGTTTTATTATCGGTTCTGGCTATTTTGTTTGGCATTTGGATTTTTCCAGTTGCCTTTGTCTCTATTGTTCCAGTTGTTCTTGTAGTTCCGGTCTCCCCTCCCCCCCAAGAAACTGTTTGTCATCAGAAGGGGCGTCATTTTTCTGGTTGTTTCCCTCCACCGTATAGTGGGTCGGGGCATCAGGGGTAGGTTGTATTGCAGCTACCTTGTTGGATTTGCCAGAAGAAAGGGTACCTGAGGTAGACCTGACAGGCCTGTTCTGTCTTAGTGAGGATAACGTCAAACTTGTCAGTATCCAGGTAGACATTAAGCTCAACCTTTTCTCGCAAGGCCGGAGTCATGTTATGGATGTACAAATCCTTGTACTCAGTTGGGTTCATATTGTAGTCCCCATTTGCAAGGGACTTCCCAGTTCTGTATGCCAGCCACAACCACTGATGGTAGGTGGCTGGGCTTTCCTTTATGCCTTGCTTGACCGTGTAGGCAAGCGCAATCCCACGATTCCTGGGGAATTTGCACATATGAGTGCAGCAGTGATCTCATCAAAGGTAGCAGTACTAGCATTCCATGTAACCTCTGGCAACTTGGCCCAGATTGTTGGCTCGATTGTCTGTTGCAAGACTTGAACCTGGTACTCGGATTGGAGAGAGAGCTTCTCACAAAGGGAGCACACTTTCTCAAAGTGACAACTGAGATTGTCAGTTGGACCCATCTGTCTGATGCTCAGTGCAATTTGCTGGACAGAGTGAGCGACTTGTAGGGGTTGGAAGTATGCGTAGTTGCACTCAATTTGGTATGGAACAGAGCTCTGTGAAGGGCAGCCTCTGCTGTCGCATCAGCAATTGCCTTGTACGTGTGATTCTGAGTAATAGAATCTTTTAGCATTTTGATCCTGGATGGCCTTCTTTTGGTCCTCCAGGACGGTGATCCTACTGATCGCTTCTTTAATCATGCTGTGAATCTCTGACTCATCTTTCCTAGTGAGAGGAGCAAGCGAAGGTGCATCACGGAATACAGGTCCTCCGCCTGTGTCATGGGGGCCACCATCTTGGTGTTTTACATGGCATCTGCCATGTTTGTGCAGACGTGATGATGCAGTGCACAAGTTGACATCAGTGCCATCTTGTGGATGGCCAGCGGAAGTTGCTACACCACAGGGGTTGGACTTGCATGTGACATGGCATGTCTCATCATCTCAGTCAGATTCATCATCGCTGGATGATGTAATCTCAATGGGCGTATACTGGAACCCATTCATGGCCTTAACATGGCTGGCAAGAACCTCCCATTGATGGCACAACTTTGCCATCTTTTGTCTACACTTCTTGTGACAGACTTTTGCAGTGCCCTGCTCAATACCTCTCTCAACCTCTCTCTGCAGCACTCTATACATGGTGCCCAATTCAATGTTTTCCCTAAGCTCCTTATCCAACTCACACGCTTATAATCCTCTTTCAACTCAGCATTCTCATCCCTCAAAGTTTCATTCATATCACTCAAAATATCATTCAAATGTGCTATTTCTTATCACATTTCAACCTTTCACAATCATCTCTTAACAAACATATCTCTCACTCAATGTCTTGAGCAGTACAATGCATCAGTCTGGAATAAGCATCACAGAGTGACTGTGTCTCCTTTGCTAGTTTCTGTTCCTTCTTCTATAACTCCAATGCCTGGAAGTCCATCTCTTTGTTTAGAGAGGTGTTTTGCAGTTCAAGGGAGGCACACCTTGCTGTGAGTCTCTCAACAGCGGTATGTAGAGCCGCAACCAAAAGACCTTTAAGGTTGTATTTCTTGGTTGCCTGTTTGGACTCTAAGTAATGGTCAGATATTAGCAGCCATGGTTATTCTGCAGATATTGCATCCAGCATGAAATCTGTCCATCCACCATGGGATGTGAGGTAGTTAGAGACATCGAGTCTCAGTTCTGTGCACAGGTCAGACATAACAAATAAGGGGTAGACAAACTAAAGCATTTGGGAAACTGGTAAAAATGCCTTGGTGCCAACACCAGCCACTTTCCGGTCCCCAGTGGGTGAACAGTGATGCCAAGGGGGTATACTGTCACTCGCAGAGGGAGTGTAAATGGGTCTGGTGTGGGTCTGCCATGCCCAAGACCAAGACGGTGTGGGTCTGCCACAACCATTACCACTGTAAGCAAGAGTAGGTCCAAATAGATGAAAAATGCACTACACTACTTGACATTCAAAATAAATTGAATGTGAATCTTCCTTTGTACATTCCAACCTGCACACTGTAACGGGATGGTAAAACCTCACCTTCTCAGGTTCTTGTTGGAACTGCATTAAAGTGAAGAAATGACAGACAAGTGGTGTCCAGCACAATACGTGATTTATTTCTGGTATATAAAGCAGGCTTACAACCAAGCAGTGTGGTCACCAGGAGAATACTTCCAATCTTTCTTACCTATAGGCAACAGTACGTCTCTTCTCAGAGACAAGGTGTAATGCAAAGGGTCTTATACCCCTGATAATTGTCATAGCAACAGCTAAAAAGACATATAAAAACATAATTGGCTGGTGTTAAATAACCTGACTTCTCACTAGACTGGGAAAGCATGCTGAGCTAGCATAAAGTAACAGATAGCTAAGACAATGGATCTTGTATATCATGAAGGACATTTGTGGTTACATATGCAGTTACAGTTCTGCACTATCACTAAAGATGGCAGTATTGCCTAACTAATCATTATACAATGGTGTAAACAGAAATATCTGCCAAGTGTTACAATCAGAATAATAGCAAAGGCATTATGATTCTCAGTAAAAATACAGTAGAACTCAGATCCTGACGCTTATGCTTATACGATAAGTACCTGTGCCCTAAGGGTAGTACGTGTACCTATAAGTAGTACTGCCTGTGAGGTAGGGGTGCTGGTCCATGAATAACATTCACCCCTTGTTGCCTCAGAAGGGGCAACAATCCCAAGTTAGCTGGTAGGGATGGAGCTGAAAGGTCATTTACAGGCCCGACGCATGAGCCTTGTAAAGGGATTCGAGTTGTTCTCGATGTTGTCTTAGGGTACGTCACAGGCATCACCAAGTGAATATGAGAAAGACAATCAAAAATGCTTGAATCACAAGAAATACTTTAAAAGTGAGTTCTAGCCAAGTGTTGCCTATGGCAAGACTCAAATCACCATTATGGATTAGGTCATTAAGTGCATTAGTAGCTTTGGTAATATTATTACTAATATAAATCAAATGAGCATCTTTTCTTGCTAAAAGAGACTTTAAAGAGTGTGTCAAGGGATCAATGTGTATGTTAAAAATAGGCAAATATTGAGACAATGCAAGCAAGTACTGGGGATCAGTATCAATAACACCTGGTTCAGGGAGAGGAACAGGCATGATCACAATGTGACCAATAAAAGTGTTTTTGCTGTGGAGTAAAACAAAAGTTAGGTTTAGTAATTGGACAAGTCTTAGTACTATATGAGAAGCTGGGATAACTGGTAACAATACAATACAATATTGGCCATCAGAAGTATAGGTAACTCTCAGGGAGGGCACCCGCCATTGATGTAGACATACTGGACAGGAAAAGGACTGGTTGGTGAGCTGTGTAGTGAAGCAATGTACCTCTTCAAGGTAGCTTCGGGATGGAGCTGTTTCAGAGTCTTGCACTGAAGATGCAGCAGGAGGGATGTCATCATCTAGATCAACATCAGTAAGATTGGACAGCAATTTGTCACTCAACATCAGTGCCCGGTCAAGGTGTTCAGGGGCATATCCACAGACAGGTTTCACAATATCGAAAACATCACATCGGCACAGGAAGTAGTAGCCTTTCTTTGCACAACAGTTTGTATGGGGTGCCACCCAAGCCTGGAGGAATTGATGGTAAACGAGCATAGAAGGTAATTCAGTTCTTTCATGGAAAATGTCCTTTTCAAGATGGGCTATGGAATAAATGTTGGCTAATTTGTCAAAGACAGCTGTAGCAGGATTAAAACATGGTAAAGACACAGTAAATGTGATAAACATGTTCTCCTTGATAGAACATGACTTAGTGAAATAGCAAGGTGCTAGATTAGGAAACCTAGAAACATAACCAATATTTCTAACAGTAGCCATAGACACCTTTAGAGTATTCTTTAAACACATAGATATGCAATCGGTGGTTTTGCAATGTGGACAATACCATTTACCCAATCTGAGATCATGTATTATATCTGGAATTTTGCCTGATTCCAAATCCCTGAAGAGAGCATTAACAGTAGATATAACATAGCAGTCATAAGCAGAACAAAGAATTTCACACCCAATATATTGCTTGTCTGCCTCACAGTAATTCTGAAAAATAAGATCATTAAGTTTATGCTTGGTTATCATTGAAGCCTTGGGCAATCTCTTGCATACTGTATACAGTATAACATTCTTCATTACTGAGAGAACTGACATCTTGTAAAATAGGGGACATTACATCATTATTAATAGTCTGCTGAAATGTAAGGATCTGAGCCTTAATGGAAGCAATATCTGCTCTACTCCAAATGGACATACCTGAGCCAAAGAGGCCAGTTATGGTACCGGCTGCACCAGTTATGTCAGAGACAGATCCGGCTGCACCAGCTATGTCAGTGGCATCTTGCTTGGCACGTGTACGTGATTTGGGTTTAACATAGTCTTTAGGGGCAGGTCTAAAGACTTCAACATATTCAATGGTGTGAGGTCCACCTATGGGATCATTTGTGCATGTTTGATAAGCAGCAATGATATCAGTAAGCATCATACTGTAAAATTTAGAGGTATTAGTTGTGTGGCAGAAACCAAATTCAGCCATATTCCAATGTGTGAGATTGAAAATAACTGGGCAATGCATGAATTGCACATTATTAATCAGGGCTCCGGGTAGTGAGGTGGCGGTCAAACCACTAGGAGGGCCATCCTCCTGAGGAGGGCAGGCAGTCAGTTCTTCCTGACTTGGTGGGACTACGGAAAGATAAAGAGCTTCAGAAGCTGCATAGTTTTGAAGACAGAAAGCACGTACCTCCTCTAGGGAGAGGTGGTCACAACAGGCAGGATCTATTAAAGCAGTTAGATTGTACTGTCCAGTATGTCTAGGAGTGGTCTGTCTGATGGAAAGAGTACCATTTTTAGAAATGTCAGTATTAGGTCAGCCATGTAATGTACCTTTGGACAGGCAAGCTACAGGGATTGTGTAGCCCATAGCATCAGTTTGCCATTATATGGAGAGTGAAGATTTATCTGGGGCAACCACTACAGCATCAAGAAGGGCATCTGAGCCTTGAGTAACTCTAACCATTTTTTGGGAACATTAATCTGTACACCGATAGGGTTTGAATGTTCAGATTTACCAAGGAAGTGTTGCAAACGTTCCTTATGAGTCTGTGGGGCTGTATGTGGGGGTGCAGTCACAGTCAGTAGTCCCACCAGTAGGAGAAAGGGGTGCAGGATAACCATTTTGCCGATACCTATTAGAAAACAAAAAGGATTGGGTAAGTGCAAGTACTATTTCACCCAAAGGAGTTAGGAAATTTAAATTTAGTCACCTTTATACAATTTAAGTTGGTTAGCATGCAACCACTTGTCAGTGGTCTTTTTCTGCTGTTGTACTCTGACCTGATACACAACAGGGCTGAGTTTGTTGACAATGGGATAGGGTCCTTCCCATTTGCTCGCAAATGAATGTGTGAGTTGTCTGTATTGGAGAAGCATAACTTGGTCTCCAACTTGCCAGTCGACTTCTTTGACATGTTTGTCAAAATGGGCTTTAGCTTGTTGTTGAGCTTTGCACATCTGCTTGGCAGTGAACAGGTGTGTCTTCATGATGTTGTCTTGAAGCTTTTCAACATATTTGTTGACAGATACTCAATCTGCAGCGGGGGTGTGGAGATCAATCAGTAGGTGCTCAGGTAATCTCATAGCTCTACCAGTCATAACCTCATAAGGTGTACACTGAGTAGTAGCTGCAGGTGTACCCCTAATTGCCATCAGTAGCAGTGGCAAGAGGGAATCCCAATCCTTGGGATTATCATCTATGAATTTACATAGCATCTGTCCAATGAGTGTGTTAGCTCTTTCTACCTGGCCTGAGGATTGAGGGTGGTAAGGGATGTGAAATGTTTGATCAATTCCCAGAAGTGTCTGATGCATCAGCTCAGTTGTAAAGCTAGTTCCTTGGTCTGAGATTGCTCAATTCTTCATGGATAAGGTTGCCACGATCAGATCTGACATCTGCCTGACCCTTTCTCAAGGGAGTAGCAGTGGTCAGCAGGAGATGTCAGACTCCCGGTTTGTGTGGTGCAACTTTGGCCGGCCCACAATTAGTGATATTGTGATGGTTATCCAGTCATTATGTCCTACCAACTGTAATTTGGATCCGGGCCCCATGCACTTGCTTGTTGGCTGCACTGTTGTCATCGGCCTGGTCCTTGCTGAGATAGTCTGGTTATCCTTGGAGAGGGGAATCTTTCCAGATTCCCTTAAGGAGGCTGTGGTTCAGCCCCTTCTTAAGAAGTCCTCCTTGGATCCCAACTGTCTAATAAACTACAGGCCAGTCTCTAACCTTCTCTTTTTTGGGTAAGGTTATTGAGAAGATGGTGGCTTTACAGCTGGAGGACCATTTGACCAGCTACAATATCTATGATTCTCTCCAGTCCGGTTTCAGGAAGAGACATAGTACCGAGATGGTTCTTGTTCGGGTACCAAATGACCTCCTGATAGAGAGAGATCGAAGGACTCGTTCCATCTTGGTCCTTCTTGTTCTCTCTGCAGCATTTGATTCTATGAACCATGGTGTGCTGTGGCTTATCTGTGGACTCTCGCGAGTTGTCCTCAGATGGTTTTGATCTTACCTCACGGGTAGGACTCAGAGTGGTGTCTGGGATTTGTACCTCAGCTCCATTCCCTCTATCCTGTGGGGTTCCACAGGGATCCATTTTTAGCACCCATGTGGTTTGCAGTGTATATGCTGCCATTGGGAGCGATTATTAGACATATGGCTTGAGTTTTAACTGCTATGCAGATGGTACTCAGCTATACATGTCTTTTGTGCCTGAATGAGATGATGCTGTCTCGGTGCTTAACAGCTGTCTGGTCAAAATTCAGGTCTGGATGAATGTGAGCTGGCTAAGGTTGAACCCTGAAAAAACTGAGGTGTTGGTTGTGCACCTGGGTCAGTGTGAGGCAGGTATGTTGGCAGGTTCTCCTTCGGGTTTATGGCTTGGAGGTGTCCAGCTAGCTACCTCAGACCGGGTGCGGAACCTGGGCATTATGTTTGATGACCATTTGACCCTAAAGTCACAGGTGTCAGCAGTTGTTAAAACTTCTTTTTGACCCGTTGGCACAGTGGTTGGATTTCCGTCTGCGACGCTGGTGGCCTGGGTTCGGGAATGGACTCGGGTTGCCAGAGGGCCATCTGGGGGGAGAAGGATGGAGCATCCGGGGACAGCTCTCCTTCTCTGGGGAGAGGGTGGGAATGTGCACCGGCACATGCTGACTCCTGGCAGAGGCTGGGAGCACAGCAGTGATGCCTGGTGCGGAGTCCAAAGGGGAGTGACAGACGTCTGGTGTATGCCTTGATGTCAGGACGTCACTCCCCATAGAAAAACCAGGAGATTGCTTCCTGACTGGCCAGATGGTGGTCTCTCTGTCTTCCACTGCCGCCGATCCCATGACCGGCATGCCTTAGCAGTATCCCGGGCCAATGGAAAAGTGTGCTGGCCGGCCCCACCAGTGCCTTCCCCCTCGGAGGAGGGGGACCTGCCTGGCGAAGGGTTACGCCGGGTTACCTGGGGGGACTGCCATATGAGGTGATGGCTGGTATGGGAGTTGGGGCAGGCAGTCGGGAAGGGCAATAGAGACCTGAAGGAGTGGGCAGCCAGGGAGAAGGGGAGGCGCAAAAAAAAAAACAAAAAAAAAAACCTCTGTTTACCATCTGAGGAATATCATCCGGGTGAAACACCTGCTTCCTCCAGATGATCTTCCAACGTTGGTTCACGCCTTCATTACCATCCACCTTGACTACCCCAACGCCCTTTACCTAGGGCTGCTGGGGTTGATATCTGCCACTTGCAGCTGGTGCAGAATGCAGCAGCCAGGCTATTGACTGGTGCCTCAAGAGCCAGTCATACGACGCCTGTGCTCTGCGGACTGCACTGGCTGCCGATACAGTGGCAGATCACCTTCAAGGTTGCTTTGCTAACCTATAAGGCCATACACAACCAGGGACCGGGTTACCTGAAAGATCTCCTTTGTCCCTACTGTCACCTCCATCCTCTCCAATCCACCGATGAGGGATTGCTAGCGATTCCCAGGGTTCATCTGCAAACATCTGGAGCAAGGGCATTTAGCTTTGCTGCCCCATCCCTGTGGAATTCTTTACCTCATCGGGTACAAGATTGCCTAACCGTCCAGAGTTTTAAAAATGCTTTAAAGACTCATCTTTTTGGCTTGGCATCTGGGGATTAATGCTGCTGCTGCTATTATGCTGCTATTTTGTATTCTGTTGTAATTTATATGTTTGTTTTGTTTTATAGTAATTTATTTTATTTTATATATTTTTAGTGTACAGGCGCCTTGGTTTTAGAAAGGTGCCTTTTTGCAAATAAAATTGATTTGATTTGAGTCTACCTTTAAGGGTAGACCCCACCTGGAGAACAATCTACCAGGATTTTGGCAGTTGTCTTTGCCATGTTGTTCTTAGTGGGAAATGCTTCTACCCACTTGGAGAACAAATCTGTAACGACAAGTGCAATTTTTTGATTTTACTGGAGTTGGTAAGAGGCCCAATGAAATCGATCTGTATTCCATTCCACAGTCCAGATTGACTTTGGGGCAGCAATTTGGCATTTCTTTTTACCAAAATTGGATTGTTCTGAGCACACACTATGTAGTTGTCCACACAGTGTTCTACATCTTTGGCCATACCAGGCCACCACATGACAGTTTTGAGCCTCTGAAGGGTGTTTTCTGTCCCCTGGTGTCCACCAGTGGGAGTGCCATGAACCATATGAATAAATTCAGCTCATAGGGATCATGGAGGAACCCACAGTTTGTCACCTGTATCCTGTTTGTGATAACAGATGAGCTTCTGATCACTGGACAAGTGTATATTGTCCGAGTGTCTCTTATATGGACTGCCAACAGGCAGTGGCTGTTCAGTTCCTTTGTCTAGGAATTTATACACATCTCTTATTTCAGGATCTGCTTTTTGTGCAGCAGAGAGGTCCAGTGGAGATTCTGGTACCAGTTTCTTGCTGGCAGCTATGATAGATGCCACAATAGCTGCTACACCTAGTGGGTGAGTCATTGTCCATGTCTTTCCCCCTCAAGCACCTGCTTTGGCAAGTGAGTCTGCTCGATCATTGTACTCATGGTAAGGGTCAGAAGTACAGTGGGCCCTTACCTTGTAAATGTACAGTTTATGATTAAACATGTGTGTCAGGGTGTGTATATACACAACCATTCCCTATATTTGACAGGGGTACCATCAGATGATGTAAAATTGTTCCTTTGCCAAAATGGAAAGAACTTGGTGAGTGATGAGCAAACCAAGTTGGAGTCTGCCAAAATGATGGCATCCTTGTCACCATGGGGCATGATCTCCAATGCACAGGCCACAGCTGCCAACTTGGCATACTGTGAAGAGATAACAGTGTACTTCCTAGAAATGCACCTGAAATCACCTTCCTGATTCAGAATGATCACTCCAAGCCCTGCTACCTGCTCTCCATCCACATAGGAGGCAGAGCCATCTGTAAAGATGCAAAACATGGTAGTATCTTCCAGGACCTCAGGTGTAGCTGGTAAAAATGGTCCTGGGTCAGGTAGGTCAAGTGGTTGGAAGGCACAGTCATGAGGCGTGCCTGTGAAAAGTAGGCCATGGGCCAAGACTGAGGGCATTTTAGCAGGCAGTACCTTGATGTCCCTGTCCTGCAAAAGCAAAGACCAGGGGGTCAGTCTGGTGTTAGAGATGGATCCATCTTTTACTTTGTCTGGGAGCAAGAAGTTAGTTGGGGTGTGGCAGATATGCAAGATAATAGGAGCATACCCAATAAGGTATAGAAAGTGTTTGACAGCCCAGAAGGTTGCCAAAGAGTGTCCTTTCATAGAGACTGTATTCTCTCTCTCTACGGGGGATAGCATCTGGGATGCATAGGCAATAGGTCTGTGATACCCATTGTACTTTTGTGCCAGCACTGCAGACATGGCCACATTAGAGGTAGCAGTTTCCAAATGGAAAGGTAATCTTGGGTTAGGGTTTATCAGTGCTCGGGCTGAGGCCAAGGCCAGTTTAAGCTGTGTGACAGCTTCAGTGTGGGTGGGGCCCCATGTCCATGGGACATCCTTTTTCAGCAGTTCATACAGGGGAGCAGCCTTTAAGACAAAGTTATGGATGAAGTCCCTGGAGTAGTTTACCATTCCTAGAAAGTGTCTGAGTGTTGCTACGCTTGTAGGAAGTGGGAGATCTTGCAAGCCCTGGATCTTCTTGACAGCTGGGCTGTTATATGTAGGTCAAGAAAAATTACCTCTTTTTCACATAATTGCACTTTGGAGGGCTAGCACTTGAAGCCTGCTCTCTTGAGAAGAGTCAGCAATTCATTTAGAAGAGCCAAATGTTCTTCTTTTGTGGCGGTTGCTAAAAAAGCAAGTCATCCAAGTACTGCAGGAGACACTTGGGTGTGGAAAACTCCTGCAGGGCATCCATCAAGTGGAGATGGAAGAGGGAAGAGGGAAAGCTGTTATGGAAGCCCTGGGGCAGACAGGTCCAGGTACACTGGTGCCCCTCAAAGGTAAAGACAAATTTGTATTGGCTTTCCTGTGCTAATGGGAGTGATCAAAACCCATTAGAGATGTCAAGAGCTGAGAACCACTTTTTGTCAGGGATCAGAAGCTTCAGCACATCAGGAGCTGATGCCACAGTTGGGGCACAGGCTCTGGGTAACCTGATTAAGTTTCCTGTAGTCAGTTGTGAGTCATCAGGCTCCATTTGGCTTTTTCACAGGCCATAGGCGGAGGCAGTATAGTGCAGTGGTCTAAGGCTCTGAGCTGAAAATCTGGTGACATCCAGCAGACCAGACCTGGGTTTGAATCCCACAGCTTCCAGTTGCATACTGTGTGACCCTGAGCAAGTCACTTAACCTCCTTGTGCTCCCAGGTCACTCCTGTAAAAAAGCTTTCAGTTTAGTGTGCTATATCTGGTTAAAAAAAAAACAAAACAACTAAATAAAAAAAAAAACAACTAAAAAATGGGTGAATTGACAGAAGACACAAGCCCTAATCACTCCTTGTTGTAGCAGTAACTGGATGGTCTCCCTCAATGAGGGTAAAGCTTCAGCAGGGAACGGGTACTGCTTCTGCCTCACAGGGTTAGGTCCTGGAATCTCAATGGTAGTGTGCATTCTACCGCAATCATGTTTGTTGACAGCAAACACATCAAGGTGTTCCTGTAACAAAGGTGAAAGTTCAGAAAACAGGTCATGATTTTTGAATAGCCATGACATCATACTCCTTATTGTTATGGGAGATGGCTGCTACTGCGTGTGAGTCTGGTATGGTGACAGCATGAAATTGTCTCTTGATCTGTAGCAATAACCTGTTAGCTAGGTCCACAATACAGCCATTCTGTGCAAGGAAATCAATTCCCAGTAAGCTGGGGTGATGACGTAATACCATGAGGTCAAAGACAAAATCAGTCTTGAGATGGCCTACCTGCACAGGTAGAAATGCAGCTCAATAGGTGTGTAGTTGAGTACCATCTACACCCTGTGCACCAGCCTTCCAGCTGGTAGACCAGGCAGATGTGGCTGGGTTCTCATCATGGACAACAGACATGGCTGCTTCTGTATATCCAGAAGCATGTCTAGATGGCAGTCCCCGACCATGGCCCTTACACAGGGCCATCCATTTGTGTCGACAAGCAAGTCACCCATGATCTGGACTGGGGTCTGTAATTGTCAATCAGTGCAGTTCTCAGATTCTTCTTTATCATCCTGTCCCTGCAACCTGAGGCCTACAGGAAGCTCATTGGGCCACCTCTCGATACTTCACAGGACATGAATACTGTGCCTGTGACATCAGGGCCACTATCTTGGCCTGTTTAATTAGCAGTTCCTGGATCACCATATTGACCTGGCCAGTGCCTGATGCCATGACAGGGTTCTTCCCTTGGCTGCTCAGTTGTTCAGTAGTCCAAGGCCAGAAAGGGTTAGTGTTACTAGCCAGTGTCAGAGATACCACAAAATGTGTGGATGTGGCCTCCTTTTTGGTATGGCCTCCTCCAATTGTTTCCAGAGGGTCTCATTCTCATTCCTAAGGTTCGATAGCTAGGCCCTTAATGGTACTTGCCATCAGAATTTTAGTTTTTCCAATTCCTGTTGTTGTAGTAGTTCCAGCTCCCCCCCCATGCGATTGCTTGTCGTCAGAAGGGGCTTCCTGTTAATCATTGTTACCTTCCACTATATAGTGGGTGGGGTAGGGTTCACCATGGCAACTTGGGCTGGGGCTTCCTGGGCTGTCAGAGTTTGAATGGCTGCGACCTTGTTGGTGTTTTTACCGGAAACTAGGTTACGGAGATAAACCTGGAAGGCACGTTCCATGTCTTAGGATCTCATCAAAAATATTGGTCTGCTGGTAAACATTGTATTCAACCTTTTCCTGGAGAACCAGAGTCATATTTCAGATGTACAAATCCTTGTACTCAATTTGATTTTTGCTGGCGTTTTCACTCGTTAGGCCCTTGCTAGCCTTGTAGACGAGCCACAACCGTTAATGGCAAACCGCTGGGATTTCTTTCACATTTTGCTTACCTTGTAGGCTAAGTGGGCTCCGATACCTGGGGCATTGGCAGCAAGGAGTGCCTGTGATACATCATTGTAATTGAGTATCTCGCAGTTGCGGACGGCCTCTGAGAGTTTGCCCCAGAGGGTAGGTTTGATGGTCTGTCTCAGGACTTGAACCCGGTACTCAGGTTGGGGAGAAAGCTTCTCACATAGGGAGCGCACCTTCTCCAAATGACAACTAAGGTTGTCAGTTGGGCCCATCTGTCCGATGCCTTGAGCAATTTGCTGAACAGAGTGAGCAATCTATAGGGGACTGGATGTGGGCGTACAGGTGATGGTATTCATGTCCACATGACTCAGAGCACTGCGAAGGGCAGCTTCTGCTGCCGAATCAGCGACTGCTTTGAATGCATGTATCTGGGTTACAACATTTTTAAACATGCACTCAATCCACTCTTGCATGGATGACTACCTGGCTGATGTTGCTAGATTTGTGAAGGCCTCCTTTATCATTGCGTGCACTTCTGAATTGTCTTCCCTTGAAAGGGGAGCCAATGGAAGCAGGCTCCTACTCAGAGGTGGTCGCCCTCCCGTATCATGGGGGCCGCCATGTTTGTTTTTGCATGGCAGCATAGAGTGTGTGCCAACGTGACAAGGGGGTGGGCCAACATGGCCACCACCTTAGGAATGGCTGGTAAAGGCCACCGCCCTGTGGGGCGGGGTTTTGGATGTGACGAGGTGGCTTATGTTCTCATAATCAGAGTCATCATCACCCGATGATGTAATGTCAATTGGTGTGTACTGAAAACCATTCATGGATTTTACATGGCCAATGAGAATATCTCGCTGATGGCGCATTCTCACCATCTTTTCTCTACATTTCTTATGACAAACTTTTGCAGTGCCCTGCTCAATCTCATGCTGCAATACACGATACGCAGTGCCCAATTTGACGTTCTCCCTGAGCTCTTTGTCTAGCTCATGCATCAACCTCACATTCTCTTCCTTCAATTCAACATAATCCTCTCAAACTTTCATTTGTGTCACTCAAAATGTCATTAAAATAAGATAGCTGTTTCTTATCACATGTCAACCTTTCATTGTCATCTCTTGACATACTCAATTCATGCTCAGAGTTTTGAGCAGTACAGTGCAACAGTCTATTCTTGTGATTACGGAGTGACTGTGTCTCCTCCATGAATTTCTGTTCCCTTTTCAGTGACTCTGATGCCTGCAAGCCTATCCCTTTTTTAGAAAAGCATTTTGCAGCTCAAGGGAGGCCCATTGTGCTAGCAAACTTTCTACAGCTGTATGTAAAGTTGCGCTCAAGAGACCTTTGATATGGTATTTCTTGGCTTTTTGCTTCGACTCTGGATATTGATCAGAGATCGTAAGCAAGGGGTCTTCTGCCAATTTTGCATCCAGCGTGAAACCAGTCCAGCCTCCATGGGAGGTAAGATAGTTTGAGATATCGAGTCTCAGTTCTGTGCACAATTTAGGCATGCCAAACAAAGGGGTAGACACACAAACAAAGCAGTCGAAAGACTGGACTCAAATCCTTCGCACTGTCATCCAGTGGCTTTCTGATCCCCCATGGGTAAATGGTGGAGCCAAGGTGGTATGCTGCTACTCGCAGAGAGAGTATGCCTGAAACCAAGACAGAACAAGTCCGTAAGAAAACAACCACTGTAAGTACGAATAGGTCCAAGTAGGCAAAAATGCACTACACTACTTGACATTCAGTTCAAGGAACTCAAATGGAATCCTCACTTCGTACATTCCAACCTGCACATGGTCGCCAAATGTAGCAGGATGGTAAAACCTCACCTTCTCAGGTTCTTGTTGGACTGCATTAAAGTGAAGAAACAACAGAGAAGTGGTGTCCAGCACAATAAGTGATTTATTTCTGGTATATAAAGCAGGCTTACAACCAAACAGTGTGATCACCGGGAGAATACTTCCAATCTTTCTTACCTATAGGCAGCAATATGTCTCTTCTCAGAGACGAGGTGTAATACAAAGGGTCTTATACCCTTGATAATTGTCATAGCAACAGCTAAAAAGATATATAAAAACATTATAACTGGCCAGTGGTAAATAACCTGACTTCTCACTAGCCTGGGAAAGCATGCTGAGCTAGCAGAAAGTAACAGATAGCTAAGACAATGGGTCTTGTATATCATGAAGGACATTAGCGGTTACATATGCAGTTACAGTTCTGCACTATCACTAAAGATGGCAGTATTGCCTAAATAATCATTATACAATTGTGTAAATAGAAGTATCTCCCATGTGTTACAATCAGAATAATAGCAAAGGAATTATAATTCTTAGTAAAAATACAGTAGAAGCCCTGTCAAAAGATACAGAGTTCTCTCAGCACTTAAGAAGCAGAGACCAGATTTTATTTGCTTGCAAGAGACTCACCTGAACAAAGCCGAGCATATGAAACTGAAGAAGTTTGGCATCACACAGTTAGCTGCATCATCATCATATAGGAAGGGAAAGAGACGGGGCATGGTGGTCTTGGTTCTTTGGGGCACCCAGTTTCAGGGACTGGCCACTTATGAGGATTCTGAAGGTTGACTAGCAATTTTACAGGGCTGCTTGAAAGGGTCCCTGATCACACTAGCTTCCATCTATATCCCCCCGGGTTTCCCCGACTCCAGTGATTAGAGCCCTACACCAAAAAATTAAGGAGTACCAAACAGGGACACTCATAGTGGGAAGGGACTTTAACCATGCTTTAGAACAAATTGACTCCACTAACACTAGATCCACAATGGGGGCGACAGCACTTAGGACCCTCAGGAACTACCTTAAATGGGCATACTGGGCAGATGCCTGGAGACCGATGCACCCGGGGATAGCGGATACACCCACTATTCCCCCCCACACACAGCTCGTATGCCCAAATTGATTATATTATGATCTCTAAGGAGTACCAACACCAGATAAGGGAATGCTACCACACCCCCTCTGTCCTTTTGGGCCATTCCCAACTAACATTAAAAATAGATTGGTGGCAGGAGAAAAGTGGATCATTCTGGAAATTTAATAATTATCTCTCGAGTATAAAAGATTTCACAGACATGGTCAAGACTAGAATACCCCAAATAGTGATGGAAAATAATTCCCCATAAATTTTCAAAGCCACTCTTTGGGACACTGTAAAGGTAGTGCTACGGGGGGCATTATAAAGTATGCAGCTCACTGGAAAAGGCAGCAAACTCTCCAAATGGAGGAGCTACAGCAGCAACTCCATACGCTTCAATTACAGCATGCAGACGGGACGAAGCAGTGTACCCTCTGCTGCAGACTACGAAACAACAAATCCAAAAACTTGTAGACACAAAATGGAACAAGCCCTCCAGCATCTTCAACAAAGATATTATGAGAGTGGGCCAAGGGGAACTTGATTACTTGCCCACAGATTGAGGCAACAGACCTCACAGACCTCTAACACACACATCAGGGACCCGAGGAGTGGGCAGATGATGAGAACCCCTAAAGTAATATTAGAAGCCTTTGAGAACTTCTATCAGACTCTATACACCCCAGAACAGCAGCAAAATGAGCACCAAGCAGAGGCTTACTTAGCTAAAATTAAAACTTCCCAAACTCACACAGGAGCAACAACAAATCTTGGATAGCCCCATAACCTCTGCCGAACTAGAAGCCTCCATAAGCAAGTTAAAAATGCATAAATCCCCTGGCCCAGATGGGTATACACCTGAGTTCTTTAAAATGTTTAGGGAAGTGATTGATCAGCCCCTTTTGGAGGTCTACAGGGTGACCCAAACAGATGGAGTAATCCCAGAATCATGGAACTATGCTGTTATTTCCAGTATTCCCAAACCAGGGGAAGATTCTACTTATTGTACAGCATACAGACCCATTTTGGTCTTAAATATTGACCACAAGCTTTATGCAACAATAATAGCTAAGAGACTAGAGGTGATTCTTCCAGGGCTGATTGACTATGACCAAACAGGATTTGTCCCTGGGACACAGTCCCAAGACAACATAAAAAGAACCCTGCACATCCTACATCAGAACATCCGGTCGGGGTCTCCATTCTTATTGCTGAGCCTAGATGTGGAGAAGGCCTTTGACCGAATGGTGTGGTCCTTTCTGGGAGCTATGCTGGAGGGCTTTGGCTTTTCTGAGGTCTTCTGTAAATTAATAAATAATATATATACCAAGCCCAGGGCCTATGTTAAGCTCAATGGAGGTGTATTGGCCCCTATCCCTCTGCACTGAGGTTCAAGGCAGGGTTGCCCCCGTCCCCACTCCTCTTCATCTTATATTTAGAGCCTTTGGCACAAGCACTGAGACAATGGAGGGAGTTGGAGGGGATAGAGGTGGGGGGAAGAAATGCATAAATTGGCTTTATATGCAGATGATCTGCTGATATACCTTCATAATCTGAAAAATTCATTAGGGCCACTGTGGAGCTGGTTTTTTTTTTTTGACCGAGTTTAGCTCCCTGGCAGGATATAAAGTAAATGCAACTAAAATGGAGGTCTTGCAAATAAATTATGACCCCTCTGAAGACACAAAGAAAACTTTCCCCTTTAAATGGAGTGTAATAAGCTTAAAATATCTCTGGGTTCACCTGGGGCTGGACAGCTCACAGCTGTTTTCACTCAACTTCCTACCTATTCTGGATAAATTAAAAGTAGACTTAGAGAGATGGGCACTGATCCCACTCCCCCTCCTACAACGAGTGGAGGCAATCAGAATGGTGTTGCTTCCCAAGATCTTACATCTATCCCAAACCATCCTTATCCAGATACATAGACAGTGTCGGCAGATAAGGGCCTGTGGCCCACCCAGTCTGCCCATTAGAGCTTGTAAGTTCAGTTTATGTTTTCCTAGAAGTCTGTTGCCCCTTACCCCTGACCTCCAGAATTCTTTTATGTCTATCCCATGCATTCTTAAATCCTGTGATTGTTTCAGCCCCCACCACTTCCTCTGGCAGGGTGTTCCACTTGTCCACCACCCGTTCTGTGAAGAAATTCTTCCTCACGTTTCCTTTGAATCGTCCTCCCTCCAACTTCATCCCATGCCCTCTAGTCCTGGAACATCTTTTTCGCTTAAAAATAGTGTATTCCTGCACCCTGTTCCTCCCTGTCAGATACTTGTATGTCTCTATCATATCCCCTCTCTCCCTCCTCTCCTCCAGGGAGTACATATTCGGTTCCTGCAACCTGTCTTCATAGGACTTGTGATGCAATCCATGTACCGTCTTTGTTGCCCTCCTCTGAACCTTCTCTACCCTGTCTATGTCCTTACATAGGTAAGGTCTCCAGAACTGTACACTGTACTCCAGGTGGGGCCTCACTAGTGTCTTGTATAGTGGAATTATGACCTCCCTTTTCCTGCTGGTGATGCCCCTGCCTATGCATCCCAGCATCCTATTTGCTTTACCTGCTGCCTTGTCACACTGTTTCCCTACCTTGAGGTCATAAGAGATGATAACCCCAAGATCCCTTTTCTGTTTTGTGCATGCTATATCCTCACCCCGCAACTGATATATTGTGCCTGGGTTTTTGTGCCCCATATGCATTATCTTGCACTTCTTTGCATTGAATTTCAATTGCCAAACTCGTGACCATTCTTCAAGTTTCTGCAGGTCCCTTCTCATTCTGTCTACACCCTCTGGTGTGTCTACTCTGTTACAAAGCTTTGTGTCATCAGTGAACAGTGAAATTCTGCCTTCTAGGTCATGCGGTATTTCATTGGATTGAACAGAAAGATAGCCCGATTAATTTGGGGTCCTTCTAGACTGAGGGTTAGACTTTCAGTCCTTCAAATGCCCAAGCAGAAGGGAGGGCCATCTCTGCCTAACTTGAAGCTGTATCACTAGACAGCGCAACTGAAGACAGCTGTTTACTGGTTAAATACAGCCTATATGGCAAAATGGAAGACCCTGGAATGTAAGGAGGAGGGCCTGGGAAACAGGATTCTCCTAACAAAAAAAGAAACCTACTCCCCTCACGGAGAGGGGAATCCATACACGGTCTCTGTAATACAAACCTGGTATGAGATACTGGACAATAGGTGATTCAGAAGGTAGTGTTTCTACCTCTCCTCAGTCCCATATCTAGATATGTTTGAACCAGCAAAACTGGATGTGGGCTACTGGCAGTGGGAGAAGAAGGGCTTACACTTGATATGGCATTTCCTGGGGGACAGGGAAATCCTAGCATTCCAAGATCTAGTAGGAAAGTATGGAATCAGATGTCAGGACCGATTTTGTTACTTCCAAGTAAGGGATTATATAAAATCTCTCCCCTTGAATACTCGGGGAGATGACCCTCCCCCACAGATAGCAGACTTAATCAAAAGGGCAGTAGAAGGTAGAGCATTATCCGTCCATATCATTTCACGTCTATGTAAGGGCCCTCCTTCATTGACAGGGGGACTCACCGCAAACAGACAGGCCTGGACAAGAGAACTGGGGGTACCCATCTCTGATGAAATATGGGAGAGAGCAATAGGGAGGATCCAATGGGGTATCTCTGCAGGGAGTAGGAAAGAATTTTCATGGAAAATGTTTATTAGATATTTTAGGACTCCTGCAACACTGGCAAAGGTTCAGCGGGAGAGATCTTCATCTTGTTGGCGTAGATGTGGGGTTTCACCTGCACCCTTAGGGCATATAATGTGGGATTGCCCTGCAATGGTCCCCTTCTATTGGGAGTTTCAGGGAGCCCTCCATTCTATTTTTGAATCAGATCTATACCTTACCCCCGCACTCTACTTTTTCTTGGATGTCTCAAAAAACTATAGAGACACTCTTACTGGGAAATTAATTAAAATTATTATCGTCACAGCCCAGAAAGCCATCACCAAGAAATTGCTAACTAAATATAAAATCACAATACAACACTGGCATGCCTTAATGATTACAGTCTATAGAATGGAGGCTCTGACTGTGGTTCTGAATAAAACTCAGGCCCAATTTGAACTGATATGGCAGAGATGGGTCCTCTACATTAGTGTGCTACAACCTGAATTTATCCCCTAGACAGGGAATATTATATTGGGAGAGACACCAAAGAGTGATGATCATAGAAAGTGGAGACAGGATCTAAGAGGACATTAATTAACATAGCTCCTCAGGTTAAATGAGTTTCATTTCGTATTATCTCCCATAATCAATTACACCTTAGAGATATTCCTAATTTTATGTCTGTCCTTATTAACTGTCAATTTCACAATACCTGAATATGTACTGAACTCTTCAACCTAACTGTTCATCTGAAGAAATATTATTGTAAAATCAATTGTAGTTAATGGCACTGTAAGTGTGTTATGTTATTTATGCTGTTTTGTGTTTGTAATGTTATCTGTTAAAAAATGGGAAATTCCATTTTAAAATAAAGTTAAAAAAAAAAACCAGTAGAACTCAGATCCTGACAGTTATGCTTATACGATAAGTGCCTGTGCCCTAAGGGTAGTACGTGTACCTATAAGTAGTACTGTCTGTGAGGTAGGGTGCCAATCAGGGGTGCTGGTCCATGGATAACAACACAGTTGCCAAAATATAACTGGAGTGATAAATCACTCTCGCAGGTTCTTGTTGTAACTGCACAGAAGGAAGAGACAACAGACAAGTGGTACACATGTAATAAATGAAATTTATTATAGATCAGTAATACAGGCTTGCTACCATTACAGTGTGATCACTGGGACAACACAAGTTTTCCTTACCTAGGTAAATGTAGTCTCTCATCTATTCTCAGAGAAGCTACTTGTTACACCGGGTCTTATACCATGATAATAACTATGGCAACGGCTAAAGAAGATACATAAACTGTATATAATTGGACAAAATCAGGTAGTCTGAGCAATTGTCCTAACTAGTATAAAACTTGCATAGCTTGCAGAAGATAATACAATGGACCTCTGTAGTACAAGGTCATTTGTAGTGGTGTACAAGTACTAAAGATGGCACAGTTGTCTTAAATATAAAAAAATCAGTAAAAATAGAGCAAAAAAGCATTTCTCATGGCTAGAATATATCAGTAGAACACAGATCCTGACACTTATGCTTATATGATACTTGTATTTGCCCTAAGGTTAGTATATATACCTACGTAAGTTGCTGCCCACAAGGTGGGGGCACCATTAGGAGTGCTGGACCATGGAAAACAATAGCATCTGTCATGGTAGGGAGACTTCACTGGAAGGCTGTTCTGGCAGTGGGGCTGTGTCTGGTCCGCCGCCCCTTTGTGGAGGTGGGAGGTCCAACCACAGAAAGTCTGTGCTTCGAAGGGAGGACAGTCCTCCCAAAAGTACAAAAAAAGTAGGCCCATTCCCAATCTCAATCAGGGACCCAGCACTGCTCGGCCTCGAGTTCTTCTTTCTGTTGAATGAAGAAGAAACAGTACCGCTCGAGGTCACCCTCTGGTAGGTCTGCTAAGGAATCTTTAGTAATGGAGAGCAGTAGGCCCACCCCAACCCCTTCAAGGTCTCCGGTGCTCCCCACTCTTAATGGTAGAGATTTCCGACACCGGAGTCACTCTTTGTCCTCTGATGGGGCTTCTGGTGAGCAATTTCATCACTGGGCTGCTCTTATGGAGCAGTGGGTGTGCGTCTGTCCCTGTTACCCTTGCCAGTGGACCTGGTTCCTGGGCCTTCGGGTCTTGGAGCTGCTGGGCCCCAGCTGGGGCACCTGGGTCAGGATGTGTGTGTGGTGCCCTCTCCAGTTCTAACATCATCGACGCCCACTCCACATGCCTTACCCACTCACCTTGTTTCCTTGCAGGGGCCAGCACAGGTACTGATTCCCTCTCCCATCCTTTCAGGTCTAGCAGGGGTTCACCAGTGATGCCACGGCCTTCAGCAATGTCGTGGATGGCATTGGTAGTCTCGGTTGGTGCCAGCTTCATCTTTGGTGCTGTGTGAGGTGGCGGAGTCAGCACCATAAGCGGTGTCAGTTTCGGTGTTGTGTGCGGTGCTGGTGTCAGTGCAGGTGTCACATGCGGTGTCATGGGACCCTGATACCTGGCTGGGTTTTGGAGTCTCCCATGTCTACCTGGCCTAGACCTGCCTTCGTTGGTCTTTCTGAGGTAGAAGTGGAACATGATGAGTCTGACCCTGACCTGCTTTTGTCTGAAGACCTGGAGGATGACTCATTTTATGGGGTGGAAAGCAAGTCTTCTACATCAGCTGAACCCTTGGTTGAAGACATTTCTTTCCAATCACTCCTCATGAATACAGGGTCAACCTTAGCCTTACAGACTTCCTCTGTGGACCCAGGCAGACTTTTACATCTCAAGTTCCTTCACAACCCTAACATTCCTGTAGAATTTATGCTGCCAGTGTCCCCCTCCTTTGAGACTCTGTCTCAAGCAATGTGGGACAGGCTGGTATTAATCCCTTCTGTGGCCAAGCCCATAGATAGGAAGTATGACCCCCCCCCAAAGACAGGCCTATTTTGGCATCACGGCCTATTGTGAACACTCTTGTGCTTGTGGAGAACAATAAAGCCATCCACACTCAGGAGTCCACAGCATGGCCTATAAATAAGGAGTCTTGCAAGACTGACACTTTGGAGAAATGAGTATTCGCAGCTGCAACCTTGGGCATGCGTGCTGCTAGTTACCAGGGCTGTTACTCTCAGTACGAGTACACCCTGTGTAACAATCTTAAATCAATAGTGGAGACTCTCCCAGAGTCTGACATTAACATGGAGCTTCTCCAGACTATTACCAGGGGCATGGAATCCAATAATCATCAGCTAAAAGCTTCTATGGATGCTTAAGACACCGTGGCTAGGGCAGCTGCTGCTGGGATCTGTAACAGGTGGCACTCCTGGCTCAGAATGTCCGGCTTCTCATCTGATGCTCAACAGCAGGTGATGAATGTCCCCTTTGACAGTGCTTACCTATTTGGCCCTGAAGCTCAGCAAGCACTGGAGGTCACTCAGAAAACCAGGACTGTCATTAAAACAGCCAGGCCGGCTCCTGTGGCCCCTCAAAGGGGTGGGAACCATCGACAATTTTGTAACAGGCAGTCCTTTCAAGGTAAAGGCCAAGAAGCCTTTAATAGAGAACAAACTCCTCAACCACAAAAGAAAATGCAGCACAAGGCACAGAGTCTGAAAGTGCCCAGTGCCACCCTCTGAAAATCTGGCCCAGGTCCCACCTCAGCTGCCTGAGGTAGACACCGCGACAGCAGCGGGAGGTCATCTGACTCAGTTTTACAACCAGTGGAAGTCCATCACATTGGACAAATGGGTCCTCAGGATTATTTGAGAGGGATACTCTCTCAATTTTGCAGAGATCCCCCCGATCTTCCATCCAGGTGGCAGCACAGTCTGTCCGCCACTCAGTCAGACCATCTTACTTCCGAGATACAGGGCCTCCTCAGGAACAGAGCAGTAGAAGTTGTTCTCTGGGCACAGTGGAACACAGGGTTTCTACTCCCATTTATTTTCTGGTTCCAAAAAAGAAGGGCGGCATGCGCCCAATTCTCAACCCCAGAAAGTTAAACAAGTACCTGTTCAGGGAGAAGTTCAAGATGATCTCCCTAGGAATGCTATTACTGTTGATTCATCAGTACAACTGGCTGGCATCCCTGGATATGCAGGATGCCTACCAGCACTTCCCAGTGCACCCAAGTCACCACAGATATCTCCGCTTTGCAGCTCTGGGTCAGCACTACCAGTTTTAAGTCCTGTCCTTTGGGTTCTCCTCGGTGCCTTGTGCTTTACAAAGTGTTTCGCATTTCACTTGGCGCAACTCAGAAAACTCTGCATTCAAGTTTTCCCTTATCTGGACAACTGGCTCCTAGCAAGCCCAACAAGGCAGGGGACAAAGGAAACAGTCACCATGGCTTCTCAGTTCCTCACATCCATGGGGGTTCTACTGAATCTGGAAAAATCCTAGCTTCAACCCTCCCAGCAGCTCCGCTTCATAGGAGCCCTCCTGGATATCTCCAGGGTGAGGGCTTTCCTTTCAGAGGATAGGAGGAATGACATTCTCCAGATGACTCACTACATCAGGGAGAACAATTCTGAGTTATTTGATGCAACAGATGTTGGGCCTCATGGCATCATCTGCGTTCACAGATCTGGCCCATCTACATAGGAGGACCACACAATGGATGCTCAGCACACAGTGGTCACTGGCCACGCATCCACAGTCTCTCCAATTAAAAGTGACAGAGCCACTGATGAGATCACTTGTATAGGGGAGTCAGCATGACAAGCTTCTTCAAGGTCTACCCTTTGCCCCCATCAGAATCTCAGATCTCCATCACCATGGATGCATCTCTGATTGGTTGGGGAACTCCACTGCCAAGATCTCCATACTCAGGCTGTGTGGAATCAGGAGGAGTCTCATCTACACATAAATGTTCTGGAAATGAGCGCTGTCCTGTACACTGTTTGAGCCCTGAAGGATGTCCTCTGTCAAAAGGTAATTCTTCTTCAGACGCACAGCAAGGTTGTGTGATGTATTATATCAACAAGCATGGTGGGGCACACTCCTACCCTCTGTTCAGGGAGGCCATGAGGGTGTGGGAGTTGTGTCTTGAGCACGATGCACTGATTCAGGCAGTCTACCTTCCAGGAACTCAGAATGACTAAGCAGATTGCCTCAGCAGAACGAGGTGGATCCACACAAATGGTCACTCGCACCAGATGTCATACAAATCTCTATTCAACAAGTGGGGCAGTCCAGACCTGAACCTTTTTGCGTCCCCATTCAACGCAAAACTGCCTCTATTCTGCTCCAGAAATCCAGAATCTGGCATTTTCTGTCAGGATGTATTCAGACTGCTGTGGACAAGACACTTTCTGTATGCATTTCCTCCTCTTCCCTTAGTTCAGAGGTCGCTGGTCAAATTGAAACACAGGAGGGCAGGATGATTCTAATGGCCCCATACTGGCCTTGACAGATATGGTTTCCATTGATCAACAGATTGTTGGAAGTCCCTCCAGGGCAACTTCCTCTGTGAACAGACCTCCTAACGCAGGAGCCTTTGGTCCATCCCAACCTGTGCTCCATTCATCTCCCTGCCTGACTACTGAGGAGATAGAAGTAGGTAGGTTTAAGGTTTCTCAGAGAATCTTGGCAATCCTCTTGGCAGTGCATAAGCCCTCCACTAGTAAGACTTACACAGCTAAAGGAAATGCTTCTCGATTTGGTGTGTGAAGTCCCTTCTGGACCCTTTCTGTTGCCCACCAAAAAAAGTGTTGGAGTACCTCTTAGACCTCTCAAATGTAGGACTGCAATACTCGACAGTGAAAGTACACTAGGCATGATTTCCACCTGTCATGAGCCAGTACAGAACATGACACTGGCTCAGTTACCACTAGTAAAGAGATTCCTCAAGGGCATCCTACACACTAGATCCATGTCAGGAAACTGGTGACTGCGTGGGGTATTAACCTCATGCTAGATATGCTCACATGTAAACCTTCTCAGCCTCTAGTGACCTATGACTTGAAGTTTCTGACCTGGAAGACTGCCTTCTTGGTGACCATTACTTCTGTTCGTAGGGTCTCTGAAACGCACGCCTTGGTCACAGACCCTGTGCATACAGTCTTTCACAAGGACAAGGTGTCTACATGAGGCCTACCAACTTATTTTGTTTTAATAGTCTGATTCTGATGTTGTAAGTTGTATTTATTGTGTCTGGATTATTGTATTCTGTTTTATGAAAATTAATAAAATCTTTAAAGCAAAAAAACCAAAACAAGGAGAAGGTGGTACTTCGTACTCACCCTAAATTCCTACCCAAGATGGTTTCAGATTTTCGTCTCAATCAGCCCTTGATTCTTCCCACTTATTTTGCTAACTTCCAGAATGAAGGGGAATGCAACCTTCACTCTTTGGATGTCAAGAGGGCTTTACAATTCTACATCGACAGAATGGGGGAGATTCACAAATCCAAGCAACTCTGTATCATTCAGCATGGCCCGGCTGGGCCAGACAGTTGCCATTAGATATATTTCTGCTTGGATAGTGGCATGCCTTTGTCACTGCTACTCGATGACACAAGTCAAGTTGGAAGGCTGGGTCTACACCCACTCTTCCAGAGCAGGGGCGGCATCCCTGGCAGAGATCCCTAATGTGCCCATTGCAGAGATTTGCTAAGTGGCTACTTGGAGCTCAGTGCATACCTTCATGAAGCACTATGCTCTAGATGTCCATGCCAGACAGCACACTTCCTTTGGCAGGACAATCCTTAATGGACTTCTGTCCTGAGTGAGCTCTGTCTTCTGCCACCCTGCTCGGGGGATTAGTTTTTAGCTTGGTACTTACCCAGCAGTATGAGTGAATGGTGAAGACTTTAAGTCCAGGAAAAATATGGAAATTTTGTACCTACCGTAATTCTTGATCTTCTTGGACAAGTCTTCACCATTCATTCATATACCCACCCACCAACCCCTGAGCTCACTCATCCTGTTTCTGGTCTTCACTCCCTCGATGGTCTGGGCTGTGAAGACATTTTTGAATTGACCCTTCTTATTCAGGTCTTCCGGGCTATCTTATGCCCAGATTAGGTTAGTTTATGCTGCACCTCCTCGGTCAAAAAGGTACCGAGGTGGTTGGAGAGTCGACACTGAGATAGCCCACACAGGTACAAGCCAGCCTCACAGTGCCATGCATGTGCAGTCCTACCTCAGAGCCGACCATCCTGAAGATTTTTGGCTCATGCTGGGTCCTAGCGCCTCCGGAGTACTACCCAGAAGTATGAATGAATGGTGAAGACTTGTCCAAGAAGATCAAGAATTACGGTAGGTACGTAATTTCCATTTGTTTGATGACTTAGGGGGTAACAGTGAATTGACCAAAGTCTGTACTGGCTTCTTGCCAGAGGCTGAAGTATATAGGGGCAGTCTTGGACACAGAAAAGGGCCATGCTTTCCTGTCCTGGATAATGCAGAAAACCTGATTGCTAAAGCCACATTGCTATGCAACAGACATTAAGTCCCAGCCAGAACTATTCTACATATTTTGTGATTCATGGCAGCAGCCTTTGTTACTGTGGCACTGGACCACTTACACATGAGGGTCACACAGTGGATATAAGGGTCTAATGGGATTAGCTGGCAGACCAGCTGGACCAAATGGTCCTCATCATGACTCCATTGTGCAGAGCACTGACGTGATGGATGGACTGTAACTACCTATTAAAGAGCATTTCATTCCTTATTCCAACTCTAAAACAGATTTACATCACTGATGCCTCCAGCTCCAGGTGGGAGGGGGATGGCACTCCTGGGGCCTTACCAGACACAAGGTTCATGGGCCCAGGTGGAAGCCAATTTGCATATAAATGTCC
The DNA here is from genome assembly GCA_016271365.2 of Neoceratodus forsteri. Taxonomy (NCBI): domain Eukaryota; kingdom Metazoa; phylum Chordata; order Ceratodontiformes; family Ceratodontidae; genus Neoceratodus; species Neoceratodus forsteri. The sequence goes on from CM028137.1 coordinate 515,122,503, forward strand.
TGGAGATGAGGGCTATTTTGTACAGCCGCCAGGCATTTCAGGAGCATCTGACTCCAGGTCCCCTCTTGATATAGACAGAAAATGTCAGTGTGATGCACTGTATCAACAAACAGGAAGGCACTCATTCCTATCCCCTTTTCAGGGAAGCAATGCACATACTGTATGGTACTCGGCACTGGAACATGGCCTAGAACTGTCAGCTGTGCAGCTCTCAGCTATCCAAAATGTCCTGACAGACAAGCTGAGCAGGTCACAGTCCAAAATGCACAAATAGGAACTGCTGACCTCAGTGGGTAGACAAGCTCTTCACAAGATGGGGTTATCTAGAGTTGGACCTTTTTGCATCCCAAACAACACAAAACTGATGCATTTCTGCTTGCTTGCTCCAGGGCCTGGAGTTTTCTGGGGAGAAGCATTGTCCGTCTCCTGGAAAGGGACATTTCTGTGCACATTCCCTCCAATTCCACTAATACAGAGGGTGCTGCTCAAAGTGAAGAATGAGGATGACATTCTCATCCTCGTTGCTCCTCTTTGGTCTTGTCAGATATTGCTTCCTTTTCTGCAGCAGCTGGCAATGGAGCCCCCCAATGCACTACCTCTGTGCAGGGATCTGTTGTCATAGGACAATAGATCTCAGGTCCTTCCAGACCTGAAATCCCTGCATTTGCATGCATGGCTCTTGAAGACATAGCCATAGCACATTTTGATGTATCCCTTAAGGATGCCGATGTGCAAGCTGGCCTAGTGGCGCAGAGGGCTGGGGTGCTTAGTGCCTTACCTCTCCCATGCCAGCGACCCAAGTTCAGGAAAGAGCTTGGGTTGCTGGGTGTCGGCCAGGGGGGGGACCAGGAGCAGGAACAGAATTGAGCAGCTGGCAGGCAGCTCTCCTCTCCTGGGCAGGGGAGGTAGGTCTACCCGGTGCTTGACTGCCATCGACTGGAGGCTGAGTGGTAGTGTCGTGCAGATGGGGGAACCAGGCAGTATGCCAGGGTGGGTGGAGCAGGGGCACCTGGATCTGGGGTGCATGCGTGCCTCTACATGCATGTGCAACCATGCTACTGCAGCCCTGGGGAAGTAAGGAGAAATAACTGGAGGAAACAGGATGGGCATGACAAGGGTGGGTGATGCCTGCTAGATACATCTCTACCCATCGCATCACCAGGAAGCCTGGAGTGAGGAACTAGATTATGTGCTTCAGGGAGGATCAGACCTCCCTCTCCTGGCCCCGCCACAGGAGGAAAGCCCATGGGGTGCCCTTGTTACCAGTCATACCTCTCAACTGTCCCTGATTTTCAGGGATGTCCCTGATTTTGCCTCAAAATTTTACTTTGTCCCTCCTAAAATTTGTGTTTTTGTGGCTAAACATTGGGGACTGTAAGCACAAAACAATGTCAAGGATTAAAGTTACAGACTTGTTCTTTTTTAGAAAATGCATTGTGCACTAAGCCCCATATTCTGCCAACTTTCTGGGTGGATATCTCTAATTTTGAAGATGTGTCCTTGATTTTGGTCCTTTGTTCCTGATTTTTTTTAAGCCTTGTCCCTGATTTATGAGGCAGGAGGTTGAGAGGTATGTTACCAATACCTGAGGACGACTAAGAAGGGGATGGCAGCAGCTGGCAGAATAGAGCCTCCCCTGCCATGGCCACAAGGAGCACAAATAGAAGATGGAGAAAAAAAAAAGGATGCTGATATGCTGGTTGTGGCCAGAAAGCCTTCTACCAACCATACATAGTCACTGAAATAGAAGCAATTCATTGTGTGCACTGTTACCAGGAATTTGGACCCATTCATCTGTCTGATATATGCAGTGTTGGAATACTTGCTGTCACTGTTAGATTCTGATCTACACTATTCCTCACTAAAGGTGCATTTGGCCAGTATATCAGCTTTCTGTGCACCTATTGATGGTTGTACAGTTGCCCAACTGGAGGTCTCCTGTACTTTTCTGAGAAGTGTTTTTACATATAAAACCTCCTAGCCATAATTCAGTCCCACCTTGGGATCTGAAGTATGTCCTACAGAAACTGACTTTGGCTCCTTTTGAGCTAGCCGCAAGTTGTAGTTTATACTTTCTGTCATGCAAAGCATTGTTGCAGAGGGCTGAGGCTTTGGATGATTTACCTTGCGTCACGTCAGTGACCCGGGTCAGTGGATTTGGCATGGGGGGTGGACAGAGCAGGATCGGGCAGCTGAAAGGCAACTCTCCTCTCTTGTGAGGCTGTCACCCCCCCATAGTTCCACTGCCATTGGGTGGAGGTCTGATGGTCAGCGTAGGAGGGAGGGGGCAGTGAGTAGCAGGAGGGGCATCCCAGTTCTATGGTGTGCGTGCACCTCCACACGCATACGCATGGCTGGGACATGGGCTAGGAGAAAATAGAGAATATTGGGGCCATAAAAACAAATAAAAGAATGGAAAACTGTTTTTAATTGCAGTCATTGCTACAATAACTTCTGCTTGAAGGATTTCAGAGCTACAGGCTTTTATGTGTGAGCCTCCTTGTTTTTTTACAAAGATGGAGTTTCTTTGCACACCGATCCTAAGTTTTTAATGAAGGTGGGATTGGAGTTTACATTAATTCAGATAATACACTTTCCAGTTTATTACCCTTAGTATGCAAGTCAGGGTGAGGCAGTGCTCCATGCTTTGGATTGATACTAGGATTGAGAAGTTCAGTGCCACCCTTGACTCTGTAACTTTGTCCCAGAAGGACCAGAAAAAGAAGCTGAAGAAACAGCCCTTTCAGTCACAGCCTCCCTGGCAGGGGCAGTCTCAGGCCAGGTGCCCCAAGCAGAAGTCTGGGACCCAACGTATTAAAAAGGGGAGGGGCAGGGGTAGTAGTGCCTCTCCGGTGGTAGCCGCTGGTGCCTGCATAAAAGCTACCTAGTAATGGGTTGGGGGTGTCATCCCTCCACCTGTCCCATCCCCAGCTGCTCTCCTAGTCAAAGGCTGGCTACATCACTTCTTGCCATGTTGTTCTGCTGTCACAATGGACAAGTGGGTATTGAGCATCATTTGCAGAGGACTATCTCTAGATTTTGAAGCTCTCCACCCCATTGCCTCCATGTGCCTTGAGAGTCCGGGGTGTTTCAGAACATGCTGTCCATCCTCAGGAGGGCACATTGCCAGTGTCACAAACCCACTCCTGGGGTCCAGGTCCACTGAGCTCATAGTTCCCACTCCTAAGTGCAATCTGTGATGGGGGGAGCAGGAATACCCTCCTCCTGTAGTGCTCGCAGCATTCACAACTGAACACTTGCCATGAGATCCCACGGCTTCTTCTTTAAAATCTGGGAAAGGGTAAAATAGAGCCTCAAGTCTATAGCCGGGGTGAACCCTCCTTGGTTGCTGTACTCGGGGGGGGGGGGGGAGACTCAAGGTTTTACAAACCTTTCATGACTGGCTCTCATAACCCTGATTGTGTCTTCTTCCATGGGTGGTGCAGCGACCTAGTTCCCCCTTACAGACCTTACCAAGGCCTAAGTATCTCCTCTATTTGGGCCCCAGACTTCCCTTTCAGGATGCTAGTCTTGGTAGTGAATGGTAGCACTTTAGCAAGTACAGGCTGGTCTCAGACTTGAATAAACCTTCTACCTTTTTACACACACACATATGCACACACATGCACACATCACTCACAGGCAGTTTTAAAAGCAAAGTGCTTTTACTAAAATTACTTGTCATACAAACAAAATATTTCAGAAATCTGGTCACAGAATAGCAAAACAAAAAGTTGGAAAATATACATCAAAAACACATTGTGAAGTTTTATTTATTTTATTTAGCTTTTGTTAACCAGGTAAGCACACTAGACATTCAAATGCCTATTTTCAGGTGCAGCCCAAGAGATTACAAGAGGATTGAGGGCAAAAGTAGATATTACAGTATTTCAGAAAAGGTAATAGTCAGGTGCAGCAAGACTTTTAACTGTCTAGTTTCTATCTTGTCCATGGATGATCAAAGTCCAGAAAAATAAATTAACTTATGCAATAGTTTCAATGTTTCTGTAGTCACTGGTCTGCGGTCTGGCTTTTCTTGTGTGTCAGAAGAGTGTCCAAAATGCAATGCTATGCTCTGAGTTTCTGTTCTGAGGACCTTTTAAAGGCTGGGTCCTCCAGTCTGTGATACTGGGCCAGCAGGGGTCTCTCTTGCTGTTTCCAAACTTTGAGGGAATCATCATTAGTAGTACTCCAGGTGTCCCCCCACTGCCCAGCTTCCTGCCACTCATTACACATGTAAATACACCATGACAGTCCCTGGAAATATCTTAGCTTTGACGTGGAAGCGTTTATGATCATAGGAGATCTTTTCTATACCCTGACTATTTATGACCCTCTTCCTTTGATCAGCTACCCCAAGCCTCTTTGGAATGTAATTTTCAAGTTCCTGTCAGCAGCCTGTTCTCAAGTCACAGAAGAATGTCAAATATTTTGCAACAGATCCAGAAACAAATTATTTGATACCTTTTATTGGACCAACATGGATGTTACAGAAAAGAACAAAGTGCTCTAGCTTTTGAACCAACCAGATCCTTCTTCAGAAGCTTTGTGGCAGTTATTTGAAATATCCCATACTATTAACACCAGATTATATTGTAAGTTGTAAGCTCATCTTGCAAGTATTAGAGAGAATGCCACCCCAAGGTTTTTTTTAATCACTAGAATGCTTTCTTGGCATACTGAGACATTTTGAAATTTATGTGACAAGAACTCTCTGGCTGTAGAGAATTCTTGATAACCTTTGCCCTTCTGAGGCTCCTCAGTTAAAGGCATGCTGGTGTTAATTAGCTTCTCTGATGTAATCTTCTGTTATGTTTTAAATGTATATTTTAAACCAATAAGAATTATTTCTGTTTTTTCAATATAATCTGGTGTTAATAGTATGGGATATTTGAAATAACTGCCACAACGCTTCTGAAGAAGGACCTGGTTGGTTCAAAAGCTACAGCATTTTGTTCTTTTTTGCAACAACCATGTTGGTCTAATAAAAGGTACCAAATCATTTGTTTCTGGATCTGTTCTTAAAAGGACCAATACGGCATCTACAACATTTTTTTGCAAATATTTTGCAAAACATTCTCTCTTTCCTGTGACCTTTTCAGTAACTGTGTATCCCTCTATCAAAGTTCATTCTCCTGGCCTGTTTGGAAATTTATTTATAACAAAATCACAGAAATATATAACAACATGTCTGTAATGTTCAACAGTGGCTAAATCACCAGAGCCAGGTGCTTGCAAATGGAGCAACTGCCCATGTCCAAGATACACTGGCCAGTCTGAATGTGTCAAGGTACTTCATTATCCAAAAACAGACAGGGGCCTGGCATCCCATACTGGATCTACATGATCTCAATCAATCTGTGTAGAAACGCAAGTTCCGGTTGGTCAATCTGAACTAGATTTTACCATCACTGGAGCACAGCAGGTGGTTTTGTTCCCTGGACCTCCAGGACATGTCTTTCCATATCCCTGTCTCCAGGTCCTACTGGTACCTCCATTTCTGAGCAGAAGGAGTCCAGTACCAGTTCCAGGTCATGCCCTTTGGCCTCTTCTCTGCACCAAGGGCCTTCATCAAGTGCATAGCAGTGGTGGTGGCCCACCTATAGCACCTAGGGTCAGAGTATTTCCCTACCTAGATGACTAGCTGGTAGCCAGTCCATCCAGAGAGGCTGTGGCAATATCTATAGACCTGGCTCTCCAGACCTGCCAAGACTTGGGCCTATTGGTCAACCCCGACAAGTTCAAACTGGTATCAAAGCAAATGATCCAGTTAATTGGGGCAGGACTAGACTCACTGCATGCCAAGGCCCACCTCCTGATGGAACAGACACAGGATCTTACCTCCTTTGCCCGATCATTTCAGGTTGAGCACATGCATCCTGCCCAGGATTTCCAATGGCTGCTGGTGTACATGGCATCTTGAACCAATGTCATCCAATGGGCCCATTGGTGGATGCGCCATCTTCAGTGGGAGCTGGGCCATCAGTGGTCCCAGCCCCTAGGCCACTAGGACTGGCCAGTCACAGTGACCCAGCCAATGTGGGACACCATTCAGTGATGGCTGATCCTAGAACATCTTGAGGAAGTAATCCCATTTCTCTACCCAGAGCCAAATGTCACATTGACAATAGCCACATCTCTATCATTGAGGCACAGGTCAGGAAGCATAGGAAAACCAGGAACAGTTTCAAATTTTACAAACAGCATTTTATTTTTCTGAATAACAGCAAAAAAATGAAAAATATGTACCTACAGTAATTCTTGATCTTCTGTTGTATCTTCACCATTCATTACTGTTGGGTGTAAGCTGGAGGCGCGCACCCACCATGGGAGTGTTTTTTTGGGGGAAGGAGTCAGAGCCAATGGCATCACCCATGTGGCTGACACACCAGCGCAGTGGACGTGGGTTGGCCATTAGGCGCTGCAGTCCTCTCCTCCATCCCAGTTCTGTATAGCCGGAGAGGCAGAAAACAGGGTTAGAGAAGAGAGAGTGAGGCAAGACAGCAGAGTAAAGGAAAAGATATAAACTGAAAAAGGTATAAGCTGGATAGAGGACAGAAGAAGAGAACCATACCCTAAGTGGCCACAGGGCCCCAGTCCTTGGGTGGTCTCAGGGAGAGGAGAGGGGAAGGCAAGGATAGACAAGGAATGATAGAAAAGAAAGCGAGACGGGGGATAAAGGGTGAAGGAAGGAGAAAGTTAACTGCCACAGTAATTTGGAAGACCACTAGCATGATAGTTTCAAAGTCCCAATGGGGCTTGAAGACAAGGGAGCAAGGATCCTGCCAGTTAAGGGGTATCAACCCAAGGTCTGAAAGGGACAAATATCTACGAGGCTAGGTGAAAGCAGACTTCTCCACCCTCCTTTATAAATTAAGAGAGAAATCTAAACCCTAGGTTTCACCTACTGTCCCTTGAAGGGTATCGGTCTAAAACAGAAGAGCAGTGTGTCCTGATGTAGGAGCAGGGAGAAATTCTGGAAGAGTTTCTCCATGAAAGGATTAGCAAAGTTCTCTCTCTCTAGGAGAAGAGAACCACAGCTCCACCGTGTCAAGGGAGGGAAAGGGAGGGGTAGAGAGAGAGAGAGATTTCCCAATGGACTCGCTGAGGACTGTATTGAAGAAAGACAGCCACGGGGACCTGCCAGAGGATAATTCAGCCCCACGAGGGTTGCACTGTAGAACTGTGAAGAGAATCTGAGGGAGTTCTCTCAGTGATTATCAGGGTGAAAACCCCTACTCACCTTCCTCCAGGACAAACTCTCTCTGACTCTGGAGAAGGAACAGAAAGCTCCAAGATACCAAGGAAACTCAGCCTCTAATTGGCCTCAAGAGGAGGAGGGTGAGCAGGGTGGAGGAGATGCCCAAAAACTGAGGCCCATGAGGGGATGAAGGGTGGAAGCCAGTAATGAATGGTGAAGATACAAGAGAAGATCAAGAATTATGGTAGGTATGTAATTTTCATATCTTCCCCTTGTCAATCTTCACCATTCATTACTATTGGGTGAGAACCAAGCCCCACAGAGGGGACCTGGCACAGTCCTGAGGGAGCAGATCCCTCAGCCTCCTGCAAGAGAGATGCAGGAGGGGAGACCCTAGCCGTACTAGACTAGCAAGATCTAAGTCTGTTCAGGGTGAGGAGATGTCCCCTGTGGCTGGGGGGGGACAGAGGGTGCCCCTGAAGAACTCTCCTCGCCCTGCAAGAGAAAAGGCGGGTCCCCCAGAAAGTGGAGGAAATCAACCTACGCCGGGCAACAGGTGACAATCTGGATAGATAAAGCCATGCCGTCCACCTAATACAGATTGCTGTTCTTGCTAATCTGGAAGCCACCTCATTGGTGTCGTAAGATGCCCTTGCTTGGTGCTTTGCAAGCTCCAGACTTTGAGCAGAGAGGGCAATGGCTTGTCTAGATTGCTCCATATCAGACAAGGATGCTAGTACCTGAGCTAATATCGACCACAGGTGCCTGTTATGGGCAGTGTGGTGTGTCTGATGGGAACCTATGCCCATCAACACACAAGCTGAAGAGAAAACCCTTCATCCCCACTGGTAGAATTCTGCAAAATCTGGATCTGGGGGTCAGTCGTCCGCCAGGTGCTGAAGCCCAGAGGAGTATCTAGGGATGTCAAGTCCAGAGGGTGAGGCAGGGAACCTAGAGACTCTTGGAGGCCACAATACCATCTCCTGCAGTCTGATGGGGTGGGAGAAGGGGGTCTGGAGACTGCCAGGTGTGGATAGATGCCTTCTGGAAGGGATGGGCCAGGACGGCACCACCAGATGGTGAGCACTGAATTTGCTAAGGAATGAACGTGTATCCTCCTCGGTATTGCTCCTCAGAACACGGAAGATGCAAAGCTCCTGTACCAGCCTCAAAAGAAACCACTGAAATTTCATGAAATTAGAGTCAGAGGAGAGCGATGAGGAGCTTGAATGTCCAGAGCACTCTGGCGGGGGGGGGGACAGGTGGAAGACCCATTTGTCCATGGCCCTAATGTAGGTAGGAAAGGCTGCCACAGTGGCTCTGAACATCCCCCGGGTTAAGGGCCCCATGGGACCCACATGGACCAGGAGAGGAAGGGGGCGTCTGCAGAGGGATGGGCGATAGGCACCACACTGCGAGTGTCTGACCTCTGCCAGGGCTCTGAACACCAGTGACTGATCCCACTGCTTGAGGGGGCCCTGAAGCCATACTGGGTTATAAAGGTTGAGACTGGGAAGGCAAACTATGGAACAGCCCTAAAGGGGAGTCTCCCCTGTGACACACCTGTAGTTGCATGTGTCCAGAAGGGCAACCCTCTCCACTGCCCATCTCTGAAACCTTGAGGGAAAGGTGGGGTTCAGCACTGTGACTCCACCCCACCCCCACAGGGTGGTGGAAGAGGGCAGCTACACCTCACCCCGACATTGTGACCCCTCAGACTCAGAGGCAGTCCTCTTCCTCAGTCCCAGTGAAATGGAGTCCACCAATCCAACAGGCTCCCTGAAAGAGGCCGTAGAAGTGAGGGCCCCACCCCCCGGAGGGCCACAGCAGCATGAGAAATGGCAGCTGACTGGGTCTCCCCAGAGAAAGGCACTCTGCTGTAAGCCCCCAAGCTGCTGCCCCCAATGGATCCATGGCCACCCCCAGTCGAAGAATCGTTGAGGGTGGCAGGCTCTGGGGACTCAGGGATAGGGACACTGGGCCACCTGGTGCCATGTCCCACAGGGCTCTCTGACTCCAAAGAGTGAGGCCTCCAGTCTGGGTCTGCCTCTGAGTCATCCTCCTCCTCTGAAGTGGAGCCCAGGCAAACCTCCAGGCTGGTGACCCTGGGAATGCCCCTGGTAGTGGCACTGCTATGGGACACAGCGCCACCCTAGGCACCATCCCAATCACCAGTGTCACAAATAGTGGCAGGATCCAGGATGGCATCAGAAGGTGGCACCAAGGGTCTGCCCAGTGCTGGGCCCAGCAGCTGTGGGCCATGACAGTGGGGGAGCCTCCACCTCCATGGAGGTGACTGCCAGAGCGGTGCCAGCAACATGACTTTGGGGGGAGTCATGTTGCTCCTCTGGCACCAAAGAAGAGGCCTCCTCCTCTGCAAGGCTGGAACTGGAGGAGGCCCCCTCCTCGCTGGGCCATATAGACCCGGGAGGGGGATCCAGAGGAAGGGTCTAGAGTCCTAGCCTGGGAGACTCATGAACATTGTCATCCTCCAAAAGTCGTTGAGGTCCTGCTGACTTTAAAAACGTGGATTTCCAGAACATGATGGTCCATGGAGAAGCAGGCATTGCAGCGGTCCATATCGTGGTTGGGTCCCAGGCATCGCAGACAAACATTATGCCGGTCCAAAACAGAAAAATACCAGCCACAGGGGCACCGATGCATAGGGACATGGCCTGCTTTAGACTTATGTTTAGCCCCAGAACCAGACATGATGCGAAAACAATAGTAACTTTAGAAAAAGTTCCTGGCACTGTCTACAAAAATAAGAAAGGAATGGTCTTACTGGCCTGCAATGGTGTCAGGAAGCTGGGAACCGGGATGAAGGAGTTGGTTTCATAAACAAACAAGAAGACCTAATGATGCAACAAAAAACGTAGACTCACGCAGCAGGTGCAACCTCGACAGTGGGAGAAACAGAACTGGGATGGAAGAGGAGTCAGTGCTGTGCCAGTGTGTCAGCCACATGGGCAGTGCCATCGGTGCTGACTCCCCCCCCAAAAAAAGCATCTGTGGCAGGTGCGTGCCTCCGGCATACACCCAACAGTAATGAATGGTGAAGACTGACAAGTGGAAGATCAAAATTATTTAGTATAACTATTTACAAATTCAGTACAGACAGAAAAAACTAAGTCCTTCTTCTGTGGGTATCTCTTAATTTCAAGTTTCAGTCTCTCACTCTCCTCGTCTCTCTAGCAAAAGCACTGCTGCTGTTTTTATAAGTCTTTGTCTGGGAACTTGTTAACAGAGCCTGCTCCACACAGAATGTTCTTGTCAGTTTCATTCCTTGCAGGTGCAGCAAAAAGAACATAGTGATCCAGAACTCTGCAAAGGGCTTAAAAACTGCATCTCAGGTTACCCCTTGAGTTCCAAATAGCTTTTTGCAATCATTTCAACAGTATAACTCTATAAAGTTTTAAACAAATGATCCCAGTATCACATATAGTTTTACACAGAGATTCACATATATTTTTTATAACTGCAGATATTCAAGGGGGAAGAAAAGACAGAACAGCAAGTGAAGGCAGTGAGATAGCGAGAGTCAGAGAACTGCGAAACCGTCGGAGAGATCAGTTCTTAGGTCTCACAAGAAAATTTGGTTGCATAACCAGACAGAGAAGAGATAGAAAAGGAGAGGACAGAACAGACCCTTGCTGTTTAAACTCTTTCTGCATAACAAATGGGGCAGGGCCATATGCAACCCTGTCATATACCCCCCTCTTTAAGAAGGAACCTGTTTTACAAAATCAGGTTTCCAAAATGTTCTATTAAATTCCCATTTAACATTAGCTTATAACCTTTACAGTTCAGTGCATATGCAAAACAGCAGAGAAGTTTCAACTCACATTTTTTCAACTTTCAGAATTCTCAAATCCTGATCCATATCCTGACAGAAAATCAGCATTGATATTCTCTTTCCCAGAATTGTGCATCACGTCAAATTTTCATGTCATTTTTTATTTTATTTTCATATTGGTAGGATTGTGGGACAAGTCCATTTTCACAAACACCCAGTTTAATTTAAATTTAAATGGCTGTAGTGCCAGGTATCACTGTGTGATTCTAGAATTTTTATCCTTCATTTGGTTAAGCAAAGCAGAAAAGGCACACATCTAGGTGCTCCCTGAGCAGAAGCACTCCAATTCACCGGGTCAGCTTGCCTGCTGCAGCTGCCGCCCACACCTCCCCGTCGGCTCCTGCATACAAGAAAAGGCACACATCTAGGTGCTCCCAGAGCAGAAGTGCTCCGATTTACCAGGTAGGCTTGCCTGCTGTGGCCACCGCCCACATCTCCCCTCCAGCTCCTGCATACAAGAAAAGGCACACATCTAGGTGCTCCCAGAGCAGAAGCGTTCTGATCCACCGGGTCTGCTTACTTGCTGCAGCCACCACCCACACCTCTCCGCTGGCTCCTGCATACAAGCTACACTGCTGTTCCATCTTCATGCCGATTGGCCAAGTGTGGTTTCTGAGCACCGTGATTGGATGGCCTGTGTAGGGTAGCAGCTCCCACTGGATACCTGCCATCAAGCCACATAGGAGCTGTTTTAGCTGAAGCTTGTTGCCCGAAGCCACTTCGGCGCTTGAAATTTTTTGGTTTTTTGCCTGCTTTTTTAACTGCTAAACCTGATATACTAACTGCGGATAGAATGTATTAGTACTTGACATTTAGAGTGAACTGGAACCCTGTAAAAACTAGAGTTTATTTTCTCTTTTTTGTTTATCTTTTTTTTTCCCCTCTCTAAATAGTAGTGCATGGAACCCTGTAAAAACTGTTTTAATTTTACCACATTTACTTAAGTTAGTAACCTCAGGTGTAGCCTTCTAAGCAACTGCTGAGTTTTCTCTCTCCCACTCTGTCCCGCAACCTAATTTTTTTTTGTCTGTATTTTACCCCCAGCTAATCCTCTATTAACTTGCACCCTTATTCTGTTCTACCATTCCCTCTCAGCTACCTTGAGCCTTACCTACTTCCATTTTGAATTTGTCTTACTCTTCCAATGGCGCCTAAACACCAGCCCCTAATTGTAATTCATGTCTGCTTGTAATTTGAACTTGGCGCCTTAATGAACAGCAGCAGACCTCTGTTGACCCCCAACCCCATAGACTCTCAACTACTTCTTTTGTCTGGGTCTCTTAAATCCCACCTACCGATTTAGTGCCCAGAGCTTCCCAGTCCACCTAGCTAGACCTAATCCTGCCTTTCTCTCTCTTACAGAAAAGGTGCACATCTAGGCAGTCCCGGAGCAGAAGCGCTCTGATTCACTGGGTCAGCTTGCCTGCTGTGGCTACCACCCACACCTCCCCACCGGCTCTTGCATACAAGGTGCACCTCTATTCCATCTTCACGTGGATTGGCCAAGTGCAGTTTTTGAGTGCTGCGATTGGCTGGCCTGCATAGGGTAGCAGCTCCCATTGGATAATAATAAATAAAAAATGCTCTATGTATTATGCACCTTTCATGTATCAAGGCGCAGTACAATAAGACAATAAAACACAATAAAAACAAAAAACATTATCATAAAATATATGATACAAATGAGTAATCATCGCCACCATATGCTTTTATCCTTCATTTGGTTAAGCCAAGCAGAAAAGGATACCTGCCACCAAGCCACAAACGAGCTGTTTCAGCTGAACCTCGTCGCCCGAAGCCACTTCATGCGCTTGAAATCCCTCCCACCTCCCCCACCCCTAGTGCTAATTAAATACACTTCCTCCCCTTGGGACCACCCCTTCTCTCTAAAGCTCTCCCCTCACTTCGTCTCTGACATAGGACAGGAATCAGGAGTGAGATGAGTCTCTTCTGGATGACTTGAAACTGGGGGCAGTGGTGGATGGGGAGGAGGGGAAGTGACCTACAGGGGACCTGGAGGCTCTGGAAAGATGGTCTAGAAAGTGGAAGCTGAGGTTCAATGCAGGGAAATGTAAGGTACTCCACCTGGGATAGAAACCCGGGCCAAGTGTACACCTTGGGGGAATGCTACAAGTCTCGATGGCTGAGAGGGACCAGGGGTGGTGGTGGTGGATGTCAAGATGAACAACTCTGAGACTTGTAGGAGGGCAGCAGCCAAGGCCAACAGGATGCTGGGATGCATCGCTAGGGGATCACCTCCAGAAGGAGGAAGTGATACTCCCTCTGTATAACTTCTTGGTGAGCCGCACCTTGAGTACTGCATGCAGTTTTGGAGGCCACACTTAAAGAGGGACATTAACCTCCTGGAGAGGGTCCAGAGGAGGGCAACCAAAATGATTTGGGGCTTGGGGGACAGGACCTATGAGGAGAGGCTCGAAGAGCTAAATATGTACACATTGGAAGAGAGAAGGGACCGGGGGGACATGATAGAGGTCTTCAGGTACATGAAGAGGGTAAATAGGGGAGGAACAGTCAGGGTGCTTCGAAGGAAGGAGGAGGAGGGGGCCACTAGAGGGCATGGGTGGAAGCTGGAGGGGGGAAGATTCAGGGGAGAAAGGAGGAGGTGCTACTTCACTGAGAGGGTGGTGGAGCCATGGAATGCGCTGCCTAGGGGGCTGGTGGAGGCAGAGACAGTGGAGGGGTTCAGGGGGTGGGACAGGTACAGGGGAAGGGTTCTGGAAGCAAAATCCAATGCAGCAAGAATATCCGGAACTGGGAAGGGAGAAGCCAGAGAAGGCGAGGGGGGCAGCAAGGTCAGCAACCAGGGTGGGAGCTGACCAAACGAGCAGACACAAAAGACCGTTAGGCCTATTCTGCTGGCATTTTAGTATGTTAATATGTAAAGGGGCTCTCTCTGCTCTAGGAACCAGGCACGCTCTATCAAATCACCCCCGGCCCCACAACCACCTAAAAGCTATTATGTTGGACCACTTATTCCTATGTGGTATATTGATCCTCCTACCTCTGTCTTTTCAAGTAGTGGACTATGCAGACCCAAATGGGGGTACTACCACTAACAGGACATTACCCACTTTAAGGAGTTCTTACACTCCCAGAACTGGCACCTTGGCCTTCAAGGCAGCATTCATAACCAAACCAAGCACCAGAAATGAATTCTCTGGCTGGAAGCAGCTGTCACAAATATCCTCTGACATCATCTTGGCCCTAATGGGGACCTATCCCTGTTCCAAATCCCACAAAAAACATGGCAATGCCTGCCTACACACCCTTGCTTACAGAGCATGGTGGAGGCATTATATACTAAGGATAATCCTCATCCTACTGCTCCTCTCGGGGAACATTCACCCTAACCCGGGACCGGTCTACAGCTGCATACCATCATCCCACGGGCTCATCAAAATTGCCTCAATATGGCAGCCTTCTACCTAAGCTACCTGAACTCCAGGTGTGGGTATCACAGCACAAGCCCAACATTATCACAATCACTGAATCTTGGCTGTCCCCCAAAGTCTCAGCTACAGCAGTCTCCCTCGAGGGATACACCATCTTCCGACTAGATAGACTAGCCAAACGAGGGGGAGGTTGCCTAGTGTACCTGAGCAAAAACATTAAAGGCCAGGTCATGCCCTATAATACCAACACAAAAGAAGCTCAAATACTAAACTAAAACTCTCCATCGGGCAGCAACCCAAAACACTACTAACAACAACAGTATACATTCCCACTGGTAAGCAAGGAAAAGGGTTAGAAGTACTCTATGATCACATTTGTAAGTCCAAGCAGGACTGGGAACAGATAATACTTGGGGACTTCAACTCAAATTGGCTAGCGCATGATACAGTGGATGTAAGAGACAAAAAGCCGTACTCAATACTTATGACAAAGCTTATTACTAAGCTGCTAAGGACAACATAACTCTGGTATTGTTTGCATCCATCCTACCTGTACCAGCTTGTTTGTATCTATGTCTTAATTTACTGTTATACTTATGTGCTGTACTGCTATACTGTGTATTTTGGTTTGTCTTACTGTGACAAGGTACCTTTGTAAATGAGCCAATGGCTCAAAGGTTTTCCAAACTGCTGTTTAAATAAAATAAAATAAAATAAAATAAAATAAAATAAAATACACAGCCTATACCTCACGCAGATGGCCAATCAGGCAACCAGAAGGAACTACCACACAGGAACTAGCACACTCATAGACTGGCTCCTAGTAACTTCTCTAGATCATATTAAAAAGATCTCAGTCCTCCCTGACACATTGAGTGACCACTCACTGATAGTCTGTCTATGGTCTAACAAGGGCACCAAAGACCTCCCACAACTAGTCAAAAATCAGTCACTGAGGAAAGGGCAACTACACCTATTCAGGCAATATCTTAAGGAAGCTGACTGGTCCCCTCTTGATGCTTGCCACGACCACAACCTTGCCCTTGATTACTTCACCTTAGTCTTCAGAGCCTGTGACCTATTTACCCCCATAAAAACATCCAAAATTAAGGATACTATCAACCCCTGGCTCAACAGCACCTTAATTGAGCAAATGAAATCAAGCGACAACCTATGGCACAAGGCAAGAGCCACATGCTCACCAGCTGACTTCATAGCCTACAAGACGGCAAGAAATAAATGTACTAGGTCAATTAGGAATGCAAAGGCTATGTTTTATAAAGAGAAATTAAGACAGTGCTGGGGGAAAAGGGAAAGATTTCTGGGAGAACAGAAAAACACTCACAGGGAGGGAGTCAAGAGCACCACCCGACCTCACAGTTACTCCTTCAGGCCCTATTCAACATCCAAAAGACCTCACTAATGCATTTAATCTAGCTTTCACGGACCTCAATTCAGTGCTACCCCCAGACTACCTAGACCACGATCCTAACAGGATGCATCCTAGTTCTCAAACTCCTCCAACTGCAAACCCCTCACAACCCCTTTTTTACTTCAAGGAGGTGTCAAGGTCTGAAACCATCAAATATGTTAGAAGGATCTTAGGTAAAGCTCTAATGGGCAGTGACTCCATTGACATGAAGCTGTTTCCTCTTGCCCTGGAAGAACTGGCCCACCCTCTTATTAATATCTTCAACATCTCCTTAAGGTCAGGCATATTCCCCGACTCATGGAAGACTGCCCTAGTCACACGGGTCTTCAAAAATGGGGACAGAACATCCCTGGGTAACTATCGCCCAATATCAATTCTACCACCCCTTTCCAAAGCCCTCGAGAGACTGGTGTCTGACCAGCTTACAGAACATCTGTCCAAATATAATCTACTCTCCCCCCAGCAGCATGGGTTCCATAAAGCCATAGTACCATCACGGCACTCGGAGACTTCATTACACATCTCTATGACACCCTAGACTCTGGTATGATGGTGGGGTCTATTTTCATAGACCTGACCAAAGCCTTTGACACCGTCGATCACCAGATCCTGACTGCCAACCTAACGTACCTTGGCCTATCCTCTGGCACAATCTTATGGTTCTTGAGCTATCTGTCCCATAGGTACCAACACATTAGAATAAACAGAGCCACTCCTGAACCCCGGATCGTAACACTAGGGGTTCCACAAGGGTCTATCCTTGGGCCATTACTATTCAGCTTGTTTATCAACTCGCTTCCCAGTGCCTGCCCTGCCAAAATGTTGCTCTATGCAGATGATGCAGTGATCTCAGTCCCTGGACACTGCTCGCTGGACATAAATGCTGCCCTTCAAGACAGCTTCTCAAAACTCGAGTCGTGGTTCTCACACAACAAGCTCCTATTAAATTGCAAAAAAAACAAGTCCATGCATTTCTCGCATCAGCGGTCTAAGAAGAACACCCACTCCCTGATTGTTCATGCTCACAAAGGTGACATATTAGAACAAGTCTCCACTTTCAAATACCTGGGCATCCATATTGATGACTCCCTCTCCTTTGCTACCCACATAGACCACATCATAAAATCTGCTAATGTCAAACTTGGGGTCCTATACAGACACAGAAAAGCTATGGCCCCAGAGGCCCTCAATCTTGTCACACAGAGCTCCATATTGTCAACTGTTGACTACAGCCTAGTCATATATAGCGCAGCCTCTGAGACCTCACTTAAGCGAGTAAAGCCTCTCCTTAATAAAGCCTGCCAACTTGTTTTGGGGGCTGATCATTACACTCGCACCTACAACCTGTATTCCTTGACTGGGTGGCTCCCTCTCCCCCAAAGGACCAAATACCAAGCCTGCCTACTTGGGAAAAAAAGTGCTATTAGGACATACACCAGATTCCCTGTCTACGCTCTTCCGATACAACACTTCCAAAAAAAATACGAGGAGCTCCATCAAGGGCCACCTACAAGTACCATTTAAAAGAGCCACCATGGCACAATGCTCCCTTTCATACCACAGTCCACTATGGCTTAATGACCTACCCACCGCCGTCTGGCAGCAAGAAAATATTGACCCGTTCAAGAAAGCTCTCCGTCTACTGTACACTTAGCTGACTCCCCCAACTGTGTCTGTTCAGCCTAAGGATCAATGCCTGGCCTTTCAACAAGACAAAGCCACTTCTGGCTGCTTGTCTTTTCTATCCCCTTTCCCTCAACCATTCTTCCTCCCTCAGCATTTAGCAACCTCCTTCCTAGCACTTAGTAACATGGCTTATGCTTTCTATTTCTTGTTTTTCTGAGCAGGCGTACAAGCCCTTATATGTTGTTTGCGCTATTGTGTCCCCCAACTGTGTACTCAACTTACTACCCACAATGATATTACAACTGCAATGCCTTGTGTTTGTACCATTGTTTTACATGCCTCTGCTCATCTTTTGGTTTACGCACAGTTGTGTTGTCCATGACATGGAGTCTTTGTAAAAGAGTCAATTGGCTTGAAGGTTGTAATTCTGAAAATAAAATGAAATAAATAAATAAATAATGTCCTTTCCCATCTATATGCTGACTCAAGACTGCACCTAGGCCTACTTCTGATGCATCAGTCAGTCTGTAACAGAAACGGTTTCTCAAAGTCTAAGCTTCTTAAAACAGGAGCTGAATATAATGCAGCCATAATGGCCTGAAAAGGCTCGTCACACTCTAGGGTCCATTCACATTATTTGGGAACTGTTTTTTCATGAGTTAAGTGAGGGGAGTAGCTAATCAGCAATGCTGGGAACAAATCTCTGATAATAACCAGCCAGCCCTAAAAATGACCTGACATGTTTCTTGATTTTGGGGACAGGGCTCTTAGCTACATCTTCTATCTTAGAAATCTCTGGCTTGATTTCTCCATTTTCCAAAACATAGCCCAAATAACTCGTTTCCTGTATGCCCAATGCTCACTTGGTAGGATTGTCAGACCTGTTTTTTTTTTTTTTAACTTACTTTTTTTACACCTCCTTCCTAAGCCATGTCTGCTCCTTCCATTGGCGTCCCCACCAGATTCAGCTCGCTAAGTGAGGACTGAGGTACCATACGTATCCTTTCCCATATGTATTTGGATCAGAAGTTGTTCTCTTAAGAGAAGGAGAGGGATGGAGGGAGGGATCGTACCTGCTGCAAGAGATACCCCTCAAAGATCTACCATTATGGTAAGTATGCAACTGTACTATCTTCCATGGGGATACTCTCTTGCAGCAGGTAATACCCTTGGGATGACTCCCAAGCAGTAAACCCAGGAAGGGTGGAAAGTTATGACAAAAGGCCTTGTAGGACAGCGTGGACAAAAGCCATCCTACGGCACAACGCAATATCTAAGTTGTAGTACTTTGTGAAAGTATGTATTGTAGACCATGTGGCTGCATTGCAGATATCTGTGATGGAAGCCCCTTTGAAGCGGGCAGCTGTAGTGGCCATGACTCTGGTAGAATGGGCTTGGACAGGTCCTGGTAATGGTTTATTATATTTCTTATAACAAAAGGTCATACAATGTGTTAGCCAGTTGGAGTGGGTCTGTTTAGTGACCAGGCAACCTTCCCTGGTTGAGGCGAAGGTAACAAAAAGCTGAGGAGTTTTTCTAACATATTTGGTCGATTTATATAGTATCTCAAAATACTATGAACATCTAAGGTGTGTAGGAGGTATTATCCCTGATTAGAATGCTCAGGGTAGTAAACTGGCAATTCTATGGACTGATTTAAGGTGTGTTCTGAGACCACCTTAGGAACAGTGTCAGTGGCTCAGTAGGTAGCACACTCGCGTCTGAGGCCGGGAGATCAGAGGGCTGTGGGTTCGGTTCCCACATCTGGCACTTGGGTTAATATCCCAGTACTGACACTGTAGTGCAGCATGAGAGGGGTGCTGCACTTCCGAGGTGCCGTCTTTCGGATGAGACGTTAAACCGAGGTCCCATCTGCCTGGATTGGTGGTAGTTCAGGTGGATGTTAAAGATCCCATGGCACTTATCGAAAAGAGTAGGGGAATTTCCCTCATTCACTAAAAATACCACCAACAGCTTAATCTGGTTCAAGGTCAGTTGGCATTCATCTGTATCCCCCTTCCCTGAGTCGTGCCTGAAAATAGACAGGATTTGTCTAGTGCACTTACCCGGTCAACAAAAAAACTAACTAACTAAAAGGAAGGACTGGTTTGAAGAGCCACTCTGTCTTTGTGAAAGATTAGGCAAGGCTCTCTACACATCAGGGCATGAAGCTTGGATATACACTGAGCGGAAGTGACAGCCACTAAAAATACTGTCTTCCAAGAAATGAAACATAGAAACATAGACTTTGACGGCAGATAAGGACCGCTAGGCCCATCTAGTCTGCCCATTTCCCTACCTACAGGATAGGCTGCAGATCCTAGTTAACCAACAGCCTTTATCTTCCTGCCCCCCACAAGAATTGCCTTATGTCTGTCCCATGCATTCTTGAATTCTCCCACAGTTTTAGACCCCACAACTTCCTCAGGAAGGCTGTTCCATGCATCCACTACCCTCTCTGTGAAATAATACTTCCTCACATTGCCCCTGAACCGCCCTCCTTCTATCTTTAAATTGTGTCCCCTTGTTCTTGCAAGTCTCTTTTTCTGAAAGATGCTACCCTCTTGGACTTTGTTGATTCCCTTGAGGTACTTGAAGTTTCTATCATGTCCCCCCTCTCCCTTCTTTCCTCAAGGGTATACATATTAAGCTCCTTTAGTCTCTCCTCATACGGCTTCTCTTGCAGACCCTGCACCATTTTAGTTGCCCTCCTCTGGACTGCCTCTATCCTGTCTATGTCCTTGCGGAGATGGGGTCTCCAGAACTGGACACAGTATTCCAGGTGGGGTCTCACCAACTGTCTGTACAGAGGGATAACAACTTCCTGTTTTCTGCTGCTGATGCCTCTCCCTATACATCCCAGTATACCCCGGCCCTCCCTACTGCCTTCTCACATTGCTTGCTAACCTTAAGGTCATCTGATATGATTACCCCCAGGTCCCTTTCCTGTTTTGTTGTTACTACCTCCCCACCCATTGTGGTATTCTTCCCTGGGTTCTTGTTTCCCAGGTGCATTATTTTGCACTTTTTGCATTGAATCCTAGCTGCCACGTCTGACCATTCCTCCAACCTTGCCAAGTCCTTTTCATCCTTTCCACACCTCCTTGTGTATCAACCCTGTTGCAGATCTTGTGTCATCTGCAAAAGGCATACTTTTCCTTCCAGTCCCTCTGCAATGTCACTGATGAAGACATTAAAGGACTGGACCCAATACTGAACCCTGCGGTACCCCACTAGTAACCACCCTTTCTTCAGAGTGGACTCCATTTACAATTACCTTCTGTGTCCTGTTGTCCAGCCAATGTTTTACTCAGGCTACCACCCTGGGACCCACTCCCAGGCTGGTTAATTTGACTATCAATCTTTTGTGTGGGACTGTGTCAAATGCCTTGCTAAAGTCTAGGTAGGCCATGTCCACAGCCCTCCCTGGTCTACTACTTTGGTCACCCAGTCAAAGAAATCTATTAGATTCGTCTGACATGACCTTCCCGCTGTGAACCCATGCTGTCTTGGATCCTGTGCTCCACTGACCTCTAGGTACTCAACTATTCTTTCCTTCAGAAGTGACTCCATCACTTTTCCTACCACAGAGGTCAGACTGACAGGTCTGTAGTTTCCTGCCTCTGTCTTGGTCCCACTTTTGTGAAGGGGAATCACATCCGCCTTCCTCCAGTCCTCGGTACCACACCATCCTCCATGATTTATTAAAAGAGTAGCCAGTGGTTTCACTAGTTCCTTCCTTAATTCTTTTAGAATTTTGGGGTGAATTCCATCAGGACCCATTGCTTTGTCCACCTTCAGTTTTAGGAGTTCTTGCAGAACCCTTTCTTCTGTGAAAGGACTGGGATCGACCCCCCTATCAAGAGTGCTTCTGTTAATTGGATGAGGCACTTCCCCCTCCTCTTTTGTGAATACTGAGCAGAAATATTCTTTCAGTATTCCTGCTTTTTCACTGTCCCCCTCTGCCCACCCACTGTTCATTCTATTCAGCCTCACTATCCCTCCCTTTGTCTTTCTACGCTCGCTGATGTACCTATAAAAGGTTTTATCCCCCTTCTTAACTGAGTTGGCTATCTTTTCCTCAGTTTGGGCCTTTGCTATTCTGACTTCCCTCCCTGCTTGTTTCTGCCTTAATTGGTACAGCTCTCTGTCCTGCTCCTTCTGTGTTTCCTTATACTTCCGGAATGCTATCTTTTTCTTCCTGACTTTCACAGCCACCTCTCTTGAGAACCATAGTGGCTTTTTCTTTCATTTTGATTTGTTTATTTGCTTCACACAAAGGCTTGTTGCGTCTGTGATGGCAGTTTTGATAATTCCCCATTGTTGCTCCACACCTCCTTCTAGCCTGTTTGCTAGTGCTTTTCTGAGGCACTCTCCCATCTTGCCAAAGTCAGCCCTCCTAAAGTCCAGTACCCTCACTTTTATATGGCTTGACTCTGTAGCTGAGTTTAACGTGAACCACACTGTTTGATGGTCACTTGTCCCCAGATGGCAACCTACTTCTAGATCTGAGATCCTCTCACTGCCCCCGTTTGAGAGTATGAGGTCTAAGATTGCTCCCTCACGAGTGGGTTCCGAAACTAGCTGTCTAATGCCTGCCACCTGTAGGTCATCAAGAATGGCTCTGCTCTTGGATGTGGCTGCAGCAAATGTGCTCCAGTTAACATCTGGCATATTCAGGTCTCCCATCAACAGTATCTCCCCTTTCTCTGCCATTCTAAGAATTCCTTCCATCATATCGTTGTCCATTCCTTCTCCTGACATGGGGTCTGTACACAATCCTGTGCGGATTGTGGTGCCCTTCCAGTCTCCAAGGTGACCCACAGTGCCTCCTCTCCTCCTGTTTACTCTTTTGTTCAGTTGCTTTTATCCCTTCCTTTACATAGAGAGCTACTCCTCCCCTCTTCTCCCTGCCTGTCTCTCCTGTAGGTTATGTACCCTGGTATGTTAACATCCCAGTCATGGTTCTCTGTGTACCATGTTTCTGTGACTGCTACGATATCCAGGCATCCCTCTTCCATTAAGGCCACCAGCTCAGGAGCTTGGTGCCCAGACCACGGCATTGGTACTCATTACCCTCCATTTCCTGATGGCCTTACCCCTTTTGCCCCATCCCTGTCCTTCTTGCCTTTGTCACTTTCTCCATTTACCCCTGCCCTTCTCCCTATCAACACCTCCATGTTGGTGTTTGCCACACTTACTACTGTGATTGTTTGGGGGCTAGGATTTTCCTGCTCCTTTCCAGTGCCTCCCCCCTTGGCTAGTTTAAAAGCTTGCCAATGAAGCATTTAAACCTATCACCTAGGATCCTGGTTCCCCTCCCGGAGAGATGCAGCCCATCATGCCAGTATAGGCTTGCATCACTCCAGGTGGACCCCCAGTCCCCAATGAAGCCAAATCCCTGAGCTCCACACCAGTTTTTCAACCACTGATTGAATCCCATGGTACGGAACACCCTAGCCTCTCCTATGCCATAGATGGGTATCACCTCTGAGAAGGTTACCGTGCGTGCTACTTGACTAAGGCCCCTCCCCAATTCCACAAACTCTTCCTGCACTTCTCTAATCCCTTTCTTAGCTAGGTCATTTGTCCCTAGGTGGACAATGACATCCAGCTCCCTTCCCTGTGCAGCTGCTCCAGCAAACCTGAGGATTCGCTCCCTGTCCCTCCAAGCCATGGCGCCAGGCAGGCACCTTACCTCCCTCTCCCCTTCCTTGCCCAGTTCTACCTTCCTAACAATGGAGTCCCCCACCAGGAGTTGTTTCCTTCCCCTGCAGGGTCCCCTGCCACCCTCCTGTGGGTCTCCTTTGTGGAGGTTCCCAGCATCCTCCTTGGTCTCCACTGTAGGTGCCTCCATAGAGGAACCACACTTTGCCAGAATGGCATAGGAATTGTGGAGAGTACAACTGGAGGGATGTGCCTCTGTTCCACCACCCTCACCTCCCTGAGCCCACTGTGGTCCAACCGCTCCTCTTTCTTGGCAACCTCTGAGGCAACGGCAGTGGCACTGGTGGTCCCTGGATGGAAGAGGGTCCCAAAATCCTGGCCAACTCAGCCTGGAGATGAGCAACCTCCTCCCTCAGCCCAGAGAGGTGCCTGCAGATGGGACAACACCGCATCCTCCAGAATATCTCCCGGAAGACTGCTGCTCCACAGCCACTGCACTGCACCACTCCAATCATGTCTTATTTCTGACCCCTTAACTGTTTGCAATCCTTACTCTTTCCTCTGTTTTTTTCTCTCTCTCTCTCTCCTTACTTTCTGCCTGTATGCCCTTTAAGCTCCTGATTGTCCTGTTCTGAGACAAGAATATCCTATATTTCTCAGTAGACCACTTACTTGTTCAGAGGCAGACCTCCAGCAGCTAGAGGGGGCCGGAGAGCTACTCTTGCCCCTTCTAGGATGGTGGGTCCTTGGTGGTTCTGTGATCACTCACTTCCTGCCCCTAAACAGGAAGTACCTGTTGTCAGTCAAATCCTGTGCCTATAAAAATAGAACTAGCTTTGGGTGGGGTGGACGGGAGGAAGGAGGGAATATAGTCCCAGTAGAGAAGTTCAGTCACACAGCAGTCCTTTCTCCTGGTGTCTTCTGCCAAGCTATTAGCAGAATCTTTCTAAGGCAGTCTTTAAATGTAGCTTCCTTCTAGCTAAGCCACTACCCCTACTTACCAGATCTTTCTACAAGTAATTTAAACCTCACAGCAGTTAAGTCCTTTCAGTCACCTGAGATTTACACCTAAATGACTTTTCAGTTACCCATTCAGTTCAGTTAACCCAAACACACACTTTTTTTTGGTTTTTGTTTTGTATGTTAGTTTTTTTACCCTAAATTAAAGGTCCAAATACAAAAGTTCTTCTACTTTAGTCCCAGCAGAGAAGTTCAGTCACACAGCAGTCCTTTCTCTTGGTGTCTTCTGCCAAGCTATGAAGTGGAAGTTGCAAGTGGCCACCAGTTCAAATGGCTCAAGGGTCAATTTTTCCAATAGGAAATTCAAATCCCGTGGAGGGGTGGGTCTTCTAATGGGAGGTTTGATGTGTAGCATTCCTCTTAAGAACATTTTGGCAAGATGATGTTGATACAGTAGTCTCCTTTCTAAGAGCTCATGGAAGGCTGTGATAGTGGCCAAATGAACTTTAACAGAGGAGTAGCTCAAACCTGTCTCGGCAAGTGAGGCCAGGTAGTTTAATACTTTAGTCAGTGGACATGAGTAAGGGTCCAACGACCAGGAAGAAGCCCATATGGAGAAGCATTTCCATTTAGCATTATATGTTTTCCTGGTAGATGGTGTGCGTGAAGCCAACAGAATATTGGCCAGTGGTGAGGAGACTTGAAGATGGGCTATGAAAGCATCCTCAGGAGCCAAGCATGAAGGTGTAGTGACTTCAGGTTGGGAAGAAGGGTCCCCTGATCTTGAGTCAACAGATCTGACCTGATCGGCAACGGATTGGGGTCTGCTACTGAGAACTGTTGAAGAAGGGGAAACCACACCTGCCAAGGCCACAGAAGGGCTATGAGGATCATGGTGGCAGGTTCGAGTCGTAGTTTCAGTTGAGTTCATTGCAGGAGTGGGGCGGGGGGGAAGCACATAAGAAGAGTCCTGTCCATGGTTGGGACAGGGCATCTACAGACTGTCCCTTTCTGTCTGGGATAATGGAATAGTATCTGGGGAGTTGGTGATTGTTGGGGGAGGCAAAAAGGCTGAGGTGCGAGGTCCCCCACAATCGAAAGATCATCTGAAGAACTTCGTGATCAAGTGTCCACTCGTGTGTGGAGGACTGGCGACTAAGAACATCAGCTAGGGTATTGTGGTGTTCCGGTAGATGGACGGCTATCAACGATTGGTGTTGAAGTATGGCTTCCTGCCAAACCACCATTGTCTCTCTGCAGAGAGTGCGGGACATGGTACCGCCTTGTTTGTTCAGGTAGTACACTACTAAGGCGTTGTCTGATTGGATCAGCAGAAATCCAGGGAGAGGAGGGAGTGAAAAGCCTGAAGGGCAAGAAGGGCTGCTTCCATTTCCAGTAGATTTATATGAGGAGAAATGGAGAATTGGGGCCACCTGCCCTGTGTCCTGTAGAGACTGAGGTGTGCCTCCTAGCTGTTGAGGGAAGCATCTGTGGTCAATGTCTGCTGGGGAGGAGGGGACTGGAAGGTCATGCCTCAAGATAGGTTGACATGCTGGGTCCACCAATTGAGGGCCAAGTGTAGAATGGGAGTGACTTTGATATTGTATTCAAAATCCCGTCTTTTGCTGCCACTGATTCTGAAGAGTCCATTGGACTGGTCTCATATGTAGATGGGCAAAGGTCAGAAGGCATAAGAGCCATCTGGCTGTGATAAATTATCGAGTTTGTATCTGGGAAGCCAGAGACAGAAGTCTGTCTTGTCTATCGGCAGGGAGGTAAGCCCTGGCAGAGGCAGTATGTAGAACAGCTCCTATATACTGGAGCGACTGGGTAGGAGTTGGATTGGACTTGGGCCAGGTGACCATAATTCCTAAGGACTGGAACAGAGTGAGGGTTACTTGGAGGGACAAAAGCAGAGAGGTTTTGGAGTGTGATTTTATAAGCCAATCATCCAAGTACAGGAAGACAAAATGTCCGTCCCATCTGAGGGCCGCCACCACTACTGTTAGGCACTTAGTAAAGACTCTCGGGGAAAATGCAAGTCCAAATGGGAGTGCCCAAATTTGGTAATGTTGTCATAGCAGGTAAAAGTGAAGGAACAGGTGGTGGGCAGGGTGGATGGGGATATGTAAGACATCTTTCATGTCTAATATGCATAGCCAATCCCTTTGTTTATCCACTAGTCTTTTCTCACCTCTTATTGTGCCTGTATAATTTGTCTACCCGTCCTCTCCCACGATGTATCTCAACCTGTATTATATTGTTTGTACTATGTTGTTGTTATTATCTGTGAACTTGTACAATTGTGATTACCTGTATCCTGTCTTGAACTCTCCCGGGGTCATGCCTGAAAATAGGCAGGATTGTTGCTTAGTGCACTTACCCGGTTACCAAAAGCTAATAATTAAATAAACATTGGCATGATGGATGTTAAGATGATCACCCGGAACCTTTTGTACTGAACGTGTAGATTCAGTTGTCTGAGGTCTAGTATAGGTCTGAGATCTCCAGTACATTTGGGTATCAGAACAAAATGTGAGTAAAACCCCTGGAGGCACTCCAATGGAGGGACAGGATAGATGGCCTTCTGGTGAAGTGGTGCCTGAAATGCCTCCTAGAGAATGGGAATATGGTCGGGGGGAGGTAATGGACAGGGCAGGGGGATGGGGGGAGGCACTGAGGTAAGTTCCAGTGTGTGCCCCCATTCTTATAATCTGAAGTACCCACTCATCTGATGTTATCATCTGCCAGGCCTCTACATGGAGGGAAAAGCAACCACTCACGGCTTCTGAGGCCTGGTGGAGGAAGCCCGGGCAATGCCCCAGTTGGTCACTGGGAAGTGGGCTGACCGGCTCCACCCATGGGGTGGAAGTGGGAGCCCTTAGAGGTAGGAGTGGTGATCCTGGAAGAAGGCTGGGAACAACCATGGAATCTGCCTCTGTAGGTGCCTGTATGTTTACCGCTTCTCTTTGATTGAAAAGAGGACTGGGAGTGGTACTGGTAAGATGGCTGTGAGGTATGATACATGCCGTGTACTGTACGTAAGGTCTGACCTGAAGTCTGGAGATCATCCAGAAGTGTTTGGGTACCTGGACCAAAATGTTTATATCCATTAAAAGGGGCATTTATCACTTTATGCTGTATATCTGGTGTAAATCCTAATACACATAGCAAAGCGTGTCATCTCAGGGTAATCCCTGTGACCTACATGCGGGCCAAAGTATCCACCGCATCATATCCTGAGGTGTCTCGAGATGGAATTGCCAGTGGAACTTTTAGCTAATAATTGGTCCTTCTCCTGAGATGGAGGGAGTGTATTGACTAGTTCTGTAGCAGAGGATCAGAGGGTACATTGGTATTTGACCATGTGTCTCATATAATTTAGAATTCTAAGATTCATGGTACCTGCCTGGAATACCTTCTTCCCAAGGTAGCCAAGTTGGCGGGACTCCTTATCAGGTGGTAATGAGCGCATGTGTTTTGGTCGTTTGATATGATCGTGAGTTGCTGGGATCACTACCGAGTCTGCTTCGGGGCTAGTGGAAAGAAGAGGATGATCAAGAGGAGCCTGGTAAAGGTGATCCACCTTTCTAGGGATGGTTGGAACCGCAGAGGGTTGGTTCCAAGCCGCCAGTACAGCATTTTGGTAAGTTTGTATAAGTGGGGGTACCACTACTACAGGTTCTTCAGAGAGTTCTAAATAATCTGCCATATCCCTTCTTTATAATGTTCAGTGCTTGAAAATCCCATGATTTTTTGAATTTGGACCATCATCTCGTGAAAGGATGGGTTTTCAGGAGGAGAGGCAGCCGCATGTGGGAGGCATCCTCATGTAAAAAGGAAATAGTAGAAAGAGAGGATGGGGATGGGAGTTCAGGTCCTGTAGGTCAATATCCTCCAGATCTCTGGGAAAATCTTCCAGAAAGTCTGCCTCTTCTGAAAAATACTCTTCCCCACAGGAGGGAGGGGACCAGGGTGGAGAAGGTTCCCTGTCTCCCTGGAAGCGTTTAGGTGGAGGGGTAGAACGGGAAGGGTGACTAGCCTCCCCTGGAGTGGGAGGTTGAGAGTGCCTAATTACTTGTAGAACCTCTTGCACCACTGTGGCTATGTCCAATGAGGTAGAGGTAGGGGGTGGGGTAGGGGGTTTCTGAGAAATCAGGGGGATTGCGGAGGAAATAGGATGTGAGGTACAAACAGGTCTAGCTCCTGGGTTTTAAAGTCCAGGGACCTGATCCCTGTCTGACTGGCCCCTGTAAGAGAATGGTTATGAAGGAGGAAGGGCAGTGGAAACTGCAAAACTAGCAGTACTTCCCATGGAAGCATGACCCACTGTCTACAGGGCAGCAAAGGAAGAGGCATTAGAATGCTTAAAATGAGATGTCGATGGGAAACGAGTCCCCGTCGATGGAACATCGATGGAAACAACATAGGATTCCATAGAAACTGCTGAAAGTGTGCCAGAAAGCGCCATTGACGAGAGGGTGTAAACCCCCGTCGACAAAGAAGCAGTCCTGGAGGGCATAGTCGATAGTGGAGCACCTGCGATCGTGGCCTTTGATGAGTGCCTGCCTGATGAAGATGAGGATGACTTATTCTTGTCAAGTTTATGCTTCTTATGTGAAGCAGTAGCAGGGGGCTCCTTGGGACAGGGCCCCCCCTTCTCCAAAAGAGACAATTTCTGCTCCATGAGGTGAGCTTCTATCTCAAGCAGCCGTCGTCAACAGGTTGCCTGGCTGAATTCTTGCCAATGAATGCAGGAGATGGTGTCGAGTGTGGAACCCAGACACCTAACATAAACGGTGTGGTTGTAACGGTAGATCTTCCTACCGCAATGCCATGACCAAAATAGTGCTGACTTGCTTGTAGACTCTTTGGACATTCATCGATGAAGGAAGGGAAACAAAAAAAGTCAGTTTCCAGCTCAAGTTCTTGTCGATGACTGCTGCTCTAAGCACTAGCTGCTGTGTGTGAGCTGAAGACAGCGGGAAAATGAACTGAGGATACCAGGGACTGCCCACTCTTATATAGGAGCAGAATTATGATGTCATGTGTGGGTAGACCCTGGAAAAAAACTGCTAGAAGAGAGCTGCTGTGCACCACAGCACCCTCTGGCGACAACCCAAGTGTATTATCTGCTGCAAGAGATTATCCCCGTGGAAGATCTAAGGTTACAGGTGAGTAACCTATTCTTCCAAGTCTTCCTGGCTATGGGATATTTGCTCAGTGTGCCGGCCCCTCCCCCCAAGCTCTGGTTCCAGACCATGTGCCTGTAGAGGAGGGCAATATGCATTACAAACAGGAGGGGTTAGGTGAACCCATAGAGCCTGATGGATTACCTGATAGAGTTGGTTCACCTTCTAGGCCCACAGAGGATTATACCTCTTATCCCACATTCATCAAACAGATGGTGGACACCCTCAGCTTCCCTTCCCATGAAACAGAGGAGGATGAAGAGGAAATGGAGTTCATGGACATGATGGGTTAGCCCCCACAAGGAGACTTTAAGTCCCGCCAAATGGCTACATCAAAAATTATGTCAGCACCCAATTCAGGTGCTCGAACTGATTAAAAAAAAGTTGAAAAAAGTATCAGGTGGACAGACAAGGTGGAATACCTGTATGCCCACCCTAATCATGAAGGAGTGGTACACAGCCGCTAGTGATAAGGCCAAGGTGCCTCTCACCACACAGCATCCTGAAAAGTGTACGCAACAGCTTTCCTGCTCCTGAGGCAGGCAGATTATATGGCATACCAGAAAGCATTGTAGAATGCAGTACTGACACTAAGTGACAAGGTGTATGGTGAAGTGGCACAAGATCTGGTTGCCACATCATCTGGATGCCACTTGGGGCTGGCAGTATAGTCTGGAGGTTAGAGTAATGAGCTGTGAATGATCTTGGTACATCCAGCAGACCTGGGTTTGATTCCCACAATCTACATTTGCATTCTGTGTGACTCTGAGCAAGTCACTTGACCTCCCCAGTGCTCCCAGGTTGCCCCTGAAAACAGGCACTTGTGCCTAGTGGACCTTAACCGGTTACCAATAACTAAAATAAAATAAATACCAATTCCACATGGCTGTAGATGCTAATGGCTATGCTTCATGAGTCTTAGCTCATGCAGTGGCATTGACGAAGTTTGCCTGGCTAAGGGTTACCATCCTTACCCGGGGCACTCTGGCTAAAGCCATTGAGTTCCTCTTTGAGGGAAATTCCCTATTTTAGGATCATGAATATAGGGTACTATCCACACTTTTGGCAATACTCCTTTCTCTTTAAGGATCTGGCCGGAAGGTCTTCAAGTTAGCTCCTCCCACACAGCCGGGTGGTATACTCCTCAGCACCGCCCCATGATGTCAGATCTTTTCCGCTGGAAGCAGCAAGTTCCTTCCATCACAGTTCAAAGCTAGGTGTAGGCCACAACTTAAAAAAAAGTTTGGTCTTAGAGCCTTTGCTATTCTTCAGAAAACAGTCACCAGTTATGGATCACAATGATTCCAAACCAGGTCCCGGCTTCAAACGGTGCATTTCTTGCACCCAGAAGATGTCACACACTGACCCACATACCGTAAGTGTTTACTGCTTGGGGGTTCAGCAAGACCTACAGGCTTGTAGCTTGTGCCAAACCCTCCAACTCTCCACTTTGGAGGACCACCATGCCTGACTCATTTTCGGTTGCCCGGACCAACGGGACCCTCATGTTAAATCAAAGGATACCCAAAAAACCATCTCTGTGGTGGGTGTTTCAGCTGAACAACTCATTGTCTTCAAAGGAGCTGAGGCCCAGGCTGCCTCGTATGATGCTTCATCAGCCTGGGTCCTGGCAGACATGGATCCCTTGCTCACCACAGCATTCAGGGACTTGTGCCAGTCCCTCTCTACTCTTGGGGAGGGCCCTTCCCAAGGCTCAAAATTGGACTCCAAATCAAAGAAGTCCTATTGCAGATCATGAGATCGAGAACGGTCTTGCTCCTCTCATTCCTGCACTCCTGCTGGCTCGATGGTTGTCAAGCAATCTGTTTTGGCCAACAACTCTTTAACTCATGTCTAGGCTACTTGCCCTTTGGTGTCCCCATTGGGCTTGCCCATTGAGAGGCATGTTGATCAGCCAGTCAAGATTTATCCCAACCCTGTCAAACCATTGTCAAAGGACTGTGGGGAGGATTCCCTGTCCAGGACTCCAGTTCTGACAGCCCTCTTGCAAGAGGGGCCAGATCACAGAGTCAAGCTGACTAGCTCTCTTTGGCAGATACAACCTTCAGGGGTGCCTTGGCATTTCATGACTACCCCTGCATCTCCTCCCCCTCAACCGACACGTCAGTCAAAGTCTCGTTCGAGATCCACTTCTTGGTCGAGGTCTCCGGACTCTTGATGATCTCATAGTTCCTGCTCTAGCCCTTAGCCAAAAAGCACCATCAACGCTCCTCTTCCTCATTCTCCAGAGAGAAATGGCTATGCTGCAAACTGCAATGCCGGTACAAGGAGCTTATTTGGCAGCCGATCATTCTCAGCCAAGGCTGGGCTCCACCACAGGTATCTGTGCTCCCTTGGATGCAGGTGCCACAGCCTGATACAGTCTCCCCAGCTGGGTCAGTGCATGCCTCTTCACCCATTAGGGTGGAACCACTGCCTCCGCAGCCCTTGCATGGACCCTATCCAAGACTGTGAGCTCTGCCCCTGGGCTGCCCTGTAGGCTGTCAGTACAGATTTCTGCTCATTCCAATGAGCCCCACATTGTCTACAGGGAGCCTAGCAAGGTGGTGCTGGAAGAGCCCTTGGATTTGGAGGTCTCTTCCATGCATTCCTCATGAACCCCAGGCTTTGACTGGTAGTCTGCTGAAGAACTTCTGACAGATCAAGACCCGACTTCCTTCGGGGACTTGCTCCACTTAATCTTGGAAATCAGTGGGCATTCTGCTGCAGCCAGTCCAAAAGAGGGCTAAGTACCTGTTGACAGAGATTTTGGACAGGGATAAGTCCCCCAGAGTCACCTCCCCTGTAGCAGAAGCCATTCTTGGTCCTGCTCTGGAGCGGTGGCAGCGCCCTGCCTCCTGTTTGACATCATCCGCCCATATGATTTGCAATTATGTGGTGCCTATTGGATCCTTGCCTGGGTTTACTGAACACCCTTCGGGCAAAGGGTTGGTTTTGGACTCAGTATTTCAGCGTACGGGCCATGTCAGCGACGTCGACAAGACCCCAGACAAGGAGTCCAAGCAACTGGATCATGGACCCAAAAAGGTCTATGCTACCTTGGCCTTCAGCAGACTAGTTTGGCATTCATGATGGCCAACTTTTCCCATGCCTTTCTGGGAACTTTGGACCAGGTCATGCCCCACCTCCTGGAGTATCTACAACTGCCAGTTAAGCTGGTCCACAACCAGGGGTGCGTGGTTGCCTTGGGCATAGGGGGTTTCTGTGCCAGTTCTGTAGCTGCAGTGATGGCTATGTGTCACCAGGCAAAGCTGAGAATCTCAACCTTTACAGCTGACAACTCAGCACAGGCTGTCGGATGTTCCATTCTTGGGTACCGACCTGTTCGGGCCCGGCATTGAGGGTCATCTCACTCGTGTAGAGAAGTCAAGCACCACCCTGGACCCCATCTAATTCTCCCAGAAAGACATTAAGGGCCAGAAACAGAGGAAGAAACGCTTTCAGTTTCAGCCCTACTCTGCACCTCAGGTAAGAACACTGCAGCTCCAAGCAGGGCAGTAGCAGCAGGCATGGCGATCAAAGCCTAAGCAAGCTTTCTGTGGTGCTGGACAGCAGAAGGGCTGCCCCAGCCTCAGCCAGCCCTGGTGCTGCCTCCAAGTCCACCCAGTGACAGGTTGGGAGCTGTCCTTCCCCTGTCCATCTTGCTCAGCCCAGGACCCCTGGTGGGGACCCCCTCCACCACTTCACTTCATCTGCCATTACCATGGACAAATAGGTGCTTGAAGTGATAGGTCGAAGGTTGCATCTGGAATTTGAGGCTTCAACGTGCAGCTGAGGCTGTGCCCTATGGGAAGGTGTGGTGTCCATGGTCATGTCCGCCCTTCGAAGGACATGACCCAACTCCTCCAGAAAGGTGCTGTGACCCGTGTCCAGGACCCCACAGCTGGTCTGGGATTTATTTACAGATACTTTCTGGTTCCAAAGCTGATGGGGAAATGGGTTGGCACCCCATACTGGATCTTCACAAATGACACCAATTCACGATGGTCACTCTGAATCAGATCATCCTGTCCGTGTACTACCTCAACAAGCAGGGCAGGACACATTCCCTCCCATTGTGCCAGGAAGCTTGTTGCACCTGGACCCTGATTTGCAGTCTGGACGCTAACCTTCTGGCAATACATGTGGCCGGTGTTTCGAACCAGCTGCCCTCAGCTGAGTGGGCCATAGTTTGTCACCTGTTCTCCAAGTGGGGCACTCCCCAGGTTGACCTGTTTGCCTCCCTGGAGAAAACAAAGTTGAGGCTGTTTTATGCCCTTCCCCTCAGTGTGGGACACTGCTGGAAGATGCCTTCCTGAGGCACTAGACTCCGGGCCTCCTGTACACCTTCCTGCCTTTCCCCAGATTCACAAACTTCTGATTAAGGTTCAGAGGGACAACGTGCAGATGATACTCATGACTCCATACTGGCCACACCAGTTCTGGTACCCACATCTCCTCAGTCTCATTAGCCAGCTTCCGTATAGACTGCCACTTCGCCCAGACCTGCTCTCTTGCTCTCAGGGGAGGGTTCTTCACTCAGATCTTCAATTCTTGCACCTGACAACCTGGTTCCTGAGTGACTGGAGTTCCAGGCTTTGGGTCTCTCAATGAAGTCTTCCATGCAGTAGAGACCATCAACTCACCATTGCTAGGCCTTCAAATGGAAGAGGTTTTCCATCTGGTGTCAAAGCAAGGAGCTAGACCCCTTGTCTTGCCTGGTGGTGAGCATTCTGGATTACATCTGGTCCTTCTCTCAGTTGGGCCTTCGGTTGAGGACCCTCAAGAGGTACCTGGTAGCCATTTCTGCATATCATGCATGGGCTGGTATGTCAATTGTGGCATAGGAGAAAGTGGTAGTGTGCTTCTTTAAAGGCCTGGATAATCTGTCCACGTCAGTGCGTAAACCACCACCACCAACTAGGGACCTGTTAAGGGTTTTGGTTATGCTCATGGGGAAGCCATTTGAGCCTATGCACAGGTGTCACATCTCTCACCTGTCATGGAAGACCTCCTTCTTGGTGGCCATCACATCTGCCACAAGGATCAGTGAGCTCTAGGCACTGTCTTTGGAGTTTCCTTGTTTGATTTTCCACAAGGGCAAAAGTTGTCCTCTGTCCCAACCTGAAGTTCCTCCCAAAGGTTGTTTCGGAGTTTCACCTTAACCAGGTGACGAATCTCCCAGTATACTTTACCAACCCAACCTCGGAGGTCAAGCGCAGGCTTCACACATTGGACCTGAGGCAAAAGCTCACTTATTATAAGAAGCGTATGGCTGGAGTTCAGGGTGAGGTTACCCAGCTCTTTGTTATATACGTTGAAGCTGCACCTGGCAGACCGGCAGCTAAGCAGACGATTGGCAGGTGGACAGTCTCCTGCATTGACCTCTGCTATAGGTTGGCTGGTAGGGGAACCTCCCATTGAGCTAAGGGTTCATTCCACCAGACATACTGCTGCCTCAGTTGCTGCTTCCAGGGATGTCCTTATCCAGGAAATCTACATGGCTTCTACCTGGAAGTCAGCACACATCTTCATTTCCCAGTACATAGAAACATAGAAACATAGAAGTTGACGGCAGATAAGGACCGCAAGGCCCATCCAGTCTGCCCATTTCTTTTTCTACCTTATAAATGTGCCATCGGCCTTTGCTCTGTCAGTGACCTATCTATTCATAGTCATTTGTATTGCTCCCTTATGCCTATCCCATGCCTGTTTGAAGCCCTGCACTGTATTCATAGCCACCACTTCTTGTGGTAGCTATTCCATGCATCTACCACCTTTCTGTGAAAAATTTCCTCACATTCCCCTTAATCGGCCTCCCTCTAATCTCATGCTGTGTCCTCTTGTCCTGCAATTTTTCTTATATTTAAACATGTTAGACTCTTTCACCTTGTTTATGCCCTTAAGGTGTTTAAATGTCTCGATCATATCACTCTCTCCCTCCTTTGCTCAAGGGTATACATATTGAGCTCCGTTAATCTGTCCTCATATGTCTTCTGATGCAGTCCCTGCACCATTTTGGTTGCCCTTCTCTGGACTGCCTCAATTTGGTTAATGTCCTTGTGAAGGTGTGGCCTCCAATACTGCATGCAGTACTCCAGATGGGGCCTAACCAATGTCTTGTACAAGGGATTATTACCTCCTCTACGACTTGTGATACCCCTACTAATAATTCCTAACACCCCTAGCCTTACCTACTGCTTTAGAGGTCTGCTTGGATGATTTTAGGTCATCAGTGATGATGATGCCCAAGTCTCTTTCTTCCTTTGTGACTTAGCAACTCCTCCCAGCCTATAAGTGGCTTCAGGTTTCTCTTCCCTATGTGCATGATTTTGCACTTCTTTGCATTAAATCCCAGTTGCCACTCTTCTGACCATTTTGCTAGTTTATCCAGATCTCTTCTCATTCTGCCCACCCCATCTGGATCATCTACTCTGTTGCAGATCTTGGTGTCATCTGCAAACAGACAAGCCTCACCTCTAGTCCATCTGCAAGGT
Organism: Neoceratodus forsteri; assembly: GCA_016271365.2. Taxonomy (NCBI): domain Eukaryota; kingdom Metazoa; phylum Chordata; order Ceratodontiformes; family Ceratodontidae; genus Neoceratodus; species Neoceratodus forsteri. The sequence continues at coordinate 515,158,347 of CM028137.1, forward strand.
CACTAATGAAGATGTTGAATAGGACTGGCCCCAGGACTGATCCCTGAGGTACCCCACTTGTGACTTGCATCTCTTCTGACTGTATACCATTTACCACCACTCTCTGTTTCTTCCATCAACCAGTTTGCCACCCATTGACCAACTTCAGACCACCGAGCCTACCTAGCTTATTTATCAATCTTCTATGTGGAACAGTGTCAAAAGCTTTGCTGAAGTCAAGGTGGCGACATCAACTGCTCCCCTTGGTCCACCACTCTGGTTACCCAGTCAAAGAAATCTATGAGATTAGTTTGACAGGACCTTCCTTTGTAAACCCATGCTGTCTTGGATCCTGTGCCCTATGGATTCCAGGTGTTGCACTATCCTTTCCTTAAGGTGCCTCCATAATCTTGCCCACTACTGAGGTAAGACTGACTGGTCTGTAGTTCCCGCCTCCTCCCTGCTACCACTCTTGTGGGCGGGATCACATAAACCCTTCTCCAGTCTTCTGGGACCTCTCCTGTGCTCAGAGACTCACTAAACAATTCTGCTAATGGCTCTGCTAGTTCCTCCTTTAGCTCCTTAAGTACCCTGGGATGTATGCCATCAGGTCCCATTGCCTTATCCACCTGAGCTTAGCAAGCTCTTGTAGGACCCTTTCTTTGTGAAGGGAGTAGTGCTCACCCCTCCCCCTGTGTCCATGATGCTGAGCTGTGGGCCCTGCCCTACCTTCTCTTCAGTAAATACTGAGCAAAAGTATCTATTTAGGATAGATGCCTTTACAGGGTCCTCCTCCTCACATGCTCCCTTTTCTCCATTAAGCTTAGCAATTACCCCTCTGGACTTTCTCTTTTCACTAATGTATCTATAGAAAGTCTTGTCACCTTCTTTACTGTTAGTGCTAGTGTTTCCTCAGTTTGGGACTTTGCCTGCCTTACTGCCTTACCTGCTTCCCTTAGGGCAGTTTGGTATGCCTCCTATCTTCATCCCGCTGTGTTCCCTTATATTTTCTGAAGGCCAGCCTTTTGGCTCTGACCTTTTCTGCTACTGTATTTGAGAACCAAAGTGGTTTCCTTCTTCTTTTGCACTTCCTTTCTGTCTAACACAATGGGATGTTGCTTCAAGTATTGTATCCTTAATGCTTGCCCACTTTGCCTGTACCTCCTCACCTGTGTTTCTTTTTGCCAGGGCTAGCTTAACTCTGTTGGCCATCTTATCAAAGTCAGCTCCTCTGAAGTCCCATATTTTGCCTTGGAATGGGATGATTTAGATGTAGTAGCCAAATTGAACCATACCATGTGATGGTCACTGGACCCCAGGTGACCTTCTACCTGGAGATCTGTGATCCCTTCTTTGTTAGTCAGTACTAGATCTAGGATAGCCCTGTCTCTTGTGGGTTGCTGTACCAGTTGTTTGAGGCCCTCCCCTGCAGGGAATCCACTATGAGTCTAGTTCTGGCAGATGTTCCTGCTGGTATTGACCAATCTATATCTGGCATGTTAAGTCTCCCATTATCAGAACCTCCCTTTAGCTGTCATGTTTTGTATATCTTCTAACAGTAATGTGTCTATGTCCTCCCCTCTGGTCGGGGGCCTGTAGACAACCCCAGTTCTTATGGCTGTCCCATTTCCTGTTTCAGGGTGACCCACAGTTCTTCTGGCTCCTTATGTGTATTCTGAATTTCTGTAGCTTTGATATTTTCATTAACATACAGGCCCTCCTCCCCCTTTTGCACCTCGGTCTCTTCTGAACAATACATAGCCAGGTACTGAAGTCTCCCAAGTGTGGTTACTGGTAAACCACGTCTCACTAATTGCTACTATGTCCAGTTTAGCCTCTGACATTATTGCCTGCAGGTCTGGGATCTTATTTCCCAGGCTGTGAGCATTGTGTACATGATTTTCCATTGGCCAGATTTTGGTGTGTTAGTTGTTGGGTGAAGTTTGGCATTACCCCTGTGCATCGTATGGGGAGACAAACCTTTTTTCTTACCTGGTGATGCAAATGAATGGCAAACACGCTGAATTCCTGTTTGACCACTAGCTGAGTCATGCTGGGATGCTGATCTTGGGGCCTCAGTTCTCCAGTCTCTTTTTCCCCAGACAGGGGAGATGTGCCTTGCTCCCTTCTCCCAGAACACTGCTAGAAGTCTGCCAGATGTGTAGATAGTACACCATATCCACAATCCTAGAAATGAGGGTTAGTCACCTGCAACCATAGTTCTAGGAATGGTATATGGTGTATATCTACACAACCCACCTAAATTCCCCTGGCAAGTGGTACACCGGTCTTGCTTCCAACATCCAAGATCGGACATCATGGGGTGGTGCTGAGGAGTATACCACCCGGGTGGGTGGGAGGAGCTAGCTTGGAAGTCCTTCTGACCAGGGACCCTGGTTTTCTATTTTTACCGGTAACACTGGCAGCAATCACGGAATCCTGCTTGGTATGCAGATTTTGAATTCTTGTACCGGTGCCTCACGGAAATTGCATGTCACTGCACAGAATCTCTAAGATTTCAGCATCTTTTTAAATTTTTTTTTATTTTCTCTTTCTATGTTCCCTTCTCACAACATCAGTCTCCACTTTTCAGAGATCTCTGGCCTGGGTATCCCCTAGCTTCACCCCCAGATAATGCTCAGGAGCTCCTGTGGACCTGCCTCTATCCTGCCTGGGTTGCCGCCCCAGGTGGGAAGGAAGGGGACCCCAGATCACCCCTCTGCACTCCCTTAGGGTGTGTCGGGTAGCCCAGTGGGTCCGTCATGGAGCCTGGTTATGAAGTCTGGGGCACGTGGGTCCCTTCTGCCAGTGGCCGATGTGGGATGATTATTCCTGGTTTTCTGGTCTCTGTCCCTGAGAGCACCGGCACTAGAGGAGATCCAAGGAGATAGGTCACATAGAGACATGCCACTGCTCCAGATCCTGGTTAGCGTCCTCCCCTCCTGATCACTCTGCAGCACCATTGCACCAACACCCGTGGTCACACAGGTGATGGTAAAGCAGAAGGACCTGCAGCCTACCCTCCCTGGAGGAGGAGGAGGAGAGCAGCCCTCCGGGTGCTCTATCCTACTCCCCTGGCCAGACCTCCAGCAACCCAAGTTTGCTTCTGACCCTGGGTCGCTGGCATTGCAAGCAGTAGTGCTACCGCAGTGCCAGCAGGCCGACCCAGATTTCAGCATCTTAAAATGAATGCTGCTGTGCTTTGCATTCTTTCTGCTTTGCTGCGTATAGCATCAGTAAGGAAATCACCCGCACTGCTTTGTTGTAATCAGCCATTCAGTTTAACCACCCATGCTTCTCACCTACATCTTTATCACCTGAGGACTGCTTTCCTTCCTGAAACTACAGTTTTCTTGTAGTATGTGCCTAACAGTCTACAAGTATCAGCACACATGGGCAGGGCCACTGGAAAATTGCAGGAAAAGTAACCTGAAATTGCAGAGTTTTTTTGGGGAAACTTGCTGGAAAATTGCAGGAATTCTACTATAGATCCTAAGTGCTTCACAATAAATCCTTTACTGTTTTCTACAGCATATATTAGTCAGCATAAACTACTAAATGAATACGCTGACACTTGAATATGTTTTAAATATGAAGAAAGACTTCTGTTTCTAACATGAATCCTAAACAGATAAGACGTGTTGCCTCTTCCAAAATGTAAAAACATCTGCCTCATGCAGTGCTAGATTCTATTTAGTGAGCCAAAGAAAATCAATATTAAATAAATCCAGAATAAACAAATGTTATCCATTTCTGGATGTAGAATAATGAAGCCTGATCAAAAGCTATTTACAGTGTTCTGTCAACTATTCACCCACTTTGGTGTAAGAAAAAATAAGCAGATGGAGTGATGAATAACTCAGTTTTAGTAAAATGTTGTAAAGTGTTTAATGTTCATAATTTGTACTGTGGGTACTGTGCACTATTATTAAAATTATATATTAAAACATTGTATATGGGTGTTATTATGGCTGGCAGTATAGTCTAGTGGTAAGAATAACAAATGGTGATTGAACTGGGTATATTCAGTAGACTTGGGTTTGATTCCCACAACCTCCACCTGCATACTGCGAGACTCCAAACAAGTCACTTAACCTTCCCAGTGCTTCTAGGTCACTCCTGAAAACAGGCAGTTCCGCCTAGTGGGCTTTACCTGGTTTACAAAGAATATAAAAAAAATACCAATATATGTTTAGTACTACATCACAGAATAGTAGTCAGGGTACCATGTAATTTACTTGAGTTTTACTTGGGCTGCAGTGATTTTGTATAGGTAAAGATAAATGTTCAACTACATTTTATGTGTTTTATAAGCTTGCTTTTAGATTTTAGTCAGGTTTTTATTGTATTCTTTGCATATGAGAATCTAGGTTGTAGATTGATAAATGCCAGATCACTGTTACCAACTAGCTTATTCAAGTTTATAATCAGTAGGGCCATTCAAAATCCTCAGTTGTTTGAATGAAAACTAGTCTGAATAAAAGTATGTTCACAAGGAAAAAGCTGCCTTACTACTTATGAAAAGACTTCAGGTCAGCACCCCATTTAGAAGAATTATTTAATTTGCACCTTTTCTCTCACCTGCTGTTTCAGTCTTTGTGACAACAAGAAGTTTTCTGATAGATTGCTTCAACAAAAAGCAAATGTGAAGTATTTAAGTGTACTTATGTTTGGCCAGTGGATTTTGAAAGCACATTCAGTGACACACAGAAGGTAGGACCTCAGGGCCTGTATGATGCTGGTGGGCAGAGTGGTGCTCAATTCACATCTGAGCTCAGACATGAAAAAAAAGCATCCACATGTCTAAGAGATGCATGAATCCATTTGAAGGTCCTCCACTAATCACTTGTGGATTTTTTAGGTGAAGACACTTTATTTCAAAGAAGCAAATTCAAGCATTTATTTTTTGCTCCTCCTACCCCCTGGCCATTCACTTCTTCAGGCCTGCCAAGGCCCCCTACAACCGCTGTTGTGTCCCGACCACCATCCACTGTCCCTTACTGCTGTGCTACCAGGTAACCCAAAGTAACCCTTTATTGAGTGGGCCCCTACCCCTGTGGAAGGCTACCAGGGGAGGATAATTGCCCCAAAGAGCTTCCTGTGTATCTTGGGCATGGCAGGGGTCATAACGGACACATGTCTGGGGATTCCGGCTTATGGAGGGACCAGCAGCCGTCCTTCAGTTGGCCAGCGGGTGTTTTCCCATTTTCTTAGGAGCGTGACAGGCCACATGATGTCAAGGCACAAGCCGATGTTCATCACGCTACCTCCTACAGTGAGGGCCGATGTGTTGTTGTGCCCCTTGCCTCCACCAGGGGACAAAAAATGCTGAGTCGTGAACCCACCCTCCCTCCTAGGAGAAGGTGAGTGGTCGTTGGACACTCAAGCCTTCACCCACCAGCTGGCCCCCCCAACACCCAAGTCTGTTCCCTAATCCTGGTCAGCAGTGTCACAGGCAGAAATCCAATTCATGCAGTTAAATTATAGCTAGGAAAAAACAAAGGTAGTCCACCTTAGCGGTGATGGTTCAGATTAATTCACATGAGTTCTAACAAGCAAGGAGACCAAGTTATTTGTAACTTGTGCATATGGGGGTGTGGGTGTTGAAGAAAGGGGATCATAATGCTGTCACTACTGCCATCACCCCAGAGGACTGCGGACTGCATTGTTGCTACTGCCATCACACTGAAGGGGTGGGGGCTGTAGTGCTTCTGCCATCACCACTGGTGGATGGGGAATGTAGTACTGCTGTCATCACATCTAAGGGATGGGGACTGCAGTGCTGCTGCTTCTCTCACACCTGAGGGAGGGAGGTTGTAGTGCTGTTGCTGCTGCCATCACACCAGAGGGATGGGGTTGTAGTGCTGCTTCCATCACACCATAGGGATGGGGGCTGTAGTGCTGCTGCTGCCATCACATCTTGTACCTAAAATAAGTTTAAATTGGTACAAGGATGGAAGGATGTGCAATAGTGGAGGTCAAAATTGCTAAAATGCATGTTAGCAGAATTAAAAATTGTTAAATAAAGTACACAGAACCAGATACCGGTAAAACCGGATTTTGGCTTAGCAGACACCAGTGACAATACCATTTTTTACAATGTGCAATCCAGAATACACCCTTTCTAAATCCCGGTAAACCAGTGTCCCTGCTTCTGACCAGATTCTTAAAGGAAAAGGAACATTGCCAGAAGTGTGGATGTACAACATATACCACTCCTAGAAAGTACAGTTGCGTACTCACTGTAACAGTAGATCTTCTAGGGTTATCTCTTGCAGCAGGTAATACACTTGGGTAATTGCCAGAGGGTGCTGTGGTGCACGACAGCTCTTTTCTAGCAGTCTTTCTTCAGGTTCTGCCCACACAACATCATCATGCTGCATCCTATATAAGAGTGGGTGGTCCCTGGGTATCCTCAGTTCCCCGCTGGATTCAGCTTGCTAAGCAAGGACCGACGGGGTCCGAGGTGCATAGGTATCCCTTCCCATATACATCTGGATCAAGAAATTGCTCTCTTAGAGAAGGAGGGGGATGGACAGAGGGAACATACCTGCTGCAAGAGATACCCCTAGAAGTTTCATTGTTACGGTAAGTATGCAACTGTACTATCTTCCATGGGGATAATCTCTTGCAGCAGGTAATACACTTGGGATGAATCCCAAGCAGTAAACCCATGAAGGGTGGAAAATTTTATGACAGAAGGCCTTGTAGGACAGTGCGGCCAAAGGCCATAGGCCATCCTATGGTGAGAAGCAATATCCAAGTTATAATGCTTTGTGAATGTACGTATTGTGGATCACGTGGCTGCATTGCAGATATCAGTGATTGAAGCCCCTTTGAAGCAGGCTGCAGTGGCAGTCATGGCTCTAGTGGAATGGGCTTGGACAGGTCATGGTAATGGTTTGTTATACTTTGAATAACAGATCATACAATGCGCTAACCAACCGGAGAGGGTTTGTCTAGCAACTGGGGAACCTTCTCTCTGTGCGGTGAAGGTCACAAAAAAGCTGAGAGGTTTTCTGATACATTTGGTATGATCTATGTAGTATCTCAGGCTACAATGAACATCTAATGTGTGTAGGAGATATTCTCCTTGATTAGAATGTTCTGGGTAGTAAACTGGCAGTTCCATGGTCTGATTTAAGGTGTCTTCAGATACCACCTCGGGCAAAAAGGAGGGATTGGTACGGAGAACAAGTCTGTCTTTGTGAAAGATTAAGTAAGGTTCTCTACAAGGCGTGAAGCTCGGAAATACATTGAGCAGAGATGATGGATACCAAAAATACTGTCTTCCAGGAAAGGAAGCGGAGATCACAGATGGCCGCTGGTTTAAAAGGCTCAAGGGTCAGTTTTTCCAAAAGGAAATTCAGATCCCCACGGAGGGGTGGGCTGTCTAATGGGAGGTTTGATACGTAACATGCATCTTAGAAACATTTTGGCGAGAAGATGTTGATACAGTAAGAAAAAAATGACTTACCATAGTAATCATTTCTTCCCAGTGATGCTCAGGTATTCATAAATTTATGCAGTAAGCCTGTAGGGTTGGACTGCCCGGAGAGATGGAACACATGCAACTGAGTAGAATTCTTTGTACGGGAGCATCTTTTAAATACTGCCTCTACCAAATGTGGTGTTCTAACCTCTTCAGATTTGTGAGAAGCCTGGAAATCAGGCATTAGGAACTAATGTAAGTAATATTCTATAAAAAGAGGGGTGTCCCCTACTTAAAGCATAGAATTTAGAAAAAAAAAACAAAAAAAAACAAAGGAAGGATAACTCTTGACAAAAACCACATCAAATGAAACTCCAAAAGGAGAACACTAAAACCCTCCAGTTTAAAAATGATTAAAACAGAGAAATGCAACAAAATCAATATGGCTTGGTGGCATCAGCATGCAGAGTGCAGAGGCTGAAGTTCTGGAAGGGAAGGAAGGGAGGGACGTTATGAATACCTGATCATCACTGGGAAGAAATAAGATTACTATAGTAAGTAATTTTTTCTTCTAACACCAGTAATGCTCAGGATATTCATAACTTTATGCAGACTACCAAGCAGTACCACTGGAGGTGGGCATAGAACTTATTTTGGAAACAAGCTCTGCAGGACTGCTGTGCCAAACATAGCATCATCTCTGGATAAAATATCCAGGTTATAGTGTTTTGTAAAGGTGTGTACTGTTTTCCAGGCAGCTGCTTTGCAAATGTCCACCAAGGGAACCTCCCTGGCTGCTGGAAGAGTAGCAGCAGTTCCTCTTGTAGAATGCGCCCTCAATCCAGCTCTTTACCTGCCTTAGTGTGGCATAACTGAATACACTGGACTATCCACTGAGAAATGGATCTTTTTGAGGCTGGTTTACCCTTTCCTACATCCCCATTTGTAAGGAAAAGTTGTTTTCCATTCTTTCTATGGTCTTTAGTGGCTGTCATATAATAGCTGGTAGCCCTTTTCACATCCAGACTGCGTAATTTTCTTTCACCAGAACTGGTATGGTCTGTGAAAAAGGCAGGTAGAGTGATAGATTGATTCAGATGAAAGTCTGAAACCACTTTAGGGAGAAATTCTTAGTTCTGAGGACTACCTTATCTCTGTGAAATGAGCCTGGAGCTTGCTAATTCTCCTTGCAGAAGTAATAGCCACTAGGAAGACTGTTTTCCAAGTAAGGTATTTCAAGTGGGCAGTAGCCATGGGCTCAAAAGGAGGGCCCATGAGCTTGGCTATACACACATTCAAATCCCAAGCAGGCACTGGTGCCCTGTGAGGTGGGTGTAAATGCATCAGTCCTTTAAAAAATCTTTTGAAGAGTTTATCAGATGCTACTGACACCTTGATCCCCACAGAACAGTAGGCAGATACTGCTGCTAAATGAACCTTAAGGGAACTGGGTTGCAAACCTTGTGAGTGCGAATGAGTGAGACAGTTCAGGACAACCAAAACTCCAGTCTTTTGTGGCATAAGGTTCATGCTGGAACACCAGAGAGAAAATCTCTTCCATTTGGAAGAATAAGTTTTCAGTGTGGAGGGTTTTCTATAACCCTTTCAAATATTTAGGACAGCTTCTGAAAGATTTAAATCTCCATATTCTAATTCCTCAAGAGCTATGCTTTGAGATGAAGGGACTTAAGATTTGGGTACAACAATGTTGCCTGATTTGAAGTCAGGAGATTGTGTCTGAGGGGCAATTGTATCGGTTTGCTGACAGACATGGAGAGCAGAGGAGAGTACCATGGCTGCCTGGGCCAATCCGGAGCTATCAAGATCAGAGATGCTGAAAGGGATTTTAGCTTCAGTAACACCCTGAAAACCAGAGGGAAAGGGGGGGAAAGCATACAGGTGCCTGCCTGTCCAATCCAAAACCAGGGTATCCACAGGAACTGTGCCCTGTGATGGTGGTCAGCAGCAATATTGAGGTAGCTGGTGGTTCTGGTAGGATGCGAACAAGTCTATCTCTGGAGTGCCCCATTTTCTGAAAATAACTTGTACCACCTGCTTGTTCAGAGTCCATTTGTGATGGACCTGGTTGATGCGGCTTAATGCATCTGCCAAAGTATTGTCCTTTCCTGGCAAGTGAATTGCCTGTAGAGAGACCTTCAGAGAGTATGCCAGTGTCCAAATCTTCATGGACTCTGTGCAGAGGAGGCCTGACCTGGTGCTGCACTGTTCATTTATGTAATACATTGTGGTGGTATTGTCTGTTCTGATCTGAACCACCGTTCCCATTATCAGTGAAGAAAAAGCCTTTAGGGCTAGTAACACTGCTCTTAGCTCCAGTTAGTTAATGTGTTGAAGGGATTCTGCTGCTGACCAGATTCCCTGAGTCGTGTGCTTTAAGTGGGTGCCCCAGCCCAATAGGGATGCATCTGTTGTGAGTACCAGACAGGGGTTTTCTCTCTGGAAAGGCACTCCCTGTCTTAAATTGGATTCCTGTTTCCACCACAAGAGGGCCCTTAATAGTGGCCTTGTCACTGGTATAAGCTTTGAAAAAGGGTCTTTTGTCTGACTCCAGTGAGCCCTGAGGTGAAACTGGATGTCTCGCATATGGAATCTGAATCCTTGAACTGTGCCTGTGGATGCAGCCATATGGCCTAGTAGCTGCAGAAACTGTCTTGCAGTTTTCGACCTGTTAAGGATGAAGGAATTTGCTATTGACTGAAGACTTTGCACCCTGTCTAAGGGTAAAAAAGGCTCTGCCCTGAAGTGTGTTGATTTCTGCCCCTATAAACTACAAAGTTTGAGCAGGGGTTAGAACTGATTTCTTTTGGTTTATTATGAAACCCAGAGACTCTAAGAGGACTTGGGTGATTTTTAGGGAGTTCCTTGCTTGGTCTGGTGAGTTTCCCACCACCAGCCAATCGTCTATGTAAAGGAACAGTCACTCCCTGTCTTTTTAGATATGCCACTACAACAACTAGGCACTTTGTGAATACCCTTGGTGCTGAGGAGAGACCGAAAGAAGAGTTGAAAACTGATAGTGGCCTGAAGGGAGTCTGAATCTGAGATATTTTCTGTAAGATTTCTTTATGGGGATGTGGAAATAGGCATCTTTCAAGTCCAGTGATGCCAGCCAGTCTCCTTTTTGGATTGATGGCAATATTTGAGCCAAAGTTACTATTCTGAACTTTGCTGTTTTCAGATGCTTGTTCAAAGCTCTGAGATCCAATACTGGCCACCACTCCCCACTTTTCTTTGTTGTTAGGAAGTATCTGGAGTAAAAACCCTTTCCTCTCAGGGTGGTAAGGACTAATTCCACTTCTCTGAGATGTAGCAATGTCCTCTCTGGTAGAGGAGGTGAGCAGTAAACCTTGGTCTTCTGTGAAGGAAAAGATCTGAAGTCCAGAGACAGACCCTGACCTACTACTCCAGCATCCACTTGTCTGTGGTGATGCTTAGCCAAGCCTGGAGGAAGTGGGAGAGTCTGCCTCTGACAGGGAAGGAGGAGACAGATGGAGGCTCAGGGGTTTTGCTTTGGTTGGGGCTGAGGTTGGGTTTGAGAGCCCCTTCTACCCCTACCCATAGAGCATCCCTGTTGTGGATACTGCTGGCACTGGGGGACGGCTACTGGCTGGAAAAAGGGTCTGGTCATAAAAGACCTTCCTCTGCCCCCCTTCCATAAGGCCTAGTGGATGGAGAAGCATGCTCTTTAGCAGAGTTGCTTCTATAGGTTGCCTCATACTCATCCACTTTTTTCATGTATGCAACCGTGGATTCCCCAAAAAGAGCATTTCCAGGGCCTTGGATTGAGTATCCTGAGTAAGGTTAGTGGCCCTGAGCCAAGCAAACCTTCTCTGTGCCACAGTGTTAGCCATCCATCTGGCTGCAGTGTCATTAGAATCAGCAGCCATCTGGAACTGGTACTTAGTTGCCTCCAGACCAAACCTGGCAATTTCAGCCAGGTCTTCAGACAAGGGTGAGGGAGCTTTCATGGACATGTCCAGTACCGACTGCCACAGGGATTTTTGATACTGGGCAGCATAAGCTTGAAAAGTCGACTGTCTCATGGACAAAGAGGCTGATAAGTAGCCTTTTTTGGCCATGCTATCCATTTTTCTGGAGTCCTTGTCCAGAGGGTGGGAGGACAGGGGGACTCTGGCTTTGTTGTAGGCTGCCTGCTGTATAAACCCTTGATGGTCAGGATGGGAGAAAAGGAAATCAGCTCCCGTCCTGTCCAACTGATGCTTTTTATCTATTCTCCTATCAATAGGAGAAACAGAATTAGGGGTCTGTAGAAGTTTTAGGGTGTCTTTTTTGAAAAATTTGTATACTGGCAAGAGGAGGGCTTTTGTAGGTGTCAAACACATCATATTTAATTATTCAGTTTCCTTCTCATCCTCAATCTGCTCTGTGGTAACCATATCCAAAGCATCTGCCATTCTCCTTACAAATGTAAAATGTGAGGAGTAATCCTCTGACATCCTGGGAGGAGAACCAAAATCTTGTTCAAGAGATATCTCTGGAGGAATTGGTTCATCATCCTGAAAAGGATCATCTTCCTCTTCATAATATTGCTCCTCCTGTAAAGAAGGCAACACACCACTGCTGGCCTCTGGAGCCTGGGTAATGGCAGACTGCTGGGGAACAATGTTTTGCAGTGACTGGATACTTTTAAAAGCCTGGGCTATCTCTTGAGCTGAGGGCATAGCAGGCATCTGCGCAAAAGTCCCTGGTTTAGCAGGGGAGGATTCTGCATGCTTGTTTTTTTTTGCGTTTCTTTGGAGAGAACTGGGGAGTCAGCCAGTTCTTTCCTTCTTTTTGGCCCTTTTTCACCCATATCAGGGGCAGGGGTAAGTAAACTTGTGGGTTCAGCCACAGCAGATTGGGGTGTCAGCTGTTCAGAGCCAGAGGGACCCCTAGGAAATTTTTGGTTTATCCTTTCAAGGCATTTTTCCATGTTTTCTTCTGGGAAAGTTTTACAGACTTCACAATCCTGATCCAGATGTTCTAATCCCAGACAAGCCACACATAAGGTGTGCTTGTCTACTTTAGCAAATACATATCCACATTTTAAACAATTTGTGAAACCGGGTTCTCTGGTTCTCTTTTTGGGTTTCTCTGACATGGCAATGTCTAAAAACGAGAAGAAACACGAACCGCTAAGTAAAGAATAAAGTGCGGTTATTTAAAAGTTATACTTTTTTTGCAGTCGGTTCCGGAACCGATAGGAATCGGAAGAACCGAACCCAGGAGATGTCAGGTGAACCGGATCAGCAGTTCTGTAACCGATAAAAAGCGGTTACAAAAACAACAAAATACACTAAAGAACTAAACTAATAATAGACAAAATCAACGCTCTTTAATCAGAGAACCCTGATAACTTAAAACAACAAACCCGGTTCCCCCACAGTTATGCCGAACTACGAGGAACCAGAAAAAATATGTAATTTAAGTAATAAACAAGATTTACACTAACAATCAGTAGTGGCAATAAAAGAAATAGAAAATACTTAAGTTTTTAAGGTTTTGAATCTTCTTCTATATTCATAACTGTATGCAGACTTCAAAGCAGTACCTTTGGAGGTGGGCAGAGAACCTACTAAGGAAAGAGGCTCCGCAGGACTGCTGTTCCAAAGCTGGCATCACTTCTGGACTGTATGTCCAGGCTGTAATGTTTAGTGAAAGTATGTACTGTCCTCCACGTGGCAGCTTTGCAGATGTCCAGTAGGGGGACATCCCCTGAAGCTGCTATGAAAGCAGCTATTTCTCTAGTTGAGTGGGCCCTAAGTCCTGATGGGACCTGCTTGACTGCTTTTTCATAACAAAACTGTATACAACTGACTAAACAGCAAGAGATTGACCTCTTGGTAGCTGGTGTACCTTTTTATACATCCCCACAGGTAAGGAATAACTGTTGTTTATCCTCCCTCTGATTTTTAGTGTGAGATATGTAATAGCTCAGAGCCCTTTTTACATCAAGACTGCGGAGTACACACTCACTTGAAGTAGAATGATCAGTGAAAAACATTGGTAGTATAATGGATTGGTTCAAATGAAAATCTGACACCACTTTGGGGAGGAATTTTCTATTTGTCCTGAGTACCACTTTATCATTGTGGAAAGACAAGTAGTCCTTTTCTATACATAGAGCCTGAAGCTCATTCATCCTTCTACCCGAAGTTATAGCCACTAAAAATACAGTTTTCCATGCAAAATACTGGAGGTGAGCCGAGGACATAGGTTCAAAAGGTGGTCTCATAAGTTGAGCAATACAAATATTCATGTCCCCCCCCCCAGGGATAGGTTCCCTGATGGGTGGATGGGTGTGACACAAACCTTTGAAAAACTTCTTAAAAATAGGATCAGCTGTTACAAATGTGGTTCTAGCCACAGAAATGTAAGGAGAGATAGATGCCAAATGAACTCTTAAGGAAGTATGCTTAAGGCCCTGATCATGCAAGAAAGTGAGATGTTCAAGGAGAGCTGGAATTCCTGCTGAGGCAGGTTCGATGCTGTGCAAGTTGCACCAAGAGACAAACCTTTTCCATTTAGCTGAATAGGTTTTCTTAGTAGAGGGTTTCCTATACCCCTTAAGTATGTGCAAAACTGCTTGGGAAAGATTTAAATTTGCAAACTCTGTTTTAAAGAGCCAAGCTTTGAGACTGAGGGAGCCGAGGTTTGGATACCCCATTTTCCCCGGTGGGAGGTCAATAGGTTGTGCCTCTGAGGGAGATGTATCGGTTTGGATACTGACATGGATAACAGGAAAGGGTACCAATGCTGTCTGGGCCAGTTTGGGGCAATCAGGATCATCGAAGCAGACTGAGACCTGAGCTTGATCAGGACTTTGAGAGGGACTTGGGGAAAAAGCATACAGGCTTCTTCCTGACCAATCCAGTGCCATGGCATCTACTAGGATTGTGTCCCTTGCCGGAGGGCTGCAACAAAACAATGGTAGCTTGTGGTTCTCTTGAGAGACAAAAAGGTCCATCTCTGGGGTACCCCACCTTCTGAAAAAGTACCAGTGGCGGACCGCCCCTGATGCCGTCCCCGCCCCAACGTCAGTCAGGGTACAAGAGGGGGCGGACCCAGCTCCACCTCAGTTCTTCCGCCAGTACCCAGCAGAAGGCCTGACAAGAGAAGGAGGCGAAGCCTACCATCGATAAGAGAAGAAAATGTACCTGCACACTCCGAGGGGTAAGGCGAGAGGGAAAACAGCACCTGCTGCAAGAGCTCCTCTCGAGATCTGCTGTGCAGTGGTTCTTACGTAACTGCTATCTTACTTCAGATAGAGCTCTTGCAGCAGGCTATAACAATTAGGACTGAGTCCCAAGCAGTCCCACAGCAAAGGTAGCCGACCCCGGGAGGAGGAATATGCTGACTCCAGAGACCTTCAGGACAAGAGTCCTTGCAACACCGCTAGGCCGAAGCCAGCACGGCGTCTGGAGACGATATCCAAGCTGTAATGCTTGACAAAGGTATGCACTGAATTCTATCTCGCGGCCGCACAGATGTCCTGAATGGCGACATTCCAAATTGTGGCAAAAGAAGCTGACACTCCCCTGGTGGAGTGACCCCTAACCGGACCCACCAGGGGTTTCTTGTGATGCTCGTAGCAAAACGAGACGCAGTGGACTATCCATTTGGAGATAGTCTGCTTGGACACCGGTTGACCCAAGCGTTGTGGCACAAAAGCCACAAAGAGTTGCTCCGATTTACGGTGTTGAACCGTTCTATTGAGGTAATACCTCAAGAACCTGTGGACATCCAATGTGTGGAGGAGAACCTCCCCTCTATTGGAAGGGGAAG
The DNA here is from genome assembly GCA_016271365.2 of Neoceratodus forsteri. NCBI lineage: Eukaryota > Metazoa > Chordata > Ceratodontiformes > Ceratodontidae > Neoceratodus > Neoceratodus forsteri. The sequence continues at coordinate 515,173,564 of CM028137.1, forward strand.
GAAAATAAACTGGAAGATCAACCGACTGATTGAGGGTCAACTCCGAGACCACTTTGGGAAGAAACTTAGGATTAGTTCTGAGGGAAACCCTGTCCCTATGAAAAACCAAATGGGGCTCTTTACACATCAGAGTCTGCAGCTCGGAAAATCTTCGAGCGGAAGTAACAGCAACCAGAAAACAAACTTTCCAAGACAGGTATCACAGCTCACAACTCACTGCAGGTTCAAAAGGGGGAAGGGTGAGTTTCTCCAACACAAAAAGGAGGTCTGAGGGTGGGACAGGGTCCCTGATGGGAGGTCTCATGTGAAGAACCCTCCTAAGGAAGGTGCGGGCCACTTCCAACTGGGCCAATGCTCTCTCTCTCCCACTAGAGCATGATAGGCGAGATCGCCCACATGTGCACCTTGATAGAGGAACAGCTCAGGCCTTTCTCATATAAGGAGAGGAGATACTGCAAAGCAGAGTTCACAGAGCAGGTGACTGGGTCTAAATGCTGTGGCAAGGCCCAAAGACAAACGTTTCCAATTCATAGCGTAAGTGGAGCGAGTAGAGGGCTTTCTTGCGGACGCTAAGACCTCAGCCACTTCTGGGGAAACCCCGTATCTGTTCTTAGCTACATCTGGAGGAGCCAAGCATGAAGGTGCAGGGATCTGAGATCCGGGTGAACCAGAGAACCCTGGTCCTGGGACAGCAGTTGCGAGCAAATGGGCAGCGGGGATTGGAGGTTCCTGGGACAACCGCTGCAGAAGTGGGAACCAAATCTGTCGGGGCCAACTGGGGGCTACAAGGATCATGCGTGCTCTCTCTGCCTGTAGTTTGAGCAGAACCCTCTGGATGAGAGAGAAGGGCGGAAAGGCATAAAGAAACCTCCCTGCCCAACAAAGGGATAACGCGTCTGGCCAAAAAACGCCAGGCGCGTGCTCTCGTGAGCAAAATTGTGTCAGTTTGGCGTAGCGTGGTGATGCAAAAAGATCTAGCTCGGGAAGGCCCCACCTTCCGAAGAGCTGATCCGCTATGGATTGAAGCAATTCCCACTCATGCGTTCTGGCCCACGACCTGCTGAGATCGTCTGCCAGCTTGTTTAGGACTCCTGGAACGTGCACAGCTGACAGACGAATGCCCCGTTCCAGCGCCCAGTACCAGACTCTCATCGCCTCCCGGCAAAGAGGATAGGCCTTGCTTGTTGATGTAAAAGACGACCGCCATGTTGTCCCTCTGAACTAGAAGACAGCCGGGTACCAGGTCCTCTTGAAACGCCTGACGAGCGTAGAGGACCGCTCGCATTTCCAGGACATTGATGTGGAGGGACTGTTCCTCGGGTGACCAAACCCCTTGCATTCGGTGAACACCGAGATGAGCCCCCCCAACCCAGGTCTGAGGCATCCGTCGTTAGAGTCTGACCTGGAGGCTCCGGATGAAAGCTGACCCCTTTCTCCAGATTGCTGGGGTCCAGCCACCAAAGCAACGTTCTCCTGACGAGCTCCGAGATCCAGACTAAAGCGTCCAGGTCATCAGAGTATTGATCCGACTGCACCCTGAGCATCCATTGTGGGATTCTCATGTGGGCGGGCCAAGGCTGTTACTGGAATGGCGCACGTATGCCAACAGACTGAGGAAGCTCCGAGCAGAACTCGAGTGCCATGGAGATACATTCTGCCAAACTTAGAGGCGAATTCCCTGTCCTGTGGGAGAAAAGTCATGCCCTGGACAGAGTCCAGAGTCGCTCCAATTAAGGTGAGGGTTTGGCTGGGCTCTGGGGACGACTTTCTCAAGTTCAGGGTGATCCCCAGCTCTTGGAATAGAGTATAGGCATCTCCGAGAGAGTGCAGGAGGCCATCCCTTGATGGGGCTGTGAGAAGCCAGTTGTCAAGGTAAGGGAAAACATAATGACCTGATCACCTTAGAGCTGCAGCCACCACTGCTAGGCATTTGGTAAAGACTCACGGAGCGGAAGAAAGGCCGAATGGGAGCACCCGGAATTGATAATGCTCCCCTAGGAAGTGGAACCTCAGAAACTTCCTGTGGGGAGGAAAGATCCCGATATGCATGTACGCATCCTGCATGTCGAGAGAACAGAGACAATCCCCTTGGTGCAGCAGAGGAAGGAGACCCTGAAGAGTCACCATCCTGAACTTTTTGTACTCTATAAAGAGATTTAAAAGGATGGAGATCCAGAATGGGACGAAGGTCCCCCATCTTTTTTGGGATCAGAAAAAAGTGGGAGTAGAACCCCTGACCCCACTGTTCCATGGGAACTCTTTCTATTGCTCTCTTTTGCAGGAGGGCCTGAATTTCTCCTTTCAAGAGTAGAATGTGAGAAGGAGGATAATGGGAGAGCTTTGGCAGAGTATGTGGAGGGGAACTCTGTGAACTCCAACGTGTGTCCTCTCCGAATGACGTCCAAGACCCATTGATCTGTGGTAATAGAGCTCCACCCTTCGAGACGAAGGGAGAAGCGGCCCCAAACCTGTTCCCCCTGGACGTCTGACCACGGGGGGGCGGAAGGGAGTCATTGGGCAGAACCGGGGGGGTAGGGTGAGAGGCCTGGTAGGACTTGGGCCCACGGCCGGAAGGTCCACCAGACTGCTGGTTTCCGGATCTCTGGCGGAAGCCACCTCTCTGCCGCTGCTGGGAACCTTAGGCTGAAGTCTGACTGCCTGAGGACTTGCGAAAAAGCCAACGGCGATGGGGACGTCGCTGGTTGCCATGGTACATCTGGCGGACCGACCAGATCGACTTACCCGATTCCTGGAGTTGGGAGATCAAGGCCTCTCTGTCTCCTGCCCAAACAAAATGGTACCCTGAAATGGTAGGTCCCGGATACCGGACTGCAGATCCTGGTGGAAGCCTGAAAGCCTCAACCAGGCATGGCGCCTGAGATAAACCCCAGAGGCGGCTGCTCTGACTGCCGTATCTGCAGTATCGTACGAGGCCCTCAGAACATGAGTGCCTATGTCCGAGCCCGACTTTAAGAGGGCCAGGAGCTCCGTCTTCTTATCGGAGTCTGGCATGGCCTGTGCCAGCTCAAGACCCCGTTCCCACAACACATTCTGGAACTGCACCATATGCGTGAGGAAGTTCAGGGATCGAATGGAGCAGGTGGAAGCAGCGTACACTTTCTTGCCCACCTGATCCAGGCAATGGGACTCCAAGTTGGGAGGCTGGGAGCTGAGGTGCCGCGGCTGTCGAGACTTGTCATGAGCAGCCGTGATCACAGTGGAGTCTGCCTGAGGGTGTTCCGCCAAGAAGGGTTCAGCCCTCAGAGCCTTGTAAAGCCTGTCTGACTTTTTGGGAACCGCCGGGATGGAGGCTGGGCACAGCCAGGTGGATCTAGTCAGGTCCTGAAAAGTGTCCACCAGGGGAGGAATGACCAAAGACTTTGGCTCCTTCTGCCTCAGGTATCTGGCCAATCTCCGGCGTTCCGGGTCCAGGTCTTCCGTGTCCCACTCATTGGAAGCCTAGATATGCCTCATGACGTCCATGAACGTGGGATCGTCCGGAGGCGAGTGAGGCATGTCCTTCTCCTCAGGGGAGCGCTTGAGGCTGAGGGAAGATGAAGAGGATGACGAGGAAGAGGAGGACCAACTATCCGACTTAGAGTAGTCTGGTTCTGCCTCATGTCCATGCCTATGCTGACATCGGTATGCAGGGGACCGGCGATGGTGCGAAGACCGATGACTGTCTGAAGACTGACTCCAGTCCTTGGACCAACGACAGAGCGATGACCGACATCGGGAACTGTCCCACTGAGTGCGAGAAGGGCTCCGGGAATGAGACTGGGACCAACGTCGGTCAGTCGAAACCATGGAGCGACGTCGGTGGTCCTCGGATCGGAAGTGGGAGCGAGCCCTAGATGGGGGCAAAAAACGGCGCTCCAGGGACCTCAATGGAGAGGTCTCGCCCTCTGGCTGTGGTTCACCCGCAGGATCCGGTACTGGTGTCTGGGCCTGCGACGGGGTGGTATGCTTGTGAACCTGCCCCCACCAAAATGAAGAAAGCTGTTTAAGTTTGTCTGGGGAGAATATTTCAGCTGCCCGCTGCGGGAAAGAAGTCTCCTGAGTGGTGGGTCGTGACGGCGAGCTCTCCTGATGGCCCGGGGGAGGAGGACTTGGGCGACGGGGACGTCAGCAGGACAACGACTGACCCTGGGTCCTTGGGCCCTTCAACCAGCGTTGGTACCGCAACAGACGACAGGGTGATGACAGGGGGCGCTGGAGAGTCCTTAAGCTCCAGATGCGCACCTTTAGCAGGCGGTGCCGGTGCCGTGGTTGGTAGGGCCGAACCAGGTACTACCACGGACTTGGTGATGACTTTGATCGGAGTCACCTTCGACGGCTGGCTGCTCCTGGCGGGCTGGCCTTAGCCTGAGGCAGCGGCGACTCACCGAGCCCGAAGGATGGGCCTTCTGGGAAGGTCCACGACCACGAGCAGGACCGAGACCGGGACCAACTACACTCTTTACTATGACGCTTTTTCTCCTTCTTCTTCCCCTCGGATGAGTGCAGGTCCATTTTCTTCTCTAAAAGGTAGGCCTTCAGGGCCTTCAGGCGTCGAGATCTGAGTCCGACATAAAAGCAGCAGTCTCGGTAGCAGTTGAGCAGTCGTGATCCGGGCCAAGCAGAAAATGCACCGATGACCGCCTTTGGCGGGAATTTGCCGGCCGCACTCACACTTGTTTAGGTGTTCTGGGGAAACAGACGCCCGGGAAGACATTGAACCCACGGGAAGAAACTTCGGTACTGATGTCGGAACCCATGGCAGCAAACACCGAGGCAAAGTATGACGAACACTCGAAAAATACGAGCCGGCTAGCAGAAACCATACAGGTGTCGGTCGCGGTAAAGAAAAAAATGGTAAAACTGTCGAAAACTTGCTTGTAGAGCCTTTTCTTGCTTGGTGAATCGCATGCAGCAGCTATTCATGTGCGTGGTATGCGGCGGGAAAGAACTGAGGTGGAGCTGGGTCCGTCCCCTCTTGTACCCTGACTGACGTCGGGGCGGTACCCTGCTGGTATTGCTGGCAGAAGTTTTTCTGTGTGGTCCTAGTGCCTGCGGCATAGTCCTAATTGTTATAGCCTGCTGCAAGAGCTCTATCTCGAAGTAAGATCTGGATTTATTACCTGTGTGTCCAAGGACCACTCGTGGTGATCCTGATTCTGCTGAGGGCATCTGCCAGAATATTGTCCTTCCCTGGGATGTGAATAGCTTGAAGGGCTGTTTTTAGACAGTATGCCAGGTCCCACAATTTCATGGTCTCTGCGCATAGAGGATCTGATCTTGTGCCACCCTGCTTGTTTATACAGTACATTGTTGTGGTATTGTCTGTCCTGAATTGCACCACCTTGCCCTGTACCAGATGAGCAAAGGCCTTTAAAGCTAGAAGTACAGCTCGTAGCTCGAAGAAATTTATGTGAAGAAGAAGCTCTGCTTTGGTCCAAGTCCCATGGATGGTGTATTCTCCCATATGGGCACCCCATCCCAATAGAGAAGCATCAGTTGTTAGAATAAAGGAAGGGTTCTCCCTCTGGAAAGGGCCCCCTTGCCTTAAGTTGTCTGAATTTTTCCACCACTGTAGGGCTTGAATAAGAGCCTCTGTTATTGGGATCAGTTTTGACATCGTCTTTTCTGTGACCAGTGAGATCCGAGTTGAGACTGCAGATCTCTCATTCTGTATCTCGGCCCTGAGATGGTACCTGTTGCTGCAGCTGTGTGACCCAGAATCTGTAGATACTGTCTTGCTGGGCAAGGCTAGTTTAGTTTAAAAGAAGCAGCTAAGTCGAAAATACTTTTCACCCTGTCTTGAGGGAAGAAAGCTCTTCCCTGGATTGTATCCAGCTCTGCTATGAGTTGCAACACTTTAACCGGGATAAGAACAGACTTTTCCTGGTTTGTCAGGAATCCTAGGGATTGCAGAGGATGCACTGCTGACTGCAAATACTCCGAGACCTGTTGTGGGGACTTGCCCACAAGCAGCCAATTGTCCAGATAAGGGAAAACTAGAATACCAGACCTTCTTAGATGTGCCACCACTACAGCTAGGCACTTTGTGAATACCCTGGGTGCTGAGGTCAGACCGAAGGGAAGGGAAGTGAACTGGTAATGGCCAGGGCCTCGTGATTTCTGCAATTCTGCGGTTGTAGCAGTGGCTGCAGAAATCAGGAAAAACAGCCACATGGCCACAGAAATGCTAACTATGCTATACGGTGACACAAGGAAAGGGCATGGCTGCTGATATGTTAAGTATGGCATGGCATACATACTCATTAGAAGAGGCAACAAACTGATGCCGCCTGCTACAAAGCTGAAAAGCTAGTGGCCGCATGGCATCTTGACTCATGCTGGCTCTTGTTACATAACTCAGTCCAGCCAGTATTATTTATTTTATTTAGTTTTTGTTGACCGGGTAAGTGCACTAGACAAATCCTGCCTATTTTCAGGCACGACGCAGGGGAAGGGGATACAGATGAATGCCAACTGACCTTGAACCAGATTAAGCTAGATTCAATCTAGTATAGACACTAACCAGAGGTGGGAGCTCATAAAGCTGGGGATAGTGGAGGCAACCAAAACCTGCTGCAAAGCCCAGAGCAAGAAGGCTAGGGCTAAGAAACCGATCTGGTTGAGCAAGGAGGTCATGGAAAAGGTAAGGAGGAAAAGAGCTGCCTTTAGGAAGTACAAGAAAACAGGGAGGGGGGAGGACAGGGAGGAGTACTTGACAGAATCGAAGGAGGTGACAAGGGCAGTAAGGGGAGCCAAAGCATCTCGGAACTCAGGCTGGCACAAGGCATTAAGAAGGGGAAAGGACTTCTTTAAGTACATCAGGAAAAAGGGCTGTAAGGATTAGGAAGGAGGGGTTGGGTGGAAGCAGGAGTGCGATAAGGCGGAAGCACTAAATGAGTACTTCTGCTCAGTATTTACTAAAAGAAGAGGGGTGACACCCAAGGTGGGAGAAATGGCAAAGCGGGGGTGGTGACAGATGGAAATCATGGAGAGCAGAGTTCGAGAGGTTTGAAGGCACTGAGGGTGGACAGGCGCCAGGCCCAGATGGCATCCACCCCAGGGTACTGAAGGAGCTGGCAGAGGTCCTTGCGGGACCTTTGGCAGACCTATTTAATGCCTCACTACATTCAGGGTGTGTACCTCAGGACTGGAGGATGGCTCATGTGGTGCCCCTCCACAAGAGTGGCCCCAAGGATGAACCGGGAAATTACAGACCAGTGAGCCTCACATCCATCGTGGGTAAGCTAATGGAGACTATCTGAAGGAGAGGCTGGTGGCCCTCCTAGAGGCCAAAGGACTACAGGACAGCAGACAGCATGGCTTCATATGTGACAGATCCTGCCAAACCAACCTGGTCGAGTTCTATGACTAGGTAACTAGGCAACTGGACGGGGCCATGCAGTCGATGTCCTGTATCTGGACTTCAGTAAGGCATTCGACTCAGTGCCACATGGAAGGCTGGGAAGGAGGTTAGTAGGCACAGGGGTGGGTGCAAAGCTGGTGAGATGGGTAGGAAATTGGCTGCAGGGAAGGAAACAGAGGGTGGTGGTGGGTGGGGAGCTCTCACACCCAAGGGCAGTGACGAGCGGTGTTCCACTGGGCTCAGTGTTGGGACCAGTGTTGTTTGGGATATTCATTGCAGACATATCATGGGACATCAAGAGCAAGGTCAGTCTGTTTGCTGATGATACCAAGGTAGGCGCGGTGGTGGATGACCTAGGGGGATGGGCAGGGGTTGCAGGATGATCTGGCAAAGCTTGAAACCTGGTCAGACACCTGGCAACTGGGCTTTAATGCCAAAAAGTGCAAGGTGCTGCATTTTGGGATGAAGAACCCAAGGAGGAGTTACCAGCTAGGGGGAGTGCAGCTAGCCCCGACAGAGGAGGAGAAGGATCTGGGTGTGCTCATTACAGGGTCAATGAACAACTAGGCACAATGTAGGAAGGCAGCTGCAAAGGCCAACAAAATGCTGGATTGTATTGCAAGGGGTATATCCTCGAGGAGGGAGGAGGCGATTCTGCCACTGTATAGGTCATTAGTTAGACCACACCTGGAGTACTGCGTGCAGTACTGGCGTCCGTATCTGAAGAGGGACATTAAGTTACTGGAGGGGGTGCAGCGCAGAGCGACAAAGATGATCAAGGGGCTGTGGGACTTATCATATGAGAGGAGGTTGAAGGAGCTGAACATGTACTCACTGGAGGAGAGGAGAGACAGGGGTGACATGATTGAAACCTTTAGATACATGAAAGGAATAAACAAGATGGGTACAGAGGGGCTGTTCAAAGTAAGGGAGGGGAGGGCCACCAGGGGCCATGATATGAGACTGGAGTGAGGAAGGTTCAGGAGGGAAATGAGGAGACACTTTTTTACAGAGAGGGTGGCTGGGTGGAATGTGTTACCTGCTGAAGTGGTATGCAGTAGAACAGTGGACTGCTTCAAACGAGGATGGGACAGGACAAGGGGGAGGGTTAATGAAGGGAGGGGCAGCTGCAGAATAAGGGGTGCTAGCTGCACATTCGAGCAGACTTGATAGACCTCTAGGCCTTTATCTGCTGGCAAATTTCATATGTTCGTAAGCTGTTGGTGGTATTTGTAGTGAATGAGGGAAATTTGGCCAGGACACTGGGGAAATTCCCTACTTCCTGTGAGCAGGGTGGACCCTTTTTCCTGTGGGACCAAGATGGCAGCTCCCATGGATCCTGGTGTGGAAGTGTTGCAGTCTGTGAGCATGGAGTCCTCCATTTCGTGTGTGGAGGTGCAGGGGACAGGACCTGATTTGGATTTTTTGCCTGGTGCTGTAGACACCGACATTGTTTCTGAAGTTCTACCTCAGCCAGCTGCTTTGGAAACCAGTATGCAGCCTGAAGATTTAGTTTCACTACAGTCTTCAGACCAGGAAAATGTTTTAGACCTTTCTCTTGAGGAAAAATGTCAAATTTTGCAGGCTGAATTGTCTGCTATTGAAGCACAGCTGAATGCAGAGAAACTGCTCTGCGAGGAAGATAAAAAACGTGAACGTTTGGGGGATGCTTCCCCTGGTAAAGTTACTGGAGATATTTCCAAAGTTTTTATTTCTTCCTCTACTCCGCTGGCTTCTTCAGTAGGTGTTTCAGGTCCTCCCCAGGCTGCTACACCATACTGCAGTGACGTGGAAGAAGCTTGGTCCCCAAAACGGGCCCTAGAGGGGGCGGGTTGGTCGCAGGATGCCGCCGGCGTGTGGCAGGCTGATGTCGCTCCAGTATTAGCAGACAGTGTGCAGGACGCTGTCAAAGAATCGATTACACCTTCTCCTGTGGTTGGGGCTGATTTTGAGCAACAGGAGAAAATGGAGCTTTCAGGTACCTTTTCTTTTTCCCCCCTTTTGACTGTGTCCCCACAAAGCTTCCAAACTCCCTCTGTGGACACAGCTCTGCCGCCGGTTGTGGAGTCTTCTGATTTGGACACTGCCCCTGATTGCCCTTTGGGTGAAAAGGCTGATTCCATCTTGACCTTTGCCAGTTTATTTAAGAAGCCTGTGGAACTTGTTAAATGGTGGGACGCTGTGCGATTTACGTATCTAGGGGGTATGGAGACACCTCCTGATCGTTTTTTTGTGGGGAAGGTCTTGCTAAAACAATCTTTGCATTTTACCCTCACAGATGTTTATGCTCTCATTCATGCAGCAGGGGAATCCACTTTTGATATTAGTTTTCGAACCCCAGATCTGTTGGAAAATTTTTGGACTCGATATATGAATTTAAAGACTAACCCCTGTGGGCCCCCTTTCAAATTATTCCTTTAACTAAACAATCTTTTCGGGTGATCACTGTTTTATTTCGTAATGAGGGGGTCAATATTCAGGATATCCTTTACTGGTTGGATAAACGCTGTGAGGTGCAAGGTATCCCTGAGCCCATTTTTGATGGGGAAGGTTTTTGGAACGGGGGTTGGAAAATAAAAATTAAATTACGGTATGAGGGTACAGACTTAAAACACTTGCCAAACTGTCTTTACATTGGGTGGGATAAGGGTTTCATCTTTTACACAGGACAACCCCGTAGGTCCTTTAAATGTGGGTCTGCCAGACATATTAGCCCCAACTGTGAAATGCACTCTATGGTGAATTGGGTCACACGAGTTTCCATTGGACAAACTCTTTGAAGTGCACCTTGTGTGAAGAGGAGGGGCATTCCTTTCCAACTTGCCCCTGGGCATCTCATAATACTGCTGATGCAGACTTCACTATCCAAGATTTTTATATTCAAAAATCTAAATCGGCCTCTGGCTTTCGGGGTTTTTCTCCTTCTCCCATACTGCCCCGGTTGTGGTGGATCTGGATGTGGTCAATTCAGATAATGCTGCTATAGTAGACTCTGAGGTTGGGAGTAGGGATATTACCCTGGTCCCCGGGGATGTCCCTCAGTCTTCCATTTCTATGGCCCCTCCTCCTGTGAGTGATGGATTCCAGGAAGTAAAAGTAAAAAAGGGGACGAAGGGACGAAAGGGTAAGGCTCAGCCTGGGAGTTCTGTGGAGGCAATTATTCATGACAATCCTCTTCGGGAAGGTATATCCGAGAATGATTTAGACTCTGACACTGCCTCTTGGGCTTCTTCACAGGCTGGAGCCCCCTCTAGTGCTGAATATCTGGAAGGTACTGTTGCCAGTCGAACTAGGAGGAAGTGTACGGGTGTGAGGGCCTCCTCTAGGAAAGTACCTTGACTCCCTTGTTGATCTCTGTTATGGGTCTGAGTCATTATGATTTAACTATAGTCTCTCTCAACACAAATAGTGTGTTGTCAGAGCGAAAGAGATTGGTGACTTTTTCTTTATTTTCAGATTTATGTTTTGATGTTTTTTTTTTCAGGATATCAATCCCAAACTGATGTTAAGATAGGGAGCGATGCCTGGGTTTGGGGAGCTAGTTTTTGGTCAGGGGGGACTGATCTTTGTAGTGGGGTAGGGATTTGTTTTTCTACTCATAATATTAAAGTTTTTCATTCTGTAGACATTTTCCCAGGTAGAGCCCTTTTGTTGGATGTGCAGCTTCAGGAGATGGATTTTCGTCTCATGAATGTATATGCTCCTCAAACTAAAACTGGCAGGATAGAGTTGTTTAAGCTTGTTTTGCCATATCTTTTTACATCTAGATATATACTTTTTGGTGGAGACTTTAATACAAGTAGATTGTTTTCGGATAGGGGTCCCAGGGTCTCTAAACTTTATTGCGATTCACAGTACCTTAATGATGAGTTACAATTGACCAGGTTTGTTGATCCCTAAGCCCCACCCCCCAATACCTTTTTTAAGGGCCTTTTATCTACCCGGATAGATTTTTTGTTTTTATCCACTCATTTAACTATTAGGCATAAATCTGTGACACCTGTTGCTACTTCTGACCACGGTCTCCTTCTTGTGTCTCTCTCAGATCTTGATGCTACTGTTAGAGGGAAGGGGTATTGGAGACTAAATTTAAGTTTGATGGCAATTGATGACATCCGGGAGGGTTTTCAGGCCCTGGTACAAGCCAGACAATCTGTAGCTTTTCTATATGATTCTTTGGCAGACTGGTGGTCGGATAGTAAGCCCTATTTTCAAAGATATTTTCAGTTAATGGGTAAATTAAATGGTACAAAATGAAAGGAGGATTATAAGGTTTTACAAGAACAACTTGTGTTATTGCAGTCATTACAGGTTTCTACTGGGACTTCTCATGTTGATCAAATAGAACAGATTAAGTATAACTTGACAAGTTTGCAATATAATAGGATGAAATCCTTAGAAGCTGAACAAAAAAGGGGATGCGCTGGGAAACAGGGCAGTGTTAATCCTTTTGATTCCTGCTCTGCTCAGCATCACCATAAGATCATGTACTCCCTTAAATCTAAGGATGGGTCTGAGAAATTTGGGAACTTGGATATCATGAAGGAAGTGGAAAGTTTTGTACAGTCTAAATTTTCTTCTGTAGCTATCCTTGAAACAGAGGTGTTTGATTGGGTGGGTTCTTGTGATTGGCACAAATCCCTGACTCTCTGAAATCTTCTTTGATTGCCCCTGTTACTGAACATGAGTTGGGTTCCATTATTTCTAATTTAAAACCAGGGGTAGCTCCAGGGCCTGATGGCCTACCGAATGAGTTTTATAAATTACTTTTTCCATTACTCCCCTATGAATCTGTTGCAACTTTCAATTTTTTTCTGGATTCCTGTGTTTTACCAGGTAGTATGTACACTGGCCTTATTTTTTTTCTGTTTAAAACTGGTGATAGATCCCTTTTGGATAATTGGAGGCCCATTACTTTTTTAAATACAGATAGTAAAATCCTGGTGAAATTGTTGTATCATCGTTTAACTTTAGTTTTGGAAAATATAGTCCACCCCACACAATTTTGTGCTGTTCCTGGGAGAAAAATAGCTGATGCTCTTATTTTGCTTATGGAAAAGGGATCTGGAGGGGAAGTGAATGGTTATTTAGTAGGGTTGGATCAAACTAAGGCCTTTGATACTGTTTGTCATGATTATTTATGGATTGTACTTCAAAGCCATGGTCTTCCAGTTATCTTCTTGAGCTGGCTTAAGTTATATTACCAACAGGCTATGGTTAAACCTTATGTGAATGGCTGGGTGGGGGCTAGTTGTCTAGTTCAAATGGGGGTTAAGCAAGGTTGCCCCCTGAATCCGGCTTTGTATATTTTGGCATTAAATCCGCTTTTAAGGAAATTACAGCCGCAAGAAAATATTAGGGGTCTTTCAGTGCATAGTGGGAATAAGGAGGTTAAAAGTATAACCTATGCGGACGATATGTGCCTGGTGGGGGACCAGGCATCAGCAAATACGGCTGCTCAGGAAATTATGCATTTTTCTCTGTTAACTAATACCTCTATTAATACTGCCAAAAGTATATGTCTTCATATAGGTGACTTGGTTCCTAAAATTCCGGGTTTTTTGGACATACCTTGTCAGACTCAACCACAGAAATTACTGGGGGGGGGGTTGGTATGGGGGACATGAGTACTTATAATTGGTCTCTTATTATATCAGATGCTGGGGGAAAACTGGAAAGCAGAACTCTTGGCATATGTCCAAGCTAAAAAGAGTATATATGGTAAAAACCTTTTTATTGCCAATGTTTCTGCATTTATGTGTGTTTTTTCCACTAACTGTACCATTAGAGACTGTACTCTATGGTTTATTTTTTCAATGTATTTGGGGCAGTCGGCTTAATCCAATTAAATGAGGGATTTTGTATCGCCCTATCAAAGATGGTGGATTGCAGATGATTCACCCTATTTTTTTTTTTTGTATGGGAATTTGATGCCAGTGATGGGCGATGGGCCCAAGGTTTGGAACCCCTGGGTTTCTGACCAAACTGACCTGTGGCTTCTTTCCAGGGGTATTGAGTCTGTCATTCCAAAACAAAAATCACTTCAGGGCCTCCCTTCATATATGCAGTATATTTTTGGGAAATTGAAGCTATGGGGTATTACTAGGAGACAATTATTGACCCTTTCTAGGACAGAGATGTATGTGTCTATTGTCTCTAGTTTTTTTTTTTATTGATGTTCCTAGATATTGGATTAAAACTCCAAGTGAAACTGCAATTATAGGAAAAATGTTGCTTAATTATAGATTGCAGGGAAAGATGTGGGATGTTCTTTGGTTAAGTGTTCATGGCAAACTAAATGTACAAAATAATTTTAAGCATAAGGGATTAGCTGAGAGAGTGTGCCCTAGGGATGACGTGCCATGGTGTTTTGGAAACTGTAGATCATTTATTTTTTGTATGTCCTTTTATTTTGTCCTTTTGGTCATTTCTTTATTCACAGTGGCCTTCTTTTCCTTTTTCTTGTCTAACTAGTGATATTTTGTTGTTGAGTTTGTTACCAAAGAAATGGATTAAGTATGATTCAGGAACCGTTCATTTAATTTTATTGATACTCAAGTACCATATATGGCATACAAGATGCCAATTGACTTTATATAAAAGAAGGGTTACTGCTGAACAATTGTTCTGGACTGTATATAATTCCTTTAAAGTTTCAAGGGATTTGGACTTTTTTCAAGAGAGGTGGCGTCATATGGACTGGTTTTTGGATGTGGGGTAGGTATCCATACGTGAAACGTATTATATCTTTAGGAGGTATTGTCAGGACAATTATTTATGATTTCTTCTACTGCTTATTTTTTGTGTTTTATATTTCATTTTTGTATGCTTTCATATTATTTTGTATGATTTTTTGTTTGAATTTTCAATCCTTTTTCCTCTGCTCCTGTAAAGGGGGAGGGTTTCTAGTATTTCTTTTTATTAGTTCGGAGACTATGAAAATGAATTTTTGTATTGATTGTATGATGTAATACTTATATACGTTTGCCTTTATTTCTGTATTATGTTTGTGTGCAGTAACACTTTTTTGTGTATATTTTGATTTCAAGTTTCAATAAAAAATTCCCCTACTCTGTCTGACAAGAGGGCGCTATGCCTTTGCGATTCTCCTCAGTGTGTGGGAGTCTTCTGGACAAGTCAGACGCGTGGGAGGCTGAGGAGCCGATCACCTCCTGAGCTCCCGATGGATGCTGTGATTGGGATGGTTTGGGATATTGACATGGAGTACATTACTGTTGCGGCTGATGTACAGTTACCTGCTGCTGCTGATTTTGGAGCGGTACACTCGAAAGAGGGAGAGTCCTTGTCGGCTGTTCCTGTTTCTGATATTCGCTTATGACTCACAGAGTTAGAACGCCAACGGAACCTCTTGCTCACGGAGTTGCAGCGAATGGATGATTCAATTGTACCAGGACAGGAAGGGTCGTGTACCCCTGTTGCACCGGCATCTTCTTTGTGGACTCTACGGGGCGATTGCCTGATACTCCTTTGTGTGCCACTGTCGAGTTATGCTCAGAGCAGGGTGAGTCTGCAATTCCTTCTGCTAATGTTTCACAGCTACCTTTTTCAAACTCTGTGGAGATTGCTACTACAAGTAGCTCGACTACTTCTGAAGGTTCCAATGTAGCGAGTTTTACAATAGGCCTTTCCCTGAAGAACAACCGTTCAGGGGGGAATCAAAAATGCAGTCCCTCTTGGTGGTGTCTCTCCCCTCTTCCAGACGAATGCGACTGCTTTTTCACCACCTAGGTCTTTTCTGACTGGGGACTTGGAAGCCCCTGCTACATGGGTAGCTGCAGCCCTGGAAGCTGTGGGGTGAGTTAAATCTCCAGATGGGAAGTCATGGAATGCAAATGTAGCGTCTGGCGAGGGTATTGCTCTCCGCCCCAGCTGCAGACTAAGGACCTCCTCCAGGACAGTTACTTAATAACATATCTGCTCCTATCTCCTTTGTTTCCGGTCCAGACCTAATGGAGAATATTAGGTAGTTGGAGGATGAAGGCCTGCCACTTCCCCTCTGAACCCCCCCCCCATTCTAAGGCCTGACCTGAAGGTCTTGCATGTCAACCATCTACTTCTGCAGCACCTTTGTTGCCTGAGCCTGGAAAGACTAATACCTCATCTGTGTGGTATGACAAGGTAAATGAGAAACTATTTCCTGCTACTTTTTGGTTTATTGAATGAGCCTGCTGCTAGACATAATGCAGTGCGTTTGAAGTTTCGTGGTTCGATGGAACATATTCCCAATAGACATTTCATTGGACGAGAATTATTGAAAACGAGTATGAGGTTTTATTCATATGAAATATATACGTTAATTCATATGCCTGGGGATACCATTTTTGACATTAGTTTCAAGTATCCAGCTGGATTGGACAGATTTTGTAAACAATATCAGGCTTTAAAAAGCACTCCTTTATGGAAACCTTTTTTTAGTTATCCCTTTGACAAAGCCAGTTTCTAAGAAAATAACGATACTGTTTCGGAATGAAGGGATTAATGTTGCCAATATAACCTACTGGTTACAGCAACACTGTACTGTACTGTTAAAGGTCTCCCTGAACCCATTCTTGATGAACATCTCTGGACAGGGGGTTGGCATTGTTTAATTGATTTACGTTTGGAGAATGGGTTGACTAAACACCTGCCTAACTGTTTTTTTAGGACGGGACAGGGGTGTTCTCTTTTATCCGGGACAGCCAAGGGCTTGTTATAAGTGTGGGGTTTTGTGGGAATTTAGGTCACATAAGGGCTCACTGTAGATGTCCCATGAGATGTAATTTATGTGATGAACAGGGACACACCTTCCGCTCTTGGGCTTCTCATAATCAGGCTGATCCTGCTCTTCGAGCTGAACATGATGTCTATGTTGCAAATGCACAAAAGGAGCATCAAAAGATGCAGGATTTACTTCTGCGTCCTGATGTACCTACCCCCATTTCTCATCTGTCTTCTACTCCTTCTTCAGTTCTTGCTGAAAAAGAGATGATGCAGGTTCCAGTTTTAGATCACATGGATACGAATGCCCCGGTTCCACTCTCCCCTTCTAACACTGGTGTGGGTGCCGACCCTGATTTTATTCCCCCTTCCTCTCCTATAGCTGCTGCACAAGGAGCTCTTCCTTTGGTTGATAAGTCAGACTCTTTATCTGATATTTTCCGGGCTAGTGCCTATAGGAAACAGGAGATTCCTTGTATGCCCCTCCCCGGTGCAGAATGACATTCCCTTTCAAAAGTCACTTGATCTAGGTCTACCAAAACTGGTCCTGAAGCCTCTTCCTCTTGTCCTGAGCCTGATTTAGTTATAGCTGCTAATCCTTTTACTGGATCATGAGGGAGATGATAATGGTGTGGAATCAGATTTCTCCTCAGTTACCTCCTCCCTACCAGACCATGCCCCAGATACAGAGGTTAGAGGAAAAACCCAAACCAAAAAAGAGAAAAAAAAAAAAAAGGAAATTACTTGTTTCTAGTCCTTGATTTTCTTTTTTTTCTCTGGCAAAGGTAATTTCTTTTATTACTGTTAACGTAAACAGTATTAAATCCCAATCAAGGCGACGTCTCACTTTTGCGAGTCTCAGTGAGCATTCTGGCTCTATCATTCTTTTGCAGGATACCACATTGGGCTCCCTGGAAAATATAAAAGCAGCAGAAAAGGACTGCTGATGGGGTGCTTCCTTTTGGTCACTGGGAGAAGATGTGTGTGATGGCTTGGGTGTCTTATTCTTTTCTAGCATTGCTATTCAAGTTTTACAAGTCCTAGATATTCTACCTGGTAGTGTTATGCTTATGGATATTGTCGTTTATTAATTGTGCATATTGTCTTATAAATATCTATGCTCCTCAGTCTAAGGCTGACAGATCAGCCTTGTTTCATTGTATATCTCCATATTTACATACTTCAAAGTTGGTTTTGTGGGGTGGTGATTTTAATTGTGGATTAGCTGCTCGAGGTTGGGGACGCAAGACTCAAAAGATGTTCTGTGATACGAATGCCTTATTGCAAGTCTTAAAAACTAATAATTTGATAGATGCTTATGATTTATTGCAACAGAAGTCAGAGCATACCTTTTATAAAGGGGCTATTTCTTCTAGGATAGATTTCTGGTTTTTGTCCAGGAGACTTTCCTGTTTTACTATTGCAACCTTGCCATTAGAGAATTCTGACCATTTAATTCTCAAACTGACCGTTTTTTTTTTTTTTTTTTTTTTAAGAACTTTTGCTGAGACGTGCCTATTGGAGATTAAATACATCCTTATTACAAGATGAGGATCTTTCCTCGCAGATACATTCCTTTTTTTCACTTAGGTCGGATATAGCTTTTTTTATGACAGTCCCCTGGATTGGTGGGAAGACACAAAATAGGATCTTAAGATACTTTTTCTTCATGTCTCTTGGACAAAAGCCTGGAATTCCTATCTTACCTATCTGGGTTATAGAGCTCAGTATTTGAATTTTTTGTCACAGGCATGTTCTTCACAGGGTACTAAGAGCCAACAGTTTTTAGATATTAAAGAAAAAATGCTTGATTTCTTAAAACACGAGAACGACGGTATAGACATCAACAAAAATATGTTGTTACTGGTACTCGTGAGCAGGTTAACCCCTTCGATCTTTCTGACCAGGAATTGCCACACTTGTGTATGTCTGCTTTACAGACTCTAGATGGATCATTAGTCCGTGATACCAGGGGTTTACAGACTATAGTTCAGTCTTATGTTACTCAGAATTTTAAAAAGCCCAGTTCTGTTTTTTTTTCTTCCTTTTATCACCATATTGAAATCCCGTCACTTTCAGCTCTTGAATTTGAAGTACTAGAGTCCCCTATTACTTTAGATAAAATTACTCAGGCTATAGGTCATTTGTCTACACATACTAAACCAGGGATAGATGACCTGCCAAATGAATTTTATAAAACATATGTAGATATTTTTGCACCTTGGTTGCTTGTTGTTTTTCAAGCTGTTTGGACAGAAAAAAGACTAACCTCTAATATGACAAATGGTGTAATGATTTTTATATATAAAAAAGGAAATCCTGCTCTTTTGCAAAACTGGAGACCACTGAGTTTGTTAACCTCAGATTACAAATGATGCCATACGCCATGATCATCTTTGGGCCATTCTAGTATATTATGGTATCCCTATTCATTTTTTCTAGATTTAATCCAAACCCTTTATAGCTCAGCAAGAGTAACACCTATGGTTAATGGGCATTTGGGTGTCCCAGTCCCTTAACAGGTTGGAGTTCGTCAGGGCTGTCCTATGAGCCCATTGTTGTTTGTCTTTGACTTGGACCCTTTGTTGCGTTCCATTGAAATGGATAAAAACATTTTGGCTATTGTTTCTTTAGAAGACTATCATTTTTCTAAAATTCTGGCTTATGCGGACGACTGTATTTGCCCTATTGCTGATACTGATTCTGGGAGACGAGTCCTTGTTTTTTTAAATTCAGTACAACTCAGCACTGGAATTAAAATTAATACCTCTAAGTGTTCACTAATGCCTTTAGGTACAGCTCCTAGTATTCACATTTTTGATATTCCGGTTGTTGTCAAAAAATTGAAGCTCCTTGGTATATATTTTGGTTCACCAGAGTCAGTACAGGGTAATTGGGATATGGTTTATGACAAAGCATTTCACAAGGTTAAAAAATAGCAATCTTGGAAAATGACACGGAAAAAACGTGCGTTTTTTGTTGAAATCTTATATTGCTCCAATTTTTTTTGTTTATTTCCCACATTTTTCCATTACCGGTTACTATGCATTCCAAAATTTAGTCTTTTTTTTCAGCTGCTGTGGGGTAGTCGTTTGAACACAGTGAAGACGGCACACACCTACAGACCCTGGAAAGAAGGTGGACTGGGTATGATACATCCCATTGTTCAATTTTTTGGTAACTTTTTTTTATAGTTCAATTAGGCCTATGTTGTTGGAACAAGATGTCATGGGTCACATGTGTATGTCCCTGTGGGGACGGCCTTTTTTAACGGCCTGGGGACAGGGAAAGTGGCATCCTATGGATAAACAACTACCCTTATATGTTCAGCAAATGTTGAAATACATTAGATTGTGGAAAGTGGAGCTCAGTTGGTTTGTTTCACATGAGCGGAAATCTTTTTACACTTATGTTGTTTCTACTTATTATTTTGAGGACCCCCTTTTTTCTGTTCCCACTAATGTGAACATGGTTTCTTTATTAGCAAGTGTGATAGAACCTAGAATTCCACAAAAGATGCAGGATGTAGTTTGGTTGTGTGCACATGAAAAGCTTAATGTGAGGGCTAGTTATAAGCACAAGCAGCTAAGTGATAGAGTTTGTCAGGAACCCTCTTGTCAGGGGCAGCTTGAGACGATGTAGCATTTATTCTTTGAATGTTCTCTTACTCAACCTGTTGGTATGCTCTGGCACATTGGTGGGGAGAACCACTTTTTGGATTCATTACCTATGATATTTTGGTGTTAGGACAGATTCCTGCAGAATGGAACAAATGGCACAAAAGTACAGTGATTGTTTTATTAGCCTGTCTTAAATGGCATATTTGGCAAGCACGGTGTTTGAGAGTGCTCCAAAACAAAATTTTACAGTTGCAGGAGGTTTTTTTTTCATATACAGGAAGAATTGGATGCTCTCTATACCTACCAATTTCGTACTTTGGGGGAAGCTGTAAGTACTTTTCTTTGGCGTAATGTTGACTGGGTAGGTTGAATTTCCTGCTTTTTTTCTGATTATTGTTTCTATATATTGTTTGTAATTAATTTCTTTGTCTTTTTTCTCTTGTATTTATGTTCAGTTGGTTATTTACTTTTGATGTATTTGTTTTTCAATAAAAATTTCCTCTACTCTTTTCGATAAGTGCCATAGGATCTTTAACATCCACCTGAACTACCACCAATCCAGGCAGATGGGACCTTGGTTTAACGTCTCATCCAAAAGACGGCACCTCAGAAGTGCAGCACCCCTCTCATGCTGCACTACAGTGTCAGTGCTGGGATATTAACCCAAGTGCCAGATGTGAGAATTGAACCCACAGCCCTCTGATCTCCCTGCCTCAGAGGCGAGTGTGCTACCTACTGAGCCACTGACACTGCCTGGGGGGGGGGGAGACTGATGCAAGAGTAGCAGAGCTTGATTAGGTCCACAGCAGATATGATTTGCTGTTGTGTAGGTGTGGCTAGCTCAGCTATGTTAATTTTTCATTGTGAGACTGCTGACAGTGCATGCTGAATCCCTGGAATATGAATTTGGAAGGAAGAACTGCGAGAACAGTGAGCAGTAGTTCAGAAGTGAGAAGAATTCAGTGGTGCCTATGGAGGTGGAATCGATGTCGGTGTGGTGGCAGGTATCGGAGGAGAAGGAGGAACGATTTGCAGAAACATGTGGCTAGCAGCAGACTGGGAAGAAGACTCCGTCCCCACTTACGGACACTGGTCACAGTTTTGATCTGTGGGCTGCAGATCTGTACCTGCAAGTGTGAGACTAATTTCATGGCAGATTTGAACCTGCAGCCTAAGTGGTGGCATCAAGCTCAATTCCTAAGGAGGGTCAAGTTGCCCAACTGCAGTAGAGTTGGAGACCAGGGTATACTAGAACTGGTGTGAGCAGATAAGAAAAAATATCAAAATGGAGAGTTGTACTGGCTACTGCTATACATAGTGAAATGAGGGTCACTGACTTGAAGAATACCACAACGCCCTAAGTTGTGAGAAGAAGACAACATGCTAACCAAGGTTACTCCAGTTTAATAAGAATGACTTGCTTGCATTTTTCAGTGTGTTCCCCAAAAGAAAAATCAGGAGTCAACAAATCATACAGACACTGCAAGTAACACCATCAGTCACTATTATAGGAAGATAACCCCTCCCCCCCACACACACATTGCACTCAACATGTTTGTTGCAAGACAGCTGGGGTATTCCTAGTTTTGAAACATTATAATCTAAAAGAACGATGATCAAAGTCCAAAAAAAAAAAAAATGGCTTTCAAGTTGGAGTCTCTCTATTTCTGCTAACTGTAAATATAAACCAGAAGAAATCCAAGCAGGTTTTGCCATCTGTGTAGTTTTAGCAGAGTGTTTCTGTCCTCCTCCAACTATAACCTAGGAGAACAGCAAAAGCCATCAGTGTGCAGAAAAACAGATGAGCCTTCAAATTCTGGGTGGAAGGGAAAAGTTTTTTAAAAGAGAACACCAGGTTTGGGTTACTGCAGTTTAATATTTGTGATAAGAAGACTACATACTGTTAAATGGTCTGCTGTTCCACTTTCAGTGGAGTGGAGTGGTTGCACAAAGGCAGTGAAAGGGTAAACTAAGACTTAATCCCCTTGAAGGTATGCTGTTTAACCACAATTTCTCTGCCGCAGAATGGCCACAGAATCAGCAGCAGCTCTGCCACAGAAAGTATGAGGTTCTGCCGCAGAATGTGGGTCTACTTTGCCACAGTAAATAAGGGGCCCTGGTAATGGCCTGAAAGGAGTCTGAACCCGAGATACTTTCTGTGAGACTTTCTTATTGGGATGTGAAAATAGGCATCCTTTAAATCCAACGTTCCCAGCCAATCCCCTTGCTGGATAACTGGTAGTATGGACGACAGAGTGACCATTTTGAACTTTGGCTTCACTAGAAATTTGTTGAGGGATCTGAGATCCAGAATGAGTTGCCACTCCCCATTTTTCTTTTTGGTCAGAATGTAACGGGAATAGAAACCCCTTCCCCCGAGATGCACTGGCACAGGTTCCACTGCTTTCATGTGGAGTAAATTTTGCACCTCACTTTGTAAGAGTTTTCCCTCCAAGAGGGAAGCTGGCTTGAAAATTCTCGATTTTAAAGGAGGAAGGGATTTGAAGCATGGGGGCAAACCCTGATTTACCATTTCCAGAACCCACTTGTCTGTGGTGATGGAAATCCAACTCTGGAGGAAGTAAATTAGCTTGCCCCCTACTGGTACTGGGGAGGCGACATTGACCAACTGGTTAGAGATTTTGTTTTGGGGGTGCCTGAGCTTGTGCAGATTGGGAGCCCCTTCTGGAACCCCTCCTGCCTCTAGATCTGAAGTACCCAGTCTGCTGTGGGTAAGACTGTGGCTGGAAAGCAGCTTGGCCCTGGTAAAAAGGCCTCCCATAAGAGGACCTTCCGCTGCCTCCCCTTCCATAAGGCCTATAGGAAGGGGTCGGCCTGTCCCTGGATGAGTTACTTTTGTAGGTGGCCTTGTATTCATCCACCTTTTTCATGTAATCCTCAGTGTGTTTGCCAAACAGGGAGTTTTTCTCCATAAGAAAATCCATGGCCTGGGTATCCTGGGTTAGATTAGTGGCTCTAAGCCATGTCAGTCTTCGTAGAACCACTGACAGAGCCATCCACCTGGCAGCACAGTCACTGGCATCAGCTGCCATCTGGAACTGGTATTTAGCAGCTTCCAGACCAGATCTAGCAGTCTCTGCCAGGTCATCACAGAGGGGAGAGGGAGCCTTCTCTGACATAGCCAGTACTGATTGTCACAGTGTTTTATGTTACTTTGCTGCATAAGCCTGGTAACTAGCCTGCCTCACACCCAAGGAGGCAGCTAAATAACCCTTCTTAGACATACCGTCTATTTTTCTGGAATCCTTCTCAGGAGGGTGGGAAGAGAGAGGGATCCTCGCCTTTTCACAGGCTGCCTGCTGGACTAAACCTTGATGGTCAGGGTGAGAGTATAAGAACTCTGCCCCTTCCTTGTCCAACTGGTATTTCTTATCAGACTTCTTATTTATAGGAGGAATAGAATTAGGAGTCTGTAAAATGTTTTAACAAGTCTATTTTAAAGAACTTATTAATTGGCAAAAACACCTTTTTTGTGGGTGTTAAACCCATCAACTCTAAATATTCGACCTCCTCCTCCTCATCATAGATAACTGCCAAATCCAAGGCATCCACTGTTTTTCTCACAAAAGAGAAGTGAGGTGAAAAATCCTCTGGTCGACGAGGAGAAGCGAACTCCTGCTCAGGTAAGATTTCAGGCTCTATGGGCTCATCCTGTTCAGGGTCCATCTCACCACAATCTTCATATTCAGGCTCCTGTACTTCAGGGGTAAGAGCTGGAGCAGGAAGCCTTCGAGGAGCAGGTTGAACAGGCAGGATACCCTATAAAATGTTCATAGCCTGAGCTATCTCCTCTGCAGATGGCAGGCTGTGAGACACTGTAGAAACCCCTTGAGGTACAGGAGCCTGGGGTTCTAAGTGTTTGGTTTTCTTGGACTTTTGGACGGGGCTGGAGAGTCAGCTGGACCATTCCCCCTTTTTAAACTGCCAGAAGCACCCTTACCAGGGATGGTTACAAAAGGCAATGCAGTTTCATCAGCATGTTTTGATGGCAGGTTAGAGCCAGATGGACTGCTGTCCACTTTTTTCTTTAGCATTTCCATTCTTTTCTCAATTGTTTTTTGAGGAAAGGACTTACATATAGTACAGTCTGCTGAAAAATGTTCAGATCCCAAGCAGACTAAACATACATCATGTTTGTCAGCTTTTGCAAATGCTTCCCCACACTTGATAACAATTTTTAAAAACTGGGGGACCAGTATTTTTCTTGTAATTCCATTCCCAGGAGAAAAAAAAAATCAGTAACTGTATACTAGTATTCAAACTAATGGTTTTCTTTCTTTTTTTGTTTTGTCAGTTCAGGAACTGGTTAAGGATCCGAGAAAGAACCGATAACTTTTCAAAACCGAACCGGGACAGCGGTTCACCAGAACCGGAGTAATGGTTCAAAAGAACCAACCACACGGATCCACAAAATGCAGATAAATTCAAAATTTACAGAAATTAGACTAAAATAATGCTAAACTATGGCGAAATATGCCAAAATTAACTAAGAAAACCCCGGTTCCTCAGCAGTTATATCGAACCGTGAGGAACTGAGAAAAAATACAATTTTAACTGTAAACCAAATAAAATTAACTTTAAAATGTAATAGAACTAAATTAAACAATAAATGAAGGCAGAAGTTTAAATATAGGCTGAAATATACTTAAACTGGAATCAGCATGAACAGTCGAGAGGAAGATCTCCAGGCATCTGACTTGTCAGGCAGAGTGAGAAATCTAAGACGTTGATGGAACGTTACAAATAGATAAGGGCAGCAGTTTGAATATGTGTCTCAAGCAATGATAGGTTCTATCATTTGCATATAATTACATTTCTTTCTGGGCAGTTCTACTTAGGAGGCAGACTGCATACAGTTATAAATATAGAAGAATACATGAGGTTAGAACACAGATTATATACGAGTAAATTGGCAAAAAGATCTTAACATGGATATTCCGATGCAGAAATGGCATAAACACACCCTGTATGTACAAAACCTACTGCATCACATGGTTGGAAGGAATTCTTATGGAAGTGCCTTACTTACTCTTTTGTATGCCTTCTCAGCAGGTAAAATAATCTCCACATCATACTGCAGCTTGCTGGAGAAAATGTTGAGAATAGAATAATTACATAAGAACTTACTGCAAGAGATGATCTTCGAGGGAATCTCTCATCAGGTCACACCTATGGAACTCAGCTGTCAGGCACTAGGATCCCACAGAATCTTTTCCTGTTGCAGTCTATCAGGGGCTGCCTACACAGACATCACCTGCCAACGTCACTTTCAATATAAAGGCATAGGCGGCACCACTCCCTCCTCAGTTCCCTGCTGGAGACCATTCTCGCCTGGCTACTTCTGGGGAACCAAGGAGAGAGTTAGAGTGCCTAGCCCTGGGTCAAGGCTGGAGCATAGACAAATCAGTCTAGAAAGAGAAGGTAACTCCAAGGGGGGAATGGGGGGGGCGGAGACACGGCATGACCTGATGAAAGAGATTCTGTCGAAGATTTACTGTTATGGTAAGTTCTTATGTAACTATTCTATCTTCTTCGGGGATATCTCTTTCATCGGGTCACATCTATGGAATGAGTCCCAAGCAGTTCTGACAGCAAGACCAAGAGGGTGGCAGGAGGCCCAGAAGCCTAAGAAAGGAGGCCCCGAAGCATGTTCAGGCCAAAACCTGCCAACCTGTGAGAGGCAATGTCCAGGCTGCAATTTTTGGAACATGTGTGGACAGTACTCCAAGTGGCAGCAGCACAGATGTCCGCAGCTGACACATTCCTAACACAGACAACAGAAGTGGCCATACCCCTGGTTGAATGGCCCTTAACAGCCCCGGGAGGTTCCTTACTGCACCTTCTATAACAAAAAAATAATACAGTTGGCCAACCATTTGAACAATCACTACTTAGAAATTGGGGCGCCCTCACTCTCAGGGGCAAAAGAAACAACTGTTTGGACTTTCTGCAGTCTCTTGTATGGTGTGTACAGCAAGAATAGGTTACTCACCTGTAACAGTAGTTCTAGGAGTGGTATATGTTGTTCATCCACACCTTGGCATGTTCCTTTCCCCCTTTAAGAATCTGGCTCCTCCCACCCACCTGGGTGGAGTATATACCCTGGCTCTGCCCCGTGACACCAGATCTTAGCCCGCTGGAACCCAGGTGATGTGCGTCCACAGCCGGGGAGGTCAGGTGGGTCCGTGTGGATGAACATATACCACTCTTAGAACTATTACAGGTGAGTAACCTGTTCTTACAGGGTCGTGGATATGTTGTTCATGCACACTTATTGGCAGACTCCTAGCAGTTCTCCGGGAGGAGGGAGGCAAGGCGCACACCCCATACTTAGGGAACAGAGACTGGAGAACTGAGGCCTCAAAACCAGCATCCCGGCGTGACTCCAGGTTGATGTGGTAGTGGGTGATGAAGGTGTTTGCAGACTTCCAGGTAGCAGCCCGGCAGATTTCCTGGATAGGGATGTCCCTGGAAGCAGCCACTGATGCAGCAGTATGGTGGGTAGAATGAGCTCTTATCCCTCTGGAAGGCTCCTTGCCCAACTCATTGCACAGACCTATGCATGATGTAATCCATCTTGCAACAGTCTGTTTCCTTCCAGGTCTGCCAGAAGCAGCTTCAGCATAGGTAACAAACAGCTGGCGAACCTCTCCACGAATTTCTGACGTTATCTCCTTATAATAGGAGCGCGCACATCTCAGGTCCAAAGTATGGAACCTGTACTCGGCTTCCGAGTTGTAATTAGGGTAGTATACCAGCAGAGTCAACACCTGGTTAAAGTGAAACTCTGACACCACCTTCAGAAGGAATTTCGGGTGGGGGCACAGGACAACTTTGTCCCTGTGGAAGACCAGATAAGGGGAGTCCACTGAAAGTGCCTGGAGCTCCCCTGTCCTTCTGGCTGACGTAATAGCCACCAAGAAGGCCGTTTTCCATGACAAGAGTGACAACTCACACTTGTGCATGGGTTCAAATGGCTTGCCCATGAGCTTTGCCAGTACTGGCAGTAAATCCCACAGAGGTGAAGGTTCACACACCAGCGGAGATATATGATCCAGGCCTTTGAAAAAGCACCCGACCACTGTCTCCTGCGCCAATGTCGGCTGACTGGCCCACACCCGGTAAGCAGAGATGGCTGCCAGGTGCACCCTAAGGGTCGATGACCGTAGACCCCCTTTGGAGAGAGACCAAAGGTAGTCAAGAATGTTAGCCACGGAGCAGGACAGAGGGTCCAGGCCCTTTCTCCTGACACCAAATGGAAATCGCTTCCATTTGAAGGCATAACATTTCCTGGTCAATTCCTTTCCAGATGCCTCCACCACAGCGTAGACATCTTCGGAAAGACCGAAAGCCTGGAACTCTAGCCGCTCAGGTAACAGGCTGTGAGGTGCAGGGATTGAAGGTCCGGATGGAATACCTTTCCCTGATTGAGTGATATCAAGTCCGGGCATATACAAAGCCGCTCCGGGGGTCTGCAGCTGAGGCTGAGGAGATCTGGATACCAGAACTGGCGCCGCCAATCTGGGGCTACCAGGATCACCTTCGTCTTGTCCCTCCTCACCTTGAGAAGCAAGGGAAATGGAGGGAAGGTGTACAGAAGGCCTGGGGTCCACGGTCTTGAGAAGGCATCCCCCTGCAGCAAGTCCTGCTGGGGGGGGGGCTGGCATGAAACAGCCTCAGCTTGGTGTTTTCCCTCGAGGCAAACAGGTCCACCATCAGTTTGCCCCAATGGGAGAACAGGCTGTAAGCTACCTCTGGATGGAGAGACCACTCATGGGATGTCTGGCCTAGGCGGCAGACAGCATCCGCCAGATGGTTCGAGGCTCCTGCCACATGGATGGCTAGGAGATCCACCTCCGACTGGCTCATGAGGGTCCAGCTGTGGAGCGCCTCCTTGCACAGCAAATGGGACTGCATGCCACCCTGTTTGTTGAGATAGTACATGATCGTGGTATTGTCCATCTGGACTTGAACCACTTGACCCCGGAGCTGAGGAGCAAAAGCTGACAGTGCCAGTCTGACTGCTCTCAGCTCCAACAGATTGATGCGACATCGGGACTCCTCGGAGGTAAACAGCCCATGGGCCCTTTTGTCCCCCATGTGGGCTCCCCAGCCCATGAGAGAGGCATCGGTCATGAGAACGACTGTCGGCTCGGGGCGGACAAATGGGTTCCCTTCCTGCAACTGGTCTGGGGCGGTCCACCATTGGAGAGCTTCCCACATCTTCTGGGTTACAGTGATCAGCTGGTCAAACTGACTGTGGCGCTGAGTCCACTGGGTGGCCGCTCTCACTGGAGGGGGCGCATGTGCCACCAGGCCCAACGGACCACCGAAGTGCATGCCACCATGTAACACAGAAGGCGCAGAAAGTCCCGGGCAGGGGGCAACTGCCCCACCAGAAACAATTGGTCAAAGGAGTAAAGAACCTCTGCCTTGTATGCCGGGAGCAGAGCTCTGGCTTGACAAGAGTTAAGCTCTGCCCTGATAAAGTCCATCACCTGAGAAGACACGAGTTCCGACTTGGCCTTGCTGATTAGGAGGCTAAGTTGGGAGCAGGTCTGGAGGGCCAGATCCCTGGCTCGCTCTGACTTCTGTAGGAAGTGACCTGCCAGAAGCCAGTCATCAAGGTAGGGGTAAATTCTGATCCCTCAATGCCATAGATGGGCCGCCACCACTGCAATGCATTTGGTGAAGACCCGTGGTGCCGATGACAGGCTGAACGGCATGTCTTGGAACTCGTACAGGGTCCCCTTGACCCTGAAGTGGAGGAACCACTGATGGGACGGACAGATTGGGACGTGAAAGAATGCGTCCTGCAGATCCAGTAGACAGAAATGGAAATTACATACCTACCGTAATTCTTTATCTTCTTGGATGAAGTCTCCACCACTCATTCACACTAATGGGGATCTACGACGGAGGTGCTAGGACCCAGCAGAAGCAAACTTTTTCAAGAGGATCGACGCCAGAGGTGGAGCCGTGAGGAAGCGGCACTGCGAGCCGTGGCTCGTGCGGTAAAGACTGCCTTGGCGTCGACACTCCAACCGCCTCAGTACCCCCCCCAAGGAGGTGCAGCGTAACTAACCTAGAGGGACTAACCTAACAAAATCGGACATAAGATAGTCCGATGACCTGTGTAAGAAGGGTCAACAACAGAGTCTTCACAGCCCAGCCATTGAGGGAGTGAAGACCAAAAACAGAGACGTGAGCTCGGGGGATGTTGGGTGGGCATGTGAATGAGTGGTGGAGACTTCGTCCAAGAAAATCAAGAATTACGGTAGGTACGTAATTTCCGTATCTTCCTGGACATAAAGTCTCCACCACTCATTCACACTAATGTAAGAATACTGGGCTAATAATCCCCCCGAGATGGGCAGCAGGAAAAACTAAGAGCTCACATACTTAGGACAGAAGTCCATTAAGAATAGTCCTACCAAATGACAGTTGCCGCCTGGCATGGACATCCAAAGCATAGTGCTTAACGAAAGTATGCACTGAGCTCCATGTAGCCGCATTGCAAATATATGCAATGGGCATGTTGCGGATTTCTGCCAGAGATGCAGCGACTGCTCTAGTAGAGTGAGCGTACACTCTGCCTTCCAGTTTAACCTGTGCCATAAAATAACAGTGGAAGAGGCATGCTACCAGCCAAGCTGAAATGCACCTAATAGCGACAGGTTGACCCAGCTGAGTCTCGCTGAAGGAAAATGGAAATTACGTACCTACCGTAATTCTTGATCTTCTTGGACAAAGTTTCCACCCCTCATTCACACTAATGGGATCTACGCCATAGGCACTAGAACCCAGCAGGAGCAAACTTTTTTGCAGGAGGGTTGGTGCCAGAGATGAAGCTGCGAGGAGTGGCACCGTGAGCCTTGGCTTGTGCGGCAATGACCATCTCAGCATCGACCCTCCAACTGCCTCAGTACCTTTTTTTTCTGAGGAGGTACACCGTAACTAACCTAGAAGGATAGCCTAACAAAAACCGGAGATAAGATAGTCCGGAAGACCCATATAAAAAGGGTCAAAGAAAGAAGTCTTCACAGCCTAAAGATTGAGGGAGTGAAGACCTACAACAGAGGTGAACTCGGGGGATGGTGGTTGGGCGTGTGAATGAGTGGTGGAGACTTCGTTCAAGAAGATCAAGAATTATGGTAGGTACATAATTTCCATATCTTCCTGGACATAAAGGCTCCACCACTCATTCACACTGATGGGAGAGTACCGAGCTAATAATCCCGAGAGGGCAGCAGGAGAGACCAAGAGCTCACAAATTTAGGACAGAAGTCCATTAAGGATGGTTCTGCCAAATGAAATACATCGCCTAGCATGGACATCCAGGACATAGTGCTTGACGAAAGTATGCACTGAGCTCCAGGTAGCCACATTGCAAATATCTACAATGGGCACGTTGCGGATTTCTGCCAGGGATGCCGAGACTGCTCTAGTAAAGTGAGCGTACACTCTGCCCTCCAGCTTAACCTGCGCCATGGAATAACAGTGGCGAAGGCATGCCACCAGCCATGCTGAAATGCATCTGATAGCGACAGGTTGACCCAGCCGGGTCTCGCTGAAGGAAACAAACAGTTATTGAGCTTTGTGAATTTCTTTTGTTCTGTTTAAATAGAAATGCAGAGCTCTTTTGACATCCAAAGAATGAAGAGTACGCTCTCCTTCATTTTGGAAGTTTGCAAAGTAAGTAGGTAGGACCAAAGGTTAATTTAGATGGAATTCTGAAACAACCTTAGGGAGAAACTTAGGATGGGTCCTAAGAACTACTTTGTTCTTATGAAACACAGTACACGGAGGGTCTGTGACCAAGGTATGCATCTCAGAGACCCTGCAGGTTGAGGTAATGGCCACCAGGAAGGCCATTTTCCAAGTGAGAAATTTCAGCTCACAGGTAGCTAGAGGCTCGAAAAGGCTTTCGAGTGAGCATGTCTAGTACAAGATCAATATCCCAGGCTGCGACTGGACGTCTGATAGGAGGTCTGGTATGCAGAATTCCCTTAAGAAACCTCTTAACCACAGGTAACTGAGCCAGTGACAAGGAAAGTACCAGCTCATGATAAGCTGAAATGGCACAAAGGTGAACTTTGACTGTAGAGTATTGTAGACCTGAATTTGAGAGGTCTAAAAGGTACTCTAGAACTTTATTGGGTGGGCAGGAAAATGGATTTAAAGAGGATTTTGCACACCAGAAATAAAAACACTTCCATTTGACTGTGTAAATTTTTCTAGTGGCTGGCTTGCGCGCAGCCAGAAGAATATCTGAAACTCTGCGAGAGACATTGAACCTGTTCACCTCTATCTCTTCAGGAGCCAAGCGTGAAGGTGAAGCGATCTCAGATTGGGATGGACCACAGGCCCGAGTCAGAAGGTTCATCTGAAGGGAAAGAGCTTTCGGAGGGGTTTTCGACATACTGTTGAGTAACGGAAACCATATTTGTTGAGGCCAGAAGGGAGCAATGAAGATCATTTTGTCCCCCTGGGATTTGAACTTGAGAAGTACCCTCTGAATTAGAGGAAGAGGCGGAAAGGCATATAGAAAGCGTTTTGTCCACTGCAGCCTGAACGCATTCTGACAGAAAATGCCAGGCCCTGGATTTCTGGAGCAGAAGAGAGGCAGTTTTGTGTTGAGTGGGGATGCAAAAAAAGGTCCCGGTCTGGAGTTCCCCCACTCTGCGAATACTGACTGAACTACGGTTGAGTCGAGAGACCATTCGTGAGGATCTGTCTCTGTTCTGCTGAGACGGCCTGCCAGTTCGTTCTGCACTCCCAGCAGATAGACTGCCTGAATTAGAGCCTTGTGCTCCAAGTACCAGTCCCATATTCTCATCGCTTCCCTGCATAGAGGGTAAGAGTGAGCACCGCCCTGCTTGTTGATGTAATACATAAGCGCTTTGTTGTCCATTTGAAGGAGAATGTTCTTGTGACAGAGAATGTCCTGCAAAGCCCGGTCTGCATAAAGGACAGCTCTCATTTCTAGGATATTTGTATGAAGCTTGGACTCGTCTTGAGTCCAGGTACCGTGGGTGTGGAGATCCTGACAGTGGGCTCCTCACCCCATCAAGGAGGCATTCATGGTAATGGAAATCTGGTGCTCCAGGGGAGCAAATGGATACCCTTCCAGAAGGCTGTCCTCTTGTGCCCACCAGGTGAGCGACCTCTTCAGAGGTTGCTTCAGCTTGATGGGAAAGGACTGAGGGTGAGTGGTTGGGAACTACTGAGTACTGAACATCCACTGAGAGGTTCTCATGTGGAGACAAGCTAGGAGTACAGTGAACACCGAGAACGCCATGAGACCCAGCATCCGTTGCATCGAGATAGCTCGAACAGAGCTATTCTCCCTGATGTATCAGGCCATCTGTAGGATATCACTCTTTCTGTCTTCTGGAAGAAAGGCTTTTGCACAAGAGGTGTCCAGAAGAGTTCCTATAAAAAGGAGCTTCTGGGAGGGCTGCAACTGCGATTTCTTGAGCTTTAGCAGAATCCCCATGGACGTGAGAAAGTCTGAAGCCGTGGAAACAGCATATAGAGTTCCTTGCCTGGAAGGACTTGCTATAAGCCAGTCATCCAGATATGGGAACACATGCATTCTGATCTTTCTGAGGTGCGCTGCGAGAATCGCACAACACTTTGTAAAAACTCGCGGCGTCGAGGATATCCCAAAGGGTAGGACTCTGAACTGATAATGCTGGCACAAAGTCATGAACCTTAGGTATTTGTGATGCCTTGGGTGAATAGGAATATGTTGGTAAGCATCCTGCATGTCCAGGGAGGCTAACCAGTCATGCTGATGAAGCAAAGATAACAGGGTTTCTAGCGATATCATTTTGAATTTCTCCTTGGGAAGAAATTTGCTCAACTTTCTGAGGTCCAAAAGGGGCGCAGGCCCCCGGTTTTCTTTGGAACTAGAAAGTAATGGGAGTAGAACCCTATGTTCCGTTGATCCATCAGAACTATTTCTACTGCTCTGTTGTTCAGAAGGCTTTGGAAGGGCGGGAGCAGGTCAAGCCAATTTAATGGCTGACCTAGTCTTTTGTGTGGCCTCTAGAGCCTGTTCTACTTGAGGACCAAAGAGATACATATTGTTGAAGGGCAACGCCATGACCTGTTGCTGGGCATCATTCGTGGAGCCTCAAGTGCACAGCCAGGAATGACGGTAGGTACAAATGCCCGCCGCCGCCACTTGGGGGCAGTATCAAAGGCATCCATAGCTGCTTTAACCTGTTGGATGTTGGACTCGATACCCCTGGCTATGGTTTGAAGAAACTCTGAATTAGTGTTGGACTCCAGTAGAGCTTCAACCATTTGTTTGAGTGAATGCCAAAGAATATACTCATATTGGGAGAAATAGCCCTGGTAGCTGGCGATACGCATACCTAGGGAGGATGCAGCAAAGATTCTCTTACCTAAAGTATCTATCTTATGAGATTCTTTGTTTATAGGTCGAGCTGTAGTAGTCTGAGGAAGGAATACCTTATTATTCTCTGCCAAGACTACAATAGGGTCCGCAAAGGCTTGAGAGGCCAAAATAAGTCGATCCTTGGGAGCAGCATACTTCCTATCTATGGACTTAGCCACAGAAGGAATGAGAGCAGGATTGTTCCATACCATTTGAGAAAGCGTCTCAAAGGAAGGCTGTACCGGGGGAGTGATATCCATAGTGGTGTCTGGAACATGAAGGTATTGGAGTCTTGAAAGCTTCCCAGGATCGATATCCATAGTCTGAAGAGAAGGAGTGGAATTCAAATTTTTCAGCAGAGACTTAGATGACAAGTCATCGACCACAAGCTCTGTAGCAGGATTAGATCCTGTTCCTTCCACATTATCACCCAGCCTAAGGTCTGGATCAGGCTCAATATCATCTCCTGACAGTCCAGGAGAGACTGTATGGACAGGAAAGGAGTTAAAATCTGAAGGAAAATAGGAAGGAAAAGGGTTCGGAGTCGAGGAGTCCTGAAGATGTCCCACCAATTCTCAGTGCCGAAGAAGAGCACGGTGCCATCTAGCTCAGCACAGTGCACGGTGCTGACAAAGCCCTTGGCGCCGAAAAGCCGCACGGTGCAGAGGGCACTGCCGACAAGCCCATCAGCGCCGAGGGTGGCGCCAAAAGTATGCACAGCGCTGCCAATCCAAACGGTGCAGAGGATGGCGCCAACAGACCCATCAACGCTGAGGACGGCGTCGAGACCAATGCAGGGCCCCGAAAACTAAGACATGAGGGGGAAAAAAATGAAAAATACCAGGAGACAGAGGCATCGGTGTAGCCCCCTGTGCCGCAGCCATGTGAGGGGAGAACACCTGAGCGTGGAGTCGACGGCACCGAAGAAGGCGCCGCGTGACTAGGGAGGCCCAACCACCCTACTCGATCTCTCGAAGGGTCCGAGGGCCCCTGAGTGACTGGACCAAGCAGCTGGACCAACCTCTGAACCCACTGCTCCATCAGAATGGCCCACTGATGAAACTGCTCATCTGAAGCCCTACCAGAAGGCGGGAAAGGGCTCCGATGTCAAAGAGGTCGGAGACCGAAACTAGTGACTCCAGAGGAGACCGGCAACTGACCCCAATGACCGACCGTCGATGCACAGACATACCAGAAGGTGACCTCGAGTGACGCCTTCTCTTTCTGGACCTACGGGTCGAAGAAGAGCTCGAGGCTGAACAGTGCCGAGAGTGCGACCATTTTCTTTTATGCTTCCAGTGGGACAGCCCCTCCCCCCCGGGTACTGGACTGTCCGTTGTCAGACCCCCCCCCTCCGGAGAGGGTGGCAGGCCAGACCCAGCCCGGCTGACTGAACAACTTTCATATGAAGTCTCCCTACTGTCACCTTACCCACTCATGGTTGACTCTGTCAAAGTAGGCTGAGACTTCTTTCTTGTAATAAATTATAGTAAGCGGAACTTTTATTCAAGACATGTTACAAAATTAAAAACTGAAAACTATGCTGCTAGTTTGAAGTTTAACTCCCGGCGGGTGAGCGTCGTCACTGTAGTGCACTTGACAGCGGGAAAAAAAGGAACTGAGGCAGTTGGAGATCGATGCCGAGATAGTCATTGCTGCATGAGCTGAGGCTCGTGGCTACATCTCTGGCACCGACCCTCCTGCAAAAAAGTTTGCTCCCGCTGGGTCCTAGCGCCTCTGGCGTAGATCCCATCAGTGTGAATTGAGTGGTGGAGACTTTATGTCCAGGAAGATCAAACAGTTGTTGAACCCTGCGAATTTCTTTTGTTCTATCCAGATAGAATCGCAGCGCTCTCCTAACAGCCAAAGAATGAAAGGTACGTTCCCCTTCATTCTGAAAGTTAGCAAAGCAGGTAGGCAGGACTAAAGGTTGGTTTAGATGAAATTCTGAGACAACCTTAGGGAGAAACTTAGGGTGAGTCCTAAGAACTACTCTGTCCTTGTGAAATACAGTGTACAGGGAGTCTGAGACCAGAGCGTGTATTTCAGAAACTCTATGGGCCGAAGTGATGGCCACCAGGAAGGCTGTTTTCCAAGTGAGGAACTTCAACTCGCAGGTAGCTAGAGGCTTGAAAGGTTTCCCAGTGAGCATGTCTAGCACAAGGTTAATGTTCCAGGCTGTGACTGGACTTCTGACAGGAAGTCTGGTATGCAGAATACCCCTAAGAAACCTCTTAAGTACAGGTAACTGAGCCAGAAACAGGGAATGTACCTGCTCACGATAAGCTGAAATGGCACAGAGATGAACTTTGACTGTAGAGTACTGCAGACCTGAATTTGAGAGATCTAAAAGGTACTCCAAGACTTTATTTGGTGGGCAGGAAAAAGGGTTCAAAGAGGATTTTGCACATCAGAGAGAGAAACACTTCCATTTGGCCATGTAGGTTTTTCTAGTGGCTGGCTTACGCACAGCCAAGAGAATATCTGAAACCCTACAGGAAACATTGAACCCATTCACCTCTATCTCTTCAGGAGCTGAAGGTGAAGTGCCTTCAGACTGGGATGGGCCACAGGACCTTGGGTCAGCAGATTCGTCTGAAGGGTTAATGCCTTGGGCGGGGGGTCCGACAGGCTGTTGAGCAGCAGGAACCATATCTCTCCAGACCAGAAGGGAGCAATGAGAATCATTTTGTCCCTCGAGACTCGAATTTGGGATGTACCCTCTGAATTAGGGGAAGAGGAGGAAAGGCGTATGGAAAGTGTTTTGTCCACTGCACCCTGAACGCATCCTGACAGAAAATACCAGGTCCTGGATTTCTGGAGCAGAAGAGAGGCAGTTTTGCATTGAGCGGGGATGCAAAAAGGTCCAGGTCTGGAGTTCCCCACTCTTTGAAGAGTTACTGAATGATGGTTGAGTCGAGAGACCACTCACGAGGATCTGTCTCCATTCTGTTGAGACAGTCTGCCAGTTCGTTCTGCACTCCTGGCAGGTAAATCGCGTGGATTAGAGCCTTGTGCTCCAGGCACCATTCCCACACTCTCATAGCTTCCCTGAATAATGGGTAAGAGTGTGTACCATCCTGCTTGTTGATATAATACATCACTGCTTTACTGTCCATTTGAAGGAGAATGTTCTTGTGACATAGTATATCCTTCAAGGCCTGGACTGCATAGAGGATGGCTCTCATTTCCAGGACGTTTATGTGAAGCTGGGACTTGCCCTGAGTCCACGTATCTTGGGTGTGGGTCTGGCAGTGAGCTCCCTACCCCATCAGGGACGTGTCTGTGGTAATTGAGATCTGATGATCCAGAGGAGCAAAGGGATGCCATTCCAGAAGGCTGTCCTCCTGTGACCACCAGGTGAGTGACATCTTTAGAGGTTCTGTCACCTTGACGGGAAAGGACCGAGGGTGAATGGTTGAGGACCACTGAGTACAAAGCATCCACTGAGAGGTTCTCACGTGGAGATAGGGGTACAGTGAACACCAAGGATGCCATGAGACCTAGCATCCGTTGCATCGAGATAGCTTGAACCGAGCTATTTTCTCTGATGGACCGGACCATCTGTAGGATATCGCTCCTTCTGTCCTCCGGGAGAAAAGCCTTGGCACAGGAGGTGTCCAGAAGAGTTCCTATGAAGAGAAGTTTCTGGGAGGACTGCGATTTGTTGAGATTTAGCTGAACTCCCATAGACGTGAGGAAGTCTGAAGCCGCGGCTAGAGCGTCCAGAGTTTCTTGTCTGGAGGAACTTGCCAACAGCCAGTTGTCCAGATATGGGAAAACTTGAATTCGGATCTTCCTGAGGTGCACTGCGAGAATTGCATAACACTTTGTAAAAACTCACGGCACCGAGGATAGCCCAAAGGGCAGGACTCTGAATTGATAATGTTGACCCACCGCCACAAACCTTAGGTATTTGTGGTGCTTTGGGTGTATAAAAATGTGTTGGTAGGCATCCTGCATATCCAGGGAGGCCAGCCAATCATGTTGATGAAGCAAAGATAGAAGGGTACCTAGAGATATCATCTTGAACTTTTCCTTGTGAAGGAATTTGTTTAACGATCGGAGAACCAGAATGGGACGCATGCCGCCAGTTCTCTTCGGAACCAGAAAGTAATGGGAGTAGAATCCTGTGTTTCGTTGATCTAGTAGAACTACTTCTACTGCCTTGCTGTTCAGAAGGCCTTGTACCTCGGAAGCAAGAAGGTCTGACTGTACGGTCGACATCCTGGGCTGTCACTTGGGGGGATGATCCGGATGGGTTTCGGAAAAGTTGAGCGAGTACCCCTCGCGGATTATCCGGAGGGCACATTTGTCTGATGTTATAGATTTCCACACTGGTTGTAGAACAGAGTCAGATGTCCTCCCACCGCTGAGGAAGAGTCCCCCTCGGACAGCTGAGGTGGAACCTGGGTCAGAAACTCAGAAGGTGGCACTGGGCGCTTTGGGGCCCTGTGTCTTCTGCTGCGTTTTCTTTTGTGGCTGAGGGGTGTGGTTTTTGTTAAAACCTCCTCTGCCTTTGCCGCGAAAGGACTGACGGTTGTGAAATTGACACTTGTTGGCACCCCCCCAGAATGGGCGGGCGTGGGACGAGCTGTTTCAATGGCTGACCTAGTCTTCTGTGTGGCCTCCAGAGCTTGCTCCACCTGGGGCCCGAACAGATACATACCATCGAAGGGTAAAGCCATTACCTGCTGTTGAGCATCATTCGTGAAGCCCGAAGTACGTAGCCAAGAGTGGTGGCGGGTACAAATGTCTGCTGCTGCCGCTCGGGAAGCAATATTGAAAGCATCCATTGCAGCTTTATCCTGTTGGTTATTGGACTCAATACCTCTGGTTATGGTCTGAAGTAGCTCCGAATTAGTTTCAGACTCAGGCAGAGCTTCTACCATTTGTTTGAGCGAACGCCAAAGGACATACTCATATTGAGAAAAATAGCCCTGGTAGCTGGCAATACACATACCCAGGGTTGAGGCAGCAAAGACTCTCTTACTTAAGGTGTCTACCTTGTGAGATTCTTTATTTATATGCCGGGATGTAGATGCCTGAGGGAGGACGGCCTTATTCTCTGCTAAGACTACAATGGGATCCGCAAAGGCTTGTGAGGCCAATATGGGTCGATCCTTGGGAGGAGAATACTTCCTATCTATGAACTTGGCCATGGAAGGGATGAGAGCAGGATTGTTCCATACCATCTGAGAGAGTCTTGAAAAATGGTTGTACCGGACGAATTAAATCCATAGGGATCTCCAGGACATGTAGGTATTGGAGCCTTAAAAGCTTCCCAGGATCAATTTCTATAGTCTGGAGAGAAAGAGTGGAATTTAAATTTTTCAGCAGAGACTTAAAGGAAAGGTCTTTGACCACAGGCTCTGCAGCAGGACTGATCCCTGTTCCTTCAACAACATCACCCAGCCGAAGATCTGGGTCAGGCTCAAAATCATCTCCTGATAGTCCGGGGGACAGTGTGGACAGGAAAGGAGTGAAAATCAGAAAGAAAATTAGAAGAGGAAAGAATCGGAGTCGAAGAGCCTTGAGGGCTGGACGGCGCGGCACCAAGCATCGGCGCAGACGAAGAACTCTGCGCCGAACACAAGGAAGTCGGCGCCATCTGAAACAGCTCAGGACCTGGCGCCGACATAAGCCACAGCATCAAAGGAGCCCGCGGCACTGCAAACAGTGCCAACAGAGCTCCCTGCCTCAGAGAGTGGTCCTGACAGAGCCCCCAGTGCAGAGGGAGGTGCCGACAAGCCTCCAATGCCGCAGTTAGTGCCGAGAGAGTCCCAAGGTTCCAAAAACTGCAATTTGAGGGAAATGAAGGGAAATTCGCAGGAGATGGAGGCATTGGTGAGGCCCCCTGTGCCACAGCCATGTGAGGGGGGAAAACACCCGAACACGAAGTCAACGGCACTGAAAGGGTGCCACGTGACTAGGAAAGTCCAACCGCCCTACCTGCTCTCCCTCGAGCAGCCTGAAGGCCTCGGAGTGACAGAGTCAGGCAGCTGGAAAAACCTACGAGCCCACTGCTCCATAAGAGCAGCCCACTGGTGAAATTGCTCATCAGAAGCCCCTCCAATTGGTGGGGACGGGCTCTGATGCCGAAGAGGTTGGCCACCGGAGACTGAAGCCAGTGACTCAGAGAGAGGAGGAGACCAGCGCCTGGCCCCAATGACTGACCGTCGATGCGCAGACATGCCAGAAGGCGACCTCGAGTGATGCCTTCTCTTTTTCGACTTGTGTGTCGAAGAAGAGCTCGAGGCCGAAAAGGTGCCGGGAATGGGACAGTTTCCTTTTATGCTTTCGGGGGGACCGCCCATTTCCCTGAGCATTGGAACGTCCGTTGACAGGCCCAGCCCAGTTGACTGAACAGCTTTCATACGAAATCTCCCTACTGTCACCTGACCCGCTCATGGTCGACTCAGTCAATGGAGGGCCGAAGACTTCTTTCTTATAATCAATAAAATAAAATGTAATCGGTACTTATTTGAAGATAAACTACAAAACAATAAACTGAAAACTATGCCGCTAGTTTGAAGTTTGACTCCCAGAGGGCAAGCAACATCATCATTGAAGCGCACTTGTCGGTGGGAAAAAAGGAACTGAGGCGGTTGGAGGGTCTACACCGCGGTAGTCTTTACCACATAAGCCACGGCTCGTGGTGCCGCTTTTCCTCATGGCTCCACATCTGGCGCCGACCCTCTTGAAAAAGTTTGCTCCCGCTGGGTTCTAGCACCTCCGGCGTAGATCCCCATTAGTGTGAATGAGTGGTGGAGACTTTATGTCCAGGAAGATCCACGTGTTTCACTCCTAGGATGGAATGATCTGGGACAGAGTGACCATCCGAAAGGTGTAAGACCGGAGATTTTGATTCAGGTCGTGGAGATCTAGAATGGGGCGCCAGCCCCCCGTCCGCTTGGGCACTAGGAAGTACCTGGAGATGAAGCCTGGGTCTACTAGAGGATCCACCAAGGGAGCTATTGCCTCCTTGAGGAGAAGCTGAGCAAAGTCATCTCGAAGAGCTGACTGGGTGCGAGAGGATATCTGTTCCTCCCGAAGGTCGTGGGCTCTGCTGGGATGGTACTGCTCGAACTCTAGAGGCAACCCCTGACCTACCACTTCGAGAACGCACCTGTCCGAAGTGACAGCGGACCAGGCAGAAAGGAAGTGACAGAGACGGCCCCCCATGGGGGGACCCAGAGCTGTCATGACAGGAATTGG
This sequence comes from Neoceratodus forsteri, assembly GCA_016271365.2. Lineage (NCBI taxonomy): Eukaryota > Metazoa > Chordata > Ceratodontiformes > Ceratodontidae > Neoceratodus > Neoceratodus forsteri. The sequence continues at coordinate 515,213,912 of CM028137.1, forward strand.
GGTGGCAGCCCCCACCCCGTCACTGAGCAGGCAGAGGAGGTTCCAGGACCTGAGCCTTGGCCTCCTTTATGGGCCTGCTGGGGTCCAGGCTTGGGCTGAGGGCGCCAAGCTTGAGCCTGCTGCTAATGCTGCTGTCCCCCTTGAAAGGAGGACTGCTGCGCCGCAGGGAAAGAGGGCCGAAAGGGCTTCTTTTTCTGCTGGTTCTTTCCCAAAGAATCCTTGGCAGAAGTGGCGTCCAAGGTGGCACTGGACTCTTCTATGCGCTGAAGGTGACCGGCCACTCCTAGGCCAAACAAGTCGGTCCCAAGGAAGGGCACATCAGCTCATTTGTGCTGAGTATCTGCCGGGAAGGAGGAAAGCCTTAGCTAAGCCCTGCGGTGCGAGGCAGCTGCGGCAGCCATTTAGTGGGCATGAGTCCCCAATGTCCAGGGCTGTCTGGAGCTGCTATTTTGCAACAGCTCAGCCCTGGTCTCGGACCTGCTTGACTGTGGTCTGCATGGCCGCAGGGAGATGTGGGAGGACTTTGTCTAATGACCCGAGGAGGGCATGAGCGAAGTGTGCCATGATGACCGCCGAACTTGCCTGATGAAGGCCCAAGGAGGAAGCCGCACAGACCTTCCTCACTGAATGGCCCAAGAGCTTGGACTCTGTCGGGAGGTCAGTCAGTGTCAGCAGAACTGCCAGTATGCCTGAACACAGAGGCGATCACCAGACTCTTGGCTGAAGGGTGTTCTGTGAATCCTGCAAGGGACCCCATGGGTACCACGTACTTGTGGACCATGTGGGCAGACTGTGCTGGACAAGAGGCCGGATGCTGCCAGAGTTTGAGTGCTGGACCAACAATGCCCTCGGCCACAGGAAAGGCCTCCATCGGGGTATCCTCTCTTTTAAGGATGTCCATAAGAGGATACTCTGCCTTTTTCTGGATGGGTTCCAGGGGCATCCCTGTGGACTCAGAGATGAGGAGAAGGATCCCTTGGAAGGAGGAAGGACAGACATCCGGATCCGAGGAGTCTGGGTACAGCGGCCTGCTACCCAAATACTCTCAACCTGCCAAGGGCGGTCCAGGGTGACTGTGACCGTCAAATGGGGAAGCCCAGTGTCTGGTCAGTCCTCTTTGGAAGGAGCCCCTCCCACAGGCTGCTTAGGTGGCGGTTCCACCACGATCGGTGGAGAGACCAGCTTAGGCTGAACAGGCAGTCGTGCTGGCCCTGTGGGTGGGGAAACCGAAGGTTTCAGTTCCAAGGGGGTCGGCTTCAGCCTAGGAGGCAAAAGCCAGGTAATGGCCGGGGTAGGAGTCGAGGTTGGCTTGTGCCCAGACAAAATTACCTGTTGCCACATGAGGTGCTCATAGCACCGCTTGAGTTTCTGCCACAGCTTCTCCTCATTCGAGGAGGATGAGGACAACAAATGGCGTCACCTCTTTTTGGAGCGCTTATGGCTCTTCCTCGACCTTCTGGACGAGGGGGTTCTAGACCTCAACCAAGATCAGGTGGGCCAACTCAGTCACTCGGGAGACACCAGCAGGACTGGTGAGACCCAGGGGTCTGGAACCGGGGCCTCGATGGGGATACCAGCAGGCTGGGTCTCCTCATCAGCGAAGACAAGGACCGGAGTCCTCTCTAAAGAGTTGGTGACTGGGGTCGGCGACAGCGGGTCGATTGGGTTGAGAACAATCTCAACCTCATCGGCCCCATCCTCCATCGGCTGGCCCGATGGAAATTCTGTGAAGCTTGCGGCCGAAGAGGCGATCTCAACTGAGGTCGAGACCGCATACTCCCTCAAGGGCACCTTTGCCAAGACAAAGACTTGCTCGGTTCCTTTTTCCGCTTACAGGACCAGGAGTGCAAGCCTGCGGGCGCCTCTCCCTAGGTGGGAAGAGACTGGCACAACTCCCTGAAGAAGCCCAAGAAGGTGGAGCGTAGGTTAAGTGGAACGAAGAAGCTTCAAGAGTCCAAAGCGCGAGCAGCTTCTTCCTTGAACACCTGCGTGCGCTCCAATTGCTCGGGCGGAACCCACAGCCACGGAAACTGCCCACATAGCCTCCTTGGACTTTACTGGAGGGTTCCTCTTCTCCGGTCTCCCCAGTTTCAATCATGCAAGACGGTCGTCCAGGACATTGGGATGGAAGGCCAAGCAGAAGCTGCAGGATGAGGTGTCATGGCAGACACCGAGGCAGCAGACATACGTGAGGTGGGGATTGGTGCGTGACATTTTTTGTTCGCAAGGACACCGGCGAAATCTGGGGGAAGATTTCTCTTCTATGATCGATGATGCAAAAAGGCGATTGCTAACTCGAACAATTTTTAATCTCGGTAAAACCAAAGTTTTGAAAGCCAGAGCCTACAAAATGTGTGAGTATGAGGGAGGCAAACTGGAACTTCCAGCGGAAAGGAAGATCTGGTGTCACGGGGCGGAGCTGAGGTATATACCACCTGGGTGGGTGGTAAGAGCCAGCTTGAAGACTTCCGGCGATTCTTAAAGGGGAAAAGGACATGCCAATAAGTGTGGATGAACAACATATCCACGATCCTAGAACATAAAATTCTATGCACATCTAGAGTATGGAGCAATGCCTCCCCTGGACTGGCATGCTCTGGGTAATAAACTGGAAGGTGGACAGACTGATTTAAAGTGAACTCAGAGACCACCTTAGGAAGGAAACTGGGATCAATGCATAAAGAGAATCTATCTTTATGGAAAATTAAATAAGGCTACTCATGCATGAGTGCCTGTAGCTCTGAAATCCTTCGAGCAGAAGCAATGGTAATTAAAAACAACACTTTCCATGAAAGAAAGCGCAGTTCCCAAGACGCAGCCGGTTCAAAGGGAGGCAGGGTCAACTTTTCCAACACAAAATTCAGGTCCTATGTGGGGAGAGGGATGCAGATGGGGGGGCTTCAAAATGAAGGATACCCCACAGAAAAGTTACAGTCACATATAGTTGGGCTACTGTACGGCCTTTGACGAGCACATGGAAGGCTGAAATAGCAGACAAGTGCACCTTGATGAAGAATAACTCAGACCAGAGTCTGAAAGGGATAGAAGATACTCCAGGACCTGGTTCACCAGCCAGGTGAAAGTGTCCAAGTGACAGGCTGATGCCCAAATGACAAAACGCTTCAATTTCATCAAATAGGTGTCTCTGGTAGATGGTTTCCTAGCAGCCACCAAGACATCAGTCACTCTCTGAGACACCCTGAAATGGGTTATGGCTACATCCTCAGGAGCCAAGCATGCATCGGAAAGGATATAAAGTCCAGGTGGACAAGGCCACCTGCGCCTGCACCAAAAAGTTCCTGCAAAGAGGCAAAGGAAATGGAGATTTCACAGCCAGCTGTTGCAGTAATGGAAACCAAATTTGTTGATGCCAAAATGGGATCACCAGGATGAGAGGCCTCCTCCATCTGTAGTTTGAGGAGCACCCTCTGACTCAGTGAGAAGGGAGGGAACACGAAGAAACCTCCCTTTCCTGAACAGGGACAAGAAGTCTTGCCACAATACTCCAGGCCCTGGATCTAATGAGCAGAAACACGGCAGTTTTGCGTGGAGTGGGGATGCATAAAGGTCCAATTCTGGATGACCCCATCTATCGAATAGGTCTTCTGTGACCGAGGACAACAGTTCCCATTCAGGTTTCCTGGATTACGACATGCTGAGGCTGTCTGCCAAGTTATTTTGGTCTCCTGAAACATGGATGACTGACAGCTTCAGGCCATGGTCCACAGCTCAGTACCAGGCTCTCATCGCTTCCCTGCACAGGGGCTAAGAGTGCATTCCACCCTGCTTGTTGATGTAATACACCACACTGAGGTTGTCCAACTGCATCAGCAGAGGGCCTGGAAATGGGTGGTTTTGGAAGGACTGCAAGGCATACAGCACTGCCCTCATTTCTAGCATGTCTATGTGGAGGTGAATCGTCACCTAAGACCAGGACCCCCTCCCCCCCAAGTCTGGAAGGAAACAAGGTGGGCTCCCACCCCATGCCCGAGGCGTCCATGGTAAGGATCTGCCTGGGAGAGGGAATGAGGAAAGAGACTCCCTGCAAAAGGTTGAGCAGGTTCTGCCACCACTGCAGGACTTTGCAAACTGATGAGGAAACAAGGATCAATTGATCCAAGTCATCTACGATCTGGTCCCACTGAACTCTGAGGTTCTACTGGGGTACGCGCATATGAAACCTGGCCAGGGGAACAGTGGCTATAGCTGCTGCCATGAGGCCCAGGAGTCTGAGATAGGATGTGGCTGCCTGTGACACGCCTTTCCAAAACTACTAGGGAGGCGTGAACCATCAGGCATTCTGCCCTGCCCTGGGTCGTGACCAGAACTGCACCAATATACTGCAAGCGCTGGGATGGAACAAGGACAGACTTGGGCAGACCGATCGTAATGCCCAGGGAATGAAACAACTGCAGAGTCCTGTGCAGTGTGGCCAGCAAGAGATCCCTGGACAGGGCCTTTAGCAGCCAGTCGCCAAGATATGGGAACACAAAAGCCCTCCCTTCTGAGAGCTGCCGCCACCGCTGCTAAGCACTTTGTAAAGACCCGAGGCACAGAGGACAAGCCAAACGGCAAGACTCTGAACTGGTAATGTTCCTCCCGGAACAGAAACCTGCAGATCACAATAAGTAGATAAGCATCCTGCATGTCCAGGGAACAAAGCCAGTCTCCCTGCTTGAGCAGCAGCAACAGCAGCAGGCCCCACAGGGTGACCACACAAAACTTCTTGTACTGAATGTACTGGTTTAGTCCCTTGAAATCTAGATTGGGGCACAGATCCCCTGTTCTTTTGGAGACTAGGAAGAAAATGGAGTAGAACAGTACACACACCTTGAGTACTGTGTACAGTACTGGAGACCACACTTGAAGAGGGACATACAGCTCCTTGAGAGGGTACAGAGGAGGGCAACCAAGATAATATGAGGACTAGGGAATTTGATGTATGAGGACAGACTTGAGGAGCTCTGCATGTTTTCAGTGGAGGAGAGGAGAGGCGAGGGGGGGGGGACATGATTGAGGTCTTCAAGTACCTCAAGGGAATAAATAGGGTAAACATGGAGGGGATCTTTAGACTAAAGTAGGGAGGTATCACCAGAGGGCATGGTTTGAAGTTGGAAGGGTGAGGGGGGGAAGAGGAGGTTTTTCACTGAGAGGGTGGTGTACCCTTGGAATGCGCTGCCTGGAGAGCTGGTTCAGAGATCCACAGTGAAGGGCTTCAAGAGAGGGTGGGACAGACACAGAAAGCGGATGTATCAGATGATGGCCTGGCCTCGGGGGGTGAGGATGGATGATAGATGTTTCTGCAACATAAGGGGGGAGGGCCTCGGCACCCAACTAGGGATCTGAGGTTCCAGCAGACTCGATAGACCATAAGGCCTAATCTGCTGGCAATTAGTACGTTAGTATGTAACCCTGTGTTATGCTGACCCCGGGGGACAGGCTCTATTGTCTGCTTATGAAACAGGGAAAGGACTTCTTCCTGGAGTATAGGAATGTGGTCCGGAGGGTTTAGGGTTGGAAGAGGCAGAAAGTCTGGGGGCTGTTACAGAAGCTCTAGAATGTGGCCCCACTCTATTTGCAGAATCCAAGCATCTGTGGTAATGATCCTCCATTACTCGAGATGAAGGGAAAAACGACCCCCTACCACCACCTCCTGGCTTGGAACAAGAGAAGAGGGGCCAGGCAAGGAGTCAGGCTGAAGCAGGGCCAGAGGCAGCATCACTGGCTCTGTGGCTTTTGGCTGAGGTGCCAGAGGTTGAGGAAAGGGCAGGCAGAGAGGAGGTAGCTCTGTGTTTCCCACGACGACAGGTGCCTGACCTTGGTTTCTGGGAGACCTTGTGAAAGGAAGATCTCGGGCAACTTCTGGGTTGAGTATGCTAAAGGGAGTAGACTGACCTGATGGCCTTCTCTGAGGCCTGTAACTCATTAATAATGTCCTGCATGTCAGGGCCAAAACGTTTGGAGCCCACAAAGGGGGCATCCAGGACTTCCTGCTGCACATCTGCAGCAAACCCAGAGACATGGAGCCAGGAGTGCCTCCTAAGACAAATGCCTGTGGCAGCTGCCCTGGCTGTGGTATCTGAGATGCCATAGATGGCTTGGAGGAAGTGTTTACCAACATCCTCTGCTGCCTGAAGAACCTTGAGAAAATGAAAATGATGTATCCACCGTAAATTCTTGATCTTCTTGGATGAAGTCTCCACCACTCATTCACACTAGTGGGACTACGGCGGAGGCACTAGGACAGAGTGGGTGCTAAAAATCTTCAGGAGGGCCAGTGCCGAGGTAGAACTGTGCATGTGCAGCACCGCGAGACTGGCTCGCGTCAAACAGGCTATCTCGGCGTCGACCCTCCAACCACCTCAGTACCTTTTTACCAAGGAGGTGCAGTGTAAACTACCCTAGTAAAACTAACCTATGTAGGACATAAGATTGTCCGTATGACCAGTGTAAGAAGGGTCAATACAACAGAGTCTTCACAGCCTAGCAAACGAGGTAGTGAAGACCAAAAACAAGATGAGTGAGTTTGGTGGATGGTGGGTGGGTGTGTGAATGAGTGGTGGCAACTCCGTCCAAGAAGATCAAGCATTACAGTAGGTACGTAATTTTCATATCTTTCTGGACATAAAGTCTCCACCACTCATTCACATTAGTGGGACAGTACCAAGCCAAATAATCCTGCTGAGAAGGGCATCAGGAGAGAAAGGAGCTCACTCAGGACAGAAGTCCATTAAGTATTGTCCTGCCAAAGGACGGATGCTGTCTGGCATGGACATCTAAGGTGCAGTGCTTCACAAAGGTGTAAACAGAGCTCCAAGTAGCTGCACTGCAGATGTCTGCAATGGGCACGTTCTGTATTTCTGCCAGAGATGCCGTGACTGCTCTGGCAGAGTGGGCGTATACCCTGCCTTCCTGCTTGACCTGCATCATCGAATAGCAATGGAGGAGTCATGCTACCAGCCATGCCGAAATACACCTGATGTCAACAGGCTGACCCAGCCAGGCCATGCTGAAAAAGACAAAATGTTGCTTGGATTTGCAGATCTCTTTCATTCTGCTGATGTAGAACCACAAAACTCTTTTTACATCCAAAAAATGTAGGGTACATTCCCTTTCATTCTGAAATCAAATCAAATCTTTATTTATCCAGGCGATCACCGTTGAGCAAGCTCATTTACAAGGTGGACCTGCTGTTGTCAAAGGACAGTTATACATACATAGATTAAAGGTGCAGTATACAAAATGTGCAAGGTAAAAGCAGACTTACAAATAAGTGGTAGGTGCAATATATACATTCCAAGTATTCACGAGATCACATAACATTATTGTGGTATATACAACCTTCATAGACATAGAAGTTAAGTTACACATTTATCCAGGCCTCTATAGAAAGGTACAAATTATTAACATTTCAGCCCTCAGAAACCGGTTCAGTGCTTGGAAGGTGACCAAGGCTTCAGAAGGGCCCATGATGAAAGCTGCATCAACTATTTGAGTGGCATAAGGGAGTAGATAGAGAGAAAAGTGCCAAGGGTTCCGAGGGCCAGCATGACAGCTGACTATTGAACAAGTTAGGTAGGGAAGAGAGGGTTTAGGTTCATAGCTGCATATGGTGAGACTAGAGCGGGAACCACCGTCAGGACCGCTAGGTACTATGGAAACATTTACAGATTTTGGCAAATGTTTTGTCATAAAGAGTCCTAAACACAGCAATACTGACAGGAGAGCTAAGTTTCAGTGAACCTTGTATCCTTTTCCAGAGTGTGGGCAGAGCATGGCTTATAGCTGCCCTACCACAGTGGTTACTGATCCTGGGAATTTTTAGGAAATTAGCGAGTGGCTTCTTATGGCATAGCTGCTTGGTGGACATAAGGGAGGCAGGCAACAATGTGAGTCAGGGAGTTTGTTGGTGAGTGCTTGAAGTGTCCAGAGAGCTGCATTTCTATGCTGGCCTGTATTGCAGGAGAAGGCCACCCTACTGCAGCGTGACAACGAGCAGTGGTGTGTGGAGGATGGGAGGCCAGTTATGAATCTTAAGGCTCTGTGGTACAGTACATCCAGTTTTGCAAGGTGTGAGACAGAGCATTGGCCATAGATAATGTCAGCGTAGTCAATTAATGAAAGGAATGTAGAATGAACAAGCTGTCTTTTTGCGGCTGCTGTCAGGAGGTGTTTAATTCTGTAAAAGAGGCCAAGCCTCTGCCTAAGCTTTTTCAGCAATTCTTCTGTGTGCTCCATAAAGGAGAGTTTGTTATCCAGCCATATACCCAGGTATTTGAATTTAGGTACGAACTCAAGCTTTTCACCTAGTAGAGTGGTTATAGGAGGAACTGTATCAGCGGCCGCGGATTTGGCCCCAGAGCTGGATGGTGAAAACAGCATGGCCTTGTTTTTTTTTGCATTTAGCAATAACTTTTTGTTGATGAGCTGGTTCTGTAGCGTATTGAATTTGGCTTGAAGTTCTGAGCATGCGGCTCCAGGAGAGTCACGACTTGGGTAGAGCACCGCATCATCAGCAAACAAGTGGATACTGGCTTCCTTGATTCCTAAATCCAAGTGGTTAATATAGATGGCGAACAGTAGAGGGCCCAATATGGATCCCTGTGGGGCTCCTCTTTTTATTGGTTTGAGTGGAGAAAGCTCTCCTTCGGCCTTGATTTGTTGCTGCCTATCAGTGAGGTAGTCCTGGAACCAATCCAGTGAGATTGAGTCCATGCCTATGGTATTTAGAGTGGAGAGTAGTAGGCAGTGGTCGACGGCATCGAATGCATTGCTGAGATCTAAAACACTGCACAAACAAATTTTTTCTTGTCGAGGTCCTGCCAGTCATTGGCACTTTTGGCCAGCGCCGTAATAGTGCTGTGCTTAGCTCTAAATCCGGACTGCATGGGGTTAAGCAATGCAGAGTTGTCTAGGAATGATCTCAACTGTGTATCCACAATTTTTTCCAGCATTTTCGAAAATATAGGTAATAGAGAGATTGGCCTATAATTGTTCAGGTTGCTTGGGTCCCCTGCTTTAAATAGAGGAATAACATGAGCAGTTTTCCATTCCGTGGGGAGAGAGCCTTGGGCTAGGGACAGGTTGAATAAATGCGATATAGGTGCGGCAAGTATGTGGTAAGCTATTTTCAGAAAGTATGGGTTGAATGAGTTGGCTTCTGCACTTTTTCTAGTGTCTAGCCGAAGCAGAAGGTCTTCAACTTCTTTTATGGTGATTGAGGAAAAGGAGAAAGTCATACTTTTGTTATTTGGTTTGGGTGGCTGGGCTTCGAGCAGCGGACGAAGACTACTTACTGGCGCATTATCGAATGCCATGCCTGCTGTGGCAAAATGGTTATTGAAGGCTTGGAGAATCTCAGATTTGTCAGTGACAGTGACATTGTCAATGGTAATTTTGGATGGTAGCACACTACCTGGTGAGTGTCCAGACAGTTCCTTTATAGTGGACCAGAATTTGGTAGGGTTGGTGGATGCAGAGAACAATTCATTTTGGTAAAAAGTGGCCTTAGTTTCCCTGATCATTTTCGTACAGGCATTCCTAGCTGACCTAAAAAGACACCAGTTTGCATCACCATGTGATTTTCGGGCCTTTTCCCTCAGCTGGTCTATTTTGAGTAAGGCTTTCTTCAGGTCTGGTGAAAACCAACGGCAGGTCCTGGTTTTTATTCGAGCTTTGATCAAAGAAGCATGGGTGTTAAGGGCACTGGCTATGATTTCGTGCAAAACATCATAGGCGTCACTCACTGATTTAGCTAGGTAGAAACTCTGCCAGAGCAAAGAGTTTTTTTAGATCATTGAAGTAAGCCATAGGGTCAAAGTTCCGTCTCAATCTTTTGGTAGAGAACTTTGATGTGGATAGTGGTTTGGTGATGGTTCTGATGCCAGCTATGATGCAGTGGTCACTAACATCAGCTGGGAGGATACAGACATGTGAAAAGTAGTGAGGTTTGTTGACAAGGAGCACATCCAGGAGGGTGCTTTTCATTGGATTTTTATTGTTGATGAGAGAAAGGAACTCACTCAGGACAGAAAGTTCACAAAGTAGGTCAGAAGGACCAAGGGCTGGTTCAGGTGGAATTCCGAGACTACTCTTGGAAGAAATTTAGGGTGAGTTCTGAGAAGCACCTTGTCCTTGTGAAATACTGTATATGGAGGGTCTGTGACCAAGGCATGTATTTCGGACACTCTGCGAGCGGAAGTTATGGCTACAGGGAAGGCAGCATTCCAGGTCAGGAACTTCAACTCGCAGGTTGCTAGAGGCTCAAAAGGTTTACAAGTGAGCATGTCTAGCACAAGGTTGATATCCCAAGCGGCTACCGGCCTACTGACTGGTGGCCTAGTGTGAAGGATACCCTTAAGGAACCTCTTAACTAAGGGCAGCTGAGCCACTGACATAGTGTGGATAAGTACGTGGTTAGCCGAAATCGCACAGAGGTGTACCTTCACCATCGAGTATTGTAGCCCTGCCTTTGACAAGTCTAGCAGGTACTCTAATACTTTGTTTGGTGAGCAAGAAAAGGGGTCCAGGGAGGATTCTGCACACCAGATGAAGAATTGTTTTCCACATTGTCGTATAAGTTTTCCTAGTGGCCGGTTTGCGCGCTGCTAGGAGATGTCCGAGACTCTATGGGAGACGTTGAATCTACCTACTTCTATCTCCTCAGGTACCAGGCATGGAAATGAAGGGACCTCAGGTTGGGATGGACCACTGGGCCAGAAGGTCCATTTGAAGTGATAATTGTCTCAGTGGAACTTCTGATAATCTGCTGATTAACTGAAACCAAATCTGACGAGGCCAGTACGGGTTGATGAGAATCATTCTCCTCCCCCCGTACCTCCAGCTTGAGCAGCACCCCCTGAATTAAGGGAAGAGGAGGAAATGTATACAGAAAGCGTCTTGTCCACTGCAGTCTGAATGCATCCTTGCAGAAAATGCCAGGTTCTGGATTTCTAGAGCAGAATAGAGGCAGTTTTGCATTGAGTGGGGACACAAAAAGGTCCAGGTCTGGAGTGCCCCACTCTTTGAAGAGCAACTGCATGATGTTTGAGTCGAGAGACCACTCGTGTGTATCTGCCTCCATTCTGCTGAGGTAATCTGCCAGGTTGTTATGAATTCCTGGCAGGTAGACCACCTGGATCAGGGCTTCGTGCTCGAGGCACCATTCTCATGCTCTCATTGCTTCCCTACAGAGGGAAAGTGTGTGCGCTCAACCCTGCTTGTTGATGTATTACATCCCTGCCTTTGCTATCTGTCTAGAGGAGAATTACTTTGTGACAGAGGATATCCTTCAGGGCTCAAACAGCGTACAGGACAGCTCTAATTTCCAGGACATTTATGTGTAGCTGAGAGTCATCTTGACTCCACAGACCCTGGGTGTGGAGATCCTGACAGTGAGCTCCCCAGCCGATCAGAGATGCATCGGTGGGGATGGTGATCTGTGTCTCTAGTGAGGCAAAGGGAAAGCCTTGAAGAAGGTTGTCCTCCTGAGCCCACCAGGTGAGTGATCTCATTATGGGTTCCGTTGCCTTGATGTGAAAGGACTGTGGATGTGTGGTCGGGGACCACTGAGTACTGAGCATCCACTGTGTGGTTCTCATGTGCAGGCGAGCCAGAGGCACCACAAACACCGATGACGCCATGAGACCCAGTATTTGCTGCATCGAGAAAGCTCGAACCAAGTCGTTCTCCTTGATGAAGCGAGCCATCCTGAGAACATCATTTCTCCTGTCTTCCGGAAGGAAGGCTCTTATCCTGGAGGTGTCCAGGACAGCTACTATGAAGAGGAGTTGCTGGGACGGCTGTAGCTGCAATTTTTCTGGATTCAACAGAACTCCCATGAATGTGAGAAACTTGGAAGCTGTGGCCACCGTTTCCTGTGTCCCTTGTCTGGAGAGGTTTGCTAGGAGCCAGTTGTCCAGATATGGGAATACCTGAATTCTGAGTTTCTTGAGATGCGCTGTGAGAACTGCAAAGTATTTTGTAAAGATTCAAGGTGCTGAGGACAGCCCAAAGGGCAGGACTCTGAATTGGTAGTGCTGGCTCACAGCCACAAAGTGGAGATACTTGTGGAGGCTTGGGTGCACCGGGACATGCTGGTAGGCGTTCTGTATGTCTAGGGAAGCCAGCCAACCGTTCTGATGAATCAGAAGTAGGAGTGTACCGAGTGATAGCATCTTGAATTGCTCTTTGAAGAGGAATTTGTTTAACTTCCTTAGGTCTAGAATGGGGCACATACCGCCTGTTTTCTTTGGAACTAGGAAGTAATGGGAGTGGAATCCTGTGTTCCATTCTACTTGCGGAACCACTTCCACTGCCCTGTTGTTCAGAAGGCCCTGAATCTCGGAGATCTGACTGAGTGATAGACAGTTTGGTCTGTCATTTGGCTGGATGATCCGGAGGGGTATCCAAAAAATTTAGAGCGTAACCCTTGCAAATTATCCTGAGGACCCATTTGCCCATGGTGACTGACTTCCATTGATTGTAAAATGGAGTCAGGTGGCCACCTACTGCCGAAGAGTCCACCTCGGGCAGCTGAGGTGGGACTTGGACCAAGTCTTCAGAGGGTGGCACTAGGTGCCTTTGGGCCCCGTGCTTTCTGCTGCATTTTTTTTTTTTTTGCAGCTGGGGGGCTTGGTTTTTGTTGAAGGCCCCTCGGCCTTTGCCATGAAAGGACTGACAGTTATGAAACTGCTGGCGATGTCTGCCTCATTGAAGGGCAGCAGGGGCCAGCCTAGCTGTCTTAATAGTCCTAGTTTTCTCGGTGGCCTCTGGGGCCTGCTCCATTTGTGGGCCAAAGATAGAAACTCCGTCAAATGGAAAATTTATGACTCGTTGTTGAGCATCATTTGTGAACCCCGAAGTCCGTAATCATGAGGGACACCGGGTGCATATCCTGGCTGCTTCTGCTCTCAAAACAGTGTCAAAGGCATCCATAGCAGCCTTAAGTTGCTGATTATTGCACTCAATGCCTCTAGTAATGGTTTGGGGAAGCTCCAAACTAATGTCCGATTCTGGAACAGCCTCCACAGTGGCCTTTAGCGAGTGCCAGAGGGTATACTCATATTGAGAGAAATAGCCCCGATAGCTAGCAATACGCATACCTAGGGTAGCAGTGGCGAATACATGTTTCACTAAAGTGTCAGTCTTCCCGGCTTCTTTATTTACTGGACAAGCCATAGATTCCTAAGGGAGAACAGCTTTGTCATTTTCTGCCAAGACCACTATAGTGTCCGCAAAGGCTTGAGAGGCCAGGATTGGTCTATCCTTGGCGGGAGCGTATTTTCTGTCTATGGACTTAGGCACAGAAGGAATAAGTGCCGGACTGACCCACACCATCTGTGACAGAGTCTTGAAAGAGGGCTGCACTGAAGGTGTCAATTCCACAGGGATTTCAGGGACATGCAGCTACTGAAGATGCAATAGCTTCCCAGGATCCACCTCAGAAGTCTGGAGAGAAAGGGTGGGGTTCATATTCTTCAGGAGAGACTTAACGAATAGGTCCTTGACCAAAGGCTCTGCTGAAATAAAGGGCTTACTTTTCACTCCAAAGAATGAATCTTCATCAAAATCGTTCCCTAACTGCAGATCAGGATCAGGTTCAATATTATCTTCAACTAGCCCAGAAGGGATATTACACAAAGGAAAAGAAGGAAAGAGAACAGGAGGAGGAGGTGCTCCTGAATTGGAGTAGAAAAACCCAGCACCTGAGGTGGTGCTGGCGGAGAAAACGGCACCCACAGTGCTGCCAAGGCCGGAGTCATGGGCGGTGCCGCAACCGGTAAGTGCCTGGAGACCCCAACACCAGGGCACCCAAGGCTGAAGACCTGAAAACATGAGTAGGAGAAGGTAGCAGCTATGCTGGCTCCTGCGCTGCAGCCATGTGAAGGCGAAAAGCACAAGAGTGCGGCATCGACGGCACTGTAGGTGTCACGTAACTAGGTTGACCCAACCGCCTCGCCCGCAGGTCCAAGACCCAAAGGCCCTGGGGCCAGCACTGCAGGCATGGGACGACCGCCGGACCCACTGTTCCATCAGAGTGGCCCAATGATGAAACTGTTCACCAGAGGACCCCCCAAGGGGCAGGGAAGAACTCCAGAGTCGAGGATCATGGCTGCCGGGAACCGAGACCATGACAGAGCCGGGGCTGGCCTCCTGTCCCTCACTACTGACTATCTCCATGCAGATGTACCAGAGGGTAACCTTGAGCGGGACGAAGAAGAACTCGAGGCCGAGTGGTGCCGGGTCCCCGACCTCGATCGGGACTGCTTTTTTTTTGTGCTTTCCGGAGGAATGCCCTTCCTCCTGAGCACTGGACTGCCCATAGTCAGATCCCCACTCTGTAGAGGGTGGCAGACCAGACCCAGCCCTGCTGCTGAAACAACTTTCAAGCAAAGTCTCCCTACCGTCACCGGCCCAGTTCATGGTTGACTCCATCAAAGGCAGACTGAAGAAGACTTCTCTGTTCTTTGTAAAATGTTTTCTTTTTTGAAAAAATAAATAAACAAATAAATAAAACTAATTAAATACTGAATGGCTATGGTACTGTTGTATAGACGTAAAGACTTGACTCTCGGCGGACAAGCATCGTCACTGAAGCACACTCGACGGCGGGAAAAAAAGGAACTGAGATGGTTGGAGGGTCGATGCCAAGACAGCCTATTCGGTGTGAGCCAGTCTCGCGGCACCGTGCATTCGTGGATCTACCTCTGTACCTGCCCTCCTTAAGATTTTTGGCTCCCGCTCGGTCCTAGCACCTCTGGTGTAGTCCCACTAGTGTGAATGAGTGGTGGAGACTTTATGTCCAGGAAGATCTCCTGCTTCTGAAATCCTTCTGGGAGGGCCTGGACGGCCACCCTGCCCTTCCTGCACAAGGTGTTCTGATACTTCACCAGATGAGACAGGCAGTTTGAGATCCAAAGGCCCAAAGTAGCTGAGGCAAAGGTCCTCTTACCCCACAAATCAAGCCTACTGGACCCCTTATCAGGAGGTAGGAAGCTAAGGTACCTGGGCACCTTCGGTCGGTCATGGGCAGCCTTAATGACTACCAAGTATGTTTCAGGCTGGGCACAATAGAACAGCTTCCCAATGGGAGCCTGGTACAGTCTATCCACCTTAGTAGGCATGGTACGGACTGAGTAAGGTCTGTGCCAAACAGCCTAGCCAGCATCATTCAGAGCGGGAAGCAAAGGAGGAATGACCCTGGGTGGTGACTCAGGAATCTCCAGAAAGTCCACCAGATTTCTCCTGGTGATGTCATCCTCATCAGTCTGAAACCCGATAGCGGACTGAAGTTGCTTCATAATATTATAGAAGCTGGCGTCCTCAGGTGGGGATCTGGGTTTTCTTAGAGTCCCCACTCCTGGAAGAGGCAGTGGACCTACCAGAGGAGTAGGTCCCAGATCAGGGCAGCATTCCTCTTCCATGAGGACCTGCTCTGAGACAGGGACTGATGGAGAAGACGCTGACGATGCCCGTGAGGGCTCAGGGTGAGAAGGCCGTATTGGCGAGGAAGTGGAAGGAGGCCCTGAGGGAGGCAACCATGGCAGCGCAGGTGTAGGGATGAACTGCCTGACCAAAGTGGACATAACAGATGTCAGAACAGAGTTAAGGTTGACGGCTAGCTAAGGGATGGCAGTCATGACTGGAAGCAATGGCAAAGGTGTGAAGTCCGCCGCCGATGGCCCCACTAGGACTGAGGGCAACGGCGCAGGGAAAAAAAATGGAACTTACCGCAATTATTGATCTTCTTGGACAGTCTCCAACACTCATTCACACTAGTGGGATAGCGCCAGAAGCGCAAGGACCAAGCGGGAACCTAAAGTTTTCAGAAGGGTCGGCGCCGAGAGAGGACCACGCATGCGAAGCACCGAGAGACTAACTCACGCCTGTGTAGGCTATCTCGGCGTCGACCCGCCAACCACCTCAGTACCTTTTTGACCGAGGAGGTGCAGCGTAACTAATGAGAATAACTCATCCTGAGTTTCTGGGCCTGAGAGGGCCCAGAAGGCCTTTGCAAGAAAGGCCAAAGAGTAATGTCCTCACAGTCTGAATCACAGGACCGTGAAGACCAGGAAAGAAAATGAGTGAACCCAGGGAATGGTGGGTGGGCATGTGAATGAGTGATGGAGACTGTCCAAGAAGATCAATAATTACAGTAAGTACGTAATTTCCATATCTTCCTGGACTAAGTCTCCATCACTCATTCACACTAGTGGGAGAGTACCAAGCTAAAACCAACAACCGAGTAGGGCGGTAGGAGATACATAGACAGTATCGGCAGATAAGGGCCTATGGCCCACCTAGTCTGCCCATTTGAGCTTGTAAGTTCAGTTTGTTTTCCTAGAAGTCTGTTTCCCCTTACCCCTGACCTCTAGAATTCCTTTATGTCTATCCCATGCATTCTTAAATCCCGTGATTGTTTCAGCCCCCACCACTTCCTCTGGCAGGGTGTTCCACTTGTCCACCACTCGTTCTGTGAAGAAATTCTTTCTCATGTTTCCTCTGAATCGTCCTCCTCCAACTTCATCCCATGCCCTCTAGTCCTGAAACATCTTTTTCGCTTAAAATAGTGTTTTCCTGCACCCTGTTCCTCCCTTAGATACTTGTATGTCTCTATCATATCCCTCTCCCTCCTCTCCTCCAGGGAGTACATGTTCAGTTCCTTCAACCTGTCTTCATAGGACTTGTGATGCAACCCATGCACCATCTTTGTTGCCCTCCTCTGAACCTTCTCTACCCTGTCTATGTCCTTACGTAGGTATGGTCTCCAGAACTGTACACTGTACTCCAGGTGGGGCCTCACTAGTGTCTTGTATAGCTGAATTATGACCTCCTTTTCCTGCTGGTGATGCCCTGCCTATACATCCCAGCATCCTATTTGCTTTACCTGATGCCTTGTCACACTGTTTCTACCTTGAGGTCATCAGAGATGACAACCCCAAGATCCCTTTCCTGCTTGGTGCATGCTATATCCTCACCCCCAACTGATATATAGTGCCAGGTTTTTGTGCCCCATATGCATTATCTTGCACTTCTTTGCATTGAATTTCAACTGCCAAACCCTTGACCATTCTTCAAGTTTCTGCAGGTCCATTCTCTTTCTGTCTACACCCTCTGGTGTGTCTACTCTGTTACAGAGCTTTGTGTCATCAGCTAACAGTGAAATTCTGCCTTCTAGATCCTGTGCAATGTCACTGATGAAGATGTTGAATAGGACCGTCCCAGCACTGATCCCTGTGGTACCCCACTGGTTACTCTTCCTCTGTGGAGTGACAGCCATTTACCACCACCCTCTGTGTCCTGCCACCCAGCCAGTTACCTACCCACCACACTACTGTCCTGCCCACACCCATATTCCCCAGTTTGTGTAATAGTCTTCTATGTGGCACAGTGTCAAAGGCCTTGCTGAAGTCCAGATAGGCCATGTCCACTGCCCTCCCTGATCCACCTCCCTAGTCACCCAGTCAAAAATTCAATGAGGTTGGTCTGACATGACCTCCCCTGGTGAAACCATGCTGCCTTGGGTCCTGTAGTCCATTGACAACCAGATGTCCCACCAACTCTCCTTCAGTAGTGCTTCCATAGATCTTTCCCACTACCGGGTGAGGCTGACTGGTCTGTAGTTCCCTGCTTCCTCTTTGTTCTCACTTTTGTATAAGGGGACTACATCTGCTGTCCTCCAGTCTTTGGCTACCTCCCTGTTTCCAGTGATTGGCTGAACAGGATAGCCAGAGGTTCAGCCACCACTCTCTTAGTTCTTTAAGGACCCTGGGTGCACCCCATCTGGCCCCATTGCTTTATCAGCTCTTATTACTTCCAGTTCCTTCAGGACCCTTTCTCGTAAAGGGACTTGTGTCCATTTCTGCACCATTCTCACCCTGTACTCCCCTTCAGACCCATTACTCCCTCTTCCTTAGTAAAGACTGAGCAGAAATACCTGTTTAATATGTCAGCTTTATTGTTGTCATCCTCCACGCGCTCCCATCCTCCCCTTCAGTCTCACTATCCTCCCCTTTGTCTTTCTTTTTCACTTATGTACCTGTAAAAGGTTTTGTCCCTTACCCACTGATTTTGCAATGTGTTTCTTCTGTCTGAGCTTTGACTTCCCTTACTGACTTCCCTGCCCCCTTTATTTCTCCTGGTACTTCTCCCTATCCCTTCTGCCTGTGTCTTTTGTATTGCCTGAATGCAATCTTTTTGGCTTTACTTTCTTTGCTACCTCATTGGAAAACCATAATGGTCTCCTCTTCCTTTTCCTCTTGCTAACCTGCTTAATGCATAATTCTGTTGTTCTTATAATCCCCGCTTTAAATACTGCCCACTGTTCCTCAACCCCTGATTCCTGTCCCATTCCCTTAATGCCTCTTTCAAGTATCTCCCCATTTTCCCAAAGTCTGCCCCTAAAATCCAGGATACGTGTTTTGTGTGGTTTGGTTCTGCTCTTTCTGTGATTTCAAACCACAATGACTGGTGGTCACTGTTACCCCCATCACACTGTCCCTGTTTGTGAGCACAAGGTCCAGTATTGCCTTCTGCCGAGTTGGTTCCATGACCAGTTGCTTGAGGAAGGTACCCTGAAGGGAGTCCAGGATAAATCTGCTCCTAGTAGAGATAGGGTTCACTCAGAAAGGACAGCCAAGGACTGTCCTGTTAATAAAAAAAGCTGTCTTGTAAGAGCATCTAGAACATAGTGCCTACAAGATAAGTGTTCAAGTTGTAACTCGTCACCTTGCCGACGACTGCAATAGGCACAAAATGAAAGTCTGCCAGGCAGCCGCAACCACTCTAGGAGAGCGGCAAGAACCTGGCCTCACAATCTGATCTAGGACCACAATTAATAGTGTCAAAAGACATGTACTAATGTAAAGTAAAGGGACCTCAGGAACTGAAAGAGTCGGAGGTAAAGTCTACTGGTTCAGGGTAGACCCGAAAGTGCAGATGGAAACCCCCACTATCCAGAATGGTTGACCCGAAAACAACAGAAGCACTTGAACCCCTTACTTAGTGAGCAAGGGGGTCCAGGTGGGGTTAGCCCATCAAGGAGAATGGTCTCCACTTAGTCACAGGATCTTCCTGATGGAAGGCCAAGCCTCCACTTGAAGCCTCTTGTAGTGGTCTAGTAAAACCAGATCCTACCCACTGCATATTCCAAGAGGAATAATCCTGCCCTGTGTGTACAACTTAGCAGCAGTCTCTGAACTCAGGGAAGAAAGGAAAAAGGTGTACAGGAGGATGTGTCCATCATGGAAAAAACATTCCAACAGAAAAACAGGGGCTGGATTTCTAAGGTCAATAGAGGCAGATGTGCGTCGAGGAGGGACATAGCAGGACCAAGTTAGGGCTAACCCATTTGTTGAAGTGACTGAAAGAGGCAGTGACTCAATGCGGTGAGGCACTACCCACTCTGGCTTTCCTGAAAGGAGTAAGAAAGGACTCTAGTTTGTTTGCTGAAAAAGAAACATCACC
This sequence comes from Neoceratodus forsteri, assembly GCA_016271365.2. NCBI lineage: Eukaryota > Metazoa > Chordata > Ceratodontiformes > Ceratodontidae > Neoceratodus > Neoceratodus forsteri. The sequence continues at coordinate 515,233,379 of CM028137.1, forward strand.
ACTCCCTCTCGCACTTGAAGAGGATAGCTTTGTGAGCGACTGGCATGGACCAGAGCGCAGGAACCGAAGGTGTGAATATTTGAGAAGTTTCCTTAGAAAAAGGGACCTACTTGACCATCCGTCAAGAAGGAGAAAATCGCCTGTTAAATTAAGCAAGCAAGGAAGCAGGAACCTGAGTTCTGACTCAGTGGAGAGTCGCTTCTGCTGCTGTAAGGCTCTGTTCAAGAAAAGAAAGCCTGATAAATAGAAAAGGAATTAACAGACTGGGCAGTTGCCTAGGTCTAGGAAATGTCTCTGAATGAGAGATTATCTCTCAGAGAAAGAGCTGACCCATATCGTCGCCAGATCGGACTCCCCGTAGGGGAAGAAGAAATCAGGTACTCTTTACCGTATCCCGGAGACGAGCGCCTCAGGGGCTGAGTAGGAATCTGACCAGATCCACACAAAAAAGGGGTACCAGGTAATTTTGGCTAGGCCCTGTGCTGTGATAAAAACTATACTGAGATTATATTTTTTTTTTTTTTTAGTCCGAGCCTAACAAGGTCTTCAGGCTGCTATTTTGAGGATTGTCTTGGTACAAAAAGACGAAGATGTTTTCCATCTGAGTTTGGAAAGAGCCTGAGTGTCCATACTGAAATCCTGACCGGACTAACAATCACAGCTGGAGAGAAGTTAACCACCTGTGCTGAAGAAGCCACCGAAGAGGCAATATCACAAGGGGGCTATATACCCCAATCAAAGGAGCAGAAGAGTCAGAGCGGCTCCTGACCATTAAATTAGAATGTTCCACAGAGTGTAACTGTCTTGACGATTGAAAAAGTCTAGACGCAGAAGAGTATGGTCCACGGACGCAGTTTGAAATACTATAGTGGACCCCATTACTGAGGAACTACTGAAAGGACTTTCCATCACAGACTCTGATGATAGAGAGGATGTGCCCTCCAGTATATAAAATGAGCCATCCGCTGTGTTACTGACCAGAAGGACAGGGAAAGACCCATCTAGATGCACTTCTACCCCAGAAGGACCTCCAAGAGAGGTCTAGGTCAGAGCCACTAGAGACTCGGCCATCAGGAAAGATGTCGAGGAGCTTGGTACCACACACGGAGCAGAGAAAGTGCTGAGCAGAATAAGATTCCGCTGGCAGAACGGTACAGCAGAGTTTCATAGCAGAAAACTGCTGGATGACAAGATCCCACATAGACCACCACTCACTAAAATGTGTGGAAAAAATAATCCACAGAACAGGAGTTCATTCTGTGGTCAACATCCCACCACAAGTTCTGTGGAAAGGAGTCCGAAAGGAAAAATGTGTCACTAATTCTGCCATACAGCACCCACTAGCACCCGTCTGGCATCAGCACCACTTGTGGCACAGGGGGGCACCGAGCAGTGCCTATGCCAACCTGGGCGATACCCAGGAGCAGCCACGGCAGCATCCGCAGGTACTCCTGGCACCCATGTAGCAATGGTACACGAGGGCACCTCTAATGCTGTTGGCACTGTGGCACCAATGGCACAACGGCACCCATGGCAAGAATGGCACCCGAGGGCACCAGTGGCATCCATGGACACCTGCAGTGCCACCCACGGGTGTCACCCCCAGTACCCAAGGCACCAGTGGCACCCATGGCACCTGAAGCATCCATGGAACCCATGGGCACCACAGCAGCACCCATGGGTGCTCCCGGCACCACCCCTGTCATCCCTGGCACCAGTGCCACCCACGGGTGCACAGCACCGCCCGCGGGTGCAAGGCACCACTGACTGTGCAGACAACCAGTGGCAGCAAAGAGAGCACCCATGGCACCGCACAGAGTGACAGAGGTGACCCACGGCGCCGACCAAGGCACCGAGACACAGTGCCGAACCACGGCGCTGACCAAGGCCCCGAGGCTCAGTGCCGCCAGACGGCCAGGCACCGACGACAAGGCACCGAAGGAAAATGCCAATGGAAATCCTGAGAAGGAGAGAAGGAAAAAGGTGGCGCCCGTGCTGGCCCCTGCATGGAATAAGGAGGGGGGTAGGCACGAGGGGTCGACACGATGGCAAAGGCACCCATAGGGCACCTCGCCACACATGATCCAATCGACCCGGCTCCGGTCCAACGGCCCGAGGCCCAGAGGTCCTGAAATCAGGAACAGAGCCAGGAAAACTGGAAGTCGAACCCCCTGCTCCATAGGAGCGACCCAGAGGTGAAACTGCCCACCGGAGCTCCAGCGAGGACAGAGATGGAGCTCGGAGTCAAGAAAGCAGCCATTAGGAGCGGGGCCAAGAGGAACCCATCAAAGTCAGTTCGGGCGCATCGCCCCTCCCGATGAACATTCCTCATGCAGACATACCAACAGGCAACCTCGAGAGGCACCGATTCTTCTTCCCCGAACAAGGAAGAGGAACTCTAGGTCAAGCGGAGCCGGATCACTGGAACCGTCAGATTTGTGTTTCGGAGGACTGTCCTCCCCCCACCTCCGAGCACAGGACTGTCCGTAGTCAGACCACCCTGTTAATTAAGGGCAGCAGACCGACACAGCCCTCTGCCATAAAAACTTTCAAACGAAGTCCTCCTATCGACACCACTACCATCTAAGGACGACTCCATTGATGGCAGGAACGAATTTATTTTTCTTCTTCTTGTTCGAAAAATAAATAAATTACCACTTTAAAATATTAAAAAAAATTAAGAGCTGTTGTCGTATAGACGAAAACTTCCGACTCCAGCAGACGAGCGACATCGACATCCAAGTGCACTCGACGGCGGGAGAAAAGGAACTGAGGTGGTTGGAGGGTTGACGCCGAGATAGCCTACACAGGCGCGAGCTAGTCTCACGGTGCCGCGCATGCGTGGTCCTCTCTCGGCGCTGACCCTTCTGAAAACTTTAGGCTCCCACTTGGTCCTAGAGCCTCCGGCGCTATCCCACTAGTGTGAATGAGTGATGGAGACTTAGTCCAGGAAGATCACCCGTTAATGGCCCAGCAGTAGAAGAATGTGACAGGGCTGAAGCAAGGCCAACTGTCAATGACCCACTGTCTGTCCATCATGGGAGCAATGGGGCCCGGCGTCATGCAGCCCTGTGAAGAAGCAAGCAAGATCGGCGGGGTTGGGGCTGGTGACCCAGAGGTCGATGGCCTAGCATCCTTGGATGCTGGAGAAGGACCCCCCCCCACTGCACAGATTGGCCTGGAAGAAACCAAAGCAGAGAAGGAGAAGGAAGTCGGCCCCGAGGGTGCCCAATGGCAGAGTCCTGGAGGACTGGGGAGAAGCCAACGGGGATCAGGACTGATGACCTGGGGAACAATCTTTACAACTGTCCTTATCACTATGCTTCCCTGAGGATTTTTCACAGGCCATGGATGCCTGCCAGCCTGAGGAACATGCCAGAGAGGAGGAAGAAGAATTTTCCATACTGGCCAACTTCTGCTCCATCAAAAATACCTTAAGGACCCGTCTTTGGTACCACAGAGTAGTGAGGTTGAATTTCTGGCAGAGCTCACAGGTGAGGTCATTAGAAGAAGGCCAGAGACAGCAGATACAGAGTTTGTGCTTGTCCTCGCGGTAAATTTTCTTTCCGCAGTGACGGAACAGAGATGACTCAACAGTTCTAGACATAAAAACAATATATTAAAAAACATTAGAAAGGTTTGGCAGTCAACTGAACGACTAAGCTTCCTACGGAGTCTGTGCAAGAATGGTAAACGGTGGAAAAAGAACTGAGGAGGGAGTGGGGCCACCTACGCCTTTATATGGAGAGTGACATCAGCAGGTGACATCGGTGTAGGGGGCCCCTGATAGACTGCTACAGAAAAAGCTTCCGTGAGATCCTAGTGCCTGACGGCTGAGTTCCATAGGTGTGATCTGATAAAAGAGAGATATATTCCTAAAGAAGATCTAAAGCTTCACATGCTCACATATTTTGGCTTTGCCCCAAATTAAACAGCTTGAGACCAATTACAAATGGAACCGAGGTATAATTTTGATCTAGACCAGACTTTTTTGTCCCCCTTTCTTCTCTTATTTCTGGACCTTCCAGAAGAATAACCCACACATCAAGAAGCTGCTCTATATGCACGTCAGTGAAGAAAAAGACCATGACAAAGAACTGGTGATTAGATAATACACCTACTACAAAAATGTGGCAAAATTTAATGATCTTTATTTCATGGAAAATTTGACTGCCAAACTGTCACACACTACCCCAAAATTCGAACTTTTTTGGTGGAGGTAATGTACAGTATGCCCAAAAGAAATGACTGTGCCATGATTCAAACAATATATATTAGACATACCTTCTGCCCAGCAATGAAAACACCACAGAGATGCAGTGTTCACAGTGAAACAGACTCTGTCAAGCATGACATTGCAGCTACAGGTTGTGTACTGTGATGTTGGTTGGTTGTCAAATGCGTTTTGTGGAAAAATTCAGTAAACTTTACATAAAATACTACAGCTTTCAAAAGATAATTTCACACATTATAAAAATATCACATAAGATTATTTTTGGAAATGGTCAGAAGATACTGGTGGTTGTTCTGTTTAAGAATAAACACATTCTTTTCCAATTACGTTTATGGTCTTGAGAATAAGATGAATGCCTTCAACCCGGGCAGATATTAATATGCCTGCAAATGCCCAGGCTGGGAGTCAGGGCTATCATTCTCAGCTATCACTCCAGGTGTATGAACAAAAATTGAACCTTTGTTATTTGACTTCTGTTTTTTATCGTAATTGTCACATTCAAGCAGTTAATGACCAGTAAAGCATTTAATCAGGTTATGGAAACCCCAATACAATATTCTATTTTCATTTATAATTAGACTTCATGAAATGATGCATTTTACATGCGTGCACCTTTTCTACCTTTCAAACACCTTCATTACGTGTCCTTAATTTTGGCAGGGTAATTCAGTGGTTGTAATGATACTGATCAACAATGTCACAAATATAAACTGCCAAATGAAACCTGAAACAAATCTGTTATTTGACACACAGAAGAAGTCATTATTTGCTTCAGGTAGGCAGTGTGATGGGACAAAATCAAGTTTTTAGTCTTTATGTGATGGCAATGCTTCATAATGAATACAATCAGGGCAACATGCCATTCAGCATGATTGGCAAACAACGTGATTTTGCTTCTTAATCTACAGAAACAAAAAGGTTGCTTCATTAACACTCAGCAGACATTTGATGTGGAAAAGCAAACCTCGCTGCTAATACCGTTACAACAGGACTGTCATTGCCAGTGTCAACAACAAAAAGTTTAACTGTAGTGACTGCCTTCACAGAGCCACAGACCCTTCCACTTCGCTAAAAGTGAAGATGACTTGTGACGAATAAGAGCTACTCTGCCGCTCCTTACCAGTAGTAATACAAAGCATCATACACATTTTGCATATCTGCTACCTGGTGCCCTATTGTTGGTGTCTGTCTTTAGGTTAATAGATTCAGTTTTATTTAACTTTTGAAGTAATGTCTCATTTTTAAGAAAACTGAACGTACTACATTGTGTATTTTGCTCTCTGCGTGTATGTGTTGGTGTTGAACATGGAAAAAAAAAAAAAAAACCTGATTAAAAAAAAAAAAAGACCCCCTGAAATGCAGCCTGCTTAATTATTTTACCAAACAGCCATGGAGTTAGCCTTCTGTCAGAACGCACTACTATTTACACACCGTGGCATCCAAGACAGTTTGGACTACCAAAGTAATCCCCAAGAGGGTATCTAGTTGCACAATAAAGAATAATGCAGCAGTTTTTTATTGGGCAATTAAGGGCCATCATTTGGTGATTAACCACTACGTAACTAACAGATTACTGAATTTAGCAGTAAATCTCTCACTGATTTATCATTATATAAACAAGGAAACAATGTTATTTAATTTAAAAAATAAGTATGAAAGGAGGAAGGAGCACACCAAAGGTTCTTACTGGTGGTCCAAATCTCTGACATGAGGGATGCTGGTCGTTCAATCAGAATGTTGCTTTGGTGATTGTAGCAGTCTGTTTTACAGCTACTGTACACTGAACTGAAACGGAGTCCTCCTATTGGCTAAAAGCCAATTAAATGATTGGAAATAGCTTGCACTATTGCACTCCAAGTCCATAGCAAGGGGCAAGTGTACGGCAATGTTCAACAATTTAAAAACGACTGTGCTAACAGAATAATGCACACATCTGTAGCTGCAGCTGAAGCAATGCAGGTGGAGTTGCTGAACTAGATGTGGCAAGAGCCACCAATATGGACACCGCTCATGCGACAGTGGAAGCTAGCTCAGGAGGACTTGTTTGTATTGAATTAAAGCCCCGTGGAGCTCCATAGTGCTGTTAGGAGCCTGGTTAAGTTGACATGTCTGCTGCTCCTACAGCTGTCTGAGAAAGTCCCAGGGGGATCATTTTAAAAGATGTTCCCATAGTCTGGCCCAGTGGCACTGAGGGTTAAGGAGCTGGGCGCCACATCTCGCACCACGCCGGCGACTCATGTTCGGGAACGAGCACGGGTCGCCGTGGGTTGGCAGGGAGGAGATGGATTGAGCATCTGATGGACTGCTCTCCATCTCCGGGGAGGGGAGTTTCCAGCGGCTGGTACCCACCTGACCCCTAGTGGAGACTGGGGCTCGACAGCACGGAGCCACATACCATGGGGCGGGATGTGGCAGACGCTTGACAGGGTGCATGGGAGCATGTGTGCACCCAATCGCTGGTGTCATTGCACGCTGAGAGACCGCAGGAGAGAAAAGCGGAAAAAGGGCGCCCAGTCGCAGCAGCCTGATGGCAGTCTGTGAGCACCTGCGCCGGCTCCAGGAGGGGATCACCATGTGGATCCGATTTGGTGGGGGAAGTTGGCCACTCCCTGCCACCCCACCACGGGGGGGGGGGGCCAGCCATGGGGCAAGTAAGGTGACTGTCCTCCAAGGAGACCGGTACGGGTTAGACGGCAGCTGGAGGAATGGGATGCAAGGATGGATTGGCCGACTGGGGGCCCCAGGAGAAACAACACCTTTAAAAAAAAAAAAAATTGTTCCCATGGGGGAACAAGCAGGCAGAAAAGACCACTCAAAAAGTAAACGGCTGTATTTGTGGCTCAGTAGAAAATTGGTTAAAGAACATTCGTTTTGTGGGATTTAAGATGTTTAAGTCATGGGGATGGCAGTAAGAGGGTGGAGGTTTAACAAAACAGATACTGACCAGAGTTAGAGATATAATGGGAAAACTACTGACTACTTGGGATAAACTATTGACTTCTTATAGTCATACTGCCCTCAGCCATTGGCTTTGGGCAATATAACCATAGTCTGTCAATAGTTTATCCCTCAGGGTCAATATTTTCCCACTATATCCCTTAATTATGGTCAAAATCTGTACACTAGTAGCTACTACAAAGGATGGATAGCAACATACTAAAATACAGGAGCGCACATAATGGTTCAAGTGCAACTTATACACTACATCGGCGGCTAACACAAACAATAATGTAACTGCACTCCAAGAGACAGGCACGGTCACTGACAGTTTGCTAAATAAATGACATTTATTGGCAAAAAATGTCAGTGACAGCAACAATTGGCATGGAACGCTGAGCTAAAGCCCTGCTAGGTCATTGTTCTATGCTGACTGTTGCTGTCCTTGTTCGAAAGGTTTCTGCCAATAAATGGTGTTTTTTACAAACTCTCTGTGAGCGACGGTGTCTTTGTCTCTTCGAGTGTACTCACCTTGTTGTTTGTAAAGGATGGATAGCACCTGCATAATGGGTGGCACAGTCCTTGTATGCTGCAGAGCTTTCATAAACAGAAAGGGTCAGTAAGAAGTTTACCACAAAAGAAGCTCACAAAATGATGCCAAGGAGCACAGCAAAGGTGGGGTGGGGGAACAAAAATCTGTTTCAATTTTTCTTCTTTGGCAAACCAATTAAATATATTTTTTTTAATTGAGATGTTGCCCCCCAACCCCGCACCCATCTTCTCCAGGGCTTACCCCATCTCAATGTCACTGCTGGCCCCCCCATGGTGTGGGCTCTTATACTTCATTAATTCTCCAGGATCCGGATCTTAGGGGGAAAGATGGGAGGCATGGTTGGCAGCGGTGTTGGGGGCCTTGTTCTCATCCTACTTCAGTCAAGCTTCTTTTCTTCTGTTTTTTTCCTCCCACCACCCTCCACCCATACAATGGTGCTGCCTGCCCTCCTAGTGGCCTTGGACACTACAGCTAATCCAAGGGAGGGGCGGAAGCTCTCTGGCCCACCACAGTGTTAGCTGTGGCGCATCCCTTCTCAGTTGGGAAGCGCCGTCATCAGCAGCAGTTTCCCATCCCGGTTGCCTTCTGCAGCCAACCCAAATTCGCTCCCAAACCCAAGTTGCCAGCATGGAAGCACAACATGCTTCTGCTGGGCCAACCGGCAACCCAACCCACTGACTTTCTAATACCAGTGCACTAGCAGCAATTAAACTGGGAACCGTGTTTTCAATTGATATGTATATATCTATTATTTACAATTTTTGGCCAGGAAAGACAAGTAAGCTGAGGCTTATTTCCAGGTGCATTCTGGGAGCACAGAGAAGTTAAGTGACTTGCTCATGGTCACACAGTGTGCAAGCAGTGGCTGTGGGATTCAAACTCAGTTCTCCAGGCTTGCAGCTCAGTGCTCTTAACCTCTATGCTATACTGCTTCCAGTATGCGAGTTAAGTAGTTTGGAAAATAAACCACTGTTCCAAATACTTGGCATAGCTCAAAAATATATTTCCTATACACTCGAATTATGGTTTAGATGATGTATACCACTAACTTTTTCTTATACTGTTTTTAAACCAGATCTGCATAATTTCAGTTCCTTGTTTGAAGTTGTTTTGCAACACAGAGTACACGAACAGAGATTCCTATGTGCACTACCATAAACTGAAGCCCCCCCCCCCAATAAAAAATACCAAAGAATCTAGCAAGACACATCCATTATAGAAGATGGGTGCATGTGTTGGAAAAAATGGAAGGAACAGCTCTTACGTACAATACTCAAGTGTCCAAAGAGCATTCTGCGCCCCCCCCCCACCACCCAACCTACAGTACTCTGAAAATCATGTTCTTCCATTTCATGTCACGTGTTGGTGGGGGGGGGATGTAAAAACCAGCAGAAAGCACAATAGAAAGAGATGGAAACTGCCTCTTTTTTATAGTTTGTTGTGTTTTTCTACGCTTTTCCTAAACTTTACAGCCAAGCTCCACTTACGTACTAGAAACAAGTGGCTACAAAGTTAATGAAAAGCACAATAAAACAAAAAATTGGCAGGAAATGAAGTCAGCCCTATCTATTCCTCTGAGTTTTTACACATCCCTCCCTTACGTGATGCAATGGCTCCAAATTTGAACTCTGGGCTTCACCTATAACTGACATGCTGCCCACCTTTCAAAGAGGTGTGATAGTTCAAAGGTTGCACTCAAATTTGGCACTAGGGAACACTATGCATCCCACTTTACATTGTATGCTACAAAGGCCCTCCATTGAGGTTCTGTCATTGGGCTGCAATGCAAGCCTGCCATGTCTCTGTGCCCCAAATACTCTAAGGATGAATGCCTGGTTATTTAACATACTGAGTTGCCATTTGGTTTAGATATAATTGGCAGCACAAGGTAAACCCCTTGCCTGCCGGCCTGCTGAATTACTGCTGACAAGAAATATCCTCAAATACTGGCCTTTGTAATTTTATACCTACCCAGATGTGAACATTCTAGTTGGGGTGTCCCTGGTATTCAGCAAATGAATAGTATCACATCGCCTAGTAAACACTGATCAACAGAACATGTGCTGAAACCAAATGGAACAGATACTCTTCAAAACACCACGTTCGACGCACCACAGTCCTCTTCGGATTCATAATTTCTTCTTTCCCTGATGTGCAAGCCTTGTGAAGTCCACCATTTGATTAAGAATCCCATTTGAAAGTCACCCAGTCACAATAGAAAATAGTTTTAAAAATGCAGCAATCTGCATCAGATTTCACTCAGTGGTATACTGACTGAATTCTGAAAAAAATGACTTCTTAAAAAGGTGACTCTTGAAACAGAGTCTGAGGTGCTTTTCTTTTCCATGGGTCACAATTCGGTGTGATCAGTGTGACCTGCAAAGAAAAATAAATGAATCACAAACTGTTACTCACATGGTTACTGCTGTGTTGCATACTAAAAGGTACAAGTTTTTTTTTTTTTTTTTTTAAAGATTCAAGCCAGTGCAAACTGCAAGCATGAAGCAAGGACTATGTGAGAGGGCAGATCCTTTGTGTACACTCCCCGTGACCCTAGAAGAGTACCCTGAGTGAGGCTATATCCTGCTCTTTCCTTGATGTCAGATCTTGTATGCTGAAAATAGGGATCTGGGTGCCAGGGGAGGTCCAGTGGGTTGTGTGGGGATGTAAACTGTATAACAGAAAGAAGAGTTATGTAAGAAATGTAAATTACATACCTACTGTAATTCTTGATCTTCCATTGTATCTTCACCATTCATTATTGCTGGGCGTAAGCTGGATGTGTGCACCAGCTCGGGAGCTGTTTTTTTGTGTGGGAGGAGTTGACGTCAGCCCACGAGGCCAACGTACTACATGGTACTCGTGGGTTGGTCGTTAGGCGCCGCTGACTCCTCCCTCACCCCAGTTCTGTTTTGCCAGAGAGAGGAAAAATGAGGGACAGCGAAAATTAGAGTGAGGCAAGGGAGCCAAGGAAAAGTAAAGGATATAAACTGAGAAAGGAATAAGCCGGCCAGAGGAGAAGTAGGATTCACTATCTGGACATTAGGGCCCCAGCCCCTGGGTGGCAGCACAGGAGAGTCCGAGAGAGAGAGAGGGGGGAAAAGAATGAGTAAGAGAAGAAAGAAGATAGGAGGAGAAGGCAAGGGACCGCCACCGTGCTCAGCCAGAAGACTGTTGGCTTCTCCTGATTCTCAAAACCTGGGAGGTATGAAGACACAGGTGCAAGGATCCTGTCAGGCTCCAGAAACCACTGGGCACAGGTCCAGAACAGGAGAGTTTGAGATGGTCTTGGAGAATATAAAGCATGGCAGTGTCTGCTCCCTCCTGCTCCTAATCTGCATTCGGGATGACAGTCCTGGAGCATGGCCCTCTCAAGCCTGCCACTTGAGGGCTTAGCCAAGGAGGGAACCTCTAAACAGGAGAGCACCCTTTCCAGAAACAACCCCTATATATCGAGGGGGCAGAGAGGAGAAAAAAGGGGAGGGGGAGAAGTCCTCATGGGATGTTCCGATGGAGTCCCAACCCCCCCTTTTTTTTTTTAAGTCGACAACAGACCAGCTAGGTCTGTGCCAAGTCACGGAAGGGACACCACAGTACACCCAACTGAGAACCCCAGGGCATTCCCTCCAAGGCCAGGGCAAAGACCCTACTCACCACCCTCCTCAGGTTGGGCACTCTGTGACTTACAGAAGGAAACAGGGGGCCCTGAGGTACCAAGAGGACTCTTCCCCCAATTGGCCTCATAGAGGGGGAGGGCGAGCAGGGTGGAGGCGGTGCCCAGAAGCTGAGGGCCAAGAGGGGAAGGTGGGCAGGAGTCAGTAATGAATGGTGAAGATCAAACAAGGGAAGATCAAGAATTACGGTAGGTATGTAATTTACATATATCTCCCCCTTGTCAGTCTTCACCATTCATTACTGCTGGGTGAGTACCAAGCCCCCGGAGGGGACCTGGCACTGCTCTGAGGGAAGAGTTTCCCCTCAGCCTCCTGTGGGGGAAACGCAGGAGGGGGAGACCCTTTTTTAGCCATCCCAGGCCATACATGGTCTAAGGCTGTTCAGGGCGAGGAGGTGTCCCCCTTGACCGGGTTGATGGAAGACACCCCTGCAAGTTCCTCCTTGCCCTGTGGGAAAAGAGACGGGTCCCCCGGAAGGCGGAGGAAATCACCCTACGCCGGGCCATGGGTGACAATCTTGACAGGCGAAGCCAAGCCATCCGTCTAATGCAGATCGCTGTCCCTACCAGTCTGGAAGCCACCTCACTGGTGTCATATGATGCCCTTGCCTGGTGCCTTGCAAGCTCCAGACCCTGTGCAGAGAGGGCGATGGCCTGCCTAGATTCCTCTGAGTCACACACAAATGCTAACACTTGTGCCAGCACTGACCACAAATGCCTGTTGTAGGCAGCATGGTGGGCCTGATGTGATGTGACGTAGAGTAGCACACGAGATGAAGGAAATACTCTTCTTCCTAACCGGTCGAACTCTGCGGATTCCGGATGCGGTGGTCGGTCACGCACCAGGTGCTGTAGCCCGGTAGAAGTGTCTAGGGCCATCAATTGTGAAGGAGACAGAGAACCTAGGGACTCCTCGGGTGCACAATACCTCCTCCTGCAGTCCACTGGGGCTGGGGATGAGGTGGCTGGATGACTGCCAGGTGCGGATCGACGCTTCCTGGAAAGGAACAGGCCAGGAAGGGGCCACAAGGTGGTTTGCACTGAATTTGCTCAGGAAGGAGCGCGTCTCCCGCTCAGTATTGTATTGCACCTGACCACATGGGAAATATGGAGCTCCTGAACTACCCTCGAAAGGAATTGCTGATATTCTGTGAAATCAGCATTGGAGAAGAGGTAGATGGAATGTTCCTCTTCCTCAGAGGAGGAAGTAGAGGAGCTTGGATATTCAGAGTCCTCCTGCGGTGGTGGGAATAGGCAGAAGACCTGCTCGTCCACAGCCCTGATATACCTAGGGAAGGCTGCCAGAGTAGCTCTGAACGTCTACCAGGTCCAGGGCCCCATAGGACCCACAATGCCAGGGAGAAGAGGTGGTGTCTGCAGAGGGATTGGGGAAGGGCACCTGACAGAAAGTGCCCCCTCTGAGACCTCACAGTAGATCCTTCCGCACAGGGGGATCCAGTGGTCGACCCAGTCAGCGAACGCTGCAAATTGGAGAACAAATCCTGGTTGAGCCCTGAGGGGGATTCTTCCCTGTGGTGCGACCGGGGTTGCATGGTTCCAGCAGGGCAAACCCCAGCACCACCCACTAGGGGCACTTCTGTAGTCTCAGAGGAGGAGAAGTGGGGTTCAGCACTGCAGCTCCTCCCCACCCCTGAAGGGTAGTGGAGGAGGGCCCCTGAGCTTCACTCCGACCTCTCAACTCCTCGGACTCCGAGGCCGCCTTCTTCCTCATGCCCAGTGTTAAAGGACCCCCAATCCCATTGCCCCCCCCCCCCGAGGGAGGTCGCAGAAGAGGAGTTCCTCATCCAAGCTGTAGTAGCCAGGGCAGCACCAGGAATGGCAGCTGCCCTGGCCTCTAAGGCCAGGACCATTACCACGGCCACCCCAGAACCACTATCTGCCACTGGGCCCCTGTAGAGACTGCGGAGACTGTGGCCTCCAGGATCACTGAGGGACGAGCACTGGAGTGCCTGGTGTCACACCCGGGGTGCTCCCCGACTCTAAGGAATCGGGTCGCCAATCCAGATTGGCCAGTGAGTTATCCCCCTCAGAAGAGGAAGAGACCATGCACACTGCCAAACTGGTGACCCCGGGAGCCCCCCGCCAAGGGCGCCATGAGACACATCACCACCTGCAGTGCAGCCTCACTCACCAGCACTGTAAACTGGGATCCGAGACTGTGCTGGTGCCAGGCCCAGCAGCCATAGGCCACAATACAGGGGAGCCTGCACTTCCGAGGAGGTGACTGCCATAGTAGTGCTCCTTACCCGGCTCCGGAGGGAACAAAGCCATTCCACCAGCACCGCAGAAGAAACCTTCTCAATGGCAAGGCTTGAATCAAAAAAGGAGGTTTCCTCCTCACTGGGCCATACAGACCCAGGAGGGGACCCAGAGGCAGGGTCAAGAGTTCTAGCCATGGCATCCCTAGAACGAAGCCATCCTCTAAAAGTCGATGGGGCGCTGTTGACTTTAAACGTGTGGATTTCCAGTACGCGGCGGTCCATGGAGAAATAGGCATCGCAGTTGTCCATGTCGTGGCTGGGACCTAGGCAGCGAAGGCAGACATCATGCCGGTCCAAAACGGAATAATGCCGGCCACAGGGGCACTGATGCATTGGGGCGTGGCCCGCTTTGAATTTCTTCATAGCCCCCGAACCAGACATGACATCAAAACCTACAGGGGACGTAGCAACCGCCCTGGTGGAGTGGGCATGAACCTGGCATTCCAACATACCTGTGCCATAGAATAACATTGGTGACGCATGGCTGAGGGTCTCAGGTTTTCCTGCTTATGTTCAGCAGAAGGTGCTTAATGCCCCTTTTAAAGGCTCCAAGTTGTTCGGTACAGATGCGCAGGACATCATAAATGAGTTGCAGGCATCTGGCAGGGCTAAGTCTGTCCATTTGCACTATCATATACAGCCTAAGAGCAGACAGTGCCCTTCCTTTCGCAAGGTGTCCACAAGTCCTGAACAGCTTCTCAACCCCAAGGCTATCAGGCAGAGGTGCTGTCGGTAGGGGTCTGGTAGGGATAGAGACCTGGACAGCAGGCTTAGGTGTCTGTGCAGCCGCAGCCGACGAAGTACCCCCTGACAATGAGGAAGAGGCCACCGAGGAGTGGGACCGCTACTGGGGGGAGCGGTCATGATCTTGGTCCTTTTTATGACTTTTCCCTGAGGACTTGTCTTGTGCCTTAGTGGCCTAGGAGCTTGGCAACCCTGCCGTTGACTGGGAAGGAGGGACCCCGGAGGATCCCTACCCAGAACTGGCTACCTGTTGCTCCATGAGGAAGTTTTTGAGAGCCTTTTTGCGTCACCTGAGGATAGTTTGATTAATCTGCTGGCAGAGCTCACAGTCTGAGACATCGTGGTCAGGCGCAAGACAGCAGACACAGAGAGACTGTTCATCTGAAGAGGCAATCTTCTTTCTGCAGCGGCAGTGATGGAAGAGAGAAGTCAAAGGATTAACTCTCAACATAAATGAGGTAAAGGAATCTCTTTAGAAAAAGAGATTCTAAAAAATTAAGTATAGAAACGCCGTAGGTGAAAAATGGCACGAAACTGCATTACAGCTTCCGAGGAGACCCATGCGATTGAGTAGATGGTGGGAAGGAACTGAAGAGGGTGCGGGGCCGCTCACACCTTTACAGAGTTGATGACATCAACAGATGACACTGGCGTGGGCAACCACAGTTGTACTGCTGAATCTTCCGTGTGGATCCTGCTTCACCGATGGTGAAGTTCCATCTTTGGAACCTGATGACTGAGATAATAGAATTTGTCATCAAAAAAGGACAGCTTGGCCGACCTCATCTGCCCACCTTTCCCTTACCTACAGTATCACTGTAGACTCCACCTGATCTTCATTTCTTTCTCCCTTCCTTCCATTCCTCTTCACCAACATTCCCCTATGCCTAACACATGTATTCTTGAACTTCACTGTTTTTCAACTCCACCATATTGGCTGGTAGGCTGTTCCAGGAATCCACCACTCTTTCTGTGAAGTAGTAGTTCCTCACATCTGAACTGAATCTACCCTCCTCCAGCTTCATAGCATGAGCCCAGATATTGGTCCCAAAAATGTAAATTACGTACCTACCATAATTCTTGATCGAAGTCTCCACCACTCATTCACACTAACGGGACTATGCTGGAGATGCTAGAACCGAGTGGGAGCCACAAATCTTTAGGAGAGCCAGCACTGAGATAGGGCTGTGCGGAAGCGCCACCGCGAGACTGACTCACGTCGTATAGGCTACCTCGGCATCGACCCTCCAACCGCCACAGTACCTTTTTTACCGAGGAGGTGCAGTGTAAACTGACCTAGTGAAACTAACCTATGTTGGTCATAAGAAAGTCCGAATGACCCGTATAAGAAGGGTCAACGCAACAGAGTCTTCACAGCCCAGCCATCGAGGGAGTGAAGACCAAAAACAGATAGGTAAGCTCGGGGAAGGGAGGTGGGTCGTGTGAATGAGTGGTGGAGACTTCGTCCAAGAAGATCAAAAATTACGGTAGGTACGTAATTTCCATATCTTCCTGGACATAAAGTCTCCACCATTCATTCACACTAATGGGAGAGTACTGAGAAAAATAATCCCCCCCAACGAGAAGGGTGGCAGGAGAGAGGAGCTCACTTAGGACAGGAGTCCATTAAGGAATGTCCTGCCAAAGGATTGATGCTGTCTGGCATGAGCACCCAAAGCACAGTACTTCACAAGCGTGTGCACAGAGCTCCAAGTGGCTACATTGCAGATGTCTGCAATGGGCACGTTCTGTATTTCTGCCAGAGATGCTGCGACTGCTCTGGTAGAATGGGCGTATACCCTACCTTCCAGCTTGACCTGTGCCATGGAATTGCAGTGGTGACAACATGCCACCAGCCATGCTGAAACACACCTGATAGCAACAGGCTGATCCAGCCGGGCCATGCTCAATGAGACAAAGTTGATCTGACTTGTGGATCCCTTTAATTTTATTTAAGTAGAATGGTAAAACCCTTTCGACATTCAGAGAATGTAGGGTACGCACTCCCTCATTCTGGAAATTTGCGAAGTAGGTCGGAAGAACCAAGGGCTTCTAGACTACTTTGGGGATAAACTTGGGGTGAGTTCTGAGAACCACCTTGTCTTTGTGAAATACAGTATAAGGGGGTCTGTGACCAGGGTATGTATTTCAGACACTGCAAGTGGAGGCAATGGCTACGAGGAAGGTGACCTTCCAGGTCAGGAACTTCAGCCAACATGTTGCTAGAGGCTCGAAAGGTCTACGGGTGATCATGTCTAGCACAAGGTTAATATCCCAAGCGGCTACCGCTCTCCTGACTGGTGGCCTAGTGTGGAGTATACCTTTAAGGAATCTCTTAACCAAGGGTAGCTGAGCCAGAGACATACAGTGTATAGGCTTGTGATAAGCTGAGATCACGCAGAGATGGACCTTCATGGTTGAGTATTGTAGCCCTGTATTTGACAGGTCTAGTAGATACTCTAGGACTTTGTTTGGTGGGCAAGAGAAGGGATCCAGGAAGAACTTTGCACACAAGGAGGAGAAACGTTTCCACTTTGCTGTGTAAGTTTTCCTAGTAGCTGGCTTGGGTGCCACTAGGAGAATGTCTGAAACGCTACACGAGACATCAAATCTACCCACTTATATTTCCTCAGGAGCCAGGCATGGAGATGAAGGTATTTCAGGTTGGGATGGACCACTGGGCCCTGGGTCAGAAGGTCCATTTGAAATGGTAGTTGTCTTGGTAGAATTTCCAATAATCGGTTGATCAACAGAAACCAAATCTGACGAGGCCAGAATGGGGCAATGAGGATCATTCTGCCCCCTTGTGCCTCCAGCTTGAGCAGCACCCTCTGAATTAAGGGAAGAGGTGGAAATGTGTACAGAAAGTGTCTTGTCCACCACAGTCTGAATGCTTCCTGACAAAATATGCCAGGCTCTGGAGCAGAATAGAGGCAGTTTTGCATTTAGTGGGGATGCAAAAAGGTCCAGGTCTGGTGTGCCCCACACTCGAAGGGCGACTGCATGACGTTTACGTAGAGAGACCACTCATGAATATCTGCCTCTGTTCTGCTGAGGCGATCCGCTAGATCGTTCTGGACTACAGGCAGGTAGACTGCCAGGAGCAGGGTTTCATGCTCTAGGCACCATTCCCACACACTCAGTGCTTCCCTGCACAGTGGATAAGAGTGCGCCCTGCCCTGCTTGTTGATGCAGTACATCACTGCTTTGTTGTCTGTCTGAAGGAGAATTACTTTGCAACACAGAATGTCCTTCAGTGCTCAGATTGTGTACAGGACAGCTCACATTTCTCGGACAGTTATGTGGAGTTGAGACTCTTCCCGACTCCACAGACTTTGGGTGTGGAGATCTTGACAGTGAGCTCTCTATCCGAGTAGAGGTGCATTGGTGGTGATCTGTGTCTTCAGTGGGGCAAAGGGAAAGCCTTTCAGAAGGTTGCCCTCGAGTCCACCAGGCGAGTGATCGTTTTAGGGGTTCCGTCACCTTGATGTGAAAGGAATGGGGATGTGTGGTCGTGGACCACTGAGTACTGAGCATCCACTGAGTGGTCCTCATGTGAAGATGAGTCAAGGGCACTGTGAACACAGATGACACTATGAGACCCAGCATTCTCCGCATTGCGAGAGCTCGAACCGAGTCGTTTTCTTTGATGATGCAAGCTATATGGAGGATATTGTTCCTCCTGTCCTCCGGGAGGAGGCCCTTGCATTGGAAGTATCCAGGAGGGCTTCTATGAAGAGGAGTTGCTGGGAGGGCTGTACCTGCGAATTTTCCAGATACAACAGAACTCCCATAGATGTGAGGAACCTGGAAGCTGTGGTCACCGCTTCCTGTGTCCCTTGTCTGGAACAGCTTGAAAGAGCCAGTCGTCCAGATATGGGAAGACTTGAATTCTGAGTTTCCTTAGGTGCGCTGTGAGAACTGCAAAGCACTTTGTAAAAACTTGCTGCGCCGAGGACAGCCCAAAGGGCAGTACTCTGAATTGATAGTGCGGACTCAGGGTCACAAATTGAAGATACCTGTGGTGGCTTGGGCGCACGGGGACGTGTTGGTAGGCATCCTGCATGTCCAGGGAGGTCAGCTGATCGTCTTGATGAATCAAGAGGCAGAAGTGTACCGAGTGGTATCATCTTGAATTTTTCCTTGAAGAGGAACTTGTTTAACTTCCTTAGCTCTAAAATAGGCCACATACTGCCTGTTTTCTTTGGAACTAGGAAGTAGTGGGAGTAGAAACCTGTGTTCCATTGCCTCTACGGAACTATTTCTACTGCCCTGTTGTTCAAAAGGCCTTGAATCTCAGAAGCAAGGAGGTCTGACTGAGTAACTGACAGCCTGGGCTGTCATTTGGGTGGATGATCTGGAGGGCACCTAAAAAATTCAGAGAATAACTCTCGCGAATTATCCTGAGAACCCATTTGTCTGATGTGATGGACTTCCATTGATTGTAAAACTGAATCAGATGCCCACCTACTGCCGAAAGAGTCCCATTCGGTCAGCTGAGGAGGGACCTGGGCCGGAATTTCAGAGGGTGGCACTAGGCGCTTTCGGGCCCTGTGCCTTCTGCTGCGTTTTCTTTTATGGCTGAGGGGCTTGGTCGTTGTTAAAGCCCCCTCTGCCTTTGCCACGAAAGGACTGACGGCTATGAAACTGCCGGCAGTTACCGTCCTGTTGAGTGGCAACAGGGGCCGGTCTGGCCGTTTGGTAGCCGTCCTAGTTTTCTGTGTGGCCTTGAGTGCCGTCTCCACCTGTGGGACAAACAGATAAGCACCATCAAATGGTAAATTCATGACTCGGTGCTGGGCATCATTTGTGAACCCTGAGGTTCGTAGCGATGAGTGCATATCCCAGCCGCCGCTGCTCAAGAAGCAGTGTCAAAGGTGTCCACAGCAGCCTTAAGTTGCTGATTATTGGACTCAATACCTCTAGTGATAGTTTGCAGGAGCTCTGAGGTAACATCCCACTCCGGCAGAGCCTCCACAGTAGCTTTTAGTGAATGCCAGAGGGTATACTCATATTGTCAGAAATAGCCTTGGTAGCTAGCAATACGCATACCTTGGGTAGCGGCAGCAAAGACCTGCTTCCCTAATATATTAATCTTACGAGATTCCTTGTTTACTGGACAGGCCGTATACTCCTGAGGGAAAATGGCTTTGTCATTTTCTGCCAAGACACTGTGGCGTCAGCAAAAGCTTAAGAGGCCAGGATTGGTCGATCTTTAGTGGGAGCGTACTTCCTCTCTATGGACCCACAGACGGAATAAGTGCCGGATTGTCCCATACCATTTGTGAGAGTCTCGAAAGAGGGCTGTACCAGAGGAGTCAATTCCACAGGGATCACCGGGACATGCAGATACTGAAGGCACAACAACTTTCCTGGATCAACCTCCGAGGTCTGGAGAGAGTGGGTGGAACTCATATTTTTCAGAAGAGACTTGAAGGACAGGTCCTCGACCAGAAGCTCAGCTGAAGTAGAGGGCTTACTTCCACAATAGAGATGAATCCTCAACAAAATCGTCTCCTAATTGCAGATCAGGATCAGGTTCAATATCGTCTCCCACTAGCCCAGGAGAGATAGTATATAAATGAAAGGGAGGAAAAAGAGCAGGAGGAGGTGCTCCTTGAATCGGAGTCGAGAATACCAGTATCTGAGGCGGTGCCAGCCCTGAAAATGGTGTGGGCTGCGGTGCCGCTATGACCGGAGTCGTAGGCGGCACCATGATCGGCACTGGGCCAGCACTCGGAGTCCCCAAATCAACCCTTGGAGCCCCCAAGGATAAAGATCTGAAAACAAGGGTAGGAGAAAATGGTACCTGTGCTGGCCCCTGTGCCGCAGCCATGTGAGGGGGGGAAAAGCACAAGGGTGAGGTGTCAATGGCACCGAAGAAGGTGCCATGTGACTAGGCAGAGCCAACTATCCTATCCGCAGGATCAAAGTCCCTAGGCTTGAAGGCCCCGGGGTCGACTCTGCAGGCTTGCAAAGTTGGGACAACCGTCTAACCCACTGCTCCATAAGAGCGGCCCACTGATGAAACTGCTCACCGGAGGACCCCCGCCAGGGGACAGGGAGGGACTACGGAGTTGAGGATGTCAGCCACTAGGGACAGAAGTCGCAGGTGACCCCGACAGAGTTGGAGTCGACCTTCTGTCCCACGTTACAGATGATCAACATGCAGACATACCAGAGGGCGACCTCAAGCGGTACCGTTTCTTCTTCAACTGGTGGGACGAAGAAGAGCTTGAGGCCGAACAGTGCAGAGTTCTCAATGAAGATCGAGAATGGGCCTGCTTCTTTTTGTGCTTTTGGGAAGGCCGCCCTTCCTCCCAAGCACTGGACTGCCTGTAGTCAGACCCTCCTTCCATAGAAGATGGTGGACTGGACCCAGCCCAACTGGAAACACAGCTTTCGTGCAAAATCTCCCTATCATCACCGGCCCCGATCATGGTCGAGTCCGTCGAAGGCAGGCTGAAAAAGACTTTGGTTTCTTTCAATGAAAGCTTTATATACACATACATATATATTATGGTAGAGGAGCCATTTACATGTTAAACCCAAAATTTTGCACCTTAATAACTTTGCAACCATTTGACGGATTTGCCTGAAATTTGGAATACATGAGCAAGACCCATACACCTTGGGATCTGCCAAGTTTTGTACCAGTCGGATACATGGCTGCGGAGTTATTAAGAGTGATCTGCATGTGTGTTTACGCTTTTTCTGGAATTCTACGGTCGCGCCTACAGGTCGCACGGTTTGCGTGACCAGCTCGAAATCTTCAGGGAACGTGCGGCCAGGGTCCCCAATGTGCCTTTTGAAGATTTCGTGAAAAAATATTAAACTATTCAAAAGTTATGGCAGTCCGAACTTCTGTTTTTTTCCCCATAGGATAACATTACGGCGTTCGCCGCACCTTTGAGGGCCCGTATCTCGAAAACGGTGTGAGATACAAAGTTTCTGTCGAAAGACTGTAGCTCCCAGCGGGCTACGTATAAAACTAGCCAGGAAAGTGATAATACATGTGACTTTTAAATTGTTTTTCTATGTCGTACGGTTACTGAGATATAAGCAATTTACTATTACAACTACTGATTTTTGTGTTCCAGAGTCATTATTTTGCATACATTCTTTCTACTCACCGTCTTTCTCTATACAGCTTTTGAGGAAAACCAGCCTGTAGCTTACATTACTCTTACCATTACCGTTTCTGCTTGCGGTTCCGTACCAGTTTCACTTACCGTTCACTTTTACACCACCATGTGCCTTACCCTTTGCGTTTTCATTTGCGGTTGCGTTTCCGTTGTTTTTAAAATTTCTGTCTACAGTACTGTTCCTCTTTCTGTTTTGCTTTGTGTTACCATGCGCGTTACGATTTGCGTTTGCGGGCACAATGTTACAATGCGACAAGACATCACCCCCGCGCTCCCGTCGCTGCATAACATTCACTATTTCTCATTATCATTCTCAAAGAAGGAAATTAGAGCAAAAAACTCCGTTAATGCATCAGTTAGGGTTGTTCCACAACGAAAAAAGCAAGGAAATTCGATGTTGGGGTTGAAACCCCTTTGCACCTCAGCCCACCCCCAACTGGAATCGGGTGTGCATTAGAGTCATCGGTCCTATCACCCCATTCTCCTATTCCTCAGCTTCTTTCCCATGCGGTGGGGTGACACTTGGGGCGATGACCCCAATCTTGCCATTCAGTTGAGAAATGAAATGGAGAATACAAGAGAATTTCAACTGCTACACCAATTTCACTGCTGTCACGCTTCAATAGCACTCATCAACACGATGTGTTACTTCTAATTATATATATATATATATTTTTTTTTTTACTTAAACTAATAAAATAGTACTGTAAATCAAAACTGAATGACTAAAGCTGCTGTTGTATAGATGTGAAGATCTGACTCCTGCCAGGCAAGCGACATCATCACTGAAGCGCACTTAACGGAGGGGGAAAAAAAAGGAACTGAGGCAGTTGGAAGGTCGACGCTAAGGTAGCCTATATGGCTCAAGCCGGTCTTGCAGTGCCGCTTCTGCGTGGCCCTACCTCGGTGCCAGCCGTCCTGAAGATTTTTGGCTCCCGCTAGGTCCTAGTGCCTCTGGCATAGTCCCATTAGTGTGAATGAGTGGTGGAGGAAGATCAGGAGACACTGGCCCTAAAGAACGAGGGACCACAGCCAAGGGTGGTGCTGAAACTAGAACCAAATCCGGTACAGAGGATCCTTGGCACTGGAACTGGAACCTGGCACCAGCACTGGAACCAGAACTGGTATCAACGACCCAGCTGGCACTGGAGTGGCCGGCAACAGCACTGTGGCTGGCCACATCCCTACGTGGGACGGGATAGGATGGTGGCGGTCACCTGGGCAAGGACCCCTGGTTGCTGCTGCTGAGCCGTAAAACGCTCTACATGGGTTGATGACCCCACCTGTGGTTCCAATTTCACTAGCCACACAGGCCAGGGACCAGTTCTGTTGGCAGAGGTATACAGACCAGATGCTGTACCCATCTAAGGCAACCACTTTAGGAATCTGGTAAATGGAGCCACCAACATTCACCACCTGCAGAATCCGAGATGCACTAGCACAGCTCAAGACAGACAAAGCTCCAGGACCAGACGGGCTGCACCTGAGGGTTCTGAGAGAGCTAGCAGAGGAACTGGCAGATCCCTTGGCTCATTTGTTTAACCATTCACTGCGATTGGGGTTGTGCTGGGTGACTGGAAAAGAGCGGATGTGGTTCCTCTCAACAAGGCGCGGGGTTAGGGGGAGGCGGGAAACTATAGACTGGTCAGCCTCACTTCAATTACAGGGAAAAATCATGGGAGTGCCTAAATCAAGCAGTACCTACTTGAGTAACCGGAGAAAAACAATCTTCAAGACAGAAGGCAGCATGGGTACATGGCAGGTAGGTCACGTCAGATGAATCTAATTACATTTTTCGACTGGGTGACCAGGGAAGTGGACAGCGGTCACTCAGTGGACCTCCTGTACTTCAACTTCAGTAAAGCCTTCGATTCCGTGCCACACACGTGTCTGTTGAGAAAAATGGATCATGGAGTGGCCACAAGGGTGGGGAATTTGCTAGAGGGAAGGAAACAGAGTGGTGGTAAAAGGGGTGAGGTTGGGGGAAGGAGAAGTCACTAGCAGAGTGCCGCAGGGATTGGTCCTGGGCCCAGTCCTATTTAATATGTTCATCAGAGACTTAGGGGAAGGCATCCAGGGTAAGCTGGCCCTATTCGTGGATACCAAACTAGGTGGAAAAGTGGACAGTGCCAAGGCAACTAGGGACCTTCAGAAGGATCTACAGCAACTTGCAAGATGGTTCAATGTCTAGCAGATAAAGTTCAACACGGAGAAGTGCGAGGTGATGCACTTGGGGAAAGGTAACCCAAGGACAGAATACTGACTAAATGGGGTCCAGCTCTGCACCTCACATGAAGAAAGGGATCTGGGAGTCATCCTTTTGGACACTCTCAAGCAAGCTAGCCAGTGCAATAGCACTTACAGCAAAATACTGGGTTGTATTGGGGAGGGGTTTTGACAGCAGACACAGGGAAGTGATTCTACCACTTTACATGTCCTTGGTGAGACCCCACCTGGAGTACTGCGTCCAGTTTTGGACTCCGCACCAGAAGAAGGATAGGTACAGGCTGGAGTCTGTGCAGAGAAGTGCAACTAAAATGATCCACGGGTTACAGGAGCTCTCCTACGAGGAACGTCTGATGGCTCTAGACCTGCACTCATCGGAGACCAGGAGGGAGAAGGGGGACATGACTGAGACATTCAAATTCATGAAAGTCTGCGACAGGGTTGAATAGGACCCTGTCTCAGTTGCTATGGAGAGTTTGGATGCAGGGATCTGTTCTGTTCTTTCCTTTTCTGTCTCTTGTCTGTCTGGTTGTGCAACCAAATTTTCCTGTGAAACCTAGGATTTGATCACCCCAACGGTCTCACAATTCTTTGCCTCTCACCATCTCTCAGTCTTCACTTGCTGTTTCTGTCTTTTCCTCCCTTTAATATCTGCTGGTATAAAAATATATGCAAATCATTATGTGGAAATATAACTGATATTGGGATCCCTTTGTTTAGAATCACATAGTGTTACTGTTGAAATGTATACAATTATAGTTTGAGATGACTGCAAAAAGCTATTAGGAACTCAAGGGGTTAACCTGAGAGCAGCTTTTAAGCCCTTTTTCAGAAGCTGTGGAGAAGGGGCCTCAGTTCTGGGACATTGTGTTTTTGATGCACTTGCATGAAATTGACAAGAACATTTTAGAAAAACAGGATGCTTGTTAAGGAGGGGGGTTGCAAAGACTTATAAGAGAGAGCTGCAATGTTTTGAGAGACACAGAGATTGAAGGAAACTCAGATGGATCTTCTCTGTTTATTCTGCCTCTGTAAATAATTATGAACACTTTTTTTATGTTACTGCTAGTACTAATAAACGTTTGCAAATTCTACAACTGCTCCTGGTTTTTCCTATGCTTCCTGACCTCTGCCTCGACGACAATGGCATTAACAAGGTGCTAAACTCAGAACTCTTCAATAGAGTAACAGAATCAAACACAAGAGAGCATGACTGAAAACGGTGCAGGGGTCACTTCAAGAGGGAGGTAAGGAAGCATTAGTTCACAGAGAGGGCGGTGGAACCATGGAACAGGTTGCCAGCTGAGGTGGTGGGGGTTAGGTCAGTAACAGCATTCAAGCACACATGGGACAGAGTGAGAGCAAACTTGTATTCCAAGGGAACCTCAGGAGGGACTAGGACCCAGGACCGACAGAGGTCTCAGAAACCACTGGGCAGACTAGATGGACCCCAGGTCCCCTTCTGCAGACTTTTTCTATGTTTCTACATACCGACTGCTCCATAAGAGCTGCCAGTGGTGGAACTGCCCACCTGAGTCCACATTAACAGATAAAGGGGCTCCGGGCTCAAGACTCCAACCTCCTGGAACCAGAGACCCTCGATGACACCAAAGGTGATGGTGAGGGCCTCTGGTCCCTAGAGACTGCAGATCTCGTGGCAGACCTTGTAGAGGGTGACCTCAGCCAGTGCTGATCTTCCAAGAATCAATCTTTACCACTTATTTCCACTTATGGGTCTTTGCCGGAGCACTAGGACCTCACGGGAGCAAAGTCATTTGCAGCCTACAGTTAGGTGGCCGATGTTGATGATGGTGTCGCCCACAAGACACATGTATGACATGGTGCTTGTGGACTGGCCCGTAATCAGTACTGGCCCCCTGCCTCCCTCCATTCTGTTTTTCTCGCCAAAGGCACACCGTGGGAGCGCTTAGTGCCTTTTTTTCTGATGCATCATTGCCTTCCCAGTTCATAGCCACTTTGCTTGATGCTGTACCTTTGGTCTTGTTTTCCGGTGCTGCATTCTCTCTTTTTTTTTCTAGTATGGTGCAGAGTTATTTTCTTTTCTCGTTTTTATTATTTTTCAAAGTTCGTCATGTCTGACTCCCAAGAGCCCAAAAAGAAGTAGTCATCCTGTAAGAAGAATAAGGACAGCCCTGCTATGTGTCGGTGCTCCTGTGGGGGACATATCTCCGACCTGGACTGGTATGACAAGTGTTGGAACTGCCTTGGTGCGGAACACAACATGGGCTGGTGCAATGCCTGCTTCTCAAAGGACTACTGCACCCTCGAACTCTGAGCTATGCTGGGCTCTCTCTCCCACCTCTTTAATTTGGTAGTCAGGTTTTATTCTTTTCATGATTTTATATCCTATATCCTTTTCCTATCCCTTTCGGCTCTATTTAGCCCCTCTCTCTTTTTCTCCCCCACTTTGTTTCTTCTTCTGGCTAACAGAACTGAGGAAAGGAGGGGGCATGCATTGGTTACTGGCTAGTCCACAAGCACCACATCATATGTGCGTCTTGTGAGCGGCACCATCACTGATGTTGGCCCCCTACCTGTAGACTGCAATAAGACTTTACTCCTGTGGAGTCCTAGTGTTTCCGGCACAGACCCATAAGTGGAAATAAGTGGTGAAGATATTCTGGAAGTTCAAGAATTGCGGTGAGTACATAAGTGTCATTTTTTTCCCCCCTTCTGATGGGAAGGGAATTAATTTGAGGTCCAACAATGGTAGGGATCAGGCCTGCTTCTTTCTATGCTTCTGAGAGGATAGTCCCTTCTCCCAGGCACTGCCCCCCATAAGAACCCTTCTCCGATGGGGAAAGAGGACTGGACATGGCCCTGCTACCAGAGCAGCTTTCCTGTACAGGCTTCCCTACCATCCCCCTCCATGGCCTTCGACTGTTGACGCTCGGTAGGGCTGAGAGAGACTGACAGAAATATTATTAGGGACAAATACAGTAAACTGACAAAAACAACAAAAACTAGCTATAAACACTAAAACTGGGAAGAACTGAGCACTGTTATCACACAGATGTGAAGTTCTAACTCCTGGTGTGGGAGCAATAAGGTCAATGATGCACACTCCATGGCAGGGAAAAAAGTAACTGAGGTGGTTCTGAGGTAAGCCTGTGTTCATGAGCTCAGTCTTGTGAAGCTGTGCATGTGCACAGCTGATCTTGGTGCTAGCCCTCTAAAAAGTTCTGGCTCCCGCGGGATCCTAGCACCTCCAGCTCAGACCCACCGGTGGAAATCAATGGAGAAGATTGATTCCTGGAAGATCCCGGTGTTCTGTTCTGACTCTGGCACTATTTCCATTGCCATTTTTCTTACAAGGCCCACAATACCCTGTGCCAGAAGCTCTGACATGTGAGACAACAAGGGGAGCTGCCTTCTGTAAGGATTATTGGGGGGGGGGAGGTCAAACAATTACAAGGAGTATCCTTCTTGGATGATCCTGAGAACCCATTTATCTGTCGAGATTGATTCGTACGGATGGTAAAACTGGATAAGGTGCCCCCCCCCCCCAACTTGGGAGAAGTGATCCATCTCGCCATGGGCAGCTGAAGCAAACTTGGGTCCAGAGCTTCAGATGGTGGAAACTAAGCGCTTTTGGCACCTGAATCTTCTTCTGAGGCTGGCATTTATTGTTTTGGGCTCCCTTACCATGACAGGACTATCTGTTGTGAAAAGAGCTGCATCCTCTACCCCTTTGTGGGTTATAGGGAGTCTGCCTGGAAGCCTTAAGAGTCATTCTGGTTTCAGTAGACTTATTAAGAAACTGTTCCACCTGCTGTCCAAACAGATAAGTGTTATCGATGGACACATCCATCACCTGTTGCTGGATGTCCAAGGTGAAGGCAGCAGTCCACAGCCAGGAGTGCCGACTGATGCAAATACCTGAAGCCATGGCATCCACTGAGGCTTTAAGTTAGAAGTAGTAGTAGTAAAAACAGGTTACTCACCTGTAACAGTAGATCTTCTACGGAATGATCTCTTGCAGTAGGTCATTACTTCAGGGAGGTTCCCGCAGAGGGCGCTGTCACACAGCAGCTTCTTCTAGCAGTCTTTTACCAGGGACCACCCACCCATGACATCATCTCCTTGCTCCCCATATAAACATGGGCGCTTCCTGGTATCCTCTGTTCATTTTCCCGCTGTCTTCAGTTCGCATAGCAGCTAGCTCAATCTTCTGTGTAGCAGTCATCGACGAGGATCTGAATCAGACGAATGTCTAAGACAGAATCTCCAAGCTTTATTTTGTTCCTGCACATGTGGCAGGAAGATCTGCAGATTTGATAACTAATTATATTGTGTTAGGTATCTGGGACCCACACAAAACACCACCGCCTGTGCTTTCTGTCACAAATTTAATTTAGTAACCCGTCGACGACGGTTGCAGCAAATCCACAATCTACTTATGGAACAAAGTTTCTCTGTTTGAGACCAAAGGGGCTCGTTCCAAGGGTTCCCCCACCTCAGGGTCTCGTTCTCGGCAGAACAAGGAGAAGGAGAAACCCTCCTCACACTTCCTGCCACGCCACACGTCGACTGTGACTTCTTCCTCATGTCCGTCGATGGAGCGTTCCTCTGTGCCTTCCTCATCGATGGGAGCTCTTCTCTCATCGACGGGGCTTGTCCAGGTGCTCAGGACTCATTTCTTCAACGACCACTGTATTTTCTGCAGTCAAGCAAACTGCTGCTCCGTTGACAGGAGCCCCTTTCCTGTCGATGACTTTTTCTCAATACAATGCCAATGTTTCTCCTGGTTCATCGTCGATGACAGGAGTTCATGGGGCAAACCAACATCATTTGCTCTCCTTTACACTTCCCCACCTTCTCAGGTGTCTTCTTACCGGGGTGCTGTGGATTTACAGAGAGACCCTGGTCTGTATTTTTCAGGGGCACGTCCCGCTACCTCCCACCGGCCGGTGCCCTCTATCACACCTATTATTTCAAACAGCCAACCTTGTCAGGTGGATATCCCACTGTCTCAGGTGCCCGATATTGAAAGGATTGTACATATAGTACTACAATCTATGGGCTATAGCCAGTCTCCTTCTCAGACATTGGCTCATCCTCCCCAGCATTCTCCCTCCCCTCCACCTAAAAGGCTTCATACTGACCAGGATGAAGGGGAGTTCCCGAATTTTGACCTTCCAGACCCAGATTCTCCATTTTCCATGGTCTCTTCTCTGGACGAGGATTTACCAGCTCCCTTGGCTGTGTCCCCTCTAGATGACCCTCTTTCAATGAAATGATGATACAAATCCAGAAAGTGATGGGGTTTTCCACCACGGAACAGGATAAACAATGTAAAGACACGGCTGACTACCTAGAGTTACCCGAGCAGCCTGTCATGGTCATTCCTCCATTGAAACCTACTTATCAAAATGCCATCTCGGACGCATGGCGATAGCCTTTGGCCATAACATCCATTCCGCGTAAGGCTGACCAGCTGTACCAAGCCCCTTTGGACCATCCATACCTGTCCGCTATTCCTACGGCTGACTCTGTGGTCATCATGGCCGCTCATGATTGCACTAAAAAACCTAAACATATGAGCTCTTTGCCTCCAGATAAAGAATCTCGGAGACTGGATTACCTGGGCAAGAAGGTCTTTGCCTCTGGCACCATGGACATAAGAATCTTAAACTATATGGGCCACATGGTTAAATGCCAGTGCACCTTGGGTGCTTCGGCTGTAGACATCCTTAATAAACTACCTCCTTCTCCAAAGAAGGAGCAATTGCTTCAAATCATGTCAACTATTACTTCAATGTCTCGCCACCTTCTCAGGTCAGGCTATGATGTGGTTGATACTTCCACTTGTTTATCTGCCACTGGTATCACCTTGCGCTGCCATGCCTGGCTTCGGGTATCTGGCCTAGCACCAGATATCCAGCATAAAGCAGTCAACGCACCTTTCTGTGGTGACAAGCTTTTTGGCCCCGGTGCCAAACCTTTTCTGACAACCTCCAGGCCTCTGGGCGTACCCTCTGTATGGTCCAAGGCATATACCATACGCCACGGACCCAATCCTCATACTACAGTAAGAGAGGTAACCGTTTTAAGTACTCTAACCAGGGTAATTTTTGGAGACGCAATCAAACCACAAGAGGCAATTCAGCTGCCATGCGTTCCGCCTGTGCCCATCCCTCAGGTGGGGCTGGCACCTCCAGTTCCCAATGATTCTCTAGGGCTCTCCCCTCTCCTCCTCAGCCAAGCCTCGGAGGAGGTATGGGGTCGTTTTCCCCTTCATTTGGAGGCTTGGCAACAAATAACAGATGCACAGGTACTCCAGATTATTCAAACTGGTCATACACTGGAACTAATTTCTTTACCACCGCCGCTTCCTTCTTGGATGCTTCATTATCCTCAGGAACACCTTCCTATACTCCAGGAGGAACGTACAGCCCTCTTAACCAAGCAGGCCGTTGTTCCGGTTCCACTGTCTCAACAACAGGGTTTTATTCCTACTTCTTTCTGTTACCCAAGAAAACTGGAGACCTCAGACCAATACTAAATTTGAGAAACCTAAATCTGTACATCCAGTACAAACATTTTCGGATGGTTACCTTAACGTCCATTATGCCTCTCCTGCAACAAGGAGATTGGATATGCACCCTGGATATGAAGGACGTATATCTTCATATCCCCATTCATCCAGCCCATCAAAAATATCTGCGCTTCCACCTGCTGGGCCAAAATTACCAATTTCGGGCTCTGTCCTTCGGCCTTTCTTCAGCCCCATGGGTTTTACCAAATGCTTAGCAGTGGTCGCAAGGGCATTAAGAAAAAAGGGTAATTTCGTCTTCCCCTATTTAGACAATTGGCTGATAAAAGCAGACACCAGGGAACATCCGCTGTCCTCCCTCTCAGAGACCCTCCAGTTGTTCCACGATCTTGGAAATATGGTAAACTGGCCCAATCACTCCAGTATATAGGGGCTATACAGGACATGAGCGTCGCCAAGGCTTATCTGACCCCTGCTCATCAGGATATCCTGATTGGCCTGGCCTTACAGATTCAGTCATGAAAGATAGTCACTGCCAGACTCATGTTGCGCCTCCTAGGGTACATGGCAGTGGCCATACAGACTGTGGAATTTGCATGCCCTCAGATGCATCCCATTCAATGGATCGTACAAGACCAGTGGTGCCAGAAAACAGGGCAGTTCGAAGACCCCATCAGGGTGACCCCAGTCCTCAAGTCTGCTCTCACCTGGTTGATGCTCCACTCCAATCTCGATCGAGGCATGCCCTTCCGCACCTCCCTTCCTCACCACATTCTAACAACAGATGCCTCTCTAAAAGGATGGGGTGCCCATCTCGGTCTGTATCGGACCCAGGGCATGTGGCCCTCAGGCCACAGTCACCATCATATCAATCTTCTGGAAATGGAGGCAGTCCTTCTGGTGCTGTGCGCTTTCAGTCTTTACTTGACCCCAGGTCACCTACTG
Organism: Neoceratodus forsteri; assembly: GCA_016271365.2. NCBI lineage: Eukaryota > Metazoa > Chordata > Ceratodontiformes > Ceratodontidae > Neoceratodus > Neoceratodus forsteri. The sequence continues at coordinate 515,264,635 of CM028137.1, forward strand.
ATTCAGTCAGACAACATGACCAAAGTCTGGTACCTCAACAAGCAAGGAGGAACGTGCACTCACTCCCTTTGCTTGGAAACAACCGTGGTGTGGTGCGAAGCGATCAAACACAAACTGATGCTCACGGCTGTCCATCTACCGGGCTGTCACAACTAGTTAGCGAACCTCTTGAGTCACCAATCCTTGGCTCACAAGTGGACACTGCTCGACTCGGTCCTTCAGGATCTCTTTCGTCTCTGGGGCACTCCACAAATAGATCTGTTTGCATGCCCAGACAACCACAGGCTCCCCAAATACTTCTAAATTATCCCGAACAAAAAGGGAAGCTCTATAGATGACCTGTCCCAACCCTGGACAGGACTCTTCTTATATGCCTTCCCCCTACTCCTCCTCCGCACATTATGAAACTACAGATGGAGCCAGCCATGATGATTCTCATAGCTCCCCTGTGGCCTCGTCAAGCATGGTTTCCAATTCTTCAACAGCTGTCGATTGCGGACCCAGTTCCATTACCGTTCAGGCCGGACCTCTTGACACAATGCCAAGGCTCTCTCCTGCATCCCAATCTGAAGACCCTCCATCTTCATGCCTGGCTCCTGAAGACGTCTTCATAAAGAGAATACAAGTGTCTTCTAGGGTGGCTGATATTCTGCTTGCCGCTCGGAAGTGGGCTACCAGAGATACTTACAATTCTAAATGGAAATATTTCTCCATTTGGTCAGCCTCTCAATCCTTGGACCCTTATTGCTGCCCTCTCATGAAGGTCCTGGACTATTTGGCCTCCTTGTCATCGGAGGGCCTTAGCTGTTCTTCTATCAAAGTCCACTTGGCTGCCAGCTCTGCCTTCCACAAACCATTGGATGGCAGACTTCTGTATCAACATCACCTAGCAAAAGATGTTTTTGAAAGGCATATTACATCTGAAGCCTCCTATTCGCCATCCCGTTCCCCCATGGGACTTTAATTTCATGATTGAAAAATTAACAGTGGACCCTTTTGAACCGGCTGCCACTTGTGTCCTGCGTCTTCTCTTCTGGAAAACGCTATTCCTTGTGGCCATCACTTCTGCTCAACGAATCTCAAAGCTTCATGCCCTTATGTGCAGGGAACCTTATCTTATCTTTCATAACGACAGAGTGGTGCTTCACACTAACCCTTCCTTTCTGCCTAAAGTGGTTTCAGAACAAACTTTGAAGTAATCCTTGGAGTTACCAGTTTTTTACCCAGAGTACTCTAATCCTGGTGAACATATTTTACATACTATGGATGTCCACCTCGTCCTCCGTTACTATACTGATCGGACAAAGTCCTTTCGCAAAACCTCACAACTGTTTGTCACTTTTGCTCCGGGTCATGAGGGCCTTTCAGTTGCTAAACACACCCTCTCTTGATGGCTAGCCCATTGCATTACATTTTCTTACAAAAAATATGATAAGCCCTTACCGGGCCATGTCCAACACCATTCCACTCAGCCATGGCAGCCACAGTGGCTTGTTTCAAGGGTGCCTCTATTACAGATACATGCAATGTGACCACCTGGTCTACCATCCATACCTTTGCCAGGCATTACAATCTGGATGTTGCCTCGAGACGCAGAACGGCCTTTGGCCGAACCGTCCTACAGGGCATCCTTTCATAATAGTCCTCCCACATGGATATAACTGCTGGGAACTCTCTCACAGAAGTTAATTACCTACTGCAAGAGACCATTCTGTAGAGGATAGTACAATTACATAAGAACTTACTGTAACAGTAGATCTTCGAGGAATGTCTCTTGCAGTAGGTCCGATCCCGCCCTCCGTTCCCCTGTCTTCTCTAATAGAGAAATTTCTGATCCAAGGACTTAGGGTTGGGACTCACTGGTACCTTGGTTTCCCTTGGTCCTCGCCTTTGTGAGCTGAATCCAGCAGGAAACCGAGGATACCAGGGACCGCCCACGTTTAGATAGGGAGCAAGAAGATGATGTCATGGGTGGGCAGTCCCTGGTAAGAGACTGCTAGGAGAAGCTGACATGTGACAGTGCCCTCTGCGGGAACCTCCCAGAGGTAATGACCTACTGCAAGAGACATTCCTCTAAGATCTACTGTTACATTAAGTTCTTATGTAACCGCACTTTCTAGGAGTGGTATATGTTGTTCGTCCACACTGTTTGGCATGTCCTTTCCATTTAAGAATCTTGCCGGAAGGTCTTTAGGCTGGTTCCTCCCACCCACCCGGATGGTATATGCCTCAGCTCCGCCCCTTGATATCAGATCTTGCCCACTGGAAGCATAGGTTGTGTGTCGAAGCCGGGGAGGTCGGGTGGGTTTGTGTGGATGAAATGAAAATTACGTACCTTCCGTAATTCTTGATCTTCTTGGACGAGTCTCCACCACTCATTCACACGATTGGGATCTGCGCCGGAGGCACTAGGACCCATTGGGAGCAAACTTTTGCTGGAGGGTCGGCGCCAGAGATGGAGCCGTGAGGAATGGCACCGCGAGCCTCAGCTCGCGTGGTAATGACTATCTCGGTGTCGACCCTCCAACCGCCTCAGTACCTTTTTACCAAGGAGGTGCAGCGTAACTGACCTAAAAGGGTAGCCTAACCTAAAAACCGGACATAAGATAGTCCGGGCGACCCGTATAAGAAGGGTCAACAAAGAAGTCTTCACAGCCTAAAGATTTGAGGAGAGAGACCAACAACAGAGGTGAGCTCGGGGGATGGAGGGTGGGCGTGTGAATGAGTGGTGGAGACTCGTCCAAGAAGATCAAGAATTACGGTAGGTACGTAATTTTCATATCTTCCTGGACATAAGTCTCCACCACTCATTCACACTATTGGGAGAGTACCGAGCTAATAATCCCCCGAGAGGGCAGCAGGAGAAACCGAGAGCTCACGTTTCTAGGACAGAAGTCCATTAAGGATGGCTCTGCCAAAGGAAGAATGTCGTCTGGCATGGACATCCAGTGCATAATGTTTAATGAAAGTATGCACTGAGCTCCAGGTGGCCGCATTGCAAATATCTGCAATGGGCACGTTGTGAATTTCCGTTAGGGATGCCACGACCGCTCTAGTAGAGTGAGCGTAAACCCTACCCTCCAACTTAACCTGCGCCATGGAATAGCAGTGGCGAAGGCATGCCACTAGCCATGCTGAGATACATCTGATAGCGACAGGTTGACCCAGCTGGGTCTCGCTTGAAGGAAACAAACAGTTGCTGGGCTTTGCGAAAGTCCTTGGTTCTATCTAGACAGAAACGCAAAGCTCTCTTAACATCCAAAGAATGACAAGATCATTCTCCTTCATTTTGGAAGTCTGCAAAGTAAGAGGGAAGGACCAAAGGTTGGTTTAGATGAAATTCTGACACAACCTTAGGAAAAAATTTAGGATGAGTCCAAAGGACTACTTTGTCCTTATGGAACACAGTATACGGAGGGTCTGTGACCAGGGCATGTATCTCAGAGACCCTGCGGGCTGAGGTAATGGCCACTAGGAAGGCAGTCTTCCAGGTGAGGAATTTTAGCTCACAGGTAGCCAGAGGTTCGGAAGGTTTCCGAGTGAGCATGTCTAGCACAAGATTAATGTCCCAGGCTGCAACTGGACGTCTTGTAGGAGGTCTGGTATGCAGAATTCCTTTAAGAAATCTCTTAACCACAGGTACCTGAGCCAGTGTTAAGGAAAAAAATGGCTCATGATACGATGAAATGGCACTAAGGTGAACTTTGACTGTAGAGTACTGCAGACCTGAATTTGAGAGGTGCAAGAGGTACTCCAAAACCTTATCTGGGGGGCAGGAAAAGGGATTCCAAGAGGACTTTGCACACCAGAGCGAAAAACGCTTCCACTTGGCTGTGTAAGTTTTCTGAGTGGCTGGCTTCCGTGCAGCCGGAAGAATATCTGAAACCCTTCGAGAGACATTGAACCGGTTTACTGCTACCTCTTCAGGAGCCAAGCGTGAAGGTGAAGTGATCTCAGGTTGGGACAGACCACCGGTCCCTGAGTCAAATGATTCATCTGCAGGGGAAGTGGTCTTCGAGGAAATGCCAACATATTGTTGAGTAGTGGAAACCACAGCTGCCGAGGCCAGAAGGGAGCAATGAGTATCATCTTGTCCCCCTGTGATTCGAACTTGAGGAGTACCCTCTGAATTAGAGGAAGAGGTGGAAAGGCATAAAGAAAGCGTTTTGTCCACCGCAGCCTGAACGCATCCTGACAGAAAATGCCAGACTCTGGATTTCTGGAGCAGAAGAGAAGCAGTTTTGCATTGAGTGGGGATGCAAAAAGGTCCAGGTCTGGAGTTCCCCACTCTTTGAATAGAGACTGAACTATGGTTGAGTTGAGAGACCACTCGTGAGGATCTGCCTCTGTTCTGCTGAGGCGGTCTGCCAGCTCGTTTTGCATTCCCGGTAGGTAGAGCGCTTGAATTAGAGCCTTGTGCTCCAAGCACCATTCCCATACCTTCATCGCTTCCCTGCATAAGGGGTAAGAATGAGCACCGCCCTGCTTGTTGATGCAGTACATCACTGCTTTGTTTTCCATTTGAAGGAGAATGTTCTTGTGACAGAGATGTCCTTCAACGCTCGGACTGCATAAAGGACGGCTCTCATTTCTAGGACGTTTATGTGAAGCTGGGACTCGAGTTGAGTCCACACACCTTGAGTGTGGAGAGCCTGACAGTGAGCTCCCCACCCCATTAGGGACGCGTCTGTGGTAATGGAGATCTGATGGTCCAGAGGAGCAAAAGGGTACCCTTCCAGGAGATTGCTCTCTTGAGACCACCAGGTGAGTGACCTCTTTAAAGGTTTTGTCACCTTGATGGGATAGGACTGCGGGTGAATGGTTGGGGACCACTGAGTACTGAGCATCCACTGAGTGGTTCTCATGTGCAGACGTGCTAAGGGTACAGTGAACACTGAGGATGCTATGAGGCCTAGCATCCGTTGCATCGAGAGAGCTGGGACTGAGTTGTTTTCCCCGCTGTAATGGGCCATTTGAAGGATATTGTTCCTTCTGTCTTCTAGAAGAAAAGCCTTCGCACAGGAGGTGTCCAGAAGAGTCCCTATAAAAAGGAGCCTTTGGGAGGGCTGCAGTTGCAATTTGAGGTTCAGCAGAACCCCCATGGACATAAGAACGCGAGAGGCTGTCTCTACGGCATCCAGAGTCCCTTGCGTGGAAGGGCTTGCCAGAAGCCAATCGTCCAGATAAGGGAACACCTGTATTCCGACCTTTCTGAGGTGCGCTGCGAGAACTGCACAACACTTTGTAAAAACCTGCGGCGCCGAGGATAGCCCAAAGGGCAGGACTCTGAACTGATAATGTTGTCCCAGAGCCAGAAACCTCAGGAATTTGTTATGCCTCGGGTGAATAGAAATGTGCTGGTAAGCATCCTGCATGTCTAGGGAGGCTAGCCAGTCATGTTGATGAAGCGTGGGTAACAGGGTTCCCAGAGAAATCATTCTGAATTTCTCCTTGGGGAGAAATTTGTTTAGCTTTCTGAGATCTAGAATGGGACGAATGCCCCCGGACTTCTTTGGAACCAGAAAGTAATGGGAGTAGAACCCCGTGTTCCGTTGATGCAGCGGCACTACTTCTACTGCCCTGTTGTTCAGAAGGCCCTGAATCTCGGCGGCGAGAAGGTCTGACTGAAGGGTTGACAGCCTGGGCTGTCGTTTGGGAGGACGATCCGGAGGGGTCTCCACGAGTTTGAGTGAATACCCCTTGCGAATTATCCGAAGGACCCATATGTCTGAGGTTATGGACTTCCATTGGTTGTAGAAGTGAATCAGACGACCTCCCACCGGAGAGGAAAAGTCCACCTCGGGCAGCTGAGATGGGACTTGGGCCAGCAACTCATAAGGTGGCGCTTGGCGCTTTGGGCCCTTGCGCTTTCTGTTGTGTCTTCTTTTTAGGTTGGGCAGGTTGGTTTTTATGGAAACTTCCTCTGCCTCGAAAGGACTGACTGTTATGAAACTGACGTTTATTGACATACCCTCGAGAGGGGACAGGAGGGGGGTCCAGCCAATTTAATGGCTGATCTAGTCTTTTGTGTAGCTTCTAGAGCTTGTTCTACCTGAGGACCGAAAAGATATGCACCATCGAAGGGTAACGCCATTACCTGCTGCTGTGCGTCATTCGTGAAGCCCGAAGTGCGCAGCCAGGAATGACGGCGGGTACAAATACCAGCGGCCGCCAAACGGGAAGCAGTGTCGAAAGCACCCATAGCTGCTTTAACCTGCTGGTTATTAGATTCGATACTTCTGGTAATGGTTTGAAGAAGCTCTGGCTTTGTATCCGATTCCGGTAGAGCTTCAACCATCTGCTTGATAGAGTGCCACAGGATATACTCATACTGGGGAGAAATAGCCCTGGTAGCTGGTAATACGCATACTTAGGGTAGAAGCAGCAAAGACTCTTTTATCTAAGGTGTCTATCTTACGAGATTCTTTGTTAATAGGTCGAGCTGTAGTAGCTTGGGGAAGAACGACCTTATTCTCTGCCAGGACTAAAATAGGATCCGTAAAGGCTTGAGATGCCAAAATGGGACGATCCTTGGGGGCTGAATATTTCCTATCTATGGATTTAGCCACTGAAGGGGTGAGAGCAGGATTATTCCATACCATTTGAGACAGTGTCTTGAAGGAAGGCTGAGTCGGAGGAGTCAAATCTGTAGGGATCTCCGGGGCATGAAGGTATTGGAGTCTTTAACAATTTCCCAGGATCGATGTCTGTAGTCTGGAGAGAAAGGGTGGAGATCAAATTTTCCAGCAGAGACTTAAAGGACAGGTCCTCGACCACAGGCTCTGTAGCAGTAATGGATCCTGCTTCCTCCACTTCATCACCCAGCCGAAGGTCTGGGTCAGGCTCAATGTCATCTCCTGACAGTCCAGGAGCGACTGAATGGACAGGAAAGGACTGAAAGTCAGAGGAAAGCGAGGAAGGAAAAGAGTGAAAGAGGTCCTGAAAAGTGGAGGATGCCCTGAGCCCCGAGCGCCACGGGCGCATGGCGCTGAGAACAGCGGAGAAGCGCATGGCGCCAGAAACGCATGGCACCCGAGGCGCAAGAGCCGCAGACAGCGCAGAGGATGGCGCCGAGCAAGCTATCAACGCCGAGGGCGCCGAAAATACTTCAAGACTCCGAAAAACAGGCTTTGAAGGAAGAAGAGCAGGAGATAAGGGCATCGGTGTGGCCCCCTGCGCCGTAGCCATGTTGGGGGGGGGGAGACACCTAAGCGCGGAGTCGACGGCACAGAAGAAGGTGCCGCGCGACTAGGGAAGTCCAACCGCCCTAACTGGTCCCCCAATAAGCCCAAAGGCCCACGAGTGACCGAGCCAGGTAGCTGAACCAACCTCCGAGCCCACTGCTCCACAAGAATTGCCCACTGATGAAACTGCTCATCTGAAGACCTACCTGCGGGCGGGGTAGGGCTCCAATGTCGAAGCCGTTGGCTACCAGAAGCAGAGGTTGGCGACTCCGAATGAGGAGACCGGCAACTAGCCCCGATAACCGAACGTCTACGTGCAGGCGTATCGAGAGGCGACCTCGAGTGATGCCTTCTCTTTTTTGACCTGTGGGCCGAAGAAGAGCTCGAGGCCGAATGGTGCTGAGAATGCAACCGTTTATTTTTATGCTTCCGCGGGGACCGCCCATCCTCCCGGGCACTGGACTGACCGATGTCAGACCCCCCTTCCGGAGAAGGCGGTGGACCGGACCCAGTCCGACTGACTGAACAGCTTTCATACAAAGTCTCCCTACCGTCACCTGACCTGCTCATGGTCGACTCCGTCAAAGTAGGCTGAGACTTCTTTTATTTTTAAAATAAGAATAGACTTAAGCAATACTTATTGAGATATTACTACAAAATAAGAAAACTGAAAACTATGCTGCTAGTTTGAAGTTTGACTCGACAGGCGAAGCGAAAGACGTCGTCACTGAAGCGCACTCGATGCCAGGAAAAAAGGAACTGAGGCGGTTGGAGGGTCGACGCCGAGATAGTCATTACCATGCAAGCTGAGGCTCGCGGTGCCGTTCCTCGCGGCTCCATCTCTGGCGCCGACCCTCCAGCAAAAAGTTTGCTCCCGATGGGTCCTAGTGCCTCCGGCGCAGATCCCAATAGTGTGAATGAGTGGTGGAGACTTATGTCCAGGAAGATCGACATATACCACTCCTAGAAAGTGCGGTTACGTAAGAACTTACCGTAACAGAAGATCTTCGAGGAATGTCTCTTGCAGTACGTCATTACTTCTGGGAGGTTCCAGCAGAGGGCGCTGTCACATGGCAGCTTCTTCCAGCAGTCTCATCAGGGACCGCCCACACATGACATCATTCCTCTGTGCCCTATATAAATGTGGGTGGTCCCTGGTGTCCTCGGTTCCCCTCCAGATTCAGCTCACAAAGGCGAGGGCCGAGGGAAACCGCGGTACCAAACAGTCTCAACCCTAAGTCCTTGGATTCTGAGTTTGTCTCTGTTAGAGAAAGAGGGGGATGGAGGGCGGGATAGGACCTACTGCAAGAGACATCCCTCTAAGATCTACTGTTATGGTAAGTTCTTATGTAACCGCACTATCTTCTATGGAATGGTCTCTTGCAGTAGGTCATTATTTCTGGGAGATTCCCCAGCAGCTATGTCCATATGGGAGGACAGTTATGATAGAATGCCTTGGAGGACGGCATGACCAAAGGCTATCCTGCGCCATGAGGCAACGTCTAGGTTGTAGTGCCTTGTAAAAGTATGGATTGTGGACCAGGTAGCTGCACTGCAGATATCCATAATAAAGGCACCTTTAAAGCAAGCAGCAGTGGCTGCCACAGCCCTAGTGGAGTGAGGGTGAACATGATCCGACAAGGGCTTATTGTATTTTTTGTAACATAGATACATAGACAGTGTCGGCAGATAAGGGCCTATGGCCCACCCAGTCTGCCCATTTGAGCTTGTAAGTTCAGTTTGTTTTCCTAGAAGTCTGTTGCACCTTACCCCTGACCTCCAGAATTCCTTTATGTCTATCCCATGCATTCTTAAATCCCGTGATTGTTTCAGCCCCCACCACTTTCTCTGGCAGGGAGTTCCACTTGTCCACAACCCGTTCTGTGAAGAAATTCTTTCTCATGTTTCCTTTGAATCGTCCTCCCTCCAACTTCATCCCATGCCCTCTAGTCCTGGAACATCTTTCTCGCTTAAAAATAGTGTTTTCCTGCACCCTGTTCCTCCCTGTAAGATACTTGTATGTCTCTATCATATCCCTCTCTCTCCTCCTCTCCTCCAGGGAGTACATGTTCAGTTCCTTCAACCTGTCTTCATAGGGACCTGTGATGCAATCCATGCACCATCTTTGTTGCCCTCCTCTGAACCTTCTCTACCCTGTCTATGTCCTTACGTAGGTATGGTCTCCAGAACTGTACACTGTACTCCAGGTGGGGCCTCACTAGTGTCTTGTATAGCGAAATATGACCTCCCTTTTCCTGCTGCTGATGCCCCTGCCTATACATCCCAGCATCCTATTTGCTTTACCTGCTGCCTTGTCCACTGTTTCCCTACCTTGAGGTCATCAGAGATGATAACCCCAAGATCCCTTTCCTGCTTGGTGCATGCTATATCCTCACCCCCAACTGATATATTGTGCCAGGGTTTTGTGCCCCATATGCATTATCTTGCACTTCTTTGCATTGAATTTCAACTGCCAAACCCTGACCATTCTTCAAGTTTCTGCAGGTCGCTTCTCATTCTGTCTACATCCTCTGGTGTGTCTACTCTGTTACAGAGCTTTGTGTCATCAGCGAACAGTGAAATTCTGCCTTCTAGGTCCTGCGCAATGTCACTGATGAAGATGCTGAATAGGACCGGTCCCAGCACTGATCCCTGTGGTACCCCACTGGTCACTCTTCCCTCTGTGGAGTGACATCCATTTACCACCACCCTTTGTGTCCTGCCACCCAGCCAGTTACCTACCCACCACACTACTGTCCTGCCCACACCCATATTCCCCAGTTTGTGTAATAGTCTTCTATGTGGCACAGTGTCAAAGGCCTTGCTGAAGTCCAGATAGGCCATGTCCACTGCCCTCCCTGATCCACCTCCTAGTCACCCAGTCAAAAATTCAACGAGGTTGGTCTGACATGACCTCCCCTGGTGAAACCATGCTGCCTTGGGTCCTGTAGTGATTGACAACCAGATGTTCCACCAATCTCTCCTTCAGTAGTGCTTCCATGATCTTCCCCACTACCGAGGTGAGGCTGACTGGTCTGTAGTTCCCTGCTTCCTCTTTGTTCCCACTTTTGTATAAGGGGACTACATCTGCTGTCCTCCAGTCTTTGGGTACCTCCCCTGTTTCCAGTGATCAAACAAAAGGTAATGCGATGTGCCAACCAACAGGAGAGGGTGTGCTTCGCAACAGGAAGGCCCTCACGCCCAGGGGTAAATGTGACAAAGAGTTGAGATGTTTTCCTAATGGACTTGGTCCGGTTCGTGTAATAGCGGAGTATTCTGAGAACATCCAGAGTATCTAGGATGTGTTCCCCCGGACTGGAGTAGTCAGGGTAGTACATCGGTAATTCCAAGGACTGATTGAGAGTTTGTTCTGAGACTACTTTAGGAAGAAAGGATGGGTTGGTGCGTAGCATGTCCGGGTCCCTATGAAAGATAAGATAGGGTTCCTTGCACATAAGGGCATGCAGCTCTGAAATACGTCGAGCTGATGTAATGGCTACCAAAAATAACATTTTCCATAAGAGGAAATGCGTCACATGTGGCAGCAGGCTCAAAAGCCTCCACTGTTAATTTTTCAGTTATAAAATTTCAGTCCCACGGGGGCGTAGGAATGGCAAATAGGAGGTCTGATATGTAGTACACCTTTCAAATATATCTTAGAGCTAGATAATGTTGGTATAGGAGAAAACCGTCTAGTTGTTCATGGAAAGCCGAAATGGCAGCCAAATAGACCTTGATAGAAGAATAATTAAAGCCCGCTTCAGTTAAGGAGGCTAAGTAGTCCAGTGTTTTTTGTGAGAGGACATGAATATGGGTCTAGGGCGTGAGCCACGGACCAGATGGAAAAACGTTTCCATTTGTAATTCTAGGTCTCTCTGGTAGCCTGTTTTCGTGCGGCTAGGAAGATGTTAGCCACCTGAGTTGACACTTGTAGTCTGCTTATGAATGTTCCCCTCAGGAGCCAAGCATGAAGATGTAAGGTTCTCAGACTGGGATGGAGTAGGGAAAATCAGCACTGGGTCAAAAGATCCAGTCGAGTGGCAACTGAACAGGGTCCGTTACTGACAGCTGGTGCAGTAGTGGGAAATGGATATTACGTACCTACCGTAATTCTTAATCTTCTCTTGCGTCTTCACCATTCATTACTGCATGGGTGTAAGCTGGAGGCGCGCACCCACTACGGGAGTTTTTTTTATTTGGAGAGGAGTTGGCGCCGACCCCAAGAGTGATGCACTACGTGGTGTGCGAGGGGCGGACGTTAGGCACCGTAGACTCCTCCTCCAATCCAGTTCTGTAAGCCGGAGAGGCAAAATAATTATAAGAAAAAAGGAGAGCAAGGCAAGAGAGCTGAGGGATAGGTAAAGGAAAGGATATAAACTCAAAAATGAATAAACTGATAGAGGACAGGAAGCAGGAAAACCTACCCTATGGGACTGCAGGTCTCACTCCTGGGGTGGCTCCGAGGGAAGAACAGATAAGGGGGAGAGAGAAGAAGGAAGAAGAAAAGAGAGAGGGGGATGTTGGGAGGAGGAAGAAATTCTGCCAAATTGTGAAAATTGGCTTGAAGGCTCATAAGCTCGGGACCAAGAAGAGGGAGCAAGAAACCCATTTAGGAAAACTGGTAAAGAAGGCTCAACTGAACCTTTTGTACAGCTTGGAGCACAAAAGGCAGACTCTCTGCATCTCCCACCATCCCCAACCCCTTATACTCCAGCTGAGAGCTCACAGACTGCCACGGCAGAAATTCTCTTCCGAAAAGAAAGCGCCCAACTACAAAGGGGAAGGAAGCCCACTAGCACCTTGTTACGTGACAACACAGATGTGTGTGGGGAAGGGGGTGTTGGAAGCCCTACAGAGGGCATCTCTTTTGTGGAAATGACAGATTGGGAACTCAGTCTGACTCCCCGAAGGGAAGGCAAAACAGAACATCATTGGAAGGTAATTGGAGTGCCAGGGCAGCGTTTAACTAACAGAACCTGGAGCAACAGGAGATTCAGATATGCCAGAGGGGATCTAGAAAAAATAACTGAACCATTTAAGGAATAGTTTCTTTAACGGAGAATTGAACAGCATGGCTTAGGAAGGAGCCAAGAGGTCACCCGCAAGGGCAATCAGAAAGAGTTCCCTCAGGATAGAGGTAAATTCTACTCATTCCCCTCTCCTACTCAATTAAATGAATCCATTCTGAGAGAATAACAGAAGACTCAAAAAATGTTTTTTTTTTTTTAATTTTTAGCTTTAAGGCCATAACAAGGAGGGAGGAGGAACAAGCAAGGAGGAGGAGACGCCAAAGAAGGAGGCCCGTGAGGGGAAGGTGGGCGGGTATCAGTAATTAATGGTGAAGATACAAGAGAAGATCAAGAATTACGATAGGTACGTAATTTCCATATCTTCCCTTGTCAGTCTTCACCATTCATTACTGCTTGGGTGAGTACCAAGCCCCCCAAAAGGGAGACTAGGAAAACCCTTAGGGAACAAGATCCTCAGCCTCCTGCTGGTGAAAAACAGAAGGAAGAGACCATGGCCATACAAGACAGGAAGCCTAAGGCTGAGGAGAGCCAGGAGGTGTCCCCTGGAAATGAGGAGACGGAGGAAGCCCCTGCAAAAGCGTCCTAGCTCTGGTGGAAAAAAAGCGGGTCCCTCTGAAGGCAGAGCTAATCACCCTACGCCGGGCCAGGGGTGACAATCTTGATAGACGAAGCCATGCTGTCTGCCTAATGCAGATCGCTGTCCCCACAAGCCTGGAAGTCACCTCACTGGCGTTGTAGGATGCTCTTGCTTGGTGCCTTGCCAGTTTCAGGCCTATAGCGGAGAGAGCCATGGCTTGTCTGGATTGCTCCGTATCAGGCATTGATGCTAGAAGTTGAGAGAGCATCGACCAAAAGTGCCTGTTGTAGACAGCATGGTGAGCCTGATGTGATGCAATGCACAACATTGCACGAGAAGAAGAGAACACTCTTCGCCCCCAACGGTCAAATTGTAGGGAATCTGAGTCCGGTGGATGGTCGTGCGCCAGGCGGCTGCACCTGGAAGGAGTCTCTAGGAACTCCAATTGCGAATGTGGGTTGGGGAGTGTACCTAGAGACTCAGATGAGGTACAATACCTCCTCCTGCAGTCTACCGGGGCTGGAAAAGTAGTGGCAGGAGATTGCCAGATGCGGATAGACGCCTCCTGGAAAGGGATAGGGCAGGATGGCACCACCAGATGCTGGGCACTGAATTCCCCAAGGAATTCACGCGTCTCCCGCTCGATCTTGTCTCGTCTGACAAAGGAGATATGGAGATCCCCAACCATCCTCGATAGGAAGCGCGGATATTCCGTGAAATCAGCATTGGATGAAAGGTGAACAGAGGGTTCCTCTCCCTCCGAGGAGGGAGTTGAGGAGGATGAGGAACTCGAATGCCCAGAGGACTCCTGCAGCAGTGGGGAGAGGCGAAAAACCAGCTCATGCATATATTTAACATATGACAGGAAGGCCTCCGCAGTGCCTCTGAATGTCTCCCAGGATATCGGGCCCGTAGAACCGATATGGCCTGGAAGAGAAGGGGGTGGCTGCAGAGGAATGGAGAGGGGCACCTACGCGAAGGCAACTGTCCTCTGCTAAGGCTCTGAAATCCAGGGAATGAAGCCCGAGCTGGCGGGGTCCTGGATATCAAACCAGGTCGCAGAACGGAACCCTGGGGATGACAACTCTGGAAGAGCCTGGCTGGGGAATCTCCCTTGTGATGCACCTGGGTTGCAAGGGTCCAGAACGGCAACCTGCAGCAACGTCACCGGAGGAGTCCCTTGAGCCTAAGAGGGAGAGGCAAGGCACGGCGCTCTGGCTCCTCCCACACCCGAGGGTGGCAAGTGGAACCAGCGCCCCTCACCTTGGCCCCCAACCCTCAGACTCTGAAAGCAGCCCTCACTCCTCAAGCCCAGCGACAGGTTCTGTCGATCCTGAGGCCTCCCAAGGGGGACCCCCGAAGACAGAACCCTTAGTCCACCCCAAGAAGGCGCAGCAGCAGCACCGGAAATGGCAGCTGCCACAGCCCCCTCTGAGGGGACAGACAGCTCCCTAATCTCCAAGCTGCCCTTCCCCATGGACTCCAGGCCACCCCCAGCCTGGGAGTCCTCGGAGGAAGACTGCTTTGGAGACTCAGGAATGGGAATGCTGGGCCATCTGACGCCACATTCCAGAAAAGACTCCGATTCCGAAGAATCTGGGAACCAGGCTGGGTCAACCTCTGAATCATCTGCTTCCAAGGAAGAGTCGATCAGAAGGAACTCGATGCTGGCCACCCCAAGAGTACCCTGAGAAACTGAGCTGCTAACTGCACCGTGTCACCCATGATGCCGCCCAGTCCCTGTGCACCACTCATGCTCCAGAACCCGGCCCGACCCTCCCACTGCTCCGGCCAGGTCCCCGGCACCATGCGGCACTGGAACCTAACATGGCGCCGCTCAGTAGTCGACTGGACCAGCGGTGCCACGAGGGATGCCGAAACAAAACCGCACCCCAATCACCAGCACTGTGAAGCGCAGGATCCGAGATGCACCGAGGGCAAAGGCCGAGGGTTCACCAATGCCAGACCCAGTAACCATGGGCTGCGACACTGGGGGAGCTTGCACCTCCAAAGAGGAGACTGCCGAGACGGTGTCCCCACTGCAGCCCCAGGAGGTACCACAGCGTTCCTCTGACACCACGAAAGAGGCCTCCTCCTCGGCAAGGCTGGAATATGAGGAGTCATCCTCCTCACCAGACCGTATAGGCCTGGGAGGGGACCTGGAGGATGGGCCTAGAGATCTGGCCTGGGAGGCCTGAGAATGACGCCGTCCTCCAAAAGTCGCGTGGCCTTGCCGATTTTGAACGCGCGGACTTCGAGAACATGGCGGACGATCGAGAAACAAGCATTGCATCTGTCCATGTCATGGTTAGGTCCCAGGCACTGAAGGCAGACATCATGTCGGTCCCTAATGGAAAAATGCCGGCCACAGGAGCACCGACTCATGGGGGCACGGCCTGCTTTCGACTTACGTTTAGCTCCCAAACTAGACATAATGCGAAATTAACTATAAGCAGTAAAGCTCCCAGTGCTGTCAAAAAATTAAAGAAAGGAACGGTCTTACTGGCAAACGGTGTCAGGAAATCGAACTGGGACGGAGTCGCTGAAGAGAAGGCCTAATGGTGTAGTACTGTAGAACTCACGCAGCAGGTGTTGCCTCGACGGCGGGAAAAACAGAACTGGGATGGAGGAGGAGTCTGCAGTGAAAAACGGCCGCCCCTCACATACCACATAGTGCATTGCTCTTGGGGGCAGCACCGACTCCTCGCCAAAAAAAAAACACCTCCCGTGGCTGGGTCGTGCTACACCCAAGCAGTAATGAATGGTGAAGACTGACAAGGGAAGATCCATGATTGTCGAGGCCACATGGGTGTTATCAGAATCAGTGTGGCCAACTTGGTTTGTAGTTTCATGAGGGTGCAAGGCAGAAGAGGGATTGGGTGGGGAAGCATATAAGAACTGATCTGTCCAAGTTAGGGACAGGGCATCTGTAGAGCATCCCCTTTTGTTTGGAAAAATGGAAACATAATTGGGGAGGCAAACAGATCGATCTGTGGAGTGCCTCGTAGATAAAAGATCTCTTGAAGGACTTGTGTGTGCAGGGTCCACTTGTGAGAAGAGGACTGACGACTCGGTTGGTCCGTTAACTGGTTGTAACAGCCCGGTAGATGGACCGCAGTAAGCATTAGGTTTTGCTTGATTGCTTCTTGCCATACATGGAGTGCCTCCATGC
Organism: Neoceratodus forsteri; assembly: GCA_016271365.2. NCBI lineage: Eukaryota > Metazoa > Chordata > Ceratodontiformes > Ceratodontidae > Neoceratodus > Neoceratodus forsteri. The sequence continues at coordinate 515,280,598 of CM028137.1, forward strand.
AGAAGGTACGTGATCTCGTGCCCCTTTGCTTGCTGATATAAAATACTACAGTCATGTTGTCTGAATCATCAATGGACCTGGCGTCAGATAAAGACGGAAGGCCTGAAGTGCCAAGAGAACAGCTCACATCTCCAGAAGATTGATATGAGGTTACTGGGGACAAGATGGCCACTTGTCCTGTGCCGTGTACTGACCCAGGTGGGCTCCCCAACCGTCCAAGGAAGCATCTGTAGTTAGAGTCTGGTGAGAAGGGGGGTGATGAAAGGGCAGACCCTGACCGAGGTTGGAGGAGACTGTCCACCAAGTCAGTGCAGACTTGAGAGACAAAGTCACTCTGATTTTGTCTTCGAACTGCCCTGTTCTTTGACACCATCGATTCTGTAGTATCCATTGGATGGGACGCATCTTTAGCCATGCAAATTCCACAGTTGGTATGGCAGCTGCCATGTGCCCTAAGAGGCGTAACATTAGTTTGGCAGTGACTATTTTTTGAGACTGGATCTGTAAGGCTAGGCTTATGAGGGTCTCTTGATGGGGCAGTGGCAAATATGCTTTGGTCACTGTTGAGTCCAGTATGGCTCCTATATATTGGAGTGATTGGGTAGGCTGGACTTCGGCCAGTTTACTGTTGGCTTTTATTAGCCAATTACCTAGATATGGGAATACAAAATGACCCCACTTCCATAAGGAAGCGGCCACCACCACCAAGCAATTGGTGAACACCTGAGGGGCCGATGCAAGGCCAAAAGGAAGTGCTCGAAATTGATAATTCTGACCCAATAGATGGAAGCATAAGTATTTGTGATGAGCTGGTTGGATCGGGATGTGAAGATACGCATGCTTCATATCTAGAGCACACATCCAATCCTCTTTTTTCAGGAGTGGCATGACTGATGTTAAGGTGATCATACAAAAGTGTTTGTACTGGATGTATTGATTCAGACCCCTGAGATCCAGAACTGGTCTGAGGTCCCCTGTCCATTTGGGTATTAGAAAGAAATGGGGAATAAAATCCCGTTAGCTGGTCTGATCCGCGTTCTGGTGTAATCGCCTGTTTGTTGATCAGGGCAAGCAGTTCCTCCTGGAGGATAGCTGTATGATCTGGAGGGTACTGAATCATTCGAGGTGGAAATGCAGGGGGCGTGGCGAAGAACTCCAGTGTATGCCCGTCTTGGATTATCTGCAGTACCCATTTGTTGGTTGTAATCTTTTTCCAGGCCTCTATAGGAAGGGCAAAACAACCCCCTACCGCCTCAGAGGCCTGATCAAAGAGCTGAGGGGAAAGCCCTGCAGAGTCACTGTGAACTGGACTAGCCAGTCCCAGCTGAGGGACGGGTGCAGGAAGGACGGGTGGAGGCGGAACCATCCCGGGCGGGCTGGCCATGTCCACGAAAGCCACCTCTATTGTAGTTTTTATACCTTCCACCTCTTTTATTGTATGTATCGGACTGGGTCCTGGTAGAATGGTACATACCCTGGACGGTACGGAGAGTCCGACCGGAGGCTTGCAGGTCATCTAGAAGCATCTGTGTACCTGGACCAAAAAGTTTATAGCCATTAAATGGGGCATTGACTGCCTTGTGTTGTATGTCAGGTGCCAACCCAGATATGCGGAGTCATGCATGGCGGTGTAAGGCAATACCCGTAGCTGATATACGGATTGAGGTATCTATCACATCATATCCCAACCTGAGAAGGTGCCGGGAAATGGATCTCATAGTTGACAAGGTTTGTATCAATTGTTCTTTATCATTGGAACGAGGCAGCTTATTTATAATGTCTAAGGCAGCCGTCCCCAGGGTCCATTGGTATTTCACCATATGGCCCATATAATTCATTATTCTGATATTCATTGTACCAGAAGAGAATGCTTTTTTGCCTAAATAGTCAAGTCTCCTGGACTCCTTATCTGGTGGCAAAGAGCTTATGTGTCTCGGTTTTTTCGTTCTGTCACGAGCTGCCATAATGACGACGGCATCCGCTTCGGGAATCTTGGCTAAGATAGGGTAATCTGCTGGGGCCTGATATAGGTGGTCAGCTTTTCGGGGAACAGCAGTAATAGCCAAAGGTTGGGTCCATGCTTCAGAAATTGCATTCTGATAGGTCGGTATGAGTGGGGGTATCACCACAACCGGTTCTTTTGGTAATTCCAGATATTCAGGCATATCTTTGCGCTGTTTATCATGTTCAGTAGTGCTGAACCCCATCACTTTTTGAATCTGAATCATCATTTCATTAAAGGACAGGTTGTCTGGAGGAGACATGGACAATGGAGCAGGGATGTCCTCATCAAAGGAGACCACTGAATAGGGAGAGTCCTGGTCAGGAAATTCTAGGTCCTGGAAATCTATGTCCTCTATATTCTAACATACTATTTGCCAGCAGATTAGGCCTTACGGTCTATCGAGTCTGCTCGAACCTTAGACCCTTAGTTGGGTGCCGAGACACTCCCATCCCTTGTGCTCCAGAAACCACAATCATCCATCACCACCCCCCCGGGACAGGTCATCATCTGATGCATCCACTTTCTGTGTCTGTCCCACCCTCTCTTGAAGCCCTCCACTGTGGATCTCTGAACCAGCTCGCCAGGCAGTGCATTCCAAGGGTCCACCACCTCTCAGTGAAAAACCTCCTCTCTTTCCCCTCACCCTTCCACCTTCCAACTTCAAACCATGCCTCTGGTGATACTTCCCTGCTTTAGTCTAAAGAACCCTCATGTTTACCTATTTATTCCCTTGAGTACTTGAAGACTCAATCATGTCCCCTCTCTCCTCTCCTCCTCCAATGAAAACAGGCAGAGCTCCTCAAGTCTGTCCTCATACGTCAAATCCTAGCCCTCGTATCATCTTAGTTGCCCTCCTCTGTACCCTCTCCAGGAGCTGTATGTCCCTTTTCAAGTGTGGTCTCCAGTACTGTACACAGTACTCAAGGTGCGTCTAACCAGTCCATTGTACAGCCGCAGAATCACTTCCTTGCTCCTAGAGGTGATCCCCTTACGATGCATCCCAACATCCTGTTTGCTTTGCTAGCCACTCTCCTGCACTGCTCAGAGTTATTCATATTGCATCCACCATGACCCCTAGGTCTTTTTCCCTATTGAGGCCTCCAGCGCTTCCCTCCCAGGGTGTACCTGTGTTTAGGGTTTCCCGACCAAGATGCAACACCTTGCACTTGGTGATGTTAATTAATTTCCGTGTGTTAATCCCAGCTTTCCAGGGTGTCAGGTCTCCTTGGCCAAGCCTCCTCTTCTCCCTCAACTACTGCTCCATCTTGGGTCATCATGGAAGACTCATTTCACACCCTATACCCTCCTGATGTCCGATATGTATGCATTAAACAGGATGGGACCCAGGACTGAGCCCTGCGGTACCCCCACTACCAGCCTCTCTAGTGTTAGAGGCTCCCCACAGACCACTACTCTCTGGGTGTGTCCAGCTAGCCAGTTTTCAATCCATCTGACCATCAAAGGGCCTACTCCTAACCCCATCAGTTTCTCCACCAGACCATTGTGGGGGACAGAGTCAAACGCCTTGCTGAAGTCCAAGAACAATACATCCACAGGCTTTCCCCTGTCCAGTTCTGATGTTACCCATATGTAGAACTCCACAAGATTGGTTTGACACAATCTACCTGGCACAAACTCATGTTGCCGACTATCCAGACCTCCCACCTCCTCCAAGTACACCCCCAATCGTTCCTTTAGTATACTCTCCATTAATTTTTCCACCACCGAGGTCAAACTGATGGGTCTATAGTTACCTGGTACTCTCACCCCCTTTATGGATTGGCACCACATGTGCCTCGCCAATCCCTAGGCACTCTCCCTGTCTCAAGTGACCTGCTGAAGAGCTCCGCCAGGGTGCAGCCAGTATGTCCGCCAATTCCCATAGTACTCTTGGATGAATGCCATCCAGCCCAGGAGATTTGTCTTTCTTAGGGTCTTGAGGGCTAACCACACCCTTTTGGATGAGACAGCATCATCAGTCCCTCCACCTTACTGGCCTTTTTATCCTTATCCAGATGTGACACCCCTGGGGTACCTCTCCCTCCCTCTTGCTCCATTTCTGTTGCTCCCCTAATCCCACTCACTGCCGCTTATCCCCTTCGTGCCTTGCTTTGTAGATATCCCATCCCCTCCCTAGTGAACACAGAGGCAAGTACTCAAGTAATACCTCTGCCTGGTCCCTTGCCTCTTCCACCCACCTCCTTCTGATCTCAATCTGCTGAGATGGCCCTTAGTTTTCCTCCGCTCCCCAATAACTCGGAAGAACCCTTCTCCCCTCATGTATCCCCTGTGCCAGCCGCTGCTCTTTACTGGACTTTGCTCCCCTCACCATACTGGTGACTTTTCTAGATACAAGATGGTACATTTCATTCCCTATCCTCTTGTTGTTTTATATTTTTGTAGGCGCTTCTTTTCTCTGACTGCTACCTGTACCTCACTGGACCACCAGCATGGTTTATGTGACCTTGCTCCCTTATGTTTCAAATTAGCGCAGATCCTGACTGCCTCATGAAGTCCCGTTTATGACCTCCATCTCCTTTCCACACTTGTCATTGATGTAATCCCCTTCAAGTGATCCTTGAGAATATTTCCCATGCCTACAAGTTTGCCCCCTGAAGTCCACTGCCAGTGTCCTAGATCTCACCCCCCTCCCCATGCTTATTTGAAACCAGACAGTATTGTGGTGGCTCCCAGTCAGGGGTCCTGTACAACCAGGTCCCTTACAGATCCCCATCTGCCAGAACCACGTCCAGGACATGCCCTCCTTGGTGGGCTCCATCACATGCTGTGTTAAGAACACATCTTGGAAGCCGTCCAGCAGCCTCTGCTCCTCGGCCACCTTAGAGGACATGGTTCCCCAGTTTGTACCTGGCATATTAAGGTCCCCCATCAACACTACTCCTTCCCCTTTTGGTCCACACTGGGCAATGATGTTGTCCAGCAAACCATCCTCTAGAACATCACTCATCCCGGGGGGCCTATATACTACACCCAGCTTGACCTTATCTCCTGCTGGATTCTCAGGTATATCCTCCAGTACGTCTGAGTTGTCTGACCAGTAAGCCTCCAACGGAGGAGGAGGGGGGTGACCATGGAGGGATCATCTCATGGTTGGTATGCCGCCTTTTAGGAGGAGAAGGAGAGCGCCCAGGGAGCAGGCCTGACTGGACCGGGGCAGAAGCAGGAGCATACCCCATCGAGTATAATACTTGATGCCAAACTTTTTCAATATCTGACACCTGTGTAGGAGGTGGGGTAGGAAGCTGGGCCAGATGTTTAGACACTATAGGTGTGAGGGACAGGACTGGCTGCTGAGAAGCAGTGGGACGAGCCCCTGGGTAATATAAACCTGGGTCCCTCTGAGTATCCGCTGGCCCCTATAAGAATGCCCCGGTGAAGAAGGAAGGGTATTTAGCAAGGCAAATGACATAGGTTTGCCCCATGGAACACGGGACATTGTGGAGGAGCCCATGGAGGCAGCATCACTATGGCATTCATGTTGCGTCGACAGAAAAATGGCGTCCGTTGACGAGACAGCCGTTTGCTTGGCTGTATTACCATGAGCGAGCATCGACAAAGCTCTCTTCGCCGATGGAGCAGGGGTAGCCTGGATAGTTTTCTATGCAAAAGAAACCGCTGTTGACGAGAGAATAGGCGCTCCCATCAACAAAGATGAAGGAAATGCATGCGCTGCCGATGGTGGGAGTGTGGAAAGTGTCACTGTCAATGTGCGATGTGGCAGGGGGGTGTGAGGAGGGTTTCTCCTTCTCCCTTTTCTGCCGGGAGCGAGACGCTGAAGTTGGGGAGGTCTTGGGATGAGCCCCCTTCGTCTCCAGAGACAATCATTGCTTCATTAATAATTTGTCAATGTGAAGTAACCGTCGTCACCGGGTTGCTAAATTAAATTCTTGACAAAAAGAACAAGAGGAGGTGTCGAGTGTGGGTCCCAGACAGCTAAGACAACTATGATGATTGTCAAAGCAGTAAATTTTCCTGTCACAGGAGCAGGAACGAAATAAGGCTTCTTTGTCTGAAGCAGGTTTTTTAGACATTCATCTTATCCAATTTCTCGTCGATGACTGCTACACAGAAGTTTAAGCTAGCTGCTGTGCGAGCTGAAGATGGCAGGAAAATGAACTGATGATACCATGGACCACCCACATTTATATAGAGCACAGAGAAATGTCATGAGTGAGCAGTCCCTGATGACAGATTGTTGGAAGAAGCTGCCGTGTGACAGCGCCCTCAGCTGGAACCTCCCAGAAGTAATGACTTACTGCAAGAGACCATTCCATACATTTACTGCTACAGGTGAGTAACCTGTTTTTCTAGGATTGTGGATATGTTGTTCTATCCACACTGTTTGGCAGACTCCAGGCAGTTCTCTGGGAGGAGAGAGGCAAGGTACATACCCCCTCTATACTTACTTGGGGAAACAGAGATTGGAGAACTGAGGCCCCAAAATTCAGCATCCCGGCGTGATTATAGGTCGATGTGGTAGTGGGTAATGAAGGTATTTGCCGTCTTCCAGGTAGAAGCCCTGCAGATTTCCTGGATAGGGATGTCCCTGGATGCATCCACCGACGCAGCAGTATGGCAGGTGGAGTGAGCTCTTATCTTTATGGGAGGCTCCTGGCCCGCCAACTGGTAGCAGAGATCAATGCAGAATGTAATCCATCTGCCAATCATCCGCTTTGCTACAGGTCTGCCAGGTGCGGCTTCAGTGTAGGTGACAAATAGCTGGCGAACCTCTCCCTGAACTTCTGCCGTCCGCTCTTTATAAGACGACAGTGCTCGTCTCAGGTCCAGAGTATGGAGCCTGTACTTGACCTTCGAGGTGTAATTCGGATAGAACACAGGCAGAGTTAACACCTGGTTAAGGTGGAATTCCAACACCACCTTCGGGAGGAACTTCGGGTGGGGGCGCATGACTACCTTATCCCTGCAGACCAGGTAAGGAGACACCACCGAGAGCACCTGAAGCTCCCCAGTCTTTCTGGCTGACGTGATAGCCACCAGGAAGGTGGTCTTCCATGACAGATGTGACATCTCATACCTGTGCATTGGTTTGAATGGCTTGCCCATGAGCTTTGCCAGTACCAGCAGTGGATCCCACGGAGGCGGAGGTTCATACAACAGAGGGGATATGTGGTTGAGGCCTTTAAAGAAACGTCAGACCATCTTCTCCTGTGCCACTGTCTGCTGACCAGCCCGTGCCAAAGGGGTCGTGGACCGAAGACGGCTATTGGACAAGGACCAAAGGTAGTTGAGTATACTAGCCACTAGACAGGAGAAAGGGTCCAAAGCCCTTGCCCTGACACCAAATGGAAAACCTTTTCCATTTGAAGGCATAGCACCTCCTGGTCGACTCCTTCCTGGAAGCTTCCACTACTGTGAGTATATCCTCAGACAGACTCAGAGCCTGGAACTCTAGCCGCTCAGGAACCAGGCTGTCAGGTGCAGGGATTGAAGGTCCAGATGGAATACCTTTCCCTGACTGACTGATAACAGGTCTGGGCGTACTGGAAGACGCCCTGGAGGCCTGCGGCTAAGGCTGAGGAGATCTGTATACCAGAACTGGCGGGGCCAGTCTGGGGCTACCAGGATCACCTGTGCTTTGTCCCTCTTGACCTTGAGGATCACTTTGTGAACCAAGGGAAGTGGAGGGAATGCAAAGAAGAGGCCTGGGGTCCACAGCCTTGAGAAGGCATCCCCCTGTGCGAGCCCTGCTGAGGGGGGCGGGCATGAAATAGCCTCAGCTTTGCATTCTCCCTGGAGGCAAACAGATCCACCTGAGGTTTGCTCCAGCAGCAGAACAAGCTGTGTACTACCTCTGGATGAAAAAAACATTCATGGGACGTCTCGCCCACATGGCTGAGAGCGTCTGCCAGTTGGTTTGAGGCTCCTGCCATATGGATGGCTAGGAGATCTGCCTCCAGTCGGCTCACGAGGGTCCAGATGCGGAGCGCTTCCCTGCACAGCAGCTGCGAGTGAGTGCTGCCCTGTTTGTTGAGACAGCACATGGTTGTGGTACTGTCTGTCTGGACTTGCACCACTTGATCCTGAAGGAGCAGAGCGAATGTTGACAGTGCTAGTCTGACCGCTCGGGGGTCCAGAACCCATGGGATCTGTGATTCCCCATGTGGGCACCCCAGCCCGTGAGAGAGGCATCAGTCGTGAGAACGACTGTCGGCTTGGGACGGACAAATGGGATCCCTTCCTGCAGGTGTTCTAGGACGGTCTACCACTGGAGAGCATCCCACATCTTCTGGGTCACAGTGACCAGCTGGACGAAGTGACCATGATGTTGAGTCCACTGGCTGGCCAGCTTCTACTGGAGGGGGCACATATGTCACCGGGCCCATCGGACCATGGTGGTGCAGGATGCCATGTACCCCAGAAGGCACAGAAAGTCCTGGGCAGGGTGCAAGTGCCCAACCAGAAATGATCGGGTAAAGGAGGAGAGAACCTCCACCATGTTCATTGTGAAAGTATGAGTTCTGACTTGGTCTCACTGAGCAGGGGACCAAGGGCAGTGCAGGTCTGGAGGGCCAGGTCTCTGGACCTCTCCACCTCTTGTTTGGAGGAATCTGCTAATAGCTCGTCTTTGAGATATGGGTAAACTTTAACCCCTCGATGCCGAAGAACGACCACCACTATTGCAATGCATTTGGTTAAGACCCGTGGGGCCGATGACGGGCCGAACAGCATGGCTCGGAACTCGAACAGGGCTCCTTCTGCTCGGAAGCGAAGGAAGCTTTGGTGAGATGGACAGATCGGGACATGAAACAATGTGTCCTGGAGATCCAGAGAGCAAAACCACATGTCTTGCTCAAGAGATGGTATGATCTGGGACAGAGTTACCATCCTGAATGTGTGTGACCTGAGGAATTGGTTAAGGTTGTACAGATCTAGAATGGGGAGCCAGACTCCCATCCGCATCGGGACCAGGAAGTACCTGGAAACGAACCCTGGGTTGACAGGGGGGTCCGTGACTCTGGCCACCACCTCCTTGCGGAGGAGTTGGGCAATGTCGTCTCTAAGAGTCCATGGAGTATGTATGGGCACCATTTCCTCCCGTGGGGTGTGGGCTCAGCTTGGAGGGTACTGCTCGAATTCCAGAGGCAGACCCTGACCGACCACTTCTAGAACCCACCTGTCTGTGGCAACACGGGACCAGGTGGAAAGAAAGTGGCAGAGCCGGCACCCCACGGGCGGACCCAGAGCTTGCGTGACATGTATGGGGGTGGCCACCCCTATCCCGTCACTGAGCAGGCTTGGAGAAAGAGGATCCAGACTGGGGACCACCTAAGCCCCGTCCTCAAGGTTTCCGAGCTGCCGCCGGACTGGACTTGGGCCAAGGGCACCAAGGTTGTGCCTGCTGTTACTGCCCCGATTGGAAATGGGGCTGCTTGGCCATAAGGGCTGAATGCCAAAATGGCTTCTTCTGCTTTTTGGAACCCTGGGATTCCTTCTGCGTAGAAGTCACGGAGTCCAAGGTGGCATTGGACTTCTCGATGCATTGGAGGTGACTGTCCACACCTGGACCGAAAAGGTTGGTACCCAGGAAAGGGACATCCGCTAGCTTATGTTGGGTGTCTGTCATGAAGGTGGAGACCCTTAACCAAGCCCTGCGGCGCATGGCAACTGCAGCTGCCACCGAGTGGGCGCAAGAGTCCCTGCGATCCAGAGCCGTCTGGTGTTGCTGCTTCGCAACAGCCTAACCCTGGTCATGGACCTGCTTGACAGTGGTCTGGAGGTCTGCAGGGAGGTGAGGTAGAACCTCATCAAGTGAGCCCAGGAGGGTATGAGAGAAGTGCGCCATGACGACAGCCGAGCTTGCCTGACAAAGGCCCAGCGAAGAGGCAGCATAGACTTTCCGGGCAGAAGAATGGTCAAGTTTTTTGGACTCTCTGTCCGGGAGTCTATCGGTGTCTCCCGAATTACCCGAGAGCCTGAACACAGATTCAGTTACCAAACCCTCTGCAGAGGGGTGCTCTGTGAATCCCGGAAGGGACCCGATAGGCACCGCATACATGCGGGCAGATGGCACAGGACAGGAGGCAGGATGCTGCCATAGCTTCAGGCGGACCAACAATGACCTCGGCCACTGGGAAGGTCTCCATTGGTGAGGCCCCCTGTTTGAGAAGATCACTGAGGGGATACCTGGCCCGTTTCAGGACAGGTTCAAGAGGCATCCTCATGGATTCGGAGATGAGACGGAGGATGCCCATAAAGGAAGAGGGACCTTCCTCCGTCGAGAGACTACTGACTGAATCTTCATCCAGGGGATGGGAATGAAGGTCAAAGTCCTCAGACTCAGAGGAGTCCGGATAAATCGGCTGGCCACTGGAGTCTCTCTCCACCCGCCTAGGTCAGTCAGGAGTGAAGGTGAGGAGAGCCTACGGGAGGCCTGGAACAGGCCGAGACTCACTGTAGAAGCAGAAGGCTGTTTGAGTAGTGGCTCCACCAAGATCGGCAGAGAGGTTGATTTTGCCAAACCAGAGCGGTCTTGACCAGCTCGAAGAAGGAGGAGCGTGCAGGCCAGCTCTGGAGGTGTCGGCTTTGGCTAGGGAGTGACAGCCAAGTAATGGCTGGGTAAGCGGGGTCAACTTCTGGCGGACATAATCATGCCACATTAAGTCTTCATTAGCGTTGGTGGAGTTTTCATCTAAGCCTCTCCTCATCTGAGGAGGACGAGGGAGAATGGCAGTGGCGCCGCTTTTTGGCGTGCTTGTGCGCCTTCTTTGGCCTATTGGTTGAAGGGGTTCGAGACCTCGAACTAGATCATCGGGGAGACCGATGTGGTCAATCAGAAGGTGCCGTGGAGGACAGCAGCTCCTCCGGGTCAGGGACCGGGTCTCCGATGGGATTCCCAGCCAGCTGGGTCTCCTTTTCAGTGACAGTCAGGACCGGAGTCCTGAATAAGGAGTTGTCAGCCTCATCAGGCGACAACGGGTCGACTGGGTTCAGAATGACCTCAACCGGATCGTTGTCCTGCGTCTGAACCAGCTGGCCTGACACAGGCACCTGGTGATTCCTGGGACCGAGATCTCTCACGATCCCAGGAACATCATCGGTGAGATGAAGTTTCCCCTCAGTTCCTTGTCCTTTTTACGGGATTTGACCAGTGGATTCAGTTTCTCCGGTCTGCCCAGTTGTAGCCGTGCGAGACGATCGTCTAAGATGTTCAGGTGAAATGCGTGGCACATTTCACAGGCCTGAGTGTCATGGCCGACACCCAAGCAGTACATGCACATGACATGCGGGTCGGTGCGAGACATCTTTTGCCCGCACGGGCAGCGGCAAAAAATGGATTTATCCTCCATAGCAGTCAATTTCGTGAAGCGATCTGTTGCAACTCTAATGAGTTTAAGTTGAAGTAAATCTGTAGATTTGAAAGCCAGAGCCTAAAAAATGCGACAGCAGTAAGGAGGGAACCTGTATCTGCCAGCAGAAAGGAAGATCTGGCATCAAGGGGTGGAGCTGAGGCATATACCACCCGGGTGGGTGGGAGGAGCCAGCTTACAGACCTTCCAGCAAGATTCTTAAAGGGAAAGGACATGCCAAACAGTGTGGACAGAACAACATATCCACAATCCTAGAACATAGTTTATTCATACAGTCATGCGAATCGGGATTAACTCGATTGAGAATAAACTCATTTACAACGAGGTCCACAGCCTAAGAATAACATCAATTACAATGTTTCAAGTACATTCATGAGACACATACAAATCTTACAAACCAAAAAAGCACAAATATAATTTAATAAATACAATTCATACAAAGCTGCACTATTCTATCAAATTTATAGACTGAGGACACCCTGCTGGCTTACTCTGCTGATAAGGCTCACTATTTTCCAGAGCAACACTGTCTTAAGTTACCAATTGCCTCGTTTAGCCAGGACTTAGTTACTTTCCAAAATTTATTCTTTACTAATTCTCTTAGTGATGGGTCTATGTTATTCCAACCCACTGGTCCTCTACAGAAGACGGACTGTAATCTTATTTCTCGATTACATTTTGGGATGTCTAACTCTAGAACATTCGCAGATCTCAATGAATCTAGCTTGGTCCTATAAGCCAACGTATTAGTAATATATCCTGGGAGTTTGCCCAGTAAACCCTTGCAAATAAAAGTTAATAGGTGCTCCTGACTATTCTCATTTAGATTTTGCCAACCCAATTTATCATATAAATAATACTCGTGGGTCAGGCGAGGAGCACCCAGAATAAATCTGGCCAATCTACCGTGGCAAGCCTCCAGTTTAGCAAGATCTTTTTTCCTCCCACCTGAATACAGGATGTCTCCATAATTAAACAGGAGGATAATCATAGAATCCACCACTCTCTTACTGGCATCAACTCGTATAGGACCTTACCTATATAGAGCACCTAGCCTTTTCCTCACATTCTTAAATTATTAATATGTACGTCCCAGTGCAGGGAATCATCCAGACAAATTGGTAGCTGTTAGATTCAGTACCTTGTTTAACAGCAAACAGCATCTGTTGTTTTGCCTCTGTGTCCAGCAGGTCCTCTGTCAGAGAAGTGCAGTTATGTAAGAACTTACCATAATAGTAGATCTTCGAGAGAGGCTCTTGCAGTAGGCAACACTATTAGGACTGAGCCACCAGGCACTAGGACCACACGGAAAAAATAGCTAGCAGTGTCAGGTGGGGGACTGCCCATTCGGCGTCGGTCCTTGCCCCATATAAGGGCGATCCCCCACACCCGCCTCCAGTTCTCCTGCCAGAGACCTGTGAAACAGGAGCGACAGGAGAAGGAGAGGGCTCCTGGAGCCCAAAGAAAGGCTGACTAGAAAAAGCAGCAACAGCAGGGGAAGGAGGGAGAGAAACCCTTGCCTAGTGCAAGAGCCTCTCTCGAAGATTTACTGTTATGCTAAGTTCTTACGTAACTGTACTATCTTACTTCGAGAGGGCTCTTGCAGTACGCAATTCTATCAGGACTGAGTCCCAAGCAGTGTAAGTCAAACAGAGACTAAACATGAGACGCACGAGTAGGTCTGCAGTAAGCAGGGAATTTAAGACAGAAGGCCTTGAAGGATGGCTAATCCAAAGCCGGCCCTGTGCCTAGAGGCATTGTCCAGACTGTAATGCTTCATGAAGGTGTGGACAGAGTTCCAAGTAGCTGCTGTACAGATGTCAGCAGCAGAAACACTTCTGAAACAAGCAGTAGATGCAGCCATGCCTCTGGCTGAGTGTCCCTTAACTTCCCCTGGAAGGGGTTTGTTCTACTTCTGATAGCAGTATAAAATGCAGTTTGCTAACCATTTGGATAAGCACGGTTTTGAAACTGCAGCACCCTTCCTTTTGGGCGCAAGGAAACAAAAGGCTGATCCGTCTTGTGGACAGACTTCGATGGGTGTAATAACGTAAAATTCTGTGCACATCCAAAGTGTGCACAATTGCCTCCCCTTGATTAGAGTGCTCAGTGTAATACACTGGCAAGTGAAAAGTATGGTTTAAAGTAAACTTAGAAACCACCTTTGGTAGAAATGTAGGATTTCTACAGAGTCACCCGATCTCTGGAAAATCAAATAGGGCTCCTTACACATAACGGCCTGAAGCTTGGAAATCCTTCGAGCAGAAGTGATAACAGCTAAAAACTGTGCTTTCCAAGACAGACAGCTCAGGTCGCAACTCAGGAGAGAAGGCCCTGAAGAATTGCTAGGCTGAAATAGGCCCTGAGCCTAGAGGCGATGTCCAGACTGTAGTGCTTGGTGAATGTGTGGACAGAACTCCTGGTGGCAGCTGCACAAATGTCAGCAACAGACACATTTCTGAAGCAAGCTGTGGAGGAGGCCATACCCCTGGTAGAATGGCCCTTGACTACCCAGGAAAAAGGCTTGTTGTACTTGTGGTAACGGTAAACAATGAAATTAGCTAACCATTTAGACAAACACTGTTTGGAAACAGGAGCCCTCTCTCGGGGTCGAATGAAACAAACAACTGGTCCGGTTTTCTGAAAAGCTTTGAGCGGTTTGTGTAGTACCACAAAATCCTATGTACATCCAAAGCATGGAGCAAGGCCTCCCCCTGATTAGAATACTCAGGAAAATAAAATGAAAGGTGGATGGACTGATTCAAAATTAACTCTGACACCATCTTAGGTAAAAACTTAGGATTAGTACACAAAGACACCCTGTCTTTGTGAAAAACCAAATAAGGCTCCTTACACATAAGAGCCTGCAGCTCGAAAATCCTTCCAGCATAACAGCAACTAAAAAGTGCGCTTTCCACGACAGAAAGCGCAGCTCGCAACTCGCGGCTGGTTCAAAGGGAGGTAAAGTGAGTTTCTCCAACATGAAGTTGAGGTCCCATGGAGGCACTGGGTCCAGAATGGGAGGTTTCAGATGCAAAATGCTCCACAGGAATGTGTGGAACACTTCGAGCTGGACAACAGCTTTGCCCTCAATTAGTGCATGATACGCAGAGATGGTGAAAAGGTGTACCTTGAGTGAGGAGCACCCCAAGCCAGAATCCAAAAAGGAAAAAAGGTACTCCAACACCTGATTCACCGGGCAGGTGAAAGGATCCAAATGGCGAGCAATAGCCCAAAGGGTGAAAAGCTTCCATTTCATAACGTAAGTGGCTCTGGTGGAGAGTTTCGTAGCAGCCACCTAGAGGACACTCCGAAGTGGACAATAGCTAGTTCTGCAAGAGCCACGCATGGAGATGCAGGGACTTTAGGTCTGGATGGACCAGGGTGCCCTGGTCCTGGGAGAGCAAGCTGGTGCACAGAGGTAAGGGAAACAGAGGCTCCACCGCCAGCTGTTGCAGCAAGGGGAACCAAATCTGATGCATCCAGAAGGGATAAGACACGCAGAGTGGCTGTCCTTTTTAAGGATCTGTTTGCAGCAGGCACATTTTGAGGAGCAGTCGGACGATGAGACTGGTGGAGAAGACAAACTCATCGAGGAAAACACCGAAAAATTGATGTTTTGAACTTAGAAACAACAAAAAATAAGCAAGCACGAGTAACGGTGGTCAATTGTAGCTACGGCATCCACTAAGGTCCAACTTATGCGGGTCAACCGCGGGAAAAGAACTGATGTAGGTGTGAGGGACCATCCAACCTTTATAGGCTAGGCTGACGTCAGCTGACTGACATTGGCGGTAGGCGGTCCCCTGTGGTAGACTGCTAGCTAGAAGTTTTCCATATGGCCACTGGTGCCCGACAGCTTAGTCCTACTGGTGTGGCCTGCTGCAAGAGCCTTTCTCAAAGTAAGATCTATTGGTTTTTGTGTGTTAAATTAACTAAACTGACACAAGGAATGGCTAAGTTATCTTCCTATATCTAACTGTGTACTACTGTTTGCTGCTGACTACACTCCTCTGGAGTTGCTTTTTTTCTCTTACTGTTTGTGTGTAACCTTATAACTATACTCAGATGTGGAATCTTTGCAAAAGAGCACTTGTGCTCAAAGGTATTTTTCCAAATTTAAATAAAATAAACTCTAGTATATTTAAACTAAAACTAAAGAACTAAACGCTGTCATTGAATAGAAGGTAAAGTTCTGGCCCCGACGAGGAGAGTGGCAATGCTACTGATGCTTACTCAATGGTAGGAAAAAAAGGAACTGAAGTGGGTGAGGGCTGGTGCTGCTTTATACCAGCAGGCACATGTGGTGATGTGTGTGTGGGGCTTTCTCGCATCACCAGACCCAACCAGAAAAGTTCTGACTCCTGCAGGGTTCTAGCGCCTCCAGTTTAGATCCACAAGTGAGCATCAATGATGAAGATCGATTCTTGGAAGGTCAAGATCTGCGTCACAAGTGCTCAAGTGTGTGCCTCCTCCTTAATCTCTGTAAAGGTCGAGCTCAGTCCTGACAGACTGAATGGGAGGATGGTGTGGTGTTTGGGACGTGCAGTCTGCACAGGTGTACAGGAAGCCACAGAAGCAAAGTTTCTGGGAGTAGGATCCTCACCCTTAGACTAACTAATCTGCCTCGCTTATCTGAGGGCTTGGAGAGCCAGCACTCATGACGTGACAAAGTCTAGGAAAGTATGGTCGGGCATACAGGGTAGGTGAATTCTTGTTGTGCAATGAACTTAAGCAGAACAGAAGATGTTGTGAGGATGATCTTGCCATCTTTTTGGTTGCAGCATTTACATCACTTGAAGCTGGCTGTCTTGTCTGCCATGTCCTTGGTGTATGAAACCACAATACACAGTACACCAGCAGAAAAGCCTTTGCTGTGGCGACCTGGAAAACTGTAACCATATGAGACGGAACATGGAACAAAACCGAACGAAACTCTGACTGCAGAAACTTTGAAAAAGAATCCTTGGGGCAAAGCTACCAAGTGTCAATCTCACGATTCCACCAGAAAGCTAGATCTGAGGCATAGACACATGAGGGCAAAAGGTAAGGGAGAGAAGCTAAAGCTCTAACCAGTGGGCTTTCCGAGGACATTGTGCATGACTGTAAAAGCGTGACTACATAGAAGAAATCCAAGCAGTTATAACCATGATTTACAAAATTACTTTTCATATTAAGAGGTTTCCATTGTACACATAACTATGAAGAAGTGTACAGCCTACCTGTCTTGCTCTGTGAGGTTGTTCTATGACTAACATGGATGCTCCCATTCTCTTTTCCTTCCAGAAACTGATTATACAGCTGCTTGATTTCCTGATCATAGTCCTGCCATTCTGGAACGATTCGCATCGCTGCTTGCAGTTTGGGCTCTTTGGTCATTGGATTATTACACTGCAAAAAACATGATGGTAACAAGAAAACATTTTATTTCTAATGTTTGTACTGGGCATGCCTCATCAGATCCAATACGTATGTACTCGGATTATGGTTCAGTTCACATTTCTTAGATGTCCATTTACAAGAAAAAAAAATTCTCGACCTCTTTCCCTGGCTCTCATTTTAACTCTTTCTGTACTAATGTCTCTTCCATCTCACCTCATCTATCCCCATCCTTAAACTTCTACTGTATATCGAGACATTTCCTCAAATGGACATAATCTTAATGCCGATGATGACAGACAGTGATCTCGCATTCTGCATAAATGGGTAAGCAATACAGACAGCTAATACACATTCTGCCTTTTCTGAAGTTCAACATGAGATTTAGCCTCAAGTACACTCATCCTTGTAGAAAATATTGCTGAACTTATCTGGTTTCATTGTCATATGGAAATTTCCACAGACATGATAATATATGCCACAAACATAAGGCAGCTAATAAAATGGGTCAAGATTGCCACCACAAATACTGCTCCTTGACTGGACAAATCAGGTCACCTGTTGCGCCTACAGAATACATACAAACACACAGTGCTGCATTTTCTAAGCCAAAAATGAAAAATTACTCTGCACACCCCAAGTCACAGCTAAATATTCTGTTCAGGGGACTCTTCTTGTTGGAGGGTCTGTGACTGTGAGGTGGCAACGTACTCTCATAGCTTCTGGTTCTGTCCAGTGTTAACTCCCTTCTGGAATGACGTGGGTGAGACTTTGACCAGATTCTTTCCTGTGCTGGACACCCTGATTCTGGATTTAGCATTATTAATACATATTCCTAAACAAATTTTGGGGTAATCGAATATATTTGATCACTATCCTGTTGGCTGCAGCAAAGAAAGTTATTACCCGATTATGGCTGAAACCCACTTCTCCAGCAATCTCACACTGGGAGAATATATATGATAGAACACCTTACGGCCAGGCTACCAAATAGAATTCCAACCTTACAGCATGGGTTGGACAGCATGCTGCAGAACTCCCCCTCCGTTGAGAGGAAAGATTCAACAGAAAGTATATGTTTTGAATAAATATAATTGGAGGGAGGTTTAAATAATAATATTAAATGCCTGATTATCTTCCCACGACAAGGAGTCTTTCTTTCTCTTCCTTTTTATTTACTGCAGACTAATTTTTTCCTCTATACCTAGAGATATTATTGACTACCTAGATAAGTCTTATATGGCTAATTCTACTGATGTAACTGCTGGTATGTTATGTATGCATACTCCATGTGCCTAAAGAAAACAAATAAAAGGTTAAAAAAAAAATGGAAAATTACGTACTCACCGTAATTCTTGATCTTCTGGAAATATCTTTACCACTGACTCACACTAATGGGTCTCAGTCAGAGGCACAGGACCCCGCAGGAGCCAGAACTTTTTAGGCGAGCTGGCACAAAGGCAAGCTGCGCGCATGCGCAGCACTGCAAGACAACCTTGCGCTATGTGGCTTACCTCGGCACTGGCCCTCAACTGCCTCTGTATCTTCTTACAGACAAGGTACAACACAACCAAACATTTAAACTAAGGGCATAAGATAGCCGTGGTGAACTGTGCAAGAAGGGTCACAGACCAGTAACACAGTGTCTTCACGGCCCAAATAAAGAACAAGGGGTGAAGACCAACAAACAGACTGGAATGAGTCCGGGGGATGGCAGACGGGCATCTGATTCAATGGTGAATACACTCCTAGAAGATCAAGAATTGAGTACGTAATTTTCATATCTTACAGGAATCAGTCTTCACCATGGATTAACACTAATGGGTCAGAGTCCCAGACTCAGAGAAAAAAATCCCCTGGACTAGGGCAGTAGGAGTTGAGGCTCACTCAGGACGGTCCTGCTGAAGGAAGCATGCTGTACGGCACAGACATCCTGGACATAGTGCTTGACAAAAGGTGTGCTCTGTGCTCCAAGCTGCAGCTCTGCAAATATCCCTGATAGGAACAGAGCGAATCTCTGCCAAGGACTTGGCAACCGCTCTGGCAGTGGGAGCATGTACCTAGCCTTCCAGCTTGACCTGCGCCATAGCATAGCAGTGGTGTAGGCAACTGACAATCCAAGCAGAAACACATCTGACTGCAACAGGCTTTCCCATCTGATTAGGATCAAAGAAGACAAACAGCTGTTTAGACTGCCTGTTCAGTTCTGTCCATGTAGAACTTCAGGGCTCTCTTGACATCCAGAGAATGGAGAATGCACTCTCTATTTTGGAAGTCAGGAAAGAATGTAGGAAGTACAAGAGACTGATTTAAGTGATACTCCAACAACACATTAGGTAAGAACCTGGGGAGCGTGCAGAGCACTACCTTGTCTTTGTGGAAAACAGTACATGGAGGATCTGTGACCAAAGCATGAATTTCAGAAACTCTGCAGGCAGTGATGGCCACTAGAAAGGCAGTTTTCCAAGTTAAAAAAGTACAGTTATGCAAGAACTTACTGTGACAGTAGATCTATGAGAGGATCTTTTTCAGCAGGCCACATCTATGGAACTACAGCTGTCAGGTGGCAGGATCACATGGAAACATTTCTAGCTAGCAGTCTACCAGGAGGTCGTTGATGTCACCCTATGCTGTAAGAGTGGGCAGCCCCCGTGCCTTTCCTCAGTTCTCCCACTGGAGACCATAAGTAACCAATGTCCAGCTGGGGAACCGAAGAGAGCCGTTGGTGCCTGCCAATGCATTAATAACAGAAAGGCACAAGACTCTCCATTAAGCAGAAGGAGAGACAGAGACCCACAGACAAAACGGCATGGCCTGCTCCAAGAGATCCTCTTGAAGATCTACTGTTACTGCAAGTTCTTACGCAACTGTACTATCTTAGTTCCAGGGTATCTCTTGTAGCAGACCACACCTACGGAACGAGTACCAAGCAGTTTTGACAGCTGAAGTGACAGTCTAAGAAACTGGAAACCAAGAGCCTAAAAAAGAAGGCCCTGAAGTACAGCTAGGTTGAGACTGGCCCTATGCTTAGAGGCAATGTCCTCCAGACTGTCGTGCTTGGTAAAAGTGTGGACAGTATTCCAAAGTTGCAGCAGCACAGATCTCTGCCGCTGAAACAGGCAACAGAAGTGGCCATGCCCCTGGTGGAATAACCACAAACAGTGCAAGGAAGATCCTTACCATACTTCCTGCATATAACTGGCCAACCACTTGGACAAACACTGCTTTGAAACAGGAATGCCCTCCTTCCCAGGAGTGAAAGAAACAAACAGCTGTGAGGACTTCCTGCAGGCCGCCATATGGTGTGTGTAATAATGCAGAATTCCATGTACATCTAAAGTATGGAGCAAAATGCCTCTCCTGGATTGGCATGCTCTGGGTAATAAACAGGTGGATGGTATGGTTTAAGGTAAACTCAGACACCACCTTAGGAAGGAACTTAGGATTAGTGCGCAAATACGCACTGTCTTTGTGGAAAATCAAATAAGGCTGCTCACATATGAGAGCCTGTAGCTCGGAAATCCATTGAGCAGAAGTAATAGCAACTAAAAATAACACTGCACGACAGAAAGTGTAGCTCGCAAATTGTACCCAACTCAAAAGGAGCCAGAGTAAGTTTCTCTAACACAACATTCAAGTCCATTGGTGGGACTGGATTGCAGATAGGAGACTTCAAGTGAAGAATATCTCTGAGAAATGTACAGGACGGCCCGGTGGCGCTGAGGGTTGAGGCGCTGGATGCCTTAATGCACTAATCGGGCGACCTGTGTTTGAAAAATCTATATGGCCACCGGGGTTGCAGGGAGAGAGAGGACCGGTGCCCAAGGTACTGCTCTCCCTCAGCGGGGTCTCCAGTGGTCGGTGCGCTACTGGCCCCTAGCGGAGGCTGGGGTGCAGTGCGCCAATGCTGCAGAAAAGGTGCTGCGATGGGGCAGATGCATGGAGGAGTGTGTGCAGACACGTGCACGCTCCCTCGCTGGTGTCATTGCACGCCACACTCACGCAACGGGGAAAATGGTCCCAGGTCGTGCAGGATGAAGCAGTCACCTGCTGCAGGCCCAGACTCCGAATGGCGCTCCCCGAACTGGATCCTGGTTGAGGTGAGTTGAGCTGGGGGGCTCCTCACCACCCTGCCACAGAGGGTAAACTGTGGGGAAAAAGGGGATGTTGCCTGATGTCGGGGTGGGGAACTGGACAGGTGGCTGAGGATGGATGCTGACCAGGACCCAGGGGAAGAAACATTAAAAAATAAAAATATACAGGACACTTCCAATTGTGCCACCGTATGACTTTCAACAGACACGTGGAAAGCTGAAATTGCAGACAGATGTACTTTAAGAGGGAGTACTTCCAACCAGAGCCTGAGAGGGACAGCAAGTACTCCAGAGCCCCTGATTCACTGGACAAGTGAAAGGGTCCAGTTGACATGATGCAGCTCACAAAGTGAAACATTTCCACTTCAAGAAATAAGTGGCCCTGATAGAGGGTTTCCTAGCTGACACCAGGACATCTGCGACCTTGGGGGACACTCCAAACTTAACCATGGCTATATCCTCAGGAGCCAGGTGTGAAGATGTAGGGATCCGAGGTCTGGATGGACTCGAGTGCCCCGTTCCTGTGAGAGTAAGTCAGTGCACAGAGGCAGGGGCATTGGAAGTTCCACTGTCAACTGCTGCAGTAAAGGGAACCAGATCTGATGAGGCCAGAAGGGGGTGATGAGGATCATTGAGGCCCCTTCCATCTGGAGCTTGATCTACACCCTCTGAAGCAGGGGGAAGGGAGGAAATGTGTAAAGAAACCTCCCTTTCCTAGAGAGGAACAGCGCATCTTGCCAGAAAACTCCAATCCCTGCAACAAGCAAGCTCTGGACAACCCCACCTATTTAACAGGTCTTCTACCACTGCAGTCAGCAGCTCCCAGTCACGTGCCCTGGACTACAACTGGCTTAGTCTGTCTGCAAGGACATTTTGGACGCCTGGAACATAGACAGATGACAGTTCTAGACCATGTTCTCAAGCCCAGTACCAGACCCTCATTGCTTCCTGGCACAGAGAGTACCACTGTTTGTTGATGTAGTGGACTACACTGATGTTGTCCATCTGCACTAGCAGCAGGTCTGGGGATAGCTGGGTCTGGAAGGCTTGCAGGGCAGATGCGACAGCCTGCATTTCCAGGAAACTGATGTGGAGAGTAGACTCCACCCTGGACCACGTCCCTAGAGTCTGGTGGGGCGCCAGATGGGCCCCCCAACCCAGCCACCCAAAGCACATGTTGTGAGAACTTGCTGAGAGGAAGGAATGAGGAAAGGGACAGATTGCTGGGTTCCATCAACCAAAGTAGAACCTTTTTTTGTCAACATAATTTTTATTAAGACACAGAACAGGAATCAGCACAGTATAAATACATAAATATATGACATAGCAGGAATTGATTAACAAACCGTAAGCTCTACAATGATGCAGAGAGGAAATAGTACACAGAAAATAGAACATTTTCTAAGAATTTCACAAAGCAGAGTAAATTACAAAAAAAGTGAGATAAATAAAATAAAATAACAGTTTTTTAACTGGATCGGGGTCTAAGTTGAGACATTCCAATATTCTAGTCATTGTACATTATCTCGGGTATCAAAGGGAAGGGAGGGAGGAGAGCCCAATAGTTAACAAAAGTACACCAAGACAGCAAAGAATATCCCCAAGGACATATATCAGATTATCTAAAGTTGTTTAAAGTTTGGCACAAGGAAAACCATGACCACTCTTTAAATCAGAAAGGTGCCGGTTTCCATGGCCAAGACAGGAGGGTTCCACAAATTCTGAAATACCTTCAGTTTTCCCTGAGCTGAATATTGGGCTCTCTCAATTGCCATACATAACTTTAGGTTATTAACCCACTGTTGTATAGTTGGGGGGCCACTTGTCATCCAGGCTTGAGCAATTGTCTTCCTAGCAGTGACCAATGCCAGGGCCCACAGAGCTCCAGGTCCCCCCATCAGGTGGTACCGGTCAGCCCCCAGCAAGAGCTCCACAGGGGTGAAAGGCAGAGAGAAGCCCAACACCCGGCTCATAATGTCATGGACCATGGACCAGAAGGGGCACACCAGGGCAAGATGCAAAAAGTCACCATCAGCTACCAGTCATTTAAGACAAGAGCTAGATTTTGATGGGTCAAATTGGTGCATTTTAACCAGGGTATAGTAAGCTTGGTGCAGAAAGTTAAATTGAACTTGTCTCAATTTATTGTTCCTTGAACACACTTGAGAATGTTTACAAGCTCTTTTCCACATATCAGTTTTCATTGCGACACCCAGGTCAGTTCCCCATTTGGAAACCAACTTTTGCAAGACATCCTTACAGCCTCCTTGCAGAGAGCTGTACAATGCAGACAACATCCTGACATCGGGCTGAGGGTGAAAAAGCCCCTAAGGGGAACCTTTTTGACTGGAGAGGAGACTAGAACCTGCTGTTCCAGGTCATCAGTTCACTGATCCCACTAGACCTTCAGTGTCCATTGTGGGACCCTCATGTGCAGTCTGGCCAGAGGCACTGTGACTATCGCTGCAGCCATCAAGCCCAAGAGTGACAGGAAGACTCTGGCTGAGCTATATCTGCTGTTGTACAGCAGGTGGGCTTGGGCCATTAGGCAGTCCGCCCTGTCCTGGGGCACGAAGGCCATACCCTGAGCCATGTCTGAGACCGCCCCTACATATTGGAGGTGCTGACTTGGGCAGATTGACTGTAATGCCGAGGTCCTGGAACAGGTGAATGGTATGTTCCAGAGTCTGTAGTATGTGTTCCCTGGACTATGCTTTGAGGAGCCAGCCATCCAGGTAGAAAAAGAAATATAGCCCCTGCCTCCCGAGGACTGCCGCCACTACAACTAAACATTTGGTACACACCCGAGGGTCGGGGACAAGTCAAAAGGCAGGGCCCGGAACTGGAATTGCACCCGATGAAATTGGAAACTCAGGTACTGCTGGTGGGGGGCACATACCTTGATATGCAGACGAAAAGGCCGCTTGAAGCAAGAGCCCATGATACCTGGGGCGGATCGAGCACAAGGCTGTTCTTCTGTTCTGGATGTCCCTGGCGTCTCTGCCAAACAGTACCGATCCCTTGAAGGAAGCATCCAGTACAAGGGACTGGACATTGTGTGCCAACCCGCAAGTCCAGAACCACGAACGCCTGCGAAGACAGATGGCAGTAGCTGCAGACCAAGCTATCGAGTCTACGGAGTCATAGGTGGCCCAGAGGGCATGAGGACAGGAGAGCCAAACCAAACTCACAGCCCCAGCTATCTCTGACTTAAGCCCAGAATCCTGGATGGCCTCAAGCCAGGATTCCATTAGGCCCATCGTGACGTTCTGGAAGGAAACCATATGCGCCACATAATTAAGGGATCTAAGGACACAAGTGGATGAAGAATAAATCTTGTGCCCAAAGAGATCCAGCTGCCCAGATTCTTTGTCTTGAGGTGAGAACACGCCTTTAGGACAGGTCTCTCAGTCCTGGTCATCCGCCAAGACGAAAACATCCGCTGCTGGATGAAAGGCCAAATAAGGGACCCCTTCTGGGGAGTGGTACACCCTGCCTTTTTGAGGACAAAAAAAGGGTGCCTCCAAATGGAGGATGAGAGGTCCTCATGAGGAGCCATCCAGAGCGGGACAGGCATAGGTGAAGATTCTGCCATACCTAGATGCTCTGCTAGTCTTTTCCTCTTAGGATCCTGTTCCTCAGTGGCCCACCCATGAGCCGCCTGAATCGTTCTGCGGAACTCCGAAAAGGAAGGGTCCTCAGGAGGAGACCTAGGGGAATCCTTCCACTGCGGCTTATCCTAGGGGGTATGAGAACAAGAGCTAGCAGACGATGGAGAATCAGACTCCATGTCCGATGAAAGGGCTTTTTCTGGCGACTGAGCACTAGGCAGGGGGATGTCCCTCATATGGACGTGGACAGTGGAAGAATGGCGAGATTGATCTGCCAAGGAAGAGCGGGAGTCAACAGGTGACCTGGGCCGATGAGATGGTCGGGATAGGGATAGGGCTGAGGCCACCTCTTGCAGCCTATGTTCCAGATCAGAGGCCAGTTGAGCCTTGGCCTCTTGCCACCAGGACTGGAAAACTGCTTGTAAGTCAGCCTGAAAGTGAAATGAAGGCTGAGAAGATGGTGAGGGCTGACAAGGCTGGAATCGGGTGTCTGACAATGACGCATCGGATATCCTGGAGCCTAGAAGAGGAAGGGGTACCTGGAAGATGGGTAACCCGAGAAAAGATGCCCCAACATTGGGTGGCCGGGTAAGTGAGATGATGACATGCACCCTGATGCCAAACATCCCTGTGTCAGGCACGCCAGGTAACCCCTATGGGAATAGCCAGGAAACAGGCCCGACGGAGGGCCTGAGGAGCCAGTGGGAGGTCCCAAGGGAGAGACTGAATGCCCCAAAGTGGGACCCGCTGGGTCAGCCGATGCCAAAAAAGGGTCTGGTGCCAGGAAGCCTGGCGGAGGTCCAGGCGTTGGAACCCCAGGCGTCTGGGGAAAAAAAAAGAACCAGATGGGGGAATAGCTGACATCTGGAGACCTGCCAGTACAGAAGGAGGGACCTCAAATGTCTGGGGACTAAAAGGTCCAGATGGAGGAATCCGGAAGTCTGCAGTATGCAGGGGATTTTGAGACCCCAGCGAAGACCCCCACAAGTTGTTCCGAGAGCTCAGTAGGCAGATTTGGCATACCAGGTTCTGGCATGGGAACAGTAACTACCATGTCCAGAAACACAACTTCATCTGCCGGCCCCAAAGAGATGTGGGGAACCAGGGAAACCACCTCAGGAGGTGGGGAGGAAGCATCCTGAGAGGGGAAAGTTCTCAGGGGACGGCTGCCACGGAAACCGCAGCAGGTGCTTCTTGACGTCGGGAGTTATGCTGACCTCTGATGGAAGCGCCATGGCCAGCTGGTCGTCAGACAAGCCGATGAGTGACTTACCAGCCAGATCAAAGGAAAGAGCCCCATCTGTGCAGACACCAGCAAAGCTGACATCAGACTTATTAGCTATAGCCATGTAGACGCTGGCGAAGCTGATGTCTGGCTTACCAGAAGTAAATGGGTGAGTGTCAACAGAGCTGTCCAATTTACTGGCAGTAACCGGGTGGTGAGGGGGTGTTGGCAGGACCAACATCTGACTTTTCGGTGATAACCAGGTAGGCACGGATAGAGCCGACGTGTGACTCACTGGCAGGAACCGGGCAGACGCCGGCGAAACCAAAGTCAGACTTACTGGCAACAGCTGTGCAGACGCCGGCAGGACTGACGTCCGACTTCTCGGCCACAGCCCGGTGGGCGCTGGTCGAACCGGTGTCCAACTTACCAGCAAGAGCCGTGCGTGCGCAGACAGGACTGACATCCGATTTATCGGCAGTAGCCATGCAGGCGCTGGCAGAGCTGATGTCCGACTTACCAGCGGTGACCAGTCAGACCCCAGTGGAGCTGGAGTCTGACTTATCAGTCGGGGCAGTGCACTCACTGGCAGAGCCAGGGAGTGACTTACTGACCTTGCTGCCTGGCTTAGACCCTGTTGTCTGAAGAGGCTTAAGGGTGGGCAGGTGTCTGCGTCATTGAAGGAACCCACCTGAACCATCACCAGTTCAGGTGGGAGGGCCAAAACCTGATCCACCGCGGCGGGAGGAGGCTTGGCCGGAAGGGTGCTTCCAGATCTAATGGAAGACCCCTCGCCGTACATTGGTGGGAAGGGGACTAATCCCGGTCCCGGTGCTGCTTCTCATCTTTTTTCTTCTTTTTGTGCTCCGCAGTGGGGGAGGACGAGGAATCCTGCAGCCTCTGCAACTCTTTCTCCATGTTGGCCATCTTGATCTTCAACAGATGGGCATCCAGGGTTTTATGTGATAAGGGCGAGTCACTTATCCCGTCGCTCAATAGAGTGACAAAAAATTGCCCACAGCAAAAGGGTGTTGTCACCTTAGAGAGACCGCTGCAAACAGTGCATTTTTTTTTTTGTGGGGAGTACCCCCCAACATAAAGATTCTCAACTCCAGGGGAAGCAGACCTCAAAAATAATAGAATCTCTCCCTTGAAGCAAAAACATTACCTGCACCAGGATCCGAACCCAGCACCTCATGCTCCAGGGGCAGTGGCTCAACCACTACACCACACGGCCAGCTTGGCCAAATAATTATTTTATCCCCTTTCCTCACGAATGTAGCGTGTATTCCTGAATGCTACACTTGCTTTCCCTATTGATAGCTCTTTTTCATTACTCGCTCTACATAGGAGCAGTATTATTCAGTCGCTCATATTGATGCGCTCATTAATACTCGCTCATATGTAGTGCTACCGCATCCAGGCCTGCTGCCATCACTTCCACATGGCCGGGTTAAAATCCTTGCAGGCCACGCAGCCCTCAGTGTTATGGTTGGGGCCTAGGCAGAGCAGGCAAAGAGTATGACCATCCTTGTGTGGAATTTGCGTACCGCAGGAGTCGCACTTCTTCTACGGAGCAGACCTTGGAGAAGACATAAAGAAGAAAAAACAAATTTTCCAAATTAAAGAAGAACAAAAAAATGGTGTTCAACAGTAGCCAGGGTTCACTGCAAGGTACAACAAGCACTGGTCGATGGCAGGAAAGAACTGGAGGGTGAGTGTGGGGACTGCTCATTATATAAGCTCACGCTGTCGTCACGTGATGTCGGGTGGGCGGTCCCATGCTAAACATTGCTAGCTAGAGTTTTCCATGTGGTTCTGACACCAGTGGGCATAGTCCTATACGTTATGACCTACTGCAGGAACCCTCTCGAAGTAGGATCGTAGGATTCGTGCGCAAAGACATCCTGTCTTTGTGAAAAATCAGATAAGGCTCCTCATAGCAGAGAGCCTGCAGTTTGGAAATCCTTTGAGCAGAAGTAAAAGCAACCAGACACACTTTCCATGAAAGGAAGCGTAGCTTGCAAGACAGCTGGCTTAAATGGAGACAGGGTCAATTTTTCTAAAACAAAATTTAAATCCCAAGCCGGGACAGGGTTACGGATTAGAGGCTTCAGATGCAGGATGCCTATGAGAAAAGTACAGGTCAAAATCTAGCTGAGCCACAGTACAACCATCCACGTCTTTGGGGAAGGCAGATATGGGCAAATGTTGTACCTTGAGGGATGAAAACTGAAGGGCTGAGTCCAGCAATAATAATAATAATAATTATATGCTTTATTTGTTGAGCGCAATGATATCAGGTAGTCCAGGATTTGTCTCACTGGAGAGGTGAATGGGTCTAGATGGTGTTTGGCAGCCCAGATGGTGAACCTCTTCCACTTCATGGCATAGGTGGTCTTAGTGGAGGGCATCCTAGCTCACTAGGAAGTCAGCCACCTTCTGGGAAAGCCTGAATCGAGCAATGGCTCCGTCCTCCGAAGTCAGGCATTCAGACAGCGGGACTTGAGGTGTGGATGGACCAGGGTCCCCTGAGCCTGCATCTGTAGGTCCCTGCAGAGAGGCAGGGTGATCAGAGGTTCCACTGCTAACTGTTGCAGTAAAGGAAACCATATCTGCTTATTGTGGTCCCCTCCATCTGCAGCTTAACACCCTCTGAAGCAGAGGAAATGGAGGAAAAGCATAAAGGAACCTCCCATTCAAAGAGAGGGACAACGTGTCTTACTAGAAAACTCCAGGCCCTGGATCTAGCAAGCAAAAATTGGCCAGTTTTGCACTGAGTGGGGACACAAAAAGGTCCAACTCTGGATGACCCCACCTGTCGAAAAGGTCTTCTGCAATGGATGACAGAAGCTCCCATTTGTGCATTCTGGACCAAGTCTGGCTGAGGCTGTCCACCAGTGTTCAGCATACCTGAGACATGGACTGCCAAGAGGTCCAGGCCATGGTCCAGTGCCCAATACCAGACCCTCACTGCTTCTTTCCTGCAAAGGGGATACAAATGCATCCCCTCCATTTGTTGATATAGCAGACCACACAGATTGTCTGGTTGAATCAACAACTGGCTCAGAGAGAGGTGGTTCTGGAAGGCTTGCATGGCATACAGAACTGCCCTCATCTCAAGGACATTTATATGGAGGGACGTCTTGATCTGGGATCAAGCACCCTGAGTCTAGCAGGGCCCCAGGTGCGCCCCCCAAGCCCAAGCCGAGGCATCCATAGTGAGAATCTGCTAAGGAGACAAGATCAGGAATGGGACCTCCTGAAGAGATTTTGGGGTTCCATCCACCACCTCAGAACCTTGCGGACGGTGAGGAGACCAGCACCAGCTGTTCCAGGTCATCAGTGCATTGGTTCCCTGCACCGAAAGGGTCCACTGGAGCACCCGCATATGCAACTAGCCATGGGGACAGTGACAATGGCTGCAGCCATGAGGCCCAGGAGCCTCAAGCAAATTCTCATGGAAACACAGCAGCTGACACCTGAGCCTGTGATGTAAGGCATTTCGGTCTGTCCGGCGGCGGGAAGGCCTTGCCCTGTGCTGAGTCAAGGACTGCCCCTATGTACTTCAGCCTTTCCGTAGGGATCTGAACGGACTTGGGCAGACTGACAGTAATGCCCAGGGAGTGGAACAACTAAAGGGTCCTCTTCAGAGTTTGGAGAAGGTAAGCCCTGGATGGGACCTTGAGTAGCCAGTCATTCAGGTAAGGGAAGACGTACAGGCATTCTCGCTGAAGGACGATAGCTACCACTGCCAAGCATTTTGTAAAGACCTGCAGTGCAGAGAACAAGCCAAAGGGCAAGACTCTTAATTGGTAGTGTTCGTCCTGAAAAAGAAACTGGAGGAAATGCCCATGTGGTGGGAACACCAAAATATGCAGGTAGGCGCCCTGCATATTGAGGGAGCACAGTCAGTCACCCTGCTTAAGCAGAGGCAGCAGGCCTGGCAGAGTGACCATAAGAAATTTTCTGTACTGGATGTAAAGGTTGAGGTCCTTGAGATCTAGAATAGGCCTCAGATCTCCAGTTCTTTTTGGGGACCAGGAAAAACCTAGAATAAAACAGTCTGTTCTTCTGACTCCTGGGCACTGGTTTGATCACCATTTTCCACAGAAGGGAGTGCACCGTCTCCCAAAGGACTTCTGCATGGTCCGGAAGGTAGGTTGAACGTACTGGAGGAGTCTCTGGGGGGTTGTTCTAAAAGCTCCAGGGTATGACCCTCTCTATTATCTGAAGAATCCAAACATCTGAAGTTACAGTTCTCCATTGATGGAGATGGAGGGAGAACTGACCACTGAACACACCTCTTGGTCAGGGACTGGAAGGGGGGGGGTCTGGCAAGGAGTCAGGCAGAGGCGGACCCACCAGTAGGGGCTAGTCCATTGCCTCTAGGCCATGTTGCGGCATGGTCCGAGGTGGAGGAGGGGGTAGGCAAGGTGAAACTGGCTTTCCATTTACCTGTGAGTCTAGAGCCCATTTTGGACTTTTGGGACACCTTATGAAAGGGCGGCCTCTGTCTGCTCTGAGGTTGGGTATGGTACAACAAGTGTACAGATGTGAGAGCCCTGCCAGAAGCCTGCAAGTCATTGATTATGTCCTAGACATCAGGCCCAAAGAGTTTAGAGTCATTGAATGGGGCATTAAGTACCTTTTGCTGAACATCAGCCACAAAACTGGATACCCACAACCAGGCATGCCTAAGAAGGCAAATACCCATGGCAGCAGCCCTGGCAATAGCATCAAGACATATCATACAAAGACCGTAGGAGGTGTTTACTGACATCCTTGGCAGCATGGAGGGACTTAAGGAACCTCCTGCTTCAGGGAGGGCCTAAGCAACCACCTTGCCCTTTTTCCATATATTTTGATACTTTTTTTTTTTTTTTTTTAAATAATCACTGTTTATTAAAAATTATTAAAGATCATCCAGATACCACAGGCAAAATACACAGGATAACACATTAACAAATAACCACCACACAATAAAAATTAATAAAAAGTAGTAGTAAAAACATAACAATATGGTAACTCACTAAATAAAAACAAAATATTAAGAGCCAATATAATACATTCTTCGAAAACAAGAATTCGGAAGATGGAACCAAAATAAATTTTTTGCTTATGAACCAATGTCCATAATGATCAAAGTATGCAGTCCAAGTGTAAAATCAAATTTGATGGGCAAAACAGTCAGTTATATCTCCTGACCCACCACATAATGATGGAGCCTATTCCATGGTTCGTCAGAAATTAGTGATCATAAACCAAATATATTGTAAAGACTGAAAATGTCCATCTTCAGATTCTCAACTCTAAATTAGAAATACCACAAAAGAAGAAAAAGAAAATAACCGATAACCAACTCCATGGGAAGAAGTAGAATAGCAAAATCCTTAAACAGAGATGAATAGGCGCCTAATAAAGCCCTCCCCAAAAGAGTACAAGGGCCAACCCCTGTTCCTCAATCGACACCAAGCCCCCTGTGACAGGGTAGAATAGGACCCTGTCCCAGTTGTTATGCAGAGTTTGAATGCGGGGATCTGTGCTGTTCTTTCTTTTCCTGTCTCTTGTCTGTCTGGTTGCACAATCACATTTTCCTGAGAGACCAAGGATTTGATCACCCCGACAGTCTCGCAATTCTTTGCCTCTCACTGTCTCTCAGTCTTCACTTGCTGTTTTGTCTTTTCCTCCCTTGCATATCTGCTGATATAAAAATACATGTAAATCATTATGTGGAATATAACTAATATTGGGATCCCTTTGTTTAGAAATTATATAGTGTTCATTTTTGAAATGTATATATAGTTTGAGATGATTGCAAAAGCTATTGGAATCTAAGGAGAGTTACCTTAGTGCAATTAGGGCCTCAGTTCTAGGACATTGTGTTCCTGCCAGCACCTGCCTGAAATATACTGGAACACTTTAGAAAAAACAGGATGCTTGTTAAGAAGGGGGGTTGCACGGACTAGTACAAATAAATACTCTTGTTGCAAATTTTACAACTGCTCCTGGTTTTTTCTATGCTTCCTGACCTGTGCCTCGACAACACACCCCACCCAGCATAATATGTCCACCCCCCTAAATCCATAAAAGTTGCCGCTAATTACGGGACAAAATCAGAATAGTGGTCCTACTGATGTAAAACCCACTTACATCACAGAAGATCAAAGCTTGACTCTGGATTCCGCATTCTTGCAGACATCTTCTCCAAGGCATATATTTCCCTGACCAGGGAACCCCATGCTGCTTTGATCGGAAGTACTTTCAAGTGCCACAACCAGGTTATAACCTTCTTAGCTGCCAAAACAAGAATGGTGACCTGGCGGTAGCTGAGTCTATCTACCCTAATCCCACCTGGGGGTGCAGTCGTCAGTATATAAGCCAGGGTTAGTGGGTCCAGGCACTCATACACAGCTTGTATTTCCTCTGCAATCTCCTCCCAATAGGGGTATAATAGTGGACAGGCCCAAAGTATATCAGCCGGATCCGATAAACATCCACATTCTCTCCAGCATCTGCTAAGTGAGGGAGTTGAAAATTTTGCAATAACAGCTGGGGTATGAAAAAAGCGTACCCTAAGCTTCCACATATATTCTCACCAATAAGGGGAACTGGAAGCTTTATATGCCAGTAGAGCTGAACCCTACCATGCCAAGCTAGAGATATCCATACCCAGATCTTGAGACCATCTAGCCCTAATCGAGTCAGATGAATCTGCCATCCTCTCTCTGAAAGATCTATACAACAGGCTAATCATATGATCACACGGCCTACCTTCAATACTGACTTTAATTACTGAAATTAAGATAGAGGGCTTTTCAACTATAGAAGTGAGGGCCTCCTCATTGGGTTGTAAAAATTATTTGAGCTATAAATACCCAGAAAAGTTAACCCAAGAAGGCAATACTCAGATTGAAGTGAGATGAACGAACAAATTCCAGAGGGTCCTACTAACTGAAAAATGTGTTTCAATCCTACTGCTGTCCAGCTATGGAAAACCTTATTGCTCTTACCAGATAAAGACCTATCGGCCGCAAAGGCCCTAAGATATAACACTTCAGCTGGGAAAAGATATTTGTTCAGTATCCGATGCCAGGAACAAAAAGGTTCTCTAGTATAATGTGGACATTTTGAAAGAGGAGTATATTTGGTGGGGGGGCAAATAGATATTCAGTCAAATCAAACAGATCACTTCAGGTAAGTTCACATTGTTTCCAGTGAGCATTATACAAAGTGTTCAACCAATACAGAACAGTGTGAAACTGGGAGACATGGGCATATTGACGCAAATTAGGTAAGTTTAAACCTCCCGTTCCTGTGGAAGCTGCAGAAGAGAGAAGCGTACTCTAGGTGGCCTCCCTCTCCAGATAAAACACACAATCAACTTATCTCATGCCTGAAAACATGTATGCCCAGGACCACAGGAAGGGTTTGTAAAAAAAACAGAATGCGAAGGAAAATATTCTGCTGGACTGCTTCAGAAAGTTGCGACCACCTATGTCTTCTGCCAGTTGCTGGGTCAGGGAATCATAATTAAGGAGTTCCACGCATCACTGTCTTATTCCACCTGAAAGGGTAATCCCATTTTAAGACCGCAGAGGGTGAGAAATTATGCAAGAGGACTTTGGTTTTTGTTCATTTACCCTGTACCCAGCCAAAGCGCCGAATATGTTAAATCTGTTCCCAAACCACCAGTATGGACTGCCCCGGAGTAGTTAAGGTCAGCAATATATCATCTGCAAAGAGGGAAATCCTATAGGAGCGTCCCCCATAGAAATTCCCTCTATTGCTGGATGTTGCCAAAGAGCCTCAGCCAAAGGGTCAAGGTACAGAGTAAACAACAACGGAGAAAGAGAGCAGCCCTGCCTCATTCAACGCGTGAGAGAGAAAGGATCAGAGAGGGAACCATCCAGTTTCAAATAAGCCTTAGGAGCATGATATATGTTTTGACGTTGCTTTATAAAGCTCTGAGGAAAGCCAAAATATGACAGGGTGGCCCAAAGAAAAGGCCAGGCCACCCTGTCAAAGGCTTTTTCTGCATCTAGCCCCATTAGTGCAAGGGAGATTTTCCAAGTGACAGCATCATCTATTATCAAACAGGAGCATCAAACCGCACCGTGAGCCTGTCGCCCTTTGACAAAACCAACTTGGTCCAAATCA
Organism: Neoceratodus forsteri; assembly: GCA_016271365.2. Lineage (NCBI taxonomy): Eukaryota > Metazoa > Chordata > Ceratodontiformes > Ceratodontidae > Neoceratodus > Neoceratodus forsteri. The sequence continues at coordinate 515,314,422 of CM028137.1, forward strand.
ACTAATGAAGTAGCCCCCAAATAAATTTTCGCATACACCGGAGCTTGATCAGACAACAAGGTCCTACTAAACATCCTGAAGAGTGTCCATATGTTTGGCCGTAATAAACAGATAATCCAGAGAGGAAGCGACATCTGTTCTAGTTGCCACATAAGTATATTCCCTAACCGTGGGAAAACAGTGGTGCTAAACATCAACAATACCCAAAGCGGACAAATGAGTCTCCTGAAGAAAAAGAACCTCTGGCTTTTCCCTCTGAAGGGTTCCAGTCCTGGTGGCAAGAGGCCAAGGCTCAACTGGCCTCTGATCTGGAACATAGGCTGCAAAAGCCTTTGGCTGAGGCTCTTCGGCAACATCCAGAAAGAGAGGAAATTTCTATGGGGGACGCTCCCATAGGATTTCCCTCTTTGCAGATGATATATTGCTGACCTTAACTACTCCGGGGCAGTCCATACCGGTGGTTTGGGAACAGATTTAACATATTCGGCGCTTTGGCTGGGTATAGGGTAAATGAACAAAAAAAACAAAGTCCTCTTGTATAATTTCTCACCCTCTGCAGTCTTAAAATGGAATTACCCTTTCAGGTGGAATAAGACAGTGATGCGTGGAACTCCTCAATTATGGTCCCCTGACCCAGCAACTGGCGGAAGACATAGGTGGTCGCAACTTTCTGAAGCAGTCCAGCACAATATTTTCCCTCGCATTCTGTTTTTTTTTTTTTTTTTACAAACCCTTCCTGTGGTCCCTGGGCATACATGTTTTCAGGCATGGGATAAGTTGATTTTGCGTTTTATCTGGAGAGGGAGGCCACCTACAGTATGCATCTCTCGTCTGCAACTTCCACAGGAACGGGAGGTTTAAACTTAGCTAATTTGCATCAATATGCCCATGTCTCCAAGTTTCGCACTGTTCTATATTGGTTGAACCCTTTGTATAATGCTCACTGGAAACAATGTGAACTTACCTGAAGTGATCTGTTTGATTTGACTGAATATCTATTTGCACCCCACCAAATAACTCCTCTTTCAGAATTTCCACATTATACTAGAGAACCTTTTCGTTCCTGGCATCGGATACTGAACAAATCTCTTCTCCCAGCTGAAGTCTTATATCTTAGGGCCTTTGAGGCCAATACGTCTTTATCATCTAGTAAGAGCAATAAGGTTTTCCATAGCTGGACAGCAGTAGGATTGAAACACATTTTTCAGTTTGTAGAACCCTCTGGAATTTGTCCGTTCATCTCACTTCAATCCGAGTATCGCCTTCTTGGGTTAACTTTTCTGGGTATTTATAGCTCAAATAATTTTTACAACCCAATTGTATAGAGCTTTCAGAGATAGGATGGCAGATTCATCTGACTCGATTAGGGCTAGATGGTCTCAAGATCTGGGTATGGATATCTCTAGCTCGGCATGGTAGGGTTCGGCTCTACCGGCATACAAGGCTTCCAGTTCCCGTTATTGGTGAGAATATATGTGGAAGCTTAGGGTACGCTTTTTTCGTACCCCAGCTGTTACTGCAAAATTTTCAACTCCCTCACTTAGCAGATGCTGGAGAGAATGTGGATGCTTATCGGATCAGGCTGATATACTTTGGGCCTGTCCACTATTACACCCCTATTGGGAGGAGATTGCACAGGAAATACAAGCTGTGTATGAGTGCCCGGACCCACTAACCCTGGCTTATATACTAACAGCTGCACCCCCAGATGGGATTAGGGTACACAGACTCAGCTACCGCCAGGTCACCATTCTTGCTTTGGCAGCCAAGAAGGTTATAACCTGGTTGTGGCACTCGAAAGTACTTCCGATCAAAGCGGCATGGGGTTCCCTGGTCAGGGAAATATATGCCTTGGAGAAGATGTCTGCAAGAATGCGGAATCCAGAGTCAAGCTTTGATCTTCTGTGATGTAAGTGGGTTTTACATCAGTAGGACCACTATTCTGATTTTGTCCCGTAATTAGCGGCAACTTTTATGGATTTAGGGGGGTGGACATATTATGCTGGGTGGGGTGTGTTGTCGAGGCACAGGTCAGGAAGCATAGAAAAAACCAGGAGCAGTTGTAAAATTTGCAACAAGAGTATTTATTTGTACTAGTCCGTGCAACCCCCCTTCTTAACAAGCATCCTGTTTTTTTCTAAAGTGTTCCAGTATATTTCAGGCAGGTGCTGGCAGGAACACAATGTCCTAGAACTGAGGCCTAATTGCACTAAGGTAATCTCCTTAGATTCCAATAGCTTTTTGCAATCATCTCAAGATATAATTATATACATTTCAAAAATGAACACTATATAATTTCTAAACAAAGGGATCCCAATATCAGTTATATTCCCACATAATGATTTACATGTATTTTTATATCAGCAGATATGCAAGGGAGGAAAAGACAAAACAGCAAGTGAAGACTGAGAGACAGTGAGAGGCAAAGAATTGCGAGACTGTCGGGGTGATCAAATCCTTGGTCTCTCAGGAAAATGTGATTGTGCAACCAGACAGACAAGAGACAGGAAAAGAAAGAACAGCACAGATCCCCACATTCAAACTCTGCATAACAACTGGGACAGGGTCCTATTCTACCCTGTCACAGGGGGCTTGGTGGTGATTGAGGAACAGGGGTTGGCCCTCGTACTGTTTTGGGGAGGGCTTTATTAGGCACCTATTCCTCTCTGTTTAAGGATTTTGCTATTCTACTTCTTCCCATGGAGTTGGTTATCGGTTATTTTATTTTTCTTCTTTTATGGTATTTCTAATTTAGAGTTCAGAATCTGAAGATGGACATTTTCAGTCTTTACAATATATTTGGTTTATGATCACTAATTTCTGAAGAACCATGGAATAGACTCCGTCATTATGTGGTAGGTCAGGAGCTATTACTAACTGTTTTGCCCATCAAATTTGATTTTACATTTGGACTGCATACTTTGATCATTATGGACATTGGTTCATGGACAAAAATTTATTTTGGTTCCATCTTCTGAATTCTTGTTTTCGAAGAATGTATTATATTGGTTATATTGGTTCTTAATATTTTGTTTTTATTTAGTGAGTTACCATTTTGATATGTCTTTGTTAATGTGTTATCCTGTGTATTTTGCCTGTGGTATCTGGATAATCTAATAATTTTTAATAAACAGTGATCATTAAAAAAAAAGTATCAAAATATCATATGGAAAAAGGGCAAGGTGGTTGCTTAGGCCCTCCCAGAAGCAGGAGGTTCCTTAAGTCCCTCCATGCTGCCAAGGATGTCAGTAAAAACCTCCTACGGTCTTTGTATGATATGTCTGATGCTGTTGCCAGGGCTGCTGCCACGGGTATTTGCCTTCTTAGGCATGCCTGGTTGTGGGTATCCAGTTTTGTGGCTGTTGTCCAGCAAAAGGTACTTAATGCCCCATTCAATGACTCTAAACTCTTTGGGCCTGATGTCCAGGACATAATCAATGACTTGCAGGCTTCTGGCAGGGCCCTCACATCTGTACACTTGCTGTACCATACCCAACCTCAGAGCAGACGGAGGCCGCCCTTTCATAAGGTGTCCCAAAAGTCCAAAATGGGCTCTAGACTCACAGGTAAATGGAAAGCCAGTTCTACCTTGCCTACCCCCTCCCTCCACCTCGGACAGTGCCGCAACACGGCCCAGAGGCAATGGACCAGCTGGTGGGTCTGCCTCTGCCTGACTCCTTGCCAGATCCCCCCTTCCAGTCCCTGACCAAGAGGTGTGTTCGGAAGTCAGTTCTCCCTCCATTTCCATCAATGGAGAACCATAACTTCAGATGTTTGGATTCTTCAGATAATAGAGAGGGTCATACCCTGGAGCTTTTAGAACAACCCTCAGAGACTCCTCCAGTATGTTCAACCTACCCTATGGACCACGCAGAAGTCCTTTGGGAGAAGGTGCACTCCCTTCTGTGGAAAATGGTGATCAAGCCAGTGCCCAGGAGTCAGAAGAACAGACTGTTTTATTCTAGGTTTTTCCTGGTCTCCAAAAGAACTGGAGATCTGAAGCCTATTCTAGATCTCAAGGACCTCAACCTTTATATCCAGTACAGAAAGTTTCTTATGGTCACTCTGCCAGGCCTGCTGCCTCTGCTTAAGCAGGGTGACTGGCTGTGCTCCCTCAATATGCAGGACGACTACCTGCATATTTTGGTGTGCTCACCGCATGGGCGGTTCCTCCAGTTTCTTTTTCAGGGTGAACACTACCAATTAAGAGTCTTGCCCTTTGGCTTGTTCTCTGCACTGCTGGTCTTTACGAAATGCTTGGCAGTGGTAGCTTTTGTCCTTCAGCAAGAATGCCTGTATGTCTTCCCTTACCTGGACGACTGGCTACTCAAGGCCCCATCCAGGGCTCACCTTCTCCGAACTCTGAAGAGGACCCTTTAGTTGTTCCACTCCCTGGGCATTACTATCAGCCTGCCCAAGTCCGTTCAGATCCCTACCGAAAGGCTGAAGTACATAGGGCGGTCCTTGACTCAGCACAGGGCAAGGCCTTCCCACCGCCGTACAGACCGAAATGCCTTACATCATAGGCTCAGGTGTCAGCCGCTGTGTTTCAATTAGGGTTTACTTGAGGCTCCTGGGCCTCATGGCCGCAGCTGTTGTCACTGTCCCCATGGCTAGACTGCACATGCGGGTGCTCCAGTATACCCTTTGGGTGCAGGGAACCAACGCACTGATGACCTGGAACAGCTGGTGCTGGTTTCCTCACTGGTCTGCAAGATTCTGAGGTGGTGGATGGAACCCCAAAATCTCTTCAGAGGCGTCCCATTCCTGATCTCATCTCCTCATCAGATTCTCACTATGGATGCCTTCGGCTTGGGCTGGGGGGGCACACCTGGGGCCCTGCTAGATTCAGGGTGCTGGATCCCAGATCAAGACGTCCCTCCATATAAACGTCCTTGAGGTGAGGGCAGTTCTGTATGCCATGCTGGCCTTCCAGAACCACCTCTCTCTGGGCCAGTTGTTGATTCAACCAGACAATCTCAGTGTGGTCTACTATATCAACAAACGGAGGGGATGCATTTGTATCCCCTTTGCAGGAAAGAAGCAGTGAGGGTCTGGTATAGGGCACTGGACCTCTTGGCAGTCCATGTCTCAGGTGTCCTTAACACTGGTGGACAGCCTCAGCCAGACTCTGTCCAGGATGCACAAATGGGAGCTTCTGTCATTCACTGCAGAAGACCTTTTTGACAGGTGGGGTCATCCAGAGTTGGACCTTTTTGCGTCCCCACTCAATGCAAAACTGGCCAATTTTTGCTTGCTAGATCAAGGGCCTGGAGTTTTCTGGTGAGACGCATTGTCCCTCTCTTTGAATGGGAGGTTCCGTTATGCCTTCCCTCCATTTCCTCTGCTTCAGAGGGTGTTAAGCTGCAGATGGAGGGGACCACAATAAGCAGATATGGTTTCCTTTACTGCAACAGTTAGCAGTGGAACCTCTGATCACCCTGCCTCTCTGCAGGGACCTACTGATGCAGGCTCAGGGGACCCTGGTCCATCCACACCTCAAGTCCCGCTGTCTGAATGCCTGACGTCTGAGGACGGAGCCATTGCGCAGTTCAGGCTTTCCCAGAAGGTAGCCAACTTCCTGGTGGCAGCTAGGATGCCCTCCACTAAGGCCACCTACGCCATGAAGTAGAAGAGGTTCACCATCTGGGCTGCCAAACACCATCTGGACCCATTCACCTGTACAGTGAGACAAATCCTGGACTACCTGATATCACTGCGCTCAACAAATAAAGCATATTATTATTATTGCTGGACTTAGCCCTTCAGTTTTCATTCCTCAAGGTACAACATTTGCCCATATCTGCCTTCCCCAAAGACATGGATGGTTGTACTGTGGCTCAGCTAGATTTTGACCTGTACTTTTCTCATGGGCATCCTGCATCTGAAGCCTCCAGTCCGTAACCCCGTCCCGCCTTGGGATTTAAATTTTATTTTAGAAAATTGACCCTGTCTCCATTTAAGACAGCTGTGTCTTGCAAGCTAGGCTTCCTTTCATGGAAAGTGTTTTTGGTTGCTCTTACTTCTGCTCAAAGGATTTCCAAACTTCAGGCTCTCTGCTGTGAGAAGCCTTCTTTGATTTTTCACAAAGACAGGATGTCTTTGTGCATGAATCCTACGATCCTACGAGTCTAGCCATTGGGTGACTTGGACCAACCACTAAATGCACTATCTGCCTCTTCCCAGATAAAATAATCGAAAACTAAAATATTATCAATATACAATACTTAAAATTGAGTGTAAATCCTGTGTTTAAATAACAAGCTGTCATAGAAAATACCATAAGATAGAAACCACATTCCAAATACAAACAGTAAAAATCATCCAGTAAAGAACAACCTCAAAACATGTAAAAAAAAAAATCTTCCAAAACCCCTGGGCATTCACCCTGATTGAGACCCCACTCCAACCACCCAAAAGAAAATCCCCACACTGAAGACCTGTGGGAGGTGATACACACAGGGCAGGTAAACCAATCTGAAATAAGTCCTGTGAATGAGTCCCCTACCGCTCATAGAAAGAAGCAGCAAAAAAGCCAGACATGACAGTCATATAAACTATATTACCCAAAATAGCAGAAAAGTTGTCACAGCCGAATTTGGGGCCTGTAACAGACAAAATTCAACAAATGTCAAACCCAACCCGCCCTAAATATCTCACTGCAAACGGCAGCAAGTAAAGAGCATTACTGCCAAACATGACAAATAACAAACTATTCCAGAACAAAAGGGAGAATGCCCAAGGGAATGACTTCCTAGGTAGGGAGGCAACAGAAAAAACCTCCTATACGGGAACAAGTAACAACTCCCAAGGGGGTAAGGCCACTGTATAGTAGTGGGCCCCCTTTACCACTCACAAAAAAGAACAGGGTGGCAAAAAATAAGTACATCCAGACTAGAGGGGCAATAGGTCCCCAGGTAAACCCCAGAGCAGATCTCCCAACCCTACCCTGTCCCTTCTGAAAAGTACAAATATAAGACATCATACGCCAAGCAACCCCCAATGGAAAGCTGAGCAACAAATGAATTAGGAAAAAAAAGGGAGAGAAGATAATCTTCCCGTATGTCCTCCCCGGACCCCAAAGTTGAACAAAATAACTCTGCAGATAATAAAATGGGTTCAATAATAATAAAACATAAAAACGTACCATAAGGTGCATAATAACATCCACTTCCCTATATAAATATCAAAGCCTGCTCACCGCCCCTCAGAAATGAACAGAAAACTGAGAAAATGTACCCTGTCCCACTCCCCCCACCAAAAGCCTCCCCAAACTGTTTAAAACAACCCTACAAATAACAGCTGGACTTTGTTGATAATATAAAGACTAATCAACTATAAACGAAACTACGCTCCCCAATCACAAATATAGAGATTAGAACCCCTTCTGCCCCCTCCCAGCATAATAAATCATAACCCCCCCCAAAAAAGGGGGGGGGTTCTCAACAGTAATAACCACAAACCACCCCAATAAACAAACTCTAGCCAGAGCCGACAGGGCTGTGAAGAGCTACCAAATGACCAAAGTTATTTTCTTGTTGGTGCCATATAGTGCTGTTTAGTCACAATCATCAAAAAATGGAAATTACGTACCTACCGTAATTCTTGATCTTCTTGGACGAAGTCTCCACCACTAATTCATACTAATGGGAGTACGCTGGAGGTGCTAGGACCCAGCCGGAGCCAAACATTTTGAGGAGGTCCGGTGCCGAGATAGAGCCAAGAGGAAGCGGCACCACGAGCCAAGCTCATGCGCTATAGACTATCTCGGTGCTGACCCTCCAACCACCTCAGTACCCCCCCCCCCGAGGACGTGCAGCATAACTAACTTAGAGAGAAGTAATCTAAAAATTGGACACAAGATGGTCTGAATGACCCGTGTGAAAAGGGTCAAAAACAAAGTCTTCACAGTCCAACCATTGAGGGAGTGAAGACCAGAAACAGAGAAGTGAGCTCGGGGGATGGTGGATAGGCGTGTGAATGAGTGGTGGAGACTTTGTCCAAGAAGATCAAGAATTACGGTAGGTAATTAATTTCCATATCTTCCTGGACATAAAGTCTCCACCACTCATTCACACTAATGGGAGAGTACAGAGCTAAATAATCCCCCGAGACGGGCGGCAGGAGAGAAATGAACTCACTTTTTAGGACAGAAGTCCGTTAAAAATTGTCCTGCCAAATGACTGATGTCGTCTGGCATGGACATCCAAGGCATAGTGCTTAACAAAAGTATGCACGGAGCTCCAGGTAGCCGCATTACAAATGTCTGCAATGGGGACATTACGAATTTCTGTCAGAGATGCCGCGACTGCTCTGGTAGGCTGAGCGCACACTCTGCCTTCCAGCTTGACCTGTGCCATGGAATAGCAATGGTGAAGGCATGCTACTAGCCACGTTGAAATACACCCAGTAGCAACAGGTTGACCCAGCTGGGTCGTGCTGAAGGAAACAAACAGTTGTTGAGCCTTGCGAATTTCCTTCGTTTTATCCAGATAGAACCGCAAGGCTCTTTTTACGTCTAGGGAATGAAGGGTACACTCTCTCTCATTCTGGAAGTTGGCAAAGTAGGTAGGAAGGACTAAAGGTTGATTCAGATGGAATTCTAAGACAACCTTAGGCAGGAACTTAGGATGAGTCCTACGTACTACTTTGTCCTTGTGAAATACAGTATACAGGGGGGGTCTGTGACCAAGGCGTGTATTTCAGATACCCTACAAGCAGAAATAATGGCCACCGGGAAGGCAGTCTTCCAAGAGAGGAATTTCAATTCGTAAGTAGCTAGAGGCTCGAAAGATTTACGAGTGAGCATGTCTAGCACAAGGTTAACATCCCAGGCTGCAACTGGACGTCGGATAGGAGGTCTGGTATGCAGAATCCCCTTAAGAAACCTCTTAACTACAGGCAGCTGAGCCAGTGACATGGAGAGTACTGGCATGATATGCCGAAACTGCACAAAGATGAACTTTATGGAGTATTGCAGACCTGTGTTTGAGAGGTCTAAGAGATACTCCAAGACTTTATTCAGTGGGCAGGAAAAAGGATTCCAAGAGGATTTTGCACACCAGATAGAGAAATGCTTCCATTTAGCTGTGTAGTTTTTTCTGGTGGCTGGCTTGCATGCAGCCAAAAGAATGTCCGAAACCCTACGAGAAACATTAAACCTATTCACCTCTATCTCCTCAGGAGCCAAGCGTGGAGGTGAAGGGACCTCAGGTTGGGACGTACTACAGGGCCCTGGGTCAGAAGGTTCGTCTGATGGGGAAGAAGTTTCGGAGAGGTGTCCAATAGTCTGTTGATTAGGGGAAACCAGATCTGACGAGGCCAGAACTGGGCAATGAGAATCATTCTGCCCCCGTGCCTTCAGTTTGAGCAGTACCCTCTGAATTAGGGGAAGAGAAGGAAATGCATACAGAAAGTGCTTTGTCCACTGCAGCCTGAATGCATCTTGACAAAAAACGCCAGGTCCTGGATTTCTGGAGCAGAAGAGAGGCAGTTTTGCGTTGAGTGGAGATGCAAAAAGGTCCAGGTCCAGAGTTCCCCACTCTTCAAAGAGTGACTGAACGACGGTTAAGTTGAGAAACCACTCATGAGGATCTGTCTCCGTTCTGCTGAGATGGTCCGCCAGCTTGTTTTGTACTCCTGGCAGGTAAACCGCCTGAATCAGAGCCTTGTGCTCCAGGCACCATTTCCACACTCTCATTGCTTCCCTGCATAATAGGTAAGAGTGTGCACCGCCCTGTTTGCTGATGTAATACATCACTGCCTTGTTGTCCGTTTGAAGGAGAATGTTCTTGTGACAGTGTGTCCTTCAAAGCTCAGACTGCATAGAGGACGGCTCACATTTCCAGGATGTTTATGTGAAGTCGAGACTCATCTCGAGCCCAAGTACCCTGAGTGTGGAGATCCCAGCAGTGAGCTCCCCAACCCATCGGGGACGTGTCCATGGTAATGGAGATCTGATGATCCAGAGGGGCAAAGGGATATCCTTCCAGAAGGTTGCCCTCCTTAGACCACAAGGTGAGTGACCTCTTCAGAGATTCCATTACCCTGATGAGAAAGGACTGAAGGTGAATGGTTGGGGACCACTGAGTACTGAGCATCCACTGAGAGGTTCTCATGTGGAGACGAGGCAAAGGTACAGTGAAAACCGAGGATGCCAGGAGACCTAGCATCCGTTGCATCGAGAGAGCTCGCACTAAGCTGTGTTCTCTGATGAAGCGGGCCATCTGTAAGATATCGCTCCTTTTGTCCTCTGGAAGAAAAGCTTTCACACAGGAAGTGCCCAGAAGGGTTCTTATGAAAATGAGCTTCTGAGAGGGCTGTAACTGTGACTTTTTGAGGTTCAGCAGGACTCTCATGGACGTGAGGCAGTCTGAGGCCATGGCCACGGCCTCCAGAGTCTCTTGCCTGGAGGGGCTTGCTAGAAACCAGTCGTCCAGATATGGGAACACTTGGATTCAGATTTTCCTTTGATGTGCCGCGAGAACTGCACAGTACTTTGTAAAAACTCGAGGTGCCGAGGATAGCCCAAAAGGCAAGACTCTGAATTGACAGTGCTGACCCAATGCCACGAACCTTAGCTATTTATGTTGATTTGAGTGTATGAGAACGTGCTGGTAGGCGTCCTGCATGTCCAGGGAGGCTAGCCAATCATTTTGGTGAATCAAAGGTAGCAAGGTACCGAGTGATATCATCCTGAACTTTTCCTTGTGCAGAAATTGTTCAACTTTCTGAGATCCAGCATAGGGCACATGTCGCCAGTTTTCTTTGGAACTAAAAAGTAATGGGAGTAGAAACCTGTGTTTTGTTGATCCAGCGGAACTACTTCTACTGCCCCTTTGTTCAGAAGGCCTTGTACCTCGGAAGCAAGAAGGTCTGACTGTGCCGCAGACAGTCTGGGCTGTCGCTTGGGAGGATGACCTGGAGGGGTTTCCTACAGATTGAGAGCGTACCCCTCGCGGATTATCCTGAGGATCCATTTGTCCGATGTTATAGTTTCCACTGGTCGTAGAACTCAGTCAGACATCCTCCCACTGTCGAGGAAGAGTCACCCCTCGGGCAGCTGAGGTGGGACCTGGGCCGGAAACTCAGAAAGTGGCACTGGGCACTTTTGGGCCTTGTGCCTTCTGCTGCGCTTTCTTTTGTGGCTGAGGGGTTTGGTTTCTGTTAAAAACTCCTCTGCCTTTGCCACGAAAGGACTGACGATTGTGAAACTGACGCTTGTTCCCACCTACTCGAGAGGAAGTGGGCGGAGGTCTATCTGTCTTAATGGCAGACCTAGTCTTCTGTGTGGCCTCTAGTGCTTGTTCCACCTGAGGCCCAAACAGATACATACCATCGAAAGGTAAGGCCTTGACTTTCTGTTGGGTGTCATTCGCAAAGCCCGAAGTACGCAGCCAGGAATGGCGACGGGTGCAAATGTTAGCCGCCACCGCCCGGGAAGCAGTATCGAAAGCATCCACTGCAGCTTTAATTTGCTGATTACTGGACTCGATACCTCCGGTTATGGTCTATAGTAGCTCTGAGTTAACCTCTGACTCAGGCAGAGCTTCTACCGTTGCTTTGAGTGAATGCCGAAGAACATACTCATATTGAGAAAAATAGCCCTGGTAGCTGGCAATGCGCATGCTTAGGGTTGAGGCAGCAAAGACCCTCTTACCCAAGGTGTCTATCTTGCGAGATTCTTTGTTTACAGGACGGGCTGTAGATTCCTGAGGTAGGACAGTCTTATCATTCTCTGCCAGGACCACAATGGTATCAGCAAAGGCTTGTGAGGCCAAGATGGGGTGATCCTTGGGAGGGGCATATTTCCTATCTATGGACTTGGCCACAGAAGGAATAAGAGCTGGATTCTTTCACACCATCTGGGAAAGAGTCTTGAAAGAGGGCTGTACTGGAGGGGTTAAATAAATAGTGATTTCCGGAACATGTTGATATTGGAGACGCAGAAGCTTCCCAGGATCGATTTCTGTGGTCTGCAGAGAAAGAGCAGAATTTAAATTCTTGAGCAGAGACTTAAAGGAAAGGTCTTCAACAACAGGCTCTGCAGGAGGACCGATCCCTGCCCCCAGGGCAGAATCGGCATCAACATCACCCCCCAGCCGAAAATCTGGATCAGGCTCAAAATCATCTCATGACAGTCCAGGGGGGACGGCATAGACAGGAACGGAATGAAAAGCAGGAGGAAGAAGAGAGAAAGAGTCTGAGTCTAAAAGCTCTGGACACTAGCCAGCGCCGAAGAGAATGACGCAGAGTACAGAGACGGCACCGACACAGAAAACAGCACCGTGCAAGGCACCGAAAGGGAGTGAGACACCACAGACAGCGCTGACGCCACCCCCGGCACCAAAGTGGGTGCCGATGGGTACTGCAGCACTGCACACAGCGCCGAGACCAATCCCAGAGAAGTCAGCACCGCAGTCAACAGCACCATCACAGAAGTCTGAGAACTGTGATTTGAAGGCAAAGGATGAAAAATGGCAGGAGATAAAGGCATTGGTGTGGACCCCTGCGTCCCAGCCATGTGAGGGGGATAGACACTGGAGCCCGGAGTCGATGGCACCGAAGAAGGCGCCGCATGACTAGGAAGTCCTAACCGCCCTGCCTGCCAATCCGAAACAGACAGGCCCGAAGGCCCCGGCGACGGACCGGCTGGTTCAGACAGTCGGGACAACCCCTGAGCCCACTGCTCCATAAGAGCGGCCCAATGGTGAAACTGCTCATCAGAAGCCCCTCCAATAGGCAGAGAGCAGCTCTGGTGTAGAAGAGGCCGGCTATCAGAGACAGAAACCGGCGACTGGCTCCTGACCCTAACAACCGACTGTCTCGTGCGGACATACCAGAAGGCGACCTTAAGTGATGCCGTTTCTTCTTTGACTGGTGGGCTGAAGAAGAATTCGAGGTCGAACGGTGCCGTGAATGGGACTGTTTCTTTTATGCTTTCGAGGACCGCCATCCTCGAGCACTGGACCGCCTGTTGTCAGACCCCCGAGAGGGTGGCGGACCAGACCCGGCCGGGCTGACTGAACAGCTTTCATATGAAGTCTCCCTATCGTCACCTGCCCCACTCATGGCTGACTCCGTCAATGGAGGGCTGAAGACTTCTTTCTTGTACCAGTAAGTCATTTATTAAAATGTAATCAGTACTTTTTGCGATAAAATACAAAATAATAAAACTGAAAACTAAGCTGCTAGTTTGAAGTTTGACTCCTGGTGGGTGAGCGTCGTCGTCACTTAAGCACACTCGACGGCGGGAAAAACTGAATGGAGGAGGTTGGAGGGTCGATGCCGAGATAGTTTATACTGTACGAGCCTGGCTCGCGGTGCCGCTTCCTCGCAGCTCCATCTCGGCACCGGCCCTCCTGAAAAAGTTTGGCTCCTGCCGGGTCTTAGTGCCTCCGGCGTACTCCCATTAGTGTGAATGAGTGGTGGAGACTTTATGTCCAGGAAGATCTGGCATGCTGCTAATTCAGTCCTCTTGAATTTATTTAGTCAGAGTACATTCTGTTGTGTGTGTGTGCGCGCGAGCGTATATGTGAGTCCATAGGAATGAGATAGCTCACAGACTGCAACTGCACTGTCTGTAATCTGACACTGTAGTCTGACTTTCAGAGGTTCAGTAAATTCCAAACAACATATAATGAGTTAACCCTTAGGTTGCTGAAAGAAATAGAATAAATCTATTAGACTGAGCAGGACAGATGATAGAAACAGCAGTTTAAAAAGGCTTTTTTTTTTGTTAATATCCTGAGAAGTTCTGAGGTACAATACAGTAGCATCCCCCCCCCTTCAGATGCCTTTACCATAGAGCAGCAAATAGCAAAAATCAGAAGGGGGGGTGCACTATTTTGCATCTGTGCAGGAATACTTCCAAATGTCCAAAAAGGGAGTTCCACGATCAGCCGTTTTAGAGCTACAATCTGATCCCAATAGTACTGTAGGCTCCGCCCACAGCCCTAAAAACCAAAAATATCCCAAGACAAACGTAATACATCAGAATGCCCACTAGATGGAGACAAAGATCATAAAATGGCTAAAAAAGAAAACATTTAGATCCAAAATTAAAAGAAAGTTTCCACAACAAAAGCACAATCAAAAGCAAGAACAAACTACACTGGAGGAAGGATAAATCGGTAGAATAGAGATGGAAACACCTCACAAAAGAAAAGAAGTAAAAGAAAAAATGCAAATAGTAAAAAGAAACTAAGATAACAACAAAGGAAACTCATCAGGGAAAACAATCACACAGAACAAACAGAAGTTTCTAGCAAGAGTGGGGAGCCCGTAGCAGACACTCCATAAAGCCACGCTAGGCTAGAGACCTCGAAAGAAACACAGATGCAGGAAAGTCAACAGTAGAAGGGAGACTGTAGGAAGAAGGAAAAACACTACAGGACTGAAAAAAAAAAAAAAGGGAATAACAGCAAAGTAAATAAAACCAACTGTCTGTCGGAGGGACTGGAAGGACATAAGTCCCACGAGCAGAGCCTAATCAAACATTAAGCCCCTGTAGTCCAGAGAATGAAAACAAGTCCAATAGGAGCAGTAAATAAGCTCAGGCCGTGTCCTCTCGATGAAAAGTCTGCAGAAGAGCTCGGATGTTGGCCCGAGACTCTTCTTGCTATGTGGGGAGACCCATTGCCACTGATCGCTCTGCAGAGCATGTTTCTCCCTGGACATCTCTATCTCCATCAGCTCCTCACTGGGAACAAGCTTCCTTGCTTTCAGTTCCAAAAATGCTGCCTCTGGAGTGTCGAAGCACTTTGGGCCATCCCCAAAATTCACCCTCAACTGGACAGGGCACGGGGTGATGAATTTAATCTTTTTCTCCTTGAGGATCCATAAAATAGGTGCATAAGCTCTCCTTTGCGACTGCACCAGAGGAGAAAAACAGGTTACTCACCTGTAAGAGTAGTTCTAGGAATGGTATATGTTGTTCATCCACACTGCTTGGCATGTTCCTTTCCCCCTTTAAATCTTGCTGGAAGTCTTCAAGCTGGCTCCTCCCACCCACCCGGGTGGTATATACCTCGGCTCTGCCCCATGACGCCAGATCTTAGCCCGGCTAGAAGCCAGGTTGTGCTGGCCCTCACAGTCGGGAGGTCAGGGAACTGGTAGGACGAACAACATATACCACTCCTAGAACTACTGTTACACGCGGAGTAACTTGTTTTTCTAGGATCGTGGATATGTTGTTCATCCACACTGTTTGGCAGACTCCTAGCAGTTCTCTGGGAGGAGGGAAGCAAGGCGCACACCCCTACTTAGGGAACAGAGGCTGGAGAAGTGAGGCCCCAAAACCAGCATCCCGGCGTGACTCAAGGTCGATGTGGTAGTGGGTGATGAAGGTGTTTGCTGACTTCCAGGTAGAAGCCCGGCAGATTTCCTGGACAGGGATGTCCCTGGAAGTAGCCATCGATGCAGCAGTATGGCGGGTAGAAATGGAAGTTACGTACCTACCGTAATTCTTGATCTTCTTGGACGAAGTCTCCACCATTCATTCACACTGATGGGATCTACGCCGGAGGTGCTAGGACCCAGAGGGAGCAAACTGTTTTGCAAGAGGGCCGGCACCAGAGATGGAGCCATGAGGAGCGGCGCTGCGAGCCTCGGCTCGTGTGGCAATGACTATCTTGGTGTCGACCCTCCAACTGCCTCAGTACCTTTTTTTCTGAGGAGGTGCAGCGTAACTAACCTAGAATAGCCGAACAAAAACCGGACATAAGATAGTCCGGACGACCCGCATAAGAAGGGTCAACAAAGAAGTCTGCACAGCCTGAAGATTGAGGGAGTGAAGACCAACAACAGAGGTGAGCTCGGGGGATGGTGGGTAGGCGTGTGAATGAGTGGTGGAGACTTCGTCCAAGAAGATCAAGAATTACGGTTAGGTAAGTAATTTCCTTATCTTCCTGGACATAAAGTCTCCACCACTCATTCACACTGATGGGAGAGTACCGAGCTAATAATCCCGCAAGAGGGCGGCAGGAGAAACCAAGAGCTCACAAATTTCGGACAGAAGTCCGTTAAGTATAGTCCTGCCAAACAAAAGATGTCATCTGGCATGGACATCCAGGGCATAGTGCTTGATGAAAATATGCACTGAGCTCCAGGTAGCCGCACTGCAAATGTCTGCAATGGGGACATGGCGGATTTCCGCAGGGATGCCGCGACTGCTCTAGTAGAGTGAGCTTACACTCTGCTCTCCAGCTTAACTTGCACCATGGAATAACAGTGGTGAAGGCATGCCACCAGCCATGCTGAAATGCATCTGATAACGACAGGTTGACCCAGCTGGGTCTCGCTGAAGGAAACAAACAGTTGTTGAGCTTTGCAAATTTCTTTTGTTCTATCCAAACAGAAATGCAGAGCTCTTCTGACATCTAAAGAATGAAGGGTACGCTCTCCTTCATTTTGGAAGTTCGCAAAGTAGGTAGGTAGGACCAAAGGTTGGTTCAGATGGAATTCTGAAACAACCTTAGGGAGAAACTTAGGATGGGTCCTAAGAAAGTACACTTACGTAAGAACTTACCGTAACAGCAGATCTTCGAGAGAGGCTCTTGCAGTAGGTAATTACATATAGGACTGACGTCAGCAGGTGGCAGGACCCCATGGAAAAATTTCTAGCTAGCAGTCTCTGGCGAGGGACTGCCCCCACGTCAGGTGACCGGCATCAGGAGACGTCGGTATAAAGGGGTGGTCCCTCACGCCCGCCTTCCAGTTCTTCCCCGCCATAGGCCAAAAGAGGCCGGACGAGAGAGAAGCGAATATTTCCCTCACTGGAAAAGGAGCTGAAAAAGCTTAGAGGGATGGAGGGCGGTGCGCGAAGCAACACGTTCCTTGTGAAAAATCAAATACGGGGTTTTACACATCAGGGCCTGGAGCTCGGAAATCCTCTTAGCAGAAGTAATGGCCACTAGGAAGAGCGTCTTCCACGAAAGGAACTTCATGTCTGCTGAGGCTGTCGGCTCAAAAGGAGGCAAAGTAAGCTTCTCAAGAACAAAATTCAAACCCCAAGGAGGGGCGGGAACATGGATAGGGGGTCTCAAGTGAAGAACCCCTCTGAGGAATGTCTTAGAGACTTCCAGTTGAGCGAATGTCCTGTCCGCGAAAGGGACATGGTAGGCTGAAATGGCTGCCATGTGTACTTTCAGGGATGAGTGACTAAGACCCAGATCAAAGAGATGGCGCAGGTACTCCAGCAGCCGCCCAACAGGGCACGAGAAAGGCTCGAGACATTTTGAAATGGCCCAGATAGTGAACCGTTTCCATTTCATGGCATAGGTAGACCTAGTGGAGGATTTTTTAGCCTCCACCAAGATTTCGGCCACTCGGGGTGAAACCCCAAAACAGGCTTGAGCTACATCTGCAGGAGCCATGCATGCAGTTGAAGGGACTTGAGACCTGGATGGACCAGGGTCCCCTGATCCTGGGTCAATAAAAGTCGTGACAGAGGAAGAGGAGGTTCCTCTGAGTATTGTTGCAGAAGAGAGAACCAAACTTGCCTGGGCCAGAAAGGAGAGATCAGAATCATTCGTGCTCCTTCCGAACCTAATTTCTGCAGAACTCACGAGATCAGAGGGATCGGGGGAAAGCATAGACGAATCTGTCCTTCCAATCTAGAGACAGAGCATCTCTCCAAAAAATGCCTCGCTCTGGAACGAGCGAGCAGAAGTTGGGAAGCTTTGCATTTAGAGGTGAAGCAAACAGGTCCACCTGTGGCATTCCCCAACGTAGGAAGATATCGTCTAGGACCCCTTGATCCAGCTCCCACTCATGAGCCTGAGCGGATGAGGGACTTAGCTTGTCTGCTAAGGTGTTCTCGACCCCCGGGACATGGATTGCCGTGAGGTGAAGGTTGTGCTGCACTGCCCAATCCCAAACTCTCAACGCTTCCCAGCAAAGAGAGTAGGAATGAGTCCCTCCCTGTTTGTTGATGTACCAAACCACACTCACACACATTGTCCGTCTATACGGCTAAGTGGCCGGGAAGAAGATGTAGAGCTTGGAGAGCATAAAGCACTGCCCGAAGCTTGAGCACATTGATATGAAGCATTTTCTCGAACTTGGACCAAGAGCCCTGGGTCCTGCGAGGTCCGAGATGGGCTCCCCAACCTTCGCCCAAGGCATCTGTAGTCAGAGTCTGTGGGGGGGGGGGGGAAGAGGAAGGCAGAATGGAACTCCCCGGAAAAGGTTCTCTCGAACCATCCACCACTGCAAGTCTCGAACCATGGGGGAGGAGACTAGGACCAGCTGGTCCAGGTCGTCCACCAACTGATCCCATTGAGAGCGAAGTGTCCATTGAGAAACTCTCATGTGGAGCCGAGCTCGAGGGACTGTTGGGATAGCAACCGCCATAAGCCCAAGGAGGCGAAGAACTGACCTCGCACTGACCTGCCTGCGGCCAGACAACAGGCTTACCTGAGTCTGGAGTGTGGCCGCCCTGTCCGGAGGCAGGAAGGCCCTGCCCAGGGTCCTGTCCAGGATCACTCCGATAAACTGGAGCCTCTGGGATGGGATCAAGTGAGACTTGGAAAGGTTGATGGTAATACCCAGGCAGGTAAAGACCTGCTGGGTAAGGGAGAGGAAGTGCAGGAGTTCCTCCCGGGACGAGGCCGCCAGGAGCCAATCATCCAGGTACGGGAAAACCTGCACCCCTCGGGTATGCAGGTAGGCCGCTACCACTGCAAGGCATTTGGTGAATACTCGGGGGGCCGAGGAAAGACCAAACGGGAGTGCTTTGAACTGGCAGCGGCCCCCCTGGAGCGCAAAACGAAGGTATTTGAGGTGGGAAGGACGGATAGATATGTGTAGGTAAGCATTCTGCATATTCAGAGTGCACAGCCATTGTCCCGATCGAAGGAGGGGCAGGTGACTCTGCAGGGAGAGCATTCTGAACCTCTTGTACTCCACGAATAAGTTTAGGGAACTAAGATCCAGAATGGGTCTTATATCTCCTGTCTTCTTCGGGACCAGGAAGAAGTGGGAATAGTAACCCGTTCCCTGAAAAGTGCTGAAATCTCTTCCTGGACCAGAAGATGATGTTCCCGAGAGTACAACGATGACCTTGGGAGAGGGTGACGAGGTGGTTTCTGTAGAAACTCTATTGAGTGTCCTTCTGCGATTAGCTGGAGCACCCATGAATCTGAAGTTATCCTCTCCCAGCCCGGGAAGTGGAGGGAAACCCTCCCTCCTACCGGTTCCTCTGGGAGGCCCGGAGGCTGTGGGAGAGGAAAGGAGTCAGGTGGTGTGGGGCAGCACCGCAGCTGAAGCACCCGCTGCTTTTTTGGGCGGGGCGGGGCTTGGCAGCTGGGGGGGCCCGGCGTTTAGTGGCCCGCTTTCCCTGGGGTTTCGCCTTTGGCTGATTCTGTCTGCGAAAGGGACAGCACTGCGATTGATGGGGGTGATACATAAAGTCAACGGACTTTAGTGCCGTCCCCTTCTCCTGCAGATCGGTGATGATGTCCTTGACATCAGTACCGAACTCCGGAAGGGCACTTCCTGGATAGCGGACTGCACTTCCGGGACCAACCCTGACACACAGAGCCAAGCAGGACGTCGT
Organism: Neoceratodus forsteri; assembly: GCA_016271365.2. NCBI lineage: Eukaryota > Metazoa > Chordata > Ceratodontiformes > Ceratodontidae > Neoceratodus > Neoceratodus forsteri. The sequence goes on from CM028137.1 coordinate 515,333,980, forward strand.
AAGCCTATGGAGAAAGCTGAGCTCCTGCCAGCAGTGTCCACTGCATCGTAAGTCGCATGAAGCATGTGTCTACTGGCCGAACGTGCAGAGTGGACGAGGTCAGCCACTTACTGCTTGACTTGAGAGTCCTGAAGGGAGTCCAATTTGGCTTGCACCTCAGTAAGAACTGCCTTCTGGTAATCCCCCATGTGACCAACATAATTCAGGGCCCTAATCCTCAGCGTGGAAGAAGTGAAAATCTTCTTGCCATACTGGTCCAGAAGGCGGGATTCTTTGCCAGGTGGCGAAGAGCTAAGATGTTTCGAGTTAGCTGTCCAGCTGTGAGCGGCCCTAATCACGACGGAATCAGCACGAGGGTGAGAATCTAAATAGTCAACACCCTCGGGAGCCTGGTATAGCCTGTTCGACTTCCGAGGAAGTGGGGATAACGCAGACGGCCGTTTCCAAATCGTGGTAATGAGGTCGGCATGAGGCTCGATCCAGGGTGGCACCAAGGTGGGAGCTGTCACGGGCAGATCTAGATGCTCAGTGAGTTTTACCCGCTGTGGATCTGGCTCCAAAGATTGCCACTTATGTACCGCCTGGATTTTGCACAGCAACTCTGTGAAAGAAGGATCCTCTGGAGGAGACTTTGGAGGAGTCCCTGGCCTAAGTTTAGATGGAGAGCGTGGCTCGTTGTCCCGCTCACAACAACCGACGGAGTCTGAGGTGTCCGAGGAGGAGGAGGAAGATGGTGTGAAGAAGAAGACTCCCTCTCCTGGCGAGGGGGAGGAATGGACCCCTTGGGAAGCCCTCGGGGAAGCATGTCCTGCCCCTCTCTAGACCCAGAGGGTTTAGCCCTGGTGTCCGGAGGCGGTGAGGGAGTTTGTCGTCGAGGACGTACGGGAACCGGTACAGGCACCATCATCGGAAGACAACTCTCCACCTCTCTGGTGAGCTGAGCTTTGGCCTCAGCCCACCAGGAGGCCAAAGTCTCATGCAAGTTCACCAGTGGCTGGGGGGGCAGTGGTGGAGGAGGATACAGGTATGGGTTACACCCATAAGGCGCGTATATATAACCCGATGGCGGAAAGCCCGGCGTCGGATATTGGGGCACCAGGTACTGCAGCGGATAGGCCAGCGTCGGGTACTGCAGCATCGGATACTGCGGCCCCGGGTAAGACGGCGTCGGATACCTGGGAGCCGGGGGAGCTGCCGGAGCAGACGGCCCAGCCGGAGGCCCCACGGGCGGGTCTGGAGCAGAAGGCTCGGTGGGGGGAGGGCCCGGCATTGGGGCAGCATCCGGGAGAGGAATGACGCATAAGAGTCGGTATCACCGACGCCGAGCTGGTGTCCGGGAGCTGACGTCAGATCGGTCGGACCAGCAAGCAGACGGTCTGACAGGGGCAGAACAGGAACCTCAGCGTCTCCCGGGGATGGGGGAAGAGAAATCCTCAGGATTAGGCTGAGGAGACTCAGGTTCCCTGGAGGGCAGCGAAGGCTGCGGAGAGCCAGGGACGATGGACGTGGGAGGGTCTGGCGTCAGCTCTTCCGCTCTGCGGACGTCAGGTGAACCGATGTTCGGCTTACCAGCGGAATAACGGGCGGGCGCCGGAGGAGCCCGCGTCTGACTTAATGGACTCTTTGCCGGAGACAGGCCGCGATAGACAGGCGGTCTGGTCGGGTGGAACAGTAGCCGTGCGTCGCCCTGAAGGGTCGGGCGACTTACCGACTTTCTCCATGCGGGCGTCAAGAGGAGCCGACATCTGGCTTATCGGAGCCGCTTACACCAGTAGGCTGTGCAATTACGGCTTTACCGGGAGCGGAGGCCTCCAAAAGCCCGGAGGAGGTGCCGGCGAGGCCAGCCTTGAACCACAGGCAGGCCGACACCACCTTAAAGCCTCTAAGGCGACTGTCGTGAGGCAGTCCCAGGGGGCGTTACCTGTAACTGGCGACTCCCGGAAGAAGTCGCGGTGGATGAGAAACCCTTGTCCAGTGCTTCTCCCTTGTCCTATTTCTTGCGATGGCCTTCAGGGGAAGCGGACGCCTGCCGGAGCTTTTTCAATTCCTTCTCCATGGAGCTCATTTTCTTTTTCAAAATGTGGGCTTCCAGGGATTGCTGCAGCCGTCTTCATGTGGCTGCGTTGAAGCTGAGGCAGTGCTGGCACTTCTCCACCAGATGGTCGGGGCCTAGGCAAAAGAGGCACAGGGAATGGCCGTCCTTGTGCGGGAGTTGGGCGCCACACGAGTTGCACTTTTTTTGTGCTCAGAGGGTGTAGGGGACGACATACACTGATGAATACCTGACAGATGTGGAAAAAAATTGAAAAATACTCAGTAAAAATACCGACGGTAGAGGCTGACGAGCAAGGAACATTACCGCGAGGCGCTGACATAAGCTAACGGCGGGAAAGAAATACAGGTTACTCACCTGTAACAGGAGTTCTAGGAATGGTATATGTTGTTCATCCACACTCATTGGCAGTATCCTTGCCGCTTTAAATCTTGCCGGAAGGTCTTCAAGCTTGCTCCTCCCACCCACCCGGTGGTATAACTCTCGGCTCCGCCCATGACGCCAGATCTGCCCGCTGGAAGCTCAGGTTGTGCGTCAAGCCGGGAGGTCGGGTGAGTGTAGGATGAACAACATATACCATTCCTAGAACTCCTGTTACAGGTGAGTAACCTGTATTTCTAGGGACATGGATATGTTGTTCATCCACACTCATTGGCAGACTCAGCAGTTCTCCGGGAGGAGGGAGGCAAGACGACACCCCCATATACTTACTTGGGAAAGAGAGACTGGAGAACCGAGGCCCCAAAACCAGCATCCCGGCGTGACTCAAGGTCGATGTGGTAGTGGGTAATGAAGGTGTTTGCTGACTTCCAGGTAGCAGCCCTGCAGATTTCCTGGATAGGGACGCCCCTGGAAGCAGCCACCGTTGCAGCAGTATGGCGGGTAGAATGAGCTCTTATCCTCTGGGAGGCTCCATGCCCGCTAACTTATAGCAGAGATCTATGCAGGAGGTTACCCACCTGCTTATCGTCCGCTTGGCTGCAGGTCTGCCAGATGCGCTTCAGCGTAGGTGACAAACAGCTGGCGAACCTCTCCCGATTTCAGCCGCGCGCCTTATAATAAGCGAGCGCCTTCTAGGATCCAGAGTATGGAGCCCATATTCGGCCTCCCGAGGTGTGATTGGGGTAGAACACCGCAGAGTCAACACCTGGTTAAGGTGAAACTCCGACACCACCTTCGAAGGAATTCTCGGTGGGGCGAGGACAACCTTGTCCCTGTGGAAGACCAGGTAAGAGACCTGATGGAAAGCGCCTGAGCTCTCCCATCCTTCTGGCTGACGTGATAGCCACCAAGAAGGCGGTCTTCCACGACAGGTGAGAGAGAGCACACCTGTGCATAGGTTCGAATGGCTTGCCCATGAGCTTTGCCAGTACCAGCAGTAGATCCCACGGAGGTGGGGGTTCCCGACTGGAGGGGAATGTGATCAAGGCCTTGAAAAAGCGCCAGACCACCTTCTCCTCAGCCATCGACTGCTTCCGGCCCGCCCTGTAAGCAGAGATGGCTGCCAGGTGCACCCTTAGGTCGCCGACCAAGCCTTGACTAGAAAGGACCATAAATAGTCCAAGATGCTTGCCAAGGAACAGGAGGAAGGGTCCAAGCCCTTGTTCTGACACCAAATGGAAAACCTTTCCATTTGAAGGCATAGCATTTTCTGGTCGACTTACGGGACGCCTCAACTACATTGAGGACCTCGTCAGAAAGACCCAAAGCCTGGAACTCTAGCCGCCAGGAACCAGGCCAGGTGCAGGGATTGAAGGTCCGGATGGAACACCTTCCCTGATTGACTGAGAGCAGGTCCGGGCGAGCTGGAAGCTGCCTGGAGTCCTGGAGCTGAGACTGAGGAGATCTGGGTACCAGAACTGGCGAGGCCAGTCTGGGGCTATCAGGATCACCTGCGCCTTGTCCTCCTTGAGAAGCACCTTGTGGATCAAGGGAAATGGGGAAAGGCGTAAAGAGGCTCGGGGTCCATTGCCTCGAGAAGGCATCCCCTGCAGCGAGCCCTGCTGAGGGGGCGGGCATGGAACAGACTCAGCTCATGCTCTCCGTGGAGGCAAACAGGTCCACCTGAGGTGTGCCCAAAGGAGAACAGATGCTGTACTACCTCCGCAGGAGAGACCACTCGTGGGATGCAGCCCTCATCCGGCTCAGGGCATCGGCCAGGGTGTTGGAGGCTCCTGCCACGTGAATGGCTAGAGATCCGCCTCCAGGCTGCGCAGAGAGTGACCAAATGCGGAGAGCCTTGCATAGAAGCATGGAGCGCGCCCCGCCCTGGCGGTTTAGATAGTACATGGTCGTGGTATTGTCCGTCCTGACTCGGACCACTTGACCCCGGAGGAACGGAGCAAAGGCGGTGAGAGCTAGGCGGACCGCCGGAGCTCCAGCAGGTTGATGTGGCATCGACTCCGCGACCAGAGGCCATGAGCCCGGTGTTCCCCAGATGGGCACCCCAACCCATCAGAGAGGCATCGGTCGACAGAGAGACCGCTGGCTCGGGCGGACTGAACGGGATGCCCTCCTGCAAATGATCTGGAACGGTCCACCACTGGAGAGCTGCCCACATCCCCTGTGTCACCGGCACAAGCTGGTCCAAGGGATCGCAGCGCCAGGACCACTGGCTGGCCAGTCCCCACTGAAGGGGACGATGTTCCAGCGGGCCCAACGACCACGCTGGTACAGGCCGCCATGAGACCCAGGAGGCGAGGAAGTCCCGGCAGGGACGCACTGCCCAACCAGAAATGATCGGGCAAAGGAGGAAAGAACCTCGGCCCTGTCCGCCGGGAGCCGCGCTCTGGCTCAAGAGAGTCGAGCTGCGCCTGATGAATAAAATCACCTGCTTCGCCTCGAGTTCCACTTGGCCTCGTGATAAGGAGGCCCAGTTGAGAGCAGACCTGGAGGCCAGATCTCTGGACCACTCCGCCTCTTCCTGGAGGAGCTGCTATCAGCCAGTCGTCCAGGTAAGGGTACACCCGACCCCGGCGCCAGGAATGCTGTCACCACTGCCATGCATTTGGTGAAGACCCTGGGAGCTGGAGACAAGCCAAGGGCATGGCTTGAACTCGAGAGAGATCCTTCCCGAAGCGAAGGAATCTCTGGTGAGACGGACGGATAGGGACGTAAAAACGCGCCCTGCAAGTCCAGAGAGCAGAACCACGCTGCTGCCCAAGGATGGTATTATCTGAGCCAGAGTGACCATCCTGAAGGTTCGAGACCTAGGAACTTGTTTAGGTCGTAGGTCGAGAATGGGCGCCAGCCCCCGTCTGCTTCGAACCAGGAAGTACCTGGACACAAACCCTGGGTCTGAAGGAGGGTCCACCACCTCTCTTACCACCTCCTTCTGGAGGAGGAGAGGCGTCGGCTCGACGAGCCGCCAGTGAGGCTGGGATCCCAAGCCCCCGAGGGCGACGGCTCTGAAGGGTGGTGCCTGCTCGAATTCCAGAGGCAGGCCTCTTCCCACCACCTCCAAGACCCACCTGTCCGTGGTAACAGCGACCAGGCGGAACGGAGTGCGGAGCGCCTCTACGGGGACCCAGGGTAAGGTGACGGGATGGGGCGACACCCTCAGCCCGTCACTGGGCAGGCTTGGAGGAGGGACCGGCCGAGGGACCTCCTGGGCCCTTCCTCCTGCCTCCTGTTAGAGGAAGCCAGGCGGCTTGGGTTTTGGGATGCTAAGGTCGAGCCTGCTGGCCCTGACGCTGTTGGCCGGGCGCCGGGGCACAGAAGGACGAAAGGGCTTAGCTGTGGTTTGGCGGCCTTTGTCCTTCTGAGCGGAAGAGACCGAGTCCAAGGTGGCATTGGACTTCGATCCTCTGCAGGTGACCTTCCACCCCAGGGTCAAGAGGTCAGTCCCCAAAAGGGAACATCCGCCAACTTGTGCTGGGTATCCAGTAAAGGTGGATATCCTCAGCATGCCCCGCCGACGATAGCCACTGCGGCCGCCACCGATCTGCACATGAGTCCCCTACATCCAAAGCAGTCTGGAGCTGCTGTTTGGCCACTGCTCTGCCCTGGTCCCGCACCTGCTTAACCGTAGTCTGCAGATCGGCGGAAGATGAGGGATGACCTCATCCAGGGAGCCCAACAGGGCATGAGAAAAATGTGCCATGAGGACGGCCGAACTGGCCTGACGTAGGCGAGAGAGGACGCATGAGACTTTTCGCCCGACATAGTCCACTTTTGACTCCTTGTCAGGAGGTTTGTCCACATCCTTGGCGCGGGCGCCGAAAACGCTGTCGGTAACCAACCCCTCAGCAGAGGGTGTTCCAAAACCGGACAAGGAACCGTAGGGACCGATACTTCCTGGCCATCCTGGCCAAGGCGAGGGCAGGAAGCAGGGCGCTGCCAAAGTTCCAGTGCTGGACCCACTATGGCCTCGCCACCGAAAGGCCTCCGTCGAGAATCCCTGTCCAGAATCTCCGTGAGGGGATACCTGGCCTGCTTTGGAACGGGTTCGAGCTCCATCCCGTAGACTCGAGATGAGCCAAGCAGTCCTAGGAAGGACGACGGCTATCGCCCATTGGCTGACCTTCCTGAAGACTCCAAGTCCAGTCGCTGGAGAAGAAGGAGGAATCATCTTCGACTCGGAAGAGTCCTCAAGAGCGCCTCTGGCCTGAACCACCCTTCACCTGCCGAGGTCGGTCGGGAGTGAGGGCAACTGACAGCCGATGGTAAACCCTTAGCCGACCGAGAATCCTTGGTCGGAGCCCCAATTGTGGCTGTGGAGGCGGAGGTTCCACCGCAATCGGTGGAGCAGCTGGTTTTGGCCAACAACCGCCTGGTATAGGCCCTCGGCAAGTCGAGGGTTGTGTCGCCGCCCGTGACAGTCATTTAATGGCCGGGAAGGCGCCGAGTCGGCTATTCCCCGCCAGGAGGAGCTGTTATAACATAAGGTCTCGCATCACGACGACTTACGCCAAGCTCCCTCATCCGAGGAGGAGGACGAGGACGATCGAGCGGCGACGCCGCTTATCAAGGGTGCCGAGGACCGAGACCGCCATGACGGTGGGAACGGGCTGGACTCGCCAAGAGGTCCGAGACCGAGACCGAGAGTCCCGGAATTTCGTCGGTGCAGGGAGGTGTCGGCCGAACCGACACCCTTCGCTCGGAAGGTCCATCCGAGGCCTCGGAACCGGAGGCACAGGCGAGCCCACGGGATCCTCAACTCCTCCTGGGAACCGGGAGAGGGGAATCTGGCTGCTAAAGGCGACAGCTCGTCCAATGGGTCGAAAATCTCGACTTCATCAGTGGGAGTCTCGGTCAACTGACCTGACGGGGACACCGTGAGGCCAGTGGCATGTCGAGCGGTCGATCAAGCCGACGGTCGACGGCCCGGGAGAGGGACCTTCCGCCCCAAGAGCGCCGACGGAGGGATTCTACCTTGTCCTCTTTTTGACCGAGAAAAGGTCCAGCAGACGCAGGCCCTTCTCCTTTAGGAGAGGGACAGACAAAGCTCCTTAAAGGAAGCCGTAGGAAGAACCCAGAGAGAGCGGGATAAATGCCCGAGGAGGAAGATACGTGCCACGCTCGCCTTCTTCGAGGGCGCACTATCCGCCGAGCTGATCCGCCGAGCCAGCCGCCGGACACCGCCAACCGGCCTCCTTGACTTCACCGAGGGAACGCTCGGGACGGCCCAGTTGGTAATCGGGCAGCACGGCTCCGAGGACGAGGCCGAGAAAGATGAGCACAGGTCGAAGCCCGCGGGTCGTGGCTCAAGGCCTAAGCAGTAGACACACGTGGAGTGTGGATCCGTCCGAGACATCTTTCACCGCATGGGCATCTCCAAACTGAGTCGATGATCCATCGCAGCCGCGAGGGATCAAGATCAAAGTCTTTTGCAAATATTATTTTAAATCCGCAAACGGAGAAATAGGAACCAGTCACAAACGCAGAGCGTTAAGGAGGGAACCTGAGCTTCCAAGCGGTAAGGAAGATCTGGCGTCATGGGGCGGAGCCGAGAGTTATACCACCCGGGTGGGTGGGAGGAGCAAGCTTGAAGACCTTCCGGCAAGATTTAAAGCGGCAAGGATACTGCCAATGGGTGTGGATGAACAACATATCCATGTCCCTAGAAATGAAAATTACGTACCTACCGTAATTCTTGATCTTCTTGGACGAGTCTCCACCACTCATTCACACTATTGGGATCTGCGCCGGAGGCACTAGGACCCATCGGGAGCAAACTTTTTGCTGGAGGGTCGGTGCCAGAGATGGAGCCGCGAGGAACGGCACCGCGAACCTCAGCTCACGCGGTAATGACTATCTCGGCCGACCTTCCAACCGCCTCAGTACCTTTTTACCAAGGAGGTGCAGCTTAACTAACCTAGAAGGGTAGCTCAACTCTAAAAACCGGACATAAGATAGTCGGGACCCGTGATAAGAAGGGTCGATCAAAGAAGTCTTCACAGCCTGAAGATTTGAGGGAGTGAAGACCAACAACAGAGGTGAGCTCGGGGACGGAGGGAGGTAGGAATGAGTGGTGAGACTCGCCCAAGAAGATCAAGAATTATGGTAGGTACGTAATTTTCATATCTTCCTGGACATAAGTCTCCACCACTCATTCACACTATTGGGAGAGTACCAAGCTAATAATCCCCCGAGAGGGTGGCAGGAGAGACCAAGAGCTCACGTTTCTAGGACAGAAGTCCATTAAGGATGGCTCTGCCAAAGGAAGAATGTCATCTGGCATGGACATGCAGTGCATAATGTTTAACGAAAGTATGCACTGAGCTCCAGGTAGCCGCGTTGCAAATATCTGCAATGGGCACGTTATGCACTTCCGCTAGGGATGCCGCGAATCGCTTCTGGTAGAGTGAGTTTTAAACCTCACCCTCCAACTTAATTCCTGCCATGGAATAGCAGTGGCGAAGGCATGCCACTAACCATGCTGAGATACATCTGACAGCGACAGGTTGACTCCAGTCGGTCTCCTGAAGGAGACAAACAGTTGCTGGGCTTTGCAAAAACCTTGGTTCTATCTAGATAGAAACGAAAGCTCTCTTAACATCCAAAGAATGAAGAGATCGCTCTCCTTCATTTTGGAAGTCCACAAAGTAAGAGGGAAGGACCAGAGGTTGGTTTAGATGAAACTCTGACACAACCTTAGGAAGAAATTTCGGATGGGTCCAGGCACTACTTTGTCCTTATGGAACACAGTGTAATGGAGGATCTGTGACCAGGGCATGTATCTCAGAGACCCCGCGAGCTGAGGTAATGGCCACTAGGAAGGCAGTCTTCCAGGTGAGAAATTTTAGCTCACAGGTGGCCAGAGGTTCAAAGGTTTCCAGTGAGCATGTCTAGTACAAGATTAATGTCCCAGGCTGCAACTGGACGCCTTGTAGGAGGTCTGGTATGCAGAATTCCTTTAAGAAATCTCTTAACTACAGGTAACTGAGCTAGTGTTAAGGAAAAACTGGCTCATGATACGCTGAAATGGCACTAAGGTGAACTTTGACTGTAGAGTACTGCAGATCTGAATTTGAGAGGTCCAAGAGGTACTCCAGAACCTTATCTGGTGGACAGGAAAAGGGATTCAAAGAGGACTTTGCACACCAGAGCGAAAAATGCTTCCACTTAGCTGTGTAAGTTTTCCGAGTGGCTGGCTTCCGTGCAGCCAGAAGAATATCTAAAACCCTACGAGAGACATTGAACCAGTTAACTTCTACTTCTTCAGGAGCCAAGCGTGAAGGTGAAGTGATCTCAGGTTGGGATGAACCACCGGCCCCAGAGTCAAAAGGTTCATCTGTAGGGGAAGTGGTCTCGGAGGAACTGCCAACATATTGAGTAGTGGAAACCACAGCTGCCGAGGCCAAAAGGGAGCAATGAGAATCATTTTGTCCCCCTGGGATTCGAACTTGAGGAGTACCCTCTGAATTAGAGGAAGAGGTGGAAAGGCGTAAAGAAAGCGTTTTGTCCACCGAGCCTGAATGCATCCTGACAGAAAATGCCAGGCCCTGGATTTCTGGAGCAGAAGAGAGGCAGTTTTGGAGCTGAGGGGATGCAAAAGGTCCAGGTCTGGAGTTCCCACTCTTCTAATAGTGACTGAACTATGGTTGAGTCGAGAGACCACTCGTGAGGATCTGTCTCTGTTCTGCTGAGACGGTCTGCCAGCTCATTTTGTATTCCCGGTAGGTAGACCGCTTGAATTAGAGCCTTGTGCTCCAAGCACCATTCCCATACCCTCACTGCTTCCCTGCATAAGGGGTAAGAATGAGCACCGCCTGCTTGTTGACGAATACATCACTGCTTTGTTGTCCGCTTGAAGGAGAATGTTCTTGTGACAGAGATTGTCCTCAACGCCGGACCACATAAAGGACGGCTCTCATTTCTAGGACGCTTATGTGAAGCTGGGACTCGACTTGAGTCCACACACCTTGAGTGTGGAGAGTCTGACAGTGAGCTCCCTACCCCATTAGGGATGCGTCCGTGGTAATGGAGATTTGATGGTCCAGAGGAGCAAAAGGATATCCGTCCAGGTGTTTGCTCTCTTGAGACCACCAGGTGAGTGACCTCTTTAAAGGTTCTGTCACCTTGATGAGATAGGACTGCGCGTGAGAGGTTGGGGACCACTGAGTACTGAGCATCCACTGAGTGGTTCTCGTGTAGACGTGCTAGGGGTACAGTGAACACTGAGGATGCCATGAGGCCTAGCATCCGTTGCGTCGAGAGAGCTGTAACTGAGCTGTTCTCCCCGATGTGACAGGCCATTTGAAGGATATTGTTCCTTCTGTCTTCTGGAAGAAAAGCCTTCACACAGGAGGTGTCCAGAAGAGTCCCTATAAAAGGAGCCTCTGGGAGGGCTGCAGTTGCGATTTCTTGAGGTTCAGCAGAACTCCCATGGACGTAAGGAGGCGAGAGGCTGTCTCTATGGCGTCCAGAGTCTCTTGCCTGGAAGGGCTTGCTAGAAGCCAATCATCCAGATAAGGGAACACCTGTATCCCGACCTTTCTGAGGTGAGCTGCGAGAAATGCACAACACTTTGTAAAAACCCACAGCGCCGAGGATAGCCCAAAGGGCAGGACTCTGAACTGATAATGTTGTCCCAGAGCCACAAACCTCAGGAATTTGTGATGCCTCGGGTAAATAGGAATGTGCTGGTAAGCATCCTGCATGTCCAGGGAGGCTAGCCAGTCGTGTTGATGAAGCAAAGGTAACAGGGTTCCCAGAGAAATCATTTTGAATTTCTCCTTGGGGAGAAATTTGTTTAGCTTTCCGAGATCTAGAATGAGGCGCATTCCCCCGGACTTCTTTGGAACCAGAATGTAATGGGAGTAGAACCCCGTGTTCCGTTGATGCAGCGGCACCACTTCTACTGCCCTGTTGTTCAGAAGGCCCTGAATCTCGGCGGCGAGAAGGTCTGACTGAAGGGTTGACAGCCTGGGCTGCCGTTTGGGAGGACAATCCGGAGGGGTCTCCAGACGATTGAGTGAATACCCCTCGCTAATTATCCGAAGGACCCATTTGCCTGAGGTCATGGACTTCCACTGGTTGTGCATCAGATGACCTCCCACCGGAGAGGAAAAGTCCACCTCGGGCAGCTGACATGGACTTGGGCCAGCAATTATATGCAGCGCTGGGCGCTGGGGCTCTGCACCTTCTGTTGTGTCTTCTTTTGAGGTTGGGCAGGTTGGTTTTTATGGAAACCTCCTCTGCCTCGAAAGGACTGACAATTATGAAACTGACGTTTATTGACATTCTCTCGAGAGGGGGCAGGAGGGGGTCGAGCCAACTTAATGGCTGACCTAGTCTTTTGTGTAGCTTCTAGAGCTTGCTCTACCTGAGGACCAAAAAGATATGCACTATCAAAGGGCAACGCCATTACCTGCTGCTGTGGGTCATTCATGAAGCCCGAAGGGTGCAGCCAGGAATGACGGCGGGTGCAAATACCAGCAGCCGCTGAACAGGAAGCAGTGTCGAAAGCATCCAGGGCTGCTTTAACCTGCTGGTTGTTAGATTCGATACCTCTGGTAATGGTTTGAAGAAGCTCTGGCTTTGTATCCGACTCCGGTAGAGCTTCAACCATTTGCTTGATAGAATGCCACAGGATATATTCATACTGGGAGAAATAGCCCTGGTAACTGGCAATATGCATACTTAGGGTAGAAGCAGCAGCAAAGACTCTCTTATCTAAGGTGTCTATCTTACGAGATTCTTTGTTAATAGGTCAAGCTGTAGTAGTTTGAGGAAGAACAACCTTATCATTCTCTGCCAGGACTACAATAGGATCCGCAAAGGCTTGAGATGCCAAAATGGGACGATCCTTGGGGGCTGAATATTTCCTATCCATGGATTTGGCCACCGAAGGGGTGAGAGCAGGATTATTCCATATAATTTGAGACAGCGTCTCGAAGGAAGGCTGAACTGGGGGAGTTAAATCCGTAGGGATCTCCGGGGGCATGAAGGTATTGGGAGTCTTAACAATTTCCCAGGATCGATGTCTGTAGTCTGGAGAGAAAGAGTGGAACTCAGATTTTTCAGCAGAGACTTAAAGGACAGGTCCTCGACCACAGGCTCTGTAGCAGTAATAGATCCTGCTTCGTCCACTTCATCACCCAACCGAAGGTCTGGGTCAGGCTCAATGTCATCTACTGACAGTCCAGGAGGGAATGTATGGACAGGAAAGGACTGAAAATCAGAAGAGAGGGAAGAAGAAAACGAGTGAAAGGAGTCGTCCTGAAAAGCAGATGGAGCCCTGAGAGCCCCCGGTGCCGAGGAGGCGCACGGCACCAAGAATGACGCCGAGGGACCACGTGGCACTGAAAACGGCGCCGAGAGACCACGCGGCGCCGAGGACGGCACAGAGAAGCCACATGGTGCCAAGGACGGCGCCGAGCGCACTATCGACGCCGAGGACACCGAAAACACCCCCAGACTCCGCAAAACAGGTTTTGAAGGAAGAAGAGCAGGAGATAAGGGCATCAGTGTGGCCCCCTGCACCGTAGCCATGTGAGGGGGGGAAAAACACCTAAGCGCGGAGTCGATGGCACCGAAGAAGGTGCTGCGTGACCAGGAAAGTCCAACCGCCCTACCTGGTCTCCCAATAAGCCTGAAGGCCCACGAGTGACCGAGCCAGGTAGCTGAACCAACCTCCGAGCCCAATGCTCCATAAGAGCGGCCCACTGATGAAACTGCTCATCTGAAGACCTACCTGCGGGCCGGGTAGGGCTCCGATGTCGAAGCCGTTGGCTACCAGAAGCAGAGGTTGGTGACTCCGAAGGAGGAGACCGGCAACTAGCCCCGATAACTGAACGTCTACGCGCAGACATATCAAAGGGCGACCTCGAGAGATGCCTTCTCTTTTTAGACCTGTGGGCTGAAGAAGAGCTCGAGGCCGAATGGTGCCGAGAATGCGACCGTTTATTTTTATGCTTCCGTGGGGACCGCCCATACCCCCGGGCATTGGACTGACCGTTGTCAGACCCCCCTTCCGGAGAAGGCGGCGGACCGGACCCAGCCCGACTGACTGAACAGCTTTCATACGAAGTCTCCCTACCGTCACCTGACCTGCTCATGGTCGACTCCGACAAAGTAGGCTGAGACTTCTTTATTTTTAAAATAAGAATAAACTAAGCGATACTTTATCGAGATAATACTACAAAATAACAAAACTGAAAACTATGCTGCTAATTTGAAGTTTGACTCCCGGCGGGTGAGCGTCGTCGTCACTGAAGCGCACTAGATGGCAGGAAACAAGGAACTGAGGCGGTTGGAGGGTCGACGCCGAGATAGTCATTACCGCGTGAGCTGAGGCTTGCGGTGCCGTTCCTCGCAGCTCCATCTTTGGCACTGACCCTCCAGCAAAAAGTTTGCTCCCAATGGGTCCTAGTGCCTCCGGCGCAGATCCCAATAGTGTGAATGAGTGGTGGAGACTTATGTCCAGGAAGATCTGGAAGGTGGGCGTGAGGGGCCGCCCCTTTATACCGATGTCTCCTGACGCCGGTCACCTGACGTGGGGGCGGTCCCTCGCCAGAGACTGCTAGCTAGAAATTTTTCCGTGGGGTCCTGTCGCCTGCCGGCGTCAGTCCTATATGTAATTACCTACTGCAAGAGCCCTCTTGAAGTAAGATCTACTTTGTCCATATGAAATACCATATACGGAGGGTCTGTGACCAAATCATGTATTTCAGAAACCCTGCGGGCTGAAGTAATGGCCACCAGGAAGGCCATTTTCCAAGTCAGAAATTTCAGCTCACAGGTTGCTAGAGGCTCAAAAAGGCTCGCGGCCGCTGCCTGCCTGGACGCACTCTCTCTGCCCGCCCTGCTGGAACCCTAAGCTGGAACCTCACACAAGGACTCCGCGCCCAAGCGGCCCCTCAGAAACTCGGCGGCCCCTTGTACGGCCACCCGTGGCTGCTGCCCACCTGGGCGCCTCTTCTGCCCGCCTGTTGGAACCCAAAGCCGATCCTCACAAAGACTCTGCGCCGGCTGCGCCTCAGAAACTCGACGGCCCCTCGTACGGCCACCTGCGGCTGCCGCCCGCCTGGACGCACTCTCTCTGCCCGCCCTGCTGAACCCAAAGCCGGATCTTCACACAAGGACTCTGCGCCCGAGCGGTGCCTTAGAAACTCGGCAGCCCCTCGTACGGCCATCGCGGCCGCCGCCCGCCTGGATGCAGTCTCTCTGCCTGCCCTGCTGGTACCCAAAGCCGGATCCTCATACAAGGTACTGTTGCTGTTTTGCTTGCTCGAGCTACGGAAAGACGGCAGTCTCCTGATTGGTGCGGCGCTGCGCTACCGGAGCCTGACTGGTCTGGCCCGCGCCTCGGACTTCTCCTGACTGGAGCGCCTTTTTCAACCCTCAGCACCGTTGACTTTACTTGCTCACCACTGCTACTACAGTCTCTTTTTATGAAATGTTAACTGTTGAGCTTTGATGCATGTTAGATATCTACCTCTGCTTGCTTGTACCTGCACAGATGTAAAAGCATGATTTGATCTAAACCGTAGCTATCCCAATTGCCGTCGTACAGCTTACTACTTTCCTTCATTAGATAAGACTGACTAGCTACGGTTTAGCATTGTTGCCTGTTTTTTGCGCATTATTTCACCTTTATCTGTCTACCCTCCCCTTGTTATTTTTCACTGGCTAAACTTGTACGCTGTTCCCATTTTAAGGTGATTCACCCCATCCCTGTCTCTCGAAACTCTCTTAGCAGGCCCATACGAACCCCCCAGCCCCCTCGCCCCGTCTCTCTAAACTGCTCTGCCTCATCTTTTGTCTCACACTAATCCCATCCAAACCCTATTCTCACCTCGGCTACCTTTTGTCGAAACACCTGACTGCCCCCACCCCCTACTGTCTGTCTGCACGCCTGCCTCCCACCCTCTCCTGCTGATACTTTACAATCTCCCTTTCTTTTCTCCACTAGGACTCCGAGCCGGCGCTTCTCAGAAAAACCGGCATGCCCTCGTCGACCCACCAAGCCGCCACCTGCCTGACGCACTCTCTGCCCGCCTCTGCTGGAAACCAAGGCCAGATCCTCACACCAGGTATGGTCGCTGTTTTGCTTGCTCGAGCTGCAGAAAGACGGCCATCTCCTGATTGGTGCGGCGCTGTGCTACCGGAGCCTGACTGGTCCGGCCTGCACCTCGGACTTCTCCTGATTGGAGCGCCTTTTTCAACCCTCAGCACTGTTGATTTTACTTGCTCAACACTGCTACTACAGTCTCTTTTTTTCTCCTCCCCTCACCCCCTTCCAGGCCTCCTTTAAATAATCTCCCAGCCTCACCCTCCTCTCTTAGCTCTCTTTCATTGGCTCTGTCTCTCCTCCCCACATCTCTTCAAACGTTCTGGCAAGCAGGGTGTTGCTGAACTGGTAGCTCTGCCCTCCCTACAAGTTTTCTCCCTGGTCGTCTGTCTTTTCCTCAAATTCCCTATCCATATTATCTTGGTACTGACAAGTAGCATCTATTCACCTTGGGCCCACTTCTAATTACCACAATCTCTACCTTGTCCCACAGGAGTATAACAGATTTTTGCAGGCATCCCACCTCCTCATTCCTGCTCACAAAAATGA
This sequence comes from Neoceratodus forsteri, assembly GCA_016271365.2. Taxonomy (NCBI): domain Eukaryota; kingdom Metazoa; phylum Chordata; order Ceratodontiformes; family Ceratodontidae; genus Neoceratodus; species Neoceratodus forsteri. Next base: position 515,350,041 of record CM028137.1, read on the forward strand.
CCCAGTGCCTGATGTTTTTTTTTGTCTCCTCTATCCCATTACTCCACCTGTTGCTGTTAAACATACCTCCAGCTTCTCCGGTAATCTCTCCCCTCTTTTCCCATGATTTCTATTTCTCAAACCTCTTAGTGGTGCCCAATGTGCATTGTGACTCCACTCCTTTTCTACCACATAAGGTATGGTTAAACATCGTCTCTCAGGTCTTCAAAAATTACTACCTTCGCTTGCGGGCCTTATACCCTTTCCTGCCACTCAGACCTTGGTATTTGCTCCTTATGGCCATTCTGCTCTCTGGCGACGTACAGCTAAACTCGGGGCCAGTTAACCCCGCACCTAACCCAATTAGCAACACAAAAGGACTAAAATTGCTCACCTTAACATCAGGAGCCTTGTGCACAATCTCTCTGAACTAGAAGCTTGGACCCTCCTCTACAAACCTGACATTTGCCTAACTGAAACCTGGCTCAAACCCTCCACCCCTGACACTGCTTGCTCCCTCCCATCCCACAATCTCCTAAGACAGGACCAACCTGCAACCAAGAGAGGTGGCGGCATAGTTATTTATTTAAAAAATCACCTTCAGCTGTCTGTTATTAACTCGCCTCCCCCCTGCACTGTGAAGCCCTTCATGCCCGTCTCACTCTCGGAACCAAACTACTTCATATTGTCTGCACTTACAACCCCCTAAAGGTGCCCAAAGAGGCTTGGATGAACTACTGGCTCAAACCTCACTCTTATCCGGAAGAAATGAAATTCTCATACTCGGAGAAATAAACATAAACTGGCTAGGAAGCTCCCAAGCCCTATCCCAAACCAAACTACAAAGTTCAAACCTGCACCAACTGATCTGTGAACCTACAAGGACCGTCCCCCACTCCAACACCAGAACATTACTGGACTGGATAATGTCTAATCACCTGGAACACATAGTCTACTCAGGTGTACTAGCTGACACCATCACTGACCACTCCCCCACTTTCTGTGTTTGGGGTAAAGGGAGGTCAGAACCTACACAGTGCAGGTACATCTCCTTTCTCAACTATGCCTATTTTGACTCTCAGGCATTCTTACTGAACGTTGCTAACATTTATTGGTCCTCTCTCTTTGAGTCAAGTGATACCCAATCTGCTCTTGGTCTCTTTCTGACCCACTTCCCGGCACTGCAGGACAAGCACTGTCACACAGTAACACGTCGGGTGAAAAACAGACAAACCCGATGGCTAAAATCTGATCTATTCAGTAAACTTCGCCCAACAGATAAAAGCTGGCTCCATTTCAGACGCACTGGCCTAGCCACTGACCTTACCACCTACAGGTCTATGCGCAACGCCTGCAAAAAGGAGATCAAACAGGCCAAAAGCTCTTACTGTAAAGACCTCTTAATGAACTCCTATGGTGACTCCAGGAAATTCTGGTCCCACATCAAGCTCTTCCTTGGCTCAAACTTATCCTCCACCCCGAATGAAATGGTGCTAAATGGAGTCCATTGCAACAATTTACACACTATTTCCAACTTTTTCAATAACTATTTCTCTGATCTAACTAACTATACCTCCACCTTCCCCTCTAACCTGACCTTTGCTTATCCAGCAAATGCCTCTGGCCCAAACTTTTTCTTTAAATCTGTCTCCAGACTGGATATACTGAAATTGCTGAACAATATTTCTGAGCATACGGCTGCCGGTTCTGACAATCTTGAACCCAAACTCCTTAATCTAGGTGCACCGTTCATAGCTGCTCCCTTAGCCAAAATCTTTACCCTCTCCTTATGCCAGGGACATGTCCCAGATATCTGGAAGATGGCAAGGATTGCCCCATTCTTAAAAAAGGTGACCCAAAGGACCCCTCAAACTACAGGCCAATTGCTATCTTGTCTGTTCTCGGGGAAAATCCTTGAAAAGCTTGTAGCTAACCCAACTGTTGAGTTCCTCCAGAAAAATGACCTATTAAACTCTGCCCAGCATGGATTCCATCAGGGCCATAGTACCACCACTGCTCTACTCAAATTCACATCCGACGCCCTGATGGCCATGGACTCAGCTTCTCTCACAGGGGCTATCTTCATTGATATGACCAAGACCTTTGACCTAGTTGATCACTCTATCCTCACTGAAACACTACAATCATTAGGTTTCTCACCCAACGTTATGAGCTGGTTCAAAAGCTACCTGACTGACCGAACACAATTTGTGAAGTACAACTCCACCCTCTCTGACAAGACCACGACTAATATCGGAGTACCCCAGGGTTCCATACTTGGTCCTTTGCTTTTTTCTATCTTTATAAACAGCATCACCTCAAACCTTATGAACACCAGCTCCCTGTTGTATGCAGATGACATAGTGCTGTACTCTAGCGCCAGATGCATCAAGGATATAAACCTGAAGCTCTCCCACTTCCAACTACTCCAGCAATGGCTGGTCAGACACAAACTTGTACTAAACGAAACAAAGACCTAAGCTATGCTCTTCGGATCCAATCTTAAACTTAAACACTCCCAGCACAAGTTTAAAGTCTCCACGATCAGTGGCACCTCGGTAGAAGTTGTTAACTCTTAAGTACCTGGGCAGTCACACTGGATCCATCACTAAACTATGATCTTCATATTCAGAGGACCTGCAAATCTGTAAACTCTAAACTTGGAGCTGCCTATCGAACCAGCTATGCCCTCACCCCATCTGCCAGGCTTGCTGTAGCCCGTGGAATACTACTGCCATCACTTAACTATGGGGCAGCTACCTATATTTCTGCAAACAAGTCAAGTCTTCACAAATGGGATGTTACTTATAATAACATATGTCGCTATGCATCCTCCTCTCATCGGCTGAAACACCACTGCCTCCTCTACTTTGACCTTGGTTGGCTTCCTCCTCAGGCGTCAAGGCTTTATTCTTTCAGCTCCCTCGTTGACAATATAATTAGGACCCAGATACCTAAACCCCTAGCGGTACTCCTCCAAAGTCAGGCCTCCTACTATGACCTTCGCTCTGCTGACAATGCCCCTGTCTGTATCCCTAAACATGCTACCACAATGGGCTCTAGTGCTTTTGCCTGTCAGGCCCCTCAGTATTAGAACTCCCTCCCTCTTACCATTCGTCAAGCCTCTTCACACTCCTGCTTTAAGAAAGCACTGCGCCACCAGCTCATATCTTCCAGCATCTGCTCCTGTTTCAAACCTCCATAGACACAAGGTTTTTTTCTGACTCCCCTCGCTTCCCGTTTAATCCTGACCACATTCCTCCCTCAGCACTTTCTCTCAATCCGACAGGGTTACTCCCTCACCTGGCTGTATTTGCACTTCCTAATCTCATTCCCTTCACCCCCCCCCTTTTTTTTTGCCCCTCCACTCCAACCTGCTGCTTCTTACTTACCTTACTTTCTTCTTTCTCTCAGACCTGCTCTGGGCATCGAAAGATTACTTTCTTCATTCCTTCCTATCTAATCTACCTAATCAGTTTCCTAAAGTGACACTGCATTTTTCCTTTTGTAATTTATTCTCCTCCTAATGTTAGTATAAGCCCTAATTTTTCGTGAAATTGTCTGTACTGCTTACACTTACCTGTGATACTGTATTACCTATGTATGCTACCTGCTTGTATGTACCCATCACTTTGACTATTTCTAGAATGTACTGTTACTGTTGTTTATCCAGAAGTTTGTTTTGTATTCTCCCGGGTCGTGCCTGAAAATAGTCATTGCTATGGCTAGCACACCTACCTGGTAAACAAAAACTAAATAAAAAATAAATTAATGTTCCAGGCTGCGACTGGACATTTGATAGGAGGTCTGGTATGCAGAATACCCTTAAAAAACCTCTTAACTACAGGTAGCTGAGCCAGTGACAAGGAAAGTACTGGCTCATAATAAGCTGAAATTGCACAAAGATGAACTTTGACTGCACAGTATTGTAGACCTGAATTTGAGAGGTCTAAAAGGTATTCTAGAACTTTATTTGGTGGGCAGGAAAAAGGGTTTAAAGAGGATTTTGCACACCAGAGAGAAAAACGCTTCCATTTGGCTGTGTAAGTTTTTCTGGTGGCTGGCTTGCGCACAGCCATAAGAATATCCGAAACTCTTCGAGAGACATTGAACCTGTTCACCTCCATCTCTTCAGGAGCCAAGCACGAAAGTGAAGCGACCTCATATTGAGATGGACCACAGGACCCTGGGTCAGAAGGTTCGTCTGAAGGGGAAGCACCTTCGGAGTTGTTGCCGACATACTGCTGAGTAACGGAAATCATATCTGTCAAGGCCAGAAGAGAGCAATGAGGATCATTTTGTCCCCCTGGGACTCGAGTTTGAGAAGTACTCTCTGAATTAGAGGAACAGAAGGAAAGACGTATAGAAAGCATTTTGTCCAATGTAGCCTGAACGCATGCTGACAGAAAATGCCAGGCCCTGGATTTCTGAAGCAGAAGAGAGGCAGTTTTGTGTTGAGTGGGGATGCAAAAAAGTCCAGGTCTGGAGTTCCCCACTCTGCGAACAGTGACTGAACTTTGGTTGAGTCAAGAGACCACTCGTGAGGATCTGTCTCCGTTCTGCTGAGACGGACTGCCAGTTCGTTCTGCACTCCCAGCAGGTAGACAGCCTGAATTAGAGTCTTGTGCTCTAGGCAACATTCCCACACTCTCATCGCTTCCCTGCATAAAGGGTAAGAGTGTGCACCACCCTGCTTGTTGATGTAATACCTCACTGCTTTGTTGTCCATTTGAAGGAGAATGTTCTTGTGACAGATAATGTCCTTCAAAGCTCGGACTGTATAAAGGATGGCTTTCATTTCTAGGGCGTTTATGTGAAGCTGGGACTCGTCCCGAGTCCATGTACCTTGGGTGTGGAGATTCTGACAGTGAGCTCCCCACCCCATCAGGGACGCGTCTGTGGTAATGGAAATCTGATGATCCACAGGAGGAAATGGATACCCTTCCAGAAGGTTGTCCTCTTGTGACCACCAGGTGAGTGACCTCTTCAGGGGTTCTGTCACCTTGATAAGAAAGGACTGAGAGTTGAGTGGTTGCGGACCACTGAGCTCTGAGCATCCACTTAGAGGTTCTCATGTGGAGACGTGCTAGGGATACAGTGAACACCGAGGATGCCATGAGACCCAGCATCCATTGCATCGAGATAGCTCGAACTGAGCTGTTCTCTCTGATGTACTGGGCCATCTGTAAGATATCGCTCCTTCTGTCCGCTGGAAGAAAAGCTTTCGCACAGGAGGTGTCCAGAAGAGTTCCTACAAAGGGGAGCTTCTGGGAGGGCTGCAACTGTGATTTCTTGAGATTTAGCAGGACTCCCATGGACGTGAGAAAGTCTGAGGCCATGGCTACGGCATCGAGAGTTCCTCTCCTGGAAGAACTTGCTAGAAGCCAGTCGTCCAGATATGGGAACACTTGTATTCCAATTTTTCTGAGATGTGCTGCGAGAATTGCACAACACTTTGTAAAAACTCATGGCGCTGAGGATAGCCCAAAGGGCAGGACTCTGAACTGATAATGTTGAGCCAGTGTCACAAACCTTAGGTATTTGTAGTGCTTTGGGTGTATAGAAATATGTTGGTAAGCATCCTGCATGTCCAAGGAAGCAAGACACATAGACTCTGACAGCAGATAAGGACCGCTTGGCCCATCTAGTCTGCCCATTTCCCTACATACAGGATAGGCCGCAGATCCTAGTTAACCAACAGCCTATTTCTTCCTACCCCCCCCACAAGAATTGCCTTATGTCTGTCCCATGCATTCTTGAATTCTCCCACAGTTTTAGACCCCACAACCTCCTCAGGAAGGCTGTTCCACGCATCCACTACCCTCTCTGTGAAATGATACTTCCTCACATTGCCCCTGAACCGCCCTCCTATCTTTAAATTGTGTCCCCTTGTTCTTGCAAGTCTCTTTTTCTGAAAGATGCTACCCTCTTGGACTTTGTTGATTCCACTGAGGTACATAAAAGTTTCTTTCATGTTCTCCATCTCCCTTCTTTCCTCATGGGTATACATATTAAGCTCCTTTAGTCTCTCCTCATACGGCTTCTCTTGCAGACCCTGCACCATTTTAGTTGCCCTCCTCTGGACTACCTCTATCCTGTCTATGTCCTTGCGGAGATGGGGTCTCCAGAACTGGACACAATACTCCAGATGGGGTCTCACCAACTGTCTGTACAGAGGGATAACAACTTCCTGTTTTCTGCTGCTGATGCCTCTCCCTATACATCCCAGTATACCCCCAGTCCTCCCTACTGCCTTCTCACATTGCTTGCTAACCTTAAGGTCATCTGATATGATTACCCCCAGGTCCCTTTCCTTTTCTGTTGTTGTTACTACCTCCCCACCCATTGTGTATTCTTCCCCTGGGTTCTTGTTTCCCAGGTGCATTATTTTGCAGTTCTTTGCATTGAATCCTAGCTAGCCACTCATGTTGATGAAGCAAGGGTAATAGGGTCCCTAGCGATATCATCAAACTTTTCCTTGAAAAGAAACCTGTTTAACTTTCTGAGGTCCATAATGGGGCACATGCCACCGGTCTTTTTCGGGACCGGGAAGTAATGGGAGTAGAAACCTGTGTTTCGTTGATCGAGAGGAACTATTTCTACTGCCCTGTTGCTCAGAAGGCCTTGTATCTCGGAGGCAAAAAGGTCTGACTCTATTGTCGATAGCCTGGCTGTCATTTGGGAGGACGATCTGGGAGGGTTTCCGAAAGGTTGAGGGAGTACCCCTCGCGGATTATCTGGAGGACCCATTTGTCTGATGTTACGGACTTCCACTGGTTGTAGAACTGAGTCAGACGTCCTCCCATCACTGAGGAAGAGTCTCCCTCGGGCAGTTGAGGTGGGACCTGGGCCAGAAACTCAGAAGGTAGCACTGGGTGCTTTGGGCCCTTGTGCCTTCTGTTGCGTTTTCTTCTGAGGCTGGGGGGCTTGGTTTTTGTTAAAACCGCCCCTGCCCTTGCCCTGAAAGGACTGACGGTTGTGAAACTGACGTTTGTTAACACCCCCCCGAGAAGGGGATGGAGCGGGTCGAACCGTCTTAATGGCCTCCAGTGCTTGCTCTACTTGAGGTCTGAACAGATCCATACCGTCAAAGGGTAAATCCATGACCTGCTGTTGGGCATCATTCGTCAAGCCCAAAGTGTGAAGCAAAGAGTGATGACGGGTACAAATGCCCGCCACCGCTCAGGAAGCAGTATCGAAAGTGTCCATAGCTGCTTTAACCTGCTGGTTGTTGGACTCGATACCCCTGGTTATGGTCTGAAGTAGCTCTGAACTAGTGTCCAACTCGGGCAGAGCTTTCACCATCTGTTTGGGCGAATGCCAAAGAACATACTCATACTGAGAGAAATAGCCCTGGTAGCTGGCAATACGCATACCCAGGGTGGAGGCAGCAAAGACTCTCTTACCTAAGGTGTCTATCTTACGAGATTCTCTGTTTATAGGCCGGGCTGTAGATGCCTGAGGAAGAACGACCTTATCATTCTCTGCCAAGACTACAATAGGGTCTGCAAAGGCCTGGGAGGCCAAAATGGGTCGATCCTTGGGAGCAGCATACTTCCTGTCTATGGACTTAAGACACAGAAGGAATGAGAGTGGGATTATTCCATACCATCTGAGAGAGCATCTCAAAGGATGGTTGTACCGGGGGAGTTAAATCCATAGGGATCTCTGGGACATGTAGGTATTGGTGTCCCAAAAGCTTCCCAGGATCGATATCTGTAGTCTGGAGAGAAAGAGTAGAAATAAAATTTTTCAGCAGAGACTTAAATGACAGGTCTTCAACCACAGGCTCTGAGGCAGGACTGATCCCTGCTCCTTCAACATCATTACCCAGTCGAAGATCTAGGTCAGGCTCAATGTCATCTCCTGACAGCCCCGGAAGACTGTATGGACAGGAAAGGAGTGAAAATCAGTAGGAAACGAAGAAGAGAAAGGATTTGGAGTCGAGAACCCTTAAAGGCTGGACAGCACTGCAACAACCCTCATCGCTGAAGAACATGGAGCTGATGGCAAGGGAGACGGCGCCATTGGAGATAACCCAGCACACAGCACCAACAGGCACATCGGCGCCGAGGACGGTGCCAACAACCTCAGTGGCGCGGGCAGACGCATCAGCCCAGAGGATGGTGCCGACAACCCCAGCGGCACAGAGGACGGTGCCAAGAGGCACGCCAGCGCCGCGAGACACATCAACGCTGAGAGAGTCCCTGATGGTGCCGAAAGCAATCCAGGGCCCCGAAGACTTTGATTTAAAGAAAAAGAAGGAAGAATACCAGGAGATAAAAGCATCGATGCTTGGCCCCTGCTGCGGCCAGCGGCAGGGGCAAAGACCTGGCGCAGAGTCGACAGCACGAAGGCGACCCGCAGCGGACTAGGAAGGTCCAACCACCCTACCCGCTCCCCCCGAAGGCCTTGGAGTGATCAGGCCAGGCAGATGGACAAACCTCTGAGCCCACTGCTCCATAAGAGCGGCCCACTGATGAAACTGTTCATCGGAAGCCCTTTCAATAGGCAGGGAATGGCTCCGAGGTCGAAGAGATCGGTCACCAGAGACGGAAACCGGCAACTCTGGAGGAGGAGACCGGCATCTGACCCCAACGACCAACTGCTGACGTACCAGAAGGCGACCTCGAGTGATGCCTTCCCTTTTTTGACCTGTGGGCCGAAGAAGAGCCCGAGGCCGAATGGTGCCGAGAGTGCGACCATTTTCTTTTATGCTTCCGCGGGGACCGCCCATCCCCTCAGGCATCGGACCGTCCATTGTCAGACCCTCCCTCCGGAGAGGGCGGCGGACCGGACCCAGCCCGTCTGACTGAACAGCTTTCATACGAAGTCTCCCTACCGTCACCTGACCCGCTTAATGGCCGACTCAGTCAATGGAGGGCTGAAGACTTCTTTTTCTTAATAAGTAAAGTTTAAAAGTAAGCGGTACTTATTTTGAGATAAATTACAAAACAATAAACTGAAAACTACGCTGCTAGTCTGAAGTTTGACTCCTGGAGCGGCGTTGTTGTCACTAAGAAGCGCCTTTCGGTAGGAAAAAAAGGAACTGAGATGATTTGAGGTCGGCTTGAGATAGCTACTGTCGCCGGAGCGGAGGCTCGAGGCACCACTCCTCGCAGGTCCATCTCTGGTGCTGGCCCTCAAGCAAAAAAGTTTGCTCCCGCTGGGTCCTAGCACCTCTGGCATAGATCCCATCAGTGTGAACGAGTGGTGGAGACTATGTCCAGGAAGATTGAGCTCTTATCCCTCTGGGAGGCTCCTTGCCCGCCAACTGATAGCACACATCTATGCATGATGTAATCCATCTTGCTATGGTCTGTTTGGCTGCAGGTCTGCCACAAGCGGCTTCAGAGTGGGTGACAAACAGCTGGTGAACCTCTCCACGAATTTCCGCTATCCTCTCCTTATAATATGAGAGCGCACGTCTCAGGTCCAAAGTATGGAATCTGTACTAGGCCTCTGAGGTGTAATTAAGGTAGTATACCGGCAGAGTCAACACCTGGTTAAGCTGAAACTCCGACACCACCTTCGGAAGGAATTTCAGGTGGGGGCGCAGGAAAGCTTTGTCCCTGTGGAAGCCAGATAAGGGAAGTCCACCGAAAGCACCTGGAACTCCCCTGTCCTTCTGGCAGGCGTGAGCCACCAGGAATGCTGTCTTCCACAAGTGTGACTGCTCACACTTGTGCACTGGTTCAAAGGGCTTGCCCATGAGCTTCGCCAATACCAGCAGTAGATCCCAAGGAGGTGAAGGTTCACGCACTGGAGGGTATATGTGATCCAGGCCACTGAAAAAGCGCCTGACCACTGTCTCCTGCGCCAAAGTCGGCTGACCGGCCCACGTCTGATAAGCAGAAATGGCTGCCAGGTGCACCCTAAAGGTCGATGACTGCAGACCCCCTCTGGAGAGAGACCAAAGGTAATCGAGAATGTTAGCCACAGAACAGGATAAGGGGTCTAGACCCTTACCCTGACACCAAATGGAAAACCTTTTTCATTTGGAAGCTTAACATTTCCTGGTCGATTCCTTTCTAGATGCCTTCACCACGGTGAAGACAGCTTTGGAAAGACCCAAAGCCTGGAACTGTAGCTGCTCAGGTACCAGGCTGTGAGGTGCAGGGAATGAAGGTCCGGATGGGACACCTTCCCCTGATTCAGAGATATCAGGTCTGGGAGTGTACAAAGCCGCTCCGGGGGCCTGCAGCTGAGGCTGAAGAGATCTGGATACCAGAACTGGCACGGCCAGTCTGGGGCTACCAGAATCACCTTCGCCTTGTCCCTCCTCACTTTGAGTAACACCTAGTGGATCAAGGGGAAATGGAGGGAAGGCGTAGAGGAGGCCTGGGGTCCATGGCCTCAAGAAGGCATCCCCTGCAGCGAGTCCTGCTGAGGGAGGTGGGCATGAAACAGCCTCGGCTTGGAGTTTTCCCTGGATGCAAACAGGTCCACCATCGGTTTGCCCCAATGGAAGATTAGGCTGTAAGCTACTTCTGGATGGAGAGACCACTCGTGGGATGTCTGGCCTAAGCGACTGAGAGCATCCACCAGCTGGTTTGAGGCTCCTGCCACATGAATGGCGAGGAGATCTGCCTCCAACCAGCCTATGAGTGTCCAGATGCGAAGCGCCTCCTTGCACAGCAGACGGGAGTGCGTGCCACCCTGCTTATTGAGGTAGTACATGGTCGTGGTATTGTCCGTCTGGACTTGAACCACTTGACCTCAGAGCTGAGGAGAGAAAGCTGACAGTGCCAGTCTGACTGCTCTGAGCTCCAACTGGTTGATGTGGCATTGGGACTCCTTGGGGGTCCAGAGCCCATGGGCCCTGATGTCCCCCATATGGGCTCCCCAGCCCATGAGACACATCGGTCGTAAGAACAACCGTCGGCTTGGGGCGGACAAACGGGATCCCTTCCTGCATCCGGTATGGGGTGGTCCACCACTGGAGAGCGTTCCACATCTTCTGGGTTACAGTGATCAGCTGGATGAAGACCATGACTGCGACGCTGAGTTCACTGGGCCGCCAGCTCCCACTGGAGAGAGTGCATTTGCAACCAGGCCCAATGGACCACTGAGGTGCATGCCGCCATGTAACTCAGACGGTGTAGAAAGTCCCAGGCAGGGCGCAAGTGCCCAACCAGAAATGATTGGGTAAAGGAGGAGAGAACCTCTGCCATGTCCACCAGGAGCTGAGCTCTGGCTTGACAAGAATTGAGCTCTGCCCTGATAAAGCCCATCACCTGAGAAGACATGAGTTCAGACTTGACCTCGTTGATCAGGAGGCCAAGCAGGGAGCAGGTTTGGGGGGCCAGATCCCTGGACCTTTCCACCTCCTGCTGGGTGGAACCTGCCAGGAGCCAATCATCGAGGTAGGGGTAAATTCTGACACCCTGATGCTGGAGATGGGCCACCACCACTGCAATGCATTTGGTGAAGACCCAAGGGGCTGATGACAGGCTGAACGGCATGGCTAGGAACTCGTACAGGGTCCCTTCGACCCTGAAGGGGGGAACCGCTGATGGGATGGAAGGATTGGGAAGTGAAAGAATGCGTCCTGCAGATCCAGTGAACAGAACCACATGTTTCGCTCCAAGGATATGATATGATCTGGGACAGAGTGACCATCCGGAAGGTGCGTGACCTGAGGTATTTATTCAAGTCGTGGAGATCTAGAATGGGCGCCAGCCCCCATCCGCTTGGGCACCAGCAAGTACCTGGAGACAAAGCCTGGGTCTGCAGATGGATGCGCCACGAGAGCTACTGCCTCCTTGAGGAGAAGCTGAGCAATGTCGTCTCAAAGAGCCGACTAGGTGCATGTGGAAATCCATTCTTCCCAAGGGGCGTGGGCCTGGTTGGGAGGGCACCGCTCGAATTCTAGAGGCAGTCCCTGACAGACCACTTTGAGAACCCACCTGTCCATAGTGATAGCGGACCAGGCGGAAAGTAAGTGGCGGAGCCGCCCCCCAACGGGAAGACCCAAAGTTGGCGTGACGGGAATAGGGGTGGCAACCCCCATCCTGTCACTGAGCAGGCTTGAAGGAGGAGGAGGCTCCAGGACCTGAGCCTCAGCCTCCTCTGTGGGCCTGCTGGGGTCCAGGCTTGGGCCGAGGGCGCCAAGCTTGAGCCTGATGCTGATGCTGCTGTCCTCCTAGGTAGGAGGACTGCTGAACCGCAGGGGAAGAGTGCTGAAAGGGCTTCTTCTTTTTCTTCTGCTGGTTCTTGCCCGAAGAACTCTTGGCAGAAGTGGTGTCCAAGGTGGCACTGGACTGCTCTATGCGCTGTAGGTGACCGGCCACTCCTGGGCCGAACAAGTCATCCCAAAGAAAGGCACATCAGCTAACTTGTGCAGAGTATCTGCCGGGAAGGAGGAGAGCCTCAGCCAAGCCCTGCGACGAGAGACAACTGCGGCAGCAAGTGAACAGGCACAAGAGTCCCCAAGATCCAAGGTCGTCTGGAGCTGTTTGGCAACAGCTTGGCCCTGATCCCAGACTTGCTTGACTGTGGTCTGCATGTCTGCGGGGAGATGTGGGAGGACTTCATCCAACGACCCCAGAAGGGCATGAGTGTAGTGTACTATGATGACAGCCGAACTTGCCTGACGAAGGCCCAAGGAGGAAGCCGCATAGACCTTCCTGGCTGAATGGTCCAAATGCTTGGACTCTTTATCAGGAGGTCGGTCCACGTCGGCAGAAAGTACAGTTACGTAAGAACTTACCGTAACAGTAGATCTTCAAGAACAGCTCTTGCAGCAGGTTACACCATTAGGACTGAAGCCGGCAGGCGTCAGGACCCCACGGAAAAATTCTAGTTAGCTATCTTCAGCGGGGACCGCCCCTGACGTCGGTCCCGTCTCCAACGTCAGACGTAGTACATAAGGGGGCGGTCCCGCCAGATTCCCCAGTTCTCCCACCGGAGACTTCCGGCCGCAGGCTGACGTCAAAATGGGAGACCGAGGATCCACCGTCAGAAGATAAACGGGAAAAAATCCCTGTTGTTAAAGGCTAAAGCCATGCCTCCTCCAAGGGGGAAGGTGGGCGGGAAGGTACCTGCTGCAAGAGCTGTTCTCGAAGATCTACTGTTACAGTGAGTTCTTACGAACTGTACTATCTTACTTGAGACACAGCTCTTTGCAGCAAACTACTCAATAGGACTGATTCTCCAATGCTTGCCAAAAATTCGGGAGGAGGAAATTATGAAATACATACCAGGTCCTGAATCTAGGACAGGAGACCCTGTAGCACCGCCAGGCTGAAACCGGCTCTTCGCCGAGAGGCGATGTCCAGGCTATAATGCCTGATAAATGTATGCACAGAGCTCCAAGTAGCTGCGGCACATATGGCAGAAGTGGAGACGTTTCTGAGTGCTGCAAAGGAGGTGGCCACACCCCTAGTGGAATGACCCTGGACTGAACCCGGGAGGGGCTTCTGTTTGAGCTCATAACAGAAAGATACACTGGACAAGCCAGCGAGACAGGGACTGTTTGGATACTGGTTGGCCCATCATCCTTTCAGTAAAGGAAACGAAAAGTTGCTCCGATTTACGAAACTGCTTAGTTCTGCTCAGGTAGTACCTTAAGCTGCGGTGAACATCTAGGGTGTGAAGCAGCGCCTCTCCTCTATTAGAATAATTAGGGAAGTAGACCGGCAGGTCAATATCCTGATTGAGAGTGAGTGTGGAAACTACCTTAGGCAAGAATTTAGGATTCGTCCTCAGGGATACTCTGTCCCGGTGGAAAATTAAATAAGGCTCTTTGCACATCAGAGCATGAAGCTCAGAAACTCTTCTCGCTGACGTAACTGCAACCAAAAACAACGTTTTCCATGACAGAAAACACAGCTCGCAATCCGCGGCAGGTTCAAGGGGTGGGGGGGGGGAGCGTGAGTTGCTCCAGGTCAAAGAGCAAATCCCATGGAGGCACTGAGTCCTTAATGGGCGGCCTAAGATGTAACACCCCTCTCAAGAATTCTAGACAGGCATCTATTTGTGCCACTGTGCGCTGTCCCACCGGCAGGTGATAAGCTGAAATGGCACAGAGGTGCACCTTAATAGAGGAGTAGGCGAGACCCGAATGGAAAAGGGAGAGCAGGTACTCTAACACCGCTTTCACCGGACAACCTAAAGGGGAAAGGTCATGTGCTTGCGACCATAGACAAAAACGGCGCCATTTCATGGGTATCGTCGCATCCGTTGCCCGGCTTTCTGGCTGCAGAAAAACTCTGCAACCTCTTGCGAGACCCGTGTCGCAAGATGGCTATGTCTCTAGGAGCCATGCATGCAGGTTCAGTGAGCGTAAGTCCGGGTGGACCAGTGAACCCTCCTCCTGAGACAAGAGATGGGAGCTGAATGGCAACGGGGCGGAGGTTCCGGGATAGCTGTATTAGCAAGGGAACCAGATCTGTCTGGGCCAGAAAGGGGCCACCAGGATCATTGTTGCATGCTCCCTCGCGGTTGAGAAGAACTCTCTGGATCAGCGGAAGGGAGGGAAGCGTGAGAAATCTGTCTGCCCAGGAGAGGGACAATCGTCTCGCCAAAAACACCAGGCCCTGGATCTAGCGAGCAAAAATTGGGCAGTTTTGCGTTGGATGGGGAAGCGAACAAGTCCAATTCTGGAGTTCCCCATCGAAGAAACAGATCCTCTGCTACCTCCTGAAGACGTTCCCATTCATGGACTCTGGCCTGGGAGTGACTCAGGCCGTCTGCAATTGTGTTGTCCACCCCGGGAACATGTACTGTGATCAGGTTCGCGCCATGTCGGATTACCCAATCCCACACCCTCATGGCTTCCCTGCAAAGGGGGTAAGTGTGTGCGCCTCCTTGTTTGTTGAGGTAATACATCACCGCCGTGTTGTCTGTCTGAAGCAGGAGAGTACTCGGTGGGATCTCTGACTGAAATGCCTGCAGGGCATAAAGGACCGCCCTCATCTCTAGGACGTTGATATGGAGGTGAGCCTCCTGAGGGGTCCACGTTCCCTGGGACTTCACCCCGTCCAGGTGTGCTCCCCACCCTAGACCTGAGGCGTTTGTAGTGAGGATTACCTCCGGGGACGGCGCTACAAACGGGACGCCCGTAGAGAGTGTCCCCGGGTCTAGCCACCACTGCCAGTCTCGAATCATGGTATTCGTGATTCTGACCGGGTGCTGCATGTGGTCTTGCCTTTGGTCCCATTGCACCTTGAGCATCCACTGAGTTACCTGCATGTGGAGCCTTGCGAAAGGGACAGTAGGAATGGCCGCGGCCACGTGTCCGAGCAAGCGAAGGACCGATCTGGCTGGGACGGTCTTGTTCGATGAAAGCTCCCTGATGAGGGATCTGATGCGCTCCGCTCTGTCGTCTGGCAGAAATGCTCTTCCCTGAACGGTGTCCAGTACTGCATCTATGAACTGCAGCTTCTGTGACGGTACCAGGAGAGACTTCTCGTGGTTGATTAGGATACCCAGAGATCGAAACAGGTCCTGGGTACTCTGGATCGCTCATAACAATGCCTCCCTGGAGGCGGCCATGAGAAGCCAATCGTCCAGGTACGGGAACACATAGTGGCCCTGTCTTCTTAGAGACGCTGCCACGAATGCCATGCATTTGGTAAAGACCCTAGGTGCGATGACAGCCCGAATGGAAGGCTCGGAACTGAAGATGATGGCCAAGAAACTCGAAGCGCAGGAACCTCCTGTGCGCTTGAGCTATAAGGATGTGCAGGTGGCGTCGCTGCATATCTAGAGACGCTAAAGGCATCCTGCTTCAGCATGGGAATAAGACCGGAAGAGTTACCATGCGGAATCTTTTGTAGGCGACCGACAAATTGAGGTCGCTGAGGTCCAGAATCGGACGGAGGTCCCCTGTCTTCTTTGGAACCAGGAAGAAGTGGGAATAGTATCCGTGTCCTCTCTGGTTCTCTGGAACGTACTCTATCGCTCCCTTTTGCAGGAGTGTGAGTACTTCTTGTCTGATCAATGACTTGTGCTGACCCGAGTATCGGGAAAGCAGAGGAGGCCTCAAGGGTGGCTTTTCTGCGAATTCTATAAAGTGGCCTCTTTCGACCAACTGAAGAACCCACATTCGGTGGTTATGGACTGCCATCTGGCAGGTACTTACATAATCGACCCCGACCTTGATGTCCCGTTGATCCTGAGGCGGGGCCAGAAAGAGTCAGGCTGTGGCGGCTGAGGGGCCCGCTGGCTGGGCTGGCTTCGACCTGCGGGTTGTTTTCCCTGGGCTCTGCGGAAGCCGGAGCCCCTCTGTTGTGGAACGGGTCGGGACTGTTGGCTTTGCGTCCATCCACAAAATCGGCTTTGGTTCCTATGAAAGGAACTAAGCTTGGGTCGGTACATGGCCTGAACCGACCTCACCGCCTTCCCGGCCTCTTGGAGTTTGGTAATTATCTTCTCGGAGGGTTTACCAAATAAAACTTCTCCCTGGAATGGGGCGTCCATGATGTTTTTCTGGACGTCCGGGGTTAAACTGGAGACACGGAGCCAAGAATGCCTCCGGAGGCATACGCCTGAAGCTGCTGCTCGGGCCGAGGAGTCCACGGAGTCGTACGCGGCTCGTAGCACCTGGGTTCCCACGTCCGAACCAGTACGGAGGAGCTGCAACATCTCCTCCTTCTGCTCACCTTCTGGCAATTTCTCAGCCGCATCCAGACCCTGCTCCCACAGGGTGTTTTGGAACTGCACCATATGGGTCAAATAATTCAGGGATCTGATGGCGCAGGTAGCGGAAGCATACGTGCGCCTACCCATGGCGTCCAGCTGCTTGGACTCTGGGTCCGGTGGCAGGGTGCTCAAATGTTGCAGTCTCTGGGACCGGTCATGTGAGGCTGTTACGACCAGAGAGTCGGCCTGAGGATGCTTAGTCAAGTACTGGTCTTCCCTTGGAGCCTTGTACAGGCGGTCAGCTTTCTTTGGCATCGCTGGGAGTGAATGTGGACGCTTCCACGCTGCCTTGGTAACGTCCACGAAAGTGTCTACCAAGGGTGGCACTGCCACAGGCTTGGGATCCTTCTGCCAAAGATACTTCGCAAGGCGTAGCCTTTCCGGGTCTAACTCTTCCGCATCCCATCCCATGTTCTCTTGGATGTGTTTCATGATATCAGAGAACGAAGGGTCATCCGGAGGAGACTCTGGAAGCTCACGTGGGTCCAGAGAAGGGATGGAGAGAGGAGATGGGGATCTGGATGTTGAAAACTCTGATCCCGTGTCCTCCGTCGAAGGCGAACCGTGGCATCTTCTGGGTCTCTTAGGGCTGGGTGACCTAGAAGAGGATCTGGACGGAGGTCTCCTTTTGTCTGGTCTCCCCCTTGGAGGGGTCCTGGGCTCCTGGGGAGGAGGTAACCAGCCTGCAGACCCAGATGGCGAAGGGGGCGCAGGAACCGGAGGAGTAACCGGAGGAGGAGGAGGAGGAGGAGGTGGAAGCGGAGGTGGAGTAGGGACCATGTCCTTTTTGATGGTATCCCACCAGTAAGTGAAAAGCTCCTTCACCTCTGAAAAGGAAAGGCCCAACGACGGACTGGGCGCCGGTGGTCGGTTGTCGGGTCCCGGCGTCGGCTCCACAGGGGGCTCGGGTTGCCGAGAGGGTTCCCTGGGAGTCCCGACAGGACCGGGGTCACCCGTCTGGTCCTCGGGCTGAGTCAACTCCTCCTCAGTGATGGTCTCCTGACCGACATTGGTCGGAGGCATCGGGTCCTCTTCTCGATTGGAGCGGGCGCCGGTCCCCCTACCAGTATCCAGTGATGAGGCCTGGCCGGCGACGGTCTTCTGACGGACCACGGCTCTGGGGACCTGTGGCGAGAGGCCGACGTTGGGTGAACCGGCGTCGGGTCCAACGGCCTCTTAAGTGAGGTGAGCTCCTTAGTCTTCCGCTGGGGAGGAGGAGGCAAGGAAGCGGACCTGACGTCGGGTTCAGAATGGCGGGAACCCGACTTGTGGCAATGGTGACGATCCCCCGACTTAGCCAAGGCCTCGGAGGACGAGGAAGGCCTGGGAGTTTTGTTCTGAGAAGAGAAGCCTGAAGACATACTCACCGCAGCGGGGGGAGGCTGAGAGCTGGCCCGGGAAGGAGAGTGGTCGGACCTGGAGCTGGAGCTGCGCGAGTCTGAGGCCCTAGACGGGGACCAGGAAGGGACCACCTCTCTATGCTTCTCAGCATGCTTGCGGGCCTTCTGCGAAGAATCCTCCCTGGAAGCCATGGTCTTGAGTTGTTCCTCGAGCAGGAATGCCTGTAGGGCCTTCTGGTGACGGATCTGGGTTCTGCTGTTGAAACCCTGGCAAAAGGTGCAGGACCAGGTGTTGTGGTCTGAGCCCAGGCACCGGACACAGGCCGAGTGCGGATCATGAATGGGATCTGCTTCCACAGGTGCACTTGAGGAGTGACCGGAGGTCGGGAGGACATCAGAGAAAAACTGAGCGAAGAGACGAATTTCCATAGGAAAACACTTTTACCACGCTGGTGCTGCTAGAGGCTGAACCAAGGGTCGAGACAAGCAAGTCGACGCATGGAAAGAACTGGGGAATCTGGCGGACCGCCTCTATATACTATGCCTGGACGCCAGAGGCGGACTGACACCAGGGTGGTTCCGCTGAAGATAGCTAGCTAGAATTTTTCCGTGGGGTCCTGACGCCTGCCGGATTCAGTCCTAATGGTGTAACCTGCTGCAAGAGCTGTGTCTCGAAGTAAGATCTGCCAGTACGCCTGAACACAGAGGCGGTCACCAGGCTCTCAGCCGAAGGGTGTTCTGTAAACCCCGCAAGGGACCCAGTGGGCACCGCGTACTTGCGGACCATGAGGGCAGACGGAGCTGGACAAGAGGCAGGATGCTGCTAAAGTTCTAAGGACGGACCAATAATGGCCTCAGCCACAGGAAAGACCTCTGTCGGAGTATCCGCTCTCTTGAGAATGTTGGTGAGAGGGTACTCTGCCTTTTTCTGCATATGCTCCAGGGGCATCCCTTTAGACTCAAGAGATGAGGCGAAGAATCCCTTGAAAGGATGAGGGACCTTCAACTGTCTCTAGGTCAGCGGTCAAATCTTCATCCCCTGGATGTGAGTGAAGACTGAATCCGAAGAATCTGGATACAACGGCCTACTGCCCATGTCACCTTCGACTCGCCTGGGGCAGTCTGGGGTGACCGTGATCGACAAGCGCCAGGGAAGCCCAGTATCCTGTCTGTTGTCCTTGGAAGGAGCCCCTCCCACAGGCTGCTTGGGTGGCGGTTCCACCACGATGGGTGGAGAGACCGGTGTGGACCGAACAGGTGGTCTGGCCAGCTCCACGGGCAGGGGAACCGATTTAATCGGTTCCAAGGGAGTTGGCTTTGGCCTGGGAGGTGAAAGCCAAGTAATGGCTGGGGAAGAAGCCGAAGTAGGCTTATGCCCGTCCAGAATCAGCTGTTGCCACAAGGTCCTTGTAGCACCGCTGGAATTTCCGCCAGAGCCTCTCTTCATCCAAGGACGACGAGGACGACCGGTGGTGTCACCTCTTTTTAGAGCGCTTGTGGCTCTTCCTCGGCCTGTCGGATGAGGGGGTCCTAGACCTCGACTTAGATTGGGCAGGCCGACTCGGACGGTCGGGAGACACTGACGGGGCCGGTGACTTCCTGGAGTCCGGGACCGGATCCTCGATGGGGGCTCCACCAGGCTGGTTCTCCTCATTGGGGAAGACAAGGACCGGGGTCCTATCTAAAGAGTTGTCAGCCAGAGTCAGCAACAGGGGATCGATTGGGTTGATGACTATCTCGACCTCATCGACCACATCCTTGATCGGCTGGCCCAACGGAAGGTATGAGAAGCCAGCAGCTGAAGAAGCAATCTCAACTGAGGTCGAGACCGCATGCTCCTGGGACTGAGACCTCTCTCAGTCCCAAGAGCGCCTTCGTTGAGACGAAGACTTGCTTGGGTCCTTATCCTGATGACGGGATCGAGAAGAGTGCGGGTCCACAGGCGCCTCCCCCTTGGTAGGGAGAGACTTGCACAATTCCCTAAAGGAACCCATGAAGGTGCAGCCCAGGTTGAGCGGAACGAAGAAGCTCTGGGAAGAGCCT
Source organism: Neoceratodus forsteri (assembly GCA_016271365.2). Classification (NCBI taxonomy): domain Eukaryota; kingdom Metazoa; phylum Chordata; order Ceratodontiformes; family Ceratodontidae; genus Neoceratodus; species Neoceratodus forsteri. The sequence goes on from CM028137.1 coordinate 515,370,050, forward strand.
GCAGTGCAAGTCACTTCTTCCTCGAACGCTTGCATGCGTTTCAGTTGCTCGGCGGATCCCATGACCGTGGAAACTGCCCACCTAGCCTCTTTAGATTTCACTGGAGGATTCCTTTTCTCCGGTATCCCCAGTTGCAAACGTGCAAGACGGTCGTCCAGGACTTTGGGATGGAAGGCCAAGCAGAAACTGCAGGACGAAGTGTGATGGCCGACACCGAGGCAGTAGACTCATATTGAGTGGGGATCAGTACGCAACATCTTTTTGCCACAGGAGCACCAGCAAAATCCCGGGGAAGAATCTTCTACCATAGTCGAAGCGACGAATTTGCGTTTGCTAATGCGAACAATTCGAATTTTCGGTAAAACCGAGGGTTTGAAAGCCAGGGCCTACGAAATGTATTAGCATGAGGGAGGCAAGCTGAATCTTCCAGCGGAAAGGAAGATCTGGCGTCGTGGGGCTGAGCTGAGGTATATACCACCCGGGTGGGTGGAAGGAGCCAGCCTGAAGACTTCTGGTGATCCTTAAAGGGAAAAGGGACATGCCAAAGAGTGAGGATGAACAACATATCCATGCTCCTAGAACAGAATATTCTGTCCCAAGGCTGGTAGCCTGCTGACGATTTTGTAAACAAGCTTATGTTCCCAACTGATATTTTCTAATAAACCCAAACAGCTTTCTGCAAACCAAGGGATCCCAGTTTCACATAACAGTATTTTTACCACAGAAAAGCAAGGTAAGAAAGAAAGAACAGAAACAACTAGAAACAGCAAGTGAAGAAAGGAGATAACAGGAAATTTGTGGGACCATCATAGTGGCCAATTCCTAGGTGGTACGTGAAAATTTGATTGTGCAATCAGGCAACAGAGACAAGTGGCAGAAATGAAAGAGGACATAAATCCTTGCTTTTAACTCCCTCTGCATAATAAATGGAACAGGGTCTTATTCAACCCTGTCACAAGGACCATAAATTGTTATGTCAAGTCATACAGATGACTGCAGGCACTGTTTTGTGATAGGCAAAAAAATGCAGCAAAAAGCTGACAGTGCCCCTTTATTTATTTATTTTATTTATTTATTTAAGAATCAGTTTACAACCTTTGAGCCAGAGGCTCGTTTCCAAAGGTACTTAGTCACATAAAGACATACATTGTGGTTCGGTTACATAGCAAAGATTTGCAAAACAATAGGCGTTCAACAGAGGCGCCACATCACATTGTGGTCAGACAAATACAAATTGGGTACATGTAATTGATAACAGGTGTTACACAAGTTGGTATCAAGTGAGCATTCTGGTAGGTAAACACTGAAACAGCTGGCACTGGCCAGGTTAAACATAGGCACGGTGTACAGGGAAGTGGTGGAGGGGATGGTTAGGTGGAGAGCTGCCCGGGGGGCATTGTCAAGAGAAGCAGAGGTGGAGGCTATGTTCAGAGACAGGAGCAGTTACGAGTGCTGAAGATGTGGTTCCGAAGTGTGGTTTTGAACTTGGAGATGGTGATGGTGGCAGGGAGAGAGTTAAACCAGGTTGGGGCTCTATAGCAGAAGGACCTCTGGCCACGGCTGGTTCTAGATCTGGGGACCTTTAGAGTGGTCTTGTAGGAAGACCGTGTTGCAACAGTGGGAGGGCTCTCGTGGATGGATGCCGTTACCCCAGGGGGAGAGAGCCCGAGTAGTGTTTTTTTGGTGAGGAGACAGGTTTGGTATTGGAGCCATTCATCCAGGGTAAGCAGGTTAGCATCGACATACAGCTGACAGGTGTGTGTGAGCCTGGGGGCACCAGTAATCAATCTGCACCCCTTATTCAGGGTTAGGTGAATTTTGTTGAGTGCAGTGGTGTCGGCAGCACCATACACTGGGAGACCATAGTCTACAAGGGACAGCACGGATGATGTAACAGCTAGCCGGAGAGCATTTGGGGGGAAGGCAGGTTTTATGGCGGAATAGGATGCCAAGCCGTGTGTTGGTGGCAGATGTTAGGGCGTCGATGTGGTTGTGAAATGTGAGGGCTGAATCGAAGGTAACCCCAAGGTATTTGTAGGAGCAGACTTGTTCCAGTGGCTGGTTGGTACTTGGAAGGATATAGAGTGGGTGGTTGCTAGCTTTGTTTTGGGGGTGGGAAAAGAGCATAGTTTTGGTTTTCTTAAGATTGATGACGAGTCTGCGCTCCTTAAACCAAGCCTCGGCACTGTTGAAAGACTGCTGTAGGGAGTCCTGTAGGGAGATGGGATTGCGGTGGGTGGCAAAAAGGACAGCGTCGTCTGCATACAGCAGCATATTGCCAGGGCATGCACTGGGCAGGGTGTTAAGATACAGCGAGAAGAGAAGGGGGCCCAGGATGGAGCCTTGGGGGACCCCAGAGAGAATGGGACAGGTATCGGAGAGTGTGCTATTAATTTTGACACACTGAGATCGGGTGTCAAGATAGCTAGCACACCATGCCAGGGGGCCAGCCGAGAGACCAGTGTGGCAGAGTGCATTCAGCAGAAGTGGATGGGAGACAGTGTCGAAAGCCTTTGAGAGGTCAATGAACACTGCACCAGCTAGGAGCTGGTATCCAAGGAGGAGTGTAGAAAGTTGGAGAATTCAAAAGGGCAGTGCTGGTACTGTGACCCGCACGGAAGCCATGTTGCTCTGGGCATAAAATGCTATACTTAGCCAGATAATCAGTGATTTGAATGGCCACCACTTTCTCCAGGGCTTTAGAGAGGGAGGAGGATGGAGATTGGCGGTAGTTGTTGGCCAATGACCTGTCGCCTTTATGAATAGGTGTGATAATGGCTGTTTTCCAAGCTGTGGGGAATTGTCCCAGGCAGAGTGACTGGTTAATTAGGCCTGTGAGTGGTGCAAGGACTTCATCTAGCACCAGCCTGAGGATGCTGGGGTCCAGTGAGTCACTGCCGGGATTGTTGCCATTGAGAGCTTTGATTAGGATGGGTCTGGCTTCCCGGGTGGAAATCTTTTGCAGGAGGAAGCTGGGGTGCTGGAGGACAGGGGGTGGTTGGCTGGGGGGAGGGTCAAAGAAATTACTAGGGAGGACTGAGCTAAGGTCAGTGAAAGTGGTGTTGAACCAGTTAGCTATGGTGGCAGGCTCGGTGGAGGTGGTGCCATTTCTAGTGAGCTGGGATGGGGCAGGAGCAAGCTTTACCATTGAGTTGTAATATTATCCCAGAAGGTCCGGCTGAGCCCCAGGAGGAGGTAAGGGAGGCCTGGTAATGGTCTGCCTTGGCTTTCCTGATGGCCCATAAGCACTTATTCCGGGCTGCATTGTATGCTTGCCTATCAGACAGATGGACCTGTTTCAGTGGCAAGGTGCCAGAGGTTATCCCGGTTTCTAAGTAATTGTAGGAGGGCGGGCAACCCAGGGTGCGTTCCGCTTTTGGACCGGATTTTGGTTAAGGTGCAAAGAGATCACAGGCCATGTTGAAGGTGTGAGTGAAGAAGGTGAGGGCAGTGTCAATGTTGGTTGCCTGCTGAATGGGGACCAGTCTATCTGGGTGAGGAGTGCTTTAAGTTTCTTCCAGCCCACCAGGGCGGGCGCCCTGCGGAGGTGGTCTGGGCTTTGGGATTGGGGGCTACCCAGTGGAACAGGATAGGGGAGTGGTCACTCAGGGAGTCTGGGAGGACCTGGATATTTTGGATTTTATGGGGTCGGTTAGTTATAACAACATCCAGAAGGGTGCTGGTACCACTCTTAGGGTTAAGTCTCGTGGGCTGGGTGACGAGTTGTGTCAGATCTTGGGCAGCAAATGAGTCTCTGGTGGTGGATGAGGAGGTGCTGAAACATTAATCTTTATCAGTCGGTTTGTTGTTTCCTTATTCCCATTTCTCCGTTTTATATCCTTAGTCCATTACCACAATGATTACCTCAGATATTATTTATTTAGTTTTTGTTTACTGGGTAAGGTGTCGTAGCCACAAAATATGACTATTTTCAGACACGACCCAGGAGGTTACAATACAAAATTGGCAGACAAAACAAATAACAGGTATAGTTCAGAGGTAATCAACCATACAAGGAAAAATCCACGATGTTTTGCGACGTAAACAGTATTGCTAATATAACAGAGACAATGGCAGAAAAATACACAATAGTACAAAACATAATAAGCATACAATCATAGTGCAGTAGAGTTTTAACACATAATCCATGGTAGGTGCTACATATAACAGTAACAAGGGGTCAGAGCAAAATTGAAACATTTTGAGAGCTGAGGAAGGGGATGTCAAGCACCCTATGAGGGGTTTAAAACAGGATCATAGGGCATGTTTGATGAGGAGAGTGTGATGCATCTTTTTAAAAGCAATATGACTAGGTGCAGAGTGAACATCAAGAGGTAGGGAATTCCAATATTCTGGGGCCAAGCAGGAGAAAACTGAGGTTCCTTTTAGGGTTCTGCATCTAGGGGTGTACAATAGAGAGAGAGTCCAGTAGAGCGAAGGCCATAGGCGAGGGACAGAGGCACCAGCATGCCTGCAAGAGAGGTAGGTAGGTAGGTAGATTAGTTCTAATGATGTTGCCCAGCAGAGTACCAAGGACAAGGAGTCGATTGGCAGATGGAGAAGGCCATCTAAGGTCAGCATATAGCAAGCAATGGTGCTTCAAACGTGGGGAAGCTGAGGCAGAACGACAGATACTATTGTACATTGTATCCCACTTAGGGTGGTTTTTGAAGCATTTATGTAGGTGACAACACCATATGCAAGGGATGGAAGTAGGATACGCCTAGAAATAGCCAGTCTAGCTGAGGGGGTAAGCATCCGACTAGTCCTGTAAGCTATTCCGAGTTTGGAGTTTACTGACTTGCAGGTGTCGATGATGTGTTACTCAGAGTTGAGAGTTTCATCAAGCAGGACACCTAAATACTTGAATGAGGTTACTTTTGTAAGGGGGAGCCATTTGCACAGGAGACGTTGAAAAGGTTGCGGTTTGTTCTAAGTTTGGTTGCAGATCCGAAGAGCATGTCCCGAGTTTTACTTATGTTTAGGATGAGCCTTTTGTTGTGGATCCATTATTGCATTATGAGAAATGCAGATGTTAGTCAACTATTTATTTCTTCTATGTTTGCAGAGGAGGTGTAGAGCACCAGATCATCTGCATACAAGACTGTTGAGCACCAAGGGGTATTAGAAGATATGTCATTTATAAAAATGGAGAAGAGGCCCCAAGATGGAGCCTTGAGGAACACCAACACTGATACGCACAGAGTCTGACACTGCAGAGTTAAATTTTACCTGTTGTCTTCTATTGCTTAAGTAGCTCTGGAACCAGTTTGTGGCTTGCTCCGAGAAACCAGTGAAGCTAAGGCAATCAAGCAGAAGAGGGTGATCTACAAGATCAAACGCCTTTGAGAGGTCAATGAACACTGTTCCAGTCATGAGACAGTGATCCACAGCAGTAGGGGCATCATTTGTAAATTGTATCAGAGCAGTAGAGGTGCTATGCCCCTTGTGGAAACCATGTTGAGCAAGTGATAGTAGGGTATATTTAAAGAGGAACTCAGTGGCTTGTATAGCCACTAATTTCTCGAGTATTTTGTTTAGGTCTGACAGAATGGCTATGGGCCTATAATTAGCTATCTCCTTCTTGTCACCTTTCTTAAAGACTGGGGTGACTTTTGCCAATTTCCAAAGACCATGGCAGAGAGACAGTGTAAAGATTTTAGCCAATGGGGCTGCAATAAAAGGAGCAGCCAGTTTCAGGAGTTTAGGCTGTAAGTTATCGGAGCCTACACTAGTACTATCAGAGATTGAGTTTAGTAGTTTTAGAACATCAGCATTTGGAATAGCCTTAAAATAGAAGGGCAGGTGTATGGGCACGTTTGTGTGAGTAAAGGGCGTCAGGATGAGATTTGCTGTGAAAGAGGCAATGTGTTTAGTGAGATCAGTAAAGTGTTTGTTAAAAGAATTTGCAATAGTGGTGGGGTCATTACAGTGCATACCATTGCGGACCATATCGTTCATTTGTTGAGACTGGGTTGAGCCCAGGAAGAATTTTACATGTGTCCAGAATTTCTTCGGGTCACCAGCAGCTTCCAGCAATAGACCTTTGCAGTATGAGCTTTTGGCAAGCCTAATTTGTTTTCGCATATATTGCGCTGCTTTCTTTAAGTGTCATATTCACTTTGCTGACCCAAGGTTTTGTGCCCGGAGGGAGGTGAGAAGTACCTTGTGCAGTCATCTTGTCTGTTTGACTCTAATGCGTCTATTTCGTTTAGGTGTATGTATGTCCTGGAGGGATAAGAATATAGAAAGAAAGAGATTGAGAGCAGATTCAATGTCTTGGAACTGGATAATAGGGATCCAGTTTACAGAAGAGATATCAGGTAGAAAGATTTCTTGATCAAGTGTGGAAAAATCCCGGAAGTTGATGTAGCGTAGCGAGGGGGCTGGAATCACCGACGTTCCCCATATGCAAAACACTCTTCCTTCAGCCAGGAGGGCATGCAAGTGGCTACCATCACAGCAGACACCAATGCCACGCACAGGTCCGTCAGCAGAAGTCAGCCAATGCCCTCCCTCCTCCATGATTGACTGCTCCACCTTCAAGATGAGCTTGTCTCCACTTCAATCCCAGCATGTCAGTCTGGTCACTGAGTGGGAGTCTCAGTCTCCCAGGTGGCAATGCCACTGGGCTGTCCTAGTTTGAGTGTCATTTAAAAGCAAGTAACACTGAGGTGACTGAATATGCTCATATGACCAGGAACACAATGCACAAATGGTGGAGAAGTCTTGAGTGAAGATTTAGTTAGGAAGCATCCCTCAACAGAAAATCAAGACAATAACAGAAGACATGGCTTAAATAAAAAGCTTTGCCGACTCCCAGCCTTACCAGATCTATTGTTTTGGCCCTCTTCTTAGACGCCTCATCACACCATGTTTCACACCAAAGCCATTCTTGAGGCAGTGACTTTATGGGTACCTGATGGATCATGTTGTTGGGCAAATCCTACAAAAACAGAAGAAAAATCAGTACCAACATTAAACTATTATGGTTCTTTAATATTTAGACAGGCTAAGTATGTTTTTCATGTAAAAAAGAAGGTTAAGAGGAGATATGATTTTAGTTTGTTTTAAAATGTACAGTAAAAGATGGGATAAGGAGAGTCATGGCAAACTATTTCTGCTTGTTCAGGACACAGAATCTTTCAGCCGAAAAAGACCTTTTGGCCCACTTAGTCTGCCCAGTTGGTCCCTGCCTAGTCTGCCTCCACACACCCTACTTGGTCTCAGGAGACCATCCAGCCTCCCTGACAAGTCACCAATATTCCTTTATGCAGGCCGGCCTGGTGGCGCTGAAGGTTGAGGCGCTGGAAGCCACACCTCGCGCCATGCCGGCAACCCATGTTTGGGAATAAAAGCGGGCTCCCAGGGGTCAGTAGTGAGGGAGAAGGATCAAGTGTCCCAAGGACTGCTCTCCTTCTCGGTGGAGGGGGGTCTTCAGCGGTCGGTGCACGCCTGGCCCCTAGCGGAGGTTGGGGGCGGCTCACCGACGCTGCTAATGTGGGTCAGATGCCTGACAGGATGCGCATGGGAGCGCATGAGCTACCGCCACCAGCGTTACTGCATGCTCCACCTCTGAGGGGGCTGCACACTGGAGGGAAAAGAATGCTCCAGCAGAAAGAAGGAGGGCACCTTGCTGGTTCTGCCACCAAATAGCCATGGTGCCGGCCACACTGGATCCGGTCTTCGGTGTGGTTTGTGGTGCCCTGCCCGGCCCGCCCTGGGAGCCCTGGGAGTATTGGTCGGCGCTGGCTGGTGGACATCAGGGGATGGGACTGGGGGCTCCCTTCAGAGCTATGGGGCCACGAGCAAGGAGTATAAAGTGAAAGCTAAAAAAAATATAATAATATTCTCTTATGTCCATCACACGCATGCCTGACGCCCACTACTGTTTTCCCCTGCCACTTCCGCTGGCAGTCTATTCCAGGCATCTGTCACTTCTTCAGTGAAGCAGTACTTCCTCACATCCCTCTAACTCCCACCCCTCTAGCTTCATTGCATGCCCTCCAACACTGGTGCTCCTCCTCCTTTAATAAGGAGACTACCCTCCTGCACCCTGTTCACTCCCGTGTGGTACTTGTAGGTTTTGATCATGTCCCCTCTCACTCTCCTCTCTTCCAGGGTGTACATGCTGAGATAGCTCAGTCTCTCCTCATAAGTCTTTTGGTGCAACCACTGCACCATTTTAGTTGCCCTTTTCTGGACTGCCTCCACCCTGTCTATGCCCTTTCAGAAGTACAGCCTCCAGAACTGGACACAATACTCCAGGTGGGGTCTCACCAATGAACGATACAGTGGCTATACCACCTCCCTCTTCCTACGGTAGATACCTCTCTCAGTGCAACCCAACATCACAATGGTTGTACCCACTGCTCTGTAACACTGCCCAGCTACTTTAGTGTCATCAGATATGGTAACCCCAAAGTCCCTTTCCTGCTTAGTGACTGACAGTACCTGCCTCCCCATCCTATACTCAGTTCTGGGGTTCCTATTTCCTAGGTGTGTAATTAAATACTTTTTGGTGTTGAACCCCAACTGCCATGTTTTGACCACTCCTTGAGTTTGCCAAGATCCCTATGTATTCTTTCCACCCCCTCCTGACTGTCCACCCTCTTACAGATTTTGGTATCATCTGTAAAAAGGCATACCTCCCCTTCCAGTTCATCTGCAATGTCACCCATGAAGACACTGAAGAGAACTGGTCCAATTACTGAACTCTGCAGCACCCTGCGTGTCACACTTCCATCCTTACAGTGCATGCCATTAACCACCACCCTGTCTCCTGTTCATTAACCAATTTCTAACCCAATTCACCACTCTAGATCCCACTCCAAGGTTGCTCAATTTTTAATCAGTTTCCTATGTGGCACAGTGTCAAAGCCCTTGCTAAAGTCCAGTTAGACATGCCCACTGCCCCCCCCCCCATGTACTTCCCTGGCCACGCAGTCAAAGATATCAACTGGGTCTGTCTGGCAAGACCTCTCCCTGTGAATCCATGCTGCCTATACTCTACCAACCTTTCCTTTAACGGTGTTTCCATTAATTTCCTCACCACTGAGGTAAGGCTCACTAGCCTCTTGCAAAAATGAGGAGAAATGGGTGCGACACAGGTTAGAACCAGGGTGCACATGAATGAAGGAGGCTGCATTCTAATAAATCTGCAGGAATTAAGTGTAAAACTGTGTGCATTCCAGGACAGGATGAACGACTCACCAACAGGAATGTAGTTAAAAGTTTTTATTCCGCCAAGAACTTTGCATTCCTTAGCCCTGCAATCAGGCCTTCAAGAGGGTGCATCAGCGCTACAACAGTGCTACCTATTTAGTTACATCCCTTAAAGTGACAGTACATATATTAGTGTAAATACATAATTAATTCTTTGTATATTGACTTGTTAAATCACATTCAACATAAGAAAGTACATTTACTAAAAAGACTATTAGTGCATCTTTATCTTAGCTACTGTGGTAAAACATAACTGGGATATGGGGGGCCAGAATGCCAAAAAAAAAATAAAATGGGATTGAGGAAAGGATGGGAACCAAATGAAGGACCAAATACCTAGGTTAAATTTTTTTTTTTTATTACAAGCACCATGGTATGTAAAACATTATAGGAGTCAAAGATCAAAGAATTTAAGTAATTAAGTTTTTAGAAGAAATGTATCAATTTGAGGAACAAAATTTAATTTTCTATTTCCAGTCCCAATCTTCTGTACTATAGAAAACTGCTCCCTTGTAAGTGGAGATGCTTCCATACTGGGAACTTCAAAACATAAATCAAGGGAAAAAAAAAATGAGCAAAATGGGCTGTAAGTCATTATTGAACCTTATACAATAAGTGCTTTACATTTCAGTATCATAACAAATAAAAAATAAGACATTTTGACCCCCATATCCCAGTTATTTTTGACCACAATGCCTAAGATTTTGTAGAGATGCACTAATAGTCTTTTTAGTAAATGTACTTTCTTATGTTGAACGTGATTTAACAAGTCAATACACAAAGAATTAATTTGTGTATTTACATTAATATGTGCACTGTCACTTTAACGGATGTAACTAAATAGGTAGCACTGTTGTAACACTGACACACCCTCTTGAAGGCCCGATTGCAGGGCTGAGGTGCTAAGGGACTTTAAGTTCTTGGCAGAATAAAAACTTGTAACTACATTCCTGTTGGCGAGTCGTTCATCCTGTCCTGGAGTGCACACAGTTTTACACTTCGTTAGTTGCTAGCCTCTTACTTGCTGCTGCCCTTATGTGCGGGACAATTTCCTCCAGAACCATGCCGATTCCAGTGAACTGTTGAATAAGGCTATCAGCGGGGCAGCCAGCATCTCTCAGTTCTTTTAGTGCCCTTGGACGTATGATATGGCCCCATAGCCTTGTCCACTTTCAGAGCTGCAAGCCCCTTCAAAACTCTTTCCTCTGATGTCGGCCCGGTGGCGCTGAGGGTTGAGGCACTGGACGTCACACGTTGCACCATGCCAGTGACCCAAGTTCGTGAATGAGCTCGGTTGCCAGAGGTTGGCAGGGGAAGGAGAGGATCGAATGTCCGATGGACTGCTTTCCCCTTCCCGGGGAGGGATCCAGGGTGCATTCGGCGCAGCAGAGACCCCAGGTGGAGACCGGAGGTGCTACTAGCATGGAGCAGTTAAGAGGGAGGAGCGCGGCAGATGTCTGTGGGTTGCCGTGCTGACATCATTGCATGGCTGCGCTCTGGAAATCCCATCCTCGGGGATGAAGCTCCTCTGTCCCACCAGGCCACATTCCCCAACACTGGGCACTCTCCCTGGGTTGCCAGCCCTGCACCTCTATTATAGATAGGCGCCCTGGGCAGATAGGGCCCTACCTGGGAGGGGTTCAGAGCCAGGAGGTCCATCGGGCTGGTGAGAGAGAAGTAGGGTATCTCTGGTGAGAGGTAGAGCTTGGGGGTGATGAGAGGAATCGGTGAGAGTTCCCCACATGATGAGCATAAAAATAGTCAACCTCCCCAAAAAAAAAAATCTTTCCTCTGAAAATGATTTGAGTCTGCTTACTGGTGGTCTGCCCCCGTGAAGACTCAGCAGAAGTACCTGTTTAGGATGTCTGCTTTTTCCTGGTTCCTTTCTGCGAGTGTCCCTCTGCTGTCCTCCTTATCCTCACTATCCCTCTACTTGCTCTCCTCTTCTCTCAGGCCTTTCCGCCTAAGCTGCAAAAGGGTACTTATTTATTTAGTACAGAAAAGGGCTTGCCTTCAATGCCTGGTACCCCAGTATAAGGCCTTGAAGCAATCAGAGCGATGGTAACAGATACTCAATACAGCATCAAGTCATTTACCTGGACAGTGGTACATACTGAGACTCAGCTAGTGGCTCTGATGGATGTGCTAGCCATCCATGACAAGAGGCTTGAGGTGGCAAAAACACAAATTTCCTAGCTGATGGCAAAAAAGAGTACTTGGAGGGATGGGGAGGTGCAACAATCTGTGCATTAAGGGCCTTAAAGGAGGCTTAGAAGGTTCACATCCAGTATAACTTTTGTGGACTACTCTCCTTATCTGGCTCCAACTGGACCCTGCAATTTACAACTTTGAGATTGATAAGAGTGCACAGGCTATGTCAAATGGAAATGAAAATTACATACCCACCGTAATTCTTGATCTTCCCTTTTGTCTTCACCATTCATTACTGCTGGATGTAAGCCGGAGGCGAGCACCTGTATGGGAGCTTTTCTTTTTTTTGTGAGGGGAGCGGGGAGTCGGCATCAGCGTACCCCAGTTCTGTTCTGCCAGAGAGAATGAAACAAAGGGGGATAGAGGAAACCAAGGTGAGGCAAGAGAGCCGAGAGACAGGAAAAGGAAAGGATATAAACTGAAAAAGGAAGAAGCTGACCAGAGGACAGAGGGATTGGACTTTTTACCCTAAGAAGCCACAGGGCCCCAACCCTTGGGCGGCAGCACAGGAAAAGGGAGAAAGAGAAAGATATAGCATGTTGTAGGGGAAGAAGGGGGCCCTCAGCCATGCTGAGTTGGAAAACCATTGGTTTATTTTAGCCTCAAAAACCTGAAAGGTATGAAGAGACAGGTGCAAGGATCCTGTCAACTTCAGGGATCACTGGACAGAGGTCCAGAACAAGAGAATTTGAAATGGTCTTGGAGAATATAAAACATGGCAGAGTCAACCCCCCCACCCCTAAACCCACATTTGGGATGAAAGTCCTGGAAGATGGCCCTCTGCAGTTTAACACTTGACGGCTTAGTCATGGGGGAAAAAACCCTTGAACAGGAGAGGACTCTGTCCAGAATGACCTTTAAGGTAGAGGGAAGCGAGAAAGAGAAAGGGGGAGGAAAATTCTCTACGGGTTCTCTGATGAGATGCACTGACACAGTCCCCACTTCAAGAAGAGGAGAACAAAATGGAATATCAGTGTCAGGTTAAGGAGGATACCACAGTGCACCCCACTGAGAACTCCAGGGAGTTCCCTCCAAGGCCAGAGTGAAGACTCTACCCGCCACCTTCTTAGGATGGGTGCTCTGTGACTTTTAGAGAAGGAAACAAAGGGCCCAGAGGAACCAGGGGACTCTGCCCCAGTGTGCCTCGGGGGTGAGCAGGGTGGAGGCGGCGCCGAAGAGGTGAGGAGCCTAAGAGGGGAAGGTGGGAGGGAATCAGTAATGAACGGTGAAGATACAAGAGAAGATCAAGATTTATGGTAGGTACGTAAGTTTCATATCGTCCCTTGTCAATCTTCATCATTCATTACTGCTGGGTGAGTACCAAGCCCCCAGAGGGGACCTAGCACTGCCCTGAGGGAACAGATTCCCTCAGCTTCCTATGGGGGAGATTCAGGATAGGGAGACCCTATTGCCATTCTAGGTCAATATGGCCTAAGGCTGGTCAGGCCAAGGAGGTGTCCCCTGTGGCCGGGGGGACGGAAGACACCGCTGAAGATTCCTCCTCACCCTTTGGGAGAAAAGACACGTCCCCCGGAAAGTGGAGGAAATCACCCTACGCCGGGCAATGGGTGACAATCTAGACAGGTGAAGCCATGCCATTCGCCTGATGCAGATCGCTGTCTCTGCCAGTCTGGAGGCCACCTTGCTGACGTCGAATGATGCCCTTGCTTGGTGCCTTGCAAGCTCTAGACTCTGTGCAGAGAGGGCAATGTCTTGCCTAGATTCCTCCAAATCAGGCAAGGATGCTAAAACCTGCACCAGCATCGATCACAGGTGCCTGTTGTAGGCAGTGTGGTGAGCCTGATGTGAGCTGATGCAGAGTAACACACGGGCTGATGAGAAAACTCTTCCTCCCCACCGGTCGAACTCAGCAGAATCCAGATCCGGTGGTCGGTCGTGTGCCAGGTGTTGAAGCCTGGAAGGAGTGTCTAAAGCCATCAGCCCTGAGGGTGGGTGAGGCAGAGAACCAAGAGACTCCTGGGGAGCGCAATACCTCCTCCTGCAGTCCGTTGGAGCTGGGGATGAGGCGGCTGGTGACTGCCAGGTGTGGATAGATGCTGCCTGGAAGAGAATAGGCCAGGAAGGCACCACTAGGTGGTTGGCACTGAATTTGTTCAGAAAAGAGCGTGTCTCCTGCTCGGTATTGCATCTTACCACATGGGAGATGTGGAGCTCCTGAACTAACTATGAGAGGAACCGTTAACATTCGATGAAATCAGCATCGGAGGAAAGGTGGACAGAATGTTCCTCTTCCTCAGATGAGAAAATTGAGGAAGTAGAGGAGCTCAGGTGTTTGGAGTACTCCTGTGGCGGGGTAGACAGGCGAAAGACCCGCTCGTCTATAGCTCTAACATACCTAGGGAAGGCCACCGCAGTGGCCCTGAATGTCTCCCAGGTTAAAGATCCCATAGGGCCCACATGGCCTGGGGGGAGGGGGAGGGGGAGGTGTCTGCAGAGGGAATGGGGAAGGGCACCTCATAGAAAGTGCTCGGACTCTGCCAGGGCTCTGAGACCCTGCAGCAGATCCTCTCAAGCGGGGGGACCCGGGAGTCGATCCAGTCAGTGAACGCTGCAGATGTGTGAACAAATCCTGGCTGAGCCCTGAGGGAGAATCTCCCCTGTGGTGAGACTGAGACTGCATGGTTCCAGAAGGGAAACCCTTCCCGCTGCCCACTAAGTGTGCCCCTGAAGTCTCAGAGGAGGAAAAGCAGGGCCAAGCACTTCGGCTCCTCTCCACTCCCCGCTGGGCAATGGAAGAAGGCCTCCGCACCTCACCCTGGCCCCTCAAACCCTCGGATTCTGAGGCCGCCCTCTTCCTCGAACCCAGTGCCAAGGGGTCCCCCAATCCCGAAGGCCCCCCAAGGGAGGCCACAGAAGAGGAGGTCCCCATCTCCACCAAAGAGGTCACGCCCCAGCGGTCGAGACTGCCACACCAGGCTCCTCGAGGCTGCTATCCACTGTAGTGCCCCCAACACCATCATCGTTGTGGGGGGGCCGCAGGGACTACAGACTCTGGGGAGTCCAGTAGGCAAACATTGAGCCACCTGGTGCTGCGTCCTAGAGGACTCCCGGACTCCAAGGAGTTGGGGCGCCAGTCTGGATCGACCAGCGAGTCATCTGCATCCAAAGAGGAGAAGACCACACATATCGCCAGACTAGTGACCCCGAGAGCTCTTCCCAGCGGTGCTGCAAACGGCACCAGGATCCGAAGTGCTGCCGACAGGCAGTGCAGAGGGTCTGCCGGTGCCAGGCCCAGCAGTTGTGGGCCACAACACTGGAGGAGCAAGTACCTCTGTGGAGGTGACTGCTGTGGTGGTGGTGCTCTCAACCGGCTCCGCTGGGAACTGAGCTGCTCTTCTGGCACCGTGGAAGAAATCTCTTCGACAGCAAGGCTGGAATCCGAGAAGGTTTCCTCCTCACAGGGCCATACAGACCCGGGAGGGGACCCGGAGGCAGGGTCAAGAGATCTTCTCATGGCATCCCTAGAATGACTCCGTCCTCCGAAAGTCAGCGGGGTCCTGCTGACTTTAAACACGTGGATCTCAAGAACATGGCAGTCCACAGAGAAACAGGCATCACAGTTGTCCATATCATGATTGGGACCCAGGCAAACATCATGTCCATCCATCACGGAAAAATGCCGGCCACAGGGGCACCGACGCATGGGGGCACGTCCCGCTTCAGATTTTCTCTTAGCCCCCGAACCAGACATGATGTGAAAATAATGCAACAAAATTCAAAGAAAAGGACCCAGCGCTGTTGGTAATAACAATAAATGGAACAGGCTTACTGGTTTCCAGATGGCGTTGGGTGAAAATCAGAACCAAGATGGAGAAGCAGTAACACGGCGTTGAAATTCGGAGAAGGCCCAATGACGCAGCAACTCAAACTCGTGCAGCAGGTGCGATCTCGACGGTTGGGAGAAACATAACTGGGGTGGTGAAGGAGTCTGTGGCACCTAACGGCCAACCCTCATGCACCACGCAATGCGTGGGCCTCGTGGGAAGTGCCGTTGGCGCAGACTCCCAAAAAAAGCTCCCATATAGGTGCACACCTCTGGCTTAGACCCAGAGGTAATGAATGGTGAAGACTGACAAGGGAAGATCTGTCCAACTCTACAGCCAACCAGGGAAGCTGATATTTAAGATACTACGGTATCAAGATAGAAGCAATCATACTTACGGCAGTAAGGGACTTACAGGATGAGGTAGCAGCCGAATGACTCTCCTTTTACTCTAACTATCCAGCTAGTGTGCTTCAGCACAAACAACTGTTTGATAAAATCAAGCACAGACTCTGAAATAGGAGCCTGAAATATTCTCTGCTATATCCTGCAGTGCTTTCTGTGACTTTTCAAGGCCAGCAGCTCACTTTTCACACCCCAGACAAAGCTGATCAGTTTATTCAGTCCTAGTTTGGCCCACAATGCTCCACGGCTCCTCAGCCAGAATCTCAACTGAACAAGTCCAGCCCACGGAAAAAGAGCAACTAGGAGAGCTTTCTACAGACACCTGAGAGCATGCATCCAGAACCAGGAGTACAAACCCGGGGTTAGTACAACCAGTACTCGAGTGTAAGGGGGCCATGACTTAATGTTTGAACTGTTGGCTCTGAGACACCGCAAGTTCCTTTCCTGCTACCTTGAACTATCCTTTTAACAAACATGGAGCTTCTCATCTAGCCAGATTACTCACCTATAACAGTAATTCTAGGAGTGGTATATGATGTTCATCCACACTTCTGGGAGTTGCCTGTCCTATTTAAGTCTTGCCAGAAATGTCAAAGCTGGCTCCTCACATCCACTTAGGAAGTAACTCCCTCTGCTCTGCCCCTTGACACCAGATCTTGCCCACTGGAAGCAGATGTGTGCGCCAAAGCCAGGGGAGGTCGGGTGGGTCCATGTGGATGAACATTATACCACTCCTAGAAAGTACAGTTGCGTACTTACTGTAATGGTAGATCTTCAAGGGGTATCTCTTGCAGCAAGTAATACACTTGGGTAGTTGCCAGAGGGCACTGTGGTGCTCTCTTCTAGCAGTCTTTTTCCAGGGGCCGCCCACACATGACATCATCATTCTGCTCCTATATAAGCGTAGCCAGTCCCTGGTATCCTCAAACCCCGGCGGATTCAGATCGCTAAGCGAGAACCGAGGGAGATCAGAGGTACCATAGGTATTCCTTCCCATATATACTGGATCCAAAGATGTTCTCTTAGAGAAGGAGGGGGATGGAGGGAGGGATCGTACCTGCTGCAAGAGATACCCCTCGAAGGTCTACCATTACGGTAAGTACGCAAAAGGAAATTATGTACCTACTGTAATTCTTGATCTTCTTGGACAAAGTCTCCACCACTCATTCACACTAATGGGACTATGCCAGAGGTGCTAGGACTGAGCGGGAGCCAAAATTCTTCAGGAGGGCCGGCACCAAGGTAGGGCCGCAAGGAAACGGCGCCACGAGACTGGCTAGCGCCTTATAGGCTACCTCGGCATTGACCCTCCAACTACCTTTTTTACCGAGGAGGTGCAGCGTAAACTAAACTAGTGAAACTAAACCATGTCGGACAGAAGAAAGTCCGAATGACCCGTATAAGAAGGGTCAACACAACAGAGTCTCCACAGCCCAGCCATCGATGAAGTGAAGACCAACACAGTAAGCAAGCTCGGGGAATGGTGGGTGGGTGTGTGAATGAGTGGTGGAGACTTCGTCCAAGATCAAGAATTACGGTAGGTACTTATTTCCATATCTTCCGGGACATACAGACTCCACCACTCATTCACATTTATGGGAGAGTACTGAGCTAAATAATCCCCTCCGAGAAGGGCTGCAGGAAAGAGGAGCTCACTTAGAACAGAAGCCCACTGAGGATTGTCCTGCCAAAGGATTGATGCTGTCTGGCATGGACATCCAAAGCACAGTGCTTCATAAACGTATGCATGGAGCTCCAAGTAGCTGCACTGTAGATGTCTGCAATGGGCACGTTTCGTATTTCTGCCAGAGATGCTGCTACTGCTCTGGTAGAATGGGCATATACCCTGCCTTCCAGCTTAACCTGTGCCATGACATAGCAGTGATGAAGACATGCCACTAGCCACGCCGAAATACATCTGATAGTAACAGGCTGACCCAGCCGGGCCATGATGAATGACACAAAAAGTTGCTTTGACCTGCGGATCTTTTTAGTTCTATCTAAGAAGAAACGCAAGGCCCTCTTAAAATCTAGAGACTGTAGGGTACGTTCTCCCTCATTCTAAAAGTTCGCAAAGTAAGTCGTAAGAACCAAGGACTGGTTCACATGGAATTCCAAGACCACTTTGAGGAGAAATTTAGGATGGGTTAGAAGAACCACCTTGTCCTTATGAAATACCATGTAAGGTGGGTCTGTGACCAAGGCATGTGTTTCAGACACTCTGCGAGCAGAGGTAATGGCTACGAGGAAGGCAGTCTTCCAGGTCAGAAACTTCAGCTCACATGTTGCTAGAGGCTCGAAAGGTTTACGGATGAGCATATCTAGCACCAGGTTAATATCCCAGGTGGATACCGATCTCCTGACCGGTGGTCTAGTGTGGAGAATACCTTTTAGGAATCTCTTAACCAAGGGTAACTGAGCTATAGACAATGTGTGTATAGGCTCGTGATAAGCTGAGATCGCGCAGAGATGGACCTTCACAGTTGAGTACTGTAGTCCTGTATTAGACACATCCAGAAGATATTTCAAGACTTTCTTTGGTAGGCAAGAAAAGGGATCTACAGAGGATTTTGCACACCAAATAGAGAATCGCTTCCACTTTGTCGTGTACGTTTTCCTAGTAGCTGGCTTACGCACTACTAGGAGAATGTCTGAGACTCTCTGTGAGACATCAAATCTAACCACTTCTATCTCCTCAGGAGCCATGCATGGAGGCGAAGGGATCTCAGGTTCGGATGAACCACTGGGCCCTGGGTCAGCGGGTCTGTTTGAAGTGGAAGCTGTCTCGGTGAAGTTTCCGATAATCTGTTGATTAATGGAAACCAAATCTGATGAGGCCAGAATGGGGCGATGAGGATCATTCTGCCCCCTTGTGCCTCCAGCTTGAGTAGCACCCCCTGAACTAAGGGAAGAGGAGGAAATGCGTACAGAAAGCGTCTTGTCCACCGCAGTCTGAATGCATCCTGACAGAAAGTGTCAGGTTCTGGATTTCTGTAGCAGAATAGAAGCAGTTTTGCACTGAGTGAGGACGCAAAAAGGTCCAGGTCCGGCGTGCCCCACTCTTTGGAGAGCGACTGCATGACATTTACATCGAGAGACCATTTGTGAGGATCCACCTCTGTTCTGCTGAGATGATCTGCTAGATCATTCTGGGCTCCTGGTAGGTACACTGCCTGGATCAGGGCTTCATGTTCTAGACACAATTCTCACACTCTCATTGCTTCCCTGCACAGGGGATAGAGTGCGCCCCGCCCTGTTTGTTGATGTTGTACATCACCGCTTTGTTGTCCGTCTGAAGGAGAATTATTTTGTGACAGGGAATATCCCTCAGGGATCGGACAGCGTACAGGACCGCTCTCATTTCCAGGACATTTATGTGGAGTTGAAATTTGTCCCGACTCCACAGACCTTGGGTGTGGAGATCCTGACAGTGAGCTCCCCATCCGAGTAGGGAAGCATCTGTGGTGATGTTGATCTGGGTCTCCAGTGGAGCAAGGGGGAAACCTTTTAGATAGTTGTCCTCTTGAGTCCACCAGGTAAGTGACCGCTTGAGAGTTTCCATTATCCTGATGTGAAAGGACTGTGGGTATGTGGTTGGGGACCACTAAGTACTGAGCATCCACTGAGTAGTCCTCATGTGACGATGAGCCAAGGGCACCATGAACACTGAAGATGCCATGAGACCCACCATCTGCTGCATCAAGATGGCTCGTACCGAGTTGTTCTCTCTGATGAAGTGGGCCATCTGAAGGATATCATTCCTCCTGTCCTCTGGAAGAAAGGCTTTTGTGTTGGAGGCATCCAGAAGAGCTCCTATGAAGAAGAGCTGTTGGGAGGTTTGTAGTTGCAATTTTCCTAGATTCAACAGAACTCCCATGGACGTGAGGAACTTGGAAGCCATAGCCACGGCTTCCTGTGTCTCGTCTGGAAGGGCTTGCTAGTAGCCAGTCGTCCAGATATGGGAACACTTGAATTCAGAGTTTCCTGAGGTGCGCTGTGAGAGCTGCAAATCACTTCGTAAAGAGTCGAGGTGCTGAGGATAGCCTAAAGGGCAGGACTCTGAATTGGTAGTGCTGACCCAAAGCCACAAATCAGAGATACTTGTGGTGGGCTGGGTGTATGGGGATATGTTGGTAGGTGTGACACTCAGAGAGCTGGTTCCGATTACTCAATGCTTTTTGTAATATAAAAATGTGTTACTGAATGTCTCTCATGAGAGATGCTGACAGCCTGTGGAATGACAACCCCCCTCCCAGGTTTTAGCTACAACATGTTACCTGGAAGGCCAAGAGATAATTACAGGCCCGAAGAGGCCTAAATTAAGCATCTCCTGTTTATCTAGCTTTATTGCAGCTGCTAAGCTGGAAAATCATAAACTTTTATGGCGTTTAGAGGAAGGATCCAGGTTATGTTACACTGGTGCGAAGTCATAAATGTTCCTCTGATGTCTGTAAAAGCAGGATGTTGCTCATGGATGAAATAAGGACTTAGAAATTAACCTTATTTTATTTACCTTCTGAGAGATGACATCCTGATTATATATTTTTAATATTCTGACAGGGAGGAGCTAGGTAACCTCATGCAAAGAGGTTGGCAAAGCCGGTTTTTAAACAGTATTCTGTTTTCCATTTTGATACAAATGTTTGGATTATGAAAAATAAACATCTACAGCGCTGTGAGATAAGAATACCTTAGAACAGACAAGTCTAAGTGTATTAGTGGTAGGAATCTGAACTTTTTAAAACCTTATCCTTTTAAGTGATTTGTATGTTTTGTGATACATGGTTCTGTATTTACATTTTACATTTTTTTTTTATCTATTTTGAAATAAACTTCTACTTTAGAGACTACTTGGTGTGCCTTTGAAATTCTTTTTGTTGGCAAGGGAAGCAAACATGGTTAAAGCCGACTCTGTACAAAGCTTACTGGTTTTACCAAACTGGGAAAAGGTAAGAATTTACTCTGAGGCCTTTAATAGAGTTTTAAGGGTTCATTTTGTACGCCTGATTAGGTGCCCATAGGCAAAAGATAACTGGCCCCCCCGAACAGCAGAATTATCTAAGCCTGTACATTGGGTATGCTAAAAACAGGTTACTCACCTGTAACAGTAGTTCTAGGAGTGGTATATGTTGTTCATCCACACTCTTTGGCATGTCTCTTTCCCCTTTAAATCTGGCCGGAAGTCTTCAAGTTGGCTCCTCCCACCCACCCGTGTGGTAAATACCTCGGCTCTGCCCCATGACGCCAGATCTTAGCCCTCTGGAAGCAAGGTGATGCGCCTAAAGCCGGGGAGGTCGGGTGGGTGCGCGTGGAAGAACAACTTATACCACTCCTAGAACTACTGTTACAGGTGAGTAACCTATTTTTCTAGAAGCGTGGATATGTTATTCATCCACACTCTTTGGCAGACTCCTAGCAGTTCTCCGGGAGGAGGGAGGCAAGGCGCACACCCCCTACTTAGGAAACAGAGATTGGAGAACCGAGGCCCCAAAACCAGCATCCCGATGTGACTCAAGGTCGATGTGGTAATGGGTAATGAAGGTGTTTGCTGACTTCCAGATAGCAGCCAGACAGATTTCCTGGATAGGGATGTCCCTGGAAGCAGCCACCGATGCAGCAGTATGGCGGATAGAATGAGCTCTTATCTCTCTGGGAGGCTCCTTGCCCGCCAACTCATAGCACAGACCTATGCATGATGTAATCCATCTTGCAATGGTCCTTTTGGCTGCAGGTCTGCCAGAAGCGGCTTCTGCGTAGGTGACAAACAGCTGTTGAACCTCTCCCCGAATTTCCGCCGTCCTATCCTTGTAGTAGGAGAGAGCACGTCTAAGGTCCAGGGTATGGAGCCTGTACTCAGCGTCCGAGGTGTAGTTAGGGTAATATACCGGCAGAGTCAAC
The DNA here is from genome assembly GCA_016271365.2 of Neoceratodus forsteri. NCBI lineage: Eukaryota > Metazoa > Chordata > Ceratodontiformes > Ceratodontidae > Neoceratodus > Neoceratodus forsteri. The sequence continues at coordinate 515,391,573 of CM028137.1, forward strand.
ACCTGGTTAAGGTGAAACTCTGACACCACCTTCGGAAGGAATTTCGGGTTGGGGCACAGGACAACTTTATCTCTGTGAAAGACCAGATAAGGGGAGTCCACCGAAAGCGCCTGGAGCTCTCCAGTCCTTCTGGCTGACATGATAGCCACCAGGAAGGCAATCTTCCACGACAAGTGTGAGAGCTCACACTTATGCATGGGTTCGAATGGCTTGCCCATGAGCTTTGCCAAAACCAGCAAAAGATCCCACGGAGGTGGAGATTCACGCACCGGAGGGGATATGTGATCCAGGCCACTGAAAAAGCGCCCGACCACTGTCTCCTGTGCCAATGTTGACTGACTAGCCCGTGCCCAGTAAGCGGAAATGGCTGCCAGGTGCACCCTAAGGGTCGATGACCATAGACCCCCTTTGGAAAGAAACCAAAGGTAATCTAAAATGTTAGCCACAGAGCAGGATAAGGGATCCAGACTCTTACCCTGACACCAAATGGAAAACCTTTTCTATTTGAAGGCATAACAATTCCTGGTCGATTCCTTACGAGATGCCCACACAACTGTGTAGACATCCTCGGAAAGACCCAGAACTAGGAACTCTAGCCACTCAGGTACCAGGCTGTGAGGTGCAGGGATTGAAGGTCTGGATGGAATACCTTCCCCTGGTTCAATATCATCAGGTCCGGGCGTGTACAAAGCCGCTCCGGGGGCCTGCAGCTGAGGCTGAGGAGATCTGGATACTAGAACTGGCGGGGCCAATCTGGGGCTACCAGAATCACCTTCGCCTTGTCTCTCCTCACCTTGAGTAACACCTTGTGGATCAAGGGAAATGGAGGGAAGGCGCCTGGGGTCCACGGCCTCGAGAAGGCATCCCCCTGCAGCGAGCCCTGCTGAGGGGGGCGGGCATGGTACAGTCTCAGCTTGGTGTTCTCCCTGGAGGCAAACAGGTCCACTAATGGTTTGCCCCAATGGGAGAACAGATTGTAAGCTACCTCTGGATGGAGAGACCACTCGTGGGATGTCTGGCCTATGCAGCTGACAGCATCTGCCAGTTGGTTCGAGACTCCTGCCACATGGATGGCAAGGAGATCCGCCTCCAACTGGCTGACGAGGGTCCAGATCCGGAGCGCCTCCTTGCATAGCAGATGGGAGTGCATGCCGCTCTGTTTGTTGAGGTAGTACATGCTCATGGTATTGTCCGTCTGGACTTGAACCACTTGACCCTGGAGCCGAGGAGCGAAAGCTGACAGTGCCAATCTGACTGCTCTGAGCTCCAGCAGGTTGATGTGGCATCAGGACTCCTTGGGGGTCCAGAACCTGTAGGCTCTGTTGTCCCGCATGTGGGCTCCCCAGCCCATGAGAGAGGCATCGGTCGTGAGAACGACTGTCGGCTCGAGGCAGACAAACGGGATCCCTTCCTGCAGACAACCTGGGATGGTCCACCATTGGAGAGCATCCCACATCTTCTGGGTGATAGTGACCAGCTGGTCAAAATAACCCTGACACTAGTCTCCTGAGCAGCCAGCTCCCACTGGAGGGGGTGCATGTGCAATGTGGTCCAATGGACCACTGAGGTGCTCGCCGCCATGTAACCCAGAAGGCGCAGGAAGTCCCAGGCAAGGTGCAAGTGCCCAAACAGAAATGATTGGGCAAAGGAGGAAAGAACCTCCACCCTGTCCACCGGGGGCCGAGCTCTGGCTTGATGAGAGTCGGGCTCTGCCCCGATAAAGCCCATCACCTGAGAGGGCATGAGTTCCGACTTGGCCTTGTTGATCAGGAGGCCTAATTGGGAACAGGTTCGGAGGGCCAGGTCACTGGACCTCTCCACCTCCTGCAGGGAGGAACCCGCCAGGAGCCGATCATCGAGGCAGGGGTATATTCAAACCCTTTGACACTGTAGATGGGCCACCACCACTGCGATGCACTTGGTGAAGACCCGAGGGGCTGATGACAAGCCAAACGGCATGGCTTGGAACTCGTACAGGGTCCCTTCCACCCTGAAGCAGAAGAACCGCTGGTGGGACGGATGGATTGGGACGTGGAAAAATGCGTCCTGTAGATCCAGTGAACAGAACCACATGTTTCGCTCCAGAGATGGTATGATCTGATTCAGAGTTACCATATGGAAGGTGCGAGACCTGAGATATTGATTCAGGTCGTGGAGATCTAGGATAGGGTGCCAACCCCCCGTCCACTTGGGCACCGGGAAGTACCTGGACACAAAGCCTGGGTCTGTAGGAGGATCCGGCACTGGAGCTACCGCCTCCTTGCGGAGGAGCTGAGCAATGTCGTCCCAAAGGGCTGACTGAGTGCAAACTGAGATCCTTTCCTCCCGAGGGGCACGGGCTCAGCAGGGAGGGTACTGCTCGAATTCTAGAAGCAGTCCCCGGCCGACCACTTCCAGGACCCACCTGTCCGAAGTAATACCGGACCAGGCGGAAAGAAAGTGGCGGAGCCGGCCCCCCACGGGAGGACCCAGAACTGGCATGATGGGTGTAGGGGTGGCCACCCCGACCCGTCACTGAGCAGGCTTAGAGGAGGAAGAGGAGGCTCCTGGACCGGCACCTTGACCTCCTTTGCGGGGCTGTTGGGGACCCTGCTTGGGCCTAGGGTGCCAAGCTTGAGCCTGCTGTTGCTGCTGGCCTCCCTGGAAGGAGGGTTGTCTAATCGCAAGAGAAGAGAGATGAAAAGGCTTCTTCTTGCGCTTCTGCTGGTTCTTGCCTGAAGAACCCTTTGTACAAGTGGCATCCAAGGTGGCACTGGACTGCTCTATGCGCTGGAGGTGACCTGCCACTCCCAGACCGAAGAGATCGGTGCCAAGGAAGGGCACGTCAGCTAACTTGTGCTGAGTATCCGCCGGGAAAGAGGATAACCTCAGCCAGGCCCTGTGGCGAGTGGCCACTGCGGCTGCTAGTGAGCGGGCACAGGAATCTCTTAATATCCAAGGCAGTCTGGAGCTGTTGTTTTGCAACAGCATGGCCCTGGTCATGGACCTGATCAACCGTGGTCTGCATGTCCGCTCTGAGATGAGGGAGGACTTCATCTAGCGACCCCAAGAGGGCGTGAGAGAAGTGTGCCACGATCACTGCTGAGCTGGCCTGACGAAGGCTCAAGGATGAGGCCGCATACACCTTCCGGGCAGAATGGTCCATATTCTTGGACTCCTTGTTCGGAGGGCGGTCAGTATCCGCTGAACTACCCGTGCGTCTAAACACAGAGGCAGTCACAAGGCTCTCGGCCGAGGGATGCTCTGTGAAACCCGCCAAGGACCCCATGGGTACAGTGTACTTGAGAGCCATGCGGGCAGATGGAGCCGGGCAAGAGGCAGGGTGCTGCCATAGCTCAAGGGCTGGGCCAACAATGGCTTCGGCCACTGGGAAGGCCTCCGTCAAGGTATCCCCCCTCTTAAGGAGATCTGTGAGAGGATATTCCACCTTCTTTTGGATAGGCTCCATGGGCATATCGGTTGACTCTGAAATAAGGTGGAGGATGCCCTGGAAAGAGGAAGGACCTTCCTCCAAGCCTGTCACTGACAACTCATCATCGGGGTGTGAGTGTAGACCAGTGGTATCAGAGTCCGAAGAGTCAGGATATAAGGGTCTCCTGCCTATACCCCCCTTCAATAAGCCGAAGGCGATCGGGGACAACAGTCATGGACAGACAACGGGGCAGGCCCGTATCTGTCTGGTCCTCTTTCAAGGGAGCCCCTCCCTGAAACTGCTTAGGTGGTGGCTCCACCAAAATAGGTGGGGAGACCGGAACAGGCCGAACAGGAATGCGTTCTGGTCCTACCGAAGGAATGACTGGAGTCTTCAGTTCTGGAGTGGTCAGCGTTGGCCTAAGAGGCTGGGGTCAAGTAATGGCCAGTGTAGCCGGCTCCGCCGGCTTATGACAGGTCAGAATTAGCTGTTGCCACATAAGGTCCTCATAATGCCGACGGAGCTTCCATCGAAGTCTCTCCTCGTCCGAGGAGGATGAGGATCGGTAGTGACGCCTCTTCCGAGAGTGTTTGTGACCTTTTTTCGGTTTTTCGACCAAAGGGTCCTGGCCCTTGATCGAGACCGACTTGGTCGGCTTGTTCAATCGGGAGAGGCCGGAGTCGGTGAAAACCGAGGTTCAGCTCCGTCCTCGATCGGGATACCCGAGGCTGGGTCTCCTCGTTGGAGAAGGAAAGGATAGGTGTCCTCTCAATGAGTCATCGACCAGGGGTCGGTGACAGCGCCGATAGGGTCGAGATATCCTAAGCCAGTTAAGCCCGTTCCTCGGCGCCTTGGCCTGACAGAAGGTCCGAGAAGCGGTGGCGAGGCAATCTCGACCAGAGGCCGAGACCGCGGTCATAGGATTCAGACCTCTCTCGGTCCCAGGAGCGTATTCTCCGAGAAGACGACTTAGGGTCCTTGTCCTGTTTTCTAGGGCGGGAGGAGTGCATGCCCGAGGGCGCCTCACTCCTGGTGAGGAGAGACTGGCACAGCTCCCGAAAGGATCCTGTGAAGATACAGCCAAGGTTTAATGGCACGAAAAAACCTCAGCTGGCCGAGGCTTGGGCAGCTTCTTTTTCAAATGGCGCCATCTGGTCGAGCTGCTCAGCGGATCCCGCGGCCGTGGAAACCGCCCACCTTGCCTCCTTCGATTTCACCGGTGGATTGTGAGGCTCCGGTCACCCCAGCTTAAGGCGCACCTTGCGGTCATCCAGAATGTTGGGATGGAAGGCCAAGCAGATGGTGCACGAAGAGGTGTCATGGACGACACCCATAACAATAAACACACGAGAGGTGGGGATCGGTGTGCGACATTTTCTGTCCTCAGGGACAACAGCGAAACCTGGGGGACAACTTGTCCTCCATGTCCGATGCACTCGGATCGGAATTGTAAACTCGTACGAGTTTCAAAGAAAGCGAGTGCGGTGGAAACCGTCTATTACTATCCAGGGCCTACGATACTGCAGAAGTAGCACGAGGGAACCCGAATCTTCCAGCGGAAAAGAAGATCTGGAGTCATGGGGCAGAGCCGAGGTATTTACCACTCGGGTGGGTGAGAAGAGCCAGCTTGAAGACTTCCGGCCAGATTTAAAGGGGAAAGGGACGTGCCAAAGAGTGTGGATGAACATATCCACGCTCTTGGAACAAGAGGTTCACAGTTTGAATCCCTCCCAGACTTGAGACCAAAGTTTGATTCGAACCCACAAAACAGACAGGAGGGTTACCCTGTTTCTGTTAATAAGACTGCGCTTGGAGGTTGGCACTGTGGGAGCAGAGGGCCTGAGTGGGTTTGTGACAGTAGGCACCCTGCATGTCCAGGGAGGCTAGCCAATCGTTTTGATGAATCAGAGGTAAAAGTGTACAGAGTGATATCATCTTGAATTTTTCCTTGTTAAGGAATTTGTTTAACTTCCTTAGATTGAGAGTAGGGTGCATGCCGCCTGTTTTCTTTGGCACTAGAAAGTAATGGGAGTAAAAACGTGTGTTCCATTGATCCTGCGGAACTATCTCTACTGCTCTGTTGTTCAGAAGGCCTTGAATCTCGGAAGCAAGAAGGTCTGATTGAGAGACAGCTTGGGCTGTCATTTGGGTGGATGATCCGGAGGGGTGACCAAAAGATTTAGAGAGTAACCCTCGCGGATTATCCTAAGCAACCATTTGTCTGATGTGACTGACTTCCACTGGTTATAAAACTGAGTCAGATGCCCTCCTACCACCAAGGAAGAGGTCCCCTTGGACAGCTGAGGTGGGACTTGGGCCGGAGTCTCAGAGGGTGGCACTAGGTGCTTTTGGCTGATTGCTGGACTCAATTACTCTAGCAATGGTCTGGAGAAGCTCTGTGCCAATATCAGACTCCAGAAGAGCTTCCAGAGTGGCTTTGAGTGAATGCCAGAGGGTATACTCATACTGAGAAAAGTAACCCTGGTAACTAGCAATCCGCATACCCAGGGTAGAGGCAGCAAAAACTCGCTTCCCCAAGGTGTCAGTCTCATGGGATTCTTTGTTCACTGGATGAGCCGTAGATTCCTGAGGAAGGACGGCCTTGTCATTCTCTGCCAAGACAACTATGGCATCAGCAAAGGCTTGAGAGGCCAAGATTGGTCAATCCTGGGGGTGGGGTGGGGTGTACTTCCTATGGATTTAGCCACAGCAGGAATAAGCGCCGGATTATCCCACACCATTTGTGAGTGTGTCTCAAAAGAGGGCTGCACCGGAGGAGTCAATTCCACAAGAATATCTGGAATGTGCAGATACTGCAAATACAGCAGTTTCCCCAGATCAAACTCTAGCGTCTTTGGAAGTGGCATTCATGTTCTTTAGAAGAGACTTAACATACTGACATACTAAAGCCAGCAGAATAGGCCTGATAGTCTGTCATGTCTGCTCTGTAGCCAACCTCCTAATGGGTGCTCGCTTTTCCACCCCCAGCCCCAGAGAGGGTAATTTTCAGCTTCAGTTTTCCCTTGTACCTGTCCCACCGCTTCTTGAAGCTCTCCACTGTGCCCTCCTCCACCAAACTCCTGGAAGTGCATTCCATGGCTCCACCGCCCTCTCAGTGAAGTAATGTCTCCTGCGTCCCCCCTCGTCATTTCCCCTCCTCTAGCTTCCACTCATGCCCCCTGGTTGTTCCCCCCTTCTTTAGTCTGAACATGTCTTTGGCTCCGCCCTTTATTCCTTTTACATATCTGAAGACCCCTGTCATGTCACTCCTTCTCTCCTTTCCTCCAGTGAGTACAGCCCAAGTACATCCAGCCTTTCTTCATAGGGCCTCCCCCCCAATGCCCTGAATCATCCTGGTTGCTCTCCTCTGGACCCTCTCCAGCAGTCCTATGTCCTTCTTGAGGTGAGGTCTCCAGAACTGCACACAGTACTTGAGGTGTGGTTTAAAAGCACGTTATACAGAGGGAAGATCACCTCCCTCCTCCTGGACGTAATCCCCCTGGCTATGCAGCCCAGTATCCTGTTTGCTTTTGGCGCAGTTCTTCTGCCATTTTCAGTATTATTCATTTTGATGTCTACCACCACTCCTAGATCCCGCTCGCTCGATGTGGCTTTCAGTGAGACCCCCCCCCCAGGTGTATATATGGCCCGGGTTTCTGAACCCCTGATGCAGCACCCTACACTTCCCTGCATCAAACCTCAATCCCCACCTCCTTGACCACCCCTCCAGGGTATCTAGATCCCTCTGGACTGCCTCCCTCGCTTCGCCTCCATCCGCCAGTGCTCCCAGTTTTGAGTCATCCGCAAACAGACTCATCCTACTCCTAACCCCCTTCCCCATATCTGAGACATAGGTGATGAACAGGAGTGGCCCCAATACTGAACTTTGGGGGACCCCACTATTGACCTTCCTGGGGGAGGAGACTATCCCACCCACCACTACCCTCTGAATTTGCCCTGTTAGCCAATTTTCTACCCATCTGAGCAACTGCCCTCCCACCCCATCCCCCAGCTTTGTTAGCAGCCCACTGTGAGTATCGAATCAAACGCCTTACTGAAATCCAGGTATAGGATGTCCACTGGTCTATGGTCGGTCCAGAGTCCCCGTTACCCAGTCACAAAAATCTATGAGGAAAAGTCCTCAACCAGAGGCTCTGCTGAAGGAGAGGGCTTATTTGCCACTCAGAGAAGAATCTTCAGCAAAGTCTTCCCCTAATCGAAGGTCAGGATCAGGTTAAATATCGTCTCCTACTAGCCCCAGAGGGATAGTATATATAAGAAAGGGAGGAAAGAGAGGATGAACTCCGTGAATCGGAGTCGAGAAACTCAGTACCCTAGGTGGCGCCGGCACAAAGGGTGGCGCTGAGACAGAAGATGGTGCCGGCCCAGGGAGTGGCACTGGGTGCCGCCAAAACTGGAGTCGAAAGCAGCACTGCCCTTGGTTCAACACGAATCCCAGAGAACCCTAACACACCTCTCAGAGCCAAGGAAGATCATCTGACAAAATTAGTAGGAGAAAATGGTACCTGTGCTGGTCCCTGTGCCACAGCCATATGAGGGTGAAAAGCACCAGAGCGTGGCGTCGATGGCACTGCAGAAGACACCGCACGACTAGGAAGCCCCAACTACCCTGCCCGCAGGCTCGAAACTGCCAGGCCCGAAGGCCCCGGAGACTGTCCCGCAGACTTGGACAGGCGGGACAACCGATGAACTCACTGCTCCAAAAGAGCAGCCCAACGATGAAACTGTTCACCGGAAGACCCCCCCCTCCCGGGGGCAGGGAGGAACTATGGAGTCAAGGATTTCAGCCATTAGGAACAGAGGCTGTAGGAGACCCCAGAGAAGTCGGACCCTTGTCCCCAGCTACAGACATTCGACGCGCAGACATATCAGAGGGTGACCTCAAGCGGTACCGGTTCTTCTTTGACCAGGAGGCCAAAGACGAACTCAATTTCGAGTGGAGCCAAGTTCTTGATGAAGATCGAGAATGGGAATGCTTCTTTTTGTGCTTTCGGGAGGACCCCCCCCCTCCGTAGAGGGCGGCGGATCAGACCCAGCCCTGCTGAAAACACAGCTTTCATGCGAAGTCTCTCTACCATCACCAGCCCCGTTCATGATCATCTTCGTCAAAGGTGGGCTGCAGAAGACTTTCGTTGAACGAATAGACTTTTTTTTTTTTTTAAACAACTAAAATCAATAAAAACTAATCAAATACTGCTGTCATGCAGATGTGAAGATTTGACTCCCAGCGGGCGAGCGATGTCAATGAAGTGCACTCGATGGTGGGGAAAAAAGGAACTAAGGCAGATGGAGGGTTGACGCTGAGGTAGCCTGTACGGCGCGAACCAGTCTCGCAGCACCGCTTCCTCATGGCCCTACCTCTGTGCCAGCCCTCCTGAAGAATTTTGGCTCCTGCTCGGTCCTAGCGCCTCCGATGTAGTCCTATTAGTGTGAATGAGTGGTGGAGACTATGTCCAGGAAGATCTGTACCATCTTCCCCGGGGATAATCTCTTGCAGCAGGTAATACACTTGGGATGACTCCCAAGCAGTAAACCCAGGAATGCCAGCTTTTAGGAATCTTTGCAGGTGCTCATTGCCACTAGATAGTATTTTTCTTGTGACCAGGTTCTCCAGTAATCTTTTGTGGCAGACTTCTCTTGGACAATTGAGGGTGCTTATGTCAACTTTGTGGGTGCTTGAGCACCCAAGCGCCCATGGAGTCAGCTCCTATGCCGGGAAGGGTGGAAAGTTATGACAGAAGGCCTTGTAGGACAGCATGGCCAAAGGCTGTTCTATGGCGTGAAGCAATATCTAAATTGTAAGGCTTTATGAAAGTATGTATTGTGGACCATGTGGCTGCATTGCAGATATCTGTGATAGAAGCCCCTTTGAAGAAGTCCACTGTAGTGGCCATAGTTTAGGTAGAATGGGCTTGGACAGGTCCTGGTAATGGCTTGTTATATTTTTTAAACAAAAGGTTATACAATGTGCCAGCCAGTTGGAGAGGGCCTGTTTAGCGAATGGGAAACCTTCTCTGGTTGCCGCGAAGGTAACAAAAAGCTGAGGAGTTTTTCTAATAGATTTGGTACGATTTATACAGTACCTCAAAATACGATGGACATCTAAAGTGTGTAGGAGGTATTCTCCCTGATTAGAGTGCTCAGGGTAGTAAACTGGCAATTCTATGGACTGATATAAAGTGTGTTCTGAGACCACTTTAGGTAAAAAGGAAGGACTGGTATGAAGAGCCACTCTGTCTTTGTGAAAGGTTAAGTTAGGCTCTCTACACATCAGGGCATGAAGCTCACAGATACAGTGAACTGAAGTGACAGCAACTAAAACTACTGTCTTCCAAGAAAGGAAGCGGCGGTCACAAGTGCCCACCGGCTTGAAAGGTTTGAGGGTCAGCTTTTCCAAAAGGAAATTCAAATCCCGGGGGTGGGACGTTTAATGGGAGGTTTGATGTGTAATATTCCCCTTAAGAACATTTTGGCAAGATAATGTTGATACAGTAGTCTCCCTTCCAAGGGTTAATGGAAGGCCGATATAAAGGCCAAATAAATTTTAACAGAGGAGTAGCTCAAACCTGACCCGGCAAGCAAGGCCAGGTTGTCCAATACTTTAGTCAGTGGACATGAATAAGGGTCCAATGACTGGGAAGCGGCCCATATGGAGAAGCATTTCAATTTCACATTATATGTTTCTCTGGTGGATGGTTTGCGTGAAGCCAACAGAATATTGGCCACTGGTGAGGAGACTTGAAGATGGGCTATGAAAGCATCCTCAGGAGCCAAGTGTGAAGGTGTAGTGACTTCAGGTTGGGATGAAGAAGGGACCCTTGATCCTGAGTCAACAGATCTGACCTGATTGGCAACGGAATGGGGTCCACCACTGAGAACTGTTGAAGCAGGAGAAACCACATCTGCCGGGGCCACAGAGGGGCTATGAGGATCATGGTGGCAGGTTCTTGTTGTAGTTTCAGTACAGTCCGTTGCAGGAGTAAAACGGGAGAGCATATAAGAAGAGTCCTGTCCACGGTTGGGACAGGGCATCTATAGACAGTCTCTTCCTGTTCGGGATAATGGAACAGTATCTGGGGAGTCGGTGACTGTTTTGGGGCAGGGGAGGCAAAAAGGTTGGGGTCCCCCACAACCGAAAGACCATCTTAAGAACTTCGTGATGATGTGTCCACTTGTGCGTGGAGGACTGGTGACTGAGAACAATGGCCAGGGTGTTGTGGCGTCCCGGTAGATGCATGGCTATCAATGATAGGTGCTGAAATATGGCTTTCTGCCAAACCATCGTCTCCCTGCAGAGGGTGTAGGACTTGGTATCTTCCCATTTGTTCAGGTAGTACACCACTGAGGTGTTGTCAGACTGGATCAGTAGGGGCCCCGGGAAGAGGTGGGGGTGAAAAACCTGAAGGACGAGGCAGACTGCTCTCATTTCTAGTAGATTTATATGAGGAGAACTGGAGAATCGAGGCCACCTGTCCTGCATCCGGTTGGGACCTTGGTGCGGCACCCAGCCTCCAAGGGAAGCATCCGTGGTCAATGTCTACTGGGGAGGAGGGGACTGAAAGGGCATGCCTTGAGATAGGTGGGTAATGCTGGATCCACCAATTCAGAGCCGAACGTAAAATTGGAGTGACTGATTTTTGTCTTCAAAATCCCCTGTTTTTTGCCGCCACTAATTCTGAAGAGTCCACTGGACTGGTCTCATGTGTAGACGGGCAAAGGCCACCATGGGGATGGCTGTGGCCATGTGCTCCAGAAGACATGAGTCGTCTGGCTGTGATAAACTGTCGTGTTTGTATCTGGGAGGCCAGAGACAGAAGTCTGTCTTGTCTGTTGGCAGGGAGGTAAGCCCTGGCGGATGCAGTATCCAGAACATCTCCTATATACTGGAGTGAATGGGCAGGGGTTGGATTGGACTTGGGCCAACAGACCGTAATCCCTAGGGACTGGAACAGAGTGAGGGTCGCCTGAAGGGACAAAAGCAGAGAGGTTTCGGAGTCTGCTTTTATAAGCCAATCATCCAAGTACAGGAAGACGAAATGTCTGTCCTGTCTCACGTCCACCGCCACTACTGCTAGGCACTTCGTAAAAACTCTTGGGCGGATGAGAGACCGAACGGGTGTGCCCAGAATTGGTAACGTTATCCTAGCAGGTATAAGCGAAGGAATGGTGGTGGGTGGGGATACGTAGGTAGGCATCTTTCATGTCTAATGTGCATAGCCAATCTTCTTGTTTTAACATTGGCATGATGGATGTTAAGGTGACCATCCGGAACCTTTTGTACTGAACGTGTAGGATTCATTTGTCTGAGGTCTTGTATAGGTCTGAGATCTCCAGTGCGTTTGGGTACCAGAAAAAAATGGGAGTAAAACCCCAGATGGCACTCCAACGGAGGGATGCGACAGACGGCCTACCTATGAAGAAGGAAGCCCCTGAAGTTCCTCCTGAAGAATGGAAATATGGTCGGGTAGGTAATGGACAGAGCAGGAGGGGGTAAGGGGAGGCACTGAGGTGAGTTCCAGCATGTGCCCCATCCTTATGATCTTAAGTACCCACTTGTCTGATGTTATCGCCTGCCAGGTCTCTAAATGGAGGGCAAAGCGACCGCCCACGGCTTCCGAGGCCAGGAGAAGGAAGTCCGGGCAATGCCCCAGTTGGTCACTGGGAAGTGGGCTGATCAGCACCACCCGGTGGGTGGGAGCGGGAGCCTTAGAGGTAGGAGTGGTGATCCTGGAAGAAGGCTGAGAATGACCACAAAATCCACCTTTGTAGGTGCCTCTATGTTTACCGCTTCTTTTTGATTGAAAGGAAGACTGGGAGCAGTACTGGTAAGACAGCTGTGAGGTATGATGCATACCATGTACCGTACGTAAGGTCCGACCTGAAGCCTGTAGATCATCCAAAAGGGTTTGGGTACCTGGACCAAAAAGTTTAGATCTATTAAAAGGGGCATTTACCACTTTATGCTGTATATCTGGTGTAAACCCTGAGACACGTAGCCAAGCATGTCGTTTTAGGGTAATCCCCGTGGCTGACATGCGGGCTGAAGTATCCACCACATCATATCCTGAATGGGGCAGGTGTAGACAGATGGAATTGCCAGTGGAAACTGTAGCCAATAATTGGTCCTTCTCATGAAATGGAAGGAGTTTGACTAATTCTATAGCAGAGAACCAGAGGGTACGTTGGTATCTGACCACGTGTCCCATATAATTTAGAATTCTAAGATTCACAGTACTCACCTGGAATACCTTTATCCCTAGGTAGTCAAGTCGGCAGGACTCCTTATCAGGGGATAATGAACTCATGTGTTTTGGTCATTTGGTACGATCATGAGCTGCTGTGATCACTACCAAGTCTGCTTCAGGGCTAGTGGAAAGAAAAGGATGATGAAGAGGAGCCTGGTAAAGGCGATCCGCCTTTCTAGGAATGGCTGGAACCGCTGAGGGTTGGTTCCAAGCCGCCGGTACAGCATTTTGGTAAGTTTGTATAAGTGGGGGTACCACTACAACAGGCTCTTCAGGCAGTTCTAGATAATCTGCCATATCCTTTCTTTGTTTATCTTAACATGGATGGTCCGGAAGGGAGAAGGAGCCAGGTTAGGTCAATAAATCGGGCAGAAGGACCAGTCATGGGTCGGAACAGGGGGGATAGGGATGCAAAGGATACTCAGTTGGAGGGGAAGGCAAGTGCCGGACTAGGGGTGGGGGCCAAGGCCAAGAGAGAGAGAGAGAGGACTACACATAACGTCCAAACTGTGGGGAGTGCAGGGAATCGGCTGGAGAGTGAGGTCATGAAAAAGGACAAGGGAAGGCAGGAAGGGATTGGCAACTTGGGGGGTGAACCAGGAGGCAAGGGGGAGATTAGAGTTCTCCTGTTGAGGGATCCCATGATCAGGGGTATCCAGTGGGAGGGAAGAACCTGTCTGGTAAGGACCAAATGTAACCCTGGCCTGATGGTGCACAAGGCCAAGCATCTGGTGTATTCACTGGTGAAAGAATGTGGAGGTTCCCCAGACATCCTGGTGCACCTGGGCACAAACGATATAGAGAGAAATAGAGATACAGGCAAGGTTCTGGGAGTTAGCCAGGGTTTGTTATGCCATAGGCTGCTCGGTCTCCTTCTTGGAGATCCTGCCGGTGCCGAGGGCTAGTGCAGAGAACAAGCAAAGAATTAGAGTGCTTAATTAATGGCTCAGGGAGTGGTGTGAGGCTAGGGGGTATGGGTTTGTGGGGGACTGAGGTGTAACCTGGGAGGATAAGGGGCAGTATGCTGGGGACAGGTTCCACCTCGAACTGGAAGGAAGGGAAATTCTTAAACTGAAAATAGCTGGATTTATCCAGGAAAGGTGGGGTTTAAACTTGTGAAGGGGGGAAGGATGGAAGGAGGGGCTGAACCAAGCTGGCCGAAAAAAGAGGGACTGTCTCCACCCCCCTAAGGGGATGGAGGGATACGGAACAATGGCAATGGACAGGGTCCCGGGGGGGGGCAGGCGGCACCACAGGAGCACACAGGTTGAACATGGCGGGGGGTGAAGGTGTCCGATAAATGCCAGGAGCTAGGAAATAAGATGCCTGAGCTCCAGGCAATGCTTTGTAGAGGGGAGTGGATGAAGCAGCTGTCACTGAGACCTGGGCCACCCCAAGGGCATGACTGGGACCTAAATCTAGAGGGCTACACTATGTTCAGGAACGATAGGGTGGGGGGGGGGTTAGCACTGATAAATCAAAAATGGCATCGGTACAGGCGGGGTGGAGGAGGCGGACGGGGACGTGGAGGCGATATGGGTCACTCTGCAGACACCGAGGGGGCAAGAGAGTAAAATTGGGGTGGTATATAGATCCCCCATGCTGGTGGAGGAACTGGAAGAGAGTCTGGTGGCTAATATTATGGGCCACTGTAGATTGGCCAGAGGCAGTGTAGTGATGCTGGGTGACCTAAATATGCCTGGGACTGACTGGGAGACTGACGTCCCCAGTGGTCAAGGAGCAGAGATTGCTGGATGTCTTCCAGGACACGTTCCTAAGCCAGCAGGTGGGGGAGCCAACTAGGGAGGCCTGGATACTGGACATGGTCCTGGCAGACAATGACCAGCTTAGGGGCCTGAAGGTGAGAGACCCACTGGCGGCGGGTGATCATGCCACAGTCTGGTTTTTCCTGGACCTAAGGGGGGACGAAAATCGCACAAAGATGGCGGTAATTGACTTTAGGGGTGCAGATTTCAGAGGTACGTGGGGGGGATCCTCAAGGGGTATTTGGACAGGATAAGGCCAGACATGGATGCTGACAGCAATTGGGAGATCATTAGGCGGGGGTACAGGAGGTTACCAAGTCCTGCGCAAGGGTGAAGCGCAAATTTGGTAGGGTCAGAAAACCATGTTGGTGGACCCGGGAGGTTCAGGAGGCGCTGAGGGAAAACAGGGCTGCCTATGAGCACTATAAACGTTCACTGAGTGAGAGGGACTGGGGAAAGTATGAACTGATGACCAGCAAGGTCACCCAGGTGGTGAGATCAGCTAAGGCAAGGATGGAGCTGAACTTGGCTAGTGGAATCAAGAGAGGGGAAAAAAGGGTTCTTTAGCTATATTGGGGAAAAAAGAAAGTGAGGGGGCAGATTAGCAGGATTAGGACAGGGGAGGGATGGGCAGAGGATGCAGGGGTGCAGGCTGAGGTACTAAACGAGTACTTTGCCTTAGTTTTTATTAGGAGGAGGGCTGCACCACATAGGAGGGAGGTGGACCTGCGGAAGTGGCGAGACTGGGATCCCTGCCAGGTCGGGGGGGGGGCAGGCAAAACAGGAGGGGAAGGAGGGGGCCAGGGAAGCTGAAATCCCAGTTGATAGAGTGAGGGAAGCCCTCAGGTCCCTAAGAATGGATAAAGACTTAACAAGCTCCCGAGCTACCTAACTTCTCTTGTCCGTATCTCCCGCAGTGTTTACTCACTCAGAAAGTTGGACTTTATCCTCCTTGATGTACCCAGGACTCGTACCTCCCTTGTTAAACGCGCCATCTTGCGTTCCCTTCCATCCATCTGGAATTGGTTACAATCCTCATTGAAATTATCCAGTACTGTCCCTGTTAACTTCTTCAAAAGATAGCTATTGACAAACTAAAAGATACATGTAACTGTTTTTAAACTTCTTCTCCTTCTTAGTATTCCTTACTTGGCCACCAACAATCCTTCCCCCCTTTTTTACCTGTTCTGTACACCCTACTTCTCTTGCTCCTTACGCCTATCCATAGGTTCATGCTCTTTATACTAAGACTGTTGCTTTCTGACCAGAGCATTATGTACCACATTGAATGTCTTACTGTATATCAATTACTGTTATGTTATTCTTTATATAACATAGAAACATAGAATTTGACTGCAGATAAGGACCGCTTGGCCCAATTAGATGACGAGTGCCCTGAACCAGGGAAGGCCAGTGGATGTCCTCTTTCTAGACTTCAGCAAGGCATTTGATTCCGTACCTCACAGTGACCTGCTGGCTAAGCTGGGGGAAACGGGGGTAGGAAAGCAGATGATTAGATGGATAGGAAATTGGCTATCGGATCGTACTCAGAGAGTGGTGGTTGGGAGGAGCAGCCTCCTCTCCCAGGAGGGAGATCAGTGGGGTTCCCCAGGGATCGGTCCTGGGGCCAGTCCTGTTTAACGCCCATGTCTCTGACATAAGGAAAGGTATCAGGAGTGAAATGAGTCTCTTTGTAGATGACTCAAAGCTGGGAGCGGTGGTGGATGGGGAAGAGGGGAGGGTAGCACTGCAAGAGCACTTGGAGGCTCTAGAGAAGTGGTCATGTAGGTGGAAACTAAAATTTAATGCAGGAAAATGCAAGGTTCTTCACCTGGGAGCAAGAAACTCAGGCCAAGTGTATACCCTGGGGGGGAACACACTACAAGTCTCGAAGGGAGAGAAGGATCTGAGGGTGGTGGTGGATGTCAAAATGGACAACACTGAGAACTGTAGGAGGGCAGCGGCCAAGGCCAATAGGATGCTGGGTTGCATCGCTAGGGTGATAACCTCCAGAAGGAGGGAAGTGATTCTCCCTCTGTGTAACTGCCTAGTTAGGCTGCACCTTGAGTACTGTGTGTAGTTCTGGAGGCCGTACTTAAAAAGGGATACTGCACTCCTGGAGAGGGTTCAGAGAAGGGCAACCAGGATGATTTGGGGCATGGGAAAGAGGGCCTATAAGGCTTGTGTAGCTCAACATGTACTTTCTGGAGGAGAGGAGAGACGGGGGGACATGATAGAGGTCATTTATTTTATTTTTTGATCTCAGATTAACACCTTTGAGAGCAGGCGCTCATTTACAAAGGTTACACGTCAGTGGTGGGAGGGTAACACACAGACACAGGAATATTACTGCAAACTAAAATGACAAAAAACAGTAAAAAGTACAGCTACGTAAGAACTTACCGTAACGGTAGATCTTCGAGAGGCGCTCTTGCAGTAGGTAATTACATACAGGACTGAAGCCGGCAGGCGTCAGGACCCCACAGAAAAATTTCTAGCTAACAGTCTCTGGTGGGGGACCGCCCCCAGGTCAGGTGACCGGCGTCAGACGACGTCGGAATAAAGGGGCGGTCCCCCACACCCGCCTTCCAGTTCTTTCCCACCAAAGGCCAAGAAAGGCAAAACAAGAGAGAAGCGGATCTTTTCCCCCCCATAGAAAAGGAGCTGAAAAGGCTAAGGGGAATGGAGGGCCGGAAGGTATTACCTCCTGCAAGAGCCTCTCTCGAAGATCTACCATTACGTTCATATGTAACTGTACTATCTTACTTCGAAAGGGTTCTTGCAGTAGGTAATTACATATAGGACTGAGTCCCAAGCAGTCTGAAACAAGGAGAAGCACATGGGAGGAGGAAAACTACCCATCCAAAGATCCTCCAGCTGTGAGGGTCTCAAGAAAGGAGACCTTGCAGAACAGCCAGCCTGAAGCCTGCTCTACGGCGAGAGGCAATGTCCAAACTGTAGTGCTTCGTAAAGGTATGGACAGCGTGGCTGCGCAAATGTCAGCCGCAGACACATTCTTAAAACAAGCTGCAGAGGCAGCGACACCCCTGGCGGAGAGTGGCCTCTGACTTGACCCGGCAGGGTCTTGTGATACTTGTCATAACAGAAAGTGACACAATGAGCCAACCATTTAGATAGGCATTGCTTGGAAACGGCATTGCCTTCTCTTTTGTGAGCAAAAGAGACAAACAGCTGATCAGACTTTCTGAGATCCTTCATCCTGGTGGTGTAGTATCTCAGAATGTGGTGAACATCCAAAGTATGCTAGAGGTACTCCCCTTGATTGGAGTGCAGGGTTTTAAATAATTGATTAGCAGTTTTTTTCTTGGGACTATGCTAACTGTACAGAATATATTTATACAGATTTTCTAGAAGTGCTGTGTTTGTTAAACACAGTGAGGCAAGAGTTATGCATTTTCACAAAGATTTAGCACTTTTATGAGCAAAACGATAATCAATTTTTAGAGTTAAATAAATCCCTGGAGTGTTGTATAAAGAAAGCAGGAAGCTCAATGGATTGACTCAGCATAGATTCCACTACCACCTTAGGGAGAAACTTAAGATTGATGTGCAGAGCCACCCGTTCCTTGTGAAAAATCAAATACGGGATTCTGCACATCAAGGCCTGAAGCTCTGAAATCCTTCGAGCTGAAGTAATGGTCATTAGGAAGAGACTCTTCCAGGACAGGAACTTCAAGCCTGCTGAGGCTACCAGCTCAAAAGGAGGCAGGGTAAACTTCTCAAGAATGAAACTCAGATCCCAAGGAGGAGCAGGAATGTGAACAGGGGGTCTCAAGTGGAGAACCCCTCTAAGAAAAGTCTTAGAGACTTCCAACTGTGCAAAAGTTCTGTCCCCAAAAGGAACATGATAAGCGGAAATGGCCGCCATGTGAACTTTCAGAGAGGAATGGCTAAGACCCAGATCAAAGAGATGGCGCATATAGTCCAGAATTCTCCTGACAGGGCATGAGAATGGCTCGAAATCCTTGGAAGAGGCCCAAATAGAGAACCTTTTCCATTTCATGGCATAGGTAGATCTAGTGGAAGACTTTCTAGCCTCCACCAGAATCTCAGCCACAAGCGGGGAAACCCGGAATCGGGCTTCAGCTACGTCTGCAGGAGCCACACATACAATTGAAGGGATCGGAGACCTGGATGAACCAGAGTCCCCTGATCCTGGGTCAGCAAAAGTTGCGACAGAGGAACAAGAAGAGGAAGAGGAAGAGGAGGTTCCTCTGAATACTGTTACAGAAGAGAGAACCAAACTTGCCTGGGCCAGAAAGGAGCGATTGGGATCATACGAGCTCCTTCTGAGCTGAGTTTGTGTAAGACCCTCGGAATTAAGGGTATCGGGGGGAAGGCATAGACGAATCTGTCCTTCCAATCTAGAGACAGAGCATCTCTCCAAAAAATGTCTCGCCCTGGAGCGAGGGAGCAAAGGCGGGAAGTTTTGCGTTGAGAGGAGACGCAAACAGGTCTACCTGAGGTATCGCCCAGCGCAAGAAGATATCGTCTACACCCCTCTTCCATTTCCCACTCATGAGCCTGTGCAGACGACCGACTGAGGTGGTCTGCCAGTGTGTTTTCGACCCCCGGAACATGAACTGCCGTGAGGTGAAGGTTGTGTTGCACAGCCCAATCCCAACCTCACACTGCCTCCCTGCAAAGAGGGTAGGAGCGAGTTCCTCCCTGTTTGTTGATGTACCAGACTATGCACATACTGTCCATCTAGACAGCCAGATGACCAGGAAGCACATACAGATGCAGAGCTTGTAGAGCATACAGCATGGCCGTGAGCTCGAGCATGTTTATGTGAAGAGTCTGCTCGAGCCTGGACCAGGAGCCTTGAGTCCTGTGAGACCCCAGCTGGGCTCCCCAACCCTCTCCCGAGGCGTCTGTTGTCAATGTTTGGTAGGGAGGTCTGAGGCAGAAGGGAGCTCCCCGGCAAAGGTAGTCCTGAATCATCCACCATTGCAAGTCCCGAACCATAGGGTTGGAGATCAAGACGTCTTGGTCTAGGTCGTCCACCAACTGATCCCACTGAGACCGAAGTGTCCACTGAGAGATTCTCATGTGGAGCCGAGCGCGAGGGACTGTCAGAATAGCAGTGGCCATGAGCCCGAGGAGGTGAAGAACTGACCTGGTGCTGACCCGCCTGCGACTGGACAGCAGGCTTGCATTAGCTTGGAGGGTGTCCACCCTGTCCAGCGGCAGAAATGCCATGCCGGAGGTCGTGTCCAGGATCGCCCCGATGAACTGAAGCCTCTGGGATGGCATCAAATGGGACTTGGCCTGGTTGATGGTAATACCTAGGCTGGTAAAGACCTGCAGGGTAAGGGAAAGGGAGTGCAGGAGCTCCTCCCTGGATGGGGCCACCAGGAGCCAGTCGTCCAGGTACGGGAAAACCTGCACTCCCTGGGTATGCAGGTGAGCCGCTACCATGGAAAGGCATTTGGTGAACATTCTGGGTGCCGAGGAAAGACCAAATGGGAGGGCCTTGAACTGGTAGTGGTCCCCCTGAAATGAAAACCGGAGGTATTTGCAGTGGGAAGAGCAGATAGGGATATGCAGGTAGGTATCCTGCGTATCCAGTGCACACAACCACTGTCCCTGCCGGAGTAAGGGCAGAAGGCTCTGCAGGGAGAGAATTCTGAACTGTTTGTACTCCATGAACAAGTTCAGGGAGCTGAGATCTAGGATAGGCCTTACGTCTCCCGATTTCTTCGGAACCAGGAAGAAATGGGAATAGTAACTTGTCCCCCGAAGGTGGGTTGGGACAGGCTCTATCGCCGCCTTCAGCAGAAGGGAAGATATTTCTTCTGAACCAGAAGATGATGTTCCGGGGAGTAAGACAACCGGGGTGAGTTTTCTGGGTGGTTTCCGAAGAAACTCGATTGAGTGTCCTGCTGCTATCAGTTGGAGCACCCAAGCATCTGAAGTGATCCTCTTCCAACCTGGTAGATGGAAGGAGAACCTCCCTCCTACTGGTTCCTCTGGAAGGTCCTGAGGCTGTGGGAGAGGAGAGGAGTCAGAAGGTGTGGGGCAGTGCCATGGCTGAAGCTTCCGCCACTTTAAGTTCCAGCCCCTGGGTTCCGAAGCCCTAAGTGCATAACCTTGCACTTTTTGGCACTGAAACCCAGATGTCACCCCTAGACCATTCCTCTAGTTTCCTCAGATCTCTTTGCATTCTCTCTGCCCCTTCTGATTGTCAACCCTGTTACAGATTTTTGTATCATTTGCAAAGAGACACACCTTACCCTTGTTAAAAAAAAAAACAACAACAAAAAAAAAAAAATACTGGTTTCAGCCAAAATATTTTTTCATATTCCAGTGCACTACCTGATCAAGGTTTGAGAGGCTGTTGGGGTCCTGACTCAGGCCCTGGTACTGTCCTCTCAGTCTGTCTCCAGCAGCAATCTTTCGGAACTTCTTCAGGTCCACAACATACAGTGCACTAAAGCAGAAGAAACGATTGTTAATCATTAAGTAAAGCACCAGCAATACAGCACGGACAAAGCTGTGAGCAGCTAGGAGTTATTAGGTTAGCAAAAAGCTGCTAACATTAGAAGAACTACACAGTTTATATTTGGAGTCATCATCTAAAATATTTTGTTATTGTCCCTCTCAGCAAATACATTGTGTTATTTTCCCTCCTTTCTTACTCCCCCCCTTCACTCGGCCCACTCCCCTTCCCGTTTCTGCCCCCGTTTCCTCCAGCCCCCAGCACCTGCCACAAATACACCCTTCCTGTGTGTTTTCCTCAAGCTTTTTCCCTTTGACTATCTGCCACTGTATGAAATGTTTCCCCTGAAATAAACCTGCTGTAATTAAATGTATTAACTAAGTGTATATACTGTATAATTCCTCACCTCACGGTTTGATATTTTAACTTATTCGTTCTGTACTTTTGTCCAATTGTTGTAAAAATATCTGTACAACTGGACGTCTGTGAAAATGGGCATTTTTGCTCACATACTCACCAGCATAAAAAATAAATAAATTGATCGGAATGCAAGAAACTTAGCTCAATGGACATTGTCGACCCCACCCTTTAGGCTTAAAAATTTTGCCTAGTTTAAAAAAAACAAACAAACAAAAAAAAAACAGATTACTCACCTGTAACAGTAGTTCTAGGATTGGTAGAAGATGTGCATCAACACTATCTGGCAGTGTCCTTTCCCTTTAAAGACTGGAAGAAAGTCTTCAAGCTGGCTCCTCCCACCCACTCAGGTGATAACTTCCTTGGCTCCGCCCCTTGACGCCAGATCTTGCCCGCTAGAAGCAGTGTGTGTGCGCCAAAGCCAGGGGAGGTCAGGTGGGTCCGTGTGGATGAACATCATATACCACTCCTAGAACTACTATTACAGGTGAGTAACCTGTTTTTCCAGGGACATGGATATGATGTTCTATCCACACTATCTGGCAGACTCCTAGCAGTTCTCTGGGAGGAGAGCGGCAAGGCGCACACCCCCTACTTAGGGAACAGAGACTGGAGAACCGAGCCCCAAAACCAGCATCCGGGCGTGACTCTAGGTTAATGTGGTAATGGGAAATAAAGCTGTGTGCTGACCTCCAGGTAGCAGCCCTGCAGATTTACTGGATAGGGACGTCCCTGGAAGCAGCCAACGACGCAGCGGTATGGAGGCTGGAATGAGCCCATAGCCCTCAGGGAGGCTCCCTACCCACCAACTTATAGCAGAGATTAATGCAGAATGTGATCCACTTGCCAATCATCTGCTTGGCTACAGGTCTGCCAGGTGCGGCTTCACTGTAGGTGAGAAACAGCTGGCGAACCTCTCCAAGAACTCTAGCCATGCGCTCCTTATAATAAGTAAGCACTCGCCTCAGGTCCAGAGTATGGAGCCTGTGCTCAGTCTCCGAGGTGTGATTGGGGAAGAACACCGGGAGATTAATCACCTGGATAAGGTGAAAATTCGACACAACCTTCGGGAGGAACTTTGGGTTGGGGCGCAGGACAACCTTGTCCCTGTGGAAGACCAGGTAAGGAGACTCCACCGAAAGCACCTGGAGCTCATTGATCCTTCTGGCTGATGTAATAGCCACCAGGAAGGCGGTCTTCCATGACAGGCAAGACATCACACCTGTGCATCGGTTCGAATGGCTTGCCCATGAGCTTTGCCAACACCAGCAACAAGTCCCACGGTGGTGGTGATTCACGCACTGGAAGGGAAATGTGGTCAAGGCCCTTGAGAAAGCGCCAGATCACCTCATGCACCACCAACTACTGATCAGCCCACACCCGGTAAGCAGAGATGGCTGCAAGGTGCACCTTAAGGATCATCGACCAAAGGCCCGACAGAGAGGGACCAGAGATGATCAAGAATGCTAGCCACACAACAGGACAAAGGGTTCAACCCCTTGCCCTGACACCAAATAAAGAATCTCTTCCATTTGAAGGCATTGCACTTCCTGGACGACTCCTTCTGAGATGCCTCCACAATGGTGAAGACAGCTTTGGAAAGACCCAAAGCCTGGAACTCAAGCCGTTCAGGAACCAGGTTGTCAGGTCTGGGTGGAGTACCCTTCCCTGAATGATGGAAAGCAGGTCCAAGAGTAGGGAAGACACCTTGGGAGTCTGCTGCTGAAGCGGAGGAGATCGGGATTCCAGAACTGGCATGGCCAGTACGAATCCACCAGGATCACCTGTGCCTTATTCTGCCTTGAGGAGCACCTTGTGGATCAAGGGAATCGGAGAAAAGGCATAGAACAGGCCTGGGGTGCAGGGCCTCGAGAAGGCATCCCCCTGCAGCGTTTCCTGCTGAGGGGAGTGGGCACAATATAGCCTCAGCTTTGCGTTCTCCCTGGAAGTGAACAGGTCCACCTGCAGGGTACCCCACTGGAAGAACAGACTGTGCACTACTGCTGGGTGGCGAGACCACTTGTGAGATGCCTCACCCATTTAGCTGAGAGCATCCGCCAGCTGACTGGAGGCCCCTGCCACACGGATGTCGAGGAGATCCGCCTCCAGGCTGCACACGAGGGTCCAAACGTGGAGAACTTCTCTGTATAGGGGCAGGAGTGTGTCCCGCCCTCTTTGTTGAGGTACTGCATGGTCGTGGTGTTGTCCGTCTGGATACTCCAGCAGGCTGATGTGGCAATGGGGCTCCTCAGGGGTCCAGAGTCTGTGGACTCTGTGTTCCCCCAGGTGGGCACCCCAGCCCAGGAGAGCAGCATCGATCGTCAGTATGACCGTTGGCTCTGGGTGGACAAATGAGATCCCTTCCTGCAGATGCGCAGGGACTAACCACCACTGGATGGGGTCCCACATCCGCTGGGTCACAGTGACCAGCTGGTCGAAGTGACCCTTTTGCTGAGATCACTGGCTGGCCAGCTCCCACTGCAGGAAGCGCATTCTCCAGCAGGCCCATCGGACTACGCTGATGCAGGCCACCATGTAACCCAGCAAGTGCAGGAAGTCCCAGGGAGGGTGCAACTGCCCAACCTGAAATGATAGGGCACAGGTGGAGAGAGCCTCTGCCTTGTCCACTGGGAGCCGGGCTCTGCCTCTGCAAGAGTCGAGCTCCGCCCCAATGAAGCTGATCAGTTGCGAAGGCATGAGTTCCGACTTGGCCTCGTTGACCAGGAAGCCAAGGGAGATGCAGGTCTGGAGGGCCAGAACCATGGACTGCTCCACCTCCTGCCTGGAAGGACCTTTGATCAGCCAATTGTCCAGGTAGGGGTAAACCCGGACCACTCAGCGCCTCAGGTAAGCTGCCACCACTGCAATGCACATAGTGAAGACCCTGGGGGCTGAGGAAAGGTCGGTTGGCATGGCCTGGAACTCGTAGAGGGTTCCCTCTGCTCGGAAGCAGAGGAATCTTTGATGAGATGGATGGATCAGAACGTGGAAGAACGCGTCCTAAAGATCCAGGGAGCAAAACCACCTGTTTTGCTCTAGAGATCATATGATCTGAAACAGAGTTACCGTCCTGAAAGTGCGCGACCAGAGAAACTTGTTCAGGTTGTGCAGATCTAGAATGGGGCACCAGCTCCCGTCTGCTTTGGCACCAGGAAGTACCTGGAGACAAACCCTGGGTGTTCCCGGAAGATCTGTGACAAGAACCACAGCCTACTTGTGGAGAAGCTAGACTACATTGGTTCTGAGCTCTGACAGCACATCTGTGGAAACCAAGTCCTCCCATGGGGCGCAGGCTCGGCAAGGAGGGTACTGCTCGAATTCCAGAGGCAGACCCTAACCAACCACTTCGAGAACCCACCTGTCCATAGTGACTGCAGACCAGGCAGAAAGAAAGTGGTGAAGCCGGCCCCCACGGAAGGACCCGGGGGGGGGGGAGTGATGGGCATGAGGGAAGCATCCCTCATCCTGTCACTGGGCAGGCTTAGAGAAGGAGGGGGGCCCGGCTGAGGCACCACTGGAGCCTCTCCCTCCAGGCTTGCGGATGATCGAGGCAAGCGACTTGGGCAGAGGTCGTCAGGCCTGAGCCTGCTGGCCAGCCTGTGGTTGGGCAGGTTTGGTCGCAGAAGAGAAGGTGGACCAAAAAGGCTTCCTCTTCTGCTACTGCTTGGAGCCCTTATAGAGTCCTTCTGGGCAGATGTCACGGAGTTCAAGATGGCACTGGACTTCTCGATACGGGTGAGGTGGCCCTTGATCTGAGGCCTGAACAGGTCGATGCCCAGGAAAGGGACGTGTGCCAGCTTATGTTGAGTGTCTGCTGCGAAGGTCGAGATCCTCAGTCAAGCCCTGTAGTGCATGGCCATTGAGGCCGCCACAGAGTGGGCACAGGAGTCCCCAAGGTCCATGGCTGTCTGGAGCTGTTTGGCTACAGCTCGGCCCTGGTCCTGGACCTGTTTGACAGTGGTCTGGAGGTCCGCTGGCAGATGAGGAAGCACCTCATCCAGGGTGCCGAGCAGGGCATGAGAAAAGTGGGCCATGAGGAGGGCCGAGCTCGCCTGGCGGAGACTAAGCGAGGAGGCAGCGTAGACTTTCTTAGCCACATAGTCCAACTTTTTGGACCCCTTGTCAGGCGGCTTGTCAACAACCCTGGTGTTGCTGGAGCACCTAAACACAGAGTCTGCCACCAATCTCTCGGCCGATGGGTGCTCTGTGAATCCTGCGAGTGAGCTGGTGAGTACTGCATATTTGCGGGCCATCTTGGCAGGAGGCAAAGGGCAAGAAGCAGGGCACTGCCCAAGCTCCAGGACAGGGCCAAAAATGGCCTCTGCCACCAGGAAAGCCTGCATAGGAGTGTCTCCCTGGTTGGGGATTTCGGTCATTGGGTAACGAGCCGCTTCTGGACGGTCTCCATTTTCATACTCATCGACTCAGAGATCAGGCGGAGAAGGCCCATGAAGGAAGATGGGCCTTTGTCAGTCGATAGATCCCCCACGGACTCCACGTTGACTAGAAGGGAGTGCAGGGAGGCTCCATTGGACTTCGAGGAGGCGTTAAAGAGTGACTGATCGCCGAGTCCCCACTGACCCTCCCTGGACGGTCAGGGTTAAGGTGACCGACAGCTGATGGGGAAGTCACTTAGACGGCTGAGACTCCTTAGTCAGAGCGCCAGTCGGCAGCTGTTTAGGTAGCAGTTCCAACACTATCGGCGGAGACGCCGGGGTCGGCCGAGCCAGGACTATTTTGGTTGGCTCCATCGATGGAACTGGCATCAGCCTTTTGGGCGACAGCCAGGTGATGGCCGGCATACAAGTCAGTTGGGCTCAATGCCAGTAAGCACCAACTGTTGTCATATAAGATCCTCATAGCGTCAACGCAATTTGCGTCAAAGTCTCTCCTCACCTGAAGAGGATGAGGATGAAGAGTAGCGTCGACGCTTCTTCTTGTGGCGCCTAGAGCACCGATGCTGGCTGGAGTGACTCGACCCACGGGAGGAAGACTGAGACCTCGACTGCCAGGGTGACAAGCGGCAGGGCTCGGAGGGAGTTGGCAAACGCCGAGGCTCCTCCTGGTCAGGGTTTAGGACCAGAGGCAGCAGGTCAGCAGACTGATCCGTCCCTCCAATGGTCTGCATTAGGACTGGTGTACTGGACAAAGAAATGTTGGCCTCTTCTGTTGACAACTGGTTGGTCGGCTCGAGAAAAATATCGCCCAGGACCTCAACCAGCATCTTGGCTGACAGGCCCAACAGGTTTACCATGGAGCTGGCAGCAAAGGCTGAAGAGTTGACCGAAGTCAAATCCGAAGCACGGGAATTGGAGGCTCTTGACAGAGTGCTCCAAATCCCATGACTGACAGTGAGTCTTATCCTTCTCCTTTTTGGACTCTTTCTTGGATTTGTGCCCAGAGGGTCCCTGACCGAGGGTTGGCAGAGACTGGCACAATTCTTTGAAGGAACCTGTAAATGTCGAGCCCAGCTGAAGTGGCATGAAGGCAGAAGCCAAAGAGGAGAGGGATGCGGCCTGGGCCACCTCCTCTTCAAAGGCTGCAAGCTGTTTGGCGGACCCTGTGGCTGCGGAGACCACCTAACGGGCTTCCTTGGATTTGACCAGCGGCTTCCATTGCGCGGGGCGGCCCAGTTAGAGTCGGGCGAGAAGGTCTTCCTGAATGTTCGGGTGAAAGGAACGACAAAAGTCGCAGGCGTGGGGATGATGCTCGTGTCCCAGGCAGTAAACGTACATAGCGTGTGGGTTAGTTCTAGACATCTTCTGCCCTCAAGGGCACCGGCAGAATCTGAAAGTGGACTTTTCGTCCATGACTGTCACAATTGGAGATCAAGCTGAAAATGAAACTCATCAAGAGTTTAAAGTTTTAGGAAGTAAATCCTAAGAATTAAGTGTGAAGGCCTACTCAACGCAGGAGTGGTAAGGAGAAAACATGCTTCTTCCAGCGGAAAGAAAAATCTGGCATCAAGGGGCAGAGCCGAGGGAGTTACCACCTGGGTGGGTGGGAGGAGCCAACTTGAAAACTTTCTGTCAAGCCTTAAAGGGAAAGGACACTGCCAGATAGTGTGGATAGAACATCATATCCACGTCCCTAGAAATTATGATTATGTGGTGTACCTTCTGTAGAATTTGTTAATGTCAGCTGGTTGTTTTGTATGTTCCCTTACTCTAATAAAGTTATAACTCTGCACCTCCACTGTAGTTCTCCGTACCTGATGTGGTATTTCCTCCCAGCGAGATGACTGGCCCAGTATCCAGACCTCCAAAAGCGATACCCGTCCATCTCCCGGCGACTGTCACAGAAGGGAGTGTAACCGTAAGGAGCTCCCTCCAGGTCAAAGTCCCGTAACTCCTTCAGGTCAGTGCGAACAATCTGTTTCAGGTGACAGAAAACACAAAGCATTCCTACTTTTATTTGGCAAATGAGATGATCAGCTAATGTAAAGACAACCTTTGCCTCTGAAAAACGAATTCCTAAAGCTTCTTATTTTTTTAAAAAGCTCTCCGGGAGAACAAATTGCTAGGTTTTCTAATTCAGCATTTATTTTACTCATTGCCACATGTACACTGAGCACCCACCCCTAATCGGTTGTCTTGAACCCCAACTGGGTGATGGTGTTTGCTTGCCAGGTACAAGCCTTTTAAATCATTTGAACAGAGTGAAAGGGGAACAGTCAGCAATAAGAGCCCCACACCCAAGTGTGGGGCTTGTCCCAATTTGTACTTTATGTGTAAAATATATTTTTTAATTTACTATTTATTGCAGTATAGTAGATTGTCTCAGGATTATTTAATGACTTCTAAGCTGCTATCCTCTGTAAAGAACAGTTACGGAAGACCTTACCGTAACAGTAGATCTTCGAGGGGATCTCAGTCATCAGGTAACACCACAGGAACCCTTGCCATCAGTGAAGGGGAATCCACACGGAAGATTTTCAGCAGTACAAATTGGGCCATCCATGCCGTCGACGTCATCAACCCTATAAAGGCATGAGCAGCCCTGCTCCCTCCTCAGTTCCTCCCCCCCCCCGAAGATTTAGGGAGCCATGCTCTTGCCATGGGGGACCGAGGAGAGGGAGGGGGAGAGAGAGAGGTGCCCATACATAAATAAAAGGCTGGATACACCAGACAGCCAGTTCCTAGACAGAAGCCCCAAGACAGGGGATGATGGGAGAGAAAGCATAGCTGATGACTGAGATCCCCTCGAAGATCTACTGTTACGGCAAGTTCTTACATAACTGTTCTATCTTCCTCGGGGGTATCTCAGTCATTCGGTGCCACCGTAGGAATGAGTCCCAAGCAGTTACAAGTGCAAAACAGACAGTCTGGGAGAAGGGCTCTCCATAAACTTAAGACAGTAGTTCCTGTAACACAGCCCTGCCAAAACCTGCATGGGCTCTTGAGGCAATGTCCAGACTGTAGTGCTTGGTGAAAGTATGGGTTGTACTACAGGTGGCAGCCACTCAAACGTTAGCAGTGGAGACCCCCTAGGAAACAAGCCACCGAGGTAGCCATTCCTCTGGTGGAATAAGCTTTGAGAGCACCAGGCAATTCTTTGCCGTACTTGTTGTAAAAGAGCACAATGTAATTAGCCAATCATTTGGATAAACGTTGCTTAGAAACTGAAATACCCTCTCTACCAGGGGCAAAGGAAACAAACTGCTTAGACTGTCTAGACTCCTTGGTCCTAAGCAGCTAGTACTTCAAAGTTCTGTGCATAACTAACGTATGTAGCAGTGCTTCCCCCCTGGATTGGCACACTTGTGAAAATAAACAGGAAGGTGGATAGACTGAGTGTAAACTCTGAAACCACCTTAGGGAGAAGCTTAGGATTTGTGTGCAAAGACACCCTGTCTTTGTGAAGAATCAAATAAGGCTCCTTGCACCAGAGGACCTGAAGCTCTGAAATTCTTCGAGCAGAAGTAATTGCAACTAAAAAATGATAATTACCTACCTACCGTAATTCTTGATCTTCTTAGATGAAGTCTCCACCACTCATTCACACTAGTGGGACTATGCCGGAGGAGCTAGGACCCAGCAGGAGCCAAAAATCTTCAGGAGGGCCAGTGCTGAGATAGGACCCTGCATGCGCGGCGCTGCGAGTCTGGCTCACACCGTATAGGATATCTCGGCGTCGACCCTCCAACCACCACAGTACCATTGTTTAACGAGGAGGTGCAGCATAAACTAACCTAGAAAACTAACCCATCTTGGACATAAGATAGTCTGTCTCACCTGTGTAAGAAGGGTCAACTCAACAGTGTCTTCACAGCCCACCCCACGAGTGAGTGGAGACCAAAAACAGGATGAGTGAGCTCGAGGAATTGTGGGTGGGTGTGTGAATGAGTGGTGGAGACTTCGTCAAAGAAGATTAAGAATTATGGTAGGTACGTAATTTTCATGTCTTCCTGGACATAAAGTCTCTACCACTCATTCACAAAAGTGGGCGAGTACCGAGCTAAAGAAATCCCCCAAGAAAGGTGGCAGGAGAAAGGAGCTCACTCAGGATGGAAGTCCATTAAGGATTGTCCTGCCAAAGGAGGGATGCTGTCTGGAATGGACATGCAGGGCATAGTGCTTCACAAAGGTGTGCACAGAGCTACAAGTGGCTGCACTGCAGATGTCTGCAGTGGGGATGTTCCAAATCTCTGTCAGAGATGCTGCGAACACTCTGGTAGAGTGGGCGTACACCCTGCCTTCCAGCTTGATCTGTGCCATTGAATAGCAATGGCGGAGACACGCTACCAGCCATTCTGAAATGCATCTGATGGCAACAGGCTGACTCAGCCGGGCCATGCTGAATGAGACAAAGAGTTGCTTGCATTTGTGAATCTCTTTCGTTCTGTTGATGTAGAATTCTCCCCTTCATTCTGAAAATTTGCAAAGTAGGTCGGAAGGACCAAGGGCTGGTTCAGGTGGAATTCCGAGATTACTTTGGGAAGGAATTTAGGATGAGTTCTGAGAACCACCTTGTCTTTGTGAAATACTGTGTACTTGGGGGGGGGGGGCTGTGACCATGGCATGTATTTCAGAGACCCTGCGAGTGGAGGTAATGGCCACAAGGAAGGCAGCATTCCAGGTCAGAAATTTCAAGTCACAGGTTACTAGAGGCTCAAATGGCTTACGGGTGAGCATGTCTAGCACACGGTTGATATCCCATGCGCTACCGGTCTGCTAACTAATGGTCTAGTGTGCAGGATACCTTTAAGGAATCTCTTAACCAAGGGTAGCTGAGCCACCGATATTGTGGATAGGCTCGTGGTAGGCCAAAATCGCACAAAGATGCACCTTCACCGTTGAGTATTGCAGTCTTGCGTTCGACAGGCCTAGATGGTATTCTAAACACCTTGTTTGTTGAGCAAGCAAAGGGGTCCAAGGTGGACTCTGCACACCAAATGGAAAATAGTTTCCACTTTGCCGTATAGGTCTTCCTAGCAGATGGCTTGCATGCTGCTAGGAGGATGTCTGAGATTCTCTGAGAGAAGTTGAACCTACGCACTTCTGTCTCCTCAGGAGCCAGACATGGAGATGAAGGAACTGTTGGTTGAGATGGACCACCAGACCCTGGGTCAGGAGGTCTGTTTGAAGTGGAAGTTGTCTCGGCGGAACCTCCAATAATCTGTTGATTTACGGAAACCATATCTGATGAGGCCAGCATGGGGCAATGAGAATCATGCTTCCCCCCGTGCCTCCAACTTGAGCAGCACCTTCTGAATTTAGGGAAGAGGAGGAAATGCGTACAGAAAGTGTCTTGTCCACTGCAGTCTGAATGAATCCTGACAGAAAGCGCCAGATTTTGGATTTCTGGAGCAGAATAGAAGCAGTTTTGCGTTGAGTAGGGATGCAAAAAGGTCCAGGTCTGGAGTGCCCTACTCTTTGAATAGTGATTGCACAATGTTTGAGTCGCGAGACCATTCGTTTGGATCCACCACCGCTTTGTTGAGGTGATCTGCCAGATCATTCTGGATTCCTGGCAGGCAGACCACCTGGATCAGGGCTTCACACTCGAAACACCATTCTCACACTCTCATGGCTTCTCTGCACAGAGCGTAAGAGTGTGCTCCACCCTGTCTGTTGATATAGTACATCACCACCTTGTTGTCCATCTAAAAGAGAATTACTTTGTGACAGAGGACACCCTTCAGGGCTCGGACAGCGTACAGGACAGCTCTCATCTCCAAGACATTTATGTGCAACTGGGACTCATCCTGGCTCCACAGGCCCTGGGTGTGGAGATCCTGACAGTGAGCTCCCCAACCAGTCAGAGATGCATTTGTGGTGATGGTGATCTGCGTCTCCAGTAGGGCAAAGGGAAAACCCTGGAGAAGGTTGTCCTCTTGAGTCCACCAGGTGAGTGACCTCATTAGAGGCTTCGTCACCTTGATGTGGAAGGATTGAGCATGTGTAGTCGGAGACCATTGAGTGCTGAGCATACATTGTGTGGCTCTCATGTGCAAGCGGGCCGGGGCACTGTAAACGCAGACAACACCATGAGACCCAGCATCTGCTGCATCGAGAAAGCCCAAACAGAATTGTTCTCCTTCATGAAGAGAGCCATCTGGAGAATGTCGTTTCTCCTGTCTTCTGGGAGGAAGGTTCTTGCCCTGGAGGTGTCCAGGAGAGCTCCTATGAAGAGAAGTTGTAGGGAGGATTGAAGCTGTGAGTTTTCCAGGTTCAGGAGAACTCTCATGGATGTGAAGAACTTGGAAGCCATGGAAACCGCTTCCTGTGTCCCTTGTCTGGAGGAGCTCGCTAGCAGCCAATTGTCCGGGTACGGGAACACCTGAATTCTGTATTTTCTGAGATGTGCCGCAAGTACGGCAAAGCACTTAGTAAAGATTTGTGGCGCTAAGGAGCGCCCAAAGGGCAGGACTCTAAATTGGTAGTGCTGACCCAGAGTCACAAAGCATAGGTACTTGTGGTGACATGGGTGCACTGGGACGTGATGGTAGGCATCCTGCATGTCCAGAGATGCCAGCCAATCATTTTGATGAATCAGAGGTAGGAGCATTCCTAGCAATATCATCTTGAATTTCTCTTTGAACAGATATTTAACTTACTTAGGTCTAGAATAGGGTGCATACCGCCTGTTTTCTTTGGAACTAGGAAGAAGTAGGAGTAGAAACCTGTGTTCCATTCTACTTGCAGAACCACTTCTACTGCTCTGTTGTTCAGAAAGCCCTGAATCTTAGAAGCAAGGAGGTCTGACTGAGCGGTAGACAGTTTGGGCTGTCATTTGGGTGGACGATCTGGAGAGGACATGTCGTGTAGCGGGCCAAGACACGCGAGGCAACGGTCATGCTGGTTGGTGACAGAGTACTTATGGCCGCATGGGCACAGACGCACAGGGGGCCGTCCCATCTTAGAAGTTTTCTTGCCCCCCGACCGAGACATGACCTACGGACAAAACGACAAAAACAAGACTCGACGTTGCTAAATAAAAGAAAAGGAGCAGTCTTACCAGGCGATGTCGAGTGGTGGCGGACAGCGGAACCGGCAGAAAAATATAGTATGGAAATAATACGGAGTCGATGGACTCGGCATCGAGTGAGAACAGAACCAAAGGCTTCAATGCAAACAGCAGGCTTCTTGCGCAGGAAAGCTTCCACGAAGTGCGACCTCTATGGCGGGAGACGAAGAACTGGCGGGAGGGTGGGGTCGACGACACCCAACGGCCAACCCGTGAGCGCCATGCAGTGTGTTGGCCTCGAGGGCGGCGCCAATGGTTCATAGACTCTGCCCATCCCTCCCAAAAAAAGAGCTCCCGTGGGGTCATGACCTCTGGCCACTATACCCAAAGGTGATAAATGGTGAAGACTGACACAGATAAGATCAATAAAACACAGAAAAAGACTTGGCACTGCACTAGCGAAACAAAAAAAAAGAAAGTGATGAAACGCAGCTGGAACACTGAGGTACAGCATCGAGTGAGTGGAACAGAACTGGAGAACAAACCATGTCATAGTTTAAATTCACTGCCGTGGAGCAGCAAGTGCAGCCTCGATGGTAGGAAAAATAGAACTGAGGAGGCTGGCAAGCTGGTGTTGGTTACTGGCCAGTCCGCGAGTGCCACGTCATGCGTCAGCCTCGTGGGCGGTGACATAACTGACGTCGGCTCTCCTCCTCTAAAATCTTAAAGCTAGAAGCTCCTGTGGAGTCCTGTGCCTTTGGCTTGTACCCACCAGTAATGAACAGTGAAGACTGATCCTTGGAAGATACACATCTACAGAGGAAAGCAGGGGGCCACTAGAATCATCTTGCCCCTGTGCAAATCCAACTTGAGCAGCACTCGCTGAATGAGAGGGACTGGAGGGAATCCATACAGAAACAGATTTTACCATGGCAGTCTGAATGCATCCTGACAGAAAACACCATGTCTTGGATTTCTGAACCAGAATTGAGGCAGTTTGGCATTCACTGAGGACACAAATAAGTCCACATTTGGAAAGCTCCACTCGTTGAACAGCAATCTCACAATGTCTGGAGCTAGTGACCACTTGTGAAGATCAGTCTTTGTTCAACAGAGCTCATCTGCCAGTCTTCTGGAATTCTGGCAGATAGATTGCTTGGAGTAGGATTCCCTGCTCCAGGCACCATTCCCACACTATCATCACTCCCCTGCAGAAAGGGTTAGAGTGTGCTCCTCCCTCTTTGTTGACGTAATACATGACATATTTGTTGTCTGTCTGGAAGAGGATTGTTTTGTGGTTGACCAGGTCCATTAAGGCTTTCAGACCACACAAAACAGCTTGCATCTCCAAGTCTCTAATGGATCCCAGACACCCTGTGTCTAAAGGCCCTGGCAGTCGGCTCCTACCCCAACTGGGAAGCACCTGTGGTAAGAACCGCCTTCGACTCTGGTGGGGAAAAGGGGAAACCCTGGAAGAGGCTTTCATCCACTGACCTCCACATGACGACCTCACTAGAGGTTTGGTCACCTGAATGGGATAATTCAGGGTGTGATGTTTGTGACCACTGTGCAGTCAGCATCCACTGGGTTGTCTTCATGTGTAGACATGCCAGGAGCACTGTGAATACTGAGGATGCTATTAGACTCAGAATGGGCTGCACTGACTTGAGTGGGGGCTCACACAGTTTTGTGTTCCATGATGTAACATGACAGCTGCAGAACTGCTCACAGTCTGCTTTCTGGAAGAAAGCCCGGGCCCCGGTCATGTCCAGAACAGCCTCTATGTACGACAGCTCCTGGTAAGACTCCAGTTGAGACTTTGAAGGGTTCAGAAGAACTCCAATGGATGTTAGGAACTGTGAGACACTGGCTACTGCCCATTCTGTTTCCTGTTAGGTCAGGCTTGAGATTAACCAGTTGTCCAAATATGGGAAGACTTGGAGTCCCAGCTTTCTTTGGTGCACTGCGAATACAGCAAAGCACTTTGTAAAGATCAGCAGTGCCAAGGAAAGCCCAAAGGGCAGGACTCTGAACTGGTAATGCTGTTCCAGCACAATGAAATGGAGGTATTTGTGGCGGCTGGGGTGCACCAGTATGAACCTAGCTATCCAGGGATCCTAGCCAGTCCTGAGGCTTCAGGTAGGGTAGTAGAGAATTAGGAAGTAGTGGGAGTAAAACACTGTGTTCTCCTCTGACACTTACACAATTTACACTACCCTGTTGCTCAGAAGGCCCACAATTTCCTGTGCCAGAAGCTCGGATATGTGAGCTGACAAAGTGGGTTGCCTTCTGGGTGAATAGTTCAGAGGAGTTTTTATGAAATCTGGGGAGTACACCTCTCTGATAATCCTGAGGACCCACTCGTCTGCTGTGGTGGATTCCCACTGATGGTAAAAGTGGGTCAGGAGCCATCCCCATTGGGAAGGAGAAGTCTGCCATGGACAGCTAAGGCAGGACTGGGGCCAGAGTCAGATGGTGGCACTAAGTGCTTTCAGCGCCTGAGCCTCCGGCCGTGCTTTTTTTGGAGTCTAGGGAACTGGTTTTTACTATTTTGAGCTCCTCTGCCACCAAATGGCTGCTTTTTTTGTAGACTCTGTTTATTCTCCACTCCTGGAACTCTCTCCAACTACCTCTACTCACTGTTCCTCGCTCTACCACCCGTCGTGGTCCTGTCTCCTCAGAAGGTAGCTGTCCTCCATCGACCGAGTCGACAATCCCTCAGCTCTGAGCCCCCTGAGGTACGGCTGCCTCCACTTCCCAGCACTCTATCTGTAATCGAGTGCCGATCGAGGTGGTGGAGGAACAGAGGGGAGCGGAGACAAGAACCCGGCATTGGTCGTGTGGCAAGACGGCACTGAGGGGAGCCATCACCTATCCAGAAGCGGGGGTTTTCTTCTTTTTACATTGTCCCAGGAGTTCGGTTGTGCAATGACATATAGGTGGCAAGCCATCGACATCTGCCTTGCTCCTCCCTTTTCTGTTGGCTCCTTGCAGGCTGTACCTCCGGTCTCCACCGGGGGATCTCTGATGCTCCGGAGCTCCCTGGATCCCTCTCCAGGGAGTGGAGAGCTGTCCATCGGATGCTTGATCCTCTCCCTTCCCTGCTGACACCCGAGCTTGTTCCCGAACTCGGGTCACCGGCGTGGCGCGAGGTGTGGCGTCCAGCACCTCGACCCTCAGTGCTACCGGGCCGGCACCAAAGGGCTGCTTACTGTGGAAAAAGCCACATCCCTTGCCCCTATGTGGGTTAAAGAGAACTGTCCTGGTGCTCTTAAGGGCGATTCTAGTTTAATTAGACTCTCTGGACTGCTCCACCTGCTGTTCAAAGAGATAAGTGCCACTGAAGGGCACATTCATCACCTGCTGCTAGACATCCTGGGTGAAGCCAGCAGTCCACAGCCAGGAGTATCACCTGATGTAAATACCTGTGGCCACAGAGTAAGATGCTGCTTCAAAGGTATCCATACAGGCTTTGAGCTGGTGACTGCTGGACTCAATACCTTCTTTAACAGTAAGAAAAAATTACTCACCTTAGTCATCTTGTTTCTTCCAAGGTAGTCTTCTATATTCATGACTCTCTGCAGTCAGCCTCCTACGCAAAGCTGCCAGGAGAAAATGGAACTACTGTATATGCCAAAGATAGAACTTATCATTGGCTCATGCCACATATTCAAACCGCTGTCTCTATCAGCTGTAACGTTCCACCAATGCATCAGATTTCTAAGGAGCCTACAAGGCAATCTATACTAATACTATCTAAATATACTTATCTAAACGTAACACAACTAAGCTGTCCATGACAGTATGAAACACCCTGAATATTACCGTAATACTATACCCCCCTGAATGCCAGAATCACCTGGAAAAATCAATCAATCAAATCTTTATTTATCCAGGCGAACATCGTTGAGCACAGCTCATTTGCAAGATGGACCTGGTAAGGTCAAGGTTCAATTTACATAGAAACATAAAACATATTCAATATACACACACTCTAGGATACTACATAGAATATTCAGTATACACACAGTCTAAGGATACA
Source organism: Neoceratodus forsteri (assembly GCA_016271365.2). Lineage (NCBI taxonomy): Eukaryota > Metazoa > Chordata > Ceratodontiformes > Ceratodontidae > Neoceratodus > Neoceratodus forsteri. The sequence continues at coordinate 515,428,348 of CM028137.1, forward strand.
TTCTAATCAGACTATACATTAAATTCAGGTGTAGTGGTAATAAGGGGTGAGGGGAAAGGGAGCGGGAAGTGGTGTGCCTGGCTGGTGAGGGAGGAGGAAGATGGTGAGGGCCTATACCGTGGAACGGATAAACTGTGGGCCTTATGAAGAGGGCAGGAGGGCGGCACTGGGGGGTTTGTATAACAGGGGTATAGGGCTATGATATATGACAAGGGATTAAGGGGAGGCGGATGGAAAGGAGGGGTGCATGGAGTGTGAGGGGTGGTGACTCTTAGTAAAGGTGGATACCTTCCGTGAGTTGGAATTAAAAAGAAAGGAATTAAATATTTCCCACTAGGGCTAAACACCATGCATGCCAGTATTTGGGACTTTATATTAAAATACTCGGTCAGGAGTGCAGAGGCTGTGGTTCTGGAAGGGGAGGCAGGGTGGGAGAGTTATGAATATAGAAGAATACCTTGAAAGAAACAAGATTACTAAGGTATTTGTTTATTTAGCTTTTGTTGACCATGTAGGTACAATAGACAATCTGTATGCCTATTTTCAGGTATGACCCGGGAGAGTACAATGAAAATACAGGTGCAAACAAGGTACATAACAACAAGAGAGCAAGATAAACATAGATAGTCTACAGTGAGCAGTAATAGGTAAAATATACATATACATACAGAAGAAATAGACCAACACATTCAATGGTAATTACATTGCATGAGTGACCCTGTTTACCAGGGCCACTTAATTCATAAGCAGATGGTGGTCCATCACGTGCTACCCAGAGTTAAACGACAGTAGGCAGTGGGTCAGATGGGACCAATCTGGAGACCTGGTTAGGGTGGCTTGGGACACCCACACACTGAGAACAGTTTCAAGTGCTCCCACAGGGAATTCCGAAGACACAGTTGGGAGGGGGTAAGTACATTTTTCCTCCAACCCCAGGTATTCTTCTATATTCCAAACTCTCTGCAGACTTCAAAGCAGTACCTTTGGAGGTAGGCAGAGAACCTACTTAGGAAAGAAACTCTGCAGGACTGCTGTGCCAAACCTGGCATCACTTCTGGACTATGTGTCCAAACTGTAATGTTTAGTAAATGTGTGCACTGTCCTTCAGGTAGCTGCTTTAAAGATTTCCACTAAAGGAATATCTCTGGATGCTGCTATAGTAGTAGCCGTGCCCCTAGTTGAATGAGCCCTCAGCCATGCTGAGGGTTCCTTGCCAACTTTCGAATAGCAAAACTGAATGCACTGGACTATCCAGTGAGAGACTGACCTCTTAGAAGCTGGGGTGCCCTTACCTACATCTCCATAGGTAAGGAACAGCTGTTTGTCATGTCTATGATCCCTGGTGTGGGTCATATAGTAACTTAATGCCCCTTTGACATCTAGACTATGGAGTCTATGCTCACCTGAACTAGTATGTTCAGTGAAGCAAACTGATAATGTAATGGACTGGTTTAAGTAAAAAATCAGAAACAACCTTGGGGAGGAATTTCCTATTGGTTCTCAGCACCACTCTGTCGTTATGGAAGGAAAGGTAGTCCTTCTCAACATACAGGGCTTAAAGTTCACTGATTCTTCTAGCTGAAGTAACTGCAACCAGAAAAACAGTTTTCCAGGTAACATTTTAAGTGTGCAGAGGACATAGGCTTAAAAGGAGGTTTCATGAGCTGAGCAATGCATATGTTCAGGTCCCATAATGGTACTGGTTCCCTAATAGGTGGGTGCAAATGACACAGACCTTTAAAGAACTTTCTGAAAATGGGATTGGATGCCAGGGCGGTACCTCTCCCAGCAGAAATGTAGGCAGAGATTGATGCTAGATGCACTTTCAGGGATGTATGTTTCAACCCCTGAGAGTGGAGGTATGTGGCTTAATCCAGGACAGCTGGGATCTCCACTAGAGTATGGCAAATCTCTTTGGACCCACACCAAATAGAAAACCTCTTCCATTTTGAAGCATAGGTTTTCTTAGTCAAAGGTTTTCTATATCCCTTCAGGATATCCAGAACGCTTTGAGAGAGAGATTTAAGTTTGCATATTCTAAGTCCTCAAAAGCCATGCCTTGAGTCTGAGACCCCTGAGATTCGGGTACATGATCTTGCCCTGGTGAGAGGTCAACAGACTGTGCCTCCAGGGTAACTGTATTGGTCAGGCTACAGTCATGGAGAGTAGTATGGGGTACCATGGCTGCCTGGCCCAGTCTGGTGCTATCAGTATCATTGATGCAGGTTGTGACCAGAGTTTGATCAGGACTCTGAAAATGAGTGGGAAGGGAGGAAAAGCATACAGACGTCTCCCTGACCAGTCCAGAGCCAGAGCATCCAGTGGGATTGTTCCCTTGGTTGGTGGTTTGCAGCAAAAGAGGGGCAGATGATGATTCTCTTGGGATGCAGAGATCCACCTGTGGTGTGCCCCATCTCCTGAACACTGAGTCCAACACTTGCTTGTTGATGGAACACTCATGATGTGCTTGACTGATTCTGATCAGGGCATCTGCTAGGGTGTTGCCCTTTCCTGGCACATGAATGGCCTGTAATGAGGCCTTCAGTAAGTAAACCAAACTCCAGACTTTCATTGCCTCTGTGCATAGGGGGTTTGACCTTGTCCCCCCTTGCTTGTTTATATAGTACATTGTTGTGGTGTTGTCTGTCCTGACCTGCACCACTTTCCCTTGTACCAGATGAGCAAATGCTTTCAAGGCCAGAAACACTGCCCTTAGAGTGCCAGCAGATTTATATGCAGAAGTGACTCTGTGATGGACCAGGTTCCATGAGTGGTGTGTTCCCCTAAGTGAGCATCCCCCCCCCCCCAAACAAGAGATGTCGGTTGTAGGAATAACTGATAGGAATGAGCCCGGGTCACTGGAGGGCTGGCCGGGGGAAGCATAGAGCATCCTAAGGACGGCTCTCCTTCTGGGGAGGGCTTGGTGAATGTGCCTGACAGCCTGCTGAGCCCTAGCGGAGGCTAGGAGCATCGTAGGACACCAGGACCACACATATCACTGGGAAGGGTGGACATCGGATCAGCCATTATGTCACTACGCCACCCCGACAGAACAGAGGGAAAAAATTTGGGTGGGCGCCTCTGGATGAGGGCCTCTGGGTCCTCTGCGCCTGAACCTCCAGGAGCCGCCTCACAAGTCTCAGCAGCGCCTGCAGCCTATAAGGTAGGTGTAGCCACTCCTCCACTGGTGTATCTCTCACTCGGGCCAGCGCCCCGCCCGAGAAGGGAAACACCGGGATACTGCAGGAGGGCTGCGATATGGGGCTTGCAGGGGGGGTCAGGACTCGAGCGAGGCAGTAGAGAGGTATGGCAGAAGGACCACAGGGAGCCTGAAGGAGAGGCGGGTACCTGAGCGAGGAGTGAGGGGAATACACAAAACACAAAAAAAAACAAACTGATGGGGTTTCCCTTTGGAAAGGTACTCCTTTCTGGAGGTTGTCTGCTTCCTTCCACCACTGGAGGGCCTGCAGCAAAGTTTTTGTTACTGGAACTGGTTTTGTCAAATTGTCTTTTCTTTGGCACCAGTGTGCCCTGAGATGAAACTGTACATCTCTCATTTGGAACCTGGCTCCCAGGACTGTGCCTGTTGCTGCAGCCATATGTCCCAGAAGTTGCACAAACTGTCTTGCTGATTGTAGCTTGTGGCAGCTATCTGCAGAATGCTTTGCACCCTGTCTTGAGGGAGGGGAAGAAAGCTCTTCTCTTTACCGTGTTCAGTTCTGCTCTTATGAAATGTAGGACCTGTACTGGAGTGAGAACGGATTTTTCCTGATTTACCAGGAATCCTAGAGACTGTAATAAGTTTAGTGTTACCTTTAAATGGTCTAGTACCTGCTGTGGTGAACTTCCCACCACTAGCCAGTCATCGAGATAAGGGAAGACTGATATACCTAACCTTCTTAGGTATGCTACCACCACTGCCAGGCACTTTGTAAAACACCCTGGGTGCTGAAGTGAGGCCGAAAGGTAGAGCTGAGAATTGGTAGTGCCCTGATGGAAGTCTGAATCTGAGGTACTTCCTGTAAAATTCTCTTACTGAGATGTGAAAGTATGCATCTTTTAGATCCAGAGATGCTAGCCAATCTCCCTGCTGGATTACTGGCAAAATCATTGCCAGTGTGCACATTTTGAGCTTTGGCTTTATTAAGTGCCTGTTCAGTAGTCTAAGCTCTACAACAGGCCACCACTCCCCATTTTCCTTTTTGGTGAGGAAGTATCTCGACTAGAAACCTCTCCCATTCTGCTGAAGTGGAACACACTCCACTGCTTTCAACGGGAGGAGGCTTTGAACCTTCTTTTCCAGGAGTTTTTTCTCTAGGAGGGAAGCTAATTTGAACACCCTTGTTCTCAAGGGAGGGAAAGACTTGAAACTCGGGGACAAGCCCCGACTTACTCCCTCCAGGACTCGCTTGTCTGTGGTGATGGGACTGCCAAGCCTGGAAATAGTGAGCCAGTCTGCCCCCTACTGGTAGAGGGGAGGCAGCCTTGATCTTTAAGTCAGGGGTTATGCTTTGCTTGGGTAGTGTGGGAGCCTCTCCTAGAGGCCCTTCTACCTCTGCCCCTGAAATACCCAGTCTACTGTGGGACAGCTTGTGCCTGATAAAAGGGCCTACTATAGGCCGTCCTTCCTCTGCCTCCCCATCTGTAAGGCCTATAGGAGGAAGAAGGCCTCTCCTTTGAAGAACTGCTTCTATAGGTGGCCTTATATTGATTCACCTTCTTCATGTATGCTTCAGTCTGTTGGCCAAATAATGAATGATCCTCTACAGGGAAATCCATAGCCTTGGCCTTTGTATCCTGTGTTAAATTAGTAGTTCTGAGCCATGCCAGCCTTCTAAGGGCTATGGTAAGGGCCATCTATCTGGCAGCATAGTCACTGGTGCCTGCTGCTATTTGAAATTGATACTTGGCTGCTTCCAGCCCAAACTGGCTGTCTCAGCCAAATCATCAGAGAGAGGGGGGAAGGAGCCTTCTCTGCCATAGCTAACATGGACTGCCACAGTGATTTCTGATACTGTGCTGAGTAAGCTTAATAGTTAGCTTGTCTTACTCCCAGTGAAGCAGCTAGGTATCCCTTTTTTGCCATGCTGTCTATTTTGCAAGAGTCCTTATCGGGTGGGTGAGATGCTAAAGGTACCCTCGCCTTCTCATAGGCTGCTTGCTAGACTATCCCCTGATGGTCAGGGTGAGAAAAGAGGAATTCAACCCCTTGTCAGTCCAGCTGGTACTTTTTATCCACCTTCTTGTCCAAAGGTGAAACAGAATTTGGAGTCTGCAGGATATGAAAATTAGGTACCTACCGTAATTCTTGATCTTCTTGGACGAATCTCCACCACTCATTCACACTAGTGGGATCTGCGCCAGAGGCACTAGGACCCATCGGGAGCAAACTTTTTGCCGGAGGGTCGGCGCGAGAGATGGCGCCGCGAGGCATGGCGCCGCGAGCGCTGGCTCGCGCGGTAATGACTATCTCGGCGACGACCCTCCAACCGCCTCAGTACCTTTTTTACCAAGGAGGTGCAGCGCAACTAACGTAAAGAGTAAACCTAACTTTAAAAACGGACATAAGATAGTCCGGACGACCGTAAGAAGGGTCAACAAAGAAGTCTTCACGGCCTAAAGATTTGAGGGAGTGAAGACCAACACAGCGTGAGCTCGGGATGGAGGAGAGGTGGATCGAGTGGTGGAGACTTGTCCAAGAAGATCAAGAATTACGGTAGGTAATGCACTTTCATATCTTCCTGGACATAAGTCTCCACCACTCATTCCACACTAGTGGGAGAGTACCAAGCTGATAATCCCCCAAAAGGGCGCCAGGAGAGCCAGAGCTCACGCTTCAGGACATAGAAGACCATTAAGGATAGTTCTGCCGAAGGCGGAATGTCGCCTGCATGAACATCCAGTGCATAATGCTTAATCTAAGGTATGCACTGAGTTCCAGGTGGTGGCATTGCAGATATCTGCAATCGGAACATTGCGAATTTCCGCTAGGGATGCCGCGACCGCCCTAGTAGAGTAAGCGTAAACTCTACCTTCTAACTTAACCTGTGCCATGGAATAGCAATGTCAAAGACATGCCACCAACCACGATGAGATGCATCTGATAGCGACAGGCTGACCCAGCCGGGTCTCGCTTGAAGGAAACAAACAATTGCTGAGTCTTATGAAAATTCTTGGTTCTATCCAAGTAGAAACGTGAGGCTCTCTTTAACATCCAAGGAATGAAGAGACCGCTCTCCTTCATTTTGGAAGTTCGCAAGTAAGAGGGAAGGACCAGAGGTTGGTTTAGATGGAATTCTGACACAACCTTGGGAAGAAATTTAGGATGAGTACGAAGAACTACTTTGTCCTTATGGAACACAGTATACGGAGGGTCCGTGAATCTAGGGATGTATCTCAGAGACCCTGGGCTGAGGTAATGGCCACTAGAAGGCTGTCTTCCAGGTAAGAAATTTTAGCTCACAGGTAGCTAGGGGTTCAGGCTTCCGAGTGAGCATGTCTAGCACAAGGTTAATGTCCCAGGCTGCAACTGGACGCCTTACAGGGGTCTGGTATGCAGAATTCCTTTAAGAAATCTCTTTACCATAGGTAACTGAGCCAGAGACAAGGAAGAAACCGGCTCATGGTACGCTGAAATGGCACTAAGGTGAACTTTAACTGTAGAGTACTGGAGACCTGAGTGTGATAGGTCCAAAAGGTACTCCAGAACCTTGTCTGGAGGACAGGAAAAGGGATTCCAAGAGGACTTTGCACACCAGAGAGAAAAATGCTTCCACTTAGAAGTGTAAGTTTTTCGAGTAGCTGGCTTCCGGGCAGCCAGAAGGATGTCTGAGACTCTTTGAGAGACGTTGAACCGGTTCACTTCTACCTCTTCAGGAGCCAAGCGTGAAGGTGAAGTGATCTCAGGTTGGGATGGACCAACGAACCCTGAGTCAAAAGGTTGATTTGCAAGGGAAGTGGTCTCGGAGAGGTTGCCTACATACTGTTGAGTAGAGGAAACCATAGTTGCCGAGGCCAGGAGGGAGCAATGAGAATCATCTTGGTCCCCTGAGACTCGAATTTGAGAAGTACTCTGAATTAGAGGAAGTGGTGGAAAGGCGAAAGAAAGTGTTTTGTCCACCGCAGCCTGAACGCATCCTGACAGAAAATGCCAGGCCCTGGATTTCTGGAGCAGAAGAGAGGCAGTTTTGCGTTGAGTGCGGATGCAGAAAGGTCCAGGTCTGGAGTCCCCCACTCTTCGAACAGTGACCGAGCTACGGCTGGATCGAGAGACCACTCGTGAGGGTCTGCCTCTGTTCTGCTGAGGTGATCTGCCAAGTCGTTTTGTATACCTGGTAGATATACCACTTGAATTAGAGACTTGTGCTCCAAGCACCACTCCCACACTCTCATTGCTTCCCTGCAAAGGGGGTAAGAATGAGCACCGCCTTGCTTGTTGATGTAATACATCACAGCTTTGTTGTCCGTTTGAAGGAGAATGTTCTTGTGACAAAGAATATCCTTCAACACTCGGATCGCATAGAGGACTGCTCTCATCTCCAGGACATTTATGTGAAGCTGAGCCTCGAGCTGAGTCCATACACCCTGTGTGTGGAGAGAGCGACAGTGGGCTCCCCATCCCATCAGCGATGCGTCTGTGGTGATAGAAATCTGATGATCCAGAGGAACAAAGGGGAATCCTTCCAGGAGATTGCTCTCTTGAGACCACCAGGTGAGAGACCTTCGCAAGGGCTCTGTCACCTTGATGGGATAAGACTGGGGGTGAGAGGTCGGTGACCACTGAGCGGAGAGCATCCATTGGGTGGTCCTCATGTGTAACCGAGCTACGGGTACAGTGAACACTGAGGACGCCATGAGACCCAACATACGCTGCATCGAGAGAGCTGTGACTGATCTGTTCTCCCCGATGTAACGGGCCATCTGAAGGATGTCGAGTCTTCTGTCCTCTGGAAGGAAAGCCTTCGTGGAAGAGGTGTCCAGAAGAGTCCCTATGAAAAGGAGCCTCTGGGAGGGCTGCAGCTGTGACTTTTTCAGATTCAGCAGAACTCCCACGGACGAGAAGGCGGAGGCCGTTTGAATGGCTTCCAGGGTCCCTTGGCTGGAAGGGCTTGCTAGGAGCCAATCGTCCAGGTAGGGAAACACTCTGAGTCCGAGCTTCCTGAGATGCGCTGCGAGAACTGCACAACACTTTGTAAAGACTCGCGGGCACGAGGATAGCCCAAAGGGCAGGACTCTGAACTGATAGTGTTGACCCAGAGCCACAAACCTCAGGAATTTGCGATGGCTCGGGTGGATGGGGATATGCTGGTAAGCGTCCTGCATGTCCAGGGAGGCTAGCCAGTCGTGTTGATGCAGCAAAGGTAACAGGGTACCTAGAGAAATGATTTTGAATTTCTCCCTTGGGAGGTATTTGTTTAACTTTCTGAGGTCTAGAATGGGGCGCATCCCCCCAGATTTCTTTGGAATCAGAAAGTAGTGGGAGTAGAACCCTGTGTTTCGCTGATGCGGGGGCACCAGTTCTACTGCCCTGTTGTTCAGAAGGCCCTGGATCTCGGCGGCGAGGAGGCCTGACTGAGAAGTCGACAACCTGGGTTGCAGCTGGGAGGACGATTTGGGGTTTCCAGAAAATTGAGAGAATAACCTGCTAATTATCCTGAGCGACCCATTTGTCCGAGGTTTGGACTTCCACTGGTTGTAGAAGTACATCAGACTACTCCTCCACCGGAGGAGAAGAAAAATTACTCACCTTAGTAATGTTGTTTCTTCTAATGGAGTCTTGCTATATTATAGACATTAGCAGTTTGATCCAGCTCTAGAACTGCCCCGAGTGCAATGGTTAAAACCATTCCAAAACAGAATTTTGGCACGAGAGCAGCTCTATCTGTGTCATTTCAAATTTGAACTGTCAGATCTTTACGAGCCAAACTCTACTAAGGTCTGTGTGGAAGCTGTAACTCACACTAGCCAAATGGCTACCTAAATAATAACAACCATTGATGGTCCCAACACCCAAGACTCCAAGTCAGGGGACCAGAAATACTAACACCATTCTAATAATAAGAAAATAGAACATAAGTATAATAAAACACACACATGCCATACATACACACCCAAAGTCCCAAAGGGACAAAATGCTAACAGGACATAAGTAGTGCCCTACTAGTTGCCCACACCCCACCAAGTAGAGGTTCTGAGAGGGGCAGGTTGGGGGAGGTCTATAATAGTAAGACTCCATTAGAAGAAACAACATTACTAAGGTGAGTAATTTTTCTTCAAACAACATGAAGTCTTGCTATATTATAGACATTAGCAGAATACACAGCAGTACCTCCATGGAGGAGGGAGAACCTACTTAGGAATAGGCTCTGAAGAACAGCTGTGCCAAACCTAGCATCTCTCCTGGCCTGGACATCCAGGAGTAATGCTTGTAAAAGTGTGTACCGCTTTTCCAAGTAGCAGCCTGGCAAATCTCTAATAAAGGGATACTCTGGCAGCAGCTAGAGACGCAGCTGTACCCCTGGTAGAATGAGCCTCAAACCGGGGGCTCTGCCCACTTTCTGATAACAAAATTGGATACAAGAGACAATCCACCTGGCTATTGATCTCTTAGTGGCAGGTTTGCTTTTCCCAGCTTCACCATAGGTAAGGAAAATTGAGGGATTCAACTCTGTGACCTTTGGTACGCCTATATAATAACTAAGAGCTCTCTTAACATCCAGGTTGTGCAACCTCCTCTCACCAAGAGGAGGATCAGTGAAAATACTGGAAGGGAGATAGATTGATTAAGATGGAAATCTGAAACCACCTTAGGCAAAACTTCCTATTAGTCCTAAGGACTACTCTTATCCCTGTGGAAAGAAATAAAGTCAGTCTCCACTGACAAGGCTTGCAATTCACTTATGCGCTGGCAGAAGTGATAGCCACTAGAAAAACAGTTTTCCAAGTTAGGTACTTAAGCTCTGCAGAAGACAGAGGTTCAAAAGGGGGTTGCATTAACTGGGCAATGCAAACATTAAAGTCCCAAGCAGGGGCCGGTTCCCGAAAGGGAGGATTAGTATGGAGTAATCCCTTAAAAAACTTAAGAAAACACAGGATGAGAGGAAAGAGGGGATGACTTTCCTGCTGACACAAAAGCAGACACAGCTGCCAAATGAACTCTCAGGGTAGCTGGTCTGAGACCCAAGGAATTAAGATGTACCATGTAATCTAACAAAATGGGCAATTCAGCAGATTCTGGGAAATATTTTCCCAGCACACCAAATGGAAAACCTTTCCATTTAGAACTAAAAGTAGCCCAGTGGAAGGCTTTCTGGAAGCCCTTAGGATCTCAAGAACACCCTGAGAGAAGTGTAAATCAGTAACTCCTAACCTCAAGAGCCAGGCCTTGAGGTTGAGGGATTTGAGGTCCGATACCAAACCCTTCCCTGGGCACAAGTCAACAGATTGTGATTCTTGGGAGGCACAGGGGAAGATGGACTGTCAGAGACAGAAGGAGGGTACCAGGGCTGCCTGGCTCAATCCAGGGCAATCAGAATCACCCTGCAAGGCTGAGATCTGATTTTGACTAGTACTTTGAATAGGGGAGCATAGAGAACTTCCTCCCAATCCAGAAGAAAGGCATCCAGGGAACTGAGCCCAGCACTGGAGGTCTGCAACAGAACAGAGGAAGTTTATGATTGTCTGGGGCTGCAAAAGATCTATCTGAGGGATGCCCCACCTGGCAAAAACTATCCCCAGCACTTGAGGATCCAGGGACCATTCGTGATGGCCCTGGGAAATCCTGCTGAGGGCATCCGCTAGGACATTGTCCTTCCCTGGAAGATGAACTGCTAGTGAGGGAAGTGTTCAGGAATAGACCAGAGACCACAACTTCATTGCCTCGGGCACAAGGTCGAAGACCGAGTGCCCCTGTTTGTTGATGTACCACATTGTTGTGGTGTTGTCTGTTCTGACTTGTATCACCTTGTCGTGGACAGATGCAGAAAAGCTAAGAGCTAAAAAGGCAGCTCTGAGTTCCAGCAAATTGATGTGGAGCAGAGATTCCTGGGGGACCAAACTCCTGAGTGGAAAGGTTGCCCATGTGGCCCCCAACCCAGAAGGGAAGCATCTGTGGTGAGAGTCAAGTCGGAGAAGGGAAATGAAGGGACCTCGTCTTAAATTGCTCTGATCCTTCCACCACTGGAGAGCTAGGATCAAGGTTCGAGTCACTGGGACCAACTTGAAAGGGGGTCTCTCTCTGAGACCAAAAGGTTCTCAAGTGAAACTGAATGTCTCTCATCTGAAATCTGGCCCTGCACACTAGGCTGTGGATGCAGCCATGTGCCCAGGAGCTGCAGAAAGTGTCTTGCTGGTCGAGAGACCTGCAGAGTGAAGGAAGAGGCCAGAGCCACTAAATTCTTTACCCTTTCTGGGGAAGAAAGGCTCTGGCTAGCTTTGTGTCCAATTCTGCCCCTATAAAGGTGAGTACCTGGACTGGTTCCAGAACCGACTTTGTAGGTTTAGCAGAAAACCCAGGGAGGTGAGAAGCTGCTGGGTGACCTGCAGGTGAGATTTACTTGTTCTGGGGACTGGCCTACAATGAGCCAGTCGTCTAGATAGGAAAACAGCAATCCTCTGCCTCCTTAAGTGGGCCACTGCTAGACACTTTGTGAATACCTTGAAGCGGAGGTAAGGTCAAGGCATTGTTTGAACTGGTAATGACCTGAGGGCAGTCGACTATGAGGTACTTTCAATGGGATCTTCTGATTAGGACATGGAAATAGGCATCCTTGAGGTCCAGGGAGGCTAGCCAGTCCCCTGGCCTTAGGGAAGGTAAAACATTGCCAGAGTTACTATTTTGAACTTTATCTGAATACAGACCCCTGCCCTGATGCAGGGAGGAACCTTCTACTGCTCTGAGAGCTAACAGGGATGAGACCTCTGTTTCCAGAGCGAGAGTCTCTGAAGCACTTGCAGTAGAAAAGTCTGCTTCTCAACTTGGGAAACTTTTGAAGCTGAGAACCAGACCCTGGCTTAGTACTTCCAGAACCCACTTGTCTGAGGTTAAAGAAGCTCAATTCTGACTGAAATAAGCCAGCCTGCCCCCACTGGTACAGGAGAGCATGCCCTGGGCACCCCATCAGGGTGCCTGTTTGCAGGAGCTTTAGGCTGGGGGTGGAGCAGGTCTGCCCACCCTCGCCTGCCCCTGCCTCTGAAGAAGCCCTCTGAGCATAGGCAGAGGAGGCCTGAGTCTGGTAGAAAGGCCTGTGAAAAGGCCTACCCCTACCCCTGGGGGCATGCCTTTGAGGAGTGGCTTGCCGCTCCTTAGTCCTATATTCATCCATCTTCTTCATGTAATTCTCTGTCTGCTCTCCAAACAGAGAATTTCCCACCACAGAAAAATCTATAGCCTTAGTCTGGGTATCCTCTGACAAACTAGTACACCTGAGCCAGGCCAACCTACAAAAGGCTACAGATGTGGCCATGACCCTAGAGGAAACGTCATTAACATCCACAGCAGCATGAAACTGAACCTTAGAGGCTTCAATGCCATCAGCAGCCACCTGTTCTAGTTCACTAGCCAGCTGGCCATGGGCCTGCTTGGCCAATTGCATAACAATATCCCATCTAGATTTCTGATACCTAGCTACATAAGCCATATAATTTGCTTGCCTGAGTCCCAGAGAGGCTGCCATATACTGTTTTTTTTTTTGTTTTTTTTTTGCCATGGCATCAATCTTCCTGGAATCCTTGTCAGGAGGATGTGAAGCCAAGGGAATATTAGCTTTATCACAGGCAGCAGCCTGAACTACCCCAACATGACTGCATTGCTGAGAAAGGAATTCTGTATCAGGGCCTGACAATGTATACCTTCTGTCCATCTTTTTATCTACAGGAGGCACAGAATTAGGAGCTTTTAAAATTTTAATTGTTTGTTTCCTAAAAGACTTATGTAAAGGAATAGACAATCTCCTAGACTCTGGAATATCCATCATTTCTACAAAATCAGGCTCCTCTTGCTCATCCACAGCCTCTTCTAAAGGAAGCTGGAGGGTTTCAGCAACTTTTATAAAACATAAAATGAGATGGGGACTCAGACAGCATAGGGGAGATTCTAAAGGTCTGTCTGGGAGATGTCCGTTCTAATGGGCACACCCAGACCTTCCCAGCTACATTCACACTGTTCATAATCCTCCTCCCTCCTCTGGTTCATAAAATTCTCAATATCATAATCCTGAACCACTGGAACCGGACGAACCGACCTTTACCAGATAGTGGTGGTTCGGACGGACACTGAGACAGTGACTGGACAATTCGTATGGCTTTTGCTATCTCTGCAGCAGTTGGAGAAGGAATTTTGGACCCAGACCTGCTGATTTTCTTGTTTTCTTTACTGGAATTGGTTCCTCAGAACCAGCTTTTCTTCTGCCCGAGGAAGTCTGGCCCTGGTCAGAGGGCACTCCCTCTGGTTCGGTTGGCACCGAACCGGGCTGGCCATCCGGGTCAGCGGACTTTTTGGCCTCTCGTTCCCTGAGCCTGCCCAATCTTTTTCCAGGGTGGCTGCAGGAAATTTTACATACCTGGCAGTCTGACTGAGGTGGTCAAACCTCAGATAATAAACACATGTGTGTGGGCAGCCTTGGCAAAGACTTCCCCACAAACATCACAGTGTTGAAACCCAGTGGGCCCGGTTTTTCTTTTGGGTTTCTCAGACATAATGCCAGCTTAACCAAAAACTTGCCCTTTTAACGGCAGTGCCAGGCAAGACACCCTTATCGGTTCCTAACCGTGTCACGGGTATTGGAAAAAACCGTAATAAATCCGTTTTTTTTAGAACCGATAAGAACCGGGAACCGCACTCTAAAATAGTAACTTTTAGTTTTAAATGAGTTTTAAACTCACTGATCGGTTCAAAACCGAACCGATAACTTACAAGTTCCACACAGACAAAACCTTCATTTACTTACGGTTACCACAGATATAGCTTGAACCGAATGGTTTTTATGTGTTAAATAAAACTATTCTCGGTTAAATCCAACCAGAAAACACTTTTAAACCGAGAAATGAACCGAGCAGAAGGAGAAATCTCGAGCGACTGTTCACTGAGGCGGAGTAAAGAATCTGACAGTTCAAGTTTGAAATGACACAGATAGAGCTGCTCTCGTGCCAAAATTCTATTTTGGAATGGTTTTAACCATTGCACTCCGGGGCAGTTCTAGAGCTGGATCAAACTGCTAATGTCTATAATATAGCAAGACTTCATGTTGTTTGAAAGTTCCACCTCGGGCAGTGGGGATGGAACTTGGGCCAGCAATTCATAAGGTAGCGCTGGGGGCTTTAGGCCCCTGCGCTTGTTGCGCCGCCTTTGAGGTTGGGCAGGCTGGCTTTTGCGAAGCCTGCCTCTGCCTCAAAAGGACTGACGCATCATGAAACTGACGCTTATCTGCACATGCCCCGAGAGGGGTAGGCGTGACGTCCAGCCAGCTTAATGGCTGACCTAGTCTTCTGAGTGGCCTCTAGGGCTTGCTCTACCTGAGGACCGAAAAGATATGAGCCATTAAAGGGCAACGCCATTACCTGCTGCTGTGCATCATTCTGAAGTCGGAAGTACGCAGCCAGGAGTGATGTCGAGACAACACCATGTGGCTGCTGAACTAGAAGCAGTGTCGGTAAAGCGCCCATGGCGGCTTTGACCTGTTGGTTATTAGACTCAATACCTCTGGTAACGGTTAGAAGAAGCTCTGACTTGGAGTCGGAATCTGAAGAGCTTCAACCATTTGTTTGATAGAGTGCCACAGGATATACTCATACTGAGAAAAATAGCCTTGATAGCTGGCAATATGCATACTTAGAGTGGAGGCAGCAAAGACTCTCTTACCTAATGTATCAATTTTACGAGACTCTTTGTTAATAGGTCGAGCTGTAGTAGCTTGAGGAAGAACGACCTTATCATTCTCTGTCAGGACTACAATAGGATCCGCAAAGGCTTGAGATGTCAAAATGGGACGATCCTTGGGGGCTGAATATTTCCTATCAATGGATTTAGCCACCGAGGGAGTAAGAGCAGATTATTCCATACCATTTGAGACAGCTGGCTCAAGGAAGGTTGAATCGGAGGGTCAAATCCATAGGGATCTCCAGCATGAAGATACTGGAGTCTTAATCTTTCCCAGGATCGATGTCTGTAGTCTGACAGAAAGAGAACTCAGGTTCCTCAACAGAGACTTAAAGGACAGGTCCTCACCACAGGCTCTGTAGCAGTGAAAGAACCTGCTTCCTCCACTTCATCACCCAACCAAGGTCTGGGTCAGGCTCAACATCATCTCCTGATAGTCCAGAAAGGACTGTTTGGACAGGAAAGGAGTGAAAATAGGAGAGAGGAAAGAACTGATAGAAAGGGAGAGTCCCCGAGGCCCTGCGCTCAAGAGGCGAACGGAGTCAGAGCGAGCGCCGCTGGAGGTGCACGGCGTCAAGAGGCACGCTGCACCGCAGGTGGCACCGCGACGCCTGGCATCATGCGAGACTGGTGCTGCCTGGCGGCGCCAAAAACGCGCCCGATAAGCGTGAGACCTCAAGGATGGCACAGAGGACACCCCTGGAACCTGGAAAACATGAGAAGAGAAACAACCAGGAGATAAGGGCATTGGTGTGGCCCCCTGCGCCGCAGCCATGTGGGGGGGGGGGACACCTAAGCACGGGGTCGCTGGCACCGAAGGAGGCGCCGCGCGACTAGGAAGGTCCAACCGCCCTACCTAATCGCCTGACGAGCCCGAAGGCTCCGGGGCAACCGAGCCAGGCAGAAGAACCAACCTCCGAGCCCACTGCTCCATAAGAGCGGCCCACTGATGAAACTGCTCATCTGGAGACCTACCTATAGGCGGGGTAGGACTCCGATGTCGAAGACGACGGAAACCGGAAGTTGGCGACTCCGAAGGAGGAGACCGGCAACTAGCCACGATAACTGACCATCTATGCGCAGACGTATCAGAAGGCGACCTCGAGTGATGCCTTCTCTTTTTTGACCTGTGGGCCGAAGAAGAGCTCGAGGCCGAACGGTGCAGAGAATGCGACCGTTTGTTTTTATGCCGGCGGGGGGACCGCCCATCCCCCCAGGCATCGGACTGACCGTTGTCGGAACCCCGCTGAGGAGAAGGGGGCTGACTGGACCTAGCCCGACTGACTGAACAGCTTTCATACGAAGTCTCCCTACCATCACCTGACCTGCTCAAGGTCGACTCCGTCAAGTAGGCCGAGACTTCTTTATTATATGTTAAATTTAAAATATGATGAAATAGAATAAATCTAAGCGATACTACTATCGAGGTAATATTACAAAAAAAAAACAAAACTGAAAACTATGCGCTAGTTTGACTCCCGACAGGCGAGCGACATCGTTACTGAAGCGCACTCGACGGCGGGAAAAAAGGAACTGAGGCGGTTGGAGGGTCGTCGCCGAGACAGTCATTACCGCGCGAGCCAGCGCTCGCGGCGCCATGCCTCGCGGCGCCATCTCTCGCGCCGACCCTCCGGCAAAAAGTTTGCTCCCGATGGGTCCTAGTGCCTCCGGCGCAGATCCCACTAGTGTAAATGAGTGGTGGAGACTTATGTCCAGGAAGATCCTAAAGAACAGGTTACTCACCTGTACAGTAGTTCTAGGAGTGGTATATGTTGTTCATCCACACTGTTTGGCATTGTCCCCTTCCACTTTAAATCTGCTAGAAGTCTTTAAGCTGGCTCCTCCCACCCACCTGGGTGGTATATATCTCAGCTCCGCCCCATGACGCCAGATCTTAGCCCGCTGGAAGCAAGGTTGTGTGCGCCCGCAGCCAGGGAGGACGGTTGGGTCCGTGTGGATGAACAACATGTACCACTCCTAGAACTACTGTTACAGGTGAGTAACCTGTTCTTCTAGGAGCGTGGATATGTTGTTCATCCACACTGTTTGGCAGACTCCACGCAGTTCTCCGGGAGGAGGGAGGCAAGCCGCACACCCTCTACTTAGGGAACAGAGATTGGAGAACTGAAGCCCCAAAACCAGCATCCCGGCTTGACTCAAGGTCGATGTGGTAGTGGGTGACAAAGGTGTTTGCTGACTTCCAGGTAGCAGCCCAGTAGATCTCCTGGATAGGGATGTCCCTGGAAGCAGCCACTGATGCAGCAGTATGGCAGGTAGAATGAGTTCTTATCCCTCTGGGAGGCTCCTTGCCCGCCAACTCGTAGCACAGAGCTATGCATGATGTGATCCATCTTGCAATAGTTTGTTTGGCTGCAGGTCTGCCAGAAGCGGCTTCAGCGTAGGTGACAAACAGCTGGCGAACCTCCCCATGAATTTCCGCCGTCCTCTCCTTATAATAGGAGACAGCACGTCTCAGGTCCAAAGTATGGAGCCTGCACTCGGCGTCTGAGGTGTAATTAAGGTTAGTAGACCGGCAGAGTCAACACCTGGTTGAGGTGAAACTCTGACACCACCTTCAGAAGGAATTTTGGGTGGGGGTGCAGGACAACTTTGCACCTGTGAAAGACCAGATAAGGGGAGTCCACCGAAAGCACCTGGTGCTCCCCCGTCCTTCTGGCTGACGTCATAGCCACCAGGAAGGCCGTCTTCCACAAGTGTGACAACTCACACTTGTGCATAGGTTTGAATGGCTTGCTCATGAGCTTTGCCAAAACCAGCAACAGATCCCACGGAGGTGGAGGTTCACGTGACTGAGGATATGTGATCCAGGCCTTTGAAAAACGCCTGACCACTGTCTCCCGCGCCTATGTCGCTGACCGCCTGGGCGCCTAGTAAGCAGAAATGGCTGCCAGGTGCACCCTAAGGGTCGACGACCATAGACCCCCTTTGGAGAGAGACCAAAGGTAGTAGAGAATCTTAGCCACAGAACAGGATAAGGGGTCCAGACCCTTACCCTGACACCAAATGGAAAACCATTTCCATTTGAAGGCATAACATTTCCTGGTCAATTCCTTTCAAGATGCCTCCACCAGGGTGTAGACATTTTCGGAAAGACCCAAAGCCTGGAACTCTAGCCGCTCAGGTACCAGGCTGTGAGGTGCAGGGATTGAAGGTCCAGATGGAACATCTTCCCCTGATTCAGAGATATCAGGTCTGAGAGTGTACAAAGCCACTCCGGGGGCCTGCAGCTGAGGCTGAAGAGATCTGGATACCAGAACTGGCACGGCCAGTCTGGGGCTACTAGAATCACCTTCGCCTTGTCCCTCCTCACCTTGAGTAACACCTTGTGGATCAAGGGAAGGCGTCGAGGAGGCCTGGGGTCCACGGCCTTGAGAAGGCATCCCCTGCAGCGAGCCCTGCTGAGGGGTGGGCATGATACAGCCTCAGCTTGTTGTTTTCCTGGAGGCAAACAGGTCCACCATGGCTTGCCCCAACAGGAGAACAGGCTGTAAGCTACCTCTGGATGGAGAGACCACTCATGGGATGTCTGGCCTATGCGGCTGAGAGCATCTGCCAGCTGGTTCGAGGCTCCTGCCACATGGATGGCTAGGGGATCCGCCTCCAAGTGGCTTACAAGGGTCCAGATGCGGAGCGCCTCCTTGCACAGCAGATGGGAGTGCGTGCCACCCTGTTTGTTGAGGTAGTACATGGTCGTGGTATTGTCCGTCTGGACTTGAACCACTTGACCGCGGAGCTGAGAAGCGAAAGCTGACAGTGCCAGTCTGACTGTTCTGAGCTCCAACAGGTTGATGTGGCATCGGGACTCCTTGGGGGTCCAGAACCCGTGGGCTCTGTTGTCCCCATGTGGGCTTCCCAGTCCATGAGAGAGGCTTCGGTCGTAGGGACGACCATCGGCTCGGGGAGGACAAACGGGATCCTTTCCTGCAACCGGTCTGGGGCGGTCCACCACTGGAGAGTGTCCCACATCTTCTGGGTTATGGTGATCAGCTGGTCGAAATGACCATATCGCTGAGTCCACTGGGCGACCAGCTCCCACTGGAGGGGGCGCATGTGCCACCGGGCCCAATGGACCACTCAGGTGCACGCCGCCATATAACCCAGAAGGTGCAGAAAGTCCCGGGCAGGGTGCAAGTGCCCAACCAGAAAAGATCAGGCAAAGGAGGAGAGAACCTCCGCCCTGTCCGCCAGAGTCGAGCTCTGCCCCGATGGAGCCCATCACCTGGGAAGGCACGAGTTCCGACTTGGCCTCATTAATCAGGAGGCCGAGTTGGGAGCAGGTCTGGAGGGCCAGATCTCTGGACCTCTCCACCTCCTGTTGGGTGGGACCTGCCAGAAGCCAATCATCGAGATAAGGGTAGATTCGGACTCCTCGACGCCGAAGATGGGCCGACACCACTGCAATGTATTTGGTGAAGACCCGTGGGGCCGATGACAGACCGAACTGCATGGCTCGGAACTGGTACAGGGTCCCCTCGACCCTGAAGTGGAGAAAACGCTGATGGGATGGACAGATTGGGATGTGAAAGAACGCGTCCTGCAGATCCAGTGAACAGAACCACATGTTTCGCTCCAGGGATGGTATGATCTGGGACAGAGTGACCATCCGGAAGGTGCGGGACCTGGGAAACTGATTCAGGTTGTGGAGATCTAGAATGGGGTGCCAACCCTCCCCCTCCCGTCCGCTTGGGCACCAGGAAGTACCTGGAGACAAAGCCTGGGTCTGCTGGAGGTTCCACCACAGGGGCTACTGCCTCCGTGCGGAGGAGCTGAGCCACGTCGTCTCGAAGAGCCGACCGGGTGAATGCGGCAATCCGTTCCTTCCGAGGGGCGTGGGTTTGGCTTGGAGGGTACTGCTCAAATTCTAGAGGCAGTCCCTGACTGACCACTTCGAGAACCCACCTGTCTGAAGTGATAGTGGACCAGGCGGAAAGAAAGTGGTGGAGCCGACTCCCTACGGGAGGGCCTAGAACTGGCGGGATGGAGGTGGCAACCCCTATCCCATCACTGGGCAGGCTTAGAGGTGGAGGAGGCTCCAGGACCTGAGCCTTGGCTTCCTTTGTGGCCCTGTTGGGGACCAGGCTTGGGCCAAGAGCACCAAGCTTGAGCCTGCTGCGGATGTTGCTGTCCTCCTTGATAGGAGGGCTGCCGCACCATGGAGGAAGAGTGATGAAAAGGCTTCTTCTTCTGCTGCTGGTTCTTGCCCGAAGAACCTTTTGCAGAATTGGCAACCAAGGTGGCATTGGACTGCTCTATACGCTGTAGGTGACCGGCCACTCCTGGACCGAACAAGTCGGTCCCCAGGAAAGGCACATCAGCCAGCTTATGCTGAGTATCCGCCGGGAAGGAGAAAGGCCTCAGCCAAGCCCTGCGGCGAGAGGCCACTGCGGCGGCCATCAAGCAGGCACAGGAATTCCCAATGTCCAAGGCAATCTGGAGCTGCTGTTTGGCAACAGCACAGCCCTGGTCCTGGACCTGTTTGACCATGGTCTACATGTCCGAGGGAAGATGAGGGAGGACTTCGTGTAGTGACTCAAGAAGGGCATGAGAGAAGTGTGCCATGATGACAGCCGAGCTGGCCTGACGAAGGCCCAAGGAAGAGGCCGTATAGACCCTTCGGGCAGAGTGGTCCATATTCTTGGACTCCTTGTCCAGAGGTCGGTCAGTGTCGGCCGAACTACCAGTACGCCTGAACAGAGAGGCGGTCACCAGGCTCTTGGCGGAAGGGTGCTCTGTGAACCCCACAAGGGACCCAATGGGCACCATGTACTTGTGGGCCATGCAGGCAGATGGTGCTGGGCAGGAGGCAGGGCCCTGCCAGAGTTCAAGGGCCGGGCCAACAATGGCTTCAGCCACTGGAAAGGCCTCTGTCGGGGTATCCTTTCTCTTGAGAATACCTGTGAGAGGGTACTCTGCCTTTTTCTGGATGGATTCCAGGGGCATTCCAGTAGAGTCGGAAATGAGACTGAGAATCCCTTGGAAGGAGGAAGGGCCTTCCTCCATCCCTGTCCCAACAGACAACTCATCATCTCCAGGATGAGAGTGCAGCCTCGTGCATCCGAGTCCAAGGAGTCGGGATACAGCGGTCTAACACCAAAATCACCCTCGATCCGCCGAGGGCCGTCAGGGGTGACGGTAAACGACAGACGTTGGGGAAGCCCGGTTGACAGTCTGTCCTCTTTCCAGGGAGCCCCTCCTGCAGGCTGCTTAGGTGGTTATTCCACCTGAATAGGTGGGGAGACCGGAATAGGCCGAACCGTGGGATGGAACGGCTCCACGGGCAGAGGAACCAGAGGCTTCGGTTTCGAAGGGGTCGGCTTTGGCCTAGGAGGAGAGAGCCAAGTGATGGCCGGGGTAGGCAGCAGAGCTGATTTCTGCCCGGACACGAGCAGCTGCTGCCACATAAGGTCCTCATGGCACGTGAGTTTCCGTTGCAGCCTATCCTCATCCGAGAAGGATGAGGCCGACCTGTGGCGTCACCTCTTCTTAGAGCGCTCACGGCTCTTCCTCGGCCATTCGGCTGAGGGGGTCCTAGACCTTGACCGAGATTGGGGAGGCTGACTCGGTTGATCGGGAGACACCAGAGAGACTGGTGAAACCAGAGGGTCAGGAACTGGGTCCTTGATGGTGACACTAGCAGGCTGGATCTCCTCATCAGGAAATACCAAGACCAGAGTCCGTTCCAATGAGTCATCGGCCATGGCTGGCAACAAGGGGTCAATCGGGTCGAGGATAATTTTGACCTCGTCGGCCACGTCCTCGGTCCCCTGCCCAGATGGTAAATCCGTGAAGCTGGTGGCCAAGGATGCGATCTCGACCGAGGTCGAGACCGCATATTCCTGGGACTCAGACCTTTCTTGGTCCCAAGAACGTCTTCGCGAAGACGAAGACAACGGGTCCTTCTCCCTCTTCCGAGAGCGGGAGGAGTGCGAGCCTGAGGGTGCCTCACCCTGGGTGGGGAGAGACTGGCACATCTCCTAGAAGGATCCTGTAAAGGTGAAGCCTAGGTTCAGCGGGACAAAGAAGCTTCAATTGGCTGAAGCATGAGTGGCTTCTTCCTCGAACGCCTTCATCT
Organism: Neoceratodus forsteri; assembly: GCA_016271365.2. Taxonomy (NCBI): domain Eukaryota; kingdom Metazoa; phylum Chordata; order Ceratodontiformes; family Ceratodontidae; genus Neoceratodus; species Neoceratodus forsteri. The sequence goes on from CM028137.1 coordinate 515,450,316, forward strand.
GTTCCAGCTGATCGGCGGAGCTCACGGCTACGGAAACCGCCCACCTAGCCTCTTTCGAATTCACCAGATGGTTCCTTTTTTCCAGTCTCCCCAGCTTCAGACGTGCCTTGCGGTCATCCAGGACGTTGAGATGGATGACCAAACAAAAGCTACATGATGAGGTGTCATGGCCAACACCTAGGCAGTAGACATCTGCGGTGGATATCGATGCGCAACATCTTCTGGCTACAGGGACACCGGCGAAATCCCAGGGAAGATTTTTCCTCAATGATCGATGATGTGAAAGCGCGATCACTAACTCAAATGAGTTTGATTTTCGGTAATACCGACAATTTGAAAGCCAGGGCCTACAAAATGCGAGAGCATGAGGGAGGCAACCTGTATCTTCCAGCGGAAAGGAAGATCTGGCGTAATGGGGTGGAGCCGAGGTATATACCACCCGGGTGGGTGGGAGGAGCCAGCCTGAAGACTTCTGGCAGATTTAAAGTGGAAGGGGACAATGCCAAACAGTGTGGATGAACAACATATCCACACTCCTAGAACAAGTCTTTTTTAAAGAACTTGTTTATAGGGAGTAAGATTTTCTTTGTGGGTGTTAACCCTATCATCTCCATATATTCGGCCTATTCCTCATCCTCTATGACCTCTGTGGTAGCCAGATCAAGGGCATCCACTATTTTTCTTACAAAGGAAAAATTAGAGGAAAAATCCTCCAGTCTAGGAGGAGAACCAAATTCTTGCTCTGGTGAGATCTCAGGCTCAATAGGCTCACCTTCATCCATTTCAGGTAAATCACTACTCCTCAAACTCCATCGTCTCCTGAGATGGGTTTGAGTCAGAGGAGGGAGCAGCCGGGATGTGAACCGGTGCTGGAAGGATTGAAGTAGGTATAAAGCCCTGCACAGCCTGTATGACCTTCACGGCCTGGGCAATTTCCTCTGATAATGGCAGGCTGTGAGGCACAGATGAAACCCCTTTTGGTTTATCAGCCAGGGGTTCAACGTGCTTTGTTTCCTTAGTTTTTTTGGTGGGAACCGGAAAGTCAGCTGGATCACCCATCCTTTTTCCAACAGTAGTTTCACCCTTGGCAGGGGTGCTCAAAGAAGACAGCAGTTTCGCCCGCAGGTTTAGAGGGTGTGAGTTGGTCAGAACCCATAGCACCCTTCTCCAATTTTCTTTGGAGTCTTTCCATTCTCTTTTCTACTGTTTTGTAAGGGAATGACTTGCGGATATCACATTCTGCTGAAAAATGGTCATTCCCCAGGCAGACTACACATCAATCGTGCTCGTCTGCCTTTGCAAAAATGTCCTCACACTTAAGGCAGTTTTTAAACCCTGGGGATCCAGTCTTTTTCTTTGTTTTTTCTGCCATCGTTCAACCGATGAAGAAAAACAGCTGCAATAAAGATTTTACTTTTTTTTTTTTTTTTTAAATGTGGTCTGTTCAGGAACAGATGAAAGTTCTGATATTGAACTGGGAACCGCAGAAAACGAAATGGGTTAGCGGTGCACAGAAACAAGATTAGTGGTTACGAATATAATAATTTGTTAAACTAAAATAACTCATAAGCAAAAATAAATATCGGAGACAGTAAATAAAGCTCCAGGAAAGGGTACTAAGACCCGGTTCCTCAACTATTATACCGATCCGTGAGGAACCGAGAAAATAAACTAAAACAACACTAAAATAACGTTAACTAATTAACGGTAAGGTTATAAACAGAAAATAAAAGGCAGCAGTAAGAATAATACTACTATAAGAAACTACTTATATTCAGTAAAGAACCACATGGAACAACTGAGAGGGAAGTCTCCTGGGCGTCTTGACTTGTCAGGCGGAGAAAAAAATCTGATACATTGGTGGAACATTGCAGCGGATGAGGGCAGCAGTTTGAATATGGGGCATAAACCAATGATAAGTTCTATTATTAGCATATAGTTCCATTTTCTCCAGGCAGCTCTGCTTAGGAGGCTGACTGCATAGAATTAGGAATATAGAAGAATACCTGGGGTTTGAAGCAGCATATCTTGTTTAGTCTCTGAGTCTGGCAGGGGTCTCTCCTGGAGACTTTAGTTTATTTATTTTCTTTATTTATTTAAAAGTTGGTAACCGGGAAAGGCACCATGAGCAAAAGCTCGTTTCCAGGTGTGACCCAAAATGGAATTTGTTCCAGAAGGTATACTCATATTTAGAAAAATAACCCTGGTAGCTAGCTATCCTCATGTCAAGGGTGGCTGAAGCATAGGTCTACTTTTCCATGGTGTCATTTTTATGCAACTCCTTGTTTGTGGGGTGTGCAGTGACCTTCTTGAGCACTATGGCTTTGTCACTCTCAGTGAGAGTAACAATGACATCAGCTACAGGCTGTTAAATATTCTGGCCTATTTTTAGGAGCAGCGTATTTCCTGTCCACCTGCTTGGGGACAGCTGCCATCATAGCAGGCATCTTCCAAACTGCATCTGACAATGTCTCTAAGGTGGCTAGGATAGAAAAGATCAGACTGACTGGGATATTAGGAACGTTAAGAAACTCCAGTTGGAGGCACCTAGCCTGGTCAATGGCTGCTAGCTTGAAAGTCAATGTCAAATGCATATTTCTGAGTACAGCCTGGAAGAAAAGGTCTTCCTGAGAGACAGACAGCAACTGGATCCGGGAACTTTGGACCATAAAATGAGTCATTATCTCCACCATCAGTTAATGAGGTCTGGCTCTGACTTTTCTCCCTCTGCACCCACCTCACAAGGGGGATAGTAAAGGGAGGGAGGCCACAGCAGCACCACGTGCAGTTGCAGCAACACTGGTGACAGAACAAGAAGCCTAATGAATGGTGCTGAAGTATGCACTGCAAGAGGCACCAGCAGGACTCCAGGCACCATGAGCTCACCCAGCTGCACCAGATTAGGCCTCATGGGCCCAATCCAGACACGTGATGCCACATATGGCACTGACAACCCAGCTGGCACTGGAGTGACTGGCGGTGACACCATGGCTGTCCTCAACCCCTGAAAGGATGGAGAAGACAACATAAATGGGACAGATATTGGCACTGCCATTCCTGGCAAGAATCTGGAGGCTACTGCTGCAGGCCAATGCACATCCAGGCCCAGCGTCACTGCCAGCGACGCCTTCACAGCCAACCCTGTGGGGTCTGGGGCTTGGACCAGAAGTAGTGCTACAATGGGCCAGATGCTGCATCCACTGCTCCATAAGAGCTGTCCAATGATGGAAATGACCGTTCAGAGTCCTCCCCAGAAGGCAGGGGAAATCTCTGGGCCGGAGACAGTGACCACACAGGCCTAGAAGTCCCTGGGGTCATCAGCAATGATGGTGGGGAATTCCGACCTGCAGAAGTTGACAGTCTCACAACAGACACAACAGCGGGCAACCTCGATGGGTGCAGTTTTTTCCCTGCTTGCAAGAAAAGGAAGAGGTCAAAAACAAGTGTTGTCTGGATCCTGACGCCAAGTGTGTGCAGGATCACTTCTTTTTGTGCTTCCAGAAGAGCGGTCTTCCCTCTTGGGCACTAGACTGCCCATCATCAGAATCCCTCTCCAGAAAAAGGGGTTGACTGGATACAGCCCTGCTGCCAGTGCAGCCTGCCTCTTCAGGCCCCATATTGTCCCCTCCATGGTCATCGACCATTCACATGCGATAAGGCTGAGACAGAAACTGTACAATTTTTGTGAAAAATAGACTAAAGAGACTCAAAAATAATAAACTGTAAAGTTAAACACTAAAATTGAAGATCTGAATGCTGTTGTCATACAGAAGGTGAAACTGTCACCTGACCGGTGAGCAACGTTGTCATTGATGAGCATCTGACGGCTGGAAAAAAGAAATGGAGATGATTGGGGGATGGTGCCTACCATATCACCAGCCCTCGGAAAACTTCTGGCTCCTGCTGCGTCCTAGCGCCTCTCGCTCAGACCCACTAGTGTGACTCAATGGTGAAGATTAATTCTTGGAAGAACTTGCACTCTCTACTCCTATGAGTCCATCTTTTCCCAATGCCTAAGACTAGCATGGATGTTGACAGACTCATCTGCATTTAGGGTTCTTCATGCTTGGAACAAATTCCCCATCCATTTAAAACAAGGGATCAAGCTGGCCTGCCGGCTCAGCGGTAGCGCTACCGCTTGCGACGCTGGTGACCCAGGTTCAGGAGCGAGCCCGGGAAGCTGGAGGGTCAGCTGGGGACAGGAGGACTGAGCACCCAAGGGGCGCTCTCCTCCTCCGGGGAGGGAGGGATGCCGCTCCCGCTGCAATGCTGCCACCTGGGTGCACATGGGTGGAGGTGCAGCAAGCGGCACCATGTGGGAGGGCTGGGATCCGAAGCGGCATCGCATCGCACCGTGCGCCTGTCTCCACGTATCCCCTCAGTGGCCAACGGCCTTGGGGCATGGCGAGAAAAAGCAGAAAATGGCCCCGCGGTTCACTGGATTATGGGGCTAGCGGGGGAGTGGTGTGGACCTGGGTTGGACGGAGGACCGACACATGCTACAGGTGGGGGTAGTCCCTCTCTCGCCCCTGCCCGGGGAAACCGAGGCAGGATGAGGCAGAGGTCTGACCTGAGTTCGTGCCCACCTCCCCCTGCTAGTACAGTACTCGGAAGGTGAGCCGCAGTGACAAGGGGGTGTGAGCATAAAAAAAAAAACCAAGGGACCACCTACACCTTCAGAATTTTCACCACCCGCTACTTCAAGGAACTGTGTGACATCATTTCTCAAAATGACAACTTCATGCTTGTTATTTTTTGTCTAAATGTTTATTGTGTAACTTTGTGCTTTTGTTTCATCTATTGGTACCCTGGACCTCTACAAAAACAAGATGTCATATTCTATTACACTATCCCAGCAGGTAGAATTTCAAATATATTGTATATATACATACATAAAAAGATCGGAAGAGCCCCCAAAAGGTAGCTGACATGGCAGTAATGAGACAACAGGTATGGAAGAATGTGTTACGTATTATAATTAATTTATGACTTATATATTCATTTAAACGTTTTCCCAGGAAAGTCATACTCGGGTGAGAATGTCTCACTTCTAGAGGCATCCAAGAGGAAAGTGATTAAGACTGTGCTAGTGTTTCTCGCTATTGGTTCACTGTGTGATCCCAGGTTGGAAACAGTGCCCCTTCTGGCCTCAGCCGTCCCCCCCCCCCCGTAAAACTTGGTAATCAGCAAGTCCCCTTCCCTGGATGAGATATTAACATCTTATTTGGACTATTTCAGGTAAATAAATGAGAAAAAGATAAGCGCAAAAAAAAAAAAAGTCATAACACACACTTTGTTTTTCATCCAGTCTTGTATTTACCTGATCTGCATCCACAAACAGGAATTTGTCAACTGCCAATGGGAAAAGTACATCCAGGAAAAGGATCTTGTAACCCCAGATGATGCGCTGTTTCTCTGTCTGCTGGTGCAGCCAACGTGGCCACTTGTACTGAACCAGCTCATACTGGAAGCCATACTTCTCGGCCATGTAAGGGATAAATTCCTACAAAAACATTTCAAAGTTTTAAATCAGGTGCTAATCAAAAGAAAGTTACTTATCGGTAACTCTGGATCTTTCAGAGTATTTCCTTTATAAGGCAGTAAGGCAAGGCAAATTTTATTTAAGAAAACGCCCATCTCGGAGGCTCTGGGCGCCGAACATATTAAAATTTCATTATACAAATCATAATAAATACATAAACAACATACTATAAACATAAAATACAGTATTCCAATATAAAACAAGATTTTATAAATACTACCCTCAGCAGCAGCAACTAGACTCAAAAGAGTCAAGGGTTAATTTAAACCTAAAATTCTGAGACCAGGTAAGAGCTATAAAACGCAGTCCAGGAAGGCCTAATTATACAGGAAGGCCTTGAGGTGGGCTTTGAACACCTCAACAGAAGGAGCCTCTCTAACAGCTGGAAACAGTGAATTCTACAGGACTGGGGCGGCGACACTGAATGCTCTGTCACCTGCTGCTTTTAACCTCGTCCTGGGAATCGCAAGGAGGCCCCTAGAGGAGGAGCGGAGACAGCGGACCGAGACAGCAGATGTAGGAAGGTCCTTCAGGTAACCAGGGCCCAGGCCGTGAAGGGCCTTAAAGGTGAGCAAACCCACCTTAAAGAGGACCCTCCACCTAACCAGCAGCCAGTGCAGCTGACGCAGCACCGGAGTGATGTGACAATACTTAGGCTGTCCTGTTAACAGCCTAGCTGCCGTGTTCTGCACCAGCTGCAGTCGGTGCAGGGTACCCCCAGATATAGCGCATTACAGTAGTCAAGCCTGGACGTCATGAAGGCATGCACCAAGGTGGGGCGGTCCAGCGGTGGAACTAGGGGCTTTATCCTGGTGATATTCCTCAGATGATAAAAACTAGTGCGGACAATGGATGCCATCTGAAACCCAAGTGTCAATCCGCTGTCAAGAATAACGCCCAGATCACGCACCCTAGAGGAGGCCTTCAATGGTACAGAGCCAAGAAAAAGCCCTGTCTCTACACCAGAGGCCAACTTATCACGCTCTCTGTTAAACTCTACCAGCAGTACCTCCGTCTTATCGAGGTTCAGTCGCAACCAGCTGAAGGCCATCCAGTCATTGATCTCAGCGAGGCAGCTGTTAAGCACTTCCACTGCGCAAGATGTTCCAGGGGCAAAGGAAAGATACAGCTGGGTATCATCAGCATTGCAATGAAAACCCAGACTGTACTTCCTAATGAGCTCTCCCAGGGGCAGCATATACACAGCAAACAACATCGGAGACAAGACCAAACCCTGGGGAACTCCACATGACAGGAGGCCAGAGGAGGAGGAGAAATTCCCCATCACTACTTTCTGCCTCCTGTTAGATAGAAAAGACTCAAACCAACAGATAACAATGCCGGCAAGTCCGCAGAATTCCATTTGGTGGTCCAGTAAGTACTTCTTGGTCTTAGGCTGAAAGCACAAAGACCATGCAGCTTTAGAACTTTAGATTTGGCCATGTACACGCATACTGAGGCTGGGTGAATGAACGGAACAGACTCACAGCTGAAGCTAAAATCCACCCTCAATTCCATGCACTCACTGCAGAGAGTATGGTATCTACTCCCCAGGACAGCAGATATAAACAAGCAACAAAGGGAAAAAAAATGACTAAGTTACTCACCTGTAACAATAGCTCCAATAGTGGTATTTAGTTCACATCCACACCCTGGCAGTCCTGCTGCAGACAGCAGTGTCATCGGAAGTTTTCAAGCTAAGCTCTCCCAACACCTGGGTGGTATATCCTCTGGCTCCGCCCCGTAACATCAGAGCTTTTGCACGCTGGAAACAGGGATCTGGGTGCCACTTTGCAGGGGAGGTCTGGTGGGTTGTGTGGATGTGAACCGATTACCACTAATACAACTATGGTTACAGGTGAGTGACCCACATTTCTAATTATGTGGATTCAGTTCACTATCCACACTCTGGAAGACTCCAAACAGTTCTCTGGCAGCAGAGGGCAAGGAATATACCCCTATTTGGTGAACAGAGAATGGAGCACTGAGGACCCAAAGGCAGCATCCTGATGAATCATGATGTCGATGCTGTAATGGGAGATGAAGGTGTGTGCTTTACTCCTAGTTGCAGCCCTGCAAATCTCCACAATGTGGATGTCCCTGGATGCAGCCACTGAGACAGCAGTATGTTTGGTGGAATGAGTCTTAAAACGCAAGTGCATAGGTTTTATTTTTTTACTTTCTAGGTTTCCACTACAATAAAAAATTGATTGACATAAAAAAAAATTGTGTCTCCTGTGTGCTTTTTTACACCAGCATGAAATTTCCTATTTCAAAGGCGATCATGGTCTCAAGTGATAGGCTTTTTATCTTTTTACTATGTCAGCTCCGTTTGAGTCAGTTCATTTATTTATTTGAAGAGTTTTTTTTTTGTAAACTTTATTTAAAACAGCGGAGAGCTGGTTACGGTCAGACAGTTTAGGTACATTAGTCAAACAATTTAGTTACATTAGTTACCCACGGATGTAGGTAGGCCAAAGTAAGGTTACAGACATATCTTAAGTTAAATTGGAACAACAGTGGTGATTTCATGGTTTACAGACATTACAACCTTACAGTTTACTCCTGTCAGCAACAATAGATCTCCAACACCCACAGGGTGCCACTACAAGGAAGTCTCAGGCTGTGGTATTGTCTGGATGTTCAGGGGCACCTTCCCAAAGCAAACTAAAGGGATGCATCCCATTAGAATAGGGGAAACCGGGGTTGCTCTAAAGCTGCTTCTACTGGGGACCACATCTGATAATACTGTGCCATTTGGCCTCTTACATAATATTGGGTTCTTTCTAGTTTCATACATTCCATTAATGATTTCACCCATGCTGATACAGTAGGCAGTTCAAATGATCTCCAATATTGTGCCAATAATCTGAGGGCAATCACATGTCCCAGTCACAGCCCTGTAGAAAGGAACGGGCCTCCTCCACGGTTCCACTGTGGGAGACCCAAAAGGGTTTCAGCTGGATCCATCATATTTGGGCATTGCACAATGGAGGTTAGAATCTGGTATATGCCCCCCAAAGAACCTCCGTACTCTGGAACACTCCCAAAACAAATGATAAAATGTGCCCTCACACACATGGCATTTGGGACACAGGGATGAGACTGATGGATCTATCTTGTGAGCTAAATATAAGGTAAAATATGCCTTAAAAAGGACCTGGTATTGAACCGCACGGAGTCTGTTTACTGAACACTTCCCTATATTTTAAGAATGGCAAGCCAATCTCCTCCTGTAAGGTCTTCTGGCATTAAGTCTGATGCCCACTGTTCTCTAATTTTCGCTAACGGGTCAGGAAGAGCCCCAAGCAGCAGGTTGAGCAAGTTACTCACCTGTAACAGTAGTTCTAGAAATGGTATATTTTGTTCAACCACACTGTTTGGCATTGTCCCTTTCCCCTTTAAATCTGCCAGAAGTCTTCAAGCTGGCTCCTCTCACCCACCTGGGAGGTATATTCTCTGGCTCCGCCCCATGACACCAGATCTTAGCCTGCTGGAAGCCAGGTTGTGTTCATCCACAGCCGGGGAGGTCAGAGGGGTCCGTGTGGATGAACAACATATACCACTCCTAGAACTACTGTTACAGGTGAGTAACCTATTGTTCTAGGAGTGTGGATATGTTCTTCATCCACACTGTTTGGCAGACTCCAAGCAGTTCTCCAGGAGGAGGGAGGCAAGGTGCACACTCCCTACTTAGGAAACAGAGATTGGAGAACTGAAGCCCCAAAACCAGCAGCCCGGTGTGACTCAAGGTCGATGTGGTAGTGGGTGATAAAGGTGTTTGCTGACTTCCAGGTAGCAGCCTGGCAGATCATCTGGATAGGGATGTCCTTGGAAGCAGCCACTGATGTAGCATAATGGCGGGTTGAATAAGCTCTTACCCCTCTGGTTGGCTCCTTGCCCACCAACTCAATGCACAGACCTATGCATGATGTAATCCATTTTGCTATGGTCCGTTTGGCTGCACATCTGCCAGAAGCGGCTTCAACGGAGGTGACAAACAGCTGGTGAACCTCTCCACGAATTTCTGCTGTCCTCTCCTTATAACAGGAGACCGCATGTCTCGGGTCCAAAGTATGAAGCCTATACTCGGCGTCCGAGGTGTAGTTAGGGTAGTATACCGGCAGAGTCAACACCTGGTTAAGGTGAAACTCTGACACCACCTTTGGAAGGAATTTCGGGTTGGGGCGCAGGACAACTCTGTCCCTGTGAAAGACCAGATAAGAGGAGTCCACCGAAAGCACCTGGAGCTCCCCTGTCCTTCTGGCTGACATGATAGCCACCAGGAAGGCCGTCTTTCACGACAAGTGTGAGCGCTCACACTTGTGCATGGGTTCGAATGGCTTGCACATGAGCTTTGCCAAAACCAGCAACAGATCCCACAGAGGTGGAGGTTCACGCACTGGAGGGCATATGTGATCCAGGCCTTTGAAGAAGCACCCGATCACTGTTTCCTGTGCCAATGTCGGCTGACCGGCCTGCGCCCGGTAAGCAGAAATGGCTACCAGGTGCACCTTAAGGGTCGATGACCGTAGACCTCCTTTGGAGAGAGACCAAAGGTAGTCAAGAAGGTTGGCCACAGAACAGGATAACAGGTCTAGACCCTTACCCTGACACCAAATGGAAAATCTCTTCCATTTGAAGGCATAACATTTCCTGGTCAATTCCTTTCTAGATGCCAGAAGTGACAGAAATCAGGTAGTTCGAATCAGGGGATTTCATTTTGATATCGGGAGGGTGACCAGTGGGGTGCCTCAGGGCTCCGTCCTGGGGCCTATTTTGTTTTCTATTTTCATTTCTGACTTGAATGCAAATTTAAACAGTTATACTATTAAATTTGCTGATGATACCAAATTAGCAGATGTTAGTCATCTGACTGGCAAACTTAAACTGGAGGAGTATTTAATAAAACTAGTAAACTGGGTAAAAATGCACGGAATGTCATTTAATATCGGAAAGTGCGTGGTTATGTATTTGGGTAAAAGTAATCCCTGGACCACTTATTCAGTAAATGGTCAGAGTTTAAGGCCTGTCACTAGTGAGAGTGATTTGGGGGTGCTTATTAGTGATGACCTTAAATGTAGTAATCGTTATAATAAAATAGTTAATAAATCCTCTAGGATTATTCAAATCAATCTCAAATAGAAATAGGGCCTGTCTCCTCCCTATCTATCAGGCTTATGTATGGCCCATATTGGATTACTGTTCTCCATTGTGGAGCCCCTACTTGCGGAGGGATATTGATCGTGTGGAGGGGGTGCAAAGGAGATTTACAAAAATGATTGATGGTATGTATGGGTTAAGTTATGAGGATAGATTGAACATTTTAGATCTTTATGTCCTGGAGCTTAGACTACTTAGAGGCGATTTACTGCTGATGTATAAGATCTGGGATGAAAAAACCTTCTTTCATGATCTAGGGCTCGTTATTAATAATAGGGAAGTTAGCTTGAGAAGTCATCGGTATCAATTAATGCTTAATCATCCAAAGGGTCTCCTTAGGAGTAGCTTTTTCACCCAACGAATTGTGTCCTATTGGAATGGCCTACCTAGTTCAGTGGTACATGAAAGATCTTTTGATTTAATTAAGAAGGGATTAGATAATTGTCTACTAAACCACCATGTGAACTATGGAGATTAATAACCCATTTTATGGGAGAAGTACATTATGGGCCACCTAGCCTTCTGTATTTCCTATAACATTTCTAGTATGAACTTCCAGTATATTGAATCAGTTTGAAAGAATAGCGGAATTCAGGTTAAATATGGCCAAAATGGAAATCTTGGCCTCTAATTATCGCCCTCCTTCACAATTGAAAAAGGCTTATCCTTTTAAATGGTTGTCCATCAAGATTAAATACTTGGGTCTTCAAGTCCCCTTAGATCCGGAGGAAGGTCAAACATTTTAAAAATCCAGTCTCTCTCTGTGTGACCTTGTCATCCAGTTTCCCTGTGGCAGTTTAAACATACACGAAATATAACAGAATATAACACCATATATCCGTACATCTGACTGTAAGCGGCATAACTTGCCACACCCCCAACACTTTCTCCCCTCTCCCGCCTGCTTTTACTACTCTTTCCTACTCCTTATCCTTCCCACTTCTTCATTTCCCTGCAGGCCAGGAATAGACATGGGCTGGGTGTGCACCCAGCCGTGTGTGGCCCTTGTGGGGTCTGTACCCCGAGGGACAAAGGTTTGCCTCTTCCTCACTACAGTACTTCCCCTCCTCCCTTTCCTATTCCCTCCCACACTAGTTCTCTGCCCCCTTTCCATCTACTTCCCCTCTGTGCACAATCCCCTACTGCCCTCCTATATAATTGTTTCTTTTCTGTGGTCCTTAGGGACCTTCCTCTCACCCTGCCCTTGTGATAATTTGATATTTTATATGCGTATGTCTACTACACAAACTTTCCTATTGTACATAACTCTATACTATTATTTAATCTTTGTCTGGTGTTTTATTTTCTAGTAAAATCTATTGTACTGATCCCTTCTCCTGCTCCCCAGGATGCATCTGGAAACGAGCTATTTTTAGCTCTGTACATCCTTCCTAGTTAAACTTTTCAAATGGGGGTGTGGCTAAGCACAGGAGCAGAATGGTGGTTTGAGAGAGGAGCTCAGTCTACATCGCCTGCTATTTTCCCTTGAAAATCCACTAAATCGCTAAAAAGTCTGAAGATTTTACTAGTTATATAGTCCAGATGCCAGTGCCAACCAAGCCAGCGAAGAAACAATCTAAGATATCGTTTAATCTGCTCGGATCAGCCCGAGCTCTAAAAGGCCTGCCTCAGAGGAAATAATAATATCAGGTCCATCTTGTAAATGAGCCTTGCTCAATGATGTTCTCCTGAATAAATAAAGATTTGGTGATGATGATGATGATGATGATAATAATAATAAAAATGTATTTATAATGCGCCTTTCATAAGCAAGGCACATAACAATAAAACCAATTTCAAATATATAAAACAAAACAAAACATCAGCACAGTTAAAAATACATACTTGTCAGCCAACACCATCATTAACAGCTTTATCCCACAAAAACGTTTTTAAAGCCTGCTTGAACCCCCCCTCCACAGTCGTGCACTCCCTAATACGATGGGGTAGAGAATTCCAAAGGGTCGGGGCCTGCCCAGGCTCCCGCAGATTTTAAAATCACCCTCGGAATCTCTAGCAACCCCTTGTCAGCCAAGCAGAGTGGTCGTTCCGGGAGACAAGGAATCAGAAGCTCTTTCAGGTAGTCAGGAGCCAGTCCATGTAGGGCTTTATATGTCAGTAACCCGACTTTGAAGGAGATCCGCCACTGAACTGGCAGCCAGTGCAGATCCCGCAGCACTGACGAAATATGGGAAGATCTCGAAATCCCCATCAACAACCGGGCTGCTGAGTTCTGCCCAGCTGCAAGTGACGGACACCAACCCCTGGTAGCCCAAAGTAAAGCAAATTGCAGTAATCTAGGCGCGAGGTCACAAAGGCATGGATCAATGTAGGCAGGTCTACGGATGGAACAAGGCGCTTAATCCTGGCGATGTTTCTAAGATGGTAAAAAGAAGACTTTACGACGGCTGACACTTGAGCACGAAGTGTCAGCCCTGAGTCTAACACCCCCAGGTCTCGCACCTGTTCAGTGGCCTGGAGCTTAGCATCCCCTAGGAATAATCTCAGGGGACAGCCTGCCCCCTGCCCCCCTATCCGATGACCTGGATCCAAAACCATCACCTCCGTCTTCGCGGGGTTCAACCTCAACCAGCTGGACCTCATCCACACTTGGATTTCTTCGAGACAGTTATTAAATACCGAGACAGCTCCTTCCTGGTCAGAAGCAAAAGACAGATATAGCTGGGTATCATCGGCATAGCAATGAAACCTCAGCCTATACCATCTTACAATGGCTCCGAGGGGAAGCATATACACCACAAACAACATGGGGGACAGCACTGAGCCCTGAGGAACCCCACATGACAGAGGGATCGAATCAGAGGAACCCCCCCCCCCGACACTACCCTCCGAGATCTTCCAGTGAGGTACGATGTAAGCCATCTGTAGACCAATCCAGAGAGTCCACAGATGAACCTCAGGTGCTCAAGTAGAACCCCATGGTCAACGGTGTCAAACGTTGATGACATATCTTAAAGTACCAAAATGGACCGTTTTCTCTGGTCTCTTGCCATCAGATCATTGAGCACCTGAACCAGCACAGTCTTGGTACTATGCCTCTTCTGGAAACCAGATTGGAGAGGTTCGCAGATGTTATGGATGGTCAAATGGTTCTCCAGTTGTGCAGCCACTACTTTCTCGATCAATTTCCCAAAAAGGGGGAGGTGTGAGATCGGCCTATAGTTTGTAAGACAGTCTGGGTCCAGAGAAGCTTTCTTTAACAGTGGTGTCACTACTGCCTCTTTCAAGAAACAGGGATAGGCACCAGAGTCAAGGGAGCACCAGACTATCTGTGCCAGAACCGGGCCGATAAGATCACCACAACCCATAATTAGGGAAGTCGAACCCGGGTCTAAACTACAGCACATAGGGCGCATCCCCTGGACAATCCGCATAACAGCCATGACTTCCAGACGGTCGAAGGAACTCCAGGAGAATGGAGGGACAGTGACCAGGCCCTGATCCTCCACAACTCGCATAGAATGTGTCGAAAGGATCTCCGACCTAATGCCAGCCACCTTATCAGCAAAGAACCGCAAAAGCTCATCACATTGCAATTGGAAAGGCTTTCCAGAGCTGCATACAGGCTGGGTTGCACAGCCTGTCCACAGTTCTGAAGAGCTGAGCTGGTCGGTTCTGAGCTGCAGAAATTTCCCTGGACCGGAACTCTGCCTTCTTATGGGAAATTTCTGACTGATAGAGCTAATAATGTTCTAAGAGTCTAAGATGGTCGTCATGCAGGCCGGATTTCCGTCAACAAAGTTCTAACCTGCGACCTAAACGTCTCAACTCCCTCAAGGCTCCATCAAACCATGGAGCCCGGGGGTGAAGAGAGAGAGGTCGCACACGGACTGGTGCAATAATATCCAAAGCTGAGGTAATAGCAGTATTATAAGCCAAAACCAAGGCTTTAGGATCATTGCAATCCACAGGAAGTTCAGACAGGTCAAGGACCACAGCTAGGCCATCAGAAGTAACATTCCGTAAAGGTCGGAACTTGACCATCTCCACAGGGGACGGCCTACAAGGGGGGATGCCAAAATTGAACCTCACCGTGAAGTGATCAGACCAACCGACTGGTTCCATCCCCATGTCTGAGGCCTCGATCCCCAGGAGGAAAACCTGGTCAAGAGAATGGCCACCTTTATGAGTAGCAGTGGTAACCACCTGTAACAGGCCCAGTGAATTCATCAACTGGAGGAAGTGTTGTCCAAATTGCGAGAGTTCATCGTCGATCCAGGTATTAAAGTCACCCAGAACCATCAGCCTGGGTGACTCAAATGCCATATCAACGACGAAGTCCACCACTTCCTTAAGGAATAGCCTCCCATCACTTTGTGGACGATAGATGAGAACTATTCTATAGCCTGCACCTGCTACTACAACACATTCAAATGAGCTGGTCACCTCAACTGGAACACTGGTGAGCTCCAATTCTGTCTTAAAACAGACCGCAACCCCCCCTTCCCTGTGGTCTGCTCTCGGGCGGTGTATCACCGTATACCCAGCCGGAACAGCGGCCTCCAATATGGGGCCTGTATGATCGTCCAGCCAGGTCTCAGTGATGCAAGCCAGATCTGCTGAACCGACAAGATCTGCAATCACTGCAGTCTTGTTCCTGACAGATCTGGCATTGCACAACACCGCCCAAGTCAGACTGGACTCCTAGGATGCCCCGAACACCGGCCCATCGGCAACGATGGTGCCCTGGGGTATGGGGACTAGACATGGAGGCCCACGCTCTAGAGTTCATTTCGCCCCAGGGCGTCTTCTGAACTTAGCAACCCCAATGGAGGCACCCCGCCTCCAGCCTCTGCTGTTCACCCTCCCACCCTGCCCCCCACGAGCAATACCTAGAGCCCGACAATGTAGGTAGGTAGAAAAGGCCAATGGAGGGGAAGAAAGGGTGGAAGGCAGATGCTGAATAGCACACGACCGGGGGGAACCCAGACTGACATTTATCCCACAATCCCCACATAACTAGCTGACACCAATCTAACTAACTAATTATAACAATTAAATAATAAATAAAACCCCCAAGTCACAGCCAAACCTCTTCTCAATCCTCCCTCCCAATTAACTAACCAAAAAACTTCAAAGCAAAACTAATAACTAAAATACATAACTAATAATCAAACCTAACCTCCCTATCACATAAAAATAAATACATAAAATAAAAACAAAAATTAAAATAAATTAAGTTAAACTGGCCCCCCAGTCCTCTCAGAACCTTGGCCACCTAACAACACTATAGCACTGAGGACTCTCACTCCCCAGTGCCAGCACTCAGTTTTTGAAGTTAATCGACAGATTCCCCACAGAGAAGTCTCTCACAAATCTCTTACAGAGGGGAAAATTCGCAGATAAAAACTGAGCCCCCTCACTGCTCAAATAACTTCCATAAAGTACATAAAGTCAAAGAAAAAATACTTGTAGATAGGGGAGATCAAGCTGGCTATACTCCAGCTCCTACAGTCTAAAAAGTTAGTAAATATAGGGGTTCACTGTACCAGGCCCACAGACATCCAGAGAACAGGCAGGGATCTTCAGTTCTTCATGATGTTAAGACCCTTACTGGGCCATAGGAATTCTTCCAGCAGTAGTTAGGAAAAAACCCGTTAGGCCAGAGACTCACCACTACGGCTCCGGGACAAGTCCACCCTCCGGTGGGTTGCCCCAGTAGTCTAGGAGGGGGAGTAACAGGCCAGGTCCTCCAACCGGCCCCACTCCCCAACCCTGTGGAGGACACAGGCCCCTCACAAACCAGTCAATCAGATCAGTTGATTCCTCTGCCAAAAAGTATAAAAACTCCAAAGACAGGAAAGTCTCATGACCAAACTCCAAAATAAGACCGGGGAGAAAGCTTCAATGCCAGAGAATCCCAGATCACTAGTAAAAATCCTAGTCCAATCCTCCGGTGCAGAGCAGACGAGCCAGGCAGGTAATCCACCAAATAAAGATGCAGAGAGCAGGAAAAAGTACAAACAGATAGCACCTCACAAATACTCCACAAATCGTCCGGTAAAAACAGGAGGCATTCACCCCCAGCTCCTAAGAACAGAACTCCAAAGGCAGTCAAAAGAGCAAGCGGGGTACAGTCAGATAACTGCCAACAAACGACCGCAGAAATAAGTAGGCAGGGATCCAAGCACAGCCCCCCTTAAGCCACTTTGTCCATTTTAACCGGGCTTCACCACCAATACGGCCCGCTAAACAAATTACTGGCCGTTAAGCTCAGCCAGACCCACCGAGGCTATTCGGAACCCCAAAATAATACAAATAACGTAAACGATTATAAAACGATTAAAATAACAAAACACCACAAAACTAAGCAATGTAACAAAGTGGGGAAATAACATGAGATAAAGCTAAAAACTAAAAAAGCAAACAGACAGGTCAACGGACAGATGGCTAGCCCAGCGCGGCTGCCGCCATGATGCAAAGTCTGCATGAGCAGATCCTGTGGAAGGGCCTGCTGCAGAGCCAGTCTCTCTTGACCCCGAACATTTCCATCTGCAGAACAACTCTTTGTCTGGCCCATCCAACACTATGGCTGAAGGCTATCAAAATCTGGAGAACTTCTAAAGAACTTAAAAGTATGATCTAGGTACCCGCATGGAAACGGGATTTGAAAACGTCACTGCCTAAATTCAGCACATGCAGCAGACAGTCAATGATTTGTCCGACACAGTAGAAATGTATGAAACCCGACTTGGAGAGCTGGAATCCAGACTGGGGAATCAATAAGATCTTACAACAAGGCAAAACTCTGATTTGGTAAAAGCCCTTAAAAAGATTGAGTTACTTAAATTGTGGATGACCATGAGAATCGGGAGAGACGCTGCAATGTCAGGATGATAGGCCTACCAGAGGGACTTGAGGGCCAGGACTGTGTAGAATATCTACAGGCCTGGTTTAGGGATACTGTACAATTACCCCGGGATGCCACTTTGGAGATTCAGCGAGCTCATCGCTCCCCTGGCCCTAAGCCTTCGCCTGAGCAGAAACCTTGTCATATTATAATTACATTTCTGAGATATCAGGATTGACAACTAGTCCTTGAAACAGTTCAGAAGAAAGGAGTCATTATGACCAAACAAAATCGAGTGAGCCTATTTCCTGACTAATCTAGAGTGCTGCAACTTCAGAGGCAGGCCTATGCTGAGGTGAAGAAGCTGCTGCATTCCATCTCCTGCCCCTTTACACTCTCTCACCCTGCTCAACTCATCATTCGACCTGTGGGGGGGTCCGCAGAAGGCCTTTACAAGCCCAGACGTCACGCTGGAACACGCTAAATAATTGAAGCACCAGAGAAGGGGCTAATAACTTTAGCGACCGAGGCAACCTACTTCAGGTACTGTGACAATGGGGCGTGGGTGTCAGGGGGTGGGGAGGGGGGTTTATTAGCCCTATGCTGATCTGTAACACCTTCGGGGGCCTATAAGGCAAGATCGGTGGACACCCTCACCTTTCCCTTCTCCTCATCCCACTCCCGGTGCCTCCAGCAGGGCTACAATCTAGTTTACAACTAACCCTCATTATGGCTGTACCAGCTTTAAGGAGACTGCTGTGGAGGCTGGGAATGGGCCTATACACGTCCTGAATCGACGCACTGTCCTGTGAAATACGACTTAGCAAGTGGACATTTACTGGTCGCTGTCTTGCTACAGCTTCTGATTTGGAGATAAAAATTATTTTCGTTTTGTTGTTAAGAACACAACTCTGAATTACTACATCTGGGACTTAATCTTTAAAAGACTATTTGGCTTTATCTACTGGGTTTCAAAATATGAATGGGGGGGGGAATGACTGAATGTTCAGTCGAAGGGACCTACATTCCTTGATTTTGTCTCCTTTGATTTCCCAGGACTCTCTTTGGAATAATTTTATTTCAGTGTGGAGAGGAAGTCCGCTGGGGAAATTTAACATTGACTTTACAGTAAGAGTACTGAAGGCAAAGCTGAAAATTTCATTTTGGCAGGGTGGTCGGTTCCCCACACATCAGAGGGGTGTGGCCTACATTGCAAAGCTCCCTGAGCGGCTCTCTCATAACGAGAATTTACACGGATAAGATAGGGTCTCTGGGAGGAGCTTACCCCCCCCCATGCCAGTTTTCTGGGGGTTACGAGGGAACCAGACTTTCTTTTAAAATTTAACCTCTTAGTTTTAAATTGTAATAGCAGGCGATGGGGTGCTCAATCCACGAAAAGGAGTGGATGGGAATAGCAGAACCTTTTGTACTGCAGGGAGGGAAGGGATACATTACTGTTCAATGTATGTTTCTACTACTTTCTGTCCTAGTTGGGAATTATGTTGTTAGGAAGATGGGAAGGGGATTAGCTGTTAGAATATGGTACCCTGAAGTGTATTGCCGTAATATGGAGATTCCATTGGGTGATTGGGAAAGGTGAGGGGTATGTTAGAAAGGTTTTTTCATATTGCTGGGGTTTATGCAAAATTAGTGGAGCAAGTTACGTGTTTGTACCAGGGTTAAAGTCAACTCTTTGGGATCAAATCAAGCCAATATTCATCTATGGTTAATTTGACCTTTATCTCATGGAACATCAATGGTTTATGATCAGTGGTTAAAAGAAAGCGAGTATGGTCACAGATCAAGAAACTAAAAGGTGATATAATATTTCTGCAAGAGATGCACTCCACTAGGAAGGAGGCTGGTCACCTAGGGGAGTCCTGGGGTGGATCTTTTTTGGCAGCCCTCTTCACATCTAAGGCTCATGGGACAGCCATATGGATTAGGCCTGGCCTTCTCCATAAAGTAATTTCCCATGTAGACTAGCGAGGTTGGAAGCTTACTTTGGTCTCAGTTTATGGTCCGAACTATGACTCACCAGATTTTTTCATCCACTTGGTGACCACCCGCGCTCCTTTCCCAGACTGTATAATCATAAGAGGGGATATGAACACCTACTGGGATACTAAAACGGACCATTCCAGAGTTAAATGAGGTGCACCTCCTAAAAGTGTTTATGTACTACACCGATTAATGGAGGGCAGGTCCCTGACTGAGGCCTGGAAGTTTTGTCACCCAGTGACCCGGGAATATTCCTTTTTCTCCCATGCCATAAAATATATACCAGACTAGATTATATCTTCCTTCCATCACACCATGGTGGGGGAAATAGAGGAGGCTGAATATGGGCAGTTGCTGATTTCTGATCATGCTCCCCTTAAAGTGGTGGTGTCCGGAGGATCGGGGTCTCCTGGTGTGGCTCAGTGGCGCCTCCACCCATCCTTGTTGCTAGACCAACAGTTTATTCAACAATTAAATGACCATCTTAAGGAATTCATTGCCCTAAACCCCCCAGGAGATACTAATATTGGTACAGTGTGGGACACCTTAAAAGCTTTTATTAGGGGGGAAGCCATCTCCTACTCCTCATTTCAAAAGCAAACTGCCACAGCTCAAGAGCACCACTTGAGAAGGTCAATAAATACCCTGGAGAAGGCCAATATGGTACAGCAGACCCCACAATTAATGTCTGAACTTAAACTTCTTAAGGGTACTCTGAACTAGCTCTCCACGAGACAACTGGAACATGGCCTGTTACTAACAAAGTCCACCTCCTTTTTTGATGGGGACAAATGAAAAAATTACTCACCTTAGTAATTATATTTCTTCTAATGGAGTCTTGCTGTATTCTGACAATTGCAGTGATTCCCAACCTTTGAACTGCCCCGGAGAACTAAGGGTTAACTTTCCATGCAGGGCATGGAACGCTGAGCTCGAGCTCGGTTGAAGACTCTGTCTGGAGTGTTTTGAACCTAAACCGTCAGATTCTTACGAACCCAACTAACCTAAAAATTCTATGTGGAAATTGTAAAAATTCTACTAGCCAACTGGCTGAAAAGTTTCGGATGCCCAAGTAAGACTCAAGTCAGGAAATCCAAAAACTAAATCCAATGTACTTAACAAATAACAATAATAAATAAGCACCCAAACAAAAGGGAGGAGGGTGCCAGCAAATACATCCCTGGGGTGCAACACCGCACCTGCCCACCCACTTCCCAAAATAGGTTCTGAGCGGGGAGGCAGGGAGGGAGGTCAGAATACAGCAAGACCCCATTAGAAGAAATATAATTACTAAGGTCAGTAATTTTTTCTTCAAACATGAAGTCTTGCTGCAGTCTGACAATTGCAGACTACCAAGCAGTACCTCCAAGGAGGAGGGACAGAACCTACTTTGGGAATAGGCTCTGAAGTACTGCTGCGCCGAACCGGGCATCACTCCTAGCCTGGATATCCAGAGAGTAATGCTTGGTAAAGGTATGGACGGTTTTCCAGGTGGCTGCTTGACAAATTTCTAGGAGAGGAATATCCCTGGCCACAGCCAGGGAAGCAGCTGTACCTCTTGTGGAATGAGCCCTCAGGCCTGGGGGTGGAGTTTTTCCCAGTTTTTCATAGCAGAATTGTATACAAGACACAATCCATCTAGCAGTAGATCTTTTGGTGGCAGGTTTGCCCTTTCCCACTTCTTCATAAGTGAGGCACAACTGGAGGGAGTCAAATCTGTGACCCTCGCTACGCTCTATGTAGTAACTAAGGGCTCTTTGACATCTAAACTGTGTACTCTCTCCTGAGGAAGAATGCTCAGTGAAGAAAACAGGGAGAGACATAGACTGGTTTAAATGGAAGTCTGAAACCACTTTGGGCAAGAACCTTCGATTTGTTCTAAGGACCACTTTATCCCTATGAAAGGAGATAAAATCAGGTTCCACTGACAGGGCTTGCAATTCACTGATATGCCTGGCAGAGGTAATGGCTACCAAGAACACAGTTTTCCAAGTCAAGTACTTAAGCTCTGCTGAAGACATAGGCTCAAAGAGGGGTTGCATAAGCTGAGCAATGCAAACATTCAAATCACAGGCAGGGGCAGGGTCTCTAAAGGGGGGATTGGTGTGAAACAATCCTTTAAAAAATTTACAGAACACAGGATGGGAAGATAGTGAGTAAGGCTTCCCCACAGACAAAAATGCAGAAACAGATGACAAATGTACCTTGAGAGTAGCTGGTCTGAGGCCTAGGCCATTAAGATGGACCATATAATCCAGAACCGTAGGCAATTCAGCAGTGTCTGGAGAAATATTCTTCTTAGAACACCAAATGCTGAATCTTTCCATTTGGAGTTGTAAGTCTTTCTGGTGGAGGGCTTTCGAGAAGTCTTGAGGATGTCCAGAACCCCTTGGGAAAGATGCAGCTCTGCAAACTCTAACTCCTCAAGAGCCATGCCTTGAGATTGAGGGACTGAAGATTGGGGTACCAAATCCTCCCCTGAGAGGATGTTAACAGGTTGTAATTCCCGGGAAGATAGACTGCCAGGGACAGCAACAGAGGGTACCAGGGCTGTCTGGCCCAATCTGGAGCAACCAGAATCACCTTGCAAGGTTGAGACCTTATTTTGACTAAAACTTTGAACAGGAGTGGGAAGGGGGGAAAGGCATACAGAAACTTCCCTTCCCAATTCAGAATCAGGGCATCCAGGGGGACTGAGCCCGAGACTGGAGGTCTGCAACAAAAGAGAGGAAGTTGGTGATTGTCTGGAGCTGCAAAGAGATCTATCTCTGGAGTGCCCCACCTTGAAAAAATTGCTTTCAACACCAGAGGGTCCAGGGACCATTCGTGATGGCCCTGAGAAATCCTGTTCAGTGCATCTGCTAGCACATTGTCCTTGCCTGGAAGGTGAACTGCTATAAGAGAGGCTTGCAGGGAATAAGCCAGGGACCACAACTTCATGGCTTCTGTGCACAAGGCCGTGGACTGAGTGCCTCCCTGCTTGTTGATGTACCACATGGTGTAGTGTTGTCTGTTCTGACTTGAACCACCTTGTTCTGAACTGACTGTGAGAACGCTTTTAGAGCTAGAAAAACTGCCCTGAGCTCTAGAAGATTGATGTGTAGAAGGGATTCTTGGGGGGACCACAGGCCCTGGGTAGTGAGGGACCCCAGGTGGGCTCCCCAGCCCAGAAGAGAAGCATCCGTGGTAAGGACCACTGAACAAGGCTGAGCAACAAAGGAACACCTTGCCTTTAATTGTCCTGATCCTGCCACCACTGGAGGGCCTGGATCAAGGTCGGAGTCACTGGAATCAGTTTGGTAAGGCAGTCCTTTCTCTGAGACCAGTAAGCTCTCAGATGGAACTGAATATCCCTCATCTGGAATCTTGCCCCTTGGACCACTGCTGTTGAAGCTGCCATGTGGCCCAAGAGCTGGAGGAAATGCCTTGCTGGCCGAGATACCTGAAGACTGAAGGAAGAAGCTAGTTTCATAACAGCCCTTGCCCTTTCTAGAGGAAGAAAGGCTCTTGTTCTGAGTGTGTCCAATTCTGCCCCTATAAAGGTAAGGAGCTGGACTGGTTCGAGAACCGACTTGGGAAGGTTGAGAAGAAATCCTAGGGAAGTGAGCACTTGCTGGGTCACTTGCAGGTGAGACATGACTTGGTCTGGATACTGACCCACTAATAGCCAATAATCCAGATAAGGAAATATGGAAATCTTTTGCCTTCTTAGAAAGGCAACTACTACTGCCAGGCACTTTTTGAAAACCCTTGGAGCTGAGGTTAGGCCAAAGGGCATTGCTCTGAACTGATAGTGGCCTGAAGGCAACTCGAACCTGAGGTACTTCTGTGGGAGCACCTGATGGGAATGTGAAAATAGGCATCTTTGAGGTCCAGGGAGGCTAGCCAGTCCCCTGGCCTTAGAGAGAGAAGGATTATTCACAGAGTTATCATCTTGAACTTTGGTTTTAAAAGATACTTGTTCAGATATCTGAGATCTAGGAAGGGTCGACACTCCCCTGTCTTTTTGGGGGTCAGGAAGTACCTGGAGTACAGTCCTTTGCCCCAGTGTAGGGTAGGTACTCTCTCTATAGCTCTTAAAGCTAGGAGAGAAGAAACCTCTGCCTCTAGGGCAAGGGTCTCCGAAAGATTTGCAGGTGGAAAAGATCTGGTTCTCATCTTTGGAAATTTTTTGAAGCTGAGAACCAGTCCCTGGATTACTACTTCCAGGACCCACTTGTCTGATGTAATAGATATCCAGTCCTGGACAAAGTAAGCCAGTCTGCCCCCTACTGGAATAGGAGAGTCGACCCAGGCAGACCCATCAGGGTGTCTGCTTGGCAGGGGCTTTAGGCTGAGGAGTGGATGCGGGCCTGCTCATCCCCCTTCTGCCTCTCCCTCTGAAGAACCCCCTCTGTGAAAAAGAAGAAGAAGAAGAAGCCTGTGCTTGGTGAAAAGGCCTGCCCCTGCCCCTAGACTGCTGCCTTTGAGGAGTTGCCTGCCTTTCCTTGGCCTGAGCACTCCTGTAAGTGGTCCTGTACTCGTCCATCTTCTTCATGTAATTCTCTGTCTGCTCCCCAAACAGAGAATTACCCACTACAGGAAAATCCATAGCCTTAGCCTGGGTGTCCTGCGAGAGGCTAGTACATCTGAGCCAAGCCATCCTCCGAAGGGCCACAGATGTAGCCATGACTCTTGAGACATCATTAGAGTCCACAGCAGCACGAAATTGCACTTTAGATGCCTCAATCCCATCTGCAGCCACCGCCTCCAGCTCCTTGGCTAGCTGGGGGGAGGCCTGTTTAAGCCAGTGCCAGTACAGTGTCCCACCTGGACTTCTGGTACCTGGCTATACAGGCCATGTAATTCGCCTGCCTGAGTCCCAAAGAAGATGCCATGTACTGCTTCTTTGCCACGGCATCAGTCTTCCTGGAGTCCTTGTCGGGGAGGGGGGGAGCCAAGGGAATATTTGCCTTGTCACTGGCAGCAGCCTGCACTACCCCAACATGGCTGCATTGCTGATATAAGAACTTCGTGTCTGAGCCTGAAAGTGTATACCTCTTGAATATCCTTTTATCCACAGGAAGTATAATGTCAGGAGACTAAGATTTTTTGTGTCTGTTTCCCAAAAGATTTATGGAGGGGAATAGACAGTCTCTTGGACTCTGGGATATCCATCATCTCTACATAATCAGGCTCTTCTTGATCTTCCATAGCCTCCTCCAGAGGAAGCTGGAGGGTTTCAGCCACTTTCCTGTAAAACATAAAATGGGAAGGGGACTCAGAAAGCCTAGGAGGGGAAACACCTGATGGTCTGTCTGGGGAGATGTCCGGTTCCACAGGCACATCCAGACCTTCACTTACATCATAATCCTCAAATTCCCCTTCCTCTTCAAACTCCGGTTCATAAAATTCTTCAAGGGTATACTCTTGAACCGGGGGAACCAACAGAACTGAACCCCTGCCAGACGGAGCCGGATCGGTTGGAACCGGACGGAGCGATTCCACAATTTGAATCGCCCTGGCTATCTCTTCGGTGGTCGGAACATGAACCTCTGGATCCGAACCGGTCGATTTATCTTTGCGCTTTCTTTTTGTCAGAACCGATCCCTCGGAATTGGCTCTCCTTTTGCCCGAAGAAGTATCGCCCTGGTCAGAGGGCACTCCTTCTGGTTCGGTGAAACTGAACCGGGCTGGCCATCTGGGTCAGTGGATCTTCGGCCTACTTTTCCCTCAGTCTACCTAATCTCTTCTCGAGGGTAGATTTGGGAAAATTTTTACATATTTGGCAGTCTGAATCGAGGTGGTCAAACCCCAGACAATAAACACAGGTGGTGTGGGGATCGGCCTTGGCAAAGACCTCCCCACACTCACTGCAGTGTTGAAACCCAGTGGGCCGTTTTTTTTCTTGGGTTTCTCAGACATGGCCAACCTAACCAAACTTACCCTTTTTTCGGCAACCGCCAGGCAAGACTCCCTTATTGGTTCCTAACCGTGTCACAGGTATTGGAAAAAAATGGTTAAAACACGTTTTTTTTAGAACCGATAAGAACCGGTAACCACACACTAAATATAGCAAAAATCACAATCAAATGGTCGGTTCAGCCGAACCGACCACACTTTTACAAGTTCCACACAGAAAAGTATAACAATTCCTATCTAGTACTCACGGCACCACAGACAGAGACTGAACCGACTATGCGGATACTTTTTTTCGGTTTAAACTGACAAAAAACTGACAACTTTAACCGACTTCGAACCGAGCTGAAGGAGAACTCTCCGGAGCGACCGTTCAGTGAGGCGGAGTAAAGAATCTGACGGTTTAGGTTCAAAACACTGCAGACAGAGACTTCAACTGAGCTCGAGCTCAGCGTTCCATGCCCTGCATGGAAAGTTAACCTTTAGTTCTCCGGGGCAGTTCAAAGGTTGGGAATCACTGCAACTGTCAAAATACAGCAAGATTTCATGTTATTTGAACAGGGAAACTACTGACCGGTACGGTGAAAGCAAAAAGGGCAGAACGTACCATATTAGGTACTGAAGATCCAGTGGGGGAGATCACTTATGACCAGGTTAGGATAAATAGCTCATTCAGGACTTGCTACTCCACCCTGTACACCTCTGAGTTCCCTCCTGGAGCAGACCCAGAATATTTTCTGAAAACCATTGATTTACTGACCCTGCAGGATCAAGATAGAGACATCTGATGTCTCGTGTGACCCTAGAGGAACTACGCCAGATTTTGTGGGAGGTTAAGAAGGGGAAGGTTCCGGGCCTGGATGGGTTTCCTCGCAAAGGCTTAAGCCATGCCTCCTCCAAGGGGGAAGGTGGGCGGGAAGGTACCTGCTGCAAGAGCTGTTCACGAAGATCTACTGTTACGGTAAGTTCTTACGTCACTGTACTATCTTACTTCGAGACACAGCTCTTGCAGCAGGTTACACCATTAGGACTGATTCCCAAGCAACAGTGCTTGCAAACGCTCAGGGAGAAGGAAATAAGAAAGAACGTTCCAGGTCCTGAATCTAGGACTGGAGACCCTGTAGTACTGCCAGGCCGAAGCCTGCTCTTCGCCGTGAAGCGATGTCAAAGCTATAATGCCTGATAAAGGTATGAACAGAGCTCCAAGTGGCTGCAGCACAAATGGCAGAAGTGGAGACATTTCGAAGTGCTGCAAAAGATGTGGCCACACCCCTAGTGGAATGACCCCGGACTGCTCCTGGGAGGGGCTTTCGTTTGATATCATAACAGTAAGAGATGCACTGGACAAGCCAGCGAGACAGGGACTGTTTGGATACTGGTTGGCCCTTCATCCTTTCGGTGAAGGAGCGAAAGCTGCTCAGTGCGGCTGCTTAGTTCTGCTCAGGTAGTACCTCAAGCTGCGTGAACATCCAGGGTGTGAAGCAGCCTCCTCTGTTAGAGTAATTAGGAAAGTAGACCGGCAGGTCAATATCCTGGTTGAGAGTGAGTGTGGAAACCACCTTAGGCAAGAATTTAGGATTCGTCCTCAGGGATACTCTGTCCCGGTGGAAAATTAAATAGAACTCTTTGCACGAGAGCCTGAAGCTCAGAAACTCTTCTCATTGATGTAACAGCAATCAAAAATAACGTTTTCCACGACAGAAAACGCAGCTCGGAATCCGAGGCAGGTTCAAAGGGGGGGAGCATTAGTTGCTCCAGGACAAAGAGCAAGTCCCAAGGAGGCACTGGGTCCTTAATGGGCGGCCTAATGTGTAACACCCCTCTTAAGAATTCTCTACAGGCATCTAATTGTGCCACTGTGCGCTGTCCCATTGGGAGGTGATAAGCTGAAATGGCACAGAGGTGCACTTTAATCGAGGAGTAGGCGAGACCCGAATGGAAAAGGGAGAGCAGGTACTCTAACACCGCTTTCACCGGACAACCTAAAGGGGAAAGGTCGCGTGCTTGCGACCATAGACAAAAACGGCACCATTTCATGGCATACGTCGCATGTGTAGCCGGCTTTCTGGCTGCAGAAAGGACTTCCGCAACCTCTTGTGAGACCCCCAGACGCAAGACGGCTATGTCTCTAGGAGCCATGCGTGCAGGTTCAGTGAGCGTAAGTCCGGGTGGACCAGTGAACCCTTCTCCTGAGACAAGAGGTGGGAGCTGAATGGCAACGGGAGCGGAGGTTCCCTGGATAGCTGAATTAGCAAAGGGAACCAGATCTGCTGGGGCCAGAATGGGGCCACCAAGATCACTGCTGCATGCTCCCCGCGCAGTTTGAGAAGAACTCTCTGGATCAACGGGAAGGGAGGGAAAGCGCAGAGGAATCTGTTCGCCCAGGAGAGGGACAACGCGTCTCGCCAGAAAACACCAGGCCCTGGATCTAGCGAGCAAAAATTGGGCAGTTTTGCGTTGGATGAGGAGGCGAACAAGTCCAATTCTGGAGTTCCCCATCGAAGAAACAGATCCTCTGCTACCTCTTGAAGAAGTTCCCACTCGTGAACTCTAGCCTGGGAGTGGCTTAGGCCGTCTGCAATTGTGTTGTCCACCCCGGGAACATGTACTGTGATCAGGTTCGCGCCGTGCCGGATTACCCAATCCTACACCCTCATGGCCTCCCTGCAAAGGGGGTAAGAGTGTGCGCCTCCTTGTTTGTTGAGGTAATACATCACCGCCGTGTTGTCTGTCTGAAGCAGGAGAGTACTCGGCAGGATCTCTGACTGAAAAGCCTGCAGGGCATAAAGGACCGCCCTCATCTCTAGGACGTTGATATGGAGGTGGGCCTCCAGAGGGGTCCACGTGCCCTGGGACTTCACCCCGTCCAGGTGTGCTCCCCACCCTAGACATGAGGCGTCTGTGGTGAGGGTTACCTCCGGGGACGGCGCTATAAACAGGACGCCCATAGAGAGAGTCCCTGGGTCTAGCCACCACTGCCAGTCTCGAATCACAGTGTTCGTGATTCTGACCGGATGCTGCATGTGGTCTTGCCTTTGGTCCTATTGCACCTTGAGCATCCACTGAGTTACTCGCATGTGGAGCCTTGCGAAAGGGACAGTAGGAATGGCCGCAGCCATGTGTCCGAGCAAGCGAAGGACCGACCTGGCAGGGGCGGTCTTGTTCGACGAAAGCTCCCTGATGAGGGATCTGATGCGCTCCGCTCTGTCGTCTGGAAGAAATGCTCTTCCCTGAACAGTGTCCAGTACTGCGCCTATGAACTGCAGTTTCTGTGACAGTACCAGGAGAGACTTCTCGTGGTTGATTAGGATACCCAGAGATCGAAACAGGACCTGGGTGCTCTGGATCGCCCGTAACAACGCCTCTCTGGAGGCGGCCATGAGAAGCCAATCGTCCAGGTACGGGAACACATAATGGCCCTGTCTCCTTAGAGACGCTGCCACGACTGCCATGCATTTGGTAAAGACCCTGGGTGCTGATGACAGCCCGAATGGAAGGGCTCGGAACTGAAGATGATGGCCGAGAAACTCGAAGCGCAGGAACCTCTTGTGCGCTTGAGCTATAGGGATGTACAGGTAAGCGTCCTGCATATCTAGAGACGCTAAAAGGCGCCCTGCCTCAGCATGGAAATAAGACCCGAAGAGATACCATGCGTGAATTTTGTAGCGATCGATAAATTGAGGTCGCTGAGGTCCAGAATCGACAGAGGTCCCCTGCTCTTTGGAACCAAGAAGAAGTGGAATAGTATCCGTGTCTCTCTGGTTCTCTGGGACATACTCTATCGCCTCCCTTTGCAGGAGCGCGAGACCTCTTTGTCTGATCAATGACTTGTGCTGACCCGGTACCGGGAGAGCAAAGGAGGCCTCGAGGGTGGCTTTTCTGCTAATTCTATAAAGTGGCCTCTTCCGGACTAACTGTAGAACCCACCTGTCGGTGGTTATGGTCTGCCATCCTGGCAGGAATGCAGAATGCGACTCCACCATGACGCCCCATTGATCCTGAGGGCGGGGCCGGAAGGAGTCAGGCTGTGGCGGGCTGAGGGTCCCGGCTGGCCGGCCGGCTTAGGAGTGCGCTGGCTTCGACTCGTGGTTGTTTTCCTGGGCTCTGCAAAACTGGAGCCCTCTGTTGTGGAACGGGCGGGACTGTTGTTCTGCGTCCGTCCACGTAATTGGCTTTGGTTCCTACGAAGGAACTAAGCTTGGGTCGGTACATGGCCTGAACCGACCTCACCGCCTTCCCGCCTCTTGGAGTTTGGTAATTATCTTCTGAGGGTTTACTAAACAAAACTTCTCCTCGAATGGGGCGCCCATGATGTTTTTCTGGACGTCCGGTAAACCGAGACACGGAGCTAAGAGTGCCTCCGGAGGCATACGCCTGAAGCTGCTGCTCGGGCGGAGGAGTCCGCGGAGTCGTACGCGGCTTGTAGCACTTGGGTTCTCACGTCCGAACCCGTACGGAGGAGCTGCAACATCTCCTCCTTCTGCTCACCTTCCAGCAGTTTCTCAGCCGCATCCAGACCGTGCTCCCACAGGGCATTTTGGAACTGCACCATGTAGGTCAAATAATTCAGGGATCTGATGGCGCAGGTAGTGGAAGCATACGTGTGCCTACCCATGGCGTCCAACTGCTTGGACTCTGGGTCTGGTGGCAGGGTGCTCAGATGTTGCAGTCTCTGGGACCGGTCATGAGAGGCTGTTGTGACCAGAGTGTCGGCCTGAGGATGCTGAGTCAAGTACTGGTCTTCTCTTGGAGCCGTGTACAAACGGTCAGCTTTCTTCGGCATCGCCGGGAGCGAATGTGGACGCTTCCACTCAGCCTTGGTGACGTCTACGAAAGTGTCTACCAAGGGTGGCACCACCACAGGCTTGGGGTCCTTCTGCCGAAGATACTTCGCAAGGTGTAGCCTTTCCGGGTCTAACTCTTCCGCATCCCAACCCATGTTCTCTTGGATGTGTCTCATAATATCCGAGAACGAAGGGTCATCCGGAGGAGACTTTGGCATCTCACGTGGGTCCGGAGAAGGGATGGAGAGGGGAGATGGGGATCTGTATGTAGAAAACTCTGATCCCGTGTCCTCCATCGAAGGCGAATGGCGGCGTCTTCTGGGTCTCTTGGGACTGGGTGACCTAGAAGAGGATCTGGACGGAGGTCTCCTTTTATCGAGTCTTCCCCTTGGAGGAGTCCTGGGCTCCCGGGGAGGAGGTAACCGGCCTGCAGACTCAGATGGAGACGGAGGCGCAGGAACCAGAGGAGCAACCGGTGTAGGAGGAGGAGGAGGAAGCGGAGGTGGAGAGGGAACCATGTCCTTTTTGATGGTATCCCACCAGTAAGTGACAAGCTCCTTTACCTCTGAAAAGGAAAGGCCCGACGACGTTCCGGGTGCCGGTGGATGGTCGTCGGGACCCGGCGTCGGCTCCACAGGGGGCGAGGGTTGCGGCGAGGGTTCCCTTGGAGTCTCAAAAGGACCGGGGTCACCCATCTGGTCCTCGGGCTGGGTTAACTCCTCCTCAGTAATGGTTTCCTGACCGACGTCGGTCGGAGGCGTCGGAGCCCTCTTCTCAATAGGAGTGGATGCCGGTCCCCCTACCGGCGTCCGGTGATTAGTAGGCCTGGCCGGCGACGGTCTTCTAGCAGACGGCTCTGGGGACCTGTGGCGAGAGGCCAACATCGGACGAGCCGGCGTCGGGTCCTGCGGCCTCTTGAGTGAGGTGAGCTCCTTGGTTTTGCGAGGAGGCAAGGAAGCAGACCTGATGTCGGATTCAGAATGGCAGGAACCCGACTTGTGGTGATGGTGGTGATCCCCCGACTTAGCTAGGGCCTTGGAGGACGAGGAAGGCCTGGGAGTCTTGGCCTGAGAAGAGGAAGAAGATTTCTCACCGCAGCAGGGGGAGGCTGAGAGCTGGCCCGGGAAGGAGAGCGGTCAGACCTGGAGCCAGAGCTGCGCGAGTCAGAGGCCCTAGAAGGGGACCTGGAAGGGGCCTTCTCTCTGTGCTTCTCAGCATGCTTGCGGGCCTTCTTCAAAGAATCCCCCTTGAAAGCCATGGACTTGAGTTGTTCTCTAACAGGAACGCGAAGGGCCTTCTGGCGACGGATCCGGGTTCTGCTGTTAAAACCCTGGCAGAAAGAGCAGGACTGGGTGTCATGGTCTGGGCCTAGGCACCGGACACGGGCCGAGTGCGGATCCTTAAAAGGGATCTGCTTCCCACAGGTGCACTTCGAGGAGTGACCGGAGGTCGGGGAGGACATCAGAGAAAAAACTGAACTTGGAGAACAAATTTCCCGTAGGAAAGCACTTTACCACGCATCGCATGCTAGAAACCGAACCGAAGGGTTGAGACATGCAAGTCGATGGCGGGAAAGAGCTGGGGAATCTGGCGGGACCACCCCCTTATGTACTACGCCTGACGTCGGAGGCGGGGCCGATGTCGGAAGATAGCTAGCTAGAATTTTTCCGTGGGGTCCTGACACCTGCCGGCTCCAGTCCTAATGGTGTAACCTGCTGCAAGAGCTGTGTCTCGAAGTAAGATCATTTGCAATCTCCAAACTTGTTAAAACCAATATGAGGGGCTGGCCCGGTGGCGAGAGGGTTGAGGCGCTGGCACCTTACCTCGACCACACCGGTGACCCTGGTTTGGGAACGGACTCGGAGGGTCAGCTGGGGAAGGATAGGATTGAGCGTCCGGAGGACTGCTCTCCTCTCCTGGGGTGGGATCGAGGGAGGCATCGCTCGGCAGCGGCCCCTAGTGGCAACTCGGGGCACTGCATGAGTGGCACGATGGGGACCCAGAAAAAAGGAGAACAGCTCCAGGACCGCTGGATGATGGCTGCCGCACACCGATGCTGACGAAGGCTCTCTAGGAAGCCACCTCAGCAGCACCCCGAGGCCTAACTTAGAGTGCGCTGGTGATCCCCCTTGGAGAAGGGGGACCCATCCGGCGAAGGGTTATGCTGGGATATCTCGGGGGTTGGCTGTAATGTGAAGACGGAGGAGGCAGCTCTACTGAGGGCAGTAGGGGTCAGTCGGGGAACTGGCAGCCTGAAGGAGTGGGGGTCGCTGGAGAACGTACAAGGGGGGAAAAAAACCAATATGAATAACATTATTAAAAAAGTTAAGGAAGATTGCACAGTTTGGAGGGTTCTCCCCTTGTCCCTCATAGGCAGGGTGAATCTTATTAAAATGTTGGTGGTGCCACAATTCTTATATTTTTTTCCCCAGACAGTTCCACTCTGGATACCGCATACCATTTGGATACGGGCTCGAGCTGCATCCCGGTGGACTCTGAGATGAGCCGAAGCAGACCCAGAAAGGACGATGGGCTTTCATCCGTTGACTGGCCCCCAGAGGACTCCAGGTCAATGGGCCAGGAGAACAGGGAGGAGGAGTCGTCGGACTCAGAGGAGTCCGCGAAAAGCTGCCTGGGGCCTAAACCACTCTCCACCTGCCGAGGATGGTCGGGAGTGAGGGTGACCGACAACCTGTGGGGCAGACCCTGACCTGGCCGAGAGTCCTTGGTCGGCGACCCCGATTTCGGTTGTGGAGGTGGAGGTTCCACCACAATTGGTGGGGCAGCTGGTTTCGGCCAAACAACTGGCCCAGGCTTGGGCACCTCGACTACAGCGAGGGGTTGTTTCGGCCGTTCGGGTGACAGCCACTTGATGGCCAGGGAAGGCGACGGCGTCAGCTTGTTCCCGGACAGAAGTAACTGCTGCCATATCAGGTCCTCGTAGCATCAACGTAATTTGCACCAAAGCCTCTCCTCTTCTGAGAAGGAAGACGAGGACGAGCGGCAGCGCCGATTACTTCGGCGCCAAGACCGAGACCACCGATGTCGGCGGGATCGGCTGGACCGAGACGATGTCAGAGACCGAGATCCTCGGTGTCTCCGAGGATGGGTCTGGGAAGGGGTTGGGGACACCCGCTCTTCCCTTGGCTCGGAGGCCTTGACCGGGAACTCCGGCACAGGAGGCGCAGGCAAGTCCTCGGTCTCCACCGGGGGAACCAGTGAAGAAGGGTTGTTGGCTTCACCAGTCGACAACCCGTCCGACGGGCTGAGAAAAATCTTGACCGCGTCAACGGGTGTCTCGGCCGGGTGACCTGACGGGGACACCGTGAAGCCAGCTGCCTTAGCCACAACCTCGACCAAAGTCGAGTGTCGACTGTCCGGGGAAGGGGACCTCTCCCGCTCCCACGAACGCCAACGGTGGGACTTACCTTTCAAGTCCTCCTTTTTGGACCGAGAAGACTGTCCTGATGGCCCCTCTCCCTTTGTGGAAAAGGATTGGCAAAGCTCCCTAAAAGAAGCTGAGTAGAAAGAACCCAAAGAGAGCGGGATAAATGCCACAACCAAGGAAGAGGATGATGTGGTGGGGGACACCCGCTGTGCTGCCTCCTCCTCGAGGGCGATCATCTGCTCGAGTTGCTCAGCCGAGCCAACCGCCGCGGTCACCGCCCAATGGGCCTCCTTCGACTTCACCGGTGGGTAGCACTTCTCGAGGCGCCCAAGCTGTAACTGGGCAGCGTGATCTTCCAGGACGCTGGTCGAAAACGAACGCCATAACTCGTAGGCCTGCGGGTCATGGTCTAGGCCGAGGCAGTAGATGCACAGGGAGTGCGGATCCGTCCTGGACATTTTCTGCCCACACAGGCACCGCCAAAATCTGGGAGCTGATTTGTCCATCGCAGCCACGAGGGAGTAATTTGACCGAAGTCTTGAAAATTTGAGAATAAGTTTTGAGCGAACCGAAGAATTAGGATCCAGTCTACGAACATACGAAATTTGCCAGCAGATAAAGGCCTAGAGGTCTATCAAGTCTGCTCGAATGTGCAGCTAGCACCCCTTATTCTGCAACTGCCCCTCCCTTCCACCCTTCCCCTTCATTAACCCTCCCCCTTGTCCTGTCCCATCCTCGTTTGAAGCAGTCCACTGTTCTACTGCATACCACTTCAGCAGGTACGACACACCCAGCCACCACCCTCTCTGTAAAAAGTGTCTCCTCATCTCCTCCTGAACCTTCCTCGCCCCAGTCTCATATCATGGCCCTGGTGGCCTCCCTCCTTACTTTGAACAGCCCTCTGTACCCGTCCTTGTTTATTCCTTTCATGTATTTAAAGGTTTCAATCATGTCACCCTGTCTCTTCTCTCCTCCAGTGAGTACATCTTCAACTCCTTCAACCTCCTCTCATATGATAAGTCCCCAGCCCTTGATCATCTTTGTCGCCTGCGCTGCATCCCTCCAGTAACTTAATGTCCCTCTTCAGATACGGACGCCAGTACTGCATGCAGTACTCCAGGTGTGGTCTAACTAATGACCTATACAGTGGCAGAATCACCTCCTCCCTCCCGAGGATATACCCTTGCAACACAACCCAGCATTTTGTTGGCCTTGCAGCTGCCTTCCCACATTGTGCCGAGTTATTCATTGACCCTGTAATGAGCACACCCAGATCCTTCTCCTCCTCCTCTGTCTGGGCTAGCTGCACCCCTAGCTGGTAACTCCTCCTTGGGTTCTTCATCCCAAAATGCAGCGCCTTGCACTTTTTGGCATTAAAGCCCAGTTGCCAGGGGTCTGACCAGGTTTCAAGCTTTGCCAGATCATCCTGCAACCCCTGCCATCCTCCTAGGTCATCCACCACCACGCCTACCTTGGTATCATCAGCAAACAGACTGATCTTGCTCTTGATGTCCCATGATATGTCTGCAATGAATATCCCAAAAACACTGGTCCCAACACTGAGCCCTGTGGAACACCGCTCGTCACTGCCCTTGGGTGTGAGAGCCCCACCCACCACCACCCTCTGTTGCCTTCCCTGCAGCCAGTTTCCTACCCATCTCACCAGCTTTGCACCCGCCCTGTGCCTACTAACTTCCTTCCCAGCCTTCCATGTGGCACTGAGTCGAATGCCTTACTGAAGTCCAGATACAGGACATCCACTGCATGGCCCCTGTCCAGTTGCCTAGTTACCCAGTCATAGAACTCCACCAGGTTGGTTTGGCAGGATCTGCCACATATGAAGCCATGCTGTCTGCTGTCCTGTAGTCCTTTGGCCTCTAGGAGGGCCACCAGCCTCTCCTTCAGGATAGTCTCCATTAGCTTACCCACGATGGATGTGAGGCTCACTGGTCTGTAGTTTCCCGGTTCATCCTTGGGGCCACTCTTGTGGAGGGGCACCACATGAGCCATCCTCAAGTCCTGAGGTACACACCCCAAATGTAGTGAGGCATTAAACAGGTCTGCCAAAGGTCCTGCAAGGACCTCTGCCAGCTCCTTCAGTACCCTGGGGTGGATGCCATCTGGGCTCAGTGCCTTCAAACCCTCTCGAACTCTGCTCTCCACGATTTCCCCATCTGTCACCACTTCCCCCCTGCTTCTGCCATTTCTCCCACCTTGGGTGTCACCCCCCTCTTCTCTTTAGTAAATACTGAGCAGAAGTACTCATTTAGTGCTTCTGCCTTATCGCACCCTGCTTCCACCCAACCCCCCCCTCCTTCCTAATCCTTACTATGTGGTCCTTACAGCTCCTTTTCTCCCTGATGTACTTAAAGAAGTCCTTCTCCCCCTTCTTAATGCCTTGTGCCAGCCTGAGTTCCGTAGATGCTTTGGCTCCCTTACTGCCCTTGTCACCTCCTTCGATTCTGTCAAGTACCTCCCTGTCCTCCCCTCCCTGTTTTCTTGTACTTCCTAAAGACAGCTTTTCCTCCTTACCTTTCCATGACCTCCTTGCTCAACCAGATCAGTTTCTTAGCCCCGCCTTCTTGCTCTGGGCTTTGCAGCAGGTTTTGGTTGCCTCCACTATCCCCAGCTTTATGAGCTCCCACCTCTGGTTAGTGTCCATACTAGATTGAATTCTGGCCAGGTACCCTTTTACCACTTCCCCCATCATCCCAAAGTCGGCCCTCCTGAAGTCCAGCACTATTGTGCCAGACTCCACTCCTTCCTTGCCCATATCCAATGTGAGCCATACTGAGCAGTCTACACGCAGAGCGTTAAGGAAGGAACCTGAGCTTCCAAGCGGTAAGGAAGATCAGGTGTCATGGGGCGGAGTTTTACCACCCGGGTGCGTGTGAAGAGCCAGCTTGAAGACCTTCCGGCAAGATTTAAAGTAGCAAGGAACCTGCCAGACAGTGTGGATAACAACATATCCATGTCCCTAGAAATTCAGTTTCACGAGACATCCCGCTTCAGACATTACTTATGACCAGTGGGGAGGTGAGGGCGGGAGAGAAGCAAATCTTAAACAGCTGGCACCATAGGGGCTTACAAACACTAGGCCATCTCTGGACTGGGGATGATGTCATGCTTTCCCCTCCCTTATTAGAAGATATAAGGTGCATGCGTCACACTATTTTGTACATTTATGTATAAAGACCATTGTGTCCCAGATGAAGACTAGGTTGTTAGGGGATCAACTAGGAGCTCGTTCCACCTTAGAGGAGACATTTACTGGACGGGCTACAGATTTGGCCTTCAGACCCCTCAGGAAATGGTATTTCTAGGAGCGTGGATATGCTGTTCATCCACACCATTTGGCATTGTCCCTTTCCCCTTTAAATCTGCCAGAAGTCTTCAAGCTGGCTCCTCCCACCCACCCGGGTGGTATATACCTTGGCTCCGCCCCATGATGCCAGATCTTCCTTTTCGCTGGAAGATGCACGTTGCCACCCTCGTGCTCTCGCATTTCGTAGGCCCTGGATTTCAAACTGTCGGTTTTACTGAAGCTCAAACTCGTTCGAGTTAGCGATCGCGCTTTTGCAACATCGATCATGGAGGAGAAATCTTCCCTGGGATTTCACCGGTGTCCCTGCTGCCAGAAGATGTCATGCACCGATCCACACCTCACGTGCGTTTACTACCTAGGTATCAGCCATGACACCTCGTCATGTAGCTTTTGCTTGGCCTTCCATCCCAACGTCCTGGACGACCGCAAGGCATGCCTGAAGCTGGAGAGACTGGAAAAAAGGAACCCTCAGGTGAAGTGGAAGGAGGCTAGGTGGGCAGTTTCCGAGGCCGCTGGCTCCGCCAATCAGCTGGAACAGATGAATGCATTCAAGGAAGAAGCCGCTCGTGCTTCGGCCAATAGAAGCTTCTTCGTCCCGCTGAACTTGGGCTCCACCTCTATGGGATGCTTTAAAGAGATGTGCCAGTCTCTCCCCACCTGGGGAGAGGTGCCCTCGGACTTGCACTCCTCCCGCTCTCGGAAGAGGGATAAGGACCCGTCGTCTTTGTCCCAGCGAAGACGTTCTTGGGACCAAGAAAGGTCTGAGTCCCAGGAACACGCGGTCGCGACTTCGGTCGAGATTGCATCCTCGGCCGCCGTTTTACGGATCTTCCGGCCTGGCCAGGGGAACGAGGAAGGTCCCAGGTCGAAATTATCCTCGACCTGATCGCATCCGCGGTTGCCGGCTTCATGGATCTTCCGTCTGGCCAGGGGAATGAAGAAGTGTCCAACGAGATCGAAATTATCCTCGACCTGATCGACCCTTTGTCGTCGGCCGGTGCTGACGACTCACTGGAACGGATTCCGGTCCTGGTATTTCCGGATGAGGAGACCCAGCCTGCTGGTGTTCCCATCAAGGAACCGGTTCCGGACCCAAGGGTTTCACTGATCACACCGGTGTCTCACGATCGACCGAGTCAGCGTCCCCGATCTTGGTCACGGTCCAGGACCCCCTTGGACGAATGACCGAGGAAGAGCCATAGGCGCTCGAAGAAGAGGCGATGCCACAGGTCCTCATCCTCCTCAGACAAGGAGAGGCTCCGTCAGAAACTCCGGCGCTATGAGGATCTTATGGGGCAACAGCTGATCCTGACCAGGCAGAAGCCGGCTCCGCTGCCCACCCTGGTCATTACTTGGCTTTTGCCTCCCAGGCCGAAACCGACCCCTCCAGAACTGAAGTCCCTGGTTCCTCCACCCGTGAAGCCGGCCCATCTTCCAGTTTGGCCTATCCCGGTCTCTCCACCTATTCTAGTGGAACCACCACCTAAGCAACCTAAGGGAGGGGCTTCCTCAAAAGAGGACCAACTAGACACTGGCCTTCCCCGACATCTGTGTATTACGGTCGCCTCAGAGGATCAAGGGTGATTTAGGTGGTAGACCGCTATATCACGACTCCTCGGACTCGGATGTCACCGGGCTCCACTTGCATCTGGGGGATGACGAGTCATCAGTTGGCATGGTAATGGAGGAAGGCCCTTCCTCCTTCCAAGGGATTCTCTGTCTCATTTCTGACTGCACCGGAATGCCCCGGAACCTATCCAGAAAAAGGCGGAGTACCTTCTCACAGATATTTTTAAGAGGGGAATACCCTGATGGAGGCCTTTTCAGTTACCGAAGCCATTTTTGGCCCAGCACTTGAACTTTGGCAGTGCCCTGCCGCATGGCCCGCAAGTACACGGTGCCCATGTGGTCCCTTTCGGGGTTCACGGAGCACCCTTCTGCTGAGAGCCTGGTGACTGCCTCCATATTCAGATGTACTGGCAGTTCGGCCGACACTGACCAACCTCCGGACAGAGTCCAAAAATACGGACCACACTGCCCAAAAGGTCTATGCGGCCTCTTCCTTGGACCTTCATCAGGCCAGCTCGGCAGTCATTATGGCACACTTCTCTCATGCCCTTCTTGGGTCATTAGACAAAGTCCTCCCTCATCTCCCCGTGGACATGCAGACCACGGTCAAACTGGTCCGTGACCAGGGTCGTGCTGTTGCCAAACAGCAGCTCCAGATGGCCCTGGAGATAAGGGATTCCTGTGCCCGCTCGATGGCCGCTGCAGTGGCCTCACGCCGCAGGGCTTGGCTGATGCTTTCCTCCTTCCCGGCGGATACTCAGCACAAGCTGGCTGATGTGCCTTTCCTGGGGACCAACCTGTTCAGTCCAGGAGTGGCTGGTCACCTACAGCGCATAGAGCAGTCCAATGCCACCTTGGACACCACTTCTGCCATGGGTTCTTCGGGCAAGAACCAGAAGAAGAAGAGTAAGCCCTTTCGGCATTCTTCCCCTGTGGTTCGGCAGCCCTCCTACCAAGGAGGTCAGCAGCATTAACATCAGCAGGCTCAAGCTTGGCGTCCTTGACCCAAGCCTGGACCCTAACAGGCCCGCAAAGGAGGCTGAGGCTCAGGTCCTGGAGCCTCCTCCTCCTCTAAGCCTGCTCAGTGATGGGGTGGTGGTTGCCACCCCTGTACCTGTCACGCCAGCTCTGGGTCTTGCCGTGGGGAGGGGGGTCGGCTCCGACACTTCCTTTCCACTTGGTCCGCTATCACTTTGGACAGGGGGTTCTCAAAGTGGTCGGTCGGGGACTGCCCTAGGAATTTGAGCAGCACCCTCCCAGGCGAGCCCGTGCCCCTTGGGAGGAAAGGATTTCCATGTACACCCAGTCGGCTCTTCGAGACAACGTAGCTCAGCTCCTCCACAAGGAAGCAGTAGCTGCAGTGCCGGATCCTCCAACGGACCCAGGCTTTGTCTCCAGGTACTTCCTGGTGCCCAAGCGGATGGGGAGTTGGTGCCCCATTCTAGATCTCCATGACCTGAATCAGTTTCTCAGGTCTCGCACTTTTCCGATGGTCACTCTCAACCAGATCATACCATCCCTGGAGAGAACCATGTGATTCTGTTCACTGGATCTACAGGACGCTTTCTTTCACGTCTCAATCCGTCAGTCCCATCAGCGGTTTCTCAGCTTCAGGGTCGAAGGGACTTTGTACGAGTTCTGAGCCATGCCGTTCGGCCTGTCATCGGCCCCACGGGTCTTCACCAAATGCATTGCAGTGGTGGCAGCCCACTTTCGGCGTCGAGGAGTCAGAATCTACCCTTATCTCAATGATTGGCTCTTGGCAGGTTCCACCCATCAGGAGGTGGAGAGGACCAGGGATCTGGCCCTCCAAACCTGTTCCCAGCTCTGCCTCCTGATCAACAAGGCCAAGTTGGAACTCATGCCTTCTCAGGTGATGGGCTTCATCAGGGCAGAGCTCGGCTCCCAGCGGACAGGGCGGAGGTTCTTCCTCCTCTGTCCAATCATTTCTGGTTGGGCACTTGCGCCCTGCCTGGGACTTTCTGCACCTTCTGGGTTACATGGCGGTGTGCACCTCTGTGGTCCGTTGGGCCAGGTTGCACATGCACCCCTTTCAATGGGAGCTGGCCGCCCAGTGGACTCAGCGCCACAGTCACACTGACCAGCTGATCACTGTAATCCAGAAGATGTGGGATGCTCTCCAATGGTGGACCGCCCCAGACCGGTTGCAGGAAGAGATCCAGTTTGTCCGCCCAAGCTGACGGTCGTCCTCATGACCGATGCCTCTCTCATTGGCTGGGGAGCCCACATGGGGGACAACAGAGCCCTTGGGTTCCGGACCCCCACCTGATGAAGAGTTACAGTGGGTTACTGGGGCTGCTAAAGTAAGGGCGGTGGATGGCAGCAGGGGACTGAATGGCGACGGGTGCACCTTGGCAGCCCAAAGGAGTGGCCAGTTGGGGTGCCCGGGAAGGAGCAAAAAAAAAAACAGCAACCTACAACAAAAGCAGTTCGTCTGTCTGGTACAAGCTGTGCTCAGGATCCCTTGCTAAACTTGGACTCCATGTTGTGCAAGATTTTTTTGCTCAGCCACTGCAACCACCAGTGAGCTGTTATGTTGCAGCTGAAGCGTAATGTCATGACTCCACCTGCTATGGCAGTGGCCATGATAATTGCATACATAAGAAGCGGAGCTGCTTTTTAGAAA
Source organism: Neoceratodus forsteri (assembly GCA_016271365.2). NCBI lineage: Eukaryota > Metazoa > Chordata > Ceratodontiformes > Ceratodontidae > Neoceratodus > Neoceratodus forsteri. Next base: position 515,491,444 of record CM028137.1, read on the forward strand.
ATAAACCAATAACTTACAAAATTTAGAAAAATGGCACACTTTTTAAAAGAAAAATAAAGTATCATACATGGTCTTCCCCATTGCATAAATGAAATATGCGGGGGGGGGGGTGAAAGTGTGATAAAGAATTTATTTTGTGTAGTTGCCATTGACCCCTCATAACCATCACTCGTGGTTCTGCCACTAGTGAGGTTACTTGAGGTCAGTGGCAACTACACAAGATAAGTGCTTAAATAGTCACCCCCCTGCATATCTTTTATGTATACGTGATTACTGTGCCATGTGAATGCAGAAGTATTTAAATAAATATGGAGCTGTCAGCACTTTTGAGCATAACCTCCTCCCCCTAATTGCAAATGGAGACTCTCTCGTTCACTTGTAGGGGCTGATTTAACACCACTTTATATTTTGTTTCTGCCAGTAGGTACAGTGCCAACTACAGTAAGATATTTTGTACCACTATACACAGTCACTCCTTCAATTACCCCACCATTCAACATTCACATCTTGCTGTAAGTAATTGTATATATGATTACTGCACCATGTGAATGCTGAAAATTAAAAAAAAAACAACAAAAAAACATAAGAGATTGTCTTCCTTTTCAAACATAGCAACAGAGACTCATATTTTTATGCTGGCCCATTTCTATCTGCCAGAGTGTACAGCAATCCTTGCTATATGCTCAGTGATGGAATGAACATTTTAACCCCTTTTACTACGACGACCCACCACCACCACCAATCTCAACCCGAAACCCAAACCAGCGGCTGACACTCATATTAAAATCACATAGGAATGACCATGTTCATTGACAGCTTGTGCTTTAACATGTTTTCTAAGGAGTGATTAACCTGACAGGGCATGGGTTTACTGAGTATTAATTGATGCCGGAAGGCCCCAGTGATTTCAACCACCCAGGTGTGGATTAAACTCAGTAAACCCATACCCTGAAATGCTGGAGTGGGGATAATCCTCTCATAACATAAGCCACATTATATTAGAGGTTTACGTAAAGGAATATTAAAATATATGTGTCTGATCATGGATTTCTACTAAAATAGTCCTTCCAACTAATGAATAATGTGTATAGAGGATGCTGTCTTTGTAGTTGTCCACTAGGTGGATTTGTTGTTATGAGGATGTGGAATCTGCCTTCTCTTTTTCAATGTGTCGATGGTGGAGTGACTTCTGTACGTCAGTCTACATTGCTGTCAATCAGGATATTGTGGACTGGCAAGACAACTGTGGGTATATTAGGGATTAATCAATGGTCAGGTGATGTGTTCTGACCAATGAAATTATTGTATTTTAGATAGCCATGTTATAAATGATTTTATTGCATGAAGAAAACTATGGTACTTCTAATGAGATCTGCTGTTACTGGTAAGTCAAATGATATTGGAACAGCTGATCGTATAGGGCAGCAGACGGTTTGACTTGTTGATTCAGTGCGTACTGTGTCTTATAAATAAACAAGTGTTTTTAATCGCTTTCTATTATACTCTTCCTTCCAATTAACTTTCCTACTGGGGGCAGTAGTAGTTTGCCAGGCTCTAACTGGGAAGTAAATTACAAATTCGACTCGTGCAGTATGTACTGTCACTGCACGAGTCATATCAGGTTACCAATATGCATCACTCCTTGTTTGATGTCATGCACTGCTTTCTCCTACTCCCTGCCCTTCCCCTCTTCTTCTTCTAACCTTCTCCTTTGTGAGCCAGAAAACCAGGTCATGGGCTGGGTGTGCCCACCCCAAGTGCAATCCGTGACAGGAAGGGGGAACAGAATAATCTCTTTGTGTCCTTCTATAGTGCTCCCTGAGTTCACAACTGAACGCCTGCCACAAAGTTCCAGGGTCCCCTCTTTACTCTGGATTAGGGTACAATACTAGTCTCGAATATTGTAGCCAGATATGAACCCATCTTGGTTGTTGCACAAAGGGGGAAGATCCAATCATTACAACCTCTTCGAAGTAGCATTGTAACACTGAATCTTCCTGGACATAAAGTCTCCACCACTCATTCACACTAATGGGACTATGCTAGAGGAGCTAGGACCCAAGCGGGAGCCACAAATCTTCAGAAGCGGTGAAGCAGGGCCACGAGACCAGCTTGTGCCGTATAGGCTACCTTGGCATCCCCGACCCTCCAACCGCCTCAGTTCCTTTTTTCCTGCCGTCGAGTGTGCTTCAGTGACGACGCTCACCTGCTGGGAGTTAAATCTTCACGTCTATATGACAGCAGCTTTAATCGTTCAGTTTTGATTTGTAATGTTTATTTATTTAGTAAAACAAAAAAAAGTTTAAATGTTTTCTTCGAAAGAACAGAGACGTTCTCTTCGGCTCTCCTTCAATGGAGTCGACCATGAACGGGGCAGGTGACGGTAAGGAGTCTTCGCATGAAAGTTGCGTTTCAAGCAAGGCTGGGTCCGGTCCGCCACCCTCTATGGAGGAGGGTCTGACTACTGGCAGTCCGGTGCTCGGAAGGAAGGGCGGTCCTCCCAAAAGCACAAAATGAAGCGGGCTCATTCTCGATCATCGTTGAGAACCCGACACCACTTGGCCTTGAGCTCTTCGTTCCACTGGTCGAGGAAGAAATGGTACTGCTCGAGGTCTCCCTCTGGTATGTCTGCACGCCAGTTGTCAGTAACAGGACAGAAGGCCGACTCCATCGGGGTCGCCTGAGGCCCCTGTTCCTAGTGGCCGACATCCTTGACTCCGTAGTCCCTCCCCACCCTCTGGGGGGGGTCCTCCGGTGAGCAATTTCATCATTGGGCCGCTCTTATGGAGGAATGGGTTTGGTGGTTTTCCAGACTTTCCGAGCCTGCGGAGTCAACCCCAGGCCTTCCGGCCTAGGGGCTTCTAACCAGCGGGCAGGGCGGTTGAGTCTACCTAGTTGCGTGGCACCTTCTCTGGTGACGTCGATGCCGCGCTCTTGTGCTTTCCCTCTCACATGGCTGCAGCGCAGGAGCCAGCACAGGTACCATTTTCTTCTTCTCATGTTTTCAGATCTTCAGCCTTGGGTGCACCGAGAGTTGGATTGGGGTCTCCAGGCGCTTGCACAGCGCTGGTTGTGGTGCCACCTTTGACTCCAATCTTGGTGGCACCACACCGAGCGCCATTTTAGGAGCCGGCGCTGCCTCGGATGCCAGGATTCTTTACTCCAATTTGAGGAGCACCTCCTGCTCCCTTTCCTTTATATACACCCAAACCACAGCATAAATCTGAGTGCTCCACTTCAAGTCTAAATTAAAGCAAGTTGTGCCACCAATTTCCACAAAATATCTTCAGTTTCCTGTAAAAGGTACACCAGCTTGTAGACTCTAAACGTTTCTTAAAAAGAACAATGTCTCTTATTCTGGACATATAGTGCACTCCAAATAATGGAACCAGGAGAAAGCTTTTTTCTTTGTTTAAAAAACTTTGTTTTAATATTTGTACCATGTTCCATCCAGAAATAACTTCAAAAATGTTACTTACAGACCATGCAGCAACTAAACAGCAAGTGAATAAAACAGTCAGAGTGCAAAATAAGCCATTAAAATACTGCTATGCACAACATAGCCAGAGTTAGCAAGTCTCTGCTATCAAACCTTACATTTTGCTCCATCTGGGCAGAGCTTCATCCTTTATGTACTATCCCTTCTGGGCTAGTAGGAGACGATATTGAGCCTGATCCTGATCTGCGATTAAGAGATGACTTTGATGAAGATTAGTCTCTCAGAGTGGGAAGTAAGCCCTCTACTTCAGCGGAGCTTCTAGTCGTGGACCTGTCCTGTAAGTCTCTACTAAAGAATATGAATTCCACCCTCTCTCCCGACTTCGGGGGTTGATCTGGGGAAGCTGTTGCGCCTTCAATATCGGCATGTACCGGAGGTCCCTGTGGAATTGACTCCTCCGGTACAGCCCTCTTTTGAGACTCTCTCACACAAATGATGTGGGACAATCTGGTGCTTATTTCTTCTGAGGCCAAGTCCATAGATAGGAAATAAGCTCTCCCTAAGGATTGACCAATCCTGGCCTCTCAAGATTTTGCTGATGCCATAGTGATCTTGGCAGAAAATGACAAAGCTGTTCTCCTCAGGAGTCTACGGCTCGTCCAGTAAACAAAGAACTTGTAAGACTGACACATTGGGGAAGCGAGTCTTTGCCACCGCTACCCTAGGTATGTGTATTGCTAGCTGCCAGTTTCTCGCAATATGAGTATATCCTCTGGCAATCGCTAAAAGCCACTGTGGAGACTCTTCCAGAGTCAGACGTTACCTCAGAGCTTCTCCAAACTTGCCCTAGAGGTATTGAGTCCAATAATCAGCAACTTAAGGTTGCTATGGACGCCTTTGACGCTGCTTCTAGGCAGCAGCAGCTGGGATATTCACCTGATGCCTTCTCCTTCCTACGGGGCTGGGTGGCGGGTGAGAGCCCTCATCGGGGGCCCGACCACCAACAGGTGGAGGAGGCGTTGCAGGGGTTTCCTTTGAGGGGGGCTCCGGAAGCCTGTAGAGCAAATCCCCCTTTACTATGTTCCACCAAGAGATAAACAGAGCACAGACATCTGCTAATGGGATGACCGGCAGTGTGGGCATTGGGTTCAAGGAGCTGGACACTGGACCCTTAGGGCCTTTTGGTGCGGGCGTCCGGTCTGGGAACTCCTCCACAATGGTGTTGGGCTGCGGGTCTGGCTCAGTGTCATGGTCAGACCTGCCATCCGATCTGGCGTCCAGTTTCGAATGTGAGTCGTCGGGCGACTGATCCCCGGGAGTAGGGGCAGACACTTGGTCTTTGGGACCTGACGGCCTCTTATCAGCGGATGGGGCCCGGTCCTGGCCCGAGGGTGAGCTAGCCTGGCTAACGGGATGCTTGTCGCCTGCGGGAGGCTTCCCCTTTGCAGAAGGCGGAGGCGTCTGATGCCAGACAGTCTCCTGGCATCTGGTGGAGTCAGAGTGCCTGTGTTTGTCGGATGAACCACTGGACTTACAGCCAGAGTCCGAAGGCCTGCCTGAAGATGCCTGTCCTTCTTGGGTCGACCCATGTGAAGGTTTGTTGAGTCGGTAAGCCAAGGGGAGCTGGGTGGATGAGCACCCATAAGAAGACTCCTTACCTTTGTCCTGAGCTGAAGAGGAGGATGTCTTCTTTGGAATAGTCCCAGCAGTAGCCAGAAGGATCGACTCTGACCTGCCGAGGAAGAAGAGGCCCTATGAGGGGATTTAGGGTGGGACTCTGATCTAGCCCTGTCTTTCTCCTGGTGATGGTGATGCTTCCCCCACTGATGACTTCTCTTTAGGGGGAGATTCTCTAGCGGGGGACGAAGAACTGCGTCCCGATGGAGAATCCTGCATGGCTGCCACCTGCTTCTCGAGGAGATAAGCCTTCAGGGCATTGGCTCTTCTAATATGGGTCTTCTGATTGAATTTCTGGCAGAGTGGGCAATCGTCAGATTGGTGGTCTGGGCCTAAGCAGATCAAGCAGGCCCTATGGCCGTCCTTGGTCGGGGTATGCTTCCTGCACTGACACTTGGACTTGAGCCGCATAGAGGAAGGCGAAGACATGCAAAAAGGTCAAATGATGTCGAAAAACTGGAACTGAAGTGTTGGAAACATGAAGAAAAAAGCTCAGCTGACTGCGAAGACTGGGTGTCTGTGGAGCCGAGGTAAGTGGGTTGACGGTGGGAAAAAACAGACGGCGTCATGGGACTACCCACTTTATACCACGTCTGACATCGGGCAGTCCCCCGCCACAGACTGCTAGCTAGAAGATTTTTCCATGGGGTCCTAATGCCTGGCGGCCTTAGTGCTATTGGTATTGGTATTACCTGCTGCAACAGCTCCCCCTCGAAGTGAGATCTTAGGATTTGTATGCAAAAAGACTCTGTCATTGTGAAAAAGCAAATAAGGAGGCTCACACATTAATACTTGAAGCTTGAAAATCCTCCAAGCAGAGGTCACTGCAACAAAAAAGTACAGTTTCGTACTTACCGTAATGGTAGATCTTCGAGAGGATCTCTTGCAGCAGGTACTACTCTTGGGCATCTGCCAGAGGGCGCGCCAGTGCATGGAAGCTTTCACCAGCAGTGTTTGCTTGGGGGCTATCCACACATTACATCATCTCTTCTGCGACTATAAATATGTGGGCAGCCAGAAGTATCCTTAGTTCCCCCGCCGGCTATCAGCTCGTGAAGCAAGCTCTGAAGGGAACCGAGGAGCACAGTGGTACCCTTCTTTTGTAAAAGACTGCTCTTCCTGAGAAGGAGGGGGATGAAGGGAGGGAACGCACCTGCTGCAAGAGATCCTCTCGAAGATCTACTGTTATGGTAAGTACGAAACTGTACTATCTTCATCGAGGGTCTCTCTTGCAACAGGTACTACTCTTGGGATGATTCCCAAGCAGTAAAAGAGGAAGGGTGATGCACTTAGGATATAAGGCCCTGTAGGATGGCTCGGCTGAAAGCGACTTGGCATCTAGAGGCAAGGTCTATACTGTACTGCTTTGTGTAAGTATATGTACTGTAGACCATGTTGCGGCATTGCATATGTTCATAATAAAAACTCTTTTGATGCATGCTGCTGTGGTGGACACAGCCCTGGTGGAGTGTGCATGGACATCACCTTTTCGGGGTTTGTCATACTTGTTTTAGCAGTATGTGATACAATGAGCAAGCCAGTTGGACAGTGTTTGTTTAGCCACTGGCAAGCCTTCTTTACCCAAGGCGAAGGATACGAAAAGTTTGTTTAGATTTTCTAGTAGATTTGGTATGCATAATGTAATAGCGTAAGATTTGGTGGATGTCCAGGGTATGAAGGAGTGATTTCCCTGGGTTGTCATATTCTGGGGAAAAGACTGGCAGGTTTATGGACTGATTCAGTGTAAACATGGACATGACCTTCGGAAGGAAAGTAGGGTTAGTGCAGAGGGATGCCCTATCCTTATGAAAAATTAAATAGGGTTCTGAGCACACATCAGAGCTTGCTGCTCATAGATTTGTTGAGCCGAGGTAATAGCCACTAAAAAGAGGGTTTTCCATGCAAGGAAACGGAGTTCACTTGTGGCTGCAGATTCAAAAGGTGGAAGGGTTAGTTTCTCAGTGATGAAGTTCAGGTCCCATGGGGGTACGGGCCTTCTCATATAGGTTTTTTAGGTGCAATATGCCCTTTGAAAATATTTTTGCTAGATCTTGTTGGGCAACTTGACAGCCCTCTAGGGGTTCGTGGAAGGCTGATATGGCTGCCAAGTGGACTTTTATAGATGAATAACGTAGACCTGTGGAGGCCAGGGATGAGAGGTACTCTAGGATATCTGGTAGAGGGCATAAGAAAAAAATGACTCACCTTAGTAATGTTGTTTCTTCTAATGGAGTCTTGCTGTATTCTGACAATAGCAGTGAGTCCCAACCTTCAAACTGCCCCGGAGATGAAAGAGTTAACTTTCCATGCCAGGCATGGAACGCTGAGCTCGAGCTTGGTTGAGACTCTGTCTGTTGCTGTTTGAACTCAAACCGTCAGATCTTTACGAGCTAAACTCACTGAGAGTCCTGTGTGAAGCCGTAACCCACACTAGCCAACTGGCTACTAAATATAATAAAAAGATTTTTTGGTCCCAAAACAAAGACTCAAGTCAGGAAACCCAAAAATGAAATAAACACAACACCCACTCACCCAAAGAAAAGAGGGTGATAATAAAAAGGCGAGGCACCTCCTGAGTGCCAACACTGCTACTGCCCACCCACATCCCAAAAACCAAGGTTCTGAGAGGGAAGGGGGGGAGGTCAGAATACAGCAAGACTCCATTAGAAGAAACAACATTACTAAGGTGAGTAATTTTTTCTTCAAACAACATGAAGTCTTGCTGTATCCTGACAATAGCAGACTACCAAGCAGTACCTCCATGGAGGAGGGAAAGAACCTACTTAGGAAATAGGCTCTGAAGCACTGCTGTGCCAAACCGAGCATCACTCCTAGCCTGGATATCCAGAGAGCAATGCTTGGTAAAAGTGTGAACTGTTTTCCAGGTAGCTGCTTGACATATCTCTAAGATAGGAATATCCCTGGCAGCAGCCAGGGAAGCAGCTTACCTCTGGTAGAGTTAGCCCTCAGGCCTGAGGGTGGAATCCTACCTAGTTTTTCATAGCAAAATTGAATGCAAGAGACAATCCACCTGGCAATGGATCTTTTACTGGCAGGTTTTCCTTTACCAACTTCACCATAAGTGAGGAACAGTTGGAGGGAGTCAAACCTGTGACCCTTGGTACATTCTATGTAGCAGCTAAGGGCTCTTTTCACATCTAAACTGTGCAACCTCCTCTCACCAGAGGAGGAATGGTCAGTGAAGAACACAGGAAGAGACACAGATTGGTTAAGGTGGAAGTCTGAAACCACCTTAGGTAAAAAGTACAGTTACGTAAGAACTTACCGTAACAGTAGATCTTCGAGAACAGCTCTTGCAGCAGGTTACACCATTAGAACTGAAGCCGGCAGGCGTCAGGACCTACGGAAAATTCTAGCTAGCTTATCTTCGGTGGGGACCGCCCCCGACGTCGGTCCCGCCTCCGACGTCAGGCGTGGTACAAAAGGGGGCGGTCCTGCCAGATTCCCCAGTTCTCCCAACGGAGACTTCCGGCCGCAGGCTGACATCAAAATGGGAGACAGAGGATTCGCCGTCAGAAGACAGAAAGATGAAAATCCGTGCTCAGAAAGACTGAGCCATGCCTCCTCCAAGGGGGAAGGTGGGCGGGAAGGCACCTGCTGCAAGAGCTGTTCTCGAAGATCTACTGTTATGGTAAGTTCTTACGTAACTGTACTATCTTACTTCGAGACACAGCTCTTGCAGCAGGTTACACCATTAGGACTGATTCCCAAGCAGTAACGCTGCCAGAAATGCCGGGAGGAGGAAAATAGAAAGTACAATCCAGGTCCTGAACCTAGGACAGGAGACCCTGTAGCACCGCAAGGCCGAAACCAGCCCTACGCCAAGAGGCGATGTCCAGGCTATAATGCCTGATAAAGGTATGCACAGAGCTCCAAGTGGCTGCAGCACAAATAGCAGAGGTGGAGACGTTTCTTAGTGCTGCAAAAGATGTGGCCACACCCCTAGTAGAATGACCCGGACAGAGCCGGGAGGGCTTTGTTTGATATCATAACAGTACAAAATACACTGGACAAGCCAGCGAGACAGAGACTGTTTGGATACTGATTGGCCCATCATTCTCTCAGAGAAGGAAACAAAAAGCTGTTCAGAACTACGAGAGGGTTTAGTTCTGTTGAGGTAATACCTCAGGCTGCGGTGAACATCCAGGGTGTGGAGCAAAACCTCTCCTCTATTTGAATAACTCGGGAAGTAGACCGGAAGGTCAATGTCCTGGTTTAGAGAGAGTGAAGAGACCACCTTAGGTAAAAACTTAGGATTCGTCCTCAGGGATACTCTGTCCGGTGGAAAACTAAATAAGGCTCTTTGCACATAGGCGTGAAGCTCAGAAATTCTTCTCGCTGAAGTAACAGCAACTAAAATAACGTTTTCCCACGACAGAAAGCGTAGCTTGCAATCCGCGCAGGTTCAAAAGGAGGGCGTGAGCTGTTCCAGGACAAAGAGCAGGTCCCATGGGGCACACGGTCCTAATGGGAGGCCTAAGGTGTAACACTCCTAAGAAATTCCCGAGGCGTCCAATTGAGCTACTGCACGATGACCCACCGAGGTGATAGGTCGAAATGGCACAGAGGTGCACCTTAATAGAGGAGTAGGCTAGGCCTGAATGAAAAAGGGAAAGGAGGTAATCCAAACTACTCCACAGGACAACCTAAAGGGAAAGATCACGGCCCGTGACCATAAACAAAAACCGGCGCCATTTCATGGCATACGTGCATCGTTGCAGCTTTCTGGCTGCAGAAAGAACCTCTGCAACCTCTTGCAGAGACCCGTGGCCTAGATGGCTATGTCTCTAGGAGCCAAGCATGCAGGTTCAGAGGCGAGGTCGGATGGACTAATGAACCTTTCTCCTGAGACAGGAGGTGGGAGCTGAGCGGCAACGGGAGCGGGGGTTCCCGAGATAGTTGAACCAACAAAGGGAACCAGATCTGTCTGGGCCAGAATGGGGCCACCAGGATCATGAGTGCGTGCTCCCTGCGCAGTTTGAGAAGAACTCTCTGGATCAACGGGAAGGGAGGGAAAGTGTAGAGGAATCTGTTCGCCCAGGAGAGGGATAACGCGTCTCGCAAAAAAACACCAGGCCCTGGATCTAGCGAGCAAAAATTGGGCAGTTTTGCGTTGGATGGGGAAGCGAACAAGTCTAGTTCTGGAACTCCCCAACGAAGAAACAGATCCTCTGCTACCTCTTGAAGAAGTTCCCACTCATGGACTCTGGCCTGGGATCGACTCAGGCCATCTGCAATTGTATTGTCCACCCCGGGAACATGCACAGTGATCAGATTTGCGCCGTGTCCGATTACCCAATCCCACACCCTCATGGCCTCCCTGCAAAGAGGGTAAGAGTGTGCGCCTCCTTGTTTGTTGAGGTAATACATCACCGCCGTGTTGTCTGTCTGCAGCAGGAGAGTACGCGGTGGGATTACTGACTGAAAAGCCTGCAGGGCATAGAGAACCGCCCTCATCTCCAGGACATTGATATGGAGATGAGCTTCCAACTGGGTCCACGTACCCTGGGACTTTACCCCGTCCAGGTGTGCCCCCCACCCAAGACCTGAGGCGTCCGTGGTGAGGGTTACCTCCGGGGATGGCGCTACAAACAGGACGCCCTTGGAGAGCGACCTGGGGACTAGCCACCACTGCCAGTCTCGGATGACCGAGTTCGTGATCCTGACCGGATGCTGCAAGTGGTCTTGCCTTTGGTCCCATTATACCTTGAGCATCCACTGGGTTACCCGCATGTGGAGCCTTGCAAAAGGGACAGTAGGAATGGCTGCAGCCATGTGTCCGAGCAAGCGAAGGACCGACCTGGCAGGTACGATCTTGTTCGGCGACAAACCCATTATAGAGATCTGATGCGCTCCGCTCTGTCGTCGGAAGAAAGCTCTCCTGAACAGTGTCCAGGACTGCCTATAAACTGCAGTTTCTGACGGGTACCAGGAGAGACTTCGTAATTTATGAGAATGCCCAGAGATTGGAACAAGTCCTGGGTGCTCTGAACCGCTAGTAACAACGCCTCTCTGGAGGCGGCCATGAGAAGCCAGTCGTCGAGGTACGGGAACACATAGTGGCCCTGTCTCCTCAGAGATGCTGCCACGACAGCCATGCACTTGGTAAAGACCCTTGGTGCGGATGACAGACCGAACGGAAGAGCTCGGAACTGAAAGTGGTGGTGAAACTCAAAGCGCAGGAACCTCTGGTGCGCGTGAGCTATGGGGATATGCAGGTATGCGTCCTGCATGTCTAGAGACGCTAAAAAGGCGTCTTGTTTCAGCATGGGAATAAGGCCCGGAAGAGTCACCATGCGGAATCTTTTGTAGGCGACCGACACATTGAGGTCGCTGAGGTCCAGAATCGGACGGAGGTCCCCTGATTTCTTGGGAACCAGGAAGAAGTGGGAATAATATCCTCGTCCTCTCTGGTTCTCCGGGATGTACTCTATCGCTCCTTTCCTTAGGAGGCTGAGTACCTCTTGCCAGATCAAATTTTGTGCTGACGGATACGGAACAGCAAAAGGAGGCCTCGAGGTGGCTTTTCTCGTGAATTCTATAAAGTGGCCTAGACTGACCAACTAGAACCCACCTAATCGGTGGTAATGGCCTGCCATCCCGCAGGAAGTTCGCAATCGACCCTCGACCATGATTTCCCATTGATCCTGAGGCGGGGCCGGAAAGGAGTCAGGCTGTGGCGGCAGATGGGCCCGCTGGCTGGAGTGGCCTAGGAGGGCAGCTGACCTCGGCTGGCGGGCTGTTTTCCCTGGGTTCTCTGAGGCGGATCCCTCTGATGTGTGGCAGGCGGGGCTGCACTCTGTGTCCGCTGCAACCGGCCTTAGTTCTCTGAAAGGAACCAAGCTTGGGTTAATACATGGCTTGAACCGACCTTACCGCCTTCCCGGCCTCTTGAAGTTTGGTAATGATCTTCTGGAAGGATTACCAATAAAACTTCTCCCTTGAGCGGGCGTCCATAATGTTTTTCTGGACATCCGGTAAAGCCGAACACGTAACCAAGGTGTCTCCAGAGGCCTCGCCAGAAGCTGCTGCTCGGGCCGATGAGTCCTGGAGTCGTGACGCGGCTCGAAGCACTGGTCCCCACGTCTGAACCCATGCGGAGGAGCTGGAGTATCTCCTCCTTCTGCTCACCTTGGGCAGCTTTTCACCGCCTCCAGACCCTGTTCCCACAAAGCGTTCTGGAATTGAACCATGTCGGTCAGGTAGTTCAAGATCTGGCCGGCGCACGTAAGCGGAGGCGTACGTGCTCGCCTTCCAGCGCCCAACTGTTTGGACTCTGGGTCGAGTGGCAAGGTGCTCAAATGTCGCGGCCTCTGTGACCGGTCACGGAGGCTGTGATGACCAGAGTCGGCCTGAGGCTGCTGTGTCAGGTACTGGTCGTCCTTAGAGCCTTGGTGCAGGCAGATCAGCTTTCTTAAGCACCACGGGGCGAATGTGGGTCTTCCAGCTGCCTTGGTGGCGTCCACGAAAATGTCACCAAGGTGGTACCACCACAGGCTTAGGGTCCTTCACCGAAGATATTTGGCAGGCGTAACCTTCGAGTCTGGTTCTTCTGCATCCCATCCCATGTTCTCCTGGATATGTCGCATAATATCCATGAGCGAGGGTCATCGGAGGAGATCTCGGAGTCTCAGTGGGTCGGAGAAGGGATGGGAGAGGAGATGGGGATCTAGAGGAAGAGTGGACTGATCCGTGTCCTCCGTCGATCGTGAGCGTTGGTGTCTCCTGGATCTCTTGGGCTGGGTGATCCAGAAGAGTATTTGGACGGAGGTCTCCGTTTTCTGATCTTCCCTGGAGAGATCCAGGCTCCCGGGGAGGTAGTGCCCTGCCGACCCCGGCGAAGGGGCGGTCCCGGAGGAGGAGGGGAGGAGGAGGAGCGGTGGGGGCCATGTCCCTTTTAATGGTGTCCCACCAGTAAGTGAAGAGATCCTTCACTTCCGCTATAGAAAGTCCTGACGACGGCCCAGGCGCCGGTGGGCGGTCGTCGGGTCCTGGCGTCGGCTCCACAGGGGCCTCGGGTAAGGGCGAGGGGGCCCTGGGAGTTTCGGCGAGGCCGGGGTCGCCCGTCTGGTCCTCGGGCTGCGTTAAGTCCTCCTCAGTCAACGACTCCTGACAGACGTCGGTCGGAGGCGTGGGAGCCCTCTTCTCTGGCGGAGCGGACGCCGGTCCCCCAACCGGTGTCCGCAAGGAAGGTTTGGCCGACGACGGCCGTCTGGCCGACGACGGCTTCTGGGAGGAATGACATACGGCCGACGACGGTCGGGCCGGCGTCGGGTCCACAGGTCTCTTCAACGGTGTGAGCTCCAAGGTTTTGCGAGGAGACACAGAAGATGACCAGACGTTGGGAGCCAAAGAGCGGGAACCCAACTTATGATGATGGTGGTAGTGCTCCCCGGACTTCGCCAAGGCCTTGGAAGAGGACGACGACGACGGCCTGCCGGACTTGGCCTGAGAAGAAGAAGGCTTTCTTACCGCAGCCGGGGGAGGCTGAGAGCTGGCCCTGGAAGGAGAGCGGTCGGACCGAGAACCGGAGCTGCGGACTCAAGCCCTGGACGGGGACCTGGAAGGGGCCTTCCCTTCTTTTCTCCATGCTTGTGGATTTGGACGAGATTCCCCTTGGAGGACATGGTCTTCAGTTTTCCTCCAACAAAAAAGCCTGGAGGGCCTTCTGGCAGCGGATCCTTGTTCGGCTGTTAAAGCCCTGGCAGAACGAACAGGCCCGGGTATCGTGGTCAGGGCCAGGCCCTATCACAGGCCATGTGGGGTCCTTGAGAGGATCTGTTTCCTGCAAGCACACTTGGAGGGATGACCGGAGGTGGAGAGGACATCAGCCACAATCTTGCTTGAAGAAGAATTTCCGGAGGAAAGCTCTGAACTTGCGTCAGCCTAGACTGGAACAGGCGGTCGAGACATGCAAGTCGACGGCATGGAAAGAACTGGGGAATCTGGCGGGACCGCCCCCTTTTGTACCACGCCTGACGTCGGAGGCGGGACAGACGTCGGGATAGCTAGCTAGAATTTTTCCGGGGGGTTTTGACGCCTGCCGGCTTCAGTTCTAATGGTGTAACCTGCTGCAAGAGCTGCGTCTCAAAGTAAGATCCTCCTGTTAGTCCTGAGGACCACCTTATTTCTATGGAAAGAGATAAAATCAGGCTCCACTGACAGGGCTTGTAACTCGCTTATGCGCCTGGCAGAAGTGATGGCCACCAAGAAAACAGTTTTCCAAGTCAAGTACTTAAGCTCTGCTGAGGACAAAGGCTCAAAAGGGGGTTGCATAAGCTGAGCAATGCAAACATTAAGGTCCCAAGCAGGGGCAGGGTCCCTGAATGGCAGATTGGTATGAAGCAATCCCTTGAAAAACTTGGAGAATACAGGGTAAGCTGAAAGAGAAGAAGGCTTACCTACTGAAAGAAAAGCAGAGACAGCTGCCAGATGCACCCTTAGTGTAGCTGGTTTGAGTCCAAAGCTATTCAGATGAACCACATAGTCAAGGACTGTGGGCAGGTCAGCAGACTCTGGGGAAATATGCTTCCCAGAGCATCATATGGAGAATCTTTTCCATTTGGAATTATAAGTAGTTCTGGTGGAAGGCTTCCTAGAAGCCTTTAGAATATCCATAACACCTTGAGAGAGGTGTAGATCAGCAAACTCTAACTCTTCAAGAGCCAGGCCTTGAGATTGAGAGATTTGAGATTCGGGTACCAAACCCTCCCCTGAGCACAGGTTAACAGGTTGTAATTCCTGGGAAGAGACAGGGGAAGGTGGACTGCTAAGGACAACAGGAGAGGGTACCAGGGCTGTCTGGCCCAGTCTGGAGCAATCAGAATCACCTTGCAGTGTTGAGACCTGATTTTGACTAGCACCTTGAACAGGAGAGGGAAGGGGGGAAAAGCATGCAGGAACTTCCCTTCCCAATTGAGAACCAGGGCATCCAGGGGGACTGAGCCCAACACTGGGGGCCTGCAGCAAAAAGGGAAGTTGGTGATTGTCTGGGGCTGCAAAAAGATCTATCTGTGGGTGCCCCATCTGAGAAGATCACCTCCAAAACTAGGGATCCAGTGACCATTCGTGATGGCCCGGAGATATCCTGCTGAGAGCATCTACCAGGACATTGTCCTTGCCTGGGAGGTGTACTGCTGTAAGGGAGGTGTTCAGGGAATAGGCCAGAGACCACAACTTCATTGCTTCTGAGCACAAGGCCGTAGACCGAGTGCCCCCTTGCTTGTTGATATACCACATTGTGGTGGTACTGTCTGTCCTGATCTGAACAACTTTGTTCTGAACAAACTTGGAGAAAGCTTGAAGTGCTAGAAACACTGCTCTGAGTTCCAACAGATTGATGTGAAGCAGAGATTCCTGAGGAGACCACAACCCTTGGGTAGTCAGGTCTCCCAAGTGGGCCCCCCACCCCAAGAGGGAGGCATCTGTAGTAAGGATTAAAGAGTGAGACTGAGTGACAAAAGAAGACTCCCGTCTAATGTGTCCTGATCCTGCCACCACTGCAAAGCCTGGATCAGGGTTAGAGTCACTGGTATCTGTTTGGTCAGGCGGTCCCTTTTCTGAGACCAAAGGCTCTCAAGTGGAACTGAATGTCCCTCATCTGAAATCTTGCTCCCTGCACCACTGCTGTAGAAGCAGCCATGTGCCTGGGAGCTGCAGAAAATGTCTTGCTGGTCAGAGAACTCCTGTAAGGTGAATGAAGAGGCCAGTGTGATATGGGTCCTTGCCCTGTCCAGGGGAAGGAAGGCTCTTGCCTTTTCTGTATCTAGCTCTGCGCCTATGAAGGTGAGGAGCTGAACAGGCTCTAGAACTGACTTTGAAAGATTCAGAAGGAAACCTAGAGATGTGAGCAGTTGCTGAGTTATCTGTAGGTGTAACCTGACTTGGTCTGGGGACTGGCCTATGAGCCAGTCGTCCAGGTATGGGAAGATGGCAATCCTTTGCCTTCTTGTCTTTTTATGAAGATGTCTTCAGGAGCCATGCATGGAGATGCAGGGATCGTAGGTTGGGATGTAGAAGGTCTCCATGATGCTGAGTCAAGAGATCTAGGCGGAGAGGGCGTGGGATGGGTTTGGTGACTGCAGGTTGTGGTAGAATGGGGAACCAGATCTGGTGAGGCCAGAATGGAGCGATGAGAATCATCCTGGCTGATTTCAGATGCAGTTTCAGTAAGACCCTTTGAAGGAGGGGAATGGGGGGGAAGCATATAAAAACTGTCCTCTCCATGGGAGGGATAGGGCATCTGTAGATTGTCCTTTTTTTGTTTGGGATAATGGAAAAAACAGAGGTAGATAATGGTTTTCTGGAGATGCAAAGAGATCAATCTCCAGAGTCCCCCATAACTGAAATATGTTTTGGAGAACTGAGTCGTTCAGGGTCCATTTGTGGCCGTGGCAACTCAAATTGTTCGCTAGGATGCTGTGAGTTCCTTGGAGGTAGACTGCTGTCAGGGTACGTTTTTGGTTTACGGCTTCTTCTCAGACGTGAACAGTTTCCTGGCACAGACACTGGGTGCCCCCTTGTTTGTTTAGGTAATAGACCACAGATGTGTTGTCTGTCTGAATTAGTAGGGGACCTGGCTTCAGGTATGGACAAAACACCTGGAGGGCAAGATGAACGGCCCTCATTTCCAGAATGTTGATGTGAAGGGAGGCTGTGACATGGTCCCAATGGCTTTGTGTCTGGTAGGGGCCTAGATGAGCGCCCCATCCCCAGGTGGAGACATCGGTGGTAAGGGTCTGTATTGGAGGAAGGGTTTGGAAAGGAACCCCTTGATCCAGATTGTGTCGGTTTGTCCACCATGTTAATGCAGCACGAAGTGCAGGAGTGACCCTGACCAGACTGTCGAAGTCTCCGCTTTTCTGCTGTCACTGGCGGTGGAAAGCCCACTGAATGGGCGCATGTGAAGTCTTGCCTGTGACATGGTGGGGATGGCGGCAGCCACGTGGCCTAGGAGACACATGACCTATCTTGCAGTGAGGTGTGATGCAGACTGATGATGAATGACCTGGGACATAAGTTTTGTCTGCCTCTCTTCTGGAAGAAATGTTCTGCCCACATTTGTGTCCAACGTGGCTCCTATGTACTGAAGCCTTTGGGTTGGTGTAGGATGGGACTTTGGCCAGTTTACAGTGATGCCTAGATCCTGGAACATTTGATGGGTGGTATGAAGAGATGTCAAGAGGTCCTCTTTGGTTGAGGCCTTTATGAGCCAATCGTCCAGGTATGGGAATCCAAAATACCCTTGTCTTCTTAGGGCTGCTGCTACTACTGCTAGGCATTTTGTAAAGACTCTGGGTGCAGAAGAGAGGCCAAATGGTAGGGCCCGAAACTGGTAGTGTTGTCCCATAAGTTGGAATCATAGGAACTTGTGATGGGTGGGATGGATAGGGATGTGTAGATATGCATCCTTCATATCCAGTGCACATAGCCAATATCCTTGTTGTAATACGAGGATGATTGAGGCCAACGTGATCATTGGGAATTTTTTGTATTGGATGAACAAGTTTACCTTTCGTAGGTCCAGTATTGGTTGTAGGTTTCCAGTGTGTTTGGGCACTAGGAAAACGTGGGAGGAAAATTCCATGTGTTGTTCTTATAGTGGCACTGGTTGAACTGCTTGTTTCAGTATTAGTGCAGTAAGTTCATCTTGTAGAATGGGGATGTGATCTGGTGGATATACCACTGGACGGTGAGGGTGAGGCGGGGGAGTTGAGGTGAACTCCAATGTATGCCCCATCTGTTTTATTACCCATTTGTCCGTTATGTTTTGCCAGGCCTCTAGGTGGTGTGAGAAACGGCTGCCCACAGCCACCAAGGCCAGCTGGAGGAAGCTGTGGAGAGAGGTCATGAAGTCAGAAAGCAGTGGGGTGTCCAGTCGTCACTGTGAGGTGGACCAGGGCCCCCTTGGTGGTGGGGGTAGGGGTACGGGATGCAGACGGACTCTGCTATCTGCCCCTGGAGGACTGTCTGTAGTTTCCTCTTTGTTATTTCTGTTGTCCAGTGGGTTGGGAGGAATGGTACATCCCACGCACTGTTCTCAGTGTTCGGCCAGATGCTTGCAAGTCTTCCAGTATGGATTGGGTTTCTGACCCAAACAATTTTGTTCCATTAAATGGAGCATTAAAAATTTTGTGTTAGACATCAGGCGTGAATCCTGAGACTTTTAGCCAAGCATATCTACGTAAACTTACCCCCATCGCAGAGGTTCTGGCTAATGTGTCTACTGCATCATAACTCAACCTCAATAAATGATGGGACAGAGAAGTGCCGGTAGCAATGGTGGCCAATAATTGGTCCTTCTCTGTGGAATGTAGTAACTTGTTGACCACATTTATTGCTGAGGACCATAGTGTTTTTTGATACTTTAACATGTGACTCATGTAATTAAGTATGCGCAGGTTCATGGTTCCCGCTTGGTACACTCTCTTACCCATGTAATCCAGACATCTGGATTCCTTGTCTGGTGGGAGGGAGCTAAGGTGTTTGGGTCTCTTAGTTCAGCCTTGTGCCATGTTAATCACCAATGAATCAGCTTGTGGTGCAGCGGAAAAGAACGGGTGGTTCACTGGGGACTGATAATGGTGGTCAGCCTTTCTTGGGACTGCACAGGGCTGGTGCCAGACTGAGAGGACTGCATTCTGATAAGCCTGAACGAGCAGTGGGACAACAATGGCTGGATCTTCTGGGAGGTCCAGATAATCTGCCATATCACGGCGGTGCTTATCTTGCTCAGTAGTAGCAAACCCCTTGACTTTTTTGTATTTCAGTCATCATCTTGAGGAATGACGGGTCGTCTGGAGGAGAGGCTGGGGTATGAAGTGCAGCATCCTCATCTGCTGAGATAGTGGATGCAGTGGAGGGAGGGTGGAGGCAATCTCCGGCATCTAACTCTTCCTCGAACTCCTTTTCATAATCGGGATAGAATTCTTCTTCCATAGAGTGTATGGATAAGTCTGGAGAAGGTTCTCTATACTCTGTATCCCCATGGAAGCCTTTTGGGGGGGGGGGTGTAGGGGAGTGCGAGTCATGTCTCCCACTGAAGTGTGAAGGCTGAGGTGTCTGCATACCATAACTTGAAGTACCATCTGTACAACTGCTGCAATGTTGACGGAGGAAGCCGGTGACGACTGTGAGGAAGACTGTCCAAGCAGAGCAGAGCTGGTCAATGGTATAATAGAGTTTATTTTGTTTTTGTTGATGGGGTTGGTCTAGGCTGAGAATGAGGTATGGCACCTGGGGTGTAATAAAGGGGTCTCCTAAGCTGTTCAGCCTGTCCCCAATGTGTAGCCACTTGTAAAGGTTTAGGGAGCACTGTTATTGAAAATCCTTTATCACTAATAACATAACCTGAGTCAGTCATCAAGGGGACTGAAACAGTGAGGTAATAGAATGTTGAAAGGCCCGGTTCATCGACAAGGTAGTTAAACCCGTTGGAGGGCGGGTTATGGTCAGTGGTAGACCAGAGGATGCTGTGTTGGTCATCGTGGTCAATACCGATTAGGCTGCAGTCAGGGCCATCGACGACAGAACTGGTAGTGTCGTTGACAACTGCATGGTATGTTCTCTAGTGGTCATCGACAGTTCACTAGGAGAAGTGACCGTCGATGATTGCTTACCTTCTGACGACATCGAGGATTTCTCCTTGTCCTTAAGTTTGCTGGAGTGCTTGTGAGAGGCTGTGTTCATTGACAATGTATCTCGAGGGCAGGTACCCTTCTCAAGAAGAGCAAGAATTTGTTCCATGAGATACGATTCAATTTCTTTTAAACGTCGGCGACGTGTTTGCAGGTGGAGATGTTGTGAGCAGCCCCCAAGCACCTGACACAAATGGTGTGGTTGTCGTAGTGGTATATTTTACGGTCACAATGGCACTTCCTAAAGAGAGATTCCGAATTGTTTGACATTCGGCGTTCGAAGATAGAATGATTGGCTAAAATACAGTTCCCAGCTTGATTTCTCGTCGATGACTTCACTGAATACATGCAAAGGTGAGTAGCTACTTTGTGCAGCGAGCTGAAGATGGCGGGAAAAAGAACTGAGGATGCTTGGGGCTGGCCACATATTTATAGTCGCAGACGAGATGACGTCATGTGTGGGTGGTCCCTCCCCAAGCAAACACCGCTGGTGAAAGATACCGTGCACGAGAGTGCCCTCTGGCAGATTCCCAAGAGTAGTACCTGCTGCAAGAGATACCCTCGATGAAGATGCAATGTTTTCCATGACCGAAAACGTAAGCCACAACTCATGGCAGGTTCAAAAGGAGCCAGTGTCAATTTCTCAAGAATGAAATTCAAGTTCCAGGGCGAGATTGGATTACGGATAGGAGGCTTCATATGAAAAATACCTCTCAGAAACATACAGGACATCTTTAATTGGGAAACCGTACAACCATCAACATGGTCATGCCTACTGGGCAACAGACGCCTAGAAAACCGTTACTGATCTTACGAGCTCAAATGGGCAGACTGGGTGGGCCATAGGCCCTTATCTGCCGAAAGTACCTATGGGTATGGAAAACTGAAAAAGTGGCTTGAGAGGAATACTGCAGGCCAGAGTCAGACAAGGAAAGCAAATATTCCATATTCTGGGAAGCAGCCCACAAAGTGAAGCGTTTTCATTGAAGGGAATAAGTATGACTGGTAGAAAGCTTCCTAGCTGCAAGCAGGATATCAGCAACCTTAGTGTAGGATCACACAATAATTTAAATCAATAAAAGGGTTAGTGCTGACCTACTGCATTGAGCTAACGCTGAAAAAGAACTGTGCTGTAATGTTTCATAATACAAGATGGATCACAAACTGTAGTAGCTATTGTCTCTGGAGTGTGGAAAGACACACACAGCCTCCTGCTACCTTGGTAATGAGGACAGGTTTTGTATCATTGGCCTGCTACTGCACCCAATCTTTTCCAAATTATTCTGGATTTCACTAATGCTTGGTATGTGTCATGCCCTCCAGTGTGCACTAGAAACAGTTTCAACCAACAAACTTCTCTACCAACTGCTTTTGATTAAAGATTGTAGGGCCTGTCCTTTCAGGTAAACAGTCCTTTCACACAAACATATAATTAGTAACTATTGCTGAGTGAGCAGGTGGTTCTGTCCTTTCAGGTTCAGACCAGTCTGTCCCTCAGGGGTCAATGGTAAGGACAACTGTTACAAAAATAACTTGTTTCCTTGTATCTTGCTGCGAGTGTGTCTCCCAAATATCAAGTGACATATGTTTATATCAAATGCTGTGAGCTGCATCCATTTTAAGTAAAATGACTGGAAAGTGCATTTACAGGTTGAAGCTGTTTTGACTCCTTGAAAGGTTCATTTTGTAAGCTTAAACTAATTCTCCCTGGAAACTGAGTAACTGTCAGAAAAGTACAGTTACGTAAGAACTTACCGTAACAGTAGATCTTTGAGAGTCGCTCTTCCAGCAGGCTATTACAATTAGGACTATGCTGCAGGCACTAGGACCCATTGAAAACCTTTAACTAGCAGTTTCCAGCGGGGGCCGCCCCCGATGTCTCCCAATGGTATATCAGGGGCGATCCCCAGCCCCGCCTCAGTTCACCCGCCAGAGACCAGTCAGTAAGGCCCGGTAAGCAGACCAGGAGGAAGCTTGCCATAAAAAAGGATGCAAAAACAGCTTACCAGGGGGAAGGAGGGAGGGAAAGCAGCGCCTGATGCAAGAGCTCCTCCTGAAGATCTACTGTTATGGTAAGTTCTTACGTAACTGTACTATCTTACTTCGAGTGGGAGCTCTTGCAGCAGGCTATTACAATTAGGACTGAATCCCAAGCAGTCCCGCAAAAAAGAACAAGAACTGGGAGGCGGCTGTAACAATCAGTGCTAGGAACAAGGCACCTTTAGCAAAGAAGGCCCTGAGGGACCACTTGGCCAAAGCCTGCCCTTCGCCTAGAAGCAATGTCCAGGCTGTAGTGCTTAATGAAAGTATGCATCGAACACCAGGTAGCCACTACACATATGTCTCCGATGGAGACACTTCGCAAGGATGCGAATGAAGTACCCATTCACCAGGTAGAATGACACCTGACCAAGCCCAGTAGGGTGGTCTTGTACTTGTAACAGAAAACAATGCAACTGACCAGCCATTTCAATAGGGTTTGCTTTGACACTGGAGTGTCTTAGCATCGAGAAGCAAAGGCCACGAACAACTGCTCCATCTTACGGTGGGAAGTAGTACATTTCAGATAGTACCTCAGCACCCTGTGGATGTCCAAAAAATGCAGGTGCGCTTCCCCTCTGTTTGAGTGATCCGGATAATATACCAGAAGATTGACATCCTGATTCTGCATAAGTTCGGACACCACTGTGGGCAAAAACTTAGGATTGGTTCTTAAGGACACCCTGTCCCTATGAAAATTTAAATAAGGCTCCTTACACATTAAGGCCTGAAGCTCGGAAACTCTCTGAGCAGAAGTAACTGCAACCAAAAATAACACTTCCCAAGAAAGAAAGCGAAGCTCACAATCCATGGCAGGCTCAAAAAGGGGAAGGGTAAGCTTCTCCAGCATAAATAGGAGATCCCGGGGGGGGGTACTGGATCTCGGATGGGAGGCTTAATATGTAAAATGCCCCTCAAAAAAGTATGGGACATGTCCAGTTGGCGAGTGTTTTTCCTTCCATTGGTACGTGGTAGGCAGAGATTGCTGACAAATGTACCTTTATGAAGGAGTAGCTCAAGCCTTGATTCAATAAGGAGAGAAGATATTCTAATATCGAGTTCACTGGGCAGGTGAGGGAGTCCAAGTGATGGGGTGAAGCCCATACACAGAATCATTTCCACTTCATGGCATAAGTGGATCTAGTTGAGGGCTTTCTTGCTGCTACGAGAACGTCCTCCATCTCCTGGGAGACCCCAAACCTGGATTTGACCAAGTCTGCAGGAGCCAGGCATGAAGATGCAGGGATGTGAGGTCTGGGTGGACCAATGTTCCCTGATCCTGGGACAGCAAGTGCGAGCTCAGCGGCAGATGAATTGGAGTTTCCACTGCCAGCTACTGAAGTAGTGGGTGTGATGGAGAGCAATCTGCTTGTTATTATATTGTATCATATTTGTGATATAAATATATGTTTCTTTGAATGTCTGCTTGGAAAATATGGCAACCTGCAGAACAGTACCATGGGAGCTGGAATTTCAGAGGTGTGGTAAGGAGAGATAGCCTCTCCATGACCCAGTGGAAAATCCATTTACGAGTTTCCTTCGGATACCAGGTTGTAACAAATTGTAAAACACCTATTTACTGTGAAATCCAGAAAACAGGCTGCATTTTATGACCTATTAGGAAGAAGCTACTTCTGACTGATACCTGTTAGATTTCACAAATAGGTGACATGGCTCATTAGGAATTTCCTCTGAAGATCAAAGGGGTAACTCTGACCTGTCATAAGGCATCACTAATTATGAAGTGTATATATATATATATATATATATATGTATGTTTTTAAAACTGGAATGTTTAGCAGTGTACTAGGGCATGTCACTGATCAATTAATTCAGTATCTAGGTCTGAGTGACCTCACAGCCAGCATCGCTGTGAGCTGTGACATCACAGGGAGGATGGGAATGTAACTGAATAGTACCAGATGGCTCGAAGGAAAGAGTGCTTTTGCTTTTTGATACTGGACTCCTGGCAAGACACACTCTCCAGAGCACTTTAGGTAAATTAACCACCACTTTTCATTACTGGAAACTAGGGTAGGAGAAAATATACAGTATTAAGGTGGTTTTGTTTATAATAATAAATAAAACATTTGATTTATAAGGTGCCTTATCCAAAGCCAAGGTGCCTAACAATTTTAAAAACAAATCAAACATCAATACATTAACATTAATACTATTAATGCAGTACTGGCATCCGTATCTGAAGAGGGACATTAAGTTACTGGATGGGGTGCAGCGCAGAGCGACAAAGATGATCAAGGGGCTGGGGGACTTATTATACGAGAGGAGGTTGAAGGAGTTGAACATGTACTCACTGGAGGAGAGGAGAGACGGGGTGACATGATTGAAACCTTTAAATACATGAAAGGAATAAACAAGACGGGTACAGAGGGGCTGTTCAAAGTAAGGGAGGGGAGGGCCACCAGGGGCCATGATATGAGACTGAAGCAAGGAAGGTTCAGGAGGGAGATGAGGAGATACTTTTTTACAGAGAGGGTGGTGGCTGGGTGGAATGCGTTACCTGCTGAAGTGGTATGCAGTAGAACAGTGGACTGCTTCAAACGAGGATGGGACAGGACAAGGGGGAGGGTTAATGAAGGGGAAGGGTGGAAGGGAGAGGCAGCTGCAGAATAAGGGGTGCTAGCTGCACATTCGAGCAGACTTGATAGACCTCTAGGCCTTTATCTGCTGGCAAATTTCATATTTTCGTATGTTCGTATTAAAATAGCAGTATACCATTCATCAAAAAGGAAGATCAGTCACTGAATGCCTGGTGCCACAGAAAAGTTTTTAAAGCTTGCTTGAATCCCTCCACAGTTGTGCACTCCCATAACTGACGGGGTAGAGAATTCCAAAGGGTGGGGGCTGTATACATAAATGCTCTCGACCCTGACGATTTCAAACACACCTTTGGAATCTCTGGCAACCCCTCGTCGGCCGAGCGGAGTGATCGTCAAGGGCAGTAAGGAACCAGGAGCTCTTTCAGGTAATCTGGGCCCAGTCCATGCAGGGCTTTGAAAGTCAGCAAACAGAATTTAAAGGTGATCCACCACTGTACTGGTAGCCAGTGCAGTTCACGCAGCCCTGGCGAAATATGACAGGACCGAGCAGATCCTGTCAAAAGCTGGGCTGCCGCGTTCTGCACCAGCTGCAGGCGACTGAGTTCCACCCCTGGAAGCCCTAGGTAGAGGGAGTTGCAATAATCTAAGCGCGAGGACACAAAGGCGTGGACCAAAGTAGGAAGGTCACCAGACGGAACAAGATGCCTAATCCTGGCGATATTCCTAAAATGATAAAAGGAAGATTTGATGACAGCTGACACCTGCGAATGCAGGGTCAGCCCTTCATCAAAAATTACCCCCAGGTTACGCACCTGTTCAGAGGTCAGGAGTGAAACGCCACTGAACAAAAGTCCTAAGGGCGAACCAAGCCCCCTATCCGGCGACCTGGGTCCACAACCAGCACCTCAGTTTTTTCCAAGTTCAACTTCAGCCAGCTGGAATCCTCCATTTACTTTAAATGACTGTAAACCCAATTTTATATGTTCTGTGTTTGTATTTCATCTCTTTTTTTTTTTTATTGTAGTAAACGGTTTTCCTTGAAATTCTGCCTGAGTCTTTTTCTCATTTTGAATGTGAATGCTGGGACAGTGGTGATAAGTCTGACAGAACTGTTAAGCGCTTACAGTGCGTTACCATTTTGCACCAAGGTAAGAAAAGTACCTAGGTCTCAACTGAGTCAAAAAGGGGGATTGTGAACCAGGCTGGGTGCCTGCTGAGTTAAGTATTGCACTGCATTTCCCTGAAGAGGGTGTGATATTTGATCCTGTTAACTAGGCGTGCTAGCGAAAAAGGGTTCATCTTTGACCCCAGGACTCGGGACTGGTAGTTGTTTCAGACCCAAAACAGACAGGAGGTTTACCCTGTTTATCTCCTGTTCACATATTGCACTTCGAGGTTTGGCACTGTGGGAGCAGAGGGCCTTACCTGCGGAGCGCGTTTGTAACAGTGGAAACCAAATCTGCTGAGGACAGAATGGAACAATGACAATCATCTCTACTCCTTTGGCCTGAAGCTTCTGAAGAACCCTCTGAAGAACGGGGAAGGTGTATAGAAACCTCCTTGTCCAGCAGAGGGACAATGTGTCTGGCTAGAAAACAGCAGGTGTGGGCTCTTGCAAGCAGAAACTGGGCAGTTTGGTGTTGAGTGGAAACGCAAAGAGGTCCAACTCTGGCAGGCCCCACCTGTCGAACAGTTGATCTGCTACTGACTGGAGGAGCTCCCACTTGTGAGCCTTGAACCTAGACCAGCTTAAGCTGTCGGCCAAGATGTTTTGGACACCTGGAACATGAACAGCAGTGAGGTCTAGGCAGTGTTCCAGTGCCCAATACCAGACCCTCATCGCTTCTCGGCACAGGGGATAGGAATGCGTGCCCCCTTGCTTGTTGACATAGAACACCACCGATGTGTTGTCTGTCTGGATGAGAAGGAGACCTGGTGAAAAGTCTGTCTGAAATACCCACAAGGCGTTCAGGACTGCTTGCATCGTGAGAGTGTTGATATCGAGCTGTTGCTCGTCTGGAGACCATGTTCTCTGGGTTTGTCTGTCTCCCAGATGAGCGCCCCAACCGAGACAGGAGGCATCTGTTATTAGTATCAGTCTCGGGGGCTCCTGCTGAAAAGGGAACCCTCATTCAAGGTTGGAGGGGTCCAACCACCAAGAAAGAGTCCTTCTGACTGGGTCGGAGATCCTGACCATTTGGTCTGGATCGTCTGACCTTTGGTTCCACTGCACCCTGTGCATCCATTGTGGGACTCTCATGTGGAGGCGAGCCAAAGGAACTGTGAGAATGGCCGCCGCCATGTGCCCCAGAAGTCTGAGGAAGGTCCTGGCTGGGACCTGTGGAGCCATGGATTCCGTTCTGGCTACACCCCTTAGATGATCCTCCCTGTCCTGCAGAAGGAAGGCCATGCCCTGAACTGTGTCAAGGACCGCTCTGATGAATAGGAGTCACTGACTGGGCTCTGGGGAAGACTCTGGAAGGTTCAGGGTGATCCCCAGTTATCAGAAGAGAATAAAGGTGTCTTCAAGAGTGTGAAGTAGCTGAGCCCTGAAAGGCGCTACTAGGAGCCAGTCGTCTAGGTAAGGGAAGACGTAATGGCCCTGGCATCTGAGAGCCGCAGCCACAACTGCTAGGCATTTGACGAAGACTCAAGGAGCAGAGGAGAGACCAAACGGTAAGGCTTGGAACTGATAAGGTCTCCCCTGGAAGTGGAGCCCCTGATGGGGAGGGAAGACCCTTATGTGCATATAGGCGTCCTGCACAGAGTGACCATCCTGAACCATTTGTACTCTATGAAGAGATTTAGGGAACTGAGGTCCAGGATGAGCCAAAAGTCCCTGGTCTTTTTTGGAACCAGGAAAAAATGAGAATAGTATTCCCGGTCCCTGTTGTCCCTGGGGGGCTGACTATTGCCCACTTTAGCAAAAGGGCCTGGATCTCTCCTTCTATCCTTCTACGTGTGAAGGAGGATAATGGGAGGACCCTGGTGGTTTTTCTGGAGGGATCTGGAGGAACTCGAGAGTATGTCCTCTCTTTATTAGGTCTAGAGCCCAGAGGTGTGTCGTGATGCTGCTCCATCCCTCAAGGTAGAGGGAGAAGCGACCCCCTACTGCCTCCCCCCATTGCTTCTGCTGGGGGATGGGGCTGGTAGCGAGTCACTGGGTAGATCCAGGAACCAGCAGAGAGGGCTGGGAGGACTTATGGCCTCTAGAGGTAGTGCTCCCAGAAACTTGGTTTGTAGGCTTCCTCTTAAAGCCACCTCTCTGCGGGAATTGGCCGCGGGTATTTTGCCGAGGGCTTATGAAATGGCCATTTGCGTAAAAGTTTCTGGTCCCCCTTGTATAGATTTCAGACGGACCAGATGGACTTCCCAGAATCTTAAAGGTGAGAGATGACTTTCTCCGTCTCCTCCCAAAAAAGAACAGAACCCTGGAATGGAAGGTCCAGGATTCTGGACTGCAGATCCTGGGAGAATCCCCGAGACTCTATGCCAGGTGTGGCGCCTAAGGTAAACGCCGGAAGCTGCTGCCCTTGAGGACGTACGAGGCTCTCAAAACATGAGTGCCTACGTCCAAACCCGACTTCAGTAGGTCCAGAAGTTCGGTCTTTTGTGCAGAGTCTGGTAAGGCTTGAGCCACTTCTAGGCCCTTCTCCCACATGGCATTCTGGTACTGGAACATATGCGTGAAGAAGTTCAAAGAACAGATGGAACAGGGGGAGACAGAATAAATCTTCTTGCCCACCTGATCCAAGAATCTGGACTCAACATCGGGAGGCTGGGAACTGAGGTCTTTAGGCTTCTTGGATTTACTGTGGTCAGCTGTAATCACCATAAAGTCCACCTGAGGATGTTCTGCCAGAAAAGGCTTCTCCCTCATTGCCTGATACAGACTGATATCTTGGGAACTGCCGGGGTGGTGGAGGGATGCTTCCAAGTGATCCAAATAAGATCCTGAAAGGTATTCACAAGAGGAGGAACTACCAAAGGCTTTGGCTCCTTCTGCCTCAAGTATTTTGCCAACCTCTGGTGCTCTGGATCCACCTCCTCCATCTCCCATCCATTGGAGGACTGGATGTGCCTCATGATGTCCATGAAGCTCAGATCATCAGGAGGAGATCTGGGGGGTGTCCTTCTTGTCTGAGGACACTGGCCTTCCTCACGAGAAAGAATGGTTGGACCCAGAAGAACTGGGATGTGAACCGCGGCCTTCAGAGGAGGCGGCTGATCTAGAATGAGTTGGGGATCTGCTCCTCTCATACGAACATCACCTGCTGAGAGACTGGCATCGGCTATGGGACCGACGACGGCTGTGGGACCGGCGTCAGCTGGTTAAGCGTTGAGGACGGCTTTCAGACTGGTGTCAGCTATATGATTGTCTCCTGCTAGGGAAGCGATGGTGAGTAGTGCTAGTCAACCTGGAGCGACGTTGGTGCCCGACATTCCTTGTGCATGGTCTAGCCACGGGCATCCACTGGAGTGCATGACCATGACTTAGATTTGGGTTTTGGAGAGGAACTTTTAGGCATGGGAGAGGATGGCTTTTCGACCTGGCCTTTGTCCCTTACCTCCTCCGGAGTCGGAGTTGGATCTGGCTGCGAAGGAAGTACATCATTTCTGACCTGACCCCACCATAAATGAAAAAGTTCTGAGCTTCTCTTTGATAAACTGTGCTGTGGCAGACCCCACCAGATGGCTAAGTTTTTCCAGTGTATGAGGAGCTATAGGTGAGGATGGGAGGGCAAGAAGGTCCCTGGGAGAGGAACCATCTTCCTGGTCCTCTGGAGCAGAGGCCCTATGGACTGGTGAAAGTTAAGGTGGCCGGCAACGCCTTGGAGCTGTCAGCCTTGGAAACCGTCGTTAGCTTCGATTTGGTAGGCTGAGCCGTGGAGGGGCGGTGAGCAGATGCCAGCTATGAACCTGGCTTCTGCTCCCTGTGTTCGGAGGTCGGGAACAACCAAAGTCAGGATTTTTCATGGAGGGGCTGAAGCACCCCCCCATGAAGAAGAATCAGAGGGCCTCACTCCTGAGGTGGAGGGTGGCTGTAAGGCTGCTGCCTTCACTTTTGGGGTGGAAGAGGCTGGCACAGAGACCAGGCCCTGACTGCCACTGCCTGACGTCGGTGGCTTTATGGGAGTGGTAGGGTCATGTCACCCTGTGGAGTGCTGCAAGTGGCGGGAAGAACAGTCCGAACCTCCCAACCCAGAGGGGGACTTCTTCTTATGCGGTGACTGGGAGTGCGAATGCCTCTTAGATGGGACTGGTCCTTTTCGCAGGACTTATGTTGATCAGAGTCCAGTTTCTTTTCTTTATGTTTAGTGGACTGGGAAGAGGAAGAAGACTTCTCTGCTGGCAAGTGTTGCATCATGGCCACCTGCTGTTCTAAAAGATGGGCCTTAAGGCAGCGAATTCTGATCCTGCCTGTAAAGCTGCTGCAGACTGAGCACGCCCTGGTGTCGTGGTCCAGCCAGAGGCCAAAGACGCAGGCCTCATGTTTGTCCTTCGCCGGTATGTGGCGGCCACAGGCACACCTCATCCTCTCCTTTTCGGTGGAGGAGAACAAAGACAGTGAGGTCGACATGCAGTAGTAGGTAGATGAAACGAAAAGCGGACTTTTTCGAGAAATAAAGACGGAAAACTTT
Source organism: Neoceratodus forsteri (assembly GCA_016271365.2). NCBI lineage: Eukaryota > Metazoa > Chordata > Ceratodontiformes > Ceratodontidae > Neoceratodus > Neoceratodus forsteri. Next base: position 515,521,460 of record CM028137.1, read on the forward strand.
ACTAGAAACCAGTAAACTTCATTCTAAAGACAACTGAAGAGCCGACAGAAGTGGGTCTGCGGTGGGAAAAGAACTGAGGTGGGGCTGGGGACCACCCCCTGATATACCATTGGGCGACACTGTGGGTGGCCCCCACTGCAGACTACTAGCTAAAGGTTTCTGATGGGTCCTAGTGCCTATGGTACAGTCCCAACTGTAATAGCCTGCGGCAAGAGCTCCCACTCGAAGATCTGTAGTTGCAATAACATTCCAAAACTGTTTCGTTTTTAAATAGAATTCTGTATGTATAGCTTGAAATTTAAAACAGAATTGTATAATTAGAATAAGGTTATGTTGTGTGTTTTTAAGCTTTACATTATAATTCAATACAGCATGCTGTATTCACTCAAGTGAATACCAATCAAAGCCAAAAGTGTAAAGCCTTGTTAGGTATTTATTTTTTATTTATTGAATAGAATCAGAATTACAATTCTTTGCGTCACAGACTCTTTTGCAAAGGCTCCACATCAGATAAAAGTAACAGTACAGAGGAAACAAAAAAAAGCACACATATAATAATAAAGTAATAATATAAGGTCATACTGTCCTGGCTTATACGTAATTTGAGGGTTACATCAACAGGGAGCATAAAGAAGATCCCTGGTCAGGGTTAAGACAGGATACAGTTCTGTAGGATCTTGAAGGACCCAGAGTCATAATATCTAAACAGAGGGATTGGGAACCTAGGAGAGACATAGGAGGGAGACTAATGACAAACTATCCTTTAGCTACTGGATACTTACTGAGATAGAGTAGGTACTTCAGTACAGTATGTCTCTGGAATGAGGTTCTGCGAGGTGGGTGGCCATCATAAAGGGTGTGGGGGTTCAGTTACAGTCACAGGTTGTTGAGTCAAGGAGTAGGGTTTTGAGACCTGATTTAAATAGGTTCAGACTGTGGACCTGGGAGATGGAGGACGGTAGGCTGTTCAGCCACAGAGGAGCACGATAGCAGAAGGATCTTTGTCCAAGAGATGTTCTACAGTGGGGGACTAGAAGGGTGGGGTTAGATGAGTGCCTCTGTGCCCTCCTATGAGGGGTTGTTTGGTTAAGTGGGTGGAGGCCGATTGGAGCTTGCTTAAGCTGTATCTTTTTTGCAAGGAGGCAGGTATGGTACTTAAGCCTGCCTTGGAAGTTTAGCCAGCCAGTATGTTTATAAAGCTCACATGTGAATTAACCTGTCACATCCTGTGACCAGGCGGCAAGCTTTGTTGAGGGCGAGGTTGATGCTGCATAGGGCAGTATGATCAGCTGACCCATAAATCACTATTCTATAGTCCACCAAAAATAGAATAGATGAGGACACAGCGAGATGCATGGCCTGAGAGGGTAGGCAATGCTTATGCCTGTACAGGATACACAGTCTAGTGTTAATAGAGGAGGAGAATTTTTGTATGTGTATGTGGTAGGAGAGGGAGGTGTCAAATGTGACTCCAAGGTATTTGAAATTTGAGACCTGTTCAACTGCAGAGCCAAGGGTGTTCATTATAACTAGTAGTGCATGACAATGGGGCCTCTGGCAGTGTGCAAAGATCACTGACTTAGTTTTCTTGTAGTTGATTATAAGTCGGTGTTCTGAGAACCAGGTTTACAGCTCCCTAAAGGAGCCCTGCAGGGCAGTTTGTAGGGAATTTGGATGAGGGAGTTTCCAAAAGACTACCGCATCATCTGCATATAGCAGCATCTTTCTGCTGCAGGATTTAGGCAGGGAGTTCAGGAAGAGGGTGAAGATAGAGGGCCAAGTATTGACCCTTATGGGACACTAGTTAGGACCGGTTTGCTGGAGGGGAGATAGTTGTATTGATTTTGACTTGTGACCAACCTGAGAGATAATCTTTGAACCAGGTGGTGACCTCTGGGGCAAGATTAAGGGATGGGAGGGTATGGAGTAGTAGCTAGTGACTGACGGTATCAAATGCCTTGGTCAGATCAACGTAGAGAGCCCCTGCCATGGAGCCTTGTTCTAGGGCCTCATGAATAAATGTAGTAAGTTCAATGAGGGCAGTTGAGGTGCTGTGGCCCCTCCGGAATCTGTGTTGTTCGTGGTAGAGTAGGTCGTGTTTGGAAAGGTAGTCAGTCAGTTGATCAGACACTATTTTTTCAAGGCCCTTAGAGAGGGGTGGCAGGATTGATATTGGTCTATAATTGCTTGTGACGGTGGGGTCGCCACTCTTCAGGATAGGTGTTATTACTGCTCTCTTCCAAGCAGTGGGAAATTGGCTGAGACATAAGGACAGGTTGAGGATTTTGGTGAGATGAGGCACTGTCACATCCAGCGTAAGCCAAATGAGTTTGAGGTCCAGGGAATCACTACTATAGCGAGAGTTCGCCAGAACTTTGGTGAGATAACGTTTTTCCTCATTACAAGAGATGACTCTCAGCCTGAAAGAGGAAGGGTTGGAGATGGTCGAGGTGTCTGTGGGGGGTAGGTGGTTCGGTCAAAGAAGTTAGGTGGGAGAATACGAGAGAGAGATCAGAGAAGGAGGTATTGAGGACATCAGAGATAACATTAGGGTCCTGGGTAGTAATTCCATCTACTATAAGCTGAACAGGGGTAGGGGATACAGTTTTCCCACAGAGTTCCTTAATATTGCTCCAGAATTTTTTTCCAGAGCCCCAGGAGGAGGTGAGGGTTTGCCTGTAGTATGCAGCTTTGGCTTGAAGGGTAGCCCATGTGCATCTGTTTCTAGCCTCTCTGTACAGTTGCCTGTCCTGCGGGATCTGAGAGTCAAGGGCCTTATGCCATAGGTTATCCCTTTGGTGCATTTGGTCTAGTAGAGCTTGAGTGATCCAAGGGGTGTTTCTTTGCTTTGCTATCTGCTTGGAGAAGGGTGCGAATATGTCACAGGCCATACTGAAGATGGCAATGAAGTAGGTAACAGCAGCATCCTCGGACTGGGCAGTGTGAACAGGGGACCAATCGCAGGAGGCAAGGTGAGACTTGAGCCGTGCTAGGGTTCCTTTTTTGAGGCGTCTCTGTACAGCAACATTTTTTTTTGGGGGGGGGGGGTAATTTTAGTGGACCACAGGCAGGTCACTGGGGAATGGTCGCTTATTGAGTCAGGGAGCACGGTGACTTGGGAGATATTATTAGGCCTGTTGGTGAGGATTAGGTCGATAAGGGCTGAGGTCCCAGTTCTTGTGTCCAGTCTGGTTGGGGATTGGACGACACGAGTGAGGTCACAAGCTAGGGCTGAGTCCTTGCAGGGGGACAAGGCCGATGATAGCCAATTGACATTGAAATCTCCCAGTAAAACAACTTCACTCTTTGGTGGGAGGTGGGTGATACTGTCCATGACTGAGTCGAAAGCGAGCTTTTGGTTGCAAGGGGGAATGTAGAGGGTTGTACCTGGGTGTCGCCAAGGCTGAGCTTGACTGTTAGGGTCTGGGCTCCATGCATGGCTGGCAGTATGGGGACTGCCAGGGAGCGAAGGGAGGATCTTACGTAGATGACACAGCCACCTCCCCTCTTACTAAGCCTGTCTGCACGATACATGGTATAGTCACTGAGGGTGACCGATCCATTGGGTATTTTATCTGACAGCCAGGTCTCAGATAGGGCTAAGACATCGGGTGAGTACTGGGCAACCCAGCCCTGTAGGGGGGCGAACTTCTTCTGCAGGCTGCAGATATTAAGTGTGGCCAGCAGGAGGCTTCCATGTTTGCCTTCCGATGAGACATTAGGGTTGGGTGGCTCTGGGTTAGGGCGAACATTTCCTGATACAAGCAGGAGGAGGAGAGCATGACGGAGTAGTGCTAATCTGAGCAGTTTTGGTGAGGTGCATTTTGGCAGGGAGTTAGTGAGATTTTTTTCATGTGTGATTGGGACTGGGAGGGTGCGTATGAGGTGGGTTATCAGGGTGGGGGATACAAGAAGATGGGTACCAAGTTGATAGCTAACAAGAGGGGTAGGGGGCTGTAGCCTGAAGGGGAACAGTGTAGCAGTACAGCGAGATCTGTGGGCATAAAGATTGGTTACTAGTGCAGGGAGGTAGTATGTGTGCGTAAGGTGGTATAACATGGGGGGAGGGGTGTGTGGGTGTGCAAATTGCGGTCCCACCAGGATATTAAGCAGGAGCCCATAGTGTGGTTGGCAGTGGTGCATCTGTATTGGGGAAATTCCATGGAGGTGGGAGGTTGAGTCGTTAGGGGGATCAGTGAGGCAATGAGGACAGGCATCCGGAGATGTGGGAGCATGTTTACTATGGAATGGATTAAGTATAGGGTGATTGAGATTAGTGGCCACTGGTGGAGAGCTGGTATAAGCTGCTACTGGAGAAGTGGGCTGATAGGTTATTTAAGTTTTCACGTGGTGCGATAGTCCCTATAAATGAGCGAGCCGACCAAGGGTGGTGGTGGGGGCGGCGGGGCAATCCTCTGTGCTGAAGCACCAATGGTCGCGATCAGGCGACTGCATGCAGCTGAAATTTGTACCTGGGCAATTTTTTTTCAGCTCCTGGCTGTGGGGGAGGGCTGCTCCAAGCCCTCATGACCTCCTAAATCCTCGGGGGGTCGGCTGGGAAATTTGTTTTCAGCTCCTAGCTATGCGGAAGGACTGCTCCAAGCCCTTATGACCTCCTATATCCTTGGGGGGTCAGCTGGGCAATTTTTGTTCGGCTCCTGGCTGTGGGGGAGGGCTGCTCCAAGCCCTCACGACCTCCTAAATCCTCGAGGGGTTGGCAGTTGTATTACTACCATTTAGTGTTTAAATTAATTAAGACAGTGTAACTATATGATCATGCTGTGACCAACTCACCTTTCAGTAGACAACCATCAGAATTAGTTAACAATCCTTAAAGTTTGGAACATATACTGAATTTGGTAAAAACCTTATCCTGACATTATAATTGGTCTAAGGACCTAGTGGTCACTCAAGGTGCGAGGTCAGCTAAGATATAAAAGGCCAAGCATTCTGTCGGGTAGCGGAGATCCAAAATCAGAAGAAGAAAAAGTGCTGCCTGTCTGCCTCGGTCTACAAGCTGAAGGCTGAGTGGCTAACACCTTAATATGCTACGTCAGAATGCTGCCTAATTCTTTACATTTATCTGTGGAAGTACTAAATAAACTTGTTTCTTAACCTTTGAAATCTGACTCGTGCATTGTTTAACCTCCTGAAGAACCCATTTTAATTAAGTGTTGTGATCAATCAGCATTAAAATCCAACATATGGGGATACCCCAAAACGTGCAGTGACTGTCTTCAGGATCCATGCATGCAGCTATAGGGAGTTCAGGTCCAGATGGACCAGGCATCCCTTGCCCTGTGACGACAGACTGACAGGGTTAAATAAGGCCCTTTCCCATTTGTTATGCAGAAAGAGTTAAATGCAAGAATCTGTTCTATCCGCTCCTTTTCTGTCGCTCGTCTGTCTGATTGTGTAATCAAATTTTCTTATGAGACATAGGAACTGATCACTCCAACAGTCTCGCAGTTCTCCACTTCCTACTATTTATCTGCCTTCACTGGCTGTTTCTATCTTTTCACCTCTTTGCCTATCTGCGGTTATAAAAATATATGTGACTCTTTTAGTTACACTGTTGAAAAGATTGCCAAAAAGTTATTTGGAAATCAAAGCAAACTTTATTTGTAAAAAGCGCCTTTCTAACAATCAAGGCGCGTGTACAATACAATAAATAAACATATCAATAATTAATAAATACAACAGTTTAAGATCTGATAAATAGAACAGCGACTTAATAATCAGAGTAGACTAGGGTAAATAAATAGGTTTTAAGAGAAGCTTTAAAACTCTGGACAGTTAGGCAATCTCACACTCGATGAGGTAGAGAATTCCACAGGGTTGGAGCCATAAACTAAATGACCAGGCCCCAGATGTCTTTAAACAGACCCTGGGAATCTTTAGCAATCCCTTGTTGATGGATCGGAGAGATCTTGCAGGTAACCAGGTCCCTGATCGTGTAGGGCCTTATAGGTCAGCAAACAAACCTTGAAGGTGATCCGCCATTGTACAGGCAGCCAATACAGTCCGAGGAGCACAGGTGTTATATGACTGGACCTAAAGCTACCAGTCAATAGCCTAGCTGTCAGGGTTAACCTACACACACTATTTTGCACAGCTGTCAATAGGAGATTAGTTTTAGGACACCATATTCTATTTTGTTGCACCAGCAAAGAAACTGACAAAGTTCTGATACATTTTGTGGTTGATGGCATGCATCCTTGAAGACTGCATCGATAAGCCATCAGTTATCCAGTGACTCCTCAAAAACAGCCCTCGACTTTTTGCTGCTGTGGACCATTGTAGAGTCGTCCAACTGGGTAATTTCCACCAACTACATCCCTGGCAAACTGGCTACCGCATGGGAGTCTTTGGTCGAGGCTCCCATCAAAGGCTGCAGTAGAGGCAGCTGCACCAGCAAGGGTGGAGAGACAGATGTTGGAGACAAATGCCTTGGGCAGACCAGCACAGGCTTGTCTGGCACTGGCCAGTCAACCACAGGTGTTGGGAGTAGAGCCCTACCTCGCCATGGCCCACTGCTGCCACAGGAGTTCCTCGTAGCACCGCCGCATGTGATGGCAGAGCCACTCCTTATCTGGGGATGAGGAACTTCAACAGTGACGTCTCACAGTTGAGAGAGACAGAGTGCGAGTGGCGCCTCAACCTAGACCTTGATCATTGACCCAAGAGCCATCTCCAAGGTGAAGTCACCAGGGGTGCAGTGTACAGAACGGGCTCTGGCTTTGGTGGAATGACCTCTAGGGGAGGTTGTTCCTCGAGTGATGCCAGTCGTGGATGCAGACCGGTCCACATCCTCTTGGGTGAGAACTGGGAACATCAGGGTCTTGGAGTTTGACTCCACGATCTCCTCTGACAACTGGTTGAGAAAAATCTCAACTACCAGACTAGCCAGTGGCGAGGACTGCAAGCCCAATGGGGGTGGAGCTTTCAACCTAGCCCTCACGCAAGGAAAGCCCAAGTGAGTTGAGTGCTCAACATGCGTTGAGCAGGGTCTCTCCTGGTCCAATGACTGGCACTGGCAGTGCTTGGATTCCTTACTGTGGCATGTATGGCTCTCCCAGAAGGTCTGTAGGGCCCAGCACATCTCCCACAATTCACTGGTGAAGGATATTCAGATGCTGGTCCCAGCCAGGAACAGCACTGAGGTCAACGAGGTGCCCGCTTCAGCAGTGGCTGCTACGTCTTCCATGACCACGAGTTGAGCCACTGATCTCACCACAGCGGGAGCCTTCTTGCAGCCTTCTGACCGTAGATTCAGGTCCTGACTGGCAGGCTGGCCAAGGAGAAGCTGGGCTGAGCAATCCTCCAGTGAAGGAGGGAGCAATATCTGGCACAGTCCACAACCCGAAACATCATGTGCTGCTCCAGACAGTAGAGGCAAGACATGTGTGGGTCTGTCCGCAACATCTTCTGTCAGCAGGCAATGTAAAATCTGAAGCTAGAAGTCGGCTTTACTTCTTCATGTTTTATATTCCGTTGTCAAGGCAAGACTAGAAACAAGGAACGTATGTAATACTGAAGACATTTTTCAAAAAAAGTAAGAAATTTGCCAGTGGCGCACTTTAAGCCCTACAATGCACAGAGCTGTGAAGGAGGAGACTGTACTCTTCCAGCAGTATGGAAGATCTGACGTCTCAGTGTGGAGCCAGAGGATATACCACCTGGGTGGTGGGAGGAACTTGGCTCAAAGATGTTCCAACGAATCAGCACTTCCAGTGGAATCGTTAATATGTGAATGGTGAACTATATCCAAGCCCTAGAAATGAAAATTACACACTTACCATAATTGTAGATCTTCTGGAATATCTTCACCATTGATTGCCACTTGTGGGTCTGAGCAGGAGGCCACCACCAGATGGCATTCCACATTAGCCAAGCCACGACGATGGGCTGGTCCAAGTGACCTAGGCACTGGGACTACTGGCAGTCCAACTCCCACTGCAGGTGGTGTATACACAAGCAAACCCAATGGATCACACTGGTGAAAGATGCCATGTATTCTAGCAGCCACAGGAAGACCCAGGCAGGGCGTGAGTGCCCAACCTGAAATGATCAGGCAAAGGAGGTAAAATCCATTTCTTGGTCCACAGGGAAGTTGGCCATGGCCTGCAGGGAGCCTAATTGTGCCCTGATGAACTTTATCACCTGCAAGGGGACCAGCTCTTGGCGAGTTTAACCAGAAGGCCCAAATACTGAGAGGTCTGGAGGGCCAGATCCCTTGACCATTCGACGACTTCTTTGGGTGACCTGGCTATCGGCCAGTTGTCCAGGTAGGGATACAGGCTGGCACCACAGGAAGGCTGGCACCACTTCCATGCACTTGGTGAATACCCTGGGCATGAGCAAGAGGCTGAAGGGCATGACCTGGAACTGGTACAGGATCCCCTCTGTATGGAACCGAAGGTGCAGGCAGCAGGATGGACGGAGATATGGAAGAACCTCATGGAGGTCTAGAGAGCTGAACCACATGCCCTGCTCCAGAGATGGAATGATCAGATTCAGAGTGACCATCTGGAAAGAACAATTACGTAAGAACTTGTCGTAACAGTAGATCTTCGAGGGGATCTCAGTCATCAGGTCACACATATGGAACTTCACTGTTGGTGAAGCAGGATCCACACCAAAGATTTTCGGCAGTACCACTGGGGCTACCCACGCCAACGTCACCAAGCCTATAGATGCGTGAGTGGCCCCACATCCTCCTCAGGTCTTTTCCCTGGAGACTACAGAGCAAACCCATACCATGGGGGGGGGGTAGAAGAGAGATGCCGAGGCCAAAAAGCTGGATACACCACAAAGCCAGATCTGAGAAGAGAACCCCAAAATAGGGGGACGGAGGGAGGAAAGGCAGAATTGATGACCGAGATCCCCTCAAAGATCTACTGTTATGTTAAGTTTGTTTGTTTATTCGCTTAACGGGTAAGCACACTGGAAACTAGTTCCTTTTACAGGTGCGACCCACATATATTACATAAAAAACAATACATAATCAAACATACACATACAACACAACAAATTGCAGACATAAAATGTCTGTTACAAAAAATTAAGTCATAAAAAACATTTACAATTGAATTGGGATTCAAAATACATCCTTAGTGCATCAGCAAACTTTTTAGCAGAACATAACCACCTAATATCATAAGGAATTTCAAGTTCTTATGTAACTGTTCCATCTTCTTCGGGGGGTATCTCAATCATCAGGTCATAAACATGGAACGAGTCCCAAGCAGTTACAGATGCAACAGGACAGTCTGGGAGGAAGGTCAGCCAAAGCTTAAGACAAGGCCTTGCAGGACAGCCCTGCCAAAACCAGCACGGGCTCGAGAAGCAATGTCCAAACTAGTGCTTGGTGAAAGTGTGGACGGAACTCCAGGTGACAGTGAAAATGTCAGCGGCTAAGACCCCTTTGAAACAGGCCACAGAGGTAGCCATGCCCGTTGTGGAATGGGTTTTCACCACCTCTGGCAACTCTTTGCCATGCTTGTTGTAGCAGAACACAATACAATATGCCAACCATCTGGACAAACATTGTTTAGCAACCTGAACCCCCTCTCTACCTGGGGCGAAAGAAACAAAAAGATGCTTCGACTTTCTGCAATCCTTAGTGCAGAGCAGATAATACTTCAAAATTCTTTGCACATCTAACGTATGGAGCAGTACTTCCCCTGGACTGGCACGCTCTGGAAAATAAACTGGTAGGTGGACAAATTTGTTCATGGTAAACTCAAGACACCATCTTAGGGAGAAACTTAAGATTTGGGAACAAAGACACCCTGTCTTTGTGAAAAATCAAATAAGACTCTTCACACCAGAAAGCCCGAAGCTCAGAAATCCTTCAAGCCGAGGTAATAGCAACTAAAAATAATGCTTTCCAAGAAAGAAAACGTAGCTCGTAAGTCGCGGCTGCCTCAGAGACAGGGTCAACTTCTCCAAAACAAAAATTAAATCCCAAGCTGGGACAGGGGAACAGACTTGAGATTTCAGATGCAGGATGCCTCTGAGAAAGGTGCAAGATACATCCAACTGAGCCACAGTGCGGCCGTCCATGGGCTCATGAAAGGCAGAGATAGCCAAAAGGTGCACCTTGAGAGAGGAGTACTGGAGACCAGAGTTCCACAGAGATATCAGGTAGTCCAGAATCTGGCTCACTGGACATGTAAATGGATCCAGATGACGATTAGCAGCCCAAATGGCAAGCATCTTCCACTTCATGGCATACGTGGCTCTAGTGGAGGGCTTCCAAGCGGCCACAAGGACACCCGTGCCACTCTCTGGCTGATGACTATGTCCAAAGGAGCCAAGCATGCAGACGAAGGGACTTGAGATTGGGATGGCCCAGGATCCCCAGAGCCTACATCAGCAGATCCCTTCAGAGAGGCAAAGGGACTGGAGGCTCCTCCGCTAACTGTTGCAGTAATGGAAACCATATCTGTTGTGGCCAGAAGGGTGTGACCAGAATCATGCTGGTTCCCTCCATCTGCAGTTTGATTAGCACCCTCTGAATCACAGGAAATGGAGGGAAGGCATAAAGGAACCTCCCGCTCCAGGAGAGGGACAACACATATCGCCAGAAAACTCCAGGCCCTAGATCAAGCAAGCAGAAAATGAAAATTATGTACCTACCGTAATTCTTGATCTTTCTGTGCATCTTCACCATTCATCACTATTTGGAGTGCCGGCCAGAGGCCAGGACCCCACAGGAGATTTTCTTTTTTTTTTTTTTGGAGGTGGAGCCGACGCAGGGGTGGCACCACCCTCGAGGCTGACGTGATACGTGGCACTCGCGGGTTGGCCATCACCTGGCGTCGACTCTGCCCTGGCTCCAGTTTTGCAAGCCAGCGAGAAGGATAGGAAGGGAATGAGGGGAAGGGCAAGGGAGCCCAAGGGATATCAAACTAAAAGCAGGAATAATAACAGAGGACAGCAAAGAGAGAGAGAGAAGCATAAGGGATTGGGAAAGGAGGGGGCCACAATCTCTGTGCGAAAGGAAAGGGTGGAGAAGGGAGGGTAGAGGAGGAAGAAAAGGGAAGAGTAGGAGACACTGCCGACCCCCGGGCAATGATCTAGGCCTTTCAAGGAGCAGACTGAAACCCAAAGCTGTCAGAATTAAATCCAGAAGGATTACAGGGCATGAGCACATGACCATGGTGCAGCATGGGTTGATAGCAGAAAGCAAGCTAGGCTTGAAGAGAACCCATCACTCAGAGGTCGAGGCAGGCCACAGGATTAAGGTGGGAGGTGTCTTCCCCTCCTGCCAACCAATGAGACAGTAGGACTGAAAAGGGGGTGTTAGAAAACACCTCGGGAACGAGAGAAACAGATCACCCCAAAGAGGGATGCAAAATAAATTTTAGGGGAAGCTAAAGGTTCGAGAGGTCCCTTTCTACCCCCCACCCGGCTCCTTCTGAGAAGGAGCCGGGGGTTCAACTCAAGAGGAAGAGGAGGGGAAACTCCAGTATTTTCAGAGCTCAATGGTACCTGTGTGCCTACCCAGAGGAGACCTTCCCCACTCCAAGGGAAGAGGGAGGAGGGGAGGTGCTGACCAATAAGGGAGACAAAACAGGGAGGAGGATCACTCAGAGACTGAGGTGCCAGGGGAAAGGAGAGTGGGATTTAGTGATGAATGGTGAAGATACACAGAAAGATCAAGAATTACAGTAGGTATGTCATTTTCATATCTTATCTGTGTCAATCTTCACCATTCATCACTATCTGGGTGAGTATCGAGCCCTCCGAAGGGGGCCCAGCACCTCCTAAAGGGACAGTGCCCCTTAGCCTCCAGTGGGGGAAGACACCAGAGGGTAGAACCCCTACAGGCCTGGTTAGGCTTGGGACTGGTCTGGGTGAGGCAGGGATCTCCTCACAGGAGATGGAAGGCGCCCCTGTAGCTCCCGCCTCACCCTACAGGAGAAAAGGTGGGTTCTCTGGAAAGCAGAAGAAATCACCGTACACCGGGCCAAGCATGGCAACGGGGATAGATTTATTAATTTTTTTTTTACTCCTCTGCTCCTCCTGGCCAGCACCTCCTTCAGACCCCCAGGGTCCTTACTTGTCTGTCTGCCATCTCCACGACCTACCCTACCTCAGATCGCAACCCTGAAGTAGCCTGGCTGCACCTCGAGTGGGTCCCCCTCCGAGAGAGAAGGCACCAGTGGGGTCGTCCAGCACTGCGGCATCGGCTCCAGGTGTTGCTGAGGCGGGAGTCCGTGAAGCCTTGGCGGCAGCGAGGGGACCAGAGAGCCTTCATCTGGCTTGGCCAGGGAGCCGTAATTTTCCTCCATTTTTCTTCCCTTGGAAAGTGACGTGCCCTGACGTCAAGGCGAGTGCCGATGTCCATCACTCCCCCGGAAATTAGAGCCCTGACCCCCTGCTATGCTCCCGGCCTCCGCCAGGGGCCAGCAGGTGCCTGGCTCGCATCCCCACCCTTTCCCCCTGGAGAAGGCGAGCCGTCTACGGATGCTCCAACCTTCTCCCCTGGCCAGCTCTCCAACAACCCAAGTCCGTTCCCGAACCCGGGTTGCCGGCATCGCAAGCGGAAATCCAACCACTGCGCCGAGGAGCCGGCCTATTTTTATTTATTTAATAGAAAAGTCAGATTTACAACCTTGCCATGAAGCCATGCCAACTGCCTAATGCAGATCGCTGTCCCCACCTGCCTGGAAGCCACCTCACTGGCGTCGCATGATGCCTTTGCTTGGTGCCTTGCAAGCTCCAGGCCCTGAGCAGAGAGGGCAATGACTTCTCTGGTTTCCTCCAAAAATCAGGCAGAGAGCTAGAATTTGTCCTAGCCGTGACCACAAGTACCTGTTTTAGGTAGCATGGTGGGGCTGATGCGCTAGCACGCAGAGCAAAATCTGTGCTGAGAAGAACGTCCTCCTGCACCAGAAATCAAAGTCCGAAGAGTCTGAATCTGCGGGCCGGTCATGGCTCAGGCTTCTATGCCCAGAGGGGGTATCCAAGAGCGTCATGCCTGAAGGGGAGTGAGGCAGAGTTCCTGGAGACCCCAGGGGGGTGCAATACCTCTGGCGGCGGTCCCTTGGGGCTGGAACTAAGGAAAAGGGAGATCACCAGACCTGGTGCGACACCTCCCGGAAAGGAACAGACCAGGCGGGAATTGAGAGGTTGACCACACTGTACTCGCCTAGGAAGGCTCATGCCAACCGGTCTGGATTGTGCTCTCCAAGGGTGGAGATATGGGGCTTGTTGAGCAACCCCGATAGGATGCGCAGATAGCTGGAAAGATCAGCCGCTGGGGAAAGGTGGAAGGATGTTTCCTCTCCCTCAGAGAAGGAAGACGAGGAAGCCGATGAGTCCGGAGATTCAGAGTCAAGCTGCACTGGGGAGTGGTGAAATACCTGTTCATCCATGGCTCTAAAGTAGACAGGAAAAAGTGTAGCTGAGGCCTGAACTGCTCCCAGGTAAGGGACCGGAAACACCTAGGAGAGGAGGAGTTGGCAAAAGCAGGTGGGCCAAGCACCTCCGAGGAGGAGCACGGTCTCTGCTCAGGCAGGAGGACAGAGAGGGTGATTCCAAAGGAGAGGGAGACCCGGTGGTCCCAGCAGACAAGAGCCGTTCAACCGTACTGGAATGGCCGGAGCTGTGCCCGATGGCAGAAATCCTACTGCGAGGTGACCGGGAACGTGTGGGTCCAAAAGAACGACCCCTGACCTCCTGTGAAGATATGCCTCTTGGAGAGACATCAGGGAAGATGCGTAGACCCGCGCTATGACTCCTCCCAGAATTTGTCTGGGTCCCCAGGAGAGGCCGCTGTGCTGAACCCTGGCTACTCAACCCTTCAGACTCCGAAAAAGCCTTCTTCCTCACCACTAGCTGAGGCAGCTGAAACACCCTGGCCGACTCCTGGGAGGCAGCCGGAGGTGCAGCGCCCTGGCCGGCTCAGAAGTCGGGCTAGCTAGGACAGCCACAGAAGGGGGTATGCCCACCGGAGGAGCAGACAGGCATCCAGCTCCAGGTTGCCCCGTGGTGTCCACCTGGGCACCTGAAGGCTGGTCAGTATCACTGACCCCAGAACCAGAAGAATACATATGCTCCCCAGTAGGGGGCCTAAGCATTAGACCCTGAGGAATCTGGGAGCCAATCTAGGTTAGCCTCCGCGTCGTCATCCTCATCCTCCTCCTCCTCCTCGGACGGCGAAGTCCGGACCCAGGCCACCCCCCCGATCCCTGCCGGTCCCAGGACCACGAGCGGGGCTGCTCTGCCCCCCGGCACAGTGAACAGCACCAGGGACAGATGCAGCACCACTCATGTCGCCGCCCCATCCCAGGCACCCCGAATGGCACTGGAGAAAGAGACGGTGCCGCCCCATCCCAGATGCCACGAGCGGCACTGGAGACAGAAGCCATGCCGCAGACGGGTCCCGCGCTGCTGCTCCTGTCCCCAGCACCGTGAGCAGTGCCAGAGTCAGAAACTGCTCTGTGGGCCGGCCAGGCACTGTCCGCAGTGCCACAAGCAACACAGGAGTCCAGGGCGGCACTGACAGACGGCGCCGAGAACCAAGCCGGCTCAGACCCGCAGATCCCCCAGAGCACGACACTGGGGAAGCCTTAGTTTCTGAAGAAGCGATTGCTGAAACAGTGCCTCCCTCCTGCACTGTGGAAGAAGCCCCCGCAGCGGCAAGCCTAAAAGTGGTGGAGGCCCCCTTCTTTGCGGGGCATATAGGACCAGAAGGGGACCTGGAGGAAGGGCCAAGAAACCTGACTTTGGCCTTCTGCGTGTGAGCCTGTCCTCCGAAAGTTGGCGGCGCAAGTCAGACCTTAAATGCGCACATTTCCAACACTCAGTGGCCCACAGAAAAACAGATGTCACAACGATCCATATCATGGTCGTGGCCTAACCAGGTTAAGTACCGGTCATGCTGGTCCGTGGCGGAAAAAACTCAGTCACAGGGACACCAACGAATTGGGGGCCAACCCGCCCTTGAAGATTTCTTTTTTTCCCCTCGAACGAGACATGACCAGATGATAAAGCAATAAAAGAAAACAAGGTACTCGGCGTCGATAGAAAATAAAAGGAAAGGTCTTACTGGGTATTCCGGGAGGTGGCACCAAGTACGGAGGCGAGCAGAACAGTGAACCGATGGACTAGGCTGCAATACACAGTTGAAAATTCAAGGCTTTCACACGAGGTCTCTTCTCAATGGCGGCAGAAGCAGAACTAGAGCTAGGGTGGAGTTGACGCCAGGTAATGGCCAACCCGTGAGTGCTGCGTAGCACATCAGCCTCAATTGCGGCGCAGGCTCCACCTCAAAAAAAAAAAAAAAAAAATCTCCTGCAGGGTGCTAGCCTCCGGCCGGTACCCCAAGCAGCGATGAATGTTGAAGACTAACACAGATAAGATCTAGGCAGTACTACTTTAAGTGGGGATGCAAAAAGGTCCAACTCTGGGTGACCCCATCTGGTGAACAGATCTTCCACGATGGATAAGAGAAGCTTCCACTCGTGCATGCTGGACTGTGTCTTGCTGAGGCTGTCTGCCAGGGTGTTTAGTATGCCTGGGATGTGGACTGCCAAGAGGACCAGGCTGTGGTCTAGTGCCCAGTACCATACTCTCATGGTATCCCTGCACAGAGGGTATGTATGTGTCCCCCCTTGCTTGTTGATACAGTAGACAACACTGAGATTGCCCAACTGGATCAACAACTGACTAGGAAGATGATTCTGAAAGATCTGCACAGCACACAGAACCGCCCGCATCTCCATGATGTTGATTTGCAGGGAGGATTTGATCTGGGACCATGTTTCCTGGGTTTGAAAGGGGCCCAGGTGCACCCCCCCCAAGCCTGAACCAGAGGCATCCATGGTGAGAATCTGCTTTGGGGGGGGAGGAGATCTGGAATGGAACCCATCTCCGTGACAGGTTCTGTGGATCCATCCAGCACTGGAGCACCTTGCAGACTGCGTTGGCCCCACTGGACTCTGAGTGTCCACTGGAGAAATCGCATGTGCAGCTTGGCCACGGGAACCATGGGAATGGCTGCAGCCATAAGGCCTAATAGCCTCAGGTATACCCACGCTGGGATATAACGGCTCCAGGCGACCTCCTGAGCCTGAGCAATAAGGCACTCTGCCCTGTTTTGGGGTAGGAAAGCCTTGCCCTGTGCCGAGGTCAGAACCGCCCCTATATATTGCAGCTTCTGGTACAGGATCAGGACGGACCTTGGCAGGTTGACAACGATGCCCAGGGAGAGAAATAGCTGAAGGGTTCTCTCTAGAGTCCGGAGGAGCTGCTCTCTGGATGAGACTTTCAGGAGCCAGTCATCCAGGTAGGGTAAAATATACAGTCCCTACCTTCAGAGAGCTGCAGCTACCACTGCTAAGCACTATGTAAAGACCCACAGCACATAGGATAAGCCAAAGGGCAATACTTAGAATTGGTAGTTCTCAGCCTGAAAAAGAATCGGGAGAAATCTACTGTGCGGTGAAAATGCCGAGATATGCAGGTAAGCATCTTGCATGTCCAGAGAGCACAGCCAGTCACCCTGCTTGAGTAGGGGCAACAAGCTTGGCAGGACGGCCATGAGAAATTTTTTGTACTGGACATAAAAACTGAGGTCCTCGAGATCAAAAATGGGCTTCAGATCTCCGGTTCTTTTGGGGACCAGGAAGAACACGGAATAAAATCTCCTTTCCTTGGCGCCTGGTCAGTGGTTCAATGGCCTTTTTCCACAGAACTGATTGTACCTCCGCCATAGGAAGGACAGGTGGGCCGGGGTATAAGTGGAGGGAATTGAAGGAGTCTCTGAGGGTATCTCTATGTGTTCCAGAGTGTGACCCCCTGTCTATTATCTGAAGAATTCAGGCATCTGAAGTGATGGTTCTCCATTGATTGAGATGGAGGGAGAATTGACCGCTGACCACCACCTCTTGGTCAGGGACCAGAAGAGGGGGGGTCTAGCAAGGAGTCAAGTGAGATGGATCCAGCCACTGGGGCTGATCCATCACCCCCAGGGCATTTTGCTTCAGTGCCAGAGGAGGAGGAAGTGGGAGTAGGCAAGGTGGAGGAGGCCCTTTCTCTTGCCCAGAGGACGGGAGGCTGCTCAGGACTTGTGGGAAACCTTGCAAAAAGGAGGGCGCTGTCTGCTTCTGGGCTGTGTATGATAGGTATGTATGTAAAAATTTTATTTATATAGTGATACAGCTATTAGGGTTTCAGAAACCCTATTTACAAGGCATACCTGTCTGTCTACAATACTAATTAATTCTATAATAGAAACATATAAGCCATGATATAGCGAGTGAACAGACTTAGCAGCCCTTCCAGATGCCTGTAGGTTATTGATGATGTCCTGAACATCTGGCCAAAATAGTTTGGAGCCATTGAAAACAGCATTAAGCACCTTTTACTGGACATCTTCTGCAAAGCCTGAGACCCTCAGCCAGGAGTGCCTACGGAAGTAAATGCCTGTGGCAGCAGCCCTGGCACCAGTATCAGAGATATCGTAGAAGGCCCTGAGGAGATGCTTGCTGATATCCTCCGCACTCTGCAAGTATTTAGGAACCTCCTGCTTTTGGGAACAATCCGGGAGGGCCTGGGCAGCAGCCTTGCCCTTCTTCCAGACAGTATTCTGGTACATGACCAGATGTGAGAGGTAATTAGCAATCCTCAGTCCCAAGGTGGAGGAGGCATATACCCTCTTACTCCAAAGGTCAATCCGTTGAGATTCCCTGTCAGGGTGGAGGGAGCTGAGGTGCTCTGGCACCACAGACCTGTCATTAACTGCTTTAATGCCCGCTGGCTCGATCTCTGGTTGGGCAGCATAGTAAGGTAGGCCATGAGGAGCATGATAAAACTAATCAGTCCAGTGGGGCATGGTAGGGACCATGTCAGGTCTATGCCAGGTGGCAGTAATGGCATTCCTCAGTGCTGGCAGGATAGGAGGAATGACCTTAGGAGAAGATTCAGGGATTTCCAGAAAGTCCACTAACTCCCATCTGGTGGCATCCTCTTCCTCAGTGTGACCTGGAGCTCCTACCACTCTTGAGAACAGACCGTTTCTTAGATCTATTGCAACAGTTCTTCTGTTTCTTAGCCTAATCTATCTGTTACAATTTCTAGTCCATAAGGTTGGCTACCCTTTCCCTTTCTTGACTATGCTAAAGTGTCCTCTTTAATTTTCCCTTTCCCTCTCAGGTCCTCGTACAGGGAGGTGGTTATTGTGGTGATCTCTGAGCTGATGTAAAACAACAGGCTGTGTTCCTCGTTGTGGGATTTAGTATGCAATGGACATTATGTCATAAAATACCTTGATGTATAAAACCTGTAAATGTTGAAAATGCCATGGCACTAGTTGTTTTTGATAAAGGTAAAGAGTTACTAGGAGACTGTATTATAGAAATTAATTTAGTTGTGCTATTTAAATGCATGTAAATTGCTGTAAACTGAACCAGTTTAAAATGGCATGGTGATTTGCATATATCCCATGATGCTTTGCATTATGGAAGTATGTGTGATGTGTTTCATTGAAACTTGGCTTATTGTTAATGCCCTTTGGGGTAACCCTTGTTTCAGTGCTAATGCTCCGAGGTTCTTTGTCCTTAGCTTGTTTTGTTTTGTTTTATTTGAGCCCCCACCACCCAAGCAAACAAGGCCCGCATAGGGGAGGCTGAATCGCAACCGCTAAGTGAGATCAGTGAGTCAGTAGGTGCTGGTTAAGTGTAGAGGAAAGACTTGCATAGTTTGTTGCTACAAACTGATATACTGAAGAAGGGATATGCCATTGCTGAAGGTTATCTCTGCATTTTGAATAAACATCAGAGAGAGATTATGTGTTGAACTTCAAGTTCAGTGTCTGGTCCATCTGTTATCCCACACCCCCTCCACACTCAGTATGGAAGCCCATGGCTTAGGACAGTTGCTTCATAACTTGAAAGAATGTAGAGTCTAGGCTGTGGGCCTGTCAGAGGAAAGAGGTTCCTCCTCTTCCTCAGGTACGATGAGGTGAGAATGATACTCCTCCTCAATGCTGACCTGCTGTAACTCAAGGTCCGACAAACGAGGATCAACGATGGCTCACAGGGAATTTCTTATGGAAGCGGGAGTGGCATCGACAATGGGGCTGTCGATGGCACTAGGGACCCAGGCTTACAAGCACCCAACTGGTGGACGATGACTGTGGTAAACTTGGCCAGAATATCACTGAGGTTGACAACAGTAGACTGCTGCATCGACAGTGGAGGGGCTGTCAGCACAGGGCACGATGCCCTGTCCATCGAGGCCTGGAAGCCTGAAGAACCTGACAGCTGCGGCGGAGGGGCAGTGGTCGATGAGCCGGGTGTTGATGAACTAGGGGCCCATGACGAGGGTCAAAGACTGGCTGCCCTGAGAGGTGGGCGGCAGCACTGTCACTATGGGTCTGGTAGGAACAAAGACCTATACAGCTATATGTTTCGGTGCAGTCGCAGCCAACGGAGGACCCCAGAGGAAGAAGAAAAGACCATCGGGGAGCGGGAACACCGCCGGAGGCAGCAATCCCAATCTCAGTCTTTCTTGAGACTTTTCCCCAAGGACTTATCACGGGCCTTTGTGGCTTGGGAGCTCAACGAACCCACTGGTGACCAGGAAGGAGGGACCCCAAGGACCCCTCTCTAGAACTGGCTACCTGCTGTTCCATCAGGAATTTTTTGAGAGCCTTTTTTTTGTCACCTGAGGGTGGTTTGATTGAATTTATGGCAGAGCTCACAGTCTGAGACATTGTGGTCAAGCCCAAGACAGCAGACACAGAGAATGTGGTTGTCTGAAGAGGCAGCGATGGAAGAGAGAAGTGGAGGGATTAACTCTCAACATAAACAAGGTAAAGGATTCTCTTATAAAAAAAGAGATTCTAAAAACCAAGTAAAGTAAAAGTCATAGGCAAAAATGGCTTGAAACTGCATTGGAGCTTCTGTGGAGACCTATGCAAACACAGTCGACGGTGGGAAAGAACTGAGGAGGGAGCAGGGCTGCTCACATGTTTATAGGGTTCGTGACATCGGCAGGTGACGTCAGCATGTGTGGCCCCAGTGGTACTGCTGAAAATATTCCGTGTAGATCCTGCTTCACTGATGGTGAAGTTCCATATGTGTGACAAGATGACAGATACCCCCGATGAAGATCGTATGCTTTCGCATAAACTGGTTCAGAATGTGCTGATCCAGCATGAAACGCCAGCCCCCCATTCATTTTGGAATGAGGAAGTACCTGGACACATATCACTGAGAGGCCAAAATATCTGGAACATGGGCTAACAACCCCGTGCTCAACGAGCCGAGCAATACTGGCTCAATGGGAAGATGTGTCCTTTGACACCCTCCACTCCAGAAGAGCTTGGAGGCAGTACAGTGGGACAGCTTCTAAGTCCAAGGGCAACCCTCTGGCCACCATTTCTAGAACCCACTTGTCTGAGGAAATGGCAGACCACTGTGGTAAGAAATGGAGCAACAGACCTTCAACTGGGAGCTGGTACACAGGCTGGATGGGTGTGTGTGTGTGACATCTCACAACCTGTCACTGCACACAGCAGGGGCTGCAGAGGCACCAACCACCTCAGTCCCCCCCCCCCAGGGTTGCACAGCAAATTTTGGCTTTGGATGCCAGGGTTGAAACGGTCTCTGATGGGCTGCTGCTGGGACTGATGTAGCAAAAAGGACTGAAACTGAAAGGCCTTCTAAAGGCTTTTGGGCATTTTGGTCTTTCTTGAACACAGTCATTGGATCTAGGGTGGTACTAGACTACATACTGTTAATGAGATGTCCTTCCATGCCAGGGCTGCAGAGATCAGTGCCCAGGAAGGGGACATAGGCCAGTTTATGCCAAGTGTCTGCTGTGAATGTGGACAACCCTAGCAAGGCCCTTAAGTGCATGGTGACGGCCATAGCCATGGCACAGGAGTCGCCCACATCCAAAGCAGTCTAAAACTGGCGTTTAGCCAGTGATTGACACAGGTAACCTGAATAGGAGGCTGCTTGTTGACTGGAAGGTTGGAAAGAAGTACCCCAAATGCCACAAACAGGGAATGGCCAAAATTCATGTAGAAAGCATGACAATGACTCAGTGATGCAGCAGCGTACACCTTTTTAGCTGTGTGGTCAATCTTCTTAGACTCTGCCTGGAGGCTTGTCCACATCTTTCGGCCTTCAGATTTACAGAAGGTTGAATCTGAAACCAAGCACTTCATGGAGGAGTGGTTGGAGAAACCAGAAAGAGTGCCTGTTGGGACTGCATACTTAAGGACCATATGGGTACAGGGTGCTGAACGGATTAGCTCCAGGGGCGGTCCCAGGATGGCCTCAGCCATGGGAAAGGCAAGCCCCAGAGAATCATCCCTGTCCAGTAGGTCATTAAGTTGGTATTTGGTAGACTTCTGAACCGGCTCTAAGGGAACCTCCATGGACTCTGACCTAAGTCGGACCAGAGCCCCAAATGACACTAGGCCATGGCCAGTGATCAGCTCCTCAACCAATTCCCGGTTAAACGTTATCAGTTCTGGTCGAGGCCATCGATGACTCACCTTCAGATTCCTCAAAGATGACCCTCAACCACCTGCCACCATGGACCACACTGGCATCCTCATCCTGGGCAATCTCCAAGAGCCAGCCTGGCAAGCTGTCCACAGGACAAGACTCCTTGGTCATGGCCCTGAACAGAGGCTGCAGTGGAGGTGTCTCTACCCTAAGAAACAGAGATGCAGATGCTGGCAACTGCTGAAAAACATGATCTAGCATGGGAATGACCGGTGAAGGCCAAGGGACAAGTACAAGGTGTGACGTAGACAGCCAACTCTGATTGCTGTATCAATTTTTTATTACATATAAAATATGTGATGGGAAGGTCAGTTTGAGGAAACTACTGTCTTACTGGAACTGACACATCAAGACCCCACCAGGGATAAGTTCAAAGGACAGGACATAGCTAAACTGCAGATATCTGGGGTGCAATTACCTTGTCAATTTGCTTTCATCCCAGGAAATAAGATTAGCCCTTCATAATTCCCTCAGGGAAAATCTTTTGACTTACAATAGTTGTCAGGAAGAACCTGAGAGGGAGGGGTGTCAGAGAGAAGCCAGAATGGACAATGAAGAGAGGTTGATGTCTGAGCCAAGGAGGACCCAGACGAATTTGGAAGGTCCAATATACTTTCCCGGGAAACCCTTGAATTACATCAAAGAGACCTTTGAGGTGTAGATTCCAAGGTCCAGACGGGATTAAAGAGGCAAATACACTTTTGCTTGAATACAGTGACTTAGATCAAAGAAACTTTTGAGATGTATGTGTAGCAGAGCACAAACCGGTTTGGTCTGGTTAACCTGAGGGAGGAAAGGCAGTGAGGTCACCTATTATGTTATTTTAAATATTTTATTTGGACATCCTGTGAGATAAAATATAGATGTCGTTACACCAAGGCGGAGCTAGTGACCTCATGAGAAGGCTGGCTCAGAACTGTGCTTAACTGCTGAGAGAACCTGGACAGAGACACACAAGACAATATTTCTGAATGACAGAAGAGAGACCATCAAAGCACTGAAGTAAGGACCTTAGACAAGATTAGTCTGAAGTTACTAATTGTAGGAACTGAACGTTTACCTGTTTGTTTTAAGGCTGTATGTGTTGGGATATATATTTGTTCTGTATTTATTGTTCTGTTTTGATATTTTAAAGTAAAGAGTTATTTTTATAACGGAAACTGTCTGGAGTGCCTTGACATTTCTTTTTATTTTAAGTGGAGCTTTTAAAGGATATCAGTAACACTGTGTATGGGCTTATTGTATACCAAACTGGGAAATGGATAGCGTTCTCTAAAGCCTTGCATAGAGTTCTAAGGGTTCATTTGAAAGACCTGGTTAGGTGCCCGTAGGAAAAGATATCTGGCCCCCCGAAGACAGAATTATCTGAGCCTGATAATTGGGTACGCTAACAAGAGGTTATCAGTTTGTATCCCTCCAGATCTTGAGACTAAGGTGACTTGAACCCACAAAACAGACAACAGGGTTACCTTGTTCCGTTCACTGTACACAAATCATACGCTCAGAGGTTGGCACTTTGGGAGTAGAGGGCTGACCGGCTGAGCGAGTCTGTGACACAAGGTATCTCAAAGGGTCTCCGAGATACTTTTGACTGTCCATAAACCTTACACCTGGAAGACATACACAGCAAAATGGAAAAGATTTTCCGTCTGGTGCTCCAAAACCTTTATGGACCCCTACAGGTGTTTACCTGACAAGGTTCTGAACTACTTACTAGACTTTTCCGATGCTGCTGCTGTTTAAGAGGTTCCTCAAAGGTATTTTCCCATCAGGAAGTCTGTGACTACCTGGGACATCAACCTTGTGTTGGATATGCTCACTCACAAACCTTCTGAGCCCACTGCAACTTGTGACTTAAAAGTTTCTAACTTGGAAAGCAACATTTCTGGTGGCTATCACCTCTGCATGGAGAGAAACTGAAATCCCTGCTTTGTCACAGATCTCCGTATACTGTTTTCCACAGTGATAAGGAAGTGCTCTGGATACACCTCAAGTTTTTACTTAAGATGGTGTTTGGAGTTCTACGTTAAATCAGGCTATAATCCCACCTACCTTCTTTGCCAACTTACAGAATGAGGAAGAAAGGACTCTCCACTCACTGGGTGTTAAAAGGGTCCTTAGGGTTTTACCTGGACAGGGCTAAGGACTTCAGACAGTCTAAACAGCTTTGTCTCTTTTGATCCTAATCATAAAGGAGAGCCCATTACAATCACATGCATTTCTGCCTGAACTGTAAACTGCATTTACCACTGCTATGCTATGGCCAAGGCCCCTGGAATTCTGTGGTT
Source organism: Neoceratodus forsteri (assembly GCA_016271365.2). NCBI lineage: Eukaryota > Metazoa > Chordata > Ceratodontiformes > Ceratodontidae > Neoceratodus > Neoceratodus forsteri. The sequence continues at coordinate 515,545,287 of CM028137.1, forward strand.
CTGCGGTTGCGGAATTTGCCGCAGAATTTGCATCATGCCGCAGAATATATATAGTGCTGCAGAATTCATTGTTTTTGGTGAATTTTCATATAAATATACTGTTTTTCCATAGTGTCAGGCTTTCTTTCCCACCTCGTTTATCCTGAAGCCCCTCCTCTATGCTCAGCATATGATGTCATCGATGACATCACATCATAGCTAGACAATGGCAGGACTGCATTCTGCCAGAGAAATGAATAAATCATGCCGCAGAAATCAGAAAATGTTGCCGCAGAAATCAAGGAGCCCTGCTGCAGAAATCAGAAAATTCTGCCGCACAACACCAGGGGCCCTGGCTATGGCTCAAGTTAAACTAAAGAGCAGTGTACTCGCTACTCCACCAGAGCAGGTGCCACTTCCCTGGCAGAAATGTACTCTGTGCCTGTTGGTGGCATCTGCACTGCTGCAACTTGGAGCACAGTGCACACCTTTATGAAGCATTATGCTCTTGATTTCCATGCCAGGTGGCATTGCAGTTTTGGCAGGACAATTCTGAATGAATTACTATCCTAAGTGAGCACGAGCTCCAGCCTCCCTAGCCCGGAGGATTTTATCTGAGCTTGGTACTCTGAACCACATGTGGGAATCAATGGTGAAAATTGATTCTTGGATGATACACACTTGGAAATTATGTACTTAACAAAACCACTGATCTTCTGAAAAACCTTCACCACACCCACCCACCATCCCCCGAATTCACTCCAGTATTGTTGCGTTGTGGTCTTTGCCCCTTTGCACTTGGTCTGGGCTGTGAAGACACTGTGTTACTTAGTCTGGTGTCACTTCTTAAACGAGCCACCAGGGCTATCTTATGTCCTTAGGTTAAGTGCATAGGTTACTCATTAGGTTCATGTTGCTTAACTCCTCAGTAAAAAAGTTACTGAGGTGGTTGGAGGTTGGTGCCACTGTATACCAGCAGGCATGTGCGACGACACGCGTGTGGTTGTTACTGGTCACTAACCCCCAGAAAAGGTCTGGCTCCTGCAAGGTCATAGTGCCTCTGGTACAGATACACAAGGAGTAATCAATGGCGATGATATCTTGGAAGATCAAGAATTATGGTAAAAATATAATTTTAATATCTTTCTCAGCCCCACAACCTGCAACAGTAGTGCCCGTGTTTCCTGCTGCAGTGAAAACAGCTCTCCCTAAAGGTCTGGAGGGAAAGACACAGCTCCCTGAAATCCTCAGAGAATGACCCTCAGACACTAGTCTTTGCCAGGAACAGTTCAGAGACCAATGAGGATCTCACCACAGGCGCCACCACCTCCTCTTCCATTACCGATAGCTGTGCAGCTGACCTGCCAGCTGCTGGGGTCTTTTTGTGCTTTTTGGTTGACCAAGAGGCAGTTGAGCATTCCTGTTCTCAATGAATGAGGGAAGCATGGTCTGACACAAGCAGCATCCAGTGACATTGTGCTGTTTGCCAAGGCAGTAAAGGCAAGTGTCGTGTGGATCTGTGGTCAACATTTTCTGCCAACACCAGGTGCAGAAATACAGGTTACTCACCTGTAACAGGAGTTCTAGGAATGGTATATGTTGTTCATCCACACTCATTGGCAGGTATCCTTGCCGCTTTAAATCTTGCCGGAAGGTCTTCAAGCTTGCTCCTCCCACCCACCCGGGTGGTATAACTCTCGGCTCCGCCCCATGACGCCAGATCTGGCCCGCTGGAAGCTCAGGTTGTCTGTCGCCGGGTCAGAGGATGTCAGGTAGGATGAACAACATATACCATTCCTAGAACTCCGTTACAGGTGAGTAACCTGTATTTCTGGACATGGATATGTTGTTCATCCACACTCATTGGCAGACTCCTAGCAGTTCTCCGGGAGGAGGGAGGCAAGACGACACCCCAATACTTACTTGGGAAAGAGAGACTGGAGAACCGAGGCCCCAAACCAGCATCCCGGGCGTGACTCAAGGTCGATGTGGTAGTGGGTAATGAAGGTGTTTGCTGACTTCAGGTAGCAGCCCTGCAGATTTCCTGGATAGGGCGTCCCTGGAAGCAGCCACGGTTGCAGCAGTATGGCGGGTAGAATGAGCTCTTATCCTCTGGGAGGCTCCATGCCCGCCAACTTATAGCAGAAGATCTATGCAGGAGGTTACCCACTGCTTATCGTCGGCTTGGCTGCGGAGTCTGCCAGATCATGACTTCAGCGTGGGTGACAAACGCTGGCGAACCTCTCCCGAATTTCAGCCGTGCGCTCCTTATAATAAGCGGCGCCTTCTAGGGTCCAGAGTATGGAGCCTATATTCGAGCCTCCGAGGTGTGATTGAGTAGAACACCGCAGAGTCAACACCTGGTTGCTGTGAAACTCCCGACACCACCGAAGGAATTTCGGTGGGGCGAGGACAACCTTGTCCTTGTGGAAGACCAGGTAAGGAGACTCGATGGGCGCCTGGGCTCTCCATCCTTCTGGCTGACGTGATAGCCACCAAGAAGGCGTCTCCACGACAGGTGAGAGAGAGCACCTGTGCATAGGTTCGAATGGCTTGCCCATGAGCTTTGCCAGTACCAGCAGTAGATCCCACGGAGGTGGGGGGTTCCCGCACTGGAGGAAATGTGATCAAGGCCTTTGAAAGCCCAGACCACCTTCTCTCTCCACTCGACTGCTTCCGGCCCGCGCCCGTAAGCAGAGATGGCTGCCAGGTGCACCCTTAGGTCGCACTAAGCCCTTGACTAGAAAGGGACCATAAATAGTCCAAGATGCTTGCCAAGAACAGGAGGAAGGGTCCAAGCCCTTGCCCTGACACCAAATGGAAAACCTTTTCCATTTGAAGGCATAGCATTTTCTGGTCGACTCCTTACGGGACGCCTCAACTACATTGAGGACCTCGTCAGAAAGACCCAAGGCCTGGAACTCTAGCCGCTCAGGAACCAGGCCGTCAGGTGCAGGGATTGAAGGTCCGGATGGAACACCTTCCCCTGATTGACTGAGAGCAGGTCCGGGCGAGCTGGAAGCTGCACGGAGTCCTGGAGCTGAGACTGAGGAGATCTGGACGAACTAGGCAGGGCCAGTCTGGGGCTATCAGAATCACCTGCGCCTTGTCCCTCCTCGCCTTGAGAAGCACCTTGTGGATCAAAGGGAATGGGGAAAGGCGTAAGAGGCCGAGGGTCCACTGCCTCGAGAGGCATCCCTGCAGCGAGCCCTGCTGAGGGGGCGGGCATGGAACAGACTCAGCCTGCCTCTCCTGGAGGCAAACAGGTCCACCTGAGGTGTGCCCCAAAGGGAGAACAGATGCTGTACTACCTCCGGCAGGAGAGACCACTCGTGGGATGCAGCCCCTATCGGCTCAGGGCATCGGCCAGGGTGTTGGAGGCTCCTGCCACGTGAATGGCTAGGAGATCCGCCTCCAGGCTGCGCACGAGTGACCAAATGCGGAGAGCTTCCTTGCATAGAAGCATGGAGCGCGTCCCGCCCTGGCGGTTTAGATAGTACATGGTCGTGGTATTTTTGTCCGTCTGGACTCGGACCACTTGACCCCGGAGGAACGGAGCAAAGGCGGTGAGAGCTAGGCGGACCGCTCGGAGCTCCAGCAGGTTGATGTGGAATCGGGACTCCCGCGGGGACCAGAGGCCATGAGCCCGGTGTTCCCCCAGATGGGCACCCCAACCCATCAGAGAGGCATCGGTCGATAGAGAGCGCTGGCTCGGGCGGACGAACGGGATGCCCTCCTGCAAATGATCTGGAACGTTCCACCACTGGAGAGCGTTCCACATCCCCTGTGTCACCGACACAAGCTGGTCCAAGGGATCGCAGCGTTGTGACCACTGGCTGGCCAGTCCCCACTGAAGGGGACGCATGTTCCAGCGCCCCAACGGACCACGCTGGTACAGGCCGCCATGAGACCCAGGAGGCGCAGGAAGTCCCGGGCAGGGCGCAATTGCCCAACCAGAAATGATCGGGCAAGGAGGAAAGAACCTCGCCCTGTCCGCCGGAGCCGCGCTGGCTCAAGAGAGTCGAGCTGCGCCGATGAATAGAATCACCTGCTTCGGCTCGAGTTCGACTTGGCCTGTTGATAAGGAGGCCCAGTTGAGAGCAGACCTGGAGGGCCAGATCTCTGGACCACTCCGCCTCCTTCCTGGAGGGAGCTGCTATCAGCCAGTCGTCCAGGTAAGGGTACACCCGGACCCCTCGGCGCCGCAGGAATGCTGTCACCACTGCCATGCATTTGGTGAAGACCCTGGGAGCTGGAGACAAGCCGAAGGGCATGGCTTGGAACTCGAAGAGGGATCCTTCCGCTCGGAAGCGAAGGAATCTCTGGTGAGGACGGATAGGACGGGACGTGACCGTCCTGCAAGTCCAGAGAGCAGAACCACACGCCGCGTTCCAAGGATGGTATTATCTGAGCCAGAGTGACCATCCTGAAGGTTCGAGACCTTAGGAACTTGTTTAGGTCGTGTAGGTCGAGAATGGGGCGCCAGCCCCCCGTCCGTTTCGGAACCAGGAAGTACCTGGACACAAACCCTGGGTCTGAAGGGGTCCACCACCTCTCTTATCACCTCCTTCTGGAGGAGGGAGGCGATGTCGGCTCGACGAGCCGCCAGTGAGGCTGGGATCCCGGCTCCGAGGGCACGGCTCTGAAGGGTGGTGCCTGCTTGAATTCCAGAGGCAGGCCTCTTCCCACCACCTCCAAGACCCACCTGTCCGTGGTAACAGCGGACCAGGCGGAACGGAAGTGCGGGCCGTCCCCCACGGGGACCAGGGGTAAGGTGACGGAATGGGGCGACACCCTCAGCCCGTCACTGGGCAGGCTTGGAGGAGGGACCGCCGAGGACCTCCTGGGCCTTTTCCTCCCTGCCTCCTGTTAGAGGAAGCCGGCGGCTTGGGTTTGGGATGCCAAGGCCGAGCCTGCTGGCCCTGGCGTATGCCTGGGCAGGCGCGGGGCACAGAAGGACGAAAGAGCTTAGGCTGTGGCTTGCGGCCTTGTCCTTCTGGCGGAAGAGACCGAGTCAAGGTAGCATTGGACTTCTCGATCCTCTGCAGGTGACCTTCCACCCCAGGGGAAGAGGTCAGTCCCCAAAAGGGAACATCCGCCAACTTGTGCTGGGTATCCGAAGTAAAGGTGGATATCCTCAGCTCAAGCCCTCGACGCATAGCCACTCGCGGCCGCCCCGATCTGGCACATGAGTCCCCTATATCCAAAGCAGTCTGGAGCTGCTGTTTGGCCACTGCCCTGCCCTGGTCCCGCACCTGCTTAACCGTAGTCTGCAGATCAGCGGGAAGATGAGGATGACCTCATCCAGGAGCCCAACAGGGCATGAGAAAATGTGCCATGAGGCGGCCGAACTGGCCTGGCGAGGCCGAGAGGACGCAGCGTGACTTTTCGCCCGACATAGTCCAATTCTTGGACTCCTTGTCAGGAGGTTTGTCCACATCCCTGCCGTTGCCGGGCTCGAACGCTGTCGGTAACCAACCCTCAGCAGAGGGTGTTCGAAAACCGGACAAGGAACGGTAGGGACGCATACTTCCTGACCAAAGGCGCGAGGGCAGGAAGCGAGGCGCTGCAAAGCTCCAGTGCCGGACCCACTATGGCCTTGTGCCACGGAAAGGCCTCCGTCGGAGAATCCCTCGGTCCAGAATCTCCGTGAGGATACCTGGCCCGCTTGGAAGCGGGTTCGAGCTCCATCCCGGTGGACTCGAGATGAGCCAAGCAGTCCTAGGAAGGACGACGGGCTATCGTCCATTGACTGACCTCCTGAAGACTCCAAGTCCAGTCGCTTGAGAAAAGGAGGAATCATCTTGACTCGGAAGAGTCCTCGAAGAGCTGCCTCTGGCCTGAGCCACCTTCACCTGCCGAGGTCGGTCGGGAGTGAGGGTAACTGACAGCGATGGGGTAGACCCTCAGCCGACCGAGAATCCTTGGTCGGAGCCCCAGTTGTGGCTGTGGAGGCGGAGGTTCCACGAATCGGTGGAGCAGCTGGTTTGGCGAACAACCCGGCCTGGGTATACTCCTCGGATAAGTCGAGGGTTGTGTCGGCGCTCGGTGACAGCCACTTAATGGCCGGGGAAGGAGGCGGGTCGGTTTACTCCCGGCCAGGAGGGCTGTTGCAACATAAGGTCCTTGTACCGTCCGCGTAATTCACGCTGCTGCTCCCTCATCCGAGGAGGAGGAGAGACAGCGGCGACGCCGCTTACCGCGGTGCCGAGACCGAGACCGCCTATGACGGTGGGATCGGCTGGACCGCGAAGAGGTCCGAGACCGAGAGTCCCGGAATTTCCGAGGTCGGTGCGGGGAGGTGTCGGCCGGAACCGGCACTCCCTTTGGCTCGGATGGTCCATCCGAGGGCTCCGGAACCGGAGGCACAGGCGAGCCCACGGGATCCTCAACTCCTCCCGGGGGAACCGGGAGAGGGAATCTCAGCTGCTAAAGCGACAGCCCGTCAATGGGCGAGAAAAATCTCGACTTCGCCGGTGGGAGTCTCGGTCAACTGGCCTGGCGGGGACACGTGAGGCCAGTGGCCGAAACCCGTCGACAGCCTGACGAGTCGGCGGCCGGAGAGGGACCTTTCCCGCTCCCAAGAGCGTCGACGGAGGGACTTACCCTGTCCCTCTTTTGGACCGAGAATAAGGTCCATCAGACGTAGGCCTTCTCCTTTAGTGGAAGGGACAGACAAAGCTCCTTAAAGGAAGCCGTGTAAGAAGAGCCCAGAGAGGCGGGATAAATGCAGCGGCGAGGAAAGATCGGCCCGCCACCTCCTCTTCGAGGCGACCATCCGCCGAGCTGATCCGCCGAGCCCGTCGCCAAGGACACCGCCAACCGGGCTTCCTTGGACTTCACCGGAGGGAAACGCTTCTCGGGACGGCCCAGTTGCAATCGGGCAGCACGGTCTTCGAGGACGTAGGCCGAGAAAGATGAGCACAGGTCGCAAGCCTGCGGGTCGTGCTCAAGGCCTAAGCAATAGACACACGTGGAGTGTGGATCCGTCCGAGACATCTTCTGCCCGCATGGGCATCTCCGAAATCCGGGAGTCGATTTGTCCATCGCAGCCGCGAGGGATAGAAGACTGAAGTCTTTTTCGCAAAATTTATTTTTAAATCCGCAAACGGAGAAATAGGAACCAGTCTCAAACGCAGAGCGTTAAGGAGGGAACCTGAGCTTCCAAGCGGTAAGGAAGATCTGGCGTCATGGGGCGGAGCCGAGAGTTATACCACCCGGGTGGGTGGGAGGAGCAAGCTTGAAGACCTTCCGGCAAGATTTAAAGCGGCAAGGATACCTGCCAATGAGTGTGGATGAACAACATATCCATGTCCCTAGAACTTGGGATTCTTGCTCTCCATCAGCAATCATGACTGGGAACTGGAGCTGAAAGATAGAGTACTTAGAATTGAAAGTGACTTGAAAAGTCTGAGAACTGCCAAAGAAGTGTTTTTAAAAACTCAGTCATTTAATGCCCCAGAGTTGCAAAGGAGGAGACCTGTCCCCTTCAATGGAAAGAAAGATCTGACATCACAGGATGGAGCCAGAGGATACACCACCCTGCTGGCGGAAGGAGCTTAGTTTGAAGACTTCCAACGACTTGCCTGTTTCCAGGAAGACCGCCAGACTGGACAGTGAACTGTATCTATGTTAGAAATAATACATTTTAATCTTCATGTTTTTGTTACTTTTGTTACAAACCTTGAATGTAGGGGAGAGGTAGTTCTTCAGGAACCAGAACTTCACTGGTGTCTTCGTGTGTTTCAGTACCGAAAGCATCATAATTCTGTGGAACAGAAATAACATCAGTGTGTTTCATTATGCGCCAGACCACGGCTGTAGTTTAAACAGCAGTAAGACGAGATGGAATGTTAGTTCTGTTTCATTATCTTAAGTTCTGGTCAACTAGCTAATTAGTAGGTTAAAATGTGAGACAGTCTTGAGGAAGGTGTACAGGTCAGGGGAAGGGGGATGTCCATCAAGACTAAACAGCTTTTTCAAAATTTCTCACATTGTTAAAATTTGATCCATGTACACAGACCATGGTTCCTAGTCTCTTGTCTAGTGTAAGTCTGTAAAAATGACATTTTGTTTTCACTTCCTGTTTATGACCCTTCCATTCATCAGCACAGCCTCCCTACTGGACATCCAATGTCTACTGAACCCACAACACCCCTCATCTCAAATGCCTCACCTCTAGGTAACCTTGGCTCTACCCCTAGTGGGATCGAGAGGAGGTGTACCTTGGATACTCTTATTGCATCACATGTCATGGCTGAAGGTGGTGCACGGTCCAGATTTACAGAGGACCATCATCAACTGCTGCAGCCATTTTCCCTCCTGTTACACCCAGCCCTTCGTAAATCTGTGCATCCATGGCCTCAATGCATGAGTGTAAACGGCAGTGTGCCAATCACAAGCCCAGCAGATGTCCCCCCTCCCAACATGCCTCCACTGCGCTTCCACATGTGGTCACCCAGTGGCGGCACTGAAGAGGAGACAGGGAACCTTCACTCCCTGGAGGAGGTGAGCATCATGTGGGACACTCAATGCCCCCCCAATGGCCCAAGCTGGCTTCCTAACCTGTGTTACCAATGTCATGGACGGTTGCTCTACTACTGCACTAAAGGAACGGAAATGACACATATTTTAATAGTTTAGAAATGAAGCATGTCTTCAAACCAATGAGAACTTATTGCTAAATTGGAAAGGCCTTATATATACTTTAAGTTTATTCAAAATCAAGACAGAGGTATGTGCTATTGAGCTGAGGCATATTCACGTAAAGTCCTGTGAATAAAATCAGTAAAATACTGCACATGAATATGTTACAATGGCAATGCACCTGCATCCATACGTATAGGTTACTTTTTCACTAAGTATGCTCAATCATCTGAACAGTCTTCTGGCTCAACTCCTCCTGAAACTTAGTCATGTGGTCCCCAGGCTCAGACCCTAGTAATCTCATAGATGCACACTGAAGGCAGGTATTGAAAGTAAGTCTTTCAAGGGAAGGTAGGGTGGGTAATGTGGATCCGAACTGAATACCAGAAGTAGAAAAAGCAGTTACTTATCGTAACAGAAGGTCTTTGAGCAACACTCCTCCATAGAGCCACACTATTGTAACTATAAGCCGCCACGTCGGGACCACTGAAAATCTTTGCTAGCGGGGCAGCCCACACCAACATGCACTGTCACCACCAATTTATGTGGATGGCCCCATCACACTTTAGTTTCTCGCCAGTGACAAGCTTGGCAGATTATCAGATGAGCCAACCAGGACTAGGACCAGGCACACAGGAGAAGACATGGAACCTGAGATAAATGATGCTTTAATAGGGCTGAGGAAGAATAATCAGCATGCGAAGGCAGGCAAGATTTCCAGGACAACCCCCTGAGAATAAAAGAGGGAGAAGGTGGGAGGGTGAGCCACTGTGGCTCAATGGGAGTAGATTCTCTTAGAAGATCTACTGCTATGGTAAATAAGTGCTCCATCTTCTTCTAGGACATCTCCCTCCATTGAGGAACACCATCTGAACAATTCCCGTGCAGTACTTAAGCACCGTGGAAGGCAGGAAGGGTTAAATGACCCTAAGACAAGAGGCCTTGCAGAACAGTAAGGCCAAAGCCGGCACATCTGAGAGAGACAATGTCACAACTGTTGTGTTTAGTGAATGAGTTAACAGTACTCAGACTGGCAGCAGCACTGTTGTCAGCAGCAGACATATTGTGAAAACAAGGCAGAGGCCCAGGATGAGACATGAAAACAGGTTACTCACCTGTAACCATGGTTCTAGGAGTGGTATATGGTTCACAGCCACACTCTGCCAGTTCCCCTGGAGCAATCTCATTGGCTAGACATCTTTAAATTAAGCTTCCACCACCTCGACAGTATATCCCCGGACTCCACCCCATGACATCAGATCTTGCATGCAGGAAGCAGGAATCCTCGTGCCACTTGCCAGGGAAGGCCAGGTGGGTTCTGTGGATTTAAACTATACAGTATTCAGTTACATACTTACCGTAACAGTAGATCTTCAAGAAAATCTCTTTCATCCAGCCACACCCATGGAACTATTAGTTGCCAGGCACTAGGACCAGACAGAAACTTTGCAAGCCGTCAGCCAGGGGCTGCCCACGACGATGTCAAACGTCGGCTCATACATAAATGTGGGCAGACCCTCCTCTCCTCAGTTCCCTGCCGGAGATCATGCTTGGAGGACCGCTCTATAGGGAACCAGGAGAGAATCCTGTACTCTGTGAACCTAGGTGAGGCAGGAGGCTAAGGGTAGACTACAATGGAGAAGGGAGCAACCCAGGCTACAGTTTTAGGCCCAAAAGGGGGATGGAGGTGATGAGAGATTCTCTCAAAAGATCTAATGTTATGGTAAGTATGTAACTGCTCTATCTTTCTCGAGGATCTGTCTTTCATCAGGCCACACTTATGGAACGAGTACCAAGTGTAGACCTGCCTGACCTACAGTTCCTATGATGATGTCATGATTTGGTCCCCAATGTGGACTATTATATGTAGTTAGTATAAGGTGTAATGTTATTTATTTATGCTTAGGCATGATTTACTGACAAACTATTATTTAGCTATGAGCAGTGTTATTCAACCATGATTTTCTCACATAGTGTGTTACTGTGATTTACTGACATACTGTTAGATATATTTGTGGTCTTAGCGTGCCCCCTACAGCAGTAAGCCATAATTATAATGTTTAGCATACTTAATCATATTTATGATATTTTTGTGGTCTTAGAGCGCCACCTACTGCCATTAGGCACACTGCCATAATCAGCAATTTTATGACTTGTTCTGTTGTTCTAACAAATAGCTATAATCAGCATATTACACATTAGGGAGAAATTGTTTAACCAGGAAAGGCACACTAGGCTGGAGCTTGTTTCCAGGTGCAACCTGGGAGCACGAGGAAGTTAAGTGACTTGCTTAGGGTCACACAGTATGCAAGTGGGGGCTGATGGGATTAAAACCCATGTCTCCAGGTTTGCAGCTCAGTGCCTTAACCACTGCACTATACTATACTGCAGCCCATTACAATGTATTATGTAAATGCCAAGATCTCGGGACGAGCGGCCCACTGTTTGCACTAACAGAAATGTTTTGTATAATGTACGTATGCACATGTCCCATTACCATGTAACGGGCTCCTTTTCTTATCTTACTATAAGAGCTTGTTATGTACTGAAGTTCACAGAGATAGATGATTTCATCTGTTATAAAGGGGTTCCTGACTCCCAACATATATGATATGCTGTCCTATTTACTTGTTTTTAGGGAATAAACCTTTAGTTGTACTATCTGCTTTCTGAGTCGTGTATTGCCAGACCATTTGGTCTAAAATCTGCTAGATAACAATTTAAGAAATGGCAACTGAGGCACAGACCAAATCGGTCTGAACCAAACAGTCAATACAGAATGGAGTGCGGTTAAAGGGAACTTATAAGGGGAGCTCGCAGGGTAGACCTGCGCCCATTCCGTTCGACCAATATGGCCCAAGTCACAGCCTCCCCATGCCCAGAACAGGAGAGGGAATCACAGAGGGACCTGAACTTATGCTAACTTGTTCACCAGCGGCATTGGGCTGTACACTCTGGGCCCTCGACTAGTGCAGAAATAGGGGAAACCTTCAAATGGCCATAAGCGCAGAGCTTCAATTGGCTACTTCAAATTTTCTAACCTCTCATGGAGGTTGGGGGGATTTTGTGCTGGGCGCAAAAACACACAGTCACCTGATACAGCAGGTGTGCATGCTGTACTTGGAGACCAACTATATGGTCAAAAAGAAGCAGGACCAAAAGAAAATGATAGCTGCTGCTCTGTATATCACACTTTAGGCAGTGGAATCAGATGTCCTAGCTCTGAAACGCAAATGTAAATGAGAAGAAATTTCTCAATTTTGCTATCCAATAAAAGAATGATTCTGAAATAGGAGCTGGGCTCCAAATACAAAGAGAAGGACAAGCAATGGAGGGAGTTGGAAAAAGAGGTTGAATGGCTCAAAAGTAAGTCTCATGATGTAAGGCACTGTACTGTACAAGAGAAAGACAGAGACACTGTCACACTGACAGGACTGTGAAAGGTTACAGCAGGATAAGAAACATGAATTGCAACTGATTGAAGTGAAAGATACTATGCGGAATGAGTGTGCTGAAATGGATGAAGAGTTAGTGAAATGTCAGGATAGTATGGAAAGGGAGCTCAGGGAGAAACAAAGTGAGTGCCACATTAAGAGTTTTGCAGAATCATGTTAGCCAAGGGCAATGTAGGAACATAACAGATTATTCAAAATGTAATGCAAAACTGAAAAGGTTATGTCAGCAATTGACAGTCCTGAAGGGACATGTGAAGGCTTTGTCATATGTACCGTCTATTGATCTGGCATCATCGGAGGATGATGAGATTGATGACTGGAGCTCCCCTGTCCTTCTGGCAGACGTGATAGCCACCAGGAAGGCCATCTTCCACAAATGTGACAACTCACACTTGAGCATTGGTTCGAATGGCTTGCTCATAAGCTTTGCCAAAACCAGCAGTAGATCTCACAGAGGTGGAAGTTCACGCACCGGAGGGGATATGTGATCCTGGCCTTTGAAGAAGCGCCCAACCACTGTCTCCTGTGTCAGTGTCGGCTGATTGACCCGCGCTCGGTAAGCAGAAATGGCTGCCAGGTGCACCCTAAGGGTCGATGACCATAGACCCCCTTTGGAGAGAGACCAAAGGTAGTAGAGAATGTTAGCCACAGAACAGAATAATGGGTCCAGACTCTTACCTTGACACCAAATGGAAAACCTCTTCCATTTGAAGGCATAACATTTCCTGGTCGATTCCTTTCGAGATGCTTCCACCACGGTGTAGACATCATCGGAAGGACCCAAATCCTGGAACTCTAGCCGCTCAGGCACCAGGCTGCGAGGTGCAGGGATTGAAGGTCCGGATGGAGTACCTTCCCCTGGTTCAGTGATATCAGGTCTGGGCATATACAAAGCTGCTCTGGGGGCCTGCAGCCGAGGCTGAGGAGATCTGGATACCAGAACTGGCATGGCCAATCTGGGGCTACCAGGATCACCTTCACCCTGTTCCTCCTCACCTTGAGTAGCACCTTGTTGATCAAGGGAAATGGAGGGAAGGTGTAGAGGAGGCCTGGGGTGCATGGCCTCAAGAAGGAATCCCCCTGCAGCGAGCCCTGCTGAGAGGGGCGGGCATGACACAGCCTCAGCTTGTTGTTTTCCCTGGAAGCAAACGGGTCCACCAAAGGTCTGCCCCAAAGGGGAGAACAGACTGTAAGCTACCTCTGGATGGACAGACCACTCGTGGGATGTCTGGCCTATGCAGCTGAGAGCATCCGCCAGTTGGTTCGAGGCTCCTGCCACATGGATGGCTAGGAGATCCGCCTCCAACCGGACTACGAGGGTCCAGATGCGGAGTGCCTCCTTGCACAGCAGACGGGAGTGCATGCTGCCCTGTTTGTTGAGGTAGTACATGGTCATGGTATTGTCCATCTGGACTTGAACCACTTGACCCCAGAGCTGAGGAACGAAAGCTGACAGTGCCAGTCTGACTGCTCTGAGCTCCAACAGGTTGATGTAGCATTGGGACTCCTCGGGGGTCCACAACCCATGGGCCCTGTTGTCCACCATGTGGGCTCCCCAGCCCATGAGAGAGGCACAGGTCATAAGGACGACAGTCGGATCGGGGGGCGGACAAACGGGATTCCTTCTTGCAACCGGTCTAGGGCGGTCCACCACTGAAGAGCTTCCCACATCTTGTGGATTTCAGTGCTCAGTTGGTCAAAATGACCATGGCGCTGAGTCCACTGGGTGGCCAGCTCCCATTGGAGGGAGCGCATGTGCCACCTGGCCAAATGGACCACTGAGGTGCATGCCGCCATGTAACCCAGAAGGCGCAGAAAGTCCTGGGCAGGGCGCAAGTGCCCAATCAGAAATTATTGGGCAAAGGAGGAGAGAACCTCTGCCCTGTCCGCCGGGAGCCGAGCTCTGGCTTGACAAGAGTCGAGCTCTGCCCTGATGAAGCCCATCACCTGAGAGGGCATGAGTTCCGACATGGCCTCATTGATCAGGAAGCCTAGTTGGGAGCAGGTTCGGAGAGCCAGATCACTGGACCTCTCCACCTCCTGAAGGGAGGAACCTGCCAAGAGCCAGTCATCGAGATAAGGGTATATTTGGACTCCTCAATGCCAAAGGTGGGTTGCCACCACTGCAATGCACTTGGTGAAGACCCGTTGGGCCGATGACAGGCTGAACGGCATGGCTCGGAACTTATACAGGGTCCCTTCAACCCTGAAGCGGAGGAACCGCTGATGGGACGGATGGATTGGGACATGAAAGAACACATCCTGTAGATCCAGTGAACAGAACCACATGTTTCACTCCAGGGATGGTAAGATCTGGTTCAGAGTTACCATCCAGAAGGTGCGGGACTTGATATATTGATTCAGGTCGTAGAGATCTAGGATAGGGTGCTATTCCCCCCCCCCCCCCGTCCACTTGTGCACCAGTAAGTACCTGGACATGAAGCCTGGGTCTGTAGGAGGATCCAGCACTGGAGCTACTACCTCCTTGCGGAGGAGCTGAGCTATATCGTCCCGAAGAGCAGACTGAGTGCAAGCTAAGATCCTTTCCTCCCAAGGGGCGTGGGCTTGGCTGGGAGTGTACTGCTCAAACTCTAGAGGCAGTCCCTGACTGACCACTTCAAGAAACCACCTATCCGAAGTGATATCGGACTAGGCGGAAAGAAAGTGGCGGAGCCGACCCCCCACGGGAGGACCCAGAGCTGGCGTGACGGGTGTAGGGCTGGCAACCCCCAACCCGTCACTGAGCAGGCTTAGAGGATGAGGAGGCTCCTGGACCTGCACCTCAGCCTCCTTTATGGGGCTGTTGAGGACCCTGCTTGGGACGTGGGCACCAAGCTTGAGTCTGCTGCTGCTGCTGTTGCTGCTGATCTCCTTGGTAAGAGGGCTGCCTGACCGCAGGGGAAGAATGCCGAAATGGCTTCTTCTTTCTCCTCTGCTGGTTCTTGCCCGAAGAACCCTAGCAGAAGTAGCATCCAAGGTGGCACTGGACTGCTCTATACGGTGAAGGTGACCAGCCACTCCGGGACCAAACAAGTCGGTGCCTAGGAAAGGCACATCAGCAAGCTTATGCTAAGTATCCGCCGGGAAGGAGGAAAGCCTCAGCCAAGCCCTGCGGCAAGTGGCCACTGTGGCTGCAAGAGAACGGGCACAAACATCTCCTATATCCAGGGCTGTCTGGAGGTGCTGTTTTGCGATAGCATGACCCTGGTCCCGGACTTGCTTGACCGTAGTCTGCATGTCTGCTGGGAGATGAGGGAGGACCTCATCTAATGACCCGAGAAGGGCACGAGAGAAGTGTGACATGATGACAGCCGAGCTGGCCTGAAGAAGACTCACAGAAGAGGCCGCATAGACCTTACGGGCAGAGTGGTCCATATTTTTGGACTCCTTGTCTGGGGGTCGGTCAGTGTTGGCTGAACTCCCAGTACAACTGAACACAGAGGCGGTCACCAGGCTCTCGGCCGAAAGGTGCTCAGTGAACCATACTTGCGGGCCATGTGGGCAGTCAGTGCTGGGCAGGAAGCAGGACGCTGCCAAAGTTTAAGGGTCGGGCCAACAATGGCCTCGGCCACCGCAAAGGCCTCTGTCGGTGTATCCCCTCTCTTGAGGATATCGGTGAGAGGGTATTCTGTCTTCTTTTAGATGGACTCCATGGGCATTCCAGTAGATTCGGAGATGAGGTGGAGGATGCCGTGAAAGGAGGAAGGACCTTCCTCCAAACCTGTCATGGATGACTCATCATCCCTGGGATGTGAGTGTAATCCAGTGACGTAGGAGTCCGAAAAATCGTGGTATAGTGGTCTGCCACCTAAGTCACCCTCGATACGTGACAGCAATCCAGGGTGAAGGTAATCGACAAACGCCGGGGAAGCCCGGTGTCTTGTCTGTCCTTTTTCGAGGGCGCTCCTCCCTCAAGCTGCTTAGGCAGTGGTTCCACCCTAATTGGTGGAGAGACCGAGATAGTCTGAACCAGGATACGGGTCGGCCCCACGGGTGGAGGAACCGAAGGCTTCAGTTCCAGAGGGGTCAGCTTTGGCCTGGGAGGCGAAAGCCATGTAATGGCCAGGGTAGGCAGCAGAGCCGGCTTTTGCCCGGACAGAATCAGCTGCTGCCACATGAGGTCTTAATAGCGTCTGAGTTTCTGCCGAAGCCTCTCCTCATCTGAGGAGGATGAGGACCTGTGGCTTCGCCTCTTCTTAGAGTGCTTATGACTCTTCTTCGGTGTTCTGGACCTCGACCGAGATCAGGGAGGCCGACTTGGTCGATCGGGAGACACTGGGGTCGGTGAAAACCGAGGGTCCGGAACCGGGCCCTTAATGGGGACGCCAGCAGGCTGGGTATTCTCATCAGGGAAGACAAGGACCAGAGTCCTTTCTAAGGAGTCGTCTGGCTGAACCGGCGACAAGAGGTTGATTGGGTCGAGAACAATTCTCGACCTTGATGTTCACTTCCTCGGTCTTCTTGCCAGACAGAAGGTCCATGAAGCCGGTGGCCAAGCAGGCGTTCTCGACCGAAGTCGGGACCACGTGCTCCTGGGACTTGGACCTTTCTCGGTCCCAAGAGCGTCTTCACTTGGATGAAGACCCGGGGTCCTTATCCCTCTTCCAAGGGCAGGAGGAGTGCGAGCCCGAGGGCACCTCACCCCTGGTGGGGAGAGACTGGCACAACTCTTTGAAGGAGCACGTAAAGGTGGAGCCAAGGATAAGCAGAACAAAGCAGCTTCGAGTGGCCAAAGCTCGAGCTGCTTCCTCCACAAAAGCTTCATTTTTTCCAGCTGTTCGGCGGATCCCATGGCCGCAGAAACTGCCCACCTCGCCTCCTTCGATTTCACCAGCGGGTCCTTTTCTCTGGTCTCCCCAGCTTTAAATACACCTTGTAGTCATCCAGAACGTTGGGATGGAAGGCCTGGCAAAAACCACACGATGAAGTGTCATGTCCGACACATAGACAGTAGACGCACGTTAGGTGGGGATCTGTGCGTGACATCTTCTGGACGCAAGGGCACCGCCGAAATCCAGGGGAAGATTTTTTCTCCATGGCAGATGTGGTAAAATCGCAGTCGCTAACTCGAACGAGTTTTAAAACACTTTTCAGTAAAAACCGACAATTAGAATCAAGGGCCTATGAAATGCTTTGAGAGCACGAGGGAACCTGTATCTTCCAGCGGAAAGGAAGATCTGGCGTCATGGGGCGCAGCCAAGGTATACACCACCCAGGTGGGTGGGAGGAGCCAGCTTGAAGACTTCTGGCAAGATTTAAAGGGGAAAGGGACATGCCAAACAGTGTGGATGAACAACATATCCATGCTCCTAGAAATAGCAGTTACGTAAGAACTTACCGTAACAGTAGATTTTCAAGAGAGGCTCCAGCAGTAGGTCTTCACATATAGGACTGTACCCCCTGGTATTAGGACCACACGGCAAAATTGTACCTAGCAATCATCGGCAGGGACTGCACCCGGTGCCAGGTGTCGGATATCAGTGCGACTATAAAAGAGTCAGTCCCCTTACCCCCGCCCTCCCTCCAGTTCTTCCACCGGAGACCTCTAAAGAGGAAGCAGAAAAAAGGAGTGGAAAACTCCTGGGACCCTGTGCCCTGGATGAACCAAAGCCCTGGGAAGGAATAAGAGAAAACAAAACTGGGGAAGGTGGGTAGAAATTAGATTCCAATGCAGAACTTCTCAAGATCTACTGTTACAGTAAATTCTTACGTAACTGATATATCTTACTTCAAGTGGGTTCCTGCAGTAGGTCTTCACATATAGGACTGAATATCAAGCAGTCAACTAACAAGTAGGAGTCGGAGATGAGGTTCCGGGAAAAGGAAAATGTCTGCCAACTACAGGTCTTTCAAGACAGAAAATGTCTGCCAACTACAGGTCTTTCAAGACAGAAGACCTTGCAGGACTGTTATGCCAAAGCCAGCCCTGTTAAAGACTGTAATGTTTAGTGAAGTTGTGGATGGACGACCAAGTGGCTGCTGCACAGATGTCCGCAGTGGACACATTCCTGAAAAGGGTAGTGGAAGTAGCCACACCCCTAGCAGAGTGGCCCTTAACAATCCCTGGAAGGAGCTTCTAGTATTTCTGGTAAATGTAATGTATACAATTTGCCAGCCACCTTGACAAAGTCTGGTTTGTAATAGCCTTGCCCTGGCACTTGGGAGCAAAGGCTACAAAGAGTTGGTTTGATTTATGAACCTCCTCAGTCCTTGAGACGTAGTATCTCAAAATTCTGGGCACGTCAAGGGTGTGCAGGAAATACTCTCCCATTGGAGTGTTCTGGGAAGAACACCGGCAGTTCAACATTATGGGTAAGGATCAATTCTGAAACCACTTTTGGAAGAAAGGACCGACTAGTCTGCAGAGCCGCCTGGTCTCTGTGGAAAATTAGGTATGGCTCTCTACAAACTAGAGCCTGAAGCTCTGAAACTCTTCGAGCTGAAGTGACAGCCTCTAGGAGTGGTATATGTTGTTCATCCACACTCTCTGGCATGTCCCATGTCCCTTTCCCCTTTAAATCTAGCCAGAAGTCTTCAAGCTAGCTCCTCCTACCAACCTGGGTGGTAAATACCTAGGGTCCGCACCTTGACGCCAGATCTTAGCCCGCTGGAAGTAAGGTTGTGTGCCTAAAGCTGGGGAGGTCGGGTGGGTGCGTGTGGATAAACAACATATACCACTCCCAGAACTACTGTTACAGTTGAGTAACCTGTTCTTCTAGGAGTGTGGATATGTTGTTCATCCACACTCTCTGACAGACTCCAAGCAGTTCTCAGGGAGGAGGGAGGCAAGGCGCACACCCCCTACTTGGGAAATAGAGATTGGAGAACCGAGGCCCCAAAACCAGCATCCTGGCGTGACTCAAGGTCGATGTGGTAGTGGGTAATGAAGGTGTTTGCTGACTTCTAGGTAGCAGCCTGACAGATTTCCTGGATAGGGATGTCCCTGGAACCAGCCACTGCTGCAGCAGTATGGTGGGTAGAATGAGCTCTTATCCCTCTGGCAGGTTCCTTGCCTGCCAACTCATAGCACAAACCTATGCATGATGTAATCCACCTTGCAATGGTCCATTTGGCTGCAGGTCTGCCAGAAGCAGCTTCAGCATAGGTGACAAACAGCTGGTGAACCTCTCTCCGAATTTCCGCCGTTCTTTCCTTATAATAGGACAGAGCATGTCTCAGGTACAAAGTATGGAGCCTGTACTTGGTGTCCAAGGTGTAATTAGGGTAGTATACCGGCAGAGTTAACACCTGGTTAAGAAGAAACTCTGATACCACCTTCAGAAGGAATTTCGGGTGGGGGCACAGGACAACTTTGTCCCTGTTAAAGACCAGATAAGGGGAGTCCACCAAAAGTGCCTGGAGCTCCCCTGTCCTTCTGGCAGACGTGATAGCCACCAGGAAGGCAGCCTTCCACGACAAGCGTGAGAGCTCACACTTGTGCATGGGTTCGAATGGCTTGCCCATGAGCTTTGCCAAAACCAGCAACAGATCCCATGGAGGTGAAGGTTCACGCACCAGAGGGGATCTGTGATCCAGGCCTTTGAAGGGGTGCCCAACCACTGTCTCCTGCACCAATGTCAGCTGACTGGACTGCACCCGGTAAGCAGAAATGGCTGCCAGGTGCACCCTAAGGGTTGATGACCGCAGACACCCTCTGGAGAGAGACCAAAGGTAGTAGAGAATGTTAGCCACAGAGCAGGATAAGTGGGGTCCAGACTCTTACTCTGACACCAAATGGAAAATCTCTTCCATTTGAGGGCGTAACATTTCCTGGTCGATTCCTTACAAGATGCCTCCACCATCGTGTAGACATCCTCGGAAA
The DNA here is from genome assembly GCA_016271365.2 of Neoceratodus forsteri. Lineage (NCBI taxonomy): Eukaryota > Metazoa > Chordata > Ceratodontiformes > Ceratodontidae > Neoceratodus > Neoceratodus forsteri. The sequence continues at coordinate 515,565,189 of CM028137.1, forward strand.
GACCCAGAGCCTGGAACTCTAGCTGCTCAGGTACCAAGCTGTGAGGTGCAGGGATTGAAGGTCCAGATGGAATACCTTCCCCAGGTTCAGAGATATCAGTTCCAGGCGTGTACAAAGCCGCTCCAGGGGCCTGCAGCTGAGGCTGAGGAGATCTGGGTACCAGAACTGGTGCAGCCAGTCTGGGGATACCAGAATCACCTTGTCCCTCGTCACCTTGAGTATCACCTTGTGGATCATGGGAAACAGAGGGAAGGTGTAGAAGAGGCCAGGGGTCCATGGCCTCGAGAAGGCATCCCCCTGCAGCGAGTCCTGCTGAGGAGGGCAGGCATGGAACAGCCTTAGCTTGGGGTTTTCCCTGGAGGCAAACAGGTCCACCAACGGTTTGCCTCAGTTGAAGAACAAGTTGTGAGCAACCTCTGGATGGAGAGACAACTAGTGGGATATCTGGCCTGTGTGGCTGAGAGCATCCGCCAGCTGGTTTGAGACTCCTGCCACATGAATGGCTAAGAGATTCGCCTCCAACCGGCTGACGAGGGTCCAGATGCAGAGCGTCTCCTTGCAAAGCAGACAGAGTGCCTGCCGCCCTGTTTGTTGAGATAGTACATGGTCATGGTATTGTCCGTCTGGAATTCAACCACTTGACCCCAGAGCTGAAGAGCGAAAGCTGACAGTGCCAGTCTGACTGCTCTGACCTCCAACAGGTTGATGTGGCATTGGGACTCTTCGGGGGTTCAGAACCTGTGGGCTCTGTTGTCCTCCATGTGGGCTCCCCAGCCCATGAGAGAGGAATTGGTCATGAGAACGACCGTCAGTTCAAGGCGGACAAACGGGATCCCTTCCTGCAGCCAGTCTGGGGCGGGCCACTATTGGAGAGCGTCCCACATCTTCTGGGTTGCAGTGATCAGCTGGTCGAAGTGACCATGGCGTTCAGTCCACTGAGCGGCCAGCTCCCATTGGAGGAGGTGCATGTGCCATCTGGCCCAACGGACCACGGAGGTGCATGCCGCCATGTAACCCAGGAGGTGTAGGAAGTCCCAGGCAGGGCGCAAGTGCCCAAACAGAAATGACTGGGTAAAGGAGGAAAGAACCTCCGCCCTGTCTGCCGGGAGCCAAGCTCTGGCTTGACAAGAGTCGAGCTCTGCCCCGATGAAGCCCATCACCTGAGAGGGCAGGAGTTACAACTTGGCCTCCCTGATCAGGAGGCCTAGTTGGGAGCAGGTCCGAAGATCCAGATCCCTGGATCTCTCCACCTCCTGGAGGGAGGAACCTGCCAAGAGCCAGTCGTCAATATGAGGGTAAATTCGAACTCCTCGATGCTGGAGATGGGCTGCCACCACTGCGATGATCTTGGTGAAGACCCTCGGGGCCGATGACAGACCGAATGGCATGGCTCGGAACTCGTACAGGGTCCCCTCGACCCTGAAGCAGAGGAACCGCAGATAGGACGGACGGATTGGGACGTGGAAGAACGCGTCCTGCAGATCCAGTGAACAGAACCACATGTTTCGCTTCAGGGATGGTACGATCTGGTTCAGAGTTACCATCCGGAAGGTGCGAGACCTGAGATATTGATTCAGGTCGTGGAGATCTAGGATGGGGTGCCAACCCCACCATCCGCTTGGGCACCAGTAAGTACCTGGACACGAAGCCTGGGTCTGTAGGAGGATCCGGCACTGGAGCTACCGCCTCCTTGGGGAGGAGCTGAGCAATGTCATCTCGAAGAGCCGACTGAGTGCAAGCTGAGATCCTTTCCTCCCGAGGGGCGCGGGCTCGGCTGGAAGGTACTGCTCAAATTCAAGAGGCAGTCCCTGGCCGACCACTTCTAGAACCCACCTGTCCGAGGTGATATCGGACCAGGCGGAAAGAAAGTGGCGGAGCCGTCCCCCACACGGGAGGACCCAGAGCTGGTGCGACGGGAGTAGGGGGTGGCAACCCCCAACCTGTCACTGAGCAGGCTTGAAGGAGGAGGAGGAGGCTCCTAGACCAGCACCTTGGCCTCCTTTACAGGGCTGTTGAGGACCCTGCTTGGGCCTGGGGTGCCAAGCTTGAGCCTTCTGTTGCTGCTGGGCTCCTTGATAGGAGGGCTGCCTAACCGTAGCAGAAGAGTGCTGAAAAAGCTTCTTCTTGCGCTTCTGCTGGTTCTTGCCCGAAGAACCCTTAGCAGAGGTAGCATCCAAGGTTGCATTGGACTGCTCTATGCGCTGGAGGTGACCAGCCACTCCTGGACCGAAGAGGTCAGTGCCCAGGAATGGCATGTCAGCTAACTTGTGCTGGGTATCCACCGGGAAGGAGGATAGCCTCAGCCAAGCCCTGCGGCGAGTGGCCACTGTGGCTGCCAAAGAGCGGGCACAGGAATCTCCAATGTCCAGGGCCATCTGGAGCTGCTGTTTTGCAACAGCACAGCCCTGATCACAGACTTGCTTCACAATGGTCTGCATGTCTGCTGGGAGATGAGGGAGCACTTCGTCCAATGACCCAAGAAGGGCATGAGAGAAGTGTGCCATGATAACGGCTGAACTGGCCTGATGAAGACCTAAGGAGGAGGCCGCATAGACCTTATGGGCAGAATGGTCCATATTCTTGGACTCCTTGTCTGGGGGTCAGTCAGTGTCGGTCGAGCTACCAGTAAGTCTGAACACAGAGGCAGTCACTCGGCCTTCGGCCAAAGGATGCTCTGTGAACCCCGCCAGGGACTCCATGGGCATCGTATACTTGCGGGCCATGAGGGCAGACGGAGTGGGGCAGGAAGCAGGGTGCTGCCAAAGCTCAAGGGCTGGGCCAACAATGGCTTTGACCACTGGAAAGGTCTCCGTTGGGGTATCCCTCCTTTTGAGGATATCCATAAGCGGGTATGCCACCTTTTTCTGGATGGGCTTCAGGGGCATTGCAGTGGATTCGGAGATCAGGTGGAGATCAAAAATTGAAAGAGACCTAGGAGTAATTATATCAGATGACTTAAAGGTGGGCAAGCAATGTGAGAAGGCAGTAAGGAGGGCTGGGGGATACTGGGATGCATAGGGAGAGGCATCAACAGAAGAAAACAGGAAGTTGTTATCCCTCTCTACAGATATCTCCACAAAGACAGACAGAGTGGAGGCTGTTCAGAGGAGTGCAACCAAAATGGTGCAAGGTCTGCACCAGAAGACATATGAGGAGAGACTAAAGTAGCTTAATATGTATACCCTTGAGGAACCGGGGGGGGGCGCGCATGATAGAAACTTTCAAGTATCTCAAGGGAATTAACGAGGTACATAGATACATAGACAGTGTCGGCAGATAAGGGCCTATGGCCCACCCAGTCTGCCCATTTGAGCCTGTAAGTTCAGTTTATGTTCTCCTAGAAGTCTGTTGCCCCTTACCCCTGACCTCCAGAATTCCTTTATGTCTATCCCATGCATTCTTAAATCCCGTGATTGTTTCAGCCCCCACCACTTTCTCTGGCAGGGTGTTCCACTTGTCCACCACCCGTCTGTGAAGAAATTCTTCCTCATGTTTCCTCTGAATCGTCCTCCCTCCAACTTCATCCCATGCCCTCTAGTCCTGGAACATCTTTTTGCTTAAAATAGTGTATTCCTGCACCCTGTTCCTCCCTGTGAGATACTTGTATGTCTCTATCATATCCCTCTCTCCTCCTCTCCTCCAGGGAGTACATGTTCAGTTCCTTCAACCTGTCTTCATAGGACTTGTGATGCAATCCATGCACCATCTTTGTTGCCCTCTTCTGAACCTTCTCTACCCTATGTCCTTACGTAGGTATGGTCTCCAGAACTGTACACTGTACTCCAGGTGGGGCCACACTAGTGTCATGTATAGCGGAATTATGACCTCCCTTTTCCTGCTGGTGATGCCCCTGCCTATACATCCCAACATCCTATTTGCTTTACCTGCTGCCTTGTCACACTGTTTCCCTACCTTGAGGTCATCAGAGATAACTCCAAGATCCCTTTCCTGCTTGGTGCATGCTATATCCTCACCCCCCAACTGATATATTGTGCCAGGGTTTTTATGCCCCATATGCATTATCTTGCACTTCTTTGCATTGAATTTCAACTGCAAACCCTGACCATTCTTCAAGTTTCTGCAGGTCCCTTCTCATTCTGTCTACACCCTCTGGTGTGTCTACTCTGTTACAGAGCTTTGTGTCATCAGCGAACAGTGAAATTCTGCCTTCTAGGTCCTGTGCAATGTCACTGATGAAGACGTTGAATAGGACCGGTCCCAGCACTGATCCCTGTGGTACCCCACTGGTCACTCTTCCCTCTGTGGAGTGACAACCATTTACCACCACCCTCTGTGTCCTGCCACCCAGCCAGTTAACTACCCACCACACTACTGTCCTGCCCACACCCATATTCCCTAGTTTGTGTAATAGTCTTCTATGTGGCACAGTGTCAAAGGCCTTGCTGAAGTCCAGATAGGCCATGTCTACTACCCTCCCCTGATCCACCTCCCTAGTCACCCAGTCAAAAAAATTCAACGAGGTTGGTCTGACATGACCGCCCCCTGGTGAAACCATGCTGCCTTGGGTCCTGTAGTCCATTGACAACCAGATATTCCACCAATCTCTCCTTCAGTAGTGCTTCCATGATCTTCCCCACTACTGAGGTGAGGCTGACTGGTCTGTAGTTCCCTGCTTCTTTGTTCCCGCTTTTGTATAAGGGGACTACATCTGCTGTCCTCCAGTCTTTGGGTACCTCCCCTGTTTCCAGTGATCGGCTAAACAGGATAGCCAGAGGTTCAGCCACCACCTCTCTTAGTTCTTTAAGGACCCTGGGGTGCACCCCATCTGGCCCCATTGCTTTATCAGCTCTTATTACTTCCAGTTCCTTCAGGACCCTTTCTCGTGTAAAGGGACTTGTGTCCATTTCTGCACCATTCTTACCCTTTGTACTCCCTTCAGACCCATTACCTCCTCTTCCTCAGTAAAGACTGAGCAGAAATACCTGTTCAATATGTCAGCTTTACTGTTGTCATCCTCCACGCGGCCCCCATCCTCCCCCTTCAGCCTCACTATCCCTCCCTTTGTCTTTCTTTTTTCACTTATGTACCTGTAAAAGGTTTTGTCCCCTCTACCCACTGATTTTGCAATGTGTTCTTCTGTCTGAGCTTTGGCTTTCCTTACTGACCTCCCTGCCTCCCTTTGCTTCTCCTGGTACTTCTCCCTATCCCCTTCTGCCTGTGTCTTTTTGTATTGCCTGAATGCAATCTTTTTGGCTTTCACTTTCTTTGCTACCTCTTTGGAAAACCATAATGGTCTCCTCTTCCTTTTCTTTTGCTAACCTGCTTAATGCATAATTCTGTTGTTCTTGTAATCCCAATTTTAAATACTGTCCACTGTTCTTCAACCCCTGATTCCTGTCCCATTACCCTAATGCCTCTTTCAAGTATCTCCCATTTTCCCAAAGTCTGCCCCCCTAAAATCCAGGATCGTGTTTTGTGTGGTTTGGTTCTGTTTTCTGTGATTTCAAACCACAATGACTGGTGGTCACTGTTCCCCAGGTGCTCCCCCCTGTTACCCCCATCACACTGTCCCTGTTTGTGAGCACAAGGTCCAGTATTGCCTTCTGCCGAGTTGGTTCCATGACCAGTTGCTTGAGGAAGGCACCCTGAAGGGAGTGAAGGATAAATCTGCTCCTAGTTGATGCTGCTGCTGGGATGCTCCAGTCCACGTCTGGAATACTGAAGTCTCCAACCAGTACTACCTCACCCTTGTCTGCCATCCTTTCGATGGATAGCATCAGCTCCCTATCTGTTTCTTCCTCCTGGGCTGGTGGTCTATAGACCACACCTGTGCAGATGGCTGTTCCCATTTTCCTCTCCAGCTTAACCCACAGTATCTCTCCCCCATTTTGTTCCTCCTGGATCTCTGTGGCCCTTATGTCATTTTTCACATACAGTGCCACTCCTCCTCCCTTTCTGCCTGCTCTTTCTCTTCTGAATATGTTGTAGCCAGGTATGCACATCTCAGTCGTGGTTATCATTACACCAGGTTTCAGTGATGGCCACAATGTCCAAGTCTGGCTGCACCATGACAGCCTCCAGATCTTCCATCTTGTTGCTAAGGCTCCTGGCATTTGCACATGGCTTTCCACATTTGACCTCCCTAGACTGTTTAGCTGTTCTCTCCAGCCCTTCCTTGGTTGTCCTTTATCCCTGGTTCTCCTTGCTGTCTGCCCTTCTGCTGAATTTTGCCCCTTTCTGCTTATCCACCTCTTGGGCACTAATCTCCATCTTTTGCACACTGCTTTGCAGAGATAGCCACTCCTCTGGTTCACTGGTTCCACTGCTAGCTGTGAGGGTGAGCAAGTAGGTACCCTCCTTGCTGGCCTGCCACCCCCTTTGCTAGTTTAAATGCTTGTCAATGTAGCATTTAAACTTATCATTGAGTGCTTGGATTCCCCTCCAGGATGGATGCAGGCCATCAGGCTTGAACAAACCTCCATCCCTCCAGGTGGGTCCCCAGTCACCAATGAATCCAAACCCTTCCTCACAGCACCAGTTCTTCAACCATGAGTTAAAGTTCCTGGTGCATGCACTCTATGCTCTCCTTGCCTCTCACAGGTAGTACTTCTGAGAAAGTGACAGAAGTAGCTACTTGCTTGAGACCCCTCCCAGTTTCCTAAACTCTTCCTGAACTTCCTTTGGCTCCCCATTTGCCAGGTCATTAGTACCTAGGTGGATAATGACATCCAGCTCACCCTCCCGTCTTGCCTTCCCAGTGATCCCCAGGATCTTCCTTCCATCCCTCCATGCCGTGGCACCTGGTAGGCACCTCACCTCACAAGAGGGTACTATCTTTCAGAAGAAGAGATGTGCAAGAACAAGGGGGCACAATTTGAAGATAGAGGGGGGGACGGCTCAGAGGTAATGTTAGAAAGTATTTTTTCACAGAGAGAGTTTGGATGCATGGAACAGCCTTCCTGAGGAAGTTGTGGAGTCAATAACAGTTGGAGAATTCAAGAATGCATGGGACTGGCATAAGACAATTCTAGTGGGGGGCAGGAGGAAGTAAGCTGTTGATTAACTAGAATCTGCAGTTTATCCATCTGGTAGGGAAATGGGCAGATTGGGTGGGCCAAGCGGTCCTTATCTGCTGTCAAATTCTATGTTTCTATGACAAAGGACATCCCTCAGGGCTCGAACAGCGTACAGGATAGCCCTCATCTCTAGAACATTTATGTGTAGATGAGACTCCTCCTGACTCCACATTCCTGAGTGTGGAGGTCTTGGCAGTGTGCTCCCCGACCGATCAGAGATGCATCCATGGCAGGTTTTAAATAATTGCAAAAACTGATTAGCACTTTCATTGTAATCAATTACAAAAAAGTAGGTATATGCATTTTCTAGCAGTTTACATTGCTAAACAAATTGAGACATGAACTTTGCATTATCCCAACTGATTAGCAGTTTTACTCGATTTTACGAAAATTTATTAATCAGTTTAAGCCATTACAATATTCTTAAAAAAGCTAATACATAAATACAAATATTTCCTTAAAATAAGAACAATCTAATTTCTTACATTTGTTTAAGTTTTACTCGTGAAAATGCTAATCAGTTTTGTAGTTATTTAAAACCCTGCGTGGTGATGGTGATCTGGGATTTCGGTGGGAGCAATGGGTAGACCTTGAAGAAGCTTGTCTTCCTGAATCCACCATGCAAGTGATCTCATCAGGGAATCTGTCACTTTTATGTGGAAAGACTGCAGATGTGTGGTCACTGACCACTGTGTGCTGAGCATCCACTGAGTGGCCCTGATGTGTAGACGGGCAAGAGGCACCGTAAAGATGGATGATGCCATGAGGCCCAGCATCCGGTGCATCAAAAGAGCTTGAACAGAGTTGTTCTCCCTGATGTAGTGAGCCATCTGGAGAATGTCATTCCTTCTGTCCTCCAGAAGGAAAGCACTTGCTCTGGGGGTATCAAGGAGGACTCCTATGAAGAGGAGCTGCTGGGAGAGTTGAAGCTGGGATTTTTCCAGATTCACTAAGACCCCCATGAAGCAAGAAACTTGGAAGCCATGGCAACTGCTTCCTGTGTCCCCTACCTGGATGGGCTTGCTAGGAACCAATCCTCCAGGTAGGGGGAAGACTTGAACGCTGAGTTTTCTGAGATGTACCATGAGAACTGCGAAACACTTTGTAAAGATTCGAGGCACTGAGGAGCGCCCAAAGGGCAGGACTTGGAACTAGCAGTGTTGACCCAATGCCACAAAGTGGAAATCTTCCTGGACTAAAAGTCTACACCATTCATTCACACTAATGGAACTACTCCAGAGGCATTAGGACCCAGCGGGAACCAAAAATATTTAGAAGGGTCAGCGCTGAGGTAGGACTGCTCATGCACAGCACTGCGAGGCTGGCTCGCGCCTGTATGGGCTATCTCAGTGTCGACCCTCCAACCGCCTCAGTTCCTTTTCTCCAGGCGTCAAGTGCACTTCAGTGATGTCGTTCACCTGCTGGGAGTTAAACTTCTTGTCTATACGACAACAGCTTTTAGTTGTTCAGTTCGTTAATTTAAATGCTTTTCTTCTTCACTGCCTTTTAAAAACAAAACAAAAATGGACACTCTTGAAAAATGAAGAAGAAGATTTCTCTCACCCCTGCCCATCGACAGAGTCAGCCTTGGATGGTCTCGGTGATGGTAGGGATTCTTCTTCAGAAGGTTGCTTCAGCAGCGGAGCTGTGTCCAGTCCGTCGCCCTCTCCAGAGGGGGGATCCAACCATGGGCAGTCCAGTGTCCAGGAGGGAGGACAGTCCTCCCGTAGATGCAAAGAAGTGGGCCTGTTCTTAATCCAGGTCGTGAACCCGGAACCGTTTGACCTCGAGCTCTTACTCTTCCCATCGGAAGAGGAAGAAACAGTACCCTGAGGTCGCCTCTTCAGGTGTGTCTGTCGGGAGTCTCCGATAGTCGAGAGCCCTCTGGGTTCCCCGTGGCATCTGCTCTCAACTACTTGGACTCTTGTCTCCGGGGTCCTTCTCTGTCCCTTTGGGGGGGGGGGGTTCCAGTGCACAGTTTCATCTTTGGGCATCTCTTTGAGCAGTGGGTTCAGCGTTGGTTTGGTGCCCATGGCGGTGGTTCCGGTGCCAAAGCCTTCAGGCTTTGGCGCCATGTCCGGGGTTTTCAGTTCGGGTTCTGCGTTTGATGCCTTCTCAGTGCCAACACGGCCTACAGTGACCCCATGTGCCTACCCCCTCACTATTCCCTGCAGGGGCCACACAGGTACCACTCTTCCTCCTCCTCCTTCCAGGCTCCTCGGCTTCGGTGTCACCTGTGGTGCTGTCTACATTGGTGCTGCTGATTTCTGTGCCACGTGCGGTGACATCCATTTCAGTGCTGTGTGCGGCGCCATCGACTTCAGTGTCACGTGCAGCATCGGGGTCAGGCTCCTTCCCGGACCCAGGTGCCCTTTGGTCTATCCCTTGCCCAGGTTAGCCTTGCTGGGGCATTTTCCTGTTTCTTGGGAGAGATGTGGAGCATGACGAGTCTGATCTGGACCTCATCATTCTGACAATGGTAAGATGACTTGTTTTACATCCTGGACGTGAACTCCTCATCCCAACTGAACCCTGTTCCAAACCATGTCTTTCAGTCTCTCCTTAGGACAAGGGCTCTGACCTGGCTCTACACTTCGATGTAGACCCAGGGGGGCTTTTGAGTTTCGTGTTCCCCAGGTTCGAGAACATTGTGCTCTCTGACCACCCTCCTTGGCATCTTGCGCCATGCTGTGTGGGGAAGGAAAGTTCTGATTCCTTTGGTGCCCCTCCCAGGGAGGGACATTCTAAATTACTATGTTTGTCTGACTAGAGAGTGACGAGGCTATTTTCCCTCAGAGGTCTCCAGCTTATCCTATCAATATGGAATTTTGTAAGGTTGACACTTTGGGCGAAACAAGCAGTCACTGCCGCAAAAGCTCTATGGAGGCCTACAACTCTGCCTCCAGTGCAGCTACTGCTGGGATCATAGGTGGGCGACTCTCCTGACTTAAAACATCAGGATCTTTAATGATTCTCCCTGTCCAGCACTCAAGTAAGCTGTCTTCAGAACAACCAGACCAGCTCCTTCAGCCCCTTTGGGTGGGGGGCTGGAACTGTTGTCAATTTTGCAACAGTCAACTTCAGCTGTGAAAAAAAAACGCAGCTCGAGGCGGAGCCCGAAGGTGCCAAGTGCTACTTCTGACACTTAGTCTTGGTTGCATTTCAACTGACTGAGGTGAATCTTCACCCTGCGGCGAGAGATTGTCTGACTCTCTTTCAGCCTGGGTCAGTCTATAACAATAGACAAGTGGGCTCTCCAGATTTTCAGAAAGGGGTACTCCCTCAACCTTCAGAGACTTCCCCGACTGTTCCCCCCCAGCAGAAGCGCAATCTCACAATTTTACAGTCTGACCTTCTCACTTCTGAGATTCAGGGCCTTCTTCATAGTCATCTGGTCCACAAAAGAATAGATGGCAAGTACTCTTATTCTCGACCTCAGAAACAAAATAGGTCTTTGTTCAGGGCAGGATGGTCTCCATAGGGGCTCTCCTACCACCTCCCCAGCGGCTCGTATAGTTTGCATCGCTGAATGTTCAGGATACTTCCATGAAGGTACCGTTGACCCTGCAAAGTTACAGCTTCAAGCCACTCAGCTTCCCTTTATATGGTCCCACCTTCAAGCCAGGGAATCCTCCCAGGGGTCAAGAGACCAACTTGTCCAAATGACTCTCTTTATCACAGACAGTAATCTTGTACGAGTCCAATCCATGTAGCAGATGCTGGGCTGTTTTCATAACTGCTTCTGGCGTTTCCACATGAGGACCACACAGTGGATGCTCAGCACATGGTGGTCTCTGACCACACATTCACAGTCTTTCCACATACAGGTGGCGGAACTTCTGATGCTCAGGAAGACAGGCTTCTACCAAGTTTACCCTTGCCACACTGACACCTTAAATCACCATCACCATGGATGCATCTCTAATCGGTGGGGGAGGTCTCTGTCAAGAGCACTGCACTAAGAAAGTGTGGAGCCAGGAGAAGTCTCATCTTCACATAACTCCTGAGTCCTGAAGAATGTCCTCTACTATGAGGTATTCTCCTTCAGATGGACACTAAGGCCATGATGTGTTACATCAACAAGCAGGGTGGAGCGCGCTCCTACCATCTGTGCAGGGAGACAGACCATAAAGAGGTGCGAGTGATATCTCGAACACGATACCCTATTTCAGATAGTCTACCTGCCAGGAATTCAGAATGACCTGACGGATCAGATGAGCAGGCTGGAGGAGGGTTCCCATGAATGGTTGCTCGCCCCAGTGGCGTGCAACCGTTTTTGGCAAGTGGGACAGTCCAGTCCTGGACCTTTTTGCATCACCTCTCAACGCAAAACTGCCCCCTTCTGCTCCAGAAATCCAGAACCTGACGTTTTCTGTCAGGATGCATTCTGACTGCGGTGGACAGGACAGTTTCTGAATGCATTTCCTCCCCTTCCTTTAGTTCAGAGGATATTGCTAAAGCTGAAGGCATGAGGGGGTGGGGGGCCAGGATAATCCTCTTCACCCCACATTGGCTTCATCAGATTTGCTTTCTAATAATCAACAGGTTGTCAGAAGTCCCGCCCCCCCGTCCCAGAAGCTCCTCTTGGATGGCCTCCTGACACAGGGACCCCTGGTCCATACCAACCCATGCTCCCTTTATCTCCATGCCTGGCTACCAGAGGAGACAGAAGTGGGTAGGTCTGCAGGTTCTCAAAGGATCTCGGAAATCGTCTTAGTGCAAGTCTTCCATTGGGAAACTTGCATGACTAGGTAGAAGCAATTTTCCCATGGTGTGCAAAAAAGTCCATGCTGGAGATATTTTGTTGTCCATCAAATAAAGTGTTGGAAGTACCTCTTAGACCTGTCAAATGCAGGACTGCAATACTAGATGGTGAGGATATATCTCTGAGCGATTTCCGCCTACCTTGAGCCAGTGCAGAACATGTCACTGGCTCAGTTACCATTAGTCAAAAGATTCCTCAAGGGTATCCTACAAACTGGACCCTTTGTCAGAAATGGGTGGCCATGTGGAATATCAACCTCAGGCTAGATATGCTCACCTGTAAAACTTTGAGCCTCTAACCACCTGTGACGAAGTTTCTGACCTGGATGACTGCCTTCTTAGTGGCCGTTACTTCCGTTCGCAGAGTTTCTGAACTTCATGCCATGGTCACAGACCCTTTATATACTTACTGTCTTTCACAAGGACAAGGTGGTAATTCATAGTCACCCTAAATTCCTGCCAAGGGTAGTTCGGGATTTCTCCTTAACCAACCCCTGGTTCTTCCCACTTATTATGCCAACTTCCAGAATGAAGAGCAATGCAACCTTCACTCTCTGGATACCAGGAGAGGTTCTACGATTCTACATCAACAGAACCAAAGAGTTTTACAAATCCAAGCATCTTTTCGTATTTTCAGCATGACTCGACTGTTGCCATTGGATGCATTTCTGCATGGTTGGTGGCATGTCTTAGTCACTGCTACTTGATGATGCAGGTCAAGTTGGAAGGCCAGGTTTATGCCCACTCTACCACAGCGGCTGTGGCATCCCTGGCGGATATTGTAACATACCCATTACAGATATTTGCAGTGTGGAGCACTATGCTCTGGATGTCCATACCTTCGGCAGGACAATCCTTAATGGACTTCTGTCCTGAGTGAGCTCTGTCTCCTGCCGCCCTACTCTGGGGGGGGTTTAGTTCAGTACTCTATTAGTGTGAATGAATGGTGAAGACTTTTAGTCCAGGAAGATATGGAAATTACATACCTACCGTAGTTTTTGGTCTTCTTGGACGAAGTCTTCACCATTCATTCACACAACCACCCATAATCCCCCGATCTCACTCACCCTGCTTCTAGTCTTCACTCCCTCGTTTGCTTGGACTGTGAAGACGCGGTTCAGTAGACCCTTCTTACACAGGTCATCCGGGCTGTCTTATGCCTGGATTAGGTCAGGTGCTTCCTAGGTTAGTTTACACTACACCTCCTTGGTCAAAAAGGAACTGAGGTGGTTGAAGTGTCGACGCTGAGATGGCCCACACAGGCGTGAGCCAGTCTTGCGGTGTCATGAATGCATGGTCCTACCTCAGCGCCGGACCTCCTTAAGATTTTTGGCTCCTGCTGGGTCCTAACACCTCCATTGTAGTCCCATTAGTGTGAATGAATGGTGTAGACTTCGTCCAAGAAGATCAAGAATTATGGTAGGTACGTCAATTCCATATACTTGTGGTGATTTGGGTGCACTGCAACGTGCTGGTAGGCGTCCTGCATATCTAGGGATGCCTGCCAGTCATACTGATGAACCAGTGGTAGTAGCGTTCCTAGGGAGATCATCCTGAACTTCTCTTAGAACAGGTACTTGTTTAACTTTCTGAGGTCGAGAATTGGGCACATGCTGCCTGTCTTCTCTGGAACCAGAAAGTAATGGGAGTAGTAACCTGTGTTCCGCTCTGCCCCGGGAACATCTTCTACTGCCCTGTTTCTGAGGAGGCCCTGTATCTTGGAAGTAAGGTCGTCTGATTGAGCTGTGGATTAGCTGTGCTGCCGCCTGGGTGGAAGATGTGGGGGGTGAGGGGGGTCTCTGGGAAACTTAGAGAGTATCCCTCTCAGATAATCCTGAGGACCCATTTGTCTGTTGTGATGGACTTCCACTGGTTGTAAAACTGTGTCAGACAACCCCCCATTGCCACAGCGGTGTCCTCCTCAGACAGCTGAGGAGGAACCTGGGCCAGATTTTCAGAGGGTGGTACTGGGGGCTTTTGGGCCCTGTGCCTTTTGCTGCATTTTCTTTTGCAGCTGAGGAGTCTAGTTTCTGGTTAAAGGCTCCTCAGCCTTTTCCTCGAAAGGACTGCCTTTTACAAAATTATCGACAGTTCCTGCCCCTTTGAGGGGTTGCTGGAGCTGGCCTGGCTGTTTTAATAGCAGTCCTGGTTTTCTGAGCAGCCTCCAGCGCTTGCTCAACTTAAAGGCCGAACAGATAAGCACCATCAAAGGGGACATTCATCACCTGCTGTTGTGCTTCGGGTGAGAAGCCTGACATTCTGAGCCAGAAGTGCCACCTGATACAAATGCCAGTGGCAGCTGCCCTAGCCACAGTGTCATAGGCATCCACAGAAGCTTTTAGCTGATGATTATTGGACTCTATGCCCCTAGTAATAGTCTGAAGAACCTCCAAGTTGGGGTCAGACTCTGGGAGGTTCTTGACTATCGATTTAAGGGTGTTCCACAGGGTGTACTCATACTGAGAGTAATAGCCCTGGTAACTAGCAATACACATGCCCAAGATTGCGGCTGCGAATGCCCGTTTCCCCGAAGTATCAGTCTTGCAAGATTCCTTATTTATAGGCTGTGAATGGGGCTCGGATACCAGGATACAATCACCAGGCAGACAACCAATTTTCATGAATAAAAAGTGCCTTTGTGACACTTATTTTATTTTTTTCAAAAGAATGAATTGTACAGAAATAAAAAGTCAGGTATTACTTCATACATGTTGAACAGGTTAATCCAAATGCAATAGTTTATGAAAGTCCAATATGATGTCCAGCAGTGGCACTCTTTCAGTCAGTTAGCTCGAGGCTGACCCTCCTCTCTCACAGTCAGTGCTAGACTGACTCCCTATCTACCTGCGTTAAGTCTAGGTAAGCCTTTTAAACCCACCTGCTGAGGTCAGGTGACACAGTATCACACAGATTTCCACAACATTTAAATCAGACTCTCTTTTTAATTCATACAAAACTAGAGTCTTCTAAGCCTGTTTATAAATATAGCTGCCCACCAAAAAGAACTTTCAGGAATGAATTAGAAGCTTGAGTGACAGCAGATACTGTATATAAACCGGTCACTAGGAGCCGTTGCTGTCCTACAGGGGACTGCAGTTGACACTCATTCCCTGGTGAGTACAGAATGAAATTAGCTCTAAGCAGAACAAAGGCCATTTTAACTTGTGTCACCACAACTGTGTACCTTATTTGTTTTTTTTATTGTGTTGTCTTGAAAGAAAGCATAGGATTATATTGACCTAGAGAGCCCAAAGAAAGGTTGTTTTCTTTAAATAGGTTTTATTTCATTTTGTTAAACATAAGTTGTATCCTTTACTTTTCAGGTAACAGGTAACACTGGACCACGGAATAATCATGTATGAAACAGCACTAAATGTGTAGTTACAATAGTGCCAGACAACTGCAATTTCAAGCCGTCAGCTAACCTGTCCTTTCGGCCCTCTGTTTACGATGGGCCACTTCTCCTGCATGTAATTACACACCCTCTGTAAATGAAGCAGGGAACCTGAAGCACAGGAACAGTCTCCTAAAGGAGCCCGGTGAGGCGCCTAGTTAAAGCATGTTCTGCGCTAATTTAGTGCTTTGGCGTACATTTTTGGACAGAGAGATGGTCCTATCTATAGCTGAGCCCAGCGGGATCTTCACTGGAGTGGCGGCTGAAATGCAAAAGCAAACCTATAGCCATCCGCTCTGCTCAGATTGCTGCATGTGTCAGAGCAGAGAGAGAGAGAGAGAGAGAGAGCGCGAGAGAGAGAGAAAGAACACTGGAGTTTACATACTCCCTTTAATTTCATTAGCTTTCGTCTCTCTCTCTCTGACTTGACCCTAAATCTGTTTTAGCAGCTACTATTTCGGGATACCACTGTCCCCAACACAGATACACTAACTAGCTATGCTATATTTAAAAGCAGGGGCAGCTGAAAAGTAAAAGCGATTGCCGCCCCGCATTGAACTACTGGTGAAATAGCTCCTCTGGCACCTTGCCGGTTGCTCGCTCTTGCCCTGCACATACCTCTAATTTATTTTGTTATTCTTTCAAACAACAAGGAGCAAGTCTGCTCCTTCCTCTTTTTACTCTTTTTCCCCTCTATATATCTTCACTACAAAGAGGGCAGGAGAGTCAACAGACACCACAGGGAGCAAGTGGTAACATGGAGTAGCAGAAAGTTAAAGTTATGTAGCCTGCTCCTCTGTTTTGCACTGCACTCGCTCGGTCAGGACATTTGCCCTAATTTAAGAATTTATAATAAAACTCTCTCTTCTCTTTGCTTTCTATCAATGTTTACTGAAGAGCGGGGCTGGGGCAGCTGCAATTGTATTCTGGCAGTCTGCCAGCCGCTCGCTATTACTGATGCACTGCACACCTGAGCTGGAGCAAGGAGCTTTATTTTAACTTTGTTCAGCTCCCTCTCAAGTTGCAAACTTTTTATGGTTTTAAAAGTTAAACCATAAATTAGAAATTAAGGGAAGGGCATGGGAAGGTTGTGGCAGAGAACAGCAGATGCAGTATCAGCTTGGCAACTTTGACAGCCACTTGCTCCTGCATGAAACATATATTTTACACCTGTAAGGAGCATGAAAACTCCTTCTCAGTGCCGTTACACCCGTCACAGAGTGTAACGGCAAAGAACAAGAAGCATACCTACCTTTCTGTGACACACTAGCTTATTTCAAGAACAGGAGCCACCTTTAGCAGGCTTTCCAGGGGAACAAAACAGACATTTAACAGAGCTGCCTTATTTTACATTTAATACTGTTTTTATTCCTATCAAGGTACTGCAACTGTAAAATGTTCTATTTACCATGCAGGCAGTACTAGTCCTAAGCACTTTCTTACTGTAATGCATGCCCTCATTTAAATATAGTACCAGAACACTTCTTTTGTGTGTGGGGGTTATAGGAACTCGGGCACCCTCGCAGCAGGATCACCCTGTCACATAGGCCATGCTGTGGATTCCTGAGGGAGGATGGCTTTATCGTTCTCCGCAAGCACTACCAGAGCATTCGCAATAGGCTGTGATGCCAGGACAGATCTGTTTTTGGGGGGCTACATACTTCCTATCTATGGACTTGGCCACAGAAGGGATTAGTGCCAGCCTGTCCCACACTGCTTGAGACAGAGTCTCAAAGGAGGGGGACACCGGTTGAGTACAGTCTACAGGAATATTAGGAACGTGAAGGAACTCAAGACATAAAAGTCTGCTTGGCTCCAAAGAGGAAGTCTGTAGGGCTAAGGTCGACCCCATATTCCTGAGAAGTGATTGAAAAGAAAGGTCTTCAACCAAGGGCTCAGCAGAAACAGAAGGCTTGCTTTCCACACCATAAAAAGAGTCATCTTCTGTGTCTTCTGACAAAAGCAGGACAGGGTCAGACTCATCATGTTCCACTTCTACCCCGAAAAGACCACTGAGGGCAGGTCTAGGCCAAGGAACCACTGGAGCCGCTGAAATCTGGATTGGCGTCAAGGACCCTGGTGCTGCATGCAGCTGACACTGCCACCAACGCTGCACGTGGCACCAAAGAAGCAGCTAGTATCGCCTGAGGCACCAAGACCCCTACACCACCCGCGACACTGCCAAAGGCCGTGGCACCACAGGCGAACCCCTGCCAGCTCTGAAAAAAGGGGGGAGGGAAGCAGTACCTATGCCAGACCCTGCGAGGAAACAAGGTGAGGGGATAAGACACATGTGGTTGGCGTCAATGGCACTGGTACCAGAGAGGGCATCGGACGTACAGCCTGACTCAACTGCCCCCACCTCGGCCCAGCGGCTCTCAGACCCAAAGGCCTGGGTATTGGGTCCACCGACAAGGGCAACTGGGACAGACGCCGCACCCACTACTCCGTGAGAGTGGCCCAGTGATAAAACTGCTCACCGGACATCCCATCAAAGGACAGAGAGGGGCTCCGGTGTCGGAAATCTCAACCATTAAGAATGGAGACCATCGGCGATCCTAAAGGGGCTGAGGTGGGCCTACTGCTCTCCACTACTTCCTTCGCAGGACAACCAGAGGGCAATCTCAAGAGGTACTGTTTCTTCTTCATCCGACGGGAAGAACAACAACTCGAGGCCGAGCAGTGCTGGGGTCTCCGACTGATCTGAACGGGCCCGCTTTTTTGTGCTTTCTGAGGACTGTGCCCCTCCCCAAGCACCAGACTGTCCATGGTCGGACCCCTTCCTTCAAAGGGCAGCAGACCAGACACAGCCCCGCTGCCAGAAAAGCTTTTCAATGAAGTCTTTCTACAGTCACCGAAACCATCCATGGTCGACTCACTTGATGGCAGATCAGGATTTATTTTTTTTAAACAAGAAACATTATTAAACAACTAACACTAATCAAAACTGAACAACTAAAAAGCTGCTGTCACCCAGCAGGTGAGCGTCACGTCACTGAAGCACACCTCGGGGGGGGGGATAAAAAAAGAAGTTAGGTGTTTGAGGAGTTGACACAGAGATAGCATATACAGGCATGAGCCAGTCTTGCAGTGCTGCGTATGGTGAGCTATCCAGTCATTATCTGCAGATATAATTCTGTTACATGTTTTTTTAATTTGATTTTGTGTATGTGAAATGCCAGTGTTAAGAAAATGGGTTATATAGAAGGAGAGAATGGATTTTTAAAAATGTCTGATATTCATCTGCGACCTAGTAACCAACTGCTTGCCAGGAAGCTAAATTAGACTCCAACAGGAGGAGTGGAAATGCCTTGTAAACTTAACTGAGGAAAGCAGAAGTAATAAAAAGTCAGGAGGTAGAGGGGACTTCCGGTGACGTCACCGACCGGGATGCAAGGGTAAAAGCTAGCTCTACGGATCCTAGGCTAAAAGCAGACTCTCCCACATTTAAAACCAAAAAAAATAACTGAAATAAATCAACAGGGAGAGCCACAGCATTGAATGGGAGGCAAAAAACTAACTGTACGTACCCCCAGAACTAAGGATTCCACAGTATTATCTCACACTCCAGCAAGCCCTGCAGCGATCCTACCATCCATGGCGGCTTCAAATGGGGCCTTGTCTCAGCAACCTAGTAATGCTATAATTTTAACAGAGCAACAGTAGTTCAGAACTGAGGTTCGTACTTTTCAGACAGAATTAACCATAGAAATAAGTAAACTCTCAGCCCGAGTCACAGAAGTTGAAGCACAGCATATAGAAATCGAGGACAGGATTGATAGACATGAACGCATGGTTGTGCATTTACTAGATGAACAGCATACCTAAAGAGGAAAATGTGAGGATTTGGAAAACAGATTGCACAGGAATAACCTGAGAATACATGGGGTTCCTGAGGATGAAGAGGGGGAAAGATCTCCTAAAATGTGTGGAAGAGTTCCTCCGCTACACTCCAACTAGACCCAGCACTCAAATTTGATACAGAGCGAGTATATAGGGCCCTCTCGACGAAACCAGCTCAGCCAGACAGGTGGCCACGCTCTATTATAATAAAATTCTTAAAGTTTGCCACAAAGCAAACAATACTCACCAGGGCTTGGAGAATGTGGGACAGTAAATACAAAAATAAGTGTATTTACTCTGATAATGATTACTCCCCATCTGTCTCAGCTAAACACAGGGCCTTCGCACCGGTACATCACCTCTTAAAGTAACAGCAACTCAAATTTACCACTCCATATCCCGCGTGACTAACAATCATGTTCCCCCCCCCCCCAAACATTTGAGTCACCAGAGGAAGTTACAAAAGTGCTCCAATCAAGGGACTCGCTCATCTCTCTCAGGATGAATCCTCATCCAGGAAAACCCAACAAGGCCTCCACGATGCTGCACGAGATTCTAACTCCAAAAACAGACATAGCCAAGAGACACTAGAAGATGTTAAAAAAACTTCTGCAACGACTCCAACGACCTGCGCCAGAGTAAGTGGTGAGAAGAACACTGCAGAAACTTATAAAAAGGACAAAAAAAAATGTTTATTTGATGCGGAGGCAACTCTGCTCATAGGGGGTATGCAGTGGTGTTTGGGGAGGATAGTGCGTTGTGGGGGTACATGGGAAATAGAGATTCTTTAATATTCTTAGGTTGATAGAAGGGAAGAATGTCTGAGAACTGGAGAGAAACTCCAAAAGATACCCATATGTCACTCCCCTCCCCCCTCGAATTTAACAGAAAACGCTCCAACTGCTACTAGCCTATTAAACAGCAGCACAGGATTAGAGGCACGATTCAATGCAATTTGTATAGTGCTATATGCCCACCTGACCACTGTTTATTCAGAATCTCATCCCTAAATGGTCGACGTATCCACAAGGCCCTACTGGAGATGAGGTATCTTGGGACTATTTCCTAGGGGTTCCAGCTCCTCATTTTTATTTCCGGTGTGGCCTATTGCACCACTAAGTACCAGGGAAACAGCGGTGCTGGGGGCCCTCGGCTTTGCCTTGAGACTACCTCACAGGGCAATTTTATCTGCTCCTTTACAGGAGAGGTAAACATCCTTTCCCTACCTTGGGAGTTGCAAATTTGTTTAAACATGCTTAGAGACATGCAAAACCAGGTATATTCACTTGGTATGAAACAGCTGATGCTCTGTTGGCATCTGGTTATTTTAGCAGGCCTAGAAGTTCCAGAAGCAACGAGTAGAGTTAATCAGCAACAGACCTGCAAATGGTTGACTGCTCTTGGCATAGCGCAGAGTTTATTTGATCCTTGTGTAGTTTTAGACACCTGGACCGATTTATGGCTTTTATATATCAAAACAGGCAGCCATCCTATATCGTTTCAATTAGAGAATACAAGCAACACAGTTGAATGTATAATAATATTGTATACAGGGGTGAAATGGCATGAGCGAGGAAAGGAAAGGATATACAACAGTTCTTATAAACGGGGTACATTCATTCAAGGCCTGACTGATAGAAAAAATGGATAAGTCATCCTTACTATTATCTTTGAACATAAATGGAACAGGAAATCTGATTAAGCGTTCCTGCCTATTTCAACTTTTTAGAAAAGAAAGACTAGGGATAATTCTATTGCAGGAAACACGTATACACTTGGACGAACATAAAAAATTCCAGCACTTTGGGTATAATGTTGTAGCAGTGTGTCAGCCTACAAAGGTGGGAAAAGGAGAGGGGTGATGATTCTATTCTCCCAGGAAAAACCTTTTGAAAAACATAAAGAGATCAATGACCCAGAGGGTTGCTATGCCGTAGTGACAGGCACGCTGTACTCAAGACCCAATACCCTGGCATCAGTACATTTCCCACCAGGGTCAAGAAAGCCACTGGAAGTAACATTTTTTGCAGATCTATTGTCCCTAATGGAGGGACAACTGATACTAGGGGGTGCTTTTAATATTACTTTAAACCCCACTCTGGACTCTGCTACACCCCTGGCCCACAGAATAAATGCCCTACAAAAATACACAAAACAAACCATCACCTCCCTGGGTCTGGTAGACACCTGGAGACATTTCTTCCCCAAAACAAGAGAATACACCCACCAGGTTCCACATGCAGGGAGCGGGGCTCAACTGGATTACTTTATCACAACGGTCGAACATTTAGATGCCGTCTGCAACGTGTGGCATGGTGCCACCTTCCTCTCAGATCATGCACCCCTTTACATTAGGATGGACTTGGGGACACAATACAAGCCAACCAATTGGCGTCTGAACCTTGCCCACCGTCAGGACTCAAGAGTTTCTCGAACTGATCCAAAAAGCTGTAACTAGAATTAAACAAGACAACAGGAAGTTGCCCCCACAATTTTGTGGGATACTTTAAAAGTAGTTTTAAGAGGAGAGATCATACAATTCTCTGCAAAAAAAAAAAAAAAAATGACAGAGGGAAAAAACATACAAGGACTTATAAGAGGAACTAGTATATTTACAGAACTGGCCTGATCAAAATGATTGTATAATATGACAACGTCTCAGAATGGTAAAGCAAAAACTCTATATAAAAAAAAAAATAATAATAATAGACCAGTCCATAGAGCAAAAATTATTTTATTTAAAACTAAGACGACATGAGGGAGGGCCAAAGGCCTCAAGAAACTTAGCAAGAAAACTGCAAGAGCAGAGATCCAGAATGCATATAACGAGTTTGGTAGATCCTAAAACAGGGAGATTAGCAAAGAGACCCCAGGAAATTAGACATCCTACAGCAGTTTTACCACGAACTGTATACCAAAAAAGAGGAAACCCCCCTGGATACCATTAAATCTTATTTACAAAGTTTACCTATACCACATATTACCCCACAACCGGCTGAGTCCCTATTGGCACCAATTAGAGAGGGAGAATATATATATATTTTTTTTAAATTGTTTAACCAGGTGACACACACTAAGCTGAAAGCTCGTTTACAGGTGCAACCTGGGAGCACAGGGAAGTTAAGTGACTTGCTCAGGGTCACACAGTATGTGAGTGGGGGCTGTGGGATTCAAACCCAGGTCTCTAGATTTGCAGCTCAGAGCCTTAAACCACTGTGCTATACTGCCTCCTTACTCCAAGTTCTTAAAAATGCCCAGACCCTTAAGGCACCAGGTCCAGATGGATATCCTTCCAAATTTTATAACAAATTCAAGAAACTCCTTCTCCCCATATTACTCCCAGCTTTGCATGCTGTTCAGGAAGGAGAGCCCCCCCCCCCCCAACATGGCAATATGCAACCATATCAGCCCAAACCCCAGAAAGATCCTAAATACCCTTCCTCATATCATCCCATTTCAAAGCTAAATTATGATTACAAGATGTTCATGTCAGCTATGGCCTTTAGAATAGATCACGTGTTACCAAGTATCACTGATTCTGATCAAGTGGGTTTTATCATGGGAAGACAGGCCCACGATGCCATACAATGCACACATCTTCTAACAGAGTATGCCATAGAAAGACAAATGGACTTGACGCTGAAAAGACGTTTGACTGGGTCAGCTGGTCATTTCTATGGCAGACCCTGGGGCATTTTGGATTTCCTGAACAACACATTAAACTGCTGCAAAATATATATACTTCCCCTGAAGTGAATGTAAAGGTGGATGGGGTCTTATTGGAGGTATTCCAGTTCTTCAGGGGCACTCGGCAGGGATGCCCAATGTCTCCAATATTATTTGCCTTGTATCTTGAACCTTTGGATATGCCTCTGGGGGGGTGTCGGCAGAAGATATCACTCTTAGCTGACAATATTTTTTTGACACTCACAGAACCTGAGCAATCTATCCCAGAAGTCTGGAGACCACTACAAATATTTGGCAAATTGGCAGGGTATAAAATAAATAAAACAAAAACAGAGGTTTTAGCATACAACTACTCCCTTCCCTCCCCTTTTAAAAAAGACTTTCCCTTTAAGTGGCACAGACAAGAGATGCAATACCTGGGAATAAAGCTCACTAGAAACACAGTATATGCAGAACTACTCAATTTGGAACCCCTCACTATAAAGTTGGCGGAAGATCTGTCACGTTGGTCAAGTCTCCCATTAAGTTTTTTAAGTAAAATAGACACAATCAAGCAGAATGTATTCCCTACATACTATTTTTTCTTCAGACACTACATTTTACACCGACCAAAACATATTTCCCGGTGTGGGACAGAATGATATCATGCTTTGTTTGGGGGGGAACCTCCCAGAATTAGATATTCTGTCCTGCGGCTGGCTAGAGAAAAAGGCGGACTCAATCACCCTGATCTGAGAAAATATGAGATGGCGGCTCAGTTAAAGGTGGTTTTAAATTGGATAAACAAACAATATGATCCCCCCTGGAAACAGAATTAACATTGGGAGGTTTATTTAACACTCAGGAGCTCCTCTTTGGGACCCCTCCTAAGTGCCAGAGAGTAACACATTTCCTGAAATTTACCAGAGAACCCCTAAAAATATGGCTTAAGGTCAGAAATTACTACTTAACATTTCCAGAAAAAATGCTCTTGGACACTTTGAGACGCAATACAGACTTCATTACAGGTCCTCTGAGCCCATACATAGCCCAATGGCAGAGAGATGGAATTTCTTTTATCTTTCAGTTAGTGGGTAGGACAGGGCTTCTCCTCTTTGTTTCTCTACAAAGGGGAATACCACTTACCCCATAAATATTTTATTTCTTATCTACATCTCAAAAGGCATGTCTCCAACTGGATGAGCAGTCACCTGTGGCACTGACTGAGAACCCCCCTAATATTACAGTTTTTCCAAGCACATATCAGAGGTACAACCTGAGATCACTTAATCAGTAAAATATATAAGGCCCTAAATGAAAGGCAAGGAGACTCGACCAACTTGATCAGAATTAGATGGGAGCAGGAACTGCAGGTCTTAATAACAGAGCAGGCTTGGTATGAGTCTGCACTATCAGCATTAAAAACTTTCTCCTCCCCATATTGGCAGGAGTACACCTGGAAACTCAGGTCACGCTTCTTTCGCACTCCAGCCATGCTGGCCAGTATGGGAGAACTGGGGGAAGGAAAGTGTTGGAGGGGGTGTGGGGAGGAAAGTGTGAATCAGAGCCGTGTCCTTTGTTCATGTCCAATGTTATCCAATTTTTGGACAGAGATCCTTGAGGAGCTAAGGGCAATCTATGACATCATCAATCTATTCACCCCCCCTTCTGTACTGACCTTTATTAAACCAGAAGGCCTGCAAATTCACAAGAACTCTTTAAAACAAATATCAAAATTCATAATAGTAGCCCATAAAATTGTCACTAGGCTCTGGTTTACAAATAAAATACCCACCAAAGAAGCCTGGCTAATCTTAACCAGAGAGATATACGCCCTCGAAGCGACTCTCCGCCAAGATGATGGACAGAATACAGAAATTTGATGTTCAATGGCAAAAATTGATTTCTTATCAACTAGTTCATTATAATGATGTTGTTCCTTAAACTGTAAACAACTACTGTAAATTAGTCATCTCTTACCCAGCAGTGTCCCCTGGGCCTCTGTATGAGGAGCTCTTCGCACCATTAGGACCAAAACATCGGGGGGGGACCCACCGTGCCGTGCCAGTTGCCAATAACACAGCTCAAATCCAGAGTTTTAAATTCAGTAATAATGAAGTTCCCTGGAAATTGATATAATAAGCTATTAACTTAGTTCCCTCCATTGTATCCACTAAAGCTTGTATGCAAAGCCCTGTGATGTAACTAAATGCTAATAATTTTTGTTGTACTGCTGCCTGTAGAGTAGTTGAACTCATATACAGAATAAACGACTGAATTGAAAAAAAAAAGTCAGGAGGTAAACCTTTGCACTTCAAAGGCAAGATGCTTGGGAACAAGAATCTGGAAAGTAGCCATTCTTGACAGGCTGGTGTGAGTTGTCTTACAAGTGTTACATTGTAAGGCATTGAGACATCAAAGTCACCAATTCTGAAATGTATTATTGTGTCAGGAGATTGTGATAGAAGAACCTAGATAAGGAATAATAATAATTCCTTAAACGTTTGGGAAAGTACAAAAGTGATATCTACTGGCTTAAAACTTAGAACCAGACCAAGAATTTTGGCACTATTTAAGGAACTCTGAAACTATAACAATCTCTCATTTTCCTGGAGAATTTCAACGGACCCACTTCCTGACAAGGCACAGAACAAACTGCCGACACAAAGCCAGTGGCTGAAAAGAAAGGAAAGGATTTTTCAGACTTCACTTATTCTTCTGGTCTTATAGTTTGTTTTCTTGTACATATCCACTTTTATTTGCGTTATTCTGTGACAAAATATATGAATCTTTTAGTTGTAAATGTATGATGATAATTTAAGTATTTTGTAAAAAAAAAAAAAAAAAAAAAATTGTTTTTAAGAAAATCTGCCTGAGCGAAATTTTTACATTGTGTGCGATTGTGGGACGTTTGTTAATAATCTGTGACCAAACTGTTATTGCTAAAGGGGTGCCACCATAAGCTACCAATTGAGCAAGGATCTGTAAGGGAAATCTGGGTAAAGATAGAGAGAGAATACAAAAGTCACAGGAAAGAGTCTGTGGGGATTTGAACCAGGTTGTTCCATGCCCTGTGGGAGAAGACAATCTGGGTTCAGAGGCTACCCCAAAGAGATTGTGACACCTGGATCTTCCCCCCTTAGTGCAACAACCAAGAAGGGTTTTCATCTGGCTACAAGACTTGAGACTGATATTGCACTCTTATCCAGAGTTTAAAAAGGAAGACCTGGGACCTCGTGACAGGTGTTTAGTCTTAAACTTGGCGAGCACTCTAGGAGGACACAAGGAGGGTATTCCTGCCCCCCCTGGACTGCACCTAAGGGTGGGCACTGTGAGATCAGTGGACCTGACCCCCAGAAGTGGGTTCGTGACACCTGGAGTCGAACCTCCTGAATATTTTTGACACCTGCTGGGTTCTAGTGCCTCCAGCATAGTCCTAATAGTGTGAATGAATGGTGAAGACTTTTAGGTCAGGAAGATCTGCACAAATCCCCAGCATGTTTATGGGGAGACGCATCTCTAAGGTGTCCCAGTCTCCTTGTGTCAGGAGAATTGACAGTGGGCTTCCCACCCGGTCAAGTGGTGAGCATCACCTTTGTGTCCGGTGGGGAGAAAGGGAGCCCGGGAAGAGATTTTCCTCCACAGATCACCATGACAGGGACCTCAATAGGGGCTTGGTTACCTCTAGGGGTAGTTTCAAGGGTGCGATGCTTGAGACCAGTGGGTAATAAGCATCCTTTGACTTGTTCTCATGTGCAGCTTGCTAGGGGGACTGTGAACACAGAGGATGCCACAAGTCCCAGCATGTGCTGTATGGAATGAGCTGGCCTAACCTGCATTCCATGACAAAGCATGCCATCTGCAAGACTGCACATACCCTGCTGTCTGAATTGAACAGCTCCTATAAACAGGAGTACCTGCAGGGTTCTAGCTGAGACTTAGAAGGGTTCAACAGAACTCCCACGAACATTAGAAAATTGGCACTATGCCCGTGTCATTCTCAGTCAAAATAACAATAGCACTGGCTACTGACAGAGAAATGTGTAGGTCTAGACTTAAGGGGCAAAGTACAGTTACGTAAGAACTTACTGCAGCAGTAGATCTTCGAGATAATCTCTTTCTTCAGGCCACACGTATGGAACAATAGCCATTAGGCACTAGGATCACATGGAAACTTTTTAGCTAGCAGTCTACTGGGAGCCACCCATGATGACGTCAACCGATGATGTCCTTCCCATATAAATATGGGAGGCCCCACACCCTCCTCAGTTCCTCTGCTAGAGACCATATACAGAGGACATCTTCCTGGGGAACCAAGAAAGACAGGGGGAGAGAGCTAGAGGTTCCTGCCACCAAGTGAAGTGAAACAGAAGGTAGACTGTCCTGGAGAGAAACAGACAGGAACAGAGAAGCCCTGCGGCTAAAGGGGACAGAGGATGAGACAGCATGAGGAAAGAGATTCTCTCGAAGATCTACTGTTACAGTAAGTTCTTACATAACTTTTTAAATTTTTTTTATTTGTGCTTTATGGCTCCTCTGCGGAGACGACAGATTGCTTTGGCCCTCCCTCGGAGGGACTCTTATGCCAACCTGAACGAACTGGGTCATCATGGACCCCATCAGCTCTCGTCCATTTTCCGCCTGTTTTCTCCACAGCACCCAAGCCATGCAATGGGTGAGGCAGCTGCCCCTGCCTCCGTGGAAGCATCCAGATGCCCTGGATGGGTGCCCTTCCCTCATCTGGGTGACGTGCCTGTGCCAACACCCAGTCACCGCCGGGTGTCCGTTCACAGAGCGTCGCACTATCTCCCCTTCCCTAGGGAGGAGAGCTGTCTACAGAGACTCAATTCATCCTCCCCATGCTGACCCCTGAGTGACCAGAGTCCGTTCCCGAACCTGGGTCACCAGCGTGGTGCAAGGTGTGGTGTCCAGCATCTCAACCCTCAGTGCCACCAGGCCGGCCATTTCTTACATAACTTTAACTGTACTATCTTCTTCGAGGATATCACTTTTCTCAGGCCACACTGATGGAACGAGTCCCAAGCAGCTGTGACAGAGAGACAGTCTGGGTGGCTGGAGGACAGAAGTCTAAGAAAGGAGGCCTTGGAGCACAGCCTGGCTGAAGCCTGCCCCTTTCCTAGAGGCAATGTTCAGACTGTAGTGTTTAGTGAAAGTTGGGCAGAACTCCAAGTGGCAGTGGCACAGATTTCTGCAGCCGACACATTCCTGAAACAGGCAACAGAAGTGGCCATGCCTCTGGTCGAATGGCCACGCACAACCCCATGATGTTCCTTACCGTACTTCCTTTAACAAACAGTAATATAGTTGGCCAACCATTTGGACAGGCACCATTTGGAAACCAGTACTTCCTCTTTCCTATGGGCGAAGGAAAACAAAAAGCTGCGAGGACTTTCTGCAGTCCCTCGTATGGTAAATGTAATATCGGAGTATTCTATGTACATATAAGGTATGGAGCAATGCTTCCCCTTGACTGGCATGCTCTGGAAAATAGGCAGGTGGATGGTTTGATTCAGAGTAAACTCAGACACCACCTCTGGCAAGAACTTAGGGCTGGTGCGCAGACACACCCCATCTCTGTGGAAAACCAAATAAGGAGGCTCACACATCAGAACCTGAAGCTTGGAAATCACTGACGCAGAAGTAATGGCAAATAGCAGTTACGTAAGAACTTACTGTAACAACAGATCTTCGAGAGAGGTTCCTGCAGTCAGTCTTCATACACAAGTCTGCATCCCCTGGCGTTAGGACGGCACAGCAAACTTGTAGCTAGCAATCATCAGTGGGGACCGCCCCCGGCATCAGGTGACGGACGTCAGCATGACTATAAAAGGGGGCAGTCCCCCACCCACCCTCCACTTCTTCCGCTGGAGACCTCTAGAGACGAAGCAGAAAAAAGAGTGAAAGAACTCCTGAATCCTGTGCCCTGGATGAAACAAAGTCCTGAGAAGGGAATAAAAAGGAAAAACACAGGAGCTGAGGGAAGGGGGGTGGAAATTATAGACCTACTGCAGGAACCTCTCTCAAAGATCTACTGTTATGGTAAGTTCTTGCATAACTACTATATCTTACTTCAAGAGGGTTCCTGCAATAGGTCTTCACACACAGAACTGAAAACCAAGCAGTCAATTGAAAAGAAGGAGTCAGAGACGAGGTTCCGAGAGGAGGAAAAATGTCTGCCAACTACAGGTCTTTCAAGACAGAAGACCTTGCAGAACCGCTAGGCTGAAGCCAGCCCTGCGCCTAGAAGCAATGTCCAGACTGTAATGTTTAGTGAAGGTATGGAAAGAGAACCAAGTGGCCACTGCACATATGTCCGCAGTGGATACATTCCTGAAAAAGGCAGTGGAAGTGGCCACACCCCTTGTAGAGTGGCCCTTAACCGTCCCCGGAAGGGGATTTTTGTACTTCTGGTAAATGTAGTGAATACAATTTGCCAGCCACCTAGGAGGAGTCTGTTTAGACACAGCTTTGCCCTGGCACAGAGGGGCAAAGGTGACAAAAAGCTGGTTCGGCTTGCGAACCTCCCGAGTCCAGGAAACATAATATCTCAGAATCCGGTGTACATCAAGAGTATGCAGGAGATATCTCTCCCCCGTTAGAGTGTTTGGGATAAAAAAAAATGGCAACTCGACACTCTGGTTTAAAGTAAGCTCTGACACTACCTTCGGCAAAAAGGAAGGGTTAGTTTGCAGAGCCACCAAGTCTCTGTGGAAAATTAAATAAGGCTCTCTACAAACTAGAGCCTGGAGCTCAAACTCTTCGAGCTGAAGTGATGATAGCTAAAAAGAGCATTTTCCATGCTAAAAAAACACATTTCACAGCTTGCTGCTGGCTCAAAGGAGATCAAAGTAAGCTTTTCTATCATAAAATTAAGATCCCAAGGGGGAACAGGATTCTGGACAAGAGGTTTTATAAACTTCCATCTGAGCAAGGGTTTTGCCCTCCACCAGAAGGTGCTAGGCCGAAACTGCAGAGAGAGGGACCTTCAGAGAGGAACAGTTGAGGCCCAAATTTGATAAGTGTAAGGGGTACTCTAAAACCTGGGAAGCCGAGCAAGAAAAGGGGTCTAAGCCTTTAGCTATAGCCCAAATAGTAAATCTCTTCCACTTCATAGCATAAGTGGATCTAGTGGAGGGTTTTCTGGCCTCCACTAGGACCTGAGCGACTCTGGAAGAAACTCCAAAGTGAGAACCCGCTAAGTCCACAGATGCCACATGTGAAGGTGAAGTAATTTGATGCTCGGGTGCACCAGGTTGCCCTGCTCCTGGGACAGAAGGTCGTGGGAGAGAGGAAGAGGTACTGGGAGTTCCAATGCTAGCTGCTGTAATAGAGGGAACCAAATCTGCCGAGGCCACAGAGGGGCAATGAGAATCATGTCGGCCCCCTCTGCTTGGAGCTTCAGCAGAACCTTCTGTAAGATAGGAAAGTGAGGGAAAGTGTACAGAAATCTCCCTGTCCAAGATAGAGTGCGCCTCTCACCAAAAAGCACCATGCCCGGGAACGAGCGAGCAAAAGTGGGGTAGTTTTGCACTGGATGCGGAGGTGAAAAGGTCTATGTCTGGCCGTCCCCACTGAAGAAATAGATCTTCCACTACCTCCTGTTTTAGCTCCCACTCAGGAGCACTGGTGACTGATCAGCTGAGACTGTCCGTCAGAACATTATGAGTGTCTGGCACGTGGACTGCTGTCAAAGACAGGCCGTGTTGAACAGCCCATTACCACACCTGCATAGCCTCCCTGCAAAGGGGGTAAGACAGGGTATCTCCCTGTTTGTTGAGGTACCAAACACTGGCCATGTTGTCTGCCTGGATGAGCAGTGTTCCCAGAACCAAGAGGGACTGAAAGGCCTGAAGAGCATACAACACAGCTCTTGTCTCTAGGATACTGATGTGAAGGTTCTGCTCCATGGGGGACCAGGTGCCCTGTGTCCGATGGTCTCCCAGATGTGCTCCCCATCCCAGGGTCAAGGCATCGGATGTGAGAATTATGCTGGGAGACGGAGGGTGGAAGGGGATCCCCACCGAAAGGTTGGATAAGTCCAGCCACCAAAGGAGATCCCTTTGAAGATTGCTGGAGACTAAGGCCAGCTGGTCCCTGTCATCCAGGCACTGATCCCATTGGACTCGTAGAGACCACTGGGTTATCCTCATGTGCAGTCTGGCTAGAGGGACTGTGGGAATGGTGGCCGCCATCAGTCCCAGAAGTCACAGGACCGAACGTGCTGTGATCCATCGGGAGGAAGCCACCAGCACCGCTTGAGAGATAAGGGTCTCTGCTCTGTCGTGAGGAAGGAAGGCCCTGCTCTGCACCATGTTCAGCACCGCTCCTATGAACTGGAGGCCGCTGGGAGGGTAAAAGCTGGGACTTGGGGTAACTGACCGAGATGCCCAGACTGGAGAAAAGGTCCAGAGTGAAGGAAAGGGATTCCTTCAGACTGTCGGAGAGAGGGCTGAAAATAGCCAATCGTCCAGGTACTGGAGGAACACATAAATGTCCTAGCGGCATAGAAACGACGTTACCACCGCTAGGTGTAATGCTCTGCCATCTGCTTATTGTTATATTGTATAATATTTGTGTTATAAATAAAATGTGTATGGTATGTGACTGCCTGCTTAAGTATGGTAGTCTGGGTGAGAGACTTGACTTTTGACCTCCAAGGTGTCAGTGTGGTCGAAGCAGCTGGCTGTTTCATAAAAATTGACTAAGGGGAAACTGATCAAAGTTTTCCTGTTCTCTTTAACTATCTGCCAGGAGATAGGACCTCATAGAATGTTATTCTTCCTGCACGAAGAGACCATTTGGTCACAGAACCTTGTTGTCAGTCATAAACCTGAGATCACTGTAGCAAAACAGGAAATCAGCAGGGAGACATCAAAGGGGATGTTTTGATGAAAGACTCATTTTAAAAATTGCTGACCGTTGATTTCCACAGTAGAAATTAAATCTATGGGAGGATTTAACTGTGACCTCACCAAGAGGGGTGGGGAGAGGATTTTGAAATGAACAAGCATCAGAGGGAAAAACAGGTTACTCACCTGCAACAGTAGTTCTAGGAGTGGTATATGTTGTTCATCCACACTGTCTGGCATTGTCCCTTTCCCCTTTAAATCTTGCCGGAAGTCTTCAAGCTGGCTCCTCCCACCCACCCGGGTGGTAAATACCTCGGCTCCGCCCCATGACGCCAGATCTAGCCGCTGGAAGCAAGGTTGTGCTCTAAGTCGGGAGGTCGGGTAGGTGTGGATGAACAACATATACCAATCCTAGAACTACTGTTATAGGTGACTAACCTGTTTTTCTAGGAGCGTGGATATGTTGTTCATCCACACTGTCTGGCAGACTCCTAGCAGTTCTCCGGAGAAAGGAGGCAAGGCGCACACCCCCTACTTAGGAAAAAGAGATTGGAGAACCGAGGCCCCAAAACCAGCATCTCGGCGTGACTCAAGGTCGATGCGGTAATGGGTAATGAAGGTGTTTGCTGACTTCCAGGTAGCAGCCCAACAGATTTCCTAGATAGGGATGTCCCTGGAAGCAGCCACCGATGCAGCAGTATGGCAGGTAGAATGAGCTCTTATCCCTCTGGAAGGCTCCGTGCCTGCCAACTCATAACACAGACTTATGCATGATGTGATCCATCTTGCAATAGTCTGCTTGGCTGCGTGTCTGCCAGAAGCGGCTTCAGCGTAGGTGACAAACAGCTGGTGAACCTCTCCCCGAATTTCTGCAGTCCTCTCCTTATAATAGGAGAGAGCACGTCTGAGGTCCAGAGTATGGAGCCTGTACTCGGCGTCTGAGGTGTAGTTAGGGTAATATACCGGCACAGTTAATACCTGGTTAAGGTGAAACTCTGATACCACCTTCGGAAGGAATTTCGGGTGGGGGCGCAGGACAACTTTGTCCCTGTGAAACACCAGATAAGGGGAGTCCACCGAAAGCGCCTGGAGCTCCCCTGTCCTTCTGGCTGAAGTGATAGCCACCAGGAAGGCAGTCTTCCACGACAAGTGCGAGAGCTCACACTTGTGCATGGGTTCGAATGGCTTGCCCATGAGCTTTGCCAAAACCAGCAAGAGATCCCACAGAGGTGGAGGTTCATGCACCGGAGGGGATATGTGATCCAGGCCTTTGGAAAAGCGCCACCACTGTCTCCTGTGCACAAATGGCTGGACCGGCCCGCGCCCGGTAAGCAGAGATGGCTGCCAGGTGCACCCTAAGGGTCGATGACCGAAGACCCCCTTTGGAGAGGGACCAAAGGTAGTCTAGAATGTTAGCCACAGAGCAGGATAATGGGTTCAGGCTCTTTCCCTGACACCGAATGGAAAATCTTTTCCATTTGAAGGCATAACATTTCCTGGTCGATTCCTTTCGAGATGCTTCCATCACGGTGTAGACATCCTCGGAAAGACCCAGAGCCTGGAACTCTAGCCACTCAGGAACCAGGCTGTGAGGTGCAGGGATTGAAGGTCTGAGTGGAAGACCTTCCCCTGGTTCAATGATATCAGGTCCGGGTGTGTACAAAGCCACTCCAGGGTCCTGCAGCTGAGGCTGAGGAGATCTGGATACCAGAACTGGCATGGCCAATCTGGGGCTACCAGGATCACCTTCGCCTTGTCCCTCCTCACCTTGAGTAACACCTTGTGGATCAAGGGAAATGGAGGTAAGGAGTAAAGGAGGCCTGGGGTCCACGGCCTCGAGAAGGCATCCCCTGCAGCGAGCCCTGCTGAGGGGGGCGGGCACGGTACAGCCACAGTTTGGTGTTCTCCCTGGAGGCGAACAGGTCCAACAACGGTTTGCCCCAATGGGAGAACAGATTGTAAGCTACCTCTGGATGGAGAGACCACTCGTGGGATGTCTGGCCTATGCGGCTAAGAGCATCCGCCAGTTGGTTCGAGACTCCTGCCACATGGATGGCCAGGAGATCCACCTCCAGCCGGCTGACAAATGTCCAGATCCGGAGCGCCTCCCTGCATAGCAGACGGGAGTGCGTGACACCCTGTTTGTTGAGGTAGTACATGGTCGTGGTATTGTCTGTCTGGACTTGAACCACTTGACCCCGGAGCTGAGGAGCAAAAGCTGACAGCGCCAGTCTGACTGCTCTGAGCTCCAACAGGTTGATGTGGCATCGGGACTCCTTAGAGTCCAGAACCCGTGAGCTCTGTTGCCCCCATGTGGGCTCCCCAGCCCATGAGAGAGGCATCGGTCGTAAGGACGACCGTTGGCTCGGAGCGGACGAACGGGATCCCTTCCCGCAAATGACTCGGGACGGTCCACCATTGGAGAGCGTCCCATATCCTCTGGGTGACAGTGACCAGCTGGTCGAAGAGACCCTGACGCTGAGACCACTGGGCGGCCAGCTCCCATTGAAGGAGGCGCGTGTGCAATCTGGCCCAATGGATCACTGAGGTGCATGCCACCATGTAACCCAGGAGGCGCAGGAAGTCCCGGGCAGGGCGCAAGTGCCCAACCAGAAATGATTGGGCAAAGGAGGAAAGAACCTCCGCCCTGTCTGCCGGGAGCCGAGCTCTGGCTTGACGAGAGTCGAGCTCTGCCCGGATGAAGCCCATCACCTGAGAGGGCACGAGTTCTGACTTGGCCTCGTTGATTAGGAGGCCCAGGTGGGAGCAGGTTCGGAAGGTCAGGTCCCTGGACTTCTCCACCTCCTGTAGGGAGGAACCCGCCAGGAGCCAATCGTCTAGATGGGGTAAAGGTATGCTCTTCGAACATCCGCAAAACTCCAGGAAAGGGCTTTTTACCCAAATACTATCATCAACCTTGACCCCCCTAGAATTTGTGCACACCTTTAAATACCTGGGCATCACTTTGGACACTGGCCTCACCTATCATGAGCATATACATCAATTATCCAAGGCCCTAAACATCAGACTAGGGCTCCTGCACCGCTATAAACATTGCCTTACCCCGGAGGCCCTTAAACTTGCTATCTCCTCCTCGGTTCTCTCCCTACTTGACTATGGCCTTCTGACTTTTGGAGGGGCTAGCCCCTCAGCCCTTGATAGTCTTAGACTTGTGCTAAACAAGGCCTGTCGTCTGATATTAGGATGTGACAGACTCACCCATACCTGCGTGCTATATAGGGACACAAATTGGCTTAACCTTGATAACAGAATCAAATTCCATACTTGTGTCTTAGCCAAAAAATTACCCTTGGCCTCTCCCCGCATCCTCACCTCCTTAATCACCTTGGACTCTAAAGTTAAACATACCCGTAGCTCTGATACCCTTTGTTTCTCCATCTCTCCCTGTCGCACTACTCAGTTTCAAAGATCCTTTTGCTACAGGGCACCATTGTGGATGAATAACCTACCCTTCTCCTTGCGTCTAGATCAAAGAATTGGCCATTTCAAAACGCACCTCAGGGC
Organism: Neoceratodus forsteri; assembly: GCA_016271365.2. Taxonomy (NCBI): domain Eukaryota; kingdom Metazoa; phylum Chordata; order Ceratodontiformes; family Ceratodontidae; genus Neoceratodus; species Neoceratodus forsteri. The sequence goes on from CM028137.1 coordinate 515,600,288, forward strand.
CCATCTTCGCTCCTCAAGTGACTGTGACTGCATATGAACTAGTGCCCTGTCCCTCTACTACTGACAATGGCCTCTGGCTTGCCTCTGCATACTCCACTCCACCCCACTTATTCAGGGATGTTAAGTTTCCAGTATCCTTTAACTGTCTCAAACAACGCTTAGATCCTTAATACTAGCCTAACATTCCAGTTGTAACTTAACCTTACTTTGTCATAATCACTGTATTTGTATCTGCAACTGTAATAACTGTACTTGTGTAACTGATTTGTTATATGTGACGTAGAACCTTTGTAAAGGAGTGTATGACTCAAAGGTATATCTGATTCTTCTGAAATAAATAAAAATAAATAAATAAGAACCCCTTGACGCCGTACATGGGCTGCCACCACTGCGATGCATTTGGTGAAGACCCATGGGGCCGATGACAGGCTGAACGGCATGGCTCTGAACTCGTACAGGGTCCCTTCGACCCTGAAGCGGAGGAACCGCTGATGGGACAGACGGATTGGGACGTGGTAGAACACGTCCTGAAGATCCAGTGAACAGAACCACATGTTTCACTCCAGAGATGGTATGATCTGGTTCAGAGTTACCATCCGGAAGGTGCGAGACCTGAGATATTGATTCAGGTCGTGGAGATCTAGGATGGGGCAGCAACCCCCCATCCGCTTGGGCACCAGGAAATACCTGGATATGAAGCCTGGATCTGTAGGAGGGTCCGGCACTGGAGCTACCGCCTCCTTGTGGAGGAGCTGAGCAATGTCGTCCTGAAGGGCCGACTGAGCGCCAACTGAGATCCTTTCCTCCTGTGGGGCACGGGCCCGGCTGGGTGGGTACTGCTCGAACTCTAGAGGCAGTCCCTGCCCGACCACTTCCAGAACCCACCTGTCCGAAGTGATACCGGACCAGGTGGAAAGAAAGTGATGGAGCCGACCCCCCACGGGAGGACCCAGAACTGGCGTGATGGGTGTAGGTGAGGCCACCCCTGACCTGTCACTGTGCAGGCTTGGAGGAGTAGGAGGCACCTGGACCAGCACCTCGGCCTCCTTTGCGGGGCTGTTGGGGACCTTGCTTGGGCCTAAGGCGCCTAGCTTGAGCCTGCTGCTGTTGCTGACCTCCCTGGAAGGAGGGCTGTCTAACCTCAGGGGGAAGAATGCCGAAAGGACTTCTTGCGCTTCTGCTGGTTCTTGCCCGAAGAACCCTTAGCAGAGGTGGCATCTAAGGTGGCATTAGACTGCTCAATGCGCTATAGATGACCTGCCACTCCCAGACCGAAGAGGTAGGTGCCAAGGAAGGGCACGTCAGCTAGCTTGTGCTGAGTATCTGTGGGAAAGGAAGATAACCTCAGCCAAGCCCTGCAGCGAGTGGCCACTGCGGCAGCTAGTGAACGGGCACAGGAATCTCCAATGTCCAGAGCCGTCTGGAGCCGTTTAGCAACAGCATGGCCCTGGTCACGGACCTGCTTGACCGTGGTCTGCATGTCTGCTGGGAGATGAGGGAGGACTTCATCAAGTGACCCTAGAAGGGTGTGAGAGAAGTGTGCCAAAATCACTGCCGAGCTAGCCTGACGAAGACCTAGGGATGATGCCGCGTAAATTTTCCGGGCCGAGTGGTCCATATTTTTGGACTTCTTGTCCGGAGGGCAGTCAGAATCTGCAGAGCGGCCCGTGCGTCGAAACACTGAGGCAGTCACAAGGCTCTCGGCTAAGGGATGCTCCGTGAAGCCCACCAAGGACCCCATGGGCACCGTGTACTTCTTGGGACATACGGGCAGATGGAGCCGGGCAGAGGCAGGGCGCTGCCCAAAGCTCCAGTGCCGAGGCTGACTTCAAGCCGGCCACTGGGAAGGCCTCTGTCGGGTATCCCTCTTAGGAATATCCGCAGAAGATATTCCACCTTCTTGTATGGGCTGCAAAGGCATACCTGTGACTCAAATGAGTCGAAGGATGCCCTGGAAGGAAGAAGGACCTTCCTCCAGGCCTGTCACTGACAGCTCATCATGTGAGTGAAGGCCAGTAGTATCCGAGTCAGAGGAATCTGGATACAGGGGTGTCCCACCTAAGTCCCCCTCGATGCGCCTAGGGCGATCAGGAGTGACTGTAATGGACAACCTATGGGGCAAGCCCGTAGTTGGCCGATCCTCCTTGGAGGGAGCCCCTTCCTGAGGCTGTTTGGGTGGTGGGTCCACCAAAATTGGTGGAGAGCCCATAAATGAAAATTACGCACCTACCGTAATTCTTGATCTTCTTGGACAAGTCTCCACCACTCATTCACACTATTTGGATCTGCGCCGGAGGCACTAGGACCCATCGGGAGCAAACTTTTGCTGGAGGGTCGGCGCCAGAGATGGCGCCGTGAGGAGCGGTGCCGTGAGCCCTAGCTCGTGCGGCAACGACTATCTCGGCGTCGACCCTCCAACCGCCTCAGTACCTTTTTTACCAAGGAGGTGCAGTGTAACTAACCTAGGAGGGTAGCCTAACCTAAAAACCGGACATAAGATAGTCCGGATGACCCGTGTAAGAAGGGTCAACAAAGAAGCCTTCACAGCCTAAAGATTTGAGGAAGTGAAGACCTACAAGAAAGGTGAGCTCGGGGGATGGAGGGTGGGTGTGTGCATGAGTGGTGGAGACTCGTCCAAGAAGATCAAGAATTACGGTAGGTGTGTAATTTTCATATCTTTCTGGACTTCCACCACTCATTCACACTATTGGGAGAGTACCGAGCTAATAATCCCCCGAGAGGGCGGCAGGAGAGACCAAGAGCTCACGTTTCTAGGACAGAAGTCCATTGAGGATGGCTCTGCCAAAGGAAGAATGTCGTCTGGCATGGACATCTAGTGCATAATGTTTAACGAAAGTATGCACTGAGCTCCAGGTGGCCGCACTGCAGATGTCTGCAATGGGCACATTGTGGATTTCCGCTAGGGATGCCACGACCGCTCTGGTAGAGTGAGCGTAAACTCTACCCTCCAACTTAACCTGCGCCATGGAATAGCAGTGACGAAGGCACGCCACTAGCCATGATGAGATACATCTGATAGCGACAGGTTGACCCAGCCGGGTCTCACTGAAGGAAACGAACAGTTGCTGAGCTTTGCGAAAATCCTTGGTTCTATCTAGATAGAAACGCAAGGCCCTCTTAACATCCAAAGAATGAAGAGAACGTTCCCTTCATTTTGGAAGTCCAAAAATAAGAGGGAAGGACCAAAGGTTGGTTTAGATGAAATTCTGACACAACCTTAGGAAGAAATTTAGGATGAGTACGAAGAACTACTTTGTCCTTATGGAACACAGTATCACGGAGGTCTGTGACCAAGGCATGTATCTCAGAGACCCTGCGGGCTGAGGTAATGGCCACTAGGAAGGCAGTCTTCCAGGTGAGAAATTTTAGCTCACAGGTAGCCAGAGGTTCGAAAGGTTTCCGAGTGAGCATGTCTAGCACAAGATTAATGTCCCAGGCTGCGACTGGACATCTTGTAGGTCTGGTATGCAGAATCCCCTTAAGAAATCTCTTAACCATAGGTAACTGAGCCAGAGTTAAGGAAATAACGGGTTCATGATATGCTGAAATGGCACTAAGATGAACTTTGACTGTAGAGTACTGTAGACCCGAATTTGAGAGGTCCAAAAGGTACTCCAAAACCTTATCTGGTGGACAGGAAAAGGGATTCAAAGGGACTTTGCACACAAAGGCAACTTCCACTTGGCTGTGTAAGTTTTCTGAGTGGCTGGCTTCCGTGCAGCCAGAAGAATATCTGAAACTCTTCGAGAGACATTGAACCGGTTTACTTCGACCTCTTCAGGAGCCAAGCATGAAGGTGAAGTGATCTCAGGTTGGGATGGACCACCGGTCCCTGAGTCAAAAGGTTCATCTGCAGGGGAAGTGGTCTCGGAGGAACTGCCAACGTATTGTTGAGTAGTGGAAACCACAGCTGCCGAGGCCAAAAGGGAGCAATGAGAATCATTTTGTCCCCCTGGGATTCGAACTTGAGTACCCTCTGAATTAGAGGAAGAGTAAGAAGGCGTAAAGAAAGCGTTTTGTCCACGCAGCCTGAATGCATCCTGACAGAAAATGCCAGGCCCTGGATTTCTGGAGCAGAAGAGAGGCAGTTTTCGTTGAGTGGGGATGCAAAAGGTCCAGGTCTGAGTTCCCACTCTTGAATAGTGGCTGAACTATGGTTGAGTCGAGAGACCACTCATGAGGGTCTGTCTGTTCTGCTGAGATGGTCTGCCAGTTCGTTCTGAACACCTGGCAGATACACCGCTGAATTAGAGCCTCATGCTCCAAGCACCATTCCCATACCCTCACTGCTTCTCTGCACAAGGGGTAAGAGTGAGCCCCGCCCTGCTTGTTGATGTAATACATCACTGCTTTGTTGTCCGTTTGAAGGAGAATGTTCTTGTGACACAGAATGTCCTTCAAAGCTCAGACCGCATAAACGACAGCTCTCATTTCTAGGACGTTTATGTGGAACTGGGGACTCGACTTGAGTCCATGCACCTTGAGTGTGGAGAGCCTGACAGTGAGCTCCCCACCCCATTAGGGATGCGTCTGTGGTAATGGAGATCTGATGGTCCAGAGGAGCAAAGGGATACCCCTCCAGGAGATTGCTCTCTTAAGACCACCAGATGAGTGACCTCCTTAAAGGTTCTGTCACCTTGATGAGATAGGACTGCGGGTGAGTGGTTGGGGACCACTGAGTACTGAACATCCACTGGGTGGTTCTCATGTACAGACGTGCTAGTGGTGCAGTGAACACTGAGGATGCCATGAGGCCTAGCATCCGTTGCATCGAGAGAGCTGTGACTGAGCTGTTTTCCCCAATGTGACGGGCCATCTGAAGGATATCGTTCCTCCTGTCTTCTGGAAGAAAAGCCTTCGCACAGGAGGTGTCCAGAAGAGTCCCTATAAAAAGGAGCCTCTGGGAGGGCTGCAGTTGCGATTTCTTGAGGTTGAGCAGAAGTCCCATGGACAGAAGGAAGTGCGAGGCCATCTCCACGGCGTCCAGAGTCCCTTGCCTGGAAGGGCTTGCTAGAAGCCAATCATCCACATATGGAAACACCTGAATTCCGACCTTTCTGAGGTGCGCTCCGAGAACTGCACAACATTTTGTAAAGACTCGTGGCGCCGAGGATAGCCCAAAGGGCAGGACTTTGAACTGATAGTGCTGTCCCAGAGCCTCAAACCTCAGGAATTTGTGATGCCTCGGGTGAACAGGAATGTGCTGGTAAGCGTCCTGCATATCTAGGGAGGCTAACCAGTCGTGTTGGTGGAGCAGAGGTAACAGGGTTCCCAGAGAAATCATTTTGAATTTCTCCTTGGGGAGAAATTTGTTTAGCTTTCTGAGATCTAGAATGGGGCACATTCCGCCGGACTTCTTTGGAAACAGAAAGTAATGGGAGTAGAACCCCATGTTTCGTTGGTGCAGTGGCCCCACTTCTACTGCCCTGTTGTTCAGAAGGCCCCGAATCTCGGCCACGAGAAGGTCTGACTGAAGGGTTGACAGCCTGGGCTGTCATTTGGGGGGACGGATCGGAGGGGTCTCCGCAAGATTGAGTGAATACCCCTTGCGAATTATCCGAAGGACCCATTTGTCTGAGGTTATGGACTTCCACTGGTTGTAGAAGTGCATCAGACGACCTCCCACCGGAGAGGAAAAGTCCACCTCGAGCAGCTGAGATGGAACTTGGGCCAGCAATTCATAAGGCAGCGCTGGGCACTTTGGGCCCTTGCGCTTTCTGTTGTGCCTTGAGGTTGGGCAGGTTGGTTCTTATGGAAACTTCCTCTGCCTCGAAAGGACTGGCGATTATGAAACTGGCGTTTACTGGCATGCCCTCGAGAGGGGGCAGGAGGGGGCCGAGCCAACTTAATGGCTGACCTAGTCTTTTGTGTAGCTTCTAGAGCTTGCTCTACCTGAGGACCAAAAAGATATGCACCGTCAAAGGGCAATGCCATCACCTGCTGCTGCGCGTCATTTGTAAAGCCTGAAGTGCGCAGCCAGGAATGACACCGGGTGCAAATACCAGCAGCCGCTGAACGGGAAGCAGTATCAAAAGCATCCATGGCTGCTTTAACCTGCTGGTTATTAGATTCAATACCTCTGGTAATGGTTTGAAGAAGCTCTGGCTTTGAGTCCGACTCCGGTAGGGCTTCAACCATCTGTTTAATAGAATGCCAGAGGATATACTCATACTGAGAAAAATAGCCTTGGTAACTGGTCGCATACTTAGAGTAGAAGCAGCAAGACTCTCTTACCTAAGGTGTCTATCTTCAGATTCTTTGTTAATAGGTTGAGCTGTAGTAGCTTGAGGAAGAATGACCTTATCATTCTCTGCCAGGACTACAATAGGATCCGCGAAGGCTTGAGATGCCAAAATGGGACGATCCTTGGGGGCTGAATATTTCCTATTAATGGATTTAGCCACCGAAGGGGTAAGAGCAGGATTATTCCATACCATTTGAGACAGCGTCTCGAATGAAGGCTGAGTCGGAGGAGTCAAATCCGTAGGGATCTCCGAGGCATGAAGATACTGGAGTCTCAATTTCCCAGGATCGATGTCTGTAGTCTGGAGAGAAAGTGTGGAACTCAGATTTTTCAACAGAGACTTAAAGGATAGGTCCTCGACCACAGGCTCTGTAGCAGTAATAGATCCTGCGTCGTCCACTTCATCACCCAACCGAAGGTCTGGGTCAGGCTCAACGTCATCTCCTGACAGTCCAGGAGGGACTGTATGGACAGGAAAGGAATGAAATTCAGAAGAGGAGGAGGAAGAAGGAAACAAGTGAAAAGAGGTCCCGAGGCCCTTCAGCACCGAGAAGCAGCCTGTGAAACCTACGCGTCGGCTGAACAACGCCAGCAGGCGCCAGAAGCCACATAGCCGAGGATGGCACCGAAGCTGCATAGTGCCGAGGACGGCGCCAGCGCAGCATCGACGCCGAGGACGACGCCGAGAGGCCACATGACGCCGAGGTGCCAAAACACTCCCAGACTCCGAAAAACAGGTTTTGAAGGAAGAAGAGCAGGAGATAAGGGCATCGGTGTGGTCCCCTGCGCCCAGGCGATGTGAGGGAAACACCTGCTGCGGAGTCGACGGCACTGAAGAAGGTGCGCTGCACCAGGAAGGTCCACCTCCTACCTGGTCACCCAGAGAGCCCGAAGGCCCATGAGCGACCGAGCCAGGTAGCCGAACCAACCTCCGAGCCCACTGCTCCATAAGAGCTGTCCACTGATGAAACTGCTCATCTGAAGACCTACCTGAGGGCCGGGTAGGGCTCCGATGTCAAAGCCGTCGGCTACCAGAAGCAGAGGTTGGCGACTCCGAAGGAGGAGACCGGCAACTAGCCCCGATAACTGAGCATCTATGCGCAGACATATCAGAGGGCGACCTCGAGTAATACCTTCTCCTTTTAGACCTGCGGGACGAAGAAGAGCTTGAGGCCGAACGGTGCCGAGAGTGCGACCGTTTATTTTTATGCTTCCAGGGGGACCGACCATCCCCCCGGGCATTGGACTGACCATTGTCAGACCCTCCCTCCGGAGAAGGCGGCGGACCGGACCCAGCCCGACTGACTGAAAAGCTTTCATACGAAGTCTCCCTACCGTCACCTGACCTGCTCATGGTTGACTCCGTCAAGGTAGGCTGAGACTTCTTTATTGTATTTATTTTAAAAATAAGAATAAATTTAAGCGATACTGTATCGAGATAATACTACAAAATAATAAAAACTGAAAACTATGTTGCTAGTTTGAAGTTTGACTCCCGACAGGCGAGCGACGTCGTCACTGAAGTGCACTCAATGGTGGGGAAAAAAGGAACTGAGGCGGTTGGAGGGTGGACGCCGAGATAGTCGAGAGTACATACGAGCTAGGGCTCAGGCACACTTCCTCTCTGCGGCGCCATTTCTGGCGCCGACCCTCTAGCAAAAAGTTTGCTCCCGATGGGTCCTAGTGCCTCCGGCGCAGATCCCAATAGTGTGAATGAGTGGTGGAGACTTATGTCCAGGAAGATCAGGCTGATCAGAAATACGCACCGGTCCCACCGGAGGGAGAACTGGAGTCCTCGGAACTGAGGGAGTCAGTGTCGGCCGAAGAGGCTGGGGCCAAGTAATGGCCGGTACAGCTGGAGTAGACGACTTTTGATCGGTCAAAAGGAGTTGCTGCCACAGAGGTCCTCATAACGTTGACGGAGTTTCCGCCTAAGTCTCTCCTCGTCCCAGGAGGATGAGGAATGGTGGCGGTGCCTTTTCCGGGAGTGTTTGTGACCCTTTCTAGGTTTTCCGACTGACGGAGTCCTACTCCTCGATCAAGACTGACGCCGTCGGCTCTGTTGCTCGGGAGAAGCCGGATTCGGTGAAAACCGAGATTCGGCTCTTGTCCCTCGTCGGGATGCCCGAGGCGGGTCTCCTACGTTGGGGAAGGAAAGAATTGAGTCCTCTCCAAGGAGTAAATCGACCCAGGCGTCGGCGACAGCAGCTCGATTGGAGTGAGAGAAATCTCGGCCCGAGTTCAGCCGTATTCGCCTGCTTCGGTGCCCTGGCCTGACGGAAGGTCCAAAAGGCCGGCAGCCGAGGAAGCGATCTCAACCAAGCCCAAGACCGCCTGCTCCTGAGTGTCGGACCACTCTCGGTCCCAGGAACATCTTCTTCTGCTAGAAGATGATGATTTGGAGTCCTTATCCTTTTTCTTAGATCGGGAGGAGTGCGAGCCCGAAGGCGCCTCACCCTTGGTAGGGAGAGACTGGCACAACTCCCGGAAGGATCCCGTGAAGGTGGAGCCCAGGTTGAGCGGGACGAAGAAACTTCGGTTGGCCGAAGCTTGGGCAGCTTCCTCTTCGAAAGCCGCCATCTGTTCGAGCTGCTCGGCGGATCCCACAGCCGAGGAAACCGCCCACCTGGCCTCCTTCGATTTCACTGGTGGATTGCGAAGCTCCAGTCTCCCCAGCTTACAGCGCGCTTCTGCGTCCCTCCAGAACGGTAGGATGAAGGTCGAATAGATGGTGCAAGTCAAGTATCATGCACGGCTACTTAGGCAGTAAACGCACGAGAGGTGGGATCGGTGCTAGACATTTTTTGTCCACAAGGACACCGTGAAACCCGGGGAACGACTTGTCCTCCATATCCGAAGCGTTCGGATCCGAATCCGAAACTCTGATGAGTTTTAAAGCGAGTAAGTGCGGTGAAAACCATCGATTTGACTCCAGGGCCTACGGTACTTGCAAAGTAGCACGAGGGAACCTGCATCTTCCAGCGGAAAGGAAGCTCTGGCGTCATGGGGCGTAGCAGAGGTATTTACCACCCAGGTGGGTGGGAGGAGCCAGCTTGAAGACTTCCGGCAAGATTTAAAGGGGAAAGGGACAATGCCAGACAGTGTGGATGAACATATCCACGCTCCTAAAAACAGAGCTTTTTATTCTGGACTCAAGAGAGAGACTTAGTTCTCTGGACTTAAGAAGGCACTTTATGGTAACATCTAGCTAGGCAAGAACTTTTAAGTATTTGTGGTAGGTGTATTTGTGTTCTGTAACTTCCCATTCATTTTATGTGACTGTAAGTTATTGATATAATCGTTCTGTTTTTGATTTTACCAGTTTTACAATTTTTAGTAAACAATATTTTCTTTAAAATACTGCCTGTGCTTTTTCTCAGTTCTTTTACATGTGATTGCTGAACCTGTGTTTAAGGCTGACAGCTGTTAAGGGCTCGAATGTGTTACTAATCTTGATAAAGGTAAGAATATACCTAGGTCTCATATCAAGTCATAAGGGTACATTTTGGAAACCTGGCTGGGTGCCCCTGGGTGAAGCAGTGTATTGCATCCCCCGAAAAGGGTACGTAACTGAGCCTGTTAACTAGGTATGCTAGCATAAGGTTCACATTTGACTCCCATGACTCGAAGCTGGTAGGTGATTCGGACCCAAAACAGACAGGAGAGTTACCCTGTGTCTCCTGTTCACACTATTGCACTTCGAGGTTGGCACTGTGGGAGCAGAGGGCCTGACCTGCGGAGTGCGTTTGAGACACTAGGCACTTGGTGAAAACCTGAGGTGCCAAAGAGAGGCCCCAAAGGGAAGGGCTCTGAATTGGAAATGATCCTCCTGAAAGGAGAATCTCAGGAAGCTGCGGTGGGCCGGAAGAATGGGGATATGGAGGTAAGCATCCTGCATATCCAGGGAACACAGCCAATTGTTTGGTTGGAGCAGGGGTAACAGTCGCTGGAGGGTCAACATGCGGGACCTCTTGTATTCTACGAAGAGGTTCGGCATGCTGAGATGTAGGATAGGCCTGAGATCCCGTGTCTTTTTGGGAACCAGAAAGAAGTAGAAGTAAAATCCCCTTCTTACCTGTTCTGGTGGAACTTGCTCTATGGCTGACTTCTGCAGTAGAGCTAGAATTTCTTGTTGGACCAGATATTGTTGGCCAGACAGGTAATACGACCTTCCCGGACGGCTGGAGGGAGGTCTCTCTAGGAACTCTATCAAGTGGCCTCTTGCTATGAGTTCCAGAACCCATGCATCTGCGATCACGGCTTTCTACCCGTCCAGGTGGAGGCCGAATCTTCACCCCCACCGGTTCCTCCGCGGGAACAGGAGGGAGGGGGAGTTGGGAGTCAGGATGCAGAGGGGAAGGGAGGGGCCCTTTTCCTCCTGAGACAGTTTTGGGGAACTTGGCCTGGGGGGTTTGAGTGCCAGAACCAGAGGGGCGGTGCTTATTCTGGTGTCTACCCTGGTTCTGTTTATTCCACTTCTGCTGGCGACAAAAGGGCTGCCGGGGTTACTTGAGACGGCCGGAATGGACAAAGGTTGTTGCCAGATAGTGGAAGTGAGATCTTTGTGCGGCCCCATCCAGGGTGGAATGGGGAGAGGGTCCGCATTGACCAAATCCAAATGTTCTGCCAGTCTTCTGCGTTTGGGATCCAATTCTTGGGAGGCCCATCTGCAAGATTTTTAAATTGACAGAAGAAGCTCAGTGAAGGATGGGTCCTCCAAAGGGGATTTGGGAGATTCTTTTGGCTAAGGCTCAATTGGTGAATGAGGCTCTGACTGGTCTCCCACATCTGAGTCCTCATCTGACTTGGATGATTCAGGCCTACTGAGCAGTGAGGCCTCTGGTACTGGAGCCTGAAGCCTATGCTCTGTAATGCCTGAGGGCGGAATGCCCAAGCCTCTGTCCAAAGCTCGACTGGAAGGTGCCGGGCTACTGGGTAACACCCTGTGAGGTGGGGTGGCCTTGACCACCAGCTGAGGCTGACCCAACTCCTGAAGCAACTGGGATTTAGCATCCTTCCACCAGGCAGGAATGGAATCCTGTTCCAGCTGTGGAGGAGGAGGGGGTGGAGGATAACTTGGATACCCTGCGGGGTAAGAAGGGTTGCTAGATGGTTGATACCAGTACGGGTACTGGTATCCCTGGAAGTGGAAGGCCTGACCCGGCATTGGGTAACCCGGCGTCAGAGGAGGGTAACCCAGCAATGGACCCCCTGGCATTGGATACTGCAGCGTGTAGTCAGGATACTACTCAGATGGGCCCGATGGAGGAACATACCGAGGGACCGCTAGGTGACGGGTCCGTCAGCGGAGTACAGGGGGGAACCCCCGAACGTCCAGAGGGAGTTGGGTCCATACCGCCCCCAAAAGTATCCAGCGACGGATCTGGCGTCAGATGGAGATCCATTAGTGGAACGGAGCCTGGCAAGGGGGGGGAGGTCTGGAAGAGTCCCCATCAACAGGTCCGGTAAGGTATTCATCAGAAGAGGGTCCTGGTGATCAGGCCCAAACAGGTTGGAGAAGGACAGCGAATCCCTGGAGGGAGAACCCTGGTGGCATGAGGTGGGATCTACGGGCTCACTCTGCCCAGCATCAGGATCCACAAGGGAGTCCGACAGGAGAGCAATCACCACACAGGCGCCGGGTGGTCTGGTGTCTGACTTAGAGGTGACTGCCTGGCAGTCGACAGAGGAGCCGTTGACTGGCTTAGAGACTGTGTCCAGGCTGACAGAAGCCAGGAGGTTAGAGTCAGGCTGACTGGCCTGGGCTGTGCCAATGGTGGTGGAGCCGGTAGGCGAGTTAACGGTTGAACTCGAAGCAAGTACCATAACTGGTTCCTCTGCAGAGGAGACCCGAGACGGGGGGGGTTGGGGAGAGGGTGTCTGGTCCACCAGAGCAGCTGAAGGCCCTGGAGGTTGGGCTCTCATGGGAGTGGAGGCCCGACCCGAAATGGCATCGACTGTCTGGCTGGATATCCTCTGTGGAGAGTGGCTCCACTCCTGGTGTTTCTCTTTGTCCTTTTTCTTCTTCTGCAGGGCTGGCGATGACGATCTTTCCCTCAGCTCCTGGAGCTTTTTTCCATCGATGCCAATCTTTGTGTCAGTAAATGGGCATCAAGGGTCCTCTTGCGATGGGTGTGTGTGGCCTGGTTGAAGTCCTGGCAGATGGAATACTCTGCGGTGTTGTGCTTAGGCCCGAGGTAGAGGACACAACGAGAATGGTCATCCCCATTCGGGATTTGTGCGCTGTACTTGGAGCACTTTTTCTTTGGCCTACGAGATGACATACATCCCTGGAGGATAAGGAAAAAACAGAATAAGTACAAGACTGAAGCAGTTCAACTGCAAGGTCTGACTAATTCAGGTTGATGGCGGGAAAGAACTGGAGGGCGGGCAGGGGACTGCCCTCTTTTATAGTCATGCTGACAGCAGTCACCCGACGCCGGGGGGCGGTCCCTGAGAAGTATTGCAGGCCAGTGTCTGAGAGGGACAGCAAGTACTCCAGAATCTGGTTCTCTGGACAAGTGAAAGGATCCATATTATGGGAAGCCACCCACAGAGCAAAGCACTTCAACTTCATGGAATAAGTGGCCCTGGTGGAAGGTTTCTAGTAACCATCAGGATGTCAACCACCTTTTGGGATACCCCAAATCTAGTGATGGCAATGTCTTCAGGAGTCGGGCATAGAGGCGGAGAGATCTGAGGTCTGGATGGACCAGGGTTCCCCTGCTCCTGTGCCAGCAAGCCTTTACACAGGGGCAGAGGTACTGGAGGTTCCACCCCCAACAGCTGCAGTAAAGGGAACCAGATCTGACGAGACCAGAAGGAAGCAACGAGCATCAGAGTTGCTCCGTCTGTCTGAAGCTTGATTAGCACCCTCTGAATTAGAGGCAAAGGGAGGAAAGATGTAGAGGAACCTCTCACTCCAGGAGAGGGACAACACCTCACCAGAACACTCTAGGACCTGGAGCGAGTGAGCAGAAAAGTGGCAGTTTTGTGTTGAATGAGGATGCAAAAAGGCCAAACTCTGATGACCCACCTGTCGAACAGGTCTTCCTCTACAGAGGTCAGTAGCTCCCACTCGTGCACTGTGGACTGCAACCAGCTTAGTCTGTCTGTCAAGATGTTTTGGGCACCTGGAACATGGACTGCCAACAGTTCTAGACCGTATTCTGGAGCCTAGTACCAAACCCTTATCACCTCTCTGCACAAGGGGTATGAATGAGTCCCCCCCTTTGCTTGTTTATGTAGTGCAATACATGGATGTTGTCCATCTGCACCAGCAGAGGCCCTGGGGACAGGTAATTCTGTAAGGCTTGCAGGCCATACAAAACTGCCATCATCTCTAGGATGTTTATGTGGAGGGAACCCTCTACTGCGATCCATGTACCCTTGGTTTAGTGAGGGCCCAAATGTGCTCCCCAGGCCATCCCTGAAGTGTCTGTGGTGGGGATCTGATGAGGGGACGGGATCAGGAAGGGAACCCCTTAGAACAAATTACTGGGTTCCATCCCCACTGAAGCACCTTTACTGGCGAAGTGACTAGAACCTTCTGTTCTAGACTGTCGGTGCATTGATCCCATTGGACCCTTAAAGTCCACTGGGGGATCCACATGTGCAGCCTCACCAGGAGAACCATTACAATGGTTGCAGCCATGAAGCCCAGCAGCCGCAGAAATGTCCTGGCTGTGACGTATCGGTTGCTGTAAAGCAGCTGGGCTTCTGCCATCAGGTGTTCTGCCCCGTCTTGGGGCAGGAAGGCCACTCCCTGAGCAGTTTCCAGTGCAACACAGATGTACTGAAGATGCTGGCAAGGAGTCAAGACTGACTTGGTCAGGTTGATCATAACAACTAGTGCGTGGAATAGCGGTCTGTTATGTGCTAGGGTATGGGACAGTTGCTCCTTAGACTGAGCCTTTTGCAACCAGTCGTTCAGGTAGGGGAAAGATGTACAGTATCTACCTTCTGAGGGATGCTGCCACCACCACTAAACATTTGGTAAAGACCCATTGAACAGATGACAAGCCAAAGGGCAAGGCCATGAAATGGAAATTACGTACCTACCATAATTCTTGATCTTCTTGGACAGAGTCTCCACCACTTATTCACATTGATGGGATCTACGCCAGAGGAGCTAGGACCCCGCAGGAGCAAAGTTTTTGCAGGAGGGCTGGCGCCAGAGATGGAGCCACGAGGAGTGGCACCGTGAGCCTCGGCTCGTGCGGCAATGACTATCTTGGCATCGACCCTCCAACCGCCTCAGTACCCCCCCCCCGAGGAGGTGCAGCGTAACTAACCTAGAAGGACAGCCTAACAAAAACCGGACATAAGATAGTCCGGACGACCCGTATAAGAAGGGTCAACAAAGAAGTCTTCACAGCCTAAAGATTGAAGGAGTGAAGACCAACAACAGAGGTGAGCTCAGGGGATGGTGGGTGAGTTTGTGAATGAGTGGTGGAGACTCCGTCCAAGAAGATCAGGAATTACGGTAGGTACGTAATTTCCATATCTTCCTGGACATAAAATCTCCACCACTCATTCACACTGATGGGAGAATACAGAGCCAATAATCCCCCGAGAGGGTGGCAGGAAAGACCAAGAGCTCACAATTTTAAGATAGAAGTCCATTAAGGATGGTTCTGCCAAAAGAAAGATGTCACCTGGCATGGACATCCAGGGCCTACTGCTTGACAAAAGTATGCACTGAGCTCCAGGTAGCCGCATTGTAAATATCTGCAATGGGCACGTTGCGGATTTCCGCCAGAGATGCCACGACTGCTCTAGTAGAGTGAGCGTACACTCTGCCCTCCAGCTTAACCTGTGCCATGGAATAACAGTGCAAAGGCATGCCACCAGCCATGCTGAAATGCATCTGATAGTGACAGACTGACCCAGCTGGGTCTCGCTGAAGAAAACAAACAATTGTTGAGCTTTGCGAATTTGTTTTGTTCTATCTAAATAGAAACGCAGAGCTCTTTTGCCATCCAAAGAATGAAGAGTACACTCTCCTTCATTTTGGAAGTTCGCAAAGTAAGTAGAAAGGACTAAAGGTTGGTTTAGATGGAATTCTGAAACAATCTTAGGGAGAAACTTAGTATGGGTCCTAAGAACTACTTTGTCCTTATGAAACACAGTATACGGAAGGTCTGTGACCAAGGCATGTATTTCAGAGACCCTGCGGGCTGAGGTAATGGCCACCAGGAAGGCTGTTTTCCAAGTGAGAAATTTCAACTCACAGGTAGCTAGAGGCTCAAAAGGCTTTGGAGTGAGCATGTCTAGTACAAGATTAATGTCCCAGGCTGCGACTGGGACATCTGATAGGAGGTCTGGTATGCAGAATACCCTTAAGAAACCTCTTAACTACTGGTAACTGAGCCAGAGACAAGGAAAGTACTGGCTCATGATAAGCTGAAATGGCACAAAGGTGCACTTTGACTGTAGAGTATTGTAGACCTGAATTTGAGAGGTCTAAAATGTACTCTAGAACTTTATTTGGTGGGCAGAAAAAAGGATTCAAAGAGGATCTTGCACACCAGAGAGAAAAACACTTCCATTTGGCTGTGTAAGTTTTTCTAGTGGCTGGCTTACGCGCAGCTAAAGAATATCTGAGACTCTGTGAGAGACATTGAACCTGTTCACTTCTACCTCTTCAGGAACCAAGCGTGAAGGTGAAGCGACCTCAGAAATGGGATAGACCAGAGTCAGAAGGTTCGTCTGAAGGGTAAGCGCTTTCGCAGGGGTTTCCAACATACTGTTGAGTAACGAGAGCCATATCTGTCGAGGCCAGAAGGGAACAATGAGGATCATTTTGTCCCCCTGGGACTCAAACTTGAGAAGTACCCTCTGAATTAGAGGAGGAAGAAGAGGAAAGGCATATAGAAAGCGTTTTGTTCATTGCAGCCTGAACGCATCCTGACAGAAAATGCCAGGTCCTGGATTTCTGGAGCAGAAGAGAGGCAGTTTTGTGTTGAGTGGGGCTGCAAAAAGGTCCAGGTCTGGAGTTCCCCACTCTGCAAATAGTGACTGAACTACGGTTGAGTCTAGAGATCACTCATGAGGATCTGTCTCTGTTCTGCTGAGACAGTCTGCTAGTTCGTTATGCACTCTCGGCAGGTAGACCGCCTGAATCAGAGCCTTGTGCTCTAGACATCATTCCCACACTCTCATTGCTTCCCTGCACAAAGGGTAAGAGTGTGCACCGCCCTGCTTGTTGATGTAATACATCACTGCTTTGTTGTCAGTTTGAAGGAGAATGTTCTTGTGACAGAGAATGTCCTTCAAAGCCTGGACTGCATAAAGGACAGCTCTCATTTCTAAAACATTTATGTGAAGCTGGGACTCGTTCTGAGTCCACGTACCTTGGGTGTGGGGATTCTGACAGTGAGCTCCCCACCCCATCAGGGACACATCCGTGGTAATGGAAATCTGATGATCCAGGGGAGCAAAGGTATACCCTTCCAGAAGATTGTCCTCCTGCGACCACCAGGTGAGTGACCTCTTTAGAGGTTCTGTCACCTTGATGAGAAAGGACTGAGGGTGAGAGGTTGGGGACCACTGAGTACTGAGCATCCACTGAGATGTTCTCATGTGGAGGCGAGCTAGGGGTACAGTGAACACCGAGGATGTCATGAGACCTAGCATCCGTTGCATTGAGATAGCTCGAACCGAGCAGTTTTCTTTGATGTATCGGGCCATCTGTAGGATATCGTTCCTTCTGTCCTCTGGTAGAAAAGCTTCCACACAGGAGGTGTCCAGAAGAGTTCCTAAAAAAAAAAAAGGAGCTTCTGGGAGGGCTGCAACTGTGATTTCTTGAGATTCAGCAGGACTCCCATGGACGTGAGAAAGTCCGAGGCCGTGGCTACGGCGTCGAGAGTTCCTTGCCTGGAAGGGCTTGCTAGAAGTCGGTCGTCCAGATATGGGAACACTTGTATTCCAATCTTTCTGAGGTGCGCTGCAAGAATTGCACAACACTTTGTAAAAACTCGCAGCGCCGAGGATAGCCCAACGGGCAGGACTCTGAACTGATAATGCTGGCCCAAAGCCACAAACTGTAGGTATTTTTGATGCTTTGGGTGAATGGGAACATGCTGGTAAGCATCCTGCATGTCCAGGGAGGCTAGCCAGTCGTGTTGATGAAGCAAAGGTAAAAAAGTTCCAAGCGAAATCATTCTGAACTTTTCCTTGGGAAGAAACTTGTTCAATTTTCTGAGGTCCAAAATGGGGCGCATGCCCCCGGTTTTCTTTGGAACCAGAAAGTAATGGGAGTAGAACCCTGTGTTCAGTTGATCCAGCAGAACTATTTCTACTACCCTGTTGTTCAGAGGCTTTGTATCTCAGAAACGAGAAGCTCTGATTGAAATACTGACAGCCTGGGCTGTCGTATGGGGGGTCGATCCGGAGGGGTCTCTGAAAGATTGAGGGAATACCCCTCGCGGATTATCCAGAGGACCCATTTGTCCTATGTTATAGACTTCCATTGGTTGTAGAACTGAGTCGGATGATCTCCCAGCGCTGAGAAAGAGTCCCCCTCAGGCAGCTGAGGTAGGACTTGGGCCAGAAACTCAGAAGGCGGCACTGGGCGCTTTGGGCCCTTGAGCTTTCCGTTGCGTTTTCTTTTGAGGCTGGGGGATTGGTTTTTATTAAAACCTCCCCTGCCCTTGCCTCGAAAGGACTGATGGTTGTGAAACTGATGCTTATTACCCCCGAAGGGGCGGTAGCAGGTCGAGACAATTTAATGGCAGACATAGTCTTTTGTGAGGCCTCTAGAGCTTGCTCTACTTGAGGACCGAAGAGATACATACCGTCGAAGGGGAACACCATGACCTGTTGCTGGGTATCATTCGTGAAGCCTGAAGTGCGCAGCTAGGAGTGACGGCAGGTACAAATGCCCGGTGCCGCCGCTCGGGAGGCAGCATCGAAAGCATCCATGGCTGCTTTAACCTGCTGGTTGTTGGACTTGATACTCCTGGTTATGGTTTGAAGAAGCTCTGAATTAGTGTCCCGACTCCGGTAGAGCTTCTACCATTTGTTTGAGCGAATGCCAAAGAACATACTCATACTGAGAGAAATAACCCTGGTAGTTGGCAATACGCATACCCAGGGTGGATACAACAAAGACCGTCTTACCTCAAGTATCTATCTTATAAGATTCTTTATTTATAGGTCGGGCTGTAGTAGCCTGAGGGAGGATGACCTTATTCTCTGCCAAGACCACAACAGGGTCCGCAAAGGCTTGGAAGGCCAAAATGGGTCGATCCTTGGGAGCAGCGTAATTTCTATCTATGGACTTAGCCACAGAAGGAATGAGAGCAGGATTATTCCATACCATTTGAGAAAGCGTCTCAAAGGAAAGCTGTACTGGGGGAGTTAAATCCACAGGGATCTCCGGGACATAAGGGTACTGGAGCCGTAAAAACTTCCCAGGATCGATATCTGTAGTCTGGACACAAAGAGTGGAATTCAAATTTTTCAGCAGAGACTTAAATGACAGCTCCTCGACCATGGGCTCTGCAACAGGATTAGATCCTGTTCCTTCCATGTCATCACCCAGTCTAAGGTCTGCGGAAGGCTCAATATCATCTCCTGACAGCCCAAAAGGGACTGTATGGACAGGAAAGGAGTGAAAAACAGAAGGAAAAGAGGAAGGAAAAGGGTTTGTAGTCGAGAAGCCCTGAAGAATGGAAGACGTCACACCAAGCCATGGCGCTAAAAAAGAGCACAGCACCGCCTGACCCGGCGCCGACAGAGCCCTCAGCACTGAAAGGCCGCATGGTGCTGAGGATGGCACAGATAATCCCAATGGCGTCGAGGACACCACCTAGTGACCCACCGATGCTAGAGGAGCTGAAATCAACACAGTGTGGTGAAAACTAGGATTTGAGAAGAAAGAATACCAGGAGATAGAGGCATCAGTGTGGCCGCCTACGCTGCAGCGATGTGAAGGGAGAAAATACCTGAGCACGGAGTCGACAGCACCGAAGAAGGCACCGCACTACTAGGGAGGTCTAACCGCCCTACCCGATCCACCAAGGGCCCCGGAGTGACCGGGCCAAGCAACTGGACCAAGCTCCGAGCCCACTGCTCCATCAGAGCGGCCCACGGATGAAACTGCTCATCTGAAGCCCTACCAGAAGGCGGGGAAGGGCTCCGATGTCGAAGAGGTCAGTGACCAGAAACAGAAACCAGCGACTCCGGAGGAGGAGGTGACCGGCAACTGACCCCAATGACTGACCGTCGATGTGCAGACATACCAGAGGGCGACCTCGAGTGATGCCTTCTCTTTTTGACCTGTGGGCCAAAAGAAGAGCTTGAGGCCGAACGTGCCGAATGTGACTGTTTTCTTTTATGCTTCCGGGGACTGCCTCCTTCCGGCACTGAACCGTCTGGTTGTCAGGCCCCCCCCATGAGAGGGTGGTGGACTGGACCCATCCCGCTGACTGAACAGTTCATGAAGTCTCCCTACCGTCACCTGACCCGCTCATGGTCGACTCCATCAATGTAGGATGAGACTTCTTTCTTAAATGAGAATTATAGTAAGTGGTACTTATTCAAGATATACTACAAAATAATAAACTGAAAACTATGCTGCTAGTTTGAAGTTTGACTCCCGGTGGGCGAGCATCGTCGTCACTGAAGCGCACTCTACGGTGGGGAAAAAAGGAACTGAGGCGGTTGGAGGTCGATGCAGAGATAGTCATTGTCGCAGCGCTGCTCCTCGTGGCTCCACCTCTGGCGCCAGCCCTGATGCAGAAAAGTTTGTTCCCACTGGGTCCTAGCACCTCTGGTATAGATCCCATCAGTGTGAATGAGTGGTAGAGACTTTATGTCCAGGAAGATCTGGTAGTGCTCCTCCAGAAACAGGAATCTGAGGTGCTGCCTGTGGGGAGCACAAACCTTTATGTGCAGGTATGCATTCTGCATATCTAGGGAGCATATCTAGTCTCCCTTGTACAGCAGGGGCAGCAGACATTGTGAGGTTACCATCCTGAACTTCTTGTTCTGGATGTAGAAATTCAGGTTTCTCAGGTCCACGATGGTCACAAATCCCTTGTGGCTTTGGGGAATAGAAAAAAGTGGAAATACACCCCCCTGTTCCTCTGATCCTTGGGAACTGGCTTTATAGCCCTTTTCTTCAGCAGCGTGCAAACTTCTTCAAGCAACACTGGAGTGGGGCCTGGACCGTAGCTGGAATGAACTGGAGGTAGATCTGGAGGCCAATTCAAAAGTTCCAGCATGTGGATTTCTTTTATGACCTGTAGGATCCAAGCAACTGTTGTGATCTCCTTCCACCTGTCCAGGTAGAGGGAGATGCAACCCCTATATCACTGCCTCCTGCATTACTGGAGGGAGGGGATCTAGCAAGGAGTCATACTGAGGTAGAATCCTCAAGGGGCTTTCCCGATGGTGGAGGTAGGGGCAGGCAGGGCTGTTCCTGCAAGGCCCTTGCCTGACGTTCGGGTGCCCGACTTGGGTCTGTGGGAGGCCCGACGGAAAGGCACCTTCTGCCCACTTTTTGGCTGGATATGGTAAAGAGAGTGGACCAACTACAGGGTCCTCCATGAGGCCTACAGGTCAGAAAGGATGTTCTGCACATCCACCCCAAAGAGCTTGTAGCCTCTGAAGGGGGTATTCAGGATGGACTGTTGGACATCAGAAGCAAAGCCGGACACCCTGAGCCAAGAATGCCTTCTCAGGAGACATCTGAGAAAGCATAGGCAGACCTCAAAAGGTGCTTACCCACATCTGCCCTGGACTGAATGTCTTTAAGCAGCTCCTGCCTCTGGGGGCCCTCTGGAAGGGCCTGTGCTGCAGCTTTGGCCTTTTTCCAGAAAGTGTTCTGGAATCTGACCATATGGGGAATGTAATTGATAATTCTGAAGGCCAGTGTGGCAGAGGCATAGGCCCTCTTGCCCATAAGATCCAGCTTTATGGACTCCTTATCAGGGGGAAGACAGCTGAGGTCTCTTGGACCCATCATGGGCAGCATTTATCACCAATGAATCTGCCTGTGGTTGCCCTGCGTAAAAAGGCTTCTGTGAGGGAGCCTGGTACAATCTGTCTGCCTTTCTGGGCATCGCAAGAACCATATCTGGCCTGTACCAAGCAGTCCTGGTGGCATCCTCTAATGCAGCCAGCAGAGGAGGAATAATCAGAGGGGGAGAATCTGGCAATTCCAAATATTCGGCCAGATTTCCCCTGGTAACATCCTGCTCCTCAGCATCAAACCCCATAGCTGTTTGCAGCTGCTTCATCACTGAGATGAAAGGGGCGGGGTCATGGGAAGGGGGGGGGGACCTTGGGGTATATTTGGAGTCCTCTTTCCCTGAGGAAACAGTGGAGGTAGACCTAGAGGGGCTCTTAGCCCCTTCTTCCTCGTCCTCCATCAAGGTCAGGATTGTACTCATTCTCATGAACTGGCTCTGAATAGGACACAGAAGACGTTGAATATCGAGAGCGAGCAGGTCGCACTGACATGGACAGTGTCGGCACAAGAGCTGGCTGGTAGGTCCTGGCATCGATGGGCCCTTAGGAAGAGTAATGTGTTGCATGTAGTTCCAAAAGGAGGAAAACATAGCCTGGACGTCGATGATCATCGGTGGCGCCAACGGTGTGGGTGCTGGATCCCTGGCGTCAGCAGTACGGCCTGAGGCGTCAACAAGAAAGGCTGATGCCCCACTGTTGACATGATGGCCTGAGGCGTCAACAGGGAAAGCTGAATCCCCAGCATCACCAGAAATCCTGACGTCGACTGGCCATCGCTGGCCGAAGCAGGTCCAGCTGAACTTCCTGTCTGTTACCCTTGTAGAAGGGGTCTGAATGGCAGTGGTTGGAACGTCCACAGAGGCATCATGAGGCCTAACGCTGATGAGTCAATGTCGGCCAAAGTAGGGCCGGCAAGCAGCACTGCCACAGCCGACCCTGTGAAGGGGAGGAGAGGATGTGGGTGGCAGTGGGGATTGTCGCTGAGGCGGCTGATAACCACGCAGCAGTCGGCGCTTGAAGTGGCAACCAAGAGCAATGCTGGGGAGGATTTCTCCTTGGGCCCTTCCTTCTCCCAGTGCTTAGGTTTACCAGACAATTTGCCCAAGGCATTGGTGGAGTGGGAGCCCATGGACATAGCTGGCAACGCGGAGCAGCTTCTTCCCTGGAGCGCTTTCTCCATTCTGGCAACCTTCTGCTCTAGGAGGAAGGACTCTAGGTCCTTCAGACAGTGCCACTGGGTAGCCTGGTTGAATCCACGGCAGGCCTTAATGTTGTGGTTGGCGCCAAGACAGCGGACACAGGTGTCGTGGTCCTCTTTATCGTACATTTTCTTACCGCTCCTGCAGTATCTGAAGAGTTTCTCAGGGTCAGTTAGCATAAACGAAGGTGAAAATCACTTTAAAAAATAAAGTGATTAGCTAACTAGGGTGAAAAAATAAAATAAAATTAGAAACTGAAGATTTGGAAATTGAAGTGGCGGTGTCTCCAAAGAGTCCAACGTGCAATACTCGATGGTGGGAAAAGAACTGAGGAGGGCACGATGCCACTCATGTTTATACGGGAGGGAAGTTGTTGGCTGATGTCGTTGTGGGCTGCCGCCAGTAGACTGTTAGCTAAAAGTTTCCATGTGGTCCTAGTGCCTGACAGCTATAGTTCCATAGGTGGAGCCTGAGGAAAGAGATATCCTTGAAGATCGTATTTTCTGTCCACCTGCCTGGGGACAGTGGCCACGGTATTAGGCCTCTTCCAAGCAACCTCCAACAGGGTTTCCAGAGCAGGCTGAATGGGAGAGGATTGAGATATTAGGCACATTTAGGAACTCCAGCTGGAGTGGAGGAACCTATCCTGGTCTATAGCTGGTGTCTCAAACTGCAAGGTATTGTACACGTTTCTGAGCAGAGCTTAGAAGGACAGATCCTCCTGAGGCACAATAACTGGAACCAAGACAGAGTTCTCCATGCCATGGATGTCATAACTCACAACTGGAAATTACTAGGACTGGATCCCCCCGGTCCTCCTATCCATGGACTGTAGAAAGGGGCTCTAACAGGTGATACTGCAGGCAGCAGCCTCGGCAACACTGGTGACACCAGACCTGACCCTGTACAGGGTCTCAGGTATGGCACCGTGGATGGTACTGAGGATAGTCTTGGGTTGCTCTAGAAAGAGTCGGCTGCAGCACCAAGGGCCCAGATGGTGGCATCAGTGTCGGCAACGAGGTAGGCCCTAAAGGACCCAACCCTGTGACCGGACACTGTCAGCACCGTGGGTATTGCCAGCCCTGAAGGGTTCAGAATTGGCACTGTGAATGCCACTGTCCCTGGAGAAGGAGGCAGCAACACCACAGGTGGAATCAGTGCAGGTGGCGGCACCAACAACAACCCTAAGGCCAAGGCAGGCCTCAACACTGGAGCTGAGGTCTGTGCACCTAAGTCTTATGATGTCGAAGGTGGCTTCAGCGACAGCAGCCCAGAAGGGGCCAGCACCACAAACTGTGTCAACACACTTATATGCTGCAACCACTGCTCTGTCACAGTAGCCCAGTGGCCAAACTGCTCACTGGAAGGCTTACTAACAGACGGAAAGACTCCTGGATGGAAACAACAGGTCTGCAGGAGTCTGAGCACCTGGTGTTGGAGACGATGGTGGCGACCCTTGCCTTACAGACACCAAAAACCTCATAGCAGAATGAATAGAGGGTGACCTCAATTGGTGCCTTTTCTATGTTTTTTTTGTGTGAAGAGGTCGAGGTCAAATGGTACGTATGTCCTGAAGCACAGTGTGTGTGGGATCTGGGCTGTTTCTTTTTGTGACTCTGGTATGACCATCCTCCCCCCACTGGACTGTCTGCTACCAGGCACTCTCCCAGAGAGGAGTTTTGGCCGGACACAGCCCCATTACTGGAGCCTTTTCAGGCTCCCTATCTTCCATGATAGACTGTTCTAGATAGACAGTGATGAAACTCGTCTTTTGTTTATGAAGTACAACTACACTGGCACAAAAATAACTAACAATTTTCTGTACAATAACTAAATGCTGTTGTCCTATAGTCGGTGAAGTTCTGCCCCCGACAAGGAGAATGAAGGATATGCTGTGCACTTGACAGCAGTGAGAAAAAGGAAAGTACAGTTAAGTAAGAACTTATTGTAACAGTAGATCTTCGAGAGAAGCTCTTGCAGCAGGTAACACAAACAGGACTGATGCCAGCAGGCCCCACAGAAAACTTCTACTTGGCAGTCTATGGCGGGGACCCCCGCCGGACACTGGCCTGCCCCTGACGTCACATATGGTATAAAGGGTGGGCGGGTCCCCGGCATGCCCCAGTTCTCCCGCCGGAGACTCCGGCATCAGGATGGAAAGTGATCAGAACCAGAGAACCAAGGCCAATACCTCACAGAGCAATTAGAATGTTGCCAATGTAAACCAACTGCAGGTGAGAAACCTCTAGAGGGAAGGAGGGCAGGAAGCATACCTGCTACAAGGGATTCTCTCAAAGATCTACTGTTACGTAAGTTCTTACATAACTGTACTATCTTACTTATATGCCATGTGGCTGCTGCACAGATGTCAGCCACAGACACACTTCTGAGGGCGGCAAAGGAGGCCACTACTCCCCTTGTGGAGTGACTCTTCACCAAACCCGGCAAGGGTTTATTGTACTTCTGGTAACAGAAGGCGATGCAACTGATGAGCCATTTTGAAAGGGTCTGTTTGGCTACAGGAGCCCCCTAGATCCTAAGGGCAAATGAAGCAAAAGCTGATCAGAACATCCGAAGTTCTTTGTTCTAGACAAATAAAATTGCAAAATGCGATGAACATCAAGTAAGTGGAGAACAGCCTCCCCCCGGTTTGAGTGATCAGGGTAATATACTGTGAAATGGGTGTCCTGATATAGAGTCAGCTAGGACACCACTTTAAGTAAAAACTTAGGATTAGTCCTCAA
Source organism: Neoceratodus forsteri (assembly GCA_016271365.2). Classification (NCBI taxonomy): domain Eukaryota; kingdom Metazoa; phylum Chordata; order Ceratodontiformes; family Ceratodontidae; genus Neoceratodus; species Neoceratodus forsteri. The sequence continues at coordinate 515,625,475 of CM028137.1, forward strand.
GGCCACCTGGTCATTGTGGAACACTAAATAAGACTCCATGCACATCAGGGCCTGAAGCTCGGAAATTCTTCGAGCAGACGTTAACAGCAACTAAAAATAACACTTTCCATGAGAGAAAGCAAAGCTCATAATCTACGGCTGGCTCAAACGGAGGTAAGGTCAGCTTTTCCAGTACAAAAAGCAAATCCCAAGGAGGGACGGGGTCCCTTATGGGAGGTTTCATATATAGGATTCCCCTGAGAAAGGTATGGGTTACCTCCATCTGCTCTACAGTTCTGCCTTGGACAGGAATATGGCAGGCAGAAATGGCTGCTAAACACACTTTAATGGAAGAGTAGCCCAATCCTGAGTCCGAGAGCAACAACTGGCACTCAAGGAGTGAGTTCACCAGACAGGCCAAGGGACTGAGGTGACAGGCCATAGCCCAGAGACAAAGCTCTTTCACTTCATGGCATAAGTGGCTTTGGTGGAGGGTTTCATGGCAGCCACCAGAATGTTTCCAACCCTGTTCGAGACCCCGAAATGGATCCTGGCTAGGTCCTCAGGAGCCATGCATGGAGGTGCAGAGACCGAAGGTTCGGATGAACCAAGGTCCCATTGTCCTGGCAAAGCAGGTGGGTGCTCAGTGTCAAGGGAATTGGAGGTTTGGCAGCCAACTGTTGCAGCCATGGGAACCAAATCTGTCGGGGCCACAAGGATCATTGTGCTCCCTCCGCTTGCAACTTGAGAAGGACTTTCTGAAGGAGCGGGAAGGTGTGAAAGGTATCTCCTTCTTCAGGAAAGGGACAATGCATCTCGTCAGAAAACTTCTGGTCCTGGATCTAGCAAGCAAAAACTGGGCAGCTTTGCATTGATAGAGGGGGCAGAGAGGTCCAGCTCTGGTCTGCCCCATCTGTTGAACAGTGTGTTGACAGACTGAAGGAGGGCCCATTCATGTGCTCTGGACCAAGTGCAGCTGACAGAATTGGCCAGAGTATTCTGGATCCCTGGAATGTGGACCGCTGAGATTTTCAGGCAGCGGGATATAGCCCAATTCCACACCTGCATTACTTCCCGGCAAAGGGGGTAGGAGTGCGTGCCTCCTTGCTTGTTGAGGCAGAACACCACATACATATTTGTCTGTACGAGAAGGTGTCCTGGGTGCAGTACTGGGCTCAAGGCTTGCAGAGCATAGAGAACTGCTCTCATCTCCAGAATATTTATATGGAGAGCCTCCTCATTCGCTGACCAGGAGCCTTGCGTTCTGTGAACGCTGAGGTGTGTGCTCCACCCTGTGCCTGAGGCATCAGACTTCAAAACTTGGTCCGGAACTCCTTTCTGAAAGAGCATCCCTTCCCCTAGGGAGGGGGATGTTGTCTACCAACTGAGTTCACAACAGACCAGGTCTGTAATGGAAACTGGTTGGTACAAATTGTCCCATCTTTGGTCCCACTGGATCTGCAGAGTCCACTGAATCGTCCTCATATACAGTCTCGCTAAAGGGACTATGATGATGGATGTTGCCATATGACCACAGCCATAATAGAGTCCTGGCTGGGACTGATGATACGGATGAGATGTGGTGTGCTAAGGCACGAAGCCGAAGAGCTCTGTCCTGAGGCAAAAAGGCCCTCCCTCGAGTGGTATCGAGCTGTGCTCCGATGAACTGGAGGGTTTGAGATGGGACCAGGGAGGATTTTGGGAAGCTGACAGTGATACCCAGTTCTCCGAAGAGAGAACAGGTGTCCTGAATGGACTGTTGCAGCTGCCTTTTGGATGGGGCCATCAAGAGCCAATCGTCCACGTAGGGAAAGACATAATGCCCTTTCCTTCGGAGGGCTGCTGCGACCACCGCAAGGCACTTGGTAAAGACCCTTGGGGCTGAGGCCAGACTGAAGGGCAATGCCCTGAATTGGTAGTGCCTCCCTGGAAGTGGAATCGGTGGAATCTCCTGTTTGGCTTGGCCATGAGGATGTGGAGCTAGGGATTCTGCATGTCCAGAGATGCCAACCAGTCCCCTTGATGTATCATGGGAAGCAGTCCCTGGAGTGTGACCATCTGAAACTGCTTGTAGTCCACAAACTGGTTGGGGTTGCTGAGGTCCAGAATGGGTTGCAGATCCCTTGTCTTTTTCGGCACTAGGAAAAAGTGTGAGTAGAATCCTGTGTCCCTCTGAGCTGGGGGAACTGGCTCTATGACCTTCTTGAGCTTCAGAGCCTGAATTTCTGTTTGAATTAGCCTGGCGTGCATCAGTGAGTAACGGGATAGAGGGGAGGCCTGTCCGGTGGAAACTGGACGAACTCTATCGAGTATCCGTTGTCGATTAACTGAAGGACCCACTGATCGGAGGTAATCTCCTGCCAACCCTTGGCATAAAGAGAAAAGTGGCCACTGACCACCTCCCCTGCAAGGGTCACAGGAGATTGTGGGTCCAACAAGGAGTCAGGCTGTGGAGGGATGGGGGGACAGCAGCTTGAGCCGATTTGGCAGATCAAGAGGTGGGCCCTGCGGAACCTCAAGGGGCACCTCTAAGACTGTAACCACCTCACTGTGGCTGTTGACGCTGGAAGAGAGATTGTAGTTGTTGTCCCCCATGGCCTCGAAAACAAGGCTTTCGAAAAGGCCTTTAATTCGGCCGATACATGGACTGGACGGTCCGAACAGCCTCGTCAGAGTCCTGCAGTTTGGTGATAATTCTCTCTGTATCCTCACCAAAGAGGACTGAACCCTGAAAGGGTGCATCAAGGAGGTTCATCTGGACATCCTGTGAGAAACCCGAGGCTCTGAGCCAGGAGTGTCTGTGTACACATACTCCTGTGGCTGCAGCCCTCGCCACCGTATCACAGGCTGACTGGAGGATGTGTACCCACGTCCAAACTGGTCTGCAGAAGCTTGACTAGTTCTGCTTTCTCCTTTACTATATCGATCCCCCGCTTCCAAAGAGCGTTCTGGAACTGAACCATATGTGTAAGAAAGTTCAGGCTCCGTAGACTGCAGGTGGCAGACGAGTAGATCGTACGCCTCATGGAATCCAACTGTTTGGATTCTTTATCTGGGGGTTGACTGCTGAGGTGCTTTGGCCTCTAGGACCGGTCATAGGCAGCTGAGATCACCACCGAGTCTGCAAAAGGATGTTCTGCCAAAAAGGGCTGTTCTATAGGAGCCCTGTAGAAGTGGTCCGCCTTCTTGGGAATTGCGGCGGATGTGTGTAGATGCATCCAAACCGCATTAATAACATCCGCAAAGGTATCCACTAATGGTGGGATAACCACCGGCTTAGGGTCCTTCTGGCGTAGATATTTAGCCAGGCAGTGTCTTTCTGGGTCTAAATCCTCTGTCTCCCACCCCATATTGGGGTTTGTACATGCCTCATGACCTCTATGAAGGAGGGATCATCAGGCGGCGATTTCGGGGTGTCTCTCAGATCTAAAGAGGACAGGGTCCAAATGGATGAGGGTTCTGAATAGGACGTATCCGACGACTGGTCGGAGTCCATGGAGGAGGAAGAGGAGTGAGATCTAGGGCGCCATCGTTTATGTCTATGATGGTCAGGAGAACCAGAGGAACTCTGGCTCTGTGACAGAGATCTAGGATGGTGCTTGTAAGGAGCCTTCCCTTAATTTTGCCTGAAGGTGGGGTAGGCTCTATGCCAGTGCCCTTGTCCGGAAGTGGGGTGGGGTGGGAACCTTTGCTGGAGCCCCAGAGTCCAGAGTGGGATGCACCACCGTTTGGGGCTTAGGTGGGAGGAAGTCAGTACAAATAGTCTCCCACTGGTAGCCAAAAAGGTCCTTGACATGGGACAGATTCAGTTTTTGGTCTGAGTCTCTCATTAGACCTGACGCTAGTCCAGTGCCATGGTCTGGAGACTGTGGGCGGACAGGAGGCAACATCAGGACGACATTATAGGACCCAACACCGGTAGCTGGTGTCTGCTTGGGAGCCAATAGCTGATCGTTCTCTGGGCTGATGCCTGACCGATCGTCTACCCGGTGGCAGGGGAGAAACCGGTGATGACGGTGTCTGGTTCGACGGTGCCAGCGTCTTAACAGCCAAGGCAGCGATGTCGGTATCCTGACATCAGTGGTGGTCCCCACCCGACGTATGCTTCTCCGACAGACGTTTGTTCAACGACAGTTTACAGTGCCTTGGGGGCTGTGAAGCGGATCTACCTGAGGAGTGCCCTGTGGTCTTATGCCTGTCCCGGGAGAAGACACTAGATACAGAGGCTGACTGGCAAGGTACTGATGTTTGCCCCTTACCGGCGTCAGTAGTACGGCCTGAAGGAGGGTCCGACGGCCAAATTTTTAGCAGCTGAAAGGTTGGGCCTGAAGACCCAGAGAGACACACTTTAGTGCCTGATGCCCAGACCAGGGCAGGGGGCTTAACCATAGTAAGCCGAGAGGGAGAATGGGTCACCTGTGAGACCAAGTCTGAACTGGCCCTGGAGCCAGATCTGGATCTCGATGTGGACCTCTCCATCCAGGGATTTATTTAACTCTAAAAACTGATTAGTGTTTTGCTCATAAAAGTGCTAAATCTTTGTGAACATGCATAGGTCTTGCCTCACTGTGTTTAACAAACACAGCACTTCTAGAAAATCTATATAAATACTTCCTGTACAGTTAGTATAGTCCCAAGAAAAAAACTGCTAATCAATTATTTAAAACCCGGCCACCTCTCTCTCCTTCCTCTTTTCTTTGTTCTTCCCTGAGGATTTCTTATATTGGGAAGAGCCTTTTTCTGAAGAACAATCCCTGTGCATGGCTGCCAGACGTTGCTCAGTGAGATAGGCCTGCCAGGTCTTCTGGTGTCGAATCCGCGTCCGGCTATTAAATTTCTGGCAGTGCAGGCAGTTCTGGGTGTCGTGGTCTGGGCCCAAGCACAGCAAACAGGCTGAATGGCCATCTTTGGACAGGATCCGTTTCCCACAGGCACACTTGGAAGGGTGCCCCTTGGAAGAAGGAGTCGGAGAAGACAACATACAGAATTGGATCACTGAAAACTGGAACTTTTTCATGAAAAAATAAGAAAATTTGACAAAGTCATATGACAAATATGGCGGTCGAGCTAGCGAGACGCAATCTGTGGAGCCGATGAGCGTGAGTCAACGGTGGGAACGTAACTGGGGCACACCAGGGACCGCCCACCCTTTGTACCATACATGACGTCGGGGGCGGGCCGGCACTGCTGGGCGGCCCCTGCCATAGACTGCTAGCTCGACATTTTCCTTGGGGTCCTGCCGCCTGCTGACTGCAGTCCTATGTGTGTGTGTTACCTGCTGCAAGAACTGACTCGAAGTAAGATCTGAGGTTGTTGGGGGCTAGTTCTACTGTATACCAGAGGGCATGTACCAGTGGCACGTGAGCAGGACTACTTGTGCCACCAGCCACACCAGAAAACTTCTGGCTCCCCAGGACCCTGTCCCCCCCATCCAAGACACATAAGTTGTAATCTATGGGGAACTCTGGTTCTCAGAAGACTAAACTGTTACCAGTTCAGTATGTCTTTCGTGGTAAAACTTTTAACAAACAGAAATAGAGGGAGAAAGAGAAAGAAAAAGAAAGAAAGAGAAAAGAGAGAAGCGAGTTGTATTTTTTTTGTTACAGTAACACGTACTGTACCAATCATTTTCTGTACCATGGCTACCACTACTTTAAATAAGCTATAACAATACCATCTGGTATATCTAATCTGGCACAGCTGCCAAGTTACTGACCGACACTTAAGGCTCCTTTGTCTTCTGCTCAAATGTAAACCCTCTGTGTGGCGATTGCAACAGCTTTCAGTGCTTATATGTGTGCAACTAAAAGCTGTTTCTAGTCCTTTTCTACTGTAGCTATAGCTCAGTACTGTAATTGTTCATTTGTATTGCATTGTACTCCTGCACTGTTCTTAAGCATCTTGCTGTATGGACCGCACCTAAACCTCTATTCCTTTCTCTTTTCTAGCTCTGTACAGGCTGTGCTTGCTCATTTGTTTATTATTGCTGTCCACCTACCACTGTTTAACTGCACTGTATTTTAGTGTGTTATGTATAACTGCATTGTATTTTAGTGTATTGTATTGTACTCCCACCTCCCCTTCCCCCAGGACGCACCTGGAATCGAGCAGTACTCTGCTCAGTGTGCCTTCCTAGTTTAACTCTTAAAATAAATAAATGCTTGAGAAACAAAGAATTAAAGTTTTTTCTCAGAACAAAGTGCAAAACTAAGATCACTGTACTAACCTGAGAAACCTTTCATACAGGTGTCCTGATGCCACAGAAAAAATATTAATCACATGTTCTTTGTCTGGTTTCACTTCTTCAGTCGCTGGTACCCCTGTGAATCCCCTAGAACACAAAGGCAAAACATTTTAAAGTTGTCAAGTTGAACTAACACAGCAGAGGTGTTGTTAAATGCAAAATAAGGCTTATGGATTAATGCATTACATCAGTTCATATGAAATTTAGACACAAAGGTATAGTGTGATGAGGTAAGATGGAGTCCATCACGTCTACCTCCCTAAAGTATCTATGTCTTGAAACTCTGAACATGGCCTGTACTATCATCTCCCAAGGTAAACCATTCCAAAATTCTGTGCCTCCATGGACGACAACATGCTTCCTCAAGTCCCTCCTGACTGTCCCTACCCCTCAAATCTGTACTCGTACCCCATGAATCTGCTACCCTAGATTCTGCTAAATGGGCTGCCTGGTGCTATTGTTGTATACCCCAGTCTTGTCACCTTTCTGTCCCTCACTTTATCCTGGAAGACCAACCACCCAGGTGCCCTAACCACTCCTCACGTCATGTTCTCTAACCCACAGATCCCATTTGCGGCTCTGCATTGTACTTTTTCCAGTATATATATATATATATATACACATATTTTTTTTGGTTTTAGAATTTAATGTGTTATTTTGCACAAGTCAATAAAAACACAAATAATTAAAGGTGAACAACAGAGATACAGTAAAATGACTTTAGGTTTAGGACAATCACACTTTGCAAAGGTACATCTAGAGAGGGGCTTACAATTAATGATGCAGTGCTTCCTCGCTATACCGAACCTCAGTATAACGAAACCCTGGCTAGAACGAACGGCGACTGTGACTCCCAACCAGCAATCAGCTGTTCCTGCCGCCACATCATTGCTCCTTTGTTATTATATTCGGCACAGTTCATTCACTTTTATTTTTACATTACAACCTAATTTATGGTGAAGGTTGGAGAAGTTTGCCCCGGGTTCGAACTGGATGAATTAAACTGGTCTGCTTTTGAGGGAAAGAAATCTGAAGATATTGGATTTCAGACTTGTGGAGTTCTTGGATTTAGGACAGTGTGACCCCTGCAGCTGTGGGTAATTAGCTGCCAGAGTCTGCTTCTGCCCGGGAGAAACAGGCCAGGACTGACCGGGGAGCCGGCCGGCAGGCCCAAGATCTTTTTTCTCCAAGACCCCTCGCTGACCAGCCAGTGGGTTGGTTCAGTTAGGGTGCCGAGGTGGTGGGGCAGTCATTTCTGGTAGCGGCACTCATTGTTAGGGTGTTGTCTGTCTGGCGTGGTTTGAGGGATACTTGGATTGTTATCGGATGTTTCCGACGTTTAAGAAGATTTGGATTTACTGGAAGGATCGTGCTACAAGGAGACTGCCTCGGGGAATTAAAGGCTAAACTTTATTTGCTATTGGAACTTTATTTTACGGCCAGAACTCATAAAACTCTTTTCTTTGAAACTCTGTTTCCGGGTAGTGAGAGTACCCGGTTTATTTTAGACCCCAGGTAGTGAGAGAGACTGGGGGACGAAATTGCAATTGACATTGTTTATTTCTGGAATTTATGTTAAACTTTTTTTATGATTAGATGTGCATTTCATGGTTTGAATTTTTCTTTTAACTCTGTTCTGTAGTGAGGTTTATTTCATACCTCCAGGTAGTGAGAGGGCCTGGGGTTGAAATTGCATTTTATATTGTTTATTTTTTAATTTAGTGGCAGGAAGTTAATTTAAGTTTTAGTTTGGTTAAGTTTTATTTCACACTGTCTTTTGGACTTCCTGGAAGTGGTCTCCTTGTGGTGCTATATCACCTTTTTTTTCGGACTGCCATCTGCATTATTTATTTAGTGAGTGTAGAGTTGGATTGTTGGTTTATAATTTAATTTATTGTAATTTTATTGTACTATAGATTTGTTCTGGGTAGATTAGTTAATTTTGCTTCCTTGAGTCTCTCCTCCCGGTGAGAGCGTGTGGGGAGTCTCAAGGATACTATTGGGGGTTGTTTTAATTTGGGAATTTAATTAGTTAGCTAATTGTGGATTTATTCAGGGGTGTTTTGGTATTATTAGGTCTTAGTATGTGTAGGAGGCCTGTCTCCACGGTTGTGTGCTATTCGTCCTCCACCCTTTCTCCCCCCCCCTCCATTATAGCTATCGACATACCAAGCGCTGTAGTCGCTGGGTATTAAATAGGGGAGAAGGGGAGTTAGGGGTGCAGACAGTGCGTCAGATGGCCAGGCCATCATATTAGGGTAGTGGGATCAGAAGGCGCCCTGGGCTAAATGGAATCTGGAACGGGTCCTTCTGTCTGGTTTCCATACTCATGGGCACCACCAATATTGGTGGGCAAGTAGTCCGAGCAGCCCCAGCAGCCCGTCCTACCCGAGCGGTGTTGTGTAACGCTAGATCCATTAAGAACAAGACTGCAGTTATTGCAGACCTTGCTGGGTTGGTGGATCTGGCGTGCATTACTGAGACCTGGCTGGATGAGAACGCAGGCCCTATATTAGAGGCCGCTATTCCAGCAAGGTACCCAGTGTTACACCGCCCGAGGCTGGACTGCCGTGGGATGTTGCGGTCTGTTTCAAGACCGAACTGGGCCTCACGAGTGTTCCAGTTGAGGAAGATGAGTCATCTGAGTGTACTGTAATGGCAGGTGTCGGTTGCAGAATCGCTCTCATCTACCATCCACCTGGTGATGAGAAGCAGTTTCTGCAAGAAGTAGCAGACTTCATGATTGACATGGCGTTTGAGTCGTCCAGGCTGATGGTCCTGGGTGACTTCAACGCCTGGGTCGATGATGAACTCTCACAGTTTGGACAACACTTCCTCCAATTGATGACATCTTTGGGTCTTACACAAGTTGTTACTTCTGCCACTCACAAAGGTGGTCACTCCTTGGATGTAGTTTTCCTCCTGGGGATCGAAGCCTTTCGATTTGGGGGTGGAACCGGTCAGATGGTCCGATCACTACACCCTGGAGTTGTTTCTGTGCCCCCCCCCTTTGTAGGCCTATCCCTCTGGAGATGGTCAGGTACCGCCCTTTGCGAGACATAAGCTCTGAGGGCCTGGCGGCGGTGCTTGACCTATTGGAGCTTTGTGGAGTGAGTAGTGACCCAGATGCCTTGGTTTTGGCCTATAATAGAGCGCCATCTACTCGGCTCTGGATTCCATTGCTCCCATCTGTGTTCGACCTCTCTCCCTTCGCCCTCGGTCCCCACGGTTTGACAGGACTTTGAGGGAGATGCGACGACAAGGACAAAGATTAGAGTGCTGCTGGCGGAGATCCGCCCTTGATGCTGACCATCTTAGATTGATGGAACATTATCAGGTCTATCATTCTGCAATCTCCCATAAGAAGGCAGAGTTCCTGTCCGGGGAGATTGCAGCTGCTCAGAACCGACCAGCTCAGCTCTTTTGAACTGTAGATAGACTGTACCAGCCAGCCTGTCTGCAGGTTCGAAGAGCCTTTTCACAGCTGAGTGTGAAGAGCTTTTGCTCGCTTCTTTGTGGCTAAGGTGGCAGACATCAGGATGACACTCCAGCCTGCATCCTCTATGGGAGAAGCTGTGGATCGGCACCTGTTCACGGTCCCTAGGCTCTCCTGGAGTTCCTTTGACCAGCTGGAGTTCATTGATGTCATGCGGATTGTCCAGGGTGTGCCCTACATGCTGTAGTTTGGATCCGGGCCCAACCTCCCTGATAAAGGGTTGTTGTGATATTATCGGCCCGGTCCTAGCACGGATAGTCTGGTGCTCCTTGGAGATGGGTGAGTTCCCTAGCTCCCTGAAGGAGGCAGTGGTAACGCCCCTCCTGAAGAAAGCTTCTTTGGACCCAGACTGCCATGCTAACTACAGATCAAATTTTAACCTCCCCTTTGTAGGGAAGATGACTGAGAAAGTAGTGGCCGTACAACTGGAGAACCATTTGACCATCCTTGACATTTATGAACCACTCCAGTCTGGTTTCTGAAAGAGGCATAGTAAAGAGACGGGCTGGTTTGGGTGCTCAATGATCTCGATAGCAAGAGATAAAAAGAGACGTTCCATCTTGGTTCTTCTCAATCTCTCTTCAGCATTTGACACTGTGGACCATGGGGTACTTATCGAACACCTGAGGTTCATCTGCAGCCTGTCTAGTACAGTCCTCGGGTGGTTTAGTTCTTTCCTTACTGGCAGAACTCAAAGGGTGGTATCGGAGATTAATTCCTCCAACCCAGTCTCTCCGTCTTGTGGGGTTCCTCAGGGTTCAGTGTTGTCCCCCATGTTTGCAGTGTACATGCAGCCCCTCGGAGACAATGTAAGAAGGTATGGGCTGAGGTTTCACTGCTATGCTGATGACACCCAGCTCTACCCATCTTCTGCACCTGACCAGGATAGAGGTCTCTCGGTATTTAACAACTGTCTCACTGAAATCCAGAACTGGATGAATTCGAGCTGGCTGAGGTTGAACTCGGAGAAGACGGAGGTGATGATTATGGACCCGGGTCGTGGATAGAGAGGATGGGAGCTGGTTTGCCCTCAGGACTTTTTCTGGGTGGCACCCAGCTCCCTACCTCTGAATGGGTGCGGAACCTGGGGGTGATTTTTGACAATGGGCTGACACTGCGATCGCACGTGTCGGCAGTTGTCAAGTCATCCTTTTACCACCTGAGGAACATCTCCAGGATTAAACACCTAGTTCCGTCCGGTGATCTGCCTACACTGGACCATGCCTTTGTGACCTCGCACCTTGATTACTGCAACTCCCTGCATCTAGGGCTACCAGGAGTTGATATCCACCACTTGCAGCTCGTGCAGAACGCTGCGGCCCGGTTATTGAACATATTTCTCCAGTGCTGCGTGATCTGCACTGGCTGCCAATGCAGTGGTGGATCACCTTTAAAGTTAGTCTTCTGACTTATAAAGCCCTACACGGACTGGGCCTGGACTACTTGAAAGAGCTCCAGGTACCTTACTGCCATAGGCGATCGCTCCACTTGGTAGACATGGGGTTGCTAGAGATTCCAAGGGTTTCTTTAAAATCTTCGGGGGGCTCGTGCTTTTATGTACGCAGCCCCTGCCCTCTGGAATTCTCTATCGACCGCTCCGGCAGTGTGCGTCCGTGGAGGAATTTAAAAAGGTCTTTAAGACCCATCTATGGTTAAAACCTTACACCGATTATATTTTATGAATTTAGCAGTTATTGGATCTGTGTTTATTTTATTGTTTTTTGTGTAGTTATTGTAAAGGTGCCTTGGTTTTAAGAAAGGCGCTGTACAAAAAAAGATTATTTATTATTATAATTTCCAGGTACTTTCATAGTTATACTGTATCAAGATATACTTTATTATATTCAGCACAGTTCAGTCTCAGACAAAGTTTATTTCCTCTGCTATTACTTTCTTACTCTCAGCATGTTCAGTGCTATATTTCTTTTGTTTTTACTCTCAGCGTTGACGTGGAGTCACAGTCACTGAACCGGGAAGTCAGTTGATCTTGTTAGTGAGATGTGAGACAAGTCAGAGCACTGAACATGCTGAGAGTAAGAAACTAACAGCAGAAGAAATAAACTTTAATTAACATACACTACTGCAAATCAACTGCTGCCAGGTAAGGGAATGTGTGCAGTCTGGAAAGGGGGGGGGGGTGGCGACAGGGGTCTCAGCCACTGTAAAGCTGCAGTCGGGAGAGCATGGGCAGGTGAACAGCCAAGGCTGTACTGTCCTGATCCTGAATATATAAAGTATATCTATATATAACTATGAAACTAAGTACCTGGAAATTAGATTTTAATTTAAAAATAAAAGTGAACATATAACATTCGGTTTTTGACCGGGACTGCTGTTTAATACAGCACACATATTAAGTGTCTTATTGCTTTTCACCATTTTTGATATAACGAACCGGGAGGTATAATGAACACACGTTATGGCTCCCCCTCTTTTCATTATAGCGAGGGAGCAATGTATATAAACATTACAATTACAACCCTTTGGTTTACATAATCTGTAGGGAATATCCCCAGATTTTCCATGTATATTACGAACAACAATTACATAAGAACTTATCGTAACAGCAAATATTCAAGAGAATTTCTGTCATCAGGTCATACCTATGGAACTTGACCATCAGGCGTCAGGATCTCATGGAAGCTTTTTCTGCAGCAGTCTATTAGGGGCCACCCACGCCGACATCAGGCTCTGACATCACACACCCTATATAAGTGCGGGTGGCCCCACTCCCTCCTCAGTTCTCTCCCTAGCTGGAGTCTATGGGTTACAGGAGTCCCACTAGGGAAACGAGGAGAGAGAGAGAGAAAAGGTGCCCAGCTAGCAGAAAGGCTGGAGCAACAGGACAGGTGAGCTGTAGAGACAGGGGGATGGAGGTAGGGACAGCATGACCTGATGACAGAGATTCCTTTGAAGAACTACTGTTACGGTAAGTTCTTACGTGACTGTTCTACCTTCTTCAGGGATATCTCTGTCGTCAGGTCACACCTATGGAACGAGTTCCAAGCAGTGCTGAAAGCAAGGATAGTTTGGGTGTCAGGAGGCAAGGAGCTTAAGAAAGAAGGCCCTGAAGCACAGCCAGACCAAAGCCTGCCCTTCTTCTGGAGGCAATGTCCAAGCTGTAGTGCTTGGTGAAGGTGTGGACAGTACTCCAAGTGGCCATAGCGCAAATCTTAGCTGCAGACATGCCCATGGAACAGGCAACAGAAGTGGCCATGCCCCTGGTGGAATGGCCCTTAACTCATTGCCTCCAAAGTAGCTCTCTGAAGTTGCACCACTTGTCTCTTGCATAGTGTTAACAATGAATCCTGGGCCTTTCTAAGCAAAATCAAGCTATAGTCAGCATGCCACAAACAAATCCTAATAGCTCAAGAACCGTAAGTGCTAGACACAAAGTATGAGTGGCAAAGTTATTCAGCTCATAATTACCTTTCCAATGGTGGTATGCAAATAATATGTAATTTTGTTTTTTTTCTATTCTAGTTGAAACAGCAAAAAAATATTTTTTTCACTAAAATAGGCAACATAAGCCATACACACCATACCATAAACAAATGCAAATAACTCCTAAAGTATACATGATATACACAAAATATCAGTGACAAAGTTGTTCAGCACATAATTACCTTTCCAACAGTACTATGCAATCAAATATATTCTGTTATATTATATATTAAAATATATAAGTGACGTCTCCAGACATTGCAAGGGCACACAGGAAGTCAGTAGCTGACTTCTGTAGGCATCCTCAAGACACAACAGTGTATTTTACTGATGACTACAGGTGTCTGCTAAAAGACAATAAGTTAACCCCTGGAAGTTCCTTACCGTACTTACTGTAACAAAAAATAATACAGCTGGCCAATCATTTGGACAAGCACTGTTTTGAAACTGGAACACCTTCTCTGCGAAGGGCGAAGGAAACAAACAACTGAAAGGACTTCCTGCAGTCCCTCATACGGTGAGTATAGTAAAAACAGGTTACACACCTGTAACAGCAGTTCTAGGAGTGGTATATGTTGTTCATCCACACTCTTTGGCATGTCCCTTTCCCCTTTAAATCTTGCCGGAAGTCTTCAAGCTGGCTCCTGCCTTGGCACCGCCCCATGACGTCAGATCTTAGCCCACTGGAAGCAACATGATGCTCTTAAAGCCGGGGAGGTCGGGTGGGTGCATGTGAATGAAAGTACAGTTACGTAAGAACTTACCGTAACAGTAGATCTTCGAGAACAGCTCTTGCAGTAGGTTACACCATTAGGACTGAAGCCAGCAGGCGTCAGGACCCCACGGAAAAATTCTAGCTAGCTATCTTCAGCGGGGACCGCCCCCGACGTCGGTCCCGCCTCCGACGTCGTCCCGCCCGATTCCCCAGTTCTCCCGTCGGAGACTTCCGGCCGCAGGCTGACATCGAAATGGGAGACCGAGTGTCCACCGTCAGAAGTCAAAGGGAAAAAACCCTGATAATAAAGGTGAAAGCCATGCCTCCTCCAAGGGGGAAGGTGGGCGGGAAGAAAAAATTACTCACCTTAGTAATGTTGTTTCTTCTAATGGAGTCTTGCTATATTATGACTATTGCAGTTTGTCCCACCATTAGAACTGCTCCGGGGGTGAAAGAGTTAACTTCCATGCCAGGCATGGAACTTGGAGCGCGAGCTCGGTTAGAGAAGCTCTGTCTGGAAGATTTCAAACTAAAACTGTCAGATCTTTACGAGCAAAACGCACTAAGTTTCTGTGTGGAAGCTGTAACCTACACTAGCCAACTGGCTACTTAAATATTAACACATTTTTCTGGTCCCAACACTAAGACTCAAGTCAGGGGACCAGGAAAATAAAATAATATGAGATAAGATAATATAAAACACAACACCCAAACACCCCAAAAAGAAGGGGTGGAAAACAAAAAAATGGGCATCAAAAAAGTGCCAACATTGGAATGCCCACCCCATACCCCAAGTAGAAGTTCTGAGAGGGGCAGGCTGGGGGGGAGGTCATAATATAGCAAGACTCCATTAGAAGAAACAACATTACTAAGGTGAGTAATTTTTTCTTCAAACAACATGAAGTCTTGCTATATTATGACTATTGCAGAATACACAGCAGTACCTCCATGGAGGAGGGACAGAACCTACTTAGGGAATAGGCTCTGAAGCACGGCTGTGCCAAACCGAGCATCCCTCCTGGCCTGGATATCCAGGGAGTAATGCTTGGTGAAAGTGTGTACCGTTTTCCAAGTAGCTGCTTGACATATCTCTAAGATAGGGATGTCTCTGGCAGCAGGTAGAGACGCAGCTGTACCTCTGGTAGAGTGAGCCCTCAGGCCTGAAGGGGGAACCTTTCCCAGTTTTTGATAGCAAAGTGGATACAGAGACAATCCACCTGGCAATGGATCTCTTAGTGGCAGGTTTCCCTTTTCAACCTCACCATAAGTGAGAAATGCTTGGGAGGGATTGAACCTGTGACCCTTAGTGCAGCTCTATGTAGTAACTTAGGGCCCTCTTAACATCTAAGCTGTGTAACCTCCTCTCACCAGAGGAGGAATGATCAGTGAAGAACACTGGAAGGGAGACAGATTGATTAAGGTGGAAATCTGAAACCACTTTAGGCAAAAACTTCCTGTTAGTCCTGAGGACTACCTTATCCCTGTGAAAGGAAATAAAGTCAGTCTCCACTGACAAAGCTTGTAACTCACTTATGCGCCTGGCAGAAGTGATAGCTACTAGAAAAACAGTTTTCCAAGTCAAGTACTTAAGCTCTGCCGAAGACAGAGGTTCAAAGGGGGGTTGCATCAGCTGAGCAATGCAAACATTAAGATCCCAGGCAGGAGCAGGGTCCTTGAAAGGTGGATTAGTATGAAGTAATCCTTTGAAAAACTTGGAAAATACAGAGTGAGTGGAAAGAGAAGAAGGCGTTCCTGCTGAAATAAAAGCAGAGACAGCTGCCAAATGCACTTTCAGGGTAGCTGGTCTCAGTCCCAAAGAATTAAGATGGACCATATAGTCCAAAACAATGGGCAAATCAGCAGATTCCGGGGAAATATGCTTCCCAGAACACCATATGGAAAACCTTTTCCATTTAGAGTTATAAGTAGCCCTAGTGGAAGGCTTCCTAGAAGCTTTCAGGATTTCGAGAACACCTTGAGAAAGGTGTAGGTCAGCAAATTCTAACTCCTCAAGAGCCAGGCCTTGAGGTTGAGGGATTTGAGATTCGGATACCAAACTCTCCCCTGGGCACAAGTTAACAGGTTGTGGTTCCTGGGGAGACACAGGGGAAGATGGACTACTAAGGACAGAAGGAGTGGGTACCAGGGCTGCCTGGCCCAATCTGGAGCAATCAAAACCATCTTGCAGGGCTGAGATCTGATTTTGACTAGCACCTTGAACAGGAGAGGGAAGGGGGGAAAGGCATATAGAAACTTCCCTTCCCAATCGAGGAGAAAGGCATCCAGGGGGACTGAGCCCATCACTGGGGGCCTGCAACAAAACAGTGGAAGTTGATTGTCTGGGGCTTCAAAAAGATCTATCTGAGGGGTGCCCCATCTGGCAAAAACTATCCCCAGTACTCGGGGATCCAGTGACCATTCGTGATGGCCCTGGGAAATCCTGCTGAGAGCATCTGCCAGGACATTGTCCTTGCCTGGGAGGTGAACTGCTATGAGGGAAGTGTTCAGGGAGTAAGCCGAGACACAACTTCATTGCCTCGTTGCACAAGGCCGAAGACTGAGTGCCCCTTGTTTGTTGATGTACCACATTGTAGCGGTGTTGTCTGTTCTGACCTGTACCACTTTGTTCTGAACAGATGCAGAAAAAAACTAAAGTGCTAGAAAAACAGCTCTGAGTTCCAACAGATTGATGTGGAGCAGAGATTCCTGAGGGGACCACACTCCCTGGGTGGAGAGGTTGCCCATGTGAGCTCCCCATCCCAGAAGGGACGCATATGTAGTAAGGGTCAAGGAGTGAGATAGAGGGATGAAGGGGAACCCTTGTCTCAGATTGCTCTGATCCCTGCCACCAGTGAAGGGCCTGGATCAGGGTTCGAGTCACTGGGATCAACTTGGATAGGGGATCTTTTCTTTGAGACCAAAAGGCTCTCAAGTGGAACTGAATGTCCCTCATCTGAAATCTTGCTCCTTGCACTACAGCTGTGGAAGCAGCCATGTGCCCTAGGAGCTGTAGGAAATGCCTTGCTGGTCGAGAGACCTGCAGAGTGAAGGAGGAGGCCAGGGCCACTGGGTTCCTTACCCTTTCTAGGGAAGGAAGGCTCTGGCCTGCTTTGTGTCCAATTCTGCACCTATAAAAGTGAGTACCTGGACAGGTTCCAGAACTGACTTTGGAAGATTGAGAAGAAAGCCCAGAGGGTGAGCAGCTGCTGGGTAACTTGCAGGTGTGATTTGACCTGGTCTGGAGACTGACCTACAATGAGCCAGTCGTCTAGGTAGGGAAAGATGGCAATCTTTGCCTTCTTAAATGAGCCACTGCTACTGCCAGGCATTTTGTGAATACCCTTGGGGCAGAGGTAAGGCCGAAGGGCATTGCTCTGAACTGGTAATGGCCTGAGGGCAGTTCGAATCTGAGGTACTTTCGGTGGGAGCTTCTGATAAGAACATGGAAGTAGGCATCCTTGAGGTCCAGGGAAGCTAGCCAGTCCCCTGGCCTTAGAGAAGGTAAAATCATTGCCAGAGTCACCATTTTGAATTTTGGTTTTAAAAGGTGCTTGTTCAGATATCTTAGGACCAGAATAGGCCGCCATTCTCCTGTCTTTTTTGGGGTAAGGAAGTACCTGGAGTACAGACCCTTGCCCTGGTGTAGGGGAGAAACCCTTTCTACAGCTCTGAGAGCCAGGAGGGTTGAGACTTCTGTTTCCAAGGCAAAAGTCTCTAGAGGATTTGCAGGTGGAAAAGATCTGATTCTCATCTTTGGAAATTTTTTGAAGCTGAGAACCAGACCCTGGCTTACTACTTCCAGGACCCACTTGTCTGATGTTAAAGACTCCCAGTCCTGAACGAAGTAAGCCAGCCTGCCCCCTACAGGTAATGGAGAACCGGCCCTGGGCACCCCATCAGGGTGCCTGTTTGACAGGGCTTTAGGCTGAGGGGGAGCAGGCCTGCTTGCACCCCGGCTGCCTCTCCCTCTGAAGAACACCCTCTGAGCATAAGCCGAAGAGGAGGCCTGGGTTTGGTTAAAAGGCCTGCCTCTACCCTAGGGGGTCTGTCTCTGAGGAGTGGCTTGCCGCTCCTTGGCTTGTGCACTCCTATAAGTGGTTCTATATTCATCCATATAATTCTCTGTCTGCTCCCCAAACAGAGAATTTCCCACCACAGGAAAATCCATAGCCTTAGTCTGGGTATCTTGTGACAAACTAGTACACCTGAGCCAAGCCAATCTACGAAAGGCCACAGATGTAGCCATGACTCTAGAGGATACATCATTAGAATCCACAGCAGCATGGAATTGCACCTTGGATGCCTCAATACCATCAGCAGCCACCTGCTCCAGCTCCTTGGTAAGCTGGCCAGGGGCCTGTTTGGCTAAAGCCATGACAGTGTCCCATCTAGATTTCTGGTATCTTGCCACATAAGCCATGTAATTTGCTTGTCTGAGTCCCAAGGACGCTGCCATGCACTGTTTTTTAGCCATGGCATCAATCTTCCTGGAGTCCTTGTCAGGAGGATGTGAAGCCAGGGGAATATTAGCCTTATCACAGGCTGCAGCCTGAACTACCCCAACATGACTGCATTGCTGTGAAAGAAATTCTATATCAGGACCTGACAAAGTGTACCTCCTGTCCATCTTTTTGTCCACAAGAGGCAGAATTAGGAGCTTTAAAATTGTTATTGTTTGTTTCTAAATGATTTATGTAAAGGAATAGACAATCTCCTGGACTCTGGGATATCCATCATTTCCACAAAGTCAGGTTCCTCTTGCTCATCCACAGCTTCCTCCAATGGGAGCTGGAGGGTTTCAGCAACCTTTTATAAAACAGAAAATGAGAAGGGGACTCAGAAAGCGTGAGGGGAGATTCTAAAGGTCTGTTTGGGAGATGTCCGGTTCAATGGGCACATCCAGACTCTCAAAGTCACATTCACACTGTTCATAATCATCTTCCCCTCCTCTGGTTCATAAAACTCTTCTATATCATATTCTTGAACCAGTGGAACCGGCCGAACCGACCTTTTGCCAGATAGTGGCGGTTCGGACGGAACCGGAGAAAGTGACTGGACAATTTGTATTGCTTTAGCTATCTCTGCAGCAGTTGGAGAAGGAATTTTGACTCACACCTGCTGATTTTCTAGTTTTTGCTGGAACTGGCTCCTCAGAGTCAGCTTTACGTTGCCGAGGAAGTCTCACCCGGTCAGAGGGTTATTCCTCCGCCGGTTGGCACGAACCGGCTGGCCATCCGGTCAGCGGACTTTTGGCCTCTCGCCCCCTGAGCCTACCAACTCTCTTATCTAGGGTAGCTGCAGGGAAGTTCTTACAAATCTGGCAGTCTGAATTAAGGTGGTCAAACCCCAGATAATATACACATGTGGTGTGTGGGTCAGCCTTGGCAAAGCTTCCCCACAGACACTACAGTCACTGAAAACTAGTGGGCCGGTTTTCTTTTGGGTTTCTCAGACATAATGCCAGCCTAACAAAACTGCCCTTTAACGGCAGTACAGGCGAACACCCGCTCAGTTCCCAACGTGTCACGGGTCGTGGAAAAAAACGTAATGAAATCCGTTTTTTTTAGAACCGATAAGAACCGGGAACCGCACTCTAAAAGCTTTAGAATAAAGTTTTAAAACAACCTGATCGGTTCGAACCGAACCGATAAACATTTACAAGTTCCACACAGAAATAAACCTGTCTATTACTTACAATACCACAGACAGAGCTTGAACCGATCGGTTTGCGGTTAAAATAATAATAATCGCGGTTGAATTTAACCGAGAAAATACTGTTTAAACCGAGAAATGAACCGAGCAGTAGGAGGAATCTCCGGAGCGACTGTTCAGTGAGGCGGAGTAAAGAATCTGACAGTTTTAGTTTGAAATCTTCCGGACAGAGCTTCTCTAACCGAGCCCGCGCTCCAAGTTCCATGCCTGGCATGGAAGTTAACTCTTTCACCTCCGGAGCAGTTCTAATGGTGGGACAAACTGCAATAGTCATAATATAGCAAGACTTCATGTTGTTTGAAGGTACCTGCTGCAAGAGCTGTTCTCGAAGATCTACTGTTACAGTAAGTTCTTACGTAACTGTACTATCTTACTTCGAGACACAGCTCTTGCAGCAAATCTCCGATAGGACTGATTCCCAAGCAGTAACGCTGCCAAAATTCTGGGAGGAGGAAACTAGGAAATACATTCCAGGTCCTGAATCTAGGACAGGAGACCTTGTAGCACCGCCAGGCCGAAGCCGGCTCTTTGCCGAGAGACAATGTCCAGGCTATAATGCCTGATAAATGTATGCACAGAGCTCCAAGTGGCTGCAGCACATGTGGCAGAAGTGGAGACGTTTCGGAGTGCTGCAAAGGAGGTGGCCACACCCCTAGTAGAATGACCCCGGACTGTACCCGGGAGGGGCTTTTGTTTGATATCATAACAGAATGAAATACACTGGACAAGCCAGCGAGACAGGGACTGTTTGGATACAGGTTGGCCCATCATCCTTTCAGAAAAGGAAACAAGAAGTTGCTCAGAACTACGGAATAGTTTAGTTCTGTTGAGGTAATACCTCAAGCTGCGGTGAACATCCAGGGTGTGGAGCAGTGCCTCTCCTCTATTAGAGTAGTTCAGGAAGTAGGCCGGCAGGTCAATATCCTGATTGAGAGTGAGTGTAGAGACCACCTTAGGCAAAAATTTTGGATTCATCCTCAGGGATACTCTGTCCCGGTGGAAAACTAAATAAGGCTCTTTGCACATGAGAGCGTGAAGCTCAGAAATTCTTCTCGCTGAAGTAACAGCAACCAAAAACAGCGTTTTCCACGACAGAAAATGCAGCTCGCAATCCACGGCAGGTTCGAAGGGACGTGAGTTGTTCAGGACAAGGCCAAATCCCATGGAGGCACTGGGTCGCTTATTAAGGTGGCCTAGGTGCAACACCCCTCTCCAAAAAATTCGAGAGGCCTAATTGTGCCACATCACGACATCACGGAAGGTGGTAGGGTGAGATGGCACAGAGGTGCACCTTGATAGAGGGAGTAGGCTAAGACCCGAACGGAAAAGGGAAAGCAGGTAGTCCAACACCACTCCCACCGGGCAACTCAAAGCCGGGAAAAATCGTGCCGTGACCTAAAACAAAAAGCGGCTACTACTTGGCGTAGCGTCGTGATGCATTGTCAGGCTCTGGCTGCAGAAAGAACTTCTGCAACCTGTTGCGAGACCCGTGTGCAGAAGATGGCTATGTCTCTAGGAGCCATGCGTAGGTTCAGTGAGCGTAAGTCCGGTGGACCAGTGAACCTTCCTCCTGAGACAAGAGATGGGAGCTGAACGGCAATCGGGAGTGGAGGTTCACGGATAGCTGAATTAGCAAGGGAACCAGACCTGTCTGGCTAGAAAGGGCCACCAGGATCATTGTTGCATGCTCCCTGCGCAGTTTGAGAAGAACCTCTGGATCAACGGGAAGGAGGAAGCGAGAAGGAATCTGTCCGCCCAGGAGAGGGACAACGCGTCTCGCCAGAAAACACCAGGCCCTGGATCTAGCGAGCAAAACTGGCAGTTTTACGTTGATGGGGATGCGAACAAGTTCAACTCTGGAGTTCCCCATCAAGAAACAGATCTCTGCTACCTCTTGAAGAAGTTCCACTTGAGGACTCTGGCCTGGGAGCGACTCAGGTCATCTGCAATCGTGTTGTCCACCCCGGGAACATGTACAGTGATCAGATTCGCGCCGTGTCGGATTACCCAATCCCACACCCTCATGGCTTCCCTGCAAAGGTGGCAAGAGTGTGCGCCTCCTTGTTTGTTGAGGTAATACATCACCGCTGTGTTGTCTGTCTGAAGCAGGAGAGTACTCGGCGGGATTTCTGACTGAAGGGCCTGCAGGGCATAAAGGACCGCCCTCATCTCTAGGACATTAATATGGAGCTGAGCCTCCAGAGGGGTCCACGTACCCTGGGACTTCACCCCGTCCAGGTGTGCTCCCCACCCTAGACCTGAGGCGTCTGTGGTGAGGATTACCCGGGACAGGCGCCACAAACGGGCGCCCGTGGAGAGCGAACCTGGTCTAGCCACCACTGCCAGTCTCGAATCATGGTGTTCGTGATTCTGACCGGATGCTGCATGTGGTCTTGCCTTTGATCCCATTGCACCTTGAGCATCCACTGGAGTTACCCGCATGTGGAGCCTTGCGAAAGGGATGGTAGGAATGGCCGCAGCCATGTGTCCGAAAGAAGCGGAGGATCGACCTGGCAGACGGCCTTTGTTCGAATGATAACTCCTGATGAGGGATCTGATGACCCCGCCTGTCGTCTGGAAAAAGGCTCTTCCTCGAACGGTGTCCAGTACTGCGCCTATAAATTGCAGCCTCTGCGACGGTACCAGGAGAGACTTCCCGTGGTTGATTAGGATGCCCAGAAATTGGAACAGGTCCTGGGTGCTCTGGATCACACGTAACAACGCCTCTCTGGAGGCGGCCATGAGAAGCCAATCGTCCAGGTACGTGAACACATAATGGCCCTGTCTCCTTAGAAACGCTGCCACGACTGCCATGCATTTGGTAAAGACACTGGGTGTGGATGACAGTCCGAATAGAAGGGCTCGGAATTGAAGGTGGTGGTCGAGAAACTCGAAGCGCAGGAACCTCTTGTGCGCCTGAGCTATAGGGATGTGCAGGTATGCGCCCTGCATGTCTAGACACACTAAGAAGGCGTCTTGCTTCAGCATGGGAATGAGACCCGGAAGAGTCACCATGCGGAATCTCTTGTAGGCGACCGACACGTTGAGGTCGTTGAGGTCCAGAATCGACGGAGGTCCCTGTTTTCTTGGAACCAGGAAGAAGTGGAATAGTATCCTTGTCTCTCTGGTTCTCGGGACGACTCTATCACTCCCTTTGCAAGAGTCGTACTTCTTGCCAGATCAGAGATTGTGCTGACCCGACAATCGGGAGAGCAAAGGAGGTGTTGAGGGTGGCTTTTCTGCAAATTCCCATGGCAGGCCTCTTCCGCTAACTGAAGAACCCACCTGTCGGTGGTTATAGCTCTGCCATCCTGGCAGGAAGTTGCAGAAGCGACCTCACCATGATTCGATCCTGAGGTGCGGGGCCGGAATGGAGCCAGGCTGTGGCGGCTGAGGGTCCCACTGGCTGGACCGGCTTAGAAGCACGCTTGGGCTTCGCCTGCGGGCTGTTTCTGGCTCTGCGCCGGAGCCCCTCTGTTGTGGGAGCGGGCAGGACTGTTCCTATGTCCGTCCATGAAATCGGGCTTTGGTTCCTACGGTGAAGAACTAAGCTTGGCCGGGTATGCATGGCCTTAACTGACCTCACCGCCTTCCCCCGGCCTCTTGAAGTTTGCACAATCTTCTGAGGGGCTTACCAAACAAGACTTCTCCTCGAATGGGGCGCCCATGATATTCTTCTGTGACGTCTGGGGTAAAGCCGAGACGCAACCAAGAGTGTCTCCGATGCATACGCCTGAAGCTGCTGTTCGGGCCGAGGAGTCCGCTGAGTCATATGCGTCGTAGCATTTGGGTTCCTACATCCGAAACCGCATTTAAGGAGCTGAAGCATCTCCTCCTTCTGCTCACCTTCCGCGCAGTTTTTCAGCCGCATCCAGACCCTGTCTCCACAAGGCATTTGGAAACTGCACCATGGGTCAAGTAATTCAGGGATCTGATGGCGCAGGTAGCGGAAGCATACATGCGCTTACCCATAGCGGTCCAACTGTTTGGACTCTGGGTCCGTGGCAGGGTGCCCAGATGTTGCGGTCTCTGGACTGAATGCATGAGGCTGTTATGACCAGAAAAGTCGGCCTGAGGCTGCTGGAGCCGACTACTAGTCTTCTCTGGGAGCCTTGTACAAGCGATCAGCATTCTTCGACATCGCGGGAGCGATATGGACGCTCCACGCTGCCTTGGTGATGTCCCCAAAAGTGTCTACCAAGGGTGGCACCCACCACAGGCTTGGGGTCCTTCTGCCGAAGATACTTTGCAAGGCGCTGCTCTTCGGGTCTAGCTCTTCCGCATCCCATCCCATGTTCTCTTGGATGTGTCTCATAATATCCGAGAACGAAGGGTCATCCGGAGGAGACTTTGGCATCTCGCGTGGATCCGGAGAAGGGATGGAGAGGGGAGATGGGGATCTGGATGTTGAGAACTCTGATCCCGTGTCCTCCGCCGAAGGTGATCGACGGCGTCTTCTGGTCTTTAGGGCTGGGTGACCTGGAAGAGGATTTGGGCCAGGAGGTCTCCGTTTGTCTGGTCTCCCCCCTTGGAGGTGTTCTGTGCTCCCGGAGAGGAGGTAATCGGCCTGCCGACCCCGATGGGGAGGGGGGCGCAGGAACTGGAGGAGTAATCAGTGTAGGAGGAAGAGGAGGAGGAGGAGTGGGAACCATGTCCTTCTTTATGGTGTCCCACCAGTAAGTGAACAGCTCCTTCACTTCTACCATGGAAAGGCCCGACGACGGTCTGGGCTCTGGTGGATGGTGCGTCAGTCCCGCGCCGGCTCCACAGGGGGCTCGGGTAACGCGTAGGGTTCCCCTGGGCGTCTCGTTCGGGACCGGGGTCACCCGCCTGGTCCTCGACGCAGTTATTCCTCCTCAGTTATGGTTTCCTGATAGGCGTCGGTCGGGCGTCGGCGTCTCTCTCAATAGGAACAGGTGCCGGGTCCCCTAAAAGCTCCCGATGTAAGTGCTGGCCTGGCTGGCGACGGCTCGCCTGGCAACCACGGCTCAGAGGATCTGTGGCGAGAGGATGGCACGAGCGCGCGAGCAAGGCCAGGTCCTCAGAGTCTCTTCAGAGGGTAAGCCCAAGGTCCTACGAGGAGGCAAAGAGCCGACCTGACGCTCGGGTTCAGAAGGGCTGAACCCGACTTATGATGATGGCGGCGATCCCAGACTTGACCAAGGCCCTGGAGGATGAGGAAGGTCTGGCAGTCTTGGCCTAAGAATAGGAAGACTTAACTACAGCAGGGGAGGCTGAGAGCTGGCCCTGGGAGAGGCGGTTGGACCTTGGAACCGGGGCTCACGTGGAGTCTGAGGCCCTAGATGGGGACCTGGAAGGGGCCTTCTCCCTTCGTTTTTCAGAGTGTTTGTGGGCCTTTTTTGAAGAGTCCCCCTTGGAAGACATGGTCTTAGGCTTTTCTTCCAGCAAAAAAGCCTGAAGGGCCTTCTGGCGACAGATCCGGGTTCTGCTGTTAAACCCCTGGCAGAAGGAGCAGGCCCGGTGTGGTGGTCTGGGCCTAGGAACCAGGCGCAAGCCCCGCGTGGAGGGCTCCTTGAAGGGATCTTTCCAAGCTACACTTGGAGGAGGGACCGAGGCTCTGAGAGGACATCAGGAGAAACTTGCTTGAAGAACCGAATTTCCCTGTGAGGGAAAGAACTTAACCACGCTACGCGGCTAGAGCTGAACCGAAGGGTCGGTGACATGCAAGTCGACGCATGCGGAAAGAACTGGGGAATCGCCGGACCGCCTATGTACTACACGCCTGACAATGGAGGCAGGACAGACGTCGGGGCGGGTCCCCGTGAAGACAGCTAGCTAGGAGATTTTTCTGTGGGGGTCCCGACGCCTGCCAGCTTCAGTCTAATGGTGTAACCTGCTGCAAGAGCTGTCTCGACTAAGATCAACATATACCACTCCTAGAACTACTGTTACAGATGAGTAAATACAGGTTACTCACCTGTAACAGGAGTTCTAGGAATATTCTGTTGTTCATCCCCACATATTGGCGAGGTTCCTTGCACTTTAAATCACCGGAAGGTCTTCAAGCTAGCTCCTCCACCCACCGGGTGGTAAAACTAAGCTCTCCGCCCGCGGCATGAGTCATGCCCGCTGGAAGCTCAGGTTGTCGCGTCGAAGCCGAAGAAGGTCGGGTGGGTTAAAGTGGATGGATCAACATACCATTCCTAGAACTCCTGTACAGGTGGAGTAACCTGTATTTCTAGGGACATGGATATGTTGTTCCATCCACTGTCAACAGACTCCTAGCAGTTCTCCGGGGAGGAGGCAGAACACACCCCTACCACTTACCAGGGGAACAGAGATTGAGCGCAGGCCCCAAAGCCAGCATCCCGGCGTGACTCAAGTCGATGGTAATGGGTAATAAAGGTGTGCTGACTTCCGGTAGCAGCCTGCGAATTTCCTGGATAGGGACATCCCTGAGCAGCCACCGATGCAGCAAGTAAAGGGTAAAATGAGCTATCCCCCTCAGGCTCCATGCCCGCCAACTCTAGAAACTATGCAGGAGGCTGACCCATCTGCCTGGGCCCGCTTGGCTGCAGGTCTGCCAGGTGCGGCTTCAGCGAAGGTGGCAAAACAGCTGGCAACCTCTCCCGAATTCAGCAGCAAACATAATAATGACGCCCTTCTGAGTCCAGAGTATGGAGCCCATATTATCCAGTGTGATTAGGGAGAACACGGCGATCAACACAATTAAGAAACTCACACCACCTTGAAAGAATTTCGTGGGAAGGACATGTTGGCCTGTAGAAGACAGGAAGGAGACCGACGCTACGCCTGGGCTCTCCCATCCTTCGGCTGGCGTGATAGCCACCAAAGGCGGTCTTCCACGACAGGTGGGAAATCCACACCTGTGCATTGGTTGATAACGCCATGAGCTTTGCCAGCCACCAGCAATAAATCCACGGTGGGTTCCCGCACTGGAGGAAATACAATCAAGGCCTTTAAAGCGCGACCACTTTTCTCGCCACTGACTGCTGACCGGCTCGCGCCCGGCAGAGAGATGGCTGCCAGGCACCAACCAGATGACTCCAAGCCCTTGACGAGAAAGGGACCATAAAAGTCCAAATACTTCAACAGACACCAGAAAGGGTCCAACCCTTTTCCCGACACAAATCAGAACCTCTTCCATTTGAAGGCACAGCATTCCAGTGCGCACCTTACGGGCGCCTCAGCGACGTTGAAGACACGTCGAAAGACCCCAAAGCCTGAACTCTAGCAGCTCAGGAACCAGGCCATCAGGTGAGGATTGAAGGTCGGATGGAACCTGCCCCTGATTGACTGAGAGCAGGTCCAGGCTGAGCTGGATGCTGCAGCGGAGTCCTGGAGCTGGATTTAAGGAGATCTAGGTACACCAAACTGGCCCGAGGCCAGTCTGGGGCTATCAGAATCCCTCGCCTTGTCCCTCCTAGCTCAGCAGGACCTGAATCAGAGGCAGGAAGCGTAAAAATATGGTCCCGCGAGCCTCGAAACATCCCCGCGAGCCTGCTGAGGGGCATGAAACAACCTCAACCCGTTCTCCAGGAGAAACAGATCCACCAAGTGTGCCCAGTAGAACAGGTCTACTATCTCCGGCAGGGAGAGACCACTCGTCTTGATGCAGCCTATCCGGCTCAGGGCATCGGCCCGGGGTGGGCTCTGCCATGAATGGCGGAATCAGCCTCCAGGCTCTTGCACTAGTGACCAGATCGGGCTTTCCTTGCATGAGGCAGGGGCGCGTCCGCCTGGCTGATTTAGATAGTACATGGTGGTGGTGTTGTCGTCTGGACTGGCTACATGAGCGAGAGCAAAAGCGGTGAGCTAAGCGGACCACAGAACTCAACGGTTGATATGCCGGGACTCCCGCGGACCAGGGCACGTCATTTCAGTGTTCCCCAGATTGGCACCCAACCCATCAAGCGTCCAGTCGATGAGACCGTCGGCTCGGCGGACAAGCAGGATACCCACTGCAGATGGGACGGGCGGTCCACCACTGGAGGCGTTCAGGAAGTGTCGGAGCCGCCCCCTACCTAAGGAAACTGTGGGACGAGGTAACGGATGGGGTGACAATTTCAGCCCGCCACTCTAGCAGGCTTGAGGAAGGACCGCCTGGGACCACCAGGGCCTTTCTCCTGCTTCCTATTAGAGGAAGTGATGGTTTGGGCTTGGAATACCAAGGTCTCAGCTGCTGGCCCTGACGCTGTTGTTGGGTCAAGGGCAGGGCGGGAGTAGAGGGACGAAAGGGCTTAGACTGGGGCTTATGACCCTTGTCCTCTGGCGCCGGACGCAGACCGAACTGAAGGTGGTGCTTGATTTTTCGATCTCTGGAGGTGGCCTTCCACCCAGGGTCGAACAGGTCTGTTCCCAGAAAGGAACATCCGCAAGCTTGTGCTGGGTATCCGCGGTGCGTGGATATTCGCAGCCATGCCCACCGACTATGGTCCAGCATCGCCGCCACCGACCGTACATGAGTCTCTATATCCAGAGCAGTCTGGAGCTGTTGTTTGGCTACTGCCCTGTTCTGATTCGCACCTGCTTGACCGTAGTCTGCAGGTCAGCGGAAGATGAGGGACCGCTTCATCCAGGAACCCAACAGGGCATGGGAGAAATGTGCTATGAGGACGGGGTCAACTGGCCTGATGGTCGTAGAGAAGAGCAGCATACTCTTCCGCCCGGTAGTCCAATTTCTTGGACTTTGTCGGGCGGTTTGTCCACGCCCCTGGCATTACCTGGCACGGAAACACTGTCCTCGTGACCAACCCTTCAGCCGAGGGGTGTTCAGAAACCCGGACAGAGAGCCGGTAGGGACCGTGATGCTTCTGGCCATCCTGGCCGAAGGCGTGAGGACAGAAGCCGGACGCTGCCAAAGTTCCAGGGCCGGCTCGATAAATGGCTTCGCCACTGGAAAAGGCCTGGGAGAAATCCTCATCCAGAATCTCGTGAGGGGATATCTGGCCCGCTTGGATACGTGGGTTCGCTTCATCCCAGTGGATTTGAGATGAGTCTTAGAAGTCCTAGGAAGGACGAAGGGCTACTGCCCACTGACTGCCCCAGAGGACCCAATTCAAACGCTTGAGAACAGGAGGAGTCATCCGCTCCTGACTTGTTGTCGAATAGCTGCCTGGAGCCTGAGCCACCCTCCACTTGCACGAGGCTTGTCAGGTGTGAGGAGTGACCGACAGCCTACGGGAAGGCCTTGGGCCAACCGCAATCTTCGTCGGAGCCCCAACTGTCGGCTGAGGTGGAGGCGGTTCCACCAATTGGTGGGGCAGCCGGAATGGGTCGGACAACTGGCCTGGAAACAGGCCCTCGACTACTTTGGTCCCGGTGGCAAACCACTTTAATGGCCGGAGAAGAGGCCTGAGCCGGCTTATTGGCCAGAAAAATTTAGTCACATGAGGTCCTCAGATTTTCGCGAGCTTACTGAAGCCTTCCTCCTCGGCCGAGGAGGAAGAAGAGGAAGAGCAGCGACGCTGCTTGCAGCGTAAAGTCGAGACCGAGACCGCTTATGTCGGCGGGAACGGTTGGACCGCTAAGATGTCCGAGATCGAGAATCTCGGCTGGGCCGAGTGTAGGAGGCGGGGAGCCGAGGATCGGGCGATCCTCGTTCGGTCGGCAAAACCGACGGTCCGGATTCACCGGTCGGGAGAGCCGACGGTATCTCTCAGCCCTCACCGGGGAACCGGGAGGAGGGGAATTGCTTCTCCAGCCGACATCCCGCTCTAACGGGTCGAGAAAAATCTCGACCGCCGGGCGGGAGTCTCAGTCACCTGGTCTGATGGGGCACCGTGAAGCTAGTGGCCGGGCCGAGAAATCGGCCGAATTCAATTGTCGACGAGGAGGGATCTTTCCGTCCCAAGACGCCGACGATGAGATTTCATTTTTAGGACTTCTTCGACCGATGTGTGGACTCGAAGAAGCAGGACCCTCATCTTTAGTTGAGAGGGTCAAACAAAGTTCTTAAAGGAAGCTGAATATGGTCCCGAAAGGATAGAGGAACAAAGGCCGCTGAAGAGGAAGCAGCGGCCTGAGCCGCCGCTGGAAGGCGACTCAACCTCTCTAGTTGTTCGTGATCCTGCGGCCGCGAAACCGCCAGTCGGGCCTCTTTGGATTTGACGGAGGAAATCTTCTTTCAGGACGCCCAGATGAAGAGCGGGCAGCGCGGTCCTCAAGGACGACCGAGAAGGAGGAACACAGGTCGCAAGCCTGCGGGTCGTGCTCTGACCAAGGGCAATAAACGACGTGAGTGCGGGTCCGTCCCGAGACATCTTCTGCCCACAGGGACATCCTCCAAATCCGAATTTATTTGTCCATCGTAGCTCAAGGAAGAAGAACGAGAAAAGTTATAAAAATTTTTTTCTCTTTTTAAACCAAGGATTTTAAGCTCTAAAACTTAAGCGTAGGATCGTTAAGGGGAGGGAACCTGAGCTTTCCAAGCGTAAGATCATGCCATGGGGAAGGAGCTGAGAGTTTTACCACCCGGGTGGGTGGAGGAGCTAGCTTGAAGACCTTCCGGCAAGATTTAAAGCGGCAAGGAACCTGCCAATAAGTGTGGATGAACAACATATCCATGTCCCTAGAACCTGTTTTTCTAGGAGAGTGGATATGTTGTTCATCCACACTTTGGCAGACTCCTGCAGGTTCTCCGGGAGAAGGAGGCAAGTACACCCCTTAGGAAACAGAGATTGAGGAACTGAGGCCCCAAAACCAGCATCCGGGACGTGACTCAAGGTCGATGGTACGGGTAATAAAGGTGTTTGCTGACTTCCAGGTAGCAGCCCGACAGATTTCTGGATAGGGATGTCCCTGGAAGCAGCCATCGACAAGTAGCAGTATGGCGGATAGAATGAGCCTTATCCTCTGGGAGGCTCCTTGTCGCCATTCATAGACAGACCTATGCATGATGTAATCCATCTTGCAATGGTCTGTTTGGTTGCAGGTCTGTCAGAAGTGGCTTCAGCGTGAGTGACAAACAGCCATGCACCTCTTCCCGATTTCCGCCCGCCCTCTCCTTGTAGTAAGAGAGCACGCCTAAGGTCCAGGGTATGGAGCCTGTACTCAGCATCCCGAGGTGTAGTTAGGTAACATACCGCAGAGTCAACACCTGGTTGGGTGGAAATCTGACACCACCTTCGGAAGGAATTTCAGGTGGGGGCGCAGGACAACTTTGTCCCTGTGAAAGACCAGATAAGGGGAGTCCACCGAAAGCACCTGGAGCTCCCCTGTCCTTCTGGCTGACATGATAGCCACCTGGAAGGCAGTCTTCCACGACAAGTGAGAGCGCTCACACTTGTGCATGGGTTCGAATGGCTTGCCCATGAGCTTTGCCAAAATCAGCAGAAGATCCCACAGAGGTGGAGGTTCACGCACTAGAAGGGATATGTGATCCAGGCCTTTGAAAAAGTACTTCACCACTGTCTCCTGTGCCAATGTCACTGACTGGCCTGCGCCCGGGAGCAGGAGATGGCTGCCAGGTGTACCCTAAGGATCGATGACCAAGACCCCTTTGAGAGAAACCAAAGGTAGTCTAAATATGAGCTACAGAGCAGGATAAGGGTCCAGACTTCATCTCTGACACCAAATGGAAAACCTTTCCATTTGAAGGCATAACATTTCCTGTCGATTCTCACGAGATGCCTCACCATGGTGTAGACATCCTCGGAAGACCCAGAGCCTGGAACTCTAGCCACTCAGGTACCAGGCTGTGAGGTGCAGGGAATGAATGTCCAGGTGGAATACCTTCCCCTGGTTCGATGATATCAGGTCTGGGTGTGTACAAGGACGCTCTGGGGTCCTGCAGCTGAGGCTGAGGAGATCTGGATACCGGAACTGGCGGGGCCAATCTGGGGCTACCAGGATCACCTTCATCTTGTCCCTCTTCACCTTGAGTAACACCTTGTGGATCAAGGGAAATGGAGGAAAGGCATGAGGAGGCCTGGGTTACACGCGACTCGAAAAGAGCATCCGCAGCGAGCCCTACTGAGGGGGGCATGGTACAGCCTCGGCTGGTGTTCTCCCTGAGGCAAAGAAGTCCACCAACGGTTTGCCCCAACGGGAGAACAGATTGTAAGCTACCTCTGGATGGAGAGACCACTAGTGGGATGTCTGGCCTAAGTGGCTGAGAGCATCCGCCGGTTGGTTCGAGACTCTTGCCATATGGATGGCAAGGAGATCCGCCTCCAACCGGCTGATGAAAGTCCAGATCCAGAGCGTCTCCTTGCACAGCAGATGGGAGTGCGTGCCACCCTGTTTGTTGAGGTAGTACATGGTCGTGGTATTGTCCGGCTGGACTTGAACCACTTGACCACGGAGCTGAGGAGCGAAAAGCTGACAGTGCCAGTCTGACTGCTCTGAGCTCTAGCAGGTTGATGTGGCAACGGGACTCCTTGGGGGTCCAGACCCCATGTGGACTCCCCAGCCCAAGAGAGAGGCATCGGTCGTGAGGACGACAGTTGGCTTGGGGCGGACAAACAGGATCCCTTCCTGCAGACAACTTGGGAAGATCCACCATTGGAGAGCGTCCCACATCTTCTGGGTGACAGTGACCAGCTGGTTGAAAAGACCCGGATGCTGAGTTCACTGAGCGGCCAGCTCCCACTGGAGGGGGCGCATGTGCAATCTGGCCCAACGGACCACTGAGGTGCATGCCGCCATGTAACCCAGAAGGCGCAGGAAGTCCCGGGCAGGGCGCAAGTGCCCAACCGGAAATGATTGGGCAAAGGAGGAAAGAACCTCCACCCTGTCCGCTGAAAGCCGAGCTCTGGCTTGACGAGAGTCGAGCTCTGCCCCGATAAAGCCCATCACCTGAGAGGGCATGAGTTCCGACTTGGCCTCGCTGATCAGGAGGCCTCTTTGGGAACAGGTTCGGACGGCCAGGTCCCTGGACCTCTCCATCTAATGCAGGGAGGAACCTGCCAGGAGCCAATTGTCGAGGTAGGGGTATATCCGAACCTCTTGACGCCGTAAATGGGCTGCCACCACTGCAATGCATTTGGTGAAGACCAGAGGGGCCGATGACAGGCCGAACGGCATGGCTCGGAACTCATACAGGGTCCCTTCGTCCCTGAAGTGGAAGAAGCGCTGGTGGGATGGATGGATTGGGACATGAAAGAACGCGTCCTGTAGATCCAGTGAACATTACCACATGTTTCGCTCCAGAGATGGTATGATCTGGTTCAAAGTTACCATCCAGAAGGTGCAAGACCTGAGATACTGATTCAGGTCGTGGAGATCTAGGATGGGGTGCCAACCCCCTGTCCGCTTGGGCACCAGGAAGTACCTGGACATGAAGCCTAGGTCTGTAGGACGATCCAGCACTGGAGCTACCGCCTCCTTGAGGAGGAGCTGAGCAATGTCGTCCCGAAGGGCCAACTGAGTGCCAACTGAGATCCTTTCCTCCCGTGGGGCATGGGCTCAGCAAGGAGGGTACTGCTCGAACTCTAGAGGCAGTCCCCGACTGACCACTTCCAGGACCCACCTGTCCAAAGAGATACCGGACCAGGCGGAAAGAAAGTGGCGGAGCCGGCCCCCACGGGAGGACCCAGAACTGGCGTGACGGAAGTAGGGGTGGCTACCCCTGACCCGTCACTGCGCAGGCTTAGAGGAGGAGGAGGCTCCTGGACTGGCACCTCGGCCTCCTTTGCAGGGCTGTTGGGTACCCTGCTTGGGCCTACAGTGCCAAGTTTGAGCCTGCTGTTGTTGCTGACCTCCCTGGAAGGGGGGCTGTCTAACCACAGGAGAAGAGTACTGAAAAGGCTTCTTCTTGCACTTTTGCTGGTTCTTGCCTGAAGAACCCTTTGCAGAAGTGGCATCCAAGGTGGCATTGGACTGCTCTATGTGCTGGAGGTGACCTGCCACTCCCGGACCAAAGAGGTCAGTGCCAAGGAAGGGCACGTCAGCTAACTTGTGCTGAGTATCCGCCGGAAAAAGAGGATAATCTCAGCCAGGCCCTGCAGCGAGTGGCCACTGCGGCTGCTAGTGAACGGGCACAGGAATCTCCAATGTCCAAAGCCATCTGGAGCTGCTGTTTTGCAACAGCATGGCCCTGGTCACGGACTTGATTAACCATGGTCTGCATGTCCGCTGGGAGATGAGGGAGGACTTCATCTAGCAACCCCAAGAGGGCGTGAGAGAAGTGTGCCATGATCACTGCCGAGCTGGCCTGATGAAGGCACAAGGATGAGGCCGCAAATACCTTCTGGGCAGAATGGTCCATATTTTTTGGGCTCCTTGTCCAGAGGGCGGTCAGTATCCGTTGAGCTACTCATGCATCTAAACATTGAGGCAATCACAAGGCTCTCGGCCGAGGGATGCTCAGTGAAGCCCACCAAGGACCCCATGGGTACAGTGTACTTGCGAGCCATGCGGGCAGACGGAGCCGGACAAGAGGCAGGGCGCTGCCATAGATCAAGGGCCGGGCCAACAATGGCTTCTGCCACTGGGAAGGCCTCCGTCAGGGTATCCCCCCTCTTAAGCATATCTGTGAGAGGACATTCCGCCTTCTTTTGAATAGGCTCCAAGGGCACACCGGTGGACTCTGAAATAAGTCGAAGGATGCCCTGGAAAGAGGAAGGACCTTCCTCCACACCTGTCACTGACAACTCATCATCAGGGTGTGAGTGAAGACCAGTGGTATCCGAGTCCAAGGAGTTGGGATACAGGGGTCTCCTGCCTATGTCCCCTTCAATATGCCGAGGGCGATCGGGGACAACAGTGATGGGCAGACGACGGGGCAGACCCGTATCTGTCCGATCCTCCTTTGAGGGGGCCCCTCCCTGAGGCTGCTAAGGCGGTGGCTCCACCAAAATTGGTGGGGAGACCGGAACAGGCCAAACAGGAATACATGCCGGTCCTACCGGAGGGAGAACCCGGAGTCTTGGTTCGGAGGAGTCGGGCGTCAGCCTAGAGACTGGGTCCAAGTAATGGCCGTGGAGCCGCTTTTTGACCGTCAGAATTAGCTGTTGCCACATGAGGTCCTCATAACGTTTACGGAGCTTCCGTCGAAGTCTCTCCTCGTCCGAGGAGGATGAGGATGAGGATCAGTGGCGGTGCCTCTTCCGGGAGTGTTTGTGACCCTTTTTCGGTTTTACGACTGATGGGGTCCTAGTCCTCGATCAAGACCGACGATGTCGGTTCTGTCGAGCGGGAGAGGCTGGATTCAGAGAAAACTAAGGTTTTGGCTCCTGTCCCTCGATCAGGATACCCGAAGGATGGGTCTCCTCGTCAGGGAAAGAAAGGATGGGTATACCGGAGGAGTCGTCCGGGGTCAGCGACAATGGCTCGATAGGGTCGAGAGAAATCTCGGCCGGTTCTGCCGTATCCTCGGTGCCTTGGCCTGACGGAAGGTCCAAGAAGCCGGCGGCCGAGGAAGCAATCTCGACCGAGGTAGAGACCGCCAGGTCCTGAGAATCGGACTGCTCTCGGTCCCAGGAACGTCTTCTTCCGGCAGAAGATGATTTAGGGTCCTTGTCCCTTTTTTTAGGGCGGAAGGAATGCGAGCCCGAGGGTGCCTCACCCTTGGTAGGGAGAGACTGGCACAGCTCCAGAAAGGACCCAGTGAAAGTGGAGCCCAGGTTAAGCGGCACGAAAACTTGGCTGGCCAAAGCTTGCCAGCTTCCTCTTTAAGCTGCCATCTGTTTGAGCTGATCGGCGGATCACGGCTGGAAACCGCCCACCACAGCTCGCCGATTTCTGCATGGTTGAAAACTCCGGTCTCCCTAGCTTTAGGCGCGCCCCTTGCAGTCGTCCAGGGACGTTGGGATGGAAGGCCAGACAAATGGTGCAGAGGTGGTGTCATGCACGCACGCAAGCAATAAACGATAAGAGGTGGGGATCAAAGAAGACTTCGTCCGGCAAGGACACCGTGAAACCCGGGGACGACTTTGTCCTCCATGTCCAATGCGCAAATCGTAAACTCTTATGAGTTTCAAAGAAAGCAAATGCGGCGAAAACCGTCGATTAGAATCCAGGGCCTACGGTACTGCAGAAGTAGCATGAGGGAACCTGAATCTTCCAGTGGAAAGGAAGATCTGGCGTCATGGGGCGGAGCCGAGGTATATACCACCCGGGTGGGTGGGAGGAGCCAGCTTGAAGACTTCCGGCAAGATTTAAATGGGAAAGGGATGTGACAAAGAGTGTGGATGAACAACATATCCACGCTCCTAGAATGCAAAATTCTATACACATCCAAAATATGGAGCAATGCTTCCCCTGGATTGGCATGCTCTGGATAATAAACAGGCAGGTGTATGGACTGATTTAGGGTAAACTCAGACTTCACCTTAGGAAGAAACTTAGAATTAGTACCCAAAGAGACCCTGTCTTTGTGAAAAATTAAATAAGGCTGCTCACACATGAGAGCCTACAGCTCTGAAATCCTTCGAGCGGAAGTTATGGCAATTAAAAATAACACTTGCCATGACAGAAAGCGTAGCTCGCAAGATGGGGCTGGCTCAAAAAGAGGCAGGGTCAGCTTCTCCAAAACAAAATGCAGGTCCCAAGCTGAAACCGGGTTAAGGATGGGAGGCTTCAAATGGAGAATGCCTCTCAGGAAAGTACAGGCCACATCCAGCTGTGCCACAGTATGTCAATCAATGGACACATGAAATGCTGAAATGGCTGGCATGTGCACTTTAAGGAATGAATATTTGAGTCCTGCTTCAGACAAAGCCAGGAGATACTCCAAAATCTGGTTTACCGGACAGGTGAAAGGGTCCAGGCTATGAGAAGTGCCCCAAATAGCAAACTGCTTCAATTTCATGGAGTAAGTGGCTCTGGCGGAAGGTTTTCTGGCAGCCACTAGGGTGTTCGTCACCTTCTGAGACACCACAGACCGAGCAATGGCTACGTCCTCAGGAACCATACATGCAGGTGGAGAGATTCGAAGTATGGATGGACCAGGGTACCCTGGGCCTGAGTCTGTATACCTGTATTATGCATGTTATGTGTATTGTAATCTGTATTTGCTACCTGTAATGTACTCTCCTGGGTCATACCTGAAAATAGGCAGGTTTCTGCTTAGCGCACTTATCTGGTAAACAAAAGGTAAATAAATAAGTCAGCTGGTCCCGGCAGAAGGGCAGGGGAACTGGAGGTCCCACGGCCTTTGCAGTAATGGAAACCATATCTGCTGAAGACAAAATGTGGCCACCAGAATTAGGGTGGCACCCTCCATCTGCAGCTTAATAAACACCCTCTGAATCAGTGAGAAGGGAGGGAAACTCCAGGCCCTGGATCTAGCAAGCAGAACTATGGTAATTTTGTACTGAGTGTGGATGCAAAAAAGTCTACCTGTGGACAACCCCACCAGTCGAACAGTTCTTCTGTGACTTGGGTCAGCAGTTCCCACGAGTGCATTTTAGACTGGGATCTGATGAGGCTGTCTGCCACGGCATTTTGGGCGCCTAGCACATGGACAGCTGACAATTTTAGACTGTGATCTAGAGTCCAGTTCTAAACCCTCGCCGCCTCCTGGCATGGGGGTAGGAATGCATCCCCTCTTGCTTGTTGATGTAAGAGACCACACTCAGATTGTCCAACTGCATATAAGCGGATGGTCCAGAGAGAGATTCTGGAAGTCATACAGAACCGTCCTCAATTCTAAAACATTTATGTGGTGGTCAGTCTCCCAGTGGGACCAGAGACTCTGGGTCTGATAAGGACCTAGATGGGCTCCCCAGCACAGACCCAACGCATCTGTTGGGAGGATCGGGAGTGAAGTGCGATAAGAAAGGGGACCCACTTTAAGTGACTGGCTGGGTCCAACCACCAGTGAAGCACTCTGCGTACTGGTGAGGAGATTAGGATCAGTTGGACAAGATTGTCTGCTCGCTGACCCCACTGAACCCTGAGAGTCCACTGCAGAATCGTCATGTGCAACCTGGCCAGAGGAACCTTAACAATAGCTGTGGCTATGAGGCCTAGTAGTCTGAGGAATGTCCTGGCGGTGACATGCCAGCTCTGAGCCACCTCCTGGGCCTGGACAATAAGGTGGTCCACCCTGTCTTTTTTTTTTTTTGTTACTTTATTTTTATTTTTTCTTTCAAACATACAGCTTGAAAACACAGGTATGGACAGAGTGTAATACATTGATATAACACATGAGGGCGCCACTCCTCTCAATAATCACTCCTAATCCGTCCACTGCTTACAGATACATCCATGAGGGGAAAACGAAGAATCATTAGTTATAGCTTAAAAAACAAAGTTAGCTGTATAATTCGGGCCCATGACCTGCACGGTGCATTAAACATTAAGTCCAGATTATATATTGTACACATTCTCCAAACCCCTACCAGAGGGGGAAGATAACCATGCGTTACCGGTTTTGTGCACAAAATGTGCATGCTTACAATGTGAAAACGCTATCCTACAATTATTTAATATAGGTGAACTGGAGGCGCTAACACGATTTTAAGTAACCAAAATGCTGTTTAAACATTTTAAAAGAGAAATAAACTGCTTATTCCTATTTTTTATACAGTTACTATATTTGTAAGAACCCTGCTTACTTTAGTTATTTCAGGGTATTGATTTTAACAACAAAAAGTATAAAATAGGAAATAGAAAGGGAATTTATAAGCAAACTAGGCTTTTAAACCAAGATTTATTTTGAAAATATTTAGCCCTTTCCAGACCTTCATTTCGTGAGTCATAGCACTCACCCATCAGACTAACTAAGGGAACAGTGCTTACAAAAGCAAGCAAGAAAGAAATGTTCAGGTATCCTCATCTTTCGACAGACAGGCTTCCAATCTGTCCTCAGACCGTCTCGAGGCATGGTTTCATGACCACTTCATCGCCTCTGCAGGATCGTTGAACAGGTATATCTTCAATTTATGGGCGATTCTTAGGTGTGCCGGGAAAATCATGCCATGTTGTATGGAGGCCTCACGCAGCATAGCCCTTACGCCGTCGAAGCGTTTTCTTTTATGCCGAGTGGCAAAACTAATATCTGGAAAAAGCTGTATCCTTTGACCATCGTACAGAAGAGCATCCCTGTTACGTCTAGCTAGTGCCAACAAAAAGTCCCTGGTGTCAGCTCCATTGGTAATGACCACGATTGTCCAAGGTATCTCAGGATTATCTATTCTACCCCGAGGCATCACTCTATATGCCTTCTGGAAAGCCTGCACTCTGGAAGCTGCTTCACCCCCCAGTTGCTGTGCAAACCATTCCTTCATGAAAAGCAAGAGGTGGTCCCCTTCGCTGCCCTCAGGCATCCCCGGAACTCCAATATTTGGGGCACTGACCTGATTCTCCAATGTTTCTAGCCGTTTTTTCCAGTGGGAACTCTCTTTTACAAGAACATTTACCGCTCCAAAAGCTGCGTCTGCACATTTTGAGGCATCAACAGCTGCTGTCTGCATGTGCTCCAAGCTGGTCTCCAGTGTCACCACTCTGCCGGTAAGACCATCAAATTTATCTGTTATGGTGGACACAGATGCAATCAATCGGGTAAGCTTAAGTCTGAAGGTTTGAAGTGTTTCTTCACCCGACACATCTGGTAAATCTTCCGGTCGGGCCTGTGCCGACCGCGTGTCTAAGGTTGAAGAGGAGATCTTTGGTTTTGCTCCTGTTCCTATGTGATTGATCTTTCGCTGGTTTCCCATTTTGATACCGAGGATTCCAGCACAAGATTAAGTTATTTTAGCCACTTCCAATAGCATAAAATACTCTAAAAGTAAAATTTCTCCTCTTTGTTGTAGAGCTTTTCTCTTATTCAGCCATCTTGCTCGGGCTCCACAGCACCTCCCCAGCGGTCCACCCTGTCTTGATGGAGGAAGACCCTGCCCTGAGTAGAGTCCAGGACAGTCCCTATGTATTGCAGTCACTGTGAAGGTGTCAACACAGACTTGGACCGACTGACAGTGACACAGAAGGACTGGAACAACTAACAGGGTGCATTCTAGAGTCAACAACAGGAGCACCCTGGACTGGGCTTTTGGTCACCAGTCATCCAGATGGGAACACATGGAGGCCTTTATGCTGGAGGGCTGTTGCTTATAAGACAAAGGGCAATACTCTGAACTGGTAATGCTCCCCTTGAAACAGGAACTGCAGGTACCATCTCTGTAAGGGGTGTGGGGGGGGGGAACTAAGATATGTAGATAGGCATCTTGCATATTAAGGCAGCATAGCCAGTCACCCTGCTTCAGTAGAGGAAGAAGGCCATGCAAAGTGACCATCAGGAACTTTTTGTACTGGATAAAAAGGTTCAGCTCCTTGAGGTTGGAATGGACCTCAAGTCCCCTGTTCTTTTGGAAACCAGGAAGAACCTGGAGTAGAATGCCTTGTTCCTCTGCCGCATGAGCAGTGGTTCTATGGCCCACTTATGCAGCAAGGTGAGGACCTCCTTCCTGAGCACCTCTATGTGGTCCGAAGCGTAACAAGTGGGGATTGGAGGAAGGTCTGGAGGCTGTAACAGAAGTTCTACAGCATGTCCACGTTCAGTTATCTGCAGGATCCAAGCAACTGCTGTGATGGTTCTCCATTGGGACAAACGGAGGGAGTACCAACCTCCAACCACCAACTCTTGGCTTGGAACAATGAGGGGTGTCTATCAAGGAGTCAGGCAGAAGCTGAACTGACAGCTGGGACCGCACCTCCTCCTTTGGACTGCTGGGCAGAGGAATCAGAGGTGGAGGAGGAGGAGGCAGGCAAGGCAGAGCTGGCTCTATGTTTACCTTGAATCTTGGATCTGGAACCCAATTTGTGAGTGACCTTATGAAAGGAGGGTCTCGCTATTCTCCTGGGCCGGGTATGATACAGGGAGTGGATGGGCTGAATAGCCCTGTCAGAGGCCTGCAGGTTGTTGATAATATCCTGCAAGTCTGATCCAAAGAGCCTGTGGCCCAAAAAAGGAGCATTTAACACCTTTTGTTGGACATCAGCCACAAAGCCAGAGACCCTAAGCCAGAATGCCTTCAAAGACAATTGCCAGTGGCAGCTGCCCTGGCTGTGGTATCAGCTATATCACAGGTAGCTCTGAGGAGATGCCTGTTAACACCTTCTGAGGCCTGGAGAACTCTGAGAAGCTCCTGTCTCTGGGAAACCTCAGGGAGGGCCTGTGCAGCAGCTCTGCCCTTCCTCCAAAGGGTGTTTTGGTACTTAATCAAATGGGCCATTTAACTGGCAATCCTAAGGCCTAGAGTGGCAGAGGCAAAAGTACTCTTGCCCCAGAGGTCTAGCCTCCTGGATTCCCAGTCAGGGGGCAGGGAACCAAGATGCTTAGGGGCCGTAATTCTGTCGTGAGCAGTCTTGATAACCACTGAGTCAGTTTCAGGCTGGGTAGCATAAAATGGCAACCCCTGAGGTACCTCGTAGAGCTTGTCAGCCTTTCTGGGCATAACCGGTACCATGTTGGGCCTGTGGCAGCACCATTCAATGCTGGCAGCAGAGGAGGACTAACTCTGGGTGGAGACTCAGGGATTTCCAGTAAGTCCACCGGATTCCTCCTGGATTCATCCTCCTTTGTTTGAAACCCTCTGGTGGAGGAGAGCTGCTTCATGATATTGAAAAATGAGGAGTCCTCTGGGGGGACCTGGGGGTGTGTTTGACAGAATCCTCACTCCTGGAAGAGTGGAAGAGACAGCGGACCTGTCAGAGGATTCCACCTTCTCTGGGAGAATGAGCTCAGGATGGTATTCCTCTTTGACGGCATGCTCTGAGGCAGGGACTGAAAGGCGGAGTACCGACATCTCTCTGGAAGGAACAGGGCAGACGGATCGGACTGGCGTTGACACCGAAGCAAAAACTAACTGTGTGGACGATGTCGGCCAGGGCCATGGAATAAACTCTTGAATCAGAGATGTAGTGATAGAGGAAACAATAGCATGGAGATCGATGGCAAGATAGGGAATCGTCATTGACACAGGCATCGAAGGAGGGGGCACCGTAACTTGGGTCCGATGACGATGAACTGCTAGCAGAGCCAGAAGCAGCTGGACCCAGTGCCGAAGGACCTCGAGGTCTTGATGGCAAGGCGGGACCACTGACGCAGAGGCCGATGGCCCCTCCGCAGCCTTGTGACGGCTGGGAGAAGAGTTCAACCTGGGGGACCTGGTCTGAGCAGAGGCCTGCATGGGGCAAGATGCTGATGCTGAAGCAGTTGATGGGGTGATCCCTGGAAAA
Source organism: Neoceratodus forsteri (assembly GCA_016271365.2). NCBI lineage: Eukaryota > Metazoa > Chordata > Ceratodontiformes > Ceratodontidae > Neoceratodus > Neoceratodus forsteri. The sequence continues at coordinate 515,667,172 of CM028137.1, forward strand.
AGAGAGGAAGAATCCTTCAGGGACCTGGACTGCTGATAGGGGGACGATCCTTGTCCCATCGAGAATGTTTCTCTGAGGCCTTGTCCTAGGCCTTGTGCGCCTGAGCCCAAAGAAGGTGCCGCAACTGGTCCGGGGGTGGGGAGAGTACCAGAGACCCTGTTCTCCGCTGGCTGCCTGTTGCTCCATGAGGAACATCTACAGGGCTTTCCAGCAACGGCACCGGGTGGAGAGGTTGAGTTTCAGGCAGGACTCACAGGCGAGAATGTTGTGGCTAGGCCCCAGACAGCAGACACAGAGCTCGTGTTTCTTGGTGGAAGAAATCTTTCCGCAGTGGCAGCGATGGAAAAGAGCCGATGCAGGGTCAGTTCTCAACATAGAAAACACAAGGGAATTACTTTAAGCCAAAGTGATTCAGAGGTAAGTAAAAGAAAAGGGTAGATAAATTTGGAGGTCAAACTGAGCGACAAAGCTTCCTCGGAGACCGTGCACGAATGGTTGATGGCAGGAAAGAACTGAGGAGGGAGTGGTGCTGCTCATGCTTATATAGGGTGTGTGACATCGGAGCCTGATGTCAACATGGGCGGCTCCAAATAGACTGCTGCAGAAAAAACTTGCATGGGATCCTGATGCCTGTTGGCTAAGTTCCATAGGTGTGACCTGATGAGAGATATTCCCAAAGAAGATACTTTATTACCTGGGTTCAAGATGCTCTATACCCATCACCTAACACTTCTCAGACTAGACTGCTTGGTCTCCTAGGAGAAGCTCACAACAACCACCACCACTAACGGCATACTGAATACCAACAATAGTGAAAAAGAACAGAAACAAAGCCAAATAATGGCTAGGAATCCAGGCTATCAACAATCCTACGAAGAAAAAAAACATAATGATATAACGTAATCTTGCTGTGGACCTCATACCTCAGCTGGATACCATGAATAAATATAGTTACTCACCTGCAACCATAGTTCTACTAGTGACATACAGTTCACATCCACACTCTGGCAGTTGTGCGAATGACATACATCATCAGAAGTTTTCAAGCTAAGCTCCTCCCACCATCCAGGTGGTATGTCCTTCAGTTCCAACTTCCACCCCATGACATCAGATCTGTTGAATGCTAGAAGCAGATGCCACTTGCCAGGAGGGGTTGGTGGGTTGTGTGGGTGTGAACTGTATACCATTAGTACAATTACAGTTACAGGTTAAAAGTCTGCTTTCTAAAATTGTGGATACAGTTCACTAGCCACACACTGGCAGAGTCCTAGCAGTGAGCAATGTCTGCTTTTAGCAAGGACAACGTGTCCTTCTACACTCTGGACTCCCAAGGAGCTCAGAGTCAGCATGGCGGGAAAGCCTCAAAATTCTGAGGCAACCCTGCACCCACCACTTCCAGAACTCACTTCTCCGAGGTAATGGCAGACAACTGTGGTAAGAAGTGGTGCAACCAATCCCCGATGGGGGATTAACACCTACTACCGATCACCGCGCAGTCTTGAGAGGGTTTCGACTGCGCAGAAGTACCACTCTACCCCCCCCCTCCTTTTTGTTTTTACCCCTGGCCGCCGAACTGCTACCAAGACTGTTGTGACTGAAAGGATCAAAACTAAAAGGCCTTCTTTTTAGGCTTTTGGGCCATTTGGTACTTCTGGGACAAAGACACAGAATCAAGAGTGGCAATGGACTTCTTGATAGGCATGAAATGTCCTTCCACAGCTGGGCCAAAGATGTCGGCACCCAAGAACAGAAAACTGGCTAACTTATGCTAACTGCCCACCATAAAGGTGGAAAGGCATAGCCAGGCCTTGCGATGCATGGCGATGGCCATAGCCATGGCACGGGCACTGGAGGCACCCATCTCTAAGGCTGTCTGCAGCTGGTGTTTAGCCAGCAATTGATCCTGGTCTCTGATGCACTAACTGGAAGCTGCTTACCAGTGGGAAGCAGGGGGACAAATTCCCCTAACACCCTGAAAAGGGAATGGCCTTAATTGCCATCATGACAGAATAACTGGTCTGACAGTGACCCAGTGACGCGGCAGTATACCCAGTACACCTTTACAGTTGCACAGTCAATCTTCCTGGACTCTGTCTGGAGGTCTGTCCACATCCCCCTGGTCTCCTGATGTGTGGAAGGCAGAATCCGTAACCAGACCCTCTGCTGAAAGATGATCAGAAAACCCAGAAGGGTGCCTGTAGGTACTGCATATTTTGTGGACCATGCAGGCAGAGGGTGCAAGACAGGATGCTGCTGAAGTGCCAAAGACGGTCCCAAGATGGCCTCAACCAGTGAAAAGCAACACCCAGGAAATATTCCATATCCAGAGTATCTGTGAATGGGTACCAAGCCAAAATCTGCAATAGGGTGTACACTCCTAGGTGGGTGGGGTGGAACGGATGAGCAGAGACCTGAGAAAACCAGAGGAGTAGTCAAGGGTATGGCAGGTGGGTTTCAATGTGAAAAAGTGCAGAATGATGCACTTAGGGCACAGAAAACCAGAAGTGGAGTATAAAATGGGTGGAGTGGTACTGATGACTACCAAGCAGGAAACAGACCTGACGGTAATCATATCTGATGACCTAAAGGTGGCTAGGCAGTGTGTTGCTGAGATGCATAGGGAAGGGTTATCGCCAGCAGAGAGAGAGAGGTGGTGTTGCCTCTGTATAGACTGCTGGTAAGACCTCACTTAAGAGTATTGCATCCAGTTCTGTATACCACATCACCAGAATGACACAGAAAGTGGAGACGGTTCAGAGAAGGGCAACTAAAAATGATGCAGGGTCTGCATCAAAGGCCCTATGAGCAGAGACTAAAGGATCTCAATATGTACACCCTGGAAGGGAGGGGGATATGATAGAGACCTTTAAATTCCTCACGCAGTAAATAAGGTACAGAAAGAAAGCATTTTTCAGAAAAAAAGGTGCTCAAGAACAATGGGACACTGTATGAAGCTGGGGGGGGGGGTAGATTTAGAAGTGATGTGAGGAAGTGCTTATTCATAGAATGAGTAGTGGATTCCTGGAACAGTCTTCCAGCAGAGGTGGTGGGAGCGAAAACAGTGATGGAGTTCAAGAATGCATGGGATAAGAACAAGGGAATCATAGTGGAAAGGAAAGGGGGGAGGGAGAAAGAGCTGTATATCAAGTACAGTCTGCGGTAATGATGTAGGTAGAGAAAAATGGTCAGACTGAGCGGACCATGTGGTCCTTACCTGCCGTCAAATTCTGTTTCTATGCTTCTATCCAGGTAAAACCTTAGGACTCTTGTAACATCCAGAGAATGGAGAGTGCACTCTCCTTCATTTGGGAAGCTGGCAAAGTAGGGGGGTGCATCTCGTTACAAAAAAACAAACAAACAAAAAAAAAAACAGTGTCTTGGGCCGGGCGCAACAAAAACTAGTAGCACCCGGACCTGAACCCTGCATCACCGCCACCTCAAGCCAGCACCTGGCCCACCACGCCAGCTACCTGCAGCACCACCACTCACATACCCTCCCGCCCCACGTTTGGTGGTCTCAATATGTGCGCGACATGCTGTCTTTTCCCGACCCACCCATCGGTCACCAACCCCACACCCAGTGTCGGGCATCTAGCAAGTAGGCCTGCTTCAGCAGGCACCCACTTGCTAGTGCCCCATATCATGGTATACCGCTGGACACACAGCAGCACGTGGTCACCCACACCACAACTTGTGTCCCTGAGAGGAGAGTGTCCAAGGAAAAACTGATTTTTTTGAAAGTCTACGGATGCCTAGTCCATATAAATCATAACCTCATTATATGTTATCTGCTGTGTAGTATGAGTTGCTGGGGCACACATCAAGGCTAGAGTGACTCTATAAACTAAGCTAGTGCTATACTAGTTACTGGGGTTTACTTCAGACTTAGCCATATCTACAGACTCTCTCCCCTGCAACCATTTTAAATAAATGGCGGTGTTGTATAAGTTAGTGTGACTCACTTCAGAGCCATTTGGCCAAGTCTACAAACCCCCCACCCCAACCCATTTTAAGTAAACTAAAATGTTCTATGAGTTATTGGGACTCACTTCAGAGCTATGGGTGCTATACCTATAAAATGAACCCCTAACTACAACTGTAGGTAAATGATTGTGTTGTATGAGCGAATGGGGCTCACTTCACAATTATGGGGCACTGTCTCCAAATGTATCTCTCATCAGGTAAAGAAAAGGACAGTGTTGTATGAATTGCTAGAGCTAACCTAACAGCTGTGGAACCTTGTCTATAAACTGGTCTCCTTGTTATATGCAAATAGTAGAGATGTAGGAGTTATTGTGGTTCACATTAAAGCTATGGGTCTGGTCTATAAAATGAGCCACCCCCCCAATTATAAAAGTCAACCATGTAGAGATACTGGGGCTGATTTCAGAGTTACAGTATAAGGGCACTGCCTATGTAATGAACTCAATATGTTATGTAAATAGCAGTGCTGTATGAGTTATTGGGACTTAAAAGTCAGGGCTATAGGGGACCTGTCTATAGACTGAGCACCTCCTCATCATAGATACATAGAATGTGATGGCAGATAAGGGTCGCTCGGCCCACCCAGTGTGCCCAATTGTTTTTATTTTTCTAATATTATTATTAGAATTGTAATACCCTCTATACTACCTCCACGATTCTCTTGTGACTATCCCAGGCATTTTTTTAGTCCATTTACTGTTTTCGTCCCCACTACTTCCTCTGGAAGGCTACTGCAGGTATCCACTACCCATTCCGTGAAGAAGTACTTCCACACATCCCTCTTGAATTTACTCCCCCCATAGGCTTCATATTATGCCCGTGTTTTACAGCACCTTTCCCTCTGAAAGATACTCTCCTCCTGTACCTTATTAATCCCTGTAAGGCGTTTCTGTCATATCCCCCCTCCCCTCCTTTCCTCCAAGGTGCACATATTTAGCCTTTCCTTGTTGGGCTTTTGATGCAGACCCTGCACCATTTTGGTAGCTCTCCTCTGAACAGCCTCTACTCTGTCTTTTCTGAGATGTGGTATCCAAAACTGAACACAGTACTCACAGTGGGGGTCTTACAAGTGATTTATATAGGGGCAGAATCACCTCTCTCTTCCTGCTGGAGATACCCCTACCTATGCACCCCTGTACTCCACTAGCTTTTCCAGTTGCTTTATCACACTGCTTGGCCTTTAGGTCATCCAATATAACCCCTAGGTCTCTTTCCAGCTTTGTTTTTGTCATCACTATGCCCATCTTGTACTCCGCTCCCAGGTTCCTATGGCCTAGATGCATTACTTTGCACTTTTTTGCATTAAAATCCAGCTGCCATACCACTGACCACTCTCCCAGTCTATTCAGATTCCTGCTCATTCTATCCAGTCCTCCATGTGTGTCTACATTGTTACAGGTCCTGGTGTCATCTGCAAAGAGACAGACCTTCCCTTCCAGTTCTTCCACTATGTCATTTATAAAGATATTGAAGAGGACTGGTCCCAACACGGATCCATGAGGAACTCCACTGGTCACCCTCTCTTCCTTTGAGCACACTCCATTCACAAATATCCTGTGTTCTATCCGCCAACCAGTTTCTTATCCAGATTACCACCTCGTAGTATATGGATATTTTAAAATAATACCAACAAAAACCATCTAAGGCTGACGTCAGAAGTGGAAACAAAACTTAATGCAGCACACTTCTCAAACTACAATAGGATTCTGCATTCCTGACCATTCGCTAAGACACACTGCCATATTTCTCTCATAATTATTCAAGACATAATCAGCCCACCAACAAAAACACACATAGGACACGTAAGCAGCAGGATGTTAAAGTGTCCCTAGCAACAGCACTGTAAACTAGAGTTATAAATGGCTTTTTATTTCTCCCCTACCTCCTCCATGACCCGCCACTCCGAGCCACCAAGGTCCCTGATTTGCCTCCTACTACCCCTCCCGAGCCTCCTACCTCATATGGCAGCCGTCCCCGGGGTAACTCGGAGTAGCCTTTTGCCGGATGGGTCCCTCTCTTCAGAGGGGGAAGGCACCAGTAGAGGGGCCAGCGCAACTACTTGGCCCCGGGGTGTTGCTGAGGCAGATAAGGCTCCTTTTGGGGGCTTCAATGGTGTCGGAGGACCAACAGCCGGTTGTGGTGCTATTTCCATTTTTCCTGGTGGTTCCCTTATTGCGTCACTCATGCAGTGCTCCTGGTCTCCACCGGGGGCCACTGCCAAGCGATGCTATCCCGCTACCCACCCCAGGAGAGAAGAGCAGTCCCATGGATGCTCAACCCTCTCCTTCCCTGCCAGCCCCGGAGTCCCAGGCACGCTCCGTAACTTGGGTCGCTGCAGGCACGAGGTGTGGCCCACCATCTCAACACTCAGTCCCACAGGGCCGGCCCATACATGGCTTTCTAGCTACACTACATATGCTGACTTTGCCCGACTACAACTAAAAATCTATATTGGATCCATATATTACAAAACTGACAAGGCTGCCTGACTGCTCCTCTCCCTCTCTTTCCCCATGCCTCTGATCAGGTTTTGCTTAATATGGATATAACTGAAGCTTAATTGTTCTATACTATAATGTAAACTACATCTGTTCTGAAATATTCTATATAACTTGTGTGTTTCCCCGTGTCTGTATGTAACCCTCCTTATTGACGTGGAACCTTTGTAAATGAGCTGCCTGGCGCTCCAAGGTATTTGTAATCCTAGAATGAATGAATAAATAAATAAAATAACAGAAAGTGGGACTGTGTATTACTCAACTATAAAACCATCTTGAAGTTCTGGGGACATGTTGGAACCTCTCAAGCTTTGCTTTGAGTTTCGCTTGTCCCCAGAACATACTGATGGTATTATAGCCTCATAATACACAGTCCCCTATCTATTATTCTATGTATTATCTATCCCCAAGTTACCCAACTTGCCCACCAGTCTCTTGTGTGGAATGGTGTTGAAAGCCTTGCTGAATCTGAGGTAAGCCACGTCTACTGCACCTCCATGATCTAGCTCTTTGGTTACTCAATCAAAGAAGTCTATCAGATTTGTTTGGCATGACCTACTCTCTGTGAAACCATGCTGCTTTGGGTCCTGCAATCTGTTGGATAAAAGATATTCCATAATCCTTTCCTTCAGTAGTGTTTCCATCAACTTACAGACCACTAATGTCAGGCTGACAGACATATAATTGCTCACCTCTTCTTTGCTACTACTTTTGTGAAGTGAGACTATATTTGCATTCTCCAGTCCTCTGGGACCACACTAGTCTCCAGTGATCTATCAAAAAGGTCTGTCGGGAGGGGCATTGTGGAGCCTGAGCTGAACAGTTGTGGGTCACATCAGCTCCTGGGACGTATACTTTATAACAATTAAAACTTTCGGAGCACCAAAAAGTACATCCTTACCCATCTTTGTAGGCGATATAACTGAGAACAAGATGGGAAGGCCTCACAGGACTCCACTGCTGGGAGAGGTGAAAAAAGATGGAAGGAAAGGTCTGCTGGCAGGCCCTAGCACTAGATTCATGCTAGGAGGTACGCTGGAGGGGGATGAGCCTGAGGAAACGTTTCAGTCTCTAGGCTGAAAGATGTGGCAACTCTTGGCATCTTCGGCCTCTACCAACCCTAGACTGGACCTCATGGTGGGCAGAATCTCCACTGTGGAAAAGGCAGTGGACACCCTTCAGGGAGATGAAGAAATGAAACGGCATATCACGGTGTGCCAAAGCACCACCCTACAGCGTGCAAAAGAACAGCAGCACACCAACAATCTGCTGGAAATACTGGAAAATCAAATCAGAAGTCAGAACTTAAGGTTAGTGGGTCTATCGGAGGGGGCAGAGAGAGACTCCATCTGCTTATTCCCAAAGGACTGGTTGGCAGAACAATTTTGGGAGCAGTTAAACAGGGAAGAAATACATGTTGTGAAGGCCTACCGTTTGCCACACAGAGCCAAAACACCAACAGAGCTCCCGAGGGTCTTAATGGTCGTCTTAGATAGCATGGCCACCATAGATAACCTGCTAAATTGAGCAAAGAGACACGGCCCACTATCCTTTGAAAGCGTCTCAGTTCACATATTCCCGGACACTGCATATGCCACCCAACTCAGAAGGAAAAAATTCAATGGAGTAAGAGGAACACTCAGAGATTTGAATATACGCCATACAATACAGTTCCCCGCTAAACTTAGAATCGTTCAGGACAGCAAGGTCTATACATTTACAGGCCCCTCGGATGCGGGGGGTTGGCAGCGAAGATGGCGGCTGCCAGGAATGCCAAGACGGAAGCCGTGACTGACTAAGGAGAAGAAGAGGGCACCCAAGAAGTGGGACCTTTAATTTTTCTTCCCCTGAAAACAGTTATAAACATAGATGCACAAAATGTGCATGTAACTTTGATACCACAATCTTGGATTTTTTTCCTACAGTACCCATATAATAGTATGGCTCTGATGGTTTCTAGTTCTCATCTTCATAACAATGTTTACAAGTTGAAAGTTTTAATGATAGTCAAGTCTCAGTAGTTTGAATAATGACAGAACCTAATGACTGAGTAAAGACAGAAATGTTTGCATAGCATAAAAGGTAAAACATGGCACCAACAGCCGTCAAGGGGTGCTGGAGAAGTAGATTCACATGCTAAGAATGTTATTAAATTGATAATAGCCATGTACTCATGGGCTGCTTTCCCACATCATTAAGTAGAAGTGTTTGGTAATATTATAATTAGACATCTTGTTAGCTCTCCTAGAAAGGTTTTAAGTAAGGGACACTAACTCCTGCATATAACAAAGTCTTTTTTTCTGTAAAAATGTAACACATAAGTTGTTCCTTGCAAGAGACATTGTGTACAAATGCAACGTATTCCTTTTAAAAATGAATAAAACATCAATGAAATAAAAAAAGGTCTGTCAGAGGTGTAGTCAGTATCTCCCGAAGTTCCCTCAGTATTCTTGATGTACCCCATCCAGCCCCAGCTTTGTCTACTTTCAGGCTGTCAAGTGCTTTCTGGACTCTCCCCACTGAAAATGGACTACGTCTTTCTCTCACCTCTAAGCTTCTGGTGCCTCCTTGTAGTCCCTCACAATCCCCTTCTACTGTGTGAAAACTGAGCAGAAGTTTTTGTTCAACATGTTTGCCTTTTCTTGATCCTCCTCTGTGCAGTCACCCCTCCCTCTTTAACCATACAATCCCTCCCTTTCACTTCCTTTTTTCATTAACATACTTAAAAATGTCTTATCCCCTTTTGATACTCCCTGAGCTAGTCTTTCCTCAGTTCACGCTTTTGCTTTCCTTACTGCTTTGCTTGCATTGTGGGGGATGGTCTCTGAGGCACTCCACTTACCTGACATCATGGGTTGTGTACACCTGATAGGTTGTCTTGATGCACATGTGACTAGTTTTGAGGACGTCCCCTCTGAGTGTCTCTGTTCACTTCTAGTCAGTTCAATTTGTGCATCTAACATAGGTTGTGGCACTTTCCAGAGCTCCAGAGCATACAACGACTAAACTACTCACTATAAGGTAGGCGAACAGCTTTTCTAATCTCTTATGTACATGCTAAACCTAGCCTGTAGACAGCACAGCTTGTTCTGCGTTCTTTGATCCGTCGGTTCAAGTACCAGCCTTATTATTCATTGTTAGCAAGACAGGCAAGGATTCACTGTTTTACACTTTACTTTGAGCTACTACAATGTTTATATTTGCAAATACAGGGACTATATTCACAGCCCCAAACTCCAGCTTCTGTGCACTTCTGCGTTTTAAGTGCTCTGGGTTCCCCTACCTAGCGGTCCCAGACAATGACCATATCACTGCTGCTAATTATCTGCTACTTATACTACTACCTAGCGATATTTTTTACTCAGCAGCCACCCTAGTGCTCTGATACTCCTCCTGTAGCGGTATCAGACACTCCATATTACCCTCTGCAGTCTTATGGCATCTACTGCAACTAGCAGCCCTCCACAGTGCTCTGTTAGCCCCTATTACAGCGGTCTCAGACACTCCTTATACACAGTGCAATTACCTTGCCTTGCATTACCAGTCGCACTATCCTGCTTTGCTTGCTTCGTGTCTATGGACTCCCACAACTGCAGGCATCCATGCATGGCGATCCCATCTTGTTTGGCTTCCCAACATGGCGATCCAAAAAATGTTATTTTATGGCCCCATCTCGGCCCATGCCCTGGCTTGCTCTCCAAAAACCTCTTCCTGCTTCTTCCCGATGCTATCAGAGCCTTCCGATTGGCTCTGCTACTCTCGCGAGACCCCACTGATGACGATCGCGAGACTTCAACGCAAGTCTCGCGACGTCAGACGCATGCTCGCTTGAATCGGAAGCGCTCGCGAGACATCGCCACTACTCTCGTGACGTCCCTCGCGATCTAGAGCTTAACCTGGGAACGCTCGCGAGACTTAGAGGAAAGTCTCGCGATGTCCTTACAGCTACTCCTCTGCCCTACTTGCTCAGCATAACGACGCAAACGCGTCCACATGTAGCGCGATTACTCCTAGCGACTGTAGCACTGTTCAGCAAGCAACAAAGCACTAGTAGCGCTTAGCTGATATTAAGCCCCAAGCACCAAAGTACTTTTAAAAGATATTGACTAGAAGCGCCTGGCCTGCGCTCCAGCCCTGATATATTTAAACTATGAAGGCACAGCACAAGCACATTTAATGGTACAGTGCTACCACTTTTACTGTACCAGCCTTTTAAAACAGGGGATCAGTGCAACCTTGCTGAACCATTATTAAAGATGCTGCTCATTACATGTCTCATGCTTTTGACAGCACAGTGCAGTATATACTGTTTTATTATGCCTATCATATACTTGTTTTTTTCTATCAATCTCACCTGAGCCAGCACACTAAGCATCTCCTTTCTGTACTTATCAGGTGACCATGCCCAGAACAAAAAGCTGCAAACAATGCCATGTGCCACTGTCACACCTACACTCAGGCAGACTATGCACATCCTGCATCGAAGATACCACTACGCACACTGAGACACAAGATTCAGATGATGACTGCTCACCTCCGTCCACTAGTCACGATAACACACACCAGATGGATGCCACTAAAGCTCTACTACAAAATAACCAATTAATGCAGGTACAACAAGAAGTCTTAACAGCCATGCTACAAAAGCTGACAGAACTATCTCAACATCAGTCACCGCCACCTAAGACAACACACAGACATACACATGACAATGAACACTCCCTGCCAGAACCACAGGTAGACTCTAGTGACTCCTCCGAAACGGAGGAGACCAGTCTAGAACAAGACCCACAAACTCTCACAGCAAAGTGGTGCTTCCCAGACCAAATCCCAACACTGGTACGCCACATTATGGAAAACAGTAGGGTTTGAGACGGTAACTCCAACACCCACATCCAAACTACTACCTTCCTGCAACCTGCAGCAAAACTTGCCGATGCTTTCCCAGTCTGTGAAGCAATAGACTAGATTGTCCTAAAAGAATGGTCTTCCTCTGAACCAGCAAGAATTCTGAAAGAAAATCATGGACAGAATGTAACCGCTGCAAGAGGATAAGCTAGCACTCTGGTGCACACCTCCTGCCGTGGACCCTCAAATTATGGCACTAAACAGAAAGACGGTACTCTCCACTGAGACCGCTTCTGGTTTAAAAGACCCAATTGACAGAAAGCTAGAGGAAAACCTAAAGAAGACAGCCGAGTTAGCAGGCTTGGGAAGCAGAGCAGCTGCCATAGCTATCTACGCAACTAGGGCCCAACTCACCTGGCTCCAGGAAATACAGAAGACCATCCCGAAAGTCACACCAATCCACCCTCTTAGACAATGCCATACTTTCAACTAAATACCTAGCGGACATGGTCAGAGACTCACTAAAATAAACGCCAGATCAGCAGCTATTACTAATAGAGCCTGTAGATCCCTCTGGATGAAACTATGGGACGCGATAAGGGAATCTAAAGCTACGCCACAGACTCCCTTCACAGGCAACATGATTTTTCGGACAGGCCCTCAAAAATATCTCAAAGGTAAAGAGGACGGCAGATTACTGGCCAGAGAACAGCCACGATCGAGTTACCTCCCATCACGTCCCAGAGGCAGACAAATGTCCTTTCGCGACGAAGACCGCGCCACCTACATTTTCGAGGCACCACCTTCCGCCAGAACTACTCCACTCCGTACCAATACAACCGATACAGAGGCAGGGGCAACACACAAAGAGGCAGAGGCAACTACCATTGCCGCAACAATTTCAAAGCATGACTACTTACCTCCAGATCGACAAAACATTCCAGTGGGAGCGAGACTGTCACTGTTCCTAGAACAATGGGTACAGACCACCACGGACAAATGGGTGCTAGAGATAATATGACAGGGCTATGCAATACAATTCGCAACTGTCCCAAGAGGCCGCAGAATGCTTCAATCCCCCTCTTCAAAACAATCATACACAACAGCTCAGATTACTACAGCTATTCAAGAATTATGAGACAACAATGCCATTTCACCTGTCCCAAAACACGAACAAGGTACAGGCATATACTCCCTATTTTTCCTGGTGCCAAAAAAGACAGGGGGGTTCCGACCCGTTCTGGATCTCAAACACGTCAACAAGTCAGTACGTCACATACCATTCAAAATGGAAACAACAAAATCCACACTCAAAGCTCTCCGTCAGGGAGACTTCCTCACTTCCATAGACTTAAAAGACGCTTACCTGCATATTCCAATGCGACCCGCGCACTGCAGATTCCTACGCTTCTGCATTCTAGGCCAACACTATCAATACAAGGTTCTGCCTTTCGGACTAGCATCCGCGCCCAGAGTGTTCAAGTAAAGGTATCAGTGGTACTTCGACACCTACTGACAACAGGGAATCCACGTCATTCCATACTTGGACGACTGGCTCATAAGAACACGCTCTCTACAACAATCCCTAAGGGAGACACAACAGGTGGTACAATGCCTGGAAACCCACGGCTGGATAATCAACAACAAGAAAAGTCAACTGTCCTCCACCCACACATTGGAACACATAGGCACTCTCATAGACACAGAAAAAGGAAAAGTTACTCCTTCCACCTCCAGAATCAACACAATTCTATCAACTGCACACAGACTGCGCTCCGCAAGACAAACGACACTATGGAACATTTCTCAGATGCTAGGTCTCATGTCCTCCACTATAGACACTGTTCCATGGGCAAGATGGAACGCAAGGCCTCTCATGCTATTCCTGTTGACTCAAGGTCAGCCAGAAGATCTCGACCTATCCAGACGTGTCACTCTACCACCCCGGGTGAAAGCAAGTATCAAATGGTGGACAGACAGACACAAACTGACCCTAGGTGTTCCGATAGACATAACACCAGACATCACCATAGAAACGGACGCAAGCCTCTCCGGCTGGGGAGCAGTGCTCGGACACCTTACGGCACAAGGAAAATGGTCCACACAAGACTCAAAACTTATGATCAATGCACTAGAATTGAAGGCAGTGTTCAAGGCACTACTGCACTTCTCCAAACACGTCCTACACAAGCATGTACAAATCAAGTCAGACAACCAAACCACGGTGGCTTATATAAACAAGCAAGGCGGCACAAAAAGCAGGACTATGATGTCACTAACATCCAAACTACTCAACTGGGCTCAAACAAACTTAAGATCAATATCAGCAATCCACCTGGCGGGGAAACTCAACGTCACCGCGGACTGGCTCAGTCGCCAGATGATACACCCCGGAGAATGGAAACTTCACCCACAGGTATTCCAAAAAAATTGACCACAGATGGGGGCCAATACAGATAGACCTCATGGCATCTCACAAGAATCACCAATGCCCAAAATACTGGTCCCGCTTCAAGGATCACAGAGCACTAGGAGTGGACTCTCTATCGGCAAACTGGTCCTTCCAAGTGGCATACATCTTTCCCCCCATTCCACTCATTCCTCAAGTGCTACGAAAGATCCGATTATCAAGAGCCAGAGTCATCCTACTGGTACCCCACTGGCCACGAAGAGCATGGTTAGCTACGATCGTCTCCATGGCACTGACCGATCCCTGGCAACTCCCACTGCTACCGGACCTTCTCACACAAGGACCGATTACACATCCGAACCTACGACAATTACAACTGACGGCATGGCTCCTGAAAGGAAGAGACTGCTGAAAGCAGGGTACCACCCTTCCGTCATTCAGACCATGGCATCCTCATGTCAACCTTCCACTCTTACCACTTACTTACGACACTGGAACATTTTTGACACATGGTGCCGACATCACAAGATCAACTCTACAAAATGCACCATTCCACATATCCTCTTATTTTTACAGGAAGGTCTCCAACTAGGACTCTCCCCGTCATCACTCAGGGTACAAGTTGCGGCCATAGGCGCAGCATGGGACAAATACAGGGCACTACACCAAGCTCCCACCAAGACGCCATTCGCCTCCAAAGGGCAGCCAATAACCTTCGCCCCCACACAAAACCCACTCTTGCACCATGGGATCTACCTTCGGTGCTAACAGCGATGACAAAGCCACCTTTCGAACCAATCGAGTCCATCCCCATTACCTGGCTACAACTCAAGACAGTTTTCCTAACAGCCATAGCATCAGCACGGCGAGTCGGAGAATTGCAAGCACTATCCCACAAAGAACCTTTCCTGCAATTCTACCCCAACATAATTTCTATGAGACCAATATCTTCATTCCGCCCAAAAGTCGCATCCCAGTACCACCTTAACCAAACTATAGAAATTCCAGCACAACTTCCACCAGAGGACATTCAAGCCGATCCACAGCCTCGCCTACTAGGCATGACTCGCCATTTCACGATTTCTTAGCCAGAACGCGCATCATCCGCAAATCAGACAGACTATTCATTATCACTCAAGGCCGCAGACTGGGCATGGCAGCCTCCAAAGCTGCCATTGCAGGGTACCTCAGAAAAGCAATATCAGAGGCTTATAAGGCTAGCAATTTGCAGGTACCTACAACACTAAAGGCACACTCCACCAGAGCCATTGCCACCTCATGGGCAGAAAGAAACATGGCCACTGCAGAAGAAATTTGCGCTGCAGCCACATGGTCGACCATCCACACCTTCACTAGACATTACAGACTGGACGTGTCCCAACAACACAAGACAAATTTTGCAAGAGCAGTACTCCTAGCGACAAACACAGGAAACACTGACATTGTCACGTCTAACCCACCCTAGACTTCATTCACTGCTTTTTAATAACCCATGATGTCAGGAGTGAGTGCCTCAGAGACCATCCCCCACAATGGTAGTTTACTCACCTGGTAAAGGTGATTGTGGGGAATGGCTCTCTGAGGTACTCACGCCTCACCCTACAGCACAACGTGCGTGACAATGACACATGGAAGCAACTTTGGACACAACATTGCATACTCTCTGTCTCACACGACATGTATTGCTACTTCATCCATTAAAAATGTCCCTTTTAACAATTCATTCTCTACAGAGCCGTACATAATCATTATTAAGGTACAGTTGGGGGGCAATTTAACTCTACTTACTTTTCAGACACAGCTTTGGAAAACATCGAACTGACTAGAAGTGAACAGAGACACTCAGAGGGGACGTCCTCAAAACTAGTCACATGTGCATCAAGACAACCTATCAGGTGTACACAACCCATGATGTCAGGTAAGTGGAGTGCCTCAGAGAGCCATTCCCCCACAATCACCTTTACCAGGTGAGTAAACTACCATTTCTCTGATTTGCCTGATGCCCTTCCCCATCCTCATTATACTGGGTCACCTTGTACCTTCTGAATGCTGCTCTTCTAGTCTTTAGTCAATTATTTGAACTCAAATGATTTTATAATTGTATGTTTTGGTAGTGTTATCCTGTACAGCGCTTTGGTTATAGAACTGCGCTTTATAAAGATTATTATCATCTTTTCTGCTACCTCTTTCGAGAACCATAGCAATTTATTTCCTTGTTCTTTTACTTTTGCTTACCTGTTTAACACAGAGGTTTGTTGCCTTCACTATGCCCTCTTTCAGTCTATTCCACTTTTATTCAGCCCCTCTCAGGTCCTCTCCCTCTGTCAGTTCTTTCATGAGGCATTCGCCCATCTTAGTAAAATCAGCCCTTCTGAAGTCCAAGTAAATGTCACAGCTGTAGGAGTTCTTGGGGTTCACATCAGAGCTATGTATGCCATGTCTATAGACTGAGACCCCAAGTAGTAGGTGTCTGTGTTGTATGAGTTACTGGGGCTTACTGTGGAGTTATGGGGTAGTGATAATCTGAGTCGCATTCCCATTATAAGTGCATGTCAGTACTATACAAGTTACTGGGGCTGACCTCAGAACAAATGGGGGTTCTGTCTGTAAACTGAGAATAAACCCAACCCCATCATAAGCAGAGATCATCAGTCTGCTGCCAAAGCCACAAAGCTAGCATGTTCACAAAACGGGACCTTACCCAGTATCTGAATTACACAGTTTGCAAGGACACCTTCAAACGTGGAAGCGTGTAGTACAAACCAAGACATGATATGCACTTGCTATTGAATATTTGAGTACAATACTCCCTTCTCTGCGCTGGCTGTACAACATAACCAACTTTGTAATGTTATGAACAGCAGATTATAGAATTGTAACTACTGTAAACGTCATTTTGAATGAAAATGTGCACCCCCTTGTAACACAGCAGGATGACTTTGTAAACAGGGCTGCAAAGTCCTAACAGTTCTATCCTGTTTAAAAATAAAGAAATCCTGTCACACATCCTGTTATAGGGGTTCCACTGCATCAGCCATCAGACCCCAAGCATTTGGTGGCAGATCAATTACCGTTTAATGGACTCCCAAAAACCAGAGTCACTTTCGCCATTCCCATCACTAAGGAGCTCTTCATTCACCTTGTCCGGCTTCTTTTGAACCTGCAGAGATACCATACAAATAGATTTTAATGTTCTCCATAGGTACGTAGGATTTAAGAAACAGAATAAGATCAAGTGGACTATCTTGTCCATCCTCCTACCATCTCTACAAAACAGAAAATGTAACCATAATGTGTGATTTATATCTGTAATTAATGTGATCCAGGCACTGAGAAGAAGGAAAACACCTGTGGTAGCAACCTCTTTTTCCGCTTAATAGTACAGGATATATTTTGACCTGTCCAGATGTTAAATGACCAGGTGGGTAATACAGAAATATAAAAAATGGCAATAAAGGCCTAGCACACATCCAGTCTGCCCAAGCTGGTCAAATATGTGGCAGCTCAGATTCAATGCAAAGTGGTGCAAGGTAATGGGGAAACAAAAACCCAGGGGAAGAGTACACAGTGGGGGACGAGTTAATAACAACAACAAAAATTGAAAGAGACCTAGGAGTAATTATATCAGATGACCTAAAGGTGGGCAAGCAATGTGAGAAGGCAGTAAGGAGAGCTGGGGGGATACTGGGATGCACAGGGAGAGGCATCAACAGTAGAAAACAGGAAGTTGTTATCCCTCTGTACAGACAGTTAGTGAGACCCCATCTGGAGTACTGCATGCAATTCTGGAGACCCCATCTCCGCAAAGACAGACAGAGTGGAGGCTGTTCAGAGGAGGGCAACCAAAATGGTGCAGAGTCTGCACCAGAAGACATACGAGGAGAGACTAAAGCAGCTTAATATGTATACCCTTGAGGAAAGGAGGGAGAGGGGGGACATGATAGAAACTTTCAAGTATCTCAAGGGAATTAAAGCACAAGAGGGTAGTATCTTTCAGAAGAAGAGATGTGCAAGAACAAGGGGGCACAATTTGAAGATAGAAGGGGACGGCTCAGAGGTAATGTTAGAAAGTATTTTTTCACAGAGAGGGTTGTGGATGCATGGAACAGCCTTCCTGAGGAGGTTGTGGAGTCAGGAACAGTGGGAGAATTCAAGAATGCAAGGGACAGGCATAAGGCAATTCTAGTGGGGGGTAGGAGGAAGTAATCTGTTGATTAACTAGAAGCTGCAGCTTATCCATCAGGTAGGGAAATGGGCAGACTAGGTGGGCCTACAGTCCTTATCTGCCGTCAAATTCTATATTTCTATGTTTCATGCCCATCTAATCATGGGACTGTGCCCTTGCCAGATCGTACTACTCTCCCCCTCCCCAATTTGCCCCTGGAACAATTGCCATGTGCTTGTCCCCATCCCCATTTGAATCCCCCACATTGCTTTAGCCCTGATGACCTTGTCCAGAAGTGGGTTTCTGTCTTTTACCACTCTTTGTGTAAAAAAAAAAAAAAAAAAATGCTTCCTTACTTCTTTCTCAAACTTCCCACACCAGTTTCAGGGAGTTCCCCTGGTATCCGTGTTACCACCTATTGTGAACAACTGTCTGCAGTCTTGGTCATGTCAGCCCTCTTTCTCCTGTCCTGTAGTGTTTACATGTCAAGATCCTCCAAGCATCCTTGTAGGAAAGTGCAGTTATGCAAGATCTTACCGTAACAGTAGATCTTTGACAGACTCTCTTGCAGCAAGCCACACCTTTGGAACTACGGCCGTCAGGCACTAGGACCATACAGAAAACATTCTATCTGGCAGTCTACTCGGGCCACCCACAAAGACGACATCAGCAGACATCATCATCCTTTTATATACATGGGTGTCCCTGCGCCCACCTCAGTTCCCCTGCTGGAGACAAGACATAAAGGATATCTGCTGAAGGAACTGAAGTAGGACAGAGATTCCTGCCACTAAAAAGTGAGAGATAGCAAGCAAAACCACTGTGGAGAAGTAGACAGACAAAGAGGATCTAAGGAGATGGAGGAAGGGGTATCATAGCTTGCTGCAAGAGGTTCTCTTGAAGATCTAGTGTTACTAAGTTCTTACATAACTGCACTACCTTCATTGAGGATATCTCTTGCAGCAAGCCACACCTTTGGAATGAGTCCCAAGCAGTAGTGACAGAGAGACAGTTTGGGTGGCTGGAAATAACAGGCCTAAGAAAGGAGGCCTTGTAGCATAGCTAAACCGAAGCCTGCCCTTCTTCTAGAGGCAATGTCCAGACTGTAGTGTCTAGTGAAGGTGTGGACAGTACCCCAGGTAGCAGATGCACAACTCTCAGCAGCTGAAACATTTTTGAAACATGCAGAAGTGGCCATACCTTGGGTAGAGTGACCAAGCACAGAGCAAAGAAGTTTCTTACTGTACTTCCTGTAAGAAAACATAATGCAGTTGGCCAACCATTTGGACAAGCACTGCTTCGAAACTGGAACACCTTCTTTCCCAAGGGCAAAAGAAACAAACAGCTGTGAGGACTTCCTAAAGTCCTTTATACAGTGGACATTAATATCAGAGTATTCTATGTAACATCTAAAGTATGGAGCAAAGCTTCCCTTGGATTGGCATGCTCTGGATAATAAACAATCAGGCGGATGGATCGATTTAAAGTTAACTCAGATACCACCTTAGCCAGAAACTTAGGATTGGTACACAAAGACATCCTGTCTTTGTGGAAATTGAAATAAGGAGGCTCACATATAACAGCCTGAAGCTTGAAAATCCTCCGAGCAAAAATAATGGTAACTAAAAATAATCCTTTCCACAACAGAAAGCGTAGATCGCAAGTCACGGATGGCTCAAACGGAGCCAAAGTAAGCTTCTCTAAAACAAAATTCAGATCCCAAGGGGGGCTGGACTGCGGACAGGAACCCATCCAGCTGGACCACCAACAGGCATGTGGAAGGGTGAATGTGGCCGACAGGTGAACCTTAATGGAAGAGTACTGGAGCCTGGCATTGAACAGGTAAGTACTCCAGAATCAGAGTCACTGGGCAAGTGAAAGGATCCAAGTGATGAGAAGCCACCCACACAGCAAAGTGCTTCCACTTCATGGAATAAGTGGCCCTAGTGGAGAGTTTTCTGGCGGCCACCAGGACATCAGCCACCTTCTGGGAAACTCCAGTCCTGGCTATGGCAATGTCTTCAGGAGCCATGCATGCAGATGGAGAGACTTGAGGCCCGGATGGACCAGAGTGCTCTGCTCCTGTGAGAGCAAGTCGGGGCACAGAAGGTTCCACTGCCAGCTGCTGTAGAAGGGGAAACCAGATCTGACACGGCCAAAAGGGTGGTACTAGGATCAAAGTGGCCCCTTCCATCTGAAGCGTGATCAGAACCCTCTGAATTAAGGGGAAAGGAGGGCAGGCATAGAGAAATCTCTCTTTCCAGGAGAGGGATAATGCGTCTCACCAGAAAACTACAGGCTCTGGAGCGAGAAAGCTGAAAAGCAGCAGTTTTGCGTTGAGTGGGAACACAAAAAGGTCCAACTCTGGTGTCCCCATCTGGTGAACAGATCTTTCATGACCGAGGTCAGCAGCTTCCACTCATGCATCCTGGATTGCGAGTGGCTGAGACTGTCCATCAGGGCATTTTGTATGCCTGGAACATGAACGGTGGAGAGTTCTAGACCATGTTCTAGAGCCCAATACCAGACCCTCATTGCTTACTGGCACAGAGGGTACGAGTGAGTCCCTCTTTGATTGTTGATATAATGGACTATGCTGGCATTGTCCATCTGAAATAGCACATGCCCCGGGGACAAGTAGGCCTGGAAGGCCTGAAGGGCAAACAGAACGGCCCTCATCTCCAGGACTTTGACGTGGAGAGTAGTCTCCACTGGGGACTAAGTCCCTCGGGTCTGAAGGGACCCCAAATTAGCTCCTCAGCCCAACCCGAAGCATCCATATTGAGGAACTGCTGGGTGGGGGAGGAACCCCCTTCAATAGGTTGCTGAGTTTCATCCGTCATTGCAGCACCCTTTTGACTGGGAGGAAACTAGAACCTGCTGTTCAAGGTTGTCAGTGCACTGATCCCACTGGACCCTTAATGTCCACTTGGGGATCCTCGTGACGAAGGGATGGCATAGCCCCAAAGTGCTTAGGCTGGCTGAGGGAAATGAAGCAGAATTTATGCTTATTTTGTACTAACCAATTTTTTCTTACATTTCTGTAAGTATTGCACATTTTTTGGCAATAAAAATATCTCTCTGAATTTTCTGGAGAATTAGAGTGCTGAATTATTTTATTATACATGATCCTCATGTGTATGCCTGGCATAAGGCACCACCATCATGATAGCTGCAACCGTCAGTCCCAGAAGCCTCAGGAAGGTTGAGGCTGTCACATACCAGCTGTTGTAGCAACTCAGCCTAAGCCCTCAGGCGCTCGGCCCTGTTCTGGCATGGAAAGGCGAAGCCCTGAGCAGTGTCCAGGACCGCCCCAATGTACTGAATGCATTGGCCCCGAGTCAAGACTAACTTGGGCAGGTTGACTGTAATACTCAGCACCTGGAACAATGGATGGTGTGCTGTAAAGTCTGAAGTAGCAGGTCCCTGGATGGGACTTTGAGCAATCAGTTGTCCAGGTAAGGGAAAATGTACAAGCCCTCCTCCTTGAGAGTGGCTGCAATCACTGCCAAACATCTAGTAAAGACCCGAGGCACTGAGGACAGACCAAAGGGCAAGACTCAAAACTAGTAATGCTCCTCCTGCAAGTGGAACCTGAGGCACTGCCAGTAGGGGAAAACACCCTGATGTGCAGGTACATGTCCTGCATGGCCAGGGAACAGACCCAGTCTCCCTGGTGTAGCAGAGACAACAGGCCCTGCAGGTTCATCATTCTGGACTTTTTGTACTGGATATAGCCATTGAGGTTCCTTAGATCCAGAATGGGTCACAAATCCCCTGTAGATCTGGGGATGTCAAAGAAGTGGGAGCAGAACCCTGTTTCTCTGGTGGGCCAGAACAGGTTCGATGACTCTTTTCTGTAACAAGGTTTGAATTTCCCCCAGAAGTACGGGAATGTGAGCTGGCGGGTAATAAGACTGAACTGGAGGACACTCTGGATGCCAGTCTAGAAGTTCTAGAGTGTGGCCATGTTCTATGATTTGTAATACCCAGGGCATCTGTTGTGATCTCCTGCCACCTGTCAAGGTGGAGGGAGAAGCAACCCCCGACCACCACCTCCTGAATTTCCGGGAGGGGGGCATCCAGCAAGGAGTCCAGCTGAGGGCCACACACACCCTCGAGCTATGGCAGCATGGGCAGGGCTGAAGCTACTCGGCGCTTGCCCTGGGGTCTGGTGCCCTGCTCAGGTTTGTCGTAGGACCTTCACAAAAGTACCTTCTGGGTACCTTTGGACTGAGTATGATAAAGGGAGTGAACCGACCGCAGGGTCCTGCCAGAGGCCTGCAGGTTGGAGAGAATGTCTTGCATATCTGCCCCAAAGCGTTTATAACCTCTGAAGGGGGCATTCAAGATGAACAGGTTACTCACCTGTAACAGTAGTTCTAGGAGTGGTATATGTTGTTCATCCACACTTCCTGGCATGTCCCCTTCCACTTTAAATCTTGCCTGAAATCTTCAAGCTGGCTCCTCCCACCCACCTGGATGGTATATACTTCGGCTCCGCCCCATGACACCAGATCTTAGCCTGCTGGAAGCAAGGTTGTGCGCCTGAAGCCGTGGAAGTTGGGTGGGTATGTGTGGATGAACAACATATACCACTCCTAGAACTACTGCTACAGGTGAGTAACCTGTTGTTCTAGGAGCGTGGATATGTTGTTCATTCACACTTCTTGGCAGACTCCTAGCAGTTCTCTGGGAGGAGGGAGGCAAGGTGACACCCCCTATTTAGGAAATAAAGATTGGAGAACCGAGGCCCCAAAACCAGCATCCCAGCATGACTCAAGGTCGATGCGGCAGTGGGTAATGAAGGGGTTTGCTGACTTCCAGGTAGCAGCCCGGCAGATTTCCTGAATAGGGATGTCCCTGGAAGCAGCCAACGATGAAGCAGTATGGCGGGTAGAATGAGCTCTCATCCCTCTGGGAGGCTCCTTGCCCGCAAACTCTTAGCACAGACCTATGCATGATGTAATCCACCTTGCTATGGTCTGTTTGGCTGCAGGTCTGCCAGAAGCAGCTTCAGCATAGGTGAAAAAAAGCTGGCGAACCTCTCCACAAATTCCCACCGTCCTCTCCTTGTAGTAGGAAAGAGTATGTCTCAGGTCCAAGGTATGGAGCTTGTACTCGGTGTCTGAGGTGTAATTAGGGTAGTAAACCAGAAGAGTCAACACCTAGTTAAGGTGAAACTCTGACACCACCTTCAGAAGGAATTTCAGGTGGGGGCGCAGGACAACTTTGTCCCTGTGAAAGACCAGATAAGGGGAGTCCACCGAAAGTGCCTGGAGCTCCCCTGTCCTTCTGGCAGACGTGATAGCCACCAAGAAGGCCGTCTTCCATGACAAGTGTGAAAGCTCATATTTGTGCATGGGTTTGAATGGCTTGCCCATGAGCTTTGCCAAAACCAGCAACAGATCCCACGGAGGTGGAGGTTCACTCACCGGAGAGGATATGTGATCCAGGCCCTTGAAAAAGCGCTCGACCACTGTCTCCTGTGCCAATGTCAGCTGACCAGCCTGCACCCGGTACGCAGAAATGGCTGCCAGGTGCACCCTAAGGGTCGATGACTGTAGACCCCCTTTGGAGAGAGACCAAAGGTAGTCGAGAATGTTAGCTACAGAACAGGATAAGGGGCCCAGACCCTTACTCTGACACCAAATGGAAAATCGTTTCCATTTGAAGGCATGACATTTCCTGGTCGATTCCTTTCTAGATGCCTATACCACGGTATAGACATCTTCGGAAAGATCCAGACCCTGAAACTCTAGCTGCTCTGGTACCAGGCTGTGAGGTGCAGGGGTTGAAGGTCCAGATGGAATACCTTCCCCTGGTTCAGAGATATCAGGTCCGGGCTTGTACAAAACCGCTCTGGGGGCCTGCAGCTGAGGCTGAGGAGATCTGGATACCAGAACTGGCGTGGCCAGTCTGGGGTTACCAGAATCACCTGCGCCTTGTCCCTCCTCACCTTGAGTAACACCTTGTGGATCAAGGGAAATGGAGGGAAGGCGTAGAGGAGGCCTGGGGTTCACCGCCTCGAGAAGGCATCCCCATGCAGCGAGCCCCGCTGGGGGGGGGGGGCATCAAACAGCTTCATCTTGGTGTTTTCCCTGGAGGCAAACAGTTCCACCAGCAGTTTGCCCCAACAGGAGAAAAGGCTGTAAGCTACCTCTGGATGGAGAGACCACTCGTGGGATGTCTGGCCTATACGGCTGAGAGCATCCGCCAGCCGGATCGAGGCTCCTGCCACATGGATGGCTAGGAGATCCGCCTCCAACCAGCTTATGAGGGTCCAGATGCAGGGCACCTCCTTGCACAGCAGACGGGAGTGCGTGGCACCCTGTTTACTGAGGTAGTACATGGTCGTGGTATTGTCCGTCTGGACTTGAACCACTTGACCCCGGAGCTGAGGAGTGAAAGCTGACAGTGCCAGTCTGACTGCTCTGAGCTCCAACAGGTTGATGTGGCATCGGGACTCCTCAGGGGTCCAGAACCCATGGGCCCTGTTGTCCCCCATGTGGGCTCCCCAGCCCATGAGAGAGGCATCAGCCGTTAGGACGACTGTCGGCTCGAGGTGGACAAACGGGATCGTTTCCTGCAACCGGTCTGGGGCGGTCCACCATTGGAGAGTGTCCCACATCTTCTGGGTTACAGTGATCAGCTGGTCAAAGTGACCATATCGCTGAGTCCACTGGGCGGTCAGCTCCCACTGAGGGGCACATGTGCCACCAGGCCCAACAGACCACTGAGGTGCATGCCACCATGTAACCCAGAAGGCGCAGAAAGTTCTGGGCAGGGCGCAAGTGCCCAACCAGAAATGACTGGGCAAAGGAGGAGAGAATCTCTGCCCCGTCTGCCAGGAGCCGAGCTACGGCTTGACAGGAGTCGAGATTTGCCCTGATGAAGCCCATCACCTGAAAGGGCACGGGTTCCGACTTGGCATCGTTGATCAGGAGGCTGAGTTGGGAGCAGGTCTGGACGGCCAGATCCCTGGACCTCTCCATCTCCTGAAGGGAGGAACCTGCCAAGAGCCAGTCATCGAGATAAGGGTAGATTCTGACTCCTTGATGCCAAAGGTGGGCCGCCACCACTGCAATTCATTTGGTGAAGACCCGAGGGGCCGATGACAGGCCGAATGGCACGGCTCGGAACTCGTACAGGGTCCCTTTTACCCTGAAGTGGAGGAACCACTGATGGGATGGACGGATTGGGATGTGAAAGAACGCGTTCTGTAGATCCAGTGAACAGAACCACGTTTCGCTCCAGGGATGGTATGATCTGGTTCAGAGTGACCATTCGAAAGGTGCGGGATCTGAGATATTGATTCAGGAAGCACCTGGAAACAAAGCCTGGGTCTGATGGAGGATTCGGCACTGAGGCTACTGTCTCCTTGTGGAGGAGCTGAGCCACATCATCACGAAGAGCCGACTGGGTGCATGTGGAGATCCGGTCCTCCCGAGCAGAGCGGGCTCAGCTGGGAGGGTACTGCTCGAATTCCAGAGGCAGTCCCTGACCGACAACTTCGAGAACCCACATGTCTGAAGTGATAGCAGAACAGGCGGAAAGGAAGTGGTGGAGCTGACCCCCCACGGGAGGAACCAGAGCTGACGTGATGGGTATTGGGGTGGCAACCCCAACTCGTCACTGAGCAGGCTTAGAGGAGGAGGAGGAGGCTCTAGGACCTGCGCCTTGACCTCCTTTATGGGGCTGTTGAGGACCCTGCTTGGGCTGCGGGCGCCAAGCTTCAGCCTGCTGCTGCTGCTGACCTCCTTGATAGGAGGGCTGCCTGACTGAAAGCGAAGAGTGCCGAAATGGCTTCTTTCTCTTCTGCTGGTTCTTGCCCGAAGAACCCTTGGCAGAAGTAGCATCCAAGGTGGCACTGGACTGCTCTATATGCTGAAGGTGACCGGTCACTCCTGGACCAAACAAGTCGGTCCCCAGGAAGGGCACATCAGCAAGCTTATGCTGAGTATCCGCCGGGAAGGAGAAAAGCCTCAGCCAAGCCCTGTGGCGAGAGGCCACTGCGGCTGCCAACGAGCAGGCACAAGAATCTCCTAAATCTAAGGCTGTCTGGATCTGCTGCTTTGTGACAGCACGACTTTGGTCATGGACCTGCCTGACCGTTGTCTGCATGTCCGGTGGGAGATGAGGGAGGACCTCGTCCCATGATCCTAGAAGGGCATGAGAGAAGTGTGCCATAATCACAGCCGAGCTGGCATGACGAAGGCCCAGAGAAGAGGCAGCATAGACCTTGCGGGCAGAGTGGTCCATATTTTTGGACTCCTTGTCTGGTGGTCGGTCAGTATCAGCCGAACTACCTGTACGCCTAAACACCGAGGCAGTCACCAGGCTCTCAACTGAAGGGTGCTCAGTGAACCCTGCAAGGGGCCCCATGGGCACCGCGTATTTGCAGGCCATGCAGGCAGAAGGTGCTGGGCAGGAGACAGGGTATTGCCAAAGTTCAAGGGCCAGGCCAACAATGGCCTTGGCCACTGGAAAGGTCTCTGTCAGGGTATCCCCTCTCTTGAGGATGTCAGTGAAAGGGTACTCCGCCTTTTTCTGGATGGGCTCCGGGGCATTCCGGTGAAGTCAGAGATGAGGCGGAGAATGTCCTGGAAGGAGGAAGGGCCTTCCTCCAACCCTGCGCCGACCGACGACTCATCATCCCCGGGACGTGAGTCCGAGGAGTCATAGTAAAGTGGTCTACCACCTAAGTCACCCTCAATGTGCCGAGGGCGATCCGGGGTGACTTATCGACAGACGTCGGGGAAGCCCGGTGTCTTGTCGGTCATCTTTCGAGTGTGCCCCTCCCTCAGGTTGTTTAGGCGGTGGTTCCACCAGAATTGGTGGAGAGACCGGAATAGGCCGAACTGGGAGACAGGCCGGCCCCACGGGCGGAGGAACCGGTGGCTTCGGTTACGGAGGGGTCGGCTTAGGAGGCGGTAGCCAAGTTATGGCTGGGGTGGGCGGCGGAGCCGGCTTCTGCCTGGTCAGTATCAGCTGCTGCCACATAAGGTCTTCATAGTGCCGGAATGTCCATCGGAGCCTCTCCTCATCCGAGGAGGATGAGGACCTGTGGCGACGCCTCTTCTTAGAGTGCTTATGGCTCTTTCTCGGTCGTTCAGCCGAGGGGGTTCTGGACCTTGACCGAGATCAGGGAGGCAGACTCGGTCGATCAGGAGACACCGGGGTTGGCGAAAACTGAGGGTCCGGAACCGGGTCCTTGATGGGGACACCAGCAGGCTGGGTCTCCTCATCTGGGAATACAAGGACCGGAGTCCTTTCCAATGAGTCACTGGCCACGGCCGGCGACAAAAGGTCTATCAGGTCTAGGATAATTTCGACCTCGTCGGCCACTTCCTCAGCCCCCTGGCCAGACGGAAGATCCGAGAAGCCAGCAGCCAAGGATGTGATCTCGACTGAAGTCGAGACCCCGTGTTCCTGGGACTTGGGCCTCTCTCGGTCCCAGGAACATCTTCGCTGAGACAAAGACACGGGGTCCTTCTCTCTCTTCTGAGAGCGGGAGGAGTGCGAGCCCGAGGGCACCTCACCCCTAGTGGGGAGAGACTGGCA
The DNA here is from genome assembly GCA_016271365.2 of Neoceratodus forsteri. Lineage (NCBI taxonomy): Eukaryota > Metazoa > Chordata > Ceratodontiformes > Ceratodontidae > Neoceratodus > Neoceratodus forsteri. Next base: position 515,694,641 of record CM028137.1, read on the forward strand.
CAACTCCACCGTAAAGGTGGAGCCAAGGTTCAGAGGAACAAAGGAGCTTAGACTGGCCTAAGTGCGAGCTGCTTCCTCCTCGAATGCCTTCATCTGTTCCAGCTGTTCGGCGGATCCCGCAGCCACGGAAACTGCCCACCTCACCTCCTTCAATTTCACCTGTGGGTTCCTTTTCTCCGGTCTCCCCAGCTTCACGGTCGTCCAGGATGTTGGGATGGAAAGCCAGGCAAAATCTGCATGACGAGGTGTCATGGCCGACACCTAGGCAGTAGACGAATGTGAGGTGAGGATCGGTGTGAGACATCTTCTGGCTGCAGGGGCACCAGCGAAATCCGGGGGAAGATTTTTCCTCCCTGGTAGATGTGACAAAAGTGCGATTGCTAACTCGAATTAGTTTAATTTTCGGTTAAAAATCGACGGTTAGAATCCGGGGCCTACGATATGCTGAGAGCACGAGGGAACCTGTATCTTCCAGCGGAAAGGAAGATCTGGCATCATGGGGTGGAGCCGAGGGATATACCACCCAGGTGGGTGGGAGGAGCCAGCTTGAAGCCTTTCGGCAACATTTAAAGTGTAAGGGGACATGCCAAGAAGTGTGGATGAACAACATATCCACGCTCCTAGAAAGACTGTTACACATCAGTAGTGAAACCAGACACCCTCAGCCAAGAATACTGCCTGAGACAATGCCCACTGTGGCAACTCTCACAGAAGCATCCATAGCATAATAGGCGGAAGTCAAGAGATGTTTGACCACGTCTGCCCCCACCTGAAGGGTCTTGGGCAGCTCTCATCTCTGGGTACCCTCTGGAAGGGGCCTCTGCAACAGCTTTGGCCTGTCTCTAGAGAGTCGTTTTGGTACTTTATCATGTGTCCAATATAGTTGTGGACCTTAACTGCCAGGGTGGCAGAGGCAAATGTCCACAAGATCCAACTTTTTGGATTTCTTGTCCAGAGGAAGGGAGCTAAGATGCTTGGGTCTCTTAGGCCTATCGTGGGCCACATTAATGGCCACTAAGTCAGGCTGGGGTTGTTCACCAAAAAAGGGTTTCCCTGAGTGGGCCTGGTATAACTTATGGGCCTCCCTGGGCATGGCAGGGATCATATTTGGCCTTCACCAGGCAGCAACAGTGGCATCCATCTTCACAGGCATCAATTAGAGGAGGAAAGATGATGGGCGGGGAGTCTGGCAACTCCAGGTGCCCCATGAGGTTCTTCTGGACAATGTCCTACTCTTTTGCTTCGAAGCCCATGGCAGTCTAGAGCTGCTTCACGATGGCAATAAAAGGAAGAGTCATGGGAAGGGGAGGCTGTGGAGTACAGTTTGCAAAGTCCTTGGAAGGAAAAAGCTTCATTGGCAAGCATTTAAACTAGCCAAGGGGGGAAGCACTGAAAAGGAGCAGGGAAATGTCAGCCTCCCCCCACAAAGCGCAGTAGTTAGAGAGGTAAACACCAAGGTAGAGAAGTCAGTAGGGAGCAGCAAATTCCAAAAATGAGAGCAACAGGGTCTGGAAGTTGATGACAGGCAGTGCAGGAGCGGGCTGCGGCATTGGCAGTGGAAGATAAGGGGCCAGAGGCAGCATCAGGGTGGGCTGCAGTGTCAGCAAGGGTAACTGTGGGCCCAGCGCAGCAAGATGGGTTGGAGCCTTTGCAGCAGAAGTGGAGAGCCTGGCGTCGCCAGAATTGCCCGAGATTTCGACAGGAGGGACTAGGATCTTGTCATTGAAGTAGTGGCGATGGGGGAAGACTGCATCCCTCAGAAGTGACCATGGACAACGCCGGTGGAGACTGGAGCCCTGAGGGTGACAGGCTCAGGTTAGCCAAGGACAGGCCAGAATTTATTAATTATCCTCCCAACAATAATACATCCAGATCAAGCGGGTTTCATAAAAAACAGGTCAACTATGGACAATGTCAGAAAGTCCCTAATATTAATGGAATATATCCATACTTGGAAAATTTCAGCTGCCTTTTTAAGCTTGATGCTGACAAGGCATTTGATAGGGTCTACTGGCCCTTTCTACGGGATACATTAAAAACCTTCGGCTTCCTGGACTCATTGCTACATTGACTGAGTCAAATATACCTCTCGCCAAAAACTTAAATTCGGATAAACGGGGGACTTTCCTCTCCAATCACAATATGCCAAGGCACAAGGCAGGGCTGTCCTCTCTCCCCTCTACTGTTTGTGTTATATCTTGAACCGTTAGCAGGCGATAAGAATATCAAAAAAAATAAAAGGTATCCCAATGCAGCAAACCGAATATAAGATCAGCCTTTTTGCTGATGATATTCTCCTTTCCCTCCTATCTCCCACAGATTCGATTAAAGAGACATGGAAAATCCTATCCCGATTTGAAGAACTAGCCAGCTTTAAGTTAAATATTTCAAAAACCAAAGCCCTCTTATATTATTATACCCCTCCAAACACCTTAAAACGAAGTCTAACCATTAAATGGCACTCAACCAAAATAAAATACCTAGGCATACACATACCCCATAATCTTCATGTAATTGAACTAATCAATTACGAACCTATTTCCATCGCGATCAAGAAAGACCTGGATAGATGGACTCACCTTCCACTCTCCCTGTTCCAACGCACTGAAACTATTAGAATGAATGTCTTACCCCGCCTACTGTATTTGTTCCAAAATATTCCATATTTCCCATCTCAATACTATTTTAAATCATGGGATAACATGATATCAATGTTCATTTGGAACAAACAAAAACCACAAATCCGTCTTTCAATATTAAAATTATCATTGGCTCAGGGTGGAACTAACTTCCCTGACCTCAAAAAATACGCAGAAGCCGCATTTCGTAGAATACTTCTTCTGTGGCTTTCTGAACAGTTTGATTCCCTATGGAAGAAATCAGAGTTTCACCTGAATGATACGTATGACAAAAAAAAAATATATTTTTTCCTCTTCCGGGAGGACCCCTCCTTTAAGAAGCTTTACTGATATAACCTTACAGGTTTTAAAAATATGGTTTAAAATGTGAGATAAAGAGCCACTTCAATTAATTTATGAGTACTGTAAGATCATTTCAGAGGACGACCTCTTCATTCCATCCCATGACGACCTAACTTTCTCCCGCTGGCGTAGATTAGGACTGGAACAGGCGTTCCAATTTCTAGGTCCTAATGGGATCCTATCATTTGAAGAACTAAAACTTAAATTCGACCTACCAAATGTTGATCATTTTAGATACCTCCAAATCAGAAACCACTTATTACGCAACAGAATTATTCAGGTCAAACTGACCCCTCCACTCCCTCCCCTCTTAAAACTATTTTTTGACCATTCCCTGGGACAACATTGGAATCATTTAATTGGAAATCTATATAAAATGATGTGAGATCAAACTAAAGAATCAACAAATTCAATATTGACAAGTTGGAACAAAGATTTAGATCTTGAATCTAAAGAAGAGTGGTCCTCTTCATCTCTGTGCGGTCAAAAATCACCCAATCGCATATTTGGAGAGAATATTCGTGGAAGTGTACATCTAGGTTTTTCAGGTCACCGGCAAGTCTGACGAAATACCTTCAGATTGAATTTGGGGCCTGTTGGAGGGAATGTGGAGCTGAGATGGCAGACCTAGCACATATAATGTGGCAATGTCCACGCTTGATGCCATTCTGGATATGTATACAAAAAGAAATCAGTGATAGTCTTGGAGAGAACACTGAGCTCACAGCTGAAGTGGTACTTATGGCTGTCTACCCAGATTATTCCCCCCCATGGACAAAAACCCTGCTGCCTATTTTATTGTTGGCTGCAAAAAAAATCCTTAACAAGGAAATGGATGACCAAAGAAATCCTGGCCATACAAGATTGGAGGCAAATAGTGATATCTATACACCAGATGGAAAATATCATTGCAAAACTTTATAACCAAACGGATACATTCGCCACACTCTGGCAGAGATGGTCAATTTATCAAGCAAGGGTTGATCCTGATTTTTGCCCATAACATGTATGACTCGGGGAGAAGAAATTAGATCAGAATGGTGCCCCAGATCTGTTTGATTTTAACAAAGAATATGAAAAATGTATTTCAATGCTAGACTGTATTAATTGTAAAAGATCTCCATACATACTTGAATAATGTAAATCTGTATATCAATAAAACTGAAGCACAGAAAAAATTTTTGATTTTAAAATGTCTCCTGACTTAAAAGAAAACGTTCGAAAAAAATATATTTAAAAAAAAAAAAAAAAAAAAAGACTTCAACCGGCTGACCAGTAGGCAGAGCCGAGAAGTCGTCGGCCAAAGTAGCATTCTCGACCAAAGTCGAGACCGGAGATCCCTGGGACCAAGATCGCTCTCAACTTCTGGTTCCGCCACAGCTCAGAATAGCAGCTAGAGAGTGAGCTCCCTCGACAACCTGCTAAAAACAACCCTGAAAATAACAAAACTGAACTAAAATAACCAACAAAATGTCAGGAGGGGGTACACAAAAAGATAAAAATTCTAGGACCAGATCGTAACAATCTAAAGGAGAGAAAGAAACAACGGGAATTCGTGGCGGCTCTCCCACTCGTATGATGGTGCAAAACCGAGCAGTTGACTCTGCAGTGGCCTATGATACAGATGAGGAGGCGGACAGGCTTTCTCGGTGCAGATCTGACCTACTCTTAAAAGAATTGAAAGAAATGAGGACCGAAAACAAAACAGAATTTGGTAACCTGAATCAAAAAGTAAACCAGATGGAACGTCGAGTGCAAGAGACGGAGGATCGTATATCGCAAACAGAAGATGGCCTGATGCATTTGGGAAGAATGGTGCAGGCACTCTGTTATCATACTATGGACTTAGAGGAGAAGTGTGTTGACCTGGAAAGTCGTGCCCACCGTGATAATCTGCGGATATACTGCCTAAAAGAGGGAGCTGAAACGGAAGCATTGGTAGAATTTATGGCAGACTTACTTAAAGATATTCTAGAACTACCCCCCCATATGAGCTCAATCGAGGGCGCATATGGCCCTAATGCCAAAACCTAAAGAAGAAACAGCCAGACCCCGACCTATTATTATAAAATTTAGTCATTTTCATACTAAAGAAGATATACTGATACGAGCTTGGCAGAAAAAAGAAGTTAAATACTTGGACTCACAACTGTTTTTTGACCAGGATTATCCAACAGTGATTCAGCAGCAGAGGTTGATATATGGCCCACTAATACAAGCTTTGAAAGAAAAGCAACTTAAAATACAAATGTCATACCCTGCCCATCTCAGAGTACACTGGGAAGAGGGCCCAGAAATATACGACTCCCCACAGGAAGCTAGGGAAGCAATGCTGAAGCGAGGCCTATCTACGCCAGACCTCCGCGTGCAGGCCCCACAGAGAAGGAGAGAGAGGTTTTGGATGGCAACTCAGCACATCAAGGAAAACCAGAAGATATATATATCAGGGTGCATAGAGATCAGCAGCTTTATTACAAGATTTAAATAAGAAACGTCCAGGAGTAGAAGAAGGCGAGAGTGAAGATATGGGAGAGGACTGAGAGAATGATGAAACCAGAGGTAAATCCTTAAAGGAATGAGTGCACCACAAGTTGCTATGAGGAGAAGAGACAATGTACAAGTCTTTCTTTATGTAACTAATGATATTATATCTGAAGCGGACTTTGAATACCCGGGACAATTACTCTGTCGCTTGCTGGAAGGGGATTTGAATGGTCAGCAAGGTGGTTTCATGAGAATATAAGATTTAAATGGTAACAAAAGGGAAAAGGTGGAGAAGGGGGGAGATCACTTTCTCTGATCCCCTGAAAATCAGAAAGACATGATGCAGGGTGAAGATGTGCTGGGGGAGGGGGACGAACGCGCACTCTGAAACATAAAGAAAATTTGAAACCAGATTTGAGATGGATAAGAAAGCTGGGGGAGGTAGGATAAAAGTATTAATATCAGCCTAATGGGATTTGTTCTTAGTGAGTTGATTAAGGTTTTGGCTCTGGGGGGAGACGAAATATATCTGCTAAAAATGTGGGACCAATCAGTTAAATACAAATAAAGCAGGAGGGAGAGGGACTATGGAAGGAAAGCTGCAGACCGACCCAGAAATATTACGATGGGGGAACTAGGGCCTCAAGTTTGTTAGCTAGTAGAGTAAGGCAAAGAAAGGCTAGAGCCACAATTAACAGAATCAAGCACCCTATCACTAAACAACAAATGGTAAACACTCTAGACATAGCGGAAGCCTTTACAGACTACTATAGGGAGTTACAGTATATGGGGCTGGGACTATACCGGAAACAAGCTAGAAAGTTTTATAGAGAAGCTACAACTGGGTCAAATTGGGGTAACAGATGCTGCCTCTTTGGTAGCTCCAATAGGAGGCTCAGAAATTATAGCTGAAATATCTAGAATTAAAACAGGGAAATGCCCGGGTATGGATGGATGGATGTCCATCTGAATTTTACAAGCTTTTTAGGAGTCAGATCTCTCCAATACTAATTAGAGTTTACAACTTTCTGATGTCTGAGGTAGGAATAATTCCTCCATCATGGCGTTATGCAGTGGTGGCGGTGTTGCCCAAGCCCACCAGGGATCCATTATTATGTGCCTCATATAGACCTATATCCATCCTCAATACCGACTATAAAATAATGACGGGAATAATGACAACAAGACTTCAGGATATCATCCCTCGAATCATAAACTCAGATCAGACGGGTTTTGTCCCGGGTTGTCAGGCGCAGGATAGTATCCATTGAGCTGTAAATATCCTAGAACATGTAAGGGAAACAGGAGAAGCATCATTAGTCATAAGCCTAGATGCAGAAAAAGCATCTGATAAAGTGCAGTGGTCATTTTTTACAGGCATCCCTGGCAGGCTTTGGCTTCCCAGAAGTCTTCAGTAAATTAATATCCAGGCTGTATGATTCTCCTAAGGGATGCGTACGGGTGAATGGCCATGTAGGGAGAGCATTTGAATTGGAGAGAGGAACGTGGCAGGGTTGCCCCCTGTCTCCTCTCCTCTTCGCCATTTTTGTGGAGCCATTGGCACAAGCGATCTGCTTGAACCCGTCCATCCGGGGTATAGAGATAGGGGGCTATGAACATAAATTGGGCCTTTAGGCGGATGATATTTTGTTTAAGGGTGACCCGGCCCTGTCACTTCTGGAAGTTTTTGAACAGATACAACAATTTACTGAAATATCAGGCTATTCCCTAAATACAGCCAAGACCGAGGTTCTGGTCTGTTCACATCAGGTCCCCATGGAAATTCAGAGGAGATATCCAATGAGATGGGGGTTAAATAAATTAAAATATTTAGGAGTATACTTAGGGATGAATCCATTATCCCTTTTTCAAGATAATTACCCCAATCAAATAAATGAGATATCATAAGTTTACAAGAGGTGGTCCCTACTTCCTCTACCAACGCATTCCAGAATTCCAACCATCAAAATGAACATTTTACCCCGTATGTTGTACTTGTTTCAGAGTGTTCCCTGTATAGTTCCACAACAGACCATTTTAGGTTGGCAGAGGCAACTAATAAGATTCATTTGGGGGTAACATCAAACCTAGGGTGTCTAGGAATATATTATATTTACCAAGAAAAGCAGGAGGTTTAGCGGTCCCATTCCTTCCAGGTTACTGGATAGCCTCACAGATGAAAATTGCATTGCTGTGGCAGCACCCCCATTATGCCTCACATTGGAAAAAGATGGAACTACAACAAATTAAGGGTCCTCCACTGCAGGCCATGCTTTATAACAGATGCTTACAATGTCAAGTTACTAGGCAATTTCCTCCGGGAATTAATACAGCCCTGGAGGGTTGCAGAACGGGAACCAGTAAGGGAGGAACAGCACAACATATATGGAAACATAAGTGGTGGGCTTGGGAAGAACACTTTATCCCAGCTACCCTAGACCACTGGTTTAAGGATCAAGCATTCAAAGGCTTCCATTCCCCCATGGCAGGTTATAAGGGGAGGTGCTCCCATCTCTTTTGAGGCAGCTATGCCCCTGTTTGATTTAAAGCCAAAGGGTAGATTTAAATACTATCAGATCAGTAACTGGGTTCATAATAATCTTAATAACCCAAATGTAAACAGGGACAACACCTGCATTCACCACCATTTGAAAAAATTTGGCCATCTCCCTCTGGGAGAGGAGCGATCATGGAATTATATACTAGCTTTATACTAGATTGGGGTTACAACTCACTTACTATTAAAATAAAGTGGGGGGAAGAGATGGGAGAAATAATAGAAGACAAATGGGAGAAAAGTTGAGGCTTAATATGGAACACTACCTCCTCACCCTCTTGGAAGGAATTTGTTTGGAAAGCTAGAAGTCGATACTTCCTAGTCCCTAAAACTAAGGCCAAATTTAAAGAAGGGGGAGATTCGAAATGTTGGAGGGGTTGCAGAGAGAATTCAGCAGGACACCTACACATATTCTGGCAGTGCCCTAAAATAAAAACTTACTGGGAAAAGATTCAAGAACACCTGAGAGCCATCTTTGGTGAGGGAGAAGAACTGAGTCCCACACACTTGGTACTAGGTGTTGAGCCAGCTCACTTAAGGGGTAAAGAGGGAAAATATCTTTGGCGTATTTTACGAGCAGCAGCATTAAAAACACTTACAAAGTGCTGGTTACAGACAGATAGCCCTACGGTAAAAGACTGGGTTAAAATAATCACTGCAATACAGGAGATGGAGAGATTAACATTTGCAACTCAACAAAGACAAGAGTAATTTGTCAATAGATGGAACAGATGGGAACTGTATGTTACTAGTATGGAAGTAGACTGAAAACACTGGAACTCATTCTATCAGGGATAAATGAATTAATTAATGTCATTCAAAAAGGGACCCAGAAATAGACAAATCAGAAGGTTACATGAAGGAATAGAAAATTAGGCAGAGAGATGGGAATAAAATTATATATCAACATAATAAAGGTAAATAATTAAAGGAGAGGTGAAAGGCAAAGAAGGGCAGCTATATTTTTTGTTGTTTTTTTTTTACGTTATATATTATAATTTTCAAGTTTTGTTTTTAAAATAAGTTATTTTAAATAATGTATAAAGTGCTTCTTAAACAGAATGGAACATCTTTAAAATGTAATAACGTCATAATTGAAGTTCATATGTCTGTATGTTGAAATAATGAAGTGTAACAACTCAAAGTGAAAATAAAATAGAGTTAAAAAAAAGATAGCTCTCGATCCCAAGAACGTCTTCGCCAAGATGAACAATCTCTCGGTTACTTTTCCTTTTTACGGGACCAGGAGACATGCACACCCGAAGGTCCCTTGCCCGCAGAGGAGAGAGACTGGCACATTTTCTGAAAGGAGCCCGAGAAGGTGGCGCCCAGATTGAGTGGAACAAAAATCGTCCAAGAGGAGAGTTCTGCAGCCCATACTGCCTCTTCCTCGAAGGTCTGAATTTGCACCAACTGCTTGGCAGACCCTGCAGCCACGGAGACCGCCCACCAGGCCTCCTTCAATTTCACCGGAAGATTCCGTTTTTCAGGGCTGCCCAGCTTGAGACGGGTGTAATGATCGTTGAGAACGTTCGGGTGAAACGCGAGACAAATCTTGCAGGTCTGAGCGTCATGGCTGACAGTCAGACAGTAAACGCACGTGGTATGCGGGTCTGTGCGCAACATTTTTTGGCCGCACGGGCACTGACGGAAACTGGGGGAAGATTTATCTTCCATGATCGAACAGCAAAATTCGCAATCACTAGCTCGAAAGAGCTTAATCTTCAGAGAGTCCAAAGAAAACGAATCCGGGGCCTACAAAACGCGGGAATGGAGAGGAGGCAACCTGAATCTTCCAGCAGAAAGGAAGATCTGGCATCATGGGGCGGAGCCGAGGATTATACCACCCGGGTGGGTGGGAGGAGCCAGCATTAAGACCTGCTGGCAAGAATTAAAAGGGAAAGGGACATGCCAAGAGGTGTGGATGAACAACATATCTACGTCCCTAGAAAGCGGAGGAAAACACCTCACGGCGACAGGATGGCGACTGATCCCCCACAGGCTCCACACCAGTGGCCAGGCAGCCATTCCAAGCCAAGTGCGGTTAAGGTACGATTCCGGAGGAGCTGGGTGACAGGGCGGGGGGGGGGGTCGGTAGGATGGAGGCTGCTGCTAGGAGATTGGGGAGTAAAATGTAAATCAAAAATAAATAAATAAATAAGCCGGTAGGGGGTGGGCGGGCACCAGTTGGGCTGCCTCCTACAACTCTCATAAAAGGGGTGTGGCTGTGTTGCTGCATAAAAGCCTGCCATTTACTCTGAAAGGGTGGTGAAGGACACAGCAGTTGCACAAGAACTTACCATAACTGTAGATCTTCGAGAGAGGTTCCTGCAGTAAGTCTTCACAAGGCAGTGGAAGTGGCCACTCTCCTAGTTGAGTGTCCCTCAACCGTCCCCGGAAGGAGCTTTTTGTACTTCTGGTGAATGCAATGCATACGATTTGCCAGCCACCTTTACAGAGTCTGTTTAGAAACAGCCTTGCCCTGGCACTTGGGGGCAAAGGCTACAAAACATTGGTTAGACTTGCAAACCTCTTTACTCCTTGAGACATATCATCTCAAAATCCTGTGCACATTAAGGGTGAGCAGGAGATACTCCCCATGTTGGAGTGTTCTGGGTAAAACACTGGCAGTTCAACATTCAGGTTTAGAGTGAGTTCTGAAACTACCTTCGGAAGAAAAGAAGGATTAGTCTGCAGAGTCGCCCAGTCTCTGTGGAAAATCAAGTAAGGCTCTCTACAAACTAGAGCCTGAAGCTCTGAAACTCTTCGAGCTGAAGTGCTAGCAACTAAAAAGAGCATTTTCCACACCACAAAATGCATATCACTACTTGCTGCCGGCTCAAAAGTGGGCAAAGTAAGCTTTTCTAAAATAAAATTAAGATCACGGGGGGAACTGGATTCTGGAACGGAGGTTTGAGATGAAGAATCCACTTCAAAAAAGTTCTGGAGACCTCTAGCTGAGCCAGAATTTTTCCCTCCACCGGAAGGCGGTTGGCCGAAACTGCAGAGAGATGAACCTTCAGAGAGGAGTAACTGAGGCCCAACTCTGACAGGTGCAAGAGGTACTCTAAAACCTGGGAAGCAGAGCAAGAAAAAGGGTCTAGGCCTTTAACTGTGACCCAGATGGAAAATCTCTTCCACTTCATGGCACACATGGATCTAGTGGAGGGTTTTCTGGCCTCCACCAAGATTTGAGCAACTCGAGAAGAGACACCATAGCGAGAAACCGCTAAGTCCACAGGTACCACGCATGAAGGTGGAGCGATTTGAGGCTTGGGTGCACCAGGGTGCCCTGCTCCTGGGACAGAAGGTTGTGAGAGACAGGAAGAGGTACTGGGGAGGGGGGGTTCCAGTGATGATTACTGTAGTAGAGGGAATAAAATCTGCCGAGGCCACAGTGGGGCAATGAGGATCATGCGGCTCCTCTGCTTGAAGCTTCAGCAGAACCTTCTGAATGATGGGAAAGGGAGGAAAAGCATATAGAAATCTACCTGTCCAAGACAGAGACAGTGCGTCTCACCAAAAAGCACCACACCCGGGAATGAACGCGCAAAAGCTGGGGTGTTTTGCACTTAATGGGGAGGCGAAGAGGTCTATGTCTGGCCAACCCCACTAAAGAAACAGATCTTCTACTACTGCCTTCTTTAGTTATCACTCATGAGCCCTGGCAACTGATCGGCTGAGACTGTCCACCAAAGTGTTGTGAACACCTGGCACATGGACTGTTGTCAAGGACAGGTCATGTTGAACAGCCCAGTACCACATCCACATCGCTTCCCTGCAAAGGGGGTAAGATCGGGTGCCTCCCTGTTTGTTGACGAACCAGACAGTGGCCATGTTGTCTGTCTGGATGAGTAGTGTTCCCGGAACCAAGAGGGACTGAAAGGCCTGAAAAGTATACAGCACTGCTCTTGTCTACAGGATATTGATATGAAGGTTCTCCTCCATGGGCGACCAAGTGCCTTGTGTCCGATAATCTCCCAAGTACACTCCCCATCCCAGGTTCAAAGCATCGGATGTGAGAATCATTGAGCGAGAAGGAGAGTGGAAAGGAACCAGCACCGAAAGGTTAGAGAGGTCCTGTCACCAAAGGAGATCACTCTGAAGGCTGCTGAAGACTAGAACCTTCTGGTCCATATCATCCAAGCGCTGATCCCACTGAACTCGTAGAGACCATTGGGTTACCCTCATGTGCAGTCTGGCCAGACGAACTGTGGGTTTGGCAGCCGCCATCAGTATCAGAGGTCGCGGGACCAAACACGCTGTGGTCCAATGAGATGAAGCCACCAGCACCACTTGTGAGATAAGAGTCTCGCTCTGTCAGTTGGGAGGAAGGCCTTGCTCTGGACCGTGTCCAGCACCATTCCAATGAACTGAAGGCACTGGGAGGGGTAACAGCTGGGACTTGGGATAGCTGACCGAGATTCCCAGACTGGAGAAAAGGTCCAGAGTGAAGGAAAGGGAAACCTTTAGACTGTCCGGGGAGGGGGCTGAAAATAGCCAATTGTCCAGGTACGGGAAAGTACAGTTATGTAAGAACTTACCGTAACAGTAGATCTTCGAGAACAGCTCTTGCAGCAGGTACCTTCCCGCCCACCTTCCACCTTAGAGGAGGTACGGCTCTGCCAAAAAAAAAAAGAGAAACGAGAAGAAGACGACGGAGAAAAAGAAGAAAATGCTTATGTTGGGATTTTCTCCCTTGTTGCCTTCTGACGGTGGATCCTCGGTCTCCCTTTTTGATGTCATCCTGCGGCCGGGAGTCTCCGGCGGGAGAACTGGGCATTCTGGCGGGACCGCCCCCTTATGTACCACGCCTGACGTCGGAGGCGGGACCGGCGTCGGGGGCGGTCCCTGCTGTAGATAGCTAGCTAGAATTTTTCCGTGGGGTCCTGACGCCTGCCGGCTTCAGTCCAAATGGTGTAACCTGCTGCAAGAGCTGTTCTCGAAGATCTACTGTTACGGTAAGTTCTTACGTAACTGTACTATCTTACTTCGAGACACAGCTCTTGCAGCAGGTTACACCATTAGGACTGATTCCCAAGCAGTAACGCTACCAGAAGATCCGGGAGGAGGCAGAGAGACAAGAGAAAACATTCCAAGTCCTGACTCAAGACAGGAGACCCTGCAGCACCGCTAAGCGAAACCGAGTCCTTCGCCGAGGCGATGTCCAGACTGTAGTGCCTGATAAAGGTATGCACAGAGCTCCAAGTAGCTGCAGCGCAAATAGCTGAAATGGATACATTCCTGAGTGCTGCAAGGAAGTGGCATACCCTGGTAGAATGACCCGGATAGAACCCGGGAGGGCTTTTGCTTAATCTCGTAATAGATTTAAATACACTGGACAAGCCAGCGAGACAAAGTCTGTTTGGATACTGGTTGGCCTTTCATCCTCTGGGAGAAGGAGACAAAAGCTGGTCAGAACCCGGAAAGGGTTTAGACCTGTTAAGGTAATACCTCAGGCTCTGGTGAACATCCAGGGTGTGGAGCAAAGCCTCTCCTCTATTAGAGTAACTCGGGAAATAGACCGGAAGGTCGATATCCTGATTCAAAGTGAGTGTCGAAACCACCTTAGGCAAAAACTTTGGGTTCGTCCTCAGGGATACTCTGTCCTGGTGAAAACCCAAATAGGGCTCTTTGCACATGAGAGCGTGAAGCTCAGAAATCCTTCTGGCTGAAGTAACAGCAACCAAAAATAACGTCTTCCACAACAGAAAACGTAGCTCACAATCCGTGGCAGGCTCAAAGGGAGGGAGCGTAAGTTGTTCCAGGACAAAGAGTAGATCCCACGGAGGCACTGGGTCCCTGATGGGGGCCTAAGGTGCAACACTCCTCTAAGAAATTCCTTAGAGAGTCTAATTGCTATCAGCACGCTGCCCCACGGAAGATGGTAGGCAGAAAATAGCTTAAAGGTGCACTTTGATAGAGGAGTAGGCTAGCCCTGAATGGAAGAGAGACGGAGATAGTCTAAAATTACTCCCACAGGACAACCCAAGGGGAAAGGTCACGACCCGTGACCATAAACAAAAAACGACGCCACTTCATGGCATACGTAGCATCGCGTTGCGGCTTTCTGGCTGCGGAGAGAACCCTGCAACCTCTTCGAGACCCCAGGCGCAAGATGGCTATGTCTCTAGGAGCCAAGCATGCAGGTTCAGAGAACGAGATCCGGATGGAGCAATGAACCTTCCTCCTGAGACAGTAGGTGGGAGCTGAGCGGCAATGGAGCGGGGGTTCCCGAGATAGCTGTGCCAGCAAGGGGAACCATATCTGTCTGGGCCAGAACGGGGCCACCAGAATCATTCGCGCATGCTCCTTGTGCAGTTTGAGAAGAACTCTTTGGATCACCGGGAAGGGAGGGAAGGCATAGAGGAATCTGTTCACCCAGGAGAGGGACAACGCGTCTCGCCAGAAAACACCAGGCCCTGGACCTAGCGAGCAGAAATTGGGCAGTTTTCCAGCTCTGGAACTCCTCATCGAAGAAACAGATCCTCTGCCACCTCCTGAAGAAGTTCCCACTCGTGGACTCTGGCCTGAGAACGGCTCAGGCCGTCTGAGATCGTGTTGTCCACCCCGGGAACGTGAACCGCAATCAGGCTTGCGCCGTGTCCAATTACCCAATCCCACACTCTCATGGCCTCCCTGCAAAGGGGGTAAGAGTGTGCGCCTCCTGTTTGTTGAGGTAATACATTACCGCCGTGTTGTCCGTCTGAAGCAGGATAGTGCACGGTGGAATTATCGACTGGAAAGCCTGAAGTGCATAGAGGACCGCCCTCAGCTCTAGGACATTGATATGGAGATGAGCCTCCAATGGGGTCCATACACCCTGAGACTTCACCCCGTCTAGGTGTGCTCCCCACCAGAGACCTGAGGCGTCCGTGGTGAGGGTTATCTCCGGGGACGGCGCTGCAAACGGGACACCCTTGGAGAGCGACCCGGGGGCTAGCCACCACTGCCAGTCGCGAATCACGGATTTCGTGATCCTGACTGGATGCTGCAAATGGTCTTGCCTCTGGTCCCATTGCGCCTTGAGCATCCACTGTGTTATTCGCATGTGAAGTCGTGCGAGAGGGACTGTAGGAATGGCCGCAGCCATGTGTCCGAGCAGACGAAGGACCGACCTGGCCGGTACGGTCTGGTTCGATGATAAGGCCCCTATAAGGGACCTGATGCGTTCCGCCCTGTCGGCCGGAAGAAAAGCTCTTCCCTGGACCGTGTCCAACACTGCACCTATAAACTGCAGTTTTTGCGATGGTACCAAGAGGGACTTCTCGTGATTTATAAGGATACCCAGCAATTGAAATAAGTCCTGGGTGTCCTGGATCGCCTCTCT
This sequence comes from Neoceratodus forsteri, assembly GCA_016271365.2. Taxonomy (NCBI): domain Eukaryota; kingdom Metazoa; phylum Chordata; order Ceratodontiformes; family Ceratodontidae; genus Neoceratodus; species Neoceratodus forsteri. The sequence continues at coordinate 515,709,993 of CM028137.1, forward strand.
GGAGGCGGCCATGAGAAGCCAGTGTCTAGGTACGGGAACACATAGTGGCCCTTTCTCCTTAGAGATGCTGCCACGACTGCCATGCATTTGGTAAAAACCCTTGGTGTGGATGACAGTCCGAACGGGAGAGCCCGGAACTGAAGATGGTGGCCTAGAAACTCGAAGCGCAGGAACCTCTGATGCGCTTGAGCTATGGGGATATGCAGGTATGCATCCTGCATGTCTAGAGATGCTAAATAGGCGCCTTGTTTCAGCATGGGGATAAGACCCGGAAGGGTCACCATGCGGAATCTCTTGTACACGACCGACAAATTGAGGTCCCTTAGGTCCAGAATCGGACGGAGGTCCCCTGTTTTCTTGGGAACCAGGAAGAAGTGAGAATAATATCCTTGTCCTCTCTGGTTGCCCGGGACGTACTCTATCGCCCCCTTTTCTAGGAGCGCGAGTACTTCTTGCCAAATTAAGGTTCCATGCTGACCCGGATACCGGAAGAGCAGAGGAGGCCTCGAGGGTGGCTTTTCTGCGAACTCTAAAAAGTGGCCGATGCTGACCAACTGCAGAACCCACCTGTCGGTGGTGATCGCCTGCCATCCCGGCAGGAAGTTCACAATGAGACCCCCGACCATAGCTTCCCGTTGATCCTGAGGGGCGGGGGCCGGAAAGGAGTCATGCTGTGGCGGCAGATGGACCCACTGGCTGGGTCGACTTAGGGGTGCGCTGACCTCTGCTAGCGGGCTGCTTACCCTGGGTTCTGCGGAAACCAGAGCCCCTCTGTTGTGTAGCAGAGCGGGGCTGCTGCCTCTGTGTCCGCCCATGAAAACGGCTTTGGTTCCTCCGAAGGAACCCGAGCCTAGAGACGATGCACATGGCTTGTACCGACCTCACCGCCGTCCGCCTTCTTGCAGTTTGGTAATAATCTTCCGGCGATTACCAACAACACATCTCCTTCAAAGGGGCGCCCATAATGTTCTTCTGGACGTCCGGGTGGCCGAGACACGGGCCAGGAGTGTCTCCGGAGGCAAACGCCGAAGCTGTGCTCGGGCTGATGAGTCCGCTGGAATCATATGCGGCTCTAAGCACTTGGGTCCCCACGTCTGAACCCGTGCGGAGGAGCTGGAGCATCTCCTCCTTCTGCTCACCTTCAGGTAGTTTCTCAGCTACCTCCAGACCCTGTTCCCACAGAGCGTTCTGTAACTGAACCATGTGGGTTAAGTAATTTAAGGATCTGATGGCGCAGGTAGCGGAAGCGTACGTGCACCTGCCCAGAGAGTCCAATTGCTTGGATTCTGGATCCGGTGGCAGGGTGCTCAAATGCTGTGGCCTCTGTGACTGGTCATGTGAGGCTGTTATGACCAGAGAATCGGCCTGAGGTTGTTGCGTCAAATACTGGTCCTCTTTAGGAGCCTTGTATAGACGGTCAGCTTTCTTCGGCACCGCCGGTAACGAATGTGGACGCTTCCACATGGCCTTGGTGACGTCCACAAAAGTGTCCACCAGGGTGGCACCACCAGGCTTGGGGTCCTTCTGCCAAGATACTTAGCCAGGCGTAGCCTTCGGGTCTAACTCCTCAGCGTCCCACCCCATGTTCTCCTGTATATGGCGATGATATCAGGAATCAGGGTCATCTGGAGGAGACCGTGGCGTCTCACGTGGGTCCGGAGAAGGGATGGAGATTGGAGATGGGGATCTAGAGGTGGAGTATACTGATCCCGTGTCCTCTGTCGACGGCGAACGTCGGCGTCTCCTGGATCTCTTGGGGCTGGGTGATCCAGAAGAAGATCTTGACGGAGGTCTCCTCTTTGATGGTCGAACCCCGGGAGGAGATCTGGACTCCCTGGGGAGAGTAGAGCGGCCAACCGACCCCGCAGGCGAAGGGGGGGCCGGAGCCGGAGGAGGAGGAAGAGCGGTGGGCGCCACGTCCTTCTTGATGGTGTCCCACCAGTATGTAAAGAGATCCTTCACATCCGCTATAGATAATCCCGACGACGGCCCAGACGCCGGGGGGCGGTCGTCGGGTCCCGGCGACGGCTCCACAGAGACCTCGGGCGACGGCGAGGGAGCCCTGGGAGACTGCACGAGGCCGGGATCGCCCGTCTGGTCCTCGGGCTGCGTCAGATCTTCCTCCGTTAGCGACTCCTGCCCGACGATGGTCGGAGGCACAGGAGTCCTCTTCTCAGGCGTTGCGGACACCGTTCCCCCAACCGACGTCCGATGGGAAGACTTGGCTGACGACGGTCTGACAGCTGACAACGGCTCCGAGGAGGAGTGATGGACGGTTGACGGAGGTCGAGCCGGCGTCGGGTCTACCGGCCTCTTCAGAGGAGTAAGCTCTAGTGTTTTCCGGGGCGGCACTGAAGAGGACCGGACGTTGGGTGCCGCCGGGCGGGAGCCCGACTTATGGTGGTGGTGATGATGCTCCCCAGACTTCGCCGAGGGCTTAGGAGTGGAGAACGACGACGGCCTGGCGGTAGGGGCCTGAGAAGATCAAGAAACAACTACCGCAGCCGGGGGGAGGGAAGAGGCCCTGGATGGAGACCGGTCTGATTTAGACCCGGAGCTGCGGGACTCGGAGGCCCGAGCTGGAGACCTGGAAGGGTCCTTCTCCCTTCTCTTCCTTTCGGCGTGCTTGTGGGATTTGAAGATTCCCCATAGAGGACATGGCTCTAAATTTTGGCTTCAGAGACGCCTGAAGAGCCTTCTGTCGCCGGATCCTCGTGCGGCGTATTAAACCCTTGACAGAGGGAGCAGGCCTGGGTATCGTGCTCTGGGCCCAGGCACCGGACGCAGGCCATGTGAGGGTCCTTAAAGGGGATCTGCTTCCCGCAAGCACACTTAGACGTATGCCCGGAGGTCGGAGAGGACATCAGCGAAAAAATCCTTCGAAGTAAATTCCCATAGGAAAGTTCAGAAACCACGCGTTGCGCGCTAGACTGAGACTGGAGGGTCGAGGCATGCAAGTCGACGGCGGGAAAGAACTGGGGATTCTGGCGGGACCGCCCCCTTATCTACCATGCCTGACGTCGGAGGCGGGACCGGTGTCGGGGGCGGTCCCCGCTGTAGATAGCTAGCTAGAATTTTTCCGTGGGGTCCTGACGCCTGCCGGCTTCAGTCCAAATGGTGTAACCTGCTGCAAGAGCTGTGTCTCGAAGTAAGATCACATAAATGCCCCTGGAATGTAGGAACGCCGCTACCACCAATAGGCAGCTGGTGAAAACCCAAGGTGCAGAACAGAGGCCGAATGGGAGGGCTCTGAACTGGAAATGCTTCTGATGGAAGAAGAATCTCAGAAAGCGGCAGTGGGATGGAAGAATGGGATATGTAGGTAGGCATCCTGCATACAGAGGGAGCACAGCTACTGTATGTGTTTGATTGGAGCATGGGTAACAGTCCCTGAAAGGTCAACATGCGAAACCTCTTGTATTCCATTGAGTGGTTGAGTGTACTGAGATCTAGGATGGGCCCGAGATCTCCCGTCTGTTTGGGAACCAGGAAGAAGTGGGAGTAAAATCCCCTTCCTGTCTGCTCTGGTGGAACCTGCTCTATGGCTGATTTGTGCAGTAGAGCTTGCATTTCCTGTAGGACCAGAAACTGTTGGCCTGACGGGTAATGAGACCTGCCCGGAGGATTGGTGGGTGGTCTCTCCAGGAACTCTATCGAGTGACCGCTTGCTAGGAGTTTTAGAACCCATGCATCTGCAGTAACGGCCTTCCAGGTGGAGGCTGAATCTCTCCCCCCCCACCGGTTCCTCCACGGGCATGGGAGGTAATGGGGGGGGGGGGTTGGTGAGTCAAGATGTTGAGGGAAGGGGAGCTTAACCCCCAGTAGCAGTTTTGGGGAACCTGGCCTAGGGGGTTTGGGTGCCAGAGCCCAAGGAGCAATGCTTGGTCTGGTGTCTGCCCTGGTTCTATTTGTTCCATTTGCATTGGTGGTGAAAAGGGTTTCTGACCTGAACGGTACAAGGAACGGACATCTTTCAAAGATTTGTCGACCTCTTGCAACTCTGTAATTATGTCCTTGGCATCACCGCCAAATAGAACTGGACCCCTAAAAGTAGCATCCAGAAGTGTACTCTGAACATCCTGTGCCAACCCTGCGAAATGAAGTCAAGCAAGGCGCCTAAGACAAATGTCCGTAGCCGCATCACATGCTACTTGAGTTGACCAAATCGTAGGTTGTATGAAGGGCATGGCGGCAGGACCTTTTGTTCAACCTTATCTTGTCCAGGAGTTTGTTCCTGAGTTGTTCATCAGGTACCTCCTAGATGTCCTTTTCCAGGTCGGATAGTGCCAATTTCTGGAAAGTCACCATGTGGGCCATGTAATTCAATGAATGTATGGTGCAGGTAGAGGAGGTGCAGATCTTGTAGCCATACTGGTTCATTGGCTTCGACTCCTTATCTGGAGGAGAGGCACTGCGATGTTTAGGTTGTACTGTCCTATCGTGAGCTGTGGGAACCCCCTTCCGAGGGACGGTAGGTCCAGTCAGCCTTTTTTGACACGGCAGGGATGGACGACAGCTGGGAGAGGTGAGGTCATGCTGTTTGGCCTGATGAAAACTGCAGTTTCTGCTAGCCTGGAGGCCCCTTCATTAGCATCCTACAATGCCCTTGACTGATGCAGAGCTACATTCAGGCCCCAAGTAGAAAGGCAAATAGTTTACCTGACTCCCTCTGAGCCATGGCAGCTAAGCACTAACTTAGCGAGTTTAAATCTGGAGGTCGATTATGTGCAAGGTATCGTTCCCCAATGGGGTCTACAGTACTTTCAGCCCTGAAGAGGGGGTAAAGTATCACACCTGCAGACCCTGTAAGTTTACTATACTGCATGATGAGGTCCCTGGGGGCTAGTGGACAAGAGAAGGGATGCCACTACACTGCCCTTGATGCCTCCTCGAGGTCTCTAGACCATGGAGAGAGCCCTGTGCTGACACTGGGAACCTCAAGGATTCCCAGTGATAGGGCTGCTGGATCGTGATTTGTGTACGAGCCTAGGTCAAGTGCCTAGATCATCTCTGCCAAGAATCACTTATGCAGAGTATACTCAGCACCCAAAGACAGGTGGAAGGATGATTAACTGTCCTCTGAGGAGGACGTCAATGGACATAAGGCACTAAACAGGGCCCTGTCAGAGTCGCTGTGAAAACTATCAAGGGCACAAACTCCATGTACAGCTCCCACATTAGTGGCTCCTCAAGGCCTATGAATGCAGGCAACCTTTCCATACAGCAGTGAGGCCCCAGATGGGGACAAGACTCAGGGTCTCGAGGGCCTCGACCTGGGCTGCAAAACTGTGCAGGAGACCTCGACTGAGGGAAAGGCTTTAAAGAGTCACCTGAAAGGGGTACTCTTACATCAGAAGTGTGACTCATCAGTGCCCACAGGGGGAAATCCCCAGGTGAGGTTAGCAGAGCCACACCGTCCCCGTAAGGCTGTTCCGGTCCTCACTGGCGGAGGTGTCGACCAGGGGTCCTAGAGAGAACTCCACCTCCGAGTCGCCATCAGACTCCAAGCAGGTTCTGTATCTGGCACTGGGCTCAGGGTCGATAGTAACATCAGAGATGGGTTCATCCCGTCACCACGGCCAGCATCTACCCTACAGTCATCCCCTATCATGTGCCGTGAACTGCACTAGGGTTAGGAATGACACAGTCACCTGCTTCCTGCCTGGTGCCAGGCCCAGGTCCAACACCATAGCAATCGCCGCAGCTGACGTCATCACCCACCTTGGGGAAAGTAACAACCTCCGCCTCAGCAACAGGATGAACAGCCCCGATGCCAGTGTCGGGGGGGATGGGGACCCGGCGTCATTTCTGGTGCTACCCAATTTGTCACCACTGCAAATGGTGACAAAAGCACAGGGGACACCAGACAATGACACAGAGGTGTCACCGATGTAGCCCAAATGTACAGCTTCGGCCTCACCAGGGATGTCTGCTGCTCAAGGCAGGCAGACAGACAGTGGAGGGTGCTCAGCCAGCAGTCCAACCAACTTCTTCTGGGTGGATGGCTGAGGGCACTCAGGCAGCCACCCAGAAAGAGCCAGCTGTCTTGCAGACCAAACCACCAGGGCCTCTAGAGCCTCAGCACTGTGAGACTGAGGAAGAAAATACAGTTACGTAAGAACTTACCGTAACAGTAGATCTTCGAGAACAGCTCTTGCAGCAGGTTACACCATTAGGACTGAAGCCGGCAGGCGCCAGGACTCGAAAGAAATTTTCTAGCTAGCAGTATCCAGCGGGGACCGCCCCCAATGTCAGGCATCGTATAAAAAGGGGGCGGTCCCCAGAATCCCAGTTCTCCGCTGGAGACTCCCCGCCGCTGGATGACATCAAAAGTGGAGACTGAGGATCAGCCATCAAAGTGTTCAGAGGTGTTAGAAACACCTAATCCTAGAAAAGAGACATCGAAACAACTCTACCTCCAGAGGGGATGGTGGGAGTGAATCTACCTGCTGCAAGAGCTGTTCTCTAAGATCTACTGTTACGGTAAGTTCTTACAAAACTGTACTATCTTACTTCGAGAAACAGCTCTTGCAGCAGGTTACACCATTAGGACGGATTCCCAAGCAATATTGGAAATCCCTCGCAGGTGGGAGGAGGCTAGATAGAGATTGTGAGTTGGACCGAAGTCTAGGACAGAAGTCCCTGAAGGACTGCTAGACCAAAATCAGCTCTTCACCGCAATGCCACATCCAGGCTATAATGCCTGATAAAGGTGTGCACGGTGCTCCAAGTAGCTGCTGCACAGATGGCTGAAGTGGACACGTTCTTTATGGCCGCAAAGGAGGTAGCCACCCCCCTTGTGGAATGACCCTTAACCGTGCCCGGTAAAGGTTTGTTGCATTTCTAGTAACAGAATGTGATACAATGGATGAGCCACCGGAACAGCGATTGTTTAGAAACTGGAGCTCCCATCATCCTATGGGCGAAGGAGACGAAAAGCTGATCAGATTTATGGTGGTGCCTGGTTCTGGTCAGGTAATATCTTAGACACCTACGCACATCTAGAGTGTGCAACAGGGCCTCTCCTCTGTTGGAGTATTTATGAAAGTACACTGGTAAGTCGATGTCCTGATTGAGGGCAAGAGCTGAGACCACCTTAGGTAGAAACTTTGGATTTATTCTTAGGGACATCCTGTCTTGGTGAAAAAACAAATAAGGTTCTATGCACATCAGTGCATGAAGTTCACAAATCCTTCTGGCTGAAGTAACAGCAACTAAAAATAACGTCTTCCATGTTAGGAGACGTAGCTCGCAATCCGCGGCTGGTTCAAAAGGTGGCAGCGTGAGCTGCTCCAGGACAAAGGGTAAATCCCATGGAGGAATAGGATCCTTAATCGGAGGTCTAAGGTGGAGAAATGAAAATTGCATACCTACTGTAATTATTATCTTTCTGTGTATCTTCACCATTCATCACAGATGGGTATCTGTCGGAGGTCAGGACCCCGTGGGAGCTTTTTTTTTTTTTTAAGGTAGGCGGAGCCAACACACCATCAGCGCCGCCCTCTGGGCCGACGCACTGCATGGCGCTCGCGGGTTGGCCGTTAGGCTGTGTCGACTCCACCTGCCTGCCAGTTCTGAGTCGCCGGAGAGGTAAGAGGAAGGGAGTGGAGGGTGGGACAAGGAAGTCCAAAGGGCAGAAAAAGGAAAATATGTATGAACCAAAAGGAGAAATAACAACTGAGAGGACAGAAAAAGAGAAGAGTTGAAAACTAAAGGGGACTGGGAGGGGACCCAATCTCTGGAAAAGGATGAGGGAGGTAGGGTGGGTAAAGAATTTAGGAAGAGAGGGGAGAAGGGTAACACATCCCAGACCCTGGTCTGTCTCCAGATTGTATAGGAACAGCAAGGAGTAGCAAAGGCTTTCTGCCAGAATTCAAGGCACGGAATAGCTGGCAAACACTCCAGATAGGCAGAGTCGGCTATTCTGGAAGAAGGACAGGGTACAGAGATTCAACACCCTCTCAAGGAAAGATTTTTGGTGAAAAAAGGGAATTTTTTTTTTTTTAAAGGAGAAATAGGTTGGACGGAAACAGGGAGGAGGAGAGAAAGGAGGGCAACTGCCAACTCCCACCCCACAGGGGTGGAGCCAAGGCACTGGAGAAGGAGTGCCCCTTGTGGTGACCACTCTCCCTGGAACATTATCCCCGTGTGCCCCTGTTTTACCCAACTCCTAAGGAGGAGAGGGGGAGGGATGGGCACAGAGAGGGAGGGGGACCCAGAGACTGAGGCCCCAGGGGGATGGAGGGTGGGGTTGTGATGAATGGTGAAGATACACAGAAAGATCATAATTACGGTAGGTAGGTAATTTTCATATCTTATCTGTGTCAGTCTTCACCATTCATCACAGATGGGTGAGTACCAACCCCTCAAGGGGTTTTTCTTTACACCCTCAGTGGGTGACACACTAAGGGGGATCCTTCAGGCCATGGAGGCCGAGGTGGGAAGGTAGAGAGAGGATAGAGTCCCCGGAGAAGGAGGATGCCCGACAAGCGTCCCTCACTCTCGCGGGAGAAGAGGTAGGTTCCCCGGTGGGCGGCGTTAATCACCCTATGCCGGGCCAAGGGTGACAACCGGGAAAGACGCAGCCATGCCGTCCGCCTAGTGCAGATCGCTGTCCCTATGACCCTGGTAGCTACCTCGTTGGCATCATAGGGTGCCCTCGCTTGGTGCCTTGCTAGCTCCAGGTCACGCGCAGAGAGTGCATGGCTTGTCTGGTTTGCTCTGTGTCAGGCAATGAGGCTAGGAGCTGACCTAGCCTTTATCACAAGAACCTGTCGTAGACTGCATAGTGGGCCTGATGTGCAGAGATAGAGAAAAGTAACCATGCCGAGTAGAAAGTCCTCCTACCCCAGAAATCAAAATCCAAGGAGTCTTGATCTGGGGGCCAGTCACAGTGAAGGGCGCGAAGCCCATCAGGAGTATCCAACTGTGTCAATCCAGACTGTGGATGAGGCATGGAACCTGGAGACTCCAGGGGTGCACAATACCTCTGGCTGAGATCCCTTGGGGCAGGAACTCCGGAGAAGGGCTTCTGCCAGGAACGCAACAACGCCTCCCAAAAGGGAGCCGGCCAGGGCGGCACCACAAGGGTGGCCTCGCCAAAATCGCCTAGAAAGGCGTGCGCAGAGTGTTCAGGATTGCTAATAGGGGAAGGAGTAAGGTGCAAATCCTCCAACATCCTCACGAGGAATCGCTGATACTCAGAGAGATCAGCGGCCAGAGAGATGTGGACAGAGGGTTCCTCTCGTCCTGAAGAGGGGGATGAGGAGCTGGAGATCACCGTCTGTTCAGTGGGTGGCTGCACACAGGGGAGGTTGAAACTCCTGGCTGTCCATTGCCCTAACGTAAGCAGGGAACCGAGCAGCCACCACTCTGAACTGCTCCCAGGTGAGAGGCCCGCTAGGACTGAGGATGCCTGGGAGTGCAGGAGAGTGTGGCAGAGGGATGGGGACAGAGCCGAGAAGAGATGTCGGCTGACCTCCGCCTGGGCTAAGGAGCGGACCGTGGGCACCCGCGGAAGAAGGTGCCTGGAAGACCCCACAGCAGACAGCTGAACAACCACATCGGTACTGCCTTGGCTGCACCCGGAAGAATCCCCCCTGTGAGGCGACCGGGGACATACAGATCCAGAAAGACGGTCCCCTACCTCAAAAGAACGCGACTCTCTCAAAGAGACCGAGGAGGAAGAGTGGAGATCTGCACTACAGCTTCTTCCAGGGCCCAGGTGGACCCCTGAAAGAGGCTGATGCGCCAACCCCACACCCCTCGGAGTCTGAAAGAGCCCTCCTTGAGAGGGCCAGCCTAGGTAGCTGGCACCTCTGGGCAGCCCCCGAAGGGGTTATCCAGGGTGCAGTACCCTCCCCCCTGCAGGTGCTCTGATCGGCCCCAAAGTTGGGCGATCAAGGCACACCACTGGAGGGGGTACACACACCTGAGGGGTCAGTGAAACCGCCAAGACCAGTCTGCAGAGCTATGGTGGCCCACACCACTGCCTGCTGGTCAGCACCCCTGTCCCTAGTCTCAGTAGCCACCGACCTCACCTCAGAAGGGGGCTGACTCTGACTGGTCGAAGAGACTACCGTGCTGCCCACCTCAACAGCCAACCCCGAGGGGTCAGACTGCACGTCCAACTCAGAGCTCGACTCAGTCTCCAAGGAGGTAGAGTCCAAGGCCCTGTGCCAAACCGTGGGAGGGCGGGCAGTGCCATCCTTACCAACAGGCCCAGAGACCACAGCTCTACCCAAGTCGGTGCCAGCGCCTCCTGCAGCACAGTGAGCGGAATCCGAGGGAGGCGCGGCCCCAGCCCAAGCAAGAGATCCAGAGCCGGGACCAGTCATGGCACCATCCGGTCCCACGGTGCTGCGAGCAGTGCCGAGGACAGAGACGGCGCCGAGGACAGCCCCAGCGGCACCATCAGCGCCACCTGGCTCCCCGGTGCCGAGGGCAGGGGCGGCCCCGAGGACAGCTCCGAAGGCGGACATGGTGCCAAGCACGGTGCCGCCCAGCTCTCCGCGACACCGAAGATGGCGCTGACTGAGAAAAACAAAGGCCCCACGGCGCCGAGCCTCAAGAACACGGCACCGTGCTCAACCTCGGTGCTGAGGTGAGACATGGAAAAGAACGGCACCGTAGTAGAACTCATGGCGCCACTAGCAGTGTCGGCACCACGAATGGCTCTGACAGAGATCATGGCACCACGCGACAAGTCGGGCGCCGACAACGGCCCAGTCAGGGCCTTACGGGCGCCGAGGACGGTAGCACCCAGGCCTCATGAGCCGCGAGCGCCATTACACTAGGGAAACCTTCACCCCTCGAAGGGTGATTGCCATGGCGGCGCTCGCCCGCCCCGGAAGGAGCAGGACGGGCCTCCCGCGCCACGGAAGCAGCCTCGCAACGGCTAGGCTAGAAGTAGCCGAGGCTCCCTCCTTCTCGGTCCATATAGAACTGTGAAGGGACCCGGAGGAAAGGCCGAGAGAGCGTGGCTTGGCCCGACTGCGCACCCGACCCCCGAAAGTCGGCAGAGCTCACCCCACTTTCCACATGCGTTGTTCGAGGATTAGTCAGCAGCTGTGGACAGGTGCACAAAGGAATCCTCTCCCTCAAAAGAGGAAGACGAGGAAGCCAACGAGTCCGGAGAGTCAGGCACTGGCTGCACAGGAGAATGGTGGAACACCTCTTCGTCCATGGACCTGTAATAGGTAGGGAACAGTGCAGCCATGAATATCTGAACTGTTCCCACGTAAGAGGTCCCGTAGGACCGGAGTGGCCTGACTGAGAGGGAGTGGTTGGCAGAGGCAAGGGGGCTAAACTCTGAGGAGGAGCACGACCTCTGCCAGGGCTGGGGGACCAAACAGGAGACCTCAAAACTAGAGAAGATCTGTCAGACAATGCAGCCTAGGAATGAACTGACGGACTAGACCGCTGATGCAGTAAATTCGCTTCCACATGAGGTCGTGTTGACTCAGTGGGAGAAGCAGAACTGGGGCTGAGGAGGAGTCAACGTCAGTTACTGGCCAAGACACAAGCGCCACGCAATGTGTCGGCCTTAAGGGGGGCGCTGTCGATGTCGGCTCCGCCTCTTTACAAAAACAAAAAAAAAGCTCCCACGGGATCTTGTTTCTTCGGCCGGAACCCACCAGTGACGAAGGGTGAAGAGGTGAAGATTGACACAGATAAGATCTGAAGTAACTCAGGGAACTGGCAACAGTTATTGACTGGGGCACGATACCATGCTGGGGTGTGCAGGCGCCGTGCTCAGTAGCCATGGCTGGCTCCCTCTTTGCATAAAACTAAATAAATAAATAATTGCCCGCACACAGTCATAGTGCCTCTTGCCCCAGAGCCATAAGTGGGAATCAATGGTAAAGACTGATTCTTGGAAGATCTGGCCACAGTTCTCCGGGGTAGGGTCTCATCAGCGAGCGACACAGTGGCAACAGCTCCTCCCTCATCGTGCTGGAGACACCTCTCCCTATGTATCCCAGCATCCCACTGGCCCTACCCATTGCTTTGGCACACTGCTCTGCCACTTTAATGTCATCAAAGAAGAACCCCAAGATGCAAGAGGAACACAAAGTGAAACTGAGTGGTTATGTCAGACCAAACCAGCACGGGTTGACATCTACACAAGATGCATTACTGGCAGCACCCATTAACTCATTCTAAATCTATTGAGTTTGCTTGAATGATTTATAATAAGCTTTCTGTTTTTTATTTTAATTTAAAACATCACGTGTATTGCTAGCGCTTCTCCCCAACTCCAAAGTGGACTGTTCCACTTTAACCTTCCCTGCTTGAGACAACTCTATGCAGGATAAAAGGGTCTGCGGTTCTGATCACTGATTGGCTGAATTCTTGTGATATAGAATGGACTGTGTAATTTTGTCTCCCCTCCTCTAGCTTTATACAGTAAGCTGGTAACCATGGAATGCATTCAAAACCCACCTTCACTTTAATAATCTTAGTCTTGAAGCTGTTCAAGACCACAATCACTTCATCAGCGTCAGCAGGAGAGTCTGTGCCATCGTGGCTAGCAACAAAAACAGAGAAGGGATATAAGCGAAATAAGTTTCCTTTCAGAATTCTACCATTTCATCTTTTTTGTCTTTAAAAAAATGCAAGTAAATAACACTGCTATGATGTTTGTTACTGCTGTTCGTAAAAACAAGTGCTATGAAAGAGAAAAGTTACTTACTGTAACTCCAGACATTCCAGATTATCTTCTCCATAGATAAACACCCTTTGGTCATACAGCCAGAGGTGAAAGGATCCACAGGAATAAGAAATTTTGGGCTGCAGGTACCTAGCACTGAAGCATGGTGTAGTCTGCATGCCCATAAAGCTGAGCCCCACCCCCCCAAACTTCTTGTTTTTTTTTTAACCGAGGCAGAAAAGCTAAGCAATCTATCTAAAAACTAGTAACGAGTAATACTAGGGCATGAGACAGACAAAGGGTCTGCATGGGTCCCTGTAAGAAGGGACAACAATAACAAGTGTCTTCACAGCCCATACCAATTTGAGGGAAGGGAGACAGCTTACATTAAAGAAAGTATAGTTACGTAAGAACTTACCGTAACAGTAGATCTTCGAGAGAGGCTCTTGCAGTAGGTAACTACATATTGGACTGACGTCGGCAGGCGGCAGGACCTCACGTAAAAATTTCTAGCTAGCAGTCCCTGGTGAGGGACCACCCCCACGTCAGGTGACCGGCGTCAGGAGATGTCGGTATAAAGGGGCGGTCCCTGATGACCACCTTCCAGTTCTTTCCCGCCGTTAGGTCATGCAACGCATCGCGGAAAAGTTTGTTGCTTTGTCAGCCTCCCTTTGTCGGTTTTTACCAAATAATTTTGCCTTTTTTTGACATTTGTCAGTTCATCATCAGTGTATGTCGTCCCCTACACCCTCCGAGCACAAAAATAAGTGCGACCCGTGCGGCGCCCAACTCCCGCACAAGGACGGCCATTCTCTGTGCCTGTTCTGTCTAGGCCCCGATCACCCGGTCCAGAAGTGCCAGCACTGCCTCAGCTTCAATGCGGCTACCCAGAAAAGGCGGCAACAATCCCTGGAAGCCCACATCTTGAAAAAAAGATGAGTTCGATGGAGAAAGAGCTCAAAATCTGTCCTCCGAGTCTAGAGACAGGGCGTCTCTCCAGAAAACGCCTGGCTCTGGAACGAGCGAGCAGAAGACAGGAAGCTTTGCATTTAGAGGAGATGAGAACAGGTCGACCTGTGGTGTTCCCCAGAGTCAGAAGACACCTTTCAGGACCCCTTGGTCCAGTTCCCACTCATGAGACAGAGTAGACGAGTGACTCAGTTTGTCTGCCAAGGTGTTGTTGACTCCAGGAACGTGAATTGCCGTGAGGTGAAGGGCGGTTGTGTTGCCTAATCCCAAACCCTCATTGCTTCCTGCAAAGAGCGAGGACCGAGTCCCCGCTTGTTGAAGTACCAAACCACGCATAGTTGTCCGCTTGAACAGCTAGGTGGCCGAAGGATGTATGGGGTGAAGGGCTTGAGAGCGCATAACACTGCCTCAAGCTCGAGCACATTGATGTGGAGTGTCTGTTCGAGCTTGGACCAAGAGCACTGGGTCCGGTGGTGACCTAGATGGGCTCCCCAACCTTCGCCCGAGGCGTCTGTGGTTAGAGTCTGGGAGGGGGGAGGACAAAAGAAAGGAACTCCCCGAAGCAGGTTCTCTCTAACCATCCACCATTGCAAATCTCGGAGCAACGGAGAGGAGACTAGAACTGGGTGATCTAAGTCATCCACTAACTGATCCCACTGGGAGCAGAGAGTCCACTGAGAAACTCTCATGTGAAGCCGAGCACGAGGGACAGTCAAGATAGCAGCCGCCATGAGCCCAAAAAGGAGAAGGACCGACCTTGCACTGACCCGCCTTCGGCCGGACAACAGACTTATTTGAGTCTGGAGGGTGGACGCCTGGTCCGGTGGCAGGAAGGCCCTGCCAATGGTCGTGTTCAGAATCGCCTATAAACTGTAGTCTCTGAGATGGGATCAAGTGAGACTTGAATGGTTGATGGTATACCCAGGCAGGCAAAACCTGCTGGGTAAGGGCGAGGCAGCGAGGAGTTCCTCCTTGACGAGGCAGCCAGGAGACAATCGCTCAGGTACGGGAAAACCTGCACCCCCGAGTACGCAGGTAGGCCGCCACCACCGCTAGGCATTTGGTAAATACTCGGGGAGCCGAGGATAGGCCAAACGGAAGTGCCTTGAACTGGTAGTGGTCCCCTTGGAACGCAAAACGAAGATATCTGTGATGAGACGGGCAAATGGAAATGTGCAGGTAAGCATCCTGCATATCCAGAGCACACAGCCATTGTCCCGACCAAAGGAGGGGCTTAAGGCTCTGCAACGAGAGCATTCTGAACCTTTTGTATTCCACAAAAAGATTCAGGGAACTGAGATCTAGAATGGGTCTGAGATCTCCTGTCTCTTTGGGACCAGGAAGAAGTGGGAATAGTAACCCATCCTTTAAAGATGGAGAGGGACGGGTTCTATTGCTTTTTTCAGTAGCAGAGCTGAAATCTCTTCCTGAACCAAGAGAAGATGTTCCTGTGAATATGACGACTTGGGGGGGGGGGCAGTTTCTGTAAAAACTCTATTGAGTGTCCTTCTGTGATCAGCTGGAGCACCCAAGAATCTGATGTTATCCTCTCCCAGCCCGGAAGGTGGAGGGAACACCTCCCTCCTACCGGTTCCTCCGGGGAGTCCGGAGGCTGTGGGAGAGGAGAGGAGTCAGGTGGTGTGGGGCAGCGCCGCAGCTGAACCACCCGCTGCTTTTTTGGGCGGGGCTTAGCAGCTGTGGGGCCCGACGCTTTGTGGCCTGCTTTCCCTGGGGTCACTTTGGGCCAATTTCAACTGCGAAGGACTGCGCTATGCTGGTGGGGGATGGTGACAGACTTAGTGCCATCCCTTCTCCTCAAGAAATCGGTGATGATGTCTCTGACATCGCCACCAAAAGCACCGACCCCCGGAAGGGCGCTTCCTGGATAGCAGACTGCATTTCCGGGACCAACCCTGACACAAGGAGCCAAGCATGATGACGTAAGCCTACGGCGAAAGCCGAGCTCCGTCCAGCAGTGTCCACTGCATCGCAGGTCGCACGAAGCATGTGTCGACTGGCCGAACGTGCAGAGTGGACAAGATCAGCCAACTCCTGCTTGACCTGAGAGTCCGGCAGGAGTCTAGTTTCGGTTCCACCCGAGTAAGAATGGCCTTCTGGTAATCCCCCATATGACCAACATAGTTCAGGGCCCTAATCCCCAGCATGGAAAAAGTGAAGATCTTCTTACCATACTGGTCCAGTAGACGGGATTCTTTGTCAGGTGGCGACGAGCTAAGATGTTTTGGGTTAGCTGACCGGCTGTGAGCGGCGCTAATCACTACCGAGTCAGCACAAGGATGAGAATCTAAAAAATCAACACCCTCGGGAGCCTGATATAGCCTATTCGACTTCCGCGGAAGTGGGGCTAGAGCCGACGGCTGCTTTCAGATAGTGGTAACGAGGTCGGCATGAGGCTCTATCCAGGGTGGCACCATAGTGGGAGCTGTCACGGGCAGATCCAGATGCTCGGCGAGTTTCAACCGCTGAGGGTCTGGTTCCAAAGAGTGCCACTGATGAACCTCCTAGATTTTGTGTAGCAACTCCATAAAAGAAGGATCTTCCAGAGGAGTCCTTGGCCTGGGCTTCAACGGAAAGCGTGGCTCGTCGTCCCTTTCGGAGCAACAGTCAGAGGAATCCGAGGAGTCCGAGGGGGAAGAGGAAGAAGAAGAGGAAAAAGACTCCCTTTCCCGACCCGGGGGAGGAACGGATCCCTTGGGAAGCACCCGAGGAAGTGTATCCTGCCCCTCTCTGGACCCAGAGGGGAGAGCCCTAGTGTCCGAAGGTGATGAGGGAGTGTGCCGCCATGGACATATGGGAAACTGGGATGGCACCATCGTCGGTAGGCGGCTCTCCACCTCCCTGGTGAGCTGAGCCTTGGCCTCAGCCCACCAGGAGGCCAGAGTCTCCTGCAAATCCACTGGCGGCTATGGGGGCGGTGGAGGAGGAGGAGGGTGATAAGGGTATGGATTATATCCATACAGGGAGTATCCAAAACCCAGCGGTGGAAAACCAGGCATCGGGTATTGTGTCGTCGGGTACTGCGACATTGGAAAGACCAGCGTCGGGTACTGTGGTGCCGGATACTGTGGTCCCAGATAAGATGGCGTCGGATAGGATGGAGGGTATCCAGGAGCTGGAGGAGCTGCCGGAGCAGACAGCCTGGCCGGCAGCCTCATGGGCACGTCCAGATTGGAGGGCCCGGCGTCGCGGGCGACATCCGGGAGCCGGATGTCGCCCAGAGTCGGTAAACCGCATCAGAGGCCCTGGCGCTGCCGCGTCCGGGAACCGGGATGCCAGATCTGGGCGCACTCTAAAGGAGGATGGTCTGTCAGAAAAGGAACCCCAGCGCCGCCCAGGAATGGAGGGGAAAACTCGGGTCGGGCTGGGAAAAATCTCGGGTCGGGCTGGGGGACTCAGGGTCCCTGGAGGGCAGTGAAGTCTGCGGAGAACTGCGGACGACGGACGTGGGGGGGTCTGTCGTTGGTTCTTTCACTGACCGGACGTCGGATGAGCCAACGTGTGGTTTTACAGCGAGATCCCGGCGGGCGCCGGAGGAGCCGGCGTCCGACTTATGGGACCCTTCACTGGAGGAAGACCGAGAAGAAGGATCGGACTGGTCCGGTGGGAGAGGAGGCGCACGCCACCCCGAAGGGTCGTGCGCCTTACTGACTTTCTCCGCGTAGATGTCGGAGGAGCCGACGTCCGGCTTACTGGAGTTGCCCACGCTAGTAGGCCGTGAAGCTACGGTCGAACTTGGGGCAGAGGCCTCCAATTGGCACCCGAAAGGACCCAGCGCGAGCCAGAAAGACGGGCCGACGCCGCCACGGAAGCCTCCGAGGCGGCCGTCGAGGGGCGGTCCCCTGGAGGGGACGCTACTTGAGTCCCGGCGACTCCCGAGGGAGACGCGGTGGAGGAGCACTTGTCCCGGTGCCTCTTCTTGTCTTTCTTCTTCCGATGGCCTTCAGGGGAAGTGGATGGCTGCCTCAGTTTTTTGAGCTCTTTCTCCATCAAACTCATCTTTTTCTTCAAGATGTGGGCTTCCAGGAATTGCTGCCACCTTTTCCGGGTAGCCGCGTTGAAGCTGAGGCAGAGCTGGCACTTCTGGACCGGGTGATCGGGGCCTAGACAGAACAGGCACAGAGAATGGCAGTCCTTCTGCGGAGTTGGCCGACAAGTCGCACTTATTTTGAGCTCGGAGGGTGTAGGGACTAATATCAATACCTATGAACTGACTAATGTAAAAAGGCAAAATTATTCAGTAAAACCGACTTAGGGAGGCTGACGAGCAACAAACTTTTCCACGAGGTGCTGCACAAGCTAACGGCAGGAAAGAACTGGAAGGTGGGCGTCAGGGACCGCCCCTTTATACCGACGTCTCCTGATGCCGGTCACCTGATGTGGGGGCGGTCCCTTGCCAAGGACTGCTAGCTAGAAATTTTTCCATGGGGTCCTGCCGCCTGCCGATGTCAGTCCTATATGTAATTACCTACTGCAAGAGCCCTCTTGAAGTAAGATCAGAAGTTAGTGTGGGGAATGGAGGGCAGGTGAGTGGTACTTTGTGGAGAAAACATTTTTTTTTTGCTCCCTCCTCCTCGCAGTACCCATCTCTTCGGGAGTCACCTACGGCCTTTTCAGCCCTCGCTCACCTACCTGGTGACCAGTGCAGTCCATGCCCCATTGAGCCGTGGTTATACCACCAGGCGGGCTACGGGGTGGGGGCCCATGCACCCCGAGACATCTATCTTTCGTCGGGATGCTGTCTCTGGGCAAGTAGGGGCATTGAGGGTCAGGCCTGGTGCTCCATCTACTAGGAGGCCGCGAGGTGTTTTTCCTGGTGTTCTCGCGATGTACCGTGTCCCCTGACGTCAAGGCGCTTGAGCGCCGATGTGTGGCACATCGCCCCCCTGTTAGGCATAGGACTTGTTATACCTCAGGTCTCCACCCAGGGCCAGAAAAGAGCCGAGCTCTGGCTCCCCTCTCCCCCCCCGGCCGGCCCTCCAGCTTCCCGGGCTCATTCCCGAACCCGGGTCACTGGAGTCACAAGCGGAGATCCAACTGCTGCACCGTTGGGCCGGCCGAGAAGACATTCTTGAAAATACAAAGTTAAGGTAAGTAACTTTTTTTTTTTTTTTAAACATTATCTTTATTAGTTTTCAACAAAACATTGAGACATACAAGAGTATACATCAGAGCTGCATTCCATCATTGAACATCTGTTATGCTGATACAATTACGAGCTGAAGGAGATTTATACAGTTGTAAAGGTACATAATAGCTCATATTGTAGTCCTGTTGTAGGAAATGTAAAAACAGGTTACTTACCTGCAATAGTAGCTCTAGGAGTGGTATATGTTGTTCATCCACACTCTCTGGCATGTCCCCTTCCGCTTTAAATCTCACCGGAAGTCTTCAAGCTGACTCCTACCACCCATCCGGGTGGTATAACCCTCGGCTCCACCCCATGATGCCAGATCTTAGCCTGCTGGAAGACAGGTGTTGTGCGTCTGCAGCCAGGGAGGTTGGGTGGGTCCGTGTGGATGAACAACATATACCACTCCTACAACTACTGTTACAGGTGAGTATCCTGTTTTTCTAGGAGCATGGATATGTTGTTCATCCACACACTTTGGCAGACTCCTAGCAGTTCTCTGGGAGGAGGGAGGCAAGGTGCACACCCCCTACTTAGGGAACAGAGATTGGAGAACTGAGGCCCCCAAACCAGCATCCTGGTGAGACTCGAGGTTGATGTGGTAGTGGGTGATGAAGGGGTTTGCTGACTTCCAGGTAGCAGCCCGACAGATTTCCTGGATAGGGATGTCCCTGGAAGCAGCACCCGATGCAGCAGTATGGCGGGTAGAATGAGCTCTTATCCCTCTGGGAGGCTCCTTGACCACCAACTCATAGCACATACCAATGCATGATGTGATCCATCTTGCAATAGTCCATTTGGCTGCAGGTCTGCCAGAAGCGTCTTCAGTGTAGGTGACAAACAGCTGGTGAACCTCTCCCAAAATTTCCACTGTCCTCTCCTTATAATAGGAGAGAGCATGTCTCAGGTCCGAAATGTGGAGCTTGTACTCAGCCTCCGAGGTGTAATTAGGGTAGTATACCGGCAGAGTCAACACCTCATTAAGGTGAAACTCTGACACCACCTTCAGAAGGAATTTAGAGTGGAGGCATAGGACAACCCTGTCCCTGTGGAAAACCAGATAAGGGGAGTCCACGGAAAGTGCCTGGAGCTCCCCTGTCCTTCTGGCAGACATGATAGCCACCAGAAAGGTGGTCTTCCATGACAAGTGTGACAACTCGCACTTGAGCACTGGTTCAAATGGCTTGCCCATGAGCTTTGCCAGTACCAGCAGTAAATCCCACAGAGGTGGAGGTTCACGCACTGGAGGGGATATGTGATCCAGACCTTTGAAAAAGCGCCCAACCACTGTCTTCTGTGCCACCGTTGGCTGACCGGCCCGCGCCCGGTAATCAGAGATGGCTGCCAGGTGCACGCTAAGGGTCGATGACCATAGACCCCCTTTGGAGAGAGACCAAAAGTAGTAAAGAATGTTAGCCAGTGAACAGGACAAACGGTCCAGGCCCTTGCCCTGACACCAAATGGAAAACCTTTTCCATCTGAAGGTACAACATTTCCGTGTCAATTCCTTTCTGGATGCCTCCACCATGGTGTAGACATATTTGGAAAGACCCAAAGCCTGGAACTCTAGCCACTCGGGTACCAGGCTGTGAGGTGCAGGGATTGAAGGTCCGGATGGAATACCTTCCCCTGGTTGAGTGATACCAGGTCTGGGCATGCTGCAAGCCGTTCAGGGTGCCTGCAGCTGAGGCTGAGGAGATCTGGATACCAGAACTGGCACGGCCAGTCTGGGGCTACCAGGATCACCTTCGCCTTGCCCTCCGCACCTTGAGGAACACCTTGTGGATCAAGGAAAATGGAGAGAAGGCACAGAGGAGGCCTGGGGTCCACGGCCTTGAGAAGACATCCCCCTGCAGCGAGCCCTGCTGAGGGGGGCAGGCATGAAACAGCCTCAGCTTGGTGTTTTCCCATGAGGCAAAAAGGTCCACCATCAGTTTGCCCCAGTGGGAGAACAGGCTATAAGCTATCTCTGGATGGACAGACCAGTCGTGGGATGTCTGGCCTAAGTGGCTGAAAGCATTTGCCAGATGGCTCGAGGCTCCTGCCACATGGATGGCTAGGAGATCTGCCTCTAGTCGACTCACGAGGGTCCAGATGAGGAGTGCCTCCCTGCACAGCAGACGGGAGTGCGTGTCGCCCTGTTTGTTGAGGCAGTACATGGTCATGGTATTGTCCGTCTGGACTTGAACCACTTGACCCCAGAGCTGAGAAGCGAAAGCTGACAGTGCCAGTCTGACTGCTCTGAGCTCTAACAGGTTGATGTGGCATCAGGACTCCTCGGGAGTCCAGAGCCTGTGGACTCTTTCGTCCCCCACATGGGCTTCCAGCCCATGAGAGAGGCATCGGTCGTGAGGACGACAGACGGCTCAGGGTGGATAAAAATACGATCTCTTCCTGCAACCGGTCTGGGGCGGTCCACCATTGGAGAGCATCCTACATCTTCTGTGTTACAGTGATCAGTAGGTCGAAATGACAGTGGTGCCGAATCCACTGGGTGGCCAGCTCCCACTGGAGGGGGTGCATGTGCAACTGGGCCCAGTGGACCACTGAGGTGCACACCGCCATGTAACCTAGAAGGCGCAGAAAGTCCCGGGCAGGGCGCAACTTCCCAACCAGAACTGATTGGGTAAAGGAGGAAAGAACCTCTGCCCTGACCGCCGGGAGCCGAGCTCTGGCTTGACAAGAGTCGATCTCTGCCCCGATGAAGCCCATCACCTGAGAAAGCTAGAGTTCCAGCTTGGCCTCATTGATCAGGAGGCCAAGTTAAGAGCAGGTCTGGAGAGCAAGGTCCCTGGACCTCTCCACCTCCTGTTGGGTGGAGCCTGCTAGGAGCCAATCGTCGAGGTAAGGATAAATCCTGCCCCCTCAAGATGGTCCACCACCACTGCAATGCATTTGGTGAAGACCCGTGGTGCCGATGATAGGCCAAATGGCAGCGAAGTCTGCAGAGAACCAGGGACGATGGACGTGGGGGGGGGGGGTCCGTCGGTTCTTTCATTGACTGGACGTCGGATGAGCTGACATACGGTTTTACAGCGAGATACCGGCGGGCGCCGGAGGAGCCGGCGTCCGACTTACGGGACCCTTTGCCGGAGGCAGACTGGCTTAGAACTCGTACAGGGTCTCTTCGATCCTGAAGCGGAGGAACCACTGATGGGACAGACAGATTGGGACGTGAAAGAACGCATCCTGCAGATCCATTGAACAGAACCACGTTTCCCTCCAAGGATGGTATGATCTGGGACAGCGTGACCAACCGAAATGTGCGTGACTTGAGATAATGATTCAGGTCATGCAAATCTAGAATGGGGCACCAGCCCCCCCATCCACTTGGGCACCAGGAGGTAATGGAGACAAAGGCTGGGTCAGCTGGAGGATCTGCCACTGGAGCTACTGCTTCCTTGAGGAGGAGCTGAGCGATGTCATCTCTGACAGCTGACTGGGTCTGAGCGGATACTTGTTCCTCCTGAGGGGCGTGGGATCGGCCTGGAGGGTACTGCTCGAATTCCAGAGGCAGTCAGTCAGTATCGGCAGAACTGCCAGTACGCCTGAACAAAGAGGCGTTCACCAGGCTCTTGACGATGGGTACTCTGTGAACCCCGCTAGGGACCCCATGGGCACCACGTACTTGCGGGCAGACGGAGCTGGACAAGAGGCAGGACGCTGCCAAAGTTCGAGGGCCGGGCCGACAATAGCCTCGGCCACAGGAAAGACCTCCGTCGGGGTATCCTCTCTCTTAAGGATGTCCGTAAGAGGGTACTCCACCTTTTTCTGGATTGGCTCCAGGGGTCATCCCTGTAGATTCAGAGATGAGGCGAAGGATCCTTTGATAAAATGAGGGACCTTCCTTCGTCTCTAGGCCAACGGTCAATTCATCATCACCTGGATATGAATGCAAGCTGGTGACGTCTGAATCCGAGGAATCCGCTACAACGGCCTACCACCCAGGTCACCTTCAACTCGCTGAGGGCGGTCCGGGGTGACCATGACCGACAATCGCCGGGGAAGCCTGGTATCTTGTCTGTCTTCCTTGGAAGGAGCTCCTCCCACAGGCTGTTTGGGCGGTGGTTCCACCACAATTGGTGGAGAGACCGTTTTGGGCCAACAGGTGGTTTTGCAGGCTCTGCGGGCTGAGAAACTGATTTAATCGGCTCTGAAGGAGTTGGCTTTGGCCTAGGAGGAGAAAGCCAGGTAAATGCTGGTGTAGAAGCTGAAGTGGGCTTGTGCCCGGTCAAAATTCGCTGTTGCCACATAAGGTCCTCGTAGAGCCAACGGAGTTTCCGCCGGAGCCTCTCCTCATCCAAGGAGGACAAGATGGCATCGCCTCTTTTTAGCACGCTTATGGCTCTTCCTCGGACTGTCGGACGTGGGGGTCAGAGACCTCGATCGAGATTGGGCGGGCTAACTTGATCACTCAGGAGACACTGGCGGGACCGGTGATTTCCCGGGATCTGGGTCATTTTGGAGTACCAGCAGGCTGGGTCTCGTCATCTGGAAAGACCAGATTATGGATTCGAACGAGGGAATCGTCGACCAGAGTCAGCGATATTGGATCGATAGGCTCGATCATGATTTCTACCTCGCCGATAGATAATTCAGTCGATTGACCAGACGGCACAGCCGAAAAGCCAGCGGTCAAAGAAGCAATCTCGACCAAAGTAGAGACCGCATGCTCCTGGGACCGAGGTCTCTCCTGCTCCCAAGAACGTCTCCGTTGAAACAAAGATGCTCCAGGGTCCTTCTCCCACTTACAGGATCGAGAGGAGTGCAAGCCCGCAGGCGCCTCTCCTTTGGTTGGGAGAGACTAGCACAACTCTCGGAAGGAACCCGAGAAGGTGGAACCCAGGTTGAGTGGAATGAAGAAGCTCCGAGAGGAATCTGCAGCACGAGCCGCTTCCTTCTGGAACGCTTGCATGCATTCCAACTGCTCAGTGGATCCCGCAGCCATGGAAACCACCCACCGAGCCTCCTTGGATTTCACCGGAGGATTCCTCTTCTCCAGCCTCACCAGCTTCAAGACACAGATTGCATTTCGAGGTGTCATGGTCGACACCGAGGCAATAGATGCACGAAGTGTGGGGAACAGTGCATGACATCTTCTGGCCGTAAGGGCACTGACAAAACCCAGGAAAATACTTGTCTTCCATGATCGAAGCAGAAAACTTGAGATTGCTAACGCAAACAATGTGAATTTTCGTTAAAACTGAAGGTTTGAAAGCCAGGGCCTACAAAATGCGTGAGCAAGAGGAAAGCAACCTGAATCTTCCAGCGGAAAGGAAGATCAGGTGTCATGGAGCAGAGCCGAGGGTGGGTGGGAGGAGCCAGCTTGAAGACTTCCGGTGAGATTTAAAGCGGAAGGGGACATGCCAAAGAGTGTGGATGAACAACATATCCACGCTCCTAGAAATAATAATTAAGGTCCAGGGAGTGCCAGATTCTCCCCATCACACTCGAAATCTTCTTGTTGTTTTAGGCGGGTCAACAACACAGGACAGATGCACTTCATAGTTATCAACAGGCTCGCCCACCTATCACATGTTAGAAGTAACGGATTCGTTGAGTCTTAAGAGTCTCATACTTGATGTGTGGTCTAGAACACAGGACTAATATTTCAGTTTCTAACTGATTGTACTCCGATACAAGTAAATGGGGGGAGGAGGTGGTATGTGGGAGGGTAATGGGAAAAAAAGCAACAGAGGAAGGAAACAACTGGGGAGACAGGCAATGTTAAGAACCTACTTAAAGAGTAAGTAGTAAGCGGGTTTCCAAAGAGTGCTCATGATTCAGTTTTCACTTGTATTAGTCACCTTACTAGAAACATAGAA
Organism: Neoceratodus forsteri; assembly: GCA_016271365.2. Taxonomy (NCBI): domain Eukaryota; kingdom Metazoa; phylum Chordata; order Ceratodontiformes; family Ceratodontidae; genus Neoceratodus; species Neoceratodus forsteri. The sequence continues at coordinate 515,734,588 of CM028137.1, forward strand.
TTTGCCAGTAGATAAGTACCATACAGCGAACCTAGTCTGCCCATTTCCCAACTTGGTTTGGCAATCCCTACTCTTATCTGGACTGCCTTTCCCAGACTCTCTTTATTTATTTATTTAGATTTAGGTAACCGGGTAAGCCCACTGAGACCAGAGGTCCCTTTTTCAGGGGCGACCCGGAATTAGTTACAGTGGATTACATACATTGGTATCAATATACAGTATTTACAGCTGATGCATACAAGGAATTGGTATCAAGCACTTAAGACGCAGTCCTCAGTGGCTGTACTACAGGGTGCCTTTTATGGTTATACCATGCACTTTTGAATCCCTGTATTGTTTTTGCTTCCACCACCTCCACTGGTAGGCTGTTCCATGGATCAACCCCCCTCTATGTGAAAAATACTTCCTAGCATTTCCCTTAAGCCTCCCTCCCTCTAGCCAGCCTCATGTTACGTCCCCTTGTCCTTGTGCACTTTCGTCTCTGAAATATGCTCCCCTCCTGTACCGTTTATTCCTCTAAGGTATTTGAAAGTGTCTATCATATCCCCTCTCTCCCGTCTCTCTTCCAGTGAATAGATGTTTAGTTCCTTGAGTCTTTCCTCATAAGGCTTGTGGTGCAGTCCATGTATCATTTTTGTTGCTCTTCTCGGGGACTGCTTCCATTTTGTCTATGTCCTTCCTGAGATGTGGTCTCCAGTATTGGACACAGTATTCCAAATGAAGCCTCACCAGTAATCTATACAGTGGCATCACCACTTCACTCCTCCTACTAGCTATGCCCCTTCCTATGCACCCCAGCATTCTGTTTGCCTTCCCCACTGCTTTTTCGCATTGTTTGGCTGACTACAGGTCATCGGAGATGATAACCCCCAGGTCTCTCTACTGACTTGTGGTGGCGAGAACCTGACCCCCATCCTGTATTCCTCTCTTTGGCTTCTGTGTCCCAGGTGCATTATCTTGCACTTAGTGTTGAAACCCAACTGCCAAACCCTTGACCATGCCTCAAGTAGTCTTAGGTCATTTCTCATTTTATCTAGCCCCTCCTGTGTGTCGACTCTGTTACAGATCTTGGTGCCATCTGCGAACAGGCATACTTTCCCCTTCAGTCTCTCTGAAAAGTACAGTTACGTAAGAACTTACCATAACAGTAGATCTTTGAGAGAAGCTCTTGTAGCAGGTAACACAATTAGGACTGACGCCACCAGGTGGCAGCTTCTGGCAATTCATTTCTCCAGCAGCACCGACACGGGAACGCCCCCCACCGATGTCAGCTCCACCCCGACGTCACCCTATATAAGGGAGGAGTTCCCCACGTGCTCCAGTTCTTGTACACCACCCCCGTCAGGCACAGAGATGGTAACAGGCAATAGCCAGAAAGGATGATCCAAAATATTTCCTCACAATGGAGAAAAAGCCAGCCAGGAAAAGGCCCGATCCCTGGGGGAAGGAGGGAGGGCGGGAAATACACCTGCCGCAAGAGCTTCTCTCGAAGATCTACTGTTATGGTAAGTTCTCACATAACTGTACTATCTTACTTTGAGAGGAAGCTCTTGCAGCATGTAGCACAATTAGGATGGATTCCCAAGCAGTATAAATTTATAACAACCCCTGGAAGGGGGAAAAGTATGTAAATGAACAGTAGAAACAGAGAGGGTCCCTCAGAAAACCAGGCCCTGCAAAACTGCAAGACCAAAACCAGCTCTGCTTCTGGAAATGATGTTAAGGCTGCAATGCCTGACAAAGGTATGAACAGAACTCCAGGTAGCGCCAGCACAAACGTCCGCTGCAAGGACCTGCTTCAGTGCCGCGAAAGAAGCAGCGACAGCTCTGGTAGAGTGAGCTTTAACCTGTAAACCTATTATGCTTCTGATAACAAAAAGTAATGCAATGGACCAACCAGCATGGCAGTGCCTGTTTGGTGACCGGGCGACGAAAGGACCTTTGAGCAAAGGATACAAAAAGTTGATCAGATTTCCAGTCCCGTTTGGTCCTGGCCAAATAACTTCGGACAGCCCTGTGGACATCCAAGGAGTGGAGCAGGGCTTCCCCCCCATTAGAATGCTCCGGGTAGTACACCGGAAGCTGTACGGATTGGTTCAGGGTGAGCTCTGAAACCACCTTCAGTAGAAACTTCAAGGTGGTGCGAAGGTCGACCCTATCCTTATGAAAAATTAGGTAGGGCTCCATATACAAGGGCTTGAAGTTCTAAAATGCGCCTCACCGAAGTAATGGCTACCAAAAGCAGAGTTTTCCAGAATAGGAAACGAAGCTCAGCCCATAGCCTGTTCTGGGGCGTAAGCTCCAGTACAAAAAGGAGATCCCAAGGGGCACAGTATCCTGGATGGGAGGTCTGATACGCAGAATACCTTGCAGGAAGGCTTTAGAGACCTCCATCTGAGTCACCGTCTTATTTAGCATTGGCAAGTGATAAGCGGAGATGGTGGCCAGGTGTGCCTTGATGGAGGAATAACTGAGACCTGACTCCGAAAGTGAGAGCAGGTATTCTAAAATGGAGTTAACCGGACAGACCAGTGGGTCCACCCTCTTGGCTGTGGCCTAGATACAGAAAAGTTTCCACTTCATGGAATAAGTGGCCCTGGTGGCAGGCTTACATGCCTCAACCAAACTTGCACTACCTGATCAGACACACCAAATCTAGCTTTAGCTAGGTCCTGAGGAGCCAGGCATGCAGGTGAAGAGCGTGCAGATTCGGATGGATCAGGGAACATCTGTCCTGAGACAGAAGATGAGAGGAGAGGAGAGTAGAAGAGGTAGCGGAGGCTCTGCCGCTAAATTCTGAAGCAAAGGAAACCAACTCTGTCAAGGCCATAGTGGTGCGATCAGAATGAGGGTGGAAGGTTCCGACTGCACCTTGAGGAGAACTTTCTGCAGTAGTGGGAAGGAGGAGGAAAGTGTAGAGAAACCTCCCCTTCCAGGAGAGGGACAACGCACGTGCCAAAAAGCACCAGGCTCTGGACCTAGCGAGCAGAAACTGGGCAGCTTAGCGTTGAATTGTGACGCGAAGAGATCCTGTTCTGGTATTCCCCACTGGCAGAAGATGTGATCTGCGACTTCTTGAAGCAGCTCCCATTCGTGAGCCTGCAACTTTGCCCTGCTGAGCGCATTGGCAAGCACGTTTTGTTCTCCTAGAACGTGTACTGCTATTAACGTGAGCTGGTGCTCCAAAGCTCAATCCCACACCCACATGGCTTCCCCGCAGAGGGGATACGAGTGTGTGCCACCCTGTTTGTTGATGTACAACACTACCGAAGTGTTGTCCGTCTGGACCAACAGGTGACCCAGCACTAGGACCGAGACCAGGGCTTGAAGGGCATAAAGGACCGCTCTCAGCTCCAGAACACTGATATGCAGATCTTCCTCTATTGGGGACCAGGAGCCTCGAGTGTGATGTGTCCCCAAGTGGGCACCCCATCCTGAGGATGACACATCTGTGGTCAAAATCTGGGTCAGTGCCCCTGTGTGGAAGGGGATACCCGCCAGCAAATTTTGTGACTACATCCACCAGCGTAATTCTCGGGGGATTGGCTCCGAGATCTGGATCGAGGCATCTAAGCTGTCTAGCGTTTGATCCCACTGAACTCTTAGCAACCACTGGATGGTTCTCATGCGTAGTCGTGCCAGAGGGACCGAAACTATGGCAGCTGCCATATGCCCCAACAGCCTGAGGAGGAGCCTTGCAGGGACTCGTGAGGCTGAAGAGATCTGGTATGCCAGGACCTGAATCCAACCTGCTCTGTCGGAGGGAAGAAACACTTTCCTGAGAGTGGTATCCAGAAGAGCTCCAATGAACTGGATGTTCTGGGACGGGAGAAGATGAGACTTGTCGCTGTTGACAGTGATCCCCAGGTGCTGAAACAGCAAAATGGAGTCCCTGATGGTTTCCAACAGGAGGGACCTGGTGGGAGCCAGGAGGAGCCAGTCATCCAGATAAGGAAACACGAAGTAGCCCAGTCTCTGCAGTGCTGCGGCAACCACTGCCAGGCACTTGGTGAAGACCCTGGGGGCTGAAGAGAGACCGAAGAGAAGGACTCAGAAATGACGGTCCTTGTCTTCAAACCTGAACCTCCGAAATCTTCGATGACCCCTGGAGATAGGGTTATGCAAGTAGGCATCTTGCATATCCAGGGACGCCAACCAGTCTCCCACCGAGATGAAGGGCAGGAGACCATCCTGAATCTCTGGTAGGAGACCCATTGGTTCAGATCGCTGAGGTCCAGAATGGGCCTGAGGTCTCCCGACTTCTTCGGGACTAGGAAGAAGTGGGAGAAGAACCCTCTCATTCGCCAGGGAATCGCTCAATGGCATGCTGTCCAAAAAGGAATACTATCTCCTTCTGACCAGCGCCGGTGTTCCTGGGATAACTGGATAGGGCAGTGGTCTGTCTGGCGGAATGGTGTCGAACTCTAAGTGCCCGAACTCCAACAGCTCGAAGATCCACTGGTCGGAGGTCCCTTGACTCAACACATCTACGTAGAGGGAAAAGCGGTCTCTGACCAGCTCCCCTGGCGAGGTGTCTAGGGGAGGAGGGTGACCTGGATAGTCAGGCGGTGGGAGGGGTAGGGAGGGTGGCAGTGGCTGCCTTGGTCTATCTAGAGGAGGAGACAGAGGATACTCTGGCTCCGCCCCTGTGACTGAAGCCGCCTCGCTGAGAGTGGGGCTAGAAGGGAAGCTGCTGAGGCTGATGTCCCTGTCCCCCATGGCCATGAAAAACAAGGCTTACAAGAACGCCCGTTTCGGGAGGTACATGGACTGCACGGTTCAGATGGCCTTGCCGGAGTCCTGCAGCCTGGTGATGATCTTCTCCGTGTCCTCGCCAAAGAGCATGGAGCCCTTGAAGGGAGCATCCAGAATGTTTGTCTGAACATCTGGATCGGACTCAGAGACCCGAAGCAAGCATGGAGTCAGAGGCAAATGCCAGTGGCGGCTGCCCTGGAAGAGGTGTCCGCAGAGTCATAGGCTGATCTCAGAATGTGGGTATCCATATCTGAGCCGGTCTGAAGCAGTCTCGCAAGTTCTGCCCGCTGAGGGCAATCGGGCATGCTTTGCACAATGCCCAATCCTTGTTCCCAAAGGGCGTTTTGGAATTGGACCATGTGTGTCAGGAAGTTGAGACTCCTGATTCTGCAGGTGGCAACAGAGTACACCTTGCCCCATGAAATCCAGCTGCTTTGACTCTGTCAGGCAGGTGAGTGCTCAGTTTGGGGCTTCATGAACGATCAGAGCCGTCAAATCACCACTGAATCAGCTTACGGTGGTTCGGCCAAGAAAGGGTGGTCCTTAGGGGCCCGGTAGAGACAATATGCCTTCTTGGGCATGGTCACGAACGTGACATCCTCAAAGGTGTCATCCATGGGAGGGACCACCACTGGCTTAGGGTCTTTTTAGCGGAGGTATTTAGCCAATCACAGTCGCTCGGGGTCCAGGGCCTCAGTGTCCCAGCCCATGTTGGCCTGGATGTGCCTCATCACCTCCATGAAGCTAGGGTCATCCAGAAGAGATTTTGGGTGTTCCTCCATGCCCCCTAAATCTGGGTTGATGTCAGAGTCCATACGGGAAGTGTCGGAGTCCACATGTGAATCTGAGGCCGAAAAGGATGGGGACCTATGCAGTTTCCTCTTACGCTTCGTGTCCAGAGATGGAGAGCAGGAGGAACTGCTGGACCTGGTCCTCCTGCATCTCTTGTCCTTGTGTTTCTTAGGTGCTGGCTCCTTCCCTGCCTCTTGGTCGGAAGGTTCCGAGGCGTCCAGCATGGGCACCAGATTGGGCATCGGAGGTGCCCCTGCTGGGAGATCATGTTTTACCAAGTCCCACCACTGGGAGAAGAGCTCCTTCACCTGCGAAAGGTTCAATTTAGGGGAACTAGGTGCAGGGGGTGGAGGAGCACCAGAGCCTGTACTGGCGCCAGCACCATTGTCGGGGAGTACCGGCATCGGATCTGAACCCTTGTCGCCGGTGTTGATAGGCACCAGTGTAAGCCTAATGGGTGGCGTCGGAGGGTCATGAGCTCCCCCGTCATCAGGTGGACCGACGACTGTGGCGATGGGGTCTCAGAACTAATGTCGGAAGGCGCCGGGGTGGCTGGCGGCGGGAGGACTTTGACCAGCGGAATGATGGCCTTCGCCGGAGTGGCCACGGGTGGACGATGGTAAGGCAGTCGCTTGTCCTTAGAGCCAGATGGGCATACCTTGGAGGCATGAGCCTTGGGACGATCTTACTTATGCTTTGAGGATTTCTCAACTGAGCGACGGTCAGCCGCCGAAGCCGGGCGCCAGTTGGAGTCCTTAGATTTCGGTGGCAAGGACGAGGCCCGACCACCTGAACACCCGGAGGCCTTACTCGACTCCTGGGAGTCGGCCTTGGAAGAGGAGGCAGAGCAGGAGAAGTTCTTACCTGTGCCTGGTGAGAGAGCTTCTCAGTGGGTGGGTGCACCTTCAGAGGTTGGAGGGTGGTCCCTGAAGACTTGACCACAGAGGATTCCATGGCCAATTTGAGGGTCGTGAGGCAGGAATCATGCCCCGATGACCCGGACTTCGAGCCCAAGGACCTGGGCCTAGAGTGGGACCTCTCTTTCTTCTGATGTTCCTGGTGTTTGTGGTCGGGAGGGTGATCAGAATCCCCTGAGGACGAGGCTCATTCCATTGCGGCCAATTTGGACTCCACTAAAAAGGTGGAGAGAGACTTCTGACGCCTGATATGCGTTCGGGAGTTGAAGGCCTGACAATAGGGGCAGGTGTCGGGCTCGTGGTCGGCCCCGAGACAGAAAGAACACGCAGAATGGCCATCCTTCGAGGGTATCTGTCGTCTACAGGAGCACTTGTTGATGTGCCCCTTGGAGGAAGATGACAAAGAGGCTGAAAACAAAAGAAAATCGGTGGAGAAGGAAGGAGAGCGATCTTTACTGCGAGCGGTAACCGAAAGAGCTAACCCTGACCGTGCGGCAGGAAAGAACTGGAGCACGTGGGTAACGCCTCCCTTATACAGGGTGACGTCGAGGGTGGAGCAGACATCAGTGGGGGGCGTCCCACGTCGGTACTGCTGGAGAAATGCTGCCACCACTACAATGCACTTGGTGAAGACCCTGGGGGCCGAGAAGAGGCTGATCGGCATGGCCTGGAACTCGTACAGAATCCCTTCCGAGTGGACCCGCAGGAACCGTTGGTGGGATGGAGGATGAGGATGTGAAAAAAAGCTTCCTGAAGGTCCAGGGAGCAGAACCACATGTCCTGCCCCAGGGACAGAATGATCCGATTCGGAGTGACCATCCGGAATTTGTATGACTGAAGAAACTGGTCAAGGTCATGCAGATCCAGTATGGGGTGCCAGCCCCCTATCTGTTTTGGAACCAGAAATTATCTAGAGGCAAACACCAAATCGGCCATGACATCCTGGACATGAACCACTGCCTCGTTCTGGAAGAGCTGGGCGATGTCCTCCTGAACAGCGGAAATTTCGATGGACACATCATCTTCCCATGGGGTGTGGGTATGGCTGGGCAGGACAGCCTTGAACTCCAGAGTCAGACCACGGCCGACCACCTTGAGCACCAACCTGACCAAGGTAACAGCGGACCAGGCTGAAGCGAAGTGGCATAGCCAGCCTCCCACAGGAGGTCCTGGGAGGACAGAGAAAGGTACCCCCCAACCCATCACTGTGCAGGCTTGGAAGCAGCAGACCCTCGGCCACTGGACTTCTTGGCAGCGGAAGAGGATTGCTTCGGGTAAGGCCACCAGGCCTGCTGCTGTCCCGCAGGGGGTTGAGATGGTCTGGCCGCTGGGGCAGAGTAGGGCAGAAACTGAAAGGGCTTTTTCTTAACTTTCTGGCCCTTAACATCTTTTTGCATGTATGTGATGGAATCCAGGGTGGCGCTGGACTTCTCAATATAGGTGAGATGGCCATCCATGTCGGGGTCGAACAAGTTGGTGCCCAAAAAGGGAACATCTGCCAATTTGTGCTGGGTAGCGGTTGTAAAAGTTGAAATCTGCAGCCACAGCCTGTAGCGCATAGCCACTGCTGAGGCCACTGACCTGGCACACGAGTCACCAATTTTCAGGACCATCTGGAGCTGCTGTTTAGCCACAGAGTGGCCTTAATCATGGACCAACTTGACCGGCACCTGAAGGTCAGCCGAAAGCTGAGGGATAACCCGATCCAGGGTACCCAACAAGACATGGACAAAGTTGCCCATCATAACGGCTGAACTAGCCTGCCGAAGGCTAAGACAAGGCCGTATAGACCCTCTTGGCTGTGTGGTCCAATTTCTTGAACTCCTTGTTGGGATATTTATTGATGTCCTCAACATTGCCCATGTGCCGAAAGAGCAAGTTGGTGACCAGCCCTTCGGCCGAAAGGTGGCTGGGAAACCTGGACAGGGACCATGTATTTGCGGACCATATGGGCCGATGGCGTATGGCAGGAGGCTGCCACAGCTCAGAGCGGGGCCAAGAATAGCCTCCACAACAGGGAAGGTGACCCCTGGGGAGTCATCCCTATCGAGGATCTCCGTCAAAGGGTACTTTGCACACTTCTGGACAGGCTCCAGCGGGATGCCCATTGATTCAGAGATCCAGCAGAGCAGGGCCCCAAAGCAAGTAGGCCCCTGCTCTGCCAAAAGGTCCTCCCCCGACTCATGGTCAAAGCCCAGGGTCTGGTGTGAATGCACTGAGGAATCCGATGTGTCCAAGAACTTGAACACTGGCTGAGCCCTCGTATCCCCGCTGATGATGTGAGGTTCATTGGTCCGAGTCACAGTGACTGACAGCCGACGGGGAAGCCAGGTGCACCCAGACTTAGGAGGAGGCCTTTCCTTGGGCTGCGGAGGTGGGGGCTCCACCAGAATGGATGGAGAGGCCACCGTCGGCCTAGTTGGGGTGGGGGGCTGGGGCCAAGGTTGCAGTGGCCATGGGAACACTGGAGGAGGCTGAGGCACAGGGAACAGCGTGCTGCCAGCGCCAAGAGGCAACAGTTGCCACATGAACTCCTCGTAACGGCAGAGCTGATCTTCCTCTGAGGAGGAGGAAGAAGAGGAATACCGGTGGCGTCTCCTGCCCGAGTGTCGAGGGAGGGACAGATGGCCGCATCGGGAACCACTAAAGCTGAGAGACCTCGACTGCAGGGGAACCGTATGGTGAGAAGATGCAGGGATACGCGAAGGACGCCTGGGATCCCCTGAAAGGTCGGCTCCTGGGGAGAAGGGTCTGGATCAGCGTGCTGATCTGGCCCACCCAGGGAGAGAACAGGCAGGACCGGGGTCCTGGAGAGGGAGTCCGCCTCCTCGTCCTGTGACAATGGGTCGACCAGGTCGAGAAAAATCTCGACTGGCAAGTCAGCCTGCATCTCGGCCAACAGGCCCAATGGACTCCATGGGGCCAGTGGCCTGGACAGAAGTGTCGGCCGAAGCGGACAGCTCAAAGGACCACTGAGCCATCGGAAGCGCAGGAACCAGAGGTCCGAGTGCACTCATGGTCCCACATGACTCATGACAGGGAATTTTTACCCTTAAGAATCCCGTTTAGATGGTTTCAACACCCAGGAAGGGCACAGAGATGCAGAAGTTGACGGCAGATAAGAACCGCAAGTCCCATCTAGTCTGCCTATTTTTTCTACCTTATGAATGTGCCACAGGCCTTTATTCTGTTAATAGCCTGTATTCATACTCATCTGTATTGCTCCCTTATGCCTATCCCAAGCATGTTTGAAGCTCTGCACTGTATTCATATCCTGAGGTAGGCCGTTCCATGCATCCACCACCCTTTATGTGAAAAAGAACTTCCTCACATTACCCCTTAATCAGTCTCCCTCTATCATGCTGTGTCCTCTTGTCCTGATATTTTTCTTATATTGAAACATGTTAGACTCTTTCACCTTGTTAATGCCCTTAAGACGTTTGAGTGTTTTGATCATATCACCTCTGTCCCTCCGTTGCTCTAGGGTATACATACTGAGCTCCATTGATCTGTCCTCATATGTTTTCTGATGCAGTCCCTGCATCATTTTGGTTGCCCTTCACTGGACTGCCTCTATTTTGTTAATGTCCTTGTGCAGGTGCGGCTTCCAGTACTGCACGCAGTACTCCAGATGGGGCATAACCCAGTGTCTTGTAAAGAGGGATTATTACTTCCCTCTTATGACTTGTGATACTCCTATTAATACACCTCAACATCCCTCAAGCCTTACCTACTGCTTTAGTGGTCTGCTTGGATGATTTCAGGTCATCTGTGATGATGATGCCCAAGTCTCTTTCTTCCCTTGTGATAGCCAGCAACTCCTTCCCCAACCTACAGGTAGCTTCAGGGTTTCTCTTCCCTATGTGCATGATCTTGCACTTTGTGTTAAATCCCAGTTGCCACTCTTCCGACTATTTTGTCAGTTTTTCCAGATCCCTTCTCATTCTGTCCACCCCATCTGGATCACCTACTCTGTTGCAGATCTTGGTGTCATCGGCAAACAGGCAAACCTTACCCTCCAGTCCATCTGCAATGTCACTGATGAAGATACTGAAGAGGACTGGCCCCAGGACTGATCCCTGAGGTACCCCACTTCTGACTGTATACCGTTTACCACCACACTCTGTTTACTGCCCACCAACCGGCTGACCAACTTCTGACCCACCCCGAGCCTACCCCGCTTATTAATCAATCTTCTATGTGGAACAGTATCGAATGCTTTGCTGAAGTCAACGTAGGCGACATCAACTGCACCCCCCTGGTCCACCACTCTGGTTACCCAGTCAAAGAAATCTATGAGATTAGTTTGCAGGACCTTCCTGTTGTAAACCCATGCTATCTTGGATCCTGTGCTCCTATGAATTCCAGGTGTTGCGCTATCCTTTCCTTAAGGAGTACCTCCATAATCTTGCCCACTACTGAGGTAAAATTGACTGGTCTGTAGTTCCCTGCCTCCTCCCCACTGCCACTCTAGTCTTCTGGGACCTCTCTTGTGCTTAGAGACTCACTAAACAGTTCTGATAATGGCTCTGCTAGTTCCACCCTTAGCTACTTTAGTACCCTTGGATGTATGCCATCAGGTCTCATTGCCTTGTCCACCCTGAGCTTAGCGAGCTTTTTAACAGGACCCATTCTTTTGTGAAGGGACTTGTGCACACCTCCCTCCCACGTGTCCACGGTGCTGAGCTGTGGGCCGTGCCCTACCTTCTCCTCAGTAAATACTGAGCAGAAGTATTTATTTAGGAAAGATGCTTTTCCTTGGTCCTCCTCCACACACTCCCCCTTATCCCCTTTTGACCATAGCAATACCCACTCTGTACTTTCTTCTTTCACTAATGTATCTATAGAAAGTCTTGTCCTCTTCTTTTATTGTTCATGCTAATGTTTCCTAGGTTTGGGCCTTTGCCTGCCTTGCTGCCGTCCCTGTTTCCCTTAGGGAAGTTTGGTATGCCCCCGTCTTCATCCCGCTGCATTCCCTTATATTTCCAAAGGCATATCTTTTGGCTCTGATCTTTTCTGCTACTGTTTTTGAGAACCAAAGTAGTTTCCTCCTTCTTTTGCTCTTGCTTTTCTCCCTAAAACAATGGGATATTTCTTCAAGTATTGCATCCTTAATGTTTTCCACTTTGCCTGTACCTCCTCACCTACATTTCTTCTTGCCAGGGCTAGCTTAACTCTGTTGGCCAACTTATCAAACTCAGCTTCTCTGAAATCCCATATTTTTGCCTTGGAATGGGATGATTTAGTTCTAGTGGCCAAATTGAACCATACCATGTGATGGTCACTGACCCTCAGGTCACCTTCTACCTGGAAATCCGTAATCCTTTCCCCATTAGTCAGTACAAGTTCTAGGATAGCCCTGTCTGTTGTTGGTTGTTGTACCAGTTGTTTGAGGCCCCCCCCTGCAGGGAATCCACTATGTGTCTAGTTCTGGTGGATGTTCCTGCTGGTATTGACCAATCTGTATCTGGCATGTTGAAGTCTCGCATTATCAGAACCTCCCCTTTAGCTGACATGTTTTGTATATCTTCTAACAGTAATGTGTCTTTGTCCTCCCCCTGGTCTGGAGGTCTGTAGACAAACCCAGGTCATACGGCTGTCCCATTTCCTGTTTCCAGGGTGACCCACAGTTCTTCTGGCTCCTTATGTGTATTCTGAATTTCTGTAGCTTTGATATTTTCATTGACATAAGGCTATCCCCCCCTCTGCACCTCAGTCTCTTCTGAACAGTGCATAGCTGGGTACTGAAGTCTCCCAAGTGTGGTTACTGGTGAACCATGTCCAATTTAGCCTTTGTCATTGTTGCCTCCAGGACTGGGATCTTGTTTCCCAGACTGAGGGCATTTGTGTACATGATTTTCCATTGGCCAGATTTCGGTGTGTTACATGTTGGGCGAGGTCCGGCTTTTCCCCTGCGCATCATATGGGGAGCCAGACCTTTTTCCTTACTTGGTGATGCAAATGAACTACAAACATGCTGAACTCCTGTTTGATCACTAGCAGAGGTGTTCTTCCCATTCGATGTATCGGGTGCTGCACCCCTCACCCCATTTGCTAGTTTAAATATTCTGCAAAGACATCAAACTTCTGCCCCAATGCACTGACTCCCCCTTAGTCAGATGCAGTCCATTGAATTTAGAGAACTTTCGCTCCCAAAACTGTTGCCAGTTACCTACAAATTTGTGTCCTTTTTCCTGGCACCAACCCTTGAACCACATGTTTAGCTCCCCTATCACCCCTTCTCTGACCTTCCCATCTGCCCCCCTCTCTCCCAGACCGGTAGAATCTCGGAGAAGGAGATGCTGGACGAAATGGATGACAGTTTGCCTCCCAGCCTGGTCAGGTGTTCCTTGGTCTCCACAACTGACTGGCTGGCGAGATCGGTAGTCCCTATGTGTACCAGGACGTCAATATTTTCACCTGCTTCCTGCACGATTTTAGCAATGCAGTCAGTGTCTCTCCACGCTGATGCACCTGGGAGACATCTGACCATTATCCCCAGCCAGAGGTAGGTATCAACTCTCAAAGTCATGGAGTCTCCTATGATCAGAAGTGTTTTAGATTTCCTTTTTTTGTTTTAGGTCCATTTTGGGCGAGTTTGGTAGCGCTAGCTCCTGTGCTGCAGTGTCCTCTGCCCCTTTGATTCGGAGATAGAGGCAGATACCAGTTTGTAGTTTTATATGGTTTGTGGAGTTGATACATTGGCGAACACTGAGTGATGCGGCACCCAATTTGCCCCTCCTAACCACCTGCCAATCTCTTGGACCAACTGCCCTCTGCGGTCGAGGTGCTTCAGTTGGATATTGGGGAAATGGTGGTCGGTTCTTGTAATATATTTCCTCCTGAATATGCGATTTGAGGCATGCAATCTCTGCCCATGCTGCCCGGAGCTGAGCCCTTAGATCTACAATGGTCCAGCATGTAGGACAGCATCCTAAATGCTATATAACTGCCCTTTTGAAAAGTGTCCCGCAGTACCTCCAGTTAATAATATCCATTCCAGTTTAGTTGCCAAGTTTATAACGTGGTTGGAGTAATTAGAAGGAAAACGAAAGTAAAAGTTTGATTTTTTTGTTTGTTTTTGTACAACATTTTATAACCAGATAAATTAATTGTGCCCCTGTAAGTGAGGTCACTGTGTGGATACCCCTCTGATTCTCCCCTTCCTGGTTTGCTACAGGAAATGTCATGACCGTGCTACTCTATAAAAGAAGTGTAACATGGGGTGGTTGGGGGTGACTGGGCCCTTCCCCTGCCAAAAAAGAAGAACCATGGACGAAACAAACAAGGAAGTAAGAGCAGAAACAATTAACCAACAACAAATGCAATCGCTATCTCTCAGTCTGCATCTTGTATGTGCTCCTGTAATTAGCCCTGAAAACATAGCCTAATAATAGATAAAACTGTAAAACCTATAACAATTTCACAGAAGATATACCCTGCAAACACTTTGCTACAGAGAAAAATGAAGCAGTAAAAAAGTAACAAAACCTGTAAGCACAACCTGCAGAACACTTTAACAGAAGATGTACCTTTCAAAAACAATCTGAGTCAGAGAAGAGTACAGAAGTAATCTGTAAGAACAAAACAGTAACAAACCTGTAGGCACACCCTGTAACAATGCAGCAGAAAGTATACCCTGCAACAGCAATTTGAATCAGAGAACAATAAAGCAGTAAAATGTAAGCAAAAAACAGTAACAAAACCTGTAAGCACAAAAGACAATAGTAACACACAGTAAATCTGCCAAGCCCAAAGAAGCCTTAATCTTTTTCCTTGCTCTGATAATGTTGTTCTTTGTTCTCTCATTACAAGCAAACCTAGAAGAAAAGAGTTCAGGTGAAGCTAGGTGCCTTTGCCAGCAAACCTAATCTTCCACTCTTCGAGAGTTGGAAGGGACTGATATGAGTCCTGGATGCCCCGGTTAACGAGGCACCCATGCCCGTCCGGATTAGGGTGGACATGGAGGCAGCGCCCACTATGGCCTGGGCCGCAGCCTCCTCGAAGGTGACAAGCTGCTCAGCTGAGTCTGCAGCCACGGAAACCACCTTACAGGCTTCCTTTGATTTAACGGGAGGGTCTCATTCATCCGGACAGCTCAGGAGGAGGCGAGTGTGGCAATCCTCCAAGGTAGAGGGATGGAGGGTGTGGCACAGGTCACAAGCATGTGGGTTGTGGTGTGGACCCAGGCAGTAAATGTACATGGTGTGCAGGTCAGTGCGCAACATCTTCTGGCTGCAGGAGCACTGTTTGAAATCGGGACTGGATTTCGGAACACCCGTTTCCATGTTTAGGAAAGTTAAAAGTGTGAGCCTGAATACGAAAAGGTAGTTTTGAAAGTTAGGGCCTACAATTAGTGAGGAGCTGTGATGGAGGGAAAATACAGGTTACTCATCTGCAACAGGAGTTCTAGGAGTGGTATATGTTGTTCATCCACACTTATTGGCAGGTTCCTTGCCGCTTTAAATGTTGCCGGAAGGTCTTCAAGCTGGCTCCTCCCACCCACCCGGGTGGTAAAACCCTCGGCTCCGCCCCATGACGCCAGATCTAGCCTGCTGGAAGCCAGGTTGCGCGTCGAAGCTAGGGAGATCGGGTGGGTCGTATGGATGAACAACATATACCACTCCTAGAACTCCTGTTACAGGTGAGTAACTTGTATTTCTAGGGACGTGGATATGTTGTTCAATCTACACTCACTGGCAGACTCCTAGCAGTTCTCCGGGAGGAGGGAGGCAAGGCGCACACCCCCTGCTTAGGGAATGAGGACTGGAGAATCGAGGTCCCAAAACCAGCATCCCAGCGTGACTCCAGGTCAATGTGGCAATGGGAAATAAAGGTGTGTGCTAACTTCCAGGTAGCAGCCCTGCAGATTTCCTGGATAGGGACGTCCCTGGAAGCAGCCACCGAAGCAGTGTTATGGCGGGTAGAATGAGCGCTCATCCCTTTGGTAGGCTCCATGCACGCCAACCTATAGCAGAGATCTATGCAGGAGGTGACCCACCTGCCTATCGTCCGCTTGACTGCAGGTCTGCCAGGTGCGGCTTCAGCGTAGGTGACAAACAGCTGCCGAACCTCTCCCTGAACTTCAGCCATCCGCTCCTTATAATAAGCGAGCAGTCTTCTAGGGTCCAAAGTATGGAGCCTAAATTCGGCCTCCGAGGTGTGATTGAGGTAGAACACCAGCAGAGTCAACACCTGGTTAAGGTGAAACTCCACCACCTTCGGAAGGAATTTCGGGTGGGGACACAGGATAACCTTGTCCCTGTGGAAGACCAGATAAGGAGACTCTATGGAAAGCACCTGGTGCTCTCGCATCCTTCTGGCTGATGTAATAGCCACCAAGAAGGCAGTCTTCCACGACAGGTGGGAGATATCACACCTGTGCATCGGTTCGAATGGCTTGCCCATGAGCTTAGCCAATACCAGCAGTAGATCTCACGGAGGTGGAGGTTCTCGCACCAGAGGGGATATGTGATCAAGGCCTTTGAAAAAGCGCCCGACCACCTTCTCCTGCACCACCGACTGCTTGCCGGCCTGTGCCCGGTAAGCAGAGATGGCTGCTAGGTGCACCTTAAGGGTTGTCGACCGAAGCCCTAGCTGAGAAAGGGACCACAGGTACTCCAGAATGCTAGCCAAGGAACAGGAAGAAGGGTCCAACCCCTTGTCCTGACACCAAACGGAGAATCTCTTCCATTTGAAGGCATAGCATTTTCTGGTCGACTCCTAATGGGACGCCTCAATGACGTCGAGGACCTCTGGAACTCTAGCCGCTCAGGAACCAGGCCGTCAGGTGCAGAGACTGAAGGTCCGGATGGAGTACCTTCCCCTTGCTGACTGAGACCAGGTCCAGGTGGGCTGGAAGCCACCTCGGGAGCCTGGAGCTGAGGCTGAGGAGATCTGGATACCAGAACTGGCAGGGCCAGTCTGGGGCTACCAGAATCACCTGCGCCTTGTCCCTCTTCGCCTTGAGAAGCACCTTGTGGATCAAAAGAAATGGAGGGAAGGTGTAGAAGAGGCCTGGGGTCTACGGCCTCGAGAAGGCATCCCCCTGCAGCGAGCCCTGCTGGGGGGGGGGGCGTGAAACAGCCGCAGCTTCGCATTCTCCCTGGAGGCGAACAGGTCCACGTGAGAGGTGCCCCAGTGGGAGAACAGATCTTGTACTACCTCCGGCAGGAGAGACCACTCGTGACATGCAGTGCCTATCCAGCTGAGGGCATCGGACAGATAGTTGGAGGCTCCTGCCACATGAATGGCTAGGAGATCCGCCTCCAGGCTGATCACGAGAGACCAAGTGCGGAGAGCTTCCTTGCACAGGGGCAAGGAGTGCGTCCTGCCCTGTCGGTTGAGATAGTACATGGTCGTGGTGTTGTTCGTCTGGACCTGGACCACTTGACCCCGTACAAACGGAGCGAAGGCGGTGAGGGCTAGTTGGACCACTCAACGTTCCAGCAGGTTGATGTGCCACCGAGGTTCCTGAGGGGACCAGAGGCCGTGGGCTCTGAGCTCCCCCAGATGGGCACCCAACAGAGAGGAGTCGGTTGTCAGAGTGACCGTCGGCTCGGGTGGACGAACGGGATACCCTCCTGCAGATGAGCTTTAGCGAGCCACCACTGTAGGCCGTCCCACATCTCCTGGGGCACCGCCACTGGCTGGTCCAGAGGACCGGAGCGCTATGACCATTGGTGGGCCAGCCCCCATTGTAGGGGACGCATATGCCAGTGGGCCCAACGGACCATGCTGGTGCAGGCCGTCATGAGGTCCAGGAGGTGCAGAAAGTCCCGGGGAGGGCACAATTACCCAACCAGAAATGATTGGGCAAAGGAGGAAAGGACCTCGGCCCTGTCCACCAGGAGCCGGGCTCTGGCTCGAAGAGAGTCGAGCTCTGCCCCAATGAACTGAATCACCTGCAATGGCACGAGTTCCGACTTGGCCTCGTTGATGAGGAGGCCAATTTGAGAGCAGACTTGGAGGGGCAGATCCCTGGACCGCTCCACCTCCAACCTGGAGGGGGCTGCAATCAGCCAGTCGTCCAGGCAAGGGTACACCCGGACCCCTCGGCGCCGCAGGAATGCTGTCACCACTGCCATGCATTTGGTGAAGACCCTGGGAGCTGGAGAGAGGCCTAAGGGCATGGCTGGAACTCGTAAAGAGATCCCTCTGCTCGAAAGCGGAGGAATCGCTGATGAGATGGACGGATTGGGAAGTGAAAGAACACGTCCTGAAGGTCCAGAGAACAAAACCACATGCCTAGTTCCAAGGATGGAATGATCTGAGCCAGAGTGACCATCCTGAAGGTGTGCTGCCTTAGGAACTTGTTCCGGTCGTGTAGGTCGAGAATGGGGCGCCAGCCCCCCCATCGGTTTTGGGACCAGGAAGTACCTGGACACAAACCCTTGGTCTGGAGGAGGATCCGCCACCTCGCTGATCATCTCCTTCTGGAGGAGCAAGGCAATGTCGGCTTGACAAGCCAACAGAGGCGCTACGGACTCTGAAATTGCTCTGCATGCACGGCTCGATAGGGAGGAACTGCTTGAATTCAGAGGCAGACTCCTGCCCACCACTTCTAGCACCCAAGGGTCCATGGTGATAGCGGACCAGGCGGAAAGGAAGTGGCGGAGCTGTCCTCCACTGGGGAACCCAGAGGAGGAGGACGAGGTTGGGGCAACACCCCTGAACCCGTCACTGGGCATGCTTGGAGGAAGGGCCCGCTTGAGGGACCTCCTGGACCTTGCCTCCAGGCTTCCTACTGAGGAAGGGGGACTTGGCCTTAGGGTGCCAAGTGTGTGCCTGCTGGCCCTGGTGCTGGTGCTGCTGGTCGGACGTGACAGCCGCAGGGGCGGAAGGGTGAAAGGTTTATGCTGCTGCTGGCGGCCTTTGTCCTTCTGGGCAGACGGACAGAGTCCAAGGTGGCACTGACTCTCGATCCTCTGAGATGACCTTCCACCCCGGCCCGAACAAGTTGGTGCCCAGGAAGGGAACGCCTGCCAGCTTGTACTGGGTGTCCCGCTCGTGAAGGTGGAGATCCGCAGCCAAGCTCTGCGGCGCATGGCCACCGCGACCACTACTGATTGGGCACAAGAATCACCAATGTCCAACGAAGTTTGGAACTGTTTTGCCACCGCCCTTCCCTGATCCCGCACCTGCTTGACCATCATCTGAAGGTCAGCCAGGAGATGAGGAATCACCTCATCCAGGGAGCCTATGAGGGCATGTGAGAAATGTGCCATCAGAAGTGCCGAGCTAGCCTGATGAAGGCCTAGGGAGGAAGCAGCGTAAACGTTCCACCCTGCGTAATCCAGCTTCTTGGATCCCTTACTGGGTGGTTTGTCCACATCCCGAGTGTTCCCGGAACGCCAGAAAACACTGTTGGTCATTAACCCCTCCGCAGAGGGGTGCTCCGAGAAACCAGAGAGTGAGCCGGTAAGGACTGCGTACTTTTGGGCCATCCCGGCCGAAGACGCGGGACAAGATGCTGGCCGCTGCCACAACTCCAGGACCGGGCCAACAATGGCTTTGGCCACAGGAAAGGCCTCTGTAGGGGAATCCCCTCGGTCCAGTATCTCTGTGAGGGGATACTTGGCCCATTTCAAAACGGTTTGAGCTGCATCCCGGTGGACTCAGAGATGAGCCGAAGCAAACCTAAAAACGAGGATGGGCTCTCGTCCACCGACTGACCCCCCCGCAGACTCCAAGTCAAGCGGCCTGGAGAACAGGGAGGAGTCGTCATCAGATTCCGAGGAGTCTGCAAACAGCTGCAGGGTCACCTGTGCCACCATCCATCTGCCGAGGTCGATCGGGAGTGAGGGTGACCGACAACCTGTGGGGCAAGCCCTGACCCGACCGAGAATCCTTGGTCGGTCCACCACAATGGGCGGAGCAGCCGGCTTTGGCTGAACAACCGGTGCCAGAGTCGGCTCCTCGACCACTACGAGGGGTTGTTTCAGCCACTCCGGTGACAGCCACTTAATGGCCGGAGAAGGAGACTGAGTTGGCTTATTCCCGGACAATAAGAGCTGCTGCCACATTAAATGCTCGTAGCGCCGACGCAACTTGCGCCAGAGCCTATCCTCCGAAGAGGACGACGAGGATGAGTAGTGATGCCGATTTCTATGGTGCTGAGACTGAGACCGCCAACGTCGGCAGGACCAGCTGGACCTGGAAGAGGTCCGAGACCTTCGGGGTTTCCGAGGGTGGGTCAGAGAGGGAACGGGGGAAACCCGCCCTTCCTTCGGTTCAGGGACCTTAACCGGGGACTCTGGCACAGGCAAGTCCTCGGTAATCAGCGGGGGAACCGGTGAAGTAGGGTTGTCGGCATCACCAGTCGACAAACCGTCAGACGGGTCGAGAAAAATCTCGACCATGTTGACGGTCGTCTTGACCTACTGACCTGACGGGGACACCGTGAAGCCAGCGGCCTTAGCCGCAACCTCGACTGAAGTCGAAATTCGACGGTCCGGAGAAGGGGATCTCTCCCGCTCCCACGAACGTCGACGGTGGGACTTACCTTTTGAGTCCTTCTTCTCGGACTGACTAGAATGTCCCGATGGCCCTTTTTCCTTGGTGGAGAGGGACTGGCAAAGCTCCTTAAACGAAGCCGCGTAGGAGGTGCCCAAAGAGAGTGGGATAAATGCCACAGCCGAGGAGGAAGAAGAAGAAGCGGCTTGGGTCGCCTCCTCCTTGAGGGCGATCATCTGCTCCAACTGTTCCGCAGAGCCCGCCACCGCAGACACCGCCCAATGGACCTCCTTCGACTTGACCGGCAGATACCGTTCTTCAGGGCGCCCAAGAAGAAGTCGAGCAGCGCGGTCCTCCAAGACCAAAGCTGAGAAGGAGCTGCACAATTTGCAAGCCTGCGAATCGTGACCAAGCCCCACGCAGTAGACGCACGTGGAGCGCGGATCAGTCCGGGACATCTTCTGCCCACAAGGGCACCGACGAAAACTGGGAGTCGATTTGTCCATTGCAACCGCGAGGGAAGACAACAACCGAAGTCTTGTAAACTTTAAAATTATTTTTGGGTTAACCATAGAGTTTGGATCCAGGCCTAAAACGCAGAGCGCTAAGGAGGGAACCTGAGCTTCCAAGCGGTAAGGAAGATCTGGCGTCATGGGGCGGAGCCAAGGGTTTTACCACCCGGGTGGGTGGGAGGAGCCAGCTTGAAGACCTTCCGGCAACATTTAAAGCGGCAAGGAACCTGCCAATAAGTGTGGATTTAACAACATATCCACGTCCCTAGAATTTAAATTACGTACCTCCCGTAATTCTTGATCTTCCTGTGTATCTTCACCATTCATCACTGTTGGTTGCCTGCCAGAGATGGGCACCCCGCGGGAGACTTTTTTTTTGGAGGAGGGGCCTGTGTCCGTTAGGCACCACCCACGCAGGCTGACGACAGGCACTCGTGGGTTGGCTAGAACGGCCGATAGGTCCTCTACCTCAGTTCTGCATGCTGGCGAGACAGAAGGAACGCACTATAGAAAAGAAGGGCGAGGCAAGGGAGTCCAAGTGACAATAAAAGGAAAAGGAGCAACTGAAAAAGAATATGCCAACGAGAGGACAGACAAAGAAAAGGGGGCCTGAGGGCTGCGGTCCAGGAGGCCCCAATCCCTGAGCGACGAAGAGAGGAGAAGGAAGAGAAGAAGGAAAGACAGAGAGAGAGAGAATTTTAGAGGTATGGGATGGGGGTTTTTCATACAGGCACACAGTGGCGACTTCTTCACAGGGGAACACCCAGACACGAACCCTGGTAAGAAATGCTGGGCCCCGGAAGGCTCCATGAGGGACAAGGCTTCTAATAAGTATATGCCAGAGTCCTGGCTGGCATACACTCTGCCCCAGCTGTGCCAGTAACCAAATGTGGCAGAGCCACCACTGTTCAGGCAAGTTTGAGGGAGATCGCCAAGAAAACAAAAAATGGTGGTTCTGCACCACCAGAGTTTTGGAGGGAGGCCACCGACAGCCTCAATCCCATTTACCTTGGTGAAATCACACTCCTCGCTGTCCTCCCCCTGAAAGACCAACAACAGGTGTTTCGAGGAAGAAGGGGAAGGGAAAGAAGAGACACCAGAATATACCCTCCCTCAAGGGAGGGAAGGAGAGGGCAAGGGAGTCCTGGGCAGCCCGAGGCACCGCCTCTGGACTGGAGAAGGACTCACCGGTCACAGGCATCTCAAGGGGGTCCAGAAGAGCTGGGCCCCCCCGAGGACTCTAAAATGCAATCCCTGAAGGGGCCGACACCGCCTGCACTCGCCTCTAAGACCCCTCGACAGCTGTCGGGAAGCAGAGAATAATTCCAGGGTGGGGGGGGCAATAAACCCTGAAGGAAAACATCCTTCAGTCCCCCCCGGGGGAGAATGGCGAGGAGAGGGACCCTCCACTAGTCAGTTTAAGGCTGGGACTGGTCAGAGTGAGACGGGGTCCCCTGAACCTTAGGGGAAGGAAGGCACCCCTGAAGGTCCCGTCTTGCCCTGTGTGAGAAGATATAGGTTCCCTGGAAGGAGGAGGCCAGTAACCTGCACCAGGCCAAAGGTGACAACCTCGAAAGGCATGCTGCCCGCCTAATGCAGATTGCTGTCCCCATAAGCCGTGAAGTGACCTCATTGGCGTCGTACGATGCCTTTGATTGGTGCCTCGCCAACTCCAGGCCAATAGCACAGAGGGCTATGGCTTGTTGGGTAGCCTCCGAATCAGGCAGCGATGCTAAGGCTTGACCTAACATCACCCACAGATGCCTATTATAGGCAGTGTGGAGTGCCTGATGTGAACTGATTGCCAAAAGGCTCCGCGCAGAAGAGAAAACTCTTCACCCCAGCCGACCAAACTCCCGAGAGTCAGTCTCAGGGGGCATGTCGCAGACCGGGCGCCGAAGCCCGAAAGGGGTGTCCAGCCACGTCTGTCCAGAAGATGGATGAGGTAAGGCACCTGGAGACTTGTGGGTTGCGCAATACCATCTCCGGCAGTCCATACGGGCTAGTTTTAGGGAGTTTGGACGCTGCCAAGTGCTGTACGACGCCTGCCGGAAGGGGACCGGCCAGGACAGAACCACCAAATGGTGCACCCCGTATTCGCCCAGAAAGGCTTGCGTCGCATGCTTGGTATTGTCCCTTGTGTAACAGGAGATGTGCAAGTCCTTGATCAGCCTCGACAAGAAACTCTGATACTGGGCCTGATCAGTGTCTGAGGACAGGTGGACAGAAGGCTCTCCTTCTTCAGTGGAGGAAGACAAGGAGGTCAAGGAACTTGAAGAGTCCAACTCTAGCTGCGGTGGGGGAAATGGTCGGAAGACCCGGTCATTCATAGCCCTAACGTGTTGAGGAAATGCCGCAGCCTGAGATCTGAACTGATCCCAGGTCAAAGCTTCCAGAGGACCAACGTGGCCTCGGAGAACGGGAGCTGGGCACAGAGGCACAGGCGTGCCTGTCACCTGATGTGATGTGCCTATGTCAGGGCTAGCAGAATCCATGAGAGGAAAACCACAGCTTTGTAGATTCACCGTCCTATCCTGGAAACCAAAATGGTGAGGGCTTTACCCTGTAGGGTGAGCTACCCTACGAGGGGACCAGGGCCGCATGGATCCAGAAGGGCAGTCCCCAGCCCCACCCAGAGAGACTTCCATAGGAGACGATGAGGGAAGGACAAATGGCTCAGCACTACGGCTCCTTCCCCGACCCCGGGGGGGTCCTGGAAGTGTGCCACAGTCCCTTGCCCCTTACCCTCAATCCTGAGGACTCCAGGAAGCCTCTTCCTCAACCCCCAGCTGAAGGCTCCTCAACTCTAATGGCACCCCGGGAGGGCCGCAGAAGGAGCAGGTATGATCTTGATCCTAAGAGGAGGAATGACACCGATAACGGCAGCCACCCCCTCACTCAGGAACCTGACCGCCATCCCGGCAGCAGAGGGACCGCCAGTCCGCGGCGGACCCCCCCCCCCCGAGCCACTACTGGCTGGGGGATCAGAGCAGGCCACCGTCACCTGAGCTGCAGAAGAGGGCACCTGGAGAGGCGCAAGAGTGCTAGGCCATGGGGATCCCTCCGATTCAGAAGAATCAGGCAACCAATCCGGATCAGCCTCAGAATCGTCCGCCTCCGAGGAGGAGGCAATTATGAAGGGCTCCTGGTCGGTGGCCCTGAGGGCTCCCTCAGTCGCGGAGCTACCCCGATCTCCGGTGCCATGCGCAGCTCCGGGATCCAAGGAAGTGCAGAGGAATGCCCAACGCCAGGACTCGCAGCCATGGGCCCCCAACAGGGGAGCCTGCACCTTCGAGGAGGTGACTGCAAAAGCGGTGCTCCCGGCTCAGCCCTCCGGCACTGCAGTAGGAACCTCCTCTATGAGAAGGCTTGAAGAAGAAGAGGCGGCCTCCTCTTCACTGGACAGTATAGGCCCAGGAAGGGACCCGGAGGTAGGGCAGAGAGTCCTGAGCTTGGACCAACACCGCCCCCCAAAAGTAGGTGGGGCCCTGCTGACTTTCAAAGTGCGGTGTTCCAAAACTCAACGGTCTATCGAGAAACGGGCATTGCAGGAATCCATGTCGTGCTGAGGTCCAAGACAGGAGAGGCACATGTCATGTTGGTCGGTCACGGAAATCTATCGACCACAGGGACACCAACGCATAGGGGTCGACCCGTTTTTTAATTAGAATGCTTTTTGTCCTGACGACCAGATGTGACGGAACGGTAAGAAAAATCAAACCAAGCAAAAGACTCAACGCCACACAAAATAAATGGGAAGGTATTACAGGTCTGAAGCAGCGTTGAGTAGCAGAACCAAGGCGGTGTTGAAGGATTGAATGGCGTCGAACTAAGGCATCGACAGAAACTAGGCCGTGAAGAGTCTCGAGGTTGTAGGTGCTGTCTCAACGGCGGAGAAGTAGAACTGAGGTGGAGGAGGACCCAACGCCATTTCTTGCCAACCTCGTGAGCATGCGCATGCGCGTTTCAGTGGCCGACCCACTTTCCAAAAAGAAGTTCCTAGGGTGCCTGTCTCCAGCAGACACCCAACAGTGATGAATGGTGAAGATTGACACAGGTAAGATCATGATGCTTCCAGCGGAAAGGAAGATCTGGCATCGCGGGGCGGTGCTGAGGAGGACACCATCTGGGTGGGTGGGAGGAGCCAGCTTGAAGACCTTCTGGCCAGATTTAAAGGGGAAAGGAATTCTGCCAGAAGTGTGGATAGTCCAGCATATTCACATCCCTACAACTGATAGAGAATCCTCTCTGCGTGAATCCGAAGGTACCGCCAGTGGGATGGACGGACTGGAATATTAAGAAGGCTTCCTGGAGGTCTAGAGAGCAGAACCACATGCCCTGCTCCAGGGATGGAATGATTTATTTCAGAGTGAACATCCAGGACCTGCGTTTCCTCAGAAACCGATTGAGATTGTGCAGATCCAGTTTTGGGAGCCAACCCCCTCGTCTGTTTAGGGACCAGGAAATACCGGGACACAAAGCCCTAGTTGGCCATGGCATCCAGGACACAGACTACGGCTCCTTTCATGAGGAGCTGAGCAATGTCCTCCCGGAGGATGGACAGCATGTATGGCTACATCATGGACTCCTCTAGAGCATGGGCTCAGGAGGAAGGAGAGCCTCGAAGTCTAGAGGCAACTCGTAGCCCACCACTTCCAGCACCCATTTGTCTGAAGTGATGATGGACCAGGCATGCCAGAAATGGCAAAGCCGACCCCTGGGGAGCTGAGGCAGGGACATGAAGGGCTGGAGGCAGACACCCCCTAACCCATCACTGAGCATCTTTGGAGAAGGCTTGGCTAGCAAACTTAGGCTTAGGTTGCCAGACCTGATACTGCTCCTGCTGGGATGGAAAGGGCCAAAGCTAAAAGGACTACTTTGGCATCTCACCCTTGGGATCCTTCTACGAGGATGTCACTGAATCGAGGGTGGCATTGCACTTAATCCTGGTGAGATGTCCATCCACCCCAGGGACAAAAAGGTTGGTGCCCAGGAAGGGTACATCAGCCAGTCTGTGTTGGCTATCTGCCATGAAGATGGAAATCCGCAGCCGGGCTCTACGGCGCACTGCGACCACTGCTGTCAGACCGGGTGCAGGAGTCACCGATGATGAACAAGGCATTCTGTAGCTGGTGCTTGACAAGAGATCAATCACGGAGGTCTCGGATGATCTTTACCACCAACTGCAAGTCTTACACCCATAATGGCGTGACAGAAGTTGGTCATCATCAAGGCGGAGCTCATCTGATGGAGACCGAGGGAAGATGCAGCACAGACCTTCTTGGCTGTGTGATTCAGCTTCTTGAATTCCTTGTTTTGTGGGGGGCTTGTCCATGTTCTAGACATTGCCCATCTTGCAAAAGACAGAGTCCACCACCAAACTCGGTTGAGGATGGTCCAAAAAAAATGGTAAGCCAAACCAGCCACGATCACGTACTTGTGAACCATATGGGCCGACGTCGCAGCGCATGAAACTGGATGCTGTCAAAGCTCCAGCGCAGGACCCAAAATAGCTTCTGCCCCAGGGAAGGCCACCTCCCCCCCGGGGTATCATCCTGTTCACAGATCACTACAAAGGGGTATTTGGCCCACTTCTGGATCGGTTTCCTAGGGGATCTCCACTGATTCAGACAAAATGAAGCAAAGCCCCGAGGAGACTAGCCCGTAATCAGTGGCAAGTTCTTTTGGCCACCTCGGCCTGCTTCAGGTCTGTGAGGATTTCATAGAACCCTTGAGTCCCAAGGCTCCTCAAAGACCGCCTCAGCCGCTTCTCCCCATCAATTACATTGGACTTATCCAAGTGGATGATTTTTGACTGACAGCAGACCTGGAAGGCCTGCAGCTGGATAGGCAGCCTTGGTAGGAGCACCTTATAAATGTTGCTTTGGCAGTGGCTCCCCCGGATCGGCAGAGAGGCTGGCACTGCAGAGACTGGATGCAGCAGGACTGGGGATCACCAGGGAAGCACTGGGGTCTCAGGAAGGGGCATACTGTGCCCAAAGACCAACTGCTGGCACATCAGCTCCTCACAGGGCTAATGTCACCTGCAATGGAGCCTCTCTTCACTCGAAGAGGAAGAGCACTGCTGGCACTTCCTCGCTGAGGGCCAAGCTCAGGAATGTGAGGATTCCCTGGACCACGATCTTGGCCTCAACGAAGTACTGGAGCGTCAACATTTAGCATAAATGGGAGGAGGGGCCATGTAAAGGACAAGGAGTGGGTCCTTCCGAGGGACCCCTGGAGGAGGTAGGACATGGGAGGAGACAGTCTGCTCAATCAGCTTCTCCTGACCCTTCTGTGAGAGGGTCGCAAGGACCAGAGTCCACGTGATCAAGTCATCCTCGATCCCTTCAGACAGTGGGTTGACCGGGTCGAGAAAAATCTCTACCAGCTGGATGGCTTGCATCACAGTCAACCAGCCTGAGGGGGTTACCATGGAGCTAGCAACCTGACCCTCAACCAAAGGTGGCCTGGCTGAGGCCAAGTGCTTCACAGCCACTGAGCAGTCAAGGGAATCGTGGGAGTGGAAAAGTATGCTCGTTCCTGTCCCATGACCGACGGTGGGATTTCTTAACCATCTTCTTATCTCAACAGTAAGGGCCCTCCTGACGGTTTGTAGAGACTGGCACATTTTGCAGAAGGAGCCCAAGAAGGATGCCCCAATGCTGACCATGGTCAGAAGCAGCGTGGATGCTGAAGAGACCACTGCAGCCTGGGCCACCACCTCTTTCGTGACAATAAGCTGAGTGGCCAAGCCCACGACTGTGGACACTGCCTTCTGAGCATCTCTGGAGCGGACCGGGGGTGCCCGTTCCTCTGGCCGATCAAGGAGGAGGCGGGGCTAGTGATTCTTGAGCAAAGTGGGTAACAACGACTTGTACCGGTCGCAAGCCTGGGGGGTCATGCTCTGCCCTGAGGCAGTACATGCACAAGGAGTGCAGGTCCGTCTGGGACAGTTTCTGATTACAAGCAATGCATCACTTGAAACCGGGAATGGACCAAGCTTCTTCATACTCCATGATGGAACAAAATTCAAAAAATGAGCTGAAAACGCTAGAGAAAAAGGTTTGGAAAAAAAACTCTGACCTACACCATGCACAAATCTGCGAAGGAGAAGACCTGACTCTTCCAGCGGAAAGAAAGATCTGATATCATGAGGCGGAGCTGTGGAGTACACCACCTGGCTGGATGGGAGCAGCTTAGCTTGAAGATGTTCCAGCTGGTCTTAAAGGGAAAGGAAGACTGCCCAAGTGTGGACAGTGCACCATATCCATGCTCTTAGAAATATAGTTCTAGGATTGATAAACTTGTTGCCCCATTTGGCTTCTCCTAGGACAATCGAATGTTTAATACTGTACAATACAAGCAAACTGCAGCAGGGCTAGCACTCATGACACTGGCGACCGGGGTCAGGAGTGAGCTCCTGATGTTGGAGGCTGACAAAAGGGAGGAGGATCAAGCCCAACAGGTACTCTCCCACTCTCAGAAGGGGGGTGCAGCAAGCTTGGCTGAAATACTGTCAGCTGGGTGACAACAGGTGCCAGTCAGAGAAGCTTGGAGAGAGGGTGCAGGCTGGTGCTATGTGCAGCCACACAAACAGCATGTGCATGCACACTTAGCGCCCTTGTTGCTGGCATCCTGAGGGTTGAAGGAATTCAAAGAAGGAAATACCCACAAGCAGGCAGGATGATACTCCACGCTCCCAGGCCCTGTCCTTCCGACTGGCCACTTCATCTTTCATGTTATAGAGTCAGAGGGGGTAGCTGTACAAACTCTCAAAGAACACACCACAGTGTAGGGGCTATGCTGTGGCACTGGAGGTATGTCCCAGTGAAGGTATGGGATATGGCTGGTAGTTACTAGTTGGAAAGAGGCCGCATCAGTGACAATGGAGATAAAAGTACAGTGAAAAAAACATAGTCAAAGAAAAGTCTTTCACACTACTAACACGTCAGAATAAAAAGACTCCCTCTCAGAAACATACCTATAAATTCTATAAATATCATCTGATCTCCCTTTCCGCAGTCTGAGTATCCAGGCACCAGGATTGGCCTTTAACTGGAAGTAGCCCTGTAAGAAAAATAAGGTCCCATCTTACTTTCTCTCCAAGTCAACTAATTCACTTCAGCCTGAATTTCTTGGTGGTCCATCAAACTGCTTTTAAAATGTATTTCTAAGGAGGACAGTTATTCTGAACAGCCCTCTGTTGAAGAGCAGCTTGATTTATGGGAAATGTGCCCCTAACAATTTCCCCTCAGCAAACGTTTAGGAATTATGTTTAGATAATGCTTTTCCTCTGTCAAAATTAGGCTGGAGGAGAAGCAGAAGGCACTTCTAACAGGGACAAAAATGTACATTAAAAATGATATCTAATTTTGTCCTAACTCAGCCCCTACCCAAATTTTTGAAATTTGTTGGGATTCAGGCACACTGGATACAAGATATCCCAAGAGCTAGGCTGGCCCTCCACTCCTAAGGACAGAAAAAGACACTGGGAGGGATCTATTCCACAGAAAGTGTACAATACAGTCGAGTAATGAAATAATGATCCACTCACCAGTATATAGGTTTGGTGATTTTATTCCAAACGCAACTTTCACAAAACAGTAACAGGCCTTTAAAGATATCTGTCATCACAATAAATGATAAGACCCTTCCAATAACACCAATGGTTTATGACTAAACTGACACTTCACCAGCATGGGTTGGCCTGGTGTAATAATGTTTCACTCTTGGGTCTTGTTTTATAAACTTCCAGTGGTTTCTAAAATGATGGAAGACTATTCCTGTTTTCATAATATTTATGTATACATCTCAGGAGGCTGTAAATGAAAATTACGTACCTACCGTAATTCTTGATCTTCTTGGATGAAGTTTCCACCACTCATTCACACTGACAGAACTATGCCGGAGGTGCGAGGTCCGAACGGGAGCCAAAAATCTTCAGGAAGGCCAGCACTGAGTTAGGAGCCATGTGGAGGCAGTGGCCTTGAGCCTGGCTCTTGCTATATAGGCTACCTCAAGGCCGACCTTCCAACCGCCTCAGTACCTTTTTTTCTAAGGAGGTGCAGCATAAACTAACCTAGTGAAACTAACCTATGTCGGACATAAGATGGTCCGAATGACCCATATAAGAAGGGTCAGCACAACAGAGTCTTCACAGCCTAGCCATCCAGGGAGTGAAGACCAAAGGCAAGACAAGTGAGCTTGGGGGATGGAGGGTAGGTGTGTGAATGAGTGGTGGAGACTTCATCCAAGAAGATCAAGAATTACGGTAGGTACATAATTTTCATATCTTCCTGGACATACAGTCTCCACCAATCATTCACACTGATGGGAGAGTACCAAGCTAAAATAATCCCCCAAGAAGGGCAGCAGAAGGGGAGCTCACTTAGGACAGAAGTCCATTAAGGATTGTCCTGCCAAAGGACTGATGCTGTCTGGCATGGACATCCAAGGCATAGTGCTTCACAAAAGTGTGCACAGAGTTCCAAGTAGCTGCATTGCAGATGTCTGCAATGGGCATATTTTTAATTTCTGCCAGAGATGCCGTGACTGCACTGGTAGAATGAGTGTATACTCTGCCTTCCAGTTTAACCTATGCCATGGATTAGCACTGACGAAGACATGCAACCAGCCATGCTGAAATACATCTGATAGCAACAGGCTGACCCAGCCGGGCCATGCTGAAAGAGATAAACAGTTGTTTTGATGTGCGGATTTGTTTAGTTCGGTCTAAATAGAACCGCAAAGCTTTCTTAACATCCAGAGAATGAAGGGTACGCTCCCCCTCATTCTGGAAGTTCGTGAAGTAGGTCGGAAGGACCAATGGCTGGTTCAGATGGAATTCTGAGACTACTTTAGGGAGAAATTTAGGGAGAGTTCACAGAACCACCTTATCTTTGTGAAATACAGTATACAGAGGGTCTGTGACCAAGGCATATATTTCAGACACTCTGCGAGTGGAGGTAATGGTTACAAGGAAGGCAGTCTTCCAGGTCAGAAACTTCAGCTCAGAAGTTGCTAGGGGCTAGAAAGATTTACGGGTGAGTATGTCTAGCACAAGATTAATGTCCCAGGTGGCTACTGGTCATCCGACCGGTGGTCTGGTGTGAAGTATGACCTTAAGGAACCTCTTGACCAGAGGTAATTGAGACAGAGACACGGAGTGTACGGGCTCGTGGTACGCTGAGATCGCGCAGAGGTAAACCTTTATGGTTGAGTTTTGTAGACCTGTATTTGACAGGTCCATAAGATACCCCAGGACTTTGATGGGCAGGAAAATGGGTCCCAAGAGGACTTTGCACACCAGATGGAGAACCGCTTCCACTTAGCCATGTAGGTTTTTCTAGTAGCTGGCTTACATTCCGCTAATAGAATATCAGAGACCCTACGTGAAACATCAAACCTACTCACCTCTATCTCCTCAGGAGCCAGGTGTGGAGGTGAACGGATCTCAGGTTGGGATGGACCTCTGGGCCCTGGGTCAGCAGATTCGTCTGAAGTGGAAGCTGTCTCGGAGAAGTTTCTGATAATTTGTTGATTAATGGAAACCAGATCTGACAAGGCCAGAATGGGGTGAGGATCATTCTGCCCCCCAGTTTGAGCAGCACCCTCTGAACTAAGGAAAGAGGAGGAAATGCGTACAGAAAGCATCTTGCCCACTGCAGTCTGACTGCATCCTGACAGAAAACGCCAGGTCCTGTATTTCTGGAGCAGAATAGAGGCAGTTTTGCATCGAGTGGGGACGCAAAAAGGTCCAGGTCTGGAGTTCACCACTCTTTGAAGAGCTATTGCACGACGTCTGTGTCAAGAGACCACTTGTGAGGATCTGTTTCCGTTCTGCTGAGACGATCAGAGAGATCGTTCTGCACTCTTGGCAGGTAAATCGCGTGATCAGAGCTTTGTGTTCTAGGCACCATTCCCACACTTTCATTGCTTCCCTGCATAAGGGGTAAGAGTGTGCTCCACCCTGTTTGTTGATATAGTACATCACTGCTTTGTTGTCCATTTGAAGGAGAATGATCTTGTGACAGAGAATGTCTTTCAAAGCTCAGACTGCATACAGGACAGCTCTCATTTCTAGAACATTTATGTGGAGTTGAGACTCATCCCGATTCCATCGACCATGGGTGTGGAGATCTTGACAGTGAGCTCCCCACCCGAGTAGGGATGTATCCGTGGTGATGGAGATCTGAGATTCCAGAGGGGCAAAGGGAAATCCTTCCAGAAGGTTGTCCTCTTGAGTCCACTAGGTGAGTGACCATCTTAGAGGTTCCGTCACCTTGATGTGAAAGGACTGGGGATGTGTGGTCAGGGACCACTGAGTGCTGAGCATCCACTGAGTAGTCCTCATGTGAAGGCAAGCCAGAGGCACAGAGAGCACTGAGGATGCCATGAGACCCAGCATCCAGTGCATCGAGAGAGCTTGAACCAAGTCGTCGTCTCTGAAGAAGTGGGCCATCTGAAGGATGTCCTTCCTTCTGTCCTCCGGAAGAAAGATTTTTGCATTGGAGGTATCCAGAAGGGCTCCTATGAAGAGGAGCTGCTGGGAGGGCTTTAGCTGTGATTTTCCCAAATTTAACAGAACCCCATGGACGTGAGGAAATCAGAAGCCACAGCCATGGTTTCCTGAGTCTCTTGACTGGAGTGGCTTGCTAGAAGCCAGTCGTCCAGATATGGGAACACCTGAATTCCGAGCTTCCTGAGGTGCGCGTGAGAACTGCAAAGCACTTTGTAAAGACTCAAGGCACCGAGGATAGCCCAAAGGGCAGGACTCTGAATTGGTAGTGTTGACCCAATGCAACAAATCTGTGGTATTTGTGGTGGTTTGGCTGTATAAGAATATGCTGGTAGGTGTCCTGCATGTCCAGGGAGACCAGACAGTGGTTCCGATGAATCAGAGGTAACAGGGAGCCAAGAGGTATCATTCTGAACTTTTTCTTGTAAAGGAATTTAACTTCCTCACATCTAGAATAGGGCGCATGCCGCCTGTTTTCTTTGGAACTAGGAAGTAATGGGAGTAGAATCCTGTGTTTCGCTGATCCAGCGGGACTACTTCTACTGCCCAGTTGTTCAGAAGGCCTTGAATCTCAGAAGCAAGAACATCTGACAGACAGAGACAGTGATGTGATTGACCTCCACTGGTCGTAAAACTGAGTCAGATGCCCACCTGCTGCCGAGGAAGAGTCCCCCTCGGACAGCTGAGGTGGGACTTGGGCCAGACTCTCAGAGGGTGGCACTAGGTGCTTTGGGGCATTGTGCCTTCTGCTGCATTTTCTTTTGTGGCTGGGAGACTTTATTTCTATTGAAACCCCCTTTGCCCTTACCATGAAAGGACTGATTGTTATAAAACTGTTGCCGGTTTCGGCCCCGTTGAGGGGCTGCGGATGGCAGTCTGGCCGTTTTGATTGCTGTTCTAGTTTTCTGTGTGGCCTCTAGTGCCTGCTCGACCTGAGGGCCAAACAGATACGTACCATCAAAAGGCAAACTCATAACTCACTGCTGGACATCATTCATGAACCCCGACATGCGTAACCAAGAGTGACGTCAGGTGCATATACCAGATGCTGCTGCTCTGGAAGCAGTGTCAAAGGCATCCATAGCGGCCTTAAGCTGCTGATTATTGGATTCAATGTCTCTAGTAATGGTCTGAAGAAGTTCTGTGTTAATATTCGAATCTAGAAGAGCTTCTACAGTGGCCTTGAGCGAATGCCAGAGGGTATACTTATACTGAGAGAAATAACCCTGGTAGCTTGCAGTGTGCATGCCCAGGGTGGAGGCAGTGAAGACTCACTTTTCCAAAGTGTCAGTTTTGCGCAGTTCCTTGTTTACTGGGCGTGTTGTCGATTCTTGAGGAAGAACGGTTTTGTCATTCTCTGCCAGGACAACTATGGCATCAGCAAAGGCTTACGAGGCCAGAATAGAATGATCCTTGGGAGGGGCGTATTTCCTATTTATGGACTTGGCCACAGAGGGAATAAGCACCGGATTATCCCACGCCATTTGTGAGAGTGTCTCAAAAGAGGGTTGCATGGGAGGAGTCAATTCCACAGGTATATCCGAAACATGCAGATACTATAGACACAGCAATTTCCCAGGATCAATCTCTGAAGTCTGGAGAGAGACAGAGAGAGAGAAGGTATTCATGTTTTTAAGCAGAGACTTATGGAAGGGTCCTCGACCAGAGGCTCTGCTGGAAGAGATGGTTCATTTGCCACCCCCAGAGAGGAATCGTCGACAAAGTCATCCCCCAATCAAAGCTCAGGATCAGGCTCAATATCATCTCCTACTAGCACTGGAGGGACAAAGTACATAGGAAAGGGAGGAAAAAGAGGAGGAGGAGCAGCTCCACAAATCAGAATCAAGAACCCCAGTGCCCAACGCGGCACCAAAGGTGCTCCCGACATCAGCACAGGGTGCAGTGCCGAGAACACCGGCGACACTGGCACAGGACACAGCGCCGGCACCAGAGGAGCTGGCGCCGCAGGATCAGGGGCCCCTAACCCACCACTCGGGAAGGGAAATCTGAGAAATTCAGCAGGAGATAAAGGCACCTGCGCTGGCCCCTGCGCCACAGCAATGAAAGGGGAAAAGCACCAGAGCACAGCGTTGATGGCACTGGAGAAGGCGCCGCGCGACTAAGAAACCTCAACCGCCATGCCCGTAGATCCGAAAAGTACAGTTACGTAAGAACTTACCGTAACAATAGATCTTCGAGAACAGCTCTTGCAGCAGGTTACACCATTAGACCAGCAAGCAGTAGCGCCAGGACCCTCAATGGTAATTTTCTAGCTAGCAGTATTCAGCGGGGACCACCCCCGACGTCGGTCCCACCCCCGACGTCAGGCATAGTACATAAGGAGGCGGTCCCCCAGAATCCCCAGTTCTCCCGCCGGAGACTCCTGGCCGCTGGATGACATCAGAAAAAGGAGACTGAGGATCCGCCATCAAGTGACAATCAGAGTGGTGGTGTTGACACCTGATCCTAGGAGAAGGATATCGGAACAAATTCTACCTCCAGCGGGGATGGTGGGGTGAAAGCACCTGCTGCAAGAGCTGTTCTTGAAGATCTACTGTTACGGTAAGTTCTTACGTAACTGTACTATCTTACAGAAACAGCTCTGCAGCAGGTTACACCATTAGGACTGATTCCTGCAATACTGGAACTCCCTTACCATTGGGAGAAGGGAAGGTAGAAAACACTAGTAGAACCGAAGCCTAGGACAGGAGTCCTTGAAGGACTGTTAGACCAAAACCTGCTCTTTGCCTCGATGCAACGTCCAGGCTATAATGCCCGATGAAGGTGTGCACAGTGCTCCAAGTGGCTGCTGCACAGATGGCTGAGGTGGACATGTTCTTTAAGGCCGCAAAGGAGGTAGCCACCCCCCTTGTGGAATGACCCTTAACCGCACCAGGTAAGGGTTTGTTACACTTCTGGTAACAGAACATGATATAATGTATGAGCCACCTGGACAGCGATTGTTTGGAAACGGGAGCTCCCATCATCCTGTGAGCGAAGGAGACAAAAAGCTGGTCAGATTTTCGGTGGTGTTTGGTTCTGGTCAGGTAGTATCGAAGACACCTATGCACATCTGAAGTGTGCAACAGGGCCTCTCCTCGATTAGAATATTTAGAAAAGTACACTGGTAGATCGATGTCCTGATTAAGAGAGAGCTGAGACCACCTTAGGCAGAAACTTCGGATTAGTCCGTAGGGATACCCTGTTCTGGTGAAAAACCAAATAAGGTTCTTTGCACATCAGTTCGTGAAGTTCCGAAATTCTTCTGACCAAAGTAACAGCAACTAAAAACAACGTCTTCCATGTAAGGAGACGTAGCTCACAATCTGCGGCTGGTTCAAAAGGTGGCAGCGTAAGCTGCTCCAGGACAAAGGGCAAGTCCCACGGAGGAATGGGATCTTTAATCGGAGGTCTAAGGTGGAGAACACCTCTCAGGAAGGCTTGTGCCGTGTCTAACTGAGATATGGGACATTGGCCTATAGGAGTGTGATAGGCTGAGATGGCACAAAGGTGTACTTTTATCAAGGAGTAGGCCAAGCCTGTCTGAAAAAGAGACAGGAGGTAGTCCAAGACCGACCTTTCTGGACAATCCATTGGCGAAAACCCCCACGCCTGAGCTCAGAGGCAAAATCTGCGCCATTTCATGGCGTAAGTAGCATGAGTGACCGGTTTTCTAGCAGCCGCTAGAACATCTGCTACCTCTTGCAAGACCCCGTATCGCATAATAGCTAGGTCTCTAGGAGCCAGGCATGCAGGTTCAGCGAACGAAGGTCCGGATGGACCAAGGAGCCCGCCTCCTGAGACAGTAAGTGAGAGCTGATTGGCAGAGACACTGGAGGTTCCCGGGACAGCTGATGTAGTAGAGGGAATCAGATCTGCCTGGGCCAAAACAGCGCGATAAGTATCAGCGTCGCTTGCTCTCTGTGAAGTTTCAAAAGGACCCTCTGGATCAACGGAAAGGGGGAGGGAAGGCATAGAGAAATCTGCCCGCCCAGGAGAGGGACAACGTGTCTCGCCAGAAAACACCAGGCACTGGATCTAGCGAGCAAACATTGGGCAGTTTTGCGCTGTATGGGGACGCGAAAAGGTCTAACTCTAGTGTACCCCATCTGCGAAACAGATCCTCTACTACCTCCTGGAGTAGTTCCCACTCGTGGACTCTGGCCTGAGATGACGCTGTCCACCCCTGGGACATGAACAGCAACGAGGTTTGTGCCGTGTTGTAGAATCCAATCCCACACCCTCATGGCCTCCCTACAAAGCGGGTAGAAATGGGTGCCTCCTTGTTTGTTGAGGTAATACATCACCACGGAATTGTCTATTTGTAACAGAAGAGTACCCGGTGGGATCTCCGACTGGAAAGCCTGCAAGGCGTAAAGAACTACTCTCATTTCCAGGATATTTATGTGGAGATGAGCTTCTTGGGCTGTCCACAGGCCGAGACCGGACACCATCAAGGTGTGCTCCCCACCCGAGCCCTGAGGCATCTGTGGAGAGCGTCACAATCGGAGACGGCGCAATGAAGGGGACCCCCCCCCGCCAATAGGTTCTTTGAATCTAGCCACTATTGCCAATCCCAGATTATGGCATTCATGATCCGAAATGGAAGATGCAGATGGTCTTGCTTCTGATCCCATTGGACCTGTAACATCCACTGGGTCACCCGCATGTGGAGACGGGCTAGCGGGACTGTTGCAATGGCTGCAGCCATATGTCTGAGAAGGCAAAGGACCTGTCTGGCTGGGATGGTCCTCTTTGCCAAAAAGTCCCTGATGAGGGATCTGATGTGTTCCGCTCGGTCCCGGGGTAGAAAAGCTTTCCCCTGGATGGTGTCCAGAACTGCGCCTATGAACTGCAGAATCTGAGACGGAACCAGGTGTGACTTCTCCTGATTGCTAATGATGCCCAACGTCTCGAACAGAGACTGAGTATAATGAATGGCGGACATCAGGGCCTCCCAAGAGGGTGCCATGATAAGCCAGTCGTCCAGGTAGGGGAACACGTAGTGGCCTTGTCTCCTCAGAGTCACCGCTACGACCGCCATGCACTTCATGAATACCCGAGGTGCCGATGACAGTCCGAAGGGGAGGGCTTGGAACTGATAATGGTGACCTTGAATCTCGAAGCACAAGACTTCCTGTGTGCTTCAGTGATGGGTATATGCAGGTAAGCATCCTGCATGTCCAAGGACGCTAGGAAGGCGCCCTGCTTGAGCATGGGTATCAGACCTAGGAGGGTCACCACGCGGAAGCATTTGTATAGGACCAAAGCGTTGAGGTCGCTGAGATCCAGTATCGGATGGAGGCCCCCTGTCTTCTTGGGAACCAGAAAGAAGTGAGAATAATAACCTGCACCTCTTCAGTTCCGCGGTACGTGCTCTATAGGTTCTTTTCCGAGAAGCACGCGCACCTCCTGCTGTATAAGCAGGGCGTGCTGACCCGAATAACGGGAAAGCAGGGGAGGTCTTGATGGTGGGTGGTCGAGAAATTCGATGAAGTGACCTTTCTTGACCATTTGGAGAAACCACTGGTCTGCGGTAATCAACTGCCACCCTGAAAAGTGGCGAGCGATGCGATCCCTGACCTTTTGTGCCCGTTGATCCAGAGAAGGGCCGGGGGCCGGGAAAGAGTCATGCTGTGGCAGCACTGGTTCCTGCAGGCTGGGCCGGTCTGGTGTAACGCTGGCCTCTGCCTGGGGAAGCCTTAGCCTGGGCTTTACGATGGAAAGTGCCCCTTTGTTGCTGGCCAGAATGTGGTTGCTGCCATTGTTGCTGGCTGCGAAAATGGTTCTGGTTCCTACGAAAGGAAGCAGGCCTTGATCTGTACATGGCTTGTACGGATCTAACTGCCTTCCCGGCATCCTGGAGTTTGGTGATAACCTTCTATGAGTGTTCACCAAATAGGACTTCACCATTGTATGGGACGTCAAGAATGTTTTTCTGTATGTCTGGGGTAAAACCGGAGACACGAAGCCAGGAGTGTCTCCGGAGACAGACGCCCGAAGCTGCAGCTCTGGCAGACAAGTCCGCAGAATCATATGCGGCTCGTAGCACTTGGGTTCCCACATCAGATCCTGTGCGGAGGAGGTTTAGAAGCTCCGCCTTCTGATCGCCATCCAGTAATTTGTCAATAAGGTCCTGGCCCTGTTCCCACAGGGCATTCTGAAACTGAATCATGTGAGATAGGTAGTTCAGGGACCTGATGGAGCATGTAGCAGCCGCATACATGCACCTCCCCAGGGCATCCAACTGTTTGGATTCCTGGTCCAGTGGCTGTGTGCTCATTTGCTGCGGTCATTGGGACTGGTCATGAGAGGCCGTAATAACCAGGGAGTCAGCCAGAGCTTGTTGTGCCAAGTACTGGTCCTCTTTTGGGGCCTTGTAAAGGTGGTCAGCTTTCTTCAGTACAGCGGGGGTGGAGTGCGGACGCTTCCACGCAGCCTTGGTGACATCCGCGAAAGTGTCCACCAAGGGTGGTACTACCACAGGCTTGGGATCTTTCTGCCTAAGATAACGGGCAAAGGCACTGTCTCTTGGGGTCGAGATCTTCAGAATCCCATCCTATGTTCTCCTGGATGTGCCTCAATCTCAGAGAAGGAGGGATTATCCGGAGGTGACCTGGGTAGGTCTTACGGGTCAGGCGATGGGATGCTGAGTGGAGAAGGAGATCTGGAGAATTCAGAGGTGTCCGATCTAGAGTCCTCCCTTGACGGAGTGTACCGACGACATCTGGGTCGCTTGGGGGAAGGCTTCTCCGATCCTTAGATCTACCCCTAGGAGGTGGAGTATGCTCCTTAGGGGTTGGTAGTCGTCCTGCTGGCCCCTGTGGTGGAGGAGGGGGAGTAGGAGGTGAAGGAGTAGGAGAAGAAGGCTTTACAGGGATCACGACTTTCCGGATTGTGTCCCACCAGAAAGTGAAGAGATCATTGACCTCTTGAATGTTCATGCCAGATGACGGGCCTGGTGCCGGTGGTCTGTCGCCAGGGTCAGGCGTCAGGTCCGCAGGTGTCTCCGGGGTGGGCGAAGATTCCCTTGGAAGCCCGGCATCCTCTGTGTCGCCTGCCTGGTCCTCAGGCAATGTCGTGTCCTCCTCCGTGGAGTCCCTGCGACCGGTGTCTACCGGTGACTGGGGGGCAGTCTTCGGCTCCAGCGAGTGTGAGACCGACGTTGGTCGCTTGACTAACGTCTTCGGGTCCAGCGAACGCCTGGTCGACGTCTATTTGGCCGATGTCCTTAGCTCCGGTGAATGCCTGGCCGATGTTGGATGCTTGGCCGATGTCGGGTCCGTCGTCCGCTTTAGGGACATCAGGTCTTTAGTCTTCCTGGGTGGAGGGGTCCGGACCCCCTGGGAGGCTGGGAGACCGATCTGGAGTCGGGGTTCCGACGTCGGACAGAAGAGGAAGACTTGTGACGGTCAGAAGACTTAGATGAGGCCCGGGAGGGAGTGGAAGAAGCCGAAGGCCTGAAAGTTTTTATGGGGTGAAGCGAAGCCGAAGAACCACCTGTAACCTTCACCTTGACTGGAGGGGGCTGCGAACAAGCCCTGGAGGGAGAGCGGTCAGATCGTGTGGAGCCTGAGCTACGCGGGTCCGAGGCCCGGTTAGGGGATCTGAACCTTGCCTTCTCCAGGTGCTTGTCCCGGTGTTTGTGGGCTTTCGAGGAAGATTCACCTCTGGAGGAAGGTTCTTTATCCATTTTGCTAAGTTTTTCTTCCAAAAGGTACCCCTGAAGTGCCTTCTGATGGCGGATCCTGGTGCAGCTGTTGAACCCTTGACAGAAGGAGCAGGCCTTGGTGTCGTGGTCTGGGCCTAAGCACCGCAGGTGGGATGAATGAGGATCCTTGAAGGGGATCTGTTTTCCGCAGGCACACTTGGAAGGGTGCCCCTCAGAAGGAGGAATTGGAGATGCCGACATTAGTTTAGTAAAACTATTGAGAGAAGTTCTTAGTTGTCGTGCGCTAGGGTAGGACCGTGAGGTCGATGATGGCGAGTCGACAGCGGGAAAAGAACTGGGGACTCTGGGGGACTGCCTCCTTATGTACTGTGCCTGACGTCAGGGGTGGAACCGACGTCGGGGGTGGTCCCCGCTGAATATTGCTAGCTAGAAAATTTCCGTGGGGTCCTGGCGCCTGCTGGCTTCAGTCCTAATGGTGTAATCTGCTGCAAGAGCTGTTTCTCTAAGTAAGATCTGGTAGGCCCGAAGGTCCAAGCGATAGACTCTCCGGCCCAGGCAGGCGGGACAACCGCCAAACCCACTGCTCCATAAGAGTGGCCCAATGGTGAAACTGCTCACCAGAGGACCCTCCAAGGGCGCGGAGGGACTCCAGAGTCGAGGATGCTGGTCACCAGGAACAGAGGCCGGAGGAGACCCGGAGAAGTCAGAGTCGAACCCCTGCCCCTCGCCACTGATGACTGATGTGCAGACATACCAGAGGGCAACCTCAAGCGGAACCATTTCTTTTTCGACCGGGAGCCCGAAGAAGAACTCAAGGTCGAGCACTGCAGAGTCCTCAACGAGGATCGAGAATGGGGCAACTTCTTTTTGTGCTTTTTTGAGGAGCGCCTATCTCCCCAACCCCCCACCGAGCACCAGACTGTCCATAGTCAACCCCCCCCCACAAAGAGGGCAGTGGACCAGACCCAGCCCTGCCGAAAACACAGATTTCATGCGAAGTATATCTACTGTCACCTGCCCCATTCATGGTCAACTCCGAAGGTGAGCTGAAGACTTCTTCTCATTACTTTTTTTTTTTTTACACTGAATTTAATAAAACAAATAAAATCTAATCAAATACTATAATAACTATAGCTGCTGTCATATAGATGTAAAGTTTTGACTCCCAGCGGGCAAGCGTTGTCGTCACTGAAGTGCACTTGACAGCGGGGGAAAAAAGGAACTGAGGCAGTTGGAGGGTCGACGCCGAGGTAGCTTATACAGTGTGAGCTAGGCTCGTAGCGCCGCTTACTTGTGGCCATATATGTGGCCAGCCCTCCTGAAGATTTTTGGTTCACGCTCGGTCATAGCACCTCCAGCGTAGTCCCATCAGTGTGTCCAGGAAGATCAATCATGATCCCATCACCTACTTCTTATTTCACCCTTTAGGTCCTTTATCATGCATTAATTGAAAATTCCCAGAAATTATAAATACATACATATCAGGCATGCCCTCCCGAAGGACAGAGGAGGATCTCATGAATATCAGTAGTGTGCATATAGGGTGGGGTAGATAATGAAAATTATGTACTCACCATAATTGTTGATCTTACAGAATACCATCACCATTCATTGACACTAATGAGTCTAAGATGGAGATGCTAGGATCCTGTGGTAGCAAAGTCTTTTTGCAGCTTAGGGAGAGGACCGACGTCTGTGCCGGTGCTGCCCACGAGGCAGATATAGTGACGTTGTGCATGTGCGTCAGCCAGCAACTGATGCCGGCTCCCTGCCCTCTTCAGTTCTGTTTGCCAGGAGAAAGGAAATAAATAAGAGAGAAAAAAGAGAAAGTGCTACAGATTCCTAACCCAAAGGGATATAAAAAATAACACAATAAAACCCGGCTACCAACTCAGTAGAAGTAAGGGCTGGACCTAAGGGTGGCTTAAGGGTAGCAGGTATAAAAGCCAGACCCTATTCTAACCACCTGGCAGAAGGGTGGAGAAGAGTTGGGCAGCAGCCCTGGCATATAGAGGCTATAGAACATCTGTGTAATTAAGATGGTAGAATGCCAGCTCAACCAAAAATAGCCTTTGCACTGCCAAAAGGACAATAAATTAGGGTAAGAACCCTAAAACTCCTCAAGAGGAGCAAAGCAGGTGTGATCGGACAGAGTTCTGGAGCACAAATACCACCTCCCTCCCACTCCAAAAGGAGTGAAAAACAACACAAAATCATGAAAACGTGAAGAATGTCAATTCCAATAGCTGAGTGTGGAATAAGCACCCAACCAAACAGGGTGAGGAGCATAGCTCAGAAGAAACAGGTTACTCACCTGTAACAGTAGTTCTAGGAGTGGTATATGTTGTTTATCCACACTCTTTGACATGTCCCCTTCCACTTTAAATCTTGCTGGAAGTCTTTAAGCTGGCTCCTCCCACCCACCCGGGTGGCATAACCCTCGGCTCCGCCCCATGACGCCAGATCTTAGCCCGCTGGAAGCCAGGTGTTGTGCATCCACAGCCGAGGAGATCAGGTGGGTCCGTGTTGATGAACAACATATACCACTCCTAGAACTACTGTTACAGGTGAGTAGCCTGTTTTTCTAGGATTGTGAATATGTTGTTCATCCACACTCTTTGGCAGATTCCCAGCAGTTTTCCGGGAGGAGGGGAGGCAAGGCACACACCCCCTACTTAGGGAACAAAGATTGGAGAACTGAGGCCCCAAAACCAGCATCCCGGCATGACTCAAGGTCTGCAGAACGGAAGCCTGGGGATGCGAACCTTGGAAAAGCCTGGAAGGGGATCCTCCCCTGTGACGTACCTGGGGCTGCAAGGATCCAGAAGGGCAGCCCACAGCAACGCCACCGGAGGGGTCCCTCGAGCCTAAGAGGGAGGGGCGGGACTTGGCATTACGGCCCTTACCCACATCCCAAGGGGTAGCAGGCGAAATACGCCGTGTCTCACCCCAGCCCCTCAACCCCTCTGACTCAGAGGACGCCCTCCCCCTCGATGCCAGTGACAAAGCCCGTCGATCCTGGGATCTCTGATGGGATCCTCCAGAAGACAGGGCCCCTAGTCCAGCCTGAGAAGGTGCAGCAGCACCGGAGACGGCAGCTGCTACACTCCTTCGCCCCCCATGTGGGCTCCCCAGCCCATGAGAGAGGCACTGGTCATGAGAACGACCAATAGGCTTGGGGCGGACAAACAGGATCCCTTCCTGCAACCGGTCTGGGCAGTCCACCAGTGGAGAGCGTCCCACATCTTCTGGATTACAGTGATCAGCTGGTCGAAATGACTGTGGCACTGATTCCACTGGGCAGCCGGCTCCCACTGAAGGGTGCACATGTGCAACTGGGCCCAACGGACCACTGAGGTGCACACCGCCATGTAATCCAGAAGACGCAGAAAGTTCTGGGCAGGGCGCAATTGCCCAACCAGAAATGATTGGGCAAAGGAGGAAAGAACCAACGCCCTGTCCGCTGGGAGCCCAGCACTGACTTGACAAGAGTCGAGCTCTGCCCCGATGAAGCCCATCACCTGGGAAGGCACGAGTTCCGACTTGGCCTCGTTGATCAGGAAGCCGGGTTGGGAGCAGGTCTGGAGGGCCAGGTCCCTGGACCTCTCCACCTCCTCTTGGGTGGAACCTGCTCGGAGCCAATCATCGAGGTAGGGATAAATCCTGACCCTCCGACGCCTGAGATGGGCCGCTACCTCTGCAATGCATTTGGTGAAGACCTGTGGGGCTGATGACAGGCCGAACGGCATGGCTTGGAACCCGTACAGGGTCCCTTCGACTCTGAAGCGGAGGAACCACTGATGGGACGGACAGACTGGGATGTGAAAGAATGCGTCCTGCAGAGCCAATGAACAGAATCACATGTTTCGCTCTAAGGATGGTATGATCTGGGACAGAGTGACCATCCGAAAGGTGCGTGACCTGAGATACTGATTCAGGTCGTGCAGATCTAGAATGTGGCGCCAGCCCCCCATCTGCTTGGGCACCAGGAAGCACCTGGAGACAAAGCCTGGGTCTACTGGAGGATCTGACACTGAAGCTACTGCCTCCTTGAGGAGGAGCTGAGCGATGTCGTCTTGGAGAGCCGACTTAGTCTGGGCGGACACTCTTTCCTCCCGAGGGGCGCCGGCACAGCGTGGAGGGTACTGCTCAAATTTCAGAGGCAGTCCCTGACCGACCACTTCGAGAACCCACATGTCCGAAGTGACAGCGGACCAGGCGGAAAAGAAGTGGCAGAGCCGGCCCCCCACAGGAGGACCCAGAATTGGCGTGATGGGAGAGGGGGAGGCAGCCCCGGCCCCATCACTGACCAGGCTTGGAGGAGGAGGAGGAGAATACAGAACCTGAACTGCGGCCTCCTTTACGGAACTGGGAGGGACCGGGCTTGGGCCGGGGGCGCCAAGCTTGAGCCTGCTGCTGTTGCTGATGCTGGTGTCCTCCTTGAAAGGAGGACTGCTGAGCCGCAGGGGAAGAATGACGAAAAGGCTTCTTCTTCTTCTGCTGGTCCTTGCCCAAAGAACCCTTGGCAGAAGTAGTGTCCACAGTGGCACTGGACTGCTCAATGCTCTGAAGGTGACCAGACACACCTGGGCCAAAAAGGTCAGTACCCAGGAAAGGCACATCAGCAAGTTTGTGCCGAGTATCCGCCGGGAAGGAGGAGAGCCTCAGCCAAGCCCTGCGATGAGAGGCAACTGCAGCTGCCATCGAACGGGCACAAGAATCCCCAATGTCCAGGGCTGTCTGAAGCTGCTGTTTGTCAACAGTTCGGCCCTGATCCCGGACCTGCTTGACCGTGGTGTGCATGTCCGCAGGGAGATGTGGGAGGACTTCATCCAAAGACCCCAAGAGGGCATGGGAGAAGTGTGCCATGATGACGGCCGAACTTGCCTGATGAAGGCCCAGGGAAGAAGCCGCATAGATCTTCCTGGCAAAATGGTCCAAGAGCTTGGACTCACTCTTGGGAGGTCGGTCAGTGTTGGCAGAACTGCCAGTATGCCTGAACACAGAGGCAGTCACCAGGCTCTCGGTTGAAGGGTGCTCTGTGAATCCTGCAAGGGACCCCATGGGCACCGCATACTTGCGGGCCATTTGGGCAGACAGAGATGGACAGGAGGCAGGGCCCCAAAGTTCTAAGGCCGGGCCAACTATGGCCTCGGCCACAGGAAAGGCCTCCATTGGGGTATCCCCTCTCTTGAGAATGTCCGTGATAGGGTACTCCACCTTTT
Organism: Neoceratodus forsteri; assembly: GCA_016271365.2. Classification (NCBI taxonomy): domain Eukaryota; kingdom Metazoa; phylum Chordata; order Ceratodontiformes; family Ceratodontidae; genus Neoceratodus; species Neoceratodus forsteri. The sequence goes on from CM028137.1 coordinate 515,779,437, forward strand.
TCTGGACTGGCTCCAGGGACATCCCAGTGGACTCAGAGACGAGGCAAAGAATGCCCTGAAAGGACAAAGGACCATCCTCCGTCTCTAAGCCACCGTCTGATTCGTCAACCCCGGGATGAGAATGCAGGCCGGTCACATACGAATCCGAGGAATCTGGATACAACGGTCGACCGCCCAGGTCACCTTCGAAACGCCGAGGGCGGTCCGGGATGACAGTGACCGAAAGACGCTGGGGAAGCCCAGTGTCTGGCCTATCTTCTTTAGAAGGAGCCCTTCCCACAAGCTGCCTGGGTGGTGGTTCCACCACTATCGGTGGGGAGACTGGTTTAGGCCGAACCAGAGGTTTTGCCAGCTCCACGGGTGGGGGAACCCACTTGATCGGCTCCGAGGGAGTTGGCTTCGGCCTAGGAGGTGAAAGCCAAGTAATGGCCAGGGTGGAAGCTGGGGTCGGCTTGTGCTGGGTCAAAATCAGCTGCTGCCACATGAGGTCCTCATAGCGCCGGACTTTCTGCCGGAGCCTTTCCTCATCCGAGGAGGACAAAGATGACAGATGGCGTCGCTTCTTTTTAGAGAGTTTATGGCTGTTCCTCGGCCTTTCGGTCGAGGAGGTCTGGGACCTCGATCAAGATCGGACAGGCCGATTCGGTTGCACGGGAAACACTGGTGGGACCAGTGATTTCCTGAGGTCGGGGACCACTTCCTCGATAGGTGTCCCAGAAGGCTGGGTCTCCTTGTCGGAGAAAGTGAGAACTGGAGTTTGATCAAGAGAATCGTCGACCAGTGTTGGCGATAATGGGTCAATCAGGTCGATGACGATTTCCACATTGTCGATTGACATTTTGGTCGACTTGCCAGACGGCAAAGCCAAGAAGCCAGCAGCCGAAGTCGAGACTGCATGTTCCTGGGACCGAGATCTCTCCCGCTTCCAAGAGCATCTCCATCGGGATGAAGATGATCTCGGGGCCTTCTCCCACTTACGGGACCAAGAGGAGTGCGTGCCCGCAGGACCCTCTCCCTTGGTTGGGAGAGACTGGCACAACTCTCGGAAATAACCCGAGAAGGTGCAGCCCAGGTTGAGTGGAACGAAGAAGCTCTGTGTAGTTTCTGCAGCCCGAGCCGCTTCCTCTTCAAATGCTTGCAGGCGTTCCAATTGCTCGGCGGATCCCGCAGCTATGGATACCGCCCACTGAGCCTCCTTAGATTTCACCAGAGGGTTCTATTTCTCCGGCCTCCCCAACTTCTGGCATGCGAGATGGTCGTCGAGGACGTTAGGATGGAAAGCGAGACAAAGATCGCATTTCGAGGTGTCATGGTCGACACCGAGACAGTAAACGCACACGGTGTAGGGATCGGTGCGCGACATCTTCTGGCCACAGGGACACCAGAGAAATCCAGGGGGAAGACTTGTCTTCCATAATCAAAGGTAGAGACTCACGATTGCTAATGTGAACTAGATGGATTTTCGGAATAACCAAAGGTTTTGAAGCCAGGGCCTACAAAATGCACGAGCACGAGGGAGGCAACCTGAATCTTCCAGTGGAAAGGAAGATCTAGCCTCATGGGGTGGAGCCGAGGGTTACACCACCCGGGTGGGTAGGAGAAGCCAGCTTGAAGACTTCTGGCAAGATTTAAAGTGGAAGGGGACATGCCAAAGAGTGTGGATGAACAACATATCCACGATCCTAGAAATACTGCTCCATCTCCCGCTCTATCTAATACAGGAAAAAAGGCTGCACCTTGTCTCCAGTGCCAGATACCACCACATGGCAGAAGCTTAGATGTATGAACAAGGTGGAGCACAGTACAACAGCTGTAACAGAGATATATTTTAAGAGGCATCCCTAGAAGGGAGAGGAAGTAGTTTTGGGGGTTGGGGAGAGAAGGAAAAAAAAAAAAAAAGAGTGGAATATACACTAAGGATTTTTTCTTTTGCTGGGAAGAAGATAAGGGACCCACATCCCATTTTGTCTTTTGGAAAAAGAAAACGTGGTAAGAAGGATGCCAGCATGTAGGGGCACAATAAGGAGAGCTGACCAGAGGTCATAGCTCTTACCCGAGTAGGGGAAGGTGGGAGGGTGTGTGAATGAATCGTGCATATATTCTGCAAAATGAACAATTACTGTGAGTATGTAATTTTCATATCTTCCAAGAATCAATCTTTCCCATTCATTCACAATGACAGGTCAGAGCATCATGCTGTTCCCAGAATAGGGGAGGAGTTTCCTCACCATGAGGGAAGCTATCCCTCGGCCCTCTGTGTGAGGGATAACCACCGGAGGGCATGGGCTTCTCACGGGTCATGCAAGACCCAAGACTGGTCAGGGGTAGGCAGAGGCTCCCATGGCCTGGGAGCAGGAAGGCACCCCGACAACACATGCCTGCCCCAGCAGAAAAAGAATTCCCCTGGAAATGCGAGTTGAGCACCTTACACTGGGCGACAGGTGCCAATCGGGAAAGGTGAAGCCATGCCATCCGCCGAATGCAGACTGCTGTTCCTACCAATCTACATAGATACATAGATACTGTTGGCAGATAAGGGCCTATGGCCCAACCAGTCTGCCCATTTGAGCTTGTAAGAGCACTAAGTTTTTCTAGAAGTCTGTTGCTCCTTACCCCAAACTCCAGGATTCCCTTATGTCTATCCCATATATTCTTAAATCCTGTGATTGTTTCAGCCCCCACCACTTTCTCAGGCAGGGTATTCCACTTCTCCACCACCCTTTCTGTGAAGAAGTTCATGTTTCCTCTAAATCGCTATCCATCCAACTTCATCTCTGGCCCTCTAGTCCTGGAAATACAGGTTACTCACCTGTAACAGGAGTGCTAGGAGTGGTATATGTTGTTCATCTACACTGTCTGGCAGGTTCTTTGCCACTTTAAATCTTGACGGAAGGTCTTCAATTTGGCTCCTCCCACCCACCCAGGTGGTAAAACCCTTGGCTCTGCCCTATGATGCCAGATCTAGCCTGCTGGAAGCCAGGTTGTGTGTCAAAGCCGGGGAGGTTGGATGGGTCATGTGGATGAACAACATATACCACTCTCAGAACTCCTGTTACAGGTGAGTAACCTGTATTTCTAGGGACGTGGATATGTTGTTCATTCCACACTGTCTGGCAGACTCCTAGCAGTTCTCCTGGAGGAGGGAGGCAAGGTGCGCACCCCCTACTTAGGAAATAAAGACTGAAGAACCGAGGTCCCAAAACCAGCATCCCGGCATGACTCAAGGTCAATGTGGTAATGGAAAATAAAGGTGTGCGCTGACTTCCAGGTATTAGCCCTGCAGATTTCCTGGATAGGGACATCCCTAGAAGCAGCCACCGAAGCAGTGGTATGGCAGGCAGAATAAGCTCTTATCCCTTTGGGAGGCTCCATGCCTGCCAACCTATAGCAGAGATCTATGCAGGAGGTGACCCACCTGCCTAGCTTCCACTTGGCTGCAGGTCTGCCAGGTGCGGCTTCAGCGTAGGTGACAAACAGCTGGCGAACCTCTCCCTGAACTTTAGCCATTCGCTCCTTATAATAAGAAAGCGCTCTTCTAGGGTCCACAGTATGGAGTCTATATTCGGCCTCCGAGGTATGACTGGGGTAAAACACCGGCAGAGTCAACACCTGGTTAAGGTGAAACTCTGACATCACCTTCGGAAGAAATTTCGGGTGGGGACGAAGGACAACCTTGTCCCTGTGGAAGACCAGATAAGGAGACTCGATGGAAAGCGCCTGGAGCTCTCCCATCCTTCTGGCTGACGTGATAGCCACCAAGAAGGCTGTCTTCCATGACAGGTGAGAGATGTCACACCTGTGCATCGGTTCGAATGGCTTGCCCATGAGCTTGGCCAATACCAGAAATAGATCCCATGGAGGTGGAGGTTCTCGCACCAGAGGGGATATGTGATCAAGGCCTTTGAAAAAGTGCCCGACCACCTTCTCCTGCGCCACCGACTGCTTGCTGGCCTGCATCCGGTAAGCAGAGATGGCTGCCAGGTGCACTTTAAAGGTTGTCAACCGAAGCCCTAGCTGAGAAAGGGACCACAGGTAGTCCAGAATGCTAGTCAAGGAACAGGAAGAAGGGTCCAACCCCTTGTCCTGACACCAAATGGAGAATCTCTTCCATTTGAAGGCACAGCATTTTCTGGTCGACTCCTTACGGGACACCTCAACGACGTTGAGGACCTCGTGGGAAAGACCCAAGGCCTGGAACTCTAGCCACTCAGGAACCAGGCCGTCGGGTGCGGGGATTGAAGGTCCGGGTGGAGAACCTTCCCCTTGTCGACTGAGAGCAGGTCCTGGCAGGCTGGAAGCCGCCTCGGGAGCCTGGAGCTGAGGCTGAGGAGATCTGGGTACCAGAACTGGCGGGGTCAGTCTGGGGCTACCAGAATCACCTGCGCCTTGTCCCTCTTCACCTTGAGAAGCATCTTGTGGATCAAGGGAAATGGAGGGAAGGCGGAGAAGAGGCCCGGGGTCCACGACCTCGAGAAGGCATCCCCCTGCAGCAAGCCCTGCTGAGGGGGGCAGGCAAGAAACAGCCTCAGCTTCACATTCTCCCTGGAGGCGAACAGGTCCACCTGAGGGTAGCCCAAATCGGAGAACAGATCTTGTACTACCTCCGGCAGGAGAGACCACTCTTGAGATGCAGTGCCTATCCGGCTGAGGGCATCGGCCAGACTGTTGGAGGCTCCTACCACATGGATGGCTAGGAGCTCCGCCTCCAGGCTGATCACGAGAGACCAGATGTAGAGAGACCCCTTGCACAGAGGCAAGGAGTGTGTCCTGCCCTGACGGTTGAGGTAGTACATGGTCGTGGTGTTGTCCATCTGGAACTGAACCACCTGACCCCATACAAATGGAGCGAAGGCGGTGAGGGCTACTGTAGCTGAACTGCTCGAAGCTCCAGCAGGTTGATGTGGCATCGAGACTCCTGAGGGGACCAGAGGCTGTGGGCTCTGAGCTCCCCCAGATGGGCACCCCAACCCATCAGAGAGGCATCGGTCGTTAGAGTGACCGTTGGCGCGGAGCGGATGAACGGGATACCCTCCTGCAGATGAGCTGGGACGAGCCACCACTGCAGGCCGTCCCACATCTCCTGGGTCACTGTCACTGGCCAGTCCAGAGGACCGGAGCGCTGTGACCACTGGCTGGCCAGCCCCCATTGCAGGAGACGCATATGCCAGTGGGTCCAACGGACCACGCTGGTGCAGGCTGCCATGAGGTCCAGGAGACGCAGGAAGTCCCGGGCAGGGCGCAACTGCCCAACCAGAAATGATTGGGCAAAGGAGGAAAGGACCTCGGCCCTGTCCGTCGGGAGCCGGGCTCTGGCTTGAAGAGAGTCGAGCTCTGCCCTGATGAACTGAATCACCTGCGATGGCACGAATTCCGATTTGGCCTTGTTGATGAGGAGGCCAATCTGAGAGCAGACCTGGTGGGCCAGATCCCTGGACCGCTCCACCTCCAACCTGGAGGGGGCTGCAATCAGCCAGTCGTCCAGGTAAGGGTACATCTGGACCCCTCGGCGCTGCAGGAATGCTGTCACCACTGCCATGCATTTGGTGAAGACCCTGGGAGCTGGAGAGAGGCAGAAGGGCATGGCCCGGAACTCATAAAGAGATCCCTCTGCTCTGAAGCGGAGGAATCGCTGATGAGATGGACGGATCAGGACGTGAAAGAAGGCGTCCTGAAGGTCCAGAGAACAGAGCCACACACCAGGTTCCAAGGATGGAATGGTCTGAGCCAGAGTGACCATCCTGAAGTTGCGAGGCCTTAGGAACTTGGACAGGTCATGCAACTCGAGAATGGGCGCCAGCCCCCCCCCCCCAGTCCGTTTTGGGACCAGGAAGTACCTGGACACAAACCCTGGGTCTGGAGAGGGTCCGCCACCTCGCTGATCACCTCATTCTGGAGGAGCAATGCAATGTCGGCTCGAGGGGCGACGGCTCAATAGGGAGGGAACTGCTCGAATTCCAGAGGCAGACCCCTGCCCACCACTTCTAGCACCCAGCGGTCCATGGTGATAGCAGACCAGACAGAAAAGAAGTGGCGGCGCCGTCCCCCCATGGGGGGAACCCAGGGAGGAGTGACGAGGCTGGGGGGAACACCCCTCATCCCATCACTGGGCAGGCTTGGAGGAAGAGACGCTGAGGGACCTCCTGAACCCTTGCCTCCAGCTTCCTACTAGAGGAAGCGGTAGACTTAGCCTTAGGGCGCCAAGTGTGAGCCTGCTGGCCCTGATGCTGGTGTTGCTGGGCCAGACATGCCACAGGAGCGGAAGGACGAAAGGGCTTACGCTACTGCTGGTGGCCTTTGTCCTTCTAGGCAGACGTGACCGAGTCCAAGGTGGCGCTGGACTTCTTGATCCTCTGTAGATGGCCTTCCACTCCGGGCCTGAACAAGTCTGTGCCCAGGAAGGGAATGTCAGCCAGCTTCTGCTGGGTGTCCGCCGTAAAGGTGGAGATCTGTAGTCAAGCTCTGCGGCGCATGGCCACTTCGGCCACTACTGATCGGGCATAAGAGTCACCAATGTCCAATGAAGTTTGGAGCTGTTTAGCCACCGCCCTTCCCTGATCCCGCACCTGCTTGACTGTTGTCTGAAGGTCAGCAGACAGATTAGGAATCACCTCATCCAGGGAGCCCATAAGAGCGTGTGAGAAATGTGCCATCAGAACGGCTGAGCTAGCCTGATGAAGGCCTAGGGACGAAGCAGCGTAAACTACCCAGTAATCCAACTTTTACTACTTATTACGGTTTGTCCCACATCCCAAGTGTTCCCGGAATGCCTGGAAAATGCTATCGGTCACTAATCCCTCCACAGAGGGTGCTCCAAGAAACCAGAGAGTGAACCGGTGGGGACCGCGTACTTGCGAGCCATCCTGGCCGAAGGCATGGGACAAGATGCTGGCTGCTGCCACAACTCCAGAGCTGGGCCAACAATGGCTTCAGCCACCAGAAAGGCCTCCGTAGGGGAATCCCCTCGGTCCAGTATCTCCGTAAGGGGATACTTGGCCTGTTTTTGAACAGGTTCGAGCTGCATCCCAGTAGAGTCTGAGATGAGTCGAAGCATACCCAAAAACGAGGATGGGCTCTCATCCACCGACGGGCCCCCTGCAGACTCCAGGTCGAGCAGCCTGGAGAACAGGGAGGAGTCGTTGTCAGACTCCGAGAAGTCTGTGAACAGCTGCCGAGCACCTGAGCCACCCTCCACCTGCCGAGGTCGATCGTGAGTGAGGGTGACCGACAACCTATGGGGGCAAGCCCTGACCCGACCGAGAACCCTTGGTCGGGGCCCCAGTCTTCGGTTGTGGAAGCGGAGGTTCCACCACAATGGGTGGAGCAGCCGGTTTCGGCCGAACAACTGGTGCGCCGGGTCCTCGACCTACCAGGAGGCTGTTTCGCTGTTCCGTGACAGCCACTTAATGGACGGAGAAGGCGACGGCGGAGTCGGCTTGTTACCAGTCAGTAAAAGTTGCTGCCACATCAAGTCCTCGTAGCGCCGACACAACTTGCACTGGAGCCTATCCTCCAAAGAGGACGAGCGGCGACGCCACTTTCCATGGTGCTGAGACCGAGATCGCAGATGTCGACGGGACCGGCTAGACCTGGAAGACGACCAAGACAGAGACCTTCAGGGATTCCAAGGGTGGGTCAGAAAGGGAACGGGGGAAACCCGCCCCTCCCTCGGTGCAGGGACCTTAACTGGGGACTTCAGCAAAGGAGGCACAGGCAAGTCCTCAGTAACCACCGGGGGAACCGGTGAAGAAGGGTTGTCAGTTTCTCCAGTCGACAAACCGTCCTATGGATCGAGAAAAATCTTGACTGCATCGACTAATGTCTCGGCAGGCTGATCTGACGGGGACACCATGAAGCCAGCAGCCGCAGCCACAACCTCGACCGAAGTCGAGAGTCGACGGTCCAGTGAAGGGGATCTCTCCCGCTCCCACAAACGTCGATGGTGGGACTTACCTTTAGAAACCTTCTTCCTGGACCGACTGGTATGTCCCAATGGCCCTTCTCCCTTAGTGGAGAGGGACTGACAAAGCTCCTTAAAAGAAGCAGTGTAGGAGGAGCCCAAGGAGAGTGGGATAAATGCCGCGGCTGAGGAGGAAGAAGAAGCGGCCTGGGGCTGCCTCCTTCCTCAAGGGCGATCATCTGCTCCAACTGCTCCACAGAGCCCACCACCGCAGACACCGCCCAATGGACCTCCTTCGACTTCACTAGCGGGTACCATTTTTCGCGGCGCCCAAGAAGTAGTCTGGCAACGAAGTCCTCCAAGACCGAAGCTGAGAAAGACTTGCACAATTCGCAGGCCTGAGAATCATGGCCAAGCCCCAGGCAGTAGACACATGTGGAGTGCGGATCGGTCTGGGACATCTTCTGCCTACAAGGGCACTGACGGAAGCCAGGAGTCTATTTGTCCATCGCAGCCGCGAGGGAAGACGAAGACCTTAGTCTTATAAATGTTAAAATTAGTTTCGGGAAATCCGAAGGGTGTGGATCCAGGCCTAAAACGCAAAGTGCTAAGGAGGGAACCTGAGCTTCCAAGCGGTAAGGAAGCTCTGGCGTCATGGGGTGGAGCCAAGGGTTTTACCACCTGGGTGGGTGGGAGGAGCCAGCTTGAAGACCTTCCAGCAAGATGTAAAGTGGCAAGGAACCTGCCAGACAGTGTGAACTGAACAACATATCCACGTCCCTAGAACATCTTTTTCGCTGGAAAATAGTATTTTCCTGCACCCTGTTCCTCCCCGTAAGGTACTTGTATGTCTCTATCATATCACCTCTCTCCCTTCTCTCCTCCAGGGAGTACATATTCAAATCCTTCAGCCTGTCCTCATAGGACTTGTGATGCAATCCCTGTACCATCTTTGTTGCCCTTCTCTGAACCTTCTCCAACCTGGAAGCTGCCTCACTTGGTGTTGTACAACACCCTTGATTGGTACCTTGCCAGCTCCAAGCCCTGGGCAGAAAATCCTAGTGGTCTCATGGTCAGGCACTGAAGCTAGAACCTGACCTAGCTTCGACCACAGGTGCTTGTTCGAGCTGCCTGATGTGTCTGGTGTGCAGCAATGCACATCATGGTGTGTGCTTCGGTAAAAACCCTCCTCCCTCAGGCATCCATCCCAGCAGAGTCAGCCTTGGAAGGGTGGTCACGCACAGGGTGTTTAGGCCCAGCCGGGGGTCTGCAGTACCACAATCCTTGAAGTGGGGTGAGGTATAGCTCCCTCGGACCCTGTGGGATTGCAATACCTACGCAGGACATCCTTAGAGGCTCAGGAAGGGGGTGAAAGGACAGAGCTAGACATTCCTGGGTGCTTCCTCAAAAGCTTTAGGCCAAGGAGGGATGACAAAAGAGTCATCGCTGAAATCCCCAAGGAATCTCGGAGATAGGGTAATAGGATTGCAAGCAACTAAAGACCCCACTTTCAGCATCCTTGAGGAACAGCTGGTATGCAGAGTACTCAGCATCAGATGACATGTGAACAGAAAAGTCTTCTTTCTCAGATCAGAAGCAGGAGAGGAGCAGCTGGACTCTGAGAATGGAGATGCTGGAGCCATGGGCCTGGTCAGACCGAAGGTGGTACTGGTGGAAGACACCAGTCGTCGTTCATTACTGATGCCAGGTCATGGGCCCAAGTGGAAGGTTGGGGGTGGGCAGAAGACTGAGATGGGTATAGAAGCCAGTGGCTCCAGGTTCTCTGTCAGGGCTACAAGTGTGCTCAGGGGACTTCTCCCCAGGGAAGGACCTCACAAACTCCTTTGAGTGCAAATGGCCAATCTTAGAGGTCCAACTCAGACAGTGCTTTTAGGGAAGACCTCCAGGTGGGGAGAGCATAGGTATACACATCTCATAAGGCAGCTCCAATCAACCACTGAATATGTTAGCTGGTTCCGGGGAGAGACGAACCAGCGGGCTAGCGCTGGAACTCCGGCCAGTGCTGCCCCTACAGCACTGGTCACAGGGTCAGCTGCAGGCCCAATGGCAAATTTCTTCCCTTCACCAGTACTGTTGCTGCCCCCCCCCTTTGAGCCAAGCCCTGTACCAGAGCCAGAGTCAAACCCAGAACTGCCCCTGCACCTGACACCACGAGTGGTCCCAGGACCAGACCTCTGCACTGCAAGTGACTCTGGGCATGTAGATGGCAACACAGACAGCACCAGGACCAGAATCAGTGTTGTGAGCAGCACCAGAACAGGTCCCGGCACCAGGCCTAGGAACATTAGGGGTGACACCATTACTGGTGTTAGGCTTGGAACTGGGCCCCGGGTCGGTTTCATCAGTGCCGTCCCCGTCCCTGATTCCAAGTGTGGCTTCCTCACCCTCTCCCAAGCCACTAGGTCAAGAAGGGAAGGAGATGACCACCACTTCTGAATCAGAGTAAGGGTCGACTCCGGACCAGATACCTCTTCCAGTACTGCAGGTGGCACCAGAAGAGCACCTGGTTTTGTGGTCAGCGCCGCCCCACTCACTGGTACTGCGGGTGGTACCATGAGCCGAAGGAGCATTAGGCTGCGATACCAAGGTGCTCAGCAGTGTAGACCAAGCGTTTAGCTTTGGCCTCACCACCAGGGGCATTCACAGCACAGAAGGGCCGACAAACTGGGTCGTGCTCAGCCTGCGAGGTTAATATGAATGAGGATCCTAGTCTTCTTCAGTACCAGAGGTACTAGGAAGGGGACTAGTGGAAGGACCAGAGACCTCGTCTTGGCATCTCTGATGTGATACTTGCTCCAAAGTGGGGAAGGGGGGCCAATGACCCCACTTTAACACACAGAATTCCAGGGTTTACTTGTCCATCGAGAAGCATGCATCGCACCTATCCATGTCATGGTCCAGTCCAAGGCAGACCTGGCATTTTGGATGCCAGTCCGATGTTGCTAGATGACCCTTGGAGGGGCACTGATGCATGTAGGTGCAGTCTTTCTGCTACCCCTTAGAACTCTGCATTATGACAAGCAAAATAATAAAATGGGAAGAAAAGGTATTTGACACCGAACTGAGAGAAAAAAGCGGTACCAGAAAAAAAACGGTGCCATAAATGGTGTCAGATAGCTTTTGGCTTTCAAAAGTAGTATGCAATGTTGAACTGAGGAGATTAACACTGATAGTGCAGTTGAAAACGGACTATAGTTGCTCCCACGGTGCACACTCGAAGGAGAGACAAACAGAACTGAGGAGGGAAGGGGGCTGACATTGGGTTAGTGGCTGGCTGATGTGCGCTACATCACTACATCAGCCTCGTGGGTGGCGCCGGCAATGATGTTGGTCCCCTCCCTAAGCTGCAAAAGACTTTGCTCCCATGGGGTCCTAGCACCTCCGGCTTAGCTCCATCAGTGTGAATGAATGGTGAAGACAGATTCCTAGAAGATCAGTGATGAGCGTGTGTCTTCCTGGAGAAGGAAGAAATTGATGCACTGAGATTTCCTTTGTTCTCACTACTTACCAGGTTGGCCATTACTATGGTGTCTACGATAACAGGGTTAGTTGATGTTCCCAGGGTGAACTGTAGTCCTCGTGGAGGCTGCCCTGTTGTGACATCATAACAATGTCCCTCCAGTAACAGATATTCCAGCTCATACTCAGCGGCCACCACACTCTCCACCTGAGAAAAGGTTAGGGCAGAAACAGACATATATACATTAGTTATTCAGCTTTCCACCTAGCACCCTTCCCCCCCAATGAAACACAGCACTTTTTTTTTTTTTCATCCAGCTTTTTGTTTAGTGAACCCTCATTCTGCTTCTTCCTTCTGGTGCTAGTGACCTTACAACCTTGTCCGCAGCTCCCACTGCTGTTGGATCAGCAGGGATCAATGAAGAGCTAGGTCATACAGACGGCTCGCAGTTCAGCTTTGTTTTCTAGTTCTCTCCCCACCCCACACCACTCCCACTCCTGGTTTCTCCTGCCTCCTGCCCACCAATACCACATCAGTCAGCCCGTTGACAGACCACAATAGCATTTTGTAGTAGGCAACCTCAGAGACCCACTGAATGGGTTACTGCAACAGTGAAACCTAGTGGCATCCTTCCCAAGCACCCCACCACCAGCTCAAGAGTCCCCTTGCCAATCTGGGTTGCCAGTGTGGAAATGCAACATGCTACCCTGTATATATTCCACCCAAACTCACAACAACAAGCCTGAACCCATTCCTTACCTGCATCAGTAGTCTAAAGCTTAACTCAGAAGTTATATTGCTAGGGGATTTTAATGTCAACTGGCTTGCCCCCAGGGCAAGCAACTACAAGGATGCCTTGGCAGCTGCACATTTTACACAACTAGTTACCTCACCCACTAGGATCAACTATAAAACAGGGACCAGTACCTTATTTGACTGGGTACTCTCAAATCGCCTTGACTATATTAGCCACACTACAGTTCTCCCTGATGCCATTAGTGACCATTCCCCAGTCCAGTGCATATGGTCAAATAAATTCAGTAAACCCCCCGTGAAAACTATCAACAGTCGGATGCTAATCAAGGGACACCTTGCACCACTTAAGGCACTCTTGCGACAACAAGACTGGTCCCCGATTGACACCGCTCTGGATGCTGATGCTGCACTTCAACACTTCATCTCAAAGTTCAATGCAGCGTGTGATATCCATGCCCCCTATAAGAAACGCAAAATTAAAGGCCTTGACAACCCTGGATCACAGGCAAACTTCTAGACCAGCTAAAAGCTCGGGACCTGCTATGGGCTTGTGCTACAACCTCTGGCAACCAAGCAGACTTTCAGGCATACAGGGCCGCCAGGAATGCCTATACCAGAGCTATCCGCACTGAAAAAGCCAGCTACTACAGGAGCACCCTCTATCAAACTCAAGGTCAGATGGAAGGAAATTCTGGCAAAATCTCTCTGAAGTTATAGAGAAAAAGTCCAAAGCAACTCCTAATATACTAAAGGTTGATGGCAGCAACACCCTGGACCCCACCACAATTGCCAATACTTTCAATCTGACATTCACTGACCTCAGCCATGTGCTTCCCTCCAACTTCTTTGACACCAACTAAACCACGGCCTCCCAATATCAATGGACTCAGGATACAAATCATCCACATTTCTATTTCAAGGCAGTAACTGGAAGGGATGCCAAAAAATACCTCCTCAGGGTGCTCAGAAAATCCAGATCAAGTGGGGATACACTTGACTTGAAGCTCATCGCTTTCACCCTTAACGATGTCCTGCACCCTCTTACCAAGATTACTAACCGGTCCCTCATGCTCTCTCAGTTCCCGCTCAAGTGGAAGTCCACCCTGGTGACCCCAATACACAAGTCTGGGGATAGGACATTACCCTGTAACTACAGGCCCATCTCCATCCTACCCCCTTTATCCAAAGCTCTTGAAAAAAATCATCGCAGACCAATTGGTGGAGTACTTGGAGAAATACAACTTGCAATGCCCACAGCAACACGGCTTTCGCAAAGGACACAGCACCACCTCTGCCCTCCTTGAATTTATAGGCCACATTCATCTAGCACTAGACCAAGGACAACTTGCCGGTGCCACCTTTATAGACCTCTCGAAGGCCTTTGATACAGTTAACCATCCATTACTGTTGGAACAACTTGGCAACTTAGGGTTTTCTCATGATACTTTACAATGGTTCAACAGTTATCTCTCCAACTGGTCACAACAAGTTAAGATTGGTGACTCTCTTTCCTCCAAACTACCTGTCCGGGCTGGTGTTCCCCAAGGGTCAATATTGGGACCCTTCTTTTCAGCATCTTCCTGAACAATCTCCCTTCTGTCTGTGATAAAAACATTATTCTGTATGCTGATGACGCAGTGATTTTCTCTAAGAATTCTGCCCCCTCCCTCTTGGAGAAACAACTGCAGGAAAGTTTCAAGCAAGCTGAGGCCTGGTTCGTCTCACAGGAACTAGTGCTAAATTACAAAAAAACAAAGACTATGCTGTTCCACGGCACACATAACAAACAAACACCAACAGCTGGCAATCTAAAACAGTTTGGATGTGACCCTGGACCAGATGCAGACTTTCAAATACCTTGGTATAACCCTGGACTCTACTCTGTCCTTCTCTAGCCATATCGATTCAGTTGCGAAATCCATAAATATCCATATAGGCAAGGCCCCTGGAATTCTGCGGTTGCGGAATTTGCCGCGGAATTTGCATCATGCCGCAGAATATATATAGTGCCGCAGAATTCATTGTTTTTGGTGAATTTTCATATAAATATACTGTTTTTCCATAGTGTCAGGCTTTCTTTCCCACCTCGTTTATCTTGAAGACCCTCCTCTATGCTCAGCATATGATGTCATCGATGACATCACATCATATTTAGCCAATGACAGGGCTGCATTCTGCCACAGAAATGAATAAATCATGCAGCAGAAATCAGAAAATGCTGCCGCAGAAGTCAAGGAGCCCTGCCGCAGAAATCAGAAAATTCTGCCGCAGAACACCAGGGGCCCTGCATATAGGCCTTCTCTATAAACACAGACACTGCCTGACACCCTTAAGCTAGCAATACACAGCTCTATTGTCTCCATCATTGATAATGGGCTTGTCATCTACGGAGCAGCCACAGCTGCAACACTACGGCGAATCTTTACAGCGTTGAATAGGGCCTGTAGACTCCTTATTGGTGCTGCCCATCGCAGGCATACCTGCAACCTCTACAAACAGTCAAACTGGCTACAACTTCGGGGAAGGATTACTTTCCAAACCTGCCTACTAGCAATAAAGTCATTAATGGGACTCATGCCCCCCTGGGGTTCAGTCTCTCTTAAGCCCAGCCAACCACCCCCGTTACACAAGAAGCTCAGATAACTATTCTCTGCTGTTCCCGGCTGTCGCACCGCCCAAGGCCAGCGGTCTTTTGCAGGTACAGCCTCTAAGATGTTTAACTCTCTGGCCAACGAACTCACCAACTTAGGCACCCTCTGCTCGTTCAAACACAAGCTACGTCAAACATTTGTGTCCAGAGCCACCTGTGACTGTTTCTCCTAACCTCCCAGGTAGTCGCTTCTGTTCTTCGCACCTCTCTACTATCACCACCTCTGCCTGCCACCATGCTCCCCATATCTACCCCTGCCCTCTCCCTGGCCCTGGTCCACCACCTTCCTCTCTTACCCTCCTTCAACTCCCTTCCTCTCTCCCTTTTCTAATCTGCTCACCCCACCCAATGTTGCACTTGTTCCCTGATCCTTGCCTCCCACCCACCTCTCTTTCTACCTCCCTCCCTCCCAGTTACCCCTCTACACCCACTACGCTACCTGGTACAACTGGCAGCAACTCAGTTTTTTTCCACTTTACCTTTCCCTTTGACAGTGCCCTTCTGGCAGCTTTAATTCATGTAAATATTATTTGTTGTGACTCATCATTCTTAAATGTATGCCTGATTGTGTTGTTCTAACTGTTATTTATATTACCTGTAGCTTTTAGGCTGCGTATACCCTGTACTGAATTTTGGATTCAAACTGCTTGCCTGCTAATCTCACAAACTGTACTTCTATTCTTTGTATATAGATGTAGAACCTTTGTAAAAGAGCCATTGGCTCTAAGGTATTTATCCAAAATTCAAAAAAATAAATACCCAATTGGCCACTGGATGTCCCTACAGCACTGTTTTAACCAAAAGGAAATGATTTACAGCTTTACGGCACAAATAGGAGATAAAATTCAGGAGAAGGCCGGCCCGGTAGCGCTGAGGCGCTGGACGCCACACCTCGCTCCACGGCGGCGACCCGGGTTCGGGAATGACCCCGGGCCGTCGGGGATTGACAGGGGATGGAAAGGACTGAACGTCTGAGGGACAGCTCTCCTTTCCCGGGAGGGAGGGGGACACACACTCAGCGCCTGTCTGGCTTCTGGTGGAAGCCGGAGGCATAGCAAGCGCACTAGTGTATAGAGGGGATTGGGAGTTGTTAACGTCGGCGGCGATGCCTTGACATTGGGGCATGCACCACTCCCACAGAAAAAACAGAAAATACCCCACAGCGCTCCTGGTAGATGGGGCACCAGGCCTCGAACTCCAATGCCCCTGTCTGACCCAGTACCAGCATCCTGATGAAAACAAGAAGGACTTCACGGGTGGCCCATCCCCATGCCAGCCTTGGGGATATAGCGACGGTTTCATGGGGGATGGACTGCACCAGAGCTCCAGGTAAGAGGGCGGAAACTAGAAGGCCATAGGTGTCTCTCGAAGAATAGGAGTGCTGCCGGTAGGGAGAATAAAGAACAAGTAAAAAAAAAAAAAAATTCAGGAGAAAAGGATTCTGAACCCAAATTTCAAACACGTTTTTCAGCCACTGTCTTATGCAAATTCTGTTTGTACACGCACCCCAGTAAAGAATGGGCGTTTGCTCTGCTTCAACATTCAAATGAACCAAGGAAACAGGAAGAGAGGGAGCTCACTTGAGTGCATACAGACTTGTCAAGTAAACTTCAGTTACTACATATGACTGACTAGTGTAATGTTGCTCCCACGTCAACTGTTGTATTATTGTCCTCACCTATTCCCCTTCCCCTAGGTCCTGCTGCCTGGAAATGAGCCTCGGCTCAGTGTGCCATTCCAAATCACCAATTTTTAAATAATTACATTAATTATCACACCCCCCCCACACCAAAAAAAAAAACAACAGCTAGTCGTGTTGGAGCAGAAAGAACACTTACGTAAGAACTTACTGTAACTGTAGATATGCAAGGGGATCTCAGTCATCAGGTCACACTGTAGGAACTTGTTGAAAATTGAAAACCTAATTTGGTGTGCTTGTAATGGCGGAGTTTTTCTTTGCCGTCTTTACTTGCTGCAAATTTTGTCGTCTTGTCCGTCTTGCCCTGTAGTTTGCTAATTGTCTGACCTCAGCTACGTGATAACTGGAGGTGGGGCTAAGTCAGATTTGAGGTAGCAATCTGATTTGTTTCTCAGAAGAGGGAAGGATCCAGATTCATTTCAGTGCAGTAACTGCTCATTGCTGTTTTTGTTTCAAACCTAGATTTGTGGGCTTTTAGTGGTACTTTTATTTCGTTGCTGTCTTTACTTAGAATTGTTTTTGGGCTGTTGAAAATGTAAAACCTAGTTTGGTATGCTTGTAGTGGTGCAGTTTTCCTTTGCTGTCTTTACTTGCTGCAAATTTTGTCTTGTCTGTCTTGCCCTGTAGTTTGGGGAAGGGGTGCTAATTGTCTGACCTCTGACCCCTCCCTCCCCAGCCGCTCACTCTTAATTATATGTCCTGTTAAATCTGATTGGCAGGAGCCAAGCACAGGGGATAGCAGGGGTTGTGGAGTAGGAGGGGCATAAGAGGGAGGAAGCCCACCCTCAGCACAAAAAGTGTTTTGACTCATTTTTTTTTTTGTTTTCCTTCTTTAAAAAAAATATCTGATGATCGGTGGCAGGATTTTCAGGATAGTAAATTAATAAAGAGGGAACTACAAGGAGGGCTTCAGTAACTGACAAGTACTGGAATAACAGTATAAGTGCAGTATAATGTGGGGAGTAGTGCAATGCAGTGGATGTGGGGCAGCCGTATTCAGGCAGACCTTCTGGACACCGAGGTGCTACCCTATCTGCAGGCATCTCTCTGGACTGGGAGATGAGGTAGCCAGACTCAGAGCGGAATTTAACTGGGTCAGGAGTACCTTCGCACCTATCCAGAGACCACCCAGTCCAATGCTGCTGCCTCAAAGGATGCCAAGAACGAGGGGCACTTGGATGACGGTGGGCTCGGAAAGGGTTAGGGTGGTCAGGCAAAGGCACATCCCAAATCCTATTCCACTCCAGAACTCATATGCCGCACTGGCAAATGGGGACAACCAAACAGAGGTATCCAGAGAAGTGGAAGGGAAGGATGCGGAGGTCAACCAAGGAGGTGACCTCAGTGGGGAAAGCAGTGGACCCCAAAGGAGGAGGAAGTGAATCCTTGTGGGGGACTCCATCACGAGAGGGATCCAGCTAGGAATACAGGAGGGAGAGGACAGGGAAGTGAGGTGAGGTGCCCACCAGGTGCCATGGCATAGAGGGATGGGAGGAAAATCCTGAGGATCGCTGGGAGTGCAAGATGGGAGGGTGAGTTGGATATCATTATTCACCTAGGTACTAATGACGTGGCAAACGGGGAGCCTAAGGAAGTTCAGGAAGAGTTTAGGAGATTGGAGAGGGGTCTCAAGCAAGTAGCTACTTCTGTCACCTTCTCGGAATTACTACCTGTGAGAGGCATGGGACAGCATAGGGGCACACGCACCAGGAACTTTAACTCATGGTTGAAGAACTGGTGCTGTGAGGAAGGGTTTGGAGTCATTGGTGACTGGGGACCCACCTGGAGGGATGGGGGGCTTGTTCAAGCCTGAAGGCCTGCATCCATCCTGGAGGGGAATCCAAGCACTCAATGATAAGTTTAAATGCTACATGGACAAGCATTTAAACTAGCCAAGGGGGGTGGCAGGCCAGCAAGGAGGGTACCTAATTGCCCACACCCCACAGCTAGCATTGGAACCAACAGGAGGAGTGGATATCTACAAAGCATTGTGCAAAAGACAGAGATAAGCACCCAAGGGGTGGATAGTCAGAAAGGGGGCAAAATTCAACAGAAGGGCAGACAGCAGGGAGAACTAGGGATAAAGGACAACCACGGAGGGGGCTGGAGTAGAACAGCTCAACAGTCCAAGGAGTTTACATCATGGAAAGCCATGTGTGCCAGTGCCAGGAGCCTTAGCAACAAGATGGAGGATCTGGAGGCTGCCATGATGTAGTCGGACCTGGACACTGTGGCCATCACAGAGACCTGGTGTAATGATAACCACGACTGGGAGATAGCCATACCCAGCTACAACATATTCAGAAGAGACACGACAGGCAGGAAGGGAGGAGGAGTGGCACTTTATGTGAAAGATGGCATAAAGGCCACAGAGATCCAGGAGGAACAAAATGGGAGAGATATACTGTGAGTTAAGCTGGAAAGGAAAATAGGGTCAGCCATCCGCACAGGTGTGGTCTACAGACCACCAGCCCAGGAGAAAGAAACAGATAGGGAGCTGATGCTAGCCATCCAAAGGATGGCAGACAAGGGTGAGGTGGTGCTGGTTGGAGACTTCAATATTCAAGAAGTGGACTGGAGCCTCCCAGCAGCAGCATCAACTAGGAGCAGATTTATCCTGGACTCCCTTCAAGGTGCCGTCCTCAAGCAACTGGTCATGGAACCAACTCGGCAGAAGGCAATACTGGACTTCATGCTCACAAATGGGGACAGTGTGATAGAGGTAATAGTGGGGGAGTACCTGGGTTTGAAATCACAGAAGGAGCAGAACCAAACTGTACAAAAACACGTATCCTGGATGTTAGAGGGGCAGACTTTGGGAAAATGGGGAGATGCTTGAAAGAGGCATTAATGGGAATGGGGAGGGAATCGGGGTTGAGCAACAGTGGGCAATATTTAAAACAGGGATTACAAGAGCAACAGAATTATGCACTAAGCAGGTTAGCAAGGGGAAAAGGAAGAGGAGGCCATTACGTTTTTCCAAGGAGGTATTGGAGAAAGTGAAAGCCAAAAAGATCACATCCAGGCAATACAAAAAGATGCAGGCAGAAGGGGATAGGGAAAAGTACCAGGAGAAGCAAAGGGAGTTCAGTAAGAGAAGCCAAAGCTCAGACAGAAGAGCGCATCGCAAAATCAGTGGGTAGAGGGGACAAAACCTTTTACAGGTACATAAGTGAAAAAAGAAGGGCAAAGGAAGGGATAGTGAGACTGAAGGGGGAGGATGGGGGCCGTGTGGAGGAGGATAACAGTAAAGCTGACATACTGAACAGGCGCTTCTGCTTAGTCTTTACTGAGGAAAAAGAGGGTAATGGGCCTGAAGGGAGTACAAGGGGTGGGAACAGCGCACAAATGGACACAAGTCCCTTTACACGGGAAAGGGTCCTAAAGGAACTGGAAGGAATAAGAGTCAATAAAGCAATGGGGCCAGATGGGATGCACCCCAGGGTCCTAAAGGAACTAAGAGAGATGGTGGCTGAACCTTTCGCAATCCCGTTTAGCCGATCAAGGGAAAAAGGAGAAGTACCCAAAGACTGGAGGACAGCAGATGTAGTCCCCTGCAGTACAAAAGCAGGAACAAAAAGGAAGCGGGGTACTACAGACCAGTCAGCCTCACCTTAGTACTGGGGAAGATCATGGAAGCACTACTGAAGGAGAGATTGGTGGAATAATAATAAACAGCTGTTACAAATTTTACAACTGCTCCTGGTTTTTCTATGCTTTCTGACCTGGGCCTCGACAACAGATGGTGTCACCCTAAGTGAGATTTATGCTGTGCATACTGTAAGCCAGGAGTTTTCTGTGTGGGTACTAGACCTGGTACCAGGGAAGCACAGAAGGAAGGTATGGATTCTGCAGCAGCAAGCCCAGGAGTGGTTACCAGGAGAATGGCAGCCAAACTAGCACAGACAGAAGTCCAAGCTGAGACTGTACAGCTAACACTAGTTATAGAAAAAGAACAGGCAGTGACCGAACCTGAAAGCCTGACTGCCTTTTTCAAATGATGGGCTATACAACAAAGAGAGATGGAGAAACAGAGAAGAGAGGAGAAGCAGCAGAGAACACAAGAAATTCAACGTTTAGAAGCACAGAGAAAAGAAGAAAAGCAACAACTTGAGCAGCACAGGAGAGAATAGATGCAACGACAGGCACAGCAGTGGCTGGATTCCCTGCAGGCTATCAAAGGCAGAGGGTCGGGCACAGATCCAGATGAGCAACAGGACACAGGCAACATGAAATACATTAAACTTACAAAGTTGTGTCGCTCCGATGATAACGTAGCATACCTGACAACATTTGAAAGGGTTGCTGCAGCCTGCCAGTGGCCAAAGCAACAATGGGCAATCAGACTGGTACCTTACCTGACAGGGAAAGTCCAATTTGCCTACAGCAATATGGACACTGCACAGTCAGAAAACTATGACCTGGTGAAAAGCGAAATCCTGAAAAGGTATGACATCTCAGGAGAGACCTACAGGCAGAGATTTCGGTCTCTGAAGAACAACTCAGTCAACAATCCTCAAGAAGCCTTCACCCGACTCAGAGAACTCCTTATAAAATGGCTCCAACCAGAGGGCAAAATAGTCTCACAGATCATCGACACATCTGCAATGGAGCAATTCATCAACATCCTGCTTACAGATGTACAGCTTTGGGTAAAAGAACACCGACCAGGAAGTGGCTAAAAGGCTGCTTCTTTGGCCGAAGACTACCAAATGGCCAGACAGACGCCACAGCACTGAGGCAACAGCCAAGCACCAGTAAGACATTCTTTCTCCCATTTAAACTCCAAGTCTGTAAAGAACTCTGGTGGGGCACCCAAAGACTATTGCTATAACTGTATTAAGCCAGGTCATATTGCAAGAAATTGCCATAGTAAGAAGAGTGACACTGCAGCAGATTTGTCTTTAGCAAATTAGGGGCAGGTATTTAACAGATGTGAAGGTGGGCAATAATACTGTGAAGGGACTTATCGATTTGGGAAGCAGACAGACCCTAGTACATACTGAAATGCTAGGAAAACAGTGTCCGAAAGGACCAGGTACTGGTGTCATCTGAATTCACGGGGACACTCAATACTA
The DNA here is from genome assembly GCA_016271365.2 of Neoceratodus forsteri. Classification (NCBI taxonomy): domain Eukaryota; kingdom Metazoa; phylum Chordata; order Ceratodontiformes; family Ceratodontidae; genus Neoceratodus; species Neoceratodus forsteri. Next base: position 515,800,998 of record CM028137.1, read on the forward strand.
TCCCACCAGCCAAGTGACTCTCACTATTAATGGAGTGTCACACCAAATTAAAGTGTGGGTAAGTACATAAGTTACCTATATATGTAATTATTGGAAATGACTTTCCAGGATTTACTGAGTTAATAAAAGGAGTAAATCCTGATGTTTCAGTCGCTGTGGTGACAAGCGCTCAGGCATAGAAAATGTCAGATGGTGGGGACTCTTCCTTTCACTGATTTTGATTCAGACTTGTTTGAGCAGAGCTCCTAGATCAGGAAGTCCAGGAAATAAAGACGACACCTGAAAAAACAGTGGCAGCAAAAGACTGATGGTCATAAGGGGTTAACCTATGAAAATGCTGAAATTAAACTGATCACCGATTGTGATTTTTTTTTCAGATCAAGCTAACGATGTTTCTCTCCAGGGTTATTTTAAGCATCTGGGGGTGAAATCAAAACAAGGTGAACCTATGTTTAAAATATGTAATGGGCTACTGTACAGAGTTTGGGTTAATCCTCAGACACAGGACCAGACAGAACAATTGGTTATGTCACAAAAGTACAGATAGCACATGATAGTCCTACGGCTGGTCACTCAGGGAGGGATCGCACCCTTGCCAGATTGCTGTTCACATTTTACTGGCCTGGAATTCATGAAGATGTTACTACCTATTGCAGTTCATGTGCTGAGTGTCAGAAAGTAGCCCCAGTGACTAAAAAAGACAAGGTGCCCCTACCCTTAATAGACATGCCTTTTGAGAGAATTGCAATGGATGTAGTTGGCCTCTTAGACAAAAGTAAAAAGGGTAATAGATTCATTTTGGTAGTGTGTGACTATGTTAGTGGCAGCAGAGCTTGCCAAAATTTTCAGCAGGGTGGGCATACCTAAAGAGATTATTACTGATCAGGGAAGTAAATTTGGTGCTGCATTACTGAAGGGGCTGTACTGACTACTAGGTATCACTGCCATAAGAACCTCCCCTTATCACCCTCAGACAGACGGTCTTGTTGAGCATTTTGATCAAACCCTAAAACACATGTTAAAAAGGTTTGTAAAAGGAGGAAGGGAAAGACAGGGAACAATACTTATCTCACCTGCTTTTTTGCTTACAGAGAAGTGTCGCAGGCATCAACAAGTTTTTCACCATTTGAAATGCTGTATGGTAGACAGCCTAGAGGGCCACTTGATGTAATAAAAGAAATGCAGGAAGATAACCCCCCATCAGAAACAATCTATTACATCTTATATGTCTGCATCTGTCTAGGAGGGGAACCAGGCTCCTAGGTGATAGGTTTAAATGCTTCATTGGCAAGCATTTAAACTAGCCAGGGGGGGATGCACTGGAAAGGTGTAGGGAAAACCTAGCCCCCCCCCAAAAACAAATCAGTAGTAGTAAGTGAGGTAAACACCAAGATAGAGATGTCAATAGGGAGAAGGGCAGGGGTAAATGGAGAAAATGACAAAGGCAATAAGGACAGGGATTGGGCAAAAAAGGGGTAAGGCCATCTAGAAATGGAGGGTAATGAGTACCAATGCCCATAGTCTGGGCAACAAGCTCCCTGAACTTGTGGCCTTGATGGAAGAGGGATGCCTGGATATCGTAGCAGTCACATAAACATGGTACACAGAGAACCATGACTAGGATGTTAACATACCAGGGTACACAACCTACAGGAGAGACAGGGAGGGTAGAAGAGGGGGAGGAGTAGCTCTCTATGTAAAGGGAGGGATAAAAGCAACGGAACAAAAAAGTAAGCAGGGAGGAGAGGAGGCACTGTGTGTCACCTTAGAGACTGGAAATGGCACCACAATTCACACAGTGGTTGTATGCAGACCCCCATGTCAGGGAGAGGGAATGGACAAGGATATGATAGAAGGCATCCTTAGGATGGCAGAGAAAGGGGAGATACTGTTGATCGGGGACCTGAATATGCCAGATGTTAATTGGAGCATCTTTGCTGCAGCCACATCCAAGAGCAAGGCCATTCTCGATGCCCTACAGGTGGCATGCCTCGGACATGTAGTTTTGGAACCCACTCGTGAGGGAGCAATCTTAGACCTCATACTCTCAAATAGGGACAGCGAGAGGATCTCGGATCTAGAAGTGGGTAGCCATCTGGGAACAAGTGACCACCAAACAGTGTGATTCATGATAAACTCAGCTACAGAGCCAAGCCATACAAAAGTGTGGGTACTGGACTTCAGGAGGGCTGACTTTGGCAAGATGGGACAGTGCCTTAGAAAAGCACTAGCAAACAGGCTAGAAGGAGGGATGGAGCAACAATGGGGAAACATCAAAACTGCCATCACAGTGGCAACAAGCCTTTGTGTGAAGCAAATAAAAAAATCAAAATGAAAGGAAAAAAACACTATGGTTCTCAAAAGAGGTGGCGGGGAAGGTTAGGGAGAAAAAGATAGCATTTAAGAAGTATAAGAAAACACTGAAGGAGCAGGACAGAGAACTGTACCAGTTAAAGCAGAAGGAAGCATAAAGGGAAGTCAGAATAGCAAAGGCCCAAACTGAGGAAAAGACAGCCAACTCAGTGAAGAGGGATACAACCATTTATAGGTACATCAGGGAGCGTAGAAAGACAAAGGGAGGGATAGTGAGGCTGAATAGAAAGGACGGTGGTTGGGCAGAGAGGGACAGTGAAAAAGCAGAGATACTGAACAAATATTTTTGCTCAGTATTCACAAAAGAGGAAGAGGGGGAGGTGCCTAATCCAATTAACAGAAGCAGTCTAGATAGGGGGGTCGAGCCTAGTCCTTTCACAGAAAAAGGGTTCTAAAAAGAGCTCCTAAAACTGAAGGTGGACAAAGCAATGGGTCCTGATGGAATTCACCCCAGCATTCTAAAAGAATTAAGGGGAGAGCTAGTGACACCACTGACTACCCTTTTTAACAAATCATGGGAGGATGGTGTGGTACCTGAGGACTGGAGGAAGGTGGATGTGATTCCCTTTCACAAAAGTGGAAGCAGGACAGAGGCAGGAAACTACAGACTTGTCAGTTTGACCTCTGTGGTAGGGAAAGTGATGGAATCACTTCTGAAGGAAAGAATTGTTGAGTACCTAGAGGAAAGTGGGGCACGGGACCCCATGAAGCATGGGTTCACAGTGGGACGGTCATGTCAGACAAATCTAATTGATTTCTTTGACTGGGTGACCAAAATAGTAGACCAGGGAGGGGCTGTGGACATGGCCTACCTAGACTTTAGCAAGGCATTTGACACAATCCCACATGAAAGATTAATAATCAAATTAACCAGCCTGGGAGTGGGTCCCAGGGTGGTAACCTGGGTAAAACATTGGCTGGACAACAGGACACAGAAGGTAACTGTAAATGGAGTCCACTCTGAAGAAAGACTAGTGGGGTACCGCAGGGTTCAGTACTGGGTCCAGTCCTTTTTAATGTCTTTATAAGTGACATTGCAGAGGGACTGGAAGGAAAAGTATGTCTCTTTGCAGATGATACAAAGATCTGCAACAGGGTTGTTACAGCACACTTGCCTCTGAGGCCAGGAGATCAGAGGGCTGTAGGTTCAGTTCCCATAACTGGCACTTGGGTTAATATCCCAGCACTGACACTGCAGTGCAGCATGAGAGGGGTGCTGCACTTCTGAGGTGCCGTCTTTCAGATGAGATGTTAAACAGAGGTCCCATCTGCCTGGACTGGTGGTAGTTCAGGTGGATGTTAAAGATCCCATGGTACTTATCGAAAAGAGTAGGGGAATTTTATTGAAAAATGGACTTCAATACAAAAAAATACAAAATACAAAAATATATCTTTTAAATGGTTTTTTATTTTAATGGGTTCACCACAATATATCCCAGGCACACTGCCTTAGGGGTAGCTGGTCCAGTCCACTGGGGTGTTAAACAGACGAAGCATACTGATGAGTCCTGGTAGGACGAAACACGTGTCTATGTCTTCTGTTAGCACCCTTTGCAAACTGTATGAGAGGCCTTCCGGCACCATGCAATTCTGCTTAAAGTTGGACCAGCAAAACATTCTGTGGTGATTTGCATATGCAGCCCATGATGCTTTGCATTTTGGGGGCATGTGTGACTTTGTATTTTCTTGAAACTTGGCTTCCCAGCCAAATGCCCTTTGGGGTAACCCTTGCCTCAGTGTTTACGCACAGAGGTTCTTTGTCTTTTAAATGTTTTTTATTTTAATGGGTTCACCACAATATATCCCAGGCACACTGCCTTAGGGGTAGCTGGTCCAGTCCACTGGGGTGTTAAACAGGCAAAGCATACTGATGAGTCCTGGTAGGACAGAAACACGTGTCTATGTCTTCTGTTAGCACCTTGCAAACTGTATGAGAGGCCTTTCGGCACCATGCAATTCTGCTTAAAGTTGGACCAGCAAAACATTCTGTGGTGATTTGCATATGCAGCCCATGATGCTTTGCATTTTGGGGCATGTGTGACTTTGTATTTTCTTGAAACTTGGCTTCCCAGCCAAATGCCTTAGGTAACCTTGCCTCAGTGTTTACTAAGAGGTTCTTTGTCTTTTAAATGGTTTTATTTTAATGGGTTCACCACATATATCCCAGGCACACTGCCTTAGGGGTAGCTGGTCCAGTCCACTGGGGTGTTAAACAGGCAGAGCATACTGATGAGTCCTGGTAAGACGAAACACGTGTCATGTCTTCTGTTAGCACCCTTGCAAACTGTATGAGGGCCTTTCGGCACCATGCAATTCTGCTTAAAGTTGGACCAGCAAAACATTCTGTGGTGATTTGCATATGCAGCCCATGATGCTTTGCATTTTGGGGGCATGTGTGACTTTGTATTTTCTTGAAACTTGGCTTCCAGCCAAATGCCCTTTGGGGTAACCCTTGCCTCAGTGTTTACGCACAGAGGTTCTTTGTCTTTTAAATGTTTTTTTATTTTAATGGGTTCACCACAATATATCCCAGGCACACTGCCTTAAGGGTAGCTGGTCCAGTCCACTGGGGTGTTAAACAGACGAAGCATACTGATGAGTCCTGGTAGGACGAAACACGTGTCTATGTCTTCTGTTAGCACCCTTTGCAAACTGTATGAGAGGCCTTTCGGCACCATGCAATTCTGCTTAAAGTTGGACCAGCAAAACATTCTGTGGTGATTTGCATATGCAGCCCATGATGCTTTGCATTTTGGGGCATGTGTGACTTTGTATTTTCTTGAAACTTGGCTTCCCAGCCAAATGCCCTTTGGGTAACCCTTGCCTCAGTGTTTCGCACAGTGAGGTTCTTTGTCTTTAAATGGTTTTTATTTTAATGGGTTCACCACAATATATCCCAGGCACACTGCCTTAGGGGTAGCTGGTCCAGTCCACTGAGGTGTTAAACAGACGAAGCATACTGATAAGTCCTGGTAGGACGAAACACGTGTCTATGTCTTCTGTTAGCACCCTTTGCAAACTGTATGAGAGGCCTTTGGCACCATGCAATTTGCTTAAAGTTGGACCAGCAAAACATTCTGTGGTGATTTGCATATGCAGCCCATGATGCTTTGCATTTTGGGGCATGTGTGACTTTGTATTTTCTTGAAACTTGGCTTCCAGCCAAATGCCCTTTGGGTAACCCTTGCCTCAGTGTTTACGCACAGAGGTTCTTTGTCTTTAAATGGTTTTTATTTTAATGGGTTCACCACAATATATCCCAGGCACACTGCCTTAGGGGTAGATGGTCCAGTCCACTGGGGTGTTAAACAGACGAAGCATACTGATGAGTCCTGGTAGGACGAAACACGTGTCTATGTCTTCTGTTAGCACCCTTTGCAAACTGTATGAGAGGCCTTTCGGCACCATGCAATTCTGCTTAAAGTTGGACCAGCAAAACATTCTGTGGTGATTTGCATATGCAGCCCATGATGCTTTGCATTTTGGGGGCATGTGTGACTTTGTATTTTCTTGAAACTTGGCTTCCCAGCCAAATGCCCTTTGGGGTAACCCTTGCCTCAGTGTTTACGCACAGAGGTTCTTTGTCTTTCAATACAAAAAAATACAATAACCAATCAAACAGAAATCAAAAATAAACATTCCAAAAAACCAGTAGAAAGAAAAGGAAATCAGTCAATCACTCCATGTATTGCAGTGAAGCCAATAACTTGCAGATTGTTCATATGGGCTCATTAGTAAAGTCAAAGTGCATCAGTTTTTTCACAGCCTAACAAACAGTGGCAAGCAATTCTTCATGTAGAACATGCTTCTGTTGCAGGATCCAAAGGCACCTAGATTGCCAAATATGAAAATGCAAAATGCAAAAAACAACATAAAGGGTATCACTATCATATTTGACAAAAGTATTCGGGAAGGGACCAAACATAACAATAGGATAGTCAATATTCTGAAATTCAGGCACATTCCAGTGATCAGCCAATAAAACACAAAACGATTTAATATATGAACAATCTAAAAATAAATGGCATTGGGTTTCTAATATTTGAACACAAGTAGATCTAGGACAATACCTTTCTGATAATTGTTTGTGTTTGCTATTGCCCTTAACCCCTAATCTACCATAATTGCCTAGCCATAAACAATCCCAGGCATAAGGCGGAATGCATTTATTCATAAGGAACTTTAAAATAACCACCTGTCTATCTAGCGGACAATCAGGGAAAAGTACCTCAGTAGTACTTTCCGTTGAGAAAATGCGCCTATATACTTTCTTCCTATCATAAGTCTGTATATGATGAAGGGCAACATCCCACTTAATGAGTTGCTTCATACATTTCTGCATATATAGAAGTAAATCAGGGAGTCTAGACAATAGCCTAGGTTTCTTATCCTGCCAACTGGGCCTACATAACTAACCATTGCTCCATGAATGGTCTCCAACTAACAAACCCAGGTTTCAAAACCTTCCCCAAGTTATACATAAAAGACAGACTGAAAAAGAAAGCAATAGGATAGAGCATAGAAACTCCACCTTCAGTAATCGGGAGATAGGTTAATTCCCTTTTAAGAGGGTTCAAACGAGACCCCCAAAATGCTTGAAAAAAAAAACACACTAAAAAGCTGTGTCCAAACACAGGATGGTGGTGGAAAGATATAGCTAATATATAAAAAGATAAGGGCAAGGATAGTTTTAATCAACATGACCCTCTTTTTTTGGGAAAGTTGTTGTCCTTTCCAATCCCCCACTAGCCTAGTCCCCCTAGTCAAGGCCATGTCCCAGTTGTATCCTGCCATATCACCAGGACCAAAGAGTACCCCTAAAATTTTAACAGGTGCTCTGGAAACAGAAATCCCTGCTATACTCCCATTTTCTGGCACAGGAGTGGACCCAATAACAATCCCAGTACTTTTACTATAATTCTAGAACCAGAGATACTTAAAAAAAGGTGAAGAGACTCTTGCAAGGCTGGGACAGAAAAGTGAGGGGGTAAAAGTAACACCAAATCATCTGCATAAGCCAGCACCTGCTGTTGTGGCATAAAAGGAGACACATCAAGACCCCTTAAAACAGTATTGGATTGTAATAATCTAATGAAAATGTCAATAGTAAAGGCATAAAGAGTAGGGCTCAATGGGCACCCCTGTTGTACCCCTTTAGTAATGGCCAGTTTCTTTCCAAACCAGCCATTTACATTAGGTATAAGAACAGCTCCCTGATACATTGCCGAGAGCCACAAAACAAAATTATCCGGTATCCCAAAGGCCTTCAACACCAAAAATAAAAATTTGTGAGCCACCCGATCAAAGGCCTTTTCTTGATCTAACCCAAAAACAAACCCCTTTAAATGTCCAAAGTCTCCCCTAGAAAAAAACCCTCTAAGGTAAATAAGGTTATCCTGCTGTTTTCTTCCCCGAACAGCACAGGTCTGTGCTGGATGAAGAAGCTGTGGAGTAATCCTAGAAAGCCTGGCCAATAGAATTTTACTAAGGATTTTCATATCAGAATTCAGGAGACTAAGGGAACACCAATTTCCAATATCAGTTTTGTCACCTTTTTTATATATGAGAAGCAAAATGGCCTCATTCATAGAGGGAGCATAATCCCTGGAATGCAAAATATAATTCAGAAGGATAACCAAAAACAGGGCCAAGAGTCTGTAAAAAGGTCTTATAAAATCCTGCACCAAGACCATCCGTACCCGGGGCAGACTGGGAGGCCAACTCATGGACAGCAGAGGTCACTTCCTCCAAAGTAACGTCAACTTCTAAATCATGCTGGTGTGCTGTAGATAAACTCGGTAACTGTAAAGCTGTTAAAATCTTGTTAATAACAATGTCATCCAAAATAGGGTCAAGGGCCAAGCTAGTAGACAAATAAGTCTCTACAACATCCAAAAGTCGGTGTGGGTCACTTACAAGGTGTCCATGCACATCTGTTAGGGAGGTAATAAGTCTGGAATTTACCCTCTTCTTACTTTCCTTAAAAGGGTCCAAAGATTGTTTGGACATGTGTGTTCCGAACCGTAGCTCCTGGTCTAAAGACCTCCCCCGATTGCATTGCAAATCCACCATTTGCCTCTTTACAGTGGCAATAAGATTATTGTAGTCATGTGTAGTAGTCTCAGTAAGTGAGATAAGATGTTGTAGCTGATGCCTCAGCTTTAAATATCCCATATATTCCTTAGTGGACTTAACGTGTGCCTGACGCTGAAACAAGTTTTTCCAACTCAGTTTGGTATCATCCCACCACTCTAATATGGAATCATAACATTCCAAAACTGAAAACCTGGCAGCCCAGTCTTTCAACCATAACTGTTTAATAAGAGGATCCTCCCAAAAATGACTCATTCAATCTCCAAATATTTTTCTTACATCTAGGGGCCCAGGCCCAAGAAATAGAGACTGTAAGAACATTATGGTCCGAAAATTCTACTGGTCTAGTGGAAACCTGCACAATATGTAAAATTGCTGATAAAAAAACAAAATCTATTCTAGTCCGAAGAACACCCCTGAAATGTGTATAACCCCCTGTAGGATATAGGACCCTGTAAGCATCTACCAAGTGGGCCGTAGAAACAACCTTATTTAAAGCAACCGAATCACAAAATAACTTGTCAGTTTGGAGTCCTTTATCAGCTGTAGATAAACCACAATTAAAGTCACCCAGCCAAATTATCTGCCAGGAGGTATGCAAATAAGGCTGTACCTCCTTAAAAAGAGCTATCTGTTGTGCTTTTGTTTGGGGAGCATATACAGTAATAATCTGAATTTGTTCTGAATAAATGGAGACATCCAGACACAGAGCCCTCCCAGGGTGAATATCAACCAATCTAGTGACTGAAAAAGCAGAACTAAAAAAAAAGAATACCCAAACCATCACAAGGGTCCTCCCGAATAGACCAAAATGAATGGCCCAAAGGCCAGCAGTTAGAAGCATGCTGGAGTTCCTGATATGTCTTCAAACGGATATCTTTTAAACAAATAATATCCAATTTAAAACTAAAAGTTTTAAGAAGTGAAAAAAACCCATTACGCTTCCTCACACCCTTAATCCCATTGACATTTAGTGTGGAAATCGTTAAGGAAGACATAGCAGGGAGAAAAAAGGAAGGGAAACAATAAAAACCTTAAGTAATAGATGACCTAAAGGGGGTTTACCACTTGTCTACGTCTGGTCCGTTTGGCAATATAATCTTCAGGCCTACTTTCTGTATCCGTGGTGGAAACAACAGAAGAGGTATCTGTATCATCCCCAGAGTCCCCACCAGTATCCTCCTCTAGGGGGGCAAACACATTCCCTACCTTTATAGGATCCCTTTGAGACATGGTTTTAGGGAGGAACTTAGGTTCCATCATGGCTTTACCATGTCTATTCCTTTTCCTAGGTTGAACAATCTTAAAGGGGGCTTCAGGGGGGCGTGGGGGAGGCATGTGCACCTCAGTGCCCTCTACAGGAGTAACAACATGAGTATCAACACTGACAGGAACTAAGTCTACCTCAGGGTGTGCAAGAAGGGGAGCAACACTCGTTGTGTCAAGGGGGGCAACACTAGGTGAAACTACAGGGGCAGGAGCCTGAACAGAGTCTGGGGGTTTGGGTATAGTAGTGGCTACCTTCTGGGCAAATGCATGCTGAGCCTGATTAATAAGTCCCTCATGAGATGGGCAATCATCTCGATTGTGCGAAGCCAAGGGGCAGCACCCATAGGCATGGCCTGTCTGCTCACATAGATTACATTTAAAGAGATTAAGGCAAGCCAAAGCCAAATGCCCGTACTCCAAACAATGACTGCATCTAGAAGTATCACAGGCCGAACTAAGATGCAAACGAGACCCACATTTGAAGCAAGATCTAGGCTGTCCAATATAAAAAACAGACCCTCTATCCTTTCCTAGAAAGAACACGCTAGGCAGATGTACAGGACCTGAATTAGTGGAAAAAAGCTTAACCTCCACCTTCCAACCCCCATCCCAAATTTGCTCACTATCCATAGTAAGCGTAGGCCTCCCCAAAATCTCACAACGCTGTCTCAACCAAAAAAGAATATCTTCAACATTTACACCTTCATTCTTAAATAAAACAGCAATGGTTTTAATTAAAGGTTTGGTTAGTGGAATAGCTTGAAAAGGAACCCATAAAGGGTCGTTCTTAAGGGAGGTATATTGTGCCCAGAGCCTATCAAGGTTAGACACATTTTTAAAACTAATGTCATAATTACCATTCCCTAACGAAATCAAGGCAAAGATTTCTGAAGAAAAAAATTTCATAGACTGTTTCAACAAGTTTCTGGCTATAAACAATCCATCAGGAGCATGTTCTAAGCCCCCCTTGTATAACAACCGGACTGCGTTCCTCCTGGGGGCAGGTTCCCCAGTGGAGTGAAACAAATCAGCCAGTCGAAACAAGGGGGCCAATGAAGATTTTTCCTGGTGCTCAGCCAAGGCTTCCGAACTAGGCCCCATCCTAACCTCGAAGGCAAGGAAGTGTCAACAACAACTATAGAGGTAGGAACAACAACAGAAGGATTAGAAACAGGAACAGCAGTCAATAAACCAGAAGTATTACCAAGGGGTGTGATGGAGCTTTTTGAAGATCTGGCGTTGGTGGCCACAGACAAAGCGGAGGAACACAGCTGCTGAAAGGATGGGTCAGTTGGGTCAGGAGTCCAATGACCTGAAGCCCCAGGGATCCAGCCTGCCGCAGTTAGGGCTCTTTCAGGGAACCAGGAGGCGTCCTGCAATGAAATGGAACCTGTAGGGGGTTCAGGGGCTAAATCACCCCACTTGGTAGATTTCTGATGGTCCAAGAATGAAACAGTTTGCTCTGAAGTTACCGGAGTGGCTGCCGAGCAAGCTGGTGCCTCTGAGACCTTCCTAAGCATGCCAAGTCAGGTTTTTTTGGCCATAGAGGAATCCAGAGGGACAGAAACTGAAGTAGGTACAGATGGCAGTGGGCACACGGCAGGAACGCTGTTATGGCCAGCCACCCTAACGTCCAGAAGCACTGTAGGAGGAGGAGGAGGAACGTCAGCAGGCGAAATAACGTCCGACCGGACTGCGTGCTCTATTCGGTCCAAGGAGCCCCCATCCCCCGAGGACTCATCTGGCAAGGAAATGAGTTCCGCCTCAAGTTCTTCCCCTCTTTTGATCCATTCTTGCTTGCAGCGAAGGAGCGCCTGATGGCGACTGAGACCAGACATCGTAGGGGGATCACCACTAGCTACAACAGCCTCAAAAGCAGGTAGGTCCGTAGAAACGGACGCTATTTCCACGTCAGTATCAACTCGCAAATCTTGTGAGAAATCCTCGTCTGCCATTGCCAAATCTACAGCCTCCTGTGTGGAAAGGACAGGAGCAGAGGCCAAAGCTCCCGTCCCAGCAGCATCCTCCCTCTCTACAGATCCCGGCGAAGTGGCCATCTCAGCAAGACGGCCAGCAAACCCCCCAATGGAGAGTAGGGGAATTTCCCCGGTGTCCTGGCCAAATCTCCCTCATTCACTAAAAATACCACCAACAGCTTAATCTGGTTCAAGGTCAGTTGGCATTCATCTGTATCCACCTCCCTCGGGTCGTGCCTGAAAATAGGCAGAATTTGTCTAGTGTACTTACCCGGTCAACAAAAACTAAATAAATACACAAGGAGGTGTGGAAAGGACGAGAAGGGACTTGACAAGGTTGGAGGAATGGTCAGAAATATGGCGGCTTGGATTCAATGCAAAGAAGTGCAAAATAATGCACCGGGAAAACAAAAACTCAGGGGAAGATTACACATTTGTGGTGGTGGTGGTGGGGGGGTAGTAACAACAATAAAAATGGAAAGGGACTTACGGTAATCTTATCAGATGACCTTAAGGTTAGCAAGCAATGTGAGAAGGCAGTAGGGAGGGCTGGGGGGATACTGGGATGTATAGGGAGAGGCATCACCAGCAGTAAACAGGAAGTTGTTATCCCTCTGTACAGACAGTTGGTGAGACCCCATCTGGAGTACTGCGTTCAGTTCTGGAGACCCCATCTCCACAAGGACACAGACAGGATGGAGGCAGTCCAGAGGAGGGCAACTAAAATGGTGCAGGGTCTTCAAGAGAAGCCATATGAGGAGAGACTAAAGGAGCTTAATATGTATACCCTTAAGGAAAGGAGGGCATGACAGAAACTTTAAGTACCTCAGTGGAATCAACAAAGTCCAAGAGGGTAGCATCTTTCAGAAAAAGAGATGTGCAAGAAATGAAAATTATGTACCTACTGTAATTCTGATCTTTCTGTGTATCTTCACCATTCACCACCTTTGGGTATAGTGGCCGGAGGTCACGACCCGGCAGGAGCTCCTTTTTTTTTTTTTATGGCCAGAGTCAATGCACCATCAGTGCCGCCGACGCACTGCGTGGCACTCACGGGTTGGCCGGACAGTGTAGTCTACCCCTCCCTCCTGCCAGTTCTGAGTCGCCGTACAGTAAGAAGATTGGGAGAGTGGGACAAGGGAGTCCAAGGGACAGATAAAGGAAAAGATATACCAACTAAAAGGAGAAATAAATGACTGAGAGGAGAGAGTAAAGCTAGAAATCTAAGGGGACTGGAAGGGCCCCAATCTCTGGAAGTAGAAGAGGAGGCGGGAGGAAGGGGGTTAAAGAATTTACAAGTGAGGATGTGAGGGGAAGGGGGGAAACATACCCTGGAACCTTGACCTGTCTCCAGATTGTATAGGAACTGCGAAGGAGTAGCCAGAAGGCTAAACTGCCAGAATTCAAGGCACAGAATTACTGTCAATAACTCCAACATAAGCAGACTCGGCTACTCTGGAAGAAAAGACAGGATACAGGGCCCCCCAAAAAAAATCAAGTTTTGGTGTAAGAAAACTAGTTTCTTAAATTAATTTGAGGGCTGCGTCCTTAAGACAAAAAACCAAGGGAAATGCTGACGGGGAGAGAGGGAGAGAGAAAGTACAGTTACGTAAGAACTTACCGTAACAGTAGATCTTCAAGAGGAGCTCTTGCAGCAGGCTATAACACTTAGGACTATGCCACAGGCACTAGGACCCTCCGGTAAAATCTTCAGCCAGCAGTACACAGCAGGGACCGCCCCCGATGCCGGCCCGGCCCCGATGTCGGTCCTGGCACAAAAGGGGGCGGACCCAGCTCCACCTCAGTTCTCCCGCCAAGGCCCGCAACAAGTCCTGACAAGAGAAGGAGACGAAGCAACTGCAGAAAATGGAAATGAAGACGGATCTGCACACCTCAAGGTGGAAGGCGGGCGGGAGGTAACGCCTGCTGCAAGAGCTCCTCTCGAAGATCTACTGTTACGGTAAGTTCTTACGTAACTGCACTATCTTACTTCGAGTGGGAGCTCTTGCAGCAGGCTATAACACTTAGGACTGAATACCAAGCAGTCCACGCCAAAGAGGCAGACGACCCCGGGAGGTGGGATATACTGACTCCAGAGGCCTCAGGACAGAAGCCCTTGCAAAACAGCTAGGCCGAAGCCAGCTCGGCGTCTGGAGACGATATCCAAGCTGTAATGCTTGACAAAGGTATGCACCGAGTTCCAGGTGGCGGCCGCACATATGTCCCTTATAGAGACATTTCTCAGGGCAGCGAATGAGGCAGACACTCCTCTGGTGGAGTGACCCCTGACTGGGCCCGGTAGGGGCTTACTGTGTTTCTCGTAGCAGAAGGAGATGCAGTGAACTATCCACTTCAAGACAGTCTGCTTGGTCACCAGTCTACCCAAACATTGTGGTGCAAAGGCCACAAAAAGTTGCTCCGATTGATGGTGTGTAGCCGTCCTCTTGAGGTAATAACTCAAAGCCCTGTGGACATCCAGTGTGTGAAGAAGAGCCTCCCCTCTATTGGAAGGGGAAGGAAAATAAACAGGAAGGTCAACTGACTGGTTGAGGGTCAACTCTAAGACCACTTTTGGAAGAAACTTAGGATTTGTTCTGAGGGAAACCTTTTCCCTGTGGAAAACTAAATACGGCTCTTTACACGTCAGAGCCTGAAGCTCAGAAACCCTTCGAGCTGAGGTAACCACAACTAAAAAACAAACCTTCCAAGAAAGGTAACGCAGCTCACAATCTGCTGCCAGTTCAAAAGGAGGAAGGGTGAGTTTCTCCAACACAAAAAGGAGGTCCCAGGGTGGGATAGGGTCTCGAATGGGAGGTCTCATATGCAGAATTCCTCTAAGAAAGGTGCGGGCGACATCCAATTGAGCCAATGCCTCATCTCCCAAGAGGGCATGATAGGCAGAGATAGCCCACGTATGCACCTTGTAGAGGAGTAACTCAGGCCCGTTTGATTTAAAGAGAGGAGATACTGCAACGCTGAGTTCACTGGGCAATTGACGGGGTCCAAATGTTGTGATGAGGCCCATAGACAAAAACGCTTCCACTTCATAGCGTAAGCGGAGCGGGTGGAGGGCTTTATCGCCGAAACTAGGACTGCTGCCACTTCCGGGGAGACCTCGTATCTGTTTTGAGCTGCGTCTGAAGGAGCCAAGCATGTAGGTGCAAGGACAGAAGGTCCGGATGGACCAGCGAGCCCCGATTCTGGGACAGCAACTGCGAGCATATGGGCAGTGGAACTGGAGGCTCCATGGATAACCGCTGCAGGAGTGGGAACCAAATCTGCCGAGGCCATCTGGGGGCTACGAGAATCATGCAGGCCCCTTCTGCCTGCAACTTTAGTAGGACTCTCTGAATGAGAGGGAAGGGTGGGAAGGCATAGAGAAACCTCCCTGCCCAGCAGAGGGATAACACGACTGGCCAGAAAGCTCGAGGCGTGTGCTCTCGCGAGCAAAACACTGGCAGTTTGGCACTGCGTGGTGACGCAAACAGGTCCAGCTCTGGAACACCCCACCTGTGGAAGAGCTGGTCTGCTACGGACTGTAGCAGCTCCCACTCATGCGCTCTGGACCGTGACCTGCTTAGGCTGTCGGCCAGATCGTTGAGGATGCCTGGAAAGTGCACTGCGGACAGCAGAATGCCTCGCTCCAGCACCCAGTACCAGACTCTCATTGCTTCCCTGCAAAGGGGTACAAGTGAGTACCCCCTTGCTTGTTGATGTAAAAGACGGCCGCCATGTTGTCCGTTTGAACCAGAAGAGAGCCCGATACCAGGTCCGCCTGTAAGGCATAGAGAACCGCTCACATCTCCAGCACATTGATGTGGAGGGACCGCTCCTCGGGTAACCAAACCCCTTGCATTCGATGAGCACCCAGGTGCACCCCCCATCGCAGGTCCAATGCATCTGTTGTCAAAGTCTGACCTGGTGGCTCCGGACGAAAGCTGACCCCTTTCTCCAAGTTCCTGGGGTACATTCACCAAAGCAAAGTTCTCCTGATTGGCCCTGAGATCTTGACCGTGGAGTCCAGATCGCCATAGCCTTGGTCCCACTGTACCCTGAGCATCCATTGTGGGACCCTCATGTGGAGGCGGGCCAAGGGAGTGACAGGAATGGCCACCGCCATGTGCCCCAGTAACCTGAGGAAGTTCTGAGCTGGAACTTGAGAAGTTATTGAAATCCGTTCTGCAATCTCCCGCAGGTGATCTCCCCTGTCCTGGGGGAGGAAAGCCATGCCTTGGATGGAATCCAAGACTGCTCCAATAAAGACGAGCTTTTGACTGGGCTCCGGGGACAATTTTCATAGATTCAGAGTGATCCCCAGCCTTCGGAATAGAGTATAGGTGTCTCCGAGGGCGCAAAGCAGGGCTGTCCACGACCAGGCTGTAAGCAGCCAATCGTCGAAGTAGGGGAACACGTAGTGTCCCATACCCCTTAGAGCCCCAGCTACCACTGCCAAGCATTTGGTGAAGACTTGCAGAGTGGAAGAGAGGCTGAACGGAAGCACTCAAAACTGGTAGTGCTCCCCTTGAAAGCGGAACCTCAGAAACTTCCGGTAGGGAGGGAAGACCCCGATGTGCATGTATGCATCTTGCATGTCTAGGGAACAGAGCCAGTCTCCTTGGTGCAGCAGAGGAAGAAGGCCTTGGACTGTCACCATCCTGAACCTTTTGTACTCGATAAAGAGATTGAGGACTGAGGTTCAGAATGGGATGAAGGTCCTGTGCCTTTTTTGGAACCATGAAGAAATGTGAATAAAACCCTTTTCCTTGCTGATGCAAGGGGACTAACTCTATTGCCCTTTTTTGCAAGAGGGTCTGAATCTCTCCTTCTATTAGTGGGATGTGAGAAGAAGGATAACGGGAGAGCAGTGGTGGAGTGTTTGGGGAAAACTCCGTGAACTCCAGCGTGTGACCCCTCCTGATAATGTCCGAGACCCATTGGTCCGCAGTAATTGACTTCCACCCTTTGAAGTGAAGGGAGAAGCGGCCCCCGACCGGCTCCCCTGGGTCTTCCTTCGGAAGAGAGGGGGGCAGAAGGGAGACATTGGGCCAAGCCGGGTGTGGGCAGAGAGGCCTGGGAGGACTTGGGCCCACAGTTAGGAGCTCCACCAGACTGCTGGTTACCGGACCTCCTACGAAAGCCGCCTCCCTGCCCATGCTGGTTTCCACGGGCGTGACCTTGGCCACCTGAGGACTTACGAAAAGGCCGTTTTCGTTGCCTTCGCTGGTCGCCATGGTACATCTGGCGGACTGACCAGACAGACTTACCCGACTCTTGGAGACAAGAAATCAAGGCTTATGTCTCCTGCCCAAAGAGCACGGTACCCTGGAAGGGTAAATCCCTGATACCGGCCTGCAGATCCTGGTGAAAGCCAGAGACTCTCAACCAAGCATGGCGTCGGAGGCGCACCCCGGAAGCGGCTGCCCTGGCTGCCGTATCTGCAGTATCATACGAGGCTCTCAAAACATGCGAGCCAAAGTAGAGATCTGCAACAAATCTCTCTCTTGCTTACATCTGAGGGAAGTTTTCCTTACTTTACAGTCTTACACAGGTATTGCTTTGTGTTTAATTCTTTTAGTTTTTAATTCAGGAAGGAGGTTTTCAAAACTGCTTACCTTGTGAGCATCTTCAGAAGGGCTGAAATAACTGCATATATGATTTTCCTTTGTGGCTAACTGGAATGTCTACTAGTATTCTGTGACAGTTTGCATCAATATATTTTGAAATAATTTACTGGTGGTGGCTGTATACTGTTAGATAGCAAAGGCTGCAGTTTGTAATTGGATGCCAGACATAGCTTGAGGTGGGGGAAATTGTCTTCACAAGTCAGGGAGACCTGCATCACAGCCAATTGTTCTGGCTTGAACATTCCAGCATTGATCAATTACTATAAACTACTGGTGTGATCCCGTTTCAGACAGAAGTCCATCTTCTTCCAAGTTGTGTAACAGGGTGTGCTTTGAAACAACTGAGAAGCTGCATGGGATATACTATATTGGACTAGATATCTGCAACAAATCTCTCTCTTGCTTACATCTGAGGGAAGTTTTCCTTACTTTACAGTCTTACATTGGTATTGCTTTGTGTTTAATTATTTTAGTTTTTAATTCAGGAAGGGGGTTTTCAAAACTGCTTATCTTGTGAGCATCTTCAGAAGGGTTGAAATTACTGCATATTTGATTTTCCTCTGTGGCTAATAACTGGACTGTCTACTAGTATTCTGTGACAGTTTGCATCAAATTACTTTTAAACAGTTTACAAATCAGTTACTGGACATTAGTTGAATTACTATAAAGGGCAGTACACACCAGGGTGGTGGAGCAGTGGTGTATTTGATTGTCTCTAACAGTTACCAGTGGTTGTGGACTACCCACCCACCTTCCCCACCCCCCAGGCGTGACGCTTCTTTATAGCCAATGTTCTGACATCACTTCCTCAACAAGTCTTGGGGCAGAACTGTCATATTCTTAATAACTGTCAGCTCTGAGGGAGGAGGTTGCCCACCTCCAGGCTGAAGTGGCAAGGACTACTGAGGCCTCCCCCACTCAAAGAGCACCACTGCCACAACCACTGCCTCAGAGGCTGCCAAGTAAGAAGAGCCGTTGGACCACAGTGGGTGGAACAGAGTCGAAGCCCCTAGTTGTACTTCTACACAAAACATACGCCAGTCTGGCAGAGCAAGGTTCCTCTATGATGGCACCCTCAGTGGAGACCAAGAAGAATGCTGAGGACATCCACAAGGGAGACCCACAGAAGGGTGGCAAGGGTCACCACAGAGGAAGGAAACAGCTTCTGATGGGGGACTCCATTATTAGAAGAGTAGACCTGGGGAAGGGAGAGGAGAGGGAAGTAAGGTGCCTGCCTGGTGCCATGGCTTGGAGGGACAAGAAGCGAATCCTCAGGATTGCAGAAGCAGCATCACAGGAGAGGGAACTAGATATCATTGTCCACCTTGGGACAAATGACCTAGCTAGGCATGGGATCAGTGCAGTGCAGGATGAAATTGTGGAGAGGCTTCAAACAGGTAGCAAGCACGGTTACCTTCTCAGAGGTGCTGCCAGTCCATGGCAGGGGTGAGGCTAGGGTACTACACACCATACAGTTTAATGAATGGTTACAAAACTGGTGCAGAGCACAGGGCTTTGGCTTCATTGGGGACTGGGGATACACCTGGAGAGATGAAGGTCTATACTGGCATGATGGTCTGTATCTGTCCACAAAGGGAACCAAGATTCTAAGTGACAGGTTTAAATGCTTCCTTGGCAAGCTTTTAAACTAGCCAAGGGGGGAGGTGCTAATAAGAGGCAGGAAATTTCAAGCCTCCCCCCACAAAACATGACAGGTAGTAAGGTAAACACTGAGGTACAGTGCTCAACAGAGGGCAGGATCGGGTAAATGGAAAAATAGACGAGGACAAAAAGAGCAGGGATGGGGGGAAAAAAAAGGATAAAGCCAACATTAAATGGAGGGCAATGAGTACCAATGCCCATAGTCTGGGAAACAAGCATCCTGAGCTAGTAGCTTTGATGGAAGATGAACAATTGGATATTGTGGCAGTCACGGAAACATGGTACACGGAGAACCATGACTGGGATGTCAACATACCGGGGTACAAAGTCTACAGAAGGGACAGGGAGGGGAAAAGAGGAGGTGGAGTAGCTCTATACATAAGGGAAGGGATCGAAGAAAAAATTACTCACCTTAGTAATTGCTTTTCTTCTCATGGAGTCTTGCTATATTATAACAATAGCAGTCAGCCACTGCAGCTGAACTGCCCCGGAGAGGAAGGAGTTAACTCCAGAAGATCTGGAGTTCTACAGCGAGGGCTGTGCCCTAAAGTTTCATCTGGCAGTTTCAAATGAAACTGTCAGATCTTTAACGGCTAACATCAAAGGACGGAAAGTCTGTGTGGAAAAACTACACTAGCCCATGGCTACCTACTAGTAGTAATAACAACAATATAAAGAACAAAGAAACACTCAGAGCCATAATAACAAAAATTGATGGTATTATGGTTCGTTTTACCACCCTTGACAAGCACATATGAACCCCCCCTTCCCCAAAGACTCAAGTCCAGGAAGGGGGCAATATAAATAACCTAAATGAAACAATCTAGATCCCTAACCCAAAGGAAAAGAGGGTAAGGGAAAAACTACAATGGCATGACACAGTGCTTGCACCAATTCGCCACCCCTACCCAAGTAGAAGTTCTGAGAGGGGCAGGAGGGAGGGTGGTTATAATATAGCAAGACTCCATGAGAAGAAAAGCAATTACTAAGGTGAGTAATTTTTTTCAAACACCATGAAGTCTTGCTATATTATAACAATAGCAGATTACACAGCAGTACCTCCATGGAGGAGGGTCAGAACCTACTTAGGAAATAGGCTCTGAAGCATTGTGCTGTATTCAAACCTAGCATCTCTCTCCTGGACTGGACATCCAGGGAATAATGTTGGTAAAGGTGTGAACTGTCTTCCAGGTAGCAGCTTGACAAATCTCCAGAATGGGGATGTCTCTAGCAGCCGCTAGAGACGCAGCTGTACCCCTGGTGGAGTGGGCCCTCAATCCTGAGGGGGTACTCTACCCAGTTTCTGATAACAGAATTGGATACAAGAAACAATCCACCTTGCAATTGTTCTCTTAGTGGCAGGTTTCCCTTTGCCAACCTCGCCATAGGTAAGAAAGAGTTGGAGGGATTCGAACCTATGACCTCTGGTGCGCTCTAAATAGTAGCTTAAGGCTCTTTGACATCCAAGCTGTGCAGTCTCCTCTCACCTGAGGAAGAATGCTCAGTGAAAATACTGGGAGAGAGATAGATTGATTCAGGTGGAAATCAGCAACCACCTTAGGCAAAAACTTTCTATTAGTCCTAGGACTACTTTTATCTCTGTGGAAAAGATAAAATCTTCTTCCACTGACAGGTCCTGTAGCTCACTTATGCGCCTGGCAGAGGTGATAGCTACTAGGAAAACGGTTTTCCAGTTAAATACTTGAGCTCTGTAGAAGACAGAGGCTCAAAGGGGTTGCATTAACTGAGCAATGCAAATATTCAGGTCCCAGGCGGGATTGGTTCTAAAAGGAGGTTAGTATGAAGTAACCCTTAAAAAACTTGGAGAACACCGGGTGAGAAGAAAGGGAGGCAGGCTTCCCTGCTGACACAAAAGCAGAGACAGCTGCCAGATGAACCTTCAGGGTAGCTGGTCTAAGGCCTAGGGAATTCAGATGGACCAAATAGTCCAGTAGAATGGGAAGATCAGCAGATTCTGGGATAATCTGCCTCTCAGAGCACCAGATGGAAAACATCTTCCACTTAGAATTATAAGTGGCCCTAGTGGAAGGCTTCCTTGAAGCCTTTAAAATATCCATGACACCTTGAGAAAGGTGTAAGTCAGCAATTTCTAGCTCCTCAAGAGCCAAGCCTTGAGGTGGAGGGATTTGAGGTCCGGATACCACACTCTCCCTGTGCACAGGCCAGTAAGTCGTGGACTCTGGGCAGGCTCAGGGCAGGGTAGACTGCCAAGGACAGGAGCAGAGGGTACCAGGGCTGTCTGGCCCAATCTGAGGCAATCAGAATCACTCTGCAAGGTTGAGATCTGATTTTTACTAGTACCCTGAAAAGGAGAGGAAAGGGGGGAAAGGCATACAGGAACTTCCCTTTCCAGTCCAACAGAAAGGCGTCCAGAGGGACTGAGCCCAGAACTGGAGGCCTGCAACAGAAAAGAGGAAGTTGGTGGTTGTCTGGGGCTGCGAAAAGATCTATCTGAGGAGTGCCCCATCTGGCAAAGACAGACCCCAGCACTTGTGGATTCAGAGCCCATTCGTGATGGCCCTGAGAAATTCTGCTGAGGGTGGCCCCAGGACATTGTCCTTCCCTGGGAGATGAACCGCTATCAGGAGGTGTCTAGGAGTAAGCTAGAGACCACTACTTCATTGCTTCGTGCACAAGGCTGAAGACCGAAGTACCCTTGCTTGTTGATGTACCACATTGTGGTGGTATTGTCTGTCCTGACTTGAACCACTTTGTTCTGGACAGAATCTGAAAACACCAAGAGCTAAAAAGACAGCTCTGAGTTCCAAAAGATTGATGTGGAGCAGAGACTCTGAGGATACCATACCCCTGAGTGGCAAGGTCGCAGTGAGCCCCCACCCTAACAGGGAGGCATCCGTGGTGAGGGTGAGGGAGTGAGAAATGGGAATGAAGGGAACCCCTGTCTTAAATTGCTCTGGACCTGCCACCAGTGGAGGGCTAGGATCAGAGTTTGAGTAACTGGGACCAACTTGGTAAGGGTCCTTCCTTGAGACCAATAGGCCCTCAAATGGAACTGAATGTCCCTCATCTGAATCTTGCTCCTGCACCACAGCTGTGGAAGCAGCCATGTGCCCGAGGAGTTGCAGAAAATGCCTTGCTGGTCGAGAGACCGCAGGGTAAAGGAGGATGCCAGGGCGATGAGTCTGTCCACCCTTTCCGAGGGAAGAAAAGCCCTGGCTAACCTTGTGTTCAATTCTGCCTATGAAAGTTAGGACCTGAACTGGTTCTCAGAACTGACTTTGGTAAGTTTAGCAGGAATCCCAGGAAGTGAGAAGCTGCTGGGTGACTTGCAAGTGGATTTCACTGACCTGGAGACTGACCCACAATGAGCCAGTCGTCCAGGTAGGGAAACACAGCAACCCTTACCTTTCTTAAGTGAGCCACTACTACAGCGAGACATTTTGTGAATACCCTTGGCGCAGAGGTAAGGTCGAAGGGCATTGCCCTGAACTGGTAGTGGCCTGAGGGCAGTTCAACCTGAGGTACTTTCGGTGAGAAGGCCTGATCAGAACATGAAAATAGGCATCCTTGAGGTCCAGGGAAGTTAGCCAGTCCCCTGGCCTTAGGGAAGGCAATATCATTGCCAGAGTCAACATTTTGAACTTTGGTTTCAACAGATGCTTGTTCAAGTATCTTAAATCTAGAATGGGCCGCCATTCTCCTGTCTTTTTTGGGGTAAGAAAGTATCTTGAATAAAGCCCCTTGCCCTGATGGCAAGGAGGAACCCTTTCCACTGCTTTGCAGTCCAGCAGAGCAGAAACCTCTGCTTCCAAAGCAAGGGCTTCTGAAGGATTTGCAGGTGGAAAATGCCTGGCTCTCATCTTTGGAAAGTGTTTGAAGCTGAGAACTAGACCCTGGCTTGTACCTCCAGAACCCATCTGTCCGTAGTTAGGGACAGCCAGTTCCGCTGAAATAGGCCAACCTGCCCCACTGGTACAGGAGAATTGGCCCTGGACACCCCATCAGGGTGCCTGCTTAGCAGCAGCCTTAGGCTGAGGAGGGGACGGTCTACTTGTGCCACGTCTACCTGCCTCTGAAGAAACCTCTCTGAGACAGCAGAGGAGGCTTGAAATTGGTAAAAGGCCTGAAAAGGGCCTGCCCTACCTCTGGGAGCATGCCTTGTGGCATGGCATGCTTCTCCTTAGCCTGGGCACTTTTGTAGGTAGTTCTGTATTCATCCATCTTTTCATATAGTTTTCTGTTTGCTCCCCAAAAGAGAATTTCCACTACAGGAAAATCCATAGCCTTTGACTGGGTATCTTGGGACAGATTAGTGCATCTGAGCCATGCCAACCCACGGAAGCTACAGAAGTGGCCATGACCCTAGAAGAAACATCATTAACATCAACAGCAGTATGAAATTGAACTTTAGAGGCTTCAATGCCATCAGCAGCCACCTGTTACAACTCACTAGCCAGCTGGCCATGGGCCTGCTTGGCTAACTGCAATACTGTGTCCCACCTAGATTTCTGATATCTAGCTACATAAGCCATATAATTTGCCTGCCTGAGTCCCAAAGAAGCTGCCATATACTGTTTCTTCGCCATGGCATCCATCTTCCTGGAATCCTTATCAGGAGGATGTGAGGCCAGAGGAATATTAGCCTTGTCACAGGCTGCAGCTTGTACCACACCTACATGACTACACTGCTCAGTAAGGAAGTCTGTATCCGAGCCTGATAAAGTATACCTTCTGTCCATTTTTTATCTACAGGAGGGACAGAATGAGGATTTTTAAAATCTTTGTTGTTTGCTTCCTAAATGACTTATGCAAAGGAATAGACAACCTCCTAGACTCTGGAATATCCATCATTTCCACATAATCAGGCTCCTCTTGCTCATCCACAGCCTCCTCTAAAGGAAGCTGGAGGGTTTCTGCAACCTTTTGTAAAAATAAAGAAAGAAGGGACTCAGACAGAATAGGAGGAGATTCTAAAGGTCTGTCTGGAGAAATGTCCGTTCAATGGGCACGTCCAGACCCCCAGCCACACATATATTGATCAAATTCCTCCTCCCCTCCTGTGGTTCATAAAAATCCTCAACTTCAAAATCCTGAACCACTGGGACTGAAACGAACCAACCTTTTACCAGCTGTTGGTGGTTCTACAGATCCCTGAGACAGTGACTGGACAATCTGAATGGCTTTAGCTATCTCTGCAGCAGTTGGAGACACAATTTTGGACCCAGACCTACTGATTTCCTTGTCTTTTTACTTGGGACTAGTTCCTCTGAACCAGCCTTCCTTTGCCCAAGGAAGTCTCGCCTGGTCAGAGGGCACTCCCTCTGGTCCAGTGGGTACTGGACCGGCTGGCCATCCGGTCAGCGGACTTTTGCCTCCCTGCCCTGAGCCGGCCCAATCTCTTCTCCAGGGTGGCTGCAGGGAAATTTTTACACACCTGGCAGTCTGACAGGAGGTGGTCAGCCCCCAGACAATAAACACAAGTGGTGTGTGGGTCAGCCTTGGCAAAGGCGTCCCCACAGACATCACAGTGTTGAAACCCAGTGGGCCCGGTTTTTCTTTTGGGTTTCTCAGACATAACGCCAGCCTAACCAAAACTTGCCCTTTTGATGGCAGTGCCAGGCAATGACACCCTTATCGGTTCCTAACCGTGTCACGGTATTTGAAAAAACGTTATAATTCGGTTTTTAGAACCGATAAGAACTGGAACCGCACTCTAAAACCCACTGTACACTTTTAAAATGCAGAAAATCAACCGATCGGTTCAAAACCGAACCGATAATTAATTTTCCACACAGACTTAAATTTTAGTACTTACGGTTACCAGATAGAGCTTTAAAACCAAATGCGGTAAAAATAATAACTTTTGCTGGTTCAAATGAATCAAAATACTCGCTGAACCGAGAATGAACCGAGCTGAAGGAGCTGATCTCCGGAGCGACTGTTCAGTGAAGCGAGAAGAATCTGACAGTTTCATTTGAAACTGCCAGATAGAGCTTTGGGCACAGCGCCCTCGCTCTGTAGAACTCCAGATCTTCTGGAGTTAACTCCTTCCTCTCCGGGGCAGTTCAGCTGCAGTGGCTGACTGCTATTGTTATAATATAGCAAGACTTCATGGTGTTTGAAGCTACAAAACTAAAAAGTAAAGGGGGAGGACAAGAGGCACTCTGGGTCACCTTGGAGACAGGGACCGGCATCACAGTCCGCACAGGGGTTGTATACAGACCCCTATCTCAAAGGGAGGAAATGGACAAGAAAATGATAGAGGACATTCTCAAATGGCTGAAAAAGGGGAGATACTGTTGATGGGGGACCTGAATATGCCAGATGTTAACTGGATGACATGTACTGCAGCCACATCCAAGAGCAGGGTCATTCTCGATGCCCTGCAGGGGGCAAACCTTAGACAGCTAGTGTTAAAACCCACTCGGGAGGGAGCAATACTAGACCTGGTACTCTCAAATGGAGAGAGGATCACAAATTTAGAAGTCAGTAGACATCTGGGAACAAGCAACCACTGCACAGTGTGCTTCACAATAACACAACCATGGAGACGAAACATACAAAACAAGCATACTGGACTTTAGAAGGGCTGACTTTGGCAAAATGGGTGAATACCTGAGGAATACACTAGCAAATGGCCAAAAAGGAGGGGTGGAAGAACAATGGAGAAAAATCAAAACTGCCATCACAGAGGCAACAAGCCTTTGTGTGAAACAGATAAAGAAAAAGTGGAGTAAAAAACCACTATGGTTCTCAAAAGAGGTGGCAGGGAAGGTTAAGGAGAAACAGGCTGCATTCAAAAAGTATAAGATATCACAGAAGGAGCACGACAGGGAACTGTATCAATTAAAGCAGAAAGAAGTGGGGAAGGCAGTCAGAATAGCAAAAGACCAAACCAAGGAAAAAATAGCCAATTCAGTTAAGAAGGGGAATAAAACCTTTTAAAGGTACATTAGGGAGCATAGAAAGGTTAAGGGAGGAATAGTGAAGATTAATAAGGGAGAGGGAGGTGGGCAAAGGGAGACAGTGAAAAGGCAGAGATACTGAATGAATACTTTTGCTCAGTATTCACAAAAGAAGATTAGGAGGAATTACCTAAACCAGACAGTAGAAGCACTCTTGGTAGGGGGGTTGACACCAGTCCATTTACAGAAGAAAGAGTCCTGAAAGAACTCCTAAAACTCAAGCTGGACAAAGCAATGGGGCCTGACAGGATTCACTCCAGAATCCTAAAAGAACTAAGGGAGGACCTAGTGACACCACTGACCACACTTTTTAACAAATCATGGGAGGATGGG
The DNA here is from genome assembly GCA_016271365.2 of Neoceratodus forsteri. Classification (NCBI taxonomy): domain Eukaryota; kingdom Metazoa; phylum Chordata; order Ceratodontiformes; family Ceratodontidae; genus Neoceratodus; species Neoceratodus forsteri. Next base: position 515,827,275 of record CM028137.1, read on the forward strand.
GTGGTACCTGAGGACTGGAGGAGGGCAGATGTGATTCCCTTCACAAAGTGGGAGCAAGGCAGAAGCAGGAACTACAGACCTGTAAGTTTGACCTCAGTGGTAGGGAAAATTATGGAATCACTTCTGAAAGAAAGAACTGTTGAGTACCTAGAGGCCAGCAGGGCACAGGACCAAAAGCAGCATGGATTTACAGCAGGAAGGTCATGTCAGACGAATCTAATAGATTTCTTTGACTGGGTGACCAAAGTAATAGACCAGGGAGGGGCTGTGTATATGGCCTACCTAGACTTTAGCAAGGCATTTGACACAGTCCCGCACAAAAGACTGATAATCAAGTTAGCCAGCCTGGGAGTGGGTCCCAGGGTGGTAGCCTGGGTAGCAAACTGGCTGTGCAACAGGACACAGAAGGTAATAGTGAATGGAACACATTCTGAAGAAAGGGGGGTCACTAGCGGAGTACCTCAGGGCTCAGTACTAGATCCAGTCCTCTTTAACATCTTTATAGGTGACACTGCAGAGGGTCTGGAGGGAAAGGTATGCCTCTTTGCAGATGACACAAAGATCTGTAACAGAATTGATACAGAAGGGGGGGTATAAAGGATGAAAAGTGACTTGGCAAGGTTGAAGGAATGGTCAGACATAGGGCAACTTAGATTCAACGCAAAGAAGTGCAAAGTAATGCACCTGGGAAACAAAAACCCAGGAGAAGAGTACACAATAGCAGGGGAGGTACTAACAACAACAAAAATGGAAAGGGACCTGGGGGTAGTCATATTAGATGATCTAAAGGTGGGTAAGCAATGTGACAAGTCAGTAAGGAGAGCCAGGGGGATACTGAGATGCATAGGAAGGGGCATCACAAGTAGAAAAAGGGAAGTGGTTATCTCTCTGTACAGACAGTTGGTGAGACCCCATCTGGAGTACTGTGTGCGGTTTTGGAGACCTCATCTATGCATGGACATAGACAGGATGGAAGCAGTCCAGAGGAGGGCAACTAAAATGGTGCAGGATCTGCATCAGAAACCATATGAAGAGAGACTGAGAGAGCTTAATATGTATACCCTTGATGAAAGGAGGGATGGGGGGGGACATGATAGAAATGTTCAAGTACCTCAAGGGAATCAACAAAGTCCAGGAGGGTAGCATCTTTCAGAAAAAGAGATGTGTAAGAACAAGGGGGCACAATTTAAAGATAGAGGGGGGACGGTTCGTGGGTAATGTGAGGAAATCTTTTTTCACGGAGAGAGTGGTGGACACATGGAACCGCCTTCATGGAGAGATTGTGGGGTCTAAAACAGTGGAGGAATTCAAACATGCATGGGACAGACATAAGGCAATCATAGTGGGGGGTGGCAGGAAGTAGGCTGTTGGTTTACTAAAATCTGCAGTTTATCCAGTAGGTAAGGAAATGGGCAGACTGGGTGGGCCAAGTGGTCCTTATCTGCCGTCAAAGTCTATGTTTCTATGTTCTAGGATTTCAAAATATCCAGGAGCTCTCTCTTCTGGGCAGAGTCTGGAAGGACCTTCAACAGCTCTTGTCCCCTTTCCCATAGCGCATTCTGGTACCGGACCATATGCTTTAAGAAGCTGAGAGAACGTATGGAACAGGTGGAAGCAGAAATACAGGTTACTCACCTGTAACAGAAGTTCTAGGAATGATGTATGTTGTTCATCCACACTGTCTGGCAGGTTCCTTGCCGCTTTAAATCTTGTTGGAAGGTCTTCGAGCTGGCTCCTCCCACCCACCCGGGTGGCAAAACTCTCGGCTCCGCCCCATGACGCCAGATCTAGTTCGCTGAAAGCCAGGTTGTGCGTCGAAGCCGGGTAGGTCGGGTGGGTTGTGTGGATGAACAACATATACCATTCCTAGAACTCCTGTTACAGGTGAGTAACCTGTATTTCTAGGGACATGGATATGTTGTTCATCTACACTGTCTGGCAGACTCCTAGCAGTTCTCCGGGAGAAGGGAGGCAAGGTGCACATCCCCTACTTATGGAATAAAGACTGGAGAACCGAGGCCCCAAAACCAGCATCCCGGCGTCATTCAAGGTCGATGTGGTAGTGGGTGATGAAGGTGTGTGCTGACTTCCAGGTAGCAGTCCTGCAGATTTCCTGGATAGGGACATCCCTGGAAGCAGCCACCGATGCAGCGGTATGGCGGGTAGAATGAGCTCTTATCCCTTTGGGAGGCTCCACGCCCTCCAACCTGTAGCAGAGATCTATGCAGAAGGTGACCCACCTGCCTATCGTCCGCTTGGCTGCAGGTCTGCCAGGTGCGGCTTCAGCGTAGGTGACAAACAGCTGGCGAACCTCTCCCCGAACTTCAGCTGTCTGCTCCTTGTAGTAAACGAGCGCTCTTCTAGGGTCCAAAGTATGGAGCCTATATTCGGCCTCCGAGGTGTGATTGGGGTAGAACACCGGCAGAGTCAACAGCTGGTTAAAGTGAAACTCCGACACCACCTTCGAAGGGAATTTCGGTTGGGGGCGCAGGACAACCTTGTCCCTGTGGAAGACCAGATAAGGAGACTCGATGGAAAATGCCTGGAGCTCTCCCATCCTTCTGGCTGATGTGATAGCCACCAAGAAGGCGGTCTCCACGACAGGTGAGAGATGTCACACCTGAGCATCGGTTCGAATGGCATGCCCATGAGCTTAGCCAATACCAGCAGTAGATCCCACGGAGGTGGACGTTCTCGAACCGGAGGGGATATGTGATCAAGGCCTTTGAAAAAGCGCCCGACCACCGTCTCCTGCGCCACCAACTGCTTCCCAGCCTGTGCCCAGTAAGCAGAGATGGCTGCCAGGTGCACCTTAAGGGTCGACCGAAGCCCTTGCTGAGAAAGGGACCACAGGTAGTCCAGAATGCTTGCCAAGGAACAGGAGGAAGGGTCCAGGCCCTTGCTCTGACACCAAATGGAGAATCTCTTCCATTTGAAGGCGTAGCATTTTTTGGTCGACTCCTTATGGGATGCCTCAACGACGTTGAGGACCTCGTCGGAAAGACCCAAGACCTGGAACTCTAGCCGCTCAGGAACCAGGCCGTCAGGTGCAGGGATTGAAGGTCCGGATGGAACACCTTCCCCTGATTGACTGAGATCAGGTCCGGGCGGGCTGGAAGCCGCCTTGGCAGCCTGGAGCCGAGACTGAGGAGATCTGGATACCAGAACTGGCGGGGCCAGTCTGGGGCTACCAGGAATCACCTGTGCCTTGTCCCTCCTCGCCTTGAGAAGCACCTTGTGGATCAAGGGAAATGGGGGAAAGGCGTAGAAGAGGCCTGGGGTCCACGGCCTCGAGAAGGCATCCCCCTGCAGCGAGCCCTGCTGAGGGGGGCGGGCATGAAACAGTCTCAACTTCGCATTCTCCCTGGAGGCAAACAGGTCCACCTGAGGTGTGCCCCAGTGGGAGAACAGATCTTGTACTACCTCTGGCAGGAGAGACCTCTCGTGGGATGCAGCCCCTATCTGGCTTAGGGCATCTGTCAGGGTGTTGGAGGCTCCTGCCACATGAATGGCAAGGAGATCTGCCTCCAGGCTGCGCACGAGTGACCAAATGCGGAGAGCTTCCCTGCACAGAGGCATGGAGCGCCTCCCGCCCTGGCGGTTTAAGTAGTACATGGTCATGGTATTGTCCGTCTGGGCCTGAAACACTTGACCCTGTAGAAACGGAGCGAAGGCGGTGAGGGCTAGACGAACCGCTCAAAGCTCCAGCAGGTTGATGTGGCATCGGGACTCCCGAGGGGACCAGAGGCCGTGCACTCTGTGCTCCCCAGATGGGCACCCCAACCCATCAGAGAGGCATCGGTCGATAGAGAGACCGTCATCTCGGGGTGGACAAACGGGATGCCCTCCTGCAGATGTGCTGGAACGGTCCACCACTGGAGAGCGTTCCATATCCCCTGGGTCACTGTCACTAGCTGATCCAGCAGATCGAAGTGCTGTGACCATTGAAGGGGACGCATGTATCAACGGGCCCAACGGACCACGCTGGTGCAGGCCGCCATGAGTCCCAGGAGGCGCAGGAAGTCCCAGGCAGGGTGCAATTGCCCAACCTGAAATGACTGGGCAAAGGAGGAAAGAACCTCGGCCCTGTCTGCCGGGAGTTGTGCTCTGGCTCGTAGAGAGTCGAGCTCTGCCCCGATGAATTGGAGCACCTGCTTTGGCGCGAGTTCTGACTTGGCCTCGTTGATGAGGAGGCCAACCTGAGAGCAAACCTGGAGGGTCAGATCTCTGGACCACTCCACCTCCATTCTGGAGGGGGCTGCAATCAGCCAGTTGTCCAGGTAGGGGTACACCCGGACCCTTTGGCGCCGCAGGAATGCTGTCACCACTGCCATGCATTTGGTGAAGACCCTGGGAGCTAGGGAAAGGCTGAAGACTCGTAGAGGGATCCCTCTGCCCTGAAGCGGAGGAATCTCTGGTGGGACAGATGGACTGGAACGTGAAAGAACGTGTCCTGAAGGTCCAGAGAACAGAACCACAAGCCTCATTCCAAGGATGGGATTATCTGAGCCAGAGTGACCATCCTGAAGGTCCAAGACCTTAGGAACCTGTTCGGGTCATACCGGTCGAGATTGGGGCGCCAGCCCCCATCCGTTTTGGGACCAGGAAGTACCTGGACACAAACCTCAGGTCTGGAGGAGGATCCGCCACCTTCCTGATCACCTCTTTTTCGAGGAGCAGGGCAATATCGGCTCGGCGAGCCGACAAAGAGGCTGCGGACCCCGTAGCCCCTCCCCGAGGGGCGACGGCTCGGAAGGGCGGAGCCTGCTCGAACTCCAGGGGCAGGCCCTTTCCTACCACCTCCAACACCCAACAGTCCGTGGTGATAACGGACCAGGCAGAAAGGAAGTGGCGGCCCTCCCCCAACGAGGGGAACCCAGGGGGGAGTGACGAGGCTGGGGATGACACCCCTCAACCCGTCACTGGGCAGGCTTAGAGGAGGGACCGGCCGAGGGACCTCCTGGGCCTTTATCTCCCTGCTTCCTATTAGAGGAAGCTGCAGGCTTGGGTTTGGGGTGCCAAGCGCGAGCCTGCTGGCCCTGGTTCTGGTGCTGTTGGGCCGGACGTGCCGCAGGCGCAGAAGGACGAAAGGACTTATGTTGCTGTTGTCGACGGCCCTTCTCCTTCTGGGCGGAAGTGACCGAATCCACAGTGGCATTGGACTTTTCGATCCGCTGGAGGTGACCTTCCACTCCAGGGCCGAAGAGGTCGGTCCCCAGGAAGGGGGACATCCGCCAGTTTATGCTGAGTATCCGCCGTGAAGGTGGATATCCTCAGCCATGCTCTGTGGCGCATGGCCTCCGCGGCCGCAACTGATCTGGCACAGGAGTCTCCAATGTCCAGAACCATTTGGAGCTGCTGTTTTGCCACCGCCCTTCCCTGGTCCCGTACCTGCCAGACAGTGGTCTGCAGGTCGGCCGGGAGATGAGGGGATCACCTCATCCAGGGAGCCCATGAGGGCATGAGAGAAGTGTGCCATCAGCACGGCCGAGCTGGCCTGGCAGAGGCCAAGGGAGGACACAGCGTACACCTTGCACCCGGCATAGTCCAGCTTTTTGGACTCCTTGTCGGGGGGCTTATCTACATCCTTAGCGTTCCCGGAACGCCGGAAAACGCTGCCAGTGACCAACCCTTCGGTGGAGGGGTGTTCCGAAAAACCGGGCAGAGAGCTGGTAGGGACCGTATACTTCCTGGCCATCCTGGCCGAAGGCGCAGGACAGGAAGCAGGCCGCTGCCAGAGCTCCAAGGCTGGGCCAACAATGGCTTCAGTCACTGGAAGGGCCTCCATGGGTGAATCTCCTCGGTCCAGTATCTCCGTCAGGGGATACTTGGCCCGCTTGGATACAGGCTCGAGCTGCATCCCAGTGGACTCCGAGATGAGCTGAAGCAGACCCATGAAGGACGATGGGCTTTCGTCCATCGACTGGCCCCCGGGAGGACTCCAGGTCAATGGACCTGGAAAACAGGGAGGAGTCGTCATCGGACTCCGAGGAGTCCGCGAAGAGCTGCCTGGGGCCTGAGCCACCCTCCACCTGCAGAGAACGGTCAGGAGTGAGGGTGACTGACAACCTGTGGGGCAGGCCCTGTCCCAACCGAGAGTCCTTGGTCGGCGTCCCTGATTTTGGTTGTGGAGGCGGAGGTTCCACCACAATCGGTGGGGCAGCTGGTTTCGGTTCAGCCGAACAACTGGCCCAGGCTTGGGCACCCCGACTACAGCGAGGGGTTGTTTCGGCTGCTCGGGTGACAGCCACTTGATGGCCAGGGAAGATGACGGTGTCGGCTTGTTCCTGGACAGAAGTAACTGCTGCCACATCAGGTTCTCATAGCGTCAGCGCAACTTGCACCGAAGCCTCTCCTCTTCTGAGGAGGAAGACGAGGATGAACGGCGGCGCTGCTTACTTTGGTGCCCAGACAGTGTCCGCTGATGCCGGCGGGATTGGCTGGACTGAGTGGATGTCCGAGACTGAGAACCTCGGTGTTTCCGAAGACGGGTCTGGGAAGGGGCAGGGAACACCCGCTCTTCCCTTGGCTTGGAAGTCTTGACCGGGGACTGCGGCACCGGAGGCGCAGGCAAGTCCTCGGTCTCCACCGTGGGAACCGGTGAAGAAGGGTTGTCGGCTTCACCAGTCAACAACCCGTCCGACGGGTCGAGAAAAATCTCGACTGCATCGACGGGTGTCTCGGCTGGCTGACCTGATGGGGACACCATGAAGCCAGCGGCCTTAGCCGCAACCTTGACTGAAGTCGAGTGTCGATTGTCCAGGGAAGGTGACCTCTCCTGCTCCCACAAACGCCGACGGTGGGACTTACCTTCCGAGTCCTTCTTTTTGGACTGAGAGTAATGTCCCGATGGCCCCTCTCCCTTCGTGGAAAGGGATTGGCAAAGCTCTTTGAAAGAAGCTGAATATGAGGTACCCAGAGAGAGCGGGATAAATGCCGTGACCGAGGAAGAGGATGATGCGGCCTGTGCCACCTCCCCCTCGAAGGCGATGATCTGCTCGAGTTGCTCAGCTGAGCCAGCCACTGCGGTAACCGCCCAATGGGCCTCCTTCGACTTCACCGGCGGGTAGCACTTCTCGGGGCGCCCAAGCTGTAACCAGGCAGCGCGGTCTTCCAGGACGTTGGCCGAAAACTAACGGCATAACTCGCAGACCTGCGGGTCATGGTCTAGGCCGAGGCAGTAGATGCACGTGGAGTGCGGATCCATCCTGGACTTTTTCTGCCCACAAGGGCACCGCCGAAAACTCGGAGTCGATTTGTCCATCGCAGCCACGAGGGAGTAATTAGACCGAAGTCTTGAGAACTTTAGAACTATTTTTGGGTGAACCGAAGAATTAGGATCCAGTCTATATGCAGAGCGTTAAGGAGGGAACCTAAGCTTCCCAGCGGTAAGGAAGATCTGGCGTCATGGGGCAGAGCCGAGAGTTTTACCACCCGAGTGGGTGGGAGGAGCCAGCTTGAAGAACTTCCAGCAAGATTTAAAGTGGCAAGTTTCCTGACAGACAGTGTGGATTAACAACATATCCATGTCCCTAGAAATAAACTGTTAATGAATTGGCAAGGGACTTATAAAGTGCCTAGACGTACTGGCACAGCTAACTATGAGGCTGAGACCCCTGACAGGAAAAATTCTACTAAGATATACCATGTCAACCTGCTCAACAAATGGGTTGAAAAAAAAAAAAACACCAAAAGTTGTTTTGCTGGTTTTGCCAGAAACTGATAAAGAAGGTACTGAAGTAGTTTATGACAGACTGGAACAAGCTATAACTGCTGATGCTGTAAAGGTGAATGTTTCCTTAACCTCCGAACAAACCGCAAAAATTCGTAACTTGCTAAAGACATTTAGCAGTACTTTTACCACAGCACCAGGCCGAGCAAAAGGGGTCAAGCATGTAATATTGACAAGGAATGCTTGCCCTGTTAGACAAAATACATACAGATTACCAGAGTGGTTAAGGAAATACAAAAAAAATTAAAAAACTGGTTATCACAGAAGAGTCGAGAAGTGCTTGGTCATCACCAGTGGTAATTGTAAACAAAAAAGAAGGGGGTGTAAGAATCTGCCTTGATTTTAGGAAACAATCAAGTGTCAGAATTTGACAGTTATCCTATGCCAGAACAGATGATTTAGTGGACAGACTGTAAAGTACCAAGTATATCAGTACCCCTCAGTCTCACCAAGGGTTACTGGCAAATCCCCCTAGCTAAAGAATCCAGACACAAAACTGCATTCGCCGCTCCTATGGGATTCTATCAGTTCACCACAATGCCATTTAGTTTATGAGGTAGGCCAGCTACATTCCAGTGGTACATGGATATAATTTTATCCCCTCATACTGGTTCTCGTGCTGCGTACCTGGATGATGTCGTGGTGTACAGTCCAGACTGGAAAAGCCATCTGGAACACCTATGAGCAGTTATCCAATCACTCAAAAAGGCAGGTCTGACACTTAATCCTACCAAGGGTGCATTGGGCATGCAGGAAATCAGATATTTGGGCTATGTTTTTTAGGAAATGGAGAAGTCAAGCCAGAGGTTTCCAAGACAGAAGCTGTAGCTAACAGCCCTGTCCCCAAAACCAAGAAACATGTCAGGTTATTTTTAGGGCTGGCTGGTTATTATCGGGGATTTGTCCCCAGCTTTGCAGAGTTAGCTACTCCCCTCACCGAACTCACAAAGAAATGGTTCCAGAATAATGTGAAATGGCCCAGTGTGAGGCATTTCCAATAAACAAGGCTGCATTATGTTCAGACCCTATTTTAAGAAGCCCAGACTTTGAGAAACAATTTCTGTTCCAGACTGGCAGAGGTAGACCTAGGTGCAGTCTTGAGTCAGTATATAGATGGGAAAGAAATGAAAATTACGTACCTACTGTAATTCTTGATCTTCCCACGAATATTCACCATTTATCACTGTTGAGTGTCTGCTGGAGACAGGCACCCCGTGGGAAACTCTTGTTTTTGGGAGGAGGGGCCAGCGCCAATAACCCCTCCCACGAGGCCGATGCATTGCATGGCGCTCACGGGTTGGCCAGAAATGACCATTGGGTCCTCCTCCACCTTAGTTCTGTGCACTGGAGAGACAGAATGAAAGAAGTATAGAGAAAGAAGGGCAGAGCAAGGGAGCCCAAGGGACAGTAAAAGGAAAATGTGCAACTGAAAAAGAATATGCCGACGAGAAGAGAGACATGAAGAAAAGGGGGCCTAAGGGTTATGGACCAGGAGGCCCCAGTCCCTGAACGACCAAGAGAAGAGAGGAAGGATAGAGAGGGAAAGAGAGAGAGAAACTTAGAGGGATGGGATGGGGGTGGTGGCTTGGCCCCATTCCGGCGAGGTTTGAGGGAGATCGCCAAGAAAATATGGTGGTTCCCCACCACCGGAATTCTGAAGGGAAGGCCACCCTCAGCTCCAATCCCAGTTACTCTGGGCACTGTCACAGTCTGCACTCCCCTCCCCTTGTAAACACTGCAAACAGGGTTTTGAGGAGAAGAGAGGGAGAGAAGTGACCACTAGAACATACTCTCCTTAAAAGGGAGGGAGCAAGGAAATCCCCAGCAGCCCAAGGCACCCATCCTGGACTGGAGATGGGACTCCCGGGGTGGAGGCCTCTCAAGGAGGTCCAGGATAGAGGAGGGGCCCCCCGGAAGACCCCAAAGAATAGCCCCAAAGGGGCCTACAGTCGCCTGTACCCCCCCCCAAAGCTGTCATGGAGTAGAGAATAGCTCACGGGGGTGGGGTGGGGTGGTAGAGGAGGGCGAGAGGGAGGCGGGATGTCTCAGGGACTGAGGCCTCGTCAGGGGAAGGTGGGAGGGATTCAGTGATGAATGGTGATACACAGGAAGATCAAGAATTATGGTAGGTACGTAATTTTCATATCTTACCTGTGTCAGTCTTCACCATTCATCACTTTTGGGTGAGTACCGAGCACCCCTGAAGGGGGCCCAAGAAACCCTGAAAGAAAAACATCCCTCAGTCCCGACTCCCCGAGGGAGAACGGAGGTGGGGGAGGGATCCTGCTAGCAGGTTAAGGCTGGGACTGATCAGAACAAGACACGGTCCCCGGAACCTTAGGGGAAGGAAGGCATCCCTGAAGCGCCCGTCTCATTTCTGCGGGAGAAGAGATGGGTCCCCTGGAAGGGGGAGGCCAGTAACCTACGATGGGCCAAAGGTGACAACCTCGAAAGGCGAAGCCATGGCATCTGCCTAATGCAGATCGCTGTCCCCGCAAGCCGTGAAGTAACCTCACTGGCATCATACGATGCCCTTTGACTGGTGTCTTGCCAACTCCAGGGCTACAGCGGAGAGGACTATGGCTTGCTGGGTAGCCTCTGAATCAGGCAGCGATGCTAAAGCTTGATTTAGCAATGCCCACAGATGCCTGTTATAGGCAGCGTGGTGCACCTAATGTGAAATGAATGCCAACATGCTCCGCGCAGAAGAGAAAACTCTTCACCCCAGCCGATCAAACTCTCGAGAGTCAGTCTCAGGCGGCATATCGCAGACTGGGTGTCGAAGCCCGAAAGTGGTGTCCAGTCACGTCAGTCCAGAAGGTGGATGAGGCAAAGCACCTGGAGACCCATGGGTTGCACAATACTGTCTCCAACAGTCCATACAGGCTGCTTCTAGGGAGTATGGATGCTGCCAGGCACTGTACGAAGCCTGCCGGAAGGGGACCAGCCAGGATGGAACCACCAAATGGTGTGCCCTGTACTCACCCAAAAAGGCTTGCGTCACACGCTCGGTATTGTCAACTGCATAATGGGACATGTGCAAGTCCCTGACCAACCTCGACAGGAAGCGCTGATACTGAGCATGATCAGCGTTGGAGGACAAATGGACAGCAGGCTCCTCTTCCCCAATAGAGGAAGACGAGGAGGTCGAGAAACTTGAGTCAGATTCTGGCTGCGGCGAGGGAACTGGTCGGAAGACCCGGTCGTCCATAGCCCTAACGTACTGAGGAAAAGCCGCAACCTGAGATCTATACTGCTTTCAGGTCAAGGTCCCAGAGGACCAGTGTGGCTTGGGAGAAGGACAGCTGGACGCAGAGGCATGGGTGAGCCTGTTACCTGACATGATGTGCCTCTGCCAGGGCTAGCAGAATCCACATAAGAACCTGGCATCAGAGGAAAACCGCAAATCTGAAGATTCACCATCCTGTCCTGGAAATCATAATGGTGAGAACTTAACCCTGTAGGGTGAGCTACCCTATGAAGGGACTGAAGCTGCATGGATCCAGAAGGGCGGACCCCAGCCCCACCCAGAGAGACCTCCGTAGGAGAAGATGAGGGGAGGAGAAAGGGCTTAGCACTACGGCTCCTTCCCAGACTCTGAAGGGCCATGGAAGTGTGTCGTGGTCCCTCACCCATTCCCTTCAACCCTGAGGATTCCGAGGAAGCTATCTTCCTCAACCCCTGTGCCAAAGGACCCCTCTAATCCAACAGCCCCCTGGGCGGGGGGGGCACAGAAGGAGGGGACTCGATCTTGATCCTAAGCAGAAGAATGGCACCGGGAATGGCAGCCACCCCTTTGCTCAGGAAGCTGATCGCTACCCTGGCAGTGGAGGGACTGCAAGTCCGCAGCCGACCTCCCCCCAAGCCGCCCCAGGCTGGGGGGTCAGTACAGACCACTGTCACCTGAGCTGTAGGAGGGGGCACCTGGGGAGGTGCAAGCACACTAGGCTGTAGGGATTCCTCTGATTCTGAAGAATCAGGCCTTCAATCTGGATCTGCCTCAGAATCATCCATCTCTGAGGAGGAGACAACTATGAAGGACTCTGGGTCGGAGGCCCAAAGGGGTCCCCCAGCGCAGCGCCGCAACCCGGCCCTGCACCCCTTGTGGCACCACCCCCATCTTCGACACCGTGCGTGGCTCTGGGATCCAAGGCTGCACTGAGGAACGCCCTGCGCACAGACCCGCAGCTGTGGGCCCCAACAACGAGGGAGCTTGCACCTCCGAGGAGGTGACTGCCAGAGCGGTGCTCACGGCCCAGCCCTGAATGGAGCTGGACTGGCTCTCCAGCACCGCGGTAGGAACCTCCTCTACGACAAGGCTTGAACAAGAGGAGGCCCCCTCTTCACCGGACTGTATAGGACCAGGAAGGGACCTGGAGGGAGGGCAAAGTGTCCTGCGCTTGAACCGACGTGAGCAACGCTGCCCCCCAAAAGTCGGCAGAGCCCTGCTGACTTTCAATGTGTGGTGTTCTAAAACCTGACAGTCCATTGAGAAGCAGGCGTTGCAGGAATCCATGTTGTGTTGCGGTCCAAGGCAGAAAAGGCAGATGTCATGGCAGTCAGTAACGGAAATCTGTCAGCCGCAGGGACACAGACGCACAGGTGGCCGATCAGTTTTTTTTTTTTCGAACGTTTTTTATTCAGACGACCAGACATAATGGTTCAGCATCAAAATTCAAAGAAAAAGACTCGACGTCACACACAAAAAAGAAAGATCTTACCAGTATCAGGAGCGGCGTCGAGAAGCAGAACCAAGGCGGAGTCGAAGGAAAGAGAATGGTGTCAAACTATAGGCATCAACTAAACTAGGCCACGAAGAGAAGTCTTAAGCTGTAGGTGTTGTCTCGACATCAGGAAAAGCAAAACTGAGATGGAGGAGGACCCAACGGCTGTTTCTGGCCAACCCGCGAGCGCCACGCAATGCGTTGGCTCCTTCTACTCCTCCAAAAAAAAGTCTCCCGCGGTGTGCCTGTCTCTGGCAGACACCAAACAGTGATGAATGGTGAAGACTGACACAGGTCAGATCATCCTGTTCTATACATAAGCAGGAAATTGCACGACAGGAGAAAAAGGTACTCCACCACTGAAAAGGAATGCCTTGCGGCAAAGTGGGCCATGGAGTGCTTTAAGTTTTACTTACTAGGAACTGACTTTGTACTTGTAACATATCACAATCCTCTCTGTTGGCTTAACCAAATAAAGGATACAAATTCCAGAATCACACGTTGGTACCTGGCACCACAGCCGTTTAAATTTAAAGTGATGCACAAATTTGAGAAAGAGAATGTCAATACTGATTTTCTGTCAAGATATGGAACAGGAATTGAGAATTCTGAAAGTTGAAAACATGTAAATTGAAACTTCTGTTTGCTATGCTGTATTTGCACTGAACTGTAAAGGTTATAAGATAATGTTGGAAAAGAATTCATAGAAGGTTTTGGAAACCTGTTTTTTTTGTTTTTTAAAAACAGGTTTCCTCTTAATGAGGGGGGGTATGTGACAGGGTTGAATGTGGCCCTGCCCCATTTGTTATGCAGAAAGAGTTTAAATGCAAGAGTCTGTTCTATCCTCTCCTTTTCTGTCTCCTCTCTGTCTGGTTGCGCAACCAAATTGTATTGCGAGACCTAGGAACTAATCACTCCGACAGTTTCACAATTCTCTGCTTCTCACTATCTCTCTGCCTTCCCTTGCTATTTCTGTCTTTTCTTCCCCCTTGCATATCTGCAGGTATAAAAATATATGTGAATCTTTGTGTGGAAATGTCACTGATACTGGGATCCCTTTGATTTAAAACAGTATATAGTTATGCTGCTGAAATTATTGCAAAGCTATTTGAAACTCAAAGGGTTAACCTGAGATGCAGTTTTTAAACCCTTTGCAGAGCTGTCAACAAGGGGTCAGTTCTGGGACACTGTGTACTGTTTTGCTTCACCTGCAAGGGAAAAAACAGACAAGAACATTCTGTAATCCTACAAGAACATTCTGTGAGAAGCAGGCTCTCTTAAAGAGTTACCAAAAGGAAAAAAAGCCACCCCACCAGGCCGAGCGTGCTTGTGAGAGTAGAAATCAACAGCACACAAAGAACTCCAGCACCACTTACTGTAGAAGTGAATAAATATGACCCAAACAAATCAACAAGCAAATTGCATGTTGAAAAAGTATATTTTAATTTAACACAGTATTTTCATACATGAAAAACAGTCCATAACACCATATACCTTCTAAACAGGGACTCAAGTGGGTCATATTTATTCACTTCTGCAGTGAGTAGTGCTGGAGTTCTCTTAACGAGTTCCCAGACAAAGGCTTATAAAAATAGCAGCAATGCTTTTGCTAAAGAGACAAGGAGAGTGAGAGACTAAAACTTGGAATTAAGAGATACCCTCAAAATAGGGACTTTATTTACAAAGGCAGTACAAACACAGAACACAGTTATATTGAACTAATTTTAATTTTTTATTTTGCTGTTGAGAAAAACGTGCTGTTTTTGAGAAAAATAAAATGCTATTTGCGAATTTTTAAACTGCTCCTGGTTTTCCTATGCTTCCTGATCTGTGCCTCGATGGCAAACGCTGTTTTGCTCAGAGTTGGCTGGTAGAATGGTGCTATAAACAGTATATACACTTCAAGTGTGAGATCCCTATTTGCTTCATTTGTAAGAAGATTCCGGTCATTCTTGCCCGTCCTTCTGGCTATACATGCACATGTGTAAATAAACGAGAGCCCACCAGTTGTGCAGAACTTCAAACCAAAACTAGTGTCACTCCTCTCATCTCTTCTGAATTGCACTGAATGTTCTTTTCAATTGTGGTCAGAGAGACGGTGTGTGTGTGTTTATCATGTTCGCTATGCAGTGGCCAACCCCCCAAAAAATACTACTAATCCTGCTACTCCCTTTTTTAAAATCTTACTGCTAGGAGGAGCAAGCACAAAAAGGCTCTCAAACATCAGTGCTCTCTACTGGTAATTATACCAACAGAGGGACTACTTTACCATAAACTATATTTTAATCGATTTTCTACTTTTTTTTTAAACTTCTAGCAATTTTATTTATTTCTAAAAATATACTCTACAGGGTGTGGCCTGGCCAAATACAAGATGGCAGCTTAAAAGTCTAGCAGCCAGCTGAACAGAGCCAAAACCTAACTTTTGTACCTGATCCAGGAGAGACTTGCCCTGGTGGTGTGTTAATATCTACAGTACACCCTCACAAACTTTGGAAAATCTACATTCTGCTGCACCAGCCATCTGGTAAGACTTCTCCTTCAGTACCAGCCGCATGGCGCTCTGCAACAAGGAGGGCCCACCGGAGCCCACAGTCTGGGAAATGTTTGCGTCGATCCTGATCCATATGGATGAACTTACACTGGCCATAAAACAACACGGCAGGTTCACTTCAAATAATGGACTCCAGACTGATGCATACGGAACAGAAAGCTGCGGCCCATGACAAAACCCTCCATGCCCACTCTGCCTTGTTGAGGGATCAAGCGCAGCAGATTCATGTCATGCAGGACAAGTTAGAAAAGCTTGAAAATAGGGGCCGCCGCAACAACCTGTGGCTCTTAGGTTTCCCAGAGGGTTGTGAGGAAGGCCGGATGATTTTCTTCCTGCAACGGGCCCTCCTGGAGGTCCTCCATCTGCCTCCCACCACTAGAATCACCACAGAACAGGCGCACCGAACCCTACAGCAGAAGCCAGCACTCAGTGAGAGATTGAAGCATATCCTGGCCCGACTACTAAATTTTGCAGAGAAGGAAGCAATCCAGTCCAGGGCAAGAGAGCTGGGAGCCCTGGAATGGAAAACCACAAGATTATGCGCTTCCAGGACTACTCTAGGGAGCTGGCAATGTGCAGGAAGGAATAACACTGATGTCCGTAGGAAGCTACACGATCTAAAGATCCCCCTTCTCCCTCAGATACCCAGCAGTCCTAAGGTTAACGTTTAATGGTGCTGCAATGAAGTTCTAAACCCTGGAGGCAGCTGCAGAGTTTCTTGCTACATAGTTCCCACAACACCTCAGCTGGTCAGCCACGCCTGCCCAGGAACAGGGCCAACCCAACAATGCACTCAGGTATGAGGACAGAAGATCCCCACTAAAAAGGGCACAGGACTTTCGCGACACCCCACCCGTAAACTTGGGAAAGAGCAGCGGCAGGGGAACATGAAAAAGACCCCAGCAAGTGGTCCACACTAGAAGAGAGCACCTAATCGACAGGACCGGGGCAGAAACCTGCACATACCGGAGAATCACCATGCTGTGACAGACAGATCGGAAGTGACCAGCCCCTATTTTACGCAAAACGGATTCTCCCCACTGGCACTGATTACCCTGCCTAATGAGCAGAATACTGGTCTTGTCAAGATCTGCTCCAAAATAGACAGTACCCCAGCCGGAAATGGCAACACAGTCCTCTCCTGGGTGGCTGCTGTGGATTTGGCCCTCCTGCTCCAGGAGTGTGAAGCTCAAGCTGCATGTGCAGGCCCTGACTGGTGCTTATTCCCCGGCTCGGTTGGGGCAGCCATGGAAGAAGAACCAGTGAAGACGTCTCCGGGCCCCACGAATGAAAAGCCAGTATCACATACGTAGAGGTGTGTCTTTTAAGGGGTAATATGGGGGGTTTCAGCGGGGGGCTGGGGAATTCAATTTAATTGGTAAGGGAGGTAGGTGCAGGGAGAAGTTCTGTACGATGCTGCCCGGCTCCGGCCTTGGCCCCCCCCACCTCCAGCTGTATGCTAAGTTCCCTGAATGGGCTAGGGAAATTGTTTTGTCTGGTCCCCCTTTTAACCATATCTCCCCAAGGGACTGTTGAGCTACTTTATATGATGTTGGAATTTTTGCTGGGGGGCAGGGGGCAGAGGGTCTTCTGTGTGCTTTATTGATGGATGGGAGGGGGGTATAGTACCTCCTGATGGTAATCCGTGGCCTTCTCTGTCCGATTTCTCAGATGGAAGCTACGCTTAGGAAACTCCTGGTCCCTTGTGATGCTGACACTATCTGGGGTGGAGTGGTCGGGGCTTGTCTGCTCCCTCCCTCCTTCCTCTTGTCTGCCTTTTCCAGCCATTATATGGCCGTATTGTTCCCCCGTCCCCAAGTACCCAGAAGACTGACTACTGCCCTCCTTCCTCCCCCCTCCCTCTCCTTTCCCCTCCCCAACCACTGCTGCCTCGGCAGCACCTACCCCGCCAGGACACCGAGAGCAGGCACCCTTGTGTGCCTTGCCGGAGCAGCCCCACACAGGGTGCGACAGCTTGCAAGACACTTCAATGGAGAATTAGGTGGTATATGTCTGGACCCTGGTGCCTGCAGCAGGTCTGCTTCCACAGGACATCTGCGGCCCTCATACTTATGTAAGTTGCCACCATCTGCACCATGTCATCTCTGACTGTGAAGGTGTACTGGCCCTCATAGTGTATTGTTTAATGTTGCATCAGACTGGCCTGTGCTATGTTGCAGGTAATCCCCTAGTGGGTTCAGCCAGTCCCCAGGGTGACCCGGACCGGCCACTGGCTACGTAAGTAGCCAGCTAGAGTCTGAGGCAGAGCCCTACCATAACTCCTAAGTTGTTCTGTACAGACCAGTTAGGCCATAGCTCTCGCTTATTCAGCCTGTCCTCTGAGTGTCTGTGAATAGGTAAGAGCACCCTAGCACCACAAACAGCCCTATTCGGGGGCATGACTTACCTGTTGTTCCCTCCCTCACCTCAGTGCTCCTCAACCCCTGCCCCCCACCAATAGTCTAGGACCCTGGTCAAACTGTACTGGAAGTACTGGATGGGACATCCGGGTAGGAATATGTGGCAGAACGCTGCACCAACTCTATAGGCCTTCGAGCCACAGACCTGTCAATCCCCATATAGACTGCAACACGACTGAACTAGCAATTCACACCTGGAATGTCCAGGGTCTGAACTCCCCCATCAAGAGGAAAAAGATCCTCTCCTACCTTAAATGCCTTAAATCCCAGGTGGCCTTCCTACAAGAGACTAAACTCACAGGAACGGACCACAAATTCCTCCTGAAAGACTGGGTGGGGCAACTGGTGCACGCTGGGGCACTATCTAGAAAACACGGGGTGGCCATCCTGATGCATAAATCCCTGAACTGGAAACTAATGGACTCTGCAGCTGACCCAGATGGCAGGTGGCTTATAGCCACCGATGACACTCCCACAGGGCCCTTAATTCTCTGTAATGTCTATGCCCCAAACCAGGATGACCCCAGTTCTTTTATGCCCTCACCGTGAAGTTAGGCTCCCACTCAGTGGCAGCCTGCCCTGTTCTGCTGGGAGGAGACTTCAATCTCACTCTGATCCCATGTCTAGACAGGAGTGGCACAGATAAGGAATCTCACATCAGGGGAGGGAAAGCCCTGCAGCACCTTATGACCAAATTAGGCTTAACAGACACATGGCGTCTCCTTCACCCGAGGACAAGAGACTACATCTTCCACTCAGAACCCAATGCCTCCTACAGTAGACTCGACTACTGGCTGGTGTCCCAACCCCTCCTCCAGAGTACTCTTGACTCGGCCATCCTCCCAAGAGGTATCTCGGACCACGCGCCAGTACTGCTGGTCATTCTCTGGGGTCCAAAGGAGACCCCCATCCTGCTCCTGGAAGCTAGACCCCCTCCTTATGAGGGACTCAGATTTCATACCCTGGGCCAGGAATGAGGCGTCGCTATTCCTGGAGGCAAATCCGGTTGCAGACAGTTCCCCAGAGAACACTTGGGAGGCCTGCAAGGCCACGATGATGGGTAACATAATGGGCTTTGCAATAGCCAAGAGAAGAGAGAGGGAACAGAAACTGGTGGAGCTGGAATCAGAACTCGTCCTGCAGGAGAGCCTGTACAAGGCTATGCCCTCCCCATCACCCTCCTCTCCCACTAGGAGGAAAATCCTCGGCCTCATATTCGAAATCAATCAAATCCTGAATAGGAATGCAGAAGTGGCCATCCTCAGGATCCGGCTCACGTTCTGGGAAGGAGTTGACGGGGGGGGGGTTCTTGGCGTACCAATTACGAAAGCAACAGGCTGCCAGACTCATCCTAGGCCTACAGAATGGGACTGGGGTGGTGGTAACTGCTGCACAGGCTGTCAACCAGTTCATGACCGCCTTCTACATGAACATATACAAGACCACCCCTCAAGGAACATCATGGTTCCTGGATGGCCTCTTCCTCCCAAAGCTCTCGGCAACTCACGCCAGGGATCTACACGGCCAACTCACTCAGGAAGAGGTAGAGGTGGCCATCAAGAGCCTGAAAGGAGTTAAATCTCCTGGAGGGGATGGCTTCCCGACTGACTTCTAGCAGGCCCTACTCCCAGAAGTTGCCCCGTGTAGTAGAAATTTCTGAGTTCATACTGGTATATGCTATTACAGGGTTACAGAATGTCACTGAGGTTACTTGAGGTACATCTGTAGAAGCAGAAAGCAAAATAAAACTGGATAGAACTGGTTGTGTCTTGTACCAGCCTGAATAACAGGCTCGGACAAAGTATAAAATAAAAACATGCTTGGGCAAAATATAAGATAACAACACGTTGAGGCATTGAAGGCAAGCTGTGCGTTGCTATAGTGTGAGTGAAACTCATTGTTTCACTCAGGTCAGATGACCAGGCATATGTATCAAACAGTATTGGGAAAGAAATGAAATAAGCAGTGGAAAAATACCCATTCATTGGTATCAACTTGTTATTCTGTTTTATGATTGGCTAATACTGCAATGTTGGTATTTTCAAGATAAAAATACGCCTTTCAGTAAAATTAACAACGCCTAACAATGCCTTGATAAAAAGGTATAAAAGTGATTGACTAATAAAACTCAGGGAGCCTTGCATGTTGTTGGAAGCAGACTCCCATATGCATATGTATTAAACTTTCCTTTTTACTACATGCAGTGTTCCTGAGCCTGATTTTAAAGTAAAGTGTAAGAAGACTATATTTTTTCCACGACAGTTTCGGCGTAGTCAGCAGGATCAGCATGGACTGGACCCGGAGTAGTCCTGGTTGGGGACGAATCCCAAGACTTCTGGTAAAAGTACCGAAAAACAGAGGGAAATCCACCTACAGCAAGCGGAGCCAGGGTGGGACCGTCCCCGATCGCAGAGGATTCTCTTCGGACCCAGACGGCGCTGATCACTGTAAGTACCTGCACTCAGGCTGTTGCATGTAATAAAACCAAAAAATAGAAAAATTGCTTGTAAAAGTTGTAACTGATATCAGGATAGCTTGAGTCCGAAATAGTGACAAAAGTAGCTATAAGTCTGAGCCTGAAATAGTGGCAATAGGGACTAGGTGCCATAAAGTAAACCGGTAACAAGTAAATAGGGATGTTTGAGCCTGCTCTGACGGTGTGCGAGTATAAGACAGACCGGGGGGGGGGGAGAAGCAACAGAACCTTTAAGTGGGTTGAGCGCCCCAGCAACAGAACCTTTAAGTGGGTTGAGCGCCCCAGCAACAGAACCCTTAGATGGGTTGAGCACCTTTAGGAAACTAGGGAGAAAAAGGGTGAAGGAGGCAGGCAACAGTAACTCCCGGTGGTTGTTTTTTTTTATCTTTTCTCTTTGATAAAACTGTGGAAGAATATGTGGAGAGATGTATTAAGGAAAAGTCTTTCAAACAAGCAAGGGCAACTGCCCTTTGCCCTTGTAATTTGTGCTTGCTACAAGTATATACCTGTTAGAGCCAATGATGGCTTTCACAGTTCAGGCTGTTTTAGTAGAAAAGCAGCGGCTGATTAAGTAACGTTAGATAAGCAACATTTAGAGAAAGAAAATAAAACTACTGTGGATGTACTGCACAGTAGGTGACTACAGAAGGATGATTTGAAAATCCCCATGTTGCCTATCTGTGTAGTTTCAAGTTTTTCTGTATCAATTTCAAGTTCCCTTGCCTCCTATAAAGACTGAAACATTTGATCCCAAACCCAGGTACTGGGGACCTCTACCAGATGGATCTCAACCTAGTACTCTTAGATTTTTTTGGTTTTTGTTTTTAAACTGCAACCCAGAGCTCTGGAAAAAGACTTGGTTTGGCAGGTTACTAAAATGGCCAAAAGAAAACCTTTGAAAGGGTTAATAGCTGCAGCGTTTGAAAATTATCATGAAGGTCCTGCAGTCGGTTTTCTCAATCGGACCAGTGTATCAAAAAAGAAGAAGGAAAATACCTTGGTAAGTCTGAATTGTTTTATTATTTAAAGTTTTTTTTTATGTCTGTTTTATTTCTGTAATACATGTACTACAAGGTAATGCTCCATCTCTCTTGTGCGTATTTTCCAGCGTATATCTGTGTTCTGTAATTATGTTCTGTCGTCAAGGTTGCGAGATAGGATTGACTGCCTTCGGTGCACAACATGTTACAGTAAAAAAAAACAGAAAGAGGAAGCTTCTTTGCCTCATATCTGACTGTTTTAATTGGTTTTATTTTTAATAAAACATTTGTGCTGCCTAGATAGGGTCAGTGAAGAACTTTGTATGTAGTTGTTGGTTGGAGCAGGTAGTGTTGAAGGTGAAGAGATATGGCGTCATAGATTGCAATGTGCAGAAAGATTTGTAGTTTGCAACAACGTGCCAAGCCACTGCTAGGTGAAAATGTAATGTGTTAACAGCTATAAATGGCTTTATCATACTTCTAGTTAAAACCAGAAACTTTTGCAAATAGGCAGAGTGCCATATTTTGGCTATGTGCCAAAAGGTGTAACCATGTTATACGAGATGTGTTCACTTGCAGATGGTATGTTGTGCTGCATTTTAACGGAGTTAGAATGTGTTTAAAAAGTGTTTTGTTCTGGAAAGATTTGGCATGGAGATATGTATAAATGTGTTGGTTTAAAAAATTGTCAGTGTTACAAGACAGGCAGGAGGCAGCACATATATCTAAAACACGTACAGTTTTCTAATAAAACTATGGGCATTACCTCAGCAAATTGGTGTCAAATAATGTCAGTCTTATTTTGTGTTAAGTATTTCTTTTTGTGTATGTGTATGTGTGTGTACTGTCTTGGCCAGCAGTTTTATTGTATGCTCTATTATTATTTAAAGATATTTTAATATTAGTAGTGTTCAAGGACACTACAACAATAATTGGGTTTGAACGACCCTTGCATGCACACTGTGACCTTTTGCACGTTATTTGACCTTCTTGTGTTTCAACATTTTATCTTACTACCAGTTCAAACTTGATGTGTATTCCATACCTAAAGCACAACTTTTCACACAAAATGTATGTTTTCTTGAAAGCACACCAAGAGTGAACCATGTAATTTGACTTTTTATTGCAAAACTAGTATTCTAAGTGAAGAGGAACAAACTTTTCTTCTCCTCTCACTGCTTCTGACTTGCAGCCAACACAGGCAATACTCAGCTGGAAGGGAGAATTATTCATCATCTCCCCATATTTTATTATATTTATGCAGTACACTTTTGAAAAAGGACTATTACAGCTGTTTTTGAGAGTTTACCATCTACAGTTAAAAAACAATGGTTTTGGTTTTTATGTGTGACCATGGTGTAATCATTTTTTTTTTTTTGAAATGCATTCTAAAAATACGTACGTACAGTATTACCATCAATCCGGATCCTTTATAAACTCAGCTGACATTTTGTCATGCTTAGGATAAGGGAACCCAGGGACGCTTGGCTTCTTTTATCCTATGAGAATAATCTTGTTTTATTTTTAAACTTGTGTAGGTTTAGTATTTTGTTGTTTGTCTGTGTTTCTTCTCTTTCTTCTAGAGAAAAAGAAGTTCCCCATCTTTATAGTAAGGTATGAAACTTACTAAACTAATTGTAATATTATCTTGTTATAATTTAAAGTGTAGTAGGTGGGGACTGCAATGGGGCCACCCCATTACCATTTATCCAGTGCACATTTTTTTTAAGGTACTGTGCGACTAGCTACTAATATCACCAGACCATTTCTGGGTTAATATTCATGTCACCATCCACAGCTAACCTTTTTATTGCTATGGTATTCGAGCTGTCTCTTCCACCAGTAGGAGCTCAGGGGGAGGTGGTAAGCTACCCTTCCTCCCTTCCAGTGTAGTACCCACAAAGGTTGCAAGGTACATCACTGTTCCCCCAAAGGGGTAAATAAAGAAAATGTGAATTTGCTAATAATTGTTTCTTATTTACAGGTTTTAAAAAGACCCAAAGTATTTTGACAGCATAACCCAGCCCAAGCCCTTCTGCTTAGTCTAGTGCAAACAGTTAAATCTCACACCTATTATTAATACAAGGGCTTCTGCCCTCAGCAAGTAATCAGTTACGCTGGAGGGTAAAGTTGTGTATGTATGTCCACACATATTCATTCTTTTGATTGTCTTTTCAGCTTTCTTATCCTGTCAAAACAAATGTAAAACAACTTTTGTCATAGCCTTACAGCAATGAAGGCATTTTTTTTTCTCAACCAGTAAATTTACAGTACTCTAACATTTCTGGACTCTAAGCTAAGTTTACAGTTTATATTTGTTGTTTAAAATGTATGTTATGCATTATGCTCAATACTGAAATTGTTCTATTGCAAACACTAATGTTTCACGTTTATGTTATAATGTTTTGATATACATCTTGCTACACTGTATCATGTGTGTATTCAGGAAAGTGCTCCACATGTATAACGTTTTTAATGCTCATAACCAAACCTAAATACTGGGGCCAGCATTGCTGACCCACCCCTACAATATGTTCCAAAGCAAAACCCCAGACAAATTAATGCTCCGTTTGTCTTATTATTCACAGGTGCAATAGGCATAATTGCATAGTGTATCAGGCATATTGCTATGAACTATATGTTTGAAGCATGTTATTGTAACATTACAAGATTTTATGACTCAGGTCTCAGTCAGGCCTGCTTGCAACAGACAGGGAAATAATGTTCATCACTGTCATAACTGCTTCTGTGATTTGAAAGCAGGGATGTAACCATAACATTGTCATGATTTACAGATGGTCAAATGGTATAATTAAACCTCGGCCTGCACCCCCAGGGTGTGCGGTTGATGTCCCATTTTTATTTTTCTCTTTCCAATTGCCAGAATTTAGGCTCTGTCACACCACTCTTTACAAAACAAAAAAGTCAAATGGTTTACAAGATTGTTATTTATGTGTTTTTAATTCAGTGTCTAACACACTTTGCAAGTTTGCAGGTTTCCACAGTGTGGCACACATAAGATCTCCACATTCCACAGCAGTAATACTTTCATCTAAGTTGCCAAGACCTTCATCTTTTCCTGAAAAGAAAACAACTGCCACAGCTTTGATGTCATCACTATCTTTGTGCCTGACTAGTTCCATCCCCTAACTTCAGCAAGAACATTTTTTTCAACTGATCTTCAAGCAAGACATGCATTTTCTTCACTGCTGCTTGTTCCAAACATGGCTGGTACCTTATACAACCCTATTACTCTGGTTTATTGTAAACTGTTCCTTTTTTATGAACTGCTAATCTTTGTGCCGGAGTGTAATCAACTATCACAACACAAATGCCATGCAAGTGTGTGTGTGTGGCTCCATTAAAAGAACTCAATGCACAATCTAATCCACCCCTGGCCAATGTGTCTGCCAATCAGCCATCCAGCAGCCAGCAACATGAACACTGACTTTTCTACTATGCTGGTGTTTGTTTTTAAATTACTGTCTGCATTGCCCCATGTGCCTTGTGGGGTTACCACCATTCTGCAAATGACATTTCACCTGTACTGTAGTTACACCAACCTGTGCTTACTTATATGAACTTTATGGACTGTTATGTTTTATAAGGACTTATCTGTCAAGAGACATTATCAACAGATTCTTCAATTAAGCTCCAAGGGTGTGCCACACCTCAACACAAGGTAGCATCTACCTTATTCACTCTCAAAGTGGATTCCATGAACTCTTTCATCGACAAAATTGTTATGTTATATTGTGTTATATATGGTATCACATGTTAGCATTTTTTTTCACATATTTGAATTGTGGTGTTGACATCCCTCAGTTCTGTATTGTGTTTTACAAACTCACCATTTGTGTTCCATCTGTAACTCCCTCTGTATCAACTCCAGAACAAAATGTTTTTTTATAAATGCCTTAACTATCTGTATGCTGGCAACCAGTTTTAAATCATATAGATAAAAAGGGGGTGGTTAGTTGATACAAAGTATCAAAAGGGGGGAGAATGTAGTAGAAATTTCTGAGTTCATACTGGTATATGCTGTTACAGGGTTACAGAATGTCACTGAGGTTACTTGAGGTACATTTGTAGAAGCAGAAAGCAAAATAAAACTGGATAGAACTGGTTGTGTCTTGTACCAGCCTGAATAACAGGCTCGGACAAAGTATAAAATAAAAACATGCTTGGGCAAAATATAAGATAACATCACGTTGAGGCATTGAAGGCAAGCTATGCGTTGCTATGGTGTGAGTGAAACTCATTGTTTCACTCAGGTCAGATTGACCCAGGCATATGTATCAAACAGTATTGGGAAAGAAATGAAATAAGCAGTGGAAAAGTACCCATTCATTGGTATCAACTTGTTATTCTGTTTTATGATTGGCTAATACTGCAATGTTGGTATTTTTCAAGATAAAAATACGCCTTTCAGTAAAATTAACAACGCCTTGATAAAAAGTTATAAAAGTGATTGACTAATAAAACTCAGGGAGCCTTGCATGTTGTTGGATGCAGACTCCCATATGCATATGTATTAAACTTTTCTTTTTACTACATGCAGTGTTCCTGAGCCTGATTTTAAAGTAAAGTGTAAGAAGAATATATTTTCTCCACGACACCCGCTTCTGAAGGATGTCTTCAAGGGGACCGAACTAAAAGGGACCATGCCGCCAACCCTTAGGGAGGCAAATATAATCGTCATTCCCAAAAAAGGGAAGGACCCCACCTCCCCGGGCAGCTACAGGCTGATTTCCCTCATAAATATGGGCAGCAAGATCTACGCTAAAGCCCTAGCCACCAGGCTCAGCCCTCTGCTGTCCATCCTCATCCACCCCTCCCAAGTGGGCTTTGTGCCAGGCAGACACAGCTCTGACCATATAAGGAGCCTGCTGAACCTCATGCATGTCGCACAGTCCTTCCCCTCTCCTGCAGCAACTATAGCAGTTGACTTTGAAAAAGCCTTTGACTCCCTCGAATAGGACTACCTATATACTACGCTAACCCACCTGAGCATAGGGGGAAGGCTTTCAAAACAAGGTTCAGGCTATTTATACTGAGCCAACTGCCCGGGTCACTACCAACCACACGATATCCCAACAATTCCCACTGGAAAGGGGGTCTCGTCGGGGATGCCCTCTCTTGTTTGTCCTGGTGGTTGAACCCCTGGCTGTGGCAATCAGGCAACATGCCACAATCCAAAGTATAAAGACTGGGGAAGCTGCTTACCCTACCCTCATGTACACTGACGACCTCCTACTCCCGCTGTCGAATATCCCCCGGTCAATCCCGCCTCTAATTAACCTCCTCCAAACCTTTGCCGAACGTTCAGGCTTAAACCGTAACCAGACCAAAACAGAGATGATGCCTCCCAATGCAAACTGTTGCCAACATATAGCCACTGATGCGGGACTCCTCTGGGCCCCTGCTGGGATCACATACCTGGGTATTAAAATTACTCCCAGAACTGGAGACATCTGGGGGGCCAATATACACTCCCTGTTGAGTGCCACCAGAACAGAGTTTGAGAGATGGAAACTGCTTCAGCTTACCCTAGTGGGCAAAGTCGCTGCCTTAAAATGGTGGCTGCCCCCAGAATTTTTTACCTCCTCTCCCACATACCACTTATCCCCCCGAAGAACTGGGCCTTCCCCATAGACAAACTGATGGGGATCTTCTCTGGGAGGGAGTGAAGCCCAGATTCAGTCGTAACAAACTCAGATCCCACTGGTCAAAGGGAGACTGGAACCTCCTTATGGATGGACGTCTACAAGTGGACCTTCCAGACCTCGTAAACCATGCACTGGTTTAGAGACCCTGCACCCGACGTACCCCAATAGGTACACATGGAGCGGGACCTGTTGGGACTAGGATTTGCCTTGGCACTCATCTACCCCCACCGAGAAGCCTCGATCACTCAGCTAGCAGAGCCATCCCCCACCATTGTTGCATCCAGAAAATACTGGTACACCATCCACGTGAAGCTAGGCTCAGACCCCGGCTCCACTGGCACATGTACCACTGTGGCACAAGCCCCACATTACCATAGATCATAAAAGTGTAGTGTGGCCACTCTGGAGCAACAGGGGTATAACATGGGTAGGGGTCCTCCTTGACCTCCCAGATCTGTGTGTGTCTACCTTCCCAACCCTCCAAGCCAAATGGGAGCTACCCAGGGAGGACATCTGGAGGTACCTACAGATTCGGGCTGCAGTTAAACCTCTCCTAGATGCCCCCACACTAGAAGCCCCAGTGCAGAACCTTCAGGTCTGGCTGGACCATCTGAAAGGGCTAGATGGACGACTCTATGCCAACCTATGGGACACATTTCCCTCTCAATCAGAGGAGACTACGACCAGGCAGGAGAGAATGTTATCATGCACCATTACTACTGCACAATGGGACCAAGCCTGGAGGGACGCACACACCTGTTATAAAGATGCACGAATTAGGCTTATCCGAAACAAGATCTCCTACTCGTGCTATAAAACACCATCCATCCTCCAAAAAGCCAAAATCCTCCCAACAGATGAATGCTGGCATTGTCAGGGTTTTTTTTTGGGGGGGGGGGGCGACTTGTTGCACATTCTATGGTCCTGTCCCAGGATACAGCCACTATGGAGACAACTGGGTGTCACAGCCTCAAGAGTGTTACTGAAACCCATCCCTCTGGTCCCCACATTCTTTCTCCTGGGAACCAAGCCAGACCTACCTTCGCTGGCATCTCAGAAGTACAGATGGCTGGCTTTACTAGCCATCTGAGCCAAAAGGGCCATTGTGTGCCAATGGAGGTCCCCCACCGCTCCTAATTAGGTTGAAGTTCTGGCCTCCCTCTCGAGTCTGGCTGGGCTGGACAAGATCTCCCATCTCAAAACCTACCAACTGACCAAATTCCATAAATGCTGGTGTAACCCCTCACCCCTGCCTTTGTAGCAAAACGACAGGTGGCATGCTGTTGAAGCCGACAGCAGTACCAGGTGGGGACTGGGTTCGGGGAGGATGAGGTTACTCGGCACAGGGGACCTAGGTTTGGCTACTCTGAACAGGGGCACCCAAGTAAATCCGAACACAGGAAGCAATAACTGTATTGTCCAGAACCAGGAATGGGATTCTTCAGTGTGGCTTTTATTCACATACAAGCTGAACAAACAAAGCATAGACGGACCCCCACAGGGCTACATTTCTGGTAAAGGAGACAAATCTCCTGGGCCGGATGGCATTCAACCGCGAGTACTATGGGGTGCGGACATGCGGCACTGCACCCTGGCGGAGCTCTTTAACAGGTCACTTGAGACAGGGAGGGTACCTAGGGACTGGCGAGAGGCACATGTGGTGCCAATCCATAAAGGGAGTCGAGGAAGTACCAGGTAACTATAGACCCATCAGTTTGACCTCAGTGGTGGGAAAATTAATGGAGAGTATACTAAAGGAACAATTGGGGGTGTACTTGGAGGTGGGAGGTCTGAATAGTCGGCAACATGGGTTTGTGCCAGGAGATCATGTCAAACCAATCTTGTGGAGTTCTACGAATGGGTAACATCAGAACTGGACAGGGAAAAGCCTGTGGATGTATTATTCTTGGACTTCAGCAAGGCATTTGACTCTGTCCCCCACAATGGTCTGGTTAAGAAACTGATGGGGTTAGGAGTAGGCCCTTTGATGGTCAGATGGATTGAAAACTGGCTGGCTGGCTGGACACACCCAGAGAGTAGTGGTCTGTAGGGAACTCTCGAACCCTAGAGAGGTTGGTAGTGGGGTACGGCAGGGCTCGGTCCTGGGTCCGATCCTGTTTAATGCATACATATCTGACATCAGAGAGGGTATAGGGTGTGAAATGAGTCTCTTCGCTGATGACTCCAAGATGGGAGCAGTAGTTGAGGGAGAAGAGGGGAGGTTGGCCCTGCAAGGGGACCTGGACACCCAGGAAAGCTGGGCTCACACATGGAAATAAAATTTCAATATCACCAAGTGCAAGGTGTTGCATCTTGGTGGGGAAACCCTAAACACAGGTACACCCTGGGAGAGGAGGCGCTGGAGGCCTCAATAGGGGAAAAAGACCTAGGGGTCATGGTGGATGCATGTATGAATAACTCTGAGCAGTGCAGGAGAGCGGCTAACAAGGCAAACAGGATGTTGGGATGTATTGTAAGGGGGATCACCTCTAGGAGCAGGGAAGTGATTTTGCCGCTGTACAATGGACTGGTTAGACCACACCTTGAGTACTGTGTGTAGTACTGGAGACCACACTTGAAGAGGAACATACAGCTCCTGGAGAGGGGACAGAGGAGGGCAACTAAGATGATACGAGGACTAGGGGATTTGACGTATGAGGACAGACTTGAGGAGCTCTGCCTGTTTTCATTGGAGGAGAGGAGAGACAGGGGACACATAATTGAGGTCTTCAAGTACCTCAAGGGAATAAATAGGGTAAACATGGAGGGGATCTTTAGACTAAAGCAGTGAGGTATTACCAGAGGGCATGGTTTGAAGTTGTAAGGAGGAAGGGGGGGGGGAAGAGGAGGAGGTTTTTCACTGAGAGGGTGGTGGACCCTTGGAATGCACTGTCTGGCGAGCTGGTTCAGAGATCCACAGTGGAGGGCTTCAAGAGAGGGTGGGCCAGACACAGAAAGTGGAGGTATCAGATGATGGCCTGTCCCGAGGGGTGGGGATGGATGATGGGGTTTCTGAACACAAGGAGGGGAGGACCTCGGCGTCCAACTAGGGATCTGAGGTTCGAGCAGACTCAATAGACCATAAGGCCTAATCTGCTGGCAAACAGTATGTTCGTATGTTAGTATTAGAGACAACAGAACACTTTATCACTATTTCCAGCCCTCAGGCTCTAAACCCACCAGGCACACAACCCGGACTTGCACGCAGCTTTGGGTACACAGCCCGACTTGTACACTACTTGGGTTTTCCCCACTGGCCCGGCTCCCCTGCCGGCCACTTGATCCGCGGTCCATTTGAGGAATGAACCAATTATCGTGTTGTGGCTCCCCAAACCACACTAGAGTCTTCGACTCCTATAGAGAATTTTCCTTACAATCCATCGCCTGGGTACTTCCCTCATCACTGGCCAAGTGCCTGAGGTAAAGCAGAAATCCACAGAAGAAATCAGAGAGGTGGACCTGGTCACTAAAGAGGGGGCCACCCACCTCCAGCTCCCAGCCCATACCCAGCCATTTCTCTGGAAACTGAACAATTCCTTTACTGAAAACTTTCAAATGTAGATTCTGGGTAGACGTCTGTCACATCTCCTCTACATATCATTTGCATCCCAACAAGCTCTGGACTTGAACCTACTTTTAATTTGCTTAGCCCATTACTCTAGGCTTCCACTATTTTAGTAGTTCAATCCCCACATTGTCACACAAGTCCCAGGGTGAAAAACATAGGCCCTTTTAGCAAGAGCAGAACACTCACCCTCACGTTGCAGGTGCCCCACAGGCGACTCACAAATCTTCTTGTTCTCCCAAATAAACTCTGGAACACATAGGCAGCTTTTCCTCTACAAGCAGAACTAGGGGGTTGCCCCAGGAATCTGCAGGGAGCCCTTTCCTGCCCCCCATCCCTGAAGGGAGGGGGCACTGAGACCCGAAAACAGCGGTCTCCACCACTTCAATTATCTTCTGTGTCTCTCTTTAAGGTGGAGACACACACCCTTTTACTTAAAAGTAGCCCTCTGTCAGGGCTGAGGCTCCTAGAGCCTTACTGAGCTGCTTTCTCAGCAAGCTTCCAACACCAACTCCACCTTGAACTGATTGACTCTGTTTAAAACTTCCCAACGTTCTATACCAACTCCCTTGCTGCAGATTCCAATGTGGCTCATGCAGCTGCGATAGTTCTATTGGTGATGTCATCCCTCAGTCTCAGCTGAGACTGAGAACAGAATGAGACAGTGTGAAACCCATTTAACTGGAGTTTCACAAGCTGCCTTCCCTGCCTACCACTAGGTCTTACTGGGATTCTAGTAACCCCGGGTAACAAGGGGGTTACACTGGGCACCCTACATGCAGTTTTATTAACCCTCTAGCTGGAGTGTGCTGAGCTGTTACCTGTTCAGGGACAGGATCACACACACACACACACATATGAACTCATCCCAAATGGTGGTAGTTACACCCAGGAGTGGGTCAGGTATTGTTTGTGGTGGGATTTATTTCTCACGGACTGTTCAATGAAGGAAACTATTATGTGTTGTCTGCTGCTACCACGTACTTAACGCACCCATCAATATCCATCTATAACCAATCTGCAGAAGTGTTTGTTGATAGTCCCTGTACAAATCCTGTAAATGTTCTACCACAGCACCCAGGCACATGGTTCCTCTGTGTGTACATTCCTAGTTTTCAGGTGTGGTTGGATATCTGGCTGGCTGGACCATATGACCTGTGGACTCCTACACCTGGCCCACATCTGCTGCCTTGCTGCTGTGACCCGCACCCAGACTATTATGGTCAAGGCCCAGCGGTCTCTATAGTCCACTATGCACAGGAGAGTAAGTACCCACCAATCCAGTCTTATTAAATGGCTTCTCCCTTCTGTCACTACACCTGACATAGTTGTACCCCAGCCAGGTAAGGATGGCGATACTCACCCACCCATTACACCCACACGCTCAACAGGTCTGTGCCCTGGCCACACCAGTCGACACATTACTCCGCCTAGGTGCTGGCTAGGCCTAAGATCAGAGACATCCTGTCCATATACGACTATTGCTTACTAGCTACTTTAGACTGCTTAAACTCCTCCCTTATACCCCTTCCACAGTTCCCCCCTTCCCCACCAGTGTATAGTTATCTGCTTTTTGTACTTACTAAATGTACCTAGTAAGGTAGGTGTTGTACCTTTCCAGTCTTGACTTCCTGTCTAACCTGTTGTTTAATTTGGAAAACAATACTTTTCTCAAAAAAAAAAAAATAAATATATATATATATATATATATATATATATATATATACACACACACACCTACATATACCCACTTTCTGAGTGCAATAATACCCTCCAGGATGGACAGTATTGGGATACCAGACCTTTCAGGGGTTACAAGGCCCTCTTCCTGCAGCGTCAGGCCTCATTACACTCCTGGGCGGTCCAGTATAGCCCAATACCGCCCACCCTGTCAGGTTATTATTGCTCATCTAAATTACATAAGGGGTTGTTAAATAAATCTGCCACCATTTCAGGAACTGTGTATATTGTGCCATTAACTTGGATGACTATTGGGGCCATGGTAGTTCTAGGGTTGAGTATGTTATTTATGCAAGATGAAAATATTTTGGTGTCATTTTACGTTTTCCTCTCTTTCCGTACTCAAAGATTACACAAAGAAAGGTGAATACAATTTCCCAAATCCAGCTTGAATATCACAAAACATACTACTGCAGTCATCGTTTTCACAATATTTCTGGTTGCCTTTGCATTTCTTAAGAAATATTTACAGAAAAGGCTCTACAACTTAACAGTAAAAAAAAAAAAGACTCAGTGATATTGGCATTCATTAGTCTAAACCTGAACTCTATGAATCTTTCGTGTGATAACTGGAGAGAGCATTAAGGTCACAGTTCCTGCTAGTTAAAGCTGCTGTATAATATGGTAGGATTATGGAAATGTAGACAATAACGGCAGAAAAAGATGAACTGTCCACCCAGTCTGCCAGAGTTCCCTATGTAGCCCTGGGATCTATTGTCCCTCCAGGGTCCTATGCCTCCCTATCGTTCCCCCATACTATACCCTGTTACTGCTGCCTCAAGCAACCACTATACCCTTTTTATTTGTTTATTTATTTATTGTATAATCGAATTTCCAACCTTTGAGCCAGCAGCTCGTTTACAAAGGTACCACGTCACAGAGCCATCTGTCCCGAGCTTGCTTGAAACTCCTAAGGTTTTTGCACCCACACCCACCACCTCAGCTGGCAAACTGTTCAATGGCTACACCACCACCCTCTCTGTAAAACAGTACTTCCTCACATCCCTCCAGAACCACCCTCCTGTTAGTTTCCACTCATGTCCACGAGCAAGTATTCAAGCTAACCAGTTCCCCACAGTTTACCTTGTCAATTCCTTTTAAGAACGTAAAGGTCTCTATCATATATCCTCTCTTCCTTCTGGTCTTTAGTGAGTACATGTTCAGAGCCTTGAGGCACTCGTCATAGGCCATGTCTAGTTGGCCCCGAATAATTTTTGTTGCCCTACATTGAGCTGTCTCCAGCCTATCCCTATCTTTCCTGAGGACTCCAGAACTGGGCGCAGTACTCTAGGTGTGGCCTCACCAACAATCTAAATAGGGGAAATATTACTTCTCTTTTCCCGCTATCAATACTTCTTCCTCCCAGCATCCTATATACCTTGCTATATGCCCTGCTTCACTAACTTGATTGCTCTAGTGTGGCCCTGATGGTAACTCCAGGGGCTCGTTCCTCAGTCGTAGTACTAAGTCTCACTCATCCCATCCAGTACTCCATCTTGGGGTTCTTGTTCCTTAAGTGCACTACCTTGCACTTTTTGGTGCGGAATTTCAACTGCCAAACCCTATGCCACCCCTCTAGCTTTTGTAAGTCTCTCTGCATTTCCTCTATTCCTTCATCACTATCCCACCTCCCATAGAGCTTAGTGTCATCTGCGAAGAGACACAACCTGCCTCAGATTCCCTCACTAATGTCGCTGATGAACATGTTGAGGATCAGACCATCTCAGACTTGCTGTCATCAAATCCCCTCTTGTTTGGATTTTTTTTTATTTTTCGTTGTCACTGGGTTCAGGTACAACCCTCAGCCAGCTCACTGACTCTTGCACCAACAGTACCAAAGCTGCCTCAGCAGCCCTTCCTCACCTCCCTTTCTCTTGTGCCACCTCCTCATGGACCTCTGAATTCCCCCATGGCAGGGGTACTTCTCTGGCCCAAGTACAGCTACAAAAACCTAGCAATGTTTTGTTGTGTGTTGTCTTGCCATGTCTCATACTGTTTTCCTCAGTGAGGCCCCTCCCAATCCCACCTCTCAGTGAGCGCCACTCGTCTGTGCCTGTCCTACTCTGGGCAGGGCTGGACACTGCACGGCCACCCATAAGGTCCAGTGCATCTTCCAATACAGATGCAGGTGGAGCCTGAATGGCAAACCAGTTGCATCCCTCCCTCCCTCTATCCCATAGCACCTCCCTGATTCCAGGGGCTAGAAACTGGAAGTCAGGTATGCAGTGCAAATGAGGGTCTCTCATATGGTAGAATACACACTGCCACCGGCTCTACCAGGTGAGGTTCAGTTAACCCATAGTTAATTAGTTAGTGGCTGGGTAAGTATACTGTATCAAAACGACCGGGGGCCACTGTAAAGCAACAACTTGTACAGATAAAGTTATAACATGCTAAAATACAACTGATTACAGAGTGTAAGACATCATCAGTTGTGTAACAGATGTGACACACTGCATAGCAGCAATCAAGAGGTATAATGACAGGAAAAAACATTCAACAGATAATTATGTAAACATTTTAAAACAAGGTGTGACTTGGTGCTTAAGGGGACTGAACAACCCCTAACACTTTTTCACATGAGGGTAGCATGGCAGCCACCCTTTAA
The DNA here is from genome assembly GCA_016271365.2 of Neoceratodus forsteri. Classification (NCBI taxonomy): domain Eukaryota; kingdom Metazoa; phylum Chordata; order Ceratodontiformes; family Ceratodontidae; genus Neoceratodus; species Neoceratodus forsteri. The sequence goes on from CM028137.1 coordinate 515,861,743, forward strand.
CCTCTTGCAATATGAGACTCCTCTCATGCATGCTTCCATTAGAGACTGTCAGGGGAAAATAAGTGAGTATACCCTTGGGACTATTTTGTTTGGTGGAAGATTATTAGGAAATGAATGTTTTCAGTTTTAAAGTTTAAACTTTTTTTTTTGGTTCTGCTTTTCTGCACATGCATTTTCTTAGTTAGTAGAACAAAATGGTTCAGTGAATCAGATCACACTAAAATACAACATAAGGCCTACTGTGGGGGAAGGGGGAGACACCCATAAGGCCTGTTTATCTCTCTGTACAACCCCTTTGTGCACTTATTTCTCCTACATATCTCTGGGAATTTTAGAGCGACATACCTCTTCCAAGTAAATGTTGTCAAGATCATATGCTGTATGGATGGACTCAACCATCCAACTCTCAGGGGTGATCAAGTTCAGTGTGAACAGAGGGGACTGGGGCATGTCCATGAACCTTGCAATTGGACCGGGAGCAAAGCGGTTATCCACCATGAACAGGATCTCGGGCTCCAAAACATAGCGATAGAAACTAAAAGTGCACAAAAAAAAGAGAAATTGTGCATAAATACTCAATTACTTCATTATTTTGTCAATAAGATTTTTTTTAAGACTTAAAAATTATAAAATATAATATAACACACTTAATGTTCATTCATACATAGATATTATGCATATATATATATATATATATATAGACACACTTCTTTCATATGTTAGCTATATTACAATAGGTTACTCACCTGTAACCTCAGTTCTAGAAATTGTAGAGAGTTCATATCCACATTCTGGCAGCTGATTCATCGGATATCTTGAAACTAAGCTCATCCCACCACCCAGGTGGTATATCTCCTGACTCTGCCCCATGACATCGGACCTTTGCATGCTGGAAGCAGGGTTCCGTGTGCCACATGCCAGAGAAGGCTGGGTGAGTTGTGTAGATGTGAAATGTACAGCACTCCTAGAAATATGGTTACAGGTGAGTAACCTTTGTTTCTACAGGTATTGATACGGTTCACTATCTACACTCTGGAAGACTCCTAGCAGTTCTCTGGGAGGAAGGGCAAGGCATGCACCCCTATTTGGAAAACAAAGACTGGAGAACCGAGGTCCCAAAAACAGCATACTGACAAGACTCAAGGTCAATGCTGTAGTGGGAAATCAAGGAGTGTGCTGACTTCCAGGTAGCAGCCCTGCAGATTTTATGAATAGGGATGTACCTGGAACCAGCCACTGAGGAAGCGGTATTTCTCATGGAATGTGCCATATCCCTACAGGAGGCTTTCTACCAGCCAGCCTATAGCAGAGGTCAATGCAGAAGGTTATTCACATGCCAATCATCCACTTTGCTGCTGCTCTGCTAGGCGTGGCTTTGTGTATGTCACAGACTGGCAAACCCCACCCTGCTGCGACCTTGCTGACAGGCAATTGTTTGTCAAATTTAACTCGGCCATCTCTGACCTTACAACTATAAATGTTGGGGTGTCCTAAGGCTCTATATTTAGTCCCTCCTCTTCACCATCTTTATAAATGACATATCTCTCAATGCCCCCCCCACGCGGCTCGTCTCTCTCTGTGCTGATGACCTTGTTCTCTACTTTAGCTCCAATAATATCATTGATCTCACCAGCCCAGTGGCACCAAGGGTTGAGGCACTGGACACCACACCTCGTGTCACACCGGCGACCCAGGTTCAGAAGCGAGCCTGGGTAGCCAGGGGTCGGCAAGGGAGGGAAGAGATCGAGCGTCCGGAGGACTGCTCTCTTCCCAGGGTGTGTCTAGGGATGTGCCCACTCACTGAGCGACCTCTGGTGGTGGCTGCGGGTCACCATACGTAGGTGGCGCAGCAAGATGTCTGGGAGCAGAGTCATGGTGCTACGTCAACTTGCTGGTCGGGCTCTGTCGGGAGAAAACACTGAAGAAAAAATACCACCGCCACCCTCCATGGAGATGATGGGGGTACGAGGGACGCTGCCCACATCCCAGCAGCCGGCCCCATGATCGGAGAGCTCCACACTGCCACACCACCCAAGGTAGGGCCTCTCCAATTTCAGACAGGCCATCACGGGAGGACCAGCCCGCCCGGGGGGGGGTGATCTGGGGGGCTAGGTCTCCCTGGGTGGTGGGGAGTTAATCTGGTCGAGTGGGGGGGTTCAGGCAAGGGAGTAGAGGTGGCAGTCGGGGGGTACACCTCGGAAGGATGCCTGGAGTGTGTGGCAGAAAAAAAGAGTTTGGGGGGGGGGATATCACTTTTCTCAACACAGCACTTTCTGCTAATTTTTGCTCCACCCAGTGATGGCTCACAAGTAATAAATCAGTACTTAATTCTAGCAAAATCCACTCTATGCTCTTTGGCTCTGCCCCTGGACTAAAGAAATGTTTGGGACAGCTATCGATTCCCTGCTGTGATGATTCGCTCTTCAACAATGTCATTACTTTCAAATATCTTGGTATTAGCCTTGACCACCACATCTCCAATACCTGTAGGGCTGTAAACTATAAACTTGGACTGGCCTACAAAACTCACCATGCTTTCACACCCTCTGCCAGAATAGCTATCGCCCAAGGCATTCTATGGATCTACCACTTATGTTGGGGCTATCAAAAGAAGTCTTTACAAATGGGACACTATAATAATATTTGCTGCTTTGCCTTGGCCTCCCACCACCTCAGTCATGACTGTCAGCTCTACAGTGGCCTAAACTGGCTAGATCCAGTGCCCAGGCTGCAGGAAGGTGGGCACTGGTACAGAAGGACCTAGGTTCTTCCCCAATGAACTTGATCACCTGCGAAGGTACCAGTTAAGACTTGTCCAGGTTGACCAGCAGGCCCAAGTCTCAGCAGGTCTGGAGAGCCAGATCTCTGGACCACTCCACAGTCTCTTTGGACAGCCCCATCAGCACTCAATAATCCAGGTAGGGATATACTTGGATGCGTTGATGCCTCAGGAAGGCTGCCACCACTGCAATGCACTTGGTGAAGATCCTGGGCACCAAGAAGAGACTGAAGGGCATGACCTGGAACTGGTACATAATCCCTTCTGTGCAGAACTGGAGGTACTGGTGGTGGGACGGATGGACTGGGATGTGGAAAAACGTGCCCTGGAGGTACAAGGGGCAGAAACACATGCCCTGCTCCAGAGGCAAAATGATCTGATTCAGAGTGACCAACCAAACCTTGGACTTCTGCATGAACTGGTTCAGATCGTGCAGATCCAGTAAGGGGTACCAGCCCCCTGTCCATTTCTGAACCAGGAAGTACATGGACACAACCCTGACTCGCCCAGGCGTCCAGGACACAGGCTTTAGCTCCTTCTGCGAGGAACTGAGCGATGTCCTCCCGAAGGGTGGACAGCATGTCCTGCAACACCTTGGACTCCTGTGGAGTGTGCAGTCAGTAGGGCGGGAGAGCCTCGAAGTCCTGACGACACAAAGATTTGCAACACGGTTGATACACAAGGGGGGATGGAAAGGATGAGAAGGGACTTGGCAAGGTTGGAGGAATGGTCAAAAGTATGGCAGCTTAGATTCAATGCAAAGAAGTGCAAAATAAAGCACCTGGGAAATAAAAATCCAGGGAAAGAGTACACAATGTGGGGGAGGTACTAATAACAATAAAAATGGAAAGGGACCTGGGGATAGTCATATCAGATGACCTAAAGGTAGGTAAGCAATGTGAGAAGGCAGTAAGGAGGGCTGGGGGGATAATGGGATGCATAGGGAGAGGCATCACCAGTAGAAAACAGGAAGTTGGTATCCCTCTGTACGGACAGTTGGTGAGACCCCATCTGGAATACTGCATGCAGTTCTGGAGACCCCATCTCTGCAAGGACATAGACAGGATGGAGGCAGTACAGAGGAGAGCAACTAACATGGTGCAGGGGCTGCACCAGAAGCCATATGAAAAGAGACTAAAGGAGCTTATTATGTATACCCTCGAGGAAAGAGGGGAAGGGGGGACATGATAGAAACATTTAAGTACCTCAAGGGAATCAACAAAGTCCAAGAAGGGACAGGCAACCCAGAAACTCCTGGCAACCCTACTAGTAGCAGCTAAAAAAGCTACATCATGTAGATGGTTTCAGAGGGAACCAATCGCAAAAGGAATGGGAAGATAGTGTATTACAGCTCTACAGAATGGAAAAACTTATAGCAGATATTAACTTAAGATCTGAAAAGGTATTGCTATTCTGGAACAAATGGCTGATGTGGATAATGGCACACAGAGAGGATGTAATTCCATGAACACAATGAATACATGAGGATACCACAAATTAATTGTACTATTATGAATAATCAATAATGTATAATTGATGATCGAAATCTGTACCACTGTCCATAAACAGTAAAAGATTCTAGGTATGTAACTACGATAAGAAACAACCATCTGTGTAATCCTCTAAATACTGAATAAACTTCAAATTAAAAAAAAGTCTCCTGGGGGGGAACTAGGTGATCCTGAACCCCCAACCACCCCGGAGAGGACAGATATCTGCCTTTTGAGTGAAGTCCTCTCAACGCCACAGGTCTAAGGGTGGGGGGAGTGAGAAGCCACCACCCAGGCTGGCCTCTGACTCCCCGCACCTCACAGCAACGCCAAGGGGAGACCCGGTTGCCACTCCATGCCTCTCCTCAAAGACAGCTGCCAAAGCGGCAGCATCTCCGAGGGTGGCACCAAAAAAGGCACCGGAGCCCTCCTCAACAGACACTCTGGAAGTGCCCCATAAGACTGCACTGTACCCGGCCTCGGCACCAGAGTCAGACTTGGCATCAATCTCAAGGGTGGCCCCAACTGCGTCATCGTCCCCAAGGGCAGCACTGTCACTGGATGTGGCACCGTCCACAGCGCCAACATCGAGCACGGCACTAACCGTGTGCCCGGCACCGACCCCGGGCACAACACCGACCACATCGTCACCTGAAATGACACAGAGAATGGTGCCAGTGTCACCCACAGGACTGACCACGACCATGGCATTGGCAGAGTCAGGAATGATACCAGTGTCCAGGTCGATCCGAGACCCAGTTGGGGACTCCGAACGGAGTCCGGCGGGTGATCTGTCAGAAGGACTGGTCAGCCACTCTGAACCGTCTGAAGTCTCCTCCGAATCCGAGGAGGAGATGACAGACACATTCAGGGAGGCGACCCCGGACACCCACCCCGACCTGACACCAAGAACGGTGTCAGGTAGGGACTTCACAGCAGCAGAAGGAGGGACTCATTCAACAACATCGGGGGTGGTGTCAGGAGCCAAAACTGCCCCTCCCGAAGTCCCTGAAGGGACCACAAGCGCAGACCCCACGTATAGCTGAGGCCTCAACACCGGGGTCTGCCAGTTCTCTGATGGAGAACTGGGCTTGGAGCGGCCAGCAGCTGACCCCCGAGGAAGGCGACCGTGCCTCCGACTGCTGAGGCTCAGCAGGAGACGAGCTCTCAGCGGCCTGCTCCTTCCCCCCAGTGCGTATAGCCTTGGGGGAGACCAGGCCCAAAGATTTTACCTTGGTGGCCCAAGTGCGTGACTTCCCTCAGAAGGTTGGGGGCAGCATCACATCCTTGCCATGCACTACTCCAAAGTCCGGTAGGCCATAGTGAAGCATGCATCACACCGATCCATACTGTAGTTCGGCCCCAGGCAAGAGAAGCAGCGGTCATACGGGTCCATCACGGTGAAGCGACCGCTGCAGGGGCACTGGCGCATAGGGAAGTCCCCACCTTCGAAGACTTGCGCCCCAAACCGGACATGATCGCACGAACTACTAAGGAAAACACAAGAAAAAGGAGGCTCGACGCTAAACTAGAAATGAAGCCGAATGACAGTATCAAAAAGCAGAGTTGAATCAGTGTCGAGACTGGCGTCGAGAACTGTTTCAATGAGCAGAGAGAGAGAGAGATATGACGCAGTCCAAATTCCAAAGATTCGCTGTCCCACGGAGCACCTGCTACCTCTATGGCAGGAAAAGCAGAACTGAGAAAATGGAAGGGGCGGCGTCTGTTACTGGCCAACCTGTGAATGCCATGCAGTGCGTCAGCCTTGAGGGCAGCACCGTTATTGACGTCATCCCTCCTCTTCAGAATCAGTCAAGCTTTTTAAAGCAAAAGCTTCCTGCGGGGTCCTGTGCCTCCGGCTGGTACCCACCCGTGATGAATGGTGAAGCCTGATACAGTTAAGATCTTAGGGTGAATACAGAGGATCACCTTGTCCTTTATAATAGGCAGTATAAGGAGGGTTTGTGACCAAGGCATGTATTTCAGAGACCCTGCAAGCAGAAGTGATGGCCACCACAAAGGCGGTCTTCAAGGTAAGAAATTTCAAATCACACGTGGCTAGAGGCTCAAACGGTTTACGAGTGGGCATGTCTAGCACAAGATTAATATCCCAGAGGGCAACCAGTTTCCTAACCGGGAGCCTCGTGTGAAGAATTCCTTTGAGGAATCTCTTGAATAGCAGTAATTGAGCCAGGGACATGTTCTGGACTGGTTCATGATAGGCAGAAAGTGCACAGAGGTGCACATTTACAGACGAGTATTGCAGTCCTGTACCTGGAAGGTCTTAACACTTTATCCGGATGACACTGAAACAGAACTGAGTACATCTTGGCACACCATTTTAAGAAACACTTCCATTTAGCTGTGCAAGTCTTCCTGGTGGAAGGCTTATGAGCTGCCAAGAGGATCTGCGAGATTCTCTGAGAAACTTTAAACCTGCTCCCTTCTATCTTCTCAGGAGCCAGGCGTGGAGATGAAAGGAGTGCAGGCTGGGATGGACCGTTCCTGTGTCAGGAGGTTAATTCGCGCAGAGGCAGTTGCCTCAGAGGGACCTCTGAAAATTTGGTGATCAAAGGAAACCAGATCTATCAAGGCCAGTGTGGTGCAATTGGAATCATATTGCCCCTGTGTGCCTCCAATCCAAGCAGCACCCTCTGAATTAACGGAAGGGGAGAAATATGTACAGAAAACGTCTTGTCCACTGCAGCCTGAATGCATCCTGACAGATAATGAGAGGTTCTGGATTTCTGGAGCAGAATAAAGGTAGTTTTGCATTGAGTGGAGATGCACAAAGGTCCAGGTCTGGACTGCCCCATTTGTCGAAAAGCGATTGCAAGACATTTGGTGCTAGCGACCACACGTGAGAATTTGCTTTTGTACTGCTGAGATGGTCCACCAGATCACTCAGAGTCCCTGGCAGACAGACTGCCTGAATCAGAGCATTGTGTTTGAGTTGCCACTCCATATGCTTCTCTGCACAGAGGATAGGAGTGCGCCCCGCCTTGCTTGTTGATGTAGTACATCAAGGCCTTGTTGCCCATCTGAAGAAGAATTACTTTGTAACGGACAACTTCTTCTATGTTTCAGATGGCGTACAGGACTGCACTCATCTCTAGAATGTTGATAAGGAGATGAGACTCCTCCAGAGTCCACACTCCTTGAGTGTGGAGATCCTGACAGTGAGCTCCCCAGCCAAACAGAGATGCATCTGTGGTGATGGTGATCTGAGATTCCGGTTCGGGGAAAGGTAGACCTTGGAGAAGGCTGCCCTCCTGTATCAACCTTGCAAGTGATCTCCGCAGAGGTTCAGTCACTTTTATGGAGCAAGACTGCCGATGTGTTGTTGGGAACCACTGTGTGCTGAGCATCCACTGGGTGGTCCTCATGTGCAATTGAGCTAGAGGCACTGTGAAAATGGATGAGGCCTAACATTCATTGCATGGAGTGAGTTCATACCGGATTGTTCTCCCTGATGAAGCGAGCCATCTGGAGAATGTTGTTCCTCCTGTCCTCCAGGAGAAAAGCCCTTGCCTTTGTAGTGTCTAAGAGGGCTGCTATAAAGAGGACCTGCTGAGAGGCTTGAAGCTGCGACTTCTCTAGGTTCAGCAGGACACTCATGGAGGTGAGGAACTGAGATGATGTGGGCACCACTTTCTGTGTCTCCTGCCTTGTCAGCCTTGCCAAAAGCCAATCATCTAGGTAGGGAAAGACTCAAACACCGAGCTTCTGAAGGTGTGCAGTGAGGACTGGGAAACACTTGGTAAAGACTCGAGGCTCCAGGAAGAGCCCAAAGGGCAGTACTCTTAACTGGTAATGCTGACCCAAGGCCACAATGCGAAAGTACTTGTGGTGATCTGGGTGTACCAGAATTTGCTTGTAGGTGTCTTGCATGTCCAGAGATGCCAACCAGTCATGCTGTCGGAGAAGTGGTAGGAGCGTCCCTAAGGAGACCATCTTGAAATTCCCCCGGAGAAGAACTTGTTAAGCTTTCTGAGGTTGAGAATGGGGTGCATTCTGCCTGTCTTCTTTGGAACCAAAAAGTAATGGGAGTAGAAAAGAACAGCTACGTAAGTACTTACCGTAACAGTAGATCTTCGAGTGGATTTCAGTGATCAGGTAACACCACAGGAACCTTCGCGGTCAGTGAAGGGGAATCCACGCGAAGATTTTCAACAGTACAACTCGGGCCACCCATGGCATCGCCGTCTCCAACCCTATGTAGGCATGAATGGCCCCATTCCTTCCTCAGTTCCTTCCCCTGGAGACTAAGAGAGTGAGGCTCTTGTCCTGGGGGACCAAGGAGAGAAGAGGTGCCCAGACCTAAATGAAAAAGCTGGATACACCAGACAGCCAGTTCCTAGACAGGAGACTCAAGAAGCGGGATGGTGCGAGAGAAAATATACCTGATGACTGAGCTCCACTTGAAGATCCGTTATGGTAAAGTTTTTACGCAACTGCTTTATCTTCTTCGGGGGTATCTCAGTCATTGGGTAACACGGTAGGAACAAGTGTCAAGCAGTTACAAGTGGAAAACAGACAGCCTTGGAGGAGGGCTTCCCATAAATTTAAGACAGAAGTCCCTGTAACACAGCCCTGTCAAACCCTGCACGGGCTCTTCAGGCAATGTCCAGACTAGTGCTTTTTGAAAGTACGGACTGTATTCTAGGTGGCAGCCACACAAGTATCAGCGGCTGAGACAGACTGCTCGGAAACAAGCCACCAAGGTAGCTATTGCTCTGGTGGAATAAGCTTTGAAAGTTCCAGGCAATTCTTTGCCGTACTTGTAGCAGAACACAATGCAGTTTGCCAGCCATATGGATAAACATTGCTTAGAAACTGAAACACCCTACCCAGGGCAAAGGAAACCAACAACTGCTTTGACTTTCTGGACTCCTTAGTCCTAAGCAGGTAGCATTTTAAAGTTCTGCACACATCAAACATATGGAGCAGTGCTTCCCATGGATTGGCATGTTCAGGAAAACAAACAGGAAGGTGGATAGACTCAGAAACCATCTTAGGCAGAAACTTAGGGTTTGTGTGCAAGGACACCCTGTCTTTGTGAAAAATCAAATATGGCTCCTCACACCAGAGGGCCTGAAGCTCTGAAATTCTTCAATCAGAAGTAACTGCAACTACAAACAGCGCTTTCCAAGAGAGAAAGCGCTAATCGCAAGACGCAACTGGCTCAAAAGGGGACAGGGCAAATTTTTCCAAAATAAAATTCAAGTCCCAAGCTGGGACAGGGGAATGGAATTGGAGCTTTCAGATGCAGGATGCCCCTAAGAAAGGTGTGGGAGACATCCAGTTGAGCAATCATGCGGTCACCCATGGGCTGATGGAATGCAGAAATGGTCGAAAGGTGGACCTTGAGGGAAGAATACTGGAGGCCTGAGTCTGACAGCGAAATCAGGTAGTCCAGGATATGATTCACTGAGCAAGTGAAAGGGTCTAAGCTATGTCTGGCAGCCCAAACAGCAAACTGCTTCCACTTCATGCCATATATGGCTTGAGTGGAAGGCTCCCGGGTGGCCACTAGTTTGTTCACCACCCTGTTAGAGACCCCGAACCTGGCAATGGCTATGTTCTCAGGAACCAGGCATGCAAATGGAGGGATGAGAGATTGGGATGGACCTGGGTCCCTTGATTCTGGGTCAGCAGATTCCTGCAAAGAGGAAGAGGGACCGGAAGTTCCTCTGCCAGCTGCTGGAGGACAGGGAACCATAACTGGTAAGGCCAGAATGGAGCCATCAAAGTCATGCTGGCCCCCTCCATCTGCAACTTGATTAGCACCCTCTGAATCAGAGGAAATGGAGGGAATGCATACAGAAACCTCCCACTCGAAGAGAGGGACATCGCGTCTCACCGAAAACTTCAGGCCCTGGATCTAGCAAGCAGAAATTGGACAGTTTTGCATCGAGTGGGGATGCAAAAAGGTCCAACTCTGGATGACCCCCATCTGTCGAACAAGTCTTCTGCGCTGGATGAGAGAAGCTCCCACTCGTGCATGCTGGACTGAGTCCTGCTGAGACTGTTTGCCAGGGTGTTTACTACGCCTGGCATGTGGACTGCAGAGAGTGTCAGACTGTGGTCCAGTGCCCAGTACCACACAATCATGGCCTCCCTGCAAAGGGGGTACGAATGAGTCCCCCCCGCTTTTTTTTTTTTTTTTAATACACTTTATTTTTTATTTCTTAGATCTGATACAGAATCATACTTGGTTCTAAGTTATAGTAAGCATTAGAGGTGCAGTGATTAAGCAAGCAATAATACCCGACAGGGTGGGCGGTATTGCCCATACCACCCACCCTGGACGGTATTATTGCGCTTAGAAAATGGGCATCTGTGTAAATTTTAATTAGGTTATTGAATAGAAGAGGATATTATTTTGAAATTGGATAGAAACAGCAGAAAACTATTTTTTGTGGTAAAACAGTCCTTTGTTTTTGTGCTGTTTCATCTGCTGTTGCCCCCCCTCAGCTATTCTGTTGTAATTAGCTCCACCCACACAACACTGTTTATGGAAACACAGGAGCATTTTTTGAAGTTCCCTCCAAGCAGTTCATTTTGGTATTTTAAAATGCAGCATTTTTTTATTTTTTTTGAGCGGTCCAAAGATGCGGTGTTTAGCCACGCAACGTTGCACAACTCTGTTATGTGAAACCAGGAAGTGGAGAAGCCAATCCTGTAACAGGTGTACGGTGCTCAACTCCCGCAGTGTTTTTTTTTTTTTTTAAATCCAGGCAGAATTTATTTATTTAGTTTTTGTTAACCGGGTAGGTACACTAGACAAGTTTTATGCCTATTTTCAGGAACGACCCGGGAGAGTACAATAGGGTATTAGCGAGGCAGTTTAACTAAGGTAATGGATTTTAACAATAATACATTTATTGGGGTGATTTTACTGTGGCCGCGACGACAGGTTTGACTGAAGCTGGACTGGAGCTACTGTTGGTATTGCAGTTAGTGTGGGAACGGTGAAACTGTAGGATAGTTGTTGTGCCGTGAGCTACTATCAGGGACAACAGAAAAAGGTTATTTTTTGTTTTTATGATTTGCCTACAAATAAATATTCATGTGCGAGGTTTTTGTTGATAGTTGTGAGCGGGGATACAGTCTTTGTGTTGCCGACGGAAATCTCGCTAAGCGAGAGAAAATAACATGGTGCCTGGGCAGTTTGAAAATCGGGGTGCCCAAGAATATGTTAAGTAATGGGGCACCCCAAATTAGGACTTGTTTTACACTGGTCGTCTATCGAAACTTAATGTACCCCCCTGCTATGCTGCTCAGCCAATCAGAAAAGTCCTACTGTCTAGTCCATTTTCTAATACAGGATATGTTACTTAGAAACATAGACTTTGACGGCAGATAAGGACCGCTAGGCCCATCTAGTCTGCCCATTTCCCTACCTATAGGATAGGCCGCAGATCCTAGTTAACCAACAGCCTATATCTTCCTGCCCCCCACAAGAATTGCCTTATGTCTGTCCCATGCATTCTTGAATTCTCCCACAGTTTTAGACCCCACAACTTCCTCAGGAAGGCTGTTCCATGCATCCACTACCCTCTCTGTGAAATAATACTTCCTCACATTGCCCCTGAACTGCCCTCCTTCTATCTTTAAATTGTGTCCCCTTGTTCTTGCAAGTCTCTTTTTCTGAAAGATGCTACCTCTTGGACTTTGTTGATTCCCTTGAGGTACTTGAAAGTTTCTATCATGTCCCCTCTCTCCCTTCTTTCCTCAAGTGTATACATATTAAGCTCCTTTAGTCTCTCCTCATACGGCTTCTCTTGCAGACCCTGCACCATTTTAGTTGCCCTCCTCTGGACTGCCTCTATCCTGTCTATGTCCTTGCGGAGATGGGGTTCCAGAACTGGACACAGTATTCCAGATGGGGTCTCACCAACTGTCTGTACAGAGGGATAACAACTTCCTGTTTTCTGCTGCTGATGCCTCTCCCTATACATCCCAGTATACCCTGCCCTCCCTACTGCCTTCTCACATTGCTTGCTAACCTTAAGGTCATCTGATATGATTACCCCCAGGTCCCTTTCCTGTTTTGTTGTTGTTACTACCTCCCCACCCATTGTGTATTCTTCCCCTGGGTTCTTGTTTCCCAGGTGCATTATTTTGCACTTTTTTGCATTGAATCCTAGCTGCCATACATCTGACCATTCCTCCAACCTTGCCAAGTCCCTTTTCATCCTTTCCATGCCTTCTTGTGTACCAACTTCTTACCCAAGGTTACAACATATGTGGGGGAAGTTCTACTGAAATATCAGCATGTGTAAAAATAAAAAAGTTTAACAAAATGCTAAACATGCAGTCATGACCATTGACAATATACCAAAAAAAATAAAAAATCTTAAGTCCGAAAATGTCCCGGGGTGCAAGACCCATATTAGCCAACCAGTGACTTGTAACAAAGTCCATGTATAATTCGGCATTCGAAAATCATTTCTATAAATGGGGCAAACCTGAGAGTCCGCATGCCCCTGAAGATACCATTCTTATAGCTAAAAGGAAAAAAAACATCAGTTCTTATTACTAGGTAACAATATTGTCAGAAATTATCAGTATACAGATCAGCACTTAAAGCTTCCCTCAGCCCTCATCAATCTCTTCAGGATGCAATGCATTGTGCATAAAATCTTCATTGATCTTGGCCAGTCTTTTGCCTGCTTCTGATGGATCAGTAAAAATATATGTTTTACCTGAGTAGGTAATTCTGAGCTTTGTTGGTACCAGTAAAGAATGGTTGACCCCCAGAGACTTTAGCTCCCCATCTGACTGCATCAAAGGCCCTCCTTCTCTGGCACATACTATAGCTGAGGTCTGGAAAGTAGAAGATCCTGGAACCATCTGGTAACTTTAAAGGGCCCTTGTTTTTTGCAGCTTGAAGGACTCTATCCCTTGTGTGTTGGCCCGCTGTAACAATCAGGATAATATGAGTTTGATCCTGGTCTGCTGCTCTCCTCCGTGGTGTAATCCGGTAGGCATTAAAGATGAGGTCGGTGAGTGAGAGTCCCAAATTAGTTAAAAGAAGTTGGGGAACATATTGGCATAGATCCTTCCCTTCATAACCCTCAGAAACCCTGAGGAGACGAACATGCGCCAACCGAGCTCCATTTTCAAGGTGCTCCAAATGGAGCTGAAGAATTTTATTTTCAGAAAAGCCCTGCAGTCACCGCGAAGTTTTATCAGCAAACTCCTTCGCCATTCGTGACTCCACCGAGACTGTAACAACTATAGTCTCCAGGTCAGATACCCTTGTATTGAAAAGGTCCATTTTTGCATCGAGGGCTTGCATTGATTTTTTTAGTGCTTGAATGGCCTGTAAAACAGTGCTGTTAGTGGGCTCATCCTCTCCGGTCACATCTGCCATGAGGGCACGTTTGTCGGTGCCATCAGGCCTCTTGCCTGATTGCCCTTGGCCTGAATCTTGTTGTCCTGTCTTACGAGGGTTCCCCATTACATACCTCCTTAAGATTTAATAAATAGCTTTTATTCTTGATCATCTCAAAGGTTATGTCAACTCAGTTCTATTTTTAGCAGTAAAAGACCATATTTGTGAAGGTATTTTCAGAGGGAGTGCAGGAATTCCTTGGAGTGCGACCGATGCTGTTGGCTGCTAGCCAGGGCCCCCCCCCCCAACTTGTTGATGTAGAATATTACGCTTAGATTGTCTGACCGCACCAGCAGTTGATCTCGCATTCTCTTCCTCAGTGTGGAAGCCCATGGCTGAAGACAGTTTAATCACATTAAAAATGTAGGGTCGGGGGATGTGGCCAGCTACCAGCGCAACTAGATGTGCTTTGTTGGAGGCTCCATGGAGCGAAATAAGTATTAATAGATTTACTGGGAAAGTTAAGTGTTTTTCACCACTGAAAGAACTAACTTTGTAAAGCGCTACCTAGAGGATTGTTAGATAGAGTTTCTAAGCACAGACTCATGGGGAACCCGAAAAAACAGACCACCGAGGTAGGCAGTAAATGCGGCCAGCAGGCCATAGCATCAGAGAGTAGTGGGAAAGGAGGCCAGATATCAGACCTGGCAGCGACTGACCCTACTTTTCATGATGTCCTGCATGTGATCAAGGCAATGGACGGCAAACTTACAGACCTTGATCAGAAAGTGGTCGATATTCATGCCAAGCTTCTTACTTGTGAACAGCAAGTGACCCAGGCAGTAACAGAAGCCAAAGAGGCAAGCGGGATAGCCGGAAAGTCCTTGGCAGCAACCTCAGGACTTATTAAGGAAAACAGGGTCTTATGTTACAGACTGGAGAATGTTGAAAACCAAATTCGGGCTAATAATCTTTGGATAGTGGGACTGCTGGAATCCATGGAGGAGACTGACAGTCTTACATTCACTCAAAAGTGGTTTACAGACCAAGTCCATGTTTTCTCACTGGTAAAGATCTCCAAGGCCTATCGGATTATGCCATGATGAGCTATAACGAGGTCAAAAGGACTTAGGTTTCTCCCAGTCCAATTTAGACACCCTGCCGACTGCGACTGGGTCCTGGAGGCTGCTAGACGGACGGATCCTACGATTCTGGATGCCGGAAGGAAGGTCTCCATGTTTCCAGATCTCAGTTTTGCCACCAGATCCAGAAGCAAAGCCTTCGACAAAGTGAGACTGAGCCTTCAGGAGCTGGGGGTGTCTTACTCTTGACAATTCCTGGCTAAACTCAAGGTAACATATACCAGGAAAATTTACATCTTCAGCGACCCTTCAGAAGCGGGAACTCTGCTGAAAAAATTAAAAGACTTTGGTCCTCAATTTGAAGAATAGGATGCCAAAGAAGCTTGAAGAAGAAATCCAAGCAAGTCTAAAGGGTGGTGTGGCAAAGCACGTAACGAGGGAGGAGGCAAGCCAGAGGTATGGAGGGTAACATAGTTTAAAAGTTTAAAGTTTGCTCACTTTGGTTCCTTGAGTATGTTTCTCGCAGATACTTGTTAAATCTCTTGTCTAATCTATGTGCAGGAACCTTTAGTGTTTGATAGCTGTCGATCTCATGGCGGAGTCTGGTTACCTTCCCCCTTTTTGGCTCGTAGCCCACTAGACACAATGCAGGGGAGAATTCCTCTTTTTCCCTTACATCTTCTAGGCAGTTTGTATAGACCCTCTGAGATTCACTGATAATAAGAATAATAATAATAAAGTGATGATATTATTAGAAGGGTGTTCTTTATGGATGTATGTAACACACAGTAAGGGTTGATGAAACAGACCTTGACTGATGTTTTTAAAAGTTTGTTACACACAATTTACACAGCAACACTTGACTATCAGTGCATGCGCATGGCAACATAAGAAGATGGGTACATAATGTTACTCAGTAAATCTATACTGTTTGATTGTAGTATATAACTGAAATTATCCAACAAGGCACAGGCCTATTAAGTCAAGTTTTTACTTTATGTAGAAGCAGGACCCTTAAAAGCTGTAATGCGTATTTACCTTCATCCTGGACACTAAGTTTTTATAAAATGGGCCCTCGCTTGCTGGTTGTATGCTGGGTATATATTTTGCTAACAATCTAGGCTTTTGGTCTGTATAATATACTTAGCCCTCCTTGTTGTAACAAACTGCGCACACTGAGCATCGATTCCTATTGTAATGCATTATGTAAGAATATTATTTTATGCTCGTGTACTGTGGATCAATTTTTGTGACTTCTACTTATAAAAACTAATAAATAAAAGTTAAAAAAAAAATGTGGGGTTCTCAGGAGGAGACCTGCAAGTATGCTTCACAAAGTCTTCACTGACAGAAGAGGCTATAGACCTGTCAGAGAGAAGGTCCTCCTCCTCCTCTTCTTCCCCCACATCATCAGGAAGAATGAGGTCTGGATGGTACTCCTCCTCGATGTCGACCTCTTCAATCTCAGAGTCTGATATCGGGTGCACCGACAGTGGCCTATGGAGACTGTCCTGGGGTTGACGCACAGTTGTTGACGACGAAGCTGCCATTGACGGCATCAGTGAAGGGGACCTGTTTAAGGCGCCCAGCTGCTGTACAAGCACATTAGTGAACCTGATCAGGACTTCATTCAAATCGACTGTGGTTGTCGATGGAGGGAAGTTCAATGGCACAGGTGTTGATGACCCGCCTACTGTGTCCTGAGAACCCGACGAGCCTGTAGCCCTAGTGGGAGAAGGGGCAGGCCTCGACAGGAGAGCCATCGACTATGAACCTGTTGATGATTATGTGGTTGATGACCCGGAGGTCGACAGCCATGTGCCCTGAGAATAGGGTGGAGGTGCTGTCGGTATGGGTCTGGTGGGCACAGAGACTTGGACAGTAGTTCTGTTCGTTGGAGCGACTGCAGCCAATGAAGATCCTTCAGAAGGAGGAGAGGCCAATGGGGAACAGGGATCTTGGTCTTTCTTATTACTTTTCCCTGATGACTTGTCTTGGGCCTTGGAGGCCTGAAAGCCTGAAGAATCTGCCGATGACTGGGAGGCCGGGGCCCTGGAGGATCCCTGCCCAGAGCTGGCTACCTATTGATCCATCAGGAATCATCTTAAGAGCCTGTTTGCATTCCCGAAGGGTTGTCTGATTAAACTTCTGGCAGAGCTCACAGTCAGAAACTTCACGTCAGGCCCAAGACAGCAGACACAGATGAAATGTTCATCTGTAGAGGCAATCATCTTTCCACAGTGGCAGCAACGGAAGAGAGAATTAGAAGGATTAACTCTCAACAAATAAAAAGTAGAAATTTCTTGAAAAAGAGATTTTTGTTTACAAGTAAATAAAGCCATAGGCTGAAAAAGGCACGACTACTGTGGCAAAGCTTCTGCAGAGGCCCATGTGAGCGAGTTGACGGCAGGAAAGAACTCAGGAGGAAGTGGGGCTACTTACACCTAAATAGGGTTGGTGATGTCAATGGACGTTGACGGCGTGGGTGGCCCCAGTTGTACTGCTGAAAATCTTCTGTGTGGATTACCCTTCACCAATGGCAAAGATTCCTACAGTGTTACCGGATGACTGAAATACCACCGAAGAAGATTCTGTGTTGCGCTCTGCCCAGGGAACTACTTCCAATGCCCTGTGTTTGAGAAGGTCTCATTTCTGATGCGAGAAAGTCTAACTGGACAGCTGACAGATTATGTTGCCGTTTGGGAGGACGGTCTGGGGGAATCTCTGCAAAGGTGAGAGAGTACCCTTCTCAAACAACCATGAGGACCCACTTATCTATGGTGATAAGACTTCCATTGGTTGTAAAACTGAGTCAGATGACCTCCCATTTCTTTGGAAACATCCACCTCAGGCAGCTGAGGTGAGACTGGGGCTGGACTTTCCAGAGGGTGGCACTGGGCGCTTTTGTGCCTCGGGCTGCGTTTTCTTTTGTGGCTAAGGAGGCTGGTGCCTGTTTGGGGCTCCTCGGCCTCTTTCTCGAAAGGGCTGCCAGTTATAAAAAAACTGAATGTTCCTGCCTCTCTGAGGAGCAGAAGGAGCTGGCTTGACTGTTTGAATGGCAGTCCTTGTTTTGTGAGCAGCCTCTAGGGCTTGTTCTACTTGTTCGCCAAATGGATACGTACCATCGAAGGGCACATTTATGACCTGCTGATGAGCATCAGTGGAAAACCCTGATGTCCTAAGCCAGGAATGTCTTCTAATACAGATTCCAGCGGTGGTCACCCTAGAAGCCATATAATATGCATCCATGGAAGCTTTTAGCTGATGGCTATTACATTCTATACCCCGGGTGACAATCTGTAAAATCCCCATTTTAGAGACAGACCCCGGGAGACCTTTCAGCAGGGACTTAAGGGAAGTCCAGAGGGCATATTTGTATTGGGAGAAATGCTCTTCATAGCTGGCAGTGTGTATGCCCAGAGTTGCGGCTACAAATGCTTTTTTCCCTCATCGTATCTATCTTGTGAGATTCCTTATTGATAGGACACGTTAACACTTCCTGAGGAAGAGCAGCTTTGTCATTTTCAGCAAGGACAACCAGTGCATCTGTGATGGACTGTGAGGCTAAAATGGGTCTCTCCTTGGGAGGGACATACTTCTTATCTGTGGACTTGCAGATGGAAGGAATGAGAGCTGGGCTCGTCCATATAGCTTCAGAAAAAGTCTCAAAAGGTGGGGGGGGGGGGAGACAGGAGGCGTATGGTTCACTGGGATATTCAGAACATGAAGCCACTCCAGGCATAAAAGCCTACCTGGGTCCACAGACTAGGTCTGTAGAGCTAAAGTTGCCCTCATATTTTAAGCAGACTGGAAAATACAGTTAGGTAAGAACTTACTGTAACAGTAGATCTTCAAGAGGAGCTCTTGCAGCAGGCAACACCGGTAGGACTGAAGCCGCCAGGTGCCAGGACCCCACGAAAAACTTCTAGCAGTAGTGGGCAAGATTATGGAGGCATTCCTTAAGGAAAGGATAGTGCAACACCTGGAATCTATAGGGGCTCAGGATCCAAGACAGCATGGGTTTACAAAAGGAAGGTCCTGTCAAACTAATCTCATAGATTTCTTTGACTGGGTAACCAGAGTGGTGGACCAAGGGGGAACAGTTGATGTCGCCTACCTTGACTTCAGCAAAGCTTTCGCCACTGTTCTACATAGAAGATTGATAAATAAGCTGGGTAGGCTCAGGGTGGGTCAGAAGTTGGTTAACTGGGTGGCAAACTGGTTGATGGACAGAAAACAGAGAGTGGTGGAAAATGGTATACAGTCAGAAGAAATGCACGTCACAAGTGGGGTACCACAGGGATCAGTCCTGGGGCCAGTCCTCTTCAATATCTTCATTAGTGACATTGCAGATGGACTAGAGGGTAAGGTTTGTCTGTTTGCAGATGACATCAAGATCTGCAACACAGTAGATGATCCAGATGGGGTGGGCAGAATGAGAAGAGATCTGGATAAACTAGCAAAATGGTCAGAAGAGTGACAACTGGGATTTAATGCAAAGAAGTGCAAGATCATGCACATAGGGAAGAGAAACCCTGAAGCCACCTATAGGCTGAGAGGGGAGTTGCTGGTAGTCACAAAGGAAGAAAGAGACTTGGGGATCATCATCACTGATGACCTGAAATCATCCAAGCAGACCTCTAAAGCAGTAGGTAAGGCTAGGAGGATGTTAGGGTGTATTAGTAGGGGTATCACAAGTTGTAAGAGGGAGGTAATAATCCCTCTTTACAAGACACTGGTTAGGCCCCATCCGGAGTACTGTGTGCAGTACTGGAGGCCACACCTTCACAAGGACATTAACCAAATTGAGGCAGTTCAGAGAAGGGCAACCAAATGGTGCAGGGACTGCATCCAAAACATAATGAGGACAGATTAAGTACTAATATACATAGATACATAGACAGTGTCGGCAGATAAGGGCCTATGGCCCACCCAGTCTGCCCATTTGAGCTTGTAAGTTCAGTTTGTTTTCCTAGAAGTCTGTTGCCCTTACCCCTGACCTCCAAATTCCTTTAAGTCTATCCCATGCATTCTTAAATCCTGGATTGTTTCAGCCCCCACCACTTCCTCTGGCAGGTGTTCCACTTGTCCACCACCTGCTCTGTGAAGAAATTCTTTCTCATGTTTCCTCTGAATCGTCCTCCCTCCAACTTCATCCCATGCCCTCTAGTCCTGGAACATCTTTTTCGCTTAAAAATAGTGTTTTCCTGCACCCTGTTCCTCCCTGTAAGATACTTGTATGTCTCTATCATATCCCCTCTCTCCCTCCTCTCCTCCAGGGAGTACATGTTCAGTTCCTTCAACCTGTCTTCATAGGACTTGTAATATGTATATGAATATATATACCCTTGAGCAAAGGAAGGAGGGAGAGAGGTGATATGATCGAAACATTCAAACACCTTAAGGGCATTAACAAGGTGAAAGAGTCTAACATGTTTAAATATAAGAAAAATAGCAGGACAAGAGGACACAGCATGAGAATAGAGGGAGGCCGATAAAGGGGGAATGTGAGGAAATTCTTTTTCACAGAAAGAGTGGTGGATGCATGGAATGGCCTACCTCAGGAAGTGGTGGCTATGAATACAGTGCAGGGCTTCAAACAGGCATGGGATAGGCATAAGGAAGCAATACAGACGAATATGGATAGACAGGTCATTGACAGTGTAAAGGTGTGTGGCACATTCATAAGGTAGAAAAAATGGGTAGACTGGATGTGCCTTGTGGTCCTTATCTGCTGTCAACCTCTATGTTTCTATGTAGCTAGTAGTCTATTATGGGGGACCACCCCCACCAATGTCAGCACTCTGACATCCGCCTATCCTATAAAGGGGGTGGTTCCCCAGACCTACCAGAGTTCTCCCGCCAGACAAACCCGGCGTACAAAGTATGAAAAGTGAACAGAGGCAGTTCCTCAGTGTTGAGGAAAGGTACAATATATGCGAAGGAGTTAAGCAACTATTGGGGGAAGGAGGAAAACCAGTGCCTGCTGCAAGAGCTCCTCTCCAAGAGCTACTGCTACGGTAAGTTCTTACGTAACTGTACTGTCTTACTTTGAGGGGGCTCTTGCAGCAAGCAACACTGGTAGGACGGAGCCCCAAGCAGTACTAGAACTGACTGAGAGTCAACCAGGAGGAGGCAGAAAGCAAGAGCAGACAGCTCAGGAAAGAAGGCCCTGAAGGACAGCTAGTTTGAAGTTGGCCCTACGCCTGGAAGCAATGTCCAGGTTGTAACGGTGGACAAAGGTGTGAACTAAACTCCAAGTGGCAGCTGCACAGAATTCCGCAGTAGACACATTTCTGGAACAGGCAGTAAAGGCAGGCATACCCCTGATGGAGTGACCCTTGACTGCACCAGCAAGGGCTTGTTGTACTTACGGCAGCAATACACAATACAATTTGCCAACCATTTAGACAAACACCGTTTCGAAACAGGTGCTCCTTCTCTTTTGGGGGGCAAACGAATCAAACAACTGATCAGTTTTCCGAACCGGTTGGGTGCGATTTGTATAATAATGGAGCACCCTGTGAACATCCAAAGTGTGCAGTAAGGCCTCCCCCGATTAGAATATTCGGGAAAATAAAGAGGCAGGTAGATGGTTTGGTTGAGCATGAACTCAGACGCCACCTTAGGCAGAAACTTAGGATTTGTTTGCACAGACACCTTGTCTTTGTGGAAAACTAAATAAGGCTCTTAACTCATCAGAGCCTGAAGCTCAAAATCTTTTGAGTGGAAGTTACAGCAACTAAAAATAATGATTTCCATGACAGAAAGCATAGCTCGCAACTCGTGGCCAGTTCAAAGGGAGGCAGAGTGGGCTTTTCCAACTTAAAAAGAATGTCCCATGGAGGGACGGGGTACAAAATGTGAGGTTTCAAATGCAGGACGCCCCGCAAGAATGTGTGGGATACCTCTAGCTGGGCAATAGCTTTGCCCTCAATAGGTGCATGGTACGCAGAGATGGTGGAAAGTTGCACCGCACCTTAAGTGAAGAGTACCCCAGACCAGAGTCCGAAAGGGAGAGGAGGTACTCCAGAATCAGATTCACCAGGCAGATGAAGGGGTCCAGGTGGTGAGCAGTGGCCCATATGGAGAAGCGCTTCCACTTCATGGCATAGGTGGCTCTCGTGGAAGGTTTCCTGGCTGCCACCAAGACATTAGCAACCCTGGAAGAAGCTTCAAAGTGGGCGATAGTTAAGTCTGCAGGAGCCACGCATCAAGATGCAGAGACTTGAGGCTTGGATGGACCAGGGCGCCCTGCTCCTGGGAAAGCATACTGGAGCACAGGGGCAAGGGAATTGGAGGTTCCACTGCTAGCTGCTACAGCAGCATGAACCAAATCTGACGTGGCCAGTAGGGAGCTATGAGAATCATCAACACCCCCTCTGACTGAAGCTTGAGGAGAAACTTCTACAAAAGTGGGAAAGGAGAGAAGGCATACAGAAACCTCCCTTTCCAGAAGAGGGACAACACTTCACGCCAGAAAACTCTAGGACCTGAATCGAGCGAGCAGAAATGCAGCAGTTTTGCACTGAGTGGGGACGTAAAATGGTCCAACTCTAGACATCCCCTCCTGTTGAAGAGGTCTTTGACCACCGAGGACAGGAGTTCCCACTCATGCACCCTTGACCTGGACCGGCTCAGACTGTCAGCCAGGACGTTTTGGATGCCTGGAACATAAACAGCTGAAAGATTCAGGTTGTGTTTGATGGCCCAATACAAGACCCTCATGGCCTCCCGACAAAGGGGATAAGAATTGAGTGCCCTCGTATGTTGATCTTGTCCATCTGCACTAGTAGCAGGCCAGAAAGAATGTGGGTTTGGAAGGCCTGGAGAACGTACAAAACTGCCCGCATCTCCAGCACACTGATGTCGAGATGCTGCTCTGGCTCGGACCAAGTGCCCTGGGTGTGACAGTCAGCTAAATGAGCTCCCCAGCCCAGGCCCGAGGCATCCGTGGTCAGAATCTGCTTTGGAGAAACAACATGGAGGGGAACCCCTCTTCAGGAGATTGGTGAGGTTCTGCCACCACTCTATGGTCCTCTTCACTGAAGCAGAAACCAGCACCGGCAGATCCAGGTTGTCGGTGTATTGATCCCATTGGGTTCATAGGGTCAACTGGGGAACCCGCATATGGAGGCGGGCTAAGTAGGGAACCGTGGTTACAGCTGCCGCCATGTGCCCCAGTAGATGAAGAAACACTCTGGCTGGTACCTGACAACTGGAAGATACCAGCCAAGCCTGTGCTATCAGGTGCCCTGCTCTGTCCCTTGTCAGGAAAGCTCTGCCCTGGGACGAGTCCAGAATCGCTCCTATATATTGGAGGCATTGGCACGGAGAGAGACAAGACTTTGGTAAGCTGACTGTGATCCCTAGGGTCTGAAAGAGCCGAAAGGTGCTTTCCAGGGTCAGCAACAAGAGATCCCTGGAGGGAGTTGTGAGAAGCCAATTGTCGAGTTATGGGAACACATAAAAGCCTTGCCTTCTCAGATTCGTAGATATCACTGCTAGTCACTTGGTGAAGACCAGAGGTGCAGAGGAAAGGCCAAAAGGGAGGGATCGGAACTGAAAGTGGTCCCCCTGGAAGCAGAAGTGGAGGAAGCGGTGGTGAGCTTGGAAGACCTGGATATGTAAGTAGGCATCCTGGTCATTTGGGGAACAGAGCCAGTGCCCCTGCTGAAGGAAGGGCAACAGACCGACCCTGGAGGGTGACCATCTTGAAATGCTTGTACTCTATGTAGAGGTTCTGGCGGCTGAGGTCCAGGATCGGCCTCAGGTCCCCCTGTTTTCTTGGGGACAAGGAAGAAGTATGAGTAGAACACTTTTCCTCTTTGAGCCTGAGGGACAGGCTCTATGGCCCTTTTGTGAAGAAGTACCTGAATCTCATCCCGGGTGAGGGAGATGTGGGACTGAGGGTAGTGGGAGAGCAAGGGAGGGCTTTCTGGAGGGGGCTCTAGAAATCTGAGGGTGCGATCCCTTTCAATAATCTGTAGCACTCATTGATCCGAGGTTACTGTTCACCACCCATCGAGGTAAGGTGAGAACCGACTCCAACCGCCTCCCCCAAGGCCTCTGCTGGGGGGGAGAGGAAATCGGGCAACGAGTTAGGCAGTGGATCCCGGGGTGGGTAGAGCGACTGTGGGCGATCTGGGGGCCAAGGGGGCAGCTCCCCTGGCTGGTGCAGCAGTTGCCTTGCACTTAAAGGGGCCTTTGAGGGCTGGTGAGAGGACTGACGAAAGGACTGGCGTTGGGAAGACTGAGGTTGGGATTGGTAGAGAGAATGCACCAACCTCAGGGCCTTGCCCAATTCTTGGAGGTGGGAGATAATATCTTGAGCAACTCCCTCAAACAAGACAGAACCCTGAAAAGGGGCATCCATTATATTGGCCTGAACATCAGGCATTAAACCAGACACCCTGAGCTATGAACTGCAGCAAAGGCAGATCCCTGCCGCCACCCCCTGTCCAGAGGCATCCACAGTGTCATATGCTGCCTGTAAGACATGGTTGCCCACACCTGACCCACACTTTAGGAGTTGGGCTAGCTGCGTCCTAGTAGAGTTCTCAGGGAGGGTTTGGGCCAAATCTCTCGCCTGATCCTAGAGATCATTCTGGTACTGCACCATATGGTTTCGATAATCTGAAGACTCCACTGGTCTGAGGTTACTGTGCACCACTCATCCAGGTATAGGGAGAATCGACCCCCGACCGCCTCTCCCAAGGCCTCTGCTGGGGGCAAGGAGTCAGACAGTGGAGCCAGGGGTAGGCAAAGCGGCTGCAGACGCTCTGGGGACCCCAAGGGTGGATCCACTGGCTGGTGGGGTGTGAGCCTTGCGCTTGAAAGGGCCTTTCGACTGCTGGCCCCTGGAGGGCTGCTGGGAGGACCGCCAAAAGGACTGACATTGGGAAGGCCGCAGTTGGGTCCTGTACCTGGAATGTACCGACCTAAGGGCCTTGCCAGATTCCTGAAGGCGGGAGATGATATCCTGGGCATCTCCCCCAAACAAAATAAAACTGGAATGGGGCATCCATGATTTTGATCTGAACATCAGGTGCAAACCCAGACATCTTGAGCCATGAATGGCGGCGAATGCAGATCCCTGCTGCCGCCCCACGCCCAGAAGTATCTACCTTATCATATGCTGCCCTCAGCATGTGGTTGCCCACATCCGAACTGGATTTCAAGAATTGGGCCAACTGCGTTTTAGTGGAATCTTCAGGGAGGGCTTGAACCAGATTCCTTGCCTGGTCCCAAATGACATTCTGATACCGCACCATATGGGCCAGATAGTTCTGGGCCCAGATGGCCAGAGTGGCAGATGAATACACCCGCTTGCCCAATTATTCCAGCTGGTGGAATTCCTTGTCTGGAGGGTGGGTGCTGAGGTGTTTGGGCTTCTTAGTGCAGTCATGAGCTGTATTCATGACTGAGTCCGCCACTGGACGTTCGCCAAAGAAGTCTTTGCTCACTGTCACATGGTAAAGACGATCAGTCTTCTTGGCCAAGGCCAGGGTGGTCAAGGGATTATTCCACACCACTTAAGTCACATCACTATATGAATCATTAAGAGGAGGGACTACCAAAGTGAAGGTCTCCTACTTCCGGAAGTAAATGGCCAGATGACGGTGCTCCAGATCAAGCTCCTCTGTCTCCCATACCATGAGGGACTGGATATGGCGCATCACATCAAGGAATGAGGGATCATCAGGGGGAGACTTGGGGGGTCTCTTAAGAAGGCTCCTGACCATCAGAGGAGCCCCTCGAATCCTCCGACGACTCAAGAGGATGAGGAAGAATCATTCCTGACTGATCGCTGTCCAGGACCAGTGTCTGAGGGCGACGGTCGTCCACATACTGGTCAGAGGCCCCTTGTGACCCCCAAAAGACCCTGTGGTGCAGGGATTGCTAGGTCCTGCCTGCTGTCGATCTCGGGGGGGGGGGTCCTGGACAAGAGAAGGCCACCTGACTGTGTTCTTGTTCTGCATAAAGGTCCACCAGGTCGTAAGTAAGGCATTATAATCCACCGGTGGAGGAGGATTGCAGAGTAGATAAGGATATTGAGGAGGAGGGTACGGGCACGTCGGTAGAGGAGTCAGAGTAGAGTACCCTGGCTTAGGTTCAGCAGGCGCTGGCTGGGGTCTCTGGGAGGGCCAGCGGGTGTCAGTTGTAGTGCAGGCTGGGGCTGAGGTGACGACTGCTGAGTCATCGTCAGTGGAGGCATCTGCATAGCCTGCGCTGGCCTGACAGGCCAAGGCTGGCGTCGGTCTGGTGAAATAGCTGACATTGGCCCCAGAGGTGAGGCATGTGCCTGCAGGAGAGGCATCGCCTGTGTGGAAGAAGAGGCGAGCGCTTGTTCCCGGGAATGCCTGGAAAGGCTAGCTCCAGCACCAGAGTCGGGGACTGACGAAGGCAACACCTTGACCGGGGGGAGGGGCAACGGGCAAAGACCTGCCACCAGAGGGACCAACCCCAGTCGAGCCACCTGGCTGAGGACCCATGGGAACTAAGGGCCTGAGTGTCAGGGGACGAAGTCCACTGCTCTGAAGAGCCGCTCCCAGTAATGCAAATGACGGCGGGCAGCAGTACCACAGGCAACCCAGAGGGAGCAAGGGCTGTTGAGGAAGGAGGGACCAAACCCCTGTGGGAGAAGACCCAGAGGTGAAAGCCGGTGTATGCGGTGACCACGAATGAGAGGCTGACCGAGGACGGTCCTGGTGCTTGTCCAAGTGCTTATGCTTCCAGCTAGACGACTTCTCCTTCTGGGAGAAAAAAGAAGATACCCCACAAGACTGAGCCGGGGAAGTGAAACAGCTTTTAGCCTGAAGCTCCTTCTCTATCGTGGCCAATTTCTGCCGTAGCAGGTCGCTTTGAAGGGCCTACAAGCGGCATCTCCGTGTGGCCTGGTTGAAGGCTTGGCAGTCCTGGCAGACCTAGGTGTTGTGGTTGGGGCCTTAGCAGGCAGGAAGAGTGAATGTCTGTGGTGGGCATCTGCTTGGCGCAAGCACACTTTGTAGGCCAGCCGGAAGACGAGGCTGGAGAAGAAGACAAACGAGATGGAAGAAGCACTGAAAATCAATGTTAATACTGTGACGTGATAACCATCTACTAGTTATGTGCATATGGTTTTGATATAAATATATGTTTTAGACTTCTGGTTAGGAAACAGGCCAAGCAGCGAAGCATCACGGAACATGGGATTTGAACAGAGGGAAAACAAGGGTCTGCCCTCTCCTTGACCCAGTGGACAAACTAATTTAGAGTTTCCTTTTGACATCTACCTGTCAAAACCTGTGTTAACTGCTATAACAGGTTGTAAAACCAGCCACTGATCTGAACCTAAGAAACTAGCCATAAAAGACTGCATTTTTACATCAGGTGGTAAGCCAACTCTGACAGATACCTGTTACAATCCTCACAGCTAAGAGATGCTTTGCAGGATGTTGTTCTAAGAGATCAAAGGGTTATTCTGTCCTGTCATAATCAAGGCCCCTATTTTTCTGCGGCACAGTGGGACCAAGTTCTGTGGCAAGACTACCATTTGCTGCAGAACTTCTGTGGCGGTGGTTTGTAATTTCTGCGGAAGTTCTGCGGCACTAACAACCAACCACATCACAGTGTCAGCTTGTCATCCTGACATCATCATCATCATCAAATCTTTATTTATTCAGGCGAACATCACTGAGCAAGACTCATTTACAAGATGGACCTGATAAGGTCAAGGTTCAACAGTTGATACATAACAGATACATCATACACTTATATAAAACAGTTTTACATACAGGGAAAAAATGTTTATAAACACAGTGATGTACAATAAAATTCACATGATACAAATGGGTTATAGGAGAGTTAAGCTAATATTTACAGTATATACAGTATATACATATCCCAGTGGAGGGGCCATGGCAAACACACAGTATAATGTAATACTAGGATGATGAAGGTATTACTGGGTGCCATATGATGGGATGTCTGCCTGGGAGGGAGAACTGAAGAACAAAGATTATGCCATATATGGTTAATTTTTGGGAGGGAGATTGTGAGAGGACAAGGCTAGCTCTAGCGGTAGCAACTGCATTTCTCTATGAAGAAAACTGTACAGCGCTGTTTAAAGGATGCAATTGGAATAATACTGGACAGTTTTAGGGATTTTTGTAGGGTGTTCCATGCTATAGCTAGAGAATAGCTGATTGCTGTCCTCCCTATCCGGGTGTTGAATTTGGGCAATTTGAGCAGGATGATGTTGTTGCTTCTTAGGGCACAGGAGCTAGGAATGGTCTGGGTGAAGCAGTCCAGAATATAGTTTGGAAGTTTTTTTGATAACGCTCTGTAGATCCATAGGGCTGCATTTCTGTTTCTTCTGAGGTGAAGGGAAACCCATCCAACTGCAGCATAAAGAGAGCAGTGATGGGTATTAGATGGCACATCTGTAATGAATCTTATTGCTCTATGGTATAAGGCATCCAACTTGTGTAGGTAGGAGATGGGGCAGTGATTATAAAGGAAGTCTGCATAGTCAACGACTGAGAGAAAAATGGCCTGGACTAACCTCATCTTTAAATCTCTGTTTAGGAAGGGTTTTAATCTATAGAGTAGGCCAAGCCTTTGGCTAAGCTTTTTTAGCAGTTCTTCTAAATGGTAAGTGAAGTCGAGTCTGTTGTCAATCCACACACCTAGGTATTTGAAATTTTCTACATACTCCAGGTTTTCTCCAAGTATAGTGCATAGCTGGGGAGAATGATTGAAGAGGAGGTGCTGTGAGCTTTGATTTTGAACATCATTGCTTTAGTTTTTTTCATTCAACAGAAGCTTTTTCTCAAGTAGCTGATATTGTAACAAGGAGAATTCTGTTTGTAGGATTTCACGAGCAGCTGCAGATGAAGGGTTGCTGACATACAAAACAGTGTCATCAGCAAAGAGGTGTACAGAGGAATTGGTGAGGGTTGAATCAATGTTATTTATATAAATAGCAAAAAGGATAGGACCCAGGATAGAACCTTGGGGAACTCCTCTTAACAGTGGTTTTAATGGGGATAGGTCACCTTCAGCTTTTACCTGCTATGACCTACCGATGAGATAACACCTGAACCACTTACGGGAGGGTGGATCAAGGCCAAGGGAGTGCAAGGATGACAGTAGAAGCTCGTGGTCCACAGTATCGAATGCTTTGCTCAGGTCCAGAAATACAGCACAGACATTATTCTTTTTATCTAATTCGGTTTGCCAGTCATTTGTGACCTTGGCTAGTGCAGTGATAGTGCTATGCTTGGCCTGAATCCAGATTGAGCTGGATTCAAGAGGGTTAGCATTGTCAAGATACCCCCAACTGGTTACTACTAATTTCCAGCATCTTGGAAAGCACTGGCAGAATGGAAATGGGCCTGCAATTATTAAGTTCCATATGGTCCCCTGATTTTAGAAGGGAACCACTTGGGCTGTCTTCCACAGTGTGGAATAGAACCAGAGTTTAGAGATAGGTTAAAGAGATGAGTTAGGGGACTGCAAGTACATGGGATGCAATCTTAGAAAGTAGGGTCCAGAGAGTCTGCCCCGCGCTTTTTGGTATCCAGCTGCCATAGTGGGTCCTCTACTTGCTTCAACAGTACAGATTTGAAGCTGAAGGAAGAGTCAGCTCTCCGAACACCAGTGTACTGGGAGCTTAATTGTTCCCTCAGCAGGTTAGCTGGAGAGGTGTCAAAGGCAAGGCCAGCCGTTGTGAAGTGGTTCTTGAAAGGCGTCCAAATTTCCATTTGCCAGTGATGAGGCCTTCACTGTGGTGTAATTGAGTTGGAAGGAGGTACTAGCATCCTGCCCACCATAGCCTTGATGGTACCCCAAAACCTAGCAGGATTATGATAGGAGGAGTCAGCTCAGCCAAGTAGAAGGCAGCCTTTGCATCCCTAACTTTGCATCTATTCCTGGCTTTCCTAAAGATCATCCAGTCATTTGCATTCTTGGTTTTCTTGCCATTTTCCAGAGTTTGTCTCTCTCCAGCAGTGCAGCTTTGAGGTCAGCTGAAAACCAATGACAGGATTTGTTTTTTATTCGGATACTAGATGTTGGGGCATGGGTGTTAAGGGCATTTATTATAATGCTATTTAGCAACTGCTGTGCTTTTTCCACAGAATGGGCAAGGTAAAACTCTTGCCAGTTTGGAGAGTGAGATAGATCATGCAAATATCCTTCAATATTGATGTTTTCACTCTGATGACTTCACTTTCATGGCAGTGGTTATAGCAATCAGGATGGTGGAAAGCACAGTAACACTAGTTCAAAAAATAACAGACTTATAGAAATAATTATATGCCTAAAAAAGCAAAACAAATGTCTCTCCCTTAAGGTCCTAGCCTACTGCATAAATGACATATGCAGATGGGACCTTATGTGATAAATAGGGTATTTCTATATGCATGCTATCTATCCCACTAATGAGGTCTCCACTGTGTATCACATATATTTGTATGTGCTTTCTACACCACTCATGAGGTTCCCCACTGTGTATCACTTATATATTTACATGCAATCTGTAACATACATACAAATATGGGCGCGTGTGTGTGTGTGTGTGTGTGTGTGTGTGTGTGTATATATATTTTTTAATTTCCATGAAATTGCAACCTCATTCACACAGGTCCCATTGGAAATGGAATGAACGGAATAGAGGAGTTATTGCAAAACTCATTTTTCATGCCAACTTGCTTCCCCTGACACAGTACATAACACTATCAGGCCATGACATGCATGTGAACCGATTGTGAGATAGAGCTCTCCAGCCCATCACAATGTGTCCATGGTGTGACAGAACACTGCACCATACCTTCCCAGGCTCAGAGCAGTGATGTGTTCCACAAACCCTTGTGCTGCCCAGCCAGCTCCCAGAGCTAATCTCTGAACCTGAGTTGCCAGCATGGAAACACAGCATGCTACCCTGTAGCCCAACAGCTGGCCCTGAACACATTTCTCCATAACTTCTGGGTGACTATCAACCAATGACAATATGTAATCAATAACCCTGGCAAAAATGTGTACAGTGCAATTATTTATTTAACAGGTCTGCACGTTATTATATTACACTTTTCTGGGCATAATTATTTTTCTTAAAAATGACAGTTAAATTCATTTTACCAGTTATTCACTTCAGACGGCATCTCTATACCTTAAAAGCACAAATAAGTTTGTACAAAGTGAGGTATTAACTTAACAGGTCTGTCCTATTGACAAGGTTTTGTTTAAGTTGGCCCTAGTGCAATAACGAAAGACTGAAAATTGTATTAGGCTGTAGTGCAGGTTGAGCAAATATTACCATGCCTGATGTGCTGTGGCACTGCCTCTGGCAGTGGGAGCTGTGGTAGATAAGTGACTGTTCATTTTTGTTGCAGAATGCAGCCATTTCATTAGCTAATGTATGATGTTATAGCAATGATAACATTACATTCTGAGCATAGATGGGGTTTGAATATAAAAAGAGGAGAAAGGAACTAGATCCTATGGATAAACAGAAATATTAATAAAAAAATCACCAAGAAGAGTGAATTATGCGGCACTGCAGAAGTTCTGCGTAAGACTGCAAGTTCTGCGCAAATTCTGCGGCCGCAGAATTCTAGGGGCCTTGGTCATAATTCATGCTCTGTGGCTCACTAATTAAAAAGTATATATATATTTTTACTTGGAATGTTCAGCAGTGTGCAGTGGCATGTGACTAATTCAGTATGCAGTAATGAGAGTGACCTCACAGCCAGCATCACCACAAGGCTGTGACCTCACAAGCTATATTATCAAGTTGCTGAGGGAACAATGTATTCTTTTTACTTTGGACTCCTGAAAGAACACACTCTTGTTCCAACTTTGCAAGACTTAACATACTTGTGTTTGGACTTTCAAGAGACACTTGTGTTCTGGACTCTTAAGAGGCGCTTCTGTCAAGATAGGTAAACCACAACTGAAAACTAAGATAGAACTAGTTAATTCAATAACAAACCATTTTGTTTTGTAATTTCCATTTCTTTTTTTTGACTAGACCATTAATGTTTTATGTTTTGTATTTTATTTACTATTTTTAATTTTAGTAAACCTTTTGGTTTCCTTAATTCTGTCTGGGACATTTTCTCATTTTCAGTGTGAATGCAGGAACAGTGTTGATAATTGTGACATAACTGTTAAAGTGCTTATAGTGTGTCACCACATGCACCAAAGTAAGGAAATACCTAGGTCTCAACTGAGTCAGAAGGGGGATTGTGAACCAGGTTGTGTGCCTTCTGGGTTAAGTATTGCACTGCTTTCCCTGAAGAGGGTGTGATATTTGGACCTGTTATTTGAGTGTACTAGTGAAAAAGGGTTCATATTTGACCCCAGGACTTGAGACTAGTAGTTGCTCGGACCTAAAACAGAGACAGGAGGGTTTCCCTGTTTGTCTCCTGTTGACATATTGTACTTCGAGGTTGGGCACTGTGGGAACAGAGGGTCTGACCCCTGGAGTGCATTTGTGACAAATACTATTAGAGAAAAAAGAAATACATCACGGGTGAATGCGAACAAAATGGCGGTCGACTGAAGCAGGTGTCTGTGGAGGTCTGACATGTGCGGATCGACGGTGGACAAAAAATGTGGTAGGTCTGGGTGACTGCCCTCTTTATAGGATAGGCGGACAGGCAGTCCCCGTGATAGGCTGCTACCTAGATGTTTTCCGTGTGGTCCTGGCGGCTTCAGTCCTACCGGTGTTGCCTGCTGCAAGAGCCTCCTCAAAGTAAGATCAGATTTTACCAATGCAGCCTGAATACTTCCTGATAGAAAATGCCATGACCTGGATTTCTGGAGCAGAATGAAGGTAGTTTGGCATTGAGTGGGGATGCAAAATGATCCACATCTGGGATACCGCACTCACCAAAAAGCGATCTTACGAAATCTGGAGCTAGTGACCGCTCATGAGGATCTGCCTCTGTTCAGCTGAGCTCGTCTACCTGAGTATTCTGGACTCCTGGCCGATAAATGGTTTGGAGTGGGATCCCCTGTTCCAGTACACTTCCCACACTCTTATCTCCTCCTAGCAGAGGATAAGAATGTGCTCCTCCTTGTTTGTAGATGTAGTACAGGACAGACTTGTTTTGTGGCTGACTTGGTCCACTAGGGCTCTCAGGCCATACGAAACAGCTCGCATCTCCAACACAGATGTGGAGATAAGTCTCCAATGGGTCCTAGACATCTTGTGTTTGGAGGCCCTGACACTGAGCCCCCACCACAACAGGAAGGCATCCATGGTGAAAGTCACCTGATGCTCTGGTTGGGAGAAGAAGCAGCTCTGGAGGAGACTTTTCTCCACTGACCACCACGTGAGTGACCAAACCAGGGGCTCTGTCACATGAATGGGTTAAGTCTAAGAATATGATACTTGCGACCACTGTGCATTCCATACTCTGATCAGCAGGTTAAACTTTCTAGTTCTTCGTGACTGCCTTCCCATAACATAAAAATGTTGTCGATAAAACATAGCCAGGTTTTTATATTTGGACTAAAAGGGTTATTTGTTGCATCAAATATATATGTCACCTCAAATTTGTTCATATACACGTTAGTGTATGCTGGAGCCATGGCTGACCCCACAGCAGTGCCTCGAGTCTGCTGATAGAACTTTGCATCGAATTAAAAAATAATTTTTACTCAGGATTACTTCCGCCATATCTTGTAATATCCTAGTATGTGGCTTGGATCCTCTCGGCCTTTTGTCTAGAATTCCCCCATGTATTCCACTTCCTGTGCATGTGGGATGGAGGTATATAAATCAGTCACATCAAATGTGACTAAATACGTTCCCTCTCCCATAAAAACACTAGTGACCCACCAGGCATGCCCACAGTCTCTGGGATAGGTTCAGTGTTCGAACCACTTTCCAAATACATCAAATTTCATTTACAGCCGTTACCTGAACAAACAGGCATATGTGAGGGACAAAACAGATATGATCACCAAACTAAAAAAATTTTCTGAGCAAGGACTGGGAGGGGGCACATATTTAGTCACATTTGATGTGACGGATTTATATACCTCCAAGAGCCGACTGAGTGTCGGTGGATACTAATTCCTGCCGTAGGGCACGGACTTGGCAAGGAGGGTACTGCACAGATTCCAGAGGCAGACCCTGACTGACCACCTCTAGAACCCACCTGTCCATGGTGACGGCGGACCAGGCGGAAAGGAAGTGGTGGAACCGGCCCCCCACAGTAGGACCCAGGGGGTGTGTAACGAGCATGATCATGGCACCCCCCTATCCCATCATTGGGCAGGCTTGGAGGACCCGTCTGAGGCACCACCAAGGCCACTGACCTGGGCCGGGGCCACCAGGACCGAGCCTGCTGGCTAGCCTGATGCAAGTCTGGTTTTGCCATAGGAGTGGAGGACCGAAAGGGCTTTCGCTTCTATTGGCTAGAGCCCTTGGGATCCTTCTGTGCGCATGTTACGGAGTCCAAGGTGACAGACTTCTCGATGCGCTGGAGGTGACCCTCCACGCCGGGCCCAAACAGGTCAGTGCCTAAGAAAGGAACATCAGCCAGCTTGTGCTTCATGTCTGCCATGAAGGTCGAGATCCACAGTCAAGCCCTACAGAGTATAGCTACTGTGGCCGCCACAGAGCAGGCACAGGAATCTTCCAGATCCAGAGCCATTTGAAGCTGATCGCCACAACCCAGCCCTGATCTTGGACCCGTTTGACCGTGGTCTGGAGGTCCGCAGGCAGATGAGGAATCACCTCATCCAAAGAGCCCAAGAGGGCATGGGAGAAGCGTGCCATCAAGACAGCCAAGCTCGCCTGCCAGAGGCTGAGCGAGGAGGCAGCTTAGACTTTTTTAGCTGCATGGACCAATTTCTTGAACTCCTTGTCTGGCGGCTTGTCGATGTCCCCGATACTGCCCGAACGCCGAAACACTGAGTCAGCCACTAACCCCTCAGCTGAGGGGTGCTCCGTGAAACCCGAGAGGGTACCAATGGGCACCGCATACTTGCGGGCCATCTGGGCAGAGAGCGCAGGGCAGGATGTGGGGCACAGCCAAAGCTCCAGGGTTGGGCTGACAATGGCCTTGGCCTCTGGAAAAGCCTCCGTTGGAGAGTCCCCTTTACCCAGAATCTCTGTAAAGGGATAGGAAGCCCGCTTCTGGGCGGCTCCATTTTCATCCCTGTGGACTCAGAGGAGGCGGAGGATGCCTATGAAGGAAGAGGGCCCTTCCTCTGTTGATAGGTCCCCCATGAACTCCTTGTCGACCGGACGGGAGTGCAGTGAGGAATCTTTGGACTCCGAGGGGTCCGCATAAAGCAGCCAACCGCCTGAGTCACCTTCAACCCTCCAAGGGCAGTCAGGTGTGACAGTGACCAACAGCCGACCGGGAAAACCCATGGCCGGCCAAGACTTCTTGGTCAGAGCGCCGGTCGACGGCTGCATGGGTGGCTGCTCCACCACAATTGGCAGAAAGGCCAGCTTCAGCCAAACCAGAACAGTTTTGACCGGCACTGCTGGGGAAGGAACGTTCTTGACTGACCCCACAGGAGGAGTCATGTCCGCCTTTCGGGCAACAGCCAAGTGATGGCTGGTGTGGAAACCAGGGTCGGTTTAGTACCGGCTAGCACCAACTGTTGCCACATAAGATCTTCATAGCGCCAACACAACTTGTGCCAAAGCCTCTCCTCACCTCAGGAGGACAAAGATGAGGAATAGCAGTGGCACCACTTCCCATGACGCTGAGAGCAGGAGCGCTGATGATGGCGGGAACTGCTCGACCAACTGGATGCGGACCGAGACCTTGATCTAGGCCACGGGGAAGCCAACAGGAGGATCTCGAAGGGACCGGGGAATGCTGAGGCTCCTCCTGGTCTGGATCGGTGACCAAAGGCTTCTGGTCAGCGGCCTGAGCAGCCCCTCCTGTAGTCAGAGGCAGGACCGGAGTCCTGAAGAGAGAGAGAGAGTTATCGGCCTCTTTGGATGACAACCGGTCGATTGGGTAGAGAAAAACCTCAGCCTCATCATCGTCCAGCATCTTTACCAACGGGGTCTCAGTGAAGCCAGTGGCCAAGCCGCAGTTTCGACTATAGTCAAAACCTGAGTGGTCTGAGACCAAGAGCATGCTCCCGGTCCCATGAACGTCGATGACTAGTTTTCTCCTTTTTCGACTCCTTCTCCTTTTGAGGTTGAGAGCTGCAAGTTTCAAAAGGACCCTGACCCTTCATCAGGAGGGACTGGCACAGCTCCTTGAAGGAACCTGTAAAAGTGGAGCCCAATTGGAGCAGCAGGAAGGCAGAAGCCGAAGAGGAGTGAGCAGCGGCCCGAGCCACCTCCTTCTTGAAGGCCACAAGCTGTTCTAGCTGTTCGGCGGACCCAGCAGCTGCAGAGACCACCCAAAGGGCATCCTTAGATTTGACCGGCAGATGCCGTTTCTCCAGACGGCCCAACTCGAGGAGGGCGAGACAGTCCTCAAGGACCATCGCGTGAAACATCTGACAGATACTGCAGGCCTTGGTATCAAGTTCTGACCCAGGCAGTAGACGCACGTGGCGTGGGGATCAGTACGCGACATCTTCTGCCTGCACGGGCACCTGAGAAATTCGAGTGCAGACCTGTTGTCCATCATGGTCGGGTAGCTCGAACATGAAAACCGAAAAGGTTGTGAAAGCTTTGGAAGCAATCCAAAAGGATCAGAAAGCACTATGGCCTACAACGCGGGAGAATGAAGGAGGGAACCTTCTAGCGGAAAGGAAGATCTGGCGTCATGGGGCACAGCCGAGGGACATACCACCCGGGTGGATGGGAGGAGCCAGCTTGAAGACTTTCCGGCACTTCTTAAAGGAGAAAGAACTCTGCCAGATAGTGTGGATAGAACATATCCACGTCTCTAGAATCAGTAGGTTAGTTACATTTATAGTTAGGTTTCCCTCCATTCCTGGTTTATCACATCATACACTGATCAGCAGGTTAGTTACAATTATAGTTAGGTTTCCCTCCATTCCTGGTTTAGCACACCGTACAATGATCTATAGGTTAGTCACATTTATAGTTTGATTTCCCTAAGTTCTTGGTTTAGAATGCTGCACCCTAATCAGTAGGTTAGTCACATTTACAGTTAGATTTCCCTCCATTCCTGGTTTAGCACACCGTACACTGATCTGTAGGTTACTTACATTTATAGTTTGATTTCCCTACGTTCTTGGTTTGGAATTCTATACCCTAATCAGTAGGTTAGTTACATTTATATTTAAGGTTTCCCTCCATTCCTGGTTTAGCACTGTACACTGATCAGTAGGTTAGTTACATTTACAGTTAGGCTTCCCTCCATTCCTGGTTTAGCACACCGCACCCTGATCAGTCTGTTAGTTATAGGTATAGTCTGGTTTTCCTACACTCTAGGTTTAGAATACCATATGCTGATCAGCAGGTTAGTTCAATTGTTATTCTGGTGTCCCTGTAGTCTCTCAGTCTTGGTTTAGAAACCATACACTGTGAATCAGGTAATGATCATAGCTTGGATTTCCTACACCCATCATATCATTGCACTGCCTACCTTTTCAGGGGCATCTCCGAAAGTTTAGGTTGGCAGTTCATAAAAACTCTCAAGTTCATATTGATTAGCTGGTTTAGGACCTAGGAGTGAGAAATGTTAGGTAATTACTAACAGGAAGCATTACTGTTGGAATACTACTGGAATAAAGGACTGACATTTTTTTTACATGACTTTACAGGAAATAACTGAGCTAATTTAACTGAAGCAGCAAGTCCTCTAACAGAAAACTCCATGAAGGGCAGAATGATTGAAAATATTGCATCTGATGAAACATGACGACAAAACATTAGTGTGACTAAAATATCAATACCAATCTTCCTTCTTCTCCCCATGCATTCAGCTTTTGGCCTTGGTCTGAAGACTCAGTTATGTGAGTTTACCACTCCAGGCTGCCATGGTATATCATGTAAACATTATGGCCCCTTGCACTTGAAGTACTCCCCTTCAAATGTGTCCACAAGTTACTGGCTGTTCACTGTGATACTGTATTGCTTATAATGTTTTTGTGCACAGTCTGCTTAATACTTATCCCCCCATACAGCTTTTTCTCCCTCGGCTACTCGCCATCAAGAATATAACTTTGTTCCATGGAAAAACCCTGTTCAAGCCTGGTATTCCCCTGTTCCCTCAGGTCCTGCTGCCTTCTACAGCTTTCTCTCCAGGCGGAGTGTCCCCCACTGAGGCAGTCCACCGAGTCCAAGAGGCAAGGATCCAGTGTTAGGGGTGGTAGGACCCAGGGACGTCAGCAATCATACAGACAGTCGTTGGATTATATTGTTTTCTCCACTGTCCTCCCTCCCTCCCTCCTCCCCTGGTGTGGGCAAAGCAGTCTGATGAGCAACTTATCCCACTACTGAGGAAGGCAGCGGCATGTGGAGCAAAGTCATTATATTGCACCCAATGAGGAATTAAGGGTAATGACTGGTGCCTGGTACCTTAAGCAGAAAGGAACCCCAAATTCAGTGTCTTATGCCTGCAGAGCTACTGGCTCTACTACAATCTTCCACATACCAAAAGCAATGGAGCAAGTCTTTGGGCATCTCGAGTAACAGGATCAACAATGGCCACCACGTCGAAATATGCCTGGCCTTCCTTCGGCCTCAATTTAATGGCACTAAAAAAAAACAAAGACAGATTAAACATCCACATTTTGAGGCATATGTACAGTACACAGGCAGTTCAAAGTTTTCTTTCATTTTTTTATACAGCAGCTGAGCCTTAATCAGTTGAGAACTGCTTCCAATAATTTGTAAGCAGAAAAATACACACAAGCATATACCTAACAAGATATAATGCTTTGTTAGCCTAAATTTGACGGTGCTTTCCATATATATAATAAATAAGGGATATGTCATGAGTGCTTCAGAAACATTTGAGTGCAGGTTGACCCTATGACATCACAAGTGGTGAAGCCATGAGTGATTTCACAGGGTTAATCTGCACAAGAAAAAACTAGCGGCCCTATTTCTAGGCACCAGTGGCATATTAGATTTATCCAACGCTTTTGAGGATTCCAGATTTAAATTTTATTTTTAAAACTCTTACATAAAGAAGTGTTTTATCAGTTTTTCATTGTCTTTTTGGATGGATGATTGGCTTGGGATGGACGAGCGAGGTGGATGATGCTACTGCATTTGTCATTACAGATTACGTTATTACGTACATCCTAGTGCTGAGAGAGACAGCAGTGGTTTAGAAGCAGTCAGGCTAGAAGTGAGAATGGGTACTGGTTGAAAGGTGGCCAATAACTGAGGCTCCCCTGCCGAGAGGATACAGCTGCAGTGCCAGTTGGGGAAATGGGGACTGACAATCGGGAATACACAGGGAGGTATGCCAGACTACAGTGATCACTACGGTGGAACTGAGGTAGTGTTGCTGTATGGGATTCAAAGTCAGTTTGTGATGCTTTATGATTTATTTTATTTACAAGAAGCAAGGGGGAAGAAAGCAGAAGTGACTTCACAGAGTCTGCCGTGAAATGGAACCATCTGGTGGGAGCCACCACACAAGTGAATTTTCTATGTTCCAAAATTAGAACTGTGCTTCCCGTGCTGGCTTCTACCAATCAGGACCTACAGTGAAGATATTTTTATATTCTTACTCTAGGTGCAGATGTCACAAAAATATCACTGATATTTGCCACAAAATATTCTAACAAGCGTTGGATAAATATATATCCCATGATGCTTTGCATTATGGAGGTATGGGTGATTTTGTATTTCCTTGAAAGCTGGCTTTGTTGTCAATGTTCTTTTTGGGTAACTTCTGTATTTCTTGCAGGGCTGCTCCACAGAAAATGTAAATTATGTACCTACCATGATTCTTGATCTTCTTGGATGAACTCTCCACCACTCATTCACACTGACAGGATCCCATCAGTGTGAATGAGTGGTGGAGACTTTATGTCCAGGAAGATCCACAGTCCTCACAGTATTAACTTACTGACAATCATTACAAAGAATCAGGCATTCGACCACGAACAAAAAAAAGATCCATAAGCTGAATATTACTACAGTGCAACATTTTTTATTGTGCAAACACTCTTAGACACCATCAGATGGGACATACCACCAACATTTCACGCATCTGCATGTGCCCAGTCAAGAAGTCGGTCTCCGGTGGCAATCCTGTTAAATAAACCTATACCATAAAGTGACAATACTTATTATTCACTACATATACAAACATTTTAAATGTGCACTTTTCAAAAACATTTTAAACCCACCAAAGGACATTCAACTCTATTTGGGACTCAAGGGATAAACTTATAAAAAGTTTCTCTCCATTTAACAGACATACCTTTTCTCACTCTATTAATATAGGCAGCGTATAGGATGCTGTTTATACTCTGGTCATAGCCTTATATTTGATAATGCCATATTTCATCACAGCACATCAAAAAATCACCCACGACTATGTGTAGGATGTTTTCTCCAAGACTACACCTTATTGTAATATCCAACACTTCGCTTCCTCCAGATCTTGGGAACCATTACAGTAAAGTGAACGTTTCCCAGTGTAAGGTAAGTTATTAATTTAGGGGGTTCAAAAAATATAAATAAAATCATGCTGCAGTATTCTGTTTTGGCAGGTAAGAGAGAGAGGAAGCGAACTGTCATGGGGTGAACTGCCATTAGCAAGCTGACGTGCTTTGGTGTGTGCAGGATGCTGTAGTTTATATTTAAGTCATATCCCTATATTTGATAATGCCATATTTCATCACATCACATCACAAAATCACCCATGACTGCGTGTAGGATGTTTTCTCTAAGACTTCCCCTTATTGGAGCACCCATAGAAATGTAATGTATCACAAGGCATAAAAATGGAAATTATGTACCTACCGTAATTCTTGATCTTCTTGGACGAAGTCTCCACCACTCATTCACACTGATGGGATCTATGCCGGAGGCGCTAGGACCCAGCGGGGGCAAACTTTTTTTTGCAAGAGGGCCGGCGCCACAGATGGAGCCACAAGGAGTGGCACCACGAGCCTCGGCTCCTGCGGCAATGACTATCTCGGCGTTGACCCTCCAACCACCTCAGTACCTTTTTTTCAAGGAGGTACAGCGTAACTGACCTAGAAGGATAGCCTGACAAAAACCAGATGCAAGATAGTCCGAGCGACCCGTATAAGAAGTGTCAAGAAAGAAGTCTTCACAGCCAAAAGATTGTGGGAGTGAAAACCAACAACAGAGGTGATCTCGGGGGATGGTGGGTGGGAGTGTGAATGAGTGGTGGAGACTTCGTCCAAGAAGATCAAGAATTACGGTAGGTATGTCATTTCCATATCTTCCTGGACATAAAGTCTCCACCACTCATTCACACTAATGGGAGAGTACCGAGCTAGTAATCCCCCGAGAGGACGGCAGGAGAGACCAAAAGCTCACAAATTTAGGACAGAAGTCCATTAAGGATGGTTCTGCCAAACAAACTATGTTGTCTGGCATGGACATCCAGGACATAGTGTTTGACAAAAGTATGCACTGAGCTCCAGGTAGCCGCATTGCAAATATCTGCAATGGGCATGTTGCGGATTTCCACCAGGGATGCAGCGACCGCTCTAGTAGAGTGAGCGCACACTCTGCCCTCCAGCTTAACCTGCGCCATGGAATAACAGGGATGAAGACATGCCACCACCCATGCTGAAATGCATCTGATAGCAACAGGTTGACCCAGCCGGGTCTCGCTGAAGGAAACAAACAGTTGTTGAGCTTTGCAAAATTCTTTTATTCCATCTAAATAGAAACGCAAAGCTCTTTTGACGTCCACAAAATGAAGGGAACACTCCCCTTCATTTTGGAAGTTCACAAAGTAAGTAGGAATGACCAAAGGTTGGTTTAGATGGAATTCTGAAACAACCTTAGGGAGAAACTTAGGATGGGTCCTAAGAACTACTTTGTCCTTATGAAACACAGTATAAGGAGGGTCCGTGACTAAGGCATGTATCTCAGAAACCCTGTGGGATGAGGTAATGGCCACCAGGAAGGCCGTCTTCCAAGTGAGAAATTTCAACTCACAGGTAGCTAGAGGCTCGAAAGGCTTTCCAGTGAGCATGTCTAGCACAAGATTAATGTCCCAGGCTGCGACTGGACGTCTGATAGGAGGTCTGGTTTGCAGAATTCCCCTTAAGAAACCTCTTAACCACAGGTAACTGAGCCAGTGACAAGGAAAGTACTGGCTCATGATAAGCTGAAATGGCACAAAGGTGAACCTTGACTGTAGAGTATTGCAGACCTGAATTTGAGAAGTCTAAAACTACTCTAGAACTTTATCGGGTGGACAGGAAAAAGGATTCAAAGAGGATTTTGCACACTAGAGTGAAAAGTGCTTCCATTTGGCTGTGTAAGTTTTCCTAGTAGCTGGCTTGCACGCAGCCAGAAGAATATCAAACTCTGTGAGAAACATTGAAACTGTTCACTTCTATCTCTTCAGTTTGAAGTTTATTGTTCTAGGAATTAATACCTTTGAGCCAAGGCTCTTTTACAAAGGTTCCACGTCATTAAGTACAAAAACATAGTAGACAGTGTTACACAAACAATCAGTAAGCCGTTTAACAAGGCCACAACTTAGTAACATTTACTGTATGTACAGAAAAGAAAAAGGAACTCAGAGGCAGTGTCAAGGGCAAGGAATAAGGATTGGAGAGCTTGAGAGGGAAGAGAGGGAGAAATAAGAAGTTTAGGAGCAGACAAAACCAGGTTAGTGGTACTCAGGTTGTCTTTGTCAAAGAGAGACCATGGTGGTTGAGTGAAACAAATGTAAGTGCACTCAGTGGGATGAGACTTTAGTCAAAGCAGTCACAGGAGCTGGAGGCTGTGACGTGAGCGTAAAGTATGGATTTGAAAGCTCCCAATGTCGTGGAGGATAGGGAGGGCAGGTTAAGGGCATTGTACCAGGTAGGGGCATGGTATGTAAAAGATCTTTGTCCCTGAGCAGTCCAGCATCTAGGGACAAGGAAAGGTTGGTGGTCAGATCTTCTGGTGGTATGAGTGCCATTGTTCAGGCAGAGCAGGTCCCGGATACATGGAGGAGTGAGTCCCAAGATTGATTTTTTTGCCATCACGCAGGTGAGATACATGAGGCGATTGGAAAGATGCAACCAACCGGTTTCCGTGTAGAGGTCACAAGTGTGGGTCCGTCTCTGTGCTCCAGTGAGGAGTCAGGTTTTGTTTAGTGCTGTTGAGATGCTCTTTAGTGCAGTGGTAGTAGCTGAGCCATAGACAATTAGACCATAGTCTACGATTCAGATGATGGAGCTTAGAACAGCAATCTTCAAGGCAGCTTGGTTGAAAAATTGATGGTTCCGGGTCAAAATTCCAATGCGTTGGTGCACTGTTTTTGCAGTGTTATCGATATGGGCTGCAAAAGTAAGACATTCGTCAAAAGTGATACCAAGGTATTTGAAGGTGTTCACTTGCTCTAGTGTATTTCCAAGAGAAGTTTTTATGACGAGTGGAGTATGCCTATTTCTGTTTTGATGACTGGTAAAAAGCATGACACTTGTTTTTTTTTGATTTAGGACCAGTTTGTGCTCAAGGAACCACTTTTCAACACATGAGAAAGCAAGCTGCAAGCTCTGTCATAGTGGATTTGGATCCTTATGGGAGGAGAGAATTACAGCGTCATCAGCACAGAGTATTAATTTTTCAGGGCAGGATTTGGGAAGTAAGTTTAGAAATAGGCTGAAGAGGAGAGGACCTAAAATTGAGCCCTGGGGGACACCAGAGAGGACCGGTTTGGAGTCAGAGAGAACCTCAGAGATTTTTACTGTTTGAGAACGTTGTGCCAGGTAACTTTTTACCCAGGCTCCAGGTCCCTTGGCTAGCTCAATGTTGAGCAGAGATTAGAAGGCTATGGTGAACAGTGTCAAAGGCCTTTGTGAGGTCTATGAAAACAGCTCCGGTTAAATAACCCTTATCCAAGGCTCTGTGAGTTTCACTAGAGAAATCAGGTAGGGCCGTCGACGTACTGTGTCCTTTCCTAAATCCGTGTTGCTGAATGCAGAGTAGATCGTACTTTTGAAGGTAGTCTGATAGTTGATCCGCCACGATCCGTTCAAGAGCTTTGGATAGGGATGGAAGTATAGATATGGGCAGATAGTTCCTTGGTGTGGATTTGTCGCCCCCTTTATGCACTGGTGTGACTATAGCGGCCTTCCATGTGTTGGGGAATTGACTTTGGCACAGGGAGAGGTTGAGAATTTTGGTGAGGGGGTGGATCACTTCTGCCAAGGTGAGGGACAGAAGTTTTAGATCAATGGTGTCACTGCTATTTCTAGGTTTAGAGCAGGCCTTTCAGGAGCCAAGTGTGAAGGTGAAGCGATCTCAGATTGGGATGGACTAGGGTCATTTTGTCCCCCTGGGACTCGAACTTGAGAAGTACCCTCTGAATTAGAGGAAGAGGCGGAAAGGCATATAGAAAGCGTTTTGTCCACTGCAGCCTGAACGCATCCTCACAGAAAATGCCCGGCCTAGGATTTCTGGAGCAGAAGACAGGCAGTTTTGTGTTGAGTGGAGATGCAAAAAGGTCCAGGTCTGGAGTTCCCCACTCTGAGTATAGTGACTGAACTACGGTTGAGTCGAGAGACCATTCGTGAGGATCTGTCTCTGTTCTGCTGAGACGGTCTGCCAGTGCATTCTGCACTCTCGGCAGGATGACCACGTGAATTAGAGCCTTGTGTTCCAAGCACCATTCCCACACTCTCATTGCTTCCCTGCATAAAGGGTAAGAGTGTGTACGGCCCTGCTTGTTGATGTAATACATCACTGCTTTGTTGTCCGTTTGAAGGAGAATGTTCTTGTGACACAGAATGCCCTTCAAAGCCCAGACTGTATAAAGGACGGCTCTCATTTCTAAGACATTTATGTGAAGCTGGGACTTGACTTGCGTCCTGAGACCACGTACCTTGAGTGTGGAGATTCTGACCGTGAGCTCCCCACCCCATCAGGGACGGGTCCGTGGTAATTGAGATCTGATGATCCAGGGGAGCAAAGGGATAACCTTCCAGAAGATTGTCCTCTTGCGACCACCAGGTGAGTGACCTCTTCAGAGGTTCTGTTCCCTTGATGAGAAAGGACTGAGGGTGAGTGGTTGGGACTACTGAGTACTGAGCACCCACTGAGAGGTTCTCATGTGGAGGCGTGCTAGGGGTACAGTGAAAAACCGAGGATGCCTTGAGACCCAGCATCCGTTG
Source organism: Neoceratodus forsteri (assembly GCA_016271365.2). NCBI lineage: Eukaryota > Metazoa > Chordata > Ceratodontiformes > Ceratodontidae > Neoceratodus > Neoceratodus forsteri. Next base: position 515,906,665 of record CM028137.1, read on the forward strand.
CAGAGATAGCTCGAACCGAGCTGTTCTCTCCGATATATTGGGCCATCTGTAGGATATCGCTCCTTCTGTCCTCTGGTAGGAAAGCTTTCGCACAGGAGGTGTCCAGAAGAGTTCCTATAATAGGGGCTTCTGGGAGGGCTGCAACTGCGATTTCTTGAGATTTAGCAGGAATCCCATGGACGTGAGAAAGTCTGAGTCTGTGGCTATGGCGTCAATAGTTCCTTGTCTGGAAGGGCTTGCTAGAAGCCAGTCGTCCAGATATGGGACCACTTGTATTCTGATCTTTCTGAGTTGCGCTACGAGAATTGCACAACACTTTGTAAAAACTCGCGGCACTGAGGATAGCCCAAAGAGCAGGACTCTGAACTGATAATGCTGGCCCAAAGCCACAAACCGTAGCTATTTGTGATGCTTTGGGTGAATGGGAATATGATGGTAAGCATCCTGCATGTCCAGGGAGGCTAGCCAGTCATGTTGATGAAGCAAAGGTAACAGGGTTCCTAGCGAAATCATTTTGAACTTCTCCTTGGGAAGAAATCTGTTCAATTTTCTGAGGTCCAAAATGGGGCGCATGCCCCCAGTTTTCTTTGGAACTAGAAAGTAATGGGAGTAGAACCCTGTGTTACGTTGATCCAGAGGAACTATTTCTACTGCCCTGTGGTTCAGAAGGCCTTGTATCTCGGAAGCGAGAAGATCTGACTGACATACGGACAGCCTGGGCTGCCATTTTGGGGGACGATCCGGAGGGGTCTCTGAAAGATTGAGGGAATACCTCTCTCAGATTATCCAGAGGACCCATTTGTCCGATGTTATGGACTTCCACCGGTTGTAGAACTGAGTCAAATGACCTCCCACTGCTGAGAAAGAGTCCCCCTCGGGCAGCTGAGGTGGGAATTGGTCCAGAGATTCAGAAGGCGGCACTGGGTGCTTTGGGCCCTTGAGCCTTCTGTTGCGTTTTCTTTTGAGGCTGAGGGGCTTGGTGTTTATTAAAACATCCCCTGCCCGGAAAGGACTGACGGTTGTGAAACTGATGCTTCTAGGGACATGGATATGTTGTTCATCCACACTTATTGGCAGGTTCCTTGCCGCTTTAAATCTTGCCGGAAGGTCTTCAAGCTAGCTCCTCCCACCCACCCGGGTGGTAAAACTCTCGGCTCCGCCCCATGACGCCAGATCTTCCTTACCGCTTGGAAGCTCAGGTTCCCTCCTTAACGCTCTGCGATTAAGTTTTGGGCCTAAAATCCTTCGGTTTAAAAAAAGAGAAAAATTTTTATAACTTTTCTCGGTCTTCTTCCTTCGCGGCTGCGATGGACAAATCGATTCCCGGATTTCGGAGATGTCCCTGTGGGCAGAAGATGTCTCGGACGGACCCGCACTCCACGTGCGTTTATTGCCTTGGTCAGGAGCACGACCCGCAGGCTTGCGACCTGTGTTCCTCCTTCTCGGTCTACGTCCTCGAGGACCGCGCTGCCCGCCTTCATCTGGGGCATCCCGAAAGAAGATTTCCTCCGGTCAAATCCAAAGAGGCCCGACTGGCGGTTTCCGCGGCTGCGGGATCCGCCGAACAACTAGAGAGGTTGGTCGCCTTCGAAGAGCAGGCGGCTCAGGCCGCGGCTTCCTCTTCTGCGCCTTTGTCCCTCTATCACTCGGGACCTCATATTCAGCTTCCTTTAAGGAGCTTTGCTTGACCCTCTCAACTAAAGGTGAGGGTCCTACTTCTTCGAGTCCGTTTTATCGATCGAAGAAGTCGAAGAAGTCTCATCGTCGACGCTCTTGGGAGCGGGAAAGATCCCCCTCCCCTCGTCGACAATCGAACTCGGTCGATTTCTCGGCTCCGGCCACTGGCTTCACGGTGCCCCCGTCAGGCCAGGTGACTGAGACTCCCGCCGCACCAGGTCGAGATTTTTCTCACCGTTAGACGGGTTGTCGGCTGGAGAAGCCGAGATTCCTCCTCCCGGTTCCCCGGTGAGAGCTGAGGATACCGCTGCTCTCCGCATCGGTGAATCCGGAGCCGCCGGTTTTGCCGACCGAACCGAGGGATCGCCGATCTCGGCTCCCGCCTCACCGACCTCGGCCTAGCCGAGATTCTTGGTCTCGGACATTCTAGGTCCAGCCGCTCCGTCCGACATAGACGGTCTCGTCTCGCACTGCTGGGCAGCGGCGTCGCGCTTTTCTTCTTCCTCCTCGGCCGAGGAGGGAAGGCTTCGCTGCAGGTCACGCAAAAATACGTGACCTCATGTGGCAACAAATTTTTCTGGCCAATAGCCGGCTCAGGCCTCTTCTCCGCCATTAAGTGGTTGCCACCGGACCAAGTGGTCGAGGAGCCTGTTTCCAGGCCAGTTGTCCGACCCATTCCGGCTGCCCCACCAATTGTGGTGGAACCGCCTCCACCTCAGCCGACAGCTGGGGCTCCGACGAAGATTCGTGGTTGGCCCAAGGCCTTCCCGTGAGGCTGTCGGTCACCACGCCTGACAAGCCTCGCAAGTGGAGGGTGGCTCAGGCTCCAGGCAGCTATTCAACAACTCGTCGGAGTCGGATGACTCCTCCTGTTCTCCGCGTTTTGAATTGAGTCCTCTGGGGGCAGTCAGTGGACGACAGCCCTTCGTCCTTCCTAGGACTTCTTAGGCTCATCTCAGAATCCACTGGGATGAAGCTTGAACCCGTATCCAAACGGGCCAGATATCCCCTCACCGAGATTCTGGACCGAGGGGATTCTCCCACGGAGGCCTTTCCAGTGGCCGAAGCCATTGTCGGGCCGGCCCTGGAACTTTGGCAGCGTCCGGCTTCCTGTCCTGCGCCTTCGGCCAGGAGGCCAGGAAGTATGCGGTCCCTACTGGTTCTCTGTCCAGGTTTTCTGAACACCCCTCGGCTGAAGGGTTGGTCACAGACAGTGTTTTCTGGCGTGCCGGTAATGCCAGGGACGTGGACAAACCGCCCGACAAAGAGTCCAAGAAATTGGACTACTCGGGGCGGAAAGTGTATGCTGCCTCTTCTCTCAGCCTTCGTCAGGCCAGTTCGGCCGTCCTCATGGCACATTTCTCCCATGCCCTGTTGGGTTCCCTGGATGAGGCGGTCCCTCATCTTCCCGCTGACCTGCAGACTACGGTCAAGCAGGTGCGGGATCAGGGCAGGGCAGTAGCCAAACAACAGCTCCAGACTGCTCTGGATATAGGAGACTCATGTGCCCGGTCAGTGGCGGCCGCTGTGGCCATGCGTCGGTGGCGTGGCTGCGAATATCCACCTTTACCGCGGATACCCAGCACAAGCTTGCGGACGTTCCTTTCCTGGGAACAGACCTGTTCGCCCTGGAGTGAAGGCCACCTCAGAGGATCGAAAAATCCAATGCCACCTTGGATTCGGTCTCGCCTCGCAGGAGGGCAAGGGTCATAAGCTCCAGTCTAAGCCCTTCGTCCCTCTACTCCCGCCGCACGCCGCCCAACAACAGCGTCAGGGCCAGCAGGCTGAGACCTTGGTATTCAAGCCCAAGCCATCGGCTTCCTCTAATAGGAAGCAAGGAGGAAAGGCCCTGGTAGTCCCCAGGCGGTCCTTCCTCCAAGCCTGCTAAGTGAGCGGGCTGAGGTGTCACCCCATCCCTTCCCTGCCCTGGTTCCCCGTGGAGGGACGGCTCCTGACACTTCCTTTCGCCTGGTCCGCTGTTACCACGGACAGGTGGGTTTGGAGGTGGTGGGAAGAGGCCTGCCTCTGGAATTCGAGCAGGCTCCGCCTTCAGAGCCGTCGCCCAGCAGAGGGTCCCCAGAATCTCTACAGGCTCGTCGAGCCGACGCCATCCCTCCTCCTTCAGAAAGGGGTGATAAAGAGATAGAGGACCTCCACCAGAACCAGGGTTCGTGTCCAGGTACTTCCTGGTCCCGAGCGGACGGGGGCTGACGCCCATCTTGACCTACACGACCTGAACAAGTTCCTAAGGTCTCGAACCTTCAGAATGGTCACTCTGGCTCAGATAATACCATCTCTGGAACACGGCGTGTGGTTCTGTTCTCTGGACTTCCAGGACGCGTTCTTTCACGTCCCTGTCCGTCCGTCTCATCAGAGATTCCTCCGCTTCAGAGCGGAGGGATCCCTCTTCGAGTTCCAGGCCATGCCCTTCGGCTTTCTTTCAGCTCCCAGGGTCTTCACCAAATGCATTGCAGTGGTGACAGCTTTCCTGCGGCGCAGAGGGGTCCAGGTGTACCCTTACCTGGACGATTGGCTGATAGCAGCCCCCTCCAGGTTGGAGGTGGAGCGGTCCAGAAATCTGGCCCTCCGGGTTTGCTCTCAACTGGGCCTCCTGATCAACGAGGCCAAGTCGGAACTCGAGCTGAAGCAGGCGATATCCTTCATCGGGGCAGAGCTCGACTCTCTTCGAGCCAGAGCACGGCTCCCGGCGGACAGGGCGGAGGTTCTTACCTCCTTGGCCCAATCATTTCTGGTTGGGCAATCGCGCCCTGCCCGGACTTCCTGACTCCTGGGTCTTATGGCGGCCTGTACCAGCTGAGTCCGTTGGGCACGCTGGCACATGCACCCTCCAGTGGGGTCTGGCCGGCCAGTGGTCACAGCTTGCGACCCTCTGGACCAGCGTGTGGGACGACCCAGGAGATGTGGAACGCTTTCCAGTGGTGGACCGTTCGTCCCATCTGCAGGAGGGTATCCGTTTGTCCGCCCGAGCAGCGGTCTCTCTGCCGACCGACGCCTCTTTGATGGGTTGGGGTGCCCATCTGGGGAACACCGAGCGCCGGCCTCTGGTCCCGGAGTCCCGATGCCATATCAACCTGCTGGAGCTCTGCGGTCTGCCTAGCTCTCACCGCCTTTGCTCCGTTTCTCCGGGTCAAGTGGTCCGAGTCAGGCGGACAATACCACGACCATGTACTATCTAAACCGCCAGGGCGGGAGCTGCGTCTTGCCTCTATGCAAGGAAGCTCTCCGCATCTGGTCACTAGTCCGCAGCCTGGAGGCGGATCTCCTGGCCATTCATGTGGCAGGAGCCTCCAACACCCTGGCCGATGCCCTGAGCCGGATAGGGGCTGCATCGCACGAGTGGTCTCTCCTGCCGGAGATAGTACAAGACCTGTTCTCCCACTGGGGCACACCTCTGGTGGATCTGTTTGCCTCCAGGGAGAACGCGAAGCTGAGGCTGTTTTATGCCCGCTCCCCTCAGCAGGGCTCGCTGCAGGGGGATGCCTTTTCGAGGCCGTGGACCCCGGGCCTCTTTTACGCCTTTCCCCCCGTTCCCCTGATTCACAGGGTCCTGCTGAAAGCGAGGAGGGACAAGGCGCAGGTGATTCTGATAGCCCCAGACTGGCCTCGCCAGTTCTGGTACCAGATCTCCTCAGTCTCAGCTCCAGGACTCGTGGCAGCTTCCAGCTCGCCCGGACCTGCTCTCAGTCAATCAGGGAAGGTGTTCCATCCGACCTTCAATCCCTGCACCTGACGGCCTGGTTCCTGAGCGGCTAGAGTTCCAGGCCTTGGGTCTTTCCGACGAGGTCCTCAACGTCATTGAGGCGTCCCGTAGGAGTCGACCAGAAAATGCTATGCCTTCAAATGGAAGAGGTTCTCCATTTGGTGTCGGGAAAAAGGTTGGACCCTTTCTCGTGTCCTGTGTGAGCATTTTGGACTATCTATGGTCCCTATCTAGTCAAGGGCTTAGGTGGCGACCACCTAAGGTGCACCTGGCAGCCATTTCTGCTTACAGGGCGGGCGGTCAGCAGTCAGTGGCGCAGGAAAAAGTGGTCGGGCGCTTTTTCAAAGGCCTTGATCACATTTCCCCTTCAGTGGGATTTACTGCTGGTACTGGCAAAGCTCATGGGCAAGCCATTCGAACCAATGCACAGGTGTGGTCTAGATCCCCCCCCACCTGTCGTGGAAGACCGCCTTCTTGGTGGCTATCACGTCAGCCAGAAGGATGGGAGAACTTCAGGCGCTTAGCATCGAGTCTCCTTACCTGGTCTTCCACAGGGACAAAGTTGTCCTACGCCCCCACCCGAAATTCCTTCCGAAGGTGGTGTCGGAGTTTCACCTTAATCAGGTGTTGACTCTGCCAGTGTTCTACCCCAATCACACCTCGGAGGCCGAATATAGGCTCCATACTCTGGACCCTAGAAGGGCGCTCGCTTATTATAAGGAGCGCACGGCTGAAATTCGGGGAGAGGTTCGCCAGCTGTTTGTCACCTACGCTGAAGCCGCACCTGGCAGACCTGCAGCCAAGCGGACGATAGGCAGATGGGTCACCTCCTGCATAAATCTCTGCTATGAGTTGGCGGGCATGGAGCCTCCCAGAGGATAAGAGCTCATTCTACCTGCCATACTGCTGCATCGGTGGCTGCTTCCAGGATGTCCCTATCCAGGAAATCTGCAGGGCTGCTACCTGGAAGTCAGCACACACCTTTATTACCCATTACCACATCGACCTTGAGTCACGTCGGGATGCTGGTTTTGGGGCCTCGGTTCTCCAATCTCTGTTCCCCAAGTAAGTATGTAGGGGGTGTGCGCCTTGCCTCCCTCCTCCCGGAGAACTGCTAGGAGTCTGCCAATAAGTGTGGATGAACAACATATCCATGTCCCTAGAAATACAGGTTACTCACCTGTAACAGGAGTTCTAGGAATGGTATATGTTGTTCATCCTATCTCATTCCTCGGCCGGCGCACAACCTGAGCTTCAGCGGGCCAGATCTGGCGTCATGGGCGGAGCCGAGTTTTACCACCCGGGTGGGTGGGAGGAGCTAGCTTGAAGACCTTCCGCAAGATTTAAAGCGGCAAGGAACCTGCCAATAAGTGTGGATGAACAACATATACCATTCCTAGAACTCCTGTTACAGGTGGGTAACCTGTTTATTAACACCCCCCAAGAGAGGCGGGCAGGTAGAGCCAATTTAATGGCCAACCTAGTCTTTTGTGTGACCTCTAGAGCTTGCTCTACTTGAGGACCGAAGAGATGCATACCGTCAAAGGGTAACACCATGACCTGTTGCTGGGCATCATTCGTGAAGCCTGAAGTGCGCAGCCAGGAGTGACGGCGGGTACAAATGCAGGCCGCTGCTCAGGAGGCAGTATCGAAAGCATCCATAGCTGCTTTAACCTGCTGGTTGTTGGACTCGATACCCCAGGTTATGGTTTGAAGAAGTTCTGAAGTAGTGTCAGACTCCGGTAGAGCTTCTACCATTTGTTTGAGCGAATGCCAAAGAACGTACTGATATTGGGAGAAATAACCCTGGTAGCTTGCAATACACATACCCAGGGTGGAAGCAGCAAAGACTCTCTTACCTAAAGTGTCTATCTTACGAGATTCTTTGTTTATAGTCGGGCTGTAGTAACCTGAGGGAGGATGACCTTATCATTCTCTGCCAAGACTACAATAGGGTCCGCAAAGGCTTGAGAGTCCAAAATAGGTCGACCCTTGGGAGCAGCATACTTTCTGTCCATGGACTTAGCCACAGAATGAATGAGAGCGGGATTATTCCATACCATTTGAGAAAGAGTCTCAAAGGAAGGCTGTACTGGGGAAGTTAAATCCATAAGGATCTCTGGGACATGAAGGTATTGGAGTCTTAAAAGCTTCCCAGGATTGATATCTGTAGATTGGAGAGAAGAGTGGAATTCAAATTTTTCAGCAGAGACTTAAATGACAGGTCCTCGACCACAGGCTCTGCAACAGGATTAGATCCTGTTCCTTCCACGTCATCACCCAGCCTAAGGTCTGGGTCAGGCTCAATATCATCTCCTGACGGCCCAGGAGGGAATGTATGGACAGGAAAGGAGTGAAAATCAGAAGGAAGAAAGGAAGGAAAAAGTTTGGATTCCAGAAGCCCTGAAGACTGGATGATGTTACAGCAAGCCTCGGCGCCAAAAAAGAGCATGGCACAGACAGAGCCCTTGACCCTGACAAACCCGATGGTGCCGACAAGCTGCATGGCACCGAGGATGGCACCGACAATCCCAACGGCGCAGAGGACAGCACCAACAGATGCATCGGTGCCGAGGACGGCGCCGAGCAACCCATCGATGCTGACAGCACCGAAATCAACACAGGGCTCTGAAAACTAGGATTTGAGGAGAAAGAAGGAAGAAAACCAGGAGATAAGAGGCATCGATGTGGCCCCCTGCACCACAGCCATGTGAGGGGGAAAACACCAGAGTGCGGAGTCGATGGCACCGAAGAAGGTGCCACAAGACTAGGGAGGCTCAACTGCCCTACCCGATCTCCCGAAGAGCCCGAGAGCCCCAGAGTGACTGGAGCAGGCAGCTGGACCAACCTCCAAGTCCACTGCTCCATCAGAGCGGCCCACTGATGAAACTGCTCATCGGAAGCCCTACCAGAGGCCGGGGAAGGGCTCCGATGTCAATGAGGTTGGTGACCAGAAACAGAAACCAGCGACTCCAGAGGAGGAGGAGACCAGCAACTAACCCCAATGACCGACCGTCGATGCACAGACATATCAGAGGGTGACCTAGAGTGATGCCTGCTCTTTTTTGATCTGTGGGCCGAAGAAGAGCTTGAGGCTGAACGGTACCGAAAATGTGACTGTTTTCTTTTATGCTTCCGGGGGACCACCCCTCCCCTCAGGCACTGGACCGTCCGTTGTCAGATCCCCCCTCCGGAGAGGGCGGTGGACTGGACCCAGCCCGGCTCACTGAACAGCTTTCATACGAAGTCTCCCTATCATCACCTGACCCGCTCACGGTCGACTCAGTCAATGTAGGCCGAGACTTCTTTCTTTTAATAAGAATAAATTATAGTATGCGATATACCACAAAATAATAAACTGAAAAAACTATGCTGCTATTTTTAAGTTTGACTCCTGGTGGGCGAGCGACATCATCACTGAAGTGCACTCAACGGCAGGAAAAAAGGAACTGAGGCGGTTGAAGGGTTGATGCCGAGATAGTCACTGCTGCACGAGCCGAGGCTCGCGATGCTGCTCCTCATGGCTCCATCTCTGGCGCCGGCTCTCTTGCAAAAAAGTTTGCTCCCGCTGGGTCCTATTGCCTCTGGCGTAGATCCCATCAGGGTGAATGAGTGGTGGAGACTTTATGTCCAGGAGGATCAAGTGAAAACTTTTTATTATTTATAGGTGGGGAGGTGAGGGAAGAAACCGTCAACAAGGCACTGGCTTGGCACACAAATTGGTGGTGGGATCGGGATGTGCTGCACAAAAAAGAAAACAAGGAAACTGGCAAGGCCAAATAAGGGAACACTAAGTAAGTGGCTGTGAACAAAAGGGTGCTAGCCACAGGGCAGGCAAGGGGATCAAGCTCTTTGCCCTAGCACCAAATGGAAAATCACTTCCATTTAAAGGCATAGCACCTACAAGTCAACTCCTTTCTGAAGGCCTCCGCGATGTGGAGGACATCCTCAGAAAGACCCAAGGCATGGAACTCTAGCTGCTCATGAGGCAGGTGGTGAGGTGCAGGGACCGCAGGTCGGTACCCTGAAGTCTGGTCAATGGATCCGGTCAGAAAGACAGTCATCACAGAGGTCCACAGCAAACACTGAGAAGATTCGGGTATCAAAACTGCTGTGATCTGTCTGGAGCTATCAGGATCATCCACGCCTTATCCTTCCCGGCCTTGACCACCACCTTGTGGATCGGGGGAAGGGAAGGCACACGAGGCCTGGGTTCCAGGGCCTCACAAAGACGTCTTCCAACAGTGTCCTAGACTGTGGGGAGGCAGGCACAGAAAAAGAGGTTATTCACCTGTAACACTAGTTCTAGGAGTGGTATATGTTGTTCATCCACACTCTTTGGCATGTCTCCTTCCGCTTTAAATCTCACCGGAAGTTTTCAAGCTGACTCCTCCCACCCACCCGGGGGGGGGGGGTATATACTCCGCCCCATGACGCCAGATCTATAGCCCACTGGAAGCAGGTTGTAAAAGGCCCGCAGCCAGGGACGCTGAGGGTCCGTAGGATGAACACATATACCACTCCTAGAACTACCGTTACAGATGAGTAACCTGTTTTTCTAGGAGTGTGGATATGTTGTTCATTCACACTCTTTGGCAGACTCCTAGCAGTTCTCCGGGAGGAGGGAGGAAAGGTGCACACCCCCTTCTTAGGGAACAGAGATTGGAGAACTGAGGACCCAAAACTAGCATCCCGGCGTGACTCAAGGTCGATGTGGTAATGGGTAATGAAGGTGTTTGTTGACTTTCAGGTAGCAGCCCGACAGAATTCCTGGATAGGGATGTCCCTAGAAGAAGCCACCGATGCAGCAGTATGGCAGGTAGAATGAGCTCTTATCCCTCTGGGAGGCTCTTTGAGTGCCAACTCGTAGCACAGACCTATGTATGATGTGATCCAACTTGCAATAGTCCATTTGGCTGCCGGTCTGCCAGAAGCGGCTTCAGCGTAGATGACATACAGCTGGCGAACCTCTCCCCGAATTTCCGCCATCCTCTCCTTGCAGTAGGAGAGAGCATGTCTCGGGTCCAAAGTATGGAGCTTGCACGCAGCCTCCGAGGTGTAATTAGGGTAGTATACTGGCAGAGACAACACCTGTTTAAGGTGAAATTGACACCACCTTCGGAAGGAATTTAGGGTGGGGGCGTAGGACAACTGTGTCCCTGTAGAAGACCAGATAAGGAGAATCCACCGAAAGAGCCTGGAGCTCCCCTGTCCTTCTGGGAGACGTGATAGCCACCAGGAAGGCCGTCTACCACGACAAGTGTGACAACTCACACTTGTGCATTGGTTAGAATGGCTTGCCCATAAGCTTTACCAGTACCAGCAGACTATCCCACGAATGTGGAGGTTCATGCTCCTGAGGGGATATGTGATCCAGGCCTTTGAAAAAGCGCCCGATCACCGTCTCTTGTGGCAACGTCGACTGACCGGCCTGCACCTGGTAAGCAGAGATGGCTGACAGGTGCACCCTAAGGGTCGATGTCCGTAGATCCGCTTTGGAGAGAGACCAAAGGTAGTCGAGAATGTTAGCCACTGGACAGGATAAAGGGTCCAGGCCCTTGCCCTGACACCAAATGGAAAACCTTTTCCATTTGAAGGCATAACATTTCCTGGTCAATTCCTTTCTGCATGCCTCCACCACGGTGTAGACATCTTCAGAAAGACCCAAAGCCTGGAACTCTAGCCGCTCAGGTACCAGGCTGCGAGGTGCAGGGATTGAAGGTTCAGATGGAATACCTTCCCGAATGAGTGATATCAGGTCCAGGCGTGTGCAAAGCCACTCCGGGGGCCTACAGCTGAGGCTGAGGAGATCTGGATACCAGAACTGACGCGGCCAGTCTGGGGGCTACCAGGATCACCTTCGCTTTGTCCCTCCTCACCTTGAGAAGCACCTTGTGGATCAAGGGAAAAGGAGGGAAGGTGTAGAGGAGGCCTGGGGTCCACGGCAGTGAGCCCTGCTGAGGGGGGCAGGCATGAAACAGCCTCTGCTTGGTGTTTTCCCTGGAGGCAAACAGGTCCACCATTGGTTTTCCCCAATGGGAGAACAGGATGTAAGCTACCTCTGGATGTAGAGACCACTTGTGGGATGTCTGGCCTAAGCGACTGAGAGCATCTTCCAGGTGGTTTGAGGCTCCTGCCACATGGATGGCTAGGAGTTCCGCCTCCAACCAGCTCACGAGGGTCCAGATGCAGAGCAGCTCCTTTGCACAGCAAATGGGAGTGCATGCCACCCTGTTTGTTGAGGTAGTACATGGTTGTGGTATTGTCCGTCTGGACTTGAACCACTTGACCCTGGAGCTGAGGAGCGAAAGCTAACAGTGCCAGTCGGACTGCTCTGAGCTCCAACAGGTTGATGTGGCATCAGGACTCCTCGGGGTCCAGAACCCGTGGGTCCTGTTGTCCCCCATATGGGCCCCCCAGCCCATGAGAGAGGTATCGGTCTTAAGTACGACCATTGGCTCGGGACGAACAAACGGGATCCTTCCTGCAACCGGTCTGGGCGGTCCACCATCGGAGAGCATCCCACATCTTCTGGGTTACAGTGATCAGCTGGCAGAAATGACCGTGGCGCTGAGTCCCCTGGGTGGCCAGCTCCCATTGGGGGCGGGGGGCATGTGCAACCGGGCCCAATGGACCACTGAGGTGCATGCCACCATGTAACCCATAAGGCACAGAAAGTGCCAGGCAGGACGCAAGTGCCCAACCATCAATGATTGGGCAAAGGAGGAGAGAACCTCTGCCATGTCTGCCGAGAGCCAGGCTCTGGCTTGACAAGAGTCAAGCTCTGCCCCGATGAAGCCCATCACCTGGGAAGGCACGAGTTCTGACTTGACCTTGTTGATCAGGAGGCCGAGTTGGGAGCAGGACTGGAGGGCCAGATCCCTGGACCTCTCCACCTCCTGTTGGGTGGAACCTGCAAGGAGCCAATCGTCGAGGAAGGGGTCAATTCCAACTCCCGACGCCGGAGATGGGCCGCCACCACTGCAATGCCTTTGGTGAAGACTCAAAGGGCCAATGACAGGCCAAACGGCATGGCTCGGAACTCATACAGGGTCCCTTTGACCCCCAAGAGGAGGAACCGCTGATGGGATGGACGGACTGGGACGTGAAAGAACTCTTCCTGCAGATCCAGTGAACAGAAATAGAAATTACGTACTTACCGTAATTATGATCTTTCTGTGTATCTTCACCATTCATCACAGATGGGTACTGGCCGGAGGTCAGGACCCCGCGGGAGCCTTTTTTTCTTTTTTTTTTTTTAAAAAGGGCAGGCGGAGCCGACGCAGCATCGGGGCCGCCTCGAGGCCGACGACTCACGTGGCGCCGAGGATTGTAGCTGTTGTTTGGTCAACTCCGCCTGACTACCAGTTCTGAGTCGCCGGAGAGGTAAGAGGAAGGGATGGAGGTGGGACAAGAGAGTCCAAGGGACAGAAAAAGGAAGGAAGAGCTGAACCAAAAGGAGAAATAACGACTGAGAGGACAGCAGAGACCAGACGAAACTAAGGGGACTGGGTAGGGGCCCCAACCTCTGGAAGCGGAAGGGGGGGGGGGGAGAAATTTCAGGACAGAGTGAGAGAAGACAAGGATCCAGGACCCTTGTCCTTCACCAGATTGTATACGAACTGCAAGGAGTAGCAAAGCTTACTTGCCAGTATTCAAGGCACAGAATATATGGCAATACCCCAAAAGCAGAGTCGGCTATACTGGAGAAGGACAGGGTACAGGGATTAGTACTCTCTCTGAAAGAAATCTGGTCAACAGGGTTCTTTTTTTTGTTTAACATTTGGATGACAGGAGAAGGGCAATCAACAACTCCCACCCTGCTAGGGTGGAGATATTCTGTAAAGAAGGAATGCCACTCGGGCTGTACCCTTTTTAAGGGGAAAAATTACACCCCCCTGTGTGTCCCTACGTTACCCTACTCAAGAGAGGGAGAGGCACAGAGGGAGGGGACCCAGAGACTGAGGCCCCAGGGGATGGTGATGGATCAGGATGAATGGTGAAGATACACAGAAAGATCATAATTATGGTAGTACGTAATTTCTATATCTTATCTGTGTCAATCTTCACCATTCATCACAGATGGGTGAGTACCAAGCCCCCCGAAGGGGGTTGACTGATTGCACCCTAAGGGACAGTGTCCCTTAGCCCTCAGTGAGTGACACACTAAGGGGGGGAAACTTCTGGGCCTGGGGAGGCCCGAGAGTGGGGAGAGTGAGACGGGGTCCCCCCGGGGGGGAAGAAAGTTGCCCCGACAAATGCCGTCTCACCCTACGGGAAAAGAGATAGGTTCCCTGGTGAGCAGAGCAAATCACCCTACGCCGGGCCAAGGGTGACAACCGTGAAAGGCGAAGCCATGCCGATCTTCTGGTGCAGATCGCTGTCCCTACCACCCTGGTAGCTACCTCGTTAGCGTCATAAGACGCCCTTGCTTGGTGCCATGCTAGCTCCAGGCCACGTGCAGAGAGCGCGATGGCTTGCCTGGTTTGCTCAGAGTCAGGCAAAGCAGCTAGGATCTGACCCAGCGCTGACCACAAGAACCTGTTGTAGGCTGCATAGTGGGCCTGATGAACAGAGATGGAGAGAAGCAACCGTGCCGAGTAGAAAGTCCTCCTCCCCCAGAAATTAAAATCTGAAGAGTCTTGATCAGGGGGCCGGTCACAGTGGAGGGCGCTGAAGTCGGCCAGGAGTGTCCAGGTGCGCTAATCGGACTCATGGATGAGGCATGGAACCTGGAGACTGGAGTGGAATACCTCTGGCTGAGGTCCCTAGGGGCAGGAACTCCGGAGAAGGGCCTCTGCCAGAAACGCATGGACGCCTCCTGAAAAGGAGCAGGCCAGGGAGCACCACAAGGGTGGCCGCCCCGAAATCGCCTAGAAAGGCATGCGCCGCATGCTCTGGATTGCTCGCGGATAGAGAGGAAAGGTGAAGGTCCTCCAACATCCTCGTGAGGAAACGCTGATACTCCGAGAGATCAGCGGCAGGAGAGATGTGGACAGAAGGTTCCTCACCCCCAGAAGAGGGGGATGAGGAGCTGGAGGTCACCATCTGCTCCGAGGGTGGCTGCTCGGGGGGAGGTTGAAAAACCTGACTGTCCAAGGCCCTAACGTAAGCAGGGAACTGAGAAGCCACCGCTCTGAACTGCTCCCAGGTGAAAGGCCCGGTAGGACGAAGAATGCCCGGGAGTGCTGGAGATTGTGGCAGAGGGGATGGGGCAGAGCCGAGTGAAGGAATCGGCTGGCCTCTGCCAGGGCTAGGGAGCAGACCATGGACACCCGGGGAAGGTGTCCCAGAAGACTCCGCAGCCGACAGCTGTACAACCACGTTGGTACTGCCTAGGCTGCGCCCAGAAGAATCCCCCCAGTGAGGTGACCGGGGCTGTATAGGTCCAGAAGGACGGTCCCCTGCCTCCAAAGAATAGGACCCTCTCAAGGAACCAGAAGGGGAAGGGCGGAAGTCCGCACTTCAGCTTCGTCCAGGGCCCGGGTGGACTCCAGAGAAAGGCCAACGCGCCGAGCCCACACCCCTCGACCCCTCAGAGTCTGAGAAGGTCCTGGTCCTCTGAAGGGTCAGCCTAGGTAGCTGGCAGCTCTGGGATGTCCCCAAGGGGGAAATCCAGGGCGCAGCACCCTCCCCAGCCGTAGACTTCCCGATGGGCCCCAAAGTTGGGCGATCGAGACACACCACGGGAGTGGGTACGTCTGCTGAAGGGTCAAGGAACCCTCCAAGACCAGGCTGCAAGGCTATGGTGGCACGCACCACAACTTGCTGGTCAGTGCCACTAACCCCGATCTGGAGGGGAACCTGACGCTCCTCAGCAGGGGGCTGACTCCGACTTGTCGAAGAGACCAACGGCTCACCCTCCTGTGCAGTCAACCCCGAAGGGTGTGACTGCCCATCCGACTCTGAGCCGGACTCCGGCTCCGAAGAGGTAGAATCCGAGGCCCTGAGCCAGACAGTAGGAGGGAGGAGAAAGCGACACTGCCAAGGGCCCAGAAACCGTGGCAGTGGACAAGGCCACCCCGCCTCCCAAGGCCCCGGGGCGGAGCTGGCAGAAGGTACGCAGCGAGACCAAAGGTCCGGAGCTAGCCAGCCGCCGCCCCAAGTCCATCGGGTACTGGGAGCGCGCCGGGACAGAGACGGTGCCGGGCAGCCCCAACAGAAGGCTCTGGAGACGCAGACACCGCCAGGTCCCCGGCCCGTGAGCGCCACCGAGTCGGCGGTGCCGCGTGCTAGAGTGCAGGCTCGGCGCCGACGCCAGGCCCCACGGCATCGCGAGCAGCACCGAGAACCAAGGCAGCGCCAACTGCCCCGCGGTGACCCGGGCGCCGCTATGGCGCCGAGCAGAGGCGGCGCCGGGCAACGCCGACCAATGACTCCGAGGGTCCCGCGGCGCCGTGCTCAACCTCGGCTCCGAGGCGAGACATAGCAAAAGGCGACGCTGGATCCAGGGTCGCGGCGCCGCGAGCAGAGTCGACGCCGCAAGCGGCACAGACAGGGCCCACGGCACCGAGAGATGAGTCAGTGCCGCGAACGGCGCTGAAGGCCTCAACGACACCGACCGACGGCGTTGAGGACGGCACCGACCCGGGCCTTGCGAACCGCAAGAGCGACACCGGGGGGCCTTCACCGTCGGGGTGATTGCCATGGCGGCGCCTCCCACCCGCCTCCCAGGGGAACGGGACGGGCCTCCTGCGCCGCGGGAGGAGTCTCAACCAAGGCTAGGCTACGGAGGTCGAGGCTCCCTCCTCCACAGTCCCATATAGAACCGGAGGGACCCGGAGGAAGGCCGAGGCGTGGCTTGGCCCGACGTAGTGAACCTGTCCCGAGAAAGTCATGAGCTCGTCCAACTTTCCACGACGCTGTTCGAGGACGCGGCGGTCCATAGAGAAGCAGGCGTCGCACGAATCCATGTCGGGAAACGGGCCAAGAGACGCGAGACACCGGTCATTATGGTCGGTCACGGAGAAATTGCGGCCGCACAGGCACCGACGCAAAGGAGGCCGCCCAGCCTTAGAGAACTTCTTGCCCTCCAACCGCGGCACATGACTACGGAAAACAACACCAAAAACTCTACGTACGCTTAATGTTAATAAAAAGGAAAGATCTTACCGGCGACGTCGAGTGGAGGCAGAATCCAGAACTAGCAGACCGCGGACTGGTGACGGAAATATCGCAGGCGTAAGGCCTAAAAAAACTGACAGACTTCAAACTTCAGGCTTCCCACGAGGCGACCTCGATGACGGGAGACGAAGAACTGGTAGTCAGGTGGAGTCGACACAGCTTAACGGCTAATCCTCGAGTGCCACGTAGTACATCGGCCTCGATGCTGCGTCGGCTCCGCCTGCCCCCTTTTAAATAAATAAATAAAAAGGCTCTCGCGGGGTCCTGTTGAAGATTGACACAGATAAGATCCACATGTTTCACTCCAAGGATGGTATGATCTGGGACCAAGTGACCATCCGAAAGGTGCGTGACCTGACAAACTGATTCCGGTCATGGAGATCTAGAATGGGGCACCAGTCCCCCATCTGCTTGGGCACCAGGAAGTACCTGGAGACAAAGTATGGGTCGCAGACGGATCCGTCACGATAACTACTGCCTCCTTCAGGAGGAGCTGAACAATGTCATCTAGAAGAGCCGAATGGGTGCATACAGAAATCCGTTCTTCCCGAGGGGCGCAGGCTCGGCTAAGAGGGTACTGCTCGAATTCTAGAGGCAGTCCCTGACCGACCACTTCGAGAACCCACCTGTTCGTAGTGATAGTGGACCAGGTGGAAAGGAAGTGATGGAGCCGGCCCCCACTAGAGGACCCAGAGCTGGTGTTATGGAGATATGGGTAGCAACCCCCACCCCATCACTGGGCAGGCTTAGAGGAGGAGGAGGCTCCAGGACCTGAGCCTCTGCCTCCTTTGCAGGCCTGTTGGGGTCCAGGCTTGGGCCAAGGGTGGCAAGCTTGAGCCTGCTGCTGATGCTGTTGTCCTCCTTGGTAGGAGGACTGCTGAACCGAAGGTGAAAAGTGCCGAAAGGGCTTCTTTTTCTTCTGCTGGTTCTTGCCCGAAGAACTCCTGTCAGAAGTGGCGTCCAAAGTGGCACAGAACTGTTCCATGAGCCGTAGGTGACCAGCCACCCCGGGATGAACAAGTCGGTCATGAGGAAAGGCACATCAGCTAACCTATGCTGAGTATCCACCGGGAAGGAGGAGAGCCTCAGTCAATCCCTGCGGCGAGAGGCCAGAATGGCTGCCATCGAGCGGGCACAAGAATCCACAATGTTCAGGGCCGTCTGGAGCTGCTGCTTGGCAACAGCACGGCCCTGGTCCCGGACCTGCCGTCCGTAAGGAGATGTGGGAGGATCTCATCTAATGACCCGAGAAGGGCAGGAGAGAAATGTGCCATGATGATGGCCAAACTGGCCTGACAAAGGCCCAAGGAGGAAGTCACATAGACTTTCCGCGCCGAATGGTCCAAAAGCTTGAACTGCTTATCGGGGGGATGGTCAGTGTTGGCAGAACTGCCAGTACGCCTGAACACAGAGGCCATTCACCAGGCTCTCGGGCGAAGGGTGATCTGTGAACCCCGCAAGGGACCCATGGGCACTGCGTACTTGCGGGCCATGCAGGCAGACGGTGCTGGACACGAGACAGGGCACTGCCATAGTTCAAGTGCCGGACCAACAATGGCCTCGGCCACAGGAAAGGCCTCCGTCGGGGTATCCCCTCTCTTGAGGATGTCCATGAGAGGGTACGCCGCCTTTTTCTGGATGGGTTTCAGGGGCATCCCTGTAGAATCAGAGATGAGATGGAAGATCCCTTGGAAAGAGGAGGGACCTTCCTCCATACCTGTGCCAATGGATGACTCATCATCCCAGAGATGAGAGTGGAGCCCGGTGACGTCCAAGTCCGAGGAGTCGGGATACAGCGGTCTGCCGCCCAAGTCACCCTCCACCAGTCGAGGATGGTCTGGGGTGACCGTGACCGACAGACATCGGGGAAGCCCAGTATCTGGTTGGTCCTCTTTTGAAGGAGCCCCTCCCACAGGCTGCTTAGGCGGCGGCTCCACCACTATAGGTGGGAAGACCAGCAAACACTGAACTGGAGGACGGGCCGGACCCGCGGGTGGGGGAACCAAGGGCTTCAGTTCCGAGGGGGTCAGCTTTGGCCCAGGAGGCAAGAGCCAAGTAATGATAAGGGTAGGCAGCAGAGCCAACTTCTGCCCGGTCAAAAATCAGCTGTTACAACATAAGGTCCTCGTAGCGC
This sequence comes from Neoceratodus forsteri, assembly GCA_016271365.2. Taxonomy (NCBI): domain Eukaryota; kingdom Metazoa; phylum Chordata; order Ceratodontiformes; family Ceratodontidae; genus Neoceratodus; species Neoceratodus forsteri. The sequence continues at coordinate 515,925,321 of CM028137.1, forward strand.
TGGAGTTTCCGTCGCAGCCTCTCCTCATCCGAAGAGGATGAGGACAACCTGTGGCATCGCCTATTCTTGGAGTGCTTATAGCTCCTCCTTGGCCTTTTGGACGAGGTGGGTTCTAGACCTCGACCAAGATCGGGCAGGCTGACTCGGTCACTCGGGAGACACCGGAGGGATCGGTGAAATCCAGGGTTCCGGAACTGGGACCTCAATCGGGGCACCAGTGGGCTAGGTCTCCTCATTGGGGAACACGAGGACCAGAGTCCTCTCCAAGGACTCGTCAGCCATGGCCGGCGACAGAGGGTCGATTGGGTCGAGAATAATCTCGACCTCATCGGCCACTTCCTCGGTCATCTGGCCAGATGGAAGATCTGTGAAGCCTGTGGCCGAGGAAGCGATCTTGACCGAGGTCGAGACTGCATGCTCCTGGGACTGATACCTCTCTCGGTCCCAGGAGTACCTTCATTGAGACGAAGACAAGCTGGGTTCTTTATGCCTCTTTCGAGAGCGGGAGGAGTGCGAGCCCGTGGGAACCTCACCTCGGGTGAGGAGAGACTGGCTCAACTCCTTAAAAGAACCTGTAAAGGTGGAGCCCAGGTTGAGTGGGACGAAAAAGCTTCGATTCGCCGAAGTGCGGGCGGCTTCTTCTTCGAATGCCTTCATGAATTCCAGCTGCTCGGCAGAACCCATGACCATGGAAACCACCCACCTAGCCTCCTTAGACTTCACCGGAGGGTTCCTTTTCTCCGGTCTTCCCAAATTCAAACGTGCCAGGCGGTCGTCCAGGACATTGGGATGGAAGGCCAAGCAGAAACTGCAGGACGCGGTGTTATGGCAAACACCTAGGCAGTAGACGCACGTGAGATGGGGATCGGTGCACGACATCTTCTGGCCGCAAGGACACTGGCGAAATCTTGGAGAAGATTTCTCTTCCATGATCAAGGACGCAAAAGCACGATCGCTAACTTGAACGAGTTTTAGTCTCGGTATTACCGAAGTTTTGAAAGCCAGGGCCTATGAAAAGCGTGAGCACGAGGGAGACAACCTGCATCTTCCAGTGGAAAGGAAGATCTGAAGTCATGGGGCGGAGCCGAGGTATATACCACCCAGGTGGGTGGGAGGAGCCAGCTAGAGGACTTTTGGCAAGATTTAAAGGGGAAAGGGACATGCCAAACAGTGTGGATGAACAACATATCCACGATCCTAGAATGGCAATTTCAGATGCTATTTTACTGCCTATCTTTTTTGAAGGTTTCATAGAAAATCCCTAAGACACTTTCAGACCAGCTGACAGAATCTTGGGTGAGTGTAGATTCCATTCAAGCAACAATTACATCATTTTCCTCAAAGTTCTGGCAGCTCAGTGCATCATATCATGATATTCAACAATCAGTCTTTGCTTCCAATTTTCTGGTGGTGGCCTGTATTAACCAACACTAAAACACGATGAGTAGATATCTTGTCAATTTCCCTAAGCTGATCAACACTTGGTGCTCAGTATTATCCCCCCCCCCCAACCCCCCAAAAAAAATCATCAGACAGGCTCTTAACACGAACATTTTTGTTTCCTTTGTTATCTTCCTGCTCTGAATAATACCGAACAGCTTCCTCCTCCTTTCAAAGTATTGTCCCCTAAAAGTTACTGATTAATCAGTGAAAGTAACTAAATATTCATCTGCAATGCTGTATTGATAAAATTCAACAGGCAAAGGTCCTCAGACAATTGAAAGTAAACATGAGTTGTTGTCATTTTACAGTCTAATGTACATTAGTATGTGTGTGTGAGTGTATGTGTGTGGGTGTATACTGAGCTACCAGGACCTGGAGGAACATGATGTCATTGTTGCTTGAATGGAATGACCACTCACCCAAGATTCCGCCAACTGGTTTGAAAATGTCTGAGGAATGTTCTGTGAAACCATCAAATAGGAGAGCATTAAAATAGTATCTGTACATGACAAATGGCAGTTTCTTCATTTCATATGTAATAAATAAGGTCTGGCTGTCCTTGCGTTGAGGAAAAGGAGTAAAGTTTTGAATATGTTTATAATTACCGGGTCTCCCTTTTTCCCACTATTATTATTCCCGCATTATTTGCTGTGATAAGGACTGTTTATTACGACAAACATGCTCACGATTTCCCTCACTCTGCACATGCGTCCACCGCAGTTCTCCCTTCCTGACACGCCGCTTGCCTTCTTGCTGTAAAGAAAAACCATCAGGCTAACTCGGCGGTAAGTTATATTATTTTTTAAATCTACTAATTTTTCACATTTTTGGGGCCAAATTAACAATTTAAAAATCTCAGAACACTTCACGGAGATAGTGTCATCTCATTTCTGAGCAAAAGATGAAAATGGAGCGCAGCCACTCTGCTCTGCCATTTTATATAATTGCAGTGGTGAAAAAGGGAAACCCAGCAATTATACAAAATAAAACATAGGATGGTGTGTAAACTCAAAGTTTACACACATCCTCAGGGTTGGAATCTTTTACAAACATCTCGAGCTTTGCTCTCAGGTTTTATGTAGCATCTAACCCCTCGGGTGTGTGTAAACTTCTCGTTAAACACACCATCCCATACTTTATCCTATATATATGTCCAGTTGATCTTTAAGGGTTTCTTTGGTTGGGATAAAATAATTTGTGACATGCTGTGGCATTCTTTGGTCTGATTCCTGTGTGAGGGAGGGGGGGTGCTTCTGGGATTCATGTAAAGTTTTTCTGTGACATTCTTTTGGGTTCTTTGCTTTGATTTCGGTACGAAGGAGGGTGCTTCTGTGACTTGGGTTTGATGGTTAGAAGGTTGAAGTAGGTGATGAACACCTAATTTTAGATAGAGCAGCCCATTAACAGACAATTAATGGCTCATTCATAAGGCAGCTACAGGCAGTGTCAGTAAAATTGGGCCAGTCAGTCCACACTTAGACAGCAAAACTTGAGGGGAAAATATGTATGTAAAAGGGATTTTTTTATGCGTTTAACAGCTCTGTTTTTACACGGGAAGTATAGGGAAAGAAATCAGGACTTGGAAGTTCTGTGTGTTTATGGAGGCTATTTATTAGGTATGCGTTTAAGTGGGATGCACTGTATATCTTCCTCTACAAGTTCTACCAATCTCCACTGTGCTTCGTACCTGGGGAGTAACCAACAGAACACTGTTTATTTGCGCTGCTGTGTGACAAGAAAAAATTACTTACCATAGTAATCTTCTTTCTTCCCAGTGATGCTCAGATATTCATAACTTTGTGCAGTCAGCCTGGTGGGTTGGACTGCCCGGAGAGATGGAACACATGCAAATGAAGGAATTTTTGCACGTGAGCATCTTTAAAATACTGCCTCTACCAACTGTAGTGTTCTAAACCCTTCAGATTTGTAAGAAGCCTGGAAGTCAGGCATTATGAAAAAATTCAACAGCTAATTAATTAAAACATTTTTTAGGATTACCCTAATAAAAACAATTTACCCAAAAAAACTCCCAAGGAGGAACTACATCAAATAATGATGGTGTTCACCAGACAGTGAGAAAACTATTAAGAGAGACAGAAAACTCTGTTAAAATCTATCTGGTATACAGAAGTGTACCCAGAAAGGCATGGCTATGTGGCACTAGCATGCGGAATGCAGAGGCTGAAGTTCTGGAAGGGGAGGATGGGAGGGAGTTATGAATATCTGAGCATCACTGGGAAGGAAGAAGATTACTATGGTAAGTAATTTTTTCTTCTAACCCCAGTAATGCTCAGTATATTCATAACTTTGTGCAGACTACCAAGCAGTACTCCTGGAGGTGGGCACAGAACTTATTTTGGAAACAGACTTTGCAGGACTGCCGTGCCAAACCTGGCATCACTTCTGGACAAAACATCCAAGCTGTTATGCTTTGTAAAGGTGTGTACTGATTTCCAGGTAGCTGCTTTACAAATATCCAATAATGGAACCTCCCTAGCAGCTGCAAGACTGGCAGCTGTTCCTCTTGTCGAGTGTGCCCTCATCCACGCTGGGGACTCCCTACCTGCTCTAGTGTAGCAGAATTGAATACACTGGACAATCCATCGAGAAATGGATCTTTTTGAGGCTGGTTTGCCCATTCTGACATCCCCATATGTAAGGAAAAGTTGTTTTTTGTCTTGCCTATGGCCCTTAATAGCTGTCATGTAATAGCTGAGAGCTCTTTTCACATCCAGACTGTGGAATCTTCTTTCACCAGAGCTTGTATAGTCTGTGAAAAAGACAGGCAGAGTGATTGATTGGTTCAGATGAAAGTCCGAAACGACCTTGGGAAGCAATTGTCTATTTTTTCTGAGAACTACCTTATCTCTATGAAAGGAGATGTAGTCCTGTTCAACACAGAGAGCCTGAAGCTCGCTGATTCTTCTTGCTGAGGTAATTGCTACCAGAAAAACTGTTTTCCAGGTAACATACTTTAAATGGGTTGTAGCCATGGGCTCAAAAGGAGCCCTCATTAATCTAGCTATACATATGTTAAGACCCCAAGCGGGCACTGGTGCCCTGTAAGGAGGATGCAAATGTATCAGGCCTTTAAAAAATCTTTTGAAAATGGGATCTGATGCTACTGACACCTTTGTCCTAGCCGAAAGGTATGCAGACACTGCTGCAAGATGAACCCTTAGAGAACTGGGTTGTAGACCTTGTGAATGTGAGTCAGATAATCCAACACCACTGAGACTCCTGCATCATTTGGGGCGAAATTCCTACCACAGCACCAAAAATAAAATCTTTTCCACTTACCAGAATACGTTTTCTTAGTGGAGGGCTTCCTATAACCTTTCAAGATAGTTAATACAGCTTCAGAAAGGTTTAAGTCTGCATACTCTAATTCCTCAAGAGCCATGCCTTGAGGTGGAGGGACTTGAGATTTGGGTACAACAATGTTCCCTGATTGGAGGTCAAGAGATTGTGCCTGAGAGGCAAACTTATTGGTTTGCTCACTGACATGGAGAGCAGAAGAGAGTACCATGGCTGCCTGGGCCAATCTGGAGCTATCAAGATCAGAGAAGCTGAGAGGGATTTGAGCTTCAGTAGTACTCTGAAAACCAGAGGAAAAGGGGGAAAGGCATAAAGAAACTTGCCTGACCAGTCCAGTACCAGGGCATCCAGAGGGATTGTTCCCTGGGCTGGTGGTCTGCAGCAATACTGAGGCAACTGGTGGTTCTGGTGGGATGCAAACAAGTCTATCTCTGGAATGCTCCACCTCCTGAAAATTACCTGCACCACCTGCTTGTTCAGTGTCCATTTGTGATGGGACTGATTGATTCGACTCAGTGTATCTGCCAAGGTATTGTCCATTCCTGGCAGATGGATTGCTTGCAGGGACACCTTTAGAGAATATGCCAGAGTCCAAATTTTCATGGCTTCTGCGCATAGGGGACCTGATCTGGTGCCTCCCTGCATGTTTATGTAGTACATAGTGGTGGTATTGTCTGTTCTGACCTGCACCACCTTGCCCATCATCAGAGTAGAGAAAAATTTTAGTGACAGCTATACTGCTCTGAGTTTCAGCAAGTTTATATACTGGAGGGACTCTGCTTCTGTCCAGGTACCCTGAGTTGTGTGCTCCCCCAGATCGGCTCCCCAGCCCACAAAGGATGCATCTGTCGTGAGGACTAGTGAAGGATCCTCCTTCTGAAACGGACTCCTTGCCTTAGGTTGGATTCCTTTTTCCACCACAAAAGGGCTTGTAACAGAGACCTTGTAACTGGAATGAGTTTTGAAAAGGGATCTTTTTTCTGACTCCAATGATTCCTGAGATGAAACTGAATGTCTCTCATGTGAAACCTGGAACCCTGCACTGTGCCTGTGGATGCAGCCATATGACCCAAGAGCTGCAGGAATTGCCTGGTTGTTTTTGGCCTTTGCAACTTGAAGGAATTTGCTATGGCCTGAAGTCTTTGCACCCTGTCCAGTGGCAAAAAGGCCCTGGCCTGTAGAGTACTGATCTCTGCCCCTATGAACTGTAAAGTCTGTGTAGTGGTTAAGAGAGATTTTTTTCTGGTTTATTATGAAACCCAAGGACTCCAAAAGATCCTGTGTGAGCTTTAGAGAGGTTCTGACTTGTTCTGGTGATTTGCCCACCACCAGCCAGTCGTCCAGATATGGGAAAACAGTCACTCCCTGTCTTCGAAGAAATGCCACCACAGCTGCTAGGCATTTTGTAAACACCCTTGGTGCCAAGGAAAGGTCGAAGGGCAGGGTTGCAAACTGATAATGACCTGATGGGGGTCTGAATCTGAGATATTTCCTGAAAGATTCTTTTATGGGGATGTGAAAATAGGAGTCTTGTAAGTCCAGAGATGCCAGCCAGTCCCCTTTTTGGATTGTTGGCAGAATCTGAGCCAAAGTTACCATTTTGAACTTTGGCTTTTTCAGGTGCTTGTTTAAAGCTCTCAGATCCAAAACTGGCCGCCACTCCCCACTTTTCTTTGTTGTTAGGAAGTATCTGGAGTAAAAACCTCTTCCTCTCAGGGTTGTAGGAACTGGTTCCACTGCTCTGAGCTGTAACAGCTTCTGAACTTCTGCCTCTAGCAATGAAGTCTGTGCTAGGGAAGGAGAGATGGAAACCCTGGAATTTTTTTGAGGAAGAAATTTGAAGTCCAGAGACAAACCTTTGCCCACTACCTCCAACACCCACTTGTCTGTGATGATGGTTGACCAAAGGTGGAGGAAATGGGACAGTCTGCCTCTGACAGGTAGGAAGGAGGCAGCCTGCATCTCAGGGGTTCTGTTTAGGCTGGGGTTGAGGTTGTGCCTGAGACCCTCGCCTAGAGCCCCTTCTACCCCTACCCCTAGAGTAGCCCTGTTGGGGGTACTGCTGGTATTGGGGCATGGCTACTGACTGGAAAAAAGGTCTTGTCATGAAAGAGCAACCCCTGGCCCCCCTTCCATAGGGCTTGGTGGATGAAGAAGCTCTGTCTCTGGCAGAGTTACTTTTATAAGTAGCCTTATATTCATCCACCTTTTTCATACAGGCCACCGTGGATTCCCCAGAAAGCGAATTTCCTTCTGATGGGAAATCCAGGGCCTTCAATTGGGTATCCTGAGTGAGGTTTGTAGCCCTAAGCCAAGCAAACCTTCTCTGAGCCACTGTGTTAGCCATCCATCTGGCTGCAGTGTCATTCGAATCAGTAGCCATTTGGAACTGGTACTTAGCCACCTCTAGCCCAAATCTGGCAGTTTCAGCCAGGTCATCTAACAAGGGTGAGGTGGCTTTCATGGACATTGCCAGTACCGACTGCCACAGGGATTTCTGATACTGGGCAGCATAAGCTTGGAAAGTAGCCTTCTCATGGCCAGTGAGGCTGACAAATAGCCTTTTTTGGCCATACTGTCCAATTTTCTGGAGTCCTTGTCCAGTGGGTGTGAGGACAGAGGGACTTTAGCTTTATCACAGGCTGCCTGTTGTATTACCCCTTGATGGTCAGGATGGGAGAAGAGGAAGTCTGCTCCCTCCCTATCCAACTGGTACTGTTTGTTTATTCTCCTGTCGATTGGAGGAATAGAATTAGGGGTCTGCAGGAGCTTCATAGCATCCTTCTTAAAAAATGTATATACTGGGAGGAGGAGGACCTTTGTGGGTGTTAAACCCATCATATTAAGGTACTCAATTTCCTCCTCATCCTCCACTTGCTCTGTTGTGGCGATATCTAAGGCATCTGCCATTTTCTTACAAAGGAAAAATGGAAGGAAAAATCCTCAGATATCCTGGGAGGCGAGCCAAAATTCTGCTCAGGGGACACCTCTGGAGGGATAGGTTCATCCTCCTCATAAGGCTCATCATCCTCTTCAAAATATAGTTGCTCCGGTGCAGACGGCAACACAGTACTAGCAACCTGGGGACCCTGTGAGGGGGCAGGAGGCTGAGAGATGATGCTCTGCAGAGCCTGAATAATTTTGAATGCCGGAGCTATCTCCTTGGGTTAACAGGAGAGGGTTCTGCATGTTTAAGTTTCTTTGTTTTCTTTGAGGGAACCTGAGAGTCAGACAGTTCTTTTCCTCTTTTGGCCCCTTTTTCGCCCGCATCAGGGGTAGTAGCACTTGTGGGTTCAGCCACAACAGACTGGGGTGTCAGCTGTTCAGAGACTGAGGGACCCCTAGGAAACTTTTTATTGAGCCATTCAAGGCGCTTTTCCACAGTTTTATCTGGAAAAGTTTTACATATCTCACATTCCTGGTCCAGATGTTCGAAACCCAGACAAGCTACACATAAGGCGTTCTTGCCTGCCTTGGCAAACACATCTCCACACTTCAAACAGTTTTTAAACCCGGGCTCCCCGGTTCTCCTCTTAGATTTCTCTGCCATGGTGAAAAGCAAAGAGGAAAAACACCAACCGCTAAATAATAGATACTGTTGCGGTTATTTAAACAGCTTTTAACATTTTTTTTTTTTTTTTGCGGTCGGTTACGGAACAGATAGGGAACCAGAGGAACCAAGCATGGAGATGAAATGCGAACCGGTTCAGTGGTTCTGTAACCGATAAAAACGGATACAAATAAAGTTTGTAGGAACCAAAAATTTTGCAATAATTATATAGGTTCTTTAGTCAGAGAACCCAAATTAAACTAAACTAACTCGGATCCCTCACGGTTATGTCGAACCGCGAGGAACTGAGAAAAAACAACTACTTTAATAATAAACTAGATCTAAACTGACACTCAGTAGAGGCAGTAAATGAAATTAAATATACTTATGGTTTTGATGATTTTTTTTTATCTTTCTTCACGTGAAAGAGGGCGACAGAGACTCCAAGCGACCAGACTTTCAGGTGGACAGAAAAATCTGAAGGGTTTAGAACAATACAGTTGGTAGAGGCAGTATTTGAAAGATGCTCACGTGCAAAGAATTCCATCATTTGCATGTGTTCCATCTCTCCAGATAGTCCCACCCACCAGGCTGACTGCACAAAGTTATGAATATCCTGAGCATTACTGGGGTTAGAAACGGCCAAACTGGGAAGTGATAAACCCCCTTGATTTTTAAGAAGGTATAGTACTGTTGTCCAGACTCTAGGACCTTTGCCTTGCCACAAGTAATTAAGAATTTGCTTGTGCCATGACCTACAACAACAGGTTGGCGGGTTAACAGGGAGCATTTGTGCCAAATATAGAAGTCCGGGCAATAAATTCATTTGGACACTATCCACTCTCTGGATAAGCGAGAGAGGCAAATGCGTCCAAACCTCTATATCTTTATGTAGGGCATGGTAAATCTCATCATAACTGAGTTTCAGTACCCTCTCAGAATCTGTAGCAATATAAACTCCTAAATATTTATGAATGGGAAGGTCCCATTTAAACCGGAACCCTAATAGCTTCAGAGGGATTATAATTCACAAGACGTTTCAATGTACGTTTTAGGGTTTGATTAAAATGCTCAAAAAGACCATCTGTCTGAGGATGATTAAGGGGAGGTTCTTATGGCAGTTATACCTAGTAATCAGTACAGTTCCTTCAGCAATACAGCACCAATATTACTACCCTGATCAGTAATAATATCTTTAGGTATGACCACCTTGCTAAAAATGCAAATTAGCAAGCTCTGCTGCCACTTTTGGGGCTGTGACAGTATGCACTGGAAATGCCTGGGTATCGAGTAGCATAGTCACATACTACCAAAATGAATCAATATCCATTTTTACTCTTGTCTAAGGGCCAACCACATCCACTGCAATTCTCTCAAAAGGCACAATTACCAATGGTAGGGGGCACCGGGGCACGCTGTCTTGCTACTTTCCGACATTCAGTATAAGAACTGCAATAGGTAGCAACATTGTCATGAATCCAAGGCCAATACGAGTACAAAGGCGGGAGGTCACAAATGCGTGGACCAGTGTTGGAAGACCATCAGGAGGAGTTAGGTTTTTCACCTGGGTGATATTCCTCAGATGGTAAAATGAGGTCTTGACAATGGCAGACACCCATGATTTCAGGGTCAAATGGTCATCAAAAATAACACCTAGGTTATGCACCCAGTCTGAGGTGGCCACTGAACGTCCACTTCAACGTGTGGTTCTCTAGGGCGTGACGGTGCACTGAGAATCATACATTCATGTTATGCTCTGGTCCAAGGAAGGCTCTACAGGATGGATGCTGGTCTGGAGCAGTCACATGTTTCCCACAGGGGCAACAATGCACTACGAGTGGCTGAATGACTTTTTTCAATGATTTTGGCCTCCCCCCCCTTTTTTTTTTCAGACTTTGGCACTGCAGAAAAATAACAAAAGCAGCACAATGAAAGTTTGACAAATAGCGGTGATGCAGTAATAAAAGCATCGTCGAGTCAAACCAAGGCACTGTGCTCTCCTGGTGAGCACTTGACAGTGGGAAGAACAGAACTGAGGATAGTGAGGAACCAGGCAGTGGTTACTAGCTGGTGAGTGATACCACTTGGTAGTGCACAGGCGCCATGCCCAGTAGTCATAGCCAGCTCCCTGACAAAAGCTTTGCTCCTGCAGGGTCTTCGTGCCTCTGGCCCCAGAGTAATAAGTGAGAATCAATGGTGAAGATTGATTCTTGGAAGATTATTTGCTCCTGTGCTGACTTGACCCAAGAGTGGAACTCTACAGAGCAGACTGATTTGAGGAAGTTTGTGGTAAGTACAGTTCAATGACAACAGATAAAGTGGCATAACCATCTCAAGTATGAAAGAGGATTTAAAAACAGATTAAGAAATGTCTGGATTGTTACCTGTGTCTGTCTTCAAAGAACTGATACTCCGTTCGGGACTCTCCTTTAGGTTGAGCTGAAAGGAGGGCATCCACTTTCATTACTAGGTCACTGGCACTGCAATACAAAGAATACCAACAGTGACACATTTTAGCTTTCACAGTTTTCTATATCACCATCTCAGACAGACACACATGTACATGTACATTTGAACATTTACAAAAACACCCACCTCCCCACCCACACTGCACATTTCCCTAAAATTCTACAGCTTTCTGAAATAAATAATTAAGCCAATCAACAGAAATAGCTTATAGGCCCAGTGGCAAAATCTTGATAACGTTGACTTACTAGTCAACGTAAAATGAAAACTATGTACTTACCGTAATTCTTGATCTTCTAGGAATATCTTCACCATTGATTCACTCCAATGGGTTTTGATCCAGAGGTGCTAGGACCCCACAGAAGTGAGATCTTTTCAAGAAGGACAGTACCGAGGTGGGCTGCAAGCATGCGTGGCACTACCAGACTGGCTCGCACTGCATAGCTCGTCTTGGCACAGGCCCTCAACTGCCTCAGTACATTTTTTTTTTTTTAACCAAGGAGGTGCAGCATAACCTAAATAACACAAATGCATTTAACCCAAGGGCATAAGCTAGCCCTCATGATCCGTGTAAGAAAGGTCAACAACAAAGGAACACAGTGTCTTCACAGCCGAACCAAGAACAAGGGGTGAAGACCAAAAAACGGAGAGTGAGTGAGCCCAGGGGATGGAGGATGGGTGCGTGAATCATTGGTAAAAATATTACTAGAATATCAAGAATTCCGGTGAGTACGTAATTTTCATATCTTCCAGGAATCAATCGTCATCACTTATTCACACCAATGGGTTATAGAGTACCAAGCTCAGACTAAAGTCCCCCAGGCAGGGAGGTAGGAGCTGGAGCTCACTCAGGACAGAAGTCCATTAAGGACAGTTCTGCCAAAGGAGGTATGCTGCCTGGTATGGACATCCAGGTCATAGTGCTTGATGAAGGTGTGCTCTGTGCTCCAGGTGGCAGCTCTGCAAATATCAGCAACAGGAACAGAGCGAATCTCTGCCAAGGATGTGGCAACTGCTCTGGTGGAGTGGGCAGGTACCTGGCCTTCCATCTAGACCTGTGCCATAGCACAGCAGTGATGAAGGCAGCGGACAATCCAGGCAGAAATACATTTGACTGCAACAGGTTGTCCCATCTGCGTAGGGTCAAAGGAGACAAAGAGCTGCTTAGACTGTCGGAAGTCCCTAGTTCTGTGGTGGTAGACAGTTTGGGCTCTTTTAATGTCCATAGAATGGAGAGTGCACTCCCCTTCATTCTGCAAGTTAGGGAAGTATGCAGGCAGCACTAGAAGCTGATTTAAGTGAAACTCCAACACTACCTTAGATAAAAAGTTGGGATGTGTGCCAAGAACCACTTTCTCTCTGTCAGAAACAGTATACAGAGGATCTGTGACCAAAGCATGCACCTTAGAGACTTGACGGACAGAGGTGGTGGCCACTAGAAAGCAGCTTTCCAAGTTAGGAATTTCAGGTCACACATAGCCAAGGGATCAGAGGGCTTACGAGTGAGCATGTCCAACACAAGGTTGGTAATCCCAGGCAGCTATAAGTTTCCTAACTAGAGGCCTTGTGTGCAAAATGCCCTACAAGAACCTCTTAAAGAGAGGTAGTTGGACTAGAGAGGTTCTGTATGGGCTCATGGTAAGCTGCAACAGTGCACAACTGGACTATAGCTGTAAAGTATTGCAAGCCTGTATCAGAGAGGTCCAACAAGTACTACAAAACTTTGTCTGGTGTGCATCAAAATGGATCCATTCAAGTTTCGGAGCACTACAACAAAAAATGTTTCCACTTGGCTGTGTAGGCTTTCCTGGTGGTAGGCTTATGAGCAGCCAGAAGAATCTCAGAGACTATCTGAGATACTTTATAGCTGCTCACATCTATCTCCTCAGGGGCCAGGCGTGGAGGACAAGGGAGTGCAAAAAGGGGTGGACCAGGGAAACCCTGCATTGAATATCTGTCCTGAGATAGAGGACCTCGGAGGACTGACTGACAGCTTGTTGAGCAAAGGAAACCATATCTGTTGAGGCCAACATGGGGTGATCAGAATCATCTTGCCTCCATGAATCTCCAGCTTAAGCAGTGCCCTCTGAACTAGGATAGGTGGAAATGCGGGCAGAAAGAGATTTTTCCACTGCAGCCTCAATGCATCCTGACCACAAAACATTAAGTCCTGGATTTCTGGAGCCGAATCAAGGCAGTTAGGCGTTCACTGGGGACATACAAAGGTCCATATCTGGGGTTCCCCACTTAGTGACTGCACGACGTCTGACACGAACGACCACTTACGACGATCAACTTCTGTTTGGCTGAGCCTGTCCGTTAGTGTGTTCTGATCCCTTGGTAAGTAAACTGCCTGGATCAGAACGTCCTGCTCGAGCTACCATTCACACACACTCAACACCTCTCTCTGCAGAGAGGCTAAGCGTGCACTCCCCCCTGGTTTGCTGATGTAATAATACATGACAGACTTGTTGTCCGTCTGGAGGAGTACTATCTTGTGGCTGACTAAGTCCACCAGGGCATAGAAAACTGCTCTCATTTCTAACACATTAATGTCAAGATGGGACTCTGCTGGACTGCGAACTCCTTGAGTGTGGTGTCCCTAGTGATGGGCTCCTATCCCAGCTGAGATGCATTTGTGGTGAGGGTTACCCGAGGCTCTGGCTAAGAGAAGGAATAACCTTGGAGGAGACTGTCCTCTTGTGTCCACCATACAAGTGATCAAAGCAGGGGTTTCATCACTTTGATGTGGTAGGACTGAGGATGCATTGCTGGAGACCACTGTGTGCTGAGCATCCACTGGGCTATCTTCATGTGTAGTCAGGCTAGGACACAATGAAGACAGAGGAGGTTATGAGGCCTAACATGCGCTGCACGGAGTGCACCCGAAAGGACTCCATAATGAAACAAGTCATCTGAAGGAATGTTTTCTTTCTGTCCTCTGGAAAAAAAAGACCCTGGCTCTGGTAATGTCAAAAAGGGCCCCTATGAAGAGGAGCTACTGAGAGGGCTGAAGCTGTGACTTCAAGATTCAACAGAACGCCCAAGGAGATAAGGAACTGACAGGCCGTGGCCACCACTTGTTCTGTTTGCTGGTTGAATGGACTGGCTAGTAACTAATTGTCTAGATAAGGGAAAAAACTTGGGAGTCTTGGTTTTCGAAGGTGCACCACGAGAACAGCAAAACACTTTGTATAGACTCAAGGTGCCAAGGATAGCCTAAAGGACAGCACTCGGAAATGATAATGTTGACCCAGTACCATGAAGCGGAGAAATCTGTGGTGGCTGGGGTGGACCAGGATATCAAATTGAATTTATTTTTAAAAGGCACATTTCCAGAGTTCAATGCGCCTGTACAAAACACACAGGTTACATATAAATACGATACTAAAACAGTACAATAATTAAAATTCCACAGACAGGTCTAACTTTATCGAACATATTAAATACTCAACATTAGTCAGTATCTATTATTATTTAGATCAATTCAATAGGTCTCACGGTCCAAAAAAGCTGGATCAAATAAATGTGTTTTCAGGGTGATCTTAAAGCTCTGGAAAGTCAGGCACTCTCTCACCCGATGAGGTAGAGTGTTCCATATGGTAGGGGCCGCAAAAGCAAATGAGCGGGCCCCCCAGGTCTTAAGTCGAACCCTGGGAACCTCTAGCAATCCCTCACTGGTGGAGCAGAGGGGGCAGTAGGGACAAAGGAGATCTTAAAAGTGCCGAAGTCCCTGACTGTGTAAGGCCTTATAGGTCAGTAACCTGACCTTGAAGGTGATCTACCACTGAATTGGCAGCCAGTGCAGTTCACGGAGCACAGGCGTGATGTGGCAAAATCTTGGTACGCCCATCAACAACCTGGCTGCCGCGTTCTGCACCAGCTGCAAATGTCAGATAGCAACCCCCGGGAGCCCTACGTAAAGGGCATTGCAGTAGTCAAGGCAGATGTCATGAAGGCGTGGGCCAGAGTTGGAAGATCGCCAGGCAAGACCAGATGTTTTAACTGGGCGATATTCCTCAGATAGTAAGAGAGGTCTTGATAACGGCCGACACCTGAGACTTCAGAGTCAAGCTGGTGCCAAAAATAACGCCCAGATTCCGCATCTGGTCAGAAGCTGTCAGTTGGACACCCCCAAGCCAAAGCCCAGAGGATTGTCCTACTGGTGACGACCTGCCCAGATGACCTGGGTTCACCACCAACATCTCGGTCTTTTCTGGATTCAGCCGCAGCCAGTTGGCATTCATCCAGTCCTGGATCTCGGTGAGGCAGTCATTAAAGACCGAGATTGCTCCATCTTGTTCGGGCATAAAGGACATGTATAGCTGAATACCATCTGCATGGCAGTAAAACCTCAGCCCATACCATCTAATAATGTCTCCCAATGGCAGTATATACACTGCGAACAACATGGATGATAAGATGGATCCCTGCAGCATCCTGCATGATAGAAGGAGAGGGGCAGAGGAATAAATCCCCGACAGCACTCTCTGCGTCCTACCCGCGAAGAAAGAGCGAAACCAGCTGAGGACTGTCTCTGACAGTCCACAGACTAGCCACAGGCACTCTAATAACACATTATGGTACACAGTGTCAAATGCTGCAGAGCAATCAAGGAGGACTAAGATCCAAAGAGTCCTCCGATCTCTAGATAGTAGATCATTAAGTACCCAAACAAGTGCCATCTTGGTACTATGCCTCTTCCTAAATCTGGACTGAAGAAGATCATAGACATCATGGATGGTTAAGTGATCCTCCAGCTGCAATGTAACTACCTTCTTAATAACCTTATCCACAAAGGGCAGGTTAGAGACAGGTCTGTAGTTAGCCAGACAGTCCAGATCGAGGGAGGATTTTTTCAGGAGAGGTGACTCACAACTGCCTCCTTTAGGGGGTCCAGAAACACCCCTGTCTCCAATGACCTCCAGACTATTTCTGCAAGGACCAGGCTGATTACTTCAACGCACCCACCAGGAGGCGCATTGGACCAGGGTCCAAACTACAGTAGGTAGGTAGCAAAGCTTGGATAATCCTCACAATGTCAGTGATTGCCAGCTGGCTGAAGTCGGACCAGATAAACCGGGTGCTCGTAACATCCTGCCGACCTCCGCAATGCCCAATAGAGGGAGCTAAGCAGATCCTGGACCTGATGGTGGCAACCATATCTGCAAAAAAGCGAGCAAATTCATCACATTTACTTTGTGAAAATGCTCCCAGTCTGAAGACAGACTGGACTGCACAATCTGTCCACAGTCCAGAAGAGCTGAGCAAGTCAATTTTGCGCAGTGGCAATCTCTCCCTGGACAGGAATTCTGCCGTCCTACGTGAGATTGCCAACTGATAGTCCTTATAATAATCCATCAATCTAAGTTTGTCATCACTCGGGCCCGATTTCCACCAGCGCCTCTCCAATCTTCGTTCCACTCTCAACTCCTTCAAGGTCCCATCAAACCAATCGGACCTTGGGCGGAGGGTGAGGGGACGAACATGGACAGGTGCTACAGAGTCCAGGGCCACTGTTACCGCCTCATTATAGGCATGAACCAGATCCCCTGGCCCCAAGCATTCACTGAGCACACCCGTTAGGTCCAGCACCGCCATTAGACCATCTGGGATCACACCCCTCAAAGAGCAGTACCGGACCATTTCCATAGGGGCAGGTCTCCTGGGGGGACCCATGAAACTGAACCCTATGATGTGATGGTCTGACTATCCAACTGGCTCCACTGCCAGGTTGGAGATCTCCATCTCCAGGGGGAAAACCAGGTCCAGTGAGTGACTACAATATGGGGCTAAGCATCCTGCATATCCAGAGAAGCTAACAAATGATGCAGTTTGAGGAGTGGCAGCAGGGTCCCTAGAGAGATTATTTTGAACTTTTCTCGCTACATAACTTGTTCAGGTTTCTGGGGTCAAGAATGGGATGCATGTCTGCAGACTTCTTCAGAATGAGGAAATAATTGGAGTAGAAGCCTGTGTTATGCTCCGCCTTCTGCACTACTTCCACTGCCCTGTTTTTCTGAAGGTCCGCAATCTCCTGCGCTAGAAGCTCTGACATGTGAGCGGAAAGGAGGGGTTGCTTCCTGGGTGGATAATCCAGAGGGATTGCCTTCTAGGTGGATAATCCCAAGGGATTTCTATAAAATTCAGCGAGCATCCCTCCCAGAAGATCCTGAGAACCCACTTGTTTGACATGATGGATTGCCACTGACAGTGCCCCCCTATTGGAGAGGAGAGGTCTGCCTTGGGCAGCTGAAGCAAGACCGGGGCTGGGACTTCAGAGAGTGGAACCAGGTGCTTTTGGGGCCTGTGCCTTTGGCTGCACTTTCTTCTGCAGCTGATGAGGTTCAGATTTGATTTGAGCTCCCCTTACCTTTCCCTCAAAGGACTATTTATCATTATAGAAGACTCGCCCCTTCCCCCTCTGGAGGTAGGATGGAGCAGGCCTGGAAGTCTTGATGACCATCCTGGGTTTCCGGGAGGCCTTAAGAGACTGTTCTACTTGTCCAAACAGGTGAGAACCATCACAAAGAGGACATTCACAACCTGTTGCTGGACGTCAGAGAAGTCAGATGCCCAAAACCAGTAACACGAGGCAGTGTCAAAGGCGTCCATAGCTGCTTTTAACTGATGACTGTTAAGACTCAATGCCATGAGTAATAGTCTGAAGAATTGTGTGCTTAAGTCTCAAATTCAGGCAAGCATTCTGCTAGGCACTTAAGCGAGGTCCAAAGGGCATACTCATACTTGGAAAAATGCCCCCTGGTAGCTGGCTATTCTCATACTCAGGGTAGCAGCGAAAGCCTTTTCTCCCAGTGTCATTCTTGCATAACTCATTTTTTTGAACTCTGCTTTACTCCTCCTCGCTGGCCCCTTAGATCTCTCTCCAGTGGGGAGTGGGAGCGCCCGTTTCCTGCACTGCCTGAGGTCCTCCCGAACTGTTTTGTTGCTCCCAGGAGCTCTCCTCCAGCTCCACCGACCACCCCGGTTCCCCAACTCTGAACCCCCCGGGGTGGGACTGCCATTAACTCCTCTGGTGCTCTATCTATATGCTAGAAGGGCAGCCGGGGAGTGGAGGAGAGAGACAGTGACCAGCTAGGCAGGCCCTGGCTGTGGGCGTGGTAGACGTCCTTGGCCCCACCTTCGCCTGTCCGGGTGCCAGGGCTTTTCCTATGTACGGTTGCCCCAGGGGTGTGGATGTGCAATGACGCCCTGCACGCGACAGACATGCTCCCACACCCATGCATAAGGTGTCGTCATCACCCCAAACCCTGGAAGAGCTTCCCGCAAGATGCACCACCCCGGCCACCACCAGGAGCCACTGGTACTGCAGCAAGTGCACCCACCCACCCACAGGAGAGAGAAGAGCAGTCTTCCAGATGCTAAATCCTCTCCTGCCCCTGCTAACTTCTGATGGCCACAGTTAGTTAAACCCTGGTCGCTGGTGTGGTGCGAGGTATGGCATCCAGCGCCTCAACTCTCAGCGCCACCGGGCTGGTGCATGACTCCTTATTGATGGGGTGCACAGTGATTTCCTGAGGAAGAATGGCCTTGTCATTCTCAGCCAAAATGACAATCTTGACAGCAAGAGGCTGAGAAGCACGCTAGGCCTGTCCTTGGGAACAGTAACAGTATACTTACAGTCTTCTCTACCTAGAGACAGAGGAGACAGATGCAGGCCTGTTCCATACTGCATCTGAGAGGGTCTCAAATGCAGGAGTAATTGGGGTATAAGATGGACTGACATGGTGGAAACACTGAGCCACTCCAGATGGAGACACTTTCCCTGGGTTAGTGGCAGAAGATTCAAAAGCAAGCATAGCATACATGTTGCAAAGGAGAGTCTGAAAAGAAAGGTCCTCCTGTGGAGCAGGAGTAGGGCCTGGAGTAGAATAATCCAGGCTATAAAATGAGTCATCATTGCCAATATCAGAAATTATGAGTTCTCAGGGTTAGACTCGTCCTCCCCAGATCCTCCTCTGAGGAGAAAATCTGAAGAGGAGTGGACCTTCAGTTCTTTAACCCAGTCCTCTGAATAGGTAAGACTAGCGACACCGACACCAGTGCAAAAGGAGCTGGCACTGGAGGCGGTGCCACTGGAGAGACTGGGCCCGGTACCGCCCCTGGCACCGAAGATCCAGACAGCACTGGAGCGACCAGCAAAGATATTGGGGCCGGTCCCAAAGCAGTGGCACTGAATAGGAGTGTGGCCAGTGGAACAGTTGTTGGCACAATTCCCAGCAAGGACCCGGAGGATGCTGATGGAGCCAGATGCTCTATCTGACTGAAAGACCCCGACTGTGGCTCCAATGCCCCCAGCCCCAACCAAAGGGTGACCCGTGATATGGGCGAGTCAAATTGAGCAATTCAATTTGACCGCCTGTGAAAAGAGTGAGTGAAGACTCCTGAGCCACTGCCAGTGTCAGTGCCTCAGCAGGTAGCACACTGCCTTCTGAGGCCTGGAGATCAGAAGGCTGTGGGTTCTATCCCAACACCATGCACTTGGGTTAAATCCCAATAGTAACACTGTAGTGCAGCATGAGGTGGGTGCTGCACTCCTGAGATGCAGTCTTTCAGATGAGACGTTAAACCGAGGTCCCATTTGCCTGTTCTGGTGGTAGTTCAGGTGGATGTTAAAGATCCCATGGCACTTCTCGAAAGGAGTAAGGGAATTTTTTATTATAACAACATCAGAAAAAGAATTCAAAAAATAACAAAAGTAATGAAAAACGTATTACAAATCATAAATTAAAGGGAAAAAAAAAAACATACAAAGTTATCTCAAACAACATTAGTTATAACATATACAGTAAGCAACACCAAACCTTAAGACCAGCTTTTCCTCCCCATATTCTTGTTATCAAATGTAATCACTAGACCCCCCTTGCCAATAGTCATAATCTATTTATATTTAATAAATAATGTAAAACCCTTCCACCAATTAGTCACCTTTTGTGCTGTACCAAATTGCAAATCCTTTAAATAAACCTTCTCCATGGCCCCTTTAATCAATACACTGATTTTATCATATCACCCTTTGATAAAGGACCCACTGGCATCTAGCCTGCCATAAATAATATTTCAAACAGCAATAAAAAAATCTGTAAGGTTTCCATATGATACCTGGCTGCAAACTGAGGAAAATAACCCAAAACCAAAATATCATAATTCAGATATAGCAGCCATTTCATATGCCATCTTGAAGCCAGGAATTTCCGAAGGGAATTGGCATAACAACAATGAAAGAAAAAATGCTCCACTGTCTCTTCCTGATTTATACAACCAGAAAAAGGACATACCTGTTGTTCTTTAACTTTATGTTTAGCATTTCCTCGTACCCCAATCCTCCCACATACAGTCAACCCTAAAAATTCCCACATGCAACCCGGTAATCTTGGATTATTTAATTGAGACAGCACTCTTGGTATAAGAGTAGTAGGACAATTTTTCAGAGCAGGTACTGAAGGGTATAATAACAACGTAACTATATCATATAATTTAGGCCCTGTAGACACTTTAATGGTTTGTTTAGATAGGCCACATTTATAAAGTTTTTTTACTACTGGTTTAAAGAATAAAGGAACCTGTAAGAATTGTGAAAGCTTCAGAGGGGCAGTGTGCCATGCCAAAATATACTGACCAATAACAGACTGTAATAAAGAACCATGCTGAGATGTGGATGGTAATAATCCAATTTTCACATTTTGGGAAACAAATAAGGTAATAAAAAATGTGACTGGGTCAACCATGCCTAATCCCCCTTTTTGTTTCCCTAAATAGGTATATTGCCTCTTTATGGGGTTAAGCCTATTACCCCACAGCATCTAGAAGAATAGGCTATATAGTCTGGTTTCAAATTATTGGGGAAGTGGGAGTATCAAAGCTGTGTATAAAAATATGGGAACTAAGAATTGTTTTATTACCTGTACTCTTTTTAGTTTAGCCAACCTCCATTTCCATACCTGAACTTTTTACGTTCACTTGCGCGCATGCGCAAGGAACGTTTTGGGAGAGTAGCACACTTGGAGGTGTGCCTCTCCCATCCAATGCACTGCTCCCTTGAGCAGGCATGGCAGTCCTGCACCAATGGAGTGCAGGAGCTCCAATGTGACAGCGGTGTTCCTCTGCTTCAAAGGAAGCCCGCTGCCATACTGACGCCCATAATCCCCTCAGTCCTGCCGCCCCCCAAAGCTTTCCTGCCAGCATGGCAAATGTTTGTTTTGTCGACGGGGTGCCCAACCCCTGGGCCAGGTCCACGCCCCCAAGCCATTCTGCTGCCATGCTGGAAGCCACCCCCAGCATGGCAAACCTCTCGCTTTGTTTTGCTAACGGGTTGCCTAATCCCCGCCGGCTCCTTGGCCCCCACATCTTCTGCCACGCTGAGAGCCCACCCCCATATTTACCTCCGGACTCCGGCGCGGCCGATCTTGAGTGGACCGGGAACACGTCTTCACTCTTCAAAGCGTATAAACCGAGGAAATGCGGTAAGCTGTATAATGGGCTACATAGGGGGTTTCAACTTTATTGCATATCTCAGTAATATTTTGGAATTTTGCCAAATTTTTCAACATGGGGTTTTGGGACCCCTTCTCGCGAATGATGTCACTGTCATGGCATTATTCGGGCCCGAAAAGGTGATTTCGCGGGCACTGCGAAGTCACTGCGCTAAATCACCTTCTCGCCCTCGAATAACGCCTCATGACAGTGACATTCATGAGAAGGGCTCCAAAACCCCATGTTGAAAATCTGGTGCAAAAATTCAAAAAATGACTGTTTTACAAGCATGCATTGCGCAGTTCCTACGCACGCTCGTACATTTGTGAATTTTCAATATTTGCACTCCAGATTTTCAACATTGCCATTTTACCACACCTCCTCATGAGCAGTACAGCTGTCATTTTCACATCCTGCCCAAAATGTCTTTCCCCATGTAGCGCACAATGGGCGCAGATCGGTGTCTTGAAATCAATGTATGGGACACAGTAAGAAAATCACAGTGACACTGTTCATTAGCAGAGGTTTTAAAATGTCAATGTTGAAAATTTGGTGAAAAAATTCCTAAAAATGACTGTTTTACGTTGTGCAGTTCCTACGCACGCTTGTAAGTGTGCGAATTTCCAATATTTTCACTCCAGATTTTCAACATTGGCATTTTACCACACTTCCTTATGAGCAGTACAGTTGTCATTTTTCACATCCTGCCCAAAACGTGTTTCCGCCTATGTAGTGCACAATGGGGGTAACAAAAAGATCATGCTGACAATTTATTGTGCAAATACCAGCAATCGCACAGGGCATTAGGGTAATGCACCATACATCCCAAACACCACTGCAAATACCTGCAAGCGAACGTTCGGCACTGACAAATGCTTGTTTTTATTAGCTGCGGTGAAGGCCTGTTCCCAATTTAATAGTGGAAGATTCCGAGGCCCAAAGAGTAACCCTAAAATCTTAATTGGGGTTGAAGAAATACAAATTCCCTGAATGGAAACCTCACCAGGGCAGTTTACCCCAATAAATATACCCTGGCTTTTCCTTGTATTAATTTTTGAATTTGAAACACGTGAGTAAAGAACCAAAAAATCCAAAAAAATAGGAATTTGAGTATAATCAGAGAAAAAAAACACAAATATCATCTGCATAAGCTTGTAAATACATGTTATCCATACCAGGGGACCCCAACACCCCTTTCCACTGTGGATGATATGTTAATGACTGTATTAGTGTATCAATAGTAAACACATAATAGTGGACTTAATGGACACCCTTGACGAACCCCTGTAGCGATATGAAAGCCCTCCGTAAATACAATTATGAATAACTGGATGCACTATAGCAGTATCATAAAGTGTTTGTATCCATTGAACAAAGAAAACTGGGACCCCATAATGTTGCAAAGTTAAAAACAAATAAGGGTGATATACCCTATCAAAAGCCTTCATTTGGTCCAGGGAAAGAATACATCCTGTCAATTTGTGTAATGAAAAATGTTCAATTAAGTCTCTTATAATCATAAGTGCCTGTTGTATCTTCCTTCCTGGGAGCCCACAATATTGGGAGGAAGAGATAACCTTATTTGCAAAGGCCTTAAGCCGAGAATTCAAAAGGCCAGCCAAAAATTTATAGTCCGAATTAAGTATAATAATAGGCCTCCAATTGTCTAGACTCTCTCAATCTCCTGATTTATACAGAAAAATTAACAAACCTTCTGAAAACCAAAGGGGAAAGTTAGGGGCTGAAAGAAAAAAATTAAATACCAGAGTTAAGCATTCTGAAAATTCAGAAGGGAACATTTTGTATAATTCCGATGTTATCCCATCAATTCCTGGGGAAATCCCACTCTTTTGGGATTGTATGGCAAGTTCAACTTCAGCAACTGATATTGGTGCAATTAGACTAGAGATATCAAACTGAATATTAGGATAACTATTGATTCAGTTGCCTACCTCTGGAGAGAGGTTTCATACAAATTATAAACCTTATTGTGATTGCCTTTGAATTTTACTGCTGTGTTCTGCTTTGTTTATCTATTTCAAACTTAGGGGTACTTTCTCTATGCAGCAGTGATTCTGTGACTGCTTGCAGGGGATTGTGGGGTACTGGAGGTTTGTCCTGCCGCCTTCTGACCCCCAATACACTTATCACCGAGTGTGTTTCTAACTCCTGGGCAGCTCACACACTCAAGTTTGTGCTTAAATATACTTTAGCTAGCCTTTTTTAAAGGCTTATCTGATATTTTTTTAATAATACTGCTGGGGCTCTAGCGAGCAGGCAGAGGCGGAACTGCACTTCGGTTTGGGACCTTCTAACAACCCGCTCTTGCAGGCGAGGCACCAGATAACTATTGATTCAGTTGCCTACCTCTGGAGAGAGGTTTTATACAAATTATAAACCTTATTGTGATTGCCTTTGAATTTTACTGCTGTGTTCTGCTTTGTTTATCTATTTCAAACTTAGGGGTACTTTCTCTATGCAGCAGTGATTCTGTGACTGCTTGCAGGGATTGTGAGGGTACTGGAGGTTTGTCCTGCACTCCTTCTGACCCCCAATACCTTATCACCCGAGGGCTTATCTAGCGTTTTTTTTTTTAATAATACTGCTGGGGCTCTAAGCGAGACCGAAGCAGGGCGGAATTGCACTCCGCGTCTCGGACCTTTAACACAGCTCTTGCAGCGGGCTAGCGATGGGCCGCCGCACGGAGACGCGCGCAGAGACACGCACGTCTTGCGCGTGTCTATCGTGTCCATCGTGGACAAGGGGACATTAAGGTAACACATTAAACTTTCAATAATTAAGTTCTGTGTGTATTACAGTGAGTATAACTGCAATAATGAAAAAGGCTAATAAATATTGCACTTCTTGCAAGATGTATGCCTTGGGTAAGCACATAGCTGACTTTAGATGTGACAAGTGTATACTAGTAACTGACTTGAAAAATGAAATTGTGAGACTCCAACCTAAACCATGTGCTAAATCTGAAATTAAAGCCCTGGAAGACTATATTGACCAAATGTCAATATTAGTTGAGGCTAATACCTCGCTTACAGTAAATATGGTAGAAAGTGTTCTTGAACCTACTACAACATTAGGTGAGGTGTGAGACGAGCCTAACTCTAACGCCACTTATGAATCA
Organism: Neoceratodus forsteri; assembly: GCA_016271365.2. NCBI lineage: Eukaryota > Metazoa > Chordata > Ceratodontiformes > Ceratodontidae > Neoceratodus > Neoceratodus forsteri. The sequence goes on from CM028137.1 coordinate 515,949,731, forward strand.
ACTCATGGGCAACCTTCCTCCACTTCAACTCCTATGATTTTATCTGACCATCAGTCGGCAACTAGTAGGATTAATCTTCGGTCTAAAAAAACCTAGTGTTAAACTAAATACAGTATCAAATATCTTAACCCCCTCGATTTTATTTGACGTACCTACACATAACTCGTTTGAGCTTCTGTCCAATCTTACTGAAGACCCTATAGAAACTAGTCCGAAACTTAGCAGACCTACTGTGTATAGTCCAACAGGTCTTAAAGCTTCAACTATTCCATTGGACGCTCTCATACTACATCCCCCTCTTCACTCTTCCCCTCCCTTAGGCACAATGATAAACCAGAATGAAATTTTCATACTTGGAGACTCTATTACTAAGTATATAGACCGGACAGTCTGTAACCCGACAAGGAACATCGTTCAAGTCTAAGTTATCGGGTGCAAAGATCTCGATATTACCCTTATGCTTAAAACAATTCTAAAATCTGCAGGAGAAACCCTTTGGTTATAGTCCACGTGGGAACAAATGATATCACCAAGAAATCTCAGCAAGATATAAAACAGGACTTTGTTCCCTCTGCAACCTATTGGTAGACAGGGGTTGTGATATTTGTCTTTCCGAAATTTTACCTATCCCAAGAGCAACTGATTTTGTTAATTCTAAAATCAAAGCCATAAATGAATGGCTGAGGAAGTGGTGCCTGAGACAAGGTATTTCGTGCTTAACCCACTGGGAGGAGTACCATCAAAACTCTTTTCTCTTCTGCTGGGATGGTCTTCACCTCAGTAGAAGAGGTAGTACCATACTTGGGAAGAAAATTGTTTCATACATAAACTCCCATTTAAACTATTAGGTAAGGGGGAGCTTGGAAAACACTTTCAAACTCTTGACAAGGGGTCTATACCACTAAAATCCTCACTTAAACATCCTATCCTTAAATGCACGATCCTTGAATGCTGTTAAAATAGCTGAATTGGAAATTAAAGCATATCTCTTGGACCTATCAATTATTGCAGTCACTGAAACATGGGGTAATTCTTGCAAAAATTGCTCTGCTGAGATAACTGGGTTTAAACATTATTTTAAAAATAGACCAGACACCAAGTCTGGTGGTGGAGTCAGTATCTATGTCAAAGACAATATTCCATCATTCCAATCTCCTATTGAACACAACACTGAGAGTGTCTGGGTCTATATCCAACCCTTAGGCATCCCCCAAATTTTGGTAGGTACTTGTTACCGTGCCCCCTCACTTGATGGTTTTCAGAATACTAAACTACTAGAAGACATAACTCAGTTCTCTAGTAAGGGGTCAGTTCTCCTTTTAGGAGACTTCAATTTTCCTAAAATTAACTGGGACACACTTCTGGTTCCACTACTATTGAAAAAATTTTCTTACTACTATAATCGATCTGGGTTTGTTTCAACTTGTTAAAGAGCCCACGAGGGGTAACAACATTTTGGACTTAGTCTTAATCAGTCATGATATTCCAGTTAGTAACTTATATCTATCAGATCCCTTGGGTAACAGTGATCATAAATCTATATTCCTTTCCTTATTTGTTTCTTGCCAGATGCCACCCATAAATAAAACAATTAAACATTATGATTTTGGTAAATAACTCAGACATTAATGGTTTCTCTACATCAAGTTGCTGCTGTAGCAAAGTAGAAAGATGATTATGTCCAGGAGTCATAGCAGAAGCAGGGACATCAGCAGGCTCAGACATAGTGGACTGGGAGGCCGCAGCAGGCTCTCCTACCAGAGGCAAAGTACCTGGACAAACCATAGAAGGTAAAGGTTCTGTAGATATTGGAGGTCTCCAGGCAGGCTCATTTTGAGAAAAGTTTAATTTTGGGTCCCAATCAGGGGTCGGATGCCAGTTGCCTTGTTTTAGAGTCCAGCCTGCTTCACTGACAGCCTTCTGAGGTGACCATAACTCAGTAGCTTGAGGTTGTGCAGAAGGATCAGTTTGTAATACCCCCGACATAGGAACTAAAGGTCCTTGAGGTAGGGAATTATTCTGAGTCTCACTTGCCGCCAAATTACATCTAGTAAGCATAAAAGCAGCTCTCTTATCTTTACTGTCTTCCCCTGTTTTATCCTGCAGTGGCTGCTGGCGTTTTGTAAAGAAAAATTCAGAAACCCCCTCCTGATTTAGGGGATTCGTTTGAAACACACAAGGAGTAGCAGAATTCGAGCTTTTAGTTGAAGATATCGGTAACGAACTATGGAACACAAACCCTGCTGCTTTTGTCAGTGTGACAGAGCAAGAATCGAGAGCGGAGCCTTCTGTCATCTCAACAGGCTTATCTGGGCCACTCAGGTGCGTAGAAACAGTAGGCAGCAAAATTCAACTAGGTTGCTGGACAACTCAGGTAACGGCTCTAGGTACAGAATCTTTGTAGATTCAATACTGCCAGCCATCACAGAATCAGGTTGAAGAGATATAACAAGATGAAGAGTTTGTGCAGACTCACCACGCTGGTTTAAATCCACAGGTTCTCCACTGGATTCAGCGTTACGGCAAATGACAGCCTGCTCAGAAACACTGACAGGCGCAGCTGAGGAGTCTACCGCACGCAGCTGTAGCTGAAGAAGCTCTTGTTCTTTGGCTAAAGCAGCAAGCTGAAGCCTGAGCTGCTCCTGATGAGCTTCTGAAGGGAATGTCTCACAAAACACTTTCTCATGTAGTAGTAACGGCACATCTTTCGTTGAAACAGAAAATCCTTGCAGCTTGTTCTCATTATTGCCAGTAGTATTTCCGTTTAAAACTGTAGCGTCCATATCAAAGCTCACCAAATGCTCCCCTTCTCCTGGAACGTTCATCTTGCTTGCAGATCAGACAGAAGTGACCAGACTTTGGTCTCTCAGGCCCCCTACTGCCAGCAATGCAGTAGGGGAATTTCCCCGGTGCCCTGGTCAAATTTCACCCCATTCACTAAAAAAAAAATACCACCAACAGCTTAATCTGGTTCAAGGTCAGTTGGCATTCATCTGTATCCCCCTCCCCCGGGTTGTGCCTGAAAATAGGGAATTTTTCTAGTGCACTTACCCTGTCAACAAAAACTAAATTAATAAAAATAGCGAAGGTAGGAAGAGCAAGGGTATGGGGTCAAGAATCTCAAAAGAAGGCTAGAGCGATGGTAGGGATGTGACGTGAACAAGTATATAGAAAGAAGTTTGGCTGAGGGATTTCGAGCTGGCCGTCTGGTCTTGTGGAGGCAGTGTTTGCCTCTGGTGTGGGAGGACCCGGGTTTGAAGCTACGTAGGAACTCTGGATTTTTTTTTTTGCATTGCTGGGACTTTAATTTTTTCATGTTGCGTCTCCTGCTCCTCTGCCCTCCCAGATGTAGTCCCCATTCACAGGTTGTCTCCCCAGTGTCAGCCCACCCAGAGTTGATTATAATAGTGATGTGGGGCATAGCCCTCTGCATAAAAATTGTGTACCTGTTGCGCCCATAAGTGTGTTACAGATCATGGCTATTTAGTGTTCGCATTAGTGCACAGCCATTATTGTTTTTGGCAATGTGCCCTCACGCACGTTACGATCGCTATTATTGTCATCATCCACATCACATGGTACCCCCGAAGGGCCAGGGGCTGGCTCAGCAAGAAGGGGCAAGCGAGCCAGATGCTGTACCCACTGCTCCATGAGAGCTGCCCACTGATGAAACTGCCCACCAGTGTCTCCACAAGAAGACAAGCAGAAACTCCAGGCTCGAGACCTCGAGTGACCACAAGCAGAAGTCACTGGTAATCCCAATGGTGCCGGAGACAGCCACCTGTTCCGGGACACCTAGAATGTTGTGGCAGATCTACCAGAGGACGACCTCGAGCGGTACCGTTTCTTCCTCTTCCGATGAGAAGAGGCAGAACTCGAGGCTGAGCGGTGCAGAGTCCCTGATCGGGACTGGGAATGGGCCCGCTTCTTCTTGCATTTGTGGGAGGCTTGTCCTCCCTCCCTCCAGAACACAGGGACACCCATCATCAGAACCCTTCCCCAAAGGAGGAAGTGGACCGGACACGGCCCCACCGCCAAAACAGCATGCCTGAAGAGGCTCCCTACCATCACCGCCACTGTCCATGGACTTTAACTATTGCTCGGTAGGGTTGAGAGAGAGACAGAGAGAAACGTGAACAAAATCACTAAAGTGACAAAAATAACAAACATCAACTTTAAACTCAAACTGAAAATAACTGAATGTTGTTGTGCAGACATGAAGTTCTGATTCCCAGTGGGTGAGCGACGTCACTGAAGCATACTCGATGGCAGGAAAAAGGAACTAAGGCGATTGAGGGCTGGTGCCAAGGTAAGCCATGTGGCACGAGCCAACCACATGGTGCCGCACATACATGCAGCCTACCTCAGTGCCAGCCCTCCTGAAAAGTTCTGGCTCCCACAGGGTCCTAGCGCCTCAGGCTCAGAACCCATGGGTGTGAATCAATGGTGAAGATTGATTCCTGGAAGATATGACTAAACTAAAATGTTTAGAGTTTACTAGTAACATGCATACACATTTGTCTTTATTGGACAGTGCCTCTCTTCACTCCAGGCACTGGAAAAGCATGCAATAAATCAAAAATACTACTACTACTCATACCTCTCAACCTCCTGCCTCATAAATCAGGGACAAGGTTTAAAAAAATCAGGGACAAAGCAAGGACCAAAATCAGGGACACATCTTCAAAATTAGAGATATCTACCCAGAAAGTAGGTAGAATATGGGGCTTAGTGCAAAATGCATTTTCTAAAGAAGAACAAGTCTGTAACTTTAATGCTTGACATTGTTTTGTGCTTACAGTCCCCACTGTTTATCCACAAAAACACAAATTTTAGGAGGGACAGAGTAAAATTTTGAGGCAAAATCAGGGACACTTGAGAGGTATGCTACTACTACTACTACTACTACTCTCACACACACACACAAAGACGTGTTCTGTCCCAGAACCCCTCATATAATGATGTCAACATCTCATTAAAGCAGAGACTCACACCTTACAATTTAGGGCATAAAAGTTGGCTCACTAATTGACGTTCTGCTGGAATCCAGAAGCCTCTGACAAACAGACGGTATGTACATTTGCCCCTGGGCATCATTACTTACTGATCTTCCTCAACTCCCAGCTGTTGAATCTTTTCTTTGATCTTCACTGCTGAAGTCCTGATTACGATCTCCTCTAACAAATGGAAATCCCCCTGATTAAAGACTTCCATATCTTCCAGGGGTCCGATAATCTAGTAACAAAAATACATATTCTGCACTTCAGTGTTGACAGGACATAGAAACAGACTTTGACAGCAGATAAGGACCACTTGGCCCACCCAGTCTGCCCATTTCTCTACCTATTGGATAAGCTGTAGATTCTAGTTAACCAACAGCCTACTTCCTACAACCCCCCCACTATAATTGCCTTATGTCTGTCCCATGCAGGTTTGAATTCCCCCACTGTTTTAGACCCCACAACCTCTTCAAGAAGGCGGTTCTATGCGTACACCCCTCTCTCTGTGAAAAATAATTTCCTCACATTACCCCTGAGCCGTCCCCCCTCTAACTTTAACTTGTGCCCCCTTGTTCTTACACATCTCTTTTTCTGAAAGATGCTACCCTCCTGGACTTTGTTGATTCCCTTGAGGTACTTAAAAGTTTCTATCATGTCCCCCCTGTCCCTCCTTTCATCAAGGGTATACATATTAAGCTCTCTCAGACTCTCTTCATATGGTTTCTGATGTAGACCCTGTACCATTTTAGTTGCCCATCTCTGGACTGCTTCCATCCTGTCTATGTCCTTGCGTAGATGAGGTCTCCAAAACTGCATGCAGTACTCCAGATGAGGTCTCACCATCTGTCTGTACAGAGGGATAACCACTTCCCTTTTTCTACCTGTGATGCCCCTCCCTATGCATCCCAGCATCCCCCTCACTCTCCTTACTGACTTCTCAGATTGCTTACCCACCTTTAGGTCATCTGATGTGACTACACCCAGATCCCTTTCCATTACTGTTGTCGTTAGTACCTCCCCTGCTATTGTGTACTCTTCTCCTGGATTTGTATTTCCCAGGAGCATTACTTTGCACTACTTTGCATTGAATCTAAGTTGCCATATGTCTGACCATTCCTCTAACCTTGCCAAATCCCTTCTCATCCTTTCTACCCCCTCTTGTGCATCAACTCTGTTACATATATTTGTCATCTGCAAAGAGGCATACCTTTCCTTCCAGACCCTCTGCAATGTCACCTATAAAGACGTTGAAGAGGACTGGACCCAGTACTGAGCCCTGAGGTACTCCACTAGTAACCCCCCTTTCTTCAGAATGTGTTAAATTCACTATTACCTTTTGTGTCCTGTTGTGCAGCCAGTTTGCTAGCCAGGCTACCATGCTGGGACCCACTCCAAGGCTGGCTAACTTGATTATTAATCTTTTGTGCGGGACTGTGTCAAATGCCTTGCTAAAGTCTAGGTAGGCCATATCCACAGCCCCTCCCTGGTCTGTTACTTTGGTCACCCAGTCAAAGAAATCGATTAGATTCGTCTGACATGACCTTCCTGCTGTGAATCCATGCTGCTTTGGGTCCTGTACCCCGCTGGCCTCTAGGTACTGAACAATTCTTTCTCTCAGAAGTGATTCCATCATTTTCCCCACCATTGAGGTCAAACTAACAGGTCTGTAGTTTCCTGCTTCTGTCTTGCTCCCACTTTTGCGAAGTGGAATCACATCTGCCCTCCTCCAGTCCTCAGGTACCACCCCATTTTCCCATGATTTGTTAAAAAGTGTGGTTAGTGGTGTCACTAGGTCCTCCCTTAGCTCTTTTAGGATTCTAGGGTGAATCCCGTCAGGCCCCATTGCTTTGTCCACCTTCAGTTTTAGGAGTTCTTTCAGGATTCTTTCTTCTGTAAATGGACTGGCGTCAACTCCACTACCCAGAGTGCTTGTACTGTTTGGTTTAGGTAACCCCTCCTCTTCTTCTTTTGTGAATACTGAGCAAAATTATTCATTCAGTATCTCTGCCTTTTCACTGTCTCCCTCTGCCCACTTCCCCTCTCCTTTATTAATCTTCACTATCCCTCCCTTAACCTTTCTATGCTCCCTAATGTACCTATAAAAGGTTTTATCCCCCTTCTTAACTGAGTTGGCTATCTTTTCGTCGGTTTGGGCCTTTGCTTCTCTGTCTGCCTTCCCTACTTCTTTCTGCTTTAATTGATACAGTTCCCTGTCGTGCTCCTTCTGTGATTCCTTATACTTTTTGAATGCAGCCTTTTTCTCCTTAACCTTCCCTGACACCTCTTTTGAGAACCATAGTGTTTTTTTATTCCACTTCGTTTTCTTTGTTTCACACAAAGGCTTGTTGCCTCCATGAAGGCAGTTTTGATTATTCTCCATTGTTCTTCCACCCCTCCTTTCTGGCCATTTGCTAATGCATTCCTCAGGTATTCACCCATTATGCCAAAGTCAGCCCTTCCAAAGTCCATTATCCTTGTCTTTGTATGGCTTGTCTCCATGGTTGTGTTTATTGTGAAGCACACTGTGCAGTGGTCGCTTGTTCCCAGATGTCTACTGATTTCTAAATTTGTGATCCTCTCTCCATTTGAGAGTACCAGGTCTAATATTGCTCCCTCCAGTGGGTTCCACCACTAGCTGTCAAGGCATGCCCCTGTAGGGCATCGAGAATGACCCTGCTCTTGGATGTGGCTGTAGTCCATGTCGTCCAGTTAACATCTGGCATATTCAGGTCCCCCATCAACAGTATCTCCCCTTTTTCAGCCATTTTGAGAATGCCCTCTATCATTTTCTTGTCCATTTCCTCCCCTTGAGATGGGGGTCTGTATACAACCCTGTGCGGATTGTGATGCCATTCCCTGTCTCCAAGGTGACCCAGAGTGCCTCTTGTCCTCACCCTTTACTTTTTAGTTCTGTAGCTTTGATCCCTTCCCTTATGTAGAGAGCTACTCCACCTCCTCTTTTACCCTCCCTGTCCCTTCTGTAGATTGTGTGTCCTGGTATGCGGACATCCCAGTCATGGTTCTCCGTGTACCATGTTTCTGTGACTGCCACAATATCCAAGTGTTCCTCTTCCATCAGGGCTACTAGCTCACGAAGCTTGTTTCCCAGACTACAGGCAGTGGTACTCATTGCCCTCCATTTAATGTTGGCTTTATCCTTTTTTACCTCATCCCTGCTCTTATTGCCCTTGTCCATTTTTCCATTTACCCCTGTCCTGCCCTCTGTCAAGCTCTGTACCCAAGTGTTTACCCTACTACCTGCCATGTTTTGTGGGGGGAGGCTTGAACTTTCCTGTTTCCTATCAGCACCTCCCCCCTTGGCTAGTTTAAAAGATTGCCAAGGAAGCCTTTAAACCTGTCACCTAGGAGCGTGTTTCCCTTCCTGGACAGATGTAGACCATCATGCCAGTATAGACCTTCATCTCTACAGGTGGATCCCCAGTCCCCAATGACGCCAAAGCCCTGTGCTCTGCACCAGTTTTGCAACCATTCATTAAACTGCATGGTGTGCAGTACCCTAGCCTCACCCCTGCCACAGACTGGCAGCACCTCTGAGAAGGTTACCGTGCTTGCTACCAGTCTGAGGTCCCTCCCCAACTACACAAATTCATCCTGCACTGCCCTGATCTCATGCCTAGCTAGGTCATTTGTCCCGAGGTGGACAATGATATCTAGTTCCCTCTCCTGTGATGCTGCTTCTGCAATCCTAAGGATTTGATTCCTGTCCCTCCAAGCCATGGCACCAGGCAGGCACCTCACTTCCCTCTCCTCTTCCTTCCCCAGGTCTACACCCCTAACAATCGAGTCCCCTATCAGAAGCTGTTTCTCTCCCCTGTGGTGTCCCTTGCCACTCTTTTGTGGGTCTCCCTTGTGGATGTCCCCCAGCATTCTTCTTCGTCTCCACTGGGGGTGTCATCATAGAGGAACCTTGATTTGCCAGACTGAAATATGATTTGTGTAGAGGTACAACTTGGGGGCTACGCCTCTGTTCCACCACCCTCACCCTCCCAGAACCTACTGTGGTCCATCTGCTCTTCACACATGGCAACCTCTGAGGCAGTGGTTGTGGAACTGGTGCTCTTTGGGTGGGGGAGGCCTCCTTAGTCCTTGCCAGTTCAGCCTGGAGGTGGGCAACCTCCTCCCTCAAAGCTGACAGTTGCCTGCAAATAGGGCAGCAACGCAGGTTCCAGAATGTCTCCCGGAAAATTGCTGCCCCACAGCCAGTGCATTGCACCACTCCCCACATGTCCCTCTTCCTTATAATATACAATGAGTAATATATACTTTTTTTTTTTGTGTACTTACTTTTTATGCACTGTGCTGGGTAATTAAGAATATGACAGTTCTGCCCCAAGACCTGCTGAGGAAGTGATGTCAGAACCTTGGCTATAAAGGAAATGCCACAGCCACTGGTGACTGTTAGAAACAATCAAATACACCACTGCTCCACCACCCTGGTGAGTGATGCCCTTTATAGTAAGTCAACCAACACCACAATTAACTAGACCACTGCTCCTACACAAACCACTCTACTGAGTCCAGGAATAAAAACGAACTCACTGCTCAGCCAGCAGAACACTTCTAAAATATTTCACAAATATCCTTCCAAATCCTAGGTGTCTTAGCACACAAATCAAGCAACTTCAGTTGTATTTCACCCCCTCTGGTTATAAAATTACTACACTTTAATGGAATCCTGCAATTCTTAATGCCAATAAGAAAATAATGAAACTTTCTGTAGAAAGCGTAGTTTACCTTCCCTAACAAGTCCCCAACAATATTATGTTTTAACAGGGTCCCAGTTCCTCAAATGCGTTCTAGTTTGTTCTTTGCAGTATAGCAAGTTTCTCAGCTTCCAACAGAAGCAGGCAAGTCTAACAACAGTATCTGGCTCTACTTCAAACACGAGAAGACATTAAAAGGGTACTGCCCCCCCCCTACATTCTTCAATTCCCTCCTACAACTCCACCTTTTTCCCCCCGTGCCTACGTGTCCTTAGCTTTTGATCAGTTTTCTCCAATTTGTTCAATGATTCCTTAAAGTGTTGCTTGAGTTAGACAATAGCACTGCCAAGTACTTTCGAGTAATTCATTTTCTCAGTTACACTGTATCACAATGTGCAGCATTCTTAGTATTGCTTATTAATTTCACTCCCACTGCTCTCCTTTATTACCTGCTCTTACATTACATAAGTGTGCACCATCTTTCTGCTGTTGCTTTATATTTCCCCACCCAAATTCTGTTTTGGCTAGGTTTGTATAGTATGAAAGATTCTATGTCCTGTAAAACAAAATTGTATTGTATTGTACAGTCTCAACATAACCAAACTCTAAATAGTCTGAGGGATATTCCTATTAATGCTGATGTAATACAAAGGCTTCTTAGATTAGCTGGAATTGCAGGTTCAGTTCCTCAGAACTAAGTGTACAGTAAGGTAAACACCGCTGATTGCTACAAACATCAGACCTCCGTGGTCAAATTAAGTCTTTTAGGAGCACAACTGACACATGCCACAGATTTTTCAAGCTGTACAAAAAACATGTTCTTACACTGTCCCACAATGGCTACCTGGAGAAAGAAGGTCTTAGACAAAGTTTCTGTTGATGGAGTCCAGATAAACAAAGAGGACTCGGTAACAGTGGACCCTTAGCCCATTTTAAAGAAAACAAAAATCTACAACTTACCTCAAATTACAAATTCACAAACACTCCAAGCAAACTTAATTGACAATACATTAAAGGCATAAATCTCCCAGCACGACTATTACACTTACTTGTCCATTACTGATGACTGCCCTCTGTCCTTTCTTTAGTTTGAGAACATCTCTGCAGAACATTGCATGGGACAGGACAAAGTCGATGTTAGAAGATTCAAACGCATCTTTAAAATTATTGACATCCATTCCCTGACAAGGAAATAATGCATCTTGTTACTGAGAAATACTAAAAAAGAAACTACAACTGAAAATGAATGGTTAGCCCCAACAAAACGTTAACACCCATCAAACTGTTTTTCTTTTCCCATCCTACAGCGCACAATATTTGCAGCTGTAATCAGCCATTACAACACAAACTGTGGCAAGAAAAAAATAATGTGACCTAGTTGGAACTGAAGCCAGGGCCCCAGAATACCATCCTGGTGCTCTCACCAGTGAGCTAAAGGCTCACATGGTTGGACCCGAGGTTCCTGGACACACTTACTTTCTCTGGTATTGCATATCCTGCAACTAGAAATAATCAACATGACAAGGGCTAATACTGCATCAAAAAACATCTACTTATCTTAAAAATGTCTAGTTGCAGGATATACAATACCAGAGAAAGGAAGTGTGTCCAGGAACCTCAGGTCCAAGGATGTGAGCCTCTAGCTCAGGGGTCAGAGCACTGGGATGGTATTCAGGGGCCCTGGGTTCAATTCCCACTAGGTCACATTATTTCTTTCTCACTATAATTTGTGATTTAAATTGCTTAGCAATGGCTAATATTGCAGCAAAAAAAAAATATCTGATTTTCAGCCATTACAACAGTAACGCAGTGTCTGAATAACATTTTGCTTTTCTGGCCCTATCCCACTCAAGGAGTCACCATTGAGATGTACTCGCCTCACTCCACTGGCCATCTTTCAGCCATAGACTTCAATATCCCCTACTGTGTAGCACTTACAAGCTCCTCTGTGATCACCCATTAGCTGGGCTACTAGCCCCAAAGTGCTCCTGCAGACTGCTACGCACCACAGGAAGAAAGCTCCTGGAAGTACCCCGAGTCAGTACCACAGTAGGCAGCAAGTCCTATGCCTACACTGCCCCTGTGCACTGGAATAGGCTCCCTGACTACCTACAGGAAGCAAACTCCCTAGTGAATTTCCATAAGGGATTGTGCGAGCATCTGCTGAACCAAAGTCACTGCTCCTGCCCCAAGGAATAATCTCTCCTAACAGTATCATCCCATCTCTCCCTCCGTCACTTCCCAGCTGCTATCCATCTACCTACCTACGGCTCCAAGAGATTTTCCTTGGCCGTAACCCAACAATCCCTTATTTCAACTTTGTTACTGCTATGAAATGTTGTTTAACTGTACAATCCTTCTGTATATAATCCTAGCAGTACCATGTAACTGTTTCTCTGTCTCAACTGTAACTCCTGAATGTTCTTTTACTTGTACTAGTCAACTCGTAAAGTTCACTACATGTAACTAATCCCAGGTTCCCCCTGAAAAAGGGACCTTAGGGGCTCAGTGGGCCTACCTGGTTATCAAAATTTAATAAATAAATACTGGAATATTGTGCCTGTTAATCTTTAAATCAGTCCACAGCAGTGACTCTATATCTCAGTATTACTGCATGGGCTAGAGATATAATAGCAAAACTGCACAGGGCCGTTGACAAAACCACAACAGAAGTGCAATGCAAAAATGGAGAATGCTCACAGAAAAACAGATACAAGCGCACTTGCCCTGGAGTATTCTCAAAGTCCCACAGCATAAGTGGCTCCACTGAGTGGAGCAGCAGGTCAACACAGTACAAGTAACAGGATAAAAAAAACAAGCAAACAAGACCTCACCAGGTGTCGGCTTTAATGGTAATCTCCGTGCAAAATCAGGAGCAGGAAAACCGCGCACTCATTCACTCCATTCCCAGACACACTGTTATAAACAGACGGTGACTAAAGCCGAATTTCAAAGTTAAAAAGTTATACTTATTTGAAATAACAAAATGACTTGTAGACAAGCAGGCAAAACGGGTCACTCTTCATATAACGCATGCAGTTTGAAATGGACATTCTTTTTTATGTATATTTTCCAAAGTCTGTGCATGTACTTAACTGTTACAGGCGGAAGCCTGGAGGCCAGAGAATAGTTGCTCAATCTGTTCCGCACTATAAGCTTAGAGCAACTGAATAATGTACATTAATAAGTGTAAGAAACATAGACTTTGACGGCAGATAAGGACCGCTTGGCCCACCTAGTCTGCCCATTTCTCTACCTAGTGGATAAGCTGCAGATTCTATTTAACCAACAGCCTATTTCTTCCTACCCCCCACAAAAATTGCCTTATGTCTGTCCCATGCATTCTTGAATTCTCCCACAGTTTTAGACCCCACAACCTCCTCAGGAAGGCTGCTCCATGTGTCCACCACCCTCTGTGAAAAATACTTTCTCACATTGCCCTGGAGCCGCCCCTCTATCTTCAAATTGTGTCCCTTGTTCTTGCACATCTCTTTTTCTGAAAGATGCTACCCTCTTGGACTTTGTTGATTCCACTGAGGTACTTAAACGTTTCTATCATGTCCCTCCTCTCCCTCCTTTCCTCAAGGGTATACATATTAAACTCCTTTAGTCTCTCCTCGTATGGCTTCTCTTGCAGACCCTGCACCATTTTAGTTGCCCTCCTCTGAACTGCCCCCATCCTGTCTATGTCCCTGCGGAGATGGGGTCTGTCTCACCAACTGTCTGTACAGGGAGATAACTTCCTGTTTTCTGCTGGTGATACCCTTCCCTATACATCCCAGTATCCCCCCAGTCCTCCCTACCGCCTTCTCGCATTGCTTGCCAACCTTAAGGTCATCTGATATGATTACCCCTAGGTCTCTTTCCATTTTTGTTGTTGTTACTACCCCCCGCCCCCAAACGTGTGTAATCTTCCCCATGGTTTTTGTTTCCCAGGTGCATTACTTTGCACTTCTTTGCACTGAATCCAAGCTGCCATACTTCTGACCGTTCCTCCAACCTTGCTAAGTCCCTTCTCATCCTTTCCACGACTCCTTGTGTATCAACCCTGTTGCAGATCTTTGTGTCATCTGCAAAGAGGCATACTTTTCCTTCCAGTCCCTCTGCAATCTCACTTATAAAGATATTAAAAAGGACTGGACCCAGTACTGAACCCTACTAGTAACCCTTCTTTCTTCAGAGTGGACTCCATTTACAATTACCTTCTGTGTCCTGTTGTTCAGCCAATGTTTTACCCAGGCTACCACCTTGGGACCCACTCCCAGGCTGGTTAATTTGACTACTAATCTTTTGTGTGGGACTGTGTCAAATGCCTTGCTAAAGTCTAGGTAGGCCATGTCCACAGCCCCTCCCTGGTCTACTACTTTGGTCACCCAGTCAAATAAATCAATTAGATTCGTTTGACATGACCTTCCCACTGTGAACCCATGCTGCCTTGGGTCCCGTGCCCCACTGGCCTCTAGGTGTTCAACAATTCTTTCCTTCAGAAGTGATTCCATCACTTTCCCTACCACAGAGGTCAAACTGACGGGTCTGTAGTTTCCTGCCTCTGTCTTGGTCCCACTTTTGTGAAGGGGAATCACATCCGCCTTCTTCCAGTCCTCAGGTACCACATCATCCTCCCATGATTTGTTAAAAATCGTAGTCAGTGGTGTCACTAGTTCTCTAATTAATTCTTTTAGAATTCTGGGGTGAATTCCATCTGGCCCCATTGCTTTGTCCACCTTCAGTTTTAGGAGTTCTTTCAGAACCCTTTCTTCTGGGTAAGGACTGGGATCAACCCCCCTCTCCAGAGTGCTTCTGTTAATTGGATTAGACACTTCCCCCATTTCCTCTCTTGTGAATACTGAACAGAAGTATTCATTCAGTATTCCTGCTTTATCACTGTCACTCTCTGCCCACCCACCATCCATTCTATTCAGCCTCACCGTCCCTCCCTATGTCTTTCTACGCTCCCTGATATACCTATAAAAGGTTTTATCCCCCTTCTTAACCGAGTTAGCTATCTTTTCCTCAGTTTGTGCCTTTGCTATTCCGACTACCCTCCCTGCTTCCTTCTGCCTTAACTGGTACAGTTCTCTGTCCTGCTCCTTCTGTGTTTCCTTATACTTCCTAAATGCTATCTTTTTCTCCCTAACCTTCACCACCACCTTCTTTGAGAACCATGGTGGCTTTTTATTTCGTTTTGATTTGTTTATTTGCTTCACACAAAGGCTTGTTGCCTCTGTGATGGCAGTTTTGATATTTGCCCATTGTTGCTCCACCCCTCCTTCTAGCCTGTTTGCTAGTGCTTTTCTAAGGCACTCTCCTATCTTGCCAAAGTCAGCCCTCCCGAAGTCCAGAACCCTCACTTTTGTATGGCTTGACTCTGTAGCAGAGTTTATCGTGAACCACACTGTTTGGTGGTCACTTGTTCCCAAATGGCTACCCACTTCTAGATCGAGATCCCTCACTGTCCCCATTTGAGAGTCACGAGGTCTAAGATTGCTCCCTCACAGTGGGTTCCAAAACTAGCTGTTTGAGGCATGCCACCTGAAGGGCATCAAGAATGGCCCTGCTTTTGGATGTGGCGCGCAAAGGTGCTCAGTTAACATCTGTGTTAGGTCCCCCATAAACAGTATCTCCACTTTCTCTGCCATCCTAAGTATGCCTTCTATCATATCCTTGTCCATTCCCTCCCCTGACATGGGGTCTATATACAACCCTGTGCAGACTGTGATGCCATTTCAGTCTCTAAGGTGACCCACAGTGCCTCCTCTCCTCCCTGTTTACTCTTTTGTTCAGTTGCTTTTATCCCTTCCCTTACATGAGAGCTACTCCCCGCCCTCCCTGTCTCTCCTGTAGGTTATGTACCCTGGTATGTTAACATCCCAGTCATGGTTCTCTGTGTACCATGTTTCTGTAACTGCTACAATAGAAGGAAACAGGAATGTTTTTATTTTGAGTTAACATGGCTACCTACACACCAAAAGCTGACTACTTTTCTTTCATGGATGAGATCAGGAATGACATCGCCTTACAGTGTAGAAAAGACTGAGCAACTGTTCTCTGGCCTCCGGGAAAACCAAAACGGTACTGGAAGCCCTTGGCACGTAATACATTATTACATGACAGCCATCATCTGTCATCCATCCATCAAGGTTGGTAAAAAAAAAAAAAAAATACTTACCATAGTAATATTGTTTCTTCCAAGGGATCCCTCACTATGCTTAACAAATGCAGTTAACACGACAGGTTGAGGTGCCCCTGAGAGAGAGGAATTTATGCAAATGATGGAACTTAGAACTCCGTTCAAACGACCACCTTGCAGTGGCACTGTGTTCTGCTGGCTAATGCGAGAAGTATTTCGGAAGCCAATAGGAAGGGGGCCATGAATCCTATTAGCCTATTCTACACTATACCTAAAAAGGGTAACTATCAAATAAAAAATATTGGTCTGCCAGGCCAATCTATGTCAAACTAAGACAAACACCACAATGAATAACTGATTGTGAATGGACAACAGGGAATGCTCAAACAAGTAAACAACAAACAAAACACTGATTCTTATAGGACCTTTTCCAGGTTCTGGAAGGGGAGGTAGGGTGGGAATGTTAACCACAGTGAGGGATCCCTTGGAAGAAACAATATTACTGTGATAAGTATTTTTTTCTTCAAACCCCAGGAATTCCTCTTCAAACCCCAGGAATCCCTCATTATGCTTAACAAAATGCAGATTACAAAGCAGTACCCTTGGGAGGCTGGATACAGAACCTTTTTAGTGAAAAGGTTCTGCAAGACAGCACTGCCAAACCTGGCAACTCTTCTGGACTGCACAGTCAGACAAAGTACAGTTAACGTAAGAAGTTACCATAACAGTAGATCTTCGAGAGAAGCTCTTGCAACAAGCTATTACTATTAGGACTATTGCCGCAGGCCTTAGGACCCACCGAAAAAAAACCTAGCTAGCAGTACCCAGCGGGGATCGCCGCTGACGTCGGCTCTGCCTCGACGTAGGTCATGCTACAAAAGGGGGCTGACCCCGGCTCCACCTTAGTTCCCCCGCCATGACCTGCGGACGGAACTCAGGGAGAAAACCGGGTGAAGCCCATCCTAGACATGCTTAAAATTCTTCTGGGGGATGGAGGGCGGGAAAGCAGCGCCTGCTGCAAGAGCTCCTCTCGAAGATCTACTGTTACGGTAAGTTCTTACTTAACTGTACTATCTTACTTCGATGGGGAGCTCTAGCAGCAGGCTAGTACTATTAGGACAGAATCCCCAAGCAGTCCCACACCAAAGAGGTGACTAGTCCCAGGAGGTAGGATGACAGATGAAGTGATAGTAAAGCCTATGGCTGTATTCAGCAAACTAGGACAAGAGTCCTTGAAGAACTGCTAGGCCGAAACCGGATCGGTGCTTGGAAGCAATGTCCAGACTGTAATGCCTCACGAAGGTGTGCACTGAATTCCAAGTAGCAGCTGCACGGATGTCTCGAAGGGAGACATTCTTTAAGGAGGTAGAGACTCCTCTAGTGGAATGACCTCTGACCGAGTCCGGTAGAGGTTTGTTGTACTTGTTATAGCAGTACACTGCAATGTACCAGCCACCGGGAAATGGTCTGTTTTGACACTGGTTTGCCCAGGTGCTGAGGTGCAAAGCCCACAAACAGCTGCTCTGATCTGCGGTGTGCCGCTGTCTTCTTAAGGTAATACCTCAGCGTCCTGTGGACATCCAATGTGTGCAGGAGAGATTCTCTCCTATTAGTAGGGGTAGGAAAATAGACTGGAAGGTCAACAGACTGGTTGAGAGTCAACTTCGAGACCACATTAGGTAAGAACTTAGTATTTGTTGTAAGGGAAACTCATTCCAGACGGAAAATAATATAAGGCTCCTTACACATCAGGGCCTGCAGCTCGGAAACTCGTCGAGCTGAAGTAACTGCAGCTAAAAAAGCAATCTTCCAGGAAAGGAAGGGCAGCTCACATTCTGCTGTGGTTTCAAAAGGGGGAAGAGTCAATTTCTCCAGCACAAAAGGAGATCCCAGGGAGGGATAGGATCCCTGATGGGAGGTCGTAGGTGCAGAATGCACCGTAAAAAGGTGCGGGCCACGTCCAACTGAGCCAGGGTCCTGTCTCCAAACAGGACGTGATAAGCAGAGATGGCCCACATGTGCACCTTATGGATGAATAACTCAGGCCTTGCTGGTATAAGGAGAGGAGATATAATGCTGAGTTCACCGAGCATGAAAGGGGATCTAGATGGTGGGACGAAGCCCAAAGGCAGAACGGCTTACACTTCATGGCATAAGTGGAGCGGGTCGAGGGCTTCCTCGCAGAAACTAGGATGTACGCCACCTCCTGAGTGACACCATACCTGGGTTTGACTATGCCTGCAGGAGCCAAGCATGAAGGTGTAGGGACCAGAGATCGGGATGCACCAGCCTGCCCCGGTCCTGGGATAGCAGCTGCAAGTATATTGGCAGCGGAACTGGAGGTTCTGACGACAACTACTGAAGTAGTGGGAACCAAATCTGCAGGGGCCACAGCAGGGTGATCAGAATCATCCAAGCCCCCTCGGCCTGTACCTTCAGCAACACTCGCTGAAAGAAAGGGAAGGCATACAGAAACATCCCTGCCCAGCAAAGGGACACACATCTGGCCAAAAAACCAGGCGCGTGCTCTCACAAGCAAAAAACTGGCAGTTTAGCGTTGCATGGAGACGCAAAGAGGTCCAGCTCTGGACAACCCCATGTGTCGAACAGCTGGTCCACTACGGACTGTGGCAGCTCCCACTCATGCGCCTTGGACAGAGACCTGCTGAGGCTGTCTGCTAAGTCATTCTGGACACCTGGAACATGGACAGCGGACAGAAAAATGTGATGCTCCAGTGCCCAATACCAGACACCGTCTCCCTGCACAGGGGGTAGGAGTGAGTTCCCCCTTGCTTGTTGATGTAAAAGACAACTACCATATTGTCGTTCTGTATGAGAAGAGAGCCTGGCGTGAGGTCCTCTTGAAAGGCCCGTAAGGCGTTGAGGACCGCTCGCATTTCCAGAACATTGATGTGGAGGCTGCGCTCCTTCGGAGTCCAGACACCCTGAGTCTGTTGATCCCTGAGGTGTGCCCCCAGCCATAATTGGGGGCATCTGTTGTCAGAGCTTGAGCTTGGGGGCTCCTGATGAAAGGGAATCACTTTATCTAGATTCAAAGGGTCCAACCACTAATGTAGGGTCCTCCTGACCGGCTTTGAGATCCTGCCAACATGGTCCAGACCATCGAAGGCTTGGTCCCACTGCACCCTGAGCATCCACTGGGAGACCCTCATATGGAGGCGGGCCAAGGGAACTACCGGGATGGCTGCTGCCATGTGCCCCAGAAGTCTGAGGAAGGTCCTGGCTGGGACCTGCGGGGTTACTAGGACCGAACAGGCCACCTCTCTCAGGCGATCTCCTCTTTCTTGAGAAACAAAGGCCATGCCCTGGGTTGAATCCAGGACCGCATCTATAAAGGTGAGTCTTTGTCTGGGCTCTGGGGAAAACTTTGGTAGGTTCAGGGTGATCCCCACCTCTCAGAACACTATATAAGTGTCTCTGAGAGCTTGAAGCAGGTGCTCTCTCAACGGGGCCGCTAGGAGCCAGTCGTCGAGGTAAGGGAAGTAGTGTCCCTTGCGCCTTAGAGCTGCAGCTATCACTGCCAAGCATTTGGTGAAGACTCGAGGAGTGGAGGAGAGGCCGAACGGAAGAACTCAGAACTGACAATGCTCCTGCTGGAATTAGAACCTCAGAAACTTCCTGTGAGGGGGAAAGACCTCAATGTGCATGAAAGCATCTTGCATATGCAGGGAACAGAGCCAATCTCCCTGGTGCAGCAGAGGATTGAGACCTGGAAGGGTCACCATCCTGAACCTTTGGTATTCTATATAATTGTTTAGAGAGCTGAGGTCCAGGATGGGCCAAAGATTTTGCATCTTCTCTGGAACCAGGAAACAATGGGAGTAATATCCCTTTCCCCGCTGTCACAGAGGAACTGGCTCGATTGCCTTTTTTTGCAAGAGGGCCCCGATTTCTCCTTCTATGAGAGGAATGTGAGAAGGAGGGCATCTCAAGGACTTCGGTGGAGTTTCTGGAAGGATCTGGGTGAACTCCAGCATGTGATCTCTCTTTATGATGTCCAAGACCCACTGGTCTGATGTAATAGAGCTCCAACCCTCCAGATGGAGGGAGAAGCGACCCCCTACTGCCTCCCCTGAAGCCTCCGCCAGAGATATGGGGGGAGGGGCAGTGGTAAGTCACTGGGTGTGGAGAGAGGTGTGGGAGGACTTGGGGCCTCGAAAGTGTGTGCCACCAGGCTGCTGGTTGCCAGCCTTCCTTTTGAAGTCACCCTTCTGTCCCTGGTTGTTACCACGGGCTTGCTGGCCTGAGGGTTTACAAAATAGCTGCTTCCGGAAGCATCTTTGGTCCACTCTATACATTTGGCGGACAGACCAAATAGACTTGCCTGACTCCTGGAGACAAGAGATCAAACCCTCGGTTTCCTGCCCAAAGAGGATGGAACTGTGGAACAGAAGGTCCCTGATTCCAGACTGCAGATCGTTCTGGAAGCTGGAGCATCTCAGCCACATATGGCGGTGAAGGCAGACACCTGACGCTGACACCCTGGCCGCCGTATCCGCAGTGTCATAAGGAGCATGCAGAACATGCGTGCCTACATCTGAGCCCAATTTCAGTATGTCCAGAAGTTCTGTCTTTTGTGCGGAATCTGGCAAGGCACTTACAAGTTCCTGTCCCTTCTCCCAGAGCGCATTTTGGCACTGGACCATATGCATGAGGAAATTAAGGGAACGGATGGAGCAGGTGGAGGCAGAATAGACTTTCCTGCCCAGCTGGTCCAATAAACAGTATTCCTGGTCGGGAGGCTGGGAGCTCAGATGCTTTGGCTGCTTTGATTTGTCATGGGCAGCTGAAATCACAGTGGAATCCGCCTGAGGGTTTTCGGCCAGGAAAGGCTCATCCCTCGGGGCCGGTCTGACTTTTTAGGAACATCCAGGACTGAGGCTGGATGCTTCCAAGTTGTCCTGGTAAGGTCTTGGAATGTGTCAACCAGAGGAGGCACCACAAGGTGTCTGGGTTCCTTCTGCCTCAGGTAACGGAGCCAGTCTCCGGTGCTCCGGATCCAGGTCCTGTCTCCCACTCATTAGAGGTCTGGATGTGCCTCATGACATCCATGAATGTGGGATCGTCTGGAGGTGAACGGGGTAGATACTCATCATCAGGAGATCCCCCAACTCCTGAAAATAAAGAGGAAGAGGAGGAAGATCTGCTCCTGGTCCTCGAGGTATCTGAATTACGTCTCCGGGGACTACCCTCTGATGAACATCGGTGACTCCTGGACCGAAGCTGGTCCTGAGACCAGCGATGGCTCCTAGACAAACGGAGCGGGGACTGACGCCTGTCTCAGGACCAGCGTTGGCTACTAGAGCGAGCCCGCCTAGATGAAGACCTGCAGCGGCTGTGGGATCTACTCCTGGGCTTTGACCTACGACAGCTGGCCGACCTTGAGTGGTGCAGTCCACAGTCTCCAGACTGAGAACGTATGGCCAGAGGGGATTGAGAAACTGAGGATGCACGCTGGTACTCAGGGGTTTTTGCCGGCAAGCCCGCAGGCAGCCCCCCCCCCGGACTCCTGGTTGTCCGGTTGGTCTGGAACTAGTGCCAGTTGAGGTGGAGGTGTGTCCTTGTGGACCTGGCTTCACCAAAACAAAAATAGTTCTCCCAGTTCCTCCTTGGTAAATCGAGATGCTGCCGCCCCCTATGGGGGGGGGATCGGAGAAGTTGTGGGGTCCGGAATGGCTTGTGGGGAGGAACCAGAGGATGAGCCTTCCAGGGTAGAGACCCAAGGGGCTGGTGTCGGCACCATGACTGGTGCCAGTGCGATGGAAGCACCATCGGCTGCAGGCACTTTGACCAGCGCCGATGTCTCGGCCGGGGCCAGATCCGATGTGGCCGACTTAGGAGGGCGAGACCTGGAGGAGGCCTTAGCCTTGGGATCCCGGTCCTTGCCAGATGGCTTACCGGTGTCCAGTGAAGCCGTAGTCTGGGCCTTCTTCAGCCGGGCAGAGGTCTGTGCCAAAGAAGCCTTAGCCGACTCCGCCGGAGCAGAGGATACACATAACGGCGCGGCCTTTGGCTTGGAAGCAGAAAAGACTCCCGTCAGGACCAATGTCGGTATTTTGGCGGCAGCTTCAAGCCTCGATATTTTTCTGTGGCTGGACTTAAAGCAGTCTGACCCGCCCAAGCCAGAGGAAGAGGCCTTCCTGTGGGGAGAATGGGAGTGGTTATGGCACCGACTACGGTCCTTGTCGCGGGACTTTTGCAACTTTTCCCATGATTTGCACTTGTCCCCAGGGGAAGATTGCAGGACATCCATCCCTTTCTCGAGCAAGTGGGCTTTCAAGGCCTTCAGGCGTCTAATCTTCGTCCTACTAGTAAAGCCTTGACAGATGTCGGCAGGTCTTGAGGTCGTGGTCTGGTCCCAGGCAGAAGACACGCTGGTTGTGGCTATCCTTCGATGGAATTTGGTGGCCATAGGTGCACTTTGTCTTCTTGGGACCGGAGGAGACAGACGACGGTGACGACATGCGACGGTATTGAAGACGAGAGAAAGGAGAACGATGTTATAGAAAAAATAATGAATGCGGAGGAGAAATCACTTGAATTCTAGAAAAACAAATGGTTTTGCTGGAACTGCAGTGAAAAAACTTACTAAGAACTTCCCAACGTGAGCGGGTCGCGGCGGGAAAGAACCGAGGTGGAGCTGGGTTCCACCCCCTTTTGTAGCACGACCGACGTCGGGGCGGAGCTGACGTCAGGGGGCGGTTCCCGATGGGTACTGCTAGCTAAGTTTTTCCGGTGGGTCCTAAGGACTGCGGCAATATTCCTAATAGTAATAACATGCTGCAAGAGCTCCCCCTCGAAGTAAGAATAGCATTTTGGAAAGGTGTGTACTGTTTTCCATCTAGCTGCTTTACACATTTCTAACAAGGAAATATCCTTTGCAGCTGTCACAGAGGCAGCAGTGCCACAAGTGGCATGTGCCTTGAGGCCTTGTGGTGACTGCTTGCCAACTTTAGTATGACAGAGCTGGATGCAGGAGACTAACCAGCGAGCAATGGTCTTTTCAGAAGCTGGCCTGCCCTTGCCCACTTTACCATGTGTGAGGAACAGCTGTGAGTGGGAAGATCTGAGGTCCTTTGTTGGTCCAGATAAGTAACAGTGCCCTTCTGACGTCCAGACCGTGGAACCTCTGCTCACCAGAACTGGACTCTGCTGTGAAGAACACAGAAAGAGTGATGGACTGGTTTAAATGAAAACACAGACAACACTTTGAGAAGGAATTTCCTGTTAGTACAAAGGACTATCCAGTCTCTGTGGAAGATAATGTAGTTAGGGTCAGTGCACAGGGCCTGCAGCTGGCACACCCTTCTGGCAGATGTTATGGTCACCATGAAGACTGACTTTAGGTGACACATTCCAGATACACAGTCGCCATGGACTCAGAGGGGGTTACATGAACTTGGCTACACACAGGATCAAATCCCAGGGAGGGACTGGTTCCCCAACAGGGGAACTGAGATGCAACAAGCCAGTAAAGAATTTCTTTAAAATGCGATATGAAGCCACCATTTTCTCATTATCTGCTGAAATATAGGCAGAAAAACTGCCAGGTGAACTTTGAGTGTTGAGAGGCTAGGCTGAGGCCCCAAAGATTGCAAGTGAACCAAATAGCCAGAGAGACAGAGCAGATCTGCCTGTAAGGGTTGAGCTGTTTAGAAGCACACCACAGAGAAAACCTTTTCCAACCACAAGGTCCTTGAGTACCTCCCCTTGATAATCAGAAATCACAATACTCTAGCTCCTCAAGAGCCAAGCCTTGAGGCACAGTGGCTTGAGGTTTGGAGAGGTTTTTCTGCCCTGAGACATGGACAGCAGATTATGTCTCTGTGGGCACAAATGAGCTGTTTGGTGGAGGGGGCCAGGAACAGGGAGCACCAGAGCTGTCTAGTCCAGTCTGGGGCCCCTAATATCCTGGTTGCAGGCTGGCTCCTTAATTTCAGGAGAACTCCAAGAAATAGAGGGAATTGTGGGAAGGTACATAAAAACTTTCCTGACCAGTCCAGGGCCAGGGCGTCCATGGGGACTGAGCCCACTGCTGGAGGACTGCAACAAAAAAAGAGCTAATAATTCTCTTTGGAAGCAAACAGGGCTACCTCTGGTGTGTCCCAGCTCATGAAGACTGTGGACAGCGCCTGCATGTTCAGAGACCATTCGTGATGCTACTGGCTGGTCCTGCTGAGGGAATCCACCAGGATATTGCACTTCCTTGGAAGATGGACTGCTGACAGCAGATCTTCATAGCTTCTGTGCATAGCTTTGAGGATCTGTCTCCCTGCTTGTTGATGTAATCCATGGTAGTGATGTTGTCTGTCTGATTTGCACTGGCTGGCCTGTTATCTGGTAAGCGAATGCCTTAAGGGCAAGGAAAAACTGCCCTAAGTTCCAGGAGGTTTATGTGCTCTCTGGAATCTCAGGGACCCACACTCCACTTACTGTGAGGTCGCCAGGTGGGCTCCCCAGACTAGGAGGGAGGCATCTGTTGTCCAAGCTACTGTGGGAAACTGTTGTCGAAAGGGCAGTTCCTCCCTGTGGCTATCCCTTTCTCCACACCAGTCCAGAGCTCGTCACTGGTGCCAGTTCTGAAAAAGGGGCCACTTTTGGGAGCAATGGGTCCATAAATGGTACCGGAAGTTTATAATTTAAATCTGGATCCTGGCACCACATCTGTGGTGCAAGTCATATGACCCACGAGCTGAAGAAAAATGCCATGCTGTCTTGGGCTGCCTCAGAAGAAAGGTGTTTGCCAGGTTGAGGCCACCTTCCACTCTCTCTTGGTTATGGGAATGCCTTGCCCTAGAGGGTACCTAGCTCTGCTCCTATGAACTCCAGCACCTGCACTGTCTCTGTTTTGGGACTTTTGGGTGTTCAGGAGAAAATCCCAGCAACTCTAAGGTGCTCTCAGTTAGCTGGAGAGAATCCCTGCCATGCTGGTGTGACCTTCCTGCAACTAGCCAGCTGTCCAGGTAAGGAAAGACCATCACACTCCTTGCTTCTTGGGATGAGCTGCCATCAAAGCCAAGCACTTTGTGAATACCCTGGGAATGTATGTGACCGAAGGAGAGAACAGTGAGCTGGTAGCCTGAACTTTAAAGATGAAATGCAACATTTGTTTTCATATTTTTTAATAAAAGCTTGAATTCACTTGAATTAAGAAAAAATTACTCACCTTAGTAATGTTGTTTCTTCTCATGGAGTCTTGCTATATTCTGACATATGCAGTGAGTCCCAACCTTCGAACTGCCCTGGAGATGAAAGAGTTAACTTTCCATGCCAGGCATGCAATGCTGAGCTCGAGGTCGGTTGAGACTCTGTCTGTTGTTCTTCAAACTCAAATCGTCAGATCTTTATGAGCTAAACTCACTAAGATCCTGTGTGGAAGTTGTAAACCTACACTAGCCAACTGGCTACTAAACATAAAACACATTTTTGGTCCCAAAACAAAGACTCAAGTCAAGAGACCCAAAAATGAAAAAACACAACACCAACTCACCCCAAGAAAGAAGGGGTGAAAACAAAAAGGTGGGCACCTACTAAGTGCCAACACTGCACTGCCAACCTGCATCCCAAAAAACAGAGATTCTGAGAGGGGCAGGCAGGGGGAGAGGTCAGAATATAGCAAGACTCCATGAGAAGAAACAACATTACTAAGGTGGAGTCATTTTTTCTTCAAACACCATGAAGTCTTGCTATATTCTGACATATGCAGACTATCAAGCAGTACCTCCATGGAGGAGGGACAGAACCTACTTAGGAAATAGGCTCTGAAGCACAGCTGTGCCAAACCGAGCAGCACTCCTAGCCTGGATGTCCAGGGAGTAATGCTTGGTAAAAGTGTGAACTGTTTTCCCGGTAGCTGCTTGACATATCTCTAGAATAGGGATGTCCCTGGCAGCAGCCAGGGAAGCAGCTGTACCTCTGGTAGAGTGAGCCCTCAGGCCTGAGGGAGGAACCTTACCCAGTTTCTCATAGCAAAATTGGATACAAGAGATAATCCACCTGGCAATGGATCTTTTAGTGGCAGGTTTCCCTTTACCAACCTCACCATAAGTGAGGAATAGTTGGAGGGAGTCAAACCTGTGACCCTTGGTACGCTCTATGTAGTAGCTAAGGGCTCTTTTGACATCCAAACTGTGCAGACTCCTCTTGCCAGAGGAGGAATGGTCAGTGAAGTAAACTGGAAGAGACATAGATTGATTAAGGTGGAAATCTGAAACCACCTCAGGCAAGAACTTCCTGTTAGTCCTGAGGACCACCTTATCTCTATGAAAGGAGATAAAAATCAGGCTCCACTGACAAAGCTTGTAATTCACTTATGCGCCTGGCAGAAGTGATGGCTACCAGAAACACAGTCTTCCAAGTCAAGTACTTAAGCTCTGCTGAAGATGAAGGCTCAAAAGGGGGTTGCATAAGCTGACCAATGCAAACATTGAGATCCCAGGCAGGGACAGGGTCCCTGAATGGAGGGTTGGTATGAAGCAATCCCTTGAAAAACTTGGAGAATACAGGATGAGCTGAAAGAGAAGAGGGCTTACCTGCTGAAATAAAAGCAGACACAGCTGCTAGATGCACTTTAAGTGTAGCTGGTCTGAGCCCCAAGCTATTTAAGTGGACCATGTAATCAAGGACTGTGGGGAGATCAGCAGATTTTGAGGAAATATGCTTCCCAGAGCACCATATGGAAAATCTTTTCCATTTTGAATTATAAGTAGCCCTGGTGGAAAGTTTTCTAGAAGCCTTCAGGATATCCATTACACCTTGGGAGAGGTGTAAATTAGCAAACTCTAACTCTTCAAGAACCAGGCCTTGAGATTGAGAGATTTGAGGTTCGGGTACCAAACCCTCCCCTGAGCACAGATTAACAGGTTGTAATTCATGGGAAGGCACAGGGGAAGATGGACTGCTAAGGACAGTAGGAGTGGATACCAGGGCTGTCTGGCCCAGTCTGGAGCAATCAGGATCATCTTGCAGGGTTGAGATCTGATTTTGACTAGCACTTTGAATAGGAGAGGGAAGGGGGGAAGCATAGAGAAACTTCCCTTCTCAACTGAGAACTAAGGCATCCAGGGGGACTGAGCCCAACACTGGGGGCCTGCAGCAAAAAAGGGGAAGTTGGTGATTGTCTGGGGCTGCAAAAAGATCTATCTTCGGGGTGCCCCATCTGGAAAATATCACCTCCAAAACCAGGGGTCCAGTGACCATTCGTGATGGCCCTGGGAAACCCTGCTGAAAGCATCTGCCAGGACATTGTCCTTGCCTGGGAGGTGAACTGCCGTGAGGGAGGTGTTCAGGGAGTAAGCCAGAGACCACAACTTCATTGCTTTGATGCACAAGGCCGTAGACTGAGTGTCTCCCTGCTTGTTGATGTACCACATTGTGGTGGTGGTGTCTGTTCTGACCTGTACAACTTTGCTCTGAACAGATTTGGAAAAAGCTTGAAGTGCTAGAAATACTGCTCTGAGTTCCAACAGATTGATATGGAGCAGAGATTCCTGAGGGACCACAACCCCTGGGTGGTGAGGTCACCCATGTGGAGTCCCCACCCCAGAGGGAGGCATCTGTAGTAAGGATTAAAGAGTGAGACTGAGTGACAAAGGGAACTCCTTGTCTCAGATTGTTCTGATCCTGCCACCACTGGAGGGCCTGGATCAGGGTTCGAGTTACTGGGATCAATTTGGTCAGAGGTCCTTCCTTTGAGACCAAAAGGCTCTCAAATGGAACTGAATGTCCCTCATCTGAAATCTTGCTCCCTGCACAACTGCTGTAGAAGCAGCCATGGCCCCAGGAGCTGTAGAAAATGCCTTGCTGGTCGAGACACCTGCAGGGTGAATGAGGAGGCCAGAGAGACCAGTGTCCTTGCCCTGTCCAGGGGAAGGAAGGCTCTGGCCTTTACAGTGTCTAGCTCTGCTCCTATGAAGGTGAGGAGCTGGACAGGCTCTAGAACTGACTTTGGAAGATTTAGAAGGAAACCCAAAGAAGTGAGCAGTTGCTGAGTTATCTGTAAGTGTAACTTGACTTGGTCTGGGGACTGGCCTACTATGAGACAGTCATCCAGGTAAGGGAAGATGGCAATCTTCTGCCTTCTTAGAAAAGCAACTACTACTGGCAGGCATTTTGTGAATACCCTTGGAGCAGAAGTGAGGCCAAAGGGCATTGCTCTGAACTGATAATGGCCTGAGGGCAGCTCGAACCTGAGGTACTTTCGATGGGAGCTTCTGACGAGAACATGGAAGTAGGCATCCTTGAGGTCCAGGGACACTAGCCAGTCCCCTGGCCTTAGAGAGGGTAGAATAATTCCCAGAGCCACCATTTTGAATTTTGGTTTTAAAAGGTGCTAGTTTAAGTATCTGAGATCCAGGATGGGCCGCCATTCTCCTGTCTTTTTTGGGGTAAGGAAGTACCTGGAATACAACCCTTTGCCCTGGTGTAGGGGTGGAACCCTTTCCACAGCTCTGAGAGCTAGGAGGGAGGAGACCTCTGCCTCTAAGGCAAGTGCCTCTGATGGATTTGCAGGTGGAAAGGATATGGTTCTCATCTTTGGAAACTTTTTGAAGTTGAGAACCAGTCCCTGGCTTACTACTTCCAGGACCCATTTGTCTGATGTCAGAGACTCCTAGTCCTGGACAAAGTAAGCCAGCCTGCCCCCTACAGATAGCTGAGAATCGGCCCTGGCAACCCCATAAGGGTGCCTGTTTGGCAGGGGCTTTGGGCTGAGGGGTGGAAGCAGGTCTGCTTGAACCCCGTCTGCCTCTCCCTCTAAAGAACCCCTCTGGGCATAAGCAGAAGAGGAGGCCTGGGCTTGGTAAAAAGGCCTATGAAAGGGCCTGCCCCTGGGAAGCTGCCTTTGAGGAGTGGCCTGCCTTTCCTTGGCCTGTGCACTCCTATAAGTGGTCCTATACTCGTCCATTTTCTTCATGTAATTCTCGGTTTGCTCCCCGAACAGAGAATTACCCACAACAGGAAAATCCATGGCCTTAGTCTGGGTATCCTGTGACAGACTAGTATATCTGAGCCAAGCCATTCTTCGAAGTACCACAGATGTAGCCATGACTCTAGAAGACACATCATTGGAGTCCACCGCAGCATGGAATTGCACCTTGGATGCCTCAATACCATCAGCAGCCACCTGCTCCAGCTCCTTGGCAAGCTGGCCAGGACCTGTTTTGCTAGGGCCATAACAGTGTCCCATCTGGATTTTGATACCTAGCAGTATAGGCCATATAATTGGCCTGTCTGAGTCCCAAAGATGCTGCCATGTACTGTTTCTTTGCCATGGCATCAATCTTCCTGGAGTCCTTGTCCGGGGGTGTGTGAAGCCAAGGGAATGTTTGCCTTATCACAGGCTGAAGCCTGCACTACCCCAACATGGCTGCATTGTTGTGTAAGGAACTCCGTATCAGAACCTGACAATGTATACCTCTTGTCCATTCTCTTATCCACAGGAGGTATAGTGTTAGGAGTCGTCAAAATCTTAGATGTCTGTTTCCCAAAAGATTTGTGCAAGGGAATAGACAGCCTCCTGGACTCTGGGATATCCATAATTTCCACATAGTCAGGTTCCTCCTGGTCATCCACAGCTTCTTCCATAGGAAGCTGGAGGGTTTCAGCCACTTTTTTTTATAAAACGTGAAATGAGAAGGGGACTCAGAAAGCCTAGGAGGAGAAACCCCTGAAGGTCTGTCTGGGGAGATGTCCGGGTCAATAGGCACATCCAGACTTTCAAATCCACATTCACTTTCCTCATACTCCTCTTCCTCCTCCTCCGGTTCATAAAACTCCTCTAACTCATACTCTTGAACCGGTGGAACCGGCCAGACCGAGCATCTGCCTGATGGTGCCAGTTCGGTCGGAACCAGGGAAAGCGACTGGACAATTTTGATCGCTTTGGCTATCTCTTCAGCGGTTGGAGAGGAAAGTTTAGGCCCCACACCAGCTGATTTTTCCTTTCTAGTTCTTTTAGTCGGAACCGATTCCTCAGAATCGGCTCTCCTTTTGCCCGAAGAAGTCTCGCCCTGGTCAGAGGGCACTCCTTCTGGTTTGGTTGGAACCGAACCGGGCTGGCCATCCGGTTCAGCGGACTTTTTGGCCTCCCTTTCCCTGAGCCTACCAGCTCTCTTATCTAGGGTAGCTGCAGGGACATTTTTGCAAATCTGGCAGTCTGCATTGAGGTGGTCAAACCCCAGACAAACACAGGTGGTGTGGGGATCAGCCATGGCAAAGGCTTCCCCATACACACTACAGTGTTGAAATCCAGGGGTCCGGTTTTTCTTTTGGGTTTCTCAGACAATGCCAGTCCTAATGAAACTTACCCTTTTATGGCAATCCACCAGGCAAGACCCTCTTATCGGTTCCCAACCGTGTCACAGGTCGTGGAAAAAAACGTAATAAAATCTGTTTTTTTTAGAACCGATGAGAACCGATAACCACACTCTAAAATACACAATTTAAGATTTTAAACAACTTGATCGGTTCAAACCGAACTGATAAACAGTTTACAAATTCCACACAGAATAGAATAAAATAAAACCTATCTAGTACTCACAATACCACAGACAGAGACTGAACCGACAGGTTACGTTTAAATTCAGTCGAAAACCGAGAAAAGCGGTACTTTAACCGACAAATTGAACCAAGCAGCAGGAGAAATCTCCGGAGCGACTGTTCAGTGAGGCAGAGTAAAGAATCTGACGGTTTGAGTTTGAACAACAACAGACAGAGTCTCAACCGAGCTCGCGCTCAGCATTCCATGCCTGGCATGGAAAGTTAACTCTTTCACCTCCGGGGCAGTTCGAAGGTTGGGACTCACTGCATATGTCACAATATAGCAAGACTTGATGGTGTTTGAAAGTCCCCATATCATGATTAGTGTTTCCTGAAAATATTATGTTGTTTGGTTTTGTGGTTTTCTGTACATCAGCATTTGATAATGTGCTCTGCAGTAACTGAAACAGTGAAGATGTTTCCGTCCCTATCTGTGTGGCCTGCAGAGCGATGACATCATTTTGACCTAGCCTGCTGCTTCAGCAGTTAAGTCCCTGATTGACTGACTGAATAAGCTGTTTCACTTCCCAGTCAGAGTAGTCTCTAGAGATAATCGTTTTCTCTCCAAGTTGTTTACTAACACATCTGGTTTGTGTTTAGACAGATTAGCTTAAAATCGATCATTCTGTTCTCACAAAAAGTTGATGATAAGCCGGCCCGGTGGCGCCGAGGGCTGAGGCACTGGACACCTTATCTAGTGCCATGGCTGCGACCCGTGTTCGGGAATGGGGGCGCCGTGGGTTGGCAGGGAGGAGAAGGATCGAGCATCCCTAGGACTGCTCTCCTTCTCCGGGGGGGGGGGGTTGCAGAGCTCGGCGGTTGCCTGCCACCTAGCGGAGTCTGGGAGGTGGCACATCAGCATTGGAAGTAGGACAAGAGTACGCAGGTGCTTGTCAGGATGCGCACAGGAGCGTGTGCACAGCCGCCGCAGGCGCCACTGCACGCCGCACCTTGAGATGGAGAGTAAATGCAGAAATAGTGGAGTCCTCTGTGAACGACAATGGTCTCCTTCCGTGACAGCCTGGGAAGGCACCTCCCCGAACACTAATCTGGACCGGTGGGTTGAGTCGCTCCCCACCCCCTGCCACGAAGGGTAAGTCGTGGGGTTATGGGGAAGGGTCTCATACCCGGCGCCTACCAGGCGGATGTCAGATGCTAGCAGAGGACTCCAGGGGAGAAACTAAGTAACTGCAAAAAAAGAAAAAAAAAATAAGTCGATCATTTGAGTTTCAGTGCTTAACTGAAGTGCTACGAATGTTTGTGAGAAATCACCCTGTATCACAGCTGCTAGTTCTTTCTCATCAAAACTCTGAATTGTTTTCTAACTATATAACACAGGGTTGTTTAATGGCTGTAAAATAAATCTAAATTGTGTTCATTATTAGGAGTAGTTTGTCATTGATATAGCCTCCATAAATAGGGTCATGTGAGAACATTTTTGTTTCATGTCAGATTGACAAACAGGTGTCTGCCACACTGTTTCAGACACATGTACTGTACGAACTCAAATGTCAGTTCTTTGAGAGTTTGTGTGAAAATACATCATGTATGTGTATAACTAGAAATACTATATGGCATCCTGATGCCTGTCTCCTGCCTCTCAGTTCAGACTGCTGCACCCTGCTTCCCTCTGGGCCCCCCCACACACAGTCAGGGCCAATGCACTCTGTTGCCCCCTGTTCCTGTCTCCAAAGACTGGGCTGATGTGCACTGCTAAGCACTAGAGTCCCAGGGCCTCTGCCTCCACAGTTAGGGATGCTGCACCATGCTGTCCCAGGCCACCAAAGGTGGGGCGTTTGCTGCACCTTGCTACCCCCTTCCATTGCCCCAAATGGACAGGGCCACTGCACCAAGCGCACCCTGTCTCACAGTCAGGGCTGCTGTACCCTGATGCCCCACAGTGTCCTGCCTCACAGTGAAGGCTTCTGCACTATGCAGTCCTCCGTCTGCTGCCACCACTGTGCCCTGCTGTAGCACAGAGGCTCTTGCCGTCACAGTTAGGGTTGTTGTACCATGCTGCTCCCTGCCACCAGAGTCAGTTCCTTCGGCACACTGCCCAAACTGCTAGAAAGAAAAAACAAAAAATTTCGTGTTATAGGGTGGGGGACAGAGGGTAGCAGGGTGCAGCAGTCTTGGATGTGGTGACAGAGGATAGCATGGTGCAGAAGCCTCAACTGTGTGGCAGGATACAGAGGGGCATCAGCGTATGGCAGCACTGACTGTGGGATAGGGTGCATGTGGCGCAGCGGCCTTGTCCACTTGGGGCAATAAAAGTGGATAGCAGGTGCTGCAAACACCCCACCTCTGGTGGCCTGAGGCAGCATGGGGCAGCAGCCCCAACTGTAAAGGCAGGGGACCTGGGACTCTAGGGCTTAGAGCAGAGCAGCCCAGACTGTGAAGACAGAAACAGGGGGCAACAGGGTGCACTGGTCCTAACTGTGGGGGTGGGGACAGAGGGAAGCAGGGTGTGGCACCCTCAAATGGGGTCAGGAGACAGAGGGCTTGTGGGAAAGGGGGCAGCAGAGTGCTGCTGCCTCAACTGTCAGACAGGAGACAGGGGCATCAGGATGCCATATAGTATTTCTAGTTATACACATATATTATGTATTTTCACACAGAAACCCTCAAAGAACTGAAATGTGTGAGTTCATACAGTACATGTTCCTGAAATAGTAGAGTGTAGCAGACACCTGTTTGTCAGTCTGACATTTAAAAAAAAACTGTTCTCACATGAACCTATTTATGGAGGCTACATCAAGGACACACCACTTCTATGAATTGAAATTTAGATTTATTTTATATCCATTAAACATCCATGTGTTATATAGCCAGAAAACACACGTTACTCACCCATAACAGTAGTTCAAGGAGTGGTATATGATGTTCATCCACACTTCTGGTAGTGTTCTTTCCCTTTAAATCTTGCCAGAAAGTCTTCAAGCTGGCTCCTCCAACCCAGGTAGTAACTCCCTCGGCTCCACCCCATGACGCCAGATCTTGCCTGCCGGAAGCAGAGTGTGTGTGCCAAAGCTGGGTAGGTCAGGTTCAGGTGGGTCCGTGTGGATGAACATCATATACCACTCCTAGAAAGTACAGTTGCGTACTTACCGTAATGGTAGATCTTCGAGGGCTATCTCTTGCAGCAGGTAATACACTTGTGTCATCACCAGAGGGCACTGTGGTGCACGGCAGCTCTTTTTAGCAGTCTCTTTCCAGGGGCTGCCCACACATGACATATGGAAATTACGTACTCACTATAATTGTTTATCTTCTTGGACAGTCTCCATCACTCATTCACACTAGTGGGATAGCGCTGGAGGTGCTAGGACCAAACGGGAGCCAATATTTTTCAGAAGGGTCGGCGCAGAGACAGGACCATGCATGCGTGGCACCGTGAGACTAGCTTGCGCCTGTGTAGGCTATCTCGGGCATCGATCCTCCAACCGCCTCAGTACCTTTTCGACTGAGGAGGTGCAGCGTAACTAATGAAAATAACTTATCCTGACTTTCTGGGCCTGAGAGGACCCACATGGCCCTGCAAGAAGGGTCAAAGAATAATGTCTTCACAGCCTGAACCATAGGACCATGAAGACCAGGAAAGAAAACAAGTTAACCCAGGGAATGGTGGGTGGGCGTGTGAATTAGTGATGTAGACAGTCCAAGAAGATCAACAATTACGGTAAGTACGTAATTTCCATATCTTCCTGGACTAAGTCTCCATCACTCATTCACACTGGTGGGAGAGTACCGAGCTAAAACCAACAACCCTAAGTAGGGTGGTAGGAGATATGGTTCACTCAGAAAGGATGGCCAAGGACTGTCCTGCTAATAAAAAGAGCTGTCTTGGAAAGAGCATCTAGAACATATTGCTTACAAGATAAGTGCTTGAGTTGTAACTCACCACTTTGCAGACGACTGCAATGGACACAAAATGAAACTGCCAGGAAGCCACAACCATTCTAGGAGAGCGGTGAGAACCTGGCCTCACAATTTGGTATAGGACAAAAAATTAATAGTGTCAAAGACATGCACTAATCTAGCATAAAAGGATCTCAGGAACCGAAAAGGCCGGAGGTAAAGTCTACTGGTTCAGGGTAGACTGAAAAGCGCAGACGGAAACCCCCACTACCAAGTATGGCTGACCTACGAACAACAGTTCCAGGAGCACTTGAACCCCTTACTTGGTGAGCAAAAGAAGGTCCAGGTCGGGTTAGCCCATCAAGGAGAATGGTTTCCACTTAGTCACTGAAACCTTCCAATGGAAGGCCAAAGCTGACTTAGAAGCCTCCTGTGGTGGTCTAGTAGAACCAGATCCTACCTACCCACTTCATATTCCAAAAGGAATCATCCTGCTCATGTGCTTACAACTGTAGCAGCAGTCTCTGAACTCAGGGAAGAGAGGGAAAGTGTACAGGAGGACGTGTCCACTGCGGAAAAACATTCCGACAGAAAAAAACAGAAGCTGGATTTCTAAGGCAAATAGAGGCAGACGTGTGTTGAAAAGGGATGCAGCAGGACCAAGTTAGGGCTAACCCATTCATTAAAAGTGACTGAATAGTGGCAGAAGTGACAATGTGGTGAGGCATCACTCACTCCGACCTTCCTGAAGGGAGTAGGAAAGGACTCTAATGTGCTTGCTGATGACAAACAAACATCACAGTTTCATCACGCACTCAGAGAGGATAACTTCGTGAACAACTGGCACAGAACCAGTGTGCAAGAACCGAAGGTGTGAATATTGAGAAGTCAACTCAGAAAAAGATCTACTTGACCTACGGTCAAGAAAGGAGCATGTCGTCTGTTAAGTTGAAGGAATGAAGTAGGAACCAGAGTTCCGACTCGCTGGAGTCTCACTTCTGTTGCTGCGAGACTCTGATCAAGAGAAGAAAGTCTGATAAAAAAGGGTGACCAACAGACTGGGCAGTCGCCTAGGTCTAGGAAACATCTCTGAATAAGAGAAATCTCTCTTGGAGAAAAGAGATGACCCATACCTCTGCTGGATCGGACTCCCCCTAGGGGCAGAAGAAGTCTGGTACTCTTCACCGTAGTTTAGAGAAGACAGCCTCAAGGGCTGAGGCGGAACCTGACCAGATCCTAAAGGGTGGTATCAGGTCATTTCGGCTAGGCCCTGTGCTGTGATAATTTTTCTTTTTTTTTCACCATTAGTCCGAGCCTGACAAGGCTTTCAGGCTGCTATTTCACAAAGATTGCCTGATACAAAAATCATGAAGATGTCGTCCATCTGAGGGGCAGGAGGAGAATGAGCGTCCATAACTGAAATCGTGACCGGACCAATAATCACAGCTGAAGAGATGTTAACCACCTGTGCCAATGAAGCCACCGAAGGGGCAGTATCACAAGGGGGCCATATGCCCCTATCAAAGAAGCAGAAGAGCATGTATGGCTCCCGACCATTGAATTAGAATGTTCCACAGAGTGAAGAAAAATTAATCCAGTACAGCCAAGTTCCTCAAACGAAAAAAGCTGCGGTAGGTGTGTCCATTGCCATAATACATATAGAATTAAAACCATCAGAAATAGTAATAGAGGGGAGGATTTTAAAATAAAAGAATTCATTAATTGTCAGACAGAAGGGGTGATTTATGGCATTAAATGCCCGTGCGATCTTATGTACATAGGAAAGACAGAGAGCTTTAAAATGAGTGGGAGAACATAAGTGATATATTAGAAATAAAGATTTGATGTCACCAATAGCATGACATTTTTTGTAAAGGGGGCATTCTATTGCAACATTGAGGTTCTTTGATATTGAAAAAGTACATACGGATAATAGAGGAGGCAATTGCAATAATAAATTATTGTTAAGAGAAGCAAGATTCATTAATTATTTTCAAACAAATAATCCAAAGTTTAGGTTAAATGAAACAATAGAATGGTAGCCAATTTTGTGAAATAATTATTTGTTTAGTGACAGTTTGATCATATTTTGTAATCTAGAATGGCAGCATGACAGCTTAGAAAAAAGTAATTATTGTTGTTCAAATGAGTATAATTTAGTTATATCAATTAAAGTCTACATCCTCGACACCGAGGTATATAGCACTTGGTGCCACCAGTGATGGGTCTAGCACTCAGGTAGGCACTTTGCGTTGGTTGCTAGATTCGGGGGTTAAATGAAAGGAAAGAATGGCTATCAGTTCTGTGAAAAAGGAAAAAAAGATATGTAGGATTCATAGTAATATTATCTGTTTATTGATAGTTTGATCATTCATTGCAATCAAGAATGATAGTGTGACAGTTTAGAAAAAAATCATTCATTTTAGTTTGAAAAGAGTATAATTCAGTTATATTCTGTTACATCTATTAAAGGTTATTACCCTTGACACCGAGTAATATGATACTTGGTGCCACCAGAGGTGGGTCCAGCACACAGGTAGGCACTTTGTGCTTGCATGAACGCATTGCGTTGGTTGCTGGATTCGGGGGTGGAGTCCTCTCTCCTTTAATAAACAGGTACAACAGGCCTCGCGCGTTACTCCCACTGAATCATACGCCAGACGCTAAAAGAAATTCCAAGTAAGTTTAAATAAAGGGTTAAATACGTTTACGGAGGACAAAGTACTTGAAATATAAAAACCGATAGAGCCTTTGTTGTTTTATCCATAGTGAACAAAGCTGGAAAGCATTGAAAAGTTTAAGACGGTTAATACAGGTCAGTGTTTCTTTCTACTCCCTGTAGTTGATCTGGTATTATTGTAAATGAGGATGTTCTTTCAGTTTTTATGCAGCTTTAAATTTACAATGGCTTGGTAACATAACGATATACAGAGAATGCAACATGTTGTAAGCGCAACAGTTTAATGATGAAAAACGAGTTATACAATTTTGCAAGACATCTAAAATGCAACTAATCATGTAGGCAGTAAAACAAAATAAGAATATACAGGTTACTTACCTGTAACAGGAGTTCTAGGAATGGTATATGTTGTTCATCCACACTTATTGGCAGGTTCCTTGCCGCTTTAAATCTTGCCGGAAGGTCTTCAAGCTAGCTCCTCCCACCCACCCGGGTGGTAAAACTCTCGGCTCAGCCCCATGACGCAAGATCTGGCCCGCTGGAAGCCTAGGCCAGCGTCAAGCCGGGTCGGTGGGAGTCTAGGATGAACAATATATACCATTCCTAGAACTCCTGTTACAGGTGAGTAACCTGTATTTCTAGGAACATGGATATGTTGTTCATCCACACTTATTGGCAGACTCCTCAGCAGTTCTCCGGGAGGTGAGGGAGGCAAGCATTGACCCCTACATACTTACTTGGGGAACAGAGATTGAGAACCGAGGTCCCAAAACCAGCATCCCGACATGACTCAAGGTCGATGGGTAATGGGTAATAAAGGTGTGCTGACTTTCAGGTAGCAGCCCTGCAGATTTCCTGGATAGGGACATCCTGGAAGCAGCCACCGATGCAGCAGTATGGCGGGCAGAATGAGCTCTTATCCTCTGGGAGGCTCCATGCCCGCTAACTCAGCAGAGATTTATGCAGGAGGTGACCCATCTGCCTATCGTCCGCTTGGCTGCAGGTCTGCCAGGTGCGGCTTAGCGTAGGTGACAAAATATGGATAACCTCTCCCATTTCAGCTGCAAGGCCTTATAATAAGCGAGCGCCTTCTAGGGTCCAGAGTATGGAGCCTATATTCGCCTCCGAGGTGTGATTGGGGTAGAACACCGTAGAGTCAATACCTGATTAAGGTGAAACTCCGACACCACCTTGGAAGGAATTTCGGTGGGGCGAGGGACAACCTTGTCCCTGTGGAAGACCAGGTAAGGAGACCGATGCTCAGCGCCTGAGTTCTCCCATCCTTCTGGCTGACGGATAGCCACCAAGAAGGCGGTTTTCCACGACAGGTGGGGAGACCACACCTGTGCATTGTTCGAATGGCTTGCCCATGAGCTTTGCCAGTACCAGCAGTAAATCCCATGGAGGTGGGGTTCCGCACTGAGGAAATGTGATCAAGGCCTTTGAAAAGCCCCGACCACTTTTCCTGCGCCACTGACTGCCTGACCGCCCGCGCCTGCAAGCAGAAATGGCTGCCAGGTGCACCTTAAGGGTCGCCGACCCAAGCCCTTGACTAGATAGGGACTATAGATAGTCCAAATGCTCGCCACAGGACAATGAGAAAGGGTCCAACCCTTTTCCCGACACCAAATGGAGAACCTCTTCCATTTGAAGGCATAGCATTTTCTGGTCGACTTACGGGACGCCTCAACGACGCTGAGGACCTCGCCGGAAAGACCTAAGGCCTGGAACTCTAGCCGCTCAGGAAACAGGCCGTCAGGTGCAGGGATTGAAGGTCCGGATGGAACACCTTCCCCTGATTGACTGAGAGCAGGTCCGGGCGAGCTGGAAGCTGCCGCGGAGTCCTGGAGCTGAGACTGAGGAGATCTGGGTACCAGAACTGGCGAGGCCAGTCTGGGGCTATCAGAATCACCTGCGCCTTGTCCCTCCTCGCTTTCAACAGGACCCTGTGAATCAGGGGAACGGGGGGAAAGGCGTAAATGAGGCCCGGGGTCCACGGCCTCGAGAAGGCATCCCCCTGCAGCGAGCCCTGCTGAGGGGGGCGGGCATGAAACAGCCTCAGCTTCGCGTTCTCCCTGGAGGCAAACAGATCCACCAGAGGTGTGCCCCAGTGGGAGAACAGGTCTTGTACTATCTCCGGCAGGAGAGAGACCACTCGTCGCGATGCAGCCCCTATCCGCTCAGGGCATCGGCCAGGGTGTTGGAGGCCCTGCCACATGAATGGCCAGGAGATCCGCCTCCAGGCTGCGAGACTAGTGACCAGATGCGGAGAGCTCCTTGCATAGAGGCAAGGAGCGGCCCGCCTGGCGGTTTAGATAGTACATGGTCGTGGTGATAGTCCGCCTGACTCGGACCACTTGACCCCGGAGAAACGGAGCAAAGGCGGTGAGAGCTAGGCGGACCGCACGGAGCTCCAGCAGGTTGATATGACATCGGGACTCCCGTGGGGACCAGAGGCCGTGTGCTCGGTGTTCCCCCAGATGGGCACCCCAACCCATCAAAGAGGCGTCGGTCGATAGAGAGACTGTCGGCTCGGGGCGGACAAACGGGATACCTTCCTGCAGATGGGACGGAACGGTCCACCACTGGAGAGCGCCCACATCTCCTGGGTCGCCCACACGCTGGTCCAGAGGATCGCAACACTGTGACCACTGGCCGCCAGACCACTGGAGGGGGGCGATGTGCCAGCGCGCTCCAACGGACTACGCTGGTACAGGCCGCCATAAGACCCAGGAGTCGTGAGGAAGTCCCGGAGGAGGGCGATTGCCCAACCAGAAATGATTGGGCAAAGGAGGTAAGAACTCGGCCCTGTCCGCCGGGAGCCGTGTCTGGCTCGAAGAGAGTCGAGCTCTGCCCCGATGAAGGATATCACCTGCTGCTGGCTCGAGTCCGACTTGGCCTCGCTGACCAGGAGGCCCAGTTGAGAGCAAACCCGGAGGGCCAGATTTCTGGACCGCTCCACCTCCAACCTGGAGGGGGCTGCTATCAGCCAATCGTCCAGGTAAGGGTACACCCGGAACCCTCAGCGCCGCAGGAAAGCTGTCACCGCTGCAATGCATTTGGTGAAGACCCTGGGAGCTGAAGAAAGGCCGAAGGGCATGGCCTGGAACTCGAAGAGGGATCCCTCCGCTCTGAAGCGGAGGAATCTCTGATGAGACGGACGGATAGGGACATGAAAGAACGCGTACTGGAAGTCCAGAGAACAGAACCACACGCCGTGTTCCAGAGATGGTATTATCTGAGCCAGAGTGACCATTCTGAAGGTTCGAGACCTTAGGAACTTGTTCAGGTCGTGTAGGTCTAAGATGGGGCGCCAGCCCCCCGTCCGTTTCGGGACCAGGAAGTACCTGGACACGAACCCTGGTTCTGGTGAAGGGTCCTCTATCTCTTTTATCACCCTTTTCTGAAAGAGGAGGGCGATGTCGGCTCGACGAGCCTGTAGAGATTCTGGGAACCCCAAAGCCCCACGCGGGGCGACGGCTCTGAAGGGTGGAGCCTGCTCGAATTCCAGAGGCAGGCCTCTTCCCACCACCTCAAAACCCACCTGTCCGTGGTAACAGCGGACCAGGCGGAAAGGAAGTGTGGAGCCGTCTCTAACGGGGAACTAGGGGCAGGTGACGGGGATGGGGTGACACCCTCAGCCCGCCACTTAGCAGGCTTGGAGGAAGGACCAGCCTGGGGACCACCAGGGCCTTTTCCTCCTTGCTTCCTATTAGAGGAAGCCGATGGCTTGGGCTTGAATACAAGGTCTAGCCTGCTGGCCCTGACGCTGTTGTTGGGCCGGGCGTGCGGCGGGAGTAGAGGGACGAAAGGGCTTAGGCTGGGGCTTATGACCCTTGTCCCTCTGCGGACGAGACCGAATCCAAGGTGGCATTGGATTTTTCTATCCTCTGGAGGTGGCCTTCCACTCCAGGGCCGAACAGGTCTGTTCCCAGGAAAGGAACGTCCGCAAGCTTGTGCTAGGTATCCGCGGTAAAGGTGGATATTCGCAGCCACGCCCGCCGACGCATGGCCACAGCGGCCGCCACTGACCGGGCACATGAGTCTCCTATATCCAGAGCAGTCTGGAGCTGTTGTTTGGCTACTGCCCTGCCCTGATCCCGCACCTGCTTGACCGTAGTCTGCAGGTCAGCGGGAAGATGAGGGACTGCCTCATCCAGGGAACCCAACAGGGCATGGGAGAAATGTGCCATGAGGACGGCCGAACTGGCCTGACGAAGGCCGAGAGAAGAGGCAGCATACACTTTCCGCCGAGTAGTCCAATTTCTTGACTCTTTGTCGGGCGGTTTGTCCACGCCCCTGGTATTACTGCACGCGGAAAACACTGTCCGTGACCAGCCCTTCAGCCGAGGGGTGCTTCAGAAAACCCGGACAGAGGCCAGTAGGGACCGCGATACTTCTGGCCATCCTGGCCAAGGCGCAGGACAGGAAGCCGGAGCTGCCAAAGTTCCAGGGCCGGCTCGACAATGGCTTCGCCCACAGGAAAGGCTCGGGGAGAATCCCTCGGTCCAGAATCTCGTGAGGGGATATCTGGCCCGCTTGGATACGGGTTCAAGCTTCATCCCAGTGGATTCTGAGATGAGCCTAAGAAGTCCTAGGAAGGACGAAGGGCTATCGCTCACTGACTGCCCCCAGAGGACTCCAAGTCAGCGCTTGGAGAACAGGAGGAGTCATCTGACTCGACGAAGTTGTCGAATAGCTGCCTGGATCCTGAGCCACCTCCACTTGCCGAGGCTTGTCAGGCGTGAGAGTGACCGACAGCCTACGGGGAAGGCCTTGGGCCAACCGCGACTCTTTCATCGGAGCCTCAGCTGTCGGCTGAGGTGGAGGCGGTTCCACCACAATTGGTGGGGCAGCTGAAATAGGTCGGACAACTGGCCTGGAAACAGGCTCCTCGACCACTACCTGGTCCGGTGGCAACCACTTAATGGCCGGAGAAGAGGCCTGAGCCGGCTTATTGGCCAGAAAAAATTTTGTTGCCACATGAGGTCCTCGAATTTTCGCATAGCTTACGCTGAAGCCTTCCTCCGCCCGAGGAGGAAGAAGAGGAAGAGCGGCGACGCTGGCTGTCAGCGGGTGCCGAGACCGCTCTATGTCGACGGGAACGGCTGGACCGCGAAGATGTCCGAGACCGAGACCGAGAATCTCGGCTAGGCCGAGGTTGGTGAGGCGGGGAGCCGAGGATCGGCGATCCTCGCTCGGTCGGCAAAACCGACGGCTCCTGATTCACCGGTATGGAAGAGCCGACGATATCCTCAGCCCTCAGCGGGGAACCGGGAGGAGGGAATCTCACTTCCAGCCGACAACTCCGTCTAGCGAGGTGAGAAAAATCTCGACCTCGCCGTCGGGAGTCTCAGTCACCTGGCCTGACGGGGGCACCGTGAAGCCAGTGGCGGAAGTCGAGAATTCGACCGAAGTCGATTGTCGACAAGAGGAGGGGGATCTTTCCCGCTCCCAAGAGCGTCAACGATGAGACTTACTCTTAGATTTCTTCAACCGATGAAACGGACTCGAAGAAGTAGGACCCTCGCCTTTAGCTGAGAGGGTCAAGCAAAGTTCCTTAAAGGAAGCTGAATATGAGGTCCCGAGCGATAGAGGGACAAAGGCCGCAGAAGAGGAAGCCTGGCCTGAGCCGCCTGCTCTTCGAGGCGACCAACCTCTAGTTGACCGGGCGGATCTCCGCAGTCAAAGGAAACCGCCAGTCGGGCCTCTTTGATTTGACCGAGGAAATTTTCTTCGGGACTTCCAGATGTAAGCTGGCAGCGCTGTCTCTCGAGGACGAGGACCGAGGAGGAGGAGAACACAGGTCGCAAGCCTGCGGGTCGTGCTCCTGGCCAAGGCAATAAGCATACGTGGAGTGCGGGTCCGTCCGAGACATCTTCTGCCCACAGGGACATCTCCGAAATCCGGGAGTCGATTTGTCCATCGCAGCCGCGAAGGAAGAAGAC
Source organism: Neoceratodus forsteri (assembly GCA_016271365.2). Lineage (NCBI taxonomy): Eukaryota > Metazoa > Chordata > Ceratodontiformes > Ceratodontidae > Neoceratodus > Neoceratodus forsteri. The sequence continues at coordinate 515,992,630 of CM028137.1, forward strand.
CGAGAAAAGTTATAAAAATTTTTTTTTTTTTAAACGAAGGATTTTAGGCCCAAAACTAATCTTCAGAGCTAAGGAGGAAACCTGAGCTTCCAAGCGTAAGGAAGATCTAGCGTCATGGGGCGGAGCCGAGAGTTTTACCACCCGGGTGGGTGGGAGGAGCTAGCTTGAAGACCTTCCGGCAAGATTTAAAGCGGCAAGGAACCTGCCAATAAGTGTGGATGAACAACATATCCATGTCCCTAGAAACATGTGTTAACTCAGGGTTTAGTGTAATTGTTTAGTTGGTCTGTTCTAGTGAACATAATGAATTAAAATGTGACTTTAAACTTTAGTAATAAGTTAAAATATATTTGTTGAAGTAATGAAAAAGATTAAAATATTGCAATATTCTAACGTCTACATATGTAGAAGATTAGTAGAAATGAAAAAATCATTTTTCTTGGTTTTTGTTATCAGTGGCTGTAAGCGGGAGTCAAACCTGAAACTTATTTTATTGAAAGAGGATATAAATCACGAACTGAACATCAAACTGTAAGGACAGTTTCTCTATAGATTTAATAATTCATTCATAGTGTTATATTATAAGTCAGAAAAAATGAAAATGAATTTTGTTTTATAATTTGTTGATTTTATAGAGTAAACCAGTTTCCTGATGAAGGGTTTACCCGAAACGTCGATTGTTATTGTCTAAACTGGAAGATACATGATTAAATCTTCGTTTGAATCATAAAGATTATTGTGATCTATTTTTGTAGGGTGAGTGGGCCTTATTGGTGGTGTCAGCATGACTCAGTTGGTAGCACATCCGCCTCTGGACCAGAAGGTCATGGGTTCTCCTCCCACACCGGGATTGGACTTGCACCTAAAAATTGCTGGCATCTGAGTGCAGTATTGGGGGGTGCTGTACTGCTGGGGTGTGCCATCCTTCGGATGAGACGTTAAACCGAGGTCCCTTCTGCCCATCCTGGTGTTGTCCTGGTGGGTGTTCAGGTGGAAGTAAAAGAACCCACGGCACTCTTCGCAAAAAGAGCAGGGAACATTCCCGGTGTCCTGGCCAACATTCTCCTTCCCATAAACCGGTTCATGCAATTATCCAGGTTGTGTGTGGGTGATGATGTGCGATATGGCCACCACCACACATTCAGTCACTTCACTACCAGTCTAGCATTGCTTGTAAAGCGCTTTGGGATACTGTGTATGAAAAGCGCTATATAAATGCTGATTATCCTTCTTATTACCCGGTATCAGTCTTTAGTTATGCAATGTTTCACAGAGTGTAATTGTCCTGACGACTGAAAAGAGTCTAGACATAGAAGTGTTTGGTCCACGGGTGCAGTCTGAAGTACTACAATGGACTCCCTCACTGAGAAACTGAAAAGATCTTTCATCACGGAGTCTGGTGATAGAGAAGGCTTGCCCTCCAGTCTATAAATGAGTCATCCATGGCCGGCTCGTCAGCGCAGCAGTTAGATTTCCGCTTGCGACGCCGACGACCCGGGTTCAGGAATGGACCCGGGTTGCTGGAGAGCCAGCCGGGGAGGGAAATGGGCTTGAAGCGATCCTACAACTGCTCACCTACTCCAGAGGCGGGAGGGTTGCAGGCTCGCTGTCTGGTACCCCCTGGCAGAGGCCAGGGAGATCAGCAGCAGAGCCTCAACATACGGGGGGGGCGTGGTGAACGTCAGCTACGCCTTGACGTTTGTGGCACACCATGCCTCGGGAGATAAGCGGAAATACTGCCTCCTGGTTTGCTGGATGATGGCTGCCCACTCCCGCTGGCCCGAGATGTCCTGTAGCCTCCGAACCCACCTCAGCAGCACTCGAGGACTGATGCCTAGTACGCTGGGTGCCCTTCCCTCCCTGTGTCTTCCCCCTCGGAGGAGGGGGAACCACCCGGCAAAGGGATATGCTGGACCACCCTTGGGTCGGCTGCGATCTGAGGTAAGGGGAGGAGGGACAGGGCGAGGGGGTCACGGGAAGCATGAGCAGCCGGAAGGAGTGGCGAACTAGGAGGTGAGAAGGAGGATAAAAAAAAAATGAGTCATACACTGTATCACCAAAAAGTAGGACAGGGAGAGACTCATCCAGATGCACTTCTACCCCAGAAGGACCCCTAAAGGGAGACCTAGGAGAGAGCCACTAAAGACTCCGCCATCAAGAAGGGTGTAGAGGAGCTTGGCACCACTTAAGGAGCCGAGAAAGTGCTGAGCGGAATAAGGGATTCCTCTGGCAGAACAGCACAGAAGAGTTCCATCAGCGGAAAACTGCTAGATGTCACAAGATCCCATGCAGACTGCCACTCACTAAGATCTGTGGAAAAATAATCTGCAGAACAGGACTTCATCCTGCGGAAAACATCTCGCCACAAGCTCCGTGGAAAAAGAGGTCTGCAGAGGGAAAAATCCAGCACTAGTTCTGCCTCACAGCACCAACTGGCACCGCCTGTGGTACCAGCATCTCTCGTGGCACAGGATGGCACCAAGCAATGCCTATGCCATCCCGGGCAACACCTGAGGGCACCTGCGGTGAACCTGCAGGCACCCTCGGCACCCATGGGTGCCTGTGGCACCACCCGAGTGTGCCCTACACCACCTGTGGGTGCTCGGCATCGCCCACGGCACCCCATGGGTGGCCAGCACCGCCTGTGGCACCTGCAGGTGCACTGCTCAGACACCCATGGCACCGGGAACCAACGGCACCAATAATAGCACCCGTGGTAGCACCAACAGCACCCACAGCACCGTACAGCAGTGATGGCGCCGACACCAACAGCAGCATCACCGACCTGTGGCACCGACACCAACCAATGGCGCCGACACCAGTGGCACCGACCCACAGCACAGACACCAGCAGTGCTGACCCACGGCACCAACACCAACGGTGCTGCCAATGGCACTGATGCCAGTTCAAACGGCGCCACCAATGGCGTTGGCTGCGGCGCAGGGGAGAATGCCAATGGAGAAAATCCTGAGGCGAAAGGAAAAAGAGGTGCCTGTGCCAGCCCCTGCAAGGAAAGAGGGAGGGGGTAGGCACGGTGGGGTCGGACGCTGGGGGCGAAGGCACCAGAAGGGCACCACACATATCCTGATCTAATCGACCCGGCCCCAGTCCAGCGGGTCCGAGGCCCGGAGGCCCCGAAATTGGGAACACTGGCCAGGAAACTGGACAGAAGTCAAACCCCCTGCTCCACAGGAGTGGCACAGAAGTGAAACTACTCACTGGAACTCCATCGAGGACACAGATGGAGTACGGAGTCGAAGAATGCGGCTGTTAAGGGTGGGACCAAGGAGAACCCACCAAAGTTGGTTCAGGCCTATCGCCCTTCCCGACTAACAATCCCCATGTAGACACACCAGAGGACAACCTCAAGCGGCACCGATTCTTCTTCCCCAATGAGGAAGAAGAGCTCGAGATTAAGCAGAGTGGATCCCTGAACCGCCAGATTTATGCTTCGTGGACTGTCCTCTCCCCCGAGCACAGGACTGTCCGTGAGTGGACCCCCTTAGCAAAGGGCAGCGGACCGACACAGTCTCTGACATAACTTTTAAACGAAGTCTTCCTACCATCACCGCTGCCGCCTAAGGACAACTCCATTGATGGCAGGTGAGAATTATTTTTCTTCTTTGTGGAATAAAAAAATACTAACAATGTTAAATAAAACGAATACTGAAACGGCTAAAAACTGCTGTCGTACAGACGAAAACTTCGACTCTGGCAGACGAGCAACGTCGACATCTAAGTGCACTTGATGGCAGGAGAAACGGAACTGAGATGGTTGGAAGGCTGACGCCGAGATAGCCTACACAGGTGCAAGCTAGTCTTGCGGTGCCGTACATGCGTGGTCCTGTCTCGGCACCGACCCTTCTGAAAAATGTTGGCTCCCACTTGGTCCTAGTGCCTCTGGCGCTATCCCACTAGTGTGAATGAGTGATGGAGCCTTGGTCCAGGAAGATCATCATTCTGTTCCTATACAAGAGTGGGTAGTCCCTGGTATCCTCAGTTCCCCGTCGGATTCAGCTCTCTAAACAAGGACCAAGGGAGAGCTGGGGTACCATAGGTATCCCTTCCAATATATACCGGATCTGGTGGTGTGAAGGTTTGTGGGATAAACGATGAAGGCACAGCAACAAAAAGTAAAATTTATTGAAGCGGAACAAAATAAAGCGAACTGGTCTGGCAAAAATCAAAGAGAATACAACAGAAACAAAATTAAGTATAACTGGTGTCAAAACATCAGCCTAGTAGATGCTAGGCTTTGGCAGGGTCCTGTAACTCCAACACCCTACCCCACACTGAGCTACTATTGGAATGAGCACCATATATGTAGTAATAATCAGTCATGTGATATCCCCTGCTCCACCCACCGAGACAGACATGCTTGAACATTGCACTCAAGAATTATTAATGATCAAATACAATGTTGCCTTCATTATACACATTATATTTCAATCTATTGTGACCCAGTCAATTTCATTGCCAGGATAAAGTTTTAGCTACGAGGTTCGTCTGGAAACTCCGCTCTCAGAAGTCCCCGTACCATAAATATAGTAAAAGAGAGGCTGGCTCTATTGCAATGGGAACTAGAGGTGGTAGCAAGCAGACAAACACTTGAGCAGAGAAACTAAACACAGGAGTAAAACTGATTATATGCTGCAGCATAAAAATAAACAAACAGTAAGTAACCATAAACGCTCTTTAATGGGACGGTTGCCCCTCATGCTTTTATTCTGCTGGCTAGCTTCAGAAAGAACCCAGACTGAAAAACAGTGGCTCCCAGGGTTTCTTCAGCGAATCAGCGCACATTCGCAAAGTAGCAGCTGGGAAAGTACAGTTACACAACAACTTACCGTAACAGTAGATCTTCGAGAACAGCTCTTGCAGCAGGTTACACCATTAGGACCGAAGCCGGCAGGCGTCAGAACCCCATGGAAAAATTCTAGCTAGCTATCTTCAGCGGGGACCGCCCCCGACGCCGGTCCGCCTCCGGCGTCAGGCGTGGTACATAAGGGGCGTCCCCCGAATCCCCGTTCTCCGCCGTGAGACTTCCGGCCGCAGGCTGACATCGAAATGGGACTGAGGATCCACCGTCAGAAGTCAAAGGGAAAAACCCTGATAGTAAAGGCGAAAGCCATGCCTCCTCCAAGGGGGAAGGTGGGCGGGAAGGTACCTGCTGCAAGAGCTGTTCTCGAAGATCTACTGTTACGGTAAGTTCTTATGTAACTGTACTATCTTACTTTGAGACACAGCTCTTGCAGCAGGTTACACCATTAGGACTGATTCCCAAGCAGTAACGCTGCCAACATTCTGGGAGGAGGAAACTAGGAAATACATTCCAGGTCCTGAATCTAGGACAGGAGACCCTGTAGCACCGCCAGGCCGAAGCCGGCTCTTCGCCGAGAGGCGATGTCCAGGCTATAATGCCTGATAAATGTATGCACAGAGCTCCAAGTGGCTGCAGCACATATGGCAGAAGTGGAGACGTTTTGGAGGGCTGCAAAGGAGGTGGCCAAACCCCTAGTAGAATGACCCCGGACTGTGCCCGGGAGGGACTTTTGTTTGATATCATAACAGAATGAAATACACTGGACAAGCCAGCGAGACAGGGACTGTTCGGATACTGGTTGGCCCATCATCCTTTCAGAAAAGGAAACAAAAAGTTGCTCTGAACTACGAAGTAGTTTAGTTCTGTTGAGGTAATATCTCAAGCTGCGGTGAACATCCAGGGTGTGGAGCAGTGCCTCTCCTCTATTAGAGTAGTTCGGGAAGTAGACCGGCAGGTCAATATCCTGACTGAGAGTGAGTGTAGAGACCACCTTAGGCAAAAATTTTGGATCTGTCCTCGGGATACTCTGTCCTGGTGGAAAACTAAATAAGGCTCTTTACATGAGGCGTGAAGCTCAGAAACTCTTCTCGCTGAAGTAACAGCAACCAAAAACAGCGTTTTCCATGACAGAAAACACGCATGTAATCCAGCGGCAGGTTCAAGAGGGGAGCATGAGTTGTTCCAGGACAAGAGCAAATCCATGGAGGCACTGGGTCCCACGGGTGGCCTAAGGTGTAACACCCCTCTCAAAAATTCCCAGAGACGCGTAATTGTGCCACTGTGTGATGTCCCACCGGAAGGTGGTAGGCAGAGATGGCACAGAGGTGCACCTTGATAGAGGAGTAGGCTAGACCCGAACGGAAAAGGGAGAGCAGGTAGTCCAACACCACTCCCACCAGGCAACCTAAAGGGGAAAAATCGCGTGCTCGTGACCATAAACAAAAACGTCGCCATTTTATGGCATACGTCGCCTGCGTTGCCGGCTTTCTGGCTGCAGAAAGAACTTCTGCAACCTCCTGCGAGACCCCATGACGGAAGATGGCTATGTCTCTAGGAGCCATGCATGCAGGTTCAGTGAGCGTAAGTCCGGGTGGACCAGTGAACCTTCCTAATGAAACAAGAGATGGGAGCTGAACGGCAGCGGGAGCGGAGGTTCCCGGGATAGCTGAATCAGCAAAGGGAACCAGATCTGTCTGGGCCAGAAAGGGGCCACCAGGATCATTGTTGCATGCGCCCTGCGCAGTTTGAGAAGAACTCTCTGGATCAACGGGAAGGGAGGGAAAGCGTAGAGGAATCTGTCCACCCAGGAGAGGGACTACGCGTCTCGCCAGAAAACACCAGGCCCTGGAGCTAGCGAGCAAAAATTGGGCAGTTTTGCGTTGGATGGGGATGCGAAAAAGTCCAACTCTTGAGTTCCCCATCGAAGAAACAGATCCTCTTCTACCACTTGAAGAAGTTCCCACTTGTGGACTCTGGCCTGGGAGCGACTCAGGCCGTCTGCAATCGTGTTGTCCACCCCGGGAACATGTACAGTGATCAGATTTGTGCCGCGTCGGATTACCCAATCCCACACCCTCATGGCCTCCCTGCAAAGGGGGTAAGAGTGTGAGCCTCCTTGTTTGTTGAGGTAATACATCACCGCCGTGTTGTCTGTCTGAAGCAGGAGAGTACCGCAGGGATTTCTGACTGAAGGGCCTGCAGGGCATAAAGGACCACCTCATCTCTAGGACACTGATATGGAGATGAGCCTCCAGAGGGGTCCACTGCCCTGGGACTTCACCCCATCCAGGTGTGCTCCCCACCCTAGACCTGAGGCATCTGTGGTGAGGATTACCACCGGGGACGGCGCTACAAACGGGACGCCCATGGAGAGCGACCCTGGGTCTAGCCACCACTGCCAGTCTCGAATCACGGTGTTCGTGATTCTGACCGGATGCTGCATGTGGTCTTGCCTTTGATCCCATTGCACCTTGAGCATCCACTGAGTTACCCGCATGTGGAGCCTTGCAAAAGGGACGGGAGGAATGGCCGCAGCCATGTGTCCGAGCAAGCGAAGGACCGACCTGGCAGGGATGGTCTTGTTCGATGATAACTCCCAGATGAGGGATCTGATGCGCTCCGCTCTGTCATCTGGAAGAAAAGCTCTTCCCTGAACGGTGTCCAGTACTGTGCCTATAAATTGCAGCTTCTGCGACGGTACCAGGAGAGACTTCTCGTGGTTGATTAGGATACCCAGAGATCGGAACAGGTCCTGGGTGCTCTGGATCGCACGTAACAACGCCTCTCTGGAGACGGCCATGAGAAGCCAATCGTCCAGGTACAGGAACACATAATGGCCATGTCTCCTTAGAGACGTTGCCATGACTGCCATGCATTTGGTAAATACGCTGGGTGCGGATGACAGTCCGAATGGAAGGGCTCGGAACTGAAGGTGGTGGTCGAGAAACTCGAAGCGCAGGAACCTCTTGTGCGCCTGAGCTATAGGGATGTGCAGGTATGCGTTCTGCATGTCTAGAGATGCTAAGAAGGCGTCTTACTTCAGCATGGGAATGAGACCCGGAAGAGTCACCGTGCGGAATCTCTTGTATGCAACTGACACGTTGAAGTCGCTGAGGTCCAGAATCGGACGGAGGTCCCCTGTTTTCTTTGGAACCAGGAAGAAGTGGGAATAGTATCCTTGTCCTCTCTGGTTCTCCGGGACGTACTCTATCGCTCCCTTTTGCAAGAGCACGAGTACTTCTTGCCAGATCAGAGACTTGTGCTGACCGGATACCGGAGAGCAAAGGAGGCCTTGAGGGTGGCTTTTCTGCGAATTCTATAAAGTGGCCTCTTCCGACCAACTGAAGAACCCACCTGTCGTGTTATAGCCTGCCATCCCGGCGCGGAAGTTCGAATGCGACCCCCGACCATGATTTCCCGTTGATCCTGAGGGGCAGGGGCCGGAAAGGAGTCAGGCTGTGGCGGCTGAGGGTCCCGCTGGCTGGACCGGCTTGGAAGTAAGCTGGCTTCGGCCTGCGGGTTGTTCCTGGGCTCTGTGAAGCCAGAGCCCTCTGTTGTGGAGCGGGCGGACTATTGCCTCGCGTCCGCCCCACGAAATCGCTTTGGTTCTCGCGAAGGAACTAAGCTTGGTCGGCATGGCCTGAACCGACCTCACCGCCTTCCCGGCCTCTTGGAGTTTGGTAATAATCTTCTCTGAGGGCTTACCAAACAAGACTTCTCCCTCGAATGGGGTGTCCATGATATTCTTCTGGATGTCCGGGGTAAAGCCGGAGACGCGCAACCAAGAGTGTCTCCAGATGCATACGCCTGAAGCTGCTGCTCGGGCCGAGGAGTCCGCAGAGTCATACGCGGCTCGTAGCACTTGGGTTCCCACGTCCGAACCCGTATGAAGGAGCTGAAGCATCTCCTCCTTCTTCTCACCTTCCAGCAGTTTTTCAGCCGCATCCAGACCCTGTTCCCACAAGGCATTTTGGAACTGCACCATGTGGGTCAAGTAATTCAGGGATCTGATGACGCAGGCAGCGGAAGCATACGTGCGCCTACCCATGGCGTCCAGCTGTTTGGACTCTGGGTCCGGTGGCAGGGTGCTCAGATGTTGCGGTCTCTGGGACCAGTCATGTGAGGCTGTTATGACCAGAGATTCGGCCTGAGGCTGCTGAGTCAAGTACTGGTCTTCCCTGGGAGCCTTGTACAAGCGATCAGCTTTCTTCGGCATCACCGGGAGCGAATGTGGACGCTTCCACGCTGCCTTGGTGACGTCCACCAAAGTGTCTACCAAGGGTGGCACCACCAGAGGCTTGGGGTCCTTCTGCCGAAGATACTTTGCAAGGCGTAGCCTTTCGGGGTCTAGCTCTTCCGCATCCCATCCCATGTTCTCTTGGATGTGTCTCATAATATCCGAGAACGAAGGGTCATCCGGAGGAGACTTTGGAATCTCGCGTGGATCCGGAGAAGGGATGGAGAGAGGAGATGGGGATCTGGATGTTGAGAACTCTGATCCCGTGTCCTCCGTCAAAGGCGATCGTCGGCGTCTTCTGGGTCTCTTAGGGCTGGGTGAGCTGGAAGAGGATTTGGATGGAGGTCTCCGTTTGTCTGGTCTCCCCCTTGGAGGCGTTCTGTGCTCCCGGGGAGGAGGTAATCGGCCTGCTGACCCCGATGGGGAGGGGGGCGCAGGAACCGGAGGAGTAATCGGTGTAGGAGGAAGAGGAGGAGGAAGAGGAGGTGGAGTGGGAACCATGTCCTTCTTTATGGTGTCCCACCAGTAAGTGAACAGCTCCTTCACTTCTACCATAGAAAGGCCCGACGACGGTCGTCGGGTCCCGGCGTCGGCTCCACAGGGGGCTCAGGTAATGGCGAGGGTTCCCTGGGCATCTCGACAGGACCGGGGTCGCCCGTCTGGTCCTGGGGCTGAGTTAATTCCTCCTCGGTTATGGTCTCCTGACTGACGTCGGTTGGAGGCGTAGGGGTTCTCTTCTCAATAGGAGCGGGCGCCGGTCCCCCTACCGGCGTCCGATGAAGTGCTGGCCTGGCCAGTGACGGTCGTCTGGCCGATGGCGGCTCTGGGGATCTGTGGCGAGAGGATGACGACGGGCGAACCGGCATGCGGGTCCTGCGGTCTCTTCAGAGAGGTAAGCTCCAAGGTCTTGCGAGGAGGCAAGGAAGCCGACCTGATGTCTGGTTCAGAAAGGCGGGAACCCGGCTTATGGTGATGGTGGCGATCCCCAGACTTGACCAAGGCCCTGGAGGACGAGGAAGGTCTGGCAGTCTTGGCCTGAGAAGAGGAAGACTTCTTAACCGCAGCAGGGGGGGGCTGAGAGCTGGCCCGGGAGGGGGAGCGGTCGGACCTGGAACCGGAGCTGCGCGAGTCTGAGGCCCTAGATGGGGACCTGGAAGGGGCCTTCTCCCTACGTTTTTCAGCGTGCTTGTGGGCCTTTTTTGAAGAGTCCCCCTTGGAAGACATGGTCTTAAGCTTTTCTTCCAGCAAAAAAGCCTGAAGGGCCTTCTGGCGATGGATCCGGGTTCTGCTATTAAACCCCTGGCAAAAGGAGCAGGCCTGGGTGTCGTGGTCTGGGCCTAGGCACCAGACGCAGGCCGCGTGAGGGTCCTTGAAGGGGATCCGTTTCCCACAAGCACACTTGGAGGAGTGACTGGAGGTTGGAGAGGACATCAGAGAAATTCGAATTTCCCGTAGGAAAGAACTTAACCACGCATCGCGCGCTAGAGCTGAACCGAAGGGTCGAGACGTACAAGTCGACAGCAGGAAAGAAGTGGGGAATCGGGCGGGACCGCCCCCTTAAGTACTATGCCTGACGGAGGCGGGACCGACGTCGGGGGCAGTCCCCGCTGAAGATAGCTAGCTAGAATTTTTCTGTGGGGTCCTGACGTCTGCCGGCTTCGGTCCTAATGGTGTAACCTGCTGCAAGAGCTGTGTCTCGACATAAGATCTTTGTTTTCAAAAGTCACACTGGCGAGAAGAAATAGAGCTTTTCTTCTACAGAGTGGATATATTTAAACAGTCGGTGACTAATTTCACCCACCTAGGGCAGACTCAGCAACAATGGAACACTGCTTGAACACAGAAGTGTTGCCTGTACATTCTCACGATACAGGCATAGCCGAACTGAAAAGCTACAGTTCGTGAGCAGCCCAATTACGGGCTATTTTCATTTCAACAAACAAAAATACTATCAAATACCATGTGCACCCACAGCACACTCTAATACAGTAAAAAGCATAACTGGGTTGGGGGGTTTCGAGCTCAGGAGTGACAATAAGGATCTGAGGGCAGAAAAGGATGAGTAAACAACAACAAGAGTGGATGGCCTGCCCGCAGAAAGGTAGACATTTTCAGACATAGCAAGGACAGTACAAAAGGGAAAAATAACACTATTGCAACAGACTTTACAGACAGAAAGAGAAAGGAAGAACAAGGATAGGATCCCCCGGTACTCCTGTACTCTAGCCTTTTCACAGGTGGCCTGTCCAGGGTGAAATGACAGAAGGAGTGGAAGAGTGGGTCCAGTCTGGCTAGGGTGGACTTGGGTGCGGCACTGCAGACTACAAGACAACCAAAGTCCCCCTTGGGAGACAGAGACCACAGGTAGTCTAGAATGCTAGCCAAAGGACAGGTCGAAAGGTCCAACCCCTTGCCCTCACACCAAATGGAGAATTTCTTCCATTTGAAGGCACAGCATTTTCTGGTCGGATCCTTTCTAGATGCCTCCAAGACAGTGAGGACATCTTCCGTAAAGACCCAAAGCCTGGAACTCTAGCCACTCAGGAACCAGGCTATCAGATGCAGGGACTGAAGGTCTGGGTGGAGAACCTTCCCCTGAATGATTGAGAGCAAGTCCGGGCATATGGAAAGGCACCTTTGGAACCTGTTGCTGAGGCTGAGGAGATCGGGGTAACAAAACTAGCAGGGCAAATTCTGGAGCCACCACTGTGCCTTATCCCTTCTGACCTTGAGTAACACCTTGTGGATCAAGGAAAGTGGAGGGAAGGCATAGAAGAGGCCAGGGGTCCAAGGCACTGAGAAGGTAACCCCCTGCTTCATTCTCTGTTTGGGGGGGGGGGGTGGCACACAAAACCGTCTCAGCTTTGTGTTCTCCCTGAAGGTGAACAGGTCCACCTGAGGGATGCCGCACCGGGAGAACAAACTGAGAACTACCCCCTGATGAGACGACCACTCGTGAGACGCTTTGCCCACCCAGCTGAGGGCATCTGCCTGCTGACTGGAGTCTCCTGCCACATGGATGGCTAGGAGATCTGTCTCCAGACTGCACACGAGAGTCCAAATGCAGAAGGCTTCCTTACACAGGGACAGGGAGAGCTTTTCACCTTGTTTGTTGAGGTAGCACATGGTTATGGTATTGTCCATCTGGACTTGAATCACCTTACCCCCGAACAAATTGAGTGAAGGCAGTCAGCACCAGCTGGACTGCTCGGAGCTCCAGCAAGTCGATGTGGAATTGGGACTCTCCAGGGGTCCAGAGCCCATGCACTCTGTGTTCCCCTAGATGGGCACCCCAGCCCATGACAGAGGAGTCGTTCGTCAGGATGACCGTTGGCTCCGGGCAGTAAAAAGGGATCTCTTCTTTTTCTTTTTTTTTTTTTTTTTACTTTTTAATTTATTTCAGTTTTTAGATTAAATGGATCTGCAGAGCAATATCACAGCAATACATCAAAGTAGGCATTAAGTTACATTGTTCAAGATGATCAGTACATATACACTTAATAGTCAGAATGCTCTTCAGATGATTAAGCAACTTATAATATTAAGACACGAATCAACTGTAAAGGATATACCTAAGAGGAGAATTCTCTTTATAATTCCCAAATACAGTACATATGTCTAAAAGGTATATGTGTATAATTTCTGTTTGCAGATGCCTCTCAGGAGGAGAGGTGCTCGGGAGGCATGGGATGCAACAACTTCCAGCAACATATTGATTTAGCCAAGTCTCGTCCCAGCTTTCCGTAGGAGAGGGACGTAGGGCCGGCTGACACCACATAGAGCTGACAAGAGAGACTGAGTTCATGGCCGCCGTCCCATCAGGGAAGCTGGTCGGGCCCAAGTTGTGATATACTAAGGAACCAACCAGTCCAGTGGTTCAATAATTCTGGAACTTTATTTTGTAGTCTGGCTGTCATATGTTCTAATTTGTAAATATCATATATGGTATCTTCACAGGCTGAAATAGTAGGGGACTCTGGGTGAAGCCACAGTCTAGTGATGCATTTTTTAGCTGTGCCCAGTATAATATTAAGCAGGTAACTTTGATGTGGGTGTTTAAAATGATGTGGGTAGTGAAGAAGTATCCCCATAGCAGGGGAGAGGGTTCCCAGATTGGGGAACAGGTCTGAAACTCGATTATTTCTAACCAATATGGATCCAACACTGGACAAAACCAGAAGATATGGGCGTGGGTTGCGACCTCATATCCACAATGTCTCCAGCAAGAGGAGCCTCCTCTAACAGAGTATTTAGCTGTGATCTGGGGAGTACGGAAGAATCTGGCCACTACCTTCCATGAAAATTCTTTCCAAATATATGAATTTGAGGTTTTGTGTCGTCTCCGCCAGATTTGGAGCCAATCCTCTTTAGACAATTCAATCTGGAGCTCGGCCTCCCAGTGGAACTGCACCAGGTCCATAATCTTTGAGGGGGCTCCATGTATGGTCCTATAAAATCGGGACACTAGGTGGCTCCGCTCTCCACCCCTCCACGATCTGGGACAAAAGGGGTTGTGGGGGGGGTGATCAGAGTGGTGACATTCAAACCATGTCTAGTGCCCAAGAAGTGGCGGATCTGTAGGTACCGATAAAAGCCCCTCTGACAGAGAGAATTCCTGTCTGAGTTGTTCATATGATTTGAAAATGTCTTTATCACAGAATTGGTGCGCATGCCTGAAACCCCCTCGGGCCCATTTCGTGAAGGTGGTATCCGATCGTGCAGGGTCCCATGTTGGGTCCTCAGCTGGAATACCCAGCCAGATAGACAGGAATTTGTTTTCTGAATGGGCAAGAAAGTTCATCCAGCTCTGAAGTAGCCCTTTAGTGAACCTAGACCTCCTCCCCAATTGGATGATGTTATGAGGCTGAAATACCAAAGAGTAGTCTAAAGGGCGGTCCACCATGGCCCTCTCCAGCAAGAGCCAGGTTGGGGCTCGAGCCTGAGGTAACAGCCAGGCTGTTGCATGTGTAAAGCAAAACTGCCACCCAGTAGTTGTAGACACTGGGCAGTGCAACCCGCTCCTTTGGATGCTGGAGCTTGCTAAGTGCTATTCTGGGTTTCTCATCCGCCCCAAAAAACTTGCTGACTGGTCCCAATTCCGAATATCCTTCATTAAAAGGGGCATTGGTATATTTTGCATTAAATACAGTATCTTCGGCAGGGAGTTCATCTGGATAGATTGTACCCTAGCCAGCAGGTAGCGCGAGAAAGGGGTCCACCTCACCAAGTCTGAACTTATTTTTTGAAAGCACTGAGTCACAGTTCAATGTATATAAATTATCAAACTTCTGAGGAATTTTGATTCCCAGATATGTTATATATGGTTTGTTCCACTTATAGGTTTATCTCAACATCAGAGCTGGGGTAAAGGGAGACTGTATAAGTAGGGCTTCCGACTTACTCTTATTAATAGTGTATCCCATTAGGGTTTCAATTTCTTTTAGGAGAGAGGTTAAGGTGTGTCGTGATTCATCTGGGTGGGTGATATATAGGAGAAGTTCATCGGCATAATAAGCTATTTTATGGTGAGAGTCAGAGACTCTGTAACCGTGTAGGTTGGGGGTTGTCTGAAAAGCTGGGCTATACAGTACGTTCTACAAAGATAGAGAATAGGTATGGGGAGAGGGGACAACCTTGGCAGGTACCCCTGAATAAATGAAATCGGTCAGTGTGTGACCCGTTCAGTTTCACAACTGCCTCTGGATCTGTATATATATACCTTTGATGGCTTCCACGAAGGGTCCTGGAAAGTTAAATTTTTGTAGGGCAGCCAGAAGGAACCCCCAGGAGACCATATCAAAATCCTTTTGGGCATTCAGACTTAGTATCAAGAGAGGGGATTTCGTGGCTTGTGCATGTTCAATTAGGCATAGAGTGCATTTGATATTATCAGTCTGTCTACCTTTAATAAACCCTGATTGGTCCTGGTGTATTATTTTGGGAAGGATATGATCACGTCTATGGGCTAGAATACTAGTGTAAATCTTTTAATCTTGGTTGAGTACTGATATTGGGCGATAAGAATCGCATGCATTGGGGGGGGTTCCTGTGGCTTTAAAATCGCCGAGATTGTTGCTTGCCTTCAAGAAACAGGAAAGGATGAGGTGACATGTCCTACCTGCAAGACGAAGGACCGTAACAGGTCCCATGCGCCCTTATAAAACTCAGCACCAAACCCATCAGGGCCTGGGCTCTTCCCGTTCTTAAGACCCTTAATGGCGGCTTGGAGTTCTAGCTCTGACATTGGTGATGTTAACTGTGTCTGTTGAGGGATGGACAGGGTGGGGAGGCAGAGCTGGAAGAGAAAGGTAGTTATTCTGTAAGGGTCTGGCTCCATCAGGGCAGAGTAGAGGGACTGATAATATGTCCTAAATTAGTCGGGTATTTGCTGTGTGGAGTACCGGGTCTGTGCGGTAGTAGGGTCTTATTTTGGAGATGGTACACTGCTGAATTTGGCTTCAGAAACAATAAGCCAAGAACTTGGAGGCTCGTGCCCCACCCTCGTAATAACGCTGTCTCAGCCAGGCCAATGCTTGCTCTGTCTTAACTGTTAAAAGATGCCGGTCTGAGATATTAAGGGGAGTAGATCAGAGTCACCCTGCATATATGCCTCCTGGAGGAATCCAAGTTTCTCCTTTAGTGCTTAAAGTCTGGATTCAGTCTGCCATTTCTTATCGGCAGCATAAGCAATAATGTGACCTCTGAGCACCACTAAGCGTGTCCCAGAGTCTCTGAGGAGTGACCTGGAGGGGGACATGTTGTCCTGAATAATTTCTGGGATGCGTTTCTCTAGGTGGTCTCTAAATTCCTTATCCCTAAGCAAACAGGGATTAAATCTCCACGGAGTATTTTTCCTTTCCCTCTGGATATCAAGTTCCAGGGTGGTAGGTGCATGATCCAAGAGGCAGATGTTGAGGATGTCTGCTGACCAGACCCAATCCATATGTTCCTTCCCCATACCTACATAATCAAGTCTGGAATAGTGCTTAAAAGCACTTCAGTAATATGTAAATTTCCATTGGGATGAGTGGAGCTGTCTCCATGTATCCACCAGCCCCACATCTCTTAGTAAGTGCTTTTGACCAGAGGACTGCGGAGAGGGGTGGGATGCTGACGAATCAAGTGAGGGGCTGAGTTGGCAATTGAGGTTGCCCTCTATTAAAATTCCTTGTTGCCTCGACAAGATAGAATCCATCACTCATTGAATAGAGGAAGCGTCAGAGCCCAGAGGAATATATAAACTACATAATGTCATTATCTGGTGGTAAAATTTAACCACTGCTAGGGCTAGTCTGCCCTCTCTGTCTGAGTATTAATCAATAATTTGTAACTGAGAGCGCCTCGAGATCAAAATCACCGTCCCTCTCCTCCTGCCCTGCTGATATGAGGACTCTACCAGCCCAGAAAAGCCGAATTGAAGCAATTTCTGGTGCACATTGGCAGAGAGATGCGTTTCCTGCAACAAGAGGACATCCAGGTTCAGTTTCTTAAGTGCTCAAATCGTTCGGTATCTGTTAATGGAGCTGACCAGCCCATTTACATTGTGGGAAATGATTTTAAATGGATGTTGCATGGCAAGATATGAAAATTACATACCTACCGTAATTCTGATCTTTCTGTGCATCTTCACCATTCATCACCTTTGGGTCCTGGCTGGAGGTCATGACCCTGCGGGAGCTTTTTTTTGGTTTTTCTCGGATGGGTGGAGTAGACACACCATCGTCGCCACCCTCGAGGCCAACGCTCAGCGTGGCGCTCGTGGGTTGGCCGTTAGGTGTTGTTGACTCCACCCTCCCGCCAGTTCTGAGTCGCCGTAGAGTAAGAAAGGGTTGGGAGGTAGGGACAAGGAAGTCCAAGGGACAGACAAAGGAAAAGATATATAAACTAAAAGGAGAAATAAACGACTGAGAGGACAGGATAAGTTTGAAAAACTAAGGGGATTGGGTAGGGGTCCCAATTTCTGGAAGTAAAAAAATGAGAAGGGAGGGTTAAGGAATTTAGAGATAAGGATGTAGGGGGGTGGGGGAGGGAACATACCCTGGAACCTTGACCTGTCTCCAGATTATATAGGACCTGCGAAGGAGTAGCCAAAGGATTAACTGCCAGAATTCAAGGCACAGAATCACTGGCAATAACTCCAACATAAGCAGAATTGGCTATTCTGGAAGAAAAGACAGAATACAGGGATATTCCCCCTCCCCGCTCAAAAAAAAATTTTTGGTGTAAGAAATCTAGTTTCTTAAATAAAATCAAGGTTGTGTCCAAAGGACAAGGAAATTAAGCAAGCTGATCGGGAGAAGGAGGCAGTATGGCGCAGTGGGTTAAAGCTCTGAGCTGCAAATCTGGAGACCTGGGTTTGAATCCCACAGCCCCCTAGGTGCATACTGTGTGACCCTGAGCAAGTCACTTAACTTCCTTGTGCTCCCAGGTTGCACCTGCAAACAAGCTTTCAGCTTAGTGTGTCTCACCTGGTAAAATAATTGGTAAAAAAAAAAATAAAATAAAAGAAGGGGAGAGGGAACAGGGAACAGAAAAGAGGGCAACTACCAACCCTCAAACCACAGGGGTGGAGCTGAGGCACTGAAGGAGTGCCCCCCATCCTGACCACTCCACCCCAAGAGAGAATTATCCCCCTATGTGCCCCAAGTCACCCCACTCCTGACTAACAGAAAGGAGGGGCCAAGGGAGAGGGCACAGGGAAGGGGGGATGGAGAGTGGGATTGTGATGAATGGTGAAGATACACAGAAAGATCAGAAATATGGTAGGTACGTAATTTTCATATCTTATCTGTGTCAATCTTCACCATTCATCACCTTTGGGTAAGTCCCGAGCTCCCCCGAAGGGGGCCCTAACCCTAAAGGACTAAGTCCCTTAGCTCTCAGTGGGTGGCACACCAAGAGAGAGAACCTTCACGGGTCTGGAGAGGCCCAGGAGTGGGAAGAGTGAGGCGGGGACTCCTCAGAAAGAGTAGGAAGTTGCCCTGACAGACACCGTCTCACCCTATGGGAGAAAAGATGGGTTCTCTGGTAGGGGAAGGAAATCACCCTACGCCGGGCCAAGGGTGACAACCGGGAAAGACTCAGCCATGTGGTACGTCTAGTGCAGATTGCTGTCCCTACGACCCTGGAAGCTACCTCAATGGCGTCGTAAAATGCCCTCGCTTGGTGCCTTGCTAGCTCCAGGCCACGTGCAGAGTGCGCAATGGCTTGTCTGGTTACCTCCGTGTCAGGCATAGAGGCTAGGAGCTGACCTAGCCTGAACCACAGGAACCTATCATAGGTAGCATAGTGGGCCTGATGTGCTGAAATAGAGCGCAACCATGCAGAGTAGAACATCCTCCTCCTCCCCAAGAAGTCAAAATCCGTAGAATCTTGATCTGGTGGCCAGTCACGGTGAGGGGCACGAAGCCCATCAGGAGTGTCCAGCTGCGTCAATCCTGACTGAGGATGAGGCATAGAACCTGGAGACTCCGGGGGGGGGGGGCGGCACAATACCTCTGGCACAGATCCCTAGGCGCTGGGACTCTAGAAAAGGGTCTCTGCCAGAAACGCAATGACGCCTGCCGAAAGGGAGCAGGCCAGGGGGGCACCACAAGGGTGTCCTCATTGAAATCGCCTAGAAAGGAACGCATCAAGTGCTGTGGATTGTGCTGCGTGAGAGGGCTGATGTGCAGGTCCTCCAACAGCTTCACGAGGAATCGCTGATACTGTGCGAGATCAGCAGCAGGGGAGATGTGGACAGATGGTTCCTCTGCTCCAGAAGAGGGGGATGAGGAGTTAGGGGACCTCAAGAGTTCAGAAGCTGGCTGCTCAGGGGGAGGTTGAAAAACCTGTCTGTCCATAGCCCTGACATAAGCAGGAAATTGAGCAGCCACGGCCCTGAACTGCTCCCAGGAGAGAGGACTGCTAGGACCAAGAATACCTGGGAGTGCAAAAGAATGTGGTAGAGGAGAGGGGGCAGAACTGACAACAGGAATCAGCTGTCCTCCACCTGGGCTAGGAAGCGCACATGGAGCCCCAAGAGAAGAAACAGCTCCGGAAAACTCCACAGCCGACAGCTGGTCAACCAAACTGGAACTGCCTAGGCTGCACCCTGAAGAATCTCTCCTGTGAGGTGACAGGGGCTGTGAAAGTCCAAAAGGATGGTCCCCCACTTCCAAAGAAGGGGGCTCTCTCGAGGAAACCGAAAGGGAAGGGCGGGGATCCACACCACAACTTCTCCCAGATCCCAGGTGAGTTCCAAAAAAGGTTGCCACATGGAACTCATACCCCTCGACCCTTCAGAACCCGAAAGTGCCCTCCTCCTCAAAAGAGCCAGCCTAGGCAGCTGCCAACCCTGGTCAGCCCCCTATCCAGGCACACCACTCGAGGGGGTACCACCACTGAGGGGTCAGAAAACCTTCCGAGTCCAGGCTGCAGAGCAATGGTGGCCTGCACCACTGCCTGCTGGTCAGCACCCTGGTCCCAGGAGCCACTGTCCACTGCTCAGAGGGGGGCTGGTTCCGGCCTGTTGAAGACACTATCAAGGTGTCCACGTGAGCAGCCAACTCCAAAGAGTCAGACTGCCTATCTGACTCAGAGTTCGATTCCTCCTCCGAAGAGGTGTTGATCGAAGTTCTCTGCCAAACAGGGCATGAACGCCCACTGCTTTTCCGACTGAAAAGGGCACCAGACCCAGAGACTGCACCACAGTCGTCGCCAACATCACCAGCCGCACCGCAAATAGTGTGGGAAGAAGACATGGCTCCAATGACAGCAGCAGCATCGGAGCTGGAGCCTGTCATGGTGCCATCCCGACCCACGGCACCGCAAGCGGTGTCGAGGCCAGAGACGGCACCGACAATGGCTCCAACCGCGCTCTTGGTGCCACGAACGGCACCAAGGCACCAGTTCCCAACCCATGGCGTTCCAGAGCTGGACACGGCGCTGTGCTCAACCACGGTGCCACGGATGGCACCAAGACGAGAGACAGTCAGGATGGCGCCGAGAGCCTGCCACAGTGCATGAGCATCATCGGTGCCGTGAACGGAGCCAACAGCAGCAGCAAAGCGCGGCGATGGACCGGCACCGACCACGGCACCATCAGGGCACACAGCGCCACGAGCGGCGCCAGGCCCAAAGTGAGTGCACCCAGGCCTTCCGAGTCAGTGCGACGCGAGACCTTCACTCCCAAAGGGCGATTGCCAAGGCAGTGCCTCCTGCCTGTCCCACGGGGAGAACACACTGGGCCACCTGCACGGCGGAAGGGGCTTCTGCCATGGCGAGACTACAAGAAGCAGAGGCCCCCTCCTCCTCGGTCCATACGGAACTGGGAGGGGACCCGCAGGAAAGGCCGAGAACACGTGGCTTGGCCCGATGAGTGCACGCCCATCCCCCGAAAGCTCGTCCAACTTTCCATGCACATTGTTTGATTACATGACGGTCCATGGAGAAGCAGGCATCGCACAAATCAATATCGTGTAGCAGGCCAAGACACACGAGGCAACAGTCATGTTGGTCGGTCACAGAGTACTTACAGCCGCACGGGCACCGACGTATAGGGGGCCGTCCAGTCTTCATTGTTTTCTTGCCCCCTGACTGAGACATGACCTATGGAAAAAAACAACACTAAACAAGACCCGACGTCACAAAATAAAGAAACAACTCAGGGACCTACTCATCCCAGAAGCCAGGGTCTCCATAGCTACCAGCGTCCTTCTACCCAACCTGACCTTTGCGGCCCCTATTATACAGGGCATGGCTAAACAAGAGATTACCAGGATGCAAACCCTATATAATACAATAGCTCGTTTCGCAACCTTAGACCACCTGAGACATCACCACTGTGACACTTTGGCCAATCTTCGTTGGCCCACATTGGTTGCCCGCCTCCAACACAGCTTGCCTGTCCAGGCCTACAAGCTTCTCAAACCCCACGCTCCGCCAAGCATTGCTGGGACCATAATCCTCAAACACAAGCCATGGAACCTAAGGACCTCGGATAGAATGCTATTAGAAGTCCCTAGGGTAAGGACAAACGCTGGTGGAAGATCCTTTTCCTCCCAAGCAGCCTGCCAATGGAACAAGCTCCCTCTCCAGGTCCAGGCCTCCTCCTCACTCATGAACTTCCACACCAGGCTTAAGTCCCATCTGCTGACCTCAAGCGCATGCCACTGTCATGGCACTTAAAAGCTCTAAGGTACTCCCTCCTCCAACTCCTCCTCTAAGCTTAACCTTCCTACTACCTGCCTTATACAGACTGCTCGCCAGAGGCCATGTGTAACCCCAGAATAAACTATATGCAAAGTACTACCAATTGCTTACATGTCATGGTAACCATGCCTGTAACCATGCCTGCATCCACTGCTTTTCTTTTACCGTGCCTGGAAGCCATGCCTGTATCCACTTCTTTTCTTTTACCATGCCTGTATCCACTATTTTTCTTTGCTGTAACCACCTCATGATGTAACTCACAATGCCTCAAATGTTCCTTATGTCCTTGTTCATTCTTATAACTTGCATTGTTACCCCGGGTCGCCCCTGAAAAAGGGACTGTCGGGGCTCAGTGGGCCTACCAGGTCACCAAAATTTAATAAATAAACAAACAGTCTTACTTTAATCTTAGGCAATGTCAAGTGGAGCGAAACTGAACCGGCAGGAAGAATTCAAGAACGGAGTTGACGGACTTCGTAACAGAGCTGAAAGCTTCAAGAACAACAACAGGCCCCTGACACAGCACAGCTACCCATGAGGTGACCGCAATGGCGGGAGACGAAGAACAAGAAGGAGGGCGGAGTCGACAACACCCAGCTGGCCAACCATGAGCGCCACGCAGTGCATCGGCCTTGAGGTGGCACCGATGGTGTGTTGACTCACCATCAAAAAAAAAAAAAAAAAGCTCCCGGGTTCATGACCTCTGGCCAGAATCCAAAGGTGATGAATGGTAAAGATTGGCACAGATAAGATCTGTCAATTTCCATTTCATGGCCCCCGAGCCCCCCTAGCCCACAGTTGGGAAACACCAAGCCCCTGCACATCAAGACATTCTCCTCCTATATAATGGTATTTACTTGTTGCTCTGCGTCCACTGTGGAGAGGTGGAAGGACATAGGGGTCAGAATTATGGGATAAGTCAGCCAACTGAGCACAACTGTAATACTATATACAGTATGTAGGGTCACACCAGGGGGAAACTGAGTAGTGTAAACTATGTACATGTCCCGGTAAGAGGGACCCTCTACGATTTCCATCTATACGTGCTCACATGTAGCACGTAATGAGGACAAGTCTACGGACTGTCCGTGTGTGGATACCCATCTTCCTATGTGAGATGGGATCCTGAGGAAACTCTTGCCCCTAAATTCAGGAATGGGAAGGGTTATGGAAAGGGCAACTAATATCAGGGAAAACTGAAAAAATGTGAGTAAGGGTGGCAGAGGGGAGAGATTAGGGTGGGTAGGGTAAATGGTGCAGTTCCCTCGCAGTCAGGGTATTCAAATGGCAGAAGGGCTCGTGGCCAGCCCCCCTGCTGAAGAGTTAAGGAAAGGAAAAGGGGGTTTATAAATTCTGGAGTTTTTCTGGGTCAAGTATAGTATAAATCCAGTAATAAAAAGGAAGAATGGAAAAATACTAAGAAGGTAACTCAGACAGTTCCTTAATTATAATATAAAATAAAAAGAAATCAAGTCCACATAAGGGTCTCTTCCAACTCCTAGCAGTAGGGAAAAAAGAAAAAAAAAAAAAGAGGCAAATCACTTGCATCAAGTTCCACAGCCAGTCAAATGTTCTTGAATAAATAAATGCACCGAGGCCTGCCTGTATCAAAATTATGGGCAACATAAAGGGAAGAGGTAAAAGAGGAAAAATATAATTAACACTAATTTAAAGGCAGCCTCCATTGTCGCCAGCTGTCGAGTTGAAAAAATAGTAATACATAGATACACAGACAGTGTCGGCAGATAAATAATAAAACTCATAACTAATAAAACAGTAATAAAACTCCTTCGATGGGGGTCCTAGCCGTGATACGGCTGACAGCTGATAGGGGTCACAGCCATGAACCGGCAGAAGACCAGGTGGTCCGAAGGCCCACTGCACGTCCCCAACCCGGTGGTGAGCAGCGAGAGGGAAGGAAGATCGGGGAGAGGGGAACAACAGAGGAGAGCGGGGCCCATCTCATCCAGCAAATGTCCATATTGCAGGGCACTCTCAGTGTTAGGAGCACTCCGCTCAGCTTATGCTCTCCAGAGCAAGATCTGTGGGAGAAAGGGGCCAGGCCTAGAAGAACACACAGGGTATACCCCCCCCCCCCGGGCCCAAGACAGACAGTACAGCAATTCACTCCACCAGATTGGATTCATTCTGCTAATCAGATGACCAGACCAGTTACGTCCGGCCCCCCAAGAAACCAGCTCATGTGAGTATGCCTAACTGCGGCCGACCCCCTAGGGGCCACGAAGACCTTCAGAAACACCCTGTTCAGTGGGTCTATTACGTGGAACTAGGTCCAAATCCATTTTGAAATGTTCTCTGCCCCTTCTCCCAGGACGGCATCTAGGCTCAGACAGGCGGGAAATGAACGCCCAGGTCCTACCAGCCCATCCAGAGTTCAGGGTGCAATCCAAGGCAGATTCCAAATCCCTATTTAGCGGGTGAAAACACATGGGTTCACAGCAGCTTGTGAGGCCGCTCCACTTTTTAGGTCAATATTCACGCACTCCGTGAAGTCCGCCGCCAAGCCGACCACCCATGCACAATTGTGCTGGTGACAGTCATCCAGAATATAGTGCTCAATGCCACTGTCCAGCCACCTGCACCCCAAGACCAGAGAGGGTGAGCCCGGAATGGTTCCCAGACCCCTCCAACAGACCCGCTCCGAGACAAGTGCCAGATTCAGAGCCCAGCAGTCCATCCCCCCCCCCGATCTACCACCTCAAGCACCCCCCCCCCCCGGGAGGAGGAGCAGCAGAATCCCTGGTACCACACCAAAATCATATCTGCCTAGTACTCACTGCAACCCCATATCTGTGTTCAAGCTGGTCCCAACTGCCCGCCACGCAGAGAATTGAGGTACTGGATGCCACACTTCGCAACACGCCAGCAACCCAAGTTCAGGAGCGAGTTCGGGCGCCGGCAGGGGAGGGATCAGATTGAGCACCTGGCGGGCTGCTCTCCTGTCCCAGGAGGAGGGCACTGGGACGCCCGGTGCTCCGGTGGCCCCTGGTGGAGATCGGGGGCGCTGCAGAAGCATGGACGGCATGTCACAGCATGCCAGACATCGGCAGGGTTGCCGTGCGCCAAGTGTCGGGAGGTGCTCATGCAAGGGGGGGGGCAGAAAAAGGAAATACCCAGTTTGAGGGATAGGTGACGGCACCTCTCCTTCATGCCCAGTGCCGGATCTGACTCGGCCGAGACTCAACGCTCCTCCACCCAGGCCCCTCCCGCTTGCCGAGTCTGCCTTGCAAGGAGCCCAAGTAGGAGTCAGGCTGCCCTCCCAGGTGAGTTAAACTGGGGGTGCTGGCAGCGAGGAGGGAGGGGGAGAGAGAAGGGCACAAGACCGTAGTGGATCTCAGGTGGGCAGGCACAAGGAGAGGATGCCTGAAAGAGTTCCCCTGAGCCGTGACTGGAGGAATAAAGAGTTTAAAAAAAAAAAAGCTAGTCCTAATTAGGCTGTCTGGAAAACTGCGCCAGCATCTGTTTAATACAGTCTATGGTAGCTTGCTGGTCAGGCTGCTTATGGGATGGTACTGCTCTGGAAGGGCCTGTGGATCTCTGAGGTAGTCGTAATGATGTGGGTAGCATAAAGCCCAGGGTTTTAAATAACTGATGCAGTTTTTTTCTTGGGACTATATTAACTGTACAGAAAGTATTCATATAGATTTTCTAGAAGTGTTGTGTTTGCTAAACACAGTGAGGCAAGTGCTATGCATTTTCTCAGAGATTTAGCACTTTTATGAGCAAAACGCTAATCAAGCCCAATTTTTTCAAGTCTGTGCAGGCCTCCTCTACAGTTTCATAGGTCTGCTGTCCTGTCGAGTATTGTACCGTTAATATGCTTGGGTACGGGGTCCTAAATTTAAGGTTTTGTTGCCGTAGCCACAGGAACAGAGGGATATACGACCTCCTCCTCTGCATCGTGGTTGGGGCATAGTCGTTGTCCAAAAAGATGCGGTTGTTCCTGGAAAATATCTTAGACTGCGCCCAAGCCCGTCTCAACACTGTCTCCTTCATCTGGAATCGTAGAAATCTAATAATAATGGACCTGGGGCGTGCTGTCGGCTGAGCAGGCTTTGGTCCCAGGGCCCTATGGATCCGCTCAATTTCCAGGCTGAAGTCTGGGCCCAGTCCAAAAGCCTCCCAAAGAAGGGATTCTGTAAAAGCTGGACGATTCGAGCCTTCACTGTCCTCCGGAACGCCATATAAGCGAAGATTATTGCATCGATTGTGATTTTCCGCATCTTCCTGGCGCTCTACTGTTAAGTGGCATAACTGAACGACTTGATCGAGGGTATTTTGTAACTGGGAGGGAAGTGAGGCCTGCTCCTGGGTTTGCTGATCGAGCGAGGTAGCTTTAGAGTGATGTTCTGCCAGTTCAGCCTGGAAGGACTCTTGTGTTTGTTTAAATGAGTTAAAGTCCGATTTAAAGTACTGCAATTCAGACAAAATCTTGTCCAGTTTACTGTTCATTTTGGTGGTCTTACTGGCTTTGGTTTTGCTCGTTTTAAGCTGCATGGAGCGGGTTGTGTGGGTGGAGTGTTCAGAGGCCCCGGAGTTGGAATGGACTGCGTCTGAAATCTCCATTTCTGGTCTGATAGCAGTAAATCTGTTGCTCCCTCCCTTATTTTTAGCAGTAACCATGTATTACTATTAAAACAATAAGTGCTGAAATGTTGAATAAAACAGCTTTTTTACAGTTAACACGAGGGGCAGGCGAGGAGCTCGTGGACTATGCTGCCATACGACTGGAAGCTGCATTGGAAGTCCAACGGGATCCCCTCCTGCAGATGCTCTGGGACAAACCACCACTGGAGGGCATCCCACATCCTCTGGGTCACAGTGACCTGCTGGTCCAAGTGACCTTTGCTTTGAGACCACTGGCTGGCCAGCTCCCACTGCAGGGAGCGCATATGTCAACGGGCCCATCAGACCACACTGGTGCAGGCCACCATGTAACCCAGATGGCGCAGGAAGTCCTGGGCAGGGTGCTAGTGCCCAACCAGAAATGACTGGGCTAAGGAGGAAAGAACTTCTGCCCTGTACACTGGGAGTACAGTTCTGACTCGGGATAAGTCGAGCTCTGCCCCGATGAAGCTCATCACCTGTGAGGGCACAAATTCTGACTTGGCCTCATTGACAAGGAGGCCAAGGTCGATGCAGGTCTGGAGGGCCAGGTCCCCGGACTGCTCCACCTCCTGTTTGGAGGGACCTGCTATCAGCCAGTTATCCAGGTAGGGGTACCCCCGGACCCCTCGGCAGACTCAGGTAAGCTGCCACCATTGCTGTGCACTTGGTAAAGACCTTAGAGGCCAAGAAGAGGCCAAAAGGCATGGCTTGGAACTCGTAAAGGGTTTCTTCAGCTCGGAAGCGGAGGAACCTTCAGTGAGATGGACGGATCGGGATGTGGAAGAATGCATCCTGAAGATCCAGAGAGCAAAACCACATGTTTTGCTCCAGAGATAGTATGATCAGGACAGAGTTACTATCCAGAAGGTGTGGGACCTGAGGAATTGGTTCAAGTCGTGCAGATCTAGAATGGAGCATCAACCCCCCCCCCCGTCCACTTTGGCACCAGGAAGTACCTGGAGACAAACACTGGGTGTTCCGGAGGATCCACTACTCTGACCACGACCTCCTTGCAGAGGAGTTGGGCTATGTCATCTCAAAGAGCCGACCAAGTGCCTGCAGGCACAAGTTCTCCCTTGGGGCTTGGGCTCTGCTTAGAGGGTACTGCTCAAATTTCAGAGGCAGACCCTGACCGACCACTTCCAGAACCCACCTGTCGGTGATAACAGCGGACCAGGCATAAAGGAAGTGGCAGACCCGATCCCCACAGGAGGACCCAGGGGAGTTGTGACAGGCATGAGGGAGGCACCCCCTCATCATGTCACTGAGCAGACTTGGAAGAGGAGGACCCGGCAGAGGAGCCACCAGGTCCCTTCCTCCGGGCTTTTGGACCACCGAGGTCATGGACTTGGCCTGAAGTTTCCAGGACTGAGCCTACTGGCCAGACTGATGCTGGGATGGTTTTGCCGCAGGAGTAGAGGGCCGAAAGGGTTTATGCTTCTGCTGCTTTGAGCCCTTGGGGTCCTCCTGGACAGATGTCCCAGAGTTCAGGGTGGCACTGGACTTTTCAAAGCGCTGGAGGTGACCTTCCATACTAGGCCCAAATAGGCTGGTGCCTAAGAAAGGTACATTTGCCAACTTGTGCTGGGTGTCTGTCGTGAAGGTCAAAATCTGCAGCCAAGCCCTACGGTGCATGGTAACTGCAATCACCACTGAGCGGGCACAGGAATCTCCACTATCCAGAGCCTTCTGAAGTTGCTGTTTAGCCACAGAACAACCCTGGTCCCAGTCCTGCTTGACTGTCGTCTGGAGGTCCGCAGGAAGATGAGGAATAACATCATCCAGACAGCCCAGAAGGGCATGGGAGAAGTGTGCCATCACGACCACCGAGCTTGCATGACAGAGGCTGAATGAGGAGGCAGCATCAACCTTATTAGCTGAGTGGTACAATTTCTTGGACTCCTTATCGAGCAATCTATCAATGTCCCCCGTATTGCCCGAGCACCCGAACATGGAGTCAGCCACCAACCCATCAGCTGAGGGATATTCTGTGAACCATGAAAGGGTACTGATGGGCACCGCATAATTGCAGGCCATCTGGGATGAGGGTGCAGGGCAAAAGGCGGGGTACTGCCAGAGCTCCAGGGTAGGGCTGACAATGGCCTCAGCCACTGGGAAAGCCTCCGTAGGAGAGTCCCCTTTATCTAGAATTCCTGTAAGGGGGTAGCGAGCCTGTTTTTGAATGGACTCCAGTTTCATCCCTGTGGACTCAGAGAAGAGGCGGAGAATGCCCATGAACAAAGCGAGGCCTTCACCTATTAACAGATCCCCCATCGACTCCGTATCCAATGGATGGGAGTGCAAAGAGGACACTTCTGGAAACGAGCTACTTTCAGCTCATGTTGTCTTTCCTGGTGAAATCTTTCAAATAAATAAATCAATGCTCGGACTCTGAGGAGTCCGCATAAAGTGGGCGACCACTCTAATCACCCTCAACCCGCCACAGGCAGTCAGGCGTGAGAGTAACCGACAGCCGATGGGGGAGCCCCTTAGCCGACCGAAACTCCTTGGATGGAGCCCCGGTCGATGGCAGCTTAGGTGGCGGCTCCATCATAATTGGTGGAGAAGCAAGCTTCGACCAAACCAAACGTTCTGGACCAGCTCTGCTGGGGTAAGAACGGTGTGGACCAGTCCCGCCAGGGGCATCGGTGTTGACCTTTCGGGCGACAGCCAGGTGATGGCCAGGATGGTAGCCGGCATTGGCTTCAGCCTGGCTAACACTAACTGTTGCCACATAAGGTCTTCGTAGCGTTGACACAACTTGCGCCAAAGCCTCTCATCACCTGAGGAGGATGAAGATGAATAGTGGTGGTGCCGCCTCCCACGGTGCCGAGAGCAAGACTGCCAATGTTGATGGGACCTGCTCGACCCAGAGGATGTAGCTGACCGATACCTTGACCATCAATGGTGCCAACAGGGGGCCTCAGAGGGAGCTAGGGAGACCCGCAGCTCCTCCTGGTCTAGGTCGGTGACCGGAGGGGCTGACAGCCGGATGGGCCATGCCTTCAGTGGTCACCAGCAGGATCGGGGTCCTGAAGAGAGAGTTGTCGGCCTCTTCAGATGACAGCCAGTCGACATGGTCGAGAAAAATTTCGGCTGCATTATCGGCCGGCGTCTCAGCTGACTGGCCAGACAGGGTTTCCATGAAGCCAGCGGCCATGGCCGTAGTTTCGACCATAGTCAAAACGGAAGATTCCTGAGAGCAGGAACGCTCCCGGTCCCAGGATCATCGACAATGAGTCTTCTCTTTATCCTTCTTGGACTCCTTTTTGCGTGAGTGGGAAATGTGCGATTCGGAAGGGCCCTACTCTTTGGTCGGGAGGGACTAGCACAGCTTATTGAAGGAGGCCGAATAAGTGGAGCACAACTGAAGTGGAACAAAAGCCGAGGCAGAAGAGGACTTAGCAGTGTCCTGGGCTGCCTCCTCCTCGAAAGGCCTTGAGTTGCTTCAACTGCTTGGCAGACCCCGCAGCTACGGAGACCACCCAATGGGTATCCTTAGATTTGACTGGCGGATAACGTTTCTCCAGGTGGCCCAACTTCAGGTGGGCAGTGCAGTCCTCCAGGACCGCTGGTTGAAACGACCGACAAAAGTCGCAGGCCTGAGGATCATGATCATAACCCAGACAGTAAGACTCACGAGGCGTGGTGGTCGGTACGCAACATCTTCTGCCTGCATGGACACCAGCGAAATCAGGGCGAGGATTTATCCTCCACTGCGGTTGAAGATTGAGCTGAAGATCAAACTCGAATGAGTTTTTTTTTTAATATATTTATTGAGTGACAGTTATCATATGACATTGCTTAACAATCAATCACAGTCATTACATTTGATTATTACATCCATGATAGCGGCATGAAAAATCAGCTCCATCTTGCTCTATATATTTCCTTTTACAGATATTTTCCATTTCTTACTGTCATTGTTCTCTTTTTTTATTTTCCAGGTCTACCCCTATCTATATTCTATGACTATCTAGCATGAATAAAACCACAAATCAAGAAGAACAACAAAACCAAAAGTCAATAACCCAATGATTTTTGGTATCAAAATTAAAATCGATTTGGTCTATGTCTGCTTTATTTTAGTATCATTTATACAAGTGTATCTCCTTTTCACAGTTTACCCACTCTATGCAGAATATCCTTCCCATCCCCTTGCTTTCCCACTAACCTCTTAATACACTGTACCACTACCATCTAACAATAATCTGTCCCTTACATTCAATGTGCCTATATATTCAGTCCATGCCCTTTCAAATCTATTTTCTTCTCCTTTTAGACAGTATGTTAGTTTATCTACTGCAAGGACTTTTAGTGGGAGCTCTTTCCATTGCTCTAATGTGGGGGCCCAAGTTGAGGTCCAAACATTTTGAATTGCCTGTCTAGCAACTACTAAAAGGATTCTAATTCATCTAGGGTACATAATCCATTCCCCCTCTTCTTCTTCCCCTTCCACCCCACGTAATGATGATTTATACGAAATTTCCATAGGTTGCCCTCTCATAGCTGTAATTTCCTTTTCAATATCTTTCCAGTAAGACACAATCATGGTGCAGCCCCAGTAGTAATGTTTATATGTACCCTGTGTTATGGTGCATTTATTATACACTGGAGATATCCCCGGACTAAATCTATGTACCATGTCAGGCGGATAATATAATCTTTGTATAAACTTAAATAGTGCTTCCTTATATTTATTGCAGACTAATAGTCCTTTATGTGACTAACATTTGTTGCCAGTTAGTTTCACTAATGTCCTCTCCTATATCTCTTTCTCACCACTTTTTAGCCACCTATGCAGATGTTTGGAAGAACTTTCTATATTCACTGCCCTCCCTATAAGTCCTTTTTCATTTTTAAGGGCTCCTAATATTTATTTATGTTTTAGACAGCTGATCCGAGTTACCCTGGGTACTAACTAGCTGTTTATAGTAGTCCCTCGCCTGAAAGTATCTATATAGGTGTGAGGCTGGAAGGTTCAGTCTCTCTTCCAATTCCTGAAAGGTATACGTACCATTCTGCGTAGCTAAATTTGCCATACACCTTATCCCATTAGTTTGCACAACTTAAATCCTTCATCTTCCAATCCCGGAAGAAATTCCAGATTCCCAACCAGTGGTACCAACAATGTATCAGGCTTATCTGTACTTTGCCTCTTCCTAATTTTATCCCACGCTTTCAAACTCGCCACCACCATAGGATTAGGTGTTTCCATTCTGTTATATCTTTTTAGGCCCTCTGCTCCCAGATATCCCGACACCCTCACCAATATCTCCTCTTCCTCTAAGTCCAACCAACTAGCTACTTTTTCCGTTTACCCAGTTTTGGACATATATATACTGGGTTGCCAAGAAGTATCCCATAACATCTGGGAAATTAAGTCCCCCTTGTGCTACAGGCGCTTTTGGTCTATTCAAACTGATTCTTGGATGTTTACCCTTCCAAATGAAGACTGTGAAGGCTTTTTCTATGTCTTGTTTCATTGGACCAAAAGGCAGCATCTGCATAATATATAACACTCTAGGGAGCACAATCATTTTTAAGAGATTGATTCTTCCCATCCAGGATATTGGCAGCTCCTTCCATCTGCTATGATCCTGTATGACTTCCTTTTTTAATGGCTTATAATTTTCATCATATAGTTCCCCCAATGTTTTCCCTATTTTTATGCCCAAATATGTAAATGTTTTTTGCACTACTTTTAAACTCCATGCTTCCTTTTTCTCCCCAAAAAAACAATCTCCAATTTCTGAAGGTTGATTTTATAACCCGAGAATTCTGCAAATTGTTCTATTACTAATAAGACTTTTGGGACTGATTTCTCCGGCTCGCTGAGGAACAGCACAATATCATCTGTGTGTAACGTGATAACATGTTTCCCTCCCTGTTTCCCCTTAACTCCCTGAATGTGGCCATCATCTCTAATTTAAATTGCCAATGGTTCTATTGCTAAGGCAAACAATAGGGGTGATAGTGGATACCCCCGTTGTGTTCCCCCTCTGCAGTTTAAATTCTGTGGTGGGTACTCTATTGATCAGAACCTGTGCTCTTGGGGTTTTGTGAAAAACACTTATTTTCATAAATCCTTCCCCCAGTCCATATCTTGCAAGATTTGCAAGAGATATTCCCATTTGATTCTGTCAAACACTTTTTCAGCATCCACTGATAAAATACAGGCCTTCCCCGGATGTTTAGTACCCCACCAAATCACATTTAGTAACCTTCTTAGATTATGATACGATTGTCGCCCTTGCACAAATCCTGTCTGATCCGGACTATCCAGCAGGGGGAGCATTTCCTCCAACCTTCCAGCAAGCACTTTTGTCATTATTTTACAATCTTGATTCAGAAGAAAGATTGGTCTAAATATCCCACATTCCTTTAAATCCTTGCCTGGCTTAGGGATAACTGTAGTAAGAGCTTGGCAACATGTTCTAGGTATTCCTCGACCCTCTCTAGTTTCCTCCATGATATTGCACAGGGTACCTGCAACTTCCTCCCTCAGCAGCTTATAATATTCTGCCCAAAACCCATCGGGACCAGCAGCCTTGCCATTTTTAAATCACCCTATCGCTTTCTTAACCTCCGCTATAGTGACTTTTGCCCCTAATTTCTCCATTTGTTCCTCATTTAACTCCGGAATTTTAAGGTTTCTGAGAAAATCTGCTCCCCCCTTTACCTTCACATTCTGCACGGTACAGGCTTTCATAATATTCCCCAAATCTGTTCCTAATTTCCTTTTCTTCTTTTAATAGTCTCCCCATCTTGTCTTTAATTTGGATTATTCTATGGCTACTTTTCCCTCCTTTCATTAACCTAAGGAGCAGAGGGCCCGGTTTATTCCCCCATTCATATATCTTCTGTTTTGCAAAGAGAATTCTGGTGTTAACCTCCTTATCTAGATTTGCATTAAGCATTTATCTTGCCAGCCTCAATTCTCTCTTTTTTTCCTCCCCTCCTCCTTTAAGTATCTCTTTTTCCAAATCTTATTCTAATTTCTAGTTCCCTCTGTTTCTGTCTCCATTCTTTCTTTTTCTTAGCTGTAAACCCTATTATAACTCCTCGCATATGTGCTTTACCTGCTTCCCAGAATGTGCTCTCAGCTTCTACTATTCCTTTATTCTGCTTTTCATAGAATTTCCATTGTTCTTTTATATACTCTCTGAAATCTTCCCATAACCGCATATAAGTAGAGAACCTCCATTTACCCCTCTGTTCATTCCCCTGTGTTAATTCTATCTCCATCTCCACCATAACATGATCCGATAGAAACATTGGGCTATGATCCATTGCCTACGTATATTGATATAAATTCCTTTGGATATAGATATAGTCCAGCCGTGACCATGAACTATGTGGGCTGGAATAAAATGTGTATTCTTTCAGTCCTGGGTTAGCCGTACGCTAGCCATCAATTAGTCCCAGTTCTGCTAGCCCAACTAGCCACTGTTGTATCACTTTGTGTGCTCTATCCCTATTTCCCAGATGGTCCATTTTGGGGTCTGCCACGCAATTAAAGTCTCCTCCAAGAATAAGATTAGGGAGTTGTTCCTTGATTAACACATCAAGTAACTTCTGATAAAAGGCCTTATTATCCGCCGGTGCATATACGTTACCAAATGTAAGTTGCTTACCTGCCAATTCCCCCACCACAAAAATATATCTTTCTTCCATGGAATCAGGTAGCACCCGTTGAGCCTTAAAGGGAAGCTCCTTATTTATTAAAATTGCCGCCCCTCTTTTATTTTTTTAATACGCCACTGCGTGGCAGGCCCCAACCCATCCCCTCACCAATTTCTTATGTTCACATTTAGATAAATGAGTTTCTTGAAGCAAAGCTACTGACACTTTCTTTCGTTTCAGAGCCACCAGTATTTTCGCTCTTTTAGCAGGGGATGTAAAACCCTTTACATTCCATGCAAGTATTTTGGTTCCATAGGTAGGCCCCTGATTTACATTAGCCATTTTCCCTTATGTTATATTCCTTAAATGTCCAAGCATCAGTTTGACTACTCTTTACACTTGTAATATACAGTACATAGACCATTTTAACATTAACATTACTAATAACATCTATGAATATTAAACCTATCCTATTAACTCTAACCCCCTCCCCAACTGTCTCTGTAAATAAACAAATAATTCCTCCTCTTTCCCTTCCCCCCTCCTTAACCCCAACTGTTTTCCCCTTTTGAAACATACCACTATTTTAAGTAGGATATTCACCCCCTCTGCATTCTACTCTAGCTCCGCTCTTACATTTCATTTTTTATTACGTGCTTCGAATCTTTCGATTCCTCCTTTCCTGCCTTTTAATTTCCTACAAGATTACACCATATAGTATTTTAACTATCTTACCCTTACTCCATATCAAACATTATTTATTCTTGTATTTCCCTGCTTACTTAATATCCTATAACTATTTCTTCGTCCCTTCCACTTCCCACCCCACGCTATATCCATATGTTCCTTCATTCATATGAATCTCTTCCTCCTTCTCCATTTCCCTCAACCCTCTCCCTTGTCAAGAGCCCTCTTCATATATCATTCGATCCCTGAAACCCAATTCTGCATAGCTCCTTTTTCAGCCCTCAAGTCTCTGGCTGATTTCCTCATGAAATTTCCTCGGCCTGTTCTCGAATGAGTTTTAGTTTAAGTTTTGGAAGTAAATCTGAAGATTTAAGTGCCAGAGCCTACTCAACGCAGGAGCGGTAAGGAGGGAACCTGCTTCTTTCAGCGGAAAGGAAGATCTGGCGTTAAGGGGTGAAGCCGAGGAAGTTACCACCCGGGTGGGTGGAAGGAGTCAGCTTGAAGACTTTCTGGCAAGATTCAAAGGGAAAGGTCACTGCCAGAAGTGTGGATAGATCATATCCACGTTCCTAGAAACAATGTAGAGTTTTGATGAGAAAGAACTTACAACTGTGTTACAGACAAGGTGATTTCTGACAAACATTAATACTACTTCAGTTTAGCACTGAAACTCAAATGATCAACTTTTTATAAGAACAGAATGATAAATTTTAAGCTAATCTATCTAAACACAAACCAAATGGGTTAGTAAAACACTTGGAGAGTAAACAGTTAGCTCTACAGACTGCTCTGACTGGGAACTGCGACAGCTTCTTCAGTCAATAAGGAACTTAGCTGCTGAAGCAGCAGGCTGCACCAAAATGATGTCATCTCTCTGCAGGCCTCACTGATAGGGACAGAAAAAAATTCACTGTTTTCAGTTACGGCAGAGCACATTAACAAATACTAATTTAAAGAAAACCATAAAACCAAACAGCATGAGATTTTCAGGAAACGTAAATCACGACACAGGGACTTGAATTCAAGTCAATTCAAGCTTTTATTAAAAATATGCTTTTGCTCTTTCAGTATTTCCTGTGCCTGGGCTTGACTGGAATGTGGAAATATGCATCTTTCAGCTCCAGAGATCCATTCTCTCCAATGCAAGGTTGGTATCACTGCAGACAGAGTGATCATTTTGAACCTGTCCTTTTTCAGATGTTTGTTCAGAAAGCTGTGGTCCAAAATGAGTTGCAACTCCCTATTTTTCTTGAGAGAGAGGAAATACCTTGAGTAAAAGACCTTGCCTCTCTGAGGGGGAAGAAGTGTTTCTGCTGCATTTGCCTGTAGCAACTTTTGGACCTCCTACTACAACAGTATCCTTTCTGTTGGAGTGGGAGGTTTGAAGTTTCTGCGAACCTGCAGACTAGAAAATTCTGCAGTGTGAGCCCCTGGCTCACCACCTGCAGGACACACCTGTCTGCCATGATGTTTTTCCCATACCTGAAAGAAGCCAGCCAGCCTTTTTCCGACTGGCAATGGATGGATGACCTAGACAGACTCGTTGGGGAATTTGGGCTGAACACCAGGTGCTAGAGCTGGATCAGCTCATTTCGCACCTCTTCTACCTCTGCACTTAAAGAAACCTTTCATCTTAGAGTAATCATAGTGCACGGTCAAAGGCATGAAGGCATGAGGGATGTAATCCTTGCTCCTACCTCCCCTTTCATGAAACTGTAGGGAGTGGAAGCCTTTTCCTTCTCAGTGTTGCTTCTGTACCTTTCCAACTTTTTCATACAAGTCTCTGTCTTATTAAAAAGGGATCGTTCTTGCACAGGAAATCCATGGCCTTTGCCTTGATATCCTGGGTCAGATCAGTGGTCCATAACCAAGCAAATCTCCTTAAAGAGATGGCATTGGCCATGACCCTAGAAGCAGTGTCACTGACATCGACTGCCTTACGGAACTGGTGTTTGGTAACGTCGCAAGCAGTTTTTGGCAGAGTCTGCCAAATCTTGTTCCCGGTGGCCCAAGGCCTTCTTGCTCATGGCCAGTACAGAGTTCCAGAGGGCTTCCTGGTACTGGGCAGTGTAGGCCATGTATGCAAGCAAGGAGGAATCTGAGTATGCTTTCTTCCCCATACTGTCTAGCTTCCTGGGATCCTTGTCCAGTGCTGGTTGAAGAGGGGAAACTTAGTGTTTTCACAGGCAGCTGCCTAGACCACACTCTCTCCTGATCGGAGTGCGAGCAAAGAAACTCAGCATCACATCTGTCCAGCTGGTGGTACTTTTCAGTTTTCTTATCTATCCCAGGGGTGGGGGTAGGCATCTAACAACTTATAGGTTGCTTTCTTAAGGGATTTGAGGATGGTTAAAATCAACATCTTGGCTAGGATTAACCCCATCATGTCCAAAAATTAGCCTCTTCACTGTCCTCCACAGTTTCCTGAGTGGAGAGGTAGAGGATGCTTACTGTTTTCCTCACAAAGGCATAGTGGGAGGAACAAAATCCTCCAGCCCCAGAGGAGGAAAACCAAACCCTTGTTCATGGGAACCATCAGGTTCAGTGGGTTCACCTTGCTCCACCCCATCATCATAATATAATTCAGCCCCCTGTTCCTCAGGAACTGGTAGGGGGAAGACACTGTGGAGGGAACCAGGATGCCCACTAGGGAACCCAGGAAGAAAGTACAGTTGTGCAAGAACTTACCGTAACAGTAGATCTTCGAGAGAGGCTCTTGCAGTAGGTATTCACAAATAGGACTGAGTCCCTAGCAGTCTGGAACAAAGAGAAACCCGGGAGGAGGATTGTCATTCACAACACAAAACCTCAGGGCTGAGCAGGTCTCATGAAAGGAGACCATGCAGAACAGCCAACCCGAAGCATGCTCTACAGCGAGAGGCAATGTCCAAACTGTAGTGTTTCGTGAAAGTATGGACAGAAGTCAAAGTTGCTGCTGTGCAGATGTCTGCCGCTGACACATTCTTGAAACAAGCAGCAGAGGCAGCTATTCCTCTAGTGGAGTGACCTCTGACTTGACCTGGAAGGGTCTTGTACTTGTCGTAACAGAACGTGATACAATTGGCCAACCACTTGGAAAGGCATTGCTTAGAGACAGCATTGCCTTCCTGTTTGTGAGCAAAAGAAACAAAAAGCTGATCGGTTTTCCTGAGATCCTTAGTCCGGTAAGTGTAGTATCTCAGGATTCTGCGACCATCCAGAGTATATAAGAAGTACTCCCCTTGACTGGAGTGTTGCGTAAAGAAAGCCGCTAACTCAATAGATTGATTCAGCGTAGATTCAGCCACCACCTTAGGAAGAAACTTAGGGTTGATGCATAAGGCCACACGTTCCTTGTGGAAAATCAAAAATGGGATTTTGCACATCAAGGCTTGGAGCTTGGAAATGCGTTGAGCCGAGGTGATGGCCACCAGGAAGAGAGTCTTCCAAGAAAGGAATTCAGTCTGCATCTGCTGCCAGTTCGAAGGGAGGCAGTGTGAGCTTTTCAAGGATGAAATTCAAGTCCCATGGTGGGGCAGGATTGCGGATTGGGGGTCTCAGGTGGAGAACCCCATTACAAAAAGTCTTAGAGACTTCCAATTTAGCAAAGGTCCAGTCTCCAAAGGGAATGTGGTAGGATGAAATAGCTGCCATGTGGACTTTTAAAGAGGAATGGCTGAGACCCAGGTCGAAGAGGTGACGCATGTAATCCAGGACTTTGTTAGCTGGACATGAGAAGGCCTCTAAGTATTTAGAGCTCACTGAGATGGAAAACAGTTTCCACTTCATAGCGAAGGTGGACCTGGTGGAAGGCTTTCTTGCCTCCACCAAAATGTCCGCTACTAAAGGAGAGACTCCTAAGTGGGCCTTGGCTACGTCTGAAGGAGCCACGCATGAAGATGAAGGGATTTGAGGCCTGGGTGAACTAGAATCCCATGATCCTGGATCAACGAGTGCTGCGACAGAGGAAGAGGAAAACTGCTGCAGAGCAGAGAACCAAACTTGCCTGGGCCAGAAGGGAGCAATGAGGATCATTCAAGACCCTTCTATTCTGAGTTTGTTCTAGACCCTTGGAATCAAGGGAATGGGAGGGAAGGCATAAACAAATCTGTCCCTCCAACACAGAGACAGAGTGTCCCGCCAGAAAATGTCTCGCCCTGGAGCGAGCGAGCAAAAGACGGGAAGTTTTACATTTTGGGGGGTGGCAAAAAGATCTACCTGAAGTGTCCCCCACTGCTGCAAAATGTTGTTTACGACTTGGTCTAACTCCCATTCATGAGCCCTGACTGAGGATCGACTGAGCTCATCTGCCTGGGTGTTTTCCACTCCCAGAACGTGAACTGCGGTCAGGTGAAGGTTGTGCTGAGCTACCCAATACCAGATTCTCATCGCCTCCCAGCACAGGAGATAGGAACGTGTTTCTCCCTGTTTGCTGAGGTACCAGACTACACATGTCTGATTGGATTAGACGATGACCAGGAAGAATGAAGGGAAGAAGGAAAAGTATGTCTCTTTGCAGATGACACTAAGATCTGCAACAGAGTTGATGCACAGGGTGGGGTGGAAAGGATGAGAAGGGACTTGGCAAGGTTAAAGGAATGGTCAAATGTATGGCAGCTTAGATTCAATGCTAAGAAGTGCAAGGTAATGCACCTGGGAAACAAAAACCCAGGGGAAGAGTACACAATGGGGGGTGAGATACTAACAACAACAAAAATGGAAAGGGACCTGGGGTAGTCATATCAGATGACCTAAAGGTGGGCAAGCAATGTGAGAAGGCAGCAAGGAGGGCTGGGGGATACTGGGATGCATAGGAGAGGCATCACCAGTAGAAAACAGGAAGTTATTATCCCTCTGTACAGACAGCTGGTGAGACCCCATCTGAGTACTGTGTGCAGTTCTGGAGACCCAATCTCCGCAGAAGACATAGACAGGATGGAAGCTGTCCAGAGGAGGGCAACTAAAATGGTGCAGGGTCTGCACGGAGGTCATATGAAGAGACTTAAGGAGCTTAATATGTATAGCCTCGAGGAAAGGAGGAGAGGGGACATGATAGAAACTTTCAAGTACCTCAAGGGAATCAACAAAGTCCAAGAGGGTAGCATCTTTCAAAAAAAGAGGTGTGCAAGAACAAGAGGGCACAATTTGAAGATAGAGGGGGCAGCTCAGAGGTAATTTAAGGAAGTATTTTTTCACAGAGAGGGTTGTGGATGCATGGAATGGCCTTCCGGAGGAGGTTGTGGAGTCAAAATCAGTGGTGGAATTCAAGCATGCATGGGATAGTCATAAGGCAATTCTGGGGGGTGGGGGTAGGAAGAAGTAGGCTGCTGGTTAACTAGGATCTGCAGCTTATCCAGTAGGTAGGGAAATGGGCAGACTGGGTGGGCCAAGTGGTCCTTATCTGCCGTCAAATTCTATGTTTCTATGTTTCTATGTAAGAGCCTGTAGGGCATATAGGACTGCTCTCAGTTCGAGCACATTTATGTGCAATTTCTGCTCAAAAAGGGACCAGCTGCTCTGCGTCCTTTGAGACCCTAGGTGGGCACCTCAGCCCTCCCCAGACGCATCTGTTATCAACGTCTGGGAAGGAAGAGCGATGCAGAATGGAATTCCCAGAAACAGGTTCTCCTGAACCATCCACCAATGCAAGTTCCTGCTCATGGGATCCGACACCAGCACCTCTTGGTCACGATCGTCCATCGGGGGTCCCATTGCAACCGAAGCATCCACTGAGAGATCCTCATATGAAGCTGAACAAAGGGAACTGTCAAAATGGCAGCCGCCATAAGCCCG
This sequence comes from Neoceratodus forsteri, assembly GCA_016271365.2. NCBI lineage: Eukaryota > Metazoa > Chordata > Ceratodontiformes > Ceratodontidae > Neoceratodus > Neoceratodus forsteri. Next base: position 516,032,595 of record CM028137.1, read on the forward strand.
ACGAGGCAGAGGACTGATCTGGCTCCGACCCATCTGCGAACAGGCAGGAGATGAGCCTGATTCTGAAGGGCCTCGACCCTATCCTAGAGGCAAAAAGGCTTTGCCTAGGGTAGTGTCCAGTATCGCCCCTATAAATTAAAGGCATTGGCAAGGGACCAAGTGGGACTTGGCCTGGTGGATGGTAATACCCAGGCTGGTAAAAAACTGCAGGGAAAGGGAGTGCAGAAGTTCTTCCCTGGAAGGGGCCGCCAGGAGCCAGTTGTCCAGGTACAGGATGACCTGCATACCCGGAGTACGCAGGTGGGCCACTACCACGGACAGGCATTTGGTAATTACTTGGGAGGCTGAGTAAAGACCAAATGGGAGGGCCTCGAACTGGTAGTGGTCCCCCTGAAAGCAAAAACGAAGGTATCTGCAGTGGGAAGGGTACATGGGGATATGCAGGTAAGTATCCTGCATATCCAGAGCGCATAGCCACTGTCCTGGCCAAAGTAAGGGTAGAAAGCTCTGCAAGGAGAGCATTCTGAAGTGTTTGTACTCCACAAGCATATTCAGGGAGCTGAAGTCTAGGATTAGCCTCAAGTCTCCAGTCTTCTTTGGAACTAGAAGGAAATGGGAATAGTAAACTGTCCCCCAAAGATGAGTGGGGACTGGCTCTATCGCCGCCTTCGACAGAAGGGAAAGGATTTCTTCTAGAACCAGAGGAAGATGTTGCGGGGAGTAGGATGACTGGAGGGTTTCAAAGTGGTTTTTGAAGAAACTCCATCGAGTGTCTGGCAGATATTAGCTGGAGCACCCAGGCATCCGATCTTATCCTCTCCCAACCCGGTAGATGGCAGAAGATTCCCCCCCCCCCCACTGGTTTCTCTGGAATGGCCAGAGGCAGGGAGTCAGGAGGTGTGGGGCAGCGCAGGAGCAGAGGCTCTCACGGATTTTTTGCTGGGGGCAGTCTTGGTTGCTGGAGGGGCCCGACGTTTGTTGGCTTGCTTTCCTTGATTGGGCTTTGTTTTTGGCGTCGAAACTGACGTCGCTGTCAGAGGGTGCCTGTAAAAAGTCTGGACTGATTTAAGTGAAGTGCCCTTCTCCTGCAGTTCAGTTATGATGTCCTTGACATCACCCCCGAACAGCACCAAACCCCTGAACGGAGCACCCTGGACAGTGGACTGTACTTCAGGGACTGATCCTGACACACAGAGCTAGGCATGACGCCGTAAGCCTACAGTGAAAGCCAAGCTACTCCCTGCTCTGTCCACCGCATCGTAGGTGGCATGAAGCATGTGCCTACAGGCCAAACGAGCGGCGGAACGGACCAGGTCTCCCAGTTCCTGCTTAGTTTGGGAATCAGGAAAGGAGTCCAGTTTGGATTCCACCTGGCTGAGAATGGACTTCTGGAAATCCCCCATGTGGCCGAAGTAGTTGAGGGCCCTGATGCCTAGGGTCGAAGAGGAGTAAATCTTCTTCCCCAACTGATCCAGAAGTTGTGATTCATTGCCAGGTGGGGACGAGCTTAGGTGTTTTGGGTTAGCGGAGCAGCCTTGGGTGGCACTGATCACAACCGAGTCTGCCTTGGGGTGAAGACTGAGAAAGTCTTTGCCCTCCAGAGCCTGATATAGCCTATCTGCCTTCCTCAGAAGGGGGGCTAGCAGAGATGGTTGTTTATAAATCAACAAGATTGGCGTGAGGCTGTATCCAGGGTGGAATCAGTGTTGGAGTGGTCTTGGGCAGATCCAGATGAGCAGCGAGCTTCTTACGCTCTGGGTCTGGCTCCATTGATTGCCACTGACATGTCTTCTGGATTTTTCTCAAGAGTTCCAGAAAGGAAGGATCCTCCGAAGGGGACTTTGGAGGGTCCCTTGGCCTTGGGTGTTCTGGAGTATGAGGCTCATCTCCATGATCAGAGTGATCTGACTCAGTATCTGAGTCGGATGGTTCTAAGGAAGATGAAGATGACCTCCTCCTGGGAGGGAGGGCGACCCCTCTGGGAGTCCCAGAGGCGTGTCCTCCCGCCCCGGGAGCCAGAAGGATCTCCTCTGGCGTCGGGTAAAGGGAAGGGGGGTCTCCCATCTCTGACGTAGGGACTGGCATTGGAAGACGACTCTCGACTTCCTTGGTGAGCTAAGCCTTGGCCTCAGCCCACCAGGAGGCCAAGGTTTCCAAGTCAGTCAGTGGCTGCGGAAGGGGCAGTGGCGGAGGAGTAAGAGGGGGGGCTCGGATACGGATAGTGAGGGTACCCGTAAAGAGTGTATCCGTAACCTGATGGCAGGAAGCCTGGCGTCGGGTATGGTACCTGGTACTGCGGCATCGGGTACCCTGGTGCCAGGGGCTCTGACAGAGCAGAAGGTTTTGGCGAAGGCCCTACTGGCGGACCGGATGATGGGATAGTCAGTCCGGAGAGCATCGGGCCCGGCATAGGGAGACCGGCGAACGGGTCCGATGGTCCTGATGGATAGGTGGCTCCTTAGTCGGGTAAAGGAATGCCTGAGGGTGGCATCAGGTCGACTAGCGTCGGGTCTGGCGTCTGAGGGTCCAGCATCGAGGGGGGGGACCCCTGACAGCAGCATCCCTAGGTCCTCTGTCTCAGCCGGGGAAGGAGGGTTAAAATCCCCTGGTGGGACCTCAGAGGGCAACAGGTGGATCCATTGCAGAGAGCCTGGGATGTCACACACGATGACTGGGTCTGACGCAGGCAAGTCTGCTGGGCGGTTGTCAGAGGGGCTGACTGATGTCTTATCAGCAGCGTCTGGGCGGACATTGGACAAGCCGGTGTCCAACTTATCGGACTCCCTATCCATGGAAGGCCGTGAAGGAGGGGCGGCCTTGCCAGAAGGGTGGTGGGCTGGACGATCACCAGAGGAGGTGAGTAGCTTATCAGTCCTGTTCGTGTGGGCATCGGTGATAACAGCGTCCGACTTACCAGACCCGCTCGGACCGGAAGGCCGCGTTGGAAGAGCGGCCTTGGCGAGAACAGAAGCCTCCTTTACCCTGAAGGTTCCTGAGCGCAAGCCCAATGGGAGAAACGATGCCTTCTTGGTAGCCACCAAGATGGCCGTTGAGAAGCGATCCCCCAGAGGGGAAGATACCTGTACGGCCGCGACTCCAGCCGAAGTCGCGGCCGCTATGGATGAGAAATCCCAGTCCATGTGCTTCGCTTTTCTATGGCATTCTGGGGAGGAGGATGGCTGCCTAAGCTTCTTCAGCTCCTTCTCCATGGATGCCATTTTCTTTCTTAGGAGATGGACCTCCAGGGACTGCTGTCTTCACTTGCAGGTAGTTGAGTTAAACTTTAGGCAGTGCTGGCACTCCTCCACGCGGTGGTCCAGGCCTAGGCAGAACAGGCACAAGGAGTGGCCATCCTTGTGTGGAAGCTGAGCGCCACACAAGTCACACTTGTTTTTATGCGATTCAGAGGGAGTCTAGGATGAAACACACAGCAAATGGTCTGAAGACATTTTGAAGAAAATTGAGAAAATAAGCCAGCAAGTCAAAAACTTTAAACTGACGAAAGTACTGACGAGCATAGTTCAGCCGCGAGGGACTTTCTTAAGCCAATGGCGGGAAAGAACTGGAAGGCAGGCATGAGGGACTGCCCCTTTATAGAGACGTCACCCGAAGCCAGTCACCTGACATGGGAGCGGTCCACCGCCAGAGCCTGCCAGCTAGAGACTTTTTTTGTGGGGTCCTGACGCCTGGTGGCTTAGTTCTATTTGTGAATACATACTGCAAAAGCCCTCTTGAAGTAAGATCTGCCAAGCTTTAGTCATGTCCTCCATAGAAGACATTTTTTTGCTTTGTCCACTGACGGCTCCTTTCTTTTTTCAGGAGAAGGGGCAGCAACACTTTTTTGCCCTCATCTGTTTCTTCCACGGGTCCCATGGTTGGCAACCATCCTCAGCCACCCGTCCAGCCCCGCACCCCAACATCAGGCAGCAACCCCTCTTCCCCTTCGGATTACTCCCTATGGCGGGGCAGTAAGGAACCCCCCTAGCTCAACTCACTTCGACCAGGATCCAGTTCAGGAAGCGCCATTTGGGGTCGGGCCTGCAGCACGTGGCTGCTTCATCCTGCACGATCGGGACCATTTTCATGTTTTTCTCCCCAGTGGAGGGAGCACACATGCATCTGCACGCACTCCTCCAGGTGTCTGCCCCATCTCAGCCCCTCTTCTACAGCATCGGCACACTACTCCCCAGCCTCTGCCAGGGGCCAGTCGCACACCAACCACTGGAGTCCCCCCCCCCGGAAAGGGAGAGCAGTCCTTCGGACAATCGATCCCTCTCCTCCTGTCGATCCCGAAGGCCCGTGCCCATTCCCAAACATGGGTCGCCAGCATAGCATGAGGTAAGGCGTCCAAGCACCTCAGCTCTAAGCGCCACCAGGCCAGCATATTTTTATTTATTATGATATATCTATATCTCTCTCTCTCTCTCGTCCGGAAACTGCTCGGATGATGTTTTGTGCTTGGCCAGCTAAGGATTCCCTTTTTCAAGAACCCTACAATGGGATGCATCTTTTCAGGACCTTTCCTATGTTTGCTGTGAGAGGAAAGGTCCCCATCTGAGTGCTTAGGTACAAGAGGCAGACTCAGAAGGCATGGTTAACTGTAATTTATAAAAAAAAAAATTGTAGTCCTCTTCTTTATAATCTTAGGGCAAACAAACAGTTACCAGGTGCTGAGGACCTAGGTACCTCAAACACAGCTCATGCCTGTAGGTCCTGCTCTTTTTGGGTTTGTCTGACATACCAGAAAGCAGACCCTATGTAGGAGCAGTTCCCGGAGGGAAAAAACAATTCGCGGTCCAGATCTCTAAAAGATCGAGCCACTAAAGAAAAGATGTTTAAAACGTGCTCTTTTTTTTTCCCCAATTCTATAAGAAGATGACCATAGAGAAACAGAAAACAAGGCAAAGCGACTCAGTCCTGATAAAACTGGGCACTGGAGTGCTAAACCTTTAAAAGTGTCAAGATTTAAAAGGGAAATGGAAAAAAGAGCAAACTATGTGCTAAAAATAGCGGTTCAAATGAAAACCGCTAAGTAAAATGAAGGAGATTCTCTGGTATCTGGGACTGCTGAGCAACCTGGGGGGAAAAAAAATAAACACCAAAAATGAAACTAAGTACAGAACAGTGCTACTAAACTCTAAAATGCAGAGTTATAAAAGAAAATGAAAACAAAACTTGAATTTGCAGAAATAAATGCAGCAAAAACGGAGTCAGTAAAAGCTCTATGGGGCGACTTGCTTTCTCAGGCAGAGAAATAAATCTAGCATTAGGTAGCACAACACAGTGCCATGGTGAGGTGGTTGTTTGAATAGAGTTCTAAGTTCCATCATTTGCATAAATTCCACTCTCTCTAGGGCAGCTCAACCTGTCAGGCTAACTGCATTTAAGCATAGTGAGGGACTCCTGGGGTTTGAAGGACAGTTTTAAAGATATGGTGACACGGGTTAGAGAGAGAAAGGTTACGCCACCACAGAAATCCATGCTGCCCTGGTAGATGCCAAACAAAAAGACAGAGATGCACTACAAAGGAGACGAGAGGAGAAAGCAGAAAATAATGTACCCACCTTCACAACTGAATATAATTCAGTGGCTCCGAGAACTGGCAGCATTATTAAAAAGTACTAGGTCATTCACTCAGCACCAGAACTCACATGCGAGTCGAAATGTTCTATGCCTAACCTTATTCAAAATGGCCATCTGGGGCTGAGTGATAAATCAGACTGTAAATTCAATGTAATAACAATAACACCACCGTAGACTGGGTATACAAGAGGAACAAGTCTTCAAGACACAATGGTTCATGCCACTCTGCAGAAAAGTATAGTTATGCAAGAACTTACCGTAACAGTAGATCTTCAAGAGGAGCTCTTGCAGCAGGCTGTTACAATCAGGACTACGCCGCAGGCACTAGGACCCTCCGGTGAAACTTCTGCCAGCAATACACAGCAGGGACCGCCCCAGACGCCGGCACCACCCCGACGTCGGTCAGGGTACAAGGTTGGACTCAGCTCCACCTCAGTTCTCCCGCCAAGATCCAGAAGAAGGCCTGACAAGAGAAGGAGACGAAGTCTACCATGAAGAGAATCTGAGAAGAAAAAACGAAAATGGATCTGCACACCTCGAGGGGGAAGGCGGGTGGGAAGTAGCGCCAGCTGCAAGAGCTCCTCTCGAAGATCTACTGTTACGGTAAGTTCTTATGTAACTGTACTATCTTACTTCGAGTGGGAGCTCTTGCAGCAGGCTATTACAATCAGGACTGAGTCCCAAGCAGTCCCACAATAAGGAGGTAGACGACCCCGGGAGGTGGAATACGCTGACTCCAGAGGTCTAAGGACAAAAGCCCTTGTAATACGACTAGGCTGAAGCCAGCTCGGCGTTTGGAGACGATATCCAAGCTGTAATGCTTGACGAAGGTATGCACAGAGTTCCAGGTTGCGGCCGCACAAATGTCCTTTATGGCGACATTTCGCAGGGTGGCGAAAGAAGCGGACACTCCTCTGGTGGAGTGACCCCTAACCAGGCCCGGCAGGGGTTTATTGCGTTTCTCGTAGCAAAACGAGATACAGCGAACTATCCGTTTAGAGATAGTTTACTTGGACACCGGTTGACCCAAGCAATGTGATGCAAAAGCCACAAAGACGTGCTCCGATTTACGGTGCTGAGCCGTCCTTTTGAGGTAATACCTCAAAGTCCTGTGGACATCCAATGTGTGGAGGACAGTCTCCCCTCTATTGGAAGAGGAAGAAAATAAACAGGAAGGTCAACCGACTGACTGAGGGTCAATTCTGAGACCACTTTCGGAAGAAACTTAGGATTTGTTCTGAGGGAAACCCTTTCCCTGTGGAAAACCAAATAGGGCTCTTTACACATCAGAGCCTGAAGCTCGGAAACCCTTCAAGCTGAAGTAACAGCAACTAAAAAACAAACTTTCCGAGAAAGGTAACGCAGCTCACAATCCGCTGCTGGATCAAAAGGAGGGAGGATGAGTTTCTCCAACACAATAAGGAGGTCCCAGGGTGGGACAGGGTCCCAAATGGGAGGTCTCATATGTAGAATTCCCCTAAGAAAGGTGCGGGCTACATACATAGATACATAGACAGTGTCGACAGATAAGGGCCTATGGCCCACCCAGTCTGCCCATTTAAGTTTGTAAGTTCAGTTTATGTTTTCCAGGAAGTCTGTTGCCCCTTACCCCTGACCTCCAGAATTCCTTTATGTCTATCCCATGCATTCTTAAATCCCGTGATTGTTTCAGCCCCCACCACTTCCTCTGGCAGGGTGTTCCACTTGTCCACCACCCGTTCTGTGAAGAAATTCTTCCTCACGAGTCCTCTGAATCGTCCTCCCTCCAACTTCATCCCATGCCCTCTAGTCCTGGAACATCTTTTTCGCTTAAAAATAGTGCATTCCTGCACCCTGTTCCTCCCTGTAAGATACTTGTATGTCTCTATCATATCCCCTCTCTCCCTCCTCTCCTCCAGGGAGTACATGTTCAGTGCCTTCAACCTGTCTTCATAGGACTTGTGATGCAATCCATGCACCATCTTTGTTGCCCTCCTCTGAACCTTCTCTACCCTGTCTATGTACTTACGTAGGTAAGGTCTCCAGAACTGCACAGTGTACTCCAGGTGCGGCCTCACTAGTGTCTTGTATAGTGGAATTATGACCTCCCTTTTCTTGCTGGTGATGCCCCTGCCTATGCATCCCAGCATCCTATTTGCTTTACTTGCTGCCTTGTCACACTGTTTCCCTGCCTTGAGGTCATCAGAGATGATAACTCAAGATCCCTTTCCTGCTTGGTGCATGCTATATCCTCACCCCCAACTGATATATTGTGCCAGGGTTTTGTGCCCCATATGCATTATCTTGCACTTCCTTGCATTGAATTTCAACTGCCAAACCCCTGACCATTCTTCAAGTTTCTGCAGGTCCTTCTCATTCTGTCTACACCCTCTGGTGTGTCTACTCTGTTACAGAGCTTTGTGTCATCAGCGAACAGTGAAATTCTGCCTTCTAGGTCCTGCCCAATGTCACTGATGAAGATATTGAATAGTACCGGTCCCAGCACTGATCCCTGTGGTACCCACTGGTCACTCTTCCCTCTGTGGGTGACAGCCATTTACCACCACCCTCTGTGTCCTGCTGCCCAGCCAGTTACCTACCCACCGCTTTCTGTCCTGCCCACACCCATATTCCCCAGTTTGTGCAATAGTCTTCTATGTGGCACAGTGTCAAAGGCCTTGCTGAAGTCCAGATAGGCCATGTCCACTGCCCTCCCTGATCCACCTCCCTAGTCACCCAGTCAAAAATTCAATGAGGTTGGTCTGACATGACCTTCCCTGGTGAAACCATGCTGCCTTGGGTCCTGTAGTCCATTGACAACCAGATGTTCCACAATCTCTCCTTCAGTAGTGCTTCCATGATCTTCCCACTACTGAGGTGAGGCTGACTAGTCTGTAGTTCCTGCTTCCTCTTTGTTCCCACTTTTGTATAAGGGGACTACATCTGCTATCCTCCAGTCTTTGGGTACCTCCTTGTTTCTAGTGATCGGCTAAACAGGATAGCAAGAGGTTCAGCCACCACCTCTCTTAGTTCTTTAAGGACCCTGGGGTGCACCCCATCTGGCCCCATTGCTTTATCAACTCTTATTACTTCCAGTTCCTTCAGGACCCTTTCTCGTGTAAAGGGACTTGTGTCCATTTCTGCACCATTCTCACCCCTTGTACTCCATTCAGACCCATTACCCTCCTCTTCCTCAGTAAAGACTGAGCAGAAATACCTGTTCAATATGTCAGCTTACTGTTGTCATCCTCCACAGCCCCCATCCTCCCCTTCAGTCTCACTATCCCTCCCTTTGCCTTTCTTTTTCACTTATGTACCTGTAAAAGGTTTTGTCCCTCTACCCACTGATTTTGCAATGTGTTCTTCTGTCTGAGCTTTGGCTTCCTTACTGACCTCCTGCCTCCCTTTGCTTCTCCTGGTACTTCTCCCTATCCCCTTCTGCCTGTGTCTTTTTGTATTGCCTGAATGCAATCTTTTTGGCTTTCACTTTCTTTGATACCTCTTTGGAAAACCATAATGGTCTCCTCTTCCTTTTCCTCTTGCTAACCTGCTTAATACATAATTCTTTTGCTCTTGTAATCCCCATTTTAAATATTTCCCACTGTTCCTCAACCCCTGATTCCTGCCCCATTCCCCTTAATGCCTCTTTCAAGTATCTCCCCATTTTCTCAAAGTCTGCCCCCCTAAAATCCAGGATATGTGTTTTTGTGTGGTTTGGTTCTGCTCTTTCTGTGATTTCAAACCACAGTGACTGGTGGTCACTGTTCCCCAGGTGCTCCCCCACTCTTACCCCCATCACACTGTCCCTGTTTGTGAGCACAAGGTCCAGTATTGCCTTCTGCCGAGTTGGTTCCATGACCAGTTGCTTGAGGAAGGCACCCTGAAGGGAGTTCAGGATAAATCCGCTCCTAGTTGATGCTGCTGCTGGTATGCTCCAGTCCACGTCTGGAATATTGAAGTCTCCAACCAGTACTACCTCACCCTCACATACATACAGTTGTGCTAATGCTCTATCTCCCACGAGAGCATGATAGGCGGAGATTGCCCACATGTGCACCTTGATAGAGGAGTAACTCAGACCCTTGTCGTACAAGGAGAGGAGATACTGTAAAGCTGAGTTCACAGGACAGGTGACGGGATCCAAACGCTGCGGCAATGCCCAAAGACAAAAATGCTTCCACTTCATAGTGTAGATGGAGCAAGTAGAGGGCTTTCTTGCCGACACTAGGACCGCTGCCACTTCCGGGGAAACCCCGTATCTATGTTGAGCTATGTCTGAAGGAGCCAAGCATGTAGGTGTAAGGATCGAAGATCCGGATGGACCAGCGACCCTTGGTCCTGGGACAGTAACTGCAAGCATATGGGCAGCGGAATTGGAGATTCCGTTGATAACCGCTGCAGCAGTGGGAACCAAATCTGCCGAGGCCATTTGGGGGCCACTAGGATCATTTGGGCCCCTTCTGCCTGTAACTTGAGCAGCACCCTCTGAATGAGAGGGAAGGGCAGAAAGGCATAGAGAAACCTCCCTACCCAGCAAAGGGATAATGTGTCTGGCCAGAAAACTCCAGGTGCATGCTCTCACGAGCAGAACGTTGGCAGTTTGGTGTTGCGTGGTGACTCAAAGTGGTCCAGCTCTAAAGACCCCACCTGTCGAAGAGCTGGTCCGCCACGGACTGTAGCAGCTCCCACTCGTGCGCTCTGGAACGCGACCTGCTGAGGCTGTCGGCCAGATCGTTAGGACGCCTGGAACGTGCACTGCAGACAGCAGGATGCCCCACTCCAGCGCCCAGTACCAGACTCTCATCGCCTCCCTGCAAAGAGGATACGAATGAGTGCCCCCTTGCTTGTTGATGTAAAAGACGACCGCCATGTTGTCTGTCTGAATTAGAAGAGAGCCTGGCACCAGGTCCTCTTGAAAAGCCTGGAGGGCGTAGAGGACCTCTCGCATTTCCAGCACATTGATGTGAAGAGACTGCTCCTCGGGTGCCCAAACCCCTTGCGTTCGATGTGCACCCCCCACCCCAGGTCCAAGGCATCTGTTGTCAGAGTTTGACCTGGTGGCTCCGGACAAAAGCTGACCCCTTTCTCCAGATTGCTGGGGTCCATCCACCAAAGCAGAGTTCTCCTCACTGGCTCAGAGATCTTGACCGGGGAGTCTAGATCGTCGTGGCTTTGGTCCCACTGCACCCTGAGCATCCATTGCAGGTCTCGTGGAGGCGGGCCAAGGGAGTAACAGGAATGGCCGCCGCCATGTGCCCCAGTAAACTGAGGAAGTTCCAAGCTGGAACTCGAGGAGTTATGGAGATCCGTTCTACCATCTCTCTCAAGCGAACTCCCCTGTCCTGGGGGAGGAAGGCCATGCCCTGGACGGAATCCAGGATCACTCCTATGAAGGCAAGCTTTTGGCTGGGCTCCGGGGATGATTTTCGTAAGTTCAGGGTGATCCCCAGCTCTCGGAACAGAGTATAAGTGTCTTCGAGAGCTCGTAAAGTTACTCTTGACGGGGCCGTAAGCAGCCAATCGTCTGGGTAAGGGAACACATAGTGCCCCATGCGCCTTAGAGCCGCAGCCACCACTGCTAGGCATTTGGTGAAGACTCGCGGAGCGGAAGAGAGGCCGATTGGAAGCACTAGAAACTGAAAGTGCTCCCCTTGGAAGCGGAACCTCAGAAACTTCCTGTGGGAAGAATAGACCCCGATATGCATATATGCATCTTGCATGTCAAGAGAGCAGTGCCAGTCCCCCTGATGCAGCAAGGGAAGGAGTCCTTGCAGAGTCACCATCCTGAACCTTTTGTACTCGATAAAGAGGTTTAGAGGACTGAGGTCCAGAATGGGACGAAGGTCCTGAGTCTTTTTTGGGACCAGAAAGAAGTGGGAATAGAACCCCTGCCCCTGCTGATGCAAGGGGACCCTCTATTGCACTCTTCTGCAAGAGGGTCTGTATCTCTCCTTCTATTTGTGGGATGTGAGGAGGAGGATAATGGGAGAGCTTTGGTGGTGTATGCGGTGGAAACTCTGAACTCCAGCATGTGTCCTCTCCTTATGATATCCAAGACCCACTGGTCTGCGGTGATGGACTTCCACCCTTCGAAATGAAGGGAGAAGCAGCCCCCAACCGGCTCCCCTGGATCTTCTCGCGGAAGGGAAGGGCAGAAGGGAGTCACTGGGCAGAGCCGGGAGTGGGGAGAGAGGCCTGGGAGGACTTGGGCCCATAGGCAGGAGGTCCACCAGATTGATGGTTTCTGGATCTCTAGCGAAAGCCTCCTCTGTGCCCCTGCTGGTTGCCACGGGCTGGACCTTGACTGCCTGAGGACTTACGAAAAGGCCGTCTATGGTGCTGTCATCGCTGGTCGCCACGGTACATCTGGCGGACCAACCAGATTGACTTGCCCGACTCCTGGAGGCGGGAGATGAAGGCCTCCATCTCCGCGTAAGCCCTCCTGGTGGAAGGCCTATGCATGGCTTAGAAGATGTCTGCGAAGGTCTGGGAAACCTAAAACTTGCCCACTTCCATTTCCTCTGGAGCCTGGCATGGAGATGAAGGGAGCGCAGGCTAGGATGGACTAAAGCCCTGTGTCAGAGGATCCGCTTGTAGAGGGAGTCACCTCAGGGGAAATTCTGACAGACTGTAGATCAATGCAAATCATATCTGCCTAGGACAGTCTGGGACGATGAGAATAATCCTACCCCTGTACCTACAACTTGAGAGAGCACCCTCTGAATTAAGGGAAGAGGAGGAAAACGTACAGGGAGCGTCTTGTCTACTGCAGTGAATACATCCTGACAGAAAACACCAGGGTCTGGAATTCTGAAGCAGGATAGAGGCAGTTTTGTGTTGAGAGGCGACACAAAGTGGACGAAGTCCGAACTACCCCACTCGTCGAAAGCGACTGCATGAAATCTGAACTGATGCATCGTGCCTGAGGTACCACTCTCACAACCTCAAAGCCTTCCTGCACAGAGGTTAGGAGGATGCCCCACCTTGCTTGCTGATGTAATACATCACAGCTTTGGCTTCTGTCCGAAGTAGGATCACTTCATGGCAGAGGGCATCCTTCAGGACTTTGCTTATAAAATAGCTCTCATCTCCAAGATATTTATGACAAGATGAGGTTCCTCCTGGCTCCACACCTGAGTGTGGAGGTCTTAAGAGTGAGCCCCCCACGAGAGATTTTGTCTAAGGCTCTGTCATTTTGTATGGAGGACTGCAGATGCGTAGTCAGAGACCACTGAGGAGGACGCCCCGAGTCCCAGCATCCACTCAACCAAAAGGGGCCTGAATAGAGTCATTTTCTGTGATGTAATGAACCATCTGAAGATGTCATTTCTGCTTTCCTCTGGAATGAAAACTGACGCTCTGGAGGTATCCAGGAGGACTCCTAAGAAGAGCAGCTGCTGGGAAGATGAAACTGGCACCTTCCCCGAATCAGAAAAACCCCTGAAGAGAAGCTGTGGTGACTGCTTCCTGCGTCTCTTGCCCAGATGGGCTGGCTAGGTGCCAAAAGTCCAGGAAGTGAAGACTTAAACATCGAGGTTTTAATGTACTTCTCCCTGAACAGGTACTTGTTTAACGTTCCAAGGTCGACAAATGGGCACATGCCGCCTGTTATCTTGGAACCAGAAGCAGTGAAAATAGGAACCTGCGTTCTGTTCCATTGTGGAACAACTTCTACTGCCCAGTTCCCACAGAGGCCCCTATCTTAGAAGCAAGAGAGTGTGACTGAGAGGTGGACAGTCTGGGCTGCCGTCTGGGTGGAAGGTCTGGGAAAATCTGCAAAATTGGGAAAGTATCCCTCTCAGACAATCCCGATGACCCACATGTCCACTGTAATGGACATCCACTGGTTATAAAACCAAATTAGATGCCCCTCCTACCGCAGAGAGGTGTCCCCCTCAGACAGCTGACGTGGGACCTGGGCTGGATCCACAGAGGATAGTACAGGGCGCTTTCGGGCCCTATGCCCTCTACTGCATTCTCTTCATGGCTATGGGGTTGGTTCCTTATAAAGGCACCTAGCCCTCTATCTTGAAAGGACTGCCCGTTACCAGAATGTCGACGGTTCCCGTTCCTCTGAGAGGCATAAGCACCATCAAGGATTCATTAACCACCTGCTGCCAGCAGCAGCTGCCCTAGAGGCAGAGTCGTAGGCGTCCATAAAAGCTTTCAGCTGATTATTGGGCTATATGCCCCTAGCAATGGAGTGTTAGATTTTGGGAGGCTCTCAACCACTGCATTAAGTGTGTTCCACAGGGTGTACTCGTACTGAGGAATGTAGGAACTCAAGAAGTAGAAGTCTGCTTTGGTCCATAGGTGAAGACTGAAATGTTATGGTGGACCCCTTATCCCTGAGGAAAAAAACTGGAAAGAAGATCTTCCATCACACTGATACAGAAGGACTGCATTCCAGCCCACAAAATGAGTCATCTGCTGTGTCTTCGACACAGCAGAATAGGGAAAGCCTCATCCAGATCCACTTCTACCCCATAATAACCTTCAAAAGGCGGGTCTAGGCCTGGAACATGGGAAACACTGCCATCTGGATCAACGAAGAGTTCAGCGCCATCCGGGGCACTGGCACCACATGTGGTGCCACACCCGGCATCACTATGGCGATGGCACCACCCATGGTGCCAGCACCACACGGGGCTACACATGGTGCCACATATGGTGCCGGCACCAGAACTGCCGCTGGACCTAGACCTGATGAAAAGGGAGTGAAGGAAAGAGGTACCCTTGTCGGCCCCTGCAGGGAAAAAGGAGAGGGGATAGGAATGAGGAGTCTGCATCAGTGGCACTGGCACCAGACAGGGCACCACGCACATCCTGGCTCGACCGACCCAGCCGTGGCCCAACAGCTCTGAGGCCCGAAAGCCCCAGAACTGGGTCCGCTGGAAAGAACAACTGGGCAGACGCCATACCCCTGCTCTAAAAGAGTGGCCCAGAGGTGAAACTGTTCACCGGGACCCCACTGAAAAGTTTTTATTGCCCAAGAATGTGTAATGTTACCTGTCTTATATTCTAGTTTATGTACCCGGTATACATATGAGATAAAGTGGTTATACCATAGAATGTACGCTTGGTCCCTATTCTTATGTTCTACTCTATATCATATTACTAATATACCTACTTGTTATTGTTACTACTGATGGTACCACTGTCGGTACATTGTTTAATAACCAATACTTGTGGAATGCTTAGGTTCCCTGGGTCGTAACTGAAAAAGGGACTGTCTTGTCTCAGTTGGGCCTACTCGGTCATTAAAATTCAAATAAATAAATCGAGGACAGAGATGGGATCCGATATCGAAGATGGAAGCTGTTAAGAGCGGAGTCACACAGGAACCCACCATTCAGGCCTACCGCTCTCCACCACTGACGTCGACCCTTGCACAAACGTACCATAAGGCAACCTCAAGTGGTACGGATTCGTCTTCCACTAACAGGAGGAAGAGGAGCTCGAGGTCAAGCTGAGTTGGGTCCCTGACTGAGGTCGGGAATCGGATCGCTACTTTTGTGCTTGGTGGACTGGTCCCCAGAGCACCGGACTGCCTGTGGTCAGACCCCCCTCCGCAAAGGGCAGTGGACCAGACACAGCCCCACTGCCATCACAGCTTTCAAACGAAGTCTCCCTACCATCACAGCTACCATCTAAGGTCAACTCCTTTGAAGGCAGGTTGAGAATTTCTTCTTCTGCATCTCTTTTCCTTTTTTTTAAATAAGAAAAGAACACTAAAAATGGTAAGTTAATCGAATACTAAATGGCTATAGCTGTCGTACAGATGAAGACCTGACTCCCGGCAGGTGAGTGACGTCATCATCTAATTACACTTGATGGCGGGAGAAAAGGAACTGAGGTAGTTGGAGGGTCAACGCCAAGATAGCCTACATGGCACAAACTAGTCTTGCAGCACCGCGCATGCACGGTCCTATCCCAGTGCTGGCCCTCCTGAAGATTTTTGGCTCCCAAGGAGTCCTAGCACCTCCGGCGTAGTCCCACTAGTGTGAATAAGTGGTGGAGACTTTTAGTCCAGGAAGTTGAAATTATTTCCTATCCTCTTTAAAGTTCTTATTTTCAGAAGTAATATTCATTTATTTTTTATTTTTTTATTTATTACATTCTTAGATTAATACCTTTGCACTAATTAAAGCTCTTTACATAGGTTCCACATCAGGGGAAAAGTACAAGACAATACATACAAATGAACAAATATTGCAAGGAATTAGAAGTACAAGATACATTTGGTGGATAGGCAAGAAAGTCAGATATGAATGGAATAAAGTCAACCGAGGGGCAGAATAAGTAGGTACCTGCTAGGTCACTACAGCAGGCAATACAGTGGGCGGTGCCATTAGAGCAGAACAGGCAGTAGGAGCAGCCAAAGAGGCCTTGTCAGGGGTGCGGGGGACCATGGGAGGAAATGAGGGAGGGTAGGAAGAAGGTGCTTAGAGCTAGTGGCAGTCACAGTGAGCACCAAGCGAGAGCTGCTGCTCATTCATTCATTCCCTTAAATTATCCATATTTAAATCTGCCTACAGTGCCTTCAGAAAGTATTCATCCCCCTTGGATTTTGTTACATTTTGTGATGTTGCAAACTCAAATTAAAATACATTTATATGGGATTTTTTTGTCACGTATCTACACAAATTACTCTATAATGTCAAAGTGGAATGAAACTTCTGGAATTTTTTTGTACATATAATTTAAAATAAAACCTGAAATGTCTTGATTTGATAAGTATTCAGCCCCTTTGCTATGACACTCCAAATTGAGCTGAGGTGCATCTAATTTCCTTGTGAGATCACTAAAACTTGAATGGAGTCCACCTGTGGTCAGTTCAAATGGTTGACATGATTTCAGAGGAAATACACCTGTCTATATAAGGTCCCACTGTTGACAGTGCATGTCAGAGCAGAAACTCTACCATGAAGACCAAGGAGCTGTCCGTAGAAAGTACAGTTACGTAAGAACTTACCGTAACAGTAGATCTTCGAGAACAGCTCTTGCAGCAGGTAACACCATTAGGACTGAAGCCGGCAGGCGTCAGGACCCCACGGAAATCTTCTAGCTAGCAGTCTTCAGCGGGGACCGCCTCCGACGTCGGTCCCATCCCCCGACGTCAGACGTAGTACATAAGGAGATGGTCCCACCAGATTCCCCAGTTCTCCCGCTGGAGACTCCCGGCCGCAGGATGACATCAGAAGGGGAGACCGAGGATCTGCCATCAGAAGAAAAAGAGCTAAAGCTCCTGCCAAGGCCTGGTAGGCCGTACCTCCTCCAAGGGGAATGGTGGGCGGGAAGGTACCTGCTGCAGAGCTGTTCGAAGATCTGTGCTAACAGGTACTGTGCGCAACTGCTATCTTACTTGAGATACAGCTCTTGCAGCAGGTAACACCATTAGGACTGATTCCCAAGCAATAGCATCAGAAAGCATTCTGGGAGGAGGAAATTAGGAGAGATCTTGAACAAGTCCTGACTCTAGGACAGGAGACCCTGTAGAACGGCTAGGCCAAAACCGGCTCTCCGCCGTGATGCAATATCCAGGCTATAGTGCCTAATAAATGTGTGCACTGAGCTCCAAGTAGCTGCAGCACAAATGGCCGAGGTGGAGACATTGTGCAGTGCTGCAAAGTAGGTAGCCACCCCCCTTGTCGAGTGGCCCCGGACTGTACCCGGGAGGGGCTTATGTCTGTTGTAGCAGAATGAAATACACTGGACAAGCCAGTGAGAAAGGGTCTGCTTTGAGACTGGTTGGCCCAGCATCCTCTCAGTGAAGGAAACGAATAGTTGCTCCAACTTGCGAAGCTGTTTAGTTCTGTTCAGGTAGAACCTTAAGGAGCGGTGAACATCCAGGGTGTGAAGCAACGCCTCTCCTCTATTAGAGTACTTGGGGAAATACACAGGCAAATCGATGTCCTGGTTGAGAGTGAGGGCAGAGACCACCTTAGGCAAAAATTTAGGATTAGTCTCGGAGACACTCTGTCCTGGTGAAAAAATTAAATAAGGCTCCCTGCATGAGGCGTGAGCTCGGAAACTCCTTGCTGGCGGCAGCTAAAAAATAATTTTCCTGACAGAAAATGCAGCTACTTAATCAGCGGCAGGTTCAAAAGGGGGCGTGAGTTGCTCCAGGACAAAGTAGGTACCAAGGAGGAACGGGATCCTTGATGGGTGGCCTAAGGTGTAACACCCCTCTCAGGAAGTCTCGAGAGGCATCAAGCTGTGCCACTGTGCGCTATCTCACCGGGAAGTGGTATGCAGAGATCGCGCAGAGGTGCACTTTAATGAAGGAGTAGGCAAGACCCGAATGGAATAGGGAAAGAAGGTATTCCAGCACCCTTTTACCGGGCATTCTAAAGAGGAAAGGCCGCGTGCCTGCGACCATAAGCAAAAATGTCGCCACTTCATGGCGTACGTCGCATGCGTTGCCGGCTTTCTGCCCGTAGAAAGGACTTCCGCCACCTCTTGTGAGACCCCGTATCGCATAATGACTGTCTCTAGGAGCCATGCATGCAGGTTCAGTGAGTGTAAGTCCGGGTGGACTAGTGAACCCTCCTCCTGAGACAATAGGTGGGAGCTGAAAGGCAACAGAACTGGAGGTTCCCGGGACAATTGCGTCAGCATGAGGAACCAGATCTGCCTGGGCCAAAAAGGCTCTACCAGGATCATTGTTGCATGCTCCCTGCCCAGTTTGAGAAGAACTCTCTGGATCAACGGGAAGGGAGGGAAAGCGTAGAGGAATCTGTCCGCCCAGGAGAGGGACAACGCGTCTCGCCAGAAAACACCAGGCCCTGGATCTAGCGAGCAAAAATTGGGCAGTTTTGCATTGGATAGGGAAGCGAATAAGTCCAACTCTGGAGTGCCCCATCGAAGAAACAGATCCTCTGCTACCTCCTGAAAAAGTTCCCACTCGTGGACTCTGGCCTGGGAACGACTCAGGCCGTCTGCGTTGTGTTGTCACTCCGGGAGCGTGAACTGCAATCAGGCTTGTGCGTGTCGGATTACCCAATCCACACCCTCATAACTTCCCTGCAGAGGGGTAGAGTGTCGCCTCCTTGTTTGTTGAGGTAATACATCACCGCCGTGTTGTCTGTCTGAAGCAGAAGGGTGCTCAGCGGTATTTCTGACTGAAAGGCCTGCAGGGCGTAAAGGACCGCCCTCATCTCCAGCACGCTGATGTGGAGGTGAGCTTCCTGAGGGGTCCATGTTCCCTGGGACCTCACCCCGTTCAGTTGCGCTCCCCATCCCAGCCCTGAGGCGTCTGTGGAGAGGATTGCCTTCGGGGACGGCGCGGTAAACGGGACACCCGCAGAAAGTGTCCCTGGGTCTAGCCAGTCTCGAATCATGGCGTTCATGATTCTGACCGGATGCTGCATGTGGTCTTGCCTTTGGTCCCACTGCACCTTGAGCATCCACTGAGTTACCCGCATGTGGAGCCTTGCCAAAGGGACGGTTGGAATGGCTGCAGCCATGTGTCCGAGCAAGCGAAGGACCAACCTGGCGGGGACGGTCTTTTTCGCCGAAAGATCCCTGATGAGGGATCTGATGTGTTCGCTCTTTAGGTAGGAAGAAGGCTTTCCTTGACGGTGTCCAGAACTCGCCTATGAACTGCAGCTTCTGGGACAGTACTAGGAGGGACGTCTCATAGTTGATAAGAATGCCCAGAGACTGGAACAGGTCCTGGGTGCTCTGAATTGCCATCAACAGTGCCTCTTTGGAGGCGGTCATGAGAAGCCAGTCGTTCAGGTACAGGAACACGTAGTGGCCCTGTCTCCTCAGAGACGCTGCCACGACTGCCATACACTTGGTAAAGACCCTGGGGGCCGAAGACAGTCTGAACGGAAGGGCCCGGAACTGAAAGTGGTGGCCGAGAAACTCGAAGCGCAGGAGCCTCCTGTGCGCAGGAGCTACTGGGATGTGCAGGTAGGCATCCTGCATGTCCAGGGACGCTAAGAAGGCATCCTTTTTCAGCATGGGAATGAGTCCTTGGAGGGTCACCGTGCGAAAACGTTTGTAGGCGACCGACATGTTGAGGTCGCTGAGGTCCAGGATTGGACGGAGGTCCCCTGTTTTCTTCGGAACCAGAAAGAAGTGGGAATAGTATCCGGATCCTATCTGGCTCTCTGGGACATACTCCATCGCTCCCTTTTGCAGGAGCACGAGTACCTCTTGCCTGATGAGTGATCTGTGCTGACCCGAGTAACGGGAGAGCACAGGAGGCCTTGTGGGTGGCTTGTCCACAAATTCTATAAAGTGGCCTCTTTCGACCAACTGAAGGACCCACCTGACGGTGGTTATGGACTGCCACCCTGGCAGGTGGTCCGCAATGCGGCCCCCGACCTTGGTGTCCCGTTGATCCTGAGGGGCGGGGGCCAGGAAGGAGTCATGCTGTGGCGGCTGAGGGTCCAACAGGCTGGGCCGACTTAGCTGGTCGTTGACTTCGGCCCGCTGACGACTTCCCCTGGGCTCTGCGAGAGAAGGAGCCCTCTGTTACGGACCGGCGCGGGACTGCTGTCTCTGCATCCGGCCTCGAAAATGGCTTTGGTTCCTACAAATGGAACTAAGCTTGGGTCTGTACATGGCCTGGACAGACCATACCGCCTTCCCGGCCTCTTGAAGTTTGGTGAGTACCTTCTCCGAGGACTCACCAAAAAGAACTTCTCCCCGAAACGAGGCGTCCAGGATGTTCTTCTGGACGTCTGGGGTGAATCCGGAGACACAGAGCCATAAGTGTCTCCGGAGGCATACACCTGAAGCTGCCGCTCTGACCGAGGAGTCCACCGAATCATACGCGGCTCACAGCACCTGGGTTCCCACGTCCGAACCCGTACGAAGGAGTCGCAGTAACTCCTCCTCCTGCCCACCTTCTGGCATCTTTTCCGCCAGATCCAGTCCCTGCTCCCACAAGGCGTTTTGAAACTGTACCATGTGGGTCAAGTAGTTGAGGGATCTGATAGCGCAGGTAGTGGATGCATACGTGCGCCTGCACATAGCGTCCAGCTGTTTTGACTCTGGGTCCGGTGGCAGGGTGCTCAAATGTTGTGGCCTCTGGGACCGGTCATGAGAGGCTGTAATGACCAGAGAATCGAGCAGAGGGTGTGATGCCAAGTACCGGTCCTCCCTAGGGGCCTTGTACAGGCAGTCAGCTTTCTTCGGCATTGCCGGAAGCGAGTGTGGACGTTTCCATGCTGCCTTGGTGACGTCCACGAATGTGTCCACCAAGGGTGGCACCACCACAGGCTTAGGATCTTTTTGCTGAAGATATCTGGCAAGGCGTAATCTCTCGGGGTCTAATTCCTCTGCGTCCCAGCCCATGTTCTCCTGGATATGCCTCATAATCTCTGAGAACGATGGGTCATCCGGAGGAGATCTTGGAAGCTCACGTGGGTCCGAAGAAGGGACGTTGATCAGAGAAGGGGATCTGGATCCATCCAAGAAGTCCGATCCCATGTCCTCCGTCGAAGGCGAATGGCGGCGTCTTCTGGGTCTCTTGAGGCTGGGTGACCCTGAAGAAAATCTGGACGGAGGTCTCCTTTTCTACCCCTAGGAGGATCCGTAGGCTCCTGGGGGGGAGGTACTCGACCTGCATCCCTGGGTGAAGTAGGGGGCGCGGGGGCTGGCGGAGTCACAGGTGGAGGAGGAGGAGGTGTGGGAACCACATCCTTCTTTATGGTGTCCCACCAGTAAGTAAACAGCTCCTTGACCTCGGCATGCTGTGAGGCCGATGGCGGACCCGGCGCGATGGCGGTCGTCTGGTTCTGGCGTCTCTGCCCCAGGGTCTCAGAGTTCAGTGAGGTTCCTGAGGGGTTCGACTGGGACCAGGTTCGCCCGTCTGGTCCTTGGTTGGGCCAGCTCCTCCTCGTGATCGCCTCTTGACCGGCATCGGTGGGAGCCGAAGAGGTCCCTCTTCTCAGTAAACACAGACGTCGGTCCCCGGCAGCGTCCGATGAAAGCAAGGTTTAACCGGCGACGGGCATCTGGCAGTCGTCAGTTCTCGGGATTGATGGTGTTTGGCCGACGTCGGGTGGGCTGGCGTCGGGTCCGATGGTCTCTTAAGTGAAGTCAGTTCTTTGGTCTTCCGCTGGGGAGGAGGAGGCAAAGAAACTGACCTGGCGTCGGGTTCCAAATGGCGGGAACCGGACTTGTGATGGTGATGACGGTCCCCCGACCTCGACAGGGCCTTAGTGGCCGAGGACGAAGAAGTTCTGGAGGTCTTGGCCTGAGGAAGAGAGGAGGAACCCGAAGAAGTCTTCACCGCTGCAGGGGGAGGCTGAGAGCGGGCCCGGGAAGGGGAGCGGTCGGACCGGGAGCCGGAGCTACGGAGTCAGAGGCCCTAGACGGGGACCTGGATCTCACTCTCTCCCTATGCTTCTCGAGGTGTCTCCGGGCCTTGTCGGAAGATTCCCCCTTGGAGGCTGCGTCCATAGCTTTAATCTTTTCCTCGAGCAGGAACGCCTGAAGGGCCTTTTGGCGACGGATCCGGGTCTGGCTGTTGAGCCCCTGGCAGAAGGAGCAGGCCCGGGTGTCGTGGTCTGGGCCTAGGCACCGGACGCAGGCCAAATGTGGGTCTTTGAATGGGATTTGTTTCCCCACAGGCGCACTTCGACGGATGGCCTTCAACGGAAGTTGGAGAGAACATCAGACAGAAGCTGAGCAGAAAAAACTAACTTTTCCCTGAAGGAAGAACTTAACCAGGCGTCGCGCACTAGAAACAGACCGAAGGGTTGAGACATGCAAGTCAACGACGGGAAAGAACTGGGGAATCTGGTGGGACCACCTCCTTATGTACTACATCTGACGTCAGGGGTGGGACCGACGTCGAAGGCGGTCCCCGCTGAAGACTGCTAGCTAGAAGATTTCCGTGGGGTCCTGACGCCTGCTGGCTTCAGTCCTAATGTTACCTGCTGCAAGAGCTGTATCTCGAAGTAAGATCTCCGTGATAGAATTGTGAGGAAGCACAGATCTGGAGAGGGGTATAAAAAAATTTCTAGGATGTTGAAAGTTCCCAGGAGCACAGTCAAGTCCATCATTAGGAAATGGAAAGATTACAGAACCACCCAGACTCTTTCTAGAGCAGGCCGTCCTCCCAAACTGAGCAACTGGGCAAGAAGGACTTTGGTCAGGGAAGTGACCAAGAAGCCAATGACCACCCTGACAGAAATACAGAGTTCCGTGGCTGAGATGGGAGAACCTGTCCAGAGGACAACAATCTCTGCAGCACTTCACAGATGTAGCCTCTATGGGAGAGTGGCTAGATGGAAGCCACTCCTGAGAAAAGGCCACATAATAGCATGCCTGGAGTTTGCAAGAAGGCAAGTGGCAGACTCTGAGACCATGTGGCAAAAGATTCTCTGGTCTGATGAAACAAAAATTGAACTCTTTGGCCTGAATGCAAAGCGCAAACCGAACACAGCTCATCATCCGTGTAACACCATCCCTACCATGAAGCATGGTGGTGGCAGCATCATGTTATGGGGATGCTTTTCAGCGGCAGGGACTGGGGCACTTGTCAGGATAGAGGGAACAATGAATGGAGCCAAATACAGGCACATCCTTGAGGAGAACCTGCATCAGTCTGCAATAGACCTTGGACCGGGGCGAAGATTTACATTCCAACACGACAACGACCCCAAGCATACAGCCAAAGCAACACTGGAGTGGCTTCAGAACAAGAAGATGAATGTCCTTGAGTGGCCCAGCCAAAGCCCAGACTTGAATCCCATTGAGAATCTGTGGAAAGACAAAGATTGCGGTTCACTGACGCTCCCCATCCAATTTGACAGAGCTTGAGCAAATCTGCAAGGAAGAATGGTCGAAAACCCCCAAATCCAGATGTGCAAAGCTGACACAGACATACCCAAGAAGACTCACAGCTGTAATTGTTGCCAAAGGCGCTTCAACAAAGTATTGACTCAGGGGGGTGAATACTTAAGTAAACAAGATCTTTTTTTTAATGTTTCATAAATTTTTGAAACACAATAAAAATATTTTTGCCCCTTTAAATTGTTGAGTATGCTGTGAGAATCAAGGGGGAAAAAATAATTTCAATGCATTCAAAATTCTGGTAGTAACACAACAAAATGTGACAAAATCCAAGGGGGGTGAAAACTTTCTGAAGGCACTGTATATAAAAAATGACGTGAAAAACTGTATTTTGCATTGTTTTGTTTTATGGGTAGAATTCTGCACAGTTCTGTTCGTGGAAACTATGATCTGGAGTTATAACTATGTCACAGTTTGTGCACAGAACTCTGAGCAAGGTTCTGACAGGTCAACAGCTCCTAGGTAGCATTCTGTGCACAAGCCGTGACATAGTAAAAACTCTAAACTACCAGTTCCGTGAAAAGAAATGTGCAGCATGTTGTCTATAAAAGGAAAAATAATTGAAAAAAACACAGATTTTCATATCAGTGTTTTATTCAGGTACTGTTAAATATGGATCATTTGGAGGTATGACATTTATTAGTGTAAACATTATTGACTACTGCCAGTTAGCACTGATTTCCTGTCCCCTTTAAGAGACAGCTTTTAAAGCTTCACCTTCATCATGTTGCTTCATGCTCCAAGAATATTAGTCGTACTCAAAACTGTTAGTGCAGGCATGACTGCTGTGGCTGGCATGCACAAATGTCGGGGGCACTTTGGTTTATTGTTTTCTGGTTTGTTATAGTCTACTACTTTACTGCTAGTTGTACAGCTACAAACGTAACACACAGTGTAAAAGACTTGACTAAATATCAAGTTAGCAACCCTCCTCCTGCAGCTGAAGCCACTTTAACCCCTACAGGAAGCAGTGTGTGGGATATACCTGCTTTTTACTGCCTACTGTGTTGCACAGAGATTGCCATTATAGCCAAATTACAGTTATGTAAAAACTTACCGTAACAGTAGATCTTTGAGAGGAGCTCTTGCAGCAGGCTATAACAGTTAGGACAATGCCACAGGCACTAGGACCCTCTGGAAAACTTCTCAGCCAGCAGTACCAAGCAGGGACCGCTCCCAACATCGGCCCCATCCTGACGTCAGCCCTGGTACAAAAGGGGGCGGACCCAGCTCCACCTCAGTTCCCCTGCCAAGGCCTGCGAACAAGCCCTGACAAGAGAAGGAGACGAAGCACTCGAAGATGTAGATTAAGATCTGCACACCTTGAGGGGGAAGGCGGGTGGGAATGTAACGCCTGCTTCAAGAGCTCCTCTCGAAGATCTACTGTTATGGTAAGTTCTTACGTAACTGTACTATCTTACTTCGAGTGGGAGCTCTTGCAGCAGGCTATAACAGTTAGGACTGAATACCAAGCAGTCCCACGCCACAGAGGTAGTCAACTCCGGGAGGTGGAATATACGGACTCCAGAAGCCTAGGACAAAAGTCCCTGCAAAACAGCCAGACCAAAACCGGTACAGCATCTGGAGACGACATCCAAGCTATAATGCTCGACAAAGGCATGCACCGGGTTCCAGGCAGCAGCCACACATATGTCCCTTACAGAGACATTTCTCAGGGCGGCAAAAGAAGCAGACACTCCCTTAGTGGAGTGACCCCTGACCGGGCCCAGTAGGCGTTTATTGTGCTTTTCATAGCAGAAGTATACGCAGTGGATGATCCACTTCAAAATCGTCTGTTTGGTCACCGGTTTGCCCAAGCATTGTGGTGCAAAGGCCACAAAGAGTTGCTCCGACTGACGGTGCGCAGCCGTCCTTTTGAGGTAATACCTCAAAGTCCTGTGGATGTCCAGTGTGTGAAGGAGAGCTTCCCCTCTATTAGATGGGGAAGAAAAATAGACTGGAAGGTCAACTGACTGGTTGAGGGTCAACTCCGAGACAACTTTCGGTAGACACTTAGGATTTGTTCTAAGAGAAACCCTCTCCCTGTGAAAAACCAAATACAGCTCTTTACATATCAGAGCCTGAAGCTCAGAAACTCTTCGAGCTGAGGTAATAGCAACCAAAAAACACACCTTTCAGGAAAGAAAACGCAGCTCAGAATCCGCTGCCGGCTCAAAAGGAGGGAGGGTAAGCTTATCCAACACAAAAAGGAGATCCCAGGGTGGGAAAGGATCCCTAATGGGAGGTCTCATTTGCAAAATTCATCTCAGAAAGGTGCAGGCTACATCCAACTGTGCTAACGCCTTGTCTCCAATCAGAGCACAATAGGCGGAGACAGCCCACATGTGCACCTTAACAGAGGAGTAACTCAGGCCATGTTGGTACAAGGAGAGGAGGTACTGTAACGCTGAGTTCACTGGACAGGTGATGGGTCCAAATGCTGTGATGAGACCCATAAACAAAACCGCTTCCATTTCATAGCATAGGCGGAGCGGGTGGAAGGCTTCCTCGCCGACACTAGGACTGCCGCTACCTCCGGGGAAACCCCGTATCTCTGTTGAGCTACGTCTGAAGGAGCCAAGCATGCAGATGTAATGAACGGAGATCCGGATGGACCAGCGATCCCAGTTCCTGGGATAGCAACTGCGAGCATATGGGCAGCGGAGTTGGAGGTTCCGTGGATAACCGCTGCAGGAGTGGGAACCAAATCGGCTAAGGCCATCGGGGGCGCTACTAAAATCATTCAAGCTTCTTCTGCCTGCAACTTCAGCAGGACTCTCTGAATGAGAGGGAAGGGCAGGAAGGCGTAGAAAAACCTCCCTGCCCAGCAAAGGGATAACGCTTCTGGCCAGAAAACTCCAGGCGTTGCTCTCGCGAGCAAAAAATTGGCAGTTGGTGTTGCGTGGTGACGCAAAGAGGTCCAGCTCTGGATGACCCCACTTGTCGAAGAGCTGATCTGCTACGGACTGTAACAGCTCCCACTCATGCACTCTGGAATGAGACCTGCTTAAGCTGTCGGCCAGATTGTTCAGGATGCCTGGAACGTGCACTGCGGACAGCAGGATGTGCCACTCCAGCGCCCAGTGCCAGACTCTCATCGCCTCCCTGCAAAGGGGATATGAATGAGTACCCCCTTGCTTGTTGATGTAGAAGACAACTGCCATACTGTCTGTTTGAATTAGAAGAGAGCCTGGCACCAGGTCCTCTTGAAAAGCCTGTAAGGCATAGAGAACTGCTCGCATCTCCAATACATTGATATGGAGAGATCGATCCTCGGGGTGTCCAAATCCCTTGCGTTTGATGAGCACCCAAGTGTGCTCCCCATCCCAGATCCGATGCATCTGTCATAAGGGTCTGACCCGGTGGCTCCAGATGAAACCTGACCCCTTTCTCCAAATTCCGGGGGTCCATCCACCAAAGCAAAGTTCTCCTGACTGGCTCAGTGATCCTGACCAGAAAGTCTAGATCATCGTAGCCCTGGTCCCACTGTACCCTGAGCATCCACTGTGGGACCCGCATGTGGAGGCGGGCCAGAGGAGTGACTGGAATGGCCGCCGCCATGTGCCCCAGTGGCCTGAGGAAGTTCCACGCTAGGACTTGAGGAGTTACTGAGATTCATTCGGCAATCTCTTGCAGGTGATCGCCCCTGTCCGGGGGTAGGAAAGCCATGCCCTGGATAGAATCCAGAACCGCTCCAATGAAGACAAGTCTTTGACTGGGCTTGGGGGACGATTTCTGAAGGTTCAAGGTGATCCCCAGCTCTCGGAATAGAGTATAGGTGTCTCTGAGGGTGTGAAGTAGGCTTGACCTGGACGGGGCTGTAAGCAGCCAATCGTCGAGGTAAGGGAAAAGGTAGTGTCAATGGCGCCTTAGAGCCGTAGCCACCACTGCCAAGCATTTTGTAAAGATTCGTGGAGCGGAGGAGAGGCCGAATGGAAGAACTCGAAATTGGTAGTGCTCTCCTTGGAAGTGGAACCTCAGAAACTTCCAGCATATATGCATCTTGCATGTCTAGGGAGCAGAGCCAGTCTCCTTGGTGCAGCAGGGGGAGTAGACCTGGAAGGGTCACCATCCTGAACCTTTTGTACTCTATAAAGAGATTGAGAGAGCTGAGGTCCAGAATGGGACGAAGATCCTGTGTCTTTTTTGGGACCAGGAAGAAGTGGGAATAAAACCCTTTTCCCCGCTGATGCAAGGGGACTAGCTCTATTGCCTTTTTTTGCAAGGAGGGTCCGAATTTCTCCTTCTATCAGTGGGATGTGAGGAGGAGGATATCGGGAGTACTTTGGTGGAGTATTTGAAGGGAACTCCGTGAACTCTAGCGTGTGCCCTCTCCTGATAATGTCCAGGACCCACTGGTCCGCAGTTATCGACCTCCACCCTTTCAGATGAAGGGATAAGTGGCCCCCCACCGTCTCCCTGGAGTCTTCCATTGGAAGGGGGGGCAGCGGAAGGCAGTCATTGGGCTGAGCCAGGCGTAGGCAGAGAGGCCTGGGAGGACTTGGGCCCACGGTTAGGAGTGCCTCCAGGTTACTGGCTCTCCTACGAAAGCCACCTCTCTGACCCTGCTGATTACCATGGGCTTGTCCACCTTGACCACCTGAGGGCTTGCGAAATGGCAGTTTTCATTGCAGTCTCTGGTCACCGCGGTACATATAGCGGACCGACCAGATGGACTTGCCAGACTCCTGGAGTCGAGAAATCAAAGCATCCGTCTCCTGCCCAAACAACACGGTACCCTGGAATGGCAAATCCCTGATACCGGACTGCAGATCCTGGTGAAAACCCAAAACTCTCAACCAGGCACGGTGCCGAAGGCACACCCCGGAAGCGGCTGCCCTGGCTGCCGTATCTGCAGTGTCGTACGAGGCTCTCAGGACATGAGAACCTATGTCGGAGCCCGATTTAACAATGTCCAAAAGCTCCGTCTTCTGCTCAGAATCTGGCATGGCTCTCAGTAGCTCTTGTACCCTCTCCCACAGAGCATTCTGGTACTGGACCATATGAGTCAGGATGTTAAGGGACCGGATGGAGCAGGTGGAGGCAGAGTAAACTTTCTTGCCCACCTGGTCCAAATACCAAGACTCCGGATTGGGAGGCTGTGAGCTAAGGTGCTTCAGCTGCCTGGTGTTGTCATGGGCAGCCGTGATGACCAAAGAGTCCACCTGAAGGTTCTCTGCTAAAAAAGGCTTCTGCCCTCGGGGCCTTATACAGCCTGTCCGATTTTTTGGGAACAGCCAGGATGGAGGCCGGACGCTTCCAGGTAGTACGAGTCAGGTCCTGGAAAGTGTCCACTAAAAGAGGGACCACCAATGGTTTCGGCTCCTTTTACCTCAGGTATTTGGATAACTTTCGGCGTTCCGGATCCAGGTCCTCTGTTTCCCACTCATTGGAGGCCGGGATATGCCTCATGACGTCCATAAAGATCGGATCGCCTGGAGGTGAGCAAGGCTGGTCCTTCTCTCCCGGGGACCGCCCGACGTCGAGAGAGGAAGAAGACATCGATGAAGAAGAGGAAGATGGACTACTAGGTCTGGAATAGTCAGATCTCTCCTTATGACCAGACTCCCTCTGTCGTCGGTAGCTGGGGGACCGATGTCAGTCCAAAGACACTCACCAGATCTGCCATCCGCAATCGCACTTGTCCTCGTGAATCTCCAGAGAGACCCGACTGACCAGACATCAGTTGAGCATACTGGAAAAAACAGCCAGCGGTACACAAGCGATATATAAAAGTCAATTTTGCTGTTCCTGGCAAGCTGAGGAAGGAGGCTCTTCTGGGGCCTGACGGCGAAGCGATCCTGCTTGTTACTGCTGGCTGAGAAGTTTTCCGGAGGGTCCTAGTGCCTGTGGCATAGTCCTAACTGTTATAGCCTGCTGCAAGAGCTCCCACTCGAAGTAATATCACCTAGTAAGGTCTTGTTTGCTTGTCCTTTGCTGACCTGCTACTCCACTCACTGGAGTCACTTATGCTCTTAGACATAACCACAATATTGCATTGCGGGTTAAAAATAACTTTAAAAGACTGATCTGCAGTTTTCAACAGTACACTATTAATCCTGAAAATATGTAGCAGTTTTCATGGAATGAATAGCAACACTAAAAATTTAGAGAATATATGAATTTTGTTTTATTGATTGTGCCATGGACACCCACGAAAAATATTTAGCAGTCTACTGTTAAAACAATTCAGAAAATGGTTAGCAGCATTACCTCCTGATATGCGTAACGTCATACTTAGCTATATCAGTTATTTTCCAATCTGCAAGTGTAGGGTGCCATATTACTACAAACAATATTTCATGAGTTGGGTGACAGTATCACAGCAGTGTTGTATGGTTTGGGTCACATGACAACAACAATATTGGATGAGATGGGTAATATGATATCACAGATACTGCATGGTCTGTGTGACATGAAATCATAGAAATACCACATGAGTTGGGTTACATGAAAACAAAATCTCATGGGCTGTGTTACTGATATCCTAACAACATAACATAGGTTGGGTGATGTGCTATCACGACAATATCTCATGGGATGAGTTATGTGCAACGAAGTAAAACAGTAAGCACTAATGATCAAACCACAATACACCACTTACTCCAACAGCAAACTCCTCAATGTCAGCGCCTCCTTCCAGGGCCTTTGCGGTCTCCTCCTTAGCCATCTTGGTGATAAAGTTCTTAGCATTGTTGGACATCTGTGTCTGTAGAGCTGCCCAAATGGCTCTAGCTATACGAGTATTCTCGATGGAAGGGTCTTCACTTGGATTATTGATCATACCAATTCTGACATTGTTACTGGTTTTCTGTATAAAATAAACCAAAATGATCATACCGGGGCTCAGTTACATGGCATATGTACTGTATGCATATAGCCATATTCTTGATTCCCCCCAACCCTTCCCCCATCCACTTTTTCATTTTCCTAGTCTAAGAATTTGCCTCACATACACCCAATTATCTGCCTTCTCTACGTATGATAAATACACCCATGCTTTCTACTCACCCTCTTCATTAAAACTGATTATTGTATTTTTTTTTTTATATAGAGGACTCCTGAAGAAGTCAGAATGGCCAAAATGTTTATTCTGGCAAAACCAGAAAATGGAACATGGACCGAGCTGTGGGCCAGAAGTCATGTGAAACTTCTCCAGACAGCGACACATAGAAACATAGAAAGTGACAGCAGAAAGGAACCTCCAGATCCATCTAATCTGCCCATAAGCCCACCTCCCTCCCCTAACTGCTATTCAAAGTTATGATTCTTTTGTACCTATCCCAAGCCTTTCTGAATGTTCCAACTGTTTTTGCTTCCACCACCTCAGGTGGCAGGCAGTTCCACGCATCCACCACCCTCTCTGTAAAGAAGAACTTTCTTGCGTTGCCCTTAAATTTGCCCCTTCTAGCTTCATGCAGTGACCTTTGGTTCTTGTGCGACTCAAACTGAAAAAGGTCCTGAACCTGTACCTTGTTTATTCCCTTCAGGTATTTGAATGTTTCTATCATGTCTCCCCATCTCTTGGTTGTTCAAGGGACTACATGTCTAGTTCTTGCAGTTGCTTCTTGTGGTTTATATTGTGGAGTCCTTGTATAATTTTTGTAGCTTTCCTCTGCACTAACTCAAGTCTGTCTATATCCTTCTCGAGGTGTGGTCTCCAGAACTGTACACTGTACTCCAGATGCGGTCTCACCAAAGATTTGTAAAGTGGAATGATAACTTCTTTTTCTGCTAGTAATTCCCCTCCTTATGCAGACCAGCATTCCATTTGCCTTTAATGCTGCTTTCTAGCATTGTTTGGATGTTTTCAGATCGTGTGATATGATTACTTCCAGATCTCTGTCTTGTTGATTCTAATTTGACTCCTCCTAGAAGGTATCCTGTGTCTGATTACTCTTCCCTATATGCATGATTTTGCAATTTGTAGCACTGAAATTTAGTGGTATCATGTAATGTGACTAAGTATTATTGAGCAGCTCAATATGAGCAACTCAATAATACCGCTCCCCTTTAGAGCAAGTGGAGAAAAAGAGCACCGAATGATTACAGTGGGTGTAGCACTGAGGAACACACTCTACACTCGCGAGAAAGGAGACAAATAGATCAATTTGGCAGAGACCTGAAGAGCTGGCTGTGTGGCATAGTGGCTTGAGCCCCTGCCCCTGGAGCCTGTGGTGCTGGGTTCAGACCCTGGTGCAGGAAGCTATATTTAGTTCCTGGGAGTTTCTATTTCTTCATGTCTGCTCCCCTGGAGTTTACAATCCATATACTGGGGTTCTTGAGGCTTGCCCCACTGCTGTTTTATTTTGATTTGTTATTAAACAAGCGACTGTCGCTATTTGCAACAGTTGGTGCTGTGTGATTCGGCCTCACAGTTGTTGAGTCGCAGTAGTGTGATCGGGCGGTATTACAGACTCGCCTATCACATAAACCAATTTAGTCACCATACGTAGACCAACATTTTAGCTTTCTAAAGTCAGCCCTCATCCTTTCCACTCCACTGGGAGTGTCCACCCTATTGCATATCTTTGTGTCGTCTGCGAAAAGACTCACTTTGCCTTCCAGACCCTCAGATATGTCGCTGATAAAAATACTGAATAGGATGTGGCCCAGTACCGATCACTGTGTTACACCGCTAATCACCTCACTTTCTTCCGACAGGGAGCCATTTACCACTACCCTCTGTGTCCTTCCTTTCAGTCAACTCTCTATCCAGACTACAACCTTTTTTTTTTTAAATTACTATTTATTCCTCCTCTCCAGCCTGCCACTTCCAACCCTTCAGGGGAGACAATTGGACATCCTACTGCCCAGAACCCTACCCAAGCAGACCCCTAGGCCCCATGGAGCTGCGGATTACCCCCCGGGCGGGGACGAGGTGGGGGACTCAAACCCCATAACTTACATTTCGTCGGGCCTGAGGTCTGCTGGGCAGGCACAGGCAAATCGTGGGCACGGCCATGGTCCTCCCACCTTCCCGGCTGAGGCAGGCTTGTTTCCGCGTTTTCTCCCTCCCCGAGCAGCAAGTAACCTCCCCCGACATCATGACTGCGCGTCGATGTCCATGCTGCTCAATGGCCGCCCATCCCCAAATGGAGCTTGCAGTTTCTCCAGCCTCTGCTCGGGGTCATGCAAGTGTTGGGCATTGGCCGAATCCCTCCCCGGAGAAGGCGAGCTGTTGTTGGACACTCAAGCCTATCTCCCCCTGGCCGACCCACCGACGACCCGAGTCCGCTCCCGAACCCAGGTCGCCAGCATGGTGCGAGGTGTTGCGTCCAGCGCCTCAACCCTCAGCGCCACCGGGCCGGCACAAACTACAACCTTTTGACACACCCGCACCTCATGCTGCCCAGTTTACTTAATAACCTTCTATGTGGGACCGAATCAAAGGCTTTGCTGAAGTCTAGGTATACCAAGTCCACAGCACCACCCTGGTCCACTACTTGGGTTACTCAGCTGAAGAAGTCGATAAGATGTCTGGCATGACAACACCCTTACTCTGGTCAGGGCACTGAGTGGACAGAAGAGCTCACAAATGCCTGCAGTGCCACTTCTTGCCATGATGTTAGGAAGTGTCACCCCCTCCTCACCATGAGTAGGCAGTGCAGCCTCTTGGCTGCAGCACAAAGCTATGAACCTGAAGGCCCTGATTTCAATCTTCCCATTCCCCCCACCACCACTTCTGCCCTGCATGACCCTAAGCAATTCCTGTAACCAATGTAAGCAATAACCCACGACAGGGTGTGTTGTTATTGGGGATTAATGCACACCTGGCTGAGTTGTGAGGCATGAGGCTGCAGGCTGAGTGCCCTCACAGCACCCGGGTGTGCGTTAATCCCCAATAACAGCACACCCTCGAGTGGGTTATTGCGCTTATAACATGGGGTAACCCCACTGTTGGCAAATGAAAAGAAAGTTATTTAAAATAATAAAATCTGTATTTTTTTGGATCTATCCTTCCCCCAGACAAAGTAGTCCCACTTCTAGCACAGTGCAATGCACATCCCTGCTCTCTCCCCAATGCTCAGTATTACAGGCACTCACGGCAGAAACGACAGGGAGAATGTCAACTTTCTCAACGCTGGCCAGCCCGGTGCAGTGGAGGGTTGAGGTGCTGGATGCCACATCTTGTGCCACGCCAGCGACCAGACTTTGGGAACAAGCTCGGGGAGGAGAATGACGTCCAATGGACAGCTCTCCTCTCCTGAGGAGAGCCTCCTGTGCAGTAAGGGCGCCTAGTGAAGACCAAGTACAGCCTGCAAAGGAGCCATCAAGGGCTTGCCATCTAGACGTTACTGCACAACCGCGCTTCTGGGGAGAAACACCATAAGAAAAAACCTCCATGCATGGACAGGTGATGGCTCCCCACTGTGCCGCATTGCCACACGTCCAACACTGGGCCACTGTCTCCGGCCCCCCCCCCCCCTCCTTCCACCACCCCAGTTGACACTACAAAGAAAGTGCCAGAGTGGTGGCGGCCCTATCTCAGGGGGCTCAGAGCTGGGGGGATTGTTCTGCTCGGGACTGGTGGACGGCAGCTACTTTCTGAGAAGTCAGGACCATGGTGGATGGTACAAGCAATTGCAGGTGAGCTGGGGCAGCCTGAGAGAGTTCCATATACGGAGTGAGAAAGAGAGTCCACCAAAAAAAAAAAAAAACTTTCTCTACACTCTGTTGGGAAGCAGCGTTCTGCAATGTTATTCAGTGTAAGTGACTGAGCCATTTATGGAACGGTCTGCAATGTTACTGACTGTGGGAACAACGGAAGGCTACTGACCTGTGTGTTACTCTGTATTTACACGGTGTGGTACGTCACAAGTTGCACCTGTGCTGTCAGTTCGGGAATCACAGAATGCCACTGTCATATGTCTGCTTTCATTTAGTTACAATCTGCACTATTTCACAACTTTAAAGTGTGTGGAACATAACAACTGTGCAGGGTGCATCCATCAAATTGGGGGGGGGGGGGGATCTGATTCCAACCTGTACTGTCTCACTTTGCTGACATAAGTTTGTTTCCCACATCTGTGCCACCGCTGTCGGAGTGACAAGATGCAGGAATCATCAACGGGGAATGGAGTTCTGCTTCACCAGAGACAGTGACACACACATGATTCCTGCACCTTTGCTTTACAGTCTCCCGGTCTCACTCTGTCGCCAGAGTGACACATTTCCCTGTCTCTTGCCGATGACCACCTGCGCTGTTCTGTCTCACTGTCAGCCACAGAGGGGGACCAGCACAATGCCTGCCACCAGTGCGACAAGTCTGAATTAAGCAATGCTTCCACACACCAGAAAAAGACAAACAGTGCATGTCGATGGGGGACGGCGGTCTGCTTCACCAGACCCACACACAGAGACAGTGGGAGAGACACGATTGCTGCACCTTTGCTTTACAGTGCCTCTCTCCCGGTCTCTCTCTGTCGCTGGAGTGCACACATACATTTCTCCATCTCTCGCCAGTGACCACCTGCTCCTAGTGTCTCTCTCTCTCACCACTGTGCGTCAGCAGCTACAAATGCAGACCGGAGGGTAAAGACATAATGCTGTGGAATGGCAGTAACAGCAACCCATTCACTGCCCTGACAAGTGGAGAAAGAGGAACTCACACCGGAGGATTGCTGGCATTGTGCGGCGGGACAGGAGAGGACTGCAGCAAGCAGTACGGCACCTACAAATGCAGACAGGAGGGTCAAGAAATGATAATGCTGCAGTACAAACAGCAATGGTGACTAACACTCACTGCCCTCAGAGGGGGTTGCGGGGGATTTCAATGGCTGCCACACTCTTACTACGGCTCAAGGAATGGCTGTTCAGTGGCTTGCGGAAAGGGCGTGTGGCCAAGCGAAGGAGCCTGTCACTGGTGTGCAAACACAAAATTGTGGAGATAGTGTCAAGCTCAGTGCCCGACGCTGTGTCTGTCTGCACACTGGGGGAGACAATGTACACATAAGACAGTCTTTGGAATGGCTGTTTAACGGCGGGGGGGCGAGGAGCTTCACGGAAGGGTCATGACAAACACTGGGGGCTTCACTTGGTCGCCTAGTAAGCGGAGATCTGTGGGGTGGGTGGGGAGCCATGCAGTAGTGCGGGGACAAGACACACACATCCACTCAGCAAGCTGTGGCATTCCACTGTGACATTCACTGGGGTTAAATGGTTAAACACTGCTTCCTGGGGGACCATCTGAGTGCTACTGCACCGCATTGGCAACTTCGAGGAACTGTGCCTTATGCTGATTACCAGGGGGCTGTGACTTCTGTTGTCTCAGCACATGGGTTGGGACACCGAGACGGCCCACTGTGGAGCACACCGTGCTGTATCTCCTGTCCTACTACTTTGGCCCTGTAACATGGCTGCCTTTTCAGTTTTACTTGGGCTGCACAGATAAGTCCTGATTCTCATGAGGGATCTTGTCACCAGGGCATTTTACAGCAACTGTGCCGATAACAGTTATTAATGCACAGTCAGCCGATGGTGCTAAACCAACTGGATGTCTCCTTTGCCCTACTCCATGTTATAACTATGTTTAACCCCCAACAAATTATTGTTTCTGCTTATGAAATGTTCACTCATTTGAGTACCTGAACTTTGAAGGTATTCATGTAACTGCATGTTTGGAGCCTATTTGGGTTGGTGTCAGGTGATTTTAATTTACACTCCATTGAAGTAGGGTATAAAATATGCACACATATTGTATTCATTTAGTCTTGATAAAGCACACAGTGTAGCCGGCCCAGTGGCGCAGAGGGCTGAGGCACCCCTTACCTCACGTCACGCCAGCGACCCAGGTTCGGGAATG
Source organism: Neoceratodus forsteri (assembly GCA_016271365.2). NCBI lineage: Eukaryota > Metazoa > Chordata > Ceratodontiformes > Ceratodontidae > Neoceratodus > Neoceratodus forsteri. The sequence continues at coordinate 516,068,782 of CM028137.1, forward strand.
ACCTCGGATCATCAAAAAGATGGCACAAGAGGAGGGAGGGAGCAGGATTAAGTAGCCAAAAGGCAGCTCTCCTCTCCTGGGGAGGATGCCCCCCGTAGTTTCACTCCCATCGGGTGGCGGTCCAAAGGGTAGAGTAGGCAGGAGGGGGCGGTGGCAATTGCTGGGGGGGTGGGGTGAAAGGGGCCGAGCCACTGCCCGGAGTGCATGTGTGCCACGACGCACACACACACTGCCATGATTACCGGGGTCCCAGTTCAGAGAGAAAAAGGGGGGGAAGCAAAAATTGTAGACAGAAAAAATAAAGCATACAGCATGAAATGCTGTATGGCTGGTGTGAGTACTACACTGCTGTGTTAAATCTTTTACGAATTAAAGTCTGTTTTGTTTTCATCCTGTGACTGATCTCCAATTATTGGATACGTCTTGCTAACGAGAAGAAATGAAAATGATGTACTTACCGTAATTATTGATCTTCCCAAGTATCTTCACCATTCATTACTAATGGGTTTACCTAGCGGTCTGGACTCTGGTCGGGAAGATAAAGAGCTTTGTCTCTTTAAATTTTCAGAGCTGGAGGAACCAATGTTAGTATGGCGCCGCCCATGAGGCCAGCATTCTACGTGACGCTCGTGGAGTGGCCAGTAACCGCCAACTCCTCCTAGCCCTCAGTTCTGTCTGCCAGGAGAAGAAAGAAAAAAAACAGGGACAGAGTGACGGCAAGGGTGCCGGAACGATAGATGTGGATGGGAAAAAAATGAAGATGAAGACGACTGAAGGGGTACAGGCAAGAGGAACAACTAGGAAGGGCAGGCAGCCCTAAGTGGTAGGAAAGACAAAAGAGAAGGGGGAGAGAAAGAGAGAAAGCGACAATAGTCCTCCTCCCAAAAAACTCACTCCTTCCCCATACACCTTCCTTCTGTTTTTCTTTTTTTTTTTTTTTTTTTTTTTTTTTAGCAAGGCCCCCTGTGGGAGCCATGTGAGGATATTTAGCCCCCAACCAGACAAGAGCCTGGAGGGGAGAGGAGAAGAACTGGACCAGCAGAGCCAAAAAGAAGCAGCACCAGATATGAACACACCTCCACCCGGACAGCGGAGAGCTCTCCTGCTTGACTGGAGTGGAAGGAGATTGGGGGAGTGAGAGGGAGGAGGACAATTAAGGGTTCAAGGCCGAACGTAGCTCTCACTAGAGAGGTACCAGTGGAGACCCTAAGAGTCTCTCTCCCTTTACTGAACACTTTAGAAGGCTCTCCAAGGAGAAGAACCAGAGTGGTTTGACAAGGCCGAGGAACAGAAGAGCATGATCCATACTTGTTCCTCTGTTTTATTTATTTATTTATTTAACTCATGCAGAGGGGAGAACAAGGGAAGAATGGACCCGTGCTGTGCACTGGAGAGCTAAGACGGTCCCCTGAACAGGAAATTAGACCCTGGAAGAGAGGCAGGAGAGAAGACACCCCAAGGGGAGCTTCTTGCCTTCTAATATAGGTGGGTTAAGAACAGCCTGTCAGGGAAGGCCTGACCAAGAGAGGCCGGCAGAATGCCTGATGGGGTAAGGAGCAGGGTTTGCCCCAACAAAACAGCCATCCCTCCCTTAACTCTTGCCCTAGACGCAAGAAAGTAGGGAGCAGAGAGAGAAGGGGGGACAGCGCCTGGTTAACAGGGAGGGACGGTGGACAATGAATGGTAATGATACTTGAAGGATCAATAATTAGGCAGTAATTCTATTATCTTACCTGCATTAATCTTCACCATTCATTACTAATGGGTCAGACTGCCAAGACGGTAAACCCTGAGGGAAAAAAAGATTCCCAGCTCTGTGGGGGATGATCACAGGAGGAGAGGGCCTTGTTTAGGCGGTGACGGGCTGTGGGCGGATGAGGCTCCCGAGACCCAGGAGACAAAGGGACGCCTCTGCAGTTCACGCAATGTGCCCGCAGAGAAAACAAAACTGGCCCCTCGTAGGTGAGGACAGCACCATGCCGAGCCAAGGGTGACAACCTCGAAAGGCGAAGCCATGTAGTCCATCTGATGCAGACCGAAGTTCCCACCAGCCTGGAAGCCATCTCACTGGCATTGTACACTGCCCTTGAGAGGTGTCTTGCTAGCTCCAGGCCCTGTGCAGAGGCGCGAGTGACTTGCTGCATTGCCTCACCATCAGGCATGGCTGCAAGGATCTGGCCCAGCAGCATCCAAAGATGCCTGGTGTAGGCCATCTGGAATGCCTGATGAGCTGTTATGCACAACAGAAGGCGTGCCCAAAGAGAACATCCTTTTTCCCCTCCATCGGTCCAACTCGGCAAAGTCAATGTCCTGGGGGCGGTCATGGCAAGGGCGACAATGCCCAGATGGGATGTCAAGGAGCTCCACTCCCAAAGTGGGGTGGAGCATGGCACCCGGACACCCCACTGCAGTGCAATACCTACGAATGCAGTCCCTAGGGGCAGGAGCTGGGGCACGTTGCCAGATGGCGTGCGAGTCCTTTGAGAACGGCTGTGGCCAATGAAGTATGACCGGATGGTCAACACTGCAATCCCCCAGGAATGACACTGTTGTACGACCTGGGTTGTGTCTGGCGAAATGGGAGACATGGAGGTCCTCCAACATTTCCGCTAGCAAGCGCAAATCGACGGACTCAGAGGCAGGCGGCGAAGGGGTCTGAGGTCTAAAAAATTACCTCGTGGAGTGCCCTGAGGTAGCGGGGTAACACGGCCGCAGAACTCCAAAATTTTTCCCAAGTCATGGGGCTGCTCAGACCCAGGAGACCAAGAAGAGGGGGAGGAGGAGACAGAGGCACAGAAGAAGGGGCAGCCTGGTGAACCAGGGAAGGTCCTGTGCAAGGACTGCGAGATCATGCAGGGGACCCCTCCTAAAGACTGGGGCTGCCTATCCTGCCCACCTCAGTGCACACAACCAACGAGGGGCAGAGTGGGTGTTGTCCTTGTGGGGAGGGGGACCCCCAAGCGGGGAGACTGGACCCTTACAGAGTCCAATGGAAGCTCCCATCCCCACCAACTGCAGGACCCTCTCCTGAAACAGAGTAAGGCAATGACAAGTCTACACTATGACTCCTTCTGGGGCCCCGAAGAGAGCACTGCCCAGAAATGAAAATTACGTACCTACCGTAATTATGATCTTTCTGTGTATCTTCACCATTCATCACAGATGGGTATTTGCCGGAGGTCAGGACCCCGGGGGCCTTTTTTTTTTTTTTTTTTTAAGGGTGAGAAGCCAGACACCATCGAGCACACCCTCGGGAACTGAAGCCCTCTACGATGGGCGCCTCACAGGTTGGCCGCTAGGCTGGGGTCGACCGCCTGCCTGCCAGTTCTGAGTCGCCGGAGAGGTAAGAGGAAGGGAGTGGAGGGTGGGACAAGAGAATCCAAGGGACAGAAAAAGGAAAAGACGTATGAACTAAAAGGAGAAATAATGACTGAGAGGACAGAAAAGAAAGAGGTTAGAAACTAAAGGGGATTGGGAGGGGCCTCAATCTCTGGAAGCGGAAGAAGGGGGGTGTAGGGTGGGTAAAGAATTTAGGAGAGAGGGGAGAAGGATAAGATATCCCGGACCCCGGTCCGTCTCCATTGTATAGGAACTGCAAGGAGTAGCAAAGCTTTCTGCCAGAATTCAAGGCACGGAATAACTGGCAAACACTCCAGATAAGCAGAGTCGGCTATTCTGGAAGAAGGACAGGATACAGGGATTCAGCACCCTCTCAAGGAAAGATTTTTGGTGAAAAAAAGGGTTTTTTTTGGGGGGGGGTTTAGGAGAAATAGGTTGGATGGAAACAGGGAGGAGGTGAGAAGGAGGGCAACTACCAACTCCCACCCCACAGGGGTGGAGACAAGGTACTGGAGAAGGAATGCCGCTCGAGCTATCCACTCTTCCTGGAAAAATACTCCCCTGTGTGTCCCTATTTTACCCCACTCCTAAGGAGGAGAGGGGGAGTCACAGAGAGGGAGGGGGACCCAGAGACTGAGGCCCCAAGAGGATGGAGGGTGGGGTTGTGATGAATGGTGAAGATGCACAGAAAGATCATAATTACGGTAGGTACGTAATTTTCATATCTTATCTGTGTCAATCTTCACCATTCATCACAGATGGGTGAGTACCGAGCCCCCCGAAGGGGGTTTTCTTTTACACCCTAAGAGACAAGGTCCCTTAGCCCTCAGTGGGTGACACACTAAGGGGGGGAACCTTCAGGGCCTGGAGAGGCTAGAGAGTGGGGGGAGAGAAGTGGAGTCCCCCCGGAGGGGAAGGAAGTTGCCCCAACAAGCATCGTCTCACTCTTCGGGAGAAGAGGTAGGTTCCCTGGTGGGTGGAGTTAATCACCCTACGCGGGGCCAAGGGTGACAACTGGGAAAGACGTAGCCATGCCATCCGCCTAGTGCAGATCGCTGTCCCTACGACCCTGGTAGCTACCTCGTCGGCATCATAGGATGCTCTCGCTTGGTGCACTGCTAGCTCCAGGCCACATGCAGAGAGTGAAATGGCTTGTCTGGTTTGCTCCGTGTCAGGCAATGAGACTAGGAGCTGACCTAGCCTGGACCACAAGAACCTGTCATAGGCTGCATAGTGGGCCTGATGTGCAGAGATAGAGAGAAGTAACCATGCCGAGTAGAAAGTCCTCCTACCCCAGAAATCAAAATCCAAGGAGTCTTGATCTGGGGGCCGGTCATGGTGAAGGGCGCGAAGCCCATCAGGAGTATCCAACTGCGTCCATCCAGACTGTGGATGAGGCATGGAACCTGGAGACTCCAGGGGTGTGCAATACCTCTGGCTGAGATCCCTTGGGGCAGGAACTCTGGAGAAGGGCCTCCGGCAGGAACGCAACGACGCCTCCCTAAAGGGAGCCGGCCAGGGCGGCACCACTAGGGTGGCCTTGCCAAAATTGCCTAGAAAGGCGTGCATCGAGTGTTCAGGATTGCTAATAGTGGAAGGAGTAAGGTGCAAATCCTCCAACATCCTCACGAGAACTCGCTGATACTCAGAGAGATCAGTAGCCGAAGAGATGTGGACAGAGGGTTCCTCTCCCCCTGAAGAGGGGGATGAGGAGCTGGAGGTCACCGTCTGTTCAGTGGATGGCTGCATGGGGGGAGGTTGAAAAACCTGGCTGTCCATTGTCCTAACGTAAGCAGGGAACCAAGCAGCCATCGCTCTGAACTGCTCCCAGGTGAGAGACCCGCTAGGACCAAGGATGCCTGGGAGCGCAGGAGAGTGTGGCAGAGGGATGGGGACAGAGCCGAGAAGAGATGTTGGCTGACCTCCGCCTGGGCTAAGGAGCGGAGCGTGGGCACCCACGGAAGAAGGTGCCCCGGAAGACCCCACAACCGACAGCTGAACAACCACATCGGTCCTGCCTTGGCTGCGCCCGAAAGAATTCCCCCGTGAAGCGACCGGGGCCGTATAGGTCCAGAAGGACGGCCCCCTACCTCAAAAGAACGGGACTCTCAAAGAGACCGAGGAGGAAGAGCGGAGATTCACGCTACGGCTTCTCCCAGGGCCTGGGTGGACCCCAGAAAAAGGTAGACGCGCCGACCCCACACCCCTCGACCCCTCGGAATCTGAAAGAGCCTTACTCCTCGAGAGGGCCAGCCTAGGTAGCTGGCATCTCTGGGCAGCCCCCGAAGGGGTTATTCAGGGTGCAGTACCCTCCCCCCCACAAGCGCTCCGATCGGCCCCAAAGTTGGGCGATCAAGGCACACCACTGGAGGGGGTACCACAACTGAGGGGTCAGTGAAACCGCCAAGACCAGGCTGCAGAGCTATGGTGGCCTGCACCACTGTCTGCTGGTCAGCACCCCTGACCCTAGTCTCGGTAGCCACCGACCTCACCTCAGAAGGGGGTTGACTCCGACTGGTCGAAGAAACTACTGTGCTGCCCACCTCAACAGTCAACCCAGAGGGGTCAAACTGCACGTCCGACTCAGAGCTCGACTCCGTCTCTGAGGAGGTAGTCTCAGAGGCCCTGTGCCAAACCGTGGGAGAGTGGGCAGTGCCATCCATACCACCAGGCCCTGAGACCACAGCTGTGCCAGAGTCAGTGTCAGCAGCTCCCGCAGCCACGCGAGAGGAATCCGAGGGAGGCGCGGCCCCAGCCTGAGCCAGAGATCCAGAGCCGGGACCAGTCACGGCACCATCCGGTCCCATGGCGCCACGAGCAGCGCCAAGGACGGAGATGGCACTGACGACAGCCCCAGCAGCACCATGGGCACCGATGGTGCCGCCCCGCTCCCCAGCACCACGGGCAGGGGCGGCCCCGAGGACGGCACCCGCAGGCGGACACAACACCAAGCACGGTGCTGCCCGGCTTTGCAGCGCCAAGGACAGGGGTGACGCCGAAGACTGCGCCAACTGAGGAAAACGAAGGCCCCACGGTGCCGAATCTCGAGGACATGGCGCCGAGGCGAGAAATGGAGAAGGACGGCGTCATAGTAGATCTCACGGTGTCGCTAGCAGTGTCGGCATTGCGAACAGCTCCATCAAAGATCACGGTGCCGCACAACAAGTTGGCGTCTCCGACGGCCCCTTCAGTGCCTATGGCGCCATGAACGGCGCCAAGGCCTCCGACGGCGTAGAGGACAGCGCTGACCCAGGCCTTGCGAGCCGCAGGAGCAACACCGGGGGAGCCTTCACCCCCGAAGGGGCGATTGCCATGGTGGCACCTCCCGCCCGCTCCCGGGAAGGAGCGGGATGGGCCTCCTGCGCCGCGGAAGCCGCCTTGGCAAGGGCTAGGCTACAAGTAGCTGAGGCTCCCTCCTCCTCAGTCCGTATAGAACCGGGAGGGACCCAGAGAAAAGGCCGAGGCGTGGCTTGGCCCAATGAGTGCTTCCGGCCCCCACCAAGTCGATGAGCTCACTCCACTTTCCAACGCGATTGTTCGAGGACCCGGCAGTCCATGGAGAAGCAGGCATCACACCTAATCCATGTCGTGAAGCGGGCCAAGACATGAGAGACAATCGTCGCAAGTTGGTCGGTGACGGAGAATTTTCGGCCGATAGGCACCGGCCACATGGGGGGGCCGACCTGTCTTGGAAGATTTCTTGCCCTCCGACCGAGACATGACCTACGGGAAAAAAACACCAAAAACAGACTTGACGTCGCAAAAAAGAATAATAATGAAAAGATCTTACCAGGCAACGTAGAGTAAAGCAACACAGAACCCGCAGGAATCACCGACAGACTTCGGCACGATATACTGCGTAATGATAGAACACTGCGAAGCAAGCCTCAAATCTCTTCAGCTTCCACACAAGGTGACCTCTACGGTGGGAGACGAAGAACTGGCAGGCAGGCGGAGTCGGCACAGCCTAACGGCCAACCTGCAAGCGTCACGCAGTGCGTCGGCCCCGAGGGCGGTGCCGATGGTGTGTCAGCTCTGTCTACCCTTAAAAAAAAAAAATGCTCCCACGGGGTCCTGACCTCCGGCAGATACCCATCTGTGATGAATGGTGAAGACTGACACAGATAAGATCAACTCCTGCCAATCTCCCACCCCAAGGAAAGAGACCTGCCCCTCGGGAGAAGCCAACCGGCAGAATCTGGGCTGGCAGACAAGGAAGAGGGAGCCTCAGTTACCGTGGGAGTGACCGTGGATCCCTCTGGAGCACCATCCCCAGCAGCCAAGGTCGACACCACAAGAGGAGCAGACCCGGCACTGGAGACGGCGCCACTTTCCAAGTCAGCGCCTTAAACAAAATTGGCACTGACCACAGTGCCGTACACAAAATTTCCCCAAGACTGTGCCTCGGGCCAATCCCTGGAGTATCAGACGAGACCCCAATAGTGCCCCCAGCACCAGAGGCGGCACTGTTGGAATACGCCGCAGGCCGTAGATCCTCAGAAGGTCTCTTGAGAGGCCCTGGCAGAATCCAAAGGCTCTTCGGAGCCCAGTAGTCAATCAGGATCATCCCAACCCTCATCCTCCGAAGCAAAGGATGAGATTAGAGAGATCTGTAATCTAGCTACCCCTTGGATTCCCAGCTGTCTGGTACCAAGAGTGGTGTCGGGGGGAGCCCGAGCACGCGGCTGGCACCATGCTGCTCACCGGCGCCGGAGATGGCGCAGAGAGCAGAGGCAGTGTCGGCCCATGGTACCAAGGGGACCACCAGAACAGACACGGCGTATAGTTACGGCACCATTTCGGGGGTCATCCATGTCTCCGAGGAGACCCCGGACTGCAAGGGGTGACCAGCTATGTCCCCCCCAGAGGAGGATGACTGCCCCACCGACCCCTCACTGGACCCCTCGCCACAGCAAGTTGTGGAGCAGAGGGAATCGCATCCCCGCTGGCCCATATAGAGCCAGGGGGGCACAGGGGTGGAGCCCAGAGACCTGGTCTTGGCGTTACGAGTGCATGGACGTCCACCGAAGGTCGGGCAGCTCACCCCAACTTCACAGAGTAGACCACTAGAGTACAGTAATCCACAGAGAAACAGGTATGGCATTCGTCCATCGCATGGCGGGGTCCCAAACAGGTACAGCAACGGTCATGGAAGTCTGACACAGTCATCAAGTTGCCGCAGGAGCACTGACGCATTGGGGCAACTCCCACTCGCTTCAACGCTGCTTTAGGTCCTGATCCAACATACAGTCACGTGGAAAATAAAAATCGGATATTATTCACCAAGAATATATATTCTGGCGCAGCGATAAACGAGAAGACTCCAGTGCAGAAAAACAGGACCGGTAATTACGGCACCAGGAAAGTTTGAAGAACTGTTGAGGCCCAGCGGAACCGAACTGCGCAGTAAAGCTTAACTGAAGTCTTCCCTCGCAGGTCCTTCCTTGATGGCAGGAAAAGAAGAACTGAGGGTTGGGAGGAGTTGACTGTTACTGGCCACTCCACGAGCACCACACAGAACGTTGGCCTTGTGGGCGGCGCCATCCCAACGTCAGCTCCTCCAGCTCTGAAAATTTAAAGAGACAAAGATCTTTAGCTTCCTGAGCAGAGTCCACACCTCCGGCTAAACCCATTAGTAAAGAATGGTGAACATTAACTTGGGTAAGATCTTGTATTACTACAGTCTGAATGTATCCAACAGCTCTTGCAGTACCTCATGAGCTACATCACTGTCTTGAACTTTCCTTAATCTCCCTCAGTCTCACTCAACCTTCCTGTTCTCGTCAAGTGAGTGTTGCCAATTGTCTATGGCTCATAAAGAACTTTGGGCTGCTGTGGCTGAAAGGTACTATGTAACAGCAGTTTGCTTACTTACTTTTAACTGTAGTTCTATTCTGCTACTGGTATGCAGTTCACATCTACATTGAGGCAATCTTCCACTAAGCATGCTCAGTCACCAGAACAGTCTTTTAAGCTTGACTCCTCCTACCACACAAACATATGTTCCTCCAGCACCACAACCATAGCACACAGAGCTGCATGCTGGAAACAAATACCGAAAACAAGCCTTGCCAGGGGAGGCTGGGTGGGTCGTGGGGACGTGAACTGAATACTAATAAATTTACTACAGCTACAAGGAAGTAACTTATTTTTCTAACTACCTAAATTCAGTTCACGATCCACACTTAGGCAGACTCACTAAAAGTACTCGGGAGGAGGTAAGGCATGCACCCCAATTTAGACACAGACAGACACTGGAAGACTGAGGGCACAAAAGCACCATACCAGCAACCAAGCAAGACAATGCTGTAATGAGATTTGAATGTGTACAAATTAGACTAGGCAGCAGCCCTACAAATCCATGCAATCAGGATGAACTTGGTAGCAGCAGTAGCAGTATGTATGGTGGAGTGAGCCCTTAGCTTTTCAGGAGACTTTTACCCAGCCAAATTGTAAACAGCAATGCATGATGTAATTCCCCTACAAACTGTTTGGCAATCGGTCTGCCTAGGGTGGTCACAGCATAGGTACCAAAAAGATGGCATCAACCCAAAATTATGGTATATGCTCACAGTAATAAAGCAGGGCCATGCAGATCATCAATCATGTGAAGCATCCGCTCGGCATCCATATTATGAGGCTTCAGAAAGAATGCAGGCAGCATCAAAGCCTGATTCAAATTCAGAAACCACCTTGGGTAGGAATTTTGCACAGGTGCATAAAACAACACAGGGCCAGCCACTGGAGAATTGTCTTCCCTGCCTTTATGCTGGCCCTGTCCAGAGTTCTTACTGTAGGAACTGGCCAGATGATATTGCTGACAATGCTGCCTCTGTGGCTGCTGCTGACCATGCATTATCTGAAAGGAACCACAAAAAGAGCTGTTGTTCAGTGGGCACGGTTCTGTAGTTTGCTTAGGAGACTGAACCAAATTATCCAAATCCAGGGTGACGCTGGAATTCTCAAGCCTAGTCAAGTGCCCCTTAACCCCAAGTCCAAACATATCAGTCCCTCTGAAGGGTAGATCTTCCTCCCTCTGCTATAATTCTTACATAAAGTGTAGAACATGCAGCCACACCTTGTGCCACATGAAGAACTCCACTGCAACATCTTTGGCCCGCATGTTAGCTGAATTCAGATGGTGCATTGCCACTGAGACCCTTATATCTCAAATGTCTATTAGGTTCTAACGGCTACCCTCTGGCAGAAGAGACCAAAGGAAAGCGTGGTTCCAATAACTCATGGCTATAACTAGCCATCAGAACCACATTAACTGGCCAGATGAATGTACAGGGACTTGCCCAATGCACCTAGTGGCAAACTGCTTCTGTTCTTGAACTCCGTATCAGGAGGCTTATCTTACTCACCCTGCATTTCAGACTTGTGGAATGCCACATCTGCTACCAATCCTTACAGAGAAGGGTGCTTCATAAACCTTGAGAGCCCTGCACCATGAGTACCGGACATTTTCTGTCTATCCAGCGAGGTGGGGCATGGCAAGGCTGGGCACTGCCAGATGCTGGGGTGGGGGTGGGAGAAAGACCATCCACGGCAGGGGCTATGGGACAGGCTACCCCAGGTTAGGAATCCCATGCCAGTATATCCAACAGGGGACGGATATGAAAATGAAGTACCTGTAATTCTTGATCTTCCTGTGTATCTTCACCATTCATCACTGGTGGGTGATTGGCTGGAGACAAGCACCCTGCGGGAGCTTTTTTTTTGTAGGAGGGAGGAACCACCCGAGGCTGACGCATTGGGTACTGCTACGGGTTGGCCAATAATGGCCGTTGGCTCCTCCTCCACCTCAGTTCTGCCCGCCGGAGAGACAGAGGAAAAGGGTGACAGAGAAAAACAAGGGCAGGGCAAGGAAGCCCGAGAGACAGCAAAAGGAAAGGATGTAAACCGAAAAAGAAATAGGCTGATGAGAGGACAGAGGAGGATCTGGGAGGTCATGGGCCAAAAAAGCCCCAGTCCCTGGACAGGCAGAAGGGCAGGAAAGGAAGAGAGAGGGAGACAAGGAGAGAGAGAGAGAGCGAGAGAGAGAGAGACAGAAATTAAGGGGACAGGAGAGGAGGGACCAATACCCATCCAGGCCAAGAGCTTGCAAGAGCAGATCTTCCAGGAGGAAAATGGAAATTACGTACCTAACATAATTCTTGAGCTTCTTGGACGAAGTCTCCACCACTCATTCACACTAATGGGAGTACACAGGAGGTGCTAGGACCCAGCAGGAGCCAAACTTTTTCAGGAGGGCCAGCGCCGAGATGAAGTCGTGAGGAAGTGGCACCGTGAGCCAGGCTCGTGTGATTTAGACTATCTCAGTATTGACCCTCCAACCGCCTCAGTACCTTTTTTCTGAGCAGATGCAGTGTAACTAACCTAGAGAGGAGTAACCTAAAAATCAGACATAAAAGATAGTCCGAATGACCCATGTAAGAAGGGTCAAAAACAAAGTTTTCACAGTCCAACCATTGAGGGAGTGAAGAAGAAAAACAGAGAAGTGAGCTAGGGAGATGGTGGGAGGGCGTGTGAATGAGTGGTGGAGACTTTGTCCAAGAAGATCAAGAATTATGGTAGGTACGTAATTTCCATATCTTCCTGAACATAAAGTCTCAACGACTCATTCACACTAATGGGAGAGTACAGAGCTAAATAATCTCCCAAGACAGGTGACAGGGGAGAGAGAGGAGCTCACTTTTTAGGACAGAAGTCCGTTAAGAATTGTCCTGCCAAATGACTGATGTCATCTGGCATGGACATCCAAGGCATAGTGCTTAACAAAAGTATGCATGGAGCTCCAGGTAGCTGCAATGCAAATGTCTGCAATGGGGACATTATGAATTTTTGCCACAGATTCCGCGACTGCTCTGGTAGAGTGAGCATACACTCTGCCTTCCAGCTTGACTTGTGCCATGGAATAGCAATGGCGAAGGCATGCCACCAGCCACTCTGAAATGCACCGGAGAGCAACAGGTTGACCCAGCTGGGTCATGCTGAAGGAAACAAAGTTGTTGAGCATTGCAAATTTCCTTCATTCTATCCAGATAAAACCACAAGGTTTTTTTTTTTTACGTCTAGAGAATGAAGGGTACGCTCTCCCTCATTCTGGAAGCTGGCAAAGTAGGTAGGAAGGACTAAAGGTTGATTCAGAAGGAATTCTGAGACAACTTCAAGCAGGAACTTAGGATGAGTCCTAAGAACTGCTTGGTCCTTGTGAAACACAGTATACGAGGGGTCTGTGACCAAGGCGTGCATTTCAGATACCATACAAGCAGAAGTAATGGCCACCAGGAAGGTCATCTTCCAAGAGAGGAATTTCAACTCTCAAGTAGCTAGAGACTCGGAAGGTTTACGAGTGAGCATGTCTAGCACAAGGTTAATGTCCCAGACTGCAACTGGACGTCTAATAGAAGGTCTGGTATGCAGAATCACCTTAAGAATCCTCTTAGTTACAGGCAGCTGAGCCAGCGACATGGAGAGTACTGGCTCATGATATGCCAAAATTGCACAAAGATGAACTTTAACTGTGGAGTATTGCATACCTGTGTTTGAGAAGTTTAAGAGATTCTCCAAGACTTTATTCAGTGGGCAGGGAAAAGGATTCCAAGAGGATTTTGCATACCACATAGAGAAACACTTCCATTTAGCTGTGTAGGTTTTTCTGGTGGCTGGCTTGCGTGCAGCCAAAAGAATATCCAAAACCCTATGAGAAACATACACAGAATCTGATGGTAGATAAGGACCGCTTGGCCCACTCAGTCTGCCCATTTCCCTACCTAATGGATAAGCTGCAGATCCTAGTTAACTAACGGCCTACTTCTTCCTACCCCCACCCTCTAGAATTGCCTTATGACTGCCCCATGCATGCTTGAATTCCACCACTGTTTTTGACTCCACAACTGCCTCCATAACCCTCTCTGTGAAAAAATACTTCCTTACATTACCTCTGAGCCCCCCCCCCCATCTTCAAATTGTGCCCCCTTGTTCTTGCACACCTCTTTTTCTGAAAGATGCTGCCTTCTTGGACTTAGTTGAGTCTCTTGAGGAACTTGAAAGTTTCTATCATGTCCCCCTCTCTCTCTCCCCTTTCCTCGAGGCTATACATGTTAAGCTCCTTAAGTCTCTCTTCAAATGTCTTCCAGTGCAGACCCTGCACCACTTTAGCTGCTCTCCTCTGGACTGCCTCCATCCTGCCTATGTCTTTGCAGAGATTGGGTCTCCAGAACTGCACGCAGTACTCCAGATGGGGTCTCACCAGCTGTCTGTACAGAAGGATAACAACTTCCTGTTTTCTACTAATGATGCCTCTCCCTAAGCATCCCAGTATCCCCCCGGCCGTCCTTAATGCTCTCTCACATTGCTTGCCCACCTTTAGGTCATCTGATATGACTAACCCCAGGTCCCTTTTCATTTTTTTTTTTTTGTTAGTATCTCACCCCCCACTGTGTACTCTTCCCCTGAGATTTTGTTTCCCAGGTGCAATACCTTGCACTTCTTAGCATTGAATCTAAGCTGCCATTATCAATCTAACATTAAACCTACTCACCTCTGTCTCTTCAGGAGCCAAGCGTGGAGGTGAAGGGACCTCAGGCTGGGATGGACTACAGTGCCCTGGATCAGAAGGTACATCTGAAGGGGAAGCAGTTTTGGAGAGATTTCCGATAGTCTGCTGATATGGGGAAACCATATCTGATGAGGCCAAAATGGGGCAATGAGAATCATTCTGCCCCCCTGTGCCTCCAGTTTGAGCAGTACCCTCTGAACTAGGGGGAGAGGAGGAAATACGTATAGAAAGGATTTTGTCCACCGAAGCCTGAATGCATCCTGACAAAAAATGCCAGGTCCTGGATTTCTGGAGCAGAAGGGCGGCAGTTTTGCTTTGAGTGGGAATGCAAAAAGGCCCAGGTCCAGAGCTCCCCACTCTTCGAAGAGCGACTGAACAACAGTTAAGTCAAGAGACCACTCATGAGGATCTGTCTCCGTTCTGCTGAGACAGTCTCCCAACTCGTTTTGTACTCCTGGCATGTAAACCGCCTGAATCAGAGCCTTGTGCTCCAAGCACCATTCACACTCTCTCACTGCTTCCCTGCATAATGGGTAAGAGTGTGCACCGCCCTGTTTGTTGATGTAATGCATCACTGCCTTTTGTCCATTTGAAGGAGAATGTTCTTGTGACAGAGTATGTCCTTCAAAGCTCAGACAGCATAGAGGATGGCTCTCATTTCCAGGATGTTTATGTGAAGTTGAGACTCGTCCAGAGTACAAGTTCCCTGGGTGTGGAGATCCCGGCAGTGAGCTCCCCAACCCAACAGGGACGCATCCGTGGTAATGGAGATCTGATGATCCAGAGGGGAGAAGGGAGATCCTTCCAGAAGGTTGTCCTCCTGAGACCACCAAGTGACTGACTTCTTCAGAGGTTCCGTTACCTTGATGAGAATGGTCTGAGGGAGAGTGGTTGGGGACCACGGAGTACTGAGCATCTACTGAGAGGTTCTCATGTGAAGACAAGCCAAAGGTACAGTAAACACAGAGGATGCGATGAGACCCAGCATCCGTTGCATCGAGAGGGCTCACACTGAGCTGTGTTCTCTGATGAAGCGGGCCATCTGTAAGATATCGCTCCTTCTGTCCTCCAGGAGAAAAGCTTTCACACAGGAAGTGTCCAGAAGGGTTCCTATGAAAAGAAGCTTACAAGAGGGCTGCAACTGTGACTTTTTGAGGTTCAGCAGGACTCCCATGGATGTGAGGAAGTCTGAGGCCATGGCCTTGGCCTCCAGAGTCTCTTGCCTGGAGGGGCTTGCTGGAAGCAAGTCATCCAGATATGGGAACACTTGGATTCTGATTTTCCTTAGATGCACCACAAGAACTGCACAGCACTTTGTAAAAACTTGAGGCGCCAAGGATAGCCCAAAGAGCAGGACTCTGAATTGTTGATGTTGACCCAACGCCATGAATCTTAGGTATTTGTGGTGATATGGGTGTATGAGAATGTGCTGGTAGGTGTCCTGCATGTCCAGGAAGACTAGCCAATCGTGTTGATGAATCAAAGGTAATAGGGTACCAAGTGATATCATCTTGAACTTTTCCTTGTGCAGGAATTTGTTTAACTTTCTGAGATCCAGAATAGGGCGCATGCTGCCAGTTTTCTTTGGAACCAGAAAGTAATAGGAGTAGAAACCTGTGTTTCGTTGATCCAGCAGAATTACTTCTACTGCCCCGTTCTTCAGAAGGCCTTGTACCTTGGAAGCAAGGAGGTCTGACTGTGCCACAGACAGCCTGGGCTGCCGCTTGGGAGGATGATCCAGAGGGGTTTCCGACAGATTGAGAGAGAGTACCCCTCGTGGATTATCCTGAGGACCCATTTGTGTGATATTATAGATTTTCATTTGTTGTAGAACTGAATCAGACGTCCTCCCACTGTTGAGGAAGAGTCCCCCTCGGGCAGCTGAGGTGGGGCCTAGGCCGGAAACTCAGAAGGTGGCACTGGGCGCTTTTGGGCCTTATGCCTTCTGCTGCGGGATTTGGTTTCTGTTAAAGCCTCCTCTGCCTTTGCCACAAAAGGACTGACAGTGGTAAAATGATGCTTGTTCCCACCTCCTCGAGAGAGAGCGGGCGGAGGTCTAGCCGTCTTAATAGCAGACCTAGACTTCTCTGCGTGGCCTCTAGTGCTTGTTCCATCTGATTCCAAAACAGATACATACCATTGAAAGGTAAGGTCATGACTTTCTGTTGGGCATCATTCGTAAAGCCCAAAGTACGCAGCCAGGAATGGCGACGGGTGCAAATGCCAGCCGCCGCCTAGGAAGCAGTACCGAAAGCGTCCATTGCAGCTTTAATTTGTTGATTCTTGGACTTGACACCTCTAGTTATGGTCTGTAGTAGCTCTGAGTTAACCCCCGACTCGGGCAGAGATTCTACCGTTGCTTTGAGTGAATACTAAAGAACATACTTATATCGAGAAAAATAACCCTGGTAGCTGGTATTACGCATGCCTAGGGTTGAGGCAGCAAAGATTCTCTTACCCAAAGTGTCTATCTTGCGAGATTCTTTGTTTATAGGATGGGCTGTAGATTCCTGAGGGAGGACAGCCTTATTCTCTGCCAGGACCACAATGGCATCAGCAAACGCTTGTGAGGACAAGATGGGGCGATCCTTGGGAGGGGCATATTTTGTATCTATGGACTTGGCCACAGAAGGAATAAAAGCCGGATTCTTCCACACCATCTGGGAAAGTGTCTCGAAAGAGGGCTGTACCGGAGGGGTTAAATCCATAGGGATTTCCGAAACATGTAGATATTGGAGACGCAGAAGCTTCCCAGGATCAATTTCCGTGGTCTGCAGAGAAAGAGTAGAATTTAAATTCTTGAGCAGAGACTTAAAGGAAAGGTCTTTAACAACAGGCTCTGCAGGAGGACTGATCCCTGCCTACAGGGCAGAATCAGCATCAACATCATCATCCCGCTGAAGATCCGGATCGGGCACAAAATCATCTCCCTACAGTCCGGTGGGGGGGGGGGGGTGAACTGTAGAGACAGGAATGGAATGGAATGAAAAGCAGGAGGAAGAAGAGAAGGAGAAAAAACAGAGTCGAAAACCTCTGGAAACCAGCTGGCGCCGTACACATCCTCAGCACCGTCAAAGAGAATGGCGCCAAGTACAGAGACAGCGCCAACACCAAAAACAGCATCGTGCAAGACGCCGACAGGGAGCGCGCCAACGCACATGGCGTCAATGCCACCTCAGGTGCCAAAGAGGGCACAGACGGGTAGCGCAATGACACCACCCCAGTGCCAAGGACAGCATCGACAGGGTACACAGTACCGGAGACAGTGCCAACACCACTCATTGCGCTGATGATCTTGGCACCAGAGAAGTTGGCACCGCAGTCAACGGCACCATCGCAGAACTCTGAGAACTGCGATTTGAAGGTAAAGGATGAAAAATGGCAGGAGATAAAGGCATCGGTGTGGACCCCTGCACCACGGCCATGTGAGGGGGATAGACACCAGAGCGTGGAGTCGACAGCACCGAAGAAGGTGCCACGCAACTAGGAAGTCCTAACCGCCTTGCCTGCCGATCTGAAACAGACAGGTCCGATGGCCCCGGCGACGGACCGGCCGGTTCGGGCAGTTGGGACAACCTCCCAGCCCACTGCTCCATGAAAGTGGCCCAATGGTGAAACTGCTCCTCAGAAGCGCCTCCAATAAGCGGAGAGGAGCTCCGGTGTCAAAGAGACCGGCTACCAGAGACAGAAACCGGCAACTCCGAAAGAAGTGGAGACTGGCTCCTGACTCTAACAACTGACCATCTACATGCAGACGTACGAGAAGGCGACCTCGAGTGATGCAGTTTCTTCTTTGACCAGTGGGCCGAAGAAGAACTCAAGGTTGAACGGTGCCGTGAATGGGACCATTTATTTTTATGCTTTTGAGGGGACCGCCCATCTTCCCCATCACTGGACCATCCGTTGTCAGACCCCCCCCCCCCTCCGGAGAGGGTGGTGGACCAGACCCGGCCCGGCTGACTGAACAGCTTTCATACGAAGTCTCCCTACCATCACCTGCCCCATTCATGGTCGACTCTGTCAATGGAGGGCTGAAGACTTCTTTCTTGTACAACTAAAACATTTATTAAATTATAAATCGGTACTTTTTGTGATAAAATACAAAATATTAAAACTGAAAACTAAGCTGCTAGTTTGAACTTTGACTCCCGGCGGGCGAGTGATGTAGTCACTGAAGCGCACTCGATGGCAGAAAAAAAGGAACTGAGGCGGTTGGAGGGTCGATGCCGAGATAGTCTGTACTGCACAAGCCTGGCTCACAATGCCGTTTCCTCGCGGCTCCATCTTGGCGCCGGCCCTCCTGAAAAAGTTTGACTCCCGCTGGGTCCTAGTACCTCCAGCATACTGCCATTAGTGTCAATGAGTGGTGGAGACTTTATGTCCAGGAAGATCAGCCCAACTTGGGAAGATTCCGAGGAGAACTCTGGAGAATCCTGATAAGATGGAGAAGATCCCCCCCTCCCCTTGAACCCCTAAGAGGATTCCCTGCCCCTCTCCCCATTACCATTTACCAGGTGAACGCACAGGGTTCCGGGGGGGGGGGGCCCAACGATTAATGTGTTCCATCCCCTAAAGAGGAAGGAGACAGCAGAGGAATAGAATAACAAAGGTGAGGTACAGGGAGTTCCAGTTGGCCCCAGATCCCCACTCATCCCAGGGGATGCAAGAGTCGGTGCATCCCCAGGGAATTAATCATCCCCAGACATCAGACCCAGGATAAGGGGGAAGGTCCCACCAGATGCCCCCGCATTAGCCCAGCCAGAGGCCCTACTCGCCATCCTCTGAGAACGTCTCAGATGGCTCCTAGGGAGAGGCCACAAGGAGAAGAGGGAGGGGAAAAATACCAACTGGATCCCCGTGGAGGAGGAGGAGGGCGAGGAGGGAGGGGGCATGGCCCAGAGACTGAGGCCTTGTAAGGGGAAGGTGAGTGGAATTCAAGGATGAATGGTGAAGATACACAGGAAGATCAAGAATTACGGTAGGTACGTAATTTTCGTATCTTCCCCTTATCAATCTTCACTATTCATCACTGGTGGGCGAGTACCAGGCCCCCTCAAAGGGGGCCCAGTAATTCCCTGAGAGAACAGCATCCCTCTGCCCTCCCCAACTGTGGGGGAAAACATTGGAGGGGGGGGGACAAGAGAGACCCTCCACCAGCCAGTTAGGCCTGGGACTGATAAGGACGAGGCGGGGTCCCCGTCCCTTGGGGGAAGGAAGGCGCCCCTGTAGTTCCCGTCTTGCCCTGCAGGAAAAGAAATGGGTCTCCCGAATGGAGGAGACCCATAACCTACGCCGGGCCAAGGGTGACAACCTCGAAAGGTGAAGCCATGCTGTCTGCCTAATGCAGATCGCTGTCCCTGTATGTTGTGAAGTGACTTAACATAGAAACATAGACTTTGACGGCAGATAAGGACCACTTGGCCCACCCAGTCTGCCCATTTCACTACCTACTGGATAAGCTGCAGATTCTAGTTAACCAACAGCCTACTGCCTGCCACCCTCCACTACAATTGCCTTGTGTCTGTCCCATGCATGTTTGAATTCCCCCACTGTTTTAGCCCCAACAACCTCCCCAGGAAGGCAGTTCCACGCATCCACCACTCTCTCCGTGAAAAAAGATTTCCTCACATTACCCCTGAGCTGTCCCCCCTCTATCTTTAAATTGTGTCCCCTTGTTCTTACACATCTCTTTTTCAGAAAGATGCTACCCTCCTGGACTTTGTATATTCCCTTGAGGTACTTGAACGTTTCTATCATGTCTCCCCGTCCCTCCTTTCATCAAGGGTATACATATTAAGCTCTCTCAGTCTCTCGTCATATGATTTCTGATGCAGAACCTGCACCATTTTAGTTGCCCTCCTTTGGACTGCTTCCATCCTGTCTACGTCCAAGCGTAGATGAGGTCTCCAAAACTGCACACAGTACTCCAGATAGGGTCTCACCAACTGTCTGTACAGAGCGATAACCACTTCCCTTTTTCTACTTGTGATGCCCCTTCCTATGCATCCCAGTATCCCCCTGGCTCTCCTCACTGACTTCTCACATTGCTTACCCACCTTTAGATCATCAAGTATGACTACCCCAAGTCCCGTTCCATTTTTGTTGTTGTTAGTACCTCCCCTGCTATTGTGTACTCTTCTCCTGGGTTTTTGTTTCCCAGACTTCACTGGCATCGTAAGATGCCCTTGACTGGTGCCTTGCCAGCTCCAGAGCTATAGCCGAGAGGGCTATGGCTTGCTGGGTAGCCTCTGAATTAGGCAGTGATGCTAGTGCCTGGCCCAGCATCGCACACAGATGCCGGTTATAGGCTGCGTATTGTGCCTGATGCGAAACAATGGATAGTATCATCCACACAGAGGATAAAACTCTCCACCCCAGACGATCGAATTCTGCAGAGTCAAGATCTGGGGGTTGGTCGCAGACCGGATGTCTATGCCCGGTAAGGGTGTCCAGATGCGTCAGTCCCGAAGTGGGTGAGGCAGAGAGCCTGGCGACCCCTGGGGTGCACAATACAGTCTCCGGCAGTTCATAGGTACTGGAACAATGGCATAAGGAAGCTGCCAGGTGCTGTAGAACGCCTCCTGGAAGGGAACTGTCCAGAAGGGGAACCACCAAATGGTGTGCCTCGAACTCACCCAAGAAGGCTTGCATTGAACGTTCGGTATTTTGATGGGCAAAACAGGTGATATGCAAGTCCCTGACCAGCCTCGCTAGAAAGCCCTGATACTGGGTCTGATCAGCATCAGAGGATACGTGTACGGAAGAGGCTGAGGAACTTGCAGAGTCAGACTTTGGCTGCGGAGGGGGAACCAGTCGAAAGACCTTTTCGTCTATAGCCCTAACCTCCTGGGGGAAGTTCGCAGCCTGGGACCTAAATTGTTCCCAGGTCAAAGGACCCGAAGGATCAACATGGCCTGGGAGAGGAGGAGCTGGACGCAAAGGCATGGGAGAACCTGTCATCGTACATGACGTGCCTCTGCCAGGGCTGGAAGACAGAACAGGCGATCCTCGCATAACAGGGAATATGCAGGTCTGCAAAGTCACCATCCTGTTGAGAAAAGTAAAGCAGTCAGGACTGAGCCCTATAGGGGAAACTTCCCTATGAGGGGACCGGGATCGCATGGATCCAGATGGGTGGTCCCCATCCCCACCACCCAATGAGGACTCCCTCGGAGACAAGGGAGAAAACACAGGCTCAGCACTGTGGCTCATCCTGAGGCCCTGGAGTGCCATGGAGGTGTGCCGCTTCCCCTCGCCCCATCCCCTCAACCCCACCGACTCTGAGCAGGACCACTTCCTCGCACCCTGTGCTAAAGAACTCCCCAATTCCGCAAACTCCACGAGGAGAGTTGCAGAGAAGGGGGATTTGGTCTTGACCTTGATAGAGAAGATGGCACCAGGGATGGCAGCTGACCTCTCCACCAAAGCCTGGACTACCACACCCATAGCAGCGGGACCGCCAGCCCGAACCTGCCCCCTCCAAGCCGCCATCGGCTCGAGAGTCGGCATCGGCCGCAGTCACCCGAGCCACAGGTGGGAGCATCTGGGGAGGCGCAAGAGTGCTAGGCCATGGAGAACCCTCCTACTCATAGGAGTCAGGCTGCCAGTCTGGATCAGCCACCAAATCATCCGGCTCCAAAGAGGAGATGATCCAAAAGATCTCTGGACCAGCGGCCCTGCTGGCTCTCTCGCCAGCGGTGCCACTGGCCTCGCAGCCCTCAAGGCATCACCTCGCTCACCAGAGCTGCGAACAGTCCAGGGATCTGAGGCAGCACCAACGGGTGGCGCCAAGGAATGCCCCGCACTGGGATCCGCAGTTGTGGGCCCCAAAAATGTCGGAGCCTGCACCTCCGAAGAGGTGATTGCCAGAGCAGTGCTCCCAGCCCCGAGTGGAGCCAAACCTGACCTCTGGCACTGCAGTACAGACCTCCTCCATGGCAAGGCTAGAAGAAGAGGCGTCCCCCTCTTCATGGGAAGGGACCCAGAGGAGGGGCCTAGGGTACCACGCTTGGACCGATGTCACTCCCCCTGAAAGTCGGCAGAGCCCTGCCAACCTTCAACGTGCAGTGCTCCAGAATGCGTCGGTCCATAGAGAAGCAGGTGTCCATGTCGTGCTGGGGTCCAAGGCAGGTGAGGCAAACATCATGTCGGTTGGTAATTGAGATTTGCCAGCTGTAGGGACACAGATGCATAGGATTCCAGCCCGTTTTCTTAGAAGAACAATTCTTGTCCTGAGGACCAGGCATGATGCGATGGTAACGGAATACAAAAAAACAGTAAAGACTCACCGCTTAATAAAAAGAAAAGATCTTACCGGTAAGTTGATAAATGGTGCCAAGTGGGCAGCAGAACTGAGGCAGGCAGAGCTGGATTGAAGCTCGGCGTTGAGAGGACTGCTCCAAGGAGCGACAACTCTGAGGCTTCGAAGGCTTCACCCGTCAGACTAGGCCGCAATGGCGCAGAAGTAAACACGAGTTGCAGTCAAGGTGCTGTCTCTACGGTGGGAGGAGCAGAACTGAGGTAGAGTAGGAGCCAACGGCCATTACTGGCCAACACGCGAGCACCACGCAATGCATCTGCCTTGTGGGTGGTGCCAATGGCACTCACTGTTCCCTCCTACATAAAAAAAAAATAAAAATAAAAAAAAAAAAAGCTCCCGCGGGGTGCTTGTCTCTGGCCAATCACCCACCAGTGATGAATGGTGAAGACTGACACAGGGAAGATTTGCTGTTTCTGGAAATCTTACAGAAGAGTGTACAGTGAGGTAGACTTTCTATCCAATAATAAGGTGAAGGAGAAAAGGTCCCCTGGGGCGGGCCTATAAGTTGGCAGACTGTCATCTTACAGTCAGGGTGCAGAGCAAAATGACAACAACCAGAGTCTGGTACAGTTTACTCTGGATACCAACAAAGTGAATAGGCCACCCTGTTCACTTGGAGTGACCACGACTAACAGGGCATGGGGCAGCCCTGAAATACTTAGTAGCTGCCCCCACAGGTGGTTGTGGAGGTAGAGGCTGGACCAAGATAGGTTGCTGAGGCACTTCCTGTTACATCCAGGGTGGTGCAATTAGGCACATGATTGGACTTGGCCCAAACAACAACCGTCAACCTTGGCCCTGGGTATATGCTCCAGAAGCCTGCTGCTGTCATGTGGCTTTCTTTCACCAGTGACGATAAGAGCCCGATAACAAGGATGAGTAAAGTACAGTTACGTAAAAACTTACCATAACAGTAGATCTTCGAGAGGAGCTCTTGCAGCAGGTAATACCATGAGGACTAAGGCTGCCAGGCGTTGGGACCCCACGGAAACATTTTCTAGCTAACAGTCTGTGTCGGGGGACCGACGTCAGATGTAGTGTAAAGGGGGCAGTCCCTTGGCGCCACCTCAATTCTCCCACTGGAGACTGGCTGAAAAATAGATGGAGAACTGAGGAGGCTCTCCCATCCCCAAAGAGAAGATGTAATGTGATGTCCCGGGAGCAGGTGGGTGGGAAAACCACACCTGCTGCAAGAGCTCCTCTCAAAGATCTACTGTTATGGTAAGTTCTTACGTAACTGTACTATCTCACTTTGAGGGGGAGCTCTTGAAGCAGGTACATAGATACGTAGATAGACAGACAGTGTCAGCAGATAAGGGCCTACAGCCCACCCAGTCTGCACATTTGAGCTTGTAAGTTTACTTTATATTTTCCTAGAAGTCTGTTGCCCCTTAACCCTGACCTCCAGAATTCCTTTATGTCTATCGCTTGCATTCTTAAATCCCGTGATTGTTTTAGCCCCCACCACTTCCTCTGGCAGGGCGTTCCACTTGTCCACCACCCATTCTGTGTAGAAATTCTGCCTCACATTTCCTCTGAATCGTCCTCCCTCCAACTTCATCCCATGCCCTCTAGTCCTGGAACATCTTTTTCGCTTAAAAATAGTGTATTCTTGCACCCTGTTCCTCCCTATAAGAAACCTGTATGTCTCTATCTCCCTCCTCTCCTCCAGAGAGTATATATATTCAGTTCCTTCAACCTATCCTCATAGGACTTGTGATGCAATCCATGTGTGGGCGTGGACAGCCAGTTCTGAGTGCTGTATCATTTTTTTTTTGTAAATATAAAAATGTATTACTGATTTGTCTCTGCTGAAAAATCTGGTGCTCTTGGAGTGACCTCGCTCACCCCTTCCGCCCAGGTTTCAGCTGAAAGATGAAAGCCATGAGAAATGCTGAAACAGCATGTGAGACCTCGCATGCACACAAGTTTTAGATAGCAGGTGTTATGTGGTAGGCCAGAAGCTAATTACAGACCAGTTCTTAATCAAGGATCTCCTATTTTTAAGTTAATTATAGCTGTAGTTGCTAGGAGGGAAATCCTAAAGTTTTATAACGCTTAGAGGAAGAAAAGCAGGTTGTGATGTATTAGTGCGAAATCATAAATGCTTTCACGTCCTGGAAGGGGGAAGCTTATCATGAGATCAAAGAATTGTCATTTGCAGAACATGAGTCATGCTGAGGTTGCAGAATTTAATACTTGGAAAAGGACATCCTGTTTTTATTTAGATTTTTTTATATATTCTGACAGAGGAGGGGGCTAGGTGACCTTACACAAAAGGGGCTGGCAAACAGTTTGCTTTAAGGAATATTCTGTTTTATTACACAGAGACACTTATCTAGACTCTGACAAAGAAACATCTGTGAGCACTTTTAAGCAGGTCTTTAGAGAGAGACAAACCTAAATATTGTTGTAGGAATTGCACTGTTAAAACCTGTTTTGTTTAAGTGATTTGTATGTCTTGTGATATTATAGTTCTGTATTTTGTGTTTTACATATTTTTATCTATTTTAGTGAAACTCTTTTTAGAGCATACTTGTTCTGTCTTTGATTTCTTTCTTTTGAAAGGGGAGTATATATGGTTAAAGCAGATACTGAGCATAAGCTTGAATGGTGATACCAAACTGGAAAAAGGTGAGCATTTTAAATCTGAGGTCTTTTATTACAGTTTTTAAGGGTTCATTTCTGTATGCCCGGTTAGGTGCCCGTAGGCAAAGATATCTGGCCCCTCGAAGACAGAAATATCTGAGCCTGTGCATTGGGTACACTAGCAAGAAGTTAACAGTTTGAATGCCTCCAAGACTTGAGACCAAAGGTTGATTGGAATCCACAAAAACAGCCAAGAGGGTTACCTTGTTCTGTTAAGCTGTTCACAAGACTGCACTCGGAGGTTGGCACTTTGGGAGTAGAGGGCTGACCTGCTGAGTGGGGTTGACACACCATGTACCATCTTTGTTGCCCTCCTCTGAACCTTCTCTACCCTATGTCCTTACGTAAGTAAGGTCTCCAGAACTGTACACTGTACTCCAGGTGGGGCCTCACTAGTGTCTTGTTTAGTGGAATTATGACCTCCCTTTTCCTGCTGGTGATGCCCCTGCCTATGCATCCCAGCATCCTATTTACTATACCTGCTACCTTGTCACACTGTTTCCCTACCTTGAGTTCATCAAAGAGATAACCCCAAGATCCCTTTCCTGCTTGGTGCATGCTATATCCTCACCCCCCAACTGATATACTGTGCCAGGGTTTTTGTGTCCCATGTGTATTATCTTGCACTTCTTTGCATTGAATTTCAACTGCCAAACCACTAAGTAATACCATTAGGACCGAGTCCCAAGCAATGCCCAAGGAGAGACCCAGATCAAAGAGGGCGGAGAACAATAAACACTGTGGTAAGTTAGGAGGAGTCCCTGGAGGACTGCTAGACCAAAACCTGCTCTCATTCTGAAAAGCAATGTCCAGACTGTAATGCCTCACGAAGGTATGCACTGAACTCCAAGCAGCAGCTGCACAGAGGTCTGCTAAAGAAACATTCCGCAGGGAAGCGAAAAATGTCACCACCCCTCTGACAGAATGACCCCCTCACCAGTCCCAATAGGGGTATGATGTGGTGCTGGTAGCAAAAAGTGATGCAGTATACTAGCCACTTAGTAAGGGTTTATTTTATAACTGGTGCTCCAAGTTTCTTATGGGCAAAAGAGACAAACAATTGGTCCGTCTGTCTGGCAGATCTAGTCCTAGCCAGATAGTAATGTAAAATTCTATGTACATCCAGAGTATGTAACAATGCCTCCCCATTGTTCGAGTACTCTGGGTAGTAAACTGGTAGTTGAATGTCCTGGTTCAACGTGAACTCGGATGCTACCTTTGGTAAAAACTTTGGGCTCGTATGCAGGGCTACCCTGTCCCTGTGAAAAACTAGGTAAGGCTCTTTACACATCAGAGCCTGCAGCTCGGAAATCCTCCTCCTCCATGCTGAATTGATGGCAACTAAAAATAATGCCTTCCAAGAGAGAACTGAGCATCTCTAAAACAAAAAGGAGATCCCAGGATGGTACTGGGTCTCTCCTGAGAGGTTTCATATGCAACATACCTCTCAGGAAGGTCTTGCAGATGTCCAGCTGTGCCAGAGTCTTCCCATCTAATGGTGCATGGTCAGCTGACAGAGCACAGAGATGCACCTTTATGGATGAGTAACAGACCCAAATCTGACAGGTGGAGAAGATACTCCAGCACAGATTCCACCGGACAACCCAGGGGATCCAGAGAATGGGGAATAGTCCATAAGCAGAAACGCTTCCATTTCATGGCATAGGTAGTTCTGGTAGAGGATCTTCTAGTTGCCACGAGTACCTCTGCCACTCTAAAGGATACTCCAAACATGTCCCTGGCTAAGTCCGCAGGAGTCAAGCATGCAGGTGAAAGGACTGAAGGTTCAGATGGACTAACGTCCCTTGCTCTTGGGAGAGCAAGTGAGTGGAGAGGGGCAATGGAACTGGCGGTTCCAATGCCAGCTGTTGCAACAGTGGGAACCAAATCTGTCGAGGACAGAATGGTGCTGCCAGTATCATCCTGGCCTCTTCTGCCTGCAACTTGAGCAGGACCCTCTGAAGCAGAGGAAAGGGAGGGAAAGCATACAGAAGCCTCCGTGTCCAAGAAAGGGACAATGTGTCTCATCAGAAAACACCAGGCCCTGGATCTAGTGAACAGAAACTGGGCAGTTTGGCATTGTGTGGGGACACAAATAGGTCCAGTTCTAGCTGACCCCACCTTTTGAAGATGTCATCTACGACTTCTTGATGTAGTTCTCACTTGTGGTTCTGAGATCAAGAGTGACTTAAGCTGTCTGCGAGGACATTGTGGATTCCTGGAACATGAACTGCCGTGATGTCCAGTTTGTGATCCACCGCCCAGGACCAAACTCTCCTCGCTTCTCTGCATAGGGGATACGAGTGTGTATCCCCTTGCATGGTGACATGGAAGACTACTGGGGCATTGTTCGACTGAACCAGCAGAGGTCCGGCAAGAAGCACCCCTTGGAAAGCTAGAAAGGCATATAGAACGGCTCTCATCTCAAAAAAATGTTTACGTGAAGAGCTCATTCTGTTGAATTCTAGGAGCCCCTTGTCTGATGCAAAGCAAGATGTGCTCTCCATCCCAGTACCAATGCATTGGTGGTGAGAGTCTGTAGTGGACTGGGTTTTTGAAATGGAACCCCTATGCTCAGGTGGGCTGGGTTGAGCCACCAGGACATGGACTGTCACACTGTGCTGGAGATCTGAATGGCCTCTTCCAGCTCATCCATACTTTGGTCCCATTGAACCATGAGGTGCATGCCACTGCAGAATCCTCATGTTCAGATGCGAGAATGGAACTGTCGCAATAGCTGCTGCCATGTGACCCAACAATTGTAGAACCACTCTTGCTGGAACCAAGTTCGAGTCATGAATCCTACAAGCGACTTCCCTTAGCCTCGCTGACCTGTCTGTGGGCAGAAAGGCTCTTCCTTGGACTGTGTCCAGGACTGCTCCAATATACTGCAGCCTTTGAGCTGGCCACCATTGTGACTGACAGATTTAGGGTGATGCCCAACGTCTGGAACAGGCTGAATGGGTCCTCCAAGGTCCTGTTCAATTGGTCTTCTGTTGATGCCGTAAGACGCCAATTGTCCAGGCAGAGATATGAGAAGTGACTCCTTCTCCCGAGGGCCGCCACTACCACTGCTAGGCACTTGGTGCAAACCTTTGGTGCTGAGGACAGGCAGAATGGCAGCGCCCGGAATTGGTAGTGTCCTCCTTGGAAGGTGAAGCATACTTCCTGTGGGACGGCAGGATCTTGATGTGCATGTAATTATCCTGCATGTCCAGTGAGCAAAGCCAGTCTCCTTGGTGGAGCACTGGTAACAGGCTTGCCAAGGTCACCATTCTGAACCTTTTGTATTCGATAAAGGTGTTCAGTTGACTCAGGTCCAGAGCTGGACGGAGGTCTCCCATCTTTTTTGGGACAAGGAAGAAATGGGAATAAAAAACATTTCCCCTTTGAGCCAAAGGAACCTCCTGGATGGCTCTTTTATCCAGTAAGGCCTGTATCACTGCCCGCAGGAGTAGTGCATGGGAGGGGAAGCAGTGGGAGGGGAATGGTGGGTTGTCCGGTGAAACTGGGTGAACTCTAGGAAGTATCCCCTTTCTACCATCTGGAGGATCCATTGGTCCAATGTTATACTACACCATCCCAATAGGTAAAGGGACAATCTCCCTCCTACCACCTCCCCCTGCACCGGCTGTGGTGGTGGGGGGGGGGGGTCGGTAGGGAGTCATGCAGTGTTTGAGGGGGTAGGCAGGGGAGGTCTTGGTGCTTTGGGGTTTTGGGGCCCTGGGCGCCTGAAGGGACAGGATGGCCTTTTCTTTTAAAGCCTCCCTTGCATTGTGTCTGGCACCTTCCTTGCTGTCCCTGATTTTTACGAAAGGGATCGCAGCATGTGGATTGGGGCTTCGAATGGTACATTCTGTGGACTTCAGACACAGCTTTACCAGAGTCCTGAAGCCTGGTGATCAGTTTTTCGGTGTCCTGACCGAACAGGACTGGTCCTTGGAAAGCAGCATCCAGCATAGCATCCTAAAGATCCTGACGGAAGCTCAAAACTCTGAACCAATCATGCCTCTGCATACAGATGCTGGTGGCTGCTGCTCTTGCTGCTGTATCTGCGGAGTCATAGGAACTCCTGCAGACATGCTTATCCACATCCATGCCAGACAATCACACCAAATCTGGCTGTACTTTGGCCAGGTCCATCGCCTTTGCCCACAGGGAGTTTTGGTAGATGACCATGTGGGCCAGGAAGTTGAGTGACCTGACAGTGCAAGTTGCTGAGGAGTACACCTTGCATCCCATCTGGTCTAGTTTCTTTGATTCTGGGTCCGGTGGCTGGGCACTCATGTGACATAGTTGTTGTGCCCTGCCATGAGCAGCTATCAGGACCACTGGGTCTGCCCTTGGGTGTTCTCAGAGAAAAGGCTCCCCTCTTGGGGTCTTGTAGAGCCTATTGGCCTTTACAAGGAACTGCAGTCATAGTGGCCAGGTGTCTCCAGGTGGATTTGGTCATATCCTGGAACGGCTCCACTAAGGGAGGGATGACCAAAGGTTTTGGATCTGTGGCACCTAAGAATCTGGCCAGTCTGCACCTTTCTGGGTCCAGTTCTTCTATGTCCCATTGATAAAGCACCTGAATATGGCGCATAATGTCCAAAAAGGACGGGTCATCCAGGGGTGACCTCGGGGAGTACCTCGGATTTGGAGACGGAATGGGAAGCTCATCTTCTGAAGAGTAGTCTGTAGACAAGTCCCCTGTGTCATCTTCTGACGTCGATAGCGGGCGGCCGCTGGATGAGGGGACAGACGAAGGATGCCTCTTGCAGCCGTTCGAACCTGGCATCCACCTGTTCTCTTTATTCTGCGGCCGGTCCTTTGGCGTCAAAGGCCGCTCAGGAGTGAGGTGTGTGGTGGGTGTACTGGGGATGGATCCCTGGGTCGATGGAGAAGATCTCCCCCTTTACAGTATTCCACCATGTCTGAAAAAGTGCCCCCACCTCCGCTATAGGAACAACTGGGGGTGGCGGTGTCTGATTTTGAGCAGAGGGACCCGGCGTCTCGTCCAAAGGAGGAGTCATCTGGTTCATGGGTTCTTCATCCATGGGTGCCTCAGAAGTCAGGTCCTCAGTATCTGGTGGCCTGACGTCTGGCTCCTCTGATGGAAGCAGTTAGGCATCCAGTACCCCCACATCAGGGGAAGCGGTCACCAACAGCCGGTCTTTAGGTGCCAACGGCCTTTCCTTCACTGGAGGTGCCTCCTTGTTTGACGTCAAGTTGGGGTGCCCTGTTGTCTGGGAGGCAGACAATTCCCGGTGCTCAGGCAGTGGAGACATCCAGTACCTGATGACCTTTCGGCGTTTCTCTGATTCATCCTTTTTCTTATGTTTGTCTGACGAGTCAGAAGACTTACGGTGGTGGACACCGCTGCTTTGCCCATAGCCAATGCCTGTCCCTCCTGGGTCAACCCATGTTTATGGGGTCGGTGGGCCAAGGGGATCAGAGCGGACGACTGTCCTGAAGAGGAAGACTCCTTACCTTTTGCCTCAGTGGAGGCAGTAGTCTTCCTCTGAGCATCCCTGAAACTGCTTTGGTACATGGGGGAACAGACTCCGACCTCCCGCCAGAGGTGAAAGTGGCCAACGCCTGGTGAGGCAACTTCAGGCAGGACTCTGACTTGGCCTCTCCTTGTGGTGGTGTTTCCCTCCTGATCTCTTCTCTTGGGGGGGGGAGCTCCCTGGTAGAAGAGGACAAACTGTGTCCTGAAGGGGCCTTCTGCATGGTGGCTACTTGCTGCTCAAAAAGGTAGGCCTTCAAGGCATTGGTGCAGTGAATCCTGGTCTTGTTAAATTTAGTGCAGTATGGGCAACCGTCAGACCGGTGGTCTGGGCCTAGGCAGATGAGGCAGGCAGAGTAGCTGTCTTTCACCGGGATCTGCTTACCGCACGCACACTTCTATTTTCGCCATCGAGACGATGAAGACATGAAAGTGTGATGGAAAAAAGTGTCGAAAAAATGGTAGGTTTTCGACAGCGGGAAAAGAACCGAGGTGGTGCTGGGGGACCGCCCCCTTTATAAAATGTTTGAGGTCGGGTGGAGCCAATGACGGGGGTGGTCCCTTGCCACAGACTGCTAGCTAGAAAATGTTTCCATGGGGTCCTAATGCCTGGCGGCCTTAGTCCTAATGGTATTACCTGCCGCAAGAGCTCCCCCTTGAAGTGAAATCTGGATGACTGCCATCTACAATGTCGAGAGCAAGAACCTAACTTTGGTCTTGAATGTCAAAGTCAGTGACCAGCGGCGTGTCGCAGGGCTCTGTGCTGGGGCTGGTGTTATCTGGTCTGTTCATACTAGATATTGCACATGAGGTTGGGAGCAAGATCAGTTTGTTCGCTGATGACACCAAGATGGGGGCTGTTGTGGATGACACAGAGAGGGTGGCAGAAGCTACAGGGTGACCTAACCAGACTTGGAGTGGTCAGCAAGGTGGCAGTTGGGTTTGAATGCAAAGAAGTGCAAAATTATGCACTTCGAGGTGAAGAACTCGCGGAAGGAATACTGGTTGGGTGGGGTGCAGTTAGGTGTCACTGAGGAGGAGGAGGAGAAGGATCTAGGGGTCACAGAAATGAACAACACCATTTAGTGCCGAATGGCTGCAGCTAAGGCCAATAGGATGCTGGGATGCATCGCGTTGCAGTTCTCGTCCAGGTACAAGGATGTGATTGTGCTCCTATACAGGTCCTTGGTCAAGCCGCAGTTGGAGTACTGTGTGCAGTACTGGTATCTGATAAGGAGATTAGGATGCTCGAGGCGGTGCAGTGTAAGGCAACAAAAATGATTCAGGGGATGGAAAGCAGAACCTACGAAGAAAGGCTGAGACACTTGAGTTTGTACACCCTGGAGGAGAGAAGGGATCGGGGGATATGACTGAAATTTTCAAATATTTGAGGGAATTAACAAATCTGGCACAGAGGGGTTGTTTACAATGAGGAAGCGAAGGGACTCGAGGGGGCACAGGCTAAGACTGAAGGGTGGCAGATTCAGCAGGGAAATGAGAAGGCATTATTTCACTGAGAGGGTGGTGTTGAAATAGAACGCTCTACTGGAGGAGGAGGTGGCATGCAGTATGGTGGGAAATTTCAAACGGGCATGGGACAGGGCAAGGGGGGCTGGGTAAACACAGGTGAAAGGGGGGATGGGGTGGGGCAGCTGCAATATAGGGGTGTTAGCTGCACATTCAAGCTGACTTGATAGACCTTGAGGCCTGTTTCTGCTGGCAAGTTTTATATGTTCATATGTCAATGATTCAGTCAAAGGAGCACTGGCACTGCCAACGATGGCTTCCCCCATTTTGAGGAGGTACAGCTAGCACTGGCTGGACTGGCAGCAGCACTGGAGTCAGTTCGATACCCAAATCCCACCCCTCTTGTCCAGAGTTGAGGCATAGTCAACACCTGGGTTACCGGCAAGGTCCAACTGCTCTGCCAACTGATCTACTGATGTTGAGGCCTTTGGGTGCCCAAAAGGAATCTCCGCAGGCAGACCTGTTTGACTTCCTCAAAGGGCAGCCGAACCTGAGGGCCTTCCACAAGGGGAGACCAAGAACAGCCCCTCAACAGATCGCACACCTACAACTAGAGTTATGTGTTCTTGTGCCTGTGGTGCCTACAAGACTCATCTTCAAATGACTGAATAGGCAACATAAATTCACAAAAACTTTAGACATCATGAGGAGTGGGATTATTCACTGCCACTCCACCTTGAACATTACCAGATCCAACACTGGACACTGAAGGTCTGGGGACTCTTATCCTCCATTGCTGCTAATTGTATAGCCTATTCTGGCATGGTGCACAGCCATCATACAGCCCACAGTATACCTTTGAGCATCCATATCCCATGATCCTTGACGATCTGCAGGTGCATGGCCTGGCATCATTGGCAGTTGTCCACATCATAGGAAATTCCAAAACAGTGAATGCAAGAATTGTGGCCGTCGGTGGTGGACATGGTGAAACTGCAAACAATGCACCTCTTAAAATCTGGCTTCCTTTTCTGTTCCTGGTAACATTTTACAGAGCAGTGAGACAGAGCTGGGATGCATATTAGAATGTAGGAATGAGCAATGAGACATGAGTTGACAAGAAAATCAAAAACTGAATAAGCTCAAGAAAAGCCTGATAGCTCAACAAAATCTAAATCTGCAAGCAACTGTGACAAAGGAGAGCTGTTCTTTCCAACAGAAGAAAATAATCTGAGAGCAGTAGCGGTGGAGCCGGAGGAGCACATGATTGGGTGGTAGTTAGGAGTTAAGCTTGAAGCCCTTTCAAGTAACTGAGCATACAGAATGGAAGACTGCCTAAGTGTGGATAGTGAACTGAATCTAGGTAACTATAAAGCAAAATTCCTTTCCTTCTCATGATGCACTGGGCCTTCACCTTCCCCCAGGAGCCCATGTCTGTTCTGCAACTGGAGTCCTTCAGGTGGTGGTGCATAGTCCAGTCCCCACTGTGTATAACACATTCTGGCAGAGTCACTACAGCTGCAAATGCATTAACTAGATAAGATGGACTTAAACATACACATGAATTGCTTTAAGTAAGGCCTACGATACTGTTCCACATATGACTTGTGAACAAGCCTGACAGTGGGTCACAAGGTGGTAAACTGGGTTAGGAACTGGCTGAATGATAGAAGATAGAGAGTCATGGTAAATGGTGCTCAATGCAAGGAAAGGAGTGTGACCAGCAGGGTGCCACAGGGATTAATCCTGGGCCCAGTCCTGTTTAATGTCTTCATAAGTAAAACTGCGGAGGGGCTAGAGGGGAAAGTGTGCCTCTTTGCAAATGACACTAAGACTTGCAACAGGGTGGACACTCAGGGAAGGGTGGAAAAAAATGAGGAGGGACCTAGGTAAATTGGAGGAATGGTCTGAAGTGTGGCAGCTCAGATTTAATGCAAAAAAGTGCATAATCATGCATTTGTGTTGCAGGGACCCCGGGGGGGGTAATGTTCACCAAACAGGAAAGGGATATGGGGGTAATCATACTGGATGACCTGAAGGTGGTTAAACAATGTACCAAGGCTATGGGGAGAGCTAGTGGGATGCTGGGGTGCATAGGGAGAGTTATCACCAGCAGAAGGAAGGAGGTAGTGATGCCACTGTGAAGATCACTGATGAGGCCTCATTTGGAATACGGTGTCCAGTTCTGGAGGCTGCTTCTCCGTAAGGATGTAGACAGAGTGGAGGCAGTAAAGAACGGCAACAAAGATGGTGCAGGGCCTGCACTAAAAGTCACATGAGGAGAGACTGGGAGACCTCAATATATATACCCTGGAAAAGAGAAGAGACAGGGGTGATGTGATAGAAACCTTCAAATACCCATGAGGCATAAATAGGGTGCTGGAGGGTAGCATCTTTCAGAAAAGGAGATGTTCAGGAATGATGGGACATGACATGAGTTTGGAAGGGGGTAGATTAAGGAGTACCACGAGGAAGTATTTCTTCACAGAAAGGGTGGTGGAACCTCTAGAGACTTCACAAGTCAGTTTCATTATGAAAGAGACAAAAACAGAATGGACGCATTTCACATAATACTACCATACACTATAAAAAATATAAAATGAGCAACTTTATGCATAACCGATAAGACCTGTCACCTTGGGGTTCTGATTCCCATGGACCTCTCAAGCTTCCCTCTCCTGGTCAGAGGAAATCAGAACCCCTCTGTGGCAGAAGACACTGGTTGTGCATAGTTGCCCATCCAGTATTCTCTATATTTAGTGCTACATTGAGGATTTCTAAGTAATAAACCTGTGTCATACAGTTGCTTTAAATTAGACCAAGATTCTGGTCTATTAAATTAAAATTTGTTAAGATGAGGAGCAAAGTTTTTGGAAGAAACCAAAGGAATAACAACTCTATAAGTCAGGAGGCAATGTCTTATAAATTATTTTCTATGTAGGTGTGAAGGGCTTCCCAGCTGTCAGCTGTCCAACAATACCAATTTTTACATCTCTCCAACAAAGCAATAAAGAAAGGCAGAAGACATTTCACAAAACCTTGAGACAGAGATTGATGCCAGAGTTTAGCTAGTTATATGCTGACCGGCACAGCTTTATCAACTGCAGAATCAGTTTCAGTCTCACAGTTCTGTGAAATGGCTACTGCCTTGATTTAAGATCAGACTGATTTAGACAGGGATATGCCTGGACAGTTGACATCTAAAGGAAAGTTCAACACTTCATCCCCTTTGCACCTATGCTCCACTCTAGAAATTAAGTATTTTAATAACTTTATTTTAATTCTTTACTTCCTACCACTTGTACAAGCACAGTAATCCATTGCACAGTGTGGAGTGCACTGGGATTTATGCACGCCTGGCATTGTTAGTCACTTGCCAAGTGTGGGTAAATCCTAGCTCAACCCACACCCTGTTGTGGATTAAGGGAAAACTACATGTTAAAATCAGGAAAATATATGCATTACCTTTTTCTGTGTTTTACTTCATCCCAGTGGTTTTTTTTTTCTGCTCAAGCTGTGAGAGGAGTTTTTTTCTAACTTTCCCTGGCTGTTTTATGGCCCCTGGAGGCTGTCATTCAGGTTTTTTTTTTATTGCATCTTGTCCCAGAGAGTCTTCCCAGAGTACCCTTTGCTCTGATGTTCAATAGCCCCTGCAGGAGGCCAGTGTCTTGTTACAGGGTCTTTACAGCTCAGCCACAGCAGAGAGAACACAGCAGCCAGGAGTCACACTGCTAGTCTTTGGGTAAATGTAACAAGTTTCCTAAATATTGGTACCTTACCCAGCTGTGTTCTGCTTAGGGTATTGCTTGTGTGTGTGTTGATTCAGTTGCCTGTGTCTTGCGTAGAAGACAGTGCTTGTTGCCAAATGTAATAATTTTGCAGCTGTGGTCATCCAATGGCTAACAAAGGAATTCACACCTCTGGATGAGTGGGGGAGGGGATACCAGCAAAGCAGGAGTTTCTCAGTTTGCAAAAGGTAGTAAATTCAGAACTGAAACATAAAGAAAAGGCCCATAAAACACTTTGGAGGAGGTTTCAACTTGCAAAAAAAAAAAGGCAGTACTGGGGAGGGCTCAACTGTTGGAGGAGGTTTCAACTTGCAAAAAAAGGCAGTACTGGGGATGGCTCAATTAACTTCTTAAACCAGACAAAAAATAGTGCTCTCAAGCTCCCATACACACACACAGGCAGCGTAGTAATGAGGCTTCAGCGGAGGACACTATTTTTAACACTCCATCATGTTATTTGGAAGGTAATTTATGCAGAAAGTCCTTTTCTCAAAGTAAAATGTCTGCAGGATTACGTCCACTGCAGCCGTAAAAAAGGTAGCATGCACACCACCCCTCAGCAATTGCTATGAGACAATACTCGGTAACATTATATACATGCTTACTA
This sequence comes from Neoceratodus forsteri, assembly GCA_016271365.2. Taxonomy (NCBI): domain Eukaryota; kingdom Metazoa; phylum Chordata; order Ceratodontiformes; family Ceratodontidae; genus Neoceratodus; species Neoceratodus forsteri. Next base: position 516,105,013 of record CM028137.1, read on the forward strand.
GATGTTTGACAGCATCGTACAACAGTTGTCTTCCAGAAGGCTTATCAAAATCTCCCACAATCCAGAAAGTTACTGGCCTGATATATGAATCATCTAGAAGAGAGAAAACCACAGTCAGAAGACAATTCACTGGTGCCTTGTCATACCACCATCAGACTAAAAGTTTCTACTCTTCACATGCAGGGAATATCAGACTGCAAGCAGCACTTTTAACAAGTTACTGAAATACACAAATGAGCAAGCAAGGGTGCATAAGTAAGGGGCACATTATGTGTTGGGAAAACTGATTGGACATGCCATAAATTAGAGGAGAAAAAAGACCAACAGAGCTTGAGTTACCATAGATTTCTCTGGAGGACATTCCTGGACAGAAGCACACAGGACAATGAGCAAAGAGAAAGAAAAGGTCATATTAACATCAATATATTTTTAAATGTATTTTTCGCTCTTTACTGGTGCTGACCCCTTCTGCCTACCATCCCCAGACCCAACCAAACCTTCCCATGCACTTATCCATTCCTTTCAGGGGGACCACTAGGCCATGCCTGGCTCCATGAGGGATTTCATTAGGGGGGCAGCTATCCCCCCACAGGTCCATCTTGTGTGGGAAGGCCACGGCTTGTCAGGGTAGTGGAGCTCAAGACCGTTGGCACTATCCTGCATGCTCCAGGGTTCTTCCTGGCTGCTTTTCTTCCCAGGACACTAGCGGCAGGGGCAACAACTGCACAAACTTACACAACTGCATGGCTGTACATGGCACCAGCCAGCATCCACCATCCCAAAGTGGTATCTGATTCTACCACCACACACGTGGTGATTTTGCAGCGGAGCCAGCTGCCCGGCCTCCCTGAAGGAGAACATCCTTTGGGACACTCAATCCTCCTCCTCCTCCTAGCGGGCCCAAGCACAGCATTAACATCAATATTAAAAACAAGGTATCTTGATTTCTCGCTTATACGGTTCCGAGATCATAAACAGACACCAATTCACTGGTACAGGCCTTGAACTTTTCTTTAAAGTTTGGCAATCTTTAGTAAAAAGTTACATGTAGTAAAAGTCAGGGATGGAGTGATCAATTTTTGGTTTTAGTTCCATCGTGTTTCTGAGATTCCCTAGGATACTCATATAAAGACTAGGAGACAGTAACATTACAGAGCTGATACTACGTTCCTAAGCTATCATCTGATGTTGCTGGGCTATAATGAATACAATTTAGGGACAATGCAGCAATTTCCATCAAATGTGAGTTTACTTCAGCCTCAGTTTTCTCTACTCAGAAATTCATGCTGAAAAACTGTTCACTGGAAAGAAATGATAGCAGCTAACTGCTGAATATTATTCCTGAATGGAAATAAAAGCAGAAAAATGTTAAAATCAAGCAAGTTGCAATTAAATTTTTTTTTCAGGTTAAAACTACACATCAACTATTTATTTTTCTGGCTGTGACCATTGATGCAGTTTTGTAAAAATCACTCATGGTCAGATATTCAAATTCCCCACAGGGAAGGGGGGGTCATCATATAAGCCCCATACATATTATGTGGGACAGCCTCCAAGTAGTATTTTTAGTGCTTAAAAAATGTTTTCCTTACCGTGCTAATTTTATAATCTGGCTAATTCTGCTGAGGGTGTGCCATTATGGTGATATAATCACACTTCTCAGGTGCACTTCACTACACCCGGCTACGCCTTGTGTCTAACAAAGGAGTGCATTTACATCACCATGATGCACAGTCTGTCATGTCTTTTTGCGCTTTTAAGAGCTCCTGAAAAAACAGAAGGATTTCCAAGACATTCAGCACATCACTACAAAAGAGCAGAGATCTACAGACAGCCCTGCATTACAATGACACACCATCTCCAATACTCAATAACCCACCTAATGTTATACAGACAACCACCAAACCTGAGTAGACCACAGGTAAGGAATAATGACCTTTCAGTACAAACAAGCAGACAAGGAACAGGAAAATGCAACACATTCAAAGGTAATGCACATGATTGAAACATGTCACTCTTAAGATGCCACGACAAATGTCCACATGGATGGTATGTGTATAAAACGGAATAAACACTCTGAAAACAACTGAATGAATAGATTCCCCAGTGGACATCCAATCAGTAATGGGTGAGTGCTTTTCCCAATATATCCATCCCCTACCACTGCCTGAGGGATCTTAAAGTCAAAATTTTGAAATGGAACTTCAAAGAACTTCAGGAATTGCTACTTTGGGAAATAACTTATTAGGCTGCTTGGAACAAATAAATATGGACGGAAAAATCTAAGCCTCCTTACACATTATGAGATCAAGATCAATTTCTTCATGTCCCTGCTATTTGTAACCTAGTTTTCTACTGCCACAAACTCTAGGCCTTATTAAAAATGTAAATATTATCCATCTGTGTGCTTGGGACATTACTGATAATCAAAGTCACTGGCTGAAAAACAGCTCACTTTATTTTCTTTATAAAGTCTCACAAGTCCTGTATACCTGAAGAGGTTTTCTGATTTCAGACAAAATGTTGCCCAATTGCTAGCCCGTTGGCGCAGCAGCTGGATTTCCACTTGCAACGCTGGCGACCCTGGTTCAGGAGCAGACTCTGGTTGCTGGAGGGCCAGCCAGGGGGAGAACGGCTTGAGCATCCCACAACAGCGCGCTGTCTACGGTGGGGGGGCACTGCCCACAATGCACTTGTGTGACCTCAGGTGGAGGCTCAGGGGATCACAAGCCCCCACTTGGAGGAATGGGTGGCCAAGATACGCAATGGACGTTGGCGCACAGTGCCTTGACTTCAGGGGCTTTCACTGTGTAGGGGAGAAAAACGGGAAAAACGCTTGCCGGCTCCGGGATGATGGACTTCCTGAAGCATGCCTCTAATGTGCCCCCGCTCACCCGACTACCTCTCTGGACTGACAAAATGAAGGATTACAGGGTGAAGAGACCCCACCTCGTCCCCGCTTGGGGGGCAAGCCGCAGCAGCATGGGGACCAGGAGGCAGGTCTGGGTGGCAGAAGGATGACTCCTTGGATGTCCTGAAGGGTCAGGTCAACAGAATGTAGGGCAGATAAAGAGCAATTAAAAAAAAAAAAAGGTTGCCCAATCAGCATTAGCAGAACTTTGTTTGACAGAAATAACCCCAAAAAAAATATTTGTATTTCCGGGCCTTCTGTATTTAATACTGATGGTATCTTCATTAGAACAAGATCTTTTTCCCCTTAGCTGTCGTTTATTAATGTTGCTCACTCCTTCTGCGAAATCATAATCCTCTGCTGATGACATCATATCAACCCTACTTATGAAGCGAGAGCAGGCAGACCTGATCGACCTAGAGATTTTGGACTTATATAACTATGTTGCCACATTATTACTTGCTGTCAAAGAAAGAAAAGTCGGATACTTACTGTAATTAAAGATCTTCCAGAATATCTTCTCCATGTAGTACCACTCTTGAGTCTAAGCTGGAGGCGCAAACACCCCCTGGAAGGGAGTCTTTTTGGCCAGCAGCCAGCAATGGCCACTGGTCTACTGTGCCTGCATGACCCTGTGTGGTGACCGTGCCTGCCATTAACCATTGCTGGCCCCCCCTCGTCTACCTCAGTTTTGCTTGCCAGGTGAGTGAGAAAAGGAGGGGCAAGCTATGCTTGCAGGACAGATAAAATAAAGGGACTAGAAAAGGATATAGGAAGAAAAGAAACAAACAAATACAACCCAACTACAGACCTACGGAGGAAAAAGAGATGAAAAGGAGACACATATATATCTGTTATAGGAACATGGTAGTGCTCCTATAGTTAGGATTGAGTGGACTGGTCAATTTAAACCCCTAACACTGCACCTTAATTACTCTAGCAGCAGTGGAATAACCAAAAAAAAAAAAAAAATGCTTGCGTAGTCAGGTTGGCATACTCTTAAGACATGGAAAGTTTGGTGACGGCAGCTTCTGCAGTTTCCTAGCTCTGGATACTCTATTTTGTAAGAAGTGTCACTTTTATCCTATACTTTTTTGCACTCATGTAATAATAACTTTTATTTGCTATAGCGCCTTTCACGCTTCAAGGCGCTGCGCAATCAGCCAAAATAATGAACAATAAATACAGATAAAAATCAACGGAATTCTAGGTATGCTTTCCCCCACAAAAAGGTCTTCAGTGCCTGCTTAAAGCACCCCATTGTCCTGCACTCCCGTAGCTGACGGGGCACAGAATTCCAGAGGGTAGGTGCCATAAACCCAAAAGCACGTGCACCCGATGACTTTAAACTCACCCTCGGAATTTCCAGCAACCCCTCGTCAGCCAAGCGGAGCTGTCATAGGGGGATGTAAGGAACCAGGAGCACTTTCAAGTAGTCAGGACCCTGTCCATGTAGGGCTTTTAAGGTCAATAAACCTACCTTGAAGGTGATCCGCCACTGAATAGGCAGCCAGTGCAGATCGCGCAGCACAGGGGTAATGCAAGTTCTTCTCAAAGCCCCAGTCAACAAATGTGCTGCAGCATTCTGCACTAGTTGCAAGCGGTGGATATCAACCCCAGGAAGCCCTAGGTAAAGGGAGTTGCAATAGTCAAGGCGTGATGTCACAAATGCATGGACCAAGACAGGTAGGTCACTGAACGGAACAAGATGCTTGATCCTAGCAATGTTCCTAAGATGGCAAAAGGCCAGCTTGACAACTGTTGACACCTGATGACGAAAGGTCAGGCCATCATCAAGCATCAATCCTAGGTCACGCACCCAATCAGAGGTGAGAATCTGTGCTCCCCCCAGGACTAAACCAGAGGGGAGCCCAGTCCTCAACCCCTCAGGCCTACGACCTGGGTCTATTACCAAGACCTCAGTCTTTCCTGGGTTCAACTTCAAACCGCTGGCACTCATCCAATCTTGGATTTCAACAAGGCAGCTTTTCAGTACTGAGATTGCACTAATCTGGTCAGGGGCAAAAGACAGGTAGAGCTGGGTATCATCAGCATAGCAGTGAAACCTCAGCCCGTACCATCTTACAATGTCTCCGAGGGGTAACATATACTCTGCAAATAACATGACGGACAGCACCGAGTCCTGAGGTACCCCACAAGGCAGAGAGAAAACCTCGGAGGAAAAACACTCGAGACAACTCTCTGCGTTCTACTGGCAAGGAAGGATGTAAACCATCTGAGAACTGATCCCGACGGCCCACAGATGGACCTCAAACACTCGAGCAGAACCCCATGATCTACAGTGTCAAAGGCTGATGATAAATGAAGAAGAACCAAAATGGAATGGTGTCTCCGATCTCTCACCATCAGGAGCTTCTTGAGCACCCGAACCAGAGCAGTCTCTGTACTATGCCTCTTATGAAAACCCGATTGGAGAGGTTCATAGAGATTATGGATAGTTAGATGGTTCTCCAGTTGAGCTGCCACAACTTTCTCAATAACCTTCCCCTCAAAAGGAAGGTTAGAGATAGGTCTGTAGTTTGCTAGGTTCTCCGGGTCTAAAGAAACTTTCTTCAGGAGAGGTGTCACCACCGCCTCCTTCAGGGAGCTAGGAAACTCACCCAAGTCCAGAGAACACCGGACAATCCGAGCTAAGACCGGGCCTATGATGTCACTACAACCCAAAATCAGGGAAGCAGTGCCCGCATCTAACTTACAGCTGGTGGGACGCATCCCCTGGGTAATTCTCATAATCTCCACGAGCTCCGGCAGATCAAAGGTACTCCAAGAAACTCTGGACTCTGCGACACAACACCAAGCAACGGCATCCCCACAGAGTAGAGTTGGCGGCATTCCTGCCTTATTCGCAAAGAAACAAGCCATGTCATCACAATCCTCTTGTGAAAAAAATCAACGGAATTGCTGACAGGCTGGGTTGCACAGCCTGTCAACAGTTCTGAAGAGTTGAGCTGGTCGGTTCCATGTGACAGCGATTTCCCTGGACAGGAATTCTGCCTTCTTACGTGTAATTTCTGTTTGATAGAATTCATAATGTTCTAACAAAATAAGGTGGTCAGCATCTAAGGCAGTCCTCCGCCAATGAAACTCTCACCTACGCCCATGTCTCCACAATTCCCTAAGAGTCCCATCAAACCATGGAGCCCCAGGGCGAAGCGGTCGGGGGCAAACTTGGGCAGGAGCAATCAGATCAAGAGCTGAAGAAATGGTCCTATTATAGGCTGTGACTAACTGCTCAGGATCTGTGCTGGCCTCATCCAACAACGAGACGTCCATCACCGCCATCAGGTCTTCAGGGAGCACATCCTGCAAAGATCGATAACTAATCATCTCCACAGGGGTCGACCTACCCAGGGGAGCTGAAAAATTGAACCCAATGGTGAAGTGGTCGGACCAGCTGACCGGTTCCACCACCAAGTCAGAGGCCACGATCCCCAGGAGGAAGACCAGGTCAAGGGAGTGACAGTCTATGTGAGTAGCTGAGGAAACAACCTGTGTGAAGCAGAGAGATGTCATCACCTGGAGGAAGCGTTGACCAAAAAGCAAATATTCGTCAACCCAGGCATTGAAGTCACCCAGAACCATCAATCTGGGCGATTCCAATGCCATGTCGTCGGCAAAGTCTACTACCTCCTGCAGGAATAGCTTCTCATCACCTGGTGAACGGTAGATGAGGGCTATCCTGCACCCTACACCAGCTACCACAGTACACTCAAATGACCTGGCCTCCTCAACTGGTACACCAATTAGGCCCAAACAGACTGCAACCCCGATCCAATCGGGCGATGTATAACAGAGTACTCGGTGGGAATAGCCGCCTCCAAAATAAGGGCAGCATTCTCATCTAACCAGGTCTCGGTAATGCAAACCAGGTCTGCCATACCCACAAAATCTGCAATAAGAGCAGTCTTGTTGCAAACAGATCTGTCACTGCATAACAGTGCCCGAGTTGGACGAGGTTGGTGAGCCGTCCCAACTATTTCTCCTCCCAAAAAGGAGGTGCCCTTGGGTATGGGAACCAAAATAGGATCACCATGTTCCAGCTGCCATTTCGCCCCAGGGCGTCTTCTGGTCCTGATCACCTCTATGGGAGAGCGCCACTCGTTCAGGCTCAGCGGTTCGTAACCCCACGCCCACCCCCGACACCTGCCCCTGTGAGCAATCCCCAATGCTCGACAGCGCACGTAGATAAAAGCAGGTGGGGGGAGAAAATGGGTGGAGGCGTGAGAGCGGAGGCCTAATAGCACAGGACGGGGCAAGCAGGCACATACTACCAATAATTATGACCAAACAATGGAGAAAGCAATCAAACCCCAAGTTCCAAGACATAACTATGAACAATTAAAATCCTAAAAACCCCAAAGCAATAATAACAAAAACCATAATACCAACCCAACAAAACATGTAAAACTACCCTCCACCCTCAATTGGATAGAATTTAAACCCAGAGAAACAAAAATAATAAAATCCCCTCTCACAGGATGTTAAATGCACACACAGATATGAATTCACCCCCTCCCGCAGCCCTCTCACAGCCGAGGGAAAAGGGGAGAGTTCTAGGCACTCCCACTGCCCAGAAAACACAAAACAGTTAAACAGCAACTGAAACTAAAATACACATCAAAAGATACTAAAATAAAATAAAAATAAATATGGACACCCTGGTCCTCTCACTACAAGGAGACCATAAAGCAAAATAAAAGTCTGGGAAGGAAGTCGTCCAATAGTTGGGGAAGTCACAAAGTCACAAAGAAATCCCTTCGAAAATCCAAGCGAAAACTTGCAGTAATCCAAGCATCAACTTTAAATCACAAAGTCAAGAAGGATCAGGAAGCCAAAATCCAGGAAATAAAACTGCTAAACCTTAAAGGGCCCAAAACAGAACACATCAGTAATCCAAGCATCAACTTTGGATCAAAAAGTCAGAAAAGGATCAGGAAGCCAGGATCCAGAGAATGAGACTGCCAAACCTTATAAGGCCCAAGAGGGAGCACAGCAACCTAAGGACCTCTGCCCAATAATGCTACAGTCCCACCACGATCCCTGGAACTGGTCAAACAAATAACCAGATCCAGGAATCTAGGGATTCTTAGGGCACCCCAGCCAGCTACCTGGCTGCCGATCCCTACACCCCCGTAAATGGTTCCAGAGTTATTAGGATTTTAAGTTTTTTTTTTTTCCTCTGAGCAAGCTCAGTAGGGTTTTTGGATGACCCTCTCATACAAACCAAAATTTTTCAGTTTGCAAGAGTTATTTTGATTTGTATCACTTAGGTGTTACGAACAGAAAAAAATTTCTGTTCATGACAGTCCCGTCTTTTTTTTTTTTCTCTTAAATACTAGAAAACCTTGACAATACCTAAAAATGATTTATTTTCAAAAAACAAACACCAGAATCTAAGTAAATGGGACCCATTTAGGTAGAGTCCGTCTTTCGGATGAGACATTAAACCGAGGTCCCATTTGCCTGGATTTATGGTAGTTCAGGTGGATGTTAAAGATCCCATGGCACTTATCGAAAAGAGTAGGGGAATTTCCCCCGGTGTCCTGGTCAAATTTCCCTCATTCACTAAAAATAACATTAACAGTTGCATCTGGTTCGAGGTCAGTTGGCATTCATCTGTATACCCCTCCCCAGGGTCGTGCCTGAAAATAGGCAGGATTTGTCTAGCACTTACCCAGTCAACAACAACAACAAAAAAAAAAAAATAAGATTCTGGTGTTAGATTTTTGAAAATGTGCATGGAAGTAAGGTTTCTGTGCACCTGAAATTGTGGGAGCCCCAGGTTTCTGTGCACCTGAAATTGTGGGAGCCCCAGCTTAGTGGGGGAGCCATTCACCTGTGTTTTCTGTATAAGAACAGTGGGACTTTCTTGTTTATCCTAGCTGCAGCTGGAGTTGTGCTGCCGGCTTGAGTTAGAGCAGCGAGCCAGCAGGCAACCTCTCCCTCCGTCTATCTATCTGAAAATTGGTAACTGGGAGAGGCACACTGAGCCAAGGTTCATTTCCAGGTGCAAACCAAGGAAGGGGAACAGTGGAAGAAACAGTAGCACAATACATAGCAGCAAAACATTTGAACAGCATTTGGCGGTAAAAAAAAAAAAAGGTACAAAATGAGAAAAACTACAGAACAATTGTGTATGCAGAATATAAAGTGTGGTACAGCTCAATAAGAACACCTCGCAAGTGCATATTCAGAAATGGTAGTAATACTTTCTGAACAAGAGCAATAATGACAACAAGCAACTGACCTGAGGCAAGTTACTGCTCGACCTTATCATGGAGGGAGAAAACTGTAGTGGTGTAGAAGTTAAAGGAGTGGGGACCCAGCCGACTGCTTACCAAGCTGGTAAAGACCTGACTGTAGTGGCATCAGGAGAAAGGGTAACAGGAACTGGTGGGAAAGGTTTGAAGTTTCAACTGATGCCTAAGGGGAGCAAGGGGATGGGGGGAAGCGGAGGGAGGAGGGTAGTTGGTTCCAGAGTGGTGGAGGTCAATAGGAGAAGGCATACTGCCCATCAGAGAAGCAGGGGTAAGGAGTGGCAAAAGTGTGATGGTTCCTTAAATGGAAGGAACAGGAAACGGGAGGTAGCTGGGAAACGAGAGGTAAGAGGGAAAGGAACCAAAGCAGTATTTGGATAAGGAGGAGGTACTGAGAGCCTGGCAACAAGTGGGCAGAGGGAGGATGGCTAGGGCTGAATACAGTGAACAAAGGTGGGTGTGAGGAAGGACTCTAAGGAGTTGTAGAGGGTGTCCAGTCTGGTGAGAGAAGTGGAAGGGGTGGTGCCAGAGACATCTGTGTAGTCGAAGGCAGGGAGCACCATTCTGGTAACAAGCTCCCTGCAGACATGCAGAGAGAAGTAATCTTTGTTGCAGTACAGGGCATCAAGCTTGGGAAAGAGTTTTGCATGGATGACATTGATGTGATGTGCGCCATCCACTGCACTGAAGGGCGGGGGGGCAATGAATCTGGCCAATTTCTGACTGGTACCAAAGATCATGGACACAGTTTTATTTTCAGTGTTCACTCCAAGTTGGTTGGATTGGAACCAGTGCAGAATGCTGCTGAAGTCCTGCTGGAGCAGGTCTTCCATAGCTGCACTGCAGGGACTGGAGGTGAAGATGACTCATCTGCATACACATGGATAGGCGACCTGGCATAGGCGGGGGGTGGGGTGGGGAGGCATTGTTTGGGAAGATGGAAAAAAGGATGGGACCCAGGATGGAGCCCTGTAGGACCAAACTCTGGATAGGAAGGGGAGGTGACAGGGCACCTCTAACCTGCACTGACTATTGTCGGCCAATAAGATAGGAACAGAATCAAGCAATGGCGGGAGCTTAGAGGCCAGTGGAACTCAGGTTGTCCAGGAGGAGTGGATGGGATCTTTGGCCAGACTGATGAACAGTGGTCGTAATGTGCCCCTGATCCATCCCAGAGAGGAGAATCAGTGACATGCAGCAGGGAGGAGACGGTGGAACGGTAGTTCCAGAAACCAAACTGGAGTGGTGAGAGGAAGTTGGAGGATGAATGGAAGTTGAGGACTGCAGACTGGACCAGAGGAGAGAGAGATGGGTCGGAAGTTGCCCAAGAAGAAGGGGTCACCCCCTTTGTAATGTGGAGTAGCACTGGCCAGCTTTCAGGAATCTTGTGATGTGGAATAACTGGTCAACTTCCCTCTCCTCCCTCCCTCCCCTTCTCTTTTTCTGTATTTCCCTCCCCTTCCCAGCTCAGCCAGCTTTCTGTGTTCAGTTCATACTAGGTGGACCGGAATGCCCACACCTGGTACCACATTCCCAACCCCCTCCCTTACAGGTCACCCTCTCCCAAAACATATAGATGGTGTACACACCCCAGTGCTGCCACAGACTACAAGCTTACCTCTCAGGCAGAACACAATCAGTCAAGATCCAGGATACAATCACCCCCCCCCATTTCCACAGGAGTCCCACAGGGCTCAGTGCTTGGACCCATTCTCTTCTCCATCTTCCTAAAAGACTTGCCCTCAGTATGCTCCCCCTCCTCCTCTATCCATATGTATGTCGACAACACCGTCTTGCTTTCCTCTGGCAAATGACTCGCCAATGTAGCAACCACCCTTCAGCATGACTTTTACCAGGTTCAGCTATGGTTTGCCTCACATCAACTATTCCTAAATGCCAAAAAATACTGTCTCCATGATGTTTGGCACTAGGCAGACTCTCTCTAGGCTCCACCCTTTACCTTCTTTCCATACCCTTGATTGGAAAATTCTATTGGACACCTCCTCATTCAGATACCTTGGGGTTTGGTTGGACAAACACCTCAACTTCTCTGGCCACACTGACGCCATCCTGAAAAAACTGCATCCCAAGCGTGGTGTCTTATTCAGGAACCATAGTTGTATACCTCTTACAGCGCAGTGTGAACTAATCCAGAAGATGAGCCTCCCCATTTTCGACTACTGTGATGTAGTCTATGGTGCTGCTCCCAAATCCTCCCTAACCAGATTGGACACACTAACTCCTTCTGTCATTTTGCCCTTGATGCTTCATCACACACACACACACACACACACACACACACACACACACATCACTGTGACCTCTACCCTGCCCTGTCCCTTCCCCCACTTGCCTAGAGGCACCTCATTCATTGTGCTAAACTCGCTTCTAAATTTTGGTTAGGAACTTCCCTCCTACCTCTCATGTTTACTCCCCTTCCCACTCCCTCAGATCCTCCGACACTCGCACTCTGTTGGTCCCCCGTCTAACCACTCTCATCGGACAGTCAGGCTTCACCCATCATTTCCCGCAAATCTGGAACTCCCTCTCCCCCCAAAATGGCACTCCTCCTACTCCCTTGTCTCAGCCTTAAACAACTTTATCTCATCTAACTGCTCCTGCTTTAACCCTCCTTAACTGTCCTTCTATACTTCTGCTCCTCTCCATGATTCACATTCCCTATTAAACCTTCCTCTCTCCCGAGCCTGTGTCTCAGCACACTCTCCTCTCCCTTCACTGCTACCCCTAGTCTTCTTCCATTACCAACTTGCACCTGCTTAGTTTTGACCTTTGGCAGGGTTCCCAGCATCCTGGAGAGGTCTAGCACTGGGCAAGCCTCCTCCTCCTCCCTTCCCTCCCTCTCTCTCCTTTCTACCCAACTTGTCCTTGCCTAAATCTGCCCCCTGTCAAAAATCTTAGCACCCTGGCGATGTCTACTCTCAGGTAAGTTTCTTCTCTCTCCTTTTTTTCCTTACCTCTTCTATCCCCCGTATTTCCCTCTGCTCAACTTGTTCTCGCCTAATTCTATCCCCTGGCAGGGTTCTCTGCATCCTGGAGGGCCCAGCTCTGGGCAATTACTCTTCCTTCACTCCCCCACCCCCTCTATCCTTTCTACCCAACTAATCCTCACCTGATTCTGCACTCTGGCAGGGATCTCAGCATCCTGGAGTGACCTAGTCTTAGGCAAGCTTCTTTCCCTCCTCTTTCCTCCTTTTCCTTAATCCTTTCTTTTCTCTCTTCCCAACGTGTCCTCACCTATATCTTCCCCTGGCAGGGTTCTCAGTATCCTGGAGGGGTCCAGCACTGGGAAATGACTCCTCCTTCCCTCCCCCTTGCCCCTCCATCCTTTCTACCCAACTCGTTCTCGCCTGACTGTACTCTCTGGCAGGGTTCTTAGCAAACTGAAGAGGCCTAGTCTTAGGCAAGTTTGTCAACCCCCCCTCCTCCATACCTTTACCATTCCCTCTACTATCTTTACCCAACTTGTCCTTGCCTACTCCTGCCCCTTATTACAAGTCCTCGCCTCATTCTGCCACTGGCAGCGATCGCCACACTCTTAAGGGTTCAGTTCCAGGTATGACTCGTCCTTTCCTATCCTTTACCCCACCTCCCTCCTACCCCCCTGCACTAAACAAAGGAATTAGTTCACTTGAGCTAATAAAGTACAGTTATGTAATAACTTACTGTAACAGTAGATCTTCGAGAACAGCTCTTGCAGCAGGTTACACCATTAGGACTGAAGCCGGCAGGCGTCAGGACCCCACGGAAATTTTTCTAGCTAGCAGTCTTCAGCAGATGTCGGTCCCGCCTCCGACATCAGGCGTAGTACATAAGGAGGCGGTCCCGCCAGAATCCCCAGTTCTCCCGCCGGAGATTCCCGGCCGCTGGATGACATCAGAAAAGGAGACCGAGGACCCGCCATCAGATGGCCAAGACAAAGAACCAACCTTTCAGAGTGTAGGTTGGAACCTACTTCCTCCAAGGGGGAATGGTGGGCGGGAAGGTACCTGCTGCAAGAGCTGTTCTCGAAGATCTACTGTTACGGTAAGTTCTTACGTAACTGTACTATCTTCTTCGAGGTACAGCTCTTGCAGCAGGTTACCCCATTAGGACTGATTCCCAAGCAATGGCACCTTGAAAAGCCATCAGGAGGAGGCAATACTGAAGTTCCAACCCGTCCTGAGCCTAGGACAGGAGGCCTTGTAGGACAGCAAGGCCGAAACCCGCTCTTCGCCGTGAAGCGATGTCAAGGCTGTAATGCCTGATAAAGGTGTGCACCGAGCTCCAGGTGGCTGCAGCACATATGGCCGATGTGGATACGTTCTTCAGTGCCACAAAGGATGTAGCCACTCCCCTTGCCGAATGGCCCTTGACCACACCTGGTAAGGGTTTCTGGCGTTTGTTGTAGCAAAAGGAAATGCACTGAATGAGCCAGCGTGAAAGGGTCTGTTTTGAGACTGGAACCCCCATCATCCTCTCAGCGAATGAGATGAACAGCTGTTCCACTTTGCGGTGTTGTTTGGTCCTGGTCAAGTAGTATCTAAGACACCGGTGAACATCCAGGGTGTGAAGTAGTGCTTCTCCTCGATTAGCGTACTCAGGGAAGTACACTGGTAAATCAATGTCCTGGTTAAGAGTGAGGTCTGAGACCACCTTAGGCAGGAACTTGGGATTCATCCTCAGGGACACACTGTCCTGATGAAAAAATTAAGGCTCCTTGCACATGAGAGCGTGTAGTTCGGAGATTCTTCTCGCCAAAGTAACAGCAACTAAAAACAACGTTTTCCACGACAGAAAACGCAGCTCGCAATCTGCGGCAGGTTCAACTGGTGGCAGCGTAAGCTGCTCCAGGACGAAAGGTAAATCCCAAGGAGGGACGGGATCCCTAATAGGCGGCCTAAGGTGGAGGACCCCTCTTAAGAAGCCACGGGAAGTATCCAGCTATGCCACCATGCGTTGGCCTCTAGGGGCATGGTAGGCTGAGATTGCACACAGGTGCACTTCGATCGAGGAGTAAGCCAACCCGGATTGAAAAAGGGAAAGCAAGTATTCCAGAACTAGTTTCTCCGGGCAGTCTAAGGGTGAGAAACCGCGTGCCTGAGACCACAAGCAAAACCTACGCCATTTCATGGCATATGTAGCGTGTGTCACCAGTTTTCTGGTGGTAGAAAGTACCTCCGCCACCTCTTGCGAGACCCCATGTCGCAAGATGGCTATGTCTCTAGGAGCCAAGTGTGCAGGTTCAGAGAAAGCAAGTCTGGGTGGACTAGCGAACCCTGCTCCTGAGACAATAGGTGGGAGCTGATTGGCAAAGGAAGCGGAGGTTCCCGGGCCAACTGACTCAGAAGCGGGAACAAAATCTGTCTGGGCCAAAAGGGCGCTATTAAAATAAGCATTGCATGCTCCCTGCGAAGTTTGAGAAGGACTCTCTGGATCAACAGGAAGGGAGGGAAGGTGTAGAGGAATCTGCCCGCCCAGGAGAGGGATAACGCGTCTCACCAGAAAACACCAGGCCCTGGATCTAGCAAGCAAAAATTGGGCAGTTTTGTGTTGGATGGGGATGCGAATAAATCCAATTCTGGAGTGCCCAATCTGTGAAACAGATCCTCTGCCACCTCCTGTAGAAGTTCCCACTCGTGGACTCTGGCCTGGGAACGACTCAGGCTGTCTGCGACGGTATTGTCCACTCCGAGAACGTGATCTGCAATGAGGTTAGCCTCATGTCGTATTACCCATTCCCACACTCTCATGGCCTCCCTGCAGAGGGTGTAAGAGTGTGTGCCTCCTTGTTTGTTGAGGTAATACATCACCGCTGTATTGTCTGCTTGTAACAGGAGAGTACTCTGTGGAATGTCCGACTGGAAGGCTTGCATGGCATAAAGGACTGCCCTCATCTCCAATATGTTGATATGGAGATGAGATTCCTGAGTGGTCCATGTTCCCCGAGACCTCACCCCGTTCAAGTGTGCTCCCCACCCCAGCCCTGAGGCATCTGTGGAGAGTGTTATCACTGGGGACGGCGCTGTGAATGGAACCCTCACGGAGAGGGTTCCCGGGTCTAGACACCATTGCCAGTCCCGAACCACGGTCTTCGTGATTCTTACTGGATGCTGCATACGGTCTTGCCTTTGGTCCCATTGCACTCTTAGCATCCACTGGGTTACCCGCATGTGGAACCTTGCCATCGGGACTGTAGGAATGGCCGCAGCCATGTGTCCGAGCAGGCAAAGGACCAGTCTGGCTGGGACGGTCTTCTTCACAGATAGGTCCCTTATGAGGGATCGGATGCATTCCGCTCTGTCTTCGGGAAGAAAGGCTTTCCTTGTGATGGTGTCCAGAACTGCCCCTATGAATTGCAGTTTCTGGGACGGTACCAGAAGAGACTTCTCGTAGTTGATTAGGATGCCCAGGGACTGAAAAAGGGCCTGGGTGTGCTGGATGGCTATCAACAGTGCCTCCTTGGAGGAGGCCATGAGAAGCCAATCGTCCAGGTACGGGAACACATAGTGGCCCTGTCTCCTCAGAGACGCTGCCACGACTGCCATGCACTTGGTAAAGACCCTGGGGGCCGATGACAGCCCGAAGGGAAGCGCTCGGAACTGATAGTGGTGGCCGAGAAACTCAAAGCGCAGGAACCTCCTGTGCGCTTGAGCGATGGGGATGTGCAGGTAAGCGTCCTGCATGTCCAAGGACGCCAAGAATGCGCCCTTCTTCAGCATGGGGATTAGACCCGGAAGGGTCACCATGCAGAAGCGTTTGTAGGTGATGACATATTGAGGTTGCTGAGGTCCAAGATTGGACAGAGGTCCCCTGTTTTCTTTGGAACCAGGAAGAAGTGGGAATAATACCCTGTTCCTCTCTGGTTCCCCGGGACGTACTCCAAAGCTTCTTTCTGTAGAAGTGTGAGCACTTCTTCCCTGATGAGCAGGGCATGATGACCCGAATAATGGGAGAGCAGAGGAGGCCTTGTGGGGGGCTTGTCTAGGAATTCTATAAAGTGGCCTTTTTTGACTAACTGTGGCACCCATCTGTCGGTGGTGATCGACTGCCACCCTGGCAGGTGATCTGCTATGCGGCCCACGACCTTTGTTTCACGTTGATCCTGAGGGGCGGGGGCCAGGAAGGAGTCATGCTGTGGCACCAGAGGGTCCTGCGGGTTGGGCCGACTTGGTAGAACGTTGGCCTCTACCCGAGGACACCTTGATCTGGGCTTTTCGGGAGAAGGAGCCCCTCTGTTGTTGGCCGGGACGAGGTTGTTGCCTCTGAGTCTGGCTACGAAAATGACTCTGGTTCCTACGAAAGGAACTGAGTCTAGATCTGTACATGGCTTGGACAGATCTAACAGCCTTCCCAGCTTCTTGTAGTTTGGTGATGACCTTCTCAGATGCCTCACCGAACAAAACTTCGCCATGGAAGGGGGCGTCCAAAATGATGTTCTGGACGTCCGGGTAAATCCGGAGACATGGAGCCATGAGTGTCTCCGGAGGCATACACCTGAGGCTGCCACTCTGGCCGAGGAGTCCGCGGAGTCATACGCGGCTCGGAACACCCGGGTCCCCACGTCTGAACCCGTGCGGAGGAGCTGGAGAAGTTCCTCCTTTTGGTCACCGTCTGGCAATTTCTCTGCCAGTTCCTGTCCCTGTTCCCACAGTGGTTCTGAAATTGAACCATGTGGGTTAGGTAGTGCAGGGATCTGATGGCGCAGGTCGCAGCTGTGTAAGTGCGCCTACCCAGTGCGTCCAGTTGCTTGGACTCCGGATCCGGTGGCTGTGTGCTCAGATGTTGCGGTCTCTGGGACCGGTCATGAGAGGCTGTAATGACCAGGGAGTCGGCCAGAGGATGATTGGCCAAGTACTGGTCCTCCCTTGGGGCCTTGTACAGGCGGTCAGCCTTCTTCAGCATAGCCGGGAGCGAATGTGGACGTTTCCACGCTGCCTTGGTGATGTCCACGAAGGTGTCCACCAAGGGTGGTACTACCACAGGCTTAGGGTCTTTCTGCCGAAGATAGCGGGCAAGGCGTAGCCTTTCGGGGTCGAGTTCCTCTGCATCCCATCCCATGTTCTCTTGGATGTGTCTCATGATCTCAGAGAACGAGGGGTCGTCCGGAGGAGACCTAGGAAGTTCACGTGGGTCCAGAGGAGGAGATCTGGAGCATACTGAGATGTCAGATCTGGAGTCCTCCATAGACTGTGAATAGCGACATCTTCTGGGTCTCTTGGGGCTGGGTGACCCTGAAGAGGATCTAGACTGAGGTCTTCTCTTGTCTGTAGGTCTGCCCCTAGGAGGTCCCACTGGCTCCTGGGGGGAAGGTACTCGACCTGCTGCCCCTTTTGGCGAAGAAGGGGGTGCAGGGGTCAGTGGTGCCGCGGGTGCGGGAGGAGGGTGCGTGGTGACCACATCCTTTTTGATGGTGTCCCACCAGAAAGTGAATAGCTCCTTAACTTCCGCCAAGTTAAGGCCCGACGACGGGCCGGGCGCCGGTGGCCTGTCGTCTGGTCACGGCGTTGGTTCCCCGGGGGTCTCTGGTTCTGGGGAGGGTTCCCGCGGGAGCTCGATGGGTCCGGGGTCGCCCGCCTGGTCCTTGGGCTGAGTGGACTCCTCCTCCGTCAACGCCTCCTGCCCGACGTTGGTAGGTGGCGATGTGGTTCTTCTAACTGCTGTGTCGGACGTCGGTCCCCCGGCCGGTGTCCTGGGAGGTGAGTGCCTGGCCGGCGAATGGTGACGAACTGCTGCCGGTTCCCGGGAGTGTCTGTGAAGTTTAGCCGACATCGGGTGGGCCGACGTCAGGTCCGACGTCCGCTTCAGGGAGGTCAGCTCCTTGGTCTTACGTTGGGGAGGCGGCAGCAGGAAGACTGACCGGACGTCGGAGGTCGAGTGCCGGGATGAGGACTTGTGGTGCTCCCCTGACCTAGACGATACCTTGGAAGAAGAAGAAGGCCTGGAGGTCTTAGCAGGCCGCAGGGTAGAAGAACCGCTGGCTGACTTGACCACGACCGGGGAAGGCTGAGAATGGGCCCGAGATGGGGAGCGGTCGGACCTGGAGCTAGAGCTGCGGGAGTCCGAGGCCCTAGAGGGGGATCTAGGTCTCACCTTCTCCTGGTGCTTGCGGGATTTCTCAGAAGAGTCCCCCTTGGAGGAAGGATCCAAGGCCTTGAGCTTTTCTTCTAAGAAGAAAGCCTGGAGAGCCTTCTGACGGCGGATCCGGGTCCGGCTGTTGAAGCCCTGGCAAAAGGAGCAAGCCTGAGTGTCGTGATCCGGTCCCAGGCACCGGACGCGGGCCGAGTGGGGGTCTTTGAACGGGATCTACTTCCCACAGGCGCACTTGGAAGAATGGCCCTCCACAAAAGCTGGGGAGGACATCAGATTGAAGAGTGGATCTTGAAGAAGGTATTCTTGTACAAAATCGGATTTCAGAAGGAATTCCTGGTCGTCATGCGCTAGAACTGACCGAAGTGTCGAGACATGCAAGTCGACGGCGGGAAAGAAGAACAGGTTACTCATCTGTAACAGTAGTTCTAGGAGTGGTATATGTTGTTCATCCACACTGTCTGGCATTGTTCCTTTCCCCTTTAAATCTTGCCGGAAGTCTTCAAGCTGGCTCCTCCCACCCACCCGGGTGGTAAAGACCTCGGCTCCACCCCATGGCGCTAGATCTAGCCCGCTGGAAGCCAGGTTGTGCGCCTAAAGCCGGGGAGGTCGGGTGGATGCGTGTGGATGAACAACATATACCACTCCTAGAACTACTGTTACAGGTGAGTAACCTGTTCTTCTAGGAGCGTGGATATGTTATTCATCCACACTGTCTGGCAGACTCCAAGCAGTTCTCCAGGAGGAGGGAGGCAAGGCGCACACCCCCTACTTAGGGAATACAGATTGGAGAACAGAGGCCCCAAAACCAGCATCCCGGCGTGACTCTAGGTCGATGTGGTAATGGGTAATAAAGGTGCTTGCTGACTTTCAGGTTGCGGCCCGACAGATTTCCTGGATAGGGATGTCCCTGGAAGCAGCCACCGAAGCAGCAGTAAGACGGGTAGAATGAGCCCTTAGCCCTTTGGGAGGCTCCTTACCCGCCAATTCATAGCACAGATCTATGCATGATGTAATCCATCTGGCAATGGTCTACTTGGCTGCAGGTCTGCCAGAAGCGGCTTCAGCGTAGGTGACTAACAGCTGGCAAACCTCTCCCCGAATTTCCGCCGTCCTCTCCTTATAGTAGGAGAGAGCACGCCTGAGGTCCAGAGTATGGAGCCTGTACTCGGCATCCAAGGTGTAGTTAGGGTAGTATACCGGCAGAGTCAATGCCTGGTTAAGGTGAAACTCTGACACCACCTTCGGAAGGAATTTCGGGTGAGGGCTCAGGACAACTTTGTCCCTGTGAAAGACCAGATAGGGGTAGTCCACTGAAAGTGCCTGGAGCTCCCCCGTCCTTCTGGCTGACGTGATAGCCACCAAGAAGGCCATCTTCCACGACAAGTGTGAAAGCGCAGACTTGTGCATGGGTTCGAATGGCTTGCCCATGAGCTTTGCCAAAACCAGCAAAGATCACGGAGGTGGAGGTTCCACGCTTGCGGAGGGGATGTGAATCAGGCCTTTGAAGCGCCGACCACCTTTCTGAGCCAGTAACCATTTTGACATTACGCCTGGTAGCGATGGCTGCTAGAGTGCACCCTAAGGGTCGGCGGACCGAAGACCCCTTGGAGAGGGACCAAGGTAGTCTAGAATGTTAGCCACCGAGCAGGATAAGGGTCCAGACTTTTACCCTGACACCAAATGGAAAATCTCTTCCATTTGAAGGCATAACATTTCCTGGCCGATTCTTTTCGAGATGCCTCCACCACGATGTAGACATCCTCCGAAAGACCCAAAGCCTGGAACTCTAGCTGCTCAGGAACCAGGCTGTGAGGTGCAGGGATTGAAGGTCCGGATGAAGGACCTTCCCCTGGTTCAGTGATATCAGGTCCGGGCGTGTACCCAGCCGCTCCGGGGTCCTGCAGCTGAGGCTGAGGAGATCTGGATACCAGAACTGGCATGGCCAATCTGGGGCTACCAGGATCACCTTCGCCTTGTCCTCCTCACCTTGAGTAACACCTTGTGGATCAAGGAAAATGGAGGAAAGGCATAAAAGAGGCCTGGGGTCCACGGCATCGAGAAGGCATCCCCCTGCAGCGAACCCTGCTGAGGGGGGCGGGCATGGTACAGCCTCAGCTTGGTGTTCTCCCTGGAGGCAAACAGGTCCCTGACGGTTTGCCCCAACAGGAGAACAGGTGGTAAGCTACCTCTGGATGGAGAGAGACCACTCGTGGGATGTCTGGCCTAGGCGGCTGAGAGCATCCGCCAGTTGGTTCGCGACTCCTGCCACATGGATGGCTAGGAGATCCGCCTCCAGCCAGCTGACGAAGGTCCAGATCCGGAGCGCCTCCTTGCATAGCAGACGGGAGTGCGTGCCGCCCTGTTTGTTGAGGTAGTACATGGTCGTGGTATTGTCCGTCTGGACTTGAACCACTTGACCCCGAGTCTGACTGCCCTGAGCGCCAACAGGTTGATCGGGACTCCTCTGGGGTCCAGAGCCGTGAGCTCTGTGGTCCCCATGTGGACTCCCCAGCCCATGAGAGAGGCATCGGTCGTGGGACGACCGCGGCTCGGGCGGACAAACGGGATCCTTCCTGCAGATGACTGGGATAGTCCACCATTGGAGAGCATCCCACATCCTCTGGGTGACCGTGACCAGCTGGTCAAAAGACCCTGACGCTGAGACCACTGGGCGTGAGCTCCCCCTGAAGGCGCATGTGCAGTCTGGCCCAGTGGACCACCGGCGTGCCGCCGCCATGTAACCCAGGAGGCGCAGAAAGTCCGGGCAGGAGCACGAGTGCCCAACCAGAAATGATTGGGCAAAGGAGAGAGAACCTCCGCCCTGTCCGCCGAGGAACCTGGCTTGGCGACGAGTTGAGCTCTGCCCCGATGAAGCCCATCACTTGAGAAGGTATGAGTTCTGATTTGGCCTCGTTGATCAGAAGGCCCAAGTGTGAGCAGGTTCGGAGGGTCAGGTCCCTGGACCTCTCCACCTCCTGAAGGGAGGATCCCGCCAGGAGTCAGTCATCCAGGTAGGGGTAAATACGAACTCCCTGACACCAAAGATGGGCTGCAACACTGCAATGCATTTGGTGAAGACCCTTGGGGCCAATGACAGGCCTAACGGCATGGCTCTGAACTCGTACAGAGTCCCTTCGACCCTGAAGCAGAGGAACCGCTGATGGGACGAATGGATAGGGACATGGAAAAAAGCGTCCTGAAGATCCAGTGTACAGAACCACATGTTTCGCTCCAGAGGTGGTATGATCTGGTTCAGAGTTACCATCCGAAAGGTGCGAGACCTGAGACACCGATTCAGGTCATGCAGATCTAGAATGGGGCGCCAACCCCCCCAACCGTTTGGGCACCAGGAAATACCTAGAGACAAAACCTGGGTCTGAAGGAGAATCCGTCACTCGGGCCACCGCCTCTTTGAGGAGGAGTAGCGCAATGTCGTCCCAAAGGGCAGACTGGGCGACTGAGATCCTTTCCTCTCGTGGGGCACGGGCTCGGCTGGGAGGGTACTGCTCAAATTCTAGGGGCAGACCCTGCCCGACCACTTCTAGAACCCACCTGTCCGAGGTGATACCGGACCAGGCGGAAAGGAAGTGGTGGAGCCGCCCCCCCAAGGGAGGACCCAGAGCTGGAGTGGCAGTGCAGGGGACACCCGGCCCGTCACTGGGCAGGCTTAGAGGAGGAGGAGGAGGAGGCACCTGGACCAGCACCTCAGCCTCCCTCTTGAGGCTGTTGGGGACCTTGCTTGGGCCTAGGGCGTAGCGTAAGCCTGCTGCTGTTGCTGACCCCTGGAAGGGTGGTTGTCTGACTGCAGGGAAGAATGACGAAAAGGCTTCTTCCTGCACTTCTGCTGGTTCTTACTTGAAGAACCCTTAGCAGAGGTGGCATCTAAGGTGGCATTAGACTGCTCGATGCGCTGCAGATGACCTGCCACTCCTGGCCCGAAGAGGTCGGTGCCAAGGAAGGGCACATCAGCTAGCTTGTGCTGAGTATCCACGGGAAAGGAGGATAACCTCAGCCAAGCCCTGCGGCGAGTGGATACCGCTGCAGCTAGTGAACGAGGCACAGGAATCACCCATGTCCAGTGCAGTCTGGAGCTGTTGTTTAGCAACAGCCCTGCCCTGGTCCCTGACCTGCTTGACCGTGGTCTGCATGTCAGCTGGGAGGTGAGGAAGAACTTCGTCCAGCAACCCAAAGAGGATGTGAGAGAAGTGTGCCATAATCACTGCTGAGCTTGCCTGATGAAGGCCCAAGGAAGATGCTGCATAGACCTTCCGGGCCGAGTGGTCCATAAGTTTGGACTCCTTGTCCGGAGGGCAGTCAGTATCCGCCGAGCTGCCCATCCGCCTGAACACTGAGGCAGTCACAAGGCTTTCCGCCGAGGGGTGCTCAGTAAACCCCGCCAAGGATCCTGTGGGCACCACGTACTTGCGTGCCATGCGGGCAGACAGAGCTGGGCAGGAGGCCGGATGCTGCCAGAGTTCCAAGGCCGGGCCAATAATGGCTTCGGCGACTGGAAAAGCCTCCGTAGGGGTATCCCCCCTCTTAAGAATATCCGTAAGGGGATATTCTGCCTTCTTCTGGATAGGCTGCAGGGACATCCCCGTGGACTCAGAAATGAGCCGGAGGATGCCCTGGAAGGAGGAAGGCCCTTCTTCCAGGCCTGACACCGAAAGCTCATCGTGAGAATGAAGGCCAGTATTATCAGAATCGGAAGAGTCCCGATATAAAGGCTGACCACCTAAGTCTCCCTCGATCGCCTAGGGCGATCAGGGTGACCGTAATTGACAGTCTGTAAGGGAGACCCGAACTGTCGGACCTCGCAGAGGAATCCTCAAGGGGTAGCTTAGGTGGAGGTTCCACCAATATTGGTGGGGAGCCTGAAACCGGCTGCGGCAGAAGGCGCACCGGAGCCCCGAAGGGACTGGCACTGGAGAAATCGGTGTCGGAGGAGGCCGAAGAGGCTGAGGCCAAGAGATAGCCGGGACCGCCGAGGGAGCCGGCTTCTGACCTGCTAGCTGGAGTTGCTGCCACATAAGATCGTCGCAGCGTCGACGGATTTTTCGTCGAAGCCTCTCCTCATCCGAGGAGGAACAGAAACGGTGGCGGCGCCTCTTGCGGGAGTGTTTGTGTCCTTTTCTGGGTCGATCGACCGAAGAGGACTTACTCCTTGATCGAGACCGATGGTGTCGGCTTTGTCAATCGGGACAGACCGGACTCGGTGAAAACCGAGGATCCGGTTCTTGTCCCTCGATCGGGAGGCCCACGGGACGGTTCTCCTCGTCGGGGAAGGAGAGAATCGGCGTTCTCTCCAAGGAATCATCGACAGGTGTCGGTGATAATGGCTCGATAGGGTCGAGAATAATCTCGGCAGGATCAGCCGACTCCTCGGCTTCTAAGCCCGGTCCAGACGGAACGTCTGAAAACCCGGCGGCCGAGGAGGCAATCTCGACCGAAGTCGCGACATCGGACCACTCCCGGTCCCAGGAGCGTCTTCTTCGCGAAGAAGTTTTAGGATCCTTTTTCTTAGAACGGGATGAGTGCAAGCCCGAGGCGCCTCACCCTGGTAGGAGAGACTGGCACAAATCCCGAAGGATCCTGAGGAAGAGGAAGGCCAGGTTGGCGCAGAAGAAACCTCGGCTAGCCGAGGCCGGCGCTTCTTCCTCGAAGGCCACCATGCGCTCGAGCTGCTTGGCGGATCCCGCAGCCGTGGAAACCGCCCACCTGGCCTCCTTGGATTTTACCGGTGGGTTGCGGAGCTCTGGTCTACCCAGCTTCAGGTGCGCCTGACGATCCTCCAAGATGGTCGGATGGAAGGAAGTGCAAATAGAGCATTGCGAGGTACCATGAATAGTACCGAGGCAGTAAACACACGAGAGGTGCGGATCGGTGCGCAACATTTTCTGTCCGCAAGGACACCGGCGAAACCCGGGGGACGACTTGTCATCCATGTCCGAATCAGAGTCATAAACTCTTACGAGTTTTAGAGCAAGAAGATGCAGTGAAAACCGTCGAAACGAATCCAGGGCCTCAACACTGCAGAAAGCGCGAGGGAACCCAAATCTTCCAGCGGAAAGGAAGATCTGGCGTCATGGGGCGGAGCCGAGGCATTTACCACCCGGTTGGGTGGGAGAAGCCAGCTTGAAGACTTCCGGCAAGATTTAAAGGGGAAAGGAACAATGCCAGACAGTGTGGATGAACAACATATCCACGCTCCTAGAACTGGGGATTCTGGTGGGACCGCCTCCTTATGTACTACGCCTGACGTTGGAGGCAGGACCGACGGAGGCGGAACCGAGACGTCGGAGGCAGTCCCCGCTGAAGACTGCGAGCTAGAAAATTTCCGTGGGGTTCTGACGCCTGCCGGCTCCAGTCCTAATGGTGTAACCTGCTGCAAGAGCTGTACCTCGAAGAAGATCTTACACTTTTTGTTCTGTCGGAGGTGCTCCCAGATTGCACTAGCCCTGAGTTAACTTGCCCCTCGCAACTGATTTTTTGCTCACTTTGCTCCTGTAATGTTCCCCCCATTGTTATCCTCTCCTTCCCCCAGCTGGTTTCCCCCATCTACCACACCTCTCTACCCTCCTTGATGTCCCCTCATTGCACGTCATTCATTCAATAACTGCTACATGATCTGTCTCTTAACTGTGATCCATTCCTGTAAGGAGTTGGCTCTAAGGCTACATTAAATTTCTGTACTATGCTCCTCAAATATGCCACTTGTAAATAAATGCATATTCCACAGGTATATGTTTTACTGTATGTCACAGATGTGACTGCATTATTATTTATATTTTTTAACTGTATGGCGTTACAAATGTAACTGAATGTTTAATTTCTCGGATATGTTAAAAGGTAAACTGTACGTCTAATTCTTCATCCAACTGTAATCCCCCCCCGCCTCCTGAGGTTGCACCGGGAAATGAGCTACTTGTTGATCACTGTGCCTTCCTGGTGAAACATTTCAATAAATAAATAAATAAACAAGCCAACACTGGGGTGCCCAGTCCCCAGTGCTGTATCCAATCGTGTAGTAAACCCTGCAAAACAGAAAACAGTCCCTCAATGTCTTTTTTTTTTTTAACTGTAAAAAAGAAAATGGTCCGTCAACGATCAGACCCCCAACATTTCATACCCCCCAAACACACAACCTCACTCACTTGAACATGTCCCACGATGTAGATCCACTCTCTGACTGACATGTCTTACTGTCCGGTTTAATGTATTTTAATAGATTTTTAACTTTTTTTTGTCTATAAAGGTTTTTTACCACTCCTTGGCAGGCAGGCCGGCTGTATCAGCCCTCTCCCATAGTACACAGCTGTCCCGACTCTCCATCAGTCCTCAGAGACAGAGTGGGCCACTGGTGATAGCAGGGAGGGCTTCATAAGCCCATCCTCCATTTTTTCCTCCTGATGTTTCTCCCCTGGCTCAGCTGGACGTGCAATGAACGTGGCATGCACGCTCCTCCTCCTCGGAGGCACCTTCAGCACTACGTATGTCAGCCCTTCCCTGAACTGCAAGACTGTGCACGCACTGCCATCTGGATTCCTCTAGGTAGCAGTCGAGCAGCGGTCGATGGGATCCCCCTCCCGAGGGAAGAGAGCTGTCTTGCGGACGCTCAATCTTCTCTCTCTGGCCGAGCCCCCAAGTGACCAGAAGCCGTCGTGGCAGCAGGGAGGCATGGATGCCTCAACCTGCTATGCCACTGCATCAGCCAGGGTTTGAACTTTTAATCACAAATGTCATTTTTTTTTTTTTTTTGGGTTATATTTTTATACCAAATTTTCAATATGGCCTTTTTCAGATCCTGCCATGAACAAGGGAAGTGGAATTTTTCAACTCCAGCCTGAAAGGTGATTTCAAGGTTGCTGCACAAAATCACCTTTCAGGTGGGATTTGAACACGTTTTCCTAGCTGGCTCATAAGGTGGGGTCATAAGAAGGTTATGTTGGAATCGGTGTAACAATATGTTAAATGACCAAGTTATGAATGAACGCTGAACTCCCCAGTACTGGGGAGGTTGGGAAGGGCTAGGACCCTGGAGGGACAGTAGGTCCCAAGGCTAAATAGGGAACTCAGGAAGACTAGATGGACCATGGGTCTTTTACGCCCATCATTGTCTACATTTCTATGTTCACTCTTGGCTTTGCTAATTTTCAATACTTTGACTCCAAATTTTTAACATAGCCATTTTTTCACACCAACTCATAAAACGAGACAGGTGTCATTTTTCAAATCCCAGTCATAATGTGTTTTCACCCTTGTGGAGCAAAATAATGTTTCAGCAAGTTATTTATTAAAGCCTCTTCAGACCAGAGCATATATACGAGTCGAAAGGTTCTATGCTTAACATTATTCAAAGTGGCAGCCTCGGTCTGAATGTGAATGCTACGTGTCATGTTTATAAGGGGGAGTCATAAAATGCAGATCCTTAAGATTTCAGGTCAAATTTCGGGGGAAGAAAAACAATTTATGAAATGTGTGTAGTTCCAGCCTTTACACCAGTGCTTTGTGATCTTGTCCCGGTGAGCCGAGTTTGTGGGCGAGCTCAGTGAGCCAGCTGGATGTGCTAAAACTGGGGGGACAGAGTTGTCATGCGGCATCACCACCAACCCGGCCTACAAAGTGAAGATGCAGGGTTGTTCGCATGAGCCCAAGTACCATACAGTGAAGAGAAATTTCTCTTGGCATAGGGTCCTGCACTTCTGTACCCATGGCTGCCAGAGGGTCCTGTGCATCAGTAGACAGATGGACTCTTTGCCTTGCATGTCTGTATCTGTACCCACATGATAGTACAGGACCCAGAGGACCCTGCGTTTCTGCTGCCTGCAAGACAGCCCCACTGGAGGGGGGCGCTGTGGAGCACACCTACTGAGACATACTGGGGGACAGCTCTGCTACCCAGAAGGTTTTAAATTAAAAAAAAACGAACTTTCTTCAACAAACTTTGGAAATCTAAGCCCAGAGGTAAATTCCTTATATCGTGCTGCTCATCCCCATATAAAAATTGTGATGGGCCATACAAACAACTGCGGGAGGCAGCCAGAAAAGTCAGCTACCCGTAGAGCTGTTACCTCCAGCTGAGTTACAACCACCGTTGGAGAAGGAACCTCCCTGGAAGGCCTTACAGAGGTCTATGCAGGCGATTGACTCCAAGGTAGAGTCAATACTGACCAGATTCACTGAGCAAGATGCCAGAATTGAAGTACACACGCAAGTAGCTTCATCTGCTGAATCTCTAGCTACTAAGGTGCTAGCTAGCTCCAACAAAATGGTGCAAGAAAATGCTCATTTGCGGTATCATCTGGAGGCTGTGGAGAATGCACAGCGGGCAGTAAACATTAGGATAGTGGGCCTCCCAGAGTGCTGTGAGGGGGATGGCCTGCCTGATTTCCTGAGCGGCTGGCTGCCACAAAATCTACACTTGGAAGAATCTCTGTCACCAGTTCATTTTTTAAAAGCCTACCGTATTTCTCCTCTGAGGGCATTGGGTCTGCAGGACTCACCTTGCACTGTTTTGTTGGTAACAACTGGAGCTTCCACTCGAGACCTTATTTTGCAAGCTGCTAGAGGATCGGGACAGTTAAATTACCAGGAGCAAACCATTCATCTATTACCCGACCTCTCCTACACCACACGGAAGAAATTTCATGGGGTGAGGGTCAGACTGAGATCTCTGGACACAGCGCATTCCCTATTAATGCCCGCTCGACTCCGAATTCAATATGGAGGGCAAACATACCAGTTCACAGATCCAGAAGCAGGAAGGAAGATCGAAGCTATAGGCAGACAATTTGTGGCGTCCTACAGTCCACGATTCATTAGATTCTGATGATGCTACTTGAACTTGGACATTACTTAATATGTGGACTATCACAAAAATGTCTACAGGCTTGGCTAAAAATTAAAAATTAAAGTTTCCTGAATCTTAACACTACTAGCGCTCCTAGTTAGACAGTGCCATGCTGTGCTGATGCTAATTTGTACTTTTAATTTTGATTGCTGCTAAGCCTCGTTAAGTGTATTGTTTAACATTCACTTCTTATAATCCTTTTAGGCCTTTTTACCGAGTTGGATTATTAAAATGGAGTACCGTCTGTTAGGCTGGAATTCTGTACAATAAGCTAATTGCTTAAAGTTTACCAATTTGTCTTGGTATTTGAACCTTGGGAGCTGGCTGAGCCTTTCCCAGCACTCCACATGTAATGGATTACTACTATTTTTAGAGGGGGGTCACATCAACACAGGCTGTTGAATTTAAAATGTTTGGTATTGCTTTTTATAATGTACATGACCACCCATTGTCTTGTATGGTGCAGCATATCTTGATCACTATAGATGGACTTAAGCTTTGATATACCCCCACATCCTACACAAGAGAGCTAAAACTTTCTTCATACGGTTACATTGACAGTACCGTCTGTACTTCTATCTGATCTCTTGCATGATATAGTTATACTCTATTGTTTTTATAATGAAAGCAATAAAATATAATTACAAAAAAAAGACAGCCCCCCCCCCAATCATTGACATCCACTGCTATACAGAGGTAAAGGGCCTGAAAGGGCCCTGCACTTCAACAGACAGATGAATACTTCCCTTGGTGCAGAGCCCAGAGGACCCTGTGTTTGCATTTGTCCACACAAGTCCCACAGGATACGAGCCCACTATCTCAAATAGAATGGAAATTCTTTGCAAAAAACTTAATGCACCAGTTCAGGCAGTTCCAGTTCAATTTAATGCAACAAAAAGATGGCAGAGATGGGTGCTCTACCAGGGGGTGGCAGAATCACATTTCTGACCCTAGTATTGATAGAATTATTATGGGCGGGATCAGGAGGAAAGAAGAGTTGAGAGAAAAGAGAATTTAATTTAAGCAGGGGTGTCTAATCAAGAGAAAGGAAATGCCTCACCCAAATATAAATATAATAAGGAATAAATAAAACATACAGGGTAAATAAGGTAAAATTTAAGATGAAAAGGAGCTGGAGCTTTACCTTTTGAATGATCTTTGACTAGAACGTTGTATACTTATCACACTAAACATTCAACACTTTGGGTAACGTTATAAAAACTGTCAATCACATAAAGTGACTGGAGATATATGGCAATAAGAAAATGTCTGAAATGTACTCTTGACCAAGTGTAACAAAAACCTTTTAATAAAAACGAAATAAAAAAAATGCAACAAAAGAAGGCAAATGTGTCGTGAGGGTCTCAATTCCTAATTCCCCACCCCCAAGCAGCAAAAGGAAAAACAGTAGAGTTTTGGATCTCTGGAGTCTTGGCAACATAAACATTCACTTGTCGCTGCAGACAGAAATCCAAGAGACTCAAATCACAACACTGCTTCTGCAGAAGCACAGGCACCTACAGCCACAGATACAAACCCATGATATGCAAATTACAGGAGCTGTTTTATCTGCAGAAGCACAGCTTTCTATGGGACCAATGCTTCTGTAGCCCCAGGTATTCATGTACACTATAAGAGATACGCAAACTTGACAAGGCCTGAGCTTCTGCAGCCACAGGTCGAATACACACACCAACCTTTGGCTACAGAAGTACAAATGTCACAAAATCCAACAGTACTTCTGTCTGCAAAACTACAGGCCCCTGAGGAGCACACGTCTCTTCAGCCACAGGTGTAAGACATACACACTGATTTCTGGCTCCAGAAGGGCAGGCCCAGTTATGCAGGCAGAAGTACTGTTGCAATATGGATATCATGGATTCAGCAGCAAATCAAGAAACTTAAAGAGGGTAGCAGTTTTTCAGTTATGCAGCTGCATATAGAAAACAATGCACTAGCAGATCATGCCATCTAGCAAGGTATCTCATACAGTGTGCACGAGTACTTCTGGCTGCAGAGGTGCAGGTCCCATGGGGCCTTCTGTCTGCATAAGCACAGGCTCCTATGGAGTCTGCGATTATGTACACCATATGACAAATGCACATAGGAGGGGCTACTTAAGCATAGGCCCCTGTGAGGCCTGTGGTTATGCAGTTGCAGATACAAATCCATGGAGATGGCACATCACTGCTACTGCATTTGTTAAATCCAATTGTATGTTGTTTGCCTTACTGATGATGGATGTCTGTGGCTGCTTGTGTGGTCCTGTCCTTTTGCTGCTTAGGGGGGAGACTAACACCACATTTTCCCACTTTTGTGTTGTTAACTTGAACCCAAACTGGTGCATTAATGCATTTTTGGTTTTTTTTGCAAAGAATGTCTTTTCTTTTTGAGATACTAGAAACGTGTCCTCATTCACATAGGTCTCAGACAGATGCAGACACAAAAGGACCTCAGGGCCGGCCCAAGGGAAGACTCCATCCGCCTACGGAAGTGCAGTAACAGATGTCATGAATTTATGGGTCTGTCTGCTAGACTGTGGAAACGCAAAGCCCATGTGACCACAGATACAGACACACAGCAAAGAGTCCATCCCTCAGCCAAAGAACAGGGCCCTTGGACAACCACGGCTACATAGCCTAACACTAAATGAAGAGCTCTCTTCACTATATGGTACTTGGGCCTACGCGGGCAATCCTGCACCTTCTCTTCCCTGGCTGGGGATGGCGTCACATGACAGTGCTGTACCCCAGATTCAGCACATCCGGTTGGCTCCCTTAGCCGCGGCTGAACTCGGCTCACCAGCAAAGTATCACAAAGCACCACCTGTTGGGGTAAAGGCTAGTGCTAGACGTTTCTTGATAATCATTCCTTTTTTTTTGTTCTCAATTTTGAACACAAGTTTTCAAGATAGTTGTTTTATGACTCCCTTACAAGCAAGACATGTGGCATTTACAGAATACTGACCACAAAGTAATTTTGAACAACAAGCGCAAAAACACATCTTGTCCCGGATTTGAAAAACACTAGTGGCGTTTATGAGGTGGTGTGAAAAAATGCCTATGCTGAAAGTTTGAAGTCAAAATATTGAAAATTAGCAGTTATGAGTGAAGGTTGAACTATTCGATCATAACTTGGTCATTTTTACCATATTTTTTTTACTAAAATTTTCAAAACAGCCTTCTTATGATCCCACCACATGAACCCAGAAGATGAAAATTTTTAAATCCTACCCAAATGGTGATTTCACACTGCGACAGCAAAAATCACCTTTCGGAACAAATTTGAAAAATTTCATCAAACTTGTTCATAAGGAGGATCCCAAAAAGGACATGTTGAACATTTGGTGTAACAATCTTGAAAATATTAAAAATTGACAAAGTTTTGAGTAAAAGTTCAAAACCCATTGAAATACATTAAACAGACTTGCCTTGTTGTCTCATATCGCAGTTGCTGGTTCCAGCAGCAAGAGGTATATTTGATCGATCTACACCATGGGACACTTTTAGGTGACTGAGGGTGTGGGGGGGGGGTGCTGAGAAGAGAGGTGGCATGAGGTGAGTGGAGATGCAGAGGGTCAGATCGATGAGGGACCATTTTCTTATCTGCAGGTTTGATGGGGGAAAAAAAAAGATCAATGAGGGACAGTTTTCTTTTTCCACAGGGAGACCTATCCAACACTAGGAAATGGGCACCCCAGTGTCAAAATGCTCCTCAGTGGTACCCTGGTACCGGCACATTTATTTTGGGAAGGAGGGCGGTCAAGTTGGAGGAGAGGGGGTAGCAAGAAGCAGTACCAGGGGATGGGCACCCTGGTCCACTTAACACATAATTAGTTCTTATACACTTACATTTTGAGAGGAGAGGCAAGCAACCTGGAGGCGTGAGGGTGTGGTAGGGGGGAGAAGGGGTACCGTGAGTGGGCACCTCAGTCCGCTTACCACAAATTAGATAAATCAGATAGAGAGTTCGCTTGGAAGGTGAGAAAGAACAGTTATGTAGGAACTTACCGTAACAGTAGATCTTCAAGGGAATCTCTCTCATCAGGTCAGACCTATGGAACTTAGCTGTCAGGTGTCAGGGTCCCACGGAAGATTATTTTCTTCAGCAGTCTATTAGGGGCCACCCACGCCAACATCAGATTCTCACATCACACACCCTCTATAAAGTGCCAGCCGCCTCTGCTCCCTCTTCAGTTCTTTCCCTAGCCGGAGGCTATGGGATACAGGAGTCCCATCAGGGAACCAAGGAGAGAGAGAAGGTACCCAGCTAGCAGAAAGGCTAGAGCAACAGGACAGCAAAGTCGTAATGAGAGAGAAAGTGGGATGGAGGAAGGGGCAGCATGACCTGATGACAGAGATTCCCTCAAAGATCTATTGTTACACTAAGTTCTTACGTAACTGTTCTATCTTCTTCGAGGATATCTGTCTTCAAATCACGTCTATAGAATAAGTGCCAAGCAGTACTGAGAGCAAGGACAGTCTGGGTGGCAGGAGGCCAGAGGCCTAAGAAAGAAGGCCCTGAAGCACAGCAAAAGGCCAAAGCCTGCCCTTCTTCTGGAGGCAATGTCCAGACTGTACTGCTTGGTGAAACTGTGGATAGTACTCCAAGTGGCAGTAGCACAAATCTCGGCTGCAGACACGGCCCCAAATCAGGCAACTAAGGTGGCCATGGCCCTGGTGGAATGGCCCTCAACTCCAGGAAGTTCCTTACCGTAGTTCCTGTAACAAAAAAATAGTGCAGTTGCCCAACCATTTGGACAAGTACTGTTTAGAAACTGGAGCGCCCTCTCTGCCAGGGGAAAGAAACAACTGAGAGGACTTCCTGCAGTCCCTCAAATAGTGTGTATAGTAATGCAAAATTTTATGCGCATCCAAAGTATGGATTAGTATGCAAGAAGACCCTATCTTTATCGTAACAGTAAAGTTTTTATTCATGTTGAACAGCATGGGAAACATGGACATATCCCAGTTGAGCCACAGGGCTCATTTACAATGGGTAGCATAGGCAATTAAGATTCTGTGTCACAATATCTGAAGTACAAATACGCTTAATGAAACAGATAAAATATGTTACTTCCAATGTGGAAAATCAAATAAGGCTACTCACACATAAGAGCTTGTAGCTTGGAAATTCATCGAGCAGGAGTAATAGCAACTAAAAAGAACATTTTCCATGACAGTAAGTGTAGTTTTCAAGATGCGGCTGGCTCAACAGGAGGCAGGGTTAGCTTCTCCAGAACAAAATTCAGATCCAAAGCCGGAACCAATGCCTAGCAGGAAAGTATGGGCCACATCCAGCTCTGCCACAGTACGGCCATCAATGGGCACACGAAAGGCTGATATGGCTGACAGGTGCACTTTAAGAGAGGAGTATTTAAGTCCTGCATCAGACAAGGTCAGGAGATATGTATTATGCAGAGCCACACCAAGGCACAGGGGTGCTCAGTGACAAGTTGTAGTCAAGAAAAACAGTCACATTTCTCACCATCACACATCAAATAAGTTGGATAATCACACTTCAGCTCATGCAAATAGCTTCTCCAACTTTATTCAAAATAAGATAAAACAGCCCAAAGGTCCTGGAGAGCAGAAATTAACCTCAAAACATTTCACCTGACCACAGGCTTTGTCCAAGGTCAGGAGATACTCCAGGACCTGGTTCACCGGACAGTTGAAAAGGTCAAGGCTATGAGAAGCGGCCCAGTTAGCAAACCACTTCCATTTCAAAGAGCAGGCAGTCCTGGTGCAAGGCTTTCTAGCGGCCACCAGGACATCAGCCACCTTCTGAGACACACCAAAGCGAGCAATGGTTATGTCCTCAGGAGCCATGCATGCAGATGGAGGAACTTGAGGTCTGGATGGACCAGGGTCCCTTGAGTCTGAATCAACAGGTACCTGCAGAAGGGCAGGGGAACTGGAGGTTCCACAGCCAATTGTTGCAGTAATAGAAACTAAAACTGTGGAGGCCAAAATGGAGCCACCAGAATTAGGGTGACACCCTCCATCTGAAGCTTGATGAGCACCCTCTGAGTCAGAGGAAATGGTGGGAAGGCATACAGAAACCTCCCTTTCCAGGAGAGGGACACGTCTCGCCACAAAACTCCAGGCCCTGGATCTAGCGAGCAGAAATGAGGCAGTTTGCATTGAATGGGGACGCAAAAAGGTCCAACTCTGGATGACCCCACCTGTCGAACAGGTCTTCTACAACCGAGGTCAGCAGTTCTCACTCATGCATTTTGAACTGTGACATGCTGAGGCCATCCGCCAAGGCATTTCCGGCACCTGGCAAATGGACGGCTGACAGTTCTAGACCGTGATCTAGATCCCAGTACTAGACCCTCATTACTTCCCGACACAGAGGGTAGGAACGGGTCCCCCCCTTGCTTGTTGATGTAACAGACCACACTGAGATTATCCAACTGCACTAACAGATGGCCCGGAGAGAGATGGTTCTGGAAGGCATACAGAACCGCCTGCATTTCTAAGATGTTTATGTGGAGGTGAGTCTCCCAGGGGGACCAGAGACCTTGGGTCTAATAACTTAAATGGGCTCCCAAACCCAGACCCAAAACAGCCATGGTGAGGAATCTGGCAAGGAGTGCGGATAAGAAAGGGAACCACCTTTAAGAGATTGGCCAGATCCATCCCCAAGTGAAGCACTTTGTATACTGGCGAACAGACAAGGGCCAGCTGTTCTAGACTGTCTGAGCACTGATCCCACTGAACCTTAAGGATCCACTGTGGGATCTTCTTGTGCAACCTGGCCAGAGGGACCGTAACAATGGCCACAGTAGTGAGGTCTAGTAGCCTCAGGAATGTCCTAGCTGGGACATGCTGGCTCTGAGTCACCTCCTGGGCCTAGGTAATAAGGCTGTCTGCCCTGTCTTGAGGAAGGAAGGAAGGCCTTGCCCAGAGTAGAGTCCAGCACTTCCCAATGTACTGCAACTGCTGAGACGAGGTCAGCATAGACATGGGCCAATTGACAGTGACGCCCAAAGACTGGAATAACTGCAGGGTGAGTACTAGAGTCAACAACAGGGGCTCCCTGGACTAGGCTTTAAGTAACCAGTCATCCAGGTATGGGAACACATAGAGGTCTTCGCGCCAGAGGGCTGCTGAAACAGCTGCTAAGTGTCATGAACCCTCTCCCGTGGTCAAGACCACTGAGCTCACACTGTCCACTCCTAAGTGCAATCCGTGACGGGGGGGGAACAGGGATACCCTCACCGTGTCCTAGAATGCTCGCCAAAGTCACAACTGAGCACCTGCCATGAGGCCCTAGGGTTCCCTCTTTACTCTGGATAAGGGTACAATACCAGACTCAAGTCTTGTAGCCAAATGAGAACCCTTTCTTGGTTCTTACACAAAGGGAGAAGATCCAGGTGTTACAATCTCTTCGAGGAAGCACTGAAACCCTGATATGAAAATTACGTACCTATCGTAACTATTGATCTTCCTGTGTATCTTCAACATTCATCACTGACTTGGTGATCGCTGGAGGCACATCACCCCATGGGAGCTTTTTTTTCAAGGGGAGGAGTCAATGTCGGAGGCGGTGCTGCCCTCGAGGCCAATGCACTGCGTGGCACTTGTAGGTTGACCAGTTCTGCTCACCAGAGAGTGTGGAAATTAGATGGATAGAGAAAAGACAAGGGAGCCCAAGGGATAGCAGATGGAAAGGATGTAAAACTGAATAAAGAATATGCTGGCCAGAGGAGCCAACCAGAGAGAGAGAAGAGAGAAAGAAAAGGCAAAAGAAAGGAAATGTTGGGGGGGGGGGGGGACTCCATCACACTCCGCACTAAGAAATTTGAATCCTGGGGAGAGATGCTGAATGACATCTGAGAGGGTACCGAGCCTTCCCGGTCCACAAGCCCACAACACCTGGATTTCCAAGTGGTTTCTCATCCAAGCAGAAATAGGCCCAACTTTACTTGGCTACCAAGATCAGACAGATTGGGTGCAACCAGGGGAGAAGGTTGTAGACGGAGACTCCAGATTTGACTGAACAGCAGTTCAGATGGATAGGCTCCGGTACCAAGCTCCTCCCAGCCAAAGAAGGTGTGGAGAAGGTCTCCCCCTCCCACTTCAGTACAGGGTGGGATACCCACCCCAGGACAGGACCCCAGTTACCGCTGTCCCAGAGGGAGAACCTGAGAGTTCAGGGGATCCTGTCAGGATAACCTCCCTCCCTATGAGCGGGAAGAAAATTGTATGGAGAGAGAGAGTCCCCCCGGGCCCTCTCCCCTCACTGCATCCTGTGGGGGAATCCCCCACCAAGGGAGTCTACCATGTCTCACATGACTGGCCAAGTCCCAGCGGAACCCATGGAAGTCTACACGGCCAGGGTGAGAAGCCCTATTAACCCTCCCCCTCAGGGTGGGCCCTCTGTCGCTTAAGAAGGTAACAGAGGACCCGGAGGTACCAGTGGGACTCTGCCCACAAATGGCCTCTAGGAGGGGGAGGGCAAGCAGGGAGGAGGTGGCGCCCAGAGACTGAGGTCCAAGACGGAAAGGTGGGCGAGTTTCAGTGATGAATGGGGAAGATACACAGGAAGATCAAGAATTACAGTAGGTACATCATTTTCATATCTTCCCTGTGTTAATCTTCACCATTCATCACTGACTGGGTGAGTATCAAGCCCCCCGATGGGGACCTAGCACTTCCCCGAGGGACACGACTCCCTCAGCACCCCGTAGAGGATAACTACATAGGGAGGAGACCCATTACAGGTCAGTTAGGCCTGTGACTGGTCAGGGCGAGGGAGTGTCTCCCATAACCTGGGAGACTGAAATCACCCCAGCAGTTCCCGCCTTGCCCTGCAGGAGAAAAGATGAGTCCCCCAGAGAGTGGAGGAAAGCACACTATGCTGGGACGAGGGTGACAACCTTAATCGATGAAGCCATGCCGTCTGCCTAATGCAGATCGCTGTCCATGCTAGCCTTAAAGCTACTTCGCTGGTGTCATAAGATGCTCTTGCCTGGTGCCTTGCAAGCTCCAGACCCTGCATGGAGATGGCAATGGCCTGTCTGGTCACCTCCGAATCAGGCAGCAATACCAGCACCTGGCTTAGCACTGACCACAGATGCCTACTGTAGGCAGTGTGATGCACATGATGAGCTGCAATGCTAAGAATGACACGCATCGAGGAGAACACTCTCCGTCCCCAATGGTCGAATTTCATGGAGTCCGCATCTGGGGGTCAGTCGCACACCAGGTGTCTATGCCTGGAAGGAGAGTCCAGCAACCCCAGTCCCAAAATGGGAAGAGGCAAGTCACCTGGGGTGCGCAATACCTGTGCTTGCAGTCCATCAGTGATGGAGCTGGGGTGGACGGACACTGCCAGGTATGGTATGACGCCTCTTAGAAAGGGATCGGCCAGAAAAGGACCACCAGGTGGTCAACGCTGAATTCACTGAAGAAAAAGCACGTCATCAGTTTAGGATTGCGTCTTGCGATGTGGGATAGGTACAGATCACTGACCAGTCTCGTAAGGAAGCGCTGATACTCTGATCAGCATCTGAGGACAAAAGGACGAAGGTATCCTCTTCCTTGAAGGAGGAAGATGAGGAGGCCAAAAAATCTGAAGAGTCAAGAGTCTGGCTGCTGTGGGGAGACAGGCGGAAGATCTGTTCGTCCATAGACCTGATGTACCTGGGGAAGATGGCAGCAGTGACTCTGAACTGCTCCCAGGTCAAAGGCCCCGAAGGACCCACGACACAGAAAATGAGGAGGGGGTTGCAGAGGTAAAGAGGAAATGCATTTTACCTTATGCAAGTGACCTCTGTCAGGGCCGGGGGCACCTCACTGATGATCTCAGAGCCCCCGGAGATCCACGGGTCTGCACAGAGACTGGCCGATGAACCAGTTCAAAGTGGTCAGGACTGAGCCCTAAAGGGGAAAACTCCTCTGTGAGGAGACAGAGACCGCATGGATCCAGAAAGGTGGACCCCAACCCCACACAGTGAGGTCTCCCTCGAAGGGGACGAAGGAGAGAAGGAAGGCTTGGCGCTACAATTCCTCCCGGAACCCCGAAGGATCCCTGGGGAGGTTCACCACCCCTCACCTCACCCCCTCAACCCTGCTGACTCTGAGGCAGACCTTCTCCTCACTCCCAAAACTAGGGATTGCTCCAATCCTGCAGCCCTCCCAAGGGAGGACACACAAGAGAGAGTCCCTGTTCTGGCCCTGGAGGAACGAACGGCACTGGCGCCAGGGCTGGCAGCTGACTGAACCCCTGAGGCTAGAAGCACCATCCCCCCAGAGCAAGGGCTGCTACTGACTGACCTGCTCCAGACGCCGCCCACGGCGGAGCACAGTGCCAACCACAGCCACTGGGAGCAGGGAAGGGAACCTGAGGAGGCGCAGAGGTACTGGGCTCCAGAGACCTCTGACTCTGAGATGTTGGGCCATGAGTCTGGATCAGTCTCTCAATCATCCAGCTCGAGGAGGAGATACAAAAAGACCTCAAATGGAGCAACCCCAAAGGTTCTACCACCCTCGAGAAGCTCTGGCGTCTTGGGTGGGCCCAGTGATGCTCACGGTGCTGTCCTGATCACTGGAATCATGCCAACGGGTGGCACTAAGGAGCTACCCATGCCAAGCCCAGCAGGCATGGACCGCGACATCGGGAGAGTAAGCACCTCCAAGGAGGTGACTGCCTGTTTGGTGCTCTCGTTCCAGCTTCTTCCTCCGGCACTGCAAAAGAGGCCACCTCCTTGACAAGGTTAAAAGGGGAGGAAGCCCCCTCCTCACCAGTCCATACAGAACCAGAAAGGGCAAAGCAACCTGCGTTTGGAGTCCCTCATACGACGTTGCCTCTGAAAGTCGAAGCTCAAGAACTCGGCAGTCCATGGAGACACAAGCATCGCAATTTATCCATGTCGTGGGTGGACCCAGGCAGGATAGGCAACAGTCATGTCAGTCCATGATGGATATCTGCTGGCTGATGGGACACCGATGCATAGGAGGCCAGCCCACCTTGGAAGAACACTTTTTCTTGTCCCCGGATGAACCTGACACGGCTCACGGTAACTAAAATCAAAATAGGCAGAAGACTCAGCGCCGCCAATAAAAGGAAAGATCTTACAGGTTTCTGTGGAAAAAAAGGCACAGAGTAGTAGCGACTGGAACAGAACTGGAAGGGAGAACTTAGGCGTCAAAAACAGCGTCAAACTCGGAGCCAAATCGGAGTAGGCTGTGATGTCCCAGTTGAATTCACTCCACGTGACAAGGTGCTGTGCTGTCGATGGCAGGAGAAACACAACTGGGACGGAGGAGGAGTCGGCAGCTATTACTGGCCAACCCGTGAGTGCCACGCAGTGAGTCAGCCTCAAGGGTGGCGCCGACTCCTCCCCCTGGGGGGTGCTGCGCCTCTAGTGATCACCCAGTCAGTGATGAATGGTGAAGACTAACACAGGGGAAGATTTTATCTTCTCCAACGTGCATGCAATAACCTGGTTCAAATCCCTACAGACTGTTCCTTGAGACTTTAATATTCTCCCTATCTTGACCCAGATTTCCCAGTACAGACCCTTGTTCGATTGGAAGCTAATGGTGACACCCCTTAACAGCTCAGTCAAAGATTATTATTAAATGTCCCACAACCACACACAATATGAAAAATCTCAGGCAGGTTTCTTAAAAAACAAATGTTTTTACTAAAATAAATAATAATCATAGTTACAACTAAAAGTTTTAGAACAGCTCCCGGCTACAGCTCGTACCCCCCCACGCGGGAGGTCAGGTCACTCTGGGGCACAACTGAAGAGCCCCCCCCCCCGGACAATGGAGAAGCTCCCGGCTGCAGCTCGTACCCCCACGTGGGAGGTCAGGTCACTGTGGGCACAACTGAAGACCCCCTTCGGACAATGGAGAAAGCTCACGGCTGCAGCTCATACCCCCCCACACGCGGAAGGTCAGGTCACTCTGGGGCACAACTGAAGAGCCCCCCTCGGACAACGGAGAAAGGTACAGAAACACGGATGCTCCGCAGGTGCTTTTCCAGCGCCTGAGCTGTGATCGCAATTGCTGCTGTATCAGAGGATTTATTTGCCACTTAAAGTCTCCTTTACTATTGACATACATGTGCAGATAGCTTTATTTCTGTAAATGCCTAGCTAAAATCTTTCAATCTCTTAAAGCCTTTTGTACAATAAACTGCTGTAGATTTGGCGCCTTTTCTGCCTCTAAATAAACCCTGAGCCTACTGAATGTATATCGCGACCAGTCTGCGATTTAAATAAGTTTGTGACCCAAATTAGAGCCTAAGACTTAAATCAATTCTGACCTTCCTAATTTGATTCCTACCTAATCCGTTCCTCCTCTCACCACCCCACTGCTGTACCCTATTTAATAGCATCCTGTCTCTCTCTCTCTCTTTCTTCAGTTCCCGGCTGCAGCTTATACCCCCCCCCCCCCCGCGGGAGGTCAAGTCACTCTGGGGCACAACTGAAGAGCCCCCTCGGGACAGCGTCCAGCTCCCACTCCCCCACCACCACCACCCCTTGGTGGGCTCTGCCTTTATAGGCAGTGTGGGCCAATCACCTACTTTTCCACCTGCAGCTTATCAGAGCTGCCACTACAAGTGAGCACTTCTACTTGCCTTCTCACTCTCAACACCAGAAGTTCTTCACCCTACCATTTCTCCCCTGCTGCCTATAAAGAAATTCTATTTTCTCTTCCTCCATGTACCCCAATTCCCATCCCACCCTTCCTTGTCCGTCTGACCTTCTCTCCAACCTCATCTGCCCCCCCCTTAGTTAAAAATGCCATCTCCAAGTCCCGTAAACCCCAGCATTCTCCCTGCCCATTACCACATGTACACACACAAACACACACACACACAAGCGGATTCACTACCCTGGGCTTTCCCTCAGAGCCCCCATCCAAGTATTGCTTTACATCCTGTCTCTGGCATGGGTCGACAGCCTTGTGTGCCTTTCCGGCGGTGGGTTCCCGGCTCCCAGTCAACACGTTCACTCCCCTCCCATCATACCAGACTATCCAACTGAGCATAGAGTGCCACCACTCTTCGTGTCATTTATGCTTACTAAACAGTGTGCATGCTACCTGGCCCTCCATCCCCTCGCAAAACACCGTAGAGGGGATCTGCTCTCCCTACACCCAAAAACCATATTTCTTCTTTCACTTCTGCTCCTCCTAGCAGGAGACATTGAACTTAACCCTGGACCTCCGGTCGACAGCATCATTCTTGGCTCCCCCCATGACTCGTACTGGCGTCCTCCAAGGGCTTAAAAATCGCCTGCATGAATGTCTGCAGCCTCCGACCAAAAATACAGGAGGCTCAGGATTGGCTGTCTCTTTACAACCCTGATGTATTGGCTGTGTCTGAAACTTGGCTAAATTCTCAAACGCTACTTCATGAGGTGGCAGTGCCCGGCTAGCCTTCCTTCCGCAAGAACCGTGAAGGCAAAAGAGGGGGTGGAATAATCATATACGCCAGGGACTCCCTTGACGTAGCCCAAGCCCACTTAACTGGCACTGAACACTGTGGCGGTGAATCAGTCTTCATTAGAATTACCCTTGGCAACTCAAAACATCTCACGGTTGGCTGCCTCTACCACCCCCCGAATGTGGCCCTCCAAGCCCTGGAAAACATCTTCAAGGCCCTAGCTGATGCAGCCTCCTCGGAATGCCTGATCTTGGGGGACTTCAATCTCAACTGGGCACAGGACTGAGCAGAAACTCAGGGCCTCACTACTAGATTCCAACCTGGAACAAATCATCTCTGAAAAGACCAGAGCCAACTACAAAACGGGGAACCACACAACCCTCGACTGGGCTCTGGTGTCTCACCCCTCCAACTTTCTGTTCTGCTGGTATAATGGCGGATGCTCTTAGCGACCATTCACCCATCTTCTACATCTGGAAAAATCATTCTCCCAGGGTCCCTCCTCGAACACTCTCTACCCGAAACTACTCCAAATTCTCAGAGGACGCCTTCAATGTGTACCTCGGGGACCTCGACTGGACCCCGATACGGCTCCTCCCAACACTAGATGAAACCTTGGAGTTCTTCCAAAACTCCTTCTGCTCTGCAGCTAACCTGCATGCCCCCATTTAGGAAATTCCATACCAAAGAAGCTGCCATAGATGGATCACTACAGAGCTCAAGGCTCTGATGGTAAACCGGGATAAGGCATGGAAGCGTTACAAATACTCCAGGTTGCCTGCAGACATTGTGTCCTATAAAAAGCTTCAGAATGCGCCTCCAAGGTGGCAGAAAGAGAGAGTATGTCAAATGTCTCCAGCGAACCACTCTGACCAACCCTCAGTCATTCTGGTCCAATATCAATGGCCTGATAAAGGGCAACAAGAACCCCTCCTCAGGTCCCACTGAAGTCAATGGCCTTATGTCTAATGACTGTCATGAAATTGCTGCTGCCTTCAACAGTTACTTCACCAACCTTGATGACCACAAGTCCAGCTCTACTCCTACTCCTTTGGAACCCTCCTGCTCAGAGACACCTTGCCCCACATGGCCGCTCTTTCACCTTCGACTAGTAAAGGTCAAGGAGGTACTCCCCCTCTTAAAGATCCTCGAAGACAAAGGTTCTGGATGTCCAGATGGCGTCTCCCCTAAATTACTAAAGACAGCGGCACCTGCCATCACCCTACCCCTCACATGGCTCATCAACCGATCCCTGCTTGAAGGTACTGTACCCTATACCTGGAAACAAGCTGTTGTGATCCCTATCCCAAAGGAGGGTCCAGGGAATCCATCGGCAACTACGGGCCAATCTCACTGCTTTGTGACCTGGCCAAGATTCAAGAAAGACTTGTATACTGTCAACTTCATGACTACCTCAAGGCTAACCGGTTACTAGCCTCCACGCAACACGGCTTTAGGCAGAACCATAGCACTGATACAGCCCTCATAAAATTCTCAACATACATCCTAGAGGCCATGGACAAAGGACTCCCCACAGGAGCTGTTTTTAATCGATCTATCAAAAGCCTTCGACCTAGTAGACCAGAAACTCCTGCTAGCCAAACTGGCCTCCCCCGGCTTGGATCAACATTTCCTCACCTGGTTCTCCTGTTACCCATCTGGTCACTCCCAGCAGGTCAGGTGGAAGTCTGCGACCTCTGATCCACTCCCCCTAAGTGAGGGGGTGCCTCAGGGTTCCATCCTTGGCCCCCTCCTCTTCACGCTATTCGTCAACGATCTTAAATCCCACTGTGGTGGCAGCTCGGTCATTCAAGATGCACATGACACCGCTGACTACTCTCTTTAACAAATCATGGGAGGATGGGGTGGTACCCGAGGACTGGAGGGCAGATGTGATTCCTCTTCATAAAAGTGGGAGCAGGACAGAGACAGGAAACTACAGACCAGTTAGTTTGACCTCAGTGGTAGGGAAAATGATGGAATCACTTCTGAAGGAAAGAACTGTTGAGTACCTAGAGGCCAATGGGGCACAGGACCCAAGGCAGCATGTATTCACAATGGGAAGGTCGTGTCAGACGAATCTAATAGATTTCTGTGTCTGGGTGACCAAAGTAGTAGACCAGGGAGAGGCTGTGGACATGGCCTACCTAGATTTTAGCAAGGCATTTGATACAGTCCCACACAAAAGATTAATACTCAAGATAGCCAGCCTGGGAGTGGGTCCCAAGGTGACAGCCTGGATAAAAAAATTGGCTAGACAACAGGATGCAAAGGGTAGTAGTAAATGGAGTACACAGTGAAGAAAGGAGGGTTACTAGTGGGGTACCGCAGGGTTCAGTACTGGGACCGGTCCTTTTTAATGTCTTTATAAGTGACATTGCAGAGGAACTGGAAGGAAAAGTATGTATCTTTGCAGATGACACAAAGATCTGCAACAGGATTGATACACAAGATGGAGTGGAAAGGATGAAAAGGGACTTGGCAAGGTTGGAGGAATGGTCAAATGTAGCAGCTCAGATTCAATGCCAAGAAGTGAAAGGTAAT
Organism: Neoceratodus forsteri; assembly: GCA_016271365.2. NCBI lineage: Eukaryota > Metazoa > Chordata > Ceratodontiformes > Ceratodontidae > Neoceratodus > Neoceratodus forsteri. The sequence goes on from CM028137.1 coordinate 516,149,102, forward strand.
GCACATGGGAAACAAAAACCCAGGGGAAGCGTACACAATAGGGGGTGAGATACCGACAACAGTAAAAATAGAAAGGGACCTGGGGGTAATTATATCAGATGACCTAAAGGTGGGCAAGCAATGTGAGAAGGCAGTAAGGAAGGCTGGGGAGATACTGGGATGCACAGGAAGAGGCATTAATAGTAGAAAACAGGAAGTTGTTATCCCTCTGTACAGACAGTTGGTGAGACCCCATCTGGAGTACTGTGTGCAGTTCTGGAGACCCCATCTCTGGAAAGACAGACAGAGTGGAGGCTGTCCAGAGGAGGGCAACCAAAATGGTGCAGGGTCTGCACCAGAAGACATACGAAGAAAGACTAAAGGAGCTTAATATGTATACTCTTGAGGAAAGAAGGGAGAGAGGGTACATGATAGAAACTTTCAAGTACCTCAAGGGAATTAACAAAGTTCAAGCGGGTAGCATCTTCCAGAAAAAGAGATGTGCAAGAACAAGGGGGCACAATTTGAAGATAGAGGGGGGGACGGCTCAGGGGTAAAGTGAGGAAGTATTTTTTTCACATAGAGGGTTGTGGATGCATGGAACAGCCTCCCTGAGGAGGTTGTGGAGTCAAGAACAGTGGGGGACTTCAAGAATGCATGGGACAGGCATAAGGCAGTCCTAGTGGGGGGTAAGAGGAAGTAAGCTGTTGGTTAACTAGGATCTGCAGCTTATCTGTTAGGTAGGAAAATGGGCAGACTAGGTGGGCCAAGTGGTCCTTATCTGCCGTCAAATTCTGTGTTTCTATGTTTCAGATGATGCTGTTATCTATTGGTCCCCGAGCAACCCATCTGACCTGGGACTCCATCTCCAAGCTAACTTTACCCAGTTAGAGTCCTGGCTCACTGGGAACAAACTAGTTCTAAACATAACAAAAACCAAAGCAATGGTATTTGGTCAGAGGAACCTAGGTGCAGGAGTACCATGCTCCCTCAAACTTCATCCTCAGGCTGCTGCAACAAGGTTGTGAGTTCCCTCAAGTACCTGGGACTAACCCTGGATCAAGGGTTTGCCTTCAAATCTCACCTAGACCAAGTAACCAAAGCTATTCACAGCAAACTGGGCCTGCTGTACCGCCTGAATGACCAGCTCATCCCCAGAGTCTAGAATCTCCATTGCCAATAGCCTACTCCTGCCAACACTGACCTATGCTGCCCCAATTCTCCAGGGATTGGCTAAACAAGAGATGAATAGGCTACAAGTTCTCTACAACAAAATTGCTCGGTTTGCATCACAGCCCCACAAAAGACGGCATCACTGTGAAGTCCTTGCTACCCTACAATGGCCCTCCCTTGAGGGTTGACTCCAATACCCTCTGCTGTGCTACACACACAAGCTCTTACACTGCAATCCCCCAGTCTCCTGGTTCCCAAGCACTCAGCACGTACACTACGAACCATTGGGCGTAACCTTCTCGTTAAAACCAGAGTTCGGACCAAGGCTGGCAGTAAATCCTTTTCCACCATGGCCCCTGCCCAATGGAATAAGCTTCCTCCCCTCCTTCAGGATGCTCCCTCCCTTGAAAAATTCCGCAAGGGACTTCGGGCTCACCTACTAGAAGCTAGCGTCTGCTCCTGTCAATGAGGGGCCCAACCTTAGGCCAGTCTCTCACTAGCCTAGACATGCAGTGCTCTATAAAGTACTACCTTGCCTCCAGATTGCTGCACTCCTACCCAAACATATCCCTGTAATTGTCATCCCCTGTAAACTAATTTTGGCACACTGTCAGCTCTGTTTTATCCAAGTACTTACTCTCCTTGAATTGCTCTGAACTTGTTTCTTTGTTGAAATCCTCTGTAACTAAATGTTGTACCAATTACACCTCTTGAATTTGCTCTGAACTTGTTTCTTTTTGTACCTGTGCTCCTCTGTAACTAAATGCTGTACCAAAACACCTCTGTAATCAAATACTGTACCTGTATACCTCTGTAACTAAATCCGGGTCGCCCCTGAAAAAGGGAACTTCGCGGGGCTCAGTGGGCCTACCCGGTTACCAAAACTGAATAAATAAATAGACATTTGGTCACAGAATAACACAAATAAAAGTGAGAAATATACATAAAAGTACAGTTACATAAAAACTTACCGTAACAGTAGATCTTCGATAGAGGTTCCTGCAGTAGGTCATAACATGTAGAACTGTGCCCCCTGGCGTCAGGACCGCATGGCAAACTTTTCCAGCAATGTCTGGCGGGGGACCGCCCACCTGACATCAAGTGACGGACGTTGGCGTGATCCTATATAGTGGGCGGTCTCTGTACCCACCTTCCAGTTTTCCCACCGGAGATCCAAGGAGGAGGATGAGACAGGAAAAAAGGATGAAAATCCTGGAGTCCAGTTCAGAACAATCTGAAAGAAATGCAGAAACTTGGGGAAGGAGGGAGGGAGGGAAAGTGTGACCTACTGCAGGAACTTCTCTCGAAGATCTATTGTTACAATAAGTTCTTGGTAACTGTACTATCTTACCATGAGAGGGTTCCTGCAGTAGGTCATAACATGTAGGAATGAATCCCAAGCAGTCACTCTCAGAGCGACCGAGAGTGTCACGGGAGGAGGAGCAACAGAGAAAACAGAACAGGACCCGCCTGAGACAGTAGGCCCTGCAAAACAGCGAGGCCAAACCTGGCCTACGCCTAGAGGCAATGTCAAGACTGTAATACTTTGTGAAGGTATGGACCAAACTCCAGGTTGCTGCTGCATAAATCTCTGCTGCAGAAACATTCCTTAGGAATGCTGTAGAGGTAGCCATTACCCTAGTAAAGTGACCTCTGACCTCCTCTGGAAGAGGTTTGTCATACTTCTGATAACAGAAGCGGATGCAGTTAGTGAGCCACTGAGACAGGCACTGCTAAGAGACTGCCAACCCCCAAGGATTTAGGGGCGAAGGAGACAAAAAGCTAATCAGACTTTCTGGATTCTTTGGTTCAGTGGACATTACACCTCAGGATTCTACGTACCTCCAAAGTGTGAAGGACAGCCTCCCCCCATTCAAGTGAACAGGATAATAAACAGAGAGTTCAACCGTCTGGTTTAAGGTGAACTCAGAAACCACCTAGGGAAGAAACTTAGGATTTGTAAGCAGGACCGCCAGGTCCTCGTGAAAAATCAAATAAGAATCCTTATGCATCAGGGCCTGAAGCTCGGAAATTCTACAAGTGGAAGTAATGGCAACCAAAAATAGTGCCTTCCAGGAAAGGTAGCGCACGTCACAGCTCATTGTTGGTTCAAAGGGAGGAAGCGTAAGCTTCTGTAACACAGAATACAAATCCCAAGGTGGGGTGGAGTTTAAGATTAAGGATCCCTTTTAAAAAGGTTTTAGAAATCTCCAACTGTGCCATGGGTTTCTCCTCCACTGACACGTTGTAGGCTGATATAACCGACAGAAGAACCTGAAGACATGGAAGCACTACTGAAGGAGAGATTGGTGGAACATCTGGTGTCAATGGACTACAGGACCCAAGGCAGTATGGTTTCACCAGGGGAAGGTCATGTCAGACCAACCTCATTGAATTTTTTGACTGGGTGACTAGGGAGGTGGATCAGGGGAGGGCAGTGGACATGGCCTATCTGGACTTCAGCAAGGCCTCTGACACTGTGCCACATAGAAGACTATTACACAAACTGGGGAATATGGGTGTGGGCAGGACAGTAATGTGCTGGGTAGGTAACTGGCTGGGTGGCAGGACACAGAGGGTGGTGGTAAATGGCTGTCACTCCACAGAGGGAAGAGTGACCAGTGGGGTACCACAGGGATCAGTGCTGGGACCGGTCCTATTCAACATCTTCATCAGTGACATGGCGCAGGACCTAGAAGGCAGAATTTCACTGTTCGCTGATGACACAAATCTCTGTAACAGAGTAGACACACCAGAGGTGTAGACAGAATGAGAAGCGACCTGCAGAAACTTGAAGAATGGTCAGGGGTTGGGCAGTTGAAATTCAATGCAAAGAAGTGCAAGATAATGCATATAGACACAAAACCCTGGCACAATATATCAGTTGGGGGTGAGGATATAGCATGCACCAAGCAGGAAAGGGATCTTGGGGTTATCATCTCTGATGACCTCAAGGTAGGGAAACAGTGTGACAAGGCAGCAGGTAAAGCAAATAGGATGCTGGGATGTATAGGCAGGGCATTACCAGCAGGAAAAGGGAGGTCATAATTCCGCTATACAAGACACTAGTGAGGCCCCACCTGGAGTACAGTGTACAGTTCTGGAGACCATACCTACATAAGGACATAGGGTAGAGAAGGTTCAGAGGAGGCAACAAAGATGGTGCATGGATTGCATCACAAGTCCTATGAAGACAGGTTGAAGGAACTGAACATGTACTCCCTGGAGGACAGGAGGGAGAGAGGGGATGTGATAGAGACATACAAGTATCTTACAGGGAGGAACAGGGTGCAGGAAAACACTATTTTTAAGCGAAAAAGATGTTCCAGGACTAGAGAGCATGGGATGAAGCTGGAGGGAGGACGATTCAGAGGAAACATGAGAAAGAATTTCTTCACAGAACGGGTGGTGGACAAGTGGAACACCCTGCCAGAGGAAGTGGTGGGGGCTGAAACAATCACGGGATTTAAGAATGCATGGGATAGACATAAAGGAATTCTGGAGGTCAGGGGTAAGGTGCAAACAGACTTCTAGGAAAACAAACTGAACTTACAAGCTCAAATGGGCAGACTGGATGGGCCATAGGCCCTTATCTGCCGACACTGTCTATGTATCTATGTATGTATCTAAGACAGGAGTAAGACAGACCAGAGTCAGACGGGTGTAACAGATATTCTAGGATCGTGGATATGTTGTTCATCCACACTGTTTGGCATGTCCCTTTCCCCTTCCCCTGTAAGATCAGCCGGAAGTCTTCAAGCTGGCTCCTCCCACCCACACGGGTGGTATGTGCCTCGGCTCCGTCCCATGATGCCAGTTCTTCCTTTCCGCTGGAAGATACAAGTTGCCACCCTCATGCCCTTGCATCTGGTAGGCCCTGGCTTTCAAAACCTCGGTTTTACCGAACCTAAAACTCATTCGCGTTAGCAAGGGTGCTTTTGTGTCCTCGATCATAGAAAAGAAATCTTCTCCAGGATTTCGCCGGTGTCCTTGCGGAAAGTGGATGTTGCGCACCAAGCCCTATCTCATGTGCATGTACTGCCTAGGTGTCGGCCATGACACCTCATCTTGCGGCTTTTGCCTCGCCTTCCATCCCAACGTCCTGGAAGATTGCTTGGCGTGCTTGAAGTTGGGGAGACTGGAGAAAAGGAACCCTCCGGTGAAGTTTAAGAAGGCTAGGTGGGTGGTTTCCTCAGCTGCGGTCTCCGCTGAGCAGCTGGAATGCATGAAGGCATTCAAAGCCGCCAGCAGCGCTTCGGCAAATCAAAGCTTTTTCGTTCCTCTCAACCTGGGCTCCACCTTTACAGGATCTTTTAAGGAGCTGTGCCAGTCTCTCCCCACCCGGGGTGAGGAACCTGCGGGCTCGCACTCCTCCCCCTCTCGGAAGAGGGACAAAGAATCTGGCCTGTCTTCGTTTCGACAAAGGCGCTCTTGGGAACGAGAAAGGTCTCAGTCTCAGGAGCATGCGGTCTCGACCTCGGTCGAGATAGCTTCTTCGGCCGGAGTCTTCACGGACCTTCCGTCTGGCCAGATGACCAAGGAGGTGGCCGATGAGGTCGAGATCATTCTTGACCCAATCGACCCTCTGTCGCCAGCCATGGCTAATGACTCCTTGAAGAGAACTCCGGTCCCTGTGTTCCTCGATGAGGAGACCCAGCCCGCTGGTGTCCCCATGGAGGTCCTGGTTCCGGACCCCGGGATTTCACCAATCACTCCGGTGTCTCCTGAGCAACTGAGTCAGCCTGATTGATCTTGATCGAGGTCCAGAACCCCGGCCGAAAGGCCAAGTAGTAGCAACAAGTGCTCCAAGAACAGGCGACGCCACAGGTCGTCCTCCTCGGATGAGGAGAGGCTCCATCGGCGCTACGAGGACCTCATGTGGCAACAGCTGATTTTCACCAGGCAAAAGCCGGCTCCGACGCCTACACCGGCCATTACTTGACTTTTGCCTCCTAGGCTAAAGCTGACCCCCTCGGAACTGAAGCCCCTGATTCTCCCTCCCGCAGTGCCGGCCCATCCTCCAGGTCGGCCTTTGCCGGTCTCCCCACCGACAGTGGTGGAGCCGCCGCCTAAGCAGCCTGTGGGAGGGGCTCCTTCAAAAGAGGACCAAACAGATACCAGACTTCCCTGACGTCTGTCGGTCATGGTTACCCCGGACCTTCCTCAACGGGTCAAGGGTGATTTGGGCAGCAAAACGCTGTATCCCGACTCCTCGGACTCGGACGTCACTGGACTCCACTCACATCCAGGGGATGACGAGATGTCCATTGGCACAGGGATGAAGGAAGGCCCTTCCTCCTTCAAGGGGATCCTCAGCCTCATCTCTGATTCTACAGGGATGCCCACGGAACCCAGTCAAAAAAAGGAGGAGTACCCTCTCACGGACATCTTGAAGAGAGGGGACACCCGATGGAGGCCTTTCCTGTGGCAGAGGCCATTGTTGACCCAGCACTCGAACTATGGCAGTGCCCTTCCTCATGTCCAGCACAGTCTTCCTGCATGGCCGGCAAGTACACGGTGCCCATGGGGTCCCTTGAGGGGTTCACAGAGAACCCTTCAGCTGAGAGCCTGGTGACTGCCTCTGTGTTCAGGTGTACTAGCAGTTCTGCCGACACTGACCGTCTCCCCGATAAGGAGTCCAAGCTTTTGGACCATTCGGTACGGAAAGTCTATGCGGCTTCCTCCTTGGGCCTTTATCAAGCCAGTTCGGCCGTCATCATGGCACACTTCTCCCATGCCCTTCTCAGGTCACTAGATGAAGTCCTCCCACGTCTCCCCACGGACATGCAAACCATGGTTGGCTGAGGTTATCCTCCTTCCCAGTGGATACTCAGTGGCATGCACCTCAGTGGTCCAGTGGGCCCGGTTGCACATGCACCCCCTCCAATGGGAGCTGGCCACCCAGTGGACTCACCGCCATGGTCATTTCGACCAGCTGATCACTGTAACCCAGAAGATGTGGGATGCTCTCCAATTGTGGACCGCCCAGACCAGTTGCAGGAAGGGATCCAGTTTGTTCGCCCAGAGCAGACAGTCGTCCTTACAACCAATGCCTCTCTCATGGGCTGGGGAGCCCACATGGGGGACAACAGGGCCAATGGGTTCTGGACCCCTGAGGAGTCCTTATGCCACATCAACCTGTTGGAGCTCAGTGCAATCAGACTGGCACTGTCAACTTTTGCTCCTCTGCTCCAGGGTAAAGTGGTTCAAGTCCAGATAGACAATACCACGACCATGTACTACCTCAATAAACAGGGTGGCACACACTCCTGTCTGCTTTTCAAGGAGGCGTTCCGCATCTGGACCCTCGTAAGCCGGTTGGAGGCGGATCTCCTAGCCATCCATGTGGCAGGAGTCTCAAACCAGCTGGCGGATGCCCTTAGCCGTATAGGTCAGACATTCCACAAGTGGCCTCTCCATCCGGAGGTAGCTTACAGCTTGTTCTCCCATTGGGGCAAACCGATATTGGACCTGTTTGCTTCCAGGGAAAACACCAAGCTGAGGCTGTATCATGCCCACTGCCCTCAGCAGGGCTCGCTGCAGGGGGATGCCTTCTTGAGGCCGTGGACCCCAGGCCTCCTCTATGCCTTCTCTCCATTTCCCTTAATCCACAAGGGATTACTCAAGGTGAGGAGGGACAAGGCAAAGGTGATACTGGTAGCCCTAGACCGGGCGCACCAGTTCTGGTATCCAGATCTCAGCCTCAGCTGCAGGCCCACGGAGCGGCTCTGTACACGCCCAAACCTGATATCACTGAATCAGGGGAAGGTCTTCCATCCGGACCTTCAGTCCCTGTACCTCACAGCCTGGTACCCGAGCGGCTAGAGTTCCAGGCTTTGGGTCTTTCCGAAAATGTCTACATCATGGTGGAGGCATCTCGAAAGGAATCGACCAGGAAATGTTATGCCTTCAAATGGAAAAGGTTTTCTATTTGGTGTCAGGATAAAGGTCTGGACCCCTTGTCCTGTTCTGTGGCTAACATTCTCGACTACCTTTGGTCTCTCTCTCCAAAGGGGATCTACGGTCATCGCCCCTTAGGATGTACCTGGCAGCCATTTCTGCTTACCGGGCACAGGCTGGTCAGCAGACATTGGCGCAGGAGACAGTGGTCGGGCACTTTTTCAAAGGCCTGGATCACATATCCCTTCCGGTGCATGAATCTCCACCTCCATGGGATCTATTGCTGGTACTGACAAAGCTCATGGGCAAGCCATTCGAACCAATGCACAAGTGTGAGTTGTCACACTTGTCGTGGAAGACGGCCTTCCTGGTGGCTATCATGTCTGCCAGAAGGATGGGGAGTTCCAGGCACTCTTGGTGGACTCCCCTTATCTGGTCTTCCACAGGGACAAAGTTTTCCTGCGCCCCCACCCGAAATTCCTTTCCGAAGGTGGTGTCAGAGTTTCACCTTAACCAGGCGTTGACTCTGCTGGTATACTACCCTAATTACACCTCGGAGGCAGAGTACAAGCTCCATACCTTGGACCTGAGATGTGCTCTCTCCTATTATTAGGAGAGAATGGCAGAAATTCATGGAGAGGTTCACCAGCTGTATGTCACCTACACTGAAGCCGCTTCTGGCAGACCTGCAGCCAAATGGACCATAGCAAGCTGGATTACATCATGCACAGGTCTGTGCTATGAGTTGGCGGGCAAGGAGCCTCCCAGAGGGATAAGAGCTCATTCTACCCACCATACTGCTGCATCTGTGGCTGCTTCCAGGGACATCCCTATCCAGGATATCTGTCAGGCTGCTACCTGGAAGTCAGCAAACACCTTCATTACCCACTACCACATCAACCTTGAGTCACGCCAGGATGCTGGTTTTGGAGCCTCGGTTCTCCAGTCTCTGTTCCCTAAGTAGGGGGTGTGTGCCTTGCCTCCCTCCTCCTGCTAGGAGTCTGCCAAACAGTGTGGATGAACAACATATCCACGATCCTAGAAAAAACAGGTCACTCATCTGTAACAGTATATCTAGGAGTGTTATATGTTGTTCATCCAAACGGACTCAACCGACCTCCCCAGCTGCGGACGCACACAACCTAGCTTCCAGCCGGCTAAGATCTGGTGTCATGGGGTGGAACCGAGGTAGATACCACCCAGGTGGGTGGGAGGAGCCAGCTTGAAGACTTCCAGCTGATCTTAAAGGGGAAAGGGACATGCCAAACAGTGTGGATGAACAACATATACCACTCCTAGAACTACTGTTACAGGTGAGTAACCCGTTTCTCCATAATCTGCGGTGCTGAGCAAGTAAAGGGATCCCATCCCTTAGACAATGCCCAAATGGAAAAATGCTTCCATTTCATTGCATACGTGGACCTGGTGGAAGGCTTCCTAGCTCCACCAGGACCCGAGCCACCTTCCGGGAGACCCCAAAGCGAGACCAAATTATGTCTGTAGGAGCCACTAATGAAGATGCAGGGTCCTGAGTCCCAGGTGTAGTAGCCTGCCTTGATCCTGGGTCAACAGATTGTGTCGGAGAGGGAGGAGAACGGAGGGTTCCACTGTCAGCTGCTGCATTAGTGGAAACCAAACTTGCCTCGGCCAGACAGAAGCTATGAGGATCATCCGAGATCCCTCTGCCTGAAGCTTGAGAAGTACTCTCTGCAGAATGGAAAAGGGAGGGAAGGTGTACAAGAACTTCCCTATCCAACATAGCAATAACACGTCGCACCAGAAAGCACCAGGCTCTGGAACAAGCAAGCAAAAAATACAGGTTGCTCACCTGTAACAGGAGTTCTAGGAGTGATATATGTTGTTCATCCACACTTACTGGCAGGTTCCTTGCCGCTTTAAATGTTGCCAGAAGGTCTTCAAGTTGGCTCCTCCTACCCACCCAGGTGGTAAAACCTTCGGCTCCGCCCCATGACACCAGATCTAGCCCGCTGGAAGCCAGGTTGCGCATCGAAGCTGGGAAGGTCGGGTGGGTCGTGTGGATGAACAACATATACCACTCCTAGAACTCCTGTTACAGGTGAGTAAAGTACAGTTACGTAAGAACTTAACGTAACAGTAGATCTTCGAGAACAGCTCTTGCAGCAGGTTACACCATTAGGACTGAAGCCGGCAGGCGTCAGGACCCCACGGAAAAATTCTAGCTAGCCATCTGCAGCGGGGACCGCCTCCGACGTCGGTCCCGCCTCCGACGTCAGGCGTGGTACAAAAGGGGGCGGTCCCGCCCGATTCCCCAGTTCTCCTGCCGGAAAATTCCGGTCGCAGGTTGATACCGAAAAAGGGAAGACCGAGGATCCACCGTCAGAAGTTAACAATCGTAAAAAATTAGCCTGCAGACAACGGCTCAAGACGCACCTCTTCCAAGGGGGAAGGTGGGTGGGAAGGTACCTGCTGCAAGAGCTGTTCTCGAAGATCTACTGTTACGGTAAGTTCTTACGTAACTGTACTATCTTACTTCGAGATACAGCTCTTGCAGCAGGTTACACCATTAGGACTGATTTCCAAGCAGTATACCTTGCACCTACTGTGGGTGGAGGAACATTAGAAAAAGCATACCAGATCCTGAATCTAGGACAGGAGACCCTGTAGCACTGCCAGGCCAAAGCCTGCTCTGTGCCGAGAAGCGATGTCCAGGCTATAATGCCTGATAAAGGTATGAACAGAGCTCCAAGTGGCAGCAGCACAAATGGTCGAGGTAGAGACATTCCTGAGTGCTGCAAAAGAGGTGGCCACTCCTCTAGTGGAATGGCCCCAGACTGCTCCCAGAAGGGGTTTTTGTTTGGTATTATAGCAGTAAGATATGCACTGGACAAGCCAGCGAGACAAGGATTGTTTGGAGACAGGTTGTCCCATCAATCTTTCCGCAAAGGAAACAAAAAATTGATCCGATTTACGAAACTGCTTGGTTCTACTCGGGTAGAACCTTAGGCTGCGGTGAACATCCAGGGTGTGAAGCAACGCCTCTCCTCTGTTAGAGTAGTTAGGGAAGTAGACCGGCAGGTCAATATCCTGATTGAGCATGAGTGAGGAAACCACCTTAGGTAAAAATGTTGAATTCATCCTCAGGGATACTCTGTCCCGATGGAAAATTAAATAAGGCTCTTTGCACATCAGAGCCTGAAGCTCAGAAACTCTTCTGGCTGAAGTAACAGCAACCAAAAATAACGTTTTCTAAGACAGAAAACGAAGCTCGCAATCCAGGGCAGGTTCAAAGGGTGGGAGCGTGAGTTGTTCCATGACAAAGAGCAAATCCCATGGAGGCACCAGGTCCTTAATGGGGGGCCTAAGGTGTAACACCCCTCTCAAAAAGTCTCGGCAGGCATAAAATTGTGCCACTGTGCGCTGTCCCACTGGGAGGTGATAAGCTGAAATGGCACACAGGTGCACCTTAATAGAGTAGTGAGGGCCAGTGGAAAAAAGAACAAGTAGTCTAATACTGCTTTTCTGGAGGACAACCCTAAAGGGGAAAGGTGAGCTTGGGCACATAGACAAAAAAGCCATTTCTGGCGTCGTTGCATACGTAACCCGGCTTTCTGGCTGCAGCAGAACATCCATAACCTCTTGCGAGACCCGTGATGCAAGATGGCTATGGTAAGCTAGCAACCATGCATGCAGAGTTCAGAAAACGTAAGTCGGATGGACAGAGAACCCACTACTCCTGAGACAAGAGATGGAAGCTACAGATAGCGAGGCGGGAGGCGGAGGTTCCCAGGATAGCTGCAACAACAAGAGGAACCAGATCTGTCTGGGCCAAGGGAGACCACTAGGATCATTGTAGCATGCTCACACCGCGTTAGAAGAACTCTCTGGATCAACGGGAATGGAGGAAAGAGAATCTGTCCTCCCAGGAGAGGGACAATGCATCTTGCCAGAAAACACCAGGCCCTGGATCTAGCGAGCAAAAGTAGGCAGTTTGTGTTGGATGGGGAAGCAAACAAATCAAATCTGGAGTTCCCCATCGAAGAAACAGATCTACTCTGCACTACCTCCTAGAAGCAGTCCACTTTCGTGGACTCTGGCACAGAGAATGACTCAGGCCGTCTGCTGATTGTGTTGTCCACTCTGGGAACATATACTGTGATCAGGTTTGTAGAGCAAGTCGGATTACCCAATCCCACACCCTCATAGCTTCCTGCAAAGGGAGGTCAAGAGTCGCCTCCTTGTTTGTTGAGGTAATACATCCCGCCGTGTTGTCCGTCTGAAGCAGGAGAGTGCAGGCGGGATCTCCGACTGAAATGCCTGCAGGGCATAAGGACAACCCTCATCTCTGATGCGTTGATACTGGAGATGAACCTCCAGAGGGTCCACGTACCCTGGGACTTCACCCCATCCAGGTGTGCTCCCACCCAAGGCCTGAGCGTCCACGGTGAGGTCACCTCCGGGGCAGCTGTAAATCAGGACACCGGTAGGTGGCCTGGTCCCATACCACTGCCAGTCTCGAATCGCATGGGGCTCCTTGATTCTGACCCGAGCTGCATATGGTCTTGCCTTTGATCCCATTGCATCTTCAGCATCCACTGAGTTACATGCATGGGAGCCTTGTAAGAAGAGCGGTAGGATGGCAGCAGCCATGTGTCGAGCAAGCGAAGGACCAACCTGGCAGGAGCGGTCTTCTGTTGATCAAAAGTTCCCTGGTGAGGGGCTCTGATCAGCACCGCTCTGTCACCTGGAAGAAAAGCTCTTCCCTGAACAGTGTCCAGTACTGCACCTATAAATTACACAGATTTCTGCGGCCGGGACCAGGAGAACCTCTCGTGGTTGATAGAGGATGCCAGAGACGAAACAAGTCACAGTGCTCTGGATCACCCGTAACATGCCTCTCTGGAAGGACCATGAGAAATCAATGGGTCAGGTATGCAGGAACACGTAATGGACCTGTCTCCTAGAGGCGCTGCCCGACTGCCAAGCATTTGGTAAAACCCTGGGTGCTGATGACAGCGAATGGAAGGGCTAGGAACTGAAAGGTGGTGGTAGGCTTCTGAGGCGCAGGAACCTCCTGTGCACCTGAGCTATAAGGGATGTGCAGGTAAGCATCCTGCATGTCTAGAGAGAGCTAAAAAGCGTCTTGTTTAGCATAGAATAAGACCGGAAAAGTCACCATCGCGAGATCTCTTGTAAGTGACCGACACGTTCAAGTACGCTGAGGTCCCAGGAGTGAATGAGGACCCTGTTTTCTTTGGAACAGGAAGAAGTGAGAATAATATCCTTGTTCCTCTGGTTCTCAGGGACGACTCTGTGCTCCCTTTTGCGGGCGTGGTACCTCTTGCCAGATCGAGAGACTTGTGCTGACAGTGCCGGGAGAGCAAGGAAGCCTCGGTGGACTTTCTCTTGAATTCTACTCAAGTGGCCTTTTCCCACTAACTGAAGGACCCACCTGTCGAGTAGTTATGGCCTACCATCCTGGCGAAAATTCAGTCTGGCGACCCCGGCCGTGATTCCCGTTGATCCTGAGGCGGGGCTGAGAAGGTCAGGCTGTGGCGGCTGAGGTCCCGCTGGCTGGATCGGCTTAACGCATCACGCTGGGTATGGCACAGGTTGCTCTGGGCTCTCTGACCAGAGCCCCTCTGTTCAGGGGCAGGCCAGACTACTGTCTCCGTCCATCCTAAGCAGCTTTGGTTCCTCGAAAAGGAACAAGCCTAGATACGACATGGCTGAACCGACCTCACTGCCTCCGGCATCTTGAGTCTGGTAACAATCCTCTGAAGACTTCAAATAGACTGCTCCCTCGAATGGGCGTCATGATGTTCTTCAGGACATCAAGGCAAAACGGAGGCCGCGAACCAGGAGTGTCTCGGATGCATCGCCTGAGCTGCTGCTGGGCCGAGGAGTCGGAGTCATCCCGGCTGCACACCTAATTCCCACATCCGAACCCGTGCGAAGAGCTAAGCATCTCCTCCTTCTGCTCACGCCAGCAGTTTCTCAGCGCATCAGACTCTGTTCCACAGGCGTTTGGACTGTACCATGTGGATTAAATAATTCAGGGACCTGATGGGCCAAAAAGCGAGCATCATGAAGCCTACCCGTGCGTCCAACTGCGGACTCTGGTCGGTGGCAGGGTGCTCATATTGCGGTCTGGGACGGTCACGCGAGCTGTGACGACAGAGGTGACCTGGTTGCTGATCAGTACTGGTCTCTAGAAGCCTTGTACAAGCGATCAGCCTTCTTTGGCAGTGCAGAAGCGAATGTGGGCCTTCCACACATGCCTGTGGCGTCACAGTGTCTACCAAGGTGCTCCACAGGCAGGGTCTCTGCGAAGATACTTGAGCACCAGCCTTCCGGGTCTACTCTTCCATCATCATGTTTTCCTAGATATGTCTCATAATATCTGCAAGCGAAGGTCATCCGGGAAGACTTGGCATGTCATGTGGATCGGAGAGGGATAGAGAGGAGATGGGGATCTGGACGTTGAGAGCTCTGATCCGTGTCCTCCATCGAGTGATCACGCGTCTTCTAGGTCTCTTGGGGCTGGGTGACCGAAGAAGATTTGGACGGAGTCTCAGTTTATCAGATCTCCCCCTGGGAAGTGTTCTATGCTCCCGGGAGGGAAGAAGCCGCCTGCCGACCCCGATGGAAGGGTGGCGCAGGAACGGAGGAAGTAAGTCGGTGTGGGGGAGGAGGAGGCTAGAGTGGGAACCATGTCCTTCTTGATGGTGTCCCGCAGTAGTGAATAGCTCCTTCGCCAACAAGAGAAAGGCCCGGACGACGGTCCAGGCGCAGTGGGCTGTCGTCAGGTCCCGGCGCCGGCTCCACAGGGGCTCGGGTAATGGCGAGATTCCTGGCCAACTCCTACTGGACCAGTGCCCATCTGGTCTTGAGGCTGGTCAGTTCCTCCTCAGTAATGGTCTCCTGACCGGCGCTCGGTCGGAGTCGGGGTCCTCTTCTCCTGGGGCGGGCGCCGTCCCCACCGCGTCCGATGAGGAGTTACCCTGGCAGCGGCGGTCATCTAGCAGCAGCAGCTCAGGGATCCAGGGCCGGAGGGCCGGCGGCGAAGTACGGCGTCGGGTCCCTCGACTCTCCAAGGAGGTAGCTCCATGGTCTTGCGAGGGAGGCAGGAAGCAGACCTAGCGTCCGGGTTCAAAAAGCGGGAACACGACTTCCCGATGATGGTGGCCCGATCCCCAGACATAACCAGAGCCTGGGAGGATGAGGAGGCCAGAAGACTTGGCCTGGGAAGAGGACTCCTGACACGCAGCCGAGAGGTTGACAGCTGGCCGAAGAAGGAGAGTGTTGGGGACCTGGATGAACTACAGAATCTGAGGCCCTAGAAGGGAACTGGAAGGAGCTTTTCGTGCTACTCCGCGCTTGTGCGATCTACCTGGACAGTCCCCTTAGAAGACAGCGCTTCAGCTGTTCTTCCAAAAAAAAGCCTGAAGGGCCTTCTGGCAGGATCAGGTTCTACTGTTAAACCCCTGGCAAAAGACAGGCCGGGTGTCGTGGTCTGGCCTAGCGCGGACAGCAAGCAGAATGAGGATCACAAAGGATCTGCTTCCACAAGCACACTTCGATGAATGACGGAGGTTGGAGAGGACATCAGAAAACAGTTTACTTGAAGAAATTCTTTCCATAGGGAAAAGAACTTACAACAGCTGAACGCTAGACACTAGAACGAAGGTCGAGACAAGCAAGTTGACAAGCGGAAAACTAGTGAATCGGGTGGAACCGCCCCTTTGTACCACGCCTACAGCGTGAAGCAGGACCCGGCGTAAGAGGCGGTCCCAGCTGAAGACAGCTAGCTAGAATTTACCATGGGGTCCTGATGCCTGCCGGCTTCAGTCCTAATGGTGTAACCTGCTGCAAGAGCTGTATCTCGAAGTAAGATCCTGTATTTCTAGGGACCTGGATATGTAGTTTAATCCACACTTATTGGCAGACTCCTAGCAGTTCTCCGGGAGGAGGGAGGCAAGGCGCACACCCCCTGCTTAAGGAATAAGGACTGGAGAACAGAGGTCCCAAAACCAGCATTCCAGCGTGACACTAGGTCAATGTGGTAATGGGAAATAAAGGTGTGCACTGACTTCCAGGTAGCAGTCCTGCAAATTTCCTGGATAGGACGTCCTAGAAGCTGCCACAGACACAGCAGTATAGCGGGTAGAATGAGCTCTTATCTCTTTGGGAGCTCAATGCCCGCCAACCTATAGCAGAGATCTATGCAGGAGGTGACCCACCTGCTTATCGTCTGCTTGGCTGCAGGTCTGCCAGTTGCGGCTTCAGCATAGGTGACAAACAGCTGGCGAACCTCTTCCCGAACTTCAGCCATCTGCTCCTTATAATAAGAGCACGCTCTTCTAGGGTTCAAATTATGGAGCCTATATTCGGACTCCGAGGTGTGATTGGGGTAGAACACCAGCAGAGTCAACACCTGGTTAAGGTGAAACTCCGACACCACCTTCGGAAGGAATTTCGGGTGTGGGCACAGGACAACCTCATCCCTATGGAAGATCAGATAAGCAGACTCACTGGAAAGTGCCTGGAGCTCTCCCATCCTTCTGGCTGATGTAATAGCCACCAAGAAGGCGGTCTTCCACGATAGGCGAGAGATGTCACACCTGTGCATCGGTTCGAATGGCTTGCCCATGAGCTTAGCCAATACCAGCAGTAGATCACATGGAGGTGGAGGTTCTCGCACCACAGGGGATATGTGATGAAGACCTTTGAAAGGTGCCCGACCACCTTCTCTGCGCCACAGACTGCTTGCGGCCCATGCCGATAGCAAGAGACCAACTACCAGGTGCACTGTAAGGGTTGTCGACCGAAGCCTAACTAAGAAAGGGACCATAGGTAGTAATTAACCAAAAGGAACGGAAAGGTCAACCTGTCCTGACACCAAATGGAGAATCTCTTCCATTTGAAGGCATGGCATTTCTAATTAGGACTCTTATGAGACACACTCAATGATGTTGAGGACTGTCCAAGAAAGCCAAGGCCTGGAACTCTAGCTGCTCAGGAACCAGGCGTCAGGTGCAGGGATTGAAGATCCAGATGGAGTACCTTCTCCTTGTTGAATGAGATCAGGTCCGGGCGGCCTTGAAGCCGCCTCAGGAGCCTGGAGCCGAGCTGAGGAGATCTGGATACCAGAACTGATGAGGCCAGTCTGGAGCTACTGAATCACCTGTGCCTTGTCCTCTTTGCTTAGAGAAGCGCACCTTGGAACAAGGAAATGGAGAGAAGGCCTAGAGGGGCCGGGGTCCACAGCCATGAGGAGGCATCCCCCTGCAGCGAGCCCTGCTGAGGGGGGCAGGCGTGAAACAGCCTCAGCTTCGCATTCTCCCTGAAGGCGAACAGGTCCACCTGAGGGGTGCCCCAGTGGGAGAACAAATCTTGTACTACCTCTGGCAGGAGAGACCACACGAGAGATGCAGCGCCTATCTGGCTGAGGGGATCGGCAAGACTGTTGGAGGCTCCTGCCACATGAATGGCTAGGAGATCCGCCTCCAGGCTGATCACGAGAGACCAAGTGCGGAGAGCTTCCTTGCACAGGGGCAAGGAGTGTGTCCCTCCCTGTTGGTTGAGGTAGTACATGGTCGTGGTGTTGTCTGTCTGGACCTGGACCACTTGACCCCGTACAGAGTGAAGGCGGTGAGGGCTAGTTGGACCGCTTGAAGCTCCAATAGGTTGATGTGGGATCGAGACTTCTGAGGGGACCAGAGGCCATGGGCTCTGAGCTCCCCCAGATGGGCACCCCAACCC
Organism: Neoceratodus forsteri; assembly: GCA_016271365.2. Classification (NCBI taxonomy): domain Eukaryota; kingdom Metazoa; phylum Chordata; order Ceratodontiformes; family Ceratodontidae; genus Neoceratodus; species Neoceratodus forsteri. The sequence continues at coordinate 516,166,898 of CM028137.1, forward strand.
ATCAGAGAGTCATTGGTCATCAGAGTGACCGTCGGCTCGAAGTGGACAAACGGGATACCCTCCTGCAGATGAGCAGGACCGAGCCACGACTGTGGAAGATCCCACATCTCCTGTGTCACTCACTGGCTGGTCCAGAGGACCAGGCGCTGTGACCATTGTAGGGGGAGCATATGCCAGCAGGCCCAATGGACCACACTGGTGCAGGCCGCCATGAGGCCCAGGAGGTGCAGAAAGTCTCAGGCAGGGCGCAATTGACCAACCAGAAATGACTGGGCGGAGGAAAGGACCTCGGCCCTGTCCTCCGGGAGCCGGGCTCTGGCTCAAAAACAGTCGAGCTCTGCCCCAATGAACTGAATCACCTGCAATGGCACGAGTTCCGGTTCGGCCTCGTTGATGAGGAGGCCAATCTGAGAGCAGATCTGGATGGCCAGATCCCTGGACTGCTCCCACCTCCAACCTGGAGGGCAATCAACCAATTGTCCAGTAAAGGACAACCTTGGACCACTGGCGCGCATAGGAATGCTACCACCACTGCCATGCATTTGGAAGACCCTGGGAGCTGAAGAGAGGCCAAAGGGCATGGCCCAGAACTCGTAAAGAGATCCCTCTGCTCAAAAGCGGAGGAATTACTGATGAGACGGATGGATTGGGATGTGAAAGAACGTGTCCTGAAGGTCCAGAGAACAAAACCACATGCCTAGTTCCAAGCATGGAATGATCTTAGCCAGAGTGATCATCCAGAAGGTGTGCTGCTTTAGGAACTTATTCAGGTCGTGTAGGTCAAGAATGGGGCGCCAGCCCTCCATCCGTTTTGGGACCAGGAAGTACCTGGACACAAACCCTGGGTCTGGATGAGGATCCGCCACCACGGCTGATCACCTGCTTCTGGAGAGCAAGGCAATGTCTGCTTAATGAGCCGGCAGAGAGAGGCCGCGAACTTGTCCCCTGCAAGCACATGGCCTCATAGGGAGGAACTGCTTGAATCTCTAGAGGCAGACCCCTGCCCACCACTTATGGGCACCCAGCGCAACCATGGTGATAGCGGACCAGGTGGAAAGGAAGTGGCAGAGCCGCTCTCCACGGGGAAACCAGGAGGAGTGATGAGGTTGAAGCGACACCTCAAGCAGTCACTGGGCAGGCTGGAAGAGGAAGAGGCCAGCTGAGGACCTCCTGGACCTGCCTCCAGGCTTTCTACTGGAGAAATGGCAGACTTGGCCTTGGGGCACCAAGTGTGTGCCTGCTGGCCCTGGTGCTTCCTGGGCGGATGTGCTGCAGGGGCAGAAGAAGCTGAAAGGGGACTGCAGCTGCTGCTGCGGCCTTTGTCCTTCTGGGAAGACGTGACCCGAGTCCAAGGTGGCACTGGACTTCTGATCCTCTGGAGATGGCCTTCCACCCCCTGGCCTGAACAAGTCAGTGCCCAGGAAGGACGCTGCAGCATTGCTGGGTGTCCGCTGTGAGGTGGCGATCCATGGCCAAGCTCTGCAGCGCATAGCCACTGCGGCTGCTACTGATCGGGCACAAGAATCACCAATGTCCAATGAAGTTTGGAGCTGTTGTTTAGCCACCACCCTTCCCTGATCCCGCACCTGCTTGACCGTCTTCTGAAGGTCAGCCGGGAGATGAAGAATCACCTCATCCAGGGTGCCCATGAGGGCGTGTGAGCAATGTGCCATCAGAAGTGCCGAGCTAGCCTGCCGAAGGCCTAGGAAGGAAGCAGCGTAAAGCTTCCGCCCCGCATAATCCAGCTTCTTGTATTCCTTATCGGGCGGTTTGTCCACGTGCCGAGCGTTCCCGGAGCACCAGAAAACACGGTCGGTCACTAATCCCTCCGCAGAGGGGTGCTCCGAGAAACCGGAGAGTGAGCTGGTAGGGACTGCGTACTTTCAGGCCATCCTGGCCAAAGGCGCAGGACAAGATGCTGGCCACTGCCACAACTTCAGGGCCATGCCAACAATGGCTTCGGCCACAGGAAAGGCCTCAACAGAGGAATCCCCTCGGTCCAGTATCTCTGTGAGGGGATACTTGGCCCATTTCGAAATGGGTTCGAGATGCATCCCGGTGGACTCTGAGATGAGCCGAAGCAAACCTAAAAATGAGGATGGTCTCTCGTCCACTGACTGACACCCCACAGACTCCACGTCAAGCGGCCTGGAGAACAGGGAGAAGTCGTCTTCAGACTCCGAGGAGTCTGCAAACAGCTGCCGGGTGCCTGAGCCACCCTCCACCTGTCGAGGTCGATCAGGAGTGAGGGTGACCGACAACCTGTGGGGCAAGCCCTGACCCGACCAAGAATCCTTGTACAGGGCCCCAGTTTTCGGTTGTGGAGGCGAAGGTTCCACTATAATGGGTGGAGCAGCTGGCTTCAGCCAAACAACTGGTGCCAGAGTCGGCTCTTTGACCACTACGAGGGGTTGATTCGGCTGCTCCGGTGACAGCCACTTACTGGCCGGAGAAGGCGACAGAGTCGGCTTATTCCCAGACAATAAGAGCTGCTGCCACATTAAATCCTCGTAGCGCCGATGCAACTTGGACCAAAACCTATCCTCCGAAGAGCACGACGAGGATGGCGGCTTAATGCCGCTCAGCGATGCCAAGACCCGAGGCGCCCGGCGTCAGCGGGGACGGCTGGACCTGGAAGAGGACAGAGACCTTGGGGTTAGAGGTGGGACAGAGAGAGGAAGGGGAAACCCGCCTTCCTTCTCGTTCAGGGACCTTACCCAAGGACTCCGCACAGGAGGCATAGGGCAAGTCCTCGCAATCACCGGGAACCGTGAAGTAGGGTTGTCGGCATCACCAGTCGGCAAACCGTCCGACAGGTTGAGAAAAATCTCGACTGCGTCAACAGCTGTCTTGGCCTACTGACCCAACGGGGACACTGTGAAGCCAGAGGCCTTAGCCACAACCTCGACCGAAGTCGAAAGTCGACAGTCCAGAGAAGCGGATCTCTCCCGCTCCCACGAACGTCGACGGTGGGACTTACCTTTTGAGTCCTTCTCCTTGGACTGACTGGAATGTCCTGCTGGCCCTTCTCCCTTGGTGGAGAGGGACTGGCAAAGCTCCTAAAACGAAGGCGTGTAGGAGGAGCCCAAAGAGAGTGGGATAAATGTCACAGCCGAGGAGGAAGAAGAAGTGGCATGGACCGCCTCCTCCTCGAGGGCGATCATCTACTCAACTGTTCCATGAAATGCGCGCTACGGACACCACTAACTAGCCTCCTTGACTTGACTGGCTGATGCAACGTATTTCAGGCCCAAGAAGAAGTCAACAGCCACGGGTCCTCCAAGACCCAAGCTGAGATGGAGCGCACCCAAAGCCCGCGAATGTGACCAAGCCTCAAGCAGCAGAGACGCACATGGAGTGTGGATCGTCCAGGCATCATCTGCCCACAAGAGCACCGGCGAAAGCCGGAGTCGATTTGTCCATCGCAGCTGCGTAGGGAAGACAAAGACTGAAGTCTTGTAAACTTTAAAATTAGTTTTGGGTTAACCAAAGAGTTTGGATCCAGGCCTAAAACGCAGAGCATTAAGGAGGGAACCTGAGCTTCCAAACGGTAAGGAAGATCTGGCGTCATGGGGTGGGCCGAGGGTTTTACCACCCAGGTGGGTGGGAGGAGCTAGCTTGAAGACCTTCCGGCAACATTTAAAGTGGCAAGGAACCTGCCAATAAGTGTGGATTGAACAACATATCCATGTCCCTAGAACTGGGAAGCTTTGCACTGGATGGGGAGGTGAACAGACCTAGTTCTGGGTGACCCCATTTCAGAAAGAGAGAATTGATTCTTATTCATGCACAAGAGATGATGTCTGACTGAGGCTGTCTGCCAGGACATTGTGAATGCCTGGAACATGCACAGCTGTGAGACACATGGAATTAGGTGCTGGACTACCAATTCCACTGCATCCCAGCTCCCTGCACAGATGCGATGGGGTGCCTCCCTGCTTGTTCGATGTACCAGACCACTTTGACATGTCTGTCTGGATCAGCAAGGTTCCTCTCAACAGGGTGGTCTGAAAAGCCTGAAGGGCTTAAAGAACCGCCCTCATCTCCAGAAAGTTGATGTGTAAGGACAAATCCAACTGGGACCACGAACCCAGAGTTAGATGGTCCCCCAGGTGCGCTCCCCAACCCCGACAGGAGGTGTCTGTGGTGAGGGTCCAAAGAGGTGGGGAACTTTGAAAGGCAAGTCCCTGGGACAGATTCAGAGGATCTAGCCACCATAGGAGATCCTTCTTGAGCACGCTGGAGACCAGAACAGGATGGTCCAAGTCATCCAAGTGGAGGTCCCACTGGATGCACAATGTCCACTGGGTGATCCACATATGCAACCTGGCTAAGGGTGCCATGGAGATGGAGGCTGCAATCAGGCCCAACAGGCGTAGCAACGCCCTGGCTGGAAGAAATCTGGAAGTGATCACAAAGTTGACCTGCTCCTGAAGAGTCTCTGCCCTGTCAGAATGTAGAAAGGCTCTGCATTGGACCGTATCCAAGATTGCCCCGATGAACTGAAGGTTCTGGGAGGGGCTCAGAGATGACCTGTGGAGACTGACAGATCCCCAGTTGCGAGAAAACGTCCACAGTGACCGAGGGGGATTCCAAAAGACTGTCCCTGGACAGTGCTGTCAATAGCCAGTCCTCCACTTGGGGGAACACTGCTATGCCCTGACGGTGTAAGGCTGCTGCCACCACCACTAGGCACTTGGTGATAACCCTGGGTGCTGAGGAAAAGCCAAAGGGGAGTGCTATAAACTGGAAGTGCTCTCCCTGGAAGCAAAACCACAGGAAATGGCGGTGGCCCAGGAAGGAACGAAATATGCAGGTAGGCAGGCATCCTACATATCCAGTGCGCAGAGCCAATTGTCCTTCTGCAGAAGGGGCAGGAGGCCCTGCACTGTTATCATGTGGAGCCTTTTGTATTCGACGAAAAGGTTCAGACTGCTTAGGTCCAGGATGGGTCTGAGGTCACCCATCTTTTTTGAGACCAGGAAAAAGTGGAAGTAAATCCCCTTTCCTCTCTGGGACAGAGGGATGGGTTCCATGGTTGCCTTCTGTCTCAGGGCCCTGATTTCTTCCTTGACCAGAGGAGCCTGGTGAGGGAAGTATTGCGAGCAACCCAGTGGAGCATCTGGAAGGAACCCCAGAAACTCCAAGGTGTGCCCTTTTGATATGAGATGCAGGATCCACAAATCTGTTGTGATGCTCTTCCACTCCTGCACGTGGAGAGCGAACCTGCCTCCCACTGGCTCCACAATGACAGGTAGAGGAGAGGAAGGGCAGTGCAAGTCAGGAAGCTGAGGGATGAGAGGGTAGAAACCCTTCCGCCACTCTTTGGGACTTAGCAGCTCAGGGAAGAGGAAAAGGAGGCATCTGTGGCATGCCTCTTGGTTTGCTTCCTGGAGGCGGGTTGCTTTCCTTGACGCTTAGGTTGGCATCGAAAGGGCTTCTTCTTTTGAGAACCTGTCCAATACATCAATCGAACAGATCTAAGGGCCTGGGGCTCCTGTCCTGGAGGCCCGTGATTATATCTTTAGTGTTCCCCTCCAAACAAGATGGATCCATGGAAGGGGACATCCTGTATAGCCGCATGAACATCCGGCGAGGGCCCAGAGATCCGCAACCAGGCGCGTCTCCTGAGGCATATGGCAGAGGAGCGGGCTGCCGTGTCAACCGAATTGTAAGTGGCCCATAGAGCATGCCTGCACAAATTTTCAACAGGTGAAGCTCTTTTGCAAGCTCCTTTTTGAAAGTCCTGTTGTGGAGGTCTGAACTTAGTCACTGATCCAGTCCTGGTGGAAGGACGTCAGGTCCCAACTGGGTTCTGACTTGAAACGCAGGCTACCGAGTCCAGTGGCCATGCCTCCCTGTTCTTCATCACCTGCCAGCTCACAGCACTATACAGTGCACAATTCTGGCGCCACTCCGTGGGAGGTCACCCTGCCGGACTTTGGGACCCGACTCTGACCATGACACATCAGAATACTCTTCAGACAAACTGCCTTCCCCCCTAAGGTCAAAGAATTGCCCAAGTCTCCTCCAGAGGATCCCTCCTTCAGTGAACTCCTCCATATAATCCAACACTCTTAAAGGTTGTAACACAGAGGAGCAGGATCCAAACAGAAAGTGTCTAACCGAACATTTAGACTTAGAGGCTGTCTCTCCATCCCAGCCCCTCCCTGGACAGCTCAAATGAAGATCTACTTTCGACCATTGACAGTTACCTCACTGTACCCCGCTGTCCCCAAGAAGGCGGATCAAATTTATCACTCGCCCAAAGGCGTCTCCTTCCTGGATTCCCATCCCAAGGCAGACTCCATAGGTATAGCCGCCACTCATGATTGATCAGCCTCCCCCCAGCACATGACACCTTCTCCCCCGGATAAGGCATCCAGGCAACTGGACCAATTTGGGAAGAAGATGTACTCCTCTGCCACGTGTGCCCTATGTTCATTAAACTATGTGGTGCGTATGGTTTCTTTTCAGAAGGCCACCATGGCCAAGCTTGAAGCCCGAATCATGGCCATGGAGGACTCTGGCAGAGGAGGTGGAAGCGGGTTGGACGGAGGCAGATAAAAATGCGCCCCCAAACCTGGATACTGTTGGTGAGGGCACCCTTGGTAGTAGAGGTAACCCGAATTCTGGTACCTAGGGTAATAAGCCTGGGAGAAGAATCTCATCACCAGACCCAACAGCAGAAAAACAGGCGCCTAGTGCCCGGAAAAATGTGGGAAACCTGGTGTGGGGTCTTGACCTGGCGTCTGGAAGGATCAGGAAATATACCAGACGATAGAGTGGATGACTTTGAGATAGCCGCCGGAGGAGCCGATGTAAAGGAAGTGTACGTCAGAATACATAACGTCTGGGAATCAGACACCAGGCCAGGTAATGTCAGGCCCTGTGTCAGGGGTTGAAAGGAAGGTCCCAACGGAGGGAGCTGATGAAAGGTATTCAACGGTGCCCCTTTTGTGGGGGGGGGGGGCAGCTGACGGAAGGTGCCCTGACGTTAGGGTAATGGAAGGACCCAGTGTTGGGGATAAAAGAATAGGGGCCCCTGAAAACGGGATCCGGTGTGGGAAGCTTTGGGAGGGCATCCCAGGGGGGACTCGGGGAACCACCACTGGAGTAGGCGAGGAAAAGACCACTTCCAGGGGGTCCTGGGCTGACTAAGGGAAGCCAGCTCGCTTGACCAGGCGTCGGGAATAATGGCGTCAGCCCCCGATGGGTGAGCGATGTCCGACCGGTCGCCCGAAACTCAGATGACTGACCGGATGAAACAGGGACCAGGCAGAGGGGGAGGGACCCTTGCCCAGCTTATTGGTCAAAGTCGGGTGGACTTCTGGTTGTTTCTGATGGGAGTCCGGCTTACCGACTACTGGGCAGGCACCGGAGGAGCCAGGCTCTGACTTTCTGGAAAGTACCAGGCATTCACCGGAGCCAGCAGACAACTTACGGGTTGAAATTGGAAGGAAGACAGCAGAAGCACTAGAGGTCGTCCCCTAAGCTGCTTGGGTCTCAACGAGGTTGGGTGGTGGGGAAGGGCCTTGCTGGTTGAAGAGGCCTACTATGAGGATGGGTCCCGTCCTCTGGGAGCTCCCTATCCTTGCATCTCTCTCCTTGACTTTCTTCTTCTTCTGCTTTGACTCCAAAGAAGGGGAAGAAACTGTGTCCCGAAGTTTCTGCATCTCCTTCTCAAGGGTAGCCATTCTGGTTTTTAGGAGATGAGCCTTCAGAGCCTGCTGTCATTGTTTGCGAGTGGCCTGGTTGAAGGGCTGGCAGTCAGGACAGGCTGTGGTGTCGTGATTCAGGCCCAGGCAGAAGAGACAGCGACAATGACAGTCCTTGTGGGGAATCTGGGCCTCACACTTGTCACACTTTGACTTCGGAGTCGTAGGTGAAGACAAATGGGCTGATGGATCGGACTAAATTTGAGAAGGAAAGAAAAAGTTGGTGATCGACTAGCGTAGTTTACATGAGGAAGGTTCAAGCGCTTAGTCGCACGGGGAAAGAACTGGAAGGTGGGGCGAGGACTGCCCACTTGTGACATTAGTGGGATGTCCCCATCCAGACATTGCTGGAAAAGTTTGCCGGCGGTCCTATAACCAGGGGTGCAGTCCTACATGTTATGACTACACCGCAGGAACCTTCCTGAAGTAAGATCATTAATTGCAACAGTGAAGCTATAGTATACTTGCTCCAATCTAGCTGCAAAAAGTTTTATGTGGGTAGGACTAAGCGCAAGTTAAGAACCATACTTAACGAACACAATCTGGCCATAAAAAATGAGAAGAAGAATCCAACAGGGACCGGGATCACTGATTGAAGGGGGGGAGGGCCTTGATCTGGTCCTTGCCCCGGGCCTTGATGGCCTGAGAGCCCTAAGAAGATGCCGACAATTGGGAGGGTGGGGGCCTGGAGGACCCCTGCTCTCTGCTGGCTGCCTGTTACTCCATGAGGAACTTCTGCAGGGCTTTCTTGCATCAGTACTGGGTGGGTGAGATTGAACTTCAGGCACAACTCACAGGCGAGAAATGAAAATGACGTACCTACCGTAATTCTTGATCTTCTTGGACGAGTCTCCACCACTCATTCACACTATTGGGATCTGCGCCGGAGGCATTAGGACCCATCGGGAGCAAACTTTTTTGCTGGAGGGTCGGCGCCATGCCTCAGCTCGCACGGTAATGACCATCTTGACATCGACCCTCCAACCGCCTCAGTACCTTTTTTTATCAAGGAGGTGCAGCGTAACTAACCTAGAAGGGTAGCCTAACCTAAAAACCGGACATAAGATAGTCCAGGCGACCCGTGTAAGAAGGGTCAACAAAGAAGTCTTCACGGCCAAAGATTTGAGGGAGTGAAGACCAACAAGAGGGGTGAGCTTGGGGGATGGAGGGTGGGCATGTGAATGAGTGGTGGAGACTCGTCCAAGAAGATCAAGAATTACGGTAGGTACGTAATTTTCATATCTTCCTGGACATGAGTCTCCACCACTCATTCACACTATTGGGAGAGTACCGAGCTAATAAACCCCCGAGAGGGCGGCAGGAGAGACCAAGAGCTCATGTTTCTTAGGACAGAAGTCCATTAAGGATGGCTCTGCCAAAGGAAGAATGTCGTCTGGCATGGAGATCCAGTGCATAATGTTTAACAAAAGTATGCACTGAGCTCCAGGTGGCTGCATTGCAGATATCTGCAATGGGCACGTTGCAAATTTCCGCTAGGGATGCCGCAACCGCTCTAGTAGAGTGAGCGTAAACTCTACCCTCCAACCTAACCTGCGCCATGGAATAGCAGTGGTGAAGGCAAGCCACTAGCCATGCTGAGATACATCGTAAAACGACAGGTTGACCCAGCCGGGTCTCACTGAAGGAAACTAAGAGTTGCTGGGCTTTACGAAAATCCTTGGTTCTATCTAAATAGAAACGCAAGGCGCTCTTAACATCCAGAGAATGAAGAGAACGTTCCCCTTCATTATGGAAGTCCACAAAATAAGATGGAAGGACCAAAGGTTGGTTAAGATGAAATTCTGACACAACCTTAGGAAGAAATTTAGGATGAGTATGAAGGACTACTTTGTCCTTATGGAACACAGTATCCGGGGAGGGGGTCTGTGACCAGGGCATGTATCTCAGAGACCCTGCGGGCTGAGGTAATGGCCACTAGGAAGGCAGTCTTCCAGGTGAGGAATTTTAGCTCACAGGTAGCTAGAGGCTCGAAAGGTTTCCGAGTGAGCATATCTAGCACAAGATTAATGTCCCAGGCTGCGACTGGACGTCTTGTAGGAGGTCTGGTATGCAGAATGCCCTTAAGAAATCTCTTAACCATAGGTAACTGAGCCAGTGAAAGGGAAAAAAATCAGCTCATGATACGCTGAAATGGCACTAAGGTGAACTTTGACCGTAGAGTACTGCAGACCTGAATTTGAGAGGCCCAAGAGGTACTCCAAAACCTTATCTGGTGGGCAGGAAAAGGGATTCAAAGAGGACTTTGCACACCAGAGCGAAAAACGCTTCCACTTGGCTGTGTAAGTTTTCTGAGTGGCTGGCTTCCGCACAGCCAGAAGAATATCTGAAACTCTTCGAGAGACATTGAACCAGTTTACTTCTACCTCTTCAGGAGCCAAGCGTGAAGGTAAAGTGATCTCAGGTTGGGATGGACCACCGGTCCCTGAGTCAAAAGGTTCATCTGCAGGGGAAGTGGTCTCGGAGGAACTTCCAACATCTTGTTGAGTAGTGGAAACCACAGCTGTCGAGGCCAAAAGGGAGCAATGAGAATCATTTTGTCCCCCTGAGACTCGAACTTGAGGAGTACTCTCTGAATTGGCGGAAAGGCTGAAAGAAAGTGTTTTGTCCACCGCATCCTGACAGAAAATGCCAGGCCCTGGATTTCTGGAGTAGAAGAGAGGCAGTTTTGCATTGAGTGGGGATGCAAAAAGGTCCAGGTCTGGAGTTCCCCACTCTTCGAATAGTGACTGAACTATGGTTGAGTCGAGAGACCACTCGTGAGGATCTGTCTTCTGCTGAGACGGTCTGCCAAGTCGTTCTGTACACCTGGCAGGTAGACTGCTTGAATTAGAGCCTTGTGCTCCAAGAACCATTCCCAGACCCTCATTGCTTCTCTGCATAAGGGGTAAGAATGAGCACTGCCCTGTTTGTTGATGTAATACATCACTGCTTTGTTGTCCGTTTGGAAGAGAATGCTCTTGTGACAGAGAATGTCCTTCAATGCTCGGACCGCATAAAGGACGGCTCTCATTTCTAGGACATTTATATGAAGCTGGGACTCTAGTTGAGTCCACACACCCTGAGTGTGGAGAGCCTGACAGTGAGCTCCCCACCCCATTAGGGATGCGTTTGTGGTAATGGAGATCTGATGGTCCAGAGGAGCAAAGGGATATCCTTCTAGGACATTGCTCTCTTGAGACCACCAGGTGAGAGACCTCTTTAAAGGTTCGGTCACCTTGATGAGATAGGACTGCGGATGAGTGGTTGGGGACAACTGAGTGCTGAGCATTCACTGGGTGGTTCTCATGTTTAGATGTGCTAGTGGTACAGTGAACACTGAGGATGCCATGAGGCCTAGCATCCGTTGCATCGAGAGAGCTGTAACTGATCTGTTTTCTCCGATGTAACGGGCCATCTGAAGGATATCGTTCCTTCTGTCTTCTGGAAGAAAAGCCTTTGCAGAGGATGTGTCCAGAAGGGTCCCTATAAAAAGGACGGCACCGAGAAGCCACACGGCGCCGAAAGCACTCCCAGACTCCGAAAAACAGGTTTGAAGGAAAAGAGCAGGAGATGAGGGGGCATCGGTGTGGCCCTGTGCCCGTAGCCGTAACAGGGGGAGACACCTAAGCAAGGTCGGCGGCACCGAAGAAGGTGCCATACGACCAGGAAAGTCAACCGCCTACCTGGTCACCCAAGACCCAAGGCCCCACGGCGACCGGGCCAGGTAGCGAACCAACCTCCGGGCCATTGCTCCATAGAGCGGCCCACTGATGAAACTGCTCATCTGAAACCTACATGCGGCGGGTAGGACTCCGATGTCGAGCCGTCGGCTACCAGGAAGCAGATGTTGGCGACTCCGAAGGAGGAACCGGCAGCAACCCGATAACCGGCGATCTGGCGCAGACATATCAGAGGCGACCTCGGTGATGCCTTCTCTTTTTAGACCTGCGGGCGAAGAAGAGCTCGAGGCGAGCGTTGCCCTAGAATGCGACAGTTTGTTTTATGCTTTCTGGGACCTCATCCCCAGGCATTGGACTGACCGTTGTCAGACCCCCCCTCTGGAGAAGGCGGCAGACCAGACCCAGCCCAACTGACTGAACAGCTTTCATACGAAGTCTCCCTACCGTCACCTGACCTGCTCATGGTCGACTCCATCAATGTAGACTGAGACTTCTTTATTGTATTTATTTTAAAAACAAGAATAAACAAGAATAACTAAAATGATACTAGTTATCAAGATAATACTACAAAATAATAAAAACTGAAAACTATGCTGCTAGTTTGAAGTTTGACTCCCGACAGGCGAGCAATGTCGTCACTGAAGCGCACTCAACGGCGGGGAAAAAAGGAACTGAGGCGGTTGGAGGGTCGATGCCGAGATGGTCATTACCGTGTGAGCTCAGGCTCGCGGCGCCGTTCCTCGCAGTGCCATCTCTGGCGCCGACCCTCAAGCAAAAAAGTTTGCTCCCGATGGGTCCTAGTGCCTCCGGCGCAGATCCCAATAGTGTGAATGAGTGGTGGAGACTCATGTCCAGGAAGATCATTGTGGCCAGGCCAAACACAGCAAACACAGAGTTCATGGTCATAGGTAGAAGAAATCTTTTTATAGCAGCAACAGAACAGAGCCGTCGAGGCATTAGCTCTAAATATACAAAGGATAAAAGAATCACTTTACACTGAAGTGATTCATAGGCAAGTATAAAAGAAAAAATAAGTAGTTTTGGTGTTCGAACTGAGCAATGAAGCTTCTTCGGAATCCATGCATGAATGGTCGACGGCGGGAAAGAACTGAGGAGGAAGCAGGACCGTCTGCACTTATATAGGATGTGTGATGTCGGAGTCTGATAGTGGCATGGGTGGCCCCTAATACACTGCTGCAGAAAAAAGCTTCCGTGGGATCCTGATGCCTGATGACTATGTTCCATAGGTGTGACCTAATGACAGAGATATCCTCGAAGAAGATTCCATTATTTCTGTACACCTGTTATACAGGGGAAATGGATGCAACAGGCCTCTCACTCCTGCTGGAGGATGTGTTCAGACACTAGAGTTCATCATTCACACATATTCTGGTCCTATCTGAACAGGACAAATTTCTGGGATCAGATACCTGTGACCTTGGCAGAATTATTCATGCTAGACACCCTGCTCACACTCATGCAGGCTATCCTGGGTCTCCCCCGCGCAGGAGTAAAAGTAAAGACAACTTATACCTATGGTACATGTTACTAGTTTGAGCGCACAATGTCATAACAAGACAATGGCAGGCCTTGTCCACTGGTGTGGAGGGCTAAGGCAGCGATGCCTTACCTACTGTCACGCCGGTGTCATGCGTTCATGGGTCATCGGGGACTGGTCGGGGTGGGAGAGGATCGAGCATCTGGAGGACAGTTCTCCCCTCCCGGGAGAGTGGAGAACGGAGACCAGTGTTTGCCTGACACCTAGCAGAGGCCAAGTGTTGGCACACCAGGTCCTGTACAGTGGGGCATGGAGGTGGAGTAGCTGACTGGCATGCTGCCTGCAGATGTACGTGGCGTGTAGCCATTTTCGGCACTGCATGCTGCCCTCCGCAGGAAAATGGGGAAAACTGTGGCCTGGTCAAGCGGCATGATGGCCAGATCCACCATGAGGCACCAACCCCGAGAGCACCACCAAACTGGATCCGGTCCTGAGGGGTCAGGTTGGGGCCCTGTCACCCTGCCGCAGACGGTAGTCGTGGGGCAATGGGTCAGGGATGGGGGCTGGGCAGACAGGCTGAAGGAAGGGCCAACCGGGCCGAGGGAAAAAGTAGTAGCAAAAAAAAAAAAAAAAATGATAGTAAATAACTAGACAATGGCTACAAGTAAGCCTCCTATCACACCAACAATGGCTGCACACTGTGGGAGAGATATGTAATATGGAAGAACTAACCCACTGGGTAAATCAGTGGATGCCTTGCTTCAACAAGGAGGTGGGCACATTGGGTAATATATCGAGACAAGCAAAATGTGACCGATGTCCATTAGAGGCCAAATACAATTAGGTGTCCAGAAACACTCTTCAGAAATGGGATGAGAGATACAAGTAAGCGGATGGGGAAACAGTTTGAGGGGGGACTGCTGTTTGATCAGAGGGATACTGCATGTACTACTCTGACTGGATTCCCAGTAAACATTTTACATTTTATCTGAAACCTCAGGCTGCTTGTGTGTACATTACTGTATACTGACTTAACCACTGTAAAATGTATGATTTGCTGTATGTACCACAAATTGTTTAACGACTTGAATTAAAAAAAAAAAAAAAAAAATGCCAGGGTCCGGCGGGGTCGTAGGAGGGAGAAGGATGAGCGGCCTCGGCTGCTCCTTCTCCAGGAGGAGACCACGCTCTCCGGCCTGATACCGCCACCTGTTGGGGAAGCCTCAGGGTGGTCAGTGTGAAGGAGAGCCGGTCAGCGAAAAGAGGAGGAAGACGTTGGCAGAGGGCCGGCTTCGACATGCGCCTCCACTCACGTCGGCAGCCTTGCGCCTCATTGCACGCCGACGTCGGGGCAAGCAGGAGGAAAGAGCCCCTCAGCCTGCCTGGATGACATCTCTCGGAAAGCCAGTCTCATCCCCCGCTGACAGATTAGGACAGACCCCGCTGTACAGCTCGCTGCAAGGACAAGAGGAAAGTAAGGTGGGACCTCTCCTCGCTCGGGGGGTAATCCGGGCCATCAAGGTGGTCTGATGGCAGCGAGTGTGGTACTCTAGGGGCAGACCCAGGGGGTCGGTCGGGATGGGAGGGTGGTACTCCCTGGGGGACCGAATGAGTGGAAGGATGAGGGGAGAAAAATAGGCGGGGGGAAAAAACAAGTAGGAAAAAAATATATACATCAAATTCATAGGTAGGTAGACAGACAGATGGATGGATGGATGATGGAAGGATGCAACTGGATAGCATTTACGAGTCAACGCCTTACAGGATGCATTCATGATCTGAAGGATATCTTCTGAAATGCCCAAAGCCTGGAACTCTATCCACTCATGAAACAAACTGACAGATGCAGGGAATGAATGTCCGGGTGCAAGACCATTCCCTGTTGTCTGGTCAGCAGGTCTGGGCAGAGGCAAACTCCATGAAGGCCTACTGTGGAGACTGAGGAAATCCAGGTAACAGAACTGTCTAGGCCAGTCTGGAGTTATCAGGATCATCCAGGTCTTGTCTGCCCAGGCCTTAATCACAACCCTGAGAACTAAGGGGAAGGGAGGGAAGGCATGCAGAAGGACACAGGTCCAGGACCTTGAGAAGACATCTCCCAGCAGTGTCCCAGACTGTTTTTGTGGAGGAGGTGGACACAGAACAGCCTCAGTTTTCTGTCTGCCCTTGAGGTGAACAGATCCACCATAGGGGTGCCCTACTGGGAGAACAGGTAGTCTACCGCCTCCTAAGGTGGTGACACTGACCACTCGTATGACAACTCTTCGACCCAAATGAGTGCGTCTGCCAGCTGGCTGTTTTCTCCCGCAACATGAACTGCCATGAGATTAGTTTCCAGGATGCGCACAAGTGTCCAGGTGCAGATAGCCTCCTGACACAATGGAAGGAAGAGCGTCCCACCTTGCCTGTTCAGGTAGAACATGTTGGTTGTGTTGTCCGTCTGGACCCGAGCGATCCAACTCTGAATCAATGGAGCAAACTGTGTCCGAGCAAGAAACAGTACACAGAGCTCCAGCAGTGTGATATGGTGTCAGAAATCATGGGGTTACCAGAATCCTAGGGCCTGGTGGTCTCCCAAGTGTGCTCCCCACCCCACCCTACCAGAGATTCATTCATCATGAACGTGATGGATGCCTCTGGGTGGGGTGACCAAATGGGATTCTCTCCTCCAGGTGCTGTGGGTACAGTCACAACTTGATGGCATCCCCTATTGGCTGCTGGAACACAAACACAGTCTGGTCCAGGGGACCTAGGCGGTGGGACCACTGTAGGCCAAACTCCCACAACAGGGGGCATATTCTCCAACATGACCAGTGGACTACCCTGGTGGATGCAGCCAACAATCCCAGCAGCTAAAGGAAGTCTTGGGCATGGCATGAAAGCCCAGCCTGGAATGACTGCGTATGTAAGGTCCAATGCCCAATCCCTCGAGAGTCTAGTTCTCCCGCAATGAACTTGGGTCACCTGCATGGGGACCAGCTCAGACTTGGCCGGTTTGACCAGAAAGCTCAGGGTCCGGTATGTCAGATCACTGAACCTCTCTAAAGTCTCCTTGGACACTGCAGGTAACTATCAGTCGTCCAGGCAGGGATACACCCTGATGCCCTTGCGACACAAGAAGGCCGCCATTAAAGCCATGTACTTGGTAAAGACCCTGGGCATGGATGTGAGGCCAACAGGCACAACCTGGAACCATAACAGTATTCCCTATGTGCAGAAACTTGAACTCTCAAAGAGCTTGGAGCCAATACAGTGGGACAGCCTTGAAATACAGAGGCAGACCTTTGTTCACCACTTCCAGAACCCACTTGTCCGAAGTAATGGTGGACCATTGTGGGAAGAAGTAGCGTAACTAATCCCAAACCAGGAGTTGGACAGGAGGGACGAGGACACCCCACACCACCTCCACCGCCCAACCCCCTTTTTTTTTTTTTACCCCGGACGCCGGAAATTAAAATTACGTACCTACCGTAATTCCTGATCTTTCTGTGTACCTTCACCATTCATCAACATTTGGGTTCTGGGTGGAGGTCACAACCCCAAGGGAGCTTTTTTGGGGAGATGGGCGGGGTCAATGCACCCGGCCAGTACCGCCTCGAGGCCGGCCGCACCGTGTGGCGGTTGCAGGTTGGCCATTAGGTGTCGTCGGGCCTGCCTCCCGCCAGTTCTAAGTCGCCATAGAGTAAAGAAAGTTGAGGAGGAAGTCCAAGGGACAGGAAAAGATATACAAATGTAACCCCTTGTTACCCGGGGTTACTAGAATCTCAGTAAGACCTAGTGGTAGGCAGGGAAGGCAGCTTGTGAAACTCCAGTTAAATGGGTTTCACACTGTCTCACTCTGTTCTCAGTCTCAGCTGAGACTGAGGGATGACATCACCAACAGAAGTATCGCAGCTGCATGAGCCACACTGGAATCTGCAGCAGAGGGAGTTAGTTAGAACGTTGGGAGTTTTGAAGTCAGTGTCTTCAGTCAGTCTTCAGTGAGTGGAGTGAGAAGTTGGGAGCTTGCTGGTAAAGCAGCTCAGTGAAGGCTCTAGGAGTTTCAGCCCTGACAGAGGGCTACTTTTAAGAAGAAGGGTGTGTGTCTCTCCACCTTAAAGAGAGACACAGAAGATTACTGAAGTAGTGGAGACCGCTGTTTTTGGGTCTCAGTGCCCCCCTACCTTCGGGGGGAGGGGGCAGAAAAGGATTCCCTGCAGATTCCTGGGGCAACCCCCTAGTTCTGCTTGTGGAAGAAAAGCTGCCTATTTAATCCAATATTTATTTGGGAGAAAAGAAGATTTGTGAGTCGCCTGTGGGGCACCTGCAACGAGAGGGTGAGTGTCTGCTCTGGCTAAAACGGCCTATGTTTTTCACCCTGGGACTTGTGTGACAATGTGGAGATTGTTACTAAATATTGGGAAGCATAGAGTAATGGGCTAAGCAAAGTAAAACTAGGTTCAAGTTCCAGAGTTTGTTGGGATGCAAATAATATGTAGAGGTGATGTGACAGACATCTACCCAGAATCTACATTTGAAAGTTCAGTAAAGGAATTGTTCAGTTCCCAGAGAAATGGCCGGGTATGGGCTGTGGGAGCTGGAGGTGGGTAGCCCCCATCTCTGGTGACCAGGTCCACCTCTTCGGATTTCTTCTGTGGATTTCTACTTTGCCAGTGATGCGGGAAGTACCCAGACGTGGGATTGTAAGGAAAATTCTCTCTAGGAGTCGCAGACTCTAGTGTGGTTTGGGGAGCCACGACAGGATAATTGGTTTATTCTTCCAATGGACCGCGGATGGGATAATTGGTTCATTCTTCCAATGGACTGTGAATGGGATAATTGGTTCATTCTTCCAATGGACCGTGAATGGGATAACTGGTTCATTCTTCCAATGGACCGCGGATCAAGCGGCCGGCGGGGGAGCCGGGCCAGTGGGGAAAATCCAAGTGTGTACAAGTCTGGCTGTGTACCCAAAGCTGCGTGCAAGTCCGGACTGTGTGCCTGGTGGGTTTAGAGCCTGAGGGCTGGAAATAGTGATAAAGTGTTCTGTTGTCTCTAATCTGCATTACCAGGAAAGTAGCCCCGTGGGGGTCCGTCTATGCTTTGTTTGTTCGCTTGGATGTGAATAAAAACCACACTGAAGAGTCCCATTCCTGGTTCTGGACATTAGTTATTTCCTGTGTTCAGATTTACATTGGGTGCCCCTGTGCAGAGTAGCCAAACCTAGGTCCCCTGTGCCGAGTAACCTCATGCTCCCCAAACCCAGTCCCCACCAGGTACTGCTGTCAGCTTCAACAGCATGCCACCTGTCGTTTTGCTAGAAAGGCAGGGGTGAGGGGTTACACAAACTAAAAGAAGAAATAAAACGACAGAGAGGACAGAAGGAGAGTGAGAAAAACTAAGGGGATTGGGAAGGGGCCCCAATCTCTGGAATCAGAAAAGGAAGGGAAAAATAAGAAATGGGAGGGGGGAGGACCTACTCTGGGCTGATGACTGTCTCCAGACTGGATTAGTAGCAAGAAGGCTGAATTGCCAGAATTCAAGGCACAGAATCACTGGCACGAACTCCAGCATGAGCAGAAGAGGCTATTCTGGGAGAAAGGGACAAGATCCAGGGTTGTCCCCTCCCGAAACCACATAATTGGAGGGGAAGAAACAAAGGGTTTTTTTTTAAATTAAATTTGAGGGATGAGTTCCTAAGGACAGGAATGGAGGAGAATGGAGGAGGAGAGAGAGAAAAAAAGAGAAGAGAGGGCAACCACCAACCCCCACCCCAAAGGGGTGGAACCAAGGCATTGAGGAGAGAAGTGCCCTCTCCCTCGATCCCTCTCCCCTCCTGTTAGAAGGTAAAAATCCCCGTGTGCCCCAGGTCACCCCGCTCCTGACCAGTGGAAAGGAAGGGGGCACACAGAGGAGGGACCAGAGACTGAGGCCCCAGGGGATGAAGGGTGGATTTGTGATGAATGGTGAAGATACACAGAAAGATCAGGAATTAGGGTAAGTACATCATTTTCATATCTTATCTGTGTCAATCTTCACCTTTCATCACATTTGGTTAAGTACCGAGCCCCCCCCCCCAAAGGGGGCCCTAGACCCTAAAGGACTAAGTCCCTTAGCTCCCAGTGGGGGAAAAACACTGACAGGGAGAACCTTTATGGGCCTGGCGAGGTCAGAGACTGGGGAGAGTAAGATGGGGACCCCCCAGAGGGGGCAGGCGGTTACCCCGACAGACACCGCCTCACGCTACGGGAAAAAAAGTTGGGTTCTCTGATACGCGGAAATCACCCTACGCCGGACCAAGGGTGACAACCGGGAAGGACGCAGCCATGCCATCCACCTAGTGCAGATCACTGTTCCTACGACCCTGGAAGCTACCTCATTGCCATTGTAAGATGCCCTCGCTTGGTGCCTTGCTAGCTCCAGGCCATGTGCAGAGAATGCAATAGCTTGTCTGGTTACCTCCGAATCAGGCATAGAGGCTAGAAGTTGACCTAGCCTAGACCACAGAAACCTATCATAGGTAGCATAGTGGGCCTGATGAGCAGAAATTGAAAGAAGCAACCGTGCCGATTAGAAGGTTCTCCTCCCCCAGAAGTCAAAATCCATGGAATCTTGATCTGGGGGCCGGTCACAGTGGAGGGCGCGAAGCCCGTCGGGAGTGTCCAGCTGCATCAGTCCTGACTGAGGACAAGGCATATGACCTGGAGACTCCGGGTGGGGGGCACAATACCTCTGGCTCAGATCCCTAGGGGCTGGGACTCCGGAAAAGGGTCTTTGCCAGAACCGCAATGATGCCTCCTGGAAAGGAGCAGGCCAGGCGGGCACCACAAGGGTGGCCGCACTGAAGTCACCTAAGAATGCATGCATCGAATGCTCTGGATTGTGCTGAGTGGGTGGGGTGACATGCAGGTCTTCCATCATCCTCATGAGGAAACGCTGATACTCCGCCAGATCAGCAGCAGGGGAGATGTGGACAAAAGGCTCCTCTCCTCCAGAAGAGGATGAGGCAGCGAAAGACCCTGGAGATCCAGAAGATGGCTGGTCGGGGAAGGGTGGAACACTTGCTCGTCCATGGCCCTGACATACGTAGGGAAGTGAGCAGCCGTACCCCTGAACTGCTCCCAGGAT
Source organism: Neoceratodus forsteri (assembly GCA_016271365.2). Taxonomy (NCBI): domain Eukaryota; kingdom Metazoa; phylum Chordata; order Ceratodontiformes; family Ceratodontidae; genus Neoceratodus; species Neoceratodus forsteri. The sequence goes on from CM028137.1 coordinate 516,186,901, forward strand.
AGAGGTCCCCTAGGGCCAAGAATGCCTGGGAGAGCAGGAGATGGTGACAGAGGAGTGGGAGCCAAGTCAACAACAGAAGGCGACCGTCCTCTGTCCAGGCAAGAGAGCGCACCAGGAGCCCCAAGAGAGGAAGGAGCACCAGAAAGCCCAACAGCAGACAGCTGATCAACCATGCTGAAACTGCCTAGGCCGTGTTCTGAAGAATCCCCACTGTGAGGTGACCGGGACTGTGGAAATCTAAAAGAACAGTCCCTTCCCTCCAAAGACCAGGGCCCTCTCAAGCAGACCAAGAAGAAAGGATGGAGGTCCGCACTCCGACTCCTTCCCGAACCCAGGTGGGTCCCGGAAAAGGGTCGCCGCAACAAACCCTAACCCCTTGACCTCTCACAAACACCAGCCTAGGCAGTGACAACCCTGGTCAGTCCCCAAGGGGACCACCCAGGGAATAGCACCTTCCCCTCCCGTGGGTGCTCCAGTCAGCCTAAAGTTGGGCGATCCATGCACACTACCTGAGGGGGTAACCCAACTGAGGGGGCAGAAAACCCTCCGAGCCCAGGCAGCAGGGCAATAGTGGCCTGCACTACCACTTGCTGGTCAGCACCCCTGACCCTAGACTTGGGGACTACCGCCCGCTCCTCAAAGGGAGGCTGGCTCCAGTCAGCCAAGGAAACTACCAGGGTGTCTACATAGGCCACCAACTCCAAAGAGTTGGACAACCAGTCCAAACCAGACTCAGAGTCCATCTTTGAAGAGGTAGAGACTGAAGTCCGGTGCCAGACTGTACGTGGATGCCCGCTCCTGTCTGGACGGAAGGAGGCGCCAGTCCGGGTGTCCGCACCAGAGCCGGTACCGAACTCCCCCACGGCACTGTGAACTGTGCCCAAAGAGATGGCACCGAGAGCAGCAGCAGAGCTTGAGTTGCCATCTCCCATGGCACCATGAGCGGCACCGGAGTCAGGGATGGTGCCGAGGGTGACACCTCTCACAGCTTCATATCCTCGCTCAGTGCTGCAAGAGGCATCGGAGCTAGACACGGCGCCGTCCCCAACCTGGTGACATGAACAGTGCTGAGGCGAGAAACAGTCGAAGATGGTGCCATAGAACCTCCCACAGCACCGTCAGTCACCATTGGCGCCGCGAATGGTGTCGACAGAAGAGACGGCGTCAAGCGGCGGACCGGCACCGACCACGATGCCATCAGGGCCCACGACGCCACGAATGGCACACAGGCCCAAGATAGCACCGACGGACAGCATCAAGGACAGTGCCAACCCATGCTTCCCTGCCTGAGGAAACTACACCAGGGGAGCCTTCACCCTCGAAAGGGCGATTGCCAGAGCGGTGGCTCCTGCCCGCTCCCCAGTGGGAAGGGACTGGGCCTCCTACACCACGGAAGAGGCTTCTGCCACAGCGAGGTTACTAGAAGCAAAAGCCCCCTCCTCCGTGGTCCGCACAGAACCAGGTGGGGACCTAGAGGAAAGGCTGAGAGACCGTGGCTTGGCCCGAGTGCGCACCCGTCCCCCAAAAGTCGGCGGTGCTCGTCCAACTTTCCACGTGCGGCGCTGATTGATTGATTACACACGGTCCATGGAGAAGCAGGCGTCTTACGAATCCATGTTGTGAAGCAGGCCAAGACACGGAAGACAACGATCATGGTGGTCGGTAATGAAGTACTTGCAGCCGCACGGGCACAGACGCATAGGGGGCTGCCCCATTTTCAGCAACTTTTTTCCCTCCGACTGAGACATGATCAATGGAAAAACAATTCAAACACAGACTCTACGTAGCTGAAAAATAATAAATGGAACAGTATTACCAACAGTCTTGATGTTTTTTTTTTTTTCCAACTTCTCCATTAGCTCCTTATATTGTTTTGCCACTAGAGGGAGCCTGATTAAGTTTGAACAATTTGCTCCCAATACCTCACTTGTCACATTTTACTGCTCTCTAGTAGCTGTTTTCACTTGGTGATCACCCCCTCATCACTCCCTCTCCAATCGTCGAAAGCTATCCCGCCTTTGTGCACTCCCCAGATCAGCCCTCCTCCTCCTGCTCCTGTCAGGCAATGTCCACCCCAATCCCGGGCCTGGCAGCACTGGTCCTCCCCCTGAAATCTCCTGGGCTGCGCATTGCTTCTACGAACATCTGTAGCCTCCTGAAAAAACTGGACTCTCTACACTGCTGGGTGACACTTCATAAACCTGATGTTGTTGCCCTGGTTGAAACCTGGCTGTCTCCCTCCACTCCTAACTCTCATGTCTCTCTCCCCGGCTACACTCTCCACCGGTTGGACTGTGTCGGCAGGAGAGGTGGGGGCTGTGTCTTCTATTTGAAGGATTCTCTCATGGGGCTACCACTCCCCCCGCCTGACCTCGACCATAAGGCCCAGGCACTTACTCTAAAGCTGTCCCCTGACCCAGCTAGAGGCCCATTATTCCTAACCGTAGCCTACATACCCCCAAGAACCAATCCCAGGCCCTGGGCCCACTAATTGACTACCTCACCTCCCTACCCAACTCGTCGGACCAAATCTTGGTGGGCGACTTGAATATAAACTGGCTCTGCCCCTCGTCCTCCTCCCACCATGAGGCTTTCGATTCAATTGACCTAACTCATCTGGTCACACAGCCTACTAGAAAAACCCTGGGGGGGGGGGGGAGACAAGCACCCTCCTGGATGTGGTCCTCACCAACAGGCCAATCCGCATCCACAACATCCAAATCCTCCCTGACTGCCTCAGTGACCAGTCCCCTGTGCTTTTCAACTGGGAAACCCCCGGCCCTCATCCCGGTCAAAACCACCTCAGGCGGCTTAGGCCTGGGGACTCATAGGCCTTAAGCACTTCCTTGCCCACACTGATTGGTCCCTCTGGCGAGGGCAACCAACATTGACTTGGCCCTGGCCTTCTTGTGCTACACTTTCAACTTTGCCTGTGATATCTTTGCTCCCATAACTGCTAGGAGGTCCAAAGTGAAACATGCCCTTGATCACCCCGTCCTACTGTGGCAACTTAAGCAACGCGACAATCTTTAAGCACCTTGCTGTTGCTACTGGCCGCTCAGCTGACAGGCAGTCCTATGCTGCCCCGCAACCAGTGCACCTGGGCCATCCACAAAGCAAAGGCAAAATACTACCAAGCCTCTCTCTACCTCCTCCTGGGGAACCCCAGGTGCTTCTGGACAACATCAAGCAACTGAATGGTCACTCCCAGTCCCCTCTCCTTCTCTTCTCAACATCAATGGAACCGTCTCTCTGACCCTGCCCTCATTGCCACCCACCTCAATAACTCCTTTACCGACCTTAGCTCAGTACTTCCTGGTAACTTTTCAGTCCACCTCCTCCATCTGTACCACCACCCATTGCCCGCCTCTTTCCACCTGCGTCGTGTCACCTTGCAAGAAGCTAGGCCTTACTTGCTAAAAGCCCTAAAAGGTAACACCATCGGTAATGACTCACTTGATCCCTGCCTTTTACGTCAGGTCCTGGATCAGGTCCTCTCACCTATTACGTGCATTTTGAACAAATCACTCTGTCTCGGAAAATTCCCCTCTGCCTGGAAGATTGCCACAGTTACCCCTGTCCATAAAGGTGGTGACAGGACTCTTCCGGGTAACTACCGACCCATCTCAATCCTCTCCCCTCTCTAAGGCGTTAGAGAAAATGGTGGCGTCCCAAGTCTCTGACTACCTCTGTAAGTACAATGTTCTCTGCCCTGAACAACACGGGTTCAGAGCAGGTCATAGTACCAATACAGCACTCCTGGAATTTTCCAACTTCCTCCATGCCTCCTTGGACTCTGGTGCCCTGGCTGGTGCTATATTCATTGACCTGTCTAAAGCATTCCAATACCGTTTGCATCCTTTTGCTCTCCACCCTCGACCTAATAGGCTTTGCCTCAGGACCTGTTTCCTGGTGCACCAGCTATCTCTCCCCCGCTCCCAATGTGTGAAAGTCAACGGTACTCTCTCTGAAACATGCCCCATTCACTCTAGGGTGCGAAGGGCTCATTCTTAGATCCCTACTATTCTCACTCTTTCTTAACTCCCTACCCAGCAGTTATGCAGGTAAGATGCTTCTCTATGCTGATGATGCTGTTCTCGTTGCCTCCCCAATGACCCCATGCTGCTACAGAACTCCCTCCAACTAGTCTTTGACTCTGCAGCTACCTGGTTCACTGAGCACTGACTTGTTATCAACCTTAAGAAAACAAAAACGATGCTCTTCTCCCACCCCCAAAATAAGTACAGCAAGTTTCCCTTAGCTGTCCACGCCACACCTAATCTCGTCATTGACCAGGTGCAGTCCTATAAATATCTTAGTATAACCTTTGACCCTGCACTTTCATTCCATGGACATATATCTGCCCTAAATTCTGTCGCCAACTCACGGCTAGGCATTCTTTACCGGCACAAGAAATGCCTCCCTCCTGATGCCCTCCGCCTGGCTGTCACCTCCTCTGTTATGTCTCTCATTGACTATGGCCTTCCGGTCTATGGCTCAGCAGATCAGACTGCACTCAACAAGGTTCGCCTCACAGTTAATAAGGCCTGCAGACTTATCACTGGTGCTCCCAGACTCACTCACACATGTGAGCTGTACACCCTGGCTACCCTACTCAACCTGGAAGAGCGACTCATGTATTAGACATGCCAGCTCACCTTTAAAGCCCTGCGTGGTCTGTCCCCCATAGGCCTCATCCAACTCCATTCAGCATTGCACCAAACCTGATCACTAGCTCGGGCTACATAGTTACCCAGTTATTCCGAGAGCCAGGACCTCTCAAGGTCAGAAGGCATTCCCCTCACCGCGCCCCACTGGTATAATTCCCTCCCTGCCAGTGTCTCAAACTCACTAACCTTAGCTTGCTTTAAGCCCAGGCTCAGAAACTTCCTGCTTAGCTCTCGCAAATGCAACTGCCGCTAGCCTAGTGTAAAAAAAAAATAAATATATATATATATACACTCTGTTTGACAATGCTCACTGAGGCGGCTCCCCCTTTCCTACTAATTCCTCCTCCCCTATCTCCTCCCTTCTACCCCCCCACCAGCTCTCCCCGACCATAAGTTTTGCACCTTTTGTTATCTTTTGCTTCGTTGGAGATTGTATTCTATTGTAACAAAATTGTAATTGAACTGTAACTTTTTTGTTTGTAAGTACTGTGTCCCTTGTACTATTGTTCTGATGTCCTCTTTGTGACGAGGTACCTTTGTAAATGAGCCTCTGGCTCAAAGGTTTCTAAACTGATGTTTAACTAACTAACTAACTAAATAAATAAATAAATAAATAAACAGTGGCGTCGCATAGGGCAAAACGGGACCGGCAGGTAAAACTTTTCGGCGTTGAAGACACGAGAGAAGCGATGTTGCTTGTAGCTGAACACGAGGTGCGACCTCTATGGTGGGGGCAGTGCCATTGGTGTGTCGACTCCGCCCATCAAAAAAAAAAAAAAAAGCTCCCGAGAGTGGTCCCATGAAGTCCACAGAACCCAAATGTGATGCATGGTGAAGACTGATACAGATAAGAGCTTGCGTTTCGGATGCCAGTGCTGAAAGTGCCCCTGCTGGGACTGGTGCTGAGATTGTTGTGACTGAAGGGGACAAAACTGAAAGGCCTTCTTTTTTAGCTTTTTGGTCATTCTGGGACAAAGCCACAGAATGTAGGGTGATTGGACTTCTCAATATATACGAGATGTCAAGCCACACCAGGACCAAAGAGGTCAGTACCCAAGAACAGGACATTGGCCAATTTATGCTGAGTGTCCACTGTAAACGTGGGCAGTTGCAGCCAGGCCCTGTGATGCATGGTGTTGGCCTCTGCCTTGGCACGGGCACAAGAGTCACGCCCATATCAAAGCCATCTGAAGCTGGTGCTTAATGTTTTTTTTTTTGTTACTTATATTTCATTGCTTTACAGAAAACAATACATATATAATCTTCTCATGTAGGACTTCAAATATGTTCCATTACAGTACATCAAATGTTGCCAGGAAAAGTAATCAATACATTCTGGTTTTCGGATTTAGGGGTATTTTCTCTTACATTAAGTTTTCAGCCTTAAGAAAAGTCCATGATAAGCTGCACCCTACAAGATTTCTGGGTGACCTGATCCAAGAAAGAAATTACTAAACATTTTTCTGCAACAGCCTACATTGTTATGGTCCCCATTTCAAACATTTTTTTTTTTTTTTTTTAAATTTTCCTCTTTACGCCTCTTTGCCTCCGTTAGCCCAGGTACTCAGCCCATTCTGCTTCCACCCCCACGTTGTACTCGGGCTCCCGGATACCCGTGGCTTTCCCCCACGGTGGTGCCGCGGCACTAGAGGCATGCCGCGGACCTCGGATTAGGTCCGGGGCTGGCCTGGGGGCTAATCGAAGCTGTGATGGGCTTCATTGAGGGCCTCCGGTAGCTCTCCTTTTCCTTTTTTCGGGAGGCGGGGCGTGCAATGGCGCAGGTGTCCTGCCCGCCTCACACAGAAACTGTGTCGGCAGTCGAGGCGCTTTTCCTGGCCTCCGCCAGGGTCACGCAGACTCGACACAACCCCACCCTCCCCGGAGAAGGAGAGTAGCCCATAGGACGCCTATCCTTCTTCCTCGGGCCGGCCCTCCAGCGACCGGAGTCCGCTCCCGAACACGGGTCGCCGGCGTCGCAAGCGGAAATCCAACCACTGCGCCGGCAGGCCGGCCTTTTCAAACATTTTTCCCTCATAAGCTATTTAGTGTCCAGCAAGAGTCATCCCTTTCCCAGCCGACAAAGTTCAAACCATGAGATTTACTTAAAGGATTTAGTCATCCTTTTAGAACAAGTGAACAGAACTAAACAGCACTATGCCATAGCGGCGCTTAAATCCCTCCACATGGGCCAAAACACAGCAACAAGACCCTTATCAACTTTACTTTAACCTGCTCAAAACAAGCCAAACATTTAAAGGGGTCAGAGGAAATATAGAAAAACAAAGTAAGGTAAAACCTGATGGTGATCATCTATTTTTTTAATAAGCCAACTTTAAAGTCCCAAATTGATCAGGTTTCTTTATCCTCTGACTCCGATCTCTCCTGATTGTCAGCATGCTGGAATTCCTTTGCGATGGCTTCCACCTTCTTCCCCGCTACTTCTGGGTCGGTATACTGATAAGTATGCCCACCATAATGCATTTGGCTGGCATCAGTAGTGAGTGAGTAATTCCCAGGCTACCAAGTTTCATTCTCACCCCGTCGAACTTCTTACACCTTGTTCTGGTCGCATAAGATAAGTCTGGAAACAGACGGACAGTAGTACCTTGGAAATTTATTTTATCTGTTTCTCGAGCAGCTTGCAACATCCGATCCCAAATAGCCGGACTAGAGGTGACCAAAAGAGCAGTCAGAGGTACGTCTCCTCATGTTCCTGCTGTACAGGGGGAGATCCAGTAGGCTCGAATAAAGCTCTCTTCTTTGAGCTCTGAACCTATTCTTAAGGCACCCGGTAGCCAATTCTGGAGGAAATACAGGAGGTTATCCCCCTCGCAATGTTCCGGGAGACCTACGATACGGACATTTGGGGCCCTTTGAGAGTTTTCAATGGCTTCTAAGCGGTATCGTAGTTGTGAGTTCTCCTTAACGATTGTATTCGTCGTTGCCATTGCTCTGGTTGCAGTACATTCTGCCAGAGAGGCAGTTTTCACGGCCTCTGCTATTTTACTGTCTTGCTTCACAAACCGAGTCAAGATAGATTCTACTTTGCTGTCGATCACTTGCATCGACCTTTGCAAGGCTGTCCAGGGTGGATCACTCCCCAACACAAGCTGTACTGCCGCTTCATGTTGCTTGTGTTCAGTAGGCCTTGTTTTAGAGCTGGTCGTTGGTCCCTTATTTGTATGACCCATCCCTCTGACAACTTATATCTCCATGTGTGGCACAGCCCACAGATTACTGTGCAGGTTGTAAAAATTTGTTTAGTCCATTCAAAATACCAGTTTTATTACTTTATATGTCTGCTGGTTGAGGAGCCGATCTGTGACACGTCTGGTCGGTAGGTGTGCTCCACAGTGCCCCGGTGCTTAATGTTTTAATTACCCTGGTTTCTGCCCATGCTCTTAACGGGAAGCTGTTTATCAGCTGCAAGTAGGGGGAGGAATTCACCCAAATACCCCGAAAAGGGAATGCCGAAATTTGCCATCACGACTGAATAACTGGCCTGACGGAGACCCAGTGGCATGGAAGCGTAAAAATTTTTAGTCACAGGTGAATCTTCTTAGATTCCTTGCCTGAAGGCCTGTCCATGTCCCCCTTGGTCTCCCGATTTACGGAAGGCAGAATCTGTAACCAAACCCTCAGCAAAGGGGTGGCCAGCAAACCCAGAAAGGCTCCTGTGGGGGCCGCATACTTGTGGATCACATGGGTAGAGGGTACCAGGCAGGATGCTGGATGATGCCAAAGCTCCAGGGCTGGTCCCAAAATGGCTTCCACCAAGGGAAAGGCAACCCCCAGGGATTCGTCCCAATCCAGAATATCAGTAAACATGTATTTAGCCTACTTCTGGGCCAGTTCTAAGGATGCATTCATGGACTCCAACATCAGTTGGACCAGGGACCCAAAAGATACTGGCCTGTGAGTCACAGCCCGCTCTTCATCTAATTCTTGGTCGAAAGTATAAGTCCTAGTCGAGACCATCGATGACTTGGCTTCTGAGTCAGAGGATTTCTCAAAGATGTCCCACAATCATTTACCACTATGAACCACCCTCTATCCTCAATCTAGCAAGCTAGAGCAGGGCAAGATTCTTTGGTCAGAGCCCCAAACAGTGACTGAGGAGGGGATGGCTTCACACCTGAAGTGGAGGCATGGCAGACAAATCAATCATCAATCTCTATTTTTTAAGTGCTATTCCAGTAGCTCATAGTGCTGTACAGAGAATCATAAAACAATTAAATCAATAAAAACAGTAGGTCTAAAATTTTAAAAATCAGTTCCTTATATCCCAGATAACAGTAGACTAATCAACACTTGCATCAAGGAATGCAAAAGAAAATAAGTACGTTTTCAGGGCCGATTTAAAACACTTGACGGTCAGGCACACTCTGATCAGACAAGGTAGAGCATTCCACAGGGTAGGGGCCACAAAAGCAAACTAATGGGCCCCAGAAGTCTTCAATTGAACCTGGGGAACCTCTAGCAATCCCTCGTCGGAACGGAGTGGAAAGGGGGGTCAACAGGGATTCAGAAGATCTTGCAAGTTAACGCAGTCCCTACTCATATAGGGCTTTATAGGTCAGTAACCCAACCTTGAAGGTGATCCACCAATGCACAGGCAGCCAGTGCAGATCGCGGGGCACAGGAGTCACATGACTAGATCTCAATAAGCCAGTCAACAACCTGGCCGCCACATTCTGCACTAGCTGTAAGTGGTGGATATTAACCCCTGGTAGCCCATGGTATAGGGCATTGCAGTAATCAAGATGCGAGGTTACAAAGGCGTGGATCAACGTTGAAGATCACCAGGTGAGACCAGGCTCTTAATCTGCGCGATGTTTCTCAGATGGTAAAGAGGTTTTAATGACAGCAGACACCTGAGATTTTAATGTCAAGCTGCTGTCAAACACAAAGTACAGTTACGTCAGAACTTACCGTAACAGCAGATCTTCGAGAGGAGCTCTTGCAGCAGGCTATAACACTCCAAAGTAACACCTGCTGCAAGAGTTCCTCTCAAAGATCTACTGTTATGGTAAGTTCTTACGTAACTGTACTATCTTACTTCGAGTGGAAGGTCTTGCAGCAGGCATTACTTTGGAGTGTTATAGCCTGCTGCAAGAGCTCCAACTCGAAGTAAGATCACCCAAATTTCACACCTGGTCAGAGGTAAACAGCTGGTCACCCTCAAGTCAAAGTCCAGAAGGTAGGCCAGTCAGCAACCCCACACCATGGTGACCTGGATCCACAACCAGCACCTCGGTATTGCCAAAGTTCAACCTCAGCCAGCTGGCACTCATCCAACCCTGGATCTCGGAGAGGCAGCTGTTAAAAACAGAGACTCCTCTACCCTGTTCAGGCACAAAGAACATGTAGAGCAGAGTGTCATCTGCGTAGCAGTGAAAACTCAGCCCATACTGCCTTATAATGCTTCCCAATGGCAGCATATACACTGCAAACAGCATGGGGACAGCATGGAGCCCTGCGGAACCCTGCATGACAGGGGAAGAGGAATAAATTCCTGACACCACTCTCCGAGTCCTGCCAGTGAAGAATGATCGAAACCATCTGAGGACTGTACCAGACAGTCCACAGAGTATCCACAGGTGCTCCAACAGCACCCCATGCTCTACAGTGTCAAACGCTGAAGAGAGATTAAGGAGAACCAAGATGGGGCAGCTCCCCCAATCCCCCACTATCAGGAGATCATTAAGCACCCGAACCAAGACAGTCTTGGTACTGTGCCTCTTCCTAAACCTGGACTGGAGGGGATCATAGACATTGTGAGATGTTAGATGGTCATCCAGCTGCACCGCAATCACCTTCTCAATAACCTTACCCACAAAGGGCAGGTTAGAGACAGGTCTGCAGTTAGCCAATTTAATTTAAGGACAGCCCCGTCACATGACTTTCTGTGGGTCAAATTACTAAGTCCCCACTTAGCCATTTGCAGCTTATATGCATCATCCCCTAGAAGCAGCCTGACTCCTTGCATACTTCCACCTTCCTACTCTCTAGTCACCTGCCTCTTTTCCACTACTCTACCCGACTCTCTACACCTGGCCCTGTCTCCCTGACACCAGCTTCATTCCACTTGCCCCCTTCCACTAACATCCCTGATACCAACTTCCGATGCCTCCTCACCTCAACCCTCTCCAACATCACCGCTCAGCCTCTGGCCTATTCCATTTCTGGCCACTAGGAGTCACTGCTGTGACCCCTTTTTCACCCTCCACACCCTTGATGCCCCAGGCCAAAATCGGTGCCTCCAGGGCCCACAGACTAGGCATTTTGCAAGCTCCCGGGACTGGGATTTGAACCCTGTACCTTCTGTGCCAAAGCCCGCAGCCCTACCACTGTACCATCACAGCTGCCACACTTCTAGAAGAGTCTAACTCAACTATGTACTCCTTACCAGTCCAACCCAACTACAAACCATGGTCACTCCTTTTCATCTGTCGGGTCTGGCCCCAATGTTGCTCGTGTCAATCCTTATCACACTTTTATGTCCACCTACATCCCCCATTCTTAAATCACCGGAAGACGCCTCCACCCCCCCCCCATCACTCTCCTCCTCCCTGGCTACCCCTTGACCCCCCAAACCCCGCCCCAGCCCACTTCCCCTGACCCTGCTCTCCCTCAAACCCTCTTGCCCACTACCCTGCCTTGCCATCGCAGCCCTCCATGCTCTACTTATCCCTTGCTCGCTACCGGCAAAGTCCACACTATACTCACTCAGCTAACAATAGACACTTCACTGCCATCTTCAGGTTAGTCTTCTTACTATTCATGCTATCGGGAAACATCCATCCCAACCCTGGCCCCTCAATCAGCAATCCACCATGGAGCACCCCGGTCTCGGGGCTACACATCGCTTCCATGAATGTCTGTAGCTTCCGGAAAAAAAATCGGCAGCCCTCCAGTGCTGGTTATCACAGCATCAACCAGACATACTGGTGCTCGTGGAAACCTGGCTTTCCAAATCAACACCGGACTCCTTCGTCACCCTCCCTGGCTACTCCTTCTTTAGGGAGGACAGAGTGGGCAAGCGTGGTGGAGGTGGTTGTTTTTTTTACGTGTGTGACACCATGCAGGGCCAGCCCATGCCAGCCCCTAAGCTGGACCAAGCTGCCCAAGCCCTCTCACTAAAAATCACCCCAGACCACTCCAGGGCTCTTCTTATTATCACCATAGCCTATGTCCCACCACAAAACCAAGCCCCTGCGATCCTCTCACTCTCCAAATATCTTGCCAACCTTCTGCACAAGGTTGAGCAGATACTGGTGGAAGATCTCAACGTTAATTGGCTCGTCAGCTTGGCAGCTCACACCAAGGACATCTTTGCAACCCTTTATCTCACCCAACTGGTAACTAAGCCCACCAGGTTAAACCCCTCCACTGGCTCACACTCACTATTGGACATTCCCCTCACCAATCGCCCCCACATAAGAAGAAGAAGAATCAGCATGTATATAGCGCTTTTCATAGACAGTGTATCCCAAAGCGCTTTACAAGCAATGATAGACTGGTAGTGAAGTGACTGAATGTGTGGTGGCGGCCATATCGCACATCATCACCCACACACAGCCTGGATAATTGCATGAACTGGTTTATGGGAAGGGGAATGTTGGCCAGGACACCAGTAATGTTCCCTACTCTTTGCAAAGAGTGCCCTGGGTTCTTTTACTTCCACCTGGACAACACCAGAATGGGCAGAAGGGACCTCGGTTTAACGTCTCATCTGAAGGACGGCACACCCCAGCAGTACAGCACCCCCCAATATTGCACTCAGATGCCAGCGATTTTCAGGTGCAAGTCCAATCCCGGTGTAGGACGAGAACCCATGACCTTCTGGTCCAGAGGCGGATGTGCTACCAACTGAGCCACGCTAACATAATCACGGATATTGAGGTCCACCCTAACTCACTGAGTGACCACTCAGCAATATTTTTTACATGGTCTTGTCGGCTACCCAAACCAGCACCTAGTCTGACCACCCACCGCCACCTACGCCCTGGAACTCTCAATAAGTTGAAACACTACCTGGCCAATTGGGACTGGTCCCCCATAAAATTGACCCAAAACATGGACGCGGCCCTTGACTATTTCTCCTTTTCGTTTAACAAGGCATGTGACATTTTTGCCCCAGTCACCAAATCACACACCAAGAAACGGAATACACCTTGGATCACCCCCCTGCTCCTACTGCAAGTACGGCAAAGAGATAACCTCTGGCACAGAGCCATCGCCTCTGGTGAGCCAGCAGATGGACAGACTTATAATGCCAAGCAAAACAGATGTACCTGGGCCATTAGAAAGGTCAAGGGTGAACACTACAGATCTGCCTTGGCCTCCTCCTGGGGATCAGCCCGGAAGGTTGGGGCAATATAAAAGTGCTAAATGGGAAAACATGCTCTCCACCTCCATCCCAACTTAACATTAATGGAGCAACCACCACCAACCCACAAAGCATCGCTGAGTCCTCAACACCGCATTCTCTGACCTCAGCATAGTTCTCCCCAACAATTTCTTCGACCCAAGTCCCCCCACTCCAGCACCATCTACCTTTCTACCTGTGTACCATTACTCCACAGGAAGCCAAGCCTTACCTGACCAAAGCCCTCAATGGCACTAGCCCTTTAGCGACCCTCTAGACACGAAACTACTCCGACTAGTCCTTGACATGATACTGGTACCACTCACAGATCTATTAAAAAGTTCTCTGTGCCTGGGACAGTTCCCAACTGTCTGGAAAGAGGTGGCAATCACTCCCATACGCAAAGTAGGGGATCGCGTATCAGCAAGTAACTGTCAGCCTATCTCCATCCTTCCCACACACTCAAAAGCCTTAGAGAAAGCAGTAGCTACCCAACTCACTGAGTACCTGGACACCCATGGCCTGCTTTGCAGGGAGCAGCATGGTTTCCACTCTGGCCATAGTACAAACACTGCTCTCATGGAATTCTCCAACTTCCTTCACGCAGCCCTAGATAAGAGCCACCTAGCTGGAGCTGTATTTATAGACCTATCCAAGGCCTCTGACGTGGTCAGCCACCCCTTTTTACTGGACTCACTCCTTCAACTTGGCCTGTCTCAAGGACCCCTCTCCTGGTTCGCCTGCTACCTCTCTTTGATATCCCAATACGTTAAAATAAACAGCACCCGCCCAGTCTGCTCTGGTGTACCTTAGGGCTCCATTTTGGGCCCTGCTTCTTTTTAGTCTCTCCCTAAATGCCCTACCTAGCCACTGCCCAGGTAAAGTTCTTCTCTATGCAGATGACGCGGTCCTCTTCGCTTCACATCCACGCCCCTCCTCACTTCAGACCTCACTATAGCAAGCTTTTAACCAAGTCAAGAGCTGGTTCCTTGACCGCAGCCTTATCATTAACATAAAAAAAATAAGTCTATGCTCTTTGCACACCGTCAAAGTAAAGCCAGGAATGCTCCCTTCCAGATACTCTCCAGCTCGCTTCAGCCCCTGAAGCAAGACTCTCATATAAATATCTGGGTATCACATTTGACATTGCTTTCTCTTCTCATGCACACAACAGCTCATTCACATCAGCCACCAACACTTGTATCGGCCTCCTATACAGACAAAGACCGTCTGCCCCGGAAGCCCTCTGCCTGGCTGTCACCTCCTCTATCCTGTTCATAGTAGACTATGGACTCTGTCTATGCAGCTGCTGACACTACTGCTATTAACAGAATCCAAATGTCCATGAACAAGGCCTGATGGCTACTTTCCAGTGCCGACAAGCGGACCCACACATGCACCCTATACTCCCAAGCCAATGTACTCAATTTTGAGGAGAGACTACAATACCAGTCCTGCCTACTGGCAAAAAAAAATCCTTCTTGGGTTCTCCCCCCTTGGAGTATCCACATCTCTAATCCCGGCCACCCCCTCTGTTTCCACCCACAGTTCTTCCAAGGCGACCTTTCTAGTGCCCAGAGTTAGGACGTCACTTGCCCAAAGGTCCTTCTGTTATAGGGCCACTTGCTGGTTCAATGCCCTCCCGTCCTCTGTCTCCACCCTCCCCAAAATAGGTCCCTTTAAAGTAGCACTTAGGAATCACATCCTCTCCACCCGTAAATGTGCATGTGCGCGGTAGGTGTGGTCATAGAGTCTGGGTGCCCGCTTCCCCACATAGTGCAATTTTTCTGCCTCTTGACAATGTCCCCTTAAGGACTGCATCCTTAACACCTCCTGAGGCATGGTACCAACACTATGTTAGCCATCTAGCCTTTACCAGTATAGGACTGCAACTGCACTGTCTAAAGTTTCTACAAATGTACTCACTTTAATACATTGTTGTAACCAAGTCTGTAACACTGCTCTCTAGCTGTAATTATGTCCTGCCATGTTACTGTATATATATCTATATGACCTGCAAGTACTATTTGTTACACTTAATGTCGTGCTCTGCTGTATCACTGTAAAATGACAAGGAGACTTTGGAAATGAGTTCCTGACTCAAAGGGTTGTAATTCTGATGTGAATATAAATCAATAAATAAAGTCTGCTGTCTCCGGGAAGACAACCACTGTGTGCTTAGTGAACTGCATCCATGCACTCAGAACTTCAGTTTTCTTCACCCCCAGCTGGCTTTTACTCAGACCACCATTCCTACCACCTTGCCCCATCCCCCCAGACTTACCTGCTCCCACTGGAGTACTTCCTGGATCACCCCCTGGGCGGGGCTGTGGGGAGCCCCTACACTTCTCTCTGAATGGTGCTATGGGGAGATTCGATGACAGAGTGCCTCAGACAGCTGCGTGGGGCTTGGTGTGGGAGGCAGGCGTCTGCCATGCAATGCCACAGCCCCCATTATTGGCAGATGTGGTGTGCAATGACAGAGGCATGTAATGCACTGATGCCGGGCACACCTCCTGGAACCTGCAAGCCTCGGGTGCGATAATGCCAGCCACTGCCATAAGTCCGTTAAGCTTTTATTTCCACCCTAACACAATAAATATGTCCAATTCCTGACATTTCAGGAACTAATGAAATAAAAAGCAACATCAGCACACAGAGCTCAACTCCCAGCGGAACAGACTGTGCATACCTCAAAGCCTTCTGTCTTGCAAATCGGGGGCAGGGCTTAAAATGTCAGACAAATGACCAAAATCAAGAACATATCTTAAAACATGGAAATATCAGCTCAAAAAGTCTGCTACACTGGGAGGCTTAGTATGAAAAGCAATTTCTGAAGGTCAACTAGGCTGTCGCAATAATTTTTTAAATATTTTATTATGCTTCAAATCCCTACTATTCAGTGACAAAAATGTCAAATTTATTAGGGGTTGAGGCAATGTCTGAGGCAAAATCAGGGACATCCCTGAAAATGATAGACAGCTGAATGGTATGGGTCTATGTTAGGGCACAGTTAGGAGCCAGTAATTCACATACCTTTTTTTGTCATATAGTTCATACTGTTTGCTATGGCCACAGCCTTGTCTCTGGAATCCAAGAATGTAAATCTTGCATAATCATCCACGAAGTAATTATCTGTGAAGAGGAGGCATCAGTAAATCAATAAAGGCCAACTCATTAACAGGACACACTTGGGGAAACAAGCCTTTTATTCTACTGGTCTGAAATCATTCAGTTAATGGAGGATGATTGCAATACAAGTGGAACCTCTTTCCGATTTTAGCATCACGAAACCTTGTTCTACCTCTTTTTATTAAGCACTGTGACTGTTTTAAATAATATGCATGAGAGATTTTACACTAGGAACGAGTGGGGGCACAGGTAACAGCAAGCAAGCAAAATAACCAAGTGAATCCAGTGTCTCATGCTACATTTGTGTGTTTTTCTGAAAGAGACATCCCACAACTTGTAACAGGAAAAAAAAAAATTGTCAGGTGCAATTATGTGAAATCAGTGCCATAAATTAGTAAATAAATTGGTAAGAACATAGGAAATGTGTCGGCAGATGGGGAACACGTGATCCATCTTCTCTGCCCGTGTTTCTGCCCACCTCCCTATTTGGACTGCACCCTGATGTGTCCACGTCTGTCTGTCCCATGCAAGTCTGAACTCGCGTACTGTCTTGGATTCCACCACCTCAAATTCAAACAAGCATTTGTCAATGCCGAATGTTTGCTTGCTGGCATTGGCATTGGTAGTGTAGGAGTTACAGAGCTGCATAATAGGAATGGCAGTGAAGTACTGAACTGAAGCCAACCCCATCAGCACCCTGCAGATAGTGAGGCATTGGGGTGTGCCTTTGGGTCATCAGGCATAACGGCCATGCCATTTCACCACACCCTACCGTGCAGACACCGACAAGTGTCACAGTGTGCCTTGGGGTCTTTGGCCTTTTAGGCGCATCCCATTCCATCAGGAAATATTGTGAGATGGGTGCGATATAGGAGAATGGGGTGAACTCTGGGGCCGAAGAGTCCAAGGCACACCTCGATGCCTCTCAGTGGCTGCAGGGTATGGGTGGGGGTGGAATGGTATAAGCATTGCAGGTGACAATCCCAAGTCACAGCCCTGATGCCTGTCATTCTCTACAGAGTAGGGTGTTATGGTCGGAAACCCTAACGCCTCAGGCATTCGATGGTATTTTCACTCCAAATTTTCAACATGGGCTTTTTGTGACCCCCACCTCATGAACAGTGGCAATATCAGTTTGTTAGCTAAAAGCTGCTTTTGCACAGCGATTATGGCATTTGTCACCACAGGTGCAAAAACACATTCTGAACAGGATGTGAAAAATGACAGCTGTACTGTTAATGGGGAGGTGTAAAAAATGGCAATGTTGAAAATCTGCAGTGAAAATATTAAAAAAACTGGTGAAGTCATGAGCGTGCGTAGAAACTGTGCAATGTGCACCCATAATGTAATTAGTTTGGATATTGTTTACAGCAGATTGTCAACACAGGCATTTTGGGACCTCCGGTCATGAACAGTGTCACTGATTTTCTTTATCTGTCCCGAACAATGATTTCCTACAGCGACCACGCATTTCTGTGCTGAAAGTGTGAAAACACATTTCGGCCATGTTGTGAAAAATGACAGCTGTACTGTTCATAAGGAAGTATGGAAAAATGCCACTGGTGAAAATCTGGACTGAAAATATTACAAATTCATGAACTTACGAGGGTGCGTGGAAACTGCACAATGCTCACTCGTAACACAGTCATTTTTAGGAATTTTTTCACCAAATTTTCAAAATAGCCATTTTAAGACCTCTGCTCATGAACAGTGTCACTGTGATTTTCTTAATGTGTCCCATACATTGATTTCACCACACAGACTGCGCCATTATGCTTCATGGAGTGAAACATGCTTTAGGCGAGATGTGAAAAATGACAGTTGTACTGCTCATAAGGAGGTGTGGTAAAATAAATGCTGAAATCTGGAGTGAAAATATTGAAAATTTGCTAACTTATGGCGTCGTGAGGATCAGCGCAACAAAAGCTAAGTAAAACAGTCATTTTCGAAATTTTTTCACCAAATTTTAACATAGCCATTTTAACACTTCTGCTCATGAACAGTGTGACTGTGATTTTCTTAATGTGTGCCATACGCTGAGTTCGCACACCGACTGCGCCACTGCGCGCCACGGCACGAAAACACATTTTGGGTGAGAAGCGAGAATGACAGCTGTACTGCTCATAAGGAGGTGCGGTAAAATGGCAATGTTGAAAATCTGGAATGAAAATATTGAAAATTTGTGAACTTACGAGCGTGCGTAGGAACAGAGCAACGCATGCTCGTAAAATGTTCATTTTTGGGAATTTTTTCACCAAATTTTTAACATAACCATTTTAACACCTCTGCTCATGAACAGTGTCACTGTGATTTTCTTAATGTGTCCCGAACATGGATTTCGCACACCGACTGTGCCATTGTGCGCTACATGCACGGAAACACATTTTGGGTGAGATGTGAAAAATGACAGCTGTACTACTCATAAGGAAGTGTGGTCAAATGGCAATGTTGAAAATCCGGAGTGAAAATATTGAAAATTCGCAAACCTACGAGCGTGCGTAGGAACAGCGCAACGCACGCTCGTAAAACAGTCATTTTTAGAATTTATTCACCAAATTTTCAACATAGGCTTTTGAGAGCTAGCTTATGAACACTGGCATGTCATTTCGTCTCAATTGGTCCTGAAAGTGATTTTGTGCAGTGACCGCGAAATCACCTTTCGGGCCCGATTAACGCCATGACAGTGACAGAATTCATGAGGAGGGGTCCCAAAAATCCCATGTTGAAAATTTGGTGCCAAAATTCAAAAAAATGCCTGAGATATGCAGCAAAGTTGAAAAAACCCTATTCATTACATTATACAGCTTACCGGCATTTCCTCAGTTTGCGCTCGACTTTTAAGAGTGCAGACGTGTTCCTGGTCCACTGAAGATCCACGCCGAGCTCTGGAGGTAAGTATGGGTGAGGTGGGGGTGGGGAGGCAGGGTGCGCAGGTGGGCACTGGTGGGAGAGGGTGAAGACAGCAGCAAGGGAAGTTTTTTTCTTCCAGGTTTTTATTTTTTTTTTAATTTGGACTATGCGGGACGTTTGCCACGCTGGGGTGGGCTCCCAGCATGGCAGCTGGAAGGCTGTTGTGGGGGCAGTGGAGCCGATGGGGGATTGGGCACCCCTGGGCTATAGGACTGCTGCCACGCTGGGGTGGGCTCCCAGCGTGGCACCCAATAGTCTGGGGGGACAGTAGAGCCGACAGGATTGGGCACCCCGCCGGCCATACAGACTGTGGGGAGAGTAGAGCTGACGGGGAACTGGGCACCCCTCAGCCATACAGTGTGTGGGTGGGGAGGTAGGGGCGCTTGAGCACGCAGTGTGCGTCTTGTGTGTGTGTGGGGGGGGGAGCGTTGCTCACTCAAGCGGTGCTCTCCCTTTCAACTGTACGGCACAGCATTTTGGATCATCGCACTATGTTTCTTGCACATGCGTACAAGTAAACATAAAAAGGGAGAAGAAATTAACAGTAAAAGACCTTCTCAAAACATTCCTCATCACCTTTTTATATAAACTTCACAAAAGGAGGAGGGCGCTGTTGAGCCCGAGCAGAGAAGTCATGGTGCACATCAGCTCCTTAGTTATTAATTTTCAACTTTGCAAAAAACTCGCTTTTTAACACCAATTACAAAACTAGTTGGATTTATCTAACAAAGGAATTCCTGAGGTACAAGATGGGAAAATCCAACAAAGCTCAGCCTTCAGGAGATGGTCAGAAAGACAAGGGGAAAAGCACGACGGCAGGCCCGAGTACCAGGTCAATGCAGAGTGGTGCAGCTGAGGGAGAAGATTCTGAGCAGATTTTACAATCACTAGGCCGCAAAATGAAGCAACTGCTGGTGTCCTCTACTTCAGTGAACACTAAACTGGATATATTAACAGGCCGTATTGCAATGGTTGAAAAAGTCATATATACAGTACAAGGAGACATGGAGGATATAGAGCGGCATTTCAAAACCTGCAAGAGCGCTATGGTGCAGCGTGCAAAGGAGCAGCAACATACAAATAACCGTTTGGAGATTCTTGAAAACCAGGCACACAGTCAGAACATGCAACTGGTGGGCCTCCCAGAATGGGCAAAAGGAGACTCAGCACGCCTATTCTTCACTACCCAATTTTGAACCTAGGTCCCAGATATGGACTTTCATATTGTTAAAGCCTACCATTTACCGCACCGGACAAAACCACCAGCAGATCTACCCAGAATTATGATGGTGGTGCTAGATAGTCAAGGTACCAGAGATACTCTAGTAGGTCTGACAAAACGATATGGGCCGCTCAGTGTAGAGAGTGCTACAATACACATTTTTCCCAACATTTCTTACGCCACCCGCCTTCGTTGCAAGAAGTTCGACAGCGTTTGAAGCATCCTAAAGGACTTGGAGGTCCCACATAGTGTCCAGTTCCTGGCCAAGTTGAGGATTATCCATGAAAGCAAGATACACATTTTTACCGATCCCATGGCGGCTGGCAAATGGGCCTCACAGCTGGAGACAGTCAGGAAAAATCGAAATAATCCCAACGGGGAAGATGTAGATGCAGAAACCTGAAGGGCTGACAGATTCAGCGTGTACCCAGAGATTGAAATGAGTTCTCATGTCTAGAAACTCTCAGAGTACTGAGTTACTATGATTACAGAGATGTAGTGCTTCAGGGAAGGAGTGATTGTACTGCTTAAAGGTAGTACTTAACGCTGGCAGAGTGGTGAGTACCCCACTTGAATCATTAGTCGGATTCTGTTGCATTCAAGATACCAAATGGGGGTTGGCCCGGTAGCACTGAGGGTTGAGGCGCTGGACGCCACACCTCGTGCCACACCGGCGAGCCGGGAACGAGCCTGGGTCGCTGGGGGTTGGCAGGGGAGGGGAAGGATCGAGCGACCAGAGGACAGCTCTCCTTCCTCGGGAGGGAGGGGAGCCAGGTACTATGCCCAGTACCACGGTGACCTCTGGTGGAGACCGGAGGTACTGCAACACTACAGGGCTCAACTAGAGGGGCTGCAGAGCCATGGCAAGATGTTCCCTGGCATCACTGCACGCCGGGACTCGCTGGGGTGAGGGCGAAATGAGGAAAAATAAGAAAATCCCACCCCAGAGATAGGCGACGCACCACCCACAGCCACACTCCATTGGCCGGACTCATCCAGCTCCTGGGCAGAGCCCAGCCCGGCCCGAATTTGCAGACAGAGTGCCCTGGGAGGATAGGGTGGTCCCACCTCGGAAGGGCTCAGAGCAGAGGGGATAGCCGGGCTGGTGCCAGGATGCTGGTGAGTTTCAGGCCCGGAGGTAGAGCTGGGGCGAGTGGATGTCCGAGAGAGTTCTCCAGGGCTCAGCGGAGCCAGAAACAGAGTTTAAAAAAAAAAAAAAAAAAAGATACCGAATGGGGAACAGTAAGGTTGACCTTACTGAAGATATTCGGCTCTTAGAGTCAGCTAGTATTGAGTTAAATTACATGGTTTGGGGTTCCTTATATAGTAAACCCTCTGTCAGTCTTTCTTTTTAGGACATGCAGTACTAAAACTCCTTACTAAATATAACGTACTTCTAAGGTGAAGTTGAAAAGACAGTCTTAATTATTATTGCTTAAAAATTGGTGATAATTTTTCATACGCTTACTGCGACTGTTAAATGTTTTAGAAGTTAAGAATTTTACACGTTGGTTTGGGCACAGCACCCTTATCCCATTTGGGCACTGGACTATTAGGATCACATGACAGGACTACCAATTTTAGAGCTTTGCCATGAGCTCTTGGGCTAACCCCCATAGCTAAATAGTAAACTAACAGTGAAAGTACAACATTTAGAATGCCTCTCCCATTGTGTTATTAGCAAGGGATACTCTCTCCTGTATAGGATTAGACAAAGTTTTTAATTATCTGTAATGCACTCATTGTTCCTTGCATGGAACGCTTCTTTTTGTTTCATCAATCTTTACTAAAAAGAATAAAATATACATTTAAATCTCACAAAAATGTGGTGTAGTCTAGGTCATCGTTAAGGTCAAAGCAAGGGATAAATTAAGTGGGTTTGCATCGCAATTTGTGACACAGGAATCGGGAAATGCGAGTCAACTGCCAGCACGATTAGCAGCAATTGCTAAACAATAAAAGCTGCCCATCCCCCTAATTATTTCAATTTTCCCTGGTGTCTAGTGGCAGCTCCCCCCCACCCTCCGCGGATCGCCGTCCCGTTATGTTTTTTTTTTCTATCCCCGGTGTCTCACTGTCCGTGTCATTTTTTCTTTCCCTGTTGTCTAGTGGCATCGCCGTCCCCATATAAAATAAATGGTCCCTCAATTTTATTTTTTTTAAACTTGCAAAAAAGAAAACGGTCCCTTGCCAATCTGACCCCATCCCCCAACCCATACATCCCATTCAGCACCCACCACCCCACACACCCTCATTCACCTGAACAGGTCCCAGGTTCGAGATCCACTCTCCCATCAAAAACAAAACTTGCTGCAGGAACCGGCGACTGCAATATGAGAAACAAAGGTAAATGCAGTTCAATGTATTTCAACAGGGGTTTCAACTTTTATGCATAACTTAGCCATTTTCAACATTCTGACCCCAAATTTTCAACATGGCCTTTTGGGGACCCCACCTCATGAACAATATATGATCATATCATGCAACTCCTACCTAAAGGTGATTGCAGTTGCTTGCCGAAATCACCTTTCAGGTGGGATTTGAAAATTTTCACTGACCTTATTCATGAGGTGGCACCATAAGAAGGATGAGATGAAAATTTGGGGTCAAAATAAGTAAAAATGTCAAAGTTATGCAAACAAGTTTAAATTTTACTACGCTGGCTCGTAACTTTGGTAATTTTAAATATTTTGACCCCAAATTTTCAACATAGCCATTTTTTTATATCACCTCAGGAACAAGACAGCTGTAATTTTTCAAATCCTGGCCAAACTGTCTTTTCACACCTGTGGCGTGGAATGGGGTTGTGGTGGTGCGGAATCATGTTTTGGCAGGGATTTAAAAATGTTCAGTAATGGGTACATGAGGTGGGGTAAACAGGAAGACTATGCTGACAATTTGGTCAAAATGGCAAATAAAATAAACAAATAGTCTAAAAACTATGCATACAATGTCTATTATCATATAAGTAATAATTATATGGTCTAAAGTAAAAATATCCATTTTAGAAAACTGCTAATTAAAATCGGCAGATTGCTAATCATTTTTCATTTTGATTAACAAATGCCACTTATCAACTCTCTGACACTAATTTATGCCTTGCATAGAGTTTTAGCGCCTGCAAGCTGAAAAAGTGCCCAGACTTTTTTTTTTAGAGGTGAAGAATTGTCCAGCTGGCAGGCACCAAGCACATCAGCATGTCAATGAATAGGGTGCCACACACACAGAGAACATAAATAGCGATGCCGGTGTCTGACAGGGTTGAAAAAGGCCCTGTCCATTTGTTATGCAGAAAGAGTTAAACGAAAGGATCTGTTCTATCCTCTCCTTTTCTGGCTCTTGTGTGTGGCTGTGCAATTGATCACTCCGACAGTCTTGCGATTCTCCGCCTCTCGCTATCTCTCTACCTTCACTTGCTGTTTCTGCTGTTTCTTACCTTTTGCATATCTGCGGTTGTGGAAATATATGTGAATCTTTATGTGATACTGGGATCCCTTGGTTTAAAATGTATATAATTATACTGTTAAAATGATTGCAAAAAGCTATTTGGAATTTAGGGGTTTAACCCGAGATATGGGTTCAGCCACTCTCAGGCTTGTCTGCAAACTATTTTGCAGAGCTGTCAGCAGGAGGCCAGCTTGGGACCCAGTTCTATTTGCAATTCTGATCTGCAAAGAAACTGACAAGAACATTTTGTGAGAAACAGGATATCTCTTAATGAGTTCTCAGGCAAAGACCTATAAAAAGAGCAGCAATGCTTTTGTTAGCAAGAGTAAGAGACAGAGACTGAGATTTGAACTTGAAAAGAAACCCTCAGATGAAGGACTTTTGTTTTCTCTGTTTGTACTGCCTTTGTATATAGCTATCCTGAACATTTTTTTGTGTTATTTTTACTCTATTGTTGTTAATAATAAAACGTTACCTGTGAATTTCAAAACTGCTCCTAGTCTTTCTATGCTTCCTGACCTGTGCCTCGACAGATGGTTTTAGAAGCGGAATTTGCGCCGTACATATTCTAAGTGAGGAGTTTTGTGCGTGGTACTAGACCCGGTACCTGGGAAGAATAGAAGAAAGGTATGGATTCTGCAGCAGCAAGTCCAGGAGTGATTATCAGACAAATGGCAGCCAAACTAGCAGAGAGAGAAGTCCAAGCTGAGACTGCACAGCCAGCATCAGTCATGGAAATAAAAGAACAGGCAGTGACAGAACCTGGAAGCCTTACTGACTTTTTCAAATGGTGGGCTATACAACAGAACGAGACGTAGAAACAGAAGAGAGGAGATGCAGCATAGAGAAAAAGAAATTCAACATTTAGAGGCACAGAGAAAAGAAGAAATGCAGCAACTTGAAAAGTACAGATGCAGCGACAGGAGCAGCGATGTCTGGGTGCCTTGCAAGCTATCAAAGCTGGAGAATCTGGCATAGGTCCAGCACAGCAACAAGACACAAACATCTTAAAAGACATTAAACTTACAAAGTTGTGTCCCTCGGATGGTACTATATTACACACGACAACTTTTGAAAGGGCTGCCACATCCTGACAATGGCCAAAGCAGCAATGGGCAATCAGGCTGAGACCTTACCTGACAGGTAAAGTAAAAACTTGCCAAGAGCTGTTTGGGCACTGCACAGTCAGAAAACTATGACCTGGTGAAAAGAGAAATTCTGAAAATATATGACATCTCAGAAGAAACCTAAAGGCAGAGATTCCGATCTCTGAAGTACAACCCAGCCGACAATCCTCGAGAAGCCTTCACCTGACTCAGACAACTGCTTATTAAATGGCTCCAACCAGAGAGCAAAAACAGTCCCACAGATTGACACACTTGCAATGGAGCAGTTCATCAACATTCTTCCTACAGACATGCAGGTTGGGTAAAAGAACACCAATCAGAAAGTGGGGGAAATACAGGTTACTCACCTGTAACAGGAGTTCTAGGAATGGTATATGTTGTTCATCCACACTTACTGGCAGGTTCCTTGCCACTTTAAATCATGCCGGAAGGTCTTCAAGCTGGCTCCTCCCACCCACCCGGGCGATAAAACTTTCGGCTCCACCCCGTGATGCCAGATCTAGCCTGCTGGAAGCCAGGTTGTGCGTCGAAGCTGGGGAGGTCGGGTGGGTTGTGTGGATTAACAACATATACCATTCCTAGAACTCCTGTTACAGGCGAGTAACCTGTATTTCTAGGGACATGGATATGTTGTTCAATCCACACTTACTGGCAGACTCCTAGCAGTTCTCCGGGAAGAGGGAGGTAAGGCGCACACCCCCTACTTGGGAAATAAGGACTGGAGAACTGAGGTAGCAAAATAAGCATCCCGGCGTAACTCAAGGTCGATGTGGTAATGGGTAATGAAGGTGTGTGCTGACTTCTAGATAGCAGCCCTGCAGATTTCCTGGATAGGGACGTCCCTGGAAGCAGCCACCGAAGCAGCGGTATGGTAGGTAGAATGAGCTCTTATCCTTTTGGGAGGCTCCATGCCCGCCAACCTACAGCAGAGATCTATGCAGGAGGTGACCCACCTGCCTATCGTCTGCTTGGCTGCAGGTCTGCCAGGTGCGGCTTCTGCGTAGGTGACAAACAGCTGGTGAACCTCTCC
This sequence comes from Neoceratodus forsteri, assembly GCA_016271365.2. Taxonomy (NCBI): domain Eukaryota; kingdom Metazoa; phylum Chordata; order Ceratodontiformes; family Ceratodontidae; genus Neoceratodus; species Neoceratodus forsteri. The sequence goes on from CM028137.1 coordinate 516,212,810, forward strand.
TGAACTTCAGCCGTCTGCTCCTTATAATAAGAGAGCGCCTTCTAGGTCCAGAGCATGGAGCCTATATTTGGCCTCCGAGGTGTAATTGGGGTAGAACACCGCAGAGTCAACACCTGGTTAAGGTGAAACTCTGACACCACCTTCGGAGGAATTTCGGTGGGCGCAGGACAACTATGTCCCTGGGGAAGACCAGATAGGGAGACTCGATGGAAAGCACCTGGAGCTCTCCCATTCTTCTGGCTGACATGATAGCCACCAAGAAGGCGGTCTTCCACGACAGGTGATAGATGTCACACCTGTGCATCAGTTCAAATAGCTTGCCCATGAGCTTAGCCAATACCAGCAGTAGAACCCACAGAGGTGGAGGTTCTTGCACCGGAGGGGATATGTGATCAAGGCCTTTGAAAAAGCACCCGACCACCTTCTCCTGCGTCAACTGCTTGCCGGCCCGCACCCGGTAAGCAGAGATGGCTGCCAGGTGCACCTTAAGGGTCGTCGACCGAAGCCCTAGCTGAGAAAGGGACCACGGGTAGTCCAGAATGCTAGCCAAGGAACAGGAAGAAGGGTCCGACCCCTTGTTCTGACACCAGATGGAGAATCTTTTCCATTTGAAGGTGTAGCATTTTCTGGTCGACTCCTTACAGGATGCCTCAACAACTTTGAGGACCTCGACGGAAAGACCCAAGGCCTGGAACTCTAGCCGCTCAGGAACCAGGCCGTCAGGTGCAGGGATTGAACGTCTAGGTGGAGAACCTTCCCCTGGTTGATTGAAATCAGGTCTGGGCAGGCTGGAAGCTGCCTCAGGAGCCTGGAGCTGAGGCTGAGGAGATCTGGATATCAGAGCTGGCGGGGCCAGTCTGGGGCTACCAGAATCACCTGTGCCTTGTCCCTCCTGACCTTGAGAAGCACCTTGTGGATCAAGAGAAATGGGGGAAAGGCGTAGAAGAGGCCCGGGGTCCACGGCCTCGAGAAGGCATCCCCCTGCAGCGAGACCTGCTGAGGGGGGCAGGCATGAAACAGCCTCAGCTTTGCATTCTCCCTGGAGGCAAACAGGTCCACCTGAAGTGTGTCCCAGTGGGAGAACAGATTGTGTACTACCTCCGGCAGGAGAGACCACTTGTGAGATGCAGCACCGATCCGGCTTAGGGCATCGGCCAGAGTGTTGGAGACTCCTGCCACATGGATGGCAAGGAGATCCGCCTCCAGTCTGCTCACGAGAGACCAAGTGCAGAGAGCTTGCACTGAGGCAAGGAGCGCATCCCGCCCTGGCGGTTTAGGTAATACATGGTCGTGGTATTGTCCATCTGGACCTGGACCACTTGACCCCCCGTACAAACGAAGCAAAGGCGGTAAGGGCGAGTCTGACCGCTCGAAGCACCAGCAGGTTGATGTGGTATCGAGACTCCTGAGGGGACCAGAGGCCATGTGCTCCGAGCTCCCCCAGATGGGCACCCCAACCCACCAGAGAGGTGTTGGTCATTAGAGTGACCATTGGCTCTGGGCAGACAAATGGGATACCCACCTGCAGATGAGCCGGAACGATCCACCACTGGAGAACGTTCCCCATCTCCTGGGTCACTATCACTGGCTGGTCCAGAGGACCAGAGCGCTGTGACCACTGGCGGGCCAGCCCCCAATGTAGGGGACGCATGTGCCAGCGGGCCCAATGGACCACGCTGGTGCAGGCCGCCATGAGGCCCAGGAGGTGCAGGAAGTCCCGGGCAGGGCGCACTTGCCCAACCAGAAATGATTGGGCAAAGGAGGAAAGAACCTCGGCCCTGTCCGGCGGGAGCCATGCTCTGGCTCGAAGAGAGTCGAGCTCTGCCCCAATGAACTGAATCACCTGCGTTGGCACGAGTTCTGATTTGGCTTCGCTGATGAGGAAGCCAATCTGAGAGCAGACCTGGAGGGCCAGATCCCTGGACCGCTCCACCTCTGGTCTGGAGGGAGCTGCAATCAGCCAGTCTTCCAGGTAAGGGTACACCCGGACCCTTCGGCGCCACAGGAATGCTGTCACCACTGCCATGCATTTGGTGAAGACCCTGGGAGCTGGAGAGAGGCCGAAATGCATGGCCCGGAACTCGTAAAGGGCCCCTCCGCCCTGAAGTGGAGGAACTGCTGGTGGGACAGATGGATTGGGATGTGAAAGAACGCGTCCTGGAGGTCCAGAGAACAGAACCACATGCCTCGTTCCAAGGATGGAATGATCTGAGCCAGAGTGACCATCCTGAAGGTTCGAGACCGTAGGAACTTGCTCAGGTCGTGTAGGTCTAGAATGGGGCGCCAGCCCCCCATCCGTTTTGGGACCAGGAAATACCTGGACACAAACCCTGGGTCTGGTGGAGGACCCACCACCTCCCTGATCACCTCCTTCTGGAGGAGCAGGGCAATGTCGACTCGATGAGCCGACAGAGAAGCTGCGAACCCCGTAGCCCCCCGTGGGCAGACGGCTCGATAGGGTGGGGCCTGCTCGAATTCCAGAGGCAGACTCTTTCCTACCACTTCCAGCACCCAGCGGTCCGTGGTGATATCGGACCAGGTAGAAAGGAAGTGACAGAGCCGCCCCCCCAAGGGGGGGAGGGGGGGACCCAGGGAGGAGTGACCCATCACTTGGCAGGCTTGGAGAAAGGACCAGCCGAGGGGCCTCCTGGACCTTTCCCTCCAGGCTTCCTGCTGAAGGAAGTTGCAGGCTTGGCTTTGGGGTGCCAAGTGCGAGCCTGCTGGCCCTGATGCTGGTGTTGCTGGGCCGGTCGTGCCGCAGGGGCAGAAGGCCGAAAGGGCTTACGCTGCTGCTGGAGGCCTTTGTCCTTCTGGACAGACGTGATCGAGTCCAAGGTGGCATTGAACTTCTCGATCCTCTGCAGATGACCTTCCACCCCGGGACTGAACAAGTCGGTATCCAGGAAGGGAACGTCTGCCAGCTTGTGGTGGGTATCCACTGTGAAAGTGGAGATCCGCAGGCAAGCTCTGTGGCACATGGCCACTGCGGTCGCTACTGACCAGGCACAAGAGTCTCCAATGTCTAAGGCAGTTTGGAGCCACCGCCCTTCCCTGATCCCGCACCTGCTTGACCGTAGTCTGGAGGTCAGCCGGGAGATGAGGAATCATCTCATCCAGGGAGCCCAAAAGGGAGTGTGAAAAGTGTGCCATCAGAACAGCCGAACTGGCCTGACAAAGGCCTAAGGAGGATGCAGCATAGACTTTACGCGCGGAGTAGTCCAGTTTGTTGGACTCTTCATCGGGTGGCTTGTCCACGTCCCGAGCGTTTCCGGAGCGCCGGAAAACACTGTCGGTCACAAGCCCCTCCGCGGAGGGGTGCTCTGAGAATCCAGAGTGTGAACCAGTGGGAACGGCATACTTTTGGGCCATCCTGGCTGAAGGTGCTGGACAAGAAGCTGGCCACTGCCATAGCTCCAGAGCCGGGCCAACAATGGCTTCGGCCACTGGAAAGGCCTCTGTGGAGGAATCCCCTCGGTCCAGTATCTCCGTGAGGGGATACTTGCCCCGCTTTGAAACGGGCTCGAGCTTCATCCCAGTAGACTCTGAGATGAGCCGAAGCATTCCCAGGAACGAGGATGGGCTCTCATCCACCAACTGGCCCCCAGTGGACTCCAGGTCGAGGGGCCTGGAGAACAGTGAGGAATCATTGTCAGACTCAGAGTCGTCTGCAAACTGCTGCCGAGGGCCTGAGCCACCCTCCACCTGCCGAGGTCAATCGGGAGTGAGGGTAACAGACAACCGACGGGGCAAACCCTGACCCGACCGAGAATCCTTGGTTGGGGCCCCAGTTTTCGGTTCTGGAGGCGGGGGTTCCACCACAATGGGTGGCGCAGCCAGTTTCGGAAAAACAACTGGTGCCGGCTTTGGCTCCTCGATAACAACGAGGGGTTCTTTCGGCCGCTCTGGTGACAGCCACTTAATGGCCAGGGAAGGCGATGGAGTCGGCTTGTTCCCAGTCAAAAGGAGCTGCTGCCACATCAGATCCTCGTAGCGCCGACGCAATTTGCGCCAGACCTATCCTCCGAAGAGGACGAAGACGAGGATGAGCAGCGCCACCGCTTGCCTCGGTGCCGAGACCGCTGAAGTCTGCAGGATCGGCTGAACCGAGAAGAGGTCCGAGACAGAGACCTTCAGTGTTTCCGAGGGTGGGTCTGAGAGGGAGCGGGGGAAACCCGCTCCTCCCTCGGTTCGGGGACCTTAACCGGGGACTCCGGCACAGGCAAGTTCTCGGTTTCCACCGGGGGAACCAGTGAAGAAGGGCTGTCTGCTTCTCCAGTCGACAAACCGTCCGATGGGTCGAGAAAAATCTTGACTGCGTTGAAGGGTGTCTCAGCCAGCTGACCTAATGGGGACACCGTGAAACCAGCAGCCTTAGCCGCAACCTCGACCGAAGTAGAGTGTCTACTATCCAGGGAAGGGGATCTCTCCCTCTCCCATGAACGCTGACGGTGGGACTTACCCTTGGAGTCCTTCTTCTTGGACTGAGGAATGTCCCAAAGGGCCCTCTCCCTTGGTGGAGAGGGACTGACAAAGCTCCTTGAATGAAGCCGTGTAGGAGGAGCCCAAAGAGAGCGGGATAAATGCCATGGCCGAAGAAGCAGATGCGGCCTGGGCCGCCTCCTCCTCGAGGGCAATCATTTGTTTGAGCTGTTCAGCCAAGTCCACCGCCGGACACCACCCAAAGGGCCTCCTTCGACTTTACCGGAGGATAACATTTCTCGGCGCGCCCAAGTTGCAATCTGGCAGCGCGATTATCAAGAACCGTTACCGAGAAGGACTTGCACAAGTCGCAGGCATGATAATCATGCTCCAGCCCAAGGCAGTAAACGCACGTGGAGTGCGGATCGGTCCAAGACATCTTCTGCCCACAGGGGCACTGCCGAAATCTAGGAGTCTACTTGTCCATCACTGCCACGAAGGAAGAAAAAGACCGAAGTCATGTAAACTTTACAATAAGTTTCAGTGTAACCGAAGAATTAGGATCCAGGCCTAAAACACAGAGCGCAAAGGAGGGAACCTGAGCTTCCAAGCGGTAAGGAAGATCTGGCATCATGGGGCGGAGCCGAGAGTTTTATCTCCCGGGTGGGTGGGAGAAGCCAGCTTGAAGACCTTCTGGCAAGATTTAAAGCGGCAAGGAACCTGCCAGTAAGTGTGGATTGAACAACATATCCATGCCCTTAGAAAAGGCCATTTCTTTGGCTGAAGACTACCAGATGGCCAGACAGATGCCACAACAGTGCAGTAACAGCCAAACACTGGTGAGACCATATTTTTACAGATTTAACTCCATGTCAGACAAGAACTCTGATGGGGGTAACAAATCTGTACCAAAAGACTTTATTTGCTATAACTGTAATAAGCCAGGCCATATTGCAAGAAACTGCCATAGTAACAAGGATAATACTGAAGCAGATTTGTTCTTAGCAAATTGGGGCAAGTATTCAACTAATGGTAAGGTGGGAAATAAGACTGTGAAAGGACTTATGGATTCGGGAAGTAGACCCTGGTGCATGTTGAAGTGCTTGGAAAACACTGTGCAAAAGGACCAGGTACTGATATCATCTGTATCCATAGGGACACTCGATACTATCCCACCACCCAAGTGACTCTGAATATTAATGGGGTGTTGCACTAAATGAAAGTGGGGGTAGTACCTAAGTTACCTGCACCTGTGATTATTGGAAACGACTTTCCAGGATTTACTGAGTTAATCAAAGAGAGAGTAAATCCTGATGTTTCAGCAGCTGTGATGGCAAGAGCACAGGCAAAGAAAATCTCAGATGGTGGGGACTCTTCCTTTCGGTGATTTTGATTCAGACTTGTTTGAACACAGCTCCAAGATCCATAAGTCGAGGGAAGACAGACGACGCCTGAAGAAACAATGACAACAAAAGACTGATGGACATAAGATACTGCCCATTACGGGATGTGAGCCCTGATGGCCTGGCAGCGGTACTTGACCTATCGGTGTTTCCTGAGGCAAGCGGGAGCCCAGAGGCCTTGGTTCGGGCCTATAATAAGGTCATTACTACAGCCCTGGACTCCATTGCACCTGTCCATGGTTATCCTCTCTCCCTTTGCCCTTTGTCCCCTTGGTTTGATGGGACCTTGAGGGAGATGTGGCTACCAGGATGAAGGTTAGAGCGTTGCTGGAGGAATTCCGCCCTGGAGGCGGACCCCTTAGATTGATGGAACATTACCAAGTCTATCAATCAACAATCTTGCGTAAGAAGGCAGAGTTCCCGTCCAGGAAGATTGCTGCTGCTCAGAACCGACCAGCTCAGCTCTTTCGAACCGTGGACAGGCTGTGCAACCCGGCCTGTCTGCAGTCTCGAAGACCTTTTTCACAATTGGAGTTTCATGAGCTTGCCCGGTTCTTTGTGCATAAAGTGGCAGGCATCAGGGTGGAGATCCAACCAGCACATTCTATGGGGGATGCTACTGATCGGTGCTCGGTCACTTTCCCCCACTTTTCCTGGAGTACCTTTGACCGGCTGGAGTTTGCGGATATCATGCGGATTGTCTAGGGTATTTATTTATTTATTATTTATTTATTAAATTTTGATAATCGGGCGAGACCACTGGGCCCCGAGAGTCCCTTTTTCAGGGGCGACCCAAGGATTACATACATTATTACATGGGATTGAGTACAACAAAATACAAGACATGTTTCACATGGATACATTACAGGGTAAACATGGTAGCAATATAACAAGTTCCAACGGTATAGGAGTTGGACCACAGAGTATTGGCCAACACTTGGGAGTCCCTTAGCTTAGCAGTTGCATTTTGAGGAGGTAGTCAGGTGCGCCTTAAGCCTGGTGTGGAAGGTGTAAGAGGAGGAGATTTCCTGAATACCTTGTGGCAGGGAGTTTCATAGGGTGGGGGCGGTGAAGGCGAATGACTTCTCACCCGCCTTAGTTCTCACCCTGGGCACCGAGAGGAGAGTCCTGTTGGTCGTACGGAGTTGCCTAGGGTTGCTCTTAATGGAGATGAGCCCAGCGAGGCTGGGTGGGGGGGACGAGTGGAGTAATTTGTAGGTGAGGCAGAGCGAAGGGTACTGAAGCCTGTCCTACTGGGGAGCCAATTAAATTGAGACAGCGTGTCACAGTGGTGTGTCATCGGGCCCATAAATGTGGCGTATCGGGCCACCTTATGGTAGAGAACTTGTAGCTTGTTTAGCTCATGCCTAGCTGCTCCCTGGATGACAGGGGCCACGTAGGTGAGGGTGGGGAGCAGAACGCTCTTGGCGAGGGAGACCTGGGTCGCTGGTATCAGCTGGTCTTTCAGCCTGTAAAGGGTCCCGAGTTTAGAGTGGATATTTTTAGTTACTTGGACTAAGTGCTCCTTGAGGGTGAAGCCCTGATCCAAGGTCAGACCAAGGTATTTTATAGAAGGGACCACTTCGAGCCTCTTGCCTGATGTGGTCGTCAGCTGGAGGAGCTGGCTTCTATCCCGATTGAGGGATCTGGCGCCCTAAATGCTGTAGTTTGGATCCGGGGCCCAACCTCCCTAATTATTGGTTGTTGTGACATCATTGGCCCGGTCCTGGCATGGATAGTCTGGTGTTTCCTTGAGTCAGGTGAGTTCCCTAGCACCCCGAAGGAGGCGGTGGTGACACCCCTCCTGAAGAAAGCTTCTCTGGACCCAGACTGCCATGCTAACTACAGACCCATCTCTAACCTCCCCTTCATGGGGAAGGTGATTGAGAAGGTAGTGGCCTTACAGCTGGAGAACCATGTGACCATCCATGACATCTATGAACCTCTCCAATCCGGTTTTTGAAAGAGGCATAGTACCAAGACTGTGGTGATTCGGGGTGCTCAATGATCTCTTGATGGCGAGAGATCAGAAAAGCCACTCAATCTTGGTTCTTCTTGATCTCTCCTCAGCGTTTGACTCTGTGGCCATGGGGTACTGCTTGAGCACCTGAAGTTCATCTGTGGCCTGTCTGGTACAGTCGTCAGGTGGTTTTAATTCCTTCCTCACTGGTAGAACTCAGAGGGTGGGGTCGGGGATTTATTCCTCCGACCCTTTCTCTCTGTCATGTGGGGTCCCTCAGAGTTCGGTGTTCTCCCCCATGTTGTTCACGGTGTACAAGCGGCCCCTCGGAGACACTGTAAGATGGTATGGGCTGAGGTTTCACTGCTATGCTGATGATACCCAGCTCTACCAGTCTTTTGCACCTGACCAGGATATTGCACTCCCGGTATTTAATATTTGCCTCGCTGAAATCCAGGATTGGATGAATTCTAGCAGGCTGCAGTTGAACTCGGGAAAGACTGAGGTGATGGTTGCAGATCTGGATCACTGGATAGAGGGGTCGGGAGCTGGTCAGCCTATGGGGATTTCCTTGGGGGGGCTTCAAGCTTCTTGCCTCTGAACAGGTGCGGGACCTGGGGGTGATTCTTGACGATGGGCTGACACTGCGATCTCGGGTGTCGGCAGTCATTAAGTCTTCCTTTTACCATCTGAGGAATATTGCCAGGGTCAAGCACCTAGTTCCATCTGGTGATCTTCCATGCTGGACCATGCCTTTGTGACCGTGCGCCTCAATTACTGCAACTCCCTTTACCTAGGGCTGCTGGGGGCTGATATCCGCTGCTTGCAGCTGGTACAGAATGCAGCAGCCTGGTTGTTGATGGGGACTCCTTGGACGTCTCGTATCACACCAGTGCTGCATGAAATGCACTGACTGCCGATTCAGTGGTGGATCACCTTCAGGTTGGACTCTTGACTTATAAAGCCCTATACGGACTCGGCTCAGACTACCTGAAAGAGCTCCTGTTCCCCTGCTTCCCCGGGTGATCACTCCGCTCAGCTGACAAGGGGTTGCTAGATATTCCAAGGGTATCCTTAAAATTATCGGGAGCCCGGCATTTGTGTATGCGGCTCCAGCCCTCTGGAATTCTCTACCCAGTCAGCTACGTGAGTGCACGACCGTGGGGGGTTTCAAGCAGGCCTTGGAAACTTAACTGTGGCGCCAAGCCTATTCTGATTGATTTTACTGAATTTTTACTGACTATTTGTATTTATACTATGGTTTATATTTTATCTTGTTTTATCTACCTTTTATGTTAAAGCGCCTTGATAATTATGAAAGGTGATTGATAAAGTACAGCTACGTAAGAACTTACCGTAACAGTAGATCTTCGAGAGATGTTCTTGCAGTAGATATTCACAGATAGGACTAAGTCACCAGGTGTTAGGACCTCATGGAAAAACTTCTAGCTAGCAGTCTCTGGCGGGGGACCGCCCCCACATCAGGTGACTATCATCAGATGACGTCCATATAAAGGGGTGGTCCCCCACGCCCACCTTCCAGTTCTTTCCCATCATAGGCCTACAGAGGTAAGATAAGAGAGAAGAGGATATGCCCCCATGGAAGAAAAAAGAGAAGAAACCTAGGAGGACAGTGGGCGGGAAGGTAATACCTACTGCAAGAGTCTCTCTCGAAGATCTACTGTTACGGTAAGTTCTTACATAACTCTTACTTCGAGAGGGCTCTTGCAGTAGGTATTCACAGATAGGACAGAGTCCCAAGCAATCTGGAACAAAGAAAACCCGGGAGCAGGATTATCATCTACAACATAAACCTCAAGGCTGGAAAAGTCTCATGAAAGGAGACCCTGCAGAACAGCCAACCCAAAGCCTGCTCTATGGCGAGAGGCAATGTCCAAACTGTAGTGCTTCGTGAAGGTATGGACAGACGTCCAAGTTGCGGCTCCACAGATATCTGCCGCTGACACATTCTTGAAACAAGCCACAGAGGCAGCTACTCCTCTAGTGGAGTGACCTCTGACCTGACCGGGAGGGTCTTGTTGTACTTGTCGTACCAGAAAGTGATACAATTTGCCAACCACTTAAGACAGGCATTGCTTGGAAACAGCATTGTCTTCCTGTTTGTAAGCGAAAGAAATGAAAAGCTGATTAGTTTTCCTGAGATCCTTAGTCCGATTGATGTAGTATCTCAGGATTCTGTGAACATCCAAAGTATGTAAGAGGTACTCCCCATGATTGGAGTGTTGCGTAAAAAAAGCTGGTAACTCAATGGATTGATTCAGCATAGACTCAGCCACCACCTTAGGAAGAAACCTTGGACTGGTGCGCACGGCCACCTGTTCCTTGTGGAAAATCAAATATGGGATTTTACACATCAAGGCTCGGAGCTTGGAAATGCATCGAGCAGAGATAATGGCCACTAGGAAGAGAGTCTTCCAAGAAAGGAACTTTAAGTCTGCTTCCGCTGCCGGTTAATAGGAGGGCAGTGTGAGCTTTTCCAGGATGAAATTCAAGTCCCATGGAGGGGCAGGATTGCGGATGGGGGATCTCAGGTGGAGGACCCCTTTAAGGAAGGTCTTCGGGACTTCCAGTTGGGCAAAAGACCGATCTCCGAAGGGAATGTGGAAGGCTTAGATAGCTGCCATATGGACTTTCAAAGAAGAATGGCTGAGACCCAGGTCAAAGAGGTGACACATGTAATCCAGGACTTTGTTAGCTGGGCACGAGAAAGTCTCCAAGCCTTTAGAGCTCGCCCAGATGGAAAACAGTTTCCACATCATGGCACAGGTGGACCTGGTGGAAGGTTTTCTCACCTCCACCAAAATGTCCACTACTAATGGAGAAATTCCGAAGTGTGCCTTACCTACGTCTAAAGGAGCATGCATGGAAATGAAGAGATTTGAGGCCTGGGTGAACTAGGGTCCCCTGATCCTGGGTCAACAATTGCTGCGACAGAGGAAGAGGAAGAGGAGGCTCCTCGGAAAACTGTTACAGAACAGAGAACCAAACTTGCCTGGGCCAGAAGGGTGCGATGAGAATCATTCAAGACCCTTCTGTTCTGAGTTTGTTCAAGACTCTCAGAATCAAGGGAATGGGAGGGAAGGCATAAACAAATCTGTCCCTCCAGCAGAGAGACAGAGCGCCCCACCAGAAAACGTCTCGCCCTGGAGCGAGTGAGCAAAAGGCGGCAAGTTTGGTGTTTTGGAGGAAGGCGAAAAGATCCACCTGAAGCGTCCCACACTGCCGAAAAATGTAATTTACGACTTGTTGGTGTAACTCCCATTTGTGAGCCCTGGCTGAGGAGCAACTGAGCTCATCTGCCATGGCATTTTCCACCCTCCGGAACATGAAATGCGGTCAGGTAAAGTTTGTGCTGAACTGCCCAATACCAGACTCTCATTGCCTCCCAGCGCAGGGGATAGGAATGTGTTCCTCCCTGTTTGTTGAGGTACCAGACTACACGTCTGATTGGATCAGAAAATAACCGGGAAGAAGAGTCTGTAGGGCATACAGGACTGCTCTCAGTTCAAGCACATTTATGTGCAGCTTCTGCTTGAAAAGGGACCAGCTACCCTGAGTCCTGCAAGACCCTAGGTGGGCACCCCAGCCCTCCCCTGATGCATCTGTTGTCAGCATTTGGGATGGAGGGGCGATGCAAAATGGAACTCCCACACACAGGTTCTCCTGAACCATCCACCAGTGCAAGTCCCTGATCATGGGACCCAACACTAGCACCTCTTGGTTTAGTTCATACAGATTTTAGTCCCACTGCGACTGAAGCATCCATAGAGAGATCCTCATATGGAGCTGAGCGAGCAGAACTGTCAGAATGGCAGCCGTCATAAGCCCGAGAAGATGGAGGACTGACCTGGCTCCAACCCGTCTGCGACCGGGCAGGAGAAAGGCCCGAATTTGAAGTGTTTCAACTGTGTCCAGAGGCAAAAAGGCTTTGCTTAGAGTCATGTCCAGTATTGCCCCTTATAAACTGGAGGCGTTGGGAAAGGGACCAGGTGGGACTTGGCCTGGTTGATGGTAATACCCAGGCTGGTAAAAACCTGCAGAGTAAGGGAAAGGGAGTGCAGGAGTTCCTTCCTGGAAGGGGCCGCCAGGAGCCAATCATCCAGGGATGGGAAGACCTGCACACCCTGAGTACGCAGGTGGGCCGCTACCACTGACAGGCATTTGGTAAATACTCAGGAGGGCGAGGAAAGACCAAATGGGAGGGTCCTGAATTGGTAGTGGTCGCCCTGAAGGCAAAATCAGAGGTATTTGCGGTGGGAAGAGGATATGCAGGTATGCATCCTGCATATCCAGAGCGCATAGCCACTGTCCCAGCTGAAGTAAGGGAAGAAGACTCTGCAAGAAGAGCATTCTGAAGCGTTTTTACTCCACAAACATGTTCAGGGAGCTGAGGTCTAGTATAGGCCTCAAGTCTCCGATCTTATTTAGAACTAGAAAGAAATGGGAATAGTAACCCATCCCCCAAAGATGAGTGGGGATGGGCTCTATAGTGGCCTTCGACAGAAGGGACAGGATTTCTTCTAGAACCAGAGGAAGATGTTGCGAGGAGTAAGATGACTGAGGAGCGGGTTTTCGAGGAGGTTTTTGTAGAAACTCTATCAAGTGTCCAGCAGATATTAACTGGAGCACCCAACCATCTGATGTTATCCTCTCCCAACCCAGTAGATGGGAGAAGAATCCTTCCCCCCCACCAATTCCCCTGGAATGGCCAGAGGAAGAGGCAGGGAGTCAAGAGGTGGAGGACAGTGCAGCAGCTGAAGCTCTCACGAGTTTTTTGCTGGCAGAAATCTTGGTTACTGGAGGGGCCCGACATTTGTTGGCATGCTTTCCTTGGTTAGGTTTGGGTTTTTTCTGTGACAAAAAGGACATTGCTGCCCTTGAGGGGACCTGCACAAAGTCTGAACTTATTTAAGTGCAGTGCCCTTCTCCTGCAGTTCGGCTATGATGCCCTTGGCATCACTGCCTGAACAGCACTGAACCCCTGAAGGGAGCATCCTGTATGGCAGTCTGCACTTCAGGGACCAATCCTGACACACTGAGCCAGCCATGACACCGTAAGCCTACGGCGAAAGCCGAGTTTCTGCCAGCTGAGTCCACCGCATCGTAGGTGGCACGGAGCATGTGCCTACAGGCTGAGCGAGCAGACTGGACCAGGTCTCCCAGTTCCTGTTTGATCTGTGAATCAGAAAGGGAGTCCAGCTTGGATTCTACCTGGCTAAGAACGAACTTCTAGAAGTCACCCATGTGGCCGACGTAGTTGGGGGCCCTGATGCCTAGGGTCGAAGATGAGTAAATTTTTCCGTACTGCTCCAGAAGTCGGGATTCTTTGTCAGGTGGGGATGAGCTCAGGTGTTTTGGATTGGCGGAGCGGCCTTGGGCAGTGCTGATCACAACCGAGTCCGCCTTGGGGTGGAGACTGAGAAAGTCTTTACCCTCCAGAGCCCGATACAGTCTAGCTGCCTTCCTTGGAAGGGGGTGCTAGTGCAGATGGTTGCTTCCAAATAGTTGAGACAAGATCTGCATGAGGCTCTATCCAGGGTGGAATCAGTGTGGGAATGGTCTTGGGCGAATCCAAATGTGCAGCGAGCTTCTTACGCTGTGGGTCTGGCTCCACTGATTGCCATTAACATGACTCCTGGATCTTTCTCAAGAGCTCCAGAAAAGAAGGATCCTCCGTAGGGGACCTCAGAGGGGCCCTCGGCCCTGGTTTTTCTGGAGTATGAGGCTCGTCTCCAGGTTCAGAGTGATTTGAATCGGAATCTGAGTCTGATGGCTCTGAAACAGAAGAAGACTCCTCCCTAGGAGGGGGAGGAACGACCCCTCTGGTGACCACCTGGGGGGGTGTGTGTCTCCTTTCTGCCCCGGGAGCTAGATGGATCTCCTCTGGTGTTGGGTAAAGGGGGGAGGGGTCTCTGGCATGGGGGGCGGTGTCGGAAGATGACTCTACCTCCCTGGTGAGCCGAGCCTTGGCCTTGGCCCACCAGGAGGCCAAGACCTCCTTCAGGTCCGTCGGCGGCTGCAGAGGTGGCGGAGGAGGAGGGGCGCTCGGGTACGGGTAGTTGGGGTACCCGTAATAGGAGTATCCGTAACCAGATGGTGGGAAACCTGGTGTCGGGTATGGAGGTGCCGGGTACTGCGGAGTTGGATACTGTGGCGTCGGGTACCCTGGTGCCAGAGGCTCTAACGAAGCAGAAGGTCCTGGCGTAGGCCCTGCTGGCAGACCAGACAGTGGGATCGCTGGTCCGGAGGGCATCAGGCCTCGGTGTGGGGAGACCTCTGGGAGGGTCCGACGGTCCTGGTGGAAGAGCAGGTCCTCAGTCAGGCAGAGGAATGCCGAAGGGCGGTGGCGGGTCCAGTGTCTGAGGTTCCGGCATCGGGAGAGGGGGGGTACCCCTGATGGCAACATCCCTAGGTCCTCAGTCCCGGATGGGGAAAGAGGATCAGAATCCGCGGGGGGGAGGGCCAGAGGGGATGCGGGGACCTCAGAGGGCAACGGGTCTATCTGTTGCAGGGAGCCTGGGGCATCAGGCGTGACAACTGGGTCTGACGCAGGCAGATCTGCTGGCCAGTCGGAGTGGCAGACGGCTGACTTAACAGCATTCGGGTGGACGTCGGGTGAGCTGGCATCTGACTTATCGGACTCCCTGTCTGTGGAGTGCCATGAAGGAGGGGCGGCCTTGGCGGAAGAGTGGCGGGCTGGGTGTTCACCTGAGGCATGGGTGGCTTATCAGCCCTGTCCATGCGGACTTCGGTAGAACCGGCGTCTGACTTACGGGACCCGCTCAGACCGGAAAGCCACGATGGAGGAGCAGGCTTGGCAGGAGCGGAAGCCTGCTTTACCCTGGAGGTTCCCAAGGGGCCTGAGCGCGAGCCCGACGGGAGGGGCAGGTTCTTCTTGGCAGCCACCAAGACAGCCATCGAGGAGCATCCCCGGAGGGGCAGATACTCGGAGGGCTGTGACTCCAGCCGAAGTCCCGGCTGCTGTGGATGAAGAATCCTGGTCCCGGTACTTCTCCTTCTCACCTTTCTTTTTATGGCCTTCTGGGGAGGTTGACGCCTGCCGAAGCTTCTTTGACTCCTTCTCCATGGATGCCATTTTCTTTTTCAGGAGATGGGCTTCCAGGGACTGCTGCCTTCATCTGCGGGTAGCCAAGTTGAATTTTTGGCAGTGCTGATAATCCTCCACATGGTGGTCTGGGCCTAGGCAGAAAAGGCACAAGGAGTGCCTGTCCTTGTGTGGAAGCTGTGAACCACATGAGTTGCATTTGTTTTTATGTGCTTCAGAGGGCATCAGGGATGACATACACAGCAGATGGTTTTGGAAAAAAGCTATAAAAATCGAAATAATTAGCCGAAAAGTCAAAACTTTAGGCAGACGAAAGGTGCCGATGAGGACTGTTCTACCGCGAGGAACTTTCACAAGCCAACAGTGGGAAAGAACTGGAAGGTGGTGGTGTGAGGGAACGCCCCTTTATACCGTTATCTGACGCCAGTCACCTGACGTGGGGGCGGTCCCCCGCCAGAGACTGCTAGCTAGAAGTTTTTCCTTGGGGACCTGACGCCTGGCGGCTTAGTCCTATCTTTGAATACCTACTGCAAGAGCCCTCTCGAAGTAAGATATAAAGTTATTATTATTAATATATGAAAATGTTGATACTAAACTAATAACCAATTGTGATTTTGTTTCAGGTCACGCTAACAATGTTTCTCTCCAGGGTTATTTTATGCAGCTAGGAGTGAAAACAAAACAGGGTGAACCAATGTTTAAAAAATGTAATGGGTTACTGTACAGAGTTTGGGTTAAACCTCAGACACAGGAACTGATAGAACAATTGGTTATACCACAGAAGTATAGAACAGAATTGTTACAGATAGCATGATAGTCCTATGGCTGGTCACTCGGGGAGGGATCACACCCTTGGCAGATTGCTGCACAGATTTTACTGGCCTGGAATTCATGAAGATGTTGCCACCTATTATAGTTCCTGTGCCGAGTGTCAGAAAATAACCCCAGTGACTAAAAAAAGACAAGGTGCCCCTGGTAGTATGTGACTATGCTACTTGAAACCCAGAGGTAGTTCCTATGCATACTGCCACAGCCCCAAAAGTGGGAGCAGAGCTTGCCAAAATTTTCAGCAGGTTGGGCACACCTAAAGAAATTATTACTGATCAGGGTAGTAATTCTGGTGCTGGATTGCTGAAGGAGCTGTACCCACTACTAGGTATCACTGCCTTAAGAACCTCCCCTTATCACCCTCAGACAGACGGTCCTGTTGAGCATTCTAATCAAACCTTAAAATACATGATAAAAATGTTTGTAAGAGAGGAAGGGAAGGATTGGGACCAATACTTACCTTACCTGCTTTTTGCATCACAGAAGTGCCACAGGCATTAACAGATTTTTCACCATTTGAAATGCTGTTTGGTAGACAACCTGGAGGGCCATTAAGTGTAATAAAAGAAACATGGGACGATAACCCCACTCATAAACAATTTACTACGTATTATGTGTGTGCCCTGAGAAAGAAGCTGGCAAAATAAGTTGAAATTGCCCATAATAATCAGGAAGAGGCCCAAAACCAGCAGAAGGTATATTGTGACCATGGAGTAAAAGAAAAAGTTTTTGAGACAGGTGAAAAGGTCTTGCTACTGTTACCCACTACAGAAAATAAACTGTTAATCAAGAGGCAAGGGCCTTATAAGGTGCTTAGACATACCGGCACAGTTCACAACGAGATTGAGACCCCTGTTTGAAAAAATCCTACCAAGATATACCATGCTAACTTCCTGAAGAAATGGGCTGAAGAGACACCAGAGGCTGCTTTGTTAGTTTTACCAGAAACTGATAGAGAATATTGATGTAGCTTATGACAGACTGGAACAGACTGTAACTGCTGATGCTATAAAGGTGAATGTTTCCCTTAACCTCAGAGTCTGAAAACAAATGCAGAAATTCATAACTTGGTAAAGACATTTAACAGTACTTTTACCACAGTGCCAGGCCGAGCAAAAGAGGTCGAACATGTAATAGTGACAGGGAAAGCTCGCCTATCAGACAAAAGACATACAGATTACCAGAGGGTTAAGAGCAGACGTTGTTAAGGAAATACAAAAAATGAAAGAACTGGGTATCATAGAAGAGTCAAGAAGTGCTTGGTCATCACCAGTGGTGATTGTAAATAAAAAAGAAGGGGGGCATAAGAATCTGCCTTGATTTTAGGAAACTTAAGTGTCAGAATTTGACAGTTATCCTATGCCAAGGATAGATGATTTGGTGGACAGATTGGGGAATGTCAAGTACATCAGTACCCTCGATCTCACCAAGGATTACTGGCAAATCCCCCTAGCTAAAGAATCCGGAGACAAAACTAAACTGCATTTGCCACCCCTATTGGATTCTATCAGTTCACCACCATGCCATTTGGTTTACATGGTACACCCATTACATTCCAGCAGTACATGGATGTAATTTTATCCCCTCACACTGGTTATTGTGCTGCTTGCCTGGATGATGTTGTGGTGTACAGTCCAGACTAGGAAAGCCACCTGGAACACCTACGAGCATATCCAATCTATCAAAAAGGCAGCTCTGACAAATTAACCCTACCAAATGTGCATTGGGCATGCAGGAAACCACATATTTGGACTATGTTTTGGAAAATGGAGAAGTAAAGCCCGAGATTTCTAAGAAAGAAGCTGTAGCTAATAGTCCTATTCCTAAAACAAACATGTCAGGTCATTTGTGGGGCTGACTGGTTATCGGAGATTTGCTCCCAACTTTCCCCAGCTAGCTACTCCCATCACTGAACTCACAAAGAAACGGTACCCAAATAATGTGAAATGGTCCCGAGAGTATGATGAGGCTTTCGGGCCATCAAGTCTGCATTATGTTCGTCCCCCATTTTATTTAGCTTTAGCTTTTGTTTACCGGGTAAGTACACTAGACAAGTATTATGCCTATTTTCAGGAAGTTTTAAGAAGCGCATACTTTGAGAAACCATTTTTGTCACAGAGAGATGCATCAGAGGTAGGCATAGGCGCGGTCTTGAGTCAGTATACAGAGGGGAAGGAACATCCCATTCTATACATAAGTAGGAAATTGCAAGACAGAGAGAATAGGTACTTCACTATTGAAAAGGAATGCATTTCAGCAAAGTGGGATATGGAGTCTGTGACAGGGTTGAATAAGGCCCTGCTCCTTCCCCCTTGCATATCTGAGTATAAAAATATATGTGAATCTCTGTGTAAAACTGACTGATATTGGGATTCTTTATTTAACACTGTATACAGTTATACTGTTGAAATGACTGCAAAAACTGGAATTCAAGGGGGTGACCCTTGGATGGTTTGAAAAATATTTTCAGAGCTGTCAACAAGAGGTCAGTTCTGGGTCACAATGTGCTTTTTGCTGCACCTGCTGAAACTGACAAGAACACTGTGTGAGAAGCAGAATATTCTTTTAACGAGCTCCCTGTAAAGACTTGTTATAAAAGGAGCTGCAATGTTTTTCAAGAGGGAGAGACAGAAACAGAAAGGAAACTGAGAAGAAAAACTTAGAAGGACTCTGCTTTTTATGTTTGTACTGCCATTGAAAATAGTTATACTGAACAATTTTTATTTTTTATTTTGCTGTTATTAATAAAACACTATTTGCAAATTTTACAACTGCTCCTGGTTTTCCTATGCTTACTGACCTGTGCCTCAATGACAGAGTCTCTTAAGTTTTATTTGCTAGGAGCTGACTTTGTACTTATAACAAATCACAATTCTCTCTGTTGGCTTAACCAAATGAAGGATACAAATTCCAGAATCACACAGTGGTACCTGGCACTGTAGCCATTTAAATTTAAAGTAATGCATAAATCTGGGAAAGAGAATGTCAAAGCTGATTTTCTGTTAAGATATGGATCAGGAATTGAGAATTCCAAAGGTTGAAAAAACCAAAATGTAAGTTTTTAAACTCCTCTGTTTGTTATACTGCATATGCACTGAACTGTAAAGGTTATAAGGTAATCTTAGAAGAGAATTAATAGAAAGTTTTCTTACTCTATTTTTTTCAAAACAGATTCCCTCTTAAAGAGCTAGTGCAGCCAAAACAGGCAGACAGGAAAAAAATACTAAGTTTAAATAGTAGTGAGTTGTAACTTTTTATTTCTGAAGTATTTTTCTTTTTCCTTTTGCACATCAGAAAATATTCTATGTGATGACAGGGTGCTAGCTGTGTGGGACAGCTCTTGGCCTGGCAACTGACATATGTAACTCTACTGCCCCACACTACATCATCAACATTATGATCTCACTGACTGTGACACCACAGGTGAATGACCTGGCAGTCACTCACTTGCTGTTCCTAAGTAGCTGTGGTGTCACAGTCAGTGAGGTCTCAATGCTGATGATATAGTGTGGGGCAGTAGAGCAAGATATGTCAGCTGCCAGGCTAAGAGCTGTCCCACACACTACACTTACTAACATCAAGTAAACAATCTTCTAATTAAACAAAGGGAAAAGAAAAAGTACCTCAGATATAAAAGTTAATGGTTGGCTGCTTTTAAAGACGAATATTACTTTTAGGCAGTACACTAGCTCTTTAAAGAGTGGGTACATGACAGGGTTGAAGAAGGCTCTGTCCCATTTGTTATGCAGCAAGAGTTAAATGCAAGGATCTGTTCTAGCCTCTCCTTTTCTGTCTCTGGTTGCGCAACCAAATTTTCTTGTGTGACCTAGGAACTGATTACTCCGACGGTCTCGCTATCTCTCTACCTTCACTTGCTGTTTTTGTCTTTTCTTCCCCCTTGCATATCTGCAGTTGTGGAAATATATGTGAATCTTTATGTGGATACTGGGATCCCTTGGTTTAAAATGTATGTAATTATACTGTTAAAATGATTGCAAAAAGCTATTTAGAATTTAGAGGGTTAACCTGAGATGCAGACTGAGCTCCTTTCAGGCTTGTTTGCAAACCCTTTTGCAGAGCTGTCAGCAGGAGACCAGCTTGGGACCCTATTCTATTTGCAAGCTTGCTCTGCAAAGAAACTGACAAGAACATTTTGTTAGAAACAGAATGTTTCTTAATGAGTTCCCAGGCAAAGACTTATAAAAAGAGCAGCAATGCTTTTGAGAGAGAGAGAGAGAGAGAGAGAGAGAGAGAGAGATTGAGATTTGAAATGGAAAAGAAACCCTCAGATGAAGGACTTTTGTTTTCTCTGTTTGTACTGCCTTTGAATATAGCTATCCTGACCTTTTTTTATTTTTTACTCTATTGTTATTTATAATAAAAAGCTATTTGCGAATTCTGAAACTGCTCCTGGTCTTCCTATGATTCCTGACCTATGCCTCGATGACATGTCCCCAACTGCATTTGTTGCTTTTTTAGCCAAGGTATGAAAGGGAAAGAAAAGACATTTTGAATGGAAAACTACATGAAAAGCAAATTTGTTTTGTTTTTTTAGGTATAAATTCAGAAAAATTAAAAAGAACAAAGCTCTTACGAATGCAAAGTCTCTATAACAGAATCCCAATGCCTACAACAAGGGGAACCAGAATCTGGTTTAGGTAATCTAGAAAGGGGCCCTGATAGGAAAAACTGCCAATACTGAAAGTAAAGGAGGTTGTGAGTGACTCAGAGCCTCTTAAGATAAAGAAATATAAATCTGGAGTTCTATAAAAAGGAACTGAAGAGTAGATTCATAGTCCAATATTTGCTAAGAATAGTCAAATCTCAGTCTCATATCAGGAAGGCCAAAGCCAGGGGACTGAGAAAATTAGCACAACAAGAGATACAAGATGACATTTGAGCCCTCTGTCAAAAAAGACTAGAATCAAACTTTCGAAAATGCAAGCAGAAGGTCACCCAAAAGGTTGATGAAGTCTGCTCATTGTGGAACTCTTGCACCATTGCTCGTGCTGCTCTGCCCTCCCATCACCCTAACCTTCCACTTGACTTTATCCATCCTCCTTTTTGAAGCCCCCAACTGATTTGTTATGGAGTACCCCCTTTGGTAGTGCATTCGACCCCATCACCATTCTCTGAAAAAAGTGTCTTCTGGTCTCCTTCTTGTACCTATCCCCTGCCAATTTGTAGCTGTGCCCACAGGTGTTCTTGTTGTGCTTATGCTATAAAGATCCCCAAAGTCAACCTTGTTATGCCTTTAAGGTATTTGAAACTGATGTTTTATTAATTTTTTCATGAAAACAAACAGAACACATATCACATTCTTGAAACATCATCAGGTACACTCAAAGGTTAAAAACATTACGTTTCCATAGTTAAAACAGTATAAGATGTAGCTCTCAAGGTATTTGCTAAAACTGGAAGGGCTGACCTAAATATAGCACAAGCCATAAGACATCATAATCATCCATGGAACTGTAGCCCATGAGCAGTCTTCATTGTGTTATCCCTCTCTCATCCCTCCTCATGCGAGTACATGTTCAAGTTCGCCAGTCTCTGTTCATATGGAATATCCTGCTGTCCTTGGATCATCTTGGTAGCCATTCTCTGCACCACCTCCAGATGATTTATGTCTTTTCAATGGTAGGGGCTCTAGTACTGTATACCGTACTCCAGGTGCAGTTATACCATGGTTCTGCATAGGGACAGACTGACAACCTTCATTCAGCTGGTGACCCCCCCCCCCCAAATGTGCAAGACAGCATCCTGTTAGCCTTTGCTGCCACCTTTTTTGCATGATACTGAAGGCTTACGGTTGCCTGTGATTGCTATACCCAGGTACTTTCCTTCTCTGAGACTGTGACAGTCACCCCCACCCCAACCCAAGTCTGTACCCTGCTCTAGAGTTACTGCACTTCTTTGCATTTAATCCCATAGGCCAGTTTCCAAACCACCTTTTCAACCTTGCAAGGTCCTCCCTCAGAACTCTGATGCCCTCTTCAGTGTCCACCCTCCCAAAGAGCTTGTTACTGTCTGCAAATAGGTGTATTTTGCCATTAATGCTGTCCCCAATGTCTTTAATAAACACACTGAACAGGACTGGACCAAGCACTGATCCCTGCAGAACCTTGCTAGTTAAAAGAACAGTTACGAACTTACCGTAACAGTAGATCTTTGAGATAATCTCTCATCAGGCCACACCGATAGAAACTTAAGTTGAGAGGCGCTAGGACCACATGGAAACTTTTGCAAGCAGTCCACCAGGCGCTACCAATGATGATATCAGACACTGGCTCTCCCATATACATGTGGATGGCCCCTCCTCTCTTCAGTTCCCCATTGGAGATCATGCTTTGAGGACCTCTCTATAGGGAACCAGGAGAGAACCTACTGCTCTGTGAGCCGAGGCAAGGCACAGAGCTATAGGTAGACCATCATGAAGATGGGGACAGCATAAGCTGGAGTCTCAGGTCCCTCAGAGGAAAGGAGGGTAGGATGGCATGGCCTGATGAAAGATATTCTCTCAAAGATATACTGTTATGGTAAGTACATAACTGTTCTCTCTTCTTCAAGGATATCTCTCATCAGGCCACACCTGTGGAATGAGTACCAAGCAGTACTGACCATGAACAGTCTAGGATGCTGAAGCCCACAGGCCTGAGAAAGGAGGCCTTAAAGTACAGCTAGGCCAAAGCCAGCACTTTTTCGAGAGACAGTGTCCAGACTGTAGTGTTTAGTGAAACTGAGGACAGTACTCCAGGTGGCAGATGCACAGATGTCTGCATTAGACACATCTCTGAAACAAGCAACAGAGGTGGTCATGCTTCCTGTGGAATGATCATGAACCACCCCAAGAAGTCCTTACCATACTTCCTGTAACAGAAAGTAAAACAGTTTGCTAGCCAATGGGACAAGCATTGTTTAGAAACTGGGGCGCTCTTTTTCCCGGGATGAACAAAACAAAAAGCTGTGGGGACTTTCTGCAGTCCTTTGTGCGGTGTATATAGTCAGGGCCCCAATTTTTCTATGTACATCGGAGCAAAGTTTCTGGCTGGGGGTTCTCATTCTATGCCATTTTACCCTTAATTTTTTTTTCCTTTTTTTTTTGTTTTTTTCTTGCCATATCTGACACAATGCACGCTCGTAACACAGTCATTTTATGGGCGTCTGTCACCAAATATTCAACATAGCCAGTTTAAGACCTCTGCTCATGAACAGTATCATTGTGATTTTCTTAATCTGTCCCGAACATTGATTTCGCAAACCGACCGCGCCATTGTGTGCTACATGTGCAAAAACACATTTCGAGTGAGATGAGAAAAATGACAGTAGTACTGTTCATAAGGAGGTGTGGTAAAATGGCAATGCTGAAAATCTGGAGTGAAAATATTTAAAAAAAACGGAGTTACAAGTGTGCATAGGAACTGCGCAATGCACGCTTGTAAAACGGCCTTTTTACGGGTGTTTGTCACCAAATTTTCAACATAGCCAGTTTAAGA
Organism: Neoceratodus forsteri; assembly: GCA_016271365.2. Classification (NCBI taxonomy): domain Eukaryota; kingdom Metazoa; phylum Chordata; order Ceratodontiformes; family Ceratodontidae; genus Neoceratodus; species Neoceratodus forsteri. The sequence continues at coordinate 516,236,003 of CM028137.1, forward strand.
TCTCTGCTCATGAACAGCATCACTGTGATTTTCTTAATCTGTCCCGAACATTGATTTCGCACACCGACTGCGCCATTGTGCGCTACATGTGCGAAAACACATTTCGGGTGAGATGTGAAAAATGACAGTTGTACTGTTCATAAGGAGGTGTAATAAAATGGCCATACTGAAAATCTGGAGTGAAAATAATAAAAATGCTCGAAGTTATGAGCGTGCGTAGGAAATGCACAACGCACGCTCATAAAACAGTCATTTTGGGGAATATTTTCACTAAATTTTCAACATAGGGTTTCTGGGGCCCCACCTCATGAAGTGTGACCATGTCATTTCGTTAATCATTCTGGAAAGGTGGTTCCACGCAGTGACTGCGGAACCACCTTTTGAGACCGATTAACGAAATAACAGTGTCACAGTTCAAGAGTTGGGGCCCCAAAAACCCCATGTTGAGTGACCTGCTGGTGAAAGGCTGCTGCCACTACTGCCATGCATTTGGTAAAGATCCACAGCACAGAAGACAAGCCAAAGGGTAATACTCTGAACTGGTAATGTTACCCTTGTAACAGGAACCTCAAGTATTTTCTGTGAGGCTTCCAAATTTTAATATGAGGGTAAGCATGTCTAGGGATGGATCCAATCCCCTGCCTGCAGCAGTGGAAGCAGGCCTTGCAGGATGATCATTCTGGTCTTTTTGTACTCTATGAAGAAGTTCAACTCTCTGAGATCGAGGATAGGCTGCAGGTCTCCTGTCCACTCTGACACTAGGAAGTACTAAGAATAAAACCCCATGTGCTTTTGTTCAAAGGGCACAGGCTCTATGACTTTCTTTTGAAGTAAAGTCTAAGTTTCCTCCAACAGCAGAGGAAGGTGTTCTGGAGAACAGTGGGTTACTACAGGCAGAAGATCCGAAGGTGTATCCCAAAGTTCCGAAGCATGGCCTTGTTCTACAATTTCTAGAACCTAGGCATCTGTTGCCACCTCTTTTCACTGGTTTAAGTGGAGGGTGAGGTGACTCCACCAGAGGTAACTGGTGGTTGGGGGTGTACAAGTTGCTAGGCAGAGCTGGTTGGGGTGGCTCCACTTGCGCCACCACCTCTATGGGCTTTTGAATGGGTACTGTACCTAGCCAGACAAAATGGAACCCTGTGCCTATCCCTTGACTGGGTATGGTAGAGAGAATGTCCTGGACATCAGAACCAAACAGCTTATTTTCTCTGAAAGGGGCATCGAGAATAGAATGTTGCACATCATTCACAAACCCTGCCACCCTGAGCCACGAAAATCTCCTGAAACAGAGGCTGGAGGCAGCAGCCCTGGGAAAAGCATCTGAGACATCATAAGCCATGCGAATCAGATGCTTGCCCACATCGGCCTCAGCAGTAAGAGCCTCAAGAAGCTCTGGTAAGGCTTGTGCCAGAGGGTGTTCTGGTACTTCATCATGTAGTTAGCAATATGAAAGCCCAAAGAAAAGGAAGCAAAGGTCCTTTTGCCTAAAACATCCAACCTCCTAGACTCTATCAGGAGGGAGGGGACCAGGTGATTAGGTGCCCTTGACCTATCATGGGCAGCACTAATGACTAAAGAGTCTGCCTCAAGCTGGATGGCAAAAAGCGGCTTCTCAGAAGGGGCCATGTACATTTTATCTGCCTTCCTTGATATGGCTAGAATAACATTTGGCTTATACCAGACAGTGAAGGTGGCATCCTCTAAAGCAGGGAGGAGAGGTGGCACCACAACAGGAGGAGAGTCAGGAAGCTCAAGAAAGTCTATTACATTTTTCTTCATAGTGTTCTGCTCTTCCTGGTCAAAGTCTATGGCAGCTTGTAACTGCTGCATCACAGTGAGGAAAGTAGGGTTGTCTGACGGGGACCATAGAGTGTGGATCACCGAGTCTTCATGGCAAGTGGACACTGTAGACTTGGTACCCCGATCACAATGGCTCTCAGCGTAATCCTCACCCTCTTCCTCCTCATCTTGCATTAAATCAGGATTATACTCCCAATCATTGTTGAGCGGGTCGATGGGCAAGAGAGAATGTGCCAACGTCAGTGGCACCCTAGGAGGTGGCTAGGGCAAGGGTCTACCTTGAAATGTTGATAGGGGATTGGTAGTAGGCCCTGTCAATGGACCCCCTGGGACAAGGGAAGTAGGTAACAGGCGTCTGATCTTGTCAGTGAAAGATTACAGTACTGTCTGAATGTTGGCACCCATGTGATCGATGGGTACGACTGGAAGAGTCGACGGGGGAGGCGGAGTCCCAGACGTCGTCAGCAACACCCCAGCTGTACTAGGCCTCGTAATGCCTGTGCCAAACACCGACTTCGCTGCGTCGTGATCGAAAGTCGGGGGCTGGAGCATCACGCAGTAGTGGATGACGGCGCAAAAGAGGTCGTACCTGCTTTGCAGAGGGGTGACCTGGAATGCACCGGGGAGATTTTCTCCTTCTCCTTGTCCCGGTGCTTATGTTTATGACTCCTTGACAACTTGTCCTGAGATTTAGAAAACACGGACCATGTAGACTGGGCCGGCAAAGCAGCAGTGCTCTTCTGCTGCAGCCCTTTCTCCATTCTTGCCATTTTCTGCTGGCGGAGATGCTTCTTGAGGACCCCTTTTTGGGAATTGCCTGGTCGCAGAACAGAAACCCTGGCATATGTTGCAGGCTTTCATGTTGTGGTCCAAGCCTAGGCAGCAAGCACAGATGTCATGAGAGTCGCCAGTGTAGATCTTCTCACCACAGTCACAAAACGAACAGTTTTGACAGTCTCTTCAGCATACAGGACAGTGAAAATCACTAAGAATGATTACTTTTCTGATAAAAGAAAATAAAACAGCAGCTATTGCAGTGATGTTTCCTTCAGCGGTCCAACGAGTATGGTCGACAGTGGGAGAAGAGGAGGGGACACCACCTTTATATGGGAGAGCCGATGTCTGATGTAGTTGTGGGCGGCATCTGGTGGACTGCTTGCGAAAATGTCTGTGTGGTCCAAGTGCCTGGCAGCTTATTTATTTTGTTTTTGTTTACCAGGTAAGTACTCTAGACAAGTAATTTTGCCTATTTTCAGGAACGATCTGGGAGGGTTACACATTAGAAACAATTACACAGTGTCAGCATCAGAATACGTAACATATAGTCGAAAGTAAATACAATTATACATAATTCTGGAATACACAGTGTGACACTCAAGACAGCTGGTTCTGATGAATCTATGATTTTTGTAATATAAAAATGTGTTATTGAATGTCTCTCATGAAAGATGCGAACAGCCTGTGGAATGACACCCACCTCCCAGGTTTTAGCTCAAACATGTTACCTGGAAGGCCAAGAGATAATTACAGGCTAGAAGAGACTTAAAATGTAGGATCTCCTGTTTATGTGACTAATTGCAGCTTGCCAACTGCCAAGATAGATCATAAACCTTTATGACATTCAGACAAAACAGTTAATATTCACATGGTGATACAAAGCATGTTGCACCTCCGTGAGATCTGGTAGAGACATAACAAGTCCTTTGATGTCCTAGAAAGGGGAAGCTGCTCATAAGATCAAAGAAAGTCATATGAGAAAATGAGTTGCGCTAAGGTCACAGAATTTAATACTTTGATAAGACATCCTGTTTTGCATAGATATATTTTTTTATATTCTGACAGGGAGGAGCTAGGTGACCTCACGCAAAGAGGTTGGCAAAGCCAGTTTTGAACAGTATTTCGTTTTCCATTTTGACACAAATGTTTGGACTCTGAAAGCTACAAAATGTTAGCAGCACTGTAAGAGATACATTAGATAGATCAAGTCTAATTGTCTGGTGGTAGGAAATTGCACTTTTAAAATATATATATATTTTTTTTTTTTTTAAGTGACTATGATTTTGTGATACAGGGTTTTAAATAATTGATAAGCAGTTTTTTTCTTGGGACAATACTAACTGTACAGAACGTATTTATATAGATTTTCTAGAAGTGTTATGTTTGTTAAACACATTAAGGCAAGAGCTGTGCATTTTCACAATGTTTTAGCACTTTTATGAGCAAAATGCTAATCAATTTTTAGAGTTAAATAAAACCCTGTGATATATGGTTCTGTATTTACATTTTACATTTTTTATCTATTTTGAAGTAAACCTCTACTTTAGAGACTACTTGGTGTGCCTCTGAATTTCTTTTTCTTGACAAGTGAAGCATACATGGTTAAAGCTGACTCTGTACAAAGCTTACTGGTTTTACCAAACTGGGAAAAGGTAAGAATGTATTCTGAGGTCTTAAAAGGGTTCATTTTGTACACCTGGTTAGGTGCCCATAGGCAAAAGATATCTGCGCCCCAGCAGAATTATCTGAGCCTGTACATCGGGTACGCCAGGAAGAGGTTCACAGTTTGAATCCCTCCAAGACTTGGGACCAAAGGTTGATTCAAACCCACAAAACAGACAGGGAGGATTTACCCTATTTCTGTTAACTGTTCACAAGACTGTGCTTGGTGGTACTGTGGGAGCAGAGGGCCTGACCTGCTGAGTGGGTTTGTGACACACAGCACATTAGGGAACAACTGAATAGATATACATAGCATGTGGATAAAAGGTAGTCGCTGTTACAAAAACTTGTATAGAACATTGGAAACAGCATAACTGACTGACAAAGTACATAGACAGCAAATACTGGGGTAGATAAGTGCTGAGGAAGAAATACAGCACTTATCTACCTCAGTGTTTGCAGTTTATGTACTTTATCAGTCAAGTATGCTGTTTCCAATGTTCTACACAAGATTTGTAAGTGACTACATTTTACCCACGTGTATGGAATTATAGTTCCATAGGTGTGACCTGATGAAGGAGATATCTTCAAAGAAGGTCTTCCCTAATCCTTGAGTGCTCCTTCTCCCTCCTAAATGGTTTGCCACCCACCTGGTCAGCTTCTTCCATGTCTGCCAGCTTTTTGATCAACCTCGTGTGGGACTAAGTCAAAGGCCTTGCTGAAGTCCAGGTGTGTTATGTCTACTGCCTGTCCCCTGTCCATCGCCTTAGTGACCCAAATGAAGAAGCTGATCAAATTAGTTTGGCAAGATCTCCCTGCTATAAACCCATGCTGTCTGCTAACCCGGAGTGCATTCATCTCAATGAGCTTGAACAACCTTTCCATTAGGATGGTTTCCATCAGCTTGCCAACAACTGATATCAAGCTGACTAGTCTATAGTTCCCCATCCATTTCTTGGACCACTCTTATGCAGGGGCACCACACTAGTTGTCCTCCCTTTGCATGGCACCATGCCTGTGTCCAGACAGCAGGTGAGGAGGTCAGTCAGGGGTGCTGCAAGAAATGAGGGTCTGTAATTTATACTGAGTTCTACCCACTGGTATACCAATAACCTCAGGTGCCTGGTTAAACTTACAGGCCAGGTGCTCTAAGAACAGATTAAATAGAAGAGGTGATAGAGGACATCCCATTCCCTTCCTGGTTCCCCTCTTTAAAAAGAATTCTTCAGAAAAAACTCCACTGCAAAAATCTTGGCTGTAGGCTTGGGGCCCCATATTCAAAAGTCCCAGGCTGCATCGCGCTAGTGCCTACGCTGCGCAACTGAGATGCGCCGGCACAAAATAATGGCATATTCAGAAGATGTGCCATGAGATGGAATTGTACATGTCCAGCTGAATATTTTATTTATTTAGGAAATCGGAATTACAACACTTTTGAGTCACAGAGTCAATTCCAAAGGTTCTATATCAGAAAAAAACAGACATACCATACATGTGCGATCGCGTAGGGGGAGATGCGTGGCGCGGCAGGTGACCTGAGCCCTATGCGGAGCATGGGAAAATGCGTGATAGGCAGCCACATGCACGGTGCGCAAAATTGTAATATTCAGCCAGGATAAGCAAATACCCTCACTGCACATTTCTAGACCATTCCCCCTCATGCGCAGCTCATTACTGGAATGTATGCAGGTTATCTGCATACCCCGGGCATGCTCAGTTCCAGCTTTGCAGGGCTGTCCCACCACCAAAGGTAAACAGGAGGTATTGCAGCCTAGCAGGCAGGTGAGATGGAATGTTTGTGTGTGGGTGAGTGGGCTGCATTGGCCTGGGAACACTTATTACCAATAGCCATGTACAGGTTCAGACTGGAGTACAGGGGGCCCACCTGGACAGTGGCCAAAGGGGCCCAAATGGACATGCAACATGGGACAACAGAGGGTGATATAGTCTGATTGGTATACCACATGCATGTGAAACACCAGCTCCGTATGCAATGTACAGTCACCTGCATGCCCCATTCACCCCCCGTATGAGAGAAACATGGTGATAACTACAAGAAATGGCAGTGTGCAGTGGGTGACCAGGTACCCGAGTAGGTGGGCCCTACCTGTGTGCACCTATGGTGTATCATTATGGGTGTGTGCCAGAGATCAGTCCCTGGCCTGTACCAGGCTGCCATATGTACCAACAGGCTACCTGGTCACCACTGCCCCAGACGTCACCCTGGGTGCATGCCACCATCGGGTGGTGTCCTGTAGGACACATGGGTGCAGGCCATGGCCCCTGGCACATGTGCTGCAGTGTGGCCATCTGCTCTGCTGGTGTGCTGGGGGGCACCTGACAGCACTGGCATGTGGCAGCTAGATGTCTACGTCCCAGATGCGGTGTAGGGGATGGCTTTCTGGACGGTGCCCATGGTGTGCTGGCACCTGTGGCTTTGGGTACTTCTGTCCCGGCATGACTGTTGTGTATGGGTGCCTGAAGCACGATCTGGGCACCTCCAAGGGCTGTCTCAGGAAGGCCTGTTCACAGTTCTGTGGCATTCCTATGGGTGGCTGGCCAATTTAGGCCATCCTTTTGTCTGCCTATCTTTGTGTGGCACATTTTTGGGATGCGCAGTAGATACGCTGAACATACTAATGCATGGCATATTCATGTACCCAACCCCCTTTCTTGCACCGTATACATTATTTCTATGCAATCGCGCATTCAGAAGTGCGTGACACATCTCTCGCATTCGAATATCGTGCTTCCGCTCAATCTCTGGGATGCGCCACGCATCTCCCTTGAAAATGTGGGCCTTGGTGTATAACACTTTGATCCTTCAATAAAAACAGCTGGGAATCCATAGCGTTATGGGCAGCATTTGGTTACAGTTACCTTCGTGGAATGATCTACAGTTGTAACTATCTCACGGTTTGTGCACAGAACTATTAAGCATGGTTCTAATAGGTTAACAGCTCACATTCAGCATTCTGCACACAAACTGTGACACAGTAATGACTCCAAATTACTGGGTCTAACAAGAGAACTGAGTAGAATGTCCATGAAAAGAAAACAATTGAAAACAGTTCTTCACATCAGAGTTTATTCAGGCGCAGTTCAATATGGGTCATTTGGCAGGACAGATGTCATTTCTGTTACTAGGAACATGACAAACTGCTGACAATTATACAATTCTTCTGTCCTCACAATAGTGATAACATGATAGTGTCTTCACTATACAAGGCAATAATCTGACTGCCAGGTGAATGAAATATGAGCTTGAAGGCCAAGTACTTTATACCAATAAGACAATCAGCTTATTGTCCAGGGTAGTGATGACACTATAATATTACCACATTATGCTTCATGTAAAAAAGGAGCACCGTCCAACCATAAAGGAAACAACTGTTCCAGTTGTTTTGGCTGAGAAGAATCAAGAGGTTGTGTACCCCATCTTGTGTACAGTTGCTGCTGTGAGAGCAAATCAACCAGAATGCTGGTAAGATGATAGAGTCACCACTACCATTCTATTGTCAATAAAATGACACTAGTGCTGTCACTACTATGATTTTATTGAGAATAAAATGGAAAGTTGAAAGTAGGCTGTAGGATAAATTGTTTGTGGTTCTGCCTTCTAACTGGAAAGAGTTAACATGTAGTAGGATAGCACACAGCAAATGACAGAATGCAGCAAATAAAAATAAATGGAAAGATGACAAGCATTGAAATATTTGTCCACGGCCCTTATAAAGCTGTGATAAAGAGCAGTTACGCAATAACTTACCATAACAGTAGATCTTCGAGGGGCTCTCCGTCATCAGGTTATACCATAGGAACCTTCGCCGTCAGAGACAGGGAATCCAGATGGAAGATTTTAGCAGTACAACTGGGGCCGCCCATGCCGTTGACATCACCAAACCTATATAGGCGTGGGTGGCCCCACTCCTTCCTTAGTACTTTCCCTCTTGAGACAAAGCCACACTCCCCGAGCCCTTGCTTGCAGGCACGGCCTGGACAGCGTTCCAGGAACTCAACGCTGCATGGCTGTCTCTGTAAATTTCTAAGGACAATTGCCTTTCTCTTGGGACAGCTCTTATTGGTCAACCATGGACCACGAGCTCCTTGTTTGGTTCTCATCCTGCCAGGCATTTTCAAATTCCTCCTAACTGGACTATGTCACTACCATCGGCCAGTTTAAACTCCCCCCCCCAATCCAGTAATACCTCTGATTTCAGGACTGTTTCAATACTCAGTGCTGAATTTCTTCAGTTTAAAGTGTAATTTAACATTTTTTTTTCCCCCTTCATTTGCAGATTATACTGTAAAGCCACTAGAGGACAACAAGACGTGTAGGTTGCATTCCTCTTCCCACTGCTCTCCCTTAACACTTCTAGTCCTGGGTCATTCATACCTAAAGCAGTTTATCTACATCCTAACATTCAGTGGTATGATCTGAATCTGTAAGTCTGTACAAAGCCTTACTACTCTACCCAGAATAGTTTGCATCTCCCTCCTGCTCACACCCTTCCTGGTTCTTACCCTTATCCCAGTCTCCCCCTCTACACCTACTGCCACTTCTCTCTCCGCTTCCCTTCCAGATACCTCCTTCATCCTGTCAATCACCCCCACAGCTCCTCTTGTAAACAGACCCCACTTTCCCTAGTACCCCCAGCCTCTCTGTTTTCTCCTCTTAGTCACTTTGCCTTTCTTCGTTTCCTTATCTCCTCTTCTCCACTCCCTCCCTCCCTCTTCCTCTCCTGTATTTCCTACTCTAATTACAACAGTCCTAAACTTCACTATCTCATCCTTGCCCTCCTCCTCCTCCTCTCATCAGGGAACATCCACCACAACTCTGGATCTACTTCTCCTACCCTGGCTCCTTACCCAAACAATATGTCACCAAACCCCACTTCCACTACAACCCTTCCTAATGGGTTGAAGCTCCTCCACCCGAACATCTGCAGCCTGCTACCTAAAATCGACCACTTACAAACTCTTATGATTTCACACCCCTGACATCCTAATTATTACTCAGACATGGCTCAAAAAAAGCATCCCTGACAATGCCACCGCTATCCCTGGGTATTCCCTCTCCAGACAAGATTGATCGGGTCGTGGAGGGGGAGTGGCCATGTATATCATGTCCTCACTGCAGTTTACTACCATCCTATCTACCTCCATCCCAGATACCTACAAAGCCCTTGTCACCAGCATTACCCTTCCTTTCTCAATGCCAATCTTTGTGGCTGGCATCTATTGCCGCCCAAGCATTCAACCCGCAGTCACAACTGAACTCTTCGCCAACATCACCTCCCTCTCGCAATCTGGTGAACTGTTCATAATGGGTGACATGAATCTAAATTCGTCGTCTCCCAAGTTAAATAAGCTACGCAATGACGTCACTGCTCTAAACCTCACTCAACTTGAACTTGAGCCCACACGCCCTAATCCCAAAACAAAACCCCACACTGCTTGACTTGGCACTTACAACCCACCTGCACCATGTCATTTAATCTGGTCTCCTCCCTGAAGCCCTTAGTGATCACAACCCCATTTTCATTGTACGAAAGGTCCATCGCCCCAAACCTCCCCCTAAAATCATACAGCTCCGGTCCTTTAAATCCTTAGACCTTACCCCACTCAGCTCTGCACTTGCTTCCACCGACTGGGCCCCCTCTTCACTGCCATTTCTGTCAAGCAAGCCCTTGACTATTTTAAGGATAAATTCATTACCACCTGGAATGCCTTTGCTCCTTTCAGAAGTACCAGAGTCCGTGGGCTTTACCTCCCCTGGATCACCCCCGAACTACTGGCCTGCTTCAGGGAGCATGACCAAGCCTGGAGAAAACACAAATCTACTAAACATCCAAACAACTACACCAAGTACAGAATGCTACACAATTCATGTACTAAAGCTACTAGACTGACCAAGTCCGATTATTTCAACTCCTCATTCCTGACTAACATTAACTCTCCATCTAAATTCTGGAGGGTAGTTCATGCCCTATTCTCTCCCCCTCCAGTTCTCAAAATAAATAACTCCCTAGATTCTGACCATGCCTCCGTGGCCAATGAATTTAATGCCTACTACACCTCGTGCACCACGTCTCTTCTAAATTCCCACTCCCCCTTGCCATCTACTAACTTCAGCCCTTCGCCTCAGCCAGTGCCTACCCCTTTTTCCTTTTCTACCACCTCCTCTGATGACACTGTTAGTGCCATCCTATCCATCAACCCCTCTAAAGGCTCCTCACCAGATGAGCTCTATCAAACTTCTCTACCTTTCTGCTCCTGCAATTGCTTATCCTATTTCCCTAATCCTCAACCTCTCCTTTATTTCTGCCCAAGTACCCTCATCCTGGAAACACACTGTAGTCCTTCCTCTCTCCAAGGGGGATGACACATCCACTCCTGGCAATTATAGTCCCATTTCCCTCCTTCTTACCCTTGCCAAACTTAAAGAACATTTAAAGAAAATACAAAATCACACATGCCCCCACAATGCAAAGCACCATGGGCTGCATATGCAAATCACCACAGAATGTTATGCTGGTCCAACTTTAAGCAGAATTGCATGGTGCGGAAAGGCCTCTCACACAGTTTGCAAAGGGTGCTAACAGAAGACATAGACACGTGTTTCGTCCTACCAGGACTCATCAGTATGCCTCGTCTGTTTGACACCCCAGTGGAATGGACCAGCTACCCCTAAGGCAGTGTGCCTGGGACATATTGTGGTGAACCCATTAAAATAAAAAACTATTTAAAAGACAAAGAACCTCTGTGCATAAACACTGCGGCAAGGGTTACCCCAAAGGGCATTTGGCTGGGAAGCCAAGTTTCAAGAAAATACAAAATCACACATGCTCCCACAATGCAAAACACCATGGGCTGCATATGCAAATCACCACAGAATGTTATGCTGGTCCAACTTTAAGCAGAATTGCATGGTGCCGAAAGGCCTCTCACACAGTTTGCAAAGGGTGCTAACAGAAGACATAGACACGCGTTTCGTCCTACCAGGACTCATCAGTATGCCTCGTCTGAACTTGACACCCAGTGGAATGGACCAGCTACCCTAAGGCAGTGTGCCTGGGTATATTGTGGTGAACCCATTAAATAGTTTTATTTTAATGGATACACGCTGAGCTGAAGTGACAGCAACTAAGAATACTGTCTCACAGGTTAGGAAGCGGAGGTCGCAAGTAGCTGCAGGCCAGAAGGGGTCGAAGGTCAGCTTTCCCAATAGGAAATTCAAGTCCCATGGAGGGGTGGGCCACCTAATAGGAGGTTTGAAGTGTAACACACCCCTTAGAAATATCTTGGCAAGGTGGTGTTGATAAAGTAGTCACCCTTCTAAAGGTTCATGAAAGGCCAAGATAGAGGCCAAATGGACTTTGATAGAGTACCTCAAGCCTGTCGCAGCGAGCGAAGCCAAGTAGTCCAAATATCTTAGTAAATGGACATGAATAAGGATCCCAAGACCGGGAAGCGGCCCATATGGAGAAGCATTTCCATTTGGCATTTTAGGTTTCCCTGGTAGATGGTCTGCGTGAGACCAAAAGAATATTGGCCACTGGTGAGGAGACTTAAAGGCGGACTATGAAAGCATCCTCAGGAGCCAAGCATGAAGGTGTAGTGACTTCAGATTGGGGTGAAGGAGAGTTCCCTGATCCTGTGTCAACAGGTCTGGCCTGATAGGCAACGGGAGTGGATCTGACATGGAGAACTGCTGAAGTTGGGGAAACCACACCTATCAAGGCCATATAGGGCTACGAGGATCATGGTGGCAGGTTCGAGTTGTAATTTCAGTAAAGTTCGTTGCAGGAGTCGGACAGAGGGAAAGCATATAAGAAAAGTCCTGTCCACGGTTGGGACAGGGCATTGGTAGACCGTCCCTTTTTGTTCGGGATAATGGAATAGTATCTGGGTAGGCGATGACTGTCAGGGGAGGCAAAGAGGTCGAGGTGCGGTGTCCTTCACAACCGAAAGACCAACTAAAGAACTTTGTGATGAGGTGCTCACTCGTGTGTGGAGGTCAGACGACTGAGAATGTCGGCCAAGGAATTGTGGCATCCCAGTAGATGGACGGCAATCAAGCGATAGATGTTGAAGTATTGCTTCCTGCCAAACTGCAAGTGCCTCCCTGCAGAGCGCAGGATTTGGTGCCTCCTTGTTTGTTCAGGTACTACACCACCGAGGTGTTGTCTGATTGGATCAGTAGAGGCCCCGAAGCAAAGTGGGGATGAAAAGCCAGAAGAGCTAGGCGGACTGCTCTTATTTCCAGTATATTTATAAGAGAAGATATGGAGCACCGGGGCCACCTGACTTGCATCTTGTAAGGACAAAGGTGTGCCCCCCCCCCCCAAGATGTCACAGGAAGCATCCGTGGTCAACGTCTGCTGGGGAGGAGGGGACTACAAGATAGGTTGGCACAATGGCTCCACCAGTCTAGGGCCGGGCATAGAACGGAAGTGACACTGATTTTGTCTTCGAAGTCCCCTGTTTTTTGCCGCCATTGAGACTGAAGAGTCCACTGGATTGGTCTTTTGTAGACGGGCAAAGTCCACCATGGTGATGGTTGCGGCCATATGTCCCAAAAGGCATCACAGGCACCTGGCTGTGATAAATTGTTGAGTTTGTATCTGGGAAGCCAGAGAAAGAAGCCTGTCTTGTCTGCTGGTAGGGAAGTAAGCCCTGGTGGAGGCAGTTCCAGAACGGCTCCTATATATTGGAGCAGTTGGGTAGGAGTTGGATTGGATTTGGGCCAGATGACCGCAACTCCTAGGCACTGGAACAGAGTAAGGGTTGCCTGGAGTGACAAAAGCAGAGTGTTTCTGGAATCCACTTGTATGGGCCAATCGTCTAAGTACGAGAAGTCGAAATGCCCATCCCATCTCAGGGCCGCCACCACCACTGCTAGGCACTTGGTAAAGACTCTCGGGGCGGATGAGAAACCAAACTGGAATGCCCGAAATTGGTAATGTTGTCCTAGTAGGTAGAGTAAAGGAACCGGTGGTGGGCAGGGTGTATGGGGATATGTAGCTAGGCATCTTTAATGTCTAATGCACATAGCCAATCCCCTTGTTATAACACTGGCATGATGGATGTTAAAGTGACCATCTGGAACCTCTTGTACTGAATGTGCAGGTTCAGTTGTCTGAGGTCTAGTATAGGTCTGAGATCCCTGGTGCATCTGGGTACTAGAAAATAAAATGGGAGTAAAATCCCTGATGGTACTCCAAAGAAGGAACCAGATAGAAGACATTTTTGTGAAGAAGTGCCTGAAGTTCCTCTTGAAGAATGGGGACGTGGTCAGGTGGGTAACAGAGTGGGGAGGATGAGGGAGAGGCACTGAGGTGACTTCCAACATGTGCCTCATCCATATGCTCTGAAGTACCCACTCGTCTGATGTTATCGCTTGCCAGGCCTCTAAATAGAGGGCAAAGCAACAGCCCACGGCTTCTGAGGCCTGGTCGAGGAAGCCTGGGCAATGCCCCAGTTGGTCACTGGGTGGGCTGAGTGGCTCCACCTGAGGGGTGGGAGCACCTCTATAGGTACCTCTGTGTTTGCCACTTCTCTTCGATTGAAAAGAAGATTGTGAGTGGTACTGGTAAGATGGCTGTGAGGAATGATACATCCCATGTACTATACGTAAAGTCCGACCAGAAGCTTGGAGATCATCCAGAGGCATCTGGGTGCCAGGACTAAAAAGTCTGGATCCACTGAAGGGGCATTTACCACTTTGTACTACACATCTGGTGCAAATCCTGACACACATAACCATGCATGTTGTCTGAGGGTAACACCTGTGGCCGACATCCGGGCAGAGGCATCCACCACATCATACCCCGAACAGAGCAGATGTCGAGAGATGGAGTTGCCAGTTGAAACTGTTGCCAATAATTGGTCCTTCTCCTGAGAAGAAGGGAGTTTACAGACTAGTTATATAGCAGAGGACTAGAGGGTACGTTGGTACGTAACCATGTGTCCCATATAGTTTAAAATTCTGAGATTCATGGTACCCGCCTGGAATACCTTCTTTCTGAGGTAATCAAGACGGAGGGATACCTTATCAGGGGGTAATGAGCTCATCTGCTTTGGATGTTTCGTACAATAATGAGCCGCTGTGATCACTACCGAATCTGCTTCAGGGTTAGTGGAAAGGAAAAGGTGGTCAAGAGTAGCCTGGTACAGGTGATCCACCTTTCTAGGAATTGCCAGAACAGCTGACGGCTGGTTCCAAGCAGCCAGTACAGCATTTTGATGTTTGTATAAGTGGGGGTACCACTACAACAGGCTCCTCAGGCAGTTCAAGATAGTCTGCCATATCTTTCCTCTGTTTATCATGTTCCATAGTTGAAAACCCCAGGATATTTTGAATTTGGACCATCATCGCATGGAAGGATGGGTCATCAGGTGGAGGGGCAGCAGCTTGACGTGAGGCACCCTCATGCAAGGAGGATATTGTCGAAATAGATAATGGAGGACAAGAGTCCAGGTCCTGGAGGTCTTCATCCTCAAGATCTCCTGGAAAACCTTCAGGAAATTCTGCCTATTCTGAGAAGTATTCTTTCTTATAGGATGGGGGAACCAAGTCAGAGAAGATTCTTTCGCACCTTGAAAATGCTTAGGTGGAGGGGTGGGAGAACGGGAAGGGCTACCTGCCTCTCTTGGAGTGGAAGGCTGAGAACCCCACATTATTTCCAGAACCTGTTACGCTACGGTTGCCATATCCAATGAAGTAGTAGTAGAAGGTGGGGCAGGAGGTCTCTGGGAAACCAGAGGAATTGTGGAGGTAACTGGATGTGAGGTATAAACAGGTCTGGTCCCTGGGTGATAAATACCAGGGTCTCGGTACCTATCTGGTTGGCCCCTGTGAGAGAATGGCTGTGAAGGAGGAGGGGCTGTGATCATAGAAAATCCAGTAGCCCTCCCAATAAAAATCTGGCCTGTCATCGACAGGGCAGTAAATGAGGAAGTAGAAGATTGCTTAAAGAGACTTACCAAGTTAAATGACGCAGCCGCTGCACCCGATATACAGGTGCTGTACCTCATGGGGCTGCTTCTAGTTCAAAGTTTGCCATAAATTACGATGATGTAAAAATATTAGAGCGCTCATAAAATTACTAACACGGGGTCCCAAGGACTTCCTGGTTTCTGTTGCCGCCCATGCTCTGCCCCCACACTCTGCAGATTTATGACGCGATGCCAGGGAGAGCGTGGGGACGTGCTCCATCATACTCTATGGGTGGCACCTTTTCAGTCTTTCAGAAGCCGGAGCCCCTCTGATGTGCAGCAGAGCGGGGCTGCTGCCTCTGTGTCCGCCCATGAAAACAGCTTTGGTTCCTACGGAAGGAACCAAGCTTGGGTCGGTACATGGCCTGAACCGACCTTACCGCCTTCCCGGCCTCTTGAAGTTTGGTAATGATTTTCTCGGAAGGATTACCAAACAAGACTTCTCCCTCGAACGGAGCATCCATAATGTTCTTCTGGACGTCCGGGGTAAAACCAGATGCGTAACCAGGAGTGTCTCCGGAGGCATACGCCAGAAGCTGCTGCTCGGGCCGATGAGTCCACGGAGTCGTACGCGGCTCGAAGCACTTGGGTCCCCACGTCTGAACCCGTACGGAGGAGCTGAAGCATCTCCTCCTTCTGCTCACGCTCCGCAGCTTTTTCAGCCCAGACCCTGTTCCCACAAAGCGCTCTGGAATTGAACCATGTGGGTCAGATAATTCAAGGATCTGATGGCGCATGTGGCGGAAGCATACGTGCGCCTGTCCAGCTGCTTGGATTCTGGGTCCGGTGGCAGGGTGCTCAAATGTTGCGGCCTCTGTGATCGGTCATGTGAGGCTGTGATGACCAGAGAATCGGCCTGAGGCTGCTACGTCAAGTACTGGTCATCCTTAGGAGCCTTGTACAAGCGATCAGCTTTTTTCGGCATCGCCGGGAGCGAATGTGGACGCTTCCTTGGTGACGTCCACGAAAGTGTCCACCAAGGGTGGTACCACCACAGGTTTGGGGTCCTTCTGCCGAAGATATCTGGTGAGGCGTAACCTTTTGGGGTCTAGCTCTTCTGCATCCCATCCCATGTTCTCTTGGATATGTCTCATAATATCCATGAACGAAGGGTCATCTGGAGGAGATCTCGGCGCCTCACGTGGGTCCGGAGAAGGGATGGAGAGAGGAGATGGGGATCTAGAGGAAGAGTAGACTGATCCTGTGTCCTCCGTCAACGGCGAACGTCGGTGTCTCCTGGATCTCTTGGGGCTGGGTGACCCAGAAGAGGATTTCGACGGAGGTCTCCGTTTTTCTGATCTTCCCCTGGGAGAGGATCTAGGCTCCCGGGAGGTAAACGGCCTGCCGACCCCGATGGTGAAGGGCATGTAGGAACCAGAGGAGGAGGAGGAGGAAGAGGAGGAGGAGAGGTGGGGACCATGTCCCTCTAAATGGTGTCCCACCAGTAAGTGAAGAGATCCTTCACTTCCGCTAAAGAAAGGCCCGATGACGGCCCGGGCGCCGGTGGGCGGTCGTCGGGTCCCGGCGTCGGTTCCACAGGGGTCTCGGGTAAGGGCGAGGGTGCCCTGGGAGTTTCAGCGAAGCCGGGTCGCCCGCCTGGTCCTCGGGCCGCGCTAAGTCCCTCGACAAAGACTCCTGACCGACGCCGGTCGGAGGCGTCGCAGGCCCTCTTCTCAGGAGGAGCAGACATCGGTTCCCCTACCGGCGTCCGCTGGGATGATTTGGCCGGCGACGGCCGTCTGGCTGACGGCGGCTCCAGGGAGGAATGACGCACGGCCGACGACGGTCGTGCCGGCGTCTGGTCTACAGGTCTCTTCAAGGGTGTGAGCTCCAAGGTTTTCCGAGGAGGCACAGACGAAGACCGGACATCGGGAACCAAAGGGCAGGAACCCGACTTGTGATGATGGTGGTGGCGCTCCCCGGACTTTGCCAAGGCCTTGGCTGAAGAAGACGATGACGGCCTGGCGGACTTGGCCTGAGAAGAAGGCTTCCTTACCGCAGCCGGGGGAGGCTGAGAGCTGGCCCTGGAAGGAGAGCGGTCGGACCGAGAACCGGAACTGCGGGGCTCCGAAGCCCTAGAAGGGGACCTGGAAGGGGCCTTCTCCCTTCTTTTCTCCGCGTGCTTGTGGGATTTAGAAGATGATTCCCCCTTGGAGGACATGGTCTTCAGCTTTTCCTCCAAGAAAAAAGCCTGAAGGGCCTTCTGACTTCGGATCCTAGTTCGACTGTTGAACCCTTGGCAGAACGAACAGGCCCGGGTATCATGGTCTGGGCCCAGGCACCGAACGCAGGCCGTCTGCGGGTCCTTGAAGCGGATCTGTTTCCCGCAAGCACACTTGGAGGAGTGACCGGAGGTCAGAGAGGACATCGGCAACAATCTTGCTTGAAGAAAAATGAATTTCCCGAAGGAAAGCTCTGAACCACGCGTCGCGCACTAGACTGTAACCGAAGGGTCGAGACATGCAAGTCGACGGCGGGAAAGAACTGGGGAATCTGGCGGGACCGCCCCCTTAAGTACCACGCCTGAAGTCGGAGGCGGGACCGATGTTGGGGGCAGTCCCCGCTGAAGATAGCTAGCTAGAATTTTTCCGTGGGGTCCTGACACCTGCCGGCTTCGGTCCTAATGGTGTAACCTGCTGCAAGAGCTGTGTCTCGAAGTAAGATCTTTCCTTCCCAACTGAGAACTAAGGCATCCAGGGGAACTGAGCCCAACATTCAGGGCCTGCAGCAAAAAAGGGGAAGTTGGTGATTGTCTGGGGCTGCAAAGAGATCTATCTGTGGGGTGCCCCAGCTGGAGAATATCACCTCCAAAACCAGGGGATCCAGTGACTACTCGTGATGGCCCTGAGATATCCTACTGAGAGCATCTGCCAGGACATTGTCCTTGCCTGGGAGGTGTACTGCTGTGAGGGAGGTGCTCAGAGAATAAGCCAGAGACCACAACTTCATTGCTTCTGTGCACAAGGCCGTAGACAGAGTGCCTCCTTGCTTGTTGATGTACCACATCATGGTGGTATTGTCTGTTCTGACCTGGATAACTGTTCTGAACAGATTTGGAAAAAACCTGAAGTGCTAGAAATACTGCTCTGAGTTCCAATAGATTGATGTGAAGCAGAGATTCCTGAGGGGACCACAACCCCTGGGTAGTCAGGTCGCCCAAGTGAGCCCCCCACCCCAAGAGGGAGGCATCTGTAGTAAGGATTAAGGAGTAGGACTGAGTGACAAAGGGAACTCCCTGCCTTAGATTGTTCTGATCCTGCCACCACTGTAAGGCCTGGACCAGGGTTCGAGTCACTGGGATCAATTTGGTCAAAGGGTCCTTCCTTTGAGACTAAAAGGCTCTCAAATGGAACTGAATGTCCCTCATCTGAAATCTTGCTCCCTGCACCACTGCCGTGGAAGCAGCCATGTGCCCCAGGAGCTGTAGAAAATGCCTTGCTGGTCGAGACACCTGCAGGGTGAATGAGAAGGCCAGGGAGATAAGGGTCCTTGCCCTGTCCAGGGGAAGGAAAGCTCTGGCCTTTTCTGTGTCTAGCTCTGCGTCTATGAAGGTGAGGAGCTGAACAGGCTCTAGAACTGATTTTGAAAGATTCAGAAGGAAACCCAAAGAGGTGAGCAGTTGCTGAGTTATCTGTAAGTGTAACTTGACTTGGTCTGGGGACTGGCCTACTATGAGCCAGTCGTCCAGATATGGGAAGATGGCAATTCTTCGCCTTCTCAGAGAAGCAACTACTACTGCCAGGCATTTTGTGAATACCCTTGGAGCAGAGGTTAGACCGAAGGGCATTGCTCTGAACTGGTAATGGCCTGAGGGCAGCTCAAACCTGAGGTACTTTCGATGGGAGCTTCTGATGAGAATATGGAAGTAGGCATCCTTGAGGTCCAGGGACACTAGCCAGTCCCCTGGCCTTAGAGAGGGTAGAATAATTCCCAGAGTCACCATTTTGAATTTTGGTTTTAAAATGTGCTTGTTTAGGTATCTGAGATCCAGGATGGGCCGCCATTCTCCTGTCTTTTTTGGGGTAAGGAAGTACCTGGAGTACAACCCTTTGCCCTGGTGTAGGGGTGGAACCCTTTCCACAGCTCTAAGAGCCAGGAGGGAAGAGACCTCTGCCTCTAGGGCAGGTGGCTCTGAGGGATTTGCAGGTGGAAAGGATCTGGCTCTTTGCTTTGGAAATTTTTTGAAGCTGAGAACCAATCCCTGGCTTACAACTTCCAGGACCTACTTGTCTGATGTTAGAGACTCCCAGTCCTGGACAAAGTAAGCCAGCCTGCCCCCTACAGGTAGTGGAGAATCGGCCCTGGCCAACCCATCAGGGTGCCTGTTTGGCAGGGGGTTTTGGCTGAGGGGTGGAAGCAGGTCTGCTTGTACCCCTTCTGCCTCTCCCTCTAAAGAACCCCCTCTGAGCATAGGCAGAAGAGGAGGCCTGGGCTTGGTAGAAAGGCCTATGAAAAGGCCTGCGCCTGCCCCTGGGGTGCTGCCTCTGAGGAGTGGCCTGCCTTTCCTTGGCCTGTGCACTCCTATAGGTGGTCCTATATTCGTCCATTTTCTTCATGTAATTCTCTGTCTGCTTCCCAAACAGAGAATTACTCACAACAGGAAAATCCATGGCCTTAGTCTGGGTATCCTGTGACAGGCTAGTACATCTGAGCCAAGCCATTCTACTAAGTGCCACAGATATAGCCATGACTCTAGATGACACATCATTGGAGTCCACTGCAGCATGGAATTGCACCTTGGATGCCTCAATACCATCAGCAGCCACCTGCTCCAGCTCCTGGCAAGCTGGCCAGGGACCTGTTTTGCTAAAGCCATGACAGTGTCCCATCTGGATTTCTGATTCCTAGCAGTATAGGCCATATAGTTGGCCTGTCTGAGTCCCAAGGATGCTGCCATGTACTGTTTCTTTGCCATGGCATCAATCCTCCTGGAGTCCTTGTCTGGGGTGGGGGTGAAGCCAAGGAATTTTGCCTTATCACAGGCTGCAGCCTGCACTACCCAACATGGCTGCATTGTTGTGTAAGGAACTCCGTATCTGAGCCTGACAATGTATACCTCTTGTCCATTCTCTTATCCACAGGAGGTATAGTATTAGAGTCTTTAAAATCTTAAATGTCTGTTTCCCAAAAGATTTATGTAAGGAATAGACAGCCTCCTAGACTCTGGGATATCCATCATTTCCACATAGTCAGGCTCCTCCTGGTCATCCACAGCTTCTTCCATAGGAAGCTGGAGGGTTTCAGCCACTTTCTTATAAAACATGAAATGGGAGGGGGACTCAGAAAGCCTAGGAGGAGACACTCCTGAAGGTCTGTCTGGGGAGATGTCCAGGTCAATGGGCACATCCAGACTTTCAAAACCACATTCACTTTCCTCATACTCCTCTTCCTCCTCCTCCGGTTCATAATATTCCTCTAAATCATAATCTTGAACCGGTGGAACCGGCCGAACCGAGTGCCTCCATGATGGTGCCGGTTCGGTCGGAACCGTGGAAAGCGACTGCACAATTTTTATCGCTTTGGCTATTTCTTCAGCGGTTGGAGAGGAAAGTTTTGGCTCCACACCAGCTGATTTTTCTTTTCTAGTTCTCTTAGCAGGAACCGACTCCTCAGAATCGGCTCTCCTTTTGCCCGAAGAAGTCTCGCCCTGGTCAGAGGACACTCCTTCTGGTTCGGTTTGAACCGAACCGGGCTGGCCATCCGGTTCAGCGGACTTTTTGGCCTCCCTTTCCCTGAGCCTACCAACTCTCTTTTCTAGGGTAGCTGCAGGAAAATTTTAAAATCTGGCAGTCTGCATTGAGGTGGTCAAACCCCAGACAATAAACACAGGTGGTGTGGGGTCAGCCTTGGCAAAGACTTCCCCACACACACTACAGTGTTGAAACCCAGTGGGCCCGGTTTTTCTTTTGGGTTTCTCAGACATTGTGCCAGTCCTAACCAAACTTACCCTTTTAATGGCAATCCGCCAGGCAAGACCCTCTTATCGGTTCCTGACCGTGTCACGGGTCGTGGAAAAAACCGTAATAAAATCCGTTTTTTTTTTTTTTTTAGAACTGATAAGAACCGGTAACCACACACTAAAAGTACAAATAAAGATTTTATAACAGCTTGATCGGTTCAAACCGAACCGATGAACCATTTACAAGTTCCACACAGAATAGGAATTAATATAAACCTATCTAGTACCCACAATAACACAGACAGAGACTGAACCAACAGGTTATGGTTTATATTCGGTCGAAAACCGAGAAAAGCAGTACTTTAACCGACAAATTGAACCGAGCAGAAGGAGAAATCTCCGGAGCAACTGCTCAGTGAGGCGGAGTAAAGAATCTGACGGTTTGAGTTTAAACAGCAAGAGACAGAGTCTCAACCGAGCTCGAGCTCAGCGTTCCATGCCTGGCATGGAAAGTTAACTCTTTCATTTCCAGGGCAGTTCGAAGGTTGGGACTCACTGCTACTGTCAGAATACAGCAAGACTTCATGTTGTTTGAATGTAGGCCAGTCTGATCCGAATCCAAGGAATCCGGATACAACGATCAACCACCCAGGTCACCTTCGACCCACCGAGGGCAGTCTGGGGTGACAGTGACAGAAAGACGCTGGGGAAGCCCGGAGTCTGGTCTATCTTCCTTAGAAGAAGCCCCTCCCACAAGCTGCTTTGGGCGGTGGTTTCACCATGATCGGTGGAGAGACCGGTTTAGGCTGAACCGGAGGTTTCACCAGCTTTGCGAGTAGGGGAACCGACTTAACCGACACCTAAAGTTCCTGACTCAGCAGTAACAATACAGGGCTACAATGTCCACAGGCTGGACCGGATATCCAAAAAAGGCGGTGGTTGCGCAATCTATATCAAAGACTCCCTGTCTTGGCACCCTGTAGCAACTCCATCACTTTCTGCCTCAGCCCAGATTATGCCAATAAAAATCGTTCTAGGTCCCAACCATAAAGCCCTGACTACTGTCTATATACATCCCACCCAGGGACCCTAAAGATGGATTCAACGACGTCCTAAACTTTATCAACTCTCATCCTCCCGAAGCTGAACTTATTCTACTAGGGGATTTCAACATAAACTGGTTAGCATCGAGTGCCAGTGCCTATAAAGACTCCATCTCAGCTGCTAACCTCACGCAAATGGTAAACTCCCCTACTAGGATTACTACAAGACTGGCACCAGTACCCTCTTGGATTGGGTCCTCACCACTCACCCCACAAGGATTTCTTGTACAACCATTCTCCCAGACTCACTCAGTGACCACTCCCCAGTCATGTATGCATGGTCTAACAAATTCCTTAAGCCCCCTCCCAAAATTATCGCTAGCAGAGTCCTTCCTCATGGAAAACTTCCACATCTCAAACACCTGCTTCTACAAGACTGGCTACCCATCTACGAAGCAACAGATGTTAACTTGGCTCTTGATCACTTCATCTCAATTTTCAACAAAGCCTGTGACCTCTTTGCCCCTGCTAAAAGGCGCAAAACAAAATCTCTCTCTAATCCATGGGTCACCGCGGCTCTTCTCTCATAGCTGAAACTAGGAACACCTCTGGGCAGTTGCCAGGGCCACTGGCAAACAACTGGACATCCAAAATTACAAACAAGCATGAAATGTCTGCACAAAAGCCATACAGCTAATGAAATCCACCTATTACAAAGACGCCTCACCAATACACGGGAAATGGTCGTGCTTTCTGGGACAATATCAAGGATGTCACAGGGAAGCAGCCAAAAACCTCTCCGGCCATGTTAATGGTTGATGGATCCTCAACCCTTGACCCCAAGGTGATCGCAAACATCTTTAACACGGCTTTTTCAGACCTTAGTGCTGTTCTACCCCATGACTTTTTCGAAAACAGGGCCTACTCCCCAAATACCTCAGCCCCTCAGTCTAACCATCCCCTCTTCTACTTCAGGAAGGTAAGGCTGAATGAAGCTCACCGCTATATTACTGCAGCTATCTCTAAATCTAGATCTAGTAGCGACACCCTGGACCCATAAACTTCTGTTGCTCACCCTCGATGAGGTAATTCACCCATTAACAAAAATCCTAAACCTCTCTCTCAGCTGTGGAAAATTCCCAGACCTATGGAAAACAGCCACCGTGACACCTGTCCATAAAAGTGGGGACAAGACGATTCACTCAAATTATTGCCCTATCTCCATACTGCCCCCCACTCTCTAAGGCACTTGAGTGCATCATGGCTGATCAACTTACCGACCACTTGGATAAATACAATATACCTTGTCCACAACAACACGGCTTCCAGAAAGGTCACAGCACCACCACAGCCCTTCTTGAGTTCACTGGAGCTTCGCACAAATCCTTTGACAACGGCCTTCTCACAGGGGCAGTTTTCGTCGACCTCTCCAAGGCCTTCGATACAGTACACCATGGACTACTAATACACCAACTACTGAATGCTGGGCTATCACCTGACTCTTCTCTCTGGTTTAAAAGCTACTTAGAAAACCAGTCACAGAGTGTAAAAATTGTGGACGCTCTTTCCAACACCCTGCCTGTTCGCTCGAGTGTCCCACAGGGATCCATACTGGGACCCCTCCTTTTTAGCCTTTTCTTAAACTCCCTCCCTTAACACTGCTCTGAGAAGATCATACTATATGCCAATGATGCTGCTGCATTCTCCACTCACAAAGATCCTGCAACTCTTCAACACAACCTTCAACTTAGTTTCAGTTCTGTAGAGACATAGTTTCTTAATCATAAACTGGTCCTCAATGACAAGAAAACCAAATCTATGCTCTTCTGCAGCTCTCATATCCCACACCACTTGGCTATCTCCACCACCCAGGGGAACACTCTAGATCAGGTGGGGTCCTTCAAATACTTACGGATACAGCTTGACCCTAATCTCTCCTATGGACTTCATGTAGTTAATGTAGCTAGAGCAGCTAATACACGGCTTGGTCTCCTCTACAAACACAGACCACACCTCACGCCAGAAGCTTTGAAGGTTGCAGTCCTGAGCTCTGTGATCTCTGTAATAGACTATGGTCTCATCATTTATGGCTCGGCCACAACCACAACCCTTAGATGCCTCTCAACTGCCTTAAATAAAGCATGTCGGCTCATCACTGGTGCTCACCATCTCATTCACACATGTGACCTGTACACTCAGACCGGCTGGCTCCAGCTATTAAACCGCATAAAGTTTCTCACCTGCTCCACGGTGAAAAAAATCTACCTTGGCCTTGCACTTCCTGGGGTCTCAACTCTGTTACAACACCAAATTAATAAATGGTGCCTTAAGAGATGCACGCTACAGCTACTGAAAGTCCCCCCACTGTCACACTTCACAGGGACAACGCTCTTTTGCTTATCGAGCGCCACTCTGGTTCAATGGCCTCAGCTCAACCATCTCCTCTGCCCCAACTATTGGTATGTTTAAAACTAGGCTATCTCACTACCAACAGCTCCTGTGACTGCCCAACTTAATCTTGTTTCTCCACTTCCCTTTCTGCTCTAGTTGTCCCCCCTCCCCTCCCCACTGGATTCTACCCTCACATCTTGGTATACCCAATGCTACACTTTTCACCCTCTCGCCACCCTTCCTACATTCCTTCTCCCACCCTACCCTCTTCCCTCTCCCTATGACTCTGGCACTTATCTGTTGTCTGTTTTTCTCTGACAAATGCCGCTGGCTGCCTTGTTACAATGCTACCCTTGAACTGTATTAATCTGTACTCTGTTTGCAATGTCCACATTGTTGTAATGCCTGTCTTGATGTTCTCCATAATTTATATTTCTCTGACGTGGAACCTTTGTAAAAGCCATGGCTCAAAGGTATTTGTAATCCTAGACTTGATAAATAAAATAAATAAAAGGAGTCGGCTTCGGCCTGGGAGGCGAAAGTCAAGTAATGGCTGGGGTAGAAGCTGGGGTCAGCTTGTGCCTGGTTGAAATCAGCTGTTGCCACATGAGGTCCTCGTAGCGCCAACCGAGTCTCCGCCAGAGCCTCTCCTCTTCCGAGGAGGACAAGGACGACCGATGGCGTCGCCTCTTTTTTGAGCGCTTGTGGCTCTTCCCCAGCCCATCGGTCGAGGGGTCCTGGACCTCGATCGAGATCGGCCAGGCCGATTCGGTCGCTCAGCAGACCCTGGCGGGACCAGTGATTTCCCGAGGTCGGAGACCACTTCCTCGATGGGATTCCCAGTGGGTTGGGTCTCCTCATCGGGCAAAGCAAGGACCGGAGTCCGAGTGAGAGTCATGGACCGGAGTCGGTGACAAGGGGTTGATCGGATCGAGGATTATTTCAGCCTCATCAATCAACACTTCAGTAGACTGGCTGGACGGCAAAGCAGAGAAGCCAGCGGCCGAAGAGGCAATTTCAACCGAGGCTGAGACTGCCAGTTCCTGGGACCGAGCTCTCTCCCGATCCCAAGAACGTCTTCGATGAGAGGAAGACAATCCCAGGTCTTTTTCCCACTTACGGGACCAAGAGGAGGGCATGCCTGCAGGACCCTCTCCCTTAGTTGGAAGAGACTGGCACAACTCTTGGCAAGAACCCTAGAAAGTGTAGCGCAGGTTGAGCAGAACGAAGAAGCTCCAAGAGGAAGATTCCACGGTGCAAGCCACTTCCTCCTCGAAAGCTTGCATATGCTCCAAATGCTCGATGGATCCTGTAGCCGCAGAATCCGCCCACTGAACCTCCTTTGATTTCACCAGATTCTGTTTTTCCGGCCTCCCCAACTTCAGGGGGTGCGAGATGATCGAAGGACATTAGGGTGAAATGCAAGACAGAAATCACACTTCGAGGTGTCATGGTCGACAGCCAAGCAATAGACGCACACGATGTGGGGATCGATGTGTGATATCTTCTGGCCGCATGAACACCGGCAAAATCCGGGGGAAGACTTGTCTTCCATAACCGAAGAGAAACTGTCACGATCACTAATGTGAACAAGACAAATTTTTGGAATAACCTAAGGTTTTGAAGTCAGAACCTACAAAATGCAGGAGCACAAAGAAAGCAACCTGAATCTTCCAGCGGAAAGGAAGATCTGGCGTCATGGGGCAGGGCCGAAGGATATACCACCCGGGTGGGTGGGAGGAAATCGTAAGGCTGGAAACCAAAGTTACAAGGCATTTTCATTCTGAATGTTGCCCTTTTTTGTATATTTTCTTTATGCCCCCACTCTCTGGCTACCTGGACTCTCGTCTGTGTAGTCACTCGGACCAACTGGTTCACGCCCCGCCTGAAGTACCCCAGCCCTACATTGTGGCTTGGGCCACATCTCCCTCCGCACCACTGATCGCCTCACCCCCGGCTCACGTCCCCAGAGGTGGGACCGCCAACCCTTCTTGGTGCTCTATCTAAAATCTAGTGGAGTGACCAGGGCATGGAGGGAGAACTGAAGCGGCTAGGAGACCCGCTTGGGCATGGGGGCCATCCACTGGACCCACTTCGCCTACCAGGAGCCAGGGCTCTTCCATTTTCATCCCTCCCTTGGTGCGGCGATTGCAATGCATTAGCTGGGCATACGCGCTCCCGCTTATGCCCACAGGAATGCTGCCACCAATCCCCTTCAGAGGATCCCGCAGGGTTGTGGTGCCCCCCCCTCCGTTCTCCACTGGGAGTCACTAAAGCCAGGGATCTGTGCCCTCCCCACCTCCCAGGAGAGGTGAGCAGTCCTCTGGATGCTCAATCCTCTCCTCCCCCTCCAACCCCTGGCTCCCTCAGCTCACTCCTGAACCTGGGTCGCTGGCATGGCGTGAGGTGTGGCATCCAGCGCCTCAACCCTCAGTGCCACCGGGCCGTTTGAGTGTTTTTATAGGTGGCTTTGTACTCTTCCACCTTTTTCATGTATGCCTATGTCTTCTTACCAAATGAACAGGTTACTCTCCTCTAACAGTGGTTCAAGGAGTGGCATATGTTGTTCATCCACATTTTTTAGCATGTCCTTTCCCTTTAAGAATCTTGCTGAAAGGTCTAAAAGCTGGCTCTTCCCACCCACTCGGGTGATATATCCCTCGGCTCCGCTCCTTGATGCCAGATCTTGCCCACTGGAAGCAGAGGGTTGTGCATCGAAGCCGGGGAGTTTGGATGGGTTCATGTGAACAACATATACCACACCTAGAAAGTACAGTTACATAAAAACTTACCATAACAGTAGATCTTTGACGAGTGTCTCTTGCAGTAAGTAATACTTTTGAGTATTCAACAGAGGTCGCGGAGGTGCACGGCAGCTCTTCTAGCAGTTTTTCACCAGGGACCGCCCTCATGACATCAGCTTCCTGTTTCCTATATAAAAAAATGGCCAGTCCCTGGTATCCTCAGTTCCCCCGCTGGATTCAGCTCGCAAAGCGAGGACCAAGGGAAAACCGTGGTACCAAAGGAGTCCCAAATCAAAGTCACTGGACCAGAATTTTTCTCTGTTAGAGAAGGAGGGAGATGGAGGGTGGGAAGAAACCTACTGCAAGAGACACTCCTCAAAGATCTACTGTAACGGGAAGTTTTTACATAACTACTATCTTCCACGGAGTGGTCTCTTGCAGTAGGTAATACTTCTGGGATGAATACCAACCAGTAATGCCCACGTGAGAGGACAGTTATGATAGAAGACCTTGTAGGACTGCACGGTCGAAGACTGCTCTATGTCACAAGGTAATATCCGGATTATAATGCCTTGTGAATGTATGAATCATGGACCAGGTAGCTGCATTGCAGATATCTGAAATGGATGCTCCTTTAAAGCAAGCCGCAGTGGTGGCCATAGCTCTAGTGGAGTGGACTTGGACAGGTCCAGGTAAAGACTTCTTGTATTTTTTGTAACAAAATGTAATACAATTTGCCAACCAGGATGAGAGAGTACGTTTAGCAACCGGGAGGCTGTCGCGACCCGGGGCAAAAGAGATAAACAGTTGAGACGTCTTTCTAATCTATTTTGTTCGATTAGTATAGTAGGATAATATACGATGGACATCTAAAGTATGTAGTAGATGTTCACCCTGACTGTAGTAGTCAGGATAGTAGACCGGAAGCTCCAAAGACAGATTTAAAGTATGTTCGGAGACTACTTTAGGAAGGAAGGGTTGGTATGAAGGACCACCCTGTCTTTGTGGAAAATCAAGTAAGGTTCCCTACACGAGAGCATGAAGCTTGAAAATACGGTGAGCGGAAGTGACAGCCACCAGAAATAGGGTTTTCCATTAAAGAAAACGAAGGTCACAAGTGGTTGCTGGCTCAAAAGGCTCAAGGGTCAATTTTTCTATCATAAAACTGAGATACCACGGAGGAGTGAGTCTTCTAATAGGAGGTTTAATATGTAACATTCCTTTCAAAAACATCTTCGCTAGGTAATATTGGTACAGTAACCTGCCATCCAGAGATTCATGGAACGCAGAGATGGCGGCCAAGTGAACTTTGATGGAAGAGTAACTTAAACCGGACTCAGATAGTGAGGCCAGGTAGTCCAGAACCTTCGTCAGTGGACAGGAGTAAGGGTCCAAAGATCAAGAGGTTGACCATATGGAAAAGCGTTTCCATTTGGAATTGTATGTTGCTCTTGTTGCTAGCTTACAGGAGGCAAAGAGAATATTGGCAACAGAAGAGGACACTTGTAGTTTAGCTATGAAAGCGTCCTCAGGAGCCAAGTGTGATAGTGTAAAGCTTCCAGGCTGGGATGCAGGAGAGACCCTTGACACAGAGCCAAAAGGTCTGGTCTGATCGGCAATGGAACGGGGTCCTATACTGGCAGTTGGAGGAGTAGGGGAAACCACGGCTGGTGAGGCCACACTGGGGCTATGAGTATCATTGTGGCTGGTTCTAGTTGTAGTTTCAGTAAAGTTCACTGCAGGAGGGGGGGGGGAACATATAAGAAGAGACCTGTCCAAGGTTGGGACAGGGTATCTATACACCATCCCTTTTTGTCCGGGATAATGGAAAAATACCTGGGAAGACGGTAATTCACTGGGGAAGTGAACAGATCCAGCTGTGGAGTGCCCCATAGGTTGAAGATTTCTTAGAGCACTTGCTCATGAAGTGTCCATTTTGAGTTATGGACTGGCGACTCAGCTGGTCGGCTAATTGGTTGCAATGTCCTGGTAGGTGGAAGCTGTTAGTGTCAGTTGTTGCTGGATGGCTTCTTGCCAGACTACAAGGGTTTCCATGCATAGGGTGCGAGATTTCGTACCCCCTTGCTTGTTGAGATAGAACACTACTGCAGTGTTGTCCGATTGGATCAATAACTATCCTGGCGCAAGGTAGGGCCGGAATGCCTGGAGGGCTAGATGGACTGCTTTCATCTCTAGGAGATTGATGTGAGACTGATGGGGAAAAGTGAGCCACCGGCCTTGGGTCTGATAAGGACCGAAGTGTGCGCCCCATCCCTGTAGGGAAGCATCCGTGGTCAACGTTTGCTTTGGTGGGGGTACCGGAAGGGCATTCCGTGATTCAGAATTGATTCTGATTGTCCACCATGTCAGGGTCAACTTTAAAGAGGGAGTGACCCTGATTTCATCTTTGAACTGTCCTGTTTTTTTGGGACCATTGATTCTGGAGGGTCCACTGGACAGGTCTCATGTGGAGATGGGCAAATGCCACCATAGGGATGGCAGTGGACATGTGACCCAGAAGGCACAGCATCTGTCGGGATGTGACTATTTTCTGAGTTTGTATGTGTGACACTAGAGACACAAGTGCGTCCTGCCGGGCAGGCGGCAGGTAAGCCTTGGCTGTACCTGTATCTAGGACAGCTCCAGTGTATTGGGGAGACTGTGTTGGATTTGGACTGGACTTTGGCCAACTGAGTGTGATTCCCAGATCTGTGAACATTTTCAGGGTAGCATCTAGGGAGGCAAGCAGAGCTGCTCTGGAGTCTGCTTTGATTAGCCAGTCGTCTAGATATGGAAAGATGAAGTGCCCTTTTCTTCATAAGGCTGCTGCCACCACTGCTAGGCACTTGGTGAACGCTCTGGGGGCTGATGACAGGCCAAAAGGGAGTGTTCAAAACTGGTAATTTTGACCCAGCAGGTGGAAGTGAAAACATCTGCGGTGGGCAGGGTGGATGGGGATATGTAAGTAGGCATCCTTCACGTCTAGGGTACAAAGCCAAATCGCCCTGTTTCAGGACTGGCATGATGGCAGGTAGGGTGATCATGTGAAAATGTTTGTGCTGAATGTAAAGATTCAGTTGACTGAGATCCAGTATTGCTCTGAGGTCTCCCATTCGTTTGGGTACCAGAAAGAAGTGGGAGTAAAATCCCGAATGATGTTCCAGAAGGGGCACTGGTACGACGACCTTTTCGGTCAAAAGGGCCCTGAATTCTTCCTGTAATATGGGTATATAATCTGGAGGAAAATGAATCTTCTGTGATGGGCAAGGGCATGGGGTGGAGAAGAACTTCAGAGTATGACCCTTCTGTATAATCCGAAGTACCCATTTATCTGAAGAGATAGTTTGCCAGGCCTCCACATGGAGGGCAAAATTACCCCCCACAGCCTCCGAGGCCTGGTCGAGGAGGCAGGGGGAAAGCCCTAGTGGATCACTGGAAGATGTGCTGTGCAGCTCCACCCGAAGGGTATTTTTCACCTCTTTTGGAATAAGAGGAATGTTGAGTACAGTTAGTTGTAGATGGAGTATGATACATGCCATGGAACATACGGAGGGTCCTGCCTGATGCCTGTAAGTCATCCAGTAGAGTTTTAGTACCTGACCCAAACAGCCTGGACCGTTAAAGAGGGCATTAGCTACTTTATGTTGTATGTCAGGTGCAAAGCATGAAAAGCAAAGTCAAGCATGGCAACGCAAAGTAATATCAGTGGCTGAAAGTCGGGCTGAGGTATCTACGACATCATATCCCGACCTGAGAAGGTGACAGGAGACAGAATTACTAGTTGTCACTGTAGCCACTAATTTATCCCTTTCCTGTGAAGGAAGGAGTTTATTGATAAGCTCAATGGCAGAAGACCCAAGGGTACGCTGATATTTAATCATATGACCCATATAGTTCAAGATTCTGATATTCATAGCAGCCTAGGAAAATACCTTTTTCCCCTAAATAGTCAATTCTTTGTGGTTCCTTATCAGTGGGTAAAGAGCTCATGTGATTGGGTTTTTTGGTACGGTCATGAGTGGTAGTAATGACCACAGAATCTGCCTCTGGAATTCTAGACCGAAAGAGGTGGTTCAAAGGAGACTGACACAGACGATCCGCTTTGCAGTTAACAGCTGTAATAGCTGAAGACTGATGCCAACCAGCCAGCATGGCATTCTGGTAAGTTGGTATTAGTGGGGGAACCACTAAAATGGGCTACTCATGTAATTCAAGGTATTCTGCCATATCCTTACGTTGTTTGTCATATTCAGTAGTTAAGAATCCCATGACCTTTTGTATTTGAGCCATCATCTCAGTAAAGGTCGGGTCATTTGAGGGAGAGGCTACGGAAGGTAGAGGCAGGTCCTCATCCAGAGAAGAGATTTCCGAATAGGGAGAGTCAGGATTGGGAAAATCCAGATCTTGGAACTCTTCATCCTCAAGATCACCGGGGAAATCAGGCGGTAATTCTTGGTCATCTGACAAATAGTCCTCTATGAAAGGAGGAAGGACACCAGGGAGGTATGGTATCCCTGTCACTATGGAATCTTTTAGGTGGAGGAGGAGATCAGGGAGAATCACCCAGCTCTTCAGTGGGCTGGAAGTGCCTCATGGCATGCAAGACATGTTGTACTACACTGGTGATGTCCCTTTCTTGAGAAGAAGGGGGGGGGTAAGAAGGAAGGTGTGTTGAGACACAAATGAGGTGAGAGAGGGGATGGGAAGAGTAGTATGAGCAGGTCTCACCCAGGGTGGTAAAGACCAGGGTCCCAATCTCTGTCTGCCTGACCCCTATAGGAAGGCACCTGTGAAGGTGGAGGGGCAGTCAATAAGGCATAAGCCATAGGTTCCCCCTGAGGAATGCAGGGTCTCATCGACAGGCATGCGGGGGAAAGGATTTTCACTTAAATTGTCAGATGCTGTCGCTGGGAGAGGATTCCCCATCGATGGAGCAGCTGTATATTTAGCTGCATGTAAAGCACTGGAAAGAGTCATCAACAAGAGGGTATAAACCTCAGTCGACGGAGCAGTCACAGTTTGAAGTGCATTTAAAAAGCTGGAAAGCAACGTCGACAAGAGGGTATGAGCCCCCGCCGATGAAGTGGTGTATAGAGGATGCCCAGTCAATGGAGGGACACCTAAAACGGTGGCTGTCGACAGACGAGGCAGGGAGTGTGAGGAAGGTTTCTTCTTCTCCTTTTTTCTGCCAGGAACGAGAACCAATAGAGGGGGAGCCTTGGTATGAGCCCCCTGGTTCTCCAAGAGAGACATTTTCTGCTCCATCAAAAGATGTTGAATTTCAAGCAACCATCGTCGACGAGTTGCCTGATTAAATCCCTGACAAACTGCAGGAATTGTTATCGTGTGTGGGTCTCAGACGCATTACACAAAGCGTATGGTTGTCAAAGCGGTATATCTTCCTACCGCAATGGTAGGAATGAAATAATGCTCGTTTTGTTGAAGAATCTGTAGATATTCGTCTTAGTTCCAAATTTCTCATTGATGACTGCTACATAGAAGTTGCACTAGCTGCTGCGCGAGCTGAAGACAGTGGGAAAATGAACTGAGGATACCAGGGACTACCCACTCATATATGAAACAGGAAGCTGATGTCATGTGTGGGCGGTCCCTGGTGAAAAAAACTGCTATAAGAACTGCTATGCGCCACAGCAACCTCTGCTGGATACCCAAAAGTACTACTTACTGCAAGAAACCACTCCATGGAAGATAAACAGGTTACTCACCTGTAACAGTAGTTCTAGGAGTGGTATATGTTCTTCATCCACACTCTTTGGCAGGTACTTTGCCGCTTTAAGATGTGCCAAAAGTCTTCAAGCTGGCTCCTCCCACCCACCCAAGTGGTATAACCCTCGGCTCCACCCCATGACGCCAGATCTTAGCCCGCTGGAAGCCAGGTTTGTGCATCTGCAGCCGGGGAGGTCGAGTGGGTCCGTGTGGATGAACAACATATACCACTCCTAGAACTATTGTTACAGGTGAGTAACCTGTTTTTCTAGGATCGTGGATATATTGTTCATCCACACTCTTTGGCAGACTCCTAGAAGTTCTCCAGGAGAAGGGAGGCAAGGCACACACCCCTACTTAGGGAACAGAGATTGGAGAACCGAGGCCCCAAAACCAGCATTCCGGCGTGACTCAAGGTCGATGTGGTAATGGGTAATAAAGGTGTTTGCCGACTTCCAGGTAGCAGCCCGACAGATTTCCTGGAAGCAGCCACTGATGCAGCAGTATGGCAGGTAGAATGAGCTAGAATTATCCCTCTGGGAGGCTCCTTGCCGGCCAACTCATAGCACAGACTGACGCACGATGTGATCTACCATGCAATAATCCGTTTTGCTGCATGTCTGCCAGAGGCGGCTTCAGCGTAGATGACAAACAGCTGGCGAACCTCTCACCGAATTTCCGCCATCCTCTCCTTGTAGTAGGAGAGAGCGTGTCTCGGGTCCAGACTATGGAGCCTGTACTTGACCTCCGAGGTATAATTAGGGTAGTATACCGGCGAAGTTAACACCTGGTTAAGGTGAGAAACTGACACCACCTTCAGAAGGAATTTTGGGTGGGGGCGTAGGACAACCTTATCCCTGTGGAAGACCAGATAAGGGGAGTCCACCGAAAGCACCTGGAGCTCCCCTGTCCTTCTGGCATACGTGATAGCCACCAAGAAGGCCATCTTCCACGACAAGTATGATGACTCACACTTGTGCACTGGTTCAAACAGCTTGCCCATGGGCTTAGCCAGTACCAGCAGAAGATCCCACGGAGGTGGAGGTTCATGCACTGGAGGGGATATGTGACCCAGGCCTTTGAAAAAGCACCCGACCACTGTCTCCTGCGCCGTCGGCTGACCGACCCGCACCTGGTAGGCAGAGATGGCTGCCAGGTGCACCTTAAGGGTCAATGACCATAGACCCCCTTTGGACAGAGACCAAAGGTAGTCGAGAATGTTAGCCACTGAACAGGACAAAGGGTCTAGGCCTTTGCCCTGACACCAGACGGAAAACCTTTTCCATTTGAAGGCATAACATTTCCTGGTCGATTCCTTTCTGGATGTCTCCACCACAGTGTAGACATCTTCAGAAAGACCCAGAGCCTGGAACTCTAGCCAATCAGGTACCAGGCTGTGAGGTGCAGGGATTGAAGGTCTGGATGGAATGCCTTCCCCTGATTGAGTGATATCAGGTCGGGGGGTGCTGGAAGCTGCTCCGGGGGCCTGCAGCTGAGGCTGAAGAGATCTGGATACCAGAACTAGCGCAGCACATCTGGGGCTACAGGGATCACCTTCGCCTTGTCCCTCCTCACCTTGAGAAGCACCTTGTGGATCAAGGGAAATGGAGGGAAGGCGTAGAGGAGGCCTGGGGACCATGGCCTCGAGAAGGTATCCCTCTGCAGTGAGCCCTGCTGAGGGATGCAGGCATGGAACAGCCTCGGCTTGGTGTTGTCCCTGGAGGCAAACAGGTCCACCATCAGTTTGCCCCAGTGGGAGAACAGGCTGTAAACTACCTCTGGGTGGGATGTCTGGCCTAAGCGACTGAGAGCATCCGCCAGATGGTTTCAGGCTCCTGCCACATGGAGGGCTAGGAGATATGCCTCTAATCGTCTCACGAGGGACCCGATGCGGACCGCCTCCCTGCACAGCAGATGGGAGTGCATGCCGCCCTGTTTGTTGAGGTAGTACATGGTCGTGGTATTGTCCGTCTTGAACCACTTGACCCCGGAGCTGAGGAACGAAAGCCAACAGTGCCAGTCTGACTGCTCTGAGCTCCAACTGGATGATGTGGCCTCAGGACTCCTCAGGGGTCCAGAGCCTGTGGGCCCTTTTGTCCCCCATATGGGCTCCAGAGCCTATGAGAGAGACATCGGTCATGAGGACGACCGTCGGCTGGGGGCAGACAAATGGGATCCCTTCCTTCAACTGGTCTGGGGCCGTCCACCAGTGGAGAGCATCCCACATCTTCTGGGTTACAGTGATCAGCTGGTTGAAATGACCGTGGCACTGAGTCCACTGGGCGGCCAGCTCCCATTGGAGGGGGCGCATGTGCAACCGGGCCCAATGGAGGAATACGAGGAGTCCGAGGGGGAAGAGGAAGAAGAAGAGGAAAAAGACTCCCTTTCCTGACCCGGGGGAGGAACAGACCCCTTGGGAAGCACCCAAGGAAGCGTATCCTGCCCCTCTCTAGACATAGAGGGGAGAGCCCTGGTGTCCGGAGGTGGTGAGGGAGTGTGCCGCCGTGGATGTACAGGAACCTGGGATGGCACCGTCATCGGTAGGCGGCTCTCCACCTCTCTGGTGAGTTGAGCCTTGGCCTCAGCCCACCAGGAGGCCAGAGTCTCCTGCAAATCCACTGGTGGCTGTGGGGGAGGAGGAGGAGGAGCGGGATAAGGGTATGGATTACATCCATACGGGGAGTATCCGAAACCCACCGGCGGAAAACCAGGCGTCGGGTACTGCGGCGTCGGAAAGACTGGCGTCTGGTACTGTGGCGCCGGATACTGTGGTCCCAGATATGACAGAGTCGGATAGGACGGAGGGTATCCGGGAGCCGGAGGAGCTGCCGGAGCATACGGCCCAGCCGGCAGCCTCATGGGCAGGTCCAGATTGGAGGGCTTGGAGGGCCCGGCGTTGGGGCGACATCCGGGAGCGGGATGTCGGCCGGAGTCGGTAAAACCGGCGTCGTGTCGGACGTAAGAGGTACCGGCGTCGAAGCCAGTGTCCAGGGAACAGACGTCAGATCTGGCGCACCTAAAGGAGGACGGTCTGACAGAGAAGGAAACCCAGCGTCGTCCGGGGATGGAGGGGAAAAATCCCCGGAGTCGGGCTCGGGGGACTCAGGGTCCCTGGAGGGCAGCGAAGTCTACGGAGAACCGGGGACAACGGACGTGGGGAGGTCCGTCGTCGGTTCTTTCGCTGACCGGATATTGGACGAGCCGACGTGCGGTTTTACAGCGAGATCCCGGTGGGTGCCAGAGGAGCCGGCGTCCAACTTATGGGACCCCTCGCTGAGCGCAGAGCGAAGAAGGATTGGTCTGGTCCGCAGGAGAGGAGCTACGCCGCCCAAAGGGTCATGCGCCTTACCGGCTTTCTCCGACGTCCCGCTTCAGAGTCGCCCACACCAGTAGGCCGTGGAGGTTACGGCTGAATTGGGGCGGAGGCCTAACTGCCCAGAGGCACCTTGAAAGGCCTGAGAGCGAGCCAGACAGGCAGGTGCCGGACGCCGCCTGGGCCGCTGAGGAGCGGTCCCTGAGGGACATTACCCGACTCCCGAGGGAGATGCGGTGGAGGAGCCCTTGTCCCGGTGCCTCTCCTTGTCTTTCTTCTTCCGATGGCCTTCAGGGGAAGTGGACGCCTGCCTCAGTTTTTTGAGCTCCTTCTCCATCGAACTCTTCTTTTTCTTCAAGATGTGGGCTTCCAAGGATTGCTGCCGTCTTTTCCAGGTAGCCGCGTTGAAGCCGAGGCAGTGCTGGCACTTCCGACTGGGTGATCGGGCCTGACAGAACAGGCACAGAGAATGGCCGTCCTTGTGAGGGGTTGGGCGCTGCATGAATCGCACTTATTTTGTGCTCGGAGGGGTAGTGAGGCGACATACAGGCCAGCAACTGTGAATGTCGAAAAAAGGCAAAATTATTCAGTAAAACAGACAAGGGAGACTGACGAGCAACAAACTTTTCCGCTAGAGGCTGCACGAGCTAACGGCGGGAAAGAACTGGAAGAGGGCCAGACCACCCTTTATACCAACGCCTCCTGACGCCGGTCACCTGACGTGGGGGCGGTCCCTCACCAGGGACTACTAGCTAGAAATTTTTCCGTGGGGTCCTACTGCCTGCCGACGTCAATCCTATATGTAATTACCTACTGCAAGAGCCCCCTCGAAGTAAGATCTGGGATTTAATGCAAAGAAGTGCAAGATCATGCACATAGGGAAGAGAAACCCTGAAGCCACCTATAGGCTGGGAGGGGAGTTGCTGGCAGTCACAAAGGAAGAAAGAGACTTGGGCATCATCATCACCGATGACCTGAAATCATCCAAGCAGACCTCTAAAGCAGTAAGTAAGGCTAGAGGGATGTTGGGGTGTATTAGTAGGGGTATCAAGTCGTAAGAGGGGGGTAATAATCCCTCTCTACAAGACACTGGTTAGGCCCCATCTGGAGTACTGTGTGCAGTACTGGAGGCCACACCTGCACAAGGACATTAACAAAATGGAAGCAGTCCAAAAAAGGGCAACCAAAATGGTACAGGGACTGCATCAGAAGACATATGAGGACAGATTAACGGAGCAAAATATGTATACCCTTGAGCAAAGGAGGGAGAGAGGTGATATGATCGAAACATTCAAACACCTTAAGGGCATTAACAAGGTGAAAGAGTCTAACACGTTTAAATATAAGAAAAATAGCAGGACAAGAGGACACAGCATGAGATTAGAGGGAGGCCGATTAACGGGGAATGTGAGGAAATTCTTTTTCACAGAAAGAGTGGTGGATGCTTGGAACGGCCTACCTCAGGAAGTGGTGGCTATGAATAGAGTGCAGGGCTTCAAACAGGCATGGGATAGGCAAAAGGGAGCAATACAGATGAGTATGAATAGATAGGCCACTGACAGAGCAAAGGCCGATGGCAAATTTATAAGGTAGAAAAATAAATGAGCAGACTGGACAGGCCTTGAGGTCCTTATCTGCCGTCAACCTCTATGTTTCTATGTTATGTTTCCAGCAGGTCGATATGAAATTGGGATTCCTCGGAGGTCCAGAGCCCGTGGACTCTGTGATTCCCCATGTGGGCACCCCAGCCCATGAGAGAGGCATCGGTCATCACAACGACCCTTGGCTCGGGGTGGACAAATGGGATTCCCTCCTGCAGATGTTCTAGGATGGTCCACCACTGGAGAGCATCCCACATCTTCCGGGTTACAGTGACCAGCTGGTTGAACAGACTGACGCCGAGTCTACTAGCTGTCCAGCTCCCATTGGAGGGGGTGCATATGCCACCAGGCCCATCGAACCACAGAGGTGCAGGCCGCCATGTAAACCAGAAGGTGCAGGAAGTCCCAGACAGGGCACAAGTGCCCAACCAGAAATGATTGGGTAAAGGAGGAGAGAACCTCCGCCCTGTCTGCCAGGAGCCTGGCTCTGGCTCGGCAAGAGTCACGCTCTGCCCCGATGAAGCAGATCATCTGCAAAGGCACGAGTTCCGACCTGGTCTTCTTTACAAGGATACCAAGTTCGATACAGGTCTGGAGAGCCAGATCCCTTGATTTCTCCACCTCCTGTATAGAGGGACCCATTATGAGCCAGTCATCAAGATAGGCGTACACTCTGACCTCCTGATGCCGAAGATGGGCCGCCACCACTGTAATGCATTTGGTGAAGACCTGGGGGGCCGAAGACAGGTCGAACGGTATGGCTTGGAACTCAACGAGGGCTCCTTCTGCTCAGAAACGGAGGAACCTTTGGTGAGACGGACAGATCGGGACATGAAAGAACGCGTCCTGTAGATCCAGTGAGCAGAACCACATGTTCTGCTCAAGAGGTGGTATGATCTGAGACAGAGCTACCATCCTGAATGTGCAAGACTTGAGAAATTGGTTCAGATCGTGCAGATCTAGAACGGGGTGCCAGCCCCCCATCCATTTTGGCATCAGAAGTACCTGGAAACAAATCCTGGGTTGACAGGAGGATCACGACGCTGGCCACTACCTCCTTGCGGAGGAGCTGGGCGATGTTGTCTCGGACAGCTGACAGTGTGCACGGACACCATCTCCTCCCGTGGGACGTGGGCTCGGGTTGGTGGGTACTGCTCTTATTCCAGAGGCAGCCCCTGGTTGACCACTTCCAAAACCCACCTGTCCGTTGTGACAGCAGACCAGTTGAAAAGGAAGTGGCGGAGCTGGTCCCCAGTGGGAGGACCCAGAGCTGGTGTGATGGGTATGGGGTTGGCAACCCCCATCCCGTCACTGTGTAGACTTGGAGGAGGATCCAGTTTGGGGACCACAGGGACACTTTCCTCCGGGTTTACAGGTCTCCGGGGGCCCTGATCTGGGCAGAGGCTGCTAAGGCCGAGCCTGCTGCTGTTGCTGCCCCAACTGAAAATGGGGCTCCCTGGCCACAGGAGCTGAAGGCCAAAAAGGCTTTCTTTTCTGCCTTTTGGAACCCTGAGATTCCTTCTGATCAGAGATACCTCAAGGGTAAAAAATGTTGATAGAACATCTTTTTCATGATTTTTAGTTGTGCAGGACCATTTGTAAAGTAAGCCTTTGGTGCCAAGGTACAGTCTATCTTACAACATGGACTTTGTAGTATGGTTGGGGTCATTTGAGGACTCAAGAGACAGGCACAGTCCTTGTGGTTAGGGGACATTTCAGGAGACCAGCACTGTCCCTATTGTCAGGGGAAGGTTTAGGAGATGGGCACTGTCCTGTGATCTGGGGCTCTCTCTGAAAATGGTTTCCGGCATCAGG
Organism: Neoceratodus forsteri; assembly: GCA_016271365.2. Lineage (NCBI taxonomy): Eukaryota > Metazoa > Chordata > Ceratodontiformes > Ceratodontidae > Neoceratodus > Neoceratodus forsteri. The sequence continues at coordinate 516,275,779 of CM028137.1, forward strand.
GGTGGTCTCGAAGGTTGGGGATAGTCTCTGGGGTCAGGCATGCTCTCTGGGGATGGGCTTCATCTCGGAGGTCAGGCGAGTCCTCTGGGGTTGCGTGTGGTCTCAAAGATGCAAGAAAGATGCTAGGCTTTAGTTATATAAAGTAAAACTTGAGAACTAGCCCCAACAGTCAGCCGGCTCCAGTACCAATACAAACTAATACAGTACTAAGCAAAAGCCTACATAAAACAGCAACAGGGAAAAGTGCAATAACAGATACACTCCTTACCTGAGGGGGATTTGATTATTGTAAAACAACTCAGCCACATTCAACAACTCTGAAGTGCTTTTGTCAGCAGGGTCAACAATGAGAACCTACAATTTCAAAAATAAAAAATAGCTTTTTACATAATTTTTCATTAGTGTTCTGATTTTTATCATTTCTAACCCAGATAAGCATACCACTTATTAACTCCATCATCTACAGCTGTAGCCATCAAGTTGTCTGTTTTTTTCTTCTTTTCCTTTTTTATTCTTCTCAATATTTCATGATTTTTCTAAAGGAAATTTCTCTGGTGGTGCTGCAGTGGCACCGCAGGCAGGCAGAACATTTCTCTGAAGATATCACAGATATTTCAGGAAACATCCGGATGGGTTACTGGCCGCAGCTGTATAACCAGGTGATTATAATTTTAATAGGCTGCCGCCAATATAGTATTCTGTCCTAAAAACCTATGTGTTCTAAATCTTCCGGCAGCCTAAGGGCTAAAAGTAAACACTGGGCTGGCCCGGTGGCGCCGAGGGCTGAAACGCTGGCCGCCTTACCTCACACTACGTCGACGACTTCTGTTCGGAAATGAGCATGGGCTACCAGGGGTTGGAGAAGGATTGAGCATCCGGAGGACTGCCTCCTTTTCCAGGGAGGGGGACATCAGTGGTCAGCATGTGGCTGGCTCCTAGTGGAGACTGGGGGGGGGCAGTGCACCGACACTGCAGCAAGAGGGGCAGATGCCGGGTGGAGCGCGTGTGGACACGTGCGTGCTCCTTCCACTGGCATCACTGCACACCCCTTCCCGCAAGGGAGAACCATCACAAGAAAAATTATCAGCAGCATGAAGGCTGCCCTGACAGCGCCACCACGGTCGCGCACAAGTCAGCTCCCTCCTGGTCTCTGCAGTGGTGGGGTAAGTACCCGCTGCGATATGGCCAGAAGGGGTTGTGACAGGGAGGTCTGAGCTGTCCGCAACTGGGGCGGTGGCAGCTGTGATGGTTGGCTGGACCAGTTTGGGGGAGACAAATGCACACACCCCCAGTTGAGAAAGTAAATAAACTAAAAAAAAAAAAGTAAACACTGGCAGGACAGATTTAAAAATGTAACTCCATTCTACTGCCTTACTAAACAGACTATATAATGTGAAACCACTGATCAGGGTTATTAAATATGGCAGATCTTGGCAGAAGGCCCCACTGGTTACTAAACTAGATAGTCTCTTCCCTACAGATTGAGCTTGTGAAAGAATATTGCCTCTGCAACTAACCTGTTCTCATCACCAAAACCACTAACACAACTGGCCCCATTTGAATAAAGTTCACTCCCGAGTCCCTGGTGTGCATTAGATGATGGGGAAAAACAGAACTGAGGCAGTCTGGGCATCGTCAATGTTTACTGACTTGGTGCATGGTGTCATGCATCAAACAGTGCTATCACTGTTGCCGGCACCTTGACTACAAAAGTTCAACTCCCACATGGTCCTAGTGCCTCCAGATAAAAACAAAGAGTGGGGCTCTATGGAGAAGACTGATTCTCGAAAGATTTACCTTAATCAGTATTGCAGCAGTTAATGTTGATGATACTGCTGATCTCTCTCCCCAAAGGCTAGTGGGAGAGAGATCAATACCAGCAGCGTCAGCAACATCAAATGCTGTAATACAAACTTTACAATTAATATAAAGTTCAGCACTTACATGCCCCCTGAACTAAAAAAAACTAAAATAAAAAAATAAAAAGCGACACTTCTTTTGTGTAAATTTCAGTTTGCTGGTAGATCCTGCCACAAACCACATGCTGCTGCCTAGCTCAACAGTTCCCTGCAGCTGGGCCTCTAATGAGGTTTGCAAGGGACTCAACCACAGCGGATATGTAAGTGCTGAACTTTATATTAATTGTAGTTTGTATTATAGCATTTAATGCTGCTGACACTGCTGGAACCAATCTCTTCCCTAACCCTTGGGGAGAGAGATCATCAGTATCAGTAAGCCACGACGGGGCATAGATTATGCTGATCGAACTGCATACCCAGAGCTGCTGTGAGGCACATTGTTGCAGGCAGAGTGCCTTCAGCCCCTGGATGTGCAGTTAGAGCAGAGTAATGCACACCCAACACTCTTATTGAGCTTATAAAATAGGCAAAATGAAAACATTTAAAAACAAATGCCAACTTTTTGTTTTAAATTAAAAAATGGAAATTACATACCCACTGTAATTCTTGATGATCTTGGACGAAGTCTCCACCACTCATTCATACTAATGGGACTATGCCGGAGGTGCTAGGACCCAGTGGGAGGCAAAAATCTTTAGGAGGGCTGGCTCCAAGATAGTGCCATGCATGTGCGGCACTGTGCGACTGCCTCACGCCCATACAGGCTATCTCAGTGTTGACCCTCCAGCCACCCAAATACCTTTTTTTTTACCCTGTATTTATGCTCCTGACTGCCCCCTCTCTCCACTCTCTGACTGCCTCATCCTGCATGATCCTCTCGTGTCAAGGTCTGCCCCTAGAGTACACGGTTCCAATAACCTAGGTGCCCGGATAACCCCCGGGTAGGGCGAGGAGGTACTAACTGCTTACCTCCCCCGAAACTTGCTTGCTGCGATGTGGACCAGTACAGTAGAGTCTGCCCCGATGAGCCTAAGGATGTACAGTGAGGAGTCATCACCTAGGAGAGATAAGGGTGATTTTTCCCTTGTTCGTCCCCAACATCGGCGTGCAATGAGGGGCACTGAGCAAGGAGGCATGCTGAGACGCGCCTCCTGCTCCACCCCTCTGCCGATGTCTGCCCTATCCCTACACTGCTTCTCCCTCCTACCGCACCTTGCACCCAGGCTCCCCTAGATGGCGGTGTAGTGGCAGGAGCGTGCAGGTAACCCCCCCGGAGAAGGAGAGCAGCCGTTGGGCGTTCAATCCTTCTCCTCCCTGGCCGACCCCCAGCGGCCCATGCTCGTTTCCGAACACGGGTCGCAGGGGTGGTGCGAGGCAAGGCGTCCAGCGCCTCAGCCCTCAGTGCCACTGGGCCGGCCCCCAAGTACCTTTTTGACTGAGGAGGTGCAGCATAAACTAATCTAGGAAATGTAACCTAATCCTAAAATAGCCAGGATGATCCATGTAAGAAGGGTCAACCCAGTGACGTCTTCATAGCCTAAGCTATTAACGAGGGAGTGAAGACCAGAAACAGGATGAGAGAGCTCAGGGATGGTGGGTGCACATGTGAATGAGTAAAGACTTCGTCCAAGAAGATCAAGCATTGCAGTAGGTTTCCATATCTTCCTGAACTAAAAGTCTCCACCACTCGTTCACACTAATGGGAGAGTACCGAGCTAAAAAACAATCCCCCAAGTAGGGTGGCAGGAGACAGAGCTCACTCAGGACTTAAGTTCATAATGATTATCCTGCCAAAGAAAGTGTTCTGTCTGGCATGGACATCCAGGGTGTAGTGCTTCACAAAAGTATGCACTGAACTCCAAGCTGCCACCTTGCAGATGTCTGAAATGGGTACATTACGAATCTCTGCTAGGGATGCCGCGACTGCTCTGGTAGAGTGGGCGTGAACCTAGCCTTCAAACCTGACCTACGTCATGGAGTAGCAGTGTCAAAGACATTCTATTAACCATGCAGAAATGCATCTAATGGCAACAGGCTGACCCGGCCGAAGCATGCTGAAAGATACAAGAGTTGCTTGGATTGCGTATCTCTTTTGTTCTGTTGATGTAGAATTGCAGAACCCTCTTAACGTCCAGAGGATGAAGGGTGCACTCTCCTTCATTCTGGAAGTTAGTGAAGTAAGTAGGGAGAAGCAAGGGCTAGTTGAGGGGGAAGTCCAAAACCACTTTGGGTAGAAATTTTTAGGATGAATATGGAGTACCACCTTATCCTTGTAAAAGACGGTGTAAGGGGAGGTCTGTGACGAAAGTATGGATTTCACAGACCCCTGCGAGCGAAGTGACAGCCACTGACAAGGTTGTCTTCCAGGTCAGAAATTTCAATTCAGAGGTAGCTAGCAGCTCAAAGGGTTTATGGGTAAGCAATCTAGCACCAGGTTAATATCCCATATGGCCAACGGTTTACTGACTGGGGATTCAGTGTGTAGTATACCTTTTAAGAATCTCTTGACTGATGGTAACTGAGCCAGTGACATGTTCTGTACTGGCTCAAGACAGGCCGAAATCGCACAGAGGTGTATCTTCACTGCCAAGTATTGCAGACCTGCATTCGACAGGTCTAAGAGGCACTCCAACACCTTACTTCGTGGGCAACAGAAATGGTCCAGACGGGACTTTGCACATCAGATGGAGAAGCGTGTTCACTTAGCCGCGCAAGTCTTCCTGATGGAAGGCTTGCACGCTGCCAAGAGGATTTCTGCGATTGTCTGGGAATTGAGTGAGCAACCACTCATGGGGATTAGCCTCCGTTCTGCTGAGGCGATCCGCTAGGTCGTTCTGAATTTCTGGCATAAGACTGCTTGAACTGACGCATTGTGCTCGAAGCACCACCCTTATATCCTCATAGCCTCCCTTCACACAGGGTAGGGGAGCGCTTCCCCCCTGCTTGTTGATGTAATATATAACAGCTTTGTTGTCCGCCTGAAGGAAGATCACTTTGTGGCAGGGGACATCCTTCAGGACTCAGTTAGCATATAAGACAGCACTCATCTCTAAGACATTTATGTGAAGATGAGACTCCTCCTGGCTCCACACCTGAGTGTAGAGGTGTTGACAGTGAGCTCCCCCCAACTGATAAGGAATGCATCTGTGGTGACTGTGATTTGAGATTTCAGTGGGGGTAAAGGGTATATCTTGCAGAAGCTTGTCCTTCTGCATCCACCATGTGAGTGATTTTGTCAGAGGCTCTGTCAACTTTATGTGGAAGGATTGTGGGTGCGTGGTCAGTGACCACTGCTTGCTATGGACGATGCCATGATTCTCAGCACTCACTGCATCGAAAGGGGCCTGAAGAAAAAAATTACCTTAGTAATGTTGTTTCTTCTAATGGAGTCTTGCTGTATTCTGACATATGCAGTGATATCCAACCTTTGAACTGCCCCGGAGAGGAAAGAGTTAACTTTCCATGCAAGGCATGGAACGCTGAGCTCGAGCTCGGTTGAGACTCTGTCTGTTGTTGCTTGAACCCAAACCGCCAGATTTTTACAAGCTATACTCACTGGGCGTCTTGTGTGGAAACTGTAAACTCACACTAGCCAACTGGCAACTAAATTTAATAAAAAGGTTTTTTGGTTCCAAGGCAAAGACTCAAGTCAGGAAACCCAAAAAACCAAACACAACACACACCCAAAAATAAGAGGGTGAGAAAAAAGGGGGGGCACCTCTAGGGTGCCAACACTGTTCCTGCCCACCCACATCCCAAAACCCAGGTTCTGAGAGGGGAGGTGGGGAGGTCAGAATACAGCAAGACTCCATTAGAAGAAACAACATTACTAAGGTGAGTAATTTTTTCTTCAAACAACATGAAGTCTTGCTGTATTCTGACATATGCAGACTACCAGGCAGTACCTCCATGGAGGAGGGACAGAACCTACTTTGGAAACAGGCTCTGAAACACTGCTGTGCCAAACCGAGCATCACTCCTAGCCTGGATATCCAGAGAGTAATGCTTGGTGAAAGTATGTACTGTTTTCCAGGTGGATGCTTGACAAATTTCCAAGATAGGAATATCCCTGACAGCAGCCAGGGAAGCAGCTGTACCTATAGTACAGTAAGCCCTCAGGCCTGAGGGTGGGATCCTACCTAATTTTTCATAGCAGAATTCTATACAAGAGACAATCCATCTGGCAATAGATCTCTTAGTGGCAGGTTTTCCCTTACCAACCTCACCATACATGAGGAACAACTGGAGGGAGTCAAACCTGTGACCCTTGGTGCGCTCTATGTAGTAGCTAAGGGCCCTTTTCACATCCAGGCTGTGCAGCCTCCTCTCCCCAGAGGAGTAATGGTCAGTGAAGGAAACAGGAAAAGACAGACTGACTAAGGTGGAACTCTGAAACCACCTTAGGCAAAAACTTCCTATTAGTCCCAAGGACCACCTTATCTCTATGGAAAAAGATAAAATCAGGCTCCACTGACAGGGCCTGTAACTCACTTATGCGTCTGGCAGAAGTAATGGCTGCCAAGAACACAGTTTTCCAAGTCAAGTACTTAAGCTCTGCTGAGGACAAAGTCTCAAAAGGGGGATGCATAAGCTGAGCAATGCAAATATTAAGGTCCCAAGCAGGGGCAGGGTCCCTGAAGGGAGGACTGGTATGCAGCAATCCTTTGAAGAATTTACAGAATACAGGATGAGCCGAAAGGGAAGAGTGCTTGCCTACTGACAAGAAGGCAGAGACAGCTGCCAGATGCACTCTAAGTGTAGCTGGTCTGAGTCCCAAGCTATTGAGATGAACCATATAGTCCAGGACTGTAGGCAACCCAGCAGACTCTGGAGAAATATGCTTCCCAGAGCACCAAATAGTAAACCTTTTCCATTTGAAGTTGTAAGTCTTTCTGGTGGAAGGCTTTCGAGAAGCCTTTAGAATATCCAGAATACCTTGAGAGAGATGCAAATCAGCAAACTCTAACTCTTCAAGAGCCGGGCCTTGAGATTGAGAGATTTGAGATTCGGATACCAAACCCTCCCCTGAGAACATGTTAACAGGTTGTAATTCCTGGGAAGAAACAGGGGAAGGTGGACTGCTAAGGACGGCAATAGAGGGTACCAGGGCTGTCTGGCCCAGTCTGGAGCAATCAGAATCACTTTGTAGGGTTGAGACCTGATTTTGACTAGTACCTTGAACAGGAGAGGGTGGGGGAAGCATACAGGAACTTCCCTTCCAATTGAGAACTAGAGCATCCAGGGGGACTGAGCCCAACACTGGGGGTCTGCAGCAAAAAGGAGGAAGTCGGTGATTGTCTGGGGCTGCAAAAAGATCTCTGTGGGGTGCCCCATCTGGAGAAGATCACCTTCAAAATCAGGGGATCTAGGGACCATTCGTGATGGCCCAGAGATATCCGGCTGAGAGCAAGTGCCAGGACATTGTCCTTCCCTGGGAGGTGCACTGCTATCAGAGAGGTATTCAGGGAATAGGCCAGAGACCACAACTTCATTGCTTTCGTGCACAAGGCTGTAGACCGAGTGCCCCCTTGCTTGTTGATGTACCACATTGTGGTGGTATTGTCTGTCCTGATCTGAACTACTTTGTTCTGAACAGACTTGGAAAAAACTTGAAGTGCTAGAAACACTGCTCTGAGTTCTAAGAGACTGATGTGAAGCAGAGATTCTTGAGGTGACCACAACCCTTGGGTGGTCAGATCCCCATTCTTCTGTCCACAGGAGGTACAGAATTAGGAGTCTTTAAAATTTTAAATGTCTGTTTCCCAAAAGACTTATGGAGGGGAATAGACAGCCTCCTGGACTCTGGGATGTCCATCATCTCAACATAATCAGGCTCCTCCTGATCCTCTACTGCTTCCTCCATAGGAAGCTGGAGAGTTTCAGCCACTTTTTTGTAAAACATAAGTGGGAAGGGGACTCAGAAAGCCTAGGAGGAGAAACACCTGAAGGTCTGTCTGGGGAGATGTCTGGGTCAATGGGCACATCCAGACTTTCATAATCACCATCACTATCCTCATACTCTCCCTCCTCCTCCTCCGGTTCATAAAAATCCTCTAAATTATAATCCGGAACCCGGTGAACCAACCGAACCGAGCCCCTAACCGATGGTGCCGGTTCAGTCGGAACTGGAGTTAGCGATTGAACAATCCTTATCGCTTTGGCTATTTCATCAGTGGTCGGAGAAAGAACTTGTGGATCCGAACCGACTGACTTATCCCTTCTTTTTCTTTTAACCGGAACCGACTCCTCAGAGTCAGTTCTCCTTTTGCCCAAAGAAGTTTCGCCCTGGTCAGAGGGCACTCCTTCTGGTTCGGTTGGAATCGAACTGGCTGGCCATCCGGGTCAGCGGACTTTTGGCCTCCCTTTCCTCAGCCTACCTACTCTTTTCCAGGGTAGCTGGGAAAACTTTTGCAAATCTGGCAGTCTGAATCGAGGTGGTCAAACCCAAGACAACACAGGTGGTGTGGGGGTCAGCCTTAGCAAAGGCTTCCCACACACACTACAGTGTTGAAACCCAGTGGGCCCGGTTTTCTTTTGGGTTTCTCAGACATGGCCAGTCCTAACCAAACTTATCCTTTTTTCGGCAATCCGCCAGGCAAGACACCCTTATTGGTTCCTGACCGTGTTACGGGTCGTGGAAAAAAACGTAATGAAATCCAGCTTTTTTTTTTTTTTTTTTTTTAGAACCAATCAGGATGGTTACCACACTCTAAAAAGCAGAACAAACTTTTTTTTACAAACCTGATCAGTTCAAACTGAACCCATCCGATGTTTACAAGTTCCACACAGAAGCTAATAATAATAAACCTATCTAGTACTCACGGTACCACAGACAGAGACTGAACCGACAGGTTAGATGGAAGAAATTCAGTTGAAACCGAGGGAAAAAATTACACTTTAACCGACTAAACTGAACCGAGCGGAGGAGAAATCTATGGAGCGACTGTTCAGTGAGGCGGAGTAAAGAATCTGGCGGTTTGGGTTCACACAACAGACAGAGTCTCAACCGAGCTCGAGCTCAGCGTTCCATGCCTTGCATGGAAAGTTAACTCTTTCCTCTCTGGGGCAGTTCAAAGGTTGGATATCACTGCATATGTCAGAATACAGCAAGACTTCATGTTTGAACAGAGTTGTTATCCATGACGTAACAAGCTGTCTGAAGAGGTCATTTCTCCCATCCTCCAAAATGAAAACCCTCGCCCCGGAGGTATCCAGGAGGGCTCCCTGAAGAGCAGCTGCTGGGAAGGTGAATCTGGCATCTTCCCCAAATTAGAACACCCCCCCCCCCCGGAAGTGAGCAACTGAGAAGCTGTGGGGACTGCTTCCTGTGTCTCCTACCTGGATGGGATTGCTAGCAGCCAATCGTCCAGGTAATGAAGACTTGAACGCCGAGGTTTTAGTGAACTTCTTCCTGAACAGGTACTTCCTTAACTTTCAAAGGATGAGAACTGGGCACATGCCGCCTGTCATCTTGGAACCAGAAAGCAATGGGACTAGGAACCTGTGTTCCGTTCTGTTGTGGAACAACTTCTACCGCTCTGTTCCTGAAGAGGTCCCATATCTCAGAAGTAAGAAGGTCTGACTGAGAGGCAGACAGACTGAGCTGCCATCTGGATGGAAGGTCTGGGGAAATCTCTGTGAAATTGGAGGAGTATCCCTCTCGGACAATCCTGAGGACCCATTCGTCTGCTGTAATGGACTTCCACGTATTGTAAAATTGAGTCAGACGCCACCTACTGCTGAGAGGTGTCCACCTCGGACAGCTGAGGTGGGACCTGGGCCGGATCCTCAGAGGTTGATAGAGGGCACTTTAGTGCCCTGTGCCCTCTGCTGCACTTTCTTTTGCAGCCCAGTTGATTCCTGATAAAGGCTCATCAGCCTCTACCTTGAAAAGACTGCCTGTTACGAAACTGTTGACTGTTCCTGTCCCTCTGAGGGGCTGCAGGAGCCGGCCTGGTTATTTTAATGGCAGCCCTGGTGTTCTGAGCAGACTCCAGAGCTTAACCTGAGGGCCGAACAGATGAGCACTATCACAGGGACATTACCTGCTGAGCGTCAGCTGAGAAACCTGATGTTCTAAGCCAGGAGAGTCGCCTTCTATGTGGCAGCTGCCCTAGAAGCAATGTTGTAGGCATCCATGGAAGCTTCAGCTGGTTATTGGACTATATGCCCCTGGTAATGGAGCATTAGATTCCGGGAGGTTCTCGACCACTGATCTGAGTGTGTTCCACAGGGTGTAGTCGTACTGAGGAATGTAGGAACTCAAGACGCAGAAGTCTGCTTTGGTTCACAGATGAAGTCTGTAATGCTATGGTGGGCCCCATATCCCTGAGAAGAGACTGGAAAGAAAGAAAACTTCCACCACAGGCTCCGCTGATACAGAAGGCTTGCTTTCCAGCCCATAAAATGAGTCATCTGCTGTGTCTTCAACAAAAGTAGGTAAGGGTAAGACTCATCTAGATCCACTTCTACCCCAGAAGAATCTCCAAAAGGCAGGTCTAGGCCAGGAATCACGGGAGATGCCACCACCCGGATTGGTATCAAGGAATTCAGCGGTGCGAGCACCACCTGCGGCATTGGCACCACATGCAGTGCCAGCATCACACAGTGCCAGCACCACATGCAGTGCCAGCACTGTTGTTGGCCCTGCCAGACCTGAAAGAATGGGAGAAGAAAAGCGGTACCTGTACCGACCCCTGCAAGGAAAGAAGGTGGGGGGCGTAGGCACGTGGAGTCAGCATCGATGACGCTGGCACCAGAAAGGCACCACGTGCACATCCTGGCCCAAAAGACCCAGCCACTGCCCAGCATCTCCAAGGCTTGAAGTCCCCGGAACTGGGTCCACTGGCAAGGTCAACCAGGACAGATGCCATACCACTGCTCTATAACAGCAGCCCAGTGATGAAACTGCTCACCAGAGCCCCATCAAAAGACATAGAGGGGATCCGGTGTCAAAGATTGTGGCCGTTAAGAACAGAACCACAAAGGACCCCACCGCAATGAGGTCAGGCCTACTGCTCTCCATCACCGACAATCCCAGCACAGACGTACCAAAGGGTGACTGAGCAGTAATGTTTCTTCTTCAACCAACGAAAAGAAGAAAAATTCGAGGTTGAGCAGAGCAGGGTCCCCGATCAAGGTCAGTAACAGGCCCACTACTTTTTGTGCTTCGGGCGGACTGTCTCCCCCCTTCCCCAGCACCAAACTGACAGTGGTCTAACCCCCCTCTGCAAAGGGTGGCAGACCAAACACAGCCCCACTGCCAGATCAGCTTTCAAGTGAAGTTTCCCTACCGTCACCGCTACGGTCTAAGACTGACTCCGTTGATGGCAGACTGAAAATTTGTTCAATTAGACTTTTTTTTCCCCTCTTTCTCCATTTTTCTTTTTTTAATAAGAAAAGAACACTAAAAGTAGTAACTTCATCGAATACTGAACAGCTATAGCTGCTGTCATATAGATGGAAGACTTGACTCTCGGCAGGTGAGCGACAGTCACTGAAACACACTTGGCGGTGGGGAAAACCGGAACTGAGGCAGTTGGAGGGTCGACGCCGAGATAGCCTATACGGGCACAAGGCACCCTCGTGGTGCCGTGCATGCACAGCCCTGGCCCTCCTGAAAATTTTTGGCTCCTGCTGGGTCCTAGCACCACTGGCATAGTCCCATTAGTCTGAATGAGTGGTGGAGACTTTTAGTCCAGAAAGATCAGGTATTCTCTTTTATTAAAAAGAACTAAGAAAAAACAGTCCCTCCACAGCTGTCAAGCATCCATCTACATAAATTTGCAATATATTAAATGTTTATCATGGAATGCAGAAATTCAAACTTCTGCTGAGTTCTACTGGTTTAATTTTCACCTCTCCCTGTACAACAAACAGAAGGCCTCAGTAAAGCCAGGGATTCAGTTTTATCTGAAGCAGGGCATGCAGCAAGATTTCCCTGGTAGGCAGGTAAGGATAGGGAGTGGGGTCCATAAAAAGAAAGGAAACATATAATTTGCCGGCCAAAAGGGACTGCTTGGCTAGTCTGCCCAAATTAAAGAAGCTCCAGAAAATAAAACTTTAAAACTTAAATTTTTGTTTTATATGTATATGTTTAATCAATTTGTTTGTTCTTTTTATTTTGGGGGAATTTTGTTTTTAGGGCCTAGATTATTTTATATTGCGTAAAGTTGGCAACCATATTAGAAATGGCAATCAGGAATTTTAGAAAACGGCACGGATAGTTAGAATACCAGTACTTTTTTACCTGTGCATTAGACAGATCTGTGCCAACCAATCAGGATGCAGGACTTCCCCTGCTCATTTTATAAAATCAGGTTTTAGATTAGGACTACTATGTGTGTTTCATAGATTAAACCACATACAGGTGATGCATTTTCATCAAAGAAATTTCCAGATTCTTTCTTGCCATTTTATAAACATAAAGTTAAACCTTACAGATAAATGGCTTATTTTATTCATGGACAGATTCTAAATAAATACAAATCATTTATCTCAATGTCGAGTGCATCAGCATTTATCTCCACTTTAGACTAGTTACAAAGGGACCCAAAAATGGGAAAGCAACCCTCACACTGCCTACAGACATTGCAATGGCTTCTGCTGCTCTCAAACAGAGAGCAGTGAAATCTATTTGAATTTTGTTGACTGGGTAGGCCCACTGAGACAAAGCTGTCCCCTTTTCAGGGGCGACCCAGGGAATATAAGCATTCCATACATAAGATAAACATAGCTATACAGTGGGGGAAACAAATTACACTTATAAGCACAGGAAACTGAAACATATAATGTACAAAGATACATTGCGACTTGTGGTTGTACTCAATATATCATACAATAAACAGGACAAGGAATCCAAAAATAGACGAGCTTAACATAATTACACAGGATTAGAGTACTAGGTAGGTCTAGTAAAGGCAGTGTGATACAAACACAAATATTGTCTATTGAGCATTCAATACATGCATCGTTCCTTACATATATAATGGTGCAGAAGTGCCACTATAGATGTAGTTAAGGAGGCTGTTTAATGTTATCCCCACCTAAATGTGCACTTTAATAGCTTTGTCAACATTCAACGGATTTGCACTTAATTTTGCACGCACAGTCTTGGGGGCAAGCTCTCTTGACGTGCCAAGTTTCGTTCTGGTCAGATGTGCAGATTCTGAGATCCAAATAGGGAAAAAAGTAAAAACAATCGGGGGTTTTTGGTCATCACCTAGCACCCAGACATTTCGGAATTTTGCTAAAACGTTTTCAAGGTAGAAAGGACTTGGGCCAGAGTGGTGCCTTTCACTTTTTTGGTGAAAAAATATTAATCCATGCCAGAGTTATAAGGATTTGAAATTTCTGTTCTGAGCATGCCGAGTGCGGTTCTTTGGATAGTCGTTTCATGTGAAAAAAAATCTGGCCATACAAAGAGTCTGCTTTGTACGGGGGGTAATCTTTCTTCATTAGAAGTTCTTTTTTCGTATGGCTGCCATCTTATTTGTTCTTTTCAAAAAAAAAAAAAATTCAAAACCCACTATTATGGAAACATATCAACACATGTATAAAACATGTATCTTGCTAATCCGGCCCCATTAGGTGGATTCTGCAGTCACTTTTTGGAAAGATGACCCGAAAATGTGTTAACACATTTTAAAATCTTTTTTCATGAGACAGTTTTCTTTTTTTTTGTATGGCCATAAGAAAGAAGAATTGGCCATATGAAACAAGATTGCCTTCATACGAAGAAAGAATTTGTACTTGCCCCCCCCCCACATTTTCACCTTTAACAAACCATAGCTTCATCAATATTTGCAGTTAAGGGACGATCTATATATCAAAAGAAAGGTCTTAATGAGTTCTAAAACACACCTGACCCATAAACATTCATGTGGTACATAGTGCACCCCAAAATTACTTCCAATCATGACCATGGTGCCAAATCCACAATGAATGTCCAATCATCATCAAAAGTGCACCTCGTCTTCCACTATGTCCATACTGAACTTTAGAGAAAGCTGATAAAAATTTACCAACTTATGGGTAAAAAAAAACAAGAAACTCATTTCTGCCCATATGCAATCAAGTGCTGGAGGCACGCTTAATGTATTTTTCCCGATGACGTTAGCCCCACAAAACAACTGTTACAAACAAGCACATAAATTGCTTTCTTGGCACCATGGAAGCACAGGGCCCTGCACTTCCCTACACAAATGCATGTGTTCATGCAGGTCCTGAAGGGAACGAAGATACGATTATACTATCTCAGAGAGTAATGAAATTCTTTGCAAAAAACTTTGTTAATGAACTAGTTAGGGTTCAGATTAAACTGACAAAAGTAGGAAAATGTGGTTTTAGGGTTTCCAACTTTAACACCCTACTCTGCAAGCAGCAAAAGGAAAAAAAAATACAGTTTTGCCTGTCCTGAGTCTTCACAAATCAGGCCTGGGGTCTTCCTTGGTGTTATCAACCTTAATGCTCACCCCATTCTCATATAGACTGTATATCTTATCTTATTTGTTGATGGAGTGGGGGAAGCACAGTATACCAAATAATATTTGCTGATTTGGGTAGTGTGACAAGTGGTGTATCAAAGGGGTCGGTCTTGCGACCAGCACTGTTTAATCTTTTTATCAGTGATTTACAAACAGGGCCAAATAATTTCATGGTTAAATTTGCAGACGATACTAAATTGGGGGGCAAGGTTAATAATCAAGAAAATATTTCTGCATTAAAGAAAGATTTTAAAAAATTAACACTTTGGGCAAATGAAAATCATGCAGTTTAATCAAGACAAATGTTTAGTAGTGCATTTCCGTGTAAATAATCCAAAAACGATACATTATATAAACGGACTACCATTTCACTCATCAAATTGTGAAAAAGATTTACGGATATATGTTAATAATAAACTTACATCAAATGATCACTGTGTTAGAACTGCTTGTATGACCAACAGACTTTTGAGGCATAATCGCACTGAACAATGCCTTATTCCATTGTATAGGGCATACATTAGACCATATCTAGACTATGGCTCCCCTTTCTGGAAATCCAAACCAAAAAAAAAGACATAGCAATTCTTGAACAGGTTCAAAGGAGAGTGACTAGAATGATTCCAAGATTAACAAACTTGGATTACCAGAACAGATTAAAAGCTACTGGTCTCTTCAAACTAGAAGATTAAGAGGTAATACGCTTATGGTTTTTAATTTAATAAATTCACCAGATCTAATGGAAAAATGTGGTCCAACACTCTCCAAAAGGAGACATGTTCCGAGACTGCATAATAAACAGCTTGAAGTAAAAACTTATAAAACCAGCAAAAGGGGAAACTTTTTTCCAATAAGAGCATCCATTGTATGGAACACCATGGCACAAGAATTGGTAGAGGCAACTAGTGCCACTGTCTTTAAAAACAAATTAGATGTTTGGTTGAGGGATACTAGATAAATAATGTCCCACATAGTGTGGGGGGACAGTCTCGATGGGCTCTGGTCTTCTTCTGTTCTTTCATACCAAGTAATACCAAGTAATATGTAAAGAAAGCCAGCTGCACAAACTGGTTCTTCATCAAAATTCTGTATCTCCATTAATTTCCCAGCATCTGATCCTAATGAAACCCAATATTTCGTCCCACAGGGCTTCTTCAGGGAAGAGGATCTATGCATAAACATATAGAAAGTTGTTTTTAAACCATATTTTTTATGCCACAACTGATTTTATAGACTTATCACCATTTAGCTTCAATTAATTACTACAACTGGGACATATGTAGGCCAAGTCTATTGTCTATTTCAATCTCATGCATCCTTATATATGACTGAGTAAGAAGGGACAAAACACCAGAACCTCCTATGAATCGTAGTTACAGTTCTGCCTAGACTCTCATATTCCATTCTTACAGACATCTTAAGCATCCATATTCATTGTCCGATTATTGTTCTATTTGTCACTTGTGTATATTCCCTTCATTGTTTAATTATACACTCAATCTCAGCATTTGCTGTTAAAACCATTTTAAAGCCATTAGATTATATAAACTATATAGAAAATAATATATAAAAATAATCCTTTGAAATTCCAAGGTGCCATAGAAAACATGGGATGCTTTGAGAACCAACTACATTATATAAAAGAAGCCAAGGTATGATTCAAAGCAGCCTATAACATGGGGGTTACTGAAGTACAATTTGAGAGTGGCTGAAATGGTGCACATGAGTGTGCATTAATGCACAATATTTCTACAAGTGATGCGAATAGGTCAGCAGTATATCATTTAACCTACCGGATCTGTAGTGTGGGGCCAGACAGAGTAAGTGTAAAAGCAGCCATGTTTACAATGTGCGGTAGTGGGCGGTAAATACGTTAAGAAGTGGTGAGAAAATGAACAAATAAGATATGATATCTGAGACAACGGTTTCTATATCTGAATATAAAGAATTAAGTAAACAGCACTGAACGTCACATGGAAGTGTTTTACACCTGTTCATATAGGACAAAATAAGATATGATATCTGAGACAACGGTTTCTATATCTGAATATAAAGAAATAAGTAAACAGCACTGAACGTCACATGGAAGTGTTTTACACCTGTTCATATAGGACAAAACTGGCTTTCTGAAAGTTAAATGGAAAACTTCTGTCCCGAAATCAGGATATATATAATATTGCATAGTACCTGTGCTGACTGTATTTGAAGTAGTAGCAAAGGTCGAAGGACATCTGCGTTGTCGGCTACATGTGAGGCTCTGTGCTGTGTAGGAGCAGGGCAAGGATTAATTCCCCCTACTTGGTTGGTCACAGAACCAGAACGGCCCGTACTAGTCACAAAATGAAACAGTAAGTGAAAGGCCATCACATCCTGCAGTGAAAGAAATGTTAGAAGTGCAGAAGTAGGTGTACCGCTGTGAGGGCAAGGAAAGTGCTATTGTAATTAGTCAAGACGACGCAGTCATGTCATCCTGCAATGTAAACTGTGTTCCCAGAGAGTAATAAATAATTATGTTGTGCCATAGTATACAGAGGTACAGAAAATCAATGGAGTGTAGCATTTTGAAAAAGAAATGTGTTCGTTATCTTGAAAAGTATGTACAAGGGAGAATGTCAGATATAATGGCCTTGCCTTTTACAGTGTGTTGGAATGTCTTTTCAAAATATGTTTTTAATATTCGTCCCTACGTGGAGTAAGAGCACAGGTGCAGTGCAGCAAGCACAGACAGCGAGAGAGAGCAGCTCACCGCAGACCTCTCACTCTCTGTAGCTTAACCATATGCAGCTTGGAGAGAGAGAGAGAGAGAGAGAGAGCGGGACCTGCAGCAAGGACAGAAAGCTGACGGGTTCTGCAGCACATGTCACTGTTGCATCTCCCTCTACACACTAGACACACGCTGGACAGGGACAGCATAAAGTGTGGTCACAGTCGGGAGTTGGATGGTAGAGGAAAATAATTCAGCACAGCATATCTGGAGAGAATCAGTGTGGGATCTGTTGGGGGTGTGTGAGGTAGAATAAAAGCATTTCTTGATGTGTTGCCATGTATGTTATCAATGAGAAATGTCCGCAACCATGCTAATATTGCAGTCCTGCATTTCTGTGTGCATTCCATAACTGAAACATGCATAGTGATTGAGGACTATTTTACCAGTCAGAAAGATACCTTATAATTTCTTGCATTTCAAATCTCATAAAACAGTTCTCTATATTATTGTTGTTTTCCCACATACCCCATGTTATAAGCACAATAACCCACACAAGCGTGTGCAAGTATTGGGGATTAATCAACATCCAGGGTGTTGATTAATCTCCAATATCCGCACACCCTGTCATGGGTTATTGCTTTTATGAAGCAAAAAATACATATAGATTTATATATATTATGTTCTACATAACTGATATAGTCTAATGACTTTAAAATGGTTTTAACAGCAAATGCTGACTGTATAATTAAACAATGAAGGGAATATACACACAATATGATAAAGAAGGATAATCAGACAATGAACATGGACGCTTAAGATATTTATAAGAATGGAATACGAGAGTCTATACAGAACTGTAACTACTATTCCTAGGGGGTTCTCGTGTTTTCTCCCTTACATACTCTAATATTTAAGGATGCAGGAGATTGAAGTAGACAATAGACTTGGACTACATATGTCCTGGTTGTGGCAATGAATTGAAGTTAAATGGTGATAAGTCTGTAAAATTAGTTGAGGCATAAAAATATGGTTTAAAAACATCTTTTTATATGTTTATGGCTAGATCCTCTTCCCAGTGGAAGCCCTGTGGGGTGAAACGTTGGGTTTCATGAGGCTCAGATGTTGGAAAATTAATAAAGAGAAATAGCATTTTGATGAAGCAGCAGCTGGCTTTCTTTACACATTAGTTGACATCTTTCATCTACTAGCCCCAGAATAAAATGTTTTTATCACCACCCGCAAGGAGCAGTATCCACTCAGTACTGTGACCTGTTTGGTATACCTTCAAAACTATAACAGAATAACAACGCAGTGAAATTGGCACTGAGGAAATAATGTCAATGAAAACAACAACCTGTAAATAATAGCGATGGGATATATACCACTCCTGGAGTTGGCAACTGTAAATAACCCCCCAGAGTTGGCAATCGAAATCCCCAAGTTGCCACACTGTTTTTATTCTGCACTGTCTTTGTGAAGCGTGGTTTTGGCTGTTGGCATTTTGCCTAAGTGATTACTCGACTGCAGCTGTCTTTCCTTTAGCAGTCTTGTCATGGATCGGGGAGCGTTATGGTTGATGACCCTAAGGAAGACCCCAAGCAAACCATATATTTTTTTTTTCCATTTGCTGCTTACAGGGTGGGGTGTCAGGGTTGGAAACCCTAACACCACATTTCCTTACTTTCATCAATTTAATCTGGACCCTAACTGGTATATTAAAGTTTTTTTGCAAAGAATATATGTGTGTGTGTGTGTGTGTGTGTGTGTGTGTATATCATCGTATTCTATGAACAAAAATATTATGGGGGTACTCAGTTGTTAATATTATTGCACATCATAGCTGTAACACTATACTATGACTGACTGCCGTCACTTTCAGAAAAATACCATCCAGTTGCATGTTTGTTTGTTTGTTCGCTTAACGGGTAAGCACACTGGAAAACTAGTTCCTTTTACAGGTACGACCACATAAAATTACATATATTCAATATAAAAGACATACATATACAAAACAAATATAGCAGACAAAAAATGACTGTTACAAAAAGATAATCAAAAAACATTTACAGTTAAATTGAGATTCAAAAAACATCCTTAATTCATCTGCAAACATTTTAGCAGAACGTAACTGTCTTATGTCACAGGGAATTTCATTCCAAATGAATGGGGCAATATAAGCAAAGGCTCTCTGTCCACTTTTAGTTCTCATAAATGGAATTTTGAGAACCAAACCATCTATCCTATGTCTAGAAAAATAGCCCTCATTATACGGCCTCAACAATTTACACAATTTTTGTGGAACTCCAGAATTAACAATTCTATGTGTAAAGTTAGCTACATAATACTGAAAATTTAATAAAACTGGAAGCCAACCCATCTCTTTCAAAATCTCACAATGATGAGATAATTTAGGATAGTTTAAAGCAAATTTAGCAACCAGCTGAAGTAAAGTGGATTTCCTAGAGATCACTGTCGCAGAAGCAGTATCAGTTACAATAGCAGCATAATTTACAATAGGAACTAAACAATGATTAGAAATAGCTAACCTAGACTCCATAATAAGAAATGAGCGAATTCTATATAAAGGGGCCATTCTACAATGAATTCTCGAGGTTACCCTCATAAAATGAGGTTCGTAACTTAAATTAGAATCTAATAACACCCCAAGATACTGAAATACATCTACTTGATCAAACAATGATCCATCAAGAGATTTAACCTCCAGACACTGTCCCATAGTTCTTAATCTTGCCGAGGTTCCAAAAATCATCACCTTTGTTTTTGATTTACTTAAAACCATCTTACAAGCAATAAGGGATGATTGAAAATTACACATTTCCTCTGTTAGAGAATCACCTAGGTCCTCAACAGAAGAACCCTGCACATATATAACTGCATCATCTGCATAAAGAGTTAGAAAAGCATTATTAATTACTTTCACTTACTGGTCAAAAAATTAAAAAAAATAAAAGTGGTCCTAGTATGGAGCCGCCTTGTGGGACCCCACACTTTACCATTACAGATTATTGTATTATGTATTTATATTTAGTGCCAAAATGAAATAGTCCTCAGTCAGTGTTGCCGTGGAAATCAGCTGTTTCATTGGTTACTGATCACTTTCACAGAGAAACAGACATTAAAGGGACAGGATGAATGAGTTAAACAGCAGCTGACACTTACCAGGTTGTGAAAGTTCTTTCTGATTTGTCTAATAACTCCAGGAAAGGTTGGCCGCAGCAGTTCCTGTATGCTTGAGGGCCAGGAACTATACATGCTGTCAGTCTCCAGGTTGTTGACCCACTATTTTTGAGAACAAAATTATATTAGTCAACAAAATTATTTAGTATATGTAGCGATACTGATGCATTTCAATCTCAGTGTGATCCCATTTTTACAAATTGATTTTTACAGAAAGTCTCAAAGAACAGTTTTGTTTTTCTACTATCCTCATTCCAGTTTATCCTGGGCAAGGTTTACACTTTCTACCATTCCCGCCTGACACCTCAGCCCCTGCCTCTCCCACGTGAAAAACTCCCCAACCCCACTCATACTACCAGCAACCTCTACTCCTTCCTAGTTCCTCTGCCCTGGATTATCGATGGCATACCACAACTAATCCGTACACCAATGCAAGAAGCATTTTCAATAAAATGGATGAACTACAGACAAGAATTACAACACAAAATCACTATCATAGAGACTTGGGCAAATCAGAACAGCAGCCAAGATCTAAAGGTCCCAGGCTACATTATGTAGGATCACAGGACTGGAAGATGGAAGAAGGCCATTACAGTTTAACGTCTCCATGCCCCGCTTCTCCGCTGTTATAGTCTTTGGTATTACCTATCACTCTGATCGCTAGCTGATAAAGTATCTGGTAAACTGCTCTAAAAGTCTGAAACCCTCTGTGTGAAACAACTTCTCCACTCTGTTCTCAATTATTCCCCCCTTAATTGTAATTTATGACATCTCATCTTGTGGCAATCTGATTTTATTTTAATATTAAGGTATTCAAGAAGGGATCTGTCTTGGACAGCTTTGAATAGCAGTATCATGTAGCCCCTTGTCCTTCTCCTCTCCAATTGGAATAGGTGGAAGTTTACCAGCCTCTATCATAAGACTACCTCAGAGCCCCTGCACTATTTTGGCTGTCCTCCTCCTCTGGACCCTCTGTAATCTACCTGTGTCTCCTCTTTGGGCTGCCGACCAAAACTGCCCACAATACTCTTCGTGCAGCTTTACCAAAAACCAATACAATCACTGCTCTTTCTGCTGGCAACATTTCTCTTTCTTCTAGCTAGAACTGTATTACTTTTCTTGACTACCTCTTTTCATTGCCTTTTGTGTTTCAAAGGTTTCATCAATTTTTAACCCCAGGCCTCTTTCCTGGTTTGATGGTCTAATCTGTTTTCCATTTAAGTAGTTGGTACCCTTGGATTTTTCTTTCAAGGCGGACTACTATACATTTATCTAGTTTAAATTTCATTTCAGATGTCAGGGCACAAGAGGTCGAGGACTGTCTGAAGTGCATTTATGTTGCTTATGTTTTCTACAATGGCTGATCTTCATGTCAGCAGCAAACTGACACCCAGCTGCTGCTCCCTTCTCCAATATCTGTCACATATATACTCAACCACACAGGGCTCGGGACCAAGCTCTGGGGGAACTTCACCAGTAACACCTCTATAACCAAATTTAACCTCATTTACTCTCACTTTCTGCCTTCTATCGTGCAGTCAGCTATTTACCCAGTTTGATTAGTATGCTGAACTTCTGTGATCTGTAATCTATTAACTTTTTGTATTTATTTATTTAGCTTTTATTGACCAGGTAATCGGACTAGACAAATAAACGCCTTTTTTCAGGCATGACCCAGGAGGTTAGAGAGCGAAGAGGTTAGAGAGCGAAGAGGTAAATAAGTTACTACAGTATATCAGACAAAAACAGGAACTTTTAAATACAATAACCATACAGTCAAGAATACAGTATATTAAAGTGGAGGCATACCACACAATGTACACAACCATGAAGTTGAACAAACCAGGATAATGCAAAAGTCCAAAAATCAACACAGGGGTGGGCTTACAACAACTAAGTGCAACTGCAGGCTGAGTCAGCCATCTGTTAGTTCCACAAGGACATTCTGAAGAGGAAGTGAGAGGAGGTACTACATACAGGTACAAGAGGGAGTTCCAGGACCTAGGTGTATAGCCAACAAAGGCTTGGTCTCCCAAAGCTGTATGGGTTTTTGGAACAGCAAACAGAGACATATCCTTAGACCTAAGGGGGTAATATGAGTTGGCAACCATTAGCTACTCAGCCGGGGTAGGAGGAGCACCAGTTCTAATCACTTTATCAACAAAACAATCCAAGACAAATACACGACTATTCACTGGAGACAGCCTTCCTAGTTTTCCATTGAGTTCACAGTGGTGTGAGAGGCAGGCTAAGGAGAGGGCAAATCAACAGACACTGTTATAAACTATGTCCCACTAGGCAAAGAGGACTTTGCAACGTGGGTGAAGGTAAGGAGCCCATAATTTAGGTTGGATAAAAGCACTGCTCAACAAGGGTGAAATACACCGCATGGGGTAAAGATACGCGTAGCCCTGCAGGTCATGCCAAATCTGTTATTGCCTGCCTTGCACACACTGGGGATATGCAGAGAGGAATCAAGCTGAGGTTCAAGGGTAACTCCAAAATATTTAAAAGAATAAGTTGTAATAAAGGGGAACGCCATCAGCATTAGATACAGACAAGGAATCGGGACATGATCTAATCTTAGCCTGGGTTCCAAACACTATAGAAATTACTGGACTACACTTAGTTCAGAAGGGATGGGGAGGGGAGGAAGGGTGGAGGGTGTGTGCTGTATTTGAGGGAGGGTATCAGAGCAATGGAAGTACAAGGGAATCTAGAGGTTAAGAGGGGTTGGAGATGCTGTGGGTCACCTTGGAGACAGGAGCCAGAGCCATTATTCACACTGGGACGATATACAGACCTCCAACATATGGAGAAGAACTGGATATGGCACTAGAGGAAAGCATTAGCACATTGGCAAAAAGAAGGAGTTGCTGCTGGCTGAGTCTTCAATTTGCTAGATGTAAACTGAAGCCTCCCAGCTGCAGCATCAGCTAGAAGCATGACCATCCTAAACTCCCTACAGGGGGGTATTCCTCAGGCTGCTAGTCAACCAGCAGGATCTCCAAGATGGCCAAACAGGCAGCAGCTTAGTTTCTATGCTCTGCCGAACCTTGGAGTCTGACATCATTAAGTACTGTGAATCTGCTTACAAATTTCCGTGTGGAAGTTAATGGATTCACAGAGGAGCTTACTGTTAAGGTGAACTGAGGATTCTGACTCTCCAAGAATCGTACCACTAGATCAGCAGTTTCATCATGTAATCTCGAGCTGAAATGCAGTGGCGGTGTTGGGAGTTATCAGCTCGACAGCCTCCCCAGTAGCTTCGGTTCATCATGGTACCTCATCCTCCGCTAGGTCCAAGACTTTCCCGGAGTTGGCAAACACACAGCAGAAAGCTGAAAACATTAGTTTTTCAAATACCTCTCAGTCCACTCCTCAGGTGCCAAAAGAGTGCATATTGGAATCCCTGGGCTGTTCTATAGATAAAACTGTTTTCCTGGACTGAATGGAGTTGAAAGGAGATTTGAGGCCTTGCTAAGGAAATCAGAGTTTTTACAAACTGAAATCAACCTGATTCGTGAGAAGGCAACAGAGAAAACCATGGCTGAACACTCAACAGTGCTGAGTAAGCAAGAATAAAAAATAAAAGCCATAGAAGCAAGTTGTCATAGCCTCATGAAAGAAAATTATAATGTAAATTGAAATCTGAACAACAATGAGAGTCTGCCCAGATGCAAACATCCACATAGTTGAAATTTTGGATTAGTATGACTCAGAATTTAATGATACTCGAGAGTTGATTAAAGATGTCTTGACTAAAACTTTTGATTTACCGCAAGATAACCCACCCTTGCTCACCCATGATTTTATGGTTCCCAAAAGGAATCAAGAAACCAGTACAATAAAATCAGCTATCTTGGCTATATTCACTTTTGATTCCGATCAAGACTGTTTTTCAGTTAGCTAAATTAAGAGGGATATTGGAGTATCACAATCAGAGACAATATATTTTCTCAGACTTTTGTTTTGCTACCCAGCAGCCTCGACGCAAGTTCTTGGCATACCGCCAAAAAGTTCTTGAGATTGGGGCCCAATTTTATCTGTTGCTCCAGCAAATGTCAATCACCAAGGATGTCCAAATCTTCTTCGGGGTGATCAGATGGTTACCCAACTCCAAAGCCACTGGTTCAGCACAGAACACAGTGGAATCTCCTACAGCTTCAGAAAAAGGACATTCTGGAAAATCTGAATAAGATGGAGTCAGACGTACAAATTGTCTTATTGAGAGCAACTACCTTTCTCATCATAGTCAGTAGAATGCTGTTCACTTTTTTTTTTGATGTGAAGGTCATAATTTTGGTATCCTGATCTAGTCAAGGGGGAAGGGTTTGCCTTTTATATTGCTATACATAAGGGACTGTTTCTGTAATTTGCAGACGCATGTTTTTGGATATTAATAAGTCTTAAATATGTTATATCCTGAAGCCCCACCACCCCACCGAGTTGGCCTAGTTATGTATACATGTACAAAGTGTCTATATTATATTATACCCCTTAATGTCTATGTACTGAAATATAAATAGGGACTACTGATGAACAGTTAATTCATATTCATTTGTAAGCATATTTGAAAACTTTCAAAAAGTTTAAATAAAAAAAAAAAATAGTCAGAGAGTCCATACAAGACAGTGCAATACTGGACCGTGTGCTCCCAAACAGGGACAGTATTGCAGACGTCAGGGTGGGATGTCACCTGGGGACTAGTGATCACACCTTGCAGTGTGGTTCAACATAAAGATAGTGGTAGAGACAACCCATACAATGGCGGGGGTCTTGGACTTCAGGAGGACAGATTTAAAAAAAGGTACAAATACCTCAGAAGCAACCTATCAAGGATGAACTGCCAGGGTAGGGTGAGATGGAATGGAGTGGGGCAAATTAACCCCTTGGCTGCCAACAGAATTAGAATGTATAGGAATTCTGGACTGATATATCAGTCCGCGGCCTTGCAAGGGTTAAGGGATAGCATAGTGAAGGCAACAAACCTCTGCGCAAAGGAAATGAGGAAAAATAACTGGAAAGAGAGACCACTATAGTTCTCGAGGGAAGTGGCAGGAAAGGTAAAAGCTAAAGGGGTGGCATTCATGAGGTACAAAGAGAGAGAGAGAGAGAGAGAGAGAGAAAGAGGGAAGAGGATTAGAAGGTGTACCAGATAAAGCAGAGGGATGCAGGGAGGGTGGTGACATGTACAAAGGAGCAAATGGAGGAAAAAACAGCAAAAACGGTAGCTAAAGGAGACAAGACATTCTTTAAATACATAAATAAACAGAGGAAGACAAGCAGAGGGATTGTGAGGATAAGAAGGGCTGGGGGAGATTGTGCAGAGGAGGATCAGGAAAAAGCAGATATTCTGAACAGCTAGTTCTGCTAAGTCTTCACAGCGGAGGAAGAGGGGTACAGCCACACAGAAGCAGCAGGAAAACTGGGGTAGGGAGGTGACAAGTCCATTCACAGAGGAGAGGACTTCCAAATCTGAAAAAAGATAAGGCTATGGGCCAGATGGGGTATATCCAAGGGTGCTGAGGGGAACTCAGGGAGGTACTGGCTACACCTCTCACAGCTTTATTCAACAATTTACTGGAAATAGGTGTGGTTCCAAAGGACTGGAGGACAGATGTAGTGCAGCTTCAAAAGCGCAACAGCAAGGAGGCGGCTAGCAATTCTAGGCCAGACAGTTTAACGTCAGTGGTGGAGAATGGAAACACTATTACAAGAAAAACCAGTGGAGTATCTTGAATCCAGTGGGTTACAAGACCCAAGGCACATGGATTCACGGGGGGGTCATATCAGGTGAACCTGATCGATTTCTTTGAATGGATGATCAGGGAAATAGATCAGGATGGGACGGTACACGTGGCCTACTTAGACTTCAGCAAGGCCTTCGACACTGTATCACACAGAAGGCTTATAAGGAAACTAGGTAGACAGGAGGCCCAAAGTGGTAAACTGGGTATGGAACTAGCTAAAGAATAGGCAACAAACGGTGGTAGCTGGCCAGGCAGTGACCGGGTAAGCGTCGACAGTGGTGCCATGAGGAGCCACTGAAATAGTTCAGACAGTCTGAAACCGCATCTGCACATCAATGACTGACAAGGTGATGGGACAGTGCAAAACAATGGAATCAGCTGTGAATCCCCTGGCAGGGATAGCTCCAGTGCCAGAGCAGCAGAACCCAAGAACTTAGCCTAGGTCCTCTCTTTTTTTGGCAGACTTGCTTCTTTTAAGAGGATATCAAGACCTGACAGGAGAGGCATCCTTTTCACAATACCGCTGCCTTTTTTTGTCAGCATGGCAATCTTCTGCCAACATAGCAGCTTTCTCCTTCTGGTCTTTCTTCAACAATTCCGCAGGTGGTGCAGTCGACAGCAGAGAGCAGCAGGTCGATAGCCAGCTGTGGGGGGGAAGGAGCAGGTGATAGCAATGCTGCTTTCGACACTCGCCATTTGTCCTCTACTGCCTTAACTTTTAAATAAACTTCTAAGGCCTTCTTACGATGTCTCCACGTAGCCTGGTTAAAACCCTGGCAAATGCTGCAGGTCTTCATGTCATGAGAGGTGCTTATGCCGCGGATGCATACATCATAAGCATTGCCCTTCTAAATCTTAACTTTACCGTAACAACAGTAATGGAACAGCAGTTCCTTTTTTCGTCTGTGGCATAAACATTAATTAGTAATGAAAAAAAAACAAAGAAGTAGAGCGTTAGCAATACTTGCAAAGTTCAACAGCGTTCTTCAGTGGTGGGCAGACAAGAAGCTGATGGCAGAACACAGGCGTGATGGGGCTGCCCACTTCATACAGGCAGCAACAATGCAAGTCGACGTGGACACCCCAGCTAGCAAAAGGTTCTGGGTTGTCCTGACACCAGTGGTTTACAGTTCTATGATCTGGCTCCATGGAGGTAGACATCCTCAAAGAAGATCTCAGGATTCTAGGCACTAACTGCCACTCAGAAGGGGAAGCAGTCAGGGTTCCAAGATGATGTCACAGCTTTGGAGATGTGTCAGTCCCTAGTGGGAAGGGGCGCGCGCACACACACACACACACACACACACACACACACACACACACACACCCACACCCACAGCAGAATATGAACAGCAGAGTGGGCACACAGAATACAGGAAAAGACATGAATGATATAGGGGTGTAAAACTCAGCAAGGGTCTGCAATAACAATCACACTTCCCTGCCACCACTAAAATGTGTGGAAAGCTCCAATTATATGGTGTGATTTGGGGTTTCAAGTGCAGGACCTCATACTCACCCGAATGGCTGGACTCCTGATGTCCACAGCGTAGTCAGTGTCTGATGGCTGGACGTTTAACTTCAGAATGCTGTGCAGGTGAACTCCGTCAATTCCCAAATCGTGAAGCCCACCCATGATGCGCGCTTCATTGCGCAACACATCAAGCACGCTGAGGTTAGACAAAATAAACATTGTAAAACACAGGGGAATGTATTTTGTTTCTGTAACAACTCTTCTATCACTTTATAAAGAGTAATGAGAAAGAAATAATGTGGTCCAACTGGGAATCTAATCCAAATGCCCAGAATACTGCATTGGTCCTCTACCAACTCAGGTATCAGGCCAAACTGTGTAGCCTACACTTCCTTCTATGGCTGTCTTCCACAAACTACAAATCCAGCAATAAGGAATTATTAGGATGGTTAGGAACTGTTAGTGCAGTTTGTACCACTGTCCTTTTATTTACATGTTCAGGTTTTTCAAAACTTTTTTTTAAATGAGAAAATTAATTTAATGGGAACATAAACAATTTTTTTTTTTTTTTTAACTATTTTTATTAAATACAAATAACATACAAGGGATACATGGATAATAAAATAGTCTCATCCAGAAAATAACATTCATACTTGCAGTAATATCTAGAATTAAAGTATATTCTCCCCAATGGTTGAGAAAGGAAATTGCAAATAGCTTTCCCAGAGAAGAGGCTATTACAACTAGAGTCAGGACTGAAATAGCAGTTACGCAAGAACTTACCATAACAGATCTTTGAGAGAGGATCCTGCAGTAGGTCTTTACAGACAGGACTGTACCCTCTGGTGTCAAGACTGCACGGCAAACTTCTAGATAGCAATACATAGCGGGGGGGGGGGGACATGATGGGATGTCAGCGTGACAGTATATGGGGGGAGGTCCCTATGCCCGCACTCCAGTTCTCCCACCAGAACATCCCTGTAAGGGTGACTGAAGAAAGGAGCACAACTCCTAGAACCCTGAAAAGGGACAGGAAAAAACAGGAGCTGGCGGAAGGTGGGAGGGAAAATGTGACCTACTGCAGGAACCTCTCTCGAAGATCTATTGTTACGGTAAGTTCTTCCGTAACTGCTATATCTTACTTCAAGAGGGTTCCTGCAGTACCTCTTCACAGATAGGACTGAATACCAAGCAGTCAAGAAAAACAAGTCAGAGACTAAGGTCTCGGAGGTGGAATGTCTACCAACTAGAGAGCCTGTTAAGATAAAAGGCCTTGCAGGAAAGCAAGTCCAAAACTGGCTGTATGCCTAGAGGCAGATGTCCAGACTGTAATGCTTGGTGACAGTATGGACTGAAGACCAAGTGGCCATGGCACAAATATCTGAAGCGGACACGTTCCATAAGAAGGCCGTGGAAACAGCCATGCCACGGGTTGAGTGACCTTTAACTTCCCCCGGAATGGGCTACCTGTACTTCTGAAAGATGAATGAGATGCAATTAGCCAACCATTTGGACAGGCCCCATTTAGAAATGGCTGTACCTTAAAGCCAGCCCAGTGGCTAAGAGGGTTGAGGTGCTGGACACCACACCTCGAACCACGGCGGCGACCTGGGGTCGGGAGCAAGCTTGGGTTGCTGGGGGTCGGCTTGGGAGGAGAGGAGAGGACTGAGCATCTGGAGGACAGCTCTCCTCGCCTAGGAAGGGTGGGGGATACAAGCCGCTGCAGCACTGGCCCCTGGTGGTGGCCAGAGGGCGATGCACGGCAGCATGGAGAATGTGTGGGTAGGCAGGGCAGATGTCAGACGTGCGTGTTAACGACCGCATTGTGATATCCCAGACATCACCAGAAGGACAAAAACTGGATGAAAAAGGAATCCTCTGGTGTGAATGAGGCCCCAGCCCACTGACGCTATATTGGACGCACCAAGGATTCTCCCTCCCAGCCCGGATCACCAGGAACTCCCCAGTGGGAGGGGTACATACCTGCTGGGTAAGAGACCTGGGATTTATGCAGTGGGAAGGAGGTAGAGAACAGGATCTGTGACTGGTGGGGCACCGGAGGTCGAAGGCTGACTGGGAACCATAGGTACACCCCCAGCTGAGGAGGTAGGAGTACAAAGAATAAGTAAAAAACAAAAAAAAAATAAATAGCTGTACCCTTACAGCTGGGTGTGAAACTGGTCAGATTTGCGCACCTCCTTGGTCCAAGAGATATGGTATCTCAAAATACCGCGCATGTCCAATGTGCGCTAAAGGTATTCCCTCCCATTGGAATACTCTGGGATAATTAATCAGCAGTTGAACATCTTGGTTCAACGTAAATTCTGAAACCACTTTTGGCAGAAAGGAAGGGTTAGTCCGAAGAGCCGCCCAGTCTCTGTGGAAAATTAAGCAAGACTCCTTGCAAACGAGGGCCTGAAGCTCTGAAATTCTTTGAGCTAAGGTAATGGGGACTAAAAAGGGCAGTTTCCAGAACAAACAGCACAGGTCACAACTAGCTGCTGGATTAAAAGGGGGCAAAGTAAGTGTCTCCAAAATAAAATTTAAGTCCCAGGGGGAACCAGACTATAGACCAGAGGTTTTAAGTGGAGGACCCCTTTGAGAAAGGTTTTAAAGACCTCCAACTGCGCTAGGATTTTGCCATCTACTCGAAAGTGGTAGGTGGAAACCGCTGAAAGAATAACTGAGGCCCAAATCAGACAGGTGCAAGAGGTACTCAAGGACCTGGGGCGCAGAGTACGAGAATGAGTCCAAGCCATTGGCGTGGCCCAAATGGTTAATCTCTTCGACTTCATGGCATACGTAGATCTAGTGGACAGTTTTCTGGTCTCCACTAGGACCTAGGTGACTCGCGAGGAGACTCCAAAACATGAGACTGCTGCAACCAAAGGTGCCACGCATGCAAGTGGAGAGACCAGAGGCTCAGATGTTCCAGGCTTCCCTGCTCCTGAGACAGAAGGTTATGGAGGAGGGAAGAGGTACTGGGGGGTTCACTGCCAGCTGCTGCAGTGAGGGAAACAGATCTGCCAAGGCCAGAGGGGAGCTATGAGAATCATGAGTGCGCCTTCTGCTTGGAGCTTCAGCACAACCTTCTGCAAAATTGGAAAGGGAGGGAAAGTGTACAGAAATCTCCCTGTCCAACAAAGAGACAGCGCATCTTGCCAAGAAACACCACGCCCGGGAACAAGGAAGCAAAAGTTAAAAGCTTTTAAGCCAGGTAAAAAACAACCGATCGGTTACAAAACGGGTTTCGAGTTCTGTAAAAGAACCAGAAAAAGTCTTTTTTTTTTTTAAACCAATCGGCACCGGAACACCACACTAAATCCCAGAAAATGTAAAAAACAATTAGAAATAATCAGAAAGGTCGGTTCCTAACCGGACCGACCGATGAGAAACCGAGACAAAAAACAATTTCCACAAAATTAAATAAAACAGAAATCAACACCTATCTACCACGCTACCTGTACCATAGACAGAGGCTGGAAATCCGAAAAGTAATAAATCGGTTAGAAAAAATGAATACCGATTCAAATTCTACCGAACCAAGCAGAGAAGAAATCTCCGGAGCAACTTCACTGTTAGGCGGAGCAAACAATCTGACAGTTACACTGGTAAGTACCAGAGACAGAGGTTTGAAAACCAAGCTTGAGCTCAACATTCTATGCTTCTGCATAGAGTTAACTCTTTCCTCTCTGGGGCAGTACAAGTGCTGGGGCCAACTGCATACTGTCAGAATACAGCAAGACTTCATGTTCTTTGAAAGCTCTCTTTACATCCAAAGAATGAAGGGTACATGCTCCCTCATTCTGGAAATTTGCAAAGTAGGTAGGAAGGACTAAAGGTTGATTCAAATGAAATTACAAGACAACCTTAGGAAGGAACTTAGGATGAGTCCTAAGAACCACCTTGTCCTTGTGAAATACAGAGTACGGAGAGTCTGTGACCAAAGCTTGTATTTCTGATACTCTGCGGCGGAAGTAATGGCCACCAGGAAGGCTGTCTTTCAAGTTAGAAATTTCAACTCACAGAAGTGGAGAAAAGATTGGTTACAACCCAGACAGCGACGCTGGCCTTAACAAAAGAAAACAACGCTATGAGGAGCCGGTTGGAGAATATGGAAAACGAATTGAGGGCGGGGAATCTACGGTTCGTAGGAGTCCCAGAAAGTGCAGAAGGTACCAACTTGTTAAATTATCTTAAGGACTGGCTTGCTGCTGTATTGGAAGTCCCTGAAGAATTTGATTGGGGTCAGCTCCGGAGGGCCTACAGGGTGAGCCCACGTGTGCGCCCTACTAATCCAGAGATGCCGCGTACTATCCTCCTATGTACCTCCAGGCAGGACGCCAGGGATCTGTTACTTTCAGCCACTCTGACTGTATACCCGCTCACAATACAAGAAAGGGATGTGAAGGTTTTCCCTGACCTCTCCGACCAGACTAGACCGCGCCGCAAACAATTTGATACGGTATGCCAACGGCTCAGTTCCCTGGGTGTTATCCATTCTTTTTTACTCCCAGCTAGGCTTCGCATTACTTGTGGGGGAAAGTCATGGCAATTTGCCAACCCAAAAGATGCGAATAGCTGGTTGGAAAAAAACGGAGGCCGAATTCACTGCCCGCCGGAAACCCTTACAGACGGATCCAGAATCGGAAGATGAGGAGACCTGAGAGGCTGCTCTTAGAAATTGCAAGTTTGCAATTCCTCAAAATTTAAAATTCTATAAACTTTTGTTTTTGGTTCCTTCAATATGGTATTAAAAAACTAAAATTACTAAGACCCGCCTAATAATATACCGTTAGTTTAAAGTTGAGGTTTCCAGTTCTTGGGGTCATGGCCTTATATAGATTAAGGGACTATGGGACTGAAGAGACTCTTGAAACAAGGCCTTCTTTAATAAGGCTAAAATTGTATTCATTTGTTTAAAATGGCATAAGGATCAGCCATATAAGTTTTTCAGTTCACTCTGGTGATAGCTAATGGTTTATGGTTTGTGAAATTTATACCGGGGAAAACTACTCCGAACTGTATGTTGCTGTATCAATTGGATGCATTGGTTAAAGCATAAGTTCCCTATATACCTTATATTTTATAGAGTATATAGCATTCACTCGAATGTGTTTTACATTTTATTAGTATTTCTCCCTTCAAGGTTACTACTCAAGCCTTAGAAGTGGCTGGCATTATATGGACTTCCGGGCGACACTTGAAAATTTTATTTTCTCTCTCTTTGGGAATTCCCCAACTCCTGTACAAGATTACAGAACAGTAGCATTAACTTGTTTTCTCCTTAATTGCTGGTTGGGCTACAACCCATATGTCAAGTGGAGTGTCTGTATGAGAAATGTATAACCTGTATTGTTATAGAAATCACAATAAACAAAGTTAAAAAAAAAAAAGACATTTCAACTCACAAGTGGCTAGAGGCTCAAAAGGTTTATGAGTGAGCATGTCTAGCACAAGTTTAATGTCCCAGGCTGCAACTTGATGTCTAATGGGCGGTCTGGTATGCAGAATGCCCTTAAGAAACTGTTTAACTACAGGTAACCGAGCCAAGGACATAGAAAGTACAGGCTCATGGTATGCGAAAATTGCGCAAAGATGAACTTTGACTGCAGAGTACTGTAGACCTGTGTTAGAGAGGTCTAAGAGATACTCCAGGACTTTACTCAGTGGGAATGAAAAGGGATTCCAAGATGATTTCGCACATCAGATAGAGAAATGCTTCTACTTAGCTGTGTACGCTTTTCGAGTAGCTGGTTTGTGTGCAGCTAGGAGAATATCCGAAACTCTATGAGGAACGTTAAACCTGTTCACCTCTATCTCCTCAGAAGCCAAGCGTGGTGGTGAAAGGACCTCAGGTTGGGATGAACTACAGGGCCCTGGGTTAGAAGGTTCATCTGGAGTGGAAGCGGGTTCCAGGGAGGTTTCCGATAACCTGTTGCTTAGAGGAAACCAGATCTGGCATGCCAAAATGGGGCAATGAGAATCAGTCAGCCCCCCCCCCCCCATGCTTCCAATTTAAGCAGCACTCTCTGAACTAGGGGAAGAAGAGAAGGAAATGCATACAGAAAGCATTTTGTCCACCGCAGCCTGAATGAATCCTGACAAAAATTGTTAGGTCCTGGATTTCCAGAGTAGAAGACAGGCAGTTTTGTGTTGGAGTGGGAACGCAAAAAAAGGTCCAGGTCCTGAGTTCCTCACTCTTTGAAGAGTGACTGAACGACTGTTAAGTCGAGAGATCACTCGTGAGGATCTGTCTCTGTTCTGCTGAGCTGGTCTGCCAGTTCATTTTATACTCCTGCCAGGTAGACCACCTGAATCAGAGCCTTGTGCTCAAGGCACCATTCTCGCACTCTCATTGCTTCCCTGCATAATGGGTAAGAGTGTGGCACCGCCCTGCTTGTTGATGTAATACATCACTGCCTTGTTGTCCGTTTGAAGGAGAATGGTCTTGTGACAGAGTATGTCCTTCAAAGCTCGGACTGCATAGAGGACGGCCCTCATTTCCAGAATGTGTATGTGGAGTTGGAACTCATCCTGGGTCCACGTGCCCTGGGTGTGGAGATCCTGGCAGTGAGCTCCCCAGCCCAGTAAGGACGTACCCATGGTAATGGAGATCTAGGGATCTAGAGGGGCAAAGGGATATCCTTCCAGAAGGTAATCCTCCTGAGACCATTAGGTGAGTGACCATTTCAACTTCTGTCACCTTGATGTGAAAGGACTGAGGGTGAGTGGTTGGTGACCACTGAGCATCCACCGAGAGGTTCTCATGTGGAGATGAGCCAGAGGTACAGTGAACACTGAGGACGCCATGAGACCCAGCATCCTCTGCATCAAAAGAGCTTGAACTGAGCTGCTCTCTCTGACAAAGCAGGCCATCTGTAGGATATCACTCCTTCTGTCTTCCGGAAGGAAGACTTTTGCACAGGTGGTGTCCAGAAGGGCTCCTATGAAGAGAAGCTTCTGGGAGGGCTGCAGCTGCGACTTTCAGGTTGAGCAGAACTCCCATGGACGTGAGGAAGTCTGAGGCCGTAGCCATGGCCTCCAGAGTCTCTTGTCTGGAGGGGCTTGCGAGAAGCCAGTCGTCCAGATATGGGAATACTTGAATTCCAATTTTCCTTAGATGCACCGAGAGAACTCCACAGCACTTCGTAAAGATTCGAGGTGCCGAGGATAGCCCAAAGGGTAGGACTTTGAATTGGTAGTGCTGACCCAATGCCATGAACCTTAGGTACTTGTGGTGCTTTAGATGTATGAGAATGTGTTGGTAGGCGTCCTGCATGATCAGGGAAGCTAGCCAATCGTGTTGTTGAATCAAAGGTAACAGGGTACCGAGTGATATCTGTTTTCATTTCTTTTTCTTGCACCCCTACTGACCTGGGCATTCTTCCGAGGTGCACACTCTGCATTCTGCCTCTCACTCCCGGCCTGAACTTCTTGCAGTCGGAGCTTCTCTCCCCCTCAACCCCAGGCAGGACAGTCCCCCGGCAACCCTTTAATCCCCGAGGGAAGGCTCGCCCACCCGTGGCAACCTTACAGACTCAAAGACCTACCTGGGCATCGGGTAACGCCTGGGAAGGAGTCTGATGCAAAGGAGCTGACGTTTGGGATGTGGGCATAGCCACTGGTGCCGCCCTCTTCATCTCTGCAGGCCTGAGAGGGGGTTTTCACGTAGCTGTTCCCCCAATCCCCGGGCGCAGTGTGCAATGATGCCTTGGCGCACGGCAACCGTACCAGCGTCGGCCACACTCGCCCCTCCTTGCTGGTCTGCCATCCTGCAGTACCCCCGATCTCCATCAGGGGTTGCCAGGATGCCAGACATCCCACTACCCTCCCCCCAGGAGAGGAGAGCAGTCCTACAGATGCTCAATCCTCTAACACCCCTGCCGACCACAGAGTTCACTCCGAACCCGGGTCACCGGCATGATACGAGGTGTGGCGTCCAGCACCTCAACCCTCAGCGCCACCAGGCTGGCCTCGAGTGATATCATCTTGAACTTTTCCTTGAAGAGGAACTTGTTTAACTTTCCGAGGTCGAGAATAAGGCACATCCCGCCTGTTTTCTTTGGAACTAGAAAGTGGGAGTAGAAACCTGTGTTTCACTGATCCAGCGGGACTACTTCTATTGCCCTGTTTGTTCAGAAGGCCTTGCACCTCGGAAGCAAGAAGGTCTGACTGCACAGCAGACAGCTTGGGCTCCCGCTCTGGAGGATGATCCAGAGGGGGTTTCTGACAGGTTGAGAGAGTACCCCTTGAGGATTATCCTGAGGACCCATTTGTCTGATGTTATCAACTTCCACTATCATAGAAGTGAGTCAGATGCCCTCCTACTGCCTAGGAAGAGCCCCCCTCGGACAGCTGAGGTGGGACCTGGGCCGGAAACTCAGAGAGTGGCACTGGCCGCTTTTGGGCCCTGTGCCTTTTGCTGCATTTTCTTTTGCGGCTGAGGGGTTTGGTTTCTGTTGAAACCTCTGCTTCTGCCACAAAAGGACTGACGGTTATGAACCTGGCACTTATTCCCACCTCCTCAAGAGGCAATGGGAGGGGGTCTAGCTGTCCTAATAGCAGACCTAGTTTTCTGAGTGGCCTCTAGTGCTTGCTCCACTTGAGGTCCAAACAGATACATACTAAAGACATGACCTTTTGTTGGGGGTCATTCGTGAAGCCTAAAGTGCGCAACCAAGAATGGCGATGGGTGCAAATACCAGCCGCCACCGCTCTGGAGGCAGTATCAAAAGCGTCCATGGCAGCTTTAATCTGTTGACTGTTGGACTCCATACCTCTAGTAATGGTCTGTAGTAGCTCTGAATTAACTTCTGATTCGGGCAGAGCTTCTACTGTTGCTTTGGGCGAATGCCAGAGCACATAATCGTACTGAGAAAAATAACCCTGGTAGCTAGCAATGCGCATTCCCAGGGCTGAAGCAGCAAAGACTCACTTACCCAAGGTGTCAATCTTGTGAGATTCTTTGTTTATAGGACAAACTGTGGATTCCTGAGGAAGGACAGCCTTGTCATTTTCTGCCAGGACCACTATGGCATCAGCAAAGACTTGAGAGGCCAGGATAGGACGATCCTTGGGAGGGGCATATTTACTATCTACGGACTTTGCCACAGAGGGAATAAGAGCCGGGTTGCTCCACACCATCTGGGAAAGGGTCTCGAAAGAGGGCTGCACCAGAGGGGTTAAATCCATAGGGATTTCTGGAACATGCAGATACTGGAGACATAAAAGATTCCCAGGATCGATTTCCGTGGTCTGAAGAGAAAGAGTAGAATTTAAATTCTTGAGCAGAGACTTAAAGGAAAGGTCTTCGACCACAGGCTCTGGAGGAGGATTGATCCCCGGCCCCAAGTTGGACTCTGCTTCAAAATCATCACCCAGCCAAAGATCAGGATCAGGCTCAATGTCATCTCCTGACAGTCCAGGAGGGACTGTATAGACAGGAAAGGGGTGAAAACCAGGAGGAAGAGGAGGAGAAGACAGAATTGGAGTCAAAAACCTCTGAAATGCAAATGGCGCCGCCGACGCATCCGTGCCTCCAAAGAGGACAGTGCAGAGTACAGAGGCAGCTCCAACACAGACAGCAGCACCGAATGTGGTGCCGTGACAAAGAGCATGACTCCAATATCACACCCGGCACCGAAAACGACACCAGCAGTGGGTGCGGCACCGTGCGATGCGCCAACACCACACGCGGTGCCACAAGCAAACTTGGTGCCGGAGAAGCCAGCTCCGAGCACGGTGCCGGGAAGGTCAGCACCACAGACTGTGGCACCGCAACAGAAGTCTGCAAACTGTGAGTTGAAGGTAAAGGAAGAAAAACAGCGGGAAATAAAGGCATCGGTGTGGAGCCCTTCGCCATAGCCATGTGAGGGGGATAGACACCGGAACGCGGAGTCGACAGCACTGAAGGAGGTGCTGCATGACTCAGTAGTCTCAACCGCCCTGCCTGCCAATCCAAAACAGACAGAGCCGAAGGCCCCGGCGACGGACTAACCGGCTCGGGCAGTTGGGACAACCTCCACACCCACAGCTCCATAACAGCGTCACAATGGTGAAACTGCTCACCGGAAAACCCTCCAGCGGGTAGGGAGGGACTCTGGTGTTGAAGATGCCGGTCATCAGAGACAGAAGTCGGTGGAGACTCTGAAAGAGGTGGAGACCAGCTCCGGGCCCGACAACTGACCGTCTACATGCAGACATACCAGAGGGCAACCTCGAATGATGCCGTCTCTTTTTTGACCAGTGGGCCGAAGAAGAGCTCGAGGACAAACGGTGCCAAGAATGGGACCGTTTCTTTTTGTGTTTTCAGGGAGACCTCCCCTCTCCCTGATCTCCGGACCGTCTATTGTCAGACCCCAGAGAGGGCGGTGGATCAGACCCAGCCTGGCTGACTAAACAGCTTTTATGCAAAGTCTCCCTACTGTTACCTGCCCCACTCATGGTCGACTCGGGTCAATGGAGGGCTGAAGACTTCTTTCTTGTAGAATAATAAAAGTATACTTTTGAAATGTAATTGGTACTTTCGTGAAATCTTATAAAATAATAAAACTGAATACTAGCTGCTAGTTGAAGTTTCGACTCCTGGCGGGCGAGCGACGTTATCACTGAAGAGCACTCAGCGGCAGGGAAAAAAAGAAACAGGTGGTTGGAGGGTCGACGCAGAGGTAGTCTATACCACGCGAGCCTAGCTCATGGTGCCACTCCCTCATGGCTCCACCTCGGCGCCGCCCCTTCCTGAAAAAGTCTGGCTCCTGCTGGGTCTTAGCGCCTCCGGTGTACTACCATTAGTGTGAATGAGTGGTGGAGACTATGTCCAGGAAGATCTGCTGGTGACAGATCTTTTAGTGTCGCCAGCCCTGTCCTGTGGAATTCGCTACCTCCAGCTGTAACAGAGGCCCCTTCAGTTGAAATATTTAAAGCCCGCCTCAAGGCCTTTTTGAATAAACAGGCCTTCACAGACTTTGGCTGATAATCCCTATCCTGGCTGTTACTCGTTGATTAAATCTGGCTATCAGCCTTTCAGAGTTTAGATTTTTAATCCTAGGTATTTTTGTAATATTTACCTACAGCTATTTTATGCCAATTATTTTGTGTGATTCAATTTATTGTTTCAAATTCGTTACTCATTTTATTTTGGATTTTGCTTTGTTTGTACGGAGCCCAGCACCTCCAGGATGGGCATCTTTTTAAATAAATTTTGCATTGCCTTATTAGCGGGATCAGGTTGTGATCAAGCAAGGTCCATGGCCTTATTCCAGAGAGATTTCCGATACAGCACCATGTGTGCCAGAAAAGTACACCTTCCAGCCAAGATGGTCCAATTTCTTGGACTCCTTATCCGGTGGTTGGGAACTCAGACTTCAGCTGTTAAGTCCTCCAATGAGTGC
Source organism: Neoceratodus forsteri (assembly GCA_016271365.2). NCBI lineage: Eukaryota > Metazoa > Chordata > Ceratodontiformes > Ceratodontidae > Neoceratodus > Neoceratodus forsteri. The sequence goes on from CM028137.1 coordinate 516,314,648, forward strand.
CGTAAAGATCATCGAATCAGCTTTGGGTTGCTCACTCAAATGTGGTTCCCCCCTAGAGGTCCTACATAAGTGGTCAGTTTTCTTAGGAACCGCAGAGGTCATGGAAGGGCGTTTCCAAGCTACTTTTGTAACGTCCTGGAAGGGCTCCACCAGTGGTGGGATGACTAAAGGTTTGATGTCAGTGGCCCCTAAGAATTTCAGCAGGCGACATCTCTCAAGGTCTAACTCTTCAGTCTCCCACTGGTTAAGGAATTAAATGCGTCTCATCACATCTAGGAAGGAGGGACCGTCTGGAGATGACCTTGGGGAATCCCTCCATGGGTCTAGGGATGGAAGAGACAAACCGTCTTCTGATAAATCATAGCAGGAGAAGCCTTTGGTGGATTCCTCTGAAGAAGTATACCGGCGTCCCCCTAGAGCTACACCATCGTCTAGAGGAGGATCTGGACGACAGGTGGTGACCGTGCTGCCGTCATTCGGGAGATCCTTGCCCATCGCCCCCTGGAGTCAGGTGGGCTGGCATCCAGGGTGGCGAAGGCGATCTGCATGGAGGAGTCGGTTGCCTAAGTGGAGCAGAGACGGAGTCCCCACGGGGGTGGGGTTAGTCTCCAGTGGTCTAGGCAAAAGATCCCCCTTGATGGTGTTCCACCAGCTGTTGAAAAGAGCCCTAACCTCATCCAAAGGCACCACAGGCCCCAGCTGGGGTTCTGGTTTCGGGGTAGGGGTGCCCATGGGGCCTGGTGTCGGACCTTGCAGTTTGGTCCCCTATGGTGTCAGGTCCAATCGTGCCGCTGTATCAGACATCAGTTCTTGTGGTACGCCATCCCCTGGCGTCTGGTCGTTGGGCTCCTGAGGGGGAGGTAGAGGGAGTGATGCCTGGTCCATGGTGTCCTCAGAGGCAAGCATCAGGTCCCCCGACGTTGGGTCTGTAGTTGGGCCCTTGTCACGGCCCTGCAGAGTTGGTGGCATAGAGAGTGGCATCTGGTCCAGCTCCGTAGTGGAGTCAGAGGGTTATTGAGGCCTGACCGCAGTCCGGAACCCCAGCCAACAACTGTTTGGAAAGCGAGCATGGTTTGTTTATGGCGCTCATGTTCCTGACATCTTCTGTTGTCTGTTGTCCTATCTGAAGACCCAGAGGCCACACCCTTGCAGACGGCAGGTTCCGACCTCCAGCCCGACGAAGAATGGTCCGATCCTGCTGGCTGAGACCCTAGTGCAAGCTTGTGGGATTGGACAGCCAGGGACACGGGGGCCTGGGAAGGCCCTAGCCCAGAAGACTCCCCAACGTACGTCTGAGTTGAGGTGGGGAGCTTCCTCAACAGTAACCCCAGCAGGGCCGTGGAAACCAGAGGGGCTGAATCTGACTTCGCACCCGAGGCAGAACTTTTGGAAGACTTGTGTGGAGACCTGGGACGGGATTCTTACCTGGACCTGTCCATGTCCCAGTGATGGTGCTTCCCGCTCGATTTCTTCTTTCTGGGGGAGGAATCCTTGGTGGAGGAGGAAGACTAGCTGTGCCTTGAGTGGGTCTTCTACATGGCAGCCACTTGTTGTTCAAGGAGGTATGCATTTAAAGTCTTCAGGCAGCAGATGCGAGTCCTCCTGTTGAAGCGGAGGCAATGCAGGAAGTCGTCCGGCTTATGGTTGGGGCCCAGGCAAAGCAGGCAGGCCGAATGGCCGTCTTTTGCCAGGATCTGCTTGCTGCATGTGCACTTCGATTTCTGCCACTCTGCAGAAGAAGATGGCTGGGTAGACCCACATGATGAATTCGGTATTCCGATGGGGGAAAAAAAAAAAAAACACGTTAACTGCGTGAAGCGTGAAAATGGCGGTTGACTGGAAGCAGGAGGCGTCCATGGAGCGGATATGCATGGGTCAACAGTGGGGAAAAAAAAACTGAGGCGGTGCCTAGAGACCACTCCTTTATACTGCTGGTGACGTCGAGGGTGGGACCAACATCAGTGGGCAGTCCCCCACCTTGGACTGCTAGTCAGAATTTTTCCATGGGGTCCTAGTGCCTGGCGGCATAGTCCTAATGGTTATTACCTGCTGTAAGAGCTCTACCTCTAAGTGAGAGCTACTGTTACAGTAAGTTCTTACATAACTGTTCTCTCTTCTTCTAGGGTATCTTAGTCATTAGGTTACACAGCAGGAACAAGTCCCAAGCAGTGACAAGAGTATATGGACAGTCTGGGAGGCTATATCTCTATAAGCTTAAGACAGGAGAGATGGAACAACCTACTCAGTCAAGGAACTTCTTAAACTTAAGTCAAAAGACCATGAAAACTCAACCGGTCAAGGAACTCCATAAACTTCAAGACAGGAGTCCTTGCAGAACGGCCCTGCCAAATCCTCCACGGGCTCTAGAAGCGATGTCCAGATGTAATGCTTGGTGAAGGTGTGGACTGTAATCCAGGTGGCAGCAGCACAAATGTCAGTGGTTGAGACCCCTTTGAAATAAGCCACAGAGGTAGCCATGCCTCTGGTGGAGTGAGCTTTGACAGCACCCGGCAATTCTTTGCCATACTTACTGTTGCAGAACACAATGCAATTTGCCAACCATTTGGATAAACACTGCTTAGAAACTGAAGCGCCCGCTCTACCTGGGGTCAAAGAAACGACTGCTGAGACTTTCTGGACTCCTTAGTCCTGAGCAGGTAATATGTCAAAGTTCTGCACACATCTGAAGTATGGAGCAGTGCTTCCCCATGACTGCAAGCTCCAGAAAATAAACAGGAAGGTGGACTGACAGTGTAAATTCAGAAACCACCTTAGGAAAAAACTTAGGATTTGTGTGCAAAAACACCCTGTCTGTGTGAAAAATCAAATAAGGCTCCTCGCACCAGAGGGCCTGAGGCTCTGAAATTCTTCGAGCAGAAGAAACTGCAACTAAAAGAGCGCTTTCCAAGAGAGAATGCACAAATCGCAAGTCTGACTGGCTCAAAGGGAGACGGGGTCAACTTCTCCAAAATAAAATTCAAGTCCTAAGCCAGGACAGGAAAACTGATTGGGGGATTCAAATGTAGGATGCCCCAGAGGAAGGTACAGGGAACATCCAACCGAGCAATAGTGCGGTCACCCACGTGCTCGTGGACGGCAGAAATAGCCGAAAGATAGATCTCTATACTGGAGGCCTGAGTCAGACAAAGGGTAGTCCAAGACATGCTTCACCGGGCAGGTGAAGGGGTCCATGGAATGTCTGGCAGCCCAGATGGCAAACCAGTTCCACTTCATGGCATAAGTGGCATGAGTGGAAGGCTTGTGAGCAGCCACTAGGATGTCTGCCTCCCTACTGGAGACGCCAAACCTAGTGATGGCTACGTCCTCAGAAGCCACGCATGCAGATGGAGGGACCTCAAATTGGGATGGACCAGGGTCCCCCAATCCTGGGTCAGCAAAATCCTGTAAAGAGGTAGAGGGACCAGAGGTTCCTCTGCCAGCTGCTGAAGTAGAGGAAACCATATCTGGCGAGGCCAGAATGGAACTACCAGGATTATGCTGGCTCCTTCCATCTGCAGGTTGATCCGCACCCTCTGTATTAGTGGAAACAGAGGGAATGCATACAGAAATCTCCCGCTTGAAGAGAAGGACAACACGTCTTGCTAGAAAACTTCAGGCCCTAGATCTAGCAAGCAGAAATTGGGCAGATTTGCGTTGTGTGGGGACTCAAAAAGATCTAACTCTGGATGACCTCATCTGTCAAACAAATCTTCTGCTACGGATGAGGGAAGCTCCCATTTGTGCATGCTGTATGGAGTCCTGCTGAGGCTGTCCACCAGGGTGTTTAGAACGCCTGGCCATATATACGGCAGATTGTGGTCCAGTGCCCAGTACCATACTCTCATGGCCTCTTTGCAAAGGGAGTACAAGCGAGTCTCACCCTGCTTGTTGATATAGTAGACAACACTCAGATTGTCTGATTGTACCAACAGCTGGCCTGGGGCCAGGTGATCCTGGAAGGCCTACATGGCATAGAGCACCACTCTCATCCCCAGGCCATTGATATGCAGGGCGGCTGCCCACTGGTACCAGGATCCCTGAGTTTGGAAGGAACCCAGGTGAGCTCCCCAGCCCAGATCCCAGGCATCTGTGGTTAGGATCTTACTTGGGAAGAAAAGCTGGAAAGGAACCCCATGGGGGGGGGGGTTCGAGGGGACCATCCACCATTGAAGTATCTTGCATATTGGGGAGGGGGATCAGGACTAGTTGGTCCAACTCATCCGTCCGCTGGTCCCACTGCACCCTGAGTGTCCACTGCAGGGTGTGCATGTGGAGTCTGGCTACCGGAACCATAGGAGTGGCTGTGGCCATGAGTCCTAGGAGCCATAGATACAGCCTGGCAGGGATGTACCAACTCTGGGCAACCTCCTGCACTTGAGATATGAGGCATTCTGCCCTGCTCTGAGGAAGGAAGGCCTTCCCCTGGCCAGAGTCCAGGACCACCCAAATGTACTGTAGTCTTTGGGACAGAATTAGCACAGATTTGGGCAGACTGACTGTTATGCCCAGAGTCTGAAAAAGCTGAAGAGTGCACTCCAGAGTGGACAACAGCTGCTCCCTGGATGGGACCTAAAGAAGCCAGTCATCCAGGTATGGAAAGACATACAGTCCCCTTCTTCTGAGGGCTGCTGTGACCACTGCTAAGCACATTGTAAACACACATGATGCAGAAGATAAGCCAAAGGGCAATACTTTGAACTGGTAATGTTCTCCCTGAAAGATGAAGCGGAATAACCTCCTGTGAGGAGGGAAGACCACGATGTGCAGGTAGGCCTCTTACATGTCCAGGGAGCAGAGCCAGTTCCCAGACATGAGGAGAGAGAACAGGCCTGGTAAGGTTACCATTCGGAACGTTTTGTACTGGACATAAAGATTGAGAACTTTCAGATCCAAGATTGGCCTCAGATCTCGTGTCTTTTTGGGAACTAGAAAGAATCTTGAATGGAACCCCTGGGTTCTCTGCATCTGTGGTACCAGTTCTATTGCCTGTTTGCACAGGAGAGACTGCACTTCCTCCCGGAGAACAGACAGATAAGCCGGGGGGGGGGAGTAATTTGAGTGAGGTGGGGGTATCTGGAGGCTGCTGGACAAGCTCCAGAGTATAACTGTACTTTATGATCTGCAGGATCCATGTGTTTGATGTTATGGTTTTCCACTGATTCAAATGGCGGGAGGACTGACCTCCAACCACCTGGACTAGAGGAGGGGGTCCGGCAAGAAGTCAAGCTAAGGTGGGGCCAGCGGAGGAGGCTGGACCCTCAAGTCCTGAGACACTTGGCTGCCGCTCCAGTATGGGAGGAGGTAGGCAAGGAGGGCTGGGCTCTGCGTTTGCCCTGAGGGAGGGAGCCAGAGCCTGGTCTGTTAGTTTGCTTATGAGAAGTAGGGCACCCCCATTATACTGGCGAATGTGGTAGAGGGAATGGACGGACTTAATGGCCATACCGGAGGCCTGCAGATCATTAATGATGTCCTGAACATCAGAACCAAAGAGTTTAGTGCCATTAAAAGGGGCATTCAGCACCTTGTTTTGCACATCAGCAGCAAACCTAGAAACCCTGAGCCATGAATGCCTCTGGAGGCAGATGCCAGTGGCCGCCACCCTAGCAATAGTATCAGATAAATCATAGATAGCACTTAGAAGATGCCTCCCAACATCCTCTTCAGTTTGGAAGCATTGGAGCAATTCCTGTTTCTGGGCATCATCAGGAAGGGCTTTGGCAGTCGTCTTGCCCTTTCTGGCATTGGTGTTCTGGAATATCACCATGTAAGACAGGTAATTTGCTATCCTCAGACCAAGGGTAGAGGAAGCATCTGCCCTTTTGCCCTAAAGATCTATCCTGCAGATTCTTTGTCCGGAGGCAAGGAACTAAGGTGCGTGGGCACCTTAGACCCGTCATCTGCCACCTTGATGACCAAGCTTATCAGCTTTGTGGGGCATAGCTGGCACCATATCTGGTCTGTTCCAGGCTGCCCTGGTAGCATTCCTGAGGGCTGGAAGCATGGGAGAAATTATATTTGGCGGAGATTCAGGAATCTTCAGGTAATCTGCCAGGTCCTTCCTGGTGGCATCCTCCTCCTCTGTCTGAAACCCCATAGTGGAAGACAGTTTCATAATGTTGAAGAACGAACCATCCTCAGGCATAGACCTGGGGGTATGCTTGACAGATTCTTCACCAACAGAGAAGTTAGTGGACATATCTGAAGTGTAATACTACTCTTCTTTGCCTACCTCCTCTACCTCATCAGAAGTATAAGGTCAGGGTGGTATTCCTCCTTGATCTCTTTATCAGGATCTGGCATTGGATGCGCTGTCGATGGTCCTCGGGCTGGCCCCCAGGGCAGACGAACAGGAGTCAATAACGAAGGTGCTGGCGGCGGCCTGTGAGCGCAAAACTATTTAACAATCACATTAATGAAGCGGACTAAAACTTCATTTCAGAGTCCATGGTCACGGAGGGGGTCAGGGACTGACATCGTTGGACCCGACTGCACGCCTTGACAGTCCGTAGCCTTCAACTGGAGCGTCGGCGAGGTCTTGAGGAGGCAGTCGTCGGCGAAGGAGGGTCGGCAGCCAATCCCGCTGAGAGTTGGGCGGAGGGCTGTGTGCATGGGTCTGGAGTGAACCAGAACCTGGACAGCAGGGCTTTTCATCGGGGCAGCGCTGCAGCAAGAGCCCCCAAGAGAGGCTGATGGGAAAGGATGGCCGCCAGAGGGAGGCGTCGTGATCGCAGTCTTTTTATGACTTTCCCTGAGGATCTGTCTTTGGTCACAGAGACTAAGAGCTCTTGGAACGGAGGAGGCGACTGGCTGGGCAGGCGCCCCGGCAGCCCGGCTTGGAGCTGGCTATCTACTGATCCATAAAGGTATGGAGAACCTTTCTGCATCGCCTAAGGGTGGTTTAGTTAAACTGCTGGCAGAGCTCACAGTCTGAGGTGTCATGATCAGACCCAAGACAGCAAATACACAGAGTGCTCGTCACTGGAGGTAATCTTCTTTCCACAGCGGCAGCAACAGAAGAGAGAAGCTGTAGGTTTAACTTTCAATATAAAAGAAAAAACAAAATAAATTTCTGAAGAGAGATTTGTGAGGGTTGTGAAGAAAGAAGGCAGTAGGCTGCAAAAAAAGTGGCAAACATTGCGACGGCTCTTCCACGAAGACTGTGCTTGCAAGTCAATGGCAAGAACTGAGGAGGATGCGGGCCCACCTATGCTTTTACAGGGTTGGCGATGTCGGCAGACGGCATGGGCAGGCCCAGTTGTACTGCTGAAAATCTTCCATGTGGATTCCCCATTCACCGATGGTGAAGTTCCTATGGTGTAACCTGATGACAGATACCCCCGAAGGTCTACTCACTACTTACAAGGGATGTTCTAAGTGACTGGAGGAACACCTCAGTTACTTCACTTTGCAAAAAATGTGTAAACCTCTGCAGAAAACTACTGCCTCATAATCTTAACAAGTACTTTGAGCAAACTGATGAAGTCCATTATTACAGACTTGTTAAACATCAGCAGAGAAACAGGCACTGCCGATAAACATGGATTCACTATGAAAAGATCTAGTACCACTAATTTTATAATTTTCTATGAGTTGGTGAGCAAAATCTTGGATGAGGGTACACATGTCGATGTCATCTTTCTTGACTTAAGCAGAGTATCTGATAAAGTGCCACACGTAGGGATAATCGTCAAACTCAAGAAGTACAGTGTTAAGAGTGTTAATGAAAAACTGTTGGGGTGGTTTGATAACTGGTTATTGAACAAAAAGCAGATCAGGCTAAATGGAATCTACTCCAAGGAGGCAGTGTGCCACTGAGATCGTTCTTGGGACCTATGCTGTTCAAGATCTTAATCAGTAATATCAATTCAGACATTAAAAGCTAGGTCCAAAAGTTTGCTGATGTCACCAAATTAGGGGGTGTAGTAGAAGACAAAGGAACGGGTACTGGAAACACAAGAGGATTTGGACAAAACTGTCTTGTGGACTAAGGAATCGGGTATCACTCAATCTAGACAAGTGCAAGGTGATACACCTAGGATTTAATAATAAATCACGGGCATGCTATCTGGACAGTCACAATTTAAGTATTACCCGTAGTGAAAAAGATCTGGGGGCAGGAGTTAATGCACCAAGTAATTCAGAACAATGTTGGAAAGTCACAAAAAGGGCAATTAGATCTACGGTTTGTATCCGGAAGAATGTAACATCTGTAAGTGAGAAAATGATTATGCCCCTATGCAGGAGCTTAGTACACCCCCATCTAGACCACTATACTCAGTTTTGGTCACACACCTATGTGAGAGTTCAGCAAAGGCAATAAAAATGGTGTGGGGCCTTGGAAAACGCATACAAGGAAAGGCTAAATAAGCTTAATCTAGTTACCGTGGAGGACAGATGCATAAGAGGGGATTTGATGTTCATGCATGGTATTAGTAGGGATGCTCAACTTATGAGGGGGTAAATATGGAAACTAGAATGGGGAGTATATATTGTGCAGTCATAACAGACAATTAGAACTACACACTATAAAACTACAAAGGGGAAGTTCTAGTTCACGCAACAGATAACAGGAATTGGTATTGGGCTGCTGGAATATATATTGTCAGAAGTAAAACTAAAGTGAGGTCTGAACATCATGTTGACAAACTGATTATGGAAGGAAAGAAACTGGGGTTCTACCCACGGAGTAGTGGGAAGCAGTTAAAATGGGCTCCTGAAACACAAAAATAAAAGCCTACTTCTGCACTACAAAGCTCAGAATAATTATGCAGCCATGAATGGCAGTGAAGGCTAATGCCAGATGCAGTTGCACGAGCAGCGGCATCAGAGGTGTTGTATGCGGAATGCAACAAATGCCTGTTGGCCTCCAAATCATGTGCAACATACTGCAGGACTACAGCCTGAGTAGAGCTGGCAGACAATTTACTCACTACAGTATATAAAGACCCATGGGCTAGTCTCATATTTAAGCATGTATGCCAGGTAACAGGCAATAAGCAGGCCAAGAGAGGTGGAGGTACAAGTCTGTTTGCCCACAATGTCCAGTCTTCTGGATTCTTTTTCAGGGGGCAAAGTGCTCATATGACAGTAAGCTTAGGCTCTATATCATAAGTGATCATAATGACCACCAAGTCAGCTGCAGGTTGGGTGGTATAAAAATCCTTAGTAGAAGGGCAGAATACTGTTGATCTGCTTTGCAAAGAACATCCGGCAATGTATTGAGCTTGTGTCAGGCAGCCATGGTAGCACTCTCTAAAGCAGTGTCACAGAGAGCAATGATCACAGGAGGAAACGTGCAGACCTCCAGGAATTCACAGATTCCATTTAGTAGAATTATCTTCCTCAGCAGCAAACCCTAACTTGTACTGTATTAGGCATAATAAAGCCTAAAATGATGGATCATCAGTGGAACACCTGGATGTATAGACCACAGTGTGTTCACTACATGAGGAGACAGTGGAACTAAGGTCAAACCCATAAAAAGGTTGCCCTTCTTCAGCGTCTCCTTCCATATCTAGAAGGTCATGATCCTCTGGTTGAAGATAAGGAAAGGTTATAGGGGCTACAGGCTGCTAAGGCAGTGACAGCAGTAGCACAAGTCAGGAATAGCACTCCCAAATGAACCAACAGCTTACAATGACAGAAGAGACAGTAGCAGCTGAACTGTTGACACAGAAATCGCTGATGGCAGGAGTGACAAAAGTTGCTGAAATAATTCAGAGACAGCAGAGAAAATCATAATACTAGCACTGACCACACCAGTCAGTGAAGCTTAAACTAATAACTGCACAGTAGCCATTGGCAAACCACTAGGAACAGGCTGCATACTGCAGACAGCAGGAGAGCCAGAGCATACACTTGACCTTGGTGTCTGAATGATGGTCAAGCCAGTGACAGAGGTTAAAGATGCACTCTGTGGCTTCCCTCATGGGAATGCAGCAGCAACCTGGACCAGGAAGGAGCTCTGCAATATTAGCAGTGATGCCCCATCGAAGAGGCCTTTTTTTTTTTTTTAAACTTCTTTCAATGAATGGCATTTTTCCCTGAAATGGCAACAGCATGGTTACCCAACAAGACCCATAGGGTTCCCCAACAGCAGATTCAGTGATGTAAGCAGAGACTTTGATGATGGCCACTTGGTGTTCCCCATTTTCTGCAGGAAATTGTCCATAGCATTCTGGTGAGGTCTTCTCACAGTCTGGATGAAGCCTTGACAAATAATGCAGTTTTTCATGTCATGCAAGAGGCTCTGGTACCATGCCTAATATGTGCGAGATCGTCTCCAAATATTTTCACACAGTAGTGACTGACACGAATAAAACAAAGACAACTTTGGAGGAAATGGATGACAGCACAGAGTAACATTTACAAAGTACGTAAAATAAAGACTCTGAAATACATCAAACAAAACTGACAAAGGCATTTCCCACAATCTGATGAGTGGTTGACGGCAGGACGAAAAACTGTGGAAGTATGAGGATGACCACATTATAAAGGTGGTGCCAACATATGACAATGTGGGTGGGCCCAACTAAGCAAAAGTTTCCAAGTGGTCCCAACGCCGATGACTTAAAAGTTCCAAAAGTGTGTTCTATGGAGGGAGATGTCCTATAAAAAGATCAAGTACACCATGTGTGTATTTTAATACAAAAAAACAAGTAAAGCACTGGAAGTATGAGTGAAACAAACGCATGAAAGGAAAGTTCTCACCTGAAAATATCTTGGACATCTAGGTCAATGTGTAACCCATTAATAAACAGAGCAGAGTCACCCGGTTGCAGTCCTAACGTCCCTTTAAAATACTAAAAAAGGAAACAAACAGCATCATTATATAAGCAATAAATCATTTTCTCACCAAACCATGTTGAACAGTTTTAATGTTAAAAATATTTTAATTGAAAGTTCCAGTCATCAAAATGTGCCGTCCCCCCAAACACTTTACACAGTTAGCTACCCCTGCCACCCATAACTGGGCACAAACTTTAGAAGACTTTAGAAAATTGGTACCATCCATAGCTCTGGAAATATATACCAGGGCTCATTCTTCTAGAGATCAAGGGGTGGGGGCGTGTACAAAAGCAATATGACCCGTTAAGTATTTACAAAAGCCAGGTCCTGAGGGAAGAACTTTTTGCTAGGGCTATGCTAGACCCAACGTCTGGAAAGGTATCTAATAACTCCACACAGGAAGCAATAATGCAAATGTCCAAACCATAGCTGGCGTTTCAGAGTGTGACTTTATTCCAAAAGATGTTCTCTAAAGCAAGGGTGGACCCCCAAGGTTTACACATCGTGACACTAGGAACTTGCGGAACAACAAATCAACTGTATCTGACAGAAAACTCTCTGTATTCCCACCACAGTATGACATAGGACATTTCTTCCACTGGCACTGGCCACAACTGAACACACATTTTGCTAAGAACTAGCACCATTCTTCATAACCAGAGAAGAAACTGTAACTACCTTCAGGGGGTTAAATCCTCTTCAGACATTGGCCCTTTGCCTAAAGTAACCAGGCGCCCTTACTGAACCTGTAAGTCCTAAACTGGTTACTCCAGATGGGGGTCTGCCCACCCTTTGCTCCCAAATCCATACTCAGTCATTCCTTTAGAGTTGCACCTTAAACATTCGGAAGACACACTTTGGAAATCCTTACTGAATGAAACTTTGGCATCCAGCATTTGAATCACTACAACTGGTAGTGGAAAAACTAAAAGTCCCGAACAATGTGATGCAGTTATACCCCTGGACATGACACACTTCAGCCAACTTTACATTAGAACAGTTTCACACTTCTGAATTCACACAAATGTTGTGCCTTCCCTTTTAGCCAAAGAATACAACAGCAAAGGTATTTGCTTTCTGCAGCAAAAGTCAGATCCTACTCACTGTTAGATATTTCAGGCAGCTTCAAAACATCCTGGATCAAAAAGGAGATTGTCCCTTGGATCCATCCACTAGCAGTCATTTTCACCCATCCGGGGATGAAAATCAGGAGATCCTGCTGTAGACAATGGTTTCCACCACTTCTCTTGGCAAGCTGGAGAATTACCAGGACTAGGGTGAGAATATAGGGTCCTCACTCAGAGCCCTCAGCGAGCAGTTCTCACTCCTCTCACTTCCAACTACAGATTCACACTGACTCAGTCTCAAGATTCTAAACTCCCTTCTCACAGCTGGCTAAGGCTTATGCTGCTGTGAGAGTTCCAAATGAGCTCGTCACTTCCATCTCAGCTGTAGGCAAGTAAACAGAAGAGTAAGCAGGTGAAAAACCCATTTAACTATTCACTAGCTGCCTCTTCCTGTCTAGCACTGATACTGAGGGGTTCTAATAACCCCAGGGGACTGGGTGGTTACATGTGTATGTATGGATAGGTACAGATATATAACAGATGTTGTAGCACAACTATTAGGGTTGCATTGGGGTTTAATTAAAAAAAGACCATGTTCACAGCCTTATACCTTGGCCATTTTAAACCCTAGGCAGCAAAATTTGGTATGCGCCTTCTCAGTCCTAGGGTATCTTGAACTTCCAAATTTAAGCAAGATCACTGTTGCATTTTTTGTGCAATTCTGTGACAAATTTTCATATTTTTGTCCAAGTCGTTACTTCAATTATTGTCCTCAGATGGCTAAAAAAAAGACAAAGAGTTGAGGTGTGAAAACTTAAAAGGTTTCACAAGTGTCATATGGGAATATGTCCTTTTGGTTTTTATTGCTTAAAAAAATTTTTAAGTTAACTGCGATTAATCAGTGTTGCATGATAAATTGGTCACGTATGCACATGCAAAAAAAAAAATTGCCAAGAAAAATAGCTAAAATAACAGATTTTTTTCATTTTAAAGTCTGACACAAAAACTAATGCAAGACAATTTTCTTAATTTGGTGAGAGTTACGGGGACAGTTTAGTGTACAAGTGTAAGGCTTAATACAAGTCACACAAAGTAGTTTTTTCATAATTAGTTATATCTGATTACAAACGAAAATCATTGTACAGGAATCCTTTATGAACTTCATGCTTTTCTGTCAGCTCGAATGGTGGCACTAATATTTTAGACAGGTTTGTAAAACATTTGTGCTACACAAAGGTTTTTGTCCTGTACAATAATTTTTGAAGTTTTCACGAGGTTCTAAATTATTTCTTAAAATATTCGATTTGCATATCAGTTTTTTGTGCTTTGTAATGGTTTTCAAAATATTTGCAAGATCTACTCTATTTCTTAAAAGCTTTGTGCTGCCTGGTGATTTTCATGCGTTGTGACAATTTTTAACAATTTTGTGTGGTCATACACTAGCTGTAAAAACCTTTGTGCTACAAGATGATTTAGTCTACATGCTGCTCAACAGTTTTCAAAATCTACATGCTGCACACTGGTTTTTAATCTTCACATACAAATTCTTTAAAGATTTTGAAAACATATGTGCTGCTCGATGGTTTTCAAAATCTATGTGGTGTACAAAGGTAATTTCAAAAATGTACATGTTGTGCTAAACTTTTTAAATTACTCAACAAAAACTTTACTGTGATATAACTTCTTATATAACTTGAATGCTAAAGAGGATATTTTATATTAAATAAATGTTATAGATGATAGTTTACTATTTGTGATAGAGAGGTGTAAGTAGACACACAGAGGGCCCTATACATCACCAAGCTCAGTATGTGCCACAAAGGGTGTCTTATCAAAATGCCAAAGTGTACACTGTGCATCCTCCACCAGATAGATATGCAGGGCTGGCATTCACTATCTGTAGTTGGAATGATGCACAGCTCTGTACTTCTGCACAAGATGCAATGCCAACTGGCAGGGGAGGAGTCAACCTAAGCTAGACTACTGCCTTTCCATTCAAAGGACCAAATGGTCCCATGGACCGTGGGAGCACAGCATTACTGTACACCTTGGTCCAGAGAAGAACTGATGTGTCCCTCTCATCAGAAGTCCTTCTGCTGTTTCACAGACCAGAAAGGATCCAGAAAAAATATGTTAGGAGTTACCTCCTGCTTTGTGCAGGGTTTTGAAGGCTACGTGTAAATGAAGATACTACACAAACTTCTTAAAAATAAGGAAATTACCAAAGAAATAAATTGCATACTCACTGTAATTCTTGATCTTCTAGGAATATATTCACCATTGATTCACACCAATGAGTTCTGACCTGGAGGCTCTAGGGCCCCACGGGAGCCAGAACTTTTCAGGAGGGCTGGCGCTGAGGTAAGCTATGTGCATGTGCGGCACCAAAAGGGGGGAGCTCGCGGCAAAAGCTTACTGCAGCAACAGCCCTCAACTGCCTCTGTACTTTTTTTTTTTTTTGGTTACAGAGGAGGTGCAGCATTACCTAACTAACCTAAGGGCATATGATATCCCTGATGACCAATATAATAAGGTTTGACAAACTAAGAACATGCTGTCTTCACAACCCAAATCAAAATAAGGGGTGAAGACTAATAAACAGGCTAGAGTGAGCCCAGGGGACAGTGGGTGGATGTAAGAATCAATGGTGAAGATACTCCTAGAAGATCAAGAATTACGTTGCGTACGTAACTTGTCTTCCAGGACTCAATCTTCACCATTGAGTCACACCAATGGATTAGAGTACCAAGCTCAGGGGAAAGTCCCCCGGGTCACAGCGATCGGAGCCGAGGCTCATGCAGAACAAAAGTCTATTAAGGATGGCCCTGGCAAAGGAGGCATGCCACCTGGCATGGGTATCCAGGGCACAGTGCTTGACAAAGGTGTGCACTGTGCGCTAAGTGGCAGCTCTATAAATATCACAGACAGGCACAGAGCGAACTACTGCCAGGAACATGGCAAGCTGCTCTGGTGGAGTGGGCACGTTACCTGGCCTTCCAGCTTGACCTGCGCCACAGCATAGCAGTGAAAGACAAGTTACAATTCAAGCAGAAATGCATTTGACTGTGACAGGCAGACTCATCCGATTAGGCTCAAAAGAGACAAACAGCTGTTTAGACTACCAGATTTAGTTCTGTCTAGGTAGAACATCAGGGCTCTTCAAACATCCAGAGAATGGAGTATGCACTCTCCTTCATTCGGAAAGTTAGGAAAGTATGTGTAGGCAGCACAACATGCAGATTTGAGTTAAACTCTGACACCACTTTGATTAAAAACGTGGGTGTGTGCAGAGGACCACCTTGTCTCTGTGAAAAACAGTATATGGAGGATCTGTGACAAAAGGGTGAATCTCTGACACTGCGGACAGAGGTGATGGCCACTAGAAAAGCCCTTTTCCAGGTTAGAAACTTCAGGTCACACGTAGCCATGGGCTGAAAGGGCTTATGAGTGAACATGTCTAACACAAGTTTAATGTCCCAAGTGGCTACCGGTTTCCTGACTGGAGGTCTTGTGTGCAAAATGCCCTTCAAGATCCTCTCGAAAAGAGGTAGCTGGGTTAGAGAGAGGTTCTATACAGGCTTGTGTACACTGAAACAGCGCATAAGTGAACCTTAAGTGTAAAGTACTGCAAGCCTGCATCAGAAAGGTCCAACAAGTACTCCAAAACCTTGCCCGGTGGGCAGGGTCCGTTCGAGTTTTGGAGCACCAGACAGATAAAATGTTTCCACCTGGCTGTGTAGGTCTTCATGGTGGAAGGTTTACAAGCAGCCAAGAGACTCTCTGAGATACCTTATACCTAGTCACCTCTCTCTCTCTCCAGGAGGTGAAAGAAGCACAGGCTGGGATGGACCCTAGTTCCCTGCATCAGAAGGTCCATCCTGAGAGGAAGTGTTCTCTAAGTACTGACAGTCTGTTGAGCACAGGAAACCATATCTGCCAGGGCCAACATGGGGCAACCAGAATCATCTTGCACCCATGTGCCTCCAGCTTGAGCAGTCCCTTCTGAACTAGGGGGACTGGCAGAAGTGTGTACAGAAAAAAGATTTCTCCACTGCAGCCTGAATGCATCCTGACAGAAAATGCCATGTCCTAGATTTCTGGAGCAGAACTGAGGCCATTTGTCATTGAGTGGGGATGCAAAGAAGTCCACATTTGGGTTTCCCCACTTGACAAACAGTGACTGCAAGATGTGCAGTGCTAGTGACCACGCGAGAGGATTAGTCTCCGTTTGACTGAGTTTATCCACCAGAATGTTCAGAGCCCCTGATAAGCAGACTTACTGGATCAGAACATCCTGCTCCACAGAACTGGGACTCAACGTGTCATCCCACCCAGTACCAGAACTACGTACTTTCTTAACACACCTCCAGAACTCCTCCGAACATCAACACCTGATCTCCAAATTACAAAATACTACAGAGGACCCCCACACCCAATATGAAGGTTACTCAGACTTCCTGGGAATCAAAACTATTGACTGAATTAACCCCAGATGACTGGAAACACATCTGGAGAAGACTACACAAGACCACAAAGTCATATAACTGGAGGGAATACACGTGGAAAATAACCTCCAGGTATTTCCATACTCCACAAATCACAGCCAAGTACTCCACCTCCGGAGACTCATCTTGTTGACGGAGATGCAGATGTGAGGTAGCCATACACTCCCACATCCTCTGGTCATGCCCCTCTCTCTCTCTCCCTTTTTGGAAGAAGTAGGTACACAAATAATTGAATTATTCCCTACTTTAAGAGCCGTCACTCCGGAAATAGCCTTACTTATACACTACAAATCAAGAAAGTCCAAGAGGGTAGCATCTTTCAGAAAAACAGATGTGCAAGAACAAGGGGGCACAATTTGAAGATAGAGGGGGGATGGCTCAGAGGTAATGTGAGGAAGTATTTTTTCATGGAGAGGGTTGTGGATGCATGGAACAGCCTTCCTTGAGGAGGTTGTGGAGTCAAAAACTTAGGGAATTCAAGAATGCATGGGACAGACATATGGCAATTCTAGTGGGTGGGTAGGAGGAAGCAGGCTGTTGGTTAACTAGGATCTGCAGCTTATCCATTAGGTAGGGAAATGAGCAGACTAGGTGGGCCAAGCGGTCCTTACCTGCCATCAAATTCTATGTTTTTATGTTTCTATCCAAGACAGATCCAAAGCACCCAACAAACATACCTACTGAATATTCTCTTAGCAGCGGCTAAAAAAGTGATCACCGGACTCTGGCTCCGTCCAAACATTCCCACCAAATCAGACTGGGAAAACACCATATATGAAATATATAAAATGGAAACCTTAACAACAAAATTGCAAAATACTATTTCAGAAATAACAAATAGATGGACTCCTTGGTTTCTCCACATAGCTCAAACTTGTTCTGACTTGGCACCGTAGGGGGAACTGGAAGAAGCCACTGGAGCTTCAGAGAGAAACAACAGATCTGACCTGTTCAGATCTCTGCAATGAATGACAAGGCCAGTCCAGACACAATCTTCCCACCCCAGATGCATAAACAACAGACCAATGACCTAAGAATGGGAAAGAGATATTCTGGGGGGGTAGGGGGAGAAATTATAATCTGCTGATGGTATATATAAATGTAAATCTCCACCCAAACTTAATGAAAGAACCAAACAAATTAGGTATATTCTAACAGCCTAATATATCTGTTGTTACCACAAATACCATAAATTGAATGGAACATATTTATCTACTCTAACTGTATAGATATGCTAACTGTGTGTCTGTCAAAATAATAAAAGTTTAAAAAAAAAGAAGCACATTCTGCTCCAGACACCATTCCCACATTCTCATCACTTCCCTGCAGAGAGGGTAGGAGTGTCCTCCCCCTTACTTGTTGATATAGTATGTGACATACTTGTCTGTCTGAAGGAGCACTATCTCGTGGCTGACTAGGTCCACAAGAGCTCATAGGTCATAGCAGACTGCTCTCATTTCCAACACATTTGTGTGGAGACGGGACTCTACAGGGCTCCAAACTCCTTAAGTGAGGTGTCCCTGACAATGGGCTCCCCACCCCAGCAGAGACGTTCCATGGTGAGAGTTATCAGACGTTCCGACTGAAAGAAGGGGAGACCCAGGAGAGGTTGCCCTCCTGCATCCACCATGCCAGAGAGTGAAGCAGAGGCTTTGTCACCTTGATGGGATAAGACTGAGGGTGCGATGCTGGTGCCCTACCAGCTGGTGCTGGTGGTGACTACTGTGTGCAAAGTATCCACTGGGTTGTACTCATATGTAGTTGTGCCCGAGGCACCGTGAACACTCAGGAAGCTATCAGGCCTAACATGCGCTGCATGGAGTGTGCCTGAACTGATGTGCACTCTATAATGTAATGCACCATCTGAAGGATTGCTTTCCTTCTGTTCTCTGACAAGAAAGCCCTGGCCCTGGCGGTTTCCAGAACGGACCCTATGAAGAGCAGCTGCTGAGAGGCTCGAGTCTGCAACTTCTCAAGATTCAATAAAACTCCCATGGAGGTAAGAAACTGAGGCTGTGGCCACTGCTCATCCAGTCTGCTGCTTGGACAGACTGACCAAAAGTCAGTCATCCAGGTAGGGGAAAACCCGAAGCCAGAGTTTTCTTAAATGTACCGCAAGGATGGCAAAGCACTCTGTAAAGACTCGAGGTGCCGAGGACAGTCCAAAGGACAGGACTTGAAGCTGATAATGCAGACCCAGTACCATAAAACGGAGTAATCTGTGGTGGCCGGGGGGGGGGGAGCTAGGATGTGCTTGTAGGCACCCTGCATGTCCAGTAAGGCTAACCTATCCTGAGGCCTGAGGAGTGGGAGCAAGGTTCCCAGAGAGATCATTCTGAACTTTCCTCATTCCATGAACTTGTTTAAGTTTCTGAAGTTGAGAATGGGGAGCATGCCTCCTGACTTCTTTGGAACGAGGAAGTAATGGGAACAGAAGCCAGTGTTGCACTCTGCCTTCAGTACTACTTCCATGCCCTATTGTTCAGAAGGCCCACAATCTCCTTTGTCAGAAGTTCTGACAAATGAGCTGAAAGAAGGGGTTGCTTTCTGGGTGGATAATCTGAAGAGGTAAAATTCAGGGAGTATCCCTCTCTGATAATCCTGAGCACCCACTTGTCCATCTTAATGGATTCCCACTGACAATAAAACTGTGTCAGGTACCCCCTTACGTTAGAGGAGAGGTCTGCCTCGAGCAGTTGAGGCAGGACTGGGGCCAGGACTTCACAAAGCGGCACTAGGTGCTTTTGGGGCATGTGCCTTCAGCTGTGCTTTCTTTTGTGGCTGGGGAGGCTGAGACTTGATTTGAGCTCCCTTGCCTTTGCCTCGAAATGACTGCTTATTGTGGTAGAAACCTTGCCTTTTGCCTCTTTGGGGATAGGAGGGGGCAGGCCTGGAAGACTGGTTTTCTGGGAGGCCTCAAGAGACTGTTCTACCTGCTATCCAACCAGGCAAGAACCACCAAAGAGAACATCCATAAGTGCTGTAGCACATCGTTTGAGAAGCCACGTCTGAGCCAGGAATGTCTTCTTATACAAATTCCTGCAGCAACAGAGAGTGAGGCAGTGTCAAAGGTGTCCAACAGCCACTTTGAGCTAATGACTGTAAGGCTAAATACCGTAACAGTCTGGAAAATCTTCTGTTTGGTCTCAGATTCAGGCAAGGATTCTGCTAGAGACTTAAGACAGGTCCAGACGACATACTCATACTTACAAAAATGTCCCTGGTAGTTGGCTAGCCTCATGCTAAGAGCAACTGCAAAGAAAGCCCTTTTCCCCACAGTGTCTATCCTGTGTGACTCATTAATAGGGTATACAGTCACTTCTTGAGGAAGAATAGCTTTCTCATTCTCAGCTAATATGACAATCTTGTCAGCAATAGGCTGAGAAGCAAGGATGAGCCTGTCCTTAGTGGCAGTGTACTTACGGTCTATCTGCCTACAGACAGAGGGGATAAAAGGAGGCCTATTCCATACTGCATCTGAAAAGGTCACAAACTCAGGAAGAATAGAGGTTATGACATTGACCAGCATGGTGGAAATGTTGAGGCACTACAAACGGAGATATTTACCCAGGTTAATAGCCGAAGGTTCAAAAGTAAGTGGAGCATAAACAGCCAGGAAAGAAAGGTCCTCCTGGGGACCAGAAGGAGGACCTGGATTTAAAGTTTCCAGGCTGTAAAAGAGTTGTTGCTGCTGCCCTCAGAAATGATGAGTTCAGTGTCAGATTCATCCCCCTCCAGGTCCTTCTGGGGGAGTGGGTCTGGAAGAGGGATGGATCGTAGCTTCCCTAACCCAGTCCTAGCAATAGATAACACAGGCATTACCAACACAGGCAGAAGAGGAGTTGGCACCGGAGGCGGCACCATGACTGGGATAGGGTCCAGCACTGAGGGCCCCGACTGCGCCAGGGGCGACGCCAGAAGTAGCATCAAGCCCTGCCCCAAGAAACCTGACACTGGCACTGAGCCTGGTGCCACCTGTGGCTTCAAGGGTCTAGTCAGCACTGGAGTGACCGGCAGAGGTACCGGGGCTGGTCCCAATTCAATGACACAGAATGGGGGGTGTGGCCAGTGAGACAGGCATCAGCAGCGTAGTCACCGGCAAGCACCCGAGGCCACATATAAAGCCAAATGCTCTACCTGGCTAGAAGATCCCTGGCTGAGGCTAATGCCCCCACGCCTGAAGGGCCTAGGGCTGGCTCCGCAAGGAGGGGCAAACAAGCCAGACAATGTACTCACTGCTCCATAAGAGCTGCCCTGTGGTGAAACTGCCCAGGGTCCCCACAGATAGACAATGAGGGACTCCAGGCCTGAGCCCTCAACTTCCCATGAACAGAGTCCATCAGTGATACCAACAGCACTGGGGAAGGCCTTCTACTCTGAGACACACTGAGGACCTCGCTACAGACATCACAGAGGGCGACCTCAAGCAGCACCGTTTCTTCCCCTTCCAACTGGAAGAGGAAGAGTTCAAGGCCGAGCAGTGATGGGTTCCCAACTGGGATCAGGAATGGGCCCTCTTCTTTCTGTGTTTACAGGAGAGCTGGCCTCCCTCCCGAACACAAGACCGCCCATTGCCAGAACCCTTCCTCAAAGGGGAACGTGGACCAAACACGGTCCCGCCGCCACAGCAGTATGCCTGAAAAGGCTCGCTACCGTCACTGTCCATGGCCGTCGACCACTGTTCAGCAGGGCTGAGAGAGACTGACAGAAAGCCTGCTGTTTATTTGAATCACCACAAGGAATCATCTCTGTGAGTGAGAGAACTCTCTGGGCTTACAACATCAGCCTGCTGTTTATTTGAATCACCACAAGGAATCATCTCTGTGAGTGAGAGAACTCTCTGGGCTTATATCATCAGCCTGCTGTTTATTTGACTTTCGCTCACCAAAGGGGTTGCTGCTATACAAAGGCAGCGACATACTTCACTGTGCTCCCGTTTCCTTGTTATTCTGTGTATAGTATGTTCCCTCCCTTCCTCGCCAACCACCCACCCACGTCCAACTCAGTTTTTATAGCCGAGGTTAACCGGTGATAGGTGGAGCCTTGGGTACACAGGGAAGCAGGTGGGAGCATGGGAGCACATTAGCCAAGTGATCAATCAGTGTATCCAAATTGGGGTATAGTATCAGCTGATTTAATACATAAACCAGTTAATTTATTTGCACTTTTTTGCAGTACTAACCAATTTTGTAGGATTGGGTATATCGTTACTGGGTCAGAGGCTCAGCTAATTTAATTACAGAGTTTGCCAGCACTAGCAAATTGTTCAAACTGTAAATGCCTGTGCTATCTGCATTACCCAACTGTGGGGAAATAAGAGCAGGCCATACTAAACAAGGATAAAGTACAGTTACATTAGAACTTACCGTAACAGATCATCTTCGAGAGGAGTTCTTGCAGTAGGCTACAGCACAAGGACTGAAGCCAGCAGGCACCAGGACCCCACAGGATACTTCTAGCTAGCAGTCTATGACGGGGTACCACCCCCGATGTCAGCCAATGCGTAAAAGGGACAGTCCCCTAAGCCCAACCTCAGTTCTCCCACAAGAGACCCTGACAAACTCAGAAATGGAGAACAGAGGAGGTTCCGCCAAAATGAGGAAATAAAAACAGTCAATGGAGAAAGTCACAAGGGGGAAGGTGGGATGGAACGCAGCGCCTGCTGCAAGAGCTCCTCTCAAAGATCCACTGTTAGGGTAGATTCTTATGTAACTGTACTATCTCACTTTGAGGGGAAGCTCTTGCAGCAGGGAACACCATAAGGACTAATTCCCAAGCAGTGGAAGAACTCACCCCCGCCAACCAGGAGGAGGTAAAAGTCTGCTGAAATTGCTCATGAGAGCAGGCATTGTAGGACAGTGAGACCAAAGCCTGTCCTACGATGAGAGGCAATGTCCAAACTGTAATGCCGAATGAAGGTGTGTACAGAACTCCAAGCAGCTGCTGTGCAGATATCGGCCACAGACACAATTTTAATGGATAAAAAGGAAGCAGCCATACCCCTGGTAGAATGGCCTTTGACTGGTCCTGGCAAAGGCTTGTCATATTTGTGGTAGCAATTAACTATATTGTTAACTAACCATTTAAACAAAGTCTGCCTAAAAACAGAAGCACACTCAGTTCTTGGGGCGAAAGAAACAAACAACTGTTCAGACTTTCGAACAGCACGAGTGCGATCTAAGTAGTAAAGCACCCAGTGAACATCCAGCGTATAAAGCAGAGCCTCCCCTCTGTTAGAATACGCTGGGTAGTAAACTGGTAGGTGGATCTCCAGATTTAGTGTATACTCAGACACCATTTTGGGCAAAAACTTAGGATCCGTCCGCAATGATACCCTGTCCTTGTGGAAAACTAAATAAGGCTCTTTACAGATCACAGCCTGAAGCTCAGAAATCCTTCAAGCAGAAGTAATGGCAACTAAAAATAACACTTTCCGTGTAGCTCGCAACCTGCGGCTCATTTGAAGAGAAGCAGTGTAAGTTTTTCCAAAACAATAAAAGGACCCATGGGGAACAGGGTCCCTGATGGGAGGTCTGAGATGAAGAATACCCCACAAAAAAGTACGGGGAAGATCCAGCTGGCCAAGAGTTTTGCCCTCTACAGGCGCATGATACATAGAGATGACTGATAAATGCACCTTAATGGAGGAGTAGCACAGCCCTGAGTCTGACAAGGAAAGGAGGTACTCCAAAACAGAATTCACTGAACAGGTGAATGGATCAAAGTGGCGAGCAGAGGTCTAAATGCAGAACCACTTCTACTTCATCGCACAAGTGGCCCTGGTGGAAGGCTTCCTAGTGGCCACTAAGACATCTGCCACTCTGGAGGAAATGCCAAACCGAGCAACTACTAGGTCTGCAGGAGCCATCCGTGCAGGTGCAATGACTTGAGGTCCGGATGGAAGGAGGGCTGACTTTGCCAAAATGGGTGAGTGCCTAAGGAATGCACTAGCAAATGGGCGGGAAGGAGGGGTGGAAGAACAATGGGGAATAATAAAAACTGCCATCACAGAGGTAACAAGCCTTTGTGTGAAGCAAATAAACAAAATGAAACGATGTAAGAAACTACTATGGTTCTCAAAGGAAGTGGCAGTGAAGGTTCAAGAGAAAAAGAAAGCACTCAGGAAGTACAAGGAATCTCAGAAGGAGCAGGACAGAGAACTGTATCAGTTAAAGCAAAAGGAAGCTGGGAAGGCAGTCAGAACAGCAAAGGTCCAAACCGAGGAAAAGACAGACAACTCAGTTAAGAAGGGGGATAAAACCTTTTATAGGTACATCAGGGAGCGAAGGAAGACCAAGGGAAGGATAGTGAGGCTTAATAAAGGGGAGGGAGGGTGGGCAGAGGACGACTGTGAAAAGGCAGAGATACTAAACAAATATTTTTGCTCAGTATTTACAAAGGAAGAGGGGGAGGTACCTAAAACAAACAGTGGAAACACTCTGGATACAGAAGTTGATACCAGCCCATTTACAGAAGAAAGGGTTCTGAAAGAACTTTAAAACTGAAGGTGGACAAAGCAATGGGGCCTGATGGGATTCATCCCAGAATTCTAAACGAACTAAGGGTAGAACTAGTGACACCACTGACTACCCTCTTTAACAAATCATGGGAGGATGAGGTTGTACCCGAGGACTGGAGGAGGGCAGATGTGATTCCCCTTCACAAAAGTGGGAGCAAGGCAGAAGCAGGAAACTACAGACCTGTTAGTTTAACCTCAGTGGTAGGGAAAATGATGGAATCACTTCTGAAGGAAAGAACTGTCAAGTATCTAGAGGCCAGAGCGGCACAGGACCCAAGGCAGCATGGATTCACAGGGAAGGTCATTCCAGACAAATCTGATAGATTTCTTGACTGGGTGACCAAAGTAGTAGATCAGGGAGGGCTGTGACATGGCCTACCTAGACTTTAGCAAAGCATTTGACACAGTCCCACACAAAAGATTAATATACAAGTTAGCCAGCCTGGGAGTGGGTCCCAAGATGACAGCCTGGGTAAAGAATTAGCTGGAGAATAGGACACAGAGTAATAGTAAATGGAGTCCACTCTGAAGAAAGAGGGGTTACTAGTGGGGTACCGCAGGGTTCAGTATTAGACTGATCCCTTCAATGTCTTATAGCTTACATTGCAGAGGGACTGAAGGAAAAGTATGTCTCTTTGCAGATGACAAAGATCTCCAACAGAGTTGATGCACAAGGTGGGGTGGAAAGGATGAGAATGGACTTGGCAAGGTTAGAGGAATGGTCAAATGTATGGCAGCTTAGACTCAATGCTAAGAAGTGCAAGGTAATGCACCTGGGAAACAAAAACCCAGGGGAAGAGTACACAATGGGGGGTGAGATACTAACAACAACAAAAATGGAAAGGGACCTGGGGGTAGTCATATCAGATGACCTAAAGGTGGGCAAGCAATGTGAGAGGGCAGCAAGGAGGGCTGGGGGGATACTGGGATGCATAGGGAGAGGCATCACCAGTAGAAAACAGGAAGCTATTATCCCTCTGTACAGACAGCTGGTGAGACCCCATCTGGAGTACTGCGTGCAGTTCTGGAGACCCAATCTCCACAAAGACATAGACAGGATGGAAGCTGTCCAGAGGAGGGCAACTAAAATGGTGCAGGGTCTGCACCGGAAGACATATGAAGAGAGACTTAAGGAGCTTAATATGTATAGCCTCGAGGAAAGGAGGGAGAAGGGGGACATGATAGAAACTTTCGGCACCTCAAGGAATCAACAAAGTCCAAGAGGGTAGCATCTTCAAAAAAGAGGTGTGCAAGAACAAGGGGGCACAATTTGAAGATGGGGGCGGCTCAGAGTTAATTTAAGGAAGTATTTTTTCACAGAGAGGGTTGTGGATGCATGGAACTGCCTTCCAGAGGAGGTTGTGGAGTCAAAAACAGTGGTGGAATTCAAGCATGCATGGGACAGTCATAAGGCAATTCTAGGGGGTGGGTAGGAAGAAGTAGGCTGCTGGTTAACTAGGATCTGCAGCTTATCCATTAGGTAGGGAAATGGGCAGACTGGGTGAGCCAAGCGGTCCTTATCTGCCGTCAAATTCTATGTTTCTATAGTGCCCAGCTCCTGGGAGAGCAAGCCTGAGCTCAGGGGCAGAGAGATCAAGGATTCCACTGCCAGCTGCTAAAATAGTGCGAACCAAATCTGACGTGGCCAGTAGTAAGCTATTAGGATCGTCCCTGCTCCCACCGGCTACAATTTGAGAAGGACTCTCTGCAATAATGGAAAGGGAGGGAAGGCATACAGAAACCATCCTGTTCAAGACAGGGACAACGCATCTCACCAGAAAACACCAGGCCCTGGATCAAGCAAGCAAAAACTGGGCAGTTTGGCAACGAGTGGGGACGCAAATAGGTCTAACTCTGGCCAGCCCCATTTGTTGAAGAGCTCTTCGGCCACAGACTGAAGGAGTTCCTATTCACGTGTCTTGGATCGAAAACGGCTTAAAACTGTCGGCCAAGGTGCTCTGTACATCTGGGACGTGCACAGCAGTGAGTTCCAGATGATGCTCGATGGCCCAATACCAGACTCTCATTGCCTCCCTGAAGAGGGAGTAAGAGTGAGTACCCCCCCCCCGCTTGTTTATGCAGAAGACCGCTGACATGCTGTCCATCTCCATTAGGAGAAGGCCCGGAAGCAGATTTGTCTGGAATGCCTGTAGGGCAAAAAGGATCACCCGCAACTCCAATATATTGATACTGATATGGAGATATTACTCTTTGGGGGACCAAGTTCCCCGGGTCTGATGGTCTGCCAAGTGGGCATCTAACCCAGACCAAATGTGTCAGTAGTCAGAATCTGACGAGGAGACTACTGCCGAAAGTGAACCCCAGTGGAAAGATTGAAGGGCTTCAACCACCAAGTCAGAGTTTGGCGCACTGGAGTGGAGAACTTCACCAGCTGCTCCAAATCGTCTGTGCATTGATCCCATTGGACTCGAACGGTCCACTGTGGAACCCTCATGTGCAGGCATGCAAAAGGGACAATCCCGATGGCCATGCCACGTGCCCTAGCAGCCTCAGGAATACTCTGGTTGGGATCTGTTGAGATAAGGAAACCAGGTGAGCCTGGTCCCGAAGATGTTCTGCCCTGTCCAGGGGCAGGAAGACTTTTCCTTTGGTAGTGTTCAGAACTGCCCTGATGTACTGTAGTCTTTGGCTGGGTCACGGAGAGGACTTTGGGAGGATGAGAATGATCCCTAGGTCTCGAAACAAGGTAACAGTGTCTGCCATGGTGTTGATCAGTTGATCCCTGGAGGGAGCTGCCAAGAGGCAATCGTCCAGGTAGGGGAAGACATGGTGACCCTTCCTTCGGAGGGCCGTAGCCACTACTGCTACGCACTTTGTAAAGACTCATGGAGCAGAGGACAGGCCATACGGCAGGGCGCGAAATTCATAGTGGCTGCCTTGGAAGAGGATGTGAAGGAACCTCCAGTGGGGTTGAAATTCCAAAATGTGGAGGTAAGCGTCCTGTATATCCAGGGAACACAGCTAATTCTCCTGATGAAGGAGGGGGAGCAGGCCTGAAGGGTCACCATTCTGAATCTTTTATATTCTATGTGTTTGTTCAGGTGGCTGAGATCCAGTATAAGCTGTAGGTCCCGTTTTCTTTGGAACTAGAAAAAAGTGGGAATAAAAGTCCTTCCCTCTTTGATCTGGCAGAACTGGCTCTATGGTCTGCTTTAGTAACAGCGCTTGGATCTCCTCGAGTGAGGGAGAGTTATGACAGAGGGTAATGGGAGTTTATTGGTGGGTTGTCTGGGGGCATCGTCACAAACTCCAAAGTATGCCCTTTCTCCATCAGCTGAATAACCCATTGATTCATGGTTATTTTGTGCCATCCCTCTAGAAAGAGAGAAAAGTGCCCACCTCCACTGCTTCCCCAAAGATTCTGCTGGGGGATGGGGGTTGGGTAAAGAGTCACGCCAAGGAACCGGGAACAAGCAAATCAGCCTGGGCAGTTTTGGAGGCTCTAGGACCTGAACCTCCTGAGGTCTGAGAGATAGACATATGTTTAAAGGCCCCTCTGGTCTGTTGGCCTCATGGCTGTTGCCCAGAGCACCAACAAAATGGTTGACAGCGGTTCTGTTTTTGGTTAGATCGGTACATGATCTGTACAGATCTAACAGCCTTGCCAAATTCGTGAAGGCAAGTTATATTTTCCGACTCCTCACTGAAGAGGAGTGATCCCTCGAAAGAGGCATCCATAATGCTCACCTGGACATCTGGGGTAAAACGCGAGATGTGGAGCCAGGAATAACAGCAAAGGCAGATGCCTCTGGCCACTGCCCTAGCCACTGAATCTGCCAAATCACAGGAGGAACGTAGGATGCCAGTACCTATGTCCAAACCCGATTTCAAAATATGTAGCAGCTCAGCTTTCTGAGGACTGTCCTGCTGAGTCTGAACTGGTTCCACAGCCTTCTCCCACAAGGCGTTCCGATACTGGACCATGTGGACTAAAAAAATTCAGGAAGTGAATAGTGCAGGTGGCCAAAGCATAAACTTTCCTGCCGAGCTGGTCCACCTGCTTTGAGTCTTTGTCTGGAGGCAGAGTGCAAAGGTGCCAGGGCCTCTTGGAAGATTGTGCGCCGCTGTAATGACAATGAAGTTTGCACTCAGTTGCTCTCCAAAGAAAGGCTTGTCTCGAGGAGAATTACAGAAGCTATCAGTCTTCTTGGAAACAGCTGGGTGGAAGACAGGCATCTGCAAGCAGATTCAGTGATGTCCTTAAATGGATCCATCAGAGGAGGAACAACCACCGTAGGCTTTGCATCCTTCTGATGGAGAAAAATAGCCAGTTGGTGTCTCTCCTGGTCCAAATCTTCAGTGTCCCAGCCCATACTGGACTGGATGTGCCGCAAGACCTCCATGAAGGTCAGGTTATCAGCAGGAAACCCGGGGGTGTCCTTGGGGTCTGCCGGGGGGAGTATAGCCCCAAAGTCAGACACCATCGAGGAGGAAGAGGAACGCCAGTCCAACTCCCCTGGAGAGGAAGATCAAGAGGTCAAACTACAGTGTCTCTGGTCATGTGACCTACGTTGGTGGCTGCCAGAGGACCTGGAGGATGAACAACAGTGCTTTCGGCCATAACGCTTAGAGCGGCCCCTACCAGTGTCGTCTGATTGTGGGATAGGCTCTTTTGGCATAGGTATAGGCTGCAGAGGAGGAGTCTGAGGCTTTGCCCCCAAAGAAGGTTCCTTGGGAGGGGACGTAGGAGGCCTTTTTGGTATCAGGTCATCCTTGAACACGTTCCACCAGGATGTAAAGGGAGCCACGAGATCCGGCAGAGGATTCTGAGCAGCAGAGGGATTAGCGGGAGTCGCTGGGAGGACATCAATCCACACTTTGTAGTAGTTGCCTTTCCCTTTAAGACTGACCAGAAACGTCTTTAAGCTGGCTCTTCCCACCCACCTGGGTGGTAGCTCCCTCAGCTCCGCCGCTGGAAGCAGTGTTGTGCGCCAAAGCCAGGGAAGGTCGGGTGGGTTCGTGTGGATGAACATCATATACCACTCCTAGAGTAACCGGTTTTTCTAGGGACGTGGATATGATGTTCTGTCCACACTTTCTGGTAGACTCCTAGCAGTTCTCTGGGAGAAGGAAGGCAAGGCGCACACCCCCTACTTAGGGAACAGAGACTGGAGAACTGAGGCCCCAAAAGCAGCACCCCAGCATAACCCATGGTCAATGTGGTAAAGGGAAATTAAGGTGTGTGCTGACCTCCAGGTAGCAGCCTTGCAGATTTCCTGGACAGGGACATCCCTAGAAACAGCCACGAGGTATGGAGGGTGGAATGAGCCTGTAGCCCTCCGGGAGGCTCCCTACCCGCCAACCTATAGCAGAGGTTGATGCAGGATACAATCCACCAGCCAGTCTGCTTAGCTGATGGTCTGCCAGGTGTGACTTTAGTGTAGGTGACGAATAGCTGGCAAACCTCTCTCCGAACCCCAGTTGTGCGCTCCTTATTTATTTTGTTTTGTTTTTCAGAAACAACCTTTGAGCAAAATCTCTTTTACAAAAGGTTCCACGTCATAAGACACAGTACAATTCACAGCCATAAAATAACACAATATACATCAGGCTTAATTATTTACAGAAATCAGTTGTCAAAGGGACATTATAACAGCTAAACTTCACAATATACAAAAAAAAGAAATATACAACAGGCTAAAATAATTTCAGCAACAAGTTGTAGAAAGACCATTATATCAGCCGTACTCCAGGATAGCAGTCATGGCAAGGGGGAGGAGAAGTAGAGTAAGCAGCAGGGAGCAGCCACATGCCTAGGCCTTGTCTTCAGAGAAGAAAGTTGGGGGGGGGGGGGCAGGAGGAGAGTGAAGGGGTAGTGGCAGGTAGGCTTCCAGACTAGAGGGAAGGGGAGACAGGGAAGTGAGGGTTTAGAGGGGGCACACAAGGAAGGGGAGATGGTGTGGGACAGAAAGGTAAGGTGGGCAGGAGGGGATCTGGAAGACATCAGGGATATTCAAGGCAGCCGGGGGTCAGGGGTGACAAGGGGACACCCTAGCCAAAAAGGATGAATCAGTAGCAGAGAACAAGGAGCAACAGGTGGAGAACATTAGGTGCTCAGCAAGCAAGCACATGAACTAATGGAGACAAGGTACTGTTTGACTTCTAGTTGGCAAGCGCTCGCCTCAGGTCCAAAGTATGGAGCCTTTGCTCTGCCTCCGAAGTGTGACTGGTGAAGTACACTAGGAGATTAATCACCTGATTAAGGTGAAATTCTGGCACAACCTTTGATAGGAACTTCAGGTTGGGGCACAGGACAACCTTGTCCTTGTGGAAGACCAGGTAAGGAGATTCCACCGCACGCACCTGAAGCTCACTGATCCTTCTGACTGAAATGATAGCCACTAGGATAGCAGTCTTCCATGACAGGCGAGACATGTCACACCTATGCATCTATTCAAATGGCTTGCCCATCAGCTCTGTCAAAACCAGCAACAGATCCCAAGGTGGTGGTGCTTCACGCACTGGAGGGGAAATCTTCACCTGTGCCAACTGCTGACCAGCCTACATCCAGTAAGCAGAGATGGCTGCCAGGTGCACCTTAAGGGTCATCAACCGAAGGCCTGACAGAGAGGGACCACAGGTAATCAAAAATGCTAGCCACTGGACAGGACAAAGGGTCCAACCCCTTGCCCTGACACCAAATAGAGAATCTCTTCTATTTGACTGTGAAGTAGTCCCTGGTCGACCCCTTCCGAGATGCCGCCACAACAGTGAGGACTGTAGCGATTTGGCCACTGCTGTATAATATTGCAGATATATTTTTGTTACATATTTTTCTGTGATTTTGTTTATGCTTTAAAAGGGTTATGTGCAGAGGAACTAAATTCCCAAATAGATCATGAAATGACCTTTGACAGCGGGATACATAATTTTACTGAAAAGGTCGCAGGAAAGACGAGAATGTCTTGCAAAATATTTTACATTCCTCTGTGATCTGAGAACAGGCTGCTTAGCCAGGAAGCTAAGAGTCCATTTCAAAAGGATGGAAGTCCCTGGTTAGCTAATTAAAGGGAAACAGGTGTAATAAAATCCCAGGAGAGAGGGGAAGCTAGCCCCCGTCATAAAACTTTAAGGCCCTGGACACACTGGGGAACTTAAAATGGTTTAAGTGCCTTAAAACGTTTTAAATCCCCCTACCACTCTTTGCAAACAGACTATAAGCCCCTTAAAACGTTTTAACAAAACTGTTTTTAAACCCTGCTACATACCTAGTCTTAAAACCATTTTAAAAAACATTTTGGAGCTAGCGTGGTTTTACTCAGGTCTGGCCAGCAGCAAAAACGGTTTAAGCTGTAATGGTTTAACTAAAACAGTTCTAGCTGCAGTGAGTCCAGGCAAGCACAGTTCTGTGTGTTGGACTTAACACAAAATAGTTACAAGGAGAACAGATTTAACACTAACAGTGTGGCCACATTAAACCGTTATCAAAAATGGTTACTGGACTACAGCTCTATTTTCATACCCATGGACTCATCCTGTCACCGGGCAGGCTTAGAGGAGGAGAAGGGTCTGGCTGAGGAGCCACTGGAGCCTGTTTCCCCCAGGCTTATGGACAACCGGGGCCACTGACTTCGGCTAAGGTTGCCAGGCCTGGGCCTGCTGACCAGCCTGGGGTTGGGCTGGTTTGGCCACAGGAATAGAGGTGGTCTGAAATGGCTTCCTTTTCTGCTGCTGCTGCTTGGAGCCCTTTTGGGCAGATGTCATGGAGTCCAAGATGGCACTGGACTTCTCAATTTAGGTAAAGTGGCCCTTGCCCCCAAGACCAAACAAGTCGGTGCCCAGGAAAGGAACATCTGCCAGCTTGTGCCAAGTGTCTGCTGTGAAGGTTGAGATCCTAAGCCAAGCCCTGCAGCACATGGCCACTGTGGCCACCATGGAACGGGCAAAGGAGTCCCTAATGTCCATGGCTGTCTGGAGTGGTTGTTTTGCTACAGCCCAGCCCTGATCCCAGATCTGTTTGACCATGGTCTGGAGGTCCGTCGGCAGATGAGGAAGCACCTCATCCAGGATGCCCAGCAGAGCATGGGAGAAGTGGGCCATAAGGAGGGCCGAGCTCGCCTGGTGAAGACCAAGCGAGAAGGCAGCATAGACCTTTTTAGCTGTATGACCCAACTTTTAAGACTGTTTGTCGGGTGGCTTGTCAACATCCCCAGTGTTACCGCAGCACCTAAACACAGAATATGCCACCAGCCCCTCCGCTGAGGGGTGTTCCGTGAATCCCGAGAGGGAACCGGTAGGTACCGCATACTTGCGGGTCATCTTGGGCACAGGGTGTGGGGCAGGAAGAGGGGCATGCCAGAGCTCCAGAGCAGGGCCAAGAATGACCTCCACCACCAGGAAAGCCTCCATAGGAGAATCTCCCCGGTCGAGGATCTCAGTCAACGGGTAATGAGCCCATTTCTGGACCAGCTCTATTTTCATACCCATGGACTCAAGAGATCAGGCAGAGAAGGCCCATAAAAAAGGAAGGGCCTTTGTCCATCGAGAGATCTCCCCCCAACTCCACACTGACTGGACGGGAGTGCAGGGAGGAACCCTCCAATTTGGAGGAGTCATTAAAGAGGGGTCAGCCATCTGAGTCCCTGCTGACCCTCCGTGGACGGTGAGGGGTGACGGTGACCGACAGCCGATGGGGATGCCCACTGGCTGGCACAGACTCCTTGGTCAGAGTGCCGGCTTTCAGCTGGAGGATAAGAAAACACCGACAAGTACATTTAGCGCAAGTATAGCAGTGACCTGCACTTGCTCGAACAGGATATGTTAAACTGTTTGGCCAAGCCGCTGGCCATCTGGCGTAGTGGCTTGAGCCACCGCATGTGGAGCTTGAGGTCCCGGGTTCGGGTCCTGGTGTGGGAGGAAATTTTTCTTCCCTTGGTTTTCAATTTTTGTCGCCCCAGAGTTAAAAAACCTTTAGTTGGGGAGAGGGGGGTTTGTCCCCCTGCATAAAAAAAGTTTGTTTTTTCCATCTGGTTATGGAATTTTTTTTGCAACCATCACTGTTTGTGGCACTCAATCTTATGCTGCTTGCTGTTTTGACTTTGGGCGGTTTTTAGTCATGCTTATTGATCGACAATTTAGAAACCTCACCCTTATCACATAAAACCGAAGGCATCAGTCTGTTGTGTATAAGCCAGGTTATGGCCGGCATAGTAGCTGGAGCTGGCTTTATACCGTTGAGCACCAGCTGTTGCCACACGAGATCCTCGTAGTGTCACCGCAATTTGCACCAAAGCCTCTCCTCACCCAAGGATGAAAAGTAGCAGCAGCGATGCTTCCCATGGTGCCAAAAGGGGGAGCACCAACATCAGCGGGTACCGCTCTACCCAAGGGAATAGGACCGAGACCTTGACGGCGACTGCTAGGTGGACCAGCGGCAGGGCTCAGAGGGAGTCGGCGAACGCAAAGGCTCCTCCGGGTCTTGGTCAGGGACTAGAGGTGGTGGGTCAGTGGACTGATCCGTCCCTCCAACAGTCTGAGTCAGGACAAGAGTCCTGGATAAAGAAGTGTCAGCCTCTTCAGTCGATAACTGGTCTACCGGCTCGAGAAAAATCTCGGCCAAAAGACTAACCAATGTCTCAAGCCAACTGGTCCGATGGGGATACCGTGGAGCCGGTGGCCTGAGCTGAGGATTTGACCATGGTCGGATCTGGAGAAGCGTGGAAATTCAAAGCTCTCGACCGAGAGCGTTCCTGCTCCCATGAATGATGGCGAGACCATTTTTTGGACTTAGATTTGTGCCCAGAGGGTCCCTGACCGAGGGTTGGCAGGGACTGGCAAATTTCTTTGAAGGACCCCATGTCGTCGAGGCATAGGTCAGGAAGCATAGAGAATAACCCAGGAGCAGTTGTAAAATTCCACATAACTGTTTATTTGTAGTTGTAGTAACATTAAAAAAAAAAAAAAAACTTGTTCATAATAACTATAGAGGCAAAATAAAATCTCTTGTTCTTCCAAAACAAATCTCTCCCAGCAATTGCAGCTCAGCTCTTTTATGGGTTGTTTTGTTTTCAACCACCGTCCTCAAGCAAGCATCCTGTCTTTGCAAAACATTCTGTTCTCATAAATTTCGGGCAGGATCTGCTAGAACAGTGAGCTTCCTGAAGCCCCTCCAACCTTTGCACCCAAAAAACCTCTAGTTTTCTACAATTAACATACATTTCAACAGCAACACTAAACATCTTCCAAACAAAAGAGATCCCAATATCAGCTACATTTCCGTTCATTGATTCTCATATATTTTATATTAGCAGATATAGATATGCAAGGGAGGAAAAACAGACAGCAAGAGAAAACAGAGAGAGACAGGAGAGGCAAAGAATTGTGAGACTTTTCGGGTTGATAAAGTCCTAAGTCTCACAGGAAAATGTTGCTGTGCAACCAGACAGAAGAGAC
Organism: Neoceratodus forsteri; assembly: GCA_016271365.2. Lineage (NCBI taxonomy): Eukaryota > Metazoa > Chordata > Ceratodontiformes > Ceratodontidae > Neoceratodus > Neoceratodus forsteri. The sequence goes on from CM028137.1 coordinate 516,348,940, forward strand.
AGAAAAGGAAAGAATACAGATCCTTGCATTTAACCACTTTCTCCAAAATAAATGGGACAGGGTCCTATTCTACCCTGTCACATATATCCCCTCTTTAAGAGGGAACCTGTTTTATTAAACAGATTTCCAAAACTCTTTTCTAATAACACTTTCTTCTTTCAGCAATTAAGCACATTTGCATCCTTTTTTTTTATAACAGTACAGCAAAAAGTACAGTTTAAACCTCTATATTAGCTTTTTTTTTTCCCCCAACTATGAGAACCCTCAATTCCTGATCCATATCTAGACAGAAATAAACCAGGTTACTCACCTGTAACAGTAGTTTTAGGAGTGGTATATGTTGTTCATCCACACTTACTGGCATGTCCCCTTTCCCTTTAAGGATCGCCGGAAGTCTTCAAGCTGGCTCCTTCCACCCACTCGGGTGGTATAACCCTCAGCTACACCAATGACGCCAGATCTTGGCCCGCTAGAAGCCAGGTTTGAGCGTCTGCTGCCGGAGAGGTCGGGTGGGTCCGTGTGGATGAACAACATATTCCACTCCTAAAAAGTACAGTTACATAAGATCTTACCATAACAGTAGATCTTCCAGGAATGTCTCTTGCAGTAGGTCGTTACTTCTGGGAGGTTCCAGAAGGTGGTGCTATCACACGGCAGCTTCTTCCAGCAGTCTTTTCAGCAGGGACCACTCACACATGACATCACTTCCTGGCTCTGCCTATAAGAGTGGGTGGCCCCTGGTACTCTTCGTCCCCGCCAGATTCAGCTCATAAGTGAGGGTCCGAGGGTAACCAAGGCACCAATACGTCCCAACCCTAAGTTCTTAGATTATGATTTCCCCTATTAGAAATGGAAGGGGGATGGAGGGTGGGAAGCTACCTACTGCAAGAGACATTCCTGGAAGATCTACTGTTACAGTAAGATCTTACGTAACCGTACTATCCTCTATGGAATGGTCTCTTGCAGTAGATCATTACTTCTGGGAGATTCTCAAACAGTTATATCCTAGTGGGGAGGACAACTGTGGCGCTGTGCCTTATTGAACAGTGCGGCCGAATGACCAGTAGTTGTCTAAAGGCATTATCCAAGTTATATCGTCTAGTAACGGTCTGGATAGTGTACCAGGTAACCTCATTGTAATGTCAGGGATAAAATCATTAGTAAAACAAGCCAGAATGACTTATTGTTTTTCTCCCGTGGAGTGAGTCTGATCAAGACCCGATAAGGGTTATTATATTCATTATAGCAATAAATCATATGATGGATTCATCCGTATAATGGAGAGACTGGTAGGTTTCGGTGGCCAGTGGCCAAGGATATGGAAGTTGGAAAAAGTCAGATCCCATAGTGGAAAGGGTCTGAATAGGAGGTTTTAAGTACAATATGTTCCTGAGGAATACGCTGTTTATCCAGTTTCTGGTATATACTTGATAGAAATGGACAATTAGCTGAAGTTTTCGTGAATAATCTGGTGAAATAGTAGAAGGCTCTTGTGAGTAGGCAGTAATATGAATTTAGGATTTAGGATGAAACTGAAATTATATAAATGTGTCCATTTAGAATTATATGTGTTACTTAGTAACTCTCAGAGAAGTAGCAAAGAAATGTTTGCTACTTTGTTATATGTTTGTAATTTCTTTTACAAGGGAGTCTTTGGGCGTTAAACCTGGGGATTACAGACCTTCCAGGCTGTGGTGTTTTAGGGTTTCTCCCTTTGCCTTTGAAGTCTGGTCTGGTTATTAATTTGACTATAATGGCTACTAAGTAAGCATTAAGCCACGACGAAGGTGGCATCTAATGGTGGATTAATGCATGATCGGGAGGGTTGTGGCCCAAGGGCGTACAACGGCCCAACCATGCATTAATACCATTAGATACCACCTTCGGAGTGGCTTAATGTGCTTGTAATATGGCAAGTGTTCATTTAGTATTGTTTACATTCACAATAATATGCCACATACATCAACAGCTACTTTTTACACTGTTTAATGCAGTATTTTCTGTTGCTCAACCCTGTACTTTCTTAGTAGACATCCATCTCCTGAGAGCGCGTGCACATTCACAAGGCAGTATCTATTTATATTGTGATTGCTCTTTCCTGCACATTTATAACTGTCTAAAAGCTCTATTCCGCTACACCTAACGTGCCACGCTACCTTTCCTTGTAATCTAGATGGCTGTTTTCGCTCGTTTATTGTATTAACTTTTATCGTTCAATAGAGGATTGTGGGAACATACCTAATATTTAGATATCTCGCCTTTCGTTTCATTCAACATAGCGAGATATGCAGATATGGTTTATTTTCCCACAATGCACTCATTTCTGCAAGTTTCTGCTCCCAACAACTGATCATGCTCACAGTACCGGTATCGCTGTCACAGAGCTTTTCTGCGCTTTCTTGCTCTTCAAGCACTAGATCGCCTTTCTCATATTGCTCCAGGGATGTGACCTACTTGCTGCGATGCCATTCCATTACGATCCTCGACACCATAGATGCCTCTCCCACTCACGCCCCCTGGGTTTATTCCATATGGCCTACACGCGCGCTTCACTTTTCTGGGGCTCGTGCACAGCAGTAGGACTCCTGTTATGATTTCCTCTGCGCGCTTCCTTCAATACCAACACAGCATATGTCATGGATTAATCCCCGCTTGGTGTTATATCAGCTGACACGATTGAGCCAACTGGCTTCCTTGTTTGTCGTCCTGTTATTTTTATCATGTTACAAGTGTTGTTGTAACATAGAAACATAGAATTTGATGGCAGATAAGGACTGCTTGGCCCACCCAGTCTGCCCATTTCCCTACTTAATGGATAAGCTGCAGATCCTAGTTAACCAGCAGCCTACTTCTTCCTACCCCCACCTCCTAGAATTGCCTTATGACTGTCCCATGCATGCTTGAATTCCACCACTGTTTTTCACTCCACAACCTCCTCTGGAAGGCCGTTTCATGCATCCACAACCCTCTCTGTGAAAAAATACTTCCTTAAATTACCTCTGAGCCACCCCCCATCTTCAAATTGTGCCCCTTGTTCTTGCACACCTCTTTTTTTGAAAGATGCTACCCTCTTGGACTTTGTTGATTCCCTTGAGGTACTTGAAAGTATCTATCAAGTCCCCCCTCTCCCTCCTTTCCTCAAGGCTATACATATTAAGCTCCTTAAGTCTCTCTCCATAGGTCTTCCGGTGCAGACCCTGCACCATTTTAGTTGCCCTCCTCTGGACAGCTTCCATCCTGTCCATGTCTTTGTGGAGACTGGGACTCCAGAACTGCACGCAGTACTCCAGATGGGGTCTCACCAGCTGTCTGTACAGAGGGATAATAACTTCCTGTTTTCTACTGGTGATGCCTCTCCCTATGCATCCCAGTATCCCCCCAGCCCTCCTTGCTGCCCTCTCACATTGCTTGCCCACCTTTAGGTCATCTGATATGACTACCCCAGGTCCCTTTCCATTTTTGTTGTTGTTAGTATCTCACCCCCCATTGTGTACTCTTCCCCTGGGTTTTTGTTTCCCAGGTGCATTACCTTGCACTTCTTAGCACTGAATCTAAGCTGCCATACATTTGATCATTCCTCTAACCTTGCCAAGTCCCTTCTCATCCTTTCCACCCCACCTTGTGCATCAACTCTGTTGCAGATCTTTGTGTCATCTGCAAAGAGACATACTTTTCCTTCCAGTCCCTCTGCAATGTCGCTTATAAAGACATTGAAGAGGACCGGTCCTAATACTGAACCCTGCGGTGCCCCACTTGGACTCCATTTACTATTACTCTCTGTGTCCTATTCTCCAGCCAATTCTTTACCCAGGCTGTCATCTTGGGACCCACTCCCAGGCTGGCTAACTTGTATATTAATCTTTTGTGTGGAACTGTGTCAAATGCCTTGCTAAAGTCTAGGTAGGCCATGTCCACAGCCCCTCCCTGATCTACTACTTTGGTCACCCAGTCAAAGAAATCTATCAGATTTGTCTGGAATTACCTTCCCGCTGTGAATCCATGCTGCCTCGGGTCCTGTGCCCCTCTGGCCTCTAGAAACTCGACAATTCTTTCCTTCAGAAGTGACTCCATCATTTTCCCTACCACTGAGGTTAAACTAACAGGTCTGTAGTTTCCTGCTTCTGCCTTGCTCCCACTTTTGTGAAGGGGAATCACATCAGCCCTCCTCCAGTCCTCGGGTACCACCCCATCCTCCCATGATTTGTTAAAAGGGTAGTTAGTGGTGTCACTAGTTCTACCCTTAGTTCTTTTAGAATTCTGGGATGAATCCCATCAGGCCCCACTGCTTTGTCCACCTTCAGTTTTAAGACTTCTTTCAGAACCCTTTCTTCTGTAAATGGGCTGGTATCAACTTCTGTATCCAGAGTGTTTCTACTCTTTGTTTTAGGTACCTTCTCCTCTTCCTTTGTACATACTGAGCAAAAATATTTGTTTAGTATCTCTGCCTTTTCACAGTTACCCTTTGCCCACCCTCCTCCCCTTCATTAAGCCTCACTATCCTCCCTTGGTCTTCCTTTGCTCCTAATGTACCTATAAAAGGTTTTATCCTTCTTAACTGAGTTGGCTATCTTTTCCTCGGTTTGGGCCTTTGCTGTTCTGACTGCCTTCCCAGCTTCCTTTTGCTTTAACTGATACAGTTCTCTGTCCTGCTCCTTCTGTGATTCCTTGTACTTCCTGAATGCTTTCTTTTTCTCTAGAACCTTCACTGCCACTTCCTTTGAGAACCATAGTGGTTTCTTACATCGTTTCATTTTGTTTATTTGCTTCACACAAAGGCTTGTTACCTCTGTGATGGCAGTTTTTATTATTCCCCATTGTTCTTCCACCCCTCCTTCCTGCCCATTTGCAAGTGCATTCCTTAGGCACTCACCCATTTTGGCAAAGTCAGCCCTCCTAAAGTCCAGTACTTTTGCCTTTGTATGGCTTGACTCTATTGCTGTGTTTATTGTAGACCATACTGTTCGATGGTCGCTAGTTCCCAGATGGCTACCCACTTCTACATAGACTGTGATGTCAGATCTGTAGAGGCCATGTATGGGCCGGTTCTCTCAATGGTCTATTAATATTTTATTTGGTCTTTAGTGATACTGGATCGATAGAGGGTCTTGTCCAAGGTAAGGACTTGACATCAATGAACAATTTTTTTTCGATAATGGTTATATTTCAGATATTTAACATGAAAAACTGGGATGGTGATCCCTTTATTTGTTCTGTTGAGTAAACAGATATACGAGTTGGGGGCCTGGATGGCAGGTAGGCTTAAGCCACACAGCAACATCCAAATAAGAGACTGAAATGAGAATGTGCAGTGGGGTTAATCCACGTACCATGTGCATGATGTAGGTTTTGATGCGCCTCTGTTAAAAGCTGCATCTGTTATTTGTACTTATTGTTGTAACAGGCCCTGGTTGAGGTTGGAATCAGTGTCCACCATGAAATGGCACTATATGATGCAGGCTAAATCCAGATGTGATGGTCTAAGCGACCCATACTTGATCTCCACTTTAAATTGTCCACTGTTAGGGACATACACCTCCTTGTCTTTTTTTTTTTTTGAATGAAACCTCGTTGTGTTTCTGAGTATAAAGGCAGAATAACCCTACAGTTTCATTGAGGCCCTATGGAGAGGTTAGGGGTTCAGATATTTGAAATCATAGAGGTGTAGGCACTGTTGTCGTCAGAATGAAAGGCCGGGTAGGCCCAGAGGTAGTGAATGTGCTTTGTTATTTATCCTTTGTTTTCAGAAAACTCTTTGGTTGTGATAGTTATTTTTCCTTTTAAAATAATTTGTATTGGTTACTTTATTTGCAGTACAGTTTTTGTACTGTACGTAACTGTCTGCCTGAGGCTTGTAAGTCGTCCAGAATGGTTTGTGTTGCTGGACCAAACAGATTATCACCTGAAAACAGGGTGTTAGCCACCTTATGTTGTATAACATGTATACGGCTGGGAATTGTGAACCAGGCCTTATGTCATATAAAAATGCTTGTGGCAAAGTATATTTCATATCCCAGTCTTTAAAGGATGTTGATAAAGGTATTCATTTTAGGCATCAGTTGTTCCTTTTCAGGAGAAGGTGGTGATAAGAATACCCAAAGTATGCTGATATTTAGCATATGGCCCATATAATTCAGTATTAGAGTATTCGAAATACTTGGGCAAATATTCCCCCTGTAATTAAGGCTTCTAGAGTTTTTGTTTGCGGTTGCTGACCATATTAATTTTGTATCTGTAAAATGATAAATCATCAGGGGTGAGGTAGCCCTGGAAAGTTAAGCCTAGTCATCGTCACGAGAGGACATTATAAAAAAAAAGGGAGTGTGCCTCCCTAAAGTCCATGTTAGGAGCCCCATCATAATAAATCTCCTCTGAGAGGTTCTCCATTCTGTGTGGTTTGTTCACAGAATAGTATTCCTCCATAGGTGTCGGCGGTGATAAGGAAGAGAGAGTTCCAGCTCCATTTCTGTCCTCTTTGTAGGAGGCGGAGATATAGTATGAGAGGAGTGGGGTTTAGGTGGATCAGGTGTATGATCAAACCCCAAGGTTTATAAAATAATATGCACAATATTAGGTACCTGTGATGTGGTAGGTCAATAATTTTTTGGTTGTGAGCCCATCATGACTGTTGTACCTGACGGCAATGGGCATTACAGAGGATGAATGTATAATAGTATAATCCTGCACTCCTTTGGTGAGGAGCTTTTTTTTTGTCATATAATGAATGTGGTATATCCATAGGGGTAAAATATGTTGGTTTGCCCCATTTTCTCATGAGGTGTGACCCCATATGTGGTGAGGTGTCCTCATGGGTATATGCAGGAAGAAATAAGGCGGCGTCATCATTAAGGTTAGGGCCCCTGAGGGGCTGATGTTGAAATAATAGTCTTCATTGATGGAGAAAAAGCATCTAAAGGTATGATTTCATGATGAAAAACCTGCTCCTTCGACGGTGTAATGTGTCCCATTGACGGGGGAGCATAAAATGGGTGCTCCGTCGACGAGAGAGGCATTTCGGTTGACAGAAGGGTTATAAATGCAGGTTCTGTTGACGGAGAAGGCAGTCCCATGGTGGAATTCATGGGTTCCGTCAACGGGGGTGGGGTGGGGGAGGGTAGCCCTGTCGACGAGAGAGTGATATTCATATGCTCAGTAGACGGGGGAGGCAATCCCGTCCATGAGAGAGTGATATCTATGTGTTCTCTTGACTGGGGAGGCAGTCCTGTCGACAAGAGAGGCATTTTAAGAGCCTCCGACGACAGGGGAGTGTGCCCCATCGACGACAAGTGCTGTTTTGATGCTGTCGACAGGAGGGTTATCTCTGTCGATGGGGGAGCATGAAAATGATGCTCCATCGATGGGGAAAGCACTCATGTATGAGGAGGCTGTTTTTATGAGCCCTGTCAATGAGAAAGACTGGGTATAGGCATAAAGCTCCATTGACAGGGAAAGGACTCCCATGTATGAGGAGGCTGGAGACATGCACCCCGTCGACGAGGAGGACCGAGTTTGTGCTCTGTGGATGTGTAAAGCACTCCCATGTATAAGGAGGCTGGCTGTATAAGCCCCGTCGACCAGAAAGACGGAGTAGAAGTATGATGCTCTGTCGACGGGGAAAGCACTCTCATGTATGAGGAGTCTGTTGTATTTGTTAGGTTCAAAATGCCCTGTCGATGATGAAGATAGAAAGTTTTGGAAGACGACTCGGTGGATATGGAGCCCTTGGTGTGAGCCCCCGAGTCTGTAACATAAGTGTTTTGTCTTCCATTAAATGGTTTTTTTAAAAGCTGCTGTAACCTTCCTTTTGGTTACAGAGTTTTGTTTTTGGCGTAAAGCACAGGAGTTGGTGCCGTGTATGAAGCCCAGGCTCCTCAGGCTATAAGGTTCAGTTCTCGTCAGTGACTGCTTACACAGAAGATTGAGCTAGCTGCTGTGTGACCTGAAGCCGGTGGGAAAATGAACGGAGAGTACCAGGAACCACCCACTCTTATAGGCAGAGCCAGGAAGTACATACATAGATACAGTCGGCAGATAAGGGCCTATGGCCCACCCAGTCTGCCCATTTGAGCTTGTAAGTTCAGTTTGTTTTCCTAGAAGTCTGTTGCCCCTTACCTCTGACCTCCAGAATTCCTTTATGTTTATCCCATGCATTCTTAAATCCCGTGATTGTTTCAGCCCCCACCACTTCCTCTGGCAGGGTGTTCCACTTGTCCACCACCCGTTCTGTGAAGAAATTTTTCTCATGTTTCCTCTGAATCGTCCTCCTCCAACTTCATCCCATGCCCTCTTGTCCTGGAACACTTTTGCTTAAAATAGTGTTTTCCTGCACCCTGTTCCTCCCTGTAAGATACTTGTATGTCTCTATCATATCCCTCTCTCCTCCTCTCCTCCAGGGAGTACATGTTCAGTTCCTTCAACCTGTCTTCATAGGACTTGTGATGCAATCCATGCACCATCTTTGTTGTCCTCCTCTGAACCTTCTCCACCCTTCTATGTGCTTACGTAGGTATGGTCTCCAGAACTGTACACTGTACTCCAGTTGGGGCCTCACTAGTGTCTTGTATAGCGGAATTATGACCTCCTTTTCCTGCTGGTGATGCCCTGCCTACATCCCAGCATCCTATTTGCTTTACCTGCTGCCTTGTCACACTGTTTCCTACCTTGAGGTCATCAGAGATGACAACCCCAAGATCCCTTTCCTGCTTGGTGCATGCTATATCCTCACCCCCAACTGATATATTGTGCCAGGGTTTTGTGCCCATATGCATTATCTTGCACTTCTTTGCATTGAATTTCAACTGCCAAACCCCTGACCATTCTTCAAGTTTCTGCAGGTTGCTTCTCATTCTGTCTACACCCTCTGGTGTGTCTACTCTGTTACACAGCTTTGTGTCATCAGCAAACAGTGAAATTCTGCCTTCTAGGTCCTGCGCAATGTCACTGATGAAGATGCTGAATAGGACTGGTCCCAGCACTGATCCCTGTGGTACCCCACTGGTCACTCTTCCCTCTGTGGAGTGACAGCCATTTACCACCACCCTCTGTGTCCTGCCACCCAGCCAGTTACCTACCCACCACACTACTGTCCTGCCCACACCCATATTCCCAGTTTGTGTAATAGTCTTCTATGTGGCACAGTGTCAAAGGCCTTGCTGAAGTCCAGATAGCCATGTCCACTGCCCTCCCCTGATCCACCTCCCTAGTCACCCAGTCAAAAATTCAACGAGGTTGGTCTGACATGACCTCCCCTGGTGAAACCATGCTGCCTTGGGTCCTGTAGTCCATTGATAACCAGATGTTCCACCAATCTCTCCTTCAGTAGTGCTTCCATGATCTTCCCCACTACCGAGGTGAGGCTGACTGGTCTGTAGTTCCCTGCTTCCTCTTTGTTCCCACTTTTGTATAAGGGGACTACATCTGCTGTCCTCCAGTCTTTGGGTACCTCCCATGTTTCCAGTGATCGGCTAAACAGGATAGCCAGAGGTTCAGCCACCACCTCTCTTAGTTCTTTAAGGACCCTGGGGTGCACCCCGTCTGGCCCCACTGCTTTATCAACTCATTACTTCCAGTTCCTTCAGGACCCTTTCTCGTGTAAAGGGACTTGTGTCCATTTCTGCACCATTCTCACCCTTTGTACTCCCTTCAGACCCATTACCCTCCTCTTCCTCAGTAAAGACTGAGCAGAAATACCTGTTCAATATGTCAGCTTTACTGTTGTCATCCTCCACGCGGCTCCCATCCTCCCCCTTCAGTCTCACTATCCCTCCCTTTGTCTTTCTTTTTTCACTTATGTACCTGTAAAAGGTTTTGTCCCCTCTACCCACTGATTTTGCAATGTGTTCTTCTGTCTGAGCTTTGGCTTCCCTTACTGACCTCCCTTTGCTTCTCCTGGTACTTCTCCCTATCCCCTTCTGCCTGTGTCTTTTTGTATTGCCTGAATGCAATGTTTTTGGCTTTCATTTTCTTTGATACCTCTTTGGAAAACCATAATGGTCTCCTCTTCCTTTTCCTCTTGCTAACCTGCTTAATGCATAATTCTGTTGTTCTTGTAATCCCCATTTTAAATACTGCCCACTGTTCCTCAACCCCTGATTCCTGTCCCATTCCCCTTAATGCCTCTTTCAAGTATCTCCCCATTTTCCCAAAGTCTGCCCCCCTAAAATCCACAATACATGTTTTTGTGTGGTTTGGTTCTGCTCTTTCTGTGATTTCAAACCACAATGACTGGTAGTCGCTGTTTCCCAGGTACTCCCCCACTGTTACCCCCATCACACTGTCCCTGTTTGTGAGCACAAGGTCCAGTATTGCCTTCTGCAGAGTTGGTTCCATGACCAGTTGCTTGAGGAAGGCACCCTGAAGGGAGTCCAGGATAAATCTGCTCCTAGTTGATGCTGCTGCTGGGATGCTCCAGTCCACATCTGGAATATTGAAGTCTCCAACCAGTACTACCTCACCCTTGTCTGCCATCCTTTGGATGGCTAGCATCAGCTCCCTATCTGTTTCTTCCTTCTGGGCTGGTGATCTATAGACCACACCTGTGCGGATGGCTGTCCCCATTTTCCTTTCCAGCTTAACCCACAGCACCTCTCCCCCATTTTGTTCCTCCTGGATCTCTGTGGCCCTTATGTCATTTTTCACATACAGTGCCACTCCTCCTCCCTTCCTGCCTGCTCTGTCTCTTCTGAATATGTTGTAGCCAGGTATGGCCATCTCCCAGTCGTGGTTATCATTACACCAGGTTTCAGTGATGGCCACAATGTCCAGGTCTGACTGTATCATGACAGCCTCAGATCTTCCATCTTGTTACTACGGCTCCTGGCATTTGCACACATGGCTTTCCATGATTTGACCTCCCAGACTGTTTCACTGTTCTACAGGCCCTTTCTTGGTTGTCATTTATCCCTGGTTCTCCTTGCTGTCTGCCCTTCTGCTGAATTTTGCCCTTTTCTGCTTATCCACCTCTTGGGCACTAATCTCCATCTTTTGCACACTGCTTTGCAGAGATAGCCCTCCTCTGGTTCACTGGTTCCCTGCTAGCTGTGGGGTGAGCAAGTAGGTACTCTCCTTGCTGGCCTGCCACCCCTTTGCTAGTTTAAATGCTCATCAATGTAGCATTTAAACTATCATTAGTGCTTGATTCCCCTCCAGGATGGATGCAGGCCGTCAGGCTTGAACAAACCTCCATCCTCCAGGTGGGTCCCCAGTCACCAATGAATCCAAACCCTTCCTCACAGCACCAGTTCTTCAACCATGAGTTAAAGTTCCTGGTGCATGCACTCCTATGCTCTCCCTTGCCTCTCACAGGTAGTACTTCTGAGAAAGTGACAGAAGTAGCTACTTGCTTGAGACCCCTCCCCAGTTTCATAAACTCTTCCTGAACTTCCGTTGGCTCCCCATTTGCCAGGTCATTAGTACCTAGGTGGATAATGACATCCAGTTCACCCTCCCGTCTTGCCTTCCCAGTGATCCCCAGGATCTTCCTTCCTTCCATCCGTCCATGCCGTGGCACCTGGTAGGGACCTCACCTCCCTGTTCTCCCCCTCCTGTGTTCCTAGCTGGATCCCTCTTATGATGGAGTCCCCCACCAGGATTCGCTTCCTCCTCCTCTGGGGTCCACTGCCTTCCCCGCTGAGGTCACCTCCTTGGCTAACCTCCACATCCTTTCCTTCCACTTCTCTGGGTACCTCTATTTGGTTGTCCTCATTTGCCAGTGTGGCATATGAGTTCTTGAGTATAATAGGATCTGGGATGTGCCTCTGCCTGACTCCTCTAACCTCCTGAGCCCACTGTCATCCAAAGTGCTCCTCGTTCTCGGCATCCTTTGAGGCAGTTGCATTGGACTGGGTGGTCCTGGATAGGGGTGATGGTACTCCTGACCCAGTTTACTTCTGCTCTGAGTCTGGCTACCTCATCCCGCAGTCCACAGAGATGCGTGCAGATAGGGCAGCACCTCAGTGTCCAGAAGGTCTGCCTGAATGTGGCTGCCCCACAGCCACTGCATTGCACCACTCCCCACATTATACTGCAATTCCACTACTTGTCTGCTACTGAAGCTCTCCTAGTTCCCTTTTTATTAATTTACTGTACTAAAAATCCCGCCACTGATCCTCAGATTTTTTTTTTTTTTAAAGAAAAGAACCAATAAATAAATAAATTAGTCAAACACTTGTCGTGCTGAGGGTGGGCTTCTTCCCCTTATGCCCTCCTACTTCACACACCCCTTACTATACCCTGTGTTTTAGCTCCTGTCAATCAGATTTAACAGGGCATATAATTAAGAGTTGGGGAAGGGGGGTAAAATTTGCAGCAATTAAAGACAGCACAGAATTACACCACCACTATGTTTAAATTTTTAACAGCCCAAAAACAATTATAAGTAAAGACAACAAAGAAAGTATAGTGTCACTAAAAGCCCACAATCTAAGTTTAAAAGGAAAATAGCAATTACCAGTTCCTCTAAAGCACTGAATTGAATATGTTTCCTTCCTTCCCCTTCTGGCTTCTTCGTGATGTTGTGTGAGAGTGGTTCCCGCTGAAAAGACTGCTGGAAGAAGCTGCCGTGTGATAGCGTCACCTGCTGGAACCTCCCAAAGTAATGACCTACTGAAAGAGACCATTCCGTAGAAGACCAACGATTACAGGTGAGTAACCTATTTTTCTAGGATCGTGGATATGTTGTTCATCCACACTTATTGGCAGACTCCTAGCAGTTCTCCGGGAGGAGGGAGGCAAGGCACCCACCCACACAAAATACTTACTTGGGAAATAGAGATTGGAGTACTGAGGCCCCAAAACCAGCATCCCAGCGTCACTCAAGGTCGATGTGGTAATGGGTAATGAAGGTGTTCGCGGACTTCCAGGTAGCAGCCTGACAGATTTCTTGGACAGGGATGTCCCTGGAAGCAGTCACCGATGCAGCGGTATGGCAGGTGGAATGAGCTCTAATCCCTCTGGGAGGCTCCATGCCCACCAACTCAAAGCACAGACTTATGCAAGATCCACCTTGCAATAGTCCATTTTGCTGCAGGTCTGCCAGAAGCGGCTTCAGCGTAGGTGACAAATAGCTGGTGAACCTCTCCTCGAATTTCCACCGTCCTCTCCTTATTTATAATACGAGAGGGATCATCTCAGGTCCAGGGTATGGAGCCTGTATTCATAGATACATAGACAGTGTCGGCAGATAAGGGCCTATGGCCCACACAGTCTGCCCATTTGAGATTGTAAGTTCAGTTTGTTTTCCTAGAAGTCTGTTGCCCCTTACCCCTGACCTCCAATGGCCTCCATTGTGTAATTAGGGTAGTATACTGGCAGAGTAAACACCTGGTTAAGGTGAAACTCTGATGCCACCTTCGGAAGGAATTTTGGGTGGGGGCGCAGGACAACCTTGTCCCTGTGGAAGACCAGATAAGGGGAGTCCAGCGAAAGCACCCGGAGCTCCCCTGTCCTTCTGGCAGACGTGAAAGCTACCAGGAAGCCTGTCTTCCACAACAAGTGTGACAACGCACAGTTGTGCACTGGTTCGAATGGCTTGCCCATGAATTTTGCCAGTACCAGCAGTAGATCCCACAGAGGTGGAGGTTTATGCACCGGAGGGGAAATGTAATCCAGGCCTTTGAAAAAGCACCCGACCACTGTCTCCTGCGCCATCAGCTGACTGACCGGCGCCCAGTAAGCAGGTGCACCCTAAGGGTCGATGATCGAAGACCCCCTTTGGACAAAGACCAAAGGTAGTCGAGAATGTTAGCCACTGCACAGGACAAAGGGTCCAGACACTTGCCCCGGCAGCAAATGGAAAATCTTTTCCATTTGAAGGCATAACATTTCCTGGTTGATTTCTTTCTGAATGCTTCCACCATGGTCAGGACATCCTCGGAAAGACCCAAAGCCTGGAACTCTAGCCGCTCAGGAACCAGGCTGTGAGGTGCAGGGACTGAAGGTCCGGGTGGAGAACCTTCCCCTGGTTGACTGAGATCAGGTCCGGGCATGCTGGAAGCCACTCCAGGGGCCTGCAGCTGAGGCTGAGGAGATCTGGATACCAGAACTGGCGTGGCCAGTCTGGGGCTACCAGAATTACCTTGCCTTGTCCCGCCTCACCTTGAGGAGCACCTTGTAGATCAAGGGAAATGGAGGGAAGGTGTAGAAGATGCCTGGAGTCCACGGCCTTGAGAAGGTATCCCCCTGCAGAAAGCATGAAACAGTCTCAGCTTGGTGTTTTCCCTGGAGGCAAACAAGTCCACCATCGGTTTGCCCCAGTGGGAGAACAGGTTGTATCCTACCTCTGGATGAAGAGACCACTCGTGGGATGTCTCGCCTAAGCGGCTGAGAGCATCTGCCAGATGGTTTGAGGCTCCTGCCACATGAATGACTAGGAGATCCACCTCCAGATGGCTGATGAGGGTCCAGATGAGGAGCGCCTCCCTGCGAAGCAGACAGGAGTACGTGCTGCCCTGTTTGTCGAAGTAGTACACGGTCGTGGTATTGTCCGTCTGGACTTGGACCACTTGACCCCAGAGCTGAGGAGCGAAGGCAGACAGTGCCAGTCTGACTGCTCTGAGCTCTAACAGGTTGATGTGGTACTGGGACTTCTCACAGGTCCAGAACCCATGGGCCCTTTTGTCCCCCATGTGGGCTCCACAGCCCATGAGAGAGGCATCGGTCATGAGGACAGCCGTCGGCTTGGGGTGGACAAATGGGATCCCTTCCTGCAACCGGTCTGGGGCGGTCCACCATTTGAGAGCATCCCACATCTTCTGGGTTACAGTGAGCAGCTGGTCAAAATGACCATGACGCCAAGTCCACTGGGCATCCAGCTCCCACTGGAGGGGGCATATGTGCCACCGAGCCCAACGTACCACGGAGGTGCATGCTGCCATGTAACCCAGAAGGCGTAGAAAGTCCCTGGCAGGGTGCAATTGCCCAACCAGAAATGATTAGGCAAAGGAGGAGAGAACCTCCACTCTGTCCACCGGGAGTCAAGCTCTGGCTTGATGAGAGTCGAGCTCTGCCCCGATGAAGCACATCATCTGAGAAGGCATGAGTTCCGACTTGGCCTTGTTGATCAAGAGGCCAAGTTGGGAGCAGATCTGAAGGGCCAGGTCCCTGGACCTCTCCACCACCTGCTCGGAGGGACCTGCTAAGAGCCAACTGTCAAAGTAGGGGTAAATTCTGACTCCCCCCCCCCGACGCCCGAGATGGGCGACCGCCACAGCAATGCATTTGGTGAAGACCCGTGGGACCGATGACCGGCTGAATGGCATGGCTCAGAACTCGTATAGGGTCCCTTCGGCCCTGAAGCAGAGAAATCACCAATGAGACGGACGGATTGGGATGTGAAAGAACGCGTCCTGCAGATCCAGTAAACAGAACCGCATGTTTCGCTCCAAGGATGGTATGATCTGGGACAGAGTGACCATCCGAAAGGTGCGTAACCCGAGATACTGATTCAGGTCGTGCAGATCTAGAATGGGACGACAGCCCCCATCTGCTTAGGCACCAGGAAGTACCTGGAGACAAAGCCTGGGTCTGCTGGAGAATCCGCCACTAGAGCTACTGCCTCCTTGAGGAGCAGCTGAGCGATGTCATCTCGGAGAGCCGACTGACTATGGACGGATACCCTCTCCTCCCAAGGGACGCGGGCTCGTCTTGGAGGGTACTGCTCGAATTTCAGAGGCAGTCCCTGACCGACCACCTCCAAAACCCACCTGTCCGTGGTGATAGCGGACCAGGTGGAAAGGAAATGGTGGAGCTGGCCCATCACGGGAGGACCTAGAGTTGGTGTGATGGGAAAGCAGGTGCCAGTCCCCACCCTGTCACTGAGCAGGCTTGGAGGAGGAGGATGATGATCCAGGACCTGAACCTCTGCCTCCTTTATGGACCTGGGAGGGCCCGTGCTTGGGCTGGAGATGCCAAGCTTGAGCTTGCTGCTGCCCTCTGGGGGAAGAGTGCCGGAAAGGCTTCTTCTTCTGCTGCTTCTTACCCGAAGAACCTTTAGCAGAAGTAGCATCCAAGGTGGCACTGAACTGCTCAATACTCCGAAAGTGACCAGCCACACCTGGGCCGAAGAGGTCGATGCCCTGGAAAGACACATCAGCTAGTCTGTGCTGAGTATCTGCAGGAAAGAGGAGAGTCTTAGCCAAGCCCTGCGGCGAGAGGCAACTGCGGCTGCCATCGAGTGGGCACAAGAATCCCCAATGTCCAGGGCTGTCTGAAGCTGCTCTTTGGCAACCGCCCGGCGTTGTTCCAGGACTTGCTTGACTATGGTCTGCATGTCTGCGGGGAGGTGTGGGAAGACATCATCCAAAGACCCCAAGAGGGCATGGGAGAAGTGTGCCATGATGACAGTCGAACTTGCCTGACGGAGGCCTAAAGATGAGGCTGCATAGACCTTTCGAGACGAATGATCCAAGTTTTTGGATTCCTTCTCGGGAGGTTGGTCAGTGTCAGGAGAACTGCCAGTACACCTGAACACAGAGACAGTCACCAGGCTCTCGGCCGAAGGGTGCTCTGCGAACCCCGCAACAGGCCCCATGGGCATCGCATACTTGTGGGCCACGCAGGCAGACTGAGCTGGACAAGAGGCAGGGCACTGCTGAAGTTCTAAAGCCGGGCCAACTATGGTCTTGGCCACTGGAAAGGCCTCCGTCTGGGTATTCCCTCTCTTGAGGATGTCCATGAGAGGGCACTCCGACTTTTTCTGGATAGGTTCCAGGGACATCCCTGTAGACTCAGAGATGAGGCGAAGAATGCCCTGAAAAGATGAAGGACCTTCCTCCGTCTCTAGCCCACCAGCCAATTCGTCATCCCCAGGATGAGAATGTAGGCCGGTCTTATCTGAATCCTAGGAATCCGGATACAACAGTCGACTGCCTAGGTCACTTTCGCCCTGCCAAGGCCGGTCTAGGGTGACCGTGACAAAAAGATGCCGGGGAAGCCCGGTGTCTGGTCTATCTCCCTTAGAAGGAGCCCCTTCCACAGGCTGTTTGGGCGCCAGTTCCACCACGATCAGTGGAGAGACCAGTTTAGGCCAAACCGGAGGTTTTGCTGGCTCTGCAGGCAGGGGAACTGACTTAATTGGCTCCGAAGGAGTCTGCTTCGGACTGGGAGGTGAAAGCCAAGTAATGGCCGGGGTAGAAGCCAGGGTCGGCTTGTGCCCAGACAAAAATCAGCTGTCGCCACGAGGTCCTCGTAGTACCAACAGAGTTTCCGCTGGAGCCTCTCCTAATTCAAGGATGGATGAGGACAACCGATCGCATTGTCTTTTTCTTGAGTGCTTGTGGCTCTTCCTCGGCCTGTCGGTCGAGGAGGTCCTAAACTTCAATCGAGATTGGACGGGCAGATTCGGTCGCTCGGGAGACACCGATGGGACCGGTAATTTCCCGGGGTCGGGGACCACTTCCTCAATGGGATTCCCAGAGGGCTGGGTCTCCTCTTCGGGGAAAGAAAGGACCGGAGTCTGACAGAGAATCGTCGACCGGAGTCTGCGATAAAGGGTCGATGATTATTTCAACCTCGTCGATAGACACTTCAGTCGATTGGCCAGACAGCAAAGCTGAGAAGCCATCGGCCAAAGAGGCAATTTTAACCCAAGTTGAGACTGCCGGATCCTGGGACCGAGATCTCTCCTGATCCCAAGAATGTCTTCGCCAAGACGAAGACGATCCCGGGTCCTTTTCCCACTATGGAACCAAGAGGAGTGTGTGCCTGCAGAACCGTCTCCCTTAGCTGGGAGAGACTGGCACAACTCTCGGAAAGACCCTTGAGAAGGTGGAGCCCAGGTTGAGCGAAACAAATAAGCTCAGAGAGGAAGATTATGCAGCCCGAGCCACTTCCTCCTTGATTTCACCAGAGGGTTCCATTTTTCTGGCCTCCCCAACTTCAGACATGCAAGACGCACTTCGAGGTGTCATGGCCGACACCCAAGCAGTATACACATGTGGTGTGGGGATCAGTGCATGACATTTTCTGGCTGCACAAACACCGGCGAAATCCAGGAAATCAAACAGTCGTACCCATCCATAAAAAAGGACCCACTAATAAACCAGAAAATTTTAGACCTATAAGTCTAACATCCTTAATTGGAAAAATATTTGAAGTTTGTTAAAGAAATATTATTAGAACATCTTAATAACAACAAGTTTATGGATAATAATCAACATGGATTTATAAAATCAAGATCATGTTTGACTAATCTCCTGACTTTCTATAATAAAGTTACTGAAGAAATGGATAATGGTAACTCGGTTGATTTAGTATTTATAGACTTCGCTAAGGCATTTGATAAAATTCCCCACCTTGAACTAATAAATGTCCTGAAAGAAGTTAAATTAAATCAAAACATAATTAACTGGATAAGGATGTGGCTCAGTGGTAGGAAGCAGAGAGTGGTGGTAAATGGTGAACTGTCTGAATGGGCTGGTGTGACTAGTGGTGTTCCCCAGGGATCGGTGTTGGGGCCATGCCTATTTAATATTTACATCGCCTCTCTACAATCAAATATAAACGAGGTATGGCTACTTAAATTTGCTGATTGCCGTTTGGGATCCATTGTAAATAATAGTAATGATGGCACTATTCTGCAAAACTTCTTAGACGAAGTCACTTTATGGGCCCATGAAAAGAAGCTAGTATTGAACAATGATAAATGTAAGGAGATGCATATGGGAAAACATAATCTCAAATGTACATACAAATTAGCAAACCAAATATTACATCAGACCTTAGAAGAAAGAGACCTTGGGCTTGTTACACCAGATACGAAATTTAAACTACATTGTTCTAAACAAATCAAAAAAGCTAATCAGAACTTAAATTGTATATTCAGACATGTGGCAAGCAGGACTAAAGAAGTTATGCTGCCCTTGTACAGTGCTCTGGTGAGACCCCACATTGAGTACTGTGTCCAAGTGTGGTCGCCATACACCAAGGAAGAAATTAATAATTTAGAAAAGAGTACAGAGGCAGTTTACCAGGACAATAACAGGAATGAAAGGAAGGCTTATGAACATAGGCTTAGGAATTAAAATTATATTCCTAAAAATATAGAAGGCTTAGGAGACCTCGTCTCATATATGGTTTATTACAAAATTCTGTACTCCTTAATGGTACCGGGCTATATAAATCTGAACTTAGGCAAAGCAATCATAGACATAATAAACAGTTATTGATTGGGAAATGGCATTCACTAAGGAGAAAAAATTGGTTCAGTATAAGATCAATTACAATATGGAATAGTCTCCCTGCAATTGTTGTGGATAATACAAGTATTGATGCCTTTAAAACAAACTTGGATACAATAATGACAGATGATTATAAATATAGTTATTAGATTAAAATGAGGCAAGCATTATGGACATCGTCCTCTGGCTTGATTAACCTATGAAACCTATGAAAATTCGTCTTCCATGATCGAAGCAGAGAAGTCGTGGTTGCTAATGCAAACTACATCAAGTTTCGGAATAACCGAAGGTTTAGAAGCCAGGGCCTATAAAATGCAGGAGCACGAAGTAGGCAGCCTGAATCTTCCAGCGGAAAGGAAGATCTGGCGTCATGGTGTGGACCCGAGGGTTATACCACCCAGATGGGTGGGAGAAGCCAGACTGAAGACCTTCCGGCGATCCTTAAAGGGAAAGGGAACATGCCAATAAGTGTGGATGAAAAAAATAACCACAATCCTAGAAATCAGCATTACTAATCTCTTTACCAGATTTGTGAATCACAGAGAATATAAATGGCTGCAATGCCAGGTACAACCATGTGATTCTAGCATTTGTATCTTTCATCTGGTTAAGCCAACAGAGAGGATTGTGATCAGTTACAAGAACAAAATAAATTCCTAGCAAATAAAATTTTGAAGGACTCCATGGACCACTTTGCTGCTAAACATTCTTTTTCGATAGTGGAGTACCTTTTCTCTCAGTCATGCAACTTCCTACTTATATACAAAATAGGATGTTCTTTCCCATCTATATTTTGACATAGGACAGCACCTAGACCTACCTCAGATGCATCTGTTTGTAGCAGAAATGGTTTCTCAAAGTCTGGGCTTCTTAAAACAGGTGCTGAACATAATGCAGCCTTTATGGCTTGAAAAGCTTCATCACACTCGGTAGTCTATTTCATATTATTTGGGTACCGTTTCTTTGTGAGTTCAGTGAGGGGAGTAGCTTAATCAGCAAATTTGGGAACAAATCTCCGATAATAGCCAGCCGGCCCTAAACATGACCTGACATGTTTGTTTTAGGTACAGGGCTGTTAACTATAGTTTCCATTTTAGAAATCTCTGGTTTGACTTCTGCATTTCCCAACACACAGCCCAAATATCTGGTTTCCTGTATGCCCAATGCACATTTAGTAGGATTACATGTCAGACCTGCATTTTTTATAGCTTGAATAACTGCTCGTAGGTGTTCCAGGTGGGTTTCCCAGTCTGGACTGTACAACATGACATCATCCAGGTATGTAGCACAATAACCAGTGTGAGGGGATAAAATGACATCCTTGTACCGCTGGCACACCATGTAAACCAAAGGGCATGGAGGTGAACTGACAGAACCCTATAGGGGTGGCAAATGCAGTTTTATCTCTGGATTCTTCAGCTAGAGATATTTGCCAGCAACCCTTGGTGAGATTGAGGGTACTGATATAATTTGCACTTCCTAGTCTGTCCACCAAATCATCTATTCTGGGCATAGGATAACTGTCAAATTCTGACACTTGATTAAGTTTCCAGAAATCAAGGCAGATTCTAACACCCCCTTCTTTTTTGTTTACAATTACCATGGGAGATGACCAAGGACTCCTCAATGATACCCAGTTCTTTCATTTTTTTGTATTTCCTTAACCACATCAGCTCTTAATCGCTCTGGCAACCTGTATGACTTTTGCCTAATAGGACGAGCATTCTTTGTCACTATTACATGCTCAACCCCTTTTACTCGGCCTGGTACCCAGGTAAAAGTACTGTTAAATGTCTTTAGCTCATTATGAATGTCTGCAGTTTGTTCTGAGGTTAAGTAACCATTCACCTTTATACTATCAGCATTTACAGTTTGTTCCAGTCTATCATAAGCTACATCAATATCTTCCTTATCAGTTTCTGGTAAAACTAGCAAAGCAGCTTTTGACATTTTTTCAACCCATTTCTTGAAGAGGTTAGCATGGTATATCTTAGTAGGAATTTTTTCTGTCAGGGGTCTCAATCTCATAGTTAATAGTGCCTGTATGTCTAAGAACTTTATAAGGCCCTTGCCACTTCATTAACAGTTTATTTTCTGTTGTGGACAACAGCAGCAAAACCTTTTCACCTGGCTGGAAAACTTTCTTTTACCCCATGGTCATAATATACCTTCTGTTGGTTTTGAGCCTCTCCCTGATTACTATGGGCAATTTCAACATATTTTGCCATCTTCTTTCTTAGGGCACACATATAAGAATGTTGTTTCTGAGTGGTGTTATCTTCCCACGTTTCTTTCATCACATCCAGTGACCCTTTTGGCTGCCTACCATACAGCATTTCAAATGGTGAAAACCCTGTTGATGCCTGTGGCACGTCTCTGTAAGCAAAAAGTAGGTAAGGCAAGTAATGGTACCAATCTTTCCCTTCCCCTTTTACAAACCTTTTTAACATGTGTTTTAGGGTTTGGTTAAAACGCTCAACAAGACCATCTGTCTGAGGGTGATAGGGGGAGGTTCTTATGGTGGTGATACCTAGCAGTCTCTACAGCTCCTTAAGCAGTACAGCACCAAAATTACTACCCTGATCAGTAATAATTTCTGCAGGTATGCCCACTCTGCTGAAAATTTTAGCTAGCTCTGCTGCAACTTTTGGGGCTGTACAGTACGCACTGGAACTGCTAAATACTACCAGGATAAATCTATTACCCTTTTTACTTTTGTCTAAAGCACCAACCACATCCACTGCGATTCCCTCAAAAGGCACATCTATTAAGGGTAGGGATACCAGGGGCACCTTGTCTTTTCTAGTGACCGGGGCTACTTTCTGACACTCCACACAGGAATTAGAATAGGTACCAACATCTTCATGAATTCCCGGCCAGTAAAATCTATACAGCAATCTGGCAAGGCTGCGATCCCTCCCTGAGTGACCAGCACACAGAATTATGTGCAATCTGTAACAATTCTGTTCTATACTTCTGTGGTATAACTAATTGTTCTGTCTGTTCCTGTGTCTGAGGTTTAACCCAAACTCTGTATAGCACCCCATTATATTTTTTAAACATTGGTCCACCCTGTTTTGGTTTCACCCCCAGCTGCTTAAAATTACCCTGGAGAGAATCATCATTAGCTTGTTCTGGAAGAAAATCACAATCAGTTATCAGTTTAGTTTCAGCATTTTCATATTTTAACCCTTCATGTCCATCGGTCATTTGTTGCCACAATTTTTTCAGGCTTTGTCTTTCTTTCCTGCATTTCCAGATCTTGGAACTGTGTTCAAACAAGTCCTAATCAAAATCACTGAAAGGAAATGTGTCCCCACAGTCTGAAATTTTCTTTGCCTGAGCTCGTCACCACAGATGCTGAAACATCAGGACTTGCTTCCTCTTTGTTCATCTCAGTAAATCCTGGAAAGTCATTTCCAACAATCACAGGTACAGGTAACTTTGGTACTACCCACACTTTCATTTGGTGCGACACACCTTTAACAGTCAGTCACCTGGGTGGTGGGATAGTATCGAGCGTCCCCGTGGATCCAGATGACACTAGTACCTGGTTCCTTCGTACAATGTTTTCCCAGCACTTTAATATGCACTAGGGTCTGACTGCTTCCCGAATCAATGAGTCCCTTTACAGTCTTTTTTCCCCCACCTTCACATCTGTTGGGTACTTACCCCAGTTTGCCAAGGACCAATCTGCTCCAGTGCCACTCTCTTTATTATGGCAGTTTCTTGCAAAATGACCTGGCTTGTTAGTTATAGCAGATAACGTCCTTTGGCACAGATTTGTTATCCCCACCAAGTTCTTAGCAGGCTTGGAGTTTAAATGGGAAGAAGAGCTTCTTAGCAGTGCTTGGCTGTTACCTCGCTGCTGTGGCGTCTGTCTGGCCATTTGGTAGTTCTCAGCCAAAGAAACAGCTCCTTTACCCACAGCTGCACATCTGTAGGCAAGATGTTGATGAATTGCTCCATGGTAAATGTGTCGGTGTGTGGGACTGTTTTGCTCTCTGGTTGGATCCACTTCATCAGGGGTTTTCCGAGTCAGGTGAAGGCTTCTCAAGGACTGCCAACCAAGTTGTACCTCAGAGATCGAAATCTCTGTCTGTAGGTCTCTCTGGAGAGGTCATGCCTTGTCAGGATTTCACTTTTCACCAGGTCACAGTTTTCGGACTGTGCAATGTCCATACTGATGTAGGCAAGCTGGGTTTTCCCTGTCAGGTAGGGTACCAGTCTGATTGTCCATTGCTGCTTTGACCACTGGCAGGCTGTGGCAACTCTTTCAAAGGTGGCCAGGTATGCCTAAATATCATCTGAGGGACACAACTTAGTAAGTTTAATGGCCTTTAAGTTGCTTGCATTTCGTTGCTCCTCTGGATCTGTGCTGGATCCTCTGCCTTTGACAGCCTGCAAGACATCAGTCATCGCTGCTTCTGTCGTTGCATCTCTTCTCTCATCTGCTGCTTCTGTCGTTGCATCTCTTCTCTCATCTGCTGCTCCTGTTGCTGCATCTCTCGTCTCTTCAACGCTTCTAACCGTTGAATTTCTGTTTCTCTCTGCTTCTCAGTCTCTTTTTTGTTGTATAGCCCACCATTTGAAAAAGTCCATCAGGCTTTCAGGTTCTGTCATTGCCTGTTCTTTTTCCATAACTTGTGCTGGCTGTACAATCTCAGACTGGACTTCTGTTACAGAATCCATATATTCCTCTGTGCTTCCCTGGTACTAGGTCCAGTACCCATGCACAAAACTCATGTCTTAGAGTATGCATGGTTTAAATCCCACCGCTCACACCATCTGTCATCGAGGCACAGGTCAGGAAGCATAAGGAAAAATCCAGGAGCAGTTGTAAAATTCCACAAAATTGTTTAATTGTAGTTGCAGTAACAAAAAAAAAAAACTTGTTCATAATAACTATGTACACATGAAAAAATAAATCTCTTGTAGTCTCCCTTGTTCTTCCAAAACAAATCTCTCTCTGCTATTGCAGCTCAGCTCTTTTATTTTTTTTTTCAACCCCCATCCTCAAGCAAACATCCAGTCTTTGCAAAACATCCTGTTTTTAGTAAATTCTGGGCAGCATCTGTTAGAACAGTGAGCTTCCTGAAGCCCCTCCAGCCTTTGCAAAAGGTTCAGATATTTGCACCCAAATAACCTCTAGTTTTCTACAACTAACATACATTTCAACAGCAACACTAAACACCTTCCAAACAAGAGAGATCCCAATATCAGCTATATTTCCAAACATTGATTCTCATATATTTTATATTAGCAGATATAGATATGCAAGGGAGGAAAAACAGACAGCAAGAGAAAACAGAAAGAGACAGGAGAGGCAAAGAATTGTGAGACTGTTCGGGTTGATCAAGTCCGAAGTCTCACAGGAAAATTTGGTTGTGCAACCAGACAGAAGAGAAAGAAAAGAAAAGAATACAGATCCTTGCATTTAACCACTTTCTCCAAAATAAATGGGACAGGGTCCTATTCTACCCTGTCACATGTACCCCCTCTTTAAGAGGGAACCTGTTTTATCAAACAGGTTTCCAAAACTCTTTTCTAATAACACTTTCTACTTTCAGCAATTAAGCACATTTGCATCCTTTTTTTTATAACAGTACAGCAAAAAGTATAGCTCAAACCTATATATTAGTTTTATTTTGTTTTTTTTTCCAATTATCAGAACCATCAATTCCTGATCCATACCTAGACAGAAAAAAAAAAGGTTACTCACCTGTAACAGTAGTTCTAGGAGTGGTATATGTTGTTCATCCACACTTATTGGCATGTCCCCTCTCCCTTTAAGGATCGCCAGAAGTCTTCAAGCTAGCTCTTCCCACCCACTCTGGTGGTATAACCCTCGGCTACACCAATGATGCCAGATCTTATCCTGCTGGAAACCAGGTTTGTGCGTCTGCAGCCGGAGAGGTCGGGTGGGTCCGCGTGGATGAACAATATATTCCACTCCTAGAAAGTACTGCTACGTAAGAGCTTACTGCAACAGTAGATCTTCCAGGAATGTCTCTTGCAGTAGGTCGTTACTTCTGGGAGGTTCCAGAAGGTGGTGCTATCACATGGTAGCTTCTTCCAGCAGTCTTTTCAGCAGGGACCACCCACACACAACATCCCTTCCTGGCTCTGCCTATAAGAGTGGGTGGTCCCTGGTACTCTCCGTTCCCCGCCGGATTCAGCTCATAAGTGAGGGTCCAAGGGAAACCGAGGCACTAGTAAGTCCCAGCCCTAAGTTCTTAGATTATGATTTTCCCTATTAGAAATGGAAGGGGGATGGAGGGTGGGAAGCTACCTACTGCAAGAGATATTCCTGGAAGATCTACTGTTACGGTAAGATCTTACGTAACCATACTATCCTCTATGGAATGGTCTCTGGTTTTCTATAATTAATATACATTTCAACAGCAACACTAAACATCTTCCAAACAAAAGAGATCCCAAGATCAGCTACATTTCCATACACTGATTCTCATATATTTTATGTTAGCAGATACAGAAAAGCAAGGGAGGAAAAACAGACAGCAAGAGAGACAGTGAGCGGCAAAGAACTGTGAGACTGTTCAGGTTAATCAAGTCCAAAGTTTCACAGGAAAATTTGGTTGCGCAGACAGAAGAGACAGAAAAGGAAAGAATACAGGTCACTTTCTCCAAAACAAATGGGACAGGGTCCTAGTCTACCTTGTCACACCCCATAAAAGTAGAGCCCAGCTGGAGTGGCACAAAGGCAGAAGCTGAGGAGGAGTGGGATGTGGACTGGGCCGCCGCCTCCTCAAGTGCCACAAGCTGTTTGGCGGATCCCACAGCCACAGACACAACCCAATGGGCATCACTGGATTTGACCGGAGGGTTCCATTCGCTCGGTCAGCCTAACTTGAGTTGGGCTAGATGGTCCTCAAGAACAGAAGGATGAAAGAAGTGGCAAAAATCGCAAGCCTGGGAATTGTGCTTGTGCCCCATGCAGTAGACTCACGTGGAGTGCAGATCAATTCAGGACATCTTCTGCCCACGAGGGCACTGGCGGAACCCAGGAGCGGACTTGATATCCAGTGTGGTCACAATCAGTGATCGGGCTGAAGACAAAGAATTCCAAACTGTTTAGGAAGCAAATCCAAAGATTTAAGTCACAAGGGCCTACTCAGTGTAAGAGTGGTAAGGAGGGGAACCTGCTTTTTCCAGCGGAAAGGAAGATCTGGCATCATGGGGCAGAGCCAAGGAAGTCAGTCAGTCTTAAAGAAAAAGGCAACTGCCAGAAAGTGTGGCTAGAACATCATATCCATGTCCCTAGAACCTCACAGTATAGTGCACCTGGGCACAAACAACCTGGAGGGGAGTAGGGTCGAAGAGGTGCAGGAGAGGTTCAGAGAAGTGGGATGGATATGCAATAAACAGGGACGTTCAGTTGCTTTCTCTGAGATTCTCCTGGTACTATACCTAGAGCAAGTATGGCCAGAAAACAAAGAATTATGGAGTTCAACGAATGGCTGGGGGAATGGTGAGAGACCACAAGGTATGGATTAGTGTGGGGGGGGTAGGACATGGGAGAACAAGGATCTGTATGCACCAGATAGGCTGCATTTGAGTAAGGAAGGCTCAGGGGTCCTGAAGCAAAAGCTAGGGGAGTACATAGCACCCAGAATTAATTTAAACTAAGTAAAGGTGGGGGCCCAAAGGGTTGGGTGACAGACAGTGCCATCAGGTGAGGGAGTCCGTTAGGCCTCCCCCCACCAAACTAGTCAGGAGGGGAAGCAGGGCTCCAGATAAAGAATTTTTGGGATGAGTACTGTTACTCCTGATTTTGAAAATGAGGCAAGTAAAATCAAATTCAGATGCGTACAAATAAATGTCTGGATGGAGTGGAATGAGGAGTACTTTTTAAAAACAATACAGTTTTTCTAGACAAGAACTGATCATGTGCCAACAATGCTTCAGCTAATGTTGGCAGGTAGGAGTAATTTACTCACCAGTTTTAAAATACTGTGAGTAAAACAAAACTAGGATGCATACAAGTGCTGCAAATAACTGCTCCTTCTAAATCACCAGTTATGTTATGAAGCACTATTCTATGGAGTGTGGAGCATTTAAAAATGTTGGGCAAGTATTGGTACTCATTAAAAAATTTTTCGTAAAAGTATTTCCTAAAACGAGGCGAGTAAAATAGATTGGTACTCACCTTATCTGTAGCCCTGAGGGAAACTATGGGAATTCAAAAAAGGGGAGGCAAGAGGGGAAGGGCAAGGAGGGGCAGGGGTCACGATGGATGGTGGTTTCCTTGAATGCAAGGAGCCTGGGAAACAAGGCAGCAGAGTTTATTTAATTTATTTAGTTTTTGTTGCTCGGGTAAGTGCACTAGACAAATTCTGCATATTTTCAGGCACGACCCAGGGGAAGGGGATACCAATGAATGCCAACTGACCTTGAACCAGATTAAGCTGTTGGTGGTATTTTTGTGAATCTGTAGGCACTAATGGTGGAAGGAGAGGTGGACATAGCAGCCATCACGGAGACATGGGCCTCCCAATACCAAGACTGGGACCTAGTGATCCCTGGGTACAGACTGTACCACAGGGACAGAGAAAAGAAGGGGGGAGGGGTGGCTATTTATGTAGGGGAAGAGATATTGTGCAACAGAGATGATGGGGAGGAGGGCAGGGCTGAAACCTTATGGGTACAGTTCCAGAACTCAAGAGAGAAGGTTAGATTGGGTAGTCCACAGGCCACTCTCTCAAAATGAGGAAAAGTGACTGACAGGGAGTTGGGGGAGCAAATGAGGTTTAGCAGTAAGGGCAATACTGTGATAGTAGGGGATTTCAATCTGCCAGGGGTAGACTGGAGCACCCCAGCTACCGCAAGTGCCAGGGAACATGTTCTCCTGGATGTCTTCCTGACGCAGAGGATAATGGAGCCAACCAGGGAGGGAAACATACTGGACCTTATGCTGACAGATGAAAAGCACATCCAGGACATAGGGATGGATACCCCCTGGCAAGAAACAACCACCGCACAGTGTGGTTCTTCCTCAATCTAGGTAAGGAGACTGCCACAACCAAGACAAAGGTAGTGGACTTCAAAAGAGCAGACTTTAGCAGGATGGGAGGCATACTGGGAGGGTCCCTCACCAACATCCATCCAGACATGGATGCCGACCAGAAATGGGCCATCATCAAGCTAGGTCTGGCAGAGGCCACTAATTCATGTACAAAGATCCAAAGAAAGAAGGTCAGGTCCAAAAAATGAGCTGGTTGAGCAGGGAGGTAGTAGAGGGTGTGAGGGGGAAAAAGAGCTGCCTTCAAAAGCTATAAAAGATACAAAAGAGAAGAGGACAGGGAGGAGTATGTGAGGAAATCCAGATTAGTGAGTATAGTACTCAGGGCAGTCAAGGCTTCAAGGGAGCTACAGCTGGTCACAGGGGATCAGAGAAGGGGAAAAGGATTTCTTCAGGTACACAAGGGAGAAGTGAAGCTGTAAAGATCAGATTGTCAGGATCAAGAAAGATGGAGGGTGGGCAAAAAAAGGGGGTGAAGCAGGCAGAAGCACTCCGTGAGTACTTCTGTTCAGTGATTACCAGGGAGAGGGATGGGCCTATTCCTCAGGAGAAATGCGGCATGGGGGAGTTGGGGTAGGATGGGCGATCCAATGAGCACGGTGTTGGAGGGCCTTAGGTCTCTGCAGGTGGATAAGGAGTCAGGGCCGGACGGCGGGCATCCAAGGGTCCTGAAGGAGTTGTTGCAGGTCCTGGCAGGACCTCTAGCAGACTTATTCAACACCTCCCTGGGGACTGAGCACATGCCCCAGGACTGGAGGATGGCACATGTG
Source organism: Neoceratodus forsteri (assembly GCA_016271365.2). Taxonomy (NCBI): domain Eukaryota; kingdom Metazoa; phylum Chordata; order Ceratodontiformes; family Ceratodontidae; genus Neoceratodus; species Neoceratodus forsteri. The sequence continues at coordinate 516,377,925 of CM028137.1, forward strand.
GTGCCCCTCCACAAGAGTGGACCCAAGGATTAACCAGGTAACTACAGGCCAGTCAGCCTTACCTCCATCGTGGGGAAGCTAATGGAGACTATCCTTAAAGAGCTGGTGATCTTTCTGGAGGAGAATGGTCTCCAGGACAATAGGCAACATGGGTTTGTCTCAGGCACACCATGCCAGACAAGCCCGACTGACTTTCGACTGGGTGACAAGAACACTCGATAGAGGCCACGTGGTGGATGTCCTGCATCTGGACTTCAGCAAGGCCTTCGACTTGGTGCCACATGGAAGGTTGACTAGTAAGGTGAGAAACCTCGAAGCAGGGGAGAAACTAGCTGGATGGGTTAATTGCTGGCTGCAGGACAGACAGCAGAGGGTAGTTGTAGGGGGAGAACTCTTGACTCCAGAGTTGTAACCAGCGGGTCCCACAAGGCTCGGTACTAGGACTGGTGCTATTTAACACCTTCATTGCCGACATATTGGATGGGATTAGGAGTAATATCAGCCTTTTTGCAGATGACACAAAGATTGGCACAGAAGTGGATAGTTGAAAGGGAAGGTATTCCAAGAGAATTTGGCAAGACTTGAGCACTGGTCAGACACATGGCAGCTGGGGTTCAACACTAAAGTGCAAAGTCATGCACTTGGGAGACAAACCCAGAGAATATCTACTGGCTAGGGGGAGTGCAGTTATTCACTTAAGTGAAGGAGAAGGATCTGGGGGTACTAGTCACAGGGGACATGAATCACTCAGTGCAGTGCAGGAAGGCAGCGGCCAAGGCTAATAAGATGCTGGGGTGCATTGCCAGGGGAATCACCTCTAGGAGAGAGGAAGTCATTCTACCACTGTAGAGATCGTTGGTGAGACCTCTCATGGAGTACTGTGTGCAGTTCTGGTATCCCAATTTAAAGGAGGACGTCAATCTACTGAAGGGGGTCCAGCGCAGGGTGACAAAGGTAATACTTGGACTGGGGGACAAACCAGATGAGGAAAGACTGGGGAGCTCTACATGTATTCCCTGGAGGATAGAAGGGAGAGAGGGGATATGACTGAGACCTTCAAATATTTAAAGGGCATGAACAGAGTTAGTACTGAGGGCATATTTAGATTAAGGGACACAGTCTGAAATGGAGAGTAGAAGATTCAGGAGGTCAATGAAGAGGCAGGAGTTCACGGAAAGGGTGGTATTAAAGTGGAACGCACTGCCAGAGGAGGTGATATCACTGAATAAATAATTACTCACCATAGTAATGTTGTTTCTTCTAATGGAGTCTTGCTGTATTCTGACAATCTGCAGTTAGCCTCAACACTTGAACTGCCCCAGAGAGGAAAGGGTTAACTTTATGCCAAGGCATAGATCGTTGAGCTCGAGGTCAGTTTTCAAACCTCTGTCTCTGGTACACTTCAGTGTAACCATCAGATTCTTACGAGTACTAATACTAACTCATAGAACAGAAATTGTTTTCAAGAAAACTTCTGAAAGCCAAAGGCAACAACAAATGGGGTCAGAAAGACTCGGGTCAAGAACCCCCAAAAAGAAAATCTTATGTAGATAGTGATAATAAACAAACACTAATAAAACAAGAGGACCCAATCTAAGCAGAATGGGATCTAAAAGGTGCACCTCTGGGGTGCAACACTGCACCTGCCAACCCACAACCCAAAACACAGAGGTTCTGAGAGGAGGGGCAGGGTGGGAGGTCAGAATATAGCAAGACTCCATTAGAAGAAACAACATTACTGTGGTGAGTAATTTTTCTTCAAACAACATGAAATCTTGCTGTATTCTGACAATCTCTGAACTACCAGGAGTACCTCCATGGAGGAGAACTACAGAACCTACTTAGGAAGAGAGACTCTGCACACTACTGGCGCCAAACCTAGCATCACTTCTGGCTTGGGTATCCAGACAATAATGCTTGGTGAATGTGTGAACAGTTTTCCAGGCTGCTTTAGATTTCCAGGAGGGAATATCCCCAGCTGCTGCCAAGGAGGCGACAGTACCCCTGGTAGAGTGTGCCCTCAGGCCTGAGGGAAGGTCTTTGCCCAATTTAGTATAACAGAACTGGATACAAGAAACAATCCATCTGGCAATAGTTCTCTTAGTGGCAGGTTTACCCATGTCCACCTCACCATAAGTGAGAAACAACTGAGAACAGCCACCTCTATGGACCTTGGTATGGTCAATATAATAATTCAGTGCCCTTTTTACATCCAGACTGTGCCACCTTCGCTCACCTGAGGAAGAGTGGTCAGTGAAAAACACAGGCAGAGACATGGTCTGGTTAAGATGGAAATCTGACAACGTTAGGGAGACATTTTCTATTTGTCCTGAAGATCACCTTATCTCTGTGGAAGGAAACAGTCAGGTTCCACTGACAAAGCCTGTAACTCACTGATCCTCCTGGCGAAAGTAATGGCTACCAGGAATACAATCTTCTAAGTCAAGTACTTTAGCTCTGCTGAATACAAAGGCTCAAAGGGAGGCTGCATAAGCTGTGCAATACAGATATTCAGGTCCCAAGATGGAGTTGGTTCCCTAAAGGAAGGACTGAAATGAACCAGCCCCTTGAAAAACTTACTGAACACAGGGTGAGAGGCTAGGGAAGATCCATTCCCTGCTGAAAGGAAAGCAGAGACAGCTGCTAGGTGAACCTTAAGATCAGTAGACCTGAGGCCTGAAGTGTTCAAATGGACTAAATCGTCCAATGCTGTGGAAATGCCAGCAGAATCTGGCTGTACATTCCTCTGAGACCACCAAATGCTACACCTCTTCCACTTAAGAGTTATAAGTTTTTCTGGTAGAAGGTTTCCTAGAAATCTTCAGAATATCCAAAGCACCTTGTGAAAGGTGCAATCCTGCATACTCTAACTAAGAGCCAAGCTTGGAGTCTGAGAGACTGAGATATCAAATGCTCCCCCTGAGAGGAAGACAGGAGGTCGTGCCTCCTGGGAAGACAGAAAGGGATTGTTATTGCCAATGATAGCAACAAATGGTACCATGGTTGCCTGGCCCAATCCAGAGCCACCAGGATTGCTGTGCAGGGTTGAGACCAGATCTTGATCAGTACTCTAAATATCAGAGGGAAAGGAGGGAAGGCATAAAGAAACCTGTTTGTCTAATCCAACAGGAAAGCCTTCTAAGGAACAAGCTCTAGAAGTGGGGTCTCCAACAGAACAGAGGAAGCTGATGACTGTCTGGGGCTGCAAAGAGATCTCTCTGGGTGCCCCATCTCTGAAAAATGATCTGCAGGATATGACAGTTCAGGGTCTACTCTTGACCTTGAGAGAGTCCTCCTGAGGGCATCTACTAGAACATTGTCCTCCCTGGTAGAAGCACTGCTACCAGGAAGGTCTGAAGGAGTACGCCAATGACCATATCCTCTGGCTTCTGTGCACAAGGCCATGGATTGAGTGCCCCCTGCTTGTTTATGTATCTCATAGTGGTGTTGTCCGTCTGGACCTGCACCACTTTCCCTGAACTGAGGCAGAGAATGCTTGAAGGGCCAAAAGCACAGCCCTGAGCTCCAGGAGGTTGATGTGGAGAAGAGACTTCTGTTGAGACCAAGTGCCCTGTGCAGTGAGGTTCCCAGATGAGCTCCCCAACCAGGGGATGCATCTGTTGTGAAAACAACTGAAGGACCTGGGAAGGAAGGAACTCCCTTTCTGAGACTTTCCTTGTCCAACCACCACTGGAGAGCCTGGGCAAGAGTTAGTCACTGGAATTAATTTGGTGAGTGGACCCCTTCTTTGGGATCAAAAGACCTGTGGTAAAACTGAATGTCCCACATTTGGAACCTGGCTCCTGTACCACTGAAGTGGAAGTTGCCATGTTGCCTAGAAGCTGAAGAAAATGCCTGGCTGGCCAAGACACTTGAGGTTTGAAAGAGGCTGCCAGGTCTGTGAGGGCCTTCAGTCTTAAAAGGGGTGGGAAGGTTTTTGCTTGAGTGTATCAGCTCTACTCCTATGAAGGTGAGTAGCTGGACCGGTTCCAGCACTGACTTGGAAAGATTGAGGATGAACCCTAGAGAACCCAAGAGCCTCTGGGTAACAGCCAGAGCTAACTTGCTCTTGGTCAGAGGACTGGCCTACAATAAGACAGTCATCCAGATAGGGAAATACGATGAGAAATACAGAAATGCCTTGTCTTCTGAGAAAGCCACTACTACTGCTAGGCACTTTGTAAAGACTCTGGGAGCTGAAGTCAGGCCAAAGGGCACTGCTATGAATTGGTAATGACCTGAGGTAACTCGAACCTGAGGTACCTTCTATGGGAGCATCTGATAGGGATGTGAAAATAGGCATCTTTGAGATCCACAGAAGCTAGCCAGTCTCCTGCTCTCAGAGAGGAAGAATGATTCCCAGAGTCACCATGCTGAACTTTGGTTTTTAAAGATGTCTGTTCAAATATCTTAGGTCTAGGATGGGTCATCACTCCCAGTCCTTTTTGGGGTAAGGAGGTACCTCGACTACAATCCTCTGCCCCATGTACTAGAGGCACATGCTCCACTGCTCTTAGGCAGCAAGGCCAAGACCTCTGCCTCTAGAGCAGCTGTTTCCAGTGGTGAGGAAGGCCTGGAGGACCTTGTCTTTACTTTGAGAATTTCTTGAAACTGAGAGCAAGTCTTTGCTTACTACCTCCAGAACCCATTTGTCTGTTGTTACAAACTATCATGGTGTCTGTTTGGCAGGGGCCTAGCTTGAGAGGTGGATGCAGCCTGCTCATCCCCTTTCTTCCTCTCCTCTAAAGAACCCCCTCTGCTGAAAAGTAGAGAAGCCTGAGCCTGGTAGAAGGCACGTGAAAAGGCCTGCCCCTGCCAGCCCTAGACTGCTGCTTTTGAGGAGTGGCCTGCATTTCTAGGCCACTGCACTCCTGTGCGTGGCACTATACTAGATCCATTTTCTTCATGTACTCCTCGGTTTGCTCCCAGACAGAGTTCTAAGTGACAGTAAAATCCATTGCCTTAGCCTGGGTATCCTGTGAGAGGCTAGTACATCTGAGCCAGGCGAACCCCTTAGGGAGAAAGACGTGGCCATGACTCTTGAAGATGCATCAATCGAGTCTACAGCAGCATGGAACTGAACTTTAGATGCTTCGATGCCACCTGCTCCAGCTCCTTTGCTAGCTGGGATGGGGCATTCTTGGGCAACTCCAAACTTGTATCCCACCTTGACTTCTGGTACCTAACCACACAGGCCATATAAGAGGCCTGCCTGAGTCCCAAAGAGGATGCCAAGTACTGCTTTTTAGCCATGGCATCCACTTTCCTAGAATCCTTATCTGGGGTGTGTGAAGCCAAGGGTATGTTAACCTTGTCACAGGCTGCAGCCTGCACTACCCCAACATGGCTGCAATGGTTACAGAAGAATTCTGTCCCTGAGCCTGACAGCATATACCTCCTGTCCATCTTTTTATCCACAGGAGGTATGGAAGTGGGGGCCTGTACAATTTGCTGAGTCTGTTTCCCAAAGACTTATGATGGGGAATAGACAGTCTCTGACTCTGGGACATCCATCATCTCCACAAAGTCTGGCTCTTCATCCTCATCAGAGGCTACCACCATTGGAGCTGGAGGGTTTCTGCCACCTTTCATAAAATAAAAAGTGTGAGAGGGACTCGGACAGTCTGGGAGGAGAAATATTGGTGGAGCCTGTCTGGGAGATGTCAGGCTCTACTGGCTCATCTATGCCACCAAAGTCGTCATCATCACCTTCATACTCTGGATAACCTTCCCAATCAACCTCAAAAAGCCTCCAGTATCATACTGTAATGGGGCTGGAACCGGCGTCTTTCGAACCAGTCAGTTCAGTCGATAGGCGAAGTGACTGAACTATACTAATCGCTCTGCTAATCTCCTCAGCTATTGGGATCTGCGGGTTTGGACCCGAACTGGCAGATTTCTTCCTATGCTTTGCAGAAACAGATTTCTCTGAATCAGACTTTCTTCTGCCCGAGGAAGTATCGCCCATGTCAGCAGGCACTTCCTCAGGTTCAGGCGGAACCGAACCGGGCTGGCCATCCGGTTCAGCAGATTTTTCGGCCTCCCTTTCCTTAAGTCTATGTAGTCTCTTTTCAAGTGTAGACTTAAGGAAATTCTTACATATTTGGCAGTCTGTATCGAGGGGGTCAAACCCTAGACAAGAAACACAGGCGAGGTGGGTATCAGCTTTAGCAAAAGGCGCCCCACATTTGGTCCAGTGTTGAAACCCAGTGGGAATGTTTTTTTTTTTTTTTTAGGTTTCTCAGACATAGCCACAACTATTAAGTTACCCTTACCAGCGTTCATTCAAACCGAACGATTTACTGTACCAAACCGAAGCAGCAAGGAGAAATTCTCTAGAGCGTCTTCACAGTAGGGCGGAGTAAAGAATCTGACTGTTACACAGAAGTGTACAAGGGACAGAGGTTTGAAAACTGAGCTCAAGCTCAACGTTCTATGCCTTGGCATAGAGTTAATCCTTTCCTCTCTGGGGTAGTTCAAGTGCTGAGGCTAACTGCATATTGTCAGAATACAACAAGACTTCATGTTGTTTGAAATCTGTGGGCAGTTGTAAGAGGGGGTGGGACAGTGTCAAAGGGAAGGTCAAAGCTGGGGGAAGTTTGGGGGGGAGTTGGCAGAAGTGGGTGAGAAATCAGACGAGCAAGGGGTGGGGGGGCAGCTACAGTAGATTAAACTGGGAACTGCGCACTCTAGCACACTCGATAGACCGTATTGTCCTGTGTCTGCTGGTATTTTCGTATGTTCGTAAATATTTGTGTAAATTATTAAACTGACAAAAACAATAAACACTAGTTTTAAACACTAAAACTGAAAAGAACTGAATGCTGTTACCGAACAGCCACGAATTTCTGACTCCTGACTGGCAAGTGATATTGTGACTGAAGCAAACTCAATGGCGGGGAATAATGGAACTGAGGCAGTTCAGGGTTAGTGCCGAGGCAAGTTATGGCACAAGCTCTCCCTCACAGTGCTGTGCATGTGCACAGCTTACCTCGGCGCCAGCCCTCCTGAAACGTTCCGGCTCCCATGGGATCCTAGCACCTCCAGCTCAGAATCCACTGGTGTGCATCAATGGTGAAGACTGATTCCTGGAAAATCTATGTTAATGTTCATTAGGGTTGCTACTGCACAAACAGCACAAAGGTTTGAAGTAAGTTAATAGGTTTATAAACATGATGTCCACAAAGTGTGGAAATGTGCTATTAGGGTTGTTACATCCAGCTCCCAAACACCCTACCACGTCCTCTCCCCTTATGGCCCAAGGACAGTCTAAAGTTACAGAACCATACATCAGCGGTATGGTACTCACATAGAGTCCATATTAAAAATTCATATACAGCAACCCATAACACATCCTTCCCCATCCTTGTGACCAGGGTGGGGCAAACTTAGCCACATGGCCAGTAAAAGAGTGGGTTTGCCACCATATTCTGATATTTACTAGCCAACTGGGTGAATGTGGCTCTCGCCTCCAATTTCAACACCCTCTTTAAGGTGCATCTAATGGCCAAGGTAAATGCCCCTGCTCCCCTGGGTGTCATATATACTGGGTCCGCACTCCCCCCACGCCTGACCCTTGCCTTAATGCAACTACACTATATCTTGTTGCCAAGTTGCCAGCTGTATTAATTTCTGCCCTCTCTTGGTTGATATGTTTGCACTTGTTCTGTGTATCATGCCAACTTGTTCTAAGTTTTGTACCTTCTTGGGTATAATACCCTCATCTTATTTACTTCTTGTTGTACAAATCTTGTGTTGTAGTTTCTAATATTTTCCCTGTGCTCTGTATTGTGCTCTAAAGTATTGTAGTATGTCTACTGTGCCACCTCCATGGCCCGGGTCCTGCCTGAAAATGGTCCTTGGATCAGTGCACCTATCCGGTCAACAAACAAACAAATAAATAAATAAATAAATATGTATTAAACACCAGATCTGCACGACATGACTCTGGGCATGTACTGTGTCCACCGGTCACAAGGATAGTGGAGGATGGTGGGCATTAATGTTGCTCTATGACAATTTTTAATATGTTGACCCTGCATGAGGTACCATACCATTGATGCATGTCCTGTACCTGTTGAGTGTCCTTGGGTCATTAGGGTACGGAATGCAGAAGTGTAGGAGGATGTCAGACATAACCCTAAAAGCATATTTCCAAACTTTGTGGGCATCATGTTTACAACCTTAAAAGTTTATTTCCAACTTTAGTGTCATTGGAGTTTTGTGCAGCAGCAATATATATCTGTGCTGTTGAGGTTATTTCTCCAGCTAAGTCTCATAATATTGTTGCTACCAGCTCAGTTATTGAGAACTGGGCTATTTATGGAGTACCGAAAAGAATATTAATTGCATGATTACTATAACAAAGTGTATATCCTGCTAGCCTTCTACTCCTTGATACAGGCATTTGTTAACTCCCTCTGACTGGTGTATGGTGGAGATATTTAGGTGCTAGATAAAATTGAAGTTATTTTGCCTATACTTGATATGTTTAGCAATTTGCAAAATTAGAAAGTCCTTGTTATAGCTGGTCCAGTGGCGCTGAGCATTGAGGCGCTGGATGCAACCTGCTCCGCCAGTAACCCGGGTCGAGCGGGCCACGGGTTGGCAGGGGAGCACTAGGATTGTAGTGTCCATCGACAGCCTCCTAGTCTTGGGGAGGGCTGGGGAGTGTCACTGCGCTCTGGTGGTCCCTGAGGATGCCCAGAGGTACTGCAGGCACAATGGTGTGCACTAGAGGGGAAGAAGGGCCGATGTCTACATGTGTGCATGAGCGTCATTGCACGTCCGCGCTCCCATTGGGGAGAAAATCGAGAAACACTGGGCGCGACTGTGCAGCTTGATGGATGCACCCTGCATCGCCGGGAGGTCTGTCGTGGAATCGCGCGGGGGGTTCAGCACCAGTCCAGCTTGGCAGGGTAAGGGAAGCCCTCCAGTGGGTCGACAGCCATGCCAATCCCCCTCCCATATCATGCGAGTCAGCATGCTACTCTTCTGGATGGCCAGACCAGCGGCTGGATGCCCCTGTCGGTAAGTCGCCGCAGCAGGAGAAACTGTGGCATGATATAAAAGAAAAATGAAAGTCCTTGTTATTGTCCTGCCAGCGACGCCAACTATTGTATAGACATTTAATTGTTTAAATTCTTAAGCCGACATCCCTGCCCTTCCCCCTGTCTCTCTGACTTCTACCTTTTCAGTCAGCTGCTCTCTTCTTGCCTCGCCCTACCTGCCCATCTTTCTCTACACTAACTCCTTCTGCTCTCTGGGTGGCCTCATTTTCACCCTGCTGCCTGCTCTGTCCACCTTGCCTTGCTCCTTGCCTAGCCAGCTGCCCCTACTGCTCCTGTAACTAATTTTCTCTGTAACTGGTTTCCTCCAGTTACCTTCCACAACTTGATCTTTCTCTCACCCCCCTGTTTATTTCTCCACAGCTTTCTTATCTGCCTCTGGGCATTCTGGGGACCTCCCGCTGCTTACAAGGTATGTAAAAAAGCCACAGACAGGGAAAATGCCTAGTTTCTGTCCTACATTCAAACTTGGCGCCATTTCTAATTGCCATTCTGGCTGCTCTCACTTAGTCCTGCTGACTGCAGCCATTTGCACTGACTTTTTTGCAGCAGGATTACTTAATTTTCTTTAGGGATCTTATGTGAAGATTTAATTAATTATTCAGTGTGTACTTTTATTTATGTGCAGCTGTGCTGCAGAAATCGATTTTGGGTGAAGTTTGATTAATTTCAGTGGTCTTATTCCTTGTACATTTTCCTCTGTACAGCTTCAGGACTGCATAATTAATTTCTGTCCTGACCAAAGCGCACCTAAAGGGAACTGTGGCGTGGTGACAGAATTCCAATTGTCTCTGCTCTACCTGCCACTAGACTTTTTCCCCTACCGCCAGTACCTCCCACCCTTAGCTGTCTTTCTTATAGCCACGGATCATCATGTGTGTTGGAGGAGAGGTTCTGGCTCTTTCTGCCCTGTTTCTCACCTGCAGGTTATCTCACTTCCACTAGATGTCACCATTAATTTACTCTGCATAGAACATTTTCTCAAGCTGCAGCTCCAATCTCATGCAGTGATTCTTTTCCTTCTGGTAGTTCCCTTGATCCTGCCATACCTCTCAACTGTCCCTGATTTTGCCTCAAAATTTACTCTGTCCCTCCTACAAATTGTGTTTCGTGACCAAACAGCGGGGTTGTAGTACAAAATAATGTTAAACATTAAAATTACAGACTTGTTCTTTCTTAGAAAATGCATTTTACACTAATCCCCTTATTCTACCAGCTTCCTAAGCTTATATCTCCAATTTTGAAGATGTGTCCCTGATTTTGGTCCTTTGTCCTGATTATTTTAAGCCTTGTCCCTGATTTATAAGGTAAGAGGTTGAGAGGTATGGATCCTGCTCTCTCTCTCGCTCTGGCTGCGCATCCTGTCCCATCTGTGAAACTATTACACATGTCCTGGCATTTCTAAACCCACTACCTGGACCCTAACACTACCATGGCATACAGACATACTTTAACCAATATGCATCAGCCCTACCTGTGCCCATTGGACTGTGTTTTCTTAGCTCTCACTGGGTGTTAATACCTTTTTTTTTTTTTTTTTTTTTTTGTTAGTTGTTTAACCAGGACTAGCACACTAAGCTGAAAGCTTTTTCACAAGTGCGACCTGGGAACACAAGGAAGTTAAGTGACTTGCTCAGGGTCACACAGTCTGCAAGTGGAAGCTGTGGGATTCAAACCCAGGTCTGGTCTGCTGAATGTCACCAGATTTGCAGCTCAGAGCCTTAAACCAATGCTAGCTGTACCCATAGGACTGGTTATCCTCAGCTCTCTTTGGGTAAAATACTGTTTCGCTGCAGTGGGTGTAAACAGATTTTTCTCTCCCTGTTTACTATTCCCCTCGCCATTTCTCTGTTCCACCCCATATCATAATTTTTCTTTTGGTACTTTGCTACCCTGCCTAACCCTCTGTGTTGTAAATACACTCGAATATGCATGACTCTCCGTAACCTGCTAGGGCTGCTCTCTACACTCGTACTCTTACTATGCCTCAACTGGGTTGCAACAACTTTCCCTAGCACTAATCTCCCAAGTTCTTCTACTTCCGTAACTGCTGACTTCAGTTTCTCCAACCTAATTGTAGCATCTCAGCCAACACTTGCTTTCAGTCATCTATTCCTAAGGGTGCTCCTTTCATACACTTGCCATACTTAGAAAACATCTACAGAGTTATGTGCTTCCCTCGCGTTTTATTATCGTAATCTGTGGTTCCTCGTTATCCTAGCCATCCTTCTTGATGGGGATGTCGAAATGAATCTGGGTCCCTCTGTCCATTTCTCCTCAGTCATCATTTCCACAATTTCTAACAAGCGGCTCTTTAGTGTCTATATAAACATTAGAAGTCTCTCCATAAAGTACAGTTATGCAAGAACTTACAGTAACAGTAGATCTTTGAGAGAAGCTCTTGCAGCAGGTAATAACATAGAACTGGCACCACCTGGCGGCAGATCACAGCAACTTTTTCTCCAGCAGTACCTAGAGGACTGCCCTCCTCACGTTGCTCCACCCCGATGTCCCATCCAGTATATAGGAGGTGACAGTCCCTTGTGCTCCAGTTCTTGTATGCCATAGAACAGCAGATCTCACATGAGGCTGTAGCAGTGATAAGCAGAAAAATCCATACTCCCCTCATGAGACAACAAAAAAGTTGGCATGGCCAATGCAGGAAAGCCTACTCATGGGGAATGGAGGAAGGAAAGCTGTACCTGCTGCAGAGCTATGCAGAGATCTACTGTTCACAGTGAGATTCTTACTATCTAACTAGAAGTAAGCTCTTGCAGCAGGTAATAACATAAGACTGATTCCAAAGCAGTATAAAACTAAAGACAACTACCTGGGAGAAGAAAGAAGGAGCAAGGAACAGCCTGTCAAGGAAATCCCTCAGGAGGTCAAGCCCTGCAAGACTTCAAGGCCAAAACCTGCTCTGCGTCTGGAGGTTATATCCAAACTGTAATTCCTGATGAAGGTGTGAACAGTGTGCCAGGTAGCTGCTGCCCAAATGTCCGCTGCCGATACCCTTTTTAGGGCAGCGAATGCAGAGCAACTATTCTAGTGGGTGAGCCTTAACCCGGGCCCAAAAGGGTTTTGTCATGCTTCTGGTAGCAGAAGGTGATGCCATTCACCAACCAGCGAGAAAGTGTCTGTCTGGTGACTGGGCAACCTAAGGACCTGGGAGCGAAAGACAAAATAACTGATCAGAGTTCCTGACCTCCTTGGTTCTGAACAAATAAAACGTGGGGCTCTGAACATCCAGGGTGTAGAAGAGGCTCCCCTTTATTAGTGTAATTTGAGTAGTACACAGGGAGCTGAACTGTCTGGTTCAAAGTAAGCTCTGACACCACCTTAGGTAAAACTAGGGTTAGTGTGCAGGTCTACCTAACTTTGTGAAAGATCAAATAGGGATCCTTATACGAGTACCTGAGTTCAGAAATCCACCGAACAGAAGTAACAGCAACTAAAACAATGTTTTCAAGAAAGAAAATGTAGCTCACAATCCGTGGCTGGCTCAAGGGAGGAGCGTCAACTTCTCCAATACAAAAGTAGGTCCCAAGGGGAACAGGAGTCCCAGATAGGGGTCTGAGATGCAGAATGCCTCTAAGAAGGTTTAGGCACCTCCAGTTGAGCCACTGATCTGCCTTGGACAGGAGAGTGGTAGGCAGAAAGAGCAGCTAGGTGTGCTTTGATGGAGGCATAACACAAACCTGACTCCGATAAGGAAAGCAGGTATTCCAGAATTGTATTGATCGAACAGACCAAAGGATCCAGGTGTCTCACTGTGGCCCACAGACAGAAACACTTCCATTTCATACCATAAGTAGCTCTCGTGGAGGGTTTTCTCGCCTCCACCAGGACTTGCGCCACCTTGTCAGAGACTCCAAACCTAAGCTTAGCTAGCTCCTGAGAAGCCAGGCATGCAGGAGGAGGGAATGCAGGTTTGGGTGAACCAAGGACCCATTGTCCTGAGAGAAGATGGGTTGAGACCGGCAAGGGTATAGGGGTTCTGCTGTAATATGTTATAACAAGAGGAACCATATCTGTCGAGGCCACAGCAGAGCTATCAGGATCAAGAGTAGTCTTCTGATTGCGCTTTGAGGAGGACCCTCTGCAGGGGCCAGGGAAGGAGGGAAGGCATAAAGAAACCTCGCTTTCCAAGAGAGGGACAAGCGTCTAAGCCAAAAGCACCAGGCTCTGGCTCTAGCAAGCAGAATCTAGGCACTTTTGTGTTGGATCGAGAGCGAAAAGGCCCAAGTCTGGTGTCCCCACCTGGCAAAACCTGGCAAACAGATAGTCAGCCACGCTTTGGAGGACAGACCATTCGTGAGCCTGTGACCTCGACCTGCTGAGAGCATCCACTAGCTCATTCTGGATCCCAGACGTGAACAGCGGAAATGGTCAAATTGATGAGCACTGGCCAAATCCCAAACTCTAATAGCCTCTCAGCAAAGAAGGTAAGAGTGGGTACCTACTTGTTTGTTGATGTAAAGACCACAGAGGTGTTGTCCATTTGGACAAGGAGGTGACCAGGAGTATGACTGAAACCAGAGCTTGCAGCGCACAAGAACAGCTCTCAACTCAAGGGGTTTATGTGTAGACTCTCCTCTACTGGAGACCAGGAACCCTGTGTCCTGTGATCCCCTAAGTGTGCACCCCATCCCATGTTTGAAGTGTCTGTGGACATAGTCTGTGAGGGTGTGCCGGGCTGGAATGCAACTTCCTCCAGGAGATTCGAGGACAACATCCATCACCGAAGCTCCTGGCAGACTGGCTCCTTGACTCTGACCCGCGCATTCAGGTTGTCCAGATTTTGGTCCCACTGGACCTTGAAGGTCCACTGAATTGTTCTCATTCACAATCTTGCAAAGGGAGCTGAGGCTATGGCTGCTGCCATGTGGCTGATTAACCCGAGCAGTAGTCTGGCGGAAACCAGCGAGGCAGAAAAGATGAGGCCGGCTACAGCCAAGATGCGCTCTACCCGGTCTAATGGAAGGAAAACTTTCCCTTGAACAGTATTCAAAAATGCCCCTATGAACTGAAGGTTCTGAGTGGGAGTTAGGCATGATTTGTCGGGATTTTTTGTGACTCCCACACAGGCAAGGGTGTCCCAAATTGTCTCCTGAAGGTAGTTTCTGGAGGGAGCCAAAAGGAGCCAATCGTCCAGACAGGGGAACACGAAGTGGCCCTTCCTACGTAGTGCTGTGGCGACCACCGCTAGGCACTTCATGAAGACCTGGGGCCGCAGAGACACAAAAGGGAAGGACTCGAAACTGAAAGACTTCCTTCGAACCTGAACCTCAGGAACCTTCTGTGTCCCTTGGTAATACGGATATAAAGGTATGCATCCTGCATGTCCACTGATGCAAACCAATCTCGCCCAGAGATCATGGGAAGGAGACTGGGGAAGGAGACCATTCTGAATCTTTTGTAGAAAACCCACAGATTCAGATTGCTGAGGTCCAAGATGGATCTTCAGTTCTTGGGAACCAGGAAGAAGTGGGAGTAACCCCCCCCCCCCCCGAGTCTCTGTCGGAGGAACAGGCTCTATGGCCCTTTTGGCTTGTAGAGCCTAAATCTCTTGTTTTATCTGATCTCTGTCCCCTCAGATGGTGGGGGTCTGTCCAGTGGCATTTCTTTGAACTCAATGGAATGCCTGAATTCCATGAGCTCGAGGACCCACTGGTCAAAGATCACGTCTCTCCACACTTCTGAGTAGTACAGAGAAAAGCGGCCTCCCACCTGTTCTCCTGACTGGACGTCCAGGAGAGGAGGGTTGCCTGAATAGTCAGGCATTTGGGGGAAGGGGGAAAGGAGGCCGGGGCTGGTTTTGCCTGTCGAGAGGTGGAGGCTGAGGAGCCCTTGGCTCCACCTCTTCGACCAAAGCCTCCCCACTGCGGTTACTGCTGGAAGCAGGGTTGCTGAGGCTGGTGTCCCCCTCTGCTACAAAAACAGGACCGACAAAACTGTCCCCGTTTTGGGCGGTACATAGACTGCACAGTACAGACAGCCTTACCAGAGTATTGTAGCTTGGAGATAATCTTCTCCAACTCTTCACCGAAGAGAACAGAGCCCCTAAAGGGGGCGTCCAGAAGGTCAGACTGAACGTCTGGCATGAACCCAGAAACCCGGAGCCAGGAGTGACGCCGAAGACAAATGCCCGTGGCAGCTGCCCTTGCAGATGTGTCCGAAGAGTTGTATGCAGATCTTAAAACATGCGTACCAACGTCCGAGCCCATCTGGAGCAATTCTGCAAGCTCTGCCTTTTGCAGGCAGTCGAACATGCCTTGCAAGATGTCCAGCCCTTGTTCCCAGAGGGTGTTCTGGAACTGGACCATATGAATCAGGAAGAGACTCCTGACGTTGCAAGTGGCAGACATGTACACCTTTCTGCCCAAGAATCCAGCTGCTTCGACTGTCTGTCAGGTGGCTGGGTGCTCAGGTGTTTGAGCCTCTGTGAGCAGTCGTATACCACGAAATCACCATCGAGCTTGAGGCTGGTTGTTTGGCCAGGGATGGATGGTCCTTAGGTGCCCGGTAAAGATGATGTGCCTTCTTGGGGACCACAGAGAATGAATGTGGGTGCCTCAGGTAGCCTGGGTAATGTCCTGAAAGGTGTCCACCATGGGTGAGATGACCACTGGCTTGGGGTCTTTTTGGGTAGGTATTCGCCAACCTCAAAGCGATCGGGTCAAGGGCCTCTGTATCCCATCCCATGTTTTCTTGGATGTGGTGCATGATCTCCATAAAACTGGGGTCATCCGAAGGAGATTTTGGTTGATCCTCCGTGTCCCCAGGCAGAGATTTGGCGTCAGACTTTTGGGGAGTCCGAGTCAATGTATGTGTTGAAGAAGAGGAGAACGACACTGTTGTCTCCTTCGTTTGTGCTTATGGCGGTCCGGCGTGGGGGCGTGAGGCGCTCAGAGGCGAGACCATCTCGCCTCGCTTGTTGGTATGCATATGAGGACTGCAAAGCGAATGTGACCTTCAGTATCCTCTCCCGTGAGCTTGGAACCTCTGTAATGTCCAGTGGAGGTTCAAGAACCAAATCAGGTTGAGGCAGGGTAGGTGGGCCTGGTTTGGGGTTCAGGTCCTGCTTAACGGTGTCCCACCAATGGAAAACAACTCTTTGACCTGAGCCATATTCAGCCGGGGAGAGCTCGGGGCTGGCTCAGGTGTCGGTGCCTCAGTGCCGTCATTAGCAAGGGGGTTAGGCTGGCCCAGTGTCGGCTGAATGGGTAACGATGCCGGGGACTCTTGCAGGTCTTCATCGGGTTCTGAAGGCTGCCGGGCCGGCATCTGGTCCTAGGAAGGAGGGGTGATGGAGCCGGTGTCAGCTCTGGCCAGTGTCGCTGGCGCCGGGGTAACCTTAGCCAGTGGCGGAGTGGTAGCAGGGGGACCAGTGGCAGACGGCGGTCTGGAGTCGGCTTGTGTGTCTTATCCAATGGGTTCCCTTCAGAAGCCGAAGGCTGTGGGCAGTCGGGGTGTATGTGGGTCTTGTCTGACGGACGCCGATCAGACGTCGGAGGCTGATGGCAGTCAGAGGACTTGGATTTTAGAGGCAAAAGAGGCCCTGCCAGATGAATGTCCCGGGCCTTTTTTCTTCCCAGGAGTCTGCAGCGGAGACGGAGGCCAAGCGGGAGGAAGACTTACCAGAGTCCACCGTTTTCCCTGAGGAGCCCGGGGGAGGGTGGATCTTAATCATCTGAAGAGAAGCCAAGGAGCCAGTGGACTTGGCGAGAGAAGCCAACCTGGTAGCGGGAGCAGAAGGCTTAAGGGTCGTCAGGCGTGACTCATGGCCCAAAGAGCTGGACTTGGAGGCCGCATGCGATCCAGAGGACCAGGACCTCAAGTGGGATCTCTCCCGTTCCTTGCGTTTCTCTCAGTGTTTGTCTTTACGGTGTTTCTTCCTAGCGGGAGTAGAAGAATCCCCTTCCGATGAGGAGTCTCTCTGCATGGTGGCCAACTGTTTTTGCGCGGCGAAGGCCTGGAGAGATTTTTGCGCCTTATGCGGGTTCTGCTGTTGAAGGCCTGGCAGTGGGAGCATGCCCCGTGTGGTGCAGTCTGGGCCCAAGCAGTAAAGACAGGCGGAATGACCATCCTTAGGGGATCTGCGCCTGCAGGAGCACTTGTTGGAGTGGACAAATAGAAGATTAGTTAAAGAAAACGGTGAACTGAATTAAACTGCGGTCGGTACTGGCAAAGGGTTAGCCAAGGGCCAACTAACGCATATGACGGCAGGAAAGAACTGGAGCACTAGGGGACTGTCACCTCCTATAAACTGGATGGGACGTCAGGAGTGGAGTCGACGTGAGGAGGGCGGTCCCCTAGGTACTGCTGGAGAAAACAGTTGCCGTGATCTGCCGCCAGGTGGCACCAGTCCTATATGTTATTACCTGCTGCAAGAGCTTATTCTCGAAGTAAGATCTTCACTGATCTTGAGGCGTGGGTCGATGTCTACAAGCCGGACTTACTCTGTTTATCCAAAACGTGGCTTAAACCGGCAATCCCTGACTCTGTATACTTCCTGGCTAGCTACACTCTGATCCGAGGGACAGGCTCTCCTCAAAGCATGGCGAAGGGTTGCCTTGTTCTACAAAGCTCAACTTAATATTGTGGTTGTCCCTGCCTCCACCTCTTCTCCCTCTGAATCCCTCCACATACAGTAACTCTCACCTTGGGTGCCAAAATACTCCACATTGTCTGTACCTACAACACCCGAAATGGGGGCACTGTAGGATTGCAGGAACTACTCTACCAAACCTCCTTGCACTCCGAACAGAATGACGTCATACTATTGGGTGACCTAATCCTAAATTGGCTGGGGTCAGATCAAAGCTTGCTGCTCTCGCTGACACAAAGTTATAACTTTCACTAGCTGTTATCTGAGCCCACCAGAGATACGCAGTCACTAAAATCCTCTACCCTCATTGACTGGGTACTGGTAAGCTGGCCAGATCATGTACCCATAGCAGGCACTTTGGCTCATGCGCTTACTGATCATTCTCTGATTTTCTGCATTTGGAGCTCAGAGGCTGCTCCCTCCCCACCACCATGCTATGTCACTTTTACTAACTTCGCCAACCTGGATGTAGAGACTTTCTGGTATGATGTCTCTAGAATCAATTGGTCTAGAATCTATCATTCCTGAGATATTGAGTCTGCGCTAAGGATCTTCCTTGATGAACTCCTGGCTGTTCAATGCAAGCATGCCCCCAAGGTAACCGGAGGGTTAGGGGTAAACAAACCAGATGGCTGCACAAAGACCTGCTGGCAAATCTGCATACAAGGGACAAATGCTGGAAGTAGTACAAAATGTCAGGGCTTCAAGCTACAGAGCTCTAAGGAACTCCTGTAAAAACAGGTCAGAACAGCTAAGAGTGCCTATTATAAGGACTTACTGCTAAGCTCTGCTGGAGACCCCAGGAAATTATGGGCCCACGTCAAGTCCTTTTTACGGGCTTCTCAGTCGCCTACCCCTAGTGACATGATATTAAATGGTGTTCACTGTAATGACCCTAACACCATAGCTAACTCATTCAGTTGAATGTTTTCGTATCTGTCTCAGTACACCTCCTCCTTCCCATCACCTCAGACAGCCTTTATGTTTTCTCCTGTACCTCAGTCTGCTTCCTCCAGCTCTCCTGCCAGACAACTACCTAATAATCCCGTTCATTTTCAAGGCAATTTCAAGCCTTGAGGTCTTAGATCTGCTGCAGACCATCTCTGAAAACAATAGCTCTGGGTCTGATACCCTCAGAGCCATGGCTCCTGAAACTAATGAGCACCTTTTATAAGCCTCCTCTCTGGCTAAAATCTTCACGTTGTCTACAGCTCTCACAGCCATGTTCCTAACCTCTGAAAACTGCCCAAATAGCCAGTTTTAAAAAAAGGCATCCTAAAGAGATCACAAACTACAGGTATATAGCCATCCTCTCAGTCTTCAGTAAAATTCTAGAAAAACTAATTGCAAATCAAACCACTGACTATTTAACAAAGTATAGCCTCCTCTTGGAAACTCAGAATAGCTTCTGGAAAGGTCACAGTACCTCTACAGCTCTCATCAAATTCACTACTGATATGCTTACCAAATGTGGATGCTGGTCTACTGACAGGGACAGTATTTATAGACCTTACTACGGCTTTTGATCTCGATCACCCCCTGCTTCTCTCCACTCTTTGGAATTTGGGCACGTGTTTTTAAGTGATTTGAATTATTGTAAAAGTGCCCTGAACTTGGGAAGGGCGCTCGATATAAATAAAATTTTACTTTACTTTTCATCCTCAGTAGTAGACTGGTACAGAAGCAATCTAACAGGACTCAAATTGTGAAATTTAACTCCATCTGACAGTGCTGCTATTAACATTGGGGTCCCCCAGGGCTCTATCCTTGGACCCCTTCTTTTCTCACTTTTTATCAATAACATAGCCGGGGTTCTTCACTCGTGTTCATCTATTCTCTATGTGGATGATCTTGTATTTTATTCAAGCTCTGATAATGTTGCAACATAAATGCATCCTTGTCCTCAGATTTCACGAATGTACAAAACTGGCCGTCTGCCCATAAGCTTGTACTCAATGCTAAGAAAACACAAGTCATGTTGCTGGGCTCTGCCCTAAGCTCAGGTCATGTCAAACCTCCCTGCTGGTGCAAGACTCGGGTGGTGCACAAATAATGTGTTATAACATCATTTAAGTACCTGGGTGTTCTTTTGGACTAATCCTTTGACTTCAATCTCCACATACAGACCACTTGCAAAGCAGTTAATGCAAAACTGGGAGTAAACTATAAGACAGCTTATGCCAACTCCTCTGCTTAGCTGGCCATTGCCAGAGCATCCTACTCCTGCCCTCACTTATGATGCTCCACCGTGCTGCAGCTCATAAAAACCACCCTTCTTAAATAGGCGTCACTTATATTAATATCTTCGTGATGCACCTCCTCGTCACCTCGGCTTAAGCACCACTGCCAACTTTACAGAGACCTGGGCAGCTCTCCCCTCTGTCTGCAGACAATACTTTCTTGTCTCCTGACTGACTTGGTAATCAGAAATCAAACTCGTTCAGTGCTCGCAGTGATGCTTGTACCACAAACCTCCTCCTATGGACTGCGATGGTGAGACAAGTCCTACTGAATGTACCCAGATGTAAAACAGCCAAAGGCTCTGGTGCCTTCTATCACTTAAACCCTAAAGCTCTGGAACACCCATCCCTAGCACTTGAAAGAAGGCTCCCCATGACAGCTTTAAAAAGTAGCTGCGCCATCATCTATCTCTTGCAGACACCTGCACTTGCTTTGATCCTCCTTAATCCCCCTCAACCTCCAGCTGCTTCCTGCCATACATTCCACTACCTTACTCCGCTAGCCTCTCTCAACTTTCCAAACTCCTCAGCGGGCTACTCTAGCCTTCCCTCTTAATACTGTGTCTTGCCCTGTAAACCATGATGGTATATCCTGCCCAGCCAGGAATTTGCCACAGTCTTGCTGTGCTGCCTTGAGATTGTCCATTTCTGTGACCAATATTACCAATTGTCCAAATTACCTTGCTGTGTATGTCTTTCTTACTGTGCAAGTTATCTACCCTGATTCTATGTGAATCTTTGGATATCATGTTATGCTTTTGGCTGTAGGTATTCATTTTACTGACTGTTTGACCAGCCCTATATGTAATTTTCTTATACTCATGCTATGTATTTGTCTATGACTTGTACTCTCCCAGGTGGTGCCTGAAAATACTCATTTCTTGGTTAGAACACTTACCTGGTTAACAAAAACTAAATTAATAAATACAGATATGCCATTGCCCTAACAGAAATATCAGTGATACCCTTCCCCACTGAGTGCAGTTTGACCTTATGATAACATCATGAGCAGTGAAGCCATGGTGATGCCAAAGGCCAAACTGCAAAAGGGAAATATCACGAAAGTTCCATTAGGGCATAGCATATTGATTTATACAGTACCTATTACATTTGTCATTTTATAGTTTTGTAGGTGTATTCTGTACTTTTTTTTTATTGATTTTTACATTTTTCAGGATGACCAGATGTTACTTCAAAGTTTCATGCCATTACATCGTCTGATGATTGCACCATGAGGGGGCCATACTGCAGTTAGGAATGAGTAAGTGAGAACGAGCTGATATAGCCTCATGTCGAGTCAGATTTTGAAGAGTTCCCGTCGTCGGCACTGAAACATAGAATTTGTTGGCAGATAAGGACCACTTATCTTACCTTGTCTGTCCATTTTTCCCTGCCTATCGTGACACTGTAAACTACTTGATCTCTGGCTACCCCCACCCCAGCTTCCTTATCAAGGTTTTCTTGTATCTATCCCATGCATACTTGAAGCTTGCCACTATTTCCATTCCTAATACCTCCACTGGAAAGCTGCACTGGACATCCAACAACTCTTAAGTCAAGTACTTCCTCACATCCCTCATAAAATTCCCCTTTCCAGCTTCACTGCATGACCTCTTGTTCTTATGCACCTTCTTCTCTGAAAAATACTCCCCTTCTGTACCTTATTAACCCCTGTGAGCTATTTATAGGTCTCTATCATGTCCCCCCCTCTATTCCAGGGGGTACATACTGAACATAGTACTCCAGGTGGGGCCTCAGCAGCGATCTACTCCCTCTTTCTGCTGGTGATACCCCTCCATATCCACCCCAGAATCCTGGTAGCCCTACCTACTGCCTTTTTGCACTGCCTTGCCACCTTGAGGTCATCCAACATGATTACCCCCAGGTCCTTTTCTGATTTGTGACCATCAATACCTCTACCCGCCATTCGTCAGCTAAATCTAATAGATTTCTTTGACTGGGTGACCAAAGTAGTAGACCAGGGAGGGGCTGTGGACATGGCCTACCTAGACTTTGGCAAGGCATTTGACAGTCCCACACATCTGGCTTGCATCACCAAGACCTGGCTGGATGAAAATTCTCGCCCTATAGTGGAAGCCATGACCCCAGCTGGGTACTCGGTGTTACCGCCCGAGACTGGACCGTGAGGCGGGGGGTTACAGTCTGTTTCAAGACCGATTTGGCCTCTCGAATGTGGTAGTGGGTGAGGCTTAGTCCTTTGAGTGCACAGTTGTAGCAGGTGTAGGCGTTGAATCATTCCCATCTACCGTCCACCGGAGATGGAGCGTTTCTTACAAGTAGCCAAACTTCCCGGTGACATCGCTTGAGGCACCCAGATTGATGGTGCTGGGTGACTTTAACACCTGGGTTGATGACAGCTCACAATTTGGTAAACACTTCCTCCAACTAATGTCTTCTTTGGGCCTCACACAGGTAGTTTCCACTGCTACACATAAATCTGGACACTCTCTTGACTTAGTCTTCCTCCTTGGGATTGATGCATTCGATATGGGGGTGGAACCAGTCATTTGGTCTGACCACCACATCGTGAGGTTCAATTTTTGCACCCCCCTGAGAAGGCCAGCCCCTTTGGAGGCGGTCAGGTACCGACCATTACGGAGCGTTACTCACAAGGCCTGATGGCGGTACTTGACCTTTCATCCCCCGTATTGGTGGACATTAGTCCAGAAGCACTCGTATGGGCCTATAATGAGGCCATTGCGGTTGCCCTGGATTCTATTGCTCCTGTTTGTGAGCGCCCTCTTTCCCGTCGCCCCAGGGCCCCTTAGTTTGATGGGACTCTGAGGGAGATGCGGAGGCAAGGGCGAAGGTTAGAGCATTGCTGGCACAAGTCCGCCCTCGATGACGACCGCCTTAGATTGATTGAACATTATACTAGTTATCAATCTGCAATCACCCATAAAGGTCAGAATTCCTGTCCAGGAGATTGCAGTTGCTCAGAATCGACCGCTCAACTGTTCGACTGTAGACAGACTGTGCAACCCACCCTGTCTGCAAGTTCGGAAAGCCTTTTCGCCAAGTAGGTGCAATGAGCTTGCTCGATACTTCCAACTAAGATGTGGCTGACATCGAGGCGGACTTGCGTCCAGCAAACTCTAAGGGTGTTGTGGTGGGGGTGTGCGAGGCACAAGACCTCACCTCTCCTGGAGTTCCTTTTGTCGACAGGAGTTCGTGGATATTATGAGGATCATCTACAGTGTCGCCCTAGCTGCAACTTGGATCCTGGACTTACTGCCCTAATTTTGGGTTGTGTAGACATCATAGGTCCAGTATTAGTGCAAATTGTCTGGTGCTCCTTGGAGTCGGGTGAGTTTCCTAGCTCCCTGAAAGAGGCGGTGGTGACATCTCTCTTGAAGAAAGCTTCCTTGGACCCAGATTGTTTTTCCAGCTACTGACCTATCTCTAACCTTCCCTTTATTGGGAAGGTTATTGAAAAGGTCGTGGCTGCTCAACTGGATGACCATTTAGCCATCCATAATATCTGAATCCTTCCAGTCTGGTTTCCGTAAAGAGTGCGAGACAGCGCTGGTTGGGTGCTAAATGATCTTCTGAGGCGAGAGATCAAGGAGATGTTCTATCTTGGTTCTCCTTGATCTCTCTTCAGCTTTTGACACTGTGGATCACATGGTGTTGCTAAGCGCCTAGAGCAAATTTGTGGAATGTCTGGAACCGTTCTTAAATGGTTTGAGTCATTTCTCACTGGGAGATCACAAAGAGTTGTGTCGGGGATTTTTTCCTCTGGCCCAGTCTCTTTGTTGTGTGGAGTGCCTCAGGGTTCCGTGCTGTCGCCCATGTTATTTGCAGTGTACATGCTGACCCTCGGAAACATTATAAGACGGTATGGGCTGAGGTTTCACTGCTATGCAGATGATACTCAGCTATACCCGTCTTTTGCACCCGACCAGAATGGAGCTCTCTCGGTATTTAATAACTGTCTGGGGGAGATCCAAGACTGGATGGATTCTAGTTGGTTAAAGTTGAACTCAGAGAAAACTGAGGTTTTGATTGTGGACCGGGTGGTCAGATTGAGAGGTCATGTGCTGGTGCGCCGTCTGGAATTTTTCTCGGCGATGTCGCTTCCAGCCTCTGAGCAGGTCGTAACCTTGGGGTGATTCTTGGCGATAGGCTGACTTTTCAATCTCTGGTGTCAGCCGTCATCAAGACTTCCTTTACCATCTTAGGAATATTGCCGGGTTAAGCACCTTGTTCCGTCTGACTCTCTGTAACTCTGGTTCACGCTTTTGTCCTCTTTCCTCGATTACCACAACGCCCTTTACTTTGGGCTTTCTGGGGTTGAAATCACTACCTACGCTAGTGCGAGCGCAGCAGCCTGGGTTTGACTGGGACAAGTAGGTCCTGTCATATTACCCGGTGCTATGAGCTGACTGGCTCCTAACAATGGGTGGTGGATCACCTTTAAAGTCATTTATTGACTTTCAAAGCCCTTCACGATCAGGTCCAGCCTATCTGAAAGACTTTCTGGTGTCTTATTGCCCTACCCGATCCTCCGCTTCGCCGACATGGGGTTGTTAGAGATTCCAAAGTGAGTTTGAAATCTTCTGGCAGTAGAGCTTTTTCTTATACGCCCCACTCTTTGGAATTCTCTACCTTGCCGGTTCACAGGAATGCTCCTCCATGGAGACTTTCAAAAAGGAATTAAAAACCTATCTTTGGAGAATGGCCTTTCTTGAAAGTTAAATGCACTGTTTAGTGTCTGTAATTTTACTGTAATTATTATGCTTTTAGAATATATTTTATAATTTTTATGGTTTGTGTTTGTACTGTTTGTTGATGTTTTTATGGACTTGTTCAGCGCCTTGATAATGTGAAAGGCGCTATATAAATAAAATTATTATTATTATTAAAAGATTAATAAACAAATTAGCCAGCCTGGGAGTGGATAAAAAATTTGCTGGACAACAGGACATAGAGGGTAATAGGAAATGGAGTCCACTCCGAAGAAAGGGGGGTTACTAGCAGGGTACCGCAAGGTTCAGTACTGGGTCCAGTCCTTTTTAATGCCTTTATAAGTGACATTGCGGAGGGACTGGAAGAAAAAATATGCCTCTTTACCGACACAAAAATCTGCAACAAGGTTGATACACAAGGAGGGTGGGAAAGGATGAGAAGTGACTTGGCAAGGTTTGAGGAATGGCCAAAAGTATGGCAGCTTAGACTCAATGCAAAGAAGTGCAAAGTAATGCACTTGGGAAACAAAAATCAGGGAAGAGTACACAATGGGGGGGTACTAACAACAAGAAAAATGGAAAGGAATCTGGGGGTAGTCATATCAGATGACCTAAAGGTAAGCAAGCAATGTGAGAAGGTAGTAAGGAGGGCTGGAGAAATACTGGGATGCATAGGAAGAGGCATCATCAGTAGAAAACAGGAAGTTGTTATCCTTCTACACAGACAGTTGGTGAGACCCCATCTGGAGTACTCGTGCAGTTCTGGAGACCCCATCTCCGCAAAGACAGACAGGATGGAGGCAGTCCAGAGGAGGGCAACTAAAATGGTGCCGGGTCTGCACCAGAAGCCATACAAAGAGACTAAAGGAACTTAATATGTATACCCTCGAGGAAAAGAGGGAGGGGGGGACATGATAGAAACTTTCAAGTACCTCAAGGGAATCAACAAGTTCAGGAGGGTTGCATCTTTCAGAAAAAGAGATGTGCAAGAAAGAACAAGGGGCCACAATTTGAAGACAGAGGGGAGACGGCTCAAGGGCAACTTGAGGAAGTATTTTTTCATGGAGCGGGTGGTGGACGCATGGAATGGCCTTCCTGAGGAGGTTGTGGGGCCAAAACCAGTGACATAATTCAAGAATGCATGGGACAGACATAAGGCAATTCTGGTGGGGGGGTAGGAAGAAGTAGGCTGTGGTTAACTAGGATCTGCAGCTTATCCAACAGGTAGGGAAATGGGCAGACTGGGTGGGCCAAGCGGTCCTTATCTGGAGTCAAAGTCTCTGTTTCTATGTATACTTTGCCTCTAGGATTTTGTGCCCTAGGTGCATGATTCTGCACTTTTTTGCACTGAAACCCTGCTGCCGTACCTTAGAGCATGCCTCAAGTTTTCTCAGGTCTCTGCTCATTCTCTCTACCCCCTCAGGAGTGTCCACCCTATTGCAGCTTTGGTGTCATCTACAAAGAAGCATATCTTCCTTCAGCTCTTCTGCAATGTCACTTACAAAGACATTAGGAGGACTGGCCATCTACTGAGCCTGGTATCCGCTGATCACCTCCTTCCCAGTGGGTGCCATTTACTACTACCCTTTGTTGTCTATCCTTCAACCAATTTCATACCAGTTTACCACCTTCAGACCCATCCCCAAACTGCAGAGTTTACTTATGAACCTCCTGTGTGGTACAGTGTTGAAGGCCTCACTGACGTCTAGGCAAGCCACGTTCACACCCCACCCCCAAAATCTATTTCTCTGGTCACCCAGTCAAAGAAATCAGTCAGGTTCTTCTGACATGACTACCCCACCCTTTGAATCCATGCTGCCTCGGATCTTACAACCTGCTGGATTCAAGATACTCCATAAGTCTTTCCTTTAAAAGTGTCTCCATTAACTTCTCCAGCACTGATGTTAGACTGACCAGCCTATAGTTGCCAGCCTCCTCCTCCCTGCTGCTGCTTTTAAGAAGTGGGACTAAATAGGACTGTCAGAGATACAGCCAGTACCTCTCTGAGCTCCCTCAACACCCTTGGGTGTACCCTGCCTGGCTCCATAGCTCTGACCACTTTCAGATTCTTAAGTCCCTTCAGGACTCTCTCCTCTGTGAATGGACTTGTGTCTGCCTCCCTCCCCTCAGTGTTACTGCTGCTTTTATGTGGCCCATCCTTCTCCCCTTCCCCTGTGAAAACTGAACAGCAGTATCTCCTAATCCACCTCTGCACAATCTCTCCCTCTTCTCTTTTTATCCTCATAATCCCTCCCCTTGTCTTTTTGTTTTTACTACCATACCTAAAAAAAGGTCTTGCCCCTTCAATCCCTCCCATTGTCTTCCTGTTTTTACTAACATACCTAAAAACAAAAGGTCTTGTCCACCTTTGTTACCCCTTTGGCTATCCTTTCCTCAGTCTGGGCCTTTGTGCCCATGTTCTGTAGGACAGAGCAGTCTAGGAAACATGGCACACACAGAGCGCGATCATGGGAGTCGGAGGCTGGTACAGGGGTTGATCTCCTGAGGGGAGGCAGCCCGATTGGTCAGCTGAACCAGACCCTCTTATGAGAGGGCCGAAAGGACTGGAGTCCTAGAAAGGGCATCTTCCCCACCGTCCTCCGACAATGGATTGACAGAGTCGAGAAAGATCTTGACTGGTTGGTTGACTGGCGTCTCAGCTGGCAGGCCCGTCGGGGATACTGTGGGGTCAGCGGCCTAGACCTGAACATCAGAAGTGTTGGCAGAAGCAGACAGCTCAACAGTGATCGAGCCAGAAGCAAAAGTGCAGGAATGGGAGTAGCGAGCTCACTCTCGATCCCATGACCTATGGCAGGACTTCTTCGACTTTGGAGTCCTGTGAAGATCTGGACCCTTAGGAGGGCCCCCCCCCAGGGTGGATAAGGACTGGCGTAAGTTCCTGAACACCCCA
Organism: Neoceratodus forsteri; assembly: GCA_016271365.2. NCBI lineage: Eukaryota > Metazoa > Chordata > Ceratodontiformes > Ceratodontidae > Neoceratodus > Neoceratodus forsteri. The sequence goes on from CM028137.1 coordinate 516,405,464, forward strand.
GAAAACAAGGTGCCCAAGCCCACTGGAAAGAAAGCGGACAAAGCAGCACCCAAAGCGGTCTGGGCCACAACTTCCTCAAAGGTGGCAAGCTGTGCAGCCAAACCAACTGCCACAGGGATTGCCTTGTGGGCATCTTTTGACCGAATGGGTGGGTCCTGCTGGTCCAGGTGACCCAAGATGAGACAGATGTACCAGTCCTCCAATGTGGAGGGCTAAAAGGTCTCACAAAAGCTGCAAGCCTGCAGATCATGCTGGGCTCCCAAGTTGTAGACGCACGCAGAGTGTGGATAGGTACACAACATTTACTGGGTGCATGTCATGCAACGCTTAAATCCAGGACCCAACTGGGTTCCTTGCGTTCCATGTAGATAAACAGGGATGGCTCGAAGACCAAAAAGGAAATTTCAGGGTCTACACCTAGTGAGAGCTGTGATGAAGGGAACCTGATGCTTCCAGTGGAAAGAAAGATTTGACGCAGAGGAGGATACCACCCAGGTGGGTGGCGGAGCTAACAGAAGATCTTCTGGAAAATCTTAAAGGGAAGGACCTACTCTACCTAAAACATTCTTGCCATGTAGGAGGACCACAGGGGTGAGGAACCTGGCTCACAGGCTTTGAATCCAGAAGACAAAAGCCTGCGTGACAAGTATGTTTTATCCCTTTACTAGACAGCTTCATACGCGACCTCAAGAAATTAGGAATATCTTAGCTAAATTCTACCAAACCTATATACAGCTGATCCCCAGCCTCCCACATCAAATAGTTAACATATTTACAAAACTTGGCGTTGCCTAAACTGCGACTTGAGCAAGCGCTAATCCCATAACCAGATAACCCAAACAGAAATTGTCAGTGTGTTTAAACAGCAAAGACACTTAAGGTCCCAGGTCCTGATGGGTATCCCTCTGAATTCTATAAACAATTTAAAGACCTCCTAATCCCACCCTTGCTACAGGCTTATCACGCGTGCAGGACGGGACCCTCCTCCCACATGGAAATATACGCAGTAATAGCGGCTGTTCCCAAGCCCTAGAGGGACAGACATCCTGCATCCTAAAGACCAATATCGATATTGAATTTCTTTTATAAAGTTTATATGGCCATCCTTGCCCACAGAATAGAATCCCTACTCCCAATTCTTATAGACCCTGACCAGGTAGGTTTTATCAGAGGTAGACAGGCTCATGATGCAGTCCGCCATCACGCTTCTACTAGCAGATTATGCTCTAACTAGGAAGATCCCACAGGTCCTTCTGGGACTTGATGCAGAAAAGGCCTCTGATAGGGTCATCTGGCCCTTTCTGTGGGCGACCCTGTCACATTTGGTTTCCCTGAGAAATTCATCACACAACTTCAAAACATATATCATTCATCCCAACTAAGCCTACTTAAAATTAGATGGATCCCTATCTGACCTTTTCCTGCTTACCAGCGGGACTAGGCAGGGCTGCCCATATCTCCCCTGCTTTTAGCCCTGTATTTGAACCCTTGGCGAAAGCCATCAGATCACACTCTGATGTGGAGGGCACCCCCATTGGGGGACGTTCGCATAAAGTGCGTCTCTTTATGGATGATATTCTGCTCACTCTGTCCATGCCAGATCAGTCTATCCCTGTGGTCTGGGAGCAGCTCACTCCTTTTGGAACCCTGGCGGGTTACAGGGTGAACGAACAGAAAACCAAGATCGAACTTTATAATTATACCACTCCCACACCCTTAAAACGGGCCTTCCCTTTTAAATGGCATAAAACGGTGATTCGTTACCTAGGTACTAAATTAACGAAAAACTCCATACACACGGAACTACTTAACTACGAACCATTAACACAACTCACAGAAGACCTCTCCAGATGGTCCCAACTTCCATTGGGCATCCTGGGCAGAGTGGAAGCCATCTAGCAGAATTTGCTGCCCCAAATTTTGTTCTTTTTGCAAATCCTTCCATTTATACCCACTAAATTCTACTTCCAAGCTTGAGACAGATTAAATATCCCGTTCATTTGGAGAAAAACCCCAAGAGTGCGATTTTCAATTCTCCAGCTGTCTAGAGATAAAGGTGGATGAAATCTCCCCAACTTAAAATAATATGCAGTAGCTTCCCAATTGTGTACTGTCATGTGCTGGGTGAACCCTCAATATGAAGCATATTGGAAGCGAATAGAACTCACCTTACATGTCTTTTGATCTTACCGACCATCTGTTTGGTTCCCCATCGTGTCTCCCACTTTCCAGGTTCCCCATACACTGTTGAACCCTTTTGACAGTGGCTCTTCATCACACATAGCTGCCTAACCCTAACAGAAGTGCTCATTCTCCAGGCAATTGTACATAACTCCATGTTCCCCTAACAAATCTGAAAGGGTATTTTCAAGGTGGCATCATCTGGGGTTAAAGTATATTTCTCAGGTGATTGGTCCATCTGGTATCCTACTCTTTATATCACTACAAGATAATTATCAGCTTCCAACAAGCAGTTCCATAGATATATACAGTTAAAATGCTATTTACAGTCATCAGAGGAAGCCCTGGCAAGCATTACTGAAAAACACTCCTCATGATTTCCCTGGTCCAGTCCCACCTAGAACTACAATGGTGCATCTAATTAGCCTTATTTATAAGGTACTGCGGAAACACCCCGGACTCAACTGAAACAATTAGGAGAAGTGGTCCCAGGAATTACAGATGGAAATTTCTACCCAAAATTGGAACAACTCTGCTCTTCCAGCATTTAAAGTGCCTATCTCCCCATACTGGAAGGAATATGCCTGGAAGACCAGAGTCAGATTTTTCCGCACCCCAGCCATAGTGGCTAAATATGCAGATATACCTTTGGGCAGGTGCTGTAGTGGCTGGATGTGTGCAGGCAGATCAGGGGCATATTTTGTGGATGTGTGAGACCCTTGCCCCCTATTGGCTGCAAGTTATCAGGGAATTGAGAGCCATCTATGAATGCTCTGAATTGTTTACCCTGTTTCCACACCAACAGCCACTTCACCAGAAGGGATTAAGGTAAATAAAGTCACATACCAGCAGGTCACCCTCCTAGTGCTGGCCACTAAACAGGCAATTACACATTTGTGGTATACAACCACAGTCCCCACTATGGAGGCCTGGTCCGCCCATGCCCGGGAAATGTACACATTAGAGCGAATTACAGCATGACTTTTGGACTGGGTAGAAGCCATCGACCTCCGGTGGAGAAAATGGGTGACTTATCAACTGGAGCACTATGCAGATTTGTCCCCTACACAGCTTAAGGATCTGCAACTCTTATAGGATGACTTGCAACCCGACACAGTGATGGACTGGGGAGAGGGGTGCAGGGTGAGGCGATCTTGGGTGGCCTGGCCTCGCTCTATTTTTTCACATCACCTCTACCCTTTCAGGAAACATACAGCACCAGTCTCTCTCTCTCTCTCCTGTTAGAGGTATATGTCAACTCAAGAATTATTTAGCACTCTGTTTAACTTAAAATAATAACACAGTTAAACAATATGTATGCATGAACATCAACTACGTGGAAAGATAGGTTTGCTCGTGGATGTGGAATAGTCTTTTCTTTCTTAAGCAGTTTCCTTGATAGCCCTAATTAATTTCCATGACCCAGAACAGTCAAAATAATCAAGGGTCCTTCATGGCCCAGGAAGATTCTCATCAGAAAATTTCATCTGCATCATACAACCTGGACTGATAGTCTTCCTAAGTCAGTGTGGAACTGAGATTGTACACGCAGATGGTGCCTCTAAGCAGTCCCTGGACATGAAATCCTTAAGTACTAAAATCTATGCAAATTAATGTGTTGAATCAAATACAATTTCTGTATATCAGCTATGTACGATCAATCAACTCTGTTATTAATTCCTTGTTTCCATATACCATTAAAAACTGAATTGAAAAAAAAAAAAAATCTTAAAGGGGAAGGAAGTACTACCAGAAGTGTGGATAATGCACCATTATCCACATACCTAGAACAGGACCTTCAGCAAATAAAGGTCTCAGGTCTGTAAGCTAGAACACAAATGGAGAAAGTCTAGGGTAGATGCTGACAAATGTGCCCTGGAGGAGCACCTTCTGATCTACTAGGAGGTAATCAGGGCAAATATACTTCTTTGCTTCGGTGACTGCAGCCGAGAAGAACTGCTCAGTTACATATTTCCTTGTAGTAGACAGCTTGTTGCATCATGACTGCCTACAGCATAAGGAACTAGTTTCCTTGGAAACGTATGATCAAATTAATGTGTTCTTCAAAGCCAAGACTATTGCCATCCAGGACCAGATTTTTTTCATTCCCAAAGAAAGAGGCATCAGGGATAGAGAGAGATCACAGGAGGTCCAAGCATAGAGTGGGAGGAGTTCAGGCAGTTGGATGAAGGAGATCCTCAGTGTGGTCATGAGCTTGCATTACACCACGTGTATGTGCTAGATACAGCCCTACCCAAGCTGTTCAAGTCTGGGTGGAGGAAATGAAAACTATGTACTTATAACTGCTGATCTTCCACGATATCTTCACTACTAATGGGGTCTGGGGCCCAGAGGCACTAGAAATCTGCAGGAACAGATTTCTGCAGGAAGGAGCTGCTGTCGACTGCGGAGGCAGCTCACGCACCCTCACGTGGTGCCATGTCGCCGGCCAATAACCAGCTCCCTCATGCACCTCAGTTCAGTTCTCCAGCAGAGAAAAAGTGGAGAACATTAAGAGAGGGCTTTCTAGCCTGAAGGGATATGGAAAGGCTATAGAAAACAAAAATAAAAAATAAAACAAAACCAGATTACCAACTTAGAAATAACTTTCATATTGGGGCCTACTGTGTTAACTTTTTTGAATGATTTCGATGCATGTATATTTGTTTCCAAGTCAGTATATTATGCAGGTAATATAGTTTTGTTTAATAAGGGAATTTCTTGGTCTGATGTTAATTCTACTTTGCAAACTGATTTTTTATTATTACTACTACGGGTTGGTTGATGTGTATTGCACTTCTGTTGAATGTTTCTAAAACAAAGTATGAAATATGGTACTCATCAGAAAATGCCCCCAAAATTTTGGAAGGGACGGGGTCAGAGACTGAATGTGTTGATACTTTTCTAATCTAAGTTTTACATTATATCAGAATTTGACTTTTATCATATTCATTTATTAGTTAAATCAATCCATATATGTCTGGGTCAGCTATACCACCTAAACAATTTTGTGACATTACATTCTAGGAAAGTACAAGCTCAATCACTGTTACTGTCTCTGACTATAATTGTCTGTTTATAGTATAGTCTGAATATTCTTTTTCAGAATATGGGTCCTGTATAATTCCATTTGTTACATAGAAACATAGAATTTGACGGCAGATAAGGACCGCTTGGCCCACCCAGTCTGCCCATTCCCTACCTACTGGATAAGCTGCAGATCCTAGTTAACCAGCAGCCTACTTCTTCCTCCCCCACCCCCAGAACTGCCTTATGACTATCCCATGCATGCTGAATTCCACCACTGATTTTGACTCCACAACCTCCTCTGGAAGGCCGTTCATGCATCCACAACCCTCTCTGTGAAAAAATACTTCCTTAAATTACCTCTGAGCGCCCCTCTATCTTCAATTGTGCCCTCTTGTTCTTGCACACCTCTTTTTTTGAAAGATGCTACCCTCTTGGACTTTGTTGATTCCCTTGAGGTACTTGAAAGTTTCTATCATGTCCCCCTCTCCCTCCTTTCCTCAAGGCTATACATATTAAGCTCCTTAAGTCTCTCTTCATATGTCTTCCGGTGCAGACCCTGCACCATTTTAGTTGCCCTCCTCTGGACAGCTTCCATCCTGTCTATGTCTTTGCGGAGATTGGGTCTCCAGAACTGCATACAGTACTCTAGATGGGGTCTCACCAGCTGTCTGTACAGAGGGATAATAACTTCCTGTTTTCTACTGGTGATGCCTCTCCCTATGCATCCCAGTATCCCCCCAACCCTCCTTGCTGCCCTCACATTGCTTGCCCATCTTTAGGTCATCTGATATGACTACCCCCAGGTCCCTCTCCATTTTGTTGTTGTTAGTATCTCACCCCCATTGTGTACTCTTCCCTGGGTTTTGTTTCCCAGGTGCATTACCTTCACTTCTTAGCATTGAATCTAAGCTGCCATACATTTGACCATTCCTCTAACCTTGCCAAGTCCTTCTCATCCTTTCCACCCACCCTGTGCATAAACTCTGTTGCAGATCTTAGTGTCATCTGCAAAGAGACATACTTTCCTTCAGTCCTTCTGCAATGTAAACTTATAAATACATTGAAGAGGACCGGTCCTAATACTGAACCCTCGGTTGCCCACTAGTAAACCTCCTTTCTTCTGAGTGGACTCCATTTACTATTACTCTCTGTGTCCTATTCTCCAGCCAATTCTTTACCCAGGCTGTCATCTTGGGACCCACTCCCAGGCTGGCTAACTTGTATATTAATCTTTTGTGTGGGACTGTGTCAAATGCCTTGCTAAAGTCTAGGTAGGCCATGTCCACAGCCCCTCCCTGATCTACTTTGGTCACCCAGTCAAAGAAATCTATCAGATTCGTCTGGCATGACCTTCCCGCTGTTCGGCACTTTTAAGTTCTCGTAGAACACATCACTATAAAAACTTTCTAGTTTGCTAAATTGTTTATTTTACTTGAAATTGGATGTTTTTACTACACAATTTAAACTTTTAGAAACATCTTATAAATTCTGAACAATTTTTTATTCATTACTGGTATCAAAGTTATTTCTATATTACATCAGATCAGCTCTTCACAGAGCCTTAATATTAGATCATTGTGTTTTAAAACATCTTTTGGGCAAAGATCGTGCAATTTAAATTCTGAATTCACTCAAGTTCTGTCTAACAAATCCAGTCTGATTCCGTATTTAAAATTGCACTTAATCACAGTCTTACAAATTCAAAATGTCAGTGTTTCTGTATATAACTGTTCACTTTATGTTGTACCTGTTGGACAATCTAAGTTTTGTACAAAGATTTTCTTATTTAGTTATTAGTGATTATAAACTGTTCTAGATGTATGGTGAATGCATGTGTCTGGGTTCTAACCTGGTTAATAAAATTTAAATAAAATAAATAAGAACAGGGAAAAACAGAAGGCACAAGGGGTAGTTAGGGCTACAGACCCAGAGCATCGCTCTACTAGCAGAAAGATAATAGCGGTCTAGAAGAAAGGGCAGCAGCTCTGAGCATGTGGCTCTGGCTCAAACACAAGGGGATACAAAGGATTGGTTCCCCCTTGTAAAGGAGACGGCACAATGTGCCAAAAAAAAAAGAAAAGATACACTTAGACTTCTGGAAAAAGGGGGCAACCCCATGCTACCAGACAGAGAATTGGACTTGACCTCATGAGTTGACCATGTCCTATTTCTTACATCAGGGAAGGAGAAGGAAACCTCTGTGCATCTGGAATTGCAGAACTGGACAGTCCAAGGGAGCTGAGATGTTTAGTCTCCCCAGGCATTCCTATGAGTAGTGTGCTAAAGGCCCAGATCGCATAAGGAAGAAAGCGGCATAATAACCAAAATAGTCTGACAGTCAGGAAGAAAAAAAGACCCATTTTCCTGCAACCTCAGGATGTACCCTGTTTAAGAGCTAGTACAGTTTATCCAAAAAGAAGCACAACAGCCCCCCACATGCAGTGCAGCTGTCAAGTGGAGTCAGACTGGATTGTGTCTAGGGGCACATGCTGCATTTAGCAACTGACAGGGATATACTGACAGAGGGGAGATATCCTAGGCAGGGAGAATGTAGACAAGAAAGAAAAAGGGAGGAAGGGGCTAAATCTTTTTTTTTCTGGTTGGAGCGAGAGCCCCAAAGGACACTCACCCCAGTTTTATGCCCAACTCCCTTTTTCACATATGAAGAAAAGCAGAAACCCCCCCTTAGGGAATTTTACTGGGGAGATGCCCAACACAGTGAGTCTGTGGTGCTGCCAGCACCAGCAGGGTGAGCATGCCCAGAGGTCCTGGCTCTGTTTGACTGGGGGATGGTAGTCGAGGCATGGTAATCAATGGTGAAGATATTCTGGAAAATCAACAATTACATTAAGTACATCATTTTCATATCTTCCAGGCATAAATCTTCATCACTGATTCCCACTTACGCATCAGAGTACCAAGCTTTCCCTTCTTTCTGTGGGAGGAACTGGCTCACGTGAGCATAACAGGTACCCTCAGCTCTTTGCATGGGAGAACACCTGAGGTAGGGGCTCCTCACAGGTCTGATGGGACCAGAGACTGGCTACATTCAGGTGGGGGCTCCTCTGGGAAAAGTGTGGAAGGGTGCCCCAACAGCTGCTGCCTAACCCTGAGGAGAAAAAATTTAGCCCCTGGAACTGCAAGTTTAGCACCTTACACCGGGCCAAAGGTGCCAGTCTGGAAAGGCAAAGCCATGCCATCCGACTGAAGCAGACTGTAGTTCCTGCAAGCCTGGAGGCTCCCTTACTGGCATCGTATGATGCCCTTGATTGGTGCCAAGCTACATGCATGCCCTGAGCAGGAAGGCAAATAGCTTGCCGGACTAATTTTCATTGCAACACTGCAGTTAATAGCTAGCCTAACTGCAACCACAGGCCCGGCGACTGAAAGGCTGCCTGATGTGCCTAACAGGTGCTATGTATGAAAAGAGTGCGTGCTGAGTAAAACCTTCCTCCCAAAGCCATCCATCTGAGCAAGAATCTGCCTCTGGAAGCGATAATCTGAAGGTGTCTAGGTCCAGATGGGACCTACAGTACTTCCAACCCTGAAGAGGGGTGAAGTACTGTACCTGCAGACCCTCAGATGCATGATACCAGAATAGGTGGTCCCTTGGGGTGGAGGGCAAGAGTAGGAACATCTCCATACTACCCGTGATTCCTCCTCAAGGCTCTAGGCCACGGAGGGATGACAACAGTGCCATCACTGGGAACTCCAAGGTTCCTTATGGCCAGACTACCAGATTGGAGCCTGTGTATGAACCAATGTAAAGTGTCTGAAGCATCTTTGCCAGGAATCACTGGTACAGAGATTACTCAGCAGCAGAGGACAGGATAGAATATTTGTTTTCCTCCAAGTAGAATGATGACAGGGATGAGGCACTGACCCCAGAGGTTGTTAGTGCCAGAAGGAGGGCCGGAATTAGGCCCTGTTGGAGTCCCTAAGGAAACTGTCTAAGGCACCAGTGAACTCATGGTGTTACTTGTACATAGGTGGCCCCTCAGGGCCTATGAAAACAACCTTTCTAAGCAGCAGTGATGCCCCAGAGTGGGACAAGAGTTAGGGTCTCAAGAGCCTCAACCTGTGCTGCTGAACTGCACAGTGGGCCTCACCCAAGGGAAGGGCCTGGCACAGTCACATGAGCAGGGTCATCATATATCAGAGGAGTGACCTGGTTAGTACTCAAGGGAATTTCCCTAGAGGAGGATAAGCGGGCTGTAGAGTCCCAATAGGGTGGCCCTGGTCCTCAAAGGTAGTGGTGTCAACCAGTTGCTCTGAGAGAACTCACCCTCCAGGTCACCATCAGACTCCTAGCAAGGGTCACCTTCAGTGCCAGGCTCGAGGTTGATGACATCCTTGAAGATGGGTTCACTGGGCTCGGCACTGGTCCAGAGCTATCCTCTTCAGGTGTTGCGACAACAGCACTAGGGCCAGGGACAACCCTGTTACTGCCCGTAATGTCGGGCCCAGGACAGACACCATGACTATAACCACATCATCAGAGAGGCATCGCCCCCGTGCCACTAGGAACACCAGAAGAAAGAACAACCTTCATCTCAGTTCTTGCGTTGGTACATATTTGCACTGCAGTATGTGTGTGTTAAATTACACCACAAGTTCACCAAGCAAATGCACTCCACCTGTCCAAGTATCTTTTCAAATAGTTACAGAGGCTCCCTATCTTCTAACAAGTTTCTCTCCTGCCAGTGGCTGCACTGTCACTTCCAGATTCTGAAATCAGTGACAGTGAGACTACTACCATCGGACTGTCTCCTCATTCTCACCTCACAAGATACCGGTTCCTCATGACACATGGTAAGAAGGACATGCTGAAGGGGGATAAACTATGTGCATTTCAGGGGGTGATGAATCTAGCACTATGGAACTGTTGGGAGTGTGTGTCCGTCCCCAGTAAAAGTGAAAGTGTAGATGGGGGATCAAGTGAGCGCCAAGGGTCCCTTAAAAGAGTTACAAACAAGAATCTCCCAGCAAATAGAAATGGTCCTGGGACCCTTCCTTTGTAACTTAATAGGGCCTCCAAAGGATATCTATTATTGTGTAAGAGACCATAAAGTTTGGGTGAGAGGATCGCGAAGCAAAGCGGAGAAGTTCTGTCTAAATCTCATGAAAGCCTCTTATACCATAAGAGCAAGGAACATTTTATTGAAAAATATTTGTGGTGTAACTGCTGTGTTACAAAACCTAATTTGAGTAGTAATAGGAAAAATGTGTAGCATTTGCTGGTACTTTTTTTATAAAGCAGCTGTACAAACACTTTTGGGTGAACTCAGATGTGTAGCAAGTGACTGCTTCCATAAATAATTTTCAAGTAACTGATCAACTGATGAAAATTGTGCCATTTTTGCTATGCTATACCAGGTAAAATACTTCCTGCATAGCAGACACCCTCAGAGGCCCTATTATCTTATTATAAATCAAATGGGTATAGCTTGAGGGATTTATAAGTTTTGAGACGTTTTTACTTTAATGTACCCCAAAAAAAAAAAAGTAGAGATATGCCCTCCTAATGCTCCTGCACAAGGGTACACTGTACACAGGATAAGAAGTACAGTGGTGCTGCGTGCTGTGTTGGCTGAAATAATGTTGGTGATTTATAATGGGGTTTAATGAAAGCCCTGCTGTCCATCACTTTGAAAGAGAACTTCCAGCTTACCTTTTGGTTTTCTTCTATTTCAATTTTAAGGGAATAGTTAACCACTGTTCTAGTTAATGACCTGGGGGGAAAAAAAACAGTTAATTGACACAGAGCAAATAATGAATGAAGAGCTTTAACAAATGTTTTGTGAAGCACAGGACACAACTCTCACTCAAACATTTAATGAAAATAAATTTACTACACGTGCCCCAGGAAAACTTTTTAGTGCATCTGCTTCTCCCTGGTCCCCACCAGTCGGCATTCCTTTTCAGCCACCCCCCAGCCCCACACCTGAGATCAGGCCGCTGTTCCACACATCCCCCACAGCTTCCCCTCCATGGCAGGGCGGTGAGGAGCCCCCAACTCTACTCACCTCAAATAGGATCCAAATTATTAGGGGAGCGCCATTTGAGTCAGGGCCTGCGGAGGGTGGCTGTTCATCCGGCATGACCTGGGATCTTTTTGCTTTTTCCTGTTTTCCCTCAAGAGAGAGAGGGGCATGCAATGACGCCAGTGGAGGGTGTCCGCGTGAGCGCACCCCGTTCCCTGCCCCACTCAGTCCCTTCCTGCAGCATTAGTGTTCTGTCCCCAGCCATCGCCAGGGTCAGAAGCACAGACTACTGAAATCCCCCTTCTCCCAGAAAGGGAGAGCAGCCCCTCAGACACTCAATCCCTCTCCACCCCTGCCAGCCCCCGGCAGCCCATGCTCATTCCTGAACATATGTCACCAGCAGAGCGTGAGGTAAGGCAACCAGCGCCTCAGCCCTCAGCACTACTGGGCTGGCCCTCGAGGAAAACTTTTCATTATCCTCTCAGCTATTTTAAAGGTGCTTTTATATTTTACTTTTTTGTAATTATTATTGTTAACCATATCCACCCTCCGTATTTCCTCCCTTTACTGGCCTCCAACCAGTGCCCCACATTTTGGAGCATTACCTTACTAAGCGCAGGATGTCAGGAGTAAACTGACAAAAGAAGGACTGAGCATTCACTCAAATCCTCACCTTCTCCAGAGATGGAGTGCTCCAGATCCCACAGCCTGCATTACAGCCCACTGGAGGCACAGAGGATCAAGAGCCAGTGGGAAGCACCTTTGAGACATCCCTGCATCAAAGTAATATCTCAAACTTATCAGCTCAGCGGTGCCTGGAAAAGGGGAGAAAATGGGAAATATGGCAAGCCCAATGCACGCATATGAATTTGCACTCCAATCCAATAAGGGCTGTCCCTTGGTTTTACCCTCCCTCAAAACATTTGATCCAGTCCCCAGGCTGTGACTGCCTTGCTCTATCAGGGGAAGAGGGGGAAGAGACAAATCATGGGTAATTAACAAACGCACTGGCAGTCAGGCACAGCAGCTGTTGGGACAGCTCCTGGGATGGACAGAGTGGATTTTGCAAATTCTGTAAAACAGAAAAATTCCTACCTGGGCTACTGAATGAGGAAAATAGAAACATATTTACAAACTGGTGAGTAGGAAAGAAGGCATTATATTAGACTTACCACAATTTATTTTTCTGTTTGCTCCAACATTGTCAATGGGAAATCATAACAAATGGGTTATATGCACTCCTGCTTGAAACACTGGCACAGCTCAGAGCTGTGACATTAGCTCAGAATGCTGCCAGCACTATAGTTCCACAGTTTCTAACTTATCAATCCACATTGCTTGCAGTGTAGTAGAACCACAATAATGATAGGAAACCCCACAAATAAACATATAACTCACCAACTACAAATCTGGAATGGCAAAAAGAAAAGAAAAAGTGTACAGTACCTGAAGGATTAATCAAATCCTCAAACTATTTCTGGCTTCTACACGAGGCCTCATACTTCTGGCTGAACCCATACATCAAGAGCCTCCAATGCAGACAGAGTCAAGCAAGGGTGAAGTACTGCTTAACACAAATCTCTCCAACTGAAAGATCAACAAATCTACTTCTACAGGGCATTAGAATGAATGGCTATATGCCTAAATAAACACATTTGTGCACTGAAATAAATTTTAAAACTTGAGAAACAGTGGATCCACCAAAATGATACTCAAATGTGCACACTAGCACCTGAGCATGTGTTAAGTTTATTATTTATGGTAATACATTTTAAACATCATTAGAAAACTTGGATCTGAAGACACCATCAAGCCACTGTGTCCACAACAGTTTAAATCAGGCTTAAACAGCTCAAACATGTTTATTTTAAATGTCTTGAAACAACAGCTTCAACTGTTCCAGAAGCAGTAGCAGTTCCAAAACATCAAAACTAGAAATTCAGAGGCCACAATTGCCCTGATACGGTTCAGACCCAAAATCCAAATTGGAAACCTGTGTAACAAAGCAGTTAATGTAAAGTACAGTTACGTAAGAACTTACCGTAACAGTAGATCTTCGAGAGGAGCTCTTGCAGCAGGCTATTACAATTAGGACTATGCCGCAGGCACTAGGACCACACGGTGAAAAACTTCTGCCAGCAATACCAGCGGGGACTGCCCCCGATGCCGGCCCCGTCCTGACGTCGGTCAGGGTACAAGAGTGGGCGGACCCAGCTCCACCTCAGTTCTCCCGCCAGTACCCAGCAGAAGGCCTGACAAGAGAAGGAGGCGAAGCCTACCATCTAGAAGGAAAGGAAAATAGATCTGCACACTCCGAGGGGGAAGGTGGGAGGGAAGCAGCGCCTGCTGCAAGAGCTCCTCTCAAAGATCTACTGTTATGGCAAGTTCTTATGTAACTGTGCTATCTTACTTCCAGTGGGAACTCTTGCAGCAGGCTATTACAATTAGGACTGAATCCCAAGCAGTCCCTCAGTAAGGAGGTAGCAGACCCCGGGAGGAGGAATATGCTGACTCCAGAGGCCCTAGGACAAAAGTCCCTGTAAAACTGCTAGGTCGAAGCCAGCACGGCGTCTGGAGACAATATCCAAGCTGTAATGCTTGATAAAAGTATGCACCAAGTTCCAGGTTGCGGCCACACAAATATCCTGGATAGCGACATTCCGCATGGCGGCAAAAGAAGCTGACACTCTTCTGGTGGAGTGACCCCTAACCGGGCCCGGCAGGGGTTTACTGTGATGCTCGTAGCAAAACGAGACACAGACTATCCATTTAGAGATAGTCTGCTTGGACACCGGTTGACCCAAGCGATGTGGTGCAAAAGCCACGAAGAGCTGCTCCGATTTACGATACTGAACCGTTCTGCTGAGGTAATACCTCAGTGACCTGTGGACATCCAATGTGTGGAGGAGAGCCTGCCTCCCCTCTATTGGAAGGGGAAGGAAAATAATCTGGAAGATCAACTGACTGGTTGAGGGTCAACTCCGAGACCACTTTGGGAAGAAATTTAGGATTAGTTCTGAGGGAAACTCTTTCCCTATGAAAAACCAAATAGGGCTCTTTAACATCAGAGCCTGAAGCTGGAAACCCTTCGAGCTGAAGTAACAGCAACAAAAAACAAACTTTCCAAGAAAGGTAACGCAGGTCACAACTTGCTGCAGGCTCAAAAGGAGGGAGTGTGAGTTTCTCCAGCACAAAAAGGAGGTCCCAGGGTGGGATAGGGTCCCTAATGGGAGGTCTCATGTGTAGAATTCCCCTAAAGAAGGCGCGGGCTACATCTAACTGCGCCAAAGCTCTCTCTCTCCGAGAGCATGATAGGTGGAAACTGCCCACATGTGCATCTGGATAAGAGGAATAACTCAGGCCTTTCTCATACAAGGAGAGGAGATACTGCAAAGTGGAGTTCACAGGGCAGGTGACGGGATCCAAATGTTGCGGCAAGGCCCAAAGACAGAAACGCTTCCACTTCAAGAAATCTCCAGGCGCGAGCTCTCGCGAGCAAAACATTGACAGTTTGGCGTTGGGTGGTGACGCAAAGAGGTCCAGCTCGGGAAGACCCCACCTGAAGAGCTGGGCCGCTACGGATTGCAGCAACTCCCACTTGAGAGCCCTGGTCTGCGACCTGCTGAGGTTGTTGGCCAGATCGTTGAGGACACCTGGAACGTGCATGGCGGACAGTAGAATGCCCCGTTCCAGTGCCCAGTACCAGACTCTCATTGCTTCCCTGCAAAGAGGATAGGAATGAGTGCCTCCTTGCTTGCTTGATGTAAAAGACGACTGCCATGTTGTCTGTCTGAATCAGAAGAGAGCCTGGTACGAGATCCTCCTGAAACACCTGAAGAGCGTAGAGGACCGCTCGCATTTCCAGCACACTGATGTGAAGGGACCGTTCCTCGGGTGACCAAACCCCCTGCGTTTGATGAACACCCAGGTGCTCCCCCAGGTCCGATGCGCCCATTGTTGAAAAGAGTCTGACCTGGAGGCTCCGACGAAAAACTGACCCCTTTCTCCAGATTGCTGGGGTCTAACCACCAAAGTAAAGTTCTCCTGACTGGCTCCGAGATCCTGACTAAAGCGTCCAGGTCGTCGTAGCATTGGCCCCACTGCACCCTGAGCATCCATTGTGGGACTCTCATGTGGAGGCGGGCCAAAGGTGTGACTGGAATAGCCGCCGCCATATGCCCCAATAAGCTGAGGAAGTTCTGGGCCAGAACCCGAGGTGCTATGGAGATCCGTTCTGCCAATGTTCGCAAGCAAATCCCCCTGTCCTGTGGGAGAAAGGCCATGCCCTGGAAAGAATCCAGGATCGCTCCTATGAAGGCGAGCTTTTGGCTGGGCTCTGGGGATGACTCAAGTTCAGGGTGATCCCTAGCTCTAAGAATAGAGTATAAGTGTCTCCAAGAGACTGCAAGAGGCTGTCCCTTGATGGGGCCGTAAGAAGCCAATCGTCGAGGTAAGGAAACACATAATGCCCCATCCGCCTCAGAGCCGCAGCCACCACTGCGAGGCATTTGGTGAAGACTCGCGGAGCGGAAGAAAGGCCGAACGGGAGCACCCGAAACTGAAAATGCTCCCCTGGAAGTGGAACCTCAAAAACTTCCTGTGAGGAGGAAAGACCCCTATATGCATGCAAGCATCCTGCATGTCGAGAGAACAGAGCCAGTCCCCTTGGTGCAGCAGGGGAAGGAGACCCTGAAGAGTCACCATCCTGAATGTTTTGTACTCTATAAAGAGATTTAGCGGACTGAGGTCCAGAATGGGACAAAGGTCCCCAGTCTTTTTTGGGACCAGAAAAAAGTGGGAGTAGAACCCCTGGCCTTGCTGATCCCAGGGGACTCTATCACTCTCTTTTGCAGGAGGGCCTGAATTTCTCCTTTCAACAGCGGGATGTGTGAAGGAGGGTAACGGGAGAGCTTTGGTGGAGTGTGTGGAGGAAACTCTGAACTCCAAGGTGTGTCCTCTCCGTACAATGTCCAAGACCCATTGATCTGTGGTAATAGAGCTTCACCCTTCGAGATGAAGGGAGAAGCGGCCCCCAACCGGCTCCCCGTGAACTTCTGACAGAACGGGGGGGTGGAAGGGAGTCATTGGGCAGAACCGGGGGTTGGGAGAGAGGCCTGGGAGGACTTGGGCCCACGGGTGGAAGGACCACCAGACTGCTGGTTTCCGGACCTTCTGCAGAAGCCACCTCTCTGCCCTTGCTGGTTTCCACGGGCTGAAGTCTGATTGCTTGAGGACTAACGAAAAGGCCGACGAAGATGGGGGTGTCACTGGTCACCACGGTACATCTGGCGGACCGACCAGGTCAACTTACCCGATTCCTGGAGACGGGAGATCAAAGCCTCCGTCTCCTGCCCAAATAAGATGGTACCCTGGAATGGCAAATCCTGGATACCGGACTGCAGATCCTGGTGAAATCCCGAGACTCTCAACCAGGCATGGCACCGAAGGCATACTCCAGAGGCAGCCGCCCTGGCTGCCATGTCCGCAGTGTCATACGAGGCTCTCAGCACATGAGCCTACATTTGACCCCGACTGCACAAGGGCCAGGAGCTCTGTCTTCTTATCAGAGTCTGGCATGACCTGTGTCAGCTCAAGTCCCGTTCCCCATAACGCATTCTGGTACTGCATCATATGCGTGAAGAAATTAGGAGCGAATGGAACAGGTGGAGGCAGCGTAAACTTTTGCCCACCTGATCCAGTTGATTGGGACTCCAAGTTGGGAGGGGCTGGGAGCTGAGGTGTCGCGACTGTCAAGAATTATGAGCAGCCATAATCACCAATGAATCAGCCTGAGGGTGCTCTGCCAAGAAGGGTTCCACCCTTGGGGCCTTATAGATCCTATCAGACTTTTTCGGAACTGCCGGAATAGAGGCCGGATGCATCCAGGTGGATTTAGTAAGATCCTGGAAAGTATCCACCAAAGGAGGAATAACTAGGGCTCCGGCTCTTTTTGCCTCAGATATTTAGCCAATCTCCGGCGTTCTGGGTCCAGGTCTTCCGTGTCATACTTGTTGGAAGCCTGGATGTGCCTCATGATGTCCATAAAGGTAGGATCGTCCGGAGGCCAGCGAGGCATGTCCTTCTCTTCAGGGGAGCGCTTGAGGCTGAGAGAAGAGGAGGAGGTCGATGAAGAAGAGGAGGAATGACTATCCGATTTGGAATAGTCTGATTCTACCCCATGACCATGCCTATGCTGACGTCAGTGACTAGGGGACCGACGACTGTCCGAAGACCTACTCCAGTCCCTGGACCGGCGACGGAGCAATGACCGACGTCGGTCAGGAGACAGACACCAGGAGTGGTCTTGCTTAATGTGAGAAAGGCTCCTGAATGGGACCGAGACCGACATCGGTCACTAGAAACTTTAGAGCGGACGTTGGTGGTCCTCGGATCTTGAGTGAGCGAGCCCTGGAAGGGGCGAAGGACAGCGCCCCAGTGACCTCAACAGAGAGGTCTTGCCCGCTGGCTGTGGTTCACCCGCAGGATCCAGCACGGTGTCTGGGCTGGCGAGGAGGTTCACTTGTGAACCTGCCCCCCACCAAAGAGAAAAGCTGCTTGAGCTCATCCTTAGAGAAGATCTCGCCGCACGCTGTGGAAAAGAAGTCTCCGGAGCGGAGGGACGCGAAGGAGAGCCTCTTGAGGACCCGGGGAGGACTTGGGCAACGGGACGCCGGTTGTTCTATGATCAACCCGGTCCTTAGCCCTTCGACTGGCATTGGTGTGGGTACCGACAACGGGTGATGCCAGGGGCGCGGACAGTCCTAAACCTCCAGAGGTGCACCTTTAGTAGGCGGCGCGGTGCCGTGGTAGGTGGGGCGAAGCAGGTACCCCATGGACTTAGCGATGACTCTTAGCGAGGTCACCTTTGGCTTGGCCGGCTTCTCCCCCGACGGGCCGGCCTTAGCCTGAGAAGACTTCGGCGCAGTCACCAGACCCAGAAGGACAGGCCATTTTGGAGAAGGCCGTGAACGCGATCTGGACTGAGACCGTGTCGGGACCGACTCACGCCCTTACTATGCTCTTCTTCTCCTTTTTCTTCCCTCCGACGAGTGCAGATCCATTTTCTGCTCTAGAAGGTAGGCCTTAAGGGCTTTCGCCGGCAGATGCAGGTCCGCTGGTAAAG
Organism: Neoceratodus forsteri; assembly: GCA_016271365.2. Lineage (NCBI taxonomy): Eukaryota > Metazoa > Chordata > Ceratodontiformes > Ceratodontidae > Neoceratodus > Neoceratodus forsteri. The sequence continues at coordinate 516,423,782 of CM028137.1, forward strand.
GCCTGGCAGTCAGCACAATAAACGGTGTCGTGGTCAGGTTGCGGCAGAAGACGACCGCCGTGTCCGGCTCAGCAGGAATCTACCACCCACAGTCGCACTTGTTAAGGTGTTCAGGGACACCAGGCCCGAAGACATCGAACTCGCCGGGTGGGGGAGAGGCTGATATCGGTACTAACGGTGGCAAACACCGAGGAGAAAAGAACACCGAAATGCAGGAAACTGTACAAAGCGACGGCAGCGACACTGACATCGGTAACGAAGAAAACGAACAAAACCGCCAAAAAAAACGGTAAATCTTGGTAGAAGATCACACCTCGCCGAGATTCGCAGTCAGAAGCTAGCTTCGGCGGGCGCGGCGGAAAGAACTGAGGTGGAGCTGGGTCCGCCCTCTGTACCCTGGGACCAACGTCGGGCGGGCCGACGTCCGGCGGTCCCCGCTGGTATTGCTGGCAGAAGTTTTCACCATGTGGTCCTGTGCTCGTGTATAGTCCTAATTGTAATAGCCTGCTGCAAGAGCTCCCACTCGAAGTAAGATCGGCATTTACTTAGTCAGTAACTCATGCTCAGTAAAAACTCAGCTCAATGCACGTGCAAAATTGCAAAGTTCAGGTGCAAACAGCATGATATTCTTCTGCAAACAGAGGTCAGGTGCAAAACGCAATGTATGCCTGTGCAAGAAATTGCTGACTACAATATAAAATGCTGGAAAAATGCTGGATCAATAAAGTGCTTGTGCAATGGTCCTATAAAGTGCTTTCTTAATTTCCAATTAGGTACAAAGAAAAGGAAAGCAATGAACAGTGATGTACTATGAGGATTCAATCTTGGCTAGAGTATCCCTGGTGTGATTAGTAGTGTTCAAACAATACAAATGGTATCAGTTCTACCCAGATTTGTTTCTAGGTCGGGCTTTATATTTTTCACATTATGAACTCTTTTGATCAACAAGGGCATTTTTAGTTAAAAATGAATGGAGAACCATAATCAGAAATGGACACACTAACAGCACTGATAGCTCAAGCACAGCAAGCTTTTAGCCTGCCATCAAAGAAACAACCACATACGAGAGGACAGCTACTTCTTTGAGAAGACGGAAGCTGCAGGGGACATAGCAGCTGGTTTGTAGAGAGGAGTTAAAAAGTCCATAGTGCCATAATAACTGAAAGCAGCCATTGAGGGATCTGACCAGAATTTTTTTTGGGGGGGGGGGGTACTTGAACTCTGCACCCCAGCATGACTCACAACTCTTTCCCCTTTGTGCTAGCTAAACCAGAAGTCTGAGCAAAAGAAAATAGTGCCCAGGGTAGGGGCAGAGACAAAATAACAGCACTGCGGTCTACTGTATGGGGACAGCAGAGTGCTTCAGCTAGTGGAGGGATTGTGCTTCAACTCCAAACTTCTGTGTGCTTCGTTTGGAGTGTGATGTGCCTTCTCCCTCTCTCTCTCTGTGATGGCAAGATGGCATACAGAGCTCCGCCCTGCAACCATAAAAAGCAGACCAAAAAGTACAGTAATGTAAGAACTGACCATAACAGAAGATCTTGAGAGAAGCTCTTCCAGCAGGCCATCAACACTAGGACTAAGCCATCAGGCGCCAAGACCACAGGGAAACCTTTGTAGCTAGCAGTGTAGCATGAGGGACTGCTCACCACCACCGTCACTCTGCTGATGTCGCCTATCCTATAAAGGCAGGCAGTCCCCACCCTCCTCAGTTCTCCCACCGAGACCCAAGCAGGCATCAGAAGAAGAAACAGAGAAGGTTTTCTGAGAGCCAGAAATAAAGAGAGAGCAGAAGACTCACTTGCATGGAAAAGGAGAAAACCACACAAAGCAGGGGAAGGAGGAGGAAAATAAGGGCCTGCTGCAAGAGCTCCTCTCAAGATCTACTGTATGGTAAATTCTCACGTGAATGTACTATTTTACTTTAAGGGAGGCTCTTGCAGCAGGCCACTAGTAGGACTGAGTCCCAGGCAGTTTTGGTAACAGAAGGAAACAGCAGTGGGAGGAGGAGAAAACAGCAGCCAGAGGCTCAAGAGAGAAGGTCCTGCAGAATGGCCAGGCTGAAGTTAGCCCTAAACCTAGAGGAAATGTACAGGCTGTAGTGTTTGGTGAAAGTATGGACAGAGCTCCAAGCAGCGGCTGCACAGATCTCTGCAGAGGACACATTTCTGAAGCAAGCCATAGAAGTGTCTATACCCCTGGTGGAATGGCCCTAAACCACTCCCGGAAGTTCCTTGTACTTCGGTAACAAACAACTCAATTAGCTAACCACTTAGATGAACACTGCTTGGACACCACAGCACCTCTCTTAGGGAGACAAAATGAACAACTGATCAGACTTTCTCAAAGTCTTGGACGGTGTGTATAGTATCGTAAGACTCTATGTGCATCCAAAGTACTGAGCAAAGCCTCCCCTGATCAGAGTACTCTGAAATGAACAGGAATGTGGATGGATTGATTAAAATAAATTCCAACACCATATTGGGAAGAAACTTGGACTGGTACACAAAGACACCCTGTCTTGTGTAAAACCAAATAAGTCTCCTTACATAAAAGCCTGAAGCTCGGAAATTCTTTGAGCAGAAGTAACAGCAACTAAAAGTGTGCTTTCCATGACAGAAAGCATAGCTCACAACTCATGACTGGTTCAAAGGAGGTAAGTGAGCTTCTCTAAAACAAAACTGGCGTCCATGAGGACCAGGTCCAGAATTTTGGGGGGCTGAATGCAGAATGCTCCGCAAGAAGAGTGCGAGACTTGAGCTGAGCCACAGCTCTGCCCTCAATCAGGTACATGGTACACAGAGATGGCAGAAAGATGTTCCTTGATGGAGGAGTACCACAATCCAGAATCGGAGAGGGAGTGAAGATACTCCAACACCTGATCACCATGAGGTGAAAGGGTCTAACTGGTGGGAAACAGCCCAAAGGGAAAAGTGCTTCCATTTCATGGCATGGGTATCCCTAGTGGAGGGCTTCCAGGAACCCACCAGGACATCCGCGACCCTTGGTAAGACCCTAAACTGAGCAATGGCTATGTCATTTAGGAGCTACGCATTCAGATGCAGATATTTGAGATCTGAATGCACCAAGGTTCCCCGTTCCTGGGAGAGCAAACTGATGCACAGGAGCAAGAGCACTGGAGGTTCTGCCACCAGCTGTTGCAGCAAGGGAACCAGATCTGATGAGGTCAGAAGAGAGCTATTAGGATCATTTCAGCCACCACCATCTGAAGTTTCCAGCAGTACCCACTGAAGGAGCAGGAAGGTATAGAGAACCTCCCTTCCAGGAGAGGAACATTGGGTCTCACCAGAAGTCTCCAGACCGGGATTGAGCAAGCAACAAGTGGCAGTTTTATGCGTGAGTGGGGAGGCAAAAGGTCCAGCTCTGGGCACTTCTACCTGTCAAAGAGGCCTTCCAACTAACAGAGTGAGAAGTTCCCACTAGTGAGCCCCAGAACAAGAGTGGCTTAGACGGTCTGCCAGGACATTCTGAGCACCTGGAACATGGACAGCAGAGAGCTCCAGACCATGCTCGATGGCCAAATACCAAACCCTCATCACCTCCCTTTACCGGGGTAGGAGTGCGTCCCCCCTGCTTGTTTATGTAATAAACCATGCACATGCTGTCTGTCTCAATTAAGAGCAGACCAAGAAGAAGATGAGTCTGGAAGGCCTGAAGGGCATACAGGACTGTCTGCATCTCCAGGACACTGATGTGGGGGGCCCTGCTCCACATCTGTACAGACACCCCGAATCTGGTGGGATTCTAAGTGGGCTCCCCAGCCAAGACCAAGCATCCATTGTAAGACTCCGGCAAGGGTCAGGATAGCAAAGGGAACCCCCAAAACAGGTTGGTCAGCTCCAGCCAGCAGACAGGACCCAGTGGACAGGGTCAGAGACCATGACCAAATGGTCAAGGTCATCCATACGCTGATCCCACTGCACCCGCAATGTCCACTGAAGGACCATCATATGAAGCCAGGAGAGATGGAATGTGGCAATGGCTACTGCCATGTGGCCCAGAAGATGCAAGAATACCCTGGCTGGGACTAGATGGCTGGAGAACAGAAGACAGGCCTGGTTCATTAGGCACTCCACTCTGTCCCTGGGCAACAAGGCCAAAGGTAGGCCTCCGCATGTGCCTGGGCAACAAGGCCAGAAGGTAGGCATTCTGCATGTCCAAAGAGCAGAGCCAATCCCCCCTGGTGCAGGAGGGGCAACAGACCTTGGAGAGTGACCATCCAAAAGTGTTTGTATTCTATGAACAGATTCAGGTCGCTAAGGTCCAGGATGAACCTGAGGTCCCCAATCTTTTGGGGGACCAGGAAAAAGTGGGAGTAGAGCCCCCTGCCCCACTGAGCTTGAAGGCAATGCCCTGGGACATGTCCAGAATGGCCCCTGTGTACTGGAAGCATTGGCAGGGTGTCAGGCAAGACTTTGGCCTGTTGACTGTAAACCGCAGGGCCTGGAAGAGGCTGAAGGTATGCTACAGGGTCTGGAGAAGACGTTCCTGGGACAGGGCCACTAGAAGCCAATCGTTCAGGTAGGGAAAGACCTAAAAGCCCTGCCTCCTCAAGGCAGCCACCACTACTGCCAGGCATTTGATGAAAACCCTGGAGGCTGAGGACAGGCCAAAGAAGAGAGCCCAGAACTGAAAAAGGGCTCCCCAGAAATGGAAATGAAGGAAGCGCCCATGGGAAGGAAATGTTTTGATATGCAGGTAGGCATCCCACATGTCCAAAGAGCACAGCCAGTCTCCCTGATGCAGGAAGGGCAACAGATCTTGGAGAGCAACCATCCAAAAGAGTTTGTATTCTATGAACAGATTCAGGTCGCTCAGGTCCAGTATGAACCTGAGGTCCCCAGTCTTTTGGGGACCAGGAAGAAGTAGGAGTAGAACCCCCTGTCCCAATGAGCCAGAAAACAGGCTTGTTGGCTCTTTTTTGTAACACAGCATGAATTTCCTCCCAGATGGGAGGTACATGAGCTGGAGGGGGGTAGAAAGAGTTTCCCAGAGGCTTTTCAGGAGGCCACTCTAGGAGTTCCAGAGTGTGGCAGTGCTCTATGAGCTGTAGCATCAACTTTCTGAAGTGATTCCTTGCCACCTGTTGAGCAGGAGGGAGAAGCGATCACCTGACTCGTCCCCAGAGTCTCTACTGGGGAGGGTCCTGATAAGAGTCAGGAAGTAGGAGCGGGCACCATGAGGGCTGGGGCAGTTGCCTGAGGAGCTCTGGCAACGAATGTGGCAGGAGCTGATACCTGCTTATGCATGCCCTGAACTCTGGCAGGAGGGTGGGACTGTCTGCTAGAAGAGCGGCGGAAGGGTAGCCACTGGCTAGACTTAGGCCGAATATGGTACAAGGAATGAACAGACCAGAAAGCCCAGCCCGATTCCTGAATTGAGTCCTGAACATCACCTCCAAAAGACAGAACCTTGAAACTGAGTGTCCAAAATGCTGGGCTGCATGTTGGAAGCAAATCTGGACACTTAGAGCTAACAGTGGTACCTGAGACAAATGCCCACAGCTGCCCCTCTGCCCGAGGCATTAACCGCATCACAGGCAGCCCACTGGGTTCGAGTCCCCAAGTCCGAGCCTGCCTTGACAGCCTGGGCCAGCTGCTTCCTAGCTGGATTGTCGGGCAGGGCCTGAACAAACTCCCTGGCCTGGTCCCACAGGGTGATCTGGTACTGAACCACTTAGGCCAAATAGTTAATAGCTCGGATGGCTGGGGTGGCAGAGGCAAAGACCCGCTTACCCGGGTGATCCAGCTGTCTAGACTCCCTATCTGGGCGAAGAGCACTGAGGTGCTTGGGTTCCTTGGTGCGGTCGTGCACCACATTGATAACCACTGAATCAGGGTTTACCCACAGGGGCGTGGTCAGCCTACTTGGGCACCACTGGAGTTGTAGAAGGATGATTCCAGGTCACTCTAGTGACAGCCTCATAGGAGTCAATGAAGGGAGGTACCACCAAGGGAAGAGCAGCAGGCTGGTGCAGGTAAACAGCCAACCCACATCACTATGGGTCCTGTTCCTCAGTTTCCCAACCCATGGTGATCTGAATGTGCCTCATTATGTCCATGAAAAAAGTATCATGGGGGGAGGGGATCTGGGGACCTCCTTAGGGGGTTCCTCATCCTCAGACAAGATCCCCACAAGGGAGGAAGACTATGAGTAATCAAGGTCCTTTTCATCCTCCTCATCAAGCTCACTTTTAGGAGGCAGGTATTGGTCCAGGTGGCAGCCAGAGCCGGTGTCAGATCTGGTACCAGACATATGAGGGTTCCCAAGACCAGGATGGACCGGGTACAGAGGAGGGTGATCCCTGGGGAGACACCAGTGGTAAGCCCATGGGGCAGAATCTGCTTCTGCATAAAAGCCCACCAAGAAGTAAAGAGATCATTATAATCCACCAGAGAAGAGTACGTATACACCCAGAGGATAGGGGTAGGCTGGCGCCAGGTAGGGATAAGGTGGCATCAGTCCAGGCAGAGCTGGCATTGGGCACCATGGTGTGGGTCGGCAGGCATCAGAGGAGCTGGCGCGGATGTGCTGGATTCAGCTGAGACAACACTGGCGGATACCCAGCGGAGGGGTAGCCACGGGTGCCGGAGAGGAGAGGAGAGGAGATACCAGCACTGGGGGATGGAGACCTCCATGGCAAAGGCTGAGGGAGACCAGATGTGGAGAATGCCAGTAGTGCAGCAGACATTGCCTGGAATGACTGACATAGTCCCCGTTCTGGGGACAGATGCAGGCAGCGCCATGTGGGGCGCGATGTCAGTAGAGGGGCCGGTGCCAGATATGCTACAACCAGCAAAGCCACCTGGCTGAGAGCCTGCAGAAGTAAAAGGCTTGAGCTTCAGGGTCTGGGGAGCAGGGGACAAGAGTCCTCTGCTCAGAGGAGCCGCTGCCCATCACCAAGATAAGAGTGGGCAGTGGGGCCACCAGCAGCCCAGTGGGAGTAAAGGCTGGTGGAGCCAAGGGGGCCCACTTCCGGTGAGAGAAAGACACAGTCACAGTCGAGGGCTTATGAGGAGACTGCGAGAGGGAAGCAGATTGGGCCTGCTCCTCATCTCAGTGTTTATGCTTCCTGCTAGATTTTTTTCCCAGGTAGAGAAGAGGAAGAAGCCCTGGAGGACTGGTCTGTTGAAGTCGAATAGCTCCTGGCCCGCAGCTCCTGTTCTATCACGACAAGTTTCTTGAGGAGATGGCTCTCCAGAATTTTCCGTGACGTCTCCGTGTGGACTAGTTAAAATTCTGGCAAAACTGGCAGGCTTCTGTGTCATGGCTGGGGCCTAGACACAGGATGTAAGCAAAATGTCTGTCCTTTTTCTGGAATCTGTTTGCACAGGCACACTTTGTGGAGCAGTCAGAAGACAAGGCAGGTGTAGAAGACATAAACCCAAGTCCGATAGCATGAAAACTAGTACCACTTCCCCACCAGCCAAGGATAAGCACTTCACTAACCCTGGCCCTCCCATCCCCAGTACCCTGCAGTGCAACTCCCCTTACCTTAGATTCCCCCTTAATGTTGCTGCTCTTTACTGTTCCCCCTGCCCTATGTCAAATTCAGCTTAGCCTTCTGCTTGCCCAAAATCATACCTCAATGTACCTGCCCTACTGCTTTTACCCAGTGTCCTTCCAAATTCTCTATTTTTGAAACCCTCTCTCAGATACTGTTAAATTATTATACTGAAAGCACGTCTCCTACATGCACCTTCAGTAAATTATACTGCCTATGTATCGTGTTCTCAAGAAATGTCTTGCTGCTATGTACCATGTATTATGACTATGTTGAATTTGTCCCACCACTACTATGTACCTCCCATGTACTATGTCTTTGTACTGAAATTGTCCTACCAGGACCTCCCTGTAAATGAGTGTGCTCAATGGAGTTTTCCGGCAAATAAACTTGAAACTAAAACTAAAGAAAAAAAGGAAAATAAAAAAGGCGGAAAGCATGGGAAATGGCGGTCGACTGTAGCTGCGGCGGTGTCAGTGGTCTGACTTGCATGGGTCGATGGCGGGAAAAAACTGAGGAGGGTGTGGGGGACCAGCCGCCTTTATAGAACAGGCCAATGTCAGCGGAGTGACGTCAGTGGTGGGCAGTCCCCTGTCGTACACTGCCACCGATGATGGTCTGCTACAAGAGCCTCCCTCGAAGTAACCTCAGTAGTTGTAATAAAGACCTTTAATTTTATACAGGATAAAACTGTTAGAGCTAAACGTCCTGTTTACAAAGATGTCCTGTCACAGCTGCATAAATCTTAGAAGAGTTATAGAGTTAGAATTTCCATAAGTCAAAGCAAGATACTTATAAGAGAAGTACAACACAAAGACCAAAAGAGTAGAAATGACTCATACTTACCTCACACCCTTAATTTCTGCCAAGACAAGCAAGTGGCACTTTTACACAGACCTTACCCATAAAGCAGTTTATGAGAAAAAAGCAGGCTTGGAAATTAAAATGTAAAACAGGCCTGACTGAATTTAGAGAGCACTGCCCGTGGAAACACAGCATCTTCCTGGCAGTTACTTCTGGGAGGAAAAAAAAAAAAAACCTGTGAAGATTTCAGTCAAGTTCAGGAGCTATTTGACACGTGCTGCCATCCCCAACACTGGCACACTTATCAGTTAAAAGCTGTGGAATGATCATGCCACCAACATTCTGTGCTGATGTCATAGCTTTAAGCAGTGCCAGTATCCCTACCAGGCGTGCATATAACCCATTTGTAGTAACTGGTGACTGAATGCCCATAGAAAAGCTGATTACACACACCATTATAACCTGCGGCTTATACTAGCAAGCACGCACCAGCTTTTTTCTATTAAGTGCTCGCACTCAACTGCCATATTTGCATATTGTCATGGTAACCTGATTTCAGTCCTAGATGGATCTTCGTGAACACAAAATTTAAGCTCGTGTGATGTTAAAATACTAAGACTACAGTATGCTTATTTAATGAAACGGGAAGTTTTAATGTTGTTTTACTTTATTTTAGAAATGTTAGTTTTCAGCACTAGGCACGATTCCAGGAGCCAACTATCGTACTGTTTCTTGCTAATTATTGTAATTCTGCTGCTCAGGTCAGTACCAGCCTTCAATTTTGTTACAAAACAGTTCAACTTTCGTGTGTGGTGTATAAACATTTTTTGACAGTTGCCTCACACAGTTAATTCACAAAATTTCAGACTCCCTTTGATTACAACTATAATTCAGTAGCGCTCCGAAAAAACAGTCACCAGCAGTTACATAAAATGACAGTGATAACTCGAATTTTAAGCACACCCTTCATGTGAGATGCTTTAACAAACCCTTCGAGCTTCGCTCTCGGAGCTTATGTAGCATCTCACACCTCCAGTGTGCATAACATTCTCATTATGCACTCACTCCCATGCATTTTTAGGGCTGTGGGTGAAGCCCACAGCACTACTTTGATCAGAGTAGCCCTAAAACAGCTGACTGTGGAACTCCCTGTTTGGACATTTGGAAGTATTCCTCCACAGCTGCAAAACAGTGCACTCCCCCTCTGATTTTTGCTATTTGCTGCTCTATGTTAAAGGCATCTGATGGAGGGGATGCTGCTGTATTGTACCTCAGAACTTCTCAAGATATTAACAAAAACACTTTAAACTGCTGCTTCTATCATTTGTCCAGCTCAGACTAATAGATTTATTCTATTTCTTTCAGCAGCTTAGTGGTTAACTCATTATATGTTGTCTGAATATACTGAACCTCTAAAAGTCAGACTACAGTGTCAGATTACAGACAGTGATGCTGCAGTCTGAGCTATCCATTCCTATGGGGATATACACACACACACACAGCAGCATATACTCTGACTAAATACATTTAAGAGGACTGAATTAGCAGCATGCCAGTTTTTGATGATTATGACTGAACAGCACTATATGGCATCAACAAGAAAACAACGTTGGTCATTTGTTAGCTCGTCACAGCCCTATCAGCTCTGGCTAGAATCTGTTCTATATGTAATGACTTTCCAGTGACAATATGGACTGCTACAGCCAAGGCTCATTTCCAGTGCGACTTGGGGGAAGGAGGATTACAGAGAGGAAGTACAACAAAAAACGTAACCATCCAAATAAAAAGACATATGGATTGGAACAGGTCAGCACAAAATAGATACGATGGAACGATGTGAAAATGGGAAATACCGTGAATAAGATACACAATAATATTAGAAGAAAAACATTAACAGAGCAGTAGTACTACAAAAAATATAAATAAAACAATTACCTGGCCTTGGTGGGGAAATTTTGGCTGAGATCCTTCATTACCATCAAGGCGTCCGCTGTAGGTGCAGCCAGGATACGAGCAGCCGTCTGGAAACTCAGATCTTAAAAAAAGTGAGAGACACGAAGCAGTGTGCATCGATCACAGATCAGATTAGTTAATCTATGTTATTTACATGATCTAAGTTTCATATAAAATCCTCACGACAGTGTTGCCATGATGTATTCACAAATGAACTAAGACAGCACAGTTAGCATAACTGCCTGTATTTTCTGTTCTGCTGATACCCTGTCACCCTGCCCTGCACAAGGCTTTGCAAACTGCTACACATGATGCCTAGTATTGGCTCTAGAGTGCATTTGTGTGGATGGAAAGGGCACTAAAAGCAAGCAATTTTGACCTTTATGTGTGACTTGGACGGCAGTTCTGAGTGCTGTTTTTATTTATTTGCTTTTGTTAACTGGGTAAGCACACTAGACAGCCAAGTGCCTATTTTCAGGTGCGATTCGTGAGATTACAAGGCACATACATGAACATCAGGCAAATACAAGTGGAGGATTACATTATATAATATTAGCACAACAGGGACTTTACAAGCCTCAGATTTCATCAGGCAAATATGATTTTTTTTGTAATATAAAAAATGTGGATGAACTGTCTCCCACAAGAATTGCTAAAACAGCATGTGACATCACACACACAGGTTTTAGATACAAGGTGTTACATGGCAGGCCAGAAGCTAATTACAGACTTTTCTAAGTTAATTAGCTTAGCTGCTAAAAGGGAAATCAGCATCCCTTTTATGACATTTCAAGGGGGAAAACCAGGTTTAGTACACTGGTGCGAAATCATAAATGCTTTGGTATCAGTGTGAGAGAGGATACTGCCCACAGATCAAAGACAGTCATTTGAAGAACATGAGTTATGCTGAGGTTGCAGAATTTAATACTTGGAAAAGACATCCTGTTTTTATATATTCTGACAGGGAGGAGCTAGGTGACCTCATGCAAAATAGGTGGGGAAAACCAGCTTTTAAATATTATTCTGTTTTCCTTCGGAGACACTTCTATCTAGATTCTGACAAAGAAACATCTTTGAAGCACTTTATGCAGGTATTTAGAGAGAGACATCTAAATACTGGAGTAGGAATTGCACTGTTTAAACCTTGTTATTTTAAAATATTTGAATCTCTTGTGATATAATAGTTCTGTATTTTGTGTTTTACATATTTTTATCTATTTTAGTAAAACTCTTTTTAGAGCTTACTTGGTTGGTCTTTGATTTCTTTTCTTTACAAGTAGGGTATATTATGGTTATAGCCGACACTAGGCATAAGCTTGAATGGTGATGCCAAACTGGAAAGAGAAGCGTTTTAATCTGATGTCTTTTATTACACTTTTTAAGGGTTCATTTCTGTACACCTGGTTAGGTGCCCGTGAGCAAAGATATCTGGCCTCCCTTGAAGACACAAATATCTGAGCCTGTGCATTGGATACGTAGCAAGAGGTTCACAGTTTATATCCCTCCAAGACTGCAAACCAAAGGTTAATCCGAACTCACAAAACAGACAAGAGGGTTACCTTGTTTCTGTAAACTGTTCTACAAGACTGCGCTCGGAGGTTTGCACTTTGGGAGTAGAGGGATGACCTGCTGAGTGGGTTTGTGACATTATGCTCTACCCTTTTAAGGAATTCATACACTGCTCTTCTTCTGTGTGCTGTGAGTGTCCAATGTCTGTTGCCCTTACTTTATTTAGCACTATAAACTCAATGACTGGGATCAACCTATCTGTAATACTACCTGCTGAAAGTTAAAGCAGCACTGCATGATAGTGGTGACAATTTTGACCTACTTTTTATTTTGTTTTAGATTGCCCCTTATTTCCTGACTTGTATGATGCCCTTTTCCCCAGTCCGAGTCTGTTTTAGCACTTGTTCAAGATTTGAAATAATAAAAGGAAAGACCCTTTAATATGGCTTGGACTAGACTCAGAGAATGAATATTATGCTCTCTTTCATTCAGGAAGTTAGCAAAGTAGGTAGGCAGCACAAGGAGCTGATTCAGTTGGAACTTCAACACCACTCTGGGAGGAAATTTAGGGTGTGCATGGAGAACTACCTTGTCCTTGTGGAAAACAGTATATGCGGATCTGTGGCCCAAATCATGGATTTTAGATACTCTGCTAGCTAAGGTGATGGCCACTAGAAAAGCTGATTTTCCAGTTCAAAACGTAAGCTTACAATGTTGTAAGGGATTCAAAAGGCTTGCAGGTGAGCATATCCAACACAAGGCTGATATCCCAGGCAGCCACCAGTCCTGATGACACTGCATGCCTCATGAACTCTGATAGCATCTGTGCCAAGTATAGGTACCAACAGGTCTTATTATGCAGAACAGCCATGAACCTTAATCTAGAATTGCCAAAGTATTCAATCTGTCAGGTACCAAAGTTACCCCTGGAGCCTCATGGAAAATTCTTTTCCATTTGCTGTTAAATCTTCCTAGTGGAAGGTTTGCTGGTAGCCAAGAGTACTTCAGAGATCCTCTGAGATACCTTGTACCTGTTTACTTCTATCTCTTCAGGAGCCAGGCCTGAAAATAGAAACCAGTATCATCTTGCTTCCATGTGTCTCCAATCTGAGGACTACACTCTGCACTTGGGGACTGGAGGGAATGCACACAGAAAAAGATGTTACCACTACAGTCTTGACAGAAACACCATGTCCTGGATTTCTGGAGCAGAATTGAGGCAGTCTGGCATTGAGTAGGGACACAAAAGGTCCACATCTGGGGTGCCCCACTCGAACAGAAATCTCACGACATCTGGAGCTAGTGACCTTTGGTTGAGCTGGTCTGCCAGGGTGTTTTGTACTCTGGCAGATAAATGGCCTGGAGCAGAATGCCTTGCTCCAGGCACCATTCCCACACTCTCATCACTTGCCTGCAGCAAGGGTAAGAGTGTGCCCTCCTGTCTGTTGATGTAATACATCACAGACCTGTTGTCTGTCTGAAGGAGGACTTTGTGTGGCTGGTGAGATCCACTAGGGCTTGAAAGCCATACAACACAACTCGCATCTCTAACACACTGATGTGGAGATGAGTCGCTGATGGTTCTCAGACACCTTGTGTCTGGAGGCACTGACAGTGGCCCCTCACCACAACAAGAAGGCTTCCCTGGTGAGAGTCACCCGAGACCCTGTGGAGAGAAGGGAACGCTGTAAAGGAGACTCTCCTCAACTTACTACTATAGAGCGACCAAACCAAAGGTTTGGTCACTTGTATAGGGTAGTATGTGGATGTGATGTTTGGACCGCTGTGCACTGAGCATACATCAAGTCATCCTCATGCATAGCTGTGCCATGGGCACTTTGAACATTGAGAAGGCTATCAGATCCAGTATGTGTAGCATGGAGTGGGCTTGAACAGATCTGCACTGATTATGTAGCATGCCATCTGCAGGATCGCATGCATTCTGCTCTCTGGAAGGCTCACACCCACGTAGTATCCAGAAAAACATCTATGACTAGCAGCTGCTGTGAGGGCTGGGTACAGACTGTACCACAGGGACAGAGAAAAGAAGGGGGGAGGGGTGGCTATTTATGTAGGGGAAGAGATATTGTGCAACAGAGATGATGGGGAGGAGGGCAGGGCTGAAACCTTATGGGTACAGTTCCAGAACTCAAGAGAGAAGGTTAGATTGGGTAGTCCACAGGCCACTCTCTCAAAATGAGGAAAAGTGACTGACAGGGAGTTGGGGGAGCAAATGAGGTTTAGCAGTAAGGGCAATACTGTGATAGTAGGGGATTTCAATCTGCCAGGGGTAGACTGGAGCACCCCAGCCACTCAGTGCCAGGAACATGTTCTCCTGGATGTCTTCCTGGCTGAGAGGATAATGGAGCCAACCAGGAGGGAAACATACTGGACCTTATGCTGACAGATGAAAAGCACATCCAGGACATAGGGATGGATACCCCCTGGCAAGAAACAACCACCGCACAGTGTGGTTCTTCCTCAATCTAGGTAAGGAGACTGCCACAACCAAGACAAAGGTAGTGGACTTCAAAAGAGCAGACTTTAGCAGGATGGGAGGCATACTGGGAGGGTACCTCACCAACATCCATCCAGACATGGATGCCGACCAGAAATGGGCCATCATCAAGCTAGGTCTGGCAGAGGCCACTAATTCATGTACAAAGATCCAAAGAAAGAAGGTCAGGTCCAAAAAATGAGCTGGTTGAGCAGGGAGGTAGTAGAGGGTGTGAGGGGGAAAAAGAGCTGCCTTCAAAAGCTATAAAAGATACAAAAGAGAAGAGGACAGGGAGGAGTATGTGAGGAAATCCAGATTAGTGAGTATAGTACTCAGGGCAGTCAAGGCTTCAAGGGAGCTACAGCTGGTCACAGGGGATCAGAGAAGGGGAAAAGGATTTCTTCAGGTACACAAGGGAGAAGTGAAGCTGTAAAGATCAGATTGTCAGGATCCAAGAAAGATGGAGGGTGGGCAAAAAAAGGGGGTGAAGCAGGCAGAAGCACTCCGTGAGTACTTCTGTTCAGTGATTACCAGGGAGAGGGATGGGCCTATTCCTCAGGAGAAATGCGGCATGGGGGAGTGGGGGTAACGGATGGGGCGATCCAATGAGCACGGTGTTGGAGGGCCTTAGGTCTCTGCAGGTGGATAAGGAGTCAGGGCCGGACGGCGGGCATCCAAGGGTCCTGAAGGAGTTGTTGCAGGTCCTGGCAGGACCTCTAGCAGACTTATTCAACACCTCCCTGGGGACTGAGCACATGCCCCAGGACTGGAGGATGGCACATGTGGTGCCCCTCCACAAGAGTGGACCCAGGATTAACAGGTAACTACAGGCCAGTCAGCCTTACCTCCATCGTGGGGAAGCTAATGGAGACTATCCTTAAAGAGCTGGTGATCTTTCTGGAGGAGAATGGTCTCCAGGACAATAGGCAACATGGGTTTGTCTCAGGCACCATGCCAGACAAGCCCGACTGACTTTCGACTGGGTGACAAGAACACTCGATAGAGGCCACGTGGTGGATGTCCTGCATCTGGACTTCAGCAAGGCCTTCGACTTGGTGCCACATGGAAGGTTGACTAGTAAGGTGAGAAACCTCGAAGCAGGGGAGAAACTAGCTGGATGGGTTAATTGCTGGCTGCAGGACAGACAGCAGAGGGTAGTTGTAGGGGGAGAACTCTTGACTCCAGAGTTGTAACCAGCGGGTCCCACAAGGCTCGGTACTAGGACTGGTGCTATTTAACACCTTCATTGCCGACATATTGGATGGGATTAGGAGTAATATCAGCCTTTTTGCAGATGACACAAAGATTGGCACAGAAGTGGATAGTGTGAAAGGGGGAAGGTATTCCAAGAGAATTTGGCAAGACTTGAGCACTGGTCAGACACATGGCAGCTGGGGTTCAACACTAAGAAGTGCAAAGTCATGCACTTGGGAGACAAACCCAGAGAATATCTACTGGCTAGGGGGAGTGCAGTTATTCACTTAAGTGAAGGAGAAGGATCTGGGGGTACTAGTCACAGGGGACATGAATCACTCAGTGCAGTGCAGGAAGGCAGCGGCCAAGGCTAATAAGATGCTGGGGTGCATTGCCAGGGGAATCACCTCTAGGAGAGAGGAAGTCATTCTACCACTGTAGAGATCGTTGGTGAGACCTCTATGGAGTGCACTGTGCAGTTCTGGTATCCCAATTTAAAGGAGGACGTCAATCTACTGAAGGGGGTCCAGCGCAGGGTGACAAAGGTAATACTTGGACTGGGGGACAAACCAGATGAGGAAAGACTGGGGAGCTCTACATGTATTCCCTGGAGGATAGAAGGGAGAGAGGGGATATGACTGAGACCTTCAAATATTTAAAGGGCATGAACAGAGTTAGTACTGAGGGCATATTTAGATTAAGGGGACACAGTCTGAAATTGGAGAGTAGAAGATTCAGGAGGTCAATGAAGAGGCAGGAGTTCACGGAAAGGGTGGTATTAAAGTGGAACGCACTGCCAGAGGAGGTGATATCACTGAATAAATAATTACTCACCATAGTAATGTTGTTTCTTCTAATGGAGTCTTGCTGTATTCTGACAATCTGCAGTTAGCCTCAACACTTGAACTGCCCCAGAGAGGAAAGGGTTAACTTTATGCCAAGGCATAGATCGTTGAGCCTCGAGGTCAGTTTTCAAACCTCTGTCTCTGGTACACTTCAGTGTAACCATCAGATTCTTCGAGTACTAATACTAACTCATAGAACAGAAATTGTTTTCAAGAAAACTTCGAAAGCCAAAGGCAACAACAAATGGGGTCAGAAAGACTGGGTCAAGAACCCCAAAAGAAAATCTTATGTAGATAGTGATAATAAACAAACACTAATAAAACAAGAGGACCCAATCTAAGCAGAATGGGATCTAAAAGGTGCACCTCTGGGGTGCAACACTGCACCTGCCAACCCACAACCCAAAACACAGAGGTTCTGAGAGGAGGGGCAGGGTGGGAGGTCAGAATATAGCAAGACTCCATTAGAAGAAACAACATTACTGTGGTGAGTAATTTTTTCTTCAAACAACATGAAGTCTTGCTGTATTCTGACAATCTGCAGACTACCAAGGAGTACCTCCATGGAGGAGGGAACTACAGAACCTACTTAGGAAAGAGACTCTGCAGCACTACAGCGCCAAACCTAGCATCACTTCTGGCTTGGGTATCCAGACAATAATGCTTGGTGAATGTGTGAACAGTTTTCCAGGCGGCTGCTTTAAGATTTCCAGGAGGGGAATATCCCCAGCTGCTGCCAAGGAGGCGACAGTACCCCTGGTAGAGTGTGCCCTCAGGCCTGAGGGAAGGTCTTTGCCCAATTTAGTATAACAGAACTGGATACAAGAAACAATCCATCTGGCAATAGTTCTCTTAGTGGCAGGTTTACCCATGTCCACCTCACCATAAGTGAGAAACAACTGAGAACAGCCACCTCTATGGACCTTGGTATGGTCAATATAATAATTCAGTGCCCTTTTTACATCCAGACTGTGCCACCTTCGCTCACCTGAGGAAGAGTGGTCAGTGAAAAACACAGGCAGAGACATGGTCTGGTTAAGATGGAAATCTGACAACGTTAGGGAGACATTTTCTATTTGTCCTGAAGATCACCTTATCTCTGTGGAAGGAAACAGTCAGGTTCCACTGACAAAGCCTGTAACTCACTGATCCTCCTGGCGAAAGTAATGGCTACCAGGAATACAATCTTCTAAGTCAAGTACTTTAGCTCTGCTGAATACAAAGGCTCAAAGGGAGGCTGCATAAGCTGTGCAATACAGATATTCAGGTCCCAAGATGGAGTTGGTTCCCTAAAGGAAGGACTGAAATGAACCAGCCCCTTGAAAAACTTACTGAACACAGGGTGAGAGGCTAGGGAAGATCCATTCCCTGCTGAAAGGAAAGCAGAGACAGCTGCTAGGTGAACCTTAAGATCAGTAGACCTGAGGCCTGAAGTGTTCAAATGGACTAAATCGTCCAATGCTGTGGAAATGCCAGCAGAATCTGGCTGTACATTCCTCTGAGACCACCAAATGCTACACCTCTTCCACTTAAGAGTTATAAGTTTTTCTGGTAGAAGGTTTCCTAGAAATCTTCAGAATATCCAAAGCACCTTGTGAAAGGTGCAATCCTGCATACTCTAACTTCAAGAGCCAAGCTTGGAGTCTGAGAGACTGAGATATCAAATGCTCCCCCTGAGAGGAAGACAGGAGGTCGTGCCTCCTGGGAAGACAGAAAGGGATTGTTATTGCCAATGATAGCAACAAATGGTACCATGGTTGCCTGGCCCAATCCAGAGCCACCAGGATTGCTGTGCAGGGTTGAGACCAGATCTTGATCAGTACTCTAAATATCAGAGGGAAAGGAGGGAAGGCATAAAGAAACCTGTTTGTCTAATCCAACAGGAAAGCCTTCTAAGGAACAAGCTCTAGAATTGGGGGTCTCCAACAGAACAGAGGAAGCTGATGACTGTCTGGGGCTGCAAAGAGATCTCTCTCTGGAGTGCCCCATCTCTGAAAAATGATCTGCAGGATATGACAGTTCAGGGTCTACTCTTGACCTTGAGAGATCCTCCTGAGGGCATCTACTAGAACATTGTCCTTCCCTGGTAGAAGCACTGCTACCAGGAAGGTCTGAAGGGAGTACGCCAATGACCATATCCTCTGGCTTCTGTGCACAAGGCCATGGATTGAGTGCCTCCCTGCTTGTTTATGTACCTCATGGTAGTGGTGTTGTCCGTCTGGACCTGCACCACTTTCCCCTGAACTGAGGCAGAGAATGCTTGAAGGGCCAAAAGCACAGCCCTGAGCTCCAGGAGGTTGATGTGGAGAAGAGACTTCTGTTGAGACCAAGTGCCCTGTGCAGTGAGGTTCCCCAGATGAGCTCCCCAACCCAGGGGGGATGCATCTGTTGTGAAAACAACTGAAGGGACCTGGGGAAGGAAGGGAACTCCCTTTCTGAGACTTTCCTTGTCCAACCACCACTGGAGAGCCTGGGCAAGAGTTAGTCACTGGAATTAATTTGGTGAGTGGACCCCTTCTTTGGGATCAAAAAGACCTGTGGTAAAACTGAATGTCCCACATTTGGAACCTGGCTCCCTGTACCACTGAAGTGGAAGTTGCCATGTTGCCTAGAAGCTGAAGAAAATGCCTGGCTGGCCAAGACACTTGAGGTTTGAAAGAGGCTGCCAGGTCTGTGAGGGCCTTCAGTCTTAAAAGGGGTAGGAAGGTTTTTGCTTGAATTGTATCCAGCTCTACTCCTATGAAGGTGAGTAGCTGGACCGGTTCCAGCACTGACTTGGAAAGATTGAGGATGAACCCTAGAGAACCCAAGAGCCTCTGGGTAACAGCCAGAGCTAACTTGCCTTGGTCAGAGGACTGGCCTACAATAAGACAGTCATCCAGATAGGGAAATACGATAGGGAAATACAGAAATGCCTTGTCTTCTGAGAAAAGCCACTACTACTGCTAGGCACTTTGTAAAGACTCTGGGAGCTGAAGTCAGGCCAAAGGGCACTGCTATGAATTGGTAATGACCTGAGGGTAACTCGAACCTGAGGTACTTTCTATGGGAGCATCTGATAGGGATGTGAAAATAGGCATCTTTGAGATCCACAGAAGCTAGCCAGTCTCCTGCTCTCAGAGAGGGAAGAATGATTCCCAGAGTCACCATGCTGAACTTTGGTTTTAAAAGATGTCTGTTCAAATATCTTAGGTCTAGGATGGGTCATCACTCCCCAGTCCTTTTTGGGGTAAGGAGGTACCTCGACTACAATCCTCTGCCCCATGTACTAGAGGCACATGCTCCACTGCTCTTAGGAGCAGCAAGGCCAAGACCTCTGCCTCTAGAGCAGCTGTTTCCAGTGGTGAGGAAGGCCTGAAGGACCTTGTCTTTACTTTGGGGAATTTCTTGAAACTGAGAGCAAGTCTTTTGCTTACTACCTCCAGAACCCATTTGTCTGTTGTTACAAACTATCATGGTGTCTGTTTGGCAGGGGTCCTAGCTTGAGAGGTGGATGCAGCCCTGCTCATCCCCCTTCTTCCTCTCCCTCTAAAGAACCCCCTCTGCTGAAAAGTAGAGGAAGCCTGAGCCTGGTAGAAAGGCACGTGAAAAGGCCTGCCCCTGCCAGCCCTAGACTGCTGCTTTTGAGGAGTGGCCTGCATTTCCTAGGCCACTGCACTCCTGTGCGTGGCACTATACTCGTCCATTTTCTTCATGTACTCCTCGGTTTGCTCCCCAGACAGAGTTCTAAGTGACAGTAAAATCCATTGCCTTAGCCTGGGTATCCTGTGAGAGGCTAGTACATCTGAGCCAGGCGAACCCCTTAGGGAGAAAGACGTGGCCATGACTCTTGAAGATGCATCAATCGAGTCTACAGCAGCATGGAACTGAACTTTAGATGCTTCGATGCCACCTGCTCCAGCTCCTTTGCTAGCTGGGATGGGGCATTCTTGGGCAACTCCAAACTTGTATCCCACCTTGACTTCTGGTACTAACCACACAGGCCATATAAGAGGCCTGCCTGAGTCCCAAAGAGGATGCCAAGTACTGCTTTTTAGCCATGGCATCCACTTTCCTAGAATCATATCTGGGGTGTGTGAAGCCAAGGGTATGTTAACCTTGTCACAGGCTGCAGCCTGCACTACCCCAACATGGCTGCAATGGTTACAGAAGAATTCTGTCCCTGAGCCTGACAGCATATACCTCCTGTCCATCTTTTTATCCACAGGAGGTATGGAAGTGGGGGCCTGTACAATTTGCTGAGTCTGTTTCCCCAAAGACTTATGATGGGGAATAGACAGTCTCTGACTCTGGGACATCCATCATCTCCACAAAGTCTGGCTCTTCATCCTCATCAGAGGCTACCACCATTGGGAGCTGGAGGGTTTCTGCCACCTTTTCATAAAATAAAAAGTGTGAGAGGGACTCGGACAGTCTGGGAGGAGAAATATTGGTGGGCCTGTCTGGGGAGATGTCAGGCTCTACTGGCTCATCTATGCCACCAAAGTCGTCATCATCACCTTCATACTCTGGATAACCTTCCCAATCAACCTCAAAGAAAGCCTCCGTATCATACTGTAATGGGGCTGGAACCGACGTCTTTCGGAACCAGTCAGTTCAGTCGCAGTAGGGCGAAGTGACTGAACTATACTAATCGCTCTCGCAATCTCCTCAGCTATTGGGATCTGCGGGTTTGGACCCGAACTGGCAGATTTCTTCCTATGCTTTGCAGAAACAGATTTCTCTGAATCAGACTTTCTTCTGCCCGAGGAAGTATCGCCCATGTCAGCAGGCACTTCCTCAGGTTCAGGCGGAACCGAACCGGGCTGGCCATCCGGTTCAGCAGATTTTTCGGCCTCCCTTTCCTTAAGTCTATGTAGTCTCTTTTCAAGTGTAGACTTAAGGAAATTCTTACATATTTGGCAGTCTGTATCGAGGGGGTCAAACCCTAGACAAGAAACACAGGCGAGGTGGGTATCAGCTTTAGCAAAAGCCGCCCCACATTTGGTCCAGTGTTGAAACCCAGTGGGAATGTTTTTTTTTTTTTTTTTTTTAGGTTTCTCAGACATAGCCACAACTATTAAGTTACCCTTACCAGCGTTCATTCAAACCGAACGATTTACTGTACCAAACCGAAGCAGCAAGGAGAAATTCTCTAGAGCGTCTTCACAGTAGGGCGGAGTAAAGAATCTGACTGTTACACAGAAGTGTACAAGGGACAGAGGTTTGAAAACTGAGCTCAAGCTCAACGTTCTATGCCTTGGCATAGAGTTAATCCTTTCCTCTCTGGGGTAGTTCAAGTGCTGAGGCTAACTGCATATTGTCAGAATACAACAAGACTTCATGTTGTTTGAAATCTGTGGGCAGTTGTAAGAGGGTGGGACAGTGTCAAGGGAAGGTCAAAGCTGGGAAGTTTGGGGAGTTGGCAGAAGTGGGTGAGAAATCAGACGGGCAAGGGGTGGGGGGGCAGCTACAGTAGATTAAACTGGGAACTGCGCACTCTAGCACACTCGATAGACCGTATTGTCCTGTGTCTGCTGGTATTTTCGTATGTTCGTAAATATTTGTGTAAATTATTAAACTGACAAAAACAATAAACACTAGTTTTAAACACTAAAACTGAAAAGAACTGAATGCTGTTACCGAACAGCCACGAATTTCTGACTCCTGACTGGCAAGTGATATTGTGACGAAGCAAACTCAATGGCGGGGAATAATGGAACTGAGGCAGTTCAGGGTTAGTGCCGAGGCAAGTTATGGCACAAACTCTCCCTCACAGTGCTGTGCATGTGCACATACCTCGGCGCCAGCCCTCCTGAAGCGTCGGCTCCATGGGATCCTGGCACCTCCAGCTCAGAATCCACTGGTGTGCATCAATGGTGAGACTGATTCCTGGAAAATCTATGTTAATGTTCATTAGGGTTGCTACTGCACAAACAGCACAAAGGTTTGAAGTAAGTTAATAGGTTTATAAACATGATGTCCACAAAGTGTGGAAATGTGCTATTAGGGTTGTTACATCCAGCTCCCAAACACCCTACCACGTCCTCTCCCCTTATGGCCCAAGGACAGTCTAAAGTTACAGAACCATACATCAACGGTATGGTACCTCACATAGAGTCCACATATTAAAAATTCATATACAGCAACCCATAACACATCCCTTCCCCATCCCTTGTGACCAGGGTGGGGCAAATCCGTTAGCCACATGGCCAGTAAAAGAGTGGGTTTTGCCACCATATTCTGATATTTACTAGCCAACTGGGTGAATGTGGCTCTCGCCTCCAATTTCAACACCCTCTTTAAGGTGCATCTAATGGCCAAGGTAAATGCCCCTGCTCCCCTGGGTGTCATATATACTGGGTCCGCACTCCCCCCACGCCTGACCCTTGCCTTAATGCAACTACACTATATCTTGTTGCCAAGTTGCCAGCTGTATTAATTTCTGCCCTCTCTTGGTTGATATGTTTGCACTTGTTCTGTGTATCATGCCAACTTGTTCTAAGTTTTGTACCTTCTTGGGTATAATACCCTCATCTTATTTACTTCTTGTTGTACAAATCTTGTGTTGTAGTTTCTAATATTTTCCTGTGCTCTGTATTGTGCTCTAAAGTATTGTAGTATGTCTACTGTGCTACCTCCATGGCCCGGTCCTGCCTGAAAATGGTCCTTGGATCAGTGCACCTATCCGGTCAACAAACAAACAAATAAATAAATAAATAAATATGTATTAAACACCAGATCTGCGACATGACTCTGGCATGTACTGTGTCCACCGGTCACAAGGATAGTGGAGGATGGTGGGCATTAATGTTGCTCTATGACAATTTTTAATATGTTGACCCTGCATGAGGTACCATACCATTGATGCATGTCCTGTACCTGTTGAGTGTCCTTGGGTCATTAGGGTACGGAATGCAGAAGTGTAGGAGGATGTCAGACATAACCCTAAAAGCATATTTCCAAACTTTGTGGGCATCATGTTTACAACCTTAAAAGTTTATTTCCAACTTTAGTGTCATTGGAGTTTTGTGCAGCAGCAATATATATCTGTGCTGTTGAGGTTATTTCTCCAGCTAAGTCTCATAATATTGTTGCTACCAGCTCAGTTATTGAGAACTGGGCTATTTATGGAGTACCGAAAAGAATATTAATTGCATGATTACTATAACAAAGTGTATATCCTGCTAGCCTTCTACTCCTTGATACAGGCATTTGTTAACTCCCTCTGACTGGTGTATGGTGGAGATATTTAGGTGCTAGATAAAATTGAAGTTATTTTGCCTATACTTGATATGTTTAGCAATTTGCAAAATTAGAAAGTCCTTGTTATAGCTGGTCCAGTGGCGCTGAGCATTGAGGCGCTGGATGCCACACCTCGCTCCACGCCAGTGACCCGAATTCGAGAAGAAGCACGGGCCACCGGGGGTTGGCAGGGGAGCACTAGGATTGTATGTCCATCGACAGCTCTCCTAGTCTTGGGGAGGGCTGGGGAGTGTCACTGCGCTCTGGTGGTCCCTGAGGATGCCCAGAGGTACTGCAGGCACAATGGTGTGCACTAGAGGGGAAGAAGGGCCGATGTCTACATGTTGTGCATGAACGTCATTGCACGTCCGCGCTCCCATTGGGGAGAAAATCGAGAAACACTGGGCGCGACTGTGCAGCTTGATGGATGCACCCTGCATCGCCGGGAGGTCTGTCGTGGAATCGCGCGGGGGGGTTCAGCACCAGTCCAGCTTGGCAGGGTAAGGGAAGCCCTCCAGTGGGTCGACAGCCATGCCAATCCCCCTCCCATATCATGCGAGTCAGCATGCTACTCTTCTGGATGGCCAGACCAGCGGCTGGATGCCCCTGTCGGTAAGTCGCCGCAGCAGGAGAAACTGTGGCATGATATAAAAGAAAAATGAAAGTCCTTGTTATTGTCCTGCCAGCGACGCCAACTATTGTATAGACATTTAATTGTTTAAATTCTTAAGCCGACATCCCTGCCCTTCCCCCTGTCTCTCTGACTTCTACCTTTTCAGTCAGCTGCTCTCTTCTTGCCTCGCCCTACCTGCCCATCTTTCTCTACACTAACTCCTTCTGCTCTCTGGGTGTGCCTCCATTTTCACCCTGCTGCCTGCTCTGTCCACCTTGCCTTGCTCCTTGCCTAGCCAGCTGCCCCCTACTGCTCCTGTAACTAATTTTCTCTGTAACTGGTTTCCTCCAGTTACCTTCCACAACCCCCTGATCTTTCTCTCACCCCCCTGTTTATTTCTCCACAGCTTTCTTATCTGCCTCTGGGCATTCTGGGGACCTCCCGCTGCTTACAAGGTATGTAAAAAAGCCACAGACAGGAAAATGCCTAGTTTCTGTCCTACATTCAAACTTGGCGCCATTTCTAATTGCCATTCTGGCTGCTTCACTTAGTCCTGCTGACTGCAGCCATTTGCACTGACTTTTTTGCAGCAGGATTACTTAATTTTCTTTAGGGATCTTATGTGAAGATTTAATTAATTATTCAGTGTGTACTTTTATTTATGTGCAGCTGTGCTGCAGAAATCGATTTTGGGTGAAGTTTTGATTAATTTCAGTGGTCTTATTCCTTGTGCACATTTTCCTCTGTACAGCTTCAGGACTGCATAATTAATTTCTGTCCTGACCAAAGCGCACCTAAGGGAACTGTGGCGTGGTGACAGAATTCCAATTGTCTCTGCTCTACCTGCCACTAGACTTTTTTCCCCTACCCGCCAGTACCCTCCCACCCTTAGCTGTCTTTCTTTATATAGCCACGGATCATCATGTGTGTTGGAGGAGAGGTTCTGGCTCTTTCTGCCCTGTTTCTCACCTGCAGGTTATCTCACTTCTCCACTAGATGTCACCATTAATTTACTCTGCATAGAACATTTTCTCCAAGCTGCAGCTCCAATCTCATGCAGTGATTCTTTTCCTTCTGGTAGTTCCCTTGATCCTGCCATACCTCTCAACTGTCCCTGATTTTGCCTCAAAATTTTACTCTGTCCCTCCTACAAATTGTGTTTCCGTGACCAAACAGCGGGGGTTGTAAGTACAAAATAATGTTAAACATTAAAATTACAGACTTGTTCTTTCTTAGAAAATGCATTTTACACTAATCCCCTTATTCTACCAGCTTCCTAAGCTTATATCTCCAATTTTGAAGATGTGTCCCTGATTTTGGTCCTTTGTCCCTGATTATTTTAAGCCTTGTCCCTGATTTATAAGGTAAGAGGTTGAGAGGTATGGATCCTGCTCTCTCTCTCGCTCTGGCTGCGCATCCTGTCCCATCTGTGAAACTATTACACATGTCCTGGCATTTCTAAACCCACTACCTGGACCCTAACACTACCATGGCATACAGACATACTTTAACCAATATGCATCAGCCCTACCTGTGCCCATTGGACTGTGTTTTCTTAGCTCTCACTGGGTGTTAATACCTTTTTTTTTGTTTTTGTTTTTTTTGTTAGTTGTTTAACCAGGACTAGCACACTAAGCTGAAAGCTTTTTCACAAGTGCGACCTGGGAACACAAGGAAGTTAAGTGACTTGCTCAGGGTCACACAGTCTGCAAGTGGAAGCTGTGGGATTCAAACCCAGGTCTGGTCTGCTGAATGTCACCAGATTTGCAGCTCAGAGCCTTAAACCAATGCTAGCTGTACCCATAGGACTGGTTATCCTCAGCTCTCTTTGGGTAAAATACTGTTCGCTGCAGTGGGTGTAAACAGATTTTCTCTCCTGTTTACTATTCCCTCGCCATTCTCTGTTCCACCCCATATCATAATTTTTCTTTTGGTACTTTGCTACCCTGCCTAACCCTCTGTGTTGTAAATACACTCGAATATGCATGACTCTCCGTAACCTGCTAGGGCTGCTCTCTACTCTCGTACTCTTACTATGCCTCAACTGGGTTGCAACAACTTTCCCTAGCACTAATCTCCCAAGTTCTTCTACTTCCGTAACTGCTGACTTCAGTTTCTCCAACCTAATTGTAGCATCTCAGCCAACACTTGCTTTCAGTCATCTATTCCCTAAGGGGTGCTCCTTTCATACACTTGCCATACTTAGAAAACATCTACAGAGTTATGTGCTTCCCTCGCCGTTTTATTATCGTAATCTGTGGTTCCTCGTTATCCTAGCCATCCTTCTTGATGGGGATGTCGAAATGAATCTGGGTCCCTCTGTCCATTTCTCCTCAGTCATCATTTCCACAATTTCTAACAAACGGCTCTTTAGTGTCTATATAAACATTAGAAGTCTCTCCCATAAAGTACAGTTATGCAAGAACTTACAGTAACAGTAGATCTTTGAGAGAAGCTCTTGCAGCAGGTAATAACATAGAACTGGCACCACCTGGCGGCAGATCACAGCAACTTTTTTCTCCAGCAGTACCTAGAGGACTGCCCTCCTCACGTTGGCTCCACCCCCGATGTCCCATCCAGTATATAGGAGGTGACAGTCCCCTTGTGCTCCAGTTCTTGTATGCCATAGAACAGCAGATCTCACATGAGGCTGTAGCAGTGATAAGAAGCAGAAAAATCCATGCTCCCCTCATGAGACAACAAAAGAAGTTGGCATGGCCAATGCAGGAAAGGCCTACTCATCGGGGAATGGAGGAAGGGAAAGCTGTACCTGCTGCAAGAGCTTCTCTCGAAGATCTACTGTTACGGTAAGTTCTTTACTATCTAACTTAGAGAGTAAGCTCTTGCAGCAGGTAATAACATAAGACTGATTCCAAAGCAGTATAAAACTAAAGACAACTACCTGGGAGAAGGAAAGAAGGGAGCAAGGAACAGCCTGTCAAGGAAATCCCTCAGGAGGTCAAGCCCTGCAAGACTTCAAGGCCAAAACCTGCTCTGCGTCTGGAGGTTATATCCAAACTGTAATTCCTGATGAAGGTGTGAACAGTGTGCCAGGTAGCTGCTGCCCAAATGTCCGCTGCCGATACCCTTTTTAGGGCAGCGAATGACGCAGCAACTATTCTAGTGGAGTGAGCCTTAACCGGGCCCAAAAGGGTTTTGTCATGCTTCTGGTAGCAGAAGGTGATGCCATTCACCAACCAGCGAGAAAGTGTCTGTCTGGTGACTGGGCAACCTAAGGACCTGGGAGCGAAAGACAAAAATAACTGATCAGAGTTCCTGACCTCCTTGGTTCTGAACAAATAAAAACGTAGGGCTCTGAACATCCAGGGTGTAGAAGAGACTCCCCTTTATTAGTGTAATTTGAGTAGTACACAGGGAGCTGAACTGTCTGGTTCAAAGTAAGCTCTGACACCACCTTAGGTAAAAACTTAGGGTTAGTGTGCAGGTCTACCCTAACTTTGTGAAAGATCAAATAGGGATCCTTATACGCGAGTACCTGAAGTTCAGAAATCCACCGAACAGAAGTAACAGCAACTAAAAACAATGTTTTCCAAGAAAGAAAATGTAGCTCACAATCCGTGGCTGGCTCAAAGGGAGGAAGCGTCAACTTCTCCAATACAAAAAGTAGGTCCCAAGGGGGAACAGAGTCCCAGATAGGGGGTCTGAGATGCAGAATGCCTCTAAGAAAGGTTTTAGGCACCTCCAGTTGAGCCACTGATCTGCCTTGGACAGGAGAGTGGTAGGCAGAAAGAGCAGCTAGGTGTGCTTTGATGGAGGCATAACACAAACCTGACTCCGATAAGGAAAGCAGGTATTCCAGAATTGTATTGATCGAACAGACCAAAGGATCCAGGTGTCTCACTGTGGCCCACAGACAGAAACACTTCCATTTCATACCATAAGTAGCTCTCGTGGAGGGTTTTCTCGCCTCCACCAGGACTTGCGCCACCTTGTCAGAGACTCCAAACCTAAGCTTAGCTAGCTCCTGAGAAGCCAGGCATGCAGGAGGAGGGAATGCAGGTTTGGGTGAACCAGGGACCCATTGTCCTGAGAGAGAAGATGGGTTGAGACCGGCAAGGGTATAGGGGGTTCTGCTGTAATATGTTATAACAAGGGGAACCATATCTGTCGAGGCCACAGCAGAGCTATCAGGATCAAGGTAGTCTTCTGATTGCGCTTTGAGGAGGACCCTCTGCAGGAGCGGGAAGGGAGGGAAGGCATAAAGAAACCTCGCTTTCCAAGAGAGGGACAACGCGTCTCGCCAAAAAGCACCAGGCTCTGGCTCTAGCAAGCAGAATCTAGGCACTTTTGTGTTGGATCGAGACGCGAAAAGGCCCAAGTCTGGTGTCCCCACCTGGCAAACCTGGCAAACAGATAGTCAGCCACGCTTTGGAGGACAGACCATTCGTGAGCCTGTGACCTCGACCTGCTGAGAGCATCCACTAGCTCATTCTGGATCCCCGGAACGTGAACAGCGGAAATGGTCAAATTGATGAGCACTGGCCAAATCCCAAACTCTAATAGCCTCTCAGCAAAGAAGGTAAGAGTGGGTACCTACTTGTTTGTTGATGTAAAAGACCACAGAGGTGTTGTCCATTTGGACAAGGAGGTGACCCAGGAGTATGACTGAAACCAGAGCTTGCAGCGCATAAAGAACCGCTCTCAACTCGAGGACGTTTATGTGTAGACTCTCCTCTACTGGAGACCAGGAACCCTGTGTCCTGTGATCCCCTAAGTGTGCACCCCATCCCATGTTTGAAGTGTCTGTGGACATAGTCTGTGAGGGTGTGCCGGGCTGGAATGCAACTTCCTCCAGGAGATTCGAGGACAACATCCATCACCGAAGCTCCTGGCAGACTGGCTCCTTGACTCTGACCCGCGCATTCAGGTTGTCCAGATTTTGGTCCCACTGGACCTTGAAGGTCCACTGAATTGTTCTCATTCACAATCTTGCAAAGGAGCTGAGGCTATGGCTGCTGCCATGTGGCTGATTAACCGAGCAGTAGTCTGGCGAAACCAGCGAGGCAGGAAGATGATGGCCGGCTACAGCCAAGATCGCTCTACCGGTCTAATGGAAGGAAAACTTTCCCTTGAACAGTATTCAAAAATGCCCTATGAACTGAAGGTTCTGAGTGGGAGTTAGGCATGATTTGTCGGGATTTTTTGTGACTCCCACACAGGCAAGGGTGTCCCAAATTGTCTCCTGAAGGTAGTTTCTGGAGGGAGCCAAAAGGAGCCAATCGTCCAGACAGGGGAACACGAAGTGGCCCTTCCTACGTAGTGCTGTGGCGACCACCGCTAGGCACTTCATGAAGACCTGGGGCCGCAGAGACACAAAAGGGAAGGACTCGAAACTGAAAGACTTCCTTCGAACCTGAACCTCAGGAACCTTCTGTGTCCCTTGGTAATACGGATATAAAGGTATGCATCCTGCATGTCCACTGATGCAAACCAATCTCGCCCAGAGATCATGGGAAGGAGACTGGGAGGAGACCATTCTGAATCTTTTGTAGAAAACCCACAGATTCAGATTGCTGAGGTCCAAGATGGATCTTCAGTTCTTGGGAACCAGGAAGAAGTGGAGTAACTCCAGTCTCTGTCGGAGGAACAGGCTCTATGGCCTTTTGGCTTGTAGAGCCTAAATCTCTTGTTTTATCTGATCTCTGTGTCCCCTCAGATGGTGGGGGTCTGTCCAGTGGCATTTCTTTGAACTCAATGGAATGCCTGAATTCCATGAGCTCGAGGACCCACTGGTCAAAGATCACGTCTCTCCACACTTCTGAGTAGTACAGAGAAAAGCGGCCTCCCACCTGTTCTCCTGACTGGACGTCCAGGAGAGGAGGGTTGCCTGAATAGTCAGGCATTTGGGGGAAGGGGGAAAGGAGGCCGGGCTGGTTTGCCTGTCGAGAGGTGGAGGCTGAGGAGCCCTTGGCTCCACCTCTTCGACCAAAGCCTCCCCACTGCGGTTACTGCTGGAAGCAGGGTTGCTGAGGCTGGTGTCCCCCTCTGCTACAAAAACAGGACCGACAAAACTGTCCCCGTTTTGGGCGGTACATAGACTGCACAGTACAGACAGCCTTACCAGAGTATTGTAGCTTGGAGATAATCTTCTCCAACTCTTCACCGAAGAGAACAGAGCCCCTAAAGGGGGCGTCCAGAAGGTCAGACTGAACGTCTGGCATGAACCCAGAAACCCGGAGCCAGGAGTGACGCCGAAGACAAATGCCCGTGGCAGCTGCCCTTGCAGATGTGTCCGCAGAGTTGTATGCAGATCTTAAAACATGCGTACCAACGTCCGAGCCCATCTGGAGCAATTCTGCAAGCTCTGCCTTTTGCAGGCAGTCGAACATGCCTTGCAAGATGTCCAGCCCTTGTTCCCAGAGGGTGTTCTGGAACTGGACCATATGAATCAGGAAGAGACTCCTGACGTTGCAAGTGGCAGACATGTACACCTTTCTGCCCAAGAATCCAGCTGCTTCGACTGTCTGTCAGGTGGCTGGGTGCTCAGGTGTTTGAGCCTCTGTGAACGGTCGTATACCACCGAAATCACCATCGAGCTTGAGGCTGGTTGTTTGGCCAGGGATGGATGGTCCTTAGGTGCCCGGTAAAGATGATGTGCCTTCTTGGGGACCACAGAGAATGAATGTGGGTGCCTCCAGGTAGCCTGGGTAATGTCCTGAAAGGTGTCCACCATAGGTGAGATGACCACTGGCTTGGGGTCTTTTTGGCGTAGGTATTTCGCCAACCTCAAAGCGATCCGGGTCAAGGGCCTCTGTATCCCATCCCATGTTTTCTTGGATGTGGTGCATGATCTCCATAAAACTGGGGTCATCCGAAGGAGATTTTGGTTGATCCTCCGTGTCCCCAGGCAGAGATTTGACGTCAGACTTTTGGGGGAGGTCGAGTCAATGTACGAGTCCGAAGAGGGAGAATGACACTGTTGTCTCCTTCGTTTGTGCTTGTGGCGGTCTGACGTAGGGGAGCGTGAGGCGCTCCAAGAGCGAGACCATCTACGCCTACGCTTGTTGGTATGCATATGAGGACTGCAAGGCGAATGTGACCTTCCAGTATCCTCTCCCTGCGGCTTCGGAACCTCTGTAATGTCCAGTGGAGGTTCAAGAACCAAATCAGGTTGAGGCAGGGTAGGTGGGCCTGGTTTGGGGTTCAGGTCCTGCTTAACGGTGTCCCACCAATGGGAAAACAACTCTTTGACCTGAGCCATATTCAGCCGGGGAGAGCTCGGGGCTGGCTCAGGTGTCGGTGCCTCAGTGCCGTCATTAGCAAGGGGGTTAGGCTGGCCCAGTGTCGGCTGAATGGGTAACGATGCCGGGGACTCTTGCAGGTCTTCATCGGGTTCTGAAGGCTGCCGGGCCGGCATCTGGTCCTAGGAAGGAGGGTGATGGAGCCGGTGTCAGCTCTGGCCAGTGACGCTGGCGCCGGGGTAACCTTAGCCAGTGGCGGAGTGGTAGCAGGGGGACCAGTGGCAGACGGCGGTCTGGAGTCGGCTTGTGTGTCTTATCCAATGGGTTCCCTTCAGAAGCCGAAGGCTGTGGGCAGTCGGGGTGTATGTGGGTCTTGTCTGACGGACGCCGATCAGACGTCGGAGGCTGATGGCAGTCAGAGGACTTGGATTTTAGAGGCAAAGAAGAGGCCCTGCCAGATGAATGTCCGGAGGCCTTTTTTTCTTCCCAGGAGTCTGCAGCGGAGACGGAGGCCAAGCGGGAGGAAGACTTACCAGAGTCCACCGTTTTCCCTGAGGAGCCCGGGGGAGGGTGGATCTTAATCATCTGAAGAGAAGCCAAGGAGCCAGTGGACTTGGCGAGAGAAGCCAACCTGGTAGCGGGAGCAGAAGGCTTAAGGGTCGTCAGGCGTGACTCATGGCCCAAAGAGCTGGACTTGGAGGCCGCATGCGATCCAGAGGACCAGGACCTCAAGTGGGATCTCTCCCGTTCCTTGCGTTTCTCTCAGTGTTTGTCTTTACGGTGTTTCTTCCTAGCGGGAGTAGAAGAATCCCCTTCCGATGAGGAGTCTCTCTGCATGGTGGCCAACTGTTTTTGCGCGACGAAGGCCTGGAGAGATTTTTGGCGCCTTATGCGGGTTCTGCTGTTGAAGGCCTGGCAGTGGGAGCATGCCCCCGTGTCGTGGTCTGGGCCCAAGCAGTAAAGACAGGCGGAATGACCATCCTTAGAGGGGATCTGACGCCTGCAGGAGCACTTGTTGGAGTGGACAAATAGAAGATTAGTTAAAGAAAACGGTGAACTGAATTAAACTGCGGTCGGTACTGGCAAAGGGTTAGCCAAGGGCCAACTAACGCATATAATGTGACAGGAAAGAACTGGAGCACTAGGGACTGTCACCTCCTATAAACTGGATGGGCGTCAGGAGGAGTCGGCGTGAGGAGGCGGTCCCCTAGGTACTGCTGGAGAAAACAGTTGCCGTGATCTGCGCCAGGTGGCACCAGTCCTATATGTTATTACCTGCTGCAAGAGCTTATTCTCGAAGTAAGATCTTCACTGATCTTGAGGCGGGTCATGCTCCAAGCGGACTTACTCTGTTTATCCAAAACGTGGCTTAAACCGGCAATCCCTGACTCTGTATACTTCCTGGCTAGCTACACTCTGATCCGTAGGGACAGGCTCTCCTCAAAGCATGGCGAAGGGGTTGCCTTGTTCTACAAAGCTCAACTTAATATTGTGGTTGTCCCTGCCTCCACCTCTTCTCCTCTGAATCCCTCCACATACAGTAACTCTCACCTTGGGTGCCAAAATACTCCACATTGTCTGTACCTACAACACCCGAAATGGGGGCACTGTAGGATTGCAGGAACTACTCTACCAAACCTCCTTGCACTCCGAACAGAATGACGTCATACTATTGGGTGACCTAATCCTAAATTGGCTGGGGTCAGATCAAAGCTTGCTGCTCTCGCTGACACAAAGTTATAACTTCACTAGCTGTTATCTGAGCCCACCAGAGATACGCAGTCACTAAAATCCTCTACCCTCATTGACTGGGTACTGGTAGCTGGCCAGATCATGTACCATAGCAGGCACTTTGGCTCATGCGCATTGATCATTCTCTGATTTTCTGTAATTTGGAGCTCAGAGGCTGCTCCTCCCACCACCATGCTATGTCACTTTTACTAACTTCGCCAACCTGGATGTAGAGACTTTCTGGTATGATGTCTCTAGAATCAATTGGTCTAGAATCTATCATTCCTGAGATATTGAGTCTGCTTAAGGATCTTCCTTGATGAACTCCTGGCTGTTCAATGCAAGCATGCCCCCAAGGTAACGGAGGTTAGGGTAAACAAACCAGATGGCTGCACAAAGACCTGCTGGCAAATCTGCATACAAGGGACAAATGCTGGAAGTAGTACAAAATGTCAGGGCTTCCAAGCTACAGAGCTCTAAGGAACTCCTGTAAAACAGGTCAGAACAGCTAAGAGTGCCTATTATAAGGACTTACTGCTAAAGCTCTGCGGAGACCCCAGGAAATTATGGGCCCACGTCAAGTCCTTTTTACGGGCTTCTCAGTCGCCTACCCTAGTGACACTGATATTAAAATGGTGTTCACTGTAATGACCTAACACCATAGCTAACTCATTCAGTTGAATGTTTTCGTATCTGTCTCAGTACACCTCCTCCTTCCCATCACCTCAGACAGCCTTTATGTTTTCTCCTGTACCTCAGTCTGCTTCCTCCAGCTCTCCTGCCAGACAACTACCTAATAATCCCGTTCATTTTCAAGGCAATTTCAAGCCTTGAGGTCTTAGATCTGCTGCAGACCATCTCTGAAAACAATAGCTCTGGGTCTGATACCCTCGAGCCATGGCTCCTGAAACTAGCGGCACCTTTTATCGCCTCCTCTCTGGCTAAAATCTTCACGTTGTCTCGCTCTCACAGCCATGTTCCTAACCTCTGGAAAACTGCCCAGGTTACGCCAGTTTTAAAAAAAAAAGGGCATCCTAAAGAGATCACAAACTACAGGTATATAGCCATCCTCTCAGTCTTCAGTAAAATTCTAGAAAAACTAATTGCAAATCAAACCACTGACTATTTAACAAAGTATAGCCTCCTCTTGGAAACTCAGAATAGCTTCTGGAAAGGTCACAGTACCTCTACAGCTCTCATCAAATTCACTACTGATATGCTTACAAATGTGGGATGCTGGTCTACTGACAGGGACAGTATTTATAGACCTTACTCGGCTTTTGATCTCGATCACCCTGCTTCCTCTCCACTCTTTGGAATTTGGGCAGCGTGTTTTTAAGTGATTTGAATTATTGTAAAGTGCCCTGAACTTGGGAAGGCGCTCGATATAAATAAAATTTTACTTTACTTTTCATCCTCAGTAGTAGACTGGTACAGAAGCAATCTAACAGGACTCAAATTGTGAAATTTAACTCCATCTGACAGTGCTGCTATTAACATTGGGGTCCCCCAGGGCTCTATCCTTGGACCCCTTCTTTTCTCACTTTTTATCAATAACATAGCCGAGGTTCTTCACTCGTGTTCATCTATTCTCTATGTGGATGATCTTGTATTTTATTCAAGCTCTGATAATGTTGCCAACATAAATGCATCCTTGTCCTCAGATTTCACGAATGTACAAAACTGGCCGTCTGCCCATAAGCTTGTACTCAATGCTAAGAAAACACAAGTCATGTTGCTGGGCTCTGCCCCTAAGCTCAGGTCATGTCAAACCTCCCTGCTGGTGCAAGACTCGGGTGGTGCACAAATAATGTGTTATAACATCATTTAAGTACCTGGGTGTTCTTTTGGACTAATCCTTTGACTTCAATCTCCACATACAGACCACTTGCAAAGCAGTTAATGCAAAACTGGGAGTCGCTTATAAGACTAGCTTTATGCCAACTCCCTCTGCTTAGCTGGCCATTGCCAGAGGCATCCTACTCCCTGCCCTCACTTATGATGCTCCCACCGATGCTGCCGCTCATAAAACCACCCTTCTTAAATAGACGTCACTTATATTAATATCTGTCGGTACGCCTCCTCGTCACCTCGGCTTAAGCACCACTGCCAACTTTACAGAGACCTGGGCAAGCTCTCCCCCTCTGTCTGCAGACAATACTTTCTTGTCTCCCTGACTGACTTGGTAATCAGAAATCAAACTCGTTCAGTGCTCGCAGTGATGCTTGTACCACAAACCTCCTCCTATGGACTGCGATCGGTAGACAAGTCCCTACTGAATGTACCCAGATGTAAAACAGCCAAAGGCTCTGGTGCCTTCTATCACTTAAACCCTAAAGCTCTGGAACACCCATCCCCTAGCACTTCGGAAAGGAAGGCTCCCCATGACAGCTTTAAAAAGTAGCTGCGCCATCATCTATCTCTTGCAGACACCTGCACTTGCTTTGATCCTCCTTAATCCCCCTCAACCTCCAGCTGCTTCCTGCCATACATTCCACTACCTTACTCCGCTAGCCTCTCTCAACTTTCCAAACTCCTCAGCGGGCTACTCTAGCCTTCCCTCTTAATACTGTGTCTTGCCCTGTAAACCATGATGGTATATCCTGCCCAGCCAGGAATTTGCCACGGTCTTGCTGTGCTGCCTTGAGATTGTCCATTTCTGTGACCAATATTACCAATTGTCCAAATTACCTTGCTGTGTTATGTCTTTCTTACTGTGCAAGTTATCTACCCTGATTCTATGTGAATCTTTGGATATCATGTTATGCTTTTTGGCTGTAGGTATTCATTTTTACTGACTGTTTGACCAGCCCTATATGTAATTTTCTTATACTCATGCTATGTATTTGTCTATGACTTGTACTCTCCCAGGTCGTGCCTGAAAATACTCATTTCTTGGTTAGAACACTTACCTGGTTAACAAAAACTAAATTAATAAATACAGATATGCCATTGCCCTAACAGAAATATCAGTGATACCCTTCCCCCACTGAGTGCAGTTTGACCTTATGATAACATCATGAGCAGTGAAGCCATGAGTGATGCCAAAGGCCAAACTGCAAAAAGGGGAAATATCACAGAAAGTTCCATTAGGGCATGGCATATTTGATTTATGCAGTACCTGTTACATTTGTCATTTTATAGTTTTGTAGGTGTATTCTGTACTTTTTTTTTTATTGATTTTTACATTTTTCAGGATGACCAGATGTTACTTCAAAGTTTCATGCCATTACATCGTCTGATGATTGCACCATGAGGGGGCCATACTGCAGTTAGGAATGAGTAAGTGAGAACGAGCTGATATAGCCTCATGTCGAGTCAGATTTTGAAGAGTTCCCGTCGTCGGCACTGAAACATAGAATTTGTTGGCAGATAAGGACCACTTATCTTACCTTGTCTGTCCATTTTTCCCTGCCTATCGTGACACTGTAAACTACTTGATCTCTGGCTACCCCCACCCCAGCTTCCTTATCAAGGTTTTCTTGTATCTATCCCATGCATACTTGAAGCTTGCCACTATTTCCATTCCTAATACCTCCACTGGAAAGCTGCACTGGACATCCAACAACTCTTAAGTCAAGTACTTCCTCACATCCCTCATAAAATTCCCCTTTCCAGCTTCACTGCATGACCTCTTGTTCTTATGCACCTTCTTCTCTGAAAAATACTCCCCTTCTGTACCTTATTAACCCCTGTGAGCTATTTATAGGTCTCTATCATGTCCCCCCCTCTATTCCAGGGGGTACATACTGAACATAGTACTCCAGGTGGGGCCTCAGCAGCGATCTACTCCCTCTTTCTGCTGGTGATACCCCTCCATATCCACCCCAGAATCCTGGTAGCCCTACCTACTGCCTTTTTGCACTGCCTTGCCACCTTGAGGTCATCCAACATGATTACCCCAGGTCCTTTTCTGATTTGTGACCATCAATACCTCTACCGCCATTCGTCAGCTAAATCTAATAGATTTCTTTGACTGGGTGACCAAAGTAGTAGACCAGGGAGGGCTGTGGACATGGCCTACCTAGACTTTGGCAAGGCATTTGACAGTCCCACATCTGGCTTGCATCACCAAGACCTGGCTGGATGAAATTCTCGCCCTATAGTGAGCCATGACCCCAGCTGGGTACTCGGTGTTACCGCCCGAGACTGGACCGTGAGGCGGGGGGTTACAGTCTGTTTCAAGACGGATTTGGCCTCTCGAATGTGGTAGTGGGTGAGGCTTAGTCCTTTGAGTGCACAGTTGTAGCAGGTGTAGGCGTTTGAATCATTCCCATCTACCGTCCACCGGAGATGGGCGTTTCTTACAAGTGGCCAAACTTCACCGGTGACATAAGCTTGAGGCACCCAGATTGATGGTGCTGGGTGACTTTAACACCTGGGTTGAGACGCTCACAATTTGGTAAACACTTCCTCCAACTAATGTCTTCTTTGGGCCTCACACAGGTAGTTTCCACTGCTACACATAAATCTGGACACTCTCTTGACTTAGTCTTCCTCCTTGGGATTGATGCATTGATATGGGGTGGAACCAGTCATTTGGTCTGACCACCACATCGTGAGGTTCAATTTTGCACCCCTGAGAAGGCCAGCCCCTTTGGAGACGGTCAGGTACCGACCATTACGGAACGTTACTCCACAAGGCCTGATGGCGGTACTTGACCTTTCATCCCCCGTATTGGTGGACATTAGTCCAGAAGCACTCGTATGGGCCTATAATGAGGCCATTGCGGTTGCCCTGGATTCTATTGCTCCTGTTTGTGAGCGCCCTCTTTCCCGTCGCCCCAGGGCCCCTTAGTTTGATGGGACTCTGAGGGAGATGCGGAGGCAAGGGCCAAGGTTAGAGCATTGCTGGCACAAGTCCGTCCTCGATGACGACCGCCTTAGATTGATTGAACATTATACTAGTTATCAATCTGCAATCACCCATAAGAAGTCAGAATTCCTGTCCAGGGAGATTGCAGTTGCTCAGAATCGACCGGCTCAACTGTTCCGAACTGTAGACAGACTGTGCAACCCACCCTGTCTGCAAGTTCGGAAAGCCTTTTCGCAAAGTGAGTGCAATGAGCTTGCTCGATACTTTGCAACTAAGGTGGCTGACATCAGGGCGGACTTGCGTCCAGCAAACTCTAAGGGTGTTGTGGTGGGAGTGTGCGAGAGCACAAGACCTCACCTCTCCTGGAGTTCCTTTTGTCGACAGGAGTTCGTGGATATTATGAGGATCATCTACAGTGTGCGCCCCACAAGCTGCAACTTGGATCCTGGACTTACTGCCCTAATTTTGGGTTGTGTAGACATCATAGGTCCAGTATTAGTGCAAATTGTCTGGTGCTCCTTGGAGTCGGGTGAGTTTCCTAGCTCCCTGAAAGAGGCGGTGGTGACATCTCTCTTGAAGAAAGCTTCCTTGGACCCAGATTGTTTTTCCAGCTACTGACCTATCTCTAACCTTCCCTTTATTGGGAAGGTTATTGAAAAGGTCGTGGCTGCTCAACTGGATGACCATTTAGCCATCCATAATATCTACGAATCCTTCCAGTCTGGTTTCCGTAAAAGAGTACCGAGACAGCGCTGGTTCGGGTGCTAAATGATCTTCTGAGGGCGAGAGATCCAAGGAGATGTTCTATCTTGGTTCTCCTTGATCTCTCTTCAGCTTTTGACACTGTGGATCACATGGTGTTGCTAGCACGCCTGGGGCAAATTTGTGGAATGTCTGGAACCGTTCTTAAATGGTTTGAGTCATTTCTCACTGGGAGATCACAAAGAGTTGTGTCGGGGATTTTTTCCTCTGGCCCAGTCTCTTTGTTGTGTGGAGTGCCTCAGGGTTCCGTGCTGTCGCCCATGTTATTTGCGGTGTACATGCTACCCTCGGAAACATTATAAGGCGGTATGGGCTGAGGTTTCACTGCTATGCAGATGATACTCAGCTATACCCGTCTTTTGCACCCGACCAGAATGGAGCTCTCTCGGTATTTAATAACTGTCTGGGGGAGATCCAAGACTGGATGGATTCTAGTTGGTTAAAGTTGAACTCAGAGAAAACTGAGGTTTTGATTGTGGACCCGGGTGGTCAGATTGAGAGGTCATGTGCTGGTGCGCCGTCTGGAATTTTTCTCGGCGATGTGTCGCTTCCAGCCTCTGAACGGGTGCGTAACCTTGGGGTGATTCTTGACGATAGGCTGACTTTTCAATCTCTGGTGTCAGCCGTCATCAAGACTTCCTTTTACCATCTTAGGAATATTGCCCGGGTTAAGCACCTTGTTCCGTCTGACTCTCTGCCAACTCTGGTTCACGCTTTTGTGTCCTCGCACCTCGATTACTGCAACGCCCTTTACTTTGGGCTTTCTGGGGTTGAAATCCGCCACCTACGCTAGTGCAGAGCGCAGCAGCCTGGGTTTGACTGGGACAAGTAGGTCCTGTCATATTACCCGGTGCTCGTGAGCTGACTGGCTCCTAACTCTGGTGATGGATCACCTTTAAAGTCATTTTATTGACTTTCAAAGCCCTTCACGATCAGGGTCCAGCCTATCTGAAAGACTTTCTGGTGTCTTATTGCCCTAGCCGATCACTCCGCTCGGCCGACATGGGGTTGTTAGAGATTCCAAGAGTGAGTTTGAAATCTTCTGGCAGTAGAGCTTTTTCTTATGCCGCCCCCACTCTTTGGAATTCTCTACCTTGCCGGTTACGGGAATGCTCCTCCATGGAGACTTTCAAAAAGGAATTAAAAACCTATCTTTGGAGAATGGCCTTTCTTGAAAGTTAAATGCACTGTTTAGTGTCTGTAATTTTACTGTAATTATTATGCTTTTAGAATATATTTTATAATTTTTATGGTTTGTGTTTGTACTGTTTGTTGATGTTTTTATGGACTTGTTCAGCGCCTTGATAATGTGAAAGGCGCTATATAAATAAAATTATTATTATTATTAAAAGATTAATAAACAAATTAGCCAGCCTGGGAGTGGATAAAAAATTTGCTGGACAACAGGACATAGAGGGTAATAGGAAATGGAGTCCACTCCGAAGAAAGGGGGGTTACTAGCAGGGTACCGCAAGGTTCAGTACTGGGTCCAGTCCTTTTTAATGCCTTTATAAGTGACATTGCGGAGGGACTGGAAGAAAAAATATGCCTCTTTACCGACACAAAAATCTGCAACAAGGTTGATACACAAGGAGGGTGGGAAAGGATGAGAAGTGACTTGGCAAGGTTTGAGGAATGGCCAAAAGTATGGCAGCTTAGACTCAATGCAAAGAAGTGCAAAGTAATGCACTTGGGAAACAAAAATCCAAGGGAAGAGTACACAATGGGGGGTACTAACAACAAGAAAAATGGAAAGGAATCTGGGGGTAGTCATATCAGATGACCTAAAGGTAAGCAAGCAATGTGAGAAGGTAGTAAGGAGGGCTGGAGAAATACTGGGATGCATAGGAAGAGGCATCATCAGTAGAAAACAGGAAGTTGTTATCCTTCTACACAGACAGTTGGTGAGACCCCATCTGGAGTACTGCGTGCAGTTCTGGAGACCCCATCTCCGCAAAGACAGACAGGATGGAGGCAGTCCAGAGGAGGGCAACTAAAATGGTGCCGGGTCTGCACCAGAAGCCATACAAAGAGACTAAAGGAACTTAATATGTATACCCTCGAGGAAAAGAGGGAGGGGGGGACATGATAGAAACTTTCAAGTACCTCAAGGGAATCAACAAGTTCAGGAGGGTTGCATCT
The DNA here is from genome assembly GCA_016271365.2 of Neoceratodus forsteri. Classification (NCBI taxonomy): domain Eukaryota; kingdom Metazoa; phylum Chordata; order Ceratodontiformes; family Ceratodontidae; genus Neoceratodus; species Neoceratodus forsteri. The sequence continues at coordinate 516,464,599 of CM028137.1, forward strand.
TTCAGAAAAAGAGATGTGCAAGAAAGAACAAGGGGCCACAATTTGAAGACAGAGGGGAGACGGCTCAAGGGCAACTTGAGGAAGTATTTTTTCATGGAGCGGGTGGTGGACGCATGGAATGGCCTTCCTGAGGAGGTTGTGGGGCCAAAACCAGTGACATAATTCAAGAATGCATGGGACAGACATAAGGCAATTCTGGTGGGGGGGTAGGAAGAAGTAGGCTGTGGTTAACTAGGATCTGCAGCTTATCCAACAGGTAGGGAAATGGGCAGACTGGGTGGGCCAAGCGGTCCTTATCTGGAGTCAAAGTCTCTGTTTCTATGTATACTTTGCCTCTAGGATTTTGTGCCCTAGGTGCATGATTCTGCACTTTTTTGCACTGAAACCCTGCTGCCGTACCTTAGAGCATGCCTCAAGTTTTCTCAGGTCTCTGCTCATTCTCTCTACCCCCTCAGGAGTGTCCACCCTATTGCAGCTTTGGTGTCATCTACAAAGAAGCATATCTTCCCTTCCAGCTCTTCTGCAATGTCACTTACAAAGACATTAAGGAGGACTGGCCCATCTACTGAGCCCTGAGGTATCCCGCTGATCACACTCCCTTCCCCGAGTGGGTGCCATTTACTACTACCCTTTGTTGTCTATCCTTCAACCAATTTCATACCCAGTTTACCACCTTCAGACCCATCCCCAAACTGCAGAGTTTACTTATGAACCTCCTGTGTGGTACAGTGTTGAAGGCCTCACTGACGTCTAGGCAAGCCACGTTCACACCCCCCACCCCCCCAAAAAATCTATTTCTCTGGTCACCCAGTCAAAGAAATCAGTCAGGTTCTTCTGACATGACTACCCCACCCTTTGAATCCATGCTGCCTCGGATCTTACAACCTGCTGGATTCAAGATACCTAAGTCTTTCCTTTAAAAGTGTCTCCATTAACTTCTCCAGCACTGATGTTAGACTGACCAGCCTATAGTTGCCAGCCTCCTCCCTGCTGCTGCTTTTAAGAAGTGGGACTAAATAGGACTGTCAGAGATACAGCCAGTACCTCTCTGAGCTCCCTCAACACCCTTGGGTGTACCCTGCCTGGCTCCATAGCTCTGACCACTTTCAGATTCTTAAGTCCCTTCAGGACTCTCTCCTCTGTGAATGGACTTGTGTCTGCCTCCTCCCTCAGTGTTACTGCTGCTTTTATGTGGCCCATCCTTCTCCCCTTCCCCTGTGAAAACTGAACAGCAGTATCTCCTAATCCACCTCTGCACAATCTCTCCCTCTTCTCTTTTTATCCTCATAATCCCTCCCCTTGTCTTTTTGTTTTTACTACCATACCTAAAAAAAGGTCTTGCCCCTTCAATCCCTCCCATTGTCTTCCTGTTTTTACTAACATACCTAAAAACAAAAGGTCTTGTCCACCTTTGTTACCCCTTTGGCTATCCTTTCCTCAGTCTGGGCCTTTGTGCCCATGTTCTGTAGGACAGAGCAGTCTAGAAACATAGGCACACACAGGCGCGATCATGGGAGTCGGAGGCTGGTACAGGGTTGATCTCCTGAGGGAGGCAGCCGATTGGTCAGCTGAACCAGACCCTCTTATGAGAGGGCCGAAGGACTGGAGTCCTAGAAGGGCATCTTCCCCACCGTCCTCCGACAATGGATTGACAGAGTCGAGAAAGATCTTGACTGGTTGGTTGACTGGCGTCTCAGCTGGCAGGCCGTCGGGGGATACTGTGGGGTCAGCGGCCTAGACCTGAACATCAGAAGTGTTGGCAGAAGCAGACAGCTCAACAGTGATCGAGCCAGAAGCAAAGTGCAGGAATGGGAGTAGCGAGCTCACTCTCGATCCCATGACCTATGGCAGGACTTCTTCGACTTTGGAGTCCTGTGAAGATCTGGACCCTTAGGAGGGCCCCAGGGTGGATAAGGACTGGCGTAAGTTCCTGAACACCCCAGAAAACAAGGTGCCCAAGCCCACTGGAAAGAAAGCGGACAAAGTAGCACCAAAGCGTCTGGGCCACAACTTCCCTCAAGGTGGCAAGCTGTGCAGCCAAACCAACTGCCACAGGGATTGCCTTGTGGGCATCTTTTGACGAATGGGTGGGTCCTGCTGGTCCAGGTGACCAAGATGAGACAGATGTACCAGTCCTCCAATGTGGAGGGCTAAAAGGTCTCACAAAAGCTGCAAGCCTGCAGATCATGCTGGGCTCCCAAGTTGTGAGAGCATACGCAGTGTGGATAGGTACACAACATTTATTAGGTGCATGTCATGCAACGCTTAAATCCAGGACCCAACTGGGTTCCTTGCGTTCCATGTAGATAAACAGGGATGGCTCGAAGACCAAAAAGGAAATTTCAGGGTCTACACCTAGTGAGAGCTGTGATGAAGGGAACCTGATGCTTCCAGTGGAAAGAAAGATTTGACGCAGAGGAGGATACCACCCAGGTGGGTGGGCGGAGCTAGCTTGAAGATCTTCTGGAAAATCTTAAAGGGGAAGGACCTACTCTACCTAAAACATTCTTGCCATGTAGGAGGACCACGAGGGGTGAGGAACCTGGCTCACAGGCTTTGAATCCAGAAGACAAAAGCCTGCGTGACAAGTATGTTTTATCCCTTTACTAGACAGCTTCATACGCGACCTCAAGAAATTAGGAATATCTTAGCTAAATTCTACCAAACCCTATATACAGCTGATCCCCAGCCTCCCACATCAAATAGTTAACATATTTACAAAACTTGACGTTGCCTAAACTGCGACTTGAGCAAGCGTAATCCCTGTTAACCCAGATAACCCAAACAGAAATTGTCAGTGTGTTTGAAACAGCAAAGACACTTAAGGTCCCAGGTCCTGATGGGTATCCCTCTGAATTCTATAAACAATTTAAAGACCTCCTAATCCCACCCTTGCTACAGGCTTATCACGCGGTGCAGGACGGGGACCCTCCTCCCACATGGAAATATACGCAGTAATAGCGGCTGTTCCCAAGCCCTAGAGGGACAGACATCCTGCATCCTAAAGACCAATATCGATATTGAATTTCTTTTATAAAGTTTATATGGCCATCCTTGCCCACAGAATAGAATCCCTACTCCCAATTCTTATAGACCCTGACCAGGTAGGTTTTATCAGAGGTAGACAGGCTCATGATGCAGTCCGCCATACGCTTCTACTAGCAGATTATGCTCTAACTAGGAAGATCCCACAGGTCCTTCTGGGACTTGATGCAGAAAAGGCCTCTGATAGGGTCATCTGGCCCTTTCTGTGGGCGACCCTGTCACATTTTGGTTTCCCTGAGAAATTCATCACACAACTTCAAAACATATATCATTCATCCCAACTAAGCCTACTTAAAATTAGATGGATCCCTATCTGACCTTTTCCTGCTTACCCGCGGGACTAGGCAGGGCTGCCCCTTATCTCCCCTGCTTTTCGCCCTGTATTTAGAACCCTTGGCGAAAGCCATCAGATCACACTCTGATGTGGAGGGCACCCCCATTGGGGGACGTTCGCATAAAGTGCGTCTCTTTATGGATGATATTCTGCTCACTCTGTCCATGCCAGATCAGTCTATCCCTGTGGTCTGGGAGCAGCTCACTCCTTTTGGAACCCTGGCGGGTTACAGGGTGAGCGAACAGAAAACCAAGATGAACTTTATAATTATACCACTCCCACACCCTTAAGCGGGCCTTCCCTTTTAAATGGCATAAACGGTGATTCGTTACCTAGGTACTAAATTAACGAAAAACTCCATAACACGGAACTACTTAACTACTTAACCATTAACACAACTCACAGAAGACCTCTCCAGATGGTCCCAACTTCCATTGGGCATCCTGGGCAGAGTGGAAGCCATCTAGCAGAATTTGCTGCCCCAAATTTTGTTCTTTTTGCAAATCCTTCCATTTATACCCACTAAATTCTACTTCCAAGCTTGAGACAGATTAAATATCCCCGTTCATTTGGAGAGAAAAACCCCCAAGAGTGCGATTTTCAATTCTCCAGCTGTCTAGAGATAAAGGTGGATGAAATCTCCCCAACTTAAAATAATATGCAGTAGCTTCCCAATTGTGTACTGTCATGTGCTGGGTGAACCCTCAATATGAAGCATATTGGAAGCGAATAGAACTCACCTTACATGATCTTTTTGATCTTACCGGCCATCTGTTTGGTTCCCCCAACTGTGTCTCCCACTTTCCAGGTTCCCCCCGTACACTGTTGAACCCTTTTGACAGTGGCTCTTCGTCACACATAGCTGCCTAACCCTAACAGAAGTGCTCATTCTCCAGGCAATTGTACATAACTCCATGTTCCCCCCTAACAAATCTGAAAGGGTATTTTCAAGGTGGCATCATCTGGGGTTAAAGTATATTTCTCAGGTGATTGGTCCATCTGGTATCCTACTCTTTATATCACTACAAGATAATTATCAGCTTCCAACAACGGATTTCCATAGATATATACAGTTAAAATGCTATTTACAGTCATCAGAGGAAGCCCTGGCAAGCATTACTGAAAAACACTCCCTCATGATTTCCCTGGTCCAGTCCCACCTAGAACTACAATGGTGCATCTAATTAGCCTTATTTATAAGGTACTGCAGAAACACCCGGACTCAACTGAAACAATTAGGAGAAGTGGTCCCAGGAATTACAGATGGAAATTTCTACCCAAAATTGGAACAACTCTGCTCTTCCAGCATTTAAAGTGCCTATCTCCCATACTGGAAGGAATATGCCTGGAAGACCAGAGTCAGATTTTTCCCTTTTAGCCATAGTGCTAAATATGCAGATATACCTTTGGGCAGGTGCTGTAGTGGCTGGATGTGTGCAGGCAGATCAGGGGCATATTTTGTGGATGTGTGAGACCCTTGCCCCCTATTGGCTGCAAGTTATCAGGGAATTGAGAGCCATCTATGAATGCTCTGAATTGTTTACCCTGTTTCCACACCAACAGCCACTTCACCAGAAGGGATTAAGGTAAATAAAGTCACATACCAGCAGGTCACCCTCCTAGTGCTGGCCACTAAACAGGCAATTACACATTTGTGGTATACAACCACAGTCCCCACTATGGAGGCCTGGTCCACCCTTGCCTGAGAATGTACACATTAGAGCAAATTACAGCATGACTTTGGACTGGGTGAAGCCATCGACCTCCGGTGGAGAAAATGGGTGACTTATCAACTGGAGCACTATGCAGATTTGTCCCCTACACAGCTTAAGGATCTGCAACTCTTATAGGATGACTTGCAACCCGACACAGTGATGGACTGGGGAGAGGGGTGCAGGGTGGGGCGATCTTGGGTGGCCTGGCCTCGCTCTATATTTTTTTTCACACATCACCTCTACCCTTTCAGGAAACATACAGCACCAGTCTCTCTCTCTCTCTCTCCTGTTAGAGGAGTATATGTCAACTCAAGAATTATTTAGCACTCTGTTTAACTTAAAATAATAACACAGTTAAACAATATGTATGCATGAACATCAACTACGTGGAAAGATAGGTTTGCCCACGTGGATGTGGAATGGTCTTTTCTTTCTTAAGCAGTTTCACTTGATAGCCCTAATTAATTTCCGCGGCCCAGAACAGTCAAAATAATCAAGGGTCCTTCATGGCCCAGGAAGATTCTCATCAGAAAATTTCATCTGCATCATACAACCTGGACTGATAGTCTTCCTAAGTCAGTGTGGAACTGAGATTGTACACGCAGATGGTGCCTCTAAGCAGTCCCTGGACATGAAATCCTTAAGTACTAAAATCTATGCAAATTAATGTGTTGAATCAAATACAATTTCTGTATATCAGCTATATGATCAATCAACTCTGTTATTAATTCCTTGTTTCATATACCATTAAAAACTGAATTGAAAAAAAAAATCTTAAAGGGAAGGAAGTACTACAGAAGTGTGGATAATGCACCATTATCCACATACCTAGAACAGGACCTTCAGCAAATAAAGGTCTCAGGTCTGTAAGCTAGAACACAAATGGAGAAAGTCTAGGGTAGATGCTGACAAATGCCCTGGAGGAGCACCTTCTGATCTACTAGGAGGTAATCAGGGCAAATATACTTCTTTGCTTCGTGACTGCAGCCGAGAAGAACTGCTCAGTTACATATTTCCTTGTAGTAGACAGCTTGTTGCATCATGACTGCCTACAGCATAAGGAACTAGTTTCCTTGGAAACGTATGATCAAATTAATGTGTTCTTCAAAGCCAAGACTATTGCCATCCAGGACCAGATTTTTTTCATTCCCAAAGAAAGAGGCATCAGGGATAGAGAGAGATCACAGGAGGTCCAAGCATAGAGTGGGAGGAGTTCAGGCAGTTGGATGAAGAGGAGATCCTCAGTGTGGTCATGAGCTTGCATTACACCACGTGTATGTGCTAGATACAGCCCCTACCCAAGCTGTTCAAGTCTGGGTGGAGGGAAATGAAAACTATGTACTTATAACTGCTGATCTTCCACGATATCTTCACTACTAATGGGGTCTGGGGCCCAGAGGCACTAGAAATCTGCAGGAACAGATTTCTGCAGGAAGGGAGCTGCTGTCGACTGCGGAAGGCAACTGCGCACCTCACGTGGTGCCATGTGCGCCAGCCAATAACCAACACCGGCTCCCTCATGCACCTCAGTTCAGTTCTCCAGCAGAGAAAAAGTGGAGAACATTAAGAGAGGGCTTTCTAGCCTGAAGGGATATGGAAAGGCTATAGAAAACAAAAATAAAAAATAAAACAAAACCAGATTACCAACTTAGAAATAACTTTCATATTGGGGCCTACTGTGTTAACTTTTTTGAATGATTTCGATGCATGTATATTTGTTTCCAAGTCAGTATATTATGCAGGTAATATAGTTTTGTTTAATAAGGGAATTTCTTGGTCTGATGTTAATTCTACTTTGCAAACTGATTTTTTATTATTACTACTACGGGGTTGGTTGATGTGTATTGCACTTCTGTTGAATGTTTCTAAAACAAAGTATATGAAATATGGTACTCATCAGAAAATGCCCCCCCCAAAATTTTGGAGAGGACGGGGTCAGAGACTGAATGTGTTGATACTTTTTCTAATCTAAGTTTTACATTATATCAGAATTTGACTTTTATCATATTCATTTATTAGTTAAATCAATCCATATATGTCTGGGTCAGCTATACCACCTAAACAATTTTGTGACATTACATTCTAGGAAAGTACAAGCTCAATCACTGTTACTGTCTCTGACTATAATTGTCTGTTTATAGTATAGTCTGAATATTCTTTTTTCAGAATATGGGTCCTGTATAATTCCATTTGTTACATAGAAACATAGAATTTGACGGCAGATAAGGACCGCTTGGCCCACCCAGTCTGCCCATTTCCCTACCTACTGGATAAGCTGCAGATCCTAGTTAACCAGCAGCCTACTTCTTCCTACCCCCACCCCCCAGAACTGCCTTATGACTATCCCATGCATGCTTGAATTCCACCACTGATTTTGACTCCACAACCTCCTCTGGAAGGCTGCCCATGCATCCACAACCCTCTCTGTGAAAAAATACTTCTTAAATTACCTCTGAGCCGCCCCTCTATCTTCAAATTGTGCCCTCTTGTTCTTGCACACCTCTTTTTGAAAGATGCTACCCTCTTGGACTTTGTTGATTCCCTTGAGGTACTTGAAAGTTTCTATCATGTCCCCTCTCCCTCCTTTCCTCAAGGCTATACATATTAAGCTCCTTAAGTCTCTCTTCATATGTCTTCGGTGCAGACCCTGCACCATTTGAGTTGCCCTCCTCTGGACAGCTTCCATCCTGTCTATGTCTTTGTGGAGATTGGGTCTCCAGAACTGCATACAGTACTCTAGATGGGGTCTCACCAGCTGTCTGTACAGAGGGATAATAACTTCCTGTCTTCTACTGGTGATGCCTCTCCCTATGCATCCCAGTATCCCCCCAGCCCTCCTTGCTGCCCTCTCACATTGCTTGCCCATCTTTAGGTCATCTGATATGACTACCCCCAGGTCCCTCTCCATTTTGTTGTTGTTAGTATCTCACCCCCCATTGTGTACTCTTCCCCTTGGTTTTTGTTTCCCAGGTGCATTACCTTGCACTTCTTAGCATTGAATCTAAGCTGCCATACATTTGACCATTCCTCTAACCTTGCCAAGTCCCTTCTCATCCTTTCCACCCCACCCTGTGCATAAACTCTGTTGCAGATCTTAGTGTCATCTGCAAAGAGACATACTTTTCCTTCCAGTCCTTCTGCAATGTCGCTTATAAATACATTGAAGAGGACCGGTCCTAATACTGAACCCTGCGGTACCCCACTAGTAAACCTCCTTTCTTCTGAGTGGACTCCATTTACTATTACTCTCTGTGTCCTATTCTCCAGCCAATTCTTTACCCAGGCTGTCATCTTGGGACCCACTCCCAGGCTGGCTAACTTGTATATTAATCTTTTGTGTGGGACTGTGTCAAATGCCTTGCTAAAGTCTAGGTAGGCCATGTCCACAGCCCCTCCCTGATCTACTTTGGTCACCCAGTCAAAGAAATCTATCAGATTCGTCTGGCATGACCTTCCCGCTGTTCGGCACTTTTAAGTTCTCGTGAGACACATCACTATAAAACTTTCTAGTTTGCTAAATTGTTTATTTTACTTGAAATTGGATGTTTTACTACACAATTTAAACTTTTAGAAACATCTTATAAATTCTGAACAATTTTTTATTCATTACTGGTATCAAAGTTATTTCTATATTACATCAGATCAGCTCTTCACAGAGCCTTAATATTAGATCATTGTGTTTTAAAACATCTTTTGGGCAAAGATCGTGCAATTTAAATTCTGAATTCACTCAAGTTCTGTCTAACAAATCCAGTCTGATTCCGTATTTAAAATTGCACTTAATCACAGTCTTACAAATTCAAAATGTCAGTGTTTCTGTATATAACTGTTCACTTTATGTTGTACCTGTTGGACAATCTAAGTTTTGTACAAAGATTTTCTTATTTAGTTATTAGTGATTATAAACTGTTCTAGATGTATGGTGAATGCATGTGTCTGGGTTCTAACCTGGTTAATAAAATTTAAATAAAATAAATAAGAACAGGGAAAAACAGAAGGCACAAGGGGTAGTTAGGGCTACAGACCCAGAGCATCGCTCTACTAGCAGAAAGATAATAGCGGTCTAGAAGAAAGGGCAGCAGCTCTGAGCATGTGGCTCTGGCTCAAACACAAGGGGATACAAAGGATTGGTTCCCCCTTGTAAAGGAGACGGCACAATGTGCCAAAAAAAAAAGGAAAGATACACTTAGACTTCTGGAAAAAGGGGGCAACCCCATGCTACCAGACAGAGAATTGGACTTGACCTCATGAGTTGACCATGTCCCTATTTCTTACATCAGGGAAGGAGAAAGGGGAAACCTCTGTGCATCTGGAATTGCAGAACTGGACAGTCCAAGGGAGCTGAGATGTGTTAGTCTCCCCAGGCATTCCTATGAGTAGTGTGCTAAAGGCCCAGATACGCAAGGAAGAAACGGCATAATAACCAAAATAGTCTGACAGTCAGGAAGAAAAAAAAAGACCCATTTTTCCTGCAACCTCAGGATGTACCCTGTTTAAGAGCTAGTACAGTTTATCCAAAAAGAAGCACAACAGCCCCCCACATGCAGTGCAGCTGTCAAGTGGAGTCAGACTGGATTGTGTCTAGGGGCACATGCTGCATTTAGCAACTGACAGGGATATACTGACAGAGGGGAGATATCCTAGGCAGGGAGAATGTAGACAAGAAAGAAAAAGGGAGGAAGGGCTAAATCTTTTTTCTGGTTGGGCGAGACCCCAAGGACACTCACCCCAGTTTTATGCCCAACTCCCTTTTCACATATGAAGAAAAGCAGAAACCCCCTTAGGAATTTTACTGGAGATGCCCAACACAGTGAGTCTGTGGTGCTGCCAGCACCAGCAGGGTGAGCATGCCCAGAGGTCCTGGCTCTGTTTGACTGGGGGATGGTAGTCGAGGCATGGTAATCAATGGTGAAGATATTCTGGAAAATCAACAATTACATTAAGTACATCATTTTCATATCTTCCAGGCATAAATCTTCATCACTGATTCCCACTTACGCATCAGAGTACCAAGCTTTCCCTTCTTTCTGTGGGAGGAACTGGCTCACCGTGAGCATAACAGGTACCCTCAGCTCTTTGCATGGGGGAGAACACCTGAGGGTAGGGGCTCCTCACAGGTCTGATGGGACCAGAGACTGGCTACATTCAGGTGGGGGCTCCTCTGGGAAAAGTGTGGAAGGGTGCCCCAACAGCTGCTGCCTAACCCTGAGGGAGAAAAATTTAGCCCCCCTGGAACTGCAAGTTTAGCACCTTACACCGGGCCAAAGGTGCCAGTCTGGAAAGGCAAAGCCATGCCATCCGACTGAAGCAGACTGTAGTTCCTGCAAGCCTGGAGGCTCCCTTACTGGCATCGTATGATGCCCTTGATTGGTGCCAAGCTACATGCATGCCCTGAGCAGGAAGGCAAATAGCTTGCCGGACTAATTTTCATTGCAACACTGCAGTTAATAGCTAGCCTAACTGCAACCACAGGCGGCGACTGAAGGCTGCCTGATGTGCCTAGCAGGTGCTATGTATGAAAGGGTGCGTGCTGAGGTAAAAACCTTCCTCCCAAAGCCATCCATCTGAGCAGAATCTGCCTCTGGAAAGCGATGATACGGAAGGTGTCTAGGTCCAGATGGGACCTACAGTACTTCCAACCCTGAAGAGGGGTGAAGTACTGTACCTGCAGACCCCTGCGAATGCATGATACCAGAATAGGTGGTCCCTTGGGGGTGGAGGGCAAGAGTAGGAACATCTCCATACTACCCGTGATTCCTCCTCGAAGGCTCTAGGCCACGGAGGGATGACAACAGTGCCATCACTGGGAACTCCAAGGTTCCTTATGGCCAGACTACCAGATTGGAGCCTGTGTATGAACCAATGTAAAGTGTCTGAAGCATCTTTGCCAGGAATCACTGGTACAGAGATTACTCAGCAGCAGAGGACAGGATAGAATATTTGTTTTCCTCCAAGTAGAATGATGACAGGGATGAGGCACTGACCCCAGAGGTTGTTAGTGCCAGAAGGAGGGCGAATTAGGCCCTGTTGGAGTTCCTAAGGAAACTGTCTAAGGCACCAGTGAACTCATGGTGTTACTTGTACATAGGTGGCCCCTCAGGGCCTATGAAAACAACCTTTCTAAGCAGCAGTGATGCCCCAGAGTGGGACAAGAGTTAGGGTCTCAAGAGCCTCAACCTGTGCTGCTGAACTGCACAGTGGGCCTCACCCAAGGGAAGGGCCTGGCACAGTCACATGAACGGGGTCATCATATATCAGAGGAGTGACCTGGTTAGTACTCAAGGGGGAATTTCCCTAGAGGAGGATAGCGGAGCTGTAGAGTCCCAATAGGGTGGCCCTGGTCCTCAAAGGTAGTGGTGTCAACCAGTTGCTCTGGAGAGAACTCACCCTCCAGGTCACCATCAGACTCCTAGCAAGGGTCACCTTCAGTGCCAGGCTCGAGGTTGATGACATCCTTGAAGATGGGTTCACTGGGCTCGGCACTGGTCCAGAGCTATCCTCTTCAGGTGTTGCGAACAGCACTAGGGCCAGGGACAACCCTGTTACTGCCGTAATGTCGGGCCCAGGACAGACACCATGACTATAACCACATCATCAGAGGAGGCATCGCCCCCCCCCCCGTGCCACTAGGAACACCAGAAGAAAGAACAACCTTCATCTCAGTTCTTGCGTTGGTACATATTTGCACTGCAGTATGTGTGTGTTAAAATTACACCACCCAAGTTCACCAAGCAAATGCACTCCACCTGTCCAAGTATCTTTTTCAAATAGTTACAGAGGCTCCCCTATCTTCTAACAAGTTTCTCTCCTGCCAGTGGCTGCACTGTCACTTCCAGATTCTGAAATCGAAGTGACAGTGAGACTGCTACCATCGGACTGTCTCCTCATTCTCACCTCACAAGATACCGGTTCCTCATGACACATGGTAAGAAGGACATGCTGAAGGGGGATAAACTATGTGCATTTCAGGGGGTGATGAATCTAGCACTATGGAACTGTTGGGAGTGTGTGTCCGTCCCCAGTAAAAGTGAAAGTGTAGATGGGGGATCAAGTGAGCTAAGGGTCCTTAAAAGAGTTACAAACAAGAATCTCCAGCAAATAGAAATGGTCCTGGGACCCTTCCTTTGTAACTTAATAGGGCCTCCAAGGATATCTATTATTGTGTAAGAGACCATAAAGTTTGGGTGAGAGGATCGCGAAGCAAAGCGGAGAAGTTCTGTCTAAATCTCATGAAAGCCTCTTATACCATAAGAGCAAGGAACATTTTATTGAAAAATATTTGTGGTGTAACTGCTGTGTTACAAAACCTAATTTGAGTAGTAATAGGAAAAATGTGTAGCATTTGCTGGTACTTTTTTTATAAAGCAGCTGTACAAACACTTTTGGGTGAACTCAGATGTGTAGCAAGTGACTGCTTCACATAAATAATTTTCCGAAGTAACTGATCAACTGATGAAAATTGTGCCATTTTTTGCTATGCTATACCAGGTAAAATACTTCCTGCATAGCAGACACCCCTCAGAGGCCCTATTATCTTATTATAAATCAAATGGGTATAGCTTGAGGGATTTATAAGTTTTGAGACGTTTTTACTTTAATGTGCCCCCCCCCAAAAAAAAAAAGAAAGTAGAATATGCCCCTCCTAATGCTCCTGCACAAGGGTACACTGTACACAGGATAAGAAGTACAGTGGTGCTGCGTGCTGTGTTGGCTGAAATAATGTTGGTGATTTATAATGGGGTTTAATGAAAGCCCTGCTGTCCATCACTTTGAAAGAGAACTTCCAGCTTACCTTTTGGTTTTCTTCTATTTCAATTTTAAGGGAATAGTTAACCACTGTCTAGTTAATGACCTGGGGGAAAAAACAGTTAATTGACACAGAGCAAATAATGAATGAAGAGCTTTAACAAATGTTTTGTGAAGCACAGGACACAACTCTCACTCAAACATTTAATGAAAATAAATTTACTACAGTGCCCCAGGAAAACTTTTAGTGCATCTGCTTCTCCCTGGTCCCCACCAGTCGGCATTCCTTTTCAGCCACCCCCCAGCCCCACACCTGAGATCAGGCCGCTGTTCCACACATCCCCCACAGCTTCCCCTCCATGGCAGGGCGGTGAGGAGCCCCCAACTCTACTCACCTCAAATAGGATCCAAATTATTAGGGGAGCGCCATTTGAGTCAGGGCCTGCGGAGGGTGGCTGTTCATCCGGCATGACCTGGGATCTTTTTGCTTTTTCCTGTTTTCCCTCAAGAGAGAGAGGGGCATGCAATGACGCCAGTGGAGGGTGTCCGCGTGTGCGCACCCCGTTCCCTGCCCCACTCAGTCCCTTCCTGCAGCATTAGTGTTCTGTCCCCCAGCCATCGCCAGGGGTCAGAAGCGCACAGACTACTGAAATCCCCCTTCTCCCAGAAAGGGAGAGCAGCCCCTCAGACACTCAATCCCTCTCCACCCCTGCCAGCCCCCGCAGCCCATGCTCATTCCTGAACATATGTCACCAGCAGAGCGTGAGGTAAGGCAACCAGCGCCTCAGCCTCAGCACTACTTGGCTGGCCCTCGAGAAAACTTTTCATTATCCTCTCAGCTATTTTAAAGGTGCTTTTATATTTTACTTTTTTGTAATTATTATTGTTAACCATATCCACCCTCCGTATTTCCTCCCTTTACTGGCCTCCAACCAGTGCCCCACATTTTGGAGCATTACCTTACTAAGCGCAGGATGTCAGGAGTAAACTGACAAAAGAAGGACTGAGCATTCACTCAAATCCTCACCTTCTCCAGAGATGGAGTGCTCCAGATCCCACAGCCTGCATTACAGCCCACTGGAGGCACAGAGGATCAAGAGCAGTGGAAGCACCTTTGAGACATCCCTGCATCAAAGTAATATCTCAAACTTATCAGCTCAGCGGTGCCTGGAAAAGGGGAGAAAATGGGAAATATGGCAAGCCCAATGCACGCATATGAATTTGCACTCCAATCCAATAAGGGCTGTCCCTTGGTTTTACCCTCCCTCAAAACATTTGATCCAGTCCCCAGGCTGTGACTGCCTTGCTCTATCAGGGGAAGAGGGGGAAGAGACAAATCATGGGTAATTAACAAACGCACTGGCAGTCAGGCACAGCAGCTGTTGGGACAGCTCCTGGGATGGACAGAGTGGATTTTGCAAATTCTGTAAAACAGAAAAATTCCTACCTGGGCTACTGAATGAGGAAAATAGAAACATATTTACAAACTGGTGAGTAGGAAAGAAGGCATTATATTAGACTTACCACAATTTATTTTTCTGTTTGCTCCAACATTGTCAATGGGAAATCATAACAAATGGGTTATATGCACTCCTGCTTGAAACACTGGCACAGCTCAGAGCTGTGACATTAGCTCAGAATGCTGCCAGCACTATAGTTCCACAGTTTCTAACTTATCAATCCACATTGCTTGCAGTGTAGTAGAACCACAATAATGATAGGAAACCCCACAAATAAACATATAACTCACCAACTACAAATCTGGAATGGCAAAAAAAAGAAAAGAAAAAGTGTACAGTACCTGAAGGATTAATCAAAATGCCCTCAAACTATTTCTGGCTTCTACACGAGCCTCATACTTCTGGCTGAACCCATAAGCATCAAGAGGCCTCCAATGCAGACAGAGTCAAGCAAGGGTGAAATTACTGCTTAACACAAATCTCTCCAACTGAAAGATCAACAAATCTACTTCTACAGGGCATTAGAATGAATGGCTATATGCCTAAATAAACACATTTGTGCACTGAAATAAATTTTAAAACTTGAGAAACAGTGGATCCACCAAAATGATACTCGAAAATGTGCACACTAGCACCTGAGCATGTGTTAAGTTTTATTATTTATGGTAATACATTTTTAAACATCATTAGAAAAACTTGGATCTGAAGACACCATCAAGCCACTGTGTCCACAACAGTTTAAATCAGGCTTAAACAGCTCAAACATGTTTACTTTTAAATGTCTTGAAACAACAGCTTCAACTGTTCCAGAAGCAGTAGCAGTTCCAAAACATCAAAACTAGAAATTCAGAGGCCACAATTGCCCTGATACGGTTCAGACCCAAAATCCAAATTGGAAACCTGTGTAACAAAGCAGTTAATGTAAAGTACAGTTACGTAAGAACTTACCGTAACAGTAGATCTTCGAGAGGAGCTCTTGCAGCAGGCTATTACAATTAGGACTATGCCGCAGGCACTAGGACCACACGGTGAAAAAACTTCTGCCAGCAATACCAGCGGGACTGCCCCCGACAAGCCGCCCCGCCTCTGACGCCGGTCAGGGTACAAGAGGAAGGACCCAGCTCCACCTCAGTTCTCCCGCCAGTACCCAGCAGAAGGCCTGAAAGAGAAGGAGGCGGAGTCACCATCTAGAAGGAAAGGAAAATAGATCTGCACACTCCGAGGGGGAAGGTGGGAAGGAAGCAGCGCCTGCTGCAAGAGCTCCTCTCAAAGATCTACTGTTATGGCAAGTTCTTATGTAACTGTGCTATCTTACTTCGAGTGGGAACTCTTGCAGCAGGCTATTACAATTAGGACTGAATCCCAAGCAGTCCCTCAGTAAGGAGGTAGCAGACCCCGGGAGGAGGAATATGCTGACTCCAGAGGCCCTAGGACAAAAGTCCCTGTAAAACTGCTAGGTCGAAGCCAGCACGGCGTCTGGAGACAATATCCAAGCTGTAATGCTTGATAAAAGTATGCACGTTCCAGGTTGCGCCATACAAATATCCTGATAGCGACATTCCGCATGGCGGCAAAAAGAAGCTGACACTCTTCTGGTGGAGTGACCCCTAACCGGCCCGGCAGGGGTTTACTGTGATGCTCCGTAGCAAAGCAGACACAGACTATCCATTTAGAGATAGTCTGCTTGGACACCGTTGACCCAAGCGATGTGGTGCAAAAGCCACGAAGAGCTGCTCGATTACGATACTGAACCGTCCTGCTGAGGTAATACCTCAGTGACCTGTGGACATCCAATGTGTGGAGGAGAGCCTGCCTCCCCTCTATTGGAAGGGGAAGGAAAATAATCTGGAAGATCAACTGACTGGTTGAGGGTCAACTCCGAGACCACTTTGGGAAGAAATTTAGGATTAGTTCTGAGGGAAACTCTTTCCCTATGAAAAACCAAATAGGGCTCTTTACACATCAGAGCCTGAAGCTCGGAAACCCTTCGAGCTGAAGTAACAGCAACCAAAAAAAACAAACTTTCCAAGAAAGGTAACGCAGGTCACAACTTGCTGCAGGCTCAAAAGGAGGGAGTGTGAGTTTCTCCAGCACAAAAAGGAGGTCCCAGGGTGGGATAGGGTCCCTAATGGGAGGTCTCATGTGTAGAATTCCCCTAAAGAAGGCGCGGGCTACATCTAACTGCGCCAAAGCTCTCTCTCTCCGAGAGCATGATAGGTGGAAACTGCCCACATGTGCATCTGGATAAGAGGAATAACTCAGGCCTTTCTCATACAAGGAGAGGAGATACTGCAAAGTGGAGTTCACAGGGCAGGTGACGGATCCAAATGTTGCGGCAAGGCCCAAAGACAGAAACGCTTCCACTTCAAGAAATCTCCAGGCGCGAGCTCTCGCGAGCAAAACATTACAGTTTGGCGTTGGGTGGTGACGCGAAGAGGTCCAGCTCGGGAAGACCCCACCTGAAGAGCTGGGCCGCTACGGATTGCAGCAACTCCCACTTAGAGCCCTGGTTCTGCAATTCGTTGAGGTTGTTGGCCAGATCGTTGAGGACACCTGAACGTGCATGGCGGACAGTAGAATGCCCCGTTCCAGTGCCCAGTACCAGACTCTCATTGCTTCCCTGCAAAGAGGATAGGAATGAGTGCCTCCTTGCTTGCTTGATGTAAAAGACGACTGCCATGTTGTCTGTCTGAATCAGAAGAGAGCCTGGTACGAGATCCTCCTGAAACACCTGAAGAGCGTAGAGGACCCTCGCATTTCAGCACACTGATGTGAAGGAACTGCCTCTGGGTGACCAAACCCCCTGCTTGATGAACACCCAGGTGCTCCCCCAGGTCCGATGCGCCCATTGTTGGAAAAGAGTCTGACCTGGAGGCTCCGGACGAAAACTGACCCCTTTCTCCAGATTGCTGGGGTCTAACCACCAAAGTAAAGTTCTCCTGACTGGCTCCGAGATCCTGACTAAAGCGTCCAGGTCGTCGTAGCATTGGCCCCACTGCACCCTGAGCATCCATTGTGGGACTCTCATGTGGAGGCGGGCCAAAGGTGTGACTGGAATAGCCGCCGCCATATGCCCCAATAAGCTGAGGAAGTTCTGGGCCAGAACCCGAGGTGCTATGGAGATCCGTTCTGCCAATGTTCGCAAGCAAATCCCCCTGTCCTGTGGGAGAAAGGCCATGCCCTGGAAAGAATCCAGGATCGCTCCTATGAAGGCGAGCTTTGGCTGGGCTCTGGGATGACTCAAGTTCAGGGTGATCCCAGCTCTAAGAATAGAGTATAAGTGTTCCAAGAGACTGCAAGAGGCTGTCCCTTGACGGGGCCGTAGGGAGCCAATCGTCGAGGTAAGGAAACACATAATGCCCCATCCGCCTCA
Organism: Neoceratodus forsteri; assembly: GCA_016271365.2. Lineage (NCBI taxonomy): Eukaryota > Metazoa > Chordata > Ceratodontiformes > Ceratodontidae > Neoceratodus > Neoceratodus forsteri. Next base: position 516,482,272 of record CM028137.1, read on the forward strand.
GAGCCGCAGCCACCACTGCGAGGCATTTGGTGAAGACTCGCAGAGCGGAAGAAAGGCCGAACGGGAGCACCCGAAACTGAAAATGCTCCCCCTGGAAGTGGAACCTCAAAAACTTCCTGTGAGGAGGAAAGACCCCTATATGCATGCAAGCATCCTGCATGTCGAGAGAACAGAGCCAGTCCCCTTGGTGCAGCAGGGGAAGGAGACCCTGAAGAGTCACCATCCTGAATGTTTTGTACTCTATAAAGAGATTTAGCGGACTGAGGTCCAGAATGGGACAAAGGTCCCCAGTCTTTTTTGGGACCAGAAAAAAGTGGGAGTAGAACCCCTGGCCTTGCTGATCCCAGGGACTCTATCACTCTCTTTTGCAGGAGGGCCTGAATTTCTCCTTTCAACAGCGGGATGTGTGAAGGAGGGTAACGGGAGAGCTTTGGTGGAGTGTGTGGAGGAAACTCTGAACTCCAAGGTGTGTCCTCTCCGTACAATGTCCAAGACCCATTGATCTGTGGTAATAGAGCTTCACCCTTCGAGATGAAGGGAGAAGCGGCCCCCAACCGGCTCCCCGTGAACTTCTGACAGAACGGGGGGGTGGAAGGGAGTCATTGGGCAGAACCGGGGGTTGGGAGAGAGGCCTGGGAGGACTTGGGCCCACGGGTGGAAGGACCACCAGACTGCTGGTTTCCGGACCTTCTGCAGAAGCCACCCCTCTGCCCTTGCTGGTTTCCACGGGCTGAAGTCTGATTGCTTGAGGACTAACGAAAGGCCGACGAAGATGGGGTGTCACTGGTCACCACGGTACATCTGGCGGACCGACCAGGTCAACTTACCCGATTCCTGGAGACGGAGATCAAAGCCTCCGTCTCCTGCCCAAATAAGATGGTACCCTGGAATGGCAAATCCTGGATACCGGACTGCAGATCCTGGTGAAATCCCGAGACTCTCAACCAGGCATGGCACCGAAGGCATACTCCAGAGGCAGCCGCCCTGGCTGCCATGTCCGCAGTGTCATACGAGGCTCTCAGCACATGAGAGCCTACATTTGAGCCCGACTGCACAAGGGCCAGGAGCTCTGTCTTCTTATCAGAGTCTGGCATGACCTGTGTCAGCTCAAGTCCCCGTTCCCATAACGCATTCTGGTACTGCATCATATGCGTGAAGAAATTCAAGGAGCGAATGGAACAGGTGGAGGCAGCGTAAACTTTTTTGCCCACCTGATCCAGTTATTGGGACTCCAAGTTGGGAGGGGCTGGGAGCTGAGGTGTCGCGACTGTCAAGAATTATGAGCAGCCATAATCACCAATGAATCAGCCTGAGGGTGCTCTGCCAAGAAGGGTTCCACCCTTGGGGCCTTATAGATCCTATCAGACTTTTTCGGAACTGCCGGAATAGAGGCCGGATGCATCCAGGTGGATTTAGTAAGATCCTGGAAAGTATCCACCAAAGGAGGAATAACTAGGGCTCCGGCTCTTTTTGCCTCAGATATTTAGCCAATCTCCGGCGTTCTGGGTCCAGGTCTTCCGTGTCATACTTGTTGGAAGCCTGGATGTGCCTCATGATGTCCATAAAGGTAGGATCGTCCGGAGGCCAGCGAGGCATGTCCTTCTTCAGGGAGCGCTTGAGGCTGAGAGAAGAGGAGGAGGTCGATGAAGAAGAGGAGGAATGACTATCCGATTTGGAATAGTCTGATTCTACCCCATGACCATGCCTATGCTGACGTCAGTGACTAGGGGACCGACGACTGTCCGAAGACCTACTCCAGTCCCTGGACCGGCGACGGAGCAATGACCGACGTCGGTCAGGAGACAGACACCAGGAGTGGTCTTGCTTAATGTGAGAAAGGCTCCTGGAATGGGACCGAGACCGACATCGGTCACTAGAAACTTTAGAGCGACGTTGGTGGTCCTCGGATCTTGAGTGGGAACGAGCCCTGGAAGGGGGCGAAGGACAGCGCTCCAGTGACCTCAACAGAGAGGTCTTGCCCGCTGGCTGTGGTTCACCCGCAGGATCCAGCACCGGTGTCTGGGCTGGCAACGAGGAGGTTCACTTGTGAACCTGCCCCCACCAAAAAGAGAAAAGCTGCTTGAGCTCATCCTTAGAGAAGATCTCGGCCGCACGCTGTGGAAAAGAAGTCTCCGGAGCGGAGGGACGCGAAGGAGAGCTCTCTTGAGGACCCGGGGGGGGGGGAGGACTTGGGCAACGGGGACGTCGGTTGTTCTATGATCAACCCCGGGTCCTTAGCCCCTTCGACTGGCATTGGTGTGGGTACCGACAACGGGGTGATGCCAGGGGGCGCCGGACAGTCCTAAACCTCCAGAGGTGCACCTTTAGTAGGCGGCGCCGGTGCCGTGGTAGGTGGGGCCGAAGCAGGTACCCCCATGGACTTGGCGATGACTCTTAGCGGAGTCACCTTTGGCTTGACCGGCTTCTCCCCCGACGGGCCGGCCTTAGCCTGAGAAGACTTCGGCGAGTCACCAGACCCAGAAGGACAGGCCATTTTTGGAGAAGGCCGTGAACGCGATCTGGACTGAGACCGGTGTCGGGACCGACTACGCTCCTTACTATGCCTCTTCTTCTCCTTTTTCTTCCCCTCCGACGAGTGCAGATCCATTTTCTGCTCTAGAAGGTAGGCCTTAAGGGCTTTCGGCCGGCAGATGCAGGTCCGGCTGGTAAAGGCCTGGCAGTCAGCACAATAAACGGTGTCGTGGTCAGGGTTGCGGCAGAAGACGCACCGCCGGTGTCCGTCCTTAGCAGGAATCTACCACCCACAGTCGCACTTGTTAAGGTGTTCAGGGGACACCGAAGCCCGGGAAGACATCGAACCCCGGCCGGGGGTTGGGGAGAGGGCTGACATCGGTACTAACGGTGGCAAACACCGAGGAGAAAAGAACACCGAAATGCAGGAAAACTGTACAAAGCGACGGCAGCGACACTGACATCGGTAACGAAGAAAACGAACAAAACCGTCAAAAAAAAAAAAACGGTAAATCTTGGTAGAAGATCACAATTCTCGCCGAGATTCGCAGTCAGAAGTTAGCTTCACAGCGGGCGCGGCGGAAAGAACTGAGGTGGAGCTGGGTCCGCCCTCTGTACCCTGGGATCGACGTCAGGGCGGGCCGACGTCAGGCGTCCCCAGCTGGTATTGCTGGCAGAAGTTTTCACCATGTGGTCCTGTGCCTGCGGCATAGTCCTAATTGTAATAGCCTGCTGCAAGAGCTCCCACTCGAGGTAAGATCGGCATTTACTTAGTCAGTAACTCATGCTCAGTAAAAACTCAGCTCAATGCACGTGCAAAATTGCAAAGTTCAGGTGCAAACAGCATGATATTCTTCTGCAAACAGAGGTCAGGTGCAAAACGCAATGTATGCCTGTGCAAGAAATTGCTGACTACAATATAAAATGCTGGAAAAATGCTGGATCAATAAAGTGCTTGTGCAATGGTCCTATAAAGTGCTTTCTTAATTTCCAATTAGGTACAAAGAAAAGGAAAGCAATGAACAGTGATGTACTATGAGGATTCAATCTTGGCTAGAGTATCCCTGGTGTGATTAGTAGTGTTCAAACAATACAAATGGTATCAGTTCTACCCAGATTTGTTTCTAGGTCGGGCTTTATATTTTTCACATTATGAACTCTTTTGATCAACAAGGGCATTTTTAGTTAAAAATGAATGGAGAACCATAATCAGAAATGGACACACTAACAGCACTGATAGCTCAAGCACAGCAAGCTTTTAGCCCTGCCATCAAAGAAACAACCACATACGAGAGGACAGCTACTTCTTTGAGAAGACGGGAAGCTGCAGGGGACATAGCAGCTGGTTTGTAGAGAGGAGTTAAAAAGTCCATAGTGCCATAATAACTGAAAGCAGCCATTGAGGGATCTGACCAGAATTTTTGGGGGTACTTGAACTCTGCACCCCAGCATGACTCACAACTCTTTCCCTTTGTGCTAGCTAAACCAGAAGTCTGAGCAAAAGAAAATAGTGCCCAGGGTAGGGCAGAGACAAAATAACAGCACTGCGGTTCACTGTATGGGGACAGCAGAGTGCTTCAGCTAGTGGAGGGATTGTGCTTCAACTCCAAACTTCTGTGTGCTTCGTTTGGAGTGTGATGTGCCTTCTCCCTCTCTCTCTCTGTGATGGCAAGATGGCATACAGAGCTCCGCCCTGCAACCATAAAAAGCAGACCAAAAAGTACAGTAATGTAAGAACTGACCATAACAGAAGATCTTCGAGAGAAGCTCTTCCAGCAGGCCATCAACACTAGGACTAAGCCATCAGGCGCCAAGACCACAGGGAAACCTTTGTAGCTAGCAGTGTAGCATGAGGGACTGCTCACCACCACCGTCACTCTGCTGATGTCGGCCTATCCTATAAAGGCAGGCAGTCCCCACACCCTCCTCAGTTCTCCCACCGGAGACCCGAAGCAGGCATCAGAAGAAGAAACAGAGAAGGTTTTCTGAGAGCCAGAAATAAAGAGAGAGCAGAAGACTCACTTGCATGGAAAAGGAGAAAACCACACAAAGCAGGGGGAAGGAGGGAGGGAAAATAAGGGCCTGCTGCAAGAGCTCCTCTCGAAGATCTACTGTTATGGTAAATTCTTACGTAACTGTACTATTTTACTTTAAGGGAGGCTCTTGCAGCAGGCCATTACCAGTAGGACTGAGTCCCAGGCAGTTTTGGTAACAGAAGGAAACAGCAGTGGGAGGAGGAGAAAACAGCAGCCAGAGGCTCAAGAGAGAAGGTCCTGCAGAATGGCCAGGCTGAAGTTAGCCCTAAACCTAGAGGAAATGTACAGGCTGTAGTGTTTGGTGAAAGTATGGACAGAGCTCCAAGCAGCGGCTGCACAGATCTCTGCAGAGGACACATTTCTGAAGCAAGCCATAGAAGTGTCTATACCCCTGGTGGAATGGCCCTAAACCACTCCCGGAAGTTCCTTGTACTTTCGGTAACAAACAACTCAATTAGCTAACCACTTAGATGAACACTGCTTGGACACCACAGCACCCTCTCTCTTAGGGGGGAACAAAATGAACAACTGATCAGACTTTCTCAAAGTCTTGGGCCGGTGTGTATAGTATCGCAAGACTCTATGTGCATCCAAAGTACTGAGCAAAGCCTCCCCCTGATCAGAGTACTCTGGAAATGAACAGGAATGTGGATGGATTGATTCAAAATAAATTCCAACACCATATTGGGAAGAAACTTGGGACTGGTACACAAAGACACCCTGTCTTTGTGTAAAACCAAATAAGTCTCCTTACACATAAAAGCCTGAAGCTCGGAAATTCTTTGAGCAGAAGTAACAGCAACTAAAAAGTGTGCTTTCCATGACAGAAAGCATAGCTCACAACTCGCGGCTGGTTCAAAGGGAGGTAAGTGAGCTTCTCTAAAACAAAACTGGCGTCCATGAAGGGACCAGGTCCAGAATTTTGGGGGGCTGAAATGCAGAATGCTCCTGCAAGAAGGTGCGAGACTTCAGCTGAGCTACAGCTCTGCCTCACTCCAGGTACATGGTACAGAGATGGCAGAAAGATGTTCCTTGATGGAGGAGTACCACAATCCAGAATCGGAGAGGGAGTGAAGATACTCCAACACCTGATCACCATGAGGTGAAAGGGTCTAACTGGTGGGAAACAGCCCAAAGGGAAAAGTGCTTCATTTCATGGCATGGGTATCCCTAGTGGAGGGCTTCCAGGAACCCACCAGGACATCCGCGACCCTTGGTAAGACCCTAAACTGAGCAATGGCTATGTCATTTAGGAGCTACGCATTCAGATGCAGATATTTGAGATCTGAATGCACCAAGGTTCCCCGTTCCTGGGAGAGCAAACTGATGCACAGGAGCAAGAGCACTGGAGGTTCTGCCACCAGCTGTTGCAGCAAGGGAACCAGATCTGATGAGGTCAGAAGAGAGCTATTAGGATCATTTCAGCCACCACCATCTGAAGTTTCAGCAGTACCCACTGAAGGAGCAGGAAGGTATAGAGAAACCTCCCCTTCCAGGAGAGGAACATTGGGTCTCACCAGAAGTCTCCAGACCGGGATTGAGCAAGCAACAAGTGGCAGTTTTGCGTTGAGTGGGGAGGCAAAAAGGTCCAGCTCTGGGCACTTCTACCTGTCAAAGAGGCCTTCCAACTAACAGAGTGAGAAGTTCCCACTAGTGAGCCCCAGAACAAGAGTGGCTTAGACGGTCTGCCAGGACATTCTGAGCACCTGGAACATGGACAGCAGAGAGCTCCAGACCATGCTCGATGGCCAAATACCAAACCTCATCACCTCCTTTACGGGTAGGAGTGTCCCCTGCTTGTTTATGTAATAAACCATGCACATGCTGTCTGTCTCAATTAAGAGCAGACCAAGAAGAAGATGAGTCTGGAAGGCCTGAAGGGCATACAGGACTGTCTGCATCTCCAGGACACTGATGTGGGGGGCCCTGCTCCACATCTGTACAGACACCCCGAATCTGGTGGGCTCCTAAGTGGGCTCCCCAGCCAAGACCCGAAGCATCCATTGTAAGGATCTGGCAAGGGGTCAGGATAGCAAAGGGAACCCCCAAAACAGGTTGGTCAGCTCCAGCCAGCAGACAGGACCCAGTGGACAGGGTCAGAGACCATGACCAAATGGTCAAGGTCATCCATACGCTGATCCCACTGCACCCGCAATGTCCACTGAAGGACCATCATATGAAGCCAGGAGAGATGGAATGTGGCAATGGCTACTGCCATGTGGCCCAGAAGATGCAAGAATACCCTGGCTGGGACTAGATGGCTGGAGAACAGAAGACAGGCCTGGTTCATTAGGCACTCCACTCTGTCCCTGGGCAACAAGGCCAAAAGGTAGGCCTCCCGCATGTGCCTGGGCAACAAGGCCAGAAGGTAGGCATTCTGCATGTCCAAAGAGCAGAGCCAATCCCCCCTGGTGCAGGAGGGGCAACAGACCTTGGAGAGTGACCATCCAAAAGTGTTTGTATTCTATGAACAGATTCAGGTCGCTAAGGTCCAGGATGAACCTGAGGTCCCCAATCTTTTGGGGGACCAGGAAAAAGTGGGAGTAGAGCCCCCTGCCCCACTGAGCTTGAAGGCAATGCCCTGGGACATGTCCAGAATGGCCCCTGTGTACTGGAAGCATTGGCAGGGTGTCAGGCAAGACTTTGGCCTGTTGACTGTAAACCGCAGGGCCTGGAAGAGGCTGAAGGTATGCTACAGGGTCTGGAGAAGACGCCTCGGACAGGGCCACTAGAAGCCAATCGTTCAGGTAGGAAAGACTTAAAAGCCCTGCCTCCTCAAGGCAGCCACCACTACTGCCAGGCATTTGATGAAAACCCTGGAGGCTGAGGACAGGCCAAAGAAGAGAGCCAGAACTGAAAAAAGGGCTCCCAGAAATGGAAATGAAGGAAGCGCCATGGGAAGGAAATGTTTTGATATGCAGAGCATCCCACATGTCCAAAGAGCACAGCCAGTCTCCCTGATGCAGGAAGGGCAACAGATCTTGGAGAGCAACCATCCAAAAGAGTTTGTATTCTATGAACAGATTCAGGTCGCTCAGGTCCAGTATGAACCTGAGGTCCCCAGTCTTTGGGGACCAGGAAGAAGTGGGAGTAGAACCCCTGTCCCAATGAGCCAGAAAACAGGCTTGTTGGCTCTTTTTTGTAACACAGCATGAATTTCCTCCCAGATGGGAGGTACATGAGCTGGAGGGGGGTAGAAAGAGTTTCCCAGAGGCTTTTCAGGAGGCCACTCTAGGAGTTCCAGAGTGTGGCAGTGCTCTATGAGCTGTAGCATCCAACTTTCTGAAGTGATTCCTTGCCACCTGTTGAGCAGGAGGGAGAAACGATCACCTGACTGCGTCCCCCAGAGTCTCTACTGGGGGGGGAGGGTCCTGATAAGGAGTCAGGAAGTAGGAGCGGGCACCATGAGGGCTGGGGCAGTTGCCTGAGGAGCTCTGGCAACGAATGTGGCAGGAGCTGATACCTGCTTATGCATGCCCTGAACTCTGGCAGGAGGGTGGGACTGTCTGCTAGAAGAGCGGCGGAAGGGTAGCCACTGGCTAGACTTAGGCCGAATATGGTACAAGGAATGAACAGACCAGAAAGCCCAGCCCGATTCCTGAATTGAGTCCTGAACATCACCTCCAAAAGACAGAACCTTGAAACTGAGTGTCCAAAATGCTGGGCTGCATGTTGGAAGCAAATCTGGACACTTAGAGCTAACAGTGGTACCTGAGACAAATGCCCACAGCTGCCCCTCTGCCGAGGCATTAACGATCACAGGCAGCCCACTGGGTTCGAGTCCCAAGTCCGAGCCTGCCTTGACAGCCTGGGCCAGCTGCTTCCTAGCTGGATTGTCGGGCAGGGCCTGAACAAACTCCTGGCCTGGTCCCACAGGGTGATCTGGTACTGAACCACTTAGGCCAAATAGTTAATAGCTCGGATGGCTGGGGTGGCAGAGGCAAAGACCCGCTTACCCGGTGATCCAGCTGTCTAGACTCCCTATCTGGGCTTAAGAGCACTGAGGTGTTTGGGTTCCTTAGCGCGGTCGCACCACATTGATAACCACTGAATCAGGGTTTACCCACAGGGCTGGTCAGCCTACTTGGGCACCACTGGAGTTGTAGAAGGATGATTCCAGGTCACTCTAGTGACAGCCTCATAGGAGTCAATGAAGGGAGGTACCACCAAGGGAAGAGCAGCAGGCTGGTGCAGGTAAACAGCCAACCCACATCACTATGGGTCCTGTTCCTCAGTTTCCCAACCCATGGTGATCTGAATGTGCCTCATTATGTCCATGAAAAAAGTATCATGGGGGGAAGGGATCTGGGGACCTCCTTAGGGGGTTCCTCATCCTCAGACAAGATCCCCACAAGGGAGGAAGACTATGAGTAATCAAGGTCCTTTTCATCCTCCTCATCAAGCTCACTTTTAGGAGGCAGGTATTGGTCCAGGTGGCAGCCAGAGCCGGTGTCAGATCTGGTACCAGACATATGAGGGTTCCCAAGACCAGGATGGACCGGGTACAGAGGAGGGTGATCCCTGGGGAGACACCAGTGGTAAGCCCATGGGGCAGAATCTGCTTCTGCATAAAAGCCCACCAAGAAGTAAAGAGATCATTATAATCCACCAGAGAAGGGTACGTATACACCCAGAGGATAGGGGTAGGCTGGCGCCAGGTAGGGATAAGGTGGCATCAGTCCAGGCAGAGCTGGCATTGGGCACCATGGTGTGGGTCCGGCAGGCATCAGAGGGGGAGCTGGCGCCGGATGTGCTGGATTCAGCTGAGACAACACTGGCGGATACCCAGCGGAGGGGTAGCCACGGGTGCCGGGAGAGGAGAGGAGAGGAGATACCAGCACTGGGGGGATGGAGACCTCCATGGCAAAGGCTGAGGAGAGACCAGATGTGGAGAAATGCCAGTAGCCTGCAGCAGACATTGCCTGGAATGACTGACATAGTCCCCCGTTCTGGGGACAGATGCAGGCAGCGCCATGTGGGGGGCGCATGTCAGTAGAGGGGCCGGTGCCAGATATGCTACAACCAGCAAAGCCACCTGGCTGAGAGCCTGCAGAAGTAAAAGGCTTGAGCTTCAGGGTCTGGGGAGCAGGGGACAAGAGTCCTCTGCTCAGAGGAGCCGCTGCCCATCACCAAGATAAGAGTGGGCAGTGGGGCCACCAGCAGCCCAGTGGGAGTAAAGGCTGGTGGAGCCAAGGGGGCCCACTTCCGGTGAGAGAAAGACACAGTCACAGTCGAGGGCTTATGAGGAGACTGCGAGAGGGAAGCAGATTGGGCCTGCTCCTCATCTCAGTGTTTATGCTTCCTGCTAGATTTTTTTCCCAGGTAGAGAAGAGGAAGAAGCCCTGGAGGACTGGTCTGTTGAAGTCGAATAGCTCCTGGCCCGCAGCTCCTGTTCTATCACAACAAGTTTCTTGAGGAGATGGCTCTCCAGAATTTTCCGTGACGTCTCCGTGTGGACTAGTTAAAATTCTGGCAAAACTGGCAGGCTTCTGTGTCATGGCTGGGGCCTAGACACAGGATGTAAGCAAAATGTCTGTCCTTTTCTGGAATCTGTTTGCACAGGCACACTTTGTGGAGCAGTCAGAAGACAAGGCAGGTGTAGAAGACATAAACCCAAGTCCGGTAACGCAGAAAACTAGTACCACTTCCCCACCAGCCAAGGATAAGCACTTCACTAACCCTGGCCCTCCCATCCCCAGTACCCTGCAGTGCAACTCCCCTTACCTTAGATTCCCCCTTAATGTTGCTGCTCTTTACTGTTCCCCCTGCCCTATGTCAAATTCAGCTTAGCCTTCTGCTTGCCCAAAATCATACCTCAATGTACCTGCCTCTACTGCTTTTACCCAGTGTCCTTCCAAATTTCTATTTTTGAAACCTCTCAGATACTGTTAAATTATTATACTGAAAGCACGCTCCTACATGCACCTTCAGTAAATTATACTGCCTATGTATCGTGTTCTCAAGAAATGTCTTGCTGCTATGTACCATGTATTATGACTATGTTGAATTTGTCCCACCACTACTATGTACCTCCCATGTACTATGTCTTTGTACTGAAATTGTCCTACCAGGACCTCCCTGTAAATGAGTGTGCTCAATGGAGTTTTCCGGCAAATAAACTTGAAACTAAAACTAAAGAAAAAAAGGAAAATAAAAAAGGCGTAAAGCATGGGAAATGGCGGTCGACTGTAGCTGCGGCGGTGTCAGTGGTCTGACTTGCATGGGTCGATGGCGGGAAAAAACTGAGGAGGGTGTGGGGGACCAGCCGCCTTTATAGAACAGGCCAATGTCAGCGGAGTGACGTCAGTGGTGGGCAGTCCCCTGTCGTACACTGCCACCGATGATGGTCTGCTACAAGAGCCTCCCTCGAAGTAACCTCAGTAGTTGTAATAAAGACCTTTAATTTTATACAGGATAAAACTTTAGAGCTAAACGTCCTGTTTACAAAGATGTCCTGTCACAGCTGCATAAATCTTAGAAGAGTTATAGAGTTAGAATTTCCATAAGTCAAAGCAAGATACTTATAAGAGAAGTACAACACAAAGACCAAAAGAGTAGAAATGACTCATACTTACCTCACACCCTTAATTTCTGCCAAGACAAGCAAGTGGCACTTTTACACAGACCTTACCCATAAAGCAGTTTATGAGAAAAAAGCAGGCTTGGAAATTAAAATGTAAAACAGGCCTGACTGAATTTAGAGAGCACTGCCCGTGGAAACACAGCATCTTCCTGGCAGTTACTTCTGGGAGGAAAAAAAAAACCTGTGAAGATTTCAGTCAAGTTCAGGAGCTATTTGACACGTGCTGCCATCCCCAACACTGGCACACTTATCAGTTAAAAGCTGTGGAATGATCATGCCACCAACATTCTGTGCTGATGTCATAGCTTTAAGCAGTGCCAGTATCCCTACCAGGCGTGCATATAACCCATTTGTAGTAACTGGTGACTGAATGCCCATAGAAAAAGCTGATTACAATTCACCATTATAACCTGCGGCTTATACTAGCAAGCACGCACCAGCTTTTTTCTATTAAGTGCTCGCACCAACTGCCATATTTGCATATTGTCATGGTAACCTGATTTCAGTCCTAGATGGATCTTCGTGAACACAAAATTTAAGCTCGTGTGATGTTAAAATACTAAGACTACAGTATGCTTATTTAATGAAACGGGAAGTTTTAATGTTGTTTTACTTTATTTTAGAAATGTTAGTTTTCAGCACTAGGCACGATTCCAGGAGCCAACTATCGTACTGTTTCTTGCTAATTATTGTAATTCTGCTGCTCAGGTCAGTACCAGCCTTCAATTTTGTTACAAAACAGTTCAACTTTCGTGTGTGGTGTATAAACATTTTTTGACAGTTGCCTCACACAGTTAATTCACAAAATTTCAGACTCCCTTTGATTACAACTATAATTCAGTAGCGCTCCGAAAAAACAGTCACCAGCAGTTACATAAAATGACAGTGATAACTCGAATTTTAAGCACACCCTTCATGTGAGATGCTTTAACAAACCCTTCGAGCTTCGCTCTCGGAGCTTATGTAGCATCTCACACCTCCAGTGTGCATAACATTCTCATTATGCACTCACTCCCATGCATTTTTAGGGCTGTGGGTGAAGCCCACAGCACTACTTTGATCAGAGTAGCCCTAAAACAGCTGACTGTGGAACTCCCTGTTTGGACATTTGGAAGTATTCCTCCACAGCTGCAAAACAGTGCACTCCCCCTCTGATTTTTGCTATTTGCTGCTCTATGTTAAAGGCATCTGATGGGAGGGGGATGCTGCTGTATTGTACCTCAGAACTTCTCAAGATATTAACAAAAAAACACTTTAAACTGCTGCTTCTATCATTTGTCCAGCTCAGACTAATAGATTTATTCTATTTCTTTCAGCAGCTTAGTGGTTAACTCATTATATGTTGTCTGGAATATACTGAACCTCTAAAAGTCAGACTACAGTGTCAGATTACAGACAGTGATGCTGCAGTCTGAGCTATCCATTCCTATGGGGGGATATACACACACACACACACAGCAGCATATACTCTGACTAAATACATTTAAGAGGACTGAATTAGCAGCATGCCAGTTTTTGATGATTATGACTGAACAGCACTATATGGCATCAACAAGAAAACAACGTTGGTCATTTGTTAGCTCGTCACAGCCCTATCAGCTCTGGCTAGAATCTGTTCTATATGTAATGACTTTCCAGTGACAATATGGACTGCTACAGCCAAGGCTCATTTCCAGGTGCGACTTGGGGGAAGGAGGATTACAGAGAGGAAGTACAACAAAAAACGTAACCATCCAAATAAAAAGACATATGGATTGGAACAGGTCAGCACAAAATAGATACGATGGAACGATGTGAAAATTGGAAATACCGTGAATAAGATACACAATAATATTAGAAGAAAAACATTAACAGAGCAGTAGTACTACAAAAAATATAAATAAAACAATTACCTGGCCTTGGTGGGGAAATTTTGGCTGAGATCCTTCATTACCATCAAGGCGTCCGCTGTAGGTGCAGCCAGGATACGAAAGCCGCCTGGAAACTCAGATCTTAAAAAGTGAGAGACACTAAGCAGTGTGCATCGATCACAGATCAGATTAGTTAATCTATGTTATTTACATGATCTAAGTTTCATATAAAATCCTCACGACAGTGTTGCCATGATGTATTCACAAATGAACTAAGACAGCACAGTTAGCATAACTGCCTGTATTTTCTGTTCTGCTGATACCCTGTCACCCTGCCCTGCACAAGGCTTTGCAAACTGCTACACATGATGCCTAGTATTGGCTCTAGAGTGCATTTGTGTGGATGGGAAAGGGCACTAAAAGCAAGCAATTTTGACCTTTATGTGTGACTTGGACGGCAGTTCTGAGTGCTGTTTTTATTTATTTGCTTTTGTTAACTGGGTAAGCACACTAGACAGCCAAGTGCCTATTTTCAGGTGCGACCCGGGAGATTACAAGGCACATACATGAACATCAGGCAAATACAAGTGGAGGATTACATTATATAATATTAGCACAACAGGGACTTTACAAGCCTCAGATTTCATCAGGCAAATATGATTTTTTTTGTAATATAAAAAATGTGGATGAACTGTCTCCCACAAGAATTGCTAAAACAGCATGTGACATCACACACACAGGTTTTAGATACAAGGTGTTACATGGCAGGCCAGAAGCTAATTACAGACTTTTCTAAGTTAATTATAGCTTAGCTGCTAAAAGGGAAATCAGCATCCCTTTTATGACATTTCAAGGGGGAAAACCAGGTTTAGTACACTGGTGCGAAATCATAAATGCTTTGGTATCAGTGTGAGAGAGGATACTGCCCACAGATCAAAGACAGTCATTTGAAGAACATGAGTTATGCTGAGGTTGCAGAATTTAATACTTGGAAAAGACATCCTGTTTTTATATATTCTGACAGGGAGGAGCTAGGTGACCTCATGCAAAATAGGTGGGGAAAACCAGCTTTTAAATATTATTCTGTTTTCCTTCGGAGACACTTCTATCTAGATTCTGACAAAGAAACATCTTTGAAGCACTTTTATGCAGGTATTTAAGAGAGACATCTAAATACTGGAGTAGGAATTGCACTGTTTAAACCTTGTTATTTTAAAATATTTGAATCTCTTGTGATATAATAGTTCTGTATTTTGTGTTTTACATATTTTTATCTATTTTAGTAAAACTCTTTTTAGAGCTTACTTGGTTGGTCTTTGATTTCTTTTCTTTACAAGTAGGGTATATTATGGTTATAGCCGACACTAGGCATAAGCTTGAATGGTGATGCCAAACTGGAAAGAGAAGCGTTTTAATCTGATGTCTTTTATTACACTTTTTAAGGGTTCATTTCTGTACACCTGGTTAGGTGCCCGTAGGCAAAGATATCTGGCCCTCCCTTGAAGACACAAATATCTGAGCCTGTGCATTGGATACGCTAGCAAGAGGTTCACAGTTTATATCCCTCCAAGACTGCAAACCAAAGGTTAATCCGAACTCACAAAACAGACAAGAGGGTTACCTTGTTTCTGTAAACTGTTCACAAGACTGCGCTCGGAGGTTTGCACTTTGGGAGTAGAGGGATGACCTGCTGAGTGGGTTTGTGACATTATGCTCTACCCTTTTTAAGGAATTCATACACTGCTCTTCTTCTGTGTGCTGTGAGTGTCCAATGTCTGTTGCCCTTACTTTATTTAGCACTATAAACTCAATGACTGGGATCAACCCATCTGTAATACTACCTGCTGAAAGTTAAAGCAGCACTGCATGATAGTGGTGACAATTTTGACCTACTTTTTTATTTTGTTTTAGATTGCCCCTTATTTCCTGACTTGTATGATGCCCCTTTTCCCCCAGTCCGAGTCTGCTTTAGCACTTCTGTTCGCATTTGAAATAATAAAAGGAAAGACCCTTTAATATGGCTTGGACTAGACTCAGAGAATGAATATTATGCTCTCTTTCATTCAGGAAGTTAGCAAAGTAGGTAGGCAGCACAAGGAGCTGATTCAGTTGGAACTTCAACACCACTCTGGGAGGAAATTTAGGGTGTGCATGGAGAACTACCTTGTCCTTGTGGAAAACAGTATATGCGGATCTGTGGCCCAAATCATGGATTTTAGATACTCTACGAGCTAAGGTGATGGCCACTAGAAAAGCTGATTTTCCAGTTCAAAACGTAAGCTTACAATGTTGTAAGGGATTCAAAAGGCTTGCAGGTGAGCATATCCAACACAAGGCTGATATCCCAGGCAGCCACCAGCTTCCTGATGGGAGACACTGTATGAAATGCCCTTAAGGAACCTCTTAAAAAGAGTAGCATCTGTGCCAAGTAGCAGGTACCAACAGGCTCATATTATGCAGAAATAGCAAATAAGTGAACCTTAACTGTAGAATACTGTAGGTCAGCATCAGAAACGTTCAGCAAGTATTCCAGAACCTTGTCAGGTGGGCACCCAAAGGGGTCCATACCGGTTCTGGAGCCCCCGATGGAAAATCTTTCCCATTTGGCTGTATAAATCTTCCTAGTGGAAGGTTTGCTGGTAGCCAAGAGTACTTCAGAGATCCTCTGAGATACCTTGTACCTGTTTACTTCTATCTCTTCAGGAGCCAGGCCTGAAAATAGAAACCAGTATCATCTTGCTTCCATGTGTCTCCAATCTGAGGACTACACTCTGCACTTGGGGGACTGGAGGGAATGCACACAGAAAAAGATGTTACCACTACAGTCTTGACAGAAAACACCATGTCCTGGATTTCTGGAGCAGAATTGAGGCAGTCTGGCATTGAGTAGGGACACAAAAAGGTCCACATCTGGGGTGCCCCACTCGAACAGAAATCTCACGACATCTGGAGCTAGTGACCTTTGGCTGAGCTGGTCTGCCAGGGTGTTTTGTACTCCTGGCAGATAAATGGCCTGGAGCAGAATGCCTTGCTCCAGGCACCATTCCCACACTCTCATCACTTGCCTGCAGCAAGGGTAAGAGTGTGCCCCTCCTTGTCTGTTGATGTAATACATCACAGACCTGTTGTCTGTCTGAAGGAGGACTTTTGTGTGGCTGGTGAGATCCACTAGGGCTTGAAAGCCATACAACACAACTCGCATCTCTAACACACTGATGTGGAGATGAGTCGCTGATGGTTCTCAGACACCTTGTGTCTGGAGGCACTGACAGTGGGCCCCTCACCACAACAAGAAGGCTTCCCTGGTGAGAGTCACCCGAGACTCCTGTGGAGAGAAGGGAACGCTGTAAAGGAGACTCTCCTCAACTTACTACCATGTGAGCGACCAAACCAAAGGTTTGGTCACTTGTATAGGGTAGTATGTGGATGTGATGCTTGTGACCGCTGTGCACTGAGCATACATCAAGTCATCCTCATGCATAGCTGTGCCATGGGCACTTTGAACATTGAGAAGGCTATCAGATCCAGTATGTGTAGCATGGAGTGGGCTTGAACAGATCTGCACTGCATTATGTAGCATGCCATCTGCAGGATCGCATGCATTCTGCTCTCTGGAAGGCTCACACCCACGTAGTATCCAGAAAAACATCTATGACTAGCAGCTGCTGTGAGGGTTGGAGCTGAGACTTCTCCAGATTCAGCAGTAACCCCATGGAGTAACGATGAACTGAGAGGCCATGGCCACCGCCTGTTCCGCCTCTTGCCTGAAAGGGCTACCAGCCAATTGTCAAGATAAACCTGGAGTCCTAGCTTTCTCAGATGAGCTGCGAATACTGTAAAACACTTTGTAAAGACTCAAGGTGCTGAGGACAGTCCAAAGGGCAGGGCTCTGAACTGGTAATTTTGGCCCAACACAGCCAATTGGAGGATGTCTGGGATACACCAGAATGTGCTGGTACGCATCCTGTATATCCAGGGTAGCTAACCAATCCTGAGGCTTCAGGAAGGGAAGCAGAGAGCCCACAGAGTTTTTCTCAATCCATGAACTTGTTTACATTTCTGAGGCTGAGAATGAGGCACATGCCCCCTGATTTTTGGTGAGCTACAAAGTAATGGGAGTAGAAGCATATGTTTCATTCCAACTGTGGCATTATCTCCACTGCCCCGTGGCTCAGAAAGCCTGCAATTTCCTGCGCCAGAAGCTCTGACATATAGGCTAAGGGGAGTTGACTTCTGGTGGATAATCCGGAGGGATTTCTGTTAAGTCTAGGAAGTATCCCTCTAGGATGATCCTGAGGACCCACTTGTCTGTCGTTATGGACCCCCACTGATTGTTAAACTGGGTCAGCCCCCCTCCCCACTGAGGAGGAGAGGTCTGCCTTAGGAAGCAGAGGTAGGACACTGGGGCCAGAGCTTCAGAGGGTGGCACTAGGAGCTACTGGCTCCTGCGCCTTCGGCTGCACCTTCATTTGAGGCCTGGGAGGCTGAGATTTGCTTTGGTTTCCCTTGCCTTTTCCATGAAAGGACTGTCAGTTTTGAAAGAAACCATGTATTTTATCTCTCGGAGGGTTAGCAGAAGCTAGTCTAGAAGACTTCAAGGTCATTTTATTTTTCTGAGACACCTCAAGAGACTTCTCCCCCTGCTGCCCAAACAGGTAAGTACCACTGAAGTGAACATTCATTACCTGTTGTTGGATATCTTGAGGCGGGGGACACAGAAGTAGGCAGTTGTGCAACGCCTTCTGATACAGATGCCTGCAGCAGCAGAGTGGAAGGCAGCATTGAAAGCATCCATAGTTGCTTTGGGCTGATGACTGTTAGACTCAGTACCATGAGGAACAGTCTGCAGAATCTTCTTTTTAGTTTCAGACTCTGACAGGGGCTCTGGCAGAGACTTTAACAAGCTCCAAAGGGTATACTCGAACTTAGAAAAGTGCCCTTTGTAGCTAGACATCCACATGCCATGACTAACCGGTGTGAAAGCCCACTTACCCATAGTGTCAGTGTTGGTGCGAATGCTTGTTAATAGGGTGTGCAGTGACCTCCTTGGGAAGAACAGCTTTTTCATTCTCAGCAACAACAATGGCATCAGTTATCAGTTGAGAAAAATACACTGGTCTATCCTTTGCGCCAGTGTATTTCCTGTCCATCAGCTTGCAGACAGAAGGGATACAGGCAAGTCTATTCCAGACCGCATCTGACTAGGTCTCAAATGCGGGCAGAACAGGAGGAACTGAACTGACCAGCATGTTAACCACTGCTGACGAGACATTTACCTGGGTCAATGGCTGAAGGTTCAAAATCAAGTGCAGAGTGCATATTCTTGAGCAAAGCCTGTAAAGTTAGATACTCCAGTGGAATAAAAGAAGGACATGGGTCCGAAAAAAGTGTCTGACACCACTTGGAAATGAGGAGGTCGGGGTCAGACTTGCCCCCTCCCTTCCTCACCGACAGAAGGATCAATTGGGGGGGGGGGGGAGAATTGTAGGCCCTTCAACCCAGAATGCTGCCTTGGCAACATTGGCCCCATTCTGTGAGGGTCTGGTGCCAAAGGCAGCGCCATGACCAGAAATTAATCCTGCGCCGGGGAAATCCCGGGCACAGAGGGTGGGATGGGGACAGGTCGCAAAAGGCCTAACTCTGGCGCCGACAGCGACACCAATTTTGTTGATAACCCAGCTGGCACCGAAGAGACCGGCAAAGGTACTGCTGACAGTCTCATCACAGTGACAATGAATGGGGGTGCAGCTAGTGGGACATGAGTCAGTGGAACAATACCTAGCAAAGATAGTATGGCTGGTGATGGAGCCAAATGTTCTACTCAGCCTGAAGACCCTGCCCACGGCTCCAGTTCCACCAGCCCCAAAGGACTAGGGACCAGCTCTGCTGGCAGAGGCAAACAAGCCAGACACTGCACTCACAGCTCCATTAGAGCTGCCCCGTGGTGAAACTGCCCACCAAAGTTCACATTAACAGACAGAAAGAGGGGGTTCTGAGCCCAAGACCTCAACCTCAAAGTATCAGAGCCCCCCTGGTAACACTGACAGCATCAGTTAGGGCCACCGGCTCTGGGAGAATGAGGATCTTGCAAAGGGCAACCTCAAGCAGTACCGCTTCTTCCCCTTCTGATGGGAAGAGGAAGAACTCAAGGCCAAGCGGCATGGAGAACCCAACTGGGATCAGGAATGGGTCTGTTTCTTTTTGTACTTCCGAGAAGACTGTCCTTCCCCCAGGGCACAGGACTACCCATCATCAGAACCCTTCCCCAGAGAGAAAACTAGACAAGATATGGCCCCGCTGCCGGAGCAGCATGCCTGAGAAGTCTCCCAGACATCACTGTCCGTGGCTGTTGTCTGTCGACTGTGAAACACTAAGAGAAAATTATTTTTGTTATAATACTGAACTGATACAAAAATAAAATGCTTTAATATAATATTAAACTAACACACACACAAAAAAAAACTAGCTTTCAACACAAAAAACTGAGACGAACTGAACGCTGTCGTCATACAGATGTAAAGTTCAAAGTCCCAGTGGGCAAGCAATGTCATCACTGATGCACACTTGAAGGCGGGGCCAAAAGGAACTGAGGCAGTTGAGAGCAGATGCTGAGGTAAGCCATGCAGGGTGAGTCAGTCTTGCAGTCTGCCTCAGCACCAGCCCTCCAGAAAGTACTGGCTCCTGCAGGGTCCTAGCGCCTCCAGCTCAGATTACTTAGTGTGAATCAAGGGTGATTACTGATTCCTTAAAGATCAGAGAATACGAATGATAACCTAGTCTAAGACATATTACAAAAAGGGTCCGAGAAACAGAGTTTTCTGAGTGGCTGTAAACATTCCCTTTTATTATTTCAACTGTAAAAGTAGTGGTAAAACAGACAAACTCTGGTAAAAAAGGGCATCATACTAGTCAAGAAAAAGGGCAATCTAACACAGAATGAAAAAGTATAGGTCAAAATTTCCACTGCCATCATACTTACACTGCTGCTTTAAGCTAGGTAAAAAAAAAATGCATTTCCCATTTCCTGTCCAGGGTGCAGTGGAAGCCAGGCAAAAATAATAAACTACTACCCAAGTACATGAAAGGGTGTGAAAGTAAATATAATTTTAATTTTGACCTAATTAACATAGGTATTGTCAATGATCATTAACAGCCCTGCTCGTCAACAATTTATAATTATTTGTGGCGAACATTTTGGTTTAATGCTTTGAAACTTGAAGGGACTTGGATCACGGATATGACTTCTACTCACCCTCTACCAAAGAGGTACATAACCTCCTCAGAACCACTATTCTAATCACGTGCACAAAAAGAACTGCGGCAATGGAGTCAGGTACACCATCACCACTGCAGCAGGATGACCTAAAGGGACACAATGAGAAGGTCCCTGCTGAATATCTTTTGCCTCTCCAAAGCTGGAAGTAAGTAAAAAAAAAAAAAAAACAGGATCTAAAAGTAAAAATCCAGTTAAAGATGCTTGAGCATAGTCCTCACACCCCAGACTTCAGCGTCAGTTTGTATTTTACCCAAGGGCACTTGTCTGTGGCTTCTGGCCATAAAAGGGATGAAACCGCAAAACCTGTCACAAAACATCAAAACCGAGGATTGCAACTAATTCTGAAGACTGGAAATGCAGGAAATACAGGTTACTCACCTATAAGAGGAGTTCTAGGAATGGTATATGTTGTTCATACACACTTACTGGCAGGTTCCTTGCCACTTTAAATCTTGCCAGAAGGTCTTCAAGCTGGCTCCTCCCACCCACCCGGGTGATAAAACTCTCAGCTCCGCCCCATGACTCCAGATCTAGCCCACTGGAAGCCAGGTTGTGCGTTGAAGCCGGGGAGGTCGGGTGGGTTGTGTGGATGAACAACATATATCATTCCTAGAACTCCAGTTACAGGTGAGTAACCTGTATTTCTAGGGACATGGATATGTTGTTCAATCCACACTTACTGGCAGACTCCTAGCAGTTCTCCAGGTGGAGAGAGGCAAGACACACACCCCCTACTTAGGAAACAAGGACTGGAAAACTGAGGTCCCAAAACCAGTATCCCGGTGTGACTCTAGGTCAATGCGGTAGTGAGTAATGAAGGTGTGTGCTGACTTCCAGGTAGCAGCCCTGCAGATTTCCTGGATAGGGACATCCCTGGAAGCAGCCACCAAAGCAGCGGTATGGCGGGTAGAATGAGCTCTTATCCCTTTGGGAGGCTGCATGCCCACCAACCTACAGCAGAGATCAGTGCAAGAGGTGACCCACCCTGCCCATCGTCCGCTTGGCTGCAGGTCTGCCAGGTGCGGCTTCAGCGTAGGTGACAAACAGCTGGTGAACCTCTCCCCGAACTTCAGCTGTCCGCTCTTATAGTAAGAGAGCGCTCTTCTAGGGTCCAAAGTATGAAGCCTATATTCTGCCTCCGAGGTGTGACTGGGGTAGAACACTGGCAGAGTCAACACCTGGTTAAGGTGAAACTCCGCCACCACCTTCGGAAGGAATTTCAGGTGGGGGCGCAGGACAACCTTGTCCCTGTGGAAGACCAGATAGGGAGACTTGATGGAAAGCACCTGGAGCTCTCCCATCCTTCTGGCTGATGTGATAGCCACCAAGAAGGCAGTCTTCCACGACAGGTGAGAGATGTCACACCTGTGCATCGGTTCGAATGGCTTGCCCATGAGCTTAGCCAATACCAGCAGTAGATCCCACGGAGGTGGAGGTTCTCACACCGGAGGGGGATATGTGATCAAGGCCTTTGAAAAAGCGCCCGACCACCTTCTCCTGCACCACCGACTGCTTTCCGGCCCATGCCCGGTAAGCAGAGATGGCTGCCAGGTGCACCTTAAGGGTCACTGACCGAAGCCCTAGCTGAGAAAGGGACCACAGGTAGTCCAGAATGCTGGCCAAGGAACAGGAGGAAGGGTCCAACCCCTTATCCTGATACCAAATGGAGAATCTCTTCCATTTGAAGGCATAGCATTTTCTGGTTGTCTCCTTACGGGATGCCTCAACAACGTTGAGGACCTTGTCGGAAAGACCCAAGGCCTGGAATTCTAGTCGCTCAGGAACTAGGCAGTCAGGTGCAGGGATTCCGGGTGGAGAACCTTCCCCTGGTTGACTGAGATCAGGTCCGGGCAGGCTGAGAGCTGCCTCGGGAGCCTGGAGCTGAGGCTGAGGAGATCTGGATACCAGAACTGACGGAGCCAGTCTGGGGCTACCAGAATCACCTGCGCCTTGTCCCTCCTCGCCTTGAGAAGCACCTTGTGGATCAAGGGAAATGGGGGAAAGGCGCAGAAGAGGCCCCAGGCCACAGCCTCGAGAAGGCATCCCCCTGCAGTGAGCTCTGCTGAGGGGAGCGGGCATGAAACAGCCTCAGCTTCGCATTCTCCCTGGAGACAAACAGGTCCATCTGAGGTGTGCCCCAGTGGGAGAACAGATCGTGTACTACCTCTGGCAGGAGAGACCACTCGTGAGATGCAGCACCTATCCAGCTTAGGGCATCGGCCAGAGTGTTGGAGGCTCCTGCCACATGGATGGCTAGGAGATCTGCCTCCAGTCTGCTCACGAGAGACCAAGTGCGGAGAGCTTCCTTGCACAGGGGCAAGGAGTGTGTCCCGCCCTGGCGGTTTAGGCAGTACCTGGTTGTGGTACTGTCTGTCTGGACCTGAACCACTTGACCCCGTACAAACTGAGCGAAGGCGGTGAGGGCTAGTCGGACTGCTTGAAGCTCCAGCAGGTTGATGTGGCATCGAGACTCCTGAGATGACCAGAGGCCATGCGCTCTGTGCTCCCCCAGATGGGCACCCCAACCCAGAGAGGCATCGGTCGTTAAGAGTGACCATCAGCTCGGGGCAGACAAACAGGATGCCCTCCTGCAGATGAGCTGGAACGATCCACCACTGGAAAGCATTCCACATCTCCTGGGTCACTGCCACTGGCTGGTCCAGAGGAACGGAGCGCTGTGACCATTGGCAGGCCAGTCCCCATTGAAGGGGACACATGTGCCAATGGGCCCAATGGACCACACTGGTGCAGGCCCACCGTGAGGCCCAGGAGGCACAGGAAGTCCCGGGCTGGGCGCAGTTGCCCAATCAGAAATGATTGCGCAAAGGAGGAAAGAACCTCGGCCCTGTCCGCCGGGAGCCGTACTCAGGCTCAGAGAGAGTTGAGCTCTGCCCCGATGAACTGAATCACCTGCGTTAGCACAAGTTCCTATTTGGCCTCGTTGATGAGGAGGCCAATCTGAGAGCAGACCTGGAGGGCCAGATCCCTGGACCGCTCCAACTCCGGTCTGGAGGGGGCTGCAATCAGCCAGTCATCCAGGTAAGGGTACACCCAGACCCTTCGGCACCGCAGGAATGCTATCACCACTGCCATGCATTTGGTGAAGACTCTGGGAGCTGGAGAGAGGCCGAAGGGCATGGCCCGGAACTCATAAAGGGATCCCTCCGCCCTGAAGCGAAGGAATCGCTGGTGGGACGGACGGATTGGGACGTGAAAGAACGCGTCCTGGAGGTCCAGAGAACAGAACCACACACCTCGTTCCAAGGATGGAATGATCTGTGCCAGAGTGACCATCCTGAAGGTTCGAGGCCTTAGGAACTTGTTCAGGTCGTCTAGGTCTAGAGTTGGGGGGTCAGCCCCACCGTCCATTTTGGGACCAGGAAATGCCTGGACACAAACCCTGGGTCTGGTGGAGGATCTGCCAGCTCCCTGATCACCTCCTTCTGGAGGAGCAGGGCAATGTCGGCTCAACGAGCCAACAGAGAGGCCGCGGACCCTGGAGCCCCCTGTGGGGCGACGGCTCGATAGGGTGGGGCCTGCTCGAATTCCAGAGGCAGACCCTTTCCTACGACTTCCAACACCCTGCAGTCTGTGGTGATAGTGGACCAGGTGGAAAGGAAGTGGCGGAGCCGTACCCCCATGGGGGGAATCCAGGGAGAAGTGACGAGGTTGGGGGCGACACCCCTCAACCTGTCACTGGGCAGGCTTGGAGGAAGGACTGGCCGAGGGACCTCCTGGGCCTTTCCCTCCCAGCTTCCTGCTGGAGGAAGCTGCAGGCTTGGCTTTGGGATGCCAAGTGCGAGCTTGCTGGCGCTGATGCTGCTGGGCCGGACATGCCGCAGGGGCAGAAAGCCGAAAGGGCTTACGCTGCTGCTGGTGGCCTTTGTCCTTCTGGGCAGACATGACCGAGTCCAAGGTGGCACTGGACTTCTCGATCCTCTGCAAATGACAATCCACCCCGGGACTGAACAAGTCGGTACCTAGGAAGGGAACATCTGCCAGCTTGTGCTGGGTATCTGCCGTGAAGGTGGAGATCCGCAACCAAGCTTTGCGGCGCATGGCCACTGCGGCCGCTACTGACTGGGCACAAGAGTCTCCAATGTCAAGAACAGTTTGGAGCTGTTGCTTTACCACCGCTCTTCCCTGATCCCACACCTGCTTGACCGTAGTCTGGAGGTCAGCCAGGAGATGAGGAATCACCTCGTCCAGGAAGCCCAAAAGGGCATGGGAAAAGTGTGCCATCAGTACAGCCGAACTGGCATGACGAAGGCCTAAGGAGGACGCAGCGTAGACTTTACACCCAGAGAAGTCCAGTTTCTTGGACTCTATCGGGTGGCTTGTCCACGTCCCGAGCATTTCTGAAACACTGGAAAACGCTGTTGGTCACCAGCCCCTCCACAGAGGGGTGCTCCGAGAATCCGGAGAGTGAGCCAGTAGGAACAGCATACTTCCTGGCCAAAGGAGCTGGACAAGAAGCTGGCCGCTGCGATAGCTCCACAGCTGGGCCAGCAATGGCTTCGGCCACAGGAAAGGCCTCCGTAGGGGAATCCCTTCAGTCCAGTATCTCCGTGAGGGGATATTTGGCCCGCTTTGAAACAGGTTCGAGCATCATCCCAGTAGATTCTGAGATGAACCGAAGCATTCCCAGGAACAAGGATGGGCTCTTGTCCACCGACTGACCCCCAATGGACTCCAGGTCAAGGGGCCTGGAGAACAGTGAGGAATCATCGTCAGACTCTGAGGAGTCTACAAACAGCTGCCTGGGGCCTGAGCCACCCTCCACTTGCTGAGGCCGATCGGGATTGAGGGTGACAGACAACCGATGGGGCAACCCCTGACCAGACCGAGAATCCTTAGTCGAAGCCCCAGTTTTGTTGTGGAGGCGGGGGGTTCCACCACAATGGTGGTGCAGCTGGTTTTGGCTGAACAACCGGCGCCAGCTTCGGCTCCTCCATGACAATGAGGGGTTGTTTAGGCCGCTCCGGTGACAGCCACTTAATGGCTGAGGAAGGCAATGGAGTCTGCTTGTTCCTGGTCAAAAGGAGCTGCTGCCACATCAGATCCTCGTATCACCGATGCAACTTGCGCTGCAGCCTATCCTCCAAAGAGGATGAAGACGAGGATGAGCGGCACCGCTGCTTTCCTCGGTGCCAAGACAGAGACCGCCGATGTCGGTGGGATCGGCTGGGCCGAGAAGAGGTCCAAGACAGAGACCTTCAGTGTTTCCGAGGGTAGGTCTGGGAGGGAGCAGGGGAAACCCGCTCCTCCATCAGCTCAAGAACCTTAACCCGGGGACTCCGGCACAAGAGGCACAGGCAAGTCCTCAGTTTCCACCGGGGGAACTGGTGAAGAAGGGCTGTCGGCTTCTCCAGTCGACAGCCCACCCGATGGGTCGAGAAAAATCTCGACAGCGTCGACTGGTGTCTCGGCCGGCTGACCGGACAGGGACACCATGAAGCCAGAAGCCTTAGCCGCAACCTCGACCGAAGTCGAGTGTCGACTATCCAGACAAGGGGACCTCTCCCTCTCCCACGAACGTCAACAGTGGGACTTACCCTTGGAGTCCTTTTTCATGGACCAAGAAGAATGTCCCAATGGCCCCTCTCCCTTAGTAGAGAGGGATTGACAAGCTCTTTGAATGACGCCATGTAGGAGGAGCCCAAAGAGAGTGGGATAAATGCCGCGACCGAAGAAGTAGATGCAGCCTGGGCCGCCTCCTCGGGGCGACCATTTGTTCAAGTTGCTCAGCTGAGCACGCTGCCGCAGACACCGCCCAATGGGCCTCCTTCGACTTTACCGGAGGAATACGTCCCTCGGAGAATCCAAGTTGAATTCTGGCAGCGCGATCTTCAAGAACATTGAACGAGAAGGACTTGCACAATTCACAGGCCTGCGAATCATAATCGAGCCCAAGGCAGTAAACGCACATGGAGTGTGGATTGGTCCGAGACATCTTCTGCCCACAAGGGCGCCTCTGAAATCTGGGAGTCGACTTGTCCATTGCAGCCGTGAAGGAAGAAAAAGACCGAAGTCTAGTAAATTTCAAAATAAGTTTCGGTTTAACTGACGAGTTAGGATCCAGGCCTAAAATGCAGAGCACAAAGGAGGGAACCTGAGCTTCCAAGCGATAAGGAAGATCTGGTGTCATGGGGCGGAGCCGAGAGTTTTATCACCCGGGTGGGTGGGAGGAGCCAGCTTGAAGACCTTCCGGCAAGATTTAAAGTGGCAAGGTACCTGCCAGTAAGTGTGGGTTGAACAACATAACCCTGTCCTTAGAAACAGTGGTATAAATCCAGGAATTCTGTGTTTTGAAACTAGATTGTGACATTTTCAGTCACCATAAACCAGCATCTCTGGTTCTGCCCAAACCCAGATCAGGTCTGGACCAGTGCACACTAAGTCTCTAGAAAAACAACATGGCAGGTGACTTGGTTGTTCTTGGTTACTTGCCCACGCTGGACACATTTACTAGTGATCATGTACCTTGTAACTGCCAGACCTTCAGAGGTGCCATTTCATTCGTGCTCTCCACAAGGTGTTTCCTCAGCTCCTTCAGCTGCTCCTTCAGTTCTGGGTATGACTGCCTGTAGATACACAAAAGGAGAGGAGCTCAACACACAGTGCTGACATTAGTATATCACCACATGGCACCCAAGTTAGGATCTCACCGCATGGTATCCACATAAGGAGCTCAACACACAGCAGTACAGCAGTCCTTGTGTCACAATCCACGACACAGGAGCCTCTGCATCACAAACTCACCACAGAGGAACCTCCACATCACAAACTCACCATATAGGAACCCCTGCATCACAAGCTTACCACACAGCATCACATTAATATGTGCACCACAGAGCCGCCCACGTATTAGGAGCGGAACCCATGCATCATAAGCTCACCACACAGCAGCACATATCACAATCTCACCACACAGCAGCCCCTGTATTTATTTATTGTACACTAGACAACTGAATGCCTACTTTCAGGCATGACCCTGGAGGGTACAAAACAAAATTCTTCAAACAAATAGAGACAAATTCAGAGAGCTCACAACTCCAAGGTCGGAAAAAGTACTTCATGAAACAATTACAATTAGTGCACAAAATACAAAATATTTTGATCAGGTACATATTGGGATGCACGCAAATTTGAGATGCAATAAATTATGCAAGAGGACAAAGAAGTAGGGAAGTAAAGGACAGACAATTTGAGGACACTGGTAGGGTGGAATGAGAAGCACAGAAGTCAATGGAAGTTGGGGCTAGAAGCAGTTGCAGGTCATGAATAATGTGAGATGAGAGGTAAAGGAGTTTTGAAGGATGACAGGGTGAGATAATTGTGGACACTGGAGGAGAGGAAGTTCCAAAGCCTGAGTGCAAATGAGGAAAAAAGCTTGGTCACCCATCTTGGTCAAACATTTAGGGGTGACAATGTATCACAAGCTCACCATACAGGAGCCCACAGTATCCCAAGCTCACCACACAGCAGCCCCTGGGACACAAGCTCAACACACAGCATCCCCCCACATCACCAGTCACCATATAGTAGCACCCATGTCACAAGCTCCCCGCACGAGCCCACCACACAGCATCCCCCTACATAATAAGCTACTGCACCACCACATCAGAAACCAACCACACAGCAGGCTGTGTGTCACAAGCAGACCATGCCGCAGCCCGTGCCATGAGAGCTCACCACACTGCTCAAATCACGATCAGATTACAACCATGTCAGAAGATTAACACATGACACCCTACTCAGGAGCTCACCAAGCCAAGTCTATGTCAGGAGCTCACCACACCACACCCATGTTAGGAGCTATTCACAACACAAACATGTCAAAAGCTTAGCAGAATGAGCCCTCATCAGTAGTTCACTGCACCTCACTCTCCTTAAGCACTCACAGCTTGGTGCCTACATCAGGAGCTCAGTACGCAGAGCCCACATCAGAAGTTCGAGGCAGAGGGCCCTCATCAGGAGCTTACAGCACATGCATAAAGAGTTCACTGGATAGTATCCACATCAAAAGCTTAACCCTTGCATGGCCGCGGACTGCTGTATCAGCCCCAAATTCCTATATGTTCCAATTCTGTCAGCAGCCTAAGGGTTAAAGCATGGCACTGCATCAGAAGTTTATTGCACAGAGCCCCCATCACGAGATCACGCTATATGGTGCCCCCATCAGAAGCTCACAGCACCCATACCAGGAGCTCCGTGCACAGCAACCACACCAGGAGCTCACTCAGTGACACCCACATCAGCAGCTCACTGAATGGCACCCACACCAGGAGCTCACTGCAGGGCACACCACCAGAAGCTCACTGCATAGTACCTACACAACAAACTGAGTGCATGGCACCCGTACCAGCAGCTCACAGCACAGCACCTGCACCAGCAGCTCACAGCACGACACCCGCACCAGCAGCTCACAGCACAGCACCCGCACCAGCAGCTCACAGCACGGCACCCACGCCTGCAGGGCTCCCACAACAACAGCACCCACACCAACAACTCAGTGCACAGCACCCACAACAGCAGATCACTGCATGGCACCCACAACAGCAGATCACTGAATGATACCCATACCAGGAGCTCGTTGCATGGCACCTACACCAGCAACTCACCACACAACAACTACATCAGCTGCTCACTGCATGGCATCCACACCAGCATTTCACTGCATGGCACAAACACCAGAAGATCGCCACACTGCAATGTGTGCTCCCAGTTAGCAGTGTATGGTGCCCATATCTGGAGCATATAGCAGGACACTAGCAACATGTGCACACAGCATGGCACCAAAGTCAGGAGCAAACAGCATGAGGACCACATCTGAAGTTCTCAGCACAGCACCTGTATCAGGAGTTCACCACATGGCACTCGCATCAGGAACTATCCTTGAGCAAACACTACAGTTAAACTCTAAATGATTAACACTGCACAAGTTCCAGAGCTGGGACCTGCCCACTTGCCAAATGCTGGCAGATTCTGTATCAGTGCCACTCAAAGAAATCCAGCACCACCAACCACAGATAAGGAAAAATTGTGTAATAAAAGCAGGTTTATTTCCAAAAGCTATGAAGGTGCTGAACTCACTGTGCCAAAAGCACAGACCGGGAGACAACCAGCAGGGCCCAGAACTTCAACTGGTTTTGCCGTAGCATCCTCAGGAAGTGTGTCTGTATCAGGCCAGTAAACACTTCCTTTGTACAGCATGAGCTAAAATTTCACCAAGCACAACAGCTGAGCCAGTGGAATACCCACTGGATTTTTCCAGCAACTAACCCTGCCAGCTAGAGGCTGCGTAATTATTTTCGATCCCAGCACTTCTTCCACTGAAACCAAGCC
This sequence comes from Neoceratodus forsteri, assembly GCA_016271365.2. Classification (NCBI taxonomy): domain Eukaryota; kingdom Metazoa; phylum Chordata; order Ceratodontiformes; family Ceratodontidae; genus Neoceratodus; species Neoceratodus forsteri. The sequence continues at coordinate 516,511,837 of CM028137.1, forward strand.
CGAGTGATCTCTAGTTTTCTTCCACCTTAAGTTTGTCACCTTGGTTGTTTGTAAATGGCCCCCAATTTTGACCGGTCCCCCGGCCTCATTGTCTGACCTCAGAGTGATTCACCTGCTTTGCTGGTGCCCTGCTGCAGGACCGGGACAAGGAGCCCAGTCATCAATGTGGGGCCTTCATGGGAACGGGCCACTGCTGCAGCAAAATCAGAGGGTTTTTTCGCTCCATTTTCTCCCTTGGGACCCACAACAGTGACATGATATCCATTCTCCACCCTGGTAGAGATGCTCCCCGCGTCCAGGCATAGGGTCCTCCTCCCTTGCTGTCTCATGGTAGTGCCACCAAGATTCCTCTAGGTGACAGTCATGCCACTGGGCAGACATTCCCCTTTCCTCAGGGAACAGAGCGGTCCTATGGATGCTCAGTCCTCCCCTTCCTCCTATAGCCAGCCCTTGAGAGACCCAGTGTGACAGGGAGATCCTGCCACTCTTGAGGATCGACCTTTTCTTAAATATGTTGCAACAGTTCTATTTCTTAGCTTAATCTATCCTTTACAATTTCTAGTCCATAAGGTTGGCCACCTCTGGATACCCCCCTTCCCTTTCTTGACTGTGCTATAATGTCCTCTAATTTTCCTTTTCCCTCTCAGGTCCTCGTACAGGGAAGTTATTGTTGTGACCTCCGAGCTGATGTAAAACAACAGGCTCGTTGTCGGATTTAGTATGCAATGGCACTATGTCATAAAATACCTTGATGTATACATCTTATGTGTATGAAACCTGTAAATGTTGAAAATATCATGGCACTAGGTGTTTTTGATAAAGGTAAAAAGTACTAGGTGACTGTATTATAGAAATTAAGTTACCGGGGTAGAGATATTAGAAAACCCCCTGTTGTGTTGTTAAATGCAGGTAAATTGCAGATTGTACGAGAGCTCTCTTGGTACCATGCATTCCTGCTGTAAACTGAGCCAGTCTAAAATTTATTGGTGATTTGCATAAACATCCCATGATGCTTTGCATTATTGGGGTATGTGCGATGTTGTGTTTCTCTGAAACCTGGCTTTATTGCCAGTACCCTTTGGGGTAATCCTTGCTTCAGTGTTTCTGCACTGAGGTTCCCTTGTCTATAACTTTTTTTTTTTTTTTTTTTAACTTGAGCACCCAAGCTTGAACCACCCAAGCAAACAAGGCCCACACAGGGGAAGCTGAATCTCAACTGAAAAGTTAGTAGGTGCTGACTAAGTGCAGAGGAAGGACATTCATAGTCTGTTACTGCAAACTGATGTATTGAAGAAGGGATATGCCATTGCAGAAGGTTATTCTCTGTATTTTGAATAAACATCACACATTGTGTCTTCAACCTGAAGTTCTGAGTCGGGTCTGTTTTTTATCCCACACCTCCTCCACAACCAGGTCCATTCCCAAATCTGTCTCACTGGTGCAGCAGACAGTGAAACACTCAATATCTCAGCCCGCCATGCTGCAGGCTAGTTTGTCTAAATTTAAAGTTTTCAGCTGTGCGGCCCGGTGGTGCCGAGGGTTGAGGCGCTGGACGCCACACCTCGTACCATGCCGACGACCAGAGTTCAGGAGCGAGCTCGGGTGTTGACAGGGAGGGACATGGATCGAGTACCTGCAGGGCTGCTCTCCCTCCAGGGAGGGTATGGATTGCTCAGCCTGGCAAAGTTCTCATGGAGACTGGCGCTACAGAGTGCCAGAGCTGCACATAAGGGAGCATGGCCATGTAGGCAGGCTGCTATGCACGGGGTGCCCGGCACCACAGGAGGAGAAGGAGTGAAATACTCCTCCAGATCGGATAGGCAACGGCCCTGCCAGTGCCACCATCACACGCCCAATGCTGGTTCCCCGCCACTGCCTCCTGCAGTCTCCCCGGGTTGTCCTCCCCCAACCCAGGGAACCGTGACGAACTTGAAGATGGCGGGGGAACACAGCGGGCGGCAGAGTGAGTCGGCGAGGGCAGCGGCCCGAGAGAGTTCCAATCTGGAGGGCTGAAAAGAAAGTTGTAATGAAAAAAAAAAAAATTTTTTTTAACAGCAAGCATTTTTTAGCAGAGAACAGCGGACTTCCATCTGCATCTTAGGGAACACAATAAACATGAAATAAGGATTAAAAATTAAGATACAACAGTGACAGAAAGTGATACATGAGGTGCAAATGGAGACTGCAAAAAACTAGAAAAACTGTTCGGCATACAGATGTGCACTGCGCTAGGTAACATTCAAAACAATCAGCTTAAGGCAGGGATGAATGAAGCAGTAATAGGGAATCAAAAATAATAACTCAGGCCTATAAAGAAGAAAGAGGTAGTTGGTGAGAAGGGTAAAGGGGGTAAGGTGGGTGGGGAGGTTAAGTGCAAGAGCAGACATGAAAGGTGCACAGGTGGTACAGCAAGGGGTGCAGTAAGGGGTTGCGTGGGTCAGTGTAAACCACACTTTGTAACTGCACATAAGTCAATTTATTTTGACCCACTCCCCGCATTTCAATCAGTAAATCAACATTATTTTGAAAGGAGTAAGGCTGGCAGAAGTTCTCAGAGTATATCGGGAAGGCTGATTTTTTTTTTGCATAATATTTTTATTGAACTTTATGCACACAAGATCTGTAAACACTCAAAACAGAACACACAGTTCATTACAACTATATACAGCTGGGACTGAGTTAATTGACAATAACATTTATGTTTTTGTACTCCATGTATGTACAGAAAATCCAATCAACAAATCATGCATTTTTAAAAGAAATGTTTATTACATTTTGTTTTTCTATTGAGTAAGCTGTCATGTACGGTTTGAGGGCTTTCCTTCCCTCTCAAACCTTTCTAAGAGTTCCACATCCTGTATCTGTTCTGCATTGGGGCTCTCATGAATAATTCACGTTTATAAAGTGCAGGTGAGAATGAAAACTTAGACAAATGATTTATTTATATGACTGAAGACCTACAATTATGATAAATCATTTATCACCACTAGAGGTGGATCCTCACCATCTATCATCACTTTAGGTTGGTCCCAAAAGAGCTCTTAATCAACTGGAGAGCAGCTTGAACAATGCCTGAAGACATCACAATTACCGCTGCTGCACTCAAAACAGAGCGATGAAATCAAACAGAAACCATTTACAGTGTATGGTAGAATGTATGCACCAAATTCTGTTTGCTTAAAAGTGCTGTTCTGCTGCAGTACTGATGTCCGTAGTGCAGCAGAACGACTTTTCATTCTACTGCACTACGGACGTCATACAACACAGATCACCACAGAAATGACAGGCTCAACGAGAGAACAGTCGTGGTGACAGCATGATCAACCGAACCTGTGCAGATCAACATCACATTAGAAATGCAGGATCAACCAGATAAACAGCTTATTCATCTGTAACAGTAGTCCTAGGAGTGGTATATGTTGTTCATCCACACTGTCTGGCAGTTGCGTTTCTCTTTAAGATTCACCAGAAAATCTCAAAAACTGGCTCCTCCCACCCACCCGGGTGGTATATCCCTCAGCTCCGCCCCTGAAGCCAGATCTTGCCTGCTGGACAGCAGAGTGTGAGCGCCGAAGCCAGGGATGTCAGGTGGGTCCGTGTGGATGAACAATATATACCACTCCTAGAACTACTGTTACAGGTGAGTAACCTGTTTTTCTAGGGACGTGAATATGTCTGGCAGACTCCTAGCAGTTCTTTGGGAGGAGGAAGGTAGGCGTGCACCCCCTACTTAGGGAACAGAGACTGGAGAACTGAGGTCCCAAAACGAGCATCCCAGAGTGACTCAAGGTCGATGTGGTAATGGGAAATGAAGGTGTGTGCAGACTTCCAGGTAGCAGCCCTGCAGATTTACTGGATAGGGACATCCCGAGAAGCAGCCAGCAACGCAGCGGTATGGTGGGTGGAAAGAGCACTTAGCCCTACAGGAGGCTCCCCACCCACTGACTTATAGTAGAGATCAATGCATGATGTAATCCATCTGCCAATCGTCCACTTGGCTGTAGGTCTACCACGTGTGGCTTCAGCGTAGGTGATAAACAGATTGGAAACCTCTCCCCGAATTACAGCTGTGCTCTCATTGTAGTAGGCAAGCAGTCACCTTAGTACCAAAGCATGGAGCCTGTATTCGGCATCCGAGGTGTGAATTGGGTAGAACACCAGAAGAGTCATCACCTGATTTAGGTGAAACTCTGACACAACCTTTGGGAGGAACTTCGGGTTGGGGCGCAGAACAACCTTGTCCTTGTGGAAGACCAGGTAAGGAGACTCCACTGAGAGTGCCTGGAGCTCCCCAATCCTTCTGGCTGATGTAAAGGCCACCAAGAAGGCGGTGTTCCATGACAAATGTGACATCTCACACTCGTGCATTGGTTCGAATGGCTTGCCCATAAACTCTGCCAGTACCGGCAACAGATCTCACGGAAGTGGAGATTCACTCACCAGAGGGAATATGTGATCTAAGCCCTTGAAAAAGCAACAGACCACTGTCTCCTGCGCCACTGACTGCTGACCGGTCCACACCTGGTAAGCAGAAATGGCTGCCGGGTGCACCTTAAGAGTCATCGACTGAAGTCCCCCTTTAGAGAAAGGCCACAGGTAGTCCAAAATGCTGGCCACTGGACAGGTCAAAGGGTCCAACCCTTTACCCTGATACCAAATGGAGAATCTCTTCCATTTGAAGGCATAGCATTTTCTGGCCGACTCCTTCAGAGAGGCCTCCACGACTGTGAAGACATCTATGGAGAGACCCAAAGCCTGGAACTTTTGCCGCTCAGGAACCAGGCTGGCAGGTGCAGGGATTGAAGGTCCGGATGGAGTACCTTCCCCTGGTTGATGGAAAGCAGGTCCGAGAGTGCTGGAAGATGCCTCGGGAGCCTGTTCCTGAGGCTGAGGAGATATGGGTATCACAACTGGCAGGGCCAGTTCGGAGACACCAGGATCACCTGTGCCTTGTCCCTCCTGACCTTGAGCAGCACTTTGTGGATCGAGGGAAGTGGAGGGAAGGCATAGAAGAGGCTTGGAGTCCACAGCCTTGAGAAGGCATCCCCCTGCAGAGGGCCTTGCTGAGGGGGGTGGGCACAATACAGCCTTAGCTTTGCGTTCTTACTGGACGCAAACAGGTCCACCTGAGGAGTGCCCCACTGGGAGAACAGATTATAAACTACTTCCGGATGGAGGGAACACTCATGAGACTCCTTGCCCAGCTGGCTAAGGGCGTCCGCCAACTGACTGGTGGCTCCTGCCATATGAATGGCTGGGAGATCTGCCTCCAGGCTGTGCACTAGGGTCCAAGTGCAGAAAGCTTCCTTGCACAATGGCAGGGAATGTGTTCCTCCCTGCTTGAGGTAGTAACATGGTCATGGTATCGTCCATCTGGACTTGAACCACATAACCCCGAGCAAACTGACTGAATGTAGTCAGCGTCAGCAGAATTGCCTGGAGCTCCAGCAGGTTGATATGGCATCGGGACTCCTTGGGGGTCCAGAGCCCGTGGACTCTGTGTTCCCCCAGATGGGTACACCAGACCAAAAGAGGCATCGGTCATCGGGATGACAGTCGGTTCGGGGAGGACAAACTGTATCCCTTCCTGCAGATGTTCCGGGACAGTTCACCACTGGAGAGCATCCCACATCCTCTGGGTCAAAGTGACCATCTGGTCGAAGTGACCTTTGAGCTGGGACCACTGACTGGCCAGCTCCCATTGCAGGTAACACATATGCCACGGGGCCCAATGGACCATGGTGGTGCAGGCCGCCATGTAACCCAGTAGACGCAGTAAGTCTCAGGCAGGGCACAAGTACCCAGCCAAAAATGATTGGGCACAGGAGAAGAGAACCACCACCCTGTCCACCAGGAATCTGGCTCAGCAAGAGTCAAGCTCTGCCCCGATGAAATTGATCACCTCCTTGGGTAAGAGTTCAGACTTGGCCTCGCTGATAATGTCGCCCAGGTCGATGCAGGTCTGAAGGGCCAGGTCTCTGGACTGCTCCACCTCCTGCCTGGAGGGACCTGCAATCAACCAGTCATCCAGGTAGGGGTACAGCCAGACCCCTTGACACCTTAGGTGGGCCGCCACCACTGCTATGCATTTGGTGGAGACCCTAGGGGCTTAGGAAAGACCGAATGGCATGGCCTGAAACTCGTACAGGTGTCCTTCCACCCGAAAGTAGATGAACCTCCGGTGGGATGGACAGATCGGGACATGGAAGAATGCATCCTGAAGATCCAGAGAGCAGAACCACATGTCCTGCTCGAGAGATAGGATGATCTGGGACACAGTCACCATCCTGAAGGTGTGATACCGGAGAACCTTGTTCAGGTCGTGCAGATCTAGAATAAGGTATTAGCCCACCGTACGCTTTGGCACCAGGAAGTACCCGAAGACAAACCTTGGGTGCATAGGAGGATCCGCTACTCTGATCACTACCTCCTTGTAGAGGAGTTGGGCTATGTCGTCTCGGAGAGCCAACCGAGTGTCTGCAGATACCATGCCCTCCCGTGGGGCGCGGACTCAGCTTGAAGGGTACTGCTTGAATTCCAGAGGCAGACCCTGACCGACCACCTCCAGAACCCATCTGTCCATGGTGATAGCAGACCATGCGGAAAGGAAGTGGCAGAGTCGATCCCCCAAGGGAGGACCCAGGGGAGGTGAGATGGGTATGGGGTTGGCAACCCCCATCCCTTCACTATGCAGGCTTGGCGTAGGAGGAAGACCCAGCCGAGGAGCTGCCGGGACCTTTTCCCCCGGGCTTTTGGGGCACCAAAGCCACTGACTTGAGCCAGAAGCACCAAGAGTTAGCCTGCTGCTTAGACTGGTACAGGTTATCGATAAGGGGGTAACAGGCCCGCTTTTGAACGGGCTCTAACTGCATCCTCATAGACTCGGAGATGAGATGGAGGATGCCCAAGAAGGACAAAGGGTCTTCCTCCATAGAGAGACCCCCCGCTGACTCCATGTTGATGGGAGTGGAGGGAGGAATCATTGTCTGACTCAGAAGAGTCCCTGTACAGTGGCCGACCACCCGTATCACCCATGACCCACCGCAGACGGTCGGGCGTGAGAGTGACCGACAGTCGATGGGGAAGCCCCTTAGCTAACCGAGACTTCTTCGAGATGATGGCTGATGAGGTGGCATGTCCATCACTATTGGTTGAGGGGCCAGTTTAGGCCAAGCTAAAAAGAAATAAAAACGGTCTTCACCAGCTCCGTGGGCAGTGTCAACCGGTTCTAGGAACTCTGGAGGCATATGCAACGACCGGGAAGGAGACAACCAGGTAATAGCCGGGGTGTGAGCTGGTGTCAGTTTCTGACAGGCCAGAACCAACTGTTGCCAAGAGGTCCTCACAGCATCAACGCAACTAATGCTGAAGCCTCCCCTCAGTCGAGGAGGATGAGGAAAAATAGCGGCGGAGCCGCTTCTCACGACACCGAGAATGGTGCCTGTTGGACCTGCATGACCCACTGGAGGAAGATGACCGAGATGATCAGGAGGGACCTACAGGGTCGTTCGGAGGGAACCAGGGAGTGCCGCCGCTCCTCCTGGTCTACTGGAGCCTTTTTATTTGGCCCAACGGGCGGGACTGGTTTGTCGGTCAGTAGGATCGGACTCCTTAAAAGAGAGTCGTCAGCCTAATTGAGAGAAAGTGGATCGACTGGGTAGAGAAAAATCTTGGTTGGATTGTCTATCTGCATCTCGGCCGGCTGGCCTGACGGGGGCAACGTGAAGCCAGCTGCTAAGGCCGCGGTTTTGATCGTAACCAAAGTTTCCTGGGACCAAGACCGCTCTCTGCCCCAAGAACGTCGATGGTGAGTCTTCTCTGTCTTTCGACTACTTTTTCTTGGAGTGAGAGCTGTGCGAGCCCGAAGGGCCCTCTCCCTTGGTTGGGAGAGACTGGCACAACTCCTTGAAGGAGCCTGAAAAGGTAAAATCAGTTTAAAAGGGACAAAGGCAGAAGCCGAAGAGGACTGCTTGGCGGCCCAAGCCAACTCCTCCTCCTCAAAAGCCTTCATCTGTTCTAACAGCTCAGCAGACCCTGCGGCCATGGAGACCACCCAACAGGCTTCTTTAAATTTGACCGGTGGGTTCCGTTTCCCGGGCAGCCCAACTGCAAGCAAGCGAGACGGTCATCGAGCATGTTCAGGTGAAATGAGGGACACATGTCGCAGGCCTGGGTATAATGGCTGTGCCCCAGACAATAAACACACGTGGCGTGCAGGTCGGTGTGCGTCATGTTCTGCCCACAAGGGCACCAGTAGAACCCGGGTGAGGACTTGTTCTCCATCACGGTCGCGATGGAAGATCGTGCTGAAGAAACTCTGTTGAGTTTACGTTTGAGATTTGGAAGAAAATCAGAAGATTTGAATGCCAAGGTCTACTCAGCATGGGACCAGTAAGGAGGGAACCTACTTCTTCCAGTGGAAAGGAAGATCTGGCATTAGGGGGTGGAGCTGAGGGATATACCACCCGGGTGGGTGGGAGGAGCCAGCTTTTGAGACTTTCCAGCGAATCTTAAAGGGAAAGACAACTGCCAGACAGTGTGACTAGAACATATCCACGTCCCTAGAAATCTAAATATTACTTACAAATTGAGTCTCCCCGCAGTCACCACTTCTCGCTAAGCAAGTAATGCGGCTGTCTTTTTTTTTTTTTTTTTAGAAAATCCCCTCCCACACCCAATCAGCAACCAATAGAAGGTTGTGCTACAAAATGATGGACGTCTGCTCCCTAGCAACTTCACATCCCCACCCTAGCAACCACGCTAACTACCAGTATACGAGGTGGAAAGGACTGATTAAAATTTTTATTTAAGGAATGAAAAAGTGATTTTTTTCTATTAAAGGAAGGCACCATACACTATAAAAAAAAAAAATAATAGTGGACAGGCAACTCTATGCCCAACTAATGTGATGTGCCACCTCGGGGTTCTGATTCTCACAGACCTCTCGAGCTTTGCTCTCGAGGTCACAGGGAATCAGAACCCCTAGGTGGCACCAATGCACTAGCTGTGCATAGTTGTCCATTCAGTATTCTCTATATAGTGTATAGTAGAGCATTGTTCTATATAGAAATCCATCCTTTTCAAAATGTTACTGTACCACAGTTCAAACTTCATGTAATGTGATTGTACCCGTCTGTGGTAGAACAGCATTTTAGAACCTCTAGAGCCTACACAAGTCAGTTTCAATGTTAAAAAGAACACAAAGCACACATTTCACATAATACTATACACTATAAAAAATACAGGATGAGCAACTTTATACACAACCAGTGTTTTCTGACACCTCGGGGTTCTGATTCCCACAACCCTCTCGAGCTTCGCTTTCGAGGTCAGAGGGAATCAGAACCCCTCTCTTGCAGAACACACTGGTTGCGCATAGTTGCCCACCCAGCATTCTCTATAGGCTTCATTAAAGAACTAATATGATAGCTCAACAATTTAAAATACATTTTATAAATTGGACACACAATGACCTCACTCAGAATAAGACATTTATCACTACTTGTGAAGGGGCAGGACTTTCATAACTCACCCGTGGGTCTGCCACTCATGAGTTATGGTCCTGCTCCCTCACTTATGATGATAAATGACATATTCTGAGTCTGGCCTTTGTGTATCCCATATGTTTCTGTATGTGAATTAAATGGACTCTGTCGCCTTCAATCACACACAGTATTATTGTAAGAAAGCCTTGCTAGCTTCACAGTCTCAACCAGCTGTTACAGGACTGAGACATAAAATCTGCTGCTGTAAGTAAAGCAGGATGGAATACCACAAAATCAGTGAAGAAATGTTTTAGCTGGATATAGTCGATATAAAAAAAACTAGACAAAAAATGGGTTTTCCTGAAGATCTTACCCGAGCTTCCCAAAGAGAAATCCTTGCACTTCATCAACAGAGTCCTTGTCATCTATCACTGTGGCATTCGTATCTGTACCTGCAACATCCAGTAAGTACACATTATTCTGATCACGTGATACCAACATTAAATACACATTAGGCACACACATCATGCCAACCCCATACTAATGTGAAATGTACATTAAGTATTCATGATGTCAAACCCTCAATAATAACTTAAAACATAAAATAAGCACAAGTCACTGTGATCCTTGTAACAACCTATAACGTACAGTAGGTAAAAGTGACTGACAAAACCAATAATGTACAATACAGTAAGAACATGTCACTTCAACGCAATACAACCCTGCAATGTACAGTAAGAAAAAGTTCCAACACCACAATATTAACCTGGAATGTAGAGTAAATAAAGTCACTCTGACCGCAGAAATAATAACAAACAGTAAGTAAATACAAGTCATTCTGACCCCCCAATAGTAACCTAAAATGTACAGTAAGTACAAGTCACTCCGACCCCTAATACTAACCTGCAATAAGTATACATTATTCTGATCACGATACCAACATTAAATGCACATTAGACACACACATCATGCCAACCCCCATACTAATGTGAAATGTACATTAAGTACTTGTGACGTCAAACCCTCAATAATAACTTAAACATAAAATAAACACAAGTCACTGTGATCCTTGTAACAACCTGTAACATACTAAGTAAAAGTGACTTGGATAGCCGGCCCAGTGGTGCTGAGGGTTGAGGCACTGGACACACACACTGTGCCACGCTGGCAACCCAGGTTCGGAAAATGGACTGGGTCACGGGGATTGAGTCGGAGATGGCTCTCCTTTCCGGTGTGGGTAGTGGTCATGGCACTGCTCACCAGCGGCACCGGTAGAGATCGCGGGCACTGCAGTTAGCGACGCCACAGTAGGGGTGGAATGGTGGCGGGGGGCAGCACGAAAGGTGCGTAGTGCCATTGCATGTCCACACTCCGGGGAAAAAGCCAGAAACCTCCCCACTTCCTGGATAGGAGATGGCGCCCTCCATGGCCCCCACCTTCACACACCTGAGGCTGGGCTCGATCCACTGGCTTTCCCAATACCTCCTGAATGCCCAGATCCACCAACGGTTGTATTCCCAGGACGGCGGATTGGGTAGTTAGGGGGAGTGTCTGTCCCCGATTTCCCAGAGAGGAGAGATTCAGACAGGGAGGTAGAAGGGAGGCGGCAAGAGAGGATCGCTTGAGAGAGATCCAGTAAGTAGGGGCTATAAAGTCCACAAAAAAAAAAAAAGTGACTTGGACATAACCTGCAATGTACAATACAGTAAGAACATGTCACTTCAACGCAATATAATCCTGCAATGCACAGTAAGAAAATAGAGAATACTGGATGGGCAACCATGCAGAGCCAGTGTGTTCTGCCACAGAGGGGTCCGATTCCTTGCGACTGAGAGCAAATCTTGAGCGATCCTTTGGAATAGGACCCCAAGATAGCTGAACACACTGGTTGGGCAGAGGGTTGCCCATCAACTATTTTTATAGTGTATGGTGCCCCTCAAATTAGTTTTATACTGTTTTAGTCAAAAAGAACTGCTGCGTCACGATTCTAATTTAGGGAGCTAGGACAGGTTGCTATGGTGAGTTGTGTGGTTGCTAGGGGACTATGTGTTCCTACGTTAGCAGCGCACACTCCCATTGGTTGTCACTATGTTGTGGTAGAGATTTTCAAGAAAAAACAACAGTGGCCGGACGTCTCACTTGGCGAGGGATTGCGACGTGGTGGAGGTAACTAATTTAGTGGGAGGTTATTTATTTGAGCATATCTGGTTGATCCTGCATTTTTTCAGCTTATCAGTCTTCAGTTCGTGTTGGCTAGTTTGCTCTTCAACGTCAGGTACAGTTTAGTATGGTGCTGCCGCGCAGCAGTTTACTGTGCTTCAATTCGAAGCACAGCTTGAGCTTTTTCTCAAGAACGAGTAGAACACTGTTCTGCACATATGGGCTGAACAGTGTTCTATCAACTTTATCTGTGGCTGAGCAGCATTTTAGCACAGATGCAAAACGAGTTAGAACAACTTTCCACCATACACTACAAGTTCCTCTGACACCACAATACTAACCTGGAATGTACAGTAAATTAAGTCACTCTGACACCCAGAAATAAAAACCAACAGTAAATACAAGTTATTCTGATCCCACAATAGTAACCTAAAATGTACAGCAAGTACAAGTCACTCCAACCCCCAATACTAACCTGCAATGTATAGCAAGTACAAGTCACTAACTCACAACACACTAACCAGCAATGTACAGTAAGTACAAGTCAGTTTGACCACCCAATACTCACCTGCAACATACAGTACGTATAAATTACTCCAACTACCCAATACTAACCTGCAGTGTACAGCAAGTACAAATCGCTACAACCACAACAGTAACCTGCAACATGCAGGAAGTTCAAGTCACTATATGACTGCCCAATTATAAAATGCAACTTAAAGTATATACAGGTTACTCGCTTGTAACCGTTGTGCTAGGAGTGGTATATAGTTCACATCCACAGTTTCACAGTTCCACTGGAAAAGGCTGATTTGTCAGACATCTTCAAGCTTAAGCTCCTCCCAAAACCCAGGTGGTATATCCTCCAGCTCCATCCCATGACGTCAGATCTTAGCACACTGGAAGCAGCAATTCATGTGCCACTTGCCAGGGAAAGCCAGGTGGGTTCTGTGGATGTGAACTTTATACCATTGCTAGAACCACGGTTACAGGCGAGTAACATATTTCTAAATGTATGGATACGGTACATTATCAACACTTTGGCAGACTACTAGCAGTTCTCCAGGAGAAGGGTGCAAGGTGCACACTCCCATTTGGCGAACAGAGACTGGAGAACAGAGGCCCCAAAAGCAACATCCCGACGTGACATGATGTTGATGCTGTAATGGGAGATAAAGGTGTGCACTTTATGCCAGGTGGCAGCCCTACAGATCTCTTCTATGGGGAGATGTCCCTGATAGCAGCCACAGAGGCAGCGGTATGTCTGGTGGAATGAACCCTAAGCCCCTTGGGAGGCTCCCTAACCACCTAACCTATACCAAAGGTCGATGCAGGATGTTATCCATCTACCAATCATCTGCTTTGCTGCCCAGGTGCTGCTTCGGCCTATGCAAACAGCTACAGAGCCTCACCCCAAACACCAACCATGCACTCCTTATAAGTGAGTGATCTCTGCAGGTCCAGAGTATGAAGACTACGGTCGGCCTCTGAAGATGGGCTGGTAAAGTATACTGAAAGGTTAATCAACTGGTTAAGGTAAAACTCTGATACAACCTTCAGGAGGAACTTCAGGTGGGCGCAAAGGATGACCTTGTCCATGTGGAATACTAGATGAGGAGACTCCACCAAGAGCTCACTAATCTTTCTGACTGACATGACAGCCACCAGGAAGGTTGTCTTCCATGACAAGGGTGACATCTCACACCTGCACACAGGCTCAAATTGCTTGCTAATGAGCAGAGTCCGCACCAACAGTAGGTCCCAAAGTGGTGGATGCTCACGCACCGGAGGAAGCAAGTGGTCAATGCCCTTGAAAAAGAACCCAACCAACTTTTCCGGGGCCACTGCTGGCTTACCAACCCACACCTAGTAAGCAGAAACAGCCGCCACGTATACCTTCAGGGTCGTCATTCGCAGGCCCAGCTGAGATGGGGAGCAGGATGCACCAGGATGCTCGCCATAGAGCAGGCAAGGGGATCAAGCTCCTTGCCTTGGCACAAGATAAAAGAGCCTCTTCCATTTAAGTGCAAACCATTTGCAAGTCGATTCCTTTTGGAAGGTCTTCACAAAAACAGGTTACTCACCTGTAACCGTAGTTCTAAGAGTGGTATATGGTGTACATTCACATGTTCTGGCAGTGTTCTTTCCCCTTTAAATCCTGCCAGAGAGTCTTCAAGCTGGCTCCTCCCACCCACCCAGGTGGTACCTCCCCAAGAACCGCCCCATAACGCCAGTTATTGCCCGCTGGAAGCATACTTGTGCGCCACTGCCAGGGGAGGTCAGGTGGATCCGTGTGGATGTACAACATATTCCACTCCTACAAAGTATCGTTATGCAAGAACTTACCGTAACAGTAGATCTTCGAGGAACTGTCTCCTGCAGCAGGTTATTACACTTGGGAGTTCCACCAGTTGGCACTATCACACGGCAGCTTCTTCTAGCAGTCTTCCATGAGGCCGCCCACACGACATCACTTCCTGATGCTGAGTATAAGTGTGGCCCCAAGTACCCTCTGTTCCCAGTCAGCTTCAGCAAGCAAGGCCTGGACTGAGGGAAACTGAGGGACAAAATAGACCAAAGAGATCCAACCCAATGTCCTGGGTTGCAGTGAATTTGTACTACCTACCGTAAGAGACAGTTCCTCAAAGATCTACTGTTGTGGTAAGTTCTTACATAACAATACTATCTTCTACAGACTGGTCTCTTGCAGTAAGTTATTTCACTTGGGAGTGTGCCAAGCAGTTATTCCCAACAGGGAGGACAAGCAAGGCTGGAAGCTGGGCAAGAGCACACGCCCGACTGTCGGGCCCTAGCAAAACTCAGCAGCCAACCAGGCAAGACAAGTAAAAACAGGGGGGGAATGTCGACTCGAACCACACCCGGTCGGGCAGAAAAGCCAAGGGTGGGCGAGGACAACATGCGTTAGGCATAGTGCTGTCAAGAAGAACAGTAGGTGGCCAGGCACAGTGATTCAGCCTGATGAGGCAGGGGTCAACAGGCCCTGGCATGAAATCAAATCCAGTAGAGCTCGCGCGGCAGGAAGTACAGCGTACCGGGGTTAAACACACTAGGAATCCCAGAGAAAAGGAACAACTGAAGGGCTCCAGTAGGGAGAGTAGCAGAAGTTCCAAACAGATCCGCATGGAGGAGGGACGTGTCCAGAGACGGGAGCAACTTCCAAGAAAAGGGCGAAGAAATCCCCAGGCGCTTCCGAGGCTTGCAAGGGGAGGTGGAGGAAAAGCCCTGAGGTGCGGTTTAAGGTGCAGAGGCAGGCCCGACCCCCGAAAGGGACTGGTACAGCGCTGAGGGGCAGATGGGACAGCCCCCCTGGGGGCCCCACTGCGATCCCGAGTAGCACCCTGGGAAGGGGGCCCAGGAACGGGACACCCCCGGCAGCTGAGGAGGATGACAGGAACTGGGGGGCATGGGAGAGGTCCCGGACTGACCACTGGGAATGACTGGATGGCAGGGCAGAGAACCCAGAAAGGCCTGGGGACCAGGACCAAACAATGTGGCACCACAGAATGGGCGATGGCAACTGAGAAGTGCATGTCAGGAGCCGAAGCCAGGTGTGACGCCGCAAGGCGACGGCAGCGGCAGACAGACGGGCAGATGCAGCAACAGCATTGGAACCCGCAGGAAGCCAGCACTGGGAAAGCATGGAAAAGGCAGACAGGGCAGCACCAACAGGGCCAACCTGGGGTAGGGAGGCAGTGGCGGGGAGAAGGCAATAAAAGCTGAAGCATACGAGGCGCAAAGACACCGGACCACACGGCCCACACAGGGAAGGCTGGGAAGCAGCAAGGCACAAAAGGGCAAACCTGCACACCAAAGCAAGACCATCACCGGGAAACCACATCCAGTGGACAAAAACAGGGGGGCCCAACTGGTCCAGGAAGGAGCCCCTGAGATGCCCACAGAGGCAGCCGCAGGAGTGGCGGCAAACAGGGAAGGCCCAACATGGCACTGCATAGCTAGGAGGCCCAATGGTGATGGACGGAGGGAAGGGGGACGCCAAGCCCAGGCAGCAGCAAAAGCCCCCAAACAGGGAACCCCAGGTCCGGATCCCCAGGCATAGACCTTGGAAAACAGGAGGAGGGAGGGAGAACCAGGCAGAGACAGCCACAGCCAGACGACACCGGAAAGGCGGGGGGGCGGCACCAGAGGAGGGGCGAGGAACAAGGGGCGAGACCCAGGAACCCCAGCTGAAGGCACAAAGAAGGAGCGCCCAAGGGGCACAGGAATGGTGATGGAGGGGGGAGTCCCAGCGACGCAGGAACAGTGCACCAGTGCCAGGACAGGTGGGAGGGAGACACAGAAAGGGGCTCCCGGACTGGAGATGTCCAGAGATGCAGAGCCCACTGCCATCGACAGGGGAAACCAGCCCCATTGAAAGGGATGAAGGAGGGGACGTCCCGTCAATGGGGAAGCAGACCCATCAACAAGGAATGGAATAGGGGACGTCCCATCGACGAGGAACACAAAACAAGACATCCTGTTGATGGGGGAAGCATCCCCGTCAATGAGGAATGAAAAACATTATGGTCCATCGACTGGGGAGAGCCTCAATTGACAAGAGGAAAGCAACAGCATGCCCCGTCGACGGGGAAGTGCTCTCGTCGATGAGGGAGAGAAAGCAACAAGCTCCGTCAACAAGGGAAGCCTCCCTGTTGTCGAGGAACATTGCATTGACATTGGAATAGTGCCAGTCGACGAGAAATGTCCCGTACAGTGCTCCAAAGGGGCATGGCGGTCGAAGATGGTATGAGCAGCGAAGGCTCAGTCAATGGTGGGGGGGGGAAGCTATCCAGTCGACGAGGAAGGCTCCATCGATAGCGGACGAACCACCGTCGACGGGTCAAGTCAGAGAGAGGGTGAGGAGGGTTAGTCCTGCTCCGTCCAATGCCGGGAATGTGGGCCCTGGAACCCTAAGACGGTGCCCCGAGGTCCGTTTCAGCTGGGCTGGCTTCTGAGCCATAGGTGAGTCCCAAGACCCAGCAAGAGAGTCTGGGTCAGGGAGCAGCAGGGGTGCTGTGAGTGGATCACAGGCCTGCTGAATAAGAGAAGTCCGGGGGTGCTGCGAGTAGTTCACAGGCCCAGAACAGAAGCAGAACAAGCGGTTCAAGTTCACGTCAAAGACTGCAACACAGGAGGTTAGGAGAGCTGACTGTGTGAGCTGAAGCCGACGGGAAAATGAACAGAGGGTATTTGGGACCACCCACACTTATACTCAGCATCAGGAAGTGATGTCGTGTGGGCGGCCCCATGGAAGACTACTAGAACAAGCTGCCATGTGGTAGCGCCACCTGGTGGAATTCCTAAGTGTAATAACCTACTGCAAGAGACCAGTCCGTAGAAGATCTACTGTTACAAGAAGAGTAACCTGTTTTTCTAGAGATGTGGATATGGCGTACTTATCCACATGTTCTGGCAGACTCCTAGTAGTTCTCCGGGAAGAGGGAGGCAAGGTGCACACCCCCTACTTAGGGAACAGCGACTGGAGAAATGAGGCCCCAAAACCAGCATTCCAGCATGACTCGAGGTCAATGTGGTAATGGGAAATGAAGGTATGTACTGACCTCCAGATAGCAGCCCTGCAGATTTCCTGGATAGGGACATCCCTGAAGGCAGCCACCGACGCAGCAGCATGGCAGGTAGAATGAGCCCTTGGCTCTCCAGGAGGCTCCCTACCCGGCAACCTATACCAGAGATCAATGCAGGATGTGATCCACCTGCCAATCGTCCACTTGGCTGCAGGCCTGCCAGGTGCAGCTTCAGCGTAGGTGACAAACATCTGGTGAACCTCTCCCTGAACTCCAGTTGTGCGCTCATAGTAAGCGAGCACCCTCCTCAGGTCCAAGGTATGGAGCCTGTGCTCGGCCTCTGAGGTGTCACTGGTGAAGTACATTGGGAGATTAATCACCTGGTTAAGGTGCAATTCTGACATACCCTTCAGGAGGAACTTCGGGTTGGGGCGCAGGACAACCTTGTCCTTGTGGAAGACCAAGTAAGGAGATTCCACCGAAAGCACCTGGAGCTCACTGATCCTTCTGGCTAACGAATGCTGTGACTATTTTACCTATTTAAGATTATTTTACTGTGTTTTTAAAGTTGTATTCTCCATACTGAACAAGCGCTGTGATATTTTGAACAGCGCCTTTTATAAATAAAATTGATTGGACTGGATTGATTGACATGATAGCCACCAAGAAGGTGGTCTTCCACGACAGGTGTGATATCTCACACCTGTGCATCGGTTCAAATAACTTGCCCATGAGCTTTGCCAAAACCAGCAGTAGATCCCAAGGTGGTGGTGGTTCATGCACTGGAGGGAAAATGTGGACCAAGCATTTAAGGAAGCACAAGGCCACCTTCTCCTGTGCAGACTGCTGACCGGCCCATGCCCAGTAAGCAGAGATGACAGCCATGTACACCTTTAGGGTCATCGACTGAAGGCCCCCCCTGGGAGAGGGACCAAACGCAATCGAGAATGTTGGCCACAGGACAAGCCAAAGAGTCCAGCCCTTTACCCTGACACCAAGTGTAGAACCTCTTCCATTTGAAGGCATAATATTTTCAAGTCGACTCCTTCCAAGATGCCTCAACACTGAGTACATCTCAGGAGAGACCCAAAGCCTGGAACTCTAGCCACTCAAGAACCAGGCTGCCAGATGCAGGGATTGAAGGTCTGGGTGGAGTACCTTTCCCTGATTGATGAAGAGCAGGTCCGGGCATAGTGGGAGACGCCTTGGGAGCCTGTTGCTGAGGCTGAGGAGATCAGAGTACCAGAATTTGCTTGGCCAGTCTGGAACCACCAGGATCACCTGTGCCTTGTCCCTCCTGATCTTGAGCAACACTTTGTGGATCAGGGAAAATGGAGGGAAGGCAAAGAATAGGCCTTTTGTCCAGTGCCTCAAGGAGGCATCTCCCTGCAGCATTCCCTGCTGAGGGGGCCGGCGCAAAACAGCCTTAGCTTTGCATTCTCCAGAGAGGCGAACAGGTCCACTAGAGGTTCGCCCCAAAGGGAGAACAGGGTCTGTACTACCTCGGGATGGTGAGACCGCTCATATGATGCCTCGCCCATCCAGCTGAGGGCATCCGGCAAGCTGGTTGGAGGCACCGACCACATGAATGACCAGGAGTTCGGCCCCCAGACTGCTCATAAGGGTCCAGATGTGGAGCGCTTCCCTGCACAATGGAAGGGAGTGTGTACCACCCGGTTTGTTGAGACAGTATATGATCATGGTGTTGTCTGTCTTGACTTGGACCACTTGACCCCTGAAGTGTGGAGCAAATGTGGTCAGTGCCAGCCAAACTGCCCTGAGCTCCAGCAGGTTGATGTGACATCGGTACTCACCGGGTGTCTGGAGCCCATGGAATCTGTGATCCCCAGGTGGGCTCCCCAGCCCATGAGGGAGGAGTCGGTCGTCAGGATGACTGTCAGCTCTGGACGGATGAATGGAATACCCTCCTGCAGATGCTCTGGGACTAGCCACCACTAGAGTGCATCCCACATCTGCTGGGTCACAGTTACCAACTGGTCGAAGTAACCCTTGCGCTGGGACCACTGGCCGGCCAGCTCCCACTGCAGGGAGCGCATTCACCAGTGGGCCCACTGGACCACGCTGGTGCAGGCCACCATGCAGCCCAAAAGATGCAGGAGGTCCTGAGCAGGGCGCAATTGCCCAACCCAAAATGAGCAGGAAAAGGAGGTAAGCGCCTCCACCCTGTCCATTGAGAGCCGAGCCCTGGCTCTGCGAGAGACAAGCTCTGCCCTGATGAAATGAATCACCTGCGAAGGCATCAGTTCAGATTTGGCCTTGTTGACCAAGAGGCCTAAAGAGATGCAGGTCTGGAGGGCCAGGTCCCTGGACCGCTTCATCTCCTGCCTGGAAGGACCCACAATGAGCCAGTTGTCCAGATAGGGGTATACCTGGACTCCCTGGCACCTCAGATGGGCAGCCACCACTGCGATGCACTTGGTGAAGACCCTGGGTGCAGAGGACAAGATGAATGGCATGGCCCTGAACTCATAGAGGGGGCCCTCTGCTCGAAAGCGGAGGAACCACTAGTGGGACGGACAGATCAGGATGCAGAAGAACGTGTCCTGAAGATCCAGAGAGCAAAACCACATGTCTTGCTCCAAGGATGGTATTATCTGGGACACAGTGACCATCTGGAAGGTGCCAGACCTGATGAATTTGTTCAGGTCGTGCAGATCTAGAATGGGGTGCCAGCCCACCATCCGTTTGGGTACCAGGAAGTACCTGGATACAAACCCTGGTTGCTGTGGAGGATCCGAGATAGAAGCCACCATCTCCTTGAGCAGGAGCTGTGCAATGTCATCCCAAAGGGCCGACTGAACATCGACTGACAGCATGCCTTCCCATGAGGCGCTGGCTCGGCTGGGAGGGTACTGCTCAAATTCCAGAGGCAGATCCTGGCTGAACACTTCGAGGACCCACCTGTCTGTTGTGACAGCAGACCATGCGGAAAGGAAGTGGCAGAGCTGGCCCCTCATGGGAGGACTCAGGGGGTTCAGGATGGGAGAGGAGAGGACGCCCCCCCAATCCTGTCACTAGGCAAGCTTGGAAGCAGGAGGAGGATCTCGCTGAGGGACCGCCGGAGCCCTGACCTCCTGGCTTTTTGACGACCGAGGCCATGGACTTCGGTCTTGGATGCCAGACCTGCTGCTGACCAGCCTGGGGCTGGCCAGGTTTAGCCACAGGGGCCGAGGCGGGCCGAAAGGGCTTTTTCTTGGTGGACTTGGAGCCTTTCCGGTTCTTCTGAGCAGATGTCACTGAGTCCAGGATGGCAGTGGACTTTTCAATCCTGGTGACATGCCACTCCATGCTGGGGTCGAACAAGTCGGTCCCCAAGAAGGGAACATCTGTCAACTGCACATCAGCAGTGAACGTGGAGATACACAGTCAAGACCTTCGATGCATGGCTACTTCCGCGGCCACGGACCGGATGCAAGAATTGCCAATGTCCATGGTCATTTGTAATTGCTGCTTTGCCACAGCATGGCCTTGGTCTCGGACCCGTTTGACAGTAGCCTGCAGGTCCGCTGAGAAGTGAGGAAGCAACTCATCCAAGGACCCAAGAAGGGTATGCCTCAAGTGGGCCATCAGCGGGGCCAAACTCGCTTGCCAGAGGCGGAGTGAAGAGGCGGCTGAGTGCTCCAACTTTTTGGACTCCTTGTCTGGGGGCTTGTCCATGTCCCCCACGTTGCCCGTGTGAGTAAACACAGAATCAGCCACTAGCCTGTCAGCTGAGAGGTATTCCATGAATCCCAACCGGGAGCCAGTAGGGACTGCACATTTGCAGGCCATCCAGGCTGAGGGCGCCAAGCAAGAGGCCGGACGCTGCCACAGCTCCAGGGCAGGACCAAGAATAGCCTCCTGGATCAGGAAGGCCTCCACTGGGGAGTCACCCCTGTCCAAGATCTCGGTTAAGGGGTACCTTTCCCTCTTCTGAACGGGCTCCAGCTGGAGGCACGTGGATTCGGAAATCAGTCAGAAGGCCCATGTATGAAGCAGGTCCTTAATCTGTGTAGAGATCCTCAGCTAACTCCACATCCACTGGCCTGGAGTGGAGAGAGGAAACCTCAGATTTCGAAGAGTCATGAAACAGAGGCCTGCCGCCCATGTCGCTACTCACCCACCGGGGGCGGTTGGGGGTGAGTGTGACCTACAGCCGATGGGGAAACACTTTGGTGGTCTGAGTATTCTTGATAGGGGCGCCATCCTTTGGCTGAGGGGGCGGCAGCTCCACCCAATTGGTGGAGAAGCTAGAGTGGGTCGTGCTGGGACCATCCGGATGGGCTCCTGCCAGGGTGGGGTCTCCTATGGCTCCAGTGATGGCAGCGCAGTTATGGTTGGGTTGGGCACCAAGGGTGGCTTCATACAGGAAAACAGAAGCTTCTGCCTCTTGAATACCCATAGAGCTGACGCAACTTGCGCCGGTGCCTCTCCTCACACGAAAAGGACAAGGCGGAGTAGCCAAGCACTTGGAGCGTGAGCGCAGAGATCGGCGCGGGCTGGCAGAGTCCTGGCTACCAGAGTGAGACCACCACCGACCTCTCCAGAGGAACCCGCGAATCGTCCCTAAGGGAGCCGGCAACTGCTGACCCACCCCTTTTGTCAAGGGGCTCTGGTGTGGGAGGCGGCAGGACAGTGGCCTGCCCAGTCCCTCCCGAGTGAACCAGAGTCCTCGAGAGTGAGGTGTCCATCTCCTCAGAAGAAGGGATCGGCTCAACCAGGTCGAGAAAGATCTCAGCCGGAGTGTCGGCATGATCATCGGTCAACTGGCCCGACAGGATCACCGTGGTGCCAGTGGCCAAAGCTGAAGCCTCGGCCGAAGCAGGAGCTCCAAAGAAGCACAGGAATCAGAGGCCCAAGAGTGCTCCTGATCTCACAGGCATCGGCGAGACTGCTTCTTGGTCTCTTTCTCCTTGGTCTCCTTGGCCTTCTTGCCCGAGAGGCTCTCCCTTAAGGTAGGGAGAGACTGGCACAGTTCCTGGAACGCACTCATAAATGACATGCCCAGTCAAAGCAGCATGAAGCCAAGGAGGAATGCGCTGCGGCTTAAGCTGCTTCCTCCTCCAAAGCCTCCAATTGCTCGGTGGAACCCGTGGCTGCAAAAAGCGCCTCCCGTGCCTCCTTTGAGCAAATGGACGGATCCTGTTCGCTTGGGCACCAAAGAGTAAGTGGGCGAGGCGATCTTTTGAGGTCGATGGTAAAATCGCATGACAGCAGTCACAGGCCTGGACATCATGCTCATGGCCCAGGCAGTAAACACACGAGGAGTGCGGGTCAGACTGTGACATCTTTTGCTCACAACCGCAAAACCGGAACCCTGGAGCGGACTTTGCGTCGTCCATGATGGTGAGAAAACGAAGACAACATTTTGGAAGCAAAACACTGGTTTGAAGGTTCCTGGGCCTCAGTAATGCAGAGCGGTAAGGAGGGAATCTATTCTTCCAAGTGGCATCACTGGGCAGTTGCCACCCAGGTGGGTGGAAGGAGCCATCTTGAAGACTTTCTGGCAGGATTCAAAGGGGAAAGGACACTGCCAGAACGTGTGGATAAGTACATCATATCCACGTCCCTAAAACATGGAGCTCTTCTTCTGAGAGACCAAAGGCCTGGAACTTAAGCCACTCAGGAACCAGGCCAAGAAGTGCAGGGACTGAAGGTCAGGTACAGGACCTTCCCCTGTGGTATGTTCAACAGGTCCAGACAAAGAGGCAACTGCTGCGGAGGCCTGCTGCTGAGGAGATCAGGGTAGCGGAACTGCCTAGGCCAGTCTGGAGCTATCAGGATCAACCGCACCGTGTCATTCCAGGGACTTACCATCAACTTGTGTATCAGGGGAAGGAAGGGAAGATGTACGGGAGGCCTGAGATCCAGGGCTTCGCAAAGGCATCCCCAACAGTGTCCCGGACTGCGGGGGTGGGCACACAACAATCTCAGTTTTCTGTTCTGCAAAGAGGTGAACAGGCTCACCAGAGGGTGCCCCAACTGGAGAAGTGATGGCTTACCACCTTCTGATGCGGGGACCACTGGTGCAATGTCCTGGTCGAGCAAGACTGAGAGAACAAATGGCATCTTGACCTCAATCCGCAGGCCAACATCGAGATGGGTCCAGAGGAGGGTCACAGTAGATGACATACTGAGCTACGTTCAGTATTACTGGCTTCAGAGGCAGGACCACTAATTGAGACTGTTCCCCCAGTGACCCAGTCAGGGACACCAACTGAGCCACATCCTCCTGAGTGAGGACAGGAAGCACTGTGGTCTGGGAGATTAACTCATTGTCAAGCTCTTCAGACAACCAGTCAACAGTCTCAAGTAATATATTTTCTGCCTGGTCAACAAGCCCAACAGGGGTAGCAAGGAGCTCTTGACCTGACCCTCAATCAAAAGGAGCTCAACCAGTGTCGCGTGGTTGGGGGGTGTCAATGAAGCAGGAGGAACAAATTCACTCCTGATCCCACAACCTGCGCCGACAGCACTTGTGCCTCTTGTCTCAGTGAGAAGGGCTCTCCCCGAAGATCTAGAGGGCCTGATACATTTCTCAAAACTCCTCAGAGAAGGACCCTTAGATGCTGGCCCCAGCCAGGAGTAGCGCTGAGACTCATGAGGAACTACCAGCAACTGCAGTTGCCTTCTCTTCAAGGGCTGCAAGCTGCAAAGCTGACGCAGCAGCTGAGGGCTTTTTGCAGCCCTTGAGGTCGATCTCATTTCGAGGGTCGACAGAGAGTGAGAATTCTGCCTTTTGATCTTCAAGCGATGCTTGGTGCACCACCTGACAAAGGCCACAACCCACCATGTCAAGCTGCCATCTCAAGCAGTAGAGGCAAGACACATGGGGATTGGGAGCTTACATTTTCTGCCTGCACTGAACGCAGAATTTAAAATCTGGTTGCTTCCATTCTTCCATTGATCTTCACCTCATCAACAGAGCCGAAGATGAGGATTTCAAACATGAGACTTTCAATCAAATTGAAAAGTTTGTCAAAAAGGGCTAATACATAGGATATCCCTCACACGTTGCAGAGCTGCGAAAGAAGAGACCTGTCCCTTCCAGAAGAAAGAAATATCTGATGTCAAGGAGAAGTTCTGAAGGATACACCCCCTGGGTGGTGGGAGAAGCTTAAGCTTAAAGACGTCCGATGAATCAGCCTGTTCCACTAGAACCGCCAAAGTGTGGAGAGTGAACTGCGTCCACACCCTTAGAAGTGTAAGTCACTCCAACCGCCCAATACTAGCCTGAGCTGAACAGTTAGTACAAGTTACTCTGACCCCCAATACTAACCTGCAATGTAGAGTAAGTATAAGTCAAACTGATCCCGAATGTTAACATGCGACAATCAGTAAATACAAGTCACTTCAACCCCCAATACTAACCTACAACGTATAGTAAGTACAGGTCACTACGTCTGTCCATGCTGATCCCAAATAGTAACCTGCAATATTCAATAAGTACAAGTAACTCCAATTCTCAAAACTAACCTGCTGCATACAGTAAGTACAAGTCATTACAACTGCCCAATACTAATCTGCAGCGTACAATAAGTACAACTCACGCAAACAGCAGTTACAAGTCACTCCAACTGTCCAATATTAACCTGCAGTGTACGGTAAGCACAAGCCATGCTGATCCTGAATACCAACCTGCAACATACAGTAAGTACAAGTCACTCCAACCCACAATAATAATCTACAATGTATAGTTAGTATAAGTTGCTCCGATCCCACAATACTAACCTGTAACATACATTATACAATAGGAGTGAGCAGATAACCCATTAGATAAAAACAGGTATTCTCACTCCAGTGTGACAACTCCAGTTATCACACTGTGATTACATCAACAAACCAAACAAAAACAGCACAAAACACAGTCCTATTGTATAAAACGAATATGTGATGGCTAGGTGTGTGGTACAGAATATATCTGAACTCGTGGCAAGCAAGCTCAGGGAACCACACTCATGGCTCCCCCACTCGTGATATTCCTTGAGCTCACTTGCCACTCATTCAGATATACTGTATCACACACCTAGCCATCACGTATCCCCTTAGTATTTACAAGTCACTCCAACCTACAATATTAACCTACAATGTATAGTTAGTACATGTCACTCCAACCCCACAATACTAACCTGCAAATGAAGGTTACTCACCTATAACTATAGTTCTAGGAGTGGTATACGGTTCACATCCACACTTCTGGCAGTCTCCCTTTAAAGAGCAGGTTTCTATTTCTGGGTATTATCCACAATCCGTCACTCACCTGCTCCAATCATATTGCCTCCCTGATATGTCGCATAAACCAGAAGCTGGGTCTCTGCTATCACCTTATTAATCATCTCACACCTGAAGCTCGCCTTGCTATAGCCTGAGGCAACCTCCCCCTCCTTGAATATGGGCGCCCTGTGTACTCACCTCCAACACCAACCAGTCCCAGCTCGACACCACCTACAACCGGATTTACCACTTTGCCCTTTATGCCCCTCTCTCCATGCACACTGCTCTCTCTACCAAGTCCCTTCACTGGCTTCCACATCAAACCAGACGTTCCTATTTACTGGCACGGACCATAGGGGATGCTATTCCCTGCCTATCGTACTCCACTCTACCTTGTTTAGTCTGCCCCAAGACTTATAGCCACAATTTCTGCCACTCGATCGTCCGTCCACATATTACCACCAGGATGGGTCATAGGGCCTTCTCCGTTGCTGGGCCCTCCCTATGGAACGATCCCCACCTGCTAAATTTACATACCCTACTAAAAAAATACTTCCTGTCCTCCATGACCTGTTCCAGTTCTTGTCCCCAAGCTACCGTTGCTTCTGTACAAACTATCCATGCCTCAGTTGCCCCCCCCCCCCAAATCTGCTTCTCCTACCAGGGACTGGCCTGCTGGCCAGCACCCTCCCCAGGAGTCAGCTGTCGTCTACCTACAAATTGTAAAGGTACCCATAATTTGTAATTGTAAATAGTATGCACATTTTTTTGTTCGATACTACTCTTTACCTGTCAATGTTAACTCTGAGCTGTGGCTACTGATGTCAATCACTGTATAGCTACTAGATCCACACTGACTGCTATTGTTACTGTTCAACTCTTACTTGTCATTACTGTGACCTTTCTGTATGTGCCAGTCTCTGGCCTGGGCCGTGCCTGAAAAAGGTCCTTGGTTCAGTGCACCAACCTGGTTAACAAAGAAATAAAATAAATAGAATAAAACTTTAACTCCTCTCCCCTTAACATATGCGGTAGTATACTTGTCTCCAAACTCATTCCTACAAAAGCTTAATTTTTCTATGACTATTTCAAGAAATAAAACTAGTAAATAATGCTCTGTCGAGCCAGCAGCCAAAAATGGTCCGACTTCCGAAGTTGGAGACACCTCCATACTAGCACATTTTATGAGGTCTGTACAGAAATAGCGGGGGTGCACTCCACAGACTATAATGTGGTCAGTTTTTACAGGCTTTTTTAAATACTTCTGAGAGCAGATTTTGATAAAGGAAGGCCACCACTTAACTGATAAGGACCTGCAATCCAGGGTGGCATTGGACTTAATCCTGGTGAGGTATCCTGCCATCCCAGGGCCAAAAAAGGTCAGTGCTTAAGAAGGGCACATTGGCCAACTTGTGCTGGGTGTCTGCCATGAAGGTGAAAGTCCTCAGCCAGGCTTTGTGACCCATCGTAACGGCCACTGCCATGACACAGGCACAGGAATCACTCACATCCAAGGTCGTCTGAAGTTGGTGCTTGGCCAGCACTTGACCCTGGTCTCGGACCACTTTCACCGCTAGCTGCTTGTTGGCAGGGAGGTATGGAAGGACATGATCTACGACTCCCATCAGGAAGTGACTAAAGTGCGCCATCATCAGGGCGTAGCTTGCCTGATGAGACCAAGGGAAGATACAGCACAGACCTGCTTTGCTGAATGGTCAACCTTTCTGGACTCACCGGGGCTCATCCATGTCAGCAGTATTGCCAGACTTACTCAAGACTGAGTCTGTGACCAGAACCTCAGCCAAGGGGTGGTCTGAAAATCTGGACAAGGTGTCAGTAGACTGCATACTTGTGGACTATATGGAGAGAGGATACTGAGCAGGAAGCGGGGTGCTGCCTAAGCTCCAGAGCCATTCCTAGAATGGCCTCGGACATTGGAAAGGCAACCCCAGGGAATTCCTCCCTATCCAAGATCTTAGTAAAGGGGAAGTAGGCCCTTTTCTGAACTGGCTCCAAGGGAACCATCATGGACTTAAACATGAGCCTGAGAAGAGCCCCAAAGGACAGCGACCCATGGTTGGTAGTCAACTCTTCGGCCGAATCACGGTCGAAAGCATGAGTCCTCGAGGACTGCACTGAGGACCCATTAGAGTCATCCGAGCAATCTTCAAAAATAACCCTTGGCCATTTGCCGACATGTACTATTTGGGACTCATACGAGTGCATGATTTCCAAAGACAACCAGCCTGCAAACCAGTAGCCAGATGGTAGTCCTTAGAGGGGGCTCCCTGTAAGGGCTGTCACTGAGGTGGTTCCACCTGAAATCAGTGGTGAGACTCATCAAGGAAAGCTGTCTCACCAGGGCCAGTACAGGCTGAACCAGTGATGACCAGCTGATGGCAGGGGTCGAGGGTAGAGCTCTGCCCTGCCCAACCAAGGCCCACTGCTGCCAAAAGAGCTCTTCACAGCACTGCCACATACGCCGATGGAGCCTCTCATCATCCAAGGACAAAGAGGAAGAAGAGCACCAACGGTGACACCTTCCAGTCTAGCAAGACTGATAGCGCGCGAAGAATCTCTTGACCTCCACCTAGATCTGGAATGTCAACATGGCTGACAATGATAAGGAGATATGGCTGGAGTGGCAGTATAAAGTACCCATACAGGGTTCGACTGTTCAACCCCAGAGGGAGGCGAGTCCTGAAAGGAGATAGCCGGGCTCGCCAACTGCTCCTGGCCCTCTTGAGTGAGGCTCAACAGAACCAGGGTCCTGGAGATCAAATTGTCTTCAATCCCCCTGACAATGGGTCGACGGGGTAGAGAAAAATCTCGACTGCCTGTTCAACCTGTGTCGAGGCAGGCAAGCTTGATAGGGGCACTACGGAGCTAGCAGCCTGTCCCTCGACCAAAGCAGGTTCAGCCAAAGCCAAGTGCTCAACAGGCGTCAAGCAGTCAGGGGAGCTGAGAGAGTGGGAAAAGCATGTCCCTTTCTGTACTCATGACCGATGGCAGGACTTCTTTAAGCTTTTCACCTTATTGTGGTGGGCAAGGCTCACCCCGAAGGTCTGGAAGGTCTTGTACATTTCATGGAAGTTATCCGCAAGCACCATGCCGACGCTTGCCCACAACGGAAGCAGCACTGAGACCAACGAGGTGCCTGCCACAGCCTTGGCTGTAGCCTTTTCCATAGATGCCAGTTGGGCCGAGGACACCGCAGCTGTGGGGGACTGCCTTGAGAGCTTCCTTGGATTTCACTGGAGGATCCCATTCAACCGGCCGGCTGAGGAGAAGGTGTGAGTAGCAGTCTTTGAGGGAAGCAGGACGCACTGTCTGACACAGGCTGCAGGCAGCAATGTTGTGTTGTTCACCTAAACAGCAACTGCAAACCACATGCAGATCAGTCTGTGATATTTTTTTAACAGCACTGGACGCAACGCTTGAAGCCAGGAGCCAGCTTAGAATCCCCCCATCCATCGTAAGCATCGCAAGACAAGAATGGAACCAAGGAATATATCCAAAATACTAAATGGAAAGAAGTTTCAACAAAGTTAGTCAAATGGTACACTGCAAATAGTTAAGGCCTACATCACATGCAGAGCTGCAAAGGAGGAGACCTGACTTCCAGCAGAAAGGAAGATTTAACATCATGGGGCAGAGCACAGGGATATACCAACTGAGCGGTGGGAGAAGCTTCTTTTAAAGAGTCTGGCAAATTAGCTCTTAAAGGGATACTGCCAGGAGTGTGGATAAGTGAACCATATCCACATCCCTAGAACATAAAGTACAAGTCACTCCAACCCCGATACTAACCTGCAATGTACAATAAGTACAAGTCACTCAGACAGCCCAATACAACATGAAAGAAGTTCATGCCACACCAACCTGACAGTAACCTGCAACTTATAGACCCCCAATGCAGCATGGTTTACTTTTTTCTTTTTTTTGTTAGTGTAACCCAGGGCCAGTATCCCGTTTGTATCTGACAGCAATACCCGGTGGGCTGGGTTCAGGAAGGAATAGGTCACTCGGTACAAAGGCTAGGTTTGGTTACTCTGCACAGGGGCACCCAAGTAACTCCGAACACAGGAAGCAATAACTAATGTCCAATACCAGAAGTGGGATTCTAAAGTGTGGCTTTTTATTCACATCCAAACAGAATAAACAAAGCATAGATGGACCCCCACGGGGCTACACTCCTGGTAATGCAGATTAAAAGAAACTAGACCACTTCCTCAACACTTTAGCCCTCAGGCTCTGAACCCACTGGGCACACAGTCCGGACTTGCACACTGCTTTGGGTTACAAAGCCCGAACTTGTACACTGTTCTGGGCTTTCCCTGGCTCGACTCCCTTGCTGGCCACTTGGACAGCTTCCATACTTCTTGGAAACATTTTCTGGTGGCTCCCTAAACTACCTAAGAGCACCTCGGCTCCATCAGGGAATTCTTCCTTTCAATCCCACGTCTGGGTACTTTCCACAGGCACTGGCCAAGTACCTGAGAGAAAGTAAAGGTGTCTCAGAGCAAATCTGTAGAGGTGAATTTGGTTACTACTGATGGTCTCCCACCTCTCGCTCCCACAATTCATACCCAGCCATTTCTCTGGACAGTAAACACCTCATCCTGTAAAGCCTTGCAATGTAGATTCTTGCTAAATGTATTTCACATTCCAGCTACTTGTCTTGCTTCCCATTTATGCTGGACTTGAATATACTTTTACGTGGCATTGTCCATTACTCTAGACCCCCCACTGAGTTAAGCAGTCCAATCCCCAATTTCCTTCACTCTTTGTGCTAGACTTGAACATACTTGAATTAAGTGGCAATGTCTATTACTCTAGACCTACCACAGGTTAGATTAAGCAGTCCAATCCCCACTTTCCAACTGTACTTGGCTGTCTTTTCCTGATCCCACAGTAACAGTCCCTTTAGTTTCCTTCTGTTCAGTTGAAAAACACTTGGCCCTTTTTCAGAGCAAACTCACCCTTCGGTTGCAGGTGCCCCACAAGCGTTTCCTCCACAAAGAATTTCTCTCTCAGAGCTTCTGGTGCCTCAGCACAAGTAGAACAGGCAGCCTCTTTCCCTTAGCTGGACCCGGGGGGGGGGTTGCCCCTGGAAAACAGGCAAAAACCTTTCCCCCCCCCCCATACGTCCCTCAGGGATGGGGCTCTTGAACCACTGAAAGCGGTCTCCACCACTTCAATTACCAGTTCCTGTGTTCCTCTTCAGGTGGAAACACACACCTTCCAAAAGTAGCTCTAAAACAGAGCTTAAAGCTCTGAGAGCCTGCACACACTCAGCTGTACTACTGTCTCTCACTCAGACTGCACACAGACTGAATTCAAAATCCCCAATGTTCTACACTAACCTCCAACTGCAACATTCCAGTGTGGCTTATGCAGCTGCAAAAGTTCTATAATGATGTCATCCCTCAGTCTCAGCTGAGACTGAGAACAGAGTGAGACAGTGTGAAATCCATTTAACTGGAGTTGCACAAGCTGCCTTCCCTGCCTACCACTAGGTCTTACTGGGATTCTAGTAACGCCGGGTAACAGGGGGGTTACATTAGTGTGTTTGAAGATCACAGAAACAGGAACAAAAGGACTTGGTTTCTTTCAATTTAGTCATTTAGAAAAGCAATGGCAGAAGTGAGCCAGCCCCGCAGCACACTGAAGTGCCATCACCTGCTACGGTGGCATCCTGGATTCAGCAGTGGACATGAGTGACATGGGGATCAGCTGGGGAGGAAGGATAGAGCGTCCTAAGTAATGCTCTCCTTCCTCAGGGAGGGGGACAAGTCACAATGCTACTTGCCTGCAACCTGAGGACAGCTGGGTGGCAGCACAGCAGGACTAGTAAATAAAAAGGGGGAAGGAAGAGGGTTGCCAGAGAACAGTTTACGGTTTACTGAGGCAGAACTGGCAGGGAACAGCCAGGCAGACTGGGTGGGCCAAGCAGTCCTTTTCTGCTCACAAATTCTTTGTTTCTATGAACGTTTACTCAGGGAAGGCCTCCATAAGACGACGACACTCAGATCCATGCCTTCGCACACACATGGTGCATGTCACTGTACAACAGGTGGCCTTGGGAATAAAGATGGAGGGACCCCCCCCAGCTGAGCAGGATAAGACTCCAGTGCGCCACAAACTCCAAACCACCAACTGGGCATCTACTGCCAGAGCTTATAGCAAACTTCACCAATACAGGATTTAATATTCTGAGGAGCTGTATTTCCTATTAGTTTTTCTTTTTTTCTTTTATATAATGAAGGAATACAAAACCTGAATTATAGTACAGCCAATTTGACAATTTTGTTTATGATTTATGACAATGGCAAAATGGGAAAGTGATGAATTTACATAATGAGCTGAGTCACCCAAATGTGTGTGTGTATACTAGTTTTCTCCCTCCTCCTTTATATTTCCTCAAGCTCTATCCACAGCTGTATTTTGATTTAAAGGAACACTGTAACCCTTCTGGCATATTATTTTTTTAGTGAAAAAAATAACAATTTATAATTACTTACCTTCTCTAAAATGTACTGATGTTGCTGATAGTTTTATGCCTCAAATCCTCACCAACCACAATTCATCTAGCACTTATCTTTTACACCTATCAGCACTTATGCCCCCAATCCCACTCATTTGCCCTTCCATCTCCCTCCTCATACCCTTATCCCCTCCCAAACTCCCTCTTAGCCCCACCCACCCTTCTCCCATGCCTTGGTCCTACCCCCACCTTATCAATCCCCCTACCTCCTTCGACAAAACCTCTGGCCGCCCTGCCCTGCCTCCCCTCTTCCCTCACACCTTATCCCCTCTCCTCTCTTCCCTCACCCAAACAGACAGGGCCTCTCGGCTGCGTACCATCTCTTGGCAAAACTACGGACCGCCTGCCCTGCTCTTCCCCATAATCCTTTCCTAAGTTACCCGATCCCTCCTTCCTGTCTATCACCCGACAAGGCCTCTTGACTGATTCTCTATCTCATACCCTTGCTTAATTCTCTCCTCCTCTTTTGCAATTGACCTGGCATACACTGTACAGTGCGGTACTGTTTTTCTTTTTTGTTGTTTTTTTTCTTAATTTACTGTTGTATTTGTCCTGGCTTACATTGTACAATGCCAGTAATAGTTACTGTTTGTATTCACTCTATTCTCCACAACTTGTTTGTATATTCTTGCTTTGTGTATTCTCTTGACGTGGAACCTATGTAAATGAGTCCCTGGCTTAAGGTGTAAATCCAAGATCTTAATAAAATAAATAAATAAATAAATAAAAATTTTTCCTTTCTTAGCAGAACTGAAAAGCATGCTAATGGTGTTATACCAAATCTTGTTTTGTTTCAGATCCTTGATCTGCTTTTACTGCATACTTTCTGAACATTATGAACTCTCCCAAACTGTGCAACACCCATGATGCAACAATCTCCTCTCCTCCCACTGCATCGCGAGTGACTAAACTGTGTTGAAGGTGTTCTCAAGACCAGGAAATATGCAGTAGGAGTTGATCAAGGTCTGTAAATGGACACTTTTTTGTGTGGTGACACCAGTATGGTGGGGAGTCTGTTTTTTACTTTTACAAAGAAAAACAGAACCAGAATCAAACTGACCATCTATATCATCACATTTTAAATACAGTGAGCAACCATAACATGCGTTTTTCAAATGAGGGATAATTAGAGGCCTAAAGGGGCTCCCGCCCCCAAAAAGCGTACCAATCGGTTTAGCTTTTTTACAGTAAGCGTTTTTCTCGTGCACTTAACTTACTGTATTTAATTCGAAAACCGAGACCGAAGTATGGCGGGGCGAGGGGGGTCCATTGCTTGAAAAGGTGTGGCCTCACCTTCGCTTCAATACTTTTGTATTGAAGCGAGCAGTGCCGCTGCACCTTTACAGCAAATGGAACCTCCCTGTGTCCACCATACTTCCGGATCTCAGACTTTTTGAAATTAAAATACAGTAAGTTGCTTCGCGAGACAAATGCTGCTCTTACTGTAAAAAGCTAAACGGGAGGGTAAGCTTTTCGGGACGGGAGCCCCTGTTTTAGACAGCTTTCCTTTAAAATATGAAGTTTAAAAGTTCAATCTTTTCTGTTTAAAGAACTGCAGAGTATAACACCAGGTTTCCTTTATTTTTTCTTATGTGATATTTTATTCGATTTCTGTACGATGTGCATATTTAAAAAGAAAATCTAAAAGACTCTAATCGACTGCATCGTTCCATGCAAATAATTCTTATCATGTATGTGTTTTTACTGCTCGTCATTATGTGCCATCTAGATGGCCTGAGTTATGACTGAGAATGATGCCTGGGACCACTGCACCAAACCAGTAATAAAATAAAAATAGGACGTATAATTGTAAGGAAAACCAATAAAAATAAAAGTTTAAAAGTATGATATAGTTCTGATCCCCCCACCCCAGTCCTAAACAAAGCCCCAACAATCAGGGTAACTGTGTCTGAACCCTTCCTCCAGCTGAGTAAGCAACTACCTTCACAACCATCACCAATGCTAGTCTGACTGGCAACAGTGGCTGTGAAAATGTCAGGCAGCTCACTCCTACTTCCCCGGAGTCCATTACCTCATTACCACAAAATGCTTTGTCTGTCTGCCCCAACTTTATATGCAAACCCCAGCCTGCCAGGTGTGAGCGTAACGTATCCCCTCCATGCCGGGGGGGGGGGCCCGACCAAGTATGGTACAAGTTGAACACATGCAGATTTAGACATTCATGTTAACTTCTGGGTTTCCAGTTCCTTTTATGCAGTACTAGACCCATGTATGGAGGATGCTATAATGGAAAATGTATCAATTAATGTTAGCCACAGCCGTTGGTAAATCTCAATAAAAAATGAACTGGGCGGGGACAGAGTTATGGCACCATTCAGCTGCACTCCTGCCAAACTGTTAAAATAAAAACATTTGGGGTTTGGACCATAAAAGGGGAATAGGGACTTGCAACTAAATAGATCAAACTAGTGTTATCAGAAGTCAGGATCTACCCAACTCACTTGTAAAAATAGGAAAAAGCTGCTGCACAGAAGACATTTTTATTTAGAAGGGTGTGGTGTGCACAAATGTGAGGAAGGAAGGAAGGAAGGACGGATGGACGGGACCAAGATTTGAACCCAGCTACACACACACACACACACACACCCCCCCGTGAATAAAAATTTAAGTAATTTGTGCAACACCACAATGCAGTTAAAAAACAAATACAAAGATTCTGGGAGTTCCAGTTTTCTAGCTGCCTTGGTGGTGTAGCTGGTAGCTCAACAGAACAGTATTCGGGACAGCCTGGGTTAAAATTCCAGTTCAAGCATGTATTTATTACTCTCTTCTGTTTGTTTACATTCAAGACACCAGATTAGAGAGTGCTCAAACATTCAATTATTAAGGTGATGAAAACCGAAGACCAACATAAAACTGGTGCAGAAGTGCTGCAGAACAGCTGGGCCATCCACTCCAACATTTCACCTCTGCACTGGGACTGACAGGGGCCTCTGTTGAAGCTTCAGTGAAGAGGTGAAACACTGGGGTGGATGGTCTGGCCATTTTGCGACTCTTATCCTGCACCAGTGTACTGCAAATCTTCAATTTTTATCACCTTAATAAATGACCGAGTACTGTACTTGTAACCTGGGGTCTTGTGTACAGCAGTTTCTCGGGTTTGGACCACGCAGTTTCACTTTTCGTTTTCCATGGAATATTTGTAACACAAACTCACTCTTCACTTGGGTGTCATCCTTTGCCTTATACTCTGTGCTTTTGATAGCTAGTTCAACACCATAGCCTGAAATGTAGACTTTGTTTTTACTTGGATTCTGTAAAGAAAAGAAAAAACTGAGTAAGTATGTTTTCTGAAATATGATAAAGAACAGAATGGCTCAGTGCCGTGCTCTTTTATATGTTATGCCCACTCATGTTACGTTCTTTTTCTTGTTATAACTATTCTGTGATGTGTTGTTCTACATACAGCTTTAGCGAGTGTGCACGTTGGGTTGTCCAATAAAGTCCAGAGAGCAGTCAGGATCCGATATTTCAAAATTTATTAGAAGCAGAAAAAAATAAAATGGACTTAAAGCAGAACTTGTGCATAACTTTCAAAAAAAACATAAGGCACAGGAAATCATATCTTTAACAAGAAAGAAAATTCCTGCCAAAAAGGCACCTAGAATCTGGCTAGGCATCTGGTAGGTTTGCCTTCCTACCACACACTGACAACACTCCACATTCACCTCCTTTTATACCAGTGGAGGAGCACATGACTTTGTTAGCTCCTCCCCCAACTTGCATCATAAAAGTGGGTCAACCAGGGCCGCTCAGTCCTATAAGGAGGTTGGACTGAGAGGAGCTGGAAGCACTTTACTAGAGAGTTGCAAGTCTAAGGCATTTCCGGATCACATTAGGAGACATTATTCCTTTTATGTTAAACAGTTTTATCTCTCTCCTTTTAACAGTGGCATGCTTTGCCTTTTCTCTTTTAAAAGTACTAGTTTTAACCTTTTTATTTAAGCAAACAAATAAACACCATTTCTCAAATGATTCTCAGTTGCAATGTTGACATATAACATAATTCTGAACTTCTTACACTAAAACCAACAAAAAGGCTGTTAATTTGTTCAGAATTCACTAGATCATGAAAACGCCATAATCAACTCCTTTTCGGCATCTTCGCACGTTCGCACGTTCGTGCAGGAAAATTAGCATAATTAGCTTGTACTGCAAGCACAGAACGTTCTGAACATTGGGGCTTTATTATTTTGAGAAAACAAGCTGGAAATAAGGAAAGGGACAGTAAGAATACTCAAAGGTGGCCAAGCTTGAGTATGGGAATGGCAGAAAAGGAGCGATAGTAAAAGGAAGAGATTAGAAGAGCAGGAGACTGTTGCAACAAATTTGATTTAATATTTTTGCCCACAATGTTCTCAAATTACCTCCAAAACATAGGCAGGTAATTACACATGCTCTGCATCCATGACAGCATATCCAAGTTCGGGGGGGTCACCGACCCTACCACAGCGAGGAAAGACAATTTGTTCATAGAGTTCCTCCCCCCCTACCAGCTCAGAAGGAATACCCTGTCACCTTTTTTTCCTTAAGGTACATATAGAATCTGAGCTTGAAAGTAGCTACAGTATCAGTTGATCATACTGGCTCCGGAACTGCATTCCAAGGGTCCACCACATATTCTGTAGAGTAGTTCTTCCAGACGTGACAACACATGTCCCCTAGTCCTTTCACCCTTCTGCATCCTGGATCCTGCATTTGGTCTGACACCGTACACCTTTCAGAAATCTGAAGACCTGATCATGTCCCTCTGACTTCCCATGGAAAACTGACCCAGTTCTGTCAGAAGATACTGCTAGCACACTTTCCAAATCTGCAACTTCCTTGGTTGCTTTCTCTGTTCTTTCTCAACCATGTCAACATCTTTTCCAAGGTATGGGGATCAGAACTGTACACTGCAATCACAGTGGGACCAGACAAGGGATCTGCATTACAGTAATTTGCATTACAACATGTAGTGCCCCAGAGTCCTGGTGCCCTCCAAAAATGTGCATTCAGGGGCTCTTGGGGCTGGTTACGTAGGGAAGGTGCCCAGGTTAGGGAGGTGCTCCCATTAGGTGCCCCAGCATTAGATGTGCCCCAGGGTGTAGGGAGGTCACCAGAGTGTAGGTGCCCTGGGTTTAGTTAGGACCCCCCCCCCCAAATGTGACACCTCAGCTGGGCTCCATTTAAAAAAAAAAAAAAGATTTTGCTGCTCTCTGTTTTCCCTGCCTGCAGCTCTCTCAGCCAGACCCCCGTTACCTTGCCAGCCACCGCTCTCATGGACCCGATTGCTAAGTCATGCAGGCAGAATTAGGACTGCGTGAGATTCCGTGGCCGGATCCTGAGCCCGTTTGAACAGCAATAGCCATTCACCACTATTCCCGTTGAGGAGGAGGTAAAAGGGAGCAGTGAGAGGGAGAGCGATCAACCGGCCGGGCCACAGCAGTAGGGAGGGACTTACCTTAAGTTCCTGCATTCCTCCCAAGTCCCAGCCACTCCAGCAGGTCATTGGCTCCTCCTCTTTGCTCTCCAGCAGTTGTCCCAGTGCCGCAGTGATGGTAAAGCTTCATCGGGAAGGGCGGCAGGTCCAGGACGTCCCCTCCATTCCTCACCAGCCGCAGAGTGGTTCCTGGAGAGGGGTGGCGACAACAGCAAAGGCCGACCCCTCCAAAAGCAGCCCAGCAGGATGGTCGTCGGGAGGGGCGACAGATCCAGGCTAACCCCTCCAGCTCCAGTTCTCAGCCTAGGAGGTGTTCCGGAAGGGGCGGCGGGTCCAGGCTGGCCCCTCTGCAACAGCAGCATCAAGAGGTGTTCCGGGAGGAGTAGCGGCAGCAAAAGTAGGCCATTCCCTGCACCTTCAGCTGCAGCAGTTCTCAGAGGTGGTGAGTGGGAGGAGGCGAGTCTCGGCCTCCCTATGTTCAGCAGCAGCAGTCCCTGACCCCAGAAGGAATGCAGGCGGTAGGGCGAGTGCCGGCAGCACCAGGTTCGGGTGCTGGCCACCATGCAAAAGGAACTTTTTTTTTTTTTTTTAAATAAATAAAAAAGTAAACTCTGGGCACTCCAGGCACCAGCAGCATTCGTTGGGATGTGCAAGGCCCCAGCAAAAGGACCGCCCACAGGGTGGTCAAAGAAGAGGCTCCGTAGAGCCAGGGAAATGTGAGGGTGGGCAAGGACCACTCATGGAGTGGAGTTAAAGAAAGGGTTCCCCTAGAGCCAGAGAAATGTTGGGGCAGGCAAGGCCCCAGCAAGGACCGCCCTAGAGGGTGGAGTTCAAGAAAGGGCTCCCTTGAGCCAAGTGACTGTGGGGCAGCAAAGCCCCGCCTTAAGACTGCCCACTGGGCAGAGTAAAAAGCAAGAGGCTCAGACAGTGAGCAGGGGGCAGAAACTTTAATGAAACAACTGTTGACAGTGACTTAAATGGGAAATTCCAGGCCCATGGGATTTAAAGGGGCAATGACAAGCCCCTCGGGTATAAAAGGGGGCAGGAACTGTAAATAAATGACTGGTTGCCTAAATACTGTGGATTAACTCCTGTCAGCAGATGGAAAGGGGCCTGTATCAGAGGCCAGGTTTAAAAGGGCAATGCACTCTTGAAAGTGAATTGCTTGTAAATAAATGTACATAAATGATTTATTGCGATGCTTTTAGGGCCCCTGTGATGACATTGTCCCTGTCCCCGTATCCGTGTGCCACCAGGAGATGGCCACTAAGAGACAATGCCCCTGTGATTTTAAGTAATCTGATAACCTGAATTGCTTTACCTGTTTATAAAGTGCCCTA
Source organism: Neoceratodus forsteri (assembly GCA_016271365.2). NCBI lineage: Eukaryota > Metazoa > Chordata > Ceratodontiformes > Ceratodontidae > Neoceratodus > Neoceratodus forsteri. Next base: position 516,550,569 of record CM028137.1, read on the forward strand.
ACTAAGCAATGCTTTTGCTAGAAATAAAGACACAGGGTTAAAAAAAATGTTTCATTTGTGCCTCCACCCTTCTGCCTGCATGTGGTCCCAGGTGCCCCGACCCCGTCTTCCCCAGACCAGCTGTCCTGTCTACCTGTTTGTCCTGAGGTCCCGGCAGCCCATGGAGGGGCTGTGGCTGGGTGATGGAGGCAGACTAGTTCCTGGAGGGGTGATCAATTCCAGTGGTCCAGTGTGACCTCAGCCGAAGATTTACCAGCCTCGGAATAGTCTTGGCCTGTGTCCTGATGTTCTCTCCCTACCCCGGGAAGCTGGTTCCTTATCTTGCTTCCTTTCTTTCCCCATTATACATGCAAGGGTGGCTGCCTGAGGGTATTCACGACTGATTTACAATATAGGATGTACTGTAATAATTTAGTGGTATTATAGTTCTTTTGCCTTTTAGAGTTTAGATATTAGTGCGATATTCTTTTGTTTAGTTATGGTTAATAAACTTGTACATTGTTTTTGCATTCGAGTCAGCTTCATGCCTCTCCTTGTGTTCCCAGCAGTAGCATTCGAACTTGGGCCCCCATCCCCAAAATTCCCCCCATCCCCCCGATACCCACTGAGGCCAGGAGTCGCTCCAAATTCCACCTCTGAGTGGTTGGCATTGTCGGATTACATGCATTTTCCCTTCCAAGTTGTAGCTGGGGTGGACCTGTGCCCTGACCAGGCTATTTTGAGAGTGGTCGGCATCAGTGGCTTCCCTCGCCCATTACAAACATCTCTTCCTTTTTACGAAGTTCCTCTTGATACATGCCATGATTATGTTTGCCTTGCTAGCTGCTGACCAACATTGCTGAGGGGTGCCACCATTCGTCAAGATTCTGGTCACAGTTCCAGCAGCCTAGGCAGGAAGGCCAGACTGATGGCATGCATCTGGTTCAGATTCCTAGTTCAGCCAGTGAATGGGCAGGATGGAGTGAACCGAGGTAGTCTTGCCATTTGGACACAAGTTCTCCAAGTTAATACAAAGACTGCTGCCTCAGTTACCATCATCATCATCATCATCCATGGTACCAGGCCTGCCAACAGTAAGTAGTTTAGGACCTAGACGGTGGAAAGCATTTACTGAGTTTGGCCTATAATGCATGTAATGCTTGCCAGGGCAGAAGCCACTGGAATCTGTATGCACAGAAATTAATGTTATAAAGAGTTGCTGGTTTTGCACTGATGTATGGCAATCTGTTACAGACTTACCTTTTGAGGTGACAAACTGTTGGGCCCCTCGATAGAGGCCACTCTGAATGACCTCAGTGCATCCCAACAGACCCTTCAGTCTATCAAGTAGGTGGATGTTTTTTGCAGAGCTGTCTTGTTCCTTCCATTCATCCAGCGGTGCTGGTCAGAAGCCACATGGTCTCCACCAGAACCACGCTCTGGTTATTGGGCCTCATAGCGACATCCATATGAAAAAAATACTCACCTTAGTAATCTTGTTTCTTCCAATGTATTCTTCTATATTCATAACTCTCTGCAGTCTGCCTCTTAAGTAGAACTGCGTGGAGCAAATGGAACTTTATGCAAATTATGGAACTATCATTGGCTCATGACACATATTTGAACTGCTGCCCTTATCTGCTGCAAACTTCCATCAACGTCTCAAATTTCTAAGAAGCCTACAAGGCAACCCATATTATACTACCTAACTACACCCATGTAGTACACCTACTAAAACTGTCTAAAGACAGCATGAAATCTATATAACAGTAATAACAACAACAACAACAACAACAACACCCACACCCTTTTCTGAAGTGCCATAATCACCAGGAAAAAGAGAGGGAAAATCAATTCTCACCAAGATTAAAAATATGTATGCCTGTGTTTGGGATTAATAAACCAAAAAGACTCAGGTAGTAATGCAGAGGCTCTGGAAGGGAAGGCAGGGAAGGAGAGTTATGAATATAGAACAATACATTGGAAGAAACAAAATTACTAAGGTGAGTAATGTTTTCTTCTATTTCCATGTATTCTTCTATATTCCTAACTCTCTGCAGACTTCAAAGCAGTACCTTTGGAGGTGGGCATAGAACCTATTTAGGAAAGAGGCACTGCAGGACTGCTGTGCCAAACATGGCATCACTTCTGGACTGTATGTCCAAACTGTAGTGTTTAACAAAACAGTGCACTGTTTTCCAAGTAGCTGCTTTACAGATCTCTACCAAGGGGATATCCCTTGAGGCTGCTACAGAAGCAGCTGTTCCCCTAGTTGAGTGGGCCCTCAGACCTCTTGGGACCGCTTTTCCAACTTTTGAATAACAAAACGAAATACACTGAACTATCCAGCGAGATATAGCTCTCTTTGATGCTGGGGTACCTTTCCCCACATCCCCATAAGTGAGGAAAAAGCTGTTGCTTATCACCTCTATGGTCCCTGGTGTGGGTCACATAGCAACTTAATGCCCTTTTTACATCCAGACTATGGAGTCTGCACTCACCTGAGCTGGCATGTTCAGTAAAGACGACTGGCAGTGTTATGGACTGATTTAGGTGGAAATCAGAAACCACCTTAGGAAGAAATCTTCTGTTAGTTCGAAACACTACTTTATCATTGTGAAATGAGAGGTAGTCCTTTTCCACACATAGTGATTGTAATTCACTTATCCTCCTGGCAGAAGTGATAGCGACCAGAAACACAGTTTTCCACGTAACATACTGAAGATGAGTCAAAGACATGGGCTCAAAAGGAGGTTTCATGAGCTAAGCAATGCATATGTTCAGGTCCCACACCGGCACCGGATCCTTACTAGGAGGATGCATATGGCACACACCTTTAAAGAACGTTTTGAAAATGGATTAGCTGCTATGGAAACACTTTTCCCAACATAAATGTAAGGCGAAATTGATGCCAGATGTACTTTTAGGGATGTGTATTTTAACCCGAGAATGCAGGTATGTGAGGTATTCCAGTAACACTGGGATTTCTGCCAGGGAGAAATCTCCTTGGCATCACACCAAACAGAGAACCTTTTCCATTTTGCAGAATAGGTTTTCTTAGTGGAAGGTTTCCTGTGTCCTTTCAGGATATCCAGGACAGCTTGAGAGAGATTTAGACTTGAATATTCCAAGTCCTCAAGAGCCAAGCCTAGAGTCTGAGAGACTTGATGTTCGGGTACAAGATTTTCCCTTGGGGGGCAGGACAAGACAGTGTGCCTCCTGGGAACATGCATCGGTTTGGACACTGACACGGACATTAGTAAGGGGTATCATGGCTGTCTGGCCCAGTCTGGTGCTATTAAGATCACAGATGCAGGTTGTGACCCGAGCTTGATCAGTACTCTGAAAATGAAAGGAAAAGGAGCAAAGGCATACTGGTGTCTTCCTGACCAGCCTAGAGCCAGGGCATCCAGTGAGATTGTGCCCTTGGCTGGTGATCTGCAACAGAATAGGGGCAGTAAGTGGTTTTCTTGGGAGGCACACTTCTGAACACTGAGTACAGTACCTGTCTGTTTATAGACCATTCATGATGTGCCTGGTTGATTCTGCTTAGAGCACCTGCCAGGGTATTGTCTTTGCCTGGTATATGAATGGCCTGCAGGGAGGCCTTTAATGAGTAGGCCAACTCCCATATTTTCATGGCCTCTGTGCACAGAGGATCTGACCTTGATCCCCCTTGTTTATGTAGTACATTGTGGTGGTGTTGTCATCTGTTCTGACCTGCATCACTTTGCCCTGTACCAGATGAGAGAAGACTTTTAAAGCCAGAAATACTGCTTGGAGCGCCAACAAGTTTATGTGGAGGAGTGACTCTGCACCTGAAAAGGTGACATTGGTAGTGTGCTCTCCCAAGTGAGCACCCCATCCTAACAGAGAGGCATCTGTTGTAAGCATAACTGATGGGTTTTCCCTCTGAAAGGGAACCCCTGCTCTCAGATTATGTGCATCCTTCCACCACTGTAGAGACTGAAGCACAGTTTTTGTTACTGGAATTGGTTTTGACATGGTCTTTTCTTTGGCACCAGCGTGCTCTGAAATGAAACTAAATATCCCTCATTCGGTATCGTGCTCCCAAGACAACTCCTGTTGCTGCAGCCATATGTCCCAAGATCAGCAAGTACTGCCTTGCCCAACCTGAATGAGGTAATCAGTAGCAGGATGCTCTGGGCCCTGTCCTCGGGAAGGAAGGCTCTTCCTTGTAAAGTGCCCAGTTCCGCTCCAGTGAAGTGCAGAACCTGTCAACCTGTACTGGATTGAGAATGGATTTTTCCTGGTTTATCAGGAACCCTAGAGACTAACAGATTTTGTGTTATCATCAGGTGCTCTTTTACCTGTTGTGATGACTTTCCCACGACTAGCCAGTCATCAAGGTAGGGAAAACTGAGATTCCCAGCCTTTTTAGACATGCCACTATCATTGTCAGACATTTTGTGAACATCCTGGGCACTGAGGTGAGGCCTAAGGGAAGGGCTGAGAACTGGTAGTGACCTGAAGGAAGTCTGAACCTGAGGTACTTCCTGTGAGACTCTTATTGGGATGCGTAAATATGCATCCTTTAAATCCAGAGATGCCAGCCAATCTCCTTTTTGAATGACTGGCAAGTTCAGGGACAAGGTGACCATTTTGAACCTTGGTCTTACTAGATATTGGTTCAGATGTCTGAGGTCTAGAATAGGCAGCCACTCCCCATTCTTTTTGGTGAGGAAATACGAGAGTAAAAACCTCTTTCTCTCTGAGGCCTTGGTACAGGCTTCACTGCTTTTATGTGAAGCAAAGTTCAAACCTCTTTTCCAAAAAGCTGTCTTTCCTGAAGAGAAGCTGGCTTGAACAGCTTTGATTTCAGAGGAGGGAGAGACTTGAAGCTCAGGGACAAACCCTGACTCACTAATTCCAAAACCCACTTGTCTGTGGTGATGGTCTGCCAGGCCTGGGAAAAGTGAATCTGTCTGCCCCCTGCTGGTACTAGGAATGCGGCCTTAACGACTGAGTCAGGGATTTTGTTTTGGCTGTGACTGAGGCTGGGTGGAGTGGGAGCTTCTTCTGGAGCCCCTCCTACCTCTGGCCCTGCAATACGCAGTCGGCTGTGGGTAAGGCTGCAGCTGTGGGACAGCCTGTGCCTGACAGAAGGACCTACCATAGGGTGTCCTTCCTCTGCCCCCCCCTCCCATAAGGCCTATATGAAGGAGAAGGCCTTTCCTTCAAGGAGTTACTTTTGTAGGTGGCCTCGTATTCATCCACCTTTTTCATATAATCTTCAGTGTGTTTACCGAAGAGAGAGTGATCCTCAACAGGAAAATCCATGGCCTTAGCCTGGGTATCCTGTGTCAAATTAGTAGCCCTCAGCCATGCCAGCCTTCTCAGGGCTACAGTCAGAGCCATCCACCTTGCAGCACTGTCATGGTCATCTGCTGCCATTTGGAACTGGTATTTAGATGCTTCCAGTCCAAACCTTGCTGTTTCTGCTAGGTCATCAGATATAGGGGAAGGAGCCTTCTCTGACATTGCCAAAACTGACTGCCACAGTGTTTTTTTGATACTGTGCAGCACAGGCCTGGTAATTAGCCTGTCTTACCCCCAGGGAGGTGGCTAAATACCCCTTTTTGGACATGCTGTCTATCTTCCTAGAATCCTTCTCACGTGGATGAGAGGATAGAGGAACCCTCACCTTCTCACAGGCTGCCTGCTGGACTATACCCTGATGATCAGGATGAGAGTAAAGAAATTCAGCCCCTTGCCTGTCCAGCTAGTATTTCTTATCCGCCTTTTTATCCAGAGGCGGGACAGAATTTGGATTCTGCAAGATTTTAAATAAATATTTTTTAAAGAATTTATTTATTGGCAGGAGAATTTTCTTTGTGGGTGTTGGCCCCATCATCTCCAGATATTCAGCCTCCTCCTCATCTTCTATGACCTCTGTAGTAGCTAGGTCAAGAGCATCCACTATTTTCCTTACAAAGGAAAAATGAGAAGAAAAATCTTCTGGTCTGGGAGGAGAGCCAAATTCTTGCTCTGGTGAGATCTCCAGTTCAGTGGGTTCACCATCATCAACTTCTGGTTCTTCATCATCCCCATACTCCATCTCTTGGGAGGGGAGTTCAGAGGAAGGAGTTGGTTCTTGAACCCTTGGGTGCGCTGTGGCCTAATGGAGGAGACTCTCTTGAAGATCTACTGTTACAGTAAGTAACTGTTCTATCTTCATAGAGGATAGCCCCTCCTTTGGGCCACACCTTTGGAACGATTTCCAGGCAGTACACAAGGTACCCAGGGAGGATGGCTGACCTGATATGCAATCAGGACAGAAGGCCTTACAGTACTGCAAGGCCAAAGTCAGAAGATCTATGAAAGACTATGTCTAGATAGTAGTGCTTAGTTAAAGGATACACAGTGCTCCACGTGGCAGCAGCACATGTGTCAGCTGCAGAAACATTCTGTAAACAAGCAACGGAAGTGGCCATACCATGTGTGGATTGGCAAGGCACAGCACCAGGAAGTTCTTTACCACACTTCCAATAACAAAACTCAATTCAATGAGTCAGCCATTTAGACAAACACAGTTTAGTCACAGGGGCGCCCTCTTTTCTAGGGTTTAATGGGACAAACAGCGTAGAGGACTTTCTGCAATCCTTAGTGCAATCAAGATAGAAAGTACAGTTTCGTAAGAACTTACTGCAACAGATCTTCGAGAGAGGCTCTTGCAGCAGGCAGTAACCATAAGGACTAAGCCGCCAGGACCCCACGGAAACCTTCTAGCTAGCAGTCTTCAGTGGGGGAACGCCCCCGATGACAGCCCGCCCAAACGTCAGCCAATGGTATAAAGGGGGTGGTCCCCAGCCCCACCTCAGTTCTCCCACCAGAAACACGGAGTCTAGGATGGAAGGAAAACCAGGTAGCTTCATGCCCAGAAAGAAAAAGAAAGGCGAAAGGCAAAAGGAAACACCAGGGGAAAGGAGGGAGGGAAAGTAGCGTCTGCTGCAAGAGCTCTTCTCAAAGATCTACTGTTACGGTAAGTTCTTACGTAACTGTAAGGTCTTACTTCGAGTTGGAGCTCTTGCAGCAGGCAATAACCATAAGGACAGAGTCCCAAGCAGTCGAAGGAGAAGGAACGGACAGGCATGGGTGGAGGCTTAAGATAGCCAACAGAATTAGGAAAGCAGGTCTTGAAGAACTGCAAGGCCGACCCAGTCCTACGCCTGGAGGCAACATCCAACCTATAGTGCTTGATGAAGGTGTGAACGGAACTCCAGGTCGCAGCTGCAGAGACATTCCTCAATGAGGCAAAGGAGACAGAAACTCCCCTGGTGGAATGGCCTTTTACCAAACCCGGTAAAGGCTTGTCATACTTCTGGTAACAGAAAACAATGCAGTTAATTAACCACTTTGACAAGGTTTGTTTAGAAACTGGTGCTCCCTGAGATTTTGGAGAAAATGAAACAAAGAGCTGGTCAGTCTTACGAAAAGAGGCTGTGCCGTTGAGGTAGAACCGAAGTGTCCAGTGGACGTCCAGAGTATGTAATAAAGCTTCACCCTGATTGGAGTACTCTGGATAATAAACTGGAAGGTAGATGTCTTGATTTAAGGTGAATTCAGACACCACCTTGGGCAGGAACTTAGGATTAGTTCATAAGGACACCCTGTCCCTGTGAAAAACTAAATAAATCTCTCTACACATCAGAGCCTGGAGCTCGGAAATCCTCCGAGCAGAAGTAACAGCAACCAAAAATAATGCTTTCCACGAAAGAAAGCATAGCTCACATTCTGCGTCTGGCTCGAAGGGGGGGGTGCATGAGTTTCTCGAACATAAAGAGAAGATCCCATGGTGGGACAGGGTCCCAAATGGGAGGCTTTAGATGCAATATGCCCCACAAAAAGGTGCAGGACAACTCCGATTGGGCAAAGAGTTTACCCTCCAAAGGAGCGTAATATGCAGAGATAACAGAAAGGTGCACCTCAATGGAAGAGTAGCTCAGATTGTTCTGAAACAGAAAGAGGAGCTACTCAAGCACGGCATTCACTGGAGAAGAGAAAGGATTAAGGCTTTGGGCAGAGGTCCAAAGACAAAACCTCTTCCACTTCATAGCATAGGTCACCCTAGTGGAAAGCTTCCTAGCAGCTACTAGGATCTCTGCTATGCCAGGCGAGACCCCAAACCTTGCAACTGCTAAGTCTGCAGGAGCCAAGTATGTAGGGGTAGAGACTTGAGGTCTGGATGGACTAAGGTGCAATGGTCCTGGGACAGTAAGTGGGAGCTCAGGGGCAGAGGACCGGGGGTTCCGTCGCTAGCTGCTGAAGCAGAGGGAACCAGATCTGCCGAAGCCAGAAGGGGGCAACAAGGATAATCTCTGCCCCCTCTGCCTGAAGCTTGAGCAGCGCACTCTGCAAAGGAGGAAAGGGAAGGAAGGTGTAGAGGAACCTCCCTGTCCAGCAGAGGGACAATGCATCTCACCAGAAAACTCCAAGCCCTGAATCTAGTGAGTAAAAATTGGGCAGTCTGGTGTTGGATGGGGACACGAAGATGTCTAACTCTGCTCTCCCCATCTGTCGAACGGCTGGTCTGTGACCGAGTGAAGTAACTCCCACTCATGAGCATTGGACAGAGACATTGCTTAAGTCGTTGGCCAAGACATTTTGGACACCTGGAACATGCACAGCTGAGAGTTCTAGGTGGTGTTCGAGGGCCCAAAATCAGACCATCACGGCCTCTCTGCAGAGGGGATAAGAATGAGTCCTACCTTGCTTGTTGATGTAAAATACTATGGACATATTGTCCATCTGAATGAGGAGAGGGCCTGGAGGGAGGTCCATTTGAAATGCTTGCAGGGCGTAAACGACCACCCGCATCTCCAGGATGTTCATGTGAAGGGATTGCTCCAGTGGAGACCAGGTCTGCCGAGTCTGTCTGTCTGACCCCGAGGCATCTGTAGTCAGAATCCTCCTCAGAGGGTCCTGCCTGAAGGGAACTCCCTTGACAAGATTGTCAGAGTCCATACACCAGGACAGAGTCCAATGAACTGGGTCCGAGACAAATGGGGACATCCAGGTTGTCGGACCACTGGTGCCACTGCACCCTGAGTGTCCACTGAGGAACCCTCATGTGGAGGCGGGCCCATGGGACAGTTGGAATGGTGGCTGCCATGGGGCTGAGTAACCCCTCAGGTAGGTTCGGGCCCAAATGTGGTGGGACAAGGCCACCATCTGAGCCTGATCCCAAAGGCAATCTGACCTGTCTGTGGGGAGGAAGACCTTGCCCTGAACTGTGTCGAGGACTGCTCTGAAGAACTGGAGTCCCTGATTGGGCCATGGGGACAACTTTAGTAAATTCAGGGTGATCCCCAACTTCCGGAAGAGTGTAATGGTATCTCAGAGTGCACGAAGCAGCTGATCCTCTGAGGGAGCTGTTAGGAGCCAGTCTAAATAGGGACAGATGTAATGGCCATGTCTCCTGAGGGCCGCAGCCACCACCGCTAGGCACTCGGTGAAGACTCTAGGCTGAACGGCAAAGCCTGAAACTGGTAATGGCTGCCTTGAAAGAGGAAGCGCAGGTACTTCCTGTGGGGCTAAAACACCAGGACATGCAGGTATGTATCCTGCATATCCAGGGAGCAGAGCCAGTCCCCTTGGTGCAGGAGTAGGATTAGACCTGGAAGTGTAACCATCCTGAACCTCTTGTACTTGATGTATTTGTTCAGGTGACTGAGGTCCAAGATGAGCCGAAGGTCCCCGATCTTTTTGGAAATGAGGAAGAAGTGGGAATAAAATCCCCTTCCTCTCTAGCCCAGTGGTACTGGCTCAATAGCCCATTTTTGGAGCACAGCTTGAATTTCCCCCTCGATTAGACTATGTGAGAAGGAGGGTAATGGGAGGGCACTGGTGAATTTTCTGGTGGCCTCTCCAGGAACTCCAGGGTATGTTCCCTCTCTACGAGCTGGAGGGCCCAAAGTTTGGTTGTAATCTGTCTCTGACCCTCCAGATAGAGGGAGAAGTGACCCCCCCCCCACTGCCTCCCTCAGGGATTCTGCTCGAGGAGGGGGTGTCTGGCAAGGTGTCAGGCCATTGCTCACGGGGTGGGGAGAGCAGCCTGGGATGACTTTGCATCTATAGAGGTAGAATCCCCAGGTGTCTGGGGGTGGCTTTGCGCTTGAAACCACCCCGCTGCTGGGGCTGATTTCTGGGCTGCTGCGTGAGGGCTTATGAAAGGGCTGTTTCTTATAAGGCCAATGGTTCGATTTCTACATCTTTTGAACAGACCAAATGGCCTTCCCAGAGTCCTGAAGATGAATAATCAGCTTTTCTGCCTTGTCCCCAAACAAGACTGATCCTTTGTAGGGAAGATCCATAATGCCGGACTGCAGGTCCCCGAGTAAAATGAGAGACCCGGAGCCATGCGTGGCGTCTAAAGCAGATGCCCGTGGCGGCTGCCCTGGATGCAGTGTCTGGCGTGTCATACAAGGTCCCGAGAACATGGGTGGCTACGTCCAACCCAGACTTGAGCAGGTCCATGAGCTCAGTCTTTTGGGTAGAGTCTGGCAAAGCCTGAGCTAGCTACAACCCCTTCTCCCACAAGGCAATCTGGTATTGCACCATGTGAATGAGAAAGTTAAGGGATCTAAAGGAGCAGGTGGAGGAAGAACAGACCTTCTTGCCCATTTGGTCAATAATTTTGGACTCTTGGTGCAGAGGCTGGTTGCTTAAATGCTTGGGCTTCTTGGACCTATCATGAGCTGCTGTTATGACCAGTGAGTCCGCTACAGGGTGCTCCGCCAAGGACGACTCATCCTGGGGAGCCCTGTATAGCAGGCCTGTTTTTTTAGAAATAGCTGAGGTCAATGATGGGTACTTCCAGGTAAGCCCAGTGAGGTCCTGGAAGGCGCTGACCAGTGGAGGGACCACAAGAGGATTAGGCTCTTTCCGCCTCAGGTATTTCACAAGTCTACACCTCTCGGCTTCCAGGTCCTCGGTTTCTCAGCCGTTGATGGCTTGGATATGCCTTATGATGTCCATAAACGATGGATCATCAGGAAGTGATCTAGGGGTGTCCTTGTTGTCAGGAGAGGGAGGATGACCCCTTGGTTCCAACTCATCCAAGACCGAGGAGGATGAGCTGTAGCTAGAGTCCACCGAGGTGGAAGAGGAGGAGCTATGCCGGCGTCCGCTATGGGACTGATGCCGGTGTCGGCCTGACAGCTGGGAGGATGAGTGTCTGCGCCTCTGCCCTCTGTGTTTGGGTCTTCCCCTGTGCCTACCATCGAAGCACGGTGAAGGACTTCTCAGGTCCAGGGTCAGCTGCTGAGGTACCAGCTGCAGATCCAGCTCCAGTTCAGACTCTGTCTCCAGCTCCAGTTCTATAATAACTGGTTCCAAGGGTTTAGGTGGAAGACGGTCCCCTTTTATCTCGTTCCACCAAAATTTAAAAAGGTCCTTGACCTCGCTCAGTGGGATTTGGGGACTCGAAGGGCCGGCCAGTACCTGAAGCTGTGGACGAGCTGGCATCGGTGTATCCGGTGCCAATGTACCTGGCATTGGTGTAGCAGGCACTGGTGGAACTGGCTTTGGAGAGGCCGGGATCGGACGTCCCGGTGCTTCATCAAGCCTAGGACTGGTTAGCATCCTGTCCTCCCATGAGGGAGTAGAGGTCTCTACCAGCAATGTCAGTTGGTCCAGCGATGGTAGGGCTGTCATCGGGTTTAACATCAGGGTACCCGGCTTCTCCCTCGGAGGTGGCGGTGGCTGGCAACAGTCCAGAGGGGAGGTTGTCACAGGCTCGGCCAGGGCCCGTGGAGTAGTCAGCAGGGAGTGAGGCGGAGATGTCCCAGAGTGTTAAGAGGAGGACATTTGCTCCTGACAACAGGGTACTTTGTCGAAAGACTTAGAGGAACAGCCTGACTTCTGGGCCAGATGGACAACGGGTGATGACCTGCCGCCCGATTTAGAACCGGCCCAACCACCTGAGGAGGAGGTGGACGCTTTAAGTGTTGCCTTCACCTGCAGGGGCTGGACGGCAGTCCCGGACCCTGACGAACCTCCTCCCATCGCCAACACCAGAGCGGGCAGTTTAACAACCGGCTGCCTGGAGGCAGTGAGGGCAGACTGGTCCAACCCCCCTGTGGGAGGACAAACCCGAAGAGGTCTTCTTTCTACTCAAACCATGAATGGGAGCGAGTCTGGGCCTTCTCCATCTCCTTGTCCTGGGACTTATGCTTCCCTGAGGCCTTCTTCTTCTCCTTGTGGATCTCTGACGATGAAGACATCGAGACCGAAGAGGAGGAGGAAGAGCTTTTCCCCGAAGGTGTTTTTTGCATGGCAGCAAGCTGTTCTAAAAGGTGTGCCTTAAGGGCCTTCTGGCAGTGGATCCATCATCCTCTGGTTGAACTACTGGCAGTGTTTGCAGGCCGAGGTGTCATGGTCTGGGCCCAAGCAGAGGAGGCAAGCATTGTGGCAGTCTTTTGATGAGAGCTGCTTGCTGCACGCATACAAAGATTTTCTTCATTCGACGGATGAAATGGAAGAGGCCGAGGAAGAAGAAATGCAGAAATAAATCACTTGGTTTTTGAGAAAATAAAGAAAAATGCAATAAAGCATGAAGGCAGTCGACTGAAGCAGGAGGTGCCCAAGGAGCCAATGCGAACGTGTCTAAGGCGGGAAAAAGAACTGAGGTGGGGCTGGGGACACCCCCTTTATACCACTGGATGACGTCAGGGTGGGCCAACATCAGAGGGGGTTCCCCGCTGAAGACTGCTAGTTAGAAGGTTTCTGCAGGATCCTGGCGGCTAGTCCTTATGGTTCTTGCCTGCTGCAAAAGCTCTAACTCCAAGTATGATCTGTAGTTGTCTATGTACATCAAGTGTATGGAACAATGCCTAATCCTTGTTAACAAGCTCAGGATAATAGACAGGAAGGTTTTATGATCCGATTCAATGAGCAATCTGAGAACTCTGGGTACAAAATATGGACTGATTCACAAAGACACTGACTTTGTAAAAAATCGAGTACTGAAACTCACGCATTATAACCTGAAAAGTGAAAATCCTACAAGGAGAAGTTATGGAGATCAAAAACAGCATTTTCGGCCAGCCAGACGGCGCTGGACGTCACACCTCGTACCATGCCGGCGACCCAGGTTTGGGAACAGACTCAGGCCACTGGGAGTCAGCTGGGGAGAGAAGGATCGAGCGCCCAACGGCTGGCTCTCCTTCTCTGGGGAGGGATGGGAGCTAACCCCGCCGCGATACTGCCACCTCCCAGTGACCACAGGTATCTGGCATTGCAGCTAGGGGGAAGCTAAGAAGGGGAGGGACCGACGTCATCTGAGGACCTGAGCAGAGACACATCTCCGCACGCCTCTGTCTCACTGACCCTCCTAGCAAGTCAACGTTGGCAGAGGGGCAGGAGCAACAGTAATGAGGAAAAAATCCTCGTCGATCCTAGGTGACTACTCCTCCAGCCCCGAACATCCACAAGGCCAAGGGAAGACTCTGCTGTGCAGGCGCATGCTCCCCTGAAAGTTGAGGGAGGTAAGTGGGGAACCTTCCTCGCCTCACTCGGGGGGGGGGGGTATCCGAGCCTCTAGAATTACCTGAATAGCGCTGCACTCTAGGGGCAAACTCCTCGGTGACTGGATTGTGTATGTGTGTGTGTGTGTGTGGATATGAGGGGAACGACTGGGATAGTAAGGAGGAAAAACAATAAGTTAAAAAAAATAAAAAAAACATTTTCCAAAAAAGAAAACACACCTCATACATTGCAGCAGGCTCAAACACAGCCAAAGTCAGTTTCTCAAGTATGAAATTTAGATCAAACGGTACAAAAAGGTCACTGAACTCACCCAGCTACAATTAAACCGCTGTCCACACCAGAATTGTGCTACAAGAATCAGGCCGTTTATTGAAGTTACACAGGAGGATGAAGCTGAGCCCCTCACACAGAGGACGCCCACACAGACTGACTGTTTAACCCTAGTGGGTCTTTATCAAAGCATAGATTGAAATGTCAGTCTGTGGGGGCGGTTTAATTGTAGCTGGGCGAGTTCAGTGACCTTTTTGTACTATTTGAGCATTTTGGGTCATACTGAACGGGGCCCCTACAGGTGGCTCTTACAGTTTTTCCTATGGATTCCATATGAAATTTAGGTCCCAAGGCAGAATCAGTTTTCAAACAGGGGGACACAAGCAGAATATCCTTTAGGAACGTACAGAACACTTCTAGTTGTGCCACTGTGTGTCATCAACAGGGGCACAGAAAGCCAAAACAGCAGTCAAGTGCACCTTAATGGGCAGTACTGGAGGCCAGAATCTGATAGAGGCAGAAGGTAGACCAGTACAGTATTTACAGAACAACTGAATAGTTCCTCTGAACCGGAAGCACATAATACGGAAAAGCGATTCCATTTAAAAAAAAAAAAATTAAAAATTTGTTGCGTCTCATGGAAGGCTTTCTAGCCACAAGCAAGATATCAGCCACCTGGTGGGGAACACCAAAACAGGCAATGGTTACGTCTTCAGGAGCCACGCATGCAGATGCTGTGACCGGGGGCAGGTTTATATGGACCAGGGACCCCATGTTCTGCGATAGCAAACCCCGACAATGGGAGAGCTGAGGAAGAGACTCCACTGCCAGATACTGCAGAAGTGTGCACCTGGGGCACAGAAACCCAGGGGCAAGGTATCACTTGACCGGGGAGGTATCAGCAACGCAAAACAGGAAAGGGACCTGGAGGTAATCATCTCTGATGACCTGAAGGTAGCAAATCAGTGTAATAAGGCAGTTGGCAAGGCTAGCAGGATGCTCAGGTGCATAGGGAGGGGCATCACAAGCAGAAAGAGGGAGGTAGTATTTCCCCTGTACCAAGACCCCACCTCTAGTACTGTGTCCAGTTCTGAAGGCCCCACCTCTGGAAGGACATAGATAGGGTGGAGGAAGCACAAAGGACAGCTACCAAAATGGTGCAGAGCCTGCATCAGAAGCCCTACCAGGAAAAACTCAAGGAACTAAATATGTACTCTCTAGAGGAAAGGAGGGAAAGGGGGGATATGATAGAAATGTTCAGATACCTCAAAGGTATTAAATAAAGTACAGGAAGGTAGCATTCTCTATAGAAAAAGATGCTCCAGGACAAGGGATCACGCCAGAAGACGGGGGGGTTCAGAGGAGACGTGAGGAAATTCTTCATGGAGAGGGTGGTGAATACCTGGAACAGCCTCTCAGCAGAGGTGGTGGGTGCTAAAATGGTAACAGGATTCAAGCATGCATGGGATAGACACAAGGGGACCTTAGAAGTAAGGCAAGTGGGGGGGGGGGATCGAGTAGGGTCTGCAGTGGCACAGAAAGTAGAGAATATAGGGCAGACTAGGTGAGCCAACAGGTCCTTATCTGCCGACAACTTCTATGTTTCTATGTAAGTGGAAACCAGATCTGGCAAAGCCAGAAGGGGGCCACCAGTATCCGGGAGCTGGGAGTGTCTTGGGGTCAGAGGAGCTGTGCAGAGGCAGGATTCACATCAGATCACAGTGTTTGGACACTTAAATTAACTTGTGCCTGCAGCCTGTACTACAACAAGGCTTCCTGGCTGAAATGCTCCACCCTTGCTCTTGTGAGCCAATCGGGAGACTACTATTGTCAAGGGGAGTTTAAGGGCTTAGGCCTAGCGGGCCTCTCCACTGAGAGCCTCAAGCTAAAGAGACGAGCCTAAGGGCGACACACTTGGGGCGACAGTGGGCAGGAAACGCTGCACTCCAAGTGTAAAACCCACTGATGTTATATCTATGCATACACTGTAAAAATAAACAGTTCTTGAGAAGAGTCAATACCCAGCATCAATACGTACACGAATAAGTAAGTACAAAAGTGGGTGTTATGGCTTAGGCTGTTATGCAATATAAAAAAGGGGTGGTAATTTGTATTGTAAATTAATATAATTTCATATGGTACTCTGGTAATGTGTTTCATGATGTACTGATGCTGTAGTGTTGATTTTTTTTGTTTTCGAAGTGTTGTTAAGTAACTGGTTAGGTAAATACAGAAATTTTTTTTAAGTACAGTCATTTGTATCAGGGGTTAGGCTACAGAAGGAAAGGGTAATAGGTGAAGACTAGGTCACAATTTTGTACTGCAGAAACACCTTTTATAGGGTAACTATATAGTGAATAACAGTTAAAAGTTCAATTGTATAGAATAACCATAGTGCAAATATAGCTGGACCACAGGTACAGAAGATGTTGGAGAATAGGAGCATTTATAGACATCAGGGAACTGGGAAAAGGGTGATGTGCTGTAATAGCTGTAGGGTTGCAGTGTTCCTGGGGACCGTCTGGGTAAAAGGGGGATGTACAGGGTGCAGAAGCCAAGAACATATAATGGCAATAAATGAGCAATTAAAGGCATAAGTAAAGCAGCTCAGATGGGGGTTGAGGAGGATGCAGTAGATTGTACAAGAAGCTGGGCTGGGGAGAGGAAAACAGATGGGTGTTGCTCAGGGAACAGGAGTCGGCAGGCAGTGGATGAGGTTTAATGGTAGTAACCAAGATCCAATGGGTACACTATCTCGGAGGGCTAGAGAGCCAATGGAAGAGGAATGGCAAATAGTGGGGAGAATAGGTGGGACTGGGAGAGAAAAAATAGGAGAGTGAAAATTCACAGACGTTCCCTTACAAAATAGATTTCTCCCACTGTCTAAGTGATACTGAAGTAGAAGGAGAGGTGTGTGTGTGTGTGTGTGGGGGGGACAGTAGGGATAAGAAAGGGTTTAAGGGAAATAGGACAAGAGAATGAGGGTAACATGCTACAAAGTATGACACCAGGCCACACTACATTACCTCGAGGATACCATGGAGAAGCAGTAGCTGGACTATGGTAAGCTTGTGAAGGGTACCTTCTGCTCAGGAACAGGAGACGGCAGGCAGTGGATCTGCGGCCTATAATGTAGGTAGGGAAAACAGACAGACTAGATGGGCCAAGCGGTCCTTATCTGCCGTCAAAGTCTATGTTTCTATTACCTATACCAAATTCCTGTGGCACTCTTGGGGAGCTGAGACAGCCAGGAGGAGGCACCAGTGACTGTGGAAAGGGAAGATGTGAAGGACACCCATAGTAGAGACCCCAAGGAGAGTGCATACTCCAGAGGATGAGGAAGCAGCTCCTGGTGGGGGACTCAGTCAGGGAGATAAATTTAGGAATAGGAAAGGGGATGGAGAGAGAGGTCAGATGTCTACCTGGCGCCACAGCCCCGGAGGTATGGGAATCATATACAAATGATTGCTAAAGCAGCAGGAAGGAATGGATGTCATTGTCCACCTCTTGACTAATGACCTGACTAAGGATGGGCTGGAACAGTGCAGGAAGATTTTAGAGAACGGAAAGTGCCCTTAGGTGGTAAGCTCAATAGCTTTTGCTGAGGTGCTATCTGTCTATGACAGGGGACAG
The DNA here is from genome assembly GCA_016271365.2 of Neoceratodus forsteri. Taxonomy (NCBI): domain Eukaryota; kingdom Metazoa; phylum Chordata; order Ceratodontiformes; family Ceratodontidae; genus Neoceratodus; species Neoceratodus forsteri. The sequence continues at coordinate 516,567,960 of CM028137.1, forward strand.
GAAAGAGTTCTCCACACCAGGGTATTCAACTCATGGCTGAAAGAATGGTGTAAAGAGAAGGGGTTTGGCTACACTGGGGACCCACCTGGCAAGATGAGGGCCTATACAGAGTAATGGTTTGCATCTGTCCGTGAGCGGTACCACAGTCCTCAGTGAACAGTTTATATGTTACTTTAATGTACATTTAAACTAGCCGGTGGGGGTGGTGGAAGGAACAGGGAAAGCAGAAACTGCCACCACCCACTGACTGTGGTGATGAGAGAAGAGATTCCAAGGGAAGAGAACCACCCCATATTGCAAATTAATAAAGGAAGCAGGGTGTTAGTAACAGAGAGGGAGGAACAGTAACATTAAAAAGAAAGGGGTGAATGAATGTTGGGGCAAAAAGGAAAAAGGCAGTAAAAGCAGGATGCTAACAGAATCTGGAAAGCCATGCGTGCAAATGCTTTCAGTCTAGGAAATAAGATGCCAGATTTAGAGGTCATAATGGCAGAAGCCGGCCTGGACATTGCGGCCATTACCAAATCATGGTGCACTGAAAACCAGGACTGGGACATGGCCATACCAGGCTATACTCTGTTCAGGAAGGACAGGTGGGGTAGTCAGGATAGTGTGTGGTGTTTTATGTGAAGTAAAGCATAAAGGCAACAGAGATACATGGACGACAGGAGTGGCTGAGGTACTGTAGGTCACATCCCGGAAAAGGGGAATGGAGCCATTATTCGCTTTGCTGTCATTTACAGACTGCCATCACAGGGTGAGGAGTTAGATAATGTACTGGTAGAAGCCACTGGCAGGATGGCAGAAAAGGAGTGCTGTTGAAGGTGAGGATTTTAAATGTCTCCCCAGATGCGAACTGGAGCGTCCCCGTTGTGGCTTCAAATATAAGTACATACATCCTGGACTAACTGCAAGGGGCATTCTTCAGGCAGCTAGTCAGTGAACCCATGCATAATGGGCAATACTGGACCTAGTACTCAGGGACAGTGTTGTGGGAGACCACCTAGGGAACAGTGATCACCGAACAGTGTGGTTCAATAGAAGGACGGCTGCAGAATCTAATCACACAAGGATAAGAGTCCTGGATATTAGGAAAGCAGATTTTATAAAGATGGGTGAATGCTTCATGAATGAACCGGCATCGGGGGAAACAAGTGAAGTGGAAGAACAGTGGACAAAACTAAAAGGGGGCATAACTAAGGCAACAGACCTATGCATCTAACAGGTAAGAGTAAGAGAAAAAGGAGACCTCTTTGGTTCTCAAAAGAGGTAGCTAAAAAGGTTGGGGCTCAAAAAGTAGCATGCAGAAAATGAAACTCAGAGGGAAGAGGATAGAGAAGTGTACAGGAGAAACAGAGAGAAGAAGGGAAAGCAGTAAGAGCAAAGTCACAAACTGAAGAGAAAATAGCCCAGGAGGTAACAAGAATGGACAAGACATTTTTTTAGGTATAAGTGAAATAAGGAAAACCAGGAGAGGGACTGTAAGGTTAAGAAAGGATATGGAAGCCGATTCCCTATGGCGTAGAGGGTCATAAGGCCAGACGCTTAGCACTCAGCCATGCTGGCAAACTCAGGTTTGAGAACGAGCCCGGGACGCTGAAGGTCGGTGGGGGAGGGATCGAACGGCATTAGGACTGCGCCTTCCCAGGGAAGGCCATGGATAAGAGATCGCCTTGGGAGGGCCCCAGGCGGTAGTCTGAGGTGCCCGACGTGGCGGCACAATGGACATATGGGGCGGAGTTTGCGGCAGGACATTGCCTTGTTGAGCCGCGCTCCGAGGGGACAACAAAAAGAAGTAAAAAACCCCACTCCTGGGGATAGATGAGGGCACCTTGGCCTCCTCAGCCCACACTCCCAACTCCGGACCAACCTCCTCTCCATTGGGGCTCACTCGTGTGCACTGCACTTTCCCCTTAGATACAGTGCCCTGGGTGGATAGGGCGGCCCTACCTCCAGAGGGTTCAGACCCGGAGGTGGTGCTGGGGTACACGAGAGAGGAGGGGAGAAGAAGTTACAGAGGGAAGTAGAGGCTGGGAGCCCCAAGGATGCTGGAAAGAGTTCTCCAGGCAAGTGGAGATAAATAAAGTTACAAAAAAAATAACTAAAAGGATATGAGGATATTGCTGATAAGGACCAGGAAAAGGCGGCAATCTTGAACAAATATTTTTGTTCAGTGTTCACAATGGAGGGAAAAGAGGATGGGCTACAAAAACATAAAAGGAACTCTGTAGAAAGAGAGAGGGACACAACTGCTTTTCCAATGGAGAGTCCTAAGGGGACTTTCTAATCCTAAGGCGGAGAAAGCAATGGGGTGCATCCTAGGGTGTGGAGATATCTCAGAGAGGTACTGGCTGCACCTTTGACAATACTTTTCAACTGCTTACTTGAAATAGGTGTCGTTCTGGAGGACTGGAGAATGGCAGATGTAGTTCCACTCTGTAAGAGTGGTAGTAGGGAGGAGGCTAGCCACATTGGTGGTGGGAAAGTTAATGGAATCACTGCTGAAGGAGAGGATAGTGGTATATCTTGAATCAAATGGGTTGCAAGACCCAAGACAGCATGGATTCATGAGTGGGAGGTCATGTCTAACGAATGTGACAGATTTCTTTGATTGGGTGACCAAGGAATTAGATCAAGGTGGAGCGGTGGATGTGGCCAACCTAGACTTTAGAAAGGCATTCAACTCCGTTCCAAACAGGGCATGGGGCAAAAGGAAAACTGGGTCAGAAATTAGTTGGGAGATAACCAGCAGAGGGTGGCAGTGAATGGAGTTTTCTCAGAGAGGGGAGGGTGACAAAGCAGGATGCCTCTGGGATCAGTGCTGGGACCAGTCCTCTTTAATATCTTTATAAGAGACACTGCAGAGGATCTAGAGGGAAAGGTCTGCCTATTTGTGGATGACACCAAAATCTGCAATAGGGTGGATACTCCAGGTGGGGTGAAAAGGATGAGCAGAGACCTCAAAAATTTTTAAGAGTGGGCAAGAGTATGGCAGCTGTTTTTTTTTTAATTTTTTTTTTTTATTTTTATTGAGCTTGTTACATTTGGTACATGATATCTTGAATAGTACATCACTTTGTTGTAATTACAATAATAAAATGTTAACCGTCATTACAGTACATTTGGGATTTACTTTATATAAAAATTGTTGCCGTATTCAAGAAATATCCAACAAGTTTATCCAGCCTGGACCTAAATACACTGGTTTAGAACTAATCATTTAGCAGCTATTTCTTTACCCCAACATTTAATATTCCTACTGAGAAACCTGTGAAAATTACTTTGTTATATTCTCTTTAGGTTTGAATCCCTCATAGCCCCTCTCCTCCCCCGTATTTCCATTCCGCCCCTACCTTCATTTAAGGGGAAAAATCAGGATCAAGAGAAGCTTGATAAATAGTCCTCTCCTCCATTTTTGCATGTAGTTAGGTCCTTTATGCTGGATTTTGGAGTTAGGACCTCCCATATAATATATCTGTCTCGTAATTGGTCTCCAGTCTAATATTGTAGGTATTTTATCAGTCATCCATTTTCTAGTTACTGCTTTCTGAGCTGCTAATAAAAAAATTGGAAGTAGCGTTTTCCACCAAGGTGGAGAGTGATCGAGGTAGACAGACAGCAAAACCTGTTCCCCTGTGAGTTCAACATTTTCATCTAAACATCTAGATATTTCATCTTGAGGTGAACTCCAAAATGGCATCATATATGGACATAGCCAGAAAATATGACCGAGCGAAGCATGGCGACAGCCACAACCAGGCCAACACCGGCCATACCTCTCTGGTAGATAATGTCTAAGAACCACCAGGGAGCAAAAAATCTCATTCAGCACTTCCAGGCAAAATCACGCCATGTTGGGGACAAAGCAACTTTAATGGCATAAATAGTAGCCCCTGACCAGGCTTCCCAGAAAACCTTAAGATCAAGGTCTCTATTCCACTATGATAGGATGGATTTAGTGTTTAGGGTTGATTCATCCCTCAACACCCCATAGATGGATCCAATTAGGTGATTCCCCAGACCTCCCCGCGAAGCTTAGTCAAATAGTTTTAGTAGTCCCAATGGTGGGTTCAGTAAGATAGGCTGAATGTAGGGATTTCTAAGAATATGGTTACGAACCTGGAAATAGCAGAATTGGTCTGAATGACGTAGAGAGAAACAGGATTTTATTAAGTTAAAGGTACGAATACCTTGAGGTGATAGAAACTGATTGAAATGTGATAGGCCAAGTCGTCTCCATCTTTTGAAGGCGAGGTCTATGGAGTTTGGGAGGAACGTCTCCTCCTCCGTAATTAGTTTACAATTTTCATAAGTAGAGCGAATTGTTTTTGTTAGTCTCAATTTTTTCCATATCCGGTATGTATGAGCTGTTATTTTAGTAAAGGCGCTATGGGGTAAAGATCAGTCCTCAGAGGATAAAAGTATCTCATGTATATCAAATAGGTCATTGATTTGAAATTCCAAAGTTTTCCAAGGTGTTTGATAGTCTTCTGCTAGCCACATAAGAAGGTTACACAGAAATGCGGCTTTAGCATAAAGAGTGAGGTCTGGCCATGACACCCACCTTGAGCCAGGGAGAGTTTCAAGATAGATAACAATCCTGGGACGACCCTGCCCCCAGATGAAATTGGAAATCATCTTATCCCAAGATTTGAGATAGAAAGAAAATGGGAAGCTAGGAAGGTTCTGTATAAGATACAGAAGACGCAGTAAGATGTTCATTTTTATTGTGGTTATCCTCTGGTGGAATGGGAAAATCACAGGGGTCCATTTGGTAAGGTCTGATTGGAAGTTAAGCGTTAAAGGTTCATAATTCACCAATTCTAATACCTCCGGGGTTGAGAGGTAGGTAAACACCCAAATGTTTTATTTTTGTTGCTAGCCATTTGAAGGGATATGTTCGTTTTAGGACCACTGGTGGGGAAAAATTATATATTAATATTTCCATTTTTAAATCATTCAGTTTAAATCCCGCAAAGCCCTCAAATTTCTTTATAACTTTCCAGGCAGAGGGAACTGAGGTTCCAGGGGAGATCAAGGATAGCATGACATCATCAGCAAATAAGCTGACTTTATATTCATGTTGGGCTATTGGTATTCCCTCAATTTCTCTACTCTTTCTCAGGGCCTGAGCCAAAGGCTCCATATAAAGTGCAAAGAGAGCAGGGGAGAGAGGGCAACCCTGTCTAGTACCCTGACTCACCTGTATGGGAGTAGAAATGGCTCCATTAACCCTAATATTCGCTCTAGGGGAGGTATGTAATTTTTGTATGCAGGTTATAAATGAGGCCGGAAAATGGGAAGGCTCTTAGGGTGTCCCAGAGGAATGGCCAGGAAATCCTGTCAAACGCCTTTTCTGCATCAAGGCTGATAAAGGCGGCAGGAATATTTCTCAATAACATATTCTTGTAAAATCAGTATTTTCCGAATATTATCCGATGTCGTTCATCCTCTGATAAAACCTGATTGATCCAGATTAATAATAAGGGGAAGCAATTTTTATATTCGTTTGGCCCAAATAGCAGTGAATATCTTACAGTCCTGATTTAATATGGAAATTGGGTGATATGAAATAGGGTTTGTTGGATCTTTACCTGGTTTCAGGATTGGGGCTAGAGAAGCACAGTTCCATGAAGGAGGGGGTGGTGAATCCCCATTAGCAATCTCCTGGTATAGAGTATGCAAACAAGGAAGAAGAGTAGTCAAGAATTTGCGATACCACTCTGATATAAACCCATCCAGACCCGGACAACGGGCAGGTTTGAGGTTCTTTATAGCTTCCAATATCTCCGTATGAGAGATCTGCACCTCTAAGGCATTGGCCTGTGCCTCGTCTATTGAGGGCAATTTGAGACGTGTGAGAAAGGAGGTTCTATCCTCTTCTGGTACCCCTGGTTCCTCCGAATATAAATTTGAGAAGAACTCTGAAAATGTTTGTTTTATATGGGACTCTACATTACCTGCTTATCCAGTAATGGGGGGGGATCTGTTTTTTAAAATTGTGGAGGCAGATTTCCTGGCCCTCAATTTATAGGCCAATTTTCTGGAACCCTGAGGACCCCCTTCATGAGTGGAATGTTGTAGATATATTAATTTCTATTGGATTTTACTATCCATAATATTTTGTAAAGCCCGTTTGGTGTCCCTGATCTTTGTTTGAAGTTCTTAGTCTCCTTCTCTATAAAATAATTGATAGTTTAACAATTCATCTGTAAGTTATTGACACTTTGCCTCTCTTTCTCTAGTTTTTTCAACTGTATAAGCTAGTATTTCCCCTCTGATGGTGGCTTTCAATGTATCCCAGAGGATAGCTTCAGTGGGCACAGAGGGGGCATTATCTGTAAGAAATTAGGGAATTCTAGCTTTATTCATGTCTTGAAATTCTTTATCTTGTAGTAGTATGGGGTTCATTCTCCACAGGGATGTTCTCGAGGCTCTCCCTACATCTATTTTTAAAATTAGGGGGTGGTGGTCTGAAATTGGTTTCAGGCCAATAGAAATATCCTGTATCTTGGAATAATGTTCACATATAGTGAAGAAATAATCCAGCTGAGAATAAGAATGAAATCTTGGGGAACAGTATGTATATCCCCGGGAGGATTGATATGTACGGCCCAGATATCCACTATCCCCAGATGGTCTAGGATATGCCTAAATTGTTCAGTTGTTTTGTTAGTTCTGTGTTTATATGGATGGGAACAGTCTAACAGTGGGGCTAAAGTCATATTAAAATCTCCCCCTAAGATAAGTTGTCCCTGCAGGTGGGTAAGAAGATGGGAGATGAACTTCCTCATCTTTTTTAATTTGGTTTGAGGGGAAAGTAAGCATTACCAATGGTAACTGGTTGACCACAGAGAAGGCCCTGCAGTATTACATATTGACCTTGGCTATCTGTATAGGAAATGATCATTTCTAGGGGTGCTTCGGCAGTGACCAAAGTTGCCACTCCTCTTTTTCTTCCACAAGGGTAGGATGATGCATATACTGTGCATCGTTTACCCCATTTCAATTTTTGGTGTTCTAGGTCTGTGAGGTGCGTTTCCTGAAGGAGGTAAAGACATGCTTTTTGGTTTTTAAGATGTTGCATGACACGGTATCTTTTTATAGGGTCATGAACACCATTTATATTTTGTGAATATATCTGTATTGGATTAGTTGCCATTATTTATGTTAGAACTTTGTTTATTCTTTCTATTTGTTTCCAGGTCTACTGAATAACTGAGGACCCTGAACACTCTCCACCCTGAAAGAAGATGGAAAAAGGAGAGGGACATTCCCCCGTATCCCAATAGCTGTAAATCCAATAAAGCAATTTTAAACTGCATTGTGTGTGTTGTATTTTTTTCACTTCTAACAACTCTAAACCTTACACTAATACAACTTAATTCCCTCCCCTCCAAACCTTTGTATTGTAGTTTTAAGTTGCATATTCCTATCCTATTCCCCCCTTTTAACTTCTGAAACAAATCTAAGAAAACCATATTTATATAAAAAGAAAAAGGGTACATCAACAGGCGTTTTGTGATGTGAACGTTCACTTACATACGCCCTAGGGTCTCAATTATAACATATACAGATCGACTCCCACAAGGGAGGTGCTTGTTGTAAGCACTCTCGTATATTTACCCGTCCTGTGTCTCTGAGGAAAGAGGAGAGGAAAGTTGGGGTGTCTAGTTACTCGTCTGAAAAATGATCAATAAGAGCAAAGACCCCCAAAGTGGGAAGCAATGTATTTTGCTCACCCTTAAAATGGTCCGACATGGAGGTAAACTTCTAATCCCTATGTGGGTATCTCCATCCTTCCTTGTAAGTTTGTCGAAAAACTCACACACTTATAGTCTATTAGCTTAATTATTAACCTTAATCTAGAGTAGTAATTTCCTTTGTAATAATTTCCTTAATATTTCCAATGATAGATATCTCAGGCAGGTATACTCCTAGACCCCCCCCCCCCATCAGTGGTTAGTCCAAGATCACCAATGAACCACCCATCACATTAGAAAAATGCATATATCAATAAACCAGGACTCTATGTCAAAGAGGCCTATTCCTTCTGACTGTATTTAAAATATTACCTAAATTAAAGAGGACTGATTGCCACTCTTTACTAAAATATCGGGAGGCCAGTATGTTCCATCTTTATAGATTAGGATAATTGCTAGAGGCCCCCATAAGGTAGTTTAAATTGCCTGTGACAACCTGTCCCCCCACTAAACCAGATACCCTAGTTTATAATGTCCTTTAATGTTTACATGGTGAGTCCAAGATTCAACTGCAATATGACGAATTCTCTAGGTTAGTCCCACTCCTTGCGATTTTTAATAGATATATAGGTTCGTTCCAGTTTGCTTTAGGTCATTTCAGTAAGGTAATAATTTGCCTTTATAGGAGTCAGAGTTCGGGCCCGATTATGAAGTTAGAACTTTCCTTTTCGTTATTGTCATACGTTGTAGTGTGCCATCTCCTGGAAATCTTTTCCCCCCTCTGGTCGATCTCAGTGGAGCTTTTAAATGGCTCGGGAATAGGTGAAAGAATGCAGAGAGTTTTCAGCCAGCACAGTCAAGGGGAAAGCAATAGCCTCTCAATCAGTCTTCCCCGAGCCTGGGTGAAACCCCACCATCCAGGGAAGTAAAACAACCCTAATGACAATCCACAACCTAATTAGTTAAGGAGAAGGAGAAAAGGGAGGGTCCCCCTTCCTACACTTTGTTATTTGAAGCCAGCGATTGTCAGGGGTGTGTACATTAGCAGCTCCCAGCCCGCCCCTCCTTCCTCAACCTATGCCCCCCGACCAATCGAATCAAAGAGGGTTACAAGTTAGCGTAAATATTGTGGTATCAGTACCTCAGGTTCCCAGGGTTGGATTACGATAGTTCTTCAGCCATTGCAAGATCTCAGGCAGAGACAAACAGTCTGTTTGTCGTTGGGTTGATGTTACTGAGGAGCTCAAACCTATTCGTGCCTTTACCAGGTCAGCTTTTTTTGTTATTCCCTTAGTTAGAAGATCTTCCTTAGGTACTTTATTCAGTTTTTACTTTGTCCCTGTCCCAACCCGCGTGTCCCCAATGTGACTCACACGCATGCTGCGCCTTGCGGGACACCCCACCATACCAGTCACTCTGTGCCAGCCACCAGACCTCCATCCAGTGGTAGTGGGACTATGAACAGGTGACCCCCGGGACAGGAGAGCCAATGCTCAATCCTCACCCGGCGGCGCAAGGTAGTTTCGAACCCGGTCGCTTCAATGTACAGTGTGGCGCTCAGCACCTCAACCCTCAAGCGCTACCAGGCTGGCTATGCTAAGCAGCTTTAAGCAATTCAGCTTTGGCAGGACTGTCAGGAAAAGCCCAAATAGTAGACATAGCAGATTTCCACAGGCCATTCTGATATTTAATCATATAGGCCTCGTAGTTTGCAATTCTTACACCCAAGGATGCAGAGGCATAAGTTCTTCTGCAAATGACATCCATCCTTGAGGATTTTTTTTTTTTTGGTAGATTCTTTTTACTTGCTCCAGTGAACCAGGGCATCTCTCAGAAATGCCCACTCAGCCATCGCCTCTACTCCCCACCAGAGACCACCCTCCTCTGGGAACAAGATCACTGAGCACCCCTTCCAAGGACTTTCCAGCCCCCCGGATCACCCCCCCCCCCCAGGAGGGCCTGCCTCACCTACCTAGCAGCCTTTCTGCAATTAGAGGTCGGTCCTGGTCGGGGGGCTCAGGAGAGCTGGTGGAGGGATAGTCCGGCATCGGGGATGTGGGCTAGGCTCCTGGTGCCTTTGTCGCCTCCCTGGACCTCCGAGGTATTTTTCGAGTATGGTTCCCCCTGGAGTGCAGATGTGCAATGACGTCCAGGCACTGATGCTCCACCCCATAGTTATGGCACTGCTTCCCTGCTGCAAGGCCCCCCCGAGCTCCATCAGGGGCTGCTAAGGAGCACTGCAGGTCCCGTAGCCCACCCTGGGAAGGGAGAGCAGTCCTCTGGATGCTCAATCCCTTCCCTTCCTTGCTGACCCCTGGTGGTCCAAGTCCATTCCTGAACCCGGGTCACCGGTGTGGCATCCAGTACTTCAACCCTCAGTGCCACCGGGCTGGCCCTTCTGGATTCTTTATCAGAAGACAAAGCACTCATATGTCTAGCGGCTGCAGCATAATCATGAGCAGCCATAATAAAGAATTCTTACCGTAACAATAGATCTTTGACAGTCTTCTCCATTGAGCCACATTATGGAAATGTAAGTCATCAGCAACAGGACCACCTGGAAAATGTTGTTAGCCAGGCCCACCCATGTCAACGTGCCTCACCGTTTATGTAATGTGGATGGCCCCATCATGACTCTGTTCCTCACAGTAGACTAGCACAAAGGATCATCAGACTACTAGAAACCAGGACCAAAACAGGCACATAGAGGAGGTTATGGAAATCTGATTAAATAAATCAAATTCAGGGCAGGCACAAGAGGAGAACCAGCATGCGAGAGCAGGTATGATACCCAGCAGTCAATCAACAATGGGGGAAGGAGAGAGAGGAACAGCTGTGGCTCAATGGAGGAGATTCTCTCAAAGATTTATATTTTTTATTTAAACGTTTGTTGACCGGGATAGGCACACTGAGGGGAAGCTCATGTCCAGGTGCAACTTGGGGGGGGCATACAAAAAAAATCACAAAGACAAAACAGACATTTGGCTGCAAAACAAAGGTTTGAGAATACAAGCAGATCAGTAGAGTTACAAATATTTTCAGGTCTTAGTGACATAATGACATCAGTTGCAATAATAATACAATGCTAACATAATATGGTAAACTTGCAACATATCCTGGAGAGCTACTGTTACAGTAAGTAACTACTCTATCTTCTTTGAGGATATCTCCCTACATTGAGCCACATCACGAAACGGTTCCCAAGTGGTGCCAATACACCAAGGGAGAAAGGAAAAATCTAAGCTCGCTGGGTAAGGAGGCCTTGCAGGAGAGTGGCCATATCCAGCATGTCTGAGAAATGATCTCCAGAATTGCTGTATTTTTTTCTCACTTACTTCAGGGCCTGGAGTTTTTTTTGATGACAAACATTGTTCTTCTGCTAGAAGGGATGCTTCTTCTACGCTTTTCCCCGATTCTGCTCAAACAGATGGTCCTGGGTCAAGTTCTGTAATGAGCAGGCCACTATGATTACGACTGCCCCTCTGTGGGACAGACAGAGCTGGTTCCCAGTGGAACTGCCATTCCAGTTACCCCTTATCTCAGGTCTGTTGTCTCAGTTCCAGGGTCAGCTGCTGCACTCCAACCTTCCAACCCCAGCAGCTGCACGTCCAACTCCTAAGGATGTAGAGCTGGCACAGTCTGGCATGTCTCAAGAGGTTTTGGCTGTCCTGCTGGGTGCTAGGAAACCACATACCAGGCACACTTATTTGCTAAAGTGAAGGCACTTTAGCATCTGGTGTCAGTCTAAGGCTCTGGATCCTTTCAGCTGTTCAATCCAGAGTGTTTGGGAGTACCCGCTCTCCCTGTCTCAGTCAGGGCTTTAGTACTCCTCTGTTAAAAGGCATCCATCAGCCAGCTCAGCCTATCATGTACTCATTGGGGGACTCTGTTGCCCAGTTGTATGTTTAATGCAGATTTTTGAGGGGTACTGTATTTTACACATGAAATCTGGGTCCGCAAGCCTGTCCTGACTCGGGACCTGAACCTGGTTCTAGATTTCCTGGTCAGATTTCTGTCCTGGAAAACCCCATTTCTGGTGGCAATCAGTTTGGCATGCCTGCCGTCCATGCTTTAGGCTTTAGTTGTTGACCCCATTATATGACTTTCCATCTAGACAGGATGAGTCATACATGCCACACTACGTTTCTGCCTAAAAATATGTCAGAGTTCACTTTGGCCTATCAGTCTGTCCATGTTCTTTATGAACCCCAAAATGTAGGGGAGGCAACTCCTGTACTCCCTGGACATCCACGAGGGCCTTTGTTTTTTCTGAACCACACAGATGGATCCAAGTGGTAACATTCATTAAAGCTGTTTTTCCCAGTAGCTGTGTTGCCAAGTTTGGTGATGAAACCAAAATAAGAAGGGTAGTTGCACCTCATCACAAGGTTAATGACGTAAAGGAAACTGAACACGTTCAGGAAACGGGGAAAATTTGACAGATAAACTTCAGTGATAAATAATGTAAAGTGCTGCATCTAGGTGAGAGAAGCAAAATACTATCAAAACAACACCGAGACTGCTGAAACTCCACAGGAAAAGGACCGGAAGATAATGAATAGTAACAACTTTAAATGGAGGCAACAGTATGGGGCAAAAGCTAGCAAAGCAAACAAAATATTGGTTTGCAACAAGAGAAACATTGTTAGCAGATCAAGAAATGTGCTGCCTCAGTACAAATCACTGGTCAGTCGCTGTCCTGAGTACAGCTTACAGTTCTAGTCTCCTTATCTGTGAACAAGACTGAGTGGGTGCAGAAGAGATCAAACCATGATGTTTGAAGGCTTGGAAAACATGCCACAATGACCAAATGGCAGTAATGGGACTGCTCTCTATGGGCAATACACTCAGGGGTGAAAGGATTACAGTATTCAAATATCTAAAAGGAGTAACGCCATTGGACCAAATGCAGCTCTTGTGTGTGTGTACAGGGATGAGCTATAAGGGGATACTCGAGGCCTCTGAAAGAAAAATATTCAAGGGAAATATCCGGAAGAACTATGCCACAAAACAGGTTGAAAAAATTACTCACCTTAGTAATTGCTTTTCTTCTCATGGAGTCTTGCTATATTATAACAATAGCAGTCAGCCACTGCAGCTGACAGCCCCGGAGAGGAAGGAGTTAACTCCAGAAGATCTGGAGTTCTACAGCGCGTGGGCGCTGTGCCCAAAGCTCTATCTGGCAGTTTCAAATGAAACTGTCAGATCTTTACGAAGCTAACATCAAAGGACGGAAAGTCTGTGTGGAAAAACTACACTCAGCCCATGGCTACCTACTAGTAGTAATAACAACAATATAAAGAACAAAGAAACACTCAGAGCCATAATAACAAAATTGATGGTATTATATTCGCTTTACCACCCTTGACAAGCACTATATGAACCCCCCTTCCCCAAAGACTAAGTCCAGGAAGGGGCAATATAAATAACCTAAATGAAACAATCTAGATCCCTAACCCAAAGGAAAAGAGGGTAAGGAAAACTACAATGTGACACAGTGCGCAATTCGCCACCCATTGCCAAGTAGAAGTTCTGAGAGGGGCAGGAGGGAGGTGGAATAGACATAGCAAGACTCATGAGAAGAAAAGCAATTACTAAGGTGAGTAATTTTTCTTCAAACACCATGAAGTCTTGCTATATTATAATAGCAGATTACACAGCAGTACCTCCATGGAGGAGGGTCAGAACCTACTTAGGAAATAGGCTCTGAAGCACAGCTGTGCCAAACCGAGCATCTCTCCTGGACTGGACATCCAGGGAATAATGCTTGGTAAAGGTGTGAACTGTCTTCCAGGTAGCAGCTTGACAAATCTCCAGAATGGGGATGTCTCTAGCAGCCGCTAGAGACGCAGCTGTACCCCTGGTGGAGTGGGCCCTCAATCCTGAGGGGGTACTCTACCCAGTTTCTGATAACAGAATTGGATACAAGAAACAATCCACCTTGCAATTGTTCTCTTAGTGGCAGGTTTCCTTTGCCAACCTCGCCATAGGTAAGAAAGAGTTGGAGGATTCAACCTATGACCTCTGGTGCGCTCTAAATAGTAGCTTAAGGCTCTTTTGACATCCAGGCTGTGCAGTCTCCTCTCACCTGAGGAAGAATGCTCAGTGAAAAATACTGGGGAGAGATAGATTGATTCAGGTGGAAATCAGAAACCACCTTAGGCAAAAACTTTCTATTAGTCCTAAGGACTACCTTATCTCTATGGAAAGAGATAAAATCTTCTTCCACTGACAGGGCCTGTAGCTCACTTATGCGCCTGGCAGAGGTGATAGCTACTAGGAAAACGGTTTTCCGTTAAATACTTGAGCTCTGCAGAAGACAGAGGCTCAAAGGGGGTTGCATTAACTGAGCATGCAAATATTCAGGTCCCAGGCGGAGCTGGTTCTCAAAAGGAGGGTTAGTATGAAGTAACCCTTTAAAAACTTGGAGAACGCCGGTGAGAAGAAGGAGGCAGGCTTCCTGCTGACACAAAAGCAGAGACAGCTGCCAGATGAACCTTCAGGGTAGCTGGTCTAAGGCCTAGGGAATTCAGATGGACCAAATAGTCCAGTAGAATGGGAAGATCAGCAAATTCTGGGATAATCTGCCTCTCAGAGCACCAGATGGAAAACCTCTTCCACTTAGAATTATAAGTGGCCCTAGTGGAAGGCTTCCTGCAGCCTTTAAAATATCCATGACACCTTGAGAAAGGTGTAAGTCAGCAATTTCTAGCTCCTCAAGAGCCAAGCCTTGAGGTGAAGGATTTGGGTCCAGATACCACACTCTCCCTGTGTACAGGCCAGTAAGTCGGGACTCTGGGCAAGCTCAGGGCAGGTGGACTGCCAAGGACAGGAGCAGAGGGTACCAGGCTGTCTGGCTCAATCTGGGGCAATCAGAATCACTCTGCAAGGTTGAGATCTGATTTTTACTAGTACCCTGAAAAGGAGAGGAAAGGGGAAAGGCATACAGGAACTTCCTTTCCAGTCCAACAGAAAGCGCCCAGAGGGACTGGAGCCCAGAACTGGAGGCCTGCAACAGAAAAGAGGAAGTTGGTGGTTGTCTGGGGCTGCGAAAAAGATCTATCTGAGGAGTGCCCCATCTGGCAAAGACAGACCCCAGCACTAGGATTCAGAGCCCATTTGTGATGGCCCTGAGAAATTCTGCTGAGGGCGCCCGCCAGGACATTGTCCTTCCTCTGGGAGATGAACCGCTATCAGGGAGGTGTTCAGGGAGTAGGCCAGAGACCACAACTTCATTGCTTCGTGCACAAGGCTGAAGACTGAGTGCCCCTTGCTTGTTGATGTACCACATTGTGGTGGTATTGTCTGTCCTGACTTGAACCACTTTGTTCTGGACAGAATCTGAAACACCAAGAGCTAAAAAGACAGCTCTGAGTTCCAAAAGATTGATGTGGAGCAGAGACTCCTGAGGAGACCATACCCTGAGTGGCAAGGTCGCCAGGTGAGCCCCCACCCTAACAGGGAGGCATCCGTGGTGAGGGTGAGGGAGTGAGAAATGGAATGAAGGGACCCCTGTCTTAAATTGCTCTGGACCTGCCACCAGTGGAGGCTAGGATCAGAGTTTGAGTAACTGGGACCAACTTGGTAAGGGGTCCTTCCTTTGAGACCAATAGGCCGCAAATGGAACTGAATGTCCCTCATCTGGAATCTTGCTCCTGCACGACAGCTGTAGAAGCAGCCATGTGCCCGAGGAGTTGCAGAAAATGCCTTGCTGGTCGAGAGACCATGAGGGTAAAGGAGGATGCCAGGGCGATGAGTCTGTCCACCCTTTCCGAGGGAAGAAAAGCCCTGGCTAACCTTGTGTTCAATTCTGCGCCTATGAAAGTTAGGACCTGAACTGGTTCCAGAACTGACTTTGGTAAGTTTAGCAGGAATCCCAGGGAAGTGAGAAGCTGCTGGGTGACTTGCAAGTGGGATTTCACCTGACCTGGAGACTGACCCACAATGAGCCAGTCGTCCAGGTAGGGAAACACAGCAACCCCTTGCCTTCTTAAGCGAGCCACTACTACAGCGAGACATTTTGTGAATACCCTTGGCGAGAGGTAGGCACAAGGGCATTGCCCTGAACTGGTAGTGGCCTGAGGGCAGTTCAACCTGAGGTACTTTCGGTGAGAAGGCCTGATCAGAACGTGAAAATAGGCATCCTTGAGGTCCAGGGAAGCTAGCCAGTCCCCTGGCCTTAGGGAAGGCAATATCATTGCCAGAGTCAACATTTTGAACTTTGCTCAACAGATGCTTGTTCAAGTATCTTAAATCTAGAATGGGCCACCATTCTCCTGTCTTTTGGGGTAAGAAAGTATCTTGAATAAAGCCCTTGCCCTGATGGCGGAGGAACCCTTTCCACTGCTTTGCAGTCCAGCAGAGCAGAAACCTCTGCTTCCAAAGCAAGGGCTTCTGAAGGATTTGCAGGTGAAAATGCCTGGCTCTCATCTTTGGAAAGTGTTTGATGCTGAGAACCAGACCCTGGCCTATTACCTCCAGAACCCATCTGTCCGTGGTTAGGGACAGCCAGTTCCGCTGAAATAGGCCAACCTGCCCCCACTGGGTACAGGAGAATGCCCTGGGCACCCCATCAGGGTGCCTGCTTAGCAGCAGCCTTAGGCTGAGGGGAGGGGACAGTCTACTTGAGCCTCGCCTACCCCTTGCCTCTGAAGAAACCTTCACGCAGATGCAGAGGAGGCTTGAAATTGGTAAAAGGCCTGAAAAAGGCCTGCCCCTACTCTCTGGGAGCATGCCTTTGTGGCATGGCATGCTTCTCCTTAGCCTGGGCACTCTTGTAGGTAGTTCTGTATTCATCCATCTTTTCATATAGTTTTCTGTTTGTTCCCAGAAGAGAATTTCCACTACAGGAAAATCCATAGCCTTTGACTGGGTATCTTGGGACAGATTAGTGCATCTGAGCTATGCCAACTCACGGAAGCTACAGAAGTGGCCATGACCCTAGAAGAAACATCATTAACATCAACAGCAGTATGAAATTGAACTTTAGAGGCTTCAATGCCATCAGCAGCCACCTGTTCCAACTCACTAGCCAGCTGTCCGTGGGCCTGCTTGGCTAACTGCAATACTGTGTCCCACCTAGATTTCTGATATCTAGCTACATAAGCCATATAATTTGCCTGCCTGAGCCCCAAAGAAGCTGCCATATACTGTTTCTTCGCCATGGCATCAATCTTCCTGGAATCCTTATCAGGAGGATGTGAGGCCAGAGGAATATTAGCCTTGTCACAGGCTGCAGCTTGTACCACACCTACATGACTACACTGCTCAGTAAGGAAGTCTGTATCCGAGCCTGACAAAGTATACCTTCTGTCCATTTTTTATCTACAGGAGGGACAGAATGAGGATTTTTAAAATCTTGTTGTTTGCTTCCTAAATGACTTATGCAAAGGAATAGACAACCTCCTAGACTCTGAATATCCATCATTTCCACATAATCAGGCTCCTCTTGCTCATCCACAGCCTCCTCTAAAGGAAGCTGGAGGGTTTCTGCAACCTTTTCGTAAAAAATAAAGAAAGAAAGGGACTCAGACAGAATAGGAGGAGATTCTAAAGGTCTGTCTGGAGAAACGTCCGGTTCAATGGGCACGTCCAGACCCCCAGCCACACATATAATGATCAAATTCTCCTCCCTCCTGTGGTTCATAAAAATCCTCAACTTCAAAATCCTGAACCACTGGGACTGAACGAACCAACCTTTACCAGCTGTTGGTGGTTCTACAGATCCCTGAGACGGTGACTGGACAATCTGAATGGCTTTAGCTATCTCTGCAGCAGTTGGAGACACAATTTTGGACTCCAGACCTACTGATTTCCTTGTCTTTTTACTTGGGACTGGTTCCTCTGAACCAGCCTTCCTTTGCCGAGGAGGTCTGCGCCTGGTCAGAGGGCACTCCTCTGGTCAGTGGGTACTAGACCGGGCTGACCCATCCGGGTCAGCGGACTTTTGGCCTCTCGCTCCTGAGCTGCCCACCCACCTCTTCTCCAGGGTGGCTGCAGGAAGTTTTACACACTGGCAGTCTGACAGGAGGTGGTCAGCCCTCAGACAATAAACACAAGTGGTGTGTGGGTCAGCCTTTGCAAAGGCCCCACAGACATCACAGTGTTGAAACCCAGTGGCCCGGTTTTTCTTTGGGTTTCTCAGACATAATGCCAGCCTAACCAAAACTTGCCTTTTGATGGCAGTGCCAGGTAAGACACCCTTATGGGTTCTAACCGTGTCCGCGGGCCCCAGAAAAAGCGTTATAATTCCGTTTTTTAGAACCGATTAGAACCGGGAACCGCACTCTAAAACCCAGTGTACACTTTTAAAATACAGAAAACTAACCGATCGGGTTCAAAACCAAACCGATAATTAATTTTCCACACAGACTTAAATTTTGTACTTACGGTTACCAGATAGAGCTTTAAAACCGAAATGCGGTAAAATAATAACTTTCCGGTTCAAATGAACTCAAAAATACTCGCTTGAACCGAGAATGAACCGAGCTGAAGGAGCTGATCTCCGGAGCGACTGTTCAGTGAAGCGGAGTAAAGAATCTGACAGTTTCATTTGAAACTGCCAGATAGAGCTTTGGGCACAGCGCCCTCGCGCTGTAGAACTCCAGATCTTCTGGAGTTAACTCCTTCCTCTCCGGGGCAGTTCAGCTGCAGTGGCTGACTGCTATTGTTATAATATAGCAAGACTTCATGGTGTTTGAAGTAGGCACTTGGAATAAACTTCTAGAACAAGTGGTATCAGTTGACACGGTTTCTGCCATCAACAAAACAGGATGACAGGGTCCCCCCCCCCCCCCCTCGAGTTTTGATCGACTTGAACTGACCCTCAGGTTCATGTTCAGATGTGCCAGTGATCCACAATACATGTACACACTATAACGATACAGAATATTAGCTAGACTTAATGGGCTTGCTTTCTCTCTTTCCTAAATCTGTATGTTCAAATATACATACGTACAGCAATGTAATGCCGGAGGACATAGTTGATCAGTCCATTGTTGGCTTTGTAGACGAGGAGTTGATGGAACTGGGCAAACTCCTCTGTGCCCAACTCTGCATATAGAATCACAATGGGAGCATCCTTGTTCGAGACAGGGTACTTGTGGTCTCCTTTAAACAGGTAAGGCTTGGGCCTAAGAATGTTAAAAAATAAAAAAAAAGTTACAAGAAGTTCACGACTTTGTTCATAGTTCATTTGTTTACAAATCTGTACCCCCGTGCCATCTGGACCAAACATGGCTTCAAACCTCTGAAAGAAAAAGAAAAATTCCTTTACAATATCTCACAGAAAGGGGGTAGTGTATCTGTGTGGTTCTCACAGTGGTCCAGACAAGCATTTGTAACACAACACCACTCTTCATTCTGTGCCAAAAGCCCAATGGTGCCTTTATATACAGTATTAAAGGAGTACTACTGTCAAAACTTGTCAAAACTTGCAAAAACACATATTGTGCAGAGTGTTTTGATTTGTGTGTGTAGTCCTGGTGTGTCCTTCCCTTTGTTTGCTATTAGTTTTTTTTCTAAATTAGCCTGCTAGTTACAGTATATGGTAGTTTAATGGCCCCTGGGGACCTCCATCTTAGCAACGTTTACTGCTCTTCTTTTTCCTGTGGGTCGAGACGTTACCCACCACCCTGCCACAAAGGGTAAGTCGTGAGGGCTCAAGGGAGGGGGTCTGATCCTTGGGGGATGGCGCTGGGGGGACAGTGGATAGGGGCAAGGAGTCCTGGCCAGGACCAAGGAAGAAATACCAGAATAAAATATTAGGTGCTTGAGCCTTCACCCCTCCCACAAAGTGAAAAAAGAAAAATAAGCTGGGGGGTCAGTTTTAGGAATTGGATATCTTACTAAGGATTCATGGATAAAGATTTAGAGCGCCAGCCCCTAATGCCGCCACTCTCCTCCCATGACACCCCTGAGCAGGGGTGAATGTTTTGCTTTTAAAACTTTTTATTTCATCAAACTACACACAGCCATACAAATCACCCCCCGTTCATCAATGCTATAACTGGGAATGACTCTACCCATTTTCTTACAGAGTTACCCACTCAATTAGCCCTCAAGTATTTGCTAAACTGTAAATGTAGCCATTTGTGCTCACTAGATAAGGAAAGTTCCTGAATATCACAGCTCTGCTGTTGTAAAGCGGACTCTAAACCTGTGTTTGCTGAATCCATGGTACCGGATACATCACTGTCACATAGGACAGGAGGCACTGTAGGAACAAGAACAGCAATAAACCATGTTGAGATGGAGATCCCCAGAGGCCATAAAACTACCAGGCTAATTTAGAAAAAACTCCTAATTGCAGACAAAGGGAAGGACACAGTAGGACAACACACACAAATCAAAAACACTCTGCACAACATATGTTTTTGCAAATTCTGACTGTAGTGCTCCTTTAATGGGTCCAGAGAGACATGCTTACACCTATAATAGCAGCGTCATACGCATTCTTAGGGTACGCAAGTGAGCAGCTCTGGCACCATCAAAAATTCAAAAAGAGGCCACTCATATAAACCGAGGGTGCCACTGGGGGACCATTCACATGTTACAGATAACAGTGAGACCAAAATTAAAAAAAAAATCATAGTAATGTTTCTTCTAGAGTGTCTATTTGTGAGTCATACAATTTGCATTGTCTCAGGTTTAAGGTGTTGCTCGGACACAGAACTTCAGAATGTTAACAGTTCAAACTTTGCAGTGCAGTCATGCTCAACTGCTCTCTTAATAGCAGACTTACAGCTGAAGAGCAGACAAGAGTAGTGCCTCTTAACAAATGAAAATTACATACTAACCATAACTGCTGATCTTCCAGAATAGCTTCACTGTTGATTACCACTTATGGGTCTGGGGGCGGAGACACTAGGAACCCACAAAACCAACATGTTTTGCTAGGAGGAGCCCGCCACAAGTAATGGACACGCACCCACGTACCCCAACACGGTGCCATGACAGCTGGGCCAACTGCTGCCAACTCCTCAATCACCTCAGTTCTGGTCTGCCAAGAGAGAAAAAAGTGTGGGGAGGGAAGAGAAGTTTCTAGCCAAAGGGATATGGAAGTACATAGCAATATAAATAAACAGAAACATAAAATCAGACAACCAACCTTAGATGGTGAAACAGAGCACACTAGGTGACACAAGGGGTAGTTGGGTATGGATGTCCAAGTAGCATGCATCAGGAAATCATTGTACTGTCCAGTTTCTAATGGTGAGCGATAGCCCAAGCATACTGGAGGACAGGAGGGCCACGGGGAACATGATTGAAACCTTTAAATACATGACAGGAATAAACAAGACAGGTACAGAAGGGCTGTTCAAAGTAAGAGAGGGGAGGGACACCAGTGGGGCCATGATATGAGACTGGAGGGAGATGAGGAGACACTTTTTTTTTTTTACAGAGAGGGTAGTGGCTGGGTGGAATGCGTTACCTGCAGAAGTGGTATCCAGTAGAACAGTGGACTGCTTCAAAAGGGGATGGGACAGGACAAGGGGGAGGGTTAATGAAGGGGAAGGGAGGGGCAGCTGCAGAATAAGGGGTGCTAGCTGCACATTCGAGCAGACTTGATAGACCTCTAGGCCTTTATCTGCTGGCAAATTTCGTAAGTTCGTAAAAATAGGAGAAGCACTGGCCTCTCTCAATGCTTTCTTAACAAAAGTTACTGCGTATGGAGCCAGAGTCACAAACCACTAGTGAGACAGCAGGTGAACAGTGATCTTAAAGGCAGCAGCCCTGAAGTACATGCTCTGGCAGAAAAGGCAAAAGGGGATGCCTAAAATTGGGACCTACATTCAAATAAGATGGCATCATGTGCCACAATAGGAAAGGATCACATGGACCCCATGCTAACAGACAGAGGACTTACTTGGTAGTCAGTGAAATACGTCCCCCTTTTTCCAACATGGAAGAATAATGGGGTCCCACGTGCTTGTGGAGTTGTGGAACTGGACAGCCCAAAGGAGTCAAGATGTGTGTGTGTATTGTGATGAACCCTCTAATATTATTACTGTATAATATTTGTGAAATAAATATATGGTATGTGAAGGTCTGCTTAGGCAAGAAAACAGCCTAGCAGTGATAACTGACCTTTGACCGCCACGGTGTGTCAATGTGGCTGAAGCTGCAGGATGTGTTAAACTGGCCAGAGAAACCCCCAATTAAAAGCCTTCCTTCCAGAGGGACAGTTTATTACCCCTTATAACCTGTTCCTGCTTTTGAAGTTGAAACTAAATATAAATTTTATGACCCTAGCAGAAAAGGAAGCCATCTGGCTGATCCTTTATGGTTTTCTCACCTAGCCGGAAACTAGTGACATGCTTGTGGGATTATGAAACAAAAGGGGATGTTTTGATCAAAGACTGTCATATTTGGGAAATGGCTAGTTGCTGATTTTCACAGAATTAACACATCCTTATGGATAACTATGTTAAAAGTTAAAGCTAGAAAGATCTAACTGTGACCTCACCAAAAGGGGTGGGGAGATGGAGTTTGAAATGAACAGGCATCAGAAGAAAATGGAGCTTGTTATATTGGACTCAAGAGAGACAGTTCTCTGGACTTAAGAACGCACTTAATGGTAACATCTAGCTAGGCAAGAACTGAAGTATTTGTGGTAGGCATATTTGTGTTCTGTAACTTCCCATTTTTTTATGTGACTAAGTTATTGATATAATTGTTCTGTGTTTGATTTTACCCGGTTTACAATTTTTAGTAAACCATACTTTCTTTGAAATTCTGCCCGTCTCTTCCCAGTTTTCTTTTACATGTGAATGCTTAACCTGTGTTTAAGTCTGACAGCTGTTAAGGGCTTGAATGTGTTACTAAATCTTGCTAAAAGGTAAGAATATACCTAGGTCTCATATGGGGTTGTAAGGGTACAATTGGAAAACCTGGCTGGGTGAAGGACTGTACTGCATCCTCTGAAGAGGGTACATATCTGAGCCTGTTAACTGAGTATGCTAGCAAAAGGTTCACCTTTTTGACCCCCAGGACTCGAGGCTGGTAGGTGACTCAGACCCAAAACAGACAGGAGGGTTATCTTGTCTGTCCCCCTGTTCACACTATTGCACTTTGAGGTTGGCACTGTGGGAGCAGAGGGCCTGATCTGCGGAGCGCATTTGAGACAGTGCGCATCTCCCTATGCACCCCAAGGGTTGTGGGCTAACTGCCCACATGGCATAGAGAAAGAAAAAGGACATATCAACCAAAAAAAACTGTCTGATATAATCAGAGGAACGTCAGAGTGGAAAAAAATCCCTGCTTCTCCTGTAGCCACAAAGAGGTACCCTGTCTAAGAGCAAGTGTGCTTTTTCCAGTCCAGAGAGTGACACGGTTGGATAAAACCCTATCCAATTTGCTATGCAGAAAGAGTTAAAAGCAAGGACCTATTTTGTCCTCTCCTATTTCTGCCACTTATTTGTGTCTTGCCTGTCTGATGCACAATCAAATTTTCTTGTGGCACCTAGCAACTGGCCACTCTGATCATCCAACAATTTCACCCTGTTATCTCTCTTTCTTCACTTGCTGTTGCTATTCTTTCCTTCTCCCTTTGCTTCTCGATAGTTAAGAAGATACAAGTGGATCTTGATGTGAAACTGGGATCCATTGGTCTGAAAATGTATGTAAATATATTGTTGAAAGGAACGCAGAAAGCCGTTTGAGCCGATTCGAAAAAGTATCAGCCTGGAACACAAGCCTGTTTACAAAAAATTGTCAACTGGAGAGCAGCCCTGACAGAGAATGTTCTATTCTGTTGCACCTGCAGGCTGACTTCAGGAAAGAAACTGACAAAGTTCTGAGACTCTTTGTGAGAAACAGGAGATTGACTGATTTACACCAACAGGATGCAGAACTGAAAATGTCAGGAAAGGACATTTTATAGGAAAACAAAAGTGCAATGTTCTTCTTTAGGTAAAGGGAGATAAAGATTTTAAAGCGAGTCTGTAAGATGTACAACTTTGTATGAATTGTCTGTAGAAACAGCTATCCTGTACAATTTTTATTTTTTATTTTATTGTTGTTAAATAGTAATGAACACTACTTGCGAATTTTTTAACTTTTCCTGGTTTGCCTATGCTTCCTAACCTATGCCTCTGATCAATGACCTAAGCCACTGATCACATAGAGTCAGTGGCCACATACAATGTATAGGGTCTACAGGCAGACTGGATGGGCCTAGCGGTCCTTATCTGCTGACAATTTCTATGTTTCTTTGCTTTCTACCACAGTTGGTGTCAGACAAAGTGGGATTTACACCATGCATACTCTGCCAGGAGTTTTGTGCGTGGGTACTAGACCTGGTACCAGGGAAGCAGAGAAAAAAAAGGTATGGATCCTACAACTGCAAGCCCAGCAGTGATTACCCAAAGAATGGCAGCCAAACTAGAAGCAGAAACAAAAGTCCAGACTGAGACAGTACAGCCAGCATCAGTGATGAGAGAAGAACTGGCAGGGACAGAACCTGAAAACATACCTGCCTTTTTTAAATGGTGAGTTATACAACAAAGACAGAAAGAGAGGAGAAGAGATGCAGCAACAGTAACATCAATGGCTAGATGCCTTGCAAGCTATCAAAACTGGAGGATTTGGTACTGGTCCAGCAGATCAGCAAAACACAAACAACTTAAGACATTAAACTTACAAAGCTGCGTCTCTTGGATGATATCGAAGCATGCTTACCAACTTTTGAAAGGGTTACGACAGCCTGCCAATGACCAAAACAGCAATGAAACACAGAAACAACCAAGAATCAATCAAGTCTGCCCAATGGGTTCTGAGACCTCTAGTGGTCATGGGTCCTAGGCCCCCTGCTAAATTTTATACTCTTTCCAGCTCTTGTAGAGTCTAAGGTACCACTTGCTCTGTCCTACCCATGTTTGAATGCCGCCACGGATCTAGCTCCTATCACCTCGACGGGCAACCTGTTCCATTACCCCTTCTGAAAAGTAGTGTTTCCTTAACTGCCTCGAAGTTACCTCCTCTCAGTTTCCATTCGTGTCCCCTTGTGTTTGAGTCAGATATCCTACTGAAGAGTTCAGATTAGGGCACCTTGTTTATGCCCCGCACAAATTTGAACATTTTAATCATATCCCCCTCTCCCTCCTAGTTTCCAGCAAGTACATGTCTAGTACCTTCAAGCGACCCCATACGAGAGCTCGTGGAGCCAATGTATCACCTTGGTGATCCTTCTCTGTACAGCTTCTACAAACCTGTCCTTCTTTAGGTGAGGACTCCAAAAATGGACACAGTAGTCCAGGTGGGGCCTCACCAGCGACCTGTAGAGTGGGAGGATCACCTCTCCATTCCTACTGTCAAAGCCTCTCCCTATACATCCCAACATCTTGTTGGCTTTGCTATAAGCTCTGTTGCATTTGCTGGTTTAAGAGTGTCTGAGATAAGGACTCCTAGGTTCCTTTCTTTGAGTGAGGTACAGAACTGGACTCCATTAAGCCAGCATTTTGTCACTGAGTTACCCTTACCCAGGAGCATCACCCTGCACTTCTTCGCACTGAACTTCAGCTGCCAGATGTTGGACCATGTTTCTAGCCTCTGCAAGTCCTTCTGAAGGTCTCTAACTGCCTCTATGCTGTCCACCCTAGCCAAGCTTAATGTCATCTGCAAAGAGGGTGCGCTTACCCTGGATGCCTTTGCCAATGTCGCTAATGAATATTAAATAGGACCGGATCCAAGACCGAGCCCTGGGGTACACCACTAGTGACCTCTCTCCCTCTCCCGACCTAACACCATTAAAGGGGAACTGTCATCAACAAGGTTCCTTAATGTCTAAAAGACCATAAACAGCTAATTTGAGTGAGCCATTGTGTTTATCTGCGAGTCTTTGGAGTCCAGAGTTATTCATATGTATATCAGCCTGTAATTAAGGGCTGGAGCAGCCATATGTTTTAGGCTTCTGACAGGGAGAGATGTCACGGAGGATCTTGGCCCTCCATTGACTGTAGGTTAAATAGGAAATTGTTTTATTAAGCGTGGTTTTAAGGTGTTATTACAGCACTTTCTACATTTATAATACTTGTTTTGTATGTGCACTGAAACTAGTGAGTTATCACCTTTACATTTCAAACTGTTAGTAAAAAAAACAAAATAGTACAGTTACGCAAGAACTTACCGTAACAGTAGATCTTCGAGAGGAGCTCTTGCAGCAGGCTATAACCTTTAGGGCTAATGCTGAAGGCCTTAGGACCCACCGGAAAAAACTTAGCTAGCAGTCAGTATCCAGCAGGGACTGCCCCGACATCTGCTCTACCCTGGTTACGCCACAAAGGGGGCAAACCCCGGCTCCACCTCAGTTCCCCCACCAAGACCCACGAACAGACCCTAGCAAGCGAACCAGGTGAAGCTTGTCAAAGACATGCTGTAAACCTCACCAGGGGGAAGGAGGGCCGGAAAGCAATGCTTGCTGCAAGAGCGCCTCTCAAAGATCTACTGTTACGGTAAGTTCTTACCTAACTGTACCATCTTACTTTGAGTGGGAGCTCTTGCAGCAGGCTATAACCATTAGGACAGATTCCCAAGCAGTCCCACGCCAAGGAGGTGACTAACCCTGGGAGGAGGAAAGGTGAAAGATGGCTGACATACAGCAAATTAGGACAAGAGTCCCTGAAGGACTGCCAAGCCAAAAACTGCACGGTGCCTGGATGCAATGTCCAGGCTACAGTGCTTCACAAAGGTGTGCACTGAATTCCAAGTGGCGGCAGCACGAATATCTCTTATAGAGACATTCTTTAAGGAGGCAAAGGAGGTAGAAATCCCTCTGGTGGAATGAGCTCTAAGCATGTCCAGAAGAGGTTTGTTGTGCTTGTCGAAACAAAGTACAATACAGCAGACAAGCCACCTGGAAATAGTTTATTTAGACATCGGTTTGCCCAAGTGTTGTGGCACGAAGGCCACAAACAGTTGCTCTGATTTATGGTGTGCAGCTGCACACTTGAGGTAGTACCTCAGCGCCCTGCGGACATCCAATGCGTGTAGGAGAGCCTCTCCTCTATTGGCACGGGTAGAATAATAGACTGGAAGATCAACCGATTGGTAAAGGATCAACTCCGACACCACTTTGGGAAGGAATGTAGGATTTGTTCTAAGGGAAACTCTTTACCTGTGAAAAACTAAAAAAGGCTCCTTACACATCAGGGCCTGAAGCTCAGAAACCCTTTGAGCCGAAGCAACAGCAACTAAAAAACAAACCTTCCAGGAAAGGTAACGCAGCTCACAATCAGTCACTGGTTCAAAGGGATAGGATCCCTAATGGGAGGTCTCAAATGTAAGATACAAAACACACACAGGAACAAGCTGTAGCTGTGTGCCTTTCCTGGACAAAGATAGTAAAAACAATCTGAGCATGTGTTATGATCATGAAAATATTATGATCTTTCTATTCAGATTTGACTTGAAAAGGAAAAAATAGGACACCATTACGCCAAATGGGAGGATGGTGCAATTCATGACAGGAGACCCTGTAGGACAGCAAGGCCTAAGCCTGCATGTCTACGAGAGACAATGTCAAGACTATAATCTTTAGTGAAGGTGTGGACAGTACTTCAGTTGGTTGCAGCACAGATATCGGCCGCAGAGACATTCCTGAATTAAGCTATAGATGTGGCTATACCCCACTTATGGAATAACCACAAACTGCCCCAGGAACTTCCTAACTGTACTTCCTATAAAGGAACACAATAGGATGTGTTAGCCATTTGGAAAAGCACTGTTCTGAAACCAGTACACCTTTCCCAAGGGCAAATGAAACAAAAAGCTGAGAGGACATTTTGCAGTCCTCGGTGCGAGCAAGACAGTACCCCAATATTCTATGTATATCTAAAATGTGGAGCAATGCTTCACCCTAATTGGCATGCTCAGGATAATAAACTGGAAGGTGGATGGTATGATTTAGTGTGAACTCAGACACCACCCTTGACAGAAACTTGGGATTAGCATGTAAAGCCAAATAAAGAGCCTCACACATTAGAGCCTGTACCTCTAAAATATTTTAAGTTTAAGTGATTGCAACTGAAAAGAATGGTTCCCGTGAAAGAAAGCGTAAGCCACAACTCATGGCTGGCTTAAAAGGAGCCAATATAAGTTTCTGAAGCACATAACCGAGTCCCACAGGGGCATCCGATTGTGAATGGGAGGTTCCAAATGCAGAAATGTATGGGAGACTTCTAATGGAGCTACTGTATACCCATCAACAGGGGCCTCAAAAGCTGAAATAACTGAGAGATGCACCTTCAGTGAGGAATACTGTAGACCCGAGACGGACAGTGACAGCAAGTATTCCAACATCGCACTGACTAGACAGATGAATGGGTCCATATTTTTGGAAGTACCCCACAAAGTGAAATGCTTCCATTTTAAAGAATACATACGTCTGGTGGATGGCTTTCTGGCCACAACCAGTACATCAGCTAATTTTGGTGATACTCCAAATCATGCCATGGCTATGCCTTCAGGAGCCATGCAGCAGGTGCAGGGACTTCAGGTCCAGAAGGACCAGGGCCCCCTTGTCCTGTTCAACAGATCTCTGCACAGAGGCAAGGGTAATGGAGGCTCCACTGCTAACTCCTGCAGCAGTGGATGCCATATTTGTTGAGGCCAAAGAGTGGCAGTGAGGATGAGAGTAGCACCCTCCATCTGTACTTTCAGTAGTACTCTCTATATTAATGGAATGGGAGGGAAGGCATACAGAAACCACCCTTTCCAAGAGATGCACAATGCGTTTCTCCAAAAAAAACTCCAGGCCATGGAGCAAGAAAGCAAGCAGAAACGTGGCAGTTTTGCATTGTGTGGGGATGCAAAAAGGTCCAACTTTGGACAACCCCAGCTTGCAGAGAGGTCATCTACCATGGAGGTCAGCAGTTCCCATTCATGCATCTCGGAGTGTGACCTGCTTAGCCTGTCTGCTAAGATGTTTTGGGCCTCTGGGACATGCAAGGCTGATGACTCCAAGCCAAGTTCCAGGGCCCAGTATCACACTCTCATTGCTTGCTGACACAGGGGATAAGAATGAGTCCCCCCTTGTTTATGTAATGCGTGACACTGATGTTGTTCACCTGTACTAGTAGATGACCCAGAGTCAGATGCTCCTGGAAAGCCTGGAGACTGTATAAGACAGCTTCCATCTCCATGACATTTATGTGTAATTTGGCTTCCACCTGGGTCCATGAACCTTGGGTTTGGTAAGGGCCCAGGTATCCCTCTCCCCCCAACAGATCCTGATGCATCCAAGATAAGAATCCGAGTTGAATTTTGGATTAAGAATTGAACGCCCCCCAAGAGATTGCAACGGTCCATTCACCATGTCAGTGTTTCCAGTAAATGGGACGTGACAAGCACCTTTTGGTCTATGTTATCCATCAACTGGTCTCATTGCACTGTCAGTGTCCACTGTGGTATTTGCATATGTAAGCGAGCCAGTGGCACAGTCACAATGGCTGCTGCCATGAGTCTCAAGAGTCACAGGAAAGTTCTGTGCCAGCTCTGTGGTGCAGAGTGATGGGCCATCACTCTGGCAGGCTGGTGACCCAGGATCACATCCCAATGCCAGGAGTGGAGCCCAGCAGGGAGGGAGGGAGTTCAGAGCGTCCTTTGGACGCTTCCCTCCTAGGGTGGGTGGATCACTATGCGCCACTTCAGTGTCAGCGCCTGGTGGTGGTGGCACTGCAGAAAGACCATGGCCCCAGATGATGGCCAAGGGTAGGCTTCCCTACACCACCCCAGACCGTGTAGCATGGACCTTTCCTGTCACTCCAAAATGACAGCTCCGGATCAGCTCCCACCGGGAACTAGTCAGACACACTGAGTGTGCCTGATGGGTCGGAACTGAGCGGGTCTGATGGACAATATGCGGCAGAGCTGGAGATGCCTAGGCGGACGGACGGGGACCAGTATGAAAGCCTGAAAGAGTGGGGCCATGGGAAGCAACGGGAAAGGTGGGGAAAAAAATAAAAGTTCTGGCTGGGATTTAATGCCTGCTATATAACAGTTGTGCTTGAGCCATGAAACATTCTGCCCTGTCCAGGGGTAGAAACACTCTGCCCTTTTCTGTGTCCAGTCTTTGAAAAATTGCCTTGTTCGGGATAGGGTCTGTTCAAGCTGGTTCCTGGACCTGGCTTTCAACAGCCAATCATCCAAGTATGGGCACACATGTGCTTTCCCTGCAAAGAGCTGCTGCCACCACCAACAAGCATTTGGTTAAGACCAGAGGCACAGAAGACATGCTAGTGGGCAATACTCTGAACTGGAAGTGCTCCCCTTCCAAGACAAATCTCAGATACTTTCTGTGTGGTTGTTTGATCTTAATATGAAGATATATATCCTTCATCTCCAGGGAGCAGATCCAGTCCTCTGTTTGCAACAGGGGACTCTGATTTTGCAGGAAGACCATGTGAAACTTCTTGTATTCTATGTAGAAGTTTAGGTCTCGCAGGTCTAGCACAGGTCTGAGATCTCCTGTCCATTTGGTGGGGGACAGGTAGGAGACTGGGTGGCAGGGATGGTCACACAACAGTGAGCTCTTCCCATAAGGAACCAATGGAAAACCACTTTGTGCCCCTGGAATAGGAAAGGGTACCTATTCTCAAGGTAATAAAAACTTGCACAAGAACAGTTAACAAGTATTAGAACAAGTCTGGTTCTCTGAAAGGGTCAGGGAGGCAACAAGGACTACACAGGGTGCCTTTATAAGGTACAAAGAAAAGTAGGGGATGAAGAGTGGGACAAGTACCAGAGGAAAACTAGAGAGACCAAGAGGGAAGTCAGATCACAAAAGCAGACTCAGAACTACATACTGCAGAGGGGGTCAACTGAAGGGGAAAAAAAAGTTCTTTAGATAGATAAGAGAAAAAAAGAAAGCAGGAAGGGGGAATTATTCGGCCAATGGAGGGGGACAGGGTAATAGAGGAGGACAGGCAGAAAGCAGCTGTGCTAAATGACCACTTTTGCTCCATGGAATAGTGGGCCCTGGCTGGAGTGAGGCAAATTGGGTGTAGGCAGGCATACTCCAAGCACTCCATGGTGTGCAATTTTATTTAAGGGGGGTAGCAAATAGGCTCTGAACTGCTTCCTTTTTCCCATGAAAACTAACAAAGAAAATGCTGAACCTTTCTGTAATTTTATTCATAGGACTTGAAACTAGAAGGACTGGTCACTAATACTGTCTTTGCATCCCAAGGACACTACAACTTTCCAGGCTTCTGGCTGGTATGTGGGTGTGTTAGGGAACAATGCATGGCATTTGTATTTACCAATGCATGGCAACAACCATTGTCATGAGATACAAAAGTTGTATTTATTGTGCCAAATGAGGCTACAGAGACAGTCCTCGTGTACATTTGTGTACTGTCTGGCTAAATCCCTTGGGGGGTAGCTCACCCTAACAAGGGGGGGGAGGGGTAGCAGTGAGTCCACTTGGTGTGCAGATCTCAAATCCCTGGCTACACCCCTCATAAAGGCTGTTGACAGACAGGAACCAAAAATGAAACTATAGTAATTTACTGGAGTAAAAGTCTTAAAGTGTCTAGCAGCCCAGAAGGTAAACAAGACCCTGGGGCCAGACGGGATGTATCCGAGTGAGCTACGGAAATTGGCATCGGTGTTAGCTGAACCACTGGTGGGGTTGCTCAATAGCACTATGCAGCACAGGGTGGTTCCCAGGGACTGAAGGATAGCAAATGTGGTTCTGCTGAACAATGGTTCCCCTGAACAAGGGAGGGGACAATGAGCAGTCGGGAAACTAGACAGAAACTGACAGAGGCAAGTCAAAGATCTAGATGAATACCTGGAGAAAAATGTACTTCAGGATTAAGCAGCATGGATTCGCGACATGGAGGTCTTGCTAGACCAACCTGATAGTATTCTCTAACTGGGTAACCAAGGTAATTGATAAGGGCCATGCTGCAGATTTTTTTATTTATTTAGTTTTTGTTGACCGGGTAAGTGCACTAGACAAATTCTGCCTATTTTCAGGCACGAACCGGGAGGGATACAGATGAATGCCAACTGACCTTGAACCAGATTAAGCTGTTGGTGGTATTCTTTTTTTTTTTTTTTTTTTTTTAAGTGAGTGAGGAAATTTGGCCAGAGACACTGGGGAAATTCCCCTACTGACAGCTGGTCTGTGCGGCTAGTCTGGGAGTCATCCTGACATCACGCTGCAGTATGGCAGACGCTGAGAGCATCGAGGGAGATGGAAGTTGGAGCGAGTGTGGTCTCTCAGGACAGCATGGCTTTGCAAAATGAGAAGGCTGAGTTTTCTTTACCTACTATAGAACTGCAAAAACCGATTGTGGAGCTGTCTTCCTTGGATTCCGGCGCTGTTGGTCCGGTAGTGCCTTCGAACGATTTGCCTTGTGGTTCCTTGTCTGTTTCTGAAGTTTCTCTATCGACGACGAGGAAGAGGGACGAACCGGAAGACTTAGTACAAACTGAGCCCCAAGCGGACCTTACTTTCGCGGATATGGTTCCCAGGAAGACGGTTTTCGGGGACGGACCAGGTACTTCCTCTATTGTGCGTCAGCAATTCGGCTTGCATGGAGACAGTCAGGCTGTGGGCTTTCAGGACTGGTCAGAAGAAGTGGCCTTGACGGAGGCAGGCTGGCGGAAATCGGAGTTGGGAGTCTGGACACCGGTTTCTTCTTGGACATCGTCTACGACTTTGCATGCCAACGATAGCCAGGCAATGAGCTCAGGTACTGAAATACAGCATGTTACTGGGTTTCAAAGCAGTGCAGGGAAGGGTGGGGAGGGTATCTCGGCTTTCTCTAAGCCTAGTACCTCCACAGCTGTTTTATGTACTAAACCACATCCTACTGACTCTGCTATACAGGAGCATACTCAAAAACCCCCCATGTCTGAACTCTTTAAGAACAAATTGGAACAAGCACCTCGAAGGAATGCCATAAGGATCAGATATAAAGGGGGTTTACCAGTTCATCCAGATAGATATTTTGTTTTCAAAACTTTGTTGAAAGGGTCTATGGGTTTCATGGCTAAGGACATATATGCCCTCATTCATATATCTGGGGAGGACTCTTTTGATGTTAGTTTTCAGGCTAGTTCTCACATGGAACGTTTTGGGAAAAATACTCTGTGTGCAAAATACACCCCTATGGTCCCCTTTCTTTGCAGTACCCTTTCTAAACCTCTTATACGTTTTGTAACCATAATGTTTAGGAATGAAGGCGTTCATATTAGTGATATTTACCACTGGCTTCAGTCCAAATGTGACGTTTGGGATACGCCTGAGGCCCTCCTGGATGTGGAAGGCATTTGGACAGGAGGCTGGAAGTTTAAAGTGAAACTTTTCCAAGTTAATTCGGACATTGTACACTTGCCTAATAGTTTTTTTTGGGAAGGATAGGGTGTTTGTTTCTATGCTGGTCAGCCCGAGCTTGTTATAAATGTGGGGACCACTCATATTAGTAGTGTGTGTGATGTTCTAAAATGTCCCTTATGTGGTGGTTTTGGCCACTCTATTGATAAATGTATTAATATTTTTAGATGTAACCTTTGTGATGAGAAAGGACATCGTTTCATCAATGTCCTTGGGCACGACATAATTGCTCAGAAGGTCTTGATCAGGATGGTTTGTTGAGTAAGGCTCAATCAACCAATAAGGGATTTTGTGAACCTACTGCTACTCCTACTACTCCTCCTACTATTCCTCCTGCCGTGCCTTCCTCGGCTCCCATAGATTCCCTTGGTGAAGGGTTGGGTCTTTCTGATGGACTTCAGGCTTCAGGTGTAACACCAGGCCCAAAACCTCCACCTGTTAGTAAGCAACCACCTACTTTAATTATGCCTCCACCCTTTGAACTAGTGAAGAATCGACGTCTCACAAGGGCTTCCTTAAAACAAACTCCCTCTACTCCTCTCCCTACTGAGAATTTTTTTTCCCCTTTGCAAGATGATGTCCGGGATTCAGATCTTGAATCTGATGCTTCCCATATTTCAGAGCTTATTACTGATGATGAAGACAGTAAAAGCGTCTGAATTAGCAGAAAAAAAAGGAAAAAATGCAAAAACGAAAAGTTAGCCAACAAAAATAGTATTTTAGACCTGCTTTATGTCCACATTAAAACTTGCTACATATAATGTCTGTAGCTTGAAAGCCTTTAAAAAACACCTACCTATTTTTTTGTATTTGAAATCCCTGAAACTGGACATCATCTTTTTGCAAGAAACTAGGGTTTCTTCACTTGGGGAAACTACACAATTGAAAGGTAAATGGACTATGGGGCCCTCCTTTTGGACCTTCGGACCAGATGTAGCTGATGGTCTTGGAATATTGTTTTGTAGTTCTATATTTAAGATTACTAAAGTGGTTGATGTCCACCCGGGTAGAATTTTGCTTTTGGATTGTTCCTTTCACTCTTATTGCTTTCGGCTGATTAATATTTATGGTTCCCAATCTAAGACTGGTCGTATTGACTTATTTGATGAATTAAGCCTTTTCTATTTACTAAAAGCATATTATTTGGGGGTGATTTTAATTGCTCCTTAGATTTAAAATTTACAAACCTTACTGGCAAAAAATTTATTGTGATTCAATGCACTTTTCACATTGTAAAGGATGCAAATCTTAAGGACGTCTATAGAAGTATGCATGCACAGGCGGTGAGACCTACCATCGTCATACTTTTGCCACACGTATTGATATGGTCTTTATCTCTCGTTACTTATATCCTGTTGACTGCTCGGTTATACCTACGGAATTTTCAGATCACTTTATTTTACTTTGCACCCTTTCTTTGACTAATCTACCCCCGATATTTCATTCCCTGATCAATCGATGGAGACTTAATGTTTCCTTTTTGAGTAACCTGGATTATTTTTCTAAATTAGAAATTTTTTTGCAGCTAAATACTCTACATTGGATTTTTTCCTCTCCTTTTGAATGGTGGCTGCAGGTCAAAACAGAAATCTGAGCATTATTTCAGGGTTGGGGTAAGGGACAAGTAGTTTCTGATTATCGGAAATATTTACTTCTCAGGAATCAATTCTATAAGTTAATGTCTATGTCGCCCAGGTACCGAGTAAACTATGCTTCTCAAATCTCTGACCTAAAGAACAAATGAGAAAATTTCAATATAACAGAGCTTATTCCTGGATTTAGAATTTCGGTTGAGCAGAAAAAAATATCCAGCATCTGATCCCTATCAAGCTTGTAAATTGCGTTTAGCTGACACTTTTATGACGGGATTGTGTGACTCAAATAATACTCTATTTACTATAGATTTAGATATGTTGGCCTTAGTACAGCGTTATTTATTGGATTATTTTTCATGTTCCTTTACATCTGCTTTGGATTCTTTCCCAATACAAAAGTTAGGTGTTTTACCTGCGATTCCGGACATTTTGTTACAGCTATTGACAGACCCTATCTCCTCGCAGGAAGTTATTGACGTTATTAAACAACTCAATTCAGGATCCTCTCCGGGACTTGATGGTATACCCAACGACTTTTATAAATCTTGTATTCCTTATATGGGATTTTTTCTACCTTTAGTTTATAATTCCTTTTTGTTTTCAGGTGAGCCTTGTAAAGAATTCTCCATTTCTTTGCTGAAGTATATCTACAAAAAAGGGGATAGGTCTCTTTTAACAAATTGGAGACCTATAAGTTTACTGAATAGTGACTATAAAATTTTAGCTAAAATCTTAAATGTCCGTTTGGAAAGAGTGGCTAGAATTTTAATACACCCCTACACAAACATGTGCCATTTCACAAAGGAAAATACAGCACAATCTTTTTCTGATTAGGATTTATTTGCCAGTAAGGTTACTTTTCAAAACTCTGAAATTGTGGTTGCATTAGATCAAACAAAGGCATTTGATGCGGTTTGTCATTCATATCTTTATTTTATTTTGCGACAATATGGGATTCCAAACACGTTTGTGCACTGGATTAGTAAAATTATATAATCAGGTGTTACCATTCCCATTGTGAATAGCTTCTTTGGTACTGAAGTTCCACTTTATAAGGGAGTTAGGCAGGGTTGTCCTCTTAGTCCCCTTTTATATACCTTCGTATTGGATCCTGTTATTAGACGTATAGTTTTGGAAGACAATATTATTGGTATTTCCCCTTCTCCCTCATTGGTGCCCATTAAAATTACGGCTTTTGCAGATGACGTCACTCTATTATTAGCTGATTCTAGGTCCTTGCAATTAGCACTGGATATTTTTATGTTTTTTGGACAATTTTCAGGAGCCTCAATAAATGTGCATAAGAGTTTTGTATTACCATTAGGTCCTATCCTTCCTGATCTATCATCTTGTTATATTCCTTTATTAACTTCACCTCAGAAGATTTTAGGGATTTGGTTTGGGATGGAGGATATGGCACTTTTTGACTGGGATAAACTGTTATTGAATGGTGAATTGAAAGTAAATCAATGGAAACATTGGCATTTTGGGAAGCAGAAGAGAGTTTTGATTATTAAAAAATTTCTTTTACCACTTTTTATTTATGTTAGTCACCTTTTTCCACCTCCACTTAATTGTGAGACTAGACTGTATAGCATTTTTTTTCAAATGCTTTGGGGAAATAGACTCAACCCAGTCAAGAGGGACTTTACCTACCTTAGCAGAAATAAAGGAGGGTTAAATATGATTAATCCTGTAGTTTTTTTCCACTCCATTTTTTTCTTTTCTTCTTTTTCTTATCTTTGGAATGATGTAGGTTTACCATGGTATTTTTGGACACGCTCCATAAGGCATAAATATTTTTTTAAATGGTCTCTCTTTCCCCCTAGAGTTTTAGATTCTGATAACCTTCCAACTTATGGTATACCTACCTTTAAAAACTTTATCAGTGGAAAATCTCCTTGCGCCAACTGCTTTCTTTTAACAGGAAAGCTTTTTATAACTATATTGTGTATGACTTGTTAAAAGTTATTCTGATTTTCCTGATTGTTCCCCATCTTGTATGCAACATGCCTTAAATAAATTAACGGTTTAGAATTCCAGTTAAAATTTGGGATGTGATATGGATGGCCACACATGGAAGGTTGGGAGTCAGGGGGATCTTAAAATATAAACCAATGAGTGATAGGTATTGTCTACGACCTGGTTGTACTAATGTTGAGGAAAGTCAAAAACATTTTTTTTAGATTGTCCGCACAGCCAGGATTTCTGGTCTTTTGCAGCACTATACTGGCACATGCCTCATTTAAGCTGTTTAACTTATTGTACTCTTGTTCTAGGAGAATACTCAGGAGTTTGGGGTACTTATCATAGAAGCACTTTGAATGTGTTTTTTGCTTTTTTGCAATTTTTTTTATGGCAAGCATGTTGTCACTTTGTTTTACGACAACAGTATACATCTCATTCTATGATTATTTCTTATATTGAATCAGAGTTGAAAGCACTTAAACCAGAGATGGACTGAAATTTCCAAGACTTAAAGTTGTTAACTTCTGGAAGAATTTTGTGTTTATTAAGTGAACTGTTTCTTTGTATAACTTCTTTGATGTTATTTCATTTTGCTTTATATCTTTCTGATGGCACTGTTTTTCTGTGATGGTTATGTTATTTTGTTCAATAAAAATTCCCCTACTCTTTTCGATAAGTGCCATGGGATCTTTAACATCCACCTGAACTACCACCAATCCAGGCAGATGGGACCTCGGTGTAACGTCTCAATCGAAAGACGGCACCTCAGAAGTGCAGCACCCCTATCATGCTGCACTATAGTGTCAGTACTGGGATATTAACCAAGTGCCACATGTGGGAACTAAACCCACAGCCCTCTGATCTCCTGGCCTCAGAGGTGAGTGTGCTACCTACTGAGCCACTGACACTGCTAGTGGTGATTTATTATTGTAAATCACAAGACAAAAAACTAAAATCAGAAAACATTTTGGCATCTCTTCTTTAGCAAATTAGAAGATAATTCACAACATGAAATCAGCACACCTCTTCTAGTCTCTCTCTTTAAATCAATCTCTCCACCAGGACATCAGGAAGCCTGTCCTAGCTGCCTTATGTCCTGCTGGAGAAATTGATTTGGGGGAGAGAGAGACACACAGACAGAGAGAGAGAGAGAGATGTGTATTTCATGTCTTGAACTGCCTTCTAATTTGCTGAAGAAAGAGAAGAGATGCCGAAATGTTTCAAATTTATTTTATTCTTCTGATTTAGAATAAACCACCACCGGTGACTTTTCTACACTTTCTCCTGGACTGCTCATGTTTCCTGACCTAGGCCTCCATTATATTTAGTGTCAGAGGTATCTGGATTAGTTACATCTAGTGTCATTCTGTGTCAGAAGCCACACCAAACCAGAAGCCTCTCCACATTACTATCCCACCACTCGACTGACTCTCAGCATTAATGGTGTGTCGCACCAAATGAAAGAAGGAGTGGTGCCAAAGTTACCTGTACCAGTGATAACTGGAAATGGCTTTTCAGGCTTTGCCAAGTTAATCGCAGAGGGAGAAAAACCTGCAGTTTCAGCAGCTGTGATGACAAGAGCACAGGCAAAGAAAAACTTGGATGAGGAAGGCAGTTTTCCCTTTGGTGACTCTGATCAAGACTTGTTTCAGGCCAGCTCTAAGATTCGGAAATCCTGACAGGAAAGAAGATGCCTGAAAACGCAGTGCCAACAAAAGACTGATGGACATAAGGGGTTAACTTATGAAAATCCCGAAACCAGACTAAACTCATTGTGATTTTGCTTCCGAACAAACTAATGATGTTTCTCTCTGAGGTTACTTTAGGCAGGTGGGGGTGAAACAAAAAAAGGTGGAACCTGTTTTTAGAAAATGCAATGGGGTACTGTACAGAGTTTGTGTTAATTCTTAGACACAGGAACAGGTACAACAATTGGTCATCCCAAAGAAATACAGACGCGAGTTGTTACAGATAGCACATGATAGTCCTACGGCTGCTCACCCAGGGAAGGAACGCACCCATGCCAGGGTTCTGTACAGGTTTTACTGGCCTGGGATCCATGATGATGTGGCTACTTATTACAAGTCTTGTCCTGAATGTCAGAAAGTAGTGCCAGTGTCCAAGAAAGACACGGTGACCCTGCAGCCCTTACCTTTGATAGATGTACCATTTCAGAGGATGCGATAGGTCCCTTAGATAAAAGTAAACAAGGTAACCGTTTTATTTTGGTAGTATGTGATTATGCTACTAGATACCTAGAGGCAGTGTCTCTGCGCACTGTAACAGCCCCGAAAGTGGCTGCAGCACTTGCAAAAAATTTCAGCAGAGTGGGCATGCCTAAAGAATTAATACTAATCAAGGTAGTAATTTTGGTGTAGCCTTGCTTAAGGAGCAATACTGATTACTCAGTGCAACCACCATAAAAACCTCCCCTTATCACCCCCAAACAGATGGTCTTGTTCAGCATTTTAATCAGACCCTAAAACGCATGCTAAAAAATTTTGTGAAAGGTGAAGGAATAAACTGGGACCAGTAACTACCATACTTGCTTACTGAGGTGCCACAGGCATCAAAAGGTTTTTCACCATTTGAAATGCTGTATGGTAGACAACCCAGGGGGCCCCCTGGATGTGTTAAAGGAATCATGGGAAGATAACCCCTCTCAAAAAAAATTTATTACATCTTGTATGTGTGCCCTGAGAAAGAAGTTAGCCACGTACTGTATGCTGAAATTGCACATAGTAACCAGAAAGAGGCCCAAAACCAACAGAAAGTGTATGATGATCATGGGGTAAAAGAACAAGCATTTGTCAATGCCGAATGTTGCTTGCTTGTATGTGCTGTTTAGGTATTTGAAAGTGATAGTTCCATGCCTTCTTCCCAAGACATGCACTGTATCTTTCCATTCAGTATTCATAGAAGAGTGGGAGGGGCAAGGGCCACAGCAGTTGCCAAGGGGGTGAAGAGGTGGACAATAGTCCATTCAAAGGCAAAAAAGTTCTGCAGTAGCTCACTAAATTGAAGGTGGACAAAGCGATGGAATCAGATGGCATACACCCAAGGATATTAAGAGAACTGTGAAGGGAGATAGCAGTACCTCTGGCAGCCATGTTCACGGAGTCATTCAACATGAGTCAATTGGAGGAGGGCACATGTGGTCCCTCTACACAAGTCTGGCAGCAGGGAGGAGGTGAGGAACAATAGGCCGTTCAGCCTCACCTCAGTAGTGGGGAAGATCATGGAGACATTGCTTAAAGAAAGGATAGTGGGGCATCTAGAAGCCATCGGAGCCCAGGACCATAGACAACACGGGTTCACAGTGGGGACATCATGTCAGACAAATCTGGTTGATTTCTTTGACTGGGTGACAAAGGAAGTGAATCAGGGTGGGGCAGTGGACAACGCTTACCTTGATTTCAGCAAAGCCTTTGGCAATATCCCACATAGGATATCTGGGTAGGCTGGGCATAGGGGAAAAGGGTGGTAAACTGGTTAGAAACTGGCTAACAGACAGGAGGCAGAGAGTGGTGGTAAATGGGGTGCAGTCTAGAGAGAGGGAGTGACCAGTGGGGTGCTGCAGGGATCGGTCCTAGGGCCAGTCCTGTTCAGTGTCTTCATTAGTAACACTGTAGAATGGCTGAAGGGAATTTTTTCACCAAATTTTTAACATAGCCATTTTAACATCTCTGCTAATGAACAGTGTCACTGTGATTTTCTTAATCTGTCCCGAACATTGATTTTGCACACCGACTGTGCCATTGTGCGCTACATGCGCAGAAACACATTTTGGGCGAGATGTGAGAAATGACAGCTGTACTGCTCATATGGAGGTGTGGTAAAATGGGAATGTTGAAAATCTGGAGTGAACATATTGAAAATTCACGAACTTACGACCGTGTGTAGGAACAGCACAAAGCATGCTCGTAAAACAGTAATTTTTGGGGTATTTTTTCACCAAATTTTCAACATAGGGTTTTTGGGGGCCTACCTCATGAACTGTGACACTGTCATTTCATAAACTGGTCCCGAAAGGTCGTTCCACGCAGTGACCGCGAAATCATCTTTCAGGGCCGATTAACGCCATGACAGTGACAGAACTCATGAGGTGGTGTCCCAAAAACCCCATGTTGAAAATTTGGTGAAAAAAATTCCCAAAATGCCAGAGACATGCAGTAAAGTTGAAAAACCCTATTTATTCCATTATACAGCTTACGGCATTTCCTCAGTTATGATCGGCTTTGAAAAGCGCAGGCGTGTTCTCCAGTCCACGAAGATCATGGCGCGGAGTCGAGGAGTAAGTATGGGGTGAGGTGGGGTGGGGAGGTAGATGCACAGAGGGTGGGTGCGGTGGGGGGTCAGGACAGTCTGCGAGGGAAGGTTTTTTCTTTTTAGGTTTTTTTTTTTTTTACTTGGACGACACTGGACTTGTGCCATGCTGGGTGGGACTCCCAGCGTGCAGCTGGAAAGCTGTTTGGGGTGGGGGGGCAGTGGAGCCGACTGGAGATTGGGCACCACCGTCGGCCATAGGACCTGTTGCCATGCTGGGGTGGGCTCCCAGCGTGGCACCCAATAGTCTTTGGGGGGGACGTGGGGCGACAGGGACTAGGCACCCCCATGACCCCTCTGGACTGCTGCGGCTGAGGTGGGCTTCCAGCGTGGCACCTGGAACTCTGCTGGAGGGGAGCACAGCACAGCCATGGGATTGGGCACCCGGCCGCTATACAGTGTGTGCGTGGGGGCACGGCGCACGCAGTAGCGCGTATGTGTGGGGCGCCGCGATGAGCACGCCGATTGTATCGCTGCTCACTGAAGCATAGCTCCCTATCAACTGTATGGCCACTGCATTTTCAACTGCTGTCATAGACAGCTGCAGCATTGATTGGAGAACTGCGGCTGCACCTGCAAACACACTGGCTGAATTGGAAGAGGGCTGCCACACCTCCGAAAACTCGGATGATGGCACCATGTTTCTTGCACATGCGTGCAAGCAACATAAAAAGGTTTTCAGTCAGGTGAAAAGGTATGATTGTTACTGACTACAGAAAAACTGCTAATGAAGTGGCAAGGACCATAAAGTGCTTAGGCATACCAAGATATACCAAGCAAATCTCCAAAAAAAAAGGGTTGAAAAAACACCACAGGCTGCTTTGTTAGTATTGCCAGAAACTGAAAAGGGAGATATAGACATAGCTTATGGCAAGAATAAACTCCAGATGCAGTAAAGATAAAGGATTCCTTAACCCCAGAGCAAACTGCAGAAATTCATAACTTGGTAAAGGCATTTATTTAATAGTAACTTTACTATGGTACTATCGAGCACGTAATGACAGTTTGTGCTTGTCCTATTAGACAACAGGCATATACGATACCAGAGAAGTTAAGAGCAGAGGTAGTTAATGAGATATAGAAAATGAAAGAATTGGGCATCATAGAAGAGTCAGCTTGGGCATCACCAATGGTGATTGTGAATAAGAAGGAAGGGGTCGGGTAAGAATTTGCCTTGATTTTAGAAAACTTAATCAACTGTCTGAATTTGACAGCTATCCTATGCCCGGGATAGATGACTAGGTGGACGGATTGGGAAGTGCCAAGTACATCAGTACCCTCGATCTTACCAAGGCTTATTAGCAGATTCCTCTAGCAAAAGAATCCAGGGACAAAACTGCATTTCCAACACCAGCTGGATTCTATCAATTCACCACCATGCCATTTGGGTTACATGGTGCACCCGTCACATTTCAGCAGTATGTGGACTTAGTCCTAGCCCCACTCTCGGGTTATTTTGCGCATACCTGGATGATACTGTAGTGTACAGTCCAGACTGGAAAAGCCATATTTATCACCTATAAGCAGTTATCCAAGCCGTCAAAAATGTAGGTCTGACCATTAATCCTATCAAATGTACACTGGGCATACAGAAAACCTGATATCAAAATTTCAAATTACAAGTGGCTAGAGGTTTGAATGGCTTGCGAGTGAGCATATCTAGCAGGAGGTTAACATCCCATGCAGCCATCAGTCTTCTGACCGGGGATCTGGGGTGAAAGATGCCTTTAAGGAACCTTTTGACCAAAGGAAGCTGAGACAAGGCCAGGTTATGCACTGGCTCATGGTAGGCAGAAATCGTTCAGAGGTGCACCTTTACTATGGAATATTGCAGCCCTGCATTCGACAGGTCTAGAAGGTACTCCAGCACCTTGTTTGGTGGACAACAGAAAGGATCCAGGCAGGACTTCACACACCAAATCGAGAAAAGCTTCCACTTTGCTGTGTAAGTCTTCCTAGTGGAAGGTTTATGAGCCATTAACAGGATTTCTGAGATTCGCTGGGAAACCTTGAACCTGCTCACTTCTGTCTCCTCAGGAGTCAGGCACGGAGATGGATGAGCACAGGTTAGGATGGACCGGGGGTCCCTGTGTCAGGAGATCCATTTGTAAGGGCAGTTGTTTCGGAGGAACCTCTGATAATCTGTTGTTCAGAGAAACTATATCTGTCGAGGCCAGTATGGGGCAATTGGAATCATTCTGCCCCCTTGTGCCTCCAATTTGAGAAACACCCTCTGAACCAATGGAAGAGGAGGAAATGTGTACAGAAAGCATCTTGTCCACTGCAGTCTGAATGCATCCTGACAGAAAATGCCAGGTTCTGGATTCCTGGAGCAGAATTGAGGCAGTTTTGCGTTAAGTGAGGATGTAAAAAGGTCCCGGTCCAGAGTGCCCCACTCGTCAAAAAGCAATTGCAGGATGTCTACTGTGAGCAACCATTCGTGAGGATCCTTCTCCATTCTGCTGAGGTGGTCCGCCAGGTCATTCTGGACTCCTGGGAGTCCAACTGCCTGGATGGATGCCTCATTCTCGAGACACCATTCCCACACGCTCATCGCTTCCCTGCATAGGGAGTAGAGGAGTGTGCTCCACCCTGCTTGTTGATGTAATACATCAACAGCCTTGTTGTCTGTCTGGAGTAGAATTACTTTCCAACAGAGGACATCCCTCAGGGCTCGGACAACGTACAGGACCGCCCTCTTCTCCAGAACATTTATGTGAAGGTGAAACTTGTCCTGGCTCCACACTCCCCAAGTGTAAAGGTCCTAACAGTGAGCCCCCCAACCTGACAGGGAGGCATCTGTGGGGACAGTGATCTGTGGCTCCGGTGGGGCAAAGGGAAGACCCTGTTGCAGGCTGATTTCCTGCATCCACCATAGCAAGGATCATGCCAGAGGTTGTATCACTCTTACGTGAAAAAACTGCAGGTGCGTGGTCAGAGACCACTGTGCACTGAACATCCACCAAGTGGTCCTCAAATGCCATCGTGCCAGGTGTACCATGAAAATGGATGATGCAATGAGGCCCAACATCCGCTGTATCGCAATGGCTCGAACCGACGTGTTCTCCCTGATGAAGCGGGCCATCTGGAGAATAGAGTCCCTCCTGTCCTCAGGGAGGAAGGCTCTCGCCTGGGTGGTATCCAGGTATAGCTCCTATGAAGAGCAGCAGTTGAGAAGACTGAGGTTGAGACTTCTCTAGGTTCAAGAGGACTCCCATGTACGTAAGGAACTGGGAGGCTTCAGCCACCACTTTTGTCCCTTCCTCAGGGGGGCTTGCAAGGAGCCAGTCATTCAGATAGGGGAAGACTTGAATAACTGACTTTCTGAGGTACGCAGCGAGCACTGCGAAGCACTTTGTGAAGACTCAAGCCGTCGAGGACAGCCCAAAGGGCAATACTCATAACTGGTAATGCTGACACTGAACCACAAAGTAGAGGTATTTGCGGTGATCTGGGTGCACTGGAACATGCTGGTAAGCATCCTATATATTGAGGGACTAGGATTCTGAAAATGTTAGCCACTGTGGTTAAAGTGACCCCAACTGTTTAGCCACTATATGAAAGAATGAGCCACACAACAATATACGCTGTCAAATTAGCTATTCTAAACCATGTACTATACTGCTGCTAAAAACAGCATGAACAGAAGGTTTTAGCCTCTGTGGCATGGATAACTAAAAATCATTAGAAAAACCAGCCCGGTGGCACTGA
The DNA here is from genome assembly GCA_016271365.2 of Neoceratodus forsteri. NCBI lineage: Eukaryota > Metazoa > Chordata > Ceratodontiformes > Ceratodontidae > Neoceratodus > Neoceratodus forsteri. The sequence goes on from CM028137.1 coordinate 516,612,608, forward strand.
GGGTTGAGGCGCTGGACGCCACACCTCGTGCCACACTGGCGACCCGGGTTCGGAAACGAGCCCGGGCCATCGGGGGTCAGCAGGGGAGGGAGAGGATTGAGCGTCTGGAGGACAGCTCTCCTCTCCCAGGAGGGTGGAAGGTGTAGACTCGGCACTTGTCTGGCCTCTGGCGGAAGCCAGAGGCATAACAAGCACACGAGCACACAGAGGGGGTTGGGAGTGAGGACGTCAGCGGGGACGCCTTGACGTCTGGACGTAGCCACTCCCTTGGAACAAGGAAAAAGACACATCGGAGCGCCGAGGGGAAGGAGCGCTGGGTACAGGCCCTAATGACTACTGCCTGCCTGACCGCCGGAGAAGACCCGACGAAAGCTGATTGATCAGGGTGCACGGGCCCCACCTCGTACCCGCCTGGGGGACACAGCCACGGCTCCACGGGGGTTCAGCGGGATTCCAGGTAAGGTAGCAGCAGGGGTAATACCCTTAGCGACTCCCAACAGAACGGGGCCCCAATGTCAAGAGAAGGAGATAAAATACAAAATTTCAAAAAAAAAAAAAAAAAAAAAAATCATTAGAAATCTTAGCCACACACTGGAAACATTCGCCGGTGGTGGCATGGCGAGTGGCAAGTGGGAACATAGCTGAAAAGATACTTGTTTAACTCTCAGAGGTCAAGAATTGGGCGCATCCTGCCTCTTTTCTTCAGAACCAGAAAGTAATGGGAATAGAATCGGGTGTTCCTCTCTGCAAGGGGAACGACTTCTATTGTCCTGTTCTCTAAGAGGCCCTGGATCTCAGCAGTAAGAAGGTCTGACTGAGCAGTGGAGAGGCTGGACTGCCATTTTGGCGGAATGTCTGGAGGGGCGTCCTCAGAATTGAGGGAGTAGCCCTCCCTGACAATTCTGAGGACCCACTTGTCTGACATGATCTGCTTCCACTGCTTGAAGAAAAGAGACAGACGACCTCCCACCGCCGAGGAAGCATCCCCTTCGGGCAGAGGAAGGACCTGAGCTGAATTGTCAGGGAGTGGCACCAGGTGTCTTTGGGGTCTGCATCTTCTGCTGCATTTTCTTCTGCAGCTGGGAAGCTGTGTTTTTATTACCAGCTCCTCACCCCTTATCCCGAAAGAACTGTCAGCTGTGAAAATGCTGGCGGTTCCAGTTTTTCTGAGGGGCAGGGGGTGCCAGTCTGGCCATTTTTAGGGCAGACCTAGTCTTCTCTGCGGCCTCTAATGCTTCCTCTACTTGACAGCCGAATAAATAGGCGCTGTCGAAAGGAACATTCATAACCCTCTGCTGGGCATCAGGTGGAAAACCTGATGTCCTGAGCCAGGAGTGATGCCATATACAAATCACGGTGGCAGCAGCCCTGGAAGCAGTATCAAAGGCGTCCACTGCAGTTTTCAGCTGCTCGTTATTGGAGTCTATGCCTCTGGTGATGGTCTGTAGTAGCTCCAAGGAGACGTCAGACTCCAGAAGCTTCTTGACCAAAGCCTTAAGCGAGTGCCACAGAGTATACTCATACTGAGAGAAATGCCCTTGGTAGCTAGCAATACGCATACCCAAGGTTGTAGCTGCGAATGTCCACTTGCCCAGAGTGTCGATCTTGCGAGACTCTATACTGACAGGTCCGGCAGAAGATTCCTGAGGAAGGATGACCTTGTCATTTGCGGTGAGCATCGCCAAAGCATCCGCAAAAGCCTGTGAAGACAAGATTTGTCTATCCTTGGGCTGGGCGTATTTCCTATCGATGACTTTCGACACTGAGGGAATGAATCAGAGCCAGCTTGTCCGAAAGCATCCCTGATAAAGTTCTGAAAGAAGGGAGAAATGGAGGAGTCAATTCCACTGGGATTTCTGGGACATGCAGAAATTGTAAGCATAACAGCTTAGCTGAATCCACCGAAGAGGTTTGTAAAGCCAAGACGGAACCCATATTCTTGAGTAAAGGCTGGAAAGAAAGATCTTCCACTATGGATTTGGCAGAGACTGAAGGCTTGCTCTCCAGTTCAAAAACTGAGTCGTCCGCGTCGTTATCAGAAAGGATCATGTCCGGATCAGACTCATCAAGGTCTCCCTCCATGCCAGACGGGCCACCAATGACGGGCTTGGGCCAGGAAAAACAAGGAATCTATGAGGTCGCTATCGATGTCGAGGCCCTCGGCACCAGCCACAGCACCAGCGCTGCTGGTGAAGTCTTTAGAGCCCAGGGGGGTTGATCCCAGTCCTTTCACAGAAGAAAGGGTTCTGCAAGAACTCCTAAAATGGAAGGTGGACAAAGCAATGGCTCCTGATGGAATTCACCCCAGAATTCTAAAAGAATTAAGGGAAGAACTAGTGAAACCACTGGCTACTCGTTTTAATAAATCATGGGAGGATGGTGTGGTACCCAAGGACTGGAGGGAGGTGGATGTGATTCCCCTTCACAAACGTGGGACCAAGACAGAGGCAGGAAACTACAGACCTGTCAGTCTGACCTCTGTGGTAGGGAAAGTGATGGAGTCACTCTGAAGGAAAGAATAGTTGAGCACCTAGAGGCCAGTGGGGCACAGGACCCAAGGCAGCATGGGTTCACAGCGGGAAGGTACGTCAGACGAATCTAATAGATTTCTTTGACTGAGTGACCAAAGTAGTAGACCAGGGAGGGGCTATGGACATGGCCTACCTAGACTTTAGCAAGGCATTTGACACACTCCCACACAAAAGATAAAGTCAAATTAACCAGCCTGGGAGTGGGTCCCAGGGTGGTAGCCTGGGTAAAACATTGGCTGCACAACAGGACACAGAAGGTAACTGTAAATGGAGTCCACTCTGAAGAAAGAGGGGTTACTAGTGGGGTACCGCAAGGTTCAGTATTGGGTCCAGTCCTTTTTAATGTCTTCATCAGTGACATTGCTGAGGGACTGGAAGGAAAAGTATGCCTTTTTGCAGATGACACAAAGATCTGCGACAGGGTTGATACACAAGGAGGCATGGAAAGGATGAAAAGGGACTTGGCAAGGTTGGAGGAATGGTCAGAAGTATGGCAGCTAGGATTCAATGCAAAGAAGTGCAAAATAATGCACCTGGGAAACAAGAACCCAGGGGAAGAATACACAATGGGTGGGGAGGCAATAACAAAAAAGGAAAGGGACCTGGGGGTAATCATATCAGATGACCTTAAGGTTAGCAAGCAATGTGAGAAGGCAGTAGGGAGGGCTGGGGGTGTACTGGGATGTATAGGGAGAGGCATCAGCAGCAGAAAACAGGATGTTGTTATTCCTCTGTACAGACAGTTGGTGAGACCCCATCTGGAGTACTGCGTCCAGTTCTCGAGACCCCATCTCCGAAGGACATAGACAGGATAGAGGCAGTCCAGAGGAGGGCAACTAAAATGGTGCAGGGTCTGCAAGAGAAGCCATATGAGGAGAGACTAAAGGAGCTTAATATGTATACCCTTGAGGAAAGAAGGGAGAGGGGGACATGATAGAAACTTTTAAGTACCTCAGTGGAATCAACAAAGTACAAGAGGGTAGCATCTTTCAGAAAAAGAGACGTGCAAGAACAAGGGGACACAATTTAAAGATAGAAGGGGGGGGCGGTTCAGGGGCAATGTGAGGAAGTATTTCACAGAGAGGGTAGTGGATGCATGGAACAGCCCTCCTGAGGAGGTTGTGGGGTCTAAAACTGTGGGAGGATTCAAGAATGCATGGGACAGACATAAGGCAATTCTTGTGGGGGGTAGGAAAAAATAGGCTGTTGGTTAACTAGGATCTGCAGCCTATCCTGTAGGTAGGGAAATGGGCAGACTAGATGGGCCAAGCAATCCTTATCTGCCGTCAAAGTCTATGTTTCTATGTTTGCCCAGATGGAAAATTGTTTACACTTCATGGCGTAGGTGGACCTGGTGGAAGGCCGGCTACTGGACATCCAAATCCAAAGCGGCCTGCACCATCCCCCCAAAAAGTCCAGACAGACCTAGAAGAAAAGGGAGAAGTTGTTGCAGGTACCTGTGCCGTCCCCTGCTTGGACAACAAATGAGGCAGATAGGCACGAGGAGGATGCTAGAGCTGCAAGCGGAGCCCGCGCCTCTTGACCTGAACACCCCGGTATCTGCTCAATGGCTCTGAATCCCGAAGGATCCAGAGCTGGAGCTAAACAAAGACTAGACAAATGTCACACCCACTGCTCCATAACAATGGCCCAGTGATGGAACTGCTCATCAGAAGCACCAGCAGAGGACAATGGTGGGGCTCCTGGGTCAAGAATCATGGTCACCAGAAACAGAGGCCGAGAACCCAACCGAGTCGAGTTGGGCCCAGCGGTCCTAAAATACCATCACCCCTGCAGACACACACAGAGGGCGATTTCTCAGCAGTACCCTCTTCACCATCAGGACAAAGAAGAGCTGAAGGTCGAGCGGTGCTGGGTCCCTGACCTGGATCAGGAATGGACTGCTTCTTTTGTGCTTACGGGAGGACTGTCCTCCCTCCAAAGCACCAGACTGCCCATGGTCTAACCCCTTTTCGAAAAGGGTGGCGGACCAGACAGAGCCCCACTGCCAGAACAAATTTCAAGCGAAGTCTCCCTACTGTCACCAACATGTCCATGGTTGAATCCGTTGAAGGAATGGTTGTGACAAGGTAAAAAAAATAAAATAAATAAATAAATAAATTACAAAACTAAGCTAAACGAACTGAACGAAATGCTGCTGTCATATAGACTTGAAGACTTGACTCCCACTGGCAAGCGACGTCAAACTGAAGCACATTCGACTGCAGGAAAAAACGAACTGAGGCAGTTGGAGGGTCGACGCAGAGACAGTCTATACAGCGTGAGCCAGTCTTGTGACACCGCGCATGTGTGGTCCTACCATGGCGCCAGCCCACCTGAAGATTTTTGACTCCCGCTAGGCCCTAGTGCCTCTGGTGTAGTCCCACAAGTGTGAATGAATGGTGAAGACTTAGTTCTGGAAGATTACCCTTTCCCCTCTGTTCCGGAGGAACAGGTTCTATGGCCCATTTGGACAGCAGAGACTGGATCTCCTCTTGAATCAGACCGAGATGGGGGGGGGGGGAGAATGAGAAGGTACTGGGGGGATTGTCCGGTGGGACCTCAGTGAACTCCAGAATGTGGCCCTGTTCCATTAATTGTAGCACCCACTGATCTGATGCAATGCTTCTTCACCCATCGAGGTAAGAGGGAGAAGCGACCCCCTACCAACTCCCCCAGATGCTCCTCTGGTGGGGGTCGGGCAAGGAGTCAGGCAGAGGCACAGGAGGTGGGGAGGGAAGGTGGGGGGGTCTTAGAGGTTCTAGGACCGGAGCCTCCTCCCGGCTGAGAGGTAGCCTTCCTCATGAAGGTACCTCTGGATTGCTGACTTTGGGATTGCTGGCCCTTTGGGCGACAAAAAGGCCGACGCTTGGCGGAAGCTGGTTCAGATCTGTACATTCTGTAGACAGACTGGACCCCATCACAGAATCCTACAGCCCCAGGATGATGATCTCGTTGGGTTCCCCGAGAAGCACTGGGCCTTGGAAGGGAGCATCTGCTTAGGGTCCTGCAACTCCATGTGTTCAGCCAGTTGGAGCATTTCGAGGTCCAGGTCCTCTGAGTCCCAACCATCAAGTGCCTGAATGTGTCTCATGACAGCCATAAAACTCTGATCGTCAGGAGGGGACCTAGGCATGTCTTGAGGATGGACTGGGGCAGGGGGGAAAGCCGTCCTCTGAAGACTCAGTCATAATGGGAGCTTTCACTGTAGCTCCCAGAAGACGAGGACCTGGAAGAGGATCTGTGCCACTGACAATAATTGTGTCAGCATCTAGAGGTGGATCTAGAGAAGGAATGCCTTTTCCTACCCCTAGGTAACCGGGGCTCCTTGGGATCCGGCTGAGACGAGGGCTTCTGCGAAGGAGTCAGCTTCCTAGGTGGAGGAGGAGGAGGAGGAGGAGGAGGAGGGTTAGGAGACCCTGGCTGTGGCCCCGCAGGGGGAGTCCCGGGCCCAGCAGGCAACAACTCCTTCTTTATGGCGTCCCACCATAAGTTGAAGAGGGCCCTTACCTCTGACAAGGGGATTATGGGGATCCCTGGAGCCTGAGTGGTACTTCCCAGAAGGGTCCGGTGCCGGGTTAGAGGGTGGCGCCAGATCAGATGACCCAGAAAGGCCTGGTGACAGGGTAGTCAACGTTGGGGTGATCGGTGTCAGATTGATGGGCATCGGGTCACCGGGCATTGGACCCATAGGCAGCTGTTCCTCAGGTGCCAGCATCACAGGGGGTCGAAGGACCAGCTGGCGAAGACTGAGGATCGGGTGACTCAACCGGCGCTGCCTGGTTCAAATCCAGCAAGAAAAATGAGTCAAGGTGGCGGGTATCTGCTATACCCGGACCAGAGCACCGGCCGGTGTCAGCTGAGGTGGTGTCTGCCTAGGGGAGCGGACATCTAACAGATGGTCATGCTCCTGGCACCGGAAGTGCTGTTGGACCCAGACATCTGGTCCGACGGAACCGATGCCGCAGCTGGGTGGGTGGTGGGCAGGGACCCTCTGCCTGAAGTAGAAGCACCGGCTGAACCTCCTGGCTTAGGCCCAGTAGGGTGAACGCAAGACCTAAGGCACAGGCGAGTAAGGGTCGAGGAAGACCCCTGCCCCGAAGACCCCCTGCCAGATGTCAGCACAAAGGTGGAGGGCCTAACGAACGGCTACCCAGATGCAGCGAGTGGGGTTGGGCGGAGTCCGACATTCCACAGGAGGAGGAACTCGAAGTGGTCTCCATATGGTGCGGGAACAGAGGATGGGAGCTCAACTGGGACCTCTCCTCGTCCTTATCCTGGCAAGAGCACTTCCCATGGGACTTCTTATCCCTGTGGTTGCATGAGGAGGACGATGTCCCTGCAGCTTTTGAAGAGCCATCCAACGAAGATTCCATGGTGGCCAATTGCAGTTCGAGTAAAAAACTCGAGGGCCTTCAGGTGGCAGACCAGTCCGCAGTTGAAGCTCCGGCAGTGCTGGCAGGCCGTGGTGTCGTGGTTGGGGCCCAGGCAAAACAGGCAGGTTGAATGGCTATTGGAGCGAGGGATCTGCTTGCCGCAGGCACATTTGTTTGTTTGCTGCTGTGGAGATGAAGATGATGAAGTCATTCAAAAGTAAAATTTACACTGTAAAAAAAGTAAAATAAAAAAGCATGGGCAAATGCAAACATGGCAGACAAGTGTGAGGAGAAGGCATCCGTGGAGCCGATGTGCACGGGTCGACAGCGGGAAAAGAATGGTGGTAGGGCTGGGGGTCCACCCCTTTTATACCACTGGCAGACGTCCGGGGTGGGCCAACGTCAGGTGGCAATCATCGGCCATATATTATTACCTAGAAATAAAAAACATTAAAAAGAAGATCATTGTGCGCTGCCCCTATACAGTAGAGGCAAGACACGTGTAGGTTCATCTTCGACATCTTTTGTCAACACATGATGCAAAATTTTAAGCTGTGAACTGGCTTTGCGTCCTCAGAGTCCATTTTCCACTGACGAGGCAGTGTGGGGAGTGAAGGAGAGGAGAAACAGTGGAGGAATAATTCAAACTTTGAAAGAAAATCAAGGAAATTGCCAATGGCGTAAGCGGTAGCATACAATGCTGCAGAGATGCAAAAGAGGAGATGGGACTCTTTCAGCGGAAAGGAAGATCTGATGTTGGGGGCAGAGCTGGAGGATATATACCGCCCAGGTGGTGGGAGGTGCTTAGCTTGAAGACGTTCTGATGAATGAGCACTTCCAGTGAAACTGCCTCTGTGTAGACAGTGAACTATATCTACGCCTCTAGAAATGACCGATTTAATCACTGGGGACTGATCTGAAGTTTGCATCAGATGGTGGAATGGCCTAATGAATTACAATATTTTGTTTACGGAGGAGGTGGTCCCTTGGTACAGCAGAGTACAAAAGCTGATTAGTTTACAGCACAGTACATAAGAATACACAAACTTGAGTGCAATGACATCAGCACTGGCAGGTATGACAACACTACTGCCAAACTGGTGGGCAACGCAAAGCAGATCTTACAAAAAAGAAAGGGCAGGGGTTGAAACTGGCTCCAGACCCCTAGACAAAGATTTTTATATCGGGCTACTGAAATTTTCCTTTAAGTAGCCATGCTTGCTTATATTAGAGAAGGAAACATATCTATGTACACCAACTGGGGTACTGGAAAAGTCTGTGGGGCAAGTGGTGGCTACAAAACTTAATGTCAACCCCTGAAAGGGACTCTGGACTGATCAATAGTGTGCAGCAATACTACCTCACCCCACCCCACCCCAACATTACCTCCAATAAGACTGATGAATATAAGCACACTCTGAACTCAGTTTAGGTTTGAAAACACATATGACTAACAAGTTGAGGAAAGCAGTTTGACCTTCTAGTTAGAATGAAGAGCTGTGAACCTGGAGACCCAGGTTTGAATCCCACCAGCACTGACAGTGTCCCTTTATCTCCTGTGCTTAGCCTCTCCAATCCATTTCAGTGCTGTATGAATTATACTGTGCTCTGAATAGCAGTTACCTTCTCTCCCTTCCAGATACTGGCTGGCAAAGCACTTTGTGGTATAATTAAGCAATAAGGCATGACCAAGGGTTATGTTAATGGTCTGTCAATCACCCTCTAGGGGTGTAATGTTGCACGATGCGTTGCCGAGCTCCATTTCTCAGACCCTTGTTATAATGCATATAAATGGTACAATACATAACCCAATTCCTTTTTTTTTTCTAAATTAAATATGTAGGTTAGAAACCCCTTTCAAAATGCAAACACACACTTTCTGATGCTCCTTATAAAACTGTTACCTTTCTTCTGCTGTTTTTAGGAAGGCTTCAAGTCCCCCAGTGCTACAGCTCCTCTCCCCGTGCACAGTGTAGAAAGACCTGCAGCCCTGCGGTGGGGATTCATTGGCAGCAATCTGTTAAGGTAAGAACAGCATTCATGAGACAAAACACCACAAGCAAAATATGCTAGCAAGAGATTGAGAAAATGAGATGGACCAATGTGGTCACGTAATCTTGCACCACCTAAGTGGCATTACAACCCAGTTCGTTTGGCGTTAACATGTGCAGAAAACAATAGCTGCAAACAAGATTTAAAAAAAAAAAAAAAAAAAAGGCCAAGCAAACTATTCAGAAGGGCCCCTGAAATGTTTCAGATTTGTTTCTACAATCACGGTTATTATGTAAGGCACTGACTGGTAATTATGGTTACACTGCAATTTTGGGTCATACTTGAAAATAGGGGAGAAGGGGGGGATTGTTTAACCAGGAAAGCACACTATGCCAGAGCTGGTTTCCAGGTGTGACCTGGGAGCATAAGGAAGTTAAGTGTCCATTCACTCCACCAATGCGCCCCTGTCATATCAAATCTTCTGGTGTTCTTCCTGATGCCTTACGTGATCACCTTCTGTGTGTGGAGGAACAATTCTCCTAACCCGACCCCCATTATCATGTCATCTAGGGACATGACCTCTTTCCCTCCCCAAGCCTTTCAATCCTCCCCTTCTCAGACTGATTGGTTCCTGGTTAACATTTTACCGAATGTTGATTCTGCAATGGAATTCTTTATAAATGCATTTAACTCAATAGTAAACCTCCATGCCCCTTTGTCCAAGTGATCAGCCAAGGTGTCTCATGTACCCTGGCTCTCTAACAGCTCAGGAACCTCATGACTTCTCAGGATGCCGCCTGGAGGCTTTTAAGAGCTCTGGCCTACCTATCGACTGGCAGGCTTATAGACAGCTACGCAACTGATGCAAGAGCATGTTGCATGCAAACAAGTGCTCCCTCCTCCAGTCCCTCCAGATTGGCAACCTCTTCAACCCCAAAGAATTTTGGGGTCAAATCAACTCTCTACTAAAGGGTAAATCCGCATCCCTTCCCAGCACTATGCTGTGTGATGGCACTGAAGTTACTGATTCTACTGCCATTGCCTCTTCAATTTAAAATGGCCTTCTTTGACCTTTCTAAACATAAGACCGCCCTCCTGGCCCTTGTTCCATCTCCTCCCTCCTCTCACCCCCCCCCCCCATCATCTCTACTAGCTCCACCTTGAACTGGCCACCTGGAATGAGGTGATGCACCACCTCAAGAGTATCAAGGAAACCTCCTCGCCAGGGTTAGACACCCTTGAACCCAGATTGCTAAAATTTGGAGCCATCACCATTGCCTCCCCTGTGCGTGATCTAATCAACAAATCCCTCTGCTCCAGCACTGTGCCTCCAAGTGGAAGGCAGCTATTGTCTCTATTCACAAGAGCAGCCCTAACTCTGCATTCGAGAATTACCGGCCAATCTCCACACTCTGCCCCTCACTAAAATACAGGAAAAAATTATATATGCACAACTTCAACAACACCTAGAGCTAAATACTTCACTCTCCATTAACCAGCATGGATTCCGTAAATCCCACAGTACACACACACTGCCTTCACTAAGGTAACATCAGACGTCCTTTCTTCTATGGACAAATGCCTTGTAACTGGTGCTGTTTTTGTCGACCTTACCAAGGCCTCTGACCTCATCAACATAACCTCCTGCTCCACACGCTCCTCTCTTTTGGTCTTGATGTCCCATCACTGAAATGGCTTTCCAGCCATCTCTCCTACCATACCCAATGTATGAGGTGAGCCGGACATACCTCCACTTTCAGTAACAAAAGAGATGGTGTTCCCAGGTGTCCATCTAACCTTGGCCCGCTCTTATTCTCTATTTATCAATGAACTCCTTCACCTGTGGATGGACGTCAATGCACTTGCACGCAGACAATGTCATCTTGTACAGGTCCTCTTCTGACCCTACCCTGCTGAATAGTACAGTTACGTAAGAACTTACCAACAGCAGATATCCACATATAGGACTAAGCCGCCAGGCGTCAGGACCCCACAGAAAACTTCTAGCTAGCAGTCTCTGGTGGGAGACCGCCCCCACGCCAGGTGACCAGCGTCATGTGACGTCGGTATAAAGGGGCGGTTCCTCATGCCTGCCATCTAGTTCTTTCCCGCCAAAGGCCAAAAGAGGCAAGAGAGAAGAGGATAATCCCCCCCCCCCAATGGAAATGAAGCAAGAAACTTAGGGGGACGGAGGGCGGAAAGGCAATACCTACTGCAAGAGCCTCTCTCGAAGATCTACTATTATGGTAAGTTCTTACGTAACTGTATTATCTTACTTCAAGAGAGCTCCTGCAGTAGGTGGTCACATATAGGACTGAGTCCCAAGCAGTTTGGAACAAGGAAAAACACTCAGGAGGAGGAATATCATCCACAACATAAAACCTCAGGGCTGAACAGGTCTTATGAGAGGAGACCTTGTAGGACAGCCAACCCGAAGCCTGCTCTACGGCGAGAAGCAATGTCCAAACTGTAGTGTTTCGTGAAGGTATGGACCGAAGTCCAAGTTGCGGCTGCACAGATGTCTGCCACTGACACGTTCTTGAAACAAGCAGCAAAGGCCACTACTCCTCTGGTGGAGTGACCTCTGACTTGACCCGGAAGGGTCTTGTTGTACTTGTCATAACAGAAAGTGATAGAATTCACCAGCCATTTTGAGAGGCACTGCTTAGAAACAGCATTGCCTTCTCTTTTGTTAGCATAAGAGACAAAGAGCTGATCCATCTTCCTGAGATCCTTGGTCCAACTGGTGTAGTAGCTCAGGATTCTGTGAAAATCCAAAGTACATAAGAGGTGCTCCCCTTGATTGGAGTGTTGCCAGGGCCGGTTTTAGGACTTTGGGGGCCTCCAGCAAACTCTATGACTGGGGCTCCACAGACAGGGCGGGGGCTCCCCCAGTAATCTTTCTACATAGTATTTAAATTTCGTAAGATATGTGCCAATGCATAATGAGGTGCCAAATCACATTTGGAAGCCTAGAAACAAGCCCTTGACATTTGTAAAACTGAAAAAAAATGTTATTCAGACCAACTAGAAACCAAACCAAAAATAAATTCTGGGGAACAAAAAAGAAAACACTGTGCTGTACAAACAAACCAGCAACCCGGACAGACATCCCAGTACGATAAATCCAATCAGTCTAAGCTAGCGTCCCGACAGGCCTAGCACAGACCACACATGTACCAGCCATTCTAAATACTTCACAAATTCCAGATCACCTTATCACAGAACTGTTCGCTTTGTTCATGTATTAGGCTTACATAATAAAACACTCATTACAATGAACAGTATGCAGCAAGCCTGTCTAGGGGTGGAGAGAGATGGGGCAGAGTGCACAAAATCATAAGAATCTGAAACCAGTAGATTTTCAACTCTTGAGTCCCAGACTGTCTGCTGAAGGAATGCACCTTGGTGGAGCACTCTCTCTTTCTTTTTTATATATATAAATGCTCACCCTCTCGGGTTAGCTTGTGCTTCCTGTTATCACCGATAATCCTTAATGTACTAGGTACAGACCTTGTAGCCACAGGGATGCAGGGCTTTATAAATTAAATTTGCATTACCTTTTGGGAGTACAGGTTCAGTGTATGACCCACATATTCAATCGCCATCTTTCTGCACAGGGGTCCTCTGGTCCAGGTCACACTGCATTCATTCCATGTGCTAAAAAAAACTAAATTAGAATTGGGATTTACCAGATTTAGGAGGATATCTGTAGACTGAATTAGAAAGGGTATCCAGCTCTTCCAAGATCAGGAACCGGGTAGTTGGCTTCAGATACAGTGTGGTCTCTGGTCTTCTCTCTCTCTCTCGACTCTCTCCTCCAGGCTCAGCTCCAACTTCCAAGTTAGCAACTCGACGACTCAACAGCAGAATTCTCTCCAACGCTCTGGAACTGGTCCTCAGCTGAATAGTTCCAAGAGCGCCGGAGGGATCATCTTTATGGAACAGTCACGGACCTGAGTGGGAACCAAACGTTTCAGGTCTGAGGTGGAGGAGGTGCAAAAACAGCAAGGGACTGAGTGTAGCCCTGTGATTCGCTCCAACAGCACCTTCGCGTCACCATGATGTGCAGCACAATAGGGGACCGTGTGGAAGCAAACATCCTTTTTGCAGTCTCAGTGGGACAGCATGGACGTGCATAAGCAGCAGCTGACTGAGAAAGATTGGCGGGGCCCCTGACTACTTTGTGTCTGTGGATGTGGGCCATGCGGCAGAGTGGCCTTGTGGCTGGTCGGTTCCCAATCCCAACTACAAACTATATGCCAGACTGAGTTGCTCTAGGGTCAGGGAAAGGAAATCAGGTGGGCAGGCATGGGGTTTGAGGCCCGTGTGGCAGCCGGACAGCATTAATGGTGACTTGAAGCGAGGCAAAATGAAAGGATTGGCAGGTGTGTAATGCTGTGCTGGGCTGCTGCTTTTCAATTTAAAATGAAAGGTTTTTTGTGTGTGTATTTTTAATATGTGGGACTTGGGAGTGCAGCAGAGTTTAGGAAGGGTCACCGCTTATCCTTAGATGGGGGTCAAGTGGGGCCTCCCAAGGGCCGCGGGGTTCGGTGGGTGCTTCTAACGCCGGACCTGAGGTTAAGGTGAAAAGTGGGTAGCTCAATAGATTGATTCGGAGTAGATTCAGCTTGGGGAGAAACTTAGGGTTGGTGCATAGAGCCACACATTTCTTGTGGAATATCAAATAAGAGATTTTACACATCAAGGCCTGAAGCTCGGAAATATGCCAAGCAGAAGTGATGGCCACTAGGAAGAGTGTCTTCCAAGAGAGGAACTTTAAGTCTGCTTCCACTGTAGGCTCGAAGGGAGGCAGCATGAGCTTCTCCAGGATGAAATTCATGTCCCATGAAGGGGCAGGAATGCGAATGGGGGTCTCAAGTGGAGAACCTCTCTAAGAAAAGTCTTAGAGACTTCCAACCACGCAAAAGTCCTGTCTCCGAAGGGAATATGGTAGGCTGAAATCACTGCCATATGAACCTTTAATGAGGAATGGCTGAGACCCAGGTCGAAGAGGTGACGTATGTAATCCAGGACTTTGTTGACTGGGCACAAAAAAGGCTCTAAGTCTTTAGAGCCTTAGAGCCTGCCCAGATGGAAAATCGTTTCCACTTCATGGCATCAGTGAACCTGGTGGAAGGCTTCCTCACTTCTACCAAAATGTCCGCTACTAAAGGAGAGACTCCGAAGCAGGCTTTAGCTACGTCTGTAGGAGCCACACATGGAGATGAAGGGAATTGAGGCCTGGGTGAAAAAGGGTCCCCTGATCCTGGGTCAACAATTGTTGCCACAGAGGAAGAGGAAAAGGCGGTTCCTCTGAAAACTGTTGCAGAAGAGAGAACCAAACCTGCCTGGGCCAGAATGGGGCGATGAAAATCATTCGCAACCCTTCTGATCTGAGTTTGTTCAGGACCCTCGGAATCAAAGGAATGGGAGGGAAGGCATAAACAAATCTGTCCCTCAGAGAGAGAGAGACAGAGCGTCCCCTCCAAAAAAAAGTCTACCGGCCGAGGCGGGCAAAAGCGGAAAGTTCTACGTTTTGGGGGGAGGCGAAGAGGTCTACTCGAAGTGTCCCCCACTGCTGCAAGATGTCGTTTACGACCTGCTGATCCAACTTCCATTTGTGAGACTTGGCTGAGGACCGGCTGAGTTAGTCTCCCAGTGTGTTTTCCACTCCTGGAACATGAACTGCGGTCAGGTCAAGGTAGTGCTGGGTTGTCCAATACCAGACTCTCATTGTCTCCTGGCAGAGGGAATAGGAATGTGTTCCACCCTGTTTGTTGAGGTATCAGACTACGCACATTTTCATTTATTTAGTTTTTGTTTACCGGGTAGGTGCGCTAGCCATAACAATGACTATTTTCAGGCACGACCCAGGAGGATACCGAAACAAAACATAAGCTACGATTACATACAGTTTTCAGAAACTGTCAATGAAATTCGTACAACCAAGCAAGGAAAAATAACACATGTAAAATATAAATACAGTGTCATAGAACTATGCAGGAAAGAAAGACAAATAGCATTTCAAAACTGAAATAAAACATTGCAAAAATAGACCAAACGTTAGAATGAGGAGGAAAAATAACATCAGTAATACCATAGTTATCAAGGGGAGAATATAGTCTAGGAAGATTGTATGAGACAGGAATATAGAGGAGGTAGGCCAGGCAAGTGCATATTGTTGAGGAGGACAAAGCCAATAAAGGCAGAGGGTGCAGAGTTTAGGGTCAAAAGGGCTAGGGTGGTTTGAAGCAGGAGCATTTGCAGGACAGGATGAGAAGGTTTCGTAGTTCTTTCTCGAAAGAGACGTGGGACAAGGCCTGGCGAATAGTTAGTGGGAGGAAGTTCCAGTACTGAGAGGCATGACAGGTAAAAGCACTAGCGCCTTTTGAGGTAGTATGTCTAGGGATGCAAACTGGGGCATTATCTGCAGAGCGTAGGCCATAGAAGGATGCCTGATTTTGAAAGAGATCCGCTAGGGGCTTGGGAATTTGAGATCTAATAATGTTGTCAAAATGGAGCCAAAAGCATACGACCTTGACAAGTGAGGAGGAAACCATCCAAGGTCTGAATGAAGGAGGCAGTGCTGTTTCAGCTGATAGGAGGATGCATAGCGACAAATATTATTGTAGGTGACATCCCATTTTCTTTTTTTTTTTTTTTTTTTTTTTGTAATTGTAATGTATCCCTCCTCTCGACATCGGAGCACCACTCTATCAGGAGTCGTTAAGGGTATTACCCCCACTCACTGCCTTACCTGAAACCCCAGTAGGCCCCCATGGAGCCATGGATATGTCCCCCAGGCGGAGAGGTGGGGCAGGTACACCCGATCAATCAGCTTTCGCCGGGTCCTCCGTCAGCAGTCATCAGGGCCTATACCCAGCCCCTCGCGCCCGGTGTGTTTTTTCCTTGTTCTAGGGGAGTGGTTACACCCAGACGGCCAAAGCCGCCCCTGCCGACGCCCTCACTCCCAGCCCTCTGTGTGCTTGTGCGCTTGCCAGCCTCTGGCTTCCGGCCAGATGACAGACAAGTGCCAGTCTACACCCCCACCCTCCCGGGAGAGAAGAGCTGTCCTCCTGACGCCAATCCTCTCTCCCTGCCGACTCCTCGGGATGGCCCGGCTCGCTCCTCGAACCCAGGTCGCCGTGTGGCGCGACGTGTGGCATCCAGCACCTCAACCCTCCGCGCCACCAGGCCGGCCCCCATTTTCGAAGACTTTATTTACATGCAGAGGTAAAGATGGCAACCCCGTAGGTAAGTGAGGGCAGGAGTATCCCACAGACTATGGCAAGCCTAGCAGAGGGGGTGAGACCACAGCTGGTACGATAGGCAATACCAAGTTTAATGTTGACCGACTTGCAGGTCCGCAGAATATAGATATCGAAATTTAGTGAGGGATCCAGAGTGACACCCAGATAATTAAAAGATTTCACCACCCCAATGGATATGCCACTTGAGGTGGAGACTTTAAAATTGTGTTGGGCGTGTCCGAGTTTACAGTTCGATCCAAATAGCATAGCTTGGATCTTTGATTCATTTAAGACTAGTCTGTGACAATCAAGCTACTGTTTGATGAGCCTGAAAGTCATCGGAGAGCCATTGAATAATGTCATCAATGCTTTTAGCACTAGTGTACAGAACAATGTCATCCGCATACAACAGGGAGGCAGTCTTCGTAAGATTAGAGGTGATGCTATTTATGAAAATAGAGAAAAGCATGGACCTAGTATGGACCCCTGGGGTACTCCAATGTTAACAGTAGACTTATCAGAGGATAGAGTTACTCTTTACAATTTGAGTTCTGTCGGATAAGTAACTAACATACCAGTTTACAACATTTGATGAAAAGCCTAGAGATTGAAGTGTGGCAATGAGGATGGACTGGTCAACAAGATCGAATGCCTTGGCCATATCAATGAAAATAGCCCCAGTGAGAAAAGCAGAGTCCATGGCCACTAGGACATCCAAGGTAAGTCTGAGTAAAGCAGTAGTGGTACTATGTCCCTTTCGGAAGTAATGCTGAGCAGGAGTTAGAAGGTCATATTTCAGTAGAAAGTCTATGGTTTGAGTGGCTACGAATTTTTCAAGAATTTTACTAAGAACAGACAGGATTGTTATAGGTCTATAGTTGGCTGGGTCTTTAAGGTCTCCTTTTTTGAAAACAGGGGTTATCCTAGCCATCTTCCTTATAATCAGAGACGTGACTCTGGCACAGCGAGAGAGTAAAGAGGTTATCTAGGGGAGCAGCTAGTTTTAGTAACTTGGGCTCAAGATTGTCCGAGCCCGTGGCCGCATGCTCAGAGATGTTAAGCAATCTTAGTGCCTCACATCTTGAGACAGACTTAAAGAAAAAATCTGGCTGAGTAACTTGTTGGAGAATTTAGGTTCGGTTTGACTGGGAAAGAGGAGGTGTATTTTATTAGGTCGGAGAATTTCTCATTGAAAAAATTGGCAATAGTCCGGGGATTGTTACAGTGGACGCTATTGAGCAACATGTCATGAGGGGTGTAGGACGAGTTCGAGCCCATGAAGAACTTAGTGTGGGACCAGAATTTTTTTGAATCACCGTAAGAGCTTATTAAAAGATCTTTGCAGTAGGAGCTTTTGGCCTGTTTGACATCCTTTTTACAGGAATTTCAGAGAGCTCTGTAAGTGTTTAGGTCAGCTGTTAGACCAGAGCTCTTGTAACGGCACCATTTATCTCTTTGACGTAGCTTACCGTGCAAGTCAGATTTTAGCCACTGGGTTTGTCTGTTTTTTTTTTTTTACTCAGCGTGTTACAAGATGGCAGTGCTTGTCCTGCAGTGCAAGGAAGCGGGACAGGAAGATATTAAGAGAAGACTGAGCATCTCTAGATCCTAGGAGAGAGGACTAGTCAGTACTAGCAACGTCTTGAAGGAAAGCATGGCAGTTGAAATTTGTATAATTATGAAAGGTAATGAACCGGGGCTTCGTTTGTACCGGCCTCCCTTTGCCCCAGATACAGAAAGTACGGGAATGGTCAGTGATTGCATCAGCTAGTATGCCTGAGACGACTATGTGTTCTGGATGGTTAGTCATTATCCAATTCAGCAGTGTGCTCGTGTTAGAGTGAGGGGCAGTTCTGGTAGGTTCTAAGATTAGCTGGTGCAGGTTAAAACTTTGTATACTGGACAAGGATGTGGCTTGGGAGCTACCTGGCCAATTTATGTTAAGATCCCCAAGGATAAGAATTGAATTTCTCCCAGCGAGAAGGGCAGTTTGATCCAACAGCTCCTCCAGTCCTTTATGGCCGTTCTTTGTGGGGGGGGTGGTGTTGTAGAGACAGACAATATGTAATTTTTTGGTGCAGAGATTGAGAAGGGTATGAAGCACTTCACAGTGATTGAGGGGGGCTGAGTTGATGGCAGAGAGTTGGAGGTGATTTTTAAAATAGACTACTGCTCCACCCCCTCTTTTTTGAGGGGGTTGATCAAGTCTCAAGAGATTATAGGATGGAATGGCACACAGTGAGTCGGGTGGACGACTGAAGCCAGGTTTTAGTAAGGCAAATGATATCAGGCTTGTAGAGGAAGGTCCAGGCTTCTAGTTCAGCAAAGTTCTTCTCAAGGCTCCTAATGTTATGGTGAGTAACTACAAGACCTTTGGTATTTTGACCAGGATTGGTTATGCGGTTTACTGGACCAGGGTTTAGCTGAACATCGCTAGAGAGCAGAATGGACAAAAGAAGTAGATACCACAGCTTATTTCGCAGGAAGGGGCATAGGGTATGTATATGAAGGGAACAATTCTTTTTATGGACATGTGCAATCATAAGGATCCATGTCCTATTCAACAGTAGCGGAGTGGTGACACAATTAGGTACAAGCACCAAAAGGAGGTTAGAAAAATAGAAATCACTGGGTATGAAGTGAGGGAGAGCTGATGCAGCTCTGGGTACAGTCAACAGTGATAGGTGAAGCAGTGGCAGTCTGGATGCAAGGACAAAAAATAATGTATGCCGATTCATTATAAACTGCCCTGAAATATGTGCATAGGTCACAGTAACCAGTGTACTGCAGGGGGAAATATATATTTATTTATTCAATCTTGGATTACAAGTACCTTTGAGCGCAAGGCAGCTCATTTACAAAGGTTCCACATCAGTGGGGAAGGAGTTACAGTTAGGGAGTACAAGATGATGTTGAAAAACACAGTACAGTATGTATGGTACACCTTTAAAATGAGATGATTATTAGAGCAATATTAAATAGTGAATAAACAGTAAGGAGAGCCAGCAAGGTGAGCCAACAGTTATGCTACAACAAACAGTCAAGTGAATACATTCAAAGCATAGTGACAGATTAAGCAAAGGAGGTAGTAGGGAGTTAAGACAGCAGGGTAGATGAAGGTGGTGGCATTGCGATGTTGATTAGAGCGGAAGGTAGCAGCCAGTGGATTTGTCAATGTTGTAGGAGGGGGTTGGGGATAGAGGGAGAGCAAGGTGAAAGGGTGATGTGGGCGATCAGTGCCATGTAAGTGCCAAAATGTAAATGATAAAGGGTGTGGCAGGGTGCCACAGTACACGGTTGAGGTTGACAGACAGGAAACAGGATTGGGTGGTACAATCACATGTGCTTTCAGTTATAAGATACTGCCGGAGCACATGTTTAAACTGTGCAAGCTTGGTTAGTTTGGTCAATTCACTACACAGGCCATTGAACCAAAGTGGGGCTCTGTACAAGAAGAATCTTTGGTACTGTGCAGTCTGACACCATGGGATGAGGAGGTGTTCAGATTCCGAGGTACAGGTGTACTGGGTCTTAAGAGATTTATTCAACAGGTATCCAACTCCTGGAGGCAAGAGCCCAAGAAGTGTTTTTTTGGACAGCAGGCATGTTTGATACTTGATTCTACCAGTTAGTTGAAGCCACCCAGTTTTGGCACATAGATCACAGGTGTGGGTAAGATGGGCAGCACCTGTGATTAGCCTACATGCTTTGTTCAGAGCAACAGTTGGCCGTTTAAGTGATGTGGTTGTGGTAGCTCCATATGTTGCTAAGCCATAGTCAATGACCGATAGAACCGAGCTGTGGATTGCAAGCTTCAGAGCTTCTGGAGTCAGACATCATCTATATCTAGAGGAGCCCAATCCTGGTGTTAACGTTTCTAGAGACATTCTCTATGTGAGCCTTAGTTAAGTTAATAAAAGCCGCTCCTACAAGATTGCCTTGGTCAATGGATTGTTGACTGTAGCTGGTGAATTCTAGAGCGCTGTGGTGATGCTATGTCCCTTTCTAAAACCATGCTGTTGCGGACATCAGATGTAGTGAGTTTCCAGGTGATCCACAAGCTGGATGGCAACTATTCGTTGCAGCACCTTGGATAGGGGAGGAAGAATTGATATAGGCCTATAGTTGCTATGCAGGGATTGATCACCAAACTTATGAACTGGGGTAACCAGTGCAGTTTTCCACACCTGCGGGAACTGAGACAGAGTTAGTGAGAGGTTCAGTATCTTAGTTATGGGTAAGAGCACTTCCTCTAGTGTGAGTGCGATTAGTTTGAGGTCCAGAGAGTCTCCACTATGCCTCAACTTCCCCAACACTCTAGTTAGAAGTTTTCTGACCAGGGTTACTGAAACCTTCTTAAAGTAGAATGGAGCGTATTCAGGGCTCTTTACTTCATCTCGACTTGTAGCTTCAGAGTCAGAGTTATCCCCAAAGAAGTCTTGAGGGAGTACACTGTTTAAGTTGGTGAAGGCATCGTTAAATGTGTGTGCAATTTTGAGCGGATCCAGTGTGGGGATGCCTTCAAGGTTTAGCATTGAGAGAGATAACCTGGAATCTTTGCCAGTGATATCTTTTAATGTTTGACCAGAATTTTCTGCTGTCTCCCCAGGTGTTGGTCAGCATCTCCCTGTGGTGCTTAATTTTTGCTTGCCGAATAGCTCATGTACAGGCATTTCTTGCTGTTCTGTAAGCTTGAAGATCCTGGGATTTACAAAAGGCTTTGACACAGTGCCATAGATTGTCCCGTTTCATACTGGTTATGAGGTCATGGATTTTCCATGAATTTCACTATGCCTCGAACCTTCATCTTTTTAAAAGGGGCATGTGTATCACAGGCCGAGCTGAAAACCCTGAAGTGCTCAAGTGCTGTGTTACTGTCATTGGTGGTGTCCAACATAGTCCAGTCCTGATAACGTAGTTGTTTTAATAGGTCCAGGTGACCATGTTTTAGTACTCTGTTGTAGACCGTTAGTGGAGGTGGAGTATGGAATCTGTTTGACCAGCGACAGGTGACAGGGGAGTGATCACTAAGGAAGTCAGGGTGAACTGTTACATTAGAGATATGATCTGGGCAATCAGATTATCCAATCCAGGGTTGTGCTTGTGTTTTGTTAGTTGTGATCGGTGAGTTGACTAGTTGAGTGAGATATGATACTGCTAAGGCATCCTTTGTAGAACCATTAGTTGGCAACAGCCAGTTTATGTTGAAGTCACCCAGAATAATTGTCTCGGTGTGGTGATTTTGGGACCGGAGGTAGTCCAGAAAGTTGTGGAGACCTGAGGTAGGGTCTTTGGGTGGTATTTAGACCGAGATCACTGTGAGGGTTTTGCAGTGGGCCCCCAGTAGCACTTTTATTGCCAGTGCCTGGGTGCTGCAATCGAGGTCAACACTGGTAGGGCAAAAACCCTTTAGCATATTTTTTATTTTTTTTTTAATTTTTATTAGATAGATTGCACAGCCACCCCCACGTCTAGTCAGCCTATCCAGTCTGAAGACAGTATACCCTAGTATGGCAACTGCTGCGTCAGGTATTTCAGTGGACAACCATGTCTCTACCACCAATAAAATGTCAGGGTCGTGCTGTGTTACCCAGACTTTGAGGGTGTCAAATTTGCACAGGAGACTACAAATGTTAATTGTTGCCAAGTTTATAGCATTGTGCTTAGGAGTAGTACTGTAAGTGGATTGGCCAGGCGGTCCAGGATTAGGGTGGATGTTCCCTGATAGCAGAAGTAGCAGGAGGATGGTCCTAAAAAGGAGTTGTTGTAGAAGCTTGGATGAGCGCTTAAGATTCCTTTGTGTGTGGTGGTGCTTTTCCTTTTTTTGTTTAATACAACAAGGATGGTAGATACAAAGAGGACATAGGGCCGAGGATGCTCACCAAACGAGGGCCAGTCATTATGATGAGGGAGGACCAAGAAAGGGTGCCATGGACTCTTACTGATGTTAAAAAAAAATTCCCAGATATACAGCCCGTGTTACAGTGGAGGTTATCACTATGGTCATTATAGCAAGGTCTGTCATATTTAGTGTTAGTATTTCCAGGGTGGTGGAGCATTATTAGGAGAATGAGAAGGTGGGGGAGGGCATTCAGGGCATGTGTATCCATTCTGGACTGGATTCCACTTGTACTAGGAGCTAGGGATGTGAGCTGGAAGTAGTGGGTTGTACAGCTCCCTCAAGTGGCTGACCTAAAAATCCCTGTATTGGGACAGCTGAGACGCTAGCAGCCAATAAGAGAGGGCGAGAAGAAGAGCCAATAAGAGGGAGAGAAGAAGAGGGGTGGTGCTTATGCATATTTAATAGTGATCAGGTTGGGGTGGATGAGGTGGGACAAAAAAAAAAAAAACAGTCTGAGTAGAACTGCAGCTTGGTGATCCGACTGTAAGCAGCACTTTGCAGTTTTCAAAGATTAGAACAAGCAGCTAATGGCAGGCCAGGAAAAGCAGCACAGTCCAATTGCCGTTCGCTTCCTCCTCTGGAACCAATCAGGTGCTATCTGTAGACCTGGAGAAAGCCCAGGAGACGTACCTTAAGTGGACCCAGAAGCGGCCTCTTAGTGGCGGGTTTTGGTGACAGCCTCCGGCGGTGGATCAGGTCCACGACCGGAGCAGAGCCCGAGTCAAGGGCTGCGCCTGAAAGAAGGAGGGAGAGACTGATTAGCTGGAGAAAAGCAGAGTCAGTCCGCAACCCTAAATCGGTGGGTGGAGGTCCTGACAAAGCAGAAGGGAGGAGGTGAGAAACCTGGGAGGGGATGTAGGAAAGCAGTGAGGTCAGGAGTGTGGGTTGGCTACCAAACTCTAGCGCCAGGCTTGAATTTGCAAGACAAAGGAGAGAGGTGGCGAGCGAGCTACTGCTGAAATCTAAGAGTGAAGGTGGTGTGGGGGGAGTAGCTGGGCACAGAGGAAAAAACGGAGATACCAGGCTTTCACACTTTGTTCTCAAAATTGCAGGGTTAGTGACAAAGTGCGGGGGGCAGAGAGAGAGAGCATGAGAAGACACAACTGGAAGGAGAGGTAGAGAAATCACACTGGCAAACTATCCTTTTCTACAGCAAAAAGCACAGATTCCAGTTTACATTAACATATTAGGCTTAAGGCTGTGTCTCAACAACAAAGCTGTAATTTAAAAACCAAAACCCAGTCTGAGAGTAGAACTGCAGCTTGGTGAACCGACTGTAAGCCGTGCTTTGCCGTTTTCAAAGATTAGAACAAGCAGCCAATGGCAAGCCAGGAAAAGCGGTGCAGTCCAATCGCTGTTCGCTTCTTCCTCTGGAACAAATCAGGTGCTATCTGTAGATCCGGAGAAAGCCCAGAAAATGTACCTTAAGTGGACTCAGGAGTGGCGGGTTTCGGTGACAGCTGCCAGTGGTGGAGCAGGTCCACGACCGGAGCAGAGCCCGAGTCAAGGGCTGCGCCTTAAGTGGACCCAGAAGCTGTCTCTCGGTGGCGGGTTTTGGTGACAGCCACCGGCGGTGGACCACATAGGACAGAGGCTCATGCTATCCACTGGACCCTGAAATTGATAAAGGCAGAAAACTGGATATTAGACCCAGAGAAAGAAGCAAAAATATCTAGTCAGGACACTGATTGGCTGAGATGTTAAAAAATTTTGTAGAAATACTTGAGAAGCAAGGTAAGCAGGTAGACCGGAGAAGCGAGGAGTTATGGTGTTGCAATACCCCAGGTACCAAACTGATTAGAGAGGAGCAAGTGTGGAAAGAGAGGGATAGTGCATAGGCAAACAGAGTGGAGAGTGGATGGTAGATAGTAGGGCAGTAAGCACAAACCTAGCTCACTTTTCACTAGTTGCCCTAACAGCAGGTCAGTTGGAACACCAGGTAAGTGAGCCAATGAGATACGAGCTGTCAGAAAAAGGAGGGTCAAGAAGTGTATTTAAAGGAAGCCGGGGGGGGACAAATAGGGAGTAAGTTTTCAACTAGTAAAGGCAGAAATCAGCTATATTTCATGCAGGGAAAAAATGCTCCAATCAGATGGTCCGAGCTAGGAGAATGGACCAATCACGGTCCAGCAGCCAAGAACCACGCCAATCGGAGAAAAGCCACAGCGAGATGGCTTCAGCAGCAGTACCTACTCTGTGGATCCATTGAGGAGAGCTCAGGAGGCAGGCAGGGATGGCAGTTATAGTTGGGCGGCATCCGCGGAGGTTGCTGTGGGGCCACCTTGCAGTGCAGAGCGCCGCTCAGGCGCGAGAATCCCAGGGAGAGCAAAGAGGGTAGAATAAGTATTGGAGCAGGAGGGGGCCGGAGACTGGCAGCAGACAGTCAGCAGGGGGTGGGGGTGATTAAAGGCTGAGACAAGAGGTGAAAAGCTGTGAGAATAGGTAGGGCTGGGGATATCAGGAAAAACAAAAGGCGATGTAAGAGCGCCAAGGTATGAAAGATTGGGGGGGGGTTGCAATGGAGTGAGACTTGAAAAGAAAAAAATAAATTTCAATAGGAGACAGGAAAGAGCCGAGGTGCAGGGGCTCTATGGGGGAAACAGGGCAGGGAGAGATTGTGTTAGGAGAAAATAGTAAGGTAAAAATGAACAGGGGTAGACAGAGAGAGGAGAAAGCAAGCAATATAAACAGTAGGTCACAGCAAAAAGAGGGCTCCCTTTAGGCAAGTAATTAGCAGGCTAACTCAGTAATCACTCTAAATATCCTGCTATTTTTCTTCTTAATCCGTATGCAACTGTATTTTTGCCAAGAGTTGCTGTTTCTGCATTTTATGTTAAACAGGTTAATTCCAGTAAAGACAAATGGCACAAAACAAGGAGAGCCAACGTACATAAAATAGCGAGTAAGTTTTCAACTAGTAAAGGCAGAAATCAGCTATATTTCATGCAGGGAAAAAGCGTTCCAATCAGATGGTCCGAGCTAGGAGAATGGACCAATCATGAACCAGCAGCCAAGCACCGCGCCAATCTGAGAAAAGCTGGCGTGAGACAGCTCCAGCGGCAGTACCTACTCTGTGGATCCACTGAGGAGAGCTCAGGAGGTGGGCAGGGATGGCAGTTCAAGTCGGGCGGCGGCCGAGGAGGTTGCCGTGGGGCCGCATTGCAATGCAGAGCACCACTCAGGCATGAGAATCCTCTGTGGATCCGTTGAGAGCTCAGGAGGCGGGCAGGGATGGCAGTTCTATTCTGGCGGCGGCCACAGAGGTTGCCGTGGGGCTGCCTTGCAGTGCACAGTGCCGCTCAGGCGCAAGAATCCTCTGTGGATCTGTTGAGGAGAGCTCAGGAGGTGGGCATTGATGGTGGTTCTAGTCGGGCAGCGGCCGCAGAGGTTGCCGTGGGGCCACCTTGCAGTGCAGAGCGCCACTCATGTTGTCTGACTGGATGAGAAGATGACCGGGAAGAATGAAGGGAAGAAGAGCCTGTAGGGCATAAAGGACTGCCCTTAGTTCGAGCACATTTATGTGCAGATTCTGCTCAAAACTGGACCAGCTGCCCAGAGTCCTGCGAGACCCCAGATGGGCACGCCAGCCCTCCCCTAACGCATCTGTTGTCAACGTCTGGGAAGGAGGAGCGATGCAGAAAGGACTCTCAGACACAGGTTCTCCTGAACCAACCACCAGTGCAAGTCCCTGGTCATGGGATCTGACACTAGCACCTCTTGGTCTAGATCATCCATGGTCTGGTCCCACTGCAACCAAAGCGTCCACTGAGAGATCCTCATATGGAGCCGAGCAAACGGGACTCTCGGAATGGCAGCCACCATTAGCCTGAGGAGGCAGAGGACTGACCTGGCTCCGACCCGTCTGCAACCGGACAGAAGACTAGCTTGATTCTGAAAGGTCTCGACCCTGTCTGGAGGCAAAAAGGCTTTGCCTGTGATCGTGTCCAGTATCGCCCCTATAAATTGGAGGCATTGGCAAGGGACCAAGTGGGACTTGGCCTGGTTGATGGCGATACCCAGGCTGGTAAAAACCTGCAGGGTAAGGGACAGGGAGTGCAGAAGTTCCTCCCTGGACGGGGCCACCAGGAGCCAATCGTCCAGGTACGGGAATACCTACACACCCTGGGTACGTAGGTGGGCCGCTACCACCGACCGGCATTTGGTAAACACTTGGGGAGCCGAGGAAAGACCAAATGGGAGGGCCTTGAATTGGTAGTGGTCCCCCTGAAAACAAAAATGAAAGTATCTGCGATGGGAAGGGCATATGGGGATATGCAGGTACGCATCCTGCATGTCCAGAGCGCATAGCCACTGTCCCAGCCAGAGTAATGGTAGAAGGTTCTGCAAAGAGAGCGTTCAGAAATGTTTGTACTCCAAGAACATGTTCAGGGAGCTGAGGTCTAGAATAGGCCTCAAGTCTCCAGTCTTCTTTGGAACTAGAAGAAATGGGACTAGTAACCCATCCCCCGAAAGGTGAATGGGGACTGGCTCTATCACCGCCTTCGACAGAAGGGATACGATTTCCTCTAGAAACAGAGTAAGATGTTGTGGGGAGTAAGACGACTGAGGAGGTGGTTTTTGGGGAGGTTTCTGCAGAAACTCTATTGAGTGTCCGGCGGATACGAGCTGGAGCACCCAAGCATCCGATGTTATCCTCTCCAAACCCGGCAGATGGGAGGAGAATCTCCCCCCTACTGGTTCCTCTGGAATGGCCAGAGGGAGAAGCAGGGAGTCAGGAGGTGTGGGGCAGCGCAGCAGCCGAGGCTCCCGTGGACTTTTTACTGGGGGG
This sequence comes from Neoceratodus forsteri, assembly GCA_016271365.2. Classification (NCBI taxonomy): domain Eukaryota; kingdom Metazoa; phylum Chordata; order Ceratodontiformes; family Ceratodontidae; genus Neoceratodus; species Neoceratodus forsteri. The sequence continues at coordinate 516,639,451 of CM028137.1, forward strand.
GTGGGGTCTTGGTTGCTGGAGGGGGCCCAATGTTTGTTGGTGCGCGTTCCTTGAGGCTTTTGTTTTTGTCAGGTTTGGCGACGAAAAGGACGTCGCTGCCCCTGAGGGGGTCTGTACAAAGTCTGGACAGACTTTAGTGCAGTGCCCTTCTCTTGCAGTTCGGTTATCATGTCCTTGACATCACCCCCAAACAGCACCGAACCCCTGAAGAGAGCATCCTGTATAGCGGACTGTACCTTAGGGACCAATCCTGACACACGGAGCCAGGCATGACACCGTAGGCCCATGGCGAAAGCCGAACTCCTGCCAGCTGAGTCCACCACATTGTAAGTGGCATGAGGCATGTGCCGACAGGCTGAACAAGCGGAACAGACTAGGTCTCCCAGTTCCTGCTTAGTTTGCGAATCAGGCAAGGAGCCCAACTTGGATTCCACCTGGCTAAGGATGGACTTCTGGAAATCCCCCATATGGCCAACGTAATTGAGGGCCCTGATGCCTAGGGTCGAAGAGGAATAGATCTTCTTCCCATACTGATCCAGAAGCTGGGATTCCTTGTCAGGCAGGGACAAGCTCAGATGTTTAGGGTTGGTGGAGTGGCGCTGATGACAACCGAATCCGCCTTGGGGTGAAGATTGAGAAAGTCTACTGTATACCCTCCGGAGCCTGGTATAGCCCATCTGCTTTCCTTGGAAGGGGGACTAGTGCAGAAAGTTGTTTCCAGATGGTGGAAACAAGGTCGGTGGGAGGCTCTATCCAGAGTGGAATCAGTGTGGGAGCAGTCTTGGGCAGATCCAAATGAGCAGCGAGTTTTTTATGCTGTGGGTCTGGCTCCATTGATTGCCACTGGCGTGTTTCCTGAATCTTCCTTAAGAGCTCCAGAAAGGAAGGGTCCTCCGGAGGGGACTTCGGAGGATCCCTCGGCCTTGGGCGTTCTGGAGTATGCGGCTCATCTCCGTGATCAGAGAGGTCGGACTCAGGGTCCGAGTCAGAGGTCTCTGAGAAAGAAGACGACTCCTCCCTGGAGGGGGAGGAATGACCCCTCTGGGTAGCTCCCGGGCACACGTGTCCTCCCCACCTTGGGCGCCAGAAGGTTCTCCTCTGGCATCGGGTAAGGGATAGGGTGTAGGGACCGGCGTCGGGAGAAGACTCTCGACCTCCATGGTGATCTGAGCCCTGGCCTCAGCCCACCAGGAGGCCAAGGTCTCCTTCAAATCCGCCGGCGGCTGTGGAGTGGGCTGCGGAGGTAGAGGAGGAGCAGTAGGGGATACGGCTAGTGTGGGTACCCGTAATAGGAGTATCTGTAGCCAGACGGCAGGAAGCCCGGTGTCAGGTACTGAGGTGCCGGGCAATGTGGCGCCGGGTACTGTGGAGTCTGGTACTGTGGCATCGGATACTGAGGGACCGGGTACTGCAGCACCAGGTATTGCGGTGCTGGGTACCCTGGCACCAGGGGCTCTTATGGGGCAGAAGGACCTGGTCAATGCCCCGCTGGTGGGCCCGACGGAGGGAGCATCATCCCTGCGTGCGTCAGGCCCAGTGTAGGTATACCATCAAGCTGTTTCCAATGGTCTTGACGAAGGAACGGGTCTTCCATTGGGCAAAGGGATGCCATAAGTCTGCATCGGGTCGGCTGGCGTCGGAACCAGCATTTGAGGATCCGGCGTCGGAGGGTCCAGCATAGGAAGGGGGCCCCTGATGGCAGCGTCCCGAGGTCAGTCTCAACCAGGGAAGGAGGGTTTAAGTCCTCGGGTGCACACTGAGGGGATGCAGGGACCTCAATGGGCAATGGGGTTATTCGCTGTGGAGCACCTGGGGTGTTAGACATAATAACAGGGTCTGACATAGGCTGGTTGACCTTGCAGTAGCCGGAGGAGCCAGCGTCTGACTTATTGGACTCCATGTCTGAGGAAGGCCGTGAAGGAGTGGCGGCCTTGTCGGAAGGGGGTTGGGCTGGGCAATCACCCGGGCAGGTGTCAGTAGGACCGACATCAGACTTACCGGACATGCTCGGACCGGAAGGCCACGAAGGAGAAGCGGCCTTAATGGGAGCAGAGGCACCCGAAGGGCACGTGCCCGACGGGAGGGGTTACGCCTTCTTGGTAGCCACCAAGACGGCCGTCAAGGAGCGATCCCCGGGAGGGGATGTTACCTTTAGGGCTGCGACTACAGCCGAAGTCGCAGCTGCTGTGGAAGACTATTTCCGCTCCCGGTGCTTCTCCTTGTCACGCTTCTTTTTGTGGCCTTCGGGGAAGTGGGTGCCTGCCTAAGCTTTTTTAACTCTTTTTCCATGGAGGCCATTTTCTTCTTGAGGAGATGGGCTTCCAGGGACTGCTGTCTTCTCTTGAGGGTAGCTGAGTTGAACTTCTGGCAGTACTGGCAGTTCTCTATGCGGTGGTAGGGGCCTAGACAGAAGAGGCACAAGGAGTGGCCGTTCTTGTGTGGAAGCTGGGAACCACACGAGTCGCACTTATTTTTATGCGATTTGGAGGGCATTGGGATGACACACACAGCCGATATTGTGAGAAATCTGAATGAATCGAGAAAAAAGGTAAAAAACGTTGAGGACTTTAGGACCAACAAACGAACTGACTAGTGCTGTTCTAATGCAAGAAACTTTCACAAGCAGACGGTGGGAAAGAACTTGGGAGTCGGGCGTGTGGGACGTCCCCTTTATACCGATGTTGCATGACACCGATCACCTGACGTGGGGGCGGTTCCCCACCAGAGACTGCTAGCTAGAAGTTTTCCGTGGGGTCCTGACGCATGGAGGCTTAGTCCTGTATGTGAATACCTACTGCAAGAGCCCTCTCGAAGTAAGATCTACACTTGCAACAGAACTTCCATCTTCTTGAAGCTTGGATCCTCAATAAGCTCCTGGTGCTCAACATTAAGAAAATGAAACTGATGCTCTTCTAACACCAGACCCCTAAGTCTATCCCCCCTCCCCGCCACCCTTGGTGATCAATTCCTTTTGAGGGGACCACCCCTTAGATTAGGTTCAATCTTTCAAATATCTAGGCGTCACACTGGACTCCCACCTATCCTTCAACACCCAAGTTTCAACTGTGGTCAAGACCATCCACCAAAAGCTTGGGCTGCTGTACCACCTCTTATCCTACCTTACGTTCCCCTCTCAACTTGCCACAGTGTCCTCCTCATTGCTCCCACTCATCACCTGTGGTGCCCCTATTCTCCACTCTACCCAAGTCTCCCATCTTGCCAAACTTAAGCAAGCTTACCACAGGGTTGCTCGCTTTTGCCCTGGGTGCTAATGCCAGCATGCACCACTGTTCTGTCCTCGATTCCCTTGGCTGGCCATCCTTTGAAGCCAGACTTCAATACCCTACCCTTTGCCTGACCTACAAGCTCATCCATACCGTCACTCCTCCCTGCCTCTTACACATCATCCAACATAAAACCTCTACTAGGTCCTTAAAGGCAACTGACTTACCTCTACTCTCTATCCCAAAACCCTGCCTAGCAGTGGGCTGGCATGCCTTCGCCTTTTCGGGGCCCTTCCTCTGAAATGCACTACCTTCTACTGTTCTGACCTGTACCTCTCTTTACTTCTTCAAGAATTCTCTTAAATCCCACCTATCTTCCCCTCAAATTTGCATTTGTAACTAAGTTTCCATCCCCTACCATCCAACTCACTTCTTCCCCCTCCATTGCCTCGTCCTGCTCCCTTTCTCACTCGGCCTTGCAACCCCTTCCGTGAGTTGTTCATGGGGTTACTCTGGTTGCATTGTGTCCTAGTCAGTTAACTGTCTACTTCCTCGCCCTAGTCCCCTGTTCTGCTTGCACCACGTGCTGACAATTTTTCCCGTTTTAACTACTTTCTGCATTTATGTAATTATGTATATTTGTATTACCTTGCCTAAGCAACTTGTATTTATCTGCATCACTTGTTTTGCAGCATCTGTGCTCACTGTATTACTTGTACATAATGTAAATATCTTGTATTATTTATATATGCCTTTTTGTACATATATTGTGCTCCATGTTCTATTGTACAAGTGTCTTTGGACACTTATCTTGCTTTATTTTGTATTCTCTGTACCTCATCTTGTACCCTCCCCCCAGGTAGCCCCTGAAAAAAGGGACTTTTTGTCATAACGGGCTTACCCGGCTACTAAAATTCAAATAAATAAAGCGACTTACTCAGGGTCACACAGTATGCAAGTGCGGGCTGATGGGACTCAAACCCAGGTCTCCAGGTTTGCAGCTCAGTGCCTTTAAAGAGCTAGTGGAGCCAAAAGAGGCAGACAGGAAAATATCACAAATATTTATGTAGTAGTCAGCTGTAACGTTATTTTTGAAGTATTTTTCTCTTTCCTTTTGCTCATCAGAAAGTCTTCTATGTAATACTGTGCTGGATGTGTGGAACAGCTCTCAGCCTGGCAGCTGACATATCTAACTCTACTGCCCCACACTACTACATAATCAGCATTATGATCTCACTGACAGCGACATCATGGGTGAATGGCCTGGCAATCACTCACTTGGTGTTCCAAAGTAGCACTGATATCACAGTCAACGAGGTCACAATGCTGATGTAGTATGGGGCAGTAGAGCAAGATATGTCAGCTGCCAGGCTAAGAGCCGATTCACACATCACACCTACTAACATCAAGTAAACAGTCTTCCAATTAAACAAAGGGAAAAGAAGTACCTCAGATATAGAAGGTAATGGCCGACTGCTTTTAAAATCCAATCTAGTTTTAGGCAGTGCACTAGCTCTTTACTATGCTATATTGCCTCCAGTAGGCATTGACTGCCTACTGTACTTGCCTGGTTAACAAAAACTAAGTAAATAAACTAAGTATACAATTAGACATGCCACGGTGTGTCAATAATTGCACACCTCAAGTGTTTTGTTAGGCATGAGGCACTTGCCTCCACGAACCTTCAAACACACAAGAGAAAAGTGTGATTATTACTGCATTTGTAATCTAAGTTCAATTTAAAAATGTTTTAAAAGTATTTTTTTGATTTTTAAATCAGAAATATTGCTTTCTCTAGGAGCAGAAAACAAAAACATAGTTCCAGGAAAGGCAAAAAATTAACATCAAATACGCAAGTGTGTATTGCAACGTAGTAATCCCATCTCAAGGTTCTGGGGACTTTGGGAACATCTGGAGCTTTGCTCTTGAGGTTCCAAGTCCCCAAAATGTCTAGATGGGATTACTGCCTTGTAATACACACTTGGGTATCTATTCTATTTATCCTCGATTTCTGCACCTCAGCCATCTATACTGGACAGTTCACACTGATACTATGCACATTACACCATGCGAACAGATGCTGATACATTGCCATCTTATGTACCTACTGTATATAGTAAATTCTGGAAAGTTGTTCATGTCCTTTTAAATCCCCTCCCTCTTTCTTGATGGTTCTGCCATCTCCTCCCTTTTAAAGGTAGCTACCGCCAGGGCGAAGTGAGCAACCCTGTGGTAAGCTTGCTTAAGTTTGGCAAGATGGGAGACTTCAGCAGAGTGGACACCATAGGTGATGAGTGGGAGCAATGAGGAAGACGCTATGGCAAGTTGGGAGGGGAACGTAAGGTAGGGTAAGAGGAGGTACAGTCACTTTTTCTCTATCTGTGCCCACTCCTTTCTCCCCCTCCCCCCCATTTGCCCCATGCTATAAAGTGTTTTCTTTTCATTTCTGTCTTACCACTATCTCAGCTACCCTTCTCCACTTTACTCTGGCTAACCCCCTTTAAGGAGATGTAGCCCAAATAGGTTTAACCCTAAACTCCTCAGTCTCTGCATCTGCTATTGCCTCCCCCCAACTGACCTTTCCAGCCTCTCATTTAGCTTGGCACATATCCTGCAGCTTGGAAGGTGGTTAAAGTCATCACCCTCTATAAGTGTGGACACACTGCAATCTCAGGGAATTATCGCCCCCTCTCCCTCCTCTGTACCCACAATAAGCTACTAGAATGTCTTGTCCTTTCCCTGCTCTCTCCTTTCCATGACTCTTCTGTGTTCCTCAATTCCTATCAGTCTGGGTTCCACAGATCCCACTCCACCACTACCTCCCTTCTTTGCCTCTCTGACTCAGTTCTGAAAGGGATGGACCAGAGCCACATGACTGCTGCCATATTTACCGACCTAGCAAAGGTGTCCGACATAGTCTCACACTTAGAGTCATCTATGAACAGACTCACTTTACCCTGCAGCCTTACCCCAATGTCACAGATATATATGTTAGAGTACTGGCACCAGGACATACCCTTGCAGCACTCCATCTGGGACTGTCCTGACCTCAGAAGATTTCTCCATTTAGGGTCACTCTCTGTGTTCGTACAACCAGTTGTCAATCTACTCAGTTAGTTCTTCCCCTAGTTCTATTGTTTTGTAAACAGCCCTGCTGGTCTCATTTTGGTCCCCCATTTATAACCTAAAAGTCCCCCCCCCCCCAAAAAAAAATACTGCCTTCCTAGCTTGTTTAGCCAAAGTGGCCTCCTCCATTTTCTGATCTTACTAACACATTTTTTGCAAGTTTGGGCAGCCTCCTTTATAGCCCCTTTTACTGCTGACCACTTTTTTTTTCTCACCTACTTACATTTTATTTATGTCCTCCAACTGTTCACCTATTATTGACTTAATTTTGCTATACTTTCCTAAAGTCATAATTTTGCTATTCTTTCCTAAAGTTCAGGGACCAATGTGCTGGATTTCAGTTGCTTTAAATCTCAGCACAGCATCAAACTTGATGATGTGGTTGCTCTGTGCAACTAAATCCTCTATCATGACATTTCTGGTGATGTCCTGGTTGAATATTACCAAGTCTAAAATTGCCCCCATTCTGCATGATTATCCTACTGACTGTGTGAGGAAGCTGTCAAGAGTTATTTCTTGGAACTTTTGGGCTTATTGCTGCTGGAGTGTTCCAGTCTATGTCTGGATGGTTGAAACGCCCCATGCCTACTGTCCTTATCTAGCTAGCTGCTGCCCATATTCCCTTTTCCATGTCCTTGACCAGGTCTGCCCCCGATCTGGCAGCAAAGGAATAACTTCTCTTATAACACCCCCCAAACGTTATCTGGAGACAGCCAGAAACATTTAGGCCCCAAATTTTTTATTAATTTGCCCATGTTTCCCATATTGCTACAACATATAGATCTTCTGCAGATACTGCATCTTGCAGTTCACCAATATTATTGCCTAAGCTTGCGTTAGTGAACATGACCTTCCAAATACAATTAATCATACGTCATCCTATTTACATTACTGAATAGAAACGCATAGAATTTTGCCAGCACAGGGCCTTGCAGTCTAGCAAGTCTGCCCGATACCAAAGTATATGCCTCTTGTAAGTTCATCTCCCTCCACTCCCCTATCCCCGTGACCTGCAACCAGTCCTTGTCTCACCCCCTGCTGAAGCTCTCCACGGTTCTGTTCTTAACCATCTTTGTCAGCCTGTTCTACCCTTCCAACACCCTTTCTGTAAAGCAGTACTTTCTGGCATCCGTCCTGAATTTACCCAATCGTTATTCTGCAGCTGTTCCCTCTAGTGCTCCCATTCTAACTAGACAAAACAGCTAGCTAGAGTCCACTCTGTTAATACCCCTCATGTATTTCTAGGTCTCTTATGTCCCCTCTCCCCTCTGGTCTCTAGCAAGTACATGTTTAGGCTCTCCAGCCTCTGCTCGTATGTATCCCTTGCTGCCCCTAAATCTTTTTTGTGGCCCTTCTCTGCACTACCTATAGTTTGTTCTGCGTCCTTCAGGCAGCGATTCCAGAAGAGGATACAGTATTCCAGGTGCTGCTGCGCTAGGGTTCTTTATAGGATCGATATAACTCTTTCTTACTTCTACTGAACCCTCTGCTGATGCAGTCGAGCACTGTTAGCTTTTCCCACTTCCTTATTGCATTGTGCAGATAGCTTTAGAGTGCTTCTAACTGCCACCCCCAAATCCTTTTCTTCCTCAGACACCATAACAACCACTCCCTAACTTGTACTCAACCCCCAGGTTCTTCCCTTCTGCATGACCCTGCTCTTCTTGGCACTGAAGCCCACTTGGTAAATTCCCAACCATCTCTCCAGCCTTTCCAAGTTTTTCTTCATGCCACTGATCCCCCTCCTCATTGTCAACCCTGCTGCAGAACTTGGCATCATCGGCAAAGAGGCAGATTTTGCTCCTGATGCAGACTATCACAGATGACTACACTGAAGACCACCAAATCAGTAGTTGTAACATCCAGCTTCTGCCCATAAGCACTGGTTCCCCACTAGCTTAGATGCAGTGCATTCTTATCAAACAGCATTTTGTTTTTTGGTTTTTAGAAGGTTACCCAGTCCACAGATAAGTAGAACCCCTCTTCATTACACCATCCCTTTAGACATGTTTTAAACTCTGTGATTTTGATTACTTCTACTCAGTCTTACACATGGTGCTCGCAGACCCTCTGAGAAGGCTACTGTATCAGTCACAGATCTCAACCTTCTTCCCAGCTCTGTTAAGCAAATCTTTACCTCCTCTATACTGCACTTTTTTCAGGTTGTTGGTACCTAAATGTAGCAAAATACCCAACTCTCCTCCACCCTGCTAAGCAGCCTCTACAGCTGAGGCATCACCTTTTCGGCAGTTTCCCTCCATGGCAATATAGTAATATCCATGCAAACCTGTATACGTCATGCCTGAAGTCTCAGCCAACAGTGCGTGCCTCATGGTCCCCCAAATGATAGTACTGTCAAGAGAAAAATGAACGGCCTGTTCCACCCTGGCATCTATGATCTCCTGGATATCTTGCTTAATCCTAGCAATCTGTGGCACCACCATCATCCAATAGCCATGCATGTGAAAAAGCTGCAGTGCGTGAAGGGTTATCCTATGGTAAGCGAAGATTGCTGTCTTGCAACTTCTGCTGCCTCAAGGAATAAGCAATTAGTTCCCCCTGTATCTCCACCTTGATTGCATCCTACTTAATCAATGGAGACACTGAATTATCGGAGTTTTCCCAGATAACCTGAAGGATGCCATCTTCCAGATTGGAGACCAGAGCCTGATCCCTCAGAAGTGTCAATATGAATCTCCAGTGGTTGTTATGAGTCACCTTCTCTAGGCAGAAATTTGCATACACTGATGCACAGTTGGAAAAAGCTGGATCACACCATGGGAGACATCCTGGAGGGTATACAGGTGTTCAGCTGTGGTTATGAAGTAATCTAAACATGCGTAGGATCTGGTGTAAGGGGCAACGTGAATACATTCATGCCCAGTCTAAATGTGACACACCAAATATCAATAAACCCAAAATGGGCCATTGTCGTCCTCATACATTTTGTTTTTTTTTGTTTGGGGGGGGGGAGAGAAGTTCAGTGGACAGAAGGTACAGAAGTATTCAATGCTGGATTAAGGTGATATTTAAGTCACCACCAAGGATCGACTAACCTTTTAAGATGGGGAGCAGCTTATTGAAAAACAGTTGAGCCACAGTCTTCTGCAATCATGGAGATAAGTAAATGTTTACTAAATTATCTGGAAAGTCAGAAAGCAAACCCACTAATATAGTAAAACTTCTGTGTCTATGACCTGGTCTTGCATCCGGAAAGGTACTGCACTTGATATTAACATCATTGTTCCCCTTTGTCTACCTGATCTGTGGGAAGAAGCCACAACTACACAGAAGTCAAAATCTGAACTTATGATGCTCGTCTGAAGAAAAGTGAGTTTCAAGGAGGGAAAAAAAAAAAAATTCACATCAGGGCACCCTCTCTTCAGCTCCTGTAGGTCCTTATAACGCTTTATTGGACTGTGGATACCAACAGTATTGTAAGATAGGACTGTCGAGGTGGCTGCTATTATGCTCAGAATGAAAGCCACTTCTCTCACAACCGCAGCCTCACAATATAAATCCCCCTCTGACAACGATGCAAAACTTTCAGCATGCTGACACTATCTTCTATGCCTTCCCTCCCTTATCTCCAAACCCAGACCCCTCACAGTGTTCCCGGTATCCTGTAGGGATCTCGCTCCTCCATGACTTTCCTTCTCTCCCCTCCTTCACGTTAGTACTTGATCACTTAATGCTGTTGCACTTATAAATGGTTCTCACTATTCTCCTAGTATGTAACTCGGTTGTAGCGCCTGCCTAGATTTGTTAAGTTTATCTATGTAACCTGTACGCACTACAGTTTGCATCACCTGCCTAAAGCATGTTATGTTATTGTTGATCTATGCAACCTGTGTATAATGCCACATCCCTATTGTACCCCTCTCCCCAGGTCACACCGAGAGACGAGCAACCTGTTGCTCAGTGTGCCTTCCTGGTGAAACATTTCAAGAAATAAAGGAAGAAACCGTAAAAAGTACCAAACAGAAAGGTAGAGACAACATTAAAACACAACTTTGGTGCCAACAGGGTAGCATATAACAGGATTAGGGAGACAGAACCAGGAAACAAAACCCAGGAATAGAGAGATACAGTTGTTCATAGAAACACAGAATTTGACAGCAGATAAGGACCACTTGGCCCACCCAATCTGCCCATTTCTTCCCTACCTACAGTATCACCACATACTAAATAAATTACTGGCTCATTCTCCCTTCCCCCACTTCCTTTTCATTAAGATACCCTTATGCCTATCCTATGCATGCATTCTTGAACCTCACCACTGTCTTCACCCCCACTGCCTCCCCTTGAAGGCTGTTCCAAGAATCCATCACTCTTTCTGTGAAGAAATACTTCCTTACATCTCTCCTAAATCTACCTCCCCTTGTTCTTGAGCTCCTTTTAGTCTGAGAAATACTTCACTCCTGTACCTTATTTACCCCCATGAGATATTTAAAGGTCCATCATATCCCCACTCTCCCAGGGTGTATATACTGAGATTCTTTAGTCTCTCCTCATAGTGCTTTTGGTGCAAACCCTGCACCATTTTAGTTGCCCTCCACTGGACTGCCTTCACTCTATGTCCTTCTGGAGATGTGTCTCCAAAACTGGACACAGTACTCCAGGTGAGGTCTTACCAGTGATCTGTACAGGAGCAATACTACCTCCCTCTTTCTGCTGGTGATACCCCGCCCTATGCACACCGGCATCCTATTAGCCCTCCCAACTGCCTTGTCATACTGCCGCCCCATCCATAGGTCATCCAGCATGATTGCCCCCAGGCCTTTTTCCTGCTTGATTGTCATCAATACCACTCCACCCGTTTTGTACTTTTCCCCTGGGTTTTTGTGCCCTACTTCTTCACATTGAAACACAGCTGCCATACCCTTGACCACTCCTCCAGTTTTCACAGGTCTCTGCTCATCCTTCTAACCCCCACAAGTGTCTACCCTACTACAGATTTTGGTGTCATCCACAAAGAAACAGAACTTCTCTTCCAGCTCCTCTGCAATGTCACATACACAGACATTAAAGAGGACCAGTCGCAGCACTGATCCATGAGGCACCCTGATGGTCACTGTCCCTTCCTCAGAGTGAACTCTGTTTACCACCACCCTCTGTCGCCTATCTCTTAAGCAATTTCTTACCCTGTTTACCACCTCTGGACCCAGTAGTAAGTTACCCAGCTTACTTACTAGTTTCTCTGTGGGACGGTGCTGAAAGCCATACTGAAAGTCATCCAGCCAAAGAAATCTATCAGATATGTTTGACCTGAGCTGGCCCAGTGGCATGAAGGGCTGAGGTAGCGACACCTTTCCTCCCGCCATGCTGGCGACCTGTGTTGCCGGGGGTCAGCCAGGGAGGGAGAGGATCGAGCATCCGGAGGACAGCTCTCCTCTCCCGGGGATGGGTGGGGATGGAGTCTGCTGCTTGACTGGCCCCTAGTGGTGGCTGAGGGCCAGCGCAATGGAACCACACAAGGGGGGCAGAGATGAGCTAGATGTCTGGTGTGCCTTGTGCAGAAGTGCACGTGGCCATTGGTGCCACTGCACGCATTGGCTCTGCGCTTGGGGGAGGGGACAAAACCAGGAGGAGAAAAGAAGCTGACTGGCAGGATGACACCGGTCTCCCTGCCACACCAGGTAAGCTGGTGCCTTAAACTGATGAGATGCGATGGCCAGCGTGGCGCCCGGTGGCGGTAAAGGGGGGGGCTGTGAAGGTGCCAGTCGGTGGGGGGATAAATAAATCAGCTAAAAAAAAAAAAGATATGTTTGATATGAACACACACACACACACACACACGAATCCATGCTGCCTCTGATCTTGTAACCCACTGGATTCAAGATATTCCAAAATCCTTTCCTTCAGCAGTGTTTCCATTAACTTTCCCACCACTGATGTCATGCTGATTGGTCTATAATTGCCAGCATCCTCCCAACCACCACGTTTGTTAAGTGGAACTACTCAGCCCTCCACCAGTCCTCCAGAATATCTCCAGTTTCCAGTGATTAGTTAAACAGGATTGTTAGAGGTGGAGTCAGTACCTCGCTGAGCTCCTTTAGCACCCCTAGATGCACCTCGGCTAGTCCCATTGCTCTGTCTGCTTTCAGATTAGTGAGTCCTTTTAGGACTCTCTCCTCTGAAAAAGGCCCAAGTGTCTACCTGGTACTTTTATGTGGTACCTCCCCCTTCCCCTTCCCCTGGGAACACTGAGCAAAAGTATTTGTTCAATGTTTGCCTTTTCCTGGTCCCCTTCTGCAGTGTCCTCCACCACCTTCCCTTTTTAACCTTACAATCCCTCCCCAGGTCTTCCTTTTTTCGCTTATATACCTAAAAAATGTCTTGTCCCCTTATGTTGCCACCTGGGCTATTCTCTCTTCAGTTTGTGCCTTCGCGTTCCTTACTGCCTTCCCTGCCTCCCTCAGTTCCCCCATACACCTCCCTATCCTCCTCCCTCTGTCCCTCCTATAACCTTCTGAATGCTACCCTTTTAGCCTTTACCTTTTCTGCCACCTCTTTCGAGAACCACAGCGGTCTCTTTTCCTCTTGCTTTTCCTCACTTGCTTGACGCAGAGGTTTGTTGCCTTCACTATGCCCCCTTTTAGCTTTGCCCACTGTTCCCCCTTCCCCCAGGTCATCTCTGAGACATTCAACCATCTTTATAAAATCTGCCCTTCTGAAGTCCAGGATCCTTGCCCGTGTGTGATTCGATTCTGCAGCCGTCCTCATACTGAACTATATTGTACAGTGATCACTTGCCCCCAGGTGACCTCCCACGCTGATGTCGGCAACACTGTCCTGGTTAGTGAGCACCAGATCTGGTACTGTTCCATCACTAGTGGGTTCACTGACCAGTTGCCTGAGGAACACCCCAGGCAGGGAAGCCAGATGTCCCTACTTCTAGCTAAAGCCACAGCTGGGAGACTCCAAGCTATATCCAGCAGACTAAAGCCCTCCACCACCAGCACCTCCCCCTTTTCTGCCATTCTGACAATGGCTTCCACCAGTACCTTATCTAATTCCTCACCCTGTGCCAGAGGTCTGTATATCACGCCAGTGTGAGCAGTGGTTCTGTTCCCTGTCTCCAAGGTGACCCACAGTACCTCTGCCCCCCCCTTTACTCCAGGCATCTCTGTCACTTTATGCTTTCCCCTCACATAATGCACCACATCCCCTACTTTTCTTCCCACCCTGTCTTTCCTGAACAGGGTATAGTCATGGTATGGCCCTGTCCCAGTCACATTTTTAGAAGGACAGTATAATACCAACAGGGCAACTACAGAATACTTGTCCAACTTCTGACATGCCAACAAGGCCTCAGTTCTGGGTTTTGAGCAGTGGGTATGCTTGTGAGCTTCCAGAGATGCTGGAGAGGGGGGAATCTGTTTCCTGCTTTGTGAACAGTGCTTGGGATGCTGCTGAGTAGACTTGATTTTTGGTTTTTGATTACAACCTACAGCTGTTCCACCCCACTTGACCCTTGCCTCACCACCTGAGCCCCCGTTTGCATAGGCCTGCGGCCCAGTGACTTCCATGGGCTGGAAGTATTACAATCTCAAGGATCTGCTGCAGGCCTACCCTCGCAGAAACTCTGTTTGGCTATGCGATAGAGATGAACCACTCCGCTTCCTCGGGTGTGTGGAAATTATGGGGTATGCCATTACTGTGTTGCAAGGTACAGCTGAGTATATGAGGGAAAAGGACACACCAGTTTGACACAGCTATCTGAAAATTCCAGGGTATGCCCTGCACTTCTTTGAAAGACATGGAGAGTCTGGTCTTTGTCGTTGAGGCACAAGTCAAGAAGCATAGGAAAACCAGGAGTAGTTATAAAATTTGCAGGTTTTAAAAACTTCGAAAGCCCCTGGGTCAGATGGCTATCCAGATGAATTTTATAAAACTTAAGTTGGAATGTGTTCCCCTTTCGACCAGGGTGGCCAATGCCATCCTAAAAGATGGAGGGGCTATACCCCCTTCTTGGAAACAAGCTCAGATATCTGTCCTGTTGAAGCCAGGTAAAAAACCCTCTGATGGTGGCTCCTACCACCCAATATCTTTATTGAACACAGATAAAAATATCCACAGCTATTTTAGATGGTAGATTACAAAAAGTTATTAAAACTTTGATCCATCATAACCAAACTGGCTTCATGCAGGGCAGACTATTGCAAGATGACATATGCAGTTTCCTCAATCTAATACCCTCTCAGAAATCTCAAAAAGCATTCCAGATGGCTATAAGTGTCGATGCAGAAAAAGCATTCGACAGAGTCAACTAGTATTTTCTACACCAAGTGCTTGCCAAGTTCAATTTGGGGGACCAGTTTGTAGGTGCTATCACTGCCCTATATGAAGGACCTGAGGCCAGGGTGTGCATTAATGCATGTCAGCAAAGTTAAAAATTGTTAAGTAAAGTACACAAAACCACTGGTAAAACTGGATTTTGGCTTAGCAGACACCAATGACAGTACCATACTTTACAATGTACAAAATGGAATTTGCCCTTTCTCAATCCCAGTAAACCAGTGTCGCTGTCCGTAATGTTTCAGATCCATCATCACACCTGTACTGACCTGTTTGTACTGTGCCCATCTCCCCACCACACCTACACCTGTAACACAACCAGTTTATACTGTGCTCCGCTTCCGGTCACATCTGTACTGACCTGTTGAAACGTTTGTACTGTGGAGGAGTAAGCTCGCAGTGATAGTGCAAACTTCAGCAGGTTCTGCTGTAGATCTGAAAGGTACTGGCTGGCTCTTTTCATTACCAGATGATAATAGGAGTTCTCTTCACCTGTCAAAGGAGAAAGCATTTAGCATTAGCACTGCAGGTGCAGCCCTGGGAGAACCTGAATACAAATCCCAAGAACAGTTTATCAGGTCACATGTTAGTGAATCCAGCCAAGTTGGGGAAAAAAAGCTGTAGGAGGCACCACCACAGTGACCATCTATAACAAGCGTTAGTTAATGCCTTATGCTTAGTAAGAGGTATGGTACATTTGGGTAGGGGTGGATTAGGAACAGTAAAGCTGAAGGAGAGGGTTGGGCTGGAAGAAAAAATTACTCACCTTAGTAATGTTGTTTCTTCTAATGGAGTCTTGCTATGTTATGACTAATGCAGTTTGTCCCACCATTAGAACTGCTCCGGAGGTGAAAGAGTTAACTTCCATGCCAGGCATGGAACTTGGAGCGTGAGCTTGGTTAGAGAAGCTCTGTCTGGAGGATTTCAAACTGAAACTGTCAGATCTTTACGAGCAAAACTCACCAAGGTTCTGTGTGGAAGCTGTAACCTACACTAGCCAACTGGCTACTTAAATATTAACACATTTTTCCTGGTCCCAACACTAAGACAAGTCAGGGGACCAGAAAAATAAGATAAGATAATATAAAACACAACACCCAAACACCCCAAAAAGAAGGGGTGGAAACAAAATGGGCATCAAAAAAGTGCCAACACTGGAATGCCCACCCCATACCCCAAGTAGAAGTTCTGAGAGGGGCAGGCTGGTGGGGGAGGTCATAATATAGCAAGACTCCATTAGAAGAAACAACATTACTAAGGTGAGTAATTTTTTCTTCAAACATCATGAAGTCTTGCTATATTATGACTAATGCAGAATACACAGCAGTACCTCCATGGAGGAGGGACAGAATCTACTTAGGGAATAGGCTCTGAAGCACGGCTGTGCCAAACCGAGCATCCCTCCTGGCCTGGATATCCAGGGAGTAATGCCTGGTGAAGGTGTGTACCGTTTTCTAAGTAGCTGCTTGACATATCTCTAAGATAGGGATGTCTCTGGCAGCAGCTAGAGACGCAGCTGTACCTCTGGTAGAGTGAGCCCTCAGGCCTGAAGGGGGAACCTTTCCCAGTTTTTGATAGCAAAATTGCATACAAGAGACAATCCACCTGGCAATGGATCTCCTAGTGGCAGGCTTCCCTTTCCCAACCTCACCATAAGTGAGAAAAAGTTGGAGGGATTCGAACCTGTGACCCTTGGTATGCTCTATGTAGTAACTTAGGGCCCTCTTAACATCTAAGCTGTGCAACCTCCTCTCACCAGAGGAGGAATGATTAGTGAAGAACACTAGAAGGGAGATAGATTGATTAAGGTGGAAATCTGAAACCACCTTAGGCAAAAACCTCCTGTTAGTCCTGAGAACTACCTTATCCCTGTGAAAGGAAATAAAGTCAGTCTCCACTGACAAAGCTTGTAACTCACTTATGCGCCTGGCAGAAGTGATGGCTACTAGAAAAACAGTTTTCCAAGTCAAGTACTTAAGCTCTGCCGAAGACAGAGGTTTAAAGGGGGGTTGCATCAGCTGAGCAATGCAAACATTAAGATCCCAGGCAGGAGCAGGGTCCCTGAAAGGTGGGTTAGTATGAAGTAATCCTTTGAAAAACTTGGAAAATACAGGGTGAGCGGAAAGAGAAGAGGGCTTTCCTGCTGAAATAAAAGCAGAGACAGCTGCCAAATGCACTTTCTGGGTAGCTGGTCTCAGTCCCAAAGAATAAAGATGGACCACATAGTCCAAAACAATGGGCAAATCAGCAGATTCCGGGGAAATATGCTTCCCAGAACACCATATGGAAAACCTTTTCCATTTAGAGTTATAAGTAGCCCTAGTGGAAGGCTTCCTGGAAGCTTTCAGGATTTCGAGAACACCTTGAGAAAGGTGTAGGTCAGCAAATTCTAACTCCTCAAGAGCCAGGCCTTGAGGTTGAGGGATTTGAGATTGGGATACCAAACTCTCCCCTGGGCACAAGTTAACAGGTTGTGGTTCCTGGGGAGACACAGGGGAAGATGGACTGCTAAGGACAGAAGGAGTGGGTACCAGGGCTGCCTGGCCCAATCTGGAGCAATCAGAATCATCTTGCAGGGCTGAGATCTGATTTTGACTAGCACCTTGAACAGGAGAGGGAAGGGGGGAAAGGCATATAGAAACTTCCCTTCCCAATCGAGGAGAAAGGCATCCAGGGGGACTGAGCCCATCACTGGGGGCCTGCAACAAAACAGTGGAAGTTGATTGTCTGGGGCTGCAAAAGATCTATCTGAGGGTGCCCCATCTGGCAAAAACTATCCCCAGTACTCAGGATCAGTGACCATTCGTGATGGCCCTAGGAAATCCTGCTGAGAGCATCTGCCAGGACATTGTCCTTGCCTGGGAGGTGAACTGCTATGAGGGAAGTGTTCAGGGAATAAGCCAGAGACCACAACTTCATTGTCTCGGTGCACAAGGCCAAAACCGAGTGCCCCTTGTTTGCTGATGTACCACATTGTAGTGGTGTTGTCTGTTCTGACCTGTACCACTTTGTTCTGAACAGATGCAGAAAAAACCTAAGTGCTAGAAAAACAGCTCTGAGTTTCAACAGATTGATGTGGAGCAGAGATTCCTGAGGGACCACAATCCCTGGGTGGAAGGTGCCCATGTGAGCTCCCATCCCAAAGGGGACGCATCTGTAGTAAGGGTCAAGGGTGAGATAGAGGATGAAGGGACCCCTTGTCTCAGATCGCTGATCCTGCCACCACTGAAGGGCCTGGATCAGGGTTCGAGTCACTGGGATCAACTTGGATGGGGATCTTTCTTTGAGACCAAAAGGCTCTCAAGTGGAACTGAATGTCCCTCATCTGAAATCTTGCTCCTTGCACTACAGCTGTGGAAGCAGCCATGTGTCCTAGGAGCTGTGAAAATGATTTGCTGGTTGAGAGACCTGCAGAGTGAAGGAGGAGGCCAGGGCCACTGGGTTCCTTACCCTTTCCAGGGAAGGAATGCTCTAGCCTGCCTTGTGTCAATTCTGCACCTATAAAGGTGAGTACCTGGACAGGTTCCAGAACTGACTTTGGAAGATTGAGAAGAAAGCCCAGAGAGGTGAGCAGCTGCTGGGTAACTTGCAGGTGTGATTTGACCTGGTCTGGAGACTGACCCACAATGAGCCAGTCGTCTAGGTAGGGAAAGATGGCAATCCTTTGCCTTCTTAAATGAGCCACTGCTACTGCCAGGCATTTTGTGAATACCCTTGGGGCAGAGGTAAGGCTGAAGGGCATTGCTCTGAACTGGTAATGGCCTGAGGGCAGTTCGAATCTGAGGTACTTTCGGTGGGAGCTTCTGATAAGAACATGGAAGTATCCTTGAGGTCCAGGGAAGCTAGCCAGTCCCCTGGCCTTAGGGAAGGTAAAATCACTGCCAGAGTCACCATTTTGAATTTTGGTTTTAAAAGGTGCTTGTTCAGATATCTTGGGTCCAGAATGGGCCGCCATTCTCCTGTCTTTTTTGGGGTAAGGAAGTACCTGGAGTACAGACCCTTGCCCTGGTGTAGGGGAGAAACCCTTTCTACAGCTCTGAGAGCCAGGAGGGTTGAGACTTCTGTTTCCAAAGGAAAATTATCTAGAGGATTTACAGGTGGAAAAGATCTGATTCATATCTTCGGAAATTTTTTGAAGCTGAGAACCAGACCCTGGCCTACTACTTCCAGGACCCACTTGTCTGATGTTAAAGACTCCCAGTCCTGAGCAAAAGTAAGCCAGCCCTACAGGTAATGGAGAACAGGCCCTGGGCACCCCATCAAGGTGCCTGTTTGACAAAGACTTTAGGCTGAGGGGTAGGAGCAGGCCTGCTTGCACCCCGTCTGCTTCTCCCTCTGAAGAACCCCCTCTGAGCATAAGCCGAAGAGGAGGCCTGGGTTTGGTAAAAAGGCCTGTCTCTACCCCTGGGGGGCTGTCTCTGAGGAGTGGCAAGCCACTCCTTGGCTTGTGCACTCCTATAAGTGGTTCTATATTCATCCATTTTCTTCATATAATTCTCTGTCTGCTCCCCAAACAGAGAATTTCCCACCACAGGAAAATCCATAGCCTTAGTCTGGGTATCCTGTGACAAACTAGTACACCTGAGCCAAGCCAATCACGAAGGCCACAGATGTAGCCATGACTCTAGAGGATACATCATTAGAATCCACAGCAGTGTGGAATTGCACCTTGGATGCTTCAATACCATCAGCAGCCACCTGCTCCAGCTCCTTGGCAAGCTGGCCAGGGGCCTGTTTGGCTAAAGCCATGACAGTGTCCCATCTAGATTTTTGATATCTTGCCACATAAGCCATGTAATTTGCTTGTCTGAGTCCCAAGGACGCTGCCATGTATTGTTTTTTAGCCATGGCATCAATCTTCCTGGAGTCCTTGTCAGGAGGATGTGAAGCCAGGGGAATATTAGCCTTATCACAGGCTGCAGCCTGAACTACCCCAACAGGACTGCATTGCTGTGAAAGAAATTCTATATCAGGACCTGACAAAGTGTACCTCCTGTCCATCTTTTTGTCCACAGGAGGCACAGAATTAGGAGCTTTTAAAATTGTTATTGTTTGTTTCCTAAATGATTTATGTAAAGTAATAGACAATCTCCTGGACTCTGGGATATCCATCATTTCCACAAAGTCAGGTTCCTCTTGCTCATCCACAGCTTCCTCCAATGGGAGCTGGAGGGTTTCAGCAACTTTTTTATAAAACAGAAAATGAGAAGGGGACTCAGAAAGCGTAGGGGGAGATTCTAAAGGTCTGTCTGGGGAGATGTCCGGTTCAATGGGCACATCCAGACTCTCAAAGTCACATTCACACTGTTCATAATCATCCTCCCCCTCCTCTGGTTCATAAAACTCTTCTATATCATATTCTTGAACCAGTGGAACCGGCCGAACCGACCTTTTGCCAGATAGTGGCGGTTCGGATGGAACCGGAGAAAGTGACTGGACAATTTGTATTGCTTTAGCTATCTCTGCAGCAGTTGGAGAAGGAATTTTTGACTCCACACCTGCTGATTTTCTAGTTTTCTTTGCTGGAACTGGCTCCCCAGAGTCAGCTTTTCGTTTGGCCGAGGAAGTCTCGCCCTGGTCGGAGGGCACTGCCTCCGGTTCGGTTGGCACCGAACCGGGCTTTCATCGGTCAGCGGACTTTTGGCCTCTGTTCCCTGAGCCTACCAACTCTCTTCTCTAGGGGTAGCTGCAGGAAATTCTTACAAATCTGGCAGTCTGAATTGAGGTGGTCAAACCCCAGACAATATACACATGTGGTGTGTGGGTCAGCCTTGGCAAAGGCTTCCCCACAGACACTACAGTGCTGAAACCCAGTGGGCCCGGTTTTTCTTTTGGGTTTCTCAGACATAATGCCAGCCTAACCAAAAACTTGCCCTTTTCCGGCAGTGCCAGGCAAGACACCCTTATCGGTTCCCAACCGTGTCACGGGTCGTGGAAAAAACCGTAATGAAATCTGTTTTTTTTAGAACCGATAAGAACCGGGAACCGCACTCTAAAAGCTTTCAAATGCTTGAGAATAAAGTTTTAAAACAACCTGATCGGTTCGAACCGAACCGATAAACATTTACAAGTTCCACACAGAAATAAACCTGTCTATTACTTACAATACCACAGACAGAGCTTGAACCGATCGGTTTGCGGTTAAAATAATAATAATCGCGGTTGAATTTAACCGAGAAAAACTGTTTTAAACCGAGAAATGAACCGAGCAGTAGGAATAATCTCCGGAGCGACTGTTCAGTGAGGCGGAGTAAAGAATCTGACAGTTTCAGTTTGAAATCCTCCAGACAGAGCTTCTCTAACCCAGCTCGCGCTTCAAGTTCCATGCCTGGCATGGAAGTTAACTCTTTCACCTCCGGAGCAGTTCTAATGGTGGGACAAACTGCATTAGTCATAATATAGCAAGACTTCATGTTGTTTGAAAGGGGCATCATGATAAGAAAAAAAGACAAAAGAACCTCAGCGCAAAGGCACTGAAGCAAGGGTTACCCAAAAAGGGCACTGGTAACAAACCCAGGTTTCAAAGAAATACAAAATCACACACACTCCCATAATGCAAAGCATCATGAGCTACACATGCAACTCAACATGAAAATTTAGGCAGATGCAATCATCAAAGGCTGAGAACAGAAGACACAACAGCATGATAACTATGGGTGGTCTGGTTTGAATGCCACTAACAGCCCCTAGCACTTGCCTTGCCATCATGACATACACGGCAACCCTTCTAGAGGGGATAATATGACATGTCTGCATAATAAAAACCACTACCTGATGGTGAGACTCAAACCAGATTAACCATGTTTCACATCATACCACCCTATCACACCTTATACTTTTCCAAGTGATTTACTTGCTTTTTGAAATTTGTGTGATGAGATGGCATACTATATTGCTGGCCGGGTTCAAATCCCACCCATGGCCCCTGGCACTTACCTGACATCCTGTGCATCCCATGTAGTGGTGGTGACAGCATAACATGGCTACATAATGAAAGCCAGGGGCTGAAAATGGGATTCCAATCAGAGTCACCATGTTTCGCATCATACCAGCAATCTGTCACTCACTATACTTTTCCAAGTGACTGAACTACTTTTGGAAAATTAGAGTCATGGGGAGGCATGATGTATGATATATAGTTGGCTTGGTTCAAATCCCACCATAGCACCCTGGTACTCACCATACCATCATGATATACACCCCCCACACTGAATGTAGAAAAGAGGCTACCATGATGAAGCAATGCAAACCAGGGGATGTTGGTGGGATTCGAACAACAGTAATCATATTGCTCATCATGCTGGACTGTTACACTCTTCCACAGCATGTGCATTACGTACTGTTTGATAACACTGTATGACCAAGCCACATGAAGGGAGAAAAAGTTGCCATGGTTCAAAACTCACCAATAGTTGCTGTAACTCATCCGCTACCATACATTCAATACACTCACACCCACCATAACCTACTACCATGCGTACACAAGCATACAATGTTCGCGACTGGGTGACAATTCAGCATGTCATCCAGTGGCTGTTGAAGGGATGTGAATCAGAGTAACCATTTTTCAATCACTGGCTCCCTGGCACACCACATTATACACAAAGAAAAGGTTACTCACCTGTAACAGTAGTACTTGGAGTGGTATATGTTGTTCATCCACACTCTTTGGCATGTCCCTTTCAGCTTTAAGGGTCGCCGGAAGTCTTCAAGCTGGCTCCTCCCACCCACCCGGGTGGTATAACCCTCGGTTCCGCCCCATGACGCCAGATCTTAGCCCACTGGAAGCCAGGTGTTGTGCGTCCACAACTGGGGAGGTCGGGTGGGTCCGTGTGGATGAACAACATATACCAATCCTAGAACTACTGTTACAGGTGAGTAACCTGTTCTTCTAGGATCGTGGATATGTTGTTCATCCACACTCTTCGGCAGACTCCTAGCAGTTCTCCAGAAGAAGGGAGGCAAGGCACACACCCCTTACTTAGGAAACAGAGATTGGAGGACTGAGGCCCCAAAACCGGCATCCCGGCGTGACTCAAAGTTAATGTGGTAATGGGTAATGAAGGTGTTTGCTGACTTCCAGGTAGCAGTCCAGCAGATTTCCTGGATAGGGATGTCCCTGGAAGCAGCCACCGATGCAGCGGTATGGCGGGTAGAATGAGCTCTTATCCCTCTGGGAGGCTCCATGCCTGCCAACTCATAGCACAAACCTATGCAAGATATAATCCACCTTGCAATGGTCCATTTTGCTGCAGGTCTGCCAGAAGCAGCTTCAGCGTAGATGACAAACAGCTGGCAAACCTCTCCCCAAATTTCCGCCGTCCTCTCCTTAAAATAGGAGAGAGCCTGTCTCGGGTCAAAGTATGGAGCCTGTACTCGGACTCCGAGGTGTAATTAGGGTAGTAAACTGGCAGAGTTAACACCCGGTTAAGGTGAAACTCTTGACACCACCTTCGGAAGGAATTTTGGTTGTGGGCGTAGGACAACCTTGTCCCTGTGGAAGACCAGATAAGGTGATTCCATTGAAAGCGCTTGGAGTTCCCCTGTCCTTCTGGCAGATGTGATAGCCACCAGGAAGGCAGTCTTCCACAAGTGTGACAACACATACTTGTGCATTGGTTCGAATGGCTTGCCCATGAGCTTTGCCAGTACCAGCAGTAGATCCCATGGAGGTGGAGGTTCATGCACTGGAGGGGATATGCGATCCAGGCCTTTGAAAAAGCACCCAACCACTGTCTCCTGCACCAAAGTTGGCTGACCGGCCCACGCCCAGTAAGCAGAGATGGCTGCCAGGTGCACCCTAAGGGTCAATGACCGAAGACCCCCTTTGGACAGAGACCAAAGGTAACTGAGAATTTTAGCCACTGGACAGGACAGAGGGTCCAGGCCCTTGCCCTGACACCAAATGGAAAACCTTTTCCATTTGAAGGCATAACATTTCCTGGTCGATTCCTTCCTGGATGCCTCCACTACAGTGAGGACATCCTCAAAAACATCCAACGCCTGGAACTCTAGCCAATCAGAAACCAGGCTGGGAGGTGCAGGGATTGAAGGCCCGGATGGTATACCTTCCCCTGATTGAGATATCAGGTCCAGGCATGCTGGAAGCTGCTCCAGGGGCCTGCAGCTAAAGTTGAGGAGATCTGGATACCAGAACTAGTGTGACCAGTCTACGGCTACCAGAATCACCTTCACCTTGTCCCTCCTCACCTCGAGAAGCACCTTGTGGATCAAGGGAAATGGAGGGAAGGCACAGAGGAGGCCTGTGGTCCACGGCCTCGAGAAGGCATCCCCCTGCAGTGAGCCCTGCTGAGGGGGGCGGGCATGAAACAGCCTCAGCTTGGTGTTTTCCCTGGAGGCAAACAGGTCCACCATCGGTTTGCCCCAGTGGGAGAACAGGCTGTAAGCTACCTCTGGATGGAGACACCACTCGTGGGATGTCTTGCATAAGCGGCTGAGAGCATCCGCCAGATGCTTCGAGGCTCCTGCCACATGGATGGCTAGGCGATCCGCCTCCAAATGGCTGATGAGGGTCCAGATGCAGAGCACATCTCTGCAAAGCAGACGTGAGTGCATGCCGCCATGTTTGTTGAGGCAGTACATGGTCGTGGTATTGTCCGTCTGGACTTGAACCACTTAACCCCAGAGCTGAAGAGCGAAAGCTGACAGTGCCAGTCTGACTACTCTGAGCTCCAACAGGTTGACGTGGTATCAGGACTCCTCAGGGGTCCAGAACCCATGGGCCCTTTTGCCCCACATGTGGGCTCCCCAGCCCATGAGAGATGTCATCGGTCGTGACGACGACAATTGGCTCAGGGCGGACAAATGGGATCCCCTCCTGCAACCAGTCTAGGGCAGTCCACCATTGGAGAGCGTCCCACATCTTCTGGGTTACAGTGATCTGCTGGTCAAAATGACCATGGTGTTAAGTCCACTGGGCGGCCAGCTCCCATTGGAGGGGGTGCATGTGCAAACGGGCCCAACAGACCACTGAGGTGCACGCCGCCATGTAACCTAGAAGGCGCAGAAAATCCTGGGCAGGGCGCAATTGCCCAACCAGAAATGACTGGGCAAAGGAGGAGAACCTCTGCCCTGTCTGCGGGGAGCCTAGCTCTGGCTTGACAAGAATCAAGCTCTGCTCAGATGAAGCACATCACCTGGGAAGGCTTGAGTTCTGACTTGGCCTCATTGATCAGGAGGCTGAGTTCAGAGCAGGTCTGGCAGGCCAGGTCCCTGGACCTCTCCACCTACTGCTGGGTGGGACCTGCTAAGAACCAATCGTCGAGGTAGGGTTAAATCCTGTCGCCCCAGAGACGGACTGCCACCACTGCAATGCATTTGGTGAAGACCCATGGGGCCGATGACAGGCGAACAGCACGGTGTATAGATCCCTTCGGCTCTGAAGCAGAGGAACCACTGAAGGAGATGGACAGACTGGGACATGAAAGAACGCGTCCTGCAGATCCAGTGAACAGAACCACATGTTTTGCTCCAAGGATGGTATGATCTGGGACAGAGTGACCATCCGAAAGGTGAGTGACCCGAGATACTGATTCAGGTCATGCAGATCTAGAATGGGGCACCAGCCCCCTGTCCGCTTGGGCACCAGGAAGTACCTGGAGACAAAGCCTGGGTCTGATGAAGGATCTGCCACTGGAGCTACTGCTTCCTTGAGAAGGAGCTGAGCAATGTTGTCTCGGAGACATCCTCAGGGAAATCCTTTGATGTGCCCTAGGTGTCCTGAGAAAAGGGACATTGGCCAGTGTTATGAATAACCTTCCAGGAAACCACCTCATTTCATCAAAGAGGTTGATGTCTGGGCCAAGCAGGACCCAGACGAATTTGGAAGGTCCAATATCCATTCCCGGGAAACCCTTGAATTACATCAGAGAGACCTTTAATGTGTAGATTCCAAGGCCCAGACAGGATTAAAGAGTCAAATACACTTTTGCTTTGAATACAGTGACTTATGTCAAAGAAACTTTTGATATGTATGTGTAACTGAGCACAAACCAGCTTTGTCTGGTTAACCTGAGGAGAGGAAAGTCAGTGAGGTCACCTATTATGTTTTTTTAAATATCTTATTTAGACATCCTGTGTTATAAAATATAGATTTTGTTACACCAAGGCGGAGTTAGGTGACCTCAGAGAGAAGGTCGGCTAATTAGCATAGCATTCTATTTTGCTCTGGGGCAGTGCTGATTTAAAGGGGCACTGCAAAGAGTAATAATATTAGTGGATTCCTGGGGTTAGAATCCCCAGTGTCCAGGGCTGTCTGAAGCTGCTGTCTGGCAACAGCCCGGCCCCGATCCCGGACCTGCTTGACAGTGGTCTGCATGTCCGCAGGGAGGCGTGGGAGGACTTCATCCAAAGACCCCAAGAGGGCATGGGAGAAGTGTGCCATGACGACGGCCGAACTTGCCTGACAAAGGCCTAAAGATGAGGCCGCATAGACCTTTCAAGCCGAATGATCCAAGAGCTTGGATTCTTTTTTGGGAGGTCAGTCAGTGTTGGCAGAACTGCCAGTAAGCCTGAACACAGAGGCGGTCACTAAGCTCTCAGCCGAAGGGTGCTCTGTGAACCCCGTAAGGGACTCCATGGGCACTGCATACTTGCGGGCCATGCGGGCAGATGGAGCTGGACAGGAGGCAGGGCGCTGCCAAAGTTCTAAGGCCGGGCCAACTATGGTCTCGACCACAGGAAAGGCCTCTGTTGGGGTATCCCCTCTCTTGAGGATGTCCGTGAGAGGGTACTCCGCCTTTTTCTGGATAGGTTCCAGGGGCATCCCTGTAGACTCAGAGATGAGGCGAAGAATGCTGTGAAAGGACGAAGGACCTTCCTGCATCATTAACCCACCGGCCGATTCATCATCCCTGGGATGAGAATGTAGGCTGATCTCATCCGAATCTGAGGAATCTGGATACAACGGTCGACCACCCAGGTCACCTTCAACCCGCCGAGGGTGGTCCAGGTAACAGTGACCGAAAGACGCCGGGAAAGCCCGGTGTCTGGTCTATCTTCCTTAGAAGGAGCCCCTTCAACAGGCTGCTTGAGTGGTGGTTCCACCACTATCAGTGGAGAGACCGGTTTAAGCCGAACCGGAGGTTTTGCCGGCTTCGCGGGCGGGGGAACACACAATCGGCTCTGAAGGAGTCGGCTTCAGCCTGGGAGGCAAAAGCCAAGTAATGGCCAGGGCAGAAGCCAGAGTCAGCTTGTGCCCGGTCAAAATCAGCTGTTGCCACATGAGATCCTTGTAGCGTCAACGGAGTTTTCGCCGGAGCCTCTCCTCAGAGGAGGACGAGGACGACTGATGGTGTCGCCTCTTTTTAGAGTGCTTGTGGCTCCTCCTCGGCCTTTTGGTCGAGGGGGTCCTGGACTTCAATCGAGATCGGACAGGCTGACTCGGTTGCTCAGAAGACACTGGCGGGACCGGCGATTTCCCAAGATCAGGGACCACTTCCTCAATGGGGAAAGAAAGGACCGGAGTCCGAATGAGAGAATCGTCGACTGGAATTGGTGACAATGGGTCGATCAGGTCGATGATTATTTCAACCTCGTCGATCAACACTTCAGTCGACTGGCCAGACGGCAAAGCCGAGAAGCCAGCGGACAAAGAAGCAATTTCGACCGAAGTCGAGACAGCCGGTTCCTGGGACCGAGATCTCTCCCGATCCCAAGAACGTCTTAGTCGAGATGAAGACGATCCCAGGTCCTTTTCCTGCTTTTGGGACCGAGAGGAGTGCGTGCCCGCAGGACCCTCCCCCTTAGTCAGGAGAGTCTGGCACAACTCTTAAAAGGACCCGAGAAGGTGGAACCCAGGTTGAGCGGAACGAAGAAGCTCCGAGAGGAAGATTCCCCAGAATGAGCTGCTTCCTACTTGAAGGCTTGCATGCATTCCAATTGCTCGGCGGATCCCGCAGCCGTAGAAATCACCGAACGAGCCTCCTTTGATTTCACCGAAGGGTTCCGTTTTTCCAGCCTCCCCAACTTCAGGCGTGTGAGACAGTCGTCGAGGATGTTAGAGTGTAATGCAAGACAAAAATCGCACTGCGAGGTGTCATGGTCAACACCCAGGCAATAGACGCACACAGTGTGGGGATCGGTGTATAACATTTTCTGGCGACACGAACACTGGCAAAATCAGAGTGAAGACTTGTTTTCCATAACTGAGAATAAGTAGTCGTGATCTCTAATGCGAACTAGACGAATTTTCAGAATAACCAAAGGTTTTAAAGCCAGGGCCTACAAAATGCGGGAGCACGAAGGAGGCAACCTGAATCTTCCAGCAGAAAGTAAGATTTTGTGTCATGCGGCAGAGCCGAGAGTTATACCACCCAGGTGGGTGGGAGGAACCAGCCTGAAGACTTCCGGCAATCCTTAAGGGGAAAGAGATATGCCAAAGAGTGTGGATGAACAACATATCCACAATCCTAGAAGTACATTGTTCAGTTTGTTTTATTTTGGAACATTGCTCATCAGTTCAGTATAATGCTAAGTATGGCACCCCGATACAAATTCCACCAACAGCCCCTCGTGATCATTCTGCAGATATTACATTTGCTATCTTCCCATCAGCTGAAGAGAGGAGGGTACCACGGTGGCATAACCTGAAGTCGGAAGAATACGGCACCATGGCAACAGAGTGTTTAATTTAGAGCAGGGTGGTGGTGGCAGGTGATGGCTGGCAGGATGCCACAGAAACGCAAATGATGCTGATTGTATTTTTATTTAAAGGATGCGGTAACAGAGTGACACACACTCTCGACCACATCAAGTAACATACATACTTTGACAGCAGTGTGTGACCTCGTAACATGATACAAAATATGTTATACGTAGTTTGAATCCCAACTACAAACACACTGCCATGTCATCCGAACCATCACATCAACTGAAACGTTGGCCTAGGTCTTACATCACATGTAAGCTACAGAAAAGCTAATGCATAAACAAAGAAGTCTGCACATATAGTTTTACCACAACCACTTGAACTCAGGACAAATAAGGTCCAGTGACAGAAACACAATACTGGACTGAATCCACTCATAAAAAAATACAGAAAAGTACACGTAAAGTTATTCATATTATTAAGGCCCTAACAAACCCATCCATGAGTAAATCACATGTACGGGCAAACAGCAGTAAAACTGTTGTGATTCGGGGTGCTGTGGAGCACACCTACCGATCAGACGTGTCTTAGATCGGCTCCTCACCTAGCACACATTTAAACTAACAAAATATACTTTTCTAGTGGACAAAGCAAATTTTTTATTGCCTGCACTGTTCTCCACGGGTTGTGCTGCATCTTTGGATACCTTTTTTTTCAATGATGGGTCAAACAAATAAAGGACCTACGAGTGGCTCCAAAATCAGGCCTAGAGTCAGAACAGCACGAGGTGGTAGTCCAGCCCACGTCAGTGAGTGAACCCCCATGGACAGCGCTGCGGAAGTCAATGCAAGTGATCGACAGTAAAGTCAAATTTATACTGACCCGGTTCATGAAGTAAGACAGTAAAATAGCGGAAGCCGTCAAAACAGCCTCAATGGCAGAATCTGCTGCAAACAAAGCTTTGGCTACAACCAGTAAAACTGCAGGAAAACTTGCAGCTTCGATATTGCTTGAAGACCCTGAAACTCTCAGAGGGCCCCCAACGTGCGAATCGAAGGCCTACCTGAAAACTGCGAGGGGGACAGTCTCCTTTATTTTCTCCAAGGGTGGCTACCAGGTGCCTTGAAATTAGACTCGGAGCTCAAAGGAGAGAGCTTTGTCTGAGCCTATCGGATTTCCCCTCGCTCTGCGGCAGCTCATGAAAATATGCCCAGGATGGCTCTCCTGATCCATTCCAGTCCGGGTGCCTGGGATCAGATGTTGCAAGCGGCCAGAGAAACAGATAAATTGAACTTCCAAGGTGCTACAATCCACTTATTCCTGGACCTCTCGTATGCCACCAGAACCAGATGTAAGAAGTTTGATGGGGTTAGGGCAAAACTCCATAGTTTAGGAGTTACCCACTCATTACCGATGCCTGCCAGACTCCGGATGCACTACAGTGGGCATAACTACCAATATACCGACCCGGACGAGGTGGGTAGGAAAGCGGAGGCCACAGCCAAGGAATTCAATCGAGCTGGAACTTGGGAGATGTCAGAATCGGAAGAGGAAGCTACCCGATTTGTCTGGAACCTAAAAGTTTTTTCTGTTCTGCAAAACGACTCAGTTTTTTTTCTTTGAGCCCTCTAAGTGTATACTTTAATACATCAAAGTTTCAGTGGGTTAAGCTGTATAATGATTGTTTTCTAACAGAAATGTGGCAGCTGTATGATTAACAATTTTACTTTTCTTGGGGTTTTTAATACTGTAGCCACTGTACTAAGTTATTAGGCTGAATTTAAGGGCATTATGATATAGGCCGTCTTGTTGCCTTGCTGACTGCCACGTGGAGGGCCAGGGTATCGCTAGGGTGTGGCGCAGTTTAGTTCACTTGTTACACAAATTATAATATATGTTTAAGGATTGGGTTTGAATGTTAGCTGGGTTGGGGTCATATTGCTGATCACTCACCATTTGAAGGAGAAAATGTTTGGAATGGGGACCATAACAATGCAGGCTGTTGTGGTAAAATGTTTGGTGCTTCTTTTACTCTTGAAATAGGTCACCCAAAAGTCTTGTAGGGTGCAGCTTATCTTGGACATTATCTTATTTTTGGACTATATATTAAAAGAAATACGCCCATATCCGAAAGCCAGATTGTATAGATTAACTTCTCCTGAAACACTGGATGTATTGTGATGAATATTGTAATCTCTTGCATGAGAATATTGTATGCTATTTTTTTGTTTTGTTTTTTTAAAGTAAAGCAATAAAATATAATTTATAAAAAAATGTGTGATTTTTCAATATGCATACAGGTTACACAGGAAAGAATTAGTGCAGTGCTACAAAACGTGATCATTTATGCAGGCAAACTCAACATACGAGAAAGATTTATTTATTTTCTTTTTTTTTTTTTTTTGTGACAAACCTCTTGTGCAGTGCAAAGACACCCAAAGCTATCATTACTTACTTTACCTCGACCAAATCCAGGACAAGGTAGCAACTCCATCAGAACATGCAAGCAGATTTGGGTTGGTAGGGATGACAGATGGGAGCAGGTTGGGTCTAAAGTAAAAACTGCATAAGAAGGGCTCAAGAGTCATGAGGATGGCGGAGATGGGAGGGGGTAGGTTTAAAGAGAAAAAACAGGCAGCAGCCTACTGGCACAGCTGTAGCACTACCACAAACAATGCCGACAAACTGGGTTCATGAACAAGCCTGGGCCATCAGGGACTGACCAGTGAAGGAGAACTGAGCATCCCAGAGGACACTGTCCTGCTACTATACTGCCACAAATGGGTGACCACAGGTAGCAGCACAGTTGCAGCTGGTAGGGGAATGCTGGCTGGGGCAATGCAGGTAGCTATGCATCAACATGCAGATGCACGCTAGGCGCCCTTGCTGCCAGTATCAGGGGTTGGGGGGAAGAGGGGAGTAAAATAGGTGGCAAGTCTCCGATCTGCAGCATCATGAAGACTGTACTCTCACTAAACTACCTGCTGGTCCCCCACACAAGATGGGCCTGAGAGAGTCATGGTTGTCAACACCCACAAGAGAGTCCACCATGGATAAAGTGCTTTACAGGAAGAAAGATGCCCTCTGTGGACCCCATGAGGACCAGATAAGAGACGTGGATGGGGCTGGAGAGGTTGCCTGGTAGAGGAAGGCTACATTGGAATAAGAGCATGAATGGTATTTAAAAAAATAAAGGGAAAATATGCAGTTCAGGGAATTGGAGTCAGGAGGGCGGATGAGATGGGACAGGTGGGTTTAAAAGCAAAAAAACAGCAGTTTGGACACATGGACACTAACGCTCGCAAGTAATTGAAGTCTGAACTGATTGAAGTATCCAAATAAGAGATCTGAACTGTTACACAGTAAAATAAATTACACTGTATTAAAATGTAGTCATTATGCTGTAACAGCAGTTTTGTCTCTGTTCAGTCAGAAACTCATCTTCCCATAACCCACAGTAAGTATGAAATTTACAGTTCTTGGATACCAAGCATACATTAACTTGAGGCAAAAGGTTCCAGAATGGGTTATTGCTTCAGATTAACTCAGTCTTACCTGGGCAGCCATTTTGTGTCAGGTTAAGCAACAGATGGTTCGGATTTCATATGAAGCTACTGCAAGTAATCTAAGGATTTATCAGTGCAGCAGCTCTGAAACAGAACTCCCAGTGTCCG
This sequence comes from Neoceratodus forsteri, assembly GCA_016271365.2. NCBI lineage: Eukaryota > Metazoa > Chordata > Ceratodontiformes > Ceratodontidae > Neoceratodus > Neoceratodus forsteri. The sequence goes on from CM028137.1 coordinate 516,671,385, forward strand.
TAAGTCTAAGTGCCCCAAAAGAAATTAGATAAGTTGGCCCCAGTCTCAGCATATGAGGCTCAGGGATTGCCACAGTGGCCATTATCAGCCTCACAGGCAAAGTGGCACCTCAAGTCACAAATCACATCCGAGTAGCTATCACCTCCAACAGAAAACAGTCAGTAGGTGAAACTTGTATGAAATGGTCAAATGCTGGTATTCAAATGAGCCCAGAGCCCCACAGCACCACTGGCTGGCAAGTGGGTGTGGCAGTTTTCTACAGCTCCACAAGACTAAAAGACCCACGCAGTCTGATAAAACAGCACACCACTCTGGTGATTGCAAGTTCTTTATTCAATACTTCACTCTACAGCAAGCACAATGCTCAGCATACCAAAACCCACACAAAGGAGGACCAAACAGAGCCCCAACATTTTGCATCTCCACTCCTTGGCGCTTTGTCAAGTTGTACTTTTGTGGAAGATGGAGTGCTGGGTCATCTAATCTTGTGGAACTTAAAGTTGGCTTTACGAGCACCAGGCTGTAAATGGTGGCCCTTACTTCCAGGCTGTTTTCTCCAGCGTTTACTGGCTAACACCCCAACTCACCTATAGAGTCAACACAAGATATCAGTAGGTTTGCTTGGATTCTGCAAGCAAACATAAAACGGTTCCAGTGGTGCTGCCATAATAACCATCTATACAGGACCAATCTTGTTGGGAAATCAATGGCAAGGCCAAAACAGTTCTAACTTTACTCTGTATTTCTGCACAGTATGTATGTATACTTACAAACAGAGGGTGCTTCCATTACAGTAAGTGGAGAGCATATCCCTCCATATGTTGAATTACAAACTTTATCAAATTACATAACCAGCAACCACAGTCCCTTGTTCCAGGCACTCTTCTCTGTGTCTTTGTGTGCCTCGATGGCATGGGTACCTTCTTGACCATTCCCACCCCACCATGGTCTCCCTCCTGGCTTCAGAGAGACTGCTCTCAGGCCAGCCACCCATCACGGTGCATTCCTTGAGGGGAACCCTACAGTTCCCACAACCTTCTGGTGGTCGCTCTACATACTCTTACTTGAGGTGATCACTAATCAATAGGGATCTCAGCTTCTGGGCCTAACTTGGGTCTCTGTCCGTCTGTGCCTCTGGCACAACACCCAGCTCCAGACTACTGCAGCCTACTCCTCTTTACTCTGTCTGTTTTATCCTCCAAGCTCCACTCCCATGACACTTGGCACTAAATGGGCCAGTCTGAGGACAGCCCCTCGGGTGAAATAAAACCCTTACTGGCTGGAGAGGGTTGTTACAATTAGGCAGCCAAAAACTGATGCCTAGAAATTACAAAAAACATCTATTGAAATCAACCAAGTGGCTGACTCCATGGGATAGCAGCTGCTTTGTCAATATTCTCAGAAAGTAAAAATGATATGATTCACTTAGCAGTTAATCTTAGTTCAGCTCCAGCTTAATACCTGTTAACTTGTCAGAGATGCATAGACACCTGGGGATTGTCCACACATACCTGTTCCCTACCTATACTTAGATGAACTGGCATCCTTTCCTATGGAAAGTCTGAATCTGTCTGGGGTATGTCAGATCACACAACTTTAGCTACTGTAAGTAGGACATGACTGCAATTACCTCCATGATCCTGGTATCGAATCACTTGATTATCGTCCACAAAACTCCAAAACTTCTCCTGTCCTTCCTCGGCTAAGAATTCACTGAAATAAGACAAGATAAGATTGGACAAAACTTGAGATTTTTATCATCGTGCAAATCGTAATGCAATCTTAAGTATCCAAACTACACAGGCACTCAGATTTTGCTACACAAAAATAAGTTATTAATGAGAAAGAATCATGATCAAGGCGCTTGGAATTCTACAATTGCACGGAATTTGCAGCATGCCGCAGACTATATATACACTGTTGCAAACTATTGTCCTTGGTGAATTTTTATTCCAACGTACAGTTTTTTTTCAAACTGTCTGGCTCCCTTTTCAATCTTATTTATCCTGATGCCCCTCCTCTATGCTCAGCATGTGATGCCATTGATGACACTGCATCATATTTTAGCCAGTGACAGGAATGCACTCTGCCACAGAAATGAATATATCATGTCGCAGAAATCAGAAAACGCTGCAGCAGAAACAGAGGAGCCCTGCCACAGAAATCAGGACAAAGTGACACAGAACACAAAGGGCTCTATAGCAGTATAGCGCAGTGGTTTAAGGCTCTGATCTGCAAATCTGGTGACATCCAGCAGGCCAGACCTGGGTTTGAATCCCACAGCTTCCACTTACATACTGTGTGACCCTGAGCAAGTCACTTAACTTCACTGTGCTCCCAGGTTGCACCTGTAAAAAAGCTTTCAGCTTAGTGTGCTACTCCTGGTTAAACTAAACACAAAGGGCTCTGACCATAATACAAAAGAAAGTTACTTACCAGCAACTGTGTTTCTCCTAATCTTATTTATCTACAGCCACGCTCTGGGTTCAGTACTGCCACATGCACAGAGCCCCCAGAATGTTTTGAAATGCCCTCATGGACAATCCCACTCACCTTGTGCCCAACTGCCAGTTCTGAGGCCATTCAGAGTAGGCCAAAGTAACAAAGTGGAATACCAAAACCCATTAAGGCCTCACTGCACCAACAGGGAGATGATGAGTGGATGATGTAAGGCATAAATTAGTTCTAGAAACTTGATCAGCAGTCTTTGCTGAGCAACAAAACATTTCGATTCACAACCAACAAGGTTTGCTGAGTCGTTTCACTAAATGGTTAGAAAGATACAATCCAGAAGAGTGCAAGTGTGGGGCAAAAATGTCAAATTGTGACAAACATTCCCCAGTTCGGTATCCCCCATGGCAGGAAAAAATTACTGAAATTCAGAAAAGTTTACAGCAATAAGGAAATGCTATTCGGAGTGCCAGTATTTGTAAAGTGCTGCTGGTGTTGGAGCCAGCTGGGCTCCTGTGGATTGTGGACTTTGCCAGATATCTTGGGAAGGCTGGAATTACTAACTGAACTGGTGCTCCGGTTACTGGTACAGTATCATCCTCCAATCGGAAGACTGATCTTGTTTTGGAGGTGGAGCCAAACCAGCTATATTTACTCAGGTCTGTAACAGTCCTCCGCTGCGGTCCTTTAGCTGAAGGACCTTAGCTTAAGGATGTTACACTGGGCATCAGTCAGCAGGAGATGCTGCATCCTCAGCAGGCAACTCTTAACTGCAGCATTACGCTGCATTATTATTATGCATCTATTTTAAGTTTAGATCATCATCATCCCTGCACTTGTTGTTTGTATTCGTCTAATTAGGACTACAGAGTTTAAAAAGATCAAATGTCAATGTTTTACAGATTTACAATAAACACAGGAATTCAAATCCCTGTGTCACGATTAGTGTTTCCTGAAAATATCACACTGTTTGGTTTTGTGGTTTTATTTAAATCAACATCTGTTAATGTGCTCTGCAGTGACTGAAAACAGTGAAGATTTTTCTGTCCCTTCAGTGAGTGATGACATCATTCCTGTCCAGCCTGTTGCTGCAGCAATGAAGTCCATAATTGTCTGTAGTAGCTGTAGCACTTCCCAGTCAGAGCAATCTGTAGGGCTAATTGTCTTTACTAAAAGTGTGTTACTAACCCATCTGGTTTGTGTCTAGATAGATTGCATCATTCTGTTCTCATAAAGAGTTGGTCATTTGTGTTTCAGTGGGTAACTGAAGTGGTATAAATGAATGTTTGTGAGAAATATCCTATCTATACCACAGCTGAGTTCTTTTCACATTACAACACTGCATTGTTTTTTGGCTATATAAACACAGGGTTGTTTAATGGATATAAAATAAAGTTTAAGTCATAGAAGTAGCGTGTCTTTGATGTAGCCTCCATACATACCTGTAAATTCATGCGAGAACAATATTGTTATGTCAGATTGACAAACAGGTGTTTGCCACACTTTGCTATTTCAGGGACATGTACTGTAAGAACTCACAAAATGCATTTCTCTGAGGGTTTCTGTGTGGAAATACATCACGCATGTGTGTAACTAGACATACTACATGTCACCCTGATGCCCATGTCTCTTGCCCCTCAGTTGAGGCTGCTGCACCCTGCTTTCCTCTCCCCCCTTCCCCCACCACAGGCAGAGCCAAGGCCCCCTGTTCCAATTTCCACAGACAGGACCTGCTGTACTCTGCTAAGCCCTAGAGTCCCAGGGCTTCTGCTGCCACAGTTGGGGCTGCTGCACCATGCTGCACAAGGTGAATAAAAGGTGGGAATTTTGCTGCACCCTGCACTGCCCCAAATGGGCAGGGCAGCTGCAACATGTGCACCTTGTCTCACAGTCAGGCTGCTGTACCCTGATGCCCCACTGTGTCTTGCCCCACAGTCAAAACTTCTGCACCAAGCTGTCCTCTGCCCCTTGCCACCATTGTGCCCTGCTGCACCACAGAGCCTCTTGCTTCCACAGTTAGGGTTGTTGCACCATGCTGCTCCCTGCCAATACAGTCCAATCTTTTGGTACACTACCCAAGCTGCTCGAAAGAAAAAACAAGCACTTTTGTCTTGTGTTATAGGGTGGGGACAGAGGGTAACAGGGTGCAGCAGCCCTACCTGTGGAGGCATGGGGCTCTAGGGCACAGCAGGCCACAGGAGCCTTGACTGAGTCAACATGGTTGCAGGGTGCAGCAGCCTTGGATGTGGTGATCAACAGAGGACAACATGGTGCAGATGCCTCGACCATGTGGCAGGACAAAGGGTGGCATCAGGGTACAGCAGCCCTGACTGTGAGACACCGTGCACATAATGCAGCGGCCCTGCCCATATGGGGTAGTGAAAGTCGGTAGCAGGGTGCAGCAAAAGCCACACCTTTGGTGGCCTTGGGCAGCATGGTGCAGCAGCCCCAACTGTGGAGACAAGAGGCCCTGGGAGTCTAGGGCTTAGCAGAGCACAGCAGTCCTATCTGTGGAGAGTGGAACAGGTGTCATTGGCCCTGACTTGGGGGCAGAGGGAAGCATGGTGTAGTAGCCTCAACTGAGGGGCAAGAGACAGAGGCATCAGGATGACATACAGAATGTCTAGTTACACACATACATGTAAGCAATAAGACACGACAGGATGTGCATTACGGTGTGATAACCGCACTCCTAAGGGCATAGTTGGCGTCCTTAGGAGTGTGGTTATCACACCGCAATGCACAACCCCGGAGTGTCTTATTGCACTTATAAAATGGCCCTTTATTTTTAGAAGCAGTGTTTTTATTTTGAAACACATTTTTAAAAAAGTAAAAATGTAAGTGAATCTGTGCTTTTAACATAAAATAGTCCTTCCGCCTATTGGTGCTAGACTAGTGTTATATAGGGTGTGCCTCCCAGCCCACTTAAGCTCCATATTCCCCTGCCAGCCATGACAATTCACAAATGCTGTTTTCCTCATTCTAGGTATGACACATAGCCCCTTTACTTTCTTTTTTCTCACTCTGTAGACAAAACTAAAAGGAAGCCACAACAGAGGCTTCTCAGTTCCCTGGTGCTGCAAGCATGAGCATGGTTCAAAACTGCCACTAACTGATAGCATCATGAACTGCTCGCTCTGTCCTAAAAGATAAACAGCAGGGTGAGTCATTTACTACCTTTTCTTTTTGTTTATATAGTATTATTGCTTACTTTCTTCATTCTGTTTTTTTTTTTCCTCTGTGTTTCCCCACATACAAGAAATGGAATGTTTTATCATGGAATGTTTACCATGGAATGCAGGGATTCAAAATTCTGCTCAGTTCCACTGGCAGAATGTTCTTCTACGTAAGCAATAATACCCAACAGGGTGGGCGGTATTGTGCTATAATAACTGGTCAGCAATTTCTCTCAATGTACTGACCAGGTTGATATTTTCCATAACAACCAGCTGGTTGTTATGACATTCATGAGCCATGCCAGTCAAACTATGCTGCTGTCTCATTGGCCAACATTCTGTATGTGGGCGGGGCCAAACAGTCTCACAAACTGCTGGAGAAAAATTGCGGGCCTGTTATTATAAAAAATAAATGATGGGGAGGGTGTTTCCTATGAGAATTTAATGCACACCCTCATTGTGGGATGCTTTGATAAACCCCTTGGGCTTCGCCCTCGGGGTTTATGTAGCATCCCACAACTCGGATGCATTAAATTCTCATATCAACTCCCACTTCATCCGTTATTCTCTATATACTGGACCGCCCAGGGGCGTAATGAGGCCTGACGCCGCAGGCGGAGGGCCTTATAGCCCCTGGAAGGTCCGGTATAGCACAATACCGCCCACCCTGGAGGGTATTATTGCGCTTAGAAAATGGGCACTGTAAAAAAAAAAAGGGTCAATAAAAAACTGTTAATAAAATAGTTCAATGTAAGTTTTGAGATAAAATAGTTTCTCCACCTGGATCAGAATGCTTTTCTATACCTTTTTAATTTTTTTGTTCATGCCACACCCCCCCCCCACTAGCAACAGAAGTTTGTTTGTGAGACTTCAGCTTAAATAGAGTTTCAGTAGTTCAGCATGATCCACAATAGCGTTTTGCTATTGTAAGTCATCTGCTTCATTTTTTATTGTCTGTTATATGTAGGGCTGTATTTTTTTCACGGAGAAAAGAGGACAATTTCACGGCACCATCACAGGAAAAAATAACAATTTACGGCATACTGTAGAAGGAGAGAGACACGCTGAAATTGGTAAAAGGGCGCTCTCTTCCCCCCAACCCACACAAACAGTCCGTAGCTGTGTCCCAGAGCTCACACTAAAGCCTTTACTGCGGTCTACTCAGAGAGAGAGAGAGATGCTGCTTTGTTTCAAAAAGGAAAACTAATATACTGCAGTCTCTCTCTCTCTCTTTCCCACCACCAGAAAGAGTCCCTGAGCTGTCTCCTGGAACTCACACTGAAGCCGTTACTAGTGTCTACACGGAGAGAGACGCTGAAAATGATAAAAGTGCTGTCTCTCTCTCTCTATCTCTCCCCGCCAGCGGCAGCTTGTACAGTAATAAACTGGGCTGTGTAAAATAAAAGTGGATTACTGAGACTCTGTGATTAATGACACTCCTGTGCCCTATAGTGCTAGGACTTGTGCTGTTCAGTCAGTTTTTTTTCTGCAGCGAGTGTGGAGGGGGTAGGGCATGTCTGGAAGAAAGTTACGGGATGTGGTAACGGTGCTGAGCACGCGACTGTGCTGGCGCTTTTTTAAAAAGAAGATCCGTGCGGTTGAAAGTTTGAAACGGGCTGCTGGAAAACCGAACCTCGTTTTTTCAATAAAATAATTTTATTTATATTTTTTTATGTTGGGGGGGGGAATTAGTCACCTGGAGCAATCAAGTTATGGGAAAGACATCAGATTCTGCTGATGACGGGGCTGCTCTCGCTAACAGAGATTTAAAAGATGGCAGTGTTTTTTAATTGAAAGTTCTACTGGCACAAGCATTTGGAATGTAATCAGACAACAGAGACTGGGTCTCATTATTTTCCGGTCTCTGTTGCCTGATACCGGCCCGGGTAGCTAGTTGCCTAAGCCAATCAGATTTAGGGATTTTCCCAACCCATTTTCTAATAACATATTGTACATACAGACAACAAAGGTCTGTTTTAGGCCCTGGACACACTACAGAACTGTTTTTGAAAACCATTTTTAAAACCAGTTTAGCTAAACCATTTCAGTGCAGCCACACTACTCAGTAACCATTTTTGATAACGGTTTAGTGTGGCCACACTGCTAGTGTTAAACATGTTCTCCTTGTAACTATTTTGTGTTAAGTCCAATATACATAACTGTGCTTGCCTGGACACACTGCAGCTAGAACTGTTTTAGCTAAACCATTACACCTTAAAACGTTTTTATTCCTGGACAGACCTGTAAGTAAAACCATGCTAGCTCCCAAAACGTTTTTAAAAATGGTTTTAAGACTAGGTATCTAGCAGGGTTTAAAAACACTTTTGTTAAAACGTTTTAAGGGGCTTGTAGTTTGTCTGCAAACAGTGCTAGGGGGATTTAAACCGTTTTAAGGCACTTAAACCATTTTAAGTTTCCCAGTGTGTCCAGGGCCTTAGAGCCAGAGACTCTATCTCACTGTCAGGGAAAGCAGAAGAGAGTTCTCTGGTGGGCAGGTAAAGACAGAAGGGGGATTTTTCACTGTTAGCAAAGAAACAGTTGTAATGAAAACTATAAACAATACTTAATGTTTCTAATTTGTTTACGTGTATAAGGAGAGAGCGATGATCTGGTAAAAAAACATTTAGTGAATTTGTTTTATTTTATATTTAAGGTAGTTTTATTTTTGGGGCCCAGTTGAAGGTTTCCACAATGTAAAGGTAGCAGCCATGTTTGCGGTGGAAGATCAGTTCTGGTCGTATGGAGCTTGATGAAAGATAGTTCTGCTTGTAGGAGGACTGATTTGTTCATTGTGTGATGTGGTTTAGGACCAGGGTGACTGTGCATATATAGACAATGTATGGTCAGCTGATCTCTCTTGGCCAATGAGATTTCTAGATTTTTTCTTGCCCTTTTATAAGTAGTAATACCCGACAGGGTGGGCGTTATTGGGATATAACGGACCGCCCAGGGGCGTAATGAGGCCCAACGGCCGCAGGCTGAGGGCATAGCCCTGGAAGGTCAGTTATATCCTCTTAGCTCCACCCTGGAGGGTATTATTACACTAGAAAATGGGCTATATGTGAGGTTTTTTTTTTTTTTTTTATAGAATATAAAAGAATAATAAATATTTTAAAAAAAACTATTAAAAGTAACTGTTGTGGTAAAGGAGTTCTTGTATTAGTGGAATCACCACTGGAGGACGCTGCTATTTTTATTTTTGTTTGTGTGAGGATGCTCTCCGGGTTAAGATGCTTCTGCTGCTTTATCTTGCCATGCTCCCAGAAACAGAAGAGTAGAACACTTTAGATTTGTTTTATTTTATTTATTTTATTTAGTTTTTGTTGACCGGGTAAGTGCACTAGACAAATCCTGCCTATTTTCAGGCACGACCCGGGGGAGGGGGATATAGATGAATGCCAACTGACCTTGAACCAGATTAAGCTGTTGGTGGTATTTTTTTAGTGAATGAGCGAAATTTGGCCAGGACACCGGGGAAATTCCCCTACTCTTTTCGATAAGTGCCATGGGATCTTTAACATCCACCTGAACTACCACCAATCCAGGAAGATGGGACCTCGGTTTAGCGTCTCATCCGAAAGACGGCACCTCAGAATTGCAGCACCCCTCTCATGATGCACTACAGTGTCAGTACTGGGATATTAACCAAGTGCCAGATGTGGGAACTGAACCCACAGCCCTCGGATCTCCCGGCCTCAGAGGCGAGTGTGCTACCTACTGAGCCACTGACACTGCCATATAAACGTGAGTGGGAACAGGGGAATATATAGACTTGTGTTCCGATTTGGAAACTGGATGCAAAGAGAGGTACGTGTGTTTTTTTGACGGACTTTCATTGAAAAGTGCAGGTGCCGAGATTTTCACGTGCTAGGTTCAGAGAACAGCGTCAGTGATAACGAAAACGAACGGGGTTGTTTTGTGTGGTAGAGGAAAAACACACGATTAAAAAAAAAATTAATACCTGTGTGTTGCGTCGGTATTTTTAGTTTGTTTATAAGGAAACAGTGTGGCTGAACAGGGGGAAGGGTGTGTAAGTGATAGCATGACCGGAAGAGGCGCTCCGAGGAACCACCTGTAGTTTTTTTTATGGAGTGAAAGAGACACCAGGCTGGATTTTAGGGAAAGGCTTGGGTTTTATATATTTTTTTAAATGTATCTTTGCTCTTTCTTTGAAGTTGTGCAGTTTGAGTAATGGTATAATGTGTAGTGAGGTGAATGTCGCTAAAAGCGAGCACGAAGTATATGGCGGTGAGAAGTTTTGTGATTTGGGTGGCCCTAGGATCCTCTACCTAATGGGGATCCCGAATTTGCACTTGGTTTTTACTGGGCCATTATTAAGAAATAACAGCCCGGGTGACAGGCTGTTTCAGCCAATCAGGATGAGAGTTTGACTTCACCCATTATCGAAGATGTATTTCCACACAGAATCCCTCTGTTCCTGAAATAGCGAAGTGTGGCAGACACCTGTTTGTCAATCTGACATAACAATATTGTCCTCATAAGTATGGAGGCTACATCAAGGACACACTACTTCTATGACTTAAACTTTAGATTTATTTTATATCCATTAAACAACATTGGGTTGATGCAGCCAAAACACAATGCAGAGTTTTGATGTGAAAGAACTCAGCTGTGATAGAGACAGGAGGTTTCTCACAAACATTTATTTATACCACATCAGTTACCCACTAAAACACAAATGACCAACTCTTTATGAGAACAGAATGATGCAATCTATCTAGACACAAACCAGATGGGTTAGTAACACACTTGGAGTAAAGACAATTAGCCCTACAGATTGCTCTGACTGGGAGGTGCAACAGCTACGACAGGCAATTATGGACTTCACTGCTGCAGCAACAGGCTGGACAGGAATGTCATCACTCACCGATGGGGACAGAAAAATCTTCACTGTTTCTTCACTCTTTTCTGTTACCGCCGAGCACATTAACAGATGCTGATTTAAATAAAACCACAAAACCAAACAGCTTGATATTTTCAGGAAACACTAGTCATGACATAGGGACTTGAACTCCTGTGTTTATTGCAAATCTGTAAAACACTGGCATTTGCACTTTAAATACTCTTTTAGCTAGGCCTCAGCTGCATCTTGTGGGCTACTGTAATTAATATGCCGCAAACTGCTTATTTACTGTGTACCTCTATTTTTTATTTTTTTCAATCCTTAATCTTTCTTGTTTGTGAGGGTATTTACTAGATTATTTTCCATCAATCTGCTTGTGATATGCAATTTAATTTTAAACAATGCATAAAACAGCCTTCTGCTTTTCTTTCCTGGTATGCAAGCATTTGTTGATTTTCTCTCAAATCTAGTGAGGCCATTCCCCATTATTCATTTTATTTCATTATTTCTGTCTGCTTCCCTTTTGGGTCAGGCCATCATCACCCTGCAGTCTTCTGTTAATTCTGCCTCCCTGTTGTCTCCCTATCTGGGTCTGGTTAACATTTACCCTTATCTAAATACAGGCCTACATTTCACTAGAATTTTTAATTCGGCCTTCATTCCTGTTCATCTTCCAATCTGGGTCAGGCCTACTCCCCTGTAACCTCACTGTTTTGTTTTGACCTTTCCTTTAAATCAACTGTCTGGGTCAGGCCCATTTTCATTTTCCTCTCCCCATCTTGTTCCTCCTTTTACTCAACACCTAATTTGTTTCAATTTTATGCACTTCAGTATTTTATTATGATACTAATTTGTCTGGCTTTTCTCACCCTCCTCTTCTTCTCTCTGCACCATCCATCTACTGCCCCCCCAATCAGCCTTCTCCCCCCCAATTCCCCCACCCCGCGAATGGCAAATTTTTAGTGCTCCTTGGCTTCGCCTTGAAGCTCCCTGGTGCTTTCTGTCTCTTTTCTCCCATTATCCTCCCACCTTCCCCTCCTCCAGTCAACATACTGATTCTACAAAGCTCCTTGTTTCCTTTGGTTGCAAGTGACACTGAACTTACCCCTGGCCCCACCATAACACCACCCTTTTAACTTCCCAAAGGTCTGAGCATTGCCCATTTAAACATCTGAACCCTCCTACCAAAACCAGACCAACTACAACCCATCATGTTTAATCGACGGCCATCTGTACTTGACATATCTGAATCCTGTCCACCTTCAAAGGTCCAGGACTCTGCTGTGGCTATCCCTGGCTATATCTTAGCAAGACAGGATTGCACAAAGAGGGGCCATGGTGTTGCAGCCTATATATCCATCAGCATTCAATCTGTGACTGTGCTTGCAGTCTCTTCCCACTCCTCCTATGAGCTGCTCATCCTCAGACTCTCCCTTTGGTGTTTACTGTTGCCCTCATATGTCCAATGCTTTAGTTACTAAGCTCCTTTCATCTATTTGTTTCAATTCTTTCTAACGCAAGCTGCTTATCATTGGTAACTTTAATAAAAACTGGCTCTCCCCCACTACAAATAAATTTCTCAAAAATTTAAATTCCTCCAATTGACTTGATTTCTGACCCCACACATCTAAATTTCAAATCTTTAAATCACTCTCTATTAGTCTGGGTCCTCTCTTCCTATCCCCATCATATTATGGATGCAGGTATCCTTCCTGATCCCTCAGTGACCAGTACATGGTTTACTGTGTGCGAAAGACACATCGTCCTGTGGCACCCACTAAACTTCTCTATCTCGGGTCCTTTAGGTCACTGGACTTTGTAGCAGGGTTGAATAAGGCCCAGTCTCATCTGTTGTGCAGAAAGAATTAAAACGCAAGTGTCTATTCTGTCCTCTCCTTTCCTGTCTCGTCTTTCTGGTTGCGCAATGAGACCTAGAAACTGATTACTCTGACGGCCTTGCGATTAACTGCCTCACTATCTCTCTCTATCTTCACTTGCTGTTTAATTCTTTTATTCCCTCTTGCATATCTGTGGTTGTAAAAATATATGTGAATCTTTATGTGAAACTGGGATCCCTGGGCTGAAAATGTATATATTTATACTGCTGAAATGATTGCAGAAAGCTATTCGGAATTTAGGTGGTTAACCTGAGATGCAGTTTGAGCATCTCTCAGGCTTGTTTACAAACTCTTTTGCAGAGCTGTCAGCAGGGCAGCTTGGGACACTGTTCTATTTGCAAGCCTACTCTGCAAAGAAACTGACAAGAACTCATACATTTTGTGTGAAACAGGATGTCTGATTAATGAGCTCAGGATGAAGAAGTTAATTCTCAGGCAAAGATCAGTTATAAAAACAGCAGCAATCTTTGCTAAGGAGAGACTGAAATTTGGAATCAGAGATGCCCTCAGACAAAGGACTTTGGTTTTCTCTGTTTGCACTGTCTTTGTAAATAGTTATACGGAACAATTTTTCATTTTTCTTTTACTGTTATTGATTATAAAATACTACTTGCGACTTTTATAACTGCTCCTGGTTTTCCTATGCTTCCTGACCTGTGCCTCAACAGATGGCATCTCACGGCTAACCCCTTGAGTTCCAAATAGCATTCTGCAATCATGTCAACAGTATAACTAAATACATTTTCAAACCAAGGGATCCTAGTTTCACCTAAAGATTTCACATATATTTTTATAACCACAGATATGCAAGGGTGAAGAACAGCAAGTGAAGGCAGATAGTGAGAGGCAGAGAATTGCGAGACCATTAGAATGATCAATTCCTAGGACTCACAAGAACATTTGGTTGCGCAACCAGACAGAAAAGGAGAGGACAGAACAGATCCTTGCGTTTAACTCTTTCTGCATAACAAATGGAACAGGGCCTTATTCAATCCTGTCACAGACTTGTTCTCCCTCCTAGCCAACCTATTGGCATCCAACATCTCTGCAGCCAATAATATAAATTGTGCCCACCAATATTTTCAATCCAAATTTATGGCTGTATGGGACCATTATGAACCCCTGAGGAAAACCAGAATATGGGGCTACCATCTTCCTTGGATAACAGCTGAATTATTAGCTTGCCTCCATACCAGAGATCTTGTCTGGCAATCCCATAAGATCAACAATTCCTCTGCTGTTTTGGACATCATCAGCCACTTCACAACACCTGTATCAAAGCCAAATTTACAAAGTATTTTGCATCCACACTCCAGAACAACATTAATCATCCGTCCAAGTTCTGGAAGGTTATCCATTCCTTTTTCTTCCTTTCGACCCAGTCCCCCTCCCCTGTTCTCAAGACTGGTGACTCCAACTCGGAGCATGCTACTGTTGCCTCCTCCTTTAGCTCATACTTCACTTCCGGTGCGTGCGCACTTCTCTCTCTCTCGTTCCTTTCTTTCTTGCCCTCCCACTTACTTCTTTCCTCTGCCCTCCCTCACTCTTCTCTTTTTCCTTCTCTCCCACCACTCTGTGCTTCCCTTAAGGCCCTGCTTGCCCTTAAGCTTTACAAGGCAAGTAGCCCTGATGTTCTTTCAGCTCCTAAATTGCCCTACCTATCATTCTACTCCTCAACCTCTCCTTTTTCTCTGCCACTGAAGCCTGGAAGCAGGCTACTGACATCCTTCTCCTGGTAACTACTGTCCCATCTCTCTCCTTCTCACCCTGGCTATGTTACACAACACCTTGTCCTTTCTCAGCTCTCTGCCTTCTCCAACTCCTCCTCCTTCACCCCTTTCCAGTCTGGTTTTGGGAAATCCCATTCCACTTCCTCCTCTTTCCTCTAACTCACTGACTTCATCCTCTCAGGTATGGATTAGGGACTGATCACCTCACCGTAGTTGTTGATCTTGCTAAAGCTTTTGACACTGTAGCATACCCCTCTTTTGGTCAAACTTAAAGCAGCAGGCCTCTCAGACTCCTCAGTCAGTTTGTTTTCCTCCTATCTTGAGGAAAGGTCTCAAGCTGTCTGAATTGTTAGCTCCATTTCCTCCCCACTCCCCATCTCCTCAGGCGTCCCCTCAAGGGTCGGCCCTGGGCCCTATTCGCTTTTTAATATTTTTGAATGACCTTCCCTCTGTCTGTTCCTCTGCATCCTTTCATATGCATGCTGATGATACAGTACTTTCTGCACCTTGTGCTTCCTACCATGACCTTACATCCTCACTACAGCAGGACTTTTGACAATATTCAGCGCTGGATCCAGACTAACCAACTGTCCCTCAAGGACAACAACAACAAAAAAAAACAAAAACCAAAAAAAAACAGTTTCCATTACTTTTGCCACTCACAGAGGATTACCAGACTCACCTCCCTCCCTTTATTCCATACCCTTGATAGTGCTACAATGGAGGGTGTATCCTCCTTTAAGTACCTCAAAGCCTGGCTGGACCGAGATCTTGATTGCTCCATGTATACTGATGCTATAAACCATAAGCTCCACCCCAAACTTGGTACACTTTACAGGAATAATGCAAGTATCCCACTTCCTGCCCACTGAGAGTAAAGATGAGTATCCCTATTTTTGACTATGGTGACAGTCTACAGTAGAGCTCCCAGATTCATCCTTACCAGACCAGACCCCTCTTTCACTCCTTTTGTTGATTTGCATTACTGTCCCCTCATACCCACCACTGCTCGCTCTAGTCTACCCTTTCACTTCCATCTCTTGATGCCAGGCGCACTTCCCATTGTGACTCCTGCATATCCAAATTATGGCTGGCTCCCTTCCATCTTACCTTACCTCCCTCCTATCCTCTTCCCCTCTCAGCAGCAATGTTTCTCATTCCCTTTCTACTCCTACGAAATCTGCTGTTGGTCAATCTTCCTTTTGATATCACTTTCCTAAACTGTGGTTCACAATTCCTGTCAATCTGCTCTGCCTCTTCCTCCATCTCCCTCAAGTCTCTTCTTCGTGACCTCTACCTCTTGCGCCCCCCCCCCCACACTGCCCTGGTCACTGTTCCCTTCCCCCTTCCCGCTATACCTGTATAAATCATTTATCCCTGTCTACTAAAGCACATATCTATTACATGTATCTGTTGTACCAATTTACTTTACAATGTCATGATTATGCTCATTTTATATGCTGTATATGACTTCTATGGTTGCAAAGCTGTTAGTGATTTTCTCTCCTTTTGAACTATCTCCATTAACCCTTCACCCCCAGGATGCATATGAAACAAGCTGTTGTCAGCTCAGTATGTCTTTCCTGTGATACGTCTGAAATAAACAGATTGCATCATTATAAACATCTGCTAATCAAGGCTACTCCTGATTAGCAAGTAGCATTTTCTGAGATGCCCATTGCAATGCAAACCCACATATTTATTGCCTTGTGGTGTATGGCTGTGGATGAAAACTATAAAAAGAGAAACAGTTATCAGTAAGTACCTCTTTATTCTATCAGTATGGAATCACCCACAACCACACACTAGCTCGACTACAAACACAGCACAACTGGAAGGGTGGGAGTCAGTGCTCAGTTAGCGAATAGGCTTTTTACTACTGTTGCTCTGAAATTAGCATCTTCCCCAAGACTGCAGGTTCACACAGAAGTGATCAATAAATTTTTAGGCAGAAGCCCAGACTGCTAATTTACAGATATCCAATAGTGGAATGTCATGCACACAGACTACTATCATGGTAGCTTCTGCTCTAGTAGAATGGGCTTTTAGAATTCACTGGAACATGGTGAGAGCTGAGGTTATAAAAGCATGAGCTGCAAGCTACCATCCATCTGATGATGGTAAGCTGCAAGCTTGCCTTGGGCAGGTATGCCAGAGGTTCAGGGAAGAAGACAATGAGATAATCTGACTGACGTGAACTCCAAGACCACCTTTGGGAGGAAATGGCAGTTTGAAGAAAACAAGGTAGTTCAGATCAATGGAAAGAGCTTGTAGCTCACTAATCCATCTGGTAAACGTAATGGCCACAAGGAAAGCTACTTTTCACAACAGAAATTAGAGATGCCCCATGTTCATGGGTTCAACAACCAGATTCAAGTACCAAGACAGGGCTGAGGCATTTACAAGTGAGAATTTATGGAGAACTCCCTTCAAGAAACTCTTACAAACCAAGTCAGCTGCAAGTATGCAGGATCCAAGACCCAGGAAAGCAGAAAGGCAAACCTCCCATTGGACAATGTCAGCAAAAAGGGATTTAATCTAACACCAAGAAGAGAATCTCTGCCAGTCAGCAGAGACGGTCTTGTGGGTGGCCATTTCCTGGAGGTTGTAAGGATTCCTAACACAGCTCTCCCAATAAAGCAAGTAAACACTATTAGAAACAGAACTGTTCATACCACACATATGTCACAAGACAATACAGAGGGGTGGGACCTCTGGCACTGGGAAATGTCCCTTGTGGCAGATGCACCCAGTGAAGCAAAATGATCAGATGCTCCTTTTTTGACTATCCCAATACACATAGAACATTAGTGTATGGTAGAGTGTGGTTGTATATGGAAAACCAAATAGTGTAAAAAGTGGCTCTGCTTCAGTAGTGACATAGCTACTAACGAAGAACGACTTTTCATTCTGCATTAGTAGCTACATCATAATGCAACCGTTCCCATCAGCACGGATCACAGGATGGAGGCAGCTGAAGTGTTGTGTGCACAAGCTGGACAACGATCCTAAAGGCGGTGAAATGTGGGTCACGGAAAACAAAGACGGCTCCCAAAAAGTAAGCAAATGTGTTTTGGAACCATACACTATAGAGTATGGCGTACCAAACCACAACCCAGCTATTCTTCCCCCTTGTGTTTTCGCTGATGGCAGAGTGACCTCTCAAGCTTTGCTCTTGAGGTCATCAGCTGCCATCGAAAACACTTGGGGGAAGAATAGCCTTGCTGTGTATGGGACCCCATACACTATCCTATATATTAAACAACACATCCCATGAGAGAGCAAAGGGGTTATCTACATTTTTAAGATGTCCCTATGAGAGTCTGTGTGTGAGTCATGAACTTTATACCATAGTTGGGGAGCACAAGTGTAGTAGATGATCAAACCTAATATCACAAGTGTCAGACATAATTTTGAAGCAGGCCATTTGGTCAGCTCATTGAGAGTTTACAGTACAGAGCAAGTTAACTGTACACCTCATGACAGTGATTTCGACAAAATATTCCTAAAAGGCGAGTTGTTCTGGATTCAGCAATTGGATGCTATTAATCCACGACAGGGTCTAAATGGTAAAAAGAAATGGGGAATTATCCTATAACAGTGGTACTGAACCTACAATAATCACTGTATATTAAAATACAGTATAATATTACTATATAGTCCAGATCTGGACTACCCTGTAAAAATATTAACAAGTTAGGATCTTTGATAACTTATTCAAGTTGTATTTATGACTTTATCAGAAATAAATATATTGGTTTCTATTTTAGATATACAGAGTCAGACATTATTTCTGTCTTAAGTGAAATTACCATATTGTATAAAAATGTTTGGATACAAGTATCTGTTTGAATCATCTTTGGGTATGGATTTATGCAGGTTAACAAGGCAGTGAGGGGAACTGGGACATGGGAGCACTATGGCATGTAGAGAACATTTATAGGATACAAGATACAAATCAAAAAATCATGTCTGTTTTCTTAATTTAACAAACTTGATGAAATTAACCTACAACGGGAACACAGCTGGATGGGTGCTGCTACAATACAAAATTCAATATCTAGAAGGTTTGCCAAAATTGTACTGCAATGATAAATACAGAAAATAATACCATGTACATGAGGTTACCAGTTGTAAAAATGTTGGATGTTACCCTTTTTGTAATTATATTTTATTGCTTTATTTAATTAAAAAAAAAAAAAGACAACAGAATATAATACACTCATGCAATGCATCCCATGGAGTACAAAAATGCATTCAATGTAAACATTAAATAGCAGTCTACACAATCTTGCTTACGGATGTGAGGATGTCCAAAGTTCATAATAAGTCCATGATGTTTCCAGTATATGATGCACCCCACAACACTTTTGGTGGTCATTATGAAAATGTTAAGTCCAAACATTAACAGAATCAACATCCCATGCTGAAGTGACCCCAATTTTGATCATGTTAAATCCGTAACATTAACACTGGGAAGAAAGACTACCACATGTAGAGGTTAGGTATATAAAACATTTTAATTATGTATGGTATAATTAAACCGATTTGAGCCCTATAAGAAAAGTGAAATTAAAACTGTAGGTTCCAAGAACCTGAAAGGCTTATGGTCATCCCATCTGGAAGCTGGTTACAAGGCAGGAGAAGACCCCTCTACTTCACTGTAGGATGTAAGTCCAGTAGTGTTAAATTCCTGTTATATGATGCAGGTATGGGAAATACCACTCATCAAAGAGCATACCCTCCTGCACCTCCAAAGAGATTCACTCCCCGCTACCTTATCGCCACATGGCAGCCGCCATTAACCAGGAAAAGGTATGAACCACTCACTCCCAAACAGGGGCCCTGATTATATGCTGCAAGCTCAATTATTTAATGTGAACATTTATAACACCATGAACAGTGAACTATGTAACAAAAATTTTGATACAGGTTTAACAGTTCAACCAGGAACAACTAGAGTCTCTGTTCATGTGTAACTCACACTAATAAAGTACAATGAAAAAATTTATATTTGCAACAGTCCACATTTCAAGTTTTTTCCTCCAGATCTGGATGAGCATTCGGTCTGGTGGTGGTCCTGAACTTATGGGCAATCACCTCCGCCTTCTTGCCTGCTTCCACTAGATCCGTGAATTGCAAAGCATGCCCTCCATAATGTATTCAGAGTTGAGCTACCATCAAAACAGAATGAACGACTCCAAGACTCCATAATTTAGCTTGTGCACTGAACTTCTTTCTACGGGCTCTGGTGGAGTAGGAGAGATCAGGAAAAACATGGAGGGTTAAATCATTATAATTTAGGGATTCTGCATACCTCAAAGTGTTCAGGAGGCAGTCTCTCACGGTGGCACTGGCCATGACTAACAGCACAGTTCTTGGGAGTTTTGTCAGGGTTGACTGGTTGGGGAAGATACGGTAAGTTTTGTGGAAGCTTTGGAAGAGAGGATCTGGACTCAACTTCAGGGCCCCCGGAAGCCAGCCCTGTAAAAAAACCCAGTAAATAATCACCTTCAAATCCCTCCAGTAGTCCCACTATGTGAACACTGGAGGCCCTGTTGGCATTCTCTAGGGCCTCCAATCAGTATTTCAGTTGAGAGTCCTCTTGTACCAATTCATTCGTGGTGGTCAAAGCCTGAGTGGTGTGTGTCTCAGTGGTATTTGCAGTCCTAGATACTTCTGTTTCGTTAATTGCTGCAGGATGGACTCCACTTTCAGGCTGACTGCCTGCATGGATGTCTGCAGATCTTTCCGGGGGATCTGATCTTGCCAGTTGAGCTGTGCTGGCTCTGACTCTGGTCTCAGCTGTAGGCTGGCTGGTCGAGCCACTCCCTCCAGCTTTAGGTAGGCACACCATCCTAAATTTTAGTATAAGGCCGTGCAGTGTGCTACGAGCTTTACAGAGCAGTTGTCTGTTTTCGCCAAAAAAGTACTTATTTTAAAGTTGTTATTGTTTTACGCTTCTCAATATGATAAGCCATTTCAGAGTGTGTCTTGTCAGCAGGTGTGCTCAACAGTGCCCCCCCCCCCATATTTTTTTTTTTTTACATCTTATAAATGTAGAACCACATACCTTGAGAACCCCAACAGAGAGGTGAAACAACAGCATTAGATGTGGCTTATGAATTACAAAGAGTAACAACATTTCCATACATAAGACTAAGGGTCTTGAAATCAGTTTTATAGAGCCAGCTATTGTTTTATTTGTGCATGGATTTCTACATCCTCAGAGAGCTACAATGATTCAAATGTTTGCCCCTCATGAACTCTGCTTTAAGGTGCTGGTTCCGAGTTGCAGGAAAAGGAACCTTTCCTGAGATAAAAGGGAAAGTGGCACCAGAACCCTGTATGCATAAGCGCATCAGATTTTGGTAAAACATCTATCTGTGTCCATCTGGGGCAACAAGGATCACTTGAGCTCTGCCTTGTTGTAGCTTCAGAAAGACTTTATGAAAGAGGAGAACGGGGGAAAGAGATACAGCCCAGAGATTCTTTCAAGATTTTGCCCATTCTTAGAGGACAGGCACTGTACAGTGGGAGTTTATTGTTCTCCCTGAAATGAAACAGGTCTGCCCATGGAGTTCCACATATGGAGAATATCCTCATTAGGACCTATTCATGGCGGCACTACTACTGGGTGAGCCTCAATGGCTGAGACTGTCCGCTAAATCGTGTGTACCTTCCATGTGGACTACACATAGGTTAGTGTGTGTAGAAAGTGTGATCTTCCACATCTAGAGGATCTCTTTGAAAAGTATGGAGGACCTGGATCTTCCCAGTTTGTTCAGGTAATATGTGGCAGTGCCTGTAACATGATACCCGTCTACTAGCTATGTGTATAACTTTGTTAAAGAGGCCTGACCTTTTGACCCCAACAGTGGCTACAGTAGCTAAAGAGCTAGTTTCCTTCTCTGGGTTGACATAGTTGCAAGCCTTTCTGTGACTATAAAATCTTCCTTCAAAGGCCAGATTATAACAGTCGTAAACTATCCCTTTACTTTGAAATGCAGGGACAAAGTATGCATTTTATGACCTCTGAGAAAAAGGCCAGTTTTAATGGATTTCTGTTAGCCTTCACACCTAGGTGAACACAGTTTCTCAGGAAGCTCCTGATGACATCAAAGGGATAATTCTGTCTGTCACAAGGCCTCACTAATTAAGAAGATATATATATATTTTATTGGAATGTTTGAGCAGAGGGCTGAGACACATGACTGGTAAATTAATTCAAGTTCTCAGGTTTCAGTGACCTCACAGCCAGCATCTGTGAGCTGTCTCATCAGGGAAGAGGAGTTTTATGATACATATTACCAGCCAGCTAGGAGAAAAGCATGGCATCTGGCATTTGGTTTTTTGCTTTTTGGCATTTTGCCTCTGATTTTGAGGTGGGACTCCTGACAAACTCTCACAGCACTTTAGGTAAATTCAACTACCTATTTATTACTTGAAACATAGGGTAGTAGAAATTCAGTAATAAGGCTTTGTTTTGTATAATGATCCATTTTCTTAAAAGACTGTAAAACCAATTTTATATGTTCTGCATTTTGTATTTTATCCATTTTTCATTTTTAGTAAACATTTTCTTGACATTCTGCCTGTGCCTTTTCTCATTTCCTTTTGCATGTGAATGCTGGAACAGTGTTGATATTTCTGACAACTGTTAAGGGCATAAAAATGTGTTACTATCTTGCTAAGTTAAGAAATTACCTAGGTCTCAAATTGAGTCAAAAGGGTAGAATTGTGAACCAGGCTGGGTGCCCACTAGGTTAAGTATTGCACTTCATTTCCCCAAAAAGGGTGCAATATTTGATCCTTTTAACTGGGTGTGTTAGCGAAAAAGGGTTCATATTTGACCTCAGGACTCGAGACTAGGAGGCGTTTCAGACCCAAAAAAGACAGGAGGGTTACCCTGTTTGTCTCCAGTTCACATATTGCACTTTGAGGCTTGGCACTGTGGGAGTAGAGGGCCTGACCAGCTGAGTGTGTTTGTGACACATGGCAGTGCTGTTGTCTGTCATACCATGTAGGGACTGATTCCCAATCAGAGGAGCAAAGGCCAAAACAGCTAAATTCATGGCCCTAACTTCACTTCTAGTACCTTGAGATGCAGTCTGGTCTCCCACTGGGCCAGAGATCATAAACCATCCCCATGGGCCTCCAGCCTAACAGTGGGTAGTCCATAGTCAAATGGAGATATGGAGGAGGGGCAAAAAAGGGAATCCAATCACTGAGATCAGACGACTCATGCCACCAGATTAGAGTGTGAGCGAGAGAGAGAGAGTGTGAGTGTGACTGTATGTATGTATGTGTCTCAGGGTCCAGAATATCTCACCTTTCTGGGACAAAAGCGACCTCACAAAGGAGGTGAACTTCAAGACACTGGTGATCTGGTCTCATGTGTAGCCTGGACCAGGGCCCCATGGAGATGGTTGTAACATGGAGCCCAAAAGCCTAAGACAGCCTGTGGCTTTCTGAGCAGGGCTTTTCCTACTTGAAAGGATTTTACATACAAAAACAAGTCCTCAGTCCATCATAGTAGTAGAAGGGCCATGTCTTGGACTTTATATAGTTCCATTCCCAATTAATATTTTCTGAGTTGGGGTGAAACTGGACTTCTGTAGAGTCAGGAGAACTGCTGAACCTGATGAAGTTGGGTGCCATGATCAGGATGGCAGCTGAAAGGGGAGAAGTAGTGGTGATGGAAGACTTCAGTTTACCTAAGGTGTACTGTGCCAGAAGACCACTGTTACTGGACGCAGTCCACGATGGGTTCCTGGTTCAGGGGGTGACGGAACTGGCATAGGAGGCGGCCATCCTGGGCCTGGTACTTACAAATGGGGATCGTATCTGGAAAAATCACAGTGGAGAAGCCCTTCCAGAATAGCAATTACTGGACAGTTTCGTTTCTGAGTCGACATGAGGAAGGGAACATCAAATACGAAGACAAGTGTGCTATATTTCAGGAAGGCCAACTATGGTAGGATGGAAGAGATTTTGAACGGACACCTAGCTAGCGTTAAGAAATAGGTGTGTGGAACAAAAAAGAGGGACTGTGATCAGGGCAGGGATCACAGCAGCCACTAACACATGCCTAAAACAGAAGGGAAAGAATTCCATGGCCAGGAAACCTAGCATGTTTAGCAGGGAGGTGAGTCAGGCAGTTAGGGATAAGAGGGCCTCATATAGAAAGTACAAGAAGTCGATGAAGGACGAGGACGAGGGGTCTACCTGGAGAAAACTAGGGAGGCTGGTAGGATAATCAAACAGACCAAGGCTAGGAAGGAGCTGAAAAGTGCAGAAGGGATTAAAGAGTGGGAGAAAGCCTTATTCGGGCATATCAGTAAGAGAAGAGATACAAATGCAGGTACAGTAACGCTTACAAAAAAGCAAGGGGTGGATGGAAGTCTGTAAAGAGAAAGCAGGGGTGCTGGACAAATACCTGTGCTCTCTATTTATTAAAGAAAATGATGGACCAGTACCTCAAGGGAGGAAGACAGGAGTGGGAGACATGGCTGAGGGCAGGACAACAAAAAGACATGTTTACCTTTAGGGACATGACCCTTTTCCTAACCAAGTCCCTGGGCCAGGATGGCATGCACCCAAGGCTGCGGAGGAAATCTGCGGCAAAGCTAGCAGCAGCTGGTGAACCCCTTCCACAGCTCTTTGGATAAAGGGGTAGCACTGCAGGAATGGAGAACCATGCACATGGTACTGCTTCATAAGACTGGGCCCAAGGACAACCCAGGGAACTACAGCCCGGTCAGTCTGACTTCCATTTTCTAATCTCATGGAGACCATTCTGAAGGAAAGAATAGTGGAATTCCTTGAAGCCAATTGGCCACAGTATGACAAACTGCTTGGGTTCAGGTCAAGGAGGTCCTATCAAACCAACAGGATTAACTTCTCTGACTGGGTATCGAGAGCGGTGGACAAGGGTCAGGAGGCTGATATTCTATATTTAGATTCAGCAAGGCCTTCGATTCTGTGCCACATAGGAGGCTGATCAAGAAGTTGAAGGACCTTGGGTCAGCAAAACATATTAAGTGGGTGGCAAATTGACTTATCGGTAAGACCTAGAGGGTAGTAGTGGTGGTGGGGACTCTCAGGTGCAAGGGAAGTTACAAATGGTGTCTTGCAGGGGTCACTGGCCAGTGTTTAATGTGTTCATTAATGACACTGGGGACAAAGTTAAAAGCAAAATCTGCCTCTTGGCAGACAAAACAAAAGTCTGTGGGAAGGTGGACTTTGATGAAGGGGCGTAGGACCCAACAGAAAACCTGGATAGGCTGGAGAGGTGGTCAGGCATCTGGCAGCAGGGGATCAATGCAAAGAAGTGCAAGGTGGCCTGCAGGCCCAAAGAATCCGAGAAGAGGAGGTCAATGAACCCCCAGTGATGGAAGAGGTCTGGAGGGAGGAGGTGGAAGGGGTGAAAACGCGGTTAAGCAAAGGGTGGAGGGGGTGAGAAACACCCAACATGGGTAGGTGGGGGTGCACACAGAGGCGAGAAATGTGAAGAGAATAACAGAAGGAAGGGAAGAAGGTCAGATTCTAGGTGGAGGGTTGTGTCTCTGAATGTACAGAGTCTTGGAAACAAGATCGATGACCTTTGGGCACTATTAGCAGACAGGAGTGTGGACACTGCGGCAGTAACAGAGACTTGGGCAACACCACACCCATGACAGGGACATAGCAGTTATGCAAGAACTTACCGTAACAGTAGATCTTCGACAGAGGTTCCTGCAGTAGGTCTTCACAAGTAGGACTGCACCTCCTGGCGTCAGGACCACACGGCAAAATTGTAGCTAGCAATCATCGGCAGGGACAGCCCCTGGCATCAGATGAAGGACAGTCCGCCGCCCTCCAGTTCTTCCGCTAGAGACCTCTAAAGAGTCAGCAGAAAAAAAAGGAGTGGAAACTCCTGGTACCTTGAGCCCTGGATAAAACAATGTCCTGGGAAGGGAATAAAGAAGAAAAACACAGAAGCTGGGGGAAGGTGAGTGGGAAATCTAGACCTACTGCAGGAATCTCTCTCAAAGATCTACTGTTACAGTAAGTTCTTGCGTAACTGTTATATCTTACTTCGAGAGGGTTCCTGCAGTAGGTCTTAACAAGTAGGACTGAACACCAAGCAGTCGACTAAGATTAAGGAGTTGGAGACGAGGTTCCGTTAGGAGGAAAATGAAGGACTGCTAGACCAAAGCCAACCCTGCACCTAGAAGCAACGTCCAGACTAATATTTCATAAAAGTGTGGACAGAGGACCAAGTGGCCGCTGCACATATGTCCACAGTGAACACATTCCTGAAGAAGGCAGTGGAAATGGCCACTCCCCTAGCTGAGTGGCCCCAACCGACCCCGGAAGGGGCTTTTCGTACTTCTGGTAAATGTAGTGAATACAATTAGCCAGCCACCTAGACAGAGTGTTTTGAAACAGCATTGCCCTGGCAGTTAGCAGCAAATGCTACAAAAAGTTGGCTTGACTTGCAAACCTCCTTGGTCCTTGAGCACACTTTGCAGACTGCCCAAGAGACCTTTTGGTACCATGCATTTCTGCTTAAAGTTGAACCAGCATAATATACTGTGTTGATTTGCATATATAGCCCATGGTGCTTTGCATTGTGGGGCTATGTGTGATTTTGTATTTCTCTGAAACTTGGCTTCCTGACCAGTGCCCTTTGGGGTAACCATTGCCTCAGTGCTTGCATGCTGAGGTTCTTGTCTCCTTGGTCCTTGAGACATATCTCAGAATTCCGTGAACGTCAAGGGTGTGCAGGAGATCATCCTCCCTGTTGGGAGTGTTCAGGGTAAAATACTGGCAGTTCAACATTCTGGTTTATAGTGAGCTCCGAACCACCTTCAGAAGAAAAGAAGGATTGGTCTGCAGAGCCACCTGGTCTCTGTGGAAAATCAAGTAAGGCTCTCTACAAACCAGAGCCTGAAGCTCTGAAACTCTTCGAGCTGAAGTGATAGCAACTAAAAAGAGCGTTTTCCGCACCAAAAACGCATATCACTACTTGCTGCTGGTTCAGAAGGAGGCAAAGTAAGCTTTTCTAAAATAAAATTAAGACTCCAAGGGGGAACAGGATTCCGGACCGGAGGGTTGAGGTGAAGGATCCCCTTCAAAAAAGTTCTGAAAACCTCCAGCTGAGCCAGAGTTTTGCTCTCCACCTGAAGGTGGTAGGCCAAAACCAGAGAGAGATGGACCTTCAGGGAGGAATAACTGAGGCCCAACTCTGACAGGTGCAAGAGGTACTCTAAAACCTGGGAAGCCAAGCAAGAAAAAGGGTCTAGGCCTTTAGCTGTGGCCCAGATAGAAAATCTCTTCCACTTCATGGCATACATGGCTCTAGTGGAGGGTTTTCTGGCCTCCAATAAGACCCAAGTGACTCTAGAAGAGACACCATAGCGAGATACCGCTAAGTCCACAGGTGCCATGCATGGAGGTGGAGCGATTTGAGGCTCAGGTGTACCAGGGTGCCCTGCTCCTGGGACAGATGGTTGTGAAAGACAGGAAGAAGTACTGGGGGTTCCAGTGCTAACTGCTGCAGTAGAGGGAACCAAATCTGCCAAGGCCACAGGGAGGCAATGAGGATCATGTGCGCGCCCCTTCTGCTCGAAGCTTCAGCAGAACGTTCTGAAGGACAGGAAAAGGAGGGAAAGCGTAAGAAATCTCCCTGTCCAAAATCGAGACAGTGCATCTCACCAAAAAGCACCACGCCCGAGAATGAGTGAGCAAAAGCTGGGTAGTTTTGCACTGAAAGGGGTGGCAAAGAGGTCTATGTCTGGCCAACCCCACTGAAGAAACAGATCTACTACTGGCTGCTTTAGTTACCACTCGTGTGCGCTAGCGACTTATCAGCCGAGACTGTCCACCAGAATGCTGTGAACACCTGGCATGTGGACTGCTGTCAAGGATAGGCCTTGTTGAACAGCCCAGTTCCACACCACATCGCTTCCCTGCAAAGGGGGTAAGACCGGGTGCCTCCCTGTTTGTTGATGTACCAGACAGTGGCCATGCTGTCTGTCTGGATGAGTAGTGTTCCCCGGAACCAAGAGGTACTGAAAGGCCTGAAGAGCATACACCACTGCTCTGGTCTCCAGAATACTGATATAAGGGTTCCCCTACATGGGCGACCAAGTGCCCTGTGTCCTATGGTCTCCCAAGTGTGCTCCCTATCCCAGGTTCGAGGCATCAGATGTGAGAATCATGGAGGGAGACAGAGAGTGGAAAGGGACACCCACCAAAAGGTTGGAAATGTCTTGCCACCAAAGGAGATCCCGCTGAAGGCTGTTGAAAACTACAACCTTCTGGTCCATGTCATCCAAGTACTGATCCCATTGAACTCGTAGAGACCACTGGGTGACCCTCATGTGCAGTCTGGCCATAGGAACTGTGGGTATGGTAGCCGCCATCAGTCCCAACAGTCGCAGGACCGAATGCACTGTGATCCAACAAGATGAAGACACTAGCGCAGCTTGAGAGATTAGAATCTCTGCTCTGTCGGTTGGGAGGAAGGTCTTGCTCTGGACCGTGTTCAACACCACTCCAATGAATTGGAGGTGCTGGGAGGGTAACAGCTGGGACTTGGGGTAGTTGACAGAGATGCCCAGACTGGAGAAAAAGGTCTAGAGTGAAGGAAAGGGATTCCTTCAGACTGTCCAGGGAGGGGGCTGAAAACAGCCAATCATCCAGGTACGGGAACACAAATGCCTCTGCAGCGTAGGAATGCCCCTACCACTGCTAGGCACTTGGTGAAAACTCAAGGTGCCGAAGAAAGGCCGAATGGGAGAGCTCTGGACTGGAAATGCTCCTCATAGGAGAATCTCAGAAAGCGGTGGTGGGCAGGAAGAATGGGGATATGCAGGTAGGCATCCTGCATATCCAGGGAACACAGCCAAGTTTTTGGTTGGAGCAGGGGTAACAGTCCCTGGAGGGTCAACATGCGAAATTTCTTGTATTACACGAAGAGGTTGAGCATGCCGAGATCTAGGATAGGCCTGAGATCTCCCGTCTTTTTGGGAACCAAGAAGAAGTGGGAGTAAAATCCTCTTATCTGTTCTGGTGGAGCTCGGCTGATTTTTGCAGCACAGCTTGAATTTCCTGTAGGACCAGAAATTGTTGGCCTGATGGGTAATGAGACTTGCCCAGAGGATTGGTGGGTGGTCTCCCCAGGAACTCTATCAAATGACCTCTTGCTTTTAGTTGTAGAACCCATGAATCTGCAGTTATGGCCTTCCACCCTTCCAGGTGGAGGCCAAATCCCCCCCCCAACGGTTTCTCCACAAGGGTGGGAGGTAATGGGAGGGGTTTGAGAGTCAGGATGCTGAGGGGAGGGACGCTTCCCTTCAGTGGCGGTTTTGGGGAACTTGGCCTGGGGGGGTTTGATCACCAGAGACCAAGGAGCGATGTTTGGTCGGGCGTCTGCCCTGGTTCTGTTTGTTCCATTTCCATTGGCGGTGAAAGGGCTGCCAGGGTTTCTGACCCGAGCAGTACAAGGAATGGACATCTTTCAAAGATTTGCTGCTCTCTTGCAACTCCATAATTATGTCCTTGGCGTCACTGCCAAACAGAATGGTACCCCTGAAGGGAGCGTCCAGAAGTGTACTCTGAACATCCTGTGCCAACCCTGCCAGACAAAGCCAAGCAAGCCGCCTGAGACATGCCCATAGTCGAACCACGTGCTACCAAGTCATAGGCTGCACAAAGGGCATGGCGGCAGGACGATTTGTTCAACCAGGAGTTTATTCCCCGAGTTGTTCGTCAGGTACTTCCTGGATGTCCTTTTTCAGGTCGGACAGTGCCAATTTCTGGAAAGCCACCATGTGGGCCACATAAGTCAAAGAACGAATGGCGCAGGTAGAGGAGGTGTAAATCTTGCGGACATACTGGTCCATTTGCTTTGACTCCTTGTCTAGAGGGGAGGCACTGAGATGTTTAGGTTCTGCTGACTTATTGTGAGCTGCAGTTATCACACCACAGTCAGCTCTGGGTTGGGTAGCAAGGTGGGAATCCCCCTCCAGGGGGTGGTAGATCATGTCGGCCTTTTTGACATGACAGAAATGGATGACGGCTGCTGCCATATTGTGGAAGTGAGATTTTCATGTGGCCCCGTCCAAGGGGAAATGGGGAGGGGGTCCACATTGACCAAGTCCAAATGTTATGCCAGTCTTCTGTGTTTGGGGTCTAATTCTTGGGAAGCCCATCTGCAGGACTTTTGAATGGACCAGAGCAGCTCAGCAAAGGACGGGTCCTCCTGAAGGGATTTAGTGGACTCTTTCAGCTGGGGCTACATGGGAGAGCGAGGCTCCGATAGGTCCCCCACGTCTGAGTCCTCATCCAAGTCCGATGATTCCAGTCTACTACGTAAGGAAGGATGTAGAACAGACTCCAGAAGCCTGTGTTCTGTAGTGATGCCGGAGGGCAGTGCACCCAAGCCTCTGTCCGAAACTCTCTTGAAAGGTGCAGGGTTTCCAGGAGGCACCCTGTGAGGTGGGGTGGCTCTGACCACCAGTTGAGGCTGACCCAACTCCTGTAACAGCTGTGACTTAGCGTCCTTCCACCAGGCCGTGATGGTTTCTTGTTCCGGCTGTGGGGGTGGAGGGGGGGGTGGAGGATATTCTGGGTACCCCATAGAGTATGAAGGGTAACTAGGAGGTTGGTACCAGTAAGGGTACTGATAGCCTTGATATTCAAGGGCCTGACCTGGCGTTTGGCAACCCGGCGTCAGAGGAGGGTAAGCCCAGCATCGGGTACTGTGGGAAATGCGACGTGAAGCAGGGATAGTACCATGTCAGACCTGATAGGGGAAGGACGTGAAGCCCAGCAAAAGGCGGCGCCAAGGGACCACTGGGGAACAGATCCATCGGTGGATTCGGGGGGGTTGGGGACCCCGAAGGCCCAGGCGATTCCGATCCATACCACCCCAAGAATGTCCAGTGAGGGATCTGGCGTTGGGTGTAGACCAGTTGACGGAACAGAGGCCGGCGAGGGAGGCAAGTCCGGAAGAGCCACTGACGACGGGTCTGTCTGGAGGGTATCCAACGGAAGAGGATCCTGGTGACCCAAAAAGGTCGGAAAAGGACAGCGAATCCCAAGAGATAGAACCCTGGTGGGATAATAATAATAATATTTTTATTTATCATGCACCTTTCAATTGTCAAGGTGCATTACAAAACTTAAAACAAACAGATAAAACAACAATAATAAATACACAGTAAAATCCAAAAATTAACCTTATTAGTCACAGTATACCTGCTCCATAAATAGGTCTTCTATGCCTATTTAACCCCCCCCCCCCACACGGTTATGCACTCCCGAAGCCGACAGGGTAGAGAATTTCAAAGGGGTGGGGCCACGTACATAAATGCACGGGCCCCTGAAGATTTTAAAACTACCCTTGGAATGTCTAGCAACCCCTCGTCTGCCAAACAGAGCGATCGCACGAGGCAGTAAGGAAACAGGAGCTCTTTCAGGTAGTCCGGGCCAAGTCCATGTAGGGCTTTATAAGTCAGTAATCCGACTTTAAAGGTGATCCGCCACTGAACTGGTATCCAGTGCAGTTCGCGCAGCACCGGTGTGATATGGGAAGTCCGAGGAGTCCCAGTCAACAACCGGGCCACACCGTTCTACACCAGCTGCAGGCGGTGGATATCAACCCCCGGAAGCCCAAAGTAAAGGGAGTTGCAGTAATCAAGATGCAAGGTCACAAAGGCGTGGATCAGTGTGGAAAGATCACCAGGCGGAACAAGGTGTTTGATCCTAGCGATGTTCCTCAGATGGTAAAAGGATAACTAACGCCAGCCGACACCTGAGATCGTAGTGTAAGACCATCATCGAGTATCACCCCCAGGTCCCACACCTGTTCAGAGGCTAGGAGCTGGAAACCCCCCAGGAAAAGCTCCGTGGGTTGACCAGCCCCTGACCCCCCCCCCCCCAATCCAGTGACCTGGATCCACAACCATCACCTCAGTCTTCCCTGGGTTCAACCTCAGCCAGCTGGAATTCATCCAATCCTGGATTTCAGTGAGGCAGTTATTCAATACTGAGAGTGCTCCATCCTGGTCAGGTGCAAAAGACAAGTAGAGCTGGGTATCATCTGCATAGCAGTGAAACCTCAGCCCATACCATCTTACAATGTCAACGAGGGGCAGCATATACACCACGAACAACATGGGGGACAGCACAGAGCCCTGAGGGATCCCCACATGACAGAGAGAGGGGGGGGTCGGAGGAATAAATCCCCGACACCACTCTCTGAGTTCTGCCACTGAGGAAGGACCTAAACCATCTGAGGACTGAACTAGTCAGGCCGCAGATGAACCTCAGGCACTCAAGCAGTACCCCATGGTCCACAGTGTCAAAAGCTGATGAGAGATCAAGAGGCACCAAGATGGACTGGCATTTCTGATCTCTTGCCATCAGGAGATCATTGAGCACCCGAACCAGTGCAGTCTCGGTACTACGCCTCTTTCGAAAACCGGATTGGAGAGGTTTGTAGATGCTATGGATGGTCAAGTGATTCTCCAGCTGTACAGCCACTACCTTCTCAATTACCTTCCCCACAAAGGGGAAGTTAGAGATAGGTCTGTAGTTTGCCAGACAGTCTGGGTTCAGAGAAGCTTTCTTCAAGAGGGCTGTCACCACCGCCTCCTTCAGGGAGCTAGGAAACTCACCCGACTCAAGGTAGCACCAGACTATCTGTGCCAAGACCAGGCCAATGGTATCACAACCCATAATCACGGAAGTTGGGCTTGGATCTAAACTACAACATGTAGGGCACATACCCTGGACAATCCGCATAATATCCATGATCTCCAGCCGGTCAAAGGTACTCCAGGAGAAGTGAGGGACAGTTGCCAAGCACAGATCACCAGCATCTCCCATAGTGTACATCGATCGGATCTCCGCCCTGATGTCGGCCACCTTGTCAGCAAAGAACCGAGCAAGCTCCTCACACCCCAATTGTGAAAAGGCTCTTTGAACCTGTAGGCAAGCTGGGTTGCACAGCCTGTCTACTGTTCAAAAGAGCTGAGCTGGTCGGTCCTGAGCAGCAGCAATCGCCCAGGACAGGAACTCTGCCTTCTTACAGAAGATTGCTGACTGGTAGAGTTGATAATGCTCTAGCAGTCTAAGATGGCCAACCTTCAGGGCGGATTTCTGCCATCAACGCTCTAACCTTCGTCCTAGTCACCGTAGCTCCCTCAAGGTCCCATCAAACCATGGAGACCGAGGGCGGAGTGAGAGAGGATGAATACGTACGGGAGCAACAGATTCCAGTGCTGTGGTAATGGCCTTATTATAGGCCAGAACCAAAGTCTCTGGGTTCTTGCTTGCCGTAGGAAATCACGATAGATCAAGCACCGCCGCTAGGCCATCAGGACTCAAATCCCATAAAGGGCAGTACTGTGCCATCTCCACAGGGGAAGGCCTACAAAGGGGGGTGCAAAAACTGAATCTCGCAGTGTAGTGATCGGACCATCTGACGGGTTCCACCCCCACGTTAGAGGCTTCGATCCCCAGGAGGAAAACCAAGTCAAGAGAGTGGCCAT
Source organism: Neoceratodus forsteri (assembly GCA_016271365.2). Classification (NCBI taxonomy): domain Eukaryota; kingdom Metazoa; phylum Chordata; order Ceratodontiformes; family Ceratodontidae; genus Neoceratodus; species Neoceratodus forsteri. Next base: position 516,704,052 of record CM028137.1, read on the forward strand.
GTTTATGAGTAGCAGAGGTAACAATCTGTGTAAGGCCCAGTGATGTCATCAGCTGGAGGAAGTGCTGTCCAAACTGCAGAAGTTCGTCACCGATCCAGGCATTGACGTCGCACAGGATTATCAGCCTAGGCGACTCAAATGCCAGATCGACCACGAAGTCCGCTACTTCCTGAAGGAATAGATTCTCATCCTCCGGTGGACGGTAGACGAGTGCTATCCTACAACCTACACCTGCTACTACAGTACACTCAAAAAAGACCCAGCATCCTCAACTGGTACACTCATGAGGTCCAATTCGATCTTGAAACAGACCGCAACCCCAGTCCAATCTCAGGCAGTGTATCACCGAATACCCGGCCGGAATCGCAGCCTCAAGTATGGGGCCAGCGTTTCCCTCTAGCTAGGTTTCGGTGATGCACGCCAGATCTGTTGTCCTGACAAGATCTGCAATAATTCCGGGAACATTAGGATTCTGTCCACAAATCAGCCCTTTATTTTCTGCTGAAGTGCTGCCGGCTTCCAAACTGAATCCAATCCGGCGCCAAGTTTAAAAAAATCAGATTCTCCTGCAGTTAACTGAATTTCTGCTTCACCGCACTGGTGACTGCTTCGGCTAACATTTTAAACCTGCCTGTAAATTAGTCAGTCTGTCAGCTAAGCTATCATCTTTTGGATAGCATTTCTGAATTAACTGCTAGGACACTGCAGCCTAAAGTGCAGCTCCTCCCCGTAAGGTTCCCACTTGCTGAAACTGGGCAAAGCGCTTGGAGAAGAACTGGGTCCCATAAAGTTTTAACTTTTGGAACAACCCCCCGCATATTTATCCTGCTTTTAAGTAATGTGCATACTATAACTTCTGTTATTCTTCTTTGTGTTAGCTCACTGCGTAGTACCTGACTGAAGCATTGCAACTAATTTAATCGTAGAAAGCCTATGTATTTAATGTTAAATTAGGAGATTTCTCTCCCTGTGCATATCTCTAGCTAACCCTCCAATTACTGTAACCTATTTTCTCTCTCTCTCCCCCAACTTTTCTCTCTCTCCCTCCTCTTACACGCTCCACCCACCTCCCTCTGCTCAGCAAATCACTGCTTTCCTGCTTCTCCAAATTAAGTACTTAGCTAACCTGCTCACCTTTCTCCTTAGCCTCGGCTACAGGAGGGAGCCCCCTGCACAGCAGCAACCTGCCCCGAAGCTCAGGCACCAAGTGAAAGGTAATTTGCCTGCTTGCTCGAGCTGGCCTTTGTCTGTTTGAATTCGAACTTGGCGCTCCTTTTTCCAGGGATTGTAGCCTGGGGCTCAAACGGGCTAACAAGCCTGCTACTCTGCCACTAAATTACCGGACTTCAGATCCAAGTGTGCATGTTTACCAGCTGGGAACATTAAGATTCTGTCTACAGATCGGCCCTTTATTTTCTGCTGAAGCATTGACGATTTCCGAACTGAATCCAATCCGGCACCAAGTTTAAAAAAAAAAAATCAGATTCTCCTGCAGTTAACTGAATTTCTGCTTCACCGCGCTGGTAACTGCTTCGGCTAACATTTTAAACCTGCCTGTAAATTAATTAGTCTGTCAGCTAAGCTATCATCTTTTGGATAGCATTTCTGAATTAACTGCAAGGACACTGTAGCCTAAAGCGCAGCTCCTCCCCATAAGGTTCCCGCTTGCTGAAACTGGGCAAAGTGCTCAGAGCTTTTTCCCCAGACACTTCGTGTCTGCTCCCCACCCACCCCCACCACTCCCACCCTTAACAGACTGTTATATAGTGTAGGCTAGCTAGGGAACGCCTAGCAGGCATTGCTGATTTTATACCATCTCCCCTTTTCTCATCTGCAGCCGATTTTTCTTCACCACTAGGGGAGTCTGCATATACTGTTAGTAATCTGCTGCCACCACTCCCATTGGCTTTTAAACCACACTGATTTTTACAGCATCTCAGTTCAGTCCTCTTGATTGACCATCGTCCAGTCCTCTTGATTATCCACAAAGCATCCACCCAATTGTAAGCCATACCGTACCAGGTTCCAATCTTGAATCAAGCAGAAATGGCTTTCGTAGTTAAAAATCTACAGTCCATAAATTCCTACACACTCCTCCTTTGCTTCTTGCTTGCACCTCTCACAAGGATCACTATGTCAAGCTGCCCGCCATCTCAGAATTTTCACCACACACATTCCAGGGACCATTTTGACCATAGTGGGGTTACACAATTTTACTTGCCCTTAGCCAGTACACCTCTTTTTATCCCAAACAGGTTTTTTTTTTTTTTTTTTTAGCATGTAGCTTTCACCCTTCATAAATCCCTGTCCTGCAAACCCACACTGCCAACACCATTCGTCCACCGTAAACTGTGGTACCTACTCCTACTAGCACTAATATAGGGGGACAAGACCTTTTATACGTACATTAGGGAGCGAAGAAAAAACAAAGGAGGGATACTGAGGCTTAATAAAGGGGAGGAAATGTGGGTAGAGGGTGGCAGTGAAAAAGCAGGGATACTGAACAAATATTTCTGCTCAGTATTCACAAAGGAAGAGGAGGGGGAGGTACCTAAACCAAACAAGAGAAACACTCTGAAGACGGGGGGTCGATACCAGTCCATTTGCAGAAGAAAGGATTCTGAAAGAACTAATAAAATTGAAGGTGGACAAAGCAATGGGGCCTGATAGGATTCACCAAAGAATTCTAAAAGAACTAAGGGTAGAACTAGTGACACCGCTGACTGCTCTCTAACAAATCATGGGAAGATGGGGTGGTACCGGAAGAGGGCGGATGAGATTCCTCTTCACAAAAGTGGGAGCAGGACAGAGGCAGGAAACTACAGACCAGTTAGTTTGACCTCAATGGTAGGGAAAATGATGGAATCACTTCTGAAGGAAAGAACTGATGAGTACCTAGAGGCCAGTGGGGCACAGGACCCAAGGCAGCATGGATTCACGATGGGAAGGTCATGGCAGACGAATCTAATAGATTTCTTTGACTGGGTGACCAAAGTAGTAGACCAGGGAGGGGCTGTGGACATGGTCTACCTAGATTTTAGCAAGGCATTTGATACAGTCCCACACAAAAGATTAATACACAAGTTAGCCAGCCTTGGAGTGGGTCCCAATATGGTAGCCTGGATAAAAAATTAGCTAGACAACAGAACGCAAAGGGTAGTAGTAAATGGAGTACACAGTGAAGAAAGGAGGGTTACTTGCGGGGTACTGGGACCGGTCCTTTTAAAATGTCTTTATAAGTAACATTGCAGAGGAGCTGGAAAGAAAAGTATGTCTCTTTGCAGACGACACAAAGATCTGCAACAGGGTTGATAGACAAGATGGACTGGAAAAGATGAGAAGGGACTTGGCAAGGTTGGAGGAATGGTCAAATGTACGGCAGCTCAGATTCAATGCAAAGTAGTGCAAGGTAATGCATCTGGGAAACAAAAACCCAGGGGAAGAGTACACAATGGAGGGGTGAGATACTGACAACAGTAAAAATGGCAAGGGACCTGGGGTAATTATATCAGATGACCTAAAGGTGGGCAAGCAATGAGAGAAGGCAGTAAGGAAGGCTGGGGGATACTGGGATGCATAGGGAAAGGCATCAATAGTAGAAAACTGGAAGTTGTTATCCTCTGTACAGACAGTTGGTGAGACCCCACCTGGAGTACTGTGTGCAGTTCTGGAGACTCCATCTCCTAAAAGACATAGACAGAGGAGGCTGTCCAGAGGAGGGCAACAAAATGGTGCAGGGTCTCCACCAGAAGACATATGAAGAAAGACTAAAGGAGCTTAATATGTATACCCTTGAGGAAAGAAGGAAAGAGGAGACATGATAGAAACTTTCAAGTACCTCAAGGAATCAACAAAGTCCAAGAGGGTAGCACCTTTCAGAAAAAGAGATGTGCAAGAAATAGAGTACGTACTTACCGTAATTATTGATCTTCTTGGACAGTCTCCATCACTTATTATGATAGTGGGATAAGCATCAGGCGCTGGGATAGCGGAACCTAAAAATTTTCTGAAGGGTTGGCACAGAGACACAACCACGCAGCGCCGCCAAAACTAGCTTCAGTCTATGTAGGCTATCTTGGCGCTGACCTCCAACCATCTCAGTACCTTTTCAACCAAGAAGGTGCAGCGTAACTGATAAGAATAACTCATTCTGAGTTTCTGGGCCTGAGAGGGCCCAGATGGCCTTTGCAAGGAAGGTCAAAGAATAATGTCCTTACAGTCTGAACCATAGGACCAGGAAAGAAAACGAGTGAACCCAAGGGAAGGTGGGTGGGCGTGTGAATGAGTGATGGAGACTATCCAAGAAGATCAATAATTACGGTAAGTACGTAATTTCCATATCTTCCTGGACTAAGTCTCCATCACTCATTCACACTAGTGGGAGAGTACAGAGCTAAAACCAACAACCCTGAGTAATGTAGTAGGAGACAGGGTTCACTCAGAAAGGACAGCCAAGGACTGTCCTCCTAATAAAAAGAGCTGTCTTGTAAAGAGCAACTAGAACATAGTGCCTACAAGATAAGCGCTCGAGCTGTAACTCATCACTTTGCAGACGACTGCAATGGACACAAAAATGAAAGTCTGCCAGGAAGCCGCAATCACTCTTGGAGAGCAGCAAGAACCTGGCCTCACAATTTGGTCTAGAACCAAAATTAATAGTGTCAAAGACATGTACTAATGTAACGTAAAGGGACCTCCGGAACTGAAAGAGTTGGAAGTAAAGTCTACTGGTTCAGGGTAGACCAGAAAGTGCAGATGGAAACCCCCACTATCAAGTATGGCTGACCTGTAAACAACAGGTCCAGGAGCACTTGAACCCTTTACTTGGTGAGCAAGGGGGTCCAGGTGGGGTTAGCCCATCAAGGAGAATGGTCTCCACTTAGTCAAAGGAACCTTCCTGATGGAAGCTCACGCACGACTTAGAAGCCTCTTGTGGTGGTCTAGTAGAACCAGATCCTACCCACTGCATATTCCAAAGGAATCATCCTGCCCTTGTGTGTACAACTGTAGTAGCAGTCTCTGAACTCAGAGAAGAAAGGAAAAAGTATATAGGAGGACATGTCCACTGCGGAAAAATACATTCCGACAGAAAAAAACAGGGGCTGGATTTCTAAGGCAAATAAGAGGCAGATGTGTGTTGAGGAGGGACACAGCAGAACCAAGTTAGGGCTAACCCACTTGTTGAAGTGACTGAAAGAGGCAGTGACTCAATGCAGTGAGGCACTACCCACTCTGGCCTCCCTGAAGGGAGTAGGAAAGGATTCTAGTTTGTTTGCTGAAATACAAACATCATAACTCCATCACGCACTTGAAGGGGCCAGCTTTGTGAGCGACTGGCATGGACCAGTGTGCAGGAACCAAAGGTGTGAATATTTGAGAAGCTACCTCAGAAAAAATACCTACTTGACCTTCCAACAAAAAGAAAATCGCCTGTTAAGTTAAGCAAGCAAGGAAGTAGCAATCAGAGTTCTGACTCGGTGGAGAGTCGCTTCTTCTGCTGCAAGGCTCTGCTCAAGAGAAGAAAGTCTGATAAAAAGAAAGGGGAATTAACAGACTGGTCAGTTGCCTAGGTCTAGGAAATGTCTCTGAATGAGAGAAAACTCTCTTAGAGAAAGAGATGACCCATACCACCACCGGATTGGACTCCCCCTAGGGGAAGAAGAAGTCAGGTACTCTTTATCGTACTCTGGGGACGAGCGCCTCAGGGGCTAGGGTGGAACCTGACCAGATCCCAAAAAAAAAAAAAGGGGGGCGGGTATCTGGTAATTTCGGCTAGGCTCTGTGCTGTGATAATTTTTTTTTTTTTTTTAGTCCGAACCTAACAAGGCTTTCAGGCTGCTACTTCACAAGGATTGTCTTGACACAAAATGACGAAGATGTTCTCCATCTGAGTGCAGAAGGAGTCTGAGCGTCCATACTGAAATCATGACCAGACTAATAATCACAGCTGGAGAGATGTTAACCACCTTTGCCGAAGAAGCCACCGAAGGGGCTATATCACAAGGGGGCTATATACCCCTATCAAAGGAGCGGAAGAGCCAGAGCGGCTCCCGACCATTAAATTAAAATGTTCCACAGAGTGTAACTATCTTGACAATTGAAGAAGTATAGACGCAGAAGTGTATGGTCTATAGACGCAGTGTGAAATACTATAGTGGACCCCATTACTGAGGAACTACTGAAAAGATTTTCCATCACGGACTCTGATGATAGAAAGGACGAGCCCTTCAGTATATAAAATGAGTCGTCCATTGTATTACTGACCAGAAGGACAGGGAAAGACCCATCTAGATGCACTTCTACCCTAGAAGAACCTCCAAGAGAGGTCTAGGTCAGAGCCACTAGAGAATCTGCCATCAGGAAGGATGTCGAGGAGCATGGTACCATGTAGGGAGCCAAGAAAGTGCAAAGCAGAATGAGATTCCGCTGGCAGAGCAGTACAGCAGAGTTCCATCAGCAGAAAACTGCTGAATGACAAGATCCCACACAGACCGCCACTCACTAGAATGTGTGGAAAAAATAATCCGCAGAACAGGAGTTCATTCTGCGATAAACATCCCACCACAAGTTCTGTGGAAAGGAAGTCTGAAAAGGAAAAATGTGTCACTAATTCTGCTATACAGCTCCCACTAGCACGTGTGCGGCACCAGCATCACTCATGGCACAGGAGGGCACCAAGTAGTGCTTATGCCAACCTGGGCGATACCCTGGGGCAGCCGAGGCAACACCCCCAGCACCCATGTAGCAATGACACCCGAGGGCGCCCCCGATACCCATGGTACGATGGTACCCACGACACCCATGGCAAGAATGGCACCCGAGGGCACCAGCGGCACCCATGGGTGCCTGTAGTGCCACCCGTGGCACCCACAGTACTCATGGCACCAGTGACACCTGTGGGCGCTCATGGCACCACCCACGGCACCCATAGGTGCTCCCGGTGCAACAAGGTACCCTTGGCACCCATGGCACCTCTTGGTGCCACAGCTCACCATGGCACCAATGGAAGCACAGGCGCCACCCAGACACCCGCGGCACCACTGACGGCACCAACAAGAGTACACACAGCACCGCACAGAGCGATGGCGCCGACCCACAGTGCCGACCAAGGCATGGCACCGACCAAGGCACCGAGGCACAGCGCCGATCAAGGTACTGAGCCACAGCGCAGACCAAGGCAGCAAGCCACAGCACCGAACCACAGCGCCAAAGGAAAATGCCAATGGAAATCCTGCGAAGGGGAGAAGAAAAAAGGTGGTGCCCATGCCGGCCCTTGCATGGAAAAGGGAGAGGAGGGTAGGCAAGAGGGGTCGACACGATGGCAAAGGCACCAAGAGGGCACCTCACCATTCATGATCCAATCGACCCGGCTCCGGTCCAACAGCTCCGAGGCCCAGAGGTCCCGAAATCAGGAACAGAGGCAGGAAAAACTGGAAAGTCAAACACCCTGCTCCATAGGAGCAGCCCAGAGGTGAAACTGCCCACCGGGGCTCCAACGAGGACAGAGATGGAGCTCGGAGTCGAGAATGCAGCCGTTAGGAGCAGGGCCAAGAGGAACCCACCAAAGTTGGTTCAGGCCCATCGCCCCTTCTGACAAACAATCCTCATGCAGACGTACCAACAGGCAACCTCGAGCGGCACCGATTCTTCTTCCCCCAACGAGGAGGAGGAGCTCGACGTTAAGCAGAGCCAGATCCCCGGAATCACTAGATTTGTGCTTCAGAGGACTGTCCTCCCCCCAGAGCACAGGACTGTCCATAGTCGTACCCCCCCCCCCGTTAATTAAGGGCAGCGGACCGGACACAGCCCCTCTGCCATAAAACTTTCAAATGAGTCCTCCTACCGTCACTGCTACTATCTAAGGATGACTCCGATGATGGCAGGAAAGAATCTCTTTTCTTCTTCTTCATAATCTTCTTCTTGATCGTAAAATAAGAAATTACTACGCAAAATATTAAATTAAGCGTTAAGCGTTGCTGTCGTATAGGCGAAAACTTAAAGACTCCGGTGAGCGGCGGCGTGGAGCATCCAGCGCACTCGGCGGTAGGGAGAAAGGAACTGAAGAGGCGGTTGGAGGGTCGACACCGGAAAAGCCTACATAGGTGCGAGCTAGTCTCGCGGTGCCACGCATGCGTGGTCCTGTCTCGGCGCCGACCCTTCAGAGAATTTTAGGCTCCCGATTGGTCCTAGATCCTCCGGTGCTATCCCACTAGCGTAAATGAGTGATGGAGACTTAGTCCAGGAAGATGAAGGGGGCACAATTTTAAGATAGACGGGGGATGTCTCAGAGATAATGTGAGGAAGTATTTTTTCACAGAGAGGGTTGTGGATGCATGGAACAGCCTCCCTGAGGAGGTCGTGGAGTCAAGAACAGTGGGGGAATTCAAGAATGCATGGGACAGACATAAGGCAGTCCTAGTGAGGGTAGGAGGAAGTAAGCTGTTGGTTAACTAGGATCTGCAGCTAATCTGTTAGGTAGGAAAATGGGCAGACTAGGTGGGCCAAGCGGTCCTTATCTGCTGTCAAATTCTATGTTTCTATTGTTAGCCAGAGATATTGAATTAAACCCAGGGCCCGTAGGTATTTCACTTTACTCCGGCGCAGCCTCAGCTCACACCAAGGGCCTCTGCATTACTCGCCTGAATATTAGCAGCCTGTCCCGCAACCTAACTGAACTTGAGGCTTGGGTTGCTGTGCACAACTCTGACATTCTCTGCCTGTCTGAAACCATCCACCCCTGATTCCCAGTGCACGTTACCTAATTATAAACTAATGAGGCAAGACATGCCCCTAGCTAAGCATGGTGGTGGTGTTGCCATCTTCTACAAATCTCATATATCTCTAGGTACATCCCCTGCCTCTCTCTCTCTGTCAATCAATTCATGCAATTCTCCAACTCTGCTCCAAGAAGCTGCCCATAGTGAGTGCCTATAACCCACCGGACAACAGCATCTCTGGTCTAAAGGAACTCCTCTCCCAGGTGGACACTACGATCGGACGAAATGAGGTTCTGTTACTAGGGGTTTTCAACTTGAACTGGACCAGTAAAGCAAACCAGCCCTTCCACACCTTAGTACAGGGCCACAACCTTCACCAGTTGATCACTGACCCAACAAGGGTCCTGCCCCCCCCCCGGACTAGCTCACTAATTGTCTGGGTCCTTACAAACCGCCCAACAGTATAGCCTCAACTGGTATCCTTACCAGATGCAATAAGTGATCACTCTCCTATCTTCTGCATCTGGCACGCCCCCAAGTCAACCATCCCCTTCCCCAAAACTTGTCACCTTCCGCAATCTCGGTAACTTTAATCAGACGCAGTTTATGTGTGATCTCTCTCGGACTGATTGGTCCCCAATCTTCACCACCTCTAATGCTCAGTCAGCCCTTGATTTCTTCCTAGCAAGATCTGAACTCCTCCAGAATATTCACGCTCCCAGAGTTACCCACCATATACGAGGAACCCAAACTAAGTGGCTAACCAAGGACCTTCTCTCCCAAATTAAGGCTAGACACAAAAGTTGGTGGCGTTTCAAGGCCTCTGGACTTAAATCAGATTACGACACCTACAGATCATTGAGAAATACCTGCAAAAGAAGTATCCGCCTAGCAAAAAGTATTCTAAACTGTATTTCGCTGAACCTCTCTCATTTGTTCTGACCCCCTACTGTATTACCCATTTCATGTGCTGCGTCACATGGTATGCTCATGTACTGTCTACCTGTATTCTCCCGGGTCATGCCTGAAAATAGGCATTCCCATGCCTAGTGCACCCACCCGGTTACCAAAAGAAAAATAAATAAATAATTGCAGTCTTGTTCTTAATACATCTGGCATTGCATAACAACGCTCAAGTTGGACAGGACTCCTGGGCTGCCCTAATCACCTGCCCACCAATAGTGGTGGTGCTCTTGGGTATGGGGACTAGACATGGAGGACCGTGTTCCAGAATCCATTTCACCCCAGGATTAGGGGGGAACCTGCAAGCTCGCTCTGCCCAGTGTCTAGGTCCACAAGGTAGTCAGATGGGAGAAAAGTCACCACGCGGTCGCCAGATAAGTTGTCAGCCTACTTAGAGGTGATGGTCTGGTGGGCATCGGAGTAGCAGACGACCACCTTACAGACCACAGCCAGGCTGACAGAAGCCGGGAGGCTACAGTCAGGCTGATCGGCCTGGGCCGGGTACCCAGCGGTGGAGCTGGAAGGCGATTTATCAGGCGAACTCAGATCAGGAACCGTAACAGTTTCCTCTGAAGAGGAGACCCCCGACTGCCCGCTGACTTCGGCGGGGGAGGGGGGTAGAGGGTATCCGGTCCACCGGAGCCGACGAAGGCCCAGGAGGTAGGGTACTCAGGGGGGGTGGAGGCTCCACCCAAGATGGTGTCGGCTGTTTGGCTGGTTTTCCTCTGGGGAGAGTGGCTCCACTCCCGGCGTGTCTCCTTCTCCTTTTTCAGGGCCGGCGACTATGATCTTTCCCTCAGCTCCTGGAGCCCCCAAAAAAAATCGATGACAGTCTTTGTTTCAATAAATGGGCTTAGAGGGTCCTCTGGCGATGAGTGTGCGTGGCCTGGTTGAAGGCCTGGCAGGTCGAGCACTCTGCAGTCTTATGCATAGGCCCCAGGCAGAGGACGCAACAGAAATGGTCGTCCCCCATGCGGGATCTGCGCACCGCACTTGGAGCGCTTTTTCTTGGGTCAACGAGAGAACATACACTGCTGTTGAAGGAATTAACGTTATATTAACTATGGTCTACGCTGAAAATGGCGGGCGACTGAAGCTGTTCTACCGCAAGGTCCCTATGATTCAGGTCGACAGCGGGAAATAACTGGAGGGCCGGGGACTGCCCCTAGTTATAGTCATGCTGATGTCACTCACCTGATGCTGGGGGTGGTCCCCGCTGATGATTGCCAGCTACAATTTTGCCATGTGGTCCGGACACCGGGGGCGCAGTCCTACTTGTGAAGACCTACTGCAGGAACCCTCTCGAAGTAAGATCTTGCGATCCCTGGATATAAACTATACAGGAGGGACAGGGTAGTTAAGAAGGGGGGAGAGGTGGCAGTTTACATCAGGGAGGGACTAACTTGCCCGAGGGAGGAGTCTGAGGAAGGGAAGTTGGAGACATTATGGGTTCAGTTACAGTCCAACAGAGGGAGAAAGGTGAGGTTGGGGTGATTTACAGACCACCAAGCCAGGATGAGGAGAGGGACAGGAAACTGAGCTCACAAATATTGGAAGCTGTGGGGAAAGGAGAGGTGGTAATTGTGGGGGACTTCAACCAGCCCAAGGTGGACTGGGGCGTACCATCCACAACATGTGCTAGGAGTCAGGTGATCCTGGACGGACTGCAAAGTGGGTTTCCTGACTCGGGGAGTCACAGAACCAACAGCAGAGGCGATTCTTGATCTGGTGCTCACAAATGGTGAGCATGTACGAAAATAATGGTCAGGGAGCCCCTGGGTGGGAGTGACCATTGCACAGTGTGGTTCCAGTTGGATATGGGAAAGGAAAGCATCCCAACTAAGACCAAAATCTTGGATTTTAGGACAGCGGACTTCAGGAAGATGGGCGAAGTGCTAAGGAGCCACCTGGCAGGCATCAGAGGAGATATGGGGGTGGACCAAAGGAGGTTCATCATTAAGGAAGGAATACTGGTTGCCACAGAGGAGTGTGTTGGGCTCAGAGGGAACACCGTAAGTGCCAAAGCACCCAGCTGGTTCAGTTCTGGGGTCACCCAGGCATTAAGTGAAAAGAGGTAGCCTACAGAAAGTTCAGGAAGGCTAAAAGAGGTGGATAGGGAAAATTACCCAAGGTTGGCTAGTGAGGTACATAAGGAAGTCCGGTGAGCTAAGGCACAGAAGGAGCTGCAGATAGCTGAAGGACTTAAGAAGGGGAAGAAGGCCTTCTTTCACTATATAAGTGAGAAAGGGAACACAGATGGGATTGTTAGGCGTAAGAAAGGGGAGGAATGGGTGGAGGCTAACGGGAAAAGCAGAGATATTAAATTAATACTTCTGTTCTGTGTTCACCAGGGAGAAGGACGGACCAGTGCATTCAGGAGGGAGAAGAACAGGAGCAGAGGGGGAAGGGAACATAGATGAAGTGATAGAGGAAGAGAGTGATGGAGGGGCTGCTAGCATTGAAGGTGGACAAATCACCAGGCCCAGATAGAGTACATCCAAGGGTACTAAGGGAACTGGTTGAGGAGCTAGCAGGGCCACTGGTAGGCCTATTTAATAGTTCACTGGAGTCAGGCGTGGCACCACAGGACTGAGGAACAGCACGTGTGGTGCCCCTCCACAAAAGCAATCCCAAAAATAACCCAAGGAATTACAGACCAACCAGTCTGACCTCAATTGTGTGCAAGCTCATGGAGACCATACTTAGGGAAAGGTTGGTAGAATATCTAGAGGAGCATGGTCTCCAGGATGCAAGGCACACAGGTTCATATTAGGGGGATGGGGGGGGGAGAGAGAGATCGTATCAAACAAATCTGATCGACTTCTTTGACTTGGTCACCACGACAGTAGAGATGGGGCCAAGCAGTTAACGTCCTCTATCTGGATTTCAACAAGGCCTTTGACTCTGTGCCCCACAAAAGGTCGATTAGGAAGTTGGCAGATCTCAGAGTTGTAGATAAGATGGCCAGATGGGTGGAAAACTGGCTGAGGGACAGAGCCCCGAGGGTGATTGTAGGGGGGAAGAGTTATCTGGCACCAGAGAAGTCACCAGTGGGGTCCTGCAAGGGCTCGGTGCTGGGGCCGTTGTTGTTCAGTGTCTTCATCAATGACACTGGGAATGGCACTAAGGGCAAAATGTGACTGTTCGCGGACAACACCAAGTTCTGTGGGAGAATGGACACAACTGAAGGAATACAGGACGTAAAGGATGATCAGGAGAAGCTAAGGAGGTGGTCTGGGATCTGGCAACTTGACTTCAATGCCAAGAAATATAAAGTTATGCACATTGGAGCCAAGAATCCCAGGATGGAGTACTAAGTGGGTGGAGTCTTGAGTATCTGCATCAGATGAAGAGGAGAAGGACCTGGAAGTGATGATCACTAGAGACCGGAAGCACTCCAGTCAGTGCAAGAAAGCAGCAACAAGGGCAAACAAGATGCTGGGATGCATAGCTGGGGGAGATCAGTAGTGGGAGAGAGGCGGTTATACTGCCCATGTACAGGTCACTGGTGATGACACATCTACAGTATGGAGTTCAGTACTGGTGCCCACATCTCAAAAAGGACATTAACCTACTGGAGAAGGCCCAGAGGAGGGCTTCAAAGATTATAGCGGGTCAGTAGGGTAAGGCATATGAAGAGAGGTTGATGGTACTGAACATGTACTCCCTGGAAGACAGGAGAGAGGGGGGATAGGACTGGGACCTTTAAGTAGATGAAAGGGATAAATAAGATGGATAAGGGGTTCTCTTTAAGCTGAGTGGCAACCATAGCGACCAAGGCAAACAGAATGTTAGACTGCATGAGCAGAATGGAGAGGTTCCTGAGCAGATAGAAGGTTATAATGCTGCTGTACAAATCACATGGAGTATGGCGTGCAGTACTGGAGCCGTTACCTGAAATGTAGAAACCTAAAATTTGTTGGCAGAAAAGGACCACTTGGCCCATCCAGGCTGCCCAGATGGTCGCTGCCTAATCTGCCTTCACAGACCCTAACTGATCTCTGGCGACCCTCCCTCCTGCCTGCCTATTAATTAATATTCCCCCATGTCTTTCCCACACATACTTGAAGCCCTCTACAGTTTTCGCCTCCACTACCTGGTCAAGCCCCTATTGGACTACTGTTCCACGGTATGGAGTCCTCATCTAAGTGGAGATGTTAAAATGGTGGAAAGGCCACAGTGGACTTACACAAAAATTATTGAAGGGTGTAAGGAGTTGGATTATGAAGGAAGGCTAAAGAAGTTGGGACTGTGGACTCTGAAGGATAGAAGTAATGGGGATACAGTAAGCCAAGTCTCTATAAAATCCTAAAAGATGAAAGTATAAGGAAAGAGATGGGAAAAGAATTTAAAGATCATATATATCAGATGAGATGGGATGATAGGCAGCTAAGGGAGACAAATAATAGGACAGATAAGAAAACAGTTTTAAAAATAGAGCAATTAGAATGTAGAATAAACTACCACATGTGGTAGTGGAAGCAGAAACTGTTGAGGTCTTTAAGGTTCGGCTAGATCAGTACCTGAATGATGCTGGTAACTTAGGTTGCCACCACTGAACTGTGGGGAAAGTTTACATGGGTTATGCCTTGATGACTTTCCTATAATCCAGTATGAAACCTCTGCTGGCACTCAATTCCAGGTGTCTACTACTGTCTCAGTGAAGCAGTACTTCCTCATATCCCTCCAAGTCTCCCTCCCCCCAACTTCATTGCCTGCTGTCTGGTCCAGGTGCATGTTCTTTTGAAAAAAAGACTCCCCTTCTGCACCCAATTCACTCCCATGAGATACTTGTAGGTCTCCATCATGTCCCCTCTCGCTCTCCTTTCTTCCAGGGTGTACATGCTGCAATTCCTCAAGTCTCTCCTCATAGGGCTTTTGATGCAACCCCTGCATCATTTTAGTTGCCCTCTTCTGGAATGCCTCCACTCTCTCTAATCCCTTCTAAGGTGCGGCCTCCAGAACTGGACACAATAATCCAGGTGGAGGTCTCACAAGTGAGCGATACAGTGGTAACACCACCTCCTTCCTCCTCCTGTAGATACTTCTCCCAGTGCAACCCAGCATCGCATTAGCCCTACCCACTGCTCTGTCACACTACCCTGCAACTTTAAGGTCATCAGATAGGATAACCCCAAGGTCCCTTTCCTGCTTAGTGATCAACAGTACCCCCCCCCATCCTATACTCAGTTACTATGTTCCTATGTCCTAAGTGCAAAATTGTGCACTTTTTGGTAAAACCTCAGTTGCCATGTTTTTCGACCACCCCTTGGCAGATCCCTACACATTTTTCCACCCCTTCCCGCTTGTCCACTCTATTACAGACTTTAGTATCACTCTGCAAAAAAGCATACCTTCCCTTTCAATTCATCTGCAATGTCACTTATGAAAACAATGAAGAGGACTGGTCCCAGTACTGAGCCCTGTGGCACCCCACTGGTCAAGTTCAAGAATAAGAGTGCCATTTACCACCACACTCTGTCACCTACCCGTTAACCAGTTTCTAACCCAATCTACCACTGTGGATCCTACTTCTAGACTGCTCAATTTCTTAATCAGTCTTCTGCGCAGCACACTATCGATGACCTTGCTTAAGTCCACACAGGCCTCATCCACTGTCCTCCCTGATCTATTTCCCTGGTCACTCAGTCAAGGAAATCAATTAGATTTGTCAGGCATGACCCCACCCCCACCCCCATGAAAACATGTTGCCTACGGTCTTGCAGACCACTGGATTCAAGACTCTACCAATCTTTCCTTTAACAGTGTTTGCATTAATTTCCCCACCACTGAGGCAAGACTCACAAGCCTATAGCTGCTAGCCTCTTCCCTGTAGCTGCTCTTATATAGAAAGCCCACTGTCCACTCTCCTCCAGTCCTCTGGAGCCATGCCCAATTCCAGCTTGAGACAGTCCAGAGGAGAGCAACAAGGATGGTTCAAAAACAGCAGGGCATGTAAGGACACAGAGAGCTCAACATGTACTCACTACAGGGAAGGAGGGACAGAGGGGACATAACTGAAACCTTCAAGTACCTGAAAAGTATAAACAAGGTGACCATCGGGGATATTTTCTTTCTCCATGATAACACAACCACTAGAGGGCATTGTGTTAAGCTGCTGAGGGGAGGGATCTAAGAAAGTCGTCAGATGGGGTGGGCAGAATGAGAAGAGATCTGGATAAACTAGCAGAATGGTCAGAAGAGTGGCAACTGGGATTTAATGCAAAGAAGTGCAAAATCATGCACATAGGGAAGAGAAACCCTGAAGCCACCTATAGGCTGGGAGGGGAGTTGCTAGCAGTCACAAAGGAAGAAAGAGACTTGGGCATCATCATCACTGATGACCTAAAATCATCCAAACAGACCTCTAAAGCAGTAGGTAAGGCTAGAGGGGTGTTAGGGTGTATTAGTAGGGGTATCACAGTCGTAAGAGGAGGTAATAATCCTCTGTACAAGACACTGGTTAGGCCCCATCTGGAGTACTGCGTGCAGTACTGGAGGCCACCTTCACAAGGACATTAACCAAATTGAGGCAGTCCAGAAGGGCAACCAAAATGGTGCAGGGACTGCATCAGAAGACATATGAGGACAGATTAATGAGCTCAATATGTATACCCTTCAGCAAAGGAGGAGAGAGGTGATATGATCGAGGCATTCAAACACCTTAAGGGCATAAACAAGGTGAAAGAGTCTAACATGTTTAAATATAAGAAAAATAGCAGGACAAGAGGACACAGCATGAGATTAGAGGGAGGCCGATTAAGGGGGAATGTGAGGAAATTCTTTTTCACAGAAAGGGTGGTGGATGCATGGAATGGCTTACCACAAGAAGTGGTGGCTATGAATACAGTGCAGGGCTTCAAACAGGCATGGGATAGGCATAAGGGAGCAATACAAATGACTATGAATAGATAGGCCACTGACAGAGCAAAGGCCGATGGCACATTTATAAGGTAGAAAAAGAAATGGGCAGACTGGATGGGCCTTGCGGTCCTTATCTGCCGACAACTTCTATGTTTCTATGTCAGAAAAACACTTTACAGAGAGAACAGTGTCAGGGAGAAATGGACTTCATCTGAGGTTGTCACTCAAAAGACAGTGGGAGTTCAAGAAAGGGTGGGATAGGGTGAAGGGGCGGGGCCCACTGTTATCTCTAGATCAGGGATGCCACAAATTGAATAAACACGCTAGACCATAAGGCCTTCTTCTGCCTATTTTGTATGTTCATACGATGCAAGCTACTAGGTTCAGAAAGCACAGTGCCTCTGAACTGTTTTTAAGTCACTCATTCAAACAGGGGTATACTGAAACTCACTCATATGCACAGATGAGCAGTTACTACTGCCAAATATATTGCGAGCACTCTAGGTGCCAAGGAGAGCCGAGAGGGCATAACTTGAAATGGGAAATTAAATTTCCCGTGGAGAAACAAAGTATTTATTTATCAATCATCTCGGAGTAACACCTTTGAGCTAGAAATTCATTTACAAAGGTTTCACGTCATGACATGTACAGTTACAGGTTAAGATGGACAATTTGAGTTTACAGTAGAAAACAAAATATATCAACACAACACAGGTGCTGGTCCAGTAGCGCAGAGGACTGAGGCGTGGACGCCTTACCTCGCGCTACCCCGGCAACCCGGGTTCAAGAATGACCTTGGGTCATCGGGGAGCCGGCATGGTTGGGGGGGAGAGAGAAGAGAAGCAGGATTGAGCAGCCTTATGGCAGCTCCTCTCTCCCGAGGAGGTGGTTGCCCCCTTCCCCGCAGTCCCGCCACAGGTGGAGAGGGTGGCACAAAGGGAGGGCATCTCGGCGCGCATGTGCTAGAGACGGGGGTGGGAGTAAAAAGCCTACAAAACATACATACATACATACATATATATATATATATATATATATATATATATATATAAATAAAAACAATACAGGTATATACAAAATTAGTATGCGTCGAGAAGAGCAGTCAGGGGTTGACTGTCAATAGGCAAGGAGAGGTGGAGAGGAGTGGGTAGGTTGGGAGCATGCAAGGGGGGTGGTTGGAGGCACTGAGGCGGGACAGGGTGGTGGGAAACAGATGGTTGGGCAGAAAGGGAAGGACAGGGACAGGGTGGGTAGGGTAATTAGAGTTGGCAGTCACAAATACTTAGCATAGCATGGTGTTGGGAGGAGTTTTTTCTTAAACGGTCTGAGCTTTGGCTCATTAACTATACCAGGAGGGAGATCACTTGAGCCAACAAGGTGCTTTGTAGGCAAAGGAGCGTTGTGCGAAGAAGGGGACTTGTAGGGCATTTCTAGCCATTCCTCTTGCCCAGTGATGGTTGGCTGCTGGTTTAAGGAGGCTTTGGTGGCTGTAGGAGTTAATCCAAGGAGAGTCCTCCCCTCAAGGAGGCATACCTAATGCTTCACCCTGCCCTAGAGGTTTAGCCACCTGGACTGGGCATATAGGTCACAGGTGAGGGTTAGTTTGTGTGCACCTATGACTAATCTGCAGAATTTATTTAATGCTGTATCGACCCTTTTGTTTTTTATCATATTCTTTATACTCCTGCAGCCCGACCTGCCCACATGCTGATGCCGCCTTCATCCCTGATTAGCCTACAGGCTCACTTACATACCAGCTGGCAAAGCACTGCACCTGCTGGGGGAACCCCCTATGTCCCCCTGAGCCAGGCCAGGAACCAATACCGCAGTGCAACTCCACTACAGACCCCCTGGTTGCTGAAGTGCGGCCATCAAGCTGCCTTGGTCGTCCATCATTTTCCTCCTGTATCTCCCCAGAAGTGTGGACATGCAATGATGTCAAGACACGAGGTGCCGCCATCTGCCACACTTTTCCCCACATGTAACCCTGCTCCTAGGCCCCCGATTTCCATCGGGGGCCGCTGCAGTTCGACTAGTGCCCCAGACCCTCCTCAGGGAAAGGACAGCAGTCCTACAGATCCTTTCCCGCCCCTACCAACCCCAAACCCAGGTCGCTGGTGTGGAGCGAAGTGTGGCATCCAGCGCCTCAACCCTCAGCGCCACCGGGCCGGCCTTGTACTGACCATTTTAAAGGCAGTGTCTGTGACTGCACCATACACCACTAGCTCATAATCAATGGCAGAGAGGATTGAGCTTTTGACAGCAAGCGACAGTGCTTCAGTGGTCATACTAGGTTAGTGTCTATAGAGCAGAGCAATTCTAGTGACAACCTTTACAACATGATCAATGTGATAGGCGAAGGATAGGGAGCTATCAAGTGTAATGCCTAGATACTTAAAGCTATTCACCTGTTTAAGTAGAGCTTGCTTGCTTGTTAAGTATTGAGGATACAGAAAACTACCGCCCAGTTAGTCTCACCTATATAGTGGGAAAGATAATGGAATTGCTGCTCAAAGAAAGAATAATGGCATTTCTGGAAGAAACAGGCCAGCTGGATGACAAACAGCATGGCTTCACAGCGGGAAGGTCCTGCCAGACAATAAGCTTGAGCATACAGGGATAGGGAGGGAAGTGGTGTCATGGGTGAGTAGCTGGCTAGACCAGAGAACTCAAACAGTCATGGTAAATGGGGCAACGTCAAGGGACAGGGACGTGATCAGCAGGGTGCCTCAGAGGTCCATCCTGGGATTGTTGCTCTTCAATGTTTTCATCAGGGACACTGCAAAGGAGCTAGGTTGGAAGGTGTGTCTGTCTGCATATGACACAAAGATCTGCAATAGAGTGGACACTGCTCAGGGGGTGCAGCAAATGAGAGGTGACCTGTTCATGTCAGAAAAGTGGTCCAGTAAATGGCAGTTAAAATTCAATGCAAAAAAGTGCAAAGTTATGCATCTGGGCAGGAATAATCCAGGGACAAACTACTATCAGGGGTTGGGGGAGAAGAGTCTAGCATCCACCCGGGCAGGAGAGGGACCTGGGGAGTTATTTCAGACAATTTGAAGGTGGGCCATCAATAGGAGAAGGCAGCGCAAAAGGCTAGCAGAATGCTAGGACGCATAGGAAGAGGCATCACAAGCAGAAGGAAGGAGGTGATCCTGCCACTATACAGGTCCTGGTAAGGCCCCACCTGGAGTACTATGTCCAGTTCTGGAGGTCTCATCTCAGAAAGGACATCGACAGATTAGAAATGGTATAGAGGAGGGCAACAAAAATGATCCAAGGGCTTCATGACATGACTTATGAGAGCAGGTTGGAGGAGCTAAACATGTACTTCCTGGAGCAATGCAGAGATAGGGGAGAATATGACAGAGACATTCAAGTACCTAAAGGGTATAAACAGAGTATAAATCTAGGATCTTTTTCTTGTCAATAGCTCCACAAGTCAACAGGCCAGGATCTGAAATTACAAGGATGACGGATTCAGGGGTAACATGCATAAGTCCTTCTTCACAGAAAGGGTGCTTGACCCATGGAATGGTCTACCTGCCGAGGTCGTTAATTCCAAAATAGTAGCAAATTCAAATCGGCATGGGATAGACACAGGGTGCTAGTAGTAAGTAAATTCTGAGGAGGGGGTAGGAACCAGGGCAGACTAGATGGATCTTTGGCTCCATCTGCAGTCACTTTCCATGTTTCCATGTCAGCTGATAAGATTTATATTTACTTTGGGGGTTCACGAACAGCATTACTTCGGGATATTTTTGTAGTTTAGAAGGAGTTGGTTTTTGGAGAACCATTCCTCACTAGTGGCAAAGCTTTTTTGAATCCGAGTTTCAAGTAAGTGTGGGTGCGGACTGAAGTATTTCCAATTTAGTTTTCTGGTCTGGGTGTGGAAGTCTGTGCTTGAGGTCCAAGGAGCAAAATCAATTTCCTTTGTCAAACACAGGAATAATAAACTGGATGGAGGTGCTGTGAAACAGGCTGTGCTGCTAGGAACTAGATAACCTCCTTCTGCAGCACTAGCAGTTCCTATGGAGCTTGGGGTGGGGGCGGACAGAATGTCTCTGGACCATAATCAATGGGAAAGTGTGAAAAAGGAGGTAAAGTCCAGGCTTGTCCTCTATCCAACCGCTACACACCCATCTGTCAAGGGTGATGTATTCCCATTAATGTAGGAAATGGGATAGGAGGCCCTTTGCTTGAAACTGGAAGCAAGGAAGCTGGATGAACCATGTATAGGTTCTACTTTGGAGGCTTGCCTCAGCTTGCTTGGGGAGCAGTGGAGCCAGACTTCCCTCTCCCCTTTATACTGATCCCAAAGAAAGATTTCAGAGAGCCACAAAAGGATGACCAGTTTCTGAACTGAGGAATGTCCTACCAAACCATAGACCAGTTTTTCAGAAGTCTCAGTGACACTTCAAGACTTTGCAATCTTCATGGCCTCATTTAACTTAGGGAGAAGAGTCTTGTGAGCAAAACACAGCATCGCCCTCAAATGGCAAGTTAGCTACCTTCCACTGATGGCCCTGGGCAAATAAAATGCAGCAAAGGTAGGCATGCCTGTGGGCAAAAGTATAGTAAGTAAAGTATTTGCAGTTATGCCCCAGCTATCTGTAATTGTTGATTGGCTGCATTTAACCCAAGTCCAGGAACTTGTAAACTCATTCCTCATCAACTGGTGTATGCTGATTAAGGCAGTCTCCTCCGCCTTCACTAACCAACTTCTCTTCCCTGCAAGGGGTAGAAGAAAGTGGTACTGAAGGGGCCACTGGGACCAGTAGGTGGACCAGCTGCCATATAGGTGGTTGGACTGGGGCCAGAAGAGGGCTCAACCAAGGCAACTGAGAGTGGTGGTGTGATCTGGTGAGGGCAAAGAAAGTTGGAAGCAGCAAAGGGCCACCCTTGTTAATACATACACACAACACTGAGGAAAAAACGGGGATTCACAGGTGGGGCAACCCCAGGCCCTGCCATGCGAGCAGAGATGCATTAAACAGTCCTTGGCCTGTGGTAACAGAAGGGCCAAATGAAGAAGGAATGGCACCCTCTGGCTTTGGTCTTTTAGCCTGTAAACTGAAAGCTTCCAGAAATCCCTCCTGAGTAAGGGGTGGAGGGGTGAGGCCCAGGTGATTTTGATCACCAGAGTCCAAAGACCATTTACCAGGGTTAAACTGTTCCTTGGTACAACACCAGCCAGTATTCCATGTGGTCAGTACAGTTACAATCTGTACAAGGGCAGCCTAGACATGCCTAATGGATAGTTCAGGAGTGTCCCTCAGTTTTCTTATGCAGAAGACAAAAAAAAAAAAAAATCACCCAAAACAAAAATGCAGCTGCTTCTTCTAGAGCTGTATGATAGCCTTATACAAAAGGCAAATTGACAACACAGAAAAAAGACCAGATAAATATCAAAAGTGTGGAGCAAAGCCTAGCAAGCGAAGCAGATTTTTGCAAAGCTAAATGTTACAGGACTACTAATATTGCCATTACATCTACTTTATGGCAAAGTTGCTGGCTCTGTAGTGGCGAACTTGAAGTAACTGTCTGCATCACAGCATCTTATCTAACACAATGGGTCACCAAAAACAGCAAAACACAGACTCTAATGCTCTGGGACCATCCCAACGTAGAGCTCAGCAAGCAGCACAGCCTCCACCGGATAATGAGCACCCGGCTACCTTGGAACTTTGCAGCACTCCATTTGGGCTCTTAATCCAGCTCACGGATTGAGGAAAAAATTAGATGCCTACACCGAACGTCTTGTAGTACTGGAGAATAAAGTTGATGGGATGGCAGGTGTAGTGACTGAATCCAATAACACAGCATGGAAGACCTTGGTAGCGGCTGCCAAACTGATAAAGGAACAGAGGCTGATAAAAACTAACCTAACAACTAGAGAATACTGTCCTTTCCCCTGCTGTGCATATTTTGGGGGTGCCAGAAGGCACTGAAGGAGATGACACGATTACCTTTCGGGAATGATGGTTACAAGAGGCTTTGGAGCTGGGACATATGCCATATATAGTAAAGGCCTACAGAATAAATCCTGGAAGAGCTCGGGCTCCAACAAATGGTCCCACGCACCATTTTAATGGTAACTGGTTTGGCGGTTAAGAGAGACCGCCTGCTTCGGGCTGCACGGGAACACACACCCCAACTATAATGGAGGCACAAATCTTATTTTTCCCCAACTATGCCTATGCTATGCGCCTTCGGAGGAAAGCTTTAGATAGGGTGACAGCAAAGTTAAGAGGAGCTAGTATCCAGTATTGCATGAGATTTTCCAGCACGGCTGCAGTTCTTGATGGACGATAAAATGTATTTTTTTTTTTAAACCAACCCTCAATCTGCAGGCTTTTTGTTGAGAAACTGCAAGAGAGACCTACGACTCAGGCAGACGTGGAGTCCAGAACAGACGATGAGCTGTGATGGACTGTTAGAATCTTTGTGTGTAGACTAAGTCTCCTGTACCCAATCTATTAAGGACAGTGAGTACCCCGGAGGTTTCTACCACCTCCCCTTCCCCCATGGTGGGGCAAACATCTTAATATTATCCTTGTGCAGGACTTGCAATGTTGATAATACCCACAGACTATAGACTTATGCAAATTGCCTGACTGTCAATCTTGTCTTATTGATGGTTTTGAGACACCTATAGTCCTCACTCCTTCTGTATCATGGTGGGTGGAGAGGGCTAGATGCAGTCTCATCTTGGAGCGTTAGTTAGGATTTACTTTTTTCCTTTCCTGTTAGGCCATTGCCTAGTCTAGTCTTGTGCACTTACCCGGTCAACAAAAACTAAATAAAATTGCCTATTCTTTCCATGCTCCAATATGTTTAAAATATGATGAATGGTGTTACTTCGTTTTTCCCCACACAGTTGCACCCACATTAATTTCATTATTTGAGAGGTGGCTGTTTCATTGACTGCACACACGGAATTGGGCTTTAAAATGACAGCCTCCTTGTGCACCCACATGGAGATGATGGCGGAGCTAACTCTGTGTGGTATTCCATTTCAGCAGTAGTGATGTGAAGTTCTTCTGGGTGGCAAGGTGTGCACCTCTGTAGCAAGGCAGCCCCCTTCTCTGTCAAGCCTCATACATCTTGTTGCAGCATGCAGATGTTACATGACAGTCACTTGCTCCTTTCTAGGTGCAAAGGGGAATCCAGTTCTAATGTTATTGTGTTGGTTACTTCAGTGAACTCTCAAATTGAGTATTCTACAGGAGTTTTGCAGGAAACCCACACTGCGTGCTATCCTGCGAATTACATATTAAGTGCCATATCAGGCAGATATCTGTGCTTTAGACTATGTTTCTAATCTTAACCAAGCACTGGCTGCGTTAGGGCTCATTGTGTTTATTTTTCAGATAAAGTATTGTGGTTGCCCCTGTATTAGCGGTACCAACTGGGAAAGAGTGGCACTTCTCCTATATTGATTGTTATGACTCATGTTAAATGATGTAGTCTGCCTCTCCTTGAATTGTCTTTTGATGTATTTTCTTTTGCAAATAGTTCAATAAAAAGAAATTATATCTCTCAAAAGGAGACACAGTTAAAAAGCACGCCCCAAACTTTGCATTTTACAGTCAGAAAAAGCTGCTGGCAATGAGGCATCTTTGATGCCTGCAGTTCGATCTATAGTAGCAGCAAAGTCTCACCACCGCCGATCCAGTCACCTGGCAACGTCCACATAGGTAGAATTAATGCTGCTTTAGATGTTGGTGCCAACCTACCAAGATATTAACATGCCCTTGCTAAGTTGGGCCACAACATGTTCATTCTAAAGGAACAAAAAAACAAGAGTGTTCTATTTGGAAAACAAAAGAGGGTACTAAATGACGCCTTTTCAGAAGCACAGAGACTAATGGTATCAGACCGGCATGCAGCTAAAAAACATGCTCCCCTTAAACGACTTAAGAGTCGAGGGGCAACCATCCAAATGACTGACTTGAGAATACAAAAGCTCATGAGGGCTCTTCAAAGCCTGAGGCCTCACAGGAGATTGGCACAGATATAGAGAATTGCATAACAAATGCTAAAGGGACCCAAAGGCTGCTAAACATAGTTATCTCGAGGCCTTACAAGACAAGAATCTCTCAGATCCAAAAAAATTTTGGTCACAAATGAATGCCCTTTTGAAGGGGCACACCAGCTCTAGTGAATGTGACATTGCAGCGGACGGAAGGCAGCACAGTAACCCCTTAGCCTCTATCGTGGCTCTAAACTAATTCTTCACTATCGCAGTCGGGTGTACAGTCATCTCCATCCCCCCCTTCCCTCCTGACCAACCAGAACAACTTCCCCTTCCCCACTTCCACTTCAGATTGGTGACAAGGAAGGAGGTGCTCAAACTCCTTAGGTAACAAAGTGGAAGGCTACGCTGGTTACAATAAGCTTGAACACAAGATCCTTAACCTAGCAGCACCTCCCCGATTGCCATGCTGTTCAACAGATCCCTCTTAGAAGGGAATGTTCCCTCCATTTAGAAAGTGGCCCTTGTGATTCCTGTACATAAGGGTGGGCCTAAAGAGCAGGAAGAAAACTGTCATCCCAGCTCACTCCTCTGCACCCTGAACACATTATTGGACACACTAGTTTATAATCAACTCCAAGAATATACTGAAAAATGTGGCTTACTCACTAATAATCAACATGGATTTAGAAAGAACCATGGAACAGATACCGCCCTAGTCCAGTTGACTGATATCCTGGCGTCCCTCAACATTTAGTTTGCTGACTGGTGCAATCTTTATAGACCTCACCAAGGCTTTTGATCTGGTAAACCACCAGCTGCTATTATCAAAATTAAAATCCCTTGGCCTTGACAGGCTGTCTCTATGGTGGTTCTCCAACTACTTCACAAACAGATAGCAAATGGAAGGGAGTTCTGTCGGATGAACGCCCTATCATGGACAGTGTCCAACAAGGATCAATCCTAGGCCCCCTTCTCTTCTCCCTCTGTGTAAATGATATGCCGTTAAGCTGTGGCAGAGCAAACTTGCCGCTGTATGCAGATGACACAGTACTGTATCGTTGCTCTAAAGACACTTCCCAATTGAATAGCCTGCTCTCAAATGAACTCCATATATTAGAGAAATGGTTCTTAACAAATAAACTGGTCCTCAATGTTGTAGTAGTAGCAGTAGTAGTAGTAGTAGTACTACTAGTAATAGATTTTAATTTCTTTATTTAGGGAACCCTTCCCGGAAGGCTCAGGGCACCCTTACAATAGGATTTCACATACAGAAAAATATACATGGGTAACAGAACAGGAACAGTAATAAAACATATATATGTACATATATACACACACACACACACACACACAGTATATATGTAAGCAATAATACCAGACAGGGTGGGCATTATTGGGAAATACCGGACCGCCCAGGGGCGTAATGAGGCCCAACCCCGCAGGCAGAGGGCCTTATAGCCCCTGGAAGGTCTGGTATTTCCCAATAATGCCCACCCTGGAGGGGATTATTGCTCTTAGAAAATGGCCACTATAAAAGAAAAAAAAATGTAACAAAATAATGTACATAAACTTGTTTACAATCATTTTTGTAATAAAATAGTTCCTCCACCTGCATGACAATGCTTTTTTTTTTGGTGAGGTACCTACCGCCCCCCCTCCCCCCATCTGTCTGTAGTAGGAGAGAAAAAAGACACGGGCAAAGGACATTACTCATCTCCGGCGCTCGCTTCTCTGTGGTAAAGCAGAGATTGCGATATCTCCAGCACCGCTACTGTGCATGAGAACAGCGGTACTGTGCATGAAAACGCTGGTATTTTCTTAATTTTTCATACCGCAGATGGACATCCGTGCAGTATGAAAACCAAGGAAATACCGCTGTTGTCGTGCTCCGTGGGTGTTTCGCGATAACACTGTTTGCATGGCAGTTCAGTGAGCAGCTTTTACGATCGGACTGAAGGATTTAGTATGTAGTGCCATTTAATGGCAAAAGAGTTGCTTGTTTTTTTTACCTGAGTCGTGGGAGGAGAGTGGCCGTCAACGCTGAAAGCAGTACTGTTGGGGGCAGCTGTACTTCTCGCTAAGCGAGAGAAAAAAACATGGGTTTTTCAAATTTTGTAGTGTGCTTTCAGCCAATTAGAAAGCAGGTTGGGCACCTCTGGAAAATGCTACACTGTAAAGTGGCACTTGGACTGGCTCTTATTTTTAGCTGGGCATTTATTGAAAAATAAATGCCCAGCTTGGAGCCTGTCTGAGCCAATCAGCTTTTAGAATTAATTCTTGCCATTTTCTAAATATACATACATATACACGCACACATACACATATACTGTATATAAATATATATACACATTATATGTATATATATATATATATATATATATATATATATACACACACATACATATATATATATATATATATATATATATATATACATATATATATATACACATATAATATATATATATAATATATATATATATATATATATATATATATATATATATATATATATATATATATATATACATATATATATATATATATATATATATACAACACACACACACATATATATATATATATATATAACACATACACACACACACACACACATACACATACACACACACACACTCATAATTAAAAATAATAAGACCAAGGCCATCCTCATTGGCCCAAGGAGCTTAGGCCCTGTAAGGCAGCATATTCTGACCCCATCCTTTTCCAACAGGTCTATAACCGAGTAGTTGATTCCATCCATCAAGTACCTCAGGGTATACACAGACCAAGACATCACATTTAAGGTACATGTGGAGCACGTACTGTAATCAAATGTTTGCATAAAAAAAATTGGACTCCATTATCGCCCCAGTCCCCTCCTCACAAACCTGTCACACCTCCTTACTGCAAATGGCACCCTACACTCTACCCTATGGGTCTCCAGTTCTCCAATCAGTCAGGTGTTCTGAAATGCAGACGCTCAAAACCCTACCACAGTATAGGTGGTTTTGCCATAGGGGCTTCCCCTGGGAGCCACTGTAAAGTGCTGCAAATGCTAAACTGGCCTTCACTTGAAGGCAGGCTGGATTACTCCCTTTTATGCCTTGCTTTTAACCTTAGGATAAGTAACGATGTTCCTAGTCCACAATACTCACCGATAGCAAAACCCCAGAGGTGGTCCCTTAGGTCCTCAAGCTGTTCACTCTTCCTAGTCCCCAAAGTCAGGGCCACGTCAGGTAAAAGGTCATTTGCTACCTCAATCCTGCTCGTACTGAATGACCTCCCCGGTAATCTACAACAGTGCTCCTCCCTTGGAGGCTTCAAGAAAGGAGTAAAGGCCCTCTTACTGGAGCATAACCTATGCAACTGCCAATGTTGATGGGCTCTCTCACCATTTGCTTCTTTGCCTCTTTGCCCCTCCGGCCCCGACACCCGCTGATTTTTCTTTTGACTAGGATTTACTGTTTTAGCCTAACCATCTTTTCTGAATATAGTTCTACCTTTCCATGTTTAATGCATGTGCCTTTCTTCACTATGTGAAGCTGATGCATGTAGACACATTTGCCTTCACTGTGTGAGCCAATTCATATGAGTCACTGTACCTTACCAATTGATACTAAGGTGGCCGGCCCGGTTGGAATTCCGTCTGCAACGCCAGCAACCCGGGTTCAGGGAATGGATCCGGAGAGCTGGAGGGTTAGGTCAGAGAAGGATTGAGCGCCTGTTGCCTCCTTCTCCGGGGAGGGTTGGGGTGAATGCCCAGTGCGCGTAGGACTCCTGGCAGAGGCCAGAAGGAATCGCAAGTGCCGGTGTCTAAAGCCATTGAGGGGCGGGGCAGAAGCTGGACATCACTGCACGTCCCCGCCCCTGGGGACTCTAGAAAATCCCTGCTTGCAGCTGCTGTGTACGACGCCTGCCACTGGCCCTGATTAGCTTCCAAGCCGGCTCCCAATCTAGTCCCAAGATTGCAGCTGAGCTCAGGTGCCACAACCAAACCCCGAGGGGGAAAGCCGGGGGTGTCAGGAGTCGCAGCCAGTGTGGAAATCGGGGTCCAGGGGGCCGTGACTGGGGCAGATGTGTCGGCGGCTGTGGGCACAAAAAAAAGAATAAGAATAAAAAAAAAAAATTTATACTGTATGTGCCTTGTCTTGCTGTTTTCTCTGTAAATAATAGAGTTGCCCCGAAAAAGGTATTCTTGCGGTCCCATGGGCCTAGCCGGTCAACAAAATTTAATAAATAAGAGTCACCAAGGGACATGTAATGTACTGGTCTCCAGTGACGGGAAATGAAAGGTTCAACACATACAGGGTATGTGTTCTTGCTACATCCTGGTTTCCTCTGCTCCCTCCATCTTTATTCGGATGGCTGATAAAACAGTTCAGCTCAGTGGCACAGCAGCAGCCCCCTGTGCTGTGAACTGAGCTTGGTATGAAAGCCCCAAAATCCCACTCTCTGGGGCCAATGTAACATCACTTATAGTCCCTTACTTCAGTTATTTATTTGTTTCAAATGTTTTACCAGGGAAGACATACTGAACAGATTGTTTCCAGATGTATCGGTGGGGGGTGGGGGAGTGAGTAGACAATAAAATAATGTGTACAAATACAAACAAATAACAGTTCTGCAAATAAACAAATAGTTTTGTGCACAGATGCTGTACTTTCTTTCACTTGATGACGTTAATATTACTGTTTCTTGCCTACCAAGTATCTTTGTAACCGAACCACTTGTCTCAATGATTATATACTGCCAAAATAAAATGAAATTGAATTTCACCCATCAGATGTTCCTACCCGTAGCAAAATCTGATGCTGCCATGGACTTTGCTTAGTGTAGATTTAAGATTATGACTTCATAATGCCACTGACAAAAATCAGGAAAATCTGACAGATAGCAAAATGTGGTAGAACACCAGCAGAAAGCAAGCAAATCACAAAGGACAGGCAATGGACTCCTGGGGGTGGAAGGACACAGGCTGCCCATCAAGTACACAGCCCCTGCTGGCCAGCTAGGAAGCAGTATTAGCACCAACTATGAAGGCAACCATTTACCTACCTTCTCAACTACAGAAGGGGTCTGCTGCAGTGCTCAGATTGTTGAATGGGGATGGGAAATGGGGGACAAACAATAAGCACAGAAAATACAAAATATAAATAAGACTGGGGGAAGATGTTATGAGGTGTCAGCATGGCTCAATTCATAGTACATCCACCTGTGGGTTCTAATCCCACAACAAGGACTTGAATGACACCAAAAACGCTGATACCAAGCGCAGTACTGGGGGTGCTGTACGATCAGGGTGTTAAATCCTTTAGATGAGACACTAAACCAAGGTCCTGTCTACCTTTTCTATTAGTTGTTCAGGTGGACATTAAAGATCCCATGGCGTTTCTCGAAATGTGAACTGCTGGCCAAATTTCCCAATTAACTAAAATACCCCCCCCCCCCCAAACAGCTTAACATGGTTCAATTACAATTGATTTGCATCAGTAACCAAAAGAGCACCTTTTCATAAAACATATCAGGTTTCCTGATCTCAAAAGTCTTACCTGGCTTCCAGTAGCAAGGGTGTGGCTGGCCACTTGGTTGTAAGAGACAGGGTCACTGCTTTCGAATCTGCCATTGCCATAGAAAAGCACCACCAAAGAGCCAGCAGAGTCGTCAGAACTCCCATTTTACAGCCAACACCTAAGGAAATACAAGGACAAGAAATGCAGAGAGACAGAGAAAAAAAACAATTTTACAGGAGAGCAAAGAAAGATTATATACACTGCTTTCTGTAAACACATGACCGGAAACAGCCCAGCTATGTATTCATTTTGTGCTGTTTCTAACAGTACTGTAAATGCACAAAGCTGCAAAACACTCAACCTGGGAACGCTTCACTTGAATTATTATACTCATGGATGACTTAAAAATGCCCTTACATCAGTCTCCAGGCAGCAAGTGAGCTGTGTCATTATAAAGCAAGAATTCATTACAGCAGTGTTTGACACGTACATGGAAATAATGCTGATAAAAGAAAACAAGGTATATAGTATGAGAAAATCTATTATTACTTCGCCTATGCTTTTTTCTGTGTAAATACATAAAAAGACCACTGTAAAATACCTGCTTGTTTGCATCTTCCAGTTCCCTCCAATACTATCATAATGAGGTAGAATTGTAAAAGCTGTCAACAGAAAAAGGCCCTGTGGCCCATCTGAGGAGTAAGCAAATGGGAATCACTAGTAGCTCCTGCTCACGCACACTGCCATGTGCCAATTCCAAAAGATAAACCAGAGCAATTTTAGTGTCAGAACACTGCTTATATAATTTGTCATGTACCCTGGGAACCTGCTCTGGATACCCAACTGCTCCATCTTTAGAGGCTTCCGATTTATCGTAGCAAAGGGGCTCTAGGGAAGCAGACTTGTAGAGCACAAGGGTGACAGGAGATATATCCTGGAGCATTAAGAGGCCTGGTGATGTAGGGAAAGCGGTACTTGCTGGGCGTCATCCAACATGCCATAGCGGCAGTTCACCTAGTTTTCACAATGCCCTGCTGCCTCCCACCCTGTGATTAGAGGCACCTGTCAGTGCGCTTCATAAAGGCATGGCCTGGTCAATAGCATGTGGTCAGCCACAGTTTATACTGCACTACCAAGTGCCACAGGTGGTGTTAGTGGTGTCGACACAGTCCCTCCCTACCCTTTGAGTCTGAATAGGCTACCTGCGCAACATGTCCGAGACTCCACTGGCCCAGAGCAACAAATCTGGCTTGTAGTGCCAACAAGCCTCAAGCCAATTTCAGAACTGTCCACCTACAGGTTACACAACTCCCCAGATGTGGGCTCTTGTACAGGTGGCAACCCAGTCACTGCCTGCACGCAGCAAACCTGTTCAGGTCAGGGATCTTGAAAAGGTGTTTACCCTTTTCTTGGCCTTGAGTTTGCACACGTTATAATCTGGCCTCTTGGAAAGGCAACCAAACTTGCTGGTTGCAAACCACAGAGGTCATAAGGAAATGCTAAAAAAGGCATCACGTGATAATTCAGGCAGCACAGAATGCCATATCTGAGTGGGCAGAGCACTCTGATATATATTTATACAATGGGGTGAGTGATGAATGAGTGTGATAAATCCTGTTAATTTCATCGGAGTGTGATAAATGCAAGAACTGACATTTATCACACCTACGCAAATGGTAAATTTTGCATAAATTGGGGCCCCATTGTATAAATCTGATACATGATGTGCACTCATGTGATATGGAAAATATTTTCACTCCTGCACAGTGACCTCTAGATAGTCACAAGTAGTTTCGCCACTCGTGAATATTCAGAGGTCAATCTAAAGGGGTGAAAATATTTTCTATACCACATGAGTGTACATCATGTGTGTGTGTATATATATTACATGATAGGTAGGAGAATGAGATAGGGGTTATGCTTTACCCTGCAGAGTGAGCTCTGGATACTCATGAGTGCTGAAGGCACGAGTGAGAATATCCAGAGGTCACAATGCAGGAGTGAAATATTTTCCATACCACACGACTGCATATCATGTGTCTGATTTATACAATAGGGGTTTCCAGAACTTTTTATTTTTTGTTCCCTTTATCTTGTGGAATAAACAAAGAAGACAGGACAAAAAAAAGTAACTTCTGCTAAAACAAGCTGAAACACTAATTTGCCATTTGGGATGAAGCAGGCTGTTTTCATTGGTAGTCGGGGTATTCACGAATATGAAATGCTTTGCTCTTTTTTGACTTCTTGTCAGTATGAAACTGGCTGCTGTTAGCTTGCTTTGGTTCTCTGCAGGAACACAATGTGCTTTTCTAGGGCTAGCGGGTAAACTGCAGGTGGAACTGATATACTGATTAGTTTCCTGGGCTACTCAGGGTTTGGTGGAGTTCCTTCCTGATTGCTATGTTAGGGAAACCTACCTAGAGCGAGGATGTCTACTTCAGCAGAGTCCAGCTGAGTTTTCTGATTGGTCAGGATGTAATTAAGAGAGCAGGATAGTGATCGTTTTAGGCAGGGTTTCAGCCTGACATCAGTACAGTGATAATATCAGCCTGTGAGATAAGCACAGTATGTATAAATGTAAAATATTATCACAATGTGATAATATTCCTGTATATAAAAAAAAAAGTGTGATTTTCTACCAGGATTTATCTCACTGTGTGTAAGATACATGGATTTATCCACTACTCATTTGTCTCACTCCTAGTGTGTGTGTGTGTGTGTGTGTATATTTCTATTTATATATACACACACACAAACTATATATACATATACATATCTATATATATATATATATATATATATATATATATATATATATATATAGAGAGAGAAAAGAGAGATATACATATAGATATATATCAAAATATATACACACATACATATATATATATATATATATATACACATATACACACACACACATATATAGGGATATACAATGGTGAGCTGTCAGATAAATGATTTATCTACATAAGTGCTGTTTGACCTCAGGTAACTTCACGAGTGGTGTAAGCCACGAGTGAGGTGTCCGAGGTCAAACAGCACTTATGTAGATAAATCATTTATCTGACAGCTCACCATTGTATATTTCATTTATGCAATAGGGAAGCTTCTTATCAGTGCAAGAACATTTGGTTTTGACTGTTTATCTTCTTTTTTTTTTTAAATGATCATTTCTGGGACTTTCGGTTAACTTTCCTAGTGTATGTCCGCCTAGCGGGGTGCTGCTATTAAATGAAACACCACTCATTTTGTAAAGAACTTTTTGCTGAACAAATGTCATGGTCACAGTATCATGCTACCTTTTTTGTTTTAAAGTTATTCACATTTATTTGATGAAAAAGTGAAACAAATTGAATTTTATGCTGTCTTTTGCAAATTATAAAAAAAAACAAAGGTATTTATTAATGAAACACCACTCATTTTGTAGATATTTTTGTGCTGAACATTTTTGGTGCTCACAGTACCATGCTATCATTTTTCGTTTTAAAGTGATTCACATTTGTTTGTCAAAAAAAGTGAACAAAAAAGCTTTGACAGTTTGCATTTATCCCACATATGTGGGATAAATCCAGGGTGGTTAGATTTATCCCACATATGTGGAAATAAATGGATTTATGCAATTGCTTTTGGTTCCACACCTACTGCATAAATATAAAAACATATATCTATATATATATATATATATATATATACATATACACACACACACACACACATATACATACACACGCTTATATATATATATACACATACACACACACACACACACACACACACACACACATACATATATATATAAAAACACACATACATACACAAACACACACTCACTCACTCACTCGTTCCCTTACAGTTAGGGTGGGGTAGCCCGTTTAATGTTAAACCTCAAATTTTGCATTTTAAATAACTTTGCAACCGATCAATGAACTTGCACAAAATCTGGTATATGCTGTACAGTGGGGTAGATCTCTTGATGTGGCAAGTTTCATTCCAGTCAGATTCTGAGATCCGGATAGTTAAAAAAGTAACAAAAAAAGTCACCCTTTTTTGCAGGTTTTTCCTTGTTGCCTTGTGCCCAGACGGTGTGCAATTTTGGCGTGATTTTTTCATGGTAGGAAGAACTTGGGTTACAGAACTGCCACAGTTAGTTTGGTGCAAAAACTATTACACTGTTGCAAAGCTATTCATTTTGTTTAGTTCCTAGTGTATCCTATGGGAAGTTAATTTTTCAGGATAGATGTCTTGAGTTTAACAAAGGATTTGATCTCGTGACAAAGGATTTAGTCTCGCGAATGCATTTTTTTTCTCGCGAGAACAAAATCCATTTTTGTGAGAAAAAAATGCATTTTTCCACGAGCCGTCATCTTGTTTTCGGTTTTAAAAAAATAATAAAAATTGAAAGCCCCCAAAATGAAGGTATCGAGAGACACCAACACATATATCTTGTTCATCGGAAATCTGTTAGGTGGACTGTGGAGTTATTTGGTGGAAGAACAATCTTGCAATGCCTTTTTGTCCTTAAGATTTGTATTCGTTTTTCACAGCTCGTTTAGATCCTTTTTCACAAGCCAATTCCTTTTTCGAGAGCAGATTCTTTTTTCGTGAGCTCACAAAAAAAAAAGGATTTTACAGGTTACTTTGACTCGGCCATTTTTTTGAGGTTTTTAACCTAAATTTTCATCATGGCCTTTTGGGGACCCCACCTCATGAACAATGTGACTGTTTGTCAACTCCTGCCCGAAAGGCAATTTCGCAGCAGCTTGGTGAATTCATCTTTTGGGCAGGATTTGCGTAATGACAGTCATTGTTCATGAGGTGGGGTCCCCAAAAGGCCATGTTGAACATTTGGGGTCAAAATGTCAAGAAGTGTCAGAGTCATAACAATTCATTGCAATTTCACTACACACGCTCGTAACTTTGTAAATTTAAAATATTTAGACCCCAGATTTTCAACATAGCCTTCTTATTACCCCACGTCATGTATGTCACAGCTGTAATTTTTCAAATCCTGGCCAAAAATGTGTTTTCACATCTGCGCTGTGGATTGGTGCTGCACTTGCACAGAGTTATGTTTTGGTGGGGACTGAAAAATGTTGTATACCGGATACATGAGGTGGGGTAATAACATGGCTTTGGTGACTGCTGTCCTATAACTGGAAGCGCAGGGGCAGGAGGGTCCCTGTGCTTCCACAGGTAGATATAGATATGCATCTATGGAGAGACTGCTCCCACAGTAAAATAAGGATACTATTACACTATCTCAAAAAGTAAGGAAATAAATTGCAAAAAACTTAGTTAAAGCATCAGTTAGGGTTAAACTGACAAAAACAGAGAAATGTGGCATTAGGATTTCCAACCCTAACACCCCATTCCCCACCCTGCACAGACCCACAGCCCTGGGTGGTCTGTCTTGGGGCCATCAACCCTAACGCTCACCCCATTCTCCTATGATGTAACCATGTCACTTTTTTTTTTTTTAATGCACCCTTCTCGCTCCCTCCCTGGCTGACCAATCCTTTGGGTCTCCCTGGGTCCACCGGCTACTCGCTCTCCCCCAACACTGGCCTCTTACCTCAAATCTTGACCCCCCCCCGGGTAACCCAGCGTATATCCCTTTGCCGGATGGGTCTCCCTCCTCCGAGAGGGAAGGCACTGGTGGAGGGCATCCAGCGCATTCTTCTTGACCTGGGTGCCACTGAGGTAGGGTCAGTTGTTGAGGCCTGCCAACAGAAGGAGGCCAGGGACCATCATCCAACTGACCAGAGCAGTTTTTCCTGGTTCTCTCCCCGGGGAGTGGCATGCCACAGACATCAGGGCATCCACCAACATCTGCCACTCATCCAGACCCTGACGTTCTGCTATGCTGCCGGCCTCCGCTAGGGGCCAGCAGGCACCAGGCCGCATCCCCTCGCCCCTGGGATGCTCCATCCTCCCCCACCCCCGGTTGGTCCTCCAGCAACCAGAGGTCGCTTTATTTTCTAATGGAATGGAGTAAGCATTAGAGTTGATGGCCCCAAGACACCCCTCCCCCCCCTGTCTGTGGGTCTGTGCAGGGCAAGGAATGACTGTGGGTGGCGCACGGGGCCATTAAACCAGCTTTGGCTGGTCAAACCACGGCTGAGACTTGCACAATGTGCAGGGTGTTGAGAATCCCACTGTTAGGAATATGGCAACCAAGTTGTGACACAAGCCCCTTCAGCACCACTGTGCAGCCTGCAGCTCACTGCAAGCCCAGCAAAGCCAGTCAGGTGCAAGTGATCCCACTGCTGCCACAAGCACCATCTGAAATTTGTGAATGACGCAAGGTGAGGTGCCGAGCGATCCTTGCGTCATGTCTCTGATGCAGGCACCTTGCATCATTCCCGACCCTTTGAAAAAAAAAAATCGAGCCCCTGGTCTCTGCCAGGGTCAGAGGTTCTGGCATGGAAGGCTGCAGGGTGAGCAGCAGTTCAATAGAACATTGCAGGAGCAGCACAAGCAAGTCAGCAGGTGTCACCAGCAGTATTTAGGTGTAAGCCCTCCCAAATCGGGGGCTTACCTTAGTCTTTCCTTCACCCCACGACCCGAATCTCCACCCTCTGATCCATGGGACTGCCAAAGGGGGAAAGAGAATAAAAGCGATAAATAAGGGCACCATCCACCAGCAAGTAATCAAAGTGTTGTAGGTTTATTGCCGAAAACAAAGCAAAACGTAAAGGAACACAAACGTGCATGAGGAAGCGTGCATGCGCAAAACCAGTTGGGCCTTTTGAGGAGAGGGGTGCACCTATGGCACGTTTGTTTGTATTCATTTACAATTTACTTTATTTTCAGCAATAAACCTACAACAACTGGATTACTTGCTGGTGGATGGTGCCCTTATTTCTCGCTACTTTTGGATTGTCTTTATGAGAGGCACATCAGCATGTGGAGTGGTCTTCATGTTTTACTGCCAAAGGGGGAAACCAGTAGGGCAGCAGTGCAGGAGCCTTGGTGGGATGTGGGCCAGGGCTCCACTGGATAAGTCTGCCACTGCTGCAACTCATCACCCTCTGTTCTTGGGCCCCTTTGGTATACCTGCCGTCAAGGCAACGGGCAGAAGGGAAGAAGCTGCATTTGTTCTTGGTTCCCTGAGCCCAGAGCCGAAGATGAGCGAAAGAACTGGAATGAAGGAGGGCTGCAGCAATGCCGAGCTGCCGAGCATGCGCAAAAGAGCACAAAATAGAGCAGGAGCTCCACAAGTTAAATTGACCTGTGTGCCTGCATCTGTGAAGACTCCTGGCTCAAGAGAATGCAGTGGCGTCAGGGGCAGAGTAGAATCACACCATCGGGTTCCCTGTACAGTACTTCTCGGCCACAGAACTGTAAGCAGGGCTGAGAAGAGAAACAGAACATATGAGCATGCACACACAGCAGGAGCGGCATGGACAGCCACCTTCCATGGAAAGAAGCATCAGACTCTTATATGGGCAGAGTGCCCAGAAAAATAACCACTTCCTTGGCCCCAGACAGCAAGCAGGGCCAAGACATGGAAAAATCATAGATACATAGATACATAGACAGTGTCGGCAGATAAGGGCCTATGGCCCACCCAGTCTGCTCATTTGAGCTTGTAAGTTCAGTTTGTTTTCCTAGAAGTCTGTTGCACCTTACCCCTGACCTCCAGAATTCCTTTATGTCTATCCCATGCATTCTTAAATCCCGTGATTGTTTCAGCCCCCACCACTTCCTCTGGCAGGGTGTTCCACTTGTCCACCACCCGTTCTGTGAAGAAATTCTTTCTCATGTTTCCTCTGAATCGCCCTCCCTCCAACTTCATCCCATGCCCTCTAGTCCTGGAACATCTTTTTCGCTTAAAAATAGTGTTTTCCTGCACCCTGTTCCTCCCTGTAAGATACTTGTATGTCTCTATCATATCCCCTCTCTCCCTCCTCTCCTCCAGGGAGTACATGTTCAGTTCCTTCAACCTGACTTCGCAGGACTTGTGATGCAATCC
The DNA here is from genome assembly GCA_016271365.2 of Neoceratodus forsteri. NCBI lineage: Eukaryota > Metazoa > Chordata > Ceratodontiformes > Ceratodontidae > Neoceratodus > Neoceratodus forsteri. Next base: position 516,742,068 of record CM028137.1, read on the forward strand.
ATGCACCATCTTTGTTGCCCTCCTCTGAACCTTCTCTACCCTGTCTATGTCCTTACGTAGGTATGGGGAACGGTTATTAAAGCTACAGCAAGCTGCCAAAGGGGGACTGTCTAATGTAAATAAAGATGATGGCCCCCAGGATTGAAGATATGGGAGCACCATGGGAAGGGGGTTAAAGGTCAGATTATGTTTGCCCGTGAATCGCATCCTATAGCTAAGCAGCACAAGCCAGAAACAGTTTGCCTCTGGACCAGACTGGCCAAACAGGTGTCAGGTTTCCACCTGCATAAAAGAGACCGTTTTCAAAGGTTTGGGGGGAGGGTTAGTGGAGTCAGCCCTCAGGGAAAGGACTGTGTGTCAAGGCGTGGGCTGGTGTACCACAGTCTGTCAAGGTTTGTCCTGCCTAGTAGACTTACAAATGCTGGGATGCCAGTGTAAACTGTGTATGAAAAGAAAAGAAGTGTTTGCGCTGGGGTTTCCTTGACATTTCACAGACCTTCCCCTTGGGGCAGCTCCTATAGTGTCTCCACGAAAGCAGCCGCCTTCACCTAGGTCCCGTGTCACAGCAACACAAACAAGCAGATGTAGCAGTACTACTAGTATTTTATTCATGGAAAACATATAAACAGGGAAATCGCTCAATTGAGCAGATGTTCTTTTTCAATGAGGTCCCATGGTTCCCAAACAAAGAAGTGAAATGGAGAAAAGCCACCAGTCAGTCTGTGGAAGTCAGCAAGCATCCCATCCAGCAGCCGGTACCAGGTGAAGTGTTCAAAGCATCTGAACTGTGAGAAAAACCCAGGGTTTGACCATGCAACTGGGAAGTCACTGTGCAAAGATTTAAGGGAAAAGTCCTGGGCGGGACTGTGCCCACGAGTGAAGCCCAGACAGAAAACCTGATGAGGCCAGCTTATCACAAAATCCCATTTGGATTACAAATAGAGGCCTTTTTCTAAGCGTTGCACCAGTTTACAGTTTTGTTCAGCAAAAATGTGTTTAAAATATTTTCTTGCAGCTGTTTAAAGCACACCAATGAGCTCCAGCCCGCTAGTAGCATCAGTGTCCCCCATGTGGTATCCACTGCAACTATTGAGAGATCTCTCAACCATGGCCTTTGGGGAGAATTACAACAGGTGAGGCTGGCAGTACGGCCTAGAGGTTAGAGTAAGAAGCTGTGAATGAGCTTGCTACATCCAGATAGACAGACATGGGTTTGATTCCCACAGCCCCCCCCCTGCATACTGTGTGATTCTGAGCAAGTCACTTAACCTCCTCAGTGCTCCCTGTTCGCCCCTTAAAAACAGGCATCTGTGCCTAGTGGGCCTTACCAGGTTACCAAACAACAGAATAAAAAAAGTAATAATAATATTGATATAGGTGCAACTGCTCTGGGGTTTTAGGACCGCTGGAGGGTGGGCAGAGTCTGCAATGCAAAGTCTTGAATTTTTTTATTGCCTTGAGGTTTGCAGAGAGTATAGAGATACTGCTACCCCCATTGTTCTATTTTACTCTTGCAGCCCCCTGTTCTTTCCAGATCCTCACTTTTACATAAAACATTTGTTTTAACTTGCATTGTATGGTTGGGAATGGTCACTGCTTACTTTGTCACTTGCTTTGGGAGACAGACTATGTGGGCAGTTTATGCAGTGTTTCTGGGGGTGACAGTCTTGCATTTCAGCAGCCAGGTACCCCATATCACTGCCCCAGGGGGAGGCATCGCACCACATCAAACCAGTGCAGCATCTTCTTAGGGAACCAGATCAGACTACTTGGGAAAGGTGGAGAGGGGAACCCCAAGGGGCCCCCAGTAAGGAAACCACTTACACTGGAAGCACCACTGAGATACTTGAGCCACAAGTGTGCGCGTGTGTCCCAAACCGTGACTTCGCGAAGAAAAAAAAAAACGTTTGAAAGTTGTCATGGTGCTGCAGAAGTTGGAAGACTGGTGCCGAGGGAAACATCTGGACCTGAAAAAGGCAATCCTGGTCACTGGGATCCCCAAAGGTACCAAACAGGCTACCATTTTAGAGCCCTAGGACACTGCAGTGTTTGGGAAATTAAAAGGCACATGTTGCGAAGTATGACCATGCCAGTCAGAGCATGACTGCTTTAACTGAATTGATTTAGAAACTGATGTGAGCAAGCCTGAAAGTTTTGAAGAAGTATGGCACCTGTCTGGCAGGGGGAGTAGTGTGCCGTCCATTACCCCTCCCCCACCAGTGCAGCTAGCTGACTGGGTGGAAAAGTTGTTGGCCAGCGAGGGCAAAGCAATGAAGCTGTTTCAAGCACTGGTGTCCAATGAAACCCCAAATCCTTCACACAATGGCCCTATGGCCCCTTCAGAGTTCGAAGTGCAATTTCAAACATTTCTCAGTGTGTCGGGGAACACAGCCAAGGGTGTGCATGAACTGTTGCAAAAAGAAGGTATGATGCCCTCAGTGACTTCTGCCAATCTGGCACTGGTGGTACATGAATGTGCAGCTATACCTGTGCCCCACTGCAACATCAGTTTTTACCAAAGATTATGTACATTCTCAACTACTGTCTCTACTCAAAGTGGGAAGGATGACTACTACAATTCGACAAGTCGGACAACTCAGATACTTCAAGAGTCGAAGTGCTCTGAGGTGAAAAACGAAAAAGAGTAGTTGAGAGTTTACAGGGAAGTGCATTAGATATTATCAGGCTTCTGCCTACAAATCAGCCAAACTGTACTGTACAAAACTACCAAGCAATGTTAAAGAGCACATATGGACCGACAGAGTGGCACTGCCCTGCTGTTCCAGTTGAGAGTCACCATACAGAAAGAAGAAGAAAAAATAATTCATCTAGAAACAGTTATTCAAATAACAGTCAAGCCTGGTGGAATCACACCTAACCAAGCTGACTGGAACAAGACTGGAGCAATTGCTGAAAGGAGCCATACACTCACAAATGACCATGTTCTCATTTCAACTGAAAGACCTGAAAACTTCCCCCTCAACCTGAAACAGCTTCTGGAAGAGGTGCGAGCGGAAGGGCTACAGGCCGAGTGGAGAAAGTCAGTGAAAGAATCTGTGAGGAAACCCACCCCCGTCATGACACAAGCTACTAATGACATTCCCCAGAGGGATGCCATTGGGTTAGAGCAGAAAATAAAGTATCTGGATAAGAAACTGAAAGCATTGACCATAGCACCCGAACAGAGGTCAAGAGCAGAGTCCAGACCTCCAGGTAGAGAAGTGTACCCATACTGCCCCTCACCATGGGCCTCAAGCCCCCAAACTCGTACTACAATAAATATGTTTTACTATTGATGTAGACAAGGTGGGCACAGCTCAAGGTTGCATTCAGCCCTCAAATTCGCAGCTGGTGAGCCAGAAGTGGGAAAGCCAACTACAGCAGTACCCAGTGAGGGAGTGACCTGGGTCTCCAACAGTACAATCAGGGCTAGGCAGACCAGTCCAATGGGAGTCAGAAACCCCACCCCCCCGGATCGGTCAGTGTATGGCAGACCCGGGTAAATCGGGACTTGTGCTGAAGGTGTACCAGGTCTGCCTCACTATACTTTTTCCCCATGTTTTCAGATGGGCTTTAAAAATAAATAAATCTTCTCCCATACACCAAACCCAGCCTCCTCACTGTCCACAAGGAAACCAAAAAAAAAGTTGTTTTTGTTTTCAACCCCTTTTTGGCTCACCCAACTGCCATCTGTGTGTCCTCTCATGCAATCACAACACTACAAGTGCACATGCTTGCAACAGTGCTGTAGCATGAGTAGCAGAGAACACGAGAGTGAGCAGCCTGAGAGAGGGTGGTCACATCGGGTGCATGCATCAATTTTGTATTTATTTTATATATTCTGGGCCTTCTCTGGTAAATATCTAAGCTACCTGAAAGTGACCAGCTTGGACGGAAGTGATGCATGCTACTCAGGAAGTGAGATAACAGGTAGGGACTGTCGCAATTAGTTATTTGTGGAGTATGGAAACGTTTGTGTCATACTTTATTTCATACGATCTTCCCTCGGTTGGTACTCACAAAGCTGTTGCTGCAGTTAGCTGTTATTACTACAGTTTTCATCACCGTTAGTTTTAAAATTATAGTATTTTGCCTTAGATGTTTTTGAGGGCATGAGTGTGAGAAGTGGATTTTGTTTCCCCATTATCTGTGGGTGTGGAATCTTTTTGCTTAAACTGTTGCCATCAGTGAAGACTGGGGGTGGTAAGATGGCCATGACTATGTGGTTGGGACTCAGGAGACACAATGGTGCTATATTATTAACCTCTTGCATGGAGCAGGTGCAGGTTCAGTTGAGCTAACCTGCAAGTTTTCTTGTTCTTGTTCAAAGCTGTTGTACATTTTACAATATAGCATCAGATGATGGAATTGCCTCATTTAAACTAAAAGCAAATCCAGTACTTTGAATGCTTACTTCCTCTTCCAAAATTTTTTTTTTTTTTTTTTTTTAATACCGTATCCAGATACTGCCTTTAACGGGTTAAAACTTATAAAAAAAGGTCCCCCCAATCTTATGTTTTGTGCCTCTCGGTCCTCCTCCTGACCCCATTCTGGCCACCCCCTGCCCGTGACTTACCTTCCAGTCTTGTTCTTGCAGCAGGTGCCCGGTCACCAGTAGGAGCCTTCGAGAGCCGGCCAGCATCCTGTCAGGGGAGATATTTTCCCTGTTTTCTTCCCCTTATGCCCGGGGCCCCAGACGCAGACACGCATGTACATGGATGCACGCATGCGCACTGCTGCCCCAGTAATAGCTCCTTCCTCCCTCCTGTCCTAGTGCCAAGCTCCTTCTTGGCCTGCACTGCCCCCTAGCCTCCACCACGAGGCAGCCAAGAGCCGAGGGAAACCCACACCCCTTCCCGGAGAGGAGAGCTGCCTCTCGGCAGCTCGATCCAGCTCATGCCTTCCCCCCACCCCAGCTGACCTCTGGTGGCCCGCTCTCACTCCCAAATGCGGGTCGCCGGCGTAGCGTGAGGCAAGGCATCCAGCGCCTCAGCCCTCTAAGCCACTGGGCCGGCAAAAAGTTTTTACTTTCTGTAGTGTGCACTGAGTTCTGGAGACCCCAGAAACGTATGCTATCTACAGGCATCTTACCAAACTATTTTGTTACTCATGGACCCAAATAAGGTGGTGGCTTACAGCCCCAAACATTAACCGACTTCTTTTCAGCTATAGAATAAATGGTCACAGTTGTAAGAGCCTTTGTTCTTTGGTAACTGGGTAAGGCTCACTGGACCACACTGCTCATTTACAGGGCGATACGGGAGCACTGGGAAGGTTACATGACTTACTCAGCATCACACAGTATGCAAGTAAAGAGGGTATGGGACTCAAATGCATGTCTGCTGGATAAACCAAGTTCATTCATAGCTCAATCTCTAAAGTAATCACCCTCTCACTCCATGGGGTATCAAAGGATGTTAGGAACATTCTCCAGATGTAAAAAGTACCTATACTATTTATGACAGAGATCACTGACATGTACTTCTTTGATAATTGCAGTAGGTTCACCCCCCCCCCAACGAAGGTGGTGTAACTGTACAAACCACTAAAGCATTACAGAATCAACAAAAGTGAATGGGGAGGGGGGGCATTCTTTGGTTAACGAGAGTGGGTGTGAGAGACTAAGTTACATCCAAATGCAAGCTGTACTGCAGCTTTAGGAGTGTTTTGGGCATATTCAGTTAGCATAATATTTTTTTTTTGTGTGTGTGTGTGTGTGTATTTATTTATTTATTTGTGTGCCTATCCCCAGGAGCCACCCCATCGTCTCGACCGCCCCCGACTGACTCCCAGATTACCGGGACTTACCTTATACTTGGCGCAGTGCCTGTGGGAGGTGGGCTTCATCCAGCACTGGAATTTTTTTCCTCCATTTTTCTCCTTTGTTAACCCGGGCCCCAGGAGTAGAGACGACAAGTGCGAGGTGGCATGCGACTACAGCCCCGTGACAGCCCCATCTATCCACCCTATGGTCTAATGCCTGTGTGCTCCCTCGGCTGTTCCACTCCCAGCCTCCACCAGGAGGCAAACTTGCACTGAGGGATGCACCAGATCCTCCCTGGAGAGGATCCTTTGGCTTCTCTAGCCAGCCTGCACCCCCACCTCCGCCTAGCCGAACCTCGCTCCGAACTTGGGTTGCCGAGCGTAGGTGAGGTAAGGTGTCCAGCGCCTCAGCCCTCTGCGCCACTGGGCCAGCTAGTATAATAGTTTAATAGTAGGGAAGGGCATGATTTGATGATTCAGGTGTCAATCTGCTTTAGAAAACCCCCTTTAGAATCAGATAAGCAAGTCTAGAATACAATTTCTTTGTCAAAAGTTGGGAGACCTGACCCGAGAATCCCCCCCCCAAAAAAAAACAAAAAAAAATTGGTACATCAGGCATCTGCAGGAGGGGCATTATCGTGTGTGTGTCAGGATGGGTATCCGATTCAGCACTGCAGATTGGGGGGGGCTGAAGTATTCATTTGTGACAGAGTGAGTAATGGGATTCATCAGCAGATGGGAGGAAGAGTAAGGGTATTTGTATTGGGACAGGGTGGGTAATGGCAGAGGGGAAGAGGGGGCAGGGGTATTCATACTGGGATAGGGTAAACAATTAGGAGTAGGGGTATTTGTATTGGGACAGGGTGACATTAGTAGATGTGAGATGAGGTAGAGGTAGTTATTCTGGGACACAGTGGTTACAGCAGATGGGAGAAGGGACAGTGGTATTTATTTGTATTGGGAAAGGGTGGGTATCAGCAGATGAAGTGGGTAGGGGTGTGTATACTGTGGCGGGGTGTACTTACAGTACATACAGTACTAGGGCAGTGTGAGTGCCACCAGACAGGAAGGGGATCAGAAGTGTGCTGCATTCTGGGGTAGGGAAGGAGTAATCAGATAAGAGTGGCTGGGAATATGCATAATTACAGGGACAGGATTGGGGGTTGAGATTTGTTTAATCAGCAGTACCCCTCCATGCACTTCCACCAAATGAGTAAGGGAAATAAACATGTGGATTATCTATAGCCATCAGGCAAACACACAAAATGGAGTCAGAAACACAGACTGGCACACAGGTAAGAAAAAAATACTTTATTTTCAATATTTCGCTGTAGTTGTGATTCTTTTCAGATATTTTCAACAATTTCCTGAAGGTTCTGATTTGAATCAGAACTAATTAGGATGCTGACCTGGATCCTGATAAGGGTCAGGGCCTTTTCGGGTCTTCCCAACCCCAAGTACAATGCTCCATACAATGGATTGATCTGGAACTCCCTCGGGGGAACAATTTGCATTCAGGACTACTGGACCCCTGAGCAGACATTCAAATCATTATTGCAGGAAAATCATGTAAAGCATTACTTGGTGGGGCCTGAGTGACACCAGCTACCTCCTTAAGGTGGTTACTGCATTGTGCAATTTGAATTCTCTGGAGCGGGCAAGAGAGTGCCACACAGAACTGACACCACAGCATTGATCTGTCCTGAATTCAAGATCATGGATGACACCCTTGTGTTGACCAGAACCAATGCTGACATGTTTTGGAGACTGGTCCAAATGTGCAGAGAGAGGAGGAGCACGGGGTTTACAGAGTCTGCCACTGCAAGCAATCAAATAAAGTGAACCTGAAACTTGACACCCCAAAGACAGCAGTAACCAAAGAACCCATTGGAGTGATTCGCAGAATCAACAAGGAAGTGGTCTTGCAGTCCAATGCACTGTGCCAGGTGGTTGGCACAGCTCAATTCAAGTGTCAGACAGCTGTCCAGCACTCATCATTGATGCAGCAGCTGACAACAGCCTACCATTAAGAACTGATGGTCCAGAGAGGAGCGATGCCACTGCCCGCTACCCCCCGTGTGAGACAAGTGACTATGAGAGTTAAAAATGAGTCAGAGAAAGCCGATATCGACAGTGGTCTGTTAGACTTGAGACTCGCCCATACCTGATCACTACCAGTGGAGCCCAAGTAACAAGCCAGCCAAACGCCGGAAAGTGTTCTCACTGAACGAGTGGGACATGGGATACAGAGCAGAGCACCACAGTTGCCTTCGAGACAACTGGCCTTTTAAGGAGAGATCCCAGAGATTTGCCCGTGTAGACATAGAAGATGTCAGGCAACTGTGGGACAAACTAGGTAGCCAGGTGGTCAATGGCCACTACAAGTACTGGTTTGGATACCAGATTTGAATACCCAATTTAGAAAGTTACTGGCCAACTGGCTACTTGTGCACAAAGTCATATCTGAGCCCTTAAAAAGGTATGGCCACTAAAAATACAATTCAACCATTAGATTTTAAAAGCTAGTAGCCAGACTGACCACCATTCAAAAAGTGATTTGTCGCACCCTGTGTCAGGCACCATCTACAAGAGCTACTGGTGGCGGAGATTATAAAGGAATCCAGAAGGCCTTACACCACACCCATAGTGGTGACCAGGAAGAACAGTACCATAAGGATGTGCACAGATTACCGCATGGTTAATAAGAAGATTGTGCCCGACCAGTACACCATACCTCAAGTCGAAGATGCTCTGGCTAGCCTGGCACGGAGCAGACTGTTTTTGGTACAGGACCTGCACAGTGGCTATCATCAGATCCCCACGGTGGAGGAAGATAAAGAGAAGACAGCCTTCATCTGCCCTCTGGGGTTCAACCAGTTCGAGAGGATGCCCCAAGGAATATCTCTGGTACATTTCAGAGACTGAGAAAGCAGTAGGAGACATGCACCTCTTGGACATGCTCATACACTTTGACAACAGTGTTTGGAAGAACACTAGAGAAACACAAAACAAAACTAACAAAAGGTGTTGAACAGGTTTGAGGAGTTCGGCCTGAAAGTGTCCACTGACAAGTGCCCGTTTTGCCAGCCATCGGTCAAGTATGTGGGTCACATCATTTCCACCAATGGGGTCCAGACAGACCCAGCAAAAGTAGAAGTCCTAACCACATGGCCCCGATCACACACACTCAAGACCCTGTAGTCATTCTTTGGATTTTCTGGATACTACAGGCAGTTTGTGAACAACTACTCAATTGCTGTCTGCTCTCAGAACTTCACCCAGGAGTACCCGCCAACAGACCAGAAGAAAGTTCATTCCAGAAGGGGCAGTCCCCAAACAGAGTACTGGTAAGTGAACAAACCCTTTGACGGCAGATAGACTGAACAATATGAAGCCGCCTTCAGAGAACTCAAACACCTAAGTAAGGTGCCAGTGCTAGTCTTTGCGCATCCCATAAAACCATACACACTGCACACAGATGCCAGTTTAAGCGGTCTAGAAGCACTCTTGTTCCAGAAGCACCTAAAGGGACTTCATCCAGTGGACTCTGCCAGTTGCAGTTTGAACCCCTCTGAGAAATTGCATCCTGTGCACAAACATGAATTCTTGGCCCTGAAGCGGGCAGTTACGAAAGTTCCACGATTATTTGCATGGGGCCCAGTTTACAGTAAAGAGAGGAAAGAACCCACTCACCGATGTGAATACCACAGCAAAGCTACATGCAGCCAGGGGAACAGATAAGGGGAGTAAAGGAGTATTTCACTACCATTTCTGCATGATTTATTCCCACTTTCTAATTTTGAGAATGTATTTTCCACCCAGTACATTTTAAGTATATTTGCCACACATGCACAAAATTGTCAGCACCGTGCAATGTTAGCAGCAATGACACTATGCACTAACAGAGTGGAACCAGTAAAGATGGAGACAGAAGAGAGAATCAGCATCAGTTGTGTGCACTGCAGGAGACAATGTCACAAGTTGCTACGTGGTTGGCCATAAAAGTTGTTGTAACAAGTCACATCACTATATACAGTAGCATCAGGACTGTGTGTCTAATTCCATAGCAGTACCAAGCAAATAGCCAATGACTAAAGATGTCCGGTGTGTTTGAGACCTGGTGTGGAAGCAGAGTTCAGAGACTGGTCTACAGATGACATTATTTCCATATAAATAGAAATACTACCAGTCTGAAGAAGCCAGCAGTAAATACCCCCCAGTCCAAAAATTATCTGGACCCCTGGATGCAGCTGGACATCACTAGCTCTCAGCTCTCTCGAAATACAACTACAGTTCAGAATACCATAATGGCAGAACTGATACTGACACAGACGCATAATCCCGGCATCCACATCCTGATCCGCTAGCCTCAAATACGAACAGTGCAAATACAGCAGTAAAAGCAATGTGTCGGAAGCTCAATACGACTGATCACGCAACTCCTGCAAACCCTCACAGAGCAACTGGCATGCTGGTGGCCCCCCCAAATGCCATTCAAATAGCCTACCTCAATTTCATTAGCTTGGACCGGTCATCTTTGCCCCAGCATAGTAGGCCTAAACTAAAACAAGCTCAAAGGGAAAACTGTTTTACATGGAGTGATGTGCCTTGGAGAAAGGACATGATGCCAGTCAAGTGGCACCACTGTGCCCTATATCAAGCAATGAACCTCACCTCTCTTGACAATCACAGGCTGACCCACTGCGCCAAGATCCCGGACAAGTACTGGTCGCAGCATCTCCCCTCCTACCTCTCCGACATCTTAAACCCCAGCGCACAAGCATACACACTCAGAAACTCAGACTCTAGGTCCCTAGCTGTCCCTTACCAGTCTACTACCACTGGTCAGTCAGGTTTCAGCTACCGCATTCTCATGCTGTGGAACTCCCTCCCACAACGTTCGTTGCTTCACCTCCCTCTCGCACCTAAACTCCATGCTCCAAGCTCATTTCGTCCCTACCTGTGCTTGGGTCTAGGCGTTTCCCAATCACTAGTAAAATCTCAGGGTATGTCTGCACTTTTCTATGCCTGCCCCCTCTCCCAACCACCCTCCCCCTTCCTCTACCCCATATGTCTTTACTGAGCATGACAATTTCAACTCCTCACCTATGGGTTTTGTTCTCTCTAATTCTCCTAGACACATGTATAGAATGCTCAATAGACAATATTTATATGTATGTACCACACTGACTTTACTAGACCTACCTAGTACTCTAATCCTGTGTAATTATGTTAAGCTCATCCATTTTTGGATTCCTTGTCCTGACTGTTTATTATATTGAGTATAACCACAAGTCACACTATCTCTGTACATTATTTTTTTTAATTTCCTGTACTTGTAAGTGTAATTTATTTCCCCCACTGTATAGCAATGTTTACCTTTTTTTAATTTAGTCTTTCTATATCATTTATAAATGCCGCAATTTTACAGGCAGCAATACATCACTAATACCAGTTGATAACATCACAGTACATTACATGTATACTTGTAGCAGTAATGCAAGAGGAACATAAATTAACACCTTATTATTACTTCAGTATCCAGAGAATCATAGTTCCTCACTTAAGTTCAGTCTGTGATCCACTCAAAATCAAACCAGGCATATCACGGTGGGCCCTCCCCTCTCCCTCCCAGATTTTAGTCCCATTAAAATTCAAGGAACATCACAGGTCATATCCCTGAGAAACTTTTCAATGCAAAAGAACAACAAAATTTACATGTTCAGAACATAGCTTAAGGTACAAAATCATAATGCTTTAGTTGATATGATATCCACTTTTACCATTGTACATCAAATTTCTGAACTTTGTCCATCATCTTGGCAGAGTCTCGCTCAAGGGCATATATCTCCCTGGGCAAAACAATCCAGGCTTTTTTAGTGGGTATTTTATTTGTAAACCATAGTCTAGTGATAATTTTGTGGGCTGCTGTTATAAATTTTAAAATCTGTTTTAGCAAATTTTTATCAATTCGCAGACCTTCTGGTTTAATAAAAGTCAATATAAATGTGGGAGTGAATAAATCAGTAGTGTCATAAACTGCACCCAGCTCCTCGAGGATCTCCCTCCAAAACTTGGATAGCTTAGGACATGACCAAAGGACATGGCTCTAATTTGCTCCATCATCCCCACATTCTCTCCAACACTGTCCCTCCCCAAATTCTCCCATACAGGCCAGCAAGGCTGGTGTACGGAAGAAACGAGAATGGAGTTTCCACATGTATTCACGCCAGTATGGCGAGGAAAAGATTTTTATAGTTAGTAAAGCAGACTCATTCCAGTCCTGCACTCTGATTGATAACTGCAATTCCTATTCCCAACTAAGCCTGACTGAGTTGGTGGAGTCTCCCTGTCTTTCATTTAAGGCCTTATATATCTTTCTTATCAGGTGATCTGAGGTAGTTCCTCTAATATGAGCTTGTAACAGTTGTATTATTTGGGTAGGATTTTCAATTAGGGCCACAAGTGACCACTCATATGGCTGAAGGCATGATTTAAGATGTAAATAAGAAATAAAATATTTATGAAGCAGATGATACTCCTTCTGAAGGGAGACAAAGGGAAGAAGACATGTTCTGCCCACTAACTGGAAAATGAATAAAATGCCATATCTCTGCCATTGAGCTATATAGGGGCCTGAGGGACCTGCTCTCAAGTCTGCATTATACTTCAATGTTAACAGAACATTTTTTCAGGGAATGTAAAATAATTATTACTGACCTTAAGCCATATTTTTAAAGGGTTCCTGTGAACTTGGATAATTCATTATCCCATGACATAGGGGGCATTCCAAATAGGAGCTCTAAGTGTTGTATAGGTCCCCCCAAGTTACTTCTAATTGTTTCCAGTGTGCATCATACTGTTTATTTAGCCAGTGTAGGACTACCCTTAACTGTGCTGCCATCACATACTTTCTGAGATTAGGGAGGTTAAGTGCACCTCTCTCTCTGGCCAGTTACAGAACAAAATATCTAATTCTGGGTCGCTTTCCGCTCCAAATAAAGCGGGATATCATTCTGTCCCATGTCTGGAAATATATTTTGGCCAAGGTGAAGGGCAGTGTCTGAAGAAAGAATATGGGGGGAAGGGGGAAATACATTCTGCTTAATTGTATCTATCCTACTCAAAAAGCACAGGGGGAGACGTGACAAACGAGATAGATCTTCTGTCAATTTTAGGGTCAAGGGTTCGAGATTTGAGAGCTCTGCATGAATGGGGTTTCTTGTGAGATTTATTCCCACGTATCTCATCTCTTGTCTGTACCAGTTAAAGTGGAAGTCTTTTTGAGATGGGAGGGAGGTAATTGTACATCAACACCTTGGTTTTTGATTTGTTAATTTTATTATCCTGCTAGCTTACCAAATGTTTGTAGCCATTTCCATACTTCTGGGATGGACTGTTCAGGCTCGGTAAGAGCCAGCAGAATATCGTCCGAAAAAAGTGATATCTTGTGCAGGCGACCTCCCAAAGGAAGGCACTCTATGCCCCGAGAAGATCTGATGGCAATGGCCAGGGGTTCGAGATATAGAGCAAACAACACTGGGGACATTGGGCATCCCTGGCAGGTGCCCCTAGAAAGTTGAAATGCATCTGAAAGTGCCCCATCTGTCTTAACATTTTTTTAGGGGAGGCATAAATATTTTGTAATTGTTTTATAAGTTGTACCGGGAATCCAAAGTGCTCCAGAGTCTGCCATAAAAAAGACCAGCTGACCCAGTCAAATTCCTTTTCAGCATCTAACCCCAGCAGCACTAAAGGGATTTGTCTTTCCATGGCATAATCTACTAAGAAATGTGCATGCCTTATGGCATCATGAGCTTGTCTGCCCTTAATAAAGTCCACTTGGTCAGGGTCAATAATAGCTGGTAGTAAATGGTCTATTCTAGAGGCCATGGCCGACATGAACATTTTGTACTCAATTTAGCATTGAAATGGGGCGAAATGAGGAGGGGTGTTTAGCATCTTTATGGGGTTTAAATATGGCTGATATGGTGGCATACTTCCATGTCGGGGGGGTTCTCCCTCCTGGACCGCATGTAAGGCCAGAAGTAATATGGGTAGTAGCAGCTTTTTGAATTTGTTATAAAATTTAGAGGGATATCCATCAGGACCTGGCACTTTCAGGGTCTGAGCTTTTTTTTTTAGAACTTGGAGTAGTTCTCCCTCTTTGATTGGTGCCAGCAAGGCTTCAGCCTGTGGTGGGCTGATTCGTGGTATTGGTAAACTCTGTAAAGATGATTTGATGTTGCCTAGGGGAAGTTCCTCTTCTTTAGTGCACAACTCATGCTAAAACCGCTGCAGAATAAGTCTAATTTCCTGGGGTCTTTTTGCTACTCTCCCTGTTTTAGGATCTACCATGCTGGTTATGTTCAGTCTGGCTCTCTGTTCTCTCAATTTTCTTGCTAAATTTCTGGAGGCCTTAGGTCTCCTCTCATGATATCTTAACTTTAGATAAAATAGTTTTTGTTGTACCGATTGGTCTACTAATTTTTGTAACTTTTGTTTTACAATTCTTAATTGTTGTATTGTGGGGTCCTTTTGATCTGGCCAGTGCTGTAAATGTAATAGCTCCTCCTGCTGCAGGTCTTTATGTGTTTTTTTACCTCTGCCTTATTTTAATGACAGAAAATCTTATGCTCTCTCCTCTTAATACTACTTTTAAAGTATCCCACAGAATCGTGGGGGCAACTTCGTGTTGTGTGTTTTCTTGTTTAATTCTAGGTACAGCCTCCTGGACCAGTTCAAGGAACTCTGGGTCCCTAAGATGGGCAAGGTTCAGGCGCCAATTGGTTTGCTTATATTGCGCCCCAAGTCCACCCTGAGATATAAGGGAGCATGATCCGATAAAAAGGTGGTCTCATGCCATCTAAATGCTTGACCGTGGTAATAAAATAGTCCAGTCGAGCTCCACTTCACGTGCGGGGCCCAGTGGGTGTATTCTTTTGTCTTAGGAAAAAAATGTCACCAGGTGTCCACCAAGCCCAGAGAAGTGATGGTTTGTTTTGTGTATTTTTGGAAAGCATTAGATCTATGGGCCAGAGGGGTAGCAGCATCCAAAGAAGGGTTTAAAGTGATATTCAAGTCTCCCCCTAGCAGCAATTGTCCCTCCATGAGGGACATTAAATCCACAAAGAATTTTACTGCTAAGGGCTTCCCTGACCCAGGTGGGAAATAGATGCCAAGGTAATGGGTCTTGAGTACAGCTTGCCCGTCACTATAGCATAGCGTCCCTCCAGGTCACTAATCTCACTTTGTTTTTTAAAGGGCACCTCCTGGGAAAGTAAAATCACCACCCCTCCCCTTTTCCCACCCCATAGGACGATTCAGTTACTACAGAACACCCACACCTCTGAAATTTTTTATGTTCATCCAAGGACATGTGGGTTTCCTGCAGCATAAGCAGCCCCGGTCTCTCTTTTCTGAATAACTGAAATAATCGAGAGCGCTTTATCGGGTTACCAATTCCATTCACATTTAAAGATAAAATCAAAGTTGACTTTTCCATATCTGCTTCTGATCAGTCCTTGTATGCATATTTCCTGCATGTTAAAAGTACAATATATCCCCTTCCCACCGTACTTATGCCTTTTCACCCCTATGTTCAATAATATTGTATTATTAATTGCTTTATGTACTGTCACTGATATAAGCGAATTTTAATGTCTGCCTGTTGTTCTATTCAAACACCGTAACACTGTCCAAGTGTCTGGAACTACACAAGGATCTAAAAGATTCGGCACTAGGCCTATAACAACTAAACATGTGCAGACATGTTGCATTTTAATGTTATGCATGACGCTCTGTACGTTTAGGCCTGCCAAAATAACCAAATGCCAACAGGGCATCAACTTTTTTGTTCCAGCAAATTGTACCTGTTGTAACAGGTCTCTGAATCTGGCAGAAAATTTAAGCGGCTCCCAAGGTATGGAGAGGGCAGATACCTCTCCTTTGAAGAGGCAGACATATGCGCCCTGAGGGGGAGTGTCAAGGCAACGCCAAGGGACCCCAGCGCCACTATTTTCCTGGTACCTAGTGGTGCAGCAGGCCACACTGGAGATAAAAACAAGGAACAGAGACCCCCAGGAAATGGTCCCCATGTGCCTCATCTCCAGTAGGGCCTTATGTGTACATCAACCATTTAGGGATGAATTTCTGACCTACAATGGTCAGGTGAGCACGTAGTGCAGGAAAAAATGCATTAAGTCATGCCACCCTTCCTGGGCTATCATATAATTAAACAACAACTAACTACGGAGGACTATCAGCAAGCTTGGTGGGGGAATGACCCAGGGAAATTCAGAAACATCCTTCTGGTTCACTAACCTTTTTCCCCCATCTTATGGGCTTAGGAATATAAGCAGGATTTCCATTTCCCAATGTCCCCATCCCAAACACGCTTCCCCAAGATACGCTGCGTAGTCCCAATATGCAGAGTCACCTCTGCATCAAGATACCAGTTTTTAAGTCTCTGCAGAACCTCTCTTGCCACTCACTCCAGTGCAGGTCACTGAAATCTTTGTAAAAGTTGTTTTTCACATCCTCTAAGGTTGTGTGGCTCGGTCTCTTTCTGTACCCCAGGTCTCTAGCAGTGTCCCAAACAGCATCGCGAAGGCCTTGCTGAGTTTTCCTGAGTGAGAAGTCTTCCTGGGTGGATTGAACCAGATCCCTAAGTTGGAGTGCTTTTGTTGCTTCATCTGGTGTCTCAAAGGTTTGGGGGCCATCTAGAAACATGATTACTAGTCGAGCAGGGTATGGAGTAGCAAATTTTAGTTGTTGCTTTAAAAGACGGAGTATTGGAGCGTAGGCCCTGCACTTAGCTGAAACAGACTGGGAGTAACTGTCAAAATAAATTTGCTTTCCTTTATACTTAGTGTGCCTCATTCTCCAGGCTATGGTAAGGATAGTTTGTTTAGTAGTATAGTTTAAAAACTTCATTATGATGGAGCGAGGTTGTCCGTCAGTCTGAGTTATTTCGGCGATAGAGCCCGATGGAGTCGCTCTATGTCGAATTTAAAAGCTGGATCTAATTGCAGAGAGTCGCGGAGGAGCTCCTCCACAAATTTTAAAATCTCTCTCCCTTCTTCCTTCTCCAGAATCCCATGGAACTGGAAGGGGACAGGATCAGTTGTGTTCCAGGACAGTAGCTGCTTCTTGTTGATTTCACAGGGTTTCTTGTGGATTTTACTTGGTAGAAGGTTATTTCTTTTCTTTCTTACTTCTAAGGGGCTAGCAGGGTATTGTTTTGGGGGCTGTTGGAAGTTTGAAAACTGGTTTGGTGGCTGTAAGTGGGCTCATTTGTTGGATGTTTCACTGTGTAACAGGCTGCGCTGGTGGAGGCCTATTTCTTCTGATTTAAAACCTATTTGGTGGGATTTGCTTGGGCCTGGTTATTTGAATTGGAGATCTATATCTGTTAATTTCAAGCCTATTTTGATGTGTTGTTAGTGAAGCTGATTGAATTGGAGACCTGTTTCCTTTGGCAGCAAACATATTTTGGGGGCTTTGAGTTGAATTTTAATTCCTTGTTGCTGACTTCAGTAGCTGCAAAGGTTAGTGCATAGTGGTGGAAGGGTGTTAATGGTCTGGCCAGGTCTCACTCAGCTAACTGACTGGAGGCAGAGCTGAATCAGTTTTGTGGTGTTAGCTGCTTTGTCTTCTCAGAAGGAACTGGAAGGGGACAGGATCGGTTGTGTTCCAGGAGAGTAACTGCTTCTTGTTGTTTTCACAGGGTTTCTTGTGGATTTTACTTGGTAGAAGGTTATTTCTTTTCTTTCTTACTTCTAAGGGGCTAGCAGAGTATTGTTTTGGGGGCTGTTGGAAGTTTGAAAACTGATTTGGTGGCTGTAAGTGGGCTCATTTGTTGGATGTTTCACTGTGTAACAGGCTGCGCTGGTGGAGGCCTATTTCTTCTGATTTAAAACCTATTTGGTGGGATTTGCTTGGGCCTGGTTCTTTGGCTGCTGGGCTCGGAGGGGAGACACAGGGCTGATACACTCTCTCTCAAGTCGGGTGTCTATCCAAGACCCACCCTCCCTCCCACAGTTCTGCTAATTTATAGGGAACACCTGCCCTGCAATTGGAGGAAAAGGCTGCATGTGCAGCTCATGTAGTTCTAGCCACTGGGGGTTGTATTTAAAGGCTGGGAGAGAGGAGTTTAGGGAGTTGTTCATTTCCCTTATAAGTTTACTGTGTTGTACTGCACCTAGTAACAGGGTTACCGGTCTACTGTGGGACTGTATCTAAGATTAGTGGGTGACCTGATTAGGCAGTAGGGGTGTATCTTGGACTAGGGGGAACCTGGTGGCTCACCCAAGGAAACCTACTTGGAAGGGGATGGAACCACACGTCATTAGGGCCGGCATCTTTGGGAGGGTGGTGGGGTGCACAGGGTGTGGAGCAGCCATGATACTGGACTGGGCTTGGAAGTTCGGTGGTTGCCCAGTGTGCTACCAGCTGGCACAGCTTAGGGAGGAGGTTTGGGGATTAGGAGACAGCTGGGGAAGGGGAGGTATGGTTGGGGAAGGGGGGGATCTCCACAGGGTTGCACCAAGCACTAGGCGTGGGGCATAGGGAAAGAGTGCAGGAGAATACTCAGGGGTCACATAGGGACCCTGGCAGAGGGGTCCAAAAGGACACTACCAAGGAAGCAGGCAGGTAACTGGGGACCCTCACAAAGGGGGACAGAGGGACAACATCCTCAGGGAAGTAGGCAGATGGCCGGGGCTGGACAGAAGGAAGCAAGGCGGGGAGGTGGATCAGACCTTACACTCAGTAACCGCTTCAATTCTCTTCTTCTGCTCAAGGATGAGGGGGGTGATGTAGCCATGACAGGGGTGGTTAGAGATGGAAAGGGAGTGGGGGGCAGGAGGCGGGGCTGGATAGCAGGAAGAACAGGGGAACCTGGAATGCAAATGGGGAGCAGTGAATCAGAGCAGGAGGGCAGGGGAAGAGAGAGGAAAGCGCAAGGAGAAGAACCAGTTGGGAGGAAAGGTAAAGGAGAAGGACCAGAAGTACAAGGAGGATTCAGTAAAGGAGCTGAGGGTTTAGGCCAGGGGAGCACGACAAGCAAGGAGGGACTAAATGGAGACAGGAAGGAAGGGAGGATGAGCCAGGCTAGTTTAGCAGATGGGGGAGAAGGACCAGTCGCGAGCAGTGAGGAGGGAGTTAGCAAGGTACAGAAGAATACTCAGGAGAAGGAGGTCATAGGATTGGAGGAGGGTGGCAGGGTAAATAAGGAGGGTGGCATGTGACACCCAGATAGAGAGGAGGAACAAGGAGCCGGCTGGGTGGAGGGGCCAGCAGAAAGGATGAGGGACATGGAAGGAAATGGAGAAAGGAGCGGTCAGAGTGCTCCTGTTGGGGATTCTATGATCAGGGTATCAAATGGGATAAGGAGGAGAAGCCTGGCCAGTTAGAACAAAATGCTCCCTGGACTAAGATTGCACAGGGCCAAGCACAAGGTATATCAGCTGGCAAAGGATTGTGGGGGTTCCCCGGACATACTGGTCCACCTGGGTACAAATGACATTGAGGGAAATAGTGAGCTAGAGATACAGGCAAGATTCAGGGAGCTTGCCAGGGTCTGTCATGACATAGGATGCACAGTTTCCTTCTCAGAAATCCTGCCAGTGCCAAGGGCTAGTGGGGAACACAAAAGGAAGATTAGGGAGATAAACCAGTGGCTCAGGGAGTGGTGTGAGGCCAGAGGGTATGGGTTGATGGGGGATTGGGGGGAGACCTGGGAGGATAAGGAGCTGTATGCTAGAGATAGGCTCCATCTCAATTTGGAGGGAGGAATCCTTAAGTTGAAAAGGGGTTCATTGGTGAAAAGTGGGGTTTAAACTTGTGAAGGGGGGAGGGATGGGAGAAAAGGCTGTCAGGGGTGCCGATAAAGGAGGGACTCTGTCTCCACCCCCGGGGAGCTGGAGGATTGCAGGAAAAGGATGACTGGTAAAGTGCAGACCAGGGGAAAACAGAATCCCCATGGGAACATGAGCAGGGGAAATGGAAGTATAGGGAAAGGGTGGAAGGTAGTCCTGCTAAATGCCAGGAGCTTGGGCAATAAAATGCCTGAGCTCCAGGCGATGCTAACTGAGGGAGCAGTGGATGTGGCAGCGGTCACTGAGACCTGGGCCACTGCAGGACATGACTGGGACCTGAACCTGGAGGGTTACACTATGTTCAGGAAGGACAGGGGGGAGGGAAGGGGAGGAGGGGTAGCAATGATAGTCAAAAACTGCATTGGCATAGGGGGAGTAGAGGAGGCGGAGGGAACCATGGAGGCGATTTGGGTCACCTTGATAACAAGGGAGGAGAGTAAAAATAGGAGTGGTGTATAGACCCCCTGCACTGGCGGAGGAGCTGGAGGAAGTCTGGTGGCAGATGTTGGGAGACACTGCAGACTGGGCAGAGGAAGGGTGGTGGTGTTGGGGACTTAAACATGCCAGGAACAGACTGGGAGACTATGACATCCTCTGTGACCAGGGAACAGAGGTTGTTGGATGTCTTTCAAGAGGCGTCCCTAACTCAGCAGGTGGGGAACCGACCATGGGAGGCACGGGTACTGGATGTGGTCCTGGCAGACAGTGACCAGATTAGGGGCCTGGAGGTAAGGGACCCATTGGCGGGAGTGACCATGCCACGGTCTGGTTCTGCCTGGACCTAGGAGGAGTAGAAGGCTGCACAAAGCGGAGTAACTGACCTTGGGAGGAGGATTTTAAGGAAATGGGAAGGATCCTTAAGGAGCATTTGGATGTGATTGGGTCAGACATGGACGCTGATAGTAGGTGGGAAATCATCAGGAGAGGGGTGCAGGATGCTACCAGCACCTGTGCAAGAGTAAGGCAATGCGGTGGGGCCGAAAACCCTGCTGGTGGACCAGGGAGGTCCAGGAGGTGGTGCGGGAAGAAGGCAGCCTATAGGCAATTCAAGTGCTCAAGGAGTGAAAGGGATCGAGGGAGTATGAGCTGATGGCTAGAAGGGCCACTAGGGTGGTGAGGCGGCTAAGGCAAGGAAGGAGCAGAACCTGGCCAGGGAAATTAGGAGAGGAACAAGGGGTTCTTTAGATACATTGGGGAAAAGCGAAGGGTGAAGGGCAGATTAGCAGGATTAAAACAGGGAGAGATGGGCACAAGACCAGGGGAGCAGGCTGAGGTACTAAATGAGTACTTCACCTCAGTTTTCACCAAGGAAAATGGGGTGCTGCATCATACATGGGAGGAGACAGAGATACTGAGGAGGGGACCTTACCGATCGGCAGGTCTGGGGAGAGGGAGGCATCACTGGCAGGAGGTGGGGAGGGCTAAGCAGGGAGAAGAGGTAGCGGAAGTGGAAATCACAGCAGAGAGAGTGAGGAAGCCCTCAGCTCTCTTAAGATGAGAGAAACACCGGGGCTGGATAAATTACATCCCAGAGTGCTGAAGGAACTTGCGGATGTCCTGGCGAAACCCCTGGCAGAGCTTTTCACCATCTCTCTGAGGACAGGGTGGGTGCCCCAGGACTGGAAGGTGGCACATATAGTGCCTATCCACAAGGGGGGATCAAGGGAGGTGGCAGGGAACTACAGGCCTGTCAGCCTGACATCGGTGGTGGGCAAGGTGATGGAGGGCATTGTCAAGAAGAGGCTGAGGGGGACCTGGAAAAGTCAGGGTGCCTGGACGATAGACAGCATGGATTCGTCCCGGGGAAATCGTGTCAGACAAACCTTGTGGAGTTCTATGACTGGGTGACGAATGCCTTGGACCTGGGTAGACCAGTGGATGTCCTCTTTCTAGACTTCAGCAAGGCATTTGACTCTGTTCCTCACGTGGGCCTGTTGGATAAGCTGGGAGAAATGGGGGTGGGGAATCAGATGGATAGGCAATTGGCTCCAGGACCGGACCCAGAGGGTCATAGTTGGCGGGATAGTCTCATCCCCAAGGAGGGTCATTAGTGGGGTCCCACAGGGATCAGTCCTTGGGCCCCTCCTGTTCAGCGCCTCGTCTCTGACATAAGGACAGGAATCAGGGTGAGATGAGTCTCTTGCGGATGACTCAAAACTGGGGCGGTGGTGGAGGAGGAGGGTGGCCTACAGGGGACCTGGAGGCTCTGGAAGATGGTCTAGAAAGTGGAAGCTGAGGTTCAATGCAAGGTACTCCACCTGGGGGCAGTAACCCGGGCCAAGTGTACACCCTGGGAAATACTACAGAAGTCTCGATGGCTGAGAGGGACCTGGGGTGGTGGTGGATGTCAAGATGAACAACTCGGAGACTTGTAGGAGGGCAGCAGCCAAGGCCAACAGGATGCTGGGATGCATCGCTGGGGAATCACCTCAGAAGGAGGGAAGTGATACTCCCTCTGTAAAACTGCTTGGTGAGGCCGCACCTTGAATACTAGTGCAGTTTTGGAGGCCACACTTAAAGAGGGACATTAAACTCCTGGAGAGGGTCCAGAGGAGGGCAACCAAAATGATTTGGGGCTTGGGGGACAGGACCTATGAGGAGAGGCTCGAAGAGCTAAATATGTACACATTGGAAGAGAGAAGGGACCGGGGGGACATGATAGAGGTCTTCAGGTACATGAAGAGGGTAAATTGGGGAGGAACAGTCAGGGTGCTTCGAAGGAAGGAGGAGGGGGCCACTAGAGGGCATGGGTGGAAGCTGGAGAGGGGGAAGATTCAGGGGAGAAAGGAGGAGGTGCTACTTCACTGAGAGGGTGGTGGAGCCATGGAATGTGCTGCCTAGGGGGCTGGTGGAGGCAGAGACGGTGGAGGGGTTCAAGAGGGGGTGGGACAGGTACAGGGAAGGGTTCTGGAAGCAAAATCCAAAGCAGCAAGAATATCCGGAACTGGGAAGGGAGAAGCCAGAGAAGGCGAGGGGGACAGCAAGGTCAGCACCCAGGGTGGAGGCTGACCAAACGAGCAGACACGAAAGACCGTTGGGCCTATTCTGCTGGCATTTTAGTATGTATTCTCAAATTATTCCTGCACGATCTGTTTTCCAAATCCTCACATTTCTCTTTTAGAGCATGCTGTTCATCTAGCAAGTGCACTACCATATGTTCCAGCCTGTCAGTCCGATCATCTAATCCAGTATGTTGCGCTTCTACCGCTCTAACACGAGTTGAAAGTTTACTGATTTCTGTAGTTAATTCTGACCGGAAAGTTTACTGATTTCTGTAGTTAATTCTGACCGGAAAGTACGAACCTCCGTCCTGAATTCCTGCAGCTCTGCTAGAATGGTAGTATTGTTGGGTTGTTGAGAGGAGGCCCCATTTGGAGCCGTCATGTCTGGTCGAATCTCTACAGAGCTTAATGAAGGGAGAGAGAATCCTGCCGAATCCTTGCTTCTGGGGGTGCATACAATCAGTTTTTTGCCTCCCATTCAATGCTGTGGCTCTCCCCGATATTTTTTGATCATTTTTGTGTTTTATTTGTGTGAGAGTCTGTTTTTAGCCCAGGATCAGCAGAGCTAGGTTTTACCGTTGCATCCCGGTCGATGATGTCACTGGAAGTCCGCAATGTTGATCTTATGTATGGAATGTTTAGATTCCCCGGGTCGACCAAGAAAATGGGACAGCATTGTCTCAGTGGGCTTACCCAGTCAACAAAATTCAAATAAATAAAACATCCACAAGGACGTGAGGTCATAGTCTAAGGCCGGGGGGGGGGGGTTTAAGAGCAACAAGTGCAAATTCTTCAGAGAGAGTGGTGGCACCATGGAATGGGCTACCTGAGGAGATGGTGCAAGCCAAGACTGTTAGGGAATTCAAGAACACGTAGGATAGATACAAAGGAACTGTGATGAAGCCAGGAGAACATGGGGGGGGTTTAGTCCATAACAAAAACAAACATGGGCAGACCAGATGGATCAACGGTCCCCATCTGGCAATACTTTCTATGCGTCTATGTAAAAACATTGGAAAACCTGCCCCAGATGACTCAAAAGAAAGACTTTACCAAATAGAGCTGCACCCAATGTAAATATCAAAACCAGAGGACCACTGTCTAGAAAAAACAATGACAACATTCTGGTGATAACCACACCTTACCACCTGCAGGGGACCCTCAACCTGAAGGTCTGAACTCACTCAGCTTACGGCAGTCATTCTGAATAAGAGTAAACAGAATATTTTGACATTATATATGTGTGTGTGTATGTACGTACGTACGTACACACACACACACACATTCCCTCAAGTTATTTTCATTACAAAAGCATCAGATAAGGGGTGATTTGCTCCTTCTCTTTTAAATATTACAAAATAATGAATTAATGTCTCAACGTGGTTTTAGATTCAAATCAATGAATAATAACCTCAAATTACATGACAGGCAATTAATAATACCAAGAACAAACTCTGTTAAGAGATATCATTTCTTTACAGTTTGGGCAATGAGAATCTGGAATACTTTATCAAGCCACATAGTGATGGCACCATCTTTTGAATCTTTTAAAAACAGGCTTGATACTTTTCTTATGAACGATAGTAATTAATCTACCCACTATGGTGTGGAAGACAATTAAATGGGCTCGTCGCCTACTTTGTCTTCAAATATCCAAAGTATATATGCGTTATAGGATGGAGTGAGTTTTTAAACTGTACACTGCTTGACATGTTGGGCACCTTGGACCCAGCCAAGGAACCCAACTGGACCCAAAATGTAAGTTCCCTGGTGAATGCCTACAACTGCACTCTAAACAGGGTATTAAATAGCTGGTATAGAATAGCAAAACGCTAAGCAAAAGAGGGGGTAATGCTAACCATTTTCAGAAATGCTTAGCAGTAGACTGCTAACCATTTTTGGAGTGAGTCCATGACACAGTACACAACATTAATAAAATGATGCAATTTTTAAACATGTTGCTAATCAGTCTGTGCCAAATGCTATGCATTTTCACACGTATAACTGCTAATCCATTTTCTCAGCTTATTTAAAACGCTGCTAAATGACGCCACCCAAAGGACACCTCTGTACCGGATGTTTGCACAGAAGCACAGCTACCAGTGGACCTATGTTTTGGTGTCTCGGTCGATGGAGCATCTGAAGAGACCTATTTAGAGTACACCCAGAGATTGCGTCAGCAGCTACAGAAAGCTTACCAACTTACCTCTGAGGCAGCAGCCAAGAGCAACCTTGCAAACAAGAATAGGTAGAACAAAATAGTTTGTCACCAGGTGGTACAGGTTGGAGACCATGTACTTTTGAGAAACTTGAGCCTTCAAGGAAAACACAAGATCCAAGACTGCTGCGTGTCAGAATCTCACATCATAGCAGAACAAATGCTAGACTTGCCAGTTTACAAGACTTACCAGGAACAAGGCAGAGGCCCAGAAAAAAACTGTTCACAGAAACCATCTCCTGCCCACTGGTGAGGATGCACCTGAGCACGCTAATGAAACTGAACACCCATTGGCCCGGAGACCAAAAACTCAGAGTCAAACAATCCCCCAAAGAACTGAATTACTAAGTAATGATACCAGTGTTCCAAATGTAGCTTCTCTTCAGGAGGCAGTATACAACAGTGATGATGACACAGTCTGTTGCACCAGAGTACCTAATGTACCGCAATGTCTGTCATTCCAGCCAATGGACTGAAGAAATTAAAAACCATCCACTAGTAGAGCCCCTACTGAGGACTACGCAAGTCGTGAACTGTCTTACAGCCTGAACCCAAAAGTAGCACTCTTTGTGCCAGAGGAAATGGCAATTGAGCAAATCGCAGACCCAGTTAAGGACAATGATGTGGAGTTGGAGTTTCAGAAACAAATCTCAGAGACTGAAGTAATTACTGTTATTTCAGACACTGTCCTTATGCTGGACATGAAGCCTGAAGAGGAAGAAGCGCTACGTATTCCTGAGGAAGAAGCAATAGCCGGCCCAGTGGCACTGAGGATTGAGGTGCTGGATGCCACACCTCATGCCACGCTGGTGATCCGGGTTCGGGAATAAGCCAGGGTCGTCGGGGGGGGCGAGGAGCTGGACTGAACCATCGTAAATTGACTCTCCTCTCCCAGGGAAGGATGTGGGGTTCCTGGCTCTTGGCTGCCTCTGGGTGGAGGACAGGTGGTCGCACCAAGCCGTACAGGAGCCCCGGCAATCACTAGAGGTGGGGTGCAAGGGGCCGGTACCAGCGCCACAGAGCATATACACACCTGCATGCGCATGCATCGCCATGTGTTGAGGTCCCAGGGTCGGGGAGGAAAAGCACAAAAAAATCTAATAAAAGAATATGGAAAAGAAAAAAAAGGGAAGAAGCAGCGTTACCCACAAAGTCTGGACATGAGCCCAAGCCAATTATCCAACTCAGTTTTGATACCTCTGACCTCCCCATTCATGTAGCCCATAAATCGACAGCACCAAAGGTGTACGTTTTACCCAATGTTCCATGTTTTTGAACAGAACTACAGTTCAAGATGGGAAAAGTAAACTGAGGTTACCAGCTGTTACATGTGGATAGAGAGGTAACATTTGTCTTGGCAGAAACATACAACGTGTAAATAAATGCCCTGAGTAGATAGGCATCAGGTGTCAGCTAGAAATGAATATATTCCATGTCTCGTTAATGTTACAGTTCGTTTATCCAGTTTGTCTTGCTAATGCTACAGCTCGGGTATTTATTTCATTTATTTTGATTAGTCTTTTCTGTGCTTTTGTATGGACGTTGACATTTTATTACCTGTCTGCATTGTTCTGAGTGCTCACGCACTGGGACATTCTGTTTTTAGATCCCTCAAACTGTGCTGTTTAGGTGCTGTATTTTGTTTTTGTGATTTATTAGGGTTTTTTGTTTCTTGGTTATTTTGTGCTTTGTACTCTTTTTTTTTTTTTGGGGGGGTGGAGAATTATTTTATTCAGGGGAATTGTTTTAGGTGTTTTAAGAATTTGAATACCTTGCTGTTGCTAGATACAGCATATAGTTATGTGCTGGTATGGTGATGTGGCGTTCAGGCGCTACTCTCCCCCGCCAGGCTCAGGGATCTCGGTCCTTTCGACTGTCTCTCACTCCCTGCTAACGTGTATATGTGGTGCCACGCTTTGGGGATAGTGTGGGGGAGGGTGGGGGCTGGGCTTGATGGGGGTGTGGAAAGGGGCGGGCAGACTAGGGTGGCGGGGGTCAAGGGAGGCGCCCTGGGGCAAAATGGGTCCAGGAGAGGGTCCTCCTGCCTGGTTCCTATACCCAAAGGCTCCACATTTAGTGGGAAAATAGAGCGGTCTTCCCCGGCTGCCCATCCTACTCGGGCGGTGTTATGCAACGCCAGGTCCATTACGAACAAGAAAGCAGTGATTGCTGATCTTGTTGGAACATTGGACCTGGCATGCATCACCGAGACCTGGTTGGATGAAAATGCCAGTCCTGTATTGGAGGCAGCAGTGGCAGCCAGGTATTTGGTGATACACTGCCCAAGGTTGGATCACAGGGGTGGGGACGCAGCCATCTATTTTAGGTCAAAAGTAGGCCTTACAGATGTGCCAGTGAGGGCTACTAGATCCTTCGAGTGTATTGTGGGCGCAGGTGTGGGTTGCAGGCACGGCTCCAGATAAGCTGCGTACAGGGCTTATTTACGCTTGGTAAAACTGCATTTACGCTACTTTTTTAACATGGTTTGCGTATCAAATACGCATGAAAAGCAAGGTCAATATGAGATACCCTTTAAGGTGTTTTCACCCTCAGGTCGTGTCCTCCTTTTACCTTTTAAAAAACCAAAACAAAACACTGATCCGCTCCAGATCGCCCCCCCCCCACATGTCTGTAAAGGCAGACAGCACGCATGAATTTGCAGCATTCACAGTGCCCTCCCAGAGCCAGTCTCACAATTGGTCAAACAGCTCTTTTCACTAAGCAACCAGGCAGGAATTCCATACTCGGCATAGCAGACAGATGGCGGGCAGGCAGGCTGGATCGGTGGCAGTAGGGTTATTTCACACAAGCGTGACGGTTGCTGCGACTCTTCGAGCAAACTTGATGAGAACACGGTAATGATGTGCAAACTAAGAATAAAAATGCCCCATAATTTGACTTTTTTTTTTTTAACCAATTAGATTTTGCCGGTCGCTTTGTTTGTAAGTGCAAAACGGGGGCTTTGTAGGATGTAGAGGAGTAAAAGTCATGCTTTATGGTGGACTGGCAGTGTGGCCGTATGTTTAATTTTTTTGTTTTAAATCGGATTGCTGTAGGCTACAGCAATTGGATTTAAAAGAAACAACAGGAATTTAAACAGAGTGTGTGTTCTCTTTCTGTACACTGTCCTGTCTCACTTCCCCATAGAGTACACTGTATGCTGCTGAGACTAGTGTATTACAATTTACAGATGGTATCCATGCTAAGTTAATAAACTTATATAGGCGTATGTGTTTAAGTTGTACTGTGAGTTGCTTGCAGTGACACTGTGTGTTGTGTTGTGTGTTGCCTTGAGTTGATTCATTTGTATTGTACTTTGAAATGATGTGCTGGCAGCTGCAGTTTAGTTCCAAATTTTCAAATAATATTTAAGAGAGGAAGGTTGGAATTTTCCAATTGCTGTAATTAGTGTAAGGCACACACACACACAGTCCTGCATTCTGCAGCAAGTAGTCTGCACTGACAGTGGCACTGTGTGTCTGACTGCACGTATGAACTATAATTTGTATAACTTTTACACAGAGAAGACAAATTAAAACCTAGTAGTGGCCTTTTCTTCTCAGGCTAAATTTCCAATACCACACAGTTGTAGATAGGGTGGACCTACATACAACTATGTAGTGATCATGTTTATTTATTTATATACTGTTGGATTGAGTGTTTTCCGTCTGTCCGGCAGAACTGCACTGAACCATACTCAGCCTGGTCAGTATGCTGCATATTCAAAACTCAGGTCGGAATTAAGTTTTGCAGCCACTAGTCAGCAGGGATAGTGACCAGGAAAATCCACTATCCAGATTTCCTGCTACCCTACAGACTTTAATACTGGCTGATGCAAAATGAACCAGGCTTCAGAATTTGGACAGTGGGCCAGTATCAAATTCAACCCCAGAGAAGGCAGTCTCATTCTACTTTTTTTTTTTTTAAACTGGTTTGTTTGTCATTATGACCAGAGATTATATGACCTGACACTGCTTCCAGCCAGCCACCTCCACCCCCTAATTTTTCTAACACTAACTGGTGTTTGCTTGGATTATATGCCATTTTTTATTTTAATTTTTAAAGACTCCGGGATCAAAAATAAGTGTTGCAGCCAGGCAGCCACCAGTCAGCAGTGCTGCTAGGCTAGTGATTTGGAAAATCCACTAACCCTAGTTGCCCTGTAGACTTTTATATGGTGTGTGCCACAGCCCACAGTATAAAAGTCTGTAGTAGTGCTACCTGAATTATCGGTCCCTAGGACTGCTGTCTGGCGGCTGCAGCCTGCAGAATGTGTTTTTTAATAATGCGTTACAAATGAGTGACACATGTGCTCATTTCCTAGAAAATGTACTCTTCAGCCAAATGCAGAGTCTCATTTGTACACATCTGAAACTGGTTTTACTCACCTCATTTTAAAAAATGAGGAGTAAAATACTCATACCCAAATTTCTTATCTGGAGCCCTGGTTGCAGGATAATTCTAGTCTACCGTCCATCCGGGGGAAGGAAGGATTTCCTGCAGAAAGTCATGGACTTCAACGTCGACGTGGTGTTGGAGTCCCCCAGATGGCAGGTTCTGGGGGACTTCAACGCCTGGCTCAACGAACTCTCACAATTTGGCCAAGACTTCCTCCAACTAATGATTTTGTTGGGCTTCACACAGGCTGTTTCCTCTGCAACCTGTAATTGTGGTCACTCGTTGGATCTGGTGTTCCTACTGGGGATGGAGATCTCTGACCTGGTCGTGGAGCCGGTTGGTTGGTCTGACCATCACACTATAGGGTTCAGTTTCAAGGCTCCCACCAATAGTTCTGCCCCTATGGAGATAGTCCGGTATTGCCCTTTAAGGGGTTTGACCCCTGAGGGTCTTATGGCGGTGCTGGACCTATCAAGTATGCCGAGGGAATGCTCGGATCCTGGTGACATACTACTGGCCTATAATAAGGCTGTGTCAGGGGCCCTGGATTCAACAGCTCCTGTCCGTGTTCACTGACTCACTCACTCACCCTTCGTCCTCGGTCCCCTTGGTTTGATGGGACCTTGAAGGAGCTGAGGTGAGTAGGGTGAAGATTGGAGCGAGGCTGGCAGAAATCTGGCTTGGTTGAGGACAGACTTAAATTGATGACCCATTATAAGGATTATCAATCGGCTGTCTCCTGTAAGAAGGCAGAGTTGCTGTCCAAGGAGATTGCCGCGGTAAGAAATTGACTGGCTCAGCTCTTCCAAACTGTCGACAGGTTGTGCAATCGAGCCGGTCTTCAGATTCGGAGTGCGTTTTTACAGTATAAATGTGACGAGTTCCCTCGATTCTTCGCAAATAAGGTTGTCACTATCAGGTCAGAGATCAGATCATTCTAATGAGTGGGGCGGCAGTCAGTGGGAGGTTACAGGCACCCAGTTTGCCTGGTCTGACTTTGATCAGTTGGCGATCACGGACATTGTGAAGATTATCCAGGGTATGCATCCAACTTACTGTAGTTTGGATCCTGGTCCAACCCGCATCCTCGTGGGGAGTGTGGAGGTCATCGGACTGATCCTAGCGGAGGCAGTCTGGGGTTCGTTGGATACAGGGGTGTTTCCATACCTCCTGAAGGAGCATGGTGACCCCTCTTTTGGAGGAATCTTCCCTCGACCTCCAACTGTCTCGAAAACTACAACTCTAACCTGCCTCTTGTGGGCAAGATTATTAAGAAGGTAGTTGCGTTGTAGCTGGATCATCTTACCACCTATGATGTCTTTGATCCTCTCTAGTCGGGATTTAGGAAGAGGCACAGCACCGAGATGACACTTGTTCATCTACATAATGATCTCCTGATAGTGAGAGATCAGAAGAGCCATTCGATCTTGGTCTTCCTTGATCTCTCTGCAGCGTTTGACACAGTGGCCCATGGTGGGTTATTGGAGTGCCTGCAGATGATCTGTAGACTGTTGGGTTCAGTCCTCAGGTGGTTCCATTCTTTCCTTACTGGCAGGACTCAGAGTGGTTGGGAATTGTTTTCCTTTGCCCCTCTCCCTGTCCTGTGGGGGTGCTGCAGGGCTCAGTTTCATCACCCATGTTGTTTGCAGTGTATGTGCTGCCATTGGGAGACATTATAAGGCGGTATGGGCTGAGTTTTCACTGCTAAGTAGATGATACTCAGTTATACACATCTTTTGTGCCCAAACAGGGTCAGGCTGTCTCAGTCTTTAACAACTGCCTCTCAGAGTCAAGACTGGATGAGTGCTAACTAGTTGAGCTTGAACCCGGACAAAACTGAGGTGTTGGTCGTGGACCCAGGTCATCGGGTAGCGGGGTTATCTCCTGTCCATCCATCCGAACTTGTGCTGGGTGGCAGCAAGCTGATGACCTCCAAACAGGTGCGAAATCTGGGTGTTATGCTTGACAGCGGGCTGGCACTTAAATCTCAGGTGTCAACCATTGTTAAGACCTCTTTTTACCATCTGAGGAATACTGCCTGAATAAAACACCTTGTTCCGCCTGATGATCCTCCTACAGTGGTCCACGCCTTTGTGACCACCCGCCTGGATTACTGCAATGCTCTGTACCTAGGGTTGCCAAGGGTGGGTATCCACTGCCTGCAGCTGGTGCAGAACACGGTGGCCAGGTTGCTGACTGGCATATCTAGATCTTGCCTTGTCACTCCTGTGCTCCGCAAACTGCACTGGCTGCCAGTGCGGTGGAGGATCACCTTCAAAGTTGGTTTGCTGTCCTATAAGGTCCTATACAGAGAGGGACTGCTGTATTTGCAAAATCTCCTCTGCTCCTACTGCCCCCTCCGTTCCACCCACGAGGGATTGCTAGGGGTTCCCAGGATCTGTTTGAAGACATCAGGAACCAGATCATTTGCTTTTGTGGCCCGACCCTGTGGAACACTTTACCTCATCGGGTGAGAGAGTGCCTGACCGCTGACTCTTTTAAATGTGCATTCTAGACACACCGGTTTAGTTTAGCACTTCCTGAAGATTACTAGAGTTTCCTGCCCTTGTTATTAACTACTGCCTTTTTTATTAAATATTTTTAACTATGCTGATAAATTAACTGTTTAAGTTTTTATTATTCTGTACCAGCGCTTAGTTTGATTCCTGTAGAAAGGTGCTTTTTATAAATACAATAGATTTTGACATGTACTTTTACTTTGACATCTGAATGCTTAAGCCACTGCCATTTGGACTTATGGACCATATGGACAATGCCTTAATGAGGATGCCAAGAGTCTACCAGGATGGACTGTGTAAGCACCCCCCCCCCTCCCGAACTGTGGGCTTACTACCAGTCGCCTTTGCCCTCAAGGCACAAATATTCGCCCTCTGACCCCAAGACTGCCAAAGTGGGGGACCAGAAGGGCAGTAGTGCAGCAGTCCAGAAACCCTTGTGGGATGAGGACCAGAGCTCCACCAGCTACGTCCATGGCCATTGCTTCTCATCACCGTCTGTCCTCAGGCCCCTCTGGCGTACCTGGGATCGAGCCAAAGTGCAGAAGGAAAGAAGCTGCATGTGTCTTTGGTTCCTGAAGCCCAGAAGCCAAAGATGGGCTGGAAAACAGGAATGGAGGAGCGCGGTAGCAATGTCAAGCTGCCATGCAGGAGCAGAAGAGAGCAAAAGGGAGCTGGAACTCTGTGAGTTAAATCGGGCCGTGTGCCTGCGTCTGTAAAGACTTCCAGTTCCGAGAAAGCAGCAGAGTCAGCAGCAGAGTGGAATCACACCATCAGGTGCCCTGTAAAGTACTTCTCAACCCCAGAACTGCAAGCGGGTTCAGAAAGAGAAAAACGGTAAGTGCAAATGCACACACAGTGGGACAGCAGTGCAGACAGCCGCCTTCCATGGAAAGAAGCATCCGACTCTGATATGGGCTAAGTGCACAGAAAAATAAACACCTCCTTAGCCCCAGGAGTGTAAACAGGGCCAAGACATGCAAAATCAACCTTGGGGAATTGTTGTTACAGCAGCAGTAAGCTGTCAAATGGGAACGCTCTAATGTAAACGAAGATGGCAGCCCCCATGCTTGAAGAGACAGCTGAGCAACATGGAAAGGGAAATTAAAGGTCAGATCATATTTGCCCGTGAATTTCGTTCAATAGTTAAGCAGTGTGAATCAGACACAGTTTGCACGTCGACCAGAGACTAGCCAATCAGCCATCGAGTTTCAGCCTGCATAAAAGAGACTGTTTTCCAAGGTTCAGGAATCATTTGAGTCCTCCTTCAGGGAGAGGACTGTGCATCAAGGCGTGGGCCAGAGTGCCAGAGTCTGTCCAAGCCTGGCCTGCCAGGCAGACTTACAAGTATCGGAATCCCAGTGTAAATTGTGTGCGAGAAGAAACTAAGTTTTCAGCTAAACTTTTGTTTGAAAGGCACATTGAAGCTGGGGTTTCCCTGCTCCTCCACAGACTTTCCACTCAGCGGGATCAGCAACTACAGCATTGCCAGTCCAGAAAAGCACCTGCTTTCGTGCAGGTCTCGAGTCACCACAAGACAAGCAAAGAAGTGAAGTGGAGAAAGGCCACTAGCCAGTCTGGGGAAGCCAGCACCCCAACCAGAAGCCTGCATCGTCAGCTTTTCCAGCAGCCTGTACCAGAGGTAGCATTCAAAGCATCAGGACCATGAGTAAAACCCAGGGTTTAACCCTGCAACTGGGAAAAGAGTTACAGTGTCAGGATTTGAGGGAGATGTCCAGGGTAGGACTGTGCCCATGAGACAGAAACCCAGGCAGAAGACCTGTTGAGGCCAGCATGGCACTCACGGCAACTACTGAGAGATCGATCACACATGGCCTGGGAGGGGGAATAAGAGGGGCGCACCCACACTGGGACTTGAAGACTGCTGGGTGGGCAGGGTCTGCAGAACAAAGTCTAACTGCCTTGAAATTTAATTGGTACGCCCTGAGAAAGAGCACGTGGGTGCTCGAAAACATTTGGCGTGGCATGATAGTACTGCACTTTTTACGTTGGTTTACTGTTTTTTTTTTAACAAACACTGTAAATGTCCTTCTATGCATTAAAAGACCAATACTGCATTTTTAAAGTCTGTGTTTGCCTTAGCACATTCTATTTCCAAGAAATTTGCCTTGAAATTTGCATACAAAGATACTGCTCCAGCAATTGCTTCATTTTACCCTGGCTGCCTCCTGTTCTTTCCGTACCCTCCCTTTTAAATAATTTGTTTCAAACTTACATTTTATGGTTTGGGAAAGGTCACTGCTTACTGTGTCACTTGCTTTCAGAGAGGTATTGTGAGGGCAGTTTTTTGTTTCCTGAGGGGTGACCAGGGCTTCAGATAAGATTTTTTGGGATGAGTATTTTACTCCTCATTTTGAAAGTGAAGTAAGTAAAACCAAATTCAGATGTGTACAAATGTCCGCATGGAGTGGAGTGAGGAGTAAACTTTTTAAAACAATGTAGTTTTTTTCTAGGTGAGAATTGATCAAGTGCCAACAATACTCCAGTTAATGTTGGCAGGTAGGAATAATTTACTCACCAGTTTAAAATATAGTGAATAAAACAAAATTAGGATGCATACGAGTGCTGTAAATCTGAAAAAAAATGTTCCCTTTGAATCATCAGCTATGTTATGAAGCACTGTTCTATGGAGTGTGCAGCATTTACAAATGTTGGGTGAGTACTGGTACTTATTAAAAACATTTCTAAAGAGTATTTCCTAAAATGAGGTGAGTAAAATAGATTGGTAGTCACCTTATCTGGAGCCCTGGGGGTGACAGCCTTGTGTTTCAGCAGCCAAGTACCACATATCACTGCCCCAGATAGACGCACCATGCCACATTAGGCCAGTGTGTAGCAACAGCTTAGGAAACCCAGGCCAGCCTCCTTGGGGAGGGTGAACCCTGAGGCCCCAGTATGGTGACCACTTACATTGGAACAGAGACTAAATTTAAAGAAAAAGAAAAACAACCACATGAGAAATGAATGCTGAACAAGTCAAATACAGTTTAGAAATGGTAATGCAAGACTGATGGAAGAAATAGTATGTTACTGCCTCTCTCTGGCAATAACTACTGTTACATACTGGAAGAGGCTGATGGAGGACCCACATTATATACTGTGCAGCAGTTCATAATGCAAAGAAAATTGTGAATGAAACTATGACTCAATGGTTAATTTAATATATTTCACTAGTTTATAATCAAAAATTAACCCAATTAAGTAGCACAAGCTTCATTTTAAAAACCTGGACATGACTGAGCTTTATAGTGAGTGCAGAGTCTCTGCTCAGCCTATTCTTTTGGGTTACTCCAAGATGGCCCAGTGCTGGCACTCTGCAGTCTAGTTCAAACACCTGCAGGGATAACTGGATGACACTGCTATAGTCCTTCCTGCAGTATACAGAAGGTCTATGTTGCAAACATACCCTGGTATGGGCTCCTGGAAATGTGGTTAACAAATAATCTGGGTCCCAGAAAGGTGGTAACCCCAGTTTATGCCTGTTGGCTACACAATTATCCTGATCCAAACTCCTGGCAAAGTGTTTACCCAAGTCTCAAGCTGAAGGTTGCAAACCTGTCCGGATATGGGGTCCTTGGAAAGGTTGTGGTAACCCCAGCCTCTACCTGCAGTGTACATCACTGTCTTTGGGCTCATGGATGGGAGAGGGGGCAATTTGGCCTTCTGCTCACAGCACAAAACTAGAGCCCTAGCTTTGAATCCCATAACCACCACCTACTCACTACAACGTTGGGTAAGTCACTTACTTGCTTATTTATCTTGTCTGAGTCTCAGTGTACTTTTTTGACACCAACATTCCTACTTGCCTACCTGTCTGTCTCTCCACCCCTCTTGTAAAACGCTATAGGTTACACTTTGTATGGCCGTGGCGCTATATAAAACCTAAGTCCTTTCCTTACCACAGTCACTACCCGCTACTGCGCAGGTATCCCTCTGGCCTTCTGCAAAGGGGGATAAGCGCAGTCTCCACCTGCAGACTGCCACCTGTCCGGATTTGTGGGGTGGGGGGACTGAAAAAAATTAACTCCTACTCTGCCTTAGGGTTATACACCAGTTGCGGCATCCTGTCCATGTGTATAACCAATAAGAAAACTCATCGTGTCTCGGCACTGGCACAGCCAATCCAATTAACCCCGTCCATTGCGTATCAGCAGCCTATTGGTTCACAAACCCCACTTTTCAACTCCCAGTGGCTACACTCCACACTAATAAAAGCTGCTGCTGCTCCGCCTTTCCCGGAAGACTCAAAAAGTCAGGGGTTCCCTCAACAGCAGCTGATGGGGTCGTGGGGCTAGGAGACTGGGGGTGAACCGTACTGAAATGCACTCCTCGCATCTCCAAGCGGTTCTTCCCCACCTGCACTCTAACTATTGAATACCACAACTGTAACCGATTGTATCAAACTACTATACTCAGTCCTCCGACACCGATACTTACCGGGACCACTAATAAATACCTGCCCACACACACTGTCCTGGTACAGCAGCCCCACCGGAATTTATTTGTAGTTATCTTGATTAGTCGCACTGACATTATTTGTACTTATGTTGGTTAGAAAAAAAAATACAGCTGTTATAGTGGAATCACTCACCGGCTGTTCCTGCCATGAGCGCCGCCATGTTGTTCCAAGACAGCAACAGCGCATGCGCAAACTCAACCAATTACAAACCGTAATGACACGTACAGCATGCGTCAGTGGCGTAAGGTGGAAAGGGCGTAAGCCCAACCAAACTAATAATAAAAGTAAAATCGCTGCTGAGCGAGAGGTCTTCGTTCGATTTCTGTGGTACGTAAGGGGCACCGCCACATTGTGGATGTCTAAACCCAGAAACGGGATATTGACATCCACGCGAGTTTAATGGCGCGCATAGTTTAAGTTGCATTTTTAATAAGTTTTGCAACTAAAACCCTGCTCACTTTGTGGATTTTCCTGTAAGCCTGACTCCTTTCTATTAGTTGACAGCGCTTTTTTGGGGACGGATGTAAACCTGAAGGGTACAAAACATGTTTTAATTCAGTCCTGGCTCTGCAGTGGATGGAATTTGTCATGCAGGTGATTTGCAGGGGCCGAAATAAGGATTTGGCAGGCAAGAGCCATGAATAGTTCCTGGGTAGTGGTAATTTCCAGCAAACCAGGATCTACTCGGGCAAAGCCAGGAGTTGATATCAACACAGATAAAAATATGCATTGGGTGTCGTAGAAGGGGAATAAATGGAAGGACATCAGTAATAAAAAAATGTAATTCTTTATAAGGATCGTGTATAAATATTAACTTTGTAAATCTGCCAGTTATATATCACGTTCATAACTCCAAAATTACAATAACTCATTCTCCTGGTAAAAGCTGCTCACTGGAAAAGGTACAGTTGGTCTAAACAGTGACATGCAGAAGGAGGCTCTTTGCCAATTGTCTTATACATTTGCTAACTAATTCAAAGAGAAGATACTCTGTTAAACACTACACTAACAGATTCTGTCGTGTGTTATTTTTAATTAATGTAACCCCTCACCCCTGCCTTTTTGCCAAACGACAGGTGGCATGCTGTTGAAGCTGACAGCAGTACCTGGTGGGGACCTGGGTTCGGGGAGGATGAGGTTACTCGGCACAGGGGGACCTAGGTTTGGCTACTCTGCACAGGGGCACCCAAGAAAATCTGAACACAGGTAGCAATAACTGTAATGTCCAGAACCAGGAATGGGATTCTACAGTGTGGCTTTTATTCACAAACTAGCTGAACACAACAAAGTATAGACGGACCCCCATGGGGCTACATTTACTGGTAATGCAGATTAGATACACGCAGTCCACTGGAAGAATGAACCAATATACTGTTTTCAGGCTCTGGACCCACCCAGGCACACAGCCCGGACTTGCACGCGCTTTGGGTACACAGCCCGACTAGCCAGCTCCCCAGCCACTTGATCGGTCCATTGGAAGAATGAACCAATTATCCTGTCGTGGCTCCCCACACCACTTAGAGTCTGCGACTCCTAGAGAGATTTCTTCCTTACTTGTTATGACTCCCCATCTCACAAAGGGAATTCTTCTTTACACTTGTTTTGGCTCCATACACCAGAGTCTGCGACTCCTAGAGAGATTTTCCCTTTTGCAACCCACGAAAGAAAAAGCCACTATGGTTCTCAAAAGAGGTGGCTGTGAAAGTCAGGAAGAAAAAGATAGCATTCCGGAAGTATAAGGAAACACAGAAGGAGCAGGACAGAGAGCTGCACCAGTTAAGGCAGAAGGAAGCAGGGAGGGAAGTCAGAATAGCAAATGCCCAAACTGAGGAAAAGATGGGCAACTCGGTTAAGAAGGGATAAAACCTTTTATAGGTACATCAGCAGAGTAGAAAGACAAAGGGAGGGATAGTGAGGCTGAATAGAATGAGCAGTGGGTGGGCAGAGGGGACAGTGAAAAGCAGGGATACTGAACAAATATTTCTGCTCAGTATTCACAAAGAGGAGGAAGTGCCTAATCCAATTAACAGAAGCACTCTTGATGGGGGTCGATCCCAGTCCTTTCACAGAAGAAAGGGTTCTGCAAGAACTCCTAAAACTGAAGGTGGACAAAGCAATGGGGCCTGGTCGAATTCACCCCAGAATTCTAAAAAATTAAGGGGGAATTAATGAAGGCTCACTAGCTACTCTTTTTAATAAATCATGGGAGGATGGTGTGGTGCCGAGGACTGGAGGAAAGGGATGTGATTCCCTTCACAAAGTGGGACCAAGACAGAGGAGGAAACTACAGACCTGTCAGTCTGACCTCTGTGGTAGGGAAAGTGATAGGTCACTTCTGAAGGAAAGAATAGTTGAGTACCTAGAGGCCAGTGGGGCACAGGACCCAAGGCAGCATGGGTTCCAGCAGGAAGGTCATGTCAGGCAGATCTAATAGATTTCCTTGACTGGATGACCAAAGTAGTAGACCAGGGAGGGGCTGTGGACATGGCCTATCTAGACTTTAGCAAGGCATTTGACCCAGTCCCACACAAAGATTAATAGTCAAATTAACCAGACTGGGAGTGGGTCCCAGGGTGGTAGCCTGGGTAAAACATTGGCTGGACAACAGGACACAGAAGGTAATTGTAAATGGAGTCCACTCTGAAGAAAGAGGGGTTACTAGTGGGGTACCGCAGGGTTCAGTATTGGGTCCAGTCCTTTTTAATGTCTTCATAAGTGACATTGCAGAGGGACTGGAAGGAAAAGTATGTCTCTTTGCAGATGACACAAAGATCTGCAACAGGGTTGATACACAAGGAGGCGTGGAAAGGATGACAAGGGACTTGGCAAGGTTGGAGGAATGGTCAGAAGTATGGCAACTAGGATTCAATGCAAAGAAGTGCAAAACAATGCACCTGGGAAACAAGAACCCAGGGCAAGAATACATAATTGGGGGGGAGGTAGTAACAACAACAAAAAAGGAAAGGGACCTGGGGGTAATTATATCAGATGACCTTAAGGTTAGCAAGCAATGTGAGAAGACAGTAGGGAGGGCTGGAGGTATACTGGGATGCATAGGGAGAGGCATCAGCAGCAGAAAACAGGAAGTTGTTATCCCTCTGTACAGACAGTTGGTGAGACCCCATCTGGAGTACTGCGTCCAGTTCTGGAGACCCCATCTCCGCAAGGACATAGACAGGATGGAGGCAGTTCAGAGGAGGGCAACTAAAATGGTGCAGGGTCTGCAAGAGAAGCTGTATGAGGAGAGACTAAAGAGCTTAATATGTATACCCTTGAGGAGAGAAGGGAGAGGGGGGACATGATAGAAACTTTTAAGTACCTCAGTGGAATCAACAAAGTCCAAGAGGGTATCATCTTTCAGAAAAAGAGGCGTGCAAGAACAAGGGGACACAATTTAAAAGATAGAGGGTGAGGCGGTTCAGGGGCAATGTGAGGAAGTATTTCACAGAGAGGGTAGTGGATGCATGGAACAGCCTTCCTGAGGAGGTTGTGGGGTCTAAAACTGGGGGAGAATTCAAGAATGCATGGGACAGACATAAGGCAATTCTTGTGGGGGGTAGGAAGAAATAGGCTGTTGGTTAACTAGGATCTGCGGCCTATCCTGTAGGTAGGGAAATGGGCAGACTAGATGGGCCAAGCGGTCCTTATCTGCCGTCAAAGTCTATGTTTCTATGTCTGGGTACTTCCGTCATCACTGGCCAAGTGCATGAGGCAAAGTAGCAACCACAGCAGAAATCCATAGAGGTGGACCTGGTTACTAAAGATGGGGGGTGTGCCCACCTCCAGCTCCCACAGCCCATACCCGGCCGTTTCTCTGGAAAATTGAAACTTCTGAATGTAGATTAAATGGGAGATGAACTGTCGCATCCCCTCTACAATTTACTTGAAGTCACACAGCACTCTAGCATTTGACACTACTCTATTTGTTTGACCTAGTCCTATAGGCTTCCCAAATTGTAGCTCAATTCCTAGATTTCCTCACATGTCCCAGGCTGAAGAAACACATTATTTGTCCTCTCATGTTAGAGCAAACACTCACCCTTTAGTTGCAGGTGACCCGCAGGCGAATCACAAATCTTCCAACTTTTCAAAACAAAGACTGAACTGAAATGGCAGCTTTTCTTCCTCCTGGCAGAATTAAGGGGATTGCCCCAGGGATCTGCATGGGGATCTTTACCCCCAAGGGAGGGGGGCACTGAGACCCGAACAGTGGTCTCCACCACTTGAAACTGACTCCTTCCTACTTGAAGGCAAAACTGGAACTGCTTCTTCTTACTTGAAGGCAAACTAGAGACTGACCTCTTCCCTTTGAAAACTCCCAACGTTCTATCTAACTCCCTCTGCTGCAGATTCCAATGTGGCTTATGCAGCTGCAAAAGTTCTATTGGTGAAGTCATCCCTCAGTCTCAGCTGAGACTGAGGACAGTGTGAAACCCATTTAACTGGAGTTTCACAAGCTGCCTTCCCTGCCTACCACTAGGTCTTACTGGGATTCTAGTAACCCCGGGTAACAAGGGTTACATTAATTAATAAAGGTACAAGACAAATGGCAGAGTGCCTCCTCGTGTATGGCTCCGTTTAGACCAACTGCGCCTTTTTCAATGAGCAGTTTTACTTCTGCATAGGTGGATCGTGTAAATTCTTCTCTTGCTT
This sequence comes from Neoceratodus forsteri, assembly GCA_016271365.2. NCBI lineage: Eukaryota > Metazoa > Chordata > Ceratodontiformes > Ceratodontidae > Neoceratodus > Neoceratodus forsteri. The sequence goes on from CM028137.1 coordinate 516,782,978, forward strand.
TTCTTTTCTCCATTTGATTTGCTGCAACAGTTGCTGTGTTTGTTAATCTCTGGAGTTTACAACTCTAGAAAATATTTAAAAAAAACTAAAATAAGTTTACTTAAAGGACAGAAACGTACAGCGATTCATAGTGCCAATCTTATTTCAGGACTGGTCTGCTGCAGCTTCATAAGACAGGATGTAAGACTTTTCCCACCTGCCTGTCCATTCGGTACCTCACTACACTGGTGTGAAAGTGATACTGTATTTTGTAACTAGTACACTGCAGCTGCAGGCCGTCCCCCATCTCCAGCTGACATGCGGAGCATCTCCAGTTGATGTTCTGAGAAGGGTTACTGTTATGTTGCAGAGATGCTCTCCCTGCCCTCACTGTCTAAGCAGCTCCAAGACACCACTCCATCTCCAGCACATGATGCATGCGCTCCGCAATTCATCCACAAAGCTGCCCTGAAAGTGCTGAAGTTAGCACCACTGATCCTCTTTTACTGAGAGCACCATGTGCTACTATGACATTTGCAGGTGCTAATTAGCACCCAGCTCCCCCTTATTTCAAACCCTGGATTTGATCTGGGGCTACTGGCCACAGGAATACTTACTGGACAAAGTGGCTGTGCTGCGGCTGTCTCTGCTTGACACAAGGGTATTTACTCGGCACAGGGGCTGCTGGTGGGGACTGTTAAGGTATACAGACATGGTTACTGATGTGGGCAGAATGTCTGAAATAAACCCATGTTTTCTGAAAAAGACACGTCTTACTACACCCCGGGGCACCTGTACACATTTTTCTCCACCAAGCTAACTAAATGGGCTCTAGGGGGGTCCCCAAGCACCCTATCATGTTCTGCCCGGCGTCCCTGGGATCCATGGAAAGCCTTTTTCTGTGGGGCCCTGGCCCCAGGATGTTTCTACTTGAGGTGCAGTACTTACTCTCCCCGGGTCATCGGGGGCCACCTGAGGGAGAAGGATCAAGCGTCCTAGAGGACACACTCCCTAGGTCGTGGGCTGGTCGGAGGAAGAAGGATTGAGCATCCTAGAGGACATACCCCCCCCCCCGGGGCGTGGGCCGGCCAGAGGGAGAAGGATCGAGCATCTTAGAGGGCAACCTCCTTCTCTGGGGAGGAGTGTAGCCACCACATCAATGCCACCTGGGTGAACACAAGTGAAGAGGCCAGTAGCCGCACCATGAGAGAAAGGGGAGACCCTGGCTGATGCTGGCCAACAGTGTGCTTTGACCTGCGTGTATGTGCATGGCGTCATAAGAGCCGGCATCTCAGGAAGGGGACAGAAAATGTCAAGACTGCCTCAGCAGCTGTAGATGATGGACTCTGGTACATCTGTGGCCCCTGCCCTGCTGATACCTGCTGTTTGATAAGCAACTGCTGTTGGGGGTACATCCCCACCATTACCCTTCCTGGGGATGTGTAAACCAAGGCTCCATAGAGGGCAGATGGTGGTGGGGCACAGGGTCCAGAAGCACACCTTGGGCTCCAGAAGGAGTCAGTTGCTGACAGGAGGAAAAAATTGCAGATTAGAAACAAAAAATTCACTTATCCGAAGTGATAGCACAGCTAGGCAGCCACTTGCCACCGAGCAGGCTTCCTTCTCCAATCTTTGGACTCCGCTGAGGATGAGAAGGATTGATCATGGGTCTCAAGGGATGCTGTCCTCCTTCTACTCTAGTTTGGAAGGGTAGCAGCTCCTGCTGTACTACTACTGCCAGCGGTAAGTGGCATAGTATGGGACTGCTTGTATATATAGGGTGCGTGGGGAGTGCAGGGACTGCTTGTAGATGCAGGGTGCTTGGGGAATGCAGGGACCACCTGTAGATACAGGGTGAGCAGGTAGTGCAGGGAGTACTTGTAGATACAGGGTGGGCAGGGAGAGTAAGGAGTGCTTGTACATACGGATTGGGCCGGGAATGCGGAGAGTACTTGTAGATACAGGGTGTGTGGGGAGTGCAGGGAATGCTTGTAGATACCAGATGGGCGGGGAGTGTGACAGCACACCTTACGGCACATAGAAGTGGTATTCTGGTGGTGCCCTCTGACTTCTCTCTTTAACTACTCAACCCATCCTCTTCAGATGCAGCTCCTGACCATCTGTCTGGGTATATTGGGCCCTGGCATTGAAGGGAAATGTACATGGGTTAGCCATAAGAGCGCAAATAAAAACCCATGCAGTCGTCAACTGCACACGGAAAACAGCGAAAGAGAAAGTCGTGGCATGTAACCATGACGCAAAATAGCAGAAGTGCAAGGGGAGCATGAAACTCGGAAGGGGGAAGATTTGGTAGTCCCACTCCAGGAGGATGCAGCTCGGGGAAGGGGAGAAAATCGGGAGGGGCAGGGTAATTATTCTAACGGGGAGGAACATAACTTGGGGAGTGCAGAAAGTTGGGATTTACTATTACAACTCTGGAGGGCCGCAACTTGGGGAGGGAAGTTTACTGTTACAATCCCAGGGAGGCAATTCCGGGGGTCACATCAGCATGCAACAACCCACAAAAAAACAAAACTGCTAGAATCAAACCTAGGTCTGCTGGATGTAGCAAGTGAGATAACAGGCAGTAACTCTGACCTCTGTGCTATGCTGCAAGAACAGGTAAGCAACACACATTTGATGACTCAAACTACTGGTAATAAGTGAGAACAGCTACATGCACAGCGCTGTAACATCCCCACTGTGATATCCACGTAGCTGTTTTCACTCACACTATATTAAGGCCGAGCACTTTAACCACACTTCAAATGCAATGCGATCTTGAAAGTATACCAACATACATAGAGACTTCGAGGAATTCAGCAGCACACCCACAAGGTAACAGTGACTGTGGTTTACCCTGGAAGTAGAGAGGACTGGTTGAGTGGTTGAATGAGACACCCAGTACGCCTGGAAATATGAGAGGAAGGGGAATAGGTTAGTCCACAAAGAAAAAAAGCCCATTCCCATTAATCAACCTTACTGCATAGAAAACAAGTTGCACATACCCTAATAATGCAAAGCATCATGGGAAGCAAATGCACATGACTTAATTTGGACTGGCTCGACTTTAAGCAAATTTGCATGGTGCCAGAAGGCCTCATAATACAATCAGCAAAGGCTGAGAACAGCAGACACAGACACGTTTCATCCTCATTTGGACTCCTCAGTATGCCATATGAGGAATCCAAATGAGAATGAAACATGTCTGTGTCTACTGTTCTCAGCTTTTGCTGATTGTATTGTAAGGCCTTCTAGCCCAATGCAATTTTGCTTAAAGTTGAGCCAGTCCAAATTAATTCATGGGCATTTGCATATGCTTCGCACGATGCTTTGCATTATTGGCATATGTGCAATTTGTTTTCTTTAAAATTTGGTTGCATGGCCAATATCCTCCTGGATCACCCATGCCCCACTGCATTTGCTCTGGGGTTCTTTTGTAGTTTACTGCATAGAGACACTACATGGTTCCTCAGAGCCAAAAACCTACTTTTCAGCTGGTGAGTAAGGAGTTTGACCATGGAGGAAGGAGGGCAGAGAGAAATGGTGAAGAAAGGAAACTTTCTATATAAACTTTTTTTTTTTAATTCTGAACACTGCTCTCACAAAGATTCTCCCATTTCTGGACAACACCTTATCAATGCACCCCCCCTTCAGCCTTATAATGGCAGTACAGTGTCGGGTATAGGTACTGCCCCAAGTACTGATAAGGGGCTAGAAACCACAACCTGCCGCCGTGTTGTCCAATCTGTGGCCCATGATGGCGCCAGGAGGTGGAGGACTCTTCCCGGTGTCAAGTTCAGCTCTCCTTTGCTCGAGTGGCTGCATGAGCCATTGAGCGAGTTGGGAATCCTCTCCTGGCTGGGAGCACACAGCTAGTCTTGTTTTCTAGCTGTGGTGGTCCAGCTGTGGTTGGGAGGTGTCCAGTGACCCTGCTGGGGGTGTCCATCAGCCAGGAGAAGCCAACTGCAGGAGGACTGGTCCCATACCACTTAGCTGTCCCTCATTATGAGGGGCATCCACCAGTCCCCCACACAGAATTGCTATGTTCCACATGGAAATGGTACTACCACACACAGAAGGTGCTGAGGAATTCAGACTTTAACATGGAAATGCATTTATTCACTTCTTGGAAAGTACTTTTGAGCACACGTGCTCGTTTACAAAGGTTTCATGTCAGATTTAATAAAATACAATAAAGATAGAATTATTTATTTCATTTTCAGATTAACACATTTGAGCCAACAGGCTCTTTTACAAAGGTTCCATGTCAGGTAGAACAAACAGACAGAAAAAATTACAGGGTTCTATTACAATAGGATAAGAGACAAAATTACAGTGGTAGTTTGAGGGGCATAGCAGGAAGACAGAATACTGACAGGCTGTACAAGCAGGCGAGAATAAACCCAACATGGAGCAATTTACAACTAAATGCAATCAAGATACAGTAACAGAACAACAAAGCATGTTACAGAGCAGAAGCTATAAGCAAGCAAGACTACAACATAATTTTGTGCAATTACAACATCATTGTACATTTCATGCATACATTCATTGTACAGCATTGACATACATAGCACTTTACTACATTTAACTTGCACAAGTAAAGGCACAAGTTTCCACAGTGTTCAGAGCTTGCATCTCTGATGTGTCCCACATTCTGAGGGCCAGTGTTCCTCGTTTTCCCACATATTGAGTATTACCGTCTCACATTTTAGTTACCCTATGTTGAGAGGTGTGGGGTCCATGGGTGGCAAGGGTGATCCAGCTGAATGAAGAGTGGTCTGGACAGGGTCTGGTCTGGAGGAAGGTGACTCCAGCTCCCAGAAAGGGTGATCATATGGGGAGGTACAGCTCCGGAGAGGGTGTTCAGCTTGGGACAGGCTGATCCAGCTGCATGGAGGGTGGGCGATTGGGGTGGTGTTCTACAGCAGCAAGAGTGGTCATTATGGGTTTGGGGGCTTGTTTGTGGGTGGTTCGGGTTGGGGGAATCCAGCTGCAGAGAGTGTGATCAGCGGGGGGCAGTGATAGCAGTCATGGTGCAACTCAGTGGCAGCAGTACACATGCCACAGTGACAGTGCACATGGCACAGCGCATTGTGCAGTGCAGTGTTGGCAGTGCAAAGTAGCAAAGGGTCTTTTTTTTTTTTTTACTTTATCACCACTACCTGTGGAACTCCTTCCGGCATCCTCAGGACTCCCAGCCGCTACCTCCCTCCGTGACCGCTTTCCTCCCCTTCCCATGCAACCCAGCACCACCTTCCAAAGGTAGGGTTGCCCTACCCGCCCAGGGCACTCTGTTTCTATGGCAAAGCGCTGGGCACACGAGAAGTCTGGTAGAGAGGAGTCAGTCCGGAGATGGGAGTGTGGGCTTAGGAGGCCGAGGTGCCTTCATCTATCCCCAGGAGTGGGTTTTTTCTTCTTTTTAATGTCCTTTCCCCCTCAAAGTGCGGCAATTCAAGGCAACGCTATGCCACAACTCCGCCCCATGCGTCCGCTACGTCACCACGCTGGGCGTCTCTGATCACCACCAGAGGCCACTCCAGGAGTGCTCGTATCTCCCCAACCTCCCTGGGAAGAAAGAGCAGTCCCACGGATGCTCGACTCCTCCTCTTACCGACCTCTCAGTGGCCCGGCTCATTCTCGAACTCGGTCGCCAGTGTGGCGCCTCAACCCTTAGCGCCACCGGGCCATCCACAAAGGGTCTATTGACCATGCAGTAAATAAAAAGCCATGAAGGCGTTAACTCCTGCACCGTTTAAAGCTAATTTGAAAATCGCTTGTAACCTATGTTTTTGATCCGATTGTGTATTTTATGTGTACTCATTGATATTATGCAGCTCCCATTACCCTCTCCCCCAGGTCGTACCGGGAGACGAGCAACTTGTTTGTCCAGTGTACCTTACCTGGTAAAACTTTTCAATGAATAAATAAAGAGGGTCCCCCGATGAAGCCAGCCTTTAGTGAGGCAAAGCACTGAGGTAATTCCTCAGTGACTGCTTTTTAGTTGTGCACTGTCAGTGTACCTTTTTGCTATGTACCGCTTTGATTTCTGTGGTGGCATTCTGTGTGTCAGTTTGTGTTGCCTTTGACCAGGAGTATGGGAAGGTCACATGACTTGATCAGGGTCACACATGAATGAGATGTAATGCAATAAGCAGAATGAGGGTGTATTCAGGTTCCTACACTGGTTTCTTAAAGCTTGAAGAAAAACAAAACGGTTTCAAAATGAGGTTCTCTGGGTCTGAGGGTCTTTTTTTTTTTTTTACAGTGCCAACATAAAGATGTGAGGAGGTTCTCTGATTCTGGGGGCCCAGCTTTGGAGGGGGGCAGCTGCGAAGGGGGTGCTGCTGGGGCGCTGGTCCCATACATCTCAGCTGTCTTTTATTACTAGGGGTATTCCATCATTGTACCCTTCAGAATTGCTCAGTCCCTCGTGAAAAAGGTGCTGATACACATAGAAGGTGCTGTGAACTTGGACTTTAAAGCAGAAATGATATTATACCAGAAAATGAATTGCACAAGTTTCCACAGTGTTCAGAGCATGAAGTGTCTCACATTCTTAGGGCCGCTGTCCCTCTTTTCTCATGTTTTGAGTGTTAGTGTCACATTTTAGTTACACTCAGTTGAGAGGTACAGCATGTGGGCTGTGGGCAGGATGGCGGGTTTGGCCTGAAAGAACAGTGGGCCAGCTCCTGGGAGGTGTGATCATCTGGTGGGGTCCTACTACAGGGAGGGTGCTGTTTCATAGGCAGAAGTGTGGTCCAGCTGCAGGGAATGTGATGGGCTGGGTTGGATGCAAGTTCTGCAGATGTGAAATGGTTATGGGAGGATGCTTAGCATGGGGGATGCTGGTCCAGGGACTGGAAGGGTGGTCCGGCTTCAGGTAGATTCTAGTGGAGGGCTAGTGTGTTGGCGTAAATGGTGGTTCTGAGGGTTCAGTGTTTAGAAGGGTGGTCCAGCTGCATAGAAGAGGGTGGAGGGAGTTCAAGCTGTAGGGTAGGTTTATCATGCTGGTCTGGGGAGGGTGGGGGTGTTCTGTTTGCAGGGAGATTTGTGAGCAGGGGGCTGGTTTATATGCTGAAAAGGGTTGTCTAGGTTGATCCAACTCAAGGGAGGGTGATCATCTGAGAGGAAAGACTGGTATACAGAGGGAGAATGGTCATTCAAGGTGGTATACTCTGGGTCAGGTAGTATGGGGTTTGTCCAGCTGCAGGGTGGGTTGTGAGTGTGGGGAGCCTGTTCTGGGGGCTGGTCCAGCTGCAGGGGGAGTGGTTGGTGGATGAGGGGGGTGCAACTAGAAAATGACTAGAGTAGCAACACCCACTCTGGAGGCAGATAAAGTGTTCCACTATCTTGTAGAAGGCAAGGCACGCTGTTTCTGGGATGTTGTCACAGCCTCCGTACAATAAGGAAATTGTCAATACTACAGGAAAACTGTTCTTGTTCCCTAACTTGATTCCACAAATATTCTTGCTCTCCTGGCCCTCTCAAACTGCAGATCAGGCCCAGAGACAACTCACAGCACTGAAGCATGAATTAGGCGTGGCTGAAAGTCACATGTATATTTTGCTTCCCAGCCCTCTCCTGAACTGCAGATCAAGCTGGGGAGAACATGGAGGTAGTACCCAGATGAAAAGGGGGCATCTGATCTGTAGCCGGTTGGCTCTAGCTGTTGCTTGGTGGAGCTTGGGAGCACAAAACGAGTCCTCTAAACTTTTTGTCACTAAAAATGAGGGACATGGACACTTGATATGTACTTTTAGTAGTAGTAGATTTTATTTGTAGTTATTGGCACCCTTCCTTGGAGGCTCAGGGTGCCATTACAGTCAGGCCACATACCTATGAGAATAACACATCACAATCTAGATAAAACAAAAATGCAACTAAAATACATACGTGTTAAAACTAATTTAGGCTAGCAATAATTGCTAAAACTAATTTAGACTAGTTATAAAAACAGATAATTAAATTTAATAAACAACATGGTAGCTGGCCCGGTGGCGCAGAGGGCTGAGGTGCTGGACATCTCACCTCACGGCACACCGGCGACCTGGGTTCGGGAGCAAGCATGGGTCGTCCAAGGTCGGCACGGGGGGAGGGCAGAGCTGGATGGAGCTGCTGACAGGCAGCTGTCCTCTCTGGGGAGGTGATATGGCATCCCTCGCTCACAGCTGCCCCCCGGTGGAGACCGAGGGGCTGTGCAAGCAGGGTGCCGGCGATAGGCCAATGGGGTGGGCGGAGGAGGGCTGTTACCAGGGCTGTAAGGCGCATGCATGCCTCCACACGCATGCGACCTTCTCCTGGGGCCCTCGGGTAAAAATGGGGAGAAAAACGAGGAAAAAATCGATGGCAGGATGGCAACCGACTCTCCACAGGCACCACCCCGGACCAGGCATAAGGTAAGCCCCGATAATTCCAGGGGACGGAGCTGGGGGGAGCCGGTCAGATGGGGGCTGTATGGGGGAGGAGAATAAAGCATTGTACAAAAAAAATAAACAACAGAGTAAATAAGTTCAGACGGGGTGCCAGGACGAGATAGGGTTTTAAACCCCAAAGGCCTACATAAATAAGAAAGTCTTCAGGCCCTTTTTAAAGGCCTCCAATGAGGGGACCTCCCTCAGGGCTTTCGGGAAAGCGTTCCACAAGACGGAGCCTGCTACTTCAAATGCCAAGTCACCCAAGGTTTTTAATGTTGTCCTGATTATTACAAGGAGGCCCTCCTCAGTGGAGCGGAGAGGGCGGAAGAAGCGTAAGGATGTAGGAGGTCTGCCAGATAGCCTGGGCCCAACATGTGTATGGGCTTATAAGTCAGTAACCTAACTTTAAATGAGATATTCCATTTAACCAGCAGCCGGTGCAGCTCATGTGGTGCTGAGAAGATCTGGCTAGACCTCGAAAGGCCAGTCAACAACCTTGCAGCTGCATTCTGCACCAACTGCAGGCACAACAGCGTACCTCCACTGACCCTAAGGTACAGAGCATTGCAGTAATCAAGTCTTGACATTACAAAGGTATGTACAAGTGTCACCAACATACCTCTCAACCTTTTGTCCCCCAAATGTGGAACATTGCCTCTCAAAATGTGAAACAAATGAGCAAAATGTGGAACACTTAATCAAATCTTTACCTAAAAAGTTCAGAATACTGTTAAAACATTTGCATTTATGTTCAAAAAGTCTGTTATTAATTGAATAATATATTTTTTGCATCATTTACTATAGATTTTTGCTTTAAAATGTTAACACTGAATGTGGGATAAGTCCTCACAATGTGGAACAGGGAGCTTTTGAAGTAAAATGAACATTCCTCGTAATGTGGTACAGTTGAGAGATATGGTCACCAAGTCTCCGGGGGGATTAAGGAAACTAATCGAGTGAGGGACAATGTGAGACACTGGCTCTCAGAATGAGGGATACATCATCCCACTTGAAGATGTAAGCTTGAAACAAGTGATTTCTTAATACTCAATGGCAAGGATATTCAAAGGGGCTGTGCCTGGTGCAACAGAGCTGCGCTGGCGCAACCCCGCAGCGCAAATCCCGATGCGTTGGGGTGCAAGGTAATCCTATGCAGCGCAGTTGCAGGGGGCATGCCCATGCATATGCGGCACATCCCGATATTCAGCCCAGGATGTGCGGCACATATGCTGGCACAACCCCTACATGCGCCGCACACTGGTGCTCAAAGTTGAGCCATAAAATATTGGCTCAAATGCTGGCCACCCACAGGTGGGCGGCTGTATTGCAAGGTGCAACACAACAGCCGCCAGCCATGGGTGGCCACCCGCCCTGCAGGAACACCGTCCACAAGCACCCGGTTCCCCCGGTAGTCCAGTGGCCCCACCCCATATGCCCAATCGTGGGCAGTAGTAAAGATAAACACATACCTATGCCCGATCGTGGGCAGTAGTAAACAGAATCACAATCCTATACCCTATCGCATGCAGTAGTAAAGATAAACACATACCCAAATACTGATTGCAGGCAGTAGTAAACAGAAACACAATCCTATGCCTGATCGCAGACAGTAGTAAAATTAAACATAATCCTATGCCCGATCGTGGGCAGTAGCAAGAATAATCATAATCCTGGTGATCTAGTGGACCCCCCTCCCCCCGCCGTATGCCCGATCGCGGGCTGTAGTAATACAAGAGCTCATCCTGGTGGTCCAGTGGTGCCCCCCACCCACCCACAGGGCCCCAGCACCCAGCATCCCCGTCATCAGCGGGTGGCAGCACCCCTCCCGCATACCACCCACCAAATGACAACGTACAGTATGATCTGTCCGCCTGTTGAGCCACAGTGTGGACCAATGGGCATGCAGATCATACTGTACTACCTGAGACCGGATATGTGAATGAGCGCGTTCATTCACATATCCTGATCACAATATGTCTGATATGGTCAGCATGCCCATTGGTCCACACTGTCAACTAATAGTATATAGATCATATTATGCGCTGTCGATCAGCGAAGCGGTGCTGCCACCTACCGATGACGGGGGTGCTGTTGGCTGGGGCCTCTGTGATGGGTGGGAGGGTTGCCACTGGACCACCAGGATGAGCTCTCACATTGCCACAGCCCACGATCGGGCATACAGGGAGGGAGGGGGGTCCACTAGACCACCAGGATTATGATTATTCTTGCTACTGCCCGCTATCGGGCATAGGATTATGTTTAATTTTAGTACTGCCCATGATCAGGCATTGGATTATGTTTAATTTTACTACTGCCCGCGATCAGGCATTGGATCGTGTTTCTGTTTACTACTGCCCGCGATCGGGCATGGGTATGTGTTTATCTTTACTACTGCCCGCGATCGGGCATACGTGGGGCTGCAGTTGCCCACCAGGGAGCCAACCTCCGTCATCAGCAGCTTGGCAGGGTGCCAGGTGCAATTCGCCAGGATGCCCAATGCATCGCATGCAGATGGGGCCATAATGACATGCAAATGGCCCCATTTGTGCCTTGCATAGATTATGTACTCATTTGCATGCCCCCCGGCTGAATATCACGGGTGCTGCGCTAGCGCGGTTGTGCGAGCGCATCCCTGTGCTCTCTCTGTGGTTAGCGCTGGCAGTGTCATCAGCGCCCATGCGCAGTATGTGCGCTGACCATGCCATATTCAACGGTGCTGAGCCATGGCGCATCACCGTTGAATATCACCTGGTCTTGGCCCTGGTGCAGCCCGGTTGCACTGTGCCAAAGCTTGCACCGCTGCCCGGCACAGTCTGAATATCTGGCCCAATGTTTTATTTTGCTTTAGCATCAAAGCATTTTTTCCAGTCAAGTCTTTTCTCCCATGGAGCCAGCTAGCACCCTCTCATACTCGACTTTCCCCTGACTGGTGACTGCCGTCCCCAGGACTTACTTGCAGGAGAAAATCCCACAGATTCCACCCCATCCAAATTCATATCTACCTTGCCTGTGTGGCAGAATTGCTGGTGAGCAAGCTGGGCGTCATCTCCTGGCCAAGGGGCACACATCTGGATTGTCAGTATGGCCTAGAGGTTATAGTAACAAGCTGTGAATGAACTTGGTACATCTAGCAGACCTGGGTTTAATTCCCACAACTTCCACTTGCATAGTGTGTGACCCTGAGCATATCACTTAACCTCCCCAGTGATCCCGTGTCGCCCCTGTAAGCTGGCGACCCATGTTTGAGAACAGACGTGGATTGCTCGGGGGTCGGCCAGAAGATGGAGGATTGAGCATCCATAGCACTGCTCTCCTTCCTTGGAAAAGGGGGATGTTGTGGCTCGCCATTTGACTGCCAATTGATGAAATCCAGGTCATGGTGCATGCGAGTCACCTTATGTGGGAGGAACCCACATTCAGAGCAGCAGGGGCATCTCCATGGAGGCAGAGCGTATTCATTGCACGTCCATTGATTCAGAGAAGAAAATGGAGTTAAAAATGGAAGACAGACTTTATGTAGCCCTGCCCTTCACGCCATAGCGTGCTCAGTCTCTCTAGGTCTGGGACAATAGAAACATAGACATTGTCAGCAGATATGGACCACTAGGCCCATCTAATCTGCCCATAAGCCCCGTACTTGATTACAGCTTCTGACCCTCCCTCTGCTTTACCTCTTTGGTTCCCCTGTGCCTGTCCCATGCATGTTTAAATCCAACCACAATGCTTGCTCCCACCACCTCCTGTGGCAGACCATTCCATGCATCCACCACCCTCTCTGTGAAGAAGAACTTCCTCACATTCCTTCTTAATCTGCCAGCTTCCAATTTCATGTCATGCTCCCTCATTCTTGTACTCCTCCAGTATTGGAAGATGTCTCCCCCCTGCACCTTGTTTATGCCATTGAGGTACTTGCATGCTATCATGTCCCCTCTCTCCCTCCCTCCTCTCTGCCAGCGAGTACATACTGAGGTCTCTCCTCATAAGTTTTGTGGTGCAAGCCCTGTACCATCTTAGTTACACTTCTCTGGACCATCTCCAGCCTATTAATGTCCTTTCGAAGTGCGGCCTCCAGAACTGCACACAGTACTCCATATGAGGCCTGACCAGGATTTTATATAACGGCATCACTACCTCCAGTCTTCTGCTGGTGATATCCCTGCCTATGCACCCCAGCATGCCACTGGCCTTCCCTACTGCCCTTGTACTCTGCTTTGACATTTTTAGGTCATCTGAAATAATAACCCCCAGGTCCCTTTCTTCCTTGGTGACTTTCAGCAGCCCCCCCCCCAACCTACCCCCATCCTGCAACTCTCTTAAAGGTTTCTATGCCCCAGGTGCATCATTTTACACTTCTTTGAATTAAACCTAGTTTCCACTCCTCAGATCATTTCTCAAGCTTCCCCAGGTCCTTCCTCATTTTCCCCACCCCTTCTGGAGTATCCACCCTGTTACAAATCTTGGTGTCATCTGCAGACAGGCAGACCTTTCCTTCTAGTCTCTCTGCAATGTCACTAATGAAGACATTGAACAGGACTGGCCCAAGGACCAATCCCTGAGGTACCCCGCTGGTTACCCCCCTTTCCCCAGATTGTACCCCATTTACCACCACCCTCTGCCTCCTGTCCGTTAGCCAGTTCCTAACCCAGTTTACCACATTGTCTCCCATGCCCAGACTGCCCATCTTGTTAACCAGCCTCTTATGTGGGATAGTGTCGAAGGCTTTGCTGAAATTGAGGTAGGTGACGTCCACTGCCCCCTCCCCCCGATTTACTTCCTTCATCATTCAGTCAAAGAAATCTATCACATTTGTCTGATATGACCTACCCGCTGTGAAACCATGCTGCATAGGGTCCTGGGCACCTATGGCTTCCAGATGTCCCACTACCCTTTCTTTAAGTAGTATCTCCATTATCTTCCCCACTGCTGAGGTAAGGCTTACTGGCCTATAGTTCCCTGCCTCCTTCCTACTACCGGATTTGTGTAGAGGGACTGCATGTGCCCTCCTCCAATCCTCTGGCACCACTCCATTATTGAGTGACTTGGTGAACAAGGCTGGAAGAGATTCTGCTAGCTCTCTTCTCAGCTGCCTTAATATCCTTGGGTGTATGCCATCTGGTTCCATCACTTTGTCCGCCTTCAATTTAGTGAGCTCCTGCAGGATTCTTCTCTCCTGTGAATGGACTGCTGTCCACCTTTCCCCCTCCATTGGCATTTGTTGCTCGGCTGTGGTCCCTGACCCTTCCCCTCTTTCCTGAATACTGAACAGAAGTATTTATTCAGTAGTTCTGCCTTATCCACGTCTCCCTCCTTACATTCCCCTTCCTCCCCTTTGAGCCTAACAATCTACCACTAGTTTTCCTTCTTTCGCTGATGTACCTGTAGAATGTCTTGTCCCCTTTCTTTACTGTCTGCACTAATTCTTCCTCAGTTTGCGCCTTTGCTCTCCTTACCACCCTCCCCGCTTCTCTTAGACACTCTAGGTACACCTCCCTGTCCTCTTCCTTTGGGTCTCCTTATATTTCCTGAACCCTGCCCTTTTAGCCCTTACTTTGTCTGCCATCTCTTTCGAGAACCATAGTGACTTTCTCCTTCACTTGCCTTTTGATATCAATCTGATGCATTGGTTTGTCACTTCCACTATGACTGCTTTAAGGTGCTCCCACTACTCTTTCACCCCTCCCCATCCCCCTTTTCTCCAGGGTTATTTTGATACCGCTCCCCATTTTAGCGAAGTCTGCCTTTTTGAAATCCAGAATCTTTGACCTAATGTGACTTGACTGAGTTCCTGTCACCATGCTGAACCACACTGTGTGGTGATTGCTGGATCCCAGTTGCCCTTCTACCCAGACATCTGTAATTCTATCCTCATTGGTTATCACTAGATCCAGAATCGCCCTGTCCTTGGTGGGATCAAGCACAAGCTGCCTGAATCCTGCCTCCTGTAGGGACTCTAGGATGCCACTGCTTCTGGCTAAAGTAGCTACCTGGGTGGTCCAATCCATGTCAAGCATATTAAAATCCCCCATCAGCAGAATTTCACCTTTCATTGCCATCTTGTGTATTTCATCCACTAGCTCCCTGTCCACTTCCTCTCCCGGTCCTGGAGGCCTGTATATCACCCCTGTGCATATTGCTGTGCCATTTCCAGGCTCAAGGGTAACTCACAGTGCCTCAGACTTCCCCTGCCTGCCCTATACCTGTGTCACATTTATACCCTCCCTGACATACAGGGTGACTTCCCACCCCCTTTTGTTACCCACCTGATCCCTCCTGAACAGAGCATAACCCGGTACATTGATTTCTCACCCAAGATTTGCAGTGTACCAGGCTTCAGTTATTGCTACTATGTCCAGGTCTGCTTCTAGTATTAAGGCCTCCAGGTCTGGGAGTTTATTTCCCAGGCTGTGGGCATTAGTTACCATGGCCTTCCATGTTGCACATTTTAGATGAATCCCTCTGCCCCTGTTACTGCCCTCCTGCTTCCTTCCCTGACCCCAGTTACTTTTCCTGTGTGGTCCCTATTCCACCACTTTGGCCTCCCCTCGGACAGCTTCAGTTGTACTTGCCGTCAAATTATTTTCCTGCATGTGCCCTTGGGGAGGGGGGGTTACTAAGCCTCCTGACCCTCCTGGCTCCACCCCCTTGGTCAGTTTAAGTGCTAGATGCTGAAGCATTTAAACTTGTCACTCAGGATCGTGGTCCCCTTCCCAGGTGGCTGCAAGCCATCATTCTTATACAGGCTCGCATCCATCCAAGTTGGGCCCCAGTCCCCCATGAAGCCAGACCCCTCCCTTCTGCACCATTCCTTCAACCAGAGTTGAATTTCTGGATGAGGCGTGTCCTAGCCTCCCCGTACCCCCTGCCGTGGATAGGTAAAAACCTCAGAGAAGGAGATGGAGTGTGCTACCTGCTTCAGGCTCCCCCCCCCAGCTTCCTGAAAATCTTCCTGCATTCTGACTAACTCCACCTTGTCTCCCGCCATGTCATTCATCCCCAGGTGGATGATGACATCCAGTTCCTCCCTCCTTGCTGTTGCCCTTGCAATCCTATTGATCTGCTTCCCATCCCTCCATGCCGTGCTTCCTGGGATGTTCTTGACCTCCCTGTCCTTCCTGCTAGGTTTCCCCTAAAGCCTACTATATTGCTGGCACTAGTTAGGGTTCAACAGTCACTTCTATGTTAAACCCAAAATTTTGCACTTTAATAACTTTGCAACTGATGCGCCCAAAATTTTTCATGCCCATCAGGTACCATAGATCTCTTGATGTGGCAAGTTTCATTCCCGTCAGATGTGCGGTTGCGGAGTGTCAAAAAATGTGAAAATGACCATTCAGGTGCAAATCCTTTGTCATTCTGTATGTCCGAAATGGCTTGGGGGTCTGGTCTGAAATTGTTAGGTTATATGAGGTTTGGGTCACAGATGTGCCTTATGAAGGTTTGGTGAAAAAAATATTAAGCCGTTCAAAAGTTTTTTAAAGTTTTAATTTTCCCATTATAGCCTATGAGAAAAATTAAATGTTCCATGCGAAAGCAGATTTTGCTGCCGCGAAAGCACTTTTGCTGCCACAAATGATATCAGTAGTGTCGTGTTGCCGCCATCTTGTTTTCAGTTAGCGACGGGGGAAAATGCTATAATTCAAAAAATACTGCCTGTTGGTAAATATTAACAGTTGTGTTTACCAAATCAGGGCCAGAGGAACACGGTTCTGGCCTTAGTTTTTGAAAACAGTAGCTGGAAATATATTGTTTTTACTCGGCCATTGGTAGTTTCACTATTTTTGCTAAATTGACGCAGACTGTGGCAGTTGTCACAACGTTTCATGAAAAACTACTGCAGATTGCAGTACTACTTCAATTTAAAAAGAAAAACATTGGCCCCTGCTAAATTCCAAAAGTGTTCTGGCCATTTTCTAAAAATAAAGGCCAATGTGCTGGCCTGCCCGGCGCGGCGACCTTAAGCGCTTCATGAAGCTGGTGACCGGGATTTGGAAGCGGGCTCGGGTTGTTGAGAGCTGGCCAGAGAGAGGAGGCTTAAGCATCCCATGGACTTCTCGTCTCCTCCAGGGAGTGGGGGAACCATGGCTTAGTGCATGACCGGCCTCTAGTGGTGGGTGTAGGATCAACATGTTCGAGCCGCATGTAGAGCATGGAGTGCAACGGACGCTGGCTTTGCCATGGTGTCAGCACATATCGCTCTCCAGGGGGGCGTACAGTCCAAAACACTCAGCCCAGCACAACACCGACAAGGAGGTCAGTACATTGGCCTCTGCCGGCTCAGCAACCTGAGGATGGACCCCGCCAAAGACTATAGGTAATGGGCTGCATGGGGGCTCACGCTGAGGACCCCTCCCACTTTGTCTCCCGCCTGGGGGTAAGCCAAAGTTCGGGGGGGGTCCTCTGGGGCTGGTAGGGCACAGTGGGTTAGGTCAGGTGACAGTGCCGGCTGAGGGGGAGAAAAAGAAATTACCAAAAAAAAAGGCCAGAATCTGAATCTGATTCCTCGGCCCCCGTTTTATCCTTTTCCTGCCTCCAAGGGGGCCGAGGAATGTTTTAAATAAAGAAATTGCTTTTGCTGACATCAGAGTACCCAATCCCCATAATCGGCATTTAGCCCCCCCCCCCAGTAGTGTGGGACACTGGAGAGCCCAGTTCCAGTGTCCCCAGTTATGTCCTACCCCCTCCAGTACTGTTGGACACTGGGGAGTTCACCCCAGTGTCCCGAAGTATTGCTTTATGTTTATCTATAAAAAAAAAAAAAAAAGAAAACCAGTCCCTTGACGTCTTTTTTTTTTTTAATGCTCTGCCGTCAGCAGGGTGCCCAATCCCCCTGTCGGCACTAGAGCACCCACCCCACCAGTGTGGGACTCAGAGGAGTCCACTCTCCATGTCCCCAGTTATGTCCTACCCCCCTCCAGTACTGTTGGACACTGGGGAGCCCTCCCCCAGTGTCCTGAAGTATTGCTTTTTGTGGGTTCTGTGTGATAATGGCAATTGCCGTTAGGGCGAGTGTACATTGCGAAAATAAAAACCATGCAGTAACAGGTTCCACTTGTTATGCAGGGGGGCTGTGTCCCCTGCACCCCCCCAACTAAAGATTCTCAACCCAGGGGTGCATGTCGGAGGACTTGTAAAAAAAAAATATGGATGGTGCTGTGACACTTGGATAGCTGGTTCTGATTAATCTATGATTTTTGTAATATAAAAATGTGTTATTGAATGTCTGTCATGAGAGATGCTGAGGAATGACCCCCCTCCCAGGTTTTAGCTACAACGTGTTACCTGGAAGGCCAAGAGATAATTACAGGCTAGAAGAGACTAAATTAAGCATTTCCTATTTATCTAGCTTATTTGTGGCTTGCCAGCTGCTAAGAAGGAAAATCATAAACTTTTATAACATTTAGAGGAAGAAGAGCAGGTTATGACGTCTTAGTGCGAAGTCATAAATGTTTCTTTGATGTCTCGGAAGAACAGCAAGACACTCTACATCAAAGGGACATATGAGAAAATGAGTTGTCCTGAGGTCACAGAATTTAATACTTTGATAAGACATCCTGTTTTGCATGGATATATTTTTTTTATATTCTGACAAGAAGGAGCTAGGTGACCTCATGCAAAGAGGTTGGCAAAGCCAGTTTTTAAACAGTATTCTGTTTCCATTTAAAACACAAAATGTTTGGACTCTGAAAAAGCAACATCAGGCACTGTTAAAAGAATGTACCTTAGAAGAGACAATTTTAAGGGTACTGTGGTAGGAGATTTAATCTGCACTTTTAAACCTGTTTTTTTTAAGTGATTGGTATGTTTTGTGATATATGGTTCTGTATTTACACTTTACATTTTTTTATCTATTTTGAAGTAAACCTCTACTTTAGAGACTACTTGGTGTGCCTTTGAAATTCTTTTTCTTGACAAGGGAAGCACACATGGTTTAAGTTGACACTGCACAAAGCTTACTGGTTTTACCAAACTGGGAAAAGGTAAGAATTTATTCTGAGGTTTTTAATAGCGTTTTAAGAGTTCATTTTGTACATCTGGTTAGGTGCCCATAGGCAAAAGATATCTGGCCCCCACAAAGAGCAGATTTATCAGCCTGTACATTGGGTACACTAACAAGAGGTTCACAGTTTAAATCCCTTCAATACTTGAGACCAAAGGTTGATTCGTACCCATAAAACAGACAGGAGGGTTACCCTGTTTCTGTTTCCTGTTCACAAGACTTCGCTCGGAGGTTGGCACTATGGGAGCAGAGGGCCTTACCTGCAGAGTGGGTTTGTGACAGGTGCGACCACAAAAAATTGTCACGCCGCCACAAACCCAAACCCTGCACCTTCCCCACCACAGCTGGCCTCCCTCACCACCATACCACAAGGCCAGCTCGGCAGCCTTCCACTGCACTGCCTCTCACATACCCTCCCTTCCATCCCCTATGGTGGGTTCCGGTCGCCTTCCTTCTCACCCATCATTGCCCTTTCAGGGTAGCCTAGAACACAGGTGCTGAGACTGAGTCGCCATTTTTGCAGTCACCCAGTCTCAGTCGCCCTGTTCACTGGATACCCTTATGTGTTCCCTGTAAAAAAAAAAAAAAGTCCCCAGTCTTTTTTTTTAATCTAACTGACAGCGGTGCCCAATCCCTATCAGCACTATTCCACCCACCAGTGTGGGACACAGAGAGTCCACTCTCCATGTCCCCAGTTAAGTCCTACCCCCTCTAGTACTGTTGGACACTGGGGCCCACCCCAGTGTCCCAGTATTGCTTTTGTGGGTTCTGTATGATAATGGCGATCGCCATTAGGGGCGATGTACATTGCCGAAAATAAAAACCATGCAGTAACAGGTTCCACTTGTTATGCAGGGGCTGTTTTCTCACCCCCCAACTAAAGATTCTCAACTCCAGGGGTGCATGTCGGGGAGGGACTTGTAAAAAAAAAATATATGGATGGTGCTGTGACACTTGGATAGCTGGTTCTGATTAATCTATGATTTTTGTAATATAAAAATGTGTTATTGAATGTCTGTCATGAGAGATGCTGACAGCCTGTGGAATGACCCCCCAGGTTTAGCTACAACATGTTACCTGGAAGGCCAAGAGATAATTACAGGCTAGAAGAGACTAAATTAAGCATCTCCTGTTTATCTAGCTTATTTGTGGCTTGCCAGCTGCTAAGATGGGAAATCATAAACTCTTATAACGTTTAGAGGAAGAAGAGCAGGTTATGATGCCTTAGTGCAAAGTCATAAATGTTTCTTTGATGTCTTGGAAGAACAGGAAGACACTCTACATCAAAGGGACATATGAGAACATGAGTTGTGCTGAGGTCACAGAATTTAATACTTTGATAAGACATCCTGTTTTGCATGGATATATTTTTTTATATTCTGACAAGAAGGAGCTAGGTGACCTCATGCAAAGAGGTTGGCAAGGCCAGTTTTTAAACAGTATTCTGTTTTACATTTAAAACACAAAATGTTTGGACTCTGAAAAAGCAACAACAGGCACTGTTAGAAAAATATACCTTAGAAGAGACAATTCTAAGGGTACTGTGGTAGGAGATTTAGTCTGCACTTTTAAACCTGTGTTTTTTAAGTGATTTGTATGTTTTATGATATATGGTTCTGTATTTACATTTTACATTTTTTTTATCTATTTTGAAGTAAACTTCTACTTTAGAGACTACTTGGTGTGCCTTTGAAATTCTTTTTCTTGACAAGGGAAGCACACATGGTTTAAGTTGACACTGTACAAGGCTTACTGGTTTTACCAAACTGAGAAAAGGTAAGAATTTATTCTGAGATCTTTAATAGCGTTTTAAGGGTTCATTTTGTACGCCTGGTTAGGTGCCCATAGGCAAAAAATATCTGGCCCCCACAAAGAGCAGATTTATCAGCCTGTACATTGAGTACGCTAACAAGAGGTTCACAGTTTGAATCCCTCCAAGACTTGAGACCAAAGGTTGATTCGAACCCACAAAACAGACAGGAGGGTTACCCTGTTTCTGTTTCCTGTTCACAAGACTGCACTTGGAGGTTGGCACTATGGGAGCAGAGGGCCTGACCTGCTGAGTGGGTTTGTGACAGGTGCAACCACAAAAAATTGTCACGCTGCCACAAACCCAAACCCTGCACCTTCCCCACCACAGCTGGCCTCCCTCACTACCATGCCACAAGGCCAGCTCGGCAGCCTTCCACTGCACTGCCTCTCACATACCCTCCCTTCTGTCCCCCATGGTGGGTTCCAGTCGCCTTCCTTCTCACCCGTCATTGCCCTTTCAGGGTGGCCTAGAACACAGGTGCTGAGACTGAGTCGCCATTTTTGCAGTCGCCCAGTCTCAGTCATCCTGTTCACTGGATACCCTTTATGTGTACCTGTAAAAAAAAAAAGTCCCCCGATGTCTTTTTTTTTAATGCCCTGCTGACAGCGGGGTGCCCAAACCCTGTCGGCACTAGAGCACCACCACAGTTGTGTCCTGCCCCTCCAGTAATGTTGACCTGGGGAGCCCAACCCCAGTGTTCAAGTATTGCTTTATGTTAACCTGTTTAAAAAAAAAAAGAGGTCCTCCACTGAGCACCCACCTCCCCCACCCTGTTCTATACTTACCACCAGAGATCGCACAGTTGTCATCTCCTGGTAGGATGCGCTGATGGATCGGCCCAATCCTAGCCGAGATAGTCTAGAGGTCGTTGGAGAGGAGGATCTTTCCAGATCCCCTGAAGGAGGCGGTTGTTCAGCCTGTCCTTAAAAAGCCCTCCCTTGACCCCGACTGCTTGGCAAACTACAGACCTGTCTCTAACTTACCCTTTGTGGGTAAGGTTATTGAGAAGGTGGTTGCGTTGCACCTGGATGATCATTTAACCAGCCACAATGTCTATGATTCTCTCCAACTGGGATTTAGGAAGAGACATAGTACCGAGACAGCCCTTGTCCGGGTGCCAAATGATCTCCTAATAGCGAGAGATCGGAAGATGCGTTCCATCTTAGTCCTCCTTCATCTTTCTGCAGCATTTGACACTGTGGACCATGTGACATTGTTGGAGCACCTGTGGCTCGTCTGTGGACTGTCTGGTACAGTCTTCAGATGGTTTCGCTCTTTCCTCGAGGATAGGACTCAGAGAGTGGTGTCTGGAATTTATTCCTCAGCCCCTCTCCCCCAATCCTGCGGGGTGCCGCAGGGCTCCATCTTGTCACCCATGTTGTTTGCAGTGTACATGCTGCCGTTAGGAGAGATTATTAGGTAGTGTGGTCTGAGTTTTCACTGCTATGTAGATGATACTCAGCTATACATGTCCTTTGCACCTGGTCAGCATGTGTTCCTCTCGGTATTTAACAACTGTCTCGTCGAGATCCAGGACTGGATGAGTGCGAGTTGGCTGTGATCGAACCTAGCAAAAAGTGAGGTGCTGGTTGTGGACCCTGATAGTCGGGAGGTGGGTTTGTCAGCAGGATCACCCTCGGGATTATGTATTGGGGGTGTGGCGCTGACTACCTCTGACCGGGTGCGGAACTTGGGCGTTATTATTGACAATGGTCTGACCCTCAAATCACAGGTGTCAGCTGTCGTCAAAACCTCTTTTTACCATCTGAAGAATATCATCTGGGTGAAACACCTGGTTCCTTCCGAAGATCTTCCAGCATTGGTCCATGCCTTCATTACCTCTCGCCTTGACTATTGTAATGCCCTATACCAGTGTTGGGTAAGTTACTTTTTCTATTACTTTCTATTTCTTTTAGAAACTTGATCCAGGAAGCTCTGTGCAGTCACTAGCAAGGATGGAGAAGTACTAGAAAAAGTAATACACCTGACAGTTACAGTTATTTATTTCTTTTTATACAAAAACAATACAAAAATAATAAAAAAACTATAACAGATGACATTTATTTGAAAGTAATAGGTTAGTTACTAGTTACTTTCAAATAAATGTAATCAGTTACAGTTATGTATTACTTTTGCATAAAAAGATATAAGTAATTGTAACTGTAAGGTGTATTACTTTTTCCAGTACTTCTCCAGCCTTGCTAGTGACTGCACAGAGGGTTTTGGAACAAATTTACAAAAGTAATAGAAAGTAATAGAAAAAGTAACTTACCCAACACTGCCCTATACCTAGGGCTACCAGGGGTTGATGTCCGCTGCCTTCAGCTAGTGCAGAATGCGACAGCCAGGCTATTGACTGGTACAGCTAGAGCCAGCCATATAACACCTGTGCTCCGCAGACTGCACTGGCTTCCAGTGCGGTGGAGGAACTCCTTCAAGGTCGGTTTGCTGACCTATAAAGCCCTACATGACCAGGGACCTAGTTACTTGCAAGATCTCCTTCACCCTTACTGTCCCCTCTGTCTTCTCCGATCCACCGATGAGGGATTGCTAGAGATTCCCAGGGTCTGTTTAAAGACATCTGGGGCCCGGTCCTTCAGCTTTGAGGCCCTGACCCTGTGGAATTCTCTACCTTGTCGGATACGAGATTGTCTGACCGTCCAGGAATTTAAAACTGCACTTAAAACGTATTTATTTGAATCCGCATATGGTGGTTTTGATTGATAGTATTTTAACAGTGGATTTTAAATATAAGATTTTATTGATACATTTGAAATCATTTATTGTATTGTCTGTGCTGTGTACAAGCACCTAGGTTGTAGAAAGGCACTTTTTATAAATAATCTATGATTGATTGATAGATCTTCTGTGGACAAGGACACATCTACACTCTTCAAACTCGAACCGCGAACTGAAGAATCAAGGTAAGTGCAGTATAATGGCTGTCGATGGCATTTTGAATGTATGGTGATATCTCGGCCATGTCTCTGTATTTTTGCACCAAATTTTCAAGATGGGCTTTTTGGGTCACCACCTCATGAACACTGCCACCGTCGTTTCGTTAATCGGACCTGTAAGGTGATTTCACGGTCGTTGTGAGAAATCACCTTTCAGGACCGAGTAACAGAATGACAGTGCCAGTGTTAGGTGAGATAGGGAACCCAACAAGCCTTGTTGAAAATTTGGTAAATACCAGAAAACGCCTCGAAAGTTACTTATGTCGCTGGAAATATTTCTACGCACACGCGTAACTTTGGCAATTTGTTAAATTTTCAACATAGCCATTTTTTCACACCACCTGATGAACAATACAGCTGTAATTTTTCACATCCTGCCTGAAATGTGATTTTCATACCTGTGGCGTGGAATGGCATGTGGCGGCGCAAAATCACCTTTTGGGAATGAGTAATTAAATGACAGTGGCAGTGTTCATGAGGTGGGGTCCCAAAAAGGCCATGTTGAAAATTTGGTGCAAAAATACCTAAAAATGCCTGAGTTACACGCGGTCATTGGAATTTTTCTACGCATTCGTCTGACTTTGGCAATTTGTAATATTTTCACTCCAGATTTTCAACATTGTCATTTTTTCACACCACCTGATGAACAGTACAGCTGTAATTTTTCACATCCTGCCCAAAACCTGTTTTCGCACCTGTGGCGCGGAATGGCATTTTGCAACAGATTTAAAAATCATCACTTGTGGGGTTTATGAAGTGGGGTGATAAGAAGACTGTTTTGAAAATTTTGGGTCAAAATATGAAAAAATGACAAAGTTATGATCATTTGTTCCAATTTCAGTACACCCGCTTGTAACTGCGGAAATTTTCAAAATTTTGACCCCATATTTTCAACATAGCCTTTTTATTACCCCACCTCACATATGTCACAGCTGTACTTTTTCAAATCCAGGCGAAAATGGGTTTTCACACCTGTGGAATGGAATGGTGTCGCAGTAGCACAGAATTATGTTTTGGAGGTGTTTTGAAAAAGATTCTGTGCCAGGTATATGTCCTGGGGTAATCAGATGGCTATAGTGATAAGTTGCTCATGCATCTACGGAGAGATGGGTGCACAGGGTATGAAGGACCCTGCGCTCCCCCAATAGTGTAAGGAAAATCACGGAGCATTGGAGCGCAGGGCTCTTGGAGATGAAGGTAATTACAATGTCTCTACACATCCAGGCCACAATACCACGACGGCCTTGGTGGGGTTCACGGGCGCAGTCCATATGGCATTGGATAAGGGACAGTATACTAGGGCTGTGTTCATAGACCTCACCAAGGCCTTTGACTTGGTTGATCACGGTATGTTACTGGCATCTCTTGGTGGGCTGGGCCTTTCAGAAGACATTGTCAGAAGGTTCAGAAGCTACCTGGGCTTCTGCTCACAGTTAACAAAAATTAATGGTCAATATGCTCTCCCTGCCTCTATTTCATTAGGTGTTCCTCAGGGGTCTGTTCTGGGTCCTCTCCTTTTTAGTTTTTTTGAATACTCTTCCTTTGGTTTGTTGTAATTCACAGATTTTACTTTATGCTGATGACGCAGTGATCCTCACGAGCGGATCAGAGTTCAAGACAGTTCAAAAAAACTTATCTGGTAATTTTTTAGCTGCCCATGACTGGTTTATAAGGAACAGACTAGTGCTAAAGGAGAAAAAAAAATCTATGGGTATTCATAATAATAGAAAAAGAGCTAAGGATGATATTATTTTATCTCTACGTACTGTATTGGGAGCAGAAATTGAGCAGGTAAAACAATTTAAATATCTTGGACTAATTATAGACAAAGGCTTTACCTTTGAGCCTCACATCACTAGTATGACCCAAGTTGTTCATCAAAGATTAGGGGAACTTTTCATTCCTACTACTAGGAAGCTTCATGCTCAAAGCTTCCTAATACCACTTATTGGCTATGGTTTGCTTTTTTAATATTCAGCTGGGGTGGTGCTTTTATCTAAAGTTAGAGTACTTTTGAATCAAATAGCCAGATTTTCCACACAGATGCCTGCCAGGACACATCACTGTAGTTCGCTAAGTACAGCTGGATTTCTGCCCCTTGATTATCGATACAAATTTCAGATAGGACTACTTGCCAAGAAAGTGACCATGAATAAGGTTCCTACTATCCTATCTTCATTATTTTGTAGACACTAGTTCTGTCTCTACTAGGTTATCTGATAAGAAATTTTTTGTGATTCCATGGATGAAGACTTCAAGTCACTTTTGTATACACTACCATATTTTTGTCATTCTTTACAAACCATTTTTGACTGTTTAAATAATTCATTACTGACTTTTAGGATGAAGTTAAAAAGGTATTTATTGAATGAAATTGACTGTAAATGCTTAACCTGTATGCCCTGTGTATGCCTGGTTTTGTAATCCCATGATATAAGTTTATAGTGTATAGTGGACCATTGTTGTGCATGGAAACTGGAGGTTTTCAAAATGTTGTTCTGCTGCAGTTCAAAGGTCATGGAGCGTGATAATACCCACTGCAGCAGAACAACATTTTGAAAACTCTAGAGGTTCCACGTGCATCACTCACCTTAGCGGCAGAAACAGACAGATCCACGTTCCGGCGGCGACAGTCACATTGGAGACTTACAAGATGCAGGATCAACCAGATATGAGGAAAGGCAGGATCAACCAGATATTTAGACTTGTAAAACAAAATTAAAATAAAACAAATGACCCCCTACTCCACAGCCCTCTCGCTTAGCGAGCATTATAGTCGCCATGTTTTTTTTTTAACCCTCCCAATGTATCTGCCAGCCAATAGGAAGCAGCACTAGACATGTAGCCATGCCTCCTCCTTAGCAACCACTCGGCAACCCTGGAAACCACCCTTTACTACTGAACAGAGCATCGCACACAAAAAGTAAAAGGCTGCTAAAATATGAACTGTAAGTGATTTTTAAGGCACTATACACTACATAAAATAGTGGATGAGCATCCTCATACACAACCAGCCTTTTTGTGCCACCTTGGGGTTCTAATACCATCGGACTTCTCAAGCTTCACTTTCGAGGTCTGATGTTATCAGAACCCCTCTGTGGCACAACAGGCTGGTTGTGCATGTATGCCCATCCACTATTTTCTATGTTGCATCATTTTATCTATATATATGTCATGTGTTTTATGTAAACTGGTCTACCATGAAAACAAGCCATCAGCCCATGGACTTTCCAGTTTCCATAAACAACTACGGCTATTGTGATTCTTTCACAAAAAGTAAGGAAAATCATTGCAAAAAATGGTAGTTAACTCACCTGGTAAAGGTGATTGTGGGGGTCTAGATCTCTGAGGCACTCCACATTCATGACATCATGGGTTGTGTACACCTGATAAGTTGCTTGATGCACATGTAGATTTAAAGCAAGTCCGTCCGCCTTCTCCCAGGGGTCAGCTTACCCCAGGTCAGTTCAATATATTCCAAAGCTGTATCTGTAACTATAAGTTGTTATTATATATATTTTAGTAACTGTTTTATAAAAGGATGTCCTCTAGTGTGATTTCAACCATAGATTGATTTATTTCATAATGATCAACTAAATAGTGAAATAAAGAGAGAAAATGGGGTGTTGCCCTAAGGGCGTGACCCCCTAAAATTGATAAGATATAACCATATTGGATTATAGCAAAAGATTGTAAGTACAGTGCGTCTTTGGTTTGTTGTCACGTCTGCTTGGGAGGGCTGTGGAGTGCCTCAGAGATCTATACCCCCACAATCACCTTTACCTGGTGAGTAAACTACCATTGTGGGGGATAATCTCTGAGGCACTCCACATCCATGACATCATGGGTCATTAATAAGCAGTGTGTCTCTGTCCGGGTGGGTGAGACGTGTTCTCTAGCACTGTTTCAGTTTTTGGCTGGAGCCAACACTGCTCTTGCGAAGTTTGTTTTGCAGCCTTGTGACACATCCATCCAGCAGTATCTAGTGAAAGTATGGTTTGAGGACCACGTGGCGGCTGCGCATATTTCCTCTGCTGTTGCTATGTTCTTTTCTGCCCATGAGGTGGCTATGGCTTGTGTCAAATGGGCTTTTATGTCTGTAGGTGCAGTTGTGTTGTTTGCTTTGTAAGCTTCTTTGATTGCCGTTTTAAGGTAAGAGGCTTTGGATGCCTTTGATGCTGGCTGTCCTTTCCTTTTTCCTTGGAGAGTCACGAACAGTCTGTCCAAGAGTCGAATGTCCCTAGTTCGATCTAGGTATGTGGAAAGTATTTGTCTCATTCCTAGTAGTTGTAATTGAGGGTCCTCCCGCATGTCTGCTGGAGGAAGTTCTGCTGGTATTTCTATTGTTTGGTTGAGGTGAAAAGAGGATGCGATCTTGGGTTTGAAGGCGGGTATTTTTCTGAGTGAGATTCTGTCATTGTAGAATGTTAGGAATGGTGATTTGGATGATAGTGCCTGTAGTTCTCCTACCCTTTTTGCTGATGCGATGGCCATCAGAAATACGGTTTTGAGCTGCATCCATTTTAGTGGTACTGTTTCTATTGGTTCGAAAGTGGGTTTCATCATTGTCTGCAATACCAGGGCAAGGTCCCAGGGGGCCGTTATGTCCTTGGTGACGGGTTTAAGGTTGGTTGCTGTTTTAAGGAAGCGAACTATGTCCTGATGAGAGGCCGGAGTTGAGCCTTGTATTAGCCCCCTTGCTGCTCCAGTTGCTGCCACCTGTACCTTTAGTGAGGCTGGCGATAGGCCCAGGTGAAGGCTGTCTTGTAGGAACAGTAGTATTTGATGTGTGGTGCATTTGAGAGCCTCGATGTTGTGGTAATTACACCATTTAGAGAATATGTTCCATTGTCTCTGATAGGTTGCATTTGTGGACAGTTGTCGTGACATAGCCATTGTATTGATGACTGTTGGATGGTAGCCTGTTTTAGCAGTCTCTCCCTTTCAGGAGCCAAGGCTCAAGTTGTAGCTGTTGTGGATTGGGGTGTATGATTGGTCCTTGGGATAGTAGGTCCGGTCTTTGTGGTGATGACCACGGGCCATCTAGTGCCATGGAGACTGTAGTCGCGAACCATGCTCTGCGTGGCCAGTATGGGGCTATTAGTATCACTCTGGTTCTGGATGTATGTATCTTCCGTAGTACTTGCATGATCAGTGGTATTGGCGGAAAAACATATGCTATGTGGAAGGTCCAGTGTGCTGTTAAGGCAGCCACTCCCAGAGCTTTGCTGTCCTTGAATCGTGACCAGAACTTCTGGCATTGGTTGTTGTGTCGTGATGCCATAAGGTCTTGTTCCGCTGGTCCCCATTTTTTTGTTTAACATGTTGA
This sequence comes from Neoceratodus forsteri, assembly GCA_016271365.2. Taxonomy (NCBI): domain Eukaryota; kingdom Metazoa; phylum Chordata; order Ceratodontiformes; family Ceratodontidae; genus Neoceratodus; species Neoceratodus forsteri. The sequence continues at coordinate 516,811,473 of CM028137.1, forward strand.
ATACCTGGGGGTGTAATTTCCATTCCCCTGGGTGTATACGCTGACGGCTTAGCCAATCTGCTGTGGTATTCAGGGTTCCTGCCAGATGTATTGCTGTGATTGATTTCAGATTTCTGTGTGCCCATTGTATGAGTTTTGCTGTTTCTGCCATCATTGCTCTGCTCTTTGTTCTGCCCTGTTTGTTTATGTATGATACAGTCACTTGGTTGTCCGATTTTATTCTGGCATGTTTGTTTCTTATTTGTTTTGTGAAATGGAATAGTGCTAGGAAGACCACTCTCCTCTCTAGTACATTTATTGACATTTTCTTCTCTGTTAGTGACCATGAACACTGTGCTGTAAGGGTTTCCATGGTGGCTTCCTATCCTAGCAGGCTGGCATCTGTCTCTAAGATTGCCTCTGGTTGTGTGTCTAGGGATATGCCTGCTGTCAGTTTGTGTTTGTTTGTCCTCCAGGATAGGCTTGATTTTACCCTGTTTGGTAATGTCACCTTTCTTGATAGGTCGATATCGTAGGTAGATCCTTGTTTTATGAGGAATGCCATGAGTGGTCTCATGTGCCATCTTGCTCATGGTATCATGTCTATAGTGGATGACATGAGTCCCAATACTTGTGATATGAGATGTAGCATAAGTTCCTTTGATCTTTGTAACTGAGATATGAGTTGTATAATAGTTTGTACCCTGCTGTTTGAAGGGAAGACTAGGCCTGTTTCTGTATCTATGATTATGCCTAGATGCTGTATAGATTGAGTGGGTACCAGGCAGCTTTTGGCGTGGTTTATTACCCATCCATGAGTTTGCAGGCATTGTATGACTGTATTTGTCTCTCTTACTGCTTGTTGGTGTGATCTTGTTCGAATCAACCAGTCGTCTAGGTAGGGTATAACATGTATGTCTTGCTCCCTTAGTTTTGTGGCCAGCACTATAGAGACTTTTGTGAATACTCTGGGGGCTGAGGCCAGGCCAAATGGTAGGACCTGGTACTGATAATGGCCTCCGTGTATGTGGAAGCAAAGGAACTTGAAGTGACTTGGGTCTGATCGGTATGTGCAAATATGCTGTTTCAGATCTATGGAGGTGAGAAAGTCTCCTGGCCTGACTACTCTCAGTGTTGATTTGATTGTCTCCGTTTTGAATGGGGTATAGCTTACTGATTTGTTCAGGTATTTTAGGTCTAGTACCGGTCGTAGATCCCCTGTCCTTTTGGGCACTGAGAAGAGAATAAATTCCCTGACCCTGTTCTTGAATCAGTACCGGGGCTATTGAGTTGTTCTGTAGGAGGTTTTGTAACATCCTGTCCACTTGATGAGGTGTTACCTTGTGTGGTGATATGGGGGATTTCACCATGTGATTGTGCCTTGGTATGTTGTCGAATTCTATTGCGTACCCTTCTCTTACTATTTCTAGGACCCACTTGTCTGTGGTGTTCTCCCATGCCTGTGCAAATAGTAGCAGTCTTGCGCCAACGGGGGGGAGTCTTGGATATCATGTAGTACCGATAGTCATGGTCTGGAGTGATGTCTCCTTGTATATTGGCTGCCTCGGCCTTTAGGAGCCGATCCTCTGCCTCTAAATTTTGTGTGTTGGTATGAGGGCAAATACTGTTGTCTATAGTTTGAACCTCTGTAAGATGTGTTGCCTCTCTTTCTGTCTCGAAATGCCAACTGTGAACGAAATCTATGCCTGGTGGGCAGATAGGCGTGTCTTACACTATCCTTGGATAGTGCTTTTGCCTCTTCTTTCCCCTTGAGGTACTTTTCCAGGCCTTCACTGAAAAGTAAGTTTCATTTGAATGGAAGTTTTTGGAGTGTCGCTTTGGACTCCCCGTCTGCGTCCCAAAGTTTCATCCATAGAGCTCTCTGTGCTCTGTTGGTTAGTACTGCTTATCTTGAATTAATTTTGAGGGAATCGACTGCCATGTCAGCCAGGTATTTAGTTGAAAGTATCGCGTTGTCTAGTAGCGCTGCTTCCGTGGGTTTAGGTGGTAAGGTTTTTATGACTTCTTGTAGCCATGTTAGTTGTGACCTTGCGGCATAAATTGCTGTAGAGGCGGCCCTTGTTCCCAGTCTTGCCAGCTCTGCATTTTTCATAAGTATGTCTTCTAGTTTTCTATCGATAGGGTCTTTGAGCCCTGGGGTGGATTCTGTGGGTAGTACTGTTTTCTTGTTAAGGGAGGCTATTTGAAGGTCAGTTGTTGGTGGGGTGCACCATAGGGCTAGTTTATCTGCTTGTAGTGGGTACATTTTGTCCCACGACCTGCACTCTGGAATGTGTGCTAGTTCGGTGGAGCCCCATTCTTTTAGTACTACCTCATCTATAGCTTTGCATACTGGGAATACGTCCGCTAGCTTTGATTGGGGTTGTAGTGAAGGGATGAGTTTAGATGTAGGTGCTGGGGTTGGTGTTTCGAACCCCCACTGTAGTCATGATGTTTCTGACTAGAGCTGGAATTTGGCCAGGAAAACACCATTTTGCCGTGAGGGTCTGGGGTTCTGAGTCCAGTTTGCCCTCTTCCTCAGAGACCTGTTAGGTGTCGTTGGGTCGATTTGTACCTCAGTAGGTATGGCGCCGGTGGGTCTATTGAGATTCCCGTTGGCCCTCTTTTTTGCTGGTGGAGGATTGGGTGTTTGCAGAGCAGAGAGCTCATTGAGTTTGGCTAGCATGGCAGCTAATACTTCTTGCTGCGCTAACATCAGTTGGTTATTCTGCATCATTATGGAATTGCTGTCTGGGTCATGCTCTTTATTATTTTTGCCCTTATTGGTGTTATTTTGTAGTCCACTAGAGCCTTCTCCAGGGTCCTCTGTGTTGATAGGGGAAGGAGTGTCCTCCACACATGTAGCACAGAGATGGCCCAGTTGTTGTGGAGGTAGAGGGACATTACAATGTCTGCAGGATTTATTCTTGGCCATAATGATCTGTGAAGGATAGGCACAGATCAGATATGTGTCTTTGTTAGTTGTGAAATATTTTTAAAAACCGTGCTGTAATGTAGTATATTACATGTAATAAACCTGTGTGTACAGCTTGTGTTTTTAATTATCTGTGTCCATATTTGTATTAACTGGTATCAATGATTTAGGGGAAACTGAACCGTGTCCCTTTATTTGGGAGAGAATGAGCAGTGTCCCTGTACTTGGGAAGATGTTACTTTAAACTGCTTGGTGTTGCAGTATATGGGCATTCATGGGTATGAGTGACGATTTGGCAGTCACTCATCTGTAGGGTAGAGATTAGTAGCTCAACAGGCGCAAGTGCTACGCTTAGAAAAGGGGGAGAGCATTTGTGCTTATCACAGTAGAAGGATGGCTTCTGGTGTGAATTAGCATGAGATCTCTGCAATGGCGAGATCTCGCTGTTTTGCCCCTCAACAAGATGGCGGCTGTTGTATCGCGATGATTCTGAGCCAGTCAGCAAGCATCTCACTCGTTGCACGAGATTTCAGCCCAGAAGAGAAGGGCAGGAGAATGGCTCGCTGAATGGGAACTTCTACGGACCTGGGGGCCATAAAAAAACATTTTGCTAGGCTCCATTTTGGTCCATAGTGGTAATGCTTGCCTTGATGGCTGAAAGTAGATAGCTGGAAGTCTTGAGGGTGCCATGGGGGTGCCGCGATTCGGTCGAACTTTGAGAGGAGAGTGCCAGGATGAAGAATTGTTTCCCCTAAGGTACTTTTCCTGGTTGTTATTGTGCCCAAATCAGATTATTTATTTATTTACGAGTTTAACCAGGAAGGCATACTGAGCAGTGTTGCTCGATTCCAGATGCGACCTGGGGGTCAAGACCCAAGACAATAGAACAGACACTAGTTACATAGTTAGTATAGTCTGTGGGTTGGCCAGTAGCCATACAGATATTGGCAGTTACATACATACAGACAGTGGGAAAAATTGAGCTCAGTTTGAAGGTCTGTTTTTTGTACATCACTCAGGCACCGTTGGAAGGGGTGTCAGATTGCTATTTCTCTATCTTTTCTTATGAGACTTTTTAGACTGGTGAGGAGCTCGTTTGTATGGAGTCTCAGTCATATATGATTGTGTGATTGTCTGTTAGGATTGTTGCTCCTGGGACCGCTAGCAGAGGTTTCCAGGTTGCTAACATTTAAGCTTATTGGACTAGTACCTTTGAAGTTTTATAAGTAACTCCTGGGACCGCTAGTAGGGGTTTCCAGGTGTTCATTGTCTTCCTAAGTTAAGGAGACGTGTTCTACTTGGGACCGCTAGCAGGGGTTGCCAGGTAGATAACAAGAATTCCCTGTAAAGCTGTGCTGTTCTGTATAAAATCTGGTAAACTGACGTTAATAGATGCAGGATTAACAAAACGTGCATTATTATTATGTCTGCCTGTCATAGTCTGGTACAGTATATGGTAATTATACGTATCTATATATTCAGAGAGGTATTTTGAGGCTTACCTTAGCCTGTAGATTCGAATTGTTGGAGGTGTAGTGTGCTGCAACCTCGTTGGATGCACATCTAGAACTGACCTGAGGTAAGCTGACCCCTGGGAGAAGGGGGACAGATTTGCTTCAAATTTACATGTGCATCAAGCAACCTATCAGGTGTACACAACCCATAATGTCATGAATGTGGAGTGCCTCAGAGATTATCCCCCACAATTCTGTTTATGCATCAGTTAGGATTCCTATTACAGCGACAAAAGTATGAGAATGTGTTGTTGGGTTCCCAACCCTAACACCCATCCACCACCCCAACCAACCCTACCACCACCTCCTCCACACATCAGCAGCCGTTGGGTGTCTTGGGAGTGATCAGCCCTAATGCTCACTCCATTCTCCTATGCTGTACCATCTCGACTGTACCTACAAATGGAATGGTGTGAACATTAGATCGACGACCGAGACACACTAACGCCTGTTGATGTGTGAGGTTGGGGTGGTAGGTTAGTTGAGATGGGAGTGTAAGAAGAAACACACCACACCACTTTTGTCGCTGTAATATCAACTCTAACTGATGCATTAACTGTTTCTTTGCAATGACTATACTATCTATATATATATATATATATATATAAAAAAAACAAAAACAAGGTGCTGCGTCAGCATATGGTCTAAAAGCAAAACAAAATGGTTTTATTAAATGCACACTGAAAATAGAAAATAGAGTTAAAAATCTACGTTTCGACCTTAGGTCTTCTTCAGGAAATATCTAAAAGAGAAAAAAAAAACAAAGTTAATGTAGAGGGGAGGTAAAATGAGATATATATATACAGTATATATATATATATATATATATATGTGTGTGTGGGGAAAGAAGAGGGGGCTCAGATATATATATGTAATGTGTATATAAAGTAGGGGATACATGATGGGCAGAAGTGCCCGGCCTGGTGATGCTGAGGGTTGAGGTGCTGGACACCACACCCACGCCACGCCGGCGACCCGGGTTTGGGAACAAGCCCGGGTCGTCGGGGGTCGGCAGGGAGGGTGAAGGATTGAGCATCCCTAGGACTGCTCCCCTTCCCTGGGGAAGGGGGATTCCACCAGCCGATGCACTGGTGACCTCTAGCGGAGGCTGGAGGCACTGTAGCGCTTGGCCGCAAGACGCTGGGGATTGGAGCAGCGGCGGACATCTTTCGGGGGTGTGCAGGAGCGTGCACCAGCCAAGCTGGACGTCATTGCACATCCGAGCTACAGGGGCTTCCAAGAAAAACTGGAAAACAACGGCGCCATGGATAGGCAATGGCACCAGTCCTCCATGCCCATCGCTGGGCCATTCCCGACTGACCTTCTAGTTCCTCCGCTTGGGACCCTCCCTGCAGCCGGAGTCTGACTTTGAGAAGAGCATCCAAGAGGAGTAGGGTGACCCACCCTGGGAGGATTAGACCAGGGGTACTGGCTGCAGGGAGGGGGGGGGAGAGAAGGTGCAATTCGAGGGGGCTTCTGTCAGGCAGGATCCGGACTTGGCATGCCTGAGAGAGTTCCATGTGGGCTGCGACCAGAGGGAAATAAAGTCGAAAAAAATGATGGGCAGAAGTGTGATATGGAAAATATTTTCACTCCTGCAGAGTGACCTCTGGATACTCACAAGTGGCAAAGCCATGAATGAGAGTATCCAGAGGTCACTCCGAAAGAGTGAAACTATTTTCCATAGCACAAGACTGCACATCATGTATGCTGTTTATACAATAGGGGTTGGATGATATGTTGTATTCTACTTATTTTCTGTATTTTTTGCTGTTTCTTAGTGTGGTTTGTTATTTTTACTTCATAGTTCTCATTTAGGAATCTCTTCCGCTAAATTGAAAAATATTTTGCCATTTTAGTTTGGTTAAAATGGTAACTGCTGTATTTTTCTGTGCTCTGTGTAGTGCTCTGCTCCTTTCTGTGTGAATATGCGGTGTTCAGTGCTCATCTGCTGCTTTCTGTGTGAAATGTAATGCTGAAATGCTACTCTGGGGAAAGGTGAAGAAGAGAGCAGCAGGTGGCTAATTAGGTAGCTAAAGTGGTTTATTTTGTGATGAGGTAAGCGCAGTGGTTTTATTTTTTATCACACTCTGCTGAAGTAGGCTGCTAAGTTAATCTCATGGTGGTGGTTTTATGCTAAAATAAAGTATGGGATATCATCTCACCCCTGTTGTATAAACATATATATATTGGTTTTCAGCAGTGGAGGTCCACAGCTGCTTAGGGGATAATCCAGTTACGGGGAGGGGGGGGAATGTGGCTGACTCGGGGCAAGGTACAAGAAAGGCCCCTTGGTAGGATACAGCAGCCAGTATAGCAGCAGACACGGGGATCAGGGTACCGCAGAAGGCACCAGACGGGGTACAGATGCCAGCACAATGCAGGGTACAGCAGCCGACACTGAACAGGGAACAGTGTCAGGGACCTGGCCAGGTACTGGAAACCATGTCGGACATGGAGTAGTGTACAACAAGAGGTACAAAACCGGGCACAACAGTAACCGGGAAAGGTACAGAAGCTGGGACAGGGTAGGGTTTCACAGCAGGCACTGGGTCAGTGTACAGCAGGCACCTGGAAAGTACAAAACCTGGTACAGGACAGGGTATAGCAGCAGGCATTGGGTCAGGAGGCACCAGATAGGGTGCAACAGGCACCGAGTAGGGTGCTGCAGACATCAGGCAAGGTATAGCAGCTGGTTTGTTGTACTGTATAGACCATTCTGCTCTACCTATTGTACCTTCCTGTGTTGGTGTTCTACGATGCTCATTGTTACCCATTTTGTATCATACATCTTTATTTATGAACTGTATTTTGCCAGACCTGTATCTGGCAAGGCACTACTTGTACCTCTTCCCTTTCCCCTCCTAGGATGTACCTGGAAACAAGCAATACTGCTCAGTGTACCTTCCTGGTGAAACATTTCAATAGTCATTGTAACCATATCATAAATAAATCAAATAGACTACTTGGTTGTATTAAAAGGAGTTTTACCTCCCATGACAGGGGTTGTATGCTGCCACTGTATGGGGCATATGTGAGGCCCCACCTGATGTATTGTTCTCCCCTCTGGAGTCTGTACCTAAGGAGAGACATTGGTAGATTGGAGAGAGTTCAAAGGAGATTCACCAAAATAGTCACTAACATGCAGAATATAAATTATGAGACTAGGTTACAGGAGCTGAATATGTACCCATTGGAGTTAAGAAGGAAGAGAGGTGATCTTCTACTTATGCATAAAATCCATACTGATACTGAACTATTGGAACAGTTAAAAATGATCAATAACAACAGGGATCGTACCCTACGTAGTCATCCCCATCAACTTGCACTTACATTCCCTAGAACTATTAAGAGAAGAGCCTATTATACCCAAAGAATCATACCATTATGGAATTCTATTCCAAATTATTTATTTCAGTGTAACACTAAAAGTACTTTCAAACAAAACCTAGGTGGTTATCTTTTGTAAACCGAGGGTTCCTGTGCCAGCTGTGCTGGAGACATACACAAATGGGCTTTGGCCTTCTCTATGTCTATTTCTTCCTAGTATGAAATCCTAGTATAAATAAAAAAAATAAATTATAGCACCTGCTGCAGCAATTACGGCACCTGTAGCACATTTGGTCAAAACTTATATGAATATACGAACACACAAATTTGCCAGCAGAAACAGGCCATAATGGTCTATCAAGTCTGCTCAAGTGTGCAGCTCAAATTAGTCCCCTATAGCGGCACTATGGCAGCACACATAGAGCTGTGCAGCTGGCAGGTGGCACTGCCCAGGGTACACCTCTGTCCCACAACAGCACCTGAGCCTGTGCAGCCCTGCCATGTCCCACATGTTGGGGAGTTTGCAGGATGCAGGCCAGCTGGAAGGGCTGATCACCTTACCTTGTCCGCGGCTATATGCAGCACATTTACATACATATATGAATGGCAGTAAAACTACACAGATACTAAAATGATTTATCACTGCTGAAACTTCAGTCAGTTCAAACAGTAGAGGACCTGCATTCCCATACAAAGAGATTTGTTATACTATGTCTCAGTGGAGGTGCTTAATGAGGTGACACACACTGTGATCAGTACGACTGTGATAAGTACGCAGTGTCTCATGCCTTTCAATAATCACTAGAACATCATGGTGCACTGCACGCCATTGTGCATGATCAGCAGCCAGATCTGTTTATATAAGTATGCAATGAACTGCATGTAGTAAACATACATTCTGGACATTGCTCTGGAAAGAAAAAGGCAGCTCACAAGCTGCAGGTTCAAAAGTTTTTTTTTTCTTTAATACTGTATGTTTATTCAGTTTATACAGGCACATTGCCACATAGTATGGGCAAGAGACAGATCCCTTTCCAACCTCTGGGGAGCATTGTCTATCCATTTACATTTGTTACAAACTGTCATATTATTTATATTGTCTGTCCTTATACTGTAAAAACACCAAACCCCTTTTTATGTTGGCGCGCTTGCGCAGCCAGCATCTGCGCTGTTGGAGATTTGAGCCTGGTCACTATTGGGTGAATGCAGGGCACGCACCAGTAGGTGCATCCTCATTCCCCAATCAGCCTGCATGCCGCGCCACACCATGCATACATAATGTGGCGAGCACATCTAAGGAAAGGTCCGCTGCAATGTGAGCAAAGCTCATCATACACAACGAACCTTCCCCAGCTACAAGCTATAGGCAGCACAGTGGCAGCTCTAAACTGACGACTTCAGGGGTGCCCAATTCCTGGTTGGCTTACCCTGTCCCTCATGTAATGTTGCCGATGGGGAGCCTCCCCATCAGCATAATGTCCCCCTCCTTTTTGCCATGCTGAGGGGTGCCCAAGCCCCCTCGGCTAATGCCCCCCGCTTTTGTTGTTTGCCAGCAGGGGAGCCCACTCTGCTGACATGATGTCTCCCCTTCTTCTGTGCTGAGGGATGCCCAGTCCCCCTCAGTTAGTGTCCCCCACTCCCTATGTGCCGAAAGGGGTGCCCAATCCCCTGTTGGCTACTGTATGCCCCCCAAAAAAAACACCTGTAAAAAAAGAAAACCGTCCGCAATTTTTTTTTAACACCTGTAAACAGAAAACGGTCCCTCATAGTCTCCCTACCCTCCAACAACCCGCACCCACCCACTGCACACCCTGCCTCCCCACACCCCCCCCTCACTCATACTTACCTCCGGAGCTCGGCGTGATGATCTTCGGTGGACCGGGATCACGTCTTCACTCTTCAAAGCCGACCGCGAACTGAGGAAATGCCAGTGAGCTGTATAATGGAATAAATAGGGTTTTTTTCAACTTTGATGCATATCTCAGGCATCTTTGGAATTTTGCACCAAATTTTCAACATGGGGTTTTTGGGACCCCTCCTCATGAATTATGGCACTGTTATGACGTAATCGGTCCTGAAAGGTGATTTCTCAGTCACTGTGCGAGTCACTTCGGGACTGATTAACACAAGGACAGTGGCAGTGTTCATGAGGTGGGTCTCAAAAGCCTATGTTACAAATTTGCGAAAAACAAAAAAATGGTTGTAGCTGATTAGCCGCCAGTAGTTACACATCACTGTAACTTCATGAATTTGCACATTTTCATCAGATTTTCAACACTGTCATTTTTCTACACCTCCTTGTGAACAGTATAACTGTCATTTTCACATCCTGGCCAAAATGTGTTTCCGCACTTCCGGTGCACAATAGCGCGGTCGCTGTGGGAAATCAGTGTTTGGGGCAGATTACAAAAATGACAGTGACACTGTTCATGAGCAGAGGTCCTAAAATGCCTATGTTGAAAATTTGGTGACGATACTCCATAAAATGACTGTGTTACGAGCGTGCATTGCGCAGTTTGCATGCATGCTCGTAACGTGCATTTGTAATATTTTCACTCTGGATTTTCACTACTGGCATTTTTCCACACCTCTTGATGAACAGTATAGCTGTCATTTTACATATCCTGTCCGAAATGTGTTTTCGCACGTCCGGTGCAGAATAGCACGGTTGCTGTGCAAAATCACTTTTTGGGACAGTTTGAGGAAATGACAGTGACACTGTACGTGAGCAGAGGTGCTAAAATGCCTATGTTGAAAATTTGGTGTCGAAAGTCCATAAAATGACTGTGTTACAAGCGTGCATTGCGCATTTCCCACACAGCCTTATAACTTCACAAATTTGCAATATTTACATGCCACATTTTCAACACTGCCATTTTTTTACACCTCCTTATGAACAGTACAGCTGTCATGTTTCACATCCTGCCCAAAATGTGTTTCCGCACTGCACTACCAAAGCCAATGCCAGTGCAACAACATTCAGCATTGACAAATGCTTTTTTATTTCAGTGGTGCCCAAGTACTATATATGATCTATAAACACATAAAATAAAAACATTGTTAACCTTTCTAAACTATTGTACAAATATATGGAGAGGGTGACAGTAGACCAGGGTACTACTTCCCTTGCGCCCCCTCCATGGGGGGGCATAACCCCTAGCTATAGAAACATAGAATTTAACGGCAGAGAAGGACCGCTTGGCCCACCCAGTCTGCCCATTTTCCTACCTGATGGATAAGCTGAAGATTCTAGTTAATCAACAGCTTACTTCCTCGTACCTCCCACTAGAATTGCCTTATGCCTGTCCCATGCATTTTTGAATTCTGCCACTGTTCCTGACTCCACAACCTCCTGAGGAAGGCTGTTCCATGCATCCCCAACTCTGTCTGTGAAAAAATACTTTCTAACATTACCTCTGAGCCGTCCCCCCATTATCTTCAAATTGTGCCCCATTGTTCTTGCACATCTTTTCTTCTGAAAGATACTACCCTCTTGTACCTTGCTAATTCCCTTGAGATACTTGAAAGTTTCTATCATGTCCCCCCTCTCCCTCCTTTCCTCAAGGGTATGCATATTAAGCTGCTTTAGTCTCTCCTCGTATGTCTTCTGGTGCAGACCTTGCACCATTTTGTTACCTCTCTCTGAACAGCCTCCACTCTGTCTATGTCTTGCAGAGACAGGGTTCCAGAATTGCACGCAGTACTCAGATGGGGTCTCACTAACTGTCTGTAGAGAGGGATAACAACTTCCTGTTTTCTACTGTTGATGCCTCCCTATGCATTCCAGTATCCCCCAGCCCTCCTTACTGCCTTCTCACATTGCTTGCCTACCTTAGGTCATCTGATATAATTACTCCTAGGTCTCTTTCGATTTTTGTTATTGTTATTAACTCACCCCCCATTGTGTACTCTTCCCCTGGGTTTTTGTTTCCCAGATGCATTACCTTGCACTTCTTTGCATTGAATCTGAGCTGCCACATATTTGACCATTCCTCCAACCTTGCCAAGTCCCTTTTCATTCTTTCCACCCCACCTTGTGTATCAGCCCTGTTGCAGATCTTTGTGTCATCTGCAAAGAGACATACCTTTCCTTCCAGGTGCTCGCCAATGTCACCTATAAAGATATTAAAGAGGACTGGTCCCTGTACCGAACCCTGCGGTACCCCGCTAGTTATCCTCCTTTCTTCTCTGTGGACTCCGTTTACTATTACCACTTGCATCCTGTTGTCCAGCCAGTTTTTTATCCAAGCTACCACCTTGGGACCCACTCCAAGGCTGGCTAACTTGTATATTAATCTTTTGTGTGAGACTGTGTCGAATGCCTTGCTAAAATCTAGGTAGGCCATATCCACAGCCCCTCCCTGGTCTACTACTTTGGTCACCCAGTCAAAGAAATCTATTAGGTTCGTCTGACATGACCTTCCTGCTGTGAAACCATGCTGCCTTGGGTCCTGTGCCCCACTGGCCTCTAGGTACTCAACAATTCTTTCCTTCAGAAGTGATGCCATCATTTTCCCTACTACTGAAGTCAGACTAACTGGTCTGTAGTTTCCTGCCTCTGTCCTGCTCCCACTTTTGTGAAGCGAAATCACATTTGCCCTCCTCCAGTCCTCAGGTACTACTCCATCCTCTCATGATTTGTTAAAGAGAGTAGTCAATGGTGTTACTAGTTCTACCCTTAGTTCTTTTAGTATTCTTGGGTGAATCCCATCAGGCCCCATTGCTTTGTCCACCCTCAGTTTCAAGAGTTCTTTCAAAACCCTTTCTTCTGTGAATGGACTGGTATCGACCCCCATTCAGAGTTTCTCCCTTGTTTGGTTTAGGTCCCTCCCTCTCCTCATCCGTTGTGAATACTGAACAGAAATATTCATTCAGTATCCCTGCTGTTTCACTGTCACCCTCTGCCCACATTCCCTTCCCTTTATTAAGTCTCTATATCCCTCCCTTGGTCTTTCTTCACTCCCTAATGTACCTATAAAAGGTTTTATCCCCCTTTGTAACAGAGCTGGCTATCTTTTCCTCAGTTTGTGCCTTTGCGATTCTGACTGCCTTCCCTGCCTCCTTCTGCTTTAACTGATAAAGTTCTTTGTCCTGCTCCTTCTGTGTTTCCTTATATTTCCTGAATGCTATCCTTTTCTCCCTAACTGTCCCTGCCACCTCTTTTGAGAACCATAGTGGTTTTTTCCTTCATTTTGTTTTATTGATTTGCTTCACACAAAGGCTTGTTGCCTCTGTGATGGCTGTTTTGATTATTCCCCATTGTTCCTCCACCTCTCCTTCTTGCCCATTTGCTAGTGCTTTTCTGAGGCACTCTCTCATTTTCCCAAAGTCAGCCTTCCTAAAGTCCAATACTCTTGTTTTTGTATGGCTTGACTCTATGCTGTGTTTATTGTGAACCACACTGTTTGGTGGTCACTTGTTCCCAGATGGCTACCCACTTCTAAATCTGAGATCCTTTCTCCTTCCCCATTTGAGAGTACCAGGTCTAAGATTGCTCCCTCCCGAGTGGGATCCAGCACTAGCTGTCTGAGGCATGCCCCTGTAGGGCATCAAGAATGACCCTGCTTTTGGATGTGCCTGCAGCAAAGGTACTCCAGTTAACATCTGGCATATTCAGGTCCCCCATCAACAATATTTCCCCTTTTTCTGGCATTTTAAGGATGCCTTCTATCATTTCCTTGTCCATTTCCTCCCCCTGAGATGGGGGTCTGTACACAACCCCCATGCGGATTGTGGTGCCATTTCCTGCCTCCAGGGTGACCCATAGTGACTCATCAACTTCCTGTTTACTCTTTAGTTCTGTTGCTTTAATCCCTTCCCTTATATAGAGAGCTACTCCTCCTCCTCTTTTACCCACCCTGTCCCTCCTATAGACTGTGTATCCTGGTATGTTGACATCCCACTCATGGTTCTCTGTGTACCATGTTTCAGTGACTGCCACAGTATCCAGGCATCCCTCTTCCATCAAGGCCACTAGTTCAGGGAGCTTGTTGCACAGACTGCGGGCATTGGTATTCATCACCTTCCATTTATTTTTTATGTCCTTACCCCTTTTAGCCCCATCACTGTCCTTAACACCTTTTTCTGCATTTATCCCTGTCCTGCTCCCTACTGACTTCTCTACCTTGGAGTTTACCTCTCTAACTACTGCGCTTTGTGGGGGGAGGCTGGGCTTTCCCTTCTCCTTTTCAGTACCTCCCCCCCTTGGCTAGTTTAAATGCTTGCCAATGAAGCATTTAAACCTGTCACCTAGGATCCTGGTTCCTCCCTGGATAGATGCAGACCATCGCGCCAGTGTAAACCTGCATCCCTCCAGGTGGCTCCCCAGTCCCCAATGAAGCCAAAACCCTGAGCTCCACACCAGTTTTTCAACCATTCATTGAATCCCATGGTGCGGAATACCCTAGCATCATCCTTGCCATAGACAGTCAGCACTTCCGAGAAGGTTACCATACATGCTACTTGTCTAAGGCCCCTCCCCAACTCCACAAACTCCTTTTGCACAGCTCTGATCCCATTCACAGCCAGATCATTGGTCCCTAGGTGGACAGTGACATCCAGCTCCCTCCCTCGTGTAGCTGCTCCCGCAATCCTGAGGATTCGCTTCCTGTCCCTCCAAGCCATGGCACCAGGCAGGCACCTTACCTCCCTATCCCCTTCCTCCCCCACTTCTACCCCCCCAATGATTGAGTCCCCCACCAGGAGTTGTTTCCTTCCCCTGTGGGGTCTCGTGACACACTCCTGTGGGTCTCCTTTGTGGAGGTTCCCAGCATCCTCCTTGGTCTCCACTGCAGGTGCCTCCATAGAGGAACCACTCTTTGCCAGAACAGCATATGAACTGTGGAGAGGTACAACTAGAGGGATGCACCTCTGTTCCACCACCCTCTCCCTCCCTGAACACACCTTGGTCCAACCGCTTCTCTTTCTTGGCAACCTCTGAGGTAACGGTGGTGGCCCTAGTGGTCCCTGGGTGGGGGAAGAGGTTTCACGAATCCTAACCAGGTCAGCCTGGAGACGGGCAACCTCCTCCCTCAGACCAGAGAGGTGCCTGCAAACAGGGCAGCATCGCAGCCTCCAGAATGTCTCCTGGAACACTGCTGCCCCACAGCCATTGTACTGCACCACTCCCATCTTGACTTATTTTGTCCCTCTCCTGTTGCTTTGTGCTTACTGTCTCCCTCCCTCTATGTATTTTTACACTTGCTTTCCTACCACCCCTATGTGCCCTTACAACTCTCCTTCCTGTTGTGGGACAGGAACGTCCTGTAGTCTTCAGTAGTCTCCTTCTGTGCTTGGATTCAGACCTCCAGCAGCCGGGGGGGGGGGATAAAGAGTTATTTTTTTTTAGGTTCCTTCAAGGTTGCTGAAACTAATGTGTCTCAGTGATCCTTCCCTTCCTACTGTCAAACAGGAAGTTCCTGTTGTCAGTCAAATTCAGTGGCTATAAAACTAGAACTGGCTTTCGGTGGGAGGGTGGAGGGTGGGAAATTAGTAAAAAAAATCTTTAGTTCTAGACTGCTATCTTGCTCTGAAACCAAAGTTTCTTCTGTCAGAAACAGCAGGAAGCTATAACTGGAGACAGCTGCTTTTGTACTGCTAAGCTGCTAAGCCACACCCCCAATTAGATTCACCCTCTGCTCTGACTATGTAAATTAGGCTGATACAGCTCCCTTCCTCAGAGAAACACTCAGTGACTTTCTTCTTTTATTTTACTTAAATGAGACCCCCTTCTTCAAATAGAGTATCTCTTTGCTTAATCCAAAGCTATGTCTAGAATCCACCAAGCCTATGTGTGCATGAGTGTGAGGTCCCATTGCTCCATAGGAGCTTTCCAGGTATCCCCCCTTCCATACACTGTCAGATGTCTGTAGACAGCTGTATATGTTTTACTTGTGCTTACTTCTCATCTTCTACAGAAAGGTATCAGCAATTCTTACTGCTTCACCTCCAGAGTACCAAGGCCTTCCACTTTCTTCCTAGAAGAGAACACAATAGTGGGGCACTCACGTTACTCCTTGTCTCAATGCACTGGCCTTCCCTGCCGGCAACGAGTCTATATATGTCCCCCATTTTTTGAGAAACCATTCCTCCCTACCATATCTTTGGTATGTGAGTCACTCAAGTGCCAGGTTATTTATCACCACGCTCTTCCATTGCCCCAAAGTTGGCCTAGTGTGTGAGATCCAAATATTTTGGATACATTGTCGTGCCATTGTCAACAGGACCCGTACATTCCTGGAATATGCCTCCCACCCCTCCTCTCCCAAATCTTCAACCCCAAACAATAAGGATACTGCTGAGTCCTCCACTCATGTATACATGATATCTGTCATTTCTTGTGCAATGGCAGACCAAAATGGCCGCAGCTCCATGCACTCCCAGAAGCAGTGCATATAGGTTCCCTCTGGCCCCATTACATCTGCCACATATAGGTGAGATTGTTGGGTGAAATTTATTAACCACCACTGGTGGACAGTACAGTTGATGCAGAAGGTTCAAAAGGTTTTAACGTAAGGTTTTCAAGCACAAAATTCAAGTCCCAGGGAGGGACCGGGTCCCTAACGGGGTTTAAGATGAAGGATACCCTTTAAAAAGGTTTTCATTACTTGCAGTTGGGTTAGAGGTTTGTCATACACAAAAATATGGAAGGCAGAAATTGCCAACAAATGAGCCTTGTTGGAGGAATATTTGAGACCACCCTCTGAAAGGGAGAGCGAATAGTCCAGCACACATTGTGGCAGACAGGAATACGGGTCCAAATTATGATCTTTTGACCACTGGGAAAACCTCTTCCATTTCATTTCATTTAATAGGAGGAATGGGTGGAAGGTTTGTGGGCCGTCTACAGAACGTCCACAACTTTTGGGGAGACCTGGAATCTGGAGAGGACTATGTCCTCAGGAGCAAGGCATGGAGATGTAAGGAATGGAGGTTTGGATGAAGCAGAGTACCCCCTTCCTGGGTCAGAAGTGTAGAACAAATTGAAAGTGGATGAGGGTCCTGGATAGTCTGTTGTAATGATGGAACCAGACCTGTCGTGGCCACAGAGGTGCGCTGAGGATCATGGTAGCTTTGTTCCAGAGTAGTTTGAGTAGAACCTTCTGTGTGAGAGGGAATGGAGGGAAGACATACAAAAATCTTCCTGTCCAGGAACGAGATAATGCCTCCAGCCATAAAGTTCCAGGACCTGGCTTTAGTGAGCAATAGTGAGGCAGTTTGGTGTTGCGTGGTGAGGTGAATAAGTCCATGTCTGGCCAACCCCAGAAGAGTAAGATGTCTTCCAGAACTTCCTGGAGACTGTCCCATTCATGTTTTCTGAGTTTTGGATCTGCTTAGTGCGTCTCCCAGAGTATTGGTGATGCTCAGGACATGCACTGCTGTTAGATGTATCTCTTTGTGAATTGCCCATTACCACACTCTCATCACTTCCCTGCACAGGGGACAAGAATGGGTGCCTCCTTGTTTGTTCAGGTAGTGAACAACCGTGGAACTGTCTGTTTGAATCTGTAGAGAACCCTGTGGAAGGAGGGACTTGAAAGCTTGTGGAGTGTGCAGGACTGCTCTCATCTCTAGAATGTTGAAATATAAGCGTGTTTCCAGAGTGTTTCAGGTCCCTGTGACAGGGTTAAATAGGGCCTTGTCCCAGTTGTCACGGAGAGTTTGAATGCAAGTATCTGTTCTGTTCTTTCCTTTCTTGTCTCTTGTCTGTCTGGTTGTGCAACCAAATTTTCCTGTGAGACCTAGGATTTAATCTCCCCGACAGTCTTGCAATCTTTGCCTCTCTACCCTCACTTGCTGTTCTGTCTTTTCCTTCTTTGCATATCTGCTGGTATAAAAATATATGAAAATCATTATGTGGAAATGTAACTGATATTGGGATCCCTTTGTTTAGAAATTATATAGTGTCGCTGTTAAAATGTATATAATTATAATTTGAGATGATTGAAGAAAGCTATTAGGGACTCAAGGGGTTAACCTGATTGCAGTTTTTAAGCCATTTTTCAGAAGCTCTGGAGAAGGGGCCTCAGTTCTGGGACATTGTGTTCTTTCTGCACCTGCTTGAAATTGACAAGAACATTTTAGAAAAAACAGGATGCTTGTTAAGGGGGGTTGCAAAGACATAAGAGAGAGCTTCAGTGCTTTGGGACACAGAGATTGAAAGAAAACTCAGATGGATCTTCTCTGTTTATTCTGCCTTTGTAAATAGTTATTCTGAACAATTATATTTCTTTATGTTACTGCTAGTACTAATAAACACTTTTTGCGAATTCTACAACTGCTCCTGGTTTTTCCTATGCTTCCTAACCTGTGCCTCGATGACAGATGGTGGCAGCAGTGGGATTTATGCCGTGCATACTCTAAGCCAGGAGTTTTGTGCATGGGTACTGGGCCTAGTACCAGGGAAGCATAGAGAAAGGTATAGATTCTGCAGCAGCAAGTCCAGGAATGGTTACCAGGAGAATGGCAGCCAAACTAGCAGAGACAGAAGTCCAAGCTGAGATTGTACAGCCAGCACAAGTTATGGAAAAAGAACAGGCAGTGATAGAACCTGAAAGCCTGACTAGTGCCTTTTTTAGTGGTGGGCTATACAACAAAAAGAGACGGAGAAGCAGAGAAGAGAGGAGATGCAGCAGAGAGAACAAGAAATTCAATGTTTAGAAGTACAGAGGAGAGAAGAGATGCAGCGACAGGAGCAGCAGAGGAGAGAAGAGAAGCGGCAGATGAGAGAAACACAGCGATAGGAGCAGCGATGGCTAGATGCCTTGCAGGCTGTCGGAGGCAGAGGATCGGGTACAGATCCAGATGAGCAACGGGACACAGGCAACATGAAATACATTAAACTTACCAAGCTGTGTCCCTCTGATGATATCAAAGCATACCTGACAACCTTTGAAAGGGTTGCCGTAGTCTGCATGTGGCCGAAGCAGCAATGGGCAATCAGACTAGTACCTTACCTGACAGGTAAAGCCCAACTTGCCTACAGCAGTATGAACACTGCACAGTCAGAAAACTATGAGCTTGTGAAAAAAGAAATCCTGAAAAGATACATCTCGGGAGAGACCTACAGGCAAAGATTCCGGTCCCTGAAGTACAACACATTTGACAGTCCTCAAGAAGCCTTCACCCAACTCAGAGAGCTTCATATTACATGGCTGCAACCAGAGGGCAAAACAGTCCCACAGATCATCGATACATTTGCAGTGGAGCAATTCATCAACATCCTGCCTACAGATGTGCAGTTTTGGGTGAAAGAACATCAACCAGAAAGTGGGGAAAAGGCTGCTTCTTTGGCCGAGGACTACCAAATGGCCAGACAGACGCCATAGCAGTGAGGTAACAGCCAAGCACTGGTAAGACCCCCTTTTCCCATTTAAACTCAAAGTCCGATAAGAACTGTGGTGGGGGTAGCAAATCTGCCCCCAAAGACTTTATTTGTTAAAATTGTGACAAGCCAGGCCATATTGCAAGAAGCTGCCATAGTAAAGAAAGTGGTACTGGAGCAGATTTGTCCTTGGCAAATTAGGGCAAGTACTGAACAGATGTGAAGGTGGGGGATAAGACTGTAACGGGACTCATTGATTCGGGAAGCAGACAGACCTTAGTGCATGTTGAAGTGCTGGGAAAACACTGTGCAAAAGGACCAGGTACTAGTGTCATCTGCATCCACGGGGACATTCGATACTATCCCACCACCCAAGTGACTCTGACCATTAAGGGTGTGTCACACCAAATGAAAGTGGGGGTAGTACCTACAGTAAGTTACCTGTACCCGTGATTATTGGAAATGACTGTCCAGGATTTACTGAGTTAATCAAAGAGGGAGTAAATCCTGATGTTTCAGCAGCTGTGGTGATGAGCTCAGGCAAAGAAAATCTCAAATGATAGGGACTCTTTTCCTTTCAGTGACTTTGATTCGGACTTGTTTGAGAACAGCTCCAAGACCCGGAAGTCTAGGAAAGAAAGAAGACGTCTGAAATAACAGTGGCAGCAAAAGACTGATGGACATAAAGGGTTAAAATATGAAAATGCTGAAGCTAAACTGATAACTGATTGTGATTTTGTTTCAGAGCAAGCTAACAATGTTTCTCTCCAGGGTTATTTTAATCAGCTGGGGGTGAAATCAAAACAGGGTGAACCTATGTTTAAAAAATGTAATGGGCTACTGTACAGAGTTTGGGTTAAACCCCAGACACAGGAACAGACAGAACAATTGGTTATACCACAGAAGTATAGAACAGAGTTGTTACAGATAGCATATGATAGTCGTCCTATGGCTGGTCACTCAGGGAGGGATCACATCCTTGCCAGATTGCTGTACAGATTTTACTGGCCTGGAATTCATGAAGCTGTTGCTACCTGTTGTAATTCTTGTGCTGAGTGTCAGAAAGTAGCCCCAGTCACTAGAAAAGACAAGGTGCCCCTACCCTTGATAGATGTGCCTTTTGAGAGAATTGCAATGGATGTGGTTAGTCCTTTAGACAAAAGTAAAAAGGGTAATAGATTTATCCTGGTAGTATGTGACTATGCTACTCAATACCCAGCAGTTCCAGTGCGTACTGTCACAGCCCCCAAAAGTGGCAGCAGAGCGTACAAAACGTTTCAGCAGAGTGGGCATATCTAAAGAAATTATTACTGATCAGGGTAGTAATTTTGGTGCTGCATTACTTAAGGAGCTGTACAGACTACTAGGTATCACTGCCATAAGAACCTCCCTCATCACCCTCAGACAGACGGTCTTGTTGAGCGTTTTAACCAAACTCTAAAATGCATGTTAAAAAGATTTGTAAAAGGGGAAGGGAAAGACTGGGACCAATACTTGCCTTACCTACTTTTTGTTTACAGAGATGTGCCGCAGACATTAACAGGGTTTTCACCATTTGAAATGCTGTATGGTAGGCAGCCAAGAGGGCCACTGAATGTGATTAAAAAAAATGTGGGAAGATAATAACCCCACTCAGAAACAATCTATAAAGTCTTATATGTGTGCCCTAAGAAAGAAGCTGGCAAAATATGTTGAAATTGCCCATAGTAATCAGGAAGAGGCCCAAATCCAGCAGAAGGTATATTATGACCATGGGGTAAAAGAAAACGTTTTTGAGCCAGATGAAAAGGTTTTGCTACTGTTACCCACGACAGAAAATAAACTGTTAATGAAGTGGCAAGGGCCTTATAGAGTGCTTAGACGTACTGGCACTGTTAACTACGAGATTGAAACCCCTGATAGGAAAAATCTTACTAAGATGTACCATGCTAACCTCCTCAAGAAATGGGTTGAAAAAATGCCAAAAGCTGCTTTGCTAGTTTTACCAGAACCTGATAAAGAAGATATTGATGTAGCTTATGATAGACTGGAACAAACTGTAACTGCTGATGCTGTGAAGGTGAATGTTTCCTTAACCTCAGAACAAATTGCGGAAATTCGTAATGTGCTAAAGACATTTAACAGTACTTTTACCAAAGTACCAAGCCGAGCAAAAGGGGTCGAGCATGTAATAGTGACAAGGAATGCTTGCCCTATTAGGCAAAAGACATACAGGGCAGAGGGTGACTGTGAAAAGGCAGAGATACTAAACAAATCTTTTTGCTCAGTATTTATAAATGAAGAGGGGGAGGTACCTAAACCAAACAATAGAAACACTCTGGATTCAGAAGTCGATAACAGCCCATTTACAGAAGAAAGGGTTCTGAAAGAACTCTTAAAACTGAAGGTGGACAAAGCAATGGGGCCTGATGGGATTCATCCCAGAATTTTAAAAGAACTAAGGGTAGAACTAGTGACACCACTGACTACCCTCTTTAACAAATCATGGGAGGATGGGGTGGTACCTGAGGACTGGAGGAGGGCATGTGATTCCACTTCACAAAAGTGGGAGCAGGGCAGAAGCAGGAAACTACAGACCTGTTAGTTTAACCACAGTGATAGGGAAAATGATGGAATCACTTCTGAAGGAAATAATTGTTGAGTACCTAGAGGCCAGAGGGGCACAGGACCCAAGGCAGCATGGATTCACAGTGGGAAGGTCATGCCAGACGAATCTAATAGATTTCTTTGACTGGGTGACCAAAGTAGTAGATCAGGAAGGGGTTGTTTACATGGCCTACCTAGACTTTAGCAAGGCATTTGACACAGTCCCACACAAAAGATTAATATAGAAGTTAGCCAGCCTAGGAGTGGGTCCCAAGATGATAGCCTGGGTAAAGAATTGGCTGGAGAATAGGACACAGAGGGTAATAGTAAATGGAGTCTACTCTGAAGAAAGGGGGGTTACTAGTGGGGTACCGCAAGGTTCAGTATTAGGACCGGTCCTCTTCAATGTCTTTATAAGTGACACTGCAGAGGGACTGGAAGGAAAAGTATGTCTCTTTGCAGATGATGCAAAGATCTGCAACAGAGTTGATGCACAAGGTGGGGTGGAAAGGATGAGAAGGGACTTGGCAAGGTTGGAGGAATGGTCAAATGTATGTCAGCTTAGGTTCAGTGCTAAGAAGTGTAAGGTAATGCACCTGGGAAACAAAAACCCAGGGGAAGAGTACACAATGGGGGGTGAGATACAACAAAAATGGAAAGGGACCTGGGGTACTCATATCAGATTACCTAAAGGTGGGCAAGCAATGTGAGAGGGCAGTAAGGAGGGCTGGGGGGATACTGGGATGCATAGGGAGAGGCATCACCAGTAGAAAACAGGAAGTTGTTATCTCTCTGTACAGACAGCTGGTGAGACCCCATCTGGAGTACTGCATGCAGTTCTGGAGACCCAGTCTCTGCAAAGACATAGATAGGATGGAAGCTCTTCCAGAGGAGGGCAACGAAAATGGTACAGGGTCTGCACCAGAAGACATATGAAGAAAGACTTAAAGAGCTTAATATGTATCACCAGCAGGAAAAGGGAGGTTATAATTCCGCTATACAAGACACTAGTGAGGCCCCACCTGGAGTACAGTGTACAGTTCTGGAGACCATACCTATGTAAGGACATAGACAGGGTAGAGAAGGTTCAGAGGAGGGCAACAAAGATGGTGCATGGATTGCATCACAAGTCCTGTGAAGACAGGTTGGAGGAACTGAACATGTACTCCCTGGAGAAGAGGAGGGAGAGAGAGGATATGATAGAAACATACAAGTATCTCACAGGGAGGAACAGGGTGCAGGAATACACTATTTGTAAGCGAAAAAGATGCTCCAGGACTAGAGGGCATGGGATGAAGTTGGAGGGAAGACGATCAAAGGAAACACGAGGAAGAATTTTTTCACAGAACGGGTGGTGGACAAGTGGAACACCCTGCCAGAGGAAGTGGTAGGGGTTGAAACAATCATGGGATTTAATGCATGGGATAGACATAAAGGAATTCTGGAGGTCAGGGGTAAGGGGCAACAGACTTCTAGGAAAACATAAACTGAACTTACAAGCTCAAATGGGCAGACTGGGTGGGCCATAGGCCCTTATCTGCTGACACTGTCTATGTATCTATGTAGCCTCAAGGAAAGGAGCGAGGGGGGTACATGATAGAAACTTTCAAGTACCTCAAGGGAATCAACAAAGTCCAAGAGGGTAGCATCTTTCAGATAAAGAGGTGTGCAAGAACAAGGGGGCAAAATTTGAAGATGGGCGGCTCAGAGGTAATGTAAGGAAGTATTTTTTCACAGAGAGGGTTGTGGATGCATGGAACGGCCTTCCGGTGGAGGTTGTGGAGTCAAAAATGGTGGAATTCAAGCATGCATGGGACAGTCATAAGGCAATTCTAGGGGGTTGGGGTAGGAAGAAGTAGGTTGCTGGTTAACTAGGATCTGCAGCTTTTCCATTAGGTAGGGAAATGGGCAGAGTGGGTGGGCCAAGCAGTCCTTATCTGCCATCAAATTCTATGTTTCTATGTTATCAGGGCCATTAAGAACTGGAGAGGTTAAGGAAATACACAAAATGAAAGAATCGGTTATCATAGAAGAGTCGAGGAGTGTTTGGTCATCTCCAGTGGTAATTGTAAACAAAAAAGAAGGGGGTGTTTAGAATCTGCCTTGATTTTAGGAAATTTAATCAAGTGTCAGAATTTGACAGTTATTCTATGCCCAGAATAGATGATTTGATAAACAGACTTGGGAGTGCAAAGTATATCAGTACCCTCAATCTCACCAAGGGTTACTGGCAAATCCCTTTAGCTAAAGAATCCAGAGACAAAACTGCATTTGCCACTCCTGTTGGATTCTATCAGTTCACCACCATGCCATTTGGTTTACATGGTGCGCCAGCTACATTCCAGCGGTACATGGATGTATATTTATCACCTCACACTGGTTATTGTGCTGCGTACCTGGATGATGTCGTGGTGTACAGTCTAGACTGGAAAAGCCACCTGGAACACCTACAAGCAGTTATCTAAGCTGTCAAAAATGCAGGTCTGACTGATAATCCTACTAAGTGTGCATTGGGCATGCAGGAAACCAGATATTTGGGCTATGTGTTGGGAAATGGAGAAGTTAAGCCTGAAAATTCTAAAATAGAATCTGTAGCTAACAGCCGTGTCCCTAAAACAAAGGAACATGTCAGGTCATTTTTAGGGCTGGCTGGTTATTATCGGAGATTGGTTCCCAACTTTGCAGAGTTAGCTGCTCCCTTCACTGAGCTCACAAAAAATGGTACCCAAATAATGTGAAATGGACCCCAGAGTGTATTGAAGCTTTTCAAGTCATTAAGGCTGCATTTTGTTAAGCCCCTGTTTTAAGAAGTCCAGATTTTGAGAAAACATTTTTATTGCAAACAGATACATCAGAGGTAAGCCTAGGTGCAGTTCTGCATCAAAATATAGATGGGAAAGAGCATGCTATTCTGTACATAAGTAGGAAATTGCACGACAGAGAGAAAAGGTACTCCACCATTGAAAAGGAATGTTTAGTAGCAAAGTGGGCCATGGAGTCCCTTAAGTTTTACTTGCTAGGAGCTGACTTTATACTTATAACAGACCACAATTCTCTCTTTTGGAGTAACCAAATGAAATATAACAATTCCAGAATCATAAGGCGGTACCTGGCACTACAGCCATTTAAATTCAAGGTTATACACAAACCTGGTAAACAGAATAGCAATGCTGATTTTCTGTCACGATATGGATCAGGATCAGGGTTTTATTTAACTCTATAAATTGATTAGCGTTTTGCTCATAAAAGTTCTAAAACATTGTGAAAATGCATAGCACTTGCCTCATTGTATTAAACATAACAATTCTAGAAAACCTATATAAATACTGTACTTTCTGTACAGTTAGTATTGTCCCAAGAAAAAACTGCTAATCAATTATTTAAAACCCTGGGAATTGAGGGTTCTGAATGTTGAAAAATGTGTGAGTTTAAACTTTACTGTTTGCTGTACTGTTATAGAAAAAAGGATTCTGCACATGTGCTTAATTTTTGAAAGTTAGAAGCTAATAGTAGAGAATTAATAGAAAGTTTTGGAAACCTGTTTAATAAAACAGGTTCCCTCTTGAGGGGGTGTATGTGACAGGGTTGAATAGGACCCTGTCCCAGTTGTTATGGAGAGTTTGAATGCAAGGATCTGTTCTGTTCTTTCCTTTCTTGTCTCTTGTCTGGTTGCACAACCAAATTTTGCTGTGAGACCTAGGATTTGATCACCCCAACAGTCTCGTAATTCTTTGCCCCTCACCGTCTCTCTACCCTCACTTGCTGTTCTGTCTTTTCCTCCCTTGCATATCTGCTGGTATAAAAATATATGCAAATCATGTGGAAATGTAACTGATATTAGGATCCCTTTGTTTAGAAATAATATAGTGTTACTGTTGAAATGTATATAATTATAGTTTGAGATGATTGTAAAAAGCTATTGGGAACTCAAGGGGTTAACCTGAGAGCAGTTTTTAAGCCTTTTTTCAGAAGTTGTGGAGAAGGGGCCTCAGTTCTCGGACATTGTGTTCTTGCTGTACCTGCATGAAATTGACAAGAACATTTTAGAAAAAAACAAGATACTTGTTAAGGAGGGGGGTTGCAAAGACTTATAAGAGAGAGCTTTAATGTTTTGCGACACAGAGATTTAAGGAAAACTCAGATGGATCTTCTAACTTTATTCTGCCTTTGTAAATAGTTATTCTGAACAATTACATATTTTTTTATGTTACTGCTAGTACTAATAAACACTTTTTGTGAATTCTACAACTGCTCCTGGGTTTTCCTATGCTTCCTGACCTGTGCCTCGATGACAGTCCCTTGCATTTGAACTATGTTCAGATTGGCATCCGTGGTCAGAATTAGACAGGGAATGGGAACCTGGAACGGGACATCACAAAGAAGGGGATACAGAGGCATCCACCATTGCAATTCGTGAATGACTGGGGATGAAATCAGAACAGGGCTTTGAAATAGTGTTTTGTTTGATTCCAGTAGACTCCTAGTGTCCATTGAAGCACCAGCATTTGCAGTCTTCCATGGGGAACAGTATAAATGGCCACCGCCGTATGACCCAGGAGGCAAAGGTAGTTCTGGGCCGAGTCATGTGGATTGGAGGTCATCTGGGATGCTAGTAGAATGAGTTTGTCTGCCCAGTCGCTGGGTAGGAAGGCTAGACCTAGGGAGGTATTGAGGACAGCTGCTATGTATTGGAGACATTGTGTGAAATCCATTTTTGACTTTGGCACATTGATCGTGATTCCCACAGAGGAAAACGTCTGAAGTGTTTGGGATAATGTGGCTGTCAGCTGAGTACTGGATGGAGCTTTCAGAAGCCGATCGTCCAGGTAGGGAAAGACATACAGGCCTTTTCTGCACAGAGCAGCCACCACCACTGCAAGACACTTTGTGAAGACCCTGGGGCTGAGGACAGACCGAAAGGAAGTGTTCTGAATTGGTAATGATTGTGATGCTTGGCCGGCTGGTTATGATTGTTCTATGATATTTGTAATATAAAAATATAGTGTGTGATTGTCAGTGCTTCCATGGGTGCCCCTCCCCCCCCAGGTTTCAGTTATATTCAGGTGACCTGAAACCAGGAGGTAATTAAAAGACTAGAGAGACTTAATTAAGGGTCTCCTGTAGTTAGAACTGACCCAGCTGCCAGGATATAGGGATTGTAAACTTTTATGATGTTTTAGGGGAAAAAACTTTGTTATATCGTTATGGTGCTAAAAGTCATAAAATCCTTTGATGTGCCCTGTGAAGAGGAACTGCCAAGATGAAAGAGGGGATGTTAAATAAGGAGTCATATTGGGAAAGTAGTTTTTGCTAAAGTCACATTATTTAAAATATCTCCTGACAGGAAGATCATTGTTTGTATAATTTTTATATTCTAATAGGAGCTAGATGGCATCATAGAAGGGATGGAAACACAGAGTTTTTTAAACTGTATTCTGTGTTTCAACTGTGTGACATTTTCTTTTTAGGCTCTCAAGAAACAAGATCTTTGACTTAGGCACTTAGAGGTAATACATTAGATAGAAAAAGTCTAACTGTATGTTGGTAGGAGTTTGTATTTTCTTTTACGTGATTGTATGCTTTGTGATTTATTGCCCTGTATTTACATTTTACATATTTTTATCAATTTTTTAAGTAAACCTTTTATTCCAAAGACTGCCTGGCTGTGTCTTCATAATATCATAGTATCATAATGTGCTACAAGCTCAGGAGATATTACCTTTGTATGAGCTCGCCACCCAAAGGTGGAATTATGTTTATACATACTCAAATTTTGCATTACCCATATGTTGATCCAACTGATATTTAAATGTATCTATAGCATTGCTTTCTATAATTGATCCTGGCAACATATTCCATTTGTTAACTACACATTTTGTGTACCATTGACTTCTCTTTTTTGTTTTACAGTGGGTCCCTCTTAATTTAAAGTTATGAGATCTAGTCTGAGTATTATTTGTATTTTTTTCTAAACCAATTGTTTCAAAGAGTACAGGATCTTTAATAGCTTTATGTGTTAAGCAAAGATCTCCTCTAAGTTGATGGTAGTTCATAGAGTGTAAATCTAGTTCCAGTAGTCTTTCCCCATAGGTCTTATTCGACATATCTAGAATTCTTTTGGTCATTTTTCTGTGAACTTCTTCAACCAATTTCTTATCTCTAATTGTATAGGGAGTACAAAAAGAAGAACAGTAGTCCAAGTTTGATCTAACTAGGCTTGTATATAGAGGCATTATAACTTTAGGTTGTCTACTCTTTATGTGCTAAAATATACATCCCAAGGTACGGTGAGCTTTTTTCACCTTTGTTAGTGTATTATTTTCTAAATTAATTTTGTTATCCACTATTACTCCTAGATCTGTTTCATTATCGGTCTCTTGTAACATCACTTGATTTAGTGTATATTTGTATTTTAAATTGTTACGACCCAGATGCATCACTTTGCATTTTTGTATATTAAACATCATTTTGTTATTTTTAGCCCATAATTCCAGGGAGGTTATCTCTTTTTGGAAGTTAGTGGCTGCCTCAATGGAGTTAACTACACATCCAATCTTACAGTCGTCAGCAAACTTAGTCATCCAGGTGTTATTTGATGATTACATTGAGGAAATCAGGATGTTAAACAAAACAGGGCCCAATACTGAGCCCTGAGAGATCCCACTTGTAACCTCCGCCCATGCAGATGTATACCCATTTATTATTGTACATTGTCTACGTTTATTTAGCCATGATTCTATCCAATTTGTTAAATATCGTGGAAAAGCAATGTTTTTCATTTGCTTTAATAAGATCACATGGGAAACTCGGTCGAATGTCTCAGCGAAATCTAAGAAAACAATATCAACAGGTAAGCCAGCATCCAAGGATGAACTAACGTTTTCAAAAAAATGCAGATGATTTGTTAAGCATAATCTGCCTCTAGTAAACCCATGTTGTGTAATATCTTGAAAGTTGTTAAGTTTTATATGTTCTTCTATTCTTTGTAAAATAAGCCTTTCAAATGCTTTTCCTGTTACAGAGGTTAGACTTATTGATCTATAGTTTGCAACGTCTGTCTTGCTTCCTGATTTAAATATAGGAGTAACTAGGGTGTCTTTCCGTGCTAAGATATGCTTACCTTTTTCCAAGGATAAATTAAATAATTTAGTCATTGGTCCCGAGATTTGAATAGCAGTTCCTTTGAGAAACCGAGGATGTATTTCATCTGGTCCTGCTGAAGAGTTGGTTTTTAGGTTTTGTAATACTCTCATAGTTTCTTCTTTAGTAAAATGACTAACTTTTAAATTTTGAGACGTACTTATGTTATTATCAGTACTATTATTTTTTTTCCTTTGGACTAAAGATGGTGACAAAATAATTATTGAGTTCAGTGGTCATTTCAATGTCATTGCTGATAAACCCAGATTTAATTTTGATTGGTCCTATTGTAGGTTTAGTATCTCTAAGTGAACCTATATAGTTAAAGATTTTTTTTTACTATCAACCGTATCAATAGCTAATCTAGTTTCAGTTTCATTTTTAGCTTTTTTAATATAATGTTTTGTTTTGTTAGACACTTTTTTATATGTATTCCAGTTGGTTACTGATGGATTTTTTTTTTATATTTTCTATAATTTCTGTGTTTTTTATTAGTCTCCTTATTTTGTTATTCCACCAAATTGGAGTTCTATATCCGTTTGTATATATATTTTTTTGGAACCCATGTATCAAGACAGTGGTTCATTTTTAATAGAATAAGCAACCAGGCCTGTTCAACATTAAGGTTAGTAACTTCTGTCTTCCAATCCCACGAGTTGAGATAGTTCTTCATTGCATGATAATTTGCTTTGGCATAATCTCTGACCAGTGTATTTCCTTTTGTGACTTTGGTTTTAGTTTGAATTTTAAATATGATCATGTTGCCTAACAGTGCTAGTATATTTGGTTGTGAATTTTTTTCACCCATATTAGTTAGTATAATATCGAGAATATTATTGTTTCTAGTTCCAGTTTTAATAATTTGCTCCAAGTTTTGATTAACTGTGATCTCCAAAAATTGTTTCCATTTTTCCTATGCAATGGGATGTTTCCCAATTGATTTTGGGAAAGTTGAAATCTCCCATAAGAATATAGTTATTTTATTTATTTATTTTTTGTTGACCGGGTAAGTGCACTAGACAAATTCTGCCTATTTTCAGGCACGACCCGGGGGAAGGGGATACAGATGAATGCCAACTGACCTTGAACCAGATTAAGCTGTTGGTGGTATTTTTTAGTGAATGAGGGAAATTTGGCCAGGACACAGGGGAAGTTCCCCTACTCTTTTCGATAAGTGCCATGGGATCTTTAACATCCACCTGAACTACCACCAGTCCAGGCAGATGGAACCTTGGTTTAACGTCTCATCCGAAAGACGGCACCTCAAAAGTGCAGCACCCCTCTCATGCTGCACTACAGTGTCAGTACTGGGATAGTAACCCAAGTGCTAGATGTGGGAACTGAACCCACAGCCCTCTGATCTCCTGGCCTCAGAGGTGAGTGTGCTACCTACTGAGCCACTGACACTATCAATTATTTGGATTGAATTTTTCTATTGAGCATAGAAAATCAGTATTCTTGTCTTTATTAAGATTTGGTGCTCTATATGATAAGCCAACACTGAGTGTTATGTTAGGTAACTTAATTTCTGCCCAAATTATTTCATTATCATTATTTGGGATATATTTAGGGATAATATAGGATATGAAGTATAATCTTTGGATATATAGATTGCTACCCCCCCCACCTAACTTATCACTTCTGTTTTTTATGATTTTATTGTATCCTGGTATGTCTGTATCCCAGCTATATCTTCAAAGTTCTTTTTTTGCATGTGATGTATAGAGTGTTAAGAGTGACAAAAACTGTTCAGAGCTTGATGGTGTTACCAAACTGGGAAAAGGTAAGAATATACCTAAGGTCTTTTATAGAGTTTTAAGGGTTAATTTTGGATACCTGGTTAGGTGCCCTTAGGTGAAAGATATCTGGCATCCCCCCAAAGAGCAGATGATTTGAGCCTGTACATTTGGGTATGCTAGCATAAGGTTCACAGTTTGAATCCCCCAGAACTTGAGACTAAAGGTGATTCGGACCCACAAGCAGACAGGAGGGTTACCCTGTTCTGTTACCTGTTCACAATACTGCGCTCAGAGGTTGGCACTGTGGGAGCAGAGGGCCTGTCCTGCTGAGTGCGTTTGTGACAGATTGGTTGGCAGCGGTGCAGATAAATTTGGTAACACACAAGCTTTAACTGTTCAGTGTGTCAGCTTAATACTGTACAGCTCACTTGCAAAATAAGGCAGTGATTTATTTTAAAAAGGAAACAGAACTATATCATTTTGCTTACAGTCAAGTTCCTACCTGTTTTATTTTTTTTCTGAAGTGCAAGTTAGAGTAGCTGTAGTTAGGGAAGAAGATGGCTTCCAACTGCAGCGGGCACACTATAGACTACTTGAGGCAGGTGTGCCAGGACAGAGGAGTCCTGTATGAGGGAAGAGCCACCAAGCAGAACCTTATGGATGCTGTGATGGCAGCAGATGCCCAGAGCATCGAGTCACTGACTGTAACTGTAAGGGACCAAACCTTGAGCGTGGAGGGGCTAGCGGCCAGTGCAGTGTCCAGATCCAGTGAGGATGACAGCAGGACCAGTGCCAGCGAAGGGCCACAGCAGCAGGGGAAGGTAACGAGCATTCTGGAGCCAGAAGCAATCAGGCTGCAGATTGAGTTGTGCAGAATGGAGCTGGAGTTCCTGGAGAAGAGGGACTGTGAACAGCGAGAGGCTGACCGGGAACAGCAGGAGGCTGACCGTGAAGAGCGTGAGCACCAGCGAGCTGCAGAGGAGAAGAGAGAGTGAGAACAGTGAGAAACTGAACATGAGCATGAGTGCCAGAGGCAACGTGAACTGGAGAAGTTTCGACTCCAACCACCAGCACCAGAGCAGGTGAGTGGCTTGGGTTTAACTGGAATTACAGAACTGGGTTACAAATTAAATTCCAAATTGATAGCTGAATTTAAAGAGGGGGAGGATATGGATGCTTTTTTAAATTCCTTTGAAAAAGTTTGTATTCAGGCTAAAATTCCTAGAGGGTCCTGGAGCTTCCAGCTATCCCCGCTACTTACCGGGAAAGCTTGGGATGCATTGGGTCAAATGGACAATAAGGACAGTAATGATTACAGCAAACTTAAAGCTGCACTGTTAAAAAAGTTTGATTTAACTGCAGAAGCATACAGAGCTAAATTCCATAAGCTCAGGAGAATCCCTGACATGAGCTACGAGGAGCTAGCCACGAAAGAACGTCATTTTTTAAAACGGTGGGAAGGAATTGAAGCAAACTCTGTAGATAAAATTGAAAATGCTGTTTTGTTAGAACAGTTTTATGGGGCATGCCCAGCAGAGCTGAAAACCTGGCTGGAGGACTGAGAGCCCAAAACAGTGTAAGAGGCTGCTGAACTCTCGGACCGCTATGCCAAGAGCAGATCTACTCTGAGAGTGAATGGGTTGGGCGGGGCAATGCAGAAAGGGAAAAGTGCATTTTCAGTGCAGCTAAAACCCTCATTGCCTCCACCAAAATCAGTTAGTCCCAAGTTTCAGAGAAAATATTTCTCTGAGAAAAGAAATGAATGTTGAATTTGTAAAGAAACTGGGCATATTGCCAGACAGTGTCCCAAGAGGGTGAGCAATACGCAAAATGGTGCTAGGAAAGAAGTGGGTTGTTTATGTGTCCCTGGAAGCATGCCTGTGAACATGAGGGAACACATGCACCCATTCATGATGAATGGTGTACAGACACAAGGGTTAAGGGACATGGGCATTCCTGACATTGGTAAAAGGGGATCTCGTAGAGCCTGGTCAGCTTATATCCAATGAATTTGTAACTGTACAAGACTTCACTGGTGAAGAGAAAACATTGCCACTCACTAGTGTTCTAGACTGGGGTGAAACAGGGAACTGTGCAACAGGTGGCTGTAGCCAAAACGTTAGCAGTTGACGTAATCCTTGGCAACAATCTCAAATGGGATGGTGTGTGCAGTTACCCGTAGCCATGCGGGAAGGGGAAATTGTAGTTCTCTGGACCCCACAGAAGTCAATGTAGAAATTCCTGGGAGGCTGAGTCCCCAGCCTGTGTCTCCTGATAGGGAAACCAATGAAAACAGGGTAGAAATTTCCCCAGTAGGAGTTAACCACATGGCTACGGAGGGTTAGTCCAAAGAAGGAGGGGTGACCCATTGTCAGAGGGTTAGGGATGACAGTGATCCTGAGTGCCCTGATGCTAGTGCTAGGGACCCTAGTTTAGAGACTGAAGGGGACCTGTCCAATACATTGGGAATGTGTAAGGAGTATGCAGCTGCTCAGAAAAGTGACCCTAATCTAAAGAAACTGAGGGCTTGGGCAAACTCTGACTGAGCACAGGGAGGTGACCGTAAACATAAGGTTTATTGGAAAATGGACTGATGTATACTCAGGCTGTGCAGACAGAGGGAGGGGTGATAGGCAGGCAGCTTGTCATTCCCCAGGGGTATCATGAGCAGTTGCTCAAGATTGCACATGGTATTCCCTTGTCTGGTCATCTGGGAATTGCGCGCACTATGCAGTGGTTGGCCCAGAATTTCTATTGGCCCAGCTTCATCCAGCAGGTGAAGGAGTATTGCAGGTCTTGTCACCGGTGCCAAGAAATAGGGAAGGCAGGTAAGAAAACACAAGCCGCCCTAATTCCATTGCCCATAGTGGAGGAGCCATTCCAGAGCGTGGGAATGGATATTGTGGGGCCTTTAAATACCCCCAGCTCCTCCGGGAAGAGGTTAGTCCTGACTGGGAGATTATGCCAGCCGGTACCCAGAGGCAGTCGCCCTATCCTCACTGAGGACAGACAAAGTGGCAGATGCCTTACTTGGGATTTTCTCCCGTGTTGGGTTTCCACAGGAGGTTATCACTGATCGAGGGGTTCCTTCATGTTGGACCTAATGAAATGTTTGTGGGAGAAGTGTGGGGTGGTGCAGAGATGTACAACACCTTATCACCCGCAAGCCAATGGGCTTGTGGAAAGATTTAATGGTACCCTGAAGTCAGTGCTCCAAGCGTTTGCTGAACAGCATGGGAGGGACCGGGAGAAATACCTTCCCCACATGTTGTTTGCATACAGGGAGGTGCCCCAAGAGTCGACAGGATTTTCCTCCTTCAAACTCTTATATACATGCCGGGTACATGGGCCCCTATACTTGATCCGGGAGGACTGGGAAGGCAAGCACGCCACCCAGGGAACTCCCATAGTGGATTACATCCATAGGTTTAGGGAAAGGCTGAAGGAGCTTATGGAGACAGCACAGAGCAACCTGGCAGCTGCCCAGCAGAAACAAGAAGTGTTGTACGACCGCAGAGCCATAGCTCGCTCATACACGGTGGGTCAGGAAGTCATGGTCCATATTCTGGTCCGGAAAGACAAGCCGCAGGCTGAGTGGGCAGGACTGTGCAAAGTAGTTAGGAAGGTAAATGACGTGAACTATATCATAGAGTTACCTGACAGAAGACAGAAAGAATGTACCATATCAACATGAAGCCATATGCTAATAGGGCTGACATGGTGATCACAGTATGTAGTCCTAGGGAAGGGACGGATGAAGGAGACCTCCATTCTGGATTTTCTGGAAGAAAGCAAGTGGGAGTCCTCTGTGGAGGCAGTTAAATTGTCTCCCCAGCTGGCCCCAGACAAGATCCAGGAAGTAAGGGAGATTTTAGCAGACTTTGCCCCCCTGTTTAGCGCCGAAGCCTGAGATTAGTTTAAAATATGCCCCTTCCCCTAGTCAGCCCTCTCCCCCAGATGATCCCCATCCCTGGGATCATGGGGGCAATCACCCAACTCAGCCCCACCTAACACTTGTCTCGGGGCACATATAAGTGGCCTTACCCTATACCGGGAACCAGAGGGAGGGTCTTCCCGGGATGAAAAAAGGCAGGGACCGATCATAGAGAAAACTCAGGGGGAAGGGGGGAAACAACCCAGAATCCATCCCCACCCTCCCCTGCTATGTCCTGTAAAAGGGGGGGCCACTGGAACTGATCGTCGAGATGTCTAGTGGAGAAAGAGTAAAGGGCAGAGGGAACAAAACAGATGGGGGGGACTTCCTCCACAGTACCACAAGGGCCTCAAACTAGTAATTATGGAGGCACTGTAGAGGAAGGAGGAGAAAAGGGGGGGCCCAGCCTCTGCCACCGTCTTTCCCAAATTCCTTCATTCCCCCCCGCCCCTCTCCCACCATCAAAGGACATTCCCTGTCAGTCATTAAATCTGCTTACAAACAGATCAGTTTAGAGTTTAAGCTTGTTATGCCAAGATCCAGGGACTGCGTTAATATTTCCAGATTCCCAAAGATCTCGATTTTTGGCTTGGATCATCCTGTTTTTCACCTGGGGAAGTGCTCTCACCTAGTGCCCCCCTACTAGGAGGAAACACCTCCAGGAACCTGTCAAGGACAAATTATCTGACAGGGACCCCTGAGACCTGAAGAGGGGTAGGGTGGGGGAGCAGCACTGGGAGGGAGGAGAGGCTGCAGACCAGCTGACTGTTGCCATAAGCCACCTCAGCCAAGTGTAATGACCCCCATCGAGGAGGAATCTAGTCCCAAAATCACAGTAAAGTAACAGGTAGTATTCTTGTATCCCTTTCTTTAAATGTTAGACTGTTTGGGATGGCATCTGATCACCAGACCACAATAGACCCCCACCACCTGACCAGCCCCCCACCCAACACCCCCCGAGAAGAGCACAGCAAGTCTCACCAACCACCAGGACTTATTTCTGTTCCACCATCACGGAGGGATTTCTCAGTAGTCAGATCCTTTGCAACGTCTCTTCCAGACACATGTTGGGTTGGGGTACTCCATCAGATATAGACTGTCCCTGGAACATGTTCTTTGAGGTACCACTCCATGTCATGAGCTGCTCCTTAAGCACCCCTCTCTGATATAGGTCCTCCTTGGCTTCAGTAGCTGAATGGTCAGAAAAGACTTGCCTGCTTCTGTTGGAAGCTGAAAAACTTGCTATACTGCAGAGAACAAAGTAGAACGCATTTGAGGAACTGGGAACCTGGTAAAACATAATTTTCTTGGAGACTAGATAGGAAGGTAAGCTATGTTTTCTACAGAAAGTTTCATTATTTTCTTATTGGCATTAAGAATTGCAGGATTCATTTAAAGTGTAGTCATTTTATAACCGGAGGGGGTGAAATACAACTGAAATTGCTTGATAACTGTGCTAGACACATAGGATTTGGAAGGATATTTGTGCAATATTTTAGAAGTATCCAGCTGGCTGAGCAGTGAGTTTATCCATAGTTTCAGATAAAGGGTTTGTGTGTGTATTAGAAGCAGACATAGCAAATTGTCTTCAATGAAAGGCCTGCTTACATCACAGGTGTCACTAGTCAATCAATTGATTCTGGGTGGGGCTTTTATCACTGAGCTGCCTTAGACAAACTACACAGGGAGAAGCCAGTCAGAAAAGACTTGCCTGCTTCTGTTGAAGCTGAAAACTTGCTATACTGCAGAGAACAAACTAGAACGCATTTGAGGAACTGGGAACCTGGTAAAACATAATTTTCTTGGGGACTAGATAGGAAGGTAAGCTACGTTTTCTACAGAAAGTTTCATTATTTTCTTATTGGCATTAAGAATTGCAGGATTCATTTAAAGTGTAGTAATTTTATAACCAGAGGGGGTGAAATACAACTGAAATTGCTTGATTTCTGTGCTAGACACATAGGATTTGGAAGGATATTTGTGCAATATTTTAGAAGTGTCCAGCTGGCTGAGCAGTGAGTTCGTTTTTATCCCTGGACTCAGTAGAGTGGTTTGTATAGGAGCAGTGGTCTAGTAAATTGTGGTGTTGGTTGACTTACTATAAAGGGCAATACTCACCAGGGTGGTGGAGCAGTGGTGTATTTGATTGTTTCTAACAGTCACCAGTGCTTGTGGCCTACCCACCCACCTTTCCCCTCACACCACCCACCCCAAGCGTGGCATTTCCTTTATAGCCAAGGTTCTGACATCACTTCCTCAACAGGTCTTGGGGCAGAACTGTCATATTCTTAATTACCCAGCACAGTGCATAAAGGGTAAGTACACACACACAAAAAAAAATGTTATATATATTACTCGTTGTATATTATAAGGAAGAGGGACATGTGGGGAGTGGTGCAATGCACTGGCTATGGGGCAGCAATTTTCCGGGAGACATTCTAGAACCTGCGTTGCTGCCCTATTTGCAGGCAACTGTCAGCTCTGAGGGAGGAGGTTGCCCACCTCCAGGCTGAACTGGCAAGGACTAAGGAGGCCTTCCCCCACCCAAAGAGCACCAGTTCCACAACCACTGCCTCGGAGGTTGCCATGTGTGAAGAGCAGATGGACCACAGTAGGTTCTGGGAGGGTGAGGGTGGTGAAACAGAGGCGTAGCCCCCAAGTTGTGCCTCTACGCAAATCATATGTCAATCTGGCAAATCAAGGTTCCTCTATGATGACACCCTCATTGGAGACCAAGAAGAATACTGGGGGCATCCACAAGGGAGACCCACAAAAGAGTGGCAAGGGACACCACAGGGGAAAGAAACAGCTTCTGATAGGAGACCCAATTGTTAGGGGTGTAGACCTGGGGAAGGGAGAGGAGAGGGAAGTAAGGTGCCTGCCTGGTGCCATGGCTTGGAGGTACAGGAAGCAAATCCTCAGGATTGTAGAAGCAGCATCACAGGAGAGGAAACTAGATATCATTGTCCACCTTGGGACAAATGACCTAGCTAGGCATGAGATCAGTGCAGTGCAGGATGAATTTGTGGAGTTGGGGAGGGGCCTCAGACAGGTAGCAAGCATGGTAACCTTCTCAGAGGTGCTGCCAGTCTATGGCAGGGGTGAGGCTAGGGTACTGCACACCCTGCAGTTTAATGAATGGTTGCAAAACTGGTGCAGAGCACAGGGCTTTTGCTTCATTGGGGACTGGGGTTCCACCTGGAGAGATGAAGGTCTATACTGGCATGATGGTCTGCATCTGTCCAGAAAGGGAAACACGCTTCTAGGTGACAGGTTTAAAGGTTTCCTTAGCAAGCTTTTCAACTAGCCAAGGTGGGAGGTGCTTATAGGAAACAGGAAAGTTCAAGCCTCCCCCCACAAAACATGGCAGGTAGTAGGGTAAACACTGAGGTACAGAGCTTGACAGAGGGCAGGACAGGGGTAAATGGAAAAATGGACAAGGGCAATAAGAGCAGGGATGGGGTAAAAAAGGATAAAGCCAACATTAAATGGAGGGCAATGAGTAGCAATGCCCGTAGTCTGGGAAACAAGCTTCCAGAGCTAGTAGCCCTGATGGAAGAGGAACACTGGATATTGTGGCAGTCACAGAAACATGGTACACGGAGAACCGTGACTGGGATGTCAACATACCAGGGTACACACCTACAGAAGGGACAGGGAGGGTAAAAGAGGAGGTGGAGTAGCTCTCTACATAAGGGAAGGGATCAAAGCTGCAGAACTAAAAAGTAAAGGGGGAGGACAAGAGGAACTCTGGGTCACCTTGGAGACAGGAAATGGCATCACAATCCGCACAGGGGTTGTATACAGACCCCCGTCTCAAGGGGAGGAAATGGACAAGAAAATGCTAGAGGGCATTCTCAAAATGGCTGAAAAAGGGGAGATACTGTTGATGGGGGACCTGAATATGCCAGATGTTAACTGGGCTACATGGACTGCAGCCACATCCAAGAGCAGGGTCATTCTCGATACCCTACAGGGGGCATGCCTTAGACAGCTAGTGGTGGAACCCACTCGGGAGGGAGCAATATTAGACCTGGTACTCTCAAAAGGAGAGAGGATCACAAATTTAGAAGTCAGTAGACATCTGGGAACAACCGACCACTGCACAGTGTGCTTCACAGTAAACACAAACATGGAGACAAGCCATACAAAGACAAGGATACTGGACTTTAGAAGGCCTGACTTTGGCATAATGGGTGAATACCTGAGGAATGCATTAGCAAATGGCCAGAAAGGAGGGGTGGAAGAACAATGGAGAAAAATCAAAACTGCCATCATGGAGGCAACAAACCTTTGTGTGAAACAAATAAAGAAAACAAAGCAGAATAAAAAAACACTATGGTTCTCAAAAGAGGTGTCAGGGAAGGTTAAGGAGAAAATGGCTGCATTCAGAAAGTATAAGGAATCACAGACGGAGCATGACAGGGAACTGTATCCATTAAAGCAGAAAGAAGTGGGGAAGGCAGTCAGAAAAGCAAAGGCCCAAACCGAGGAAAAGATAGCCAACTCAGTTAAGAAGGGGGATAAAACCTTTTATAGGTACATTAGGGAGCATAGAAAGGTTAAGGGAGGGATAGTGAAGATTAATAAAGGAGAGGGGAGGTGGGCAGAGGGAGACAGTGAAAAGGCAGAGATACTGAATGAATACTTTTGCTCAGTATTCACAAAAGAGGAGGAGGAGTTACCTAAACCAAACAGTAGAAGCACTCTGGGTAGGGGGATTGATACCAGTCCATTTACAGAAGAAAGAGTCCTGAAAGAACTCCTAAAACTCAAGGTGGACAAAGCAATGGGGCCTGACGGGATTCACCCTAGAATCCTAAAAGAGCTAAGGGAGGACCTAGTGACACCACTAACCACACTTTTTAACAAATCATGGGAAGATGGGGTGGTACCTGAGGACTGGAGGAGGGCAGATGTGATTCCCCTTCACAAAAGTGGGAGCAAGGCAGAAGCAGGAAACTACCGACCCTTTTAGTTTGACCTCAGTGGTGGGGAAAATGATGGAATCACTTTTGAAAGAAAGAATTGTTCAGTACCTAGAGGCCAGTGGGGCACAGGACCCAAAGCAGCATGGATTCACAGCAGGAAGGTCATGTCAGACGAATCTAATCGATTTCTTTGACTGGGTGACCAAAGTAATAGACCAGGGAGGGGCTGTGGATATGGCCTACCTAGACTTTAGCAAGGCATTTGACACCATCCCCCACAAAAGATTAATAATCAAGTTAGCCAGCCTGGGAGTGGGTCCCAGGGTTGTAGCCTGGGTAGCAAACTGGCTGCACAACGGACACAGAAGGTAAGAGTGAATGGAACACATTCTGAAGAAAAGGGGGTTACTAGTGGAGTACCTCGGGACTCAGTACTGGGTCCAGTCCTCTTTAACGCCTTTATAGGTGACATTGCAGAGGGTCTGAAGGAAACGATGCCTCTTCGCAGATGACACAAAATCTGTAACAGAGTTGATACACAAGGGGGTAGAAAGGATGAGAAGGGACTTGGCAAGGTTGGAGGGAATGGTCAGACATATGGCAACTTAGATTCAATGCAAAGAAGTGCAAAGTAATGCACCTGGGAAATAAAAATCCAGGAGAAAAGTACACAATAGCAGGGGAGGTACTAACAACAACAATAATGGAAAGGGATCTGGGTGTAGTCATATCAGATGACCTAAAGGTGGGTAAGCAATGTGAGAAGTCAGTAAGGAGAGCCAGGGGATACTGGGATGCATAGGGAGGGGCATCACAAGTAGAAAAAGAGAAGTGGTTATCCCTCTGTACAGGCAGTTGGTGAGACCCCATCTGGAGTACTGCGTGCAGTTTTGGAGACCTCATCTACCCAAGGACATAGACAGGATGGAAGCAGTCCAGAGAAGGGCAACTAAAATGGTGCAGGGTCTACATCAGAAACCATATGAAGAGAGACTGAGAGAGCTTAATATGTATACCTTTGATGAAAGGAGGGCGGGGACATGATAGAAACTTTTAAGTACCTCAAGGGAATCAACAAAGTCCAGGAGGGTAGCATCTTCAGAAAAAGATGTGTAAGAACAAGGGACACAATTTAAAGTTAGGGAGGGGACGGCTCAGGGTATGTGAGGAAATTCTTTTCACGGAGAGAGTGGTGGATACGGAACCTCCTTCCTGGAGAGGTTGTGGGGTCTAAAACAGTGGGGGAATTCAAACATGCATGGGACAGACATAAGGCAATTATAGTGGGGGGGTTGCAGGAAGTAGGCTGTTGGTTAACTAGAATCTGCAGCTTATCCAATAGGTAGGGAAATGGGCAGACTGGGTGGGCCAAGTGGTCCTTATCTGCCGTCAAACTCTATGTTTCTATATGAAATGGGGCCCTCTGGTAGAAACATGGTCAGTTTGGAGGGATAAAGGATGCGGAATTTGATCTGTTGTGTTCGTAGTATAGGGAATAGAGGAGCGTAGGCCCTTCTCTGGCTTTGAGTGAAAGGAGCATAATCATTATCAATAATTATGTGGTGGGCTCCAATCATAATCCTCCCTTTCTGCCAAGATTTCTTTAGAAGCATTTCCTTCGTTTGGAAGCTTTGCAGCCTAATAACGAACGATCTAGGCCTAGCGTCCTTGGCCTTGGGTTTGGGACCCAAAGTGCGATGGACACATTCAAAATCAAGGGGGTAATCAGGCCCAAGGTCCAGAGTTGTTTTAAAAAATTGATCCACAAAAGCCAAAGGATCAGCGCCTTCCTTGCCTTCTGGTAAGGTGAAAATATGAAGATTTTTCCTATGTCCTCTGTTCTCTGCATCTTCCTGCCTAAGAGAACAGTGTAACTGGGCTTCCACCAGGGAAAGAACTGCAGACTCAAGGGCATCGATTTTGGTAGTGTTCTGAGAGATCTGCTGGTCCGCTTCATCTGCACGATTCTGAAGCGATCTCAAGTCAGCTCTGACCTGTTGAATCGAGTCCCTCATTTCCTCCCTAAAATCGGAGATGGCCCAAAGGATGTTTTACTCAGGCTGAGGGACTGGTTGAGCTGGCTGAGTGTTGTTTCCCTTCCGTTTTCCTCCTCGACTAGCCATCGATGTTAAGGATAGATGAAGAGGGCCTTTTGAGGAAGCAGGAGCTGGGCTAGATGCTCCGGTCGGGTCGAGGTCGCACAGGCCGTCTTTCTCCTCCCATGCGATCAAGTCAGCCAGCAGAGAGAATCTATTGCGGAGCTTAATTTCCATCCAGGGCCGGTGGGAGGAACAGTTCTGGTTCTTGCTGTGGTCTCTCCAATGATTAAATCACCGTTTGCTGGTACATTTTGTATGTTTATTGAGGCAGGAGACCGATTGTAGTAGTTTGAGTTTGGGAGCCGAGAAGAAGGAGATGTTTAACGCGCCATTCCGGAACTGGAAGTCCTGCGTTTTCATATATATTTTCCACTTTTATTTGTGTTATTCTGTGACCAAAATTTTCTAAATTTTTTTTAGTTGTAAATGTGTGATAATTAAGTATTTAGTAAAAACATTTGTTTTTAAGAAACCTGCCTGAGTGGGATTTTTCGTATTGTGTGTGGCTGTGGAACATTTTGTAATAATCTGTGACTGAACTGTTATTGCTAAGGGGTGTCACCATAAGGTACCAATTGAACAAGGGTCTGTACAGGGAAATCTGGGTTAAGATGGGAGACTACCAAAGTCTCAAGGAAGAATCTGTGGGGATTTGAACTAGGTTATTGCATGCCTGTGGGAGAAGACAAAATTGGGGTTACAAGGCTACCCCGAAGAGATTGTAATGTAATGCCTGGATCGTCCCCCCTTGTGTAACAACCAAGAAAGGGTTCTCATCTGGCTACTAGACTCAAGACTGGTATTGTACCCTTATCCAGAGTAAAGAAGGAGCCCTGGGGCCTTGTGACTGGTGTTCAGTCGTGACCTCGGTGAGCATTCCAGAAGGACACGGGGAGGGTATCCCTGTTTTCCCCCCTCCCTGTCACGGATTGCACTTAGGGGTGAGCATTGTGAGTTCAGTGGTTCTGACCCTCAGGAGTGGGTTCGTGACAATGGCGACATTGACATCCACTTGCAAAATGAATGTATTGTGGAATATCTCAAATACCAGTAGCTGTTGAAGCTACTGAAGAATAAGGAGACTGTCTGTTCTAGGAGCCCTCCCTCACAACGTAACTGTAATTCACTTGTGCTGAGATGGAGATCAGCAGAGTGGGAGTGATGGAGAGCCAGCCGACTGGTACGGGGTGGGAGGAGTTGGGTAAGGTTCTGGGGGAAGACGTCCAAAGGAAGGCAGATAAGGGGGGATGTTGCTGGTGAGGGAATTCAGTCTGCCAGATCTAGATTGGAGCATCCCATCTGCAGCTCCAGATAGGAGCAGCGACTTCGTGGGCTCCCTGAAGGAGGGGCGCTCCTCAGGCAACTAGTTAGCCCACTCATGAGTGGGCAGTACTGGATCCTGTACTAACTAACAGGGATTGTAGTAGTAAGTAGTAAAATCTTTTATTTATCTGAGAAGACAATGAATAGGAACATCTCGACTGAGACAAGCTCATTTCCAGTGAGGTCGTTAATATATCTCCTGTCACTTTCTTGTTGTCCCTCACCTAGTGCTGAAGACATCACAGTGGGTGGCCAACTGTAGACCAGTGATCACCATACTGTGTGGTTCAGTATAAGTACTGGAGCAGAATAGAACCACACAAAGAATGAGTGTCATGGACTTCAGGAAGGCTGATTTAGAACAGATGGGGGAATGCCTCAGGGATGCCCTGGCAGGGGTAGAGGAACTTGGGTGGTGTGGAGGAACCTTGTGCAAAACTAAAAGGGGGCATAGACAAGGCAACAACCTCTGCGTGAGGCTAGTAAGCTAATGCAAGAGGAAAAAGACCGCTATGGTTCTCTAAGAAGATGGATGGGAAGGTAAGGGGAAAAAAAAGTTAGCATTCAGGAGGTATAAGAAGACACAGAAAAAGGAGGATGGGGGTATACAGAGAAACAGAGGGAGACAAGGAAATCAATTAGGAGCACAAAGGTGTAGACAGAGGCGAAAAATAGACCAGGAAGTAAAAAACAGAGACAAGACATGTTTTGGGTATGCAAGCAAAAAGAGAAAGACCAGGGGGAT
Source organism: Neoceratodus forsteri (assembly GCA_016271365.2). Taxonomy (NCBI): domain Eukaryota; kingdom Metazoa; phylum Chordata; order Ceratodontiformes; family Ceratodontidae; genus Neoceratodus; species Neoceratodus forsteri. The sequence goes on from CM028137.1 coordinate 516,855,051, forward strand.
GGATTGTAAGACTAAGAAGGGAGGGTGGGTGATTGTGTGGAAGGGGACAAAGAAAAAGTAGACATCTTGAACAATTACTTTTGTTCAGTGTTCGCTGAAGAAGGGAAAAGTGAGGGGCAACAGAAAAGTGGACAGGAGCATCGAAGGAAGGGAGGTGGACACTAGTCCATTTACAAGGGAGAGAGTCCTGAAATAAATCACAAATCTGATAGTGCATAAGGCAATGGGGCCAGATGGGATCCATCCAAGGATACTGATGGTACTCAGGGAGGTGCTGGCTGCACATCTGACAGTCCTGTTTAAACTGCACTGGAGACGGGAGTGGTTCTGGGGGACTGAAGGGCTGATATCCCACTACACAGAAGTGGTAGCATGGGGCCAGCATGCCAGTGCAGCGGTAGTACTACAGATCATGATGCCGGTGACCTGGGGTTGGTAACAAGTCTGGGTCACTCAAGGGTAGGCTGGGAGGAGGATTGAGTGGCCAGTGGTCCACTTTCCTTATTTGGGGGGGTTGTGGCATCTGGTGCATGCTTGACCCCTAACAGAGGCTGGGGTTGATGCAGGACCACACATGGAGAACGGGGGAGGACCATGGCAAACGCAGTGCTGCAATGCACAGAGGCGTGCCCGGCACCATAACTGTCATCATTGCACATTGCATCTCCCCACTCAGGGTCATGAACATGGGGGGAAGGGAGAAATGGACAAATTGCACAAAAGGGGGAAGTAGGGAGGGGGCTGGCAACTACAGGACAGTCAACCTGACTTTGGTGATGGGGGAATTATTGAAATCACTACAGAAGGAAAGGATAGTGGAATCTCTTGAACCCAGTGACTTATAGGACCCAAGAGAGCATGGATTCACAGGAGGGGGGTAGTCAGAGATTTGGTCAGGGAGGAGCGGTGAATCTGGCCTACCTATATTTCAGCAAGGTCTTTGACACCATTCCACTCAAAAGATTAGTAAGCAAGTTTGGTAACCTAGGAGTTGGACCAAAGGTGGTAAACTGGGTAATAAATTGGCTAAAGGATAAGAGACAGAGGGTAGTGGTAAACAGAGCTCACTCCAAGGAAGGGAGGGTGAACAGTGGGATACCACTGGGATCAGTACTGGGACCAGTCCTCTTTAATTGCTTCTTCCATCCAGCCACTCTGCAATATCAGCAATATTGTAGAGTGGCTGAATGGAAAGGTCTTCCTGTTCACTGATGACACTAAAATCTGCAACCAGGTATACACTCGTGGGGGGGGAGAGCGGGAGATCTGGGAAAGTTATAGTCGTGATCAAGGGTATAGCAACTTGACTTCAGTGCCAAAAAGTGCAAAATCATTCACTTGGGGCACAGAAACCTAGTGGCGGAGTACAAAATGGGAGGAGAGGTACTGATGACAACCAAACAGGAAAGAGCCCCGGGGTTTATGATAACTGATTACCTTAAGGTGGTTAGGCAGTGTGACAAGGCAGTTGGGAGAACTAGCAGGATGCTGGCATGCATAGGGAGTGGTATCACCAGCAGTAAGAGGAAGGTGATGACACAACTGTACTGATCACTGGTGTGACCTCACGTGGAGTACTGTGTCCAGTTCTGGAGAACTCATTTCAGGAAGGACAGAGAGTGGAGGTGATCCAGAGAAGGACAACCAAAATGGTGAAGGGTCTGTATCTAAAGGCCTAAGAGGAAAGACTGCAGGCAGTAAAGAAAGGGGAGAAGACATTGTTTAAGTATGTAAGCAAAAAGAGAAAGACCAGGGGAAGGATAGTGAGGCTTGGGTGGGGGGGAGTGCATGGAGGGGGACCAGGAAAAAATGGGCATCCTGAACAAATACCTTTGTTCAGTGTTCACAGAGAAAGGGGAAGGTGAGGGACCATAGATAATTGCCAGGAGCATCAAAGAAAGGGAGGTGGACACTAGTCCACTTACAGAGGGGAGAGTCCTGAAGGAACTCGAAAATCTGAAAGTGGACAAGTCAATCGGGCCAGACAGAGTGTTCATCCAAGGATACTGAGGGAGTTCAGAGAGGTGATAGCTGCACCTCTTACAGCCCCATTTAACTGCTCACTGAAGATGAGAGTGGATCCAGAGGACTAGAGGAGGGCAAATGTAGTCCACACTTCACAAAAGTAGGAAGGAGGAGGCTGGCAATTACAGGTCAGTCAGCCTGACTTTGATGGTGGGGAAATTAATGGCATCACTGCTGAAGGAAAGGATTGAGGAATATCTTGAATCCAGTAGCTTATAAGGTCCAGGACAGCATGGATTCAATGGGGGAGATGTCATGTCAAAAAAAAATCTATTAGATTTCTTTGACTTGGTGACTAGGGAATTGGATTAGGGTGGAGTGATGGATGTGGCCTACCTACATTTCAGTAAGGCCTTCAACACCATTCCATATAGGAAACTCATAAATAAGCTGGGCAGCCAAGGAACGGGTTCAAAGGTGATAAACTAGGTAAGGAATTTGGTTAGGGGACAGGAGACAGAGGGTGGTGGTAAACAGAGTTCACTCTGATGAGAGGGTGACCAGAGGAGTGCCACAGGGATCAGTACTGGGACTGGTCCTCTTTAATGACATTATTATCAACATTGCAGAGGGTCTAGAAGGGAAGGTATGCCTTTTTTCGTGATGACACTAAAATCTGCAATAAGACAGTGGGGTGGTGGAAAAAATTATTAGAGATCTAAGAAAGCTAGAGGAGTGGTCAAGGGTGAGGCAGCTAAGTTTCAATGCAAAGAAATGTAAAATCATGCACTTGGGGCACAGAAACCCAGGGGTTGAATACAAAATGGAGGGTGTATTAACAACTACCAATCAGGAAAGGGACATGGGAGTAATCATATCTGATGACCTAAAGGTGGCCAGACAGTGTGACAAAGCAATGGGGAGAGCTAATGGGATGCTAGGGTGCATAGTGAGCAGTTTCACCAGCAGAAAGATAGAGGTGTTGTTACCACTCTATAGATCACTGGTAAGACCTCATCTAGAGTATTGTGTCCAGTTCTGGAGACATCATCTTTGAAAGGACATAGGGCAGAGGCAATCCAGAGGAGGGCAACTAAAATAGTGAATGGTCTGCATTAAAAGCCCTATGAGGAGATACTAAAAGACATCAATATGAATACCAGGGAGGAACAGAGAGAGAGGGGGGTCATGACAGAAACTTTCTAATACCTCGCAGGTATAAATAAAGTTCAAGAGGGAAACATTTTTTGGAAAAATGTTTTAAGTACAAGGGGTCATACTATGAAGCTGGAGAGGGGTAGAAATGGGAGATGCGAGGAAGTACTTCTTTACGAGGAGAGTGATAGATGCCTGGAAGAGTCTCCCAGTGGAGGTCATGGGGGGAAAACTGTAACAGGGTTCAAGAATGCATGATATAGGTATATGAGAACCACAGTGGTAAGACAAGGTGGGATAAGCCAGAGATCAAGAAGGGTCTGCGGTGATATGGTAGGTAGGGAAAAATGGGAAGAGTAGATGGGCCAAGCGTTCCTTATCTGCTGTCACATTCTATGTTTCTTTGTGACTCCAGGACCCAAGGAAGCATGGTTTTGAAGTGTAAAGGTGATGCGAGACACATGTTGGTTTGCTTTGACTAGGTGAACAAGGATTCTGATCAAGGAGGAGCTTTTCACATGGACTACCTGTATTTCAGCAAAGTTTTCGAGGCACACCATGGGGTTGCAGAGAGCAAGTCTGGGCACTTCTCAGCTCTAATAGCGCAATGCAAGGTGGGATGCTCCAGGCAACACTAGCATACGGCGGAGCCAATACATCCAACAATTACATTGGCAACTGGAGGAGCACACCTTGCCGTATGCAATGATTGGGGTCAGTTTTTCACCATCTCATCCGATCAAGGTCTAGTGAGACATGAATACTTCCATTGTGAACACTGTCAGTAGCCACCCTCCAAACTGCGGCCATGGTGTAAGTAACATATTTATTGATATCAAGCGTCCGTACCCCACACCCTCCACAATCCTCCAGACACTCTAAATCCAAATGGCTCCTTGACATTCACTGATACCGTACACCATCTGATCCATGGCCATGGAACCAGTATACAGATATACGGCTGACCAGTGGTTGCCTAACCTGGCCCTGATCCACATCCCCTGCTAAATCAAATGATTCCCTAATGTCCACTGGTCACAAGCAATCCCCATTTTGTGACACTTGTGTAAACTAATTATACACTGGTGACCATGAACCCTGGCACATATGAAATCAAATGATTCCCTGGCATACATTGTTCCACCCAGCTCCCATCCCTGTCCATGGTATATACAAAGTATACATTTGTGTTTAGCATCCCCAACCCTGGGGCAAGATCCACAGCACCTTTAAAGTAAGTAAAATTACATTACTTCGTTGAGCATAGTGGTCACACTCAACACTCCAAACAATGGCCATGGTACAAACAATAATACTCCCTAATACCTAGTGTGCCCCCCCCACTGATCAATAGCCATGGCTTAATGAAAACACTTACTGGTGCCCAGTAACACCCCCACACCCCATTTGCCCACCACTGTTATGTGTTACAAGTCCCTGATGTGTAGTGGCCAGCCCAATACCTCCTGCACCAGGTACAGTACAGTACTACCCACCTTTACCTTATCTGCCATTGCCATGGAGATCTACTGCATACTGTGACAAACACAGTACTCTGCTCAGAATTGCAGCCAGACAATGGATGCAGTGACATGGAGCGCTATACTGTACGGGAATCACATATACAGTGTGTGGTACACAGTGAATGCTCTCCCAGTACAGTACAACGGATGCGCGCTCCCAATCATTGCATACGGCAGCCATCTAAGGTGGTGACAGAAGGAATGTGAATATATGGTATTAGATGGCAACGATAATGACTATATAGATTGTTGGGAATACATCACCTACAGCACTGTGTTCAGAGCACAACATGTGGACAACGCTTACCATAGCAAGTGCAACACAAAAATTGTCATATTTGACAGTATGCTGCTTCCTCAACCACCACCACAACATCTGGGCAGTGTGGAAACACTGATTTCATGTCATTCTGGGTACTTTGTGACCATGTCTGTTTGGGGAGGTGTACTTATAAGTACAAACTCCATGGTTGCTGAGATGCCACAGAAATGAGTTATGCAACAGTAATGTTTTGAGTGACGCCTGCAAAATAAAGATCACTTTGAAGCATGGTCATGGTAAAAATGGTATGCACTGGCATTGAGCAGTCAGAAGCATTTATAAATGTTAGCACCATTGGTTGCACGATATTGTATGAAGCATCACTCACCAATGTGGCAAACTGGCAAAAAAACTGATTTCAAAATATCACAAAAAATATGCAGATAGTGAACTTCAAGCAATGTAAATAACAGTCTACATAGCATTAAATATATTTATTTAGCTTTTGTTAACTGGGTAAGTGCACTAGCCAGCAGGTGACTATTTTCAGGCACGACCCGGGAGAGTACAATACAGGATAACCAGTGAAGAAAACAACAATACAATTGAGGCAATAAGTACAGAGTACATTCATTCATACAGGGAGGAGCTTTAGCTAGGCTAACATGTCGTAGGCTATTCTAGGCAATAGACAATAGGTCAGTGCAAAAAAGGTTAACAGGGAGTATTGGTACTGGAAAATGTCTGGTCTAGACTCATCCCACAGGGATGGTGTCCGAGGTGAGGAGTTGGCGGGGGGGGAAGGAGTGTAGTAGAGAGGACCGGCTCCAGGATAGGTGTCCGAGGTGAGGAGATGGCAGGGGGGGGGAGTGTAGTAGAGAGGACCGGCTCCAGGATTTGGGAGGCATGCTCCCCAGGTCCGGAGTGATGCTAATTGGAGAAGATAACGGTACCCTCCCGGGGGAGGGGGAGGGTCAGGTAGCTAATGGGTAACAGGTAAGGTGTGCAGGTGGTGATCAGTAAGGAGAGCTGGGGTCGTAAGGTACGCTCACGGCTTTAGCGGTAAACGCACAGGGTAGAAGCCGGGCTTATGGTTTCACCGCTGGGCATGAAGGTGAGGAGCAACTGGGAAGGTACACGCCATTCAGACTATGGCTGGTGTAGTCTAACGGTCTCATGGGAATGGCAGAGGTAAGGAGGGCGCTATGGGAGGGAAGTAGCATCCATCTAGGGCCAAAGCACCAGGATAGAAAACTGAAATTGATAGGAGGGTGCCATTGACAGGCGAAACAGCAGCAGGCAGCCCATGGTTTCTGGGACTGTGAGATAAGCCTACTGCTATAGTGGCAGCGAGCTAGAAGGTGCGCCGGGTAACATGGTCCCACTATTGGGCATGAGAGAGGGAGGTTGGTGGTGAGAGAGAAAGTACGGTGCATTTGCGGCTTTAGCGGTAATAGGAAGGTACGTACAGCCGGGCTTGCAATTCCAAGACTGGGCAAGAGATCCGATATCGGTCCCTGCCCGGGGACGTCCGGGAGTTGCGAAAAGGGAGAGGAGGGGAAGGGGTGGAGACCCTAGTAGTTACAACATATGACTGTTCGGAGGTGGCCCTGGCAGGTAGCTGGTTAGCCTGAGACAAGTAGCGAAATAATGCTAAACTATGAGAGAAACCTGGCAACAGATAACAGTAGAGGAATACATTACAAGTAGCATTAAACGAGGCAGTGCTGTCACATCATAACATAGAGAGAAATACATTATAAGTAGCATTAAACAAGGCAGTGCTGTCACTTCACAAAATAACTAAATAGTACATTAACATCAATGGAGTCATTAAGGAGGTAGTTACAAGCAGGGGAGCTTAGGGTGGGGGTAGGAGGAGTGGGAGGAGAGCAAAAGCAAGGGGAGGGAGTAGAAGCAGAGAAGGTAATGATCAGGTAGGGTCAAAGCAGGTGCATTGATCAAGGGAGACCAGGTGGAGTCTCAGCCCACGTTTGAATACAGGGTGCGAGGATGCTTGCCTGAGAGCTTGAGGGAGCTGGTTCCACAACTTAGGGGCTGCGTATTTGAAGGAACCGGTTCCTTTGTTAGTATGGCAACGAGGAACAGCGAGGAGGGCTTTGTCTGCTGATCTTAGCTCATGGTTTGGTATAGAAGGAAGAAGCAACTCGGCAAGTGCAGCTGGCTGTCTTTGTCTGAGAATAGAGTCATTTAGACAGCCCAGGTAGTAACGCCTGGTGGCAGAGGGGGAGAGCCAACCAAGATCAGTGTATAGCTGGCAATGATGTTGAAGTCGTGGAGCTTTAGCAGCATATCGGCAGACATTATTGTAAGTGACATCCATTTATGCAGGACAGTTTTGTGGGCTGTAGTGAGTATGGGCACAATAGGTAAGTGTAGGTAGAAGGATACCCCTGGCTATGGCTAACTTTACTGACTAAGTGAGCATATAACTGGTTCTGTAGGCAGCTCCCAGCTTACAGTTTACAGCTTTACATGTGGTTTGGATGTGCAGATTTAAGTCGAGAGACTGGTCCAGTAGGATGCCCAGATAACGGAAGGAGGTGACGACCTGTAGAGGTTTCCCATTTAGATCATGAACATTCAGGGGGGTGGTGCACGATCGAAGCTTCTGTGTAGTGCCCAATAGCATGGCATTTGTCTTGGTGGAATTGAGAATAAGGCGGTGGGAGTTTAGCCAGTTTTGGACGCAGGAGTAGGCTCTGTTGAGTGATAAGTTAATGTGCTCCACGTTATGAGAGCTGGCATAGATGACCAGGTCATCTGCATAGAGAAGTGAGGAGCAGGCAGGAATTTCATCTGGGAGGTTGTTAATGAAGAGTGTGAAAAGAAGAGGACCCAGAATAGAGCCTTGAGGAACACCGATGTTCGTTTTCACAGTGGTAGAAGTGGCTGAGTTAAATTTAACAGCCTGAGACCTGTTTAACAGGTAGTTCCTGAACCAGTTAAGCACAGGAGAGGAGCAACCTATTATCTGAAGGGTGGTCAGGAGCAGGGGGTGGTCTACAAGGTCAAATGCCTTTGTTAGGTCAATAAAGACAGCCCCTGTGAGCCTTCCTTGATCCATATCAGTAAGGATGTCCGAGGTGAACTTGGCGAGGGCAGTCGTAGTACTATGGTTTTTCCTAAAACCATGCTGTGCATCGTTGAGCTGTTTTGTAGTATCAAGGTAATCCAGGATCTGATTTGCAACCAGTTTTTCAAAGATTTTTCTAAGTACTGACAGTATAGCAATCAGTCTGTAGTTGGAGATGTCACTTTTGTTCCCTTTTTTAAAGATTGGAGAAATCCTAGCCATTTTCCAGAGGTCAGGGACTATACGCTGGTAAGGGACATAGTGAAGATTTTAGCCAGTGGTTTAGAGATAAGATGCGCAGCTATTTTTAACAGGCGAGGTTCCAGCTGGTCGGCACCAGGACTAGTATATTCAGATATTTTCTTTAGTAGGTTCAGAACCTGAGCGCTAGTAATGGCTTTGAAGTAGAAGGGGTAAGGTTTAGGGTCGCTGGCATGGGAGGCAGAGGCAGGAGCAGTCAAATTGTCAGTAGTGTAGGTTGCTGACAGCAGCGTGCAGGTATAGGATGAGAGGTCTGAGAACATATTGTTGAAGGCATTAGCTATGGTGAGGGGGTTGTTACAATGGGAGCCGTTTATGACCATATCAGAGGGTGTAACAGCCTGAGGTGTACCCAGGAAGGTTTTTATGTGCCCCCAGAATTTGAGGGGATCTTGGGCTGAGTTGTTTAGCAAGTTCTGGTAATACAAACTTTTCGCTAGTCTTATGTTCTTTCTGCAGGAATTCCTTTGCTGCCTGTATAATGAGTAGTCACTGGGCAGCCCAGAGCTTTTGTAATTTTTCCAGAGTTTTTCCCTGCACCTGAGTTGCTGTAAGAGATCTTTGTGGAGCCATCTGGTTTGTTTCCCCCTAACTCTTCTCGTAATTTTCGGTACATGCTTATTTTGAACGAGAAACTGGAGTAGGAATGCTTTTAGGGCATCCTCCATGTTAACTGCATGATATACGTCAGACCAGTCAATATTTGATATATCCAGGAGGAAGGCATTCACATCCAAGTTTGCATAGTTCATAAAAGTGACCAGCCATGGGGGGGGGTGGCTGACCAGCACGCCATTGGCAGTAGATGGGAGAGTGGTCGGTGATTGAATCAGCCATGATCCCTGTGTTAGTCATATGTTCGGGTCTATTTGTGAGGATCCAGTCAATCAGTGTACCAGACTGCAGCATTGATAACCTGGTGTTCTCTGCTATAAGCTGGTGAAAGTTTAAGCCTTGTACAAGTGAAGCAAGGGTATTATGAGAGGGGCCCAGCCAGTTTAGGTTAACGTCACCTAGTATGACAGCTTCATTGTTGTTGATAGATTTTAGCGTTAGTTGAGTATTTCTTAGCCCATCCACTCCTCCAGAGGGCGGATTGTAGAGGCAGATAATATGCAGTTTTTAGCCCAAGGGTCAGGAGCGCATGCATTGATTCACACGTAGTTGTGGGGTTTGGGATAGTGACTATGCAGATGTCAAGGTGGGACTTGTGGTGAGGGCAACACCACCACCCCTCTTGCTCCTGGCCTGTCCTGCCAGATAAGTGAGTAGCCAGGTATGGCACACAGGTATCGGGGTCCTTGGTTTCAACCAGGTCTCCGATAGGCACAATATGTCGGGATCGTACATTTTAAGCCATGCTTCCATTTCTGGCAGGTGATTCAGTAGGCTTCTGATGTTCATATGTGATATGAGTAGACCTTTATTTGGTTTGTTTAGCATATTCACAGGAGCTCTGCTGCGGGGGGGGGCCTGGGTTCAGTTCAACATCCCCGGAAAGCTTAAGCAGGAGTGGTGCCAGGAATGCAAGCACTGTGTTGAAGAGGTTACGGGGACCCCTTCGTAGCCTCCACCTATTTTTGAGGGAAATCAGTACTTGGTAAGTGCATCCTTTGTTGAGAAGAAGGTGCTTCCATGAGGGTTTTGGTCATAGGTTTGCAATCATGAGGTTTGAGAAACTAAAGTCAGTGGCTGGGGGGGGGGTATAGTGTGACTCACATCGCAGTGTCAGAGAGAATTCTTTCATGCTCCAGAGGAAAAAAAGGCAGACTAGAACAATAAGCCATTTAGGTCTGCCATTAGGACACTGTGCGCCTGTTGGTGAGGGAGACATATTTCTTGCTTATGGAAAGAGACCTTTTGTATTTGAGCAGCTGAAAAGGATTTCAGGGAAGGATTGGAGTAGAAGTAAAGCTAGAGCTAGGTACAGGGAAATAGAGCTGTAGGAGAGAACAGATGGAGAGCTAAGGTGTAGCTAGAGTATAGGGGAGAGTTAGTTAAGGGAGAAGATGGGGAAAGTAGCCATAGCATGGGCTTGGGGGGAGGGAATCAGATCAGAGGAGGTAGATTGGTGCGAAGTGAGATTATGAAATTTCAGAAGACGTTGAATGGTAGATCACCCCCAGTGGTGAGAGAATATAAGGAACCAATGAGAAAGTGGGCACTTAGTCATATGATGGTCAGAGTCCTATAAATCTAAAGGGTCGACCAGGGTGGGTGAGGTGGAGGTGAGGCCCGGGCGCCAGCGCCGCGCGGGACAAACTGCCACTGAAGGAGCTGTAACACTTCAGACTTGTGACCGCTCGGAATTAACCTTAAGCGGGGAGAGAGGTGCCTTTGAGCGGCGCTCCTAGTCCCAGGTCGAAGGAAAAGTTCCCCAAAGTCAGTGAGTTTAGGTGAGAACAGCCGCTTTTCCAGAGAAGTACAGCCAGGCAGCACTACAGACTGGGCTGGAGGCAACCGGCAGCTGGAAACAGTGAAAAACGTACCTGGTGGCGTTTACGGCTTTGGCAGCTCGAGGGACCAGGGTGCGGCCGGGCTCCTGGTTCCGCTTCTGGGCATGAGTTCAGCGGGCGGCCCCTAACAACAGGCTTCCTGGTGGAGCAAGGCGCAGACTTCAGCGGTTGCAGCTGGGCAGACGGATCACCAAGAGGGTTCCTGGGCTGGCAGCAGAGGGTCCACGGCAGCACTGGGGATCGAAGTTGGAGGGTTCCTAAGCCCCGATGGGCCTGGAGGGGACCTGAGGAGGACAGCAAGGGAGAGACTTAAGTAGGAGAGCTGAGAGATAAGGCGCGGCTAGAGGACAAAGAGAAAGGGTGGAAGTGCGAAAGAGAGGAGGGGATCCAGGAACAGAGGGAGATTTAGTTCAGCTACTATACTCTAAGGCAGGTAATCAAGGCTTTATAGTAAATACTTAGTTACTATGCAATTTTGAACTGTAAGTACTATATATAATCAAGCGGTAACTTAGGTATGTGCGCTACAGCACAAAACTCTATTGGAAAGAGACAGATATGGCTTATACAGGGTAATTTTAGACCAATTTTAGTCCAAACTGCCACCGAAGGAGCTGTAACACTTCAGACTTGTGACCGCTCGGAGTTAACCTTAAGCCGGGAGAGAGGCGCCTTTGAGCGGCGCTCCTAGTCCCAGGTCGAAGGAAAAGTTCCCCAAAGTCAGCAAGTTTAGGTTTAGTGCTATTACCATTAATCAACATCCAGTACAGAACTGTCGTGCTCATCGATGCTCTCAGAGCTGTCAGAATTGAGCGCAGTAGTTCTGTCAGACAAGATTCCACTTCCGGATGCAAGGGGCTCAAAATAGTATTGTTGGATATTAGTACATGCCAGTAAGACTGAGCATCCATTTTGGATGTCTCCTCATCTGATGTCATTCTGATTATTACTATTGTATTGACACACAGATTACTTTAATGTGTATCTTGGACCTCAGTCGTGTCGGCCAATACCACCGTTCACAGTAGCTGACTGTATATGTGTCAAGCACTGAACCACCAAATGATGTAATCGAGTCGCATTCAAAGAGGTTGTCGCAGCTGAAAGCAGTACTGAAAACATGAGCGTGGCGTCGGAGATAATTATGCATCAGTGTGGTGAAAATTTTGACCTACACTTTTTTATTCTATTAGATTGCCCCTTATCTACTGACTTGTATGATACCCTTCTTTCCACAGTTTGACTCCGCTTTGGTATTTTTTTTCACATCTGAAATAAAAGAAGCTCTCTTTTTAATATGACTTGAATCAGGTTTTCATCAATATTCTTGGCTGTTTTTGTACATCAGTTGTTTAAAATCACTTCTGTTGTAACTAAATTGAGCCAGCATGCAACAGGCAGTGCTCCCTGACCTTATGGAACAGTAGGTGTTCAACAACTGCTAGGAATAGTGATGAAAATGGTGTCTGAGCCACATTAAAAGGAGCGCTCCTTTTATTATTTCAAATGTGGAAAAAAGTACCAAAGTAGACTCAAAACAGAGAAAGAAGGGTACCATACAAGTCAGGAGATGAGGGTCACTCTAAGACAGCACAAAAAAGTAGAGGTCACAGTTGTTACCGGATTAATGCACTGCTGCTTTAAATTTTGGAATAAAAGGTTGATCAAGCAGCTATTTAAAGTTCCTGAAGCAGGAAAATGTCCAAATCACCATCACGGTAATGCTACAAGAACAAAAAAAGCAATTATGTTGCACATGATCTTTAAGATGCTGTTCAATTTCTGTCTCAGAGGCAGACAGTCTACATACATGCCTTTTCGACCCTGCCCAAGATGCAGACACCCACATGTTGAATTGGTGCCAGCGTCCAAGGAAGAGCATTCAGCTTGGGTTACTGAAACCACCACCTCGGATGCAGACATTGTACCAGAGGCATTAGCCAGTGACTCTGAGTCAGGTATCAGACAGCTGACCCCAAGTGGTGCCTCATGGAACCAAGTTCAACAAACTGTTCAAAATACCCTGCCTCAGAGGCAAACAGTCTACATGTATGCCCTTTTGACCTTGCTGCAGATACCCAACGTGTTGAATTGGTGCTGTCCTCCAAGGAAGACATTCCACTGTTTTTTTACCCAAGCCACCAGCTCGAATGCAGGCTTTATTCCATAGCCAGTGACTGTGAGGCAGGTTTCAGATATCAGCACACGTGGTGCCTCACGGAAACAAGGTCAACATACTGTCCAAAATACCCTGCCTCAGAGGCAGCCAGTCTGCATGTGCACCTTCTAAGTCCTGCCTTGGAGGCAGACACCTGATATGGGGCTTACTTTAGAAGAAGATCCTGCTTTGCTGCAGCAGAGGGTGTTGTGATCCCAGTCCTGGCAGCTTTCCGAAGTGAAGACCTCTAATGCTCAATCTGAGTCGACTCATCCAGCACTGTGGACTTCGGTGGCTGCTAAAACACTTCTTTTACGCCAAGAGCTGCTAGCGAAGGAGACAAAATCCTCTCAGCAGCCACCACTCCAGCCTGAACATGTCCTTCCACTTCTACCTTCACTACATGAGACCACTGTTTAGCTTTAAATTTCTGGGGATGAATGATGGCTAATTCTGCCCTTCGACTGGTTGATATTCATAATGGAACATTTTCATGAAATCTCTGCCTTTTATTTTTGCAGTTGGATTCTTCATGGATACATGGCTTCCTGACTCTGGTCTGGGGAGGTGAGTGGGCTTGCCTGGTGGTGGGTAGGGCTGCGCCTCCGGTGCTGTGGTGGCGCCTTTCCCCGGGTAGGTCCGGGGGCTTCCTCCAGGTTGTATGTTAGCTGACAGATGTGGAGAGAGGAGAGTGACTGGCGAGACCTTGGGGATCTGGTGATCATCCCCAGACTGCCTCGACACTAAGAGACATTCAGGGCCACATCAGTTGTGTCTAGCCAAGGACCTTTTTAATGTCTGGAAGGACTTTGTTTTAGTCGAACCCTATTAGTTTGAAGGGGTGAGAGTATCTATATTTCTTCCACTGGTTTCCTTCTCTGGGAGACTCAAGATGACTGTGAGTGGCAGTTTCGAGAGGCCTGTGCTTAGCGGGGGGCTCCCGTGGGGGGGGGAAGGGCAACAGGGTCCCAGTTTTCAACTGCCATGCCATTTCATTTGACCACTAAGGTCATTCAGGACTTTTACTTTCTCTTTTGCAGTGCCAGTCAGCTTAATCCATTAAGTTTGGCAGAAGCTTACGGCCAACCTCCTAGAGCCTAACATACCTTTGAGCACTGTGACCCCAGTATCATTGTGGTTAGGCCACGTAGCATTAACTGGCTCCATGTACTGGCTCTGACTTTGGCCCAGCTCCTGACTGGCTTCATGTGATTGCCGGGGATATGGTCACCAGATCTACTTCTTCCAGTCGGTCAGTAGCAGCTATCCTAGTTTACTTACCATTGTCCTAGCGGACACCTCCAGATGATGTGAAGCCTGGGCCTTGCCTGGGGATGGTATGCCCCCATAGCCACCACCCCATCTCTTTTGTCATTGGGGTATCGCTGGAGACGGACCCTCCGCCTTCTTGGGTGGCCCCCTCTCTCCTTTTCCATTGGTTTATATGTTTATCCTTATTGTAAAGGATTTATATATATGCCTGGAAGGCTATAGCTGTTCGGCTGCTTTCTCTCATGGCATTTCAGATCACTCTGTCATACAGCGACTCTTCTTTTTGATAAGTGCCATTGCACTTCTGATATTTCCCCTTTCCAATCATAAGGGGAGCACCACACTGAAGATTTATTTTTAGTGACCCTTCTCCACACCCAACTGCGAAACCTATAAGTGGGTGTGAGCTGGGTAACTCTGAAACCTTGAAGTACAGACCTGTTTGTTGTTATGTTTCTTGGTTGGTATATGTTTTCCTTTACCTGTTGCAGTTGCAAGTTATGAGTTTGTTTCTGGCTGGTGTGCCCCCACCCCTACCTAGCGGAGTCAAGATATGCTTGCTGCCCTGGTCCTGATGGCTGAGCTCACTATTGTTTCTTATAATATACAGGGCATCAATAGTCCAGTTAAGAGAGCGTGTATTCTGCAGGGCTTATAGTGCAATAACACCACAATTGCCTTCCTGCAGGAGACCCACTTGACTATACAGGAACACTCTGAGCTATGCCGTAGTTGGGTGGCAGAGGTCTATGCCTCTCATTATGCAGACCATCCGCATCAAAGAGGTGTTGCCATTTTGATACATTGCAACACCCCACTATGGGTACTTCAGGTTAAAACAGACCCAGAAGGAAGGCTTATTCAAATCCAGGGGGAGTATAGGGAACAGAGTTGTAGCTTTCTTAATTTATATGCTCCTAATGATGAACCTGAACACATTTCTTTTGTTTAAAAAGTCATAGGGCATACTGTGCTAGATCCACAGAGCCTGGTCATGATAGGCAGAGACGTTAATGCTGTTATGAATCCCTTGGACTGGGCAAGGTCGGATGGCCAGTGGGGCATCCAGGACAGGGAAGGTGCTCCCTAAGCTCTGTTCAGAGATGGGTCTAGTGGATGGGTGGTGCTTTGTCCACCCTAGGGCAGAGACTATACTTATTTTGCCCCTCAGTATAATACATATTCTCAAATATATTACTTTTTAATATCTGCCAATTGGGTGTCCAAGTTAATTTGTTGCCCTATAGGGTCTATCATCATCTCTGATGATGCCCCTGTGCGGATGCAGCTGGCCACCTCCCCAGTACCTACCAAAGCACTATGGAGGCTGAACGTTAGTCTACTTAATCAACAGTTCCAAGAAATGGTGATTTTTTTGGTGGACATTCCTCCCCACCAATCCTCTACAGGATCAGGGAGTGGGGATGCACTGGGATGCACTTAAAAGTTTTCTTAGAGGTGAGATTATAAAATATTCTTCTAGGGTGAAACGAGAACACATACAAGCTGGATTAGACTTGGAGAACAGGATAGCGGACTTAGAATTTTGTCACCAAGTGACATTAAATGAGGTGAAAACAGAGCTAGATCAACAAAAAAGGTTAAATTAGCTAAGAGATGCCCAAATAGAAGGACAACTGTGATACTCTAGACAGAAATACTTTGAGCATGGTAACTGAGCAGGGAAGCTCCCTGCTACGCAAAGACTCAGCTAACATGGCAGTAGTCAGGTTCCGGGGGAACGCACTTCCACCATTCACCATGCTAGAATCTCCCAAATCTTTGCCCTGCATTACTCCATCCTTTATGAGGCACAACACTCAGTAAATCATGGAAAAAGTACATGATTACCTCGATCAGCTAAAATAAGCTTTCAGTTAGTGATTAGATGGATGTGGAGAAGGCCTTCAACAGGGCAGGCTGTGCCTTCCTGGCAGCCACCCTGGAGAGGTTTGTGCTGGATCCCCAATTCATCTCAGCAGTGGCCTCGCTCTATAACACTCCTAAGGTGCAAGTTGCCCTGTCCCTTCAACCTTTGGTCATAGCAGTTTGTAATAATGTTGACATCAAGGGAGTTATGGCAGGGGGTGTCGAACAAAAGGTGGCCCTCTACGCAGATGATTCATTATTTTTCTTAGGGGACCCACAGTCATCTCTCCTTTATTTATTAAGTGCTCTCAAGGAATTAAGAGACCTGGCTGGGTATAACATTAATTTTACCAAATCAGCTGCCATGACTTTAAGTAGTAACCCCACCCCTGGATTTAAAGATGCATTCCCTTTTGAGTGGGCAAAAAAAAAAAGCACTTTTCGTTATCCTGGTATCCAGCTGTTGTCAGACACTTATCTTTTTAAGAACAACAACACAAAACTATGCAGTACTTAACAGGCTGATTTTGCTCGCTGGACCCTACTTCCACTTCCACTATATGGTCAGACCCAAACCATCAAAATAAATGTTCTCATGGCATAAGATTTTCTCGGGATACATTTGGCATGGGGACAGACCTCAGCTGGCTCTTTGAAAACTGCAGCTTTCCAAAGATAATGGAGGACTAGCACTTCCTAACATTTATAATTATTTTTTAGCAGTGGTTCTGACACAACTTTCATATTGGTTTGATTCCCTACACCCTGACACCCCAATGAGTACAGATAGAAAGAGCCATGTCCAAGTCACCCTTGAACCCTCTATTGATCTTCCAGACATCGGGGGGGAGCACCCATGGAGACCCTCTCCTTTTTCACCGGTTCTCTTCTCGTTTTTTGGCAAAGGTTTTTGAACCATCCAGAGAACAGGGTGGGAGCTGCGTGGATTGGGGTCTCGACTGCAGACCACAAGTTCTTTCTAGCAAAACTTGAGTCAGGCTTTCGAAACTGGCATGCTAGAGGCCTGATTTTTTTCATACCAATTCTTCATGAATGGTATATTCAAAACATTCTCCCAACTCCACTCCAAATTTGATCTCCTCCAAAGGGATTTTTACAAATTTCTCCAACTCTGGCATTACTTCTCAGGACTATAGGATTGGATGTATCATCCATTACTATTCCCCTGGTGTACCTGATGCTAATCTAACTTCTGAGGGAAGACACAACCATACATCTAATATCTAGAGCTAATAAAGCAATGTTGGCTACTCCTACATCGGTGATGAAAGGCACACAGGCCACCTGGGAGGTGGTCCTGGTTACGGCCCTCTCTCCAGAGGACTGGGTTAAACTCTGGCAACGTCAACATAAAGTGACAGGATCTTATAGCTGGTGGGAGTTTGGTTGGAAAGTGGCGATTTGGTACTTTCATACACCACAGATTACAGCAAAATACTCAGCCACAAGGGAGTCAACATGCTGGAGACAGTGTGGATGTGAGATGGCAACACACGCCCCACATTTTCTGGTCCTGTCCAGTTCTAGCCGGGTTTTGGAAGACAGAGACATCCTGTTGGAACTCTTTCCCTCTCTGGGACAGTTAACCCCAGAACTAGCCTTACTATCACACTTCCCCAAAACATTTTAACAAACACCAGATTTACTTAGTGAGTATCCTACTCACAGCAGCCAAGAAAATCATAACCAGTTTGTGGCTACAAATTACTCCCCCATCTACTGTAAAATGGGAAGATACAATATACAATATTTATCGCATGGAATCCATGACCACAGCCTTACATAATACAACTCCTAATCTGATAAATGAATGGATCACATGGTTCCACTACATCTCTCCTTACAGACCCGAATTTGTCCCATAGGAAGAGGAAGGGAGGAAGAGGATCAGAGTAGACCCTGTCAGGCTATGCAATAATAGATCCCAAAAGGATTACAGGTAAATAAATATTTGGGAGCAATCAGAGTCTAAGACCTGGATATTCAAAGGGGTTGCGCCCTGGTGCGATATTCAAAGGGACAAGTTGTGATGCGCAACTCCTGATGCACCGGGGCACATAGGTAATGTTTGAGGCACACACAGGGTGTGCCCACATGCGCGGCACATCCTGATATTCATCCTGGGATGCGGCGACATGCTGGCACAACCCGCCCAAAGTTGTGCCAGAAAAAACAAGGCACAAGTCCAGGCCACCCACAGGTGGGCCACTGTATTGCAGGGTGCAGCACAGCAGCTGCCAGCCATGGGTGGCCACCCGTCCACCCAGAACACCATCCACAGGCACCCAAATGGTCCCTGGTAGTCTAGTGGAACCCCCCACCCTCCCCGTTAGCCTGATCATGGCAACACAGTGTACAATCCTTCCCTGGTAGTCTAGCGGTCCCCCCTCCCATTAACCCAATGGCAGGCAAAGGTAGCTGTACAATCCCTGGACCTCTGCCACCCAGCTCCCCCCATCATCGGGCGTGGTGGCTGCACTTTCCTGCATACTGCCTGGTCAGCCTCGCCAAATGACACAGGCATGGATCTCAATGGATTCATCCACAGATCCATGCCTGTATAGTACAGTATGGTGTGCAAGTCCATTTGTCCATGCTGTGGACCAATGGACTTACAGATCATACTGTAAGCTGTCATTCGGCAGGTGGCCAGGCGATATGTGGGCGGAGTGCGTCCGCCTGCCGATGACAGGGGGGGGCTGGGTGGCAGGGGTCCTCTGTGGGTGGAGAGGAGGGGGGTTCCACTGGCCCACCGGAGTATCTCGGTTTCTGACGGATGCCTGTGATCCTGCGGAACGGAAGGGTGGGGGATACCACTAGACCACCAGGGTGTATACATATACAGCTGCACACAATCAGGTGTATGGGAGGGAGGGGGGCACCCACTAGACCACCAGGGACTGTACAGTTACCTTTGCCTGCCTTTGGGTTAATGGGAGGGGGAGGAATGCTAGACTACCAGGGCAGGATTTCACACTGTGTTGCGGCTAGCGGGGAGGGAGGGGAGTTCCACTAGACTACCAGGGCTTGTGTGTAGACGTTTTGCTGCACTCGTGGTTGCAGGGCTTGGTCCACACGTCTGTGCAGGGCGCCAGGTGCATTTTGCCGGGCCGCCCTGTGCGATGCATGCAAATGGGGCTATAATGACATGCTAATGGCCCCATTTGCACCTTGCATGCATTATGGCCTCATTTGCATGCCGCAGGCTGAATATCACGGGTGATGCGCCTAGCACAGTGGCACTTGCGTTGGCGCATAACTCTGCTCCCTTTCTGCCTCTTGCGCTGGCACAGTGCCACTGCACCATGTGCAGTGTGTGTGCCCTCCCTGCCATATTCAATGGTGTTGAGCCATGGCGCATCACCATTTAATATCGCCTGGTCCTGGCCCCCGCGCAGCCCAGGTGCGCTGCGCCCAGGCTTGCGCCACTGCCCGGCGCAGTCTGAATATCCAGCCCTAAGTATAGTGGGACCTCTCTACTCCAGCTTTGATGCAGAAATCATCTAATACACTAGAGTATTCAATCTTGTGTAGGAGTGATTCACTGGTATAGTATATTATGTAAATTCAAGCTTTGATTGGAAATGAGCAACTGATTATAAGGTAAAACTTAATTGTCTGGATGTAACATTAAGTGGCCTGTGAAAATACCAATAAAAATTGAGTTTAATAAAAAAAAATGAATGTTCTTCCCAGCCTATTTTTTTCAGACTCCTCCTATTCCTATCCTTAACTTTTACTGGAATAATTTGCATAAAGACAGCAAGTATTTTTTGGGGTGGGGAATCACCCCCAGATCCTGAAAAGCACCCTAAAAGCCCCACGTGATTTGGGGGGTTTAGCCCTACCTAATCTACACAATTATTACCTAGCAGCTCAAGGTGCATATTTATGCATGTGGGCTAAACAACCTGGTGAGTCAGGGTGGTATCAGATTGAGGCATAATGCTTCTCGGTTGGGCACCGTGGTTGCTTACCACTAGTGTGCTCCCCCCTCACATTTGGCTACAGGTGCATAATCTGTGGACAGAACATTTGCTATGCATACTAATGCAACTCTGGAGGCTTACGATTACTCCCAATACCAGTGGACCTCTCTCTCTGTCTCTTATTCAGCATGAAGATTCCTTCCTCCCCCCTTGGTTGGATTCTGGATATGGCTGTTGGGAACGTCGCAAACGCAACTACCTTTGCACAGTGTTTGGACAGCATGGGCTGTCTACCCTTCACTAGATTGGTGAGCACATATTCCCTCCATCGGGAAGATCACTTCTGATATTTACAACTCAGGCAGTATATAATGTCCCCAGATGTACTGTCCAAACTCAGCAGAGAATGTATAACTTTGGAGTCCTTTTTCACAATGCCATCACCCTAAAAGAACAATTTCGATATGTCTCTGAACTGTATGCCTATGCACTTCTGTCCCATTTGGATGCCCCTCCCTTAGAAAGTATACAGAATAGCTGGGAACAAGAAAAAGGAAAACTGGTAACCCAGTCCCAGTGGGCTTGACGCTCCAAAAAGGATGGAAAGTGACAGCTTCCCCTTCCTGGTTGAGAGTTCAACTGGAAAATATTGGTTCATTATTTTTAGAACACCCACAATCACAAAGCATTTCCACTACAGTAACACTGATCACTGTTGAAGACAATGTGGGGGAGCCCAGGGAACACATTATCATATCTTTTGGGATTGTCCCAAACTAACTGCTTAATGGAAGGCTATCCATTCTGAAATTCAAAAATGAATTGGGACAAATTTCACTTTTACTTTAACCGAATTGGTGCTGGGATTTCCAGCTTTGCTGTCTCACAATAACTCCATCAGAAAACAAGGCCAAATTTTGAGGGTGGCAGCAGTCAAAATGTATTACCTACAACTGGTTATCCCCTCAGCCACCCCTCTTTAGACCAATGGCATTCCAGAATCACTGAAATAGAAAGGATGGAAAGAATTACCAGCACACATCATTTAGAAACTGACACATTTGTGGAACTTTGGCATCCCTGGCACCAATTAGTATTGGGAGGACAAGCATAATATCTCTTTAAAGGTAGTAGTAGTAATAAAAATTGTATTCACAACCACTGTCATATGATATGAACATGGTCAAACCTCAACTGAGCCGAGACTCATTTTCAATGGGTACCATAAGCAGAAGTCTAAGTTACAAGGTCTAGCAGTACAAAATAAAAATATACATGTAACCTCCCTTTGGGGTCTTACCTGTATGGCCCCATTATTTCCTGCTTTCCCCTTTAGCCCCCATTCTTCTCTGGTGTCCTCCTTTGTTCCCAAGGTTTGCCTGCACTTCCTGAGTTCTCTATACCCCCCCCTGAAATCCCCAAGGCAGTCCTGTTTATAATTTCGGCCCTGTTGGTCTTGACTTTCAATTGCGAGTCGCTGGCATTATTTTGAATTTGCCAGTGACCGCACATGTGCTAGGGAGTGCCTTAAAATTCCTGCCCACCATTTGTGGTCAATCAGCAGACTCTCCTGCGGTCCCGGCACTCCTGGCATATTGAATGGGGGCCGGTGCCAAGAGTGAGGTGAACAGAGAGCCTCAAGAGTGGTTAAATAAAATGATTGATCTCGGGGCATAAGCGAGGGCTCATGCATAAAACATGATCACTCATGAATATTAATGAGCTAGTCGCTGCTTCTGGGGGTCAGGAAGAAACGGAGCAGTGATAGAAGACTGAGGGAGGCATTGTAAATAGTTATACAGTTGTTTGATAGGGGATAGATTCTCCCTATCATATCCTGGGGAAATCTTGCTCATAATATTAATACATACAGTATACTGTACTAAAACTTTGAAAATGGGACTTCCCTGAGAGTACATAGAGCTGAATAGGGCTGACATATTGCTGTTGCTTTGACCTCAGTACAACAGTCAATCAGCTGTTTAGGCACCTGAAAGTGGACCCAAGGGATTCTGGGAGAGGGAGTTTCTCTAATTGAGGCACCAAACTCATGCCCCAGTGAGCATGAGGCCCGGTTGCTCAAGATGTTGGATCGCCTGGAGGAGTTTGGACTGAAACTGTCAATTGATAAATGGCAATTCTTTCAGGCCTCGGTTAAATACGTTGAGCACATCGTTTCTGCGAAGGGCATACAGACCGACCCCAGTAAGACTGAAGCCATCACCACCTGGCCTAAGCCCTGGACTTTGAAAGAGCTCCAGCATTTTCTCGGGTTCTGTGAATATTATAGAAGATTTGTGAAGAACTACACCAGGGTAGTTCAGCCCCTATTGAATCTGCTACAGGGGTATCCTTCCACAAACAAAAGCAAGAAAACCACCTTGTCGAGGGACCAGAGCTAATCAAACCAGCTACTTTTGGCCATCAGAACCTTTTGACTGCCTATAGAATGAAGAGCGTGACTGGGCTTTTGAAGATATCATCTACTGCTTAACACACACCCTCGTACTTGCATATGTGGATCCACAGAAACCCTACATTCTTCACAATAATGCCAGTGTCAGTGGCCTAGGAGTAGTGTTATATTAAGAATACCTGGAGGGCTTGCTCCCAGTAACTTTTGCAAGCCAGAGTCTGAACCCATCAGAGCAGAGGTACCCACTCCACAAACTGAAATTTCTGGGGTTAAAGTGGGCTATTGTGGACTAGTTCCATGACTACCTGTATGGGGCCAAAATCACAGTGAAGACGGACAACAATCCTCTTACCTACGCACAGACCATTGCTAAATTGAATTCAGCTGGTCATAGGTGGCTGTCAGTTTTGTCCAGTTACGATTACTGTGTGGAGTATCATCCCGGTCTGAATCATGTGAATGCTGATGCTCTGTCAAGATGCCCCCCAACTTACACCACCAAGCATGCTAGTTGGGTGAAAATTTCAGAACAGGCAGTGAAGGCCCTATGTGAGAAGCATGATGGCAAAGAAACCTTCTCTGTAGAGGATGGCCCCCGCCTGGTGGAATGCTTGGGGGCCTCAGGAAATTGTCTATCCGTTGCTTATTGTTGTCTGGCCACCTTATATGTGAGATCCCTTCATCAACTGACTACCCAGAACCTGAAAAGAGAACAGAGGGCTAGTCCTGTCACAGGAGAGATAATCTGAGTGCTTCAACACAATGGGGACCAAACTCATGTGGACACATTCTATCCCCCAGCAAGATTTCTGTTACGAGAATGGCCAAAGCTACAGTTAAAGAAGGGACTGCTCTACTGAGAGATGCAGGACCAGCATGGGGCACTCCATGAGCAGTTGGTGTTACCAGAGAGGCATATGAAGACTGTGTTAAAGACCTTGCATGATGATATGGAGCATCTGGGTGCTGAGCACACCCTAGACTTGGTCAAGAGACGGTTTTATTGGCCAAAGATGGGAACAGATGTGGAATCCTATTGTAAAAGCTGCAGAAGATGTATACAATGGAAAGCACTTCCCCAAAAGGCGGCCCCTTTAGTTAACATCTGAACAAGTGGCCCCATGGAGTTGGTGTGCATTGACTTCCTTACGCTTGAACCAGATTCCCATAACATCTCAAACATACTGATAGTCACCGATCACTTTACAAGATACATCCAAGCTTACTCCACCGAGGATCAGCGAGCTTCCACTGTGGCCAAAATATTGTTGGAGAAATTCTTTTTGCACTATGGAGCCCCTCAGAGGATCCATTCAGACCAGGGCGGTGACTTAGAGAGTCGATTTATAAAGGAACTGTTGTCATTGTGGGGCATCAGAAAGTCTTGGACTACACCATATCATCCCCAAGGTGACCCCCAACCTGAGAGATTCAAACAGACTTTGTGAGACATGCTGGGCACCTTGGATCCCCCAGACAAGCGCACTTGTAGTCAGTGGGTGAGCACCCTGGTCCATGCCTACAACTGCACTCAAAATGATGCTTCGGGGTTCTTTCCATACCAGCTTATGTCCGGGAGGGAAGTTCGTTTGACTGTGGATCTTTTTTTTTTTGTAGACTTTATTTTTGCTTCTACTGTGCTGGACTCTCTCAGGAGGGTTCTCTTGATGGTAGCTCTGCTGACCACCTGAAGCCTCCATTCCTGGTGCCTGCTTGAACCTGGATCTCCCCCACCTCATTCAGCCGCCCGACCCCCTGGCTCTGAGCTCCCCGGGGTGGGACCACTAGCTCCTCTTACATGCCATCTATAATCCAATGGCATGACCGGGGAGGTGATGAGGAACCAGAAGCACCAGGACGGATGGCCCAACACTGGGCATGGGGCCCAAACACTGAACTCCACTGCCAGCATGGTAAGGGATTTTTCCTTTTTGTTTCCCTCAGGAGCATGGCCATGCAATGACATCAGCACGGCTTCCCCATAGATGTCAGCCACGCTCCTCCCCCTTAGTTGCTCCATGCTGGTAGTACCCCTGGTCTACACCGGGTGTCCCTACTGCACCAGAGGTACCCAGGTTCCCTCCCCAGGGAGATGAGAGCAGTCCACTGGATGCTTGATCCTCTCCCTCCCATGCCGATCCCCGGTGCCCGAGCTCGTTCCCTAACTTGGGTTGCCAGTGTGGCGTCCAGCACCTCAACCCTCAGCACCAATGGGCCAGCTTGACTGTGGATCTTTGCTTCGGAGTCTCCACTGATGGGCTTGGGCAGGGGACTATTTGCAGTATGTAAGGAAGTTAAAACAGCAAATGGACGATGCTTATCTCCTTGCTTCAGAAATGGCCACCAAGAGGAGCCAAACTAATAAAGATCGTTATGACAAAAAGGTGCGAGTTCAGGATCTAGAGGCAGGTGATAGAGTATTGTTACGACATCTGGGCATAGCAGGAAAGCACAAGATCGCCCACAGATGGGGAAGCACACCATATGTTATTCTGAAAAAGTTGGAAGGCCTTCCAGTGAATAAGATTCGGCCTGAGGGAGAGACTTGAGGGTACAAAGATATACATCAAAATCATCTGCTGCCCCTTGGTAACCAAATAATGGACACTGAAAGCACCATGGAAGATCCTCCACCCTCCACCACTCGAGCTACTGTGTGCAGGAGATGGAGGCATGGAAGTAGTGATGCCATGGGGGCTGGGCCTGCCCAGGGTGGAGGGGGATCTCAGAGGGAGAAAGTACAGATGATGAGACCGAGGGAGAAAGCACTATTACCCCTTGGAGTTTCTATCCTACCCCAGATGTAGCCAGATTATTTCAGGGACCGCCCCGATGTTGGTGGACACGATTGTACACAGAGGACAAGGTGGAGATGGAAGGGCTACCCCTCGAGGGGACCAATCTGGACTTGAACACTAGTCTGACTGAGCCATTTGAGTGGTATCAGAGCAACTCTCCTGCAGAGTTGCCTTTTGGAGGATCCACCACGGACTTGAATACTAGTCAGTCTGGGTCCTCTGAATGGCCACAGGGTAGCCCTAAGGATCAGGAAGGAGAGGGGGGAGAAGCGCCGTTTGGAGGGCCCACATTGGAACTGAACACTGGTCTGACTGTGCCCTCTGAAGGGCTACAGGATGTCCCCCTCAGACAAACTGGTGTGGATGGGGAGATATTAGAGTGCCCTGCCCCAATGGCTGAGGGAGTGCCCGGTCAGGGTGAATGTGACAGTGATGTGGAATCTGTCTCTGAATGGGAGGTGGCTGCTAGCTCTGAGATTCAAGAAACCCCAAGAAGGTCGGCAAGATGTTTATACCCATACTGAAGTTAACCTATGATGCCCCTGGAGTCCCAACAGATTTGCCTTTATTCATAGTATGCAAGGGAGTATATATTACCCCTAGCTCTCTACAGAAAGTAGTTACGTGCCCTGTTAGTGGTAAACCCCCTAGGTCTGAAGGGAAGGTGACCAAGAGAAGGAAAGGGAAGTGAAAGGGTACTTCAAAAATGCTAGGTAGAGAAGTGTAGTATGTTGGCCCAAGTATATTGTTGGATGACAGCTTTAGCATGTGGGTGCCATGTTCCAAGTGGCCAGGGGCTATTAATGGGAAAAGGTATTTACTGAAATGTACATAATGTTTTCCTGTTATAATGTTTTCCTGTTCCTGAAATAGTTGTGACATACCAGATAGAATTCAGGTGTATAGTTAGAAATGTTATTGTATGAATATTAAACAGTTATAGTATTTTATTCTTAGGCTTGGCGTGGAAGCCAAGCATTCAAGGGGGGGTGTAACTCCCCTTTGGGGTCTTACCTAGATGGCCCTGTTATTTCCTGCTTTCCCCTTTGGCTCCCCTGTTCTTCTCTGGCATCCTCCTTTGTTCCCAAGGTTTGCCTGCACTTCCGAGTCCTCTAGGGCCCCCGAAATCCCCAAGGCAGTCTTGTTTATAATTTTGGCCCCGCTGGATTTGACTTTCAACTGCAAATCGCTGGCGTTATTTTGAATTTGCCGGCGATCGCGTATGCACTAGGGCATGCCTTGAAATTCCCGACCGCCATTTGTGGTCAACCGGAGGACTCTCCCATGGTCCTGGTACGACTGGCATACTGAATGGGGGCCGGTGCCTAGAGTGAGGTGAACAAAGAGCCTTCGGAGTGGTTAAATAAAATGATTGATCGCGGGGCATAGGTGAGGGCTCATGCATAAAACATGAACCCTCATGAATATTAATGACCTAGTCACTGCTTCTGGGGGTCACAAAGAAACAGAGCAGTGACAGAAGACTGAGGGAGGCATTGTAAATAGTTATACAGTCGTTTGATAGGGGTAGATGCCCCTATCATATCCTGGGGAAATCGTGTTCATAATATTAATACATACACTGTACTAATGCTTTGAAAATGGGACTTCCCTGAGACTGCATAGAGTTAAATGGGGGCTGACAAATTGCTGATGCTTGACCCCAGTATAGCAGCCAATCAGCTGTTTAGGTGCCTGAAAGTGGACCCCAGGGATTCTGGAAGAGGGAGTTTCCCTAAATGAGGCACCTAACTCATGCCCCAAATGAACACTCAGGGAATATTGATCTCTATGGTTATTGCTGATTAATAGGCTTGAACAGCCAGTCAGGAGCCTGGATTCTTGAGTGACAACCCCAGGACTTTCTGGGTTTGGGTCAGCCTGTTCCTCGATTCTTCTTGAGTCAGGAGGATTCTGTGTTAGTGGAACTGGAGTGTCGGAGGCCTTGCTAAGGTCTCGGTTGAAGATTGCCTCTATGGGAAAGGAATTCCAGGGGAAAAGAGAGTGAGAGACTGGACTAATTTTGAGGCTCGTCAGGTACTGTGTACTGTGCTGTTTCAAATGGGAAAAATAGCTGCTGCAGAGACCCTGCACTGTGTATGGAACTGAGCTGATAGAACTGTGCTGTCTGGTGGGAAGTTAAATTGTTGCTGCAGAGAAACTGTTCTAAGGATTGGAAATTTAATAATATTTGTGAAAAGGCAAAGTGTCTCAGGAGTAGGATGCGAGCCAGGTTCAGTGAATTTGCTGTGTGGACTGAATGAAGTGGTTGAGAGCTGTGTCCCAGCTGAAGCTGAAAGGGATCTGTTAAGGACAGTTAGAGCTGAAAGCACTGAAGAAGAGCAGGAACTTGGCTAGTTTTGCACCATCTGCTGATTGCCATAGTCTGAGTGCAACCTGAAGGCTAGCACCTGCTGGAAATCAGGCACTGCTGTTTTGGGAGAACTGCCTAGCTACCAGTGATTCATGGATTCAGTGCAGGGACTGCAGGGGGCTCCTACTGTTTGGGAGTCCTCACTCAGAGCCAGGGGGGGAACTAGCTATCCCTTTCCAAGTGGGACCCACTGTCTCAGGAGGTCACCAGCGCTTGCTGGGGTGCTAGGGCACTTCAACCCTTGTGGAGAGCCGGGCTGTGGAGCCACTCCTGGGTCTGGGCCTTCTGGGGCTGGTGTGGACCTGCCACCGAGCTCTACAATGAGCCAGAAACAGTTGAAAGTGACAAGCAGCCAGATCTTCAATCAAGAGGACAAGCCGCAAGACCTTTGGGCAAGATCCAACCTACAAAGGGAACAGAGTTCATCCTCCCTTCTGCCCATTACTGCATGAATTGAACAGAGCTCCACACTCTAGGACATCTGGAAATTGCTACTCCTAATGCTGTTGAGAACTGCAAACCGTGAGTACCCAGGACCTGGTTCCCAAATTCTGAAACAGGGGAGTGTGATTCTAAATTGAAACCTTTTTCAACCTTTCAGGGCCCTAACAGCTGGCCAACCCATGGCAACATCCAGGCCTGCAACTGGTGGGCACACCAGGGACTCCTCAGGGTGTAACATTGGTACCAGTGGGGGTGGGCAGCCAGGGGGTTAACTTGCCTATTGGCCCTTATGGTTAATGTTCTGCCATTTGCCACTAGCTCTTCTTTTTATTCCACAACTACTCCTCATCCAGGTACTCTTTTTCTTAGCCCTGTGATTGTTGAAGCTGCTGTGTCAAGAGAGGTTCATTGCATTTTGCCTTATGACAGATTTATGGTATTTGGTGGGAAAAGGTTATTGGGGGATCTCATGTGCAGGGTGGCTGGTTGGGGAGGTGGGTAGGTACAGTATCCTAGGGGCTGTACCAATCAGTCACCTGACCCACTTACAACTTACTCTGGGTGGAGGCACCACACTATCATTCATAACTTTGGGAAAGAACCCCCAGTTGCCACCGTAGCAGGACCCAGGCCCCTTAACCTGTACCAGGGTCAACAATGGGGTCAGTGGAGTCCATCAAATTGCATGCAGTACATGCCAGGGCAGTAACATAGGCATCAGCGGTACAGTAGTTTCCAGTTTACATAGACAGTATATGGCAAAACAGGACAAAAGCATTTGGGATACAGTAGGATTAACATTGACAGTTACAGGTAAGTACTCATGTTGCGGCAGTTACAGATAGTGGGATCAGGATTGACAGGACACAGGTAGGTACTCGAGTCACATGGGTTACAGATTGGATATTTGGGAGGGCAACTTAGGACAGGTGCTAAGTGCTGGGTGTATAAGTGTTACAGATTGGATATTTGGGAGGGCCACTTAAGGTAGGCACTAGGTGACGGGTGTATAAGTGCTGGGCCGAATGGGTGAGTGACCAGGTGGGCCATGTTTCTGGATGACATTATCCCTTGTCAAAGTCAGGGCAACAGATTAGGGGTTTCATAGCTTCTTTAGAGTACCACTTTTTGATGGGGCCTAGTCTTATTGACCTGTTATTCAGCCTGAGAGACATGGGGAGGGAGTGCCAGGCTGAGAGACCCCTAATCTGGAAAGACGACCTTCCCGTGTTTGTTGATGTCTGCTGGATCCTGTATTCCAGGCCATGGACAGATCTCAAAGTGGACCTGTTGATGGGTTTGGGTTCCATTTTGTCCAGAATGTACCCTGAGAGATGACTTTTGTGTATTTTGAACATGAGGTTTAGTGTATGTATCTATCTCATGACCTCCAGGCTTGTCCATGTTAGCTCTCTGTATAGTAAACAGTGGTGTTTCGTGCGTGAGGCATCCAGTATGTATCTTGTGAATTTGTTGTAGTATCAGTTTACAGCATATTAATCAGCAAAAGACATGAACGTAAAATAAAACCAAGAAATGTATACCATCCTGTGGGCATAGGGAAGGCTACAGGCTGGGTCCTTGACCAGTGGCCAATATACTATGTGCAAGAGGGGCCTGTGTTACCCATTCCCATCTGTGATGAGGCCCCTGTTCACAGGGCAGCTTTGGTTCAACTTTTAGGGCAAAATCACTATCATTGGGTGGGGAGGAGGGGGTACGCCAGAGTTAGGATTTCAAGTGTTTTCTATTTGTTGCTTGTTACTTGTTATTTATTATTATATATGTACTTATCTTCAGCATATTCATCACTTATAGCAACCTTAACACTCAGGAAGATTCTTCAGGGAGACCAGGAACTTTTGAGATCCCTTTATGAGAGTGTGCATACCAATGTCTTATTTAACCATCTATAGATTGTTTGTATCACTTTGTCTTATGCTACTCCAGGTTCTTCAATAAACTACAATGGTTTACATCGCATACCAGTAGTCTGGTGGTTTACCAAAGACACAGAAATTTTTAATGACAGTTTGGACTATGGACTTGGCCACCCTTTTTTGGGGGTTCTGCCTCCCACCGGACGGTATACATTTCTTGGTTTTATTTGCATGTCCATTCCTCTTGCTGATTAATATGCTGTAAATTGATACTTTGACCAGTTGTTTCATATGGTCAAAAAACTTACAGTGAGTTAAAAAAAAATACCAGCTCGGATGCAGGCTTTGTTCCGGAGGCATTAGCCAATGCTGCTAAGGCAGATATCAGACATTTGACCCCAGGTGTTGACACACAGAACCAAGTTCAGCATGCTGTTCAAAAAACCCTGCCTCAGAGGTAGCCAGTCTACATGTATTTATTTATTGAAATGTTTTACCAGGAGGGCACACTGAACAACAAATTGCTCGTCTCACGGTGCGACCTGGGGGGAAGGGTTACATAGGGTTGTGAAGGATGATCAGTTACAATAGTATGTGGGTAGTAAAAACAATATAACATTGTAAGATTGTGCAACAGTTGGAACACAAGGTATTGTACAATAAACAGTAGTGGAACTTTGGGTAAATTACATGTCCAAAATCGTACAAAAGGACATATGAACGTACAAAACAGTAATAATGTGATAGAACCATTTATAGTGCATGAGTATACCAGGAGCAGGCTTGAGGTAGTACGCAACTGCTGTTGGAGTAAAAAGGATGGGGTTAGGCTGTGCACACTGGTGACCCAGAAGGGCAGGAGGAGAAGAGAGGAGGGAGAGGAAAGAACTGAATATGAGGAGAAGGGGTAGCCATTTCCTGATTTCCCCCTTCAGGATGTTGAGAACCCTGCTGGGAGGTCATGGTAGGAAGGCAGAAACTGGGAATAGGTATTAAGGTGGGTTAAAGCAGGAACAGCTGAGGGAAAGGTAATTGTGTAGGGCAGAGGTAAGGGAGTAGTTGAAGGAGGAGTGACGTATTTCAGAGGGGAGGGAATTACAGATTTTAGGGAAACAATGGGCAAAACCAGTCTGACCAATGAGGGTGGAGCGGCGAGGGACCGTCAAGATGCGGGCGTCATTTGATCTGAGAGAGTGGGTAGGGGGAGGTGGAGTATAGAGAGAGGATGAGAGATAGGAGGGGAGCCCCCCGAACCAGAATTTAGAGGTTAGTTTGGCACAGTGAGAGATGCGTCTGTGAGATAGTGGAAGGAAGGTTAGACAGCACTAGAGTTCACAGTGGTGGGAGTGGGAAGGGGAGTCAATAGCAAAGTGGCAGAAGGAGTTAAAGAGAGTGTCCAACTTGGTCAGGGAAGATTTGGGAGCAGCACCATAGACTACGTCACAGTAGTCAAAGATGGGGAGTACCATCTTCTGGACAATTTCGCACCTCATAGTCAGCGGGATGCAACTACGATTCCTGTACAGAGCACCAAGCTTGGGTTTCAGTTTCTTCAGGATAGCATTGATATGCATAGAGAAGTTGAGGTGCTGGTCCAGCCAAACTCCCAGATATCGAAATGAGGAGGTGTCCTCTAAGATGGTCCCATCAAGTGTGTGGAAGGTGGGTAGGGCCGGGAGCCTAGAGAGTCTCTACCTGGTGCCAAAGGTCATTGAGACTGTCTTCTTGACATTTAGAAAAAGCTGGTGAGACGTAAACCAGAGCTGAACTTGGTTGAAGTCATGCTGTAAGCTGGTTTACACAGCAGCAGGGTTTTTGCCGGAACTGTACAAAACAGTATCGTCAGCGTACATGTGGATAGAAGAGGATGAGCAGGCTGTGGGAAGATCATTAAGGAAAAGGAGAAGAGTAGAGGACCAAGCACTGAGCCCTGAGGGACACCAGTGTTGATGGGGAGTGGAGGGGAGATGGAATCAAGGATTCTCACCGACTGGGTCCTGCCAATGAGGTAGGATTTAAACCAGTTGGTGGCTAAAGGAGCAAGGTCAGCTGAGAAGAGTGAATCAAGAAGTGGGGATGTGAAACAGTGTCGAAAGCTTTGGCTAGGTCGACAAAGATGGCCGAGGTGATCAGGCTGTCATCCATCCCTGAAAGGATAGAGTCAGTAAGCCTGAGGAGGGAGGTGGTTGTTGAGTGGATGTATGGCTTTATGACATGTATGGCTTTTCAACCCTGCCTCAGAGGCAAACACCCTACATATTGAATTGGTGCCTTTCTCCAAGTAAGCCATTCAACTTGTGTTACTCAAACCACCACCTGAGATGCAGGTGTCTTGCCGGATGCATTATCCAGTGACTTTGAGGAAAGTATCGGACATCTGACTCTATATGGTGCCTCATATAACCAAGTTCAACATGCTGTTCAAAAACTCTGCTTCAGAGGTAGCCTGTGTACATGTATGCCTTTGCAACCCTGCCTCGGACCCTACCTTAGAGGCAGACATCTTACATGTTGATTTAGCACTGGCCTCCAAGGAAGGTATTCAACTTGAGTCACTCAAACCACCAACTCAGATTCAGGCATTGTTCCAGAGGCATTAGCCAGTGACTCTGAGGCAGATATTGGACATCTGACCCCATTTGGTTCCTCACAGAAATAAGTTCAGAATGTTGTTCATAAAACCTTATCCCAGACAGACAACTGATGTTGAATTGCCGCAAGCCTCCAAGGAAGGCATTCACCTTGTGTTAGTCAAACCACCACCTTGGATGCAGGCATTATGCTGAAGGCATAAACCCATGTCAGACACCTGTCTCCACGGGATACCTCACAGGATTAATTTCATCATGCTCTTCAAAAAAAAACTTCTTCAGAGTCAGACAGTCTACTTGTATCCCATTTCGACCCTGCCTCAGAAGCAGATGCCTAAGATGTTGAATTGGCACCAGCCCGGCAAGAAAAGGCATTCAGGTTGTGTTACTCAAACTGGCGCCTCGGATGCAGGCATTGTGCTGGAGGCATTAGCCAACGATTCTAGGCTGGTATCGGACATCTGATCCAATGCGGTTCTTCACAGAACCAAGTTCAACATGCTGTTCAAAAAAAACCTTGCCTGAGAGGCAGCAAATCTACTCATCAGGCTTTTCAACCACTGCCTCTGAGGCAGACATCCTATATGTTGAAGTGGTGCCAGCCTCCAAGGGAGGCATTGTGTTTGTGCTACTCAAACCACCGACTTGGATGTAGGCATTCTACTGGATGCATTAGTCAGTGATGCTGTGGCAGGTACCTGACATTTGACCTTATGTGGTGCCTCACAGAACCAAGTTCAATATGCTGTTCAAACACCCTGTCTCAGATGCAGCCAACCGACTTGTTGAATTGGGACTGGCCTCCAATGAAGGCACTCAACTTGTTTTATTCAAACCACCAACTCAGATGCAGGCATTGTGCAAGAGGCATTAGCCAGTGACGATGAGGCAGATGCCAGACATCTGACCCTATGTGGTGCCTCATAGAATCAAGTTCAATATGCTGTTCAAAAAACCCTGCCTCAGAGGCAGCCAGTCTGCATGTATGCCTTTTCAACCCTGCCTTGGAGAACACCGTACATGTTGGATTGGTGTCATCCCCCAACAAGGGAGCCATGCAACTTGTGTTACTCAATTCTCCACCTTGGATTCAGGCATTCTACTGGAGGCATTAGTCAGTGCCGTTGTAGCTGGTATCTGACATCTGACCCCATGTGGTGCCTACAGAGCCAAGCTCAACATGCTGTTCATAAAACCCTGACTCAGAGGCAGCCAGACTACATGAACACCTTTTCAACCCTGCCTTGGAGGTGGACAGTCAAAATGTTGAATTGGTGTCAACCTCCAAAGAAGGCATTTAACTTGTGTTATTCAAACCACCACCGCAGATCAAGGACTTAGCCAGTGACACCGAGGGAGGTATTGGACAGCTGACCCCGTGTGATGCTTCACAGAAACAAGTTAATTGTGCTGATTGAAAAACCTTGCCTTGGATTTCAGCTAGTCCACATGTATGGCATTTCAACCCTGCCTTGGAGGCAGACACCCTACATGTTGAATTGGTGCCAGCCTCCAAGGAAGGCATTCAACTTATGTTACTCAATCCACCACCTTGGATGTAGGTGTTGTGCTGGCGGCATTAGCTATTGGCTCTGATGCAGGTATCAGACATCTAACCCTTTGTGGTGCCTGGAGAAACAAGTTCAGCATGCTGTTGAAAAAACCCTGCCTCAAAAGCAGCCAGTCTACATGTATGCCAGGCACCCAACATGTTGAATTGATGCTGTCATCCAAGGAAGGCATTCAACCTGTGTTATTCAAACCACCACCTTGCATGCAGGTATTGTGTTGTGACAGTAGCCAATGACTCTAGGCAGGTATTGGACATCTGACCCCCATGTCATACCTCACAGAACCAAGTTCAACATGCTTTTTAAAAACACTTGTCTTAGAGGCAGCCAGTGTGTGCATGTAGGCCTTTCCAACCATGCCTCAGGGCAGACATCCGGTATCACCACTTCAAAGCCATTCCTGAACCACCAATGTAAATGTGACCCTCCTCTCTCTACAAGCTTTCTCAAGGTATGATTTGTATGTCACAGTTGTCTTTCTGAGTGCTTCAGGTGATTCAGGAGCTTTTTCTTCCTTCCAGTCTGTAAATGACAGACTTAAGCATGATTTGGGGTTCAAAGATATTTGATCCAAAAAGTACCACAGAACACCTACAAAATGTTAACCCCACCAACCAAAAAAGATCAACGACCACAGCTTCATGAGGTTTCTACCTTTCTCATCCCCATTCCTGCCCTTTGCTGGTAGCTGACATGCAGATGCAGGGGACTGAGGTGAAAGTTCCTGTCTCTCTTTTTGACAGCCATATCTGGGAATGACACTTCCACATACACACACACCCATACACCCTGATCTCACTGGCTCCTGGTGCTGATGGATCCATGTCAGCAAAGCCCAAGGATGTAATTCTACATGCACACCTTCTCAGGATCGAGTGGCATAGTTGCACAGTTTGAAACATAGACAATGCCAACAGAAAAAAAACTGTGGTCCATCCAATCTTCCTAGGTTCTCTAAAAGCCCTGAACCCTAATACTCTTCCAGGGTGCTACCCCCCCCCCGGATTCCACATTGATTCTGCCTGCATGACTTGCCTCCAATCTAACCGACTGCTGTAGATGTGATGTGAGGTGCACAACACTGACTGAAGACAAACAAAGGACCACCTCCAGTACAGTATCAATGGACACAGAAGCAATTCTCGAACCACTCGAGGATGCAGGCTTGTTGAACTGTCATGAACTTCGGGGGGGGGGGGGAGTCATCAAATGTTTGAAAGATCCAGTTGGATCACCTAGCTGAGCAGACACCTATTCACAGACTTGAAGGGAAAATAAGGGTATCAGAAATACTGCAGGCCATTAACTCATTACTTCCAATAGCTTCATATGAAGTCCGTACTATCTATTGCTAACCTGACACAAAATGGCCACCAGGAGATAATGAGTTAAGGGACTTGCTCCAGACAAGGCCTCCAGACCCAATGGGTTTTCCCTAATTTATTTATGGCCCTTAAGGAAGATCTTGCACCACAGCTAGCAGCCTTTTCGATGATGCTAATAGCAGGGAGCAGTTAGACCATGTCCTGCAGGAGGCCCATATCACCCGATCTCTAAGCCAGGAAAACATCTGGAGCAACTGTCTAACCACAGGCCAATATCTCTTCTTAATCTAGATATCAAAATTCTAGCAAAGGTGTTGGCCTCTACAGTGGGAAACATTTGGTACTCCTTAATTGGCCCTGAACAAGTCAGATTTATGTAGGGTAGGCTACCTACTGACCACGTCAGAAAGTTAGCCCGCATCCACCCTCTCTGTCTTAATGTCCTTGGACATGGAGAAAGAATTCAATACGGTGTCCTGGGGGTTCTTACTCCAAATATTAGAACATATGGGTTCCTGCAAGCTTTTCTTAAATGGATCTATCTGCTTCATTCACACTCTATGGCTAAGATAACATGCACCGGTGTGCACTTCAAGAGTTTTTCCCTTGAGAAGGCACACAACAAGGATGCCTTCTATCCTCCTATCTGTTTAACTTCTATATAGAACCACTAATTAGGGTGCTTCTTGCCACTGACAATATCACAAGGATTTGGGTTAGAAAGCAAAGATACAAAATACCCACCCCAAGACAGTCTTTCCAACTGCCTTGGGGATCTTACACCAATTTAGCAAGTTGGCGGAGTACAAACTCAACCTTTCAAAAAACTGCAGTTATGCCCCTCAACTTCCACACACACAAAACAGATGTGATGCGGTCGGGTGGGGCCTGGTCACCAGAAGGAATTCAATACCTGGGGATAACGGTGGCAAGAAGCTCCAAAGTTATGTTCCCACAAAATCGGGATACCCTAGTACAGGTGTTACAGGTGTTAAAACAGGACTGAAAATGGTGGCCCGCCCTCCTTTTTTCAATTATGGGCTAGAATTAATGTCATCAAAAATGAATGCCCTTCCACAAGTGCTTTGCCCACTAAGCATGATCTCAGATTGTGTACCCTTCAAGTGGTTCACCCAGCACCACTCCCTGATCTCCATCTTCTTGTGAAATGGGAAGAATCCCAAAAGAGCACATTACAAACTAACACCTCACAAATACCAACAAGGCCTACAACTCCCTAACTTCAAAAGCTACTATCTAGCTATCAAGGCCAGTCAATTTCTATGGTGGAGTACAGCAGAAATACACAGAGCCAATTCCACCTACTTACCACAGTGGAGAGAGACAGAAACGGAGCTCTGATGGGGCAGGAATAGTAAAGGTACCACCTAACATACTGCAAAGCAAACTGCCTTCATAGCTCAAACTTACCCCTATTGGCAGTTCAGTACAAGCTTGTAGACTGCTACATAAAGTCCTGCAAACTAAACCACTTTTTGATCCTGCCCAACC
Organism: Neoceratodus forsteri; assembly: GCA_016271365.2. Lineage (NCBI taxonomy): Eukaryota > Metazoa > Chordata > Ceratodontiformes > Ceratodontidae > Neoceratodus > Neoceratodus forsteri. The sequence goes on from CM028137.1 coordinate 516,891,930, forward strand.
TATCAGAAGGATAAAGGTTCAAAATAAACCTCTCCTACTTTTCATTTCTGAATCAAACAAACCAACACCTTGGAGACTTGATAGAGGGCAACTCCCTCCTGTCTTTTGCCTTCTTCACGCGGTCTAATAAGGTAGGTTTGGGATCAGCATTTCAATTTCATTAGCTACAGCATATGCTGCACTTGACCCTAGGCCCCAGACATTGGAATTTCCAACCACTTACACAGTGGGGACAACCTACATATGCTGGCAGACCAATGTAACACTGTCTTCCCTACTATATAAAAAAATCAACCAAATACTAGCTCCCACAACCTCTGACTCTTGCAACTGCTGGCAAGGGGAGTTCCTGGGATTGACAAACCAGGAAACCACAGGGAGAATTTGGGAATCCCTACATAAATATATCGAATTCAATGGTCTACAGCTTATGCAATACAAAATCAGCCTCAATTTGTATTACTCACCCATTAATGTAGCTTGAAGGGGAATGCTAGACTCTGATGTCTGCTTCTGCTGCAAGGGACAGGCAGGGACCCTCAAACACATCTTTTGGGATGTCCTAGGATTAAGCCGCTATGGGAGGGCATTAAAGTTTAATCTTGACCCACTATTGGGACTGGGCACAGTATTTACACCACAAATTTGCCTACTGGGCTTGGGGTTAGAAAATATTATGGGACAAGAAAATACCACATAATGTTTGTAGCAGCAATTGTGAAGAAATGTATCTGAAAAGGCTGACTGGATGACGTTACACCAACATATAAGGAATGGCACATGGCCATACTAGAAGCACTATGCATGGAAAGAATGGTAGCCAGCACCAGGAATAGCTATAAGGCATATATAATTAGATTTGAGATGTTCCATACCTTACTCCTGCTAGATAACTGGAAGTTTCCAGGATTTGGATTACATACAATGCTCAGATCATTGTTGTAGTCTATTCTGTCAGACTGACATTTACCATACAAACGAATATCCTTACTAACTGAATTACCCTGACCCCACCATTGCGCACCTATTGTTTGTTTGTACTGGTTTTTTTTACCTTTTTTTGTCAATAATATTTTTTTAAGCTTTTAAGAAAAAAAACATTATCATAAGTCATAAATTCCATATAATCAACATTAACAGCACAAACGCCGTAAGTCTAAGCCAATATGTATAGTACTTTGACTAAAGTATTTTTTCTTAATAATACATACTAAAGAAATATCCAGCTGCTACACATTCAACTAAATATTTTTAACAAACGAGAGAGATATCCCTCCTTAAAAGATTATATTTTCCCTTCTAGATAAAGACAAAAGGATAAAGATAAGGAAAGAGAGAAGACTGACAATGTTAGAAGAGAACAATCTATCTGGAAACAAGACTGAGGAAAATAGTTAACTACTAGTCACCCAAAGTTTCTTTCAAATAGAGTGTATTCCTGGAGACAACTATAGAAATTGTACCCTTATAGTTAATAATACGTATTTATTTACCCTACATAACTTCCAAAGTTCATATATGCTGGATGGTCCCAGAGGAAAGAATTTATAGATGGTTTCCCATTTAGTCAGAAACATTTATTTTTTGACCTTATACACAGGAACGACAGAATAAGCCTGGGTTTGTAAGACCCCATACAGAAATTTGCTTGATCTAGAAAAGAAAAGAAGATTGTAAACAGTAGAAATGGGTCCTCCATAGGCACAGGCATTGCCTCACACCTGCTACGCTAAGACTAGCTATCACCAGCTCAATACTATCCGTCATAGATTACGACTTGATAATCTACAGTGCTGCTACTGATACCACTCTCGAGGCTGGTGATCTCATTTAACAAGGCCTGTAGACTGTTAACTGGGGCAGACAGGTGGACACACATCTTTGACCTATATCATCAAACTGAATGGCTTCACCTACACTGTAAAATTAGATATCAAACATGCCTTTTTGCAAAAAAAAAAAAAATACACCTTGCCTTAACTCCTCCGACTATCCACTCAGTGCTACTCTGCCCAGCCAATCAGCGCAATACACGTAGCTCTGCTAAGTTTGCCTTCCAAGTCCCCCGCTGCAGGACATCCCAAGCCCAACAAACTTTCAACTGTAGAGCTCCAATCTGGATGAATGATCTGCCCTCTGATGTCCTCTCTGAACCAAAACTTAGTATCTTCAAAACCAAATTACGGTCTCACCTCACAACTCTATGTAAGTGTGACTTTCCCACTTAGTTCCAACCTGCCACAGTCCCTCCCCCCTTCTCCCCCCCCAGTAGCCCTATGTCCCTCTCCTCACTTGCGTCTCCTGCTTTCACTCTCCCTCCTACCCCAATCCCCCCACTATCACCTCCCCATCACCTCCCCTGAACAATTTCCCCTGTGGCCATAACCCGGCCTCCCCATGCTGTAGCTACAAGATTGAAAAGGTCCACCTGTTCGTGGACTACATACCTGTATTTGTGCAACTGTTGTTTTTAACTGTGCATATCTATATTCCTTATTACTATCGAACTGGAACACCAATGTTATTCTTCTTCTTACTGAGCTCCTCACAATTTTATTTATTTGCATTGAATACACCCTGTATTACCTTTCTCTCTTGTTATGTCTTACATTGTATACCTCTCTCTTTCGTTTGTCTTACATTGCTTTTCATCTGACATGGAACCTTTGTAAAAGCACCCCTGGTTCAAAGGTATTTGTAATCCTAGTTATGAAATAAATAAATATACCACAGTTTATTGCCCCGCATCTATTACAACTGGAAGAAGCTCTGATTACCATTTTATGTAGCAGGACAAGAGTGTAATAGAGGCTATGTAAGGATTTAAATTGAACCATCATCATGTTGACAGTTTTAAATGTTTTCAGAGAATTTTGCAGCTGACATTATCCATGTCCACACCTCTAGTAGCCTCTATCATTAGGTTATAGTATTTAGAATTTTTTGGACATATCCGTGAGCAGACCAAAACATTGTGTTTTTATTTATATGAGTTATGTTGTCTCTGTTGAATATCTGTCATTTCACTCCAGAGCTAAAACAATTATAGGGTCCTAAATCAATGTTCTGTATATTTATTTCCTTCTTTAAAATATCAGACTGTATAACTGCATCGTTATCCATTATGGGCCCAATATTCAAAAAGGGGCAAAGTGGAGCACAGTCTTGCACTGCGCTTTGCCCTTGCCCAGGAGTCTGAGGATGCCATATTTAGTCAGATAGCACTCTGACACTATACGACTGAACATAGGGGCATAGCAGTGCAGCCCTAAGTCAAGTAGTGCTGCCCCAACATGGATCCCTGCTGTGAAAGGAATAGTGGTACCAGACCCGGTAGTACTGGAGTGCTAGGTGCAGTATTCAAAAGAACCAATGCAAATGATCCCATTTGGCATGCAAGATGTTGAAGTGCCATTTGTATGCCCCTTATGGGCTCATTTGTATGGGTAGCGGTGGCAGGTTTGCGCAGATCCGCCCCTCCCCAAGTGCCCAGTCCTGTGTGATACAGGTCAGTGCCTGGTGCCTAGTGGGCCCCCTCCCACTGATCTCCAGCCTGTAAATGAATGTGTGACTCCCCAGTGATTAGCAGTCTCCCCCTCCCTTTAATCACCAGCCTGTATATTGAAGTGTGAGCCCCTGATGCCTAGTGGTCCCCTCTCCCTCCAATCACCAGACCACATATTGAAGTGTGACTTCCTGGTGCCTAGCAGTTCCCCATCCCTCTGATCACCAGCCCGTATATTAAAGTGAAACTCCCTCGTACTGAGTGTTCCTCCAGTACCTGATCCATAAAATGAACCAGCTCCCTCGTGGCCAGTGACACCCCTCAGGTACCCAATCCCCGGTGCCATACAAGAAACTGGCTTCCTGGTGGCTAGAGTTCCCCCAACACAACTCTCTAATCTTCATCCCATGTTGGGTAAGAGATGTCCCTGGCATCCAGTGGTCCCACTCGGTCCTTGATCCCCAGCCCTCTCACGTAGAACACATTTCCTAGCGTCCAGTGGTCTCCCTGCCCATCTCCTCTGATCACCAATCCCCGGCCCTGTAACAAGGACAACACCCTCCTGTGCATCTGAGAAATGTGTTTAGAATGCCAGCCGCAGTGCATAAAATATTCAAAACTATTCCCTGGTGTCCCGTGGTCCCCCCACCGATTGACGTCCCCCCTGTGTCACATATGTAATCCTTGGCATCTAGCGGACCAGTCACCGTATGTAAAACCAGAAAGCACGTCCTTTGTTATGTACAAGGTGCATATCCTCTACTATACAGGACTGCACTGCAACTGTACAGCAGAGGATGTGCACCCTGTACATTACATAGGATGCATGCTTTCTGGCTTTGCATATGGTGGCCAGCCAAGTGGGTGTGAGGAGGGCTGTGCAGGTCACTGTATGGGCTCCCATGCCACCAACAATTCGGGTAAGGGAGGTGGCAGGGTAGGTGGTCGGTGCCACGGTGGGGGGTGCTGCTAGATGCCAGGGATTACATATGTGGCAAGGGTGGGATGTTGATAGGGGAGCTGCCATGGAACACCAAGGAATAGTTTGGGATATTCTGTGCACTGCAGCTGGCATTCTAAGCACATTTCTCAGATACATGGGAGGGTGTTTTCCTTGTTACGGGGTCAGAGATCAGTGACTGGTGGAGGGGGACCACTGGATGCCAGGGAATGTGTTGTATGTGACGGGGCCAGGGAGTGGGTGCAACCACTTGACACCAGAGATACCTCTTAGCCTACACAGGACGGCGATTGGTGGGTGGGGGTGTCCAGAGGCACCAGGAAACCATTGTCTTGTACAGGGCCTGGCATTTGGCACTGGGAGGGCCACTGGCCACCACGAAGATGGTTTATTTTATGGACTGGGGATTTGTTACGGGGCAAGATGCTCAGCACCAAGGAATATCACTTTAATATACAAGCTGGCAATCTAAGGGAGGGACCAGTAGGCACCAGGGCTTACCTATATGGGTACCAGAATGGCACTTGGCAGGGGGGGACCACGGACCACCAGGGGGCAGGTGTGCTCCCCGACTGGCCAATGTGGTTGTTGGCTATAGTAATTCCAGCAGCCACTAGAGTTGCCCAGAGAAAGTTGGGGTTTTGTTCGGTGGTATTTGCACTGAGCAAAAGGACTGCACTAACCCCTTTTGTGCAGCACAAATGCCATAAATATGGGGTTGCGCAGATATTCCTGTCCTGCCCCTCCATTTGCCTACCTGCATACATTATGATTTGCTGGACGCTAACCCTGTTTGCCTGCATGACCACCCCTACTGAATATCGCACTCTGGCACAAAACCCAGTATGCTCAGGCAAACATTGATTTGCATCTGTGCAAACCTTTGAATAACAGGCCCCATATCTTTTATTGTGTAAAGTTCTTTGGAACTTAAATCTATTTGGTTATAATCCTGGCCATTCCTAGTGATGTTTGGATTTTTGAATAAAGGTTGAGCCCTAGATTTGTTTAGCTTAAAATTAAGAAGTTTTGTCCATCTGATTATGACACTTATACTGTCCATTAGTATCTTATTGTTGAGAGGTTTTGGTAGTTTAGAAAAGACCAAAGAATTTAAGCTAAAATGAAAGGAATCTATCCAGTCCATCTCTATCTCTAACCACACTGGGTTGTTAAGAGTTACACCCATCGGCCTCCAGCCATTTGGAGATTTGACTCATTCTACATGACAAGCAGTAAAAATATAAATCTTTAATTTTTTAACTTCCTTTGTCCTCAGGCCTAGTCAGTTTGTTGTATGCTAACCTGCACCTTTTATGGGATCACAAGTACTTTGAGAGCATGCTCTGTAACATCATAAACCTTTTGTTAGGCATGTTAAATGGTAACATCAAAATCAAGCTCTGGCAGAGCCACTACGACTGTGAATGCATTAACTAGATAAGGGTGTTTCATGGGCTTAAACATAAACATTTATTTATTTATTTATTTTAAACATAAACATTATTTATTTAAAAAAATATCAGATTTACGAACCTTTGAGTCAGAGACTCATTTACAAAGGCACCTCGTTGAAACTACTACAAAGACAGCACAGTTAACAAGTCCAAAAACAATGGCTCGGAGAGCAGACAGTTATAACAATCATTCACTGGAGATACATGAGTAGCAGTAGATAAACAGATTACATAGTTTAGGTACACAGGCACCACATCAAGAAGACCAAAGCGGTGGGGGGGGGGGTGCTGCTGAGCAGCTTACAGGAAGCAGCAACTATACGGAGCTCTGACCACATTGCAATAATTTTCTATTATTTGGTTCTTTTAAATTAAATTTCTTGTGTTGAACCTGCCCTACCAGGAACAATAGATTACTAAGAGTGGAGTTATGGGCAAAAATTGTGGTGGCGCGGCTGCAGCACTAGATTTTTTTGCACCTGAAAAGACTGCACAGGGGTGAGCTGAGAGGCTCTGTGAATGTGTGGAGGCTGGGAAATCAAGTACAGAGGGAGCCTCGCAGGGTACCATTCAGACCACGCTAAACCAACTGGTGAACTCAGTGCAGGATATGGATAGAAAACTAGATGCTCTCACACCTCGGGTCTCTGCGCTAGAAGCCAGAATGGAAAAATGTGAAAACACTGTGCAGAAGACGGAGAGGTCGATTCTGCGAGCCTGTGATGCAACCACAAAACTTATAAAAGAAAATGGATCGCTCCATCAAAGGCTAGAGATGGTTGAAAACCAGGCCCGAGAGAGGAATCTTCATGTGCTGGGTTTATCGGAGCACGCTGAAGGGGAGGATTCCCTACGGTTTATGCAAACAATGTTACCTTCCATTCTGGGACTAAGTGCATCGGAGCCTTCGATAGCTATTGAGTGGGCTTATTGGATTTCCCCTCGCAGACCTCCGACCGATATCCAGACCCCAAGAGCTGTGCTGATAATGTTCCAGGGTGTGGGAGATCGAGACAGAGTGCTAGCAATTTCTCGTCGAAGGCGAGCATTGAAATATGGTGCCGACAGTCTGCATATTTTCCCCGACCTCTCATACTGTACCAGACAGAGAAGGAGGGCATTTGATGGCATTCGAGGATGCTTGCGGCAGTTGGAAATCTCGCATCAGCTCCTGTTTCCTGCTCGATTAAGGCTTGCATGGAGGGAGAAGTCTTACCAGTTTAATGACCCTAGCAATGCGGAAAAATTTCTCCAGTCATTGGAAAAGGAGTCAGAGCCTGTAGCTGACAAAGACTCGGCCTCAGAGGGGGACTGAACTTTTTGGGAACTCTAATATCTCTGTGAGTTTAATGAGAACCGGGGCTCTGGGTTTGGCTTTATTCTTTAAAATGATACATATGTAGACGGCCTGAGTTTCATGCTGTGAGATCTCTTGCATTGGGTCGTTCCTGAGACCAGAAGTTTAACAAGGCTAAAGGACAGGCTTTTATTATACTTGGCAGTTTAGCCATGGAACTTTTAAAGACTTGGAATTATTATTTCATGGCCTTGTACATGTTTGGTTTCCCTGTTATAAGTTATAGGTTCCAATACTTCTCAACCAAAAAACGGTATGGGTGTTTGGAACACATTTTGGAAGGTTAAAATGATGTGAACTGGGAAGTGCTATTGCATTGTAGTTCTGAATTGAAAAGTGATTTTTCTAATTCAGTTTTTTGAAATACCTTTATTAGAGTTCTAAATATGGACACACAATAGATACTGGGAATACTGCCGGACAGACTAAATCTGGCAGGGAGGTGCTAGTGGATTTTTCCTTTTAAGCTGCATGTTCTGGGATTACCATTGTGATTAATTAATAATGATATTGTTATGTCCCCCTTTGGGGTAACAAATGGGGAGAGTGCTTATTGTTGTGTGGTGCTTACAAATACTGTACTCTTACATGGTATGTCACTCTCCTGTGGAATATCTTGTTTTGTGATTTTGCTCACAAACCCAATAAAAATATGCAAAAAAAAAAAGAAGACCAAAGCAGTTCAAACAATATACAATAGCTAAAGCAAATAGACATCAGGAGTCAAAGAGAAGCCCAGAGTGTTCACATGAAGGCTGTTGCATACACTAACTGAATCAAAGTGTAGTACATTGAGAAAGGGCATATTTAAGCAATAAGGCACGACAGGGTGTGTGTTATGGAAGCAATAATACCCGACAGGGTGGGCGGTATTGGGCAATAGCGGATCGCCCAGGGGCATAGTGAGGCCTGACGCCACAGGTGGAGGGTCTTATAGCCCCTGGAAGGTCCGGTATTGCCCGTGCCGCCCACCCTGGAGGGTATTATTGCGCTTTTAGAAATGGGCTATCTGTAAAGTGATTTTGTGTATTTAGAATTAAAAAATTAATAAAAGACTAAAATTAACTTATAGTTTTTTTTAGTAAAGTAGTCCCTCTACTGGTATCCTTACCAATAGTTACCAGTAGAGGGCACCACAGCATTTAGAGAGGGAGACAAGCAGGTTGTGGAGTGGGAGCTGCTCGTCAAGCAGCAGAGTGAGTGGTCCCTCTTTGACACATGACCCTGTCCCCCCACCATGTTGTTATACTGTTTTTTTCCTTAATTTGTGGATCTCGGCTCTGGATGTAATCGCCAGAGATGTGAAAAAAAAACTGAGCTGGTAGTAGAGTGGGAGCCGCTCATTAAGCAGCAGAGTGGGTGGCAGCTTGCGGAGAATCGGTGCGAGACAAAAGCAAGGAGAGAGCCACGTCTTAAAGTAAGCACGGTTTGGTAAATTGCTCACTTTTGTTCCCGCTGTTCTATACTTTTAAAAATGTATGTTTTAAGATATGGCCTGTCAATTTATCGTTAAATGCCGATCGGTCAGCAGAGGAGCTTGTGATAACTGACCGACTGCCATGAGAAGGCGCGCTGGTGATCAGCGTGGTGTGGGGAAGTTCAGTTTGATAGCTGATTTATTTGCAAAGCATTTTTTTTACTTCAGTTATGGAACTGTTCAGCTAACATTACTTTTTTTATGGTGGTAGCAATGGTGGTGGGGGGGCATAAGTTGCTTGCTACGTGTTGAAAAAAATGATGGCAATTTGAAGTGTGTGCCCAGTGCTTCAACCAATGAGGAAGCAAGCTGGGCACAATGATACCTGGCTGGACATGAGGCAGGTTTGGGCTGGCACTTTTTATTTGCTGGGCATCTATTGAAAGTTAATGTACCCCCCTGGAAGGGGTACAAGACAATCAGAGCTCAGCAAATAAAAAGCCCATTTTCTAACATGTAATAACGTCACTACTGGGGTGGGTTGAAGCACAAGGTGAAGCCGAGTATTTATTTATTTATTTGCACGTATTTATTTGATCCACTAGATCAGCAATATTTGCACAAGCTGTGCCCAGTGCAGATTTTACAGCACTGGTCCTGGTCTGGTGATCTGGGTTTTACCCGTACCACACTGCATATGGCTTAGTGATATACTGTACAGATGGCTGCAGAATCTAACCCATTGAAGGTTGAAGTTTCAGAAAACCATTATGCTACAAATATCAAGACTCACTCCCTCCCTCACCCCCCAGTCACAATTAATCCTCTACCAAAGTCATGCTTAAATACTGGTGCCTCTACAGCCACACCACTAAGCTTTTAATGCCAACATGCTTCTTCTGCTGCTGTGAGTTAAACTCTTTATTTAAAAACATTTCGTTGAGAAATTTTTGTTTTAGTATATCCATGGTCAGGAAGAATGAATTTGTAAAAGAAACCAAAATCCCCATTTATCAGTTCATTGAATGACAATACAGCATGTTATGAACATATCCGATTCTATGTGTAACCTACAGTAAGTCAAACAGAAATTAGACACACAAATGCCTACCTATTTGCAAGTGAAGCAAATGTGGTTATTATCATTCAGTTGTAAACACCTATAGTCACAGCCAGGATTCACATTGATAGACTCTGGGTAAGTATGACAAGTTTCCTAAATACTGGTACCTTATCCAGCTGTGTTCTGCTTGGTGTGTGTGTGTATGTGTTTAAACATGTAACTTTCTGTAGTATATTGTATAGCACTGTGAATCCTGGCTGAAGTGTTTTTTCTCTGCTGTGGCTAAGCAAGACACTGTAACAAGACACTGGCCTGCTGTAGGGGCTATTAGACATCAAACCAAAGGGTAAGCTGTGAAGACTAACTTGGAGAAGATGCAACAAAACAAACTTGAATGACAGCCCCCAGATGTCATAAAACACCCAGCGAAAATTAGAAAAACTTCTCTAACAGCCTATACAGAAACAAAAAACTGGATTGAAGTGAGAACTCAAAACTGGTAGTAATACATATATTCCTGATTTTAACATGCAGTTTTCCTTTAAGAAGATTCAGTAGAATATAAATAGTAGCCCAGAACTGCCTGCCTGAGAATCAAGTTGGTATATTATTTGGAAAAAAGGAAGGCTAGGTCTCTTGCTATGCAATGTCCTATAAAGTAACACACTGACTGCTCTTAGGATGGTAGTGTCAAATGCTGTGAGGTACCATGGGGAACTTGTTATACAGAAAGTTCCAGGAAGTGTTTAACCCATTCTACTTCTAATGGTGTCTGTATTATCCTTTTGTGCAAGTCAACTCCACTTCTCAAATTTAAAAAGGAAAATACACTTCATCACAGACTATGTTTACCAAGCATTGTGCCCATGATTAAAATAATTTGAACCCCATCTCCCAAAAAATGTGCCCTCACATGAACATGCATGATTTATCTGTAAAGACAATTAAAAAAATGTATTTCTAAATGCATTAGTAACACCGATGCTTTCAAGGTTATCTGTAAAGACAATTAAAAAAATGTATTTCTAAACGCATTAGTAACACCAATGCTTTCAAGATTTTGAAACTACTAAAAAGACAAACTATATATATAGATAGATAGAATATGGTAAACAAATATTGTTAATCCCAAAAGCTGAACTTTGTTTTCAGTATATAAATGTTTAAGAAATACCTGAAAGCTGTCTATTTTCCTTAGTTTTTAGACACTTCTTAGTCTTTCCTTTTGAGACACCAGGTGACTCTGATAATCATTTGTTCCAAGGGTTTTAAGTCAGTTTGAAGGCATTTTAAGTATCTTCTGTTCTAGTCCTTAACAAAATGCAGGGACTTCACAGACTTCTGTTCCTTGGTCCACATCCCAAACATGAGTCTTCTTTCAGGATGACAGATCCACCTCTTGCCCCTCCCACATGAATAAAAAAAAGGTGGGATGGACCTTTTGGAGCTTCTTGGGTGGAGGTGGGGTGGACCTTACTTCCCCAAAAAACAATGCTGCCTCCCACTACTCAGGTTCCAGTTCTTGTACCACCCATTTAAGAAAGAAAATAATACACTGCAACCATTGACTAACATGAAAGCATATTTATTTGAGGGTGGAAAACATTTCTTGGAGGAGGATAAGGCGGAGGAGACTATTTACACCTTCAGTCAGTTCCACAGACAGAAAACATGACATCACTCCTTTTGTACATGCAATACTCCTGTAGGCTCCGCTCACAATCGTAATAGGTACAATGATTTAGGAAGTATATTCATTTTGACAGATTCCGGGCACTCCCAAAAACCCAAAGGCAAATTATTCCATCTAATTAATGTATCCTGTATATTGTTTTTCAGCATGGTATGATTTTTGTTAATAGTTTGGGGTAATGTTTTGCAGATTTTAATTCCTAAGTAGTCAATGCATTCTTTCTCCCATTTTACTCCTAGTTCTGAGATATCCTCCTTAATGCAATATCGGTTAAGAGGTAAAAAGAAAGATGTGTCCTTATTTAGTTTGTAACCAGAAAGAAGATGAGTTTTTGAATCACCTGTAAGATTTTTGAAATAGATTTTTTGGTTCTGTCGTAATTAAGACATCATCTGCGTACAAGGAAAGTAGACGTCCCTTACCATTTATTTTAATACCTCTAATTTCCCTGTCCGCTGACAATCTCTTTTCTAGTGGGTCTAGGGTTAGGTTAAATGACAGAGCCAATAATGGGCAACCCTGTCACTAGTGTCTCTCTTTAGGGGGAAGATGTCAGAAATAACCTCATTTGTAATCACTGAAGCTGTTGGATTTTTGCATAACAACTTGACCGAATTCACAAAATTATCAGAAAAATCATATTGTTTAAGCACCTCAAATAAATAGGGCCACTATATATGGCTGAAGGCATTTTCAGCATCTAATGCAAAAAGGCCTGTAGCTACCCTGGATTTATTGGTAATTTCTATCAAATGGACAATTTTCTTAGTGTCATCTGCTGCCACTCTGTTCTTAATAAACCCAGTTTGTCTGGTATCAGTTAAATAGCGAACTACTTTTTCTAATCTACTTGCCAGGATTTTCGCGAGTATCTTTACATATAGAATAAATCATGGAGTAGTGTGTGTAATGATAATTTTACACACACCCAAGGTGTTGGATGTTCCATAAAGCCCGAGAGTGAAGCTTGAGGGATTTATACAAGTGTAACCCCTAGATGGCGCTATCCCAGGGGCTACTACCCCTGCCTGATTTGCCACTAACAGGTTGAGGGGCCTGGATCCGATGGTGGGTGCCTCCACCCAGAGGTCAGGGTTTGCAATAGTTAAACTAACTTGGTCACAGCCCTCTGGGACACTGCAACCCCCCTTTCTTCCCACTAGTGGCCCACACAATATATCAGAATTACCTTCACAGTATACACTTACCCCAGGACTGGTTCAGGCACTGGGACCTCCTGTAAAATAAGATACAGTGCAACAATCACAGTACAATACTTTAACATAGACAAATACCTCAGGCAGTATAACTTTGTTGAAACAAGCAGCTCTGATTTATTTAGGGGATATAACAAGGACAGGGGGAAATCAGGTTAATTAGCTTATCACTTTACTCATCTACCTATGGCTCTGTGCACAGGCTTATCCCTACCAGTTACTGTCCCTGGGTACCCAAGCCCTAGTGGCTAGTCCAAACTGTGGCAGCTGGTAGGGGCCCTTTCACACAGAGAAAAGAAAAAATAGTTAAACAGTCAGCAATACAGTAATTCCATTTGGATTCAATGTGGCAATTCAACAGGGAGCGACCCTGAATTAGTACTCACGACCTCCAAACAAGATAGGGTCCTTCAACATCAGCAGGGCTACTCTTGAGCTCCACGAGACTCCTCACACATTTATATGACAAACTGCAACAGGCAAAAGTCCTTTAATGGCAGCAGGATTCACTTGAGCTACACAAGCCTCCTCACACATTTATATGGTAAAAAGAAAGTACTATACCAGGCAGGCTGCTTCTCTATCCCGATCGCAATTACTGCACAGTACCCGGGAGAACACGCAGCGGATTCAATTCCTGACAGACCGAGCGCAATTCAGCAATTTCTCCAGTCTTCTACAGGGTTAGCCTGGTTTCTACTCTTCAGATATCCTTTGATTCTCTTCACAGGACGGATTCAGTCCTAACAAGCAGTTACATAAGCTGCAGACCGAAGTCGGGGCCTTACACACGCTTCCCACTAAAACTGCACACCGAAAAGCACAGGGCTCCTTCCTCTTCACTGCCAGAGCTCAACTGAAACTCCAGCAGACAAAACTGGCACTTCCTTTGAGTTCCTCCCAGTTCTTGGCTGGATTGGCTGTCACTCACAATAGACTGCCCCTGTTGGTCCAAAAAGGCCTCAAGTCCAAACTACATCTCCCAGAGTCACTGCCCATACAATCCTCTTGTGGCTGGCTCAGATTACGAGTCCAAGTTCTGATTCGCCCAAGGCACCATTTTAGAGCTACCTTAACCCACACTGATTGGTCCAGTTCAGCAGTTCAAAACTAGAATGGGGAACTAGGCAAACAGTTCTGACTGCAAAGAAAGCAGGTTAGACAAACTGTATTTTCATTATTACCTAAATGATTTCTGGCAAACAGTTACATCTTTCAGATAGGTTCCTTTGCACTCCTAGTGACTGCAAAATGGAGTGAATTCAGCAGCTCGAGTGGTACTCAAGCAGAGAAGCACACAGTCCCCCTATACAACTAATTATGTCTGCAAGCAGACAGCTCTTAAAGAGACAGTACCAGAGGCTCTAAAAACACTCACTGATAAATGGCTTAAACGCCAAACACCATTCAGGCTTGGAGCATTCAAGCAAGCTTCTGGAAGTCTTTTGGGAACCCCCATTTGCAGGGGGGTTACACAAGCATCCAACACCGAGGGTGTGTGTAAAATTCAAGGTTTACACACTACCCCATGTTTTCTTTTACATAATTGCTGGGCATCATTTTTTTGCCACCGCAATTATATAACATAAAAGAGGTCTGTGTGCGGGATGGCCATGGTCCAGTCGGGTCAGCGTGGTCCGTTATCGGGTGCCGAAAGAAATGTTAACCTTTTGTTTTATTTTTTCTTGTTTTAAAAGCAGACTGGTTTAAAATAATTGTAGCTCAGTGATTTTTTTGTTAAACTTACCGGCAAGTCCAAGTAGCGGCAAAGTCTCCAGCGGTGAAGAAAGGTAGCTAGCGCCGAGGAAGGGAAACACTGCAGCTAGTATGTGCGCAGACTCAGGAAAACCCAGCATGTGTTCACTGTTATAATCAGCAAATTATAATTGGGAAATTATAACCGGGTTTTCCTTAGGGAAAAAAACGAGTACCAGTAAATATATCCGTATTAATCAGTGTTGTGGGCCTATAATTTTTGCATTCATTAGGATCCTTACCATTTTTGTGTATCAGAGAAATGAGACCCTGGGTCATATCTGAAGGTCACCATCCTCTGGATGAGGCTTCTTTATATACACACTTAGATCAAGGAAACTCCATTGATTAATTTGTTATAGAAGTTTGCTGAATACCCATCTGGACCTGGTGCTTTGGTTGTGTTAAGTTTCTTTATTGCTGCTTTCTCATCCTGCAATTCAATTTCTTGCACTAAGGCTTCCGTTAGTTCCACCGGAACTTACATAGAAACATAGACCATGACAGCAGAAAAAGACCAGAGGTCCAGCTAGTCTGCCCATATTCCCTATATTCCCTAGAACATATTGTTCCTCCAGGACACTAATCCTCCCCATCCTATCCCCATTCACCTCCCTGATCTTGTCAACCCAGGCAACCACTATTCCCTTCATTCCATCCCATGCCTGCTTGAATCCCCAGCTGTGTCTGCACCCACCACCTCGGTTTGCAGACTGTTCCAAGGTTCCACCACCCTTTTCATAAAGAAGTACTTCCTCACATCCCTCCTGAACCTCCCACATGTTAATTTCCATTTGTGACCATGTGACTTTGAGTTGGTATTCAGGGTAAATAATTCCCCACAGTTTACCTTGTTAATTCCTTTGAGGAATGTGAAGGTCTCTGTCATATCTTCCCTCTCCCTTCTGGTTCCCAGTGAATACATATTCAGTGCCTTGAGGTGCTCCTCATAGGATCTGCCCTGCTGGCCCTGAATCATTTTTGTTACTCTGCACTTTGTGCTTCTAACCTATCCCTGTCCTTTCTGAGATAAGGGCTCCAGAACTGGACACAGTACTCTGGGTGAGGCCTCACCAGGGATCTGTATAGGGGAAGTGCTACCTTATTTATTCTGCTATCAATACCCCTCCCAATAAGCCTTGCTATAAGCTTTGTTGCACTAGCTCATTTGTTTAAGGGAGTTACTGATGATAACTCCTAGATCTAATTCCTCTTCTGTAGTGCTAAGTCTCACCCCATCCATCCAGTACTCCGTCTTGGAATTCCTTTTCCCTAGGTGCATTACCTTGCACTTTTCGGCATTGAATTTTACCTGATGGACTTTGGACCACCCCTCTAGTTTTTGTAGGTCCCTCTGTATATCTCTTATTGCCTCATCACTATCCACCCTCCCACATAGTATTGTGTCATCTGCAAAGAGACACAGCCTGCCCTAGATTCCTTCTCCAATGTCACTAATAAACATGTTGAAAAGGAGCAGACCCAGGACAGATCCTGTGGAACCCCACTTGTAACCTCCCTTTCCTGTGATTTAACCTCATTGGCTACCACCCTCTGCTGCCTTCCTTCTAGCCAACTACCCATTAACTACAGTTTTAGCCGCACCCAGGTCTTCCATCTTTTTGAGCAACCTTTTGTGCAGTACCAAATCAAAAACCTTGCTGAAATCAAAGTACAGCAGATCCACAGCATGGCCTTTGTCTACTTCCTTGGTCACCCAGTCAAAGAAAAAAATCAGGTTAATCTGATAAGACCTTGCTAAAAAACTGTGTTGTTAACTATCCTGGAGTCGATTGCTTTTTGCGTAGTCCACGAGTTCCTCTTTGATTAGTGATTCCATCAGCTTCTTCATGATGGAGGTCAGACTGACAGGCCTATAGTTCCCTGGTTGCTCCTCTGCACCCCCCATGTAGCAGCACAATGTCTGCCATTGTCCAATCCCTTGGAACTTCTCCAGACCTATGTGAGCCGTTGAACAGCCCAGCCAGTGGTTCGGCCAGTTCTGCTGTTAATTGCCCAAGTATCCTTGGATGCAACCCATCTGGTTCTGGGGCCTTATCTATCTTAAGGGCTGCCAGCCCTTTCAGGACCCTCTCGCTGGTAAGTATTGGCTGCCTCATTTCTGGGATTCCCTTAGCAGATGCTTTGATGCCACTTTCCGGCATGGACCCACACTCCTCCTTAGTGAATACTGAATAAATGTCATTTAGGACTGCAACCTTTTGCTCATCCTCCTCTATCACCCTCAGCTAGCCATGTGATGCCCCTCTTTGTTCCTTTTTTCACTGATATATCTAAAAAAAACTGTTTTTCTCTGTTCTTGACCCCCCCTCCACGATACACAGCTCCGTTTCTGCTTTCCCCTCCCTAATGACCCTCTTTGCCTCCCTATTTTTCTGTAGATAATCCCCCCATTTCTGCCTCCCTCTGCTTTTCCTTGTATTTATAGAAGTCCTTCTTTTTTGGTCCTGACCCTAGCTGAGAACCATAGTGGTCTCTTAAACCTGTTTTTTTTTTCAGATACTGTTCTTATGCTTACCTTTGATGTCTCGAGGATGGCTCCCTTTATTGCTCCCATCTCTCATCTATCCTCCTTATGTCATCCACTCCTACTAATTTATCCCTGACCAGTTCCCTCAACCTATCAAAGTCCACCCTTCTAAAGTCAAGACTTTGGTTCTTGACTGTGGGTTGTCGGCCTTGAGGGCTAATTCAGACCACACAGAGTTGTGGTCACTGTTCTCTAGCGGCTCCCCTACTCCCACAGCACCCATCATCTCTGCATTGGTGAGTACCACATCAAGGATTGCGTTCTGCTGGTAGGTTCCTCAAAAAGCTGCACCAGTAGATAGTCTTGGAAGGCATTCAGTAATGTCTGACTCCTGTCACTCATGGCCACCAGGACTTAAGGAAGTTCAAAGCCTTAATAGAAATCTTTAATATTTGTGTCAGAATGTGAACCAGTTATATCATAGAGGTCTTTATAGAATTTCTGAAGTTCTGTATTTATCCTTTTTATGTTGTCTTGCGTGCACAGCGCAAGCAACATTTTGTGGCAGCTTGCTGGAGTAGCAGGTTGTGGAGGTGTGGCAGTGTTGTGGCCAATGGCACCACTGCTTTTTGGGGCTGGTCTCTGTGGCACCAACGAATGAGCACGCTATGACATAAGTTGAGAAGTGTGCCACCAACTTGAAAGAATTTTGCCACCGCAGTGAGGGAGCACCCCGTCATTGCAGGGTGTGCCTTGCCTGCTGAAACATTTCAATAAACATGCTGGTGGCTGCCTCCGTCTGCCTCTCACAGTCCCTAGAACGCCGACATCAGGGTTACCCAATCCCTTTGTTGGCATGCCCCCTTCCCAGTTCATTTGCCGATGGGAGAGCCCAGTCCCCGCCAGCATAGTGTTCCCTCTTGGTTTATTCATCTGCCGAGGGAGGTGCCCAATCCACCTTGGCATAATGCCCAGTCCGCCCCAAACACAGACATTTATTTATTTGCCGACGGGTGGCCCAATCCCCACTGGCTTCAGTCTCCTGTCCCCAAAAAACACAGGTGGCATACTGGGAGCCCACCCCAGCGTGCCCAAAGCAAACCTGTAAAAAAAAAAAAAACTTTCCCGCGACATCCTTTTCTTTTCTCTCTCCCTGTAACACAGAAATCGGTCCCTTGTTGTGAAAACATCCCCTCCCCAAATCTACCCTCTGCACCCCACCTCCCCACACCCCTCACTCCCATACTTACCTCTAGAGCCCTGGCGTGATGATCTTCGGTGGAGCGGTAGATGTCTGAACTCTTCAAAAGCCAGCCGCAAACTGAAGAAAATCACGGTTAGAAACATAGAAACATAGACTTTGACGGCAGATAATGACCACTTGGCCCACCTAGTCTGCCCATTTCCCTACCTAGAGGATAAGCTGCAGATCCTATTTAACCAATAGCCTATTTCTTCCTACCCCCGACAAAAATTGCCTTATGTCTGTCCCTTGCATTCTTGAATTCTCCCACAGTTTTAGACCCCACAACCTCCTCAAGAAGGCTGTTCCATGTGTCCACCACCCTCTCTGTGAAAAAATACTTCCTCACATTGCCCCTGAGCCATCCCCCCTCTATCTTCAAATTGTGTCCCCTTGTTCTTGCACATCTCTTTTTCTGAAAGATGCTACCCTCTTGGACTTTGTTGATTCTACTGAGGTACTTAAACGTTTCTATCATGTCCCCCTCTCCCGCCTTTCCTCAAGGGTATACATATTAAGCTCCTTTAGTCTCTCCTCATATGGCTTCTCTTGCAGACCCTGCACCATTTTAGTTGCCCTCCTCTGAACTGCCTCCATCCTGTCTATGTCCTTGTGGAGATGGGGTCTCCAGAACTGGACGCAGTACTCCAGATGGGGTCTCACCAACTGTCTGTACAGGGGGATAACAACTTCCTGTTTTCTGCTGGTGATACCTTTCCCTCTACATCCCAGTATCCCCCAGCCCTCCCTACCACCTTCTCATTGCTTGCCAACCTTAAGGTCATCTGATATGATTACCCCCAGGTCCCTTTCCATTTTTGTTGTTGTTACTACCTCCCCATTGTGTAATCTTCCCTGGGTTTTGTTCCAGGTGCATTACTTTGCACTTCTTTGCATTGAATCCAAGCTGCCATACTTCTGACCATTCCTCCAACCTTGCCAAGTCCCTTCTCATCCTTTCCACGCCTCCTTGTGTATCAACCCTGTTGCAGATCTTTGTGTCATCTGCAAAGAGGCATACTTTGCCTTCCAGTCCCTCTGCAATGTCACTTATAAAGACATTAAAAAGGACTGGACCCAGTACTGAACCCTGCGGTACCCCACTAGTAACCCCTCTTTCTTCAGAGTGGACTCCATTTACAATTACCTTCTGTGTCCTGTTGTTCAGCCAGTGTTTTACCCAGGCTACCACCCTGGGACCCACTCCCAGGCTGGTTAATTTGACTACTAATCTTTGTGTGGGACTGTGTCAAATGCCTTGCTAAAGTCTAGGTAGGCCATGTCCACAGCCCCTCCCTGGTCTCACTACTTGGTCACCCAGTCAAAGAAATCAATTAGATTCATCTGACATGACCTTCCCACTGTGAACCCATGCTGCCTTGGGTCCCAGCCCCACTGGCCTCTAGGTACTCAACAATTCTTTCCTTCAGAAGTGATTCCATCACTTTCCCTACCACAGAGGTCAAACTGACAGGTCTGTAGTTTCCTGCCTCTGTCTTGGTCCCACTTTTGTGAAAGGGAATCACATCTGCCTTCTTCCAGTCCTCAGGTACCACACCATCCTCCCATGATTTGTTAAAAAGGGTAGTCAGTGGTGTCACTAGTTCTTTGCTTAATTCTTTTAGAATTCTGGGGTGAATTCCATCTGGCCCCATTGCTTTGTCCACCTTCAGTTTTAGGAGTTCTTTCAGAACCCTTTCTTCTGTGAAAGGACTGGGATCGACCCCTCCATAGTGCTTCTGTTAATTGGATTAGGCACCTCCCCCACTTCCTCTTTTGTGAATACTGAACAGAAGTATTCATTCAGTATCCCTGCTTTTTCACTGTCATCTCTGTCCACCCACCATCCATTCTATTCAGCCTCACTATCCCTCCCTTTGTCTTTCTACACTCCCTGATATACCTATAAAAGGTTTTATCCCCCTTCTTAACCGAGTTAGCTATCTTTTTCTCAGTTTGTGTCTTTGCTATTCTGACTACCCTCCCTGCTTCCTTCTGCCTTAACTGGTACAGTTCTCTGTCCTGCTCCTTCTGTGTTTCCTCATACTTCCTAAATTCTATCTTTTCCTCCCTAACCTTCACCACCACCTCTTTTGAGAACCATAGTGGCTTTTTCTTTCATTTTGATTTGTTTATTTGCTTCACACAAAGGCTTGTTGCCTCTGTGATGGCAGTTTTGATATTTCCCATTGTTGCTCCACCCCTCCTTCTAGCCTGTTTGCTAGTGCTTTTCTAAGGCACTCTCCCATCTTGCCAAAGTCAGCCCTCCTGAAGTCCAGAACCCTCACTTTTGTATGGCTTGACTCTGTAGCTGAGTTTATCGTGAACCACACTGTTTTGTGGTCACTTGTTCCCAAATGGCTACCCACTTCTAGATCTGAGATCCTCTCACTGTCCCCATTTGAGAGTACGAGGTCTAAGATTGCTCCTTCATGAGTAGGTTCCAAAACTAGCTGTTTGAGGCATGCCACCTGAAGGGCATCAAGAATGGCCCTGCTTTTGGATGTGGCTGCCGCAAAGGTGCTCCAGTTAACATCTGGCATGTTAAGGTCCCCCATCAACAGTATCTCTCCTTTCTCTGCCATCCTAAGTATGCCTTCTATCATATCCTTGTCCATTTCCTCCCCCTGACATGGGGTCTATATACAACCCTGTGCAGATTGTGGTGCCATTTCCAGTCTCTAAGGTGACCCACAGTGCCTCCTCCTCCCTGTTTACTCTTTTGTTCAGTTGCTTTTATCCCTTCCCTTACATAGAGAGCTACTCCCCTTCTTCCTCCTCCCTCCTCCCTGTAGGTTGTGTACTCTGGTATAGTAACATCCCAGTCATGGTTCTCTTGTACCATGTTTCTGTGACTGCTACAATATCCAGGCATCCCTCTTCCATCAAGGCCACCAGTTCAGGGAGCTTGTTGCCCAGACTATGGGCATTGGTACTCATTACCCTCCATTTCTTGATGGCCTTATCCCTTTTTGCCCCATCCCTGTCCTTATTGCATTTGTCACTTTCTCCATTTACCCCTGTGCTTCTCCCTATCGACATCTCTATGTTGGTGTCTACCTCACTTAGTACCCTGATATTTGAGTGGGGGCTAGGATTTCCCTGCTCCTTTCCAGTGCCCCCCCTTGGCTAGTTTAAATGCTTGTCAATGAACTATTTAAACCTATCACTTAGGATCCTGGTTCCTTCCTGGACAGATGCAGACCATCATGCCAGTATAGGCCTGCATCCTCCTGGTGGACCCCAGTCCCCAATGAAGCCAAATCCCTGAGCTCTGCACCAGTTTTTCAACCACTGATTGAATCCCATTGTGTGGAGCACCCTAGCCTCACCCGTGCCATAGACAGGCAGCACCTCCGAGAAGGTTACTGTGTGTGATATTTGTCTAAGGCCCCTCCCCATCTCCACAAACACTTCTTGCACTGCTCTGATCCCTTTCTTAGCCAGATCATTTGTCCCTAGGTGGACAATGACATCCAGCTCCCTCCCCTGTGCAGCTGCTCCCGCGATCCTGAGGATTCGCTCCCTGTCCCTCCATGCCATGGAACCAGGCAGGCACCTTACCTCCCTGTCCCCTTCCTCCCCCAGTTCTACCTTCCTAACAATGGAGTCCCCAACCAGGAGTTGTTTCCTTCCCCTGTGGGGTCCCATGCCACCCTCCTGTGGGTCTCCTTTGTGGAGATTCCCAGCATCCTCCTTGGTCTCCACTGTGGGTGCCTCCATAGAGGAACCACACTTTTCCAGAATGGCATAGAAATTGTGGAGAGATACAACTGAGGGTCTCTACCACCCTCACCCTCCCTGAGCCCACTGTGGTCCAACCACTCCTCTTTCTTGGCAACCTCTGAGGCAACGGCAGTGACCCTGGTGGTCCCTGGGTGGGAGAGGAGGTCCCACAAATCCTGGCCAACTCAGCCTGGAGATGAGCAACCTCCTCCCTCAGCCCAGAGAGGTGTCTGCAGTTGGGACAACACTGCGTCCTCCAGAACATCTCCCGGAAGACTGCTGCTCCACAGCCACTGCACTGCACCACTCCCATCATGTAAGCTGTATAATGGCATCAGTGGGGGGGGGGGTTCAGCTTAGGTGGATATCTCAGCTATTTTTGAGACTTTTGGCTCCAAATTTTCAACATGAGGTTCTTGGGACCCCACCTCATGAACTCAGTCACTGTCATTTCCTTCTTCGGTCTTGAAAGGTGATTTCACGGTCATGGCATGGAATCACCTTTTGGGACTGATTAATGAAATGACATTGTCACTGTTCATGAGGTGGGCTCTCAAAAAGCCTATGTTGCAAATCTGGTGAAAAAATTTGGTTATTTAGTTGGGTAAATTCTTTGATTTTATCTTTAATCAGATTTAAAACCTCGGCATGTTCCAGGAGGAAATTATTTACTTTCCACCTCTTAGTTCTTTTAGGGAAACTGCTTTCTATGAAAGACACCATCACTGGAGAGTGGTCACTCATCACTAATTCCTGGATTCTAGTTCCAGTGACCCAATTAACCATAGATCTGGGGATATAAATTTGGTAAATTCTGAAACCAGATTTGTAACAGTGTGACCAATAAGTCAACTCTTCAACACTTCAGTTTTGCACCCTCCAGATACCAACAAGGTTCAGGTTGTCTAATAAATGCTGTAGATCCTTGTCTGATTTTGACCTTTTGTTTCACTGGTTCATTGTGTGAGGGTCTAATACACTAGTTGTGTCCCCTGCTGTAATAATGGTACTATCTATGAAGCTGTTGATTTTGTTATTTTGTTATTGATTTCCACAAACATATTATGAGAGGGGCTAGTCAGCTCATAAATGTTAACCAAAGTAACATGTTCATCATCTAGCATCCCATTTAAAATAATGTAATGTCCCTGATCATCATCTGTTATTGTGGAAGAGACTTGAATATTTAAGCCCCTTCTGAGCAAAATCAATATCTCTGCTTTCTTAGAGCTTCACCCTGCACTGTAAACCTGTCCTACCCATTTCCGGAGCATAAATGTAATATTTTCCATGCTTAGATGCATCTCCTGTAAAAATACTATAGATGGATTAAGTTTTTTAAGATATCTTAACATTGTATATCTCTTGAGCTTGTGGTTAAGGCCCCTGCCGCTCAAAGTATTTAAATTAAATACTTTGCTATGTGACATGTTTAGTTCTTAAATAAAAATTATTCAAAACTGTTAAAAAGTTCACTTACTTTATTCCCAAGGTCCATTGTGAAAAGTCTACCTTTTGTCTTTCCAGGAATATATAAGCCCATTCCTCTGTCATCAAGTCTCTTGTGTATTTGCAAAGAGAAGGAAGGAAGGAAGGAAGGAAGGAAGGAAGGAAGGAAGGAAGGAACTGTCCTGTCTAACCACTAAGTAATAATCCTGTTTAAGCTGTCTTTTGTTAACCATACTACCCTGAATGTATTAAATAACATGTCCAGAAGCAAATGGTTTGATACCTTTTATTGGACCGACAAAGTTGTTACAAAAAGAACAAAGTACTTTACCTTTTGGAAAGTCCTTCCTCAGAAGTTGTTAAACTTCTGAGGAAGGACTTGGTTGGTCTGAAAGCTAAAGCTTTTTGTAACATGTTTGTTGGTCCAATAAAAGGTATCAAACCATTTGCTTCTAGATCTGTTCTTACAAGGACCAATACTTCAATTAAACAATTTGTTTTAAATAATATGAGTATCCAAAACACATACCTTGTTGCCAGATCCCCCCCTTGGCTATTCCCAAATGTGCTCATACCAAGAGAAGCCCTCAAAGAGACCATCTGCATCTCAGTTAACTATCCTTATAATGTATGGTGAGTCCTTATTACCACTAAAAAGCAGCAAGATTATTTCTTAAAAATTCCATCGCTATGATGTCGGGTTATAAACCCCTCTTGAGTACATCATAGCAATGGGACTACAAGTGGAGCCAATCTGTGCATGCATGCACCTTTTTTCCCTCATGCACCAAGGGCCTTATGGAAACTAGCGCAGTGGTGAAAGCATGACCTGGAAGGGCTGTGGCAGTGACTAAAACAGCAAGAGTAAAGAGCCTTCTTCATTTTTTCTTACAGTTTATGGGGACCATACACTATAAAATATAATGTATGCTTCCTCAATCGGTAACCGGTTTGTGTAACATCTCGAGGTTGCCATGGTGACATAAACCTCTTGAGCTTCGGTCTCGAGGTTTATAGAGGTCGCCCTGGCAACCTCTCTCTGGTTAACAAACCGGTTACCAATAGAGGACCATACATTATCCTCTATATTATAAAGCCCTAAAAGAAAATAAGAGTGTTCCAGCTTAGCCGCAGCTGACCATGGACTGATACTGTACAAGTTAACTGTATCTAAGCTGTAACTATAATAACATCCCCATAGTAAGCCTTATGTCTGACATCCCTGGTTAACATTTGCATTACCATTATTAATATAGCTGCCAATACTGAAAGATGTACTGTAGGAGATCTAAACACCAGAATAAGGTACCAGGCTCTGTGAAGGAACATTACATCTTTAAATCTGTTACCAGATAAAACACACTAGCAAAGTTAAGTCCACATCTTGAAGTATTTGTCATTAGAAGCAGACGGTTAAAATAATATAAACTAAGGAACCAAACTGAATATGCTAAAATAAGCATAAATGTAACTATCATTTAAAGAGCAGCACCTTTGCATAAGAGATAAACCCAAAGATACACACCCCAAAGAACCCCTTTTGATTCATTATTATCAGGAGAGAGAAGGCGTAGTATCCTGGAAATATTTACCGAAGGTGGTATGTATTATTCAAAGTAAGTTAACCTACTGTAGCCTCCCCCTCCCTGCTGTCTAGGGGCCTGATGGAAGTTTGGGGCAGGGGGCGCCACTGAGCAGCAGAACACATCCAGAAGGAAATAAAGCTGACACATACCTGGGTTTAATTCATTATGTCCACAGGTGGTCGCTGAGCGCAGCCTAAAGCAGGGTGCAGGCTGCTGTCAAACCTGGAGCTGTAGAGCAAGCTGGTTAGATGGCAGCAACATCACAGTTCATGAGAATAGCAAAAGGCTCACTCTGAATTAAAGGTCAACAATAAAACAATTTAATTTAATGCAGGCAAACATAATCACATGGCTCCCGGGAACTGGGGGCATGGCTTGAGCAAGGAGAACAGTCTTCTGTGGCACAGGCGCCACAGCACCAGTCTTGTGGCTGTTCAGGCCGTGATGCCGAATCCTCAGTGGAGCCGGGTGGCTCGGTGTGGAGGGGTTGTGGGATAACAGATGAACCAGACACCAAACTTCAGGTTCAACACACAATCTCTGTGTGATGTTTATTCAGAATACAGGAAATAAGCTTCAGCAATAGCATATTCCTTTTTCAGTACATCAGTTTGCAGCAACAGACTATGAATGTCTTTTCTCTGCACTTAGTCAGCACCTGCTGATACTAATCTCTGATCTAACCACTTTTCAGTGAAAACCCTTCATCCCTATGTGGGCCCCGTTTGCTTGGGTAGTGGGGGCTCAAAAAGAAAGAAAAAAAACAAGCTATAGACAAAGAACCTCAATGCAGAATCACTGAAAAAAAGGTTACCACCAAAGGGCATTGGCAACAAATAAGGTTTCAAAGAAATACAACGTCATACATATTTCCGTAATGCAAAGCATCTTGGGATATATGCAAATCACCATGGAATTTCAGACTTGTTCAGTTTACAGCAATTTACATGCATTTTAAATAGCACAACTAACTTAATTTCTATAATAGTCACCTAGTGGTTTTTACCATTATCAAAAACACCTAGTATTTTCAACATTTACAGGCTTCATAAACATAAGGTATATACATCAAGTTATTTTATTACATAGTGCTATTACATACTAAATCCAACAACGATAAAGACAACCTGTTTTACATACGCTCAGAGGTCACCACAATAACCTGCCTGTACAAGGACCTAAGAGGGAAAAGGAAAATTAAAGAGGACACTATAGCATAGTCAAGAAAGGGGAGGTTGGTGTCCATAGGTGGCCAACCTTATCGACTAGAAATTGTAAAGGATAGAATAGACTAAGAAATAGAAGAACTGTTGCAACAGATTTAAGAAAAGGTCGGTCCTCAAGAGTGGCAGGAGCTCCCTGACATACTCGGTACTGAAATTTATGGCAGCAGCACAAACCAGGCCTTTCACGAACTTCCCAGCCTCTCCCAAACACCAGCTCGACATCTGGCCTATCGCTCTTCCCTCTCCCATGTTTGTGGTGGCAAAACAGACTGCAAAAATGTCTCATCTATCCCGCTACATAGGGCCTACTGCAACCAGGCCTGCAGCATCCCTGCACATCTCAGGCGCAGGCGATCCGAGGGACACACTGGACACAACAACTCGCTCCCCACAGGCCATCTACCCCTGGGCAGAATGCCACACAGGTTTGGGGAGGCAGGCTGCCACCACTGCACTCCCAGCGATGCAGGCTGCCACCACTGCACCGTCCCTTCCACCCAAGACTCCATACTAGGCCACACTCCTGGAACTGGACCCATTCCCACCCCGGTGCTGTGGTGCATGAAGATGGGCACCTCCCAATAAACCAGGTGCAGAATCAGACATGCTGTTATCCCTGAAACACCCTTACTTCTCCTGAGCGGATTCACACATGCTGAGCCTGAACCAGGCCTGGGCCGGTGCCCCAGCACCACTGGATATCCCGTTCACTCTCCCACTGGCCTCTCTATGGGCCAAAAACCACACCTTAAATACCGACCAGGGCACTGGCTCTGTCCAGCGGGCGGGACAGCCCCGTGACAGGGTTGAGTAAGGCCTTTTCCTATTTGTTATGCAGAAAGAGTTAAATGCAAGGATCTGTTCTATCTTCTTCTTTTCTGTCTCTGTCTGGTTACACAACCAAATGTTCTCATGAGACCTAGGAACTGATCACTCTGATGGTCTCGTGATTCTCTGCCTCTCGCTATCTCTCTACCTCTCTACCTTCACTTGCTGTTTCTGTTTTTCTTCCCCCTTGCATATCTGTGGTTATAAAAATATATGTGAATCTTTATGTGAAACTGTGATCCCTTGGTTTGAAATGTATATAATTATTACTGTTGAAATGATTGCAAAAAGCTATTTGGAATTCAGGGGGTTAATCTGAGATGAAGTCTGAGCTCCTCTCAGGCTTGTTTGCAAACTCTTTTGCAGAGCTATCAGCGAGAGGCCAGCTTGGGACCCTGTTCTATTTGCAAGCCTGCTCCGCAAAGGAACTGACAAGGACATTTTGTGAAAAACAGGATATCTTCTTAATGGGTTCCCAGGCAAAGACTTATAAAAAGAGCAGCAGTGTTTTTGCTGAGGAGAGACTGAGAGACTGAAACTTGGAATTAGAGATACCCTCAGATGAAGGACTTTGTTTTCTCTGTTTGTACTGCCTTGGTAAACAGTTATACTAAACAATTTTTATTTTTTATTTTACTGTTATTGGTAATAATAAAAGGTTACCTGTGAATTTTACAACTGCTCCTGGTGTTCCTATGCTTCCTGACCTGTGCCTTGATGACAGATGGTTTTAGAAGTGGGATTTACGCCGTGCATACTCTAAACCAGGAGTTTTGTGCATGGGTACTAGACCTGGTACCAGGGAAGCATAGAAGAAAGGCATGGATCTTGCAACAGCATACCCAGGAGTGCTTATCAGAAGACTGGCAACCAAACTAGAAGCAGAAACAAAAGTCCAAACTGAGACTGTATAGCCAGTACAAGTGATGGAAGAAGAACAGACAGGGACAGAAGCTGAAAGCTTGTCTGCCTTCTTCAAATGGTGGGCTACACAACAAAAAAAGACGGAGAAGCAAAGAAGAGATGCAGCGACAGGAGCAGCAATGGCTGGATGCCTTGCAGGCTATCAAAGCTGGAGGATTTGGCACAGGTCCTGCAGAGCAACCATACGTGAATAACTTAAAAGACATTAAACTTACAAAGTTGTGTCCCCCAGATGATATTGAAGCATACCTGACAACTTTTGAAAGGGTTGCCGCTGCTTGCCAATGGCCAAAGCAGCAGTGGGCAGTCAGGCTGGTACCTTACCTGACAGGTAAAGCCCAACTTGCCTATAGCAATATGGGCACTGCACAGTCAGAAAACTATGACCTGGTGAAAAGAGAAATCCTGAAAAGATATGACACCTCAGGAGAAACATGCAGGCAAAGATTCCAGTCCATAAAGTACCACTTGGTTGACAATCCTAGAGAAGCCTTCACCCGACTCAGAGAACTCCTTATTAAATGGCTCCAACCAGAGGGCAAAGCAGTTCCACAGATCATCGACACACTTGCAGTGGAGCAGTTCATCAACATCCTACCTACAGACATGCAGCTTTGGGTAAAAGAACACTGACCAGAAAGTGGGGAAAAGGCTGTTTCTTTGACTGGAGTCTACCAGATGGCCAGAAAAATGCTACAGCAGTGAAGTAACAGCGAAGCACTGGTAAGACCCTCTTTTTCCTGATTTAACTCCAAGTCTGATAAGAACTCTGGTGGGGGTAACAAATCTGCACCAAAATACTTTCTTTGCTATAAATGTAATAAGCCAGGTTATACTGCAAAAAACTGCCATAGTAAGAAGAGTGACACTGGTGCAGATTTGACCTTAGCAAACTGCAGCAAATACTCAACAGATGTCAAGGTGGGAGATAAGACTATGAAGGGACTTATTGATTCAGAAAGCAGACAGACTCGAGTGCATGGTGTAACCCCCATACAAAAGGGGGTTCCTGAAAAATCTTCCTTGAGCTTGAATAAATGCTCACTGCCAGGCTGGTGTTCTGCGTTTTAGCAATTTAAATGTATTGCCAGAGACTGCCTGTGTAGCCTCTGTGTACTGTCTCTTTAAGAGCTGCCTGGATTGCAGTCATAATTAATCTGAGAGGGAGCACTGTTAGAAGATGTACTTGTTTGCTGATCATTATGTTGATAGCGCGCATGCGCAAGAAACATGTTGCGGCAGGTTTCTGCAGAAGCAGGTTGTGGAGGCATGGCACTGTTGTGCCCAATGCCCCCACAGCCTGCAAAGGCTTGTCCCCCGTCCCCCAATGCCGTGGCACGCTGCTGCTGACACTAGTTCAGCCAGCAGTGCCACAACTTAAAAACAAATAGCCGCTGCAATCAGGGGCCCCTTCGTCATTGCAGCGTCAGCCATCCGCTGCAATGAGGGAGAGCACCCGTCAGGGGCGGATGTAGTAGTTGTGGATTGTTGTAGAACATGGCGGCAGCTTGCGCCGTGTTCACAAACAATATGTACCCCTTAATGTTTATTTGCCGATGAGGGAGCCCACTCCCGCCGGGCAGAAAGAACTCCTCCTTGAAGAGCTTGCCGACGGGGTGCCTAATCCCGCCAGCAGAAATACCCCTTATGTTGTTTGCCGACGGGGTGCCTAACTCCGCCGGGCAGAAATAAATCCTCCCCTTTTGTTGTTTGCGTCACGGGGTGCCCAACCCCAGTCGGCTACAGCTGTCCCCTCAGACTCTCGGTGGCATGCTGGGAGCCCACCCAGCTTGCCCCATGCCCCAAATATGGAAAAGGCCCCATGAGTTTTCTTGTACCTGAAAGAAAGGAAACGGTCCTCATAGTCTCCCCGCATCCCCCACAACCCGCACTCCACCCACTGCGCACCCAGCTCTCCCACACCCTCACCCCATACTTACCCTGGAGCATGGTGCGACGATCTTCGCTGGACCGGGAACATGTCTGCACTTTCAAAGTCGACTGTAACTGAGGAAATGCCGTAAGCTGTATAATGTAATGAATAGGATTTTTCAACTTTAGTGCATATCTCGGCATTTTTGGGAATTTTTCACCAAATTTGTAACATGTGGTTTTTGGAGCCCTCCTCATGAATTCTTGAACTGTCATGTATGCTAATCGCCCCTAAAGGTGGTTTCGCGGTCACTCTGCGGAATCACCCTTCGGGCCAATTAACGAAATGACAGTGCCGGTGTTCATGAGGTGGCTCTCAAAAAGCCTATGTTGCAAATTTGGTGGAAAATCCAAAAAATTACTGTTTTATTAGCGGCAGCATTGTGAGTTGCTACTGTAGCTGTAATCTCGCAAATGTACAATATTTTCATGCTAGATTTTCAACATTGGCATTTTGTCACACCTCCTTGTGAGTAGTATAGCTGTCATTGTTCACATCCTGGCCAAAATATGTTTTCGCACTTCCGGCGCAGAATAGCGCGGTCGCTGTGGGAAATCAGTGTTCAGGACAGATTAAGAAAATGACAGTGACATTGTTCATGAGTAGAGGTCCTAAAATGCCTATGTTGAAAATTTGGTAATGATACTCCATAAAATGACTGTGTTACGAGCATGCATTGCGCAGTTGGCACACACGCTCGTAACTTCGCGAATTTCTAATATTTTCACTCCAGATTTGCAACATTACCATTTTCCCAGACCTTCTTATGAACAGTACAGCTGCCATTTTTCCCATCCTGGCCAAAATGTGTTTTCGCACTTCCGGCGCAGAATAGAGTGGTCGCTGTGGGAAATCACTGTTCGGGACAGATTAAGAAAATGACAATGGTACTGTTCATGAGCAGAGGTCCTAAAATGGCTATGTTGAAAATTTGGTGATGATAGCCCATCAGTGACTGTGTTACAAGTGCGCTGTGCACTTTCCACGCACCCTTGTAACTTCGCAGATTTGTAATATTGTCACACCACATTTCCAACAGTGCCATTTTTTCACACCTCCTTATAAGCAGTACAGCTGTCATTTTTCATATCCTGATCGAAATGTGTTTTCACAGTTCCGGCGCAGAATAACATGGTCACTGTGGGAAATCAGTGTTCAGGACAGATTAAGAAAATGACAGTGGTACTGTTCATGAGCAGAGGTCCAAAAATCCCTATGTTGAAAATTTGGTGACGAAACTCCATAACATGATTGTGTTACAAGCATGCGTTGAACTGTTTCCACGCACCCTTGTAACTTCACAAATTTGTAATACTGTCACGCCACGTTTTCAACAGTGGCATTTTTTCAACTCCTTATGAACACTGCAGCTGTCATTTTTCACATCCTGGCTACAATATGTTTTTATACTCCTGCAGACAATAGCACGGTCACTGTGGGAAATCAGTGTTTGGGACAGATTAAGATGGACCGAGTGAGAGGGGGGAGTGACCGAGCTCAACTGAGCTCTGTCAGGACTGCTGCAGATTTGTTTGTGGCAGACAAAGGCCCCAACACAAGAGCCCAGAACAAAAGGGCAGCCTGCAGCACTGGGAGAAACAGAACGAGAGAGCGAGTGAGGGAGGGGGAGTGAGCGAACTCACCGAAGCGCTGTCAGGACTGCTGCAGATTTCTTTGTGGGCAGAAAAAGGCATTGATACAGGCATAGGGGCCCAGTACAAAAAGCCAGCCTGCAGCAGTGGGAGAAACAGTACGAGCGAGTGAGACAAGGGGACTTAGTGAGCTCAACGGAGCTCTGTCAGAGCTGCTGGGATTTCTTTGTGGGCAGAAAAAGGCACCAATGCAGGCAGGAGCCCCATATAAAAGGGCAGCTTACAGCGCCAGGACAAACAGAATGAGCGATGAGAGCTCTGTTGGGACAGCTGTGGATTTCTTTGTGGACAGACAAAGTTGCCAACACAGCCAGGAACTCCATGCAAATGTGCAGTCTGTGGCACCAAGAGAAACAGAACGAGCAAGTGACAGAGCGGTAGTGAGTGAGCTCAATGGGGCTGTAGTGTGACTGCTGCAGATTTCTTTGTGGGCAGAAAATGCGGCAACGCAAACAGAAGCCAAGTACAAAAGGCCAGCTTGCAGCGCCGGCAGAAACGGAATGCGAGAGTGACAGAGGGGGAGTGAGCAAGCTCAGTGGAGCTGTGTTGGGACTGCTTCAGATTTCCTTCTGGCCAGAAAAAGCCACCACTGCAGGCAGGAGCCCAGTACAAAAGGGTAGACTGCAGTGCCAGGAGACACAGAACGACCACGTGAGGGAGGGGGAGTCGGTGAGCTCAACGGGGCTTTGTTGGGACTGCTGCAGATTTGTTTGTGGGCAGGAAAAGGCAGCAATGTATGCAGGGGCCCAGTACAAGAGGGCAGCCTGCAGTGGCAGGAAAACCAGAATGAGCGAGTGAGTGAGCTCAACAGGGCTGTATTGTAACTGCTGCAAAGTTCTCTGTGGGCATAAGAAGGCAGCAACGCAGGCAGGAGCCCAGTAGAAAAGGGCAGCCTGCAGTGCGCACAACAGAATGAGCAGTGAGAGAAGCGGAGTGAGCGAGCTCAACGGAGCTCTGTTGGGACTGCCATAACATGATTGTGGTGTATGCCGCATGCTGAACTGTTTCCACGCACCTTCTAATTTTGCAAATTTGTAATACTGTCACGCCACATTTTCAACAGTGGCATTTTTCACAACCCTTATGAACACTATAGCTGTCATTTTGCACATCCTGGCTAAAATATGTTTCTGCACTCCTGCACACATAGTGCACGGTCACTCTGGGAAATCAGTGTTTGGGACAGATTAAGATCGACCAAGT
The DNA here is from genome assembly GCA_016271365.2 of Neoceratodus forsteri. NCBI lineage: Eukaryota > Metazoa > Chordata > Ceratodontiformes > Ceratodontidae > Neoceratodus > Neoceratodus forsteri. The sequence goes on from CM028137.1 coordinate 516,924,616, forward strand.
GACAGGGAGTGGCAGAGCTCAACTGAGCTCTGTCGGGACTGCTGTGGATTTGTTGTGGGCAGACAAAGGCCCCAACACAAGAGCCCAGTACAAAAGGGCAGCCTGCAGTACTGGAAGAAACAGAATGAGAGAGCGAGTGAGGGAGGGGGAGTGAGCGAACTCACCAAAGCGCTGTCAGGACTGCTGCAGATTTCTTTGGGCAGAAAAGGCGCCAGTACAGGCAGGGGCCCAGCACAAAGGGCATCCTGCAGCGTGGGACAAACAGTGCAGCGAGTGAGACAAGGGACTTAGTGAGCTCAACGGAGCTCTGTCAGGACTGCTGGGATTGCTTTGTGGGCAGAAAGAGGGGCCAATGCAGACAAGAACCCTGTACAAAGGGCAGCTTTAGCAGCCAGGACAAACAGAATGAGCGATGGAGAGGAGACTGAGGTCACTCAACGAGCTCTGTCAGGACAGCTGCAGATTTCTTTGTGGACAGACAAAGGTGCCAATGCAGCCAGGAGCCCATACAAAAGCGCAGTCTGCGGCCAAGACAAACAGAATGAGCGAGTGACAGAGCGCTATGAGCGAGCTCAACGGAGCTGTAGTGTGACTGCTGCAGATTTCTTTGTGGGCAGAAAATGCGGCAACGCAGACAGGAGCCCAGTACAAAAGGCTAGCTTGCAGCGCTGGCAGAAACAGAATGCAAGAGTGACAGATGGGCAGTGAGCGAGCTCAGTGGAGCTGTATCAGGACTGCTTCAGATTTCTTTCTGGCCAGAAAAAGCCACCACTGCAGGCAGGAGCCCAGTACAAAAGGGCAGCCTGCAGCGCCAGGAGACACAGAATGAGCAAGTGAGGGAGGGGGAGTCAGTGAGCTCAACGGGGCTTTGTTGGGACTGCTGCAGATTTGTTTGTGGGCAGAAAAAGGCAGCAATGCATGCAGGGGCCCAGTACAAAAGGGCAGCCTGCAGTGGCACAAAAACCAGAATGAGCGAGTGAGTGAGCTCAACAGAGCTGCATTGTAACTGCTACAAATTCTTTATGGGCATAAGAAGGCAGCAACACAGGCAGGAGCCCAGTAGATGCGCGCTGCAGCTACCGCAGAACAGAATGAGCTTGGAGTGAGAGAAGGGAGTGAGCGAGCTCAACGGAGCCTTTGTCGGACTGCTGCAGATTTCTTTTGGGCAGAAAAGGCCAACAGAGACAGGAGCCCAGTACAAAAGGGCAGACTAGGCGCCAGGAGAACCGGAATGAGTGAGTGAGACAGGCAGACTGAGCGACCTCAACAGACTTCTGCCAGGACAGCTGTGGATTTCTTCATGGGTAGAAAAAGCCACCAACACAGGCAGGAGCCCAGTACAAAAAGGCAGCCTGCAGTGCCAGGAGACACAGAATGAGTGAGTGACACAGGGGGAGTGAGCCACCTCAATGGAGCTCTCTCAGAACAGCTGCGTATTCCTTCCTCGGCAGAACAAGGTGCCAACGCACACACCAGCCCAGTACAAAAGAGCAGCCTGCAGCACTGGGACTAACAGACTGAGCCACTGACAGAGGCCCACTGCGCGAGCTCAACAGACCAACGCAATCAACTTTCGGCATTGACAAATGCTTGTTTGTTAGAGTAGTAATAATATTGCAGTTTGTTCTAACCTGCCTTCTTTGCAGCATGGACAGTTCTGTTTGTTTCCATCATCTTGGTCCTGGACTGCAGAATGGGCCAATTAATACATTTGGGATTCTAAAATGGAGCCTGCCTACAGGGGCTTGGTGGGGCCAAAACTTGTAGGAATTGTAGTTTTGGGCTTTTGGTGCCTAAAATAACCTGGAGGGGGAGCCCTTGTTTTGACTAACAGACAGATCAGCCAAATGAACCTTTTGGATCTTGGAGAAAGTCCCACACTGCTTGCAGTTTCAGTTAGATCTGAGTTGGGAAGTGAAGAAGTAACAGCTCGAGATAATTTGAGCAGCAATCCATAGTGGTTTCGTGCGGAAGAACTGTGGAAAGGCCTGAGTCTGACCTGCATGCATGCCTGCCTGCTGTTTCTGAGAGGGAACTTGTGCTTTTTTTGGACTGAATCCGAATTTGGAGAGCGAATTAAGCCACTGAATTGTGACCAGGCTTTAACCTGAAGAAGACCGAAGATTTGCTGAATGCAATCAGCCTGTCAGGACTTCCAGCTACCTCTGAACTCCTGGATTGTGCAGAGACTCTGTAATTGCGACTGGAGAGCCATTTGCCTGGTACACTGGAATTTCCTTACATGTGAATGTGCTGTGTGCTTATTGTGGGTCGTGATTTGGTTCCCCACTGTGTGTCTGAACTGTGTTTTGCTTGCTGGAGGCTGTATCCAGCTCCACAGACTGAATCCGTATCCATTTCCACTTGCCTGGGCCCTGCTACACTGGCCCAGCCAGAATACCTGCTACGCAGAGAAAGTCATAGACGAGAGACCAGCCTGGGGATCAGCCCCCTGCTCAATACCTTGAACAGGAATGACGCCTCAGTGATTCGTGTGGGCCCTGCTTCTCCGGGCACTCCAGCTCAACAGCCTGCAGTCTCAATTTCATCCTGCCTGTGTCCAGTATTGGGTATCGGGAGTAAACATCAGGGTAGCTCCCTGCAACAACAGCTAAATCTAAAAGTGTTGTCATCTGATTGTCTTGTTGCCTTTCTTTCACGAACTGAGCCCTCCGACTCCGGATTACAAATAGCGTGTGTTGTGCATGTTGCTTTCTTCCATCACAGGGCCTCAGCCAGCTGCAACGTTCCTGGCTAGCCCACCGTTTACCTACCTGGGTTCCCAGAGTGTGTGACTGTGTAGGGACTCTGAACTGCATGCATAACTGTCTGATCAATATAGCATTTAAGCAAATCAACCTGATTACGTCCCTCCCTTGTTCAAGTCCCCTGAATAAATCAGATTTAACTTTGTTTGCATTTAACCTGACATTGGTTCCAGTTTGTGCCAAAAGTATTGTACTGTTGCTGTTTGCTGTGCTTAACCTTGTTTTTCAGGGGGTTCCCAGGGCCAAGCTAGAGGAACCAGCCCTGGTGGTAAGTGCAAACAGTGTGGGTAATCGCCTGGTGAATAAGGGTCATTGTGAAAGTAATTATTGTATATTGTTCAGGCCACTAGAAGGGAAAGAGGTCAGTTACAGTGTCCCGGAGGGCTGTGCCCAGGTTAGCTTAACCACTAACAACCCTGACCTCCGGGTGGAGGCAACTGTTTCATTACCCAGGCCTCTTGACCTGCTAATAGCCAAGCAGGCAGGGGTAGTAGCCCTTGGGATAGCGCCACCTAGGCGTTACATCTGTGCAAAAGGACAAGGTACTGGTGTCATCTGCATCCACGGGGACACTCAATACTATCCCACCACCAAGTGACTCTGAATATTAATGGAGTGTTGCACCAAATGAAAGTGTGTGTAGTACCTAAGTTATCTGTACCTGTGATCAGGGGTTCGGTTAATTTATTTTTAGTGGAAGTCAAATACTTCCATGAGTTGAAATCTGGAAGTCATTCCAATTTTTTGGAAGTCAAAATATTTCCCAGATCCCACAATTTGAGAGGAAATATTCTAGAAATTATCAATTTATGGATGTTAATACATATATTAGTGGTAAAATACAATTTCTTTAGAAAAAAATCCATCATTTCTTAGCTTCTGTGCCTTCAGTTTTGGAATTCATCCAATTTAGTTTTTTACATTTGGAAGTCAATGACTTTCTCCACCTTCATTTTGGAAGCTTTTGCCTTATTTTTGGGAGTCAAATACTCCCAAAATGAAGTTAACTGAAGCCCTGCCTGTGATTATTGGAAATGACTTTCCAGGATTTACTGAGTTAATCACAGAGGGAGTAAACCCTGATGTTTCAGCAGCTGTAATGACGAGCTCAGGCAAAGAAAATCTCAGATGGTGGGGACTCTTTTCCTTTCGGTGATTTTGATTCGAACTTGTTTTAGCATAGCTCCAAGATCCGGAAGTCCAGGAAAGAAAGAAGACTCCTGAAGAAACAGTGGCAATAAAAGACTGATGGACATAAGGGGCTAACATATGAAAATGCTAAAACTAAACGTGAATTGTTTCAGAGCAAGCTAACAATGTTTCTCTCCAGGGTTATTTTAAGCAGCTGGGGGTGAAACCAAAACAGGGTGAGCCAATGTTTAAAACATGTAATGGGTTACTGTGCAGAGTTTGGGTTAAATGTAAGACACAGGAACAGATAAAACAATCGGAATTGATTATACCACTAAAATATACCACACAGCATGTGACTGTGTAAACCAGTTTGTGACTGTGTACATATGGGTATGTGATTGTGTGCATCCAGAAAATGCATCCAGTATATGACTGTGTACAGCCAGTAGATGACTGTGTGCATCCAATATGTGGCTATGTGCATGCAATATATGACTGTGTAAATAAAGTATTTGACTATTTACATCAGTATGTGACTGTGTACATACAGTTTATGACTGTTTGCATCCAGTATGACTGTGTGCGTACAGCATGTGACTGGAATCATCAGTACACGACTGTATGCTTACCAAATGTGACTGTGTTCATCGCAGTATGGTGCTGTGTACATCAGCGGATGACTGTGTGCATCCAGTATGTGACTGCGTACATAAGATATGTGACTCTGTACAACATTATGTGACTGTGTGCATCCAGTATGTGACTGTGTGCATCCAGTATGTGTCTGTGTGCATATAATATGTGTCTGTGTACATCTAGTATTTGACTGTGTGCATACTCTATGTGAACTGTGTACATCTTGTATGTGACTGTGTACATCTAGTATGTGACTGTGTCCATCCAGTGTGTGATTGTGTACATCAGTATGTGAATGTGTGTATCTAGTATGTGACTGTGTGCATCCAGTAGGTGACTGTGTACATAAAGTATGTGACTGTGAAACACAGAGTGATTTCTGGACTATTTTCCCTCAACAGAAATTAATTATGATTCACATAGGTATCTTCCACAAGTAAACCTGAAAAAAAACAAAGAACCTAGAGGATTTTTTTATTGCATTATATGAGCATGTTGCAGTAAATCTGCAGGCGCAGAAATCAAAACTCTGTGAATATCCACTGACAAGGAAAAATCCCCACAGCTGTAAACACCATCCAAACTGAAGACTGACACTTGGGATGCTTTCAGCTACACAAAGTCCTGCAATCATCTTTCTGGCCACTAGATGTCACTGCTGTCTCACCATTTGGATATACAGTAAATGGCAATTCCACAAGTCAACCTCCTTCCTTCAAGGGACCGTAATTGGTGCTTTTGTGCACTACCAGTTACAAAGGGCTGAACAGCTCAACACAGTGGTTAAGTGGTGGAACTCTCACATCTAGATTTCTAAGTGGTGGAACTGTTATTTACAGACAGAGGAACTCTCCTGTAGTATTCAATGGAGAAAGATGACAGGTGGTGGAACTTTACAGTTTCTTAAGGGGGGGGGGGGGTGTGGAGGTGAGCTCCTGTGGGCTGCTGTCAATTTAAGGCTCTGAGCTGCAAATCTGGAGACCTGGGTTTGAATCCCATGGCCCCCACTTGTATACTGTGTTACCCTGAGCAAGTCACTTAACTTTCTTGTGCTCCCAGGTCGCACGTGGAAACAAGCTTCAGCTTAGCATGCCTTTCCTGGTTAAACAACTTCCTCTTTCTTTCTTTAACCCCTGACTCAACAGGAGTTGCAGAAGTTCTGGGGAGATATGTTGCTGTACTTATCATGTCAATGAGCTGTACACTGCTGTCCCAGTTGTAAAAACGTTCTGTGTGGTGGCACACTGGATGAAATGCAGGCCAAAAATTTGAATATACTGCATTGTTTAATATGTCTATACTGCAGCTGCTGCTTCCAAATCCATCCCTTAGAAATGAGTAAATGCTACTAGGTCCACACTGTAGAGGACTGCTTGACAACTGTTCATATTTAACCAGTTAAAAAAAAATGGAAAATATTCTGCCAGAAAAAAACACAACAGAGTTTGATCTTCAGTCTTAAGGGACTGTCACAAAATCATTGCACACTGATTTTGCATCAGCCCCTTGCTTGCAACCCTCTCAAGTTATACTCATAGAGGTCAGTGGGGCCTTCCACACCAGCATCCATCATAATGTGCTTGTGCATGAAAGTTGCAGGGCTGGCATGAAAGAATACCATTAATATGCCAGCTACCATCAACACACATTGTGTTACTTTTGTGACCACCTCAGATATCGTCAGCAAAGAATGGCAGTGGAGGGTCAGAGTGATTTGTGGGTGTGTAGTGACATCTTAGGAATACATTCACAAAGTGACTAATATAGACAAAGGACTCGTGCACATAATCAGGGTTAGGTGGGGGGGGGTCTACTAGACTACCAAGGACAGAGTTGATTACACTGCTGGATTGGGAGCACGCTGGCCCTCCAGAGAGACCAACCTGGGATAGGAATGGTGATTTCAGCAGTGGACTAGATGTAAACGGGGGTGCATCATTTGTTTTGGTAGCACAGAAATCTGTGTGCAGGTGATACCACGTCATGCACATATGTATGTGTGGCAGTAACTGGTGCCATTATTGTGCACAAATCATATTTATGCACAGTAACACCTGGATTACTCTATGTACATGTTTTAAATCTGCCCAGAGGGGTCTCATCAGAGCAATTTCATGTGCAGGTACAACAGGGTACATTTTGCCTTTGTGTGCTGTTTCAAAGGCGGCTAACATTAAGGATGAGCATTAGGCCCTAACTTCTTCATTTCATTAAAAGAAGAAAGAGAGAAGGGAGAATGTCGCCAATCACTGTTCTGTGAATAGCTGCTGTGTAAACACATGGTATGGCTTTTGGGTATATATTTTATTTCTTTTTCTATAGTTTTCTAGATTCTGTTAATACAGTGCCATAACATCCAAGAATGAGAGATGTCCATGACAGTCTTGAGCAAACCCACCAATGTCCTGTGTTCCTATTATGCAACTGAGTGCTGCCATTTTATTTTTTATAATTGCTGGTGATCATTTTTTTTTTAAATCTTATTACAACCTTATTTTTGTCCACCGCCACGGACCTGGCAGGGGTTATGACCCCCCCCTCGGAGGGGTGTGTCCTCTGGCCCCTCGGGGCCATCATGGGCCCTGCTGGGTCCCGGTATTTTCCTCTGTTTTCTCCCCTTTTGTGCCCATGCACCATGCAATGGACACAGGAGCTGTCTCCACCCAAGCCAAGCACCCTGGGCGCAGGCTGAACCCCTCTAGTTATACTGACGCACACAGCAGAAACCCCCCCACCCTGAGGAAGGAGAACAGTCCGGACACTCAATCCTTACCTCTCCAGCCGACCCCCAAATGACCCACACCCGTTCCCGAACCTGGGTCGCTGGCGTGGCGCGAGGTGTGGCATCCAGTGCCTCAACCCTCAGTGCCACCAGGCCGGCACTGGTGATAATTTTTAAACAGTGTGTGTTCACATGTTTGAGAAAGTGAAAGTGGCAGTTGTTTTGGTAGTGCTCAAGTCTGTGAGCACGAGAGTGACTGACAGCTGATGATTACAACCACCTAGTTGTAACGCAAAATAACAACTGGTCAGTTGTAATGCAGTTTTTAGATCTGGTTATCCAGATATTAAAAATGATCACCAGTAATTATATAGAGAATGTGTAACAGAATTTTATACTAACATACAAACATACGAGATTGCCAGCAGTTACAGGCCTTACTGTCTATCTAGTCTGCTCGAGTGTGCAGCACTTCAATCTATTAGACTTCTGATGCCCCCCTCTCACTTTTTCCTTCCCCCCCGTCCCCTCACAGTTTGCACCCTTCCTTTGAAACTGTCCCAGCCCCTCTTGAAGCTCCCCACTGTCCGTAACGATATGACTTCCTCTGGCAGCGCGTTCCACCCTGCAACCACCCTTTCTGCAAAATAGTGTCTCCTCAGTTCCCTCCTGAACCTGCCAACTTCCAATTTCAGAGACTGTCCTGTGGTTTCCCTTCTACCTTTTAGATTGAACAAACGTCCAGTGTCTACTCTGTTCATTCCCTTCAGGTACTTGAAGGTCTTAATCATATCCTACCTCTCTCTTTTCTGTCCTCCAGGGTATACATATTGAGCTTCCCAGTCTCTCTTCATAAGGTTTATCCCCCAACTCCAGGATCATTTCTGTTACCCTGCACTGTACCCCCTCCAGTAGTTTGATGTCCCTCTTTAAGTAGGGGTGCCAGAACTGCATGCAGTACTCCAAGTGCAGCCTCACCATGGACCTGTATTGGGGCAGGATGACTCCCCCCCCCACCTAAAAGTAACCTCCCTTGCTATGCACCCCAGCATCCTGTTGGTCTTTGCTGCTGCTTTCCTGCACTGGGCTGAGTGGTTAATTTCCCCAGTTACCAGAACCCCCAGATCCTTTTCCTCTTTGGTCTTTGGTTTTGGATAACTACACCCCCCCCCAACACCAGTAACTGTATTCTGGGTTCCTGACTCCCAGATGCATCACTTTGCACCTCTTGGCATTGAATCCAAGCTGCCAAGAGTGAGACCATTCTTTCAGTCATGCCAAATCCTGCTGGAGTTCTTTACCACCCTCCCTCTCATCCAGCTTCGCACAAATCTTGGTGTCATCTGCGAAGAGACTAATCTTGCTCTTGATCCCTACTGTGATGTTAGCAATGAAAATGTTAAACAGAACCAGTCCCAGCACCAAGCCCTGTGGGACACCACTTGTTACTGCCCTGGGTTCCGATGCTTCACTCCCCACCACTACCTTCTGCTGTCTATCCTGCAGCCAGTTCTCAACACATTTCACCAGTTTTCTCCCTGCTCAACTTGCTGGTTAACCTACCATGTGGCCCTGAATTGAAGGCCTTGCAGAAATCCAGGTAGAGGACATCCACTGCATGACCTCTGTCTAGTTCCTGCTTGACCCAGTCAAAAAAGTCTACCAAGTTTGTCTGGCAGGACCTGCCTGAGACAAACCTGTGCTGGCTGCCATCCTGGAGATCATTATCCTCAAGAAATTTTACCAGCCTTTCCTTGAGGATAGTCTCCATCAGTCTTCCCACAATTGCTGTTAGACTTACTGGTCTATAGTTCCCGGTTCATCCTTGGGCCCACCCCTATAGAGAGGCACCACATGCACCACTCTCCAGTCCCTGGGCATGCACCTCATTTCCAGAGAAGTGTTGAACAGGTCGGCCAGTGGCCCTGCCAGGACTACCGCTAACTCTCTCAGCACTCTGGGATCAACTCCATCAGTCCCAGGTGCGTTGTCTACCCTCGAGGCCTTAAGGCCCTCCATCATCCTTTCCACCATGATTTCCCTAACCATGGTCCCCCCCCCCACCGCACCCTTCCCCTCAGGTACAGGCCCATCTCTCTGTCTCTCTCTCTGTCTCTGGTAAATACTGAACAGAAGTACTCGCTGAGTACTTCTGCCTACTGAGCCCCCTTTTCCACCCAACCACTGCCTTTCTTGATCCTAACAATTTGATCCTTGCGCTTCCTCTCCTCTCTTATATATACCTGAAGAAATCCTTTTCCCCTTCCTTGATCCTCTGCGCTAGCTTCAATTCTGTAGCCGCCTTGGCTGCCCTTATCTTTCTGCTCACTTCCCTGGATTTCCTCACATATTCTTCTCTGTCGTACTGTTGGATCTCTTGTGGGTTCTAAATGCAGCCTTCTTTTCCCTCACCTTCTTCACTACCTCTCTGCTCATCCAGCTTGGCTTCTTGGTCCTGGATTTCTTACTCTGGCTCTTGACACAAGTGTTAGTGGCTTCAGTCAGCCCTAGCTTGATGACTGCCCATTTTGTTCAGCGTCCATGTCTGGGTGGATGCTATCTATTTGTCTTTTCAGTATACTACTGATCCTACCAAAGTCTGCCCTTTTGAAGTCCAGGACCTTAGTTTTAGTAGTGGCAACCTCCTACCCCAGATTGATTGAGAACCACACTGTGCAGTGATCACTACCTGCCAGTGGTCTCCCCCCCCAACATCCCTGACCTGCTCCCCGTGCTCTAGCACCAAGTCTAGAATGGTGGCTCCATTATCCTCTGGGTCAGGAAGCCATCCTGGAAGGCTTCCAGTAGGCTTTGCTCCCTGGCACATGAGGTAGCCAGGATGCTCCAATCCACCCCAGGTAGAGTAAAGTCCCCCACTACCACAGTGCTCCCTTTGCCACTAAGTCTTCTTCACTGCTCTGCCAGCTCCCTATCAATCTCTTCCTTCTGGGCTGGAGGCCTGTATACAACCCCCAGTCTGACCTTGGTCCCTCTCGGGCTTTGTAGTTGCAGCCAAATGACTTCAGACCTGCCTTCCTCCCCCTCCTCCTTATTACATCTGATCCCTTCCCTAACATGTATGGCCACTCCCCCCTTTCCCTTTTTTCCCTGTCCCTCTGGAATAATTTGAAACCTGGGATGGCTAGGTCACAGTCATGGTGTTGGGATGCCTAGGTCTTGGTAATTGCAGCTATGTCCACTTCCCCCTCTGCCATCAATGACTGCAACTCAACCATCTTGTTCCACAAGCTCCAAGCATTTAATGACACTACCCTCCAGCTTGATCCTATCCTTGCTGCACCCTTACCCCCTACCATCCTCTTTTCTACTTATTATACACAAACACCAGATGTGTGGGATGCTATATAAACCCTGAATATGAAGCTTGAGGGGTTTATTAAAACATCCCATACAGAGGGTGTTTATTAAATTCAGTGTTGCACACATCTACCTACATTTTATTTTTATATAATTACTGTCCAGAATGTTTAATAAGAAAGGGATTTAGAGAGCAATAGAGACAGTTTGGTTATATAAACTCGTTGTGGAACTCATAGATCAGTTGTGGAAACTTTAACTTGTTTTTAAATTGTAGATGTTCAACTGCTTTTCTGTTAGGGATGCTAATTGTTTGACACTACAGGCAGTTGTGCTTCTGAGGTGAGCAGCTTTTGCAGTGCGAGCTTGACTGACAGCTCGCAGTTACACATGACCAGTTGTGACCAAAAATTACAACATGGTAATTTAGCTATTAAAAATGCTGGCCAGTAATTATGATTCATTTGAGACCACAAGCCCCTAATTGGGGGTTTCACAACAGCTTCTGAATGAAGAGGGTGCAGTGTTGTGTAGTACTCCTTTAAATAATTAAAATCAGATGTCTAAGTGAGTTATTTAATGAAACTCAATGTACACTAACAAAAAGCTAAAATATGGAGCCTTGATCTTGACTGTCTTAAGAAACAACACCTGTTGGGGTGGGAAAATCACAAATTTCTTTTTGCAAAAACACTGTTTCGTTATGAGGTGTTGTGATCTGGGCTCCCTGAGAGGTGCTAACCCTAAAGCAAATCAAACAAATGGAGATGATCCCAGCCATCCTTAGATTACAAAAAGATAGACGGGGAAAATGCCTTGCCTCTTAGAAAAATATACTGTACATTTTACAAGTGTGCATCCATCTCTCTGCATACCATGAGAAGTAGAACAAATCGCGAGTAATGGGAGAATGGCTGCACAGGAGTATATTTTTCCAAGAGACATGGCATATAGGGTTTATGCAGTGCCTCTCTCTGATGTAGGTAAATGTTTTTTTCATCATGCTTCAGAATAAAGTATCTTAGCTTAAGCATCGAGAAAGTCCCCCCCAGTAAGTCAAATAAAATGTGTGTTACTAGAGGCAGAGCATGCCTTCATCAAGACTGAAACACATCTGAGAGCTCCTGCATTAGGATGATTTATTTTAACAATATTAGTGGCTTAATCTTACTTTATGCTTGTCAGACTTACACCAAAGCCTTTTCCTGACCACCCAGACAAAATGGGAATGCCATGAAGCTCTCACACATTGAATGCTGACTATTTAAGCCACAATTGGCGAAAGGGCAGCTAGAAAACAGGACCCACTGCCATCATGTCACCCACCACCATCGGAGCTTTAAGAAATTAAAGAATTCATCACAGGCCATGTGCAGATCTATTCAGGGCCTAGAAAGAAAGGAAATTCAGTGAGTTCCTACAATACTGACCAAGTGGTAACTGGCTTAAATGAGAAAGTGGGAGATAGGATAGATAGCACAAGCCAAAAAAAAGGCAACACTAACATTTTTTCAATTGGTGGCAGAAAACTCACTTCTTAAATGGTGTCTGAAAACAATTAAAAACACCCTCTGGGGCTGAAATTCATGGTTGGTGGGGGGAAGGGGGTCAGTTTGAGTATCTGGTGGGGTTTTCTGAAAAATGGTTACCACAAGTGTTACAATGGGACCCTTACCCCAGCAGGCTTTGTAGATTGAGTATACTGAATTCATCCTAGAAGACCACACAGTGTGAATGTTTATTTTGCTTTTATCTGTATGTTGAAGTGCATCCTGCACTGTGTTTTTTTCCCATTGAGGTTTTTCTGCTCCCTGTTGATTTTGTTATTGATTTCCACAAACGTATTATAAGAAGGACTATTCGTCTTATAAACGTTAACTGAAGTGACATATTCATGTGTTTTTTTCCATGGAGGTTTTTCTGCTCCCTGGCAGACTGTGCGGGCTGCGGCAGTATCAGCCCGTCCCATAATCACTGGCCATCCTGATCCCCTTTCCGTCCCCCAGGACCAAGCAGGCTGTTAGTGCTCTGCGGGAGATCTTCATTAAACCCAGCCTCCATATCTTTTACCAATTTTGTCCCTTTGGGCCTGCGGATGTGCAATGGATGTGATGTCTGAGCTCCATCTCTGTGAAGACAGCCCCAACAACCTGAACACAGGTTCCCCTTCCCTTGCATGGTGATGTGCAGGTTCTGCCATCCAGCCATCATTGGGTGGCAGTCAAGCAGTGCGCCACACTAACACCCCCCTCCCTCAGGAAGGAAAGCCATTGTGGGATGCTCAATCCTTCCTCTACCCACCAGCCTCCTAGTAACCTGAGTTCTTTCCCAACCTTGGGTCACCAGCATGGCAGGAGGTAAGGCACCCAGAGCCTCATCCCTCCATGGTACTGGGCTGGCCTCCTGCTCTGTGTTTTTGTCTTGTAAATGTATTAATCCGCATGGCACCCTGAGCCTGAGGGAAAGGGCACCTTATAAAGAAAGTACTACTACTAATACAAACCTGCACCAACCTTGGACTTGGGTTATTGTGATTGTATGGATTGTTCTGCGAAATAGAGCCTTATGATTGGCACACCACTTTAAGGAATTTTTGGCTAGAGAAGCAATCATTCATTTCCCCCCACTCTCTCATATTCAACAAAAATGAGTCACAAATAATTTGTTGTCATTAAGCGCCAGCTCCGAGACTTGAATCTACCTTTGTGCTTTTATTGCCAGCCCACCTGAGGATTGGGGTAGATGGAAAGGCTGTTTTCCAATGCACAAGATGTCGACTGATTGATTAAAAAAAAACATAAAAGCTTGATGACAGAAAAGGACTGCTTAGCCCATCTAGTCTGTCCAGTTGTTCCCTACCAACATGTACCCGAGTTATCAGCAAACAAGATTCAAACTGTTATGGATTCATTTTTATGGTAATGGGCCTCCTCCCCCTAGTATGTGTTCCTCTTAGAACAAAAGGCACACTTAACTTTGTTTATTGCGTGAGACCTGCCACTTTTGGATATTCCTAGAGATTATTGTAACAACTCTTAAAAAATTATTCAGCCATGCCAGCCCAGTGGTGCTGAGGGTTGAGACGCTGGACACCACACCTTGCTCCATGCTAGTGACTTGGGTTCGGGAACGAGCCTGGGATGCCGGGTGTTGGCAGGAGGGAGAGAGGATTGAGCATCCAGAGGACTGCTCTCCTTTCTCGGGGGGAGGGTCCTGCATCATCCTGCTTGCTGATAGCCCTCTAGTGGTGACTGGAGGGCAATATGGGTTGAGAAGGTGCACTCTGATGTAGTTGTGTTGGTAGAGAGGGGGGATGGGAGAAACAGGAAGGAAAAAGGAGCCTGGCACAGCTCCATGATGGTCTGGTGCGCCAAGGGCTGACTCTGGCTTCTGGATTGGGTCCACAGGGAGGGGGCACCACCTCCCCGGCCCTGCCACAGGGAGCAAGCTGTGGGGGAATCTCCAGGGTCAGTGATTGCGGTGCAGTGGGACCCAAGAGAGTGTCCCTCCTCCAGAGGGCCAAAGCCCCTGCCAGGGCTCAGGGAGCATGAATAACTAAATAAATAAAAAAAATTATTCAGCCATGTGACTGTTATAAATTGCGAAGACTGCAAAGGGTCAAGGGATGGAGAGGGGGAGGGCTGAAGTTCCGCCTATGAAAACCTGTTTTATCTGTTTGCCTCAGTTGGGGGCTTTTTATTCTTTTATTATTCCCATTCCAACTCAGCCTGGTCATCTCCCAGGCCCATCCTTCCCTTCTCTTTCACTTGCCAGACTTCATAGGTTCCAAGGAGTTTCTTCTCTTCCTCCTAGTCTCTACAATGGATTCTGTTGGGGGTCACAGGAGCTCCCCCTCAGATCCATCTTACGTGGAAGGCAGACGACAGTTGAGTTTGAGGAACCTGAGTGTGCCGACGTTATGCTGTTCGGCTACCAGGGTTTCCTACATTCATTTTCTCCCAGCCCATGACACCCTGGCAGTGAGGGCACCATGTGTGCACTCACACAAAAATGCGTGCCCATGCACAGCGCCAGCATTCTCCCTCCCACAAGCAGCTTTAACTGCACTGCCAGCTGTGGCCATCCAAAGTAGGGTGTCCGGTTAAGACTGCAGCAGTATTGACAAGTTTCAAATTTGTTTGTTTGGGATAAATTCATTGAGCAAGCTAATTTACAATGATGTCCTGTCATATAAAAAATACAAGTTGCATATAAAATACATATATATACATACATATACAATTAAAGGAAAGTGTATCAATAAGGACTTAACAACCCAGAATGTATTGCAAGGAAGTCATATTTACACATATAGTCCCTGAATAACCCCTACTGAGGGATAACTACATCTCTCACAATAAACAGTGACAGACGGAAACCAAGCCTTTGTAGCTGCTTGTGATGGAAATTTTGCATCCTTCAAATGAAATCTAGTTGGTGAGGAATTTCATTCACGGGTGATCATATGGCTGTAAAAATAAATACCCCTTAATGTGTTGGACCTTGGGATTACTAACTCCACTAGGTTTGAATTCCTTAAGAAATCTTTCCCTGCCCAATACTCTAAACGTTCCACCAAATAATCAGGAACATCTCCCCTAATACTTTTCAATGCAAACAGTATTTTATGTAGCTGTCGCCTTTCATGTAGAGAAGTCCAGCCTAACTGGTTATATAATATACATCTATGTGTGTCATATGAGCCATGAAGCACAACTCGTGCCATCCTTTTATGTAGTACATCCAATTTTGCAAGCTTATCTTTAGTACAGTACTCATACAAAACATCTGCATAATCTAAAATTGGGAAAATTTGAGACTACACTATCTTTAACCTAATCTCTGGATCCAAACATCCCTTATGTCGATGTAGCACTCCTAATCATTTCCTAACCTTTTTTTATCAATTTAGCCACATGTAGAGTTCCTGATCCTATCATATCCATCCAATACTCAAGATAATTATAACCCTCTACTTGTTCCAGTTTTACACCTTCCAACATATAAATATCTAATGAACTGTTAATAGGGTCATACTGTTTTTGAGGACCCAATCAGCATCACATTTGTCTTGACTGAGTTCAGTTTCAAATGGGACAGCTTAAAAAAGTTTGAAGTTTATCCAACATCCGTTGTAGTTTTGGCTGGACTTCCTTAACTGAGACATCAGATGCATAGATCACAGTATCATCAGCATATAGCTGATAGGCCATACTTCACATGTAACTCCCCAGCCCCTCAGATATATTATAAAAAGAAGGGGGCCCAAAATGTATCCTTATGGAACACCCCGCCTAATATTTATAACCTTGGAATGACATCCATTCACCATCATACTTTGCTGTTGCCCAGTCAAATAATTTTGAAACCAAGTTAAGGCCTCCAGTCCCAACTCAAGATCACCCAATCTCTTCAGCAGTATTGAATGATCCACCATGCTGAATGCCTTGGAGAGGTCAGCAAAGATGGCCCAGGTGACTTTCCCAAATTCCATAGCTTTGTTGACGTCATTCAAGATCCTCGAAATGGCAGTTACTGTATTACATTTTTTGAGGAAACCAAATTGATATTTATCAGACAAGTTCTTGCTATCTATAAAGCTCTGCAGTTGTATAGCTATCAGCCTTTCCAGCAGTTTGGTTACAACAGAAAGAAGGGATATGAGCCTATACCATAGTTGGTAATTTGGTCAGTGTTTTCCCTCTTAAAAATGGTGACAACCCTGGCCCTCTTCCATCCTTGAGGTATCGCACCTGTCCTCAGTGACCAATTAAACATATATGTTAGGTGTTCCACAATTTGTAATGCTGAGTACTTCAGAAATCTTGAAGTCAAACCATCTGGTCCGCAACTTTCATCTATTTTTAGTTTCAAAAGCTGGTCCCTAACCTCTTCAACAGAGACTTTGTGGAACGTAAATTTATTACCAGTTTCTTGGACAAAGTTATTTATAGCCACCTGCTCATCCTGATCCACAGCCCCACTAAAGTGTCCAACATTCACAAAAAATTAATTGAATCAATCTGGAAGTTCATCATCTAAGATGATATTTTTTCCATCCTCCGATATTTTAATGGCTTCCCTACTTTTACCTTTTCCATTCAGCATATTAACAGTATTCTAACATTTTTTGGAGTCCCCACAAACTCACTAGTCTTAGTCTTAAAGTAATTTTCTTTGGCCAGTCAGACCTTTTTAACAAATCCATTCCTAGCATTCCTATATTTTTGCCAATATTCAGACAGCCCTGATTTCCTTGCCACTTCCCATTATTATTTTTTTCCTCCTTAAATTTCAATAGGCGAAAGTTAAAGCACACCTCAGAGCTTCTTTTAACTTTCTTTGTTAACAAGGATAATGCCTATCATATACTATACTCAATTCGTCCAGAAAAAAAAAAAAACATAATTTAAATCTGGTATTGGTCTGTCTCAATTTAAATTATCCAAATCAGCCATCAATTTAAAATAATCAAACCTTTTCATAGATCTAAGCTGACTAATTCTGGAGGGCCTCATACATCTGTCTTCCCTCTTGTACAAAAAATAACATGATGGTCACTAGCAAGATCAGCCACTTTTAGATAGTGATGTAGGGAACTAGTAAAAATCCGATCAAGCACTGATTGAGAAGGGGGAGATTTCAAATTCAAGTATGCTGACTCAGTAATTAACTGTTCTAAGCCCAATGTCAAAGCATCATTACATAAATGCATAAACTCGGCTGAAGTTGCCCAGTCGAGATTAAAGTCACCTGTCAGAAGGAATTAATGAGAGTTACTGTAAAGTAACAAGATAGCAGATAACTCCTCTATTTTTAATGCTGACAATTTTGGTGGCCCATAACATCCTAACAAAAGCAGTGGTTTTCCCACAGAAATATTTACTTCCAAACCCAAATCCTCACAGACAATCAGTAGGAATGTTAGGTTCAGTTTCCTAACTACAGACTTATTTTGATAGTAAGTAGTAATCCCCCACGCGGGCTAAACAGTTTATGTGGTTTTGGAGGATGGTTTTACACACACACACACACATATATATATATATATATATATATATATATATATAAATAAAATATATCAGCGCAGTTTTCCACTGCGCCCATTTTCTGGTGTCTATGTTGTGCAGTTTTTCACAACACATTTCTACGACTGTGGTTTTGGCGTAGATCCTCCAGGTGGCAGTATTGCAGTGGAGCCTGCTGTCATTCCTTCCCAGAAGAGAACATCCACTAACACATTTGCCTGTTCTCCACCCAATAATGCCAGGCTTGTTCCTGAACCCAGGTCGATGGACTTGGGGTGGCACCACTGCCACTGTACTGACATGCTGACCTGGGGACTTTATCTTAGCTCTTTCTGACAGTGTAATACAGCTAAAATAGTTGTTTTTAATGTTATTAACCCTTGCTCATATACCCTGGAAATATTACAAAATCTACAGTTTTTGTGTGTGTTTTAAATGTTTTTATTGGACAGTTATGTTATTACATACTCAGAAGTCCACATATTGTTAATAAATACAGATAAGTCTGCATAACATTCCTTCATCAGAAGGTACATTGCATCTATAACAAATGTAAGTGAGATTACAGTGTAAGATATACAGTACATGCACATTATTTATGTAACAGTAACTGCTAAGAGGTTAGAATCTACCAGGCTCCAAAACTTGCTGTAATGGATTCAATATTGTACTGAATTCAAATTCTCTCTGTAAGGTTTATTAATGAATTATTTCTAGTCTCATTCATTTGGTAAAATGATTTTTCTACTGCTTAGTAGTCAGGCACTTCGCTTCCTCCCATAAGTGCACTATGCAGCACCTTATGTTTATTAGTGCCATACCTAGAAGGTTTTTCTTCACTCTTGGTAGAGTTTGTTGAGAAGATGTACCAAGTATATGTATTTCATGTTTTAGATGTAAGTTTATGTTTAAGATCTGATTGATGTTACTGCATGCATTTGACGATGGCTGTCACTCCACAGAGAGAAGAGTGACCAGTGGGGTACCACAAGGATCAGTGCTGGGACCGGTCCTATCCAACATCTTCATCAGTGACATTGCGCAGGACCTAGAAGGCAGAATTTCACTATTTGCTGATGACACAAAGCTCTGTAACAGAATAGACACACCAGAGGGTGTAGACAGAATGAGACGGGACCTGCAGAAACTTGAAGAATGGTCAGAGGTTTAGCAGTTAAAATTCAATGCAAAGAAGAGCAAGATAATGCATATGGGGCCCAAAAACCCTGGCACAATATATCAGTTGGGGGGTGAGGATAAAGCATGCACCAAGCAGGAAAGGGATCTTGGGGTTATCACCTCTGATGACCTCAAGGTAGGGAAACAGTGTGACAAGGCATCAGGTAAAGCAAATAGGATGCTGGGATGCATAGACAGGGGCATCACCAGCAGGAAAAGGGAGGTCATCATTCCAGTATACAAGACACTAGTGAGGCCTCACCTGGCGTACAGTGTACAGTTCTGGAGACCTTACCTATGTAAGGACATAGACAGGGCAGAGAAGGTTCAGAGGAGGGCAACAAAGATGGTACATGGATTGTATCACAAGTCCTATGAGGACAGGTTGAAGGAATTGAATATGTACTCCCTGGAGGAGAGGAGGGGAGGGAGAGAGGGGACATGATAGAGACATACAAGTATCTTACAGGGAGGAACAGGGTGCAGGAATACACTATTTTAAGCGAAAAAGATGTTCCAGGATTAGAAGGCATGGAATGAAGTTGGAGGGAGGATGATTCAGAGGAAATGTGAGGAAGAATTTCTTCACAGAACAGGTGGTGGACAAGTGGAACACCCTGCCAGAGGAAGTGGTGGGGGCTGAAACAATCACGGGATTTAAGAATGCATGGGATAGACATAAAGGAATTCTGGAGGTCAGGGGTAAGGGGCAACAGAGTTCTAGGAAAATATAAACTGAAGTTACAAAATCGAATTGGGCAGACTAGGTGGGCCATAGGCCCTTATCTGCCGACACTCTCTATGTATCTATGTACCACAGTATGTCTGAGTTCATTGTGTGTTGCGATTACATGGGATAATGTACTTTATTGCATCTATTGCACACTGGGGACATGGTGTTATTAAACATATTCAAGAAGTGTGGTACATAATAAATTAGATGAAGTCTAAAAAATCCGAATCTGGTTTAATCTGCTACAAGGATTCCATTATGAGCTCCATTTGCTGTGGTCTAATGTTATTCCAAGTTCCTGTTTCCAGTTGGTATTTAATGTATTAGGTCCTGTTTAAAGTTGGTATTTAATCTATTAAACTCAACTCACAAGTTACATAATAGGTTACACATTTCCTAAATTAACTTAGTTTTTGTTGTTGTTTCTTGCATAATTATTATTTCCAACTGAGGAGGGGGATGAAGATTCCCCTATCAATTTAGCAAAAACTGAGCCGACTTGCAGGTACCTAAAAATGTGTTCCTTGGCAAGTTAAATCTTTTCTTAAGCTAGCCAAGAGACATAAGTGAGTCAATTGTGTATAAATCCCCTATTTATGTTACTCACAATGTATTTCATTTCTTAAATGCTGGATCCTTGAACAGGGATCAAAACATTTTTTAAACAGTGGAGTAAGAAAATGAGTATTCAATGGTATTTATTTTAAATATTCGTATTCTTCTGTTCTATATACAATTCAAATATAATACAGTCTCTACAACCATTAAGATACAGATATCCATAACAATTTTCAATAATTAAACAGAACACTAATACTTCAAATACAGAAGAAAAGTCTGTAACACCTTTTTCCAAGTACTAAATGTGGTCTTCAGATAGGGTTATATTGTTTCACCCAAATTTCTACATTTGGATCCAAAAACAGTAAATTAGACATTTTTTTTTAAATAACCTACCCCTGAGTTTCACTAACAGCCTGATGCGGGGGACCTGTTGAAAGCATTTCATTGCTTTGCTTAAGTATTCTGCACACTGATACCATTGAATACTTGATAACTTGAGGGCGGCCATTTTGTATGGTAACATTGACTTTGAGAATTTTAGTCTAGCCTTTTTTCTCCATATAAAAGGCCTAAACAGAGTGGAAACAAAGTCTGGAAGGCCATGTGTGCAAATGCTAGAAGTCTAGGAAATAAGATTCCAGACCTAGAGGCCATCATGGCAGAGGCTGACCTGGCTACTGGGGCCATTACCGAGGCATGGAGCACCGAAAACCATTACTGGGACATGGCCATACCAGGCTATAATACTCTGTTCTGGAAGGAGTAGAGAAAATCCACAAAACGACTGATAAAGGTGAAGTAATACTGGTGGGAGACATCAACCAACCAGATATTAACTGAAGCACACTAATGGCAGCAACAACAAGAAGCAGGGACTTCTTATTGTCACTACAAGGCATGAGACTGTGCCAGCTTGATAAAACCCCAACAAGGGGAGAAGCCTTTCTCAATCTGGTCCTCACAAACACTGAAAGGATCAAAGAAAATGATGTGGGGTACCATATGGGCAGCAATGATCATCATATGGTGAGCTTCAATGTAAACATAACACAGGACGACAGCCACTCAAAGATAAAGGTGTTAGATTTCAAAAAGGCTGATTTCCGAAAAAATTAGAAACAGCATAAGAAACCATATAATGGAAACAGAAGATGAGGAAGTGAAGGTCATGTGGGGGAGACTCAAGAGAGCAATCCAGACAGCCACAGATTAATGTGCCAGAAGTGTCAGCAAAGCAAAAAAAATCCTCTATGGTTTTCCAAGGAAGTGGCTGCCACAGTCAAAGAAAAAAAGAAGGTGCGCAACACATACCAAGAAACCAAAACTGAGAAAGACTGGAATTCATACAGGGAAAAAATGAGAGAATCCAACAAAAAAATAAGAAAGGCAAAAGCCCAGACAGAGGAAAAGAAAGCAGAAGGGGCAAAGAGAGGAGATAAATCATTTTAGATACATCAGGGAACATAGGTAGGCAAAAGGGGGTATAGTAAAGATTGCTACTGAAGAAGGGGAATATACCAAACATGACCCAGAGAAAGGCAGAATTCTCAACAAGTACTTCTGCTCTGTGTTTACTGAGGAGGACCCAGGGGATAGCTCAGCCCTGAGAAAATACAACACTGCCAGGGGTAGACACTAGTCACTTTAGAGAAACCGAAGTACGGGAAGCGCTGAATAAACTAAAAGCAGACAAAGCTATGGGACCGGACGAGATGAACCCCAGAATCCTAAAAGAACTGGGGACAGAATTAGCAGCCCCACTGGCATATCTATTCACCAAATCCTTGAAGAGCGGAGTGGTGATTGAAGACTGGAAAAAGGCAATAGTGGTCCCACTTCACAAATCAGGCAGCAGGGAGGAGGCTGGTAATTACAGACCAGTGAGCCTCATGTCTATAATAGGGAAACTAATGGAAACACTACTCAAACAGAGGATCATAGCACTCCTCGAAGCTAGCAGCCAACAGGACCCCAAACAACATGGTTTCACAGCAGGAAGGTCATGCCAGGCAAATCTGCTCGAGTTTTTTGACTACACTACAAAAGTAGTGGATGACAGTGGGGCAGTGCTTGTGGTCTACCAAGACTTTAGTAAGGCCTTCAACTCGGTTCCACACAGAAGGCTGGTAAAGAAGCTTGACCACACAGGGGTTGGTAGGAATAGTCAGATGGGTACAAAACTGGTTACAAGGCAGATCCCAGAGGGTGCAGGTAAATGGAACACTATCAACAGAAAGCAGGGTGACCAGCGGTGTACTCTTCAATGTTTTTATAGTGGACATTGCTGATGAACTGCAGGGGAAGGTATGTCTGTTCACAGATGACACCAAGATATGTAACAGGGTTGACAACTCAGTGGGAGTGGGCAAGATGGAAGCTGACTTCAAGAAACTTTTCTTGAGCATGGTAGCTGAGATTTAATACCAAAAAGTGCAAGGTCATGCACATAGGAAAAAGAAATACAAACAAAGAGTATTACCTAGGAGGTGAAAGACTGGCAGCCTCAAACCAGGAGTGTGAAAGTAGGTAAGCAGTGCGAGAAGGCAACATTAAAAGCCAACAGAATGCTGGGTTGCATTGGGAGGGGAATCACAAGCAGGAGGACAGAGGTGGTTCTACCACTGTACAGATTGCTGGTTAGGCCTTGCCTAGAGTACATAGTCCAGTTCTGGAGGCCTCACCTCAGAAAAGACATAGACCAGGTAGAAACAGTACAGAGCAAGGTGACAACAATGATTCAGGGTCTGCAGGACATGTCCTACGAGGAAAGACTTAGGGAACTGAACATGCACTCCCTGGAGGAGAGAGAGAGAGAACATGATTGAAACATTCAGATACATAAAAGGCATAAACAAGGTACAAATACAGGAACTTTTTCACTTCAAGAAGGGCAGCAGGACCAGGGGACATGATCACAGGTTGCAAGGAGGGAGGTTCTCTACCAACACCAGGAAGTTTTTCTTCACAGAACATGTAGTGGATGCCTGGAACAACCTGCACCTAGAAATTGGGGGGGCTAACACTGTGGTGGGATTCAAGAATGCATGGGATAGACACAAGGGAACCCTTACACAAAGGGCACCTAGAGTGTTAAAATAGGTCTAAAAATTGGCAGACTGGATGGTGACCTACGGTTTTCTTCGCTTGCCAGCTTCTGTGTTTCTATGTCTATGTTTGTAAGAAAGGGGGTGTGGTGCTTTATGTGAAGGAAAGCATAAAAGTGACAGAGATACAGGGAATACAGGGGAAGGCAGATGTACTGTGGGTCAGTACAAGGTAAGGGGAAGGATAGTGAAGCTAAAGGGTGAGGGCAAGAGTAATGTTGAGGATGACAACAGTAAAGCAGATATACTGAACAGATATTTCTGCTCAGTCTTCATAGTAGAAGGGGTGGTAGTGGGCTAGAAGGGAGTACAAACAAGGGGGGGGGCAGAAATGGATACAAGTCCCTTTCCACGGGAAAGGGTATTAAAGGAACTGGAAGGAATAAGAGTAAATAAAGCTATGGGCCCAGATGGGGTGCACCCCAGGGTGCTGAGGGAGCTCAGAGAAGTGGTGGCAGAACCTTTGGCGACCCTGTTTAGCTGATCACTGAAAACAGGTGAGGCACCCAAAGACTGGAGAACAGCTGATGTAGCCCCTTTATACAAGAGCGGGAACAGAGAGGAAGCAAGAAACTACAGACCGGTCAGCCTCACCTCAATAGTGGGGAAGATTATGGAAGCACTACTGAAGGAGGGATTAGTGGAACACCCTGTGGCCAGTGGTCTACAGGGCCCAAGGCAGCATGGTTTTACTGAGAGGAGGTTGTGCCAGATTAACCTCATTGAATTTTTTGACTGGGTGACAAGGGAGGTGGATCGGGTGGGGGGGCAGTGGACATGGCCTGTCTGGACTTCAGTAAGACCTTTGATACTGTGCCCCATATGAGGCTGTTAAGCAAGCTGGGCAATATGGGAGTGGGTAAGACAGTAGTGCAGTGGGTGGCTGGGGAATTGGCTGGATGGCAGGACACAGAGGGTGGTGGTCAATGGCTGTCGCTCTGCAGAGGGAAGGGTGACCAGTGGAGTGCCATAGGGATCACTGCTGGGTCCGGTCCTCTTCAACATCTTTATCAGTGACATTATGGATAACATAGAAGGGAGAATTTCCCTGTTTGCTGATGACACAAAACTCTGTAACAGAGTGGACATGCCGAAGGGAGTGGACAGAATGAGCAGAAACCTGCAGAAGTTTGAGGAATGGTCAAGGGTGTGGCAGTTGAGATTTAACACAAAAAAGTGCAGAATAATGCACATGGGGCACAAAAACCCTGGAACAACATGTCAGCTGGGGGTGCAGTGGGGGTGGATATAGCATGCTTCAGGCAGGAAAGGGACCTGGGGTCATCATCTCTGATGACCTAAAGGTTGAGAGTCAGTGCAACAAGGTGGCAGGTAAAGCAAATAGGATACTGGGATGCATTGGCAGGGGCATAACCAGCAGGAAAAGGGAGGTCATAATTCCACTGTACAAGACATTAGAGAGGCCACACCTGGAGTACAGCGTCCAGTTCTGGAGGCCTTACCTATGTAAGGCTGTAGACAGGGTGGAGACAGTTCAGAGGAGGGCAGCCAAGATGCTACAGGGTTTGCATCACAAGTCGTACAAGGACAGGCTGAAGGACTTAAATAATTATTCCCTGGAGGAGAGGGGGGATATGATAGAGACATACAAGTACTTCACAGGGGGAACAAGGGGCAGGAAAACACTGTTTTTCAGAGGAAGAGATGTTCCAGGACTAGGGGTCATGGGATGAAATTGGAGGGAGGGAGGTTCAGAGATAATGTGATGAAGTATTTCTTTACAGAAAGGGTGGTGAACAAGTAGAACACCCTGCCAGAGGAAGTGGTGGTGGGGCTGAAATAATTACAGGATTCAAGAATGCGTGGAATAGGTATCAGGGGATCCTAGCAGTTGGGGAAGGGAACAAACCAGTTCAAGAAAAGCTTGAAGAGGCAAAATGACATGAGCAATTGGGCAGACTAGGTGGGCCAAAGGCCCTTATCTGCCATCAGTATCTATATATCTGTGTCAGGGAACGGAGCCACTATTCGCACTGGAACAATCTACAGACCTCCAGCACAGAGGGAGGAATTAGATAAGGTGCTGATGGAAGCCACTGGCAAGATTGCAGAAAAGGGAAGGATGCTACCGGTTGGGGACTTCAACTGCCATATGTAGATAGGAGCCTCCAACAGCAGCCTCAGCTAGAAGAAGGGGAAATCCTGGACTCTCTGCAGGGGGCATTGCTCTGCCAACTAGTCAGTGAACCCACTCATGATGAAGCAATACTGGACCAGGTGTTCACTAACAGTGACAGTGTTGCAGATGCCAAGGTGGGAGGCCAGTTGGGGACCAGTGATCACCAAACAGTGTGGTCCAGTATAAGAATAGCTGCAGAATCAAACCACAGAAGAGTGAGGGTCCTGGACTTTAGGAAGGCAGATTTTATAAAGATGGATAAAATGCCTCAGGGATGACCTGACTGGGGGTGGGGGGCAACAAACCTCTGTGTCAAAGAAGTGAGCAAAAGCAAGAGGAAAAGGAGACTGCTATGGTTTTCAAAAGAGGTGGATGAAAAGGTAAAGGCTAAGGGTAGCCTTCAGAAGGTACAAGGAGATGTGGAGGGAGGAGGATAGGGAGGGGTATCAGGGGAAACAGAAGGAAACAGGGAAAGCAGTAAGGAGCACAAAGGTGCAAACTGAAGAGAGAATAGCCCTGGAGGTAATGAGTTTAAGTTTAAGTTTATTGCAGGAAAGCTCCATAGAGCAAGCTCATTCACAAGGAGGTCCTGGGTGCATGGTTACAACAAATATACAATGCATGCAATAACATAACAATACATAAATGGCGGACCATGTCCTACAAGGTACATGGGTAAACAGTCCTGGGTGAAAAACCAAAACCAAAAAAATATTTAGTACAAGTTGTTTAAGGAAGGCGGTGTAGTGAGAACAAACTAAGGAAGGAAGGAGAAAGCTAGGGAGGGAGTTTAGAAACAGTTACAGGTGTCCTTTATTTTTGAAGCCACCAGTTTTTTGAAGAAATTTACTGAGACTACACTGGATAGTTTCAGAGTGGATTGCAGCTGGTTCCAAATAGTTGGTAGGGCACTTGAGAAGGCTTGTCTGCCAAAGGAGGTACGAGTCCTAGGTGCATCGAGTAGGATAAAATCTGATTTCCTAAGGAAATAAGAGCTGTGGACAGTACAGATAAGTGCTACTAAATAGCTTGGTAATTTATTCAGAAGTTTTAGGGTCCAAATGCCAGCATGGAGTGTGCGTCTAATGGTAAGTGAAGTCCAACCAACAGCTGCATATAGTTCGCAATGGTGGGATCGGTATGGGTAGTTTGTAATGAAGCACAGGGCGCGTGACAGAGAATGTTCAATTTGTTTAGGTTAGTAATTGCTGCAGAAGTGGCATATGTCCCCATAGTCAAGTAAAGGGAGGAAGGTGGTCTGAACAAGCCTGGAGTCTGGTTTCCAGGGAAAGAGGACCTTTTCGAAGAAGAAGCTTAGTCTAGCTTTTAGCCTCTGGACAGGTCATCAATGTGCTTGTGAAGGAGAGCTTATTGTCTAAGCAAAGCCGAGGTATTTAAATTTAGAGACAACTTCCAGTGGTTCACCTAGCTATGTGTAACTATGAAGTCTTTTAGGTGGGACAGTGAGGGATTTGAGGAAGTATTAGGGAAAATCATGGCCTTAGTTTTTTAGCGCTTAGAGGAGTTTGGTATTGATGATTTGTTTCTAGCTGTGCGAAATTGACTTGAAGTATATCCTGACTCGATATTGTATGGCCGGATGTATACAAAACTGTATTGTCTGCAAAGAAATGCAAGGTTGATCTGGTTATTTGAGAATCGAGGTTGTTGATATATAGGGAGAAGAGTATAGGACCTAAGATGGAACTCATGGGACTCCTAGTAACTGGTAAGGAGGCGGGAGAACAGCCCACCAGCTTTGACTTTCTGCATCCTACCTTGATAGGTAACTGGAGAACCATTTGGAGCAGCTAGGGTAGCGTCAATATTGGTGAGGCTGTTCACAATTAGAGTATGGGCAACTGTGTCGAATGCTTTACTCAAATCTAAGAATACTACATCCGTAATTTTTTTAGCATCCTTGGCTGAGATCCAGTCATCGGTGACTTTAGTTAGTGCAGTAACGGTGCTATGGTTAGAGCGAAAGCCTGATTGGGCTGGATTGAGGACAGAGTAGGTTTCCAGATGATTCTTCAATTGTTTATAAATCAATTTTTTGAGGACTTTTGAAAGGATAGGCAAGATTGAGATTGGTCTGTAATTGTTTAAGTCGCATAGGTCGTCAGATTTAAATAAGGGTATGATATGAGCGGATTTCCAGCATAGTTGAACTATGGCAGAAGAAATAGAGAGGTTGAATATATGGAGAATGGGAGCAGTGAGATAGCGGTAGCCGACTTTTAAGAAAAATGGTTCTAAGCCATCGTCTCTGGCACTTTTTGTGATATCTAAATTGATGAGTGAATCCTTGACTTCTTTGAAGCTGAGGGGAAGCAGCTGGAAAGGATGGGCTGTAGCTTTCAGGACAGTGATAGGGCTAGCATGGATACTAGTAAGAGATGCGTACGGTGATGCATCGAAAGCTAGACCAGCTGTGGCGAAGTGAGAATTCAGTTCTTCGAGGATTTGGTAATTGTTCCTCACTAACTGTGCCATTTATGTTGATCTTAGCTGGGATGGAGGGAGCAGCCGTCGACCTTCAATAGACTTGATGGTGCTCCAAATTTTCATGTAGTTTCTTTGGCTTTTTCCAGCGTGGAAATATAGTAATTCGCTTGGTAGAGCGAATATGTTTAACGCAGGCGTCAGAGCTGCTCTAAATGTCTGCCAATCTGTCAGATTCTTAGTTCTTCTTGCTAGAGCCCAGAGTTTATCTTGGTTTATAAGTGTGGTTTTGAGCTCCGTGTAAAACCAGGGTGGGACCTCATGCCAGATGCACCTTAATAAATGGGGCATGCTTGTTAGCCAGGGTGGTGAAATTTTCATTTGGGTTAGAGACAGCCTCATTGACTGTTTTAGAGATGTACAGATCTTGCCATTTGACCTTGCTAAGGTCGGTCAGATATCTCAGGGTGTTGAATTTACGAAAGGAACGCTTGATTATGAACTTAGGCTGATTGCGGGCTTTGGTTTGATGTCTTGAACAGATCACAACTCTATGATCACTCATATCATTGGAAAAAACAGCTGATTGTAGTATTTTGTGGGGATGGGTGGTAAGTATGACATCAATGAGAGAACTATTGGCAATGTTGGTGGTGTTAATCCTAGTGGGCTCACTAATTATCTGGGCAAGATCTAGTTCATCACAAAGGGATTTCAGGCTATGTGATTTGTGTGTGAGCCAATCCATGTTGAGGTCCCAGAGTATTAGTGTTTTGTGTTGGCTGGGTTGTACCCTAAGGATTTTAGGACGTTGATGATTTCAGTTCCACCAGCTGGAGGTCTGTAGCACTTTATTACTGTAATAATTTCATTGAGGGAAGGTTGAGTTTCAGAGCTACGATTTCTCTATTCCTTAGATTTAGAATTGCAGAAGATGTCACTAATAGTGAATCTGGATTTGGCATAACTAGCTACTCCACCTCCCCTGCATTCCTATCAGCCCTATAGAGATTATAGTTGAGGAGAGTTATTTGCTGGTCCGTATTAGTATTTTGAGCCAGGATTCGTGATAATACCGGGTAATGCCCAGTGTGTGTTCCAGGGCTTGTAAAAGGTCAATTTTTGGGGCAAATTTAAAATGTTGACCAACATGAATTTAAGGCTGAGCGGCAGCAAACTTGTAGGCGAGGAGAACGCTGACAGAGGGCCTGGGTTTAGTCTACATTACCTGAGCAGAGAAGGAGCAGGAGTTTTTATAGCTGTTGTGATGGCTCGACGCTTTTTTGTTGTGACCGACTAATAGTACTGGTAGGGGATACCATTTTAGTGCTATTATGGTACAGTCTAATGTGGTAATGATATTAGATAGTAGGGATAATGCTCTGGTGACATGTGAAGGGGTAATAAAAGCAAGTGAGTGGGGAGTGGGTTGTAATTAAAGGGAGGTGGGCTTGGATGAGCTTAGTGCAGTGAAAGGGGCAACGAAAGTAGTGAGGAGATGTTCCAGGGTAGGTTTTGAACCTGGGACTTCATCGTGATAGCATATAGTCTGATGTTAGTGAGCAAAATTAAAATGACAATGGGAGTTGAGTCTGGTTCAGCAGAGCAGGCTAGTGCAGGGGAAAGGGGTGGGGTGCCTAGAGAGAGGGTGGCTTGCAGCACGGTCTATGCCCTTAACGTGAGCGAATACAGTGGAAACAGCCTCATAGGGCCAGAGCCACTGAGTATTTAATGGAGACCTGGGAGGGGTGGGGGGATGGGAAGAAAAAGCCTGGCAGGGACTGAACCCAGAGCACAGATATGCAGCGCCTTTCGTCTGAGCCAATCGGGGCTTGCTTCGAAAACGCGCCCGTGTTGCAATTGGCAGATAACAAGGGTAGATCACCGGTTGCTGGTTGCAGGATTCTCTGGTGGAAACCCTGGCAGTAACAAATTGTTTTAGCAAGAAAGAGAAGGCAGGAGATTCGTCAGGGATGGGAGTGGGCAGTGCTAACGGGTCTATATAATAGCACAAGAGGGGGATGGGCAGGTGGGCAAAAAATTGCAGCTTTGCCGTACCTCTAAGCAGTGAGTCTGATGAGGAGGTCTCGGGCGGCAGTTTCAGAAGCGCCGACCACCCGGTGTCCGTGGTCCACGCGGAGGGCGTCTGAGCTGGGATCCCTAGTGGGTTCCCGGCTAGAGAAACTAGAGAGGAGCTTGAATTAATAGTGGGGCAACACAAAGGCTAGCAGTCTGAGTGAAAACAGCTCAATTAGCAACTGAAAAGCCAGCGATTTCCTTGGCACCGTGCAGTCTGGAGAGAGCTACAAATTTACAAAGGGGCTGTAATACTTGGTTGCTGGGAACATTTTTAGACAATAAACACAGTTTTTGGGCAAATCAGTCACAGTTCAATAATTTGTAGTACAATTTTCAAGTAAAACAGTGCCTTAGCAAGACAGCATATGCTAGTCAGCAATAAGCAAACCTAAAGTACCAAAATGGTATGCCTCAGCAAGACAGAATGAGATAAAGCTGCTAGAAGGCTTAGTTGCAAAAAGGGGATGGGAGGAATTGCAGTTGTTGACAGTAAGTAACCAATAAATTGAAACATCAGATAGGGAGTGGCGGAGACTGTGTGTATTTAAAGGAGCCCCGGGTGGGGTGGGACGAAAAATCAAGTGGAAGTTTGCAGAGCTAGCACTGAATCAGTGCACGTACAGTTGGAGAGAAAATGCAGCGGGGGGGAATGGTAAGTTACTTTACACAGGCTGAGCAGAACAGGCTAAATTACAATATATAAATTAGAAGCCGAGTACAGGGATGCAGGCTTACATTAAGCCCCAGTCTTGGGTGCTCCTGTCTCAGGTGAGTGAGACCAGCCAATCAGGGAGCTCTACACAGGCATGGAGCCAATAGCGCTACACTGGGAAGGCGCTGAAATTGAAAACAGCAAATGAAAGGAGACAAGACATTTTTTAGGTATGTAAGTGAAAAGAGGAAGACCAAGGGTGGGATTGTAAGGTTAAAAAGGGAAGGGGGAACTGTGCAGAGGGTGACCAGGAAAAGGCAGCCATCCTGAACAAATACTTTTGTTCAGTGTTCACAGAGTTGAGGGGCTGCAAAAAGTAACAGAAGCTTTGGGGGTGGACATTATTCCTTTTTTGGAGGCGAGAGTCCTGAAGAGACTTGCTAATCTGAAGGTGGACAAAGCAATGGGGCCAGATTGTGTGCATCCAAGGGTATTGAGGGAGCTCGGGGAAATAGTGGCTGCACCACTGACAGTTCTGTTTAACAGCTCACTGGAAACAGGAGTGGTTCTGTAGGACTGGAGGAGGGTGGATGTAGTCCCACTACACAAAAGTAGTAGCAGGGAGGAGGCTGGCAATTATAGGCCAGTCAGCCTCGCATCAGTGGTGGGGAAGTTAATGGAATCACTGCTAAAGGAAAGGATTGTGGAATATCTTGAATCCAGGGGGTTACAAGATCCTAGACACCATGGTTTCACAGGGGAGGTCATGTCAAACAAATAGATTTCTTTGTTTGGGTGACAAAGGATTTCGATCAGGGTAGAGTGGTGAATGTGGCCTATCTAGATTTCAGTAAGGCTTTCAACACCGTTCCACATAGGAGACTAGTAAACAAGCTGGATAAGCTCAGGAATTGGTCCAAAGGTGGTAAACTGGATAAGACATTGGTTATGGGATTGACAACAGAGGGAGGTGGTGAATGGAGCTCACTCTGAGGAAGGGAGGGTAACCAGCAGTGTGCCTCAGGGATCTGTGCTAGGACCTGTCCTCTTTTATGTCTTTATAAGTGACATTGCAGAGAAGCTGGAAAGGAAAGGTCTGCCTGTTTGTGGATGACACCAAAATCTGCAATATGGTGGACACTGGGGTGGGGTGGGGTGGGCAATGAACAGAGACCTGAGAAACCTACAGGAGTGATCATAGGAGGGCAGCTGGTTTCTAGTGCAAAAAGTGCAAAATAATGCACTTAGGGCACAGAAACCCATGGACAGGGTACAAAATGGGTGGAGTGATATTGACAACTACCAAGCAGGAAGGAGACCTGGAGATAATCATTTTGAATGACACAAAGGTGGCCAGGCAGTGCAACAAAGCAGTAGGGAGGGCTAGTATGGTGTTGGAGTGCATAGGGAGGGTATCACCAGCAGAAAGAGGGAGGTGATATTGCCTCTGTATAGATCACTGTTAAGAGCCCACCTAGAGTACAGGGTCCGGTTCTGGAGACCACATCTCTGGAAGGACATAGACAGAGTGGAGGCAGTCCAGAGAAAGGTAACTAAAATGGTGCAAGGTCTGCATCAAAAGCCCTACAAGGAGAGAATAACAGATCTCAATATGTACACCCTGGAACAGAGGAGGGAGAGGGGGAATATGATAGAAACTTTTAAATACTTTATGGGGGTAGATAAGGCACAGGAGGGAAGTATTTTTCAGAAGAAAAGTGCTCAAAAACAAGGGAACATGCTATGAAGATGGAGGGGAATAGATTCTGGAGAGATATGAGGAATCACTTCACAGAAAGAGTGGTGGATTCCCGGAACAGTCTTCCAGCAGAGATGGTGGTGGCGAAAACAATGGTGGAGTTCAAGGATGCATGGGATAAGCACAGAGGAATCCTAGTGGAAAGGAAGATGGGGGAGGGAGAAAGAGCTGTAGATTGGGCACAGACTG
Source organism: Neoceratodus forsteri (assembly GCA_016271365.2). Taxonomy (NCBI): domain Eukaryota; kingdom Metazoa; phylum Chordata; order Ceratodontiformes; family Ceratodontidae; genus Neoceratodus; species Neoceratodus forsteri. Next base: position 516,957,066 of record CM028137.1, read on the forward strand.
TGGTAATAGTGCAGGTAGGGAGTAATGGACAGACTTGATGAGCCAAGCGGTGCTTTAATGCTGTCAGATTCTGTTTCTATGTAATTTTTTTTATCAAGGGAGTTGGAAAGAACTGTTAGGTAGCACAACTGGAATTGCGCAGAATAGATAAAATAGTCTTGGTAGGTCATTCATTTTAATGACTTGAATTCTGCCTGTAAGGTTTAATGGAAGATCCATCATCCAGTTTTCAAGTCTTTTTATATTATTGCAATACTAAACAAGAAAGTAGGTACAGTTTAAGATCTAGGGCACTTCTGAGCTTTAGGATACCTAGAAAACAATTGAAAATAGGGGATTACACCCTATCTGTTTCTATTGCCCAGACATGGGAAGTATTGAAGACTAAATTCAAAATAGAGGCAATAATATCCATTTCACATTTTAAGACATTTATTAAGGATCACCTTTGCAAACTGTGTGTATGTTATGGTTAGTCCCCAGTTTTTATGATTGGTGCAATATGAAATTTGACTATGTTTTGAATTTGTGTACTTTATGTATTGTTTGCCCCAAATCATTTGTATTCTGTATTTTGTATTATGTATTATGATGCGTTATCCTTGGTCACAATTGTAAAAGAGAGTTTTTCTCTCAATTTGTTTACCAATAAAATCCTGATGATGATGTTGAAAAAAAGACCACTGAGCCATCCAGTCTGCCTGTAATACCCGATCCTACAACTGAGACCTAGTTGCTACATGGTTAATGCCCATGCAGTCCACCCCATATTCCCTGCCTTGCTGCTGACCCCCTCCCCCCCGGTGACATTTAGACTTTCAACTCTGTCCCAGCCATGTCTGAAGCCATTAATGATCTTGGTTCTTACCACCTCAGTGGACAGGCTGTGCCATGGCTCAACCACTCTCTCTGTAAAAAAGAACTTCCTCACGTTCTTCCAGAATTTCCCTCCTGCCAGCTTCCACTCATGTCCCCATGTTCTAGATTCACTATTTCTACTGAACAGTTTTTCACTGTTTACCTTCTTCATTCCTTTCAGTAACTGGAATGCCTCTATCATATCATAGATACATAGACAGTGTCAGCAGATAAGGGCCTATGACCCACCCAGTCTGCCTATTTGAGCTTGTAAGTTCACTTTATGTTTTCCTAGAAGTCAGTTGCCCCTCACCCCTGACCTCCAGAATGCCCTTATTTCTATCCCGTGCATTCTTAAATCCCGTGATTGTTTCAGCACCCACCACTCCCTCTGGCAGGGTGTTCCACTTGTCCACCACCCGCTCTGTGAAGAAATTCTTCCTCACGTTTCCTCTGAATTGTCCTCCCTCCAACTTCATCCCATGCCCTCTAGTCCTGGAACATCTTTTTCACTAAAAAATAGTGTATTCCTGCACCCTGTTCCTCCCTGTAAGATACTTGTATGTCTCTATCATATCCCCTCTCTCCCTCCCTCCTCTCCTCCAGGGAGTACATATTCAAGTCCTTCAACCTGTTCTCATAGGACTTGTGATGCAATCCATGTACCATCTTTGTTGCCCTCTTCTGAACTTTCTTTACCCTGTCTATGTCCTTACATAAGTAAGGTCTCCAGAAATGTACACTGTACTCCAGGTGGGGCCTCACTAGTGTCTTGTATAGTGGAATTATGACCTCCCTTTTCTTGCTGGTGATGCCCCTGCCTATGCATTCCAGCATCCTATTTGCTTTACCTGCTACCTTGAGGTCATCAGAGATGATAACCCCACGATTCCTTTCCTGCTTGGTGCATGCTATATTCTCACCCCCCAGCTAATATATTGTGCCAGGTTTTTTGTGCCCCATATGCATTATCTTGCACTTATTTGCATTTAATTTCAACTGCCAAACCCCTGACCATTCTTCAGGTTTCTGCAGGTCCCTTCTCATTCTGTCTACACTGTCTGGCGTGTTCATTCTGTTACAGGGCTTTGTGTCATCAGTGAATAGGGAAATTCTGCCTTCTAGGTCCTGCGCAATGTCACTGATGAAGATGTTGAATGGGACCGGTCCCAGCACTGATCCCTGTGGTACCCCACTGGTCACTCTTCCCTCTGTGGAGTGACAGCCATTTACCACCACCCTCTTTGTCCTGCCGCCCAGCCAGTTACCTACCCACCACACTACGGTCCTGCCCACACCCATATCCCCCAGTTTGTGTAACAGCCTTCTATGTGGCACAATGTCAAAGGCCTTGCTGAAGTCCAGATAGGCCACATCCTCTGCCCTCCCCTGATCCACCTCCCTAGCAGGAATTGACAAATTTCAAAATGACATGCTAGTCCAGGACAACTGGGCTTGACAAAAATGGTAGTCCCCGAGTTCAGAGTGGTAGTCCAGTTCATTTCAATGGAAATTTTCAACCAATTTAATAAAATAAATCTTAAATAAAATAAAAAACTTTAAATCTTTTTCTTTTTATTAGCTGTCTTTTTTGTGTGTGTGTGTCTCTCTTCAAACCAGCCGGCCACATGCGCAGGATACTGGGCAGATCACCCCTTTCGTTTACTACCATCTTGTTCTTAATTTCTTTTTTATTTATTTGGGCAACTAGTTACTCTTGTTCCCTTTAGTCTCTGCCAGATGGCAAGTTTGGCAACACAAAGCCCAACTCTTTGCCAAGTCTCTTGACTTCTCCTTTTACTGCAATTACTGCCCTGATCTTATTTCCTTTTTTATTTGTGTAGGCAGTTAGTTACACTTTCAACCTTTTACCTTCCATTTTTTCTTATTAATGCTTAGATGCAAGCTGCAGGTGTGGCAGTTCAAATAAGGACTCACTCCGCTCACTGTCCACAAAGCACCCAACTTTAGTTAGGCAGGGTAGTTACTTTAGTACAGATAGGTAGAGTAGTACAGTTCTAGAACAAGTGGCTTGCTGCGGCTGGTTGACTGTCTGGCAACTAGCACACACACTCCCAGTCCATAGGTAAGTCAAAGAAAAAATAAGGGCAAACAGAAATAGCCTTGGGGTCCTTTAGTCTAGTCTGTTCTCCTTGTTTGTAGGTAGTGTTTACTGGCACAGGAGGCACTGGGAAAGAAGAGACAAGGCACTGAGCACTACTATTACACCTATACACTGCAACTGCTAAGTGAGTTAGAAAGAAGGTACAATGAATAAAGGCAGGCATTTTAATTGTTTCTAGCCTAAGCTTATTTCATTTTTATTTTTCCTTTCCAACCTTACTGAAATTGGGTTGTACTGTGTCACCTGACCAAACCAGACCTTGACGGATTCTTTCCCACAGTATGTCAGTATACCACCAGGTCCACAGTGACTTTCAAATGTAAATAATTTTGTTTCTGTACTATTTTAGCTACAGTGCTTCACAGCCCTTTCTTTATGTGTAGCTTACTTTTTTAACAGCAATCACACAAAACCATGATTTCCAGTCACTCCCACCCAACTGCGCTGTAACAAGTCCTCTTCAAATTGCTTTGCCTTGATCAGTGGCACCTTTTTCTTGTTTGATTTTGTTAATTCAAAACTCTGCACTTGTCTCTCTCTACATTTTTTCTGACTGAGTTGGTCCTCCTTCTACTTCATTATACTTTGTTCCAGTAAAGGTCATAAAGCCAGGACAAGAAAACACACCTCCTTCTTATATCGTTTATATTTTTTTTCCAATTTAAGACCCCGACTGACTGTACAGTCCCCCACCACCGTTGAGTTCACTGGCAATTCCCCACCACCTCCCTCTACTTCAGTGCTTTCTCAGTGAATAAACAACCCTTCTTTTTTTGTCCCATAACCATTGACGAAAGTGAACAGGAACACACATGAACTCAGTTCCTGTACCTTTTTTGCAGCAGGAACAGAGTTCCTGTACTTCTTCCCACTGACACTGGAACTGAAATTCTTAAACCAGGAAAATAATGACAGTTTCTGGGCCTGTAACCTGAAATCTGGGTTTCCATAACAACATTTGACTTGTACAACAATGCTATTTTCCCAGAAATACTTCAGTATCGCTAACTGAATCTACTAGTGACTAAACAGATGGATATGTCTTGACACGGCTATCCTTTAGATTGAGGATCGTCATTCTGCATTTCATATTTGCCAGTGCCTGAGTTCCTGTACTTCTTCTCTGCCTCTTGCACCACTGCCCATAACAACAGTGCAGTCCAATTCCTCAACAGTAACGGTTGGCCGAGCAAACATGTTTTCCCTTCTCAGATCCTTGGACTGACCGAGACGGCAACCCCCTTCCCCAAACTAAGTGACGAAATGAAACTCTCCCTGTATATTCATTTTCTAATTTCTCCTTTGTTCAGATTTTTTAAATACTGCTTTAATTTGCTTATATTTCTGCCAGCCAAGACAAGTTGAGAGCTGATTTGTGGTAATACAATATAGTTGTACTGAATCTGTGATAATCAGCGATATACAAAAATCACTCTGTCCGCTATATCATTCAGTAATGAAATGGCGCTATTGGCAACATGCTCCCGCTTCTGTCACTGAAACCTCTCACCCCTACCACTTCCACAGCCAGTACCCAGAACTGACAGGTACTAATCCACATTGAATTCACTGACTCACCTGTCAGTCCTGGATCCATCCACGCTTTTCTGCTGCTGTGATGGGTGGAGGGTCCAGCCGAAACCTTGCCAACCGCATGCTGCTGCGCTCGCTCCTGCAGATCTGGCGCCCACATGATTAAATCTTCATCACCCATGTGACACACTGAGCTGGCTAAGGAAGAATGAGGTGCAGCGGCACCTAGTGGTTGGTCAGTGCACGGCAGGCAAGCACTGCAGCAAGGTAAAAAAAAAGCTCTGAGTTGGTTGTCCGTGGACAACCAGCTAATTCAATTGTGCTAGTCTGTCTGTAAATTCTTGTAGCCCGGGACGTCGGGCTATTGGATTTGTCGAACCCTGCTCCCTAGTCACCCAGTCAAAAAATTCAACGAGGTTGGTTTGACATGACCTCCCCCTGGTGAAACCATGCTGCCTTGGGTCCTGTAGTCTGTTGACAACCAGATGTTCCACCAATCTCTCCTTCAGTAGTGCTTCCATGATCTTCCCCACTACTGAGGTGAGGCTGACTGGTCTGTAGTTCCCCACTTCCTCTTTGTTCCCACTTTTGTATAAAGGAACTACATCTGCTGTCCTCCAGTCTTTGGGTACCTCCCCTGTTTCCAGTGATCAACTAAACAGGATTGACAGAGGTTCAGCCACCACCTGTCTTAGTTCTTTAAGGACCCCGGGGTGCACCCCATCTGGCCCCATTGCTTTATCAACTCTTATTCCTTCCAGCTCCTTCAGGATCCTTTCTCATGTAAAGGGACTTGTATCCATTTCTGCACCATTCCCACCCCTTGTACTCCCTTCAGGCCCATTACCCTCCTCTTCCTCAGTAAAGATTGAGCAGAAATACCTGTTCAATATGTCAGCTTTACTGTTGTCACCCTCCACGCAGCTTCTGTCCTCCCCTTTCAGTCTCACTATCCCTCCCTTTGCCTTTCTTTTTTCACTTATGTACCTGTAAAACGTTTCATCCCTTTTACCCACTAATTTTGCAATGTGCTCTTCTATCTGAGCTTTGGCTTCCCTTACTGACCTCCATGCCTCCTTTGCTTCTCCTGGTACTTCTCCCTATCCCATTCTGCCTGTGTCTTTTTGTATTGCCTGAATGCAATCTTTTTGGCTTTCACTTTCTCCACTACCTCCCTGGAAAACCATATTGTCCTCCTCTTTCCTTTCCCCTTGCTAACCTGCTCAATGGATAATTTTGTTGCTCTTGTAATCCCCGTTTTAAATACTGCCCACTGTTCCTCAACCCCTGATTCCTGCCCCATTTCCCCTTAATGCCTCTTTCAAGTATCTCCCCATTTTCCCAAAGTCTGCCCCCCTAAAGTCCAGGATACATGTTTTTGTGTGGTTTGGTTCTGCTCCTTCTGTGATTTCAAATGACAATGACTGGTGATCACTTCCCCAGGTGCTCCCCCACTGTTATCTCCATCACACTGTCCCTGTTTGTGAGTACATGGTCCAGTATTGCCTTCTGCCAAGTTGGTTCCATGACCAGTTGCTTGAGGAAGGCACCTTGAAAGGAGTCCAGGATAAATCTGTTCCTGGTTGATGCTGCTGCTGGGATGCTCCAGTCCATGTCTGGAATACTGAGGTCTCGAACCAGTACTACTTTACCCTTGTCTGCCATCCTTTGGATGGCTAGCATCAGCTCCCTATCTGTTTCTTTCTCCTGGGCTGGTTGTCTGTAGACCACACCTGTGTGGATGGCTGGCCCCATTTTCCTTTCCAGCTTAACCCACAGTATCTCTCCCCCATTCTGTTCCTCCTGGATCTCTGTGGCCTTTATGTAATCTTTCACATAAATTGCCACTCCTCCTCCCTTCCTACCTGCCCTGTCTCTTCTGAATATGTTGTAGCCAGGTATGGCCATCTCCCAGTTGTGGTTATCATTATACCAGGTTTCTGTGATGGCCACAATGTCCAGGTCCGACTGCACCATGACAGCCTCCAGATCCTCCATCTTGTTGCTAAGGCTCCTGGCATTGGCACACATGGCTTTCCATGATCTGAACTCCCTAGACTGTTTAGCTATTCTACTTCAGCCCCTTCCTTCATTGTCCTTTATCCCTGGTTTTCCCTGCTGTCTGCCCTTCTGTTGAATTTTGCCCCTTTTCTGCCTATCCACCTCTTGGGTGCTTATCTCCATCTTTTGCACACTGCTTTGTAGAGATATCCACTCCTCCTGTTCACTGGTTCCACTGCTAGCTGTGGGGGGTGGGCAGTTAGGTACCCTCATTGCTGGCCTGCCACCCCCTTTGGCTAGTTTAAATGCTTGTCTGTGTAGCATTTAAACTTATCATTGAGTGTTTGGATTCTTCTCCAGGATGGATGCAGGCCATCAGGCTTGAACAAGCCTCCATCCCTCCAGGTGGGTCCCTAGTCACCAATGAATCCAAACCCTTCCTCACAGCACCAGTTTTTCGACCATAAGTTAAAGTTCCTGGTGCACGTGTCCCTATGCTGTCCCATGCCTCTCGCAGGTAGTACTTCTGAAAAAGTAATAGAAGTAGCTACTTGCTTGAGACCCCTTCCCAAATTTCCTAAACTCTTTCTGAACTTCTTTTGGCTCCCCATTTGCCAGGTCATTTGTACCTAGGTGGATAATGACATCCAGCTCACCCTCCCATCTTGCCTTCCTGGCGATCCCCAAGATCTTCTTCCCATCCCTCCATGTTGTGGCACCTGGTAGGCACTTCACCTCCCTGTCCTCCCCCTCCTGTGTTCCTAGCTGGATCTCTCTTATGATGGAGTCCCCCACCAGGATTCACTTCCTTCTCCTCTGGGGTCCACTGCTCTCCCCACTGAGGTCACCTCCTTGACTGACCTTCACATCCTTCCCGTCCAGTTCTCTGGGTACAGTTCTATTTGGTTATCCTCATTTGCCAGTGTGGCATATGAGTTCTGGAGTGGAACAGGATCTGGGATGTACTTCTGCCTGACCGCCCTAACCCTCCCTGAGCCCACTGTCATCCAAGTGCTCCTCGTTCTCGGCATCCTTTGAGACAACGGCGTTGGACTGGGTGATCTCTGGATAGGGGTGATGGTACTCCTGACCCAGTTTACGTCTGCTCTGAGTCTGGCTACCTCATCCCACAGTCCAGAGAGATGCATGCAGATAGGGTAGCACCTCAGTGTCCAGAAGGTCTGCCTGAATATGGCTGCCCCACAGCCACTGCATTGCACCACTCCCCACATTATGCTGCACTTATACTGCTATTCCAGTACTTGTCTGTTACTGAAGCTTTCCTAGGATTACAAGTACCTTTGAGCCAAGAGTCTTTTACAAAGGTTCCACATCAGAGAAATACAAATTATGGGGAACATCAAGACAGTTATTACAACAATGTGGACATTGCAAACAGATTACAGATTAATACAATTCAAGGGTAACATTGTAAGCAAGGCAGCCAGCGGCATTTGTCAGAGAAAACAGACAAGAGATAAGAAGTGCCAGAGTCATAGGGAGAGGGAAGAGGAGAGGGGAGGGGAGGGGGGAGAAGGAATGTAGGTAGGGTGGGAGAGGTGAAAAGTGCAGCATTGGGTATACCAAGATATGGAGGGTAGAATCCAGTGGGGGGTTGGGGGACCACTAGAGCAGGCAGGGAAGTGGAGAAACAAGGTTAAGTTGGGCAGTCACAGGAGCTGTTGGTAGTGAGATAGTCCTGGAGCCTAGTTTTAAACATACCAATTGTCGGGGCAGAGGAGATGATGGGGCTAAGGCCATTGAACCAGAGTGGTGCTTGATAAGCAAAAGAGCGTTGTCCCTGTGAAGTGTGATAGTGGGGGACTTTCAGTAGCTGTAGCGTGGATCTCCGAAAGCACCGTTTGTTGATTCGGTGTTGTAACAGAGTTGAGACCCCAGAAGGTGCAAAGCCAAGATAGATTTTGTGGGTGAGACACTGAGCACCAGTGATGAGCCGACATGCCTTATTTAAGGCAGTTAAGAGGTGTCTAAGGGTTGTGGTTGTGGCCGAGCCTTAAATGATGAGATCATAGTCTATTACAGAGATCACAGAGCTCAGGACTGCAACCTTCAAAGCTTCTGGCATGAGGTGTTGTCCGTGTTTGTAGAGGAGACCAAGCCATGTATTAGCAGCTCTAGCTACATTCTCTACGTGAGGTCCATAGGAGAGATTAGGGTCAAGCTGTATCCCTAAGTATTTGAAGGACCCCACCTGATCTAGAGTGTTCCCCTGTGTGGTGGAGATAGCCAAGTGGTGTAGCTTGTGTGCTATGAGACCTGCGGAAGAGCATAGATTTGGTTTTCTTGTCATAGAGGACCAGTTTATGATTAAGAAGCCATGTCTCTACAGAACTGAAACCGAGTTGAAGGTTGTGTTGAAGAGTTGCAGGATCTTTGTGAGTGGAGAATACAACAGCATCATCGGCATATAGTATGATCTGCTCAGAGCAGTGGTAAGGGAAGGAGTTTAAAGGAGGGGGCCCAGTATGGATTCCTGTGGGACACCTGAGCAAACAGGCCGGGTGTCAGAAAGAGCGTCAGCAATTTTTACTCTCTGCGACCGGTTTTCTAAGTAGCTTTTAAACCAGAGAGAAGAGTCATGTGATAGCCCAGCATTCAGTAGTTGGTCGATTAGTAGTCCATGGTGTACTGTATCAAAGGCCTTGGAGAGGTCGATGAAAACAGCCCCTGTGAGAAGGCCATTGTCAAGGGATTTGTGTGACGCTCCAGTGAACTCAAGAAGGGCTGTGGTGGTGCTGTGACCTTTCTGGAAACTGTGTTGTTGTGGACAAGGTATATTGTATTTATCCAAGTGGTCGGTAAGTTGATCAGCCACGATGTGCTTGAGTGCCTTACAGAGTGAGGGCAGTATGGAGATAGGGCGATAATTTGAATGATTCGTCTTATCCACACTTTTATGGAAAGGTGTCACGGTGGCTGTTTTCCATAAGTCCGGGAATTTTCCACAGCTGAGAGAGAGCTTTAGGATTTTTGTTAATGGATGAATTAACTCATCGAGGGTGAGCAACAGAAGCTTAAGGTCCAGGGTGTTGCTACTAGATCTAGATTTAGAGATAGCTGCAGTAATATAGAGGCGAGCTTCATTCAGCCTTACCTCCCTGAAGTAGGAGAGGGGATGGTTAGACTGTGGGGCTGAGGTATTTGGGGAGTAGGCCCTGTTTTTGAAAAAGTCATGGGGTAGGACAGCACTAAGGTCTGAAAAAACCATGTTAAAGATGTTTGCGATCACCTTGGGGGGGGCGAGGGTTGAGGATCCATCAACCATTAACATGGCTGGAGGGGTTTTTGGTTGCTTCCCCGTGACATCCTTGATATTGTCCCAGAAAGCACGACCATTTCCCCATGTATTGGTGAGATCGTCTTTGTAATAGGTGGATTTCGTGATCCGGATGGCTTTTGTGCAGGCATTTTGTGCTTGTTTGTAATTTGGGATGTCCAGTTGTTTGCCAGTGGCCCTGGCAATTGCCAGAGGTGATCCCTTAGTTTCAGCTGTGAGAGAAGAGCCGCGGTGAGCCATGGGTTAGAGGGAGATTTTGTTTTGCGCTTTTTAGCAGGGGCAAAGAGGTCACAGTCTTTGTTGAAAATTGAGATGAAGTGATCAAGAGCCAAGTTAACATCTGTTGCTTCATAGATGGGTAGCCAGTCTTGTAGAAGCAGGTATTGTTTGAGATGTGGAAGTTTTCCATGAGGAAGGACTCTGCTAGTGATAATTTTGGGAGGGGGCTTGAGGAATTTGTTAGACCATGCACATATGACTGGGGAGTGGTCACTGAGAGAGTCTGGGAGCAAGGTTGTACAAGAAATCCTTGTTGGAATAAGAGGTGAGGACCCAATCCAGGAGGGTACTGGTGCCAGTATTGTAGTTAATCCTAGTAGGGGAGTTTACCATTTGTGTGAGGTTAGCAGCTGAGATGGAGTCTTTATAGGCACTGGCGCCCAGCGCTAACCAGTTTATGTTGAAATCCTCTAGTAGAATAAGTTCAGCTTCAGGTGGATGAGAGTTGATAAAGTTTAGGACATCATTTAAGCCATGTTTAGTGTCCCTGGGTGGGATGTATACAGAGACAATAGTCAGAGCTTTATGGTTGGGACCTAGGACGATTTTTATTGGCAGAATCTGAGCCGAGGCAGAAAGTGATGGAGTTGCTACAGGGTGCCATGACAGGGAGTCTTTGATATAGATTGCACAACCACCACCTTTTTTGGATATCCAGTCCAGCCTGTGGACATTGTAGCCCTGTACTGTTACTGCTGAGTCAGGAACTTTAGGCGTCAGCCAAGTTTCCACCACTGCAAGGATGTCAGGGTGGTGCTGGCATATGAAGGCTTGGAGTGCATCCAGCTTTAGTAGTAGGCTGCAGATATTAACGGTTGCAAGGATAAGGGCACCTGGAGTTTGTGTGTGGCCTGAGCTTCTAGGGCCAGGATTGGGATGGATGCTGCCTGAGATAAGAAGGAGGAGGAGGAGGAGTAGGAGTTTTAAGGATCAGAGTCGCAGCTCTTTGAGAGATAGTTTCGATCATTGTTTCCGGGAGTAGACGTTGCAAGGTTCCAGGCGGTATCCCATATGGACTGCAAGGTGGTACAGTGTAGAGAGGTGGCCGCACTTGTTGAGAGTAGTGGTCGGGGTAAGTAACCAGGAATATCCAAACGGTGGACCAAGCATAAGTCTCAAGTGGAAGTGGAGGGTTCCCTTGGAGTAGCAGTGGAAACCAGAGTAGAGGTGGCGGGAGCAGGGGGTGGGGGGTGGCTAGGACCAGGGAGGGGGCAGGGCAAGGAGGAGGAGAGGCGGAGAAAGGCAGAGAGAACCCGGATGGCTTGGCACTAGCACAGTAGGGTGGGAGGGAGTTGAACAGGAGGGAGTAATTTGACTAGCAGGAGGCAGATAGAAAGAGAGATTGAGAAAAGGAGCACCTCAATCAGTAGCACTACGTGGGATGAGAGAAGGGGGATGGGAGGTATAGGCAGAGCAGAAAAAGTTACAAGTGTTGGCCAATAGGCAGTGGGAGGTGGGGTATGAAGAGGAGGGGGTTAGAGGTCTATTTAAGTAAGGTAGGGGAGGTGGGGGGGGGGCAGGCAAAATTTTGCAACAAAACTAGTCCAAAGCCAATGGGCGCAGCGCCCAGAGAGCAAAGCAAGGCAGTGAAGACAGGGCCGGCCAATGAGCTGCTGTTCGAGAGGTGTGTTTACAGATGGTGGGAGAGCATCTGCATTTAACCCCTGTAGGTAGGTAGGAGCTAGAAGCACAAGTGGTTAGAGGTGAGAGTGGATGGCAGGCTCATCTAGTTTTTAAGAAGGGAGAGAGAGAGAGGAAAAGGAGAGCCCGATGAGGAGGGAGCATTGTGATGATAAAAGAACAGAGTGTATGATGTGCCAGATAGGATAGGAGCTACTACCAGAGATATAGCCCTCTAGTGGTGAGAGGATATAATCTGCTAATGGAAAAGTCTGGGCTAGTACCTTGCAGAATCAGCTGAGCTGTAGCTCATGGAGGATTTCTGAACCACTGTTTAGGTTCAAGAAATTGAGGGGTCCCTATCCTAGTCAAGGCTCGCTGGATCCCTGAAATAAAGTAGAAAAACAGGCTTTTTAAAGGCTGGAAAAGGAGGTTTGTTACATCAGAACAAAGAGAATAAAAGAGGTGGGCAGGGTCAGAGAGCACAGCAGACTGTTTGGGGGTTGGGGTGGAGACAGGTTGCAGGCCAGAGAGTAGAAGAAGGATTTACACAGTCAAGGCACAAAATTCACTTCTAATATCAACTCAGAACTTAAAATGACTGTAAGGATTAAACAAATTATTTAACCCTGGCACATAAATTCAACTAGAGATGCAGAGAAAGATACAGTAGTTAGAGATGTGTTCAGCAGGAGATGGTGTGGGCCACTTGGAAATCAGCTTCCACTGGTACCAAATCCAAAAGTCTGGGCTAGTACCTTGCAGAATCAGCTGAGCTGTAACTCATGGAGGATTTCTGAACTACTGTTTAGGTTCAAGAAATTGAGGGGTCCCTGACCTAGTCAAGGCTCGCTGGATCCCTTGCAGAATCAGCTGAGCTGTAGCTCATGGAGGATTTCTGAACTACTGTTTAGGTTCAAGAAATTGAGGGGTCCCTGGCCTAGTCAAGGCTCGCTGGATCCCTTGCAGAATCAATGGAGCTGTAGCTCATGGAAGATTTCTGAACCACTGTTTAGGTTCAAGAAATTGAGAGGTCCCTGGTCTAGTCAAGGCTCGCTCGATCCCTAGTTCCCTTTTTATTAATTTACTGTCCTTAAAATCCTGCCACTGATCCTGAGATACTTTTCTTTAAAGAAGACAAAATAAAAGTGTCAAAACACTTGTCGTGCTGAGGATGGGCTTCTTCCCCCTTATGCCAATCCTACTCCACAACCCCTACTATTCCCTGTGCTTAGCTCCTTTCAATCAGATTTAACAGGGCATATAATTAAGAGTGGGGGGGGGGGAGCAGGGGATGAGGGGGTGAAAATCTGCAGCAATTAAAGACAGCAAAGGAATACACCACCACTACAAACAACCTTCTCCTCTACGCGGATGATACTGTTCTTTATGCCGCACATCCTGTCCCTCTCTCTGTAGCGTACCTTACAAAACTCCTTCTCACAGATTGAACACTAGTTTGCTGAACACAGATTGGTGGTCAACATTAAAAAAACAAAGACGATGCTCTATGGCCACCGCCAAAACAGATCAAAGGATTTCCCCCTGGAAATACTCTCCACCTCTCTCATCCCACTGGAACAGGCCCCAAAGTATAAGCATCTAGGTATTACATTTGACTCTCCCCTGTCATTCCACGAACATATAAAAATCCTCACCTCCACCACCAACACCCGCATTGGTCTCCTTTACAGACATAAAGACTGCCTGCCACCTGAAGTACTTCACCTAGCCATTACCTCCTCAGTCTTATCGTTGGTGGACTATGGCCTCACAATCTATGCTGCCGCCGACCCTATGGCACTTTATCAAATACAAGTAGTCATCAATAAGGCCTGCCGGCTCCTCTCTGGTGCCAACAGAAATACACATACCTGCACCCTATACGCACTCACCAATATCCTCTCCCTTGAGGGAGATTATTATACCAGACCTGTCTCTTTACAAAACAAATCCACATGGGTTTAACCCCAATAGGTGTCATGGCTTCTCTTCAGGCAGCCACCATCTCAGTGTCCACACGGGCTGCCCCAAAAACTATCTGGAAGGTGTCTAGGGTCAGGACCACCCTGGCCCAACGATCCTTCCCCCTTAGAGCTCCATCCTGGTACAAAGCCCTCCCACCAGCTGTCATATCAATCACCAATCTAGGTCCTTTTAAAGCTGCCTTAAGGACCCATATCCTCTGCTCACATCAATGCCAGTGTAACCGGTAACCCGTGGATCCTGCACCATGCTGCTAGGCCACGCAGCCGCCCTTGACCAGACAGTGGAGAGCCCTCACTATTTCTAGCCTACAAGCTCCTCACCTCCCTCGGTTACCATATAGTTGCACTGGACTTTGAATGCATTGTATTATGTATAACACAAGGCCTCCCTGAGTTGGCTTCCTACCAACTCATATCATGCATTGCTTCAGCTACCAACTGTATAAGTCTTAACCGCTTAGGTAAATATGTCAATAGCTCTGCCCTGTTTTAGCTACCAAATGTATAGGCATTAACCCGTGCTCATTGTATTTATACTCTGTATGATTGCTGACCCACATTTATTCTATGTATGTACTGTATGAATGTCTATGTTTTATTCTAACTTGGAGACTTTGGAAACAAGTCTATGATTCAAAGGATTGTAATTCCAATTTCCTAAATAAATAAATACATTTTCAACAGCCAAAAAACAATTCTAAATAAAGACAGCAAAGAAATAACAGTGTCACTAAAAGTCCACAATCTAGGTTTAAAACAAAAATAGCAATGAGCAGTTACTGCAAAGCACGGAAATGAATCTGGATCCTTCCCCTTCTGGCTTCTATCGCCCCTCTACCTTCTGGCCTCCAGTGAGTACATTTTCTGTGCCCAAAGCCAATCCTTGTAGGATCTGTCCTGCAGGCCTTGAATAATTTTTGTTGCTCTACGCTGTACCATCTCTAGCCTGTACCTGTCTTTTCTCAAGTGAGAGCTCCAGAACTGGGCACAGTACTCCAGGTATGGCCTTACCAGTGTTCTGTAGAGAGGTATTAATATCTCCTTTCTCCTGCTGTTAGATCTTCTCCCAATATACCCTGTCCCCAACATCCTAGTTGCCTTGCTGTAGGATTTATTACTTTGGCTAGATTGTTTAAGGGAGCCTCTTTTGATGATTCCTAGATTCCTTTCCTCAGTAGTAGTGTCCAGTTAAACTCCTCCCATCCAATATTCTGTCCTGGGGTTCCCATTCCCAATGTGCTTCACCTTGCTCTTTTTGGCACTGAACTTCAACTGCCAACCCTTGGACCACCTCTTCAACCTTTGCAGGTTCCTCTAAAATTCCCTTACCTTCTCCTTACAGTCCACCCTAACACAAAGCTTAGTGTCATCTGTGAAGAGACACATCATGACCCAAATTGCTCCTCCTAGGTCACTGATCAACATATTAAAAAGGACTGGACCCAGGACTTAACCCTGTGACACCCCACTTGTGACCTCTGTCTCGCCACAGATTTAACTCAATTTACTATTACTCTCTGCTGTCCCCCCCAACCAACTTACCGACACATCTGTGTCCTTTGATGCACCTAGATCCTCGAGCTTCTTCAGCAACCTTCTGTGTTGCACTGAGTCAAATGCCTTGCTGAAATCAAGGAAGATTGTCACTTATCTGCTGTCCTAGTTACCCCTGAGTCAAATACCTTGCTGAAATCAAGGAAGATTGTCACTTATCTGCTGTCCTAGTTACCCAGTCAAAGAATACTATCAGGTTAGTCAGGCAAGACTTCCCTGCCAAGAAACTGTGCTGTTTACTGTCCTGGAGCCCATTACCCACCAGGTAGTCCACTGGGTCCTCTTTGACTAGTGTCTCCATCAGTTTAACCACAACATAAGTAAGACTGACAGGCCGTAAGTTATCCAGTTGCTCCTTGTCCCCACCCTTATAGAGTGGACCTACATCCACTACCCTCCAGTCTTTTGGAACCACTCCTGACTGGATTGAGCTATTGAACAGCCCTGCCAGGGGTTCAGCCAATTCCAGTGCCAGTTCCCTAAGCACCCTCAGATGCATCCCATCCAGCCCGGGGCCTTATCTACCTTCAGGGTTGCCAGTCCTTTGCTGACCCTTTCACTTGTAAATTGTAGAATTTATTTATTTCACTGTATAAAAAGTATTGCTGTGTTCACTGTAGAAAGAGACCAGCTAAAATAATTGAACAGCTAAGTTAGCTATCTATGTCAGACTCATTATACAGAAGTACAGGACAGTGAACTTTAACTGCAGCTATCAAGTCTCATAGCCTCAGACCATTAAATTAAATGAACACACTACTTTTCAATTCTACAGTATCTTCTGTCTCATTTCTTGGATCACTTATCATCAGCCTTCATGTCGCTTTCTGCCCCCTGTCCTTCAGTGTGAAAACTGAGCAGTAGGAGTAATTATGAATGGCTTCCTTCTGCATGCCCTCCTATTACCCTCCCCCCGTCAGCCTAATAATTCCTCTTCTTGTCTTACCTTTTTCCCTGATATACCTGAAAAACTGTTTTCCCCACCCTTAACCTGCTCAGAAATACACAGCTGTGTGTCTGCTTTTGCATCTCTGACTGTTCTCGTGGCCCCCCTTGATTTCACCTGGTGCTCAACCCATTCTTCATCCCCTTGCTTCTCCCTATATCTAATGAAGGCTGTTTTCTTAGCCCTCACTAATATATATGTTCAAGATTGTGTTTGTATAGGTTGTTTGAGCCTTTTGTCAACTGGATTCCAAGATAAGTTCATTTATCTTCAACTATTTGGAAGGGTACTCTGGAGACATCAAGACTGGAGCTGTGGATTAATGATCAGTTCCTCTGATTCTGACCAGGTATTCTTCAAATCAGAAGCCAAACCAAATTAAGCAATAGTATCCAAGACTCTGGCCTTCTCCAAGTCAGGGTCAGATAGATACAACAGTATGTTCACATCAAATAGTGACATGTGTACATTGTGGTTTACTGACAGCGATGTCCTTTATTGTACTTGGGTTTCGCTAGGACTCAATCATCATGGCGAAAAGAAGTGGGGAGAGAGGGCAACCCTTTTGGGTCCTTTGGTAATGAGGAAATGGTCCACAGATATCCTGGTTAGTCCAAATGCTAGCCAGGGGGGCAACATGTATCTGTTTTATCCATTTAAAGGGGAATTGTCATTATTGTACACCTAAAATCACGGGACCTATAGGTCCCGATGAGATAAAATGCATGGACTGTACCTTGTTTAAATATTTTAACTGTTGAAATCTGTAGGTTTATTTGGTCGATTCAGTGACACTCCACTCACCAGTATTGTCTGAGAGTCCCTTGTGGTGAGCTCTCTGATGATACAACTAATGGGATAAGTTGTAGGGGACTCCTATGTGTCAGTATAGTTGCCGTAAAATTGAGACAGATATGAAGGGCATGTTTAGGCTTCTAACTTTGGTGGAATAACTATTATATTTTCTTTATTTAATGACTTTGGTATATAATCTGTAATTGAAAATGAATGAACTAGTCCAACAAGCCAGGGAGTAAATAAATTGCCAAAGGTTGTATAAAATTCAACTGGAAATCCATCTGGGTCTGGTGCTTTGCCAGATTGGGGGGATTTAATTGATAGGTCAACTTCATAAGTGGTGAATTATTGGTCAGCTGTGTATTTTTGTTCTTGAATTATACTGGGAATAGAGAAATGTGATCCAGGAATGACAGATCATCCTTTTCTTGGATGTGTAAAGTTCTGAGTAAAATTGTTTAAACTGTGAATTTATTTCCTCTGATATGTTAGTACATTGTTTTTGTGGTCCTGCTTCTATTTTTCTATGATCTTGTCAAAATATCCTTTAAAGGACAACTAAACAAACTTTTTTTGGTAGTTGCCAAGTTAAAAAAACAAAATCATTTATTTAATTTATTTAAAAAAAAATCATGGTGAACTAGAGCTGGGGGTGGCATTTTAAAAGATATTGCTCCTTACCTTTGTAATTGAGGTTTCACCCTTTTCATCAGCTTATAAATATAGTAAACAAAGATCTCTGAATTTCAAAATTGGCACTGCGATCTAGCCATAAAATGGCACCGATGTGAGACATGATGACATCATTGGAGTGGTACAGCTATTACAGAGTAATAGTAGCCTGATGTATCAGCCCATTTGAGCTCATACTGTGAAAATTCTAAAGCCCAACAACATGCTAATCGGCACCTAACACATGTATCAGACTCACAGAATAACAAATGCAAACCAAGGGCTGAGTGGTCTGACAAAACAGTACCTTCATAGAGGGACCAGTACAAGACAAAGAGTGCATTGCTGCAATCAATTTAACTTGCTTTCATTTGAAACATAAGGCTTTGGATCTTCCTGCGAGATACATATAAGAATTCAAGGTAAAAATTACTAAGTATTTTTTGAGGTTTTGTAAATCTTTCAAGCAAAAACAACCAAACCAAAGTTAATCCTGATGCCAGGAGAATACATACCCACATCCTTTTAGAGCTCACAATAGTGAGTCTGATATGGAACCTAGAGTGAAAAGTGACAAACAGAAACATAGAAACATAGACAACGACAGCAGAAAAAGACCAATGGTCCATCCAAACTGCCTGAGCTCCCTATCTAACCCTAGGACTTATTGTCCATCCAAGGTCCTAGTCCTCCTCCTTCTGCTATTCTCCTTCCAGATTCTGTCACCACTGACTGACCACTATACCATTAATTATCCCAGCTGTGCTTGAAACCAACAACTGTTTTTTTTTTGTTTTGTTTTGTTTTAGTTGCTTGACCAGGAGTAGCACACTAAGCTGAAAGCTTTTTTACAGGTGCGACCTGGGAGCACAGGGAAGTTAAGTGACTTGCTCAGGGTCACACAGTATGCAAGTGGAAGCTGTGGGATTCCAACCCAGGTATGGTCTGCTGGATGTCACCAGATTTGCAGCTCAGAGCCTTAAACCACTGCGCTATACTGCCTCACCATCTTGGCTGGTAGACTGTTCCAGGGCTTCACCACCCTTTCTGTAAAATAGTACTTCCCCATTTCTCTCCTGAACCTCCCTCCTGTCAGTTTCAATTCATGGTCCCGTAACTCCGAATTAGCATTCAAGCTAAAAAGTTCCTCACTATCCACCTTGTTTATTCCTTTTAGGAACTTGAAGGTCTCCATGATATCTCTCCTCTCCAGCCAGTACATGTTTGGTGCCTTGAGGCATTTCTCATAAAACTTGCCCTGTTGGCATGGAATAATTTTTGTCACCATCTCCAGCCTGTCCCTATCCTTCCTGAGGTGAGGGCTCCAGAACTGGGTGCAGTACGCCTCACTAAAGATCTTTAATGGTGTAGTATTACTTCTTTCCTCCTGCTAGAAATATATCTTCCTGTACTTTGTCCTAGGGTTCTTATTTCCTAGATAAATTACTTTGCACTTTTTGCCATTGAATTTCAATTGCCAAACCATAGACCACCCCTCTAGCTTTTGTAAGTTATGCTGCATTTCCCCGATTCCTTTGTTGCTATCCACCCTTGCACATAGCCTAGTGTCATCTATGAGGATACACAGCCTGATGTGGATATCCTCTCCAGTGGCACTGATGAACATATTGAAGAGGACCGGGCCCAGGACAGAACCCTGTGTCACCCCTCTCATGACCTCCCTCTCTTCTGATTTTACCCCGTTGACCACAACCCTCAGCTGTCTACCCTTTAGCCAGTTTTCTGCTCACTTTACTATGTCCTTAGCTGTACCCAGACCCTCCATTTTCATCAGCAAAAGGCATCTGTGGAGCACCGCATCGAAAGCCTTGCTGAAGTCAAAATAGAGCAAATCCCTAAACAATTCCATCAATACCCAATCAAAGAAAACTATCATGTTCTTCTTATAGTACCCCCTGCTATGAACCTGTGCTGTTTACTGTCCTGGAGACCGATGCTCGCCAGGTCGTCCATGAGGTCTTCCACAATCAATGACTCCATCAGCTTCCCTACAGTGGAGGTCAGACTGACAGGTCTGTAGTTCACCCCTTTATACCTTGTCCCCTCCCTTATGGAGTGAAACAATGCCTGCCACCTTCTAGTCTTTCAGAACTATCCCCGTCTGTAGTGATCAGCGGAAATGTCCTAGCAGGGGCTCAGCCAGTTCTGTTGCCAGTTCTCTGTGAATCCTTGAATGCAATCCATCTGGTCCCAAGGCTTTATCTGTCTTTAGGACCACCAGTCCTTTCTGGACCCTCTCACTTGTAAATATTGTCTGTGGCATCTCCGAGACCCCCTTATCTGCTGCTTTGATGGCACTTTCAGGTGAGGGTCCGTCTTCCTCCCTGGTGAAAACTGAATAGAAATAATCATTGAGGATGGTGGCCTTTTGCCCGTCCTCTTTATCACCCTCCCCCCCCCCTCCAACAATCTAATGATTCTCCCTCCTCTCTTTCTTGAAAATATCAGAAGAAATGTTTTTCTCCACCTTTGACCATTTTTGCAATGTGCAGCTCTGTGTCTGCATTTGTCTCACTAACTGACCTCTTTGTTTCCTTACTTCTCAGCAAATATTCTTCCCATTCTTCCTTTTTTTTGTTGTTGGCCTGGTAGGCCCACTGAGACTAGAAGTCCCTTTTTCAGGGGCGCCCGGGGGAGGGGAAGGGGGATACAGATGGTAACCAATTGAAATTGAACCAGATTAAGCTGCTGGTGGTATTTTTAATGAATGGGGAAAATTTGGCCAGCACACCAGGGATTAGAAATTCCCCTACTCTTTTGGAGAAGTGCCATGGGATCTTTAACATCCACCTGAACAACCACCAGAGCAGGCAGACGGGACGTCGGTTTAACTTCTCATCCGAGCTTCTCTTTGTACTTGCAGAAGACCTTTTCCAGAATCAAAGATGGCCACCATGCTGGATGTGCTATCCACGGGGCACTGTTTGTAGTTTGGTTTTAACTTGTAATTATTTTAATTTTGTGCTACTGGTGGTGTAACTTTTTATTTATAGATTATACGAAATACAGCATATACCATATATCATACATCATAAATAGAGCCTGCTGTCAAAATCACACCGTGGTACAGGAATAAAATTTCACAAAATGCACAGTATTAATTATTCCACCCTACAGTGCAACCAACAACCTTTAGGTAGTATAGGAGTTAATTCTCCGGCAAGATAAGAATGTAGGATATGCCACTCTCACCTGTATATGACAGACATAAGCTATTTGTCATTATTTCTGCCCCTTGTAGGAACCTATACAGTAGCGGAGGGCTGAACAAACCTATTGAGTAGAAATTAAACAAGGTTAATACACTTAGGTTGCCTTGGCTCAATTAAGTTGCACTGCACCCCTACCATACTAGTTAGCCCTGCTAACCGGCAGGGAGGAAGACTTTTAAAAGGATATTGCCATAAGTTCACAAATTGAGTGGGGTAAGAAATCCCCAAATGATGAGGTTCCTTTCAGTAGGCAGGAAATTCAGTAACAGAACTTGAACAGTAAAGTCCCCAACGTGGCTCACAATAAACTCAACATTAAGTCTCAGTCAAAAGCTCAGTCTTATCAAGATGGGAAACCTTATCCTGGGGGAAGAAAGGCCCAAATTAGATGTCCCAGCATCAGTCATTTGTGTCCGATTTGGAACCTGAATCTGGAGCGGTTGCCTTTTTAGTCTCCGATTTCTGGGCTTCTATTAATTTATGTGCTAAGGCTGCAGCTGCTTCAGGGTCATTTAATAAATTAATCTTACCCGCACACTTAACCTGGAGCTTTGCCGGGAACAACAGCTGGGCCTCAATCCCATTCTCCAGGAGCAATTTCTTTGTGGTTTTTAGTGCTTTTTTCCTGTTTTGGGACTGAGATGAGATATTTGGAAAAAAGGCAATCCTGCTTCCTTCCCAAATTATATCTCCCCTTTGTCTTGCCACACGCAGTAAGGAAATGCGACTCTCTGGGTTACAAAGGATAATAATAGCAGTTAAGGGCTGCACAGTTCCCTGGCCTCTTCTGGAACGCATAGGTATGGCAAAGGCCTTGATTATTGAGGTCCCGGACTCAGCAGGCAGTAACGCCAAATCAGAAAAAAGCAGTCTATTTACTGCTGGCATGATTTCTGTGGTCGACGCAAACCTTGGGGGAAAGCCCACGATGTGGACCATTGATTGCCTTTGTGCATTTTCTAGGGCTTCTATCTTAGCTCTTAGAAAGGCGAGGTCCTGCGCAGCAAACGTGGTATTCCTCATACACTGGGCTTCTCTCTCCGACTTGAGCTCCAGGATATTGGTCTCTTTAGCTTGTAGTTTTCCATCAATTTCTGTAAAACGAGCCTCCACTGCTGCTAACTGCAGGTTCGCTTCCTCTACGGTTTCTTGTATTTTTTGGAGGAGAGCCAAAATTTGAGGATTTGGTGCTTCACTCGCTTTTAAGTCTGCCAAGGAAGATGGCCCTGATCCTGCACTGCTTGATGTGTGCGACGAGGAGAGAAATGCATCCATACTGTGCGCAGCATGTCGTTGATCATTTTTAGGTCCCATCTTGAAATTCACCGTACTTCCGACAGTGAATTAAGCTATTTCGGGCTACCGATCAATTCGTAATGTGTTAAAATTAGGCTTTTGCTTTCCGACGAGTCAGGAGCTGAAAATTAGGCGTCCGCCATGATGGGAGCTCAACAGCGCCCCCCCCATTTTAGTCCCATTTTAAGAGCTGTGTAGTGCCACTATAGTGCAGCCAATTATCGTAAGTCAGCATTTTAACTTTAGTGCGGCTGCATTTATTTGTTTTGATCAGAGTAGTGGTAGTGGGGTTTAAATTTAGTTAGACAGGTTAGTGAGGCAGTGAGAGGAGCTAACTTTTTTATTTATTACATTCTCAGTAAGTCACAGTTCCCCCTGGCATGCTTTATGTCCTCCACACGAATATGAGCTAACACCATGAGTGAATTATTTACTTTGATCGGGACTGCCTGCTAGTTGGAAACCTCCATTTGGGCATCACATCAGACCCAGTCCTTGAGAGCTCTACAAGCTGTCAGTGGAAAAGCCTGGAAAGAGGAGGGTGTATGCTGGTTGGTCCAATACCCATTCTGCCTTTCTGGAGCTGTTCTACTCTCCTGAGTGAAGTGATGGACTGTGGAGCAACTGTAACCTTGGGGGCCTCTGATTCCAGGTCCCCTCCTGTTACATTTAGGATGGGTGTCTTTGGAGGGTGTAGTGGAAGTTGCTGTCAGAGAGAGGTGGAAGGTGTCTGGCTCAGTCTGCTGGAGTTCAGACTGGGTGCCAGAGTTACCCATGGAGAGGGAGCCTCAGAGCCTGCTGGGGGTGTGAGAGCTGGTGGGCTTGGAAAAACTCTTTTTCTCATATGGGGTGTTGAATGACTCTTGTATACCGGAGGTGGTAAACTCATTTAATAAATTCATTTAAGAACTGATTTTTGCCACTTGGCTGGAACAGTTCTAGTGAGAGCAGAACGGATCCTCAAGTTTAGATAAATCTTTGACTTTTGGTGCCAGCACTGGGGGAATTGATAAGGGAGTCTCTACAGTGAGAGAGGCAAGACTGTCTTATTTAAACATCTTTGACTTACTATCTGCAATCTTTCGAACCTACATGGTTCTTCTTCAAAAGGAAAATGGCAGTTTTCTTAAAAAGAGTTCTTTTTAAAGTACCCATAACTTACACATTTTACACATGAATGTCACAGATCAGCGAAGTAATTAGCTGAGAAACACAACCAGAGATAAGAAAATAATCTTTAAAATTCTAGTTCTGTGTAGATCAAATGTCACAGAAGGAATGTTCTATAGAAGTAAGTCTATAAATTATCTGATGTTAAATGTCTAAGTAAAGAGAAACTGGAGAGTGTGTGTGTGTGTGTGTGTGTGTGTGTGTGTGTGTGTGTATATGAAGACCTCAGAGACTGAGCATATGAGGTTGTGGGTCCAGTCCTCTGTAGTTTGAGTGAGGGGTGTTAATTGTCTGGCCTCTGACCTCAGCTACGTGATAACTGGAGGTGGGGCTTAGTCAGAGTTGAGGTAGCAAGTGAGTTTTATTTTCTCAGAAGAAGCCAGAAGGGGAAGGAAGGAAACATATTCAATTCAGTGCTTTAGAGTAACTGGTAATTGCTATTTTTCTTTTAAACTTAGATTGTGGGCTTTTAGTGACACTGTACTTTCTTTGTTGTCTTTACTTAGAATTGTTTTTGGGCTGTTGGAAAATTTAAAACGTAGTGGTGGTGTATTTCTGTGCTGTTTTAATTGCTGCAAATTTTATCTTGGCTTGTCTGACTGCCCTGTAGTTTGAGTGAGGGGTGTTAATTGTCTGGCCTCTGACCTCAGCTACGTGATAACTGGAGGTGGGGCTTAGTCAGAGTTGAGTAGCAAGTGAGTTTATTTTCTCAGAAGAAGCCAGAAGGGAAGGAAGGAAACATATTCAATTCAGTGCTTTAGAGTAATTGGTAATTGCTATTTTTCTTTTAAACTTAGATTATGGGCTTGTAGTGACACTGTACTTTCTTTGTTGTCTTTACTTAGAATTGTTTTTGGGCCGTTGAAAATTTAAAACATAGTGGTGGTGTATTTCTGTGCTGTTTTAATTGCTGCAAATTTTATCTTGGCTTGTCTGACTGCCCTGTAGTTTGAGTGAGGGGTGTTAATTGTCTGGCCTCTGACCTCAGCTACGTGATAACTGGAGGTGGGGCCTTAAAGAACTAAGAGAGGTGGTGTCTGAACCTCTGGCTATCCTGTTTAGCCGATCACTGGAAACAGGGGAGGTACCCAAAGACTGGAGGACAGCAGATGTAGTCCCCTTATACAAAAGTGGGAACAAAGAGGAAGCAGGGAACTACAGACCAGTCAGCCTCACCTTGGTAGTGGGGAAGATCATGGAAGCACTACTGAAGGAGAGATTGGTGGAACATCTGGTTGTCAATGGACTACAGGATCCAAGGCAGCATGGTTTCACCAGGGGAGGTCATGTCAGACCAACCTTGTTGAATTTTTGACTGGGTGACTAGGGAGGTGGATCAGGGAGGCAGTGGACTGGCCTATCTGGACTTCAGCAAGGCCTTTGACACTGTGCCACATAGAAGACTATTACACAAACTGGGGAATATGGTGTGGGCAGGACAGTAGTGTGGTGGGTAGGTAACTGGCTGGGTGGCAGGACACAGAGGGTGGTGGTAAATGGCTGTCAATCCACAGAGGAAGAGTGACCAGTGAGATACCACAGGGATCAGTGCTGGGACCGGTCCTATTCAACATCTTCATCAGTGACATTACGCAGGACCTAGAAGGCAGAATTTCACTGTTCGCTGATGACACAAAGCTCTGTAATAGAGTAGACACACCAGAGGGTGTAGACAGAATGAGAAAGGACCTGCAGAAACTTGAAGAATGGTCAGGGTTTGGCAGTTGAAATTCAATGCAAAGAAGTAAGATAATGCATATGGGGCACAAAAACCCTGGCACAATATATCAGTTGGGTGAGGATATAGCATGCACCAAGCAGGAAAGGGATCTTGGGGTTATCATCTCGGATGACCTCAAGGTAGGGAAACAGTGTGACAAGGCAGCAGGTAAAGCAAATAGGATGCTGGGATGCATGCAGGAGGGCATCATCCAGCAGGAAAAGGGAGGTCATAATTCTACTATACAAGACACTAGTGAGGCCCCCACTGAGTACAGTGTACAGTTCTGGAGACCATACCTACGTAAGGACATAGACAGGTAGAGAAGGTTCAGAGGAGGGCAACAAAGATGGTGCATGGATTGCATCACAAGTCTTATGAAGACAGGTTGAAGGAACTGAACATGTACTCCTGGAGGAGAGGATGGAGAGAGGGGATATGATAGAGACATACAAGTATCTTACAGGGAGGAACAGGGTGCAGGAATACACTATTTTTAAGCGAAAAAGATGTTCTAGGACTAGAGGGCATGGGATGAAGTTGGAAGGAGGATGATTCAGAGTAAACATGAGGAAGAATTTCTTCACAGAACGGGTGGTGGACAAGTGGAACACCCTGCCAGAGGAAGTGGTGGGGGCTGAAGCAATCACGGGATTTAAGAATGTATGGGATAGACATAAAGGAATTCTGGAGGTCAGGGGTAAGGGGCAACAGACTTCTAGGAAGACATAAACTGAACTTACAAGCTCAAATGGGCAGACTGGGTGGGCCATAGGCCCTTATCTGCCGACACTGTCTATGTATCTATGTATGTGTCTATGTATCTACAGTATGTAACTTCTTGCCCAGTACTTTGAGGTGAGCCCCCTCAGAGGAGGCCTTTAAAAGGGGCTTGAAAACCTATTTATTCCAGCAGGCGTTTGGGGTGCATTTGTAATATTTTGTAACCCCTTTAAGTAATATTTATTAATTGATTATTTATTTATTAATTCTTTTAGAGTGTGATGGATCTGTACATGCTGATTATAGTTATGGCAAAAGATGTTATTGTAATGGCACCATGAGCCTCCGGGGAAGGGCACCACGCATAAATAAAGCGCACTACTACTTCTTTTTCTTGGCTCCCACTGCTTCCCTGACTTGTGCAGAGAACCGTAATGGAAATAATAGCATAATAAAATGCAATTCAGTATTGTTTGATCATTTGAGATAAATGTGTCGGTTTGGTTTTACTGTAATGAAGTGAAATGCGTAATGCTATCTCAACAGTTCTAGAGTATACTGCAAGACATCTCTACTATAAAGATAAATGTATATTCCCCTCCAGCTGTGTGCTGTGATTTTTTTTGGTAACTCAGGTTTATTGAGAGACAGGAATACAGTACAGCAGTATATACAGCGCTGTACAACTTCAGAGTTCCCAGCACTAATTTTCCATTCTGTCTTCACATATCTTTTATAGTTTCAACAATATTGTTTGAAATAACATTATCATCTTTTGAACCTGTGAGGTCCTGCAGTGTAGTTCATATATGCTGTAAAGTCCAATAAAGTCTGCTACTGTCCTTTCTCCAAAAATAACTGGTTTCTTTTTCATTTTTTAAAGTTTTAAACTGTTGTAACAACAGCTCAATAAAAAGTAACCTCATTAACAAGAATAATTGTATCTATCACTGTTATTTCAACCATATTAGAGTCTTATCAGTGAATCACCCAGGTATATTGTTAAGGCTACAGTTTCCCCTTCCCCCCTCAGTGAACTGCCCTTTACGTCACCCACTTCTCCAGGTGTTTTCCCCTATTAAGTCTAAGGTTTGTGTGATTTTTTTCATGTCTGCTATTTGCTGGATCTTCCCCTGCCACTCAGTAATAGTTGATATAACTGCAGAGAGTCAGTGGTAAGTAAAACTTTTAACGGCCATAAAAAAAAAAAAATGAAGCAACTCTCTTCAGCTGTGGAGGGGCAAACCCCAATACTGGTGTTTGAAAGACAAATGAACTCAGCAGACCTCAAATGCTTTCCAGTTCCACACAGGGCCGCAGTAATGGGGGGTAAGTGGGGAAGTTGTCCGGGGCCCCGAGCTCAGGAGGGGCCCTGCTGGGGAGCTGGCATTACCTCTGTCATTAGCTGGTTTGAGAAACGGGGGCCCATTCCAAGTGACTTGTCTGGGGCCCCAGGATTCATAGCTGCAGCCCTGGTTCCACATGAACTAGTTGCTAGTATCTGGATAAGGGGACAGACCCAAAATATATCATAATGTGGTCCCTTACCATGGTACCGTCTCCAGCATGTACTTGAATTTCCCTGGGTAAAATGTATAGCTATTTTCTGCCATGCAGGGGAGGAGGTAATCTTCCAGCCTTTTTCTAAAATGCCTGTCCAGTTCACAGCTGAAACTGGTTGGCCCAACTCTCCCTCCCAGCATTTCCTAACTTTATGTAAAGGTATGACCTCCAGATTCCTGCAACACATTGTACACAAT
Organism: Neoceratodus forsteri; assembly: GCA_016271365.2. Classification (NCBI taxonomy): domain Eukaryota; kingdom Metazoa; phylum Chordata; order Ceratodontiformes; family Ceratodontidae; genus Neoceratodus; species Neoceratodus forsteri. Next base: position 516,984,640 of record CM028137.1, read on the forward strand.
AGAAACTGATCTACTTTTATCCTTTAGTCGGATTGCCCAATATAGGTAATCTTCCAATTTGGACAGCCCTCATGGAGACATGGTGTAACGAGAATCAGGGCTGGGAAATGACATTTCAGGTTGCAACCTGTTCAGGAGGGACAGAGTGGCAGGAAGGGGGAGGAGTGGCTCTATATGTAAAGTACAACATAAAGGCCACAGAAATTCAAGTGCAGCAGGGGGGAGGAGAGATACTACGGGTTACACTAGAAAGAAGAAGGGGGGGCATCCCTTTGCACAGGGGAAATATATTGACCACCAGCTCAGGGGGAGGAGGTAGATAGAGAGATGATGCTAGCAATCCAAAGGATGGCATACAGGGGGAGAGGCGTTGCTGGTAGGTGATCTCAATCTACTGGACATGGATTCGAGCATCCCACAGCAGCAACTGCTAGGAGTAGGAACATCTTGGACTCCTTACAGGTGGTATTCCTTAGACAGCTGGTTGTAGTACCCACACGGGAGGAGGTAATACTGGACCTAGTTCTAACTAACGGGGACAGTGTTGCAGGGGTTACAGTAAGGGAGCACCTAGGGAACAGTGATCTTTGATCAGTGTGGTTTGAAATAACTGAAGAGGCGGAGCCAATACACGCAAGGACAAAATTACTAGACTTTAGGCGAGCGGATGTTAGAAGGATGGGAAAATGCCTAGAGTAGGCACTGGTCAGAATAGTAGAAAAAAAGGGGGTAGAGGAACAGTGGGAGACGATTAAAAAAGGGACTAAAATGGCAGCACAACTCTGTGTCAAACAGTTGAGCAAGGGGAAGAGAAGGAAGAGGTCACTTTGGTTTTCTAGGGAAGTAGCAGAAAAGGTTAAAGCTAAGAAAATTACATTTAAACAATAAAAAGGACACAGGAGGAGGCGGAGATATCTGGAAAAGCAAAGGGAGGAGGTGGGAAGGTTGTTAGGGAATCAAAGCATAAACAGAGGAATGCATAGGAAACTCATTGGTGGGGGGTACAAAACCTTTTACAGGTATATCAGTGAAAAAAGGAAGGCAAAGAGGGGGTTGTGAGTTTAAAGTGGGAGGATGGGGGGAGAGTGGAAGATGACTGCCAGAAAGCCGATATACTGAACAAATACTTCTGTTCAGTTTTTACAGTGGAAGGGGCAGGAAATGGGCCAGCAATAGAAGATAAGGGCATGAAGGGCAGAGAGATGAGCACTGGTCCTTTTACAATGGAAAGGCTGATTTGAAAACCTCAGGGAGGTCGTGAGGCGCTGGTAGCGCTGCCCTCCCGCCGCGGATCGCTTCAATGGGACCCCCCCCACACGCCCTGAGACACGGAGGTCGCGAGGGCCGAGTCCCTCCCCAGGAAACCACTGCAGCAGAATCAGACTCACGAAGACCAGGCTGATTTGAAAACCTCAGGGAGGTTGTGAGGCGCTGGTAGGGCTGCCCTCCCGCCGCGGATCGCTTCAACAGGACCCCCCCCACACGCCCCGAGACACGGAGGTCGCGAGGGCCGAGTCCCTCCCCAGGAAACCACTGCAGCAGAATCGGACTCACGAAGACCAGGCTGATTTGAAAACCTCGGGGAGGTCGTGAGGCGCTGGTAGCGCTGCCCTCCCGCTGCGGATCGCTTCAACGTGACCTCCCCACACACATGCCCCGAGACACGGAGGTCGCGAGGGCCAAGTCCCTCCCCAGGAAACCACTGCAGCAGAATCGGACTTACGAAGACCAGGTACTATCTTCCTCTGGCGACAGGCTATCGTGCCTGGGTGGACTGCATCCCTACAGGACTCCGGTCTTCCTCCTTAGCCTTTTTAAAAAAAAAAAAAAAAAAGCATCGGTGTACTAGTGGAGATAGTTTTTTTTTCCCTTCATTTTGCCTCCCAAGCCTGCCTTTCTTGCTATACTTTGTCTGTTACCTTAATCGCTGACCTGCATAGCCACAGTGTTCTTACCTTATGTAGACAGTTACCTTTAAGAGAAAAAAAAAAAAATAGTATGAAAGGATAAATGTTTGATCGATGGGAACCCTAGGTTTGCCTGTACGACAGCCTGCCCTCTGCTAGCTCTGCCGCCTATTGCAGTAAGCAGTGGATAGCTGGTTAGGCAGTTGCTATCTCCAGCAGCAAAAGTTCATTCGAGCCCCAGGCAGCTTTTTATTTTTTTTTTTGTTTTGTCCGCGCCCTCGTACTGTACTGCTGTAAACACCCTGGGACCAATCAAATTATGGCCACTGCTTAATCCACGAACCTGTGCCCTATTTAAACTCACCCTCTCTCCTTCTTCTCCTCAGGCTGATTTGAAAACCTCAGGGAGGTCGTGAGGCGCTGGTAGCACTGCCCTCCCGCCGCGGATCGCTTCAATGGGACCCCCCCACACACGCCCCGAGACACGGAGGTCGCGAGGGCCGAGTCCCTCCCCAGGAAACCACTGCAGCAGAATCGGACTCACGAAGACCAGGTACTGTCTTCCTCTGGTGACAGGCTATCGTGCCTGGGTGGACTGCATCCCTACAGGACTCCGGTCTTCCTCCTTAGTGGAGGCCCGCTCGGCCTGTCGCCGCTCCCCCCACCCCACCACCGCCCTTGGTGAACATGTGTATTTATGAGAAGTCATGTGAGCTCTATAGCCTATCAGCTCACTTCTCCATTTGCAGACTATCACCATCACCCACTAGAGGCCGCTCTCTTAATCATCTTCCCTCCAACCTGTTTCTGTAAAAATAAAGCAACAACACTAGGTGCTGCTAACTTTAGCAACCTCTTCTTCCATCCTCCCTGTTCCCCTACACTCCGCAGCTCTGTAAAAACCCCTACCATGTGCCCCTCTCACCCTTGGGATACCTTGCTCATTGAAATAATTACCCTGGAATGGCCTGGCCTCAAAAGGGCGATGGCGCTCCATCCAACAATGCTGTTGGCCCACCCACTGGCCCTCTCCTGCCTTAACCCCCCCCCTCAGTCTTTCATGCCCTCTGCCCAGCACTCTACTACTGCTCAGGGGTGACATCGAACTCAATCCTGGCCCTTTCTCCCCAAACTGCGTGCTCAGGACCCTACTACCCCTCTCCTGGACTAACTCTGGGGGCTCAGACTGGTTCCATGAACATTGGGAGCTCTGCGCGCAGGTGCGCCGACCTTGAGGCCTGGACCCAACTCTACCAGCCGGACATCTTGGCGGTGACTGAGACTTGGCTAAAGCCTGACATCCTCCCTCATGAGGTCGAACTGATGGGATATCAAGCCATCGAAGGACAGACTCCTCAAAAGGGGGTCTATTCTATCTAAATCCTTTAAATGCCACCCGATGGACCTACAAGAGGTAGATGATACTCAGGCTGAAGTATTATTTTCAAACTTGTCCTCGGAGGTACAAAGCCCCTCTACATCAGATGTGCCTATCTCCACCTCAATCTGCAACCCCTCCTTGAATCCCTTACCAGTGCCATCCTTCAACTCCCCCCAAGGGAGAAAATCCTTCTAGGGGATTTTAATCTCAACTGGCTCGCCCCTAACTCCTCTCGAGCAAAAAACCTCATGCTGGACGCATCCCTTACCCAGGTGATCAACTTACCAACCAGGCACAATGCGAAAACTGGCAACCATTCACTTCTTGACTGGGCACTTACCTCCAACCCCACTCGGATACTGTCCGCCGGGATAATGGTGGACTCCTTGAGCGACCACTGCCCTATCTTCTGCATCTGGTCTAATAAACCTCCCAGGCCGGTGGCTAGGCTGATTGTTGCAAGAAATTACAGCAGATTTGAACCAGCAACCCTCTGCGCTGACCTCTTCAAGGCGGAATGGTGGCCTATCGTCTCCCTTCCCACTATTGACGCCCTCCAATACTTTCGAGACGCCCTGGGCATAGTAAACTGTCATGCCCCTGAAAAACTAAGGGTTCAGGCAAGTGCCATAAATGGCTATACCCAGAGCTGAAACACACCATGGCTCAGGGACAAAGCATGGGGACTCTACAAATCCTCTGGCACAATATCTGACTGGGAGAACTACAGGGCTTGCACAACAAGTGTAAACAGGCCACAAAACTGGCCAAATCTAAATACCTCCGTGACCTCAAGTGACTAACCTAAGTGACCCAAAGTTCTGGGGCCACATAAACTCCCTCCTGAAGGGTCACATGCAGGAACAAAGTGCCATGGTCTTAGCCGGAAACACTCCGACAGATGACCCTACTAAGGTGGCTGAAGCCTTCAGTGCCTCCTTTTCCCATCCCCCTGCCTGCTCCCCAACCGTGCCGGGACATCCTCCTCCCACCCACCTCGACGCAGATTTCTCTCGTCCTTTATTCCACCTGACACTTGTGGACCCCTGCACAGTGCTACCACTACTTTGCAAAATTAACCCTGAATCATCTACTGGTAATGATCAGCTGGAACCTCGCCTACTGAGGGCTGCGGCACCTGCCATTGCCTACCCTGTTGCCCTACTCATTAACCGATCCCTTCAGGAAAGGTCAGTGCCCACCAAATGGAAAGGTGCCACCATAGTTCCAATCCATAAAAAAGGAACCCGGGATAGGGTGGAGAATTATAGGCCCATCTCCCTCCTCTGCCCTCTGGGAAAAATCCTACTAGTCTACGATCAGCTGCAATGCTATCTGGAACAGCACCTACTCCTCTCTAAGGTCCAGCATGGTTTCCGGAAAGACCATAGCACGGACACTGCCCTAGTCAGATTGACTACCGACATACTCAATGCCATGGACCAGGGCACCCCTATGGGGGCGCTATTCATCGACCTCTCCAAGGCCTTTGACGTGGTCAGTCATAAGTTACTCTTCTCAAAACTTCAAAGGCTTGGCTTGGATCAACTCTCTCTCTCCTGGGCCACTAGCTACCTGACAAACAGAACTCAGACAGTACGATGGCAAGGCATTAACTCAAGCCCCAGACCGGTGATCTCTGGGGTACCCCAGGGCTCCATACTAGGACCCCTGCTGTTCTCCCTGTTTGTGAATGACATAGCTGAGGTGTGTGCACCCAGCAATCTACTGCTCTACGCTGATGATACAGTAATCTATCACAGTGACCCCCAATCCTCCGTTATCCAACGGAACTACAAACCTGCCTAGCAAAACTTGAAACGTGGTTAACTGCCAACCAACTCAAGCTAAACGAGGACAAGACAAAAGCTGTCCTCTTTGGGACCCGGCGACTGGGTAAAGACCGTAGTGGTCTTCTCTCTATAACATCAGCTCGAGGAATGCATGTCGAGGTCACTGACCAATTTAAGTATCTTGGGATTACCCTTGACCAGGAGCTAACCTTCAAACCCCATATAGATGTCCTAACAAAAACCATCCACCAGAGACTGGGCTTGCTATACTGCCTTGGGAACTCCCTCTCTGGAGAGGCACGTAGAGCCATTGCTAACTGCAACCTCCTCCCCTATTTACTGTACGGTTCTCCAATATTACAATCCCTCAGAGAGACTAAGCTAACCAACCTCTCCACCCTCTACCACCGTATTGCTCGTTTTGCAACCCACTCCTCCCCTAGGCGGCACCACTGTGAAGCTCTTAAGGATCTTAACTGGCCATCACTCAAGCTTAAACTATCTTTTTCCCCTGCCTGCCTTTCCTACAAACTCCTCTCCACACACCATCCACCTCACCTCAGTGACCTGCTTACCCCTAAAGTCCCCCTCCGCAACCCGCGGTCTGCCTCAAGTCGACTCTTGAACATACCCCGCATCCGCACCAATCAAGGAAAACGCTCCTTCCAGTTCACCACCCTCACTTCTGGAACTCGCTCCCCTCTTCCCTGCTCGACAAACCCTCCCTCTCCTCTTTCAAGGCCGGTCTCAAAGTCTACCTCCTAGAACTGAGCCTCTGCTGCTGCAACCACTAGATATACTCCCTACCCCTCATGATCTTATGTGACCATCTACAAATCCGTGGCGCCCCTGGTACCAACTAACCTCTATCAACTGTATTCTCCTTACAACCTGTGTTATGTTCTTCCCTTTGAATGACCCTTGGACTTTTGAATTTTTTTTTTTTTTCTCCCCCTTGGCAATGCAATTTTATTTTCTCTGACTACTGGTACTTCCTACTTGCTCTCTGTCTCTGCCCTACAGTTACGCAACCTCCTGTATGAACTGTATATACATTATTTTTTTTAATTTTCTTTTGTATCTGTATGCTGTACCTTATATATGAATTGTATATGTATTTTCGAAGCTGTATACTGTACATAATGTAAAGTTGGTGGTGTATTCACCCCGGGTCACCCCTGAAAAAAGGACCTTTGGTCTCAGTGGGTTTACCTGGTAAACAAAATCTAAATAAATAAAATAAAGGGTCATGAGGGAATTGGCAGCAATTAGAGCTGATAAGGCAATGGGACCAGATGGGATTCACCCCAGGATTCTGAAGGAGCTGAGAGAAGTATTGGTGGTATCACTGACGGCCCTATTCAACCTATCATTGGGAAAAGGGGAGGTACCCAAGGACTGGAGGAGGGTGGATGTGGTCTCTCTTTACGAAAGTGGAAACAAGGAGGTAGCAGGGAACTACAGATCGGTCAGCCTGACCTCAGTAGTGATGAAGGTCATGGAAACACTACTGAAGGAAAGACTAGTGGAACACCTGACTGCCAACGGTCTACAGGACCCCAGGCAGCATGTTTTATGGGAGGGAGGTCATGCCAAACTAATGAGTTTTTCGACTGGTAACCAGGGAGGTGGATCGGGATGGTGGATGTGCCCTAACTGGAATTCAGCAAGGCCTTTGACACCTTGCTGCATAGAATACTGCTACGCAAACTGGGGAACATGGGGGTGGGGAAGAAGGTAGTGAAGTGGGTGGAGAACTGGCTGGATTATAGGATCTAGAGGGTGGTGGTAACTGGCACTCACTCTGCAGAAGATAAAGTGACCAGTGGGGTGACGCAGAGATCAATGCTGGGTCCGGTCTTCTTCAATGTCTTTATTAGTGACATTGCAGAAGCACTGGAAGGGAAGATTTGCCTGTTCGCTGATGACACTAAACTCTGCAACAGGGTGGACACACCAGAGGGAATGGGTAGAATGAGGGGGGATCTAATGAAGCTGGAGGATTGGTCAAGGGACTGGCAGCTAGGATTCAACACAAAAAAGTGCAAGATAACGCACATGGGGCACAAAAACCCAGGAGCAACATACCATCGGGGGGGGGGGGGGGGGGGGATTAGTATGCTCCAAGCAGGAAAGGGACCTGGGGGTGATCATCTGTTATGACCTCAAGGTGGGTAGACAGTGCTACAAGGCAGGAAAAATGGAGGTAATAATTCCACTATATAGATCATTGGTAAGGCCACTACTCGAATACAGTGTCCAGTTTTGGAGGCCCCATCTATGAAAGGACATTGATAGGGTGGAGATGGTTCAGAGGAGGGCAACCAAAATGGTGCAGGGTCTACATCACAAGCCCTATGATGCTAGGTTGAAGGAACTAAATATGTACTCCCTGGAGGAGAGGAGGGAGAGGGGGATATGGTTAAGACATTTAAGTATCTGATGGAGAGAAACAAGGTAGAGGACAATACAATATTTCAGAGGAAACGATGCTCAAGGACAAGGGGGAACAAGATGAAGCTGGAGGGGGAGGTTCAGGAGGAACATGAAGTACTTCTTTACAGAAAGGATGGTGGACAAATGGAACAGCCTGCCAGAAGAGGTGGTGGGGGCAGAAACAATTACTTGTTAAAAACACGTGGGATATGCATAGAGGGATAGTGATGGTCGGGAGAGGGGCACAACCTAATACCAGCAGAGCATGAAGGTGCACATTCGACAGAGATAATAGGGCAGACTGGGTGGACCGATGGCCATTATCTGCCGACAACTTCTATGTTTCTATGAATAAGGCCTTGTTTTTCCCTGTCATTACATAATGTCTCACCTTTAAGAATCTATAGTGATCACCATTCAGAAGATTAAATTGTTTTTTCTGATCTGCAAATGAGACACAGACCCCACCTGAGAACTGTGAGACTACAGTGAAGCCCACCTGATTCCACCCCTGGAAGCCCTGGCCCGTACACCCCTGGGGGAAGTCCAGGTTTCCTATTGTTATTGGAAGTAGGCCAACTCCCCCACACCCCCAGTCTGTGTTAGGTGATGTAGTTTTAGCAACACCCTTACTGATGTCCTGTTCCATAGATTCTCAATTTGATGAATATCTGGGTTTGTCCAGTGTATGAAGGGTAATGTATATAGTGGTCTAGGCAGGGTCTTACTTTTCTGAAGGATATACTGCCAGGTTTCTATATTTTTTGGTTTGCTATAGCTAACAGTTGAGCAGACTGGGCTACCAGACAATACCACTCAAAATCTGGGAGCCCTATACCCCCCATTCCCTGCGGAGGGAAAGCACATTTAAGCCCACAATCACCCTATGACCCTGTCATAAATATTTGAGGGTAAGCTTGTGAAGATGAATGTCTTTCAATAATAAATAAAAAGATTTTATACAACTCTAGAAGTGGGGGACTTTCTGGTTGCTTTGCATGCACCAGTTTCGTTTCTTTCATGACCGGGCTGCTTAGGTGAGATCAGCAATGACATTGGCACGCCTCCAGGTGTGCAACCAACTGGCACGGCCCCTCTTCTTCACCTAGCAAGGTGTGAGCAAGGATTACCAACTGTGTTACAGCATGGGTAGTTATGGCGTCGGGTGTGGTGGCATCTGTCTTTCTAAAGTGTTTTTAGTAATAAAGAGAACAAAATTTAAAAGCTCTTTAACGAAGGTAAGATGAAAACAATAGAAACCAACTGGGTTTCAAAGATTTTATAAAACTTTGGGAGACTTTGAATCGCAATAAATATGAAGCATGTTGCTTGTTTATTTTTAGAATCAGCACAAACGGTTTTGAATTGGGGAAATGGATTACATCTTGACAGAGCAATTTATGTGAACTTTTAAAGTAAGGACCCATTCTAAAATGAAAAACAGAGTGAAAGAACAAATTTTATTTTACTCTTGAATTGGGTTCCTTTTTCTAAAAAATGTCCTTTTGTTTTAGAGATAATGTTAGAGAGAAGGGCATTTTATATTTGTACTATATATCTGAACTTTATATTAATTTTGAAGGCATTTGATAATGGAATATGACAATAATTTCTATTTCACATTTATTTAGATATCTTAATAGCTCCAAGTCTGAAGAAGGCACTTAGAGTGGTTCTGAAACGTTACAAAATATAGAAATAAATATGGAGCATACAGAAATATATTCCTACAATTGAAGGAACAAAGAGAAAAATAGATTATCTGCATTGTACTTTAAAGCGTGAAGAAAAATTAAAATTACACACTAATAATTATTTTTGTCTTTCATTTTATTTATAAGAGAGTTGAGTGAGATTTCACCATTTGTTCTCACTGACTTTATCCACCCAGTCTCATTCCCCTGAAGTCTGACGTACTATGAAATCATTTAAAAAGTAAAAAGGAACCTTGGAAGACTTTTTTGTGAATTAGCCCTAATCACTTACCCCACTTCCTTCCCCGAGATGCATTCTTCCAGCCCTTCCATGTCTCTCTGTGATAACTTGGGCAACTGTACCTTGTTAAAGTAGACCTGTATCAGTTCCCCATGATTCAACTGTCTTTCTTGGGTATACAAATATTGGGCTGTATGCATGAAGGTGCGCAAAACATGCAGAAAAGTCGTAAAAGCAGCGCACAGCTACATGGCGCACAAGGCAACCGTGAAATGTGGTATGCACCAACGGGCATTTAGTGTCCCCGGACCCTGGAGGTGGGACCACAGGGAATATGCAGTGCCCCGCGCAGACCACACCGGGTGAACCAAGGATGCGTGGATCCTCCCCTTGACCCCACCACATAAGGGTATGCGGACCACCCCACCTGGATATGTGGAAGAAAATAGTATATAGCAACCAACAAAGATGCAATAGTGGACAGTGCCAGAGATGCACAGGATCCAACACTGCAACCTGCAATGCCAGACAGGGCAGCCCAGAGTGGCAAACAGTGCTGTGGACGTGTCCGCACCTGAGGCGGTGCACATCACTGTGCCTTGAACTTCACTGGTGGCCAGGTGACACAGTGGTAACTGACATCTGGACCTATTACACCACACTGTATGGGGCACAATCCCTAGCAGCAGCCCCGGAGGTCAAGGCCCGCTTGTGGCTGGACATACAGACCAATGTGAACACTGCCAGGCCAGAGACATGGACACTAGAAGACATCAAACACAAGTGGTGTGATCTGCACATAGCGATGAAGAAAAAGCTCATTGTGGGTGCATGGGTATGCCAGGGCATGGGTAGTGGTCCACCCAGCAGTGCACTAACCTGAACCCAGTAGAGTGGATGGTCACCGACACACTCACAGAGGTGTGCCTCCATGGGGAAGTGGAAGGCATAGACACCATGGCAGGTATGTAGGGACAGGCAGAGACAGGAGCCCTGAGGGCATGTACCCCATGCATGTGCTAACAGCCGTGTGTTGCACCTCACAGACCCATGCACAGAGGGGTGCACAATGACAGGTGTGCCAATGCCTGGTCAGGACAACTCAGCACAACGTGTTGGATGCAGTGATGACTGTGATGATGAGGACAGCACAGGTGGGCACCTGGTGCCCACACACCACAGCAGTGAGCACCCACATTGGCCCTGGCACAGCTAGCATAACATCCCCATGTCACCCACACAGAGCAGAAAACAGAGGCACAACAGGAAACCAAGACAGACCTGGAGAGCACACAGGCCTGGCCATACAAAGGGACAGAGGAGTGGGAAGAGGAGGTGAACAATGGGAAAAGCAGCCATGTGAGGCAGTACACCCCATGCCAATAGGAACGTCCCACAGAGGACCAGCTGGTGGGCATGCACAACATAGGTGGCACAGCATGACCGAGCACCATGGCCACATGCAGGATGGTGACAACAAGCCCTGGGGACAGTGATGACAAGGGCCCATCAACACAGGCTGTGGGTTGGCCACGGACATCGTGCACCCAAGGAGTAATGCACACCTACTACACAGAGGTGCGGTAGCTGGAGCAGGACAGACTGGAGGCACAAATTGAGAACACAGAGGAGGTGTGGGCCATGCAATATGGGTCAGACAGGCTGGGTAAACTCCTGGAGCAACTCATGGACCACTGGTGGCAGGGCCAGCACCACATGGGGTGTTAGCCCTGGTTCACACATGCTGTAATTAAAAGAAAACATAATACATCTTTTTGCTCATTCTCGGCATATAGATGGTGTGTGCCCAGTTTCTCTTTGCTTACTGTGTTCATCTGTTGCTGGAGCACCTTTAGGACAGCTGATGTGCATTCCCCTGCTGCTGTACCCAGCACCCCGTATCCAGACATCCTCCCCCCCACGTCGTGTGGCCGACACCCACCCTCAGGATGCAGGCAGCATGGTGCCCACTGAGTGGCACAAGGACAGCCAGCTGTGGTACACAGACAGCAACCTGGAGGAAGGGTCCCAACGAGCACACACAGCACACAGACAAACACCTGGCACACAGGGAACCAACACACAGGTGCATGACACGGCCCCCACCAGGACAACGATGATTGCACCCCTCCGGCTGCCACACATGACCTCCGGGACAGCTGCAGCACAGCACCTGGGGGAGGGACAGGGCAACAGCAGACAGCGCTGACACCTGCAGCCATGCTCCACCATGGTGATGGTTGTGCACAGATACCCAACTGGCGAATGGGCACACAGTCATCTGCATGCCTGAAGAAAAAGTTCTATGACAGGACTGGGCAGTGAAACATCACACACATGTATCAAAGCACTGTATAGCACAAGCACAGTGACAACCCTAGCTCACACCACAGTGCCATGCACAAAACACTGCTGTACAGCTGCTCCCCAACACACATCAGTACTGCACAGCACCCATCCACAACCACCGGGTGTCCACACACACACACACACACACACACACACACACACACACACCACGATGCTACGCATCACCAGCCCCACAGATACCAATGCCTACCCCACCCATGATCATAGCAGTATCCCCCCCAAACAAAGCATTACCCCAACCCACTCCAGTGCAGAACCACCGCATGCAGAGCAGTACCACAACCCCCAACTATAGCACCCCGACCATAGTACCACCCCACCCCCCCCCCATCCCCCAGTGCACTCAGTGTTTTTTTTTGTTTTTTTTACCAGGAGAGACACACTAAGCTGAAAGCTTGTTTACAGGTGCAACCTGGGAGCACAAGCAAGTTAAATGACATGCTCAGGGTCACACAGCATGCAAGTGGGGGCTGTGGGATTCAAACCCAGGTCTCCAGGTTTGCAGCTCAGAGCCTTAAACCACTGTGCTATACTGCCTCCAACATTGCACACCCACCACCCACACCATCCACTGCCCACACGGGCCCTACCCCTGTGCTGTCCACACCTGCCACACACAAAGAAACCCTCGTGCAGTGGTCCTGCACATGACAGATGATGGTGTACACATCCCACATGTCTGCCTGGACCAACACTCTGCTGATGGCCATCCCTGCCAGTGGAATGTCCCAAAAATACAGCCCTCCAAACCAGTAATAATGACAAAAGCAATTATAGTTCAACTTAAATGTTGAAATTTAAGCCGTCCCGGTGGCGCTGAGGGTTGAGGCGTTAGATGCCACACCTCATGCAACAACAGTGACCCGGGTTGGGGAATGAGCCTGGGCTACCAGGGGTCGGCAGGGGAGAGAGAGGATGGAGCATCCGAATGACTGCTCTCCATTCTCGGGAGGGGGGGGATCCAGGCTATGCCCGCACTGCAGTGGCCCCCAATGGCTACCAGAGGCACTGCAACATGCAGGGCATGCTAAAGGGATGCCGAACTGTGGCGGGCATGCCTGGCACCATTGCATGTCCGAGTTCCACCGGAGAGGGTGGAGAGGGTGGAGGGGGGACCATAACCAAGAAAATCCCCGCTCCCGGAGATAGGCGATGGCACCACCCCTGCGGCCACACTCATTGGCCAGACTCATCCAGCTCCTGGGCTGAGCCCAGCCCAGCCTGAATTTCCAGATAGAGTGCCCTGGGGGAATAGGGTGGTCCCACCTCAGGAGGGCTCAGAGCCGAGAGGATAGCCATGCTGGTGCCAGGAAGCTGGTGAGTTTCAGGCCTGGAGGTAGAGCTGTGGTGAGTGGATGCCCGAGAGAGATCTCCAGGGCTCAGCAGAGCCAGAAAAAGAGATTAAAAAAAAAATGTTGAAAGTTATTGTCCACCAGTGTGAGAGCCCCTAGCACCTCAGCAATATGCCTCCAAGGGGGCATTGACCATACTGGGATTTTTGTTTTTCTTTTATACACATATATTAAGGATATAAATCTATGTACACGTGCATAAGGTAAGTTCATTAGCTCAATTAACTAAGTCATAACTTTGAATTTTAACATATATTTCAGTGACCTCATTTACAACACAAAGGGCCAGCAGCAAAATGTTAAATTACGAAAACACTGACAACTGGAGCAAGTATGAGTATGTCCCAAGCTAAATAATCTCATAAACTTTTGGACAACATATGGAATCTCCTAAACGGGATACACCAACTGTACTTGTACATAGATTTATATCCTTAACATATCAATGTTTCTATTAGGTGATTGGTTGTAATGTTTTACACTGTGCTGTGATGTCACTACTTTGTATGTATAGAAAAGAAAAGTAAAAATCCCCGAATGGTCAACGCCCCCTTGAAGGCACATTGCCAAGGCGCTAGGGGCTCTCACATTGGTGGATAATAAATTTCAACATTTAAGTTGAACTATAATTGCTTTTGTCATTATTACTGGTTTGGAGTGCTGTATTTTTGGAAATTTGTAATTGTTAGGTTAATCGTCCCGTACTAGTGCACCACCCCCATTCCTTGAGTGTAGGACTTCTCTTTTTGGACCTTTCAGTCCTGCTGGTGGAATGTGCCCTGTACAGGGGCATCACATGCTGCATGACCACTAGGTGTCTCTGGTCCAACCCCTCATCCACCTCCGGCAGTACACACGGCTGTAGGTCCATTGGCAAGGGTACATGGCATTGTATGACAATGTTATGGAGCATGGCATGCACAGTGAACACCTTGCATGCCCTTCCTGGTGACAGCAGCATTGTGCCACTTGTATGGTCCAAACTCTGGAACCTCATCTTCGGCAGGCCAATAGTCCTCTCAATGGCTGGCCATGTCTTCTTGTGGGCTTGGCTGTATGCCTCCTCTGCAGCACCATGTGGCTGGAAGAATGGTATTATCAGGTACGGCTGTAGTGGGTATCTGCTGTCACCTATGCAGGGGACATTGACGACACACTTTGAGGTGCTGTTGACTGGATGCCACTTAGTACCACACATGATGCCACAATATACCCACCTAATAGCCATCCTTCAATGTGATCAGATCCAAACAAGGCATTTAGTCATGACCCATCCAGTGTGTATGTGTCATGGCACGAGTCAGGGTACTTGGCACACACATTGCTGAATATGCCATCCGCATCCACATCCACATGGCCTGACAGTTTATACTGTGGAACCACTTTCTGTTCCTGTATGCCTCTTCATTCTTAGACGGTGACACTGTCCCTATATGGGTGCAGTCTATAACACAGAGTACATTGGTCATGCCACGTATGGCATAGAATGCCTGTTTAGTGGCATGTACATTGGCGTCAGATGTGGGGAATCTAATGTGATCCTGCACATGGGCCAGCAGAGCATCCATCACCTGTACCAGTGCCCTAAACACAAAGGACTGACTGACCTTGACAACATCACCAGACGCCCTCTGGAATGACCCTGTATCATAGTTTGAGAGTGCACATAGCACCTTGGTCTCCACTGTCATCACCCTGGACTGCTGGGTCCATGGCGTAACACTGTTATGGACCATGTCGCACACTTGCTGTATTGTGCCCCAGTCAACCCTGAAGTGCTTGATGCAGTGTGAGTCCTGCAGTGTCCATGTGTCCAGCAATGGTATAAATAACCTATGCTGTGGCCTCTGTTGCCTCCAACACTTGGGCCAGCAGGGCATCCGTCTCCTGTACCAGTGCCCTAGACACAGAGGACTGACTAACACTGATGACATCGCTGGACACCCTCTGGAATGACCCTGTAGCATAGTATGAGTACACATAACACCTTGGTCTCCACTGTCATCACGCTGGACTGCTGGGTCCCTGGTGCAACACTGTTGCGGATCATGTCACACACTTGCTGTATTGTGCCTTAGTCAACCCTGAAGCACTCGATGCAGTGTGTGTCCCGCAGTGTCCATGCATCCAGCAATGGTATAAATAACCTATGCTGTGGCCTCTGTTGCCTCAGATGCTCTTACTCCACTTCAAGCAGGAGCACATTAAACAGAAAGCCTGGACACATCTCAACCCACCCCCTTATGGATACCTGTCGACAGGTAGGTGTCAGGACAGTGGCCTTTATGATGTTCAGGACACGTGCATGTACCTTTAAGTGGGTGTTGGTGGGCCCCGTGTGCACACTGATGGTACTGGTTTGGGTGTCACGTGCACACAGCGCAAGGTGTCTTGATGGCAATGGCTGCTGCTGTGGCTTGCACCTGTTGCTCCATGCCACAGGTTGGGCATCTGGGGTTGTACCCCAGGAAGTTATGGAGGGAATCGGAGGACCAATACCTTAACAAACCCAATGGGGGTAACATCCGGGTGCCTGGAGGTCCCAATCTGTGTATGTACCTTGCCATAAAAGAACCTACTAGAGGAAGTAATATACTAGACCTTTTAATAGCTAATATCGATAACAAAATCTCTGATCTTTCCATCCACTAGGAATTAATGACCACAGGTCTATCCTACTTAACATGGTGTACGAATCCCAAACCCCCACCAATCATCTATTATTAAAAAAACATGAGAAGGCTGACTTTGGGGCAATAAATAAACACATGAACGATACTCAGTGGGAAGACATATTACTTCCCCTCCCCCTTGAGGAGGCCTGGAACTATTTAAAAAAAATCTTAGATTTAGAAACAACATTCGTCCCTACAAAAGAAGTACAACAGCAAAGGGAAGATTCCCCTATGGTTTAACAACTCCATAAAGAAACTAATTAAATGTAAAGAAAAACTCTTTTCTTTACTAAAAAAATGTCTTGGCAACAAAAAGGAAGAAATCTTAAGTCAATACAGGATAGCTGTCAAGGAACTAACAAAATCAATTCAACTTTACAAACGTAACTTATAATTTAGAATTGTCCACTCCAAGGACTGCCACAAGTCATTATTTTCATGTCTTAACAATAAAAAATGGAACAATAGACAAATTGGCCCACTAACAGTAAATAACTCCATAATCACATCAGACAAAGAATCTGCAGATGTATTTAATAGTTACTTCTGCTCGGTCTTCTCAAAAAAAGATGCACAGAACCCCCCAAAAGATTCCACAAATATATCAAGTAACTACCTAATCAGTAAAACCAACACAAGTACTGTACTAAAAACATTAAAAAAAAAACACAAGCCCAGGAAAAGACAAAATAAATCCCAGATTCCTAATTGAAACAGCTGATGCAATAACCCTCCCTCTAACTATTATATTTAATAAATCCTTATGCAAAACCTCAGTCCCTCTTGACTGGTTAACAGCTACGGTAACACCAATCTTTAAAAAGGGTAATCGATCAAAAATGGACTACTACTGCCTCATTAGCCTTACATCAATTCCATGCAACCTAATGGAGAAAATTATTAAGTCCCTACTGGAAAAAGAAATGCAATCCCTAAATTTTTAGATCTTTCTCAACATGGTTTCAAACAGAGTCACTCGTGCACCTCCAATCTCATTGCCTTTTATAACCATATATATCAAGGACTAGATTCCAACATACCTATTGATGTTATTCTATTAGATTACAGTAGGACCTTCAACAAGGTATCACACGGAAATTTAATAACCAAGTTACTCCATCTAGGGTTCTCCACTAACATGGTTAAATGGGTGGACAGCTGGTTGACAGGAAGAACCCAGCAAGTAAGAATAAATGAAGTTCTGTTGGGAGAGGGGGAGATGACCAGTGGAGTGCCCCAAGAACTGGTCCTTGGACCCACACTGTTTAATATTTTCATTTCTGATATGCAAATCAGCTCAAGCAACACATTATCAAAATTTGCAATTAAAATTTGCAGATGACACAAAGCTGGTGGTGGGGGGGGGTAGTCAACTCCTCCATAAACATGAACTTACTCACAAAGGATCTTGGTACCATTGAACATTGGGCATATATAAATGGGATGCACGTTAACATAGAAAAATGCACTGTTTTACACCTCGGAAAGAATAATCCCAAACAGGTATACAAACTAAACAATATCCCACTAAAAACAACTAACTGCAAGAAAGATCTAGGAATTTTAGTCAATAATAAGCTTTCCTTGACCGACCAATGTAACAAAGTAGCTAATTTCTCTAATTCACTCCTTAGAAGGATAAACCACACATTTATCTCAAAAACTGAAGTATGTCCTGTATAATGGGATTATACATTCATCAGACCATATTCCAACTAAAGGTCACACTTCTGGAGCCTGTACCTAGCAAAATACATTAATAAGATAGAGCAGATTCAAAGAAGAGCAACCAGGATGGTTCCTCACTTAGCTCACTTGACTTACTCAGAGAGACTCCATACGACAGGCTTCTACTCTGTGGAATTAAGGTGAAATAGAGGGGAACTTCTGTTTCTTTTCAGAACCCTACAGTCACCAGCATTGATGCAACAGTGTGGTATGTCCTTTTCACAAAGGAAAATAGTGCCAAGACTTCATGACAAGCAACTAGAAGTTAGTAAAGCCAGAACTAACAAAAGACTCAATTTCTACTCTATAAGATCACCTAGACTATGGAACAAGCTCCCTCAAGAATTAATTGATTCTAAAAATGTTAACGCATGCAAAAAGGATCTAGATAACTGGCTAACATCTAATCACATCTAAGATCAATGACCCACAACTTGTGGGGGATAATCCCGATGGGCCTAGGCCTACTTTTGTCCCAAATTATCAAGTAAACCAAGTTGTGTCTGCATCTCTTACCCATAGGACCACTTAGGGCTCTCAGACGAGCTGGTGATGATCAGGAAGGAGCAGACAGATGGGGCCACCTGTGTGGTCCAAACCCCTGTACGATGGGGGTGATGGTGTCATCGGGATCCAGATGTCCTGTCTCTGAGGGTAGGGTCAGAGTACAAAAATGGAGAGAAGTGGAAGGTGGTGTAGCTATCAAAGGTAGGTGTTACATCCTTTGGCATACCTGTGCCATTGTATATTGTCTATTGGGCCCATCATGTGTATCCTGCTCATGCCTTTACTCCCTGTGTTCATCTCTTTCCAGTGATATGGGGGACAACTACACCGAATGGTGCTGCTGCCATGTCCATGGATGGCCACAACGTCACTGGGTTCCAGTAGGGAATCCCAGGAGGAGAGGGAGTAGGGCGGGTCCACCACCCTGGCAATGCCCAGCCAACACACCTATGTACCCCTGCTGTGCCAGTGATGTGGTCAGATTGTGTGGACCATTATGTGGACTGTGAGCCATTTTGGACTACTGCTATTTTTGTTTTGCTGCCCTGTACCTGGGCATATGTCGCCCACCTTCATGATTATCCCATGTTGTTTCAGTGCCTTGTTGTCCATTAAAGCTTTTATTTTCCTATCCCTGTGTTGTTACTATCTCCAGCACAGCGGTTCATCCGCTGCTGTGGGTAGATGGGGCACAGTTTGGGGGGTCTTGGGGCATTCCTGGGTGGCTCCATGGTGGGGGGGCCTTGGGGAATTCATGGGGTGCTCCGTGAGGGTTGGGTGATGTGTGCATTGTGCACTGGGGGAGCGATTGTTTGGGGGTCCTGCCTGTGTGGCGTGGGTGTTGTTCCCCTGATGGTGCCTCTGTTGATGGTGGTTCAGCCTTGCCCAGGTGCTGCCCACCTGTACAGGGGGCTGCACCATCCACATCGATCCCACATCTGTGTTACTGTGCTCCTGTTGGAGGTTCCCTGTCGTGGTGCTTATGTGTACCATGTGTGTGCCCAGCCAGTTTTCCATCATCCCTCTCCCTCTCCTTCCATGGCATCCTATTCTGTCTGGGAGCCACTCCTGCCATGTCCTCCACTTGCCGTAAGTGTATGTGCCTCACGCCATGCACCTGGTTGTCATACCTGGCTTTGTGCATGCACATTCTGGAGCACTGTGCATGCTGCTTTGTGGCCATGCCCCCCCCCCCCAGACGTGCATCGCACAGCAGGTGTGACACTGTGCGTGGGCTGCCTATGCATGTCTTTGCCTGTGGTTTGTGCTTGCCTACAGGGTGTGCCATGCGCACATGTTCTAACACACACATGTTGCGCACCCACACACATACCATGTAGACTTCATACATAGAGCCCATTAGTAGTAGGCAATGAAAGTGTCTGCTACTTTAACCAGGTGAGAGATCAACTGACTCTGTTCACCTCTTTCTTGTACCTTCAGCAAAGCTCTGTTTGTTTGCTGCTTTCATATTTGCCAGGCCAGCAAACAGCCCACCCTATTTCCTGCTTCATAGAACTTCTGTCTGGCAAACCTTAATTGTCCCTCTATGTTTTGTTCTACATACACCAGCAATTTTTGTTAACATTCTTGAATTTTGGGAAGCAAGGTGTTGTCCATGATAATTTTGCGCACAGTCTCTACATTAATCAATTCTTGCTCCAAAGCCACTCATTTGGTCATGTCTTCCTTCTTTTTTCTAGAGTCATATTGTATGATGTCCCCTGTCAGGGACACTTTTAGCACATTCCAGCGGTCTTCTATGGATGTCTGTCCCTCGAAGGTGTGTAGCAAACAGTCCCTAACTGAAGTTTTCAGGAGTGTCACAAAATTGGGGTTATTCAAAAGGAAGTTATTGAGGTGCCAGGCAGAGTTTTCACAAGAGGGGTCTACATTGAATCCCACAAGTGCTGGAGTGTGGTTCACCAAAGTTATGCCAGCAATTGCAGCCTCCTGAATTGTATATAACCACTCACTGATATAAATATCATATCAATTCTACTGCTATACATATCTAATAGAACCACAGCTCCACAAACCTGCAGTGCAAAAGCACTAAGCGATCTGACTACCGCTCACTGTTTAGTGGATATCTGGATGCACCACAACCTGACAGGGTGGGACTATAGTTTCTACTCCCACGCCAACCAGACATATGCAAGGATAGACCAGTTTCTGACCTCATCTTCTCTGATAGGGTAGCCTCAATAGAATATGCCCCCATCCTGGACTCAGACCATACCCCACTAACTATGCATGTAGACATCCACAGACTCTTGACAAATCTGGAGACTCGACCCACTTCTCAAAGATGTACAGTTTAGGAACTGTGTGACTAAGGCCATCCAAGAGCGTTTGAAAACCAACAAGAGGGGAGTCACATCCTTGCCATTACATGGAAAGCCCTCAAAGAATATGTGAGGGGACAGACAATAGCATATGCCAACATTTTAAAAAAGGGTAGTGAATCTGAGTTAGGCACTTTGAAAGAAAAGTTCAGGCATGTGAGAATGCCCACATGAAGAGACCCACTCTGGGGCTATACAAGATCCTACAGAAACTCAGATGGCAACTAATTACCATCAACACTGCACAGATCAAGACAGCTGTGTCTCCTGTGCTCAGCTCAGACAATATTTTGGTGGTGACGGGTGGTAAACTTCTCACTTGGCAATTAAAAAGAAGGGAGGGTGAATGTAAAATTGGAAAAATTTGCATGGATGGTGCTGGACTGTTGTCTGACCAGCTGAAAATTGGTAAAGCATTCAGAGACTTTTATCACACCCTGTACTCCTCCAAAGTCAACCCAACACAGGCACAGTCATAAAAATTTTTTCAGAAAGGCGCCCCTAATATCTGTCTCCCATGCACAGAGAAAGAGGCTGGATGCACTCTCACTTGAACTGAAGTCCTCCAGGCAGTTAAGTCGTTGAGAGGTGACAAGGCACCTGGTCCATACAGAATGCCTATAGATATTTTTCAAGACCTCTGCTGATCTACTTATTGATCTTGTATGCCATGATCTGTGAAAGTCTGATGGAACGTGTACCACCCCGCTCCGTGCAGTCCACTACCATCACAGTGCTCCTCAAACTAGGCAAGGACCCCACCATGTGCTCCTCCTCCTACTGACCAAGCTCCCTTTTAACGTCTGACTACAAAATTATAGCCAAAGTTTTGGCCACTAGGTTAGAGGAGGTTCTCCCACACTGTATCCACATGGACCAAGCCAGATTTGTAAAGGGAAGACAGGGGAAACATAACATAAGATGGGCTCTGAAGATCATATATAGATCAACAAACATGCCAGCCAACCATGGAGCATTGGTCCTTGCCCTCGATGTAGAAAAGGCATTTGATTGCGTGGAGTGGGGCTACATGTTTGAAACACTGTGGCATTTCACTTTGAGTGAGCAGATAATACAATGGATCTACACACTATATACAACCCCCACAGCCCAAGTTTTAGTAAATGGGTTTGATCCCTTCTCTAGGGGCACATACCAGGGCTGCCCCCTCTCACCCTGCTATATGTACTCACTTTAGAGCCTTTAGCAGAGGCTATCAGGCCACACACAGATATACATGGTCTGAAGGGGGGGTGTAGAGCATAAAGTGTCCTTATGTGTCCTTATGACACCTTAGGTGTCAGCGTGGCTCAGTTGGTAGCACATCCGACTCTGGCCCAGAAGGTCGTGGGTTCTCGTCCCACACCAGGATGGACTTGTACCTAAAAATTGCTGGCATCTGAGTGCAGTATTGGGGGTGCTGTACTGCTGGGGTGTGCCGTCCTTCGGATGAGACTTTAAACCGATGTCCCTTCTGCCCATCCTGGTGTTGTCCTGGTGGGTGTCCAGGTGGAAGTAAAAGAACCCAGGGTACTCTTCATAAAGTGCAGGGAACATTCCTGGTGTCCTGGCCAACATTCCCCTTCCCATAAATTGGTTCATGCAATTATCCATGTTGTGTGTGGGTGATGATGTGCGATATGGCCGCCACCACACATTCAGTCACTTCACTACCAGTCTAGCATTGCTTGTAAAGCGCTTTGGGATACTGTGTATGAAAAGCGCTATATAAATGCTGATTCTTCTTCTTATTATTATTTGCTGATGACTGCTCCTGTTCGTGCAGGATCCTCCAAAAACTCTGTCATACAGAACCTACTCTCTGAGTATGGCAAGCTATCAGGGCAAAAAATTAATTGGACTATGAGTGAGCTTATACTCATAGACAGCTGAACAGAGAGTGGATAAATAAAAACTCTGTGGGACTTAGGATAGTTGACACAATTAAATATCTCGGAGTTTACATACCTGCCAAACTTGCCCCTATTATACAAGAAAAATGAATCTCCCCTCATAGCATCCTCCAGAGGACTGTGACAGGTGGAGGACTCACCCCCTGTCCCTACTGGGCACAATCAGCATGCTCAAGATAACCACTCTTCCCAGGTGCTTGTACCTATTTCAGGCCATACCCATCTGGGTACCACTTCTCCTGTTCAAGTGAATAGACTCTATGATCCATGCCTTATTTTGGAATGGCAAAGATGCCAGAAGTCATAGGGCTATCTTACAAATACCAACTAAAACAGGAAGGGGGGGGGGTGTCTACATTTTAAATTGCATCACTTGGCCTCCCAAATAGCATTTCTTTTTTTTTTTTTTTTTTTATTTAGCTTACTTTTTGCCCCATCCTCTGCCATCCCTCATATTTCTGCCCTGGTCACGGTACCCCCAAAACTCCACCGCCTTATAAGCCCCTCACTCCCCCGGTCACTCCCGGCTTACCCCCCCGGGAGGTGGGGCACAGCACCGCCGAGGGCACCGGTGCCGTGGATCCATATCTGGTTGGGGGAGCTCTCGGTCAGGCAGCTGATTGAGTCCGGGGGCAGAGCGTCATAGAGACATTCTGCAGAGAGGGATCTTTATCCCTATAGGCTGGGGTGGAGACGTGCAATGATGCCAGCGTCTGTCCTGCCCCAGTGCCCCTTGACCATGCGTCGCTGCGTTGGGCAATATACCCAGCTACTGTTAGGTGCCGCTCTTGCACCGATTGCAAGAACTCCCCACCCCCCGGAGAAGGAGAGCAGTCTAAGGATGCTCAATCCTTCTCCTCCTGGCCAGCCCTCCGACAACCCGGGCTCGTTCCCGAGCCTTGTTCGCCGGTGTCGCAAGCGGAAATCCAACCACTGCACCGGTGGGCCGCCGGCTCCAACTAGCATTTCTACCAGAAGGTCCAGATTCTGAAACTCTGTCTTGGGTTGGTCTGGAGGAGGAGGAAATAGGTAGCAATCTAAAACAGGGATACTTGACAACTGCTCTCAGTACCCTTAGCCTTCCCTAATTAGCAAACCCCTTTTCTTCCACCACGGTATATATCTGGCTCTTAGTGCTCAAAAAGGTAGGCTATACTTATCCTCCAAAGCCACAATATTGGACTTGATTAGGTCCAAATCTCTATACACTGTGCCACTACATCAGGGCCTACTGCAGCGGCAAAAGGGTGACCTGGTCAGTTTAAACCAGGTGTATGAGGGAGGGATGATAAAATCACTCTAAACCCTGCAACAAGAAAAGGAATTGTAGGCAAGAGACCTCTTTATATACCTCTGGGTGAGACAGTTTTTGAACTCTCCCTTCCTGGAAGCAACTGCCCAGCTAGCTCGACCCCTCTAAAGGAGGAACTCTTCCGACCCCAAGTAAATAGCAAACCCCCTTCCATATACTATAAAGCCCAACATGGTCAGGACACTCTAATATGTGGGATGTCATTAAGAAATGGGAGGAAGATCTAGGCATGCCCATCACTCCCCATATCTGGGACGTGGTAGCCAAACACCTGGCAGACTGTTCAAGTAACAACAGACTTTGGCAAACAACTACACTTCATACAGGGCTTATCTGGTGCCAGCCAAGATGCACAAGATAAACCCAGACAAATTGCCTGAGGGTCCCAAATGTGAGGTAGAAATAGGTACATTCCTACACTTCACACTGACATGCCCGATTATAACCCCTATCTGGCACGAGATACATAGAATAATGGAAGGGGTGGTGGGCAGGAACTCCCCAATACCCCACTAGAGCTACTCCTAGGGGCTGACCCTAGCAGGTGGGAATTCAGAGTAGGCATGAAGCTGTAGTCCATTGCTTTAGCTGATGCTGGAAAAACTACAACCCAGAACTGGATAGCCACTGAATCCCCCACCATTCAGCAGTGGGCACACAATCTACTATACTGCCTAAAATTTGAAAGAGCACAACTGAGAGCTAATGGTAAAGAGGAATTTTTTGCACAAATTTGGGACCTCTTGTCAAAAGCCCTTGAAAATAACACCGTCCCTGTACTGGGGCCATTACCAATGATAAAGTGCTACAGCAAACCAATTAATTAATCAGTCAATCATCTTTATTTAACCAGGTGGGACACTGTTGATATAAACCCATTTACAAAGTGGGCCTGGATGATTCAAAAGGCAATAACAGCAAAATATACACAAAAAAACAACAAAATTAGAAAATATACATTCCAAACAGTACAAGACCAATAAGGCATGACAGAGTGTGTGTCACAGTGGGATAACGGCACACCTAGGGTGGGTCAAAGCATGAGGCCAAAGGCCGAGTGCTTCCACCATGCTAGGTGTGCCATTATCCCACGATGACGCACACCCTGGAGTGCCTTACTGCAATTATAAAATGGGCATAAAAAATCCTACCAGACTTGCGTAATTAAGAAATACAGAGAATGACAAACATATTTTGTGAAAGACAAAGAACCTCCATGCGCAAACACTGAGGCAAGGGTTACCCCCAAAGGGCATTTGGCTGGGAAGCCAAGTTTCAAGAAAATACAAAATCACACATGCCCACACAATGCAAAGCATCATGGGCTGCATACGCAAATCACCACAGAATGTTATGCTGGTTCAACTTTAAGCAGAATTGCATGGGGCCGAAAGGCCTCTCACACAGTTTGCAAAGGGTTCTAACAGAATTATATTTTGTGTTCTCATTCCTATTTAAGTCCCCCCCCCCCGATACAAGACTGTATAGGCTATATCTCCTAAGTACATTGGATGTATGCGTTAAATATATTATGATGCCTTACAGGAGAGATATACTATATGTAATTGGTTTTTCATAAAGCAATAAACATAAAGTTAAAAAAAAAAGAAATACAGAGAAGAAAAATTTGAAGTTCTAATTTTATTACAATTAATTTAGACATAAAATAGAGATAAAATAGTCCCTTCAAGTGCTTTACTGCATCACTCTATATTACTTACATTGAATTTTTTATAGCCACTTTGATGACATTGAGCTTAGCAATATTTGTTATACTGCTCATTTTTCACTTTGCAGAATTGTACACATTAATATTGGCAGTCCCATTAAGTGTTCCTACAGAGATCAATCATGCTGCGGCAGAGTATTCCATATGGTTATTTTCTGGGTTTCCTTGGTTGTTAGGACAGTATTCACACCAGTTAAAAAAAAAACTGAAAAAAACAATTAAGCAATAAGACATGGCAGGGTATGAGTTGTGGTTGGATAACGGCACACCTCAGGTGTGTCGTGAGGCATGAGGTATCACGAGTGCCTTCAGCCACCTAAGATGTGTCATTACTTCACCACAACGTACACCTTGGAGTATCTTATTGTGATTATAAAATGGGTCCAAGATTTTTTTTTGGGGGGGTGAAGAAATGCCCCAAATCAAAAATGAAACATTTTTATGATTTTTTTAAATAGTCACAGCACATCCCAGCACTAACATGCCATCTCAGGTTCAAATATTATGCACAACAAAATGCATGTATTTTTAATTAGCTCCTAAACTCTCCATTTCCCCATCCCACCCCCATTTACCTGTTTCCTCACCTTTCTTTCTTCATCTTTATATTATTCCCTCCTCTTTTTTTTATTTATAATTCAGAAAACACCTTTGAGCACCAAGTGCTCTTTTACAAAGGTTCCACACCTGACAAGTGCAAGGAATGAGAAACACAACATACATTCACCAGCTCAGAAGAGCCTGGTCAGGTACAAGAAACAATAAATTAGCAGGAAAGGTAATATACACACTCCAGCATAGCTGTCCCAGGGGGACAAGTTTGCAAGTGCCAGTAATGTACAAGCACAAGATAAACATGGTATACTGGACTTTGTCTGTCTTGTTTACTTTATTTTGCCACATTCAAGAGATGGAATGTTTACTACAAATGGAATACAAATAGAATAATAGATAGGGGACTGTGTATTGCAAGACTGTAATTCCATCGAGAGGTTCTGGGGACATGGGAACCTCGAGAGCGAAGCTCGAGATGTTCAAACATGTCCCCAGAACCTTGAGATGGAATTAAGCTGAGTAATCACAGTCCCCTCCCTGTTATTTTGTGTAATATATGGATTTTAACAATAGTACCTTCAAAAAGCATCTAAAAAAATCCCAAACCGCGATCAAATCTGCCCAATTTTCCTTTTGAAAATGCTCCCTGTGTTGACTGTTCCATGTGTTAAACCAATCAATTTTTATTTTTAAAAATAGAAAACCTTTTTTCATATGTCCCCGTATAAAACACTTCATACCTCTCAGTTCAGCATGTCGAATGAATGTTGACCATGACCGCTCGCCATTTGAAATGCCTGTGAGAGAAAAAATAAAGTGCTTCAGACATGCCCATTTGGGCACCGACGCTGCGCTCCTCTTGATAGCTTTACTAGTTTATTTATTTATTTATTAGCTTTTGGTAATCAGGTAAGTGCGCTATGCAACAATCCTGCCTATTTTCAGGCACAACCCGGGAGAGTACAAAATTGAGAATACAGAGACTACAACAGTACAATTCAAAAACAATACCATAGGTACAATCATTACAGTCCAAGTTGTGATACATCAGAGGATTGGGAATACAGACAATTATACAAGCACAGATAATGGTAGACAATAAAGTAAAAAAATAAGAAATGAGATTGGCTAGAAGAGGAGCACGCTCTTATCAGTCATTTAGCCAAGCTTGGTGGAAAAAGGAAAGACATAAATAAGATACAACAAAGTAAGTTATACGTTGACAGCTACATTGCATGGGGACTTAAGTGGCAGTTATGTGCAGTTACAGTTACCTAGGGCATAGAGGTGAGAGAACAGAGAATGCTTAAAAGAAAGGTGGGAGGTGGAGTTTTTAACCTGAGAGGGGAGCGAGTTCCAGAACTTAGGAACAAAATAGTTAACAGCATCAGAAGGGTAGAACAAAAGATGTACAAGCAGGGTCATACCTGCATCGGAGCTGCGGCAGTGAGGTGGGAACGATAGTATTACAGGACTAGAAGTATCGTATTATGGGACCGGAAGTACTGTATAGTATTACAGGACTGAGGCACCTATTATGGGATTTTTTAGATGCTTTTTGAAGGTATTATTTTTAGAATCCATATAGTACAAGAATTTAAATCTCTGCTCAGTTCTGTTGGCAGAATGTTTATCCCACTAGCACATAACTGAAGGCCTCAGATGGAACCGGGGCCTTTGTTTTATCTGTGACAGCTTAAACAACACATATGTCCCTAGTAAGCAAGTGAGGATGGTGGTGGTGGTGGGGGGGGGTCATGGTCAGCAAAGAAACAACATAAATTAAAATTTTAAGTACTGTAGTACTTCATTTTTTTAAGTTATGTATGTGTGTATAAGAAGAGGAGTATGAAGGAAAATAACATTTAATTATTATGTTTTTAAATTTAAGGCAGTTTTATTTTCAAGGCCTAGTTAAAGGTTTTTAGTGAGTAAAGGTGACAGCCACATTTGTGATGGCAGTCAGGGATGTGTGAGACTACTGATTTTATTGTGAAGAGGCTGCTGGTTCTTCCAGTGCTGTTGTGCTGGGATATCAGCACTGGGTTCCGGGTTCCTCAGCCAATCAGGTTTCTGGATTTTTTATGCCAATTTTATAATGCAGGTTACGGCCCATTCAGACCCAGATGAAAGCGTATATTGGGTAGCACTGATAAGTAGCCTAACTTGCTGTAAGTAACAAGCCTATATGATGACATAATGTAACAATCGTTAATGTAACCTGTAAAGTGGAGCTGTTAGCCATCTTTGCATACATGCTGCTGATTCTGTTATTTTAACTGTAATATGAACTGCATGCAATGATGTAATTTCCCCTGCAATCTATTCTCTTCAATAAAATGTTTACAAAAAAAATCTAGCGTATGAATTCTGAGGGGCCACGAAAAACAAAGTTTGTGGCCAGAGGGTGTAATATCCACCATGTGTCCTCTAATCCAAGTTCCCCGGATAGTTTTTAAGAGCTGAGCTGCTTCTATCCTACCCCTGTATCCTTGCTATCCAAATTGGTTTGTTGTGTTTATATATCTTTTTAATTTTATTTTAGTTTTTGTTGACCGGATAAGTGCACTAGACAAATCTTGCCTATTTTCAGGCACGACCTGGGGGAGGGGGATACAGATGAATGGCAACTGACCTTGAACCAGATTAAGCTGTTGGTGGTATTTTTAGTGAATGAGGGAAATTTGTCCAGGACACCAGGGAAATTCCCCTACTCTGCTGGCGCTCTGTGGCCAATAGAGGGCTGAGATGTCTCTGCGTTATGGCAGATGCTCTGGTCTCCTGCGAGGAGATGGACGCTAGCGAGGACGCTCCCTCAAGCAATGCTCTCGTTTGTTCTATGGATGCTACTACGATTGTGAATACTCTTAATACAGACCTGGAGAAACGTCTACTGCCCCGGAGGTGATCGGTTTGCTGCCGATTCGAGAACTTTTCACCCCATTTTGCTGAACCTGTGTGCACTACTTCTGCCTTGGGACCTTTGGATTCTGCGCTCCCCGTTTCCACTACGGATGTTTTTTAACGACGTACGTTTCCGGTTGCACCAGCAGACAGTCCGCCGGTTCGGAAGCCCCTTGCTGCTCCCATGAGGATTCCTACTACTTCGCAAGCTCTGAAAGATCAATTTGGTTTACAAACTCAGGACTCTTTTACTTCTAAGGATTGGTCGGAGGAAGATTCTTTGCTAAATGCTGGCTGGAGACAGAACGCTTTAGGAACTTGGGTGCCTGACCCTGCTTGGAAGCCTGTCTCCTATACTTCACCTATTCATGCCACCTCCCTGAGCTCAGGTACTGACATTATTCATCCTGTTGTTTCTACTATAGTTGGTGCGCACCCAGTGTTGAAGGACAATGAGGCTACTGGTAGCCCCAGTGTACCTGTGGTGGGGTTGGAGGGACTCACGGTTCCTGCTACAGTAAATCATAAGTTTGGCTCATGTAAAGGCTCTGACAACCCTCCTTGTGTTCCTATGGCAGACCTGTTCAAACACAAACTTGAACAGGCTCCCAGGAGAAATGCTGTTCGATTAAGATGTAGAGGAGGTTTAAATACTCATCCTGATAGGTATTATATTGCTAACACTCTGCTTAAGGGTTCTATGTCTTTTCTACCTTCAGACCTCTTTGCACTTATGTTTCAGGGGAGGATTCCTTTGATGTAAATTTAAGACTTAATAATAGTCTGGAAAAATTTTGGGAAAAATACTCTGCTCTTAAAACTACCCCTTTATGGCTTCCTTTTTTAGCCATTCCTCTTACTAGGCCACAAATTAGGTATATCACTGTTATGTTCAGGAATGAAGGGGTGAATGTCAGTGATATTTACCATTGGCTGCAGAAGCGTTGCGATATCCTAGGCCCTCCTGAAGCCTTATTAGATTTAGAGGGTATTTGGACTGGGAGCTGGAAATTTAAAGTTAAATTGTTTCAGGTAAACTCTGATATAATACATCTTCCTAATAGTTTTTTTCTTGGAAAGGACAGGGGGGTGTGTTTTTATAACGGTCAGCCCCGAGCTTGCTATAAATGCGGTTCACGCACTCACATTAGTAGTTCTTGTGACATGATGAAATGTTCACTTTGTGGGGGGTATGGCCATTAGATGAACCTATGTCAGAACATTTTCCAGTGTAACTTGTGTGATGAAAAGGGGCATGCCTTTCATCAATGCCCCTGGGCCAAGCACAATAGAACCGAGGGATGGGACCATGATGATTTAGTACTCCAAGCTCAGGATAAGTTACATGATCCTGGTCCTTTCGGTATCAACTGCACCGACATCTGTCCCTTTGGTGGCTACCTCTGACCTTCTTTCTACTATGCCTCAAGCCTCTGACCTAGGAAACGTCCCTGACAGGCCTACAATGCCCCCCCCCACCTTTGAGACTGTGAAAGGCCGGAGATTTACCAGATCTTCCCTAAAATTAACCACTCCCTGCCCTCTTCCAACTTCTAACATTTTTTTACCTCTACAAGAAGATTTGGGGGATTCAGACTTGGAATCCGATACATCCCATAGATCTGAGATAGTTATGGAAGATGAGGACAGTAGATCTACAGAATTGGCTAAGGAAAGAAAGGTAAAAAGAGAAAAGCAAGCAATAGTTTGAAAGGGGGACTTGGCTGAACGATGACATTTTATGGCCACACTACGACTCCTATCTTTCAATGTCTGCAGTTTAAAAAACCTATAGGACGCAGATTTCTGTATTGGCCTATTTTTCAACCCCTCCTGTGGATATTATTTTTCTTCAAGAATGTCATCATTCCTCACTAACTGAGGTAGATGACATTAAAAGGCAATGGCACTGGGGTTCCTCTTTTTGGTCCTTTGGACTGGAACCTGCAGATGGG
Source organism: Neoceratodus forsteri (assembly GCA_016271365.2). Classification (NCBI taxonomy): domain Eukaryota; kingdom Metazoa; phylum Chordata; order Ceratodontiformes; family Ceratodontidae; genus Neoceratodus; species Neoceratodus forsteri. The sequence continues at coordinate 517,015,440 of CM028137.1, forward strand.
ATTGGCATTCTTTTTAAATCCACCAATATTCATATTTTTTGGTTAATAGATGTTTGTCCTGGTAGGGCCTTGATTTTGGACGGCTCTATAGGAGACTTTTCCTTCCGTCTCATTAACCTTTATGCCCCTAAGACGAAGTCTCCAGGGTTGCATTATTTGGAGATATTAAACCATTTCTTTTCACCAGAATGCATGTCGTTTGGGAGGGGATTTAATTGTACATTAGATGCCCTTTATCTGGAGCCACGCAGAAGAAAATATATTGTGATGCCAATGCCCTGAAACAAATCCTTATTGACTCGAGTATGCAGGATGCTTTCCGTAAATTACACCCCAAGGGACTTGGTGCTACTTATCATAGGTTTATTTACGTCACAAGGATTGATATGTTTTTCTTTTCCCAACACTTACATCCCATTTCTTGCCAATCTCAACCTTCAGAGTTTTCTGACCATAATATGCTTTTTTGTTCTTTTAGCCTGCATTCTATCCCTCCCAAAATCTTTTCTAAATATAATCGCTGGAGATTGAATATGTCCCTTTTTGATACCCCTTCTTTATATTCTCAGACTGACCTTTTTTTCGCATACAGGGAATCTGTTTTCTGTGCGTACTCAGATTCTTTGAACTGGTGGATGGACATGAAACAGGAATTGAAGAAACTTTTCCTTTCATTTGGAAAAGCTAGAGCTAATTCTAAATATATACAATATTTGCTTGCCCTTTTGAAGGTTCCCGAGATTTGCTTCCTCAAATTAAGATTCTGAAAGAACAGATGAAATCCTATCAATATGATAGAGCAAAGTCCCTGGACCTAGAATTTAAATTTGGAACTAAGACTACTCCTGCTTCTGACCCCTTTATGGCATGTAAACACAGGTTAGAGGCCACCCTTATGACTCAGCTTGTTGTGCCTACTGGTATTTTGCTTACCAAAGATATGGATATGTTGACTCTAGTTCAACAACATGTTGCAGTCTCTTTTCAGGATGACTCTACCCCTATTTTGCCTGATCTTTCTAGTTTCATTGCTCCTGTTCCTCACCTGTTTACCTCTCAAATAGTTCCATTAATTCAGCCTATTTCTTCCCAGGAAGTTGAACAGGCGATATCACAATTAAGTAAGGATACCTCACCGGGGTGGGATGGTCTCCCTAATGAGTTTTATAAACTTTTTTTACCACACATGATTTACTTTTTGCCTAAAGTGTTTAATTTTTTATTATTTTCTTCTATTATTTTCTTCTGTGGAATCTTCTGGGTTTAATACTTCGCTACTTTTTTTTCTATATAAATCAGGGGACAAGACCCTACTATCTAATTGGAGACCTTTGAGTTTGTTAAATAGCGACTACAAAATCCTTACTAAAATTCTTAATAATAGATTATTACTGGTAGCCAGGTCTCTTATTCACCCAGCCCAAACATCTGCCATTCCTCATAGACGCATTCAACATAATTTATATCTTTTAAGAGATCTATTTGAACTTAGTAATAAAGGCCATATTTCTGGATATATTGTTGCTTTGGATCAAGCCAAAGCTTTTGATAGAGTTAAACATAATTATTTATTTTCCATACTTCTACATTACGGCATTCCTCCGCCATTTATTAATTGGATTTCCACTCTATATAAGAGTGCTAGTTGTGTTCCCATGATTAATGGATATTTTGGCACAGAAGTACCTATGTCAATTGGGGTTCAGCAGGGTTGCCCATTAAGCCCACTTTTGTATTCCTTTGTTTTAGACCCTGTTGTTAGACAGATTATTTGGGATACGCATATTATTGGATTATCACCTTCCTCTACTTTGCCAGTGGAAAAAATAACTGCGTATGCAGATGATATCACTTTATTACTGGGAGATATTCCTTCTTTACTAAATGCATTGCACATTTTTTCTGCTTTTGAGGCACTGTCCGGAGCCCAAATTAACATGCATAAGAGCTTTATTTTTATATTAAAGTCTACTCATTTAGATTCTTCTGTTATTGCAGGTATTCCGGTAGCTTCGTCTCCTCGTAAGATTTTAGGCATTTGGTTTGGAGCAGGAGATTTAGCTACCCATAATTGGGAAAAGCAACTGTACATTGGAGAATTTAAAATCCACTGATGGAAAGGGTGGAAATTTGGAATGAAAAAAAGGGTTGCAATTATTAAAAAAATTGTGTTACCTGTGTTTTTATATTTAAGTTATGATTTTCCACCTCCTCTTCACCTGGAGACTAGACTATTTAGTATGTTTTTCAGATGTTGTGGGGTAATAGACTGAACCCAGTGCGCATATATATTACTTATCTACCCATTAATAAGGGTGGATTGGACATGATTAACCCCATTGTATTTTTATCACTCCTTTTTCTTATTTGACTCTTTTTCTTATCTTTGGTCTTCTCCCACTATGTCTTGGCAAATTTGGTCCAATTTTTTGTGGTCTACATATTTAAATAAATGGTCACTATTACCCCTAAAATATTATTGTCAGATTCCTTACCTTCTATGGTATTGCTTCTTTTAAGAAATTACAGCAATGGAAGATATCGTCCACATTTGCTCACTCTCTCTAGGAAAACCTTTATAAGTTTATTGTGTTTGAAGTGCAGAAATGTTTCCTCTTTTCCCAGAATGTGTACCTTCTCAGATGATTTTTCTTTTAGGAAGCGGACAGATTTTAGGATCCCCACATATCTGGGATATTGTATGGCTCTCTATACAGGGAAGGCTGGGGGTTCGTGGTAACTTGAAATACAAACCTACTACGGAAAGATTTTGTTTATGACCCACCTGTGTTAATTGCGAGGAAACTATGGTTCATTTTTTTGTTTCATGCCCTTTTAGTCAAACATTTTGGCAGGACGCTGCTGTACATTGGAACCTACCTTTTTTAGCCACCGTTACATATCAGACCATAGTTTTGGGCAATTATACTGGGATATGGCGTCATTATCATAGAAGTACCTTGAATGTGTTTTTTGCTTTTATACAATATTATCTTTGGCAAGCTTGTTGCCAATTTATTTTTCAGCAACAAACTGTTTTATCTCACACCTTGTTTGTACAAATTGAGAATGGTTTAATTTCTATTAAAACTAGGGATTTGGATAAATTCTCCAAATCTAAAGTTGATATATTTTGGCAAAATGTTATACCTATATAATTAATTAGTATGATATGTTTCTTTTGGATGTTCTTTTTTTCTGAATTGCTTTTGTTTTTGTTATACAATATGGTATTTTGTCTATACTTGTATTTTCCTTCTGTGATGTTATGTTTTTCTTTAATAAAACTACCCCTACTCTTTTCAATAAGTGCCATGGGATCTTTAACATCCACTTGAACTACCACCAATCCAGGCAGATGGGACCTCGGTTTAACGTCTCATCCGAAAGACGGCACCTCAGAAGTGCAGCACCCCTCTCATGAAGCACTACAGTGTCAGTACTGGGATATTAACCAAGTGCCAGATGTGGGAACTGAACCCACAGCCCTCTGATCTCCCGGCCTCAGAGGCAAGTGTGCTACCTACTGAGCCACTGACACTGATATTATACAGGGTCACCATAAATGACAATACACCACCCTGCCTTGTGGGCTCATATTTGAGGGGCCTGGGACAATAACTCCTATGGGGATTTGTTACCGAAAGTTGTTACTGATGATAAGTTGTGTGGTGCCTCTGCCCAGGGAATGATTAAGTAAACCAGGAAATAAGCTAGTGCTGCCCCCCCCCAGGAAACAAATCAACCCACTGTGGTCCCTACAGGAACAGCCCACCCATCTCCCACACAATTCATTATGGTTCATCCCAGCAGAAATTTATTCTACAAATAATAAGCTGGACAGTTGGTAATTCAAATAAGTGTGAAACGGATTTATTGGGGATCTGATCTGGAACAAGGTTCACAAGGAAAGGAAGGGCTAAAGCAGACAAAATGATATTCAGGCAGTGACCCACCAGTTGCTAAGTTGCTCTCCATGCAGTCCAGCCAGACAACCAACAAAATGCCCTTGTGCAGATGTACTGTCCAGGCCTCTGTCCACTCCCTTCTGGTACCAGTATACCCCTATTTCTCTATGGAGCTCCCAGTGGTTCACTTGGTACTCAGTCCTTGAGATGTTATTGGCGAGATGCAGTAGTGCATGGTTTCCTGGTCTAGGTGCACTTTAATAAATAACAGAGAATTTGTAGAAAAACCCCAGATTTGTAATCCTGGCCAAATGACATAGTCAAACAAACGTATAATTAAATTTCCCAAAATTACAATTAACTTTGGGCCTTGTAGAACTATATACAAGATTTGTGTCACAGGACCTGTGCTGTGAGCCCTGTTTGGTTACTCATGGTTACCCTGAGGCTGGAAGTCCTCCATATCCGACTATAGTCCTGGGTGGATGTATGCTTTGCAAGCTATCCCTTGGCAGTGATCAGCACCCTCCACTTCAATGCAGTGGCAGACTCCCTCAGGTCTAATCAGCAAAAATGACTGCTAGGCTATATGCTGGGAACCAGCTGCTGGGCATCTTACCCTTGCAGTCTGATTTCTTCAGTTGCAGCCTTCAGTCCTCTTGCCTCTCTGTATTGCAAGCAGAAGTCTCCTCCTTTGTGGCTGTAAATTTGCACTTCTCCCTCGAAAGTCTCTGCACAGTGCTGGCTTCCACCTGCAGATGATATATCTGCTCTGTAGCTCTGGGTAGACTGAGGATGTGTTGGAAAATTCTTCAGTGAAGAAAACTGAAGACAGCTGCCTGAGTGGCTCAGTCCTCAGTCTGTTAGGAGAGTCTGTCTGGCTGTCACCCGGTTGATTGGTCACCCCACTCCTAGGTGAATTGTTTAGTTTTCTGGTGTCCCACAAGCCCTCTGTGGCTCCCTGGAAGGCTTCTGGGGCCTGACTGGCTGATGTGCTGTCCTCTGACCCCATTGCCATGCTGCTAGGGGGTCAGAGGTGGGTACAACAGCTGTTGCGTTTGTAGTCCTGGGGCACTTAGCCCTAAAGTCTTGCTTTAAAGGGCTCCTGCCCTTAAACAGTATTTCTGTACTGCCTATGTGTTTGCACAGGCTCAGGTGTGGGTCTGGTTGGTTCAGCAATCAGAGGATTTTGCCAGTCATTGCTAGTGCCACAAGAAGCAAGCTCCTCTTCACTCTCCTGATCCCCATCAGTAGTCCAGGGGACCAGAGAGCAATACAAACATCAGACTGAAATCCGAAGAGCCAGGTAAGCCCCCACAAACATGTGGAGGGGGTTACACCAACTTTATGGTGTTCTTGCCTGGATTACTTGTAATTGTGTTTTGCACAAAACTCAATAAGCAAGCAAAAATAATAAATGCATAGTCATTGTCAAAGCAGCGGTATTTGTTAGTAACCACACAGTTTTTTCATTAATAATGTTTGCCTGGCACAAATATTAAGATACACATTTTCCTTTTTGTTTTCTTTCATTTATCTTGACACCGTTTTGTGCTGTTCATCATCAGAAACAAATGGTAGCACCATCCTAATACATCTGTAGTATGAATCTAGCATGTACATTCAACAGGTAACCTCAGCGGAAGAGAGTTTTAAAATCTGTGAGTGGCAGCGACCTTCAATTACGCGAGTAATTAATTGCAAAAGTAACTGTAAAAGCTGTTTTAGCAATATCTGAGAAAACAGAAAACTATATTGAATAAGAATCTTAGGATGTCAGAAATACATGTTTGCCTAAAAACTAGGATTTATTTTTTTGCCAACTAACAAATACTGCCGTTTTACGCCACTGAGTGCTCAGAATATTCAGTACCGCTGTATAAGAGTGGGCATAAAAAAAAACAAGATTATGATAAAACCTTTTACTTGATGTTTTTATCTTAAAACCATAGATGTTGTTGACAGAAAAAGAAGACAAAAAGGTACATCCAGTATGCCCCAAAAATGTTCATACCTACCCACCTTGACCTAATGTCATAGAGGGGTATTTAGCCCTAATGCCTACCCCAAACCACTATCCCACCACTTCCACCACCAATCTCTCCTACCTCCCCAACTCCCCTTTTTTGTACTATCACCTCCATGTACCTGTCCCACTCAATTTTGAACCCATTTATAGACCCCCCCCACCACCTAGGGTAATCTATTCTACGGTTCCACCACCTTCTTGGTGAAGTAGAATTTCCTTCTGTCTCTCTCTTGAAACTCCCACTGATGAATCTCCATGCATGCTTTCTCATCATTGTGCTTCCATTCCTGCTGAACAGGTCCTCACTGCTCACTTTTGTCCCCCAGGAACTTGTACGTCTCTTTCTTTCTTTTGGCCCCCAACAGGTACGTGTTAAGGGAAACCAGACGTTCCTCATATGATATGTCCTGTTGGCCTTGAATCATTTTGCTGACCCTGTGCTGCACAATCTCCAGTCTATACTTGAACTTTTTCAAGTGTAGACTCCAGAACTGGGCGTAGTAGTACAAGTGGGGCCTCACAAGAAACCTACCCGGGGCAATATCACCTTCTTCCTCTTACTATCAAATCCTTTCCCTATGCAGGAGGAGAGGAAGGAACGGGGGATATGATAGAGACTTTCAAGTATTTTAAAGGCTTGAACAAAGTGAAGGTGGGTGACATGTTTCAGTACAAGAGTTGTACAAGGACAAGGGGACACGGTATGAGATTGGAGGGGGCAGGATAAAGGGAAATGTGAGGAAGGTTTTCTTCATGGAGGGGTGGTGGTGGTGGATGCTTGGAATAGCCTACCTCAGGAAGTGGTGGGTGCTGACACAGTGGGGGTTTCAAACATGCATGGGATATACATAAGAGAACCCTAGATGGGGTAAAGAGAGACGACAACCAATGACCAAGTAGGGTCAGCAGCCGCTGATGCAGGCAGGGAATATGGGCAGACTAGGTGGGCCTAGCGGTCCTTATCTGCTGTCAACTACTGTGTTACTATGTTATGCATCCCAGCATCCAAGTTGCTTTGCTGTTTGCTTTGTTGCACTCATTAGATTGTTTAAGGCTGACACTGATGATAACCCCCAGGTTCCTTTCCTTAATCATTGTGGTCAGCCGAACCCCCTAACCTCCAGTACTCAATTTGAAGGTTCCTTCTTTCCAGTGTGCATCACTTTGCACTTTTTGGTACTAAATATTAATTGCCATACATTGGACCATCTCTCCAGCTTTTCCAAGTCCCTCTTCAGCTGCCTTTTACCCTTCCTTGTTGTCCATTCTGCTGTAGAGTTTTGGATCATCTGCTGCAAATAGACACATTCTGTCCAAGATTTATGTTATTTATTTAGTTTTTGTTGACCGAGTATGTGCACTAGACACATTCTGCCTGTTTTGAGGCATGATCCGGGTGAGGGGGATACAGATGAATGCTAACTGACCTTGAACCAGATTAAGCTGTTGGTGGTATTTTTAATGAATGGGGGAAAATTTGTCCAGGACACTGAGGAAATTCCCCTACTCTTCAGAAGAGGACACTGTTGGCCTGGCTGATGGAGTCAGTGTCACCAGAGAGGAGTGAGGAGCAGCAGGCTGTGGGTTCGTCCTGTGCCCCAGCCAATGTGGATATGGAGGAAAATGGCAGAAGTAGTGAAAAATTTTCAGAAGGGCTTTCAGACAAGGATCTTGAAGAAGGTGAATCGGTGGATGAAAGAAATGCTGGCACGGAGACATCGCCAGAGGATATTGCCAACACAGAGAATCAATTAGAAAAGGAGCTTGATGAAAGAAGGAGTATTTTATTCAAACTGCTGGCAGAGGATGAAGAGCAGTACACCCGGAGGAAAATGCCCGCAAAAAATAAGGAATTGAACAAGCAAGTTACAGCAGACACAGTGGAGGTGGGCCGCTGAAAGGAGGAACTATGAGGGAGTCAGAAGGTGGTAACGGAAAGGGAAACTGACATGATGACAGCTCAGGAGCTTCAGAAGGCTTTCAGAACTACAGTGGAGCCAATGGAAGAGCAACAATGGACACCGGAGAATGTGCTATAAAACATAGGCTGGCAACAAGACAAATTGGGGAAATGGCTTCCCGATTCAAACATGGATTGTCTGAGCTCTGGAGGTATTCCTACAGAACAGGGCAGGAACCAGGTGGAAGGCCCTGTCTGCCGACAGGAGCAGCAGGTACCTAAAATGACTGGGTGCGAAGAAAGTGAGGGAGTACGACAAGAAGTTCCTGTTATGGAAGGGGGAGTAGTGGTAAGCAAAGGAAAGATAAAACCCTTGGGGAAGTGCCGGGTACATCCTAGGGAGATATAGAAGGGAAAGGTCTAGTATCACCACCCGTAACAGAAATACAAGCAGGAGGGGAACAAAGGGAAAGCACAGGAACCTCTGAACTAGGCACACAATCCCTGTCTCAGAATGCTGTAGGGGTGGAGGAGAGAATCCAAAGCATACAAAATGATACAGAAATGATATGGAGGAGACCACTACAGGTAGAAAATGGGCAGCAAGAAATCCCCCAAAACTCTCTCAGCATAGCTAGAGAAAGCCCAATAAATACACAGCCCCCCCCCCAGCCACGATATGCAGACTTGTTCAATTCTACTGAACCTGCCCCAGGAGAAACACAGTACGTCTGCATTATAGGGGAGGGTCAGAGGCAAGGCCAGACAGGTATTATGTGGGTAAACAGCTTCTAAAGGAATCTATGAGATTCATGGCATCAGAGGTCTATGCACTGATACATGTGTCCGGGGAGGATATATCTTTGACGTAAGCTTTAGAACCTCCTATGCATTAGACAAATTTTGGATGAAGTATAACCAGCTAAAGTTTTCTCCCTTATGGACACCCATCATTTGCATACCATTATCCACACCATCTATCAAATATGTGACTGATGTTTTGGAATGAGGGGGTTCATGTCAGTAATATTATACACTGGCTCAGTCAAAGGTGTGAGGTTCTGAAGCTGTCATGGATGAGGAATTTTTCTGAATAGGTGCCTGGAAATTTAAAGTGAAACTTTTCCAGGAAACAGAAAATACAATACATCTCCCTAACAGTTTCTTTATTGGAAGGGACAGAGGGGTCCTTTACTATGCAGGACAACCAAAAGCATGCCACAAGTGTGGAGACAGAATGCACCTTGCTAGTGTGTGCAATAAATTGAGATGTGGGATTTGTAATGAGTTAGGCCACATAAGCATGCAATGTGCCAACCACACAAGGTGCAATTTATGTGAGGAATATAGGCATGTTTTCCAAAACTGTCCTTGGGCAGCAAATAACAGGGTGTATAAAATTAACCAAGATGAACTGATAAAAAAAGCACAACAAAAAGGAACTGATCCACCTCCCCCCTCAGGAATCCCCCATGCCTCCAGCCCCCTGCTGGGGCCCCTGGTGGGGGAGAATCAAGGGGAAAATCATGAGGGAGTACACCAAGGGATTCAGGGGTCTAAAAATCAGTCAATTATGACTCAGGCCATAGTCCAAGAAAGAGAAGCAATCCCCAGATGGAGGGGAACATGGATGACCCAGTGCAAAGTATGCCAACAACAAGTGCCATCCCCCCAGAGCAAAGGGCTCGTATCTCCCCAGAGTGGAAAACTCCGTTACCAAGGAGAAGGAGCTTAAGGAAACAGAAGGTGCTTCCCCCAGAAGTGGAGGTGGACAACTGTTATGAGGTGTTAGGGTCCTCGAGCGGAGGATCGATGGAGTTAGGGGAGCAGGACTCAGACACATCTTCAACATACTCTGCGAGCACAGAGAGGGAAAAAGTTAATGCAGAGGGGGAGAAGAAAAAGGGGAAAAAGAAGTTGAAGAAGAAAAGCTGAGGACAGCTATATTAACTTTATGTTGCTAAATGGCTCCTCTGCCTGTAATCACCCAAAATGTACACAGTTTAGCAAATAAGGGCAAGAGGAGGATATTTTTTCTTATTTACATGATGCTGCAGTAGATATTATTTTTTTACAGGAAACTTGGTTTTCCTCTTCAACACAAATAGCAGCTGCCAGACAGGCATGGGTGTGGGGGCCTTCGTACTGGTCGTTCGGGGAAGATAGAGCAGATGGGATTATCATTTTATTTTCAGGGGTGGGTTTTAAATACCAAAAGATAATAGATCTGACTCCAGGTAGGGTATTAATATTGGTAGAACCTTGAAAGGCAAAGCAAGTAGGTTTATGTCAGTGTATGGGGCCCAGTCTAAAGCAATTAGAGTACAGATGCTGGAGGATCTTCAACTGTAACCACTAGGTGGCGCTATCCCAAGGGCTACTACCAATGCCGGCTTGGCTAGTAGCAGGTTAAATGGCCTGAGTTCCGAAACGGGTGCCTCCACCCGGAGGTCAGGGTTGGTAGTGGTCAAGCTAACCTGGGCACAGCTCTCTGGGACACTGTAACCCCCCTCTTTCCTTACTAGTGGCCGGAACAATACACAATAATCACTTTCATAATACCCTGATACACCACACTAAGTACCCACACTGTTTGCACTACCACCAGGGCTTTCCTCTGGCTCGGCCCTGGGACCCCTTGTAAAACAAGGTTATACACAGCAAATAACAGCAGTGATACTCTTGCAAAAACTGGAACCACAGTCAGGGTAAATACAAAAAAGAGTTAGATCTGATTTATTTAAGGGACTTGAACAAGGGAGGGGCGTAATCAGGTTAATTTGCTTAAAGGCTATATCAATCAGTTATGCATGCACTTCAGGGTCCATAAACAGTCACACACCCTGGGTACTCAGATGGAGAATGGTGGGCTAGCCAGGAAGGTTGCAGCTTGTTGGGGCCCTGTGATGGAAGAAAAACAACATGCACAACACACACTTTTTGTAATCTGGAGCCGGAGAGCTCAGTTCATGAAAAGAAAACAAGAAGACATTCAGATGACACACTTTTAGATTAGGCTGTTGTTGCAGGGAGCTACGCTGATGATTACTCATGATACCCAAGACTGGACATAGGCTGGACGAAGATCGAGGCAGCAGGCAGTTAATCTGGAGTGCCAGAAGAAGCAGGGCCCACACGAATCGCCGAGGCATCGTTCCTGTTCAAGTGTGGAGCAGGGGGCTGATCCCCAGGCAGGTCTCTCGTCGATGGCTTACTCTGTGCAGTGGGTAGTCTGGCTGGGCCAGTGTGGCAAGGCCCTGGCCAAATGGAGAAAAATTCAGATGTAGTCCGTTTTGGTCTGGATACAGCTTCCAGCAAGCAGAACACAGTTCACACAGTGGGGAACCAAATCACGACCCACTAACAACTCACAGCACATTTACATGTAAGAAAATTTTACTGTACCAGGCAAACCACTCTCTGGTCATGATCGCAGAGTCTCTGCACAAACCGGGGATTCAAAAGCAGCTGGAAATCCTGACAGGCCAATCGCATTCAGCAAAATCTTCGGTCTTCTTCAGGTATGAGCCTGGTAAAAAAATCAGCAGCTTACTTTGTTCTCACAAACTTGGATGTAGTCCGAAATAATTCTCTTCTCTCCCTCTCAGGGGCAGCAGACAGACATGCAGGCCACAACTCAGGCCTTTCCACAGTTCTCCGACGTGAAACTACTCAGACGGCTGCTTGACTGTCTCAAGCTGTTGCTTCTTCAGCTCCCAACTTAGATCTGATTCAACTGCCAGCAAGCCTGGGACTTTCCCCTAAATCCAAAAGGTTTGGTTGGCTGATCTGTCTGTCAGTCACAACAAAGGCTTCCCCTTCAGGTGCAAAAAGGCACCAAAAGCCCCAAACTACAATTCCTACAGATTTTGACTCCAGACAGCTCCATTTTAGGTCCCACCAGTACTGATTGGTCCAATTCGACAGTCCACGACCAAGATAGTGGAGATAAACAAAACAGTCCTTGCTGCAAAGAAGGCAGGTTGGACAAACTACATTATCATTATCACTCTAAATGATTTTCAGCAAATAGTTACATCTTTCAACAGAGCTCTCTCTCTCAGATTACTTATGACTGCAATCCAGGTAGCTCTTAAAGAGACAGTGCACAGAGGCTATACAGGCACTCTCTGGCAATCACATTTAAACTGCTAAAACGCAGGACACCAGCCTGGCAGTGAGCATGTAGGCAAGCTCAAGGAAGACTTTTCGGGAACCCCCATTTGTAGGGGGGTTACACAACCATATCTTGCAACTGCAAGAAATGTTTATTTGTCTGGGGATTTTAACTATTCTTTGGATGGAATACACCGTAAGGCACAGGGAACAAAGTTTTCTGTGATTCTACTGCTTTAAAGAAGTGCATAGAGACCGCAGATTTAGTGGATTGCAGTGTTAGAGCTAGACCTGAAATTGGATACACATTCGAAGCGGGGGCATTAACATCCAAAATAGATTATGTATTTGTATCTAAAAGGCTTCAAGTTAAAAGTAGTAAGGGGATACCAGTAGAATTCACAGAACACGTAGCAGTATGGGCTATGATTGAAGAAGATACAGGGGCTCAATTCCCACCAAGTGGTGGAAAATGAACACAAGAAGTTTAATAGAGTTGGAAGTGAAAAAAGGGATGATGGAGGTATTATATACTAGAATGTCTGTCTTATCAATGTACCAAGATTTAGGAGACTGGTGGCAGACAACAAAAGCAGATGTGAGGATCTGGATGCAAAAGTATGGGGAAACATAAGGCAACTATGAAAGGATTAAAGTATGTAGAATTAAGGACCCAGCTATAGGCTGGCCTGGTGGCGATGAGGGTTGAGGACACCACACCTCGCTCCATTCTGGCGACCTGGGTTCGGGAACGAGCCCAGGTCGTCGGCAGGGGAGGACTAGGATCGAGCATCTGACGACAGCTGTCCTAGTCCTGGGGAAAAGGGTGGGATCTACACCATGCTCTAGTGGTCCCTGGGGATGCCCGGTAGTACTGCAGATGTGCTGGTGTCTGGGGAGAGCACGGCGGATGTCTGCACGTTTGTGTGCATGGACGTCATTGCACGTCCACACTCCCTTTGGGTGAAAACAGAAAAAGGGTTAGGCATGACCATGCAGCTTGATGGCTGCGACCTGGCTCGCCAGGAGGACTGTCGTGGAATCGCACCTGGGGGGTTTGGCGCCGGTCAGGCTGGCAGGGATGGGGAAGCCCTCCAGTGGGTTGGCTATGGCCATGCCAGACCCCCTCATCATGTGAGTGAGCCTGCTGCTCTCTCTGCGGGAAGGGCCGGCGGCTGGATGCCTCCACCGGTAGGCACCACAGTGGGTGCAAAAAATAGGAATAATAAAAAAAAGGACCCAGCTGTATAGATTTATGTCAATTATCGATGTACAGAGTGGATTTAAGTGAGCAGATTAGGAAAGTCAAACAGGAAATGACGGCGGACAATAGAGCACTTATGCTGCAGAATGAGTTAAGGTTTGGTACAAGGAAGACTCCGTTTGGTGACCCATGTGTAGCATGTAAAGAAAGAAATGAACATGCACAGTTTTTCACTCTAGTGGATGAAAATGGAATTAGACAGGCAGGGTTCAGAGGAATTATGTCAGTGGTAGATAGATATTTGGAACATTTTACCCGATGTGAGTCCCTAGACACTGATAGGATAGATACCTGCCTGGAAGACATCCCAGTTCCAAAGGTAGATCAAGAAATAAGGGATATGATGGTGGATGATACAGAGGACGAGAAAATACTTCAGGTTATTAATTTACTGAAGTTGAGGGTTTCCCCAAGGGAGGATGGTATCCTAAATGAATGGTATAAGCTGTTTCCTGATATAATGGCAGCTATTTTAGGGAAAGTCTTCCAGTTCTTATTAACTTTAGAATCATTTCCAACAAATTTTACTCAAGGTCTGGTGATGTATTTATTTAAAGCAGGAGAACGGGAAAAAATTGAAAACTAGAGACCAATAAGTCTGTTAAATGCAGATTTTAAGATTCTTACATTTATATTACAGTAATGTTTAAAAACACTGGCTAAAGAAGTCATTCATCCTGTGCAGACATGTGCCTTACCGGGTAGACATATCCGGAACAACCTGTGTATTATTAGATGTGCATGGATATTGTGAGCAACACAGTCTTTCTGTTTTTTTATTATCATTGGACCAGTCTAAAACTTTTACAAGGTTAATCACGAGTTTATGTTTAAAGTTTTACATGCCTATGGGGTGCCTCCCGGTTTTTTACATTGGTTAAGGTTGCTATATTGCAATGCAGCAATTTCATCTGTGCTAACGGGAGCACATGGGAAGAAGTACATCATACAATAGGGGGTGAGGCAAGGATGTCCCCTCAGCCCCCTGTTGTATTTGTTTACACTAGATCCCCTTATACGCAAGGTTTTAAGAAATCAACAGATAAAAGGTATCTCCTGTACATTAGCAGGGAGTGAAATGAAACTAATGGCCTATGCGGATGATGTGTGTGCATTCCTTAAGGATGAGGTAGGGCTGAAAGGTATATTGCAGGAAATACAAGAGTTTGACTTAGTGTCCGGGTCAAGATTAAACATTCAGAAGAGTAAACCACTGATATTAGGTGGAGGAGAAAGGATACATCGTGAGATCGAAGGCATTCAAATATCAACAATACCCATCAAAATTTGGGGGGTACATGTGGGGCCAGGAGATATGGCAAGACATAATTGGGAACAGGCCATACAGCAATTAGAAAGGAAAGTGGGTAGATGGAAGGGGTGGAAACGATTAAAAAAGAAACGGGGTTTCATGATAAAGCAATTCTTATTACCAGTTTTCTTTATGTAAGTGCAATGTTTCTGTTCCCCTTTTTTTTCAGTTACTATTGGGTAGTCAGCTTAATCCAATCAAACACGACGTAACATACCTGCCAGTTCAGAAGGGAGGGGTTGGGATGGTTAATCCAGTAGTGTTTTTTCATACTTTATTTTGGGATGTTAATATTAAACCACTTTTTTTAAGCAGATTCATTTTAGTAAAGGTATAGTTGCTGCAAACCTTTGAGGGAGTTGCAAGGATACAATAAATCTACCTATAAGACTGGGAGGTGGGATAAGGATGTCACAATGTTTATTGTTTATTGGACACATTCAGAAAGACATTTGAGTCAAAGACTCATTTACAAAGGTTCCACGTCATACATTAAGTACAGGGCAAATATTAGCTAACAGAGTTGAGACAGTTCAGCATATTACATAATGACAGAGTTACATTAAATTTCAATACATGGCAGTCATAATACATAATGAGGAAATACATTACATTACAATACAGGTACAGTCAAGGTTGATCAGGAGGAGGTCAAGGTCAGAAACAGTGGTTAAGTCACACTTTAGCACAACCAACAATAGTTGCAGAAAAGACTGTAACTGGCTGATAGTCAGCTAGAGAGGTAGTAGAGATTTTAACACAGAAACAGAGATAGTTTTGTGCCCAATAGGGTAGAATGTTGTAGGAAAGGGTCAGGGGCAGTCACAGGCATTAGAGCCTTGGAGGAGTTTCCTTAGTCCAGCTTTGAAAGGACCTAGCCTTGTTTCATTGGCTATTTGGATTGGGAGAGAGTTCATCCAATTCGGGGCTTGGTAGCCGAAAGTCCTTTGCAGTTGGGAGGTATGGGGGCGGGGTACCCAGAGTAGCGTCCTGTTCGAGTTTCGTGTGGGTCTGGCTGGGGATACTGGTCAAATAATGGAGGAGAGAGAGGGAAGGGCAAGACCTAGGAGTATCTTCTTTTTTCATAAGGCTTGTATGTTATCTGATTCTACTATCTAGGTTTAGCCATTTAGAGGCGTTGTAGAGGGTACAGGTGTGGGTGAGGCGATCACAGCCTAGGATGAGATGGCAGGCTTTGTTGAGTACCAGGCGGAGTGCGTTTAGTGTGGAGTTGGGGGCAGCACAGTATATGGTAATGCCGTAGTCAAGGAGGGCGAGGACGGAGGAATTGACGGTGATCCGTAGAACCTCCGGGGTTGGGTAGTGTTTGTACCTATAAAGCACACATAGTCTCACGTTTAGGGCCGAGGCAAGGAAGAGAATGTGTTGTTTATAGTTGAGGGCCAGGTCTAGAGTGATCCCTAGGTATTTAAAGTTGCTAACTTGCTCGAGGGGGGTGTGGTTGACAGTGAGAAATGGGAGACAGAGGTTCTTGCGAGGGTTCTGCAGGTGGGAGAAGATCATGACTTTAGTTTTCTTGTAGTTGATTATAAGACGCTGGGAGGAGAACCAATGTTCTGCTTCATGGAAGTTATATTGGAGTGTTTGGTGGAGTTTAAGTGGGTCGGAGTCAGAGGTGAACAGTACGGTGTCATCTGCATAGAGGAGCAGGTTTCCTGAGACGGCCGACGGGAGGGAGTTAAGGTATAGGCTGAAAAGTAGGGGGCCAAGAATCGAGCCCTGTGGGACACCAGAGCGGGTCGGGAGGCAAGGGGACAGGACAGTGCCTACCTTGACCTGTTGGGTTCTTTCCGACAGGTAGCTGGCAAACCAGTTTAGAGAGTCGTTGGAGAAGCCAATGGAGGAGAGAGTGTTAAGCAGTAGGGCGTGGTTGACAGTGTCATGTTTCAAGGTTACCTTTCAAAAAATGTTCAAATGGAAAATAATAAAGCAAAAGATACTGCAGCTATCAAGCTTCCAGCTTTATCAAGAAGTTTTGACAGAAATAGGCCCGAAGGAACCGGATTTTAAACACTGCCAGGCAGGGAATAAAAATCAGGTATATAAACAGCTGACAAACTCCAGAATACCACTAAAGATGTGGGACACCCAATGGTTATGTGTGCATGGACGGGTGGGTGTTCGGGAAAATCATAAACATTAGGCAAAGGAAGACAGGAAAAGTTTATATCCAGACTGTATAAATATCTTGGAAACTCAAGAGCATTTTTTTAACAGAGTGTTCTTATTCCATAGGTTTGTGGAAATTCCTAGCAGTCACGTGGAAGATACCATGGTTGAAACGGGTGACATATGGTATGTTAGTTTTGGGGGAATTTCCATCTAAACTATCAAGGTATGATGCGGGTACTTGAACCGGGTTTTTTTTGCATGTTTAAAATATTACCTGTGGCAGAGTAGATGCCAGTTCCTTTTCCAACAGAAGTACATGATATACCCTATCTTTTGTAAAATATGTGAAAGTGCACTAGGGGAAGTTTTCAGACGGGATATGAAGATGCATTAAAAAGCTCGAGTGTTGATTTGATGAAGGATTTTTTCCTTTATTTGGAAATATGGTTAGTAAAGGATAACTTATTTGGATTTTTTTTTATTTTTCTTTATATTATAGTGCATGGATTTGGAAATTGCTTTAAAATGTGTGAAGTAGAGGGAGTGGGGAGGAGGGGAAATGGGTAAATATTTGGAAGTCTGTATGATTATTGTAAATGTGAATATGGAATGTCATCTTGTTTTTTCATTTTAATGTATGTTATGTTTTTGTTACATGCTAACATACTAAAATGCCATCAGAGTAGGCCTTATGGTCTTTTGTGTCTGGTTGATAGTCAGCACCCATACTAGGCGCTGGTTCTGCTGGGGGGGGGGGGTCCCCCCCCCCACCCTCTTGGGTTTCTCCACCTCCTGTC
This sequence comes from Neoceratodus forsteri, assembly GCA_016271365.2. Classification (NCBI taxonomy): domain Eukaryota; kingdom Metazoa; phylum Chordata; order Ceratodontiformes; family Ceratodontidae; genus Neoceratodus; species Neoceratodus forsteri. The sequence continues at coordinate 517,032,899 of CM028137.1, forward strand.
CAAGATATTCCCCTTGTATTGGACTTCCTCAGCTTCACCCTCCCCCATACCTGCCCTAGCCCCTCTTGAACCCCTCTACAGTATTTACCTCCACCAGTCCCTTAGGCAGCGCATTCCATGGTTCCACTACCCTCTCAGTGAAGTAACACCTCCTTCTCTCCCCCGAGTCTCCCCCTTCTAGCTTCCACCTGTGTCCTCTGGTTGCCCCCCCTTTCCTTTGGAACACCCTGACTGAGCCTCCCTTATTTATCCCCTTTATGTATTTGAAGCCCTCTATCATGTCCCCCGTCCCTCCTCTCCTCCAGAGTGTACATGTTGAGCTCCTCAAGCCTCTCCCCATTGTTCATGTCCCCCAAGGCCCAGATCATTTTGGTTGCCCTCCTCTGAACCCTCTCCAGGAGTGCAATGTCTCTTTTTAAGTGCGGTTTCCAAAACTGCACACAGTACTCGAGGTGTGGCCTAACCAGGCAGTTATACAGAGGGAGGATCACTTCCCTCCTTCTGGAGGTTATCCCCCCTAGTGATGCATCCCAGCATCCTATTTGCCTTGGCCGCTGCCCTCCTACAAGTCTCCGAGTTGTTCATTTTGACATCTACCACTACCCCCAGGTTCCTCTCACCCTCCGTGACTTGAATCATGTCTCCTCCCAGGGTATACCCCTGTCCTGAATTTCTGACTCCCAGGTGCAGAACCTTGCACTTCCCCACATTGAATTTTAGTTTCCATTTTCCCAACCACCTTTCCAGAGCCTCCAGGTCCTCCTGCAAGGCCACACTCCCCTCCTCCTCATCCACCACTGCACCCAGCTTTGAGTCATCTGCAAAGAGACTCATCTCACTCCTGATCCCCCTCCTGATGTCCAAGATATAGGCATTGAACAGGAGTGGCCCCAGCACTGACTCCTGGGGAAACCCCACTAGTAACCCACCTTGGGGATGAGGCTAACCCTCCAACCACCACCTTCTGAGTACGCTCAGACAGCCAATGTCCCATCCATATTAACAACTGTCTCCCTACCTTCATTTCCCTTCAGCTTAACCAGCATGCCACTCTGGGGTACCAAATCAAATGCCTTGCTAAAGTCCAGAAAGAGGACGTCCACTGGCCTACTCTGGTCCAGGGCCCTTGTCACCCAGTCATAGAACTCAACAAGGTTTGTCTGGCATGATCTTCCCATGACAAAGCCATGCTGCCTATCATCCAAGTACCCAGTTTGTTCCAGTAACCGCCCTAGCCTTTCCTTGACAATACCCTCCATCACCTTGCCGACCACCGATGTCAGGCTAACAGGCCTGTAATTTCCCACCTCCTCTCTTGATCCCCCCTTGTGGATTGGCATGACATGGGCTGTGACACTTGAACAACTGGTTCTGATTAATCTATGCTTTTTGCAATATAAAAAATGTAGTGTGATTGTCTGTCATGAGAAGTGCTGTGCCTGGATAGCCCCCCCCCAGTATCAGTTCAAAAGACAGTATATATGTTAAACAGCAGATCTCTGTGATGAGATTAACTTGCAAAAACTTGCATTTTATGTCCTTATTTAGGATCTGGGTTGTTTGATGCTAAGACCTGAAATATCCATTTTATGATGTCTTCAGGAAGGTCAGTTAATTGCAGCTGGTGTCATAAGGAAGTGGAATATCCATTTTATGACAACCTCAGGAAGGTCAGTTAATTGCACCTGGTGTCATAAAAAAGTCCTTTGATGCATTTGAGACAGGAAACTGCTCATGGACCAAAGGGACTGAAAAATCACAGTCTTAATTAAGGGTGTCATCATTTGGAAAATGAGTCTTGCTGGAGTCACAGAATTCAATACCTTGATGGGACTTCCTGTTTTGTGTGTGTATATATTTATATATATATATATATATATATATATATATATTTATGTATCCTGAAAGGGAGGAGCTAGATGATGACATCATGAAGAGGGTTGAAACACATCATTTTTAAACTGTAGTCTGTATTCCATTTAGAGACACACATGTTTGGACTCTGAAAAAAGCAACATCAGGCACTGTTAGAAGGTATATGTAACAAAGACAATTCTAAGTGTACTGTGGTAGGAGATTTTGTTTGCACTTTAAACTTGTTTTTTAAGTGATTATATGGTTTTGTGATATATTGTTCTGTATTTATATTTTACATTTTTATCTATTTTTAAGTAAACATCTAATTTTAGAGACAACTTGGTGTGCCTTTGAAATTATTTCTTTGACAAGTGAAGCATATATGGTTAAAGTTGACACTGGGCATAGCTTACTGGTTTACCAAACTGGAAAAGGTAAGAGTTTATTCTGAGGTCTTAAATAGAGTTTTAAGGGTTCATTTTGTATACCTGGTTAGGGTGCCCGTAGGTGAAAGATATTTGGCCCCCCTGAAGAGCAGAATTATCTTAGCCTGTACATTGGGTACGCTAGCAAGAGGTTCACAGTTTGAATCCCTCCAGAAACTTGAGACCAAAGGTTGATTCAAACCCACAAAACAGACAGGAGGGTTACCCTTTTCTGTTAACTGTTCACAATACTGTGCTCGGAGGTTAGCACTGTGGGAGCAGAGGGCCTGACCTACTGAGTGGGGTTGTGACAGATTTAGTTGGCAGCAGTGCAATAATTTTGGTATTACAAGCTTTTATTGTTCAGTGTGTCAGCTTGAGACCGTCAACTCACTTGCAAAGAAAGAACAAGGCAGTGATTTATTTTTAAAAAGGAGACAGAACTATATCACTTGGCCTACAGTCAAATTCCTACCCATTTTATTTTTTTTTCCTAAAGTGCAAGTCAGAGTAGCCATAGTTATGGAAGACAACGGCTACCAACTACAGCAGGCACACTGTAGACTACTTAAAGCAGTTGTGTGGGGACCAAGAAGTCCCATTCAAGGTGAAAGCCACCAAACAGAACCTCGTGGATGCCCTGATGGTAGCAGATACCCAGAGCATCAAGTCACAGACAGTGACTGAAAAGATCCTAACCTTGAGTGTGGCAGGGCTAGCAGCCAGTGCAGTGTCCAGATCTGATGAGGATAGCAACAGGGCCAGTGCTAGCAAAAGGCCACAGCAGCAGGAAAAGGTCACCAGTATCCTGGATCCAGAAGTACTCAGGCTGCAGATTGACTTGCGCTGCATGGAGCTGGAGTTCCAGGAGAAGAGAGCATGAGAACAGCAAGAGGTGGACTGAGAGAGATGAGAGGCAGAGTGGGAACAGTGGGAAGCTGAGCATGAGGAGCACGAGTGCCAGCGAGCTGCAGAGGAGAAGAGGGAGCAAGAACGGTGAGAGGCGGGCCATGAACAGTGAGAGGCAGACTGTGAGGAGCATGAGCGATAGAGGCAACATGAAATGGAGAAGCTACTACTCCGACCAGTGGCACCAGAGCAGGTAAGTGGCTTGGGTTTAACTGGGACTACAGGACTGAGTTACAAACTGAATTCAAAATTGATAGCTGAATTTAAAGAGGGGGAGGATATGGATGCCTTTTTAAATTCTTTTGGAAAAGTTTGTATTCAGGCTAAAATTCCTAGGGAATCCTGGAACTTCCAGCTATCCCCGCTACTTACCGGGAAAGCTCGGGATGCATTGGGTCAAATGGACAATGAGGACAGTGATGATTACAGCAAACTTAAAGCTGCACTATTAAAAAAATTTGAATTAACTGCTGAATCATACAGAGTGAAATTCCATAAGCTCAGGAGAAGCCCTGACATGAGCTATGAGGAGCTAGCCATGAAACAACATCAGTTTTTAAAACATTGGTGGGAAGGAATTGAAGCAAACTCTGTTGACAAAAATTAAAAATGTGATTCTGTTAAAACAGTTTTATTGGGCATGCCCAGCTGAGCTAAAAACCTGGCTGGAGGACCACAATCCCAAAACAGTGCAAGAGGCTGCTGAACTCTCTGACCGCTATGCCAAGAGCAGACCTACCCTGAGAGCGAATGGGGTGGGCGTGGCAGTGCAGATAGGGAAAAGCACACCTTCAGGGTAGCTAAAACCCTTACTGCCTCCACCAAAACCAGTTAGCCTCAGGTTTCAGAGAAAAGATTTATCTGAGAAAAGAAATGAATGTTGGTTGTGTTAAGAAACTGGGCATATTGCCAGACAGTGTCCCAAACGGACAAGCAATAATATACAAGGTGATGCTAGGAAGGAAGTGGGTTGTTTGTGTGTCCCTTGAAGCATGCTTGTGAACATGAAGGAACACATGTACCCAGCCATGATGAATGGTGTACAGACACAAGGGTTAAGGGACACAAGAGCATCCCTGACATTGGTAAAAGGAGATCTGGTACAGTCTGGTCAGCTTATACCCAATAAATACATCACTGTATAAGGGTTCACTGGTGAAGAGAAAACATTGCCCCTTGCTAGTATTCTCCTAGACTGGGGTGAAACAGGGGGAACTGTGCAACAGGTGGCTGCAGCCCAAACCTTAGCAGTGGATGAGATCCTGGGCAATAATCTCAAACAGGAGATGGTGTGTGCAGTTACCTGTAGCCAAGCGGCAAGGGAAAATTGTAGTTCTCTGAACCCCACAGAAGCCATTGTGGAAACCACTGAGAGGTTGGTTCCCCAGCCTGTGTCACCAGATGGGGAGATTAATGAAAAGGGGGTAGAAATGTCCCCAGTAGCAGTTAACCACACAGCTACGGAGGGTTACTCCGAAGAGGGAGGGATGACTCATTGTCAGAGGGTTGGGACTGACAGTGATCCTGAGTGCCCTAATACTAGTGCTAGGGACCCTAGTTTAGTGACTAAAGGAGACCTGTCCCATGCCTTGGGAATGTGTGAGGGGTTTTTAGGCACTCAGAGAAGTGACCCTAGTCTAGAGAAGCTGAGGGCTTGGACAGACTCTGATGGGGCACAGGGAGGTGATGGCAGACATAAGGTTTATTGGGAAAATGGACTGATGTATATTCAGGCTGTGCAGCTAGAGGGAGGGGTGCTAGGCAGGCAGCTTGTCGTTCCCCAGGGGTATCGTGAGCAGTTGCTCAAGATTGCACATGATATTCCCTTGTCTGGTCATCTGGGAATCATGTGCACTATGCAGTGGTTGGCCCAGAATTTCTATTGACCTAACTTCACCTAGCAGGTGAAGGAGTATTGCAGGTCTTGTCACCGGTGCCAAGAAATAGGGAAAGCGGGCAAGAAAACCCAAGCCACCCTGATTCCATTGCCCATAGTGAAGGAGCCATTCCAGAGGTTAGGAATGGATATTGTGGGGCCTTTAAATACCCCCAGCTCCTCAGGGAAGAGATTCATCCTGACTGTGGTGGATTATGCCACCTGGTACCCAGAGGCAGTCACCCTATCCTCACTGAGGACAGACAAAGTGGCAGATGCCTTGCTTGGGATTTTCTCCCATGTTGGGTTTCCGCAGGAAGTTATCACCGATTGAGGAGGTTCCTTCATGTCAGACCTGATGAAATGTTTATGGGTGAAGTGTGGGGTGGTGCAGAGATGCACAACACCGTATCACCCACAAGTCAGTGGGCTTGTGGAAAGATTCAATGGTACCCTGAAGTCAATGCTTCAGGTGTTTGCTGAACAGCATGGGAAGGACTGGGAGAAATACCTTCCCCATCTGTTGTTTGCATACAGGGAGGTGCCCCAAGAGTTGATGGGCTTTTCCCCCTTCGAACTCTTATATGAATGCCGGGTACATGGGTTCCTAGACTTGATCTGGGAGGACTGGGAAGGCAAGCATTGCACCCAGGGAACTCCCATAGTGGATTACATCTTTAAGTTTAGGGAAAGGCTGAAGGAGCTTATGGGGACAGCCCAGAGCAAACTGGCAGCTGCCCAACAGAAACAAAAAGTGTGGTATGACCGTAGAGCCAGAGCTCGCTCATACATGGTGGATCAGGAAATCATGGTCTTTATTCTGGTCCAGAAAGACAAGCTGCAGGCTGAGTGGGCTGGACCATACAAAGTGGTAAGGAAGGTAAATGATGTGAACTATATTATAGAGTTACCTGACAGAAGACAGACAGTAAGGATGTACCATGTCAACATGATGAAGCCATATGCAAATAGGGCTGACATGGTGTTTGCAGTGTGTAGTCCTGGGGAGAGGACGGATGAAGGAGACCCCATTCTGGACTTGCTGGAAGAAAGTAAGTGGGAGTCCTCTGTGGAGGCAGTTAAATTGTCTCCCCAGTTGACCCCGGACCAGATCCAGGAAGTAAGGGAGGTTTTAGCAGCCTTTGCCCCATTGTTTAGCACCAAGCCTGGACTAACCCCCTTAGTGACACATGTGAAGACAGGAACACAGACGCCCATATGGCGGACAGCATATTGGGTGTCAGAGGCTGTCCAAAAGGACATAGGAGGGAAGTGGAGGAGATGCTGGATTTAGGGGTAATCCAGAAATCCCACAGCCCCTGGGCCTCACCTGTAGTCCTTGTGCTCAAGCCAGATGTCTCTACTAATTTCTGTGTGGACTATTGTGGACTGAATGCAGTTATGAAGTCAGATGCCCACCTGATGCCCTGGATGGATGAACTCCTGGACAAGTTGGGAGGGGCGACCTACCTTATGACCATTGACCTGACCAAGGGGTATTGGCAGGTAGAGTTGATGGACAGAGCTAGGGAGAGGTCGGCCTTCATCACTCCAGTAGGCTTACTTGAATTCAAAGTAATGCCTTTGGGAATGAAGAACGCCCTGGCCACTTTCCAAAGGTTGGTGAACCAGGTGTTAAATGGTGCTGAGGAATACGCTGTGGTGTACCTCGATGACATTGCCATCCTTAGTGCCAGCTCGGAGGAACACCTATCCCACCTTAGGGAAGTGCTGGGCAGGATACAGAGGGCTGGACTCACTGTCAAAGCCGGGAAGTGCCAGCCATGGGAGAAGTGGCATACCTCGGGCATGTGGTAGGCCACGGACAGCTCCATCCTAACCAAATAAAGACAGAGGTAATACAGGCATGGCCTAGACCAGAAATGCAGAAGCAGGTCAGGAGTTTTCTCGGGACAGCAGGGTACTATAGAAAATTTGTTCCCAATTACAGTGCCCTGGCTGCTCCCCTATCTGACCTGGTAAAGAAAAGGATGCCAAAGAAAATTACCTGGGACCAAGCCTGTGAGGAAGCCTTTACCAGATTAAAGGAGGCACTGTGCAGTGCTCCTGTTTTGACAAGTCCTGACTATAGCAAACTCTTTATAGTTCAGACTGATGCCTCAGACGTGGGTATTGGGGCAGTACTGAGTCAGAGATCCAGCCAAGGGAAAGATCACTCTGTAGCATACTTGAGTAAGAAGTTACTTCCCAGGGAGCGGGCATATTCCACTGTGGAAAAGGGGTGTCTTGCCATAGTGTTGGCTCTAAAGAAGTTAGAGCCACACTTGTATGGGTAGCATTTTGTGGTACAGACTGACCACAACCCCCTTGTTTGGCTGACGCAGATGGGAAAAAACAATGGCAGATTACTAAGATGGAGTCTTGCTCTGCAAGGGTATGACATGACAATTCTACATAGGGCTGGAGTGACCAAACAGAACTCAGATGGGTTGTCTCGTGTCTATGAGGAGCGAACTGATTTAAGAAGCTCATCCCATGCAGGGGATAGAGCCCCCAAATTCAGTCTAGGTGGGAAGAAATTGTGACACTTGGACAGCTGGTTCTGATTAATCTATGCTTTTTATAATATAAAAAATGTAGTGTGATTGTCTGTCATGAGAAATGCTGTGCCTGGATAACCCCTCCCCCCCGGTATCAGTTCAAAAGACAGGATATATGTTAAACAGCAGATCTCTGTGATGAGATTAACTTGCAAAAACTCTCACTGTATAGCCTTATTTAGGATCTGGGTTGTTTGATGCTAAGACCTGAAATATCTATTTTATGATGTCCTCAGGAAGGTCGGTTAATTGCACCTGGTGTCATAAAAAGTCCTTTGATGTGTTTGAGAAAGGAAACTGCTCATGGATCAAAGGGACTGAAAAATTACAGTCTTAATTAAGAGTGTCATCATTTGGAAAATGAGTCTTGCTGGAGTCACAGAATTCAGTACCTTGATGGGACTTCTTGTTTTGTATATACAGAAACATAGAGGTTGACGGCAGATAAGGACTGCAAGGCCCATCCAGTCTGCCCATTTGTTCTACCTTATGAATGTGCCACACACCTTTACACTGTCAATGACCTATCTATCCATATTCATCTGTATTGCTCCCTTATGCCTATCCCATGCCTGTTTGAAGCCCTGCACTGTATTCATAGCCACCACTTCCTGAGGTAGGCTGTTCCATGCATCCGTCACTCTTTCTGTGAAAAAGAATTTCCTCACATTCCCCCTTAATCAGCCTCCCTATAATCTCATGCTGTGTCCTTTTGTCCTGCTATTTTTCTTATATTTAAACATGTTAGACTCTTTCACATTATTAATGCCCTTAAGGTGTTTGAATGTTTTGATCATATCACCTCTCTCCCTCCTTTGCTCAAGGGTATACATATTAAGCTCCGTTAATCTGTCCTCATATGTCTTCTGATGCAGTCCCTGCACCATTTTGGTTGCCCTGCTCTGGACTGCCTCAATTTGGTTAATGTCCTTGTGAAGGTGTGGCCTCCAGCACTGCACACAGTACTCCAGATGGGGCCTAACCAGTGTCTTGTAAAGAGGGATTATTACCTCCCTCTTATGACTTGTGATACCCTACTAATACACCCTAACATCCCCCTAGCCTTACCTACTGCTTTAGAGGTCTGCTTGGATGATTTCAGGTCATCAGTGATGATGATGCCCAAGTCTCTTTCTTCCTTTGTGACTGCCAACAACTCCTCTCCCAGCCTATAGGTGGCTTCAGGGTTTCTCTTTCCTATGTGCATAATCTTGTACTTCTTTGCGTTAAATCCCAATTGCCACTCTTCTGACCATTTTGCTAGTTTATCCAGATCTCTTCTCATTCTGCCTACCCCATCTGGATCATCTACTCTGTTGCAGATCTTGGTGTCATCTGCAAACAGACAAGCCTTACCCTCTAGTCCATCTGCAATGTCACTAATGAAGATATTGAAGAGGACTGGCCCCAGGACTGATTCCTGAGGTACCTCACTTGTGACTTGCATCTCTTCTGACTGTATACCATTTACCACCACTCTCTGTTTTCTGTCCATCAACCAGTTTGCCACCCAGTTGACCAACTTCTGATCCACCCCAAGCCTACCCAGCTTATTTATCAATCTTCTATGTGGAACAGTGTCGAAAGCTTTGCTGAAGTCAAGGTAGGCGACATCAACTGCTCCCCCTTGGTCCACCACTCTGGTTACCCAGTCAAAGAAATCTAAGAGATTAGTTTGACAGGACCTTCCTTTTGTAAACCCATGCTGTCTTGGATCCTGTGCCCCATGGATTCCAGGTGTTGTACTATCCTTTCCTTAAGGAGTGCCTCCATAATCTTGCCCACTGCTGAGGTAAGACTGACTGGTCTGTAGTTCCCTGCCTCCTCACTGCTACCACTTTTGTGGAGCGGGATCACATGAGCCGTTTTCCAGTCTTCTGGGACCTCTCCTGTGCTCAGAGTCTCACTAAACAGTTCTGCTAATGGCTCTGCTAGTTCCACCCATAGCTCCTTAAGTACCCTGGGATGAATGCCATTAGGTCCCATTGCCTTGTCCACCCTGAGCTTAGCGAGCTCTTGTAGGACCCTTTCTTTTGTGAAGGGAGTAGTGCTCACCTTCCTCCCCCCTGTGTCCATGGTGCTGAGCTGTGGGCCCTGCCCTACCTTCTCTTCAGTAAATATTGAGCAAAAGTATCTATTTAGGATATATGCTTTTACAGGATCCTCCTCCTCACATGCCCCCTTTTCAACTTTTAGCTTAGCAATACCCCCTCTGGACTTTCTCCTTTCACTAATGTATCTATGGAAAGTCTTGTCACTTTCTTTTACTGTTCGTGCTAGTGTTTCCTCAGTTTGGGACTTTGCCTGCCTTACTGCCTTCCCTGCTTCCCTTAGGGCAGTTTGGTATGCCTCCCTATCTTCATCCCACTGTGTTTCCTTATATGTCCTCAAGGCCAGCCTTTTGGCTCTGACCTTTTCTGCTACTGTATTTGAGAACCAAAGTGGTTTCCTTCTTCTTTTGCATATATATATATATATATATATATATATATTTTTTTATATATATATCCTGAAAGGGAGGAGCTAGATGATGACATCATGAAGAGGGTTGAAACACAGCATTTTTAAACTGTAGTCTGTATTCCATTTAGAGACACACACATGTTTGGACTCTGAAAAAAGCAACATCAGGCACTGTTAGAAGCTATACATAAGAAAGACAATTCTAAGTGTACTGTGGTAGGAGATTTTGTTTGCACTTTAAATTTTTTTTTTTTAAGTGATTGTATGGTTTTGTGAGATATGGTTCTGTATTTATATTTTACATTTTTATCTATTTTTTAAGTAAACATCTAATTTTAGAGACAACTTGGTGTGCCTTTGAAATTATTTCTTTGACAAGTGAAGCATATATGGTTAAAGCTGACACTGGGCATAGCTTACTCGTTTACCAAACTGGAAAAGGTAAGAGTTTATTCTGAGGTCTTTAATAGTGTTTTTAAGGGTACATTTTGTATGCCTGGTTAGGTGCCCATAGGCGAAATATATCTGGCCCCCCCGAAGAGCAGAATTATCTGAGCCTGTACATTGGGTACGGTAGCAAGAGGTTCACAGTTTGAATCCCTCCAGAAACTTGAGACCAAAGGTTGATTCAAACCCACAAAACAGACAGGAGGGTTACCCTGTTCTGTTAACTGTTCACAATACTGCTCTCGGAGGTTGGCACTGTGGGAGCAGAGGGCCTGACCTGCTGAGTGGGGTTGTGACATGGGTCACCCTCCAGTCTTGGGGCACCCACCCAGTCCTCAGAGAGATGTTGAAAAGCTCCACTAGAGGGACTGCCAGGACATCCACCAGTTCCCTCAGCACCCTGGGATGTATCTCATCTGGCCCAGGTGTTTTCTCCATCTGATGGAACCTGAGGGCTTCTCTTACTCTCTGTACTGGGATTTCAGCCTCCATGTCCTCCCCCTTTTCACCCTGCACTGCTGGGTCCCCACCTGTCTGTGGTGGCCACTCCTTTTCCATAGACCCATCAGGGCCCCTGGTCTCTACCAGTCCCACCCGTTCCTCCGGTTTGTCCCCGCTTCCCTCGCAAGATATAGCCCCTCCATCCTCCCTGGTAAAAACTGAGGCAAAGTACTCATTTAGGACTTATGCATGTCCCCCGCCTCCTGTGCCCAACCATCCCCTATCCTTATCTTGCTGATCTGCCCCCTTACTTTCCTTTTTTCTCCCTTTATATCTAAAGAACTCCTTACCCCCCCCCCACAAGATCCCACTGGCCAAGGACTGCTCCTTTTTTGCCTTAGCTGCTCTCACCACCTTGGTGACTCTCTTGGCTGTCGGCTCATATTCCTCCTGATCCCTTTCACTCCTTGAGCACTTGAAGCACCTATATGCCGCCTTCTTTTCCCTCACCACCTCCTGTACCAACTGGGTCCATCAGCAGGGTTTTCTGGCCTTACCAAACTTATGATTTTCCCTTGTGCAGGATCTGGTAACCTCCTGTATTCCCCATCTAATGATCCCCCACCTGCTGTCAGCATCCATATCTGGCCTTATCCTGTCCAGATGATCTTTAAGGATCCTTCCCATCTCCCTGAAGTCTGCACTCCTAAAGTCGGTTACTACCATCCATGTTTAGCTTTTCTCCCCCCTCCAGGTCCAGGAAGAATCAGACTATCGCATGATCACTCCTTGCCAATGGGTCCCTCACCTCTAGGCCCCTAATCTGATCACCATCCGCCAGGACCACGTCCAGTGTCCGGGCCTCCCTAGTTGGCTCACCCACTTGTTTTGTCAGAAACGCATCCTGGAAGACATCCAGCAGCCTCAGCTCTCTGGCCACTGGTGACGTCACTGTCCTCCAGTCTGTTCCTGGCATGTTGAGGTCCCCCATTACCATTACCCTTCCCTTTCCCAATCTACAGTGTCCCTCAAGCTTTGCCTCCAAACATACTTCCGGGACCTCTACCAGTACTGGTGGTTGAAGGGATGGTGTCAGGAGGAGGGGTACCACTATGGTGGGAACTGGGGGGGGCTTCTGGGACAGGAAACTCTTCAAAGATTAAGGTCTTCACCGATGAGAAAGGGTGCCAGTGCTCTGGAACAGAAGTTTGATGTTTACAGTGGACAGTTAAACTGACTCTGGGGGAGAAAGAGGCTAGAGTAACTACTGAGAAGGAAGAACAGGTGGGGAACCTGGCTAAGGCTCCCCCTGAACAGAGGGCTAGCTGTACGAAGGTGGGCAACAGTAAGGTTGAAGTTCCAGTTAGGTTAGGGGAAGCGGCCAATGAGGGATGACTGACAAAGCCTATATTCAGCATGAAAAAAAAACAAAAAAACTGAGAAGACTAGAGAAGAATAAGGGAGAAGGAATAGAAAAAAGCAAGAAGGGATCAGGAGAAAGATGGAAAGGGGTCTGCGTTAATGTTAGGAGTCTGGGAAATAAAATTAGTGAGCTCCATGCAGTGGTTGCAGACACTGAGATGGATCTGATGGCCATCACAGAAACTTTGGCCACAGAGAATAATGACTGGGACCTGACAGTCCCAGGCTCCCAGGCTACACCATGTTTAGATGGGATAGAGGAAAAGGTACAGGAGGAGGTGTAGCCCTATATATCAGATACGGCATAGAGGCAGTGGAGGAAGGAAACATCAAGGGAGGTACAGTAATGGGGAAAGATATTTTTGTGGGTTCAGCTCACAGCATTCTCAGGCAAGACACTATGAATGGCGGTGACCTATAGATCTCCAGGACCGAGGGAAGAGACAGATACAAGAAGTTAGAGGCAGAACTAGAAAGGGGGGCCGCAAAGGGGGAGGTGGTGGTGGTGGGAGATCTAAACTTGCCAGCTATTGATTGGGTCATCCCAGTGGCCAGAAGCTCCAGAAGTCAGGCCCTGCTGGATGCATTGCAGAACTGCTTCCTGGTGCAGCTAGTTATGGAACTCATTAGGCAGCATGCCATCCTCAATGTAGCGCTCACCAACTCGGAACTGGCAGGAGTGAGGGTAGTGGAGCCAGTAGGGCCATTTGACCATAACTCTATATGGTTTGACCTGGCCCTTGGGCCAAATAAGCCCCATCAAAGGCTGAAGTCCTAGATTTCAGAAGGGCAGACATCAACTGGATGAGGGCGCTGGTCCAGGACAAGTTAGTCAGAGTGGACAGCATCAGGGATTTGGAGGAAAAATGGGGGACAATCAAGGGGGCCATTCTCAAGGCAACAAAGTCTTGCACAAGAATGGTAATCAAATGAAAAAGGTACAGGAGACCAACATGATTCTCTGCAAAGGTCAGGGAAGCAGTGAAAGCCAAAAAAAGGCCTTCACCAGGTACAAGGAAAAACGAAGGAAGGAAGAATGGGGAGAGTACCCAATGAGAACAAGGGGAACCAAAAGGGTGGTCAGAGACGCAAAGGCAGACACAGAGCTGCATATTGCAGAGGGGATCAAGGGCAGGAAAAAGATTCTTTAGATGTATTAGAGAAAAAAGAAAGATTAGAGGAGGAATTGTTAGGCTGACAGGGGGAGGTAAGACAATTGAGGAAGATGGGCAGAAAGCAGCCTTTCTTGTTTTGTTTTTTTTTTGCTACCCTCCTCGCTGCACCAGGGTCCTCTCTTCAGGGATCCCTAGGTCGTGTGTACGCGTAGTCCCACCCCAGGCACCTCCCTTTGGATGCTGGCTGGCCTGTCCCCATCCTGCCTCGGTTTGCCCCCTGGGTGGGGATGGGAGGGGGGGACCCACATTCCCCTCCCATGGTCTGTAAGTCTGTGTTGGAAGGCCTGCCAGCTCCTTCTATGGAGCCTGGTTATGGGTGTTCTCGGGTCAGCCGGGTCCCATCTAGGGAACCTGGTGCAGGGTATTTTCTGCTTTTCTTCCCTGCCCTCAGGACATCTGCATGCTAGGGAAGCCTAGGGATGGAGCACGTCATGACGTGCTTGATGCTCCGGCTCCTGGCAGATGTCCTCCCACCCTACTGCGTGCAGTCTCGCTGCACCTCCACCTGTGGTCACCCAGGTGGCGGTATTGCAGCGGGACTTGCATCCCCACCCCAACCGGAGGAGGAGAGCAGCCGCTGGGCGCTCAATCCTCCTCCCCCCAGCCGTCCCTCCAGCTGCCCAAGTCCTTTCCCGAACCCGGGTCGCTGGCGTCGCTAGCGGTAGCCCTACCGCTGCGCCGGCAGGCCGGCCCAAAGCAGCCTTTCTTAATGACTATTTTGCTGTGTATTCACAAGGAAAGACAGAGGGTCTCTGTCAGAGAGTGGCATGAAGGCAGCAGTAAGGGGGATCCCTGTGATGAGGTAGTAAGTATTTACCAGGGAAAGGATTTGGAAAGGGTTAGCAGCCCTAAAGACAGATAAGGCCCCAGGAACAGATGGGATGCATCCGAGGGTGCTCAAGGAATTGGCAATGGAACTAACTGAACCCCTGGTGGGCTATTCAATAACTCAGGCAGGGGTAGAGCAGATGTAGTCAGAGTTGAAAATATTTTTATTTAGCCAGGCATTTCTTGAGATACGTTAAATAATAACTACAATATAGTATCATTTGGGTTTTATTGTATATTTTGTGGGGTTGATGTGCATTTTATGGTTTTAATATTGTCATTGTATAAAGCACTTTGAATCTTTTTGAGAATTGTGCTCTATATATAAACTCTGATTGATTGACTGATTGATTGATAGTCCTGCTCCATAAGTGTGGGGACAAAGAGCAACCTGGTAACTACAGGCCTGTCATTCCTATCTGTATTGTGGATAAACTGATGGAAACACTAGTAAAAGAGGACCTCATGAACTACCTGGATAGCAGTGGACTCCAGGATAATAAACAACATGTGTTCATGGCAGGAAGGTCTTGTTTGACCAACCTGATAGTATTTTTTGACTGGGTAGTGGATAAGGGCTATGCTGTGGATTTACCCTACTTCAGTTTCATCAAGGCTTTCAACTCAGTGCCTCACAGAAAGTTGCCAAAGAAGCTAGAGGATGTGGGTACAGTGAAGGATAAAGACAGGTGAGAAACTGGTTGGAAGGGGTTGTAGTTAATGGAGTTAAATCAGAAGGGAGGGAGGGCACCAGTGGGGTACCACAGGGGTAGGTCCTGGGTCCAGTCTTTTTTCCATATGTTCATTAGTGACATGGAAGAAGGAATCTAGGGTAAGATGTGTATTTTTGCAGACAGCACTAATGTCTGTGGCAGGGTAGACAGCAAGGAGGGGTTATGGAGTTGCACAGAGACTTGCAAAAGCTAGAGAGTTGTTCAGAGGTTTCACAGTTGAAATTCAGTGCCAAATAATGCATGGTGATGCACATAGGGAACAAAAACTTGAGGAAAGAGCACTGGATTGGGGGGGGTTAAAGCTGTGCATGACCTCTAAGGAAAGAGACGTGGGGGTCATCATCAGTGACTTCCTAAAACAATCAAACCAGTGTAACAAGGGCTTCAGTAAGGCGAACAGGATGCTGGGGGTTGTATAGGAAGGGGTACTGACAGCAGAAGGAAGGAGGTATTACTACCTCTGTATTGATCACTGGTGATGCCCTACCTAGAGTACTGTGCCCAGTTCTGGAGTCCTCACCTAAGGAAAGATAAGTACAGGCTGGAGACAGTGCAATGTAAAGTGACCAAAATGATTCAGGGCCAGCAAGGCACATCTTACGAGGATCAGCTCAAGGCACTGAACATGTACATGCTGGAAGCCAGACGAGAGAGGGGAGATATGATAGATATGATGCCTCTGCATTCATTATGCTTTCTCACTTTCCTCTCAAATCCCCTATCAGTTTCCACTCATGACCCCCTGTTTTTGATCCGCTACTTATCCTACATAGTTTCTTGTAGATTACCTTGTTCATTCCTTACAGGAGCTTGAAGGTCTCCATCAAAACAGCGGCAGCATTATGTGATAAAAAGCATATGAAGGCTCATTTTATGCAATTGTAGCTTGTCTTTGATTTCATCAAGTGCTTAGCGCACGCACGCTCGCACACACACACACACACACCACACACACACTCACACTCACACTCACACTCACACTCACACTCACACTCACACTCACACTCTCTCTCCAGTTTCTCTTTAGTAAGACATTTAACATTAGATAATTTATAGACCTTGTACATCTACATAACATTCCTTCTGTGACATTGACCTACATACTATTAGATTTTGAAGGAGGTTGTCTTATCTCTGGTTATGTTTCCAATCTAATTGCTTTTTTAATCTGTCACATTCATGTGTAAAATATATATTTTTTCTAACATTTCTCTGGATATTTGAAAGTGAGCTCTTTTTAAGAAACCTGCTAGTTCACTTTTGAAGAAGAACTCTGTAGGTTCAATAGTTTAAAGATTTTCTGTAAATCTCTGTTGGTCCAATAAAAAGTACCAAGTCACCTATTTTGTGCATCTTGTTGTACAAGGACCAATACAGCAATAGACAATGTTTTGTCTTCAATAATGTATCTGTGTGGAATGCCCTTGTTAGTATGAGCAGATCTGCACAGGTGTGGAGTAGACCATTCTGTTATAGGATTAAACATATGTGTGCTAGATAGCTAAGTTCAGTCTACAGGATGCTTAGACACTGGGCTAATGATTGTAGCTTGCTGCTGCCTTTCACATATAGGATCTCCTGAAGTCCAGAAGGTGCACAGTTTCGAATGATTTCTATGTGTGATCTTTGTAGCATGTCCACCTCACTCTACCTTGATCTAATACAGCAGAAGATCAGGTTGTGGGATCTTAACAAACACAAATGGGTCTGGTTTCCATGTGTTGGCCAATTTCAGTCCTCTGGCACTTCTATTTCAAAGAAGAACTTTGTCTCTAACCAGCCAGGTCTCAGCTTAACCACTTCCCTCATAGATGAATTTCTGTTGTTGATGTACTTAACTCCATTCAGGATGATACTATGTCAGCAGCCTCTCAGTTCAATTACCCATTCTACACTTCCTTTGGGATCATGTGGCAGAGCTCTGTATACATGCATGCTGAGATCCATGGGCAATCTTCCATGTCCCCCAATTATAAGGTACTAGGGTGTGTTCCATCTGGAGTAGTGAGCCTGGGAAGTAGCTGCAAACAGTTCACATTCTGCTGAGTCAGTACTGCCAAAGCATTTCAAGGATTGTTCTGTTAGCAACCTTAAACAGACCATTGGCATGGGGACGGTAAGTCATGGTCCTCACCTTGCAGTGCCCATACATGACATGCAATTCATAGAAAACTGGGATACAAAGGCACCCCCTTTGATTGGTAAGTAAAAAAAAACTGAACAAATTCATTCCAAAACAAAGAAATCTGATTGCTATACCCTTTATCTCTATCCATACCCATCCATGTGCATGCACCACACACAATAAAATTGGTACATGAAGTAGCATTAAGAAAGCAATTTATTCATAAGCAGGAAACAGCTTTACAAAACAAAGCGTGTTCAGAGAAAAAAGTGAAAGAATTGCATAACAGTAAACAATACAGCACAATTATTCTCACAAAGGAATAATGAACAGGATTGAGACCTTTTGTATAGTAAGCTTTAATAGCCTGTTCTCAGTTCACTCAAGAATGGTCATTCATACCATGATTAATTTCATCCACTGGGTCATCCAATCTGCCTGTTGCTGTATGCTCACTTAAGTGCTGGCAGTGCTCGACTGATAAAAATGCACTTAGTTTAAAAAAAGTAACCACAAAGACACACACCTTGTTCTCTAAACACAAATGAGTAAAACCACTCAAATTTAAAGGTGATAGAAAACAGTTTTTGTACACCTCTAGATCCTCTCCTGTTTTCTTTTTTAGTGTCCATCCAATATTGTGAGAATTGTGAGAAACATGTGAGAATTGTATGTATGTAATTTGTTATTTGTCCAGGTCCTCCATGAAAATGGGCATTTGATGCTCTCAGAATTATCTGGTTAACATAGTTTAAATAATAAAATAAAAATAAATATTCTGATGTTTTTGACCTTGTATGATTAAATTAACAATGTGGGGGGGGGGGGGCTTTGTAACTACCCTTAAACCCTTTTTCAACATTTGCTGCTCTCTCTTTTCACATTGGTTAAACACTTCATTACATCAGTAACACTAGTCCAGGCCATTCAGATAAACAGAATTGAATGATTTAACTGGTGTCATACAATGTCTCAGAAATATGAAAAGAAACAGCAGTAGCTACTGAGGAGAATGCACTTTTAAACAGTTCTAAATGCACTTTTATTCATTCATAGGCATTTTATGCTCTACAAGCACCTTAATAATTTTGTTGCCAGCTGGCATGCTGGACTTGAACCTGGTGCTACATGGGAATGGTGGTGAGGGACGGATAAATTAAATAGGAAAAATAAGATAGTAGGAAAAAAGTAAAGAGAGAAAGAACAAGACTGATGTAGATGGCCAACCGACTGTACGTCAGGGCTAGAAAAAGACAAAGGATAGGGTAAAGAAGTAATGTTGTGCAATAGATTTATAGTTGGAAGAAAAAAAGATGATAGGATAGACATCCCTCCACCAGGGTACAAGGCCTGGCAGAATGCAGTTCTGCCACAGGGCGATGTTATGAAATTCTGGTGATTGAGCTTTTTTGGTGGTTGTACCCATCCTATGGAACTTTTTTCCTCAACAACTTCGGAAGGCACCCTCGGTAGAATCCTTTAAAAAGGGATTAAAAACTTTCTTATTCCACCAGGCATTTAATGAGTTTTAACTGTGTCATATGATAACGTGTTGTGAATTTTGCTGTTCGTCCAAATGGGATTCTGTGCATTATTAATGTTTTATTGTGTTTTTAAATTGTATTGTAAAGCGCTCCGAGTCTCCGGGGAGGGGTGCTATAAAAATAAAATATTAATTCATTCAGATGTTTCTTGTGCAGTATTAGCCACTGCTTAGCAATGAAATCACAACTTGTGGTGAGAAAGAACTTATGTGGCCTACTGGGAATTGAGCCAAGGCCCCCAGCATACCATCCCAGTGCTGTAACCACTGATCTACAGACTCACATGGTTCGACCTGGGGTTCCCAGGCACACTTCCTTTCTCTGGTATTGTATTTCCTGCAACTAGGAACAATCAAGTTGACAATTTTGCGCAGTATTAGTCACTGTTTAGTAATTAAATCACAAATTGTTAAAAATTGTACAAAAAGTGGAGATGCTGAATAGTTTGATACCCTTTATAGCAAACTGAGCAGAATAATCTGAATTTATATACACTATAATACCTTGTTATCATTGTTATACAGTATATCACAATGCATATAAATTCAGCTTCTTTTGCTCAGTTTGCTGTTCACCTGAGGAAGAGTCCTGTGGACCTCAAATGCCTGTGTGCTATACTATCTTTGTTCAAGACATATGTTGGTCCAATAAAAGGTATCAAACTATCCAGCAACTCCTGTTTTCCAGGGACCAATATGGCTAAAATATTTTTGCTAAAAACAACAAAAAAACACTACGGGCTAGATATTCAGACTGCACCCGGCAATGACCCAAGTGGAGGTGCAGCACAACTGAGGTGCGCCATAGCAAGACAGGGTGATATTTAAAGGAGATGTGCTATGGTGCATCACCTCTGAATATAGTACAGAATGTGCAGGGCGCATATACAATGTGCCGGCACATCCCCCAGACAGGCAGGACTGGGAATGCTTCAGTGCAACTGTAGCTGCATGGGGCGCATTTCCCAGATATTCAGACCTGGACATGCAAATGGGGCCATAATGTATGCAAGGCACAAATGGGGCCATTTACATGTCATTATGGCCCCATTTACATGAGTTGCACAGAGCAGCCCGGCAAAATGCTCCTGGCACCCTGCACAGCATCTGGTGTGGACAGAGGGAGTCCTGGGGCACCCCCTGCCTCATAGCCACGATCACTGGTAATAATAAATAAACATTATCCCTTGTAGTCTAGTGGCACCCCCACCCCCACCCACAGGACCCCCTGCCCACCCACCTCCCCATCATCGATGGCAGCTACCCAACCCACATACCGCCTGGCTGCCGCCAAAGACAGTTTACAATATGAGCTGTAAGTCCATTGTCCACACAGGGCATACTGTACTAGACAGTCACAAATATGTGAATCAAAGTCATTCACATATTTGTGACTGTCTAGTACAGTATGCCCTGTAACTCCATTGGTCCATTGTGTGGACCAGTGGACTTACAGCTCATATTGTAAGCCTGTCATTTGGCAGGTGGCCGGGTGATGTGGGCGGGGTCAGCTGCTCGCTGATGATGGTGGAGCTGGTGGGCAGGGGGTCCTGTGTGAGGGGTGCCATTGGACCACCAGGGATTACATTCTGAAGGGTTTACCCAGGATCGGGGTTACAGGTGGGGTGGGGGTGCCACTAGACTACCAGGGATTTATTTAGTTATTATTACCAGCGATCGCGGCTACAGGGTGGAAGGGGGTTACCACTAGACTACTAGGGATATGATTTAAATATTAAAACCAGTGGTCATGGCTACGGGGAGGGAGGGCATACCACTAGACCATCAGGGACCATATGGGTGCTTGTGGACCATGTTCTGGGTGGGCGGGTGGCCACCCACGGCTGGCGGTCGCTGTGTTGCACCTTGCAATACAGCTGCCCACCTGTGGGTGGCCAGCATTTGAGCCATTTTTTTCCGGCTCAACTTTGTGCCCCGGTATGAGGTGCATCTAGGAGTTGTACCAGCAGCTGCACCACACATCCCCAGTTGAATATCGGGATGTGCCACATTTGCATGGGCATGCCCCTTTCAGTTGCACTGCATACATTAACATTGCACCCCGGCATATCAGGACTTGTGCTGTGCAAGTCCCCCTTTTGAATATTGCCCCAGGGCACATTACCAGACATGCGCCGGCACATCTTAGTTGCACTAGGCACAACCCCTTTGAATATCTGGGCCTATATGATTATGTTTTTTGCCAACTAACCGGTACTGCTGCTTTAATCTTAATCCTGGTATTAATCTCTGGTGATGTTCATAGTAATCTTGGCCCCCTATTTAATAACAAAGGGGGCTGTATTTGGCAAAGGTACAATTAGTCAGGCACATGTTACTTTTTGCAGTTTTTTATAAAATTTGATGATTTTACAATTTGAGCTAATAATTTTAATTTTCATGTAATATCTTTTTATTCGATCATAAATATTTATTGATGATTTAAAACACTAAAGTACAGTAAACAAATAGAAGCAGACTAGTAATAATCATAAAATAACAACAAAAACAAAAAAGTAACAAACGTCAGATAGAATACATTGTATAATAAACTGGAGACAAGAGAGTGATAAAACTCCCTTAAAAACAAAAATGCATTTTAACATATAATTATTAACGAGTTGTGTACAAGTTACAGGTCAGGCTTTCTTTTCTTAAACTTTAAAAAGGAGGGCCAAATTTTGGAAAATATGTCAGATTTATTGATCAACATGTGACTGGTTAGTTTGTTGTTGGCTGTAGAGATCATCCAGTCAAACCAATCTCTCAGAATAGGGAATTTAGAGGTTTTCCAATGTTTTAAAATGAAACTTTTAAGGGTTAAAGCCGCCACCAAGATCCAGAATTGGTGTATTTTCTCGATATGTCTTAGACCATCTGAATCTCCTAACATAAAGATTAAAGGTGTAAAAGGAAATTTTGATTTAAAACTGTTTAGCATATACCATGGATTTATTACCAAAGTTGGAGAATCTTGGGGCAGTATTAGAAAATATGACTAAGAGAAATACCATGGGTGCCACATTTGCAACATGAGTCAGTATAAGAATAACACATACTTCTAAGTTTTTCTGGAGAATAATGAAAACAATGTGACACTTTAAATTGCAAAAGTCTAGCTTGAATCTCTCTAGTACACAAACATGCATTCTCCCTTAGTTTTGAACAGGTATGGTCAGAGATCTTTAAACCAAACTTTTTTTCCCATTTTTGTTTAGTAGGATAAGTAAGAAATAACTCCCCTACTGATATTATTTTGTAGACAAAACTGACCCCTTTCCAAAGGTAGACAACCTTTAATAATTGCTCCCAATCTCGGTTCTCTTCTACTTTATAATCGGCTACTAAAATATTACCTGAAAGGGCATCTCTCAATTGTAAGAAACAGTAGAAATGATATTTCTGTATATGACATTTCTTCCCATGTCCTTAAAAGATTATAAACTTTGATCTGAGCATTTAGAAGATCCCCAATTTTCCCAACTCCAAGCTTTGCCCAATCTATATCTTTAAGGTACATGTTATTAAAAGTAATGTACAGGTTGTTCCAAAAAGGCAGTCTCTTCAAGGGTAGAGACTTGTAGTTCATCAAATTTGTAATATTTTTACATATCCAAATTGAATTGGGGGTAGTAGGGAAGTTTCTTAATTTGTTAGGCAGGCACAGAAAGAGTAAGTCTATAGCCTGCATTGGCTTGGCCAAGGCATTTTCCATCTGTATCCATAAGGGAAGGGAATTTGAGTTAGGAGTTAGAAATCATAAGGAGGTTTGTTTCATAAGGAAGGACCAGTGAATACTTTGCCACCAAGGTAGGCCAAAACCACCTATTTAACAGAAAGTTCTTATTTTATTAATGCTGAACCTAGGAGGCTTGTTGTCCCATAGGAATGAAGAGACATGCATTTCAATTTATTTAAACCATATATGGTTGATACAAGTTATGAGGTTATTCAATACATAAAATGTTGGTGCCAGAACCATTGTAATGCTATTGATTCCCTCACAAGGAAAAATGGAGCGTTCTTCATCTTCCTATATCTTTTCTAAGGTCCACCACCAATGGTGCCACATTAGATTCAACTGTTTTATTTATTGAAGTATGAATTAACATTGCCAGGTATGTTATGCCATTGTCTCCCCATGGGAAAGCAAAAGTGTCCGATAATCTTTTCTCCTCTCATTTCAATACATCATCCTCTTATTTCAATAGAGACAACATAATACACTCTGAATTTTCCAAATTAACAAGTAGATCAGACAATGTTCCAAAAGCATGTAAAAGGTTTTATAGATTGCCAACAGAGTAATGAGGTGAGTATGAGCGACCATTAAATCATCAGCATATGTTAATAATACATTGTGGGTTCCCCCCAACATTAATATCATGAATATTAGACGCACTTGACATTCTCCTTAATTGTGGCTCAATTGATAAAATAAAAAGTAACGGTGAGAGTGGCAACCTTGTCTGGCACCCCTGTGCAAATTAAAAATGTCAGAAGCAACACCACTAGTTATTATGGATGATTTTTGGCATTTTACAAAGAGTGGTTGCCTAGCTGCAGAAAGCAGAGCCAAAATTAAATTCCCCTAGGATATTTTGCAGGAATGACAATTGTAAAGAATCAAAGACCTTGCTAATATCCAAAGATAAGGCTATGGAAGGAGTAGATGATTTTTTGTGCTGACCAGATAGCTGAGAATAGGAACCTGAGACTGTCAAATGCATTTCTGCCTCCTGCTCTACACCAGCCAATCTGGGCATGATGGGTAAGGTAACCTGTTAGTTAAGACCTTTGCTAGAACTTTGTAATCAAAGTTTAGTAAGGAAATTTGCCTGAAATTGGCATAATCCAGTTGATCTTTATACTTCTTTTCTAGAAGACATAAAAGGACACCTTTCAAGGTATTAGTGAGTGTACCTTTGTTAAAAGATTCCTGGTATGCCAGATATAAGTGGTTAGAGGTGCTGGGAGATAAAAACTTATAGATGTCACCTGGAAGACCATCTGGGACTGGTGTTTTCCCTTTGGTAGATGAGTTAATAGCCTTACCTATTTCCTGTAAACTGATTGGCTTTTCTAATGATATCCTGTCTGGTTCAGATAATTTGTTGAGATTTACTGCTTTAAGAAACTCTTCTAAAACAGAGCTGTTAAGAGGTCCTTGACTATCAAATAATTTGGCATAATAATTCCTAAAGCACTAAGTTATTTCCCCTAGATCATAGGTGATGTCACTGACTGGTTTACAAATGTCCTTAATTAAATTCTGTGATAATCTTTTTTAAAGATGGAGAGCTAGCAGCTTTCCTGCCTTTTCACTTGCCTCCTAGTAAGATTGTTTTACACGACATGGTGTGTACTTAGCATTAGGAGAATATCTTTTATTGATGTCATATTTTAATTTTATAACTTGGTAAAGAAAGGTTTGTCTATTTAGTGGGTTCTGTTTAAAATTTGTTTTGCAAAAGTGTAGGTTGTTGTTCCTCTATCTCCAGATCCTTCTGCTGTTTCTTCTTATTGGATGAATAACCAGGCAAAGAAACAATATAGTGCAGTGGTTACAAGCACTGAGCTGCAAACCTGGAGAAATGGGTTTGAATCCCACAGTCACCGCTTGCATACTGTGTCACCATGAGCAAGTCACTTATCTTCCCTGTGCTCCCAGGATGCATCTGGAAACAAGCCTCAGCTCAATGTGTCTTTCCTGGCCATAATTTGTAAAATAAAAAATAAGTAACCAATAATTCTACTTTACTGCAGGCCTTGAAAGACTCCCATATACACTGTATACCAGACTTCTCCATTATCGTTAATCTCAAAAAATGAGGATGATTCTTTGGTAAGTCAGTCTTTGCATAGGTGGTAGTTTAGTAAAGAAATGTTAAATTTCCATCTGGGAATTTTCTTTCAGTTGGGGTCTACATGTAGTGGGTTCCATGTCATAACGGTGACTGCAGAGAGGCAATTGTCATTAGGGTGAGTGTATATCACCGAAAATCAATTTCGGCAATATACACTCGAGGAGCACAGCACAAGGGTGCCGTGGAAATAGATTTTTTTATTTATGCAGGGGGCTGAGCCCCCCGCGCCCCCCCTACTAAAGGATTCTCAACTCCGGGGTGCATGTCAGGGGGTGCAAAAAAAGAAACTCCTGGACCGGTGCACAAAAACAAAAGCACCTAGAATCAAACCCAGCATCCTCCCACCCCTAACATACCACCAACCCACCACATCACACGGCCAGCTTGGCAGCCAACTGCCATGCTACACCTCATAAACCCCTACCTCCCCTTCCACCTGTTGCACAGCGTGCTTGCTCCCCCCACGCACGCGTGTACATATAGCGACATCCTGTCACTATATTTTCCAACCCCCCCATCCGATTGCCCTCTCTGTCCAGTAGCCCTGCAAATAGGCACCGTTATTGAGTCGCCCTTTTTAAAAGCACTCAGTCGCGGTCGCCTTCATCACAGGATATCCATGTGGTGACAGTTTGAGCAGACCATGATCCGATAGACATATTTTGTCACAGGAAATGGCGGTAACATACTGCAAACTTTAGATGATGTAAAAAGAAAAAATCCATTCTACTGAATAAGCTGTGGCATCCAGAAACGAGCTGACTAGAATCATCAATGACTGCTTTTGATGCATCTTGATGCATAAAGTTGTAACTGTTGTGTAAGGCACGGGGTCAGAATGTCGCATGACAGAATACCGTGCGACTTAATCGCATTGCGCAATTTAGTTATTTCTTTTGATCTGTGGGGGGCTCTGCCCCACACCGTTCGGGGGGCTGCACCCCTGGACCCCTCCACTTAGGATTCTAACTCTGTGGGGGTCCAACATGGAGAACGCACAGGTCCAGGGTTCGCGCATAATGCTGTACGCTATTATGCATATGACATTATGACCCAGTACGGTTGTGTAATGGATAAGAAACATCTGTATTTTTGGATGAGTGTTGCATTCTCTTTCCTTCTGGTCATCTAAGTTCAGGTTGACAGCAAGTGGCAAAGCCCTCCTGTCAGTACCTTGGCTGTCTGAATGAATGAGCATGCCCACATTAGTTGTAATCAGCTGTTCAAAGATAGTATTTATTTATTTCAACATTTTTTACCAGGAAAAACATACTGAGCTGGTAATAGCCTGTTTCCAGATGTGTCCTGGAGGGAGAGGGAGAGGGAGGAACAGAAGTACACTAAGAGCAATAAATAAATGATGTCACTGAGCTCATTCATTCAGAAAGTGGCCATCCGAGGTAGTGACTGAAGTGGTGAGAGGAGGGCCGTTGTGGTCGACATCTACCCAAATTTGTTTTAATTATGTGTGTACTTACCATGGTGGTGGATGTGGAAGTTAAAGTCAATGGAGGGAGGGTCAGTGTTAACATTCTGTTATGATGCTGTAACTGTTTTCTAAACAAAAGTTCATATGAACCAAAGAATTTACTAAGGTTGTAATCATAAGCATGTCATCACAAGTAAATGACAGTATTGATTTTGAACATTTCACGTCAGGTAGCCTTAAGAAGTTGTTTTACTAATAAACTCCAGACTATATACAATTTGGATTTCCAAGAGTATGTTATCCTTGCCAGGAACTCTGTGCATCTTATTAGTGTGGTTCAAAGAAGTTATTAGACATCGCTTTTCCGCAAGGGAAAATACATAATAACTTTGTTTATTTCATGCTCAACTACTGGTACTCGCTTTGAAGGGACAGCTTGCAATCATCTCTTCTGGGGGCAAAAACTAGGAGCCAGATTTGCAAACAAACAAAAATCTTTAGAGGGTAAAAGGAAAAAGAGGAAGGTGCAACAAAGAGGAAGAAAGGGAGGACAACTTATTTTTGTAAAGCATGCCAATTTTGAAATGCTAAGGTGAAAGAATGGAAAATTTAAGGATAAAACTGAATGAATTTTGAAACAGATTGTAAAGATAATAGTGCATCCAACTCAAAAAGAATGCTCATCGATTAAATCAGCCCTAGAGGAATATGTTTTAAACCCATGCTAGGTACTGCAGGTCAAGCAAAGTATAAAAGTAAAATGCAAATTTTACCTTTTCAGAGAGACATAATGCTTCCCCAACAAAAGCAAAAAGACTGTCCAGCAAAAAGAGTTCTACTGTATCGTGCACCCCTTGCCCTGGGGCCATTTAGCTAGTGGTGTTCTAGGTTGGCCCAGTGACACATTGGACTGTGACACGGAGTGCCATACCACCTACCACACTAGCAACCCAGGTTTGGGAACAGATGCAGGTCACTTGGGGACTGGCCAGGGGAGGGAGGACTGAGGGTCCCAGAAACAACTTTGCTCCTTCAAGAGGGGGTACATGCATCCCAATAGGCAGTTGCTACGTAAGAGTAATCTTAGTGGCAGCACAGCGGCCACGAGGAAAAGGAGATCCTGTGCGCAGAATGCCAGTGGATGTTTCCGTAAAGGCAGAGTACACACAGTGTATCATTAGATACCCTGTGGGCCCTAGGGGAGAAAATGGCAGAAAAAAAACTGACCATCACTAAATTGCGGCCTGGTCCCCCGCAGGCCTCACACTGGTGACTTGGCACCTCTGAGCATGGTGTAGAACAGGCAGAGCAGAGGACGAAGGTAAGACCCGGAGATGATGGGTGATGGGAATGGGGGGGGGGGAATGGTCCAGATGGGGGCAGGCAAGGCAAAAAAGAAAAGATAAACTACTTAGTGGAAAAAATGGCATTCTGCAGGCACTAATCAGAAATCAGTGAAATACACAATCCAAAGGGATACCCCCCCCAAAAAAAAGAGGACTTCAAAGGCCATGAAACTGTTGCTTCTCCAAGTTTCAGTCTTAGATATGAAATCATAGCACAGGTTAATGCTTTTTGTGCTACAGAGCCGCTCTACTCAGCCTGAAGCCAGTCCAGGTACCGCAGTGCAGAATCCAACTTTTGTGCAACTCAGCTTCTGCTTTCAAGAAAGCAGATGGGGTGGCGTGGGGTGGGGTGTAACTAAACAATATGAATATTAAAGAGCGACTCTGCACTTCAACATGTACTTTCATAAATAAGATGTCTCAGCTTTTACAATTTACTAGAGAATACATTTTCTTCATTTTCAGTGTTCCTTTCCAAGATGTACAACACATCTTCGTAGTCCACCTAAAAAGTCTGTATAGAAAACATTTGAAGATATTTGCCTCTACCTTAGTTACCTCATAGTGACGTTTTAATGATATCATAGTGCTCACCATGGGCCCTATGCATGAAAGTGTGTGTTGTGCGTCGATAAGCAACTTAGGGCAAGCGTACATTAGCCAGCGGGCGTGACAGGTGACAAGCTGCTACTTACATGCACAAACATCACTACGTGCACAGGGTGTGGCCTGCAAAAACATGTACTGATCCATACAGGCTGAGTGGGCGGCATGCCAACATGCAGGAATTCCCCTTGACCCCATCATATTAAGTAGAGGGAACACACCCCGCATATATGCATGACTGTGAATGCCATGCAGCTGAACCATCACTACACAATGGTGGACCAGGAAGGGGACATGGATGGATCAGTGCAAGTGGAGGAGGGCGATGCAGGTGGAGGCCAGGGTGGGCATGGGCGTGGACACGGCTGCACATGGGATGGTGGGCGCTCCAGGGCAACCAACGTCAGCGGGAAGCAGATTTCCGCCATGGTCACTGACATACGTCAGAACTACAGCTGACTGTATGGTGCAGAGGCACTGTCAACACTCACCAAGGTCAGGGCCAGGATTTGGCTGGACATCCAGGTGGCCATAAATGCCGCTGGGTCCAAGGCAAGGACACCAACGGTGATTAAACACAAATAGCATAACCTGAGGGCGACGGTGAAGTGGAAGTTTGCTAGCAGCGGCAGGGCACTCCGAGGCACAGGAGGGGGCTCACCATGCACAGGCAGCCAGCTGACCCCCCTTGAGCAACTCATCACAGAGATGCTCACTGATGTCGCTGTCCATGGCGAGGTAAATGGAGTGGACACCATGGCAGGTAGGGCCACCAAACGTGCACGTGGCTGTGCAATTCCAGCCAACACTTTCTGCATTAACCCTCTTGTAATGTACCCACAGGCAGCGCATGCCCTGCCCGGAGAGGCATGGTGCCCACCAGGGAACAACCTGCCACCACATTGACACTGGCTGCCCCGGCAATGGGACACACCACAGCGGAGCATGAAGGTAAGTATGAACACCCCAGAGGGGTCCTGTGGTAGGTGATGGCTGTACCAACCCAGTAACATGCCATTTGTCCCCCAACAGGTGCAGAGCCAGAGATGGAGGCCCTAGCAGAGATGGAGAGTTAGGCAGACAGCACTGTCACTCCACGAGAGGAGGACACTGGGACAGGGAGTGACACAGCTGTGGGGACAGACACACAGCATGCATGGGATGCATGTGCAACAGGCATGCACAGACAAGCCCTTTGCTTGGGTGCAGACCCCCCGCACAAGTGGAGGTGCTGTCGGTGGTACAGCTTGACATGGGTGGATTGTGCCACCGCACACTGACAGCGGTGATGAGTGCCCATCTGACCGTACCAGGACACGCTGTCAAGCATCCTGGGCACACACCTACATTGAGGGACAGTACTGGCAACTGCAGCACCTTGACTGTGACCGCCTTGACATGCAGCATCAGAACACTGCCACCGTGGTAGCCCAGAGGGTGGTGAACAGAAATATGCATACAGCCATCCTGCAGTGTGCCATTGCACTCGAGGTCATCCATGAACTCATGTATAGCCCACTGGCCGGAGACATTCTAGGGTACCACACATGGGCAGCAGTCACTGACATGGGCACACAGTGGTCACCACCAGCAGCACATCTAACTCAGTGGCCAGAGGGGGACAGGCACACCATGCCACACACAATGCCTGAGGGGTTCACAGTCACCACAGACAGTGACAGCAGAGGCACGTCGATGGACATTATGTGGCAAGGAGATGGCAGATGGTGCCAACAGTGAGGGTACGGGCTCTGACAGGGCCACTGGCAGACAGAGAGGCAGGACTGGACAATGCACCTGACCACCGGGATGTAGACTTGGAAGCAGGACATTGGCCCAGCCCATGGGCTGGTCTGATGCAGACGGGACAGGGTAGCAACATACCACCATGCACAGCTGCACGTCATGCCCAACCTGGACACACCCATACACTCGCCGTGCCATGACCATAGGACAGCCAAAGCAATGGGAGACATGCAGGACACTGGCACATGCACACATAAGTGCACAAGCATGGCACCATCTCCATCACCCACCCACCGTCAATGAGGTGCACTCAGGGACATCACTCATCATTATGCACCACCACACCAGCCCCCTGACATGTGCCACCCTGGCACGCATCCGCAGGGCCACCGTGCTGTGCACCCTGCTGCATGAGAGCATGGCACAGTGGTATGCCAAGGCTGCAGGTCATGGCTGGGACACTACACCCCGGCTGTATGCACTGTGTGGTGTTAGTGGCAGAACATGCCCTCCATGAGTGCCTGCCGGGCTACACAGCTTCCCTCTGTCCCTGGCAACAGGGCATGCATGGCAGCATCCCCAGCACCCCAGGGGGCATCAGGAGGCATTGGCATGTTTGCACGTTATGCAGTGTTGTGCAGCATGACACACACCACGAACACCTTGCATGCCTTGGCAGGGCTCATCATGAAGCTCCTGCTGGTATGGTCCAGGCACTGTAACTGCATCTTCAGCTGACCAGTAGTTCTCTCAATGACAGCCCTCATCTGTTTGTACACCGAGTTGTATGCCACCTCAGCAGGGGTTGCAGGGGCATGAATCAGGCTAGTTCACAGTGGATATCCACTGTCACTTGCAGGTGTGTGGAAGAACGTGTCAGTGACATAGCGAATGTAAGAATGCGTTGATACATACCCAATATGGCATGTGCTACTCACCAAGCAGCCACCCATCAAGGCATCCGGCACAAAGCAGCACATCCATGCCAAACCCATCCAGGATATAGGAGTCGTGCGTTGAGCCTGGGTACTTGGCGCACAAATCCGGGATGATGCCCCTGGTGTCACATATGACCTGGCAATTAATGCTGTGGTAGCTCTTGTGGTTCCTATATGCCTCCTCATGTGCTGCTAGTGTGAGGATGGCAATGTGTTTTCCATCGATGGCACCGCACACATTAGGCATGCCGTGCATTGCATAGAATGCTTCTTTGGTCACCCGTACCTTCGCCGGTGTAGTTTGAAAGGTGATACGCTCCCCCAGATGCTGTCACCTGTGCAATCACCCTGGACACTGAGAACTGGCACACACCAACTGTGTCACCTGTCACATACTGGAATGACCCTGTGGCATGGTAGCCCAGGGCGCATAGCATTTTCATCTCCATGGTCAAGGCACATGAGTGCTGTGTCCGTGGTTCAACCACTTCACAGATGCTGTTACACAGCTGGGTGATGGTGGCCCACGGTAGCCGGAAACCGCCAATGCAGTGGGTCTCATGCAATGCCGATGTGTCGACGCGTGTGTGCAACACACAAGGCCATGGTCCGCATCACCAACTCCGCTCTGCAAGCTCAGCAATGAGGTGTACATGCATCAGTATGCCTGGTCACATAATGATGCACTCACTGCGCTTCCTTTGCAGCGGTGCACCACTTACGGTATTCCCCTGTCTACTGCCGCTTTGTGGCCGTTACGCCTTTAAGGGGGCATAGCCGTGTGGCAGTATGACACACCCAGACATGCGACAGCACCACATGCAGTGGCTTGTGGTGCATGCAGTGATCAGAATGGTGGGCATCATGTTGGAGCAGAGGGCAGTGTTTCCACACCATCTATTCCGTGTGGCGGAGTCCAATTATATGGCCAGCTGGGGTGCAGGGACCTGTGGGCCCATTAGGGCCTTCAAACAGGAAAGTATGCTGTGCAGCATCCACTGTGCAGCAGGCACAGTGGGGTGATGGCATGTGTGTATGACGTGTGTCAGGCTAATGAGTGTCTACTTACACCCACAGGACCAGCGTGGGCTGCACAGCCGAACAAAGCTAACTCTACAAATACAACCTGATGGTGCCAAGCTGTACGTCTCCTCCAGGGTGGCTCACACGATGTGATTCCAGCAATGGCTTCCTGAATACCTGATTCTGAAGGGGGCAGAAGGCAACCTCTTCTACGAGGATGGCACATATGAGGCATGGGAAGTCTACAGTATGTCCTATCACCAGTGAGTACCCTGGGCCTTGAGGGTTAGTGTTGTCCAGCGTGTGGATGTACTGCTCATTCTCCCTTTCTCTTTCAGCGCTACAGGGGACCAGTGAAGCAAATGATGCTGCACTGTAATGACAGACACCTGCCAGCATCAGATGTCCAGGAGGAGGAGGAGGAGGATGACAGGGACAGGGAGGCATCAGTTCCAACAAGGCCCTGGCCGGTGACCAGGTCATAAGAGGGGGCAACAGAAGCTGCCAGTGGGACCATGTAGTGCTGGCCTGGGCATGCTAATGGACTTTCGGAGTTTGTGGTGGCTGTGGCAACGCTGGGGGGAGGAGCGGTTGTATGGGGATGGATTGGGGTACCATTCTGGATACCACTGGGCTGCTGTTACCTGCTATGTTCATGGGCAGAGGGGGACAGTGTGGGTGGGCTACACATGGAGCATGGTACTGTATGGGGAGGGAATGCCTGTGTGTTAGGGGACAGGATGTGTTGTTTTGCGGTGGGGGATGTGTGTGTTGGGGGCAGGGTGTGATTATGCGTGGAAGGGGTCATGTTTGCAGGGGTCCAGGGTGTTGTTGGCTGGGGGGATGTGCTGGGTGCACAGGCGGTTATTCTTTTTGGGGGGGAGTGGGTTTTGTTATTGCTGTCCTTTGTTTACTTTACTGTTCATCATCAAATCTGCTATGTGCAACCATCTGTGTGTTCACTGTCCCTGGTGAGAGGGGGAGGGCTGCATGTCTTGATGCCAGGCAGGGCCTGGCCTGTTGGGAGGGATGCTTGGGCACGTGCAGCCATTCACTGGACGGTCCTGCACAGGTGCAAGCCTGTAGCCATGGTGGTGGCCCATGTGCACATCTCACTGTTGTGACGTGCCGCTGGCCATGGCCATCATGTATGGTGGTGGTTGGTGTGCCAGCTACATACCATGTGTGGCTGCCATGCGTACCCTACTGTGCAGCATGCCCAGCAGGCAGCATTGCTGTGCAGTCACCATGTCGCCAGGGCACATGCCAGCATGCATGATGCTCTTTGACATAATGCTGGTGCGTGTGTACATGCCCAGCTGTGTCTGAGCCAATGCATGCCAGCGCCTGCATGTGCTGGCATCCTCCGTGTGGTACGTGCATTGCTACACCACCTTTTACATGGCATAACTTACATGGTGCCACCTGCGTGGTGTTCCGTCGTAAGTGATGTTGTGCATATGTGCAGCGTTTGGCTACACACCACATTATGTGGCCATGCCCCCAGGTAGCAGCGCCTTGGAGGATCGGCATTTCCTTCCGCACTCCTGCTGTGCACACGCTATGTGCCCTTTGTGCATGCCACATTCCGACGGCATGCACGTTGGAGCAACATAGCGCTTACACATCAGCAATATGCATGGAGACGTATGGTGTGTATCTCTTGTGCATAGTGCCCCATGACAACAGACTGTGATGTCACAAACTTTGTGTAGTTAGCAAGGGAGAGTCAGACACATTTTGAAAGACTCAGTGACATAATTGCTGCACCGTTTACAATATTTATTAGATCAACAGCAGGGGAAATTAAAAGAAAAATAACAAATAACTAGAAACCAATAAATTTAAAACAGAATTGGTGTAAATTTAGTGTTTTTGAGCTTTTTATTATAATAGAGAGTTGCTCTTTAAGAATGCAGTAAACCAGTGGGCAGTGACTCCAGGTACTACAACATGCAACCAAACATTTGTGAAACTCAACCTCTGCTTGCACAGGAGGAGACAATGGGCAAAGAGTTACTGCTAAAAAGGAGGCCCATGACTTCTGTTATCAGATCCCCTAATCTTAAGGGTCAATACCAGCACAATGGGAAGAAAAAATTATCACTTCTGTTTTATTTTTATACTTGTAACCAGAGTACTTACCAATATATGTTGGTTCAGACCATGGCAAAGCAACTATGCAGAGCTCATACAATATGGTGGTGGTGGGGGGCAAGTGGAACAGTGGAACAGCCTTCTAGCAGAAGTGGTGGGTGCAAAAACAATAGGAGGGTTCAAGAGTGCATGGGATAGACATAAGGGTAGCCTGGAGATGTGCAGAACAGGAGAGTTGCAGATTAAAAAGGATCTGGAGCTGCGGCACTGAGTAGGGAAATGGGCAGACTAGGTGAACCGTATGGCCCTTATCTGCCGACAGATTCTATGTTTCTGTGTTCAGTGAAAGTTCCAACCTGTGTCTTGCCACAGACAGACTGGGTAAAGTAAGAAGCAGTTGATTCCTCTCTCTGGTACTATCAGTATTACCAGTACCATACTGAAACTCTCCTAATACAATGACATTCCTTCACTGCGCATTCTGCCAATCTACAAGTATTCTGCCTTGCTGCTTTTGGTGTGTGTGTGTGTGTGTGTGTGTGTGTGTGTGTGTGTGTGTGTGTGTGTGTGTGTGTGTGTGTGTGTGTGAGAGTGTGTGTGTGTGTGTGTGTGTCTGTGTCTGTGTCTGTGTGTGTGTGTGTGTTTAATGCTGGTAATCCAAGATGCCACTGTGCTACTCTGACTCATGCTGGTGATGACTACTACTGTTTCTTAAAATGTCATATGCCGCTGGCCTGGTGGCGCTGAGGGTTGAGGCATTGGACACCACACCTTGCGCTACATTGGCGACCTGAGTTCAGGAGCAAGCTCGGGTGCTGGGGGTCGGCAGGGGCGGGTGAGTATTGAACACCCACTGGGCTGCTCTCCTCCCCAAGGGGAAGGACAGGACATTGCTTGGCGTGCCAGCAGCTCCTGGTGGAAACCGGAGGTGCTGCAGCATGCAGGGCAGCACATAGAAACATAGAAACATAGACTTTGATGGCAGATAAGGACCACTTGGCCCACCTAGTCTGCCCATTTACCTACCTACAGGATAGGCCGCAGATCCTAGTTAACCAACAGCCTATTTCTTCCTACCCCCCCCACAAGAATTGCCTTATGTCTGTCCCATGCATTCTTGAATTCTCCCACAGTTTTAGACCCCACAACCTCCTCAGGGAGGTTGTTCCATGCATCCACTACCCTCTCTGTGAAAAAATACTTCCTCACATTGCCCCGGAACCGCCCCCCCCATCATACATAGCATGGCTGACACTTGGCAGGGTTGAGTGTGCCAAAGCACCAGGGACGTGCACCACGCATGGGGGGGGAGTGCACACCAGAACAGGGAAAACACCGGTCTGCCGGGTAGGCGATGGATGCCCACTGCCGGGTCTAACCTGCCTGGCCTTCCAGTATCCATCACCCGGGCTCTTACCCACAAGCTGGAGACTGACTGTATAGGGCACCCAAGAGGAGTGGTGACCCCATCCCGGAGGGGTTAAACTGTGGGTGCCAGTTGTGTGGGTTGAGAGGGAGGAGAGAGGAGGCTCAGGTAGGAAGACTTCAGGCAGGGCAGGAACAGGCAGGATGCACGAGAGAGGCTCTGCAGACTGTGATCGGAGGGGAAAATAATAGGTAAAAAAAAAAAAATTCATATGCTTACTTCCGGGAAAGAATGCATAAAATAAAACTACATTGAAACTTTTGTTTTTTGCTAAGAATAATTGCAGCTCCTGGATTTTAAAAACTGGGCTCCAGTGCATATGCTTGTAAAATATCTCACAAAACGAAGAACATGCTTTGCTTAGCAAAAAATGATACACACTGAGAAACACTAAAGTGTGTACTATTGTTGTGAGAGAGATAGGAATACAAACTTTGAGTGGGTAGAAATTTGATACCTCAGAAGGCATCCTTCTATGATCACGGAATGACTGGTCTTGGTTTTTTACCTCACTACTACCTTTTTGGATCCCAGTCACCATTTGCCCTTGATTATTTGATTCACTGTGACTCCACAGGTTATTCAACAGTGCTGCATGAGTGTTCTGATAGATTAAACCTACTAACTTGGACTGCAGCAATGATAAAAATGAGAGGTAAATTTTGAAATTGTACATGTGTTTTTACAGTGAGCATGTTCAACCTGAGAAGGAACTTTTCATGGCCAAGGACCAGAGCTGCTACTGCATCCATGACTATCTGAAAGACTGGACACATTCTACCCAATGCGGGGCATTAAAAAGAACTTGTGGCTTGGGAGGATTAGCCAAGATGGGAGCAGGGTAAATTATTTTTGTTTTCATCCAAAGTTTGGATCAGAGTGCATCCCCCTCTTTCCCTAGGGGGCCAAGGAGATACTGCAGAGTTGTGGCTTCTCTGTGTCCCCCCTCTGCTGCCACCATTTGCAACTTGTTCAAGTATGTCCCTCTCTACTGAGGGGGGTAGGAGGAGCTGCTGCTGGTCGTTGCTTGTTTGACACATGTCCCTATAAAATTTTGTGGAAAAAAATGTCAATGTCAGTGGCTCAGTAGGTAGCACACTCACCTCTGAGGCTAGTAGATTAAAAGGTTGTGGGTTCTAGTTTGCATACCAGCTGTCACAAATGCACTCTGCAGATCAGGCCCTCTGCTTCCACAGTGCCAAACCTCAAAGTGCAATATGTGAACAGGAGACAAACAGGGTAACCCTCCTACCTGTTTTGGGTCCAAATCACCTACTAGCCTCGAGTCCTGGGGGTCAAATGTGAACCTTTTCACTAGCACACCCAGTTAACAGGCTCAGATATGTACCCTCTTTGGGGAATGCAGTGCAATCTTTCACCCAGTGGCACCCAGCCAGGTTCCCAATTGTACACTTATGACTCAATATGAGACTTAGGTATATTCTTACCTTTAGCAAGATAGTAACATGCCCTTTTTGAGCACTTAACAGTTTTCAGAATTTCCCAATACAGTTTCAGCTTCCACATGCAAAAGGAAAGACTCAAACAGGATTAAGGAGGACCAAAAAGGTTTACTAAGATAAAAAAAATCGATAAAATACAAAGCAGATATAGAGAATATAACCTGTGCTTACAGTCCAAACATAATTTGGAATTTTACAGAACAAAATGCATGATATTTTAAAATGATCTAGTCTAGCTAAAGCTTCA
The DNA here is from genome assembly GCA_016271365.2 of Neoceratodus forsteri. Lineage (NCBI taxonomy): Eukaryota > Metazoa > Chordata > Ceratodontiformes > Ceratodontidae > Neoceratodus > Neoceratodus forsteri. Next base: position 517,069,893 of record CM028137.1, read on the forward strand.
GATGAGGGTGCACTATGTTGAACAGAAGTGCTTTGTTTGGAGTCCAGAGATCAATTGTCTCACTCCTCCTGGAGTCCAGAGATAAAAGTGTCTTTTCCCTCAGATGCTTGACAAATTGAAAGTCAATCTCTCCACCTCCTTGTGATGTCACATCACACCTGAAGTCACTGCTAGCCCTGTGATAAATCTGTAATCTGAGTAGGAATATCCAAAAGGATGTTATTTTATTGCTGGCTGGAAATCAGCAGTTAGCAATTTGTTTAAAATATGACAGTCTCTTTGATCAAAGCATTTCCTTTGATGTTCTTAGAACACACATCCTGCCAACAGTTCCCTTCTAGGTGTGAAAGCCAACAGGAATCAACCAAGTGTCCCCTTTCCTCAAGGATCATAAAATGCATACTTTGTCTCTGTAGTTTTCAAAGTAGGAATATTTTACGATGTGTTATCACCTGGCATTTTGAAAGGAAGCCCTATGTGTTAAAACAGAGCAGGAAAACAACATCTGCTACATTAGGGCTATGCTGAGGTCAGGAGGTCAAACCTTACACTTTCTGGCTGCCATACCCTAAGCAGACATTCACATCACATTTTTATATCACAAATATTATACAATAATTATTAGAGGTTTTATCCTGTTACACCAGCTACTTGGAACAATACTAATAACTGACACTGTGGTGCAGTACAAAGGGGAAAACTGCCCAATGGATGTGATGTTCCTTGGATCAGATGTTCAACTGAGGTTCATTCTGCCTATCTCTGGTCACTGTCCATGTGGAAGTAAAAGTTCCCATGGCACTTATCAAAGTGGGGGGGGGTCTGTTGTCATGGCACTTATCGAATTGGGGGGAGGGTTCTGTTGTCATGGTCTACATTCCCCCATCAATGAAATAGTTCCATGTAACTCTTTCCCCAGGATAGGCCTGCAAACAAGCTTTAACAGCTACTTATCCTGGTCAAAGAGGACAAACAAATAATGAAATAACATGGATTATGGGTACAGTTTCACTCAATCAGATTGTAAGTTCCAGGGGAGAGGTTTACTAGTAACGCCTACTAATGAGAAAGGTTTGACCCTGTACTGCAAAGGAGCAAGCTGCTCAAGTGATCCCTCCCTTTGCAAACAACACAAAGAACTATAAATAATTGTAAATGTCCATTTCAATACAAAAAAGAATATTATGACAGATACAGCAGAGTTGTCTACAAACGGAAGTTATTTATGTAATAGTTTGCTTTTAAAATGTTATTTTCTATATACAACTTATACATCGAATCTATTTATTTTGGTTTAAACTCCAGGTGACACAGGTAGACTGCATCTGAATGTTTTTACAGTTATTTGGCTCCTTTGATGCACAACATTCATTTACAGTATTTACTGTCCTGAACTGCATTTGTTTCCTTGCTTGAGAAGAGTGTGTTATGACTGGTATAGAACCTATATAATGCTAAATGTACAACTCCCCAAATTTCCCACTTTTGATCATTTTGTGTATTTTATAAGGGGGGGAGACCCTTTCATGACCCAATAAATATTGTGACTGCACAGGATTATTTGACATAGCACTACATCAAAATATTAAACTGACCAACTCGGATCGCAGCTGCAGCAAAGATGAAAATTAGAGGAAAACAAATCCTGAAACTTCCATGTTTTTGCAGTTAGCATGTTCAGCTTTGGAAGAAATTTTGTTTTCAGGCCCATGGACAAAAAGAGTTGCTACCACATCCACAACTGATTGCGGCCTTGAGGTTTATGCCTCCCTCTACTGAGGGAGGCCACAGAATGGTGCCAAAGCTTATCCCAGCCTTAAGGTTTGTGGCCTTCCTCTACTGAAGGGGGGAGACAGAGAATGCCACCGATTGTGGTCTTGAAGTTTATGCCCCCCTCTGCTGAGGGAAGCTGAGAATGCCACCAATTGTGGTCTTGAGGTTTTTGGCCCCCTCTGCTGAGGGAGGCGGAGGATGCCACTGATTGTGGCCTTGATGTTTGTGGCCCTCTCAACTGAGAGGGGCCAGAGAATGTCAGTGATCACTGCTTTGGTGATATCTATGATCCACTCTACTAAGGGAGGCCAGAGGATGCCACCAATCATAGCCTTGAGGTTTATTTTATTTTATTTGTTGATTGAATTAGCATGCTGAGACAACAACCCTATTTCAGGTGCGACTTGGAGCTGACAAAAGGCAGTTACAAGATGTCATATAAAAATACAACAATTTGCACATACAATATGAAGGAATAAAATTTTAAAACATTACATTATACTTTACAAGGCATACAACACAATCCAGCTTGAAAAGACATGTTTAACAATTGCATACAGATTTAATAAACAAATACTACTCTAGACTTGTTTCAAAGATCAAATGAGTATTAGCTGTAAGGATAGTTATGGGAAGACCATTTCAATAGTTTGGAGCAGTAAATGTTCCCCTCTGCTGTGTGGGGGGCCAGAGACTGTCGCTGATTGCAATGTTTGTGGCGTGCCATCTCTGACAGAGGCTAGAGAATGCTGCTAAAGATGATCATGGCCTTCTGGCCTGCGGCCCCTCCCCCCTTCTACTGCGTGGGGAGCCAGAGAGTGCTGCCATTCATGGCCTTGATGTTTGTGCCACCCTCTACTGAGGGGGACTGGAGAATGCTGCTGATCATGACCTTGAGGTTTGTGGTCCCTTCTACTGTGAGGGGCCAGAGAATGCTGCCATTCATGGCCTTGATGTTTGTGGTCCCTTCTACTGTGAGGGGCCAGAGAATGCTGCCATTCATGGCCTTGATGTTTGTGCCGCCCTCTACTGAGGGGGACTGGAGAATGCTGCTGATCATGACCTTGAGGTTTGTGGTCCCTTCTACTGTGAGGGGCCAGAGAATGCTGCCATTCATGACCTTGATGTTTGTGGTCCCTTCTACTGTGAGGGGCCAGAGAATGCTGCCATTCATGGCCTTGATGTTTGTGCCGCCCTCTACTGAGGGGGACTGGAGAATGCTGCTGATCATGACCTTGAGGTTTGTGGTCCCTTCTACTGTGAGGGGCCAGAGAATGCCACCAGTTGCAGTTTTGGTGTATGTGCCCCCCTCTACTGAAGAGGGACCAGAGAATACCATCAGTCTACCCTCCCATAGTGCCACTAGTGAGGTGCCATGGCAACCAAACACAGCAACCAGTGGATGCTTTTCTCGCTTGGTAACTGGCCTCGTGATGTCATCACATTAGTGTGCTCAGCCAGTCACTTTCACCAGCTAGTGCAGTGATGATAGAAAGCCACTGAGCCATCCAGAGGGTTAGTGGGGTGACTACATGACTACATGTTGAGACAGCATGAGAAAGGCAGCCAGTGAGTAGCTGGTGGGCAGTCAATGAGGCTGGAATGCTAGGTACATGTTAGTACCAGTTATTGTGTGAGGCATGAAAGTAGTCCTCACACAGTGACTGCAGCAGAAACACGAGTAAAATGCCTCTTCCAGATTCCATAGTCATTTATAGTAATCCCAAGAGGTCTGTCCTGACTATGTGAGACAGACTAAAAGGAGTAGTCCCTGTCCTGGGAGTGGGCCACCCTCCATGTATCTACCATGCCCAGGTCTTTGCACATGTTTCAGAATGCTGTCCTAGACTGGAGTCATGTGATGCTGCCTAGGAGAGTAGGAGCTGTGTGTCAGAGCTCTGCTCCCTCTTAAACAAAAGAAGTTAAATTATGGCAAAATTAGATACCATCAGTAGAGGGAAAAGCACATGCAATGATAAAAGAAATGGAGTAGCACAAAACTGTGGATTCAGAAAATGAGAGTTTAAGCAGCCCCGACTCAGTTCGACACACATTTAAATGGCACAAGACACACAAAGGAAAGCAAGATGGAGGAGAAACTGCCCGCCTGATTGCTAAACAACTATCAAGGATTTTAGAGGAAATGACAGCCCTACAAACATCCATAGACAATATCTTGGGAGAAATAAAAGAAGTAAAAACACAAGTCAGCAATCATGAAAAAAGAATCTCATAGAGGGACAAGTGATTAGCCTGGAAAAAGCAATGGAAAAGGAGTGGGAGGAGCGGATCAAAGAATCTAAAAAAAACAAAAAGCTAGAGGTGAAGACAGAGTACCAGGAGAATTATTCCAGATTGAACAACCTCCTGCTGTTTGGTCTACCCCAAGGGAAAGAAGAAAAAAAAAACAGTGTATTTCATTTCATCCATTGCAGCCCTAGATTTGGAAAGACTGAAGGAAGTGTTTTTGGAGCTCCTGTGTAAGAGGGGGTCCATCACATCATTAAAATCACTCCCTAGGATGATTTCATGTTTCTTCAGGTTACTCAGTTCAAACACTAAATGATTAAAAAAATCAATCAGCTTGTCCATTAGGGGGTGCATAAACATTGCATAAGGCAATATTTCTGCTATTTAAAATGCCGGATAAAAATTATCTTCTTACAGAATCACATGTGTGGTGGGTCTTAATGAAATTGTCATATTTTTTAATTAGGATGGCTACTCCTCTTTTCTTACTTGAATAACAGCTATAATCAACTGCAGCAGCCCACTGTTTAAGTAATTTGGCTGCTTCTGCTGGTACCAAATATGTTTTTGTAACAGGGCAATGTCAGTTTGTTGTGTTTTGAGATAGCTGAGAATCTGTTCCCTTTTAATTGGAGAACCCAACCCCTGCACATTCCGTGAAGCTATTCTGAGAGAGTTCATGTTGACCTACAAAATGTAAGAACTTGTAGGCAAGAAATAACCAGACAGATAAAAACCTACTGCCTAGTGACTGAATTGAATAAGCTAACAGTATCTACAGCTATTATACCAACCTACCTAGAGCCTATTATACTACTGTAGCAAAATAAAACCAAGTTAAGACAAAGGGGTGCAATATACCCAGAAGTAGAGCTGTGGCAAAAAGGAATAAAATGTCATACTATGTATATATAATTATAGTAAACTTAACATGACTATCAAGATGTTAAAGAGTGATTAATTGGAAGCTGAAATAAAGCTTGCAGAAGAGTTAGGAAGTTAAACCACCAAGAAAGGTTTTCCCAAGGTGGCACTTCATAACTCTTGACCACCCAGTTATAAAAGCTTTTGCATGAGAAGTCCGTATAAATACTGTAAAAGTTGATAAGACACAACCTTGTGTGTCATTCTTAGGAACTGAACCACACTTGAAGTGATAAGTTATATAATAAACTATAAGAAAACAAGTGTCTTTGTGATATTAGCACAACAATACGGTAACAGATTACACAGTGTCACTATCTCATTTATGATTATGTCTGATTTAGGAAAGTCATTTACTGTACTTCCAAACCAATGACAGTATAAAGAATAGACATAAAGAATGCGGAGAGAAGGGGGAAGCTCCACATAGCTCAAATTGCATAAAAATAAGAATGCAATATTTGTTAAATTGTATACTGGGTATTACTTAAGAGACATCTTTCCTCTCTCTCTGCAACTGTAAAATCATTGCCAGATATCAATTGTCTTAAAATGCATCCGACAGCCAAGTCAGGGCTCTAACTAGGTGGCCAGGGAGCACCATTCCAACTACTTGAAATTCCATGTCCTAGCACCATGGCATGAAACAAGACAATTTAACCATCTTTCCATGATACCTATGCACAATCTCTTAGACTAGTATGTCTGATTCATATTCAACATAAAAGAAGAGAAGGTTAAAGTGATTTTGTCATGTTTGCCATAGCAAATTAGAGTAGTAACCTGTAGGAGTTGTGACTCGGGTCTTCTACCATTCAAACTGCCAAAAAGTATTGTTTTCCATGAAAAAAAAATGCTTTTATTTCTGAGCTCTGCTTCATTTGCATAACCCTGCCCCTTTTTTTCTCAGTGCTGCAAGCCCGAACTGTGACATCATGCAAGGGAAACAAAGTTTTTAAGCACTGTTTCAAAACAGAGACCTCTATTGGTCAGTCTTGGTATTGCAGACAACTTTTTTCTTTTACAGTTTTGGATTCATAGCAGAAGCTGAACACCAAAAAAAAAAGAAAAGTAGTCTGACCCATAATTACACTCCTGAACTATTTATAGTCATTCAAGCACTATAACATAAACCTAGAAAAGTATCACGCTTCCACATTCTGACAAGAGTTGCCATTTCAGACTTGTCACTTCACCAGCAAGCAGTAAAAGTCAAACATCTACAAAGACTGGCAAATTATCTTTTTGGCCTATCTGCATCACAAAAATAGTTTTCCAGAAACTTTTCTATAGACAGTACTACTGTAAACGCTACTGACATAGGAGACTACCCTTTGATAAGGGAGACAGAAAAATCAGCTATGTAGTGTACCCACAATGCTTTGCTACACATATATATATATATATATATATATATATATCTATATCAGTGGTTCTCAAATGGTGAGGCCAGCCTCCCTTGGGAGGCCCCAACCTGTTCCAGGGGAGGCTCGAGCAAGTCTGAAAAAGCACTGCATTTAAATTTTGTGTTTTATATATTTTGTGTGAAGAGATGAAGCAAACTGAAAGAGGATAATAGTAGGTAAATCTTATGTATTTATTTACTAATAAGTGACAAGAGAAGGTGAATGAGCCAAGGCTCTTTTCAGGTGTACTCGGGGAAGGGTAGGGAGTCAATACATTTCAAAAGGTAACTGCAAAACAATCAAGAAATACACAATGAACAATAGTGCAAACAAATATGAACAATAAACTAACAATGAGTGGTGGTAATTGATCAATTTGTAGCCGGGTGGCAGAACAGCCCAAATACAAGGGTTGAACATAGGAGTGCTAAGAGCAATAACAGGAAGGAGCAAAGTAATCTCTGAGAAGTTGCTTAGAAGCAGGGAAAGAGGGGAGAGGCAAAGTATATAGGAAGGTTATTTCATATAGAGAGGAAACAGAGAAAGTAGTCTGACCCATGAAGGTACAGCAACAAGGGGTAACAATGGTTCAAGAATAAAAATAGCACAGCAAGTAGGCTGGCCTGTGGCGGGGGGTTACAGTAAGCTGAATAACATTTATTTATTTTATTTGTTATTCAGATAACGCTTTGAGCACGGAGCTCTTTTTCAAAGGTTCCACGTCAGTATCGACAAAGAACTGAATGTGAGCCAAGTACTCAAAGGGGTTTCAATTTATTTATGGTGTACTGCTAAAAGTACAGTTTTTTCTTTGGGGAGGCCCAAGATTATTTCAGTTTGGGGAGGCTCAAAATCTTTCCATGGATTTGGGGAGGCTCACTGTAACAAAGTCTGAGAACTATTGATCTATATATATATATATATATATATATACACACATAGATGTTGACAGCAGATAAGGACCTATGGCCCACCTAGTCTGCCAATGTGTGCACATACTTAGCTTCTTCAAGCTTCCCTAGAACTAGGTTATATGTCTACATATTAGGTGCTATTCTACAGTCCCCACTACTAAAATAAGGGACTGCACCTCTGAGTAATGAACATTTAAGTCAACTTTATAATTTACCCAGAATTCCTTGTCGCTGTATGTAAAATATTGACAGTTCCCTTGCATGACGTCATCCTGGGGGTGTGGCTGCACACGAAAAACTGGAGGGTGGGCAGAAACAAAAACATACAAAAAAATGACTATGACAGATTTTTTTACAAAACAAATTGCAGCCTCAGCATCTGAAACATGGGTGGCAATGGCATACAATGTGAAGCAGGCATTTGTGGAATGTGATTAAATCACTTTAACTTGTATCAAGTATATAATCTCTTGATCTTTATTGGATAGCACAGCCCACCATCAAAACTAACAAGTTTGCAGTAAAGCAGAAACATGTAATAATAATAATACAGTGTGTGGTGGAACCTGTTATGCATGGAATTCCATACCTGGAATACGCTTGTGCTGCAGTAGTGACATCATGTTATAGTGTATAGTAGAGCATTGTTCTGTATAGAATACCATCCCTTTCAAAATGCTGTTGTACCACAATTCAAAGGTCATGGAATGTGATTGTACCCATCTGTGGTACAATAATATTCTGTAACTTCTAGAGGTTGCACAAGTCAGTTTTGTTCTAATAGCATAAGAACCACATTTCACATAATACTATACACTATAAAAGACACAGGATGAGCAACTTTATACACAACCAGTGTGTTCTGCCACCTTGCGGTTCTGATTCCCACAGACCTCTCAAGCTTTGCTCTCGAGGTCAGAGGAAATCAGTACTCCTCTGTGGCAGAACATGCTGGTTGTGCATAGTTGCCCATCCAGCATTCTCTATGTTGTGCTGCAATAGTGATGCCACTACTGTTGCACAGCAACTTTGAATGCTGCCACACAGCTGTTTTCCTCCATCCAATCAAGCTGGAAGCATTTTTTTAGCTTTAACTTACAGAAAAAGCTGCTGCACACCAAATCAGTAATTTGAGCCCAGCACCAACCCCAAGTGCCCCCCACCCCACCCCTCAGTTCAGTGAAAGGAACGGAGTGTCTGAATAGGCACGGATGCCCATACACTATAAAAAGATAATATATGGGCACTCCATACACACAGAAGCCTGTGTTTCCCTCTCAAGTTTTCTATGGCAACTAGGGAACCTCTAGAGCTTTGATTTTTAGGTTCCTGGTTGCCATAAAATCCTCTCAATGAAGACACAGGCTTGTCAATCAATCAATCAATCAATCAAAATCTTTATTTATCCAGGTGGGCACCATTGAGCAAGGCTCATTTGCAAGGTGGATCTGGTCACTTGTTGTGTATGGCTGCCCATATATTATCCTCAATGGGTGAAACAAACAAGCAAACATACACAAAACAAATGATGTGGCTAAGTGCTCTTCAGTCTCTTCCCCCTAATTCTGTTTTGAGTTAATTCTGCAGAAAATTAATCAGGGAAAGGACTGGATGACTGCAGATCTTTCGTCTGGAAATAAAATTTAAATCTGAGACACTGAGGACATGAAAAAGTAGATGCACACATCAGGGACATCCATATGTGGCTGGAAGTGTCACACACTCCCTTAAAGAGCTATGAGGAAGTTACCGCCAGGAGACAAGGAGGAAAAAACAAGAGCTCCCCCCTCCCAACAGGCAAATGACTGCAGACCAGGATACAATAAACAAGTGTTGATAGTTTAAATATAGTACCTTAATCCTCAGCATGTAGAATGGAGTCTTAGTACAACTGTTGTGGGAATTCAACAATGTTAAGAGGAGGCGTTGTTCTGCTCTTGCGCAGTAGCTGACTGTGTGTGAAGTGCTGCCTTAACCTTCTGATTGTTCTGCAAGCACTGGATCCACTTGTGTTTGAAAATTTCGAGCTGTAGAAGGCTTAGGAAGAGGGACATTCATTATAGTGGTGTTGCTGACCGTCAGTTTATTACATCTTTCATCTCTCCTACTCCTGCTTCTGTCCCGTTTTCTGCTTGGTTCAGTGAGAGAGGAGCTTAAGGTACTTAATCTGTTCTTAATGAATAGTTGCACTTTTCTCTTTGTTAGATGTCCAAATTTGTGTTTTAGGTAGGCTTTTGTTGCTGCTTTAACCTTGACTTTGTTAACAGTAGCTGTACCATTTTTGTTCTGGGATACAGGAATAGTCCCTGCTAAATTTGCCTCAGTGTGCAGCTGATTGTCTCGTGGGGAGGGGAGTTGGGGCTAGAGCTTGGCTGGTGTCCTAAATGGCTGTTGCTGATCTCTCAGCAAAATGCTTTTTCTGAAGAAGGCCAACATTTTCCTATTAAGTCCCATGCCTCTTCAGGTGAGTACAAGTCATGGTATCCATCCCCCCACAACACACACACACACTGTTGTCCATGAGGCTAGTGGAGTATTTGGTAAAATACTGTACTCCGAAATTTTGCAGAATATTCCTGACTTATGAAAAAGCCTTGCTCTTGTCTGCAGTTTCGCTTGAGAAGTCCTGCAGAACCCTACATTGAAACACTCCTCTTTCTTGCAACTTTTAGTATGTTTCCTCCTTTACATTAAACCCAAGAAATTTTGTAACTATCGACCGGGGCTTTTGCTCAGATTTGGGCTTCATAGTCAAAACTCTGTGGGCCCTTTCAGTTTCTAAAGGCCAGGGCCATTGATAGTTTAACAGGATGAAATTTTGAAGGAAGACAAGCATAGCTGGCTTCTCTAGACTCTCAGGCACACCAATTAGCCTAAGGTTACTTCTTCTGCTACTATTCTCCAAGTCATGTACTTTAAATGGAAGTGTGTCAAGGGGAAGAAGCTGGAGCAAAAATAAATAAATAAATAAATGGAAGTGTGTCTATTTTTCTCCTATGAACATCTGAGGTGTCCTCAACTCAAAGGATTCCTCAAGAAAAGCAAGGCGTTCTTCCAAAATTATTCATTCTCTAAGAAATGTTTGTGACCTTTTTCCTGTCACTACTGGCATTTTCTTTCACATCGGAGGTGTCATTTTTTAATTAATAGTAACATCTCTTTGATGAAAGGCATGTCAAATTTACCTGAGGACACAGTTGCAGATGATGCCCATCCTGCCGCTGCTCTATTAATGGGCAGACTGGATGGGCCTTGCGGTCCTTATCTGCCGTCAACTTCTATGTTTCTATGTTTCTATGTTGCTCTGAGCTGCTCCTTAACTACAAGAACCTGATGCCATTTCTGAATACTGATGCTGTTTTGGATGTTGAGAAAACAAAAAGGTGCTGAAACACAGCGTTTTTTGTATGATTCATTTACTTGGAACTCATTTTATGAAAATCTAAAGAAACAACCCTCAGAGAATACTTTTTAAATTTAGTTTTTTTTAAGGATCAGGAATGGTGCGACAGCGCTTCAGATCTAAGCAGTAATCGTCTTCAGTACCAGCAGGCAACCCAGCAATTTTGATATAATATATGAGACTTGGCTCTCTCCAAAGATTGCAGATAGTACTTTAGCTCTGGAAAATTATTACTGCTTTAGGAAGGAGAGGTTACATAAAGAAACTCTGGCCGGAGCCAATAGGCCTGTATGGGAGGAATTTGGGGTAAAAGTATTGAAAATTACCAAAGTTACAAGCCTGAGTGATCAAAATGTAATGTATGCTCATAAATATGTTGTTTTTTATCATTTCTACACCATATGTTCAACATAGCCTTGTTATGACCTTGCCCCATGAAGAAGGGCATTGAAAATGTTCAACTCCTGCCCAAAAGGTGGTTTCATGCAGGGACTGTGAACTCAACTTTCAGGATGCAAAAGCACGTTTTGGGCTGGAGTTGAAAAATGACAGCTGTCACATTCATGAGGTGCTGTAAAGAAATGGCTATGTTGTAAATCTGGTGTAAAAATATTGAAAATTACCAAAGTTACGAGCCTGCCTTCACAAAATTCAATGTAGGCTCATAACTTTGTTGTTTTTTAAATATTCTTACACCAAATTTTCAACATAGTCTTTTTATGACACCACCTCATGGACAAGGGCAAATAAAATTTTCAACTCTTGCCCGGAAGGTGATTTCACGCAGGGACCGCAAAATCACCTTTTGGGACAGATCTGCCTAATGACAGCTCAATTATTCATGAGGTGAGATCCAAAAGAAGGCATGTTGAAAATTTGGGCCAAAAATATGCAAAAAAGCCCAAGTTATGCCACTAAGTTCAACCCCCCATTGAAATACATTGACTAACATACCTGTTTCTTCAGTTCGCGGTCCGGCTTTGAAGAGTGAAGATGTGTCTGTGGTCCAGAGAGGATTATGGTGTTGGACCCCCGATGGTTAAGTAAGGGCTTGGGGGGTGTGGGGTGGTGGGTGCTGAATGGGAGGATCTAGCAGGTGGGAGTGCAATGGCCACAAAAGACATTGATGGAAATGTTTTTTATAGGCTAAAAAAAAAACAAAAAAACAAATGAAGATTCCTGCACCGGGGGATTGGGCACTCCCCAGTGCCACTGTTAATTTCTGGGGGGGGGGAGTAGGGTGGTGGGCATTGAGAGAGAGGGTCAGGTTGGGGGAGGAAACAATAAATATATATTTTTTTAAAAAGGGCAAAACTAACTGCACAAGCATGGTAGTGGACAGGGGGGAAGTCAGTAGATCGGACACTACAAGGATTCCTGCACTGGGGATTGGGCACCACCCCAGTGCCACTGCTATGTTTCTGGGGAGAGTTGGGGTGCTGAGAGGGAGGGTTCAGGTGGGGAGAAAACAATAACTATTTTATTTTTTTAAAAGGGCCAAAACAACTGTGCATGCGCGGTAGTGGACGGGGGTCAGTAGATCGGGACACTATGAGGATTCCTGCACTGGGGGACTGGGCACCCCCCAGTGCCACTGTGATGTTTCTGGGAGGGAGTGGGTTGGTGGGTGCTGTGAGGGAGGATTTGGGTGGGGGATATGTATAATTTTAAAATAGTGCAGTGCAACTGCTTATAGAGACAGCAAGTGGAGTGCTTCACAGACATGGAGGTGACAGTGTTAAAACTACTATAACTACTATAAAGCCCTACGTGATCAGGGACCCAGCTACCTGCAAGACCATCATCCCTACTACCCTTCCTGTCCACTCTAATCCACCGATGAGGGATTGCTGGAGATTCCCAGGGTGTGTTTGAGGACATCTGGGGCCCATTCCTTTGCATTTATGGCCCTCACCCTGTGGAATTCTCTACCTCATCAGGTAAGGGATTGCCTGACTGTCCAAAGTTTTGAAACAGAACTAAAATCCTATCTGTTTCGCCTTGCTTATTCTGATTTTTTTTTTACTTATTATTTTTCCGCGCCTTACATCCCTTCAACCCTCTCTCCTTCCTAGCTCAGGGAGTGACACCCTCCACATCTATTCTGGCCATCTGGGTCTGCCCCTAGAGTGCTACACTAGCTGCTTACTGGGAACAATTAGATGTCCCGGATTACCCCCCCGGGCAGAGCGAGGAGAGATCTCCCCCTTACCTCTCCTCTCATCCTCTGCAGCGAGCTTGCACAACTGGATCTGCCCTTGGTTGGCTGACGATGAGACTGGCTCCAGAGGACTTCATCCAGGGTGTTGAAGGGCATTTTCCTCCGAGTTTCTTTCTCCACCCCAATGCTAGCATGCAATGGGAACAAGGGATCAGGCACACGTTGAGAAGTGCGTCTGTCTCAGTTCCTTGCTAGCATCAACCCCCCTGTGTTGCTGCTTGTGCTCCCTTATGAAAGGACCTCCCCTGGTTACCCAGAAGGTGGCAGTCTTGCAGCGGAGTAAGCTGCACATCCCCCCTTCCTGGAGAAGGAAAACAAGCCATTGGGCACTCAATCCTTCTCCCCCCCGGCCGACCCACCGCCGACCCAAGTCCGTTTCTGAACCCAGGTCACCAGCGTGGAGCGAGGTGTGGCATCCAGTGCCTCAACCCTCAGCGCCACCGGGCCGAAGCTTATTCTGATTTTGATGGCTAACATTGTTCAGCTGTATTTGTTATGTTTTTACGGATTGTGACTGGATCGTATTTGAGACTAGTGATTTTATGTATTGATTTTATTTCAATGTTTGCATTTGTACAGGTGCCTTGATCATATGGAAAGGTGCCTTTTAAAAAAATTTAATTTGATTTGATTTGATACAACATGTTGTTTGGTCAGAAGGAATGTGGGAGTCCTTTTCTCATAGCAAAAGATCTGCAGGGTTACACCCACTGCAGTCCTAAAAAGGAGGTTGAATATAAAATCAAAGTGGTCATCCCGTCGGTGCAGTGGAAAGATTTACTACTGTGATATGGGTGCCCTGGGTTCGGGAACAGATTCAGGATGCTCGAGGGCTGGGCGGGGGTGGATTGAGTGGCCATAGCATGCTCTCCATCCTCAATGGGGGTAAAGTGATTCTGGTTTCAGTAGTCCTGGGTGACCATGGGACGCATTGGAGCACCGACCAGTGTCACGGGGGGCAGGGAGGACACATGATGTGGCCCATTGTGGCATCCACTAGACTCGCCCTCCACCAACAAGGGAAAATCTTCTGACACACGAGTGATGCCCCCACTCATGATGGCCCTGGGTCCCCACCACATCTGTTACTTGGCACACCTGGAGTAAGCACTGGGGGCTCTGCCCTGGGGGTAATCCTGGGGGTAATCCAGGGGGCACTGTGGTAGAGGACACCAGGGCTTGTTTGCGGAGTGGGAGGCCGAAGGAGGCAATGCACCAGATATAGAATGCATAATAAGTAAAAAAAAAAAAAATCAAAGTGACTGTGGGAATCTCAGGCTTCTGGCATGTGACCCTAATAGATATGTGGTAGAGCACTGGGATGGTATTACAGACCTGAATACATTTTCCAGGTAGCTCATATTATTTTTGCCTTATTACAATTTGTGTTCCAATTGCTTTGCAGTGACTAATACTGTACCTCTAACTAGTTACCATGTCAATTCTTCCTAGCTGCAGGATATGTAATCAGAAAAGAAATATGACTGTGGGAGTATCAGGCTGCTGCCATGCAAGTCTGACAACTCAGTGGTAGAGCACCAGGACAGCATTCTGGGGTTCAGGGTTCAAATTCCAGTTAGGTTACATTACATCTTTCTCCTTACGATTTGAGTTCCAGTTTCTTAGCAGTGGCTAATACTGCACCAAAAACAACTGTAATTACCATTTCAAGTGTTACTCTTGCAGGATTTGCAATCAGAGGAAAGAAATATGACTGTGGGAGCCTCATGATTCTACCATGTGAACCAGATAACTCAGTGGTAGAGCACCAGGATGGTATTTCAGGGCCTGGGTTCAATTCCCAGCTAGGTAACATAACATCTTTTTCACTAGTCTGTAATTTATCTGTAAAAAAACAACAAAAAAAAAAACAATATGCTACTTGTCATAGAGGCACAGGTCAAGAAGCATAGGAAAAACCAGGAGCAGTTGCACAGTTCACAAAAAGTGTTCATCAGTACTAGCAGTGACATAAAAAAATAAACTTGTTCAGTATAACTATTTACAAAGGCAGAATAAACAGAGTAGAGCCATCTGAGTTTTCCTTCAATCTCTGTGTGTCTTCCAAAACACTGCAGTCTTTTCAACACCCCTCCTTAACAAGCATCCTGTTTTTTTTTCTAAAATGTTCTTGTAAATTTCACACAGGTGCAGCAGGAACACAATGTCTCAGAACCAAGGCCCCTTCTCCACAGCTTCTGAAAAAAGGCTAAAAACTGCTCTCAGGTTAACCTCTTGAGTTCCCAATAGCTTTTTGCAATCATCTCATACTATAATTATATACATTTCAACAATAATACTATATAATTTCTAAACAAAGGGATCCCAATTTCAGTTACATTTCCACATAATGATTTGCATATATTTTTTATACCAGCAGATATGCAAGGGAGGAAAAGACAGAAACAGCAAGGGAAGGTTGAGAGACAGTGAGAGGCAGAGAATTGCGAGACTGTCAGGGTGATCAAATCCTAGGTCTCACAGGAAAATTTGGTTGCGCAACCAGACAGTCAAGAGATAGGAAAGGAAAGAATAAAACAGATCCCTGCATTCAAACTCTCATTAACAACTGGGACAGGGTCCTATTCAACCCTGTCCCATACACTTCCCTCCTTAAGAGGGAACCTGTTTTATCAAACAGGTTTCCAAAACTTTATTAATTCTCTACTAACATTAGCTTCTAACTTTCAGAAATTAAGCACACGTGCAGTATCCTTTTTTCTATAACAGTACAGCAACCAGTAAAGTTTAAACTCATACATTTGTTTTTCACCCTTCAGAACTCTCAATTCCTGATCGATATCTTGACATAAAATCAGCATTGCTATTCTCTTTACCAGATTTGTATATCACCTTGAATTTAAATGGCTGTAGTGCCAGGTACCACCTTGTGATTATGGAATTTTAATATTTCATTTGGTTAAGCCAACAGAGAGGATTGTGATTTGTTATAAGTACAAAGCCAGTTCATAGTAAATGAAACTTGAGGAATTCCATGGCCCACTTTGCTGTTAAATATTGCTTTTCAATGGTGGAGTACCTTTTCTCTCTGTCATGCAACTTCCTACTTATGTACAGAATAGGATGTTCCATCCTATCTATATTTTGACTCAGGACTGCACCTAGGCCTACCTCTGATGCATCTGTTTGTAACAAAAATGGTTTCTCAAAATGTGCGCTTTTTGAAACAGTGGCTGAATGGTGTTGGAGAGAATGCGGGCAAAAGGGAACATACTAACATACTATTTGCCAGCAGATTAGGCCTTATGGTCTATCAAGTCTGCTCGAACCTAGATCCTTAGTTGGGTGCCGAGACCCTCCCATCCCTTGTGCTCCAGAAACCCCTATCATCCATCCCCACCCCCCCCGGGACAGGCCATCATCTGATACATCCACTTTCTGTGTCTGTCCCACCCTCTCTAAACCCTCCACTGTGGATCTCTGAACCAGCTCCCCAGGCACAGCATTCCAAGGGTCCACCACCCTCTCAGTGAAAAACCTCCTCCTCTTTCCCCTCACCCTTCCACCTTCCAACTTCAAACCATGCCTCTGGTGATGCCTCCCTGCTTTAGTCTAAAGATCCCTCCATGTTTACCCTATTTATTCCCTTGAGGTGATGAAGACCTCAATCATGTCCCCTGTCTCCTCTCCTCCAATGAAAACAGGCAGAGCTCCTCAAGTCTGTCCTCGTAAGTCAAATCCCCTAGCCCTCGTATCATCTTTGTTGCCCTCCTCTGTACCCTCTCCAGGAGCTGTATGTCCCTCTTCAAGTGTGGTCTCCAGTACTGTACACAGTACTCAAGGTGTGGTCTAACCAGTCCATTGTACAGCGGCAGAATCACTTCCTTGCTCCTAGAGGTGATCCCCCTTGCGATGCATCCCAACATCCTGTTTGCCTTGCTAGCTGCTCTCCTGCACTGCTCAGAGTTATTCATACATGTATCCACCATGACCCCTAGGTCTTTTTCCCCTGTTGAGGCTTCCAGCACCTCCCCTCCCAGGGTGTACCTGTGTTTAGGGTTTCCCGACCAAGATGCAACACTTTGCACTTGGTGATATTGAAATTTAATTTCCATGTGTGAGCCCAGCTTCCAGGGTGTCCAGGTCCTTGCAGGGCCAACCTCCCTCTTCTCCCTCAACTACTGCTCCCATCTTGAGTCATCCGCGAAGAGACTCATTTCACACCCTATACCATCCCTGATGTCTGATATGTATGCATTAAACAGGATTGGACCCAGGACCGAGCCCTGTGGTACCCCACTACCAACCTCTGTAGGGTTCGAGAGCTCCCCACAGACCACTACTCTCTGAGTGCATCCAGCTATCCAGTTTTCAATCCATCTGACCATCAAAGGGCCTACTCCTATTTTCTCACACATTTTCTGGGACTACCCACAAATTACTAGTTACTGGAGGGAAATAACACAAGTAATCCAAGAGATCCTTCAGCTGGAAACCAGCCTAAATGGAATGAATTAAGTGGTAGGCCTCCCCCCAAAAGAGATCACAACAGCAGGTCAAAAATATTTATTTAATATTTTAATAGCAGCAGCACTGAAAACTATCACACAACATTGGCTCAACCTGCATTCTCTCTCACTTGACCTATGGAGGGATAATGTGAAAAGTATAAAAGCAATAGAAGGGGCTACAGCCCACTTGAGGTTATTAACAGACAAATTCAACTCCAGGTGGCCACCCTTTTATGATTTTGTAGAGAAAAGGGATGGGCTAGCAGTGATAGAACAACAACTGCTCCCTTGCTAATTAAATAGAGACTCCACCCATCATCTTACCAACTAGAGAAGAAACCTAAAATAAAGAAACTTCATATATAGACACACCATTAGATACTTCAAACCCCATGCAGCTGCCAAATATAAAGTTAACCATAGTTACAGTAAATAAAGTTAAGAACTGTAAAAATAAGAAATATAACTCCACACAAGTTGATTTAATTTATAGTTTTATTTAATGTATTTTATTCTCTTTTTTACTTTTTGGAATAGTAGATGTTTGTTGATTTAGTAATTACAGGAGACAGTCATAGATCTATAGATAAAAATGAAGGCCTGGATGTTCAGACGGCACCAGGCAGTGGAGCAAACCTCGGCGCAGTGCAACTGTGATGCGCTGGGGCCAGGTCCAGGTGATATTCAGTGGGGATGCGCCATGGCGCAGCACCATTGAATATGGCAGGGGCAGCATACATACTGCACATGGCACAGTGGTACAGGGCTGGTGCAAGCCACAGATAGGGAGCACAGGGATGTGCTAGCACAAGTGCAGTTGTGCTAGGCGCATCACCCGCAATATTCAGCAGGGGGCATACAAATGAGGCCATAATATATGCAAAGCACAAATGGGGCCATCTGCATGTCATTATGGCCCCATTTGCATGCCCTGCACAGGGCAGCCTGGTGACATGTGCCTGGCACCTGCACAGCATGATGTGTGCTGTGGGGATCCTGGGGCATCCCCACCCCATAGCCACCATCGCATGGCATAAGTGTCAAAAGAAGTCCCTGGTGTGACGCTTGGACAGCTGGTCCTGATTAATCTATGCTTTTTGTAATATAAAAATGTGTTATTGAGTGTCTCTCATGTGAGACATGCTGTTTCAGCTAAAAGATAAAAGCCAGGAGATAATTACAGGATAGAAAAGACTTAAATTAAGGATCTCCTGCTTATCTAGCTTAATTGTAGCTGCCAGCTGCTAGGCTGGAAAATCATAAACTTTTATGACGTTTAGAGGAAGAATACAGGTTATGTCACTGTGGTGCGAAGTCATAAAAGGTCCTTTGATGTCCTTGAGAGGAAACTGCTCATGGATGAAAGAAGATACTGGAAAAGACACACTAGATCAAAGGGGTCTTGAGGAAATGAGTTTTTGCTGATGTCACCTTCTGAATGATAATACATCCTGTTTGTATAATTTTTAATAAACAGAGGAGGAGCTGGGTGACATCATGGGAAGGCAGGCTCAAGACGGTTGTTTTAATTATGCTGTGACTGATCATTAGAGACACACATGTTTGGACTCTGGAACTACAACATCATTCAGCACTGTAAGAATATAAGAATACATTAGCTAGGCAAGTCTAAGTGTATTATTGGTAGGAATTTGCACTTTTAACCTTATTATTTTAAAGACTGTATGGTTTTGTGATATATTGTTCTGTATTTACATGTTACATTTGTATCTATTTATAAGTAAACATCTCATTTTAGGGACTACTTGGTGTGCCTTTGAAATTCTTTCTTTGACAAGTGAAGCATATATGGTTACAGAGACACTGTGCATAGCTTAATGGTAATACCAAACTGGGAAAAGGTAAGAGTTTATCTGAGGTCTTTTCATAGAGTTTGAAGGGTTCATTTTGTACACCTGGTTAGGTGCTCGTAGGCGAAAGATATCTGGAACCCCCTGAAGAGCAGAATTATCTGAGCCTGTACATTGGGTACCCTAGCAAAAGGTTCACAGTTTGAATCCCTCCAGAAACTTGAGACCAAAGGTTGATTCGAACCCACAAAACAGACAGAAGGGTTACCCTGTTTCTGTTTCCTGTTCACAAGACTGTGCTCAGAGGTTGGCACTGTGGGAGCAGAGGGCCTGACCTGCTGAGTGGGTTTGTAACAGATTGGTTGGCAGTGGTGTGCATAAGTTTGGTATTACAAGCTTTTACTGTTCAGTGTGTCGGCTGATACTGTCAGCTCACTTGCAAAAAAAGAAAAAGGCAGCGATTTATTTTTAAAAGGAAACAGAACTATATCACTTGGCTTACAGTCAAGTTCCTACCTGTTTTATTTTTTTTCTAAAGTGCAAGTCAGAGTATCTATAGTTAGGGAAGAAGATGGCTTCCAACTACAGCGGGCACACTGTAGACTACTTAAAGCAGTTGTGCAGGGACAGAGGAGTCCCATTTGAGGTGAAAGCCACCAAGCAGAACCTCATGGATGCCCTGATGGTAGCAGATACCCAGAGCACTGAGTCACAGACAGTGACTGCAAAGGACCGAATCTTGAGTGTGAAAGGGCTGGCGGCCAGTGCAGTGTCCAGATCCAATGAGGAGGGCAACAGGGCCAGTACCAGAGAAGGGCCACAGCAGCAGGGGAAGGTCATCAGTATCCTTGATCCAGAAATACTCAGGCTGCAGACTGAGTTGCACAGAATGGAGCTGGAGTTCCAGAGAGAAAAGAAGTGAAGTGAGAACTGCGAGCCAAAGAGGAGAAGGCTGACCAAGAATGCCAAGAAGCAGAGCGAGAACAGCAAGACGCTGACCATGAGGAGCATGAGCGCCAGAGGCAACATGAACTGGAGAAGCTACAACTCCAACCAGCAGCACCAGAGCAGGTAAGTGGCTTGGGTTTAACTGGTACTACAGGACTGGGTTACAAATTGAATTCCAAATTGATAGCCGAATTTAAAGAGGGAGAGGATATGGATGCCTTTTTAAATTATTTTGAAAAAGTTTGTATTCAGACTAAAATCCCTAGAGAGTCCTTGAGCTTCCAGCTATCCCCGCTACTTACTGGGAAAGCTCGGGATGCATTGGGTAAAATGGACAATGAGGACAGTGATGATTACAGCAAACTTAAAGCTGCAGTGTTAAAGAAATGTGAATTAACTGCTGAATCATACAGAGCTAAATTCCGTAAGCTCAGGAGAAGCCCTGACATGAGCTATGAGGAGCTAACCATGAAACAATTTCAGTTTTTAAAATGTTGATGGGAAGGAATTGAAGCAAACTCTGTTGATAAAATTGAAAATGTGATTTTGTTAGAACAGTTTTTCTGGGCATGCCCAGCCGAGCTAAAAACCTGGTTGGAGGACCAAGATCCCAAAACAGTGCAAGAGACTGCTGAACTCTCTGACCACTATGCCAAGAGCAGACCTGCCCTGAGAGCGAATGGGGCAGGCGTGGCAGCACAGAAAGGGAAAAGCGCACCTTCAGGGCAGCGAAAACCCTCACTGCCTCCACTGAAACCAGTTAGCCCCAGGTTTCAGAGAAAAGATTTCTCTGAGAAAAGAAATGAATGTTGGTTGTGTAAGGAAACTGGGCATATTGCCAGTCAGTGTCCTAAATGGATGAGCAATAATACACAGGGTGGTGCTAGGGAAGAAGTGGGTTGTTTGTGTGTCCCTGGAAGCATGCCTGTGAACATGAGGGGACACATGCACCCAGTCATGGTGAATGGTGTACAGACGCAAGGGTTAAAGGGACACAGGGGCATCCCTGACATTGGTAAAAGGGGATCTGGTACAGCCTGGTCAGTTTATACCCAATAAATACGTCACTGTATAAGGGTTCACTGGTGAAGAGAAAACATTGCCACTGGCCAGTGTTCTCCTGGACTGGGGTGAAACAGGGGGGACTGTGCAACATGTGGCTGTAGCCAAAACCTTAGCAGTGGATGTGATCCTGGGCAACAATCTAAAACAGGGGATGGTGTGTGCAGTTACCCATAGCCAAGCGGCAAGGGAAAACCACTGGGAGGCTGGTTTCCCAGCCTGTGTCTCCAGATGTGGAGACTAATGAAAAGGGGATAGAAATTTCCCTGGTAGCAGTTAACCACACAGCTACAGAGGGTTGCTGCGAGGAGGGAGGGGTGACCCAGTGTCAGAGGGTTGGTGTTGACAGTGATCCTGAGTGCCCTGACGCTGGTGCTAGGGACCCTAGTTTAGTGACTGAGGGGCATCTGTCCCATGCCTTGGGAATGTGTGAGGGGTTTGCAGCTGCTCAGAGAAGTGACCCTAGTCTAGAGAAGCTGAGGGCTTGGGCAGACTCTGACAGAACACAGGGAGGTGATGACAGACATAAGGTTTGTTGGGAAGATGGACTGATGTATACTCAGGCTGTGCAGACAGAGGGAGGGGTGCTAGGCAGGCAGCTTGTCATTCCTCAGGGGTATCGTGAGCAGTTGCTCAAGATTGCACATGATATTCCCTTATCTGGTCATCTGGGAATCGCACGCACTATGCAGCGGTTGGCCCAGAATTTCTATTGGCCTAACTTCACCCAGCAGGTGAAGGAGTATTGCAGGTCTTGTCAGTGGTGCCAAGAAATAGGGAAGGCGGGCAAGAAAACCCAAGCTGCCCTGATTCCATTGCCCATAGTGGAGGAGCCATTCCAGGGGTGAGAATGGATACTGTGGGACCTTTAAATACCCCAGCTCCTCAGGGAAGAGATTCATCTGACTGTGGTGGATTATGCCACCCAGTGCCTAGAGGCAGCCGCCACATCCTCACTGAGGAGAGACAAAGTGGCAGATGCCTTACTTGGGATTTTCTCCCGTGTTGGGTTTTCACAGGAGGTTATCACCCATCGAGGGGGTTCGTTCATGTTGGACTGTATGTAAGTGGTGGTAATGCATGGCTGACCCTGGGAAAGAGAGGCTCCAGAAATAAGAAGAAGAGCTGCGAATGGGTGTCACCAGGGAGAGGCATGACCCTAGGATGGGTATGCCTCGGAGATCGGAGGAGGAAGGCACCCAGAAGGGGGCGTGCACCAAAACGCTGGGAGCCAAGTTTCCGAGATGGGGAGTGCAGCCCCAGACGGGCATGCTCCTCGTCAAGGGTCTAGGAGGCCCTAAATTCGGGGAAGATGGGGAAGGGAACTGTCTTGAGGGAAGGCATGGCCCTCAACAGGTCTGTTGGACTAAAGGGCCAGAGTTCCCCTTAAATAAGTGGATGAAGGAGCCGGGGTTTCAGCAATACATGAATTGTGCTGCCCAAGGGGTCTTACGGGATGGGATGTACATATGTTGAAACGATGTTGTTATGTATAGTGATGTATGTATATAGATATATATTGTAATGTGCATATCTGTAATATGTGATGTAGATATTAGGCTTTATAAATGTTAAGTGTTCCATGTAATGTAAACAATTTTTTAATTAAGTAAAAAGAGCTGCGGCCTTTTTTTATACCAAAAATAGTGTGGTGTGTTATTTGAATTGGGGTCCGCTTTGGGCAAAGGCCCCACTGGCCTCTCACCGGGGGGGCGAGTTGCTGATGGCCCCCAAGAGGGTGAGGCGAGGAGGGCTGCCCACCATCCAAGGAAGAGGTCGCCCCCCAAGTAAGTGGCCCAATCCGAAGATCTCCTCAGAGGGGGCTGGCCCTGACGGCCCCTGCAGGAAGAGGCATGGCAGACCCTTTAGGAAGCGGTCCCAGGGATCTTGCCCTCCTGGAACAGCGCCTCACCGCAAAGTTTTCCCACTCTCCCACCCTAAACTGCCAGGCCGCAGCAAGAGCTCTGTCACAGCTCTAGTAAGTAAACCAAGATGAGAACTGATATAGAGAACAAGAGGTGGCGGTAATTCATGGCTGACCCTGGGTAAGAGAGGCTCTGGACATAAGAAGAAGAGCTGCAATTGGGTGTCACCGGGGAGAGGCACGACCCTAGGATGGGTATGCCTCGGAGATTGGGGGAGGAAGGCACCCAGGCGGGGGCATGCACCGAAACGCTGGGAGCCAAGATTCCGAGATGGGGAGTGCTGCCCTGGATGGGCATGCTCCTCGTCAAGGGTCTAGGAGGCCCTAAATTTGGGGAAGATGGGGAAGGGAACCATCTTGAGGGAAGGCACAGCCCTCAATGGGTCTGTTGGACTAAAGGGCCAAAGTTCCCCTTAAATAAGTGGATGAAGAAGCCGGGGTTTCTGCAATACATGAATTGTGGCTGCCCAAGGGGTCTTACGGGATGGGATACTTAATGTACATATGTTGAAACGATGTTATGTATAGTGATGTATGTATATAGATATATATTGTAATGTGCATATCTGTAAAATGTGATGTACATATTAGGCTTTATAACTGTTAAGTGTTCCATGTAACGTAAACAATTTTTTGATTAAGTAAAAAGAGCTGCAGCCCTTTTTTATACCAAAAACAGTGTGGTGTGTTATTTGAATTGGGGGTCCGCTTTGGGCAAAAAGAATTAGAAAAATCTTCACTGCTGTGCCTCGCGCTGGAAGAGTACAATAGTCTGTAGTTTGATTTTGAACTGTGTACAGTTTTAACATTTTTTAATTTTTTAATAAAAATCAAAAAAGACCAGGCTCTCCCCTCCATTTGGTGCTGACAGACTGTGATGCATGCGCTTATGGGGTGGCGACGATCAGCTTGTTTGTTTCCGGGTGCAATTTTGCGGTGGAGAGAATGGTTGTATTTGGCAGCTTTTTTAAAAATGTTTGTTTTTCTTTAATGTAATAGGAAAGTGCTTCCGGAGGGTATTGGGCCATGTATAATGACTGGATCTGTGATTGTGCGGCGGTGAGAGCCGATGATTTTCTGGGGACAGAGTTCTTTTTGTGTGCTGTGAAATTGTGCGATTAAGTTGTTCAGGTGTCTGCCGAATGTCGCCACTCTGTGTCGCTGCTCCTGAAGGATACTATTTGTTTAAAGGTTGCTACTTAGACTCAGGGGATTGTATTCTTTTGTTTTAACCTGGTTTCTGCATGCGAGAGAAGGAGTAGTGGGATGATGGGAGCATTCCAATGCAGGGCGGGTATGTGCCATGGTGGGAGACAGAAGTTTAATGGAGATTTAAGATGGCGGTTTTGGATGGCAAGTATGGGTGTCGAATGGATTTTGGACATGCGGCTGATTGGCACATTTGCCGTGGGTATATCGTAGGATTTACCATGGCAAAAAGGTGCCAGCCACCCAATCAGAGTACAGGATTTGGAGTTAATTTTTATGTCCATGGTCTAACTACCCATACACTACAAGGTTATTCTTCCACTGAGTGGATACAATGCCGACTGATGACCTCGAGAGCGCAGCTCGAGAGGTCTCCAAGTTGGCATTGCATCTACGAGGTGAAAGAATAGCCAAGTAGTGTTTGGGTAACCACACACTGTTCTTTATAGTGTATGGTGCCCCAAAAAAAGACAAAAAGAGACTCACTTTTCCATATTTTCACTCGGTTCTGCTGAGGCCCTCGATTCACAACTGCCACTGCCCAGCACACTTGCATGCCCCTCTCACACAACAAGGGACGAATCAGGGTGTCTGCTGTAGCCCCTTGTATTATGATGTCCTCACTATCGCAGAATGAAAAGTCGTTCTGCATTAGTGAGGACGTCACTACTGCAGCAGAACAACTTTTTGCGGTGTATGGATTTCCATACACAACCGCATTCCACCATACACTATAATAGCCCTCCCGGTTCCTAAGAGATCTTTCATGAACCTCTGGTTCAGGACTGCATCTTATATAATTAATTGTAGAGTGTGAGCAATACATCCTGAGCTGGGAACCACACTTAATTTCATCGTTTTAGCAATGTTAGCCCCATTTTCTCTGATGACTAGGTGTCTTTTTGAACTAACAATACCCCAAATGTCAAGAACACTTAAGAACTCTTGTGAAAGATTTTCACCTGTATGCCATTCAGTTAGGTGTTTTAAGTGCAGTAGAGCTGAGCGCCAGTTGAAACTTGAGTCAATCCAGTGGGCTGTTACTGGCAAATAATAAAGTATTGCACAGTCAGCAGTCCAAGTATCAGCTGTAAAAGCAAATGAATTAATATCGGACAGCTCATCAAGCATATTCGCTCATAATTTAAAATACATTTTGGGTATTGTGACTTTTGAAAAGTGACCTCAGGAGAGTAAACAGTATCTATGCTCAAGCACTGAAATTAACTTTTTAAAGCCCGCATCCTCTACAATCGAAAAGAGCTGTTCATCCAGAGCTATAATTTCTGCAACTGCGTTAGTTATTTCTACTGCTCTAGGATGATCACTGGGGAAGGGGTGAGTACGAGCTAAGCAGTTCTTGACTGTCTGGGACTCTCGATTAATTTTTTTAGCACGTGGCTCAGAGAAAGACTGTGCCTACCTTTCTAGTTCAATCTTTGACTTCTCAGTCTGCAAATCAGTATACTCCCTTTTTATGCTTGTTCCTTAAATGATTACGCAAACTTGATGTTCCAAAGATTTTTGCAGAAGATCCTCGACTGATGATGTTTGGAGTAAGGCACAAACAGCACTTCGCTCTAGAATCTTTGCCCTGATCAACTGAAAAGTATGTCCAGACAGCACTTTTGCCACTCGTTGTACAGTGAATCGCACCCACACACGCAACTGAAGGTCTGCCACTCCGCACAGCCATGAGCACCTACAACCACTAGCACCCAAATGTATGTAAACTCACCGGACAGCACCACTTTTTATAATGGTGCTTTCAATTGACTGCGCTGGAATTACTTACTTAGCTTAATTAATTAAATGTGCCTGCCATGATTGATCTGATGTTTTACTGACCAAATATCCCGGGTCGGGACAAATACCACTATATTGATGATTATCCGACTGGACTGATTTATCGGGTTGGATATCCGCCCACCCTTACTATTTACTGCTGTATGTGGTCATTATTGGTATAGTCCTGGGTCTGTGTTTGGTTAGAGGTTTCCCTTCCCCAAGGCTCTGCTTATATTTTTATTCTAGGATATGACCACACTTTGTATTTGTTCCTGGAATGTCCAGGGTATCTCGTCCCCTGTTAAGTGTAAGAAACTCTATATGGTGCTTAAAAGCTGTGGTGTGAGGGTGGCCATGCTTCAGGAGACACGCCTCACTACGGATGAATATAGTAAGCATGTCTAGGAGTGGACAGGTCAGTGTTACTCTACTTCTTTTAATGGGCCTAGAAGAGGGGTTGCCATCCTTACACACAAAGGGTTAGCGTTTGTTAAGAAGGGGGTGGTGGTGGACAAGGCCAATAGTAGATACAGTATGTCTTTGTTAGTGGCACAATACAGGGAGAGACCATCATCTTTGGGAATATTTATGCCCAGCTGAGAAGGATCCAGTATTTTAAGATCAAATGTTGGCCCTCTTA
This sequence comes from Neoceratodus forsteri, assembly GCA_016271365.2. Taxonomy (NCBI): domain Eukaryota; kingdom Metazoa; phylum Chordata; order Ceratodontiformes; family Ceratodontidae; genus Neoceratodus; species Neoceratodus forsteri. The sequence continues at coordinate 517,096,638 of CM028137.1, forward strand.
CAAAAGGAGCAATTCTATGGTTTAATTTTTGGGGGAGACTTTAATTGTGCCCTTAACCCACTCCTGGACTGCTCTGTCTGTGACTCCAGGCATGATTTAGCGGTGGAGAGAAGGGGGATGGTGCTGGACAAATTGGATCTTGTGGCTGCTTGGAGGGAGGCCAGTCTGGAAGCTAAAGAATTCACTTTCTTTTCATGCCCCCACTGCACACGGTCAGGAATTGACTATGTCATGATGTCCAGGGGTTGGTATCGGAGACTTTGTTTTGCAGCTATCAATCCAATCTCAGTTTCGGATCAGGTCTGAGTATTAGTGATAGTGAAACTAGGTGGGCCACAGATGGGTGTAAGGAGATGGAGCTTTCCCACTTATATGTTGAATTATCAAAAATGTCAAGAGTTTCTGCTGGATAGGTGGGAGTTCTACCAAGCTACTAATGCCTCCTCAGCTCCATCCAAATTGGTCCTAGGGGAAGCAGAGAAGGCATTTATGAGGGGGAGCTGATTGCCTATATGGCCACCGTGCAATAACAGAAAGTGCAGAATCTGCAACAACTCAAAGAGGCTGCTAAAAGACTTGATCTAGCAGCCTTCAGAGATCCCAGAGACATACTTAGAGACCATAGGCTAGCTAAGAGGCCATTAACAAAGAGCTAACTGGTGGTGTGAACTGGGCCCTTATAGATGCAAATCAGAGGGTTTTCCAGTGGGGTAATAAATGTAGCCCAATGCTGGCCCAGCTGGTGAAAGGGAAGAGCAAATCTACTTGGATCTCCACTGTCAGGGGCGAGAGGGGTTCTATGAATGCTCAAATAAAGTAATGCTTTGTTGATTTCTATACCAGCCTGTATGCTAGTGATGCCAGTGAGGAGCAGGAGACCGCGGCGGATGAGTTTTTAAATTGATTGGTGCTGCCTGAGCTTACTAAGGCACAGAGACAAATGCTAGACTCTCTGGTGACTGCACCGGAGGTTAGAAAGGCTGCTTATAGCCTGGCTGGGGGACGGGCGACAGGACTGGGCTGGATCCCTATTGAATTTTACAGGTCGTTGGGAGATTCAATGTGGACCCACATGCTAAACATGATTCAGGAGGTGAGGGAGGAAGGGGAGATGTCACCTACCTGTGGCTTGTCAACTATCATGCTTATACAACAAGGAAGGAAAAGACCCCATGTTTTGCTCTTCTTATAGGCCCATTTTCCTCTTGAATAATGATAATAAAGTGTTAGCGAAGGTTCTGGCCAGGAGATTGGAGACACTTCTTCCATCCTTGGTGCGGGAGGACCAGACTGGTTTTGTTAAAGACAGACACTCTTGTCACAATGTACAGCGATTGTTGGGGGTGGTGGAGATGGCATCTCAGCATCCGGGGGGTGCCTGTGTGCTCTCCCTGGACGCCAAGAAAGTTTTTGATAGGGTGGAGTGGGGTTTCCTGTTTAGAGTCCTGGATACATGCGGGATTGGCGAACAATTCATCAAATATGTCAAGCTGTTGTACAGTAACCGGAGGGCAAACCTCTTGGTGAACAATGAACTCACTCAGGAGTTTTGGTTGAGGTGGGGTACATGGCAGGGCTGCCCTATGTCCCCCCTCCTCTTTGCCTTAATGTTTGAGCCCCTCGTGACAGCAATTAGACAGGCCAAGGACATACAAGGGATTCAGGGGGCATTGGGAGTCCAACACAAGATCTCGCTGTATGATGATGATGTACTGCTTTACCTGATGTAGCTGATAGTGTCACTTCCCCCGCTCATCATTCTGATTGAGGAGTTCTCCTCCTTCTCAGGCTACAGAATCAATTTCAACAAATCAGAATTAATGTGTATGGATGGAATGGATGTTCAAGACCTAACTCGATTTCTGTTTAGGATTGTGTCCTCTCATATTAAATATTTAAGAATTGGAGTGGGCAAAACACTACATTCCTTGTACAAACTAAATTATACACCTCTCCTGGAGAGAATATTGGGAGATCTTCGGAGGTGGCAGGGCCTTCTGGTGTCTTGGCTTGGGAGAAAAAACAGTTAAAATGAATATTTTACCCAGGTTGTTATATCCTATCCAGATGCTTCCTGTTGGGCTCCACAGAAGGGATCTTCAAACTTCAGAAAAGGCTTGTAGTAGATTTATCTGGCAACAGAAGAGGCCCAGAATTAGCCTTAGTTGGCTAAAAACTCCCCTCTCAAAGGTGGTTTGAATTATCCTGACTTTAACCTTTACTACTTAGTGGTGCAGACTAGGCTGATTACGGAGCGGATCAAAGGTCCAAGAGGGGCAGTGTGGGTCTCACTGGACCAAGAGGGGAGGAGACATTGCATCACATTGCTGCCTACCTGAGGATGCAGGGATCCAAGCATATCACTTGAATGGTCCCAGAAGCTCTGGTGAAGCACCTACTGGAGGCATGGGGCAAGATCTATACATTCCTGGGTGATACCTCTAGGGGCACTATCTTGGTCCCAATTTTTTTCTAATCCAGAATTTCTCCCAGGACTGGAGGTCCTGGTCTTTCAGAGGTGGGAATCCACTGGGATTCACTGTCTGGGGGATCTTCATAATACTCAAGACTTCCTGACTTACACTGAGTTGATGGAATGCTTAGGACTGCAATCCTCTCAGGTCTTTTGTTACCTGCAGATGATGGACTGGACTAGATGCTTGGACTGTCTCCAGCCGAAGAATTCCCCTCTTTGTAATCTGGAGAGGAGAGTTTTGCTAGCCCAGGCTGTGCCTAAGGGGGCTCTGGCTAGGCATTACTATACTATTAAAGTAGGAATGCCCGACACCTCACTGAAGGCTAGGGCCCTATGGGAGTGTGACTTGAGAGAGGGGATGCTGGATGAAGCATGGAGGGAGTTGTGTGAATCCCATGTAGGTCTTAGTATCTGTAACTGTTTTAAGGAGGCCCAGTTTAAGTTCTTGCATAGACTGTACCTCTCCCAGTGGTGGTAACTAAGTTTTCGCCTGACATTTCACTGCTCCATGGTAGATGTGGTACGGAGTGGGGTGCTTATCTACACTGTTTTTGGCAGTACCCCATTCTTTGCCAATTTTGGACTGAAATGACTCAGTATATCTCACATATAATGCAGATTAGAATTCCAGTTAATCCATGGGAACTGTTATTTGGGGTGAAGGAGTGGGACGAGAAGGACTGGAAATGTTATTCTAGACCTATCTGGCTTATGTTGGTTGTGGCGAGGTGGTATATTCAAAATACCTGGGTATCCCACACTTGCCCAACAGTGCAAATGTGGAAGGACTCTCAGTTTGCTACGCTTAAGTTGGAGTACTTGACATGATTTGAAGGGGTGGTCTGATAAATTTGAACAGCAGTGGGGTTGACACATGGCTTTGCTGTCCCCTCTAGAACAGGCAGTGATACAGCTGGGTTAGCAGGTAGATATCCATGTTGAAGCAGGTCTAGCATATCATGCCTCTTATGTTTATTTAAGAAGGGGTGCAAGTTATGAACCCTGTGCTTTTTTTTTTTCTAACTTTGTTTCGCTCCCGTCACGGCTCCAAGGTCCTCTCTTGGGCATCCCATCCTTGTCCTGCCTGCCTGAGTATCCCTGGACTGTCTCTCCTCTTTCCCTTCTCGGCGATGCCGGCACCCCCGGCTAACCCTATCCGGGGTGGGTCATCCCTCTCCTACTTGGGGCACTCTTGCAAGGCAGACTCTGACATTGGACAAGGAGTGGGCACCGAAATTGAAGGCCAGTCAGGGAAACCTGGTGAAGGGCATGGGGGACAGGTGCCATCACCTGATCCTCGGCGCCAGGTTTTTCCTACGTTCAGGTTACGTCTCCAGGCACGGGATGTGCAATGCCGCCCAGCCCTCAACGTAGGTGCTCCCACCCACGTCAGGAGGGCAGCTGCCCGGCGTCACCCTGTACTGTACTGTACAAGCCCAAGTGCGTAGCAGTGCCACCGGTCTCCTCCGGGGGCCACTGCTGCACCGGGCTACCCCTGGATCCCTCCCTGAGAGAGAAGAGCAGTGCTATAGATGCTCAATCCTCTCTTTCCCCTGCTGACTCCCGGCGGCCCAGGCTCATTCCCGAACCCGGGTCGTTGGCGTGGCGTGAAGTGTGGTGTCCAGCACCTCAACCCTCAGCATCACCAGGCCGACTATGAACCCTGTACTTGATGGGTGGTTGGTGAAATTCCCTTTCTTTTCCCCTTACCATCTTCCTCACCGTGGTCACTGTCACCTGCACCCTTATTTCTGCTGCTTTTATAATAGCGCACCTTTCACACTAATTGATTTAACTGTGATATAGAAAGGTTTGGGAACTATAATGGATTGTATGATTAAATGTAAAATATTTTATTCAAAATTATGCCATTTTACATGCTAGGATATGGATATATAAATTCTCTAATATATGTATATGTGTCAGGTATTAGAATCTTGTTGTTCATTGTTTGTATGTTTGTTTAAATTTTTTCTTCAGTGCTGGCCTGGTGGTACTGAGGGTTGAGGCGTTGGAAGACACACCTCACGCCAAGCCAGTGACCTGGGTTCGGAAGAGACCTCGGGTTGCCGGGGGTCGGCAGGGGAAGGAGAGGACTGAGCATCCAATGGACTGCTCTCCTCTCCCAGAGAGGAGCGGGATGTCCTCCCACTCCTTGGCTGCCCTCTAGTGGAGGCCAGAGGCCAGCACCAGAGGCTGGGAGACACAGGAGTGTGGAGACATGATGTGTGCATGCCTCCACACATGCACGTTCACGCCACGAGGGAAGGGGGGTGTACGGGGAGAAAACGGGAAAAGGAGCTGATAGGCTCCATGTCGCTGCAGTGCCGTGCCTGGCACTGACACCCTGGAATCTGGATTGTGCTTTTGGGGGGGCCCCTCCTCTGACCCTGCCACAGAGGGAAAATCCATGGGGAAATACCAGGGAAGTCTGGAGTCGGGAAGTGGAGCCGTGGAAGAACAACCAAGGCCTCTGGGGCTCGGGGGGTTGGGGCATAGCCTGCCTTCCAGCCCTGAAGGTAAAAAGCAATATGGATAAAAGAAAAAACAAATTCCTTCAGTGTCAGCGCTAGGAGTGGTTTCTGTATATCTTGAGTGATTATTATATTGCGCTGTTGCAAAATTATGTTGTTTCATGTATCTGTGTGGTTTTATGGAAACAGTTCAATAAAAAGAATTCAAAAAAAAGTCCAGATGTGTTCTGTGTCATTTAATACCAGGTCCAGGATGGTTCTCTCTTGCATAGGTTCAGTAACCCTGTGAACCAGGAACCCATGCTGAACTACATCTAGGATCAACTGGCTCCTGGTACAGGCTGTGGATAGGACCCTCTAATCCACTCTGGACAAACTGAAATCCCCCACTATCACCACCGCATCCTTGCCTCTGCCACCTTGATCATAACGCCCAACTCCCTGTCCCTTTCCTCATCCTGATTTGGTGGCCTACAAACTAACCCTAGCCTCACTTTTGTTCCCTTTGCTGTTTGAAGTTGTACCAACGGCACATCTACCTTGCCTTCCCTGGTCTCCTGCTTGGTGACATTGATAACTTCCATAATGTAATGTGCCATGCCACTGCTCTTCCCCTTCTACCTGTCTTTTCTGTATACAGTATACTCTGAAACAGAAGTCTCAGTTGTGGTTGTGAGTAGCCCATGTCTCTGTGACCACTGCTAGATACACTTTTCTCTCTGCCATCAATGCCTGCAGGTCATCTATTTTGTTCCCTAAACTTCTACCCTTGAGGGACATCACCCTCTATCACTCATGATCCCCCCCATATCTCATTTGACCACTTGCCTCCTCTCTCCTCTGCCTGACTTCCCACCTCTTCCTTCTTTATCAACTCATTGGTCCTATTTAAACCATATACCACATGATGACTCTGCATTCCACATAGTGTGTACAGAATTTAGTAGGATGTGCAGTAAGTGTACTCCAAAACCCAGGACCAGGATTAAAGCTGGTAATCATGACTGGGTGACTCCTGCTCTGTGACAGTTAATACATCAATGGTATGTGGCCTTGAATGCGGTTAGGGAAAATAGGGACAAAAGCTCCAAGATCAGATTTAAGGAATTGCAAAATAAATGTAGGAAATTAGTTCCATTGATTGCCTCCTCCAGGGTGCATGATCTTGGTGTTGTTCTGGACAGCAGACTGACAATGGAATATCAGGTGTCGTCCATTGTTAGGGTTAGCTTTTTCCATCTCAGGAACATTGCCAGGATCAAACACCTGGTTCCGCCCCTGGACTTCCCCACCTTGGTACATGCTTTCGTGACATCTAGGCTTGACTACTGTAATGCGCTCTACCTCTGGGTCACTGAAGGCACTCTTCATCGACTGCAGCTGGTGCAGAACCCAACTGCCAGGTTGCTGACTGGACAGTCTAAATACTGTCGCGTCACCCCGGTTGTGCATGAACTGCACTGGCTGCCTGTTCGATGGAGAGTGCTCATCAAGGTGGGCTTGCTCACCTTTAAGGCCCTACATGGACTGGGCCCTGGCTACCTTATGGACCTTCTTACACCCGCTGCCTTGGTCTGCTCCTTTCGATCCTCCACGAAGGGCCTCCTGGCGATGCCCTGGACGAGGTTGAAAACTACCGGCAACAGAGCTTTTAGTGTCATCGGCCCCATCCTGTGGAATTCGCTTCCCCCATCTGTAAAGGAGGCCCCTTCTGTTGAGGCATTTAAAGCCCACCTAAAAAGTTATCTGTTTAGCCAGGTATTCCCAGACACAGGATGGTAATACAGAGTATCAGTCTTTTTACATTTAATGGGGTTGCTGTTTATATGTTGATTCAACCTGCATTGATGATATTAATTTATTAAATGTTATTGTATGAAGTTTTTAAATTATATGTATGTGATTGTATGGCACCCAGAGTCTCTGGGACTGGGTGTCAGAAAAATAAAATTTGCCTTGCCTTTCTAACCAACAAATAAAAAAACTCTATTAAGGAGTCCTGAGAAACTATAAATAATGTCATGACTACGCAGCCATCTCTCCCATAAATGTCTTATCCACTCCTTGAGGGCCAGTAAAGAAGTTATTTACCAGTAGATCATTGGGAGAGCCTCTTTCATTGGACAGCCTTTGGAACTGTAAGTCATCGATGTCAGGACCATTCAGAAACATTTGCTATCTATAATCTGTCTATAATGACATGCAACAGTGGCACCTTTAAAACATGGGTGCCCCATTGCTCCTCAGTTCCCTGCTGGAGACAAGCTCGGAGGGCCTCTTACCATGAGGAAGCAGAAGACCAAACCAGTACCAGCCACATAAAGAAAGGCACTCATGGACACCTCCAGACAAGGCAGTGGATAACCTACCAGCAAATACCTCAGAAGAAAAGGGGGGGGAAGTAGGGTGGGTGAGCTGTGGCCCAATGGAGCAGATTCACCCTGATGAAGCTTCATTAGCAGGCGAGGCACTGGGGTGGACACCGACACAGTTTCATTAGGTGATTTACAGGCAGCCATTCACTGGCAACATTGCTGAATAAACCAAGGTTTCTTTTATTTGTAACTCACGGTGATGTGTATTTCTTTCTGGAGTGCAACTCTGCTGGATCTACCTTGACTAAGTTGGGATTAGCCATCCCTCAGTTGCACTCCCTGGACCACTGGAGCACACAGACATTTTCTGGGAGTACAATCAGGACAGAAGCCTTGCAATACCGCAAGGCCGAAGTCAGCATGTCTACAAGAGACAATGTATAGACTGTAGTGTTTAAAGTATGCACAGTACTCCATGTGGCAGCAGCACATGTGTCAGCTGCAGAAACATTCTGAAAACAAGCAACAGAGGTGGCCATACCACATGTGGGGTGGCTACACACAACACCAGGAAATTCCTTACCATACTTCCTATAATGTAACTAAATACAGTGAACCAGCCATTTGGACAGGCACTGTTTAATTACAGGGACACCCTCCTTTTCAGGGGTGAACAAGACAAAGAGCTAAGAGGACTTCCTGCAGTCTTTAGTGCAATCAGGATAGAACCATAGTTATCTATGTACATCAAGTATTTTTTTATTTTTTTTATTTAAGAGAGAAAATGGAATTACAATCCTTTGAGTCAAAGACTCCTTTGCAAAGGCTCCAAGTCAGATAGACACATATACATAAAATAACAGGATACTTAAATAGGTAGAACAGTGCAGGGAATACATACAATTGACAGGTTACAGCTGTAGTGGTCATTAGCAGTAAACCCCTTGTCATAGATATTATATATGTTAGGTTTCAGTTTCAGGGGGTCTTATGTGGACCCTGAGTCATAATATATACACAATGTGAGAGAAGTAATGAGGGAGTTAATCAAGATGCAGATATGGTTCCCCTTTCCAGTGTGTAACCTAGTGAATAGACTAACAAGTTAAGAAAATATTCCTTCTAGGGATTAAGGAATGCAACCTACAGAGATGAAAAGTACGAAGATGGGATATTATGTGCAGTCACAGGCTGTGGAGGCAAGGAGGAGGGTCTTGAGGCCGGTCTTAAATTGGGCAAGGCTGGGTGCCATGGAGATGGAGGGCGGAAGGTTGTTTAACCACAGGGGAGCCTGATACCAGAAGGATTGTTGTCCGAGGGAGGTCCTACAGTGAGGGACCAGGAAGGTGGTACTGGGGGAAAGCCTTGGGGCTCTTCTGTTAGGGACTATTTGGATGAGGTGGTGAAGGCCTGGAGGGGCTTGCTTCTGGAGTATCTTTTTTTGCAAGAAGGCAAGTGTGATACTTGAGCCTGCCTTTAAAGTTTAGCCAGTTTGTGAGATTGTACAGCTCACAAGTGTGAGTAAATAGTTCACATCCAGTGATCAAGCGGCATGCTTTATTGAGAGCTAAGTTAATGTGTCATAAGGCTGTTTGGTCTGCAGTCCCATAAATCACTATGCCGTAATCCACCAAGGAAAGGACTGAGGAAGACACTGCTAGATGAAGGGCCTGGGGGGGGGTAAGCAGTGTTTATGTCGTAATAGGATTCCTAGCCTGGTGTTAATGGAGAATGAAACGTGTTGGATATGTGTGTGGTAGGTGAGTGAAGTGTCAAGGCTGATACCAAGGTACTTGAAGGAGGAGACCTATTCAAGTTTGGTGCCTAGTGAGTTCATGGAGCAATGCCTCACTTTTGATAGCATGCTCAGGATACTACACAGGAAGGTTTACATCTTATTCAATGTGAAATCAGAGACCACTTTTGGTAAAAACTGTGGATTGCATCACAAATACACCCTGTTTTTGTAGAAAATCAAGTAAGGCTCATACATTAGAGTCTGAAGCTCAGAAATCCTATGAGCAGGAGTTATGGCAACAAAAAATAGGGTTTTCCAAAACAGGAAATGCATCTCACAGGTCATGGCAGGCTCAAACAGAGCCAGAGTCAGTTTCTCAAGTATGAAATTCAGGTCCCAAGGCAGAGCCAGTTTTCGAATCAGGGAACACATGTGGAAAATACCCTTCAGAAATGTTCAGGACACTTCTAGTTGTGCAACTGTGCATTCATGTAAAGGGGCATAAAAAGCTGAAATGGCCACCAAGGGCACCTTAATGGATGAGTACTGTAGAATGGAATCTTGATAAAGACAGAAGGTAGGCCAGTACAGTATTGACAGGACATGTAATTGGGTCCTCTGAATGGGAAGCACACTATATGGAGAAGCTGTTCCATTTTAAAGAATAGGTGTTTCACGTGGAAGACTTTCAAGCTGCAAGTGAGACATCAGCCATTTGGGGGGAACCCCAAAACAGGCATTGTCTATGTCTTCAGAAACAATGCATGAAGATGCAGGGATCACAAGTCCAGATAGACTAGGGACTTCTTGTTCTGTGATAGCAGACCCAGACAAAGGGGAAACTGAACAGGAGGCTCCACTGTCAGATGCTTCAAAAGTGGAAACCAGATCTGGTGAGGCCAGAAGGCAGCCACAAGTATTAGGGTGGTACGCTCAATCTTCAGTTTAAGCAGAACTCTCTGAATGAAAGGGATCATAAGTAATGTATAAAGGAACCTCACTTTCCAGGAGAAGAGACAATGTGTCTCACAAAAAAACTCCAGACCTTGGAGTGGACAAGCTGAAACACAACAGTTTTGCATTGTGTTGTGGTGTTAAAAGTTTCAACTCTGAACAACCCCATCATACAAAGAGATCATTTATCACAGAGGTCAGCATTTCCCATTTGTGTATCCAGGACTGAGACCAGCTTAGCATTTCTGCCAAGATGTTTTGGGTACCTGGGAGTAACACGATTGATAGCGGAAGGCTCTGAGACATTGCCCAGTATCACACTCTCATTGCTTTCCTGCACAGGGGACAAGAGTGAGTGCACCCCTGCTGGATCATTTAGCATTACATTTAAACTAAGTGACCAGGGGGAGAAAGGAAACTTGTCCACTTCTCTTAGAAGACATAATATTTCCAGTAATTTAAAAAATCCTAAAACCTCTCAGTTGAAATGGATGTATTTTAATGCCAGAAGCTTAAATAATAAGCTGGATGAATTAACAGTTAAAGTTATACAGGATAAGATCGATATAATCTCTATATCCAAAACTTGGGGTGACAATAAAGCATCTTGGGATACCCATATCCCAGGATTCGGCTTATTTAAATTTAACCGCACATCAAGAAAAGGAGGTGGTGTTGCCTTGTTTATTAATAAGTGCATTAAGGTCATTGATGTGTCAGATAAGATTCGTACGCATGAACTTGAAAGTGAAAGTACTTGGGTCAAACTGTTTCCTTTAAACTCCCCACCACCTTTGGTACCTGTTATAGACCTCCTGATTCTTCTCCGGTTTATTTTGATGCAATTTTAATGGAAATGGAAAATGCAGTAGTGATGAGTGATGTAATAATAACTGGAGATTTCAACCTTGGAAATATTGATTGGGAAAGGAAATCATGTAGTTCTAGAAATGGTAAAAGACTTCTCGACATTTGTAAACAAATAAGACTGAGTCAGCATATCATCTCCCCAACTAGAGGGGACAAGATTCTGGATTTAGTATTAGCAACTGACCATCTGGATCTTTCAGATGTCAAAGTTAGTACACCAGTTGGTAACAGCTACCATAATTCTGTGTCATCTACCTTACATATGGTTTGTGCACCTAATTTTGGATCAACTAAATTGTACTTATATAATAAAGCTGATCTTACAAATCTTAAAGAAGAATTAAATTCCATCACATGGGACTCTGCTTTTCAGGGTTTAAACATTGTTGAATGCTGGAATTACTTTAAAGATGCTTTAGTTTGTCTTAGGGATAAATATATACCCACCAGGCAAAAATATTTATATAATAAACATCATCCCAAATGGTTAAATAAATCTATTAAATGATTAGTCAAACTAAAAGACAAGAAATATCGGTCTTACTTGAAATCCAACACACCATATAAGCGGGCTGCTTATTTATCTATACAGAAGAACTGTAAGTTTAAAATAAGAAAAGCTAAAGTTAAATGGGAGCATAATCTTGCCAGAACAGCTAATAAAAATAATGGAAAACTATTCTACTCATATATCAAGTTCATTAATATATGACTAGACAGTCAGGTTGGACCAGTATTGTGTATTGACACATTGATTCATGATTCAAAAACCATGGCAAATCTGTTTAATTTTAATTTCTGTGACATCTTTAGCCCCAGTCAGCAAAACATATCAAGTTGCAATGTCAATAACTCTGGTGATAATAGTCAGATAACTTTCACTGAAGATCAAATTTGTATCAAACGTACTGCTCAAAAGGTAAAATTAGTTATGGCCCTCATAATATTCCTGGTCACTTGTTATTTTTTTTATCTGATAGCTTGGGCTAGCCATTGAAAAAACTATTGGAGGGTTTTCTTCTTCACAATTATGTTCCAGATGACTGGAAATATGCCCATGTCTTTCCTATTCATAAAAAGGGCCCAAAAACTATATGGGAAAATTACAGACCCATCAGCCTTACCCCATCTGTGTGTAAAGTTATGGAAAGCCTAATAAAGGATATAATTACACCAAATCTGGAAAGAACTAATCCTGAACAACATGGATTTAGGCAAGACAGAGCTGTGTTTCCAATCTTAAGTGTTTTTACGAGACTGTAAGCTCTGTACTTGACAAGAAAATCCCATATGACGTAATTTGTATAGACTTCAGCAAGGCCTTTGATGTTATGCCCCATTGGGCATTACAAGAAAAATTACTGCATCTTAACATCAATAAATCAATATTTAACCGGATATGCAGTTGGTTGAGTAATAGGTCTCAGAATGTACTGATAAATGGTGAACTTCCTGAAGTGGGTCTTGTGACTAGTGGGGTACTACAGGGCTCTGTTTTGGGCCCCTGCCTTTTCCAGGCTTTTATATCAGATATGACAAGTACTTGTATTTCTAATGCAACCAGATACGCAGATGATGTTAAAATTGGTGGACCCTGTGCTACCCCAATCAGGTAGATACCTTGCAGCAAGACTTAAATAGGATCTCTGACTGGACAACTAAGAGGGGTATGCAACTCAACAATAAAAAATGCAGGGAAATGCACCTGGGACATCAGAACCCCAACACCTTATATACCCTGGGAAACACAACTTTACTGAGTACCACCAATGAAAAGGATCTTGGTATTAATATCTCTAATAACCTGGACCCCTCAAATCAAGTAAATCAGGTCATCTGTAAAACAATTAAATTCATATGGTCTATTCGACGTAATATTAAATCCCGTAATCCCAATATTATGATGCCTTTGTACAGAGCTTATGTAAGACCCCATTTAGAATACGCTTTTCAGTTATGGGGTCCTTACAAGAAATGTAATCGTATTCAACTTGAAAAAGTGCAAAGAAAATTCACAAAACAATTGCAGGGGTTACATACTAGTTCATATAGCAGTAGATTAAATTATCTAAATTTAATGTCATTAGAGACACACCGATTAAGGGGTGATCTAGTGTTTCTATTTGATATTATAAATGACCCCTATCTGATGACCGAATTAGGTTTAGAATTAAAATCAAACACATATAACATCAGAGGGCATCCATTACAATTGGCTGGTAAACATTTTCACTGTAATAATAGGAAATTTTTCTTTACATTGCGGTTTATACATCCTTGGAATACATTGCCATTAAATGTCATTATAAGTAAATCAAAACATGAGTTTAAAAAAATGACTTGATTCTTTTTTACTGACACATGGGAAGCTTATGTACTACTAATTTAGTAATTGGTTAGTATAGGAGCACCTATGAGCTTTTAGCTCCCTTGCTCCTCACTTCCCTTAGTATGAACCTTAGTATATAGTGCATGACACCAACATTGTCTGAATCAGCTAAAGACCGGGGCTGAGGTGCTCCTGGAATACCTGAAGACCAAGTAGAACAGACTGCATCTCCAGTAGATTGACACAGAGGTCCAAGTTCCCATCCGTCCATCCATCACCCTTGAGCCTGAAGGGAACCGAGAGGGGCATCCCAGACTGACCCTGAGGCACCTGTGGTGAGGATCTGCACTGAAGTCAGGGAGAGGAATGGAACACCTTGCAATAGGAGCTGGCAGTCCATCCACCAGACCAGAGAACTACGGAGGGGAGACATGACAAGGACCATCTATTCTAGCTCGTCTGTCAATTGATACCACTGCACTTGGAGAACCCATTGTGTATTCATATATGAAGATGTGCAAAGGGAACCATCTCTATGCCAACAGCCATGTGTCCCAGGAGATGTAGCATTGTTGGGATGGACACATAATAACTTCTATGCATCAGTCTGGTCAGAGTAACAAGGGCCTCTGACTTACCTATAGGCAGAAAGGCACTGCTCACTGCTGTGTCTAGCACTGCACCAATATACTGGAGTTGCTGACAAGGAACTAGTACCAATTTCAGTACATTTAGTGTAACACCCAGTTCTTTGAACAACTGTTTCATTTTTTATTTATTTACTTATTTAATATTTTGGAGAGATCTTTGAGCATGAGCTCTTTTACAAAGGTTCCACGTCAGGGTGGACAAATAGGACAGTACACATATACAGAGGTTACAGATGCCTGCTCACTGGCATACAAGAGCAATTACATGAGAGTTAGACAAATTGTGACAAAAATTACAACAAAGTAGAAGGTATTTCAGAAAAAGGATTATATGCACCAATTAGAGCCCCCCTTCCAGCAGCGACCTACAAAATCCATTGTTAGACTAAAGTTGAGATGACTGCATAGTGGTTAAATGATTACTCCGATGGTAGTGGGCTGGTTGTAAATAAACCAGAAGGAAGGGTTTGAAATTACCTCAGAGGGCAGAAAGGGGGACGGTGGGAGGGGTGCAATGGAGGGGTGAGGGCACCAAGAGGCTTTGTCGAGTGGGGGTGAGGAGGAATGTAAAGAAAGGCATTATCTACATACAGATCAGAGCTGAATCGAGCAGCTTACTTATGCTCTAGGCTGGGCTGGAAAGGAGGCAGGGTTCTTTAGGTAGCCCCACTTGGGTGGTACCTAGGTTGAAAGCCTAGATTATCAAGTGACTTCTGTGCTGCAGGTACACTTTGCGCATGACATGAGATGCTGTTTGAGGCCTGCCTTGAATTGAGATATTCTGTTTGTTAGTAATATCTTAGGGAGTTCATTTAACCAGAAGGGGGCCAGGTAAGCTAAAGCACGCTGCCCTAGTGATGTTCATCGGAATGGGATAGACAGTACTCCATTCTTCCTCCCTCTGGTGAAGTGAGGTGTTGGAGAGGTCTCAAGCAGGTTACCTATGCAGGGTGGGGTCTTACTGAGGAGTGTTGTCTTTGCCAGCAGGCAGGTTTGGTATTTGATCCTGTCTTTTAGGTTGAGCCAGTTTGTACGCTCATACAAGGCACAGGTGTGAGTGTATTGATCCACGGACAGGGTGAGATGACATGCCTTATTCAGTACCATTTGGACCCTTTTGAGTATAGTATCAGAGGCTGCACCATAGACCACCAGCCCGTGGTCAATCGTGGAGAGCATGGAGCTGGAGACAGATGTTCGGAGTGCTTCCGGTGTGACAGATTTCTTATGTCTATAGAGGACCCTGATCTTTGTGTTTACTGCTCTTACAAGGGAGTCAATGTGGTGTGTATAAGTGAGTCATCAATGATGACCCCCAAGGTACTTGAACATGTGTACCTGCTCAATCTGCTCACCAGCCATATTAGTGATTTCAAGGGAAGTGTGCCTATGCTTGTGGTGAGGGCTACATAGAAGCATGGCCTTTGTCTTGTAATTCAGTAGCAGCTTTTGCCTACTGAACCAGTCCTCGAGTTTATTGAAGGAGTCAACTAGTTCAGATTGTATGACTGCCTGGGAGGTGCTGCTGCTTAGTAGCATGGCATCGTCTGCATATAAGATAAGTTTAGTGTCACAGGCTGTGGGTAGTTCATTTACAAATAAGCTGAAAAGTAGGGGCCCTAGAATTGATCCTTGAGGGACTCCTAGGAGTACATCTTTGGAGCTGGATAATGTCTGCCCAATTTTGACTCGCTGGCTCCTTTGTGTCAGGTAGTCATTGAACCACTTTAGAGCATTTGGTGCTATACCCAATCTTTGCAGCTGATGTAGCAGTAGTGGGTGATTTACGTTGTCAAAAGCTTTGGTGAGGGCAATAAAGACGAACCCCACCAATTTTCCTTCATATAGTGCCTTGTGTGCAAAGTCAGAGTATTCCAACAGTGCTGTAGTGGTGCAGTGTTTTTGCCTGAAGCCATGCTGGTTTGGGCAGAGCAGATTGTATTTGTTGAGGTATTCTGTGAGTTGACTTGCCATGATTTTTTCCAATGCTTTGGATAGAGGGGAAAGGATAGATATAGGCCTGTAGTTGGCCACCAGTGCCTTATCGCCATTCTTGTGCAATGGAGTCACCAGGGCTTGCTTCCGTACCTCAGGAAATTGAGCTAGAGCTAGGGATTTATTGAATAGCATTGTAATGAGCATGATCATAACATCAAGTGTGAGGGATAGTATCTTCATGTCTAGTCCATCACTCCCTAGTCTGGTTTTGCCCAGGACTCCCCTGATCACTGTTAGTACCTCCTGCACCATTACCTTCTTAAAGTAGAAGGCTGGGTGGTTTGTTGTGGACAGGCTGGCACTGCCTAAGTCCTCCACAGGCAGAAGGTAGTCTGGCAGCAGCATTGGGGACAGGTCTGTAAAGGCTTGGTGAAAGGCATCAGCTATGGCCTGTCTGCAGGTCTGAGGAGGGTGAGTTATTTATATTGATCATCTTAGGATGTTGCTTCTGGTCTTTTCCAAGGATGTATTTAATGTTGTCCCAGAACCGCTTTCCATCACCCCATGCGTTGTCAAGTTGGGTCTTATGGAAGTTAGCCTTTGCAAGCCTGATGAGCTTGGTGCAGTGGTTTCTGGCAGTTTTGTAGCACTGTAGGTTGTGCTTGCTATCTGAATGTAAGGCTGTTTCCCAGAGGCAGTCCCTCTCCTTTAGGAGGGACAGGAGTTTGCCATCAATCCAGCCATTGACCCCCCCCCCCCGAATTTTCCATTTTGTGCGTGGTGCATTGATATCACAGATGGAATTGAAACCCTCAGTGAGAAAGCTAAGGATTTGGTCCAACGTAGGTGCCTTGCTTATAAGGGACCAGTTGTAGGCAGACAGGGCCAATTTGAGGGGTCCAAGTTTGCCTTTCCGCAGAACCCTGCTCTCTATGAGGTGGGGTGGGCATTTAGCAAGTTTAGTGGTCCACATAAAGGAGATCGGGAAGTGGTCACTCAGCACATCTGGGAGAATCCTGATAACAGAGAAGCGTGTTGGAGAGCTAGCTAGGACCCCGTCAATGAGGGTGCTGGTACCAGCTTTGTAGTTCTGCCTGGTGGGGTGTGTTGCACATTATGTGAGATTGTGTGGACAATTTTGGACAATGTACAGTATATTGAACCACTTCCCTGCATGGTCTCTTCAGGAGTCAGTTGTCCAGATATGGGAAGACATAAAGCCCTTCCCTCTGAATGGCTGCTGCTACAACCATGAAGCATTTCATAAATACCTGCTGTGCCAAGTATAAGCCATTAGGGAAGTGTCAGAACTGATAATGGTTGCCCTGCAGCCTAAAGCCGAGGTACTGCCTGTGGCATGGTCGAAGCTTGACATGAAGGTATGGATCCCTAATGTCCTGGGCACAGAGACAATCCCCCTTTTACAGCAGGGAGAGGAGCACTTGATTTATTTATTTATTTTTTTATTTATTGTGTAACCTCCCTACAAATGGGGGTTCCCAAAAGTCTTCCTTGGGCTTGCCTAAATGCCCACTGCCAGGCTGGTGTTCTATGTCCTAGCAATTTAAAAAGTGTTTACATGTGAGTGCCCAGTTAGCTTCCGTGCTTGTCTCTTTAAGAGCTGCCTATTTCATAGTACATAATTAATCTGGGTAGGGGACAAGTAGTTTCAGGCTCAAGTCCCGCCTTGGCTGCAGTGTTATTGCTCCATTCTGCCATCACTATTTGCGCAGAGGGAGCCTTATTAGGAACTGTAACTGTTTGCTGATTATCTGCTTTAATAGTAAAGATATTGTAGTTTGTCTAACCTGCCTTCTTTGCAGCATGGACATTTTTGCTATGCATCAACATTTTGGTTCTGGACTGCTAATTTGGACCAATCAGTACCTTTGGGGACCCTAAAATGGAATCTGTCCCCAGGGTCTTGTGGGAGTGAATTTCTGTAGGATATGTAGTTGTTTACTGTTGGCGCCTAAATGGACCTGGAGGGGGAGCCCTAGCTGTGACAGACAGATGAATCAATGAATCAAACCTTTTGGATCATTGGGAAAGTCCCAAGCTGCCTGCAGCAATGAGTCAGTCTGGAGTTAGAGGTGAAAGAGTGAACAGCTTGAGTGATTCAAGCAGCCGCTCCTGCGTGGTGTGCAGGGGAAATTGGCGGGAAGGCTGTGTTTTGGTTTGCCTGCTACCATCTTCATAAGTGAAGAGACCTTGAGCCTGACAATAGACTTCTGAATTTGCACCTTTTACGATTGGATCCTGATTTTGTGACAAACTGAATCCTCCTGAAGTGGACCAAAGATTTGCCTCAGTGCGATCAGCCTGTCAGGACTTGAGACTACCACAGAGTGTATGGTTTGCGCAGAGACACTGTGAATTGCAACCGGGCTGTCATCCGAACGGTGATATTTACCTTGCTTTTACTAGTGTGCTCAATGCTGATAGTGGGTCGCAATTTGGTTCCCCACTGCTTGAATGTGTCACGCTTGTTGGAAGCTGTATCTAGCAACTACCAAACTGTCTCCGAACGGTTCACCTGGTCTGGGTCTTGCCACCTTGGCCCAGACAGACGCTCAAGCTGCAGAGAAACAACCAACAAGAGACCCGCCTGGGGATTCGGCTCCCTGCTCAACACCAATGAACAGGATCTGCACCATGGTGCTTCGTGTGGGCCCTGCTTTTCCTGGCAATCCAGCACTTCATCCTGAGGTCTCCATTTCGTCCATCCTGCATCCTGTACTGGGTAGCGTGAGTAAACACCAGGGTAGCTCCCTACAACAAAGCTCAAATCAAAGTGTGTCAACTGATTTAACTGTTGTTGCTAATCATTTTGGGACTGAGTCATCTGACTCTGGATTACAAATAGTGGGTTAAAGTGCATGCATGTTTTCTTTCCATCACAGGGCCCCAACCAGTTGCAATGCCGGCCAACCCCGGGCAACGCTTCAGGCTAGCCGTAGTTCCAACTGGATACCCAGAATGTGTGTGACTGTGTTACAGGCACCTTTGAGTGCATGCCTTATAGCCTGAATTATTCAGATCTTGAATCAACCACCAGATTCTGCTCCCTTCATTGTTACTGCCCCTTAAATAAATAAGATCTAAATCTTTTTGCACTGAAACTGGTTGTGGTGTACCTCTGTACAAGCAGCATTGAAATATTGTTGGGTATTTTGCTAAATCCTATTTTACAGGGGGTTTCCAGGACCGAGCCAGCTGAGCTAGCACTGGTGGTAAATGCAACAAGTGTGGGGTTAAAACTGTTGTCAGGGGCAAATTGCAATTGTGTATCCTGTGAATCATTTAGGCCACTAGAGGAAAAGGGGGGGGGGTCACAGTGTCCTGGAGGGCTGTACCCAGGTTAGCTACGCTACCACAAACTCTGTCCTCCGGGTGCAGGCACCCGTTTCTAGTACCCAGGCCCCTCAACCTGCATCTGGTCACGCAGGCAGGGGCAGTATCCCTTGGGACAATGCCACCTAGGGGTTAAAATTGAATTTAGTTGACCGGGTAGGCCCGCTGAGACTAAAAATCCCTTTTTCATGGGTGACCCAAGGGGGGAAGGGAGGGGAGATACAGATGGAAACAAACTGAAATTGAACCAGATTAAGCTGTTGGTGGTATTTTTAGTATATGAGGGAAATCTGGCCAGGACACCGGGGAAATTGCTCTACTCATCAGTAGGAGGAACCCTTGGCAGTTATGTCCAAGATGGCTGCCATCCAGGAGGATGGAGGTAGGGGTAATGGTAGATCGCACTCTCCCCCTCTGACTTCTGCACCTGTCTCCACAATGCTGTGGAATATGAATATGGTTAGCATGGATGAAGACAACAGACAAAATGTGAATTCAGAAATGGCTACCCCAGCATCGGACTCACACTCTGTAAATATCCAGATCGGAGGACTCAAACCCAGAATCTCAGCCATCAGGTACAGGCATTAACAAAACTACTATATTATCTGAGGAGCAACTATGCTTTGTGGTCACACAGCACAGGATAGTTTTACAGCAACTTTTGCAGGAGGATAATGCTTCTCAAACTGATATTCCTGAACCAACTTACTTCTTACCAGTTATGGAGAAAAGACTGCACTCTGCACTCTGTACCTTCTTCAACTGCTGTCAATAGATCTGACACTCTGGAAGTTCAAGCAGATTTGTTTCATCCCTCCTCACTACATCTTCGAGACAGTCGCCGCTCAGGATCGCAGACTGACTCAGTTTGGTCCCCTGAAGCAGCTCTTCGTGCATCAGGTTGGGATCGCACGTCCTCAGGGGCTGCTTGGGTATCACCAGGTTCAGTTAACACCAAGGAAATTATTTCTGCTGCTTCTTCTGCCTTACAGCACTCTCCAGGAAAAAACAGGGGGAAATTGCAAGATCTACTTCATGTACAGCTTCTGTTCATTCCTCCACTGTCCTGCTGACAAAATTGCAGAAGACAGCTGGCCTGCACAGGTCGCCATGGTTACCGACCGCTCCCAGGGCCACAACACTGTACAGCACCTGCAGGCCTCCACTGATCAATCTTCTTCTGAGGAAGAACCTGCTCAAACCATGAACATCAGCAATCAGAACCCTCAACCTGAAGATGAGACTCCAGCTGATACTCCCTTTCGGCTCAGTGATTTATTTTGGAACTTGGGTGAACCTGCACAGCGCAGGAACGCCATAAGATAAAAATTTCTGGGAGATGTTGCCACGGCTCCTGTCCAGAGGACTGTTTTGCACAAAATGCTTTGAGACTTACTGGGGATTGGGGCACGTAATCTTTTTGCCTTTATTCATGTGCATAGTCAAATCCATTTATGACAGTTTCAAGAATGTGTACACACTAGAAATATTTTGGAGCAAGTATGAGATGGTAAAAACACAGCCAATTTGGGCCTCTTTTATGCTTATTCCCCCTCACTACGCCAACAGTTGAAACTATTACTTTACTATTTAGAAGTGAGGGGGTGAGTATAGCAGATGTACAATATTGGTTGAAGCAGCACTGCAACATTCTCAAGGCTCCTCGTCCCATTTTGGATGAGGACCTCGTTTGGACTGGGGGGTGGAAAGTGAAAGTGCAGTTGAAACAATCTGACAGGGGTATTTTTCATTTGCCAGGTAGCTTTTATATAGGTAGGGATCGAGGGCTATGTTTCTACTCTGGCCAGCCCTGAACCTGCCATAAATGTGGAGCGAGAACCCACCTTAGTAGCACCTGCGATAAACCAAGGTGTAGTCTTTGTTTGACTTATGGGCATGTCAGTCTAGGATGCCCTAACCCCCTGAAGTGTAACCTATGCAATGAATCTGGGCACTCCTACCATCAGTGTCCTTGGGCAGACCACAATAGGATGGACTGTCCTCCCCCAAGAGCAGGTAGCCCTGATAACAGACTCTCAGGCCCAAGCTCTTCGTCACAGGGAAGGAGAACACACAGGCCCCACGCCTTCTCCTCAGACAGAGCCCTCAGATGTAGGGGTACCTGATTCTTGTCCTCAGGATGTTCCAATTGCTGCAGGTATACAGAAACCTTATCCTCCGGACACAACCGTAGGCCCATCTCAAGAGCTTTTACATAACCCCATGCCTCCTCCCCCCACACCTCCATCAGAAGACGAAGCCCCATTTAAGGTAGTCCTACCTACAAAGAGAGGGAAAGGGAAAAGAAAGGCACAAAGTACCTCTGCCCCCCAAAAATATTCTTACCAGAAACAGGTATCAGGCACTAACAGAAAGAAAGCAATAGGGGATACGGAAGGGGAGGAGGGTGATTCCGATTCATCTGATGCTTCATCTTCAAAAATGGATTAATCTTCTGATTCACAGCAAGATCCCTCTCCTTCTAAAAGACCCTCAGGGGTAACTTAGATAAAAATCTCCCTTATTTTATGGTATTTTGTTAAACCCCCCTTTTCCTCATGCATTCTGGACCTTTGCTACGATGGGATATTCAGAAATGTGCCACACGCCAGCACAAGGCCGGCGCAGCACAAATCTAATGCACCATGGTGCAATGAGCACAATATTTAAAGGTTACGCATGGCGACATGCACCAGCACAACATGACTGAACATCGCATGGATGCACCAGAGCGCAGTCAGAGGTGCACCAGGGAGCAACCCAACATGCGCAATAGCACAACCATGGATGCGCAGGGCCAAGGAAGATGCGCCAAGGCACAAATGGACCAGCCACATGCACAGCAGGGAGCAAGGCACCAGGGAAGGGGGGGTGGCCACTGAGGAAATGGTGGAGCCAGGCCGAGAGGCGCAGCTGGCCCACAAAGGAACACCGCCCAAGGAGTGTGGGCATGTAGCCAGCCCCCATCCATGAGCACCAGAGTGGTGGACATACGAAAAGGCGGCACCAACGGCCAAGGGTGGGCTGCCACCAGCCACCCCCTGCTAGACGTCATGCCCCAATCCACCCTGTCCACAGCCAGCCACGCCCTGGCACACGGCACCCAACACGCATGCCACACAGCCCAAACAGCCAGCCCATGGCCACCCCAGGGCACAGCCACTGACCGATGGGCCAACACCACCATGCACGGCCCACAGAACAACACAGGCACACTACAGAGCCACCCACCACACCACTGCAGCATGGCTCCACTCGCCAGCCACAAAGCAGACACAGACACAGATGGGTAAACAAAGCAAACTGTATTAAATAACTATTTACAATACAAAACAGGGGACAAGGCAGGGGAAACTATTTAAAAAACAGGAACAGAGTTGGTAAGGGAAGGATGGGGATAGGGCTATACAATGGGACAGGGAAGGCAGAAGAAGGGTGGTCAGGTGCAGGAGTGGTAACAATGGCCCCTATGGGCGGCCACATCCCACCGCTGTCTGGCACTGACCCCTGTGCTGCCCCTGCAGCAGGAGCTGTCTTGTCAGCCTTGCAATCTCCAGCGTGGCAGTGGTTATTGCGATGATGCGCCGCAGGAGGCGGCCATAGTGTGGCTGGTGACCACTCCATTGGACACCTATGGCAAAGGAAGGAACAGGTGATTAGTGCATGTCCAGAGCACCCCAGCCCTCCCACCGTGCACAGTGGACAGTGGGGACACATGCCTCTGGGGTGGCACCCTGGCCACCCGTAGTGGTGGGCCTACGAATGCCACCTACTCAGCATGCCACGGCTATGCAAAGTGCTGGACACCACCGCCCAAGGGTCAACCACCAGCACAGTGGCAGGCAGGTGGCATGGTGCAGCGGCAGGACCGCAGCAGCACAGGTGGCAGCCGGACGCATCCACAGCCCACCAACAGCTGCCACACACATACAATGGCCACCCCATGGCACCATACACACTGTGGGCTGAATACAGCTGCCATGGCTTAGCGCACGGGGGCCAAGGCTGTACCCCACCCCTGCCGACCACCCTGCACAACAATGTATGAATGCACAGCACCTACCTGCCTGCCGTGGTGCAGTGTGTGCCGGTCTAGCAGCTCCTCCCCTCGGTCCTGCAGCTCCTGTTGAAGGGCCCGCCACAGCCCACCAGGTGCCCTCTCTGCCCTGGCTCTCCACCTGTCTTCAGGGCCTAGGATGGGAACACAAACAAGCACACATCAGTACACAGCAACACCATGAGCCCATTGCCCTCACCCCCAAGCCAGAGTGTACCCCAGCCTGGCACGGCCTCAGAGCAGTGGCACGGCGTAGCGCACCTATTGATGTGCAATTCCAAGCCACAGGGCATGCAGTCCTGCAAGCCCCATGGAACACTGGATGTGCACAGACGCAGGTGGAGCACACTTACCTGGCTGTGGCACGTCCCCCTCCGGACGCGCACCTGCAGTGACCTGAGCCTCTCCGGGTCCTACCTCAACAGGTCCCCATAACAGTGGCGACACTGCTCCCTTGTGTGCCACACACCGGTTGCCTGTAAAAGGCCATCAGCCACATCCTGCCACACCTCGGTCCTGGGACTGTCGGGGGGCTGCTGTCCAAATAGGCTGGGAGCATGGGGCTCCACCTGGGTCACCAGGTTCACCAGCTCTACATGACTCCAGTTCTGAGAATGGGGCACTGCATGCTGCAGCATGCTTCCTCCGCAATGAAGCAGTTCAAAATGGCGCCCTGTAGAGCACAAGCTGCACATGCTCGGGATGCGGACCTCACCTGGAGATGCACTACCTGCCTCAATCACACATTCCCGGGATGTGTGACATGGGCGGGCGTGGCCACACTGGCAAGTGGGGCAGAGGTCCCTGGGGGCATAGGGCAGGGCAGGATTCAGCACATGCAATGTGCACATGTGCGCTATTGGGGCCATGATGCATGTTGCACAGTAGGGACCTGAGGGCACCACACCCTACAGGCCCAATAGTGCCCAAGTGCCATAGGCCCTATAGCGTCGAGCACCATGGGCCCTATAGTGCCTGAGCACCATAGGCCCTATAGCACCCAAGCACTATAGGCCCTATAGCACACAAGCACCATATGTCCTATAGTGCCCGAGCATCATGGGCCCTATAGCGTCCAAGCGCCATAGGCTCTATAGCGCATAGGGCATAATGGTTGTCAATAGCACACCTAGCGCACGCTGCACAATAGGCGGTGGTACATGCCATGGTGCATGCATGTTGACGGGCACACTGTGCATGTCATGGCATTGCGCCATGACTTGTGCCGGTGCAAGTCCATTCTGCAAGGCGCAACAATGCGAAGTTCAGCCGGCATATGCAGATTAGCTCATCAGCCTATCCGCAGTGCACTGGGGGAATTAGCATCTCATTACTGTTGCGCATCAGGCCATTTGTATGCGATGCACTATAAAGGCGCTGCAGGACTGCACAGGCCATGGACCGGTATTGCAACCAACCGAGGTAAGTTGCACCTGCCGAGGGGACAGACAGCACAGTGGGATGGTCGGCTGATGTGGGCTGCTGCTGTCACTAACCACATGTCACTGCCTACAGGTAGCAGCATGTCCGAACATGAGGAGGGTGAGGAGCATGTGACTGCCCACAAGTGCAGGCCCAACTTTACAAAGGCAGAGACAGATGCCCTGTTCGAGGCGTACCTTGACAGGGAGCCTCTGCTGAGTGGCGCAACTGGCACACCCCAGGCCAGGGCTACAGCCTGGGAGGAGGTGGCGGAGGCTGTAAACCAGCAGGGCAGCCACCAGCAATCTGCACAGGAGTGCAAGAAGAAGAAGGTGGACACCGACAAGCGTCAGATCAAGGAGAAGGTGGCGGCCATACAGGCCACAAGGTCGGCCACTGGTGGGGGCCAGGCCGACATACCACAGCTCACGCTGCAGGACATGTTGGTGGCGGCCACCATGCGGCACAGCACTGTCGAGGGTGTGCTGGGCGGTGGCTTCCAGACTGGAGGAAACCCGTCACTGCATGGTAGGTACAGCAGCATTGGGGGCGGGGAGCCATAGCATCAGTGGCACTAATGCATCTGTGTTCCCTTTCAGCACCGAAACGCCAGCATGCAGTGGCAGTGGTGGCTGCATCTGCTGTGGGGGCATCTCCAGCCATGGAGGACCAGCCATCTACCTCCACTGGTGTCCGGGGGCCTGAACGGCTGCAGCACACCACTGGGCAGATGACATGGGCGTGGTGGTGGATGAGGTCCTGGCTGTGTTCCAGCGGGACACCAGCAATGGTGTTCAGTGTGCAGAGACACAGATCAGGGCGGGGTCCAACACCGATGATAAAATGACCATTGTCCTGGACAGCAGGGGACTTGTCATGGGGGAGACACCCATACCATCCACCATCCCTGGCAGCATGGCCACTGACCTGTTGGCGGTGGGACAGCCGCCTTCCACCGCCCCTGGAACAGCTGGGTATGATGGTGGTGCAGCACTGGGGGACGGTGGTGGTGGTAGTTCAACCGCACAGGCGCTGGCCAGCGTACAGGGAATGGAGGAGTGGCAGCGGCAGACCGCTGGGGACGTTGGGAGGCTGGGCGCAGCATCCGCTGCCGGTGTGCCTGTCAGTGAGCAGCCCCAAGGGGACCCCACTGTGCAGTTCCCACCTGTGTGGGGGACAGTGCAGCACAATTGTAGGCCACCAGTGGGTCGGCGCAATGCCCATGAGCCCCGGGCACTGGCCCCTTGCACGAGCACACCCGACTGCTGCTGGCCTCCGTTGACCAACAGGTGCTGCTCACGGCTGGGGTGCCTGCACTCCATGCAGTGGTGTGCTAGGCTGCTGAGCAGTGCGAAAGGGGCATCGCGCAGGTCCAGGAGGCCATACATCCCCTGTGGGAGTACACAACCGCAGGCCTGGATTGCTTAGCCACTGCAGTCATGGTCAGCCTTGCCCCATGGCTGCCATGGGGCACGGCTGGGCATCGCAAACCCCACAGAGTGCATTGTCCACCCCATGAACCCAGCGTGGGGTGACCCCCTCGGTGTCGACACCGGGCTCCGCTGTTGGCATCCCAGGCATGCCTGGAGCGGGTCTGTTCAGGAGTCTGTAGACCCCTGCAAGGACATGGTCACATTCTCGCAGTTCCACCCCTGGGGGACAGTCGCAGACCCACCCCCTCGCCCCTCGTGGCCGTCGCACAGTCTGGGTCTGCTGAGCGGCCGTAGCATGGCTGTCCATGTGTCCATGGTGGCCATGTGACCATGCAGCAGAGCTGATGTGCCCACCACCCTGTCCACTGTCCGCTGCCGCCGCCCTGTGTGCACATGGGCATTTTGTGTGTGTGTGTGTGTATGTGTGTGTGTGTGTGTGTGTGTGTGTGTGTGTGTGTGTATATGCCATGGACGTTGCATCACTGGCCGTATGCGCACCTGCCCGGCCGCTGGCCCATGTGGCATGAGCGTGATGATGCCACTGCAGCACTGGATGCACATGTGCACCGGTGTCCTGCATCTGAACCACACCAGGTGCCAGCACCCGGGCACATGCCTGCAGGCGCTAGTGTGTGTGTGTGGTGTGCTGTGCCGCCTGTTGTTGTGTGTGACCATGTAGCATGGCCCCACACCTGCCCCTGACCCCGCCTGTCTGTGCATGCTGTAGGGCATGCACACACATGCCTGTGTGCTGTGCCACTGTGGCCGTCCCATGCATGGGTGTTTGTCTACCTACCTGCGTGTGTTGTAGTGCTCCTCTGCTATCGTGTCTCAGTGCTGGAGTGCCATCCTCATCAGCCGGGGATCCCTCCAACTGGGGCGGCTGCCCACCACCACACAGACCATCGGCCACGTCATCCCCACTGCTGTTCCTCTCTTCAACCTTGACAGCTATCCCATGGTCAGTGGTCATGTTGTGCAGCATGCAGCAGACCAGTAATAGGCCACCGGCCTTCGAGGGGCTGTACTGTAGGGCACCGCTAGACCTGTGCAGGCAACGGAAACATGCCTTCAGCAGACTGAAGACACACTCAATGATGTTCCGCATGCTGGCGTGTGCCTCATTGTACCACTCCTCCGCAGGGGACGATGGGCGCTGGTAGGGGGTGAACAGCCAGGGCCGGAGTGGGTAGCCACCATCACCTGTGTGGCTGGAGATATGGTTAGCCTGGTGTCCTCTGTTGCTGTGTCCCTTGTTCTTCCCAGACACGCTCTATGGCGCCCCTGCCCTGGCCACCCCCCCATGCCCTGGTGTACCCAGGTACCCATGGTCTCAGCATACTCACCCACTAGATGACCCGTGGGGATGTCCCCACTTTCAGACTTGTAGCACAGTGCTCAGCTGTGCCAGATGAAGGTGTCATGTGCTCCCTCAAGGTGTGTGGCACAGACATTGGTTATGCGCCCCCTGGCATTGCACACCACCTGGCAGTTGATACTAGGGTAGCCCTTTCTGCTGATGTAGGCTACACCCTCCGGGCCAGGTGGCATGCAGATGCCCACATTGGTGCAGTCGATGGCCCCTAGCATGCCAGGCATACCTACTACCCTGTGGAACTCCTGCATGTTTGCTGTACGCTCTGCCTCTGTGCTTGGGAAGTGGATGTATTCTGCAGCATGTGGCAGCAGGGTGTTGAAGAATTGTGTGAGGAGCCATGAAGTAGCCGACTGGGTTATGCCTGTGGTGTCCCCTGTTGGTCTCTGGAAGGTGTCTGTGGCGAGCAGGCACATGACAGCTGTTACCTTTGTCTCCACTGTCAGAGCATGGCTCCATCTAGTGGGTGCCTGCATCTCCTCACTGCACAGCTCACACAGCTACCTCAGAATTGCCCGGTTCAGTCAGTACCAGCCCATGATCTCAGTGTCAGCATAGGTCTCATAGCTGATGCGGGATCGGTACCACCTGTTCTGGGCGTACCACCGACAGGCCCTTCCATGGCCGTGGCGCAGTGCCTTCTGCCTCCCCACACCTCTCATTATGGCCTCCATCTGGAATATCGCACTGGTCATGGCCCCTGTTGTCCTGTCCCCTGGGCCTCCGGCTACACTGGCCCACCCGGCTGTGTGTGGCTGTGCATGTTGCTCTGCAGGGCCCACTCCTGTGTACCCTGCCCCCGGCTGGCTGGCTGTTGCCCGCGGCCATTGTCTCCCACCCCTGTGGGTGCCTGTGTTGCTCCACTTGGGTCTGGTGGCACTGTGCTTGCCCACACTCTCTTACACCCACCGTCACCTCCCTGTCTGTCATACTCTTACTCACACACTCTCTCCTACACACTGTTTCTCCCTCTGTGTCCCGGTCTGTGTCTCTTTCTCTCTCCCTGTCCCCTTCTTTGTGGGCAGACAGTCTGTCTGTCTCCCTCTGTCCTGCTCCTGTCTGGCACAAGTGCCCTCTTCCTACTTGCTCCCTGTTTTTATAGGCACAAGTCTGCTCTGCACAACTGCCATTTGCTCCTTGCTTGCGCCATTGGTCGGGGTTGAATATCGCACTGTGCCCCATATTCATGGGTACACCCCTGTCCTTGCACATGCATACATTGTCATTGTGCACTGGCACACTGCTACTTGTGCTCGCGGTGCTGCACTGAATATCGCTCTGGCACATTTCCACAGTTGCGCATGCGCAACCCAGTTGCGTATTGCACAGCTGCTTCGAATATCCCACCCTTAATGTGTGCGGCATAAAATCTTACAAAAAAACAAATTAACATGATACAAAAGCTGGCTGATTTACACCACGATATCTATTTGCTCCAGGATACCCACCTTAAAACCAGGTTTGAGCTCTCACAGGCCAAGAATAGATGGACTAAAGGTTGTTCTTTTTGGTCCTTTGGGAAGGATAGATGCGATGGCCTTGGCATATTTTTCTTTGGATACAATTATCAAGTAACCATATTAGTAGATATTTTTCCTGTATGAGCTATGTTATTAGATTGCAAATATAAGCACTGGAATATCAGAATCATTAATATTTATGTACCCAAAGCATAGCAGCCAGGTCGGAATTATTTAAACTATTACAACCTTATTTACATACAAGCAAGCACCTTTACATGGCAGGAGACTTTAACTGTGGGCTTACTCTAGCAGACAAAGGTGGCACTAGACAGAACATTTTTGGATACATGACCGCTTTAGGGACCATTATTAGGAATGCTGCACTTAAAGATGGATTTTGTGAGGTACACCAAACTGGAGCAAAAACATATTGCAGGGGAACCCTCACCACACATATTGATTATATTTTTGTTTCTCAGACTATTGCTGTGGAAAGAACTGAAGTACTCCCATGACAGACTTCAGATCATTTGGCATTTTCCCTGCTGTGTTTCCCCTTTAATGGATCCTTTCTTCATAAACCTCACTCTCAATGGAAACTGAACAGCAGCTTATTAGCTGACACTCATATTTTGGCAAATGGCCAAGAATTATTAAAAGCTAGACTCTCTGTGTTGGAAGCTTATCATTCTCCTTTCAGCTGGTGGGAGGACACAAAAAAGGATCTAAAATCCTTTTTTTATTAGACATGCTAAAAAGAAAACACATGATGCTTATATGAAATATCTAGTTTTAAGTCAAAAACTCATGGACACTATTTCTAGGGCATATGAAATTGGTTTGGACTACTCACAACAGATCAAAGCCCTGGAAACAGAGATGGGACAATTTCAATACCATAGGGCACATTCTTTAAAAACAGAAGCACAGTTTGGCACCCAAAGTGCTAAAGCATCATTGGATATTTATAACAGCTGTACAGACAGGGTGGCTGCTACCCATAGAGATCAACTTACTGACCCAGAAACCAACATAACTTATGACAGTCTGCCTGAAATTAAATGGACAGCACACTCCTACTTAGAATATATTTTTGGAACCAACTCCTCGGCTTCCCCTAATATTGATTTTTTTTCAAATGTTCATATCCCTTCAGCCCCTGAGGATCAGTTGGCGAATCTTGTTAAGCCCTTAACGCTGGAGGAAACACAGTTGGCCATAAAGAAACAGAAAAAAATGCACTTCTCCTGGAAAAGATGGGCTCACTGTAGAGCTTTATTAACATTTCTCAGCTTTCCCCCCTTTCCTAACCTTAGTTTTTAATACTATTATTAGCACTAACTCTATCCCTCAACAATTTTCTGACACTATTATAATTCTCTTCAAAAAAGGCGACAGATCTGATATCCGTAATTGGAGACCCGTAAGCTTATTGAATGTTGATTACAAAATGCTTGCATCCATTTTCCTAAATAGACTTGCTCCTGTAGCTGCACAAGCTATATCAGAAGTTCAAACATGCGCTATTCCCCATAGATCTATCAACTCTAAGTTGTCACTCCTTAGGGACATTGTTACCTACAGTACCTCGGACTTGCCTTCACTCTTGATCTCTTTAGATCAGGAAAAGGCTTTCGACCATGTAGATCATAGTTATCTGTTTCTCACACTATCACGTTATCATATACCCCAACAGTTTATTACCTGGATAAAATTATTATACAATATGGCTTGGATACAGCCACATATAAACGGATCACCAAGTCCACCTTTCTTAAGTTGGAAAGGGGTCAGGCAAGGATGCCCCCTAAGCCCTCTCCTCTATGCTTTTCAGATTGACCCATTGCTTAGGAAATTATTATAGTATCCTTCTCTTCTGAGAATTTCATTACCCTCAGGCACTACTATCCCCCCCCCCCCCCGTCTCAGCCTATGCAGATCTCTGTATCCACACTACTCCTTCATTTAAAGAGGATGATTTTGTGTTTCTCATTAAAGAATTTGAAGCCACATCTGGGTCCAAACTGAACTATGGGGAAAAGTTCAGCTATTTATCTTCCACTAACAGACTCCCCAGATTCAGTTACACAGATTGCAGGCATCCCTTTAGCCTCTTCCCCATAAGAATTTTAGGACTGACCTTTGGAACCACTGATGATGATGCTTATAAATGGGAAACAACTCTGGACAAAGCCTTCCACATACTTTCCTTATGGAAAGGCCACATTATAGCCAAGCGGAAAAGAGTAATGTTATTAAAAACACTGATTCTTCCTCTATTCCTTCACCTAGCCGCAATTTTCCCAGTACCCTTCTCCCTTGAGGCAAGGGTAAATAATGTATTCTTTCAAGGATTCTGGGGAGCTGCCTGAATGCAGTTGAGGACTTACACTTTTCATGACTATTGCCATGGAGAGGTAAGAATGCTGAATCCCATTGTTTTCTTCCACTCTCTATTCTTCAGACTTAATATACCATGTCTTTTACAGCCTCAGCCTGTTTTTTGGTATTCTCTATTATATTTTTTTACCCAGTCCCTATGCCAAGTATGGCAGCAACCCCCTTTTGAAATTCCTAGAAACTTTAGGAGACACAAAATCCCTTATTACCTGATTCCCACTTTTCTCAAAGCTAAACAATGGAAACTGTCTTTTAATGTTATACTTGTATCTACCAGTAAGCCGCTGTACCAAATTATCCTAGGAACCCATTTCTCAGATCTTCCTTCACTGAAGGATATTTATGGGAATAGCCTGGATTTCTCAATGATTTGTTTGCAATTAACTGACCCCAGAATCCCAAAGAAGGTATGGGATGTTACGTGATTAGCTTGTCATGGAAGGCTGGGAGGTCACAATAATCTTAAACACAAAGCAGTGGAGGACAGATTGTGCCCACGAGACACCTGTCCCTATATACAAGAAACTATTAAATATTTTTTCCTAGATTGTCCCTTTAGTCATTCAGTGTGGACCCTTTTACTCCATAAATGGAAAGAAAAGGCCCCCCGGTACTCACGTACGATATTCTGATACATGGGATATATCCCCCAGCATTAAAATCATATCATCCTAGCAGATTACGATTAATGTTTGTTTTGTGCAGGTTTTATAAATGGCAGGCCAGATGTGCCTATCTGTTGCAACAAAAAATGTTTAACCCTGTGCAAATTCTTGCACAGATTATCTAATGTTTACAAGAGGTATATGATTCTGAGAAATTAACTGTACCTGTTATCGTGTTTCAAAATTATTGGAAAAATTGTACATGGTTTCTCTGTTGATTGTTATGGTGGAACAGCTTCATAATTTTCTTTAATTTCTCCTTTTTTTTTCTTTTTGATTTTGATTTAAGTGTTATTAACAGAATTAGATGTATTCTTTATTCATGAATGTGTGGCTTGTTTAAATATTCTTTTTCTTTCAATAAAACATTCCCCTACTCTGTCAGTAGGGGGAACCCTTGGCTGTTGGTGCCAAGATGGCCACTACTGAGGAGCCGAAGGAGAAGCTGGATGTTGGAGAGTCAGGGGGGCAGGCCTCCCTCCCTGCGCTCGTAACTCAAGAGGCCTCTGAAAATGTTATGGAACATCATGATGAGGAAGGAACTACAGAAGCAGAGGCCATATGAAGGGAATGTAATGTTGAAGGCTCTGAGGTAACTCATTCTGTTCTGGACATTGATGCAAATAATATTGAAGTTACTTCTGGTGATAATGTGAAAAGCAGACTCTTACAACAGTTACAGTATGAAAAGCAAATGTACCTGCAACAAACACTGGAGCTGCAGGTTGAATTAAGTAAGATTCGGAAGGCTTCATTTCCGGTCAGCAGTAATTTACAAACTGTCACGCTGACTCATCTCCCTGCTGATGTAGCTGCATCAAAGGAAAATGCAGCTCCAATGCCCAGCCTTTGGCGAAGGCGCTATAATTAAAAGTGCTAGAGGGAGGTGAAATAGCAGTTGGCAGCGAACGGTCACTTGGCCGTGTGCCCAAAGCTGCAGGCTACTCCTCTTGAACTTATGCGTGAAAATATTAGAACAGGCCGATTTAGGCTTGGCATGCAGCACCTTCCTGTTTTTGTGCTCAGCAAATACAGTTCTATGGCTAATGGTTCCAAAGCGCTGAAGAAATTTCCAGAAAAAAACCCAACAAGGTACATAGCTTGGAGTGTCTCAAGGCTGGGCTATTCTGATGCAGAAAATGCCAGTATAACTTCCTCTCCTGATGTTATGAAGTTTGAGTCTGGCAGTTGGTTCCCAGTACAGACTCTGGACAGCACGGGCTGGATATGAGGTGGGGATGAGCAATGGATCCCAGACCCGATGGACGATGATGTGAAGAGATGCAACAGTGTGGCACTGGAATCTACAGACCTTTCCATTGTGGCCACCAACAAGGAATCCCCCGGGGTAATGTAGAAATGACTGAACAAACTGCTGTGTTCAATACTGCCTCAAGTGGGGCAGAGAATATGGTCCCTGTAGTTTCATCTATTGAAAATCAAAAACAGGAACTGTTTAATGAGTGGTCTAACAGGTTGGGCTCCCCTGAGGATGTAATGGGGGGAACATACTCGTAGGGCTAGTGTAGATCCCACGTTTAAAATGTCTGAACTGTTTCAAAACAAGGGCAAGCATGCTTCAAGGAGGAATGTGATTCACTTAATATACAAGGGAGGGCTTGAGACTCCACCAGACAGGTTATATGTTGCAAGATCTCTATTGAAAGGGTCTATGACATTCTTCTCTTCTGAAATATTTGCCCTGATTCATATTGGCAACTCAAATTACGATGTGAGTTTCAAAACTGTCACCACTTTAGACAGATTCTGGTCCCAGTATACAGGGTCTTAAAATATTCCAGTTTGGATTCCTTTTATGACAATTCCCCTCACAAAACCTTTAGTAAAAACTGTTACTGTCATGTTCAAGAATTAGGGCATAAATGTAGAAGACATACTGTTTTGGCTACAACAGAGGTGTGAGGTGTTGGGTAGGCCTACCCCCACATTGGATAGCGAACAAATCTGGGATGGTGGGTGGAGGATTAAGGTTAAGTTGTTTTCTACAAATAATGGCCCAATTCACCTTCTTAGCAGTTTTTATTTGGGCAAAGACAGAGGGTCTCTATTCTATGAAGGACAACCTCGGTCCTGTTTTAGGTGTAGTTCTCACACACACTTAAGTTTGGCTTGTAATACATCAAGATGTAGTCATTGCTTGGAGTATGGCCATGTTTCAGCAAATTGTTTAAACCTGTTAAAATGTAATCTATGTGAATGAACTGGTCACGCCTATGGGTGATGTCCGTGGGCATCCCATAACAGAGATGATTGCCCCTCTCACAACAGTCTCATTAATAATGCCCAACAGTTGCAGGCTAGGAGAGTTGCAGAGCAAAGTTTAAGAACAGCCAGCGAGACCCTGATAGCAGAAGAGGTGGCACAGGAACCAGTTAGTTCTGACTCTCAGCCAATCCCTATATAGGTGGATGAGGATCAAATGGTGGTTGATAGCCAGGAAGGAGGTGCCAGAGTGGTAAACCTGGAGGACACCCCCAGGTCTCAGTATCTAGTTCAGCAGATGCTGCTGCTATTGATATGCCCCCTCCATCCCAGACAGGATGTGCCATTCAAGCAAGTACAGCAGAAAAAAAGGTCTAGAATGGGGAAAACACTAGCCCCTAAAAAGGCTAGGGAAAATAAGGAGGTAAAAAGCACAAGCCCCCCCCCCACCCCATCTTGGAGGAAGAGAAATAAGTATGCAGCGTTAATTATTGAGGCCTTGGAACGGGATTCCGGTGAAGATGGGTCAGACACTTCTTCTATTGCTTCAACTATCACAGATACAGAAGAAGGGGGAGGTGGGAGTTCCATAGCAAAATGCGCTACGCAGCACAAACTTTCTTAAACTCCTTGAATAGAATAGAATGATACCTGTCTCATTTATAACTTCCTTTCCTGCACTCCCTTACTATTACTACACCTAATGTAAATAGCATAAAAAGTGATAAGAAACACATTGAGGTACTATATACTATACAGGACACATGGCTTAAAACTAATAGGGAGCTGCAGCTGGCCTTCCATGCCTGGACTAATGGTCCATCATTCTGGTCAACAGGAGGATACTTGTGATGGGATGGGAATACTTGTTTCTAACCCTGGGCTAGAAGTTTCTAGACTAATAGATATTCATCCAGGAAGGGCTTTAATGTTAGCCATAACATTTGAGAATAAGAGATTTTGGCTTATAGCCACTTATGCCCCTCAGACTAAGGCGAAGAGAGTCTCTCTATAAAGAAATACAGCCTTTTCTTCATACTTCTCATGTGCTTATTTTTATTTATTTATTTTTTCAATTGTTTAACCAGGAGAGACACACTAAACTGAAAGCTTGTTTACAGGTGCGACCTGGGAGCACAGGGAAGTTAAGTGACTTGCTTAGGGTCACACAGTATGCAAGTGGGAGCTGTGGGATTCAAACCCAGGGCTCCAGATTTGCAGCTCAGAGCCTTAAATTTATCTGGCAGGGGTTTTTAATTATGGGTTACGGCATTCAGATAGAAGCTTCAGGACAGATAAATTATTTTGTGACTAAATCAGATGTTCGGGAGTTAATTAGAGATATATCTTTGGATGAGGTGAAAGAAGCCATTAATAATCTTAACAATGATACAGCCCAGGATATGATGGCCTAAGTACAGGCTTTTATAAAAAGTTTAGTGAAGAATTAGCTCCGGTACTGGTAATACTGTTTAATAATATGCTTGCAACCACAAAATTTGCAGCATCAATGAATGAAGCTGTACTAGTCCTCCTATACAAAAAGGGTGCTAAAGCAGAACTAAAGAACTGGAGGCCACTAAGCCTATTTAATGCTGATCTCAAAACATTAAGTAAGATTCTTTTAGCTAGGCTAACAAAAGTTTCCAGCTATTTGATACATTCTCCCCAAACCTGTGCCATCCCTGATAGAAGACAACTTGATAATTTGTTTTAAGATAACTTTTTTACAGGGGGGAGGAAGGAGCAATTCAAGGGTATGTGCTAAGCCTAGACCAAGAAAAGGCCTTTGACAGGTTGGCTCATGAATTTCTATTTTCTACCTGGCAAGCCTATGGGAGTCTACCTACTTTTGTGGATTGGATTCGGTGCATTTATTGAGATGCTGTACTAATCCCTAATGTAAATGGGTGGTATGGTAGGTGAATAAAGGTTTGGAGCAGTGTCTATCAGGGTTGCTCTCTCAGCCCACTATTATATGTTTTTGGTATAGATATATGGTGGAAAAACCATAAGAGGTCTCACTTCTATTCCTGGTACACCACCGATAAAAGTCTTGGCATATGCTGATGATATTGTCTTAACATTTGATTCAGACACCTGTGAGGCTTCCCTCACAGACACTTTAAATGAATTTTTGGCTATAGCAGGCTCAAACATAAACCTGGATAAGAGTAAAGGGGTGACACTGGGTCATACCCCTTTACCCAACACAGGTAAGATTTCAGGTATTGCCATCTCTAGGGAACATGCGTGTATCCTGGGGGTAGATTCTGGCCTGGGGACATGGCTTTAGTTAACTGGGAAAAGGGCCTTGCGAGAGCAAATAGACTAGTGTCAGGTTGGAAAGGACAGCAGCTGTCCAAAAAAAAGAGAGTAGCTTTGATTCGATCCCTGCTTATTCAAATTTTTTTGTATATATATGCTATGTCTTTCCCCCATCTCAAGTGATAGCCACAAGAGTATATAATGTATTTTTTCAGGCATTTTGGGGGAGTTGATTAAATCCGACAAAAAGGGAGTTTACGTACCATAGTATACAAGAGAGGGGAGTAAACATGGTAAACCCAATAGCATTAATAGCAAAGGTAGCATTCTTCTATAGTTTGTTTGTGTGTTATAACATTGGGATTGCTTTGAAACCAGGTAACAAACTGAAAGCTTTTGGTGCTGTTATGGTTGACCCCCCTGCCTTCTGTTATGGGTTATGGGGAATTCAAGACTTTTATATAAACTGCCCTCAATACCTTGATATGGATTAGAGGGTATGAGAAATATCATGAAGTGGGGACTCTGCCATTCAGCTCCAAACTTAGGATAGGAAAGTTATTTATAGACTCATTTTAAGTGTAGACAGTAGTGCAGAACTTTCTTTCCAGCAATGTCCAGCCAATCAATTGTCTGGTGTTCTACACCAGCTCTCAAATCCAAGATTACCACCCTATGTATGGGATAGTGTCTGGCTTGGGAACTTTGGTAGACTTGGTGTTAGAAGTAATAACAAACAAACAGATAACTGATAGGTACTGCCCTAGGGAAATGTGAAATCAGGTAGTAGAGACACAAGAATACCTGTTTTGGAATGTGTTTATGTAAAGCAGTTTTGGGCTTTGATTGCCAAGGAATGGGGGGGGGGGGGACCATGATTTAAGTTCCTTACTTATTCCGTTTTATTTTATAGGCCACCCATTGGTCAATGGGGCAGCTATAACTCTGATACAGTGTATGTAGTATTTGCTATTTTACGGTATTTTATTTGGCAGGCTAAAGCTACATGGGTTATTCAGCAAAGGGCTCCGTCCCCGAGAGAAACATTCGCTAATGTACAAAGGGCCTTGCAGATAATTATGCAAAATGATATGGAACGCTTTTCCTGGGAAAGGGTTAAATACCTATGGGTAAACTGTGATGAATGGATTCAATAAAGTGTCTTATTGTGATGATTAGAGGGGTAAGGTTTAGGACTGTCAAGGGGTACAGTATATAGCTAAAAACAGTTGTGGGAATTTTATATTTCTCTACAACTGGTTATAAAGTAAATGGATACTGAGAATGAAGTACTGTGTAATTTCAACATGTTTATATGAAGATATTGTATTATTCTGGATACTTATGCCCTTAGGGGTAATTGTGACTGAGTTTGATGTATTATTGTATTGATACTGTACTGAAGCCCATTTTTCCAATAAAAATTCCCCTACTCTTTTTCAGGAAGTGCCATGAGATCTTTAACATCAACCTGAACAACCACCAGAACAAGTGGAGGAGACCTCGGTTTAACATCTCATCTGAAAGACAGCACCTCAGGAGTGCAGCATCCCCCTCATGATGCACTACAATGTCAATATTGTGATTTTACCCCAAGTACTTGGTGTGGGGATGGAACACACAGCCTTCCAATCTTCCGGCCTCAGAAGTAAGTGTGCAACCTGGTGAAACACCATTCGAAACTTTTTGTGTTCAATGAACTGGTTTAGGTCTCCCAGGTCCAGTACAGGGCACAGATTTCCTGTCTGCTTGGGAACCAAAAAGTATCTTGAATAGAAACTCTTGTTTCTTTCTTGAGGAGAAACAGGTTCTATAGTTATCTTATGAATGAGTGACTACACTTACTTACTCAAAAGGGACAAGTGACGTGAAAGATAAGAATGAGGAGGAGAATGAACTGGAGGGGTGGACAGTAACTCCAGATCATGCCCCTTTTCCACTATTTCCAGGATCCATTCATCCATCATGCTCTCCCTCCATTTTAACAGATGAAGGGAGAGCCTTTCCCCAACTTGTATCCTGGAAGGCAATAGTGGAAGGGGAGGAAGTGGGGAGTCAGAAGGTACTGGAGGTGATAGAGTTGCCTTGACTGATACCTTTGGATGCCTTTTTCTGGGCATTGGTTGAGGGGACCCAGAAGGGGACTGCCTTGATGACCACAGGACTGCTGGCAGAAGGCACAGCCAACACAGGCCACAGACCTCTGAAATGAGCCTCTACCAGCCCCCAGGCAGGTTGAGGGTTCAGGGATTTGATTGATCTTAAGGTCTTCTTGGAGGATTGAGGCTCATGTAAAGCATTTTGAACATCACTTCCAAATAGCCTTGAGTCCCAAATGGAACATTCAGCATAGCCTGTTGTACATCGGTAGCAAATCCAGTTACTTCGAGCCAGGAATATCTCTGAAGGTATATTTTGGAGGCAGCAGCTCTGGTAGAAGCATCAGAGACATCATATGCAGAGCATAACAGATGTTTTCCAATATCCACACCAGCTGAAACAGCTTTAAGCAATTCAGCTTTGGCACGACTGTCAGACAAAGCCTAAACAGTAGACATAGCAGATTTCCACAGGCCATTTTGATATATAATCATGTAGGCTTGGTAGTTTGCAATGTTTAGGCTCAAGGATGCAGAGGCATATGTTCTGCCCATGACATCTACCCTCCTGGATTCTTTATCAGGAGGCAAAGTACTCATGTGTCTAGGGGCTCTAGATTGATCATGAACAGCCATGATAACCACTGACTCTGTTTCAGGCTGTGAGACACAATAAAGCTTAAACAACAGAGCAGGGTACTGTTTATCAGCCTTTCTAGGAACTGCAGACAAGGTGTTAGGTCTGTGCAAGGCTGCAAAGGTAGCATCTTCTAATGCTGAATATACAGGAGGCACTGCAATGGATAGTGTAGTTGGAGCCTCTACAAATGGCATTAAATTTCTTTTACTGGAGTCTTCCTCTTCAGCCTCAAAGCCCATGACATCCTGGATTTGTCTGAGCAAAGCCTGGAATGATGGATCTTCAGGAGGAGATGTCTGATTATACAGTATACCACAGAGTCCTCACTACATGATGATAGGGTGGAGCTGGAAGGCAAACCTCTTCATAGGGATCACCATCATCTCTTTCCTCAGCCTCCAAATTCTCCTCCATATTAAGGAGAGCAGGAGTATATTCCATCTCATCCTCATCTGGAATGATGATGGGAGAAATCATTGGAGCAGCAACCGAGGAGGCGGCTGTAATGGTGGAATAATCAGTGTGCTTTTAGATCCCATCGATGGCAAAGGTACCAATGGGGGAGACCCAATCAACAGGATATTAGTTAGCATCATTGGAAATGAAAGTAACAGGTGTCTAATCAGTTCTCAGAATGACACCAGCACAACCTGTAAGTTGATGGTACCCATTAAAAGACTACCAAAATCAAAAGAATTTAATTGACAGTGGGGGCTGCTTACCATCCGTACTAGGTACAACAGAGCCAGAGCCAGACCTTGGTGTCTCAGCAATGGTTAGCGGGGGGCTGTAGTCATTTCCACCAGAGCAGATGATGATGATGATGATGATGACTTATCCTCTTTTAACGGAGACTGTAACCGCACCACCGAAGCAGGAGTTTTATCCTTATGTTTGCAGTGATGTCTGAAGGAGGAGGACTTCAATGACCTTTGTCCAAAGCCTTTGATGATCACAATGGCGACAGTATCACTGAATGTCTGGGAGTTTCCTTCCCAATGGCGGCCGAACATGAGGGAGAAATAGGCTTGGAGCCTGTGGCCTTGGCTTTAGCATCCATCACCTTAATGGCAATGAAGGCTTCCAGAGCCTTCTTTCAACATCTCCTTCTGGCCTGGTTGAATCCTTGGCAGATCCTGCTGGCCCTTACAATGTGGGACAGACCCAAAGAGCAAACACACACAGTGTGAGCATCATCCTTGTAGATCTTTTAACTGCAGGTACAGAACCTAAATAAAGGTTCTTACAACAGCGGCATACAGGGATGTCAATAAATTAAGTTAGCTTAGGAAAAAATATTGAAGAAATGATGGTGTTGCTTTTCTGTAGGTCCAATAAGTGGTCAACACCAAAGAAAAGAACTGAGGAATATTGGGGCCACCAATGTTTTACAGGCACTGAATTGTGGGCAGCCCCAGGCTAGCAAAAGTTTCCAAGTGGTCCTGACACTAATGGATTACAGTTCCAAAGGTATTGCCCAATGGAGGAGATATCCTCAATACAGATCTAATTTTTTACAGACTGTAACTTTAATGATTTTTTTGAAAATATGTCACAATTGGTGTCTGATTCTTATGATAACCTGGGAGATGGTATAGGTTATTGGTGGACGATGTGTGCAATCCTTCTCTACACAGGTTATATTTTAAAAAGTTAATAGCGAATGACACCAAACATTAGTTTGACAATATAAAAATGAGAGGGTGATGATGGCATTGACATCTGTCTAACAAAATGTTTAAGGATGTTTTGGCTGGCAATAAATGCACTCTGTTTAATTGGTCTCTCAGTTCCCATATAACCCCTGAGGTTTGAGAGCAGATGACTGTGGTCCCTGGGGATAGGACTTTTGCTAAAAACTATCATCCTATCTCTCTACTGTCTCCATTGTCCAAGGTCATGGAGCATGTAGTCTTCCTTCAACTGAAGAAATATGATTTGTTGACACATGTTCAACATGGCTTTAGAGGTAACCATGGAACTCGGTCTGCTGTATTTAACAGACTGCTTGCATCAGCCCTTGGACTCTGGAGGCTTGGCTGCTGCCATATTTCTAGATTTAACAAAAGCTTTCAATTTGGTTAGCCACAGTCATGTAACTGACTGGTTCTCTGATGATTAGAAAAATTGAAGACAGGACCATAGCTGGGAATGTTTTCTCACCTTTTGCTGATGTAAATATTGATGTTCTATGGGGTTCATTTTAGGACCCTGTTGTTCAGTATGTTCAAGATATCCCATACTGATCTCAGGCACTGAAGTTGTATTGTACGCTGATGATATCCTGTTCTCCAGGAGCCACCGCTTAGTTACATCTTGGTTGTTACAAAATGAAGAAAATGAAGAGCATTGCTATTTTCAAGAAAAAGGAATAGTAATACCTGAAAAATGCCTCTGGAGATCAGGACAAAAGATCAGAAAGAACAATTACGTACCTACCGTAACAGTAGATCTTCGAGAGGATCTCTATCATCAAGCCACACCTATAGAAATATACGATGCCAGGCACTAGGACCACAGGGAAACTTTTACAGGCGGTCCACTAGGGGCCACTCACAACAATGTCAAATGTCAGCTCTCCCATATAAACATTGGCAATCCCTTCCCTCCTCAGTTCCCTACCAAAGATCATGCTCAGAGGACCTCCCTGTAGGGAACCAGGAGAGAACCTAGGGCTCTGCTGACCAGGTGAGGCAGAGAGTAGCAGATAGGCCCTCACGGAGAGGACAGCATTCCCCAGTTTCTCAGAATCTGAATGGGGGTTGGGTTTGAGGGTGGGACAGCATGGCCTAATGAAAGAG
This sequence comes from Neoceratodus forsteri, assembly GCA_016271365.2. Lineage (NCBI taxonomy): Eukaryota > Metazoa > Chordata > Ceratodontiformes > Ceratodontidae > Neoceratodus > Neoceratodus forsteri. The sequence goes on from CM028137.1 coordinate 517,138,585, forward strand.
CTTCTCTCAAAGATCTACTGTTACAGTAAGTATGTAACTGTTCTATCTTCTGTGAGGCTATCTCTTTCATCAGGCCACACCTACGGAACAAGCACCAAGCAGTACTGAGCATAAACAGTCTGGGTGGCAGAAGCTGACAGGCCAAAGAGAGTAGCCAGCCCTCTTTCTTGCAGCTATGTCTAGACTGTAGTGTTTGGTAAGAGTGTGGGCAGTACTCCAGGTAGCAGCTGCACAGATTTCTGCTGCAAATTTCTTAAACGTGCAACAGGTGTGGCCATGCCTCTAGTGGAATGACCACGAACAACTACAGGAAGTTCCTTACCGTACTTCCTATAACAAAAAGTAATACAGTTTGCCAACCATTTGAACAGGCATTGTTTGGAAACTGGACTTAAGTTATTTTACATTTATATTTCTTTTTTTTTCTTTTGTATGGGTAGGTGTTTGGGGGTATTTATTTGATTTCATAGTCTTCTTTTTATTGTTCATTTGGGTTTAGATTTAGGCTGAATTTGCAGTTTGGGATTATTTACTGGATTTAGTTAGCGCAGTAAATATGTGTTGGGATGGTATTAGGACGGTCAGGTATTATTCCTCCTCCAGGTTCAGAGACCTCTGTCCATTCTTTTGTCCTCCCTTGTCACCAGAGGTGTATAGACGGTGTAGGGCTCTGGGGATTACCAGGAAAAAGGGGAGGACGAGGGCTGGGCCTGGAGAGGAACTGGAAAGGAGTGGGCGGATAGGGATAGTGGGGACAAGGAGATGCCCTGGGGCAAAATGGGTCCAGGAAAGGGGTTCTCCCTGGCTGGTTCCCATACCCAAGGGTTCTGCTGGTAGTCAGTGGGTAGCACGGTCATCCTTGGATGCTCATCCTACTTGGGTGGTGTTATGTAACGCCAGGTCTATTAAAAACAAGACCGATATTATAGCGGATCTTGTTGGAACATCAGACCTGGCGTGCATCACCGAGACCTGGCTGGATGAAAATGCTGGCCCGGTTTTGGCTTCAGCAATTCCAGCCAGATACTTGGTGATACACCACCCTAGGATAGACCATAGGGGCGGGGGTGTTGCCATCTGTTTTAGATCAGAACTGGGCCTAGTGGAAGTACCAGTGGGTACTACCAATTCCTTTGAATGTACTATGGGCGAGGTGTGGAAGCGAGGATTCTTCTCAGCCTACCATCGACCAGGTGATGGGAATAGTTTTCCTGCAGGAAGTTCAGATTATTGTCGACCTGACATTGGGATCCCCCAGATGGTTGCTCTGGGGATTTCAATGCCTAGGTCGACGATGAGCTCTCGGAGTTTGGTTAAGACTTCCGCCAGTTAATGATTTCACTGGGCTTCACACAGGTTATTTCCTCCCCGACCCATATTGGAGGTCATTCATTGGACTTGGTGTTCCTACTGGGGATGGAGATATCCAATTTGGTGGTGGAACCAGTCGGATGGTCTGACCATCATTCCATTAGGTTCAGTTTTTTTTTTTCCTCCTCCCTCTTCCTCGCAGCCCCCTTCTCTTCAGGAGTCACCTACGGCCTTTTCATCCCTCACTCACCCACCTGGTGACCAGAGCAGTCCATCCCCCATTGAGCCATGGTTATACCCCCCAGGCGGGGTACGGGGTGGGGGCCCATGCACCCTGAGACGTCTGTATTTCGTTGGGATGCTGTCTCTGGGCAGGTAGGGGCATTGAGGGTCGGGGCCTGGTGCTCCATCTACCAGGAAGCTGCGAGGTGTTTTTTCCTGGTGTTCTCGTGATGTGCCGTGTCCCCTGACATCAAGGTGCTTTGAGCGCCGACATCTGGCCATCCCCCCCCCCCGTTAGGCATCGGACTTGTTATACCTCGGGTCTCTACCCGAGGTCAGACAAAGCCAAGCTCTGGTTCCCCTCTCCCCGAAGAGGGCCGAGCAGTCCCTAGGATGCTCAAGTCCTCTCCCCCCGGCTGTCCCTCCAGCTTCCCGGGCTCATTCCCAAACCCAGGTTGCTGGCATTGCAAGCAGAAATCCAACTGCTGCGCCGGTGGGCCGGCACCAGTGGGTTCAGTTTTGAGGCCACCCCTAGTAGGCCAGCCCCTATGGAGATGGTCCGGTACCGCCCTTTGAGGGGTGTTTCCCCAGATGGCCTGATGGCGGTGCTGGACCTATCGGGTTTTCCGAGTGATTGCATGGATCTAGGGAACTTGGTACTTGCCTATAATAAGGCAGTAACAGGGGCCCTGGATTCCATTGCTCCTGTTCATGTTCATCCCCTCACTCTTCGCCCTAGGTCTCCTTGGTTTGATGAGACTCTAAGGGAGTTGAGAAGAGCTGGACGAAGATTAGAGAGATGTTGGTGGAAGTCAGGCTTGGATTGTGACAGACTTAGATTGATGGACCATTATGTGGTCTATCAATCAGCAATCTCTCGTAAGAAGGCAGAATTCTTGTCCAGAGAGATTGCTGCTGCTCAGAATAGACCAGCTCAGCTTTTCCAGACCGTGGACAGATTGTGCAATCCAATCTGTCTTCAGCCTAGAAGAGCCTTTTCTCAAGAATGGTGTGAGAAGCTTGCTCAATTCTTTTCGGATAAGGTTGCCAAAGTCAGGTCCGACGTCCGCCTGACTCTCTCTAGTGGGAGTTGTGATGGTCGACAGGAGATGTCGGACACCGGTTTTGTGTGGTCCGACTTCAGCCTTCCCACAATCAATGACATTGATGGTCATCCCATTATTGTGTCCGATCAATCGTGGTCTGATTCGCCCACATCACTTCCTAGTGGGCTGTGTAGATAAATTGGCCCGTCTTGGCGAGATAGTCTGGAGGTCGTTGGAGAGGGGGAATTTTCCAAGTCCTCTGGAGGAGGCTATGGTTCAGCCCCTTCTTAAGAAGCCTTCCTTGGACCCGGACTGTCTGGCTAACTACAGACCCATCTCTAACCTACCCTTTGTGGGAAAGGTTATTAAGAAGGTGGTCGCGTCGCAGTTGGATGATCATTTAACCAGCCACAATGTCTATGATTCTCACCAGTCCGGATTTAGGAGGAGACATAGTACCGAGACGGCTCTGGTCTGGGTACTAAATGATCTCCTGATAGCAAGAGATTGAAGGACCTGTTCTATCTTGGTCCTTCTTGATCTCTCTGCTGCATTTAACACCATGGACCATGGTGTGCTGTTAGAGTGCCTGCGGTTTATCTGTGGACTGTCTGGTACAGTCCTCAGTTGGTTTCGATCCTTCCTCAAGGGTAGGACTCAGAGGGTGGTGTCTGGGATTTTTTCCTCGACGTCATTCCCTCTATCCTGTGGGGTACCGCAGGGCTCCATTTTGGCACCCATGTTGTTTGCGGTGTACATGCTGCCGTTGGGATCGATCATTAGGTGGTACGGTTTGAGTTTTCACTGCTATGCAGATGACTCAACTATACATGTCCTTTGTACCTGGCCAAGATGCCGCTCTCTCAGTTTTTAATAACTGTCTTGCCGAAATCCAGGACTGGATGAATGTGAGTTGGCTGCGGTTGAATCCAAGAAAAACTGAGGTGTTGGTCGTAGACCCAAGTCGCCGGGAGGCGGGTTTGTTGGCTGGATCTCCCTCGGGCTTATGGCTCGGGGGTGTCCAGCTAACCACCTCAGACCAGGTGCGGAATCTGGGTGTTGTTTTTGTCAGCTGTTTAACACTTAAATCACAGGTGTTGGCAGTTGTCAAAGCCTCTTTTTACCACCTGAGGAACATTGCCCGGGTGAAGCACCTGGTTCCTCCAGACGATCTCCCTACTCTGGTCCACACCTTCGTTACCTCCCGTCTTGACTACTGCAATTCCCTTTATCTTGGGCTACCAGGGGTTGATATTCGCCGCTTGCAGCTAGTGCAGAATGCAGCAGCCAGACTATTGACTGGTTCCTCTAGGTCCAGTCATATAACGCCTATGCTTTGCGGACTGCATTGGCTGCCAATATGCTGGCGTATCACCTTCAAGGTTGGTTTGCTGACCTATAAGGCCCTACATGATCAGGGACCTGGCTACCTGAAAGATCTCCTTTGTCCCTACTGTCCCCCCCCCACTCTCTCTGATCTACTGACGAGGGATTGCTAGAGATTCCCAGGGTTCATTTGAAGACCTCCAGGGCCAGATCTTTTAGCTTTATGGTCTCGACCCTGTGGAATTCTCTACCTCATCAGGTACGAGATTGCCCGACCGTCCAAACTTTTAAGGGAGCACTTAAACATATCTTTTTAAACAAGCGTATAATGATTTTTAAATATTATTAAGCTTGGATAATTTTTATTGTTTTTAGTAATATTGTTTTATTATGTGATGTACAGGTGCCTTGGTTTTAGAAAGGCGTCTTTTATAAATAAAGTTTTGCTTGATTGATTTACAAGGGGAGAATGAAACGAAAAGATGCGAGGACTTTCTGCAGTCCTTCATGCAGCATATATAGTACCTGTGTAGTCTATGTACATCTAAAGTATGGAGCAATCCTTCCCCTGGATTGGCATGCTCAGGAAAATAAACTGGCAGGTGGATGGTTTGATTTAAAGTAAACTCGGACACCATCTTTGGTAAAAACTTAGGATCAATACGTAAAGACACCCTGTCTTTGTGGAAAATCAAGTAAGGAGGCTCACACATTAGAGCCTGCAGCTCTGAAAGTGAAGAAAGACCAAGGGAGGGGTAGTGAGGCTTTATAAAGGGGAAGGGAGGTGGGCAGAGGGTGACAGTGAAAAGGCAGAGATACTGAATGAATGCTTTAGTTCAGTATTCACAAAAGAAGAAGAAGGGGGGGTACCTAAACTAAACAATAGAATCACTCTGGATAGGGAGGTCAATACCAGTCCCTTCACAGAAGAAAGGGTCCTGAAAGAACTCCAAAAACTCAAGGTGGTCAAAACAATGGGGCCTGACAGGATTCACTCTAGAATTCTAAAAGAACTAAGTGGGAGACCTGGTGACACCACTGACTACCCTTTTTAACAAATCAGAGGATGGTGTGGTACCTGAGGACTGGAGGTGGATGGATGTGACTCCCCTTCACAAAAGTGGGAGCAAGGCAGAGGTAGGAAACTACAGACCTGTTAGTTTGACCTCAATAGTAGGGGAATTGATGGAATCACTTCTGAAAGAAAGAACTGTTGAGTACCTAGAGGCCAGCGGGGCATAGCACCCAAGGCAGCATGAATGCACAGTGGGAAGATCATGTCAGACAAATCTAACAGATTTCTTTGACTGAGTGACCAAGTAATAGACCAGAGAGGGGCTGTAGATATGGCCTACCTAGACTTTAACAAAGCATTTGACATAGTCCCACACAAAAGATTAATAAACAAGTTAGCCAGCCTTGGAGTGGGTCCCAGGGTGGTATCCTGGGTAACAGATTGGCTGGACAACAGGAAGCAGAGCGTAATAGTAAATGGAGTACACTCTAAAGAAAGGGGGGTTACTAGTGGGGTACCGTAGGTTTCAGTACTGGGACCGGTCCTCTTTAATGTCATTATAGAAGACATTGCGGAGGGGCTGGAAGGAAAAGTATGCCTCTTTGCAGACGAAACAAAGATCAGCAACAGGGCTGATACACAAAGGGAGGTGTTGGAAAGGATGAGAAGGGACTTGGCAAGGTTGGAGGAATGGTCAAAAGTACAAAGAAGTACAAAGTAATGCACCCAGGAAACAAAAAACAAGGGGAAGAGTACACAACGGGGAGAGGGACTAATGACAACAAAAATGGAAAAGGACATGGGGGTAGTCATATCAGATGACCTTAAGGTAGGCAAGCAATGTGAGAAGGCAGTAAGAAGGGCTGGGGGATACTGGGTTGCATAGGGAGAGGCATCACCAGTAGAAAACAGGAAGTTGTTATTCCTCTGTACAGACAGTTGGTGAGACCCTGTCTGGAGTACTGCATGCAGTTCTGGAGACCCCATCTTTGCAAGGACATCGACAGGATGGAGGTAGTCCAGAGGAGGGCAACTAAAATGGTGCAGTTTCTGCACCTGAAGCCATACGATGAGAGACTAAAAGAGATTAATATGCATAACCTTGAGGAAAGGAGGGAGAGGTACCTCAAGGGAATCAACAAAGTCCAAGAGGGTATCATCTTTCAATTAAAGAGATGTGCAAGAACAAGGGGCACAATTTGAAGATAGAAGGGGGACGGCACAGGGGCAATGTGAAGAAGTATTTTTTCATGGAGAGGGTGGTGGACGCATGGAATGGCCTTTCTGAGGAGGTTGTGGGGTCAAAATCTGGGGGAATTCAAGAATGCATGGGACAGACAAAAGGCAATTATAGTGGAGGGTAGGAGGAAGTAGGCTGTTGGTTAACTAGGATCTGCAGCTTATCCAAAGGTAGGAAAATGGGCAGACTAGGTGAGCCAAGCAGTCCTTATCTGCCACCAAAGTCTATGTTTCTATGAAATCCTTCAAGCAGAAGTAATGGCAACTTAAAACACTGCTTTCCAAGAAAGAAAGCAGAAGCCACAAGTCGCAGCCGTCTCAAAAGGAGTCAAAGTAAGCTTTTACAGCACAAAATGCAGGTCCCAAGCTGGGATGGGATTGCAGATAGGATGCTTTAAGTGCAGAATGCCTCTCAAAAACATACGGCCACCTTATGGACCCTCAGTAGGATCATGGACAGCTGAGACAGCAGCCAAGTGTACTTTAATGGAGGAGTACTGCAAGCCTGCTTCTGACAAGGACAGTAGATACTCTAGAACCTGATTTATTGGACAGGTAAAAGGGTCTAAGTGGTGAGATGTGGCTCACAAAGAAAACCACTTCCACTTCATGGAATAAGTGGCCCTGGTAGAAGGCTTTCTAGCAGCCACCAAGACATCAGCCACTTTTTGGTAACCCCCAAATCTAGCAATGGCTATGTTTTCAGGAACCATGCACGTAGGTGATGCAATTTGAGGTCTGGATGGACCAGGGTTCCCTGCTCCTGTAACAGAAGTCTCTGGCATATTGACAAAGGTACTGGTGGTTCCACAGCCACCTGTTGTAGTAAGGGGAACCAGATTTGTTGAGGCCATTGGGGAGCAATGAGAATTAGAGTTGCCCCCTCCATCTGAAGTTTCGGTAACACCCTTTGAATTAGAAGGGAAGGAAAGCATAGAGAAAACTCCCCTTCCAAGAGAGGGACAAAGTGTCTCGCCAAAAAACTCCAGGCCCTGGAACAAGTGAGCAGAAAAGTGGCAGTTTTTCATTGTGTGGGGATGCAAAAAGGTCGAGCTCTGGAAGACCCCATCTATCGAACAGGTCATCCACCACTGAGGTCAGCAGTTCCTATTCGTGCATTCTGGACCGTGACTGGCTTAGTCTGTCTGCCAAGATGTTTTGGGCATCTGGAACATGTACTGCTGACAGTTCTAGACCATGTTCCAGAGCACAATACCAAACTCTCATTGCTTTCCTGCACAGGAGGAAAGAGTGAGTTCCCCCTTGTTTGTTGATGTAATGCATCACACTGACATTGTCCATCTGTGCTAGCAGAGGACCTGGGGACGAGTGAGCCTGGAAGGCTTGTAGGCCATAGAGAACAGCTCTCCTCTCTAGAACATTTATATGCAAGGTGCTCTCTACTCTGATCCACGTAACCTGCATCTGATGGGGCCCCAAATGTACCCCCAGCCCATCCCTGAAGCATCTGTTGTTATGGGGGGCTCCCTCTTGGAACCCCCCCCCCCACAAGCCAGACATACATCTCCGGGAGCGGATGAGTGGAGCAGCCGCAAGGTAAAACAGGGGTAGCATTAAAGATTTAGTGTGGTGTGCTCCTCTGAAAAGGAGGAGTACACTTGATTGAACTTGTGCCATGAAATATGTGCTCCTTCAGACCATGATAGTGCTCCCACCTATGTTTATATTTATAATCAATTTCCTGATAGTAAATAATCAATTGTTAGTACTAGAGGTTCAGTGGTACTTACTAGTAATTTACAGTCCCACATTACATTACATAGTATAATGTTGACATGATCAAACCTTTAATTATATTAATGGTTTCAGCAAAGTGAACTCTAATGGTCTGTTAAACCTTAGTGGGAATAAGACCACTATGGAACACTGCCTCAAACTGGTGGTGGTGGGGTGCTTCACGAGGGACACAAAGAGACACTTTTTAAGACTATAGGCAGCTTCAAGAGAGGCTGGGGCAGTGTAAATGGGGGGAAAATTACATGGAAAGGGGGAAGGTGGGGAGGAAGAGGTGGAAGGGGAAGAGGATCACAGAGCATTTATTGGGGGGTCTGCAAACAAGCAAACTGGATATACTGTATGGTCTTTTTCTGCTGTCAAATTTTGGTATCTTTTAAAGCTCATTAAATAAATAGAATTACTTTTATTTAACTTTTTCACCACCTGACTGAGGAGGAAGAGCCCAGGAAACCTAGAGAGATGAAACCAAGTCTGTTTATTTGTCTGTTATGCTGCTTCACTGTGTTTTTGTAATTTGTAAAACTATTTGGAAGCCATCTGGCCAGACTTACCGTACTGTCCTTCATGATCAAAGAATTGCCAGTCTTTTCCATAGGCCCAACTGGTGCACTTCTCTAAATGTTCTTTTCACCCATACAAGTCAGCAGGCCTAGCTAAAGGAAAATGTTATTGGCCCAATTCAGAATCTTCCAGCATGTGGCTAGCAGGTCAGTACCAATTTTTACCCTGAACCTTTACTCACCCTGTGCGGATGGCCTAGTCCGGTCTGTCCAGTTCAGGCTCAACTTCCTCTGCTCCTGCCTGAATGTCCACTCTTGAGTAACCTGAGCATCCACCAGCATACAGACAGAGGCCAGAGACAACTGGTCTCCTAGCCAAAAGTCCCACATCAGAGAGGGAGCATCCAGTGGTTTTAGATGAAAAAAATATAAATGCAACTTTGGCTGCCCTGCACATACCTAGAAACATAGAATGTGACAGTAGATAAGGGCTGCTGGGCTCAGCCAATCTGCCCATTTTTTGTTAACCTTCATTTTTTGCTGCAGACCCTAATTAATCTAAAGCGTAATCTCCTCCCCCCCTTAGCCTTATGATTCCCTTGTGCCTGTCCCAGGCATTTCTGTATCCCACCACTGTTTTCGCCTCCACCATTTCTGCTGGAAGGCTGTTCCAGGTATCCACCACCATATCTGTGAAGACGTACTTCCTCACATCCTTCCTGAATTTACCCCCTCCAACTTCTTATCATGCCCCCTTTTCCAGAGCACCTTTTTCTCTAAAAAAATGCTCACCTCCAGTACCTTATTTACCCCGTGAGTAATTTAAACTTCTCTATCATATCCCCTCACTCCCTCCTCTCCCACAGGCTGAACATACTGTATTTAGTTCTTTAGCCTCTCCTCATAGGGATTTTGATGCAGATACTGTACCATTTTGGTAGCCCTCCTCTGGACTGCCTCCACTCTGTCTGTGTCCTTCCTGAGATGTGGTCTGCAGAACTGGACACAGTACGCAAGATGGGGTCTTAACAGTGATTTATATAGGGGTAGCACCACCTCTCTCTTCCTGCTAGCGACACCTCTTACTGTGCACCCATTATCCCACTAGCTCTTCTGACTGCCTTGTTACCCTGCCTGGCCATCTGTAGGTCATCCGATACAATTATCCCTAGGTCTCTTTACTGCTTGGTCTTTGTTAGTATCACTCTACTCATACTGTACTCTGTTCCTGGGTTTTTATGTGCCAAGTGTATTATTTTGCATTGAAGAGGACCTGTCCCAGTGCTGATCCCTGAGGTACAACCGCTGGTCATTCTCTTTTCCTCAGAGTGAACTCCATTTACCACTACCCTCTTTTGTCCTATACGCTAACCAGTTTCTTACCCAGGTTACCACGTTATTACCCACCCCCAAATTAACCAGCTTGCTTACCAATGCAGTGCAATCTGGATGTCCCTGCTTCTAGCTGAAGCTGCAGTAGGGAGGCACCCGTCTATATCCAGCACACTGAGACTGAAGTCCCCCACCAGCAACACCTCCTTGTTTTCTGCCATTTTGCAGCTGTTTCTGACATTTCTTTGCCTAAGTCCTTCTTCATGCCAGAGGTCTGTAGATCACACTTGTCTGAACAGTGGTTCCAATTTCTGACTGGAGTGTGACCCACAGCACCTTGGCCCCACCCCCAATTCCCTGTATTTCTGTTGTTTTTATGTTTTCCTTCACATAAAGCACCTCCCTGTGACTTTATTTCCTCCCTGTCCCATCTGAACCAGGGCTGGATAAAGGCATAGGCAACATAGGCACTGGCCTAGGACCCCTGCTTGCCAGGGGGGCCCCCAGAAATCCCCAACATATATTTAGTATATATCCTTTTTTTCTGCCTGAGCTGCATGTTCTTTGTAAAGGACTCAGCCACTGAGTAAGTTGGGGGCTGAACTGTGACATGACTCTCACCTCCCTGATTAGGTGTTAAGTGCAGCTGGCAGCTTCAGGGGCCCCAGCCAGGATGACCTTTAAGGTATAAACTTTGCTTTGCCTCCCACACCCACTTAGAATCCCAGTTTAGAATCTTACTCTTAACTATAAAAGATTAAGGCAAGCAAGGAAGCTTCAGGGAGGAATTTAGGAATGATGTGAGAAAATATTTCTTCACTGAAAGGAAAGTCGATGCATGGAATAGATCGTTGGCAGAAGTGGTGGAAGCCAAAACAGTGGGAAGAGCATTAGACATGCATGGGACAGACATAGGGGTATATTAGATGGGATACAGGGAGGGGGGAGGGTTGACAAAGACCAATTAGGTCTCAAGAGATAGACTAGATAGGGAACATTTGGGCAAACTAGATGGATTAAGCAGTCCTGTTCTGCAATTAAATTCTGTTTGTTGCAGGTAAAACACAACTGTTCCACAATAAAACTGTAACTGTTAAACAGGTAGATAAGGGGCCCCTATTTATAATCCAGAGAGTGGTTGGCCTCCACCAGTCTTCTGCCTGGGCCTCTCACTGTGGCAAAGTCCCACCCAGGACTTCTCCCTCAGTATCTGGCACAGTACACTTCCCTCCAGCTGCAGGGCCAAAACAGTGTTGTTTACTCATGGTTTGACGCCTCAAACGGTACCTCTGGTGGCCTTGCTGGGACAGACCATATGGATGCACTTGCTGCTAGCTGGGGTGCAGACTTCCCCCTGCTCGCTTGTTGTCTCTCACCAGTTTCACTTCTCCGGGACCTGGAATAAGGCAACAACCTTCTCGGACTGTAGAAGCTACAGATCTTGTTCCCTAGAGGGGAAGTCTGTGACCGGGCAGAAAAAAGGAAAAGAAAACTCCCAACTTGCCATAAATGCTTCTATACATCACACAAACACTTTAACTAGGATCCCAAACTCTTCAGGTTTGCCAGGTCTGCAGTACCTGGACAGACAGTGGCACACCAGCCCACACTTCAATACAGCGTCATTCACTTGGCAGTCTGACTAAACTGGCCTTGGTCCCTGGGAACAGACCCTTTTATCTGATTTGAAACTCAGCACCTGATGGGTCAAGCCTTTTCCAGGGTAAACGGTCTTTAGAACGTTCACCAAAGCAGTAAGAAGTGGGGAAGGCAGTCAGAAAAGCAAAGGCCCAAACCAACGAAAAGATAGCCAACTCAGTTAAGAAGGGGCAGAAAACCTTTTATAGGTACATTAGGGAGCATAGAAAAGTTAAGGGAGGGATAGTGAAGATTAATAAAGGAGAGAGGAGGTGGGTAGAGGGAGACAGTGAAAAGGCAGAGATACTGAATTAATACTTTTGCTAAGTATTCACAAAAGAAGAGGAGGAGGAGTTACCTTAACCAAACAGTAGAAGCACTCTGGGTAGTGGGGTTGACCCTAGTCCATTTACAGAAGAAAGAGTCCGTAAAGAACTCCTAAAACTCAAGGTGGACAAAGCAATGGGGCCTGACGGGATTCACCCTAGAATCCTAAAAGAGCTAAGGGAGGACCTAGTGACACCACTAACCACACTTTTAACAAATCATGGGAAGATGGGGTGGTACCTGAGGACTGGAGGAGGGAAGATGCGATTCCCTCACAAAAGTGGGAGCAAGGCTGAAGCAGGAAACTACAGACCTGTTAGTTTGACCTCAATGGAGGGGAAAATGATGGAATCACTTCTGAAAGAAAGAACTGTTCAGTACCTAGAGGCCAGCGAGGCACAGGACCCAAAGCAGCATGGATTCACAGCAGGAAGGTCATGTCAGACAAAGCTAATCAATTTCTTTGACTGGGTGACCAAAGTAATAGACCAAGGAGGGGCTGTGGATATGGCCTACCTAGACTTTAGCAAAGCATTTGACATAGTCCCGCACAAAAGATTAATAATCAAGTTAGCCAGCCTGGGAGTGGGTCCCAGAGTGGTAGCCTGGTAGCAAACTGACTGCACAACAGGACACAGAAGATAATAGTGAATGGAACACATTCTGAAGAAAGGGGGGTTACTAGTGTAGTACCTCAGGGCTCAGTACTGGGTCCAGTCCTCTTTAACGTTTTTATAGGTGACATTGCAGAGGGTCTGGAAGGAAAAGTATACCTCTTTGCAGATGACATAAAGATCTGTAACAGAGTTGATACACAAGGGGGGGTAGAAAGGATGAGAAGGGACTTGGCAAGGTTGGAGGAATGGTCAGACATGTGTCAACTTAGATTCAATGCAAAGAAGTGCAAAGTAATGCACCTGGGAAATAAAAATCCAGAAGAAGAGTACACACAGCAGGGAGGTACTAATGACAACAAATGGAAAGGGATCTGGGTGTAGACTATATCAGATGACCAAGGTGGGTAAGCAATGTGAGAAGTCGGTAAGGAGAGCTATGGGGATACTGGGATGCATTGGAGGGCATCACAAGTAGAAAAAGGGAAGTGGTTATCCTTCTATACAAACAGTTGGTGGGACCCCATCTGGAGTACTATGTGCAGTTTTGGAGACCTCATCTACGCAAGGACATAGACAGGATGGAAGCAGTCCAGAGGAGGGCAACTAAAATGGTGCAGGGTCTACATCAGAAACCATATGAAGAGAGACCGAGAGAGCTTAATATGTATACCTTTGCTGAAAGGAGTGACAGGGGGGACATGATACAAACTTTTAAGTACCTCAAGGGAATCAACAAAGTCCAGGAGGGTAGCATCTTTCAGAAAAAGAGATGTGTAAGAACAAGGGGGCACAATTTAAAGTTAGAGGGGGGGACGGCTCAGGTGTAATGTGAGGAAATTATTTTTCACGAGAGAGGTGGACGCATGGAACTGTCTTCCTGGAGAGGTTGTGGGGTCTAAAACAGTGGAGGAATTCAATCATGCATGGGACAGACATAAGGCAATTATAGTGGGGGGTTGCAGGAAGTAGGCTGTTGGTTAACTAGAATCTGCACCTTATCCAATAGGTAGGGAAATGGGCAGACTGGGTGGGCCAAGTGGTTCTTATCTGTCGTCAAAGTCTATGTTTCTATGTTTCTATTAACAGTGTAATTCAGTGTGTATGCTTTATATTTTATCTTAAGTATCTGTTTTATTGGCTTAGGAAACCTTGTATCATTCTTGAAATTTGAATGTAAGCAATAGCTTAATTTGCTTGAAACCTTTATACCATGTTTGACTCTGGGTTGTTTTACCCTCCACATTCAGATGAAACACCTTTCAATGTATTGCTCATTACCTTTGTACTATACTTGACTCTGGGTTGTTTTACCCTCCTCATTCATTTGTAATACCTTTCACTGTATTGTCCATTTCTCTTGTTTTGTAATTCCGTGACGTGGAGCCTTTGCAAAGGAGTCTCTGACTCAAAGGTTTGTAGTTCCAATATCTCAATAAATAAAAAATAAATATTTAATCTCACTCCTAAAATGAATAAATCTACAATAAGTTTCAGTGGTACAATTAAAAATCATACTTTTATTTTTTTTTTTTTAATTCTCTCATCCCGTTCATACTCATGTTCTGACCCTGATACAGCTCTGTTTTCAGGGTGAACAAATGAATGTATTTCAAGATTCCCATCAGTAAATCTTGCCATTTATGGATCCTGGCTTACTTATCAATAACAGAAATGTTTGATCCTGGGAAAGATTTCAAATCCTTCCAATAATCACTCGCTTTGCAGTATAATCTCTAACGTTCATAACCCCCCTAGTAAACCACAAACTTTACTCCTACACCACCCAGGACCTAGCCTCTTCTAGAGATCAGTCCTTAACAAACCCGACAAAACTCCCACATCCTGGTTCATACTACCCGACAGGACAATATGATAACACCCAGTCTGTAAGTGCACACATGTGTGTTTAGGGGTGGGGGGCTTTGGAGAAGTGCAAATCATGACATTTCGGATACAAAAAATCATTTTTACCAGGCCTAGTATTATTTTCTCTAAATTATCAAAACTCAGGCTGTTGTTATTTTTCCATACTGATAGTATTAGTTTCATAAATTTTGAAGCATGCCACTTTTTAGGGACAGTATGAACATTGTTTTCATGTTTCAGTAACTGATATGCAATTTCCAAGAGATGCAGTCATGGCGAAGGGGCATTTTATTTATTTATTCATTTATTCTCGGATTAGAAATACCTTTGAGCACAAAGGGGCTCATTTACAAAGGTTCCATGTCATAATGGGAGAGGGTTACACAAACAGACAGAGCAGGAAACATATACATTCTAGTGTACAGTGAAAACAAAATCATTAGGCATAGCTATTAACATTTCAAAAACAGTAGTGTAAGCAAAAGAGAGAGGTCATACAGGAGATGGAGAGGGGTAGGGGAAATAAGGGGAGGGGATAGGTGGCAGGGCATAGTAGTGGAAAAGGTTGCAGCCATGAGGCATTGTCAGGAAAATGAAGCTACAGTAGGTAGGAGGGGAGTAGAAGGGTGGCTGGGAAGAAGGAGAGGGGGAGAGGATGACACCAGGAGGGAACAAGGGTGTCTAAATTGTAGGGTGTTAGCGAGTATTAAAGGAGGGTGAGAAAGGAGGCACCACATGTAGTGGTCAGAGGATAAACCAGGTAGAGTAGGAAGAGGATTGAGAGCAAGAGGGAAGGGGTGCATGGGAGGGAAAAGTGGTGCAATTGGAGGAGGAGACAGGCAGGGCCACTGTCATTGTGGTAGATGTCAGCTAGGAGGTGGCAGATGGTAAGGAGCACGGTTAATTGAGGCAATCACAGGCAGCTTCATTCATGATGTGCTGGTGCAGGAGATGCTTAAATTGGGCATTATATGGAAGACTGATCAGTTGGAGGCCCAGACCATTAAACCAGTTAGAGGCTCTGTAGATGAAAGATCACGGGCATTGGGTAGTCTGTACTCTAGGAACAAGAAAAATTTCAGTGTCAGAGGTCCGTGTGTGATGGGACCTGAGGGACTTAGGCAAAAGGCAGGTGACACCAGCTGGCATGACTCCAAGTAGCACTTGTTTGGCAAGTATGCACGATTGGTATTTGATCCGGTCTTGTAGTTTTAGCCTGCTAATCAGGGTGTAGAGGTCACAGGTGTGTGTGAGTAGAATAGCGCCAGTGATAAGTCGACAGACTTTGTTAAGGGTAGTACTTAGCCTTTGGAGAGGTGTCTGAGGCAGAGCCATATATTACTAAGCCATAATCAATAATGGATAGTACTGAGCTGTGAACAACAAGTTTAAGTGCTTCTTGAGTCAGACTCCTATGTCTAAATAGTTGACCTCGTTTAGCGTTCACATTCTTAACATTTTCTATGTGAGGTGCATAAGAAAGGTGATTGTCCAAAGTAAGGGGTTACAGTGAGGGGGGGCCCAGATTTCTCTTGGGCCTAGGGCCCCAGGTTGCCTTAATCTGGCCCTGGTCTGAACATCTTGTAGCCTGACATGACCTTGTCCCAGTCATGGCTGTCAGTGCACCTTGCCTCAATAATGGCCACAATATCCAAGTCAGCTTCTGCCATGAGGACCTCTAGTTCTGGGACCTTATTTCCAAGATTTTAGCATTAGCACCCATGGCCTTACAGATTTTGTTTTATTCTTGTTGCTTCCCCCATTTCCTTATGTTTCCCAATCCTACCTCTTCTCTTCTGACTGCTTTGTTTCCCCTTCCTCCTTTGATAACCCACTCCTACCTTGATTAACTTGCACTGTGGTGGGACTCTTACCCACCTGGGATTGCCATACATCCTACCTAAGCCTGCTGTTGGGGGGAGAGCAGTTTCTGCCTCCCCCCCAGCCAGCTACTTTAAACGTTCATTAAAGCAACATTTAAACTGTCCCCTGAGAACTGTGAATCCTCTCCCGGATGGGTGCAGGCCATCACCTCTGCATAGGGTCTAATCTTACCAGGTGGGTTTCCAGTCCCTAATATAGCAGTACCCCTCCTCTCTGCACCATTTTTTAACCACAAGTTGAAGGCCGTGATGTGGAGCTCCCTTTCTCTTCCCCTATCCTAGTCAGGCAGCACCTACGTAACAGCTACAGAGCGTGCTACCTGTCTAAGACTCCTTCCCAGCTCCCTAATATTCTGCACTGTACACTCAATATGAACACTACTCACATCAGCATAAACATATAAAAAAGATAGGGTGATTGGCTATACAGTCGTGGCCAAAAATATTGAGGCCCTTGCAGGTTTTTTTAATAATGCACCATTCCTTCCAGAAAATTGTTGAAATTAAAAAAAATATTTTGGTATCCACATATGTATTTCTTTGCTTTGCAGTGGAATAAAACACAAAAAGCAGAAAAATTTACTAAGTCTTAGCTTATTCCACACAGAAATCCTCAAATGGCCCGGACAAAATTATTGGCACCTTTTAGAAGTAGTTAGAAATAATTAGATTTCAAGCAGGTGATTCTTCTTCACTTTGGAACTGAACTCACCTGTGGTGAGTTGCAGGTGCCTGCAATATAAAAATCACTCATTCACCCAGTTTGAATAGAGAAAATGACTCATTCTCCTGTTTTGTGTCACTGTGTGTACCGCAATGAGCATGGAGAAAAGAAAGACAGCCAGAGAATTGTCTGGGGAGGTCAGACAGAAGATTGTAACCAAGCATGGGCAATCTCAAGGCTACAAATCAATCTCCAGAGACCTTGATGTTCCTGTTTCCACCGAACGTAATGTTATCAGGATGTTTAAGGCCCATGGCACTGTAGCCAACCTCCCTGGACATGGCCGCAAGAGAAAACTTGATCGAAGATTGCAGCGCAGGATTGTTCGAATGGTAGAGAAAGCACCTCAATCAACCGCCAAACAGATTCAAGCTGACCTTCAGACACAAGGTACGACAGTTTTAACTCTCACCATCCATCGCCAGCTCAATGAAAGGGGGTTATATGGTAGGAGGCCCAGGAGGACCCCACTGCTGAGAGACAGACACAAGAAAGCCTGACTGGGGTTTGCCAAAACACACCTGAACAAGCCAAAATCCTTCTGGGAGAATGTCCTGTGGACAGATGAGACCAAATTAGAGCTTTTTGGTAAAGCACATCATCTCTATGTTTACAGAAAACAAAATGAAGCCTTCAAAGAAAAGAACATCTTCCTACAGTCAAACATGGAGGAGGTTCAGTGATGTTTGGGGTTGCTGTGCTGCCTCTGGCACTGGGTGCCTTGAACGTGCATGGCATCATGAAATCTGGAGATTACCAGGCCATTTTAGCGCAATGTTGAACCCAGTGTCAGAAAGCTGGGTCTCCGTCGAAGGTCATGGGTCTTCCAGCAGGACAATGACCCCAAACACACTTCAAAAAGCACCCAGAAATGGTTCAAGACAAGACGCTGGACTTTTCTGAAGTGGCCAGCAATGAGTCCAGCTCTAAATCCCATTGAAAACCTGTGGAGAGATCTCAAAACAGCAGTTAGGAGAAGGCACCCTTCAAATCTGGGAGAACTGGAGCAGTTTGCACAAGAGGAGTGGGCCAAACTACCAGTAGAGAGGTGCAGGAAGCTCATCCATGGCTATAGGAAGCAGTTGATTGCAGTTATTTTGACCAAAGGCTGTGCTACCAAATATTAAGTCTAGGGTGTCAATAATTTTGTCAATGCCATTTCTTTTCATTTCTGATTTAAAAGGATATATCAAATTCTGAATCAAAAACAATGGTTCTGCAATATTAACAGAGAAATAAAGAATTGTGGAGACCAAATACTGTACTGTTGTTAATTTCAACTTATGTTTAGAGGAAATTGTGAGTTATTTGAAAAAGTGCAAGGGCGCCAATATTTTTAGCCATGACTGTATTTTGTCTGAATGGATCTAATGAAATTAAAATGAGCATAAGTTATTCTAGGACATGTACTCAAGTCCCACAGCAATGTACAATAATGCAAAATGGACCGTGCTACTAGTACTCCGCAGGAGCAAGTTGGCACTAAATTTTGATCTGAAAAATGTGCTCCTAATCTAAAGAAATGTGCTCTGAGCATGGAGCACACCCTTATAGCTACCCGCGAGGTAAAGTGCTGCAGGCCGACCTCTGCACATCCGGACAGGGAGCAACTCTGGGAGGGTGTTTAAAAAGACTTTTCTGAGTATTCGCTGCCTGTTTTGCAGTGTTTCACTCTGCTTCTGCTGGGGACTTACGATCGGCAGAGGTGTTCTGATTGTTTCTGCTGAGCTGGGTCACTGCTGGTCTGAGGGGATATTTGCTGTTTGGTGGGTTACCTTAATTCGAATTAGCGGGGATTTGTGCTGTATCTGGAGTGTGCCTTAAGTGACTGGAGCTGCCATTTACTGGTGCCTTTGTGGCTGTGGTAATCACACCTGGGGAAGTAATGCCTGGTAAAGGTTAGAAGTGCTTGCTAGAGTGCCTTAAAGTACTGTTTCTTACCCGCCATTGCTGTTTCATTTTCCATTCTGCTGCCTGCCTTCCCCATCCCCCCAGCTGCGCATGCACAGTTTGGTCTCCTCTCCAAAGCCTTTGTTCTCTCCTGCCGCGCTAACACTCTTTTGTTCTACCTGCTTACCTTTTAGGCTCCCTCTTGGAACTCCCACACAAGACAGACATACATCTCTGGGAGCAGACGAGTGGAGCAGCTGCAAAGCAAAGTGCTGCAGGCCTCTGTATATCCGGAAGGGAAAGCGGCTTTGGGAGGGTGTTTACTCATCGATGCTTCACATCGACTCCCCACCCGCCCCAGCCACCCACGGCCGGCCCTAGTTTTATAGCCCCTTCCCTGTCATGTGACATCCTGGTTGTTATTTCTAAGTCCCCTATTTTCCATCTGCAACTTATATCGTATGCCCACCGGGAGTTAGTGTTGCTCCTGCCTGTTTTCCCTCCTGCCTAGTCTATTCCTTACCTTGCTCTTCTCTCTCTTCCCTGTCTACTCCCTACACTTTTTCTGTCACTCCCGTCCCTTCCCTCTTCACCTTAGCTCTCCTTTACCTACCAGCCGGACCTGAGTCTTGAACCCCTGACCCTCTACACTAAAAGGGGTACAGTACCTCTACCACTGTACCACACTGAAGGGTCTATTGCTTCCTGCTCTGTTGTGATCCTTATCTCCTCCCTACCTTTTAGCCACTTCTTCCCTGTGCCCCTGCTCACTCCACTGCCTCATTATGCACACCATGTATGTGCACTTGTTTGCATCACTCCCCTTTGTGCTTGTGCTCCTACTCATCCCCTCATCCCACCCCCACCACCTGGATCACCTTGAGCCTTTTAACATGACAACACCTGAAACGACTCTGAGCTATCTGATAGCTGAGAGTGCACCCCCAAGCTTCATTGCACTTAACTGGGCTTCTCACTGGAGCCCTGACCTCCTGCCCCACATCCTCACCTCCCCAATTCCAGTTGCTCCCTCCGCTTACGTTCACCTCACTAAGCAGAAGCTACTCAAAATGGTACTCTGTAGGTTCACTTTCCTAATCCTACACTCTGGCAATGTTACCCCAATCCTGGCCCAGCCACCTTACCAACCCCCAAACTCTCTCAGCCTGGAGTCCTACTACCAGCCTCACTGAATATTTGCAGCCTGCTAAAAACAGTACTCTCCTACAGGCATGGGTCACACTGCATAAGTTAGATGTGATCATGATTGTTGAAACTTGGCTATCCCCTGAAACACCAGACTCTGCTGTCACACTGGATGACTTCACTATCTTTAGGAATGATAGATTGGGTAATCGAGGTAGTGGTTGTGCCTTTTGTGATGAGCTCCAAGGCCATGTGGTCCCATCCCTATCCCTTAGCTATGCTGCACTGTCCCTCACTCTAAAGCTTGCTGTTGGGACTGCTAGAAAGTCCCTTTACCTTCTCTCTGTCCACCTCACCCCATGTAACCAAAAACATGCCTTCTCTTCACTTTTTGAACTTATTTCCCAACTTCCAAAAAATTCAGAGATCATTGCGCTTGGTGTTTTTAACTAAAATTGGTCGGCCCCTCAGTCAGCATAATTTAGAGATGCTGCTGCAGCGCTAGACCTTACCCAAGTAGTCCCCAGCCCATTAGGCTAAATCCCATAACCGGCACCCAGACTCTCATTGACCTTGTCCTCTCTAATCACCCCAAATGGCTGTCAGATGTGCAGGTTCTGTCAGACTCATTAAGTGATCACTCTCCTGTTATCTGCCATTGGTGTAACCTCACAATATAACCCCGCCCTCCCTCTAGTCACCTGGCAGCATCACCTTAAGAAAGGCTCCCTCGAACAGTTGCGGTATTACCTGCGCAACCTTGACTGGGCCCCCCTCGACCATTTCACCTCGGTTGATGATGCCTTTTCTTATTTTATTTCCTGATTCAACTTGGCTTGTGACATCTATGCCCCATTTGTCACAAGGACCCTTAAGTGCCATGTTACTCCATGGATCACGCAGACTGTCCTTGACCTCATGTGTACTATGGACAACCTCTGGCACAGAGCCCTTCACTCTGGCCTCCCTTCAGATAGACAAAAGTATCGATCTGTCAGGGACAAATGCACATGGGAGATCAGTCGAGCCAAAGCAGCACACTATCAAGCCAGCCTCTCCTCCTCCTCCTCCTGGGGACAAGGATGTAAATTCTGGGACAACTTTAAAGAGCTGAATGGGACTTCCACCTCCCACTTTGCTAAATTTAAATGGTGTTCCCACACAGGATCCTGAACTAATTGCCAATTCCTTTAATTTCCAACCTCAGTAATGTTCTCCCTCAGAACATTTTATCTCCTGCATCTGCTCTTCCATCCCCCCTTTCCCTGGCATCCCGCCTTTCCATTTCAAGGCTATCACCCCGGGTGTTGCTAGGTCTTACCTCACTATGGTCCTGGGTAAATGCAGACACAGTAATGACACTATAGACCTGAAATTACTTAATCTGTCCCTTGACACCATGATAGCTCCATTAACAAAGATTTTTAATCTGTCCCTGAGCCTCAGTCAGTTCCCCTCCCTGTGAAAACTGGCTATTGTAACCCCTATTCTCAAAAGTGGGGACCGCACCTCACTCTGCAACTATCGGCCCATTTCTATCTTGCCACCTATCTCGAAAGCCCTCAAGAAAATTGTGGCTGATCGGTTAATTAAGTTCTTGGACACCCATAACCTGCTTTGTTGACAGCAACACGGCTTTAGGAAGGGTCATGGTACCACCACTGCCCTACCGGAGTACACCTCCGTCATCCACAATGCCCTTGACAGTGGGCACTTAGTTGGGTCTCTGTACATAGACCTAACTAAGGCCTTCGACACAGTCAGTCACCCACTTCTAACTGACTATCTCCTCTCCCTGGGGCTATCCCAGGTTGCCACTTCCTTGGTTCGCTCACTGCCTTACTGGTCATTCACAGAAGGTGAAAATTAACAACACACTCTTCTTCAGCTTCCCAGTCCTCTCTGGAGTCCCACAGAGCTCCATTCTTGGTCCGGTTCTCTTTAGCTTGTTCTTAAATACCCCCCCATGCCTGTTTAAGGAAGCTCCTCTTCTATGCAGATGACACTGTCCTTTGCAGTTGTCATCCCGACTCTGCCCCCCTAGAACAGGACCTACAGCTATCCTTCACTATGGTCGAATCTTGGTTTGCTAACCATAAACTCATCCTTAATTATAAAAAAAACAAAGTATTATTATTCTCCAACCCTGAAAATAAGCACAAATCCACCTCTCTTTCCATCCTCAACTCCCAGTTAGCCCCTCTTGAGCATGTCTCAAGCTTCAAGTATCTGGGTGTCACCCTTGATCCTTCCCTTTCTTTTCATGCCCACATAGCTGCTGTCTGCATGACAGTCAACCATAGGATTGGACTGCTCTGCCTTCCCCCTGCTGCTCTCAGACTGGCTGTCACCAGTTCTGTCCTCTCGCTGGTGGACTATGATATTGTCATATATGGGTCTGCCTCTAACACTACTCTGAACAGGGTCCAGATAACTCTGAACAAGGCCTGCCACCTGGTCAGCGGTTGTGATAGATTTACCCACACATGTAGCCTGTATCAACACTCTGCCTGGTTGAACTTTGAAGGCAGGCTAACCTACCAGACGTGCCTACTTGCCAAGAAAATCTCCCTGGGACTCACACCCATGGAGACTCAACATCTTTCCACGGCACTTAATAATTGTACTACTATATTCTCCTCAAAAGCTGCCTTCCTAGTCCCCTTCTATAAGATCTCTGCCTCCCAGAGATCTTTCAAGTACTGCGCCCCTCTTTGGATGAATGCTCTCCCTGGTCCTATACTCTCTGAGCTAAGAATTGGTTCTTTTAAAACTTACCTGCAGGACTATATTCTCGGCTCCTCAAGCTGCAACTGTTTGTAGTCTCTCTCTCCTCTCTTGCCTCTTGGGCCTCTGTTTTTTTCTTTTTTCCCCCAACCTCCCCTAATTGACAGTGTCCTCTGGACTGCTACTCCTCACTCTACACTCTCCTCCCCTCCTGTCTGATCTCGCTAACTCCCGACCTCACTTCCTGTTACACTGCCTTAACTGTTGTATTTTGCTGATGTATTTTTTACTATGATGTATAACTATGTTTTTTACATGAGGTATACTTGCTCAGAAGTGCTGTTTTTTATTTTATTTTTCTCTCTCCTATTGCTGTAACAACTGTTTTGTTTTGCCTTGCCTGTCTTTCCTGCTGACGCAGAGTCTTTGTAAAGGAGTCTCTGACTCAAAGGATTGTAATTCCTAGATCTAAATAAATAAATAAATAAAATCTGGCGAGGGAAGGGATCAGGAAAGGAACCCCCTTCAGCAGATTGGTGGGTTCCATCCACCACTTAAGCACCTTCCATACAGGAGAGGTTACTAGAACTTTCTGTTCCAGATTGCCTGTGAGTTGATCCCACTGGACTCTCAAGGTCCACTGAGGGATCCTCATGTGGAGCCTGGCCAGAGGTACTGTGACAATAGCCACTGCCATTAGACCCAGAAACTGAAGGAACATTCTGGCTGTGACTTATCAGCTGGTGTGAATTAGCTGAGACTGTGCCATCAGATGCTTGGCTCTGTCCAGAGGCTAAAATGCTGAGCCTATGGCCATATCCAAAACAGCCCCTATATACTGCAGATGCTGGCAAGAGGTCAGGATGGACTTTGGCACACTGACAGTGACCCCCAGAGCATTGAACATTTGTCCAGTTCGGGCTAGTGTGTGTATGAGTCTCTCCCTGGAATGAGCTTTTAGAAGCCAATTGTCCAGGTTAGGAAAAACATAAAGGCCTTCCCTGTGAAGGGCTGCTGCCACCACTGCCAATCATTTGGTAAAGACCCACAGTGCAGATAACCAGCCAAAGGGCAATACTCTGAACTGGAAGTGTTCTCCCTGAAACAGGAACCTTAAGTATTCTCTGTTAGGTTTTCAAATTTTGATATGAAGGTAAGCATCCTTCATGTCGAGGGAACAGATCCAATCCCCTACCTGTACTAGTGGTAGGCCCTGCAGGGTAACCATCCTGAACTTTTTGTATTATGTGAAAAAGTTCAGGTCCTTGAGATCCAAAATAGGCCTCAGATCCCCTGTCCATTATGGAACTAGGAAGTACCGAGAATAGAACCCTGTGTTTCTTTGTTCCAGGGGTATAGGTTCTATTGCCTTTTCTGGTGCAAGGTGTGAATTTCCTCCAGAAGCAGTGGAATGTGGTCTGAGGGATAATGTGTAGGAACTGGTGCATGATCTGGAGGTAGTTCTAGAAGTTCCAGAGCATGTCCTTATGCTATTATTTACAGGACACAGGCATATGAGGTCAGCTCCTTCCATTGGTCCAAAGTGGAGGGAAAGATGACCCCCAACAACCACCCCTGGAGGCAATGGTGGCTGGGGGGGTGTAAAATGAATCAGGTTGAACTAATTGCAGCTCTTGCTGCACCGCCACCTCTAGGGGGTTTTGAGTGGGCACCTGGAGTGGCTGCTGGAGTAGGCAGGGCTCCTGCTCCTTTACCTTTACTTGATTGTCTGGTGGTGGGATGGTGCCTCGCACCAGCTAGATGAAAAGATACCCTCTGTCTTCTCCTTGGCTGGGTGTGATAGAGGGAATGTACTAAACTGAGGGTCCTACCTGAGGCCTGCAAATCAGAGAGGATATCTTGCAAATCTGCACCATACAACTTATATCCTCTGAAAGGGGCACTGAGAATTGACTGTTGGATGTCATTTACAAAGCCTGCCACCCTTAGCCAAGAATACTTTCTAAGACACACTCCTGATTCTAATGCCCTAGCTGCAGCATCTGAGATATCATAGGCTGTAAGTAATATGTGTTTGCCTATGTTAGTCCCAGCTGTTAGGGTTTTAAGGAGCTCTTGCTTTGATGCACCTACTGGAAGAGCTTCTCCAAAGTGTGTTTTAGTATTTTACCATATGGACCTGGTAGTTTGAAATTCTCAGGCCCAAAGAGGCTGAAGCATATGTCCTTTTGCCCACCATGTCCAACCTCCTGGATGCCTTGTCAGGAGGAAGAGAACGGAGATGTTTTGGTGCCTTTGACCTGTTGTGGGCAGCCTTTATGACCACAGAGCCAGCTTCAGGTTGGCTACAAAGAAAGGCCTACCTGAGGGGGCTATATACCTTTTATCTGCCTTTCTAGGAACGGCAAAAATTACATTGGGCCTATGCCAGGAAGCAAAGGTGGCATCCTCCAGGGTAGGGAGGAGCAGTGGAATAACAATGGGAGGGGAGTCAGTTAGTTTCAAGAAGTCTGTCAGGTTCTTCTTGGTTGTGTTCTGCTCCTCTAAGTCAAATCCCATTGCAGCTTGAAGTTGCTGCATCATGGTTATAAAGGATGGATCCTCAGGAGGGGACCTATGGGTGTAAACCATTGAGTCCTTGCTGCAGGTCAAAACTGCTGAACTAGTCCTCTCATAAGGACTTTCCACATAATCTTCAGCCTCCTCCTTCTCCTCCTCCTCCTCCTCCTCCCCATCTTGTACCACGAGGTCAGGATTATATTCTAGGTAGTCATCTGTCTGGTCAATGGAACAAAGGGAGCATGCTGGCAAAGCTGTCAGCACTCGAGATGGTATAACTCTAATAGGCGCTGGTGCGGGGGGTGAGAGACATCCTTGACGAAGCTCTTGGTGTAGGAAGAGGAGGCAAAAGTTATTTTAGAATGTCCATAAAGGACAACAGGATGGCTTGTACATTGGTGCCCGTGTATTTGACAGGAGTGTTGGAAGAGGTCAATGGGGAAGCAAAGTCCCTGGTGTCAATGGCAATGCACTAGCCGTGCTAGGCCTGGTGGCACCTGTAGCCTGCCCATACCTGGAAGCTAGGTTGATCATCTGGGCAGCTGGCAGCATCACCACCAAAGCAGTCAACAGCACTGAAGTGGTCGAAGCCACGTTATTGGGTGACCGAGAGTGAACTGGGGAGGTTTAGTCTTCTTCTCTCTCCCTCTCCCAGTTCTTATGCTTGTTTGACCTGGACATTTTTTCCCAGAATTTTGATGACTTGATCCTGAGGAATGCACCAATAAAGCAGCAAAGCCCTTTTTATGTAGCTTCTTCTCTATTCAGGCTACCTGCTGTTTAAGTACGTGCATTTCTAGAGCACCTTTTTAGTGTCACTGGGTGGCTTTATTGAATCCCTTGCAAATCAGGCACATCTGAACGTTATGGTCCATGCTGAGGCTGCACACGCAGGCATTGTGTGAATCACCAGAGTATATTTTTTGCCACATTTGCAATAGTGGAACAGCATTGACAGCTCTTTAGTTGACACGCCATCGAGAATCACTTGCGGTGAGAAAAAAGTAAGAAAAATTGCCGACTGTAACAGCATCGTTTATGTGCATGGTCCGACAAGAATGATTGATGGCGGGAAAAGAACTGAGGAGGGAAGGGGCCGCCCACATTCATATGGGAGAGAGAACATCTGATGTCGTAGTGGGCGTCCCCTAGTGGACAGCTTGCAAAAGTGTCTGTGTGGTCCTAGTGCCTGACAGCCTATAGTTTCATGTGTGTGGCAAGATGAAATAGATATCCTTGAAGAAGACAGTCATATACACAGTTTTTAATTTAAAATATTTAGGATTGTACTGGACAGTACTTCTTCATATTCTGTTTACATACACTCTACTACAATGGCCTACTCTCATCTGGGATTACTGTATCGTACACGTGTGGGTCTTAAATATGAAATTAGGAAGATGGTTTCTCAAAGCTTAGTAGTCTCAATGACTGAATAGGGCATTAGCATTTATGCTGTGGCCAATGAAACATTTTGCTATATGATCAGTTGTGTACAATAATGTATGTAGATTTATTTTTGATATTAGTCATAGAACACATTATTGTACACTATACTCAGACTTAAATTGGCTATTGCTATGTGATAAAGAAAATTACTACAGATTACAACTCTTAGGAATGTTTTTTTGTAATGATGGATCTGTAATGAATTTCATCTCCTAGTTATAATACTCATTCGTACTGTCTTTGTTATATACTCAGATCAGAGATCCTTTTGTTACACTAAAAGAATGCTCTACCTGGTGATTTGCTCAAGCCTGGAACCTATCTTCATTTTAACTGTATGTGTAAGAATTATCTGCCCTCTGCAGCAAGCTGTATTTCTTTTTCATTAGTTTTTCTTATTATACTCTCTGTACTATTTTATGTCTGGGTCTCCGTGGAAACTGGACAATATTTGCCCTTGGGTTCCTACACAGTTAAAGTTTTTAATAAATAAAATGTCCTCTATAATAAGGCACAGGGAAAGAAAAAATAAGGACTTGTATCTAAATATATTTTTCAAAGTTCTATAGAAGGCATAGGCGGAGGAGCGGTTAAAACCTGGGGTGTCAGAATGAGTGACATAATGATATGACAGTTTCACGATCTCGGATGTCATGTTATCAGTGTTGTAGGAAGGTGATACTACCATCAATGGTTCATGGTATACCACTGTTTCATGGTTTTTTAACCAGTTCGGAGGGGTGTTTTTTCACCTGTGCCATCTCCGTAAATATAATAATAAGAAAGACGTACCTTAATTTGCCAGGCGTATAACTTCTGTGTATGAGCCGAGTGGCTGTAGAGTGCTGCAGTTGCAGCCCCACCCCTAACATAGGTTTAATGATGACACAAACTAGGGAAGGGGTTTGCAGGCGCTCTATGTAAAATCAGTAGAAACAGGACTGGTGGAGGTGGGGGACTGTCTAAACCTAGCTGCACTTTTTTTGCTGGCAGTTCTACATGTATGGGGTTAATTATAGAACCATAAATATGGAACTTCCAGCAAACGTAATGCAACTACATTTAGAGAGTCCCCCTTCCCATATATCCTAGTAATATCTACATAGAGCACCTGATGCCTGTTCCTTACTTTGTGTCCACGTTAAGCTTATTTTAGGGTCAGAGCTGCTGCAGCGCTCAACAGCCACTTGGCATGTACATGGAAGTTACAAGTCAGGCAACTTACAGTACATACTGTATTTCTTTTAAAGCTAGCTCTTCAGGCAGCCAACTCCTTGGTACGAGTTGCCTGCCTGGAATACGTCAGCTGCTATTTGAGATACTGTACACACATGACCCTACCCCCATGCAGAATCCCAGAACATCTACAGATTATGTCTCCCTGCATTCACTACTGGACTCTTCATTCTCACTGACCAGATCAAATCTAAAGTGAGGTTTTAGTGAAATCAATGGTCATACCAGCAATATACAAAGGATTCTAAGCAATAAAACAATCTTTCAAGTGTCTAATGGTGTTATTTTTTCTACAGAGTACACTCTGACCCTTGACTTACTAATAAAGATAGTTTATAAACAAAACTAGTGGGCTTTACCCCACCATCCCCCTCACACACAAAAATATCTGACCTATCCGACCACCTTTCATAACTGCAGAATGGTAAGTTTAAGAAATAGCTTAGAGTGTGATGCTCATGTTTCTCTGTAAAAATAACCACTACTTATCATTAGGTTAAGTTTTCCCATGTATTTTCTTTCTTTCTTTACCCTAATCCTCACTTCTGCATTAGTATGTACAGGGTTGCAAAAACTGTAGTGGCAGTTACTTCTAGATCTGTTTGCTTTTCCCAGTTATTCCAGGAGTCAGAAAGCCTTACTCCATATGCCATTACTTCTTTATCCACCACAGTTCCCCAGTTATGCTGCAGCCAGCATAGTTACAATTCTATAGCTATACTATGCATTAACAAGCATAACATTTTGCGTGGTTCAAAACTGAAAACTGTGTCTAGCCTAGAGGTTAGAGTAATGAGCTATGAATGGGCTTGGTATATCCTACAGACTGGGGTTTGATTCTCACAACTTCCACTTGCATACTGTGTGACTCTGAATAAGTCACTTAACCTCCCCAGTGTTCCAAGGTTGCCCCTGAAAACAGATACTTGTGCCTAGTGGGCTTTACCTGGTTACCAAAGATTAAAATAAAAATTAACACTGTAGCCTTTCTTCTTCATTTTGAGGCTGATTTAGCATTTCTGCTGTTCCAGCACTGAGCTGGCAGTATAACCTAGAGGTTAGAGTAAGCTGTAAACAAGTTTGGTGCATCCAGCATACTTGGGTTTGATTTCCACAGCCCTCACATGCATACTGTGTTACTCTGAACAATTGCTGTCAGGTAGCACCTGAAAACAGGTCTTGGGCCTAGTGGGCCTTACCCAGTTACCAAACAATAAAAATAAATTATGAAATAAAAGGAGCACCCCATAGGCTTTCATTAGTATTCTCAATATGTTGTTTTTGAACACTCATTAACATCATTTCTGGTGATTAAAATGAACTAGCATGCAGCAGGCAGTGCTCCATGACTTTATAGAACAATGGCTGTAGTAAAACCAGAACCACATTGTAAATCAGCATCGCTCAATGGAGCCTTTTCCACACAACACACACACACACACTTACTTTGATGTCCATTTTCACAGAGACAATTAAGCACTTGACAATTTATAGTCCTTGTCACATTCCATTCCTAGAGAAAGGCTGATTTACACACAATTAGGATTTCAGACATTTTTTAAAAAAAATTCTGAATACTACCAGTTCCACCCTATGTATTTAAAGTGAGTTCTTAGCAAACTATGTCACTGTTTGATGAAGAGCTCTGCATAGCTTGAGCGCTTAAATTCTACAAATCTCTTAAATTTATTTGTGTGCAAGTGGGGGAGGGTACATCGCTATTAGTACAATTCAGTGAACTCATCTGACCTTGCTCTTGCCGACTTCCAGTGAATGTGTGTGGTGCGTGCCAGACCTAAAACAACACCAACAGGCTAGTAAATCCTATATCAGAAATGGGGATCAAAAAGAACATTCTGACCCTTACCTTTGAAAGTGAGGGGTTGGCTGACCACTCTGACCCCCCAGCTCTGCCTCCTATGATAGAAGGTGTAAGCGGCTCTTTAAGATCCCATAGGAACTGAGGACCCAAACAAAGAATCGCAATGACAGAGCATATTGATTCCATGGTGGGATATAAACATGTGAATAATAGACCAGGTAGAAGCCCTAAATATTTTAGTAATGGGGATGTACCTAACAGAAGCAACAGAGGCAGTAGTATTTCTGGTGGAGTGAGCCTTCAATCCTGTGGGCAGCTTTTGTCCAGCCAACCTGTAACACAGACTGATGCAGTAGGCTATCCATCAGCCAGTCACAGTTAGCTGCCAGTCTGCCTAGGGTGGCTTCAGTGTACCTGACAAACAGTTAGCGAGCTCATTGTGAATGCTTACCTTGCACTACCAGTAAAAAGAGCAGTGCCCTGTGAACAGCTAGCATGTAGAGGAGAGTTTGCTTGTGGCTTCGGAAAAAGGTTGGTAGAATGAATGCCTGATTTAGGCAAAACTATGAGAGAACCCTTGCACAAGGATGTGGGACAACCTTGTACTTGTGGAAAACCAGATATGGAGACTCCACAGATTATGCCTGGTGCTCACTCACCTGTCTGGCTGAGGTGATAGTGACCAAAAAACGCAGTTCTCCATGACAGATGCAACATGCAAAAAGGACCCACATGCTCAAGTGATTTACTCATCAGTCATGACAGCACTGGTGGTAAGTTCCATGGTGGAAGTGGTTCTCATACCAGTGGAGACAAGGGATCTAGACATTCAAAGAAATGACCAAAGTGGTCTAGACCTTCAAATAAATGGTCAACCACTGAATCCTGTGCCATTATTGGCATCCCAGCCTTAGACTGAGTACCGAGATGGTGGTAGTCACATACACCTTCAGTGACATGGTTCACAGCCCCTTTTGTGACAGGAACCACAGGTAATCCAGAATGTGCGCAATGGGACATGTGAGGATTCACACCCTGTCCACTGTACCAGTGAGAAAATCTTGTACACCTTCAAGTGCAAGTCTTGCGAGTCAACTCCTTCTGAAATGCCTCCAGTACGTGAAGGAAGTCTTTAGAAAGCCCCAGATCGACGTGCAGTCACTCAGGGACCAGGCAGTCGGGGTGCAGGAATTGCAGATCCACATGCTTGATCATCTCTTCAGACCTCACCAAGAGATGCAGTCTCAGTGGAAGCAGCCACATAGGCCTGCTGCTGAGACTGAAGAGATCCTAGTACCAGAACTGAAGTGGCCTGTCTGGGCTATCAGAATCGGCACCCTGTCCCGAAGCACCTTGAATACCACCGTGTGGATTATGGAAAATGGAGGGAAGGATGTGCTGGGTCCATGGCAGGGAAAACATGTCTCCCACCAGATTGCCCACAAACCTGCCTTAGTTTCTTATTTTCGAAGGAAGAGAACAGGTCCACTAATGGTGTTCCCCATCAGATGAACACTGGAACCACGACCCTCCTGGTGTAGGGATCACTCATGCAACATCTTTCTCATATGACTAAGAGTGCTTTTCAGCCAGCTGTCAACCCCTGTAACATGGACTGCCACCAGATCCACTTGCAGGGTCCAAATCAGTGACCAGGTCCAGAGTGCCTACCAACACAGCAGAAGAGAATGCTTTCCCTTGTTTGTTCAGGTAGTGCATGCTGCCAAGGCCGTTGGCAGACACACACTCAGTACAACCAAGTGGACATAAAAAAAAAAAAAAAAAAATATGGGGGCAACAATCTGAGCTGGTGATTTTACTTTTGTGTCTGCCTTAAATTTTGACAGTAAGTTGTTTGACAGACCAGGCCGAGACTCCATACTACAGTCTGGTGGTGATGGTGGGGGAGACGGGATGCTATGCATCTGTCATCATGCCGCTGTCACTGACAGGCTACTTTTCGTTTCTAGCAAGCCAGTCAGTGCGAGTTTAAACTGCTATCCATTTTGTTATGTGGCAGGATCAGGATTCAGTGCATGATGGACAAGTAACTGTCAACAGTGGCAGTGGCACAGTACCATACTCTGTGCAGGGAGTTGATTGGAGATCAAGTGACTGGCTAGCAGAGACCTCAATCAACAGATTTAATCAGTCTACAGTCAACTTTTAAGAGCCTGAGTTAAGCAGAGCAGTGGCTGAGGTCAGAGCAAGGAACCAGACGCAGTGCAGAACACGAAGTGAGGGAGACTAAGGTGAGTTGAGAAGAACAGAGAAAAGTTACAGGGTTCCAGTGCGACCATCAGACTGTTCAACTCTGACAGAATGAATTATTCTTTTTTTTTTTCAGCAGCAAAGAGTGAAGCAGACAGGCAGTACTTGGAGGTAGGTCTCTGCTGTCCAAACTAAAAAAACTCTTGTCTCGTTCTTGTCCATGTCCACCCTCAGCTTTAGCCAGCCAGGATTACAGGTGTCGATTGTATTGCAAAATATTTTTTTAGATCAGAAAAATACAGTCCAATAAAATGATCAGACTTAGTTGCCCCTTGAATATGGTTTCACTGAGTGAGTAGTGCAGTAAAATAATAGATATGTTTGATATACAGGCAGAATGACAATATTTGAATGCATACACCCTTTCCAGATAACATCATGGAATTTCTCATTCAAAATCTTGGTGTCATGGTTCACATCCATGTACTGTACTCTCTAATAATCTACAGTACACTGGTTTATGGTTTCCATAATCTATTCTCTGCATTTAGCTAAATACATCTGGTATGCAGGCAGAGTGGTGTCAGAGTTTGGGTTGATTTGCAGGTTGGGAGGCAGAGGTTTGACAGAATTCTTGGGGTGACTCTCAGGGAGCACTGCATGTCAGGTAGTGGTTACTTCTCCTCCTTTTAGTCACGGATGCTGATGCGTATCCTAATCCTGTTTGTAAACATGTTACTGGAGGATATCGCTCTTTTGTTTCATTACTTATTCTATGCTGATCACTGTGCCGGTCCCCCCTTCTGCAACCTCATTCCTACCCACCTTCTAGCCCTCCATCATCATGGGTTCACATCTAAACTGCTGTCCCCTGCATAGCGAGTGGCAGTCCTGCCACTGTGCCGGGGGGGGGGTTCCATTTAAATTTAAGGAAGCATAGAAGCCCACCCTGAGACCAGAGTCATAATTTGTGTGGCAAGATCACTCCATTCCCAAACTGGGGAACCAAGGCTATTTTAATCATGTATCTTCCATTTTGTGCTGCAGTTCCTTGCTACTGAACTATCAGCTCTGCCAGTACTGCTTCATTTGATCTTTTTGTGTGCAATCATAATTGAATAATCCTGTTCATTACAGACAAATCATGTGAAGGACTTCAAGGACATTACAATATTAAGGACAGCTTCTTACAGTACTGAATGAAGCTTTACCGCTGTGCAGCATGCATCAGAGAGTTGTCAAGTGATTAGCTTCTAGTGACACAGGGAGCCAGTAACTGTGGTGGAAATTACACCTGTAATTCACTTTAAGACTAGGAAAAAGGAGAACCCTTGCCCAAAATGAAAGAAAAGATTCCTCTGTTGGCCAATCCCAGAGGCATAACTAAGGTGAATAAACTGATAAACTAAGGAAAGTAAATGATAAGAGATGACAACAAGTCGGTGTATGGAGGGTGTGGGATTGGAGCCAGCAGCTGAGCCTGGAAGCAGCAAGTTAGTGGAGCGCTGAAGCTTCGGAACACTGAACTATAAAAATCAACCATATAATGTTCTTGCTTCGCTCTTAACTCAGGATAAGCAAGTTGGTGTGGGTGACCTTGGGTCACCGTCTTTGAGAGTTTATTAGCCTGGCAGTTGGTTGTTGTGATAGCCTGAGCCTCTAGTTCCTAGACTGCTGCTATGAATACCAAGCCTCTAGACTAGTTTCATGTTTTGCTTTTGTGCCTCATGCACTGTCCAACTAAGCTGTAGTGCTGCTCAGATAGTATCCTAAAAATTAGGATATCAACAGATACCTCCCATTTGGCCAGATAGTTGCTGTGGTAGGATAGCACTGTGTACAAAAAGTGCTATATAAATGCTGATTCTCCTTCTCCTTCTTCTTCTATCTGACTATGGATCCTACCCTCTAGGATCCAGTGCATGTATTCTACAAATATTCTGTATCCTGTGGATTCTAGCAACAGATCCAGTTTGGATCCTAACTATCTGACCTAGGATCCATCACTATCTGACACTGGATCCTAAGTATCTGACCTAGGATCCCTGGATCTGACCTAGGATCCATCGCTATCTGATCCTGGATCCTAGCTATCTGACCTAGGATCCCTGGATTTGACCTAGGATCCATCACTATCTGACCCTGGATCCTAACTATCTGACCTAGGATCCCTGGATTTGACCTAGAATCCCTGTATTCTAACTAGAATCTATCACTATCTGACCCTGGATCTTACATCTGTCTTTTATATGACTTCTGGTAGGATCCAAGGTAGGATATCAGCACTATCTGACAGATAGTGGTAGGATCACAAAAGCACTATCTGAGCAACAGTACCAAGCTATAAAATCTGTGTCATTCCAGATGTGCAGTACACTGCACTACATAAACCAAAAGTGAAGTATACTTCAGTAGTGAAACTCAGTAATCGAACTTAGCTAACTTTGGAAATGCGAGTTGTAATATCTATTACTTTTACTGTTAAAGTGCATTTTTCAGCTGTTGTTTTCTCAGTCAATCAGCAGCATAATTGTTACATCAGAAATTTGTTGACATTCCAAGCATGAAAGGTGTTGTAAATAAGGTACTGAATAGCTACTGATTTAGCATTTTAAATGATGGTTCATTTCCAATGTTAAAGGGCCATTGCCAATCTTTTTTTGCGTTGCATCACATGGCTTCTAGTTAAAACCCTTGCATTTTATGATTGCTTACCTTCTCTAAAATGTATTGATGTTACTGATTGTTTTATCTTTCTCCTTGCTTATTAAAACTGAAATGCATGCTAATGAATAGTTATAACAAACCTTGTTTTGTTTGAAATCCTGGTCCTGTTACTACTGCATACTTCCTGAACATTAGAACTCCCCCAACCCGAACAGTGTGGCCACTCATTAAGCAATAGTCTGCTCTACTCCCACAGCATAATGAGTGGTTAGACTATGTTGGGGGCATCCCTAGGTCCAGGAAAGACACAGTGGTAGAGGGAGTTGATCAGGGAATGTAAACATACATGACTGTGTGTGGTAAAACCAATATGGTGGGTAGTCTGTTTTTCACTTTTTAAAAGAAAACAGAATCTGAATAAAACAACCAGCCACAATAGACAGTCTGTACTGAATGTGCAATCATAAAATGTATATTTTAGCCTCACTTTGAGGCCAAGGGGGTAGACAGCGTCCCTTTAGTAGTTAAAACCTATGGTATGAACAGACAGTTACCCTGGGCCATACAGCAAAAAGACTTCATGACACTTTTTGCAGAGTAGGGCCTCATCCTGATGGGTGGCACTGTATGGTCCTTCTTTTGCCACTAGTCAAATTCCTTCATGAGTCTTGCAATCAAAATGCAAACTTGTTTGGCCATTAATGGGTATCATATGCCTTGTTAGGGTTCTGGCTGATAAATATAAAATGGGCAAGGAAATCCCAGTGCCATGACTGTCTGAGACTTGGTTCTAGCAATGGCAGGAAAAGAGCACTGCCATTGGCTAAAAACAAGTCCCTGCCAACCAGGGCAACACACAGAATTCACATGCCACTTGCTTCCTAATTTCTATCACAAACATGGTTTCAGCCTTCACTCGTATATAAAGAACTTCAACTAGGCCCTAACAATGAAAGTCTTTTAAATAAAATGAGGTAAGCAAATACTTTAATATAATTACTGGTGCAAATTTTTCTCTATGGGAAAAAGCGGTTGATATTTCCCGTAATAACTAGTCAGTTGATATGAGTTTCACGTGCACACATCATTTCAGCACGAGGGTTAGAGCACACACAAGTAAACAGTTAGAAAGCACGACACTCAAAACTAATTTTTCACCAACCTGTAAACACATCCTCATCAGCGTCTGCACACGTCTCCCAAAATCGGAAAGTCTGTAAAAAAAATAAAAAGTAATGGATAGTATAACCAGCCGTTTCACAAACCCTCAAGGTGAACAAAGAGAGCGGTTTATACAAGATCAAGGAAACGCAAACACTAAGCGCAAAACAGATAGCGACATCCGCCTCTTCTTTAGCTACCTCAGTGAAACAGGTCAGACTGTAGATCTAAAAACTGTCCAAATGCAGCAGCTAGATGAATTAATAGCAAACTTCGTTTTTTGTGTAAAAAAAAATGATGGCACAGAATATGAGCCCAGCTCCATCCAGTAGCATCGTTGCATCACTAGATAGTACCTTTGAAGAGCACTACCGCCTCCATATTCAAAGGTATACAGACAGATTTTATGGAAACCAAGCGCACCTTGGGCACTAAATTAAAACACCTCAAGAAGATGGGCAAAGGTAACAAGCCACTGAAATCACAAGCACTAACAGATGAGGACGTAAACCTTTTGTACAGTTCGGGGACAATAAACACAACCACTCCCACTGGACTACTGAACTTCCTATTTTTTAACATAGGCATACAGTTTGCCTTGAGAACCAAGGAACACTATGACTTGCAATGGAGGGGGACATAACTGAAGGTATCGACATTGAAGGGAATAATTTTTTAGAATATTCTGAGCGGCAAACAAAGACCCGATTGGGTGAAGATCCAAGGGACGTTAGACCAGTAAAACCACGTTTGTACCAGAATGTAACAAACCAAGAGAGAGACACCATCAGGGCATATGAAATGTACAAAAAAAACAGGCCCCAAGCTTGCTTATCAGCACAGTCTCCCTTCTATCTAGCACCCAACACAAACGCAGCCCAATGATCACTTTGGTTCAGGAATATGAATGTGGGCATGAACAAACTCAGAACAATGATGTCCACAATGAAAACTGCTGCAGGCATAGCTCACTGTAAATGAATAACAAACCATTAGACCCGTAAAACCTCGATACAGAGGTTAATAGACTGTGATGTGCCCCCCAACGAGGTGCAACAAATCTCTGGCCATCGAAACCTGCAGAGCTTAAATAATTATTCAATCCTGTCAGAAAAGAAACAGCGTAAAATATCAAGTCTCCTACAGTACCTACCTGAGAAGCAAGAAAACCAGCAGCCCTCAACATCGACTTGTCTGTTCACAAACCCCAATAGTGGTCAAATGAATCTAAAAGAAATCACAAGAACAAGCTCTCTTCAAACAATATTTGGTCCAAACTGCGTGATCAACCAGGGGGTGTCAATAAATTTCTATCATGCAGCTCCCGAAGAAAGTAGCAAAATCAACCGAAGGTGTCCAGTAATTGAATCAGATTCAGACTAGAGGTACATAGCTAGTGACACAGTACAATCCATATGTTAATTAGTTGCCTCCCAGAGTAAAAAAAAGCAAAACAAAAGTAAAAACAGAAATTTAACAGTGATATCCGTTAGAATCTATGTGAGATTATTAACACTGTCCCTTAATTCATTTCAGGGACTTCAACATATGACCTCCGTATCCATGGCAACGAACTGTCGTGCAGCAACTGACACTGAGCACACGGAGATACGAACTTCCCACGGAGGACTCAGCTCTGTAATTTATTTTTAGATCCAAGTAACATGCTGCATGTACAAACATTACAAATGGAGCTCCGTTTTTTTTTCACCACTGATATGAATTTAGCAGTTGTCTGCTTTTTTTCAATAATCTTGCACTGATTTAATTTCAAAAGTAGCCACTGAGCATTTCCATGTGATGCATCACTTGAAACCTAATACAGATCTTATTTATGTCAGTTGTGTTTGTAATAACTAAATAGAATAAATAAAAACATGCTTATTTACTGAAATAAGTTGTGTTGCACATTATGACTATGTCTACTGATTCTACATGCCTTAACTTTATCAGAGGATAAAAATTTTCACCAGCAATTACATAAAATAAGACAGAGTCCTGAACATTATGAAAATTTGATGCACAGCTTCGGTGAGGGATGCACTGATAAACCCCTCGAGCTTCGCTCTCGGGGTTTAATGATGCATCCCTCACCTCGGGTGTGCATTAAATTTTCATAATGTTCAGGACCCCATGCATTATTCTCTATATGGTGTATGGTGGACAAAATTGTTTAAAATCAAGTACTTTTCAGAGTTTCCATTGTTGGTGTTTCTTTGATGACCATGAATAATCCCCACCTGTACCTAACATTTTGCCAGAGAACTCCCTGCTCCTTACCTGGCAATAGATTTAACTGATGTTCTGGCTCCACTTGAGACCTGTGTGTGTGTATGCCAGTGGAACTCTGAAGAACATGGAATTCATGTATTCCATGTTACCATTCCATGTGTGTTTTTTTTTGGGGGGGGTGAATTCTACTACTGGAATAATGTAGTGCTTTGAATTCTTCTATTCCATAGTAAACAATCACACAATGTATTGAATGTGAAGAAAGACAGGTGACTCATAGGTTAAAAACATATGTGGAGAGATATTGTACATTATTTAGCAAAATTTTATAAATTTGTTTGTGGCTTTGAAAACTTTTAAGAGTGTTCCTTTTAACAGTTCCCTATGGGCCCAAATTATGTAAGTAATAAGGCACTCTGGGGATGTTGGTGGTACTAGGTTTCCCCCAAGGTCAGGGGGCTAAAGGCTCCCTGCTTCATCTCGTGCCTCACTACGCCCCGGCCATGGGAGAACCTAGTATCACCAATGCCCTGTCATGCCTTATTTTTTTTAAAATATATCTATTACTGTGTCCCATTACTTAGGGTTGAGTAGGGTGTTCAGTGTTGAACCCCCAGTTTTGCATCTTGATAGCTTTGGCAAATGTCAATGAAATTAGCTGCCATTTTGCATGTGTTGTCTAGGTTGCAAGGTTTAAATCTGTGGAACATTTTCTGATTACATCTTGTTCAGTTTCTGAGGTCTGCATATGTCTTTCTCCTGTAGATGGCCAATTTCTTTGTTTATACTTGACATGGGATTTGGGTTTGCTCTTGTATACAGCATACTTGGAATTTAATTTTCGTTTTAAAGTTTCAGAGTACGAGTGTGCTATGCCAAGTTACTGCTTTTGGAAATATTTGTGAAAAAATACAGTTGGACTGAGATACAGGGGGCCCACCACGAAAGTAAATATAGGGATTCACCTGGAAAATCAACAGGGGAGGGCCAATGGTGACACACTCATATCAATATAGCAGTATTCCACCTAAATGTGATACACTAGATATGTTTGCTTTTACATTTACTTACAGTACCTCAAATACCACATTCAATTAAAACATAGATATTAACCCTTGCAGGCAGGGCTGCAGCTATGAATTTTGGGGCCCTGGACAAGTCACTTGAAATGGGCCCCCGTTTCCCAAACCAGCTAATGCAAGGGGTAATGCCAGATCCTCAGGTGGGCCCCTCCTGAGCTGAGGGCCCCGGACAACATCCCCACTTTTCTCCCCATTACTGCAACCCTGCTTGCAGGGCTGCAAACTGATATATCAGTCCAAACTTCCTATACGTTCTAATTCTGTCGGCAGCCTAGGGGTTAAATGCAAATATTTTCAGAGTTTAGATGGTGGCCAGGTACCCAACAGAGGTGGGCCTACATGGAAATTTCCAGGTATCCAGGTGGGCTAGTCCTACTCTGGGTATAAGAGCTCTCAGTTACAGATAGGATGGCCCATCTGAAGATCTGTTCATGCTGTAAATTGCAAAAGATGACTTATTATCAAACCAACAAGCCTTGCTGATTATCAAGACTTATCTAAATGTTGCCAGCTCCACAGAATCATTAAAGTTCCCCTTTGGCTGTACTGTACTTAACCCGACTGGCAGTGATTTACTAGCCAAATACAGAACTATAGCAACTGAAATTCAACTATTTATTTTTGTGTGTCTTTGTCTTATCTGGCCATTTGGGGGTAGAGATGTTGCAAAATTAAATTTCACTGGTGAAATTGCCGCAAAATATTTCGCTGACATTTCGCCGTTCTGTGAAATTATTCACCTGTGCGAAGTTGCAAAATTTCACCCGTGGAATGCAGAATTTCACAACAAAATGTACAATTTCACCTGAAAAGACAAAGTTTCTCCCAAATTTTGGCATTCCGTGGGCAAAATTTTGCATTTCATAGGCGGAATTTCACATTTCGCACCCCCGAAATATTTCATAAAATGCAAAACGTTTGTGAAATATTTCACAAAATGCACGAATTTCACAAAATATTTTGCATAACGAAATTTCCTAATTTTGCACATTTCTATCTGGGGGGAGGGGTGCAAAGGAACCCGATCTGCACTGTACCTAACCTGGTTAGCAGTGACTTACAAGTCAAATAGAGAACATAGCAAGTTAAATGTATTGAGACTAGTATTTCTTGTGTTTTGGTGGTTTGGGAACACTGGTCTGGTTGCCCAGCTAACTGTTTTGTGACACTGAATGGCAGTAGTGAAGATAATGGTATCTGGTCGTTTGAGCAACACTAGTACCTGATGGAAAGGAAGCTGCTAAAGGGACACTTAGGTTTTGAGTCCATTTTTAAAGTGTGTTTATGAAATTGCCTAGAGCTGAACCAAGCACCACTAGCACTGTAAAAAAGCATAGATGGTGAGAGAGTTGCACACTAGTCACTAGTGCAAGATATGTATTTTGCTAATAACTATTTTGGCTGTCCCGACTGAATTGTCAGTGACACATGTCCATGTGCGAGAGTTGTGCTGAGCCATGGGTAAATATGGAGAAGTAATTCATTTTTTTTTTCACAAATTGTAGTGAAAGGTCATATCTCTTGCCATTCATGCTGTGGATTTCAGCAAAAATACTCCTCTTCAAAAATGAGCGTTGTGAACTAATGCGAATGCTGGAAGTCACTGCTTCAATTTTTATACTCAAAATCGGTTACAGCATACATTTTGCATGCTCCATGCAATTTTTTTACATATACTTTAAAAATGGGCACAAAAACTGACAGTGTCTCCTTAACTTTCAATCTTAGCTGGCAAGCACAGGTTCTTCTGCATATTCATCTTAGACTGTAACATTTTGTGGTGCAGAAAGCAAGTGACAGCATATGACGAATGAAAGTGCAGATAGCAAGTGACAGCACATGACGTATGAAGGTGCAGATAGCAAGTCGGTCACAGTGCATGAAGGTGCAGATAGCAACTCAGTGACAGTGAATCAAGATGCAGATAACAAGTCGGTGACAGTGCATGATGGTGCAGATAGCAAGTCAGTGACAGCGCATGAAGGTACAGATAGCAAATCAGTGACAGTGCATGAAGATACAGATAGCAAGTCAGTGACAGTGCATGAAGGTACAAATAGCAAGTTAGTAACAGAACATCAAGGTGCAGATAGCAAGTCAGTGATGGAACATCAAGGTACAGTTAGCAAGTCAGTGACACTGCA
This sequence comes from Neoceratodus forsteri, assembly GCA_016271365.2. NCBI lineage: Eukaryota > Metazoa > Chordata > Ceratodontiformes > Ceratodontidae > Neoceratodus > Neoceratodus forsteri. The sequence continues at coordinate 517,179,676 of CM028137.1, forward strand.
TGAAGGTACAGAGAGCAAGTCAATGACAGTGTATGAAGGTGCAGATAGCAAGTCAGTGACAGTGCATGAAGGTGCAGATAGCAAGTCAGAGACAGTGCATGAAAGTACAGATAGTAAGTCAGTGACAGCACAGGAAGCTGTAGATAGCAAGTCAGTGACAGCACATGAAGGTGCAGATCGAAAGTTAGTGACAATGCATGAAGGTACAGATAGCAAATCAGTGACAACAAATCATGGTGCAGATAGCAAGTCATTGACAGCGCAGGAAGGTGCAGAAAGCAAGTCACTGACAGCGCATAAAGGTGCAGATAGCAAGTCAGTGACAGCGCATGAATGTCCAGATAGCAAGTCAGTGACAGCACATCAAGGTGCAGATAGCAAGTCAGTCACAGTGCATGAAGGTGCAGAGAGCAAGTCAGTGACAGTGCACCAAGATGCAGATAGCAAGTCGGTGACAGTGCATGATGGTGCAGATAGTATGTCAGTGACAGCACATGAAGGTACAGATAGAAAGTCAGTGACAGCACATTAAGGTGCAGATAGCAAGTCAGTCACAGTGCATGAAGGTGCAGATAGCAAATCAGTGACAGCGCAGCAAGATGCAGATAGCAAGTTGGTGACAGTGCATGATGGTGCAGATAGTAGGTCAGTGACAGCGCATGAAGGTACAGATAGCAAGTCAGTGACAGCACATCAAGGTGCAGATAGCAAGTCAGTGACAGCGCATGAAGGTGCAGATTGCAAGTCAGTGACAGCACATAAATGTGCAGAGAGCAAGTCAATGACAGTGCATGAAGGTACAGAGAGCAAGTCAGTGACAGTGCATGAAGGGGCAGATAGAAAGTCAGTGGCAGCACATCAAGGTGCAGATAGCAAGTCAGTGACAGTGCATGAAGGTACAGATAGCAAGTCAGTGACAGCACATCAAGGTGCAGATAGCAGGTTAGTGAGTGCATGAAGGTACAGATAGCAAGTCAGTGACAGCACATCAAGGTGAAGATAACAAGTCAGTGACAGCACATGAAGGTACAGATAGCAAGTCAGTGACAGTGTATGAAGGTGCAGATAGCAAGTCAGTGACAGTGCATGAAGGCACAGATAGCAAGTCAGTGACAGTGCATGAAGGTCAGATAGCAAGTCAGTGACAGCGCATGAAGGTGCAGATAGTAAGTCAGTGACAGCACATGAAGGTGCAGATAGCAAGTCAGTGACAGTGCATGATGGTACAGATAGCAAGTTAGTGACAGCACATGAAGGTACAGATAGCAAGTCAATGGCAGCACATGAAGGTGCAGATAGCAAGTCAGTGACAGCGCATCTAGGTGCAGAGAGCAAGTCAGTGACAGCACATCAAGGTGCAGTTAGCAAGTCAGTGACAGCGCATGAATGTACAGATAGCAAGTCAGTGACAGCACATCAAGGTGCAGATAGCAAGTCAGTCACAGTGCATGAAGGTGCAGATAGCAAGTCAGTGACAGCGCATCTAAGTGCAGATAGTAAGTCAGTGACAGCGCATGACGGTGCAGATAGTAAGTCAGTGACAGCACATCAAGGTGCAGATAGCAAGTCAGTGACAGCGCCTGAATGTACAGATAGCATGTCAGTGACAGCATATCAAGGTGCAGATAGCAAGTCAATCACAGTGCATGAAGGTACAGATAGCAAGTCAATGACAGTATATGAAGGTGCAGATAGCAAGTCAGTGACAGTGCATGAAGGTGCAGATAGCAATTCAGTGACAGCGAATCAAGATGCAGATAGCAAGTCGGTGACAGTGCCTGAAGGTGCAGATAGCAAGTCAGTGAGAGCGCATGAAGGTGCAGATAGCAAGTCAGTGACAGCGCATGAAGGTGCAGATAGCAAGTCAGTGACATCACATCAAGGTGCAGATAGCAAGTCAGTGACAGTGCATGAAGGTACAGATAGCAAGTCAGTGACAGCGCATGAAGGTGCAGATAGCAATTCAGTGACAGCACGTCAAGGTGCAGATAGCAAGTCAGTGACAGTGCATGAAGGTACAGATAGCAAGTCAGTGACAGCGCATCAAGGTGCAGATGGCAAGTCAGTGACAGCACATGAAGGTACAGATAGCAAGTCAGTGACAGCGCATGAAGGTGCAGATTGCAAGTCGGTGACAGCGCATGAAGGTGCAGATAGCAAGCCGGTGACAGCGCATGAAGGTACAGATAGCAAGTCAGTGACAGTGTATGAAGGTGCAGATAGCAAGTCAGTGATTGTGCTTCAAGGTGCAGATAGCATGTCAGTGACAGCACATGAAGGTACAAACAGCAAGTCAGTGACAGCGCATGAAGATACAGATAGCAAGTCAGTGACAGTGCATCAAGGTACAGATAGCAAGTCAGTGACAGTGTATGAAGGTGCAGATAGCAAGTCAGTGACAGCGCATGAAGGTACAGATAGCAAGTCACAGTGCATGATGGTAAAGATAGCAGGTGACAGTGCATCAGGGTACATATAGCAAGTGACAGTGCACGAAGGTACAGATAGCAAGTCAGTGACAGCACGTGAAGGTACAGATAGCAAGTCAGTGGCAGCGCATGAAGGTGCAGATCTTCTCCTGTACATCTGTATCATTTGTAAACCCTACCCCCAGGGTGCATCTGGAATTGAGCGGTACTCTGCTCAGTATGCCTTCCTAGTAAATCTCTTAAATAAAGAAATAAATAGCAAGTCAGTGGCAGTGCATGAAGGTACAGATAGCAAGTCAGTGACAGTGTATGAAGGTGCAGATAGCAAGTCAGTGATAGTGCATCAAGGTGCAGATAGCAAGTCAGTGACAGCGCATGAAGGTGCAGATAGCAAGTCAGTGACAGCGCATGAAGGTACAGATAGCAAGTCACAGTGCATGATGGTAAAGATAGCAGGTGACAGTGCATCAAGGTACATATAGGAAGTGACAATGGACGAAGATACAGATAGCAAGTCAGTGACAGCGTTTGAAAGTACAGACAGCAAATCAGTGACAACACATTATGGTGCAGAAGGCTAGTCAGTGACAGCGCATAAAGGTGCAGATAGCAAGTCAGTGACAGTGTATGAAGGTACAGATAGCAAGCCAGTGACAGCGCATGAAGGTGCAGATAGCACGTGAATTTATTGTGACACTTGTAGCTGCTGAATACATCCTGGCATTCACAAGGCCACTACACATGTACCTACAGAGTGTCAACATTGATTTGATTCAGGCAGCAGATAAGATCAGTCTAGTAGTTTGGACCTTGATGTGAACAAGGGAAAATGTGGAGTTAACCTTCCATGGACTGTATGTGGAGGCTAAATGCCTTGCAGACTTGCTTGGAGCCGAGGAGGCTGTCCCACAAACATGTGGGCACAAGACATAGTGCAGCAACATTGAGGCTGCAAAGCCAGAAGAACACTTCAGGAGGAATATTTTTGTTCCATTCATAGACCACATACTATCTGAGTTAAAAGGACTGTTTCTGGACTGTCGGCCCCGTTTTGAGGCTCAGTGATCAATTCCGCACAATCTGCCTTCTTTAGTTGTAGAGGAAGAGAAGGTGCTGGAGATTTATTCAGCATACAAGACTGACATATCCAGTATAGACGAATTACAAAGAGAAATTGCAAGGTGGCATGAAAAATGGGTGGAGACCCCAGCTGAGAGATGCCCAGATACAATAGTGGGTGCTCTACAGCATTTGAATCCCTTGCTGTTTCCAAATATAAATGCTGCATTGTCGATCTTGGCAACCATGCCAGTTAGTGTTGCCACAGCAGAACATTCATTTAACGTTTTAAGGAGACTGAAGACCTGACTTTGGAACAGCATGGTAGAGAACAGACTTAGTGCATTGGCACTACTCAACATTCATGATGACATTCCAGTCGACATTGAACAAGTTATATTGGACTTTGATCCATTTGGAGATCACAGACTATGCTTTGTGCAAAGATAGACTCCATAGTTTTATGGTTTTGGTCTGTGTTTGGCTTTTTGGTGCAAGGGGGAGGTTAGGTGGTCATGCCATAACCATATCAAAACCTGTGCACCATTTAGCCCACTCCATCCCTATCTATGCTCAATCTAATGTACTTGAGAAGAATATGCTGTAATGATTTACCACTTAGCCCACACCATGTCCTTTTGTTTGGTTAGCTGTGGACTACTTGTTGTAAGGGGCTTAGGTAATTACGTTCTAACCATGCCAAAACCTAAGCCCCATTTAGCCCACACCAAGCTGTTTATGTGGTTGGGGGCAGCTGGCTGTATATGTGTGTGGGGGGTAGCTGTGTGTGTATGGGGGTAGGGTTGTGTGTGTGGGGGGGGAGAACTAGCTGTGTGTGTGTGTGTGTGCGTGTGTGTATATATATACATGGGGTGGCTAGCTAAGGGTGGGACAACTCAGTTTGTGAGTTGGACGACAGTTTGGTCATTAACTTTCAATATTTGGTAGCCAATGAAATACTTCAGTGGCCATCCTTTTTAAGGTCTCAAAAAGCACTTCGTGGGCAGGTAGACTGATGCCTAGTAACTGTCAAAGTTTGATAGCCAAACCATTTTTTCCAGTGTCCACTGGCCAGCTGGCTACCTAATTTGTCCCACCTTGGGTTGGCTGCCTGTGTGGGGAGCGGGGGGAGGTGCCTGGGTGTGTGTGTGTGTATACATGCTTGCATTAGAGGCTGGAGTGACCCGATCAGTATGCATGCATGAGTGCTGGTGTGAATGGACCCCTCTCAGGCTGGCTACCTTGATGTGGTACAGAAGCTTATCATGTTTCCAAAACATTGTAACTAAAAGCCAGCCAACGTCTGTGTGAGATAGGATAAAATAAAATGTTGTAAATCTAGAAAATAATAATCTGTTACTAATATTGGCTTAAAGCATATTTGACTGAAATGTGAGTTGGGCTATTGTTCGTGTGGTGTGGTACTGCATATTTTGGTTAATGTTAACATAACGGGGGAAGGGCAACATTGTCCTGGTGGGGGGTTGCAAGTAGCTTCAGTTTTGAGTACAAGTTTCAGATTCCTGGCTACACCTCTGCATGTTAATCATTGTGACAGGATATATGACCAGATTTATTCATTCTTTTCTGATATTGTTAGTTTAAATATTCTTCTGTTACAGGTTCTGTTTGGGCTGGCAAAGATGGCTGCCAGGCCACATGTACAGACAGCTTATGAGAGCTGGTCACCCACTGTGGAGGTGCCAACGTTCACTTGGGAAGGTTAGCAGCAATTGCTGACAGCATTAGTGTGGGGGGGCAATTAAGCCATAATCCCAGAGGGCAGCCTTTCCTGGGATATATTCCCATGTCAGGCAATGGACCCAGGTGCATGTTGAAAAACCTCTCTGCTAAGGAGATGAGGTCACACACACACTCACATGGGTGGGGATACTGGGGAACCATCACTCAAGGAAGAGGTCATGCCGCCACAGCTCTGAGCACATACATCGGAGAGCTGGGGATCTCTCTGTGTCTGTGTCTGTGTCTGTCTGTCTGTCTGTCTCTCTCTCTCTCTCTCTAGAAAGAGTGGCCTTGCCAAAGGAAGCTGGCTGAATGGTGAGAGGAGCACCGCCTAGGAAAGGTGTCTTCTGTAGCTAGTGGCAGGTATAGAGACTTTAGGTGAGGAAAATTCAGATGTTTCTAACCATCAACTGTCTGTTTAACTTAGTTTATGTTTCCATTCTCAGTAAATGTGTAACCCTTTTGTCATACTGTAAATATATCCTGTTTATAAATATCGGTAATATCTTCTAGTAAAGAATCTATTTTTGATAGAACCTGTGACTGAGTCATTATTGACAAGGACATTTTCATTATTTCTGCTGGACCTTGTTTGCAGTCCGTCTCCAAAGTGCGCTCTACCAATGGTTACTGTGATGACCTTCCTGATCCTGAGCAGAAGGCAAAAGTGGTTTTCTGATAAAATCAAGTGGTGGCAGAGAATTAGAAGTCCTCCGACAAAACTGCCTTGTAAACTGGGATGGCTGAAGGGGCAGTTTTTGTTGCAGTCATGTTGCCTGTGTTAAAACATGTCCCCTGATGAACTGAGCAAACTCTTAGTGCTACGTGAACTGTACAGAGCTACAGCAGGTTATGTGGAGCTGAATCATGCTCAGCGACCAAAACCTGTGCACTTTGCGATCCACCCACCAGGGACGCTTTGGTTGTGAAGGTGAGCAGTGGCTCCTCATGGGCAAACATGATGTCCTCTGAAAGGTTTGGGGAAGACAGTCACCAACCAATGAAATCCAGCATTGGCTGAGTCATCCAAACCAACTGGTTTAGGTTTATGTGTGACTGGGACCACTGGTGCTCCAATTCCCACTGAATGTAATGCATACACCTGCAGGCCCAGCAAACCTTGGCCATTCTAGAGGCCAGGAAGCTGGAGGAAGTCTCAGGATGGGCACAAATTCCCAAGCCAAAATGAGCCAGCAGTGGAGGAGAGGTCAGGGTTACAGGGACAAAATCAATCTGAACTGCCATGTGCCTTAGTAGTAGATGACATGCCAGTTCCAATTCTTGACGAGGTGGCTGACAAGTTTAACAAAACATTTATTAATATGCGTGTAACCCTTACCCCAGCCAGGAGTGGCATCTTGCAACCAGGACCCCCCCTACTAGTTACACAGACAAGGCAACAAACCACAAGTTGGCAGGAAATAGGTATCACTCCTGGCATTAGGGTAACTACGTGGCTCAGGCATCTAAGAGGTTGTGGGGGGGGTAGAGCACAAATTAACATTAATATTTACTCTGAGACTGGGAGAGGGGCGCCAGGGCTATGCTGCCTCCCCTATCTGAGAGGGCCCCATAACATTTCACTCGGACTCACAGATGGATTGTCCACAACCATAGAACTGAGATTGTATTGTATGGCTTTATTTCTGACAAGATGTTAAGCAGAACTAGAGTGGTCCCCCAAGGTTGAAAACTATTCAAACAGATGGCACAACTTTTGTAGTCAGAAGAAACAATTTTTCTTTTTTCACACAGACACAGGCAGTACTGTGCATTGCAACATGAACCTTTTCCAAAACATGAATTATCCACCCCTTTATTAGGGATATATGGATTTCTGACAAGTGTTAATTAGTGGGAATTACCACACACTTAAACTGGAACCCTGACGAGATGGACCATTGTTAAGATCTTCAGGCAACTGTACCTATCTGGTAATCAGTTCGCTCTGAATTTTGACTATGAGTGAGGTTCTGCCCACCCTAGTCCCAGTCAGACTCTGCCATTACTTTAGGACACACCAAACTGGATACTTCCACCCCACTGGATTGCTAAAGGCATGCTTTTCTTCAGTATACTTTACAATAGCACTTATTTGTGGTGAACAGGGTCCTGAATGAATGTAATCTAGCCAGCATGGGGCACATACATCACCAGACAATCCAAAAGTCTCTCTCAAATGCTCAATGTACTCATGGATTGGTATTCCCTTGTTACAGGCATTTGACAACACACTTGAGGAAACATTCCTTTCTCAAAGTCCATAGCTTTAGCAGTAACTCTCTCAGTCTCTCTTCTCTGGGCAGTTGTGACAATCCCTCAGTCCATCAGGGGGTTGCCTCTTAAGACCACTGATTTCTCAGTGCCTTTCCACTTCTGAAAGAACTTGAACCCACTGGGGATCCACTAACACAGGTCTCCACCACTGCTTAGGCAACACTTATTGTTCCCCACACTAGGGTGAGAAATAAATGACAAACAGAGGTCCTTCACCCAGTCAAGGGAGGTTGGCAGACACATCTAGCCCTCTGCAGTACAGAGAGCTCCTTCTCCTTCACTCTCCAAGCTGGAACTCACTGATTCTAAACTGCTTCCCTGTAGCTGAGCCAAAAGAGTTTATGCTGCTGCGATAGTTCTAAATAACATCATCTCATTCTCTGCCCAGCATAACTAGGTAAACAATCAGTTAATGTGGTAGAGAGTTTCTAAAAACCCTCTACTCACTACCCAGAGATCTAGTGGTCTAATACTGATGGGATTCAAGTAACCCCAGGGACTGGGTGGTTACATGCGTTCTTCTGCGGGGTTTAAAATAGTTTTCACTTCCCTACATAGCCACAAAGTAGAAACAGGAAATAAACAGGGAAAATATCTCTAGTTTTTCATTTAACAATACTGATTCGGATCAAGTACTAAGGGAGCTACTAAAATTAGATGTAAGAAAAGTAACTAGATTAGACAGCATCTTTTACTGAAACTGGCTGCCCTGTGGTAGCCCCTTTACTGAGTGATATTTTCAATCTCTCTTTGAAATCTGGTTCCTACCCAAGGGCATGGAAACAGGTTAACATAGTGGCTGTTTACAAAAGTGGTAAGAAATCAGAGAGTGGATATTACAGGCCAATATCTTTATCTCCTGTGATTTCCAAACTTTTTGAAAAAACAGTTGTAACTCAAAATTTCATTTCAGTCAGGCTTTCAGGCTACACATAGAACTTCATCAGCATTACTTAAGGTAGTGTTGGACATCCAGATGGCCATGGACAAGGGCTACCTGGTCAGGCCATATTTATTGATTTGACAAAAGCATCTGACACACTAGATCATGACATCTTGCTAAAAAACATATGAGACCTATCGGCCTTGACCAGGAGGCTCTGAGTTGGCCCTGTGGCTATCTGGAAGACAATAGATGGTAACACTGAATAATAATTTCAAGTCCACTTTCAGAAATAACAAAGACAGGTGTACCACAAGCCTCTGGTTTAGGGCCTTTATTGTTTGATCTCTATACAAATGAAGTCTGACCTCTATTGAGGGATGTCCATAATCATGTGAGTGCTAATGACACAATACTGCATGTTGAACGTAAAACAACTGATGAAACAGGTGCCTTGTAATATTCAGTGCAGTTACATAGAAACATAGAAAACTGATGGCAGAAGGGGACCACAAGATCCATCTAGTGTTGTTTTGCATTTGGAACAGACAGGTTCATCCATAGCTGCCCTCTCTATTCAATAACTAACTGGCTCCCCCTCCGTGACAGCATAAAGTACCAGACTGGTCTACTCGGGGGTGGGGGTCCTGTTGAGCCTTATCCCAGCTGCAGTGCAAACCCTCCTATACCCAGTAATCAACCAATAGTCTACTAGGAACATATCTAGAAACACCCTGTCAGTCCCCTTCTGAAAAACAAGCCAGGCCACGCAATCCTTTGCAGTCAGAGCTCCCCAGTGGTTAAATGAACTTCTGGAATCCCTGGTGGGCCTCCCCCAAAATAACCAACGAGAACTGAAAAAGGTTCTCACGCTGGGATCCAAATGCAACTACTACAACTGATAACATTTGTATTTGTATACTGCCACTGAGTTTTAGGATAATAACACTAACATAACACGCTTTAATGTGAGCCTGCACATGCATGCTTGTAATGTTCTTGTATTAATGCACTGTTTCTTTAATTTACCTGTTTAAAAGCACCTTGTTTTTTCCACTCCCCTATCCTCCTGATGACACAGTGAACTGTGAAACCAGTCGGGGACTTTGTAGTGAGTCAAGTCTGTGTGGACAGTTTGTTATAGTTGGCATTTTTCAATAAAGCCTTTTAATTCAGTGTAGTGCTGCCGGTGTTTGCCTCTTCAGGTTAACTGATAGTTCTCGTTGCTTCTAAGGCTATAACCCCTGCATTTCTAGAACTGGTTCAGGAAACTCACAGTACCATTTCAACAGACAGGAAACGTCAACATAAGTCTTAACGCTTCATGTATCACACTCATTACTGCCCATGGTATTCCTCACTGTCTGTGCTAAATTATGCATGAATCCGTATTATGTATTGTTTATATATTTTGCTGGTTACTTTTGAAAACAGGCAGTTTTTACTCAGTAAGTTTACCAGGGTAAATAATAGTAATAAAATTAAATGAAAATTGTTCTTAGAGGGAGGTCGTTTAGACTGTCAGGTCTTTAGCCGATTTTTTTTTTTTAAATCAGTACTTTTTGCTGTTTTTGCGTTTTTCTTCCGGTCCCGATCCTGTGCATCCCCGACATGAAGCACGCCTGTGGAGGCATACGCATGTCATGCCCTACAGGTAACCACACCCTACCAGCCATCCCTCGACCCACCTGCGCCACCACCAGACGCAGTGGTGGCGGGACTGCATCCACTCCAGGAGAGGAGAGCCACCAGTAGGCAGCTCAATCCTGCTCCTACTCCCCCCCCAGCCGGCGTCCTGACAACCCCAGTTTGTTCCCAAACCTGGGTCACCGGTGTGGCACAAGGAGTGGCGTCCAGCACCTCAACTCTCAGCACCACCAGGTTGGCTGTCTCTAGCTGATTTTAAGCCCAAGTTTGAAATGACATCTGAATGTATCTGCCAGGCTGCACATGATATTACTTGGTGGTTGTGCAACATAAACCACACATTAAGAGCTGTATTACTCAGTAATTTTCACATTTGTTCTGACTTCATCTCGGGCAAACTGCGTCTCTGGTGCATGCACTGGTGAGGTGACATAAACTTGTGCGTGAATGAGTCTCAGTTTTTAGTAAGTGGTGTGAGCTAAACAGATCCCTATCAATTTAAAGTCTCCTGAGTACAGTAAAGTAACTGCTATGAAAAATTGAGGACTGTAATATATTTAGTTTTTTTTCTGAACTGTAAAGCTGTGATTCTGGGCATGCACATTAGCGCTTGTGCTAATGCCCATGCCCAGAATTACGGCTTTACATTTCAGAAAAAAAAAAATATGTTACAGTTCATTTCTCAGCAGTTACTACTATTAACTCATGAACAATTAATAAAACTATTCGGCTCACACAACTTACTTACTGTCCCTTACTCTTGATGTAGTGCTATTTCCTCTAACTTGGATTTTCAACCTCTCCCTCACCCTAGGCCAGTTCCCCGACAGATGGAAATCCGCCACCATGACACCAGTCCACAAGATTGGGGACAAGGCCCTTCATGGAAACTACAGGCCTATAGCCATACTGCCCCCCACAAGGCCACTGAAAGTCTGGTATCTGACCAGCTAATGGAATAGCAGGACAAGTACAACATCCTTTATAAACAACAGCATGGCTTCAGTAAAGACCACAGTGCCACATCTGCCCTCCTTGAATTCACAGGAGCAATTCACAACTCCCTGGACAATAATTACCTCACTGGTTCGATCTTCATAGACCTCACCAAGGCTTTTGACACTGTCCATCACTCTATACTCCTCACAGAACTGCCTGCTAAAAGCTGGGCTCTCCCCTGAGTCTACAACTTGGTTTAAGAGCTACCTGGAAAACCATTCCCAAAAGTGAAAATTGCTGATGTCCTCTCAGATGGTAGACCTGTATGCTCAGGAGTCCCCCAGGGATCCATTCTCAGGCCACCCCTCTTCAGCCTGTTTTTGAACAAATCTTCCACAATCCTGTCCGGAACAAATCCTACTCTATGCTGATGATGCTGTCAGTCACGACACCCAACAGGACCCCCACCTACTCCAAAACAAGCTTCAGAAGGGCTTCACCTCCATTGAAACATGGTTTAGTAATCAAAAGCTGGTTCTCAACTATAAGAAAATCAAGTCAACACTTTTCTGTGGCTCCCACAACAAACATAGGCTTCACCCCCTTAATAATACAAATTGCCTTGGTGCTGTCCTCGAACAGGTTCACTCCTTTAAATATCTGGGAATCACCATAGACAGCAACCTATTCTATGGCATCCACATAGATAGCATCACCAAAGAGCAAACACACGTGTTGGTCTCCTCTACAGGCACAGGCAATGCCTTACCTCAGATGCCTTAAGGATAGCAGTTCAGAGCTCAGTGGTCTCACTAATCAACTATGGTCTGATTATCTACGACTCTGCAACTGACACAGCCCTCAGGCGCTTATCCATGGCCCTAAACAAAGCCTGCCGACTCATCACAGGATTCCACCATCTCACCCATACATGTGAACTCTATGCCCAAACAGGGTGGCTCCAGTTATGAAACCATATCAAGTACCAAACTTGTCTAATGACTAAGAAAATTATGCTACATCTTGCTCTCCCAGAGTCCAAACTCTTCTCCATGCAGCACGCAACCCCCGCCTCACCAGGGCTTCAGAAAATCAAATGCTGCACATTCCTTGGTGCCGCACCACACAGGGCCAAAGATCCTTTGTGCAATGAGCTCCTAGCTGGATTAATGGACTCAACAAAGACATCTCCTCTCTGCAAAAGCTAGGCCCGTTCAAAGCCAACCTTCGCTTCCACCTAGTTGCCTCTAGCTCGTGCGACTCTCCCTCATAATCTGATCTCCCTCCTAGCACTTCTACTCCTATCCCCTCTCTCCTTCATCCTACAGCCTACCCTCCCGTTTCTGTCCCCTACCCCCCCAAGCACTTTTTTGAGGCCTGACAAATGCCGACGGCTGCACCGCTCTTTTTGTGTCCATTCCAAGCCTCAGCTACCTTTGTCTACCCTGCCCCCTCTGGTAGTCACTTTCCCTAAATGTGATGTATTTCAGCTGCTAAAAAATGTCTGTACACTATTTCTGCATTGTTACTCAACTCTATGTAATGTTTGTATTGTACCTCAATTGACGTGGAACCTTTGTAAAAGAGCATTGGCTCAAAGGTACTTGTAATCCTAGACTCTAAATAAATAAATAAATAATAATAAAAAAAAAAACTGAGACTCTTTCATGCAATAGTTTATGTCACCTTACCAGTGCATACACTGGAGCCAAGATAAAATGGGGACAAGTAAATACTGAAATTATTAAAGAATATAGCACTAAATGTGCAGTTTATTTTTCACAACCACTAAGTATATCTTGTGCAACCAGTCAGATGTATTCAGGTGTCGTTTCAAAATGGGGCTTTAAATCAGCTAAAAAGCCAGCAGTGTCCCTTTAAGCACCAAATGGCCTAATGTACCAGTTTCTATGCAAGCACTTTTGTTTGCTCGCACATGTGCAAAGTGAACATATTGTTACAATAACGGGTTTCAGAGGTGTGTCACTGTCCAGACCAATGTAGCTCAGGCTGCAGGGGGTTTGACATTGACAATCCAATGATCAACAAGACTGATCATGACATTGCTCTCTGCTTGCAGAAAGTTTGTGTAGTTGAAAGGATTGAGCCACTCCTATCACAGAGCGGCTCTATCCTTTCATCTGCATGACACCACCCAGCAAGCTGCCTCCTGATCCTTCCCCTGGTGCCCCATCCATAAAAACTAAAACACCTTCCCACTGTCATGCATCTTACCCACCTCCCAGTCCTTCCCCCGGTGCCCAGTCCATGCCTGCATGTGTAAACAAAACATTCCTGTTTAGGTACAGTACTTATAATTGATGGCACTAATGAGCGAATTCCCATCCCTAATAACCTCCTTAATAAACTTATTAGATCTGTCCAGCTCCTGCTCATAACATTTCAGCCTTTCCCTGAAATCGGGGCTGTCCAGGTAGCAATCACTGAATTCCCATGGAGGGTGATCCATGGTAAATAAAAATGAGACTTCTGTTTTTTTACAAAAACACTGTGGTTGGTGGGAGTATTACTTATTTGTTTTGTCAGGTTCCTCTTCATTTTGTTATAACTGTGGTCTGCTTTCAGTGTGAAGTACTTGAGTTCTCTAGCAGTGTGGTTTCACAGCATGATCAGCTCTTGCAACACACACACTCCCCTGCTAGAATACACCACTTTTTGTGTTGCTGTAGAGTCTTGCTTTAGGTCACCTCACCATCTCCAGGATCTGCTCACTGTGCCATGCAGGGAACATACACTCAGAATTTTTGCAGCTCAAAAGGGGGTTTTCCCCATAAATATATCCTCCATCAACAATATAACTGTATATTTTTGCAGCTCCCTTGTGTCTCCTTTCCTTCAACAAACTAGCTAGTTACTGTCATGTGTGTCTGATCTGCTGCTTTCATTGTCCATCCCTCTCACCTCCTCCTAGCCTGATGAGAGGCCCTCAGTCTTGGTCCCAATGAAACCCCAGGCTATAGCTGGGCTTTATCACCAGCTCCCCATCTTGAACAAGTGGTGATTAAGTGTGAGCTGTTCCTCTGATCCTGGGTGACAAAGCCCTCTCTCTGGTTTCTCAGGAGGATTTTGACTGATGCATTCCTCTCCCAAGCTTGTCCTGCACCTCCCCTGCCTCACCTCCCTGTTTATTTTTAAACTTTGTGTTTATTTACTTTTTTTGTCCAGCAGTACAGTTAACTTACATTCTTACATCTTATATGGAGAGCGAAGGCTCAAGAACAAGGGGACAAGCTATGAAGTTGGGGGGAGGTCTATTCAGGAGACATTTCAGGAAGCACAGTACTTCTTCACAGAAAGACTGGTGGATTCCTGGAACAGCCTTTCAGCAGAGGTGGTGGAGGTGAAAACATTGGTGGGGTTCAAGAATGTATGGGAAGGCATAAGAGAATTTTAGGGGCAAGGAAGAGGGGGAGATAATGGGCAGGAGATTAAGTAGGATCTGTGGTAATACTGCAGGTAGAGAAAAATGGGCAGACTGAGTAGGCCATGCTGCCCCCACCTGCATTCAAATTCTGTGTTTCTATACATCACTTCTATCTTGGTGTGTGATGGGACAGCCTACAGATTTAGCTGTCTAGTTAATTCCAGTTAGTTTGGTAGAGCTAGAAAGCCATCAATGTTTCCTCGAGGGGGTGGTGGGGACCACATCTTAGTCCACCCAGAACATGTACTGCTGTCTTTAGGAAGGTGAGTAGTGGTGTTTAAGAAATGGTCTGTCTCACCCTGGTCTAAGCAGGGAAGAGGTAAAAAATGGAAGGTGGAAGGAAAGGGGAATGGGGGCTCCTGGGTCCCATCTTCCTTTCAGTCCAGCCACATTGGCCTGGGGAATATCTGCTCTGCTCTGCATTACATGAATTAACCAGCTGTTACATCTGTTCTTAAGTATGGAGAGTGTATTTTGTAACTGGGCAGTGAGTTTTTCAATTTTATATATGTCCCATAGGGTATCTTCCCATTGAGTTTTGTCTGAGGGTTCTGGCTTCAGCCAGTGTCTTATGACTTTCTTGGCAGCTGTAAGTAGGTTGCTCATGAGATACATTTGCATTTTATGTTTAATATGAGGGAGAGTGTAAGAGTACTGCCGCCACTGGAGTACGTTTCCTGACTAAGGGGATTATGATACATATCTCTTGTTCTATGGTAGTCCAAAAATCTGATATCATCGGGCAAGACCAAAAAATGTGGGTATGCAGGGCCCCCTCCATTCTGCAACCTCTCCAGCAGGTAGAGGCTCTGGTCCAGGGATAGCCATGATTTGTGGGGTTCAGAAGTATCTGATGGCTGTCTTCCATTTGAATTCTCACCACTGATTAGAGACAGTTGCTTTCTGTTGTTGGTACCAGATTGATGACCATTCCAAGGGTGTTAATGTAATGGAGACTTCCGCCTCCCAAGTGTTTTCAGTAGCTGTCGCTGAGCCCCCTATATGGGTTCCATAGCCCATCTAGATGAAGCAGTGTGGCAAAGTACCTCTTATGATGTTCTAAATAAACTGAATCATTGGAGGAAACTCTGAACTGTCCACCTCAAGGCCTAAATTAGCCTGTAAGTGGTATCAAATCTGTAAATAACAGTAATGGTCTGTTGGTGGAAGGTGAAATTCATTGCGGAGGTGGGAAAAGGTTTTTAAATATTCCTGCTTCAAAGAATTGGAAGGTATGGCTCATGACTAACCTTGTCCAAGTACGAAAAAAGAGAATTTTTTTTTTTAACTTTCTATTTTTGTCCACTTCCCTCACTCCGGAGCTACGCTTCTTCGGGCAACACCTAGGTACCACCCCATGACTTACTTACCTGAATCCCCAGGGGTTCCCCCATTGAGCCGTGGATATACCCCCCAGGTGGGTACGGGACAGGACCACAATGCCCCGATAACTTTCACTGTCTCGTTGGATCCCCCAGTGGTCAGGCAGGCAGTCGCAATCAGGGTCGGTACTGGTGCTCCGTCTACCCATGCTCCAGCAGTGTGTTTTTCCTCCTTTTTCTGAGGAAGTGGCCGGCGCCCTGACGTCAAGGCATTCTCACTGACATCCGCCACTCCCAACCCTCTCTTGCATGCTCCTGTGCTTGCTATGCCTCCAGCTTCTGCCAGAGGCCAGCCAAGCGCCGGGAGAGTGCTCCCCTCCCTCCCAGGAGAGGAGAACTGTCCATCGGATGCTTGATCCACTCCCTTCCCTGCCAACCCCCGACTGCCCGGGCTCATTCCTGAACCCAGGTCACCGGCATGACATGAGGTGTGGCGTCCAGCACCTCAACCCTTGGTGGAAAAAGAGAACTTTAAGTACAGGTTGGATAAGCTTTTTGAGGAGGGTGGTACATTGGCATACTACTAATAAATAGGAGCAATTATGGGCATATAGCCTTTATGCTGCTTACGGCCATTGTGAAAATGTATGATCCAGCTGAACTGGAGAGAAAACTAGGTCATATGCTGGAATACAGAGCCATAGGGCTCCTTTATGGCATTGTTTTGAAAGGAAGATGGTTCACTAGGTCTTAATCAGTCCCAACGTAAGGTACTGGTTACATCTGTGCAATTTACTCCCTCTCCTGTGCCAAACAATATTTGAGCTGGTGGGGATGATGGAAGGATGTGCAGTTCCAAGACTATCCAGCAGGGCAGTGGTGTGGGACCTATCCAGTAAAGAACATGTTTAAGTATTTAGTTTTTTTTGTTTTTTGTTTTTTTTTACCGGGTGGGTGTGCTAGCCATGAAATGACTATTTTCAGACACGACCTGGGAGGTTACAAAGTTGAAATCAGTACAGCAGAATTAAAGTAAACAAATCAAAAATACAGTGGACACATTACATAGAGCAGATGTTAGGTACAAAATTAGGAAATCAATGACATAACAGTCAACAGAGATCAGGATAAAAAATAAACAATACTCCAGTAACATAGCTTCAGGGTTTACACAATGTACAGTAAGCAGTAATAACAAAAACGTGGTAACATTCCCAACAAAGTGCATTGTAACAATAATGAACCTAAGGATATAAAATAGATATATAGAGCATATTCACTGGGCAGAGAAGAGGGTAGAATAAGATTCAAGTAGCCTGAGATGGAGCATAATAAAACAACAACATCCCAAACTTGAGCATAAAGATCAGGGAGAGCTAGCCCCCCCTTTTGTTTTTTGGGAGCTGTAATTTCTTTTATGCTATTTTGGGGAGTTGTCCTGATGACAGAATCCTACAGATTGATTTATTCCATAACTAAAAGTCTTTGCTTTATAGTAATAATGGCAGCATTTGAAACAAAGAAAAGAATCCAAGGAAATATGTTCATCCAAACTTAATGGACCCTATTTAAAAGGGACATGGGTAAAAGGACCCATTTTCTCAAATCTTCCTGAATGCCTTGTTTCAGGCCTGAGTAGTTAAGGGTGTACAAGGAGGTTCAGACTGGCCCCTATTTGTGTCCCAAGATACTGAATGTGGGGTCTATCCCACCAGAAAGGGAATCAAGCCCTCAACTGGGGGTCTGGGGTGAAGAAGTAAATTTGGCATACTTCTGTTTTGTCCTCACTGATTTCATATCCTGTTATTTCTTCCATGGGTTTAAGGCATGCTAACAATGGGGGATGGGACTTGTGGGTTTGGTGATATATAAAAGCAGGTCATCTGCAACTTTGTGCTGATGAGCACCTGCCATGAAGCCTGTGATGGACTGTTTGCCATACACATTCAGCCAGGGGTTCACCATTGAGCACAAAAAGGTATGGGAACAAGGGACATTTGTGTCGTGTTCCCCGTGAAGGGGAAACCATGTTGCTAAAAGAGCCATTAGCCTTAACTGAGATGTGTGGGGTCTTCTACATCCCTTTAAGTAAATCTAGAAACTGGGAGGAATTTGAATTTCAATAGTGACTCATGTAAAAAGACCCATGATACTTGATCAAATGCTTTTTGTGCATTCAAAACCAATATAAGGTTGGGATTTTCCACCGGCTTAGGTGATCAATCAGTAAGATTGTATGTTTGATGTTATTGGCTGTCTGTCCTAAAATACTGGTGAACAGCTTGTAATCTGCATTGAGGATGGATATGAGGCAGTAAGAGGTATAGGCAGTCTGTTGTTTTCTTGGTTTCAAAATTGCAAACATAGTTGTATATCGCCATGTGTCTGGGCAACTGGCTGTTTACAAGGCTTCTTCAAAAGGTTTATGTAGTAACCTATGCAGCTGTTCTGAAAGGGCCTTGTAGAATTCTTGTACGCTATTAGTCAATTCCTGTAACATTTTGGGACAGAGAAGAGCCCCCTGCTGCTCATTTTTAGTGTGGGGAGATTAATTTTGAATAATTTTGTCTGGTGGGTCTCTTGAGTGAATAGGTAAGTATAATGCCATTTGAAGATTTCTAGAATTTCAGCAGTCTTGTGTCTTAGGTGTCCCTGTAAGTGAATACTGTAACTTTGAAATTGTACTAGCTTTCGACTTCTGGCAAAGTCTATGTGCCACTAATTTGCATGCCCTTGATCCCCATTCATAAAATGACTGTCACAACTACAGGAGAGACTTCATCTGATAATTTAATATATCCTGATTTTGGTTTTGTGTGGCTTTAATTTGGTCTACTGGGAAGGTATCTCCCTGCATGTGGGTCAGCTACAAAAAAATGGAGTGTTTTGAAGGCTCTTCATTTTCTCTTTCTTTTCTCTGCATGTTCTCCTCTTAGCACCACTTTTGTGGTATTCTGGGGGGTGCAGGGTCTCATTGTCCAAGAGTTTCTGAGAGATTGCATCTTCTAACATGGTTTTGAATTCTTTCAGAGAAGTGTGGGGGTTGAATCTCCATGTTATTCCTTAAGGGCTGTTATAACATGATATAGTGGTGTGGTCTGCTAATAAAATGGGGTCAGCCTTGGTGGATTGTATCCGTTCTATATGAAAAAGTAGTCCCAGCTGTAGCAGCTGTGGTTAAAATTTGAAAAAAAATGCATAACATCTATCTCAGTGATTAAAGAAGTGCCAGACATCTATCAGTATGATTTCCTTAATCAGGCATCATAAGTGTTTTTGCCCCAAGGAGGAAGGGGGAATGTTGTGGGGTGATAGAATCCATAGAGGTGTTCATCTGAAAATGAAAATCCCCTCCAAGTAAAAGTGCTCTCTTTTGTTTTGCTAGGAGCCTCTGGAATGTGGAAGCACTGCTGCCCGGGGGGGGGGGCTATATACTGCCTGCAGTCAGTGACTTGTCCATCTGGCATACTCACCACCAAGGCTAAATGACCCTATGACCCTCTCTGCCCATGTACTGTAGGACAAGTGAATTTGGAATGGGGAATTTTTAGATAGTAAGATCACTGTCCCCATTTCTAATGCCATTTTTATAGGAAGATTCTACTATTTGAGCAAAAGCCAATTTAAGCAATTACATAGAAACATAGAAGTTGACTGCAGATAAGGACCGCAAGGCCCATCTAGTCTGCCCATTTCTTTTTCTACCTTATAAATGTGCCATCGGCCTTTGCTCTGTCAGTGGCCTATCTATTCATAGTCATTTGTATTGCTCCCTTATGCCTATCCCATGCCTGTTTGAAGCCCTGCACTGTATTCATAGCCACCACTTCTTGTGGTAAGCCATTCCATGCATCCACCACCCTTTCTGTGAAAAAGAATTTCCTCACATTCCCCCTTAATCGGCCTCCCTCTAATCTCATGCTGTGTCCTCCTGCTATTTTTCTTATATTTAAACGTCAGACTCTTTCACCTTGTTTATGCCCTTAAGGTGTTTGAATGCCTCGATCATATCACCTCTCTCCCTCCTTTTCTCAAGGGTATACATATTGAGCTCCGTTAATCTGTCCTCATGTCTTCTGATGCAGTCCCTGCACCATTTTGGTTGCTCTTCTCTGGACTGCCTCAATTTGGTTAATGTCCTTGTGAAGGTGTGGCCTCCAATACTGCACGCAGTATTCCAGATGGGGCCTAACCAGTGTCTTGTACAGTGTCAGGAAACCAAAACCATATTAGGAAGTTGTTGATAGCAGTTCTTGGAATTAGATACTCCTTTCATTGGAATTAACAACACCTTAATAATAAAGGTATATAAGTGATTGACTAATGAAACTCAGGGAGCCTTGCATGTTATTGGAAGCAGACTCCCATATGCATATGTATTAAACTTTTCTTTTTACTACATGCAGTGTTCCAGAGCCTGATTTTAAAGTAAAGTGTAAGAAAAATATATTTTTTCCACGACAACAGAGGGATTATTACCTCCCTCTTACGACTTGTGATACCCCTACTAATACACCCTAACACCCCCCCCTAGCCTTACCTACTGCTTTAGAGGTCTGCTTGGATGATTTTAGGTCATCAGTGATGATGATGCCCAAGTCTCTTTCTTCCTTTGTGACTGCTAGCAACTCCCCTCCCAGCCTATAGGTGGCTTCAGGGTTTCTCTTCCCTATGTGCATGATTTTGCACTTCTTTGCATTAAATCCCAGTTGCCACTCTTCTGACCATTTTGCTAGTTTATCAGATCTCTTCTCATTCTGCCCACCCCATCTGGATCATCTACTCTGTTGCAGATCTTGGTGTCATCTGCAAACAGACAAGCCTTACCCTCTAGTCCATCTGCAAGGTCACTAATGAAGATGTTGAAGAGGACTGGCCCCAGGACTGATCCTCGAGGTACCCACTTGTGACTTGCATCTCTTCTGACTGTATACCATTTACCACCACTCTCTGTTTTCTGCCCATCAACCAGTTTGCCACCCAGTTGATCAACTTCTGACCCACCCGAGCCTACCCAGCTTATTTATCAATCTTCTATGTGGAACAGTGTCAAAAGCTTTGCTGAAGTCAAGGTGGCGACATCAACTGCTCCCCTTGGTCCACCACTCTGGTTACCCAGTCAAAGAAATCTATGAGATTAGTTTGAGAGGACCTTCCTTTGTAATCCCATGCTGTCTTGGATCCTGTGCCCCTATGGATTCCAGGTGTTGCACTATCCTTTCCTTAAGGTGCCTCCATAATCTTGCCCACTACTGAGGTAAGACTGACGGTCTGTAGTTCCCGCCTCCTCCCTGCTACCACTCTTGTGGAGCGGGATCACATGAGCCCTTCTCCAGTCTTCTGGGACC
This sequence comes from Neoceratodus forsteri, assembly GCA_016271365.2. Classification (NCBI taxonomy): domain Eukaryota; kingdom Metazoa; phylum Chordata; order Ceratodontiformes; family Ceratodontidae; genus Neoceratodus; species Neoceratodus forsteri. The sequence continues at coordinate 517,200,768 of CM028137.1, forward strand.
TCTCCTGTGCTCAGAGACTCACTAAACAATTCTGCTAATGGCTCTGCTAGTTCCTCCTTTAGCTCCTTAAGTACCCTGGGATGTATGCCATCAGGTCCCATTGCCTTATCCACCCTGAGCTTAGCAAGCTCTTGTAGGACCCTTTCTTTTGTGAAGGAGTAGTGCTCACCTCCCTCCCCTGTGTCCATGATGCTGAGCTGTGGGCCCTGCCTACCTTCTCTTCAGTAAATACTGAGCAAAAGTATCTATTTAGGATAGATGCCTTTACAGGGTCCTCCTCTCCACATGCTCCCTTTTCTCCATTAAGCTTAGCAATACCCCTCTGGACTTTCTCCTTTCACTAATGTATCTATAGAAAGTCTTGTCACCTTCTTTTACTGTTCGTGCTAGTGTTTCCTCAGTTTGGGACTTTGCCTGCCTTACTGCCTTACCTGCTTCCCTTAGGGCAGTTTGGTATGCCTCCTATCTTCATCCGCTGTGTTCCCTTATATTTCCTGAAGGCCAGCTTTTGGCTCTGACCTTTTCTGCTACTGTATTTGAGAACCAAAGTGGTTTCCTTCTTCTTTGCACTTCCTTTTCTGTCTAACACAATGGGATGTTGCTTCAAGTATTGCATCCTTAATGCTTGCCCACTTTGCCTATGTACCCCTCACCTGTGTTTCTTTTTGCCAGGGCTAGCTTAACTCTGTTGGCCATCTTATCAAAGTCAGCTCTCTGAAGTCCCATATTTTGCCTTGGAATGGGATGATTTAGATGTAGTAGCCAAATTGAACCATACCATGTGATGGTCACTGGCCCCAGGTGACCTTCTACCTGGAGATCTGTAGTCCCTTCTTTGTTAGTCAGTACTAGATCTAGGATAGCCCTGTCTCTTGTGGGTTGCTGTACCAGTTGTTTGAGGCCCTCCCCTGCAGGGAATCCACTATGAGTCTAGTTCTGGCAGATGTTCCTGCTGGTATTGACCAATCTGTATCCGGCATGTTGAAGTCTCCATTATCAGAACCTCCCTTTAGCTGTCATGTTTTGTATATCTTCTAACAGTAATGTGTCTATGTCCTCCCCCTGGTCTGGGGGCCTGTAGACAACCCCAGTTCTTATAGCTGTCCCATTTCCTGTTTCCAGGGTGACCCACAGTTCTTCTGGCTCCTTATGTGTATTCTGAATTTCTGTAGCTTTGATATTTTCATTAACATACAGGGCCACTCCTCCCCCTCCTTTTTGCACCTCGGTCTCTTCTGAACAATACATAGCCAGGTACTGAAGTCTTCCAAGTGTAGTTACTGGTAAACCACATCTCATTAATTGCTACTATGTCCAGTTTAGCCTCTGACATTATTGCCTGCAGGTCTGGGATCTTATTTCCCAGGCTGTGAGCATTTGTGTACATGATTTTCCATTGGCCAGTTTTTGGTGTTCCGCACTGTTTAAATGAGTCTCCTGTAGTAGTATTAATTGGGGTTTCTGCTTTTTTTTTTTTTTTTTATGTTCTGGGAAAGAATATTAAAGGAGAACATATCAACTCACCAAATAGAAAGGCTGGATTGTGGTGGTCCTGGCTGCTCACGCCCCCACCACCAGTGCTCATTCAGCTGGGGAATGGGAACGCCACTTTGCTTCCCATTGTATGCATGTGGACGTACATGGCTGTCTGTAACAAGACTACAACACCAAACTGGTACTGCACTTGTAAATCAGAAAAAAGGTACAGACTCCAGCTCTGAAAATGTATTTTGTCTGTTTTAGACACAAAAGTGACTTGTGCTGGGGTCCAAATATACATATGTCACGAAAACAAAGTCACCCCAGTGCTTCAACAGTTAGAGGTTCATCACCTCCTGATGAAGCACTAACAGTGAAGCACTGGGGTGACTTTTTTCCCCTGGGTGACATGCATGTTTGGACTCCAGTATTAGTCACTACTCTAATGTCTAAAAAGGACAAAATGCATTTTCAATCACAGAGCTGGAGTCTGTACCTTTTTCTGATTTAGCAGTGCAGTACCAGTTTTGTGTATGTGGGGTTAGCCACCCTCATTCCCTTTGAGATCCAACTGAACACAGTTGCTGTTTGCATCTGTCTGCAGCAAGAACCTTGTGCATCCAAATACCTGTTACTGGTGGACATAAAAAACAAGAAATGAGAATGCAAACTTCTAAACCCTGAACCAGTGGGATAATCACAGGACCAATTGAGCCCTCAACTTGATAGGGGACAGAGCTGCTCCCAGGAGGCTCTCCAGGGACTCCTTGCTGGAGCCATAGGGGAGAACATTCTACAAATGTGTCTTCCAAGGCACTGCCTGGGAGATTGTCAAATGCCAGCTGACTCTGTGCTCCTATGGGACAAAAGCATGTTCAAAGAACAGAAGTAGTAAGGGTAAATAAAAGGGAAAAATAGTGACCAGGGGAGGTGAAGAGTGACAGGCATCACCAGTAGTATCAGCACTAGCCATTACCATGGCCTCCATCGGCTGCTTCAGTGGTAGCTAGGATGAGAAGTGTGCCTTGAAGCCATTTTGTTTTCTTTACTTTTTTTGCCTCTTGCTTCTCAGCCTGCTTCATGCCCTCTTTGGACCATATGGATCCCCAACCCTGTCATCCCACCTTCTCCCTGCTGTGCATCCATGGTATCCCCTTCCCATGGTGGAGGTCCTCAGCCTGGCCCAGGTCATCGTAAAGACCATCTCTGTGTACAGAGAGCTAGCCTGGGTCAGTGGATGCAGAGCCTGTGAGCTTCATGCGGACTTCATTTTGCATTGGCTGAGGATTTTCTGTTTTCTGGCACCACCACCCCTCCCCTTTGACACACATGCTGAAGCTAGTGGAACACAAGGCATCCATTTGGCTCAGCAAATGGTGTTCCTCCCTGCCCTTGCTCACAATCCAGCCTGCATTGCCACCTGCAGTCACCCAGATGGCAGTCACATGGCAATACTGGGCGCCCTCCCCAACCCAGGGAGGAAAGTGCCCTGTTGCCATGCCTTTCATAGCCCTAAGCAGGACCACAATGTTGGTTAGTCTCTTCTGTGCACACTGCCTGCGTTTTAAGTCTAGAGGCAGTCTGCAAGGGGAGAGGCATTCTTCTTTGGGCCTAGGAGGCTAGGGTCATCGAGTTGACAATACAATGCCTCTGAATCTTCCAATTCCTTGCACTTCTCAGCTGTGGTGTGATATACTTTCTGCCCATCAGGATACTGGACCTGGAGTTTCCCCGGGTAAAGTGTATGTAACTGATTTATGCTCTCTCAGAGTTTGTTAAATTGATATAGTGTCTACCTTTTTTTCACAGTATTCAGAGAGTAGTCAATGTCCACATACATTTTAGTTGTACTGTAGAACAGTTCCTTTCTCTGCTGTGCTTTTTGCTGCACCATTTCTTTAACTTGGAACATGTTAAACTGGACCAAGATCAATAGAGATTAGGCAGTGGAGGAACGTGGTTTAGGACAGAGGGCTCTGTGAATCCATTCTGTATCTAGTGCATAATCTGTGTCCAGAGTTAAGGCAGTGTGAAGCCAGACAAAAGTCCCTCATGTTATGTCCCTCCAAGTCTTCAGGAAGCTTGCTGAGTTGGATATTTTAGCGGCGGGCCCTGTTCTCAGCATCTTCCTGGTGCTCCACAATGGCTGCCTGCATCTCTGTGAGTGGTAGTAGGGTGAATTCTACTGCTGTCATGCAGTGGGATTGTGTTGTGGCTTGCCATTCCATCTCTACGACCCAGGTCTCTAAATTGACTTTATTTAAACCCCCCTGACGTGTCATTTTTCAAATCCTACCCAAAACCCATTTTCACACGTGACAATGTTGACAGTATTTCATAACGAGACATGTCATGTTCATAAGGTGGTGTAATAAAAAGTTAATGTTGAACATCTGTGGTCAAAACTGACTATTAAAAACAGTTATGAACATTGACATTTTTCAACATTTACTCATAACTTTGCAATATTTTTATTTCTGAACCCACATTTTCAAATTACTCATGCTTTTTTACCACCAATTGAATGAAAATGGCAGGTGTTATTATTAAATCCCCCTTCAAAACCTGTTAAAGCAGTCATTCCACAAAGCAATGTTTTTGGGATGCACTCCATAGCCGATACTTGTCACGTTCTTATGGCTGGGTAAAAAATCAATCAATAAACAGTATTTTGAAAACGCAAGGTTACAAACTAAGAAAATGACATTATGTGTGAACCTCTTCAATTCGCAGTCATGACAATTTCGTTATTATACCTCGTTATAAATTTGTTATCGCCTCTGCACTGTCAATGCTAAACACCTACACAGCAAATACAAGCAAGAAAATATTCAGCATTGACAAATGCTTGTTAAAGCTGTACTGCATATTCTGCACTCTATTTCCTAGCAAGTGTGCCATTTCCAAATTCTTACAGTTTTTATGTTTGCTTGCATGCATGTGCAAGAAACATAGTGCCATCATCCGAGTTTTCGGAGGTGTGTCACCCCCTCTTCCAATTCAGTCAGTGTGTTGTTGAGGCACAGCTGCAGTTCTCCAATGCCTGCTGGAGCTGTCTGGACAGCTCAAAATGCCAGTGAGTATACAGTTGAAAGGGAGCTACGCTGCAGTGAGCAGCGATCGAATATCGCCTGCTCAGTCAAGCTCCACACACACACACACACACACACACACACACGCACACTGGGCGGCAGCGCACATGCGTGCTGGCTAAGCACACTGTACAGCTGGGGGTGCCCAATCCCCCACTCGGCTGTGCTTCGCCCATGCAAAACCTTCCACATGCCACACTGGGTGCCCACCCAGCGTGGCAACTCATGTGTATAGCTGACAGGGGTGCCCAATCCCCATCGGCTCCACTGTCCCGCCCCCAAATTACAAGCGTGGCAACTGATGCTATGGCGAGCGGGGTGCCCAGTCCCGTCAGCTCCATGCCCCAACCAGTGGGTCCTTGCCCAGCGCTGGGAGCCCACCCTAGTGTGAACGCCCCGCTGTCAGTCATTTACAAAATAAAAACCTGGAAATAAAAACTGTCCTTGGCGCTTCTCCCCCCCCCAACAACCCGCACCCACCCTGCGCACCTGCCTCCCCACCACCCATACTTTTTCCAGACCTCGGTGCGACGATCTTCGGTGGACCAGGAACACGTCTTCACTCTTCAAAGCCGACCACGAACTGAGGAAATGCCGGTAAGCTGTATAATGGGATAGATAGGCAGCAAAGTTGAAAAAACCCTATCTCAGGCATTTTTGGGAATTTTTGCACCAAAATTTAAACACGGGGTTTTTGGGACCCCTTCTCATGAATGATGTCACTGTCATGGCATTATTCAGGCCCGAAGGGTGATTTTGCAGTCACTGCGCGAAATCACCTTTCGGGACCGATTAATGAAATGACACTACCAGTGTTCATAAGGTGGGCTCTCAAGAAGCCTATTTTGAAAATTTGGTGGAAAAATTCCAAAAAATGACTTATGAGCATGCGTAGCGCAGTTCCTACGCAGGCTCGTAAGTTCACAAATTTTCAATATTTTCACTCCAGATTTTCAACATTGCCATTTTACCACACCTTCTTATGAGCAGTACAGCTGTCATTTTTCACATCTCACCCAAAATGTGTTTCCGCCCATGTAGCGCACAATGGCGCAGTCGGTGTGCAAAATCAATATGCGGGACAAATTAAGAAAATCACAGTGTCACTGTTCATGAGCAGAGGTCTTAAAATGGCTATGTTGAAAATTTGATGAAAAAATTCCTAAAATGACTGTTTCTGATGCGTAGCGCGCGGTTCCTACGCATGCTTTCGTAAATTCGCGAATTTTCAATAATTTCACTCCAGATTTTCAACAATGCCATTTTACCACACTTCCTTATGAACAGTACAGCTGCCATTTTCATATGTCACCCAAAATGCGTTTTCGCACATGTAGCGCATAATGGTGCTGTTGGTGTCTGAAAGGGACACATTATTTATTTAGCTTTTGTTGACCGGGTAAGTGCACTAGACAAATACTGCCTATTTTCAGGCATGACCCGGGGGGAAGGGGATACAGATGAATGGCGACTGACCTTGAACCAGATTAAGCTGTTGGTGGTATTTTTAGTGAATGAGGGAAATTTGGCCAGGACACCGGGGAAATTCCCCTACTCTTTTCGATAAGTGCCATGGGATCTTTAACATCCACCTGAACTACCACCAATCCAGGCAGATGGGACCTCGGTTTAACATCTCATCCGAAGGCGGCACCTCAGAAATGCAGCACCCTCTCATGCTGCATTACAGTGTCAGTACTGGGATATTAACCCAAGTGCCAGATGTGGGAACTGAACCCACAGCCCTCTGATCTCCCGGCCTCAGAGGCGAGTGTGCTACCTACTGAGCCACTGACACTGACAAGATTAAGAAAATCACAGTGACACTGTTCATGAGCAGAGGTCTTAAAATGGCTATGTTGAAAATCTGGTGACAAAAGTCCATAAAATGACTGTGTTACGAGTGAGCATTGCACAGTTTCCATGCACCATCGTAAGTTCATGACTTTGTAATATTTTCAGTCCAGATTTTCACCAGTGGCATTTTTCCACACTTCCTTATGAACAGTACAGCTGTAATTTTTCAGAACATGGACGAAATGTGTTTTCACACTTTCAGCGCAGAGATGCGTGGTCGCTGTGGGAAATCATTGTTCGGGACAGATAAAGAAAATCACAGTGACACTGTTCATGATCGGAAGTCCCAAAATGCCTGTGTTGACAATCTGCTGTAAAAAATCCCCAAACTAATTACATTATGGGTGTGCGTTGCACAGTTTCTATGTACGCTCATGACTTCACCAGTTTTTTTAATATTTTTACTGCAGATTTGCAACATTGCCATTTTTTACACATCCCCATGAACAGTACAGCTGTCATTTTACATCCTGTTCGGAATGTTTTTGCACCTGTGGTGCTAAATGCCGTAGTCGCTGTGCATAAGCAGCTTTCGGCTAACAAACTGATATTGCCACTGTTCATGAGGTGGGGTCACAAAAACACCATGTTGAAAATTTGGAGTGAAAATACCAATGAATGCCTGAGGTATTAGGGTTTCCAACCATAACGCCCAACCCTGTAGAGAATGACAGGCATCAGGGATGTGATTTGGGATTCTTGCCTGTAATGCTCATACCATTCCACACCCTGCAGCCAGTGAGAGGCATGAGGTATACCTTGGACTCTTATTTAAAGTTCCCCCATTCTCCTATACACTTATCTCACCATACTTCCTGATGGAATGGGGTGTGCATAAGGGCCAAAGACCCCCAGGCACACCGTGACACTTGCCAGTGTCTGCAGGGTGGGGTGTGGTGAAATGGCGTGGCCATTATGCCTGACGACCCAAAGGCACACCCCAATGCCTGTCACTCTCTGCAGGGTGGTGGTGGGGTTGGCTTCAGCTCAATACTTCACTGCCATTCCTATTATGCAGCTCTGTAACTTCTACACTACCACTGCCAATGCCAGCAAGCAAACATTCGGCATTGACAAATGCTTGTTATATGCTGTTTTCAGCATGCAGTGCTCACGTACTGTACTTTCATAGTTCTTGATTGAATATTGCACCTTAGATAGTTTATCTTCCATAGGAAATGTACAAGACATATGATGTTGCTGACAAGATTTTTTCATTTCTCAGTGTTCATGTAAGATACCAAAAACAAACAAAAAAACATAGGAATTTCCTTTGATGTTTATCATGCCTTACATTTTGATTTATTTAATCTGGTAAATCCATCGGTTGAATAGCCCATTTACATGGTCAACAAGATACAAGTAAAAAGGCAAAAACACAGCAAGATAAAGAACAGTTACCTAAGAACTTACCGTAACAGTAGATCTTTGAGGGAATCTCATCAGGCCACACCTACAGGACTATTCGCCGCCAGGTGCTCAGACCACACGGAAACTTTTCTGTAGCAATCTATCAAGGGCTGCCTACAATGATGTCAGATGCTGATGTCCTGCAGCATATAAGCGTAGGTGGCCCCGCTCCCTCCTCAGTTCCCTGCTGGAGACCATACTCAGCAGGCCTCCCTCTAAGAAGCCAGGGGGGAGAGAGACCAGCTAAATCCAAGGGCTGGAGCAACAGATGAGCCATCCTGGAACAGGAGACAGCAGCACTGAAACTCTGAACACCAAGGGGATGGAGAGTGGGTAGGCATGACCTGATGAAAGAAATTCCCTCAAAGATCTAGTGCCACGGTAAGTTCGTACGTAACTGTTCTATCTTTGGGGATATCTCTTTCATCAGGTCACACCTATAGAACAAGTCCCAAGTAGTAATGACAATGACACAGTCTGGGTGGCAGGATGCTAGAGGCCTAAGAAAGAAGGCCTTGAAGTACAGCTAGACTGAAACCTGCCCTTCTCCTTGAGGCAATGTTCAGGCTATAGTTCTTGGTGAAAGTGTGCAGTACTCAAAATTGCAGCAGCACAGATTTCTACAGCTGAAATATTCCTGAAATAGGCAAGAAAAGTGGCCATGCCTCTGGTGGAGTGGCCATGAACAACCCCAGGAAGTTCCTTACTGTACTTCCAGTAACAAACAGTAAATAGAGTTGGCCAACCACTTGGACAGACACTGTTTAGAAACTGGAGAGTCCTCTTTCCCAGGGGCAAAATAAACACACTGTGAAGACTTCCTATAGTCCTTCGTATGATGTGTATAGTGCCTGAGTATTCTATGTACATCCAAAGTATGGAGCAATGATTTCTCTGGATAATAAACTGGTAGGTGGATGGTTTAATTTAAAGTGAACTCAGACACCACTTTAGGTAAAAACATTGGGTTGGTACACGAAGTCTTTGTAGAAAATCAAATAAAGAGGCTCACAAATAAGAGTCTGAAGCTCGAAAACACTTCAAGCAGAAGTTATAGCAACAAAAAATAACACTTTTCATGACAGAAAGTGTAGCTCACAAGATGCAGCTGACTCAAAAGGAGCCAAAGTAAGCTTCTCTAAAACAAAATTCAGGTCCCAAGCCGGGACTGGATTGTGGATAGGAGGCATCAGATGCAGAATGCCTCTCAAAAAGGTACAGGTCACATCCAATTGGGCCACAGTACAGCCCTCATGGAAGGCTGATATGGCAGACAGGTGCATCTTAATGGAGGAGTATAGCAGGCCTGCATCCGACAAGGGGAGCAGATGCACTAGAATCAGATTTACTGGGTAAGGGAAGGGATCCAGGTGATATGAAGCGGCCCATAGAGCAAAATGCTTCCACTTCATGGAAGTAGGTAGCCCTGGTGCAGGGCTTCCTGGCAGCCACCAGAACATCAGCCACCTTCAGGGACACCCTAAATCTCACAATGGCTATGTCCTCAGGAGCCAAGAATGGAGATGGAGTGACTTGAGGCTCAGATGGACAAGAATTCCCTGATCCTGTGACAGCAGGCCCTTTGCACAGGAGCAGGGTTACTGGAAGTTCCACTGCCAATTGTTGTAGTGATGGAAACCATATCTGACAAGGCCAAAAGGGTTCCATAAGCATTAGAGTGCCCCCTCCATTTGGAGCTTGATGAGCACCCTCTGAGTCAGGGGAAAGGGTGACCCATGATAGCAGCGACATCAGAAATAGTGAGGACAATAATGGCAACAACTACAGAAATGGCAACTGGGAATTCCTCCCTCCCTGAGTTGCAGCCCTGGAGTTGGAATCCTAAGTAAGGGGTGTGTGTGTGTGTGTGGGGGGCCCACTGCAGATACAAATGTTGCCAAATCTGCAGTCACCCAAGTTCCCTTACTGTTTTCACATGTCGCTGTTAAATTTTTACTCATTTGACATGGTACCGGGGAGAGGGAGAAAAGGCATAGAGGAACCTCCCTGTACAAGAGAGGGACAATGTGTCATGCCAGAAAACTCCAGGCCCTGGAACAAGCAAGCAGAAAAGCAGCAGTTTTGCACTGAGTGGGGATGCAAAAAGGTCCAACTTTGGAAGATCCCACCTGTTGGACAGGTCTTCCACTACAGAGGTCAGCAGTTCCTACTCATGCATTCTGGACTCTGACCTGCTTAGCCTGTCTGCAAGGACGTTTTGAATGCCCAACAGGTCTAGACCAGGTTCTACAGCCCAGTACCAGACTCCCAATGCCTCCCTGCACAGGGAGTAAGAACAAGTCCCCACCTTGCCTGTTTATGTAATAAACTACAGTGAGGTTGTCTGATTGCACCAGCAGACGTCCCAGGGACAGATGGGTCTGGAGGGCTTGCAAAGCATACAGAATGGCCCTGATTTCCAGAACATTGATGTGGAGGAGGGTCTCCACTCTGGTCCACATTCCTTGGGTCTGAAAAGGGCCCAGACGCATCCCCCAGCCCTGCCCTGCAGCATCTGTGGTGAGGATCTGCTGAGGAAAGGAACCCATTTCAGCAGGTTGTTGGGGTCAATCCACCACTGGACCAGAACCTGCAGTTCTAGATCGTTGGTGCGCTGATCCCACTGGACCTGGAGGGTCCACTGGGGGATCCTTATATGCAGCCTGGCCAGGGGAACTGTGAAAATGGCAGTAGCTATCAGGCCCAACAGCCTCAGGAATGTCCTGGCTGGGACATACCTGTTCTGAAAAAACAATTGGTCCTGAGCTATGAGGCACTCTGTCCTGTCCTGGGGCAGGAAAGCTAGGCCTTGGGCCGTGTCCAGAATTGCACCCACATACTGCAGACACTGACAAGCTGTCAAGACAGATTTGGGACACTGACAGAGATCCCGAGGGACTCTAGCAACCACCTGGTTCGCTCTAGGGTCTGAGCCAGTTATTCCTTGGACTGGGCTTTGAACAAACCAGCTGTCCAGATAGGGGAATACATACAGACCCTCCCTTCTGAGAGTTCCTGCCACCACTGCTAAGCATTTGGTAAATAACCTGAGGTACCTCCTGTTGGTGGGGGGGACCTTGATATGCAGGTATGCAGCTTGCATGTCCAGGGAGCATATCCAGGGGCATCAGGCTTTGCACATTGATCATTTGGAATTTCTTCTACTGCATGTAGACATTCAGGTTCCTCAGATCTAGGATAGGCCACAAGTCCCCTGTGGATTTGGGATCAAGGAAGAAGCGGGAGTAGAACCCTGTGGGCCTCTGATGTCACAGCACGGGTTCTATGCCCTCTTTTGCAGTAGTGTGCATACTTCCTCTAGCAGCACTGGTATGTGATCAGGGGGTAAATTGAAAGAACAGGGGGACGGTCTGGAGGCAGCTCCAGAAGGTCTAGAGCATGTCCTTGCTCTATCAGTTACAGGACCCAAACATCTGTCATAAGTTCCCACCACTGTTCTAGGTGGACGGAGAAATGACCCCCCAACCACCACTTCTTGGCTGAATACTGGGGAGGTGGTTGGACAAGGAGTGATGCTGAAGCAGACCCGGCAGCTGAGGCCACACCACCACCTCATGGACTCTAGGCAGGGCCGGTTTTAGGACTTTGGGGGCCTCCAGCAAACTCAATGGCTGGGGCCCCACAGATGGCCCCCTCAGATGGGGGGCCCCCCACACCCCGACACACAGACTAGTAACCTAAAGGCAAGCAACACTAATCTAGAAATACATTTATAATTTATACTGTACTTGCAAAAAATGTTCCTCCAGCTGTCACTCATTTTTCTAGCTCTGTTGCTCTCCGTCTATTCAGTCACCTCTCAGCTCCCACTAGTAATATACAGGTATACTATTATATATGTAACTCTGACAATAATTTGGACTGAAACAAATGTTCAGAATACAGCCTCCGATAACAGATACACAATGACACAGTTGCTCAGTTATTAACTGTCATCATGTATATGTTGTTGTCAGAGAGTGAGGCTAAAGGCTGTCAAACCATTTATTTTTCAGTTTAAATTATGGTCTAGTCGAGACCATCTCATCTCTAGCCAATCTCTTAGTTATATCAGTATACTATTACTGACAGTAGTATTTACATGCACATACCTAAAACAAGGAAGCATGACAAGGCACTGGTCTATCTCTGGGTGGTGTGTAATGCTCCTCCTCCTTTGGGTCTCTCCTCAGCTTCATGCACCAGCAGTTTTCTATGGCTGGTTTGGAGGATTTGAAGGTGGCTGGCCAGCTGCTTGCTGCAGTGCTGCTGAGCGCTTTAAAAACAAATAAATAAATGATTTACAGCCTTGTTCTCAGCAAGCAGTACTAGCAGCAGCAGGCTAGCAGCAGGTCGGCGACGGCATGGCAGAAGTGAGATCAGGAGCCGGGAAGGTCTGGCTGGCTTCTAGCTGCAGTGAGCGGTGGTCCTCTCTCTTTCTCCTCCAGCGGCTTCAACAGAAAATTTCTCACTGATGCTCTGGAACTGGTCCTCGGCTGAAAGGTTCCAAGAGCACCAGAGGGACTGCTTTTATGCTGCCAGCACAGCTGCAGACCTGAGGGGGGACAGAAATTGTCAGGTCTGAGTGGGGGGAGGTCAATAATAGCAATGGACAGAGTGGAGCCCTGTGATTGGCTCCAACAGCATCTCCCACGTCAGCATGTGCAGCACAACAAGGGGACGTGGGGAAACAGCAAACAAAGCTCAGAGTGATAGTGAGTAGCATCATGGCATGGACTGGCTGAAGTTAGCGACAGAGCACATGGAAGTTTATTGGCATTTGGAGAAATGGGAAGGCGGCGGACAACATTAGTTTTAATTTTTAGTGAACAGCAACAGCCAGCCAAAAATCAGCAGGGCCCCTGATACATAAGGAAGGCATGAATAATGGCATGGACTGTGGACAGGTAACAGGACAGCATGGTGGTTCGGCATTCGCCATTCGGAGAAATCAGGCAGGCAGGTAGACGGCGGGTGGGGGCAGCATGAGTTTTAGTAAAGCCGTATTGCTGAGCTTGTTGCAGCTGCTATATGTTGATTAAAGAAGTGCCGTGGGGATTTGGTTTGAGAACATTACATTTTGGTTCCAGACTGTGACACGGAAGTAACAAATCTTGCTGTTGCTGAGTGCTGGGGCCCACTTCAAGTGCTGACTGTGCCACATGCTACATTTGGGAGCCTCCCGTGGCCGCGGGGTTGGCGGGTGCCTAACGCCGGCCCTGACTCTAGGGGTTGGTACCTGTGGTAGTGGTAGGGTTGGCAAGACAGACCCTGCTCTACACTTGCCTTGTGGTCTAGACTCTGCCTCAGTTCTGTGGGATGCCTTATGAAAGAAGGACCGCCAGTCACTCCTGGGTTGTGTATGGTAGAGGGAGTGGACCGACCTCAAAGCCCTCCCTGAGGCTTGCAGGTCATTAATAATATCCTGCACATCTGCCTCCAAAAGTTTGTGTCCTCTGAAAGGGGCATTACTTAGAAACATAGACGTCGTCGGCAGCCGGGGACTGTATGATCCATCAAGTCTGCCCCTGGTTTCCTATCCCCCCTATTACTTAGCTGCTTGCTTGAGTATCCCACATGGTCTGTCCCATGCCCGCTTGAATTCCCCCATCTTGGCTCCCACCACCCCCTCTAGCAGGCTATTCCCTGGTTCCACAACCCGCTATGTGAAGAAGAATTTCCTCATATTGCTCCTGAACTTTCCTCCCTTAAGCCTAAGGTCATGTACTCTAGTCCTGTTGAAGTCTTAACTGAAAGAGGTTCTGCACGTGCACCCTGTTTTTGCCTTTAAGGTATTTAAATGTTTCAATCATGTCCCACAATTCCTGCGTTGATCTAGGAAGTATAATTTGAGGTCATCTAGTCTTGCCTTGTACAGTTTCTGATGTAAGCCCTGCACCATCTTTGTTGCTCTTCTCAGTACCATCTCCAGCCTATCTATGTGCTTTCTGAGATGTGGCCTTCAGAACTGGACACAGTACTCCAGGTGAAGCCTTACCAGGGACTGATACAGGGGCATGATTACTTCATGCCTTCTGCTTGTGATGCCCCTTCCTATGCATTCCAGGATGCCACTAGCCTTTAGTGCTGCCTTTTCACATTGTTTACTGACCTTGAGGTCATCTGATATGATCACCCCGGGTCTCGCTCCTCCAGTCCCTAGTAGCCACTAGCTGCTCTCCTCCCACTGAGTACAGTTTCCCTGGGTTACGTTTTCCCAGGTGCATGACCTTGCATTTTTTGGCACTGAATTTCAATTGCCAGGTCCTGGACCACTCTTCCAGTTTTTGGAGATCAGCTTCCATGCTATGCTGTCCCTCTGGTGTGTCCACCCTGTTGCCGATTTTGGTGTCATCTGCAAACAGGCACACCTTTCCCTTCAGTCCATGGCCCCAGAACCAAGCCCTATGAAACCCCGATAGTCACCCTCCCCTCTTCAGCCATTCACTAATACTCTCTGTGTTCTCCCATGTAACCAGATTCTGACCCAGTTCATTACCTCGGGCCCGACTCCCATGTTCTCCAGTTTTTTTTTTACTAGTACCCTGTGTGGAATGGAGTCAAAAGCTTTGCTGAAGTCCAGGTAAACCACATCCACTGCCACACCCTAATCCACTGTTAACATAGACTTTGATGGCAGATAAGGACTGCTTGGCCCAGCCAGTCTGTCCATGTCCCTACCTATTGGATAAGCTGCAGATCCTAGTTAACGCACAGTCTACTTCTTTCTACCCATCAGAACTCTTATGTCTGTCCCATGCATTCTTGAATTCCCCCACTGTTTTTGATCCCATGACCTCCTCAGAAAGGTCGTTCCATGCGTCCACCACCCTCTCCATGAAAAAAATACTTCCTCATGTTGCCCTTGAGCCGTCCCCCCTCTATCTTCAAATTGTGCCACCTTGTTCCTGCACATCTCTTTCTGAAAGATGCTACCCTACTGGACTTTGCTTGATTCCCTTGAGGTACTTGAAAGTTTCTATCATGTCTCCCCTCTCCCTCCTTTCCTCGAGGGTATATATCTATTAAGCTCCTTTAGTCTCTCTTCATATGGCTTCTGGTGCAGACCCTACACTATTTTACTTGCCTTCTTCTGGACTGCCTCCATCCTGTCTATGTCCTTGTGGAGTTGGGATCTCCAGAACTGCGTGCAGTACCCCAGATGGGGTCTCACCAACTGTCTGCACAGAGGAATAACAGCTTCCTGTTTTCTACTGGTGATGCCTTTTCTAATACATCCCAGTATCCCCCCAGCCCTCCCTACTGCCTTCTCATATTGCTTACTTACCTTTAGGTCATCTGATACGACTACCCCCAGATCCCTTTCCATTTTTATTGTTGTTAGTACCCCCATTGTGTACTCTTCCCCTGGGTTTTGTTTCCCAGGTGCATTACTTTGCAATGAAGCTTCGCTGCCATACTTTTGACCATTCCTCCAACCTTGCCAAGTCCCTCCTCATCCTTTCCACCCCCCTTGTGTATCAACCCTGTTGCAGATCTTTGTGTCATTTGCAAAGAGGCATACTTTTCCTTCCCATCCCTCTGCAATGTCACTTACTGTATAAAGACATTAAAAAGGACCGGACCAAGTACTGAACCCTGCTAGTAACCCCCCTTTCTTCGGGGTCGACTTCGTTTACTATTATCCTTTGTGTTCTGTTGTGCAGACAATATTTTACCCAGGTTACTACCCTGGGACCCACTCCCAGGCTGGTTAATTTGTTTATTAATCTTTTGTGTGGGACTGTGTCAAATGCCTTGCTAAAGTCTAGGTAGGCCATGTCCACAGCCCCTCGCTTGTCTACTACTTTGGTCACCCAGTCAGAGAAATCTATTAGATTTGTTTGACATGACCTTCCCACTGTGGATCCATGCTGTCTTGGGTCCTGTGCCCCGCTAGCCTCTAGGTACTCAACAATTCTTTCTTTCAGAAGTGATGCCATCATTTTCCCTACCACTGAGGTCAAACTAACAGGTCTGTAGTTTACTGCTCTGCTTTGCTCCCACTTTTGTGAAGAGGAATCACATCCACCCTCCTCCAGTCCTTAGATACCAGACCATCCTCCCATGATTTGTTAAAAAGGGCAGTCAGTGGCATCATTAGTTCTCCCCTTAGTTCTTTTAGAATTCTGGGGTGAATCCCATCAGGGCCCATTGCTTTGTCCACCTTCAGTTTTAGGAGTTCTTGCAGAACCCTTTCTTCTGTGAATGGACTGGTATCACCCCCCATCCAGAGTGCTTCTATTGATTCGATTAGGTACCTCCCCTCTTCCTCTTCTTTTGTGAATACTGAGCAGAAGTATTCATTCAGTATCTCTGCTTTTTCACTGTCGTCCTCTGCCCACCCACCCTCCCTTTATTAAGCCTTACTATCTCTCCCTTGGTCTTTCTTCACTACCTAATGTACCTACAAAAGGTTTTATCCCTCTTCTTAACCAAGTTGGCTATCTTTTCCTCAGTTTGGGCCATTGCTATTCTGACTGCCTGCCATGCTTCCTTCTGCTTTAACTGGTACAGTTCTCTGTCCTGCTGCTTTTGTGTTTCTTATACTTCCTGAATGCTATCTTTTTCTCCCTAACTTTCTCCGCCACCTCTTTTGAGAACCATAGTGGTCTTTGTCCTTCGTTTTGATTTATTTGCTTCACACAAAGGCTTGTTAACTCTCTGATGGCAGTTCTGATGTTTCCCCATTGTTCCTCCACTCCTCCTTCTTGCTCGTTTGCTAGTGCTTTTCTGAGACACTCTCTCAGTTTGACAAAGTCAGCCCTCCTAAAGTTCAGTACCCTCACTTTTGTATGGATTGACTCTATGACTGTTTATCGTGAACCACACTGTTTGGTGGTCACTTGTTTCCAGATGGCTACCCACTTCTAAATTTGAGTTCCTCTCTCAATCCCTGTTTGAGAGTACCAGGTCTAAGATTGCTCCCTCCTGAGTGGGTTTCATCACTAGCTGTCTGAGGCATGCCCCCTGTAGAGCATCGAGAATAACCCTGCTCTTGGATGTGGCTGCAGTAAAGGTGCTCCAGTTAACATCTGGCATATTCAAGTCCCACATCAGCAATATCTCCCCTTTTTCTGCCATCCAAAGGATGCCTTCTATCATTTCCTTGTCCATTTTCTCCCCAAGACTGGGGTCTGTACACAACGCCCGTGCAGATTGTGGTGCCATTTCCTGTCTCCAGGGTGACCCACAGTGCCTCCTCTCCTCCGTGTTTACCCTTTAGTTCTGTTGCTTTGAACCCTTCCCTTACATAGAGAGCTACTCCTCCTCCTCTTCTACCCTCCCTATCTCTCTTGTAGACTGTGTAACCTGGTATGTTTCATCCCAGACATGGTTCTATGTGTACCATGTCTCTGTGACTGCCACGATATCCAGGCATCCCTTTTCCATCAATTGATGACCCAATTGAAAATATCCACCAGGTTTGTCTGGCAGGACCTCCCTGCCATGAAACAGTGTTGATTTTTGTTGAGCTGACCAGTTTGCTCCAAAAAAGCTACGATTCTTTCCTTCAGCAGGGACTCCATCAGTTTTCTCACAACTGACGTTAGACTAACCAGACGGTAGTTTTCTGGCTGTTCCTTGCTTCCACTCTTGTGGAGTGGTGCTACTGTTGCTCTCTTCCAATTCTCCGGCACCTCCCCGCTCCTCAACGATTTGTTGAAGAGCACTAAGGGGGTTGCCAGTTCTCTCCCAAGTTCTTTAAGTATTCTTGGGTGTATCCCATCTGGCCCCATAGCTCTATCTACCTTTAACTTGTCTATTTCCTCTAGGACCCTTTCCTCTGTGAAGGGATCTGTATCTATTTCTTCAATTGGACACTTCTTTATGCCTATTGTTGATCCATTTCCATCTGCTTCCTGTATGAAGACTGAGCAGAAGTACTCACTGAGTGTCTCTGCCTTCTCCCCATCTTGCTCTGTGGGTTGTTTGTCCTTTTTTGTGATTTTAACAATGCCCCTGTAGTCTTCCTTTTTTCACGTATGTACCTATAGAAGGTTTTGTTGACTTTTTTTTACTTCCTGAGCAATCCTAACCTCTGTCTGAGCCTTTGCATTTCTTATCACTTTCCCGGTCTCATTTAGTTTCTGTTTGTATTCTGTTTTGTCCACCTCATTCCCTGACTCCTTGTACTTTCTGAAGGCTATGCACTTCTTTCTCACCATGGTTGCCACCTTCTTGGAAAACCATAGTGGGTTTTTCCTCCTTTTGTTCTTCATAACCTGATGGGCACACTGTGATCTGACCATGGTTACTGCATCCTTCAACCTTGTCCAGCATTCCTCAATGCTCCCTTCTGATGTGTTACTAAGGTGGTCCCTCAAGCAGGCCTTCATTTTTGTGAAGTCTGCCCTCCTGAAGCCAAGGATCTTCAGTCCTTTTTACCCTGAACCATACTGTGTTATGGTCACTATTGCCCAGGTGGTTCCCTACCTCGATGGCCAGAATTCTATTGCTATTTGTCAATATCAGATCTAGAATTGCGTTAACCCTTGTGGGTGATGTCACTAGTTGACTTAGGCCAGCTTCCTGTAGTGTGACTAGGAATTCCCTGCTTTTTTGTGATGCCACTGTGGAGGTACTCCAATCTATATCCAGTAGGATGGAATCCCCACCAGCACCACGTCCCCTTTGTCTGACATCTGGAAGATGGTTTCCAGGATTTCCTTATCCCTGGCTTCCTCCTGATTTGGGGGTCTGTAGATTATTCCTACCCAAATGAGTTTCCGACTTCCAGTACTGACTGTGATCCATAGATCCTTTGTTTCCCCTTGTGCCTGCTGCATTTCTGTAGCACTGGTGGTATCCTTAACATAAATAGCTACTCCCCTCCCTTTTTCCCAGTCCTATCTCTCCTGAACAAGTTATACCCTGGTATAGTCACCTCCCAACCGTGATTGTTTGTGAACCATGTTTCAGTCACGGCAACCCAGGCTAGTCCTGCCTCAGCTATTGTGGCAGTGAGGTCAGTCATCCTGTTAGCTGGACTACATGCATTGAGGCATGGCGCTGACCATCTTTGATGTGTCACTTTGTTTGTCATGCCCCCTTAATCTTATTCTTTATCCCTTTGACTTTTTTTTACGATGGACTGCTGAACATCAGCAGCAAACCCTGACACTCTCAACCAAAAATGCCTCCTAAGGCAAATGGCAGTGGCAGCTGCCCTGGTGGAGGCATCTGACACAACATAGTTAGACCTCAAGAGGTACTTGCCCACATTAGCTGAAGTCTGGAGGGCCTTGAGCAGCTCCTGTCTCTGGGTACCCTCTGGGAGGGCCTGAGCTGCTGCTTTGGTCTTCTTCTAGAGGATGTTTTAGAACCTGAGCATGTGGGCCATGTAACTGGTTATGCTGAGGCCCAAAGTGGCTGAAGAAAAGGTTCTCATGTGCCAGAAATCCCAGTTTCCTTGACTCCCTATCCAGGGGAGGGAACTGAGGTGCTTAGGTACCTCAGACCTATCATGGGATGCCTTGATTATCACTGAATCAGTCTCAGGTTGAGCCACAAAAAAGACTTCCCTGAGGGGGCTTTGTCTACCTTTCTGGGCATGGCAGTAATCACGTTTGGCCTATTCTAGGCTGCCACAGTGGCATCTTCCAATGCAGCCACCAGAAGGGGTATAATCCATGGAGTAGAGTCTGGAAGGTCCTGATACTCCACCTGGTTCCTCCTAGTAATGTCCTCCTCCACATCATCAAACCACATAGCAACCTGGAGTTGCTTAATCATGGTAAAAAAGGAAGGGTCTTCAGGAGGGGACCTAGGGGTATGCACTGTAGAATCCACAATCCTGGTGGAGACTGTGGAACCAGCTCTGTCAAAGTCCACATCCTCCCCATTCAGGGGGAGGGGAGCAGGATGATACTCGTGCTCCAGGTCAATGGGCTCTGAAGAAGGCAATGGGAGGACAGATGACAGTGACACCCGGGAAAGGCCAGGGCACGGCAGCCATATGAGCACTGGTGCAGGGCCTACTCCAATCAGCCCTGACATTGCTGGGCCTGGGGTAGGGAAGGAGATGCTGTATAATGGCTGCAAAGTAGGAGAGCACCGTCTTGACATCAACAGTGGCCTGCGTAATAGGGACATCAATGGTGGTCTGTGTAGTGGTGGTGTCCTGCGGCAGCGATGGGAGTGGCTGAGGTCCTGACATCTAAAAACCAGCACCAGCCAGGGATGGCTCAGTGGAGCCCGTTGCCAACTGACCATGCAGTTCCAGAGGTCAAAGCAGCAAGGCTGGTGATGGCGACACAGGCAACCCCGATGTCAACAGCCTTTCAATGGCATGGAAGGCCAGGCGGAACTCACTGCCAGAGCTAGCCTGGAGGAGACCGAGGCCTGGGCTGCAGAAGAGGTCAACAGTGAAGCTGACAACAGCACTGCCTCAGACAATGCTGAAGGATGCGGGGACTGGCAGTGCATCTGGGGGGGATGGTCCTTGCTCCATTCCCTGTCCCATTGGGAGTACTTTTCAGCCAATTTTTCCCAGACCATGGAGACCTGAGAGCCCAAAGAGTTGTCTGATGACCTGAAAGGAGTCCTATCCTGAGGTTCCTGCTCCAGGGCTTTCTGGGGGAGCCACTGGGTTGCTTGGCTGAACTTCTGGCAGAGCTCACAGGTCTGAACATAAGAAAAAACAGAACATAAGAAAAATGTTGGCATATGCGGAATGCGTGATTCATCTTGTCTACCCAAAAGACTACCCCCCATGTTGCCTGCAACCTAACCTGCCCGCAATGCCTATCCCATGCAAGTTTGAAATCTCTAATCGTCTTTGATGCTACCAGCTCCTGGGGCAGGCTGTTCCATGGTTTCACCACTCTCTCCATGAAAAAGTACTTCCTGAGGTTGCTTTTGAACCTACCTCCCACCAACCTCAGATTATGGGCTCTTGTACGTGCTGTTGTGTTGTGCTGAAATAGATTACCTGCCTGAGTTGTGTTTAGACCCTTCACATACCTAAATGTTTTGATCATGTCACCTCTGTTTCTTCTTTGCTCGAGGGAGTATAAATTTAACTCTGAGTTGCACCTCACACATTTTGTGGTGTAGACTCTGCACCATTTTTGTAGCTCTTCTTTGCACTGTCTCCAAACGGTCAATGTCCTTTTTGAGGTGAGGTCTCCAGAACTGACCACAGTATTCCAAGTGTGGCCTTACCAAGCACCTGTAGAAAGGTATGATAACTTCCTGCTTCCTACTAGTAATGCCCCTACTAATACAGCCTAGGATGCCATTTGCTTTCTGTGCTGTCTTCTCACACTGTTTTCCTACCTTTAAGTCGTCAGTGATCACTATGCTGAGATCTCGTTCTATCTGTGTTTCTTCGAGTTGATGTCCTCCCAGTGTATACTTATTTCTTGTGTTCCTTCTACCTAAGTGCATTACCTTACATTTTTTGGCATTTAATTTTAACTGCCAAGCCCTTGATCATTCCTTCCACTTTCTAAGGCCAGCTTTCATGTTGTCTACCCCTTTCTGTGAGTCCACTCTGTTGCAGAGCTTATCGTCTGCGAACAGGCAAACTTTCCATTTCAAATCATTTGCGAGGTCTCCTATAAAGGTGTTGAAGAGGATAGGTCCCAGTACTGACCCTGTGGGATGCCACTGGTTACACTACCCTCCCTCGACAGAGATCCATTTACTTGCACTCTCTGTGTCCTATTGTTTAGCCAGTTGCTGATCCAATTAACTACCTTTTGTCTGACTCCTGTATGTTCCAGCTTGTTTGTTAGCATTCTGTGAAGGACGGTGTTGAAAGCCTTGCTGAAACCCAGGTATACAATGTCCACTGCCCCTCCCTGATCCACTATTCTGGTGACCCAGTCGAAGAAGTCGATCACATTGGTTTGACAAGATTGTCTTGCTGTGAAGCCATGTTGCCTTGGGTCCATTTTTCCGGTATCTTTCAGGTATGCCACTATCCTCTCCTTTAGTAATGACTCCATAATTTTCCCTACGACTGAGGTCAAACTGGCAGGGCGGTAATTTCCTGCCTCTTCTTTGCTCCTGCTCTTGTGCAAGGGCATCACTGTTGCCCTTTTCCAGTCTTGAGGTATTTCCCCACTGTCTATTGACTTGCTGAAGAGCTCAGCCAGTGGCGTGGCTAGTTCCTCTCGAAGTTCTTTTAAAACCTTAGGGTGTATGCCATCGGGTCCCATGGCCTTGTCCATCTTAAGTCTACTCAGCTCTTCTAGGACCCTTTCCTTTGTGAAGGAGCTAGTGCCTACTCCCTGACCATCATGCTCTGTCTCACCTAGCGTGGGACCATCTTGGCTTGGGCCATGACAGCAAACGCAGAGGTTGTGTTTGTCTCTGGTGTAGATCTTCTTACTGCTACAGCAGCAATGGAAAAGGTTTGCAGGTTCTTGTGGTCTCAACATACATAGCTAGGGAAATCACTTTATAAAGTGATACTACTTAAGTGAGAAAAATAAAGCTGAAGTTTTGGTGCGCGACTGAACAACAAAGTCACCGTGCAGTTTGTGCAAGTATGGTCAATGGCAGGATAAGATCTGAAGAGGGAGCAGGGCCACCCACACTTACATGATGCAGGACATCAGAGTCTAACGTTGTCAAGGGTGGCCCTTCATAGACTGCTACAGAAAAATTTTCGTGTGGTTCTAGCACCTGGCGGCAAATAGTCCTATAGGTGTGACCTGAGTGAGTTAGTTCATTAGTTAGTTGTTTCACCAGGAAAGACATACTGAGCTGGAAACAGCTCTTTTCCAGATGCGTCCTGGGAGGAGGGGGTAGCAGAGGATCCTGAATAACAATTAGAAATTTTTTTTTTCAGTGCCATGATTCTTGTGGAAACCATGTTGGACACTAATCAGGGAATGATTATACAGTATAATGTAGGCATTTCTCAGTTGTCTGTAGGTGTTCCAGTCAGATAATAGGCCAGATTTCCAATATTGATCCCAGGCCTTATCTTGAAGATGCATGGCTTTCTGGTGATCACTGTTAAACCCTTTGGCACAGAGACCTTTAGCCCTACATCACTTTATGGAGGCATGTTAACACTGTTGAAGTTGTTAATGAAAG
Source organism: Neoceratodus forsteri (assembly GCA_016271365.2). Classification (NCBI taxonomy): domain Eukaryota; kingdom Metazoa; phylum Chordata; order Ceratodontiformes; family Ceratodontidae; genus Neoceratodus; species Neoceratodus forsteri. Next base: position 517,223,660 of record CM028137.1, read on the forward strand.
AATCGAGGGCCTGGTCCACAACTGGGAGATCTAGTACTAGTGTCCAGTTGATAGCTTTTAGACCAGTGGTTCTCAAATGGTGAGGCCAGCCTCCCAAGGGAGGCCCCAGCTTGTTCCAAGGGAGGCCCAGTCAAGTCTGAGAATGTACAGTATTTAAATTCCAAGTTTTGGCTGTTTTGTGTGAAAGGATAAAACAAATTAAATATGGATAATTGCAGGTGAGATTCTTTACTTATGCATAAATTTGTGACCAGGAAGTCCCCATTGAGCCAAAGCTTGTTTATAGATATGTATTTATATGTAAATTAATGCCTGGAAGAGGCATGCTGAGTCAAGGCTCATTTCTATAGTAGGTATTTATATGTAAATTAGTAACTGGGAAAGGCACAGTGATCTGATGCATATTTTGAGGTGTGACCTGAGGTAAGAGTACAGGAAGTTACCTAATTGCAGGGTAAGAGGGTGGGGAGAGATGAAGTCGCTAGGTTAGTTGTTCCAGACAGAGAGGAAACAGAGTAATAAGGGCCAAAGAGTCAGAAAAAAGGAGTGACAAGTATAACCTGGGGTGCCTGGTCAGGGGTGGGAACCTGGGGTGCGGGTCAGGGGTGGGAGCAATAAGTTGAATAAAAGGAATATACTCAGTCAGCTTTATTAGTTTCACTTTATTCCTGGTGTACTTAATAGCCGTTAAGCGGCTTCAGCAGGCTGCGCACCAGACCCACCATTTCTCAAGACCGGCCTCCTGGAGCCCACGGCCGGATCCCTGCACCAGGTACGACCACAAGCTTGTCTCGGAGCCTGGTTCTCTGACACTGCCTCCTGATAGGTTACTGCCAATACCAGCGGCCTGTGATTGGTCGGGATGGACTCTGGCAGCACGGCCATTGGTGCGCCTTTTTGCCCTATTCTCCCAACCTGCTGTCTTGTCTCTCAGCATCTCTCCAGCTGGATACTTGGTGATATTTTGTCCCACCCCCACCAGCCTCTTTCAGGCCTCCTTTAAATAGGCTTGTCGCCCCTCCCACCCTGTTTGCTGTCCTCCCATTGGATCAGCTATTCCTGTCCCTTACCACTCCTCCTCCTCCTCAGGTGTGCATTCCTCTGTGGCCTGCCTATCTGCTACTTTATCTTCTTATCTTTTTTTTTTTTTACCCAATTATTTTACCAGGTGAGACACACTAAGCTGAAAGCTTGTTTGCAGGTGCAACCTGGGAGCACGAGGAAGTTAAGTGACTTGCTCAGGGTCACACAGTATGCAAGTGGGGGCTGTGGGATTCAAACCCAGGTCTCCAGATTTGCAGCTCAGAGCCTTAAACCACTGCGCCATACTGCCTCCTAACTTAACCCTTCTTAGCTAACTCCCACTCCCATCCTTGATCTCTCTCTGACTCTGATCCTTCCCCTGACCTAATAATGCTTATTAAGGTGTTTCTACTGGCTATGTGCTTTATCCCCTGTTCCATTCCCCTGGGGAACAACCCAAATCATTCTCATCCTCATCATACACCCCTCAATGCCCTGCACTATAACCTTGGCATGGCCACGGGGATATATAGCATGGATAACTTCAACCCCTGCTCCCCTCTATGGTACTTGGCTACCTTCTGATACTAAATGCGCACTGCCCACCGATGATCCCCCAGACCATGTTTGTACACCACAACCTATCCAAACAGCGGTGGCACTGTTGCGCCAAAAGGCATAGGAGCAAAACAATCTGGCAAGCCTACAATATGCTGAAATCCTTTCTCCTACAAATTCTCCTTATGCTGCTCCTGCTCTCAGGAAATGTTTACCCCAATCCAGGACCACCTGGGCAGCCAGCAGAGTCACCAAGAAGGAGGGCAGGGACACTCACCGTGGCATCTATCAATGCCTGCAGCATCCTTAACAAGCTTGATTCCCTCCAAACATAGATCCTACAGCACAACCCTGATGTCCTCTCAGTTGTTGAAATGTGGCTAAACTCTAAAATCCCCGACACCTCTGTTTCAGTCCCTGGCTACTGCATATTCAGGCAAGACAGGATTGCTAAGCAGGGCCGGGGCTGTGCCATCTACCTTAGGGATACCCTCACGGGTCACATCCTCCCATCCCCTAGCCTGGGCAACTCCTCTCAGGTCCTTGCCATCAAAATCCTCCTTGGTGCACATAACAAGGAACTTACTGCTGTCTCAGTTTACCTGCCCCCAAGAGACCAGGCCTCTGGCTTCCATAGCATCATGGAATATCTAAGGGTCCAGCATCATAACTCCGAAACCATAATTATGGGTGATTTTAACATTAACTGGCTCTCCCCTGAGGCTTCTACCTATAAGGATGCAGTCACGGCGCAGCACATCACTCAGCTTGTCAATGCTCCCACCAGGTGTAACTATAGGACAGGTTCCCTTATGCTTCTAGAATGGATTCTGTCTAACCACCCTGAATGTATTTCCAATGTTTCTGTACTCCCGGATACAATAAGTGACCACTCGTCTGTCATCTGCTCCTGGTGTAACAAATTCCACAAGCCCCCTCGCAAGCTAATCTATGCAAGGGTTATTAAAAAGGGGCAACTTCAGTTACTAAAATTCCATTTAACCAGACTGAACTGGGCAGTGCTTGACACCCTCAGTGACACTAACAAAGCCTTGGACCTATTTATCAAACGTTTCAATGAAGCCTGTGACATCTATGCACAGGTGAAAAAGATGAAGGCCAAACGACAGACCAACCCTTGGGTTACTACTGACCTTTTAATTCAACTCAAGCACAGAGACCACCTCTGGCATTGTGCTTGTGCAACTCCGACGCAAGTAAACATACAAAAATACAAAGCAGCCAGAAATGATTGCACTCGAAAGATACGGAATGCTAAATGCATCTATTACAAAGAGGCTCTGACCAACTCTTGGGGCCAGGGGAAAAACTTCTGGAACAACCTGAAAGAACTCACAGTCAAGGATCCTAAAGCGCCACCCACTATGCTCAACCTTCATGGTACTCCTATGCTCGACCTAGGTACCATCACCAGCACTTTTAATAATGCATTTACGAACCTGGACAGTGTCCTTCCTCCTAATTTCTTCGACGACCTCCCCTCCAGCACCTCCCACGATCATACAACTCCACAGTTTTTCTTTAAAGAGGTTCCACCACAAGTAGTTAGAAACTTTATTCAAAAGGCCATCTGCAAACAAAGGTACAGTGGTGACTCCCTTGACCTTAAACTGCTGGCACAAGTTCTCGATGAAATCCTTGAACCACTGACAAAGATCTTCAATCTCTCACTCAGACTGGGCCAATTCCCATCTCTCTAGAAGAAAGCCACTGTCACACCGGTTCACAAAAGTGGTGATAGGACGCTCCACATCAACTTCAGACCTATGTCACTCCTCCACCCATTATCTAAGGTGCTGGAGCGTATAGTTTCAGACCAACTAAGTTGAATTCCTGGATAAATATGAAGTCCAGTGCCCCGAACAGCATGGCTTCAGAAAAGGGCACAGCACCACCACTGCACTACTGGAATTTACAACTTTCATCCACGCCATGCTCGACAAAGGTAACTGTGGGGGGGGGGGGCAGTATTTATAGACCTGACTAAGGCCTTCGACACTGTTAATCACCCTTTACTGCTCAGGCAACTGTCTTCCATTGGGATCTCTAGTGATGCCCTTCCATGGTTTACCAGTTACCTTGATAATCGGGTCCAACGTGTGAGGATAGCAGGCATCTCATTGGATGAAAAGCCAGTCCTCTCCGGAGTCCCCCAGGGGTCTATTCTGGGCCCTTTACTCTTCTCCCTCGTCATCAACAGACTCCCTAGTGTCTGCCACCAAAAAATATTAGTATACGCGAATGATGCAGTCCTGTTTTCCAGCCACCATGACATTACAGTCCTTGAATCCCAGCTACAGCTAGACTTCAAGCGTGTTGAAGACTGGTTGAACTCTCATAAACTTGTCCTGAACCACAGCAAGACCAAAGCCATGTCCTTCTGTAACCCACGGAGCAGGCACAATTCTGTCCCTCACCATCAAGAAGCACACTGGGAACCCACTCAAACATGTCAAGGAGTTCAAGTACCTTGGTATCACGCTGGATAGTACCCTCTCCTACACTCAGCATATTGACACTGTTGCCAAGGCCGCCAATATACGGATTGGTCTGTTACACAAACATAAGCACTGTATGTCTGTGGATGCCCTTAAACTAGCCATCTACAGCTCTGTCACATCCATCATTGACTACAGTCTTGCCATCTACGGCTCTGCCTCAACAACTGCCCTTCACAGGATCTCAGTTTCACTCAACAAAGCCTGCAGACTATTAACGGGTGCAGCCCGACAAACACACACCTGTGACTTCTAGGCACAAACCGGCTGGCTACTCCTATTCAGCAGAATACAATACCAGACCTGCTTACTTACCAAAAAGGTTCTCCTTGGACTCATGCCCCCTGGTGTTAGCACACTCTTTACTGCCTTCAGTGGCACTCAGCATACGTGCGGGTCCCAATCTCTAACCTTGCAGGTTCCCAGATGTCGTACCTCCATGGGTCAGCGGTCCTTTACCCATAGAGCTCCTCTATAGTTCAATTCCCTCAATAAAGAATCACTTTCTTCTACTACACTTGGACCCTTTAAAAGGAATCTCAGACTTTACCTCACCTCTTCCACTCAATGTGACTGTTTCTCCGAATAGAGTTTGCTCTAAACACCACCCAGCTCACTCTTATCCCGCAGCCCACCCTTTCCCTAGTTACATTCTCTCTCTGGTACCTGCCATTCTTCGTGACTCCTTTCTTGCTCCCCTTCTCCACCAGTACAAGACATCTTCCCCCTTCCACCCACTGACAGTGGCCCATTAGCCTGCCCACTTTCTCTCCCCATCTCACGCCTAAATTCTTATTTGCTTCTTAAGCGCTCTATCTCTTACTGTTACCTCAGCCAGCTGCCTACTCAAGTTGTTCGCTGTATGCATATTACCTCAAAGTGTGTTGCAACTGTATAATTTTGGTATATTGTACATTCTTTGACAACCTTTGTATGTATGTTGCCCTTTATCCTCTGATGTAGAACCTTTGTAAACGAGTAGTTTCTGCTCAAAGGTATTTGTAATCCTAGAATGTAATAAATAAATAAATAAAAAAAAGTAGTATTTATTTTTTTCTGTGGGGAGGGCCAAGATTTTTTCCAAATCTGAGGGAGGCTCGAAATCTTTTTCATGGCTTGGGAGAGGCTCACTATCACAAAGTGTGAGAACTAATGTTTTAGACTGTGGAGAAAAGAGATGCCTCCTCAAACTGGGACATTCTATGAGTTTAGGAGGGGGATTAGGAAAATTATTTTCCAAATACAATATACTGGGGAATCATCACTAAGGAAATATGATAGAATCCCGACAGCTTTGATTCTTTTGGCTCTATTAACAAGCACCCAGTCTAGGAGTGTGTGATTCTCAGATTTAGTTTAGTCTAGTGGGTTCCTCTATAAGCTGAGCAAGGTGGGCATCTGCTAGAGTTCATCTGCAGCCTTTCTGAGTCAAACTTAGCTAATTTAGATTAAAATCACCACATACTGTACGTTCTCCAAGGGTCTGATCAGAGAGACAGTTTGTGAGGGAGGTCCGTGCTTAGGAAGGAACATTTGTGGGGATTATAAATGCACCCTATGCAAAGAGATTTGACCCCACCCAGGGTTATGGACACAAATATGGATTCACACGGGGAGTTCTTTAAAGAAGTCAAATCGATTTATCTGGCAGAGAGGACAAATTGAACACTGAGCACGACACCTCCTCCTTTTCTTACTAGTCTGCCTGTCCTAAAGGCCATAGAACCTGGTAGTTCAATGTCATGGGATTGAATATTTGTTTTTAGCCATGTTTCTTACATGCCAATTATATCTGGGGTATAATGGTGGGTTCAAGCTTCCAGTTCATACAACTTAGGCCTCAGACTGTTTCTTTCAGTCCCATATTACTGGCCCAGCCGGGAACAGCAGGGGAGAACACTCTGGTGTTTGCTATAACAGGGCTGGGATTTAACTCAACATCTCCTGATAGCAATAGAATAATAAGAAGCATAACCCACGAGTGGAGCTAAGGGGTTGTAGACTGGGCAGCCATCAACACCTGTCATGAGTCTATAACCATTTCCATTTCCATTTCTGAAGAGTTCACATAGGATCAATATGTCACAGGCATTTCCTAGTGACCCTGATGGTTTATTAGGACAGGGCAGAAAATGCTCTCTACAGTGCCCACAAAAGGGGGTTGCACATCTCACAACTAGGATATCACAGCAGATAAATAGAGCAATGTATACTGAGGCTAGGGTAACTCCTGGTAGGGCTATGTCAAGGGGACAAGGAGCCAGGCCTAATCAGTCAGAACAAGCAGGGCAGGAGGTAGTTACCACATATGAATAGCAGACACTAAACGTGAGACAACAGGTGCCGTGGATTAGTTCCACTCAGTGATGGAGTTTTACCAGAAAGTACCCTAACTTAACACCATTAAGCAACAGTAGTTCCAGGCAAGCTGGAAGATCAAACCTAGAGCTAGAGCAGGTAACAGTGACACCAGAAATAATGTTAGCAATCCAAGTGGCTACGTAAGCTGGTAATATGCAAGAAAAAGTAATACTCATGTATTGGCAGGCACCAGAGTTAATGATCAGCACTGTAGTGTAGGCTATACCAAGTACTCCTGCTTAAGGTTATAGTGAGGTAGCAGTTAGCATTAAGTTAGTAAGACTTTCAAGTACGAACACCGTGGAGATTAATAAGGGCACTTTCAGAGGATAGTGTACTTACACACAGTGCCTAATATAGTGATTACAAGATGTCTGTAGTTTGCATACAACCATATTCTTGACCAGAAAACCAACAAGTACAGAAACAGACAATGCTTTAGCATAGTACCCTCTACTTAAACAACAGCAGCAAGCAGGAGATCCTCTTATTGTAATAGCCAAATGTTTATGGTACCTCCATTTTACTTTCTGTAGCTCTCCGTCCTGGGCTAGCAGGTAGGGGACTCAGTTCAGAACTTTGTGGTAAAGTGAACGTTTTAGAGGGCAGCATGACAGGAACCCGGACACCTACATGGCTGACTCCCAGGCACACTCCTGATGTCCTTAGCGCAAAGACTGAAGCATGGAAGGACCGCTTGGGGGCAGTAAAGAAATACATGCTGCTGCCCTCCAACAGGTCAGTTTCTGCAGAAAGAGGGGCGGCAGAGCTGGGTTCCAAAAAAAGGAGTAGTTTATGGTTGCCCCAGCAATCGGTGGCAGGGAGGGGGGTAGGAAAAGGCTGAAGAGCACCCCTCACGACCCGAGGCACGGTGGTCTGGCAGCTCTGCCATGTGGGTGCTGCAGCTGAGGATAAGTTCAAGTGTAGCCCAGGAACAAAGGACTTCCTGGTTCCTCCTGCCACCCTCCGATCGGTCAGTTTCTGCAGGAGGAGGGCTGGCAAAGCTGGGCACCAAAAAAGGAGCAGTTTGTGGTTCCCCCAGCAATCAGTGATTGGAGGCAGGTGGGAGGTAGGCAAAAGCTAAAGAGCCCCCTCGCGACCCCTGGGGCACAGTGGTTGGGTGGTGTCTGTGCATGGCTGATGTGGTCGAGGATAAGTTCAAGTGTAGCCAAGGAACAAAGGGCTTCCTGGTTCCTCCTGCCACCCTCCAATAGGTTTCTGCTAGAGGAGGGATGGCACAGCTGGGCTCTGAAAAAGGGAGCTGTTCATGGTTCCTGCAGCAATTGGTGGGGGGGCAGAGGGGAGACACTGAAATCTTTGATTCCCCCCAAAAGAAAAGTGAATTGTATAATTAGCAATATATGCATATGCTGTGGGAGTTGGGAAGCAAATCTAGCAATTTTATTATAGAGGGTCCTCATCCTGGACAAAGCACCCTCACCAGCTGCAGAACAAAAGATTATAGTCCAGGATAGGTAGACGGAAGCTTCATGCTAGCAACCTTCTAGTGCCAGAAATAAAAAAAAGTTTTATCTGAACAGGGTGCCAAGTCTAAGATGAACTGCCTTAATTATGTTAGAAATATGCTGTTCTTAAGAGTTTACACTGTCCAGGGAAGGAGAGCCGAGGTATTTGAAAGAAGACACTTTTCAATGGGAGAACCCCTTCCCAAGAGTACTGGGAAAATAACTGGGGTAGTGTTGTGTTTTTTATGTGGGTTGAACACCATGGCTGCCCTTGGTTTTAGACTCATTCCAGACCAAGGCCAGACTTTAAAGGGTGACACAGGGCTTGCATCAAACCTGCTTTTTGGCACAGCTGCGCTGAACACCTTTCCTGCAACAACACCTGATTTTCTATTCTCCAGCACAGTTGAGGCAGTTTCCTCCCTTTATGGTAACTTCACCTGAATGCTGCAAGCTAGACTAGGGAAAAGCTGGCCTAACTTGCGGCACTTGGTGCATAGGATTGAAAATCCTGATTACTGGCCGGGAGAATGCTGCAAGCCCCTTGTGCCATATGACTGGTGCACCATGGGCTTGAGGCATTCTCGGGGCTCTGAAAATCTGGCCCCAGGTTTTGTTTTCATTAACCATTTTTGGATAGTTTCAAAATATGACTTCAAATTAAGATTTAACTGTGCCAGAGAAGAGCCACTGGTAAAAATCACAGCGTCATCGGCATTTAGCAAAATATCAGTTCTGCTACACGTTAATGGGTGAGAGTTCAGAAACAGACTAAACAAAAGGGGCCCAAGGACTGAACCCTGTGGGACTCATGCTTATGGGAACCATGGGAGGAAAAAGCCATAAATTCTGATGCACTGGAATAGAACAGTTTATTTATTTATTTAGTACTAGGATTACAAATACCTTTGAACCAGAGATTCATTTACAAAGGTTCCATGTCATATGACAATAAAGGTGTAACACATCAGTATTACATCCAAACATACTACAGGAATGGTCGGAGACATGGCATATGGGTTTCAACGCCAAGAAGTGCAAGGTACTGGACTTCGGAGCAAGGAACCAGGGGAGGAAGTATCAGTTGGGAGGGGTACAGTTGGTAAGCACAGTGGAGGAAAAGGATCTAGGGGGTACTAATAACAGGGAGTATGGACCACTCAGCTCAGTGCAGGAAGGCATCTGCAAAGGCAAATAAGATGCTGTGGTGCATAGCGAGGGGAATCTCCTCCAGGCACAGAGAAGTGATCCTATCCCAGTACAGGTCACTGGTCAGGCTGCACCTGGAATACTGCGTGCAGTACTGACGTCCATTCCTGAAGAGGGACATCAGATTGCTGGAGGGGGTGCAGCATAGGGCAATGAAGATGATACAAGGACTTGATGGAAAATCCTACGAGGAGAGGTTGGGAGAGCTGCAAATGTGTTCTCTGGAAGAGAGGAGGGATGGGGGAATATGATCGAAACCTTTAAGTACCTAAATGGTATTGACAAGATTAATACAGAAGGAATTCTTCAGATCAGAAGCGGGAGGGACACGAGAGGGCATTGGCTGAGATTGGGGGGGGAGATTCAGGAGGGCAATCAGGAGACACTTTTTCACGGAAAGGGTGGTAGATAAGTGGAACACTCTGCCCAAGGAGGTGGTATCATGTTGAACGGTATGAGGATTTAAGAGAGGGTGGGACAGAGTGACAGGGGGGTGGTTATGAAGAGGGGAGGGTGGGGCAGCTGCAAGTTGAAGGGCTAGCTGCACAATTGAGCAGACTCGATAGACCATGAGGCTTGTTTCTGCTGGCGTTTCATATGTTCGTATGCTGGGGCCCTGGCATAGAAGGCATGCTGGGATTGTGATGTACGGCAGAAAGGAACCATGAAAGGGGATTTGTTGGCACCACGTGTGCACCGCGTGAAGGGGGTGGGTTACTTACCGTAACAGTCGATGTTCGAAGGAATCTCTGTCATTAGGCCACACCTATGAAACTTAGCCATCAGGCACTAGGCGCTAGGATCACATGGAAGCTTTTCTGCAGCAGTCTAGTAGGGGCTGCTCATGCCAACATCAGGCTCTGACATCACAGCCCTACATAAGCATGGCAGCCTCACTCTCTCCTAAGTTCTTTCCTTAGCTGGAGGCCATAGGAGACAGCTGTCCCACCAGGGAAGCGAAGAGAGAGAGCGAGAGAGAGAGAGAGAGAAGGTACCCAGCTAGCAAAAAGCCTGCAGCAACAGGACAGCCGAGCTGGAGATAAGACAGAGAGAGAGAGAAAGAGGGAGGGACGGCATGACCTGATGACAAAGATTCTCTTGAAGATCTACTGTTACGGTAAGTTCTTACATAACTGTTCTGTCTTCTTTGGGGATATCTCTGTAATCAGGTCACACCTACAGAACGAGTCCCAAGCAGTGCTGAGAGCAAAAACAGTCTGGGTGGCAGGAGGCCAGGGCCTTAGAAAGACAGCCCTGAAGCATAGCTAGGCCAAAGCCTGTCCCTCTTTTGGAGGCAATGTCCAGACTGGAGTGCTTGGTGAAAATGCAGACAATACTCCCAAGTCATAGCAGCACAAATCTCAGCTGCTGACATGCCCCAGAAACAAGCAGCAGAAGTGGCCATGCCTGTGGCTGAATGGCCAGAACCACACCAGGAAGTTACTCACCATATTTCCTGTACAAAAAGTCATTATTATTTATTTATTTAAAAGTTTCACCAGAAAAGTACACTGCGCAATTGAAACTGCTCGTCTCACGGTACGTCCTGGGGGAGGGGGGTACATGTGGGGAAAGGATACATACACAATTGCCATAACAGGTACAAAATACATATATGAATGCTGGATACATTGTATTGATAAAATAGGTTACAGAGTCAATACAACGGTTAGTCACACATACATAATACAGTTAAAATTAGGGTACAGGGCCGGCTCAGTAGTGCTGAGGGTTGAGGCACTGGACGCCACACCTCGCATCATGCCTGTGACCCGGGTTTGGGAACAAACCTGGGTCATCGGGCATCGGCAAGGAAGGGAGAGGATTGAGAGTCCGAGGGACAGCTCTCCTCTCCCGGGAGGGAGGGGAGGCATTTGCCCCGTGCTTGGCTGACCTGATAGATTGCATGGTGATCACATAGGGCTTAGGGGAGTGTTCCTGATAGTACTATACGGTGAGGGTGGGAGGTGAAGGCCCAATCTATGAGTGTGTGATTTTGGGTTTAGTGGTTTTGGCAGTTTGGCTCATTTATTAGTTGGGTGAGGTTGAGGGAAGTTATGTCATTTCAGGTTTTACCAAGGGATGGGGACAACCAGTTGTGATTTACATCACCGATTAGATACAATTCTCCATTTGTGATAAGTGTTGTAATAGACGTAACAAGCTCAACAGTGGTTTTGGTATTCAGTCCGGGGCGACAGTGAATCCCACCTACATAAATAGGGATGGAGAAAGGCATTGCAAGCCTTAGGACTAGTGCCTCACAGGTAGATGGTACGGCTCAGGATAGGGTAGTAATGACTTGGAGAGTAGAGGCGGTGTAAATTAACACCCCTCCTCCGCGGGTCCCCCGGTCTTGGTGGGTGAGTGAGTAGCCCTGGATGGAGATGGCAGAGTTGGGAGTATGCTTGGTTAGCCAAGTTTTCATCAAAATGAAGATGTCTGGAGCAAGAGAGACTATTAGTGGTTGGAGTAGGTCAAATTTTGGAAGCAGACTGCATATGTTTAGATGTATTATCTTTAACCCGCGTGGGAGAGAGATGGCTGATGGCTGAGATGGCTGATGCAGATGGGTTAGGGCTCGGGCTGTAGGCCTGGGGCTGGTGCCGTGGGCTGTACCTTGGGAGGGGCCTGGATTTGGGCTAACATCACCAGCTGACAACAGTAGCAGAGCAATGATGATGAAGTGGAGTTTGGTGCTTTTGAACCAGGATTTGGAGCCTGGGTTGAAGGAGGAGGATGACGGGGTGCCAGGTACAGGAGGCAACCAGACAGTTACATGCAATAACAGGAAGACAGAGTTTGGATTTTGAGTAACCGAAGCAGATGGGTGGATGGTTGAATGCAACCACTGCTGACTACAGGCAGATGGGATCACAGCTAAGTGAAATTAGGGGTCATGAAGGAGAGGGTGGGAACGGTTGAGGGGTGGAGTGTAGCATGTTGTGGATGCATTAGTTTAGGGGAATGAGGTAGGAGAACAACTAGCAGACAGGGGCATAGGATCCGTTTAAATAGTACTGCATAAGGCATTATTAGTGTAGCCTATAAGATGCAGCTAGGTTATGCTTGCAATAAGCCAAATTTAGTGAGGATGAAGTTAAATATGAGAATGATAAAGAGTTCTGAAGAATAATCAGCATTCAGTGCGGTAGATCAGCAGATGGGATAGACAGCACTGACAATTTCTCAGGCAGTGATCTCACAGTAAAAAAAGAAATGACTCAGGAATGAGGTTCTACCCCTTTAAGAGAGAGAACGCGAGAGAGTGAAACCCGAGAGAAGAAGGGGCGGGTCACTGGGAGAAAGAAAGTGTATTTAATAAAGTGTGGGGGTGGAGGAGGGGGTTTCGTGGGGCAAAAATCACCCAGAGAAAGAGCTGCAGTAATCCAGCTCTTAACCCTATATAAGGACTTTTCCCAGGGTAATGAAATAATAATAGGAACAGTCCAAGGGCACTGCTCAGTTGGAGAGGTAGTCTGTTAAGCTGGCTCCAGGTCCAGTAAAGCAACTTCAGTTTCAGCACCAATCAGAAGGAGGGTGCCTTTTTTCAAATTGCACCGTACCTTAGGCTGTGGGGAGCAGGCGGGCGGCTGATGCCTAGAGGAGATTCGAACCCCGAGCGGTTTGATGTGGAGGAGCTGGCCTGTTTAGGCCGCAAGATTCCCCTAAGAGAAGGAGAAAAACTGGGAAATTAGTAGTGGGCAGAGGGGGAAGGAATTTAGAGGATTAACAGCCACAACAAAAGGACATGGCTGGGTGTAGTTTGAGCGAGGAGACAGGGAGGAGACTCAGAGGATTAGCCAGGAGGGAAAGGAAAGCAGGGGCGGAGCCCAGGAAAGAAAGAAAAAAGAAATAGAACAAACAGACGGGGGATGCGGGCTGGGAGTGGCTGGCTGCTATGGGCTGGGGGTGGGGGGAGTCAGACCCCAGTTCAGCAGGGGCAAACAGACCAGAAAAAAACAACATGAGTTAAATTACACTCAAGCTGCAGTTACAATTTAAATTACACTCTAAGCTGCAGTTCAAGTAAACAACAGTGAACACTCTAATAATTAAAAATCACCTAGAGAAAGAGCTGCAGTAATCCAGCTCTTAACACTGCTTAAGGGCTTTTCCCAGGGTAATGAAACAATAATAGGAACAGCTCGAAGGCACGGCTCAGTTGGAGAGGTAGTCTTTTAAGCTGGCTCAAGGTCCAGTAAAGCAACTTCAGTTTCAGCACCAATCAGAAGGAGGGTGCCTTTTTTCAAATTACACCGTACCTTAGGCTGTGGGGAGCGGGTGGGCGGCTGATGCCTGGAGGAGATTCGAACCCCGAGCGGTTTGATGTGGAGGAGCTGGCCCATTCTGGGCACAATGTTCCCCTTAGGCTGTGGGGAGCAGGCAGGCAGCTGATGCCTGGAGGAGATTCGAACCACGAGTGGTTCAATGTGGAGGAGCTGGCCCGTTCAGGGCACAAGGTTCTCCTTAGGCTGTGGGGAGCAGGTGGGCAGCTGATGCCTGGAGAAGATGTGAACCACGAGCGGTTCGATGTGGAGGAGTCAGCCCATTTAGGGCACAAGGTTCCCCTTAGGCTGTGGGGAGCAGGCAGGTAATGCACTTAGCCAACCATTTGGACAAGCACTGTTTAGATACTGGAGCACCAAATAACTAAGTGGACTTTCTGTAGTTCTTAATAGGGTGTGTATAGGACCCAAGAATTCTATGTGCATCTAAAATATGGAGCAATGCTTCCCCTGGATTGGCATGCTCTGGAAAATAAACAGGCAGGTGGATTGATTGATTCAGAGTAAACTCAGATACCACCTTAGGAAGAAACTTAGGAATAGTCTGTAAAGTCTTTGTGAAAAATCAAATAAGGCTGCTCATGCATGAAAGCCTGTAGCTCTGAAATTCTTCGAGCAGAAGTAACAGCAAATAAAAATAATGCTTCTCACGACAGAAAGCGTAGCTCGCAGAACACGACTGGCTCAAAAGGAGGCAGGGTCAGCTTCTCTAGCACAAAATTACGGTTCCAAGCCGGGACTGGATTCCAGATAGGAGGTTTCAAGTGTAGAATGCCTCTCAGAAAAGTATGGGCCACAGTATAACCATCAATAGGCACACCCTATTTTATTGTTCACCTGTACTGTTCTCTATCAAATACACTGAGATGCAAACCTCAAAACCCTTTACCATAGAATCAGTAGATTCGCAGCTGGAGCACCCTCCAGAGAACATCATTGTCTGGTCCTCCAAGTCCTATCCTGGCCCACCCTGGAAGGCAGACTAAAAGACCCATCTCTCTGCTTAGCATACAAGCTAAGGCTGCCCAGTGCCCTCCGAGTTTAGCAGAGTTGCTGACAACGAAAAAGAACAGTAGGACACTAAGGTCGAATATCAGTCACCTTCTGGAAGACTCCAAAGTGAGCAATGGCTACATCTTCAGGAGCCAGGCATGTAGCCGGAGGGACTTGAGAACTGGATGGATCAGACTCCCCTGAGATTGTGTCAACAGGTCCCTGCAAAGGGGCAAGGGTACCGGAGATTCCACAGCCAAGTGTTGTAGTAATGGAAACCATATCTGATGAAGCCAGAACGGAGCCACCAGAATTTGGGTGGAATTCTCCATTTGTAGCTTGATGAGCACCCTCTGAATCAGAGGGAAGGGTGGGAAGGCATAAAGAAACCTCCTTTCCCAGGAGAGGGACAACACGTCTCGCCAGAAAACTCTAGGTCCTGGAACTGGCGAACAAAAATGCAGCAGTTTTGCATTGAGTGGGGATACAAAGAAGTCCATCTCTGGACAATCCCACCTGTCAAATAGGTCTTCTACGACTGAGGTCAGTAGTTTCCACTCATGCATTCTGGACTGTGACCAGCTGAGGCTGTCCAACATCGATGGCTGACAGTTCTAGACCATGATCTAGAGGCCAGTACCACAGCCTCATTGCCTCCCGGCACAGGAAGTAGGAATGGGTCCCCCCCCCTTGCTTGCTGATGTAATAGACCACACTGAGGTTGCCTGATTGCACCAACAGTGGGCCTGGAGAGAGACAGTTCTGGAAAGCCTTTAAGGCATACTGCTCACATTTCTAGAACATTTATGTGGAGGTGGGTCTCCAGCTTGGAGCAGATCCCCTGGGTCTGATAAGGGCCTAGGTGCGCTCCCCAACCCAGACCCGAAGTATCCGTGGTGAAGATCTGGTGAGGTATGGGATAAGAAAGGGGACCCCTTTCAAGAGATTGACTGAGACCATCACCACTGAAGCACTTTGCATGCTAGGGAGGAGACAAGGACCAGATGATCCAGATCATTGGAGCTTTGATCCCACTGGACCCTGAGAGTCCACTCCAGGATCCTCATATGCAACCTGACCAAAGGGACCATAACAATGACTGTGGCCATTAAGCCTATTGGCCTCAAGAACATCCTGGCTGGGACATATCAGCACTGAGCCACAGCCTGGGCCTGAGCTATGAGGCAGTCCACCCTGTTTTGTGGTAGGAAGGCCTTGCCCTGAGTAGAGTCCAGAACTGCCCCTATGTACTGCAGCCACTGGGACGAGGTCAGCACAGACTTGGGCAAATTGACAGTGATGCCCAAGGACTGGAACAACTGCATGGTGCATTCTAGAGTCAGAAACAGTAGTTCCCTGGACTGGGCTTTCAGTAACTGATCCAAGTATAGGAACACATAAAGCTCTTCGCATTGTAGGGCTGCTAAGCACTTGGTAAATACCTGTGGTGCAGAGGATAAGCCTAAGGTCAACACTCTGAACTGGTAATGCTCTCCATGGAAGAGGAACTGCTGGTGAGGGCGGGCAAACCATGGTTTGCTGGTAGGCGCCCTGCATGTCCAGGGCGCATACCCAGTCACCTTGCTTGAGCAGAGGAAGAAGGCTGTGTAGAGTTACTATCCAGAACTTTCTGTATTGGATCCAAATATTCAGCTCTTTGAGATCTAGAATGGGCCTCAAGTCCCCAGTTCTTTTGGGAACAAGGAAGAACCAAGAGTAGAACAGAACAGTTACATAAGAACTTACCATAACAGTAGATCTTCAAGGGATCTCAGTCATCAGGTCACACCAATGAAACTTCACCATCGGTGAAGCAGGATCCACATGGAAGATCTTCCAGCAGTACAACTGAGGCCGCCCATGCCAATGTCACCTGCCAACATCATCAACCCTTTAAAGGCGTAAGCAGCCCTGCTCCTTCCTCAGTTCTTTCCCCTGGAGACTAAGGGAGCACAACCCATGCCATGGGGGACCAAGGGGAGAGAGAGAGGTGTCCAGGCCTAAATAAAAGGCTGGATACACCAGATAGCCAGTCTGAGACAAGAATCCCAAACAGGGGGATGGTGGAAGGGAAGGCTGACCTGATGTCACAGATCCCTTTAAAGATCTACTGTTACAGTGTGTTCTTACATAAAGTACAGTTACGTAAGAACTTACCGTAACAGTAAATCTTCGAGAACAGCTCTTGCAGCAGGTAACACCATTAGGACTGAAGCCGGCAGGCGTCAGGACCCCACAGAAATCTTCTAGCTAGCAGTCTTCAGCGGGGACCGCCCCCAACGTCAGGCGTAGTACATAAGGAGGCGGTCCCGCCAGAATCCCCAGTTCTGCCGGCGGAGACTCCTGGCCGCTGGATGACATCAGAAGAGGAGACCGAGGATCCACCATCAGAAGAAAAGGAAGAAAGAGTGTTAGCTCCTGCCAAGGCCTGGTAGGCCATACCTCCTCCAAGGGGGAATGGTGGGTGGGAAGGTACCTGCTGCAAGAGCTGTTCTCGAAGATCTACTGTTACGGTAAGTTCTTACGTAACTGTACTATCTTACTTCAAGATACAGCTTTTGCAGCAGGTAACACCATTAGGACTGATTCCCAAGCAATAGCGCCTCTAAGCATTCTGGGAGGAGGCAAATTGGAGAGATCTTGAGCAAATCCTGACTCTAGGACAGGTGACCTTGTAGAACGGCAAGGCTGAAACCGGCTCTCCGCCGTGAGGTAATATCCAGGCTATAGTGCCTAATATATGTGCACTGAGCTCCAAGTAGCCGCGGCACAAATGGCCGAGGTGGAGACATTGCGCAGTGCTGCAAAGGAGGTAGCCACCCCCCTTGTCGAGTGGCCCCGGACTGAGTCCGGAAGGGGCTTCTGTTTGTTGTTGTAGCAAAAGGAAATACACTGGACAAGCCAGCAAGAAAGGGTCTGTTTTGAGACTGGTTGGCCCAACATCCTCTCAGCGAAGGATACGAACAGCTGTTCAGACCTGCGAAGCTGTTTAGTCCTGTTCAAGTAGTACCTTAAGGAGCGATGAACATCCAGGGTGTGAAGCAATGTCTCTCCTCTATTAGTGTACTTGGGAAAGTACACAGGCAGATCCATGTCCTGGTTAAGAGTAAGGGCAGAGACCACCTTAGGCAGGAATTTAGGATTCGTCCTCAAAGACACTCTGTCCTGGTGGAAAATTAAATAAGGTTCCTTACACATGACAGCATGTAGCTCGGAAATTCTCCTTGCTGATGTGACAGCAACTAAAAATAACGTTTTCCACGACAGAAAACGCAGCTCGCAATCTGCGGCAGGTTCGAAGGGGGGAAGCATGAGCTATTCCAGGATGAAGAGTAGGTCCCAAGGAGGGATGGAATCCTTGATGGGTGGCCTAAGGTGTAACACCCCCCTCAGGAAGTCCCAAGAGGCATCGAGTTGTGCCACTGTGCGCTGACCTACCGGGAAGTGGTAGGCCGAAATCGCACAGAGGTGAACTTTAATAGAGGAGTAGGCAAGACCTAAGTGGAAGAGGGAAAGCAGGTATTCCAGAACCAATTTCACTGGGCATTCTAAAGGGGAGAAGCCGCGTGCCTGAGACCACAGGCAAAATCGGCGCCATTTCATGGCATACATTGCATGTGTTGCCGTCTTTCTGGCAGTGGAGAGATCTTCCGCCACCCCTTGCAAGACCCTGTGTCGCATGATGGCTATGCCTCGAGGAGCCAGGCATGCAGGTTCAGTGAGTGTAAGTCCAGGTGGACTAGAGAACCCTTCTCCTGAGACAGTAGATGGGAGCTGAAAGGCAATGGGACTGGAGGTTCCCAGGACAATTGCGTCAGCATGGGGAACCAGATCTGCCTGGGCCAGAAAGGCACTACCAGGATCATTGTTGCATGCTCCCTTCGTAGTTTGAGAAGAACTCTCTGGATCAACGGGAAGGGAGGGAAAACGTAGAGGAATCTGTCCGCCCAGGAGAGGGACAACGCGTCTCGCCAGAAAACACCAGGCCCTGGATCTAGCGAGCAAAAATTGGGCAGTTTTTGCTGGATGGGGAAGCAAACAAGTCCAACTCTGGAGTTCCCCATCGAAGAAACAGATCCTCCGCTACCTCCTGAAGGAGTTCCCATTCGTGGACTCTGGCCTGGGAACGACTCAGGCCATCTGCGATTGTGTTGTCCACGCCGGGAACATGAACTGCAATCAGACTCGCGCTGTGTCGGATTACCCAATCCCACACTCTCATAGCTTCCCTGCAAAGGGGGTAAGAGTGTGCGCCTCCTTGTTTGTTGAGGTAATACATCACCACTGTATCGTCTGTCTGAAGCAGAAGAGTACTCGATGGGATTTCTGACTGAAAGGCCTGCAGGGCATAAAGGACCGCCCTCATCTCCAGAACATCAATGTGGAGGTGAGCTTCCTGAGGGGTCCACGTTCCCTGGGACCTCACCCTGTTCAGGTGTGCTCCCCACCCCAGCCCTGAGGCATCTGTGGAAGGATTACCTCTGGGGATGGTGCTGTAAATGGAACACCATGAGAGTGTCCCTGGGTCTAGCCACCATTGCCAGTCTCGAATCACTGTGTTCGTGATTCTGACCGGATGCTGCATGTGGTCTTGCCTTTGGTCCCTGCACTTTGAGCATCCACTGAGTTACCACCATGTGGAGCCTTGCCAAAGGGACGGTTGGAATGGCTGCAGCCATGTGTCCGAGCAGGCGAAGGACCAACCTGGCAGGGGCAGTCTTCTTCGCTGAGAGATCCCTGATGAGGGATCTGATGTGTTCCGCTCTTTCCTCAGGAAGAAAGGCTTTCCCTTGGACGGTGTCCAGAACTGCGCCTATGAACTGCAGCTTCTGGGACAGTATGAGGAGGGACTTCTCGTAGTTGATAAGAACGCCCAAAGACTGGAACAGATCTTGGGTGTTCTGAATAATAACAACAGCGCCTCTTCAGGCGCCATGAAAAGCCAGTCGTCCAGAGTGCGGGAACACGTGGTGGCCCTGTCTCCTTAGAGAGCTGCTGCCACGGCTGGCATACACGTAGTAAAGACCCCCGGGGATGATGACAGTCTGAAGGAAAGAGCCCGGAACTGAAAGTGGTGGCCGAGAAACTCGAAGCGCAGGAACCTCCTGTGCACTCGAGCTACGGGGATGTGCAGGTAGGCGTCCTGCATGTCCAGGGACGCTAGGAAGGCATCCTTTTTCAGCATGAGAATGAGTCCTTGGAGGGTCACCATGTGAAAACGTTTGTAGGCGACTGACATGTTGAGGTCGCTGAGGTCCAGTATTGGACGGAGGTCCCCTGTTTTCTTCGGAACGAGAAAGAAGTGGGAATAGTATCCGGATCCTTTCTGGTTCTCTGGGATGTACTCCACTGCCCCCTTTTGAAGGAGCGCGAGTACTTCTTGCCTGATGAGCGATCTGTGCTGACCCGAGTAACGGGAGAGCAGAGGAGGCCTTGTGGGTGGCTTGTCCACGAATTCTATAAAGTGGCCTTGTTTGACCAACTGAAGAACCCACCTGTCGGTGGTTATAGACTGCCACCCTGGCAGGTGGTCTGCAATACGACCCCCAACCTTGGTGTCCCATTGATCCTGAGGGGCGGGGGCTGGGAAGGAGTCATGCTGTGGCGGCTGAGGGTCCTGCAGGCTGGGCCAACTTTGCAGGGCGTTGGCCTCGGCCCGCGGACTTGACTTCCCTTGGGCTCTGCGGGAGAAGGAGCCCCTCTGTTGCGGGCCGGTGCGGGACTGCTGTCTTTGCATCCGGCCTCGAAAACGGCTTTGGTTCCTGTGAAAGGAACTGTGCTTGGGTCTGTACATGGCTTGGACAGCCCGCACCACCTTCCCGGCCTCTTGAAGTTTGGTGAGGACCTTCTCCGAGGACTCACCGAGAAGAACTTCTCTGTGGAACGAGGCGTCCAGAATGTTCTTCTGGATGTCTGGGGTAAATCCAGAGACACAGAGCCAAGAGTGTCTCTGGAGGCATACGCCTGAGGCTGCCGCTCTGGCCAAGGAGTCCGCAGAATCGTACGTGGCTCGCAGCACCTGGGTTCCCACGTCCGAACCCGTGTGGAGGAGTTGCAGCAACTCCTCCTTCTGCTCACCTTCTGGCATCTTTTCCGCCAGATCCAGTCCCTGCTGCCACAAGGCATTTTGAAACTGGACCATGTGGGTTAAATAGTTGAGGGACCTAATGGCGCAGGTAGCGGATGCATACGTGCGCCTGCCCATAGCGTCCAGTTGCTTGGACTCTGGGTCCGGTGGCAGGGTGCTCAAATATTGCGGCCTCTGGGACCGGTCATGTGGGACTGTAATGACCAGAGAATCGGCCAGAGGATGTGATGCCAAGTACTGGTCCTCTCTAGGAGCCTTGTACAGGCAGTCAGCCTTCTTCGGCATTGCCGGGAGCAAGTGTGGACGTTTCCACGCTGCCTTGGTGACGTCCACGAAGGTGTCCACCAAGGGTGGCACCACCACAGGCTTTGGATCTTTTTGGCGAAGATATCTGACAAGGCGTAGTCTCTTGGGGTCAAGTTCCTCTGTGTCCCAGCCCATGTTCTCCTGGATATGCCTCATAATCTCTGAGAACGATGGGTCATCCGGAGGAGATCTTGGGAGCTCACGTGGGTCCGGAGAAGGGACACTGATTGGAGAAGGGGATCTGGATCCGTCCGAGAAGTCCGATCCCGTATCCTCCGTCGAAGGCGAATGGTGGTGTCTTCTGGGTCTCTTGGGGCTGGGTGACCCTGAAGTAGATCTGGACGGAGGTCTCCTCTTGTCTGGTCTACCTCTAGGAGGTTCCTCAGGCTCCTGGGGGGAAGGTACTTGGCCTGCAGCCCTGGGTGGAGTGGGGGGCGCGGGGGCCGGTGGAGTCACGGGTGGAGGAGGAGGAGGAGGTGTGGGAACCACATCCTTCTTTATGGTATCCCACCAGTAGGTGAACAGCTCCTTAACCTCTGAAATACTGAGGCCCAATGATGGACTGGGCACCGGTGGTCGGTCATCGGGTTCCGGTGTCAGCTCCCCAAGGGTCTCTGATTTAGGGGAGAGTTCCCTGTGGGGTGCGACAGGACCGGGTTCACCCGTCTGGTCCTCGGGCTGGGTCAGCTCCTCCTCCGTAAGCGCCTCCTGACCGATGTTGGTGGGAGGCGTAGGGGTTCTCTTCTCTACAGGAACGGGCATTGGTCCCCTGGCCGGCGTCTGTGGTGGCGAAGGCCTAACCGGTGACGGGCGTCTGGCGGTCGTCGGGTCTCAGGACCGGTGGCGCTTGACTGACATCGGGTGGGCCAACGTCGGATCCGATGTCCTTTTAAGCGAAGTCAGCTCCTTGGTCTTCCGCTGAGGTGGAGGGGGCAAGGAGACTGACCGGGCATCGGGGTCCGGGTGACGGGAGCCGGACTTGTGGTGGCGGTCCCCTGACCTCGGCAAGGCCTTGGAAGCTGAAGAAGAGGAAGGCCTGGAGGTCTTGGCTGGAGGAAGAGAAGAAGAACCCGAAGAAGTCTTCACCACAGCCAGGGGGGAGGCTGAGAGCGGGCCCAGGAATGGGAGCGGTCGGACCGGGAGCTGGAGCTCAGAGTCAGAAGCCGAGAGGGATTTTGATCTCACCCTCTCCTATGCTTTTAAGGTGTCTTTGGGCTTTTTCGATGATTCCCCTTGGAGGCTGAATCCATGGCCTTAACTTTTCCTCGAAGGAAGCTTGCAGGGCCTTCTGGCGGCGGATCCGGGTCCGGCTATTGAATCCCTGACAGAAGGTACAGGCCCGGGTGTCGTGATCTGGGCCTAGGCACCGGACGCAGGCCGAATGCGGGTTTTTAAAAGGGATTTGCTTCCCACAGGCACACTTCGATGGATGGCCTTCCATGGAGGTTGGAGAGGACATCAGATGGCAGACTTTGTAGAAAAAACGAACTTTTCCAATTGGAAGAACTTTACCAGGCGTCGCGTGCTAGAAACAGACTGAAGGGTCGAGACATGCAAGTTGACGGCGGGAAAGAACTGGGGATTCTGGCAGGACCGCCTCCTTATGACTACGCCTGACGTCGGAGGCAGGACCGACGTCGGAGGCGGTCCCCGATGAAGACTGCTAACTAGAAGATTTCCGTGGGGTCCTGACTCCTGCCGGCTTCAGTCCTAATGGTGTTACCTGCTGCAAGAGCTGTATCTCGAATTAAGATCTGTTCTATTCTTTGGGGGTATCTCAGTCATCGGGTCACACTGTAAGAATGAGTCCCAATCAGTTACAAATGCAGCAGAACAGTCTGGGAGGTAGGCAAACTGAGGCCTAGGACAAAAGACCATGAAGAACAGTCCAGCCAAAGCCTGCTCGGGCTCTAGAAGCAATGTCCAGACTGTAGTGCTTGATAAAAGTATGAATGGTACTCCAGGTGGCAGCGGCGCAAATGTCAGCGGCTGAGACCCCTTAAAAAAGGCCACAGAGGTAGCCATGCCACTTGTGGAGTGGGCTTTCATTGTCCCTGGCAACTCTTTGCCATGCTTGTTGTAGCAGAACACAATACAACAGGCCAACCATTTGGACAAATACTGTTTGGAGACCTGCACGCCCTCTCTTCCCTGAGCGAAAGAAACAAAAAGCTACTTTGTCTTCTGCAGTCTTTAGTTTGGAGCAGATATTTCAAAATTCTGCACACATCAAAAGTATGGAGCAGTGCTTCCCCTGGATTGACACGGTCTGGAAAATACACAGAGAGGTCGATCAATTGGTTCAGGGTAAACTCAGACACCACCTTAGGAAGAAATTTGGGATTTGTGTGCAAAGATACCCTGTCTTTCTGAAAAATCAAATAAGGCACCTCACACCAGAGAGCCTGAAGCTCAGAAATCCTTTGAACAGAAGTAACAGCAACCAAAATAACACTTTCTAAGAAAGAAAGTGTAGCTCGCAAGACGCGGCTGGCTCAAAAGGATACAGTCAATTTCTCCCAAGCCGAGATGCGGTACAGATCGGAGGTTTCAGGTGCAGGATGCCTTTAAGAAAAGTATGGGATGCATCTAGCTGAACCATGGTATGACCATCCACAGCCTCGTGAAAGGGAGAGACTGCCGAAAGGTGCACCTTGAAGGAGAAGTACTGGAGGCCCGAGTCCGACAGGGAGATCAGGTAATCCAAAATCTAGCTTATCGGACTGGTAAGAGGGTCCAGATGGTGTTTGGTAGCCCACATGGCAAACCTCTTCCACTTCATGGCATATACAGCCCTAGTGGATGGCTTCTGAGCCACCATGAGGACACCAGCCACCTTCTGAGAAACCCCAGACCGGGCAATGGCTATGTTCTCAGGAACCAGGCATGCAGACAAAGGGACTGAAGGTTCAGATGGACCAGGGTCCCATGAACCTGTGTCAGCAGATCCATGCAAAGGGGCAGAGGCACTGGAGGGTCTGCTGCTAACCATTGCAGTAATGGAAACTATATTTGCCGTGGCCAGTATGGTGCAACCAGGATCATGCTGGTCCCATCCATCTGAAGCTTGATTTGCACCCTCTGAATCATGGAAAAGGGAGGGCGGCGTAAAAGAAAAACAGATAACTCACCTGTAACAGTAGTTCTAGGAGTGGTATATGATGTTCATCCACATTTCAGGCAGTGTCCTTTCCTTTTAAGAGCTGGCCGGAAAGTCTTCAAGCTGGCTCCTCCCACCTACCCGGGTGGTAACTCCCTCAGCTCCACCCCGACGCCAGATCTTGCCCGCTAGAAGCAGATGTGTGTGCCAAAGCCAGGGGAGGTTGGGTGGGTCCCGGTGGATGAACATCATATAGAAACATAGAAGTTGACGGCAGATAAGGACCGCAAGGCCCATCCAGTCTACCTATTTTTTCTACCTTATGAATGTGCCATAGGCCTTTATTCTGTCAATGACCTATCTATTCATACTCATCTGTATTGCTCCCTTATGCCTATCCCATGCCTGTTTGAAGCCCTGCACTGTATTCATATCCACCACTTTCTGACATAGGCCATTCCATGCATCCCTTTCTGTGAAAAAGAACTTCCTCACATTACCCCTTAATTGACCTCCCTATAATCTCATGCTGTGTCCTTTTGTCCTATTTTTCTTATATTGAAACATGTTAGACTCTTTCACCTTGTTAATGCCCTTAAGATGTTTGAATGTTTCGATCACATCACCTCTCTCCCTCCTTTGCTCTAGGGTATACATATTGAGCTCCATTAATCTGTCCTCATATGTTTTCTGATGCAGTCTCTGCACCATTTTGGTTGCCCTTCTCTGGACTGCCTCCATTTTGCTAATGTCCTTGTGCAGGTGCGGCCTCCAGTACTGCATGCATTACTCCATATAGGGCCTAACCAGTGTTTTGTAAAGAGGGATTATTACCTCCCTCTTACGACTTGTGATACCCCTACTAATACACCTCAATATCCCTCTAGCCTTACCTACTGCTTTAGTGGACTGCTTTGATGATTTCAGGTCATGTGTGATGATGATGCCCAAGTCTCTCTCTTCCGTTGTGATTGCCAGCAGCTCCCCTCTCAATCTATAGGTATTTTCAGGGTTTCTCTTCCCTGTGTGCATGATCTTGCACATCTTTGAATTAAACCCCCTGTTGCCACTCTTCTAACCATTTTGCAAGTTTATCCAGATCTCTTCTCATTCTGCCCACCCCATCTGGATCATCTACTCTGTTGCAGATCTTGGTGTCATCTGCAAACAGACAAACCTTACCCTCCAGTCCATCTGCAATGTCACTGATGAAGACATTGAAGAGGACTGGCCCCAGGACTGATCCCTGAGGTACCCCACTTGTGACTTGCATCTCTTCTGACTGTATACCATTTACCACTACTCTCTGTTTTCTGCCCGCCAGCCAATTTCCCACCCAGTTGACCAACTTCTGACCCACCCCGAGCCTACTCAGCGTATTATTTATTTATTTTATTTATTTATTAGAACATCAGTTTAACAACCTTTGAGCCAGAGGCTCATTTACAAAGGTACCTCGTCACAGTGAGGACAAAACAGTGCAAGAAACAAACATCAAGGCAGACAAAAAATCAGAGTACATTTAGGAATCAGCCAAAAATACAGGCATATGTCAAACACAGTATACAACAGGCTTACATGCGCTTTACAGAGTAGACAATATACAGTAGTTACATGGAGATTGATTCAGTGGGCAGATAAAGGTAAGGCTGGGTGGAAGACATCAGAAGAGGGTGTGGGAAGGTAGTAGCAAGTAAAGGTAGAGCTGGACAGAAGGTCAGAGAGCGGCTCAGTGAGCCTTGTCTGGAAGGATAGGAGGAGGCTTAGAGGCAGGTACAGCTGCGTGTTGAGAGCAGGTGATTTCTAAGGCTAGTTTTAAAATAAGATAACGAGGCAGCATCAGTGATTCCGGCGGGGAGGGCATTATACCAACAGGGGGTTCTGTAGGGGTAAGCCCTTTGACCTTGCGAGGTTCTCACCTTCGGTATAACCAGTGCAGTTTTGCGAGATATACGGGTATGCACTGTAGGGTTTGCTCGGTGGATAGTGGTTGACAGACCCGGTGGGGATAGCCCAAGGAGTGATTTTTTTTGTTAGGAGACAGGTTTGATATTTGAGGCGCTCATCTAGGTTAGGTAGATTAGCCATGGTGTAAAGAAGGCAAGTGTGGGTTAGACTAGGAGCCCCAGTTATGAGCCTGCAGGCCTTGTTTAAGGTGAGGCGGATCTTGTGCAGGGCAGTCTGGTCTGCTGCACCATACACAGGTAGGCCATAGTCTACCAGAGACAGAACAGAGGATGTGACTGCAAGTCAGAGGGCACCCGTGGGGAGGCAGTTTTTATGACAATAGAGGATACCCAGCCGAGTGTTAGAGGCTGAGGCAAGGGCAGAGATGTGGGCATGAAAAGAGAGGGCAGGGTCAAAGGTTATACCTACGTATTTATAAGAGTGAACTAGCTCAATAGGGAGTTTAGAGGTGGAGTGGACTGTGAGAGGATAGTTACTGGATTTATTTTGGGGGTGGGCAAAGAGCATGGTTTGGTTTTCTTTAGATTAATTACGAGTCTGTGCTCAGTAAACCAGGCTTCTGCGTCATTGTAGGATTCCT
Source organism: Neoceratodus forsteri (assembly GCA_016271365.2). Classification (NCBI taxonomy): domain Eukaryota; kingdom Metazoa; phylum Chordata; order Ceratodontiformes; family Ceratodontidae; genus Neoceratodus; species Neoceratodus forsteri. Next base: position 517,250,120 of record CM028137.1, read on the forward strand.
GCAGAGAATCCTGAAGTGAGATGGGATTACGGTTGGAGGCAAAGAGTACAGCATCATCTGCATAAAGAAGGATTTTACCAGTACATACACTGGGCAGGGAATTGAGAAAAAGGGAAAAGAGCAAGGTCCCAAGAATGGAGCCCTGAGGGACTCCGGAGCGGATAGGACAGGTGCTGGAAAGTTTCCAGTTGATTTTCACACGTTGTGAGTGGGCCGACAAGTAGCTGGAGCACCAGGAAACAGGCCCAGTGGCAAGGCCTAAGCGACTAAGGGTAGCTAGCAGGAGGGGGGTGGGAGACAGTATCAAAGGCTTTTGATAAGTCAATGAACACTGCACCTGCTAGGGAGCCAGAGTCCAGTGAGGTGTGAAGAAAGTTAGAGAACTCCAGAAGGGCAGTATTGGTGCTGTGGACTGCTCTGAAACCATGTTGTTCTGGGCAGAGGATGCTATATTTATCGAGGTATTCAGAGATTTGGGTGGCCACAATTTTTTCTAAGGCCTTAGAGAGAGGAGAGAGGATTGAGATAGGTTGATAATTGCTAGGGAGGGTCCTATCACCACCCTTGTGTATTGGGGTGACAGTAGCTATCTTCCAGGCAGAAGGGAATTGCCCTAGGCAGAGAGATTTGTTAAAGAGGCTGGTGATTGGTGAGATAACCAGATCCAGAACCTGACAGAGAAGACTGGGATCAAGGGAGTCTGCCAATTGTGTTACTCTTTAAGGCCTTGAGTAGGTAAGGTCTGACTTCCTGGGCAGTGACTCGGTGCATGTAGAACAAGGGGCGTGGGAGAATAGGGACAGACCTGGAGGGAGGGGGAGCGAAGAAATTATCTGGGAGCACTGGGCTAAGGTCTGTGAAAGATTTGTTGAGGTGGTTGGCAATAAGGACAGGGTCTGAGGAGACCGAACCATTAATGTTGATAAGCGAAGGTGGAGGCGCATGCCACCATTCAGCTGCTTAATGTTGTCCCAGAAGGTCCTAGCGTTCCCCCATGAGGAAATGAAAGAGGCTTGATAGTGCTCAGCCTTAAGCACTGCCGGATGGCCATGTACATTTGTTCCGGGCAGCAGCATAGGCCAGCCTGTCAGCTGGGCAGCCTGTTTCCGTGGCAATGTGCCATAGATTGTCCCTGTGCTTAAGAAGTTGGCGCTGGGTGGGGGTAACCCAAGGGGCATGCCTTACTTTGGACCAGCGTGCAGTTATGGGTGCAAAAATGTTGCAAGCAGAGTTGAAGGTGTGGATAAAGAAGGTAAGGGCCGTGTCAATATCCGGGGTGTTTAGTATAGGGGACCAGTCTATGAGGGCTAGGAGTTGCTTTAGGCCTTTCAGCCCACCAGGTCTAAGACGTCGCCGAAGGGTAGTTTGTGCTGTGGATTTGGGCAAGGAGGTTGACCAATAGAAGAGAACTGGGGAGTGGTCGCTAAGGCAGTCTGGAAGGATTTGGATATTGCGGATGTGGTTAGGGCGGTTTGTGAGGACCACATCCAGGAGTGTGCTACAGCCCATTCTAGGATTCACGCTAGTGGGTTGGGAGACTAGTTGGGTTAGGTCGATGGCTGCAAAGGCGTCACGGGATGAAGTGGATGAAGGGCTAAGCCAATTGATGTTCAAGCCCCCCACAAGGATTTGGTCGGAGGAGTGGGGTAGGGAGGTAAGATAATCAATTAGTGGGCCTAGTGCTTGTGCTTGATTTTTTTTGGAGGTATGTACGCTGTAGTCAGGTAGATGGGACCCCTAGAGGGATCAGAAGATAGTTTTAAGGTTAGGGCCTGAGCCCTGAAGTCAAGGACCGGGGCTGGGAGGGCTAGTCCAACGAGAGGGTCTTTGACATAAATGGCACAGCCCCCACCTCGCCTACCAACACGGACCTCCCGATAGAGGGAGTAGCCAGGGAGTGAGACCAGGGAGTCAGGGGTAGAGTCTGACAGCCAAGTTTCAACTATTGAGATAATGTCAGGTTTATGAACTGCAACCCAGCAATTGAGAGAGTCAAATTTTTTAAGGAGGCTACATATGTTCATGGAAGCAATATGAAGTCCGGTGGATTCCTTTGAGGAGCCTTTGCAAGCTGGACCGGAATCAATCTTCTATGTGGAACAGTATCGAAAGCTTTGCTGAAGTCAAGACAGGGAACATCAACTGCACCCCCTTGATCCACCACTCTGGTTACCCAAAAAAATCTATGAGATTAGTTAGACAGGACCTTCCTGTTGTAAACCAATGCTGTCTTAGAGCCTCTGCTCCTATGGATTCCAGGTGTTGCACTATCCTTTCCTTAAGGAGTGCCTCCATAATCTTGCCCACTACTGAGGTAAGACTGACTGGTCTGTAGTTCCCTGCCTCCTCCCTGCTACCACTCTTGTGGAGCGGGATCACATGAGCCTTCTCCAGTCTTCTGGGACCTCTCCTGTGCTCAGAGACTCACTAAACAGTTCTGATAATGGCTCTACTAGTTCCACTCTTAGTTCCTTTAGTACCCCGGGATGTATGCCATCAGGTCCCATTGCCTTGTCCACCCTGAGCTTAGTGAGCTCTTGTAGGACCCTTTCTTTTGTGAAGGGACTTGTGCACACCTCCCACCCCATGTCCATGGTGCTGAGCTATGGGCCCTGCCCTACCTTCCTCAGTAAATACTGAGCAGAAGTATCTGTTTAGGATAGATGCTTTTTCTTGGTCCTCCTCCACACACTCCCCCTTATCCCTTCTGATCTTAGTGTGACACTTGGACAGCGGGTTCTGATTACACTATGATGTTTGCAATATGAAATATGTAGTGGGATTGTCTGTCAGGAGAAAATAATGTCTTGCAGAAATGACACATCAGAACTCCCCCAGGTAAAATTTCAAAGGACAGGATGTAGGTTAAACTACAGATATCTGGAATGCAATTAACTTGTCAGTTGCTTTGAAATCAGTAGCTAAACTATGCATTTCATAATGCCTTCAGGAAAATCCTTTGATTGCACTTGGTGTCAAGAGGAAGGGGCATATGCATTTGTTCAGGCGTCTCCTCAGGAAAAGTCCTTTGATGGCACTTGGTGTCATAAGGAATTGGCATATGCATTTGTTTGGACGTCTTCAGAGGAAGCCAGTTAATTCATCAAAGAATCTTTCCCGTCTTTGTGAAGCAGAAGACTGCTCCTGGATGAAAGAAGATGCTAGCAAATCATAGACTAGATTGGGAAGTCATATGAAGACAGGAGGTTCACTGATGTCACCTATTTTTAAAATACCTTATTACAACATCCTGTGCTGCAAATATAAATTTTAATACACCGAGGAGGAGTTAGGTGACCTCAGAGAGAAGACCGGCTCAAGACTGTTTTTAAGTTTGCTGTAGCTGACCTTTAGATATATAGATTCATATACTTGGACTGAGAGAAGGAACATCTAAGAGCACTGAAAGATTATAAGAAATACCTTAGATAAATAAATCAAATGGTTGCTAGGAATTTTGCACTTTTAAACCTGTTTTGTTTTTAAGATTGTATGCCTTGGGATATTTTGTTCTTTATTTCCCATTTACCTATTTTTATCTATCTTAAAGTAAAGATATATATTTTAAAACAGAAACTGCCTGGTGTGCTTGGAAACTTTTAATTGTAAGTGAAGCTTAGATGGTTAAAGTTGACACTGTGCTTAAGCTTACTGGGATACCAAATTGGGAAACAGGTAAGAGTTTCTCTAAGGTCTTGCATAGAGTTTTAAGGGTTCATTTTGTAATACCTGGTTGGGTGCCCGTAGGCAAAGATATCTGGCATTTCCCCGAAGAGCAGAATTATCTGAGCCTGTACATTGGGTATGCTAGCAAGAGGTTAACAGTTTGAATCCCTCCAGAACTTGGGACAAAAGGTGACTCAAACCCACAAAACAGACAGGAGGGTTACCCTGTTCTGTTAACTGTTCACAATACTAAGCTCAGAGGTTGGCACTTTGGGAGTAGAGGGCTGACCTGCTGAGTGGGGTTGTGACACTTAGCAATACCCCCCTCTGGACTTTCTCCTTTCACTAATGTATTTATAGAAAGTCTTGTCCCCTTCTTTTACTGTTCATGCTAGTGTTTCCTCAATTTGGGCCTTTGCCTGCCTTACTGCCTTCCCTGCTTCCCCTAGGGAAGTTTGGTATGCCTCCCTAGCTTTGTCCTGCTGCATTCCCTTATATTTCCTCAAGGCCAGCCTTTTGGCTCTTTTTCTGCTACTGTTTTTCAGAATCAAAGTGGTTTCCTCCTTCTTTTGCTCTTGCTTTTCTCTCTAACACAATGGGATGTTGCTTCAAGTATTGCATCCTTAATGCTTGTCCACTTTGCCTGTACCCCCTCACCTGTATTTCTTTTTGCCAGGGCTAGCTCAACTCTGTTGGCCATCTTATCAAAGTCAGCTCCTCTGAAGCCCCATATTTTTGCCTTGGAAGGGGATGATTTAGTTCTAGTGGCCAAACTGAAGCATATCATGTGATGGTCACTGGACCCTAGGTGACCTTCTACCTGGAGATCTGCGATTCCTTCCCTGTTAGTCAGTACTAGATCTAGGATAGCTGTGTCTCTTGTGGATTGTTGTACCAGCTGTTTGAGGCCCTCCCCCCACAGGGAATCCACCATGTGTCTAGTTCTGGTGGATGTTCCTGCTGATATTGACCAATCTATATCTGGCATGTTGAAGTCTCCCATTTTCAGAACCTCCCCTTTAGCTGTTCTGTTTTGTATATCTTATAACAGTAATGTGTCTATGTCATCTCCCTGGTCTGGAGGCCTGTAGACAACCCCAGTTCGTATGGCCGTCCCAGTTCCTGTTTCCAGGGTGGCTCACAGTTCTTCTGGCTTCTTATGTGTATTCTGAATTTCTGTAGCTTTGATATTTTCATTGACATAAAAGGCCACTCCACACCCAATTTTTGCACCTCGGTCTCTTCTGAACAGTACATAGCCGGGTACTGAAGTCTTCCAAGTGTGGTTACTAGTGAACCATATCTGGCTAATGGCTACTATGTCCAGTTTAGCCTCTGTCATTGTTGCTTCCAGGTCTGGGATCTTGTTTCCCAGACTGCGGGCATTTGGGTACATGATTTTCCACTGGCCAGATTTTGGTATGTTAGTTGTTGGGCGATGTCCGGTGTTTCCCCGGCACGTCGTATGGGGAGCCGGATCTTTTTCCTTACTTGGTGATGCAAATGAACTACAAACATGCTGAACTCTTGTTTGATCACTAGTTGAGGGGGGATGGGGTGTTCTTCCTATTCGATGTATCAGGTGCTGCTCCCCTCTCCCCATTTGCTAGTTTAAATATTCTGCAAAGACGTCAAACTTCTGCCCCAATGCACTGACTCCCTCCTTAGTCAGATGCACTCCATCGAATTTAAAGAACTTTCGCTCCCAAAACCATTGCCAGTTACCTACAAATTTGTGTCCTTTTTCCTGGCACCAGCTCTTGAGCCACATGTTTAGCTCCCCCCTCTCTCTCCTTCTCTGACCTTCCATTCGTCTGCCCCCCTCTCCCAGACCAGCAGGATCTCAGAGAAGGAGATGCCAGATGAAATGGATGACAGTTTAATTCCCAGCCTGGTCAAGTGTTCTCTGGTCTCCACAACTGACTGGCTGATGAGATCGTTAGTCCCTATATGTACCAGGATGTTGATATTTTCTCCTGCTTCCTGCACAATTTTAACAATGCGGTCAGTGTCTCTCCACGCTGATGTACCTGGGAGACATCTGACCATTTCCCCTGGTTGGAGGTAGGTATCAACTCCCCGAATCATGGAGTCTTCTATGATCAGAAGTGTTTTGGATTTCCTTTTTTTGTTTTGGTCTGTTTTGGGCAAGTTTTGTTGTGCTAGCACCTGTGCTGCAGTGTCCTCTGCCCCTTTGATTTTGGATATAGAGGCAGATACCGGTTTGAGTTTTTATATGGTTTGTGGAGATGATACACCACTCCTAAATTGTTACAGGTGAGTAACCTGTTTTTCTAGGGATAAGGATATGATGTTCTATCCACACTTCTGGCAGACTCCTAGCAGTTCTCTGGGAGGAGGGAGGCAAGGCGCATACCCCCTACTTAGGGAAGAGAGAGACTGGAGAACTGAGGCCCCAAAACCAGCATCCTGGTGTGACTCTAGGTCAATGTGGTAAGGGAAAATGAAGATGTGTGCTGACCTCCAGGTATCAGCCTTGCAGATTTCCTGGATAGGGACATCCCTGGAAGCAGACACTGACACAGCGATATGGGAGGTGGAATGAGCCCTTAGCCCTCCGTGAGGCTCCCTATCTGCCAACCTATAGCAGAGGTCAATGCAGGATACAATCCACCTGCCAATCATCTACTTGGCTGCAGGTCTGCCAGGTGTGGCTTCAGCATAGGTGACAAACACCTAGCGAACCTCTCCCCGAACTCCAGCTGTGCACTCTTTATAATAAGTGAGTACTCGCTGCAGATCCAAAGTATGGAGCTTGTGCTTGACCTCCGAGGTGTGACTGGTGCAGTACACCGGGAGATTAATCACCTGGTTAAGGTAAAACTCAGGCACAACCTTCGGGAGGAACTTCAGGTTGGGGCACAGGACAACCTTGTCCCTGAGGAAGACCAAGTAAGAAGATTTCACCGAAAGCACCTGGAGCTCACTGATTCTTCTGGCTGACATGACAGCCACCAAGAAGGCGGCCTTCCATGACAGGGGAGATGTCATACCTGTGCATCAGTTGAATGGCTTGCCCATGAGCTTTGCAAACACCAGCAAGTCTCACGGTGGTGGTGATGGTGGTTCACGCACTGGAGGGGAAATGTGGTCGAGGCCCTTGAAGCACCATACCACCTTCTCCTGTGCCACTGACTGCTGACTGGCCCATGCCCGGTAAGCAGCGATGGCTGCCAGGTGCACCTTGAGGGTCATTGACCGAAGGCCCACCAGAGAGGGAAAAAAGGTAATCAAGGTTGCTAGCCACTGGACAGGACAAAGGGTCCAACCCCTTGCCCTGCCACTAAATGGAGAATCTTTTCCATTTGAAGGCATAGCACTTCCTGGTTGACTCCTTCCAAGATGCCTCAACAACGATGAAGACATCTTCGGGGAGACCCAAAGCCTGGAACTCGACCAGTTCAGGAACCAGGCTGTCAGGTGCAGGGACTAAAGGTCTGGATGGAGAACCTTCCCCTGATCGATGGAAAGCAGGTCTGGGCATAGGGGAAGATGCCTCGGGAGCCTGCTGCTAAGGTCAAGGAGATTGGTGTACCAGAACTGGTGTGGCCAGTCTGGAGTCACCAGGATCACCTGTGCCTTGTCCCTCATGGCCTTCGGCAGCACCTTGTGGATCAAGGGAATTGGAGGGAGGGCACAGAAAAGGTCTGGTGTTCAGGGCCTTAAGGAGGCATCCCCCTGCAGCAATGCCTGCTGAGGGGGGCAGGCACAATACAGTCTCAGCTTTGCATTCTCCCTGGAGGTGAACAAGTCCACCTGGGGGGTGCCCCACTGGGAGAACAGGCTGAGCTATCTCTGGGTGGAGAGATCACTTGTGAGACACCTGGCTGAGGGCATCCGCCAGCTGACTGGAGGCCACTGCCACATGGATGGCTAGGAGATCTGCCTCCAGCTTGCGTACGAGGGTCCACACGCGGAGAGCTTCCTTGCATATAGATAGGGAGTGCATCCTGCCCTGTTTGTTGAGTGTTATGCTTGGTCCCCTCTCCCTTATTGACAACACACTGGGCACCGCTGACGATATCTATTATGGTATGTGCATGATCAGTACTAACATTTAAGGCATTGGCACTTACTGTAGAAGTGTAAGTTACCAGGGACATTATTGTGGTTATTGCTAGTAACGCATAAGTAACGTGCCAAGAATACATGTCTATGTTCTTTGTATATTCATCTGAGAAATCGCTGTATAGCCTATACTGTGAACATGCAGATTGATGCAACACCGCACTTATTTTCTGTTTTGTGTACAAGTCTTTGTTCTCATTTTAGCTGATTTTACACATTTTGTATATCTATCGATAATACTGTGGAGCCATCTAACTTCTGGCGAGTAGGGCTTGTTTTGTATATCTAACTCACCTACAAAAGTGATAGTTACCTTGGGATTATCACCATGTAAAACGTATTGTATTACGTATTCCCAACGAGACTGTCTTCATACCCTGGGGTATTGGGAAACTCAGGCTCCCAGTGCCTATTTGGTAAGACCTGTTTTAGGGCATAAGTCTGCTTTTGTGTAATAGGTTTATAACCACATATGCCGCTTGTCTGTTGCTTCTTCTGCTGGTTTATTACCACCAAGAACCTGAAAAGGGCGTAACAACCTGCCATTATTGGCAACTGTGTGCAGGTGGTCTAAACTATCCAAGATTCACTGTTTGCTGGCTTTTCCCTTGCAGGTAGTACACAACCGTACCACCTCGCCCATGTTTTTCACTCTGTAGCATCTTGTAAATTCTGGCTGCTTACTGGGCAAGATTGATGCCATCTCACCTTGTTCAACAGGCAGTTTTGAGTTGCAGGATTGCGTGAGTGCAGATGCCCGACCATCTGTTTGGTTCAACTACTGTGGATCGATACACAGCAGGGTAACCACTGACAGGTCCATTTGGGTTTCCCAACCTTTTCTATCATGCCCAATATCTGCGCAGATCCGAGACTCGATGTCTCTAACTTTCTCACTTCCCATGGAGGCTGGAGTGACTTCGCACTGTATGTGAAAAACTCCGATAACCCCATACTGGAGATCTCAGCCCAGTACTCAGAAGCGGGATGAACAAAAGTGTGATTCAAAAGGGCAGTTGGCCATGGCTCTTTATGCTGCTATAGGAGCCTCTGAGGTGAGGTTTCATTCCCTCGAACTGCAACACTCAGCTCTTAAGAAAGAGTTGGGCTTGCAGACATCTGAATGTCTTATGAAAGAGCAGCAACTGGAAGAACTTCGGTCCCTGCATAGTAAGAACGAGACACTTTTTGCATTGTACTGTACAGAATAATGATCGAGAGTTAAGCATGTTGAGAGAGGAATGTGATTGGTTGAAGCAGGATAAGAAGCAGGTTTTGCAAATGAATGATTTGTTGAGTGAGATGAATGAGTCTTTGTGAAAGGAAAATGAGGAGTTACAAGATGACCTAAAACGGGTAAGTCATGAGCTGGATGGAGAGCTTCAGGATAACTGCGAATTAAGCACTGCGTATAGTGTGTTACAGAAAGAGGTTTTGAAAGGTGTTGGGCAGAACAATGCAAAAGTTAGCCACACACAGTGCAGAGCTAAGATGACGAAACTGTGTCATCAGCGAAAGGTGTTGGCTGGTCATGTCAAAGCGATGGGTGGGTTTCATTACACACCCATTGACCTTACGTCATCCGGAGAGGATTCTGATGATGACAACAGCCAAGATGGTGCCCAGCCACACCTTCAATATGACGCTTCCCCCAACTGCCACTCACAAGATGGCGGCACCCTACGCTGTATTGCCGTGATCCTACGTCATGAGAAATATGATGACTATCATCTGCAATGCCAAGACGGCGACCCCCATGATGGGGAAGGAGGTCAAGGCCTAGCCCCTCTGATTGCCATCCTGAAAAAGAAGAACAGAACGGAGATCGATCAGATGATTGAGACCACCCTCACTAGTTCACAGATGACTGAAGAGCAAAGACAGGTCTTCCGGAAATGCATGGAAAACATGCTGAAGGAAGCCACTACTCAGCAGTTGCTTATCCACTCTGTGGCCGATGCTGCAGCAGAGGCAGTCCTTCATGGCGCACAATCCCACAACCCTTTTCCTGACCTGCGTCCCATAATTCATACTAGTCCCCTTCAAGCAGCTCATTCTGTACAGCAGATCACTGACAGTACAGGCCGCATGACCCCCAATGACAATCTCAGCTGTCATTGGGAAAAAGTTAGTTCCCAAATGAGAGATACTCAGTCTACTGGCAGGCTACAAGTACAGATCTTCCAGCAGACTGTAGACCTCGGCCTCAGGGCAAAACTCTCAGAGAATGTTCCCCAAGCTGCGGATGTGACTTTTGATGATGTCACCGCAGAACTCATTGCCACACACTTTCCAGGCATGGTTGGCATTGTGTTGACCTGTCCCTTTAAACAGTATGCCAAGGAAAGTCCGTCATACCATCAGAGGTTATGGTTGGCCTACCATACTGGCAAGGTGCTATCACAAGAGATAGTGGACAGAGACCAAATTGAGTACAAGACCTTGTTTATTAGGAACCTGCTTCTGGCCGTATGTGACAAGATCGAGCCCGCAGTTTTTACCAGAACTGAAACATTTGCAGACATTCTCAGAAGGATGGAGCACATCTACCAACTCTGCCTCCGAGATTTGAATTCTGGCTCAAAAGCCAAGGTGGCCATGGTACAATCTACCAGTGAGCACACAACCCACTATAGGTTGCAGGGCAAGGGCCAGAACAACAAGGCCGCACCCTAGAATGATAAATAGCCCTACAAGATGGGGGGGCTGCAACAAAAATAGGAACAGGCAAAGAAATTGGAATAACCCTAATTCCGACCAGAATGACAACTGGGGCAATTGAAATTACCAACAAGGCCCTTCTTACCATGATGTAGTGGTGGAGAAAAAAAACCTCTGCACACTCCTTGGGAAGGTCCAATAAGTGGCTGAGGCCATCCCAAGGCAGACTGTTGCAGCATTAGCTCCAGTAACCCAGTCTCTACTAGGCCAAGGAGACACAGGAACCTCCTCTGGCCAGGCTGCAGCAGGCCTGAATCTTGAGGCCTTGTCTATTGCAGCTACTACTAGTACCCAGACTTCCCTGTATCCTAGAGGACCTAGAAGATGCCAGGCGAGATCCTGCTGGCATGCGTTTTCAGGAACCACCTGAAGACGCCAGTACTAGTTCAGATTGACAATTACAGGTCCCAGTCCATATTGTGAACAATATTACTATTGACACAAACAGAAGGCCTTGTACTCAGGCCATGGTTGGGGGCCACCAAATTGTTGTGCTACTTGATACAGACATGGCTGTGTCTGTACTACAAGATGAGGATCCAGCTAATTCCTCTTGGTCCACTGGATGGAGAACCAGTGCTCAAGGTGTGGATGGCACTAGATTGTCTACTTACCATTCTATTGTGCTCTCCATAGTGTTGGGTACCCTCAACACAAATCACACTTTTTTTTTTTATATATACTTACTGTTTATGCCCCCTTCTTCTTGCTGCTCCAGGAACCTCTCTTCCGGGATCCCAAGGTTGTGTGCTCCCGTAGTCCCGCTCCGGGTACCTCCATTCCGGGAACCAGCTGCCTGCCCCCATCCTGCCGTGGTTTACCCTCTGGGCGGGGAGGAGAGGGCCTCCACTTACCCTCTCTCACACCTCAAGTATGCGTCGGGAGGTCAGCTGGTCCCATCTCAAGGGCCCGGTTATGGGTTTTCTCGGGACGACGGGGTCCCATCTACTGGAACCTGGAGCAGGGTATTTCCGTTTTTCTCCCAGCCCGCAGATGTCTGCACGCAAGGGGGGCCAAGGAGCGACACACGTCAGAACGTGCTTATGCTCCAGCTCCCGGCAGACGTCCTCCCTCCCTTTTTGTATGCTGTCACCCAGGTGGTGGTATCGCAGCGGGACCTGCATCCCACCCCACCTGGAGAAGGAGAGCAGCCCATAGGCACTCAATCCATCTCCCCCCAGCCGGCCCTCCAGCCGCCCGAGTCCGTTCCTGAACCTGGGTCACTGGCATCACAAGCGGTAGCCCTACTGCTGCGCCGATGGGCCGGCCCTCCAATCACACTTTTGACCTCATGGTATTACATCATCACCCCAGCACCCTAGGAATTGATTTCCTAGCACTACATGACTGTGTAGATTTGGCCAGTTGGCTCTTGATCCAGATTAGAGGACAATACCATACAGTCATGATTCCTGATTCCCACATGGTTGCCGCCATTGCGGTCAATGACAAGGAATATGACATCAAAGCTCTATTCCAGACACATGAGTTCTTCAAAGAACTGTTACCCATTCAGCAGAAGCACGTTGATGTTTTCACCACACACAATCATGACTGTGGGAGAATGAAAACCATTATCAAAGTTCCAGGCACGGAACATGATAGGCAAAGGCAATACCCCTTTCCTCCAGAGGTCTTACCATCACTCAGAGAAATTATTCAGTCACTTCTTCAGCAAGATGTGATCAGGTCTTGTGTCTTGACCAACAACTGGCTAGTGAAGGAGCCCAACAACTCTTGGAGACTCCCTATTGACTATAGGAGACTTAATGAAGTCACTCTTAGCTGCTCCTCTACAGTAGCCTCAGCACCAGATATGCTCAAATTGCTAATACCAGATTGTAAGTGGTTTAGTGCTCTTGAGATCTCCAATGGGTTTTGGTCACTGTCCCTTGCTCAGGAAAGCCAATACAAGTTTACTTTCACCTTTGAGGGTCATCAGTACACTTGGACTGGCCAACCGCAGGGCTTTCACAATACTCCCTCCCTCTTCCATTTACACATGATGGACGCCTTGCAGGGTTTCTCTGCCCCACAATGCCTTCTGCAGTATGTGGATGACTTACTCTTGGCAACCGCCACTCAGGAGCAACATTTCAACCTCCTTGATGAGTTACTCTCTTACAGAGAGCAGGCCTCAAGTGCTACCCTGCAAAAGCACAGTTGTGCTAGAAAGAAGTTATCTTCCTTGGTTTGTGTATCACAGAACAAGGCAGAAGCCTGACCTGGAAGAATATCCAAGGCCAAGATTTGCCACTTCCTACAGTGTGGCAACACTCAGACATTTCCTGGGAATGGCCAACTATTCCAGGGATTTCATTTGTGACTTTGCACAGAAGGCCGCCTCTCTATATAAGCTTCTGAAAAAGGATGTCCCCTGGACTTGGGGTCCCATTCACACTAATGCTGTTACCCTTCTGAAACAGGCTTTGACCTCTGCTCCAGCATTTATTAACCCCAATCCAGCTTTACCTTTCCATCTGGAATCTGCTACTTCAGACATTGCCATTTCTGCAATACTTGCTCAAAAGGTTAATGGCATTCTGAGACCCATTGCCTATGCTTCCCAGTTGCTATCCCCAGTGGAGCAGAAGTACAGTGTTTGTGAAAGATACCTTCTGTCTACCTACTGAGCTGTTAAGCACTTTCTGCACATCACTGAGTATTCACCCATCATTTTGCACACCAATCAAGACCCCCACAAACTTCTTGCTGTCAGAGTGAAGGATGGTTCAGTATCCAATACCAGACTGACTCACTGGTCTCTTCTTCTTCTCCAGGACCATGACATACAGGTCCAGTTTGCCAAAATGCCCAACATTTTAGCACATGGTCTTCTGTACCAAGGAGATCTGCATAACTGTTTACTCCAGCCTCCCGATTTGCCTGATCCAGGACCATTTCTTCCTGCTACTTGAAAACTCCTTGCTGACACTTCCCTGTGTCATGTCTTTACTGATGGCTCTGCCTCACACTACCAAGGAGAACAGATAGCTGGATTTGGAGTGCTCATCTTGTACCCTAATGGCAACACTGTCCATGCGTCCAAACGCTGCAGTGTTGCATCTTCTCAGTATGCAGAACTGGCAGCTGTGGCCTGTGCTCTTGAACTGATACACAGTGGTACCACAGATACCATCATCTTCACAGACTCTAACTAGGTCTGTTGCTCACTAACTGAATTCTTACCGTTCTGGGAGAAAAACTCCTTCACATCTTCTGATGGCACCCCTGTGAAATACAAAGCACACTTTGTATACATTCACAATCTAACTCAACAGTTTAAACACAAGCTGTTTATTCACAAGGTGAAGGCCCACTCAAAATCTGACCCATACTATGTCTTCAACGATCAAGCAGACACTCTTGCGAAAGAGGATGCTCGGGGGGGTGTAGGATATGGCTCACCCTGTTGCTCTGGCAGCTGTACAAATAGCTGCCACGAGAAAGAAGAAAACAATCTTTTGTGCCACTGGACTTGTCCACAGCACAAAAATCTGATCCTCAGCTGAAAGAAGTGTTCAGATACCTAGACAAAGGAACTGAACAAGAACTGCCAAACAACAACCCTTACAAAAGACATGCAAACAAACTGCATATATCACATGAGAACAATCTGATATGGTATCAGCCTGACAACCTGCACCATAGGTTGTGTGTAGTTCCCAAATCATTATGATCTGAGTTCATTCATCAGGTCCATGACACCCCGACTGGAGGACACCACGGGGTGGAGAATACAGTCCAGAGACTGGAATCTGTGGGTTGGTGGCCTGGCGTCACTAGGGTTGTCAAACATTACATCCCAAACTGCTTAGTTTGTGTGAAGAACAATCCTGCCCCAACCAAAAGAAATGCTAAGTTACTTCCCCAGAGACAATCTGGTCCCTGGCATGCAATTCAAATTGATTTCATTGGCACTCTGACCACCACCAGCAGGAACAAGTACGCACTTGTGGTCACGGACCTATTCTCCAACTGGGTCGAGGCTTTTCCCACTCGACAATGCACAGCAAAAGCAACTGCAAGACTCCTGGGAGAACAGTTGTTCTCTAGGTGGGGCCTACCCCTTAAGGTAAGACTCTGATTAAGGAACCAGCTTAACAGGTGAGTTGATGCAAAAAACACTCAGACTTCTTGGAGTACACCAGAAGTTTCACATTCCTTAACACCCTCAATCCACAGGCCAGGTAGAAAGAACCAACAGATGGATAAAGCAAATGCTATCCAAATTTATTGAAGACAATCCCAAGGATTTCAATTCCTTTTTGACTTTACTCCTTATAGCAATTAGGGGTGCTCCTTCAGTCACCACCCAGTGCACACCCTTTGAGGTGATGACTGGTAGAACCATGAGATTACCTGAGCACCTGTTGACTTGATCAGAACACACCCACTGCAGACAGAGTGTTCGGGGACACGTTGCAAAACTGAGAGATGACATCATCAAGACCCACTTATATGCTGCACATCATATGGGCAAGGCCCAACAGCAATTGAAGATTCACTTTGACAAACATGCACAAGAGGTAGATTGGCAAGTCGGAGATCAGTTAATGGTACTCAGATTTGCACACCCTACTCATCCCATCACCAATAAGTGGGAAGGACCCTACCCCATCATTAACAAACTCAGTCCCATAGTCTACCAAGTTAGATTCATCCACCAGAAGAAACCTACTGATAAATGGTTGCATGCTAATCAACTCAAATTGTACAAAGGAGAATTACTTTTCCTAACCCCATTGGGCAGAATTGTACCTACTAACCTTTTCTTTCCTCCTTACAGGTATCTACACAAGATGGCTATCTTGCATTTGATCCTCCTACTAGGAGCACTCCCCTTCGTCCACGGCAAGGATATGAAAACTGTATCTGACAATACACATCTAAGGCGACTCCCGCCACTTCTTGATCATCCTAAAGGAAGACATATAACCCCACGAAACAAACCCACCACCACCCCTGAAGGAGTTAGCATATATGTTCCCAACAAATTAATCACTGTTCAGAAAGGCACGGACGCCTACCTGACCACCATGGTAGTGGCACCTGATAAATCGTCCCTCCAAATTGAATGGCAGACTGACAATCTTGGACAGACACTTCCTGTTGCCCGCCCTTTACAAAAGCACTTTCCAAGGCTTGCCTAATACAAGAATTGCCCCAAATGGTACCCTGTTCTGCCGGCAAGCCAATTAGAGACATTCTAATCTTACAATCTTACTACTTTGATTGGTCCCACTTTTTGTGATAAATGCCCAGAAGACTGTAAAAGCGACTTTTGTGTTTGCAATTACATGGCTACAGCAGCTAGGTTTCTGTCTGTAGTACCCCAAATGAAGCAGAACTTACTGACTGTCCCCCACAGGAACATGGCCTACCAAGTGGTCTGACTGCCACCTCTCTTCCAGGTACACATGTGACCAATGTGCAATTTATGCACATTCCTGTCATTTTTAATCTCACACATTGGAATATGGCTGAATTTGGTATGTGTTCTAAAACTAATACTTCTAGGTTTTTCAGCACTGTTGTTAGACACTCTTGCTGCATACCAGACATGCACACAAGACCCTGAGGCTGGGTCCACATTCTACTGAACACTTAGGATTATTCAGGTCTAGCCCTAATCCCAACAATAAGAAAACGTCCTCATCATGCAGGAGGCATGCCACTGCTGATGTCACTGATGCAACTGGCACCATATCTGGACTCTTTGGATCCAGCATGTCCATCTGGAACAGGGCAGACATTGCTGCCATTAAAAGCCAAACAGTTAAATTCCAGACTGGAATGAAGAATAATGTTTTACAACACATACTGCATGGTGTACATCGGCTTAGTCAGGAAGAGAGATACGCTGTGTATAACATGCATGACATTGCTAAAAGTTTTAATGATGCTAAGAATAAAATCAATGAACTTGTCTTCCAGAATAACAAGGCGGCAGACAAGCAATACATTGCCAGGGAACTTTTATGCTCTGCTTATGGCTCCTGTGTCATAACCACTATCAATAATCTCCTCCTGGATTTGGAATCTGGATGTATTCCAGATATTATCCATGATAGGAGACATGCTAAATGGTACTGTCCACACTGTAGGTCCACTGCTTGTATTACAATGTGTATATCCAGATCTATCACTATCTCAGTGTCTACTGCTAGAAATCTAGTTTATGTCACATGCCATCCCAACAGGGGCCCATGTTACACTGCCAACCGCTGCACCATCCATGACACTACATTTGTCACTTTCACTGTCTCTTCGACACGCTTTGATCCAGAGACTGCCATTTTTGACAGACTGGCCTCCATCCACTCCACTGAGCATCTCAATGAGGACATCTACCGAGAAAGGATCGACCTTCCACCTCTTCTGGTCTTCAATCCCACCTTGGATGCTTGGGTGGTGCCTCATACAGACTGTTGTGCCAAAAACAGATACCACTACTTATGTAGCTGTGACTTATTCAGCATCATCAAGCCGGTTTGTGGATACACACCGGACAGCATTGATTGGTCTTTTACTTTGGACTTGGACATTTCTTCAAATGAGACTGGTACCCCTAGGGCAACAGCATCTTCAGCTTCAACTACATCATCACCAGTGGGCAACACTGGACGTCTCTACCAAAACAACGCAGAAGAGGTTCATCGCTTCACCACAAGACTCCCGAATCAATCTTTCACCTGCCCAATTCACCTGCAAAAATGGATGATTTCTACCGTGAGAGTGTCATAATTCTGATGGTCAGTATTGTGTGGTTACTAATCACAAATCATTTTCATATGGGTCTAAAACTTGTGACATAAAGTTTCCTAATTTCTGTTTTATTCCTCATCAAACTACTGTTATTGGTCACTGTGACAGGGCAGAATAGGATCCTGTCCCATTTGTTATGGAGAAAGTGTTTAAATGCAAGGATCTTCCCTTTTCTGTCGGGCGCAATCAACTTTTCTTGTCAGACTTCGGATTTGATCAACTCGACAATCTCACAATTCTTTGCCTCTCACGGTTTCTCAGTTTTCTCCTGCTGCCTTTTTCCTCCCTTGCATATCCACTGATATAAAAACATATGAAAATAATTGTATAGAAATGCAACTGATATTGAGATCCCTGGTGTTTAAAAAAAATATATAATATTACTGTTGAAATGTATATAATTATAATTTGAGATGACTGCAAAAAGCCGTTGGAAGCTAGAGGTTACCAGAGTTAAATTTTTAAGCCTTTTGTAAAAGCTGTGCAAAAGGGGCCTCTCAGCTGAAGCACATTGTGTTCTTCCTGCCCGAAATATAGAAGAACAGAACACTGTGGAAGAAGCAGGATGCCCGAATTAAGAGCTGGGTTGGAAGGACTTATAAGGGAGCTGAGCTGCAATTGAAAAGAAGAAAAAGGGACACAGAGATTCAAGGAGAACTGTTTTTCTCTTTTGTATATAGTTATACTGAACTTTCTTTTTATGTTACTGCTACTGTAAATAAAAAATTTTTGGTGACTTCTACAACTGCTCTTGGTGTTCCCTATGCTTCCTGACCTGTGCCTCGATGACAGATGGTTTTAGAAGAGGTATTTACCCCGTGCATACCCTAAGACAGGAGTTTTGTGTGTGGGTACTGGACCTAGTACCAGGGAAACACAGAGGAAGGTATGGATTCTGCAGCAGCAAGTCCAGGAGTGGTTACCAGGAGAATGGCAGCCAAACTAGCAGAGACAGAAGTCCAGTCCGAGATTGTACAGCCAGCACAAGTTATGGAAAAAGAACAGGCAGTGACAGACCCTAAAAGCCTGATGGACTTTTTCAAATGGTGGGCTACACAACAAAAAGAGATGGAGGAGCAGAGAGAAAAAGAGATTCAATGTTTAGAAGCGCAGAGAAGAGATGCAGTGACAGGAGCAGCGATGGCTGGATACCTTGCAAGCTATCAAAGGCAGAGGCTCTGGCACAGATCTAGATGAGCAACAAAATGCAAGCAACTTAAAAGTCATTAAACTTACAAAGCTGTGTGCCTTGGATGATATTGAGGCATACCTGACAAACTTTGAAAGAGTTGCCACAGCCCGCCAGTGGCCAAAGCAGCAATGGACAATCAAACTGGTACCCTACCTGACAGGGAAAGCCTAACTTGCCTACAGCAGTATGGGACACTGCACAGTCAGAAAACTATGATCTGGTGAAAAGTGAAATCCTGAAAAGGTATGACATCTCAGGATAGACCTACAGGCAGAGATTCTGATCTCTGAGGTGCAACTTAGTCGACAATCCTCGAGGAGCCTTCACCCGACTCAGAACTTCTGATAAAATGGATCCAACTAGAGAGCAAAACAGTCCCACAAATCATCTATACATTTGCCATGGAGCAACTCATCAACATCCTGCCTACAGATGTGCAGCTGTGGGTAAAGGAACACCAATCAGAGAGTGGGGAAAAGGCTGTTTCTTTGGCTGAGGACTACCAAATGGCCAGACAGATGCCACAACAGTGAGGTAATAGCCAAGCACTGGCAAGACACACTTTTTCCCATTTAAATTTCAAGCCTGATAACTCTGGTGGGGGTAACAAATCTATGCCCAAAGACGTTATCTGCTTTAACTGTAATAGGCCAGACCATTTTGCAAGAAGCTGCCATAGTAAGGAGAGTGGCACTGGAGCAGATTTGTCCATGGCAAATTGGGGGCAAGTACTTAACAGATGTGAAGGTTGGGGGAATAAGACTGTGAAGGGACTCACTGATTCGGGAAGCAGACAGACCCTAGTGCATGTTAAAGTGCTGGGAAAACACTGTGCAAAGGGACCAGGTACTGGTGTCATCTGCATCCATGGGGACACTCGATACTATCCCACCATCCAAGTGACTCTGATCATTAAGGGTGTGTTGCACCAAATGAAAGTGGGGGTAGTGCCTAAGTTACCTCTACCTGTGATTACTGGAAATGACTTTCCAGGATTCACTGAGCTAATTAAAGAGGGAGTAAATCCTGATGTTTCAACAGCTGTGGTGAAAAAGAGCTCAGGCAAAGAAAAGTTCAGATGGTGGGGACACTTTTCCTTTCAAAGATTTTGATTCGGACTTGTCTGAGCATAGCTCCAAGATCCGGAAATCCAGGAAAGAAAGACTAAGCCTGAAGAAACTGTGGCAACAAATGACTGATGGACATGAAGGGTTAAAATATGAAAATGCTGAAACTAAATTGATAACTGATTGTGATTTTCTTTCAGAACAAGCTAATGATGTTTCTCTCCAGGGTTTTTTAAGCAGCTAGGGGTGAAACCAAAACAGGGTTGACCAATGTTTAAAAAATGTAATGGGCTACTGTACAGAGTTTGGGTTAAACCTCAGAAACAGGAACAGACAGAACAATTGGTTATACCACAGAAGTATAGAACAGAATTGTTACAGATAGCACATGACAGTCCGATGGCTGGTCACTCAGGGAGGGATCACACCCTTTCCAGATTGCTGTATAGATTTTACTGGCCTGTAAATCATGAAGATGTTGCTACCTATTGTAATTCCTGTGCAGAGTGTCAGAAAGTAGCCCCAGTCACTAGAAAAGACAAGGTGCCTCTGGTGCCCCTACCCTTGATAGACATGCCTTTTGAGAGAACTGCAATGGATATGGTTGGTCCTTTACACAAAAGTAAAAAGGGTAATAGATTTATCCTGGTGGTATGAGACTATGCTACTTGATACCCAGAAGCAGTTTCAATGCGTACTGTTACAGCCCCAAAAGTTTGCCGAAGAGCTTGCCAAAAGTTTCAGCAGAGTGGGCATACCTAAAGAAATTATTCCTGATCAGGGTAGTAATTTTGGTGCTGCATTACTTAAGGAACTGTACAGACTACTAGGTATCACTGCCATAAGAACCTCCCCCGTATTACCCTCAGACAGACGGTTTTGTTGAGCATTTTAACCAAGCCCTAAAACACATGTTAAAAAGGTTTGAAAAAAGGGGAAGGGAAAGATTGGGACCAATACTTGCCTTACCAACTTTTTGCTTACAGAGAAGTGCCACAGGCATCAACAGGCGTTTCACCATTTGAAATGCTGTATGGTAGGCAGCCAAGAGGGTCACTGGATGTGATAAAAGAAACGTGGGAAGATAACCCCACTCAGAAACAATCTATAACATCCTATATGTGTACCCTAAGAAAGAAGCTGGCAAAATATGTTGAAATTGCCCATAGTAATCAGGAAGAGGCCCAAAACCAGCAGAAGGTATATTATGACCATGGGGTAAAAGAAAAAGTTTTCAAGCCAGGTGAAAAGGTTTTGCTACTGTTACCAACAGAAAATAAGCTGTTAATGAAGTGACAAGGGCCTTATAAGGTTCTTAGATGTGCTGGCACTGTTAACTACAAGACTTGAGACCCATGACAGAAAAATCCTATTAAGATATACCATGCTAACCTCCTCAAGAAATGGGTTGAAAGAAATGCCAAAAACTGCTTTGCTAGTTTTATCAGAAACTAAGGAAGATATTGATGTACCATATTATAGACTGGAACAAACTGTAAATATTGATGCTGTAAAGGTGAATGTTTCCTTAACCTCAGAACAAACTGCAGACATTTGTAATGTGCTAAAGACATTTAACAGTACTTTTACCAAGGTACCAGGCTGAGCAAAAGGGGTTGAGCATGTAATAGTGGCAAAGAATGCTCATCCTATTAGACAAAAGACATACAGGTTACTGGAGTGGTTAAGGAAATAGAAACAATGAAAGAATTGGGTATCACAGAGGAGTTAAGGAGTGCTTGGTCATCTCCAATGGTAATTGTAAACAAAAAAGAAGGGGGTGTTAGAATCTACCTTGATTTTAGGAAACTTCATCAAGTGTCAGAATTTGACAGTTATCCTGTGCCCAGAAGAGATGATTTGGTGGACAGACTGGGGAGTGCAAAGTATATCAGTACCCTTGATCTCACCAAGGGTTATTGGCAAATACCTTTAGCTAAAGAATCCAGAGATAAAACTGCATTTGCCAACCCTATAGGATTCTTGTCAGTTCACCATGCCATTTGGTTTACATGGTGTGCCAGCTACATTACAACGGTACATGGATGATATTTTATCCCCTCACACTGGTTATTGTGCTTCGTAACTGGATGATGTGGTGGTGTACAGTCCAGAATGGAAAAGCCACCTGGAAACACCTACGAGCAGTTATCCAAACTATCAAAAATGCAGGTCTATTAATCCTACCAAATGTGCACTGGGCATGCAGGAAACCAGATAGTTAGGCTATGTGTTGGGAAATGGAGAAGTCAAGCCAGAGGTTTATAAGATAGAAGCTGTAGCTAACAGCCCTGCACTTAAAACAAAGAAACATGTCAGGTCATTTTTAGGACTGGCTGGTTATTATTGGAGATTTGTACCCAACTTTGCTGAGTTAGCTACTCCCCTTACTGAACTCACGAAAAAACGGTACCAAAATAATGTGAAATGGACCCCAGTGTGCGATGAAGCTTTTCAAGCCATAAAGGCTACATTATGTTCAGCTCCTGTTTTAAGAAGTCCAGACTTTGAGAAACCATTTTTGCTACAAACAAATTTGAAATTACTGCAAAAAGCTGTTGGAAGCTAGAGGTTACCAGAGTTCAATTTTTAAGCCGTAAGCAAAAGCTATGCAAAAAGGGCCTCTCAGCTGAAGCACATTGTGATCCTCCTGCCTGAAATATACAAGAAAAGAACACTATGGAAGAAGCAGGATGCTTGAATTAAGAGCTGGGTTGGAAGGACTTATAAGGGAGCTGAGCTGAAATTGAAAAGAAGAAAAAGGGGCACAGAGACTCAAGGAAAACTGTTTTTCTCCTTTGTACATAGTTATACTGAACATGTTTATTTTTTTAAGTTACTGCTACTGTAAATAAATACTTTTGGGTGAATTCTACAAATGCTCCTGGTTTTCCCTATGCTTCCTGACCTGTGCCTTGACGATAGTCACACAGTGATTATTCCTGTTCCCATCCCGGAACCACGTTATTGATACTGATCCTGAATATTTGCTTGCTCTCAGTATTTACCCATTTTCAACGTCCATATTAATTCCTTGACCTTGTCTCTTAAGACACTTTTAGATAGAAAGGTTACCCATCTCATGTACATCAGCAATAATATCTCCAATGCTGGAGAAGCCCTTAACACCCTTATCCATGACGGTGATTTTATTACCGCACTTTCCAATACATGGTTAGTGTTAACTTTTAAAGGTTCTGTTATTATACAATTGTTTTTGATTATCTTTTTGGGTCTGTTCATGAAAAGGGACTACCAAAGTGTGACATGAGGGTCACATTTTCAAATTATTTCTAGATTACATTTGTGATGCATTTCAAGATATTGTGACCCAAGTATGAAAAAGGAAACATATTGGGAGATAAAAGCCTCACAGGTTCCTGAGATGAAAGAACTGTATTGTGATGAGTGTAACAAGTGACACCACACACAGTGGTGAATGTAACATCTGATACAAAACATTTGTCTTAGTAGTAAAAACATTAATAAACATGTAATGAGTTATAGTAAAACATAAGAAACAAATATTTATAAGAATTATATTACATTAATAGCAAATCTGATGTTTTGCACCACGCACCGTGGTGAATGTAACAAGTGACACCCCATTTATGTTTCACTTACTAAAACTGTACTAAACATGCCTAACAACTAACATACTACTGCTACTGACTGACATACTGCTATAAAACATGAAAACATTTGACAATTACATTACTGGCAAATGTGATGCTTAACACCATATACCATGGTGAATGTAACGAATGACACCACACATTTGTTTCAGTTTTACAAAGTTTAGTGAACATGTCTATTGGCTAACATGCTACTAATAATAACTGACACAGTGCTACAAAACATGGAGAAATCTGACAATAATAACAGTAGTGACAGGTGTGATGTGTGATACCACATACCGTGGTGAATGTAACAAGTGACATTACACATTTGTTTCAGTAGAAAAAAAAGTTTACTGAACATGTCTAATGGCTAACATGCTACTACTAATGACCGACAAAGTGCTACAAAGCCTGGAGAAATTTGACAAAATTAATGTTACTGATGGGTGTGATGTCTGACTCCACATACCATGGTGAATGTAACAAATGACACCACACTTATGTTTGACTTACTAAAACTGTACTAAACTTGCCTACCAACTAGCATACTACTATTACTGACTGACATACTGTTATAAAACATGAAAAGAATCAACAATTACATTACTAGCAAGTGTGATGCTTAACACTATAAAACGTGGTGAATGTAATAAGTGACACCACACATTTATTTTAGTTTTAAAAAGTTTACTGAACATGCCTCATGGCTATCACACCACTACTAATAACTGACAGTGTTACAAAACCTGGAGGAATTTGACAATAACAGTACTGGCAGGTGTGATGGTTGACACCACATATCGTGGTGAATATAACGAGTGACACCACAAAGAAAATCCATTTTAACTCTCCACTCCATATACACTGAATAATCCCTATTACAATTGATGCCCAGCACTTTCCCTAGACATGCAGTTGTCACTGAAATATGCTCTCTGAAAATTTGCCCAACAATCAGTGAATGATGATAACCAATATCTGCCTGTGGTGAATGTAACTGCAACCCTCATTGCATGCAGTGCTTATCTTCATGGAATGTGGCCCTACAAATGGAGGAGCCACATGCAAACAGTGGGTTTTAAACCACAACTCAGCTCCTCCTTCTATGGTTGTTTCTTGGTTCTGATGGGCAGGTTATGACTTTGCAACTGTCACAGACTGACGGGTAAACACTGGGCCTGATGTGACTCCAAGCAGAGTGAGGGTTAAAGGTTGCTGTTCCTTCTGTGGGAAAGCTAGATCAAGCAGTAACACAGTCAGTTAGCACAAGGAGGCAAACTAGGAGAGAAGCCAGAAAATCTTTTAAAGTGCTAATAGCACCACTACAGATTTGGGGGCCATGCGGGTGAATGTAATGTGTTGTGACACCGTTACATTCACCACACTAAATACAAAGCTGCATAAATTAAAAATGGAGCATTACAATGGGCTAAAGAGTACAGATAAACACAACTCCAGATTAATAAGCAGACTTACTTTAATAATGGAAAACAGTAAATAAAGCTTGCAAAAATAATTAGTAAAGCATGTGTTTTTGCATGTCACACTTTTTCAGGAAAAAAAGTAGCAAAATGGAGTGGGGCACCCCATAAAAAAAATATGGATACCCTAGAATTCTATAGTTATGTTATTTATCTGCACATATAGCCAGCATTCAGATTTAGCCAAAAATATATGCCTGACAGTTCTTGATTTTTAAAAATGGGGTAGGCACTGTATGGTGGGCATTGGTAACCCCTTTTCATGAACAGACCCTTTTCATATTAACTGTTTACCGTCTACAGCATGCTCTAAAACAACACCATGAACGACCAAATTCCTTTACAAGGCTCATGCGTCAGGTCAGTAAATGATCGATTTTGTTCCCACTGCTTTCCTATAGTGTTGCCTTTTCAGTAAGGCAACAGGAGGGGGAAATGTTACATTTGGTCCCCTCACCCACTGTGCACCACTGACAATATCTATTATGTTACATGCATAATCAGTACTAACATTTAGAGTGTTGGCACTTACCGAGTAAGTTACCAGTGATATTGTTACTGTGATCATTGCTAGTAATGCATCAGTAATGTGCCGAGAATACATGTGTTCTATGTATAGTCTTTTGAGAAGTCATTGTATAGCCTACATTGCCATCATGCGGATTTATGTAACATAGCACTTATTTTCTGTTTTATGTGAAAGCCTTCCAATTTCACCTTCCCTGTGTGGGCTCCACCCCTGACCCGGCGCTGATGTCTCTTCAAGGGGTCCTGGGTGGGATCCAGACACAGGCACCTCTCATGACCTTGTGATTGTGGCCGTCGATGTCAGTGCTGTCCTCGGCCCCAAGGAGTCTCTGTAGAGTGGGGCCGAGGATCGGGACAGGACGTCTGTGGCCGCACGCACTAACTGGAGAGAGAAAGAAAAAAATATATATGATTTGCGGTCCCAGTGTTATGGGGAACCAGGACCGCAAAGTAAACAAATGAGATGGTGGCCATGCTTCCCCTGCACATGCACAGCTGTCAGAGCAAAAAATTTAAAGGAGATGCACTCCTGTGTCAGCTTGGTCATGCGGCTGTTAAGAAAAAATAATATACTCCTGGCTCCAAGATAAGCAGAGGAGCCAGGAACAGACACCAATAGTGATCAGAAGGCCTCAGGTCATGAGTAGACATAGAGTTAGCCCTGTCAGAGGGCTAAATCAAATAAATCAGGACTGGAATGCAAAGACACCTACAAGGAGATAAAATGGCAGCACCCATATAAAACTACAAAACAGGGCTACTGGGTAAAAATACAGAGCCAGCCCTGAGATGACCTGGTGAGCTGCAGCCACTTGGAGAGAGGCTGCTCAGGGGGAAGACAAGACTGGTTTTGCCACCAGAATGGGAGTTGTAGTAGAGAGGAGCTGCAGGGTGGCTGTGAGGGGAGAGAGACTGTCCAAGTTTATCAGTCTGCCTGGCTGGCTGAACCCCAGCTACCTCAAACTACTAAGTTGAGTACAGGAGGAACAGTAGCTGTTTTGTGTGACTAAAGCAGAAAAGAGAAAAAAAGTGTTCTATAGCAGCCCAAGCAGTTAGACAGCTGTTTGAACTGGAAAAAGAGTTGGGCTGCAGACTGTGAATGGTCCTCCGCTCCCCTAGGTACAGAAATTGGTTGGGGAAGTGAATGTTCTGCCAGGGGAGAGAAGAAGGGTCGAGGCAAGCTACTGGGACAGGACCCAGCACTGTTTTTGGAGGCATACCTCAAGATAGGGGCTGTGAAGTGAGAGACAGTGGAAGCCCCACTGCCCTGCGCAGGTCCTGTAGGGTGGCTAGACATGTAGCATAAGAGTTTGAGGAACATAGGCAATCCTGGTTCCTTGGAATGAAGACAACGACACCCCGGGTTGAAGGATGGAACAGACC
The DNA here is from genome assembly GCA_016271365.2 of Neoceratodus forsteri. Taxonomy (NCBI): domain Eukaryota; kingdom Metazoa; phylum Chordata; order Ceratodontiformes; family Ceratodontidae; genus Neoceratodus; species Neoceratodus forsteri. The sequence goes on from CM028137.1 coordinate 517,276,635, forward strand.
TGCCTGAGTGAAGTATGTCTATAAAGGCCCGCAGGTGAAGTTTGCAAGGCCAGGCAGGTGAAGATCATCACCCGAGATTGTCCAGTTCTGGTTTTCCCACCGGTGGTGCATCACCAATGTAGAGCCGCCATGGTACCGTGCAACTCATCTGACTGTGAACTCCCAGTGTGAACTGCAAAACTGTGCGTTTTGCAGCTCTGGGGAGTCTTTTTTTTTTGCAATATTTATTTTCCCCTCCTACGTGCTCTGGGACCCACCACTCCTTCAGGCTGCCAGCACAGGTATCATAGGTAAATCAGAGCTAAAGGAGACATTACTTTCCATAGTGCTCGCCAAAATGCATTCCTAAAGTCTACCCAATCGATGTAACCCATCTAATTTCTGTTTGAATACCTCCATTGTGTTACTTTCCACCACCTCCAATGGCAGTGAGTTCCATATTGGAACGACTCTTTGGTTATACCACCTTTTTCTATGCCAAGTTGTACACTGTTCACCATATAACTGATAGGGGTGTGCTCTAGTATTAGGATTTTTAATTCTAAAATTTAAGCCTATTTTATTCCAGAGTTCCTCTTCAGTTAAGTCACACAGAGGGTTGTGGATACCTGGAACAGCCTTCCTGAGGAGGTTGTAGTATCAAAAACAGTGGGAGAATTCAAGAATGCATGGGACAGACATAAGGCAATTCTAGTGGGGGGTAGGAGGAATTAGGCTGTTGGTTAACTAGAATCTGCAGCTTATCCATTAGGTATGGAAATGGGCAGACTAGGTGGGCCAAGCGGTCCTTATCTGCCATCAAATTCTATGTTTCTAAGGCTTTAAACTACAAGCACATATCCCCTCTTAATCTTCTGTATTCTAAAGAAAACAGATTTAATGAGTTTAACCTCAGGTTCCATGGGTTCCCTACAGTGGCATGGCACTGTAGGGGACCCCAACATGCCTCCTACTACCCCCTTGAGCCTCACCTCATATCGCAGCCTCCCCAGGGTAACCTGGCATAACCCTTCGCCGGGTGGGTCCCTCTTCTCTGAAGGGGAAGGCACCAGTGGGAGACAGCCAGCACACTTTCTTTTGGCCCCAGGGCACTGCTGAGGTGGACATGGCTCCTACGAGGGTTTTGGAAGTGTCAGTGGACTGGTAACTGTCATCCGGCTGATCCTGAAGCGGTTTCTGCTTTTCCCCTTTGTATCGCTCGTGCAGTGCTCCCAGTCTCCACTGGGGGGCCACTGCAGAGTGATGCAGCCCTGCTACCCACCCCAGTAGAGGAGAGCAGTCCTATGGATGCTCAATCCTCTCCTTCCCCTGCCGACCCCCAGCGCCCCGAGTCTGTTCCTGAACCCGTGTCACCAGCGTGGTTCGAGGTAAGGCACCAGCGCATCAGCCCTCTGTGCCACTGGGCTGACTGGGGAGTCTTTTTATTAGCTAGGCAGTTAGGATTCTGGGCAATCTCTGTACAGGATTTTTTGTGACATACAAGTTTGGCAAGCCTAGGATTACAAGTCTGAAGTGCGTTCTATGTTTATCTGGGCACCAACAAAAGACTCCAGGCCTGCATCACGGAGCAGTGAGGTACTCACTGCACAGGGACAATTTGGGTGCACTGAGAGGTGGGAAGAGGGGTTGTTTGACAAAATTTTTGTTGAATGCCCTGACAGCGAAACCGGCAGGTCGACTGCATTTTGAAGTCGGCTGCGGGTTTCCAGTTGCTGTATGTGTTTTCTTCAGGGGATTCCCCCCCGCACCCCCCCCCACTTTAGGATTATCAACTCTGAGTTGGAGCTGATTTGGGGGGGTGCAGGACCCCCGACAGACCGCACTAGGTTCCAGTGGGTTCCCTACAGCGGCATGCTGCTGTAGTCTCTGTAGGGGGACCTCACTGACGAACTGTCGTTGTCAGGTGGGTAACCAGACATTCTCCTCTTTGTGTTCCCCCATCCCCAATAAATAAGGTTAATAAATAAGGGGGGGTGGAGGAAAAGGGGGTGGTTAGAGTGCTCCTGTTGGGCGATTCCATGATCAGGAGTATCAAATGGGGTAGGGAGGAGGAAGCCTGCCCAGTTAGAAAAAAATGCTTCCCTGGACTAATGGTGCATAGGGCCAAGCATGAAGTATATCATAAAGGATTGTGGAGGTTCCCCAGACATACTGGTCTACTTGGGTACCAATGACATTGAGGGAAATAGTGAACTGGAGATACAGGCAAGGTTCAGGGAGCTAGCCAGGGTTTGTCATGACACAGGATGTGCAATTTCATTCCAAGAAATCCTGCTGGTGCTGAGGGCTAGTGGGAAAAACAAGAAGAAGATTAGGGAAGTAAATCAGTGGCTCAGGCAGTGGTGTGAGGCCAGCGGGTACAGGTTGATGGGAGACCTGGGAGGATAAGGGGTTGTATGCTAGGGATAGGCTCCATCTCAGTTTGGAGGGGAAGGAAATCCTTAAGCTGAAAATAGAGGGGTTCGTCGGTGAACGTGTAAACAGGTGTGGAATAACAGATGGACATTCAGGCAGTGTAGTAGTTCAAAGAGCAAATAATATATTTACAGAACAAAATAAATTGAACTTGTCAACGACAAAATAAACTACAGAGGCAAAATAAAGAGCTTACATCTTGATTATATACAATCAGTGCTAGAAGTCACTAGTACTGCTTAGGTGTTTCACCTTCAACACCTTCCACCTGTCTGCCTATCCTTGTATCCAGGTTACATAGGAATATTCAGTCATGTGGAGTCTTAACTCTGCCCATCAGTATCCTCGTTTCTTGTTTAACATTAGTGCATTCTTTTATGGATAATATACATCTATATACATACATCTGTAGTAAAATTCATACAGCATAATTAATATCACAAAATATGTTCTGGATCCAGAGTTTAACTTTGGTGTTTGTCAGTAAGCACCACCCTCAATGTTACCATGCATAAAAAAGAGAAGATGAAGGCCGGCCGGCTCTAAGGTAATGTCCAAGAAGGTGTACTGATGAACGCTCCACATTCGCAAACTGCAGTATTCATTTTCGGGCAGGTACTTGCTTTATCTTGAACCCTTCTCTTTAATACAGTAAATGAATAAAAAAAAAAAAAAACTCTGCTCGTATATAGTTACTCTCTTGAAGCAAACTTTATGTGAGGGAAGCAAAGTGTATAGATATCTCCACAGCAGTGCGCTCCTTTGTGAAAGAACCTACATACGGAAAGCCGTATCACCAAGGAGGTAACTGAATGTTAACAGGACCTTGGGCGATGGCTTTGAGCTTCAAATATGGCACTCACAAAAATCTGGCTAGACTTTTAGTCTGTTTCTCCTTCGGGGGGACTACAATAAATAAAGGCTTTCGGTCAGTGCCCTGAACCGAGGGACCACTCTTTTTCTTTTGCTGCAGTCTCACAAACAAACTGTGCACGGGGCTAATGCCTGACGGTCTGCAATTTATTCACTAGTTTGGTGGTGTACAAACCGTATAGCTAGGGGGACAAAATACATGGTTTGCAACCAACTAATCATTAACGCTGACAACAGACCGTCTTATTTATGTAATGGCTGTCTACATGGGACGTATGGGAAGTTAAAGCCCTAGTTAGTTATTGGAACACTTCTCAGTCTTTAGAGAAGATAAGACTAAAGACAGAAACTGGTGGCCAGCCCAACATCTATGCATACAATCAGAACCTTAAAGAAACAGAACAAGAAATACATAATCACATAAAACAAACTAGAATTAGACAGAAAACAGACAGAGAGAACATAAGACCCAGAAGTGCCAATATTCCTAACATGTGGAGGTGGGGTTAAAGGAAACAAAACAAAACCCTTTCACATACTCCTCCCCATTTAAGACAAAACCTACATGTTTTGTTCATCTATTCTTATTACAACACCCAATCAGCTGATCCCTCCAATGGAGAGATGGAGCCATAGCCCACCCTCTCCTAAGGTTCCACCTCGGGGTCCCTATTAACTATTTACACATAGCTGTGGAAGTGAACCCACTTCCACATTTCTTTCTTTCTTTACCCCGAGGTCTGCCGATAGGTGTGTTCCAGTACATGTCCCACATCTGGACATACAGTCTGCATTGCAATGTGCAGAGCCTTTTCGGTGTTTGATTGTAAAGTGGCAAGGTTGTAGTGAAAGATACCACCTCATGATGCGTGGGTTTTTGTCTTTCATGACGTGTAGCCAACATAAAGGGTTGTGGTCTGTCCAAATCTCGAATTCAGCTCCCCATAAATAGAAGCGCAATGCTTTAATGGCCCACTTTACAGCCAAACACTCCTTTTCTATAGTAGAGTATTTTGTTTCTCACTCATGAAGCTTTCTGCTCACATATATTATAGGGTGTTCTTCCCCTTCCACTATCTGGATTAAGACTGCTCCAATACCACAATTGGAGGTGTCAGTTTGTAAGATAAAGGGTAGATTGACGTCAGGATTACACAGTATCGGTGAAGAACATAGTTTAGCTTTTATTGAGCAGAACGCCTCTTCACAGTCAGGGGTCCAAACAACTTTATCTGGCTTGTTCTTTTTAGTCAAGTAAGTAAGGGGACCAATTAACATAGAAAAGTTAGGGAGGAAGCGGCGATAATAGCCAGCTAGACCTAGGAAGGATCTCACCTCCTTTCTCGTAGTTGGTCTAGGGCTATTAGCCACGGCATCCATATTTCCTATATCCGGTTTCACCTGTCCGTTACCTATTTAAAACCCCAGATATTTTGTTTCCCACATTGCCAATGAACATTTTAAGGGGTTGATGGTTAACCCAGATTCTGAAATGGCCATCAATACCAGGGATAGGTGATGTTTATGTTCCTCCCATGAGGGACTAAAGATCACCATGTCGTCCAGATAGGCCACACTATAGGCAGTGTGGGATGTCAATAGTCTGTCCATTACCCTCTGAAAGGTGGCTGGTGCACCATGCAATCCAAAAGGCATTGTAGTGAATTGAAATAGCACTAAAGGGGTGCTAAACGCTGTATTTTCCCTAGCATCTGGATCTAAGGGGATTTGTCAGTAGCCTTTGGTTAAATCCAAAGTGCTGATAAACTGGGCGTTCCCTAAATGATCTAAGATGTCATCAATGTGCGGCATGGGATAGCTGTCAAACTTAGAGACAGCGTTTAGGCTCCTGAAGTCTAGGAAAAGCCGTACTCCTCCTTCCTTTTTACCCACAACAACCATGGGAAAGCTCCACTCACTGCTGGAGGGTTCTACAATACCCAGATCCTGCATTTTCTTTATTTCTTTGATTACATCCTCCCTGAGCCATTTGGGTAACCTATAGGCCTTTTGTCTAATAGATGTGTCTTGAGTGAGTGTAATATGGTGTTCCACATTCTTTGCCCTCCCGGGGGTTATGTAAAGATATGCTTAAAATCTTGTAATGAAGTTTATAGTTCAGATAATTGCTGAGGCGACAGTTCACTATTGATTTTTATATCCGCCAATTCCCCTGAGCCTTCCATTTCCGTTCATAAGCCATGTTCAGATCACTTGTCGAAGGCTCAGGATGAATATAAGCACAAACAGGGGCTACTCTCTCCACCTATCGTTTCAGCAAATTAACATGATATACACGCCTTTGATGCTTTCTGTCAGGGAGCTCTATCTCGTATGTAACAGGTCCAGTTCTTTTATTTACCACCTAGGAACCCTGCCATTTCATTAACAATTTATCTGAGGATGGCAGTAATAAAAGAACTTTATCACCTGATGTAAATTCCTTACACCCTGTACCCTTGTCATAATACTCCTTTTGTGTACACTGATGTTTTTGATTGCTCTGATGTGCCTTTTGAATATACCTAACTAATCTTTGACGTAAGTGTGTTAGGTATTCTAAGGGGACAATACCTTTGCTGCTCCTTCCTTCCTCCCATTCCTCCTTAATTATGTCCAAGGGACCCCGTGGATTACGCCCATATAACAGCTCAAATGGAGAAAAGCCAGTAGAGGTTTGCGAAACCTCCCTGTAGCCAAACATTAAATAGGGGAGATAGGTATCCCAGTGTTTTCCTTCTTCCTGGATGTATTTCTGTAGCATTTTTTTTAAACGTCTGGTTGAAGCGCTCAACCAGCCCATCAGTTTGGGGATGACAGGGTGTGGCATGTATTGCTTCTATCCCCAGGGTCTGGTATAAGCACTTCAACAGATTTAAACAGAATTTACTGCCCGTCTGTCAATATTTCTCTAAGTATACCTATCTTAGTGAATATCTTGCTCAACTCATCTGCTATTTTTGGAGCTGTTACATTATGGAGGGGAATCGCTTCTGGGTACTTTGTGGTAATTGTCACATACCATGAGTATGAATCTATTTCCCTTGGAGCTTTTGGGAAAGGGCCCAGCAACATCCATTGCTATTCGTTCAAATGGATTGGTTGAAATAGGTACAGGAAGTAAGGGTACCTTGTCTTTTCTACCAGTTTTGGCCACTCTCTGACATTCTTCACAACTCTGACAATATTTTGTCACTTGCTCATGAATGTCTGGCCAAAAGAACCGATAAAGACGATGACTTAAAGTGCGGTCAGTCATGGGCCAATTCCAGTAGCTGTTGGCGATATTGTTCGGGAACCATTAACTGGTCCACTACTTCCTCTGTTCGAGGGTTAGTGCATACTCTGTATAATAACCCATGTGATATTTTAAATTTACTTTTGAGTATCATTCACCTGTGGGGAAAAAAGGGGTAAGTGTTACATCCTTCTTCTGTGCTTCCCTAAAAACATCACTATTAAACTCTTTAATATCAATAGGGACCATATTAGAGTCTATAGACATACGAGTCCATTTCCAATGTTCTTTGTCTTTTCTTTTCTGTTGCCTACTTTTCTTTGTCTTCCCCTCAGGCCCATATATGTCTTGAGCAAAGGGAAAGATCAGTTCCATGGCTTCTTTTTTCTTTGCTTGGGCCCTTGTGGTAATGGCACAAATATTTGATGTTAGTAATGTCTCAAATTGTGGGTGGTCATGACCAATAAGTATTGGCACCGGAAGGTGAGGTACCATACCAACTAGCATCTGCTGTGTCCTTGTATCTCCACTTTTAACTTTTGCAGAGGGTAGTTGTGACTGTCTCCATGTATGCATGTTACACTAGTTGTAGGTCCCCTTTGTCCTTTCTTAGGGTTTACTAGATCAGTTCTTATCAGGGTTTGTTTACTTCCTGAATCTAGTAATCCTGTAACAATTGTATCCTCGATTTGTACCGGTACCCTATATTGTTCCCAGTTGGCAAGGGCCAAGTGAGATGATTCTGTCTTCCGTTTCGGACAGAATCGGGCAATGTGTCCTTTTCCATTACACTCTCTACATATTATGTCTGGATTAAACCCCCTTCCATTCTTATTAATGACAGGTGTTCTGGAACTATTAATATTTGATGTTGGAGTAGAAAGATGAGTTTGTCTTACCATAGGGGTATGGAGAGTACCGCCAGGTGGTCCTTTATGTCTATGGGGTCTAGCAGCCAGACAGTCCTCAGCCAGACTGCAGCACCAGATGTTTCTGGGTGGTGCTCCTTCACCCAAAGCTGGACGTCTTGCTGGAGTATATGTATAAATTGTTCCAGTATTACAGATTCCAGAATCTGATTAGGTGTTTTTGTTGAGGGTTGCAACCATTTTACACAAAGGTCTTTTAATTGGGTGTATGCCTCTCGTGGGTTGTCAGCAGACTGAAATCTGTAAGTCCTGAACCTTTGACGGTATGTTTCGATGCTTATGTCATACCATTTTAATATGGCCTGTTTGACTTCATCATAATTATTGGCATGTATAGTGTCCATATGGCTATAAGCCAATTGGGCTTTTCCTGTCAGGTATGGGGCTAATCGTATCACCCACTGGTCTCTTGGCCTAGCACAGGCTTTTGCCACCCTCTCAAAGGTTGTAATGTAGGCCTCTATATAGTCAGTTTCTGTGTTTAACCATTTTAATGTCCTTATGACCTTCCACAGGGACAGGAGGGGGACGATTAGTACCCAATACTTGTATAGTACGAAGTGTGTCTGCCTACCGTGCTTCACTCTGTCTTTTGTCCAACTCCCGTTGTTTTTCCATTTCTACCTGCTGGATACACAGCCATCACAACAGTTCATGAATTTCCTCCGGTGGGGATTCTTCTTCGGGGTGTCTTCCTATCGCTCGGGCTGCCCCTTTATCCTTCTCTCCTTCCATCTTTACTGATATTCTCTCTTTGCCTCTTTTTCTCACTACAGGCTCCAGCCCTGAACTCAGAGGAATCTGGAATTTCTCAGTCATAGACAGACTAGCCACACCTGGAACCTGGAGTACGTCTGCCTTGTCCTGCATATATTGTCCACCAGGGCCTTAAATATCAGACCCTCCAGTCGAAACAACTGCTCCAACCAGAATCCCACCACTGCCACCAGTGTAAATGGGTGTGGGATAACAGATGGACATTCAGGCAGTGTAGTAGTTCAAAGAGCAAATTATTTATTTACAGAACAAAATAAAGCCAACTTGTCAATGACAAAATAAACATAAACAGAGGCAAAATAAAGAGCTTACATCTTGATTATATACAATCAGTGCTAGAAATCACTAGAACTGCTTAGGTGTTTCACCTTCAACACCTTCCACTTATCTGCCTTTCTATCCTTTTATCCAGGTTATACAGGAATATTCAGTCATGTGGAGTCTTAACTCCGTCCATCAGTATCATTATTTCTTGTTTAACATTATTATTACATTCTTTTATGGATAATATACATCTGTAGTAACATTCATACAGCATAATTAATATCACAAAATGTATTCTGGATCCAGAGTTTAACTTTGGTGTTCATCAGTAAGCACCACCCTCAACGTTACCATGCATAAAAAAGAGAAGAAGGTCAGCTGGCTCTAAGATAATGTCCGAGAAGGTGTACTGACGAACGCTCCACACTCGAAAACTGCAGAATTAATTTTCGGGCAGGTACGTGCTCTATCTTGAACCCTTCTCTTTAATATAGTAAATAAAAATAAAAACTGCTCGTATATCGTTACTCTCTTGAAGCAAACTTTATGTGAGGGAAGCAGAGTGTATAGATATCTCCACGGCAGTGCACTCCTTCGTGAAGGAACCTACATACAGAAAGCCGTATTGCTAAGGAGGTAACTGAACGCTAACAGGACCTTGGGCGATGACTTTGAGCTTTAAATATGACACTCACAAAAATCTAGCTAGATTCTCACTCTGTTTCTCCTTCGGGGGGGGGGGGGCTACAGAAAATAAAGGCTTTCGGTCAGTGCCCTGAACACAGTGACCACTCTTTTTCTTTTGCTGCAGTCTCAGAAACAAACAACTGTGCATGGGGTTAATGCCTGACAGTCTGTAATTTATTCACTAGTTTGGCGGTGTACAAACAGTATAACTAGGGGGACAAAATACACGGTTTGCAACCAACTAATTAACGCTGACAACAGACCGTCTTATTTATGTAATGGCTGTCTACATGGGACGTATAGGAAGTTAAAGCCCTAATTAGTTATTGGAACACTTCTCACAGTCTTTAGAGACGATAAGACTAAAGACAGAAACGGGTGGCCAGCCCATCTATGCATAAAATCAGAACCTTAAAGAAACAAAGAGAACAAGAAATACAATAATCACATAAAACAAACCAGAATTAGAAAACAGACAGAGAGAACATAAGACCCAGAAGTGCCAATATTCCTAACATATGGAGGGGGGGGGTTAAAGGAAACAAAACAAAACCCTCTCACAGAAAGGTGGGGTTTAAACTTGTGAAAGGGGGAGGGATGAGAAAAGAGGCTGTCGAGGGGGTCCGATAAAGAAGGGACTCTGTCTCCACCCCCCCCAAGGAGCTGGAGAAATGCAGGAAAAGGCTGACTGGTAGGGTGCAGACTGGGGGGAGACTGAGGTCCCATGGGAAAGCAAGCAAGGGAAATGGGAGGGTAGGGAAGGGGTGGAGGGTGGTCCTGCTAAATGCCAGGAGCTTGGGTACTAAAATGCCTGCGCTCAGGTGATGCTAGCTGAGGGAGAGGTGGATGTGGCAGCTGTCACTGAGACCTAGGCCACCGCAGGGGCTCACAACTGGGACCCAGAACCTGGAGGGCTACACTATGTTCAGAAAGGACAGGGGAGGGGCGAGGGAGGGTAGCAATGATAGTCAATAACTGCATTGCCATAGGAGGAGTGGAGGAGGTGGAGGGTCACCTTGATAACAAGGGGGGAGCAAGAGAGTAAAAATAGGAGTGGCATACAGACCCCCTGTGCTGGTGGAAGAACTGGAGGAGGGTTTGGTGGCAGATGTTGGGAGACACTGTAGATTGGGCAGATGAAGGGTGGTAGTGCTGGGTGACAAACATGCCAGGAATGGACTGGAGGACGATGACATCCTCAGTGGTCAGGGAACAGAGGTTGCTGGATGTCTTTCAGGACGCGTTCCTAACCCAGCAGGTTGGGGTGTCGACCAGGGAGGCGTGGATGCTGAACATGGTCCTGGCGGACAGTGACCAGATTGGGGGCCTGGAGGTAAGGGACCTGTTGGTGGGGAGTGACCATGCTATGATCTGGTTCTGCCTAGACCTAGGAGGGGCTGCACAAAGACGTAGGTAACTGACTTCAAGGGGCTGGATTTCAAGGAAATGGGAAGAATCCTTAAGGAGCATTTGGACAGGATAGGGCCAGACATGGACGCTGACAGTAGGTGGGAAATCATCGGGGAGGGGTGCAGGATGCTACCAGGACCTGTGCAAGAGTGAGACACAAATACGGTAGGGCCCAAAAATCTTGTTGCTGGACCTGGGGGGTTCAGGAGGTGATGGCTGAAAAGAAGGCAGTCTATGGGCATTTCAAGTGCTCAAGGAGTGACAGGGATCAAGGGGAGTACGGGCAGACGGCCACAAGGGCCACTAGGGTAGTGAAAGTGGCTAATGCAAGGAAGGAGCAGAACCTGGCCTGGGAAATCAGGAGAGGGAACAAGGGGTTTTTTAGATACATTGGGGAAAAAAGAAGGGTGAAGGGGCAGATTAGCAGGATTAAAACGGGAGGGGAGGGCACAAGACCCGGGGGTGCAGGCTGAGGTACTAAATGAGTACTTTGCCTCAGTTTTTACCAAGGAAAATGGTGGGGGGGCTGCATCATACATGGGAGGAGATGGTGAAACTGAGGTGGGGCCCCATACCGATCAGCGGGTCTGGGGAGAGCCATCGCTGGCAGGAGGGGGGGGGCAAAACAAGGGGCAGAAGAAGCAGAGGTGGAAATCACAGTAGGGAGAGTGAGGGAAGCCCTCGGGTCCCTTAAGATGGACAAAGCACTGGAGCAAGATAAATTACATCCCAGAGTACTGAGGGAACTGGTGGATATCCTGGCAAAACCCCTGGCGGAGCTTTTCAGCATCTCTCCGAGGATGGGGTGGGTGCCCCAGGTCTGGAAGCTGGTGCATGTATTGCCCATCTACAAGGGTGGATCAGGAGAGGTAGCAGGGAACTACAGGCCCATTAGCCTGACATTGGTGGTGGGCAAGGAGATAGAGGGTATTGTTAAGAAGGGGCTGGGGGAGACTAGAAAAGTCAGGGTGCCTGGACGACAGACAGCATGGCTTCATCCCAAGGAAATTGTATCAGACAAACCTTGTGGAGTTCTATGATTGGGTGATGAGTGCCTTGGACCTGGGTAGGCCAGTGGACGTCCTCTTTTTTTGACTTCGGCAAGGCGTTTGACTCAGTTCCTCATGGGGGCCTGTTGGATAAGCTGGGGAAATGGCGCGGGGAAACAGATGATCAGATGGATAGGGAACTGGCTCCAAGACCGGACCCAGAGAGTCATGGTTGGGGGCATAGTTTTATCTCCAAGGAGGGTCATTGGGTCCCTCAGGGATCGGTCCTTGGCCCCTCCTGTTCAATGCCTACTTCTCTGGCATAAGGAAGGGTATCAGGAGTGAGATGAGTCTGTTTGCGGATGACTCAAAGCTGGGGGCGGTGGTGGATGGGGAGGGATGGTGGCCATACAGGGGGACCTGGAGGCTCTGGAAAGGTGGTCGAGAAAGTGGAAACTGAGGTTCAATGCAGGGAAATGCAGGGTACTGCACCTGGGAGTCAGAAACCCAGGCCAAGTGTACACCCTTGGGGGGGTGCTACAAGTCTTGATGGCTGAGAGAGACCTGGGGGTGGTGGTAGATGTCAAGATGAACAACTCAGAGACTTGTAGGAGGGCAGCGGCCAAGGCCAACAGGATACTGAGATGCATTGCTAGGGGGATCACCGCCAGGAGGGAAATGATACTCCCTCTGTATAACTGCTTGGTGAGGCAGCACCTCGAGTATTGCATGCAGTTTTGGAGGCCACACTTAAAGAGGGACATTGAACTCCTGGAGAGGGTCCAGAGGAGGGCAACCAAAATGATCTGGGACTTGGGGGAAGGACATGTGGGGAGAGGCTCGAAGAGCTAAATATGTACACATTGGAAAAGAGAAGGGACGGGAGATATGATAGAGGTCTTCAAGTACATGAAGGGGGTAAGTAGGGGAGGCGCAGTCAGGATGCTCTGAAGGAAGGAGGGGGCAACTAGAGGGTAAGGGTGGAAGCTGGAGGGGGGAGACTCAAGGGAGAAAGGAGGGGGGGCTACTTCACTGAGGGTGGTAGAACCATGGAATGCGCTACCACTGGATGGTGTCTCACATCTGATGGGTCGCAGTGACCAGCTGGTTGTAGTGACCCTTGTGCTGAGATCGCTGGCTGTCTAGCTCCCACTGCAGGGAGCACATTCTCCAGCATGCCTATGGATCACGCTGGTGCAGGCCACTATGTAGCACAGAAGGCGCAGTAAGTCCCAGGCAGGGCGCAATTGCCTAACCCGAAATGATCAGGCAAAGGAGGAGAAGGCCTCCACCCTGTACGCTGAGAGCCGGGCTCTGGCTCTGCATCTGTGAAGGTACGAGTCCCATCTTGACCTCATTGACCAGAAGGCCAAGGGAGACGCAGGTCTGGAGTGATAGTTCCCTGGACCGCTCCACCTCCAGCCTGGTGGGACCCGTGATCAGCCAGTTGTACAGGTAGGTGTAGACCCGGGCTCTTCGATGACTCAGGTAAGCTGCCACCACTGCAATGCACTTGGTGAAGACCCTGGGGCCTGAGGTGAGTCCGAATGGCATGGCCTGGAACTTGTAGTAGAGGGTTCCCTCTGCTTGGAAGTGGAGGAACCTTCGATGAGATGGATGGATCAGGACATGGAGGAACGCATCCTGAAGATCCAGGAAGCCAAACTACATGTTTCGCTTTGGAGATGGTATGATCTGTGACAGTTACCATTCTGAAGGTGTGCGACTTGAGAAACATGTTCAGGTTGTGCAGATCTAGAATGGGGTGCCAGCCCCCCATCTGCTTTGGCACCAAGAAGTACCTGGAGACAAATGCTGGGTGTTCCAGAGGATCCACGACAGGAACCATGACCTTGGAGGAGGTGGGCTATGTCAGCTCTGAGAGCTGACAGCATGTCTGCAGAAACCAAGTCCTCTCGTGGGGCGTGGGCTCAGCAAGGATGGTACTGCTTGAATTCCAGAGGCAGACCCTGACCCACCACTTCAAGAACCCACCTGTCCGTGGTGACAACGGACCAGGTGGAAAGGAAGTGGCAGAGCTGGCCCCCCACAGAAGGACCCTGGGGAGGTGGAGGTGTAATGGGCATAAGGTAGGTTTCCCCACATTCTGTTACTGGGCAGGCTTAGAGGAGGAGGAGGAGGAGGCTTGCGGACGACCAAGGCCACCGACTTGGGCCAAGGTGACCAAGCCTCAGCCTATTGACCAGCCTAGGACTGGGTGGGTTTGGCTGCAGGAGTGGAGGTGGACCGAAAGTGCTTCCTCTTCTGCTGCTGCTTGGAGCCCTTAGGGTCCTTCTGAGCAGATGTCATGGAGTCGAAGGTGGCACTGGACTTCTCGATATGGATGAGGTGGCCCTCGACACCTGGCCTGAACAAGTCAGTGCCCAGTAAAGGGACATCTGCCAGCTTGTGCTGAGTGTCTGCAGTGATGGTCGAGATCCTCAGCCAAGCCCTGCGGCACATGGCCACTAAGCCTGCCACTGAGCGGGCACAGGAGTCCCCTATGTCCATAGCTGTCTGAAGCTACTGCTTGGCTACAACCCGGCCCTGGTTTTGGACCTGCTTGACCATGGTCTGAAGGTCCGCCCGGCAGATAAGAAACCACCTCATCCAGGGTGCCAGCAGGGCATGGGAGAAGGGGCCATGAGGAGGGCCGAGCTCACCTGGCGCAGAACAAGCGAGAAGGAAGCGTAGACTTTTTTAGCCGCATGGTCCAACTTCTTGGGCTTGGGTGGCTTTTCAACATCCCTGATGTTGCTGAAGTGCCTAAACACAGAGTCCATCACCAATCCCTCAGCTGACGGGTGCTCTATGAATCCCAAAAGGGAACTGGTAGGTACCGTATACTTACAGGCCACGCGGGCACAAGCACAGGGCAGGAAGCGGGGCACTGTCAAAGCTCCAGGGCAAGGCCAAGAATTGCCACTGCCACCAGGAAAGCCTCTATAGGAGTGTCCCTCCAGTCGAGGATCTCAGTCAACAGGTAATGAGCCCGCTTCTGGACAGGCTCCATTTTCATACCCGTCGACTCAGAGATCAGGCAGAGAAGTCCCTTGAAGGAAGATGGGCTTTCGTCCATTGAGAGATCCCCCCACAGACTCTATGTTGACCAGACGGGAGTGCAGGGAGGAACCCTCAGACTCCGAGTTGTTAAAGAGTGATCAACCGCCTGACTCCCCACTGACCCTCTGCAGATGGTCAGAGGTGATGGTGACCGACAGCCAATGGGGAAGCCCCTTAGATGGCCGAGATTCATTAGTCAGAGTGCCGTCGGTGGCTGTTTAGGCGGCAGTTCCAATCATGATTGGTGCAGACGCTGGGGTCGGCTGAGCCAGGACCATTTTGATCAGCTCAGTCCATAGAGAAGGCATCGGCCTTTCAGGCGACAACCAGGTGATGGCTGGCATAGGAGCCGAAGTGGGCTTGATGCCGGTAAGCAACAGCTGTTGCCACATAAGATCCTCGTGGCATCAATGCAGTTTGCGCTGAAGACTCTCCTCACTCGAGGACAAGGAAGAATAGTGGTGGCACTGCTTCCTGTGGCACCAAGAGCAGGAGCGCAGATGGTGGGAGCTGCTAGACCCATAGAAGGAAGACCAAGACCTCAATCACAGTGGGGACCGGCTGAGGGTCTTGGAGGGAGTCGGCGAACACAGAGGTTCCTCCGGGTCAGGATCTGGGACCAGAGGTGGCAGGTAAGTGGAATGATCCATCCCTCCAATGGTCTGAATCAGGACCAGAGTCCTGGACAAGAAGTGTTGGCCTCTTCAGTCGACAACTGGTTGGTCGGTTCAAGAAAAATCTCGTCAGGGACCTCAACCAGCATCTCAGCCAACTGGCCCGATGGGGTTACCGTGGAGCCAGTGGCCAAGGCCGAGGATTCGACTGAAGTCAGATCCGGAGAAGCGCGTGAATCGGAAACTCTTAACTGAGAGTACTCCTGATCCCACGAATGACGATGAGTCCTCTCTTTCTCTTTTTTGGACTCTTTCTTGCATTTGGACTTGTGCCCAGAGGGTCCCTGACCAAGAGTCGGCAGAGACTGTCACAATTCTTTGAAGGATCCCATAAAAGTCGAGTCCAGTTGAAGTGGCATGAAGGCAGAAGCTGAAGAGGAATGGGACGCAGCTTGGGGCACCTCCTCTTCAAAGGCTGCAAGCTGTTCAGTGGACCTCACGGCTGCGGAGACCACCCAACGCGCATCCTTAGACTTGACCTGTGGGTTCATTTGTGCCAGGCAGCCCAGTTTAAGTCCGGTGAGATGGTCCTCTAGAACGGTAGAGTGAAATGAGTGACAAAAGTCGCAGGCCTGGGGATTGTGCTCGTGCCCCAGCCAGTAGATGCATGTGGCATGCGGGTCGGTTCGGGACATCTTCTGCCCACAAGGGCACCGCCGGAACCTGGGACCGGACTTATCATCCATGGTGGTCGCGATCGAAGATCGAGCTGAAGACAGAAACTCGTAAGAGTTTAAAGTTAAGGAAAAAAATTTATAGATTTAAGCGCGAGGGCCTACTCAACGTGGGAGCAGTAAGGAAGGAACCTGCTTCTTCCAGCGGAAAAGAGAAGCTCTGGCATCTGGGGCAGACATGGGTGGGTGGGAGAAACCAGCTTGAAGACTTTCTGGCAAGCTCTTAAAGGGAAAGGACCTTTTCTGATGTTCTATCCAGAAGTGTGGATAGAACATCAGATCCATGTCCCTAGGACCTCCTGCTCCAGGAGAGTGCTGTGTCTCGCCAGAAAACTCCAGGCCCTGGAGCTAGCCAGCAAATACAGGGCAGTTTTGCATTCAGTGGGTATGCAAAAAGGTCCAACTGTGGATGACCCTATCTATCAAACAGATCTACTGCGACGGATGACAGAAGTTCCCATTCGTGCATCCTGGACTGAGCCCAGCTGAGGCTGTCCGCCAGGGTGTTCAGTACACCTGGGACACGGACTGCTGAGAGGTCCAGGCCATGGTCCAGTTGTCCAGTACCAGACTCTCATGGCCTCCCTGCACAGGAGGTACAAATGCCTCCCACCCAATTGTTGATGTAGCAGACAACACAAATTGTCTGACTGGATCAACAACTGACCTGGAAGGAGATGGTCCTGAAAACCCTGCATGGCATACAGGACCCCCTTATCCTGAGGACTTTTATATGGAGGAACATCTCGCTCTGGGACCATGTCCTGAGTCTAGAAGGGATCCAGGTGTGCACCCCAGCCCAAGCTGGAGGCGTCTGTAGTGAGAATCTGCTGAGAAGAGAAGATCAGGAATAGGACCCCTCTTAATAGGTTCTGGGGTTCCATCCATCTGAGCACCTTGCGAAATGGAGAGGAGACCAGCACTAGCTGCTCCAGGTCATCAGAGCATTGGTCCCACTGCACCCGGAGGGTCCACTGGAGCACCTGCATATGCAGTCTGGCCAAGGGGACCACAGCAATGGCCACAGGCATGAGACCTAGTAGCCTCAAGTACACCCTTTCAGAAACATAACAGCTCTGGGTCACTTCCTGAGCCTGAGAAATGAGGCCCTCCACCCTGTCTTGAGACAGGAAGGCCCTGCCCTGTGCAGAGTCCAGGATCACCCCTATAAACTGCAGTCTCTGGGATAGAATCAAGACGAACTTGGGCAGGTTGACAGTGATGCCCAGGGAGTGAAATAGCTGAAGGGTCCTCTCTAGGGTCCAGAGGAGCTGATCTCGGGATGGAGCTTTGAAAAGCCAGTTGTCCAGGTAGGGGAAGATGTACAGACCTTCCCGCTGAAGGGCAACAGCTACTGCTGCTAAGTATCTTGTAAAGACCCATAGTGCAGAGGATAAGCCAAGTGGCAAGACTCTTAATTGGTAATGTTCACCCTGAAAAAGAAACCGACTGGGCGGAGGATAAGCCGAGATATGCAGATAAGCATCCTGCATATCTAGGGAGCAGAGTCAGTCACCCTGCTTGAGCAGGGGCAGCAGACCCGGAAGAGTGACCATGCAGAATTTTTTGTACTGGATATAAAGGCTGAGGTTTTTTTAAGGACAGTTATTCTATCACACTTGCCTCTTGTCCAAAAAAATCCTGCTAGGTCTCGCTCCCCCTGGCTGCCTGTCGCTGCTCCAACCAAACTTGCCAAGGAGGGCCACAAGGCAGGCTGACACTACTGCCTTCCACATCCCACTTGTAAAGACCAGTACAGGCCAACGATCCTTTCGCTATAGGGCTCCACTCTGGATGAACTCAATCCCTGGACCCACCCTATCTATTGCCAGGCTGGGGCCTTTCAAAACTGAGCTGCATGACTATATCTTAATCAGCTCCCACTGTGACTGCAGATAACCCCTTGTTCCTCTGCTATATATGTGCCCGACTATTTTGATTGTACCATACACACCTCTGAATCACTCGATGTAGTAGTACTGTACAATTGCCACTGTATTTAGTCCATGTACTGTCATCCTCTGTACCTGTCGTCATTCTCTGTGTGATGTGGAGCCTTTGAAAATGAGTCCCTGACTCAAAGGGTTGTAATTCCTAGACTTTAAATAAATAAATAAATAAGATCTAGAATAGGCCTCAGATCTCTAGCCCTTTATGGGACCAGGAAAAACCTGGAATAGAATCCCCTGTTCTTCTGCTGCCTGGGCACTGGCTCGATGGCACTCTTTTACATAAGGGACTGTAGCTCCTCCCAAAACACCATGGCATGGGCCGGAGGGTAGGTGGAGGGTATGGCAGGAGTCTCTGGGGGCTGTTCTACAAGCTCCAGAGTGTGACCCCTTTCTATATTCTGAAGAATCCAAGCATCTGAAGTTATGGTTCTCCACTGATTGAGATGGAGGGCGAACTGACCTCTGACCACCACCTTTTGGTCGGGGACTGGAAGAGGGGTATCTGGCAAGGAGTCAGGTAGAGGTGGATCCAGCCGCTGGGGCTGATCTGTCACCTCTGGGCCGTTTTGCTGCAGGACCCATGGTGGAGGGGGTAGGCAAGGCAGAAGTGGCCTTCCATTTCCCCCCGGGATGGGAGTCCTTTCCTGACTTGTGGGAAACCTTATAAAAGGATGGGTGCTGTCTGCTCCTGGGCTGGGTATGGTAAAGTGAATGAACAGACTTAACAGCCCTACTGGAGGCCTGTAAGTCATTAATGATGTCCTGGACATGTGGCCTGAAGAGCTTTGAGCCACTGAAGGGGGCATTCAGCACCTTCTGTTGGACATTTGCCGCAATGTGTGATACCGTCAGCCAGGCATGCCTACAAAAGCAAATACTTGTGGCAGCAGCCCTGGCACCAGCATCAGAAATGTCATACAAGGCCCAGAGGAGGTGTTTACTAATATCCTCGGTGGCCTGTAAGAACTTGAGAACCTCCTGTTTCTGGGAGCACTCTGGGAAGGCCTGAGCAGCAGCCTTGCCCTTCTTCTACATGGTATTCGACCATGTGGGATAAATAATTAGCAATCCGAAGTCCCAAGGTGAAGAAGGCATAAACCCTCTTACCCCAAAGATCGACCCATCAGGATTTCCTGTCAGGGGGGAGGGAGCTAAAGTGCTTGGGCCCCTTGGACCCATCATGTGCTGCTTTGATAACCACAGAGTTGGGTTACAGATTGGACAGCATAATAAGGCAGGCCATGAGGTGCATGATAGAGTTTATCTGCACTGCGAGGCATGGTAGGAGCCATGTCTGGGTGGTGCTGAGCCACAGTGGTGGCATTCCTCACAGCTGGTAGAATAAGAGGGATGGCATTATGAGGAGATTCTGGGATCTCCCTGAAGTCCACCAGATCTCTCCTGGTGGCATCCTCTTCCTCAGTATGGAAGCCCATAGCTGTGGACAGCTGCCTCATGACACTGAAAAAGGTAGGATCGTCAGGAGGGGACCTGGGAGTATGTTTAATAGTGTCATCGCTCACTGAAGAATCAGTAGACCTATCTGAGAAAAGAGATTCCTCCTCCTCCTCCTCTTACTCAGGGAGGATGAGGTCAGAGTGGTACTCCTCTTTGACATCGACCTGTTCTAATTTGAGGTCAGATGAGCAAGAGACTGACAGTTCCCTCTGGGGCACAGCATGAAAAGGCCTAAGCAGCACTGATGACAGAGCAGTCGACAGCATCAGGGATCCAGATCTGTAAGAGCCCAACTGGTGTACCAGGGCCGTAGTTATCTGGGTCAAAATAGTGTTGAGGTTGACGGCAGGAGAAGGGTGCATCGACGACAGAGGAATCACAAGTACAGGGCACGACGAACCATCCATCAGGTCTTGAGAGCCTGAGTGCCCCAATGTTCGAGGGCCTGTTGAAGTATCAGGCCTTCACGGAGGGGCTGATGTCAATGACCCAAGGGTCGACGACCGGGGGGCTGATGACCCGAGGGTTGATGGCTGACCTCCCTGTAAAGCAGGAGAAGACGCAGTCGGTAGGGGCCTGGAAGAAGCAGTGGTCTGGACAGCAGTAGGCGTCAGTGCAGCCGAAGTACCCCTGGATTAGGTAGAAGTCATTGGGGAGCAGAAGCGCCACACGCGGGAGTGGTCACAGTCCCCGTCTTTTTTCTGACTTTTCACCAATGACTTGTTTCGGGCCTTCGGAGCCTGGGAGCACGACAAATGCACCGGTGATTGGGAAGGGACCCCGGAGGACAGTTGCCTGAACTGGCTACCTGCTGTTCCATGAGGAATTTCTTCATAGTTTTTTCATCACCTAAGGGTTTTGAGGTTGAAGTTTTGGCAGAGCTAGCAGTTAGAAATGTGGTCAGGCCCAAGACAGCAGACACAGAGGTTGTGGTCGTCTGAAGAAGTAATCTTCTTTCTGCAGCAGCAGCAATGGAAGAGAGATGTGGAAGGTGCAACTTTTGACATAAACAAGGTAAAGGAATCTCTTGTAAAAAAGAGATTCTAAAAACTAAAGTGAAAGAAAAAAGCGTAGGCAAAATTGGCACAAACTGTGACAGAGCTTTTGAGAAGACCCATGCGATAGGAGTCAATGGCGGGAAAGAACAGAGGAGGGAGCAGAGACGCTCATGCCTTTATAGGGTTGATGACATTGGCAGGTGACGTTGGCATGGGTGGCTCCAGTTGTACTGCTGGAATATCTTCCGTGTGGCTCCTGCTTCACAGACGGTGAAGTTCTTATGGTGTGTCCTGATGACTGAGATACCCCCAAAGATTCTTTGTTCCTCTGCTGCCTGGGCACTGGTTCTATGGCCCTTTTGTGCAGCAAGGTGAACACCTCCTACTGAAGCACTGCTGTATGGTCCACAAGATAAGAGGTGGGAACTGGTGGAACATCTGGCGGCTATTCTATAAGTTCCAGAGCAAGGCCCTGTTTGATTATCTGCAGAATCCAAGTGTCTGTGGTAATGGTTCTCCATTGGGACAGATGGAGGGAGACCTGACCTCTGACCAACGCCTCCTGGCTTGGAACAAGAGGAGTGGGGCCTGGCAAGGAGTCAGCCTGAGGCGGAACCAGTGGTTGGGGCCACTCCTCCTCCTCCCCTAGGGTGCTTAACAGAGGGACCCACTGCGGAGGAGGGGCATGCAAACAGAGCTGGCCTATGTGCTTGCACTGGAGCTTGTTCGAGCCAGACTTGTGAGAGACCTTACAAAACGCGGGCCTTGGTCTGCTCCTAGGCTAGGTATGATAAAGGGAGTTAACAGACTTAATGGCCCTGCCAGAGGCCTACAGGTCATTAATAATATCTTGCACATCAGGATCAAAAAGCCTGTGATTCACGAAAGAGGCATTCAACACCTATTGCTAAACATCAGCAGCAAAGCCACAGTCTCTAAGCCATGAGTGCCTTCTAAGGCAAATGCCAGTGGCAACTGTCCTAGCTGTAGTATCACCTATATCACAGGTGGTTCTGAGGAGATGATTTCTAATATCTTCTAAAGTTCTAAGGCCTGAAGAATTTTGAGAAGCTCCTGGCTCTGGGAACCCTCAGGGAGGGCCTGGGCAGCAGCCTTGTCCTTCCTCCAGAGGGGATTCTGGTACTTGATCATATGAAACAAGTAGCTGGCAATTCTAAGGCTCAAAGTGGCTGCGGCAAAAAGTCCTCTTGCCCCAGAAGTCAGTCCTCCAAGATTCCCATCCAGGGGGAGGAAGCCAAGGTGCTTGGGCACCTTGGACCTGTCATGAGCTCCCTTGATTACCATGGAGTCTGTTTCCAACTGGGCTGCATAGCCAGGCAGCTCCAGGGGCACCTGGTAAAGCTTATCAGTCTTTCTGGGTATGGCAGGCACCAAGTTGGGCTTATGTCAAGCAGCACTGACAGCAGGGGAATAACTTTGGGTGAAGAGTCTGGGATCTCCATGAAATCCACAAGGTTCCTCCTTGTAACAACCTCCTCCTCAGTTTGGAACCCCACAGTGGAGAAGGGCTGCTTCATAATGTTAAAGAAAGAGGGGTCCTCCGGGGGGGGGGAGCTTTGACTCCTCACTCCTGGAGGAGACAGTCGACCTGTCAGAGTAGCAACCTCCACATCTTCCTCTTCTTCCACGTGGATGAGATCAGGGTGATATTTCTCCACTACATCAGCCTGTTCTGCAGCAGGGACCAATGGCCAGAGTACTGACGGCTCTCTAGAGGGTGTGGGGCAGATAGGTTGAACTGGCATAGACACCGCAGCAGCATCCGATGGCAAGGGTGACAAAGGCCCTGGCCGAGGAACAAACTGTTAGATGAGAGCCAAAGCTATGGAAGTGAGAACTGCATTGAGGTCGATGGCAGGGTAAGGAAGCACTGTCGACGCAGGTATCGATGGAGAGGGCGAAGGACTCAGCTCCGACAAACCAGCACCAGCCACAGTAGAGACCCAGCACCTGTGGACCTCGCGGTTCAAGAGGTCGTGACAGCAGGGCTAGGGCTGATGACCCAGAGGCCGATGGCCGCAGCCCTAAGAAGGCTGGGAGAACTCTCCACAGTGGGGGGACTGATAGGAGCAAAGGCTTGTACAGAGAGTGGTGTCAAAGCTGAAGTGTTCAACGGTGCAATCCCAGGAAAAGAGAAGGAAGAATTCAATGGGGATTGGGATCACCGCTGGGAGGGAACAGTCCTTAGACCTGTCCTTATTCCAATGAGGATGTTTCCCTGAGGACTTGTCCCAAGCCTTGGCTGCCTGACAGCCCAAAGAGGACACTGGCGACTGGGAGGGGGGAGCCCCAAAAGACCCCTGCTCTCTGCTGGCTGCTTGTTGCTCCATGAGGAACTTTTGTAGGGCTTTCTTGTGGTGCTGCTGGGTGGTAAAGTTGAACTTCAGGCAAAGCTCAGAGACAAGTGTGTTGCATCAGTGTCATTTACGTAGGTCAACAAAGTTTGTGGCCGTCAAGTTGAAGAAATCTTTTAGGCAGCAACAGAAAAGAGCTGATGAAGGAGTAGTTCTTGACATACAAAAATAAAAATGTGATTTTAAGGTTGTAACAAAATATAAGATAGATACAGCGGTCGACTGCCATGGGTCTACTGTGGATGGCCGCCACTGTAACCTCCCCCCCCACAATGAAGAGCTCTTTTGTTTATTTTTGCTCAAAGAAACTGACCTATTTCCTCTGTTATTCAGTGTTTACAATGTTATTTTACTGTTATTTACAAATGGTACTCACCTTTACTACCCCAAGGGTGATGTGCAGTACAATTAAGCATTACGCGTACACCTTTAATTGCCTATCCTTAATTGTTTCACTACTTGGCAGTGCTTTTCAGATACTACGTACACTGTCGCAACCCCAGAGTCTGACACAAAGCTTCTTGGTGTGCTGTAGCTCCCTGCAGCTGAATGCAGAAGGCTTCTGCTACAACCAACATTGTATCTGCCTAATTCATTTCCTAAAGGGTTCAGCGAGACTAAGTCTGCGGGTGCAGTGATGGTGGCATCAGTACTATAATATTTCATTTTAGTTGCTTCTTACAGGATTGCTGGTTTTAAGAATGACTGGACACCATAAGTAACTTCTAACAGCTCTGAGGTTTATTCAACAAACATACATTAGATAGAACAGCAGGCCTCGGCAGAACTACTATTACAATCTGCTCGTGCAGTTTCTAAAACCCTGTTTCCACCCCAGACATACCATTGGCCCAAAACTGCAGGGGGATGTGGACTAAACCATTCTACAATGTTACTAGGGTAAGTTACCATATACATCTCCCCTTCTAGTAAAAGAAAGCAATTACCTTGATTTCGGTTTGCATATCAATGACAAATAATTACCAAGCACTATTAACATAATGGTTGAGTCTTACTTTGTGATGAGTTAGGGTCTAAAGTCACTGGTACTCAACTTTGTTGAAATAAGTCATAAAATCTCTGAACCTCTCAGGAACTTTAAGCAGACGCCCTCTTCTGGTCATTCGAGTAGACTGCACACTGGGTACAGCCTCAAGACTTTCTGGCGCAGTGTCATTGAAAACAACAGGTTCCATCTCAGGTTGCTCATACCCTTGACAAGTGTCCTGTTCCTGGCTGTTGTCCCTGGATTGCACTGTTTGTGACAATACAGATTCAGTTGACTCATCTGCCTGTTGCTCTTCAGCCTCCAAAGCAACTGTTCGGTCTCTCCTCAGGTGTCTCCTGTTCCTGCGGTATCGCTGTCCTGCAGGTGTAATCACACTATAGGATCTTGGCTCATCACAGATTCTTTCCACTGTAGCAGGTTGCCACCCACTAGAAGTCTCTATGCATACCCTTTCCCCTTCTCTGAATGGAACAAGTGGAGCTGCATTCCTGTCATAATACTGCTTCTGTCTTTTCTGTAGTCTTTTCAGACATTTATGTGCATCCTTTGGTATTTCAGGTCGCAGTGCCCTTGCACTTGCTGGTAATGTTGTCCGCAACATTCTGCCCATTAACAATTGTCCTGTGACTGGTGTATTTCTAAGACTGAACAATGCGAGATGTGGATCGGTCTGACCTTGCATAGACTTCAGGAAGATTCTTTTTACTGTCTGGATCATTCTTTCAGCTAAACCATTAGATTGTGGGTATCCTGGGCTGGAATGAGTTATTTTGAATTCCCACAACTTTGCAAATTGCTTCATTTCATGACTTGCAAATGGTACATGATCCGCTACCAGTTCTTTTGGAATTCCATGTCTTGCAAAAACAGCTTTCAATTTTGCAATAACTGTAGCTGCTGTCTTGTCAGGCATTCTGAGAACCTCAAGGTATTTTGAAAAATAGTCCACTACTATTAAGTAGGAGTGTCCCCTAAAGTCAAAAATGTCTGCACCAAGCTTTAACCATGGCATGTCAGGTATTTCATGTGGACACATCGGCTCTTTATGGTTGCTGGGTAAGAGTTCCTGACAAGGTCCACATGCTTCAACCATCATTTCTACTTCTCGATTCATGCCTGGCCAATACATCACAGCTCTGGCTTGTGCCTTCGACCTTTGTATTCCTTGATGTGCTGCATGAAGTCTTCGTAGCATATCTGTTCTCAGATCTTTAGGTATGATGATTCTTTTACCCACCATTATGAGATCATTTTCTATGTATATATTGTGTCTCATGGGCCAATAGTGCTGAAGTTTGATGCTGACTTGTTTTTTCCTGTTAGGCCATCCTTTGAGGTGCATTTCTTTAAGCAACTGTAAATCACTGTCCTTCTGTGTGGCCTGTTTTAGCCTCTCTAACATGCTGTCTGGCAGTGTCTCTGTTGCTTCGATTGAGTATATGACCTTTTCACTACTTAGATCAATGTCTCCCTCTGCTGGCTTTCTTGGTACTGCCCTGGATAGAGTGTCTGCAATCAGAATATCTTTGCCTGGAGTATATATTACCTCTATGTCATATTTCTGTATCTGTAACAGCATCCGCTGCAATCTTGCTGGAGCCTTTCCAATTGGTTTGTTCAGTATGGACTGCAGTGGCTTGTGATCTGATTGTATTTTCACTGACCTTCCATAAGCATACTGATGAAATTTCTGTAGAGAGAACACAATTGCTAGCAACTCTTTTTCTATATTGCATAGTTTCTTTCAGCACTGGACAATGACCTAGATGCATAAGCTATTGGTCTGTTTCTTTGTAGTAGACAAGCACCTAGTCCGTCCTTAAATGCATCTTCTTGGATTTCAGTGTCCTCTTTTGGATCAAAGAATTTTAATACTGGTGCACAAGAAATAGTCTCTTTCAGCTTTTGTAAGGCTTCTTCCTGTGCTAGCTGCCACTGCCACATGACATCTTTTTTGAGTAGCTGCCTTAGTGGTGCAGTGAGGTTTGCTTCATTCGGAATGTACTGCGCCAAGTATCGAGTCATTCTTAACAGCCTCTGTAGTGCTTTTTTATCTTCAGGAGGGGGCATCTCGGCTATTGCTTCTACTTTGGCTTCATCAGGCCGTAGCCCATTTTCGGTTATGATGTGCTCCATGTATTTCACCTCACTCACCAAATACTGTATTTTGTCACTACTGAACTTTACATTGAGTTCCACTGCTCTGTCCATTACTTTTCTCAAAGTATTGTCATGCTCTTCCTTGGTAGCTGCGGCTATAAGCATGTCATCAGCTATTACAAAAACACCTGGTATGTCTCCAAAGTGTTCAGCATTTCTCTGCTGGAATACTTCACTTGCAGACCATATACCAAAAGGATGTCTGTGAAATTTGTACCTTCCCCATGGACTGTTGAATGTACATAGGTCTGCAGATTCATCATCTAATTTGATCTGCCAGTACCCATCTTTTTCATCTAGAATTGTAAAAAACGTTTTACCTGCAAGTTTACTCTGAATATCCTCCAGTGTGGGGATGGAGAAGTGATGTCTTCTGATAGCTTTATTTAAGTCTCTAGGGTCCAAGCACACCCTGATCTCACCATTTTCTTTTCAGTAATTACAAGGCTATTTACCCATGTTGTAGGTTTTCTTACCTTGCTAATCACCCCAATTTGCTCCAGCTGTTCCAGTGTCTGTTTTAGTCTGCCCGTGATTGCATATGGGACTTTCCTGCACCCATGTATCACAGGAGTAACATTTGGGTCGGTATATATGTGGTAAACACTAGGGAATTCTCCTAGGCCTTCAAACACTGTTTTATATTGTGCAAGAAATTCCTCTTTTGTGCTTGGTGGCTTGGTTTTAAGCACCTTTACTTTGCGAATCAGATCCAGGATGATACATGCCTGTTGACCCAGTAGGGAAGCTCCTGATGTATTCGTGACATAAAACTGCAGATTGGCCTCTCTGTCTTGTGTCTTACACTTTAGCGTCACTTCCCCTTCTGGATTAATTTGTGCTCCTCCATATGCCATTAGGATAGTACTGGTTGGCTTGATTTGTACCTTGCATGGAAACTGCGCAATCACTTCTTTAGTAAGTATATTGGCTTCAGCCCCAGTGTCCAACTTGAACTTAACTGGCTGTCCCATTATCTTCAAGGTAGTGTACCACCCTTCATCTGGTACTTGTGTCCGCACCGTTTCTTGTTTTCTTTTTACAGCACCCACTAGTGCTTCTACCCCTTTGATCATTTTTTCATGAGGTTTGTTGGACTTTTTGGACCTGCATGTTTTTGCATAATAGTTGAGGCCACCACATTTACGACATTCTTGTCCATACGCTGGACAAGCCTTTGGCGCATGTCCCTTGCCACACCTCCCACACGTGTTTGATTTTTGTGCACGTGTCTCACGTGTTTGTAGCTGGCAGTCTGGTTTTCGGCCTATATTACCATCCTGCCTTGAACAATAATTCTTAAATGCTTCCATAACCTCAGCTGCTTTTTTAGCTTGTGGGTCAGCATACATTATGTTGAGGGTATTGTACACCTCGAGGGTCTCATCCCCGATCGTGTATAGCAGGACTGCAATTTTCATTTCCTCTGACTTATTATCTAATCCCATGGCTGTGAAATACAGACTTAATCTCTGTGCCCACCTTCTCCAGTTTTCTGCAAGGTTTCCAGTCAACAATATTTATTTATTTTGCTTTTGGTGACCGGGTAAGTGCACTAGGCAAACAATGCCTATTTTCAGGCACGACCCGGGAGAGAACAGTTTACATACAAACAATAAACATGTGACACAGCACATGAGAATAGTACAAATGGGTAAAAGCAGTATGTAATAAGTACATTGACATTCTGAAAAAGTGAAAGATAAGATACTGTGAGTGCAGAGGAAAAAGGAGGTGGTATCAGACGAAAAAACAACATGGAAGGTAGGAGTTACAGTGCAGTAAGTGCCATAAAGGGAGAGGGGGAGAGGAGGGAAAGAAAAAGCGTGGCTGGTATAGATCTTGAGAAGAAGGATAAAGGGGGTAGATAGGATGCGGTTGGGTACGATTGCACAATTAATAAAGGTTCAAGGAGGGTTAAAACAAGTGCAGGGATGTAGGGTATGAAGGTATTCATGATGTAGTTTCTTGAAGCTAGCATGGTTGTTTGTTAGACGGACAGAGAGGGGAATAGAGTTCCAGTATTTCGGAGCAGTGTAGGAAAATGCGCGAGTGCCCATATTAGTTCTACATCTTGGTACACGCAGGAGGGCTTTATCGTTGGATCGTAATTCATGAGTGAAAGATTGTATTTCTAGTACAGAAAAAAGGGATAGTGGGAGACCTGTTCTGATGACTGAGTCAATTAGTGAGCAAAGGACTGGAGAGCGGTAGGCAGATGGGCTAAGCCATTTTAGGTCCCGATAAAGGTAGCAATGGTGTTTGAAGCGTGGTGAGGCAGCGGCATAGCGACAGATGTTATTATAAGTGATGTCCCATTTATGAAGGGCAGATTTAGATGCAGATAGGAAAATCGGTGAGCCATATACTAGAGACGGAAGAAGGAAACCTTGAGCCACTGCTGCGTCTGGCTTGAGGGGTAAGTGCATAGCTGGTGCGGTAGGCACTTCCTAGTTTAGCATTTACTGACTTACAGATATTAGAGATATGAAGGTCAAGGTCAAGTGATTCATCCAGAGTGACACCAAGATATTTGAAAGAATTGGTGGAGGGTAGAGGAGTGCTGTCCGCACAGGAGATGATAAGGGAGAAGGATTTGCTTTGAGTCTGGCTTGGGATCCAAACACCATTGAGTAGGATTTGCTAGTGTTGAGGACAAGTTTATTATAAGTAAGCCAGGTTTGGATACTGCAAAATCCGATGCAAGGGATAGTGTAGGGAGACTGATGTTTCGCACTATAATAGATGACCAGATCATCAGCGTGAAAGCAGCGATGAACAATTTGGTGCAATTGAAGGGATATCATCAATGAAAATTGAAAGAGTAGAGGACGAGAATGGAGCCCTGAGGTACACACCCGTGGATGGGTGCAGGATCCGAAATTGCAGAGTTAAAGACCACAGCCTGTTGCCTATTGGTCAGGTAGCTCTCAAACCAGGATATGGTATCTGGGGAGAAACCAAAAGACCATAGTTTTGACAGAAGGAGTGAGTGGTTTACCAGATCAAAAGCTTTAGTTAGGTCAATAAAAACAGCTCGGTCAGGAGGCCTTGGTCCATGTATGAATTAATGTCACTAGTCAGCTTTAGCAGGGCAGAGGTGGTACTATGGCCTTTGCGATAACCGTGTTGAGAACTGGAGAGGAGATTATATTGTTGAAGGTATTCAATCGTTTGTGTGGCAACTAGTTTTTCTAAGATTTTGCTTAAGACAGAGAGTATGGCGATGGGACGGTAGTTCTTTATTTCCTTTTGGTCACCTTTCTTTGGGATAGGAGTAATTTTGGCAATTTTCCATATCGTTGGAACTATACCATGGCATAAGGACATATTAAAAATTGTAGTTACTGGGGAAGCTATAAAGGGGGCCGCTACTTTCAGTAGTCTTGGTTCAAGACCATCGGACCCAGGACTATTTTTGTCAGGAATGGTGAGTAGTTTTCAACTTCTCTTTTTGAATGATCCGGAACCTAAAGGGGGTTTGAGGGTGGTGGTTTGGTGTCACCAGAGCGAAACAGTGCTAGCATTTTGGAAGAGGGACAGATAGCTTGATAAATCTGAGAAATGGCTATTAAAGGTGTTGGCTATGGTTAACGGTTGTTACAGTGTATACCGTTTATTAACATACTATTAGTATGGGACTTTTGATTTAAGCCAAGGATAGTTTTATGGTAGACCAGAATTTGTTGGAATCTCGGAAGCAGTTATTAGCAGATTTCTACAGAAGGTGCTTTTGGATAGAGCGAATGTTTCTTTTGCAGGCATTTCTCAGTGAGCGGTGAGACAATAGTCAGATTCCAGCCTTGTGGACTTAAAAGGCAGCCAGGCTTTGTCTCTAGCCCTAATCTGGGTTAGTAGATCTTTGGTAAGCCACTTGCCTGAGTGCCTCGAAAGCGCCTAGTGATCCATGGAGCATGGAGGTCTTGGAGCCGACTGAAAATTATGAGAAAGTTATCAAGGGCGGACTGGACATCTGATGCATTGTAAATGGAGGACCAGTCAGTCATGGAGAGGTCATTAATAAAGTGAAAAGGGTTAAAATTGGCAAGGTTGCGGAAAGTTACAAGTCTCGGGAGCAGGGATGTTTTTTTAATTGAGCTCCACTTACAGTAGTTAATTGAGCTCCACGTACAATAGTGGTGGAGGTGGCTTAAATTGCTCCATACTGCCAAAAATACTTTGTTATACAGTATTTTAGTAAGCTTTAGGTACTCACAAATACTGTATTTTGTTTCTTTTCTTGGCAGCACAAACTTTTCTTCTTTCTTGCAACTGCAGCACTGCAAGTTCACTTCTGACACCATATAATATTTCACTTTAGTTGCTTCTTACAGGATTGCTAGTTTTAGGAATGACTGGACACCATAAGTAACTTCTAACAGCTCTGAGGTTTATTCAACAAACATACATTAGATCAGCAGGCCTCAGCAGAACTGCTACTACAATCTGCTCGTGCAGTTTCTAAAACCCAGTTTCCACCCCAGACATACCATTGGCCCAAAACTGCAGGGGGATGTGGACTAAACCATTCTACAATGTTACTAGGGTAAGTTACCATATACTACAAGTACCAGTGATTGATGGGCATGGAAGGCCTGAAGAGATGTAAGGGTCTCTGCAACAGACTGACAAATGCCACATTAATATATATTTTTTTCCAACTCTGTTTATCTCCTTCCTCGGTGGCCTCTCTCAGGTGTGGATTCTTGGCATTGGCTCTGCTGCACACCTAAAGCCTCTGACTCCGCACTGTCCAGTTTGGACCTTCTCCCTCCAACCTCTCCCAGCTGCACAACCCCCCGGCTCTGAGCCCCCCGGGGTGGGACCGCCATCTCCTCCCGGCACTCTATCTAGAATCTAGCAGAGCAACCGGGGAGAAGGAAGAAGACCGGGAGCACAGGATGGTAAAGCTTTTTTCTGTTAAGTTTTCCCCCTCAGGGCGCAGTGTGCAATGGCTTCCTGCACAACTGTACCTCACCTCTCACTGCTAGAGCCTGCCAACGTTCTGCCCCTTCTACGTTCTGATGCTAGTGCAGTCTCTGGTCTCCACCAGAGGCTGCTACTTCGCCGATAATCCCCAGCAACCCACACCGGGAGAGGACAGCAGTCCGGCGGATGCTCAATCCTCTCCCTCCCCTGCTGACCCAGGTCTATTCTTGAACCCAGGTTGCCAGCATGGCGCGAAGTGTGGCATCCAGCACCTCAACCCTCAGCGCCACCGGGCCAGCTCCATTAATACATTCTAACACCATAGATTTGTCTACATAGTCTTAAGTAGTCAAGACAGAACTACTGCCTATTTACAGGCACAACCCAGGTATACAGCAGCACAGGAGCAAGGAACAAACAGAACTGGTGAAATGAACATACATTTATGTGGTGCCTGTACAATGACAAACTTAACATAGCACTGCTGTGCAGACGAACCCCAAAGGCAGTGCTCAGGCTTCGATAACAGTTTTCATTATAAACCTGTACTATAGCAGCAGAAGAATCTCACCTGAAACTTAAATTAGTTGCTTGAGCTACCACGCCTTAGTGCTGCAGGCTGTGTTTCTGCTGTGGATCTCGGCAGTCATGAACTTCACTGTTGTTGCCATCTTGTGTATTTTACACTCAAGGAATACGATTTATTTTTACATTTCATTTCCCCATCTTCCTAGGTGCCTTACCAGATGTGCAAGGTTTCCCTTCAGCTAAAATGCCCACTCATATGCTGCCATAGACTTACAAAGAAGAAAACCACACAAACCTTTACAGTGGGGGGCATTCAACGCTAAAGGCACTATAACTGGACAGAAAAAGCATCATCTGTGTTTTCACCCAATTTTCAACCTAATTATGTCCCACCCTTAACGCAGGAGAACTTTCTTGACAGTCAGTAGTGTACGGAGACAAAACCCACCCATCACACAGACTCTCGCTGGCATATGACTGGACATATGGTCTGCCATGTCATTTATCAGCATCACATAACACTCCAGCAGCAGGATTTCCTCATCTGGGGCACTGTTTTCCTCCTCACATCGCTCCCTCCACCTTGGCCGTCACGGCAAAGTCCTGTAATGGCCAGCAAGTAGCCAGACATTCTTTTCAAGGCACCTGAGATAGCACTGCTTCAACTGCCCAAGCTGTGAGATCTGAGGCCTGGGCTTATAATCAGTACTGGAAATGGAAAAAACTTACTGGGAGCATCTACTACCTTTGATGTATGACTGAACATGCCTGGCAGGAGTCTAACCATGCATTACTTCATTACAGGATGCATTTTTAACACTTTTTATTCAGTCAATTTTATGCCTTTAGGAGAGTACATAGAAACACAGATTTTGACAGCAGTTAAGGACCGCTTGGTCCACCTAGTCTGCCCATTTCCCTACCTAGATAAGCTGTAGATCTAGTTAACCAACAGCCTATTTCTTCCTACCCCCAAAAAAAATTGCCTTATGTCTGTCCCATGTATTCTTGAATTCTCCCACAGTTTTAGACCCCACAACCTCCTCAGGAAGGCTGTTCCATATGTCCACCACCCTCTCTGTGAAAAAATACTTCCTCACACTGCCCCTGAGCCATCCCCCCTTTATCTTCAAATTGTATCCCCTTGTTCTTGTACATCTTTTTTTCTGAAAGATGCTACCCTCTTGGACTTTGATGATTCCACTGAGGTACTTAACGTTTCTATCATGTCACCCCTCTCCCTCCTTTCCTCAAGGGTATACATATTAAGCTCCTTTAGTCTCTCCTCATATGGCTTCTCTTGCAGACCCTGCAGTACACTTTACACGTGAGGAGTTCTACCCATTTTGTTCCTGAAGGTAATTTCACTCCCATAACACAGTTCCCTCCAGGCCTCCCTTATCGCTTACCATCAGGATGTGAGGCAGCCAATAATCCATTGTTCAATACACCACAATGATCAATCACCATGTTTTACTGTATCTTGGCTGAAATTAGACTTTCACACAGCCTTATTCTGATGAAAGGTTTTCTCCCCTAGTACAGATAAGACACAGCCCAGTTTTTGGCATTAAAAAACAGTTAAAATTCATGTCAGGTTTTGGCATAAAAAGCAGTGAAAAATTATCTGGTTCACAGTTGATGATTTATTTATATAAAACCGAGTACAACAAAAATTGAAACCTTACAATCAGGATTCTTAACAGTTTCAGTTGCCTTTCATTGAAATCACAAGCTTCTGTTTCAATTTCTTTTTTTTGCAACTCTCATTCCCAGAAACGGGTCACATTCCAACCAGTGTGGGTCGCAACATTGTGAGGGAAAGGTCATAAGCAGACTGAGCCATTGCAGATGCAGTGCAGGGAACTTCTTTTCTTGGTAATAATCCTATCAAAAAATGCTGGAAAAAAGCACACGAAGATGCACAGTGACTGTAAACCTTAGCAATGGGACCAACAGGAACAGAAGTTCTAAGTATGCTTTGTGGTGATGGGAACTACCACTTACTGGAACATAAACAGATGGCTTTGTCAGAAACCGCAGAAGAACTGCAAGGGTAGACAGAAATTCTTCAGATGCACTTAACTTTGCAGGTTTATTTTCTCATTGGTTTCTTTGCTGTATCTATTATTTTTTGACTGCTACTCTTTTGGTTACAGTTCTTGAAGAAGGTGGCTTGACTAGTAAACTTTAAAGTCCATTTAATTCTGGTGCACCTGTGACAGGCAGCAACTTAAACGTTGCCAGCTACTGACCATTACATAACCTGAAACTTGCATTACACAAAGCCTGATCTCAGCGCTAGGCAGTCTAGTCTGGTGGTGCAAGGGAGGAAGCATGGGATGACAAGCAGCAGGTTAGTATTTCTTCCACCACACACCTGACTGAGCTCACATTATCAGCTACTGCAATTATCATTATTTATGAACGTCACCTGAGGGGATGCCTTTAAATGGACCACCAAGTCCGGTCCCAGCGTGATGCAGAACTGATTCCTGTGTTTCTTTTCACATACATACAAAAAATGAAGATGACAAACTCACAGTATGCCAGTTTCATGTTAAAGGGGCACTGTCAGCTTTGCTCCTTCGTTTTGTGCCAAATTTGGAAAGTGTGCCTCGTGGCACACACCTATCACGCATGTACTGCGAAATGCCCTTATATGCATAGAATTTAAGCTTTTTTACCTTTAAATGTAATTTTGCTTGAAATAGTTTTTTCCTTGGTCCAATCGTAATTCACCCATGTCCCGGAAGCACATCCAAGTCGGGAATGTTGGTCTCCCATGAGTGTGGTCCCGAAGTGCGATTTCTTTTCACATGCCACCTGTAAAAGTATGTTAATCTTGTCCCAGCTGTTGTACAAAAATGCTGATGGTACCTCCAGCAGCAAACTGAGTACTGCGAGGAGTACAATCTTCATTTTTAAAACGGAGCTGAAATCCCACACATGCGCACCAATGGCACACTCCTGCGCATGTGCAGGACAGTTGTTCTTGCCTTTCGAATGCATGCCCGGGATTTAAGCTCAGTCTAAAACATGAAAATTTTACTCCTCGCAGTGCTCGATTTGCTGTTGGAGATATCAGCATTTCTTTTAGAACAGCCGGCACAAGATTAGCACACTTTTACTGGTGGCATATGAAAAAATAAATAAATTGCACTTCGGGACTGCACTCGTGGCAGACCCGCGTTCCCAACCTGGATGTGCTTCCAGGACACGGGTGAATTACAATTGGACTCAGGGAAAAACTATTTCAAGCAAAATTACATTTAAAGGTAAAAAGGCTTAGATTCTATGCATATATAGAGCATTTTGCAGTACAAGCATGATAGGAGTGTGCCAGGAGGCACAGTTTCCACATCTGGCACAAAACGAAGGGGCAAAGCTGACAGTGCCCCTTTAAACCTGTGAACAATCTGCTGAATTATGGAACATCATTAATCCTCCCTAGGCCAAATCTGTTCCTTTTAACTTAGAGAACTGAATGTTCTGGTTCAGTCAGCTTAATTAGGTAGCCTCATATTAGTAGCTTGCAAGCAATGCTGGTCCCACCTTAATATAAAAATATACCTCTTCAAACATTCATTTTGAGAAAAAAAGCTAAATTTTTACACAGAAATCAGTGTCTTGTTGGTGGGGTTATCTATTCCCCCCCAAACAACTACACCAGCTGGGCAATGATTATAAGATATTTAGCTGCAAGCCACTCTAGAGATAGAGGGAGACAAGCCAGATCAAACGAAGCCAGGGATGACCTCTGTATGAGACTACACAAACAATAACTGGCTAGTAGGGACATGCCCTTGGGTGACTCTGGAAACATAATATGGCCAATAGGGATAAGCCAGTGGCTAGAAGATTTTTAAGGAAGCATTTGCTTTCCCCTCCATGCTACTTAACATGACATTTGGGTTTCTGCCAACATTACCTAAACTGAAAAACTCAAGTTGCTTTAAAACCAAGCTGGAAAGAATACCCACTAACTTCAAAAAAAAAAAAAAAAAAATCAGGTTAGCAGTACAGTCTAAATGTTACAGTAACGAGCGGTGAATGAGCTTGGCACAGCCAGCAAACCTGGGTATGATTTCCACAACCTCCACTTGCATATGTGACCCTGAGCAAGTTACTTAACCTCCCCAGTGCTCCCAAGTCATCTCTGAAAACAGGCACTGTGCCAAGGGGGCCTTACCCAGCTACCAAAGAATAGATAACAGTGCAACAAAAAAAAAAAACGCTCTAGTAGGAATAAGGATCAATGTAGAATTTCAGTTTTGCAAAATGACTGTATATTGGCTTCTACGTTCAGTTCTAGCGTAGGTCCCATATCTGCCCAGAACCCGGCTGCAGTGTTCTCTAATTTGCCCGTCTCTACCTCAATGAAGTTCACCTGTCCTTTTCTACCATAGGGGATTGTTAATGACTGAACATTTCAAAAGCTCTTGAGCAAGTTTTGCATATGGCACGTTTGTGCCTAACAATCAGCCTGATGCATCGAAGTTCTTTTAGGACTTCGCACCGGATGATCAACTCTAAACCAGATTAACATATCGGTTCAAATAATGTTAAAACATATCCTTCCCCCTCTCCACTAGATACTTCACGCAAAACTGAGTCCTCAGTTGTAGACCAATGTATCCAGCTAGACTTCTGAACTTTGGTGATAGCACATCCCTGACTGTCCCTATACACTGACGACCACTGAACCGTGTGTGTGGCTACTAAATGGTCTGCAGTAGCAAACTCTCACACTGATTTATAGTGTCAAGATAAACTGGCATTGACACCACCTCCCGCCCTGCACACTGGACTATTTTTGAGACACTTGCTGATATTAAGTGATTGGGTCAGGAGTCTACCTTGCTTCTGTTAGAAGTGCTGTGTTCTCTTTTCCATATAGCAGCTATTGATATTTTTACTGGTGGGGTCTTGCACTCCCCTCCACCATCTCAATGGAATATCTTAGAGGCTGCTACTTGCTGTCTGCAAAATGTACCCACCCCCGCCAAGCTGGGACTGTCAAAACTGCAACGTGCTTTCATGACATGTTTGAGGAGTTCACCAGAAATGGAACTGAGCGATCCAGTAAAGCTCAATGCCTAATTGTCCTGATTTCAAGTTACAGGTGATGTTTACAGAGCAAGGAAAAAACTCCTCCAAGATCTGAGTGACACTAAGGTTTACAGCGCTGATCTCTGTATCCAATTCTTGACTCATGTGAACATGTTGATTGGTACGGTAAGTCAGCTGCACGATTTCAACCAATAGGCAATCAGAACCGCAGGCTCGCTTATCCTATGTTCACGTGTCTCATGCAGAGAACGTTAAAGTGGAGCAATCCACTTCAGAGGTGGGTAGCGAAGTGCCAGTTCTACACGTGCTTTTTTAAACAACACAACAGAATGGAAAACGTATTACATAAATCACTCGAGCCAACTCAAGTAATTTATAAAAAGTTTCTAGGTGCTACAGTCTCTTGCGGTATGAGATGTCACCTCGCACTGGTTGGTGCTGACAGAGTTGCTACTCAGTTTCCTGGGTCTCTTGTCCACCCACTGCAAAATGACATATCTTTATACTATAACAGACATTACTGCAGCACCTATTAAATTATAAATTATCAACTTTTTTGTGTGCTGGCCTCAACTGCCTATGGGGAGTCTGACTTTTGGAAACTTTCATGTCGTGTAACGTGCATTATAAACCAAGTTACTAGAGGAAGTAACATCGTTCCTTGCTTCTCCTGAGTGTATTGCTATAGACAATTTGCCAATCAGAACTGTGTGCCATTTGATCAGATTGCCCGTTCCTGGAAGAAAAAGCATGTTTACAGCATTGAGAATGTTGTTCCCAAAGCCCAATGTTTTAAAATTAGATGAGTGGTAACAAATGGTGAGATGTTAGCCACTGCTAACCATTTGAAACACAAATTATAAGAATGAAAAAATGCAACCTAACTGGTTACTGAACTCGTGCGCCAAAGTACTCTCCCAGTACTCTACCCCCACAGAGCTATCTGGCCTAGTGGCTAGCTTGAGCTTTCCAGTCATTTTCTTAGAAAGTAAATCCTGAAACTGGTAATAATTTCCATGGAAAGGAATTACTGGTGCTGTATTTAGCCACTGATAGATGATTATTATGTTAATGATTAAATAATTACAATTGGTGTTATTCAGCATATTGGAGCCCTTGAGAAACACCCATCAGTGTCTAAATTTGACTGGGGTTCAGTTCACAACCCACCAAAGATGAGCCCCTTTACTTGTCGACTCTGAAAAGGGCTGACGCATGTTTACAAAAGAACTTGACATTTGGAAGCATGGGACTGAGCAGGTCTGCTCCA
Organism: Neoceratodus forsteri; assembly: GCA_016271365.2. Taxonomy (NCBI): domain Eukaryota; kingdom Metazoa; phylum Chordata; order Ceratodontiformes; family Ceratodontidae; genus Neoceratodus; species Neoceratodus forsteri. The sequence goes on from CM028137.1 coordinate 517,314,380, forward strand.
CCACGCGTGTGCGTAAACTAGCGACACACCTGATGCATTTCCTGGCTACCTTGTGGTTTGTAAAAAAACACACAGTATCTAAAAACAGAGGCTCAAAGTAAACATTATTGATAAAAAATAAACATTAAACTCTACAGGTGGGCTGATAAAAATAAATTAAAAAAAAAACACAATTCAACATTTACAAAAAACTCAACCCTGAAAGAAATCATTACTATAACATTAATAAACATTACGTTTTGCACGTTGTCTCTGCAAATTGTATAAAATGCACTGTGGCCAGTTTTTTAACAATAATAAAAAAATCTGAAATGGCAGACCGACATCAAAATCCCGGTTACGATCTGTTTAAAGTCCCTTTTTATAAACACTTCTTTGTAGGATGTTTTGCAAAAAAATTGTATCAAATTAAAGCTTTACATCTCTGCAAAAAAAACCCATCTTCCTAGGATTTCAAGTTTGTTTTGTTTAAGAGATGCATGATTTATTTTTAGTTTTCCACCGTGTGTCAACGTACACATCACATTCGTGTAAAAATAAAAATGCTGGTTTACTATTTTGCTTTTATTTATATGATCTTATCAGGTACTTTGCAAGTCTAAACAGAGTTCATATTAGAAGAGTAGTGGTAAACAGAAATTAGGGTCTGTGCTTTGCACATCATGAGTCAGGAACCAGCACGGTTCCTCCCTGAAGTGGGAGGACAACTCAGTTCACTCTAAAATCCCCAGAAACTGCTACAAAGTTTGTTGCCCAGCAAGACAATAAGGTATATAGTGACCTCCCAATTTAGGTTTCCTCGAAATTACCTTGTCTGCTGTGTCTATTCATAATTCTCTTTCTTATACATATACAGTTTTAGGGTGGGGGTTGCCAGTGTCCACTATTAATTATCCCAGAAATGCTTCTGGGCATGTTCTCAAATTGTGTTTACCGTAAGGTAGTCCTGCTTTCCTAACAGGGTACTGCTTTACATCAATTACTGTAGTCTTCTATAAAAAACACAATACTCTGGGGGTCTGGGCTGACGAACAGAAGCCAGCTGGGGTTCAGCATGGCAGGGGCGACGCGCTTGGCTCTAGACGGGAGAAGGCACAGGCCACCAGACGTTATCTGTGAAGGCAGCTGCTCGCTTGGAGGAGGTGGTGCAACTGTAGTGACCCCCCCAGTCAGGGTGGGCAAGGGGAGAGCCCTACGTGTTCAAAATCACTAGCCATTCCTGTGTCATGTTTTATAAAGAAGTGTTTTACATGTTGAGGGAGGAAAGTGCGACCCTTTAACACAAATTATCCCAGTTCAAGGTCAGTTGGCTAATCACTGTCAGGAATGCGCAGTGACAGTGAGGAATTCAAAATACACAGCAAGTGTGCTTTAGTTCATTGTTTTGTTCTGCAGAACAGTTGGACAATTCACTCCTGAGCACACAGTACCATGGCAAACCTTTTGTTGTCCAACCTGTCCTGAGTGGGTACACTATTTTTCATTCATATCTGGAGGTCAGCAGGATCCTTTGTTGCTGTTCTTGTTATATAGCGAGTTACATTTTGCCATTTATTGTTATCACAGATTTTTCCCATTTTTTTAATCATACCTTCTCTATAGTTCACTTTGACAATGCTCACTGAGCGGCTCCCCCCCCCTTCCTTTCCCTACTAATTCCTCCTCCCCTATCTCCCTCCCTTCTACTCCCACCAGCTCTCCCCCAACCATAAGTTTTGCACCTTTTGTTATCTTTTGCTTCGTTGGAGATTGTATTCTATTGAAACAAAATTGTAATTGAACTAACTTTTTTGTTTGTAAGTACTGTGTCCCTTGTACTACTGTTCTGACGTCCTCTTTGTGACGAGGTACCTTTGTAAATGAGCCTCTGGCTCAAAGGTTTCTAAACTGATGTTTAACTAAATAAATAACTAAATAAAATAGGACAAGCCAAAATCAGAACCCCATGATCAGGGTAGTGCAGCTGCAGCAATATCAGTTACACTGTGTCTATAAACCCTATGGCATTAAGAGGCCTTCAGTGTCTCCCAGAAGCTGATCCTTCTGCCCCCCCCCCCCCCAATACAGAGCTTTCTCCTTGGAGCGAAGAGGCTGAGAAGCAGGCACCTTCTCAGCTGAACTCCAATGGTACAGCATTAAATAGGTGGTGCGACAACACAGAACGACCAATGAAGCTGGCTACACCACCTGAGAAACATGCCTTGGCTAGGATCTCAGGGACCACTGCTGGACCCAGCTCATGGAAGGGTACCACTGCCATGCCACTAGGCTTCCAGACACCACTTTCAGATGCAGGGAAGATCCCAAGTGAGCTGCACTAAGTCACATTAAATTGGGTATATGAAACAGGCATAATGTGACTGCATGGACTGCAGATGTCACCCTGGTGCACTCTGAAAGTTATCTGCATGTTACATATGAGCCCCAAAAATGGCACTGTGATTTTGGGGGGGGGGGGGCCTGAACCCCCAGTTCCACCACAAAGCATCAAAACCTCAGTAACAAAATATATTTTAGTTGACTGAATATTTAACAGTCCCATATTTTAAAAAGATCTATCATTACTTTTCACATAAATGTCTTGCTGTCATTTAAACTTTTTTCCTTGATTTTTTTTTTTAAGAATCTCATTGGTCCTTATAGAAACAGTAAAAAGAGCTCTACTTTAGAAGTAAATATCTCTGCTTTATAGCCATTTTTTTTTGTTTAAATAAAGAATTTAATTAGCCTCATGATCTTTCAGGATATGTAAGGCCAGTGGCCCCATTTTAAGGACTTTTTTTTTTTACATAAACCCAAGCTTGGCCGCTACCATTTTTCTATAATATGGCTCATGTAATCCTCAGTAGGCAAGCGTCCGGGTTCATCTGTGTCTTCCTTAGGAAGCGCTTCATTGGACCGGTTGAGTCGCCTCTCCTCCCGATTCCGAATCCTTTCCTCCATTCTTTCCAACTGCCTCTTGTATTGGTACCTCTGTTGAAAGAGATCTTTTGCATAGTCATATAGCTTCATGTCTAGGTCATTGAGTTCCTCGATCCGTCGGATTGTGTCATTGTCCACATCCACCCCTGCTGCCCGTGTGCTGTTATATTGCATGAAGGGCTTAATGAATCTTAAATTGAAGGTCCTCTCAAACAAGTACTGGGTTTTCCTCTGAAACTCAGTCAGGCCAAAGAAGGCTATGTCCTTCAGGTTCTTCTTGGAGCTCTCGAGGAGAATCTGGGAACGCTTCTTTTCTGGCATGAATGACATGTTGTAGCAGCCCACCAGGCTAAGGTCAGCTAGCATTCTTACCTGGCGGTTATCAGCCAGATTGTATGGGCAATCCATGAACTCCTGCAGGGTGCATCCAGACCAGTCCGTACCCTCATAACAGGATGGGAGCTCCTCAGGGGTTGGTGTACGCCCATCGCACATGTGTAGTGAGGTCTTCCAGGTGGCCCCTCGTTGGACATGTCTCCATTCACTAAGATAGCGGGACACTGGGTCTCTCAGCAAAGTGATGTAATAAAATTTCCTAAAAACAAGAAGAAAAAAAAAAGGAACACATTACAACAGGAATGTCTTCTGCCTGTGCTGACAGAAGCTTTTATTACTACTGTAATTAATAATTCAAGTCAGTAATTATGGTTGTCACTAGTAATTTTTAAAAATCTCTTCCCTTGAGGTAACTCTGGGCATGGCAAAAGAGCAGGAACTTTTAAACACTTCAAAACTAAATAGCTCATTTCTGGAATTAAACAAAATGAATATATTATTTTTTTGCCAGAAATACTTTATTGATAACAAACTATATGATGACATTTTTACTGACTAACAAACACTACTCGGGGTCCATGCTTAACTTTTTGTTTTGGACTGGTACAGCCGGTAAAGCCAAGACCTAATTTATTTTGTTTGGTAACTGGGTAAGGCCCACTAGGCACAATGACTGAAATTTGCACTGGCCTGCTGAGAACTGCACTGGGCAGACTCGTATATTTCATTCTCTCCCCTCTGCAATGTTTGCAAAGTGCTTTGTGGATGCAGCTGGGACCATCTGTAAGTCATTTTAGCACCCTCCCCCCCCAGGCAACCTTCTCTCTGCCTAGGAATGCAAAACTGTTACCTCCTATTACCCTTCCCCACATCAGTGCAGTCAAAGCTCACTCTTTAGTTGGGAACTAAGCCTCGGTCTTCAAATGAATGAACAGACAGCAGAAGGTGGTGGTAGGAGGGGAATTCGACATCCCGGAAGGTCACTAGTGCGGTCCCGCAAGGATCGGTTCTGACTCCACTGCTATTTAATGCTTTCATAGCGGACATAATGGAGGGAGTTGAGAGCAAGATGAGTCTGTCTGCCAACTACTCCAAACTGGGTCCAGTGGTGGATAGTGAGGAAGGGAGGAGGGTACTCCAGGAGGATCTGGAAAGACTTGGACAGTGGTCAAACATATGGTAGCTGGGTTTCAATGCTAGGAAGTAGATTGTACTGCATTTCGGGACCAGAAACCCAGGATACAGTTACCACTTTGGAGGGGGGGGGGGGCAGTTACCTGTCTGAGGAGGAAAAGGATCTAGGGTGTGGTGATCACAGGGAATATGAATCACTCAGCACAGTGAAAAAAAGCAGCGACAAAGGCAAACAGAATACTGGGGTGCATTGCTAAGGGGATCACTTCAAGGAGGAAGGAGGTTATTCTGCCACTATACAAATCACTGGTGAGGCCACACTTGGGAGTACTGTGTGCAGTTCTGGTGCCCATACTTACAGAGGGACATCAGGCTCCTGGAGGGAGTCCAGAGGAGGGTGTCCAGGATGATCCAGGGAATGGGGGATAAACCCTATGAGGAGAGACTAAGAGCTCAATATGTACTCTCTGGAGGACAGAAGGGACGGAGGAGATATGATCGAGACCTTTTAAGTACTTGAAGGGTATAAAAAAAAGTTAGCACTGAAGGTATGTTTAGGTTGAAGGGGGAAGGGACCATGAGGGGACACAGCCTGAAGCTAGCGGGGGTGGGAGGGTCAGGAGGGAGCTGAGGAGGCATTACGTCAAGGAAAAGGTGGTGGCAGCTTGGAACGTGCTGCCTGAGGTGGTGATCTCTCTGGATTCAGTGGGGAGTTTTAAGAAGGGATGGGATAGGTTCATAGGCAAGGTACAAGTAGGGAGAGAATTGACCAGGTTGGTGAACTCAGGCAAGGAGAATCTGGCGGGAGGGAAAGGGGATGAGGGCAGCAGCAGTTGTCCGAACTGTGAACTGCGTTTCTGGGCAGACGTGATTAGATTTTGAGGTCTAAATCTGCAGGCACTGTTGTATGTTCATGTGAAAAGTTGAGCAATACATTTCAATGTGCATCTCAAGTCTGTGCCTTCTGATTCATTGTGATCATGGATGTTTTCAGGCCAGCCCTTTGCAGTCTCACCAGACATACAACAGGGTCCCTTGTTAGCTGAGCAGTGGCTTTGATTAATCTCAAAACGCTCATCAACATATCTAAAAAAAAAAAAAGTAATTAATAATCACCCCATTGACCTCAATGTAGCACACATTCCCCCCTACCCCATGTGTTCTCCCTGGGTCAGAGGTCATGAAAGGTCTGATGAGATAGTTTGAAGATACATCATTAGGGCAACAATGTCTTATTTACAAGGTGGCCCTGAATTCACAAATTAAGACTAGTTACAGCAAAATCCATAGTACAATATCAATTAATGCAAAATAAATCCACACAAACAAGGGGTACAGAATAACAATGAAAATAACACATTAGAAAGACAAAGAACCTCAGCACAAAAACACTGAGGCAAGGGTTACCCAAAAAGGGCACTGGCATCAAAACCAGGTTTCAAAGAAATGCAAAATCACACATCACCCTATAATGAAAAGCATCATGAAATGTATGTGTAAATATGATTTTCATGGTGATCTGCAGATACATGACAAGATACGATACTGGAATACATACAGTAGGATTATACAAATTATGAACTCGAGTAAAGTCAATTAGCCTATATGATATACAAAATGATTATAGATCAATGGCAGCCCTTGGGCAAAAATCTATTAAACACAGGCGAAATAGGGTTGAGAATATATCTATATATTCATTGCAAAAAAACTTCATTAATGCACTAGTTAGGGTTAACTGACAAATGTAGGGAAATGTGGCGTTAGGGTTCCCAACCATAACACCCCACCCCACCCACCCTGTAGGCAGCAACAGGAAAAACATGGTTTCACCTTTCCTGCGTCTTTGCAAATCAGGCATGTGGAGTACCTTGGGTTTGTAAATCCAACATTTACCCCATTCCATCCGTAAATAAACTGGGATGTAGAGTATATGAGAATGGGGTAAGCATTAGGGTTAACAACCCCAAGGTACCACACCTGATTTGTGAGGGCTGAGAGGAGGTGAAAACATCAATATTCTCTCCTGTTGCTAGCCTACAGGAAACAGGGTAATTAGGTTGGGAACCCTGACACCACATTTCTCTATTTTTGTCACTTTAACCCTAACTGGTGCATTAATGCTATTTTTTGCCATATATAATGTACAAAAAGGGCAAAAATATGTTGCCAAAAAAGCACAAGTTGTGTATGTCAATAGTACAGAAGAGTGGAAAGTAAGACACTTGGGTTAAGGGAATGTGTAAGACAAAAATGATGGAGGACTTCAGATTTTCTTCCCACCCTAAAAATTACAGTATTAAGTTTTTTTTTTAATCCAACACAAATCTTTTGATCTGACCCCTTTATAAGATACATTTGATTACATATTTTTTTAATAGTCCCGATTCACCAACCCACCTTCTCACCAGTCACAAGATACTTCACTCTGTATTTTCTTGTATAAAACAGGATGCTTCCACTTAGTGAATTACAAGCCAATGAATAAATATATTTTTTTCCAACTATGATGTAACCCAGCCATTTATATTAACAAAGAAGCATTCCTCAAAACTCACCGATCACAACACTCTGATCTCTACTAGCTTTCATTCGGTAGATTTAGTCTTTTTTGAATAACCATGAGCAAACAGTAAAAATAGAAGCGACTTCAGAACAGATGGCTGTGGCGGTGGTGTCCCATGGGGCATCAAATTAGGACATCTGTCATTTCTGATAACGCAGGTATACTGCAGTCAAGACGATTATGTGGATGACACGATCTTTTACTGCCACGATAAGAACATGGATGGCTCCTGCAAGTCCTTAATGTCCTTGTGTACTGGACAGAGGCAAATCATATGAAAATAAATGCAGTCAAAACACAGATCATGCAAGGAAGTTTTGCTAAAACCAAAGATTCAGTGGGAATGGGGTGAGGTAGGGTATTAGTCAGGCAGACTGGGTGAACTGTTGGTCTTCTGCCAGCAATGTCTATGGAACAAGATTTTTAGCCAGTGTTGGCCCTGTTTATGGGCAAAACCCCTTGGGGTGATCATAACTGAAAATCTGAGTAGGCAAACTCACATTGAACTGTATTTGTGATTTTAATTTGGTTTTTAATGCCCCCTCTCCCCAGGCTGCACCGGGAAAGGAGCTTTTGCTCAGTGTGTCTTTCCTGGACAAAATATTTAAATAAACACAGATTTAAATAGGATACTAAACCTTTTATTAGCATTATAAGTATTTTACACAGATGATACAGCACACAAATCTAGGTAATATACCATCCACCCCACACATTCACTCCGAGAGCTGTGAAATGGAGGCAGACATGCTTGCTCCGCCCCCTTTTCATGACGACTTGGGGTAAAGGTATAAAGGCACATATGTATTTTATTTTTTGTCTAGTTTACTGATAACTGGTAAAAATGGACAGAGACAAAAATTCCCTTTTTCAACCAAGTGTGGTGGCCTACAGTCCTGCTGTCTAAATGTTCTTTAAGTGAAGCCCTTGGTGTTCAGCCATGAGGAAAAGCACTATTAAAAGTACTCTGCTCAAAAAGCACTGCGATTCTTTCTATTGGAAGTCTGCATCATGCAGATGGCCGGGTGGCCCCATGAGATGCAATATCTTTTTACAAGGTCCTTTGATACAAGTAAGGGTGTAAACAGCTTAAAACTTTCAGTGCAATATGGAGAGGTACATGAATATAGGTTATAGAGGAGAACACCTGTGCAAACAGAGGAGGTTCCTGATTATCTTGATAGCAGGTTCATACATTTCCTTCATCACGGTAAGGGGAGAGAAGGAGTCGGGAACAAGGTACTGCTGTCTCATGTAGTCACAATAATGAGCTCCCTCTATTAAAACGCTGGTTTTCAGGGTTTCATTCTCTACTCCTGGGGTTTTTTTTGGCTTCTGTTTTCAGTTCCTCATTAGGAAGGCTTAGAGCAGCAAGACAATAAGAGGAAATCTGTGTGGATGTGGCTAGAGGAGCCAAATCAAAACCTCAGTCTCTGGAAGATTTCATTTTCTCTCCGAGCTGCAGATGTCTGACAGATAAGACACTGGGTGTTCTGTTTGTGGATCTTCTGTTTCACCACTTGAGCTCATAAAACTTCCAAATGCCAGGTGCAGGGCCAGCCTCCGCCAACGAGAATGTAGTTTCACATGGCATGTGGCACCCTGACAGAAAAGCATTCTGCTGCAGCAAAGTGTACTCTGTAATTCCACCCTTTCAAGAGGCAGTGTGGTCTTAGTGGTTAGAGCATGAGCATGGGAACCAGGAGATCACAGGTTCAAAACCTACTGGAACCAAATACCCACTGCGTGATGCTGGGCTCTTCACTAACTGCTCAGTGCTCCAGTCCACCCAGCTGTGGAAATGGGCAGATGTGGAACTCGATGGAAATGAAATTGTGCATCTTAACTGGGCTATCCTGGGTAAATAAATTGAAGGGGGATTGTAGTGGTGAAGGGGCTCTAAATTAAAAATTATCTCCTGCAATTACCCTCACAGGGATGTCAAAAATCAACTGACATATATTTTTCAGTTTTCAGGAGTTTCAGCTGGCAGCCATGTTCATATGCCTTTTTTCTCAGGCCTCAAGGTCCCGGCAAGTTAAGTGTCTATATTTAATGGTTTTGTTGGTCAATCCTGCATCAATCTTCCTAACATTCAGAAGGAGCAATTCTAACTCTTGTTACATGGCCATCAAGCAGACAGAAACAGTGAAAACAGGGCAAGATCTATGCTTTGCCTTCTAAATATGTACTGACAGGTACATGTCACATTTTATTAAATTCTGATCAAGGCTGCGTGAATCACAGAAACAAACCCCTACCTCCTTCACTGTTCTCACTAGAAAGGGGAAGGGTCCTCCAAGTCATTCTTTGTTCAAAAAGCTACATCAAGCAGGCAAACTGGAAAGAACACTTTAGTTTGACAGGTGTAACAGTGGTTTAAAGAATTCCTGCAGAGGGAACTACCAGACAGTGTAGGGACAGCTGTTGCTGCTTGTGTCTCCAAGAGGGGACGGCCTGATAGTGTAGTGACTGTCTGTGTTGCTCGCCCGGTGGTGCAGTGGTAGTGGGTCTGCTTGCATCCCCAAGAGGAGACAACCCAGTAATACAGAGGTAATAGGAAAATAACATCCCCCTGAGGGGGCCATTAGCAGTGGGTGTCACTTGCAACCCAGTAAGAGGGGCCACCTAGTAATGTAACAGTGGCAGTTGCCACTAGCATCTCCCTTAGTGGGGTCAGACTAGTAGCACACTAAGAACACCTCCCGTCTCCCTAAGAGGGCCAGCTCGGTAATGCAGTGGTGGCTGATGATGCTCATGCACCCTTCAGAGGGATCAGCCCGAGGGGGCAGCGGTAGCAGGTGCTGCTTGTGTCCAGAGAGACAGGTCAGGAAATGCAGTGGCACTGATTGTCACTCACGTCCCCCTGAGAAGGGCCGGCCTGATAGTGCAGTAGCTACAAGGTTACAGGTGTCACTTGTCTCCTCATGATAGGGGTTGGTCTGATAGCGCAGTAACAGTGAGTACAGCTCTGCTCAAGAGAATGACTGGCCCAGTAGCCTGAAAGCAGCTAGTACTGCTTCAGTTTCCCTGAGATTGGACAGTCCAGTACTGCAGAGGTATTAGGTGTTGCTTGTGTCTCCCTGGGAGGGGCTGACCTAGCTGCGATGCGGGAGTGGATTTTACCTAATTACCACTAGACAGTGTCAGTGGTCATCATGTTCCTTTCACTGAGAGGGACCGGCCCCATAGTTAAGAGGTAGAGGGTGTTGTGTGCCTCAACCTGACAGGGTTAGGCCCTGCAGTGCAGTGATAGTGAGCATCACTTACCTCCCTCTGAGAGGTGCATGCCCCCCAGCAGTAGAGGCAGTGGGTGTCACATGCCTTCCCAGAGAAGAGGCTGGCTCAGTAATACAGTGGCAGTAGCATTACCTGCCTCCCCTGAGGGGCTGACCTGGTAGCACTGTGACAGTGTGTGTCACCAACCTCCCACTGAGAGGGGTGCCCTGACAGCACATAGGAGTGGGCGTCACTTGCCTACCCTGAAGGGAGCAAGCTCAGTAGTGCAGTTGCAGTGGATGCCACTTGTGTCCTACAGAAAGGGGAATGACGGTAATGTACTGTAACACTAGACAGTGCTGCTCCCATTCCCCTGAGAGGTACCGGCTGGGAAGTACAGTGGTAGTGGGCCTCTTTTGCCTCCCAATAAGAGAAGCCTGCCTGATAGTGCTGTGGCACTGAAGCTCATTTGCCTCCCCTGAGAGCAACAAGGCCAGCAGTGCAGTGGATGCCACTGGTGTCCTCCAGGGAGGGGCAGCCTGTTAGTACACTAGCAGTGGGTGCTGTTTTTTGTCCCCAACAGGTTCTAGCAGGTAGTGCAGTACAGGCTGGTGCTGTCTTAGTACACTGGAGAAGGGATGGCCCATTGTGGCAGAGGCAGTGGGAGCTGCTTTTATCCCTGAGAGGGGCAAGCCCAGCAATGCAGATATAATGAGCGCTGCTTGTGTCCTCATAAGAGGGTGTGATTCAGCAGTGCAGTGGCAACAGAGTCCACCAGCATTCCTGGTAATGTTGTGGCAGTAGGTGCAACTTGTATCCTTGGAGAGGGCTGGCTCAGTAGAGCAGTGGCTGTCCCTTGCCTTCCCATGTGAGGTACCAGTCTAGTAGTGCAATGGCAGTGACAGTCACTTTCCTCCCCCTGAAAGGGACCAGCCTGGCAATGCAGTGGTAGTGAGCATCACTTCTCTCTCCCTCAGAGAGGCTGGCCTGGTAATGCTGTGACAGTGGGAGTCACGTCTTCTAGAGGGGCCTAGCCTACAGTGAGGTGGCAATGGATGTCACCTGCCTCCCCCTAAGGGGACCTGGCCCTGTAACGCAATGGGTGTCACTTACCTCTTCCAGAGAGGGGCCAACCTGGTAGTGCAGTGGAGGTGGGTGTCACCTGCCTATCCCTAAAAGATGCAGGCATGGTAGTGCAGTGGCAGTACATGTCACACACCTCTCTCGGAGAGGGGCTGGCCTGGTACTGCTGTGACAGTCGGTGTCATGAACCTCCCCCAGACAGGGACCAGCTCCTTAGTGCAGTGGCAGAGTTTTTTTTTTTTTTTAACCAGGAGACACACATTATGCTGGAGCTTGTCTACAGGTGCAACCTGGGAGCACAAGGAAGTTAAGTGACTTGCTTAGGGTCACACAGTATGCAAGTGGGAGCTGCAGTGATCCCCTGTGAGGGGCCAGCCAAGTAGTGCAGAGGCAGTTGATGTCATATACCTCTCTGAGAAGAGCTGACCCAGTAGTGCAGCAGCAGTGGTGTCACTTGCCGCCTCCGGTAGTGCAGACACAGTGGGTGCCATGGGTTTCCTGAGAAGGACAGGCCCAACAGTGCATTGCGTGGCACATGAGGGTCAGACCCAGAAGTGCAAAGGCAGTGGATTCCACTGGCACCCTCCAGAGGGGGTCTGGCCCAGCAGTGCAGTGGCAGTGGGTGTTACTTTCCTCTCCCTGAGACCAGCTCAGTAAATCAATGGTTGTGGATGCCACTTGTGTTCCCCTGAGAAGAGCCGCCCGAGTACTGCAGTGGGTGTCCCTTACTGTCCCCTGAGAAGGACAAGCCTGGCAGTACAGTAACAGTGGGGGTCACCTGCCTTCCACTGAGAGAAGCTGGCTTGGTAGCGCATTGGGGGCAGGTTTTGCTCATGTTCCCTTGAGACAGGCCAGCTTCGTAATGCAGTGGTACCAGGTGTTGCATGCACCTCCCTAAGAGAGATCGGCTCAGTAGTGCCGTGGCTACAGGGGCTGCTCGCATCCTCCTGAAATTGGCAGACTCAGGCTAAGCAAAAGGAATTGGCACTGCTTATGCCCACCACCCCCAGGAAAAGGGATGGTCTGGTGACACAGTTGCAATGGAGGTCACTTGATATGTCAGCGACGTTGGTTTGCATTCTAAGCCTGGGACATTGCAGTGAATCTGCAAAAGGATGCTCCCCTTTTCCAGAGCAAGAAGATAGTAAATTTCATTGCATTATCACCACCTGGATATCTGCAGTCAAGGGGCACACAGGGACATTCTTGCACCAAAACACAGCATCCATCTTGGTGGTGAGTGGGAGGCACCTGGAGGAAAAAGAGGATTGCAGGATGATGAAGCTCCAGTAGTGTAGGTGGCTCAGCAGGTAGCAAACTCGCCTCTGGGAGTGAAGATTGTTAGGTTTTAAGTTCTAATCTCACATCAAGAACTTGGGCCAATACCCACCATGGACACTGCAGTATGAGGCGAGGGTGCTACACTGCTAAGACGACATCCTTTGGATGAGACTTTAAACCGCGATGCCTTCTGCCCATCTCTGGTGGCTGTCAAGGAGAAAGTTAAATATCCAAAGGCACAGGGGCACGAGTAGCTGTTATGCTGAGCAGCAGCATTTTTACAGAGCTCCCGCATGGCTCTAATGAAACTAGCTAGTAGCCTTCAAAACTTGAGAAACTACAAAATGACCAAGATATTCCAAGGAAAATCCGTCAGTTGAAAGGGGGCTGTTGAAAATACCATACAGCAGCTTTTAAGAGTGAGGGATTTTACAGTTTAGGTTTTAAATTGGGAGTAAATTTGTTAGGTCCTGGTTAAGTGGACACTGAGTACTTGTTTGAAAATCATACAGCAGCCTTAGGAATGCCTGCGTGATTGTGGATCTACAGTTCTCAGCTGGGAGCATAACTGTTAAAATATAGTTAAGTTCTATATATTTAAGTGGGCCTGCGTGCTTGCACAGATATTGCTCTCAGCTGTGAGTCAAATTATTTATAAAATGATAGTAGAACTGAGGAACGCTGTGAAAATGTGTAAGGGTGATTCATTATTCAACTCTGGACTGAATTAAGTAAAGGGGAAATAGGGAGACAATAAGAGGGCTTCCAACACATAGTGAGCTTTCACTTTACTAGTACATGATTTGGAGAAACATTAAATAAATTAAAGGTAAAGGTATAAATCGTAGATAGAAGGGGGTGGTTTGTAACTCCCACTCTGCAGTATAAAGGTCTGCGGGCCTATGGATCACTGTAGGGGGATGTGTAAAGGCAAGCTATCATTCAGAGATGGGATATCAGGACAGAAATGGAGGGTGGGGAGGGCAGGGGGGGGGCAGAGTGTTACAGGGGAGAATATCAGACCCAACAGAACAGTGGGGTGTAACAGATGTGGTGCATCGGTGTACATGGACACGTTGTGGAAAATGGGGAGTTATCCAATATGTATGACACTGAGGCATCTGGAATCAGAAATGTTTAGCCTAAGGATGGTGGTAGAGAGGCAGAGCTTGAGGCAAAGCAAGGGAGGGGGGAAACTACACTGGAACTACCAATGGAGGGAGCAGGATGGTTTGGAATAATGAGAGTTATTCAGGGGTAACTACGGGGGGTGGGGTGCAGAACAGGCTGCTGGAGGAAAGGTGGATGGCAGGTGGTGGGTAGGTCAAGGGGTGGGTGAAGGGGCATGCTGCACAGGGAGAAACAGGTAATGGACATGGAAGGGCTATTGTGGGAAATAAGTTTGTAAATGACGTTTGTAGGTTAAGGGGGCAGGGAAAGGGGATTGCCACTCCTACTCGGGGAAACTAGTAATGGAAATGGCAAGGCTAATGTGGGTAACAAGTTGGTAAATGAAAGCGGGGTTAACTTGACAAATAGGTATACTCCTCTAATTAACGGGGTGGACACGGGTAAGCAGGAGGAGGTAGGGAGCATAGAGGATATTAATAGTGGGGGAAGGAGAGATCGATAATAATGGAAGAAGGAGAGAGGGAGGGACTTCGAGAATCGGAAAAAGAAAGTACTTGGGGGATGGGCAAGGTGAGTGCGGATATTGGGGATGCTAAGAAAGTTAAATTGGGGGCCACAAGAGGAAAAAAGGTGAGGGGTGTCAAGAGGAGGTGAAGAAGAGAAGGGGGGGGATGTGAGTGGATATGAAGGGGGAAGTCAGGGTGAAACTATGGGGAGTGACAATATGAGTGGGGGGTGAAAACGGGTAGGGATCATATAGGTTCACTCAGGGAAAGTAATGGAAATAAGGGTAATGACGAGTTAAAATTCATCCTTTCAATGAGGACGGAAGTTGTGCAAGGGGGAAGAGTTGTAGAGCAAGGCAAGAGGTACCTGAAGAGGAAGGAGTTAAGGCCAGGGATGGAGGGAAGGTCGAGTGGTCCAAGGAGCGGAGAGGGGGAATAGTCACTGAGAGCAGGCAGAAAGAAGGTAGAAGGATTATCATATTGGGAGATTCCATAATCAAAGGTATCTAATGGGGGACATGTGGGGGGTAGCTCTATCTGGATTGCGTGTATGCTAGGCATGAATGCACACAGAGCAAAGCACTTAGTACACTCTATAGTGAGGAAGGCAGGGGGGAACCCCCACTTAGTAGTGCACCTTGGAACAAACAATTTGGATGGTAACAGTGCGTTGGAGGTGCAAGCAAGATTTACAGAATTGGCCAGAATTTGTCAAATTGAGGGGAACACTCTTGCATTCTCAGAAGTTTTTGCCAGTGCCAAGCGCAAGCACGGACAGAAAGCTGAGGATTAGGGACTTCAACGAGTGGTTGGGAAAATGGTGTCTGGATATGAGGTTTGGGTTGGTGGCTGAGGAGATACATGGGGCAATAAGGGGCTATTCGCCAAAGACAGGCTGCATCTGAGTATGGAGGGGAAAAGAGTTTTAAAAAATAAGATGAGGGAGTTTATGGTTATAAATTATGATTTAAACTATTAGTGGGGGGGCTTTGTTTTGCGGGGCAGACATGATCGCAAAGAATGGGAGGGCCAGCACCTCTCCCCCCCCAGCTGCAAAATTGCTGGATGGGATGTACTCATAGAAGGGCAAAATCATGGAGGAAGGGGATGCTGGGAAGAATAGGGTGATGGTTAGAAGGTGGTCTCAACCAATGCTAGGAGCTTGGGGAACAAGATATCAGAGTTCTAGGCAATGATGGCGGGGGTGGAGTTGATGTGGCTGTGGTCACAGAGACTTGGGCCACCCAGTATCATGACTGGGACTTGATAATCCCAGGACACAAAATGTTTAGGAGGGACAGGATAACTCGCAGGGGAGGAGGAGTACCACTATTTGTGAGGGAGGGAATTGTGTGTAGTAGAGAGGAGGGTGAGGATGGGAGCATTGAAATGTTGTGGATCACTTTAAGGATGCTAAGGGCAGGAGGGTCAGTCTAGGGGTAGTCTACAGACCACCAACACAAACTGAGGAACAGGACAGGGAAATAGTGGCAAACATAACAAATCACTGTAGTAGATGGAGAGGTAGGATGGTGGTGGTGGTGGGGGATTTCAACCTGCCTGGTGTGGACTGGTGCACTATAACATCAACAAGTAGATTAATACAGAGCATAGACGACTGTAGTCCATATCGCTCACCACGTATGACCTAGATATACCTCTGAATTTTGTTAGCTATTAAGTACTTGTTCAGTTTTTTTTAAACTCATTCATACTATTGCTGGCCACCACTCCAGATAGGCACTACCCTTAGGTTGAACCAATGTTTCCTCTTTTTCGACAGGTATCTTTCCCAAGCTAGTTGTAAGGGGTGGGCTCTAGTATGATATTTCTGCTCCCTAATTTTGAGGCCCAACTTCTCCCATAACCCATCTGATACAGCCTTAAAAACCATGCACGTCACCCCTTAAGCTGCGATATTCCAGAGTGAACATCTCCAACTCAGATAACCTTTCCTCATAATCTTTATGTTTAACTTCAGTAATCATGCACATGGCTCTCCTCTGTACTTTCTCAAGTAATCTTATTTCGGTTTTATACCCTGGTGACCAAAACTGAGCGCAATACTCCATATGTGGTCTCACCAGTGACCCGTAGAGAGAGACTAGTACCTCTCTCTTCCTGCTCCTAATATGCCTGTTGACGCAATTTAATATGCCACTAACTGTCTTAACTACAATGTTGTTTAAAGAGTAGATCATTTGAGATCCTGATGCCAAGGTCCCTTTCTTCTGTGACTTCCCCTCAGTGTCTGCCCATGAAGTTTGTACTCCGCGTTGTTACTGTTTTGCCCAAAGTGCATTACAGTGCACTTATCGGTATTATATGACAGTCTGTATTTACGGGCCCACTCTTCCATCATCGTCAGTGCTGACTGCAATTTAGCCGCATCCAATGTGTTGTTCACCGTTGTTCCTATCAGAGTATCATTGGTAAATTTCGACTCCCAGACAACCCCCTTATTAGTCATTGAGTGAATATAGATATTAAACAGGCAAGGCCCCAACAGAGATCCCTGGGGAACTCCACTCGTCACTTCCGACCAGTGATAAAAAGACCCCAATACACACCCTCTGCTTCCTGTTATTAAGCCATGAGGCTATCCAGCGAGCTATGTCCCCCTGAATTTGGTGTTCTAAGTGCATCCACTAATTCCTCATGCGGAACCTTATCGAATGCCTTTGAGAAGTCTAGAAAAATAATGTCCACTGAGTTCCCACCATCCAGTGCCCCGCTGACACTGCCACAGAACTCCCAAGAGATTAATCTGACATGAGTGGCCCTTTATAAAGCCATGTTGGGTATAATCAATATCGCCTGCCTGGTACATAAAATTTATGATATATTCCTTTACTATCCCCTCCAGGACTTTGCCCAGCACTGTAGTCAGACTAACCGACCTATAACTGCCCACTTCCTGCTTGGACCCTTTTTTATAAATAGGCACGTTTTAGCTTTTCTCTGGAACTCAATAATCTCCCCCTGATCTAGTGACTCTTGAAACAGCACTGTCAATGGTTCAGCCAACTCATCAGTCAGTTCCTTAATTACTCTTGGATGTATTCCATCTGGGCCCTGTGCTTTGCCCTGATCCAATTTATGGAGTCTTTTTTTAAAGGGATACTGTCAACCCCCTTAGGCCTCATAGTGTCCCTAGTTTAAAAAACACAATTTAGGCTGGGCTGGTGGCACTGAGGGTTGAGGCTCTGGACGCCACACCTCGTGCCATGCCGGCAGACCCGGGTTCGGGAACGAGCCCGGGCCATCAGAGGTCGGCAGGGAAGGGAGAGGATTGAGCATCCGGAGGACAGCTCTCCTCTCCCGGGAAGGGGGGGGCTCCTGCTCGGTGCTTGGCTGGCCTCTGATGGAAGCCAGAGGCATATCAAGCGTTGGAGCGTAGAGAGGGGTTGGGAGTGGCAGACGTCGGTGGAACGCCTTGACGTCGGGGAACTGGCCACTGCCCTACAAAACAGGAAAAATACCTTCCAGCTCCGACGGAGATGGAGCTTGCCCTCAATGTGCAGTCACCTTCCTGGCACCCCTCGACCGACAAAAATCAGATGTTTCGGGGAGTTTGGGCCCCACCTCGTCACCGCCTGGGAGGTAAACTGCGGCTCCATGGGTGACAGGGGCAGACCAGGTAAGGCGGCTTGCAGAGGGATGACTTCTAGATGTTCCTGAGGATACTGGAGCTGGTGGGAGGGAGGCGAGAGAAACAGAAAGTTAAAAAAAAAAAAAAAAACACCACATTTTATGATTGCCAACATTCTGTAAAAATTGTTGATGTAGCTGGTAGTTTGATTCTGATTCTTTGTTTCTTTTAAAAAGTGAAAAACAGACTGGCCAACATACTGGTGTTACCACACAAAAAAACAGGTTTGTTTACATTCCTTGATCAACTCCCACTGCACCTTTCCAGGACTTGGGAACATCAACAACTCAGTCTAGCCACTCATGATGCAGTGGGAATTTAACAGGCTACTACCATGAGTGACGGCACTGTTTAGAGGTGTTTCTAACGTGCAGGAAGTATTCAATAAGAACAGTTGCAGGATTTGAAACCAAGGTTGTTTATAAATATACATTAGCATGCATTTCAGTTCTACTAAACAAGCAGACAGACAAAACGAACAGCAACATCAGTGAATTTTGGAGAAGGTAAGCAAACATAAAATGTGGGGTTTTAACTAGAAATAATATGATGCAAGCAGGTTGACTGTCCCTTTGATGTCCTCAACTTCAAGTATGAGTCTATCATTTATGGTGTTGTCAAGATGTTTTTTTTTTTTACTCCCATGGTTTTTACGTTATACACAGATGTGAAATAGTTATTGTACTGTTCAGCCATCTGGGCATTGTCTGCTATAGGTTCCCTTCTTGATCTTTCAGTGGGGCAATGGTTCCCCCCCCCCTTTTTTTTGTTGTTGATATAGCTATAGAAGGAGTTATAGTTTTTTTTCACCCTACTAGCTAACTACTTAAGCTCATGGTTCCTCCTAGATGAATTTATTGCTTTTTTTGTCTCCAGTAGTACTCTTTTGTACTTATCCCAGTTCTTTGTATGCCCACTACTCTTGGCCTTTGCATATGCCTTCCTTTTCCTGTTTAAATACATAAATGATAAAGAACAACGGATTCTGGACTCATTTCAAAATGTATTCCCTGTCCGAACTGGTGGTGGAGCCAACCAGAGAAGAAAGCATCTTGGATTTGGTTCTGGCAGACGGTGAGCAGGCAGGTAAAGAATGCCGTAGTAGAGGACTCGCTTGCTGGGAGTGATCTCTCGACAGTATGGTTCTCCCTGGACCGAGGGAAGGAAATCATACTAGTATGACGGCAGTGAATTTCAGGGGGGCGGATTTTGGGAGGATGGCAGCCATTCTGGTAGGTCACTTGGAGAAAGTATGTGCGGACATGGTCACAGTTTACAGGAGGGAAATTCTGAAAGTGGGCCTGTTGGAGGCCACTATAACCTGCACTAAGTCCCAATACAAGAAAGCGAGGTCAAAGAAACCTTGTTGGTGGACTAGGGATGTACAGGAGAGGGTAAGGGAGAAAATGCTAGCCTACCAAAAGTACAAGAAAACCCGTAAGGACAAGGACAGGGAAGAGTACTATATGAAATCGAAGGAGGCGAGTAGGGTGGTAAGGGCAGCCAAAGCAACCAAAGAGCTAAGGTTGGCACAGCGGATCGGGGAAGGCGAGAAGGAGTTTTTAGATATATCAGGGAGAAGAGGAAGTGTAGGGGGCAGATCACCAAGTTAAAAAAAGGAGGGAGGGTGAGTGGGTGGGCAGATGGGGAAGTGGAGCAGGCTGAGGTACTAAATGAGTACTTCTGCTCTGTCTTTATGAGGGAAATGGATTGTCCAATTCCAAAGGGGTGGTTAAGGTAAAGGGTGGGGAGGGGGGACGTGATGAGATACCAGTGGAGAGAGTGTGGGAGGGCCTTGGGTCATTAAGGACAGACAAGGCCCCAGGTCTGGATGGGATCCACCGCAGAGTCCTAAAAGAGTTGGCAGGATGTCCTTGCAACAAAACTGACAGAGTTATTCAACTCCTCCCTCCAAACAGGAAGTGTACCATTGAACTAGAGAATGGCACATGTAGTGCCACTCCACAAGAGCGGGTCAAGGGATGAGCCAGGAAACTATAGACCGGTCAACCTGACGTCCATAGCGTGTAAAATGTTGGACAGCATACTGAAGGAAAGGCTGGTGAAGTTCTTGGAGGTAAGTGGACTTCAGGACGTCAGACAACAAGGTTTTACCAAGGGGAGCTCTTGTCAGACTAACCTGGTTGAATCTGACTGGGTGACAAGATTGCTGGACGGTGGTAGGCTGGTTGATGTTTTCTATCTAGACTTCAGTAAGGCATTTGACTCAGTGCCGCATGGGAGATTGCTGGGCAAGCTGAGTGACTTGGGGGTGGGGGAAAGTTTGGTGAGGTGTATTGGGGGCTGACTAAGTGACAGGCAACAGCAGGTAGTGGTAGGGGGTCAGCTATCTACATCCAAAAGGGTCATTAGTGGGGTCCCTCAGGGTTTGGTTCTGGGTCCATTGTTATTCAATGCTTTCATTTCAGACATTGTGGTGGGAGTTAGGAGTAATATAAGCCTGTTTGCTGATTACTCCAAACTAGGTGCAGAGGTGGACAGTGAGGAGGGTAGGAGGACACTCAAGGAAGAACTAGAAAGACTAGAACAGTGGTTAGTCACATGGCAGCCGGGGTTTAACGTTAGGAAGTGCAGGGTACTTCACTTGGGAGCTAGGAATCCAGGGTACAGCTACAAATGGGTGGGTGGGGGGTTTACAGTTAACAGTCTTGGAGGAAGAAAAAGATCTGGGAGTAGTGATCACTGGTCAAATGGATATACTATGATATCCCGAAATCCACACTCCCGAATGACTGAAATGCCCAATGTAGGAATTACAGGCATTTCAGTTGAAATATCTGTAAAATGCGGGGGGCTTTGCCTCCCCACAATCCCCTGTAACTTAAATATCCAACTCTGAGGGGGAGTGGACCCTGGTGTAAAATATAAACAGCTACAGGGGTGCAGTGTGTAAAATGACGTGACCCAGACAAGAACCCGGGTCATGCACAGTATGATGACAGAGCAACCAGTGGTATTCCCCTCCACACCACTGGGGCAGCTCAGCCAGCAACCCCATCCAGCAGTCCTTCCTTCCAGCTCACACAGGGTAAGGTAGCATACTGTTACATCCACTACCTTACCCCGTCGGGAGCAACAGCGTCAGGCATAGTAGCATCGGGTTAGATCTTGTCTCGGGATAAGCTGACCGGGGTAATGTGTGTCGAGATCTGCAGTCGTAAGTATATCGGTAAAATGAATCACTCAGGACAATGCAGGAAAGCAGCGGCTGAGGCAAACAGAATGCTGGGGTGCATAGCTGTGGGATCACTTCGAGAAAGGAGGAGGTAATTCTGCCACTGTAGAAATCCTCGGTGAGGCCGCACTCGGGAGTACTGTGTGTAGTTCTGGTGCCCTTACTTAAAGAAGGACATTATGCTCCTGGATAGAGTCCAGAGGAGGGTGTCTAAGATGATCCGCGGAATGTGGTATAAGCCCTATTTGGAGAGACTTAGGGAGCTAAACATGTACTCCTCAGAAGACAGCAGGGACAGAGGGGACATGATTGAGACCTTTAAATACTTGAAAGGTATTAACAGAGTAAACACAGACTGAAAGGGGAAGGGACCACAAGGGGTCATAGCCTGAAATTGGTTGGTGGGAAGTATAGAAGAGACCTGAGAAAGCATTACTTCACGTACGGTTACCAGATTTGGTGACAGCAAAAAGAGGACCCCCACCACCATGCACAGGGTGGACTGCAAGCGCAGCCTTGTGCCTTGAAGACAGCGGTGGTGGCACAGCTCAGCAGACAGCCTCCCAGTTCTGCCCCTCACCACTTCACCCTTGCAGGTCGGACGGTCTCAGAGGCAAGCAAGCAGTTTTTTCTTTCTTTACAGGGTCCGGACACTGGTTCTCTCCCCCCCCCCTTACATTTTGTTTGGGCAGCCTGAAGCATAATGGCATAACATTATTCTTCTAGCCCTTCCTCACCTGTTAGTTTTGTAAACATTATTTCTTGGACAGGTATGCAAACATTTGAATTAGATACAGTCCCTTTCAATCCAAATGTTTGATACCCGTCAAAGAAAAGTACAACTACGTAAGAACTTACTGTAAAAGTAGATCTTCGAGAGAGGCTCTTGCAGTAGGTACTAACCAGTATGACTAAGCCGGCAGGCGCCAGGACCCCACTGAAAAATCTTCTAGCTAGCAGTCTCTGGTGGGGACCGCACCTACGTCAGCTGACCAACGTCAGTGTGCATTAGATAAAAAGGGCGGTCCCCTGCCCGCCCTCCAGTTCTCCCACCAGAGGCCCATAGGTCATGAAAGGAGAAGAGGAAATGCCCCCTAAAATAGAGAAAAGAAGAAACTCAGGGGGAAGGAGGGAGGGAAAGCAGTACCTACTGCAAGAGCCTCTCTCGAAGATCTACTGTTACGGTAAGTTCTTACGTAACTGTACTGTCTTACTTCGAGAGGGCTCTTGCAGTAGGTTCTAACTAGTAGGACTGAGTCCCAAGCAGTACTGGACAAGGAGCAAACCAGGGAGGAGGAGGAAAGCCAAATCTGTCCACAGAAAAAGAGAGAGAAACTCATGAGAGGAGTCCCTGCAAAACTGCCAGCCCAAATCCCACTCTGCAGCGGGAGACAACATCCAAGCTGTAATGCTTGGTGACCGTGTGGACAGAAGTTCAGGTAGCCGCAGCACAAATTTCAGTGGCTGAGACATTTTTGAAGCAGGTGGCAGAGGTCGCCATGCCCCTGGCAGAATGACCCTTCACCTGACCCAGAAGGGTCTTGTTGTACTTGTTGTAGCAAAAGGTGATGCAATTAGCCAACCATTTTGAAAGGCACTGCTTGGAAACAGCAAGGCCCTCCTTAGGAGCAAAGGAGACAAACAGCTGTTCTGTCTTCCTATAGTCCTTGGTTCTGTTGGTATAATACTGTAAGATCCTATGGACGTCCAAGGTGTGAAGGAGATGCTCCCCTTGGTTGGAGTATTCTGGGAAGAAAACCGGAAGCTCTATGGCCTGATTGAGCATGGATTCAGCCACCACTTCAGGAAGGAATTTAGAATTTGTCCTCATGGCTACCCGATCCCTATGAAAATAAGATAGGGAATACAGCACGTAAGCGCCTGAAGCTCGGAAATTCTCTGAGCAGAGGTAATAGCCACTAAGAACAAGGTCTTCCAAGACAGAAAACGCAACTCTGCCTCTGCTATCGGCTCAAAGGGAGGCAGCTTGAGTTTTTCTAGAATGAAATTCAGATCCCACGGAGGGGCTGGGTTGCAAATGGGGGGTTTCAAATGAAGCACCCCTCTGAGGAAGGTCTTGGAGACCTCAAGCTGAGCCACCGATTTATCTCCTACTGGGAGATGACAGGCGGAGATGGCTGACAAGTGGACCATGAGCGAGGAATAACTGAGCCCAAGATCGAAAAGATGTCTGAGATAATCCAGGATCCTGGCTACCGAGCAGGAAAAGGGTTCCAGAGACCAGGAGTCTGCCCAAATGGAAAACTGCTTCCATTTCATGGCATAAGGGGACCTGGTGGAAGGCTTTCTGGCCTCCACCAGGATATGAGCTACCTCCAGAGATACTCTGAAGCAGGCAGCCACTACGTCTGTAGGAGCCAGGCATGAAGGTGGAGGCATCTGAGGGCTGGGTGTACCAGGGTTCCCTGATCCTTGGTCAACAGGTCCTGGGAGAGCGGAAGGGAAAGCGGAGGCTCTTCCGAAAACTGATGCAGAAGAGAGAACCAGACTTGCCTCGGCCAGAAGGGAGCGATGAGAATCATGCGCGCCCCTTCCGTCCGAAGCTGGTGTAGCACTCTCGGGATCAGCAGGATTGGAGGGTAGGCGTAAACAAATCTGCCCCTCCAAGACAGAGACATCGCGTCCTGCCAAAAAATGTCTTGCCCTGGAGCAAGCGAGCAAAAGGCGGGAAGTTTGGCATTACAGGGGGATGCGAAAAGATCTATCTGAGGTGTGCCTCAGAGTGCGAACATGTTGTTTACTATGGCCTGTTTTAGCTCCCACTTGTGGGCTCTCACCGATGAGCAGCTAAGGGCATCTGCCAGGGAGTTCTGGAGTCCTGGTACGTGGAACGCTGTCAGGTGGATATTGTGATAAGAGGCCCAATGCCACATCCTCATGGCTTCCCAGCACAGAGGATGGGAGCGAGTCCCCCCTGCTTGTTGAGATACCAGACAACTACCATGTTGTCTGATAAGACCATGAGGGGCCCGGGAGGGATGAGGGACTGAAAAGCCTGAAGGGTGTAAAGCACCGCCCTCATCTCGAGCACAATGATGTGCAGCCGAGACTCGACCGGGGACCAACTCCCCTGAGTCCTGTGAGTCCCGAGATGAGCCCCCCATCCCAGCCCTAAGGCATCTGTCGTCAGGGACTGGGAGGGGTGCTCGGGGCAGAAGACCATTCCAAGGGAAAAGTTCTCCTGAGAGAGCCACCATTCCAGATCTCTGATCACTGGACTGGAGATAAGAATTTCACTGTCCAGACCGTCCTGCGACTGGTCCCACTGAGCCTTGAGGGTCCACTGAGAGACCCTCATGTGCAGCCTGGCCAGAGGAACCGTAGGTATGGCAGCCGCCATAAGGCCGAGGAGTCTGAGGACTTTCCTGGCTGGTGCCTGTTTCTGCAAGACCAACAGGAGGGTCTGATGGTGCAAGGACTCTATCCTGTCCGGAGGCAGGAAGGCTTTGCCCATAAGTGTGTCCAACACTGCCCCAATAAACTGTAGACGTTGACAGCGAAACAGATGAGATTTGGCATGACTGACTGTGATGGCCAACTTGGGGAAGATCTCCAAAGTAAGTGCCAGGGATCGAATCAGGTCCTCCCTGGAGGGGGCTGCGAGCAGCCAATTGTCCAGGTAGGGAAAAACCCAAACCCCCTTAGTGTGCAGATAGGCTGCCACTACTGCCAAACATTTGGTAGACACCCTGGGGGCAGAGGAAAGGCCAAAGGGAAGGGTCTTGAACTGAAAATGTCCCCCCCTGGAAGCAAAATCTGAGGAACCTGCGATGAGACGGGCGAATGGGAATATGCTCCCACCTGAACTAGTCTCTATCAGTAAAATCAGCCTGTTCAAATCCGCACTCAGATCTCACCTGTCTAGCCAAGTGATATGCTCCTGCTATTCCTGACCACCTCCTCCTCCTGTAATCAAATTCTGGCTCCCCCCAACTCAAGCACTTTAAACTGCGCAACCTGCTACTTACCCCCCCCCAACTACCTACTCCCCCAACCACTCCCTCTCCCACCTCAGCCCCTTCTCTATTTCATCAGGGTTCACTGCCCACCCCTCCTGCCAATTCCCTACCCACTGTTCTAGCCTCTCCCCACCCACCCACCATATGACAAAGTGACCCTGAGTCTGAGGTTGCTGCTAGCTCCCACCTCAACCCCACCCCACCCCTCTCCCTAAACCCAATACTACTCTTCTATTCCTCTACTAATCTATGTTGGCACCAACTTAGCCCAGATTGTGTAACGTGTCAATACTATGTAATTTTATCCTTGCTATTGTCTCTGATTGTATGAACCTGAAATTGTATGTGTTACTGTTGTTCTTCATTTATTCCAGACGTGGAACCTTTGTAAATGAGCTTGTAGCTCAAAAGTTGTAATCAGAGAATTCAATAAATAAATAAAATAAAATAAATAAATGCAGGTAGGCATCTTGCATATCCAGGGCGCAAAGCCACTGACCCATCCACAACAAGTGGAGGAGGCTCTGCAAAGAGAACATTCTGAACCTCTTGTAGACCACCAGAAAATTGAGGGAGCTGAGATCCAGGATGGGTCTCAGATCACCCGTTTTCTTGGGTACTAGCAAAAAATGTGAGTAGTAACCTGTACCCTGGAACTGAGGTGGAACGGGCTCTATCGCTGCCTTAGCAAGAAAGGAGTCCATCTCCCCTCGAACCAGGAGAATATGGTTTGGGGGGTAAGGCGATGGAGGAGGAGGTCTGTGTGTGTGTGTGTGTGTGGGGGGTCTGACTAATTCTATGGTGTGCCCTGGGCGATGAGTTGGAGCACCCAAGCGAGAAACACACTTTACAGCGAATCTTTGAGAAAAAAGGAGCAAATACTCATCCAAGATGGCGATGCTAAGCGCTGATCTTTCATGGGCAACCTGTATGGAGGCAACAGCGGGAAAGAACTGGAGGGCCGGGGAACCGCCCCTTTTATCTGATACACGCTGACACTGATCAGCTGACGTAAGGGCGATCCCCACCAGAGACTGCTAGCTAGAAGATTTTTCCGTGGGGTCCTGGTGCCTGCCAGCTTAGTCCTACTGGTTAGTACCTACTGCAAGAGCCCTCTCGAAGTAAGATCAATGTTTACAAAACTGCCTTGAATAGCCATCCGTATCTTTTAACTACTAGGTAAGGCAGGACTAGAAGAATAATGTGATGCCATTATGCTTCATGATGCCCATTCAAAGCGTACATTTTGAAGCGCGCAATGTTCGGACCCTGTAAAACTGCTCGCTTGCCTCTGAGACAGTCTGACCTGCAGCATCCTACTGCTGCTATTTCAAAACACTTTAGGATACTTCGAGTTTCAATGGCGCTGCTATCAATTATTCTCGACCAGAACAAGTACAAGAAATGTAATACCTATGCAACAGGCAGACAAGCTATCAAGTAAGCAACTGATAGAAACATAGACTTTGACGGCAGATAAGGACCACTTGGCCCACCCAGTCTACCCATTTCCCTACCTATTGGATAAGCTGCAGATTCTAGTTAACCAACAGCCTACTTCCTGCAACCCACCACTATAATTGCCTTATGTCTGTCCCATGCATGTTTGAATTCCCCCACTGTTTTAGACCCCACAACCTCTCCAGGAAGGCGGTTCCATGCGTCCACCACTCTCTCCGTGAAAAAGAATTTCCTCACATTACCCCTGAGCCGTCCCCCCTCTAACTTTAAATTGTGCCTCCTTGTTCTTACACATCTCTTTTTCTGAAAGATGCTACCCTCCTGGACTTTGTTGATTCCCTTGAGGTACTAAAAAGTTTCTATCATGTCCCCCCCATCCCTCCTTTCATCAAGGGTATACATATTAAGCTCTCTCAGTCTCTCTTCATATGGTTTCTGATGTAGACCCTGCACCATTTTAGTTGCCCTCCTCTGGACTGCTTCCATCATGTCCATGTCCTTGCATAGATGAGGTCTCCAAAACTGCACGCAGTACTTCAGATGGGGTCTCACCAACTGTCTGTACAGAGGGATAATCACTTCCCTTTTTCTACTTGTGATGCCCCTCCCTATGCATCCCAGTATCCCCCTGGCTCTCCTTACTGATAGCACAGAATGCAGCTTCCACCTGAGAAGGGGTGCTTCCGATTTTATTAATCCCGTAATGCTGTTCTGTGGAGACCGGCAGCTTGACCTACTCAATCATCAGTGGGGTAATGTACTGCCTGACATTATGCAATCTGGTATTTAACAGCAAATGATGCATTCAGTGCTCCTGGAAGTCAGTAGCGTTCTCTGACCATATCAGCTTGGGGGGGGTTGACTGTGGGTCCCCAGGGTACCTTTAGGGCTCAGGCCTTTCTGTCTCGCCTAAGTCCGGAATTCACACTTTAAAAGACAGCAACTACCATCAGGTTGTCTCAACTACAAGCCAAGTGACAGGACTGCAACGGGAGTCTCTCATAATCATCACTGTAAATCTCCGATCATGATCGATCATTTGGGTTACTTACTTTGGTGCTCCAGGCCTCTGCTGACAAAGTCCTCACAGGCAGGCCGCATACACAGTGACAGTCCAGACACTGGGTTAAGTGGCACGCAGGCTCAGGTCTCAGTATTTGCGGGAGGGGTTTCTCCGAGATACTAAGGATCGAGACGGGCTCCATGTAGGCAAACCTAGCAATTCTCCACCGACGCCAACTGTCGACTGCATTCTTCTGCACGCAGCACTTCCCAAGTCCCGCATGTGGGTGATGCTCTGTCATGCGCAAATAGCAAAGTTGGACTGCGCTCGACAGAAGCATTCAGTTTGGGGGGAGTTTTGTGTGTTTTTCCATCGGTGATCGTGTGGCACGGGACCACTAGGCTGCTTGGCAACTAATAACTCCAGTGCCAAGCCCGACCAAACCCGGACAAAACAAAAACTAACAAAAAAATCTGCCCGGACACAGTTAACACTGTTTAAAAAGAGGACATGTCTGGCTAAAACTGGACGTCAGGTAACCCTATCTTCATGGAAAGGGTGGTGATGCCTTGGAATGCACTACCTGTGGAGTTGGTATCAAGGGAATCAGTGGGAGGTTTTAAGAAGAGATGGAATAGATACACGGGCAGGGTACAGGTAGGGTGGGTAGAGACCAAGGGGACTCTGAATGGAAATCAGGGGAGGGATGGGGTGCAGCACCAGTTATCAAACTGTGAGCTATCTCGAACAGGCACGATAGACCTCAACCCCTAATCTGCTGGCATGTTCTTATTCTTACAACTGAGACTGTCAGGATAATTTTGATACCAAGCCAGAGATTCTTCAGCCATGGGGAATCCAAAACAAGTGATGGCTGAGAACTGGGGAGCTCAGTCTTTTTCAACCTCATAGCACTCCTTCAGATTCTACAAAGACATCGGGCTCAAGTAATCCAGAGGACCACACTAGGGCAGCTCTAGAGGCACTAGAAAAGACTGTAGCATGGCTTCGCTTATCTATAGCGACAACAGACAAGAAGCTTGACTCCATAACTTCAAGGATCACCACAGTAAGAGCAAACAATGGAAGTGGTGAAGCTCAACACTGTGGAAGCCAACAAAACTGCAGATTAATTGCGCCGCAGATCAGTTCCGGATTGTAGCAGATACTTTGGTAAAAGAAAACGCGCATTTGCAAATCCATCTCGAAAATCAGGAGAATCTCCTACAAGCCAGGGAAGGTGACAACATTCTTGAGTTTGTGAAGCAGTGGCTCCATACTGAACTGCAACTTGCAGAGCCCCCTTGTCTAGAAAGAGCTTACCAAGTCACCCTTCACCGAGCAGTTTCTTGATCAGAACACCCCAGGGCACGCTTCAATTCAAGTTTACGGATACAGGAAAATAACTCCATTGAGCAAGCTCATTCACAAGGAGGTCCTGGTAAATACAGTACAAATGTAATATATAATGCGAAAATACAAACAGGGTTACATGGCAAAAACATTCAACACAGTATAAAGGTGCATGCAAACAGGAGCATATTATTGGTCCCGGTAAACCATAATACAAAAGACATAGTATACAGATAGTGTTACAGTGCAAAAACGTACATTGCAATAAAATACAGAGTTCTATCAGGACATATCATTGGTACAAAGCAATCAAAAGGTAGCACAAATGATGCAAAACATTACATTAAGCAGCAAAGGATTTAGAGGAGGAGTTTGGGGGGTAGAAAGGATGAGAAGGGACTTGGTAAGGTTGGAGGAATGGTCAGACATATGGCAACTTAGATTCAATGCAAAGAAGTGCAAAGTAATGTACCTGGGAAACAAAAACCCAGGAAAAGAGTACACAATAGCAGGGGAGGTACTAACAACAACAATAATGGAAAGGGACTTGGGGGTAGTCATATCAGATGACCTAAAGGTGGGTAAGCAATGTGAGAAGTCAGTAAGGAGAGCCAGGGGGATACTGGAATGCATAGCAGGGCATCACAAGTAGAAAAAGGGAAGTGGTTATCCGTCTGTACAGACAGTTGGTGAGACCCCATCTGGAATACTGTGTGCAGTTTTGGAGACCCCATCTACGCAAGGACATAGACAGGATGGAAGCAGTCCAGAGGAGGGCAACTAAAATGGTGCAGGGTCTGCATCAGAAACCATATGAAGAGAGACAGAGAGCTTTATATGTATACCCTTGATGAAAGGAGGGACGGGGGGACATGATAGAAACTTTCAAGTACCTCAAGGGAATCAACAGAGTCCAGGAGGGTAGCATCTTTCAGAAAAAGAGATGCGTAGAACAAGGGGGCACAATTTAAAGATAGAGGGGGGACGGCTCAGGGGTAATGTGAGAAATTTTTTTCACGGAGAGAGTGGTGGATACATGGAACCGCCTTTCTGGGGAGGTTGTTGGGTCTAAAACAGTGGGGGAATTCAAACATGCATGGGACAGACATAAGGCAATCATAGTGGGGGGTTGCAGGAAGTAGGCTGTTGGTTAACTAGAATATGCAGCTTATCCAACAGGAAGGGAAATGGGCAGACTGGGTGGGCCAAGTGGTCCTTATCTGCCGTCAAAGTCTATGTTTCTATGTTAGGGGGTTCGGAGGTGACATGGAGAACTAAGTGCTTAAATGCCAACTGGGCTGTCCATTATGGTAAAGATAAATTTTATTAAGGGTAATGTAGGCCAGGGGTTAGAAGAAATGTAGGGCAACTGAAACCAGAGGTCGACTCGCAGGGTATATAGTTTACCACGTGTCAGTCACCTGGCCAAATAAGGCTGAGGCAGGAGGAAGGGTAGGAGGTTCAGGGAACTGAGGAACTAGATGATAGGAACATATCTGAGTATGACAGGTGGAGTGCTAGCTATTGCGACAGCGGTAGGTTCCTTTAAAGGTTTTGAGAACTAGAGATTTAAAGAGGTTTGCAGAGACAAGTTCAGGCAGTCTGAGCACTGACTGGATTCTGTTCCTTACTGATGGGATAACGTAGCTAATAGCACCTCTGCCATGAGAGGTGCGTACTCTGGGCACATCCAAAAGGATAAAGGCGGATTTCCTCAGAGAGTAGCTACTTTGGATCCTATGAATGAGTGAGCAGATATACTGTGGCAGTTTGTCCCACAAGATTTTCAACATCCACGAGACAATGTGAAGCATCCTTCTAATGGTAAGAGGTGTCCAGCCTACGGCCTGGTATAGGTCACAATGATGTGTCCTGTAAGGTACATTTGCCATGAAGCGTAGGGCACGGTGAAAGAGTATGTCAAGTTTGTGCAAATTAGACGCTGAGCTGCAGTTGTATATAATGTCCCCATAATCTAACAGTGGGAGGAAGGTGGCTTGCACCAATCTTCGTCTTATGTCCACAGGGAAAGGGATTTGTTTCTGTAAAAGAACTCTAGCCTCACTTTTAGTTTCTTTGTAAGACAGTTGTTGTGAGCACTAAAGGTCAATTAGCTGTCAAGCCAGATTCCCAAGTACTTAAATCTGTCCACAACCTCCAAAAAAAGAGTCCCCAAAGACGGTTGTAACGGGGGCTGGTATAGTCTGATTGTATAGGGACGCTAACTGATGGGTGGAGGTGATATACATCACCTTGGTTTTCTTTGCGTTAAAGAGCAGTTTGGAGTTAACCAGGTTAAGCTGCAGTTGACTGAAAGCAGACTGCAGCTCAGCACAAACTTCAAACAGAGAAGGTCTGGATGTGCACAGCACCATGTCATTTGCAAAAAAATTTAACTTGGATTTTTGGATGTTATTGCCCAGGGTGTTAATACAGACGGAAAACTAAATAGAGACCCTAGAATGGACCCTTATGGAACTCCTCTTGTGATCAGCTGGGGAAATGAAAGGAGCCCATCAGCTTTAATCCACTGCAGCCTTCCTGTGAAGCAACTTGAAAACCAGTTCACAGAGTGGCCGGCCATACCTAGTGACCCAAGACTGAAGCGGAGAAGGTTGTGGTCCACCTTGTCGAATACCTATCTCAGATCTAAAAAGACAGCACCCATGGCTTGCTTGGCATCAAGGGCAGTGAACCAGTCATTGGTGACTTTAGCCAGACCTGACACAGTGCTATGGTTCTGCCTGAAACAGGACTGCAATGGATTAAATAAGAGTTCTCCAGGAGCTCCTTTAGTTGACTGTTTATTATTTTTTTGAGGAGTTTGGACAAAACTGGTAGGATGGAGATGGGCCTATAATTATTGATCATTTAGGTCACCTGACTTAAATAAGGGCAGTATGTAGGCTGTTTTCCAACATTAGGGAACTGTGGTGGAGGAGATAAATTAAAAATATGTAGTACTGGCACAGTTAACAGGTGACTCACTAGCTTATAAAATGTTTTCTCGATCTCATCAGCACCAGCACTCTTCTTCGTGTCTAAATTGTTTGTGTCCAGCACTCTTCTTCATGTCTAAATTGTTCAGGAGGTCTTCACCTTGCTTATAGGAAGCTGGAGACAGCTGAAGGGAGTCTTGGGGCCTCAGTTACTTGGGGGGGGGGTGTCTGTGGGTATGGAACTACCAACCAGCATTGCAGGTGGTGAGGAATCAAAAGCCAGACCTGTTCTGGCGAAGTGGGCATTTAATTTTTCTAGGATGGTGCCTTGGTCTGAGATCACGGCACCATCCGTAGTGATTTTTATGAGTATGGATGAAGGGGTTTTATGGCCTTCAACTGATCTGATCGCCTGCCACATTTTAGATGGATTGCCTTTAGCCTCCTCCAGGGTTTCAACGTAGAAATTCGCCTTGGTTGTTCTAATGAGCTTAATGCATGCATTTCTGGAAGCTCTGAATGCCTGCCAGTCTGCAGGGGATTTAGTTTGTCTTGCACGAGCCCAGAGCTTGTCACGATGGGTAAGAGCGACTTTCAACTCTGAAGTGAACCAGGGGTGTCGTTTAATAAGTGGAGTGTGCTTATCAGCTAAATTCGTAAGGATAGTATTCAAGATAGTTACGGCTGAGGTGGCCAGGTATAAATTTTGCCATTTAACATGTTTAAGGTCAGCTAGGAAATTACCAGCTTTAAATTTGCAAAAACTTTGCTTTATGACAAATTTGGAGCAGGAGGGATGCTTTTCTTGGGTACGAGTGCATACGACAATATTATGATCACTTAAATCATTATGAAAGACAGCTGTGTGTGATATTTTACGGGGACGGTTAGTGAGAATTACAACTAAGATGGAACTGTCCTCCTTATTTTTTGTGTTGATCCTGGTGGGTTCTGTAGTAAGCTGTGAAACGCCAAGCTCATCACATAAATCCTTAAGGACATTTGCCCTAGGTGACAGCCAGACTAAATTCAGGTCACCAAGGATGATAGTTTCATTAGTGTTGATTTCAATGAGATTCCTAAGGGTTGATAATAGTTCTACGCCCCCTGATTGTGGCCTACAGCAACCAACAATGTTGAATGCCTCAGAGGAGTGTAACAGAAACTTCAGTGACATGCATTCAAATTCTTTTGGCTTTGATATTACAAGGGTTGCCGTGGCATTGAGTTTGGTGTTTACATAAATAACTACTGGTGGTTCTGTCACGTCTGAAGGTGCTGAAGGAGAGAAGTGTGATCTGTTGGTCTGTGATAGTGTTTTTTAGCCAAGTTTCAGTGACTACTATGATGTCCGGGTTTATGCGAGTTATCCATATTTTTATTTGATCAAGTTTTTTAAGAAGGCTGCAAGTGTTAATCAGCATTAGTTTTAAGCCTGGGACTAGCAAAGTCCGAAGGGGAGGTAAGGAGGGTGGGGAGGGCTGGTTTACCTCCACATTCCCAGAGCATAAGAGTAAGAGCAAGAGTAATTGTTTCAAAGTAGCTCTTATAGTTGCAAGTTCTTTTTATGCTGGGGTACTAACTGCTCGATGCTGGCAATGTGTGGTAATTCGGAGCAAATGTTAGGCACGAGGGAGATCGTATATACCAAAGGCAATGTCCTTGCAGTTAATGCCTGTGGTAGAATGAGAAAAAGCGCCAGAGCGCTGCAGGATGAATCCCAAAAGGTGTGTGAGTTAGGTAAGTAGGACCCCACTATACCCACCAGTGAGGGTGTGAGAGGGGATCTGAACTCCATGTCCTGCATCGGGCAGGGGTACAATGCCACTACTAGCATCAGTGGGGCAACCAATGCAGGGATATGAGCCACTGGGGAAAGTTAAAAAGGCCTGTGATATCAGCAAGAGTCTGTGTATGGCAGAGTCCCAGGTGGGGATGCAGTGAGGGGTGGGAACTTACAAAGGGATAAGGGATCCACCAAATTGAGTTATTTTGTTACTGCTGGGATGGGTTAGCGGTTACAGTCCCCGCCTCTAGTGTAGAGGGTCAGAGGTTCAAATCTCGGGTGATGTTAAGGACAGGCAGTGGGAATTTCAAAGGAAGTTTCAAATGGTCTCACCGTGAATATCCCAGGTTGGGAGGGGGTGCAAACAAGAGCAGCCAGCCCAATAATCAGCAACAAAGGAAATGGGCAGGGGAAAGCCAAGGTGAAAAGCCCTGAACAACCAGTGATAGAGATGAATTATGCTAGTAAATAGAAGGAAGAAGAAGGCAGCTCAAGAGTGACTCCTAAAGGAACAGAAGTGCCGGAGGAGTGGAGAGTAGAGGTCAACTCAAGAGTGACTCCTACTGATCAAACTGTATAACTTGCAGTGGGGAAAAGCCCACCTCATATTGCTTGTACACTATGAACCAAATGTTCCTTAACTGTACATTTCTTTATAATGATGTATCTTTCTATGTAATACTCTTCTTGAATTATGTACACACTTTGAATACTTGTAATTAATGCTGCTTTATTAAGTAATGTCTCTTTGACTGTGTACATGCTTCAGGACCTCCTTGTGAATGAGCTTGCTCAATGGAGTCTTCCTGCAATAAACTTGAACTTTAACTTTGAACTTGTGAGATTGTTGCAGTGGGTGACATGACAGGAACTTCCTATAAAGGAAGTGACAAGCCAGGGTGCGGTGGGCGGGGCAGTTGTTGCACGAGTACCTGCTGTAGATGGCTGCCGCTCCCTCTTGGAGCTCCGAGGGCAGGGGACAGCTGGAGAAAGATGCAGCCTGTTGTAGATGGCTGCCGCTCCCTCTTGGAGCTCCGAGGGCAGGGGACACCTGGAGAAAGATGCAGCCTGTTGTAGATGGCTGCTGCTCCGTCTTGGAGTTCCATGGGTGGGGGGGCGGCTGGAGAAAGATGCAGCCTGTGGAAGGAAACAGACTCTGCTGTATGTCTTAGCTTTTTATCTGTCAGAGACAAAGAAAAAGTATCTGTGGCTGTAAATGAGGCAATGTAACTGCTGATAGCAAAAAATGTTATTCTTCCACAACTGGTCCTACACAATGCGGCAGAGGCGTAAGGCGCCTGACGGAGTGAAAAAGGAACTCAGACACAAGCGAATACCATTCGCCTCACTGCTTCCTGCTCGCTTGCATCTTAGTATTCCAAATAAGCCCTATTCTTTCTCTGAGCCAAAACAAGAAGTCAAATTGCTGGAGCAGATGGAGAAGACCAGAGGTGGCAGATGAGATGAGGCCACTGGGGATGAAGAGGAGTGAACGAGGACTCCAAAGCAGAGAATACCTAAAATGGTCATTTTCGAGTATCCTTACTATCTAAATTTTTGTGCTTGTACTGAAGTTCCACAATTACCCTTCTGTCAAATGACTGAGAGGGCTGTACAAGTTCCTTTGCAGGGTCCAGGAAATTTGAGTCTTGGGCGAGTAATAAAGTGCAAAATATATGCTTATTCCCATGAACAGTTTGCTGGAATCAAATTTTTTTTTGTACAAAATATCTTGTTTAAATTACATGGGCTGTATTTGGGGACAGGTAGAATGCCTTTACAAGGATCTACAATGCAAGTTCGACAACACTTTTGTCGACCGGCATCATAGCGATGGGATTTATGTCGACTGCAAGTTGCGGTAGACATAAATCCTGAATGTCTCCCAG
This sequence comes from Neoceratodus forsteri, assembly GCA_016271365.2. Lineage (NCBI taxonomy): Eukaryota > Metazoa > Chordata > Ceratodontiformes > Ceratodontidae > Neoceratodus > Neoceratodus forsteri. Next base: position 517,349,817 of record CM028137.1, read on the forward strand.
TCCTGTTTTTTCATCTGGGGGCCTCGTCCCACAATCCACCCACCATATTAAAGATTCTCAACTCCGAGTCGGAGTTGATTCAGGCAGGGGGTGCACGACCGGTAGAGTGTGTCCCTGTCTCAGGCGCACCAACACAGCGAGCTGCCGGAAAACTGTCGATTTTGCCAACAGCGACACAAGTCACTGTGTTGGTGTCACTGTCGGGGGAGCATACCCTTTTACGTATCTTCCATCATGGACTCGAGATTGTTACGAAACAGTGCATAGTCATGAGAGTTGGTAATGACACAGTTTAATTTTCTAAACTCTGAATACTTTTACCAGAGCTTTGTGTGACCAATACATAACCGACAGCTGTGCAATGGGGTACCCTTCCTTTTGGCTGTCTCCTGGACATTATTTTAATGGGTATCTGGGAAAGTTTGTTGTTTAGCAATGCTCTGCAATTTTTACCTGCATCAAATGGTTTATGCAAGGGTTCTGTGTTTCATTAATTATACAGGAGATATACCAATGTGATGTGGGTATTATTAGGTTAACTGGTGTAACCTGTTACAATATAATGTTAAACACTGTGAATTCCACCCACGCATTTGATGGCACATTAGTCTGTTTTACTAACATACTCAGTGCGTAAAATTATCCTGTTTTTCCCCTCACCTGTGTATCACAGTATCATAGTAAAAGCCAGCAGAATAAGCCCCATGGTCCACCGTGTCTGCCCCAAAGCTAGCCCCCTACTGGGAGCTCACTCCTCCACCCCTCAGCCCCAGAGATGGCCCTCCCTGGCCTCAGCTTCCCCCTGTACCTGTCCCAACCCTTCCTGAATCCTTCCACTGTGGTCTCTTATACCAGACTCCTGGGCGGTGCGTTCCATGGTTCCACCACCCTCTCTGTGAAGAAGCGTCTCCTGCGCTCCCCCCGTACTTCCCCCTTCCAGCTTCCACTCATGCCCCCTGGTAGTCCCCCCCTCCTTAAGCCTGAACACTTCCCTGGCTCCGCCCTTATTTATCCCCTTTACAAACTTGAAAGTCTCTATCATGTCCCCTCTGTCCCTCCTCTCCTCCAATGAATACAGATTGAGTTCATCCAGTCTCTCCTCATAGGTCCTACCCTCCATGCCGTAAATCATCCTGGTCGCCCTCCTCTGGACCCTCTCCAGCAGCGCTATGTCCCTCTTAAGATGGGGTCTCCAGAACTGCACACAGTACTCAAGATGCGGCCTAACCAGGGCATTATACAGAGGAAGGATCACCTCCCTCCTCTTGGAGGTAATCCCCCTGGTTATGCAGCCCAGTATCCTGTTTGTTTTTGCTGCAGCTCTTCGACAATTCTCTGTGTTATTCATTTTGCTGTCCACCACTATCCCTAAGTCCCTCTTGCCCAATGTGACTTGCAGTGTGGTCTCCCCAGGGTGTATGCATGTCCCAGGTTTCTGACCCCCAGATGCAGCGCCCTACATTTCCCTGCATTGAACTTCAACCCCCACTTCCTTAACTCCCCAGGGTACCCAGATCCCCCTGCAGGGCCTCTCTCCCCTCCTACCCGTCTGCCAGTGTTCCCAGTTTTTAGTCATCTGCAAAGAGACGCAACCTACTCCTAACACCCCACCCTATGTCCGAGACATAGGAACTGAACAGGAGTGGCCCCAGGACCGAACCCTGGGGGACCCCACTGATTACCCTCCTGGGGGAGACTATCCTCCAACCACCACTCACTGTATCCGCCTGCAAGCCAGTTTTCCACCCACCTGAGCAACTGCCCCCACCCCATCCCCTGCTTTGTTAGTAGTCCATATGGGGTACCAAATCGAACACCTTACTGAAATCCAGATAAAGGACGTCCACCGCCTATGTTGGTCCAGGGCCCCCCTCACCCAGTTGTAAAACTCCACCATGTTAGTCTGGCATGACCTCCCCAGAACAAAACCATACTGCCTGTCATCCAGGTGCCCCAAGCTTTAGAGTTGCCCCACCAGCCTCTGCTTGATAATGCCCTCCATAACCTTGCCTACCACAGACATTGGGCTAACGGGCCTATAATTCCCCATCTCCTCTCTGGACCCCCTCTTGTGGATAGGCACCACATGAGCCACCTTCCAATCTTGAGGCACCCACTCTGTCATCAGGGAGATGTTGAAGAGTGAGGCCAGTGGAGCTGCCAGCACATTCGCCAGTTCCTTCAGCACCCTTGGATGCAGCCCATGTGGCCCTGGCGCCTTCTCAGTCTTTAGTGACCAGGGGGCCTCTCTCACCATATCCACTGTGATTTCACCCTCCCATCCCCCCTCCTCATGCATCCTCTCCTCCCCTTCTAGATAGGACCCATCCCCTGCCCTAGTCTCATCCAGTCCTTCAGTCTCCAACTGACCTCCTGGTTCAGTGGGCTCCTCTACCCTCCCATCGGGTTGGAAAGATCCCCCAACTCCCTCAGTAAAGACAGAGGCAAAGTATTCATTTAGCACCTCTGCTTGTTCCTCAGCTCTCTGCACCCATCCCTTCCCAGTTCTAATCCTGCTGATCTGTGCCCTCACTTTGATGTATTTATAGAACCCCTTTCCCCCCTGTGGATATCCCTGGTCAGGTTAAGCTCCTTCTTCACCTTGGCCCCCCTTACCACCCTGGTGACCCTTTTAGCCAGGAAATCATACTCTCCCCTCTCCCTAGCCCCCCTTGAGCACTTTAAGCGCACATAGGCAGCCTTTTTCTCCCTCATTGCCTCCTGCACCTCCCGGGTCCACCAACATGGCTTACTGGCCCTACATTGCTTGCGCTTACCTTTGCGCAGGCCCTCGAAGTCTCCTGCACCCCCTTCTTAATGGTCTCCCACAAGCTACCAACATCCATGCCTGGCCTCATCTCATCCAAGCACCCTTTAAGAATCCTTCCCATGCCCTCAAAGTCTGCCCCCCTGAAATCTATTACTTCTGTGTTAGTGCAAATTTCCTCTCCCCCTAGGAACACAAGAAACCAGACCGTGGCATGGTCACTGCCTGCCGACGGGCTGCTCACCTCCAGGCCCCTTATCTGGTCACTATCTGCTAGGACAATGTCCAGGATCCAATCCTACCTAGTAGGCTCCCCCACATGCTGGACTAGGAAGACAACCATCAACCTCTGCTCCCTGGCCACCGAGGATGTCATAGTGCCCCAGTCTGACCTCGGCATGTTCGGGTTGCCCATGATCACCACCCGGCCCTTTCTGAGGCCACAGTGACCCCTGATGTTCTCAGCCAGATCATCCTCCAGTTCCACTTCCATTGCGGGGGGTCTGTACACCACCCCTATTTTTAATCTTTTACGCTCCTCGTTTGTAGGGTTACCCAAATTACTTCCACGTCTCCTTCTGCCTCCTCAATTCCACCAACTACTATGTCATTTTTGACCATCAATGCCACCTCCCCTTCCCCACCCCCTATTCTTCCTAAACATTGTGTATCCCTCTAAATTTAGGTCCTAATCATGTCTCTGGGTGGCCCACGTCTCAGTAATTGCTGCCAAGTCTGTTGCACCCTCAACTAGCATTGCCTGGAGCTCTGGCATTTTATTGCCTATGCTCCTGGCATTGATCAGGACCATCCTCCACCCTCCCCAGTCTTCTCAGCCCAGTGCAATCCCCCGTCTCTCTTCCCCCCGGTCTTTTAACACTACCCGCAGCCCGCTTTGCATGATCTAGTCCTGAACCCTCAAGCTTCCTTGCTGGGGCTTTCAGTCTTTCTATCCCTCCCCCCTTTGTACCACAAGTATACCAACATACGAAATTTGCCAACAGATAAAGGCCTAGTGGCCTATCAAGTCTGCTTGAATGTGCAGCTAGCACCCCTTATTCTGCAGCTGCCCTTCCTCCCACCCTTCCCTCCTTTGACCCTCCTTGCCCTGTCCCAGACTCTTCTGAAGCAGTCCACTGTTCTACCGGATACCACTTCTGCCAGTAATGCATTCTGCCCAGCTACCACACTCTCCGTAAAAAAGTGTCTCATCTCCCTCCTGTCTCATATCATGGCCCCGGGTGTCCCTCCCTCCCTCCCTCCCTTACTTTGAACAGTCCCTCTGTACCAGTCTTGTTTATTCCTTTCATGTACTTGAAGGTTTCAATCATATCCCCCCTGCCCCTCCTCTCCTCCAGCGAGTACATGTTCAACTTCCTCAGCCTCCTCTTGTACGGTAAGTCCCCCAGCCCCTTGATCATCTTTGTCGCCCTGTGCTGTACCCCGTACAGTAACTTAATGTCCCTCTTCAGATACAGGCACCAGTACTGCACGCAGTACTCCAGGTGTGGTCTAACTAATGATCTATATAATGGTAGAATCACCTACCCCCTCCACAAGCATCTACCCCTTGCAGTGCAACCCAGCATTTTGTTGGCCTTTGCAGCTGCCTTCCTACATAGTGCAGAGTTGTTTCTTGACCCCGTAATGAACACTCCCAGATCCTTCTCCTCTGTCTCAGCTAGCTGCAGTCCCCCAGCTGGTAACTCCTCCTTGGCTTTTTCACCCCAAAATGCAGCATCTTGCACTTTTTGGCATTAAACCCCAGTTGCCAGGTGTCCAACCGGGTTTCCAGCTTTGCCAGATCATCCTGTAACCCCTGCCATCCCCCTAGGTTGTCCACCACAATTCCCATCTTGGTGTCCTGTCATCAGCAAACAGACTGGTCTTGCTCTTTATGTCCAATGATATGTCTGCAATGAATATCCCAAATAACACCGGTCTCAACACCAGGCCCTGCGGAACACTGCTCATCACTACCCTTGGGGATGAGAGCTCACCACCCACCACCACCCCGTTGCCTTCCCTGAAGCCAGTTCCCTACCCATCTCACCAGCTTTGCACCCACCTCTGTGCCTTCCAATGTGCCTCCCAGCCTCCCATGCGGCACCGAGTCAAATATCTTACTGAAGTCCAGGTACAGGACATCCACTGCATGGCCCCCTGTCAACTGCCTAGTTACCCAGTCATAGAACTCTACCAGGCTGGTTTGGCAGGATCTGCCACTTACAAAGCCATGCTGTCTGCTATCCTGTAGTACTCTGGCCTCCAGGAGGGCCACCAGCCTCTCCTTCAGGATAGTCTCCATCAACTTACCCACAATGGATGTGAGGCTCACCGGTCTGTAGTTCCCCGGTCCATCCTTGGGGCCACTCTTGTGGAGGGGCACCACATGAGCCATCCTCCAATCCTGAGGTACACACCCTGAGTGTAATGAGGCATTAAACAGGTCTACCAAAGGTCCCGCCAGGACCTCTGCCAGCTCCATCAGTAACTGGGTGGATGCCATCTGGGCCTGGCGCCTTGTCCACCCTCAGTGCCCTCAAACCCTCCATAACCCTGCCCTCCGTGATTTCCCCGTCCATCCCCCTCTCCGTTTCTGCCCTCCCCCCCCTTGGGTATCATCCCACCTTCTCCTTAGTAAATACCGAGCAGAAATAATCGTTTAGTGCTACTGCCTTATCACCCCCTGCTTCCACCCAACCCCTTCCTTCCTAATCCTTACTATATGGTCCTTACAGTTCCCTTTCTCCCTGATGTACGTGAAGAAGTGTTTCTCCCCCTTAATGCCCTGCACCACCCTGAGCTCCACAGACACCTTGACTGCCCTAGTCACCTCCTTTGCTTTATTCAGGTACTCCCTCCCTGCCCTCCCCCCTCCCTGCTTTTCTTGTACCTCCTAAAGGCAGCTCTTTTCCTCCTTACATTTTCCATGACCTCCTTGCTCACCTAGCTAGGTTTCTTTGCCTTAGCCTTCTTGCAGGTTCTGGTTGCCTCCACTATCCCCAGTTTTATGAGCTCCCACCTCTGGTTAGTGCCCATACTAGGTTGAATTCTGGCCAGGTACCCTCTTACCACTTCCCCCATCCTCCCGAAGTCGGCCCTCCTGAAGTCCAGCACCCTTGTGCCGGATTCCACTCCTTCTTTACCCATATCCGACGTGAACCATACTGAGTGGTGGTCACTCCCCGCCAGTGGTTCTTCCACCCTAAGTTCCCTCATAAACTCCCCATTTTCCAGCATGAGTGCAAGGGTATTCCCTAACCTGGTTGATTCACAGCCCATTTGCAGCAGGAACTGTCCTGGAAGGCATCCAACAGTACCTGCTCCCTTCTATTCCTGGTTGTTGGGGTACTCCAATCCACTCCTGGCATGTTGACATCCCCCACAATCACCACACTACCCTTCTCACAGGTCCTCCTGATCTGTCCCGCTAGTTCCCTGTCTAACTCTTTTGTCTGAGAGGGTGGCCTGTACACCATTCCCATCCTGAGAGTACTGTTCTTGCAATCCTGGATTTGCATCCATAGTGACTCCGTACTACCCTCCTCCCCTTCCTCACGTACACACTTCAGTTCTTCCCTCACATACAGTGCCACCTCCCCCCTTCCCCAATCACTATCCCTACGAAATATACTGTACCCTGGTATCGACAGGTCCCAGTCATTGTATTGGGAGGCCCATTTTTCGGTGATGGCTGCAATGTCCACCTCCCCCTCTGCCATGAGAGTCTGTAGCTCTGCAGTTTGCTCCTAGCATTAAGGGTTACCACCTTCCCCTTCTGCCCTCCTTTACTAGCATTGCCATTAGTACTTGCCCTTTGTCAATGTTATTGGGGGGGGGGGGTAAGCTCATTCGGTTTCCCAACCTGTGGTCTCGGCATGTCCCTTGCCCACTTACCACCCCCCGCTCCTAGTTTAAATTCACAACTTTCTCTATGTACTCCTCCATCCTCTGTTTCAACACTTTCTTTCCCTCCTCACTCAAGTGTAGTCTACCCTTGACATAGAGACTACTGTCCTCCCAGGTCCCTCCCCAACCCCTTTAGCATGACACCAGATTCTTAGTCATTTGTTAAAATCCTTTATTCTTCAGCTTTCTTGCTGTGCTGGCACTGGAAGCATCTCTGAGACAGTTACTGATCTTCCTGCCCCCTCACATTATTGTCCTAGTTTCTCAAACCTGCTCCAGACTATATCTACCGTCCTGTCAGCCAGGTCGTTCGTCTCCAAATGTATAATTAAATGAGGCTTCTCCCTACTCCTTCTAGCATATTTTAGAACAGATTGTCCCACCCTTTCTGCTGCCATTCCCTGCATGGCCTCCACCCAAATGCGACTATGCCTCTCCCCTTTGCTACCCCACCTGACTCCTCTTAGTATTGTGTCCCCCAGCAATAAGATTCCACCCCTCTTACTGATTGCTTCCTTTCCTCCCCATCCTCCCCACCTCTCGCACAGTAGTTTCCCCCCTTCTGCCCTTGCTGTAATTCCCCCAGCAGAACTTCTCCCCACTCCAGTTTCATCCGGACTTCTATCAGTTACACCTCCAATTTCATCACCTCCCTCCTCCTTTCCTTCTAGTACTGCAAAATGATTTTCTAAAGACCCTTCTCCAATGCCCGCTTCCTCGCTCCTCATAGTAGCCCATTCCCTCCTTTTGACTCCATGACTGTTGCCACTTCTTCTCCTCCACTCACCAGTCCCTTTCTCCTCTTTCCTGTTGCCTTCCTTCCCTTGACCTGGTTCCCCCTATGCCATTCTTCTTGGCCTGGGCCCCCGTGTCTGCTTCCCTTCATCTGACCCTCCACCCCCGTTGGCCCAAACAGCCCTCCCTCTTCATCTCCCCTCCTCCCTCCCTCCAGTGTTGGGCTATAACCGCCTCAGTCTGCCTTGCCTATCTTAGCTCCTCCTACAGACCCCAAATCTCCTTGTTAAGTTTCTGTTTGGTTTCACACTAAACATCCCCCACGCTCAACGCAATTTTGAGAAAGACTGGCACACAGCAGTTGTGGCAGCCTACCACCCTACCCATTGCTCTCGGTGCCCACCAGCGCGCCCCCACCCTTCCAGATGAAGGATACCCAATGCTCCCCCAAGTCTCCCCTTTCCTCCTCTAACATTGCAAAACATTCTTCTCCTTTTCTCAATTTCCCTTACACCCTTTGTCATACACTTTAGATAGATTGAGCAGCTGCCTTTTAAGTTCCTATCCCTTCTATTCACACCCAAAAAGAAACTGTAAGCAACTACTGCACAGCCTCCTTCTAACTCCTATCCCTCCTTTCCACAATGTAAACAGATAAAAATGAAAACTCCTTGTGTCGCAGTTACTTCCCTTCCCTGGAGAGCAGTCACCTCTTAACTCACTGCTGTTCCGTTCCTGGATGCCTGCTTTTGCTATGACAGGTGCATGTCCTTTGCCCTTTTGGGGAAGTGATGACAGAACCCCCGGTATAAAGAAATGATGCACCTGGGGTGGGTGGGGTGAAGGGCGGGGAGGGTGGGACCAGCCTGTCCTTCAGAAACAATCAGGTAGCTGAGGCCCCTGGCCAGACAATTAGCACCCTTCCCCCACTATGCACTAAACTTTGCAGCTAGTGAAGACAGCAGAAAAACAACCACAACTCCACTAAAAGCACAACAAAATAGATCTGATACCAAAAGAAACAGGTCTCCAATTCAAACAGCCTCACCAACAACACATCAAAATAGGCTTGAAATTAGAAGATATAGGTTTCTAATTCAAAAAAACAGCCCCAATAAAAGCACACCAAAATAGGTTTGAAATTAGAAGAAACAGGCCTCCAATTTAAAGAAATGACAGTCCCATTTAAAGCACACTAAAATAGGTTTTAAAGTTTCAACAGCTCACAAACAGTTCCCTGCTAGCCCCTTTAAGAAGGAAGGAAAACGTAGCCTGCTAACAAGTGAAACAAGACAAATCAGCACACTTACAGCACACCAAAATAGGTTTCAAAATTCCAACAGCCCTAAAACAATGCCATGCTAGCCCCTTAGAAGTAGTAAGAGAAAAAAAATAAAACCTGCTACCAAGTGAAATCAACAAGAAGCAATTTAAAAGCAGCAAGTAGCAGCTACTGCACTTAACTGGATCTGATCCCTTCCCCTTCTAGTTATGGAATGTGTCTGCATGCCTACCACTGTAATAGAGTGTTTCAGATACAGTGTACATTTGCCTCCAAGCAATTAATGTATATATAGATTTTAATAAATAATGAATAAAAATAAATTACAAAAATATCCAAAGGTACTTGTTGCAAGAGTATGGGACATTTCCTCAGTTCCTGGCCAACAATCCACTTATCAATGAAACAAGCCCCCCATACAAACACACCTGAAATGAGCTGTCACAGCTCAGTGAGCCTTTCTGGTCACAAATTACAAGTAAATTAAATATTCACTTGGGTTTTCCTGCCCCCTCCATTGTCTATCTCCGGATGGAAGACATGTCCCCACAGTGGGAAAGGGGAAGCCAATTAGGTTTGGAGGAGGACCATGGATGGCAGAAGATGTTATCTTGCATGGGAAAAGAACATGGTGGGTGAAGAAGGTCAGAAATATTTAAGGTAAAAAAATATTTCCACTGTCAGCAGCACACCACAGTGCCGCAATGGAAGACCAGGATGCAGGGGAAAGAAACAAGCTACATGGGGTCGTTTTCTTTGCTCAGTTCAAAGGTACCACAATAAAGCATGGTAAACAGGAAAGCATAAAGTGTTTTCTTGTAATTATGAGGTAAACTGGAATTCTTCATATGTTAAATGAAGCAATTGGAAACATTTGTGCGCACATTCTAAAGCATGGCTGCTCGTTCCCAAAGCTTTGGCATCGTAAATGAGCCAATTCAGAGTAACTCATGAACATGATATGCTCTACAGTGTCAAAATTCACTAAAAATACCACCAACAGCTTAATCTGGTTCCAAGTCAGTTGTTTCCCATCTGTAGCCCCCTCTCCCCAGGACAAGGCTCAAAATAGGCAGAATTGCCTAGTACTCCTTTCCTGGTAAAAAAAAAACCCCGAAATAAATAAATAACTTAACAAATAAAGGGTTTCTAACTACAATTTGCATCCCACTCACAGTCATCCGAAAGCATTTAACCCAACTCCTGTACCTAACAATCCTCGTTATGTCATTTTACTATAAAACAATTTCCATACATCAACACAGCTTACATAGCTCCTTCTTAGCTCAAAGAGTCTGTTCTTTTTTCACTGATTCCAGTTCCTCATTCCAGGAATTTTCAATGGGGGAAGGGGAAGAGACAGGGAATTCAAGCAAACCACAATGTAACCGCAACCAGCAGCATCTTACTAAGGCCCCTGGCTTTGGAAACACTGCCCTTATGATAGTTGGTTCCTCTCAGAAATGGAAGCACTTTCCCTGATCTGGCCTACTCTGAAACCCATTTTTAGTCAAAACACCAGTCTGTCAGGCTAGTGTACCCAAGGGTTAAAACTGCATCCAGAGCTGAAGAAATAACAGAGGTGGAACCAATCTGAGCGCAGAATTCTCGAAGAGTCAGACCCCATTTACAAAGTCCACTGGCAACACCCCCCCAGCTAGTTTACCTCACTGCCTCCTTGGAGGGTAGGTATAATTAGTTTAATCCGCTTCATGAATTGGCCACATTCAGCTGCCTGTAAGTAAATGATGACTGCAACAGGCATCCTGTCTGTCAAACTACTCTGTTAAGATTTCAGAGCTGTTTTACAGACTGTGGAACTAATTTGCTGCCCTACTATTTCCTGTCGCCCAGTAATAAGTGCAAGAAATGGGCTGGCAGATCAAGGGTCAGACAAATGCATTTGTTTTCTCTTGATTTCCGATGGGTATTTGTAACAGAACATTCTTTTTTAAACACAAATTACATTGTAATCTACCACTGTGTTCCCAGAGGCACAGCTTCTGTGGGTGGTAGAGCAGCACAATGTAATTCCACCCGTCTTGAAGTTTTCCTCAGTTTAAAGGAGGCAAACTGCTAATCTGAATACGAGGACCAATATGGTTTAGGAGATGGCGGACACGGCAAATGAGGAAGACCAAGGGACCTCAATATGTACAGCCCAGAGACTAGGAGGGAGTGGGGGTGACCATCACAAAGAGGTAAAGATACCTGCATGTAATAAACAGGGTGTTATACAGAGAAAAGGTCATCTTATGCATAAATCTAGACATGCAGGGGGGTGGTCACTAAAACAGCCCAGGAGGATGATTCAAGAACAATGTCCACAAGCACCTTTTCACAGAAACTGTGGTGGACTGCTGCAAAAGGCTGCCAGATGAAATGGTATCTGCCAGAACAGTGGGTGAATTAAAAAAAAAAAAAAAAATGGTAGTACAGACACAAGGCCATAACAGGGGCCGTCAAATTTTACGTTTCTGTATTTCTAAAATGGATTCAGTCACTACAAGCTTATATCCACCCCCGCCGTGTCCCAGCATTGATAAAGAAATTAAACGTTTTCATAAGGAGCCGGTCTAGTGGCGTGGAGAGCTGAGGTGCTAGATGCCTTTCTCCCTTGCCAGCGAGCCGGGATCAGGAACAAGCCTGAGTCACTGGGGTGAGGGTGGGGAAGGTGAGGAGCTGGACTGAGCGGCCACAAGACAGCTCTCCTCTCCCGGGGAGGGATGTGGGCTTCCCCAGCTCTTGGCTGCCATCAAGTGGAGGCTAGGTGGCAGCGCCAAGCCGAAAAAGGGAGACCAGGCGTTAGGTTGGATGGGAGGAAGGGGCAGTCACTGGAGCCATGGAGAGTATGCGCGCCTCCACATGCATGCACAGCTGTGTTCTAGGGTCCCAGGATAACGGGTGAGAAAATAGGGCACTGGGGCAGGCTCAATGAAGCTCTGAGAACAGGGTGGACTGAGCTCCTCCGAGGGAGGACTGTAGCTTGCCTGCCCTCAAAGCCCCGGCAGTAAAAAGCTGCATGGAAACAAAATGTTTTCATAAAGAGCAGAGACTCAGAGTAAAAATGTGCAATGCAGCGACTGAAGCACAGCACTATGAACTAGAACATCCCAGGATGAAATTCCAGCAACACAGTTAGCATGTGGCCGTGAATCCATGACACTCCGTAGCTGGCAGTTACCATGTCACCTTGATCCAATGACACTCCATGGTCAGCACATAACCATATGACCTTGCGCCAGTAACACGCCATGGCTGCCTGGCAGGGGTGTGCAAAAGCAGAGTAGCCCACACCTGCTTCTGAAAGTTGAACTCCTCTGTGATGAGTCACGGTCCTAGCCAGCCCAAATGTGGAATTCTGGGGTTCACACACAAAGTCCAGTCTCCCAGCTGGTACTGCAATATGCTGCTGCCTTAAATGTCATTGCACCAGAATACGAAGGGACAGGAATTTCGTCTTTATTTGTATTATGTTATACATATGGTAGGTATTGTGTTACCTTTACAAGTCTTTTACAAGTACTGTGTAAAATTTTGTACCCAAATAACTGAATTCACATGAAGGACACAACTGAAGATGAGCCTCGGTTCAATGGTTTATAATATCATTCCTCAATTTTCTAATAAACATAGTTAATGTGATATAGTGCCCGTCATACAAACTATATTTCAAATCACTTTACAATCCAGGAGCGGAAAGAATGTTGCTGTCGTTCCATGAGCACACTGCGATTTAAAGAGGGAAGTGACAGCACTGGGGGGTTCCAAACAAGGGTTGAACTGGACCCACCGATGTAAAAAATCTGGGTCTAAAGAGGAACCTACTGGGTCAAAACATAATGGCAAATATTTGAACAATTTACGTTTCCTTCCTTTAGATATTGTTATAGAGTAGATGCATCAATTTGGACCCCCTGGCAAAGGGAACATCTTTGGACAGGATGCAACTTTTGCTCTTTTGGTGCATGTTAGCCCTGTCCCAGTATGAGAGTGAAACAGACTAAGAGGGTGAGATATTACAAAGGTCAAGTCCTGGCAGGTTAAGTCCGACTTGCTCAAGGACACAGAGTGAGTGTGGGGCGACTGTGATATTCAAACTTGGGCTCCGGGTTCACAGCTCTGCGTGCTAACCACAAACACATGCTGCCTATATTATAATAGGAAGTTCAGAGTTCCAATGCAGGGGCATGTATGCTGCCACATGAAACATATTAAATACGGCAACACATTAAATGTGAAAATGTTATCTAATTCCATCTCTCATAGTACTTATCTGTAAATACCAGTTATGTTTTCACATCAAGGCTAAGCAAAGACTTTCCTGGGCCTTCTAGGCTTTTCTTGCTCATCCAATTCTCACTGTCTGGTAAAGTCTGAAGAATTAGTCATTACAGTTTCCTCTGGGAGCCACAAAACACAGAACCATTGAAATGTGTGGTTACAGTGTGAGAGCTGCTGCTCTGGGTTTTATGGAAGTTATAACAAACCAAGACAGGTTAGAAAAATAGGCAGCAAGTTGCCAGAACGGGAACCGGCTAGGAAAACAGGTAGCAAGTTGCCAAGAAAAAAGGGGAGGGCAGTTTTCTAAATGGACTTATGGACCCATTTATTAACAAAAATAATTATATGGGGGTTGGGGAATTCACTGAAAGACACACACTAAGAATCATGAAAGAAACAGTGGGAGAAGCTAAAAGGGGCAGAAAGAAGGCAACAAACCTCTGCATCAAGCAGGTAAAAGAAAGAGGAAAGAGAGAACACTATTGTTCTCGAATGAGGTGGTGGGAAAGGTAAAGGCTAAAAGGGTAGCATTCAGAGTGTTCACAGTAGAAGGAGGGAAAGGGCCTCAAAAAATAACAGGAGTTCTAAGGGGGGGGGGGGTACTAGTCCTTTTTTTAAAGGAGAGAGTCCTGACAGGACCCGCTAATCTTAAAGTGGACAAAGCATTGGGACCAAATAGGGTAACATCCTAGGATATTGAGGGAACTCAGGGTAGTACTGGCTGCACCTCTGACAGTCCTACTCAACAGCTCACTACAAAAAGGAGTGGTTCCAGAGGACTAGAGGAGGGCAGATGTAGTCCCACGTCATCAAAGTGGCAGCAGAGAGGCTGCTGGCAATAACAGGCCAGTCATCCTGATATCGGTGGTGGGAAAGTTAACAGAATCACTGCTGAAGGAGACAATCGTGGAATATCATGAAGCTAATGGGTTACAAGACCTGAGACTGCATGGATTCGTGGGTGGAAGGTCATGTCAGATCTAGCTTAGGTGTGGATTCAAAGGTGAAAAACTGGGTAAGAAATTGGTTAGGGGATAGGCAACAGAGGGTGCTGGCAAACAGAGTTCACTCCGAGAAGCGATGGGGTGACCAGCTGGGTTTCTCAGGGATTAGTGCTGGGACCGATCCTCTTTAATGTTTTCATAGGCTGGAGGAGCTAGAAAGGAAGGTCTGCCTTTCTGCAGATGACACCAAAATCTGCAAGAGGGTAGACACTCGGGGAAAGGGTGTGTGTGTGTGTATATATATATATATATATATATATATATATATAAAGGATAAGCAGACACTTGAGAAAACTTGAAGAGTAGTCAAGAGTACGGCAGCTGGGATTCAATGCAAAAAAGTGCAACATAATGCACCTGAAGCTCAGTAACTCAGGGGTAGAGTACAAAATGGGGAGAATGCTACTGACGACCACCAAACAGGCCAGACACCTGGGGATAATCATCTCTGATGACCAAAAGGTGGCCAGGCAGTGTGAAAAGACAGATAGGAGGGCTAGTGGGATGCTGGGGTGCACAGGGAAAGGTATCACCAGCAGAAGGAGGGAGGTGGTGCTCCCTATGTATAGATCGCTGGTAAGACCTTACCTAGAATATTGTGTACAGTTCTGGAGGGCACATCTCTGGAAGGAAATAGAGTGGAGGCGGTCCAGAGGAGGGCAACTAAAATGGTGCGGGGTCTGCATCAAAAGCCCTTTGAGGTGGAAGACTAGGTTTGCTGGCCAAGGCACCTAGCTTCACCTGAGCTCTTTCCTTCTAGGTTGCTTGAAAAGACAGAGCAAAGAACCTTAACAGAGCAAGGGAAAGGATTAATACTTCTTTTGGCTAGGCAGATTTACTGTGTATTGTTATTTTTTATTTTGCACTCACAGAGATTGTTACTGTTTGTTGCTAACATTTTATTGCTTTATTTTTCTCTGATTCGAATTGTTGTTGCTAGGCGGCACTGAGGGTTGAGGCGCTGAATGCCACACCGGCAATCCGGGTTCGGGAACGAGCCTGGGCCATCGGGGGTTGGCAGGGGTGAGAGAGGATTGAGCGTCTGAAGGACTGCTCTCCTCTCCCCGGGGAGGGTGTTGGGGCCAGCTCAGCTGCCTGGTGAGTCCCGGTGAAGATCGGGGGTACTACAGGCAACCCAGCTATGTGGGGGGTGTGGCAGACGTCAGCAGGGCAGCCGTGCACGGACGTCATTGCATGCCGCACTCCCCGGGGAACTACAATAAAAGGAAAAATCCCTCCCTGTGTTCGTGGAGATGATGGGGGCTCCAGGGGCAGGATGTACATCCCAATGTCGGCCCACTTTCTCCGGTGGTCTCCTGGCCAACCCATCGATCCAGGTAAGGCTCTCTTTAATTTCAGATAGGTCGCTAAGGGGAGAGCAAGCCCCGGCCCGGGGGCTGATCCAAGGCACTAGGGTCTGCCTGGCCAACAGGGGGAGTTCCACTGGGGTCTAGGGTTACAGGCTGGGAGTAGCAGGCCTTGTCGTGTGAGCACCCCAGAAGGATACCCGACATAAGGGGTGTATAAAATAAAGTATTAAAAAAAAAAAAAAAAAATTTGTTGTTGCTGGGTATACCTTCTGCTGTATTATTACAAGGTGTGCCTACAGGCGTGTGCTAACAGATTACTGCTGTAATCTTCTGATTCAAATTGTCTTTTGCAAGGTATATCTTCTGTTACTGCTTTATTTTTTCTCCGTAGCAAAGTGTTTCTTACAGGGTAGATCGTCTGTGAAATTATTACAGGTGGTGCTTTACAGGTTTTAAAGTTTTATCTATCATTAGGATAAGCTTTCAGGGTTACTGCATTTGGTGCTGACTGATTGTTTCTGCTCTTACTTGTTTCTTTCGTCCGTGGTTCTTTTCTCGCAGGGGAATGGCTCGACTACCCACCCCCATCCCCAACCACCCCACACTACACTCCTTTTATAGGGTAGCACAGTCGTGACATTTCCTGTGGCACAGCAGGAAGGGGCAGATCAGTGGGGTAGCCACACGGTGACCTCATTTACAGGGGCACTAGTAATTTAACTTGTTATAACAAGTCATACAAAACAAACAAAACACAAAATCAAACGTTTGCTTTCATTTTCTTCCTTCTAATCACTCTGACCAGGTTATAAACCCAGCAACTTATCTGGAATGGACATCATTAACTGCAGGTACTGCGGAACACTTTTCAGAAGGGCAGTTTCACAGGATTTAGGACACTGTCCTACATGCTGGGCCACTGGAGATCTTAGGACTCAGCTCCAGGCAGCATAGGCAGAGACTGCGTGCCTCAAATTTCATATTCAAGAGGAAATATATTATAAGAACCATCCGCCATTTCCCCAACATCCAACAGAAGCACCTCGACCGCAGAGGGTTGTTGGTCTGGGAGGGGCAAATTGGGTGCTCCATCACTCGGTGCTCTCCAACATATTACCTCCACAAACTATATAAAAACTACTAACAGGTATCTGCCTCTATCCCTGAAATCAAACAAAGGGGCAGAGGACACTGCAGCACAGGAGCTAGCACAACAAAACTCGACCAAAACAGGAACCAAAACAAAAACAGCAAAAAGGAAATCCAAAAAACTTCTGATCATAGGAGACTCCATGATTCGGGGAGTTGATACCCATCTCCAGACAGAGGTAATGGTCAGATGTTTCCCAGGTACATCAGCTTGGAGAGACAGTGATCGCATTGCTAAAATTATTCAGGAAGCAGGAGAAAACAATGACGTCCTGGTACACATAGGGACTAATGATCTCACTAGCCGGTCAGTTGTGGAGACCAAGGAACACCTGACCAGGCTGGGCGACAAACTATCATCCATTTTGCCCAGCATCTCCTTCTCTGAGATTCTGCCAGTCTGGGAGAGGGGGCAGATGGACGGAAGGTCAGAGAAGGAGAGATAGGGGAGCTAAACATGTGGCTCAAGGGCTGGTGCCAGGAAAAATGACACGAATTTGTAGGGAACTGGCAACAGTTTTGGGAGCGAAAGTTCTTTAAAGTTGATGGACTGCATCTGACTAAGGAGGGAGTCAGTGCATTGGGACAGAAGTTTGACGTCTTTGCAGAATATTTAAACTAGCAAATGGGGAGAGGGGTGCAGCACCCCATATGTCAAATGGGAAGAACACCCCTCCCACCTCAGCTAGTGGTCAAACAGGAGTTCAGCATGTTTGCAGTTCATCTGCATCACCAGGTAAAGAAAAAGGTCCAGCTTCCCATATGACACAAAGGGGAAACACCAGACCTCACCCAACAACTAACACATCGGAATCTGGCCAATGGAAAATAATGTACACTAATGCTCGCAGTCTGGGAAGCAAGATCCCAGACCTGCAGGCAATAATGACAGAGGCTATATTGGACATAGTAGCAATTAGCGAGAAGTGGTTTACCAGCAACCACACTTGGTAGACTTCAGTACCTGGCTATGTACTGTTCAGAAAAGACTGAGGTGCAAAAAAAGGGGGGAGTGGAGTGGCCCATATGTCAATGAAAATATCAAAGCTACAGAAATTCAGAATACACATAAGGAGCCAGAAGAACTGTGGGTCACCCTGGAAACAGGAAATGGGACAGCCATAAGAACTGGGGTTGTCTACAGGCCTCCAGACCAAGGGGAGGACATAGATACATTACTGTTAGAAGATATACAAAACATAACAGCTAAAGGGGAGGTCCTGATAATGGGAGACTTCAACATGTCAGATATAGATTGGTCAATACCAGCAGGAACATCTGCCAGAACTAGACACAAGGTGGATTGCCTGCAGTGGGAAGGCCTCATACAACTGGTACAACAACCCACAAGAGACAGGGCTACCCTAGATCTAGTACTGACTAACAGGGAAAGGATCACAGATCTCCAGGTAGAAGGTCACCTGGGGGCCAGTGACCATTACATGGTATGGTTCAATTTGGCCACTACAACTAAATCATCCCATTCCAAGGCAAAAATATGGGACTTCAGAGGAGCTGACTTTGATAAGATGGCCAACAGAGGTAAGCTAGCCCTGGCAAAAAGAAATACAGGTGAGAGGTACAGGCAAAGTGGGCAAGCATTAAGGATGCAATACTTGAAGCAACATCCCATTGTGTTAGAGAGAAAAGGAAGTGAAATAGAAGAAGGAAACCACTTTGGTTCTCAAAAACAGTAGCAGAAAAGGTCAGAGCCAAAAGGCTGGCCTTCAGTTAATATAAGGGAACACAGCAGGCTGAAGATAGGGAGGCATACCAAACTTCCCTAAGGGAAGCAGGGAAGGCAGTAAGGCAGGCAAAGGTCCAAACCGAGGAAACACTAGCACAAACAGTAAAAGAAGGTGACAAGACTTTCCATAGATACATTAGTGAAAGGAGACAGTCCAGAGGGGATATTGCTAAGATCAAAGGAGATAAAGGGGCGTGTGAGGAGGAGGACCATGGAAAAGCATCTATCCTAAATAGATACTTCTGCTCAGTATTTACTGAAGAGAAGGTAGGGCAGGGCCCACAGCTCAGCACCATGGACACAGGGGGAGGGAGTTAAGCACTAGTCCCATCACAAAAGAAAGGGTCCTACAAGAGCTCGATAAGCTCAAGGTGGACAAGGCAAAGGGACCTGATGGCATACATCCCAGGGTACTAAACGAGCTAAGTGTGGAACTAGCAGAGCCATTATCAGAACTGTTTAGTGAGTCTCTGAGCACAGGAGAGGTCCCAGAAGACTGGAGAAGGGCTCACGTGATCCCGCTTCACAAGAGTGGTAGCAGGGAGGAGGCAGGGAACTACAGACCAGTCAATCTTACCTCAGTAGTGGGCCAGATTATGGAGGCACTCCTTAAGGAAAGGATAGTGCAACACCTGGAATCCATAGGAGAACAGGATCCAAGACAGCATGGGTTTACAAAAGGAAGGTCCTGTCAAACTAATCTCATAGATTTCTTTGACTGGATAACCAGAGTGGTGGACCAAGGGGGGAGCAGCTGATGTCGCCTACCTTAACTTCAGCAAAACTTTCAATACTGTTCCACACAGAAGATTGATTAATAAGCTGGGTATGCTCGGGGTGGGTCAGAAGTTGGTCAACTGGGTGGCAAACTGGTTGACGGTCAGAAAACAGAGAGTGGTGGTAAACAGTATACAGCCAGAAGAGATGCAAGTCACAAGTGGGGTACCTCAGGGATCAGTCCTGGGGCCAGTCCTCTTCAATATCTTCATCAGTGACATTGCAGATGGACTAGAGTGTAAGGTGTGTCTGTTTGCAGATGACACCAAGATCTGCAACAGAGTAGATGATCCAGAAGGGGTGGGCAGAATGAGAAGAGATCTGGATAAACTAGCAAAATGGTCAGAAGAGTGGCAACTGGGGTTTAATGCAAAGAAGTGCAAAATCATGCACATAGGGAAGAGAAACCCTGAAGCCACCTATAGGCTGGGAGGGGAGTTGCCAGCAGTCAGACGGGAAGAAAGAGACTAGGGCATCATCACCACTGATGACCTGAAATCATCCAAGCAGACCACTAAAGCAGCAGGTAAGGCTAGGGGGATGTTACGGTGTATTAGTAGGGGTATCACAAGTCAGAAGAGGGGAGGTAATAGTCCCTCTTTACAAGACACTGGTTAGACCCCATCTGGAGTACTGCATGCAGCACTGGAGGCCACACCTTAACAAGGACATTAACCAAATTGAGGCAGTCCAGAGAAGGGCAACCAAAATGGTGCAGGGACTGCATCAGAAAACATATGACAGATTAACGGAGCTCAATATATATACCGTAGAGCAAAGGGGGGAAGAGAGGTGATATGATCGAAACATTCAAACACCTTAAGGGCATTAACAAGGTGAAAGAGTCCAACGTGTTTCAATATAAGAAAAACAGCAGGACAAGAGGACACAGCATGAGATTAGAGGGAGGCAGATTAAGGGGTAATGTGAGGAAGTTCTTTTTCACAGAAAGGGTAGTGGATGCATGGAACGGCCTATCGCAAGAAGTAGTGGATATGAATACAGTGCAGGGCTTCAAACAGGCATGGGATAGGCATAAGGGAGCAATACAGATGAGTATGAATAGAAAGGCCATTGACAGAGCAAAGGCTGATGGCACATTTATAAGGTAGAAAAAGAAATGGGCAGACTGGATGGACCTTGCGGTCCTTATCTGCCATCAACTTCTATGTTTCTATGTAGGAGAGACTAAAAGACCTCAATATGTAGACCCTGGAAGAAAGGGGGATATGACAGAGACTTCTGATAAGTTGGAGGTGGGTAGATTCAGGAGAGATGTGAGGAAGTACTTACTCACAGAAAGAATGGTGGATTCCTGAAACAGCTTACCAGCTGAGGTGGTGGGGGCAAAAACAGTGGTGGGGTTCAAGAATGCATGGAACGGGCATAAGGGAATCTTAGTGGAAAGGAATGTGAGAGAGAAAGAGATGGAAATCAAGTAGGATCTGTGGTAATACTGTAGGTAGGTAAAAATGGGCAGACTGGGTGGGTCAAGTGGTTCTTTATCTGCCGACAAATTCTGTGTTTCTATAGCTATGTTTATATTGCCACCTTTGAAGCACATCACCCCATGCGCACAGGTCGACATGCTTCAAAGTCGGCAGTGTGAACTCTTACGGGAGCATCCTTGGAGCTCTTTGGAACCTGTTTTTGCTCCAATTTAGGAGTGGTGAAGTTTATCGGAGTGAGTCCATTTTTCTGCTGTGTAAAGCCTCCATGGCACTTGCTCCGATGGAAAGCCTCCTTTCCATGTATCCTCCACTGGTCCCATGAGTCTCTCTGCCAGAACCAGAAGTCCAGCCGGAGATGCCTGGCATTAGATTCAACTGATGGATCACTGGTGACCTTATTTGGAAAATATTTACAGTGTTTTCTGTTCGTTCTTAGTGGAGCTGAAGACACGCTATTCTAGGAACACCGACTTGGTTAAAAAAAAAACCAAAAAAAAAAACAGATCCATTTGCACCAGCACTTTCTGTATTTAGAAAGGCATGGCAAAAGTGATATCAGCAGTGAGTGTGTTCCTGCCACCATCGGGGGGGGGGGGTTTACACACACACAACCTAGCCCCCAGAATATACAGCACAACCTGCATCGCTGCGAGGGTGGACTGCGTAAACATTTAACTGTGCCTGCTGCAGCCATCAGAGCAAGAACAGAGCAGCCCAAATTCCAGACCACTGCAGCCATGTAAACATTGCTTATGTTACTATGCTTTAAGATGAGTCAGGTACCATCTGACCAATCTGTCACAAAGCTACTGCTATGCTTTCAGTGACAGCATGGTACTCAATATACTGCTGTAACTCTGACATGGCCCACGGCCACGTTACAAGCATTTTACAGGAAACAGTGAAAGCAGTACTGTGACTGTAATAACATGGGTGAATGGTTTCTTCTGGGGAGACAGTGAAGGAAGTTATCAGAGTCACAGAAATCCACCAAGCTAGCTAATTTATGCGCTTCTAAATAAACTGCACGACAGTTATACACTAAACTTGGCAACAAAACTAAGTTTTTAGGCAATACCACAGTTACAGGAAGGTTATGTGCAAAGACTTTACCACCTGGGTCTGCCCCCAGGATGGGGCACTGAATCTGTATGTGAACAGCCTCTGTTTCCAGACAATCTGAGAACGAAGGAAACATTATGCAGGAAACATGTAGATACAGTTACACTCTGGTCTCATATTCCTAAGTGCAGACATGTAAGGCTTCTGTCTGAAACTGCTTTCTGAACATTCTCTTAAAGGCAGTATGTCTGGGAGCTTGATGCTGCTGGGAAGTGGGTCATACAGCTGTAATTTAACCCGCACTTTCTGTTAAAAGGAGTTCAAAATAGAAGGCACGAGGATCTGCATTTCACATCGGATGCCTCCAGAAATGGTTTAATGGACATCACCCCCCCCCCCCCGTAACCTGGGCAGATTTGTGCCCATTTTGGGAGGGGAGCAAGTTTCTATAAACTGATAAAAATAGACCCCCCCAAGTCAGTGTGCACCCCCCAACCAAAACTCCGTGCCTCGGTCAGCTGTACTGAGTGAGTTTCATGCAGAAGGCATGTAAACACCACTACTGTGCTATTACCCTGTTTTTATAAAAATGTTCAAAAAAATCTCCACTTTGAAGCTGGCCAGTCAGGGCAGAGGTAGGGTTACAGTGCATGATGCTGGCGACCAAGATTCAGGAACAAAACCAGGACACTGGGTGGCAGATTTCTCCCCTGCAATACTGCCCACTTTGCAGTACAGATGGAAGACTTGAGGAAGAGGATGCAGGCTAGCTCCAGCGTGCGGCCCCACGATTATGTGCACATGCGCAACATGCAGCCCTCACCAGCTCTCCACACTTGAGGGCTGGGAGTACGTACGTGTAAAACTTCCGAAGCATGGCAGCACGGCGCTGGCACACGTGGGGCCCCCACCATTCTGACTGGCCTCTGTACTCTGCACTTGCGGACTGGAGAGGAGCACTACCCTTCCAATTGTATCCACCATGGGTCACAATGCTCTGTGGTCTCTGTGAGGACAGGTTAGTGCCAGAGAAGGAGGTATATGAGGCTGAGTGATCATCAGGCAGAGGTGGGTAGCTGTAGGGACACAGGAAGGGGGGAAAAAAATCTAAATTTTTAGAACATTCCCCTCTCCCATTTAAAAGGGGCATAACTGGCTTGTGAGAATTAGCAGTGTCCCACTGAGAACCCACCAGCCTGAGTTTTCTGTTATTATGGTTAGAGCACTGACCCAGGAAGTCCCATGCTCAAATCTCACTACAGCCACAGATTCATTTTAGGATCTGAACCAAGTCCTTTGACTGCCCTGTGTCTTACTTCCTCCCAGCTGTGTAGACTGGGTAGAAGCAAGACCCTCACTGAATATAAGGTGCTGCATCTCAATTGGGCTATCCAGGGTGAATAAACTGTAAAAGGAAAATAATTAAAACTTGCACTACATGGACCAGATTGGAGGATTAAATAGACTGCCACCAAGGTTTACTATAGCATAGTGATTAAGGGCATAAGCTACAAACCTGGAGACCTGGGTTTGAATCCCACCAGCCTCCACTTGCATACTGTGCAACCCTGAGCAAGTCACTTAACTTCCATGTGCTCCCAGGTCGCAGCTGGATACACGCTCCGGCTTAGTGTGCCTTTCCTGGTTAAACAATCTTCCCTTTACCTCTCAAAAACTAAAATATATTTATTGCAAATTTGTTTGAAATAATCTCCAATTAGAAGCTACATGTCATGGAGGAAGCCACTAGAGGGTGCTGCATGTTAACTAAAACACTAATGAACTGAATTCTGCATCACAGCCTACCCTCTACAATCCCATATGTGACACTGTTAACCCAGTCAATCGCATCACAACACAGCAGCTCAGGTCAGTTTAAATGCCTTTTCCTAGCAACATTTATTAGGCTTTCTTCATCATTTTATAAATGCAGCAACATGCTCCAGGTTATGCAGTAATGTTGTGGTAAATTGCACCTCCAGGGTGGTTGATGGCACTCAACTTACAGGTGTGATGCTGAGACTAGTGTGCCTTTTTGACGAATTAGACTGCAGTATGCAAATTAACCATTTTATAATCGACTAGCGGTATCCAAATGACAGCCATGACAACACTTTTGTCTAGTTTGAAATTCTGAAGATCATCCCATTTTCACAAGGACATTTTAATTACATTTCCTGGTGCTGAAAATGGAAGATATCACATAATGTGTCTCATTTCAACAGCATCTGTGTTTCACTGTAACTCTAACTAAATTATATGAAACTCCTTTAGTGTTTGACCACTTAAAGTAGTACCAACGTCTCCACACATTTTGACCATTTTTTTTGAGGGGTGGTTGGGTGAGTTGCTGGGAACATTTCAAAGGGAACCTTTTGTTGTTTAGCACAGTTATGGAAAAAAAAAACCTTTTGGCCTTAATGTGGCCTCTGGCATATCAATCCCAGGCTATTCATTAGTGTTCTGCCACACAGGAGGGGCAAAGACAAAATAACAGTTGTTTGATCTAGTGACTAGCACACAAGCTTAGGAATTTGGGTACCCAGGTTCAAATCCCCCCCCCAGCCACTAGTCTCCCAGTTGTTAAGTTGGGCAGAAGCAGGACCCCAGTGAAAACCAGATGCTGCATATCATGTGGGCTATTATTAGTCGTTAATTTAAAAAAACACTATACCGCTACAAAGCTATTTCCATGTGCAACCAGGTGTAGTGTCTCATCAAAGAAGAGAACTAGTTTGTGAAACACATCTGTGATATCAATGTCTTCAGCTCAAATCTCAGCACCGCAGGCCAAGTTAGAATTACAGCTCAAGTAGTGAGCAGTCAGTAATCAAAAGCACTGAAGCGGGAAGGGGGGGGGGGGTTCAACTCCACCAACAGCCAGCAGTTCCCCTGCAAATTGGAGACATTTTGTGCCAGCCAAGCATATACGCATTTGTCACACACAGTCAGTGGGGGAAGGGGCAGAGGCGTGGAGGATGAAAACAATTTTATGATTTAAATGTATACATCGAGTGCTTCAAATGGTCACCCATTGGATGACAGTAAGAAAGACGGTCAGGCATTGGAGCATCAAGTGTGCCTCAAGAGACACATTCCGTGTCACTATTAACTCAAATTTCAGACAGGTTCTTTTGTCTCGCCTTCAGTCGATGACAAATGTGCTTGTCTTAAGTGCTCCATCCTAGGGCAGCTGAAACAAATTTATCTGTTGCCTCCACCATTAACGGTAGTAAGTGCTGTTACAAGTGGTGAATAAATTTACATATTCCTGCCAGCACAGGACAGGATGGGAAAACAAGTAACTGCATTACAGCAACCTGATAGAACAGTGCACACATGCGCAAAAACACAAACACACATGCAAGACATTTACATCACAGCAAGGACAGCCTTGAAAACAGTTACCTGGATACAACCTGGCTTCTATTTCATGTATTTTCTCCATTTGTCTTTATCTTATACTGCAAATGCTTGAAGACATGAAAACCCCAATTAGCAACATCAGCTAAAACCTATTTTCCTTTAGGGAAACTGCGGGGTGTTTGCTTTATGTACTGACAGTGCTCCTGGCTTAAGATTCGATCACAGATGTGTCTCCAGTTTAGGTAATCTGCAGCAGCTGAGGGGAGGTTATGTTATGCCCAAGGCCCCTAGTTCTCCGTAGCACTTCAGTTCCAATTTCTGTGGCAGATCTCCTAGGCTTCTGCGGCAGCATTTAAGCATTCCTTACAAGATATACTTGTCCATTCTGGACAGCCTGCAGAGCCTCTAAAAAGATTTTTTCTACCTTTCCGAGGATGTAAAAACTGTAGAAGATACAAGTGCTGTCCTGTTGTGAATGAAAATGCTCTATCATACAGCACCCCTCAAATGGATACAACACTGAGATAAGAAATGTTATATCATATTACACCACATGTCATAACAATGTGGGGTCTTCTACATTGGAAGAACTAAAAGAAAGTTCACAGAAAGGGTGGGAGACCATACGAGGGCGACTGAGGGTGGGAACATCGACTATGGTACTTGCAGAACGTATGGGTAGGGTAGCCAACAAAAATGAACATAGGATCATGTTCACAGCAACTGAACATTTGAAACTTGGGCTCCGAGAGGGGGGCAGGGACCAGCTCCCTGTGAAAAGAGAATCCTTTTGGATTTTTAAATTGCATGCCATGTAGATGGCCAGATCTTAATGATCAACTGGAGGTGGGACTTCTTCTAGGAACTAAGTGATCCTACTGGAAAAGACAAGCATTTGTCTCTGATACTATAATGTTACACGTAATGCAATTTTTTTATTCCGATTTTGCCTTTGTTCTTACAGAAAACTCTTGATGTGCTGACCAGTGTGCAGATCCAGTGAGATGTCATGTATCCCATAAGAAGCTTGCACCTAAAAATCATTAAGGGCGTTTTAAATTCTGTTACGGCAAGAATACTCCCACAGGACTCTACACAGCTAATTAACTAGAACTGTTGTTCAATAAAAAGGAGCGAGAACCTATGATTTTAACGGTTCACAGTGTTTGCCTTTTTTGTACTGATTTTAAATAGTCACATGATTTCACTTTGTGTATAAACCGAGTACAACAGGAGGGGGCAGCGTTACCTTGAAAAAGCTCCAAATGAGCGAAACATTGGGTATGTGCTCTGGTTTGTGTGTGTAAGCTCCCCCACCCCCACCCCATCTGGGGAATTTCGAAGCCGTGGCTCTGTTGAAAAGTGGGTCCTGGCTCCAGTGGAGGCAGTGGTGCCAGTATCGAAGCTGTTAGCGCCATCATGCACATAAAAGGAGTTGTTCCCAGCCCAGGGAAGGCAGCGGGCTGGGAACAGAAAAAATAAAAGTGTGCATGCGCACCTGCCTGGAAGAGCACCTCGGATGGCTGCCTTCCACTACGGAGCCCCTGAATGGCAATAAGCCAAGTCAAATAAGTATACAGAAAAAACAAATACTGGTGCGCCAAGAAACGAGATGTGTGCTGCTAAAGAGGGCCTAGATTCCTTGAAGCACCGGGGTCATCTGTTTGGAGGTAACTTATTAAAGTGAATTTAACTTTTTGAAGCCTTTGTTGTAGCGCTGCTTCATTTTTGTGTGAATTACAATAAGTACACACCTGGCCCCAGAACAGTCAAGAGGACCCACTACATAAGAGCAGCACTAGGAGATTTAAAATAAAGCAAGTTACCGAAGGTGGACACATATTTGTAAACAAAGATGGCGGCCCTCATGGCCCTACAACCTGCAAAGCCTTATGGGAAAGGGGTCAAGGGGCCACACTAGACTGACCTGAGAATCTCAGCCAATAAGAAGCCTGCAAAGATAGAAAGCCTAAAAAGCCTCCATGCATGCTCAGCACGGCTGGGTGAATGTTCTAAAGACCGTTTACCTGGGAAAAAGCCTGACCCATCAGGTGTTGAATTTCAAATCAGATAAAAGGGTCTGTTCCCAGGGACCAAGGCTAGTTTAGTCAGACTGCCAAGTGAATGACGCTGTATTGAAGTGTGGGCTCGTGTGCCACTGTCTGTCCAGGTACTGCAAACCTGAAGAGTTTGAGATCCTAGTTAGTGTTTTTGTGACGTATAGAAGCATTTATGGCAAGTTGGGAGTTTTTTTTCTTTTTCTGCTCCGTCACAGACTTCCCCTCTAGGGAACAAGATCTGCAGCGTCTACAGTCCGAGAAGGTTGCTGCCTTGTTCCAGGTCCTGAGCTTCAGAGAGGAAGTGAGAGACAGATAAGTGAAACTGGTGAGAGACCACCAGCGAGCAGGGGGGGAAGTCTGCACCCCAGCTAGAAGCAAGTGCATTCATACTGTCTGTCCCAGCAAGGCCACCAGAGGTACCGTTTGAGGCGTCAAACCATGAGTAAACAACACTGTTTTGGCCCTGCAGCTGGAGGGAAGTGTACTGTGCCAGAGACTGAGGGAGAAGTCCTGGGTGGGACTTTGCCAGAGTGAGTGGCCCAGGCAGAAGACTGGTAGAGGCCAACCACTCTCTGGATTATAAATAGGGGGCCCCTTATCTACCTGTTTAACAGTTACAGTTTTGTTGTGGAACAGTTGTGTTTTACCTGCAACAAACAGAATTTAATGGCAGAACAGAACTGCTTAATCCACCTAGTTTGCCCAAATGTTCCCTATCTAGTCTATCTCTTGAGACCTAATTGGTCTTTGTCAACCCTCCCCCCTCCCTGTATCCCATCTAATATACCCCTATGTCTGTCCCATGCATGTCTAATGCCCTTCCCACTGTTTTGGCTTCCACCACTTCTGCCAGCGATCTATTCCATGCATCGACTTTCCTTTCAGTGAAGAAATATTTTTTCACATCACTCCTAAATTCCCCCCTGAAGCTTCCTTGCTTGCCCCCTGGTCCTGGTGCTTGCTCTCATTTGAAAGACTCCCCACCCGTACCCTGTTCACTCCTTTTAGGTATCTGTAGGTCTCCATCATATCCTCTCTCTTTCCTTTCTTCTAAGGTTAACATGTTTAGTTCCCACAACCTCTCCTTGTAGGGCTTTTTGTAAAAACCATGAATAATTTTAGTTAGCCTCCTCTGGACTGCCTCCACTCTGTCTATGTCCTTTCTGAGGTGCGGTCTCCAAAAACTGGAGACAGTATTCCTGGTGTGGCCACATCAATAAGCGATATAATGGCAGAACCTCCCTCTTCCTACTGGAGAGTCCACTCCCTATGCAGCCCAGCACTTCACCAGCCTTACCCACTGCTTTGTCACACTGCCCTGCTACCCTGAGGTCCTCAGATAATGATTACCCCCTAAATCCCTTTCTTGCTTGGTGTCTGCTAGAACTACATCTCCCATCTTGTACTTGGCAGCAGAATTTTTATGTTCTAAGTGCATCACCTTGCATTTTCTGGCACTGAACCTCAAATGCTATGCTTTTGACCATTCCTTGAGTTTTTCCAAGATCCCTTCACAATTTTTCTACCCCTTCCCGAGTGTCCACCCCGTTGCAGATTTTGGCGTCATCTGCAAAAAGGCACACCTTCCTTTCCAGTTCTTCTGCAATGTTTCCTATATAGACATTGAAGAGGACCGGTCCCAGAACTGAGCCTTATGGTACCCCACTCATCACTCTCCCCTCCTTAGAATGATGCCGTTAAGTACCACCCTCTGTCTCATATCCTTTAGCCAGTTTCTACCCCAATTTACCACAACTGATCCTACTCCTATCTTGGTCAATTTCCTAATCAGCCTTCTATAATGGCCCTATCCACACTATGCCTCTGCAACGTTACAGAGGGCCCAAACTATTATCGTAATGGTTTGCGTTTACACCTGTAACGTTACAGAAGGCGTTTTTGAAACCGTCCTGTCTACACTACCCTTGAAACTCCCCTCTGTAATGTTACAGAGGGTCCAAATCGTTACCGTAACGGTTTACGTCTACACACTGGTAACATTACACAAAGTGTTTTCGTAACCATTACAGAAACCTGTTGTGAGGTAGTTTCAACAACGGTTTCTGCAATGGTTTAAAAACTCTGTTTGGCCCTGTCCACACTACACATGTAAACTGTAAGGTTTTCAAAACTTTTTCAGTAGTAGTGTGGATGCACTGTAACGTTTTCAGTCTGTAACGGTTTCAAAACATTACAGATTTTCAGTGCAGTGTAGACAGAGCCTAAGTTTTCAACAACGGTTTTGAAAATGCTTTCTATAACATTACCAGTGTAAACACAAACCATTATGGTAACAGTTTGGACCCTCTGCAACGTTACAGAGGGATTTTCTGGTGTAGTATGGACAGGGCCTATGAGGCACCATGTCAATAGCTTTACTGAAATCTAATCAGGCCACATCTACTGTTCTACCCTAATCAAGTTTTCTGGTCACCCAGTTAAAGAAATCTACTATATTTGTTTGGCATGACCTCTCCCTGTGAATACATGCTGTCTGTGGTCTTGAAGCCCATTAGATTGAAGATATTCTATTATCCTTTCTTTTAGCAGTGTTTTCATCAAATTCCCCAGAAATGGGACTGACCAGCCGATAACTGCCACCCTCTTCCCTGCTACCGCTCTTGTGCAGATGGACATCAGCCCTTCTCCAGTCCTCCAAATGACTCGGTTTTCAGCAAGTTATTAAACAAGGTGGTCAGTGCGATAACCAGAATCTCCCTGTTATTTAAGTACCCAGGGTAAAGCC
The DNA here is from genome assembly GCA_016271365.2 of Neoceratodus forsteri. NCBI lineage: Eukaryota > Metazoa > Chordata > Ceratodontiformes > Ceratodontidae > Neoceratodus > Neoceratodus forsteri. The sequence goes on from CM028137.1 coordinate 517,379,469, forward strand.
CACCTGGTGCCACAGCCTTATCAAACTTTAGGTTCTCAAGCCTTTTCACCTCTCCTTCCTCTGAAAATGAACAAATGGTCAATTTCCCCCTCCCTATCACAGTTTCTCCCTGGTGGTCCATCTCCTTTACAACAGAGTAGAGCTGAAGAAAATACCTTCAGGCAGGGGCAAGTCACCCTCTTCCTCTTCATAATCTTCCTCCATTTGGTGGAGGTCATGATCATACTCCCCTTCATCGTCAGGGAAGAGGGGCTGAAAAGGTTCCCTATAGGGAGATAGTCCACAGCACAGGTGGCCAAAGAGCATGAAGCTGCCGGAGGCCAAACCTGCAGGACCCAAGGCCGATATCGATAATGTGGATGGACCTGCCAGAAGTGTCCACGTCATACGCATTTATGGCAGGGCTTTTGGCAGGAGCTACATAACAAAGCTAACTTAGTCTGTAGCATAGCCCGTGCGTCGATGATGCCCATAACGGTTTGACAACTCACTGATGGGCTGAAGCCTGATGGCACAATTGGCTGACATCCACTGTCAGGCTCTGCTACACCCCGTCCTTGGGGTGTGGGTGTGTGTGTGTGTCAACCAGAGTTTGCAGCCACAGCCTGGGCTTTATTAGACTTATCTTTGTTTTCTTTTAAGAGAGGCCTGAAACAGGTAGAAGTGCCAAACCAGGATCCTTATGTTTCCCCAGGTGTCAGCATTTCTTGGACTCCTTTGAAGATTTTTCCTTTTATTTCTCCAAAGTTTTCAAAGTCCAATGCAGCTCTACCTCAACGCTGCCAACCGCCCAGAAAAGCAGCAGGATGTCAAAGATGCGGCACTGGTAAAGCAGGCAGACAAAACCAAAAGCTGTATACCCTCCATACCTTATAGAAAGGCTCTTAAAAGTTTTTGGCAGTGCACCCTTGTGGCCTAGTTAAAGCACTAGCAAATATCACAGTTCTTGACACTGTGCGAGATGACTAGATAAACACAGTAGCGGAGCCAGGTTTGGGATCATTTGGGAGCCAGGGAGGGCCATTCAGTCAATGACAGGCTCCACAATGGGCACTAAACGGTGAATAAAGATGGTGGCAGGGCGCCACTACTCATACTGGGGCAGCCAGGAGGGGTGACCACCCCCCCCCAGCCGCCCTCTGGCTCCGCCACTGGATAAACACACTGTGTATGGGTGTTGTCTTTCTAGACTGTCACCTGCTACAGAGACGGAATAACAGCTCTTTATCCCTTGACTGCAGCATAAAATACACACAGAATTTAAGAAAATACAGAAATGAATTACAAAACTGCAAAAGCTTATGCAAGTTCCGGAGTTGATTCTGTGTGATCCAATGAGCAGTTGATGGCAGAAGAAAAAACTGTGGAATGCTGGGACTGCTAACATTATATAGGGGTTTTCACTCTTGAGTAACTGCAGAGACACATGCACTAAGAATAATTTATTTATCACATCACTGGGGAGGGGGGATACTCAGTGAACTATAACAGGTTTAGAAACAAATACTCCTGGTTATTTTGCAAGAAGTTTACTTCTCCCAAAGCCCCTTGACAGAAAACAAGAGTAGACCTTTAATCACGGACTTCAACGACTTGCTACACTACAGGAGTGCAAAAACACTGCCATACGATAGATAGGCAACTTGTTACTCATAATCCCTTTTTTGGAGGTTTTCTTTCCTCCTCCCATTTCTATTTTAACAGTTTTTTTTAGTTATTTTGTTTTTAGTTTTTGGTAACTGGGTAAGGCCCACTAGGCACAAGTGCCTGTTTTCAGGGATGACCTGGGAGCACTGAGGGGGTTAAGTGACTTGCTCAGAGTCACACAGTACACAAGTGGAGGATGTGGGAATCAAACCCAGGTCTGCTGGATGTACCAAGTTTATTCACAGCTCGTAAGTCTAATCTCTAGGCTATACTGCCAGCCCCTTTAATCCTGCAACCTGCAAAAACCTGGACAGGGAGAGGTTGAGCTAATATAGGCTTCACTGTGGCCAGCTCCTACTAATGTAAACTGGGGACAGCACCAAGATATGTAGTCCTCCTGCAGAGAACAGGCAGTTTCCGATCTTTGCTACCCCAAGGATTCATCACAGATCTGCACAGGAGTGAAAGAGAGCAGTGCCAAGACAACAAATCGGGGCTGTTATGTTTCACTCAGAAGGAAAATCTAGACGGTTTCCAAGCTGTTGCTTCCTTTGTGCTAAGCAGGGATGTCTAAAAACAAAAGCAGGCGAGCAGACTACCTGTCATGCAACGCAGCACCTAACTAACAATGCACTACATCCATTTTCATGACACCCAAGACTGTTGCTTTGTTTTAGAACATCTGCTTTACCTCGACTACTGTTAATTTATAACATCTGCCCTTCAGGGTTTTTTCAGTCACCCTTGCTGAACTCCTTTTGTTCACTTAAAATGCAGAGAGTAATTTGTGTGTCTCCAGATTGTACATGTACGGTAATTGCCCTTACTAACTGCTAGAGCTCTGCCTGGGCTTTGTTTTTGTGTGTCTGTGTGTGTGTGTGTGTGTGTGTGTGTGTGTGTGTGTGTCTACATTTGTCAGTCTTTTAAGTGACTAAAGTAGCAGATCTTTTTAATCTTTGCCAGAAGCCTCCTTCAGAAACTGGAAAAGACATGATTAGCATCAGTCCTGATCCACACGGATGGTTCTGATGTGTGCATAATTACATTAAAAACAGAAGAGTCACTTGGAATCAGCAACTCTAAACATAGCAGCTTTTAACATAATGGCACACAAGTGTACTTTACAAAGTGTGTGCGTATGCGCAATCCAGTGGAATCCACGCTGTACAAATATCAATCTCCCTTCCTAGTTATAGACTCAGCATGCAGTTTAACTCATTTTCACCTGGGCGGCCATTTTGTATCAGATTAAGCAATGGATGGTACAGACTTCTACCTGGATGACTATATCTTGGTGTGTAATTCATAGTCAAATTTCTCACCTTCAAAAAGCCACCTGTCCAGGCTCTCTAACACAATGGCCTTCTACGTAGAAGACAGCTGATGGAGTCCCAAGTTTCCATTTGTTTACACACAGAAAAAGAAATCAGGCATTTGCTTTCCTAAATAACATTCAAGTATACTTTAAGGGACATTATACCATAGGTTTGGAGAAACGCGGAACCAGACTGGTGGAGTCCCTCTGTGTGACTGTGGATTAAATACACCCTATTTAATCCACGGTTTTGCAGAGGGAGCCATGTAAAGTGCCGTTGGGACTCACTGCATCCTGAGTCAAGGAAAGGAAACGGGCAGCCATTGAAAAGTCTGTGAAGTGGGAGACAGTCACCTAAACAGCAATGTGCTCTGTGGCTGCCTCCACAATGTGATACCCCGTCCCAGCTGCATCAGTGTAACAGGAAGCAGTATAGAGAGGTAACCCCAGGCACCTCGGAAAGCCCCGAGTGAATAAGAGAAAGTGGCAGTGGGGCAAGGCAGGGAGAGAGCGACCACATAGAAAGTAATGAGACCGCTTGTGCACATCCTGCTCTCTCTCTTGTTAGTGGCCGGTAGGAACATTTCACAACAAGCATCTGCCAGTGCCAAATGTTGGCTTGCTGGCATTGACAGTGCAGAAGTTAGAAATACAAAACAGGAATGGCAGTGAAGTATTGAAGTAACACCCTCTCCGCAGAGACTTAAAGGCGTTGGGAGTGTGGCTTTGGGTCGGCCATAACACTTACACCATTCCACCTAGCCCCACCCTGCAGAAAGCGACAGGTGTCGGGGTGTACACTGGGGTCTTCAGCCCTTATGCTCACCCTATTCCATAAGGAAATAAACAGAGATGGGTGCAATACAGGAGAATGGGGTGAACTTTAGGGTGACAGACCCCAAGGCACACCTCAGTGCTTGTCAGTGGTTGTAGGGTGGGGTAGAATTCTGTGAACATTATGGCTGATGAACCCAAGCTACGTCCCTGATGCCTGTCAGTCTCTACAGGGTGGGTGTATGGTTGGAAATCTTAACGCCCCGGGTGTTTGTCGGTATTTTCACTCCAAATTTTCAAAAGTGGCTTTTTGGGACCCCAACTTATGAACATAGAAACATAGACTTTGACGGCAGATAAGGATCACTTGGCCCACCTAGTCTACCCATTTCCCTACCTACAGGACAAGCCGCAGATCCTAGTTAACCAACAGCCTATTTCTTCCTACCCCCCACAAGAATTGCCTTATGTCTGTCCCATGTATTCTTGAATTCTCCCCCAGTTTTAGACCCCACAACTTCCTCAGGAAGGCTGTTCCATGCATCCACTACCCTCTCTGTGAAAAAATACTTCCTCAAATTGCCCCTGAACCACCCCCCACTCTATCTTTAAATTGTGTCCCCTTGTTCTTGCATGTCTCTTTTCTGAAAGATACTACCCTCTTGGACTTGGCACTATCAGTTCATTACTCAATCTTGAAACATGATTTCGCACAGCAACTGTGTCACTGGAAGCCACAGGTGTGGAAACACATTTCGGGCAGGATGTGGAAAATGACAGCTGTACTGTTCAGGAGGAGGTGTAAAAAAATTGCAATGTTGAAAATCTGAAGAGAAAATATGAAAAATTTGCAAACTTACGAGCGTGCGTAGATACACGCCAACGTACGCCCGTAATGCAGTCATTTTTGGGAGTTTTTAACCAAATTTTCAACATGGCCAATTTGGGACCTCTCCTCATGAACAGTGGCCAATCGAGGGTGCCTGGGGAGGAGCAAAAAGGAAAATGAGTACTGTAACTCGTTTTATTTTGTGGATAAATGTTGAAGCTATGATTCCGGGCATGTGCATCAGAGTTAACACTAATGTGCATGCCCGGAATAACAGGTTAGAGTGCTTGTTTTTCAAGGGGAATAGCTTTGAAGAGATCAGTGGCATGAACTGTAGGACCTGCAACATTTTATTGCTATGTGGCACTAGCTCCAGGGGGGAAGCTCCAGTATAACTGACTGTTAGCTGCATACACAAGCAGATGTGATAGGCCTGTTTCTGCTGGCATTTTTCATATGAACATATGAATGTGCCAGCAGAAACAGACCACCTGGTCTATCTAAGTCTGTTTGGTATGCAGCTAGCACCCCTAGTTTGCAGCTGTCCCACCCCCTCCCCTTTTTCATCCCACTGCTACCCTCCACCTCCCCACCCTCCCTCTCCCTGTCCCATGCACTTTTAAAGCTGTTCACAGATTTATATGATGCCACCCATTCTGGTAGTGTGTTCCATTTTGCTACCACCCTCTCTGTGAAATAGTGTCTCCTCATTTCCCTCCTAAATCCACCCCCCCACCATTCTCAGCCCGTGCCCCCTGGTGTCCCTCCCCTTCTTAGCTTAAAGACCCCATCTGCCCCATCCTTACTGATCCCCCTCAGACACTTGAATGTCTTTATTATGTCCCCCCGTCCCTTCTATCCTCCAGGGTGTACATATTCAGGTCTCCCAGCCTGCTCTCATAGTCTATTTTCATATGTTTGTAACTAAGAACTCATCCATGAACAAGTTTACCCATGGCTTGGTGCCATTCCAGCTCATGGTGCGTGCCGTGGGCATTTTGGCCAGGGTGAACATAATGTGCTTTTCACAAAAATAAGAAATATCCTGCTGTTATTTCAAAATCTCTTGTGATTAATGTTTTCCATAATGACGGTGCTTCCTCCAGACACATTCAGTCCAGACACTATAAAATTGGGCTCTAAAGCTGACAGTGTCCCTTTAAACAAAAGTTCTCTGATTCCACCAACAGCTGGTCCTGCAGTGTAATTTCTGCCAGTGCCTAGGTTGGGGGCCAAAGGAAAGCAGAGTTACTATAAGGTGTCTGAAGAAGAAAGAGGACCGCTTACACATATGGATGCACACAGGCAAACGCATACACACAGACACTACATACGCTGATGCAGACAGCACAAGCACTCGCGCGCAAAAACACATGCACGATTGGATGTGCAGCTTCTACTTGTAATTCAGTTATTTATATTTTAATACAGGCGGTGACAATCATACTGTGTAATACTGAGCTTGTTACGGCGGTGATATATACAGTAATTTCGATCCAGATGAAGTCAACAATTTTGGAAAACCTATGCTGTAGTGAGATCTTCACATCATACAGACTTAATTATAAGCATGTAATAAATTTCTCCCCGGAAAAAATATTTAGTGGTTTGACAAACATGTTAGAGTGAGACAACATTTCTTTAAAAAAATCTGAGATGACTGCTAAGTTTTCTTTTTTTTTTTTTTTATTTTGAGATGTGGGGACTTTTTTTTTTGTAAGAGAAATGTATTTTGTAATTCCAGATTTCCTATGAAACACAGGATCTGACGTCAGAAAAAGACAGAACAGTTACATAAGAACTTGCCATAACAGTACATCTTTAAGGGGATCTTAGTTATCAGGTTACACCATAGGAAGCACTGCCGTTTGTGAAGGGGAATCCATACGAAGATTTTCGTCAGTACAACTTAGGCCGCCCATGCCGCTGACGTCTGCAACCGTATATAGGCATAGGCGGCACCGCTCCCTCCTCAGTTCTTTCTCTCCGGAGACGAATGGAGCAAGGCTCATGCCCTGGGGAACTGAGGAGAGATAGAGGGACCCAGCTCTAGAGAGAAAGATGGATACGGCAGATAGCCAGTTTAGAAACAGAAGCCCCAAGAAGGGAGATGGTGGGAGGGAAATCAGACCTGATGACTGAGATCCCCTTGAAGATCTACTGTTACGGTAAGTCCTTACATAACTGTTCTATCTTCTTTGGGGGTATCTCGGTCATCAGGTTACACCACCGGAATGAATACCAAGCAGTGACAAGAGAAACAGAAAGTCTGGAAGTCCGGATCTCCATAAACTTAAAGACAGGAGTCCTTGAAGCATGGCCCTGCCAAATCTTGCATGGGCTCTGGATGCAATGTCCAGATGGTAATGCTTGGTGAAAGTGTGGACTGTACTCCAGGTTGCAGCAGCACAAATATCAGTGGCTGAGACCCCCTTTGAAACAAGCCATCGAGGTAGCCATGTCTCTGGTGGAATGAGCTTTGACAGCACCAGCCAATTCCTTGCCGTACTTGTAGCACAACACAATGCAATTTTGCCAACCATTTGGATAAACAATGCTTAGAAATTGAAACACCCTCTCTACCATGGGTGAAGGAAACAAACAACTGCTTAGACTTTCTGGACTCCTTAACCGAACCAGATAATATTTCAAAGTTCTGCACACATCTAGTGTATGGAGTACTGCTTTCCCTGGACTGGCACGCTCAGGAAAATAAACAGGAAGGTGGATAGACTGCTTAGTGTGAACTCAGAGACAACCTTAGGGAGAAACTTAGGATTTGTGCACAAAAACACCCTATCTTTGTGAAAAATCAAATAAGGCTCCTCACACCAGAGGGCCTGAAGCTCTGAAATACTTCGAGCAGAAGTAGTTGCAACTAAAAAGAGTGCTTTTCAAGAGAGAGGGTGCAAATCGCAAGTCGCGATTGGCTCACAAGGAGACAGGGTCAACTTTTTTCCACAATAAAACTGAAGTCCCAAGCCGGGGCCAAGGAACAGATTGGGGGTTTCAGACGAAGAATGCTCCTAAGGAAGGTACGGGAAACATCCAGCTGAGCAATCGTGCGACCACCCATGGGCTCATGAAAGGCAGAAATAGCCAAAAGTTGGACCTTGAGGGAGGAATACTGGAGGCCTGAGTCAGGTAAAGAAATCAGGTAGTTCACTACATGATTTACAGGACAGGTGAAAGGGTCTAGGGAATGTTTGGCAGCCCAGATGGCAAACCGCTCCACTTCATGGCATAAGTGGCATGGGTGGAAGGCTTGCGGGCGGCCAGAAGGATGTCCACTACCCTGTTACAGACCCCTGAACCTGGCGATGGCTACATCTTCAGAAGCCACGCATGCAGAAGGAGGGACCTGAGGTTGGGATGGACCAGTGTCCCCCGATCCTGAGTCAGCAGATTCCTGCACAGGGGCAGAGGGACTGAAGGCCCTCTGCCAGCTGCTGAAGCAGAGGGAACCATATCTGGCGAGGCCAGAATGGAGCTACCAGGATCATGGTGGCCCCCTCCATTTGCAGCTTGATCAGCACCCTCTGTATCAGTAGAAACAGAGGGAATGCATATAAAAATCTCCCGCTCCAAGAGAGGGACAACGTATCTTGCCAGAAAACTCCAGGCCCTGGATCCAGCGAGCAGATCCAGTACCCAATACCATACTCTCATGGCCTCCCTGCAAAGGGGGATATGAGTGAGTCCCGCCCTGCTTGTTGATGTAGTAGACTACACTCAAGATTCTCCAACTGCACCAGCAGTTGGCCTGGAGCAAGATGCTCCTGAAAAGCCTACATGGCACAGAGCACCACTCATCTCCAGGACATTGATATGCAGGGCAGCTTCCAATTAGGACCAGGAGTGCTGCATTTGGAAAGGGACCCAGGTATGTTCCCCAACCAAGACCTGAAGCATCCGTGGTTAGGATCTGATGTGGGGAAGAAATCTGGAAAGAAACCCCTTGAAGATGATTTGAGGGATCCATCCACCACTGCAATACCTTGTGAACTGGGGAGTAGACCAGAACCTGTTCTAACTCGTCCGTACGCTGGTCCCACTGCACTCTGAGGGTCCACTGAAAGGTGCGCACGTGAAGCCTGGACAGTGGAGCGGTGGGAATGGCCACAGCCATTAGATCCAACAGTCTGCAGCACAGTCTGGCAGGAATGTACAGACTGAGTGACTTCCTGAGCCTGAGCCATAAGGCATTCTGCCCTGTTCTGGGGCAAGAAGGCCTTCCCCTGTTTGGAGTCCAGAACTGTCCCAATGTACAGCAGTCTTTGGGATGGTACTAGAACGGACTTGGGCAGGTTAACCGTTATGCCCAGAGAGTGGAAAAGCTGGAGAGGGAGCTCCAGAGTCAGCAAAAGCTGTTCCCTGGAAGGGGCCTTGAGAAGCCAATCGTCCAGATAAGGGAAAACGTACAGACTCTCTCTTCTGAGAGCTGCTGCGACCGCTGCTAAGCATTTGGTAAAGACTCGTGGCACAGAGGATAAGCCAAAGGGCAGCACTTTGAAATGGTAGTGATCACCCTGAAAGGCAAAACGAAGAAACCTCCTGTGAGGAGGAAAGACCAAAATGTGCGGGTAAGCGTCCTGCATGTCCAGTGAACAGAGGCAGTCTCCATCCTTGAGGAGGGCATGAGGCCTGGCAAAGTCACCAACTGGAACTTTTTGTACTGGACAAAGAGACTGAGGTCTCTGAGGTCCAAGATGGGCCTCAGATCTCTGGTCTTTTTGGGGATTAGGAAAAACCTGGAATAACCCCCCATCCCCGTTTCTCTGTTCCCTTGGCACCAGTTTGATTGCTTGTTTGCGCAGAAGAGACTGCACTTCCTCCCGGAGGACAGCTAAGTGGGTCAGGAGGTAGTTTGAGGGTGGCAGAGGGTTATCTGGAGGCTGCTGAATGAGCTCCAAGGTATGACCACTCTCTGTGACCTGCAGGATCCAAGTATCTGAAGTTATGGTTCTCCACTGATTCAGATGGAGGGAGAACCGACCTCTGACCACCACCTCCTGGGTCTGGAACAGAGATGGGGGGTGTCTGGCAAGGAGCCAAGCAGAGGTGGGACCAGCTGTGGAGGCTGGTCCTTCATGTCTGGGATGCTTGGCTGCCGCTCCAGTATTAGAGGGGGTGGGCAAGGAAGACTGGGCCCTGTGCTTGCCCTGAGTGCGGAGTCCTGAGTCCGGTCTACTGGACCATCTATGAAAAGTAGAGTACTCTTTACCATGGGGTTGAGTGTGGTAGAGAGAGTGGACAGATAATGGCTATGCCAGAGGCCTGCAGAGCATTAATGAGGTCCTGGACATCAGGGCCGAAGAGCTTGGTGACACTGAAAGGGGCATTAAGCACACTGTTCTGCACATTAGCTGCAAAGCCAGACACCCTCAGCCATGAGTGCCTACAAAGGCATATGCCAATAGCAGCTGCCCTGGCTGCTGTATCGGCCATATCAAACAGGGCACTGAGGAGATGCTTAGTTATATCCTCAGCAGTTTGCAGACACTGGAGCAAGTCCTGCTTTGAGGTGCCATCAGAAAGGGCACAAGCAGCCACCTTGCCCTTCCTCCAGTTGGCATTCTGGAACTTAACCATGTGTGACAGCTAGCTTACAATCCTTAGGCCCAAAGTGGAGGAAGTGTAAACTCTCTTACTCCAGAGGTCAATCCTGCGGGATTCCTCGCCTGAGGGAGGGAACTAAGGTGCTTTGGCACCTTAGACCTGTCATAGGCTGCCTTGATGACCACAGAATCAGCTTAAGCCTGGGCAGCACAATAAGGAAGGCCCTGAGGGGCACTGTAAAGCTCGTCTGCCGTACGTGGCATAGCTGGCACCATGTCAGGCCTGTGCCAGGCTGCCGTGGTGGCATTTTTCAGGGCTGGCTGCATAGGAGGAATAATCTTAGAGGGAGATTCAAGAACCTCCAGGAAGTCCACCAGGTCTTTTCTGGTGGCATCCTCCTCCTCAGTCTGGAAGCCCATAGTGGCAGACAACTGCTTCATGACACTGAAGAAGGTGGCATCCTCAGGAGGAGACCCTGGAGTATGTTTGACTAAGTCCTCACTGACTGAAGAGGCAGTGGACTTATCAGAGATGAGGATTTCTTCATCCTCCTCCTCCTCTTCATCCTCTATGTCATCAGGGAGGATGAGATCAGGATGGTACTCCCCCTCAAAGTTGACCTCCTCATCTGGGTCTGGTGTCGGGAGTGGTCGTCAGTGGCCCACAGGGAGTCTTCCCATGGTCAATGAACAGGTGTTGATGATGAAGCCGCCGTTAATGATGCCAGCAAAGAAGGCCTATTGAAGGCACTAAACTGCTGAATGAGTACATTAGTGAACTTGACAAGTACTTCGTTCAGATTCACAGTCGTCGTCAATGGGGAGTGGGTTCAACGCACAGAAGCTGATGACCCTCCGTCCTGAGAGACCAATGAGCCTGCAGCACTCAGAGAGGAAGGGCAGGTCTCGACAAAGCAACCGTCAACGATGAGCCAACAACCCAGAGGTCGAAGGATGGGTACCCTGAGAGTCAGGCGGAGAAGCTGTCAGTATGGGACTGGTAGAAACAGAGACCTAGACAGCTGGTCTCTTCGTCATGGCAGCCAATGTTGATGAAGAGCCCCCAAAGGAGAGGCCAACAGGGAGTGGGATGGCTGCAGGGCGAAGCAGACGCGATCCCAGTCTTTTTTGTGACCCCCCCGAGGACTTGTCTCGGGCCTTGGAGCTCGAAGATACAGTGGGCGACTGAGCAGCCGGGGCCCCGAGGACCCCTGCCCGGAGTTGGCTACCTGCTATTCCATCAGGAATTTTTTGAGAGCTTTCTTGCATCGCCTGAGGGTTGTCTGATTAAACTTCTGGCAGAGTTCACAGTCGGAGACATCGTGGTCAGGCCCAAGAGAGCAGACACAAACAGAGTGTTCGCCTGCAGATTCTATCTTCTTTCAGCAGTGGCAGCGAGGGAAAAGAGAAGATGATGGATTAACTCTCGACATAAACAAAAAAGGAGAGAGATTTACATAAGAGTAGAAGGAAAAAATGAGGCCGTAGGTAGAAAAAGGCGCAAACACTGTGACGGAGCTGCCGTGGAGACTGTGCTTGCAAGTCGATGGCAGGAAAGAACTGAGAAGGGAGCGAGGTCACCCACACCTATATAAGGTTGCTTGACGTTGGCAGACGGTGACGGCGTGGGTGGCCCCAGCTGTACTGCTGAAAATCTTCCATGTGGATTCCCCTTCGCCGACGGCCAAGGTTCCTACACTGTAACCTGATGATTGACATACCCTGAAGATCTAGTAGTCCTGCTCGTAACCATGCCTGGTCAGATGCTGAATCCGATTTAATTAGCGGACAGCCCTAGAGGTGTCTCGGCACCCCTTCTCCCAGATTGTCCACCCTCTTTCTTTCCTGTCTTCTACACTCTTTTCCTGGTGTCTGTCTCACCAGTGTTTGAACCCCATCATATATTTTGCATGGACTACCTGACTGATAATTTGCTCCACCTGCCCACCACCTTTGTCTATGAAAAATAACTTCCTGGTGTCCTTACTGAATCCCCCACCAACTTCCATGTGTGCTTTCTTGTCACGCTTTTAGTAAAACAGCTCACTGTAGTCCATCCTGTCATTTCCTTGCAAAAAGCAGGTCTTCCTCATGTCCTTTTTTCCCCTCCTGGCCACCACTGTGTACATGCAAAGGCTGTCCAGCCCCTCATACAATTTCCCTGCTGCCTGTATATTATTTTCATGGGCCTCCTTGTACAGACTCTAAGCAGTCCCAGTCCTTCAGCAGGTGTGGACTCCAGAACTGCCCACAATACTCCAGATGCAGCCTTACAAGGGATCTACACAGGGGTAATATTCCCTCTTTCCTTCTGCTAGATCACCTGCTTCCTATGCACTCCCACGTCTTGTTGGCTTTCCCAATCACTTTACTGCGCTGGGCCGCAGACGTGAAGCTGTCACTGCTAGTGACTATGATCCCTTTCCTCCGTAGTCTGTTCCACATCTGTTCCACTGTCACCCCTCCCCCACCCAGTACTCCACTGTAGGGTTTTTGAAAATGCAAATATATGCCATCTATTACCCCTTGCCAGAAAAAAAGATTTAACCACAGTTGATTGAAAGGTGCCCATTTTCAGTTTAAGCTTCCTTCATGACTGAAAAACTATTAATCTATGAAACAGATGCTCAACCTCAAGTTTCTCTCAGTTTGAACTCATTTTCTCTTCCCCTCCTGCACCCCTTCTATCCCTTCCTGCTTCTCCCTCTTTTATCCTATACATTTTTTTCAGTGTGTCCCCTACCCCCTCACAGCTGTTCTGTTACTCTCACACATTTTTTTTTACCCGGTGACCTCAGGGTGGTGAGACAAGGCAGTCCACTGGGATGCTGGAATGCACAGGGAGTGGTATCATCAGCAGAAAGAGGGAGGTGGTTGCCCCCCCCCCCCGTGGAGGGGTTGTGGAATAACAGATGGACCAGACACCTCAACACACAATCTCTATGTGATGTTTATTCAAAATGCAGAAAATAACCTTAAGCAGTGGCATATCCCTTCTTCAGTACTTCAGTTTGCAGCAACAGACTATGTACGTTCTTTCTCTGCGCTTAACCAGCACATACTGACTCTCTGATCTAATTTAGCAGTAGAGATTCAGCCTCCAAACCCTATGCGGGCCTTGTTTGCTTGGGTGGTGGGGACTCAAATAAAAAAAAAAAAAAAATGTGAAAGACAAAGAACCTCAGTGCAGAAGCACTGAAACAGGGGTTACCCCAAAGGGCATTGACAATAAGCCACGTTTCAAACAAACACAACATTACACATGCTTCCATAATGGAAAGCATCATGGGATATATGTAAATCACCATGACATTTCAGATTTCAACTTGCAGCAATTTACATGCATTTTAAATAGCATAACTAACTTAATTTCTATAATATACAGTCACCAAGTACTTTTTACCTTTATCAAAAACACCTAGTGCCACAGTATTTTCAACATTTATAGGTTTTATACACATAAAGCATATACATTAAAGTATTTTTGACATCGTGCCACTGCATACTAAATCCAACAACGAGGAACACAGCCTGTTATTTTATATCAGCTCAGAGGTCACCACAGTAACCTCCCTGTACGAGGACCTGAGAAGGATAAGGAACATTAAAGAGGACACTATAGCATAGTCAAGAAAGGGAAAGGGGTGCCCATAGGTGGCCAACCTTATGAACTAGAAATTGTAAAGGATAAATTAGACTAAGAAATAGAAGAACTGTTGCAACATATTGAAGAAAAGGTCGATCCTGAAGAGTGGCAGGAGCTCCCTGTCACCCCCCCCACCCCCGAAGTACTGTGTCCAGTTCTTGAGATCACATCTGAGGAAGGACATAGACAGGGTGGAGGCTGTCCAGAGGAGGCCAACTAAAATGATGCAGGGGCTGCATCAGAAATCCTATAAGGAGAGACTGAGGGATCTCAATATGTACACCCTGGAAGAGAGAAGGAACAGGAGGGACATGACTGAGACCTATAAATACTTCATGGGGGTGAAAAAGGTACAGGAGGGGAGTATTTTCACAGGAGAAAGTGCATGAGAACAATGAAGCAGGAAGGGTGAAATTTAGGAGGTATGTGAGGAAGTACTTCTTCACCAAAAGGGTGGTGGATGCCTGGAACAGACTTCCAGCAGAGGTGGTGGGCTTCAAGCATGCATGGGATAGGCACTAGGGAATCTTGGTAGGGAAGTGTGTGTGTGTGTGTGTGTGTGGGGGGGGGGTGGAGAATTAGCCGAAGATCAGGTAGACTTTACTGCGACAGTATAGGCAGGGGGGAAAATGGGCAGACTGGGTGGGCTATGTGGTCCTTATCTGCTGACAAATTCTGTGTTTCTCTGTTTCACCAAGAGGGAGGAAGCCTAGATTAAAGCAGCAGTACCAGATAAAAAAAATTTGAACTTTTGCAAGTTTGTTTCCTGTGCTCTGCTGAGCACTTACCTGTAATCTTTCTTTTTTTGCTGTACCATCACCCTGTAATTTGCTCCACTTTTCTTTGTTTTGTTTACATTTCTCCCACCCACCATGCTGAACTTGAACCCTCTGCTGCCAACTGCACATGAGCATGACTCGAGGCACTACACAGGGACAGCAGGAACTTGCAGCACAGGGTCCTACGGAAGTAAACGAAAGACGTGATGTGACGTGAGGGGGGAGTTTGGCAGCAGATTAACCAGCAGCTATATTTACTGTGGATCCATAACAATGGAAATAAATTTTAAATATCTAAAAAACTAAAGAGTGCTAGAAAAAATATTTACAAATATGGAAAACCAAACTATGGCTGCATGCTTCCAGCCAAAACACAGGATTTTGATAATCAGTTTCTGATTATCAAGTACTGCTGCTTTAGAGACGGGGGGCAGCTACACAAATGGGGGTGGGGGGCAGAGAGTACTTCATCCAGATAGGGAGGAAGCCATAAATTAAACAGCTGGGGGGATGTGGGTCTCACCCAGAAGGGAGGAAGCCTATTTAAGCAACTGGTGTGAGTGGGTCTTCACCCAGGAAGGAAGAAGCCTAGTAACAGAAAAGGGGGGCGGCATATCTAACTTGAACACTAGGTCTATACCAGGCTAAGTAAGTAGATGGGGGAAGGGTAGCAGCACACGCTGCAACAGGCCCTTGTTGGGACAGCTCAGGTAGAGGGTGGGCAGGGTTAGCCTCCAGTAAACAACACTCTTGTGCAACCGTTTATGGCAGCGAAACAAACATAGCAGACTGTAAGGGCAACTCTGAAGGCTAACACAGAAACCTATTTATCAGCAGTTCAGTATAAACAATAGATAATAAGACACAGCAGATGGCAGAAGCACAACTGTAACAGCCGCAATACCAATACCCTATAACAGCAGTACAATATATATCTCAGCAACAAACCACGGCACATTTTACAATCTGCAGTGTAGAAGATGGGCAGAGTCTCCTGGTGCCTCCCCTCTGGTAAGGACTCACACTCCTGTGGTGCCACTCACATAGGACTAATAGATGGCAGAGATTTATAAGACAGGCTGGACACCCTACACAGACAGGGACCAGGCTACTTGCAAGACCTCCTTCGGCCTTACCACACCCCCCCCCGTCCTCTCCGACGACAAGGGATTGCTAGAAGTTCCCAGGGTTCGTCTGCAGACATCAGGTGCTAGAGCATTTGCTTTTGTAGCCCCGACCCTGTGAAATTCTCTACCTCGTTGGATTAGAGTGTGCCTATCCACCGAGACTTTTAAGTCCTCTTTGAAAACATATTTATTTTGCTTAGCATTTGGGGAGGATATCTAGTCTTATATCTGCTGCCTTTTAATTTGTGTATTTTAACTGTTATTCGTTGTTTTAATATTGTATAAGCACTTTGATTTTAGAAAAGTGCTTTATAAATAAAATATGGTTTGATTAGCTGGACACACAAGAGTTCAACAAGCAGCAGCTGCTGTTTGCAAATGGGCATCTGGCGAACTGGGCGAGCTAGGGTAGCCTACAGGTCAGCAGCCTCAAAGCCCCCCACTGATGGCACCCTCCTCATGGCTGTGGCTGGTGACAATGCTCGGCCTTCAGCACAGAGTTGTAACTCCCTCCTCCGTGCGAGCACTGGAGTCCTGGATTGGCTGGGCACAACAGAGTTTAACAAGCGGCTCCTGCTGCTTGCAAATGGGCATCTGTCGTTTGGGGTGAGACAGGGGGAGCCTACAGGTTGGCAGGTTCAATGACCCCCCCCACTGATGGCGATCTCCACGTGGCTGCAGCCGACGATGGTGGCTGGCTTCCAACACGGAGGTCCAAGTCCCTCCTCCATGCAAGCGCTGGACTCCTGGATTGGCCGGGCACAGTAAAGTACAACAAGCAGCTCCTGCTACTTGCTAAAAGGCATCTGACGAACAGGGTGAGCTAGGGGATACCTACAGTTCAGCAGGCTCAATGACCCCCCACAGATGGCCTCCCTCGAGGCTGCAGCCCAAAGAAAACCTAGTGAAGTTTGTCAGCTGCTGCAAACCTGGGGGTGAGGCTATGCTCGACGGGAGAGGAACTATATGCCAAAGGTGCACATCTCACCTGTGCAGCTCCGCACCTGCGGACAGGTGCACCCTGACAGCATTCAAGACCACCAGCAACCTGTCTCGGCCCCCGCCCCTGTATGCGCAGGTTCGTGTGGGCGCCATGAGCGAGCAGCAGATTCTGGGCGGGCATCCAATGGGATGCCTGTCCCGGAACCCACACACAGTGGGGGGGCGGTTATGGCTTTTCTCGCAGATGTCCACACGGCTGGTGGTCATGGAGGTGAGAGGTGGGATGTGCTGCCGGCTGTGTCATGCCCCCAAACTGACGGGGAAGTATGAGGGTTGGGGGCGGTGCCACAAGGGTGTGTGGAAGGGGGTTAACACAGCCCACCACATCACACCTGGTGGGGCCAGGATCTGGAGTTCAGGGAGGCAGAGGCGGGCAGGCGGTGTTGTACGGGGGGTTCAAGTGTCCAGTGCCCCTGAGTGTGTGTGTGTGTGTATGTGGGGGTGGCAGACACGGGATGATGGGGGCATGGGTGGGGGTTGGTGGCCCCGGCAGCCTGTGGTTATGGATGCTGGAGACCTGCTGGTGGATGGAGGCATGAGCGGCGGGCTTACGGCAGGTTTCTCCCGCGAACTCCACAGCCACCTCCATACCCCCGCGGCCAGCACTATCTGCTGTTGTGCATCTCGTGTAGTGCTTGCCTGCCCCCTGCACATTGTGATCCGTGTGGGTGGGGGATCGGGTGCATAGGGGCTGCGCACCCCCCCCCTTGGTGCATCCCATGGGGGGGGGCACAATGGGCGTGGAGTGTCTCCGCGCCTCACATATGCGGCACGGAGGCACTCCACACCTTCGAACATTAAGGCCCATGGGTTGTAGAATACAGAACAGCAGACTCACCGTGGAACCACAGAGGGTGCTCAAAGTTCAGAAAGAAAGATGGTGGGGCAAGAAATGAAGTGCAGATTATCAGGGCCATACATTCACCTGCATGCACTCACTGTCTCACTCTGTCAGAGTCAGATATTGGCCTGCATCACTGCATGCACCATCAGGGTCACGTACTTGATATCACTGTCACGCACTAGCCTGCTTCCTTACATGTGCTCACTAGTAGTGTCACATACTCACCTACATCATTACATGTACTCACTCACAGTACAATGTAAACCTCACTGATCACCGAGCTTGAAATCCTGTGTTCTGATTGGCCCACTTGTGGTCCTTATCATACTGGTATAGACTGCCAGTGTAAAACAATGCTGGGAGTGTTTCCTGCTACAGGAAGGAACATGCAGCTCAACATCTGGTTTGTATCCTAACCGATTCTTATTCTGCCGATAATGGTCTATTATACGCCTCATTGTATGCAATTGCTATTAGAGTCAAGCACTCACTGGCAGTGTAACACACTCACCTTTATCACTAAACATACTCACTATCACAGGTACTGTCTTAATGAGGAAGGCCAGTATGTTACTGCTCGTGTTGCCAGAGTGGGAGTACAGTTCATTACTGGTCATTCGGCTGACAAGGAGACGGATACACTACTGCTCATACTGTCACAGAGAGGGAGTCTGGCATGCTACTGCTCCTACAGTCACTGAGGAGTAGACCAGTATGTTACTGCTTGTATAGTCACAGAGAGTGAGTTTGGTACTTTACTAATCATACAGTCACTGAGAGGAAGACCGGCACATTACTGCTGGTATCATCATAGAACTGGAGTCTGGGATGTCACTGCTCACAACTTCAAGGAAAGTAAGTCTGGTACATCACTTCCTGTATTGTGCAAGAGAGAGTTCAGTGCATTACTGCTCGTATCAGAGAAAGTAAGTCCGGTACATTACTACTTGTATCATCACAAGCAAGGGAGTTTGTGTGTTATTGCTTGTACTGTATTGTCCCAGACAAAGTTCGGTGCATTACTGATCGTACTGTCCCAGAGAGGAAGTCTGGTGCGTTACTAATCATATGGTCAAAGAGAAGGAGTCTGGTATGTTACTGCATGTATCATCACAGAGAGGGCCCATTCAAATATCTCTGTCTGCGAGCCCTTAGATATGCTAAACTGTAGGCAATTCAGAATGGGAGGGGAAAAGGGAACCCAGTGATGCTGCAGACTCGGGAGATGAATCTTACGTACTGACTGGCCATCGGTTCTAGATGGGTTGGATAGAGTTGGGAAGGTAACGTGATCTAGCTACTGAATCCCAGGTTCTCATTCCACCACAGCCACTGACTTGGTGTGCCCCATAGCAAGTCACAACCTCTAACCACTGAGCCACAAAGCCTTCCTACCAGCTTTCTTTGGTACAGTATCAAAGCATATACAAATGACTGCAGTTATATAAAATTCCCAGTACAGAGCAGTGCACCGTGAGCGAGATACGCCCCCAGGGCTACTGTCAAGTGTTGGCGGCTCAGCATGTGCAGTCACTTCATTATGTCTATCGTAAGAATACAGCTTTATTTGGATTACATAATTAAAACTACAGCAGCATAGCTTTCAAAGAAAATAAACCGACACTTTACCTGTAGAGTGATCAAAGGTGGCACAAGATTGGGGCAAATATATGTTGATGGAGTTCAGACACCAGGCAGGAGGCAGCATGCAACAAAGAAGAAAAAAAAATTTATATTAGATTAGTTTTTTCCCAGAGAAACAAAACAAAACAAATGATAAATGATTTATCAAAGCTAATAAAGAAATATTTTCATCAAGTAACCCTTAACAAGAATTCCACACATTTTATTAGGTTCAAGTGGTCAATAGACTTGGGCTCAGAATTACATCATGGGCTTGTAAAGATACATTCCGACTATTAAGATGAAGTGGGGAGAGTGTTAATGGCCTGTATTTCTTGAATATTCCCTTTAGAACTGAAGAGCCCCTGCCTGTACTGTAGAACTGTACATCAGCTTCATTCAGTACAGCTAGACGGCAGCTGGGTACTTCCCAAAATGCACTGCACACCTCCATGTGCACCTTTTCATTCACAGGCTGAGGGTGAGGTTTGCAAGGCTACTTGGTCTGAAGCAAAGCAGGCCTCAGCATAGTGTAAACTGTGCAGCCCCACAGAGTCTAAGGAGTAGGGGGCCCCAAGAATACTCCACTGTCCAGCTGACCTAATTTATTCCTGCTTCTATAAACTGAATTTTTATGTTGTGCTTACCCCATGCCCAATGTTACGTCACATTGGAAATAAACAAGCCTTGGCTCGGAACACTCTTCCTGGACATAAGATCTGTGTATCCCCTTATTCCTTAGAAAACACAATCTAGGAAGAGTGCAAATGCAAGACAGAACTTTTCCAAACTGAACAGGAAGGCATCAGGTGGAAGTGACAGGTATGAGGATGTTTGTGGGAGTCTCCACTCCTGGCAGGATACCTCAATATATGAAAGTTCACACATGGGCAGGATTGATGGGTTTAATGGTGGTCAGATGTTGAGTGTTCAGATCTGACATGTCTCAACAAAACCTGCAACAGTCCAAATGTCCCTTGCTATGGGGGGGAGAGGGAGAATAAAAGAAACTGTTCAAGAACAGTGCAAAGATCAGATCTCAAGAACAGCTCCCCCACAACCTGTTCAGTGTTACCTAAACTGCGCACCACTTTCCACCAATGATCAGTGGGCTTTATTTTTATTATTCTCCTCACTTTCGCCCCACCCACTATTTTACCACCTTGGTTCCCCTTGACCCCCTATCCCCACCCAGACATTGGAACCACCATGTCTGCACCCAACCTCCAACTGGGGCGACTGGGCAGCTGCACCAAAGCTGCTTAATGATTGGCATGTGCAAATGCTGAGTGGCCTGTATCTTTGAGCATTCCGCCTCCAGAAAGCGCCTCGCCCCCTCCCACCAGTTTCAGTGTCATCAGTGGCTCATTTAGCACTGCTCAGCAGCCATTACATATGCAATAAGACACACCAGAGTGTATAATTAGGGGTCAGTAACTGAATGCCGTGGGTATATTAAACACACAAAAGTGCGATTACTGACTATAATTATACATCCCTGCTTTCCAAAGGTATACTTATGCTATCTAGAAACTCAGTAGCCCGACACGCATTACCCTAGACAGCTCTGCCCGACAGTGGAGTTAACCCGACGGCGTAAGGTAGCGGATGTGACAGTATGCTACCTTACCCTGTGTGCTTTGCAGGAAACGAATGCTGGATGGGTTTCTGGCCAAGCTGCCCCGGTGGTGTGGAGAGGAATACCACTGGTTGCTTAGCCGGCATACAGTGCATGATCTGGGTTCTGATCCCAGTCATGTCATTTTGCATACTGCACCCCTGTTAACTGTTAGAATTTTACTCCGGGGTCCACACCCCCTCGGAGTTGGATATTTTAGTTATTGGGGGGGGTGCGGAGGGCAAAGCCCCCCGCATTTTACAGTTTACTTTACTGAAATGTCTGTAATCCGTGCATCGGGCAGTTCACTGATTCGGGACTGTGTCTGTCGGGTGGGTTTACTCGGTATGCTGAGCGTCGGCATACTGAGTTTCTAGATAGCATAGTACATCCTTTCCAAAACAGTCAACCCCATGTCTTGCATCTTTCACATTCTGGACACGCATGCACCACACCAGCCCACCCAGCGTTCGCATTCCCTTTCCAAATAATGACTGCAACTACAGTTTTATTTAACTTGGGAGAAATAAGGCATATAAGGTTGGGGAAGGGAGAACTAGGTTATGAGTTCTGGAACTGAAATTGGTAGCTTTTCACTAAAACCAGGTTTTTTATTTTTTTGAACAGACAAATTAACGTTACAGATCGACTTGTAACTTTTAAACTAACTTCAAGATTTCTTCAATGGTATAAGGGTTACTGGATATGTTGATCCTAAATCTGAATTTACTGATGTTAAACATTTTGCTCAGGTCCCGTCCTCTAACAGGGTTTGACAAAATGCTCAAGAGGGGCTTCACATGTTTAACAGACTGAACAGAGGAGCCTAAACCACCATTCTCTCTACTGCTGAATGGAATGTGTCATCACGACATATGCAAGGGAGGATATATGCCATCAATCCAACTGCAAAGTGTTACAAGGCACAGAAGCCCTCTCTGCCTACTGTAGACTGTTCAGGTGTACAGGGAGAGTGTCACTCAGAATTGCTGGGGTGGGGGGTAGTCTTGTTTACTTTCTCAATCGCCAGGCATCTGCAGAGGCTGAACAGTTTCACGTAGTATAAAAACAGCATGGAGGTGTTAATGACCCCATTACAGATTATAAATCACTTTTTTTGTCAGATTTTCTTACACAGCAGAGAACTAGGAAGGGGCCCTGGCAGCACATGAGCAAGTTAACAAAGGAAACGCACAGTAAATAGGTTTTACTGATGCTTCAGACATGCAATTTTATTAACAGTGCAGGTCTGTTAAACAACTAACCTTAACCATGTTTACATGGCTGTTCCATTTACCTTCTGGGACCACTCCTGTGCTGCCCCGACCTCCCCCATGGTTCCTGCTAAATGTTTACATGGCCTGTCTCAGTGCTGATGGAAGCCGTGCTGGAGAGGGGCCGAGATGCTTCCTGAAACACCCAGGAGGTTGGAAGATGACAACCGTTAACTCAAAGGACTCAGACAAATTTACAGTAATGCTGCTGCTGTTCTTCCAACAATGTATTCTGATGCCTTTACAGTGGCATTTGTATCACCAACCCTTACAATCCATTAATAAAGCAGAGTTTTAAAAAAACACACACACAGGAGCATACACATTGTGTGCCAGAGTAAGCTGTGCAGCCTCTCCACTAGGGCTGCGCGAACCTCCAAAAGTTCTAGCTCGTGAACTTTCTAAGTAGAACCCAAAAAAGTTCTACCTGGTTCTACCAAGCAGATACAGGTAGAATAGGGTTCTACCAGGTAGAACATGGTTCTACCAGCTATAATCAAGTTCTACCAAGTAAAACCAGGTTCCACATGGTATTACCAGGTTCTACTTAATAAAGAAATCCACAGAAGTATTTTTCAGCATGTCTGGGAACGTAGATGTAGCATTAAGAATGGTATGTTTTGCAAAGTTTTGGTGCATAGGATTCTGTCTCGGTGCATCAACATTTTATAAAACTTAACCATTCTTAAAATCTTAATACTACATGTACTTTCCCAAACATGCAAACTAAGTGGATTTTTTACTCACGTAGAACCAGGTAGAATTTTGTTTTATATTATAGAACCTCCCTGTGTTTTCACTGCTAAAACAGCTTAACTTGACACAGCCAGCAGTTAGGGAATACGTTGTCCTGGTTTTGGTGCAGCTACTCAACGGAGCCAGCAGTGATGTACTGACTGGTTTGGGAATACATCTCCCCAAATTTCCACCTAGAGATGCAACTGCCATTTGTTCTAAAAATATTTTAATTAGGAACATTTATAAAACCCATCATGGAAAGACAGGAAGCATGTGTGTCAGACCGTTTATGCAAAACCATGGGTGGAAAACAAAACAGTAGCAGCACTTCTCAGGCAATCCAGGGAACAGTGAGAACAGTACAGAAAATTCAGGACATTGCTGAAGAAACCAGTTGTGGTACTCCGAGGATGAGCAGCATAAGGGCCATCATAGTGCAGCAACCAGTATTACAGGGAGAGTTATTCCCAAGCAAGCCAGTGCTGACTGCATCGAGTAGCTACAAATTCAATGAGATTATCCAAAATAGGTTAGTAGTAAAGCAGTTGTAGGTGCGTTGTGTACCTGGAAACACAGGGAGATTTATTCCTGCCAAATAGGTCAGTACAGCACTGCTGGTTGCATGACTTGTGTCAAGTTTGAAAACACAGGGAAATTTACCACAGGTAAGTAAAGCACTAGCAGAAGTAAAATATAAGAGAAAGAGGAAATTGTTTAACCAGAATGGCACACTAAGTCGGAGCTTTCCAGGTGCAACCTGGGAGCACAAGGAAGTTAAGTGATTTGTTCTGGGTCACACAGTATGCTAGAGGGAGCTGATGGGATTCAAACTCATCTCTTCAGCTTTGCAGTGCAGCTCGGTCTTGTACAACTGCTGCTGCTGTTAGCTTTTAAAGGGACACTGTCAGCTTTGACTCGCTTTTCTCAAGAAATTTTAACTATTGTGTTTTAGGCACATACATTTCAGCAGTAGCACAGAATGCCTCTGTAGAGCCCTAATGACAGCTTACCTAGTTTATTATTTTGCATTAATTCTCTCAGTCGGGTCCACATGAATACAAGTTATCCATCGGAAGCATATTTACTGAGAATACGAAAATCTGTTCGAGCGCGGTCGGTTCATTTTTTCGTGACCATGTTAGCAAGTATCTATGTGATAACGACTTTCACTGTTTTCTGTTTTGAATTAAACAGCAGGGGTACTAATGCCGCAAAACATAGTTTAAAATGTGGAGCAAAAATCTCGCACATGTGTAACAGCTGCCTGTGCTAAAATCCCGCACATGCACAAAAGTGGAACACTCCTGCACATGCGAGGGATTTTGGCACCAGCTGATCCGCATGCGTGAGATTTCGGCTCCACATTTTAAACTATATTTTGCAGCATTAGTACCCCTCGATTTTGCAATTCAAAGGCAAGAAAAGCTTAATTAGAGGTCAATTTATCACACAGATGCTTTTCTAACATGGTCATGGCAAAAGTGAATCAACCGCCAGCCCCAACAGATGCTGCTTCTCCTTAGGCGAGTATAAGCCGTGTGGACCCACTGAAGGAATTAAGGCAAAAATTGAATAAACTAGGTAAAAGCTGTTGTTTTGGGATGTACAGGTGCATCCTGTGGTGCCTGCTGGAAATGTATGTGCCTAGAGGCACAATGGTTAATTTTTTTTTAGTAAAGTGATGCAAAGCTGACAGTGCCCCTTTAAGAGATCAGATTTAGTCAGCAGTGAACACAGCAACAGCAACCAGAACTGTCTCTCAGGGATGTCTTTCTGCTGAGCTTGCCTTTCTCTTTCACTCCCTGCAGTGAGTGCGCTGCAAAATAATTTTTTTTTGCATTATTACGGTATGATCTGCAACCCACATAGTAAGCAGGACTGGTTCAGCTCCTCGGGGTTACCTACCCCAAACACTAAGAAACACAAAGCAAAGGGCAGTGCTGCAGTCACATAGCCATGCTGGACAGAGTAAGTCTGAAATTTCCAAATGCTTCATTTTTGCAGTCAGTCCATTGACTACCAACTAGTAACAGACAACTGCCACTCAGACTGCCTATCTTTCAGTGGCAGTAGGCTGTTACTATTACTAGTTGATGGGGAACAGACTGTGAAAATAAAGTATTTGAAAACTTCAAGCTTGCCTATGTCCAGTGTGACTATGGGACTGCAGAATTGCCCTTTACTTGTTTCTTATACCAAAACTTTAATTTGCAGTTAGTACCCCGTTTGCTGAGCTTACCCTTCTCTTTCACACCATGCAGTGAGTGCACTCCGAAGTTTTTTTATTCCTAGACTTTAAATTTGCACAGTTAGTGCCCCTACACTACCCCAGACCAGCAGAGAGTGGTGCAAATGTGCCCCCTCCCAACCCTGCCCTTCTGTACATTTTCTATCTCCTTCCCTCAATGTATTAACTTTCTGTCCTGGTAAAACACCAAACCCCCTTTTTGTTGACCAGGAGTTGCCACAACAAGTTCAAATGATCAACGATTGACTTTTTAAATGAGAATGATTTACTTATGTGATGAAGCAGTGTAACTTTGTTTTGTACAGTTAGTGCCCTTACAGTAGCCCAGTTCAACCCACAACTGCATCACCCTGCCAACCCAGCCCCTCTGTACTTTTTCTCCTTCTTTCTCTTCCCTTGGTGAAAGGAGGTCGCCATCACTAATGTTTTTTTTTGGCAGGAATTGCCACAACACAAGTTCAGAATCAGATGATCGACGTTGACTTTGAGGCTTTTATTTATGTAAGTGAACAGTAAGAGAGCGGAACGTTTAAGACCACTGTCCACCACTCGGTAAGTCATTCGCTTGTGTCTCTCACATATTTTGCTATGACTGGCTGGAGGGGCAGGCTCAGCAGGCAGCATCCCACGTTGTGCAGTCTGCTGCACAAATGATAGCCTGTGTTGCTGCCTAGAATCCCCCCCTTCCTCCAACCACAAGGAGTCACACTGGGGGTGACTTCTCTCTGCTGGTCTGGTGACTCTCCCTCTCCTGCAGTCCTGTACCACATGACGAGCCGGCTGGAGAGCTCTAGGAGCATGCGCACAACTGGTAGGGATTGTTTTCTCTTTTACATGTTGGGGTCGAACCTAGAGAACCAAATGTTCGAATTTTTAAAAAAATGTTCGCGTTCTGCGGACACCCGCGAACACGGGAAGTTCGCTTATTTTAAGGACCAGGTCGAACCGAACTTGCAGCCCTACTCTCCACATGCTCACACCGCTTGCTCTGGAACATGTTCTCTGGACTGCAGCAGCACAGGGAGTGATTTCGTGAATGAATTACATGTTCTGGTAAGTGTCCACACAGCCGCATTCGCACCGCAGCAACCTGAGCGGTCAGATTGCTGCTGTGAAAATGCAGCCACGTAAACTGGCCTCTTAACACACAGTGCATGTATCCCTGTAACAGGATTATATTTTTTGAACAGCTACTCACTGACGAGGGTCTACAGCACCGGCATCCAATGCCAATAAATGAATGGTCCTACTGATGTGCAGTGTGTGTTTCTTATACACGGTGAGGTGCCCTGGGCCTTTCAAAGGCAGCAGCAGTTAAATTCACTTTCCCTTTAAAGAGCTACTGAAGCTTTGCTAACCTGGGGTAGGCAAGTCAGTCACACCTGGGCACTACCTGCCTCAGGGACCAAATAAGCAATTAAAACTGACAGAGTAATTAGATAAAATCCTTTGTAAGGCCGGCTTGTATTTAGTAAGCTTGAGGTGTACCTGTACCCCAAAACAGCATTGTGATTACAGGAAATGGTGGATGGGTTGGAGGGCCCACAGCACGTTTAATGAAACTGTAAAGAGTATATCGAATGGGAGGGAGAGGGCAGTTTATGTCACTTTTAACTTAGCACGCCACCTTTCATTTCTGGGGTAGTACACTTAATATACCACCCCCCAAAATAAAAGCTGGCCTGCTACGCTGAGTGCAGTTACTATAAGCAGCCCCTCTTCCCATCTTTCCTACACATCCTTGAACATGCTGTAGCCCTGTTACTCACTTAGCATCATCAAAAATGCTGTCCTGGGGAAGAGATACAGCTTGGGACTCTGATATTACTGAATACAAACTGACCCTACAAAGGCTTTTATCTAAATAAATACTTAACTGTCACAGCCGCCTGTTTCTTCTCTGTTAGTTCTGCATCCTTTGAAGGAAGTTGTATGTCTAGTGGACCTGCGTGATAGTACGGAGGCAGAAGAGATGTATGTCATGTTGGTGGCTGGGTCTTTGCCATGACCTCAGATCATCTATATGGGATGGCAGAGGATGTTCTCCAGCTCTGGGCTAGGGAGGGAGGCCTGCATCACTCTCCCTTATCTAGCTGGCAGCCCAGGTAGCACAATGCTGGAGAAGGGCTGTAGATGATGAGGAAAGAAAAAATACCGGGGGGTGGGGGGGGGTCTGGATGCATAAACTGGTCATCCTCAGCTATGCCATACAGGCTGCTTGGGTCTCCAAACCTCACTGTCTGAAGTCTGCAGGGAAGCTGGTGGCAGGCACTCAGACACACAGACAGAGCGAGCAGCTGCTCCAGCAGGTAAAGAATAGTTACAAAAAGAACAGCAGATCTTCGAGGGAATCTCATCAGGTCACAACTCTAGGACTATCTGCCGCCAGGTGCTAGGACCACACGGAAACCTTTCTGTAGCTGTCTATCAGGGGCCCGCCCACAATGATGTCAGACATCAACGTCCTGCAATACATAAGAGTGAGCGGCCCCATTCCCTCTTGAGTTCCTCACTACAGACTGTACTCATCAGGCCTCCCTCTAGGGAACCAAGGAGAGAGACAGACTGCCCAGTAAACCCAAAACGCTGGAACAACAGGCAAGCCTTCCTGAAACAGGAGACAGGAGCAAGACGCTCAGAACCACAAGGGGGAAGGAGGGCGGGTCGGACTGATCTTATTCAAGAGATTCCCTCAAAGATCTCTGTTACGATAAGTTCTTACGTAACTGTTCAATCTTCTTTGGGGGATATCTCTTTCATCTGGTCACACCTCTAGGACGAGTCCCAAGCAGAACAGACAATGACACAGTCTGGGTGGCAGGAGGCCAGAAGCCTAAGAAAGCAGGCCCTGAAGCACAGCTAGGCCAAATCCTTGCTCACCCTCTAGAGGCAATGTCCAGATTGCAGTGCCTGAAGAAAGTGTGGGCAGTACTCCAAGTCGCCGCAGCACAAAATTCTGCAGCTGAAATGTTCCTGAAGCAAGCAACAGAAGTGACTATGCCTCTGGTGAAATGGCTCCAAACAACACCAGGAAGTTCCTTACCATACTTCCTGTAACTTCCTGTATACTGACTCGGGGAGGCAGTATAGCGCAGTGGTTTAAGGCTCTGAGCTGCAAATCTGGAGACCTGGGTTTGAATCCCACAGCCCCCACCTGCATATTGTGCGACCCTGAGCAAGTCACTTAACTTCCCTGTGCTCCCAGGTTGCACCTGCAAACGAGCTTTCAGCTTAGTGTGTCTCACCTGGTTAAACAATTAGGGGAAAAAAAAAAAAAGTGATACAGTTGGCCAACCACTTGGACAACACTATTAAGATACTGGGATGCCCTCTTTCCCAGGGGCGAAACAAACAACTGTGAGGACTTCCTATAGGCCTTCGTATGATGTGTAAAGCACCCGAGTATTCTAGGTACATCTAAAGAATGGAGCAACGCTTCACCCGGACTGGCATGCTCTGGGTAATAAACAGGGAGGGGGATGGTTTGATTTAAAGTGAACTCAGACACAGCTGTATGTAATGCTGGTTCAGTTGTCCTTTAAGGATGCTCCCTGGTGTTTCTGCAACCCCATGTCAAATTCATAATGTTTTGCTCAGTACATGAAGATTATCTAAACATTTAAAATCCACAACAGAAAGTCACATGGTGACACTTAATTCATCTTTAAGGGGAAAATCCATAAGGGGTCAGACTGTTTTATGTAGTCATGACATCAATGGTTTTAGGTTTCAACATGTGTGAGAAAGAAAAAGCAAAACGACACATCAACTGTCATAACGTACGCTTCATTTTTTCCACAAATGCAAAAAAAAAAAAAGTAAATTACCAATACTATGGCACCCTCTTGAACGAACATTCCCAAAGATTTTGGGGGGGGGGGCATATTTGTATGTTTTTATGCATAAAACCATTTCAATCCCACGTCACTTCCACAAAACTAAGAAAGAAATATAGGGGTTGCCAAGCTGCTTTCGGTTATACCCTCTTTCAAAGTTGCAGTTTCAGTAATAAAAAAAAATAATAAATAACTAAATAAAACTTGCCAGAAAGCTATTCAAACAGTTCAAAAGTACATGCAGAATGACAAGGACTTCAATGTAAGAGAAACAGAACCACCAAAGATAAGACAGGCATTATGCAAAGCTCCTTGAATGATGCCGATGGCTGCAAATGTGGGAGTTAATTTCCTCACTGCCATCCTGTACATCCATGACATAACAGGATAAATGGTGGCAAAGCTCGAGGGACATTGTAGATTGGGAAAGGGAAGGGCAGTGGTAATGGGGGACCTCAACATGCCAGGAACAGACTGGGGGACTATGACGTCACCAGTGGCCAAAGAGCAGAGGCTGCTGGATGTCTTCCAGGATACGTCTCTGACACAACAGGTGGGTGAGCCAACTAGGCAGGCTCGGACACTGGGCGCGGGAGGGGAGGAAAGCCGAACAAGGACGGCAGTAACCGACTTTAGGGGTGCAGACTTCAGGGAGATGGGAAGGATCCTTAATGATTGTCTGGACAGGATAAGGCCGGACATGGATGCTGACAGCAAGTGGGGGATCATTAGGAGGGAAATACAGAAGGTAACCAGATCCTGCACAAGGGGAAGGCCTAAGTTTAGTAAGGTCAGAAAACCCTGTTGGAGGTACAGGAGGTGGTGAGA
This sequence comes from Neoceratodus forsteri, assembly GCA_016271365.2. Lineage (NCBI taxonomy): Eukaryota > Metazoa > Chordata > Ceratodontiformes > Ceratodontidae > Neoceratodus > Neoceratodus forsteri. The sequence continues at coordinate 517,409,155 of CM028137.1, forward strand.
GAAAAGACGGCGGCCTATAGGTGCTTTAAGTGCTCAAGGAGTGAAAGGGATCAGGAGGAATACGAGCCGATAGCCAAGAGAGTCACCAGGGTGGTGAGAGCAGCTAAGGCAAAACAGGAGCAGTCCTTGGCCAGTGGAATCTGGAGGGGGGACAAGGGGTTCTTTAGATACACAGGGGAAAAAAGGAAAGTAAGGGGGCAGATCAGCAAGATAAGGATAGGGGATGGTTGGGCACAGGAGGCAGGGGAACAGGCAGAAGTCCTAAATGAGTACTTTGCCTCAGTTTTTACCAGGGGGGATGGAGGGGCTATGTCTTGCGATGGAAGTGGGGTCAAACCGGAGGAAGGGGTGGGACCGGTAGAGACCAGAGGCCCTGATGGGTCTGAGGAAAGGGAGTGGCCACCACAGACAGGTGGGGGGTCAGCAGTGCAGGGTGAAAAGGGGTAGGACGTGGAGGCTGAAATCCCAGTAGAGAGAGTAAGGGAAGCCTTCATGTCCCTTTGGATGGAGAAAGCACCTGGGTCAGATGAGATACATCCCAGGGTTCTGAAGGAACTGGCGGATGTCCTGGCAGACCCTTTAGTGGAGCTTTTCAACATCTCTCTGAGGACTGGGTGGGTGCCCCAAGACTGGAGGGTGGCCCATGTCATGCCGATCCACGGGGGGGAGATCAAGAGAGGAGGCGGGAAAGTACAGGCCTGTTAGCCTGACATCGGTGGTCAGCAAGGTGATGGAGGTTATTGTCAAGGAAAGGCTAGGGGTGGTTACTGGAGCAAACTGGGTACTTGGACAATAGGCAGCATGGCTTTGTCACGGGAAGATCGTGCCAGACAAACCTTGTTGAGTTCTATGACTGGATGATGAGGGCCCTGGACCAGGGTAGGCCAGTGAACGTCCTCTTTCTGGACTTTAGCAAGGCATTTGATTCGGTATCCCACAGTGGCCTGCTGGCTAAGCAGAAGGAAATGGGGATAGGGAGACACTTGTTTAGATGGATAGGAAATTGGCTCTTTGAGCGTACTCAGAAGGTGGTGGTTGGAGGGTTAGTCTCATCCCCAAGGTGGGTTACTAGTGTTGTTCCCCAGAGGTCAGTGCTGGGGCCACTCATGTTCAATGTCTATGTCTCAGACATCAGGAATGAGATGAGTCTCTCTGCAGACGATTCAAAGCTGAGTGCAGTGGTGGATGAGGGGGAAGGGAGGGTGGTCTTGCAGGAGGACCTGAAGGCTCTGGAAAGGTGGTTGGGAAAATGGAAACTAAAATTCAATGTGGGGAAGCGCAAGGTTCTACACCTGGGAGTCAGAAATCCAGGCCAGGGGTATACCCTGGGAGGAGACATGATTCAAGTCACTGAGGGTGAGAGGGACCCAGGGGTAGTGGTAGATGTCAAAATGAACAACTCAAGAGATCTGTAGGAGGACAGCAGCAAGGGCAAATAGGATGCTGGGATGCACTGCCAGGGGGATTACCTCCAGAAAGGTGGAAGTGATCCTTCCACTATATAACTGCTTGGTTAGGCCACACCTCAAGTATTGTGTGCAGTTTTGGAGACCACATGTAAAGAGGGACATTACACTTCTAGAGAAGGTCCAAAGGAGGGCAACCAAAATTATCTGGTGCCTGGGGGAGAGGACCTATGAGGAGAGGCTCAAGGAGCTCGACATGAACACCATGGGGGAGAGGAGGGACATGACAGAGGTCTTTAAGTACATGAAAGGGATCAATAAGGAAGGCCCAGTCAGAGTGCTCCAAAGAAAGGAGGGTGGGGCAACGAGAGGTCACAGGTGTAAGCTGGAAGGGGGCAGGCTCAGAGGGGACAGGAGGAGATTTTATTTCACTGAACGGGTGGTGGAGCCATGGAATGCACTGCCCAGGGAGCTGGCAGAGGTGGAGACTGTGGATGGGCTTAAGAGGGGATGGGACAGGTACGGGAGGGTAATTTGACCAGAACCAATAAAGGTGGAACATCTCGTACTGGGACAGTATAACACGGGGACACCAAAATCGCCCTCAGTGCGGGCTAAAGGAAATCGAGCAGACTCGAGAGACCATTAGGCTTATTCTGCTGGCATTTTAGTATGTTAGTATTATTCTAATAATGCTTCCATAAATTTAAGAATGTACTTGTGCCAGTAAACAGCCTTGAACACTTTCCTACGTGCATTAAAAAAAAGGGAATTTGAAACACCAGGAAACGTCTTAAAATCCAGTTATGCATGTGTACTGAGCATACAGAACCTCCATGAAATACTGCACCTTGGTCCAAAGCACCAGAACTACCACCCTATATCTCCAGGCAATTTGGCACCCAGATACTTTCTGAAAGGTATAAATATATACAATCTGTATAACTTGGCTGACATTTTTGGGGGTGTTTTGGGGTAACTATTTCAGGTGTGCAGTGACACTGCAATAAATGCACTTCCGGAGTGAATGAAGGCCCTCAGTAGTGCCTTGTACCTCAGGACCCACCCAGGGCATGTAGTTATTGTGGCGCCATCACACACAGTTGAGAGTTATTTTTTTAAACGCAAAGTCCACGTGCCTGCCACATATACAGCATGCACCTTCCTGTGGACTGGTTAAATTATCTTGCCACTTCACACTGATCCTTTCCCTGCTGAGTGGGCCACTGGCTGTCCTATTTCTGACAGAAATATCTCAATGCCTGCCACAAATGTAAACCCATTTCTACTTCTTTCGCGCACTGCCCTCTGTAACCTCAGAGAAGTGACTACTATAGGCAGCCTGGCGTTGCTCTATCCTTAGTCCTTAGCAAGAGCTGAGCATTGCCTGCCTCCCCCCACCCCCAATGTTGGAAGATGCCATCTCTGAACAATGTAGCTACTGCACTGGAACCTAACATACAATTCAGCACCCTGTTTCCATTCACTGAAGCAGTTGATTTGTCCAACTTGATTAATTTAGCTGATGAACTACAAGGACGACTACTATACAACAGAATGACCCGAGGATATACTGAAAGATGCAAAGCAAAAAAATGTTGGCACACACATGGCAGAAGAGAAAATGCAAAAATATGCAAAGGTTTCTTTAACAACAAGGGGCACCAAGTGCCGCACAGAATAACTGACGTCCAAGTCCCCTACATAGCACACTGCACAATTACCACTTTATTATCGCCCCAACTTATGCCCATATTTACAAAATAAACATTTGCTTATTTTCTACCGATGTGGGTTCCCTGACTTAACTCCAAGACAGATGCAGTGCATTTTGTGACCCCCCCCACACACACTGTACTGGCCCCTTGGGTCAAAGCGAGAAGGCTCCCTTAGGACAGATGCCCATTCTAGCTTGTGCATCAGCTGCTGGGGATGTTGTGTGCTGAACTGTGTCAGTATCAGCCCCCCTCAACAGACACTGAGTACATCCCATCTGTCAGTTCTCTACTTGCCCAGATAACGTGAGACCAGTGGTCACTCCTAAACCCGTGTCTCCTGCATTACAGTGCAATACACCGGCACTAAGGATTGAGTCAGTCCTTCTGAATGTTTTTTATGTGAGAGCATTACAAGTTTTTATATTTACTTGCACTTTCACAAAGTAAACATACTGCTACAATAGTGGATCTGAGAAGTATGTCACTGTCGGGACCAATTTGCAGGTAGTTTGCAGTGGGCTCGACAGTGTCAGGCCAATGATCAGGGAGGCTGCTCGTGACACTGTTCTGTGCCTGCAGTGTGGAAACTTTGTGCAGTTGAAAAAAATGAGCCACTCTTATCACAAGGTGGCTCTCTGCTTTCATATGCATGATGCTGACCAGCAAGCGGCTGAGCGGTGTCATAGTCAGCTCAGAGTTCCCCAACCACAGACGAAGACAGGCAAAAACAACTCCCTACCACCCACCTCCTGATCCTTCCTTGTGCCCCGTTCATGAAAATACCCCCCCACTTCCAAGTATCCCACCTACCTCCCAATCCTTCCCCACACCCCATCCCTGAAAAAAAAAAAAAAAATACTGTGCCACTGCCAAGCATCCCACACACCTCCCAATCCTTCCCTGTGCCCCGTCTGTGAAAAATACCCTCCCACTGCGAAGTATCCCACCCACCTCCCGATCCTTCATGGTGCCCTGTCTATGAAATTCAATACCCTCCCAACGCCAAGTATCCCGCCCATCTCGCGATCCTTCCCCATGCCCCATCAGTAAACCTGTAAAAGAAGAAAATGGTCCAGTGACAACTTCTGTCCCCAACCCATCCCCCTCTCACCACCCCCACCCAGTCCAGAACTGCATCTTCTCGAACGTCCTGCTTCTTCTAGGCTCAGCTGCAAAGTGATTAAAAACAAGGTAAGCTCAGTTGATGGCTTTTTAATGGGCTTTGAACTTTTACCCATAACTTTGTTGTTTAATATTTTTACCCAGATTTTCAACGTGGCCTCTTACATCCCCTACCTCACGAACAAGATGCGTGAAATTTTTCAAATCTGGCCCGAAGGTGATTCGCAGTCACCCCTGCAAATCACCTTCTAGGCTATTTTAAAAATTAGGGAGGGGTCATAAAGGACTCACGCTGAAAATCTGGTGTCAAAATATCAAAAAAAAAAAAAACTATGAAAACGTGCTCAGGATCAGCTGTTGGTCAAGTAGGTAGCGAGCTGTGTTCCCGTGCTGGTGACTGGAGTCTGAGGACGAAGTCGGTGAGCCATGCAGGCAGCACTAGGATGGTGGATCACCACTGCCGTACACCACTGCTCCATGCCTTGGAGGGTATTGCGCAGTGCTGTACAAGCGACACCTTGTGACAAGCTAGAGTCCCTCACAAGAGGCTGACGTGCGTGTCATGGCTTGCCGGGGCCACGTGCTGTGTCAGAAGTGGGTTGGCATGAAAAGTGGTATTTTAAATATTTCCACTATTCTGTTTATTCCATTTCTAAATGGACTTGTACAAATGAGGATACAACTTCACAGTTACAAAAAGGAAAATTCATTAAGAAAACTATGGTAATGAAGACAATCTCACTATTATAACTCTTGTTATTCATTTCTTATTGTAACATGACAAAAGGAAAGACAATCAAGGAAGACAATGGGTCGAACTGCGTCAGATGACGCAAGAGTAACACGGCATCATGACACAATAATGCTGTGTTGCTAGTGAATTACTAAAAGGAGCCACAGAGGAGAAAAGAGCAGTGTGGCAAAAGCGGACAGGTAGAAGATGTACCATAGGTTGTGTATCTCACCCAGACAAATAGTGACAGTACTCAGTGATGCTCACATAGATGTGGAAGGTGGTGTACCAAAAGAAAATGTGCCCCCACAGTAGACAGAAACAAATCTGGTCACTGTGAGCAAGTGTACGAAGTAGCGACAGTACTCGCAACGCACAGAAATAGGTAAGATAACTGCCACACATGTCAATGATTAGGGTGCTGAAAGTGTGGAGGAATGAAACCAATAGGAAGCTAACAGAAATGACACAGTAAGAAGAGAAGGAGAGCATGAGAAACACCTGGACGCCAAGTGGGCATAGGAGAGAGACGAACCAGATAGGTGGGCGTGCTGTCGGAGAGGAAGGAACTGGACATGCCTATGAACTGAAGCCTGTCAGGGTCACGGAACCGTCAGCTTTATTTAGCATTCCGCAGTGAGTCCCAGCGAAGAGAAGAAATACATCTGGCAACAGACATGTGTATTAACCAGACCGTAAGTGCAAATGACGCAAAATGTAAAGTACAGTAATGGTTGTGAAGAAGCACAGAATCGTGGGGGAGGTGCTATGCAAATCATGCACAGAAGCAGAATGCGAAAGAAGAAAAGTCGCATTCAGCAGTCCTCCTGAGCAGCGTACAAGAGCAATAGCCGTGGCGAAGTCAGAAAAAGTAATACCTTTAATTAAATTAGACAGTATTGTTCTTCCATGCAAAAGTTTTAAACGCACACACCAGTATGTGAGAAAGTGTCCGGTGCATGTGTCAAAAGTGCACCATAGTTTTGTTTGTACCTGAAATACAGTGACTAAAGGATTTATGAGGAAAGGACACAATGATTTCTGACACTCGTAATTATGCACATACCATGTTACAAGCGCATTAATCCACTCCGAAGGTGGCATCTAATGGTGAGTTAATGCATGGTTGGTCCGTTGTAGGCACTCTGCCGCCCAACGGCCCCAACCATGCATTAACTCCCCATTAGATGTCGCTTCGTCGTGGATTAATGCTTACATGTTTGCCTCTGTGTTATCTATACCCAACAACTACACAGTAAATTCAAGCAAGCAAACATCTGGCATTGACAAATGCTTATCTTGTTTTGGTCACAATACATAAGAGGAAACTCTGAAGGTCCAATGCTAGGGAATACAATGAGACATTTACAAATATAGAAGTTATGCTTCAGCCTGTCATAAAATAACTGTACCACAAAATCAACACAACGGTACTCCAAAATTAACAAAGCATCACCATACAATTACTCTTTATCCAATGGAACATAATATCTGCTTACAAAGCAGAGTGAACTACCCTGACTCCGCTGTAAGCCAGAATTACCACAGCATTATCTGTGCGTGTGTGTGTATGGGGGGTGGGGGTCATTACATTATCATGGAACTGCCAAGCACAGGAATGTGGCAAGTGAGAATACAACAGAAGTGGGTGGCGTACATATGGGAAGAAGACAGAGATCCCCCTTCTCGAGCATACAGATCAGGGAAATATGAAAACAGGGCTGAATATTTTTTTTTTCATTTTCTACATCCTTCCAAATTTTTCTCTAAAATGATGCTGAAAAAAGGTTAGCCTTTCCTTGGCCTCCAGAATAGCATCAGAAATCCAAGATCAGCATGTAAATCCTTTTATTTAAAATGTATTGGTCAAGACAGGTGCCCTAAGCTGGAGCTCATTTACAGGTGCAATCCATGGAAGAGGATTACAAAGGGAGAAACACAGAAATGTAGAATCTGTCAGTACATAAAGGCTGCTTGGCCCACCCAGTCTGCCCATCCCCCCCCACCATACAGTTATCACTGCAACCCTATTTGATCTCTGGCTCTTTCTCCCTCCCACTCAGATTCATTTATGCCTATCCCATTTATTCTTGAACTCCACCACTGTTTTCGTCCCCACCACCTCCACTGGTAGGCTGTTCCCAGAATCCACCACTCTTTCTGTGAAGAAGTACTTCCTCGCATCTCTCCTGAATCTATCCCATCCAGCTTCATAGCATGTCCCCTTGCTGACCACCTTTTTTTCTGAGAAATACTTTCCTCCTGCACCTTATTTTCCCCAGTACGGTATTTAACAGGTCTCTATCAAATCCCACCCCATTTGTTCCAGGGTGTACATATTGAGTTCTTTAGTCCCTCCTCATAGGATTTAGATGCAGACTCTGCACCACTGTAATTGCCCTCCACTGAACTGCCTCCACTCTATGTCCTTCTGGAGATGTGGTCTCCAGAGCTGGACACAGCATTCTAGATGGGGTGTTATCTATTTAGAGGCAAATCCCCCTCCTTCCTTCTGCTGGTGATACCACTTCCTATGCACCCCAACATCCCACTAACCCTCCCAACTGCCTTGTCGCACTGCCCGGCCACCTTTAGATCACTAGATATGATTGTCTCCAGCTCTCTCTCCTGCTTGGTGGTCGTCAATAACACTCCACCCATTTTGTATTCCACCACTTGGTTTCTATGCCAAGTGCATAATTCTGCACGGTTTCACATTGAAACCCAGCTGCCACACCTTAGACCAGTATTCGAGTTTTCTCTGGTCTCTACTCATTAATTCCAACATCCCCTCCCTCTTGGAATGTCCACCCTACTGCAAAGTTTTGTGTTGTCCGCAAAGAGGGAGACCTTCTCCTCTAGCTGCTCCACAACGTAACTAAAGAGGATCTGTTCCAGCACTGATCCCTCAGGCACTCCGATGGTCACCATCTACTATGCCCTGGTTGGCTTTCCCCATCCTCCAAGCCCTGATTTGTTATAGGCTGCTTTATTGATAAGCGTATTAGGTCTGGTATTACTCTCCACAGGTCTGGTACTTCTCCCTGTTTGATCTTAATGTTACGGTCTCCTGTTGCAACCGTCAGCCTTAGTTTTACTGATGCCCTGCTCTTTCACATCCTTCAGACCTGGTTCCAGTGATGCCCTGCTATTTCAGAAACCTAAGTACCCCATTAGAACACATCAAGTTGACTTTTCCCATTCAGCCCCAAGATCTGTCACCCTGTCCTGGTCAGATACTCAGATTGCCATCCTCATTTTAAACTGGTTTTACTTAAGTATTACCATAAACCTGTATTTAAACCTCAGCTAAGAGTTACTTGCTGTTACACTGAATTCAGGGGGCAAAACTAGGTTTTGCACGCACTAGCATATTCACCAGCCCTACAGACATTCCCACTGGTCCAACAGGTGTACTTGCTGAGATTTTACCTTCTCCCAATACAAGCCAGCAGCCAGGCTAGTGAAAGGAAAATATTATTAGTCTGATGCAAAATCTACCAACATTTGGCTACTGGATAAGTGCCAATTTCGACCCCTGGAGTTACGTGCGGAGTGTTTACTGTATGCTTACTTTTGCTGGTTTGCTCTGTAACTTAAGGGATGTACCTGAAAATATATATATTTATTTGCCTAGTGTACTTCCCTAGTTACTAAAAACTAAACTAAATATAGTGCATCACAGTAATGTATTTGAGAAAACTGCTGAACAAGAAAAAGCTTAATTACAGAGAGGACAGAATCAAACAAAAACGGCAATTCTTGACCTTTCCTTTGGTCTACTATGGTCTACTATTTGTGGAGGACGTGGTTCCATAGTGAATAAATGTACCCCTTACATGTGGCCTCACCACTAAAACTGTGTTGGTCACCAAGATGGAAAGTATTAGCAGTCGGCGACAGAAAAGTAAACAAGCAAGTTTCTTTTACTGTAAGACGCAGAGAGCAACATTATCAGCACAACCGCAAAAAACAGTAACCCCCCTTTCAAAAAACAGTATGTCAATATTTCCATTCAAAGATTGTTTCTTTAAAGCATCTTACAGGAATCTGCCAAACCACAATACAAACCCCATTTGGAATGCACAGTAAAACTTTGAGCGGCATGCACATATGCAGAGAGAAAACTGCTTCAGCCCAGCTGAAAACTGGCCCCGGCCAATGGTGCTGGTTCAATCTCTCTGTCCTGGTATTTTCAACCACAATGACATGAAGGCAATGTTTTTTGTTTTTTTTTGAGTGTGAATCAAAAATGGAACCACATTTAAATGTTTAGGTCACCGTACTGCCTTGCCAGTGCTGAGAAGACAACAAAAAGCTGTGTCCACAAGCTTATTCACTATACGTGAAAACATTTATGTAACAAAAACACTCATCAAGATGTTTGCCTCTGGAAAAACTCAACACTGCATTTCTGTTTAAATAGATGAGCTGCTGGATTCTCTTCTCCTTTCTCACATTTTTCATTTTTATTTTTTCCCCTGCCCCCTCACCTCATACCCTGATGCTCAGGGCCACCTTGGCTACACCCTTGCTTTGGACATGGGAAAAGTTAAACGCTCCCTCCCCGGGAGCTGTGCGCCTAACCGCTATGCAGTACTAGTCTGCAAATTAGCCTTCCATCACCATCAGCAACACTGAACACCCTAAAATGTGCTAAGCATCCTGGCTACAGATTGGCAGAAAGTAACACAGCAGGAGACATAGGAGAAACGTAGCAGCTGGATATGGAATTGGCGGATCAGATTAGACGGGTATGTAGTAAGGGGAGAGTGGTGATCGTGGGGGACCTCAATCTATCTGGGGTGCATTGGGGAACCAAGCCACCTCTAGTGCCAGGGAGTGGGTACTTCTGGATGCGTTCCAGGATAGTCATCTGGTGCAGATGGCTGGCGAACCAACCCAGCTAGGTAATACATTAGATCTGGTATTATCAAATGGGGAGATAATGAGGGAGCTACACATGGAGGACCCACTAGCTGGGAGTGACCACCTTTCAGTGTGGTTCACACTCAGCATGAGCAGGGAGGATGAGGGAAACACCTTTCAGTGTGGTTCACGCTCAGCATGAGCAGGGAGGATGAGGGAAACACCTTTCAGTGTGGTTCACGCTCAGCATGAGCAGGGAGGATGAGGGAAACACCTTTCAGTGTGGTTCACGCTCAGCATGAGCAGGGAGGATGAGGGAAACACCTTTCAGTGTGGTTCACGCTCAGCATGAGCAGGGAGGATGAGGGAAACACCTTTCAGTGTGGTTCACGCTCAGCATGAGCAGGGAGGATGAGGGAAACACCTTTCAGTGTGGTTCACGCTCAGCATGAGCAGGGAGGATGAGGGAAACACCTTTCAGTGTGGTTCACGCTCAGCATGAGCAGGGAGGCTGTGAGGTCAACAACAAGGGTAGTGGACTTCAGACGGCTGGACTTCGGGAGGATGAGGGAAATACTGAGGGCACACCTTGAGGGGATTAGGTCGGAGATGGACGCACAACAGAAGTAGGATAATCATGCAGTCTGGGCTGAGGGAGGCTACTGAAGCATGCACCAGGACTCTGAGCAAGAAGGCCAGGGCTAAGGTGCCATGCTGGATGACCAGGAATGTGTTAGAGGGGATGAGGGCCAAGACAGCGGCATTTAGGAGACTGAAAAGAACTGGGAGGAAGGAGGACAGGGAGATGCATGCGAGGAGGTCCAATGGAGGTAATCAAGTTAGTAAGAGAGACCAAGGCCTCCAAGGAGCTGAGTCTGGCTAAGGACATCAGGGAGGGGGGAAATGAATTCTATAGATATGTAAGGAAGAAAAGGAAATGCAGGGACTGGATAGTCCAGATCAAGAAGGATTGGGGGAAGGGAGTGGGGCGGAGGAGGAGGAGGAGGAACAGGTAGAAGTACTGAATGAATACTTCTGCTCTGTGTTTACAAGGGAGGTAGGAGGTCCACTACCTCCATGGACTGGGAGGGTGGGAATGAGGTGACTGATGGGGTGATTCTGGAAAGTAGGGTACTGGAAGTTCTGAAGGCACTTAGGGTGGGATAAGGCACCAGGTCCAGATGGAATTCACCCCAGGGTGTTGAGGGAGATGGCGGAGTTGTTGGCCGGGCTGCTGGCTGACCTATTTAACACCTCCCTTGACATGGGGTGCATGCTGCAGGACTGGAGGTTGGCTCATGTGGTGCCAATCCACAAGAGTGGCCCAAAGGATGAGCCGGGTAATTACAGACCATCAGTCTCACTTCCATAGTGGGTAAACTTATGGAAGCAATCTTGAAGGAGAGACTGGTAACCTTCCTGGAGATCAGTGAGCTCCAGGATGGGCAGCAGCATGGCTTCGTAGTTAGGAGATCATGCCAGACCAACCTAATAGAATACTACAACTAGGTCACAAGGGAGTTGGACAAGGGCCATGTAATGGATGTCTTATATTTGGATTTCAGCAAGGCTTTTGATCTGGTCCCTCACGGGCAACTGGGGGCAAAGCTGAAATATACAGGGGTGGGGGCTAAGAGGCTAACTGGATCAAGAATTGGCTGGAAGAGAGACTACAATGGGTGGTTGTTGGGGGGGGGGCTCTCATCTCCTAGGTCAGTGACCAGCGGTGTGCCGCAGGGCTCTGGGCTGGGGCCGGTGTTATTTGGTCTGTTGATATCGTATACTGCACACACGGTTGGGAGCAAGATCAGTTTGTTCACTGATGACACCAAGATGGGGGCTGTTGTGGATGATGACATAAAGGGGTGGCAGAAGCTACAGGGTGACCTAACCAGACTTGAGTAGTGGTCGGCAAGGTGGCAATTGAGTTTTAATTCAAAGAAGTGCAAAGTTATGCACTTCAGGGTGAAGGACCCAAGGAGACAATATTGGTTAGGTGGGGTGTGGTTGAGTGTCGCTAAGGAGAAGGATCTAAGGGTCATAGTAACGGGGAGCATGAACAACTCTGCTCAGTGCAGGAAGACTGTGGCTAAGGCTGACAGGATGGGGTGCATTGCGTGGGGGTTCTCATCCAGACAGAAGGATGTGATCCTGCCCCTGTACAGGTCCTTGGTCAGGCCGCATTTGGAGTACTGGCATCCGTACCTGATGAAGCATATCAGGCTACTCGAGGCGGTGCAGCATAGGGTGACAAAAATAATACAGGGGATGGAAGGCAGAACCTATGAAGAAAGGCTGAGATACCTGAGTTTGTACACCCTGGAGGAGAGAAGGGATTGGGGGGATATGACTGAAACTTTCAAATACTTGAAGGGGATCAAAAAATCTGGCACAGAGGGGTTGTTTAAGCTGAGGAAGTGAAGGGACACGAGGGGGCACGGACTAAGACTGGAAGGTGGCAGATTCAGGAGGGAGATGAGGAGGCATTATTTCACTGAGAGGGTGGTGCTGAAATGGAATGCTCTACTAGAGGTGGTGGTGGCATGCAGGACAGTGGGCAGTCTCAAAAGAGCATGGTACAGGGCAAGGAGGGGCTGGTAAACAAGGCTGAGCAGTTTCCAAGGGTGACAGGGGGGACGGGGCAGCTGCAATAGGGGTGCTAGCTGCGCATTCGAGAAGACTTGATACACTGTGAGGCCTATTTCTGCTGGCAAGTTTCGTATGTTCGTAACTGAAGGCTGGAAGAGACTCCAGGTCCATAATGTCACACTCCTGTCTTATAAGCATATATGAACGAAGTATGCTGTGCAAACATGTACTAATTTAAAAGGGTTCCCAAATCACTTCACTATCCAAGATGTCCAGCGATTCCCCTGGTTAGCAGAAATGTGTCCAGGCTAATCTTGAAGGTCTGTACTGTTTTCATGGCCATTACCTCCACTGGTAGGCTGTTCTATAGGTTTGCCACCTTCTAGAAGAAGGCCCCCCCAAATGTTACCACTAAACTGACCACCTCTAAGGCTCAGAGCATGTCCAAGTATCCTGCTTAAGGACATCAGATCAAAACATCTGCCTGTTTGCTCATCGATACCCTTCAGTTAGCAGATCAGGTCACCACTCAGCCTCTTTTTTCTCCAACATGAACCTTCTACTGGCAGCCAGCCTCTCCTCATAGTTTTCCCCCTCAACATCTCTGATCGTTCTGGTGCCCTAAGCTCCATCCTGACAGCATCAATGTCCTTTTTTGTACTGACCAGCTCAGAACTGCAGGCAGTACTCCAGATGGGGCCTGACCCTCAGGGCCATGTGACGAGGGAGGATAACTTGCCTTGCGCTGCCTTCCATTTTGAGGAGTCATCCCTTATTTATTAGGTCTCCCAGGTCCTTTTCTTACTCCACTGCAGCAAATCTGGGATGTAATGTCCCATGTTTACTGTGCAGTTTCAAAGCATGGACCAGCTCGTTACAGCCCATCCCGATCGACCCCAGAACTACTGAGCCATTAGGGTTCTAGCTATCAGAACATGGGAGTTTTTGACTCTACTGCCAGCCTGTCACTGTTGGGCCACAACTGGGTCCTTTTCCCAGAATATATCTGGGGGAGTGGGAGCAATCCACTCCAAGGACACATTATTCTAAAATATGGGGTTGCTCCAGCCTAGAGGTAAGTAATATTAAATAAATAAATGGGGGTGGGAAACTCTGGTGGCCTCCAGGGTTAGAAATGGCTCCCCCAACCGATGAGACTAGTGGGTATTTTTTAATCCCCTCCTCCTGATTGGGCTAATGTGCAATATACTTCAGGAAGCCTTTTTTTGTAAAAAGGAGATTTCTTTCCTTTTACTAGCAGGTTTGGGGTGGATAGTGCCACTATAAGGAGCATCGGAAACTTGAATTGTATCCACCCAAAGCCTTATTAAAATCAACACATAAACAGCATCTTTCATACAGAAACCATCTCACAATGCTTTAAGAGTGCATAAAAAGATAAACAGCAGACAATAAGTGAAAAGTATGTGACCCATGCAAAATATTACGAATTGTGCAGAATTACCAACAATTAATAATGATTAAGCCATGAAGTATTTTTTATTTTAGTAGAACTGTTGTGTGACAGAATAACCCATTTTAGGTGAATCACCTAGTTTTCCAGAAGGTCCTGAAGGAACCACACAGTAGCAGAGTAATTAAATATTAAAACCCAACACCGGGTGGGGTGGGGTGGGGCTGTTGAGCAACTCAATGGGAAGCAGCAAATTCTGGAAGCTCTGGCTCTGGAGAATTATTAAAGTTAAAAAGTAGATTTTTACCACACAATCTGGCTCCTTCGTGTCAGATAGGTTTTTGAAGTCCTTCTGGAAGGAAAATGGGCAAAACAAAAGGAACAGTGGCCGCTTCTTCTGACTTTTTCCATCCGTGAGGTTGGTGGGATGGGGGGCCTGCTCACGATAGGGCAGCAGGGGCCTCTAATATGGAGGAGCCTGAAACTGTGTCTCTGGCAACAGTTAATGCCACTTTACTGCGTCTAGTGCACACAGTTCAAGCGCTGGACCGCAAGTTCGACTAACAGACTCCGAGGGTCGCAACTCTGGAAACACACACAGACCTGAATAAACAATCGATTCTTAAGTTAGAGGGCAATGTAAATAAAACCGTGGAAGATTTAATGTAGTTGATCGGGGAGTCCATCTGGATGCGTCAGTGTCTGGAAGTGCTGGAGAACCAGGTACAAGAGAGGAACGTTAGAATCCTGGGTCTCCCGGAATCGGCTGAAGGGGAAGACCCTCTGGACTTTGTTTGCACTTTCCTGCCAGAAATACTTGGATTCAGCAAAGAGGAGCCGTCATTGTCCCTGGAGAGGGAATATAGACTGGCTCCTCGCAGGGTACGGAGAGGGAATACCGAACCCTGAACACTGGTGGTGGTCTGCCCAGGTGTCGGCGTCAAGGACTGAATTTTGGCTGCAGCACACAGACGAAGGAAATTCAAATATGGGGACTGTGACATATCCATTTTTCCAGACTTATCTTTTGGCACTAGACAGCGGTGTAAGTTGTTCGATGGCGTCCATACCCTCTTGAGAAGTCTTAATGTGCAGCACCAACTTTTGTACCCGGCCAGGCTGCGGGTCTCATGGAGTGGTAAAGTATGCCAATTTAAGGATCTGAATGGTGCTGAAAAGCTTTTGGACATTATTGAACAGGAGGAGTCTCAGGGACATGAGGAACTGGAAGGAGAGTGACTGTCACTTGTATTGGAATGTCTCACCCTATTCCTATAGTACTGACACAAGGATCTAAGGCTAAAATGGGTTAAGCTGTGGTGGTGTAAACTATAAGAATGGTGGTCTTGTAGATAATGGGGGCTTCCTTTTGGTATTTTCATGGCCCCTATGTGAGAGTGCTCATACAATGGAACTTTTATTGGATTGTAAAACTAATGGACTGCACTACTTCTCACATCCTGAGGCCTAATGCTTGAATTCGGTTTACCTTGCATTTTCCTTTTAAAACAGTATATGCACCTTTCTGAGCTGTATCTGTTTCAAGTTCAGTAATGTCTGTTCATGTAGGTGTCTCAGGGATATATCTGCAGACCTGGAGTTGGGAAATGAGTAACTAGATTGTATTAAGGAAGACGTGGTATTTTGTTTATTAGAGCTAATATATCCTCTACATTTATACCTTACAGGGGGAGTTGCGGGCTGGCCTACACTCTAACCGGTCCCTACTGAAGGACTACTTGGTGTTCATCTCTCTCTGAGGTTCTCCCTGAGCTGTAGACTTAAGGATGTGTTTTTGAAATAAAACATGGCTAATTCCTCCATGTGAGAGAGTATAACAAGAGTGACTCATGTAAAATGTGTTATGTTTACTGTTTCCGTATATTATCTGTATGATTCACCTGTGGTTGTATGCCTTCTGTAAGAGACATCTTGCTAAAGCTTAATAAAAATATTATACAAAAAAAAAAAAAACTCAGAGACAGCACAATCTTGCAGCCAGAGCACAGGCTTGGGAACCAGGAGAAGATCAAGTTCCAATCCCACCAAGGCCAGTTACATGCTGTGTTACCCTGAGCTAGTCATTTAACCTCTCAATGCTTCAAGTATGCCCAGCTAAAATAATTAGTAAAAGCAGGGCCCCACAGACGATAAGACACTGCATCTCAGCTGGGCTTTCCTGGGCAAACGAATTGTGAAAAAACATATTTACAATCTAAAGTATTGCAGAAAAAACTAGGAGTCATGTGCAGGTGAGAACAGATCTGTGTTGAAATGAGATGTACAGAGAAAGAGAAGGGATCAAGGCAGTGAAAAGGATGGTAATTAGGCTAGTGCAGACTGTGGGGGCTGCAACGGGGAATGCTCTGCTGCAGACTACTGACAGACTGTGGGGTGTCAGTGATAAGAACAGAGGTAGGAAGGGGGCAGTGTATAGGCAGAAATGTAGTTTTATTTTTTAACAGTTTACTTAGGATAGCCCAGCTGAGAAGCAATATCTTGTTCTCATCGGGGTCCAGATTTCTATCTATTTGTACAGTGAACAGAAGCAATGAGAGGTTAAATGCCTGTCAGGTCAGTTAGTGAGTGCCTGTTGGGGAGTATCAATTTAGGGATTCCAAGCTTGTGTTGAAGCCACTGAACCACACTACCACAGATCACCGATTATCAGATCATGGGTTCCACAGCACCGACAAGGCTAAAGCTGTCACAATCTCAAAGTGGCAGAACAGTCTCTTGGGCTGAAGACAGAGGTGTGCCAGTCTTTATTTATCTAATGCCTTATCAACGTCTCCTCACAAATGGTCATTTTGTGTGGCCCGAGTCACCCTGCCTACAGGGCTGGTCCAGTGGTGCAGAGCTGTGGGGCCACCACCTGAGAGACCCCTGCTGCTGTAACTGGATTTGGGTCACTTGCACTGGAAGGGTTCAGTTTTAGTTCTATTTTAAAAGACCTGGTAGCTCCCTGAGCAATAACTGCCCATTTTCATGGACTACAAAGACAGAAAGCTGCAAAGAGATAATTACAATACAGGAACAGACATTATTCAAAAACAAAAACATACATTGGTATCCAAGGCCAGTGATTTTCAGTTGGTAATGGAAAACACTAGTAAGAAACTGAATGTCATTTTTAAACCAGCACCTGGGAGTCAATTTGCCTGAAAAACCCACTTCACACCAGCTTCTGGGGGCAAATCCCTCTATTTTAAGTCAAACTTCTGTAGAGAACAGGCTGATTTGCCCTCAGTTTAGGGGAAAATGCATTTTAGGACTTTGCCAAATCACTGGCTCTAGGTATCTAACAAAAAATATTTCTAATTACATTTAAAGTCACCAAATGACTAACAATTCCAACATTCCATGGGCAATGAATTTGAGATTTATGGTGCTGGTAACCCAGGGATTGTTGTCCATGTGAAGTACGCATGGTGGTACTTCCTAATATAGTTTAGAAGATTGCCCAGTTGGCAGTAAAAACCAGGTGAGCCTTGAGTAAAAAGCGCACAGCTTGATACTTGTAACGCTGGTCCACAGAAGAACATTCACCTAGCTTTATGAGATTTGGACATTGAAGAAGAAAGCATTATATATTATGTCAATTAACTTCTGTTCCTGCAACTCTTTACTTTTTCGGGCAGCACCATAACAAATAAGCACACAGTCCAGAACTATCATAGTATTTTCTGGATCTATGATGCCAGCGCAACGTCCTTGACAGCGTCGGAAACCCATCGACACCCCCAGACATCGACGCATCCCTGCAATGACCGCAACACTGTGCCCCCACACCCCTACTTTAGATATCTAACTCCACGCTGCACAGACAGTGGAGTTAGGTATATACCCCATCGCCAAGAAGTCCATCGAGTGAAATCCTGTCGCTGCTGATATAGAGACAGTCGGGGTTTCGCTGAGCCGGTGTTGCCGCAGAGACGGCATCCTGTATTTTCCTACTTTCAGGAAGTAAGGATGAGTTCATTCTATACAGCATTCCCGGCTGTTTACGGATTATCTCTGCTAATGACTCCAGATTCCCATATGTCAGAGAACAGTCAAGGGTCACCCCACATAAGAGAATGGCTGAATGAATTGCCCAACTCCCTACTTTGTCTGCCCAACATTTCCCAGTTTAAGTCTGGGCTGAAACAACTTCTCACTAACGGATCCAACTGTGACTGTTATCAGACCTGACCAGGCGTTTTCTTCTTCTTGCGGGGCTTTGATGCAAAACCTGCTAGACCCTGTATATTGATACCTCCCCCTTTGTATTCTACCTCTGCATCTGACAAGGCTTCTTAATGCTGCTACATGCAACACTACTTGATTCTTTATGTAACTACCGCACTGACAATTAGCTTCTTAGCTCAAAGGCGCATTTCGGATTGTACAAATAAAAACATAAATAACAAGGTCTAGAATGTTGCCATCCAGAGCGATTATGCTGAAATTACCATCTTGATCAATTTGTGTTCTTGCATTATGAGAAAATACGGTTTAGTTTTTTTGAATTTAACAAAAGATGGCGCTTCACAACCCAGTGCTAAAGTGAGTCAGAACTTGCTGGCCTTGTTAGCTGCCAGGTGCCCTCATTTAATCACCACATGATCACTGTAATATATAACGTAGTTAAAGTTAACCCCCATACAGTATAATGTAGCGCATCCCAGCGCTCTCCCTGGGATCACATCATAAAGTTGGCTGTGTGTGGGGTGGTGCGGGGATGAATCTTTGAACTAGGAAGTGCCTGTGTCCTGGTTAAAATAATTTTACGAGTGTTCTGCAGACAAAGTAATGGACATTTTTGGATCTAATACACCTCAGCAGTAGTTTACAGAGGTAAGGCACTGAACTATTGGGTGCACAGATCTAGGCTGGTAGAGCTCTTTAAGGGAATTAAAGTGAACTGCTGGGAAATATTTAGCCTGAATAATAACTAAATACTATATTTTACTGGACATTAGTGGAAATTAACAGGAGAGATGTGGGAAGTACTACTTTACAGAAAGGGTGGTGGAACCTTGGAATAGTCTGTCAGCCGAGGTGGAGAGTGTGAAAACAGGGACAGGATTCAAGCAGGGCTGGGACAGAATGAGGGACGCATTGGTTGCCTGGGGCAACAGGACCAGGGAGGAGAATGGGGATAGGACAGGGAGGGTTAGTACCCTGGAGAAACAGTAGGTTCCAGGGATTATAGGGAACTTGGGCAGACTGGATGGACCTATGTTTTTTTTTTGCTGTCACTGTCTATACTTCTATGCTGGATAAAGCAGAGCAATGAGAGTTAAAAGCGTTAGCAATAGTATCAGCGTGATAACGGTTACGGCCATTTAGTAGCATGTCGGTTACTGTGTGATTAGTAGTGCCTCAACTCATAAACTTCTTGATGTGGCTCCAGAAATTTCCGAAGTAACCAGCAGAGGTGTGCAGAATATCTTTAGTTATTTTTAGCAATACAAATAGCTTTTTTACACTGCTTCAGGACTCCATTTCGTATATTCCAATCAGTCAGCAGGATGCGCTGGAACTTTAGAGCAACATTCATCTCTGGCCTTCAGTATGGCCTTCAGGTCTCTGTGAAGACATCAAGTAGTCGACTCTCTTACCCTGTATCTTATAAGAGGGATGTGTTGATCTTGCAGTGCCTGGAGTTTGGAAACTAAGTAGTCTAGTGCTTTATTTACATCAGTGGTGTGATATAAAGGTAACCAGTCCATCTGGAATAGGTTAGCAAAAAAGGCCACTTGGTTGAGTTTAGAGTAGTCACAAAGTACTAACACTTTAGTAGGACAGAAGGGAGGGCGTGCTCTCCAGGTACAGAAAACTGGTGAATGGTTGCTGCACACTTCGGGAGACATACTCATTGCTGATAATGCCTCATGTAATAACTCATGACTGATGAAGTCGAAGGCCTTGGTGAGGTTCACAAAGATTACTGCTACCATGTTGCCTGCATCTTGCTGAATGCACATCTTGTGTGAACCTCACCAAGGCAGAGTAGAACTATGTTTAGCCTTACAGTCATGTTTTGATTTTATTTTGCAACTCTATTTATCCTCCTACCCACCATCACCCGGACTCTCTCTGGTGTGGACACTCAGTCCTGCTTTCTCCCGCCTGCCTGAAGTCCTCCGTTGCTGCTGTGGTGTGCCCCTCGCCACCGCCATCTGGACTGCCCATCCCTCCCCCCCCGGTTCTGAGCCCCCCGGGGTGGGACCACCGACTCCTACTGGTGCTCGCTCTATAATCTGATGGAGCAGCCAGGATTAGCAGGGCACCAGAAGCAGGCACGGAGAACCCAGTGTTGGGCATGTGTTCGGCATCCCTGGACCCACCTTTGCCTGCCGGGGATAAGGCCATTTTAGTTTGTTCCTCCCCCTGGCACGGACATGCAATGTTGCCAGCATGTGGATGGGACGCTCCTGCCCTCCCCGCAGGCGCCCACCAACACCAGCCCCACTGGCTGTCCCCCCTGTAGATGAAGCATCTCCCAGTCACTGCCAAGAGTCACCACCAGGCTGGGAATCCAGAACCCACCCCAAGAAGAGCGGTCCCTCCAGATGCTCAATCCTCTCCTTCCCTGCCAACTCGAGCACACTCCCAAACCTGGGTCACCCGTGTGGCAAGGGGTGTGATGTCCAGCGCCTCAACACTCAGCAGCACCGGGCCGGCTGCTTACAGTCATGCTGAGCGAAGGTATTGTGTGCATCGTAGAGGCACTGAGCCTCAGGGGAAGGAGGGAGGATGCGGGCCACCCAGTATTCGCATACCCCTTGCCAGCTGAGTGTGAGTGGGCGGAGGGAGTCAACCATGTTGCAGAGGTGGGGTGCTCAGCTCCTGAAAGGGTTCATCATTCACAAACATTGCTGACTGTGGACATATAGCAGAGGTGGGGTGCTCCGCTCCTGAAAGGCCCATCATTCACACACACTGCTGGCTGGGACACACTGCAGAGGTGAGGTGAGGTGCTTGGTTCTTGAAAGGGTCCATCATTCTCACGCACTTCTGGCTGGGGCACACTGCAGAGGTGAGGTGAGGTGCTTGGCTCCTGAAAGGGTCCATCATTCTCACACACTTCTGGCTCGGGCACGTTACAAAGCTGAGTTGCTCCGCTGCTGAAAAGGCCCATCATCCAGTCTGTCAACCCTACCAAACTACTCCGCACTGGCCCTAGTGGCAATCCCTCCCCCCTTGTTTCTAAATTCCGACACCCCTTTTCTGTCCCATCACTGCAAGATGCGTACTGATCTGGCCTGTATAATTGCCTCTGCCAGCATGTTCCACCTGTCCAACACTCTGTGATAAAGTGCTTGCAGATGTTCTTAAATCTCCCCCTTGCGATTTCAGCGGGGGAGACTCAGGGAGGCAGGGGGGGCACATTGCAGACGTACCATACCGCTCAGCTCAGGCTAAGGCAAGGAAGGAGCAGAACCTGGTCAGGCAAATTAGGAGAGGGAACAAGGGGTTCTTTAGATATATTGGGGAAAAACGAAGGGTGAAGGGGCAGATTAGCAGGATTAAATCAGGGGAGAGATGGGCACAAGACCCGGGGGAGCAGGCTGAGGTACTAAATGAGTACTTCACCTCAGTTTTCACCAAGGAAAATGGGGGTGCTGCATCATACATGGAAGGAGACAAGAGTTACTGAGGAAGGGGGGGGGGACCCTTACCGAACAGCGGGTCTGGGGAGAGGGGGAGGCATCACTGGCAGGAGGGGGGAGGACTAAGTAGGGAGAAGAGGTACCGGAAGTGGAAATCACAGCAGAGAGAGTGAGGGAAGCCCTCAGCTCCCTTAAGACGGAGAAAGCACCGGGGCCGGATAAATTACATCCCTGAGTGCTGAAGGAACTTGTGGATGTCCTGGCGAAACTCCTGGCGGAGCTTTTCACCATCTCTCTGAGGACAGGGTGGGTGCCCCAGGACTGGAAGGTGGCGCATATAGTGCCTATCCACAAGGGGGTATCAAGGGAGGTGGCAGGGAACTACAGGCCTGTCAGCTTGACATCAGTGGTGGACAAGGTGATGGAGGGCACTGTCAAGGAGAGGCTGGGGGGACCCGGAAAAGTCAGGGTGCCTGGATGATAGACAGCATGGATTCGTCCTGGGGAAATCGTGTCAGAAATATGTACACATTGGAAGAGAGAAGGGACCGGGGGGACTTGATAGAGGTCTTCAAGTACATGAAGAGGGTAAATAGGGGAGGAACAGTCAGGGTGCTTCGAAGGAAGGAGGAGGGGGCCACTAGAGGGCATGGGTGGAAGCTGGAGGGGGGAAGATTCAGGGGTGAAAGGAGGAGGTGCTACTTCACTGAGAGGGTGGTGGAGCCATGGAATGCGCTGCCTAGCGGGCTGGTGGAGGCAGAGATGGTGGAGGGGTTCAAGAGGGGGTTGGACAGGTACAGGGGAAGGGTTCTGGAAGCAAAATCCAATGCAGCAAGAATATCCGGAACTGGGAAGGGAGAAGGCGAGGGGGACAGCAAGGTCAGCACCCAGGGTGGGGGCTGACCAAACGAACAGACACGAAAGACCGTTAGGCCTATTCTGCTGGCATTTTAGTATGTTAGTATGTTAGCTCCTGGTGAGGAAGGGCCTAGCACTTACACACTTCGGGGCACATTTCAGAAGTAAGTTGCTCGATTCCTGGGGAGGGCCCAGCTTTCACACAAACTGCCAGCGGGGGTGGTGCCACATTTTGAAAATGAAGTACTTGGTTCCTGGGGAGGAAGGGCTCTGAATTCACACATTGGTGGGGAGGGCACACTGCAAAGGTGATGCAATCAACTCCTAGGGAGAAATAACCCCCCACAGATAGCCACACAGCCGGCTAAGGAGGGGGGCATTTCTGAGGAGGAAGGATACAGCATTCACACACACTGTTGGGTGGGGGCACGTTGCAGAGCTGAAGCGCTCCGCTTTTAAGGAGGAAGGACCCTGCAATCACACACAGTACTGGCTAGGGGCACGCTGCAGAGGTGAAGTGCTTGGCTCCTGGGGTGAAAGGGCCCAACATTCAAAAACACTGCTGGTTGAGAAGGGGAAGGGGCACAGTGCAGAGGTGAGGAACTCCACTCCTGGGAAGAAAAGCCCCAGCCTTTACTAATACTCCACTTGCTGACAATGACATGAACTGCCTACCCACCTTCCTGGACAACAGATCAAATCAAGCTGCAGAACCTCTGGCTGGATGGGGAAGAGAAACATAGAAAATCTATGTCTGCATACCCTCCCACACTCAAATGATTATTTCAGTAAAGAAAATAAATAAACACAACAATCACTGACCTCTGATTTTGCTATGAAAAGGTTATTTTTCACCACTGCATGCATTCCCGGCACTAATGTACTTCTAGCTCGTCTCTTCAATACAAGTCTTTTCACCCATTGGAAGATGTAAAGTTACAGAGCTCATCATTCTACACTTAGAAAGGTGTCTTTGAAAAAGAACCCGAACATGGCAAGGGTTTGCACCCTTTATCCCCCCAACCTTCTATGCCCTCAGGAACCTCACTCTTTCAAGAACTCCTCCGCTGATCAGACTGGCTCTCGCCAACATCACCCTCCGTCTGTCTCCTGCCACTGTCCTCTGGTGCCTGGGTCAGTCCTACCTTCCTGGTAGCCCTCCTCCTCCTCCCCTAGTGGCTATCAGGAGAAGCACCAGCATGCTGCCAAAGCCAGTGTCCTTGCACCAGGGTTGAATAGAGGGATGTGCTGCTAAAGAGTGTCGGATGGCATGGGGGAACAAGCATGGGAAAGCAGTCAGCTAAGATTGCCTGGATGGGTATTTTTGCCAGTGTTCTTCCCAGCCATCTGTCCTAGCCATTCAAAGCATCCCAACATCAGCACCCAGAGGCAGGGCATGCAGGCGTGTGGTCGCCCAGAACAGCAATGGCACCACGCTACCTACAGGTGCCACAATCTCAGTGATGCATGTCTGTCTCCACCCTCCGCTGGGAGGAGAGTCTCCTTTTTCTTTCACCTGTCCTGCCTGCCTTCGCTCTGGACATCCCAGGCTTGGGGTGCAAACCCAGATCTCCAGCATGCCAGAGCGGTCCCCCAACGCTTAGCACCACAGAGTCGTCCACAAGACTTTCATTGACACCCCCAAACACCCAACTACTGCTTGGGGAGATGTCTTGAACTAACAATCTGGCAATTAGATCAGGGGTTGGCTCACACTATGACATTCTCACAGGTCCTCACAGTGCACAGGAGTGGTACCAAAGAAGCTGAAAATCTTACAGTTAAACAACTGGATAACAGAGTGGTGCACAGAGGAGAGGTTGCGCTTCCCAGGAGACTTGTGTTATTTTAGTAAGACCACAGATAAATGATAAAAGCATGGTGTGTGTATGTGTGTGTCTCTCCAATGAGCTGAAAATCAGGTTTCTCGCTCCTGAAGTACTGGCAGTGTAAGTGGCCCTGGAGAAGCTGCTGCATTCAGTGCCTTTTAATCTACTGCTTGCTGTTTTCCTTGACTAGAGTGGGTCGCTGTGCTAAGAGGCCGCTTTATTTATGGCTATTACAGCAAATGTGGCTGTTTCTTGGCAGCCGATGCTGATACTTTTTAACCAATGGCCCCTTCACACTACTAAACACAGAAATGCAAAACACTCCATGCCATGTAAATCCTCACTTCTGAAGAGCCCTCCTGCTGCTGACCCAAGATGCTGTGCTATGTGAATGACAGGAGAGTCATACTCATCTCACTTGTGGTACTCTGTTACACAAGTGGCTTCACGTCATTGGAACTGAAAGGCTGTGCTGGAGGGGAGCACTGTACTTAAGATTGATGGACAGCCTGTTCCGTGCAGCTACCTTATCTGGAATAAACCCTTGGTTAAAAGCCGAGCCCCCTCCCCCCAATTCCCAGCAAGCTGCAATACACAGATTGTAGTGTGTTCTACATCTAAGAGGGCTTCCTCAGAGTGGGGTCTCCCACAAAGTCTGTTGGCCAACTTCAGATTCAATTGTAGTTGGAAGCGGGGGGGGGAGGCAAACTTCTAGTGTCACTTATGTGGTGAATACGGACACAGTACTCTCAACCCAGGCCATGCCACTGTGTTTTAATCATATTTTGTATATACATATATTTTGTTTAATTTTAGATGGCTGTTGCTGGTGTATCCTCTCCCAATTACTGCTTAAAAAAGCCTTCAAATAATTGTAAACTTTTTACATTTTCTTTCTTTCTTCATTTCATTGTTTCAAAAGAGGGTTCTTGATTTCACAGATCAGCTGAGCTGTGACTAAACCTGACCAAGAACAAAAAATGCGACTCCTCCATAGCTCCCACTCTCCCTCCACCGTCTCCCCAGGGCTTCAGCAGCGAGGGCACCCCCACAGATTATCCCCTTCCCCATGGTGGGATCAGGAGAGGGAAGTCCTTTGTCCTCCCTCTAAAGCATTTAATCCAGTGCCTTGCCACAGGCCGGCCCAGTGACGCTGCAGACGGAGGTATGGCGAGGGTGCGTCATATGCCCCTTGTCGTGCCCTTCCTTTTTCCTCCAGTTTTCTCGCGGACTATTCCCCGGGACCTCAGCAAACTTGGTCAAGCACACGTGCTGGAACCGGCAATCCCCTCCACCCACCCAACCTATGCCACCCCATTTGCACGGCACTGCCATTGAGTCTCTACTCAGTGTCAGCCAAGCGCAGGAACAGCCCCCCCAAGCTCCTTCCCTAACTCTGCTCACCAGCCTGGGACAGGTAAGACGCTTTAAATGCCTCAGTCCTCTGCACCACGAGGCCAGTACTTTCGTTTCCTTTTTAAACAATTCAGGCACATAAGGGTTTCACAGATGGCCAGCAAGCATCATGCTAAACAGAAGAGGGGGAAGTTTAGGAGGGAGGTCAGAAAGCACTTTTTCATCTAGAGGGTGGTGGACACTTGGAATGCACTGCCAGAAGAGGTGGTCTCATTAAAGACTGTGGGCAGTTTCAAGAGAGGCTGGGATAGGCATAGGGGGAAGGTAAGGATCATAGGTAGGAGAGAATGGGACGAGTGGAGAGGGGAGACAGGGTCAGCAGCTCAAGCTATGGACTGTGCAATATGAGCAGACGAGACAGACCAAATGGCCTTCATTTGCTGGCTTCTTCCTTTGTATGCATGTTCATATGTAAGAGGGCCACTTCTCTCCTGATCATTTGTAATTAAGAACATAGCAAGCTCAACCCTGGCTAATCCACTGAGTTTTCAATCACGTTTCTTGTACATACATACATACAATTATATATATATATATATTTTTTTTTTTTAAATTCTGATGGCATGTTGCTAGTGTGTGGCAATATCAGAAACAAACAGTATCCCTGACATTTGAATTTTTTTTTTTACTTTCTATTTGGCTCCTGTTTCTCCCTGGCAGCTGCCATGTCCTTCTTCCACCTGCTCCCTTTCTGCCCACTGTACGAGTCCTCCAGTGGTCCAACTCACCATCAGCCATCTGCTTGACATGCTCTCTGTAGTACCGACCATAAGCCCCAGTTTATCACCTGTGGGTGGGACACCAGGGTTCCTCAAGCCAAGGGAGGGTACCTGTTGATGTTCGAGGTCTGGGAGGAGAAATCAGGAGGAGTTAGCGGAGCCCTACTGTAAAGAGTGTGTGTGTGTGTGGGCGTTTGGGGGGCAGCTTCATCTGCCTAGAGCAGCAGGGGTATTTTTTTTTAACCACTAAGCCCTCCCTTATCCCTCTCCAGGACAAAGTCACGAGGAGTGACTCTGCAAAATGCTTATCAGGGCCACTGGTAGTGTAGGTGAGCCCCACCCTACCTGTGGACCAGGCCAGGCGAGTGCGTACATGCCAACATAAGGCCTCTCCAAAGGGACCACGTATTCCTTCCCGCATGACAAGCCCTCCACCTAGGCCACTGTGGGGGGGGGGGGGTCATGCAGTGGAAGGAGGTATCCTCTCACCCAAATGCAGGAAGCATTCAACTGGACGCCAGAACCTCACCTCACCAATCGGCAACAGATGTCCCGGGCTTGGGGCATGATCCTGGGTCAGCTGGACGGCAAGCAGTATCACTACCAGCGTGCTAGCCTGCCAACTAATTTTTATAACATTTTAAACTTTTTTATAAAATCATTCTCAACTCCCAGCAGCCAAGACTGTCTATACACACCCTGCAAAGAAGCAAGTTACTTGTCAGTGATTGGCTGATTCTGTGTTGAAATTAGTGTTGTTAAACAGTCAGGAGCAGTTCCCCTTATGGAGGGTGTTCAGCAGGGTAGAGGGAGTAATTAGGGAAGTAAGGCCTATACCAGACAGTGCTCATCTTGGAATGAACAATCTGTGTTATTAGATCAGGAGTTGGCTCACACTATGACCTGCACAGGATTGGAGCAAGAAAACTGAAAATCTTCCAATTTAATGACTGGCTAAAAGAGTGGTGCACTGAGGAGAGGTTTTGCTTCTTGGGAGACTGGGTGGTTTTTGGATGGATATACTTTCTTGTTTTTTTTTTTCCTCTATTTCCCTTCTTGGAGGGAAAAAGGTACTAAAGCGTTGAGGCTGGTGGCACCTTTTATTTATTTATATGTTTATTAAATTTTGATAACCGGGCAAGCCCGTTGGGCCCCGAAGGTCCCTTTTTCAGGGGCGACACAGAGAATTACATGGAATAATACATGGGATAGCATACAGCACAAGTACATTACACAAGACAGCGAGAATCATAATACATAGTAGTTTTTCAACAGTTACATTTAAGAGGTGAGACGTAGTAGCTTTTCAACAGTTAACATTTCCTGGGTCGGCTATGCAGATGGGGTGGCAGAGTGTGTGCGATGCTGTACATTTGTGTGACATGTCAGTGCCGTCATCCCCTGAAGTTCAGATTCCTGAGGGGGTCTTAGTGCCACTATCTCTAACACCAAGAGTGTGGCTTTAGGAAAGAAATACTCAAGGCGTTCAAGAGTTGTTGGTAACTTAACTTTCCAACAGCTTGCCATGTTTACCTCCACTGGTGTTGTATAAACAGATATATGCACACCTCACATAAATCTGCACCTGAGATGTGTACAGATCCTGGAGTGTCTTATTCCACTTATAAAATGAATATCTTTTAAAGTTAAGTAATTAAGTCAGAGGCCACCCTGATGACCAAGTAGCAGCAAGATGCGCTGCCATGCTGCTGATCTGGGTTCAGGAGCAAACCCGGGGGAGTCACGTCGTGAGGCAGGCTGAGCCGAGACAGTTGCCGTGCAGCAGCATGCCTTGTCCATGGAGGATTGAGAGCAAGCTCCAGCACCACTGGGACCCCTGCGACTGGGACGGGAGCTTGCTCCCATCACTGGCGATGTGCTGTGTGTGCATGAGGCCGTCTTGAGGCTGCACTCACGCCAGGGAGATAGGAGGGAACAGAAGAGGGAGGGGAAAAAAAAGAAACAACAAACACAGCTGTCTGGATTACAGCCTGTGCTCCTGAATCTCCCGGATCCTAGTGCCTGTTGGCACTAGATCCTGGTCCCCATGGTCGACAAAGCCCCTGCCACGGAGCTCAGAGCAGCGGGGGTTGCTGGTGGACTACTGAGGCAGGTGGGGGCCCAGTAGAGAAGTGGCCCGAACAGGGTACATCTTTGGGACCAAGGCACATACATGGTACATCCCTGAATGACAGAGGTGGCTGAAGTAGAAATATCTTGATGGAAAACAAAAAGTAATTAAATTACAAAATAGCACATCAATAACTGTTAAAACATAGTTTAGTCTGTTTATTCAACTGTTTCAGTTTGAATTTGTTTCATGGTACAGGGAAGGTCCTCTTAGGCTTTTTTGGTTTTGTTTACCTGTGTAGTTTGCAGGCATGAATGACGACTGCCTCTACTGCACCCTCCTTTTCATCAGGATTTAAGCATAAATGAAGTTACTAAGTAGGGTGTGAAAACCTGTTTGACTCCATTACAATGGTCATTAACTCATGTAAGGCATCCTGGGATTTTATGATGCTTTAGAGCCAATGCCTGCTGTAGTTCTACATTATTACTTAATGCTGTTCCATGTCCTCTGCAGTCCCTATGTTCTTGCCTTGTGCTGGCCATCAAACTTTTCAAGGTACAATTACTGCCTTGCTGTTTTCTGTAGTTTAAAGAGTATCTGACTTGGAAAAAATGCTTTTAGAGAAAGTCTGGTTTGTAAAGTTGTATTCCTGCTCTGTTAAATAGTTTCGTGTTACAAGTTCTTATTCTGAAGACTGAGCATGCAGTCGCTTTGTTCTCATTGTTTTTTCCCCCAGTGCTGGCTAACAAACAAGGCTGATAGCCAGCACGAGACAGAAACACAAGTACTGTAGAGGATATCTTACCTACCTGAGGCACCAGGCTAGATATGACTGTTTGCAGACCTACGAGAAAGGAAAACACCCTACAAGGCAAGGGGTCTCCATCCAGGAACTATAGGCACAGTAAATGGAAGTTAGTGAGCAGATGGTTCAGTCTGAAAGCCTCAGCTTAACAGGCACAACTTCTAAATTTAGGGGTGCCCCCTGAGACCAGGAAGCCCCAAATCTGTTCAGGAGTTGCACAATCCTAACCAAAAAGCAAAAATAAGGCTTATGTTGATCAAATCTTCCAGAAGGTTCTTCTGTGCTGTTACTCGTATAGTGGTACAACTGAAACTGGACTGGGATACAGCTGGAATGTACGTTGTCCCTGGTGTGGGGGGTGGCCTGTGCTGAAGTCACAGCTTTGGCGCTCTGCCACTACCCCAGTGGAGGACCACATTATCCATATGTATTAACTACCTTCCCCACTGACAATGTGAAGCAATATAAAAAAGGCCCGACTTACACAGCAGAACTGCAGACTTTAGCCATACAGCATCATCAATCCCATGACACTTAGCAAGAATCGAGTCATGACCTTTGTAATGGAGTCAAGCAGGTTTTCACACCAGACTTAAGTAACTTAATTTGCATTTAAATTCTGATAAAATTAGGAAAGTGCAACAGAGGTAATCATTGTTCATGCCTGAAAACTACACAGGTAAAGAGGAAAAAAGTCTGAGAGGACCTTCCTTTTAAGTGCAACAAAGCTGGATTGTGAGGTCATCAAGTACAGTAGGACCTTCCTTTTAAGTGCAACAAAGCTGGATTGTGAGGTCATCAAGTATGATTTAAGCTGCCTTGCACTGGTCACTGACTACACAGACATGCAAACTAGCTGTCTGCATCATTAGGGATTATACACAGACAACCTATACATAAAAACCAGAGAGGACATCACATGAAATACTAGGGGCTTTCATGCTGCCATATTCAAGCAGTCTATACTACGGGAATAATATGCAAATAAATGGAGGGGTCACACAACGACACCTCTAGTTTTTATATATATGAGCTCTACAGGATTAAAGCACACCTTCTGGAAGCTCATTTGTCATTATTAAATCACATCACTCAAATCACTGCACATTCCAGGACTCATTTTATAAATATATTTATACCACACCTATGAGGATACAGTTTGCCAAATGGTGTTTTTTTTGTTTTTTTGTTACTGAAATAACTATCAAAACAACAAGATACACAATGGTAAGAGATATCACAAAGTAGCATATTATTAAATATGATTGAACTGAGGTGAGAGATAGAAAGGGACAGCAACAAGGAGAAAGAATGACAAAGGAGGAAAGAAAGAAAATGTGCACTTCAGAACCTTTTGTTATATTTGTCAGAAAGTCTTGATTGCTGTTAGTTATACGACAATTACCTTGTGTAAGCCAGGGGAAACTGTCATTTAATACCCCACAAACTACCATACCCACATTTTAGATACGCCCACAGTAGGTTATCCACATTTCAGACATCCCCACAGCAAGTTATCCATTTAGTCCACAGAAAAAAAGTCCTAGTTATAGAACAGTAACAACATTCAGCTAGCTAGAATATACTGGGAAGAACCAGAGTTTATTAAACGTCTCGGCCTTCAGCCTCATCATTTAATCATCCACATCAACCAGTTATTCCTTTGTATACTCAGCTAACCAAACAACCACTTAATTATAACAAGGGTAAGAACTTTCTAGCCTCCTGACCGACTAAAGTGCAAGGACAAGAGTGTAATTATCCATCCATAATTACACTGCTATTTGTTTAGCTTGCTTGTACACCATGTTTGGCTACAACATTCATTACACCACAAAAGGGAACCATTTTTTTTTTGTCTCTGATCACATGTCATGCAGGAAACAATATGTTCTTATTAAAATTCGTACTTTTTTTTTTTTTTTTTAAAGAAAACACTGTTAATTAGAACACCTGTTACAGGTGCACTATGATAATTCAGAGCCCCTTTTAACTTGAAAGTTTCGTAATGAAATTCCAAACCATCTGTGCTTCATGGGTGTGCAAACAAAAGTGCATTTTTAGAGGCTTTTTAAATGTCGATCTGAGAATCCAAATTCGTGGCCATCACAGAACTTCCCAAGTCTTAAGAACTTGCCATGCCAACCGCACTGCACATGCAAAATGTCGTACAGTTTTGTCGAACAGTGCCAAAGTTATTAAGACCCCAAAATTTGGGGTTAACACTAAACAGCCTGCTCAACATAAAGGCCCTGTCCACACTATGCCTCTGTAGCGTTACAGAGGGCTCAAGCCGTTGCCGCAAGGGTTTGCGTTTACATCTGTAACGTTACAGAAGGCGTTTTCGTAACCGTTGTTGAAACCACTCATGAGGTGGTCTGAACAGCGATTCTGCGCTAATTAAGCCTTATAACGTTACCAGCCATAGTGTGGACGCGGAGTGTGTAGCTCCAGTATTCCCCAGTGCAGCACGAACTGCATTGTGGGATAGGGTGCAGCTGTACGTTACAGGGCACCCACAAATGTGGACTGGCTGTAACGGTTCCAAACCATTATCGAGACTGTTTGCCGGCACTGTGGACACACTGTAACGGTTCCGGTCTGTAAGGGTTTGGAACCGTTACAGACTGTAAGTGGTGTAGTGTGGACAGGGCCTAACTCTACTTGTGCTACTGTGCAAGTGTTATATAGGATGAATGAATTAATTAACAAATGAATGACCGAGAAGAGGTCAGGAGTTCGTGCATTGGAGCCTGCTACTGCCAAAGTGCCTTGCCAAACGAACACTCTGGTGACTTCACTACTCTTTGCAAAACTGCCATGGGATCATTAAGTCCCACCTGGACAGCCACCAGGGATGGGCAGAGGTGACCACAGTTTAATGTCCTATCCAAAGGACAGTGCCTCCAGTGCAACACCTCCCTAATGCAGCACTGCAATGCAGAGCTGGTGTTACGTACTACCTCAGGTGGCTGCTTAGAGAGTTAAAACCACCACAGTCCAGTCTGCATAAAACAGGGGCAAGAATACTGCCAACAGAGCCACTTGTATGGGGTAACCTGGACGAAGCAAACAGTGGGGAAGAGGGGGTTTGGGCAGCATCAGCACTCAACACTGAGAGCTGCATACTCGAGCAGACTTGACAGACCATAAGGCCTGTATCTGCTGGCATCATCATATGTTTGTATGTATGTTCATAATATACAGGAATAGCACTGGACCAAGAAATATCACAGTAGGACACATCACTAAATATCAAGGGTTACCTTAACCTCACGCGAGGGCTTAACATCACTACAACCAGCTCACTTCATTACTCTGAGTATTCCTAAGGCTATCAGACACCTCTCCTTGAGGCGTGTGATTACTGACCCATAATTACACACCCTGGTACGTCTTATTACATGAATCAACACCAAACAAGCAAAGGGAAGGCTGGTGTGGCCCAGTGGCTACAGGAAAGAGAGCAATGCGAGTCATGCCGATGAATTACAACAATTGGATGTTCACTTGTAGACAAGTTACAAAAGAAAAAACTTAAAACAATCAAGTGGCAGCCAAGAGTGACAAAGAAAAACCCTATGCTTCGAGATGTCCTCATCTTGAAGTGTTCGGTTTCTCATGCTCTGCCCTGAATTTTTTGCTAGTGCATCCAGAGTCCCGTTTCTTTGTGGTGCGATGGTTAGCAACTCAGAAACTGACACTGTGACCTTGAGCAATCCACTTGACCTCCTGGTTCTTCAGTCCCTCACAACACTGATGCTGGATAAAATAAAAGAACCCCCAAAACACTAAGAACAAGGTGCTCCATCTCTATCTGCCTATTCTGGATAGAATGATGTCCCTGACTCCCCTTTTGTTTTCAGAAAACATTCAGCACTGAGCAGCATGGGTAATTTGGGAAGTAGGTTAGACAATGGCCCTCATCAATTTTAGGGCTGGGGTACTGCAGGGATGTAATCGCTGTCCTGTAATATCTCTTTGGGAAGCTTTTGCTACAGCACGTACCATTTTTAAATGATAATTAGTTATCTTTATGTTGCTTTAGAGAATTACTGCTATGTGCTAATAGTCAATTTCAGCTAACTCACTGAAGCCTATAGCGGCTGTGACTGTGCTTGTATTAATTTCTGATTTTCGGTGTTCTTGCATTCTACATCTAGCTCTGCCTTGGAATCTGCAAATGAGCCTGCCTGTTCAACCGTGCAGTGCTAGTACATTTCTCAAACCATTTGTTTGGCATTTTAAACCAAATCACTTCCTGCTGCTTGCAAGCTGTTGTGGAAGCACTCCAGTGTGGAAACAGTCAGGTCTGTATGTGCCTGTTTGCAAAGTTGCCTTCTAAAATTTACTTCTATGTTCTTGTTATTATCATGTGCGGGCCATTTGCTTGAAAATCAGGCAATGCGGCTCAGCAAGCAATTTTGCAGTGACGCAGATCATTCAAGGGGTAAGGGTCAGTTCAGTTAGTTGCATCTTTGCCAAGCCATGAGTTGGGCTCGTATCAAGGGCTACCACAGCATACTAGGGGGAGGTCCACAATGGGAACCCTGGGTTCGGGGCGGGGGGGTTAGGCTCATCTGCGGTACAATCTTGGGTGAGTAAACCACACTGGGAACCTGGACATATACTGCGAATGAAGTGCACTGCTTAGGACTGTTCAACACTGCGAACTTGGGGTCATTCCCAGTGCTGACACTTCAGTGGCAGAGTAAGGAGGATAGGTACAACTTCCGCTGGATACTCTAGGATTTGTATGGACAGCATGGCATGTTCATAACCACAGAAGATGGAAAAACAGGTTTAGCTTGAAGGACTGGATACTACTGAATTCTTTTGATTCTTGTTGAGGGAATGCCAGCTGACTGGAACTATGGCAAATACCTTGACAGTGCAGTATAGTATAGTACAGTACTGGGGTGTCTTATACTAGGGATCTGGGCACATACCCCAACAATGACACTACAATAACATGGGTTCCAACCCAACATCACTGCTCTGTCCTCACAATCCAGTGTCTGTAAAGCGACATCATTATCCTTCAATACAAGTGGCTCTGTTGGCAGTATTCTTGCCCCTGTTTTATGCAGACTGAACTGTGGTGGTTTTAACTCTCTGAGCAGCCACCTGAGGTAGTACGCAACACCAACTCTGCATTGCAGTGCTGCTTTAGGGGGGTGTTGCACTGGAGGCGCTGTCCTTTGGATAGGACATTAAACTGTGGTCACTTCTGCCCATCCCTGGTGGCTGTCCAGGTGGGAGTTAATGATCCCATGGCAGTTTTGCGAAGAGTAGTGAAGTCACTAGAGTGTTCGTTTGGCAAGGCACTTTGGCAGGAGCAGGCTCCAATGCACAAACTCCTGACCTCTTCTCGATCATTCATTTATTAATTAATTCATTCATCCTATATTACACTTGGGCAGTTGCGCAAGTAGAGTTAGTGTTGAGCAGGCTGTTTAGTGTTAACCCCAAATTTTGGGGTCTTAACTTTGGCACTTCTCGACAAAACTGTATGACATTTTGCATGTGCGGTTGGCATGGCACGTTCTTAAGACTTGGGAAGTTTTATGACGGCCGATGATTTGGACTCTGAGATCCAGACATTTAAAAAGCCTTTAAAAATGCACTTTTTTTTTTTTTTGCACACCCATGAAGCACAAATGGTTTGGAATTTCATTATGAAACTTTCAAGTTAAAAGGGCCTCAGCCTGGGCCGGCCCAGTGGCACTGGATGTCTTACCTCACGCCATACCGGCGACCCGTGTTCAGGAATGAGCACGGGCTGCTGAGGGTCAGCAGGGGAAGAGAAGGACAGAGGGTCCACTGGACTGCTCTCCTTCTCCGGGTGGGGGGCACCAGCACTCAGTGCACTGCTGGCTCTAGCAGAGGCTGGGGCTGGTGCTGAGGCTACAGCAGGGAAGGTAAGAGACACTCAGAGGAATCGTGCAGGGGAGGCTGCGCGTTCACTTCTGTGGCATCACTGAACATACTCGGCTAGGGGAAAAAAATGGAGGAAAAGAGTTCCTGGCATGCTTCATGGCGGTGCGATCTGAAGGCGCTGCCCCGTGATTGGCAGCAACATACCTCCAGCACCAGATCCTTGTGTGGTAGCGTTGAGGGATCCCTGCCGCCCCACCATGGGAGCAAGCCATGGGGCAGCTGGAGGATGAGCTGCAAGCGGGGGACGGGGCTGGGGGATCTGACAGGAAGTACTGCCACCAGGGACTAGGAGGATAAATAAAACTAAAAAAAAAAAAAAAAAGGGGGGGCTCAGCCAAAGGGTGTGCCTTTCCAAAGCTTCATCAGAAAACAATCCATTCTCTAGTTGTAAGTTTTAAAATTTGGCCTCTGGGCATGTTCAGTATGGTTTCAGGATAGCTGTCATGTGCAAACAAAGTACTTATGTTCACAACAGATTTTATTTTGCAAGAAAATGTTTTTTATGTTTGCAAGAAAAACATTTTATGGTCGCCAGTGCCCTCATCTTGTTTTTTGGTTTTAGGCAAAAACAATTTCTAGAAACACATAAAAATTATGCATTTTCAAAAACAAACACCTGAACTTAGGTAAATGAGACCAGTTTAGCTAGATTATAGGGTTTGACGACATTTATTTTCCAGATCCCTCAAAATATCAGGTCACTAGCTTAACAAGGGTTGTCATTTTATTTCTGTGAGCAAAGAATTATTTTTTTGTGAGAAAGTGTGAACAAAGAATACACTGCTCGCACATATTTGTTTTTAGTGCTAGATAATTTTTATGCTTGAACAAAGAATTCTTAGTTTGCTGTTAACAACCAGGACCAAAAACCATTGCTCACGGCAATTAAAATTTGCACTGTGCACCAAAAAAACAAGTTTTATTCCTAACTCAGCAGCTGTTTAACATTTTTCACCAAATGTGTAACAGTCTTATTTTTTCAATGCCCTTATATGAACACAGTGGGTGAGAAGCAGCACATTCACCTCTAAATGTATTTTTTTGTTGTAACGCCTCAAAAACCATTTAAAAGGTCAAACTGCAAGTCTGTCACTCTTGTGGGTGTTGTAGAGACTTAAAATATAAGTTATAAGAATCTGGGATATAAATATTGAAAACTGGGTTTGGCGTTACAGTATGAATAGGCTGGTACACGTGTAATGCAGGACTACAGGATTCCCGTAGGGCCTGATTGACCCTATGCAAATTCTGAAGATTCACGTAACGCTGTAGTAAAGGATTAAGGTGGGAAATGAAGTGTGCTATGCAAACTGTGTGTGCACTGATCAGCCCACAAGTAAATGAAGCTTACGTATGTAAAACTGTTGTGCTGCATTTACACCTACAACTCACACGTGCGGGGCTGTGCTTTTGCTCCCCAGAAGTGGGTTGTACTTGGGTATAGTGGATTGCTATCTGCAGCCAGAAATGACTGTGTATGTCTTGCAATGTGAATGGCAGCTGGAAATACTTTTGTAATTTCAGTTTATTTAACTTTCTCAAAATGAAAGGAAATTCATTGCAAATAAATGCGTTAATGTGCCAGTTAGGGTTCAACTTAACACCACAAAAGTGGGGAACTCCCCCACCAAACAACAAAAGAACAAGACCATACAAGCAACCACAGTCACCCATTATCAGTTAAGACAAACAACCTGCAACTGTTGCCAGATGACACAAATACAGTAGCATTAATGTTGTACCTTTGAAAAATATGCATACAGCACATTGCACTTTAAAAAAAAACATACTACATCAGTACTGTTTAGAAACACAACAGTAACACTTCAGAAGTGTGTGTATGCTTCGCAGTCTAAATGTGCATCTGTGGCTGCAGATCTGCTCGCTGCACAGGAGCCTGCGCTTCTGCAGACAGAAGTGTTTTGGAATTTGGGTATCTTGGATTTGTATCTGCAGCTGCAGAAGCAGGTATGTATGTCTTCCACAGTGTATCTGTATCTGTGGTTGCAGGAGTGCTTCTGCAGAGGGAAGTAGTGTATGTTCTGTAATTTGCACATCATGGATTTGTATATGTGACTGCAGGGGGCAGTGCTCCTACAACCGGAAATGGGTGTGTATGTCTTGCACTGTGCATCTGTACTTGTGGCTGTAAACACGCTGGCCCCACAACAGCCTGCATTTCTGCAGACAGTAAGTAGTGTTGTAATTTGAGTATCTTGGATTTGTATCTGCATCCAGGAGTGGGTGTGTATGTCTTGCAGTGCAAATGTGCATCTGTGGCTGCAGAAGTGCTGAACCCTGATGATGGATGTCTTCTGTCATCTGGAAACCGTTGTATGTTGTTTGTCTTACCTGATAGCTGTCTGTGGTTACTTGTGTGGTCCCGTCCCTTCGATGCCCGGGGGGGGGGGGGTTAGGGTTGGAAAACTTAACACATTTCCCTACTTTTGTGATGTTAAGATTAACCCTAACTGGTGTATTAACAGAGTTTTTTTTGGTTTTTTTTTTTTGTTTACAATGAATAGATACAGATGTACGGAATAATGTTTTCCCCAGAAAAATGTGAAAGAATGGGCATTTATCAAGCAATACAGGAGTGGTCCGTACAGTCTCCTTCTCGGATCTTTGCTTTTTTCTCCCCGTTCCTTTCTCTGAGTCCTTTCATTTTCTATTTGCAGGTTTTCTTTGTAGCTCTAGACCATCTGTCCTTTACCGTTTTTCTTGGTGAGTGCCCCTATATACTGTAATTGCATCAATATTTGGGACTAGAGTTTTGTTTTAAACATGGGGGAAAGCAAGGGGGTGTTGCAAAGGGATGGGGGCACCCCTATGCATAAATGTTTTAGGGGAAACCCTGGAGTAACATGCCACAATGTCTAGTCCTGTGGCGATCTAGGGACATTTCTAGTGTATTGTGAAGCATGAGGCACAGTCGAGAGCTTTGAACCACTGGATGTGTCCGTACATTTAACACAACAGTACACCCTGAAGCCTGTTACTTAGATTATAAAATAGTTATAACAATCAATTAAAAAAAAACATATGTAACGAAAAACCTGCCACGAGGTGAAGTCTCCAGTTCTGGAGTGATAAGCGGACAGTCACATGATGTGCTTGGCCAATCAGACCGCTAGGATTTCTTCACCTACTTCATTTTAAACACATACCAGGGTGTTCAGCTGTGCTGAGATATAAGGCCACCTCAGATACATCACTTCACCTCATGCCTCCAACCACTTGCAGTGTCTTGTCCATGTAACTAGTACAAAGGAACATCCTGAAGTTTGGTGTTTAACTTATAAACAAGTCTAACTGCGGGGATCAGAGTTGTCCAGCTGTGTGGAAATACAATTCACAGCCAATCAAATTGCTGTATTTTCTGCAGCTTGTTTTATAAACATTTATGCAATGGCAGTATAAATAAAAAGTCACACGTATACAGGTTATTACAAGGGACAGACAGGATACACTACAGTATAATGATGGAGCTAAAGGAACAACTGGTGGGTCTGTTTGCAGTAATCTTTTACAAGTCTGCCTAGATGAGTGTGATGCTAGATGACTGGAATGTGGCCAGTGTGGTTCTCCATCCTCAAGAAAGGGGCAGGTTCAGACCCGGGCGACTACAGGCAGGTCAGCTTAACATTAGTGTTGAGCAATTTCAAGGAAGCCATTATCATATAACAGAAGAGGGCTGCGGTTAATGGAGTCAGAGCAGAAGAGAGGGAGTTCACCAGTGGGGTGCCACAAGGATCAGTCCTGGCTCCAGTCCTTTTCAATATGTTGGGGAACAAGGAAGAATCAATCCAGGAGATGTCTCTTTGTAGACGACACCAGGTTTAGGGAGATGCAGAGAAACTTGCAAAGGCTAGAGATGTGGTCAAAGATTTGGCAACTGACAAAAAGTGCAAGGTGATGCACGTAGGGGACAAGAACTGCAAGATGGGAGTACTGGACGGGGAGGGGCGATGCTGCGCATGACCTTTGAGGAAAGAGACCCAGGGGTCATCATCAGCGACTCCCTAAAACAATCAAAGCAGTGTAGCAAGGCCTACAGTAAGGCAAAAAGGATGCTGGGGGGTGTATAAGAAGGAGTACTGACAGCAGAAGGAGGAAGTACTACTACCTCTCTATAGATCACTGGTGAGGCCCCACCTGGAGTACTCACCTAAAGAAAGATAAGGACAGACTGGTGACAGTACAACGCAGGGGAACTGCAATGATTCAGGGTCAGCAGGGCAGATCTTACCAGGATCCACTCAGTGCAGTGAACATGTACTCACTGAAGGCAAGCAACAGAGAGGAGGTACGATAGAGACCTTCATGTCCCTGAGAGGAATGAACAAGGTAAACTCAAGGAGCTATTTAGTATAAGCCGCAGATCAAGAACATGGGGGAATGAGTGGAAACTGACTGGGGGGGGGGTTCAAGAGGAACATGAGGAAGTTTTATTTTACAGAAAGGATGGTGGAGCCGAGCGAATTAATGTGGCGGGCGTCAAAACGATCAATGGTTTCAAACATGGCTAGGACAGAGTGAAGGGATTAGTGGTTGCTCAGGGTGGCAGTAGTAAGGCGGGAGCATCAGGGTGGGCAGTGTAGGTTAGTACCCTGTATAGACAATGGGTCCCAGGTTTGTTAGGGTTTATGGGGAGACTGGAAGGACAAGTGGTCTTTTTTCTGCTGTCATGGTCTATGTTTCTATCAAGGACAGAATAATGGAGCACTTGGCTAAGGAAAGGCCTAGGACTTTGCCCCTTCTTGGCATGGCAGCATGAGGAGGAGAACAAGCCAAACCAACCCTGTCACCGTCCTCATGGGGTGACCACGAGGGTGGGAAGGAGAAGGATCATAGATGCAACATATCTGGAGTTCAGCAAGGCCTTTGACACTGTGATGCATGACAAGTTTCTGGGTAGAGTACACCAGTGCAATATTCACAAGGCATACATAAGGTAGATGCCATCTGGCTTGGGCGTAAAGGAACTGGGTGCAGGGGCCACTGCTGTTTTAACATTTCACCACAATCTGAAAGCTGGGGTCTCCAGTAAACTGCTCAAAGGGAAATGTTCACATAAAATGGACCCCACATCAGTGTGAGGCAGGGCCCGATTAGCACTTACAGAAAAAGTAGCTTTTTTCACCTTTGCCGATTTTTTAAATTTGTAATTTACCTTTACATCTAGTCTCAGTATAGCACCAAGACATGTATGCTCCAAACCGGAGCTGGTAGAAGCTACAGCTATACAGACATCTAATGGACAGACCCGCGGCTGCTCCCCGCATGACACGTCATTTTCGGGACACCTGCGGGTGGTTGTTGGTGCACCACTCGGGGTGCTGGATTTTGAAATGCCGGCAGAGAGGGAGGCAGGCTTACCAGATAAATTACAAAAAAATAAATCGGCAGAGGTAAAAAAAAAAAAAAAAAGCCACTTTTTCTGCAAGTGCTAATTGGGCCCTGACTCACACTGGGGTGGGGTCCGTTTTTACATGGACATTTCAATTCAAGTTCACCGATAACACTAAGCTGGCCAGAATGGTAAACTCCCTTGAGAAACAGGGCAGATTTCAGGCGGTACTGAACAACCCGGGTGATTGGACAGTCACAGAGCCTCAGATTCAATGTAGCCATATGCAAGGTGCTACACTTAGGAAGCAAAAAAACAGCGGCAGGACCTATGTGTTGTGTGGGACTTCTCGTTTCGCTGTGGAGGAGAAAAATTACCTGGGGTCAAAACAGACAAGGGATTGAGGCATGATAAGCATCAAATAGCTGCTGTTTACAGGGCCAGAAGAATGCTGGGGAACATCAAAAAGTGGGGTGACAAGCAG
Organism: Neoceratodus forsteri; assembly: GCA_016271365.2. Classification (NCBI taxonomy): domain Eukaryota; kingdom Metazoa; phylum Chordata; order Ceratodontiformes; family Ceratodontidae; genus Neoceratodus; species Neoceratodus forsteri. The sequence goes on from CM028137.1 coordinate 517,450,082, forward strand.
GGCCGAAGAAGTAATCCTGCCATAGTACAAGACCCAGTCAGGCCCCACCTGGAGTACTGAATGCAGTTCTGTGCTATATACAAAAAAAAAAAAAAAAAAGACAATGAGGCTGTTGGGAGGGTGAAATGCAGCCTACCAAAATGATCAGGGGTTTGAAGGAAAAACTCCTACACCCAAACTCAGTCCTACTAGGTCAACCTAATAAAGGGGGCTGATGTTTGCAACGGGAATGTCCCCGATTTACACCCCCCATTATTGAGCTAACTTTAAATAAAGAGCAAGATTCTCTCCAAGAACTCCGAGGAGAAGCAGAGAGAAAGAAATACACAAGCAAGCTGCAGAGCTAATTCTCATATGCAAAACCCAAGTCAAAATCACACACACACACACACACACACACACACACACACACACACACACAGGCAAAGAGGGCTGGAATGCAGGATTTAAATCTTCAATTGACAAAGATTATGCAAACCTGAAACTCAGTGCTTTAAGAGCCGCTATTCATTTGTGAAAACCCTCCCCTGGCTCACAGCCATTAAGCACTTGTAGAAGATTAGAGTTATCTTTCTATAAGGGTTCACTCTCAAAGGAGGAAAGAGGTAGATTTGAATCATTTAGGCACTTTAAATGCAGATATTTTTAATATGAATATTTATGGTACCTCGCTACCACCACAAAAGGCAAAATGAGATAATTCCCCAATTTACTTTAACCCCAAGAACTTTTGCAGTATCAAAATGTAGTGCCAACCAACCGCTTTAGCTGGATAGAATGTAAATCTGCTCCCAAAATTAACATTCCTACTTTCAGGGCTTCACACTTAAATAGGTAACTTGACATAATGCACTTTTACACGCAGTGGTTTGTATCGGAATAACAGACACAGACACGCTGCAACATTACATTTTCTGTGTGCAAGCATACACCTACTGCAACCAAAGTGAGCACTTCCCTGAAAGGCGTTCCCTGTTTTCCTGGGTTCGCCGGGCCGTTCTGCCCTGCCATGTAAAATCACTGTTCAGTTCATGTTGGTGAACAGTAGCCCAATAGTTACACCTCAGTCTGCAAATCTGGCAGCAGCCCTTACAAACATTAAAAAACGTGACGCGTTCAATACAGAATTCATTTAGGGAGGATTCTCCCTAATGAATTCTGTTGAAAACATTTACAAAAATCATCCCTGTTGAGATGCGGTAACTTGGAGGCATGTTAATTGCTTTTTGCGCATAACTTTGGATAATTGTTGTAATGTTTTCAACAGAATTTGTTAGGGAAATGCCTCGCTAAACTGATTCTGCACTGAAGTTAAATTTTTTTTTATTGTTAGCAAGACAGAATGGCTGCCTGAAGAAGCAGCGATTTGCCGTGAGACCAAGGGACCCCGGAAGGCAGGAAACACCGCGAAAACACCAGAAGATGCAAGCTTCCGAAACAGGTAGTGTGTGTAGAAGCGGCATCGTACCGCAGCAGGTGAAGCGAAACAGGACTGGAGCAAAAGTGAGCGGCACAAGTAAGCGCCATGTAAAAGCAGCCAGACCTTAAGGTATTTTTCAAATAAAAGCCACTTACCAGCTGTAATTAGTAAATGTCAGCATACATGCAACCCCCTTTACAGGAAGCATGTGGCTACGCCCTCCTGCTTCACTGCTCTAGAATGGGGGAGAGCATGGCCCAAGGAACCTCTTGCGTCTAGGGGTACCTTTCGTTCACCAGGAGTTTCCAAAATTCCATGCACCGCCTGGAAAAAGTCTGAGTTACCCTGACTGGTGTAAGCAATAAAGTGCACACACACTTTTTTTTTGTTAATATATTTTTTATTAAGTTTTTCCACTTAATGGGGGGGTGTTACAGGGGTTGAGTTGACAGTCATATTTCATAGTTGAACAGACATCTGTAATGGAGCCATACATTTAGATATTCTGTTACAGATACACTTTGTGCCATATAATTAATTAGTTACTGGGTAAAAATTAATGATAGCTAGAACTGGTAGTCCAGACCTTTCTCAGAACATATAAGACAGTTTTTCATAACAGTAGTATACATACATCACTTCAATCCACTTATTCATCAGGGTTATTTGTGCTTGGGTACCTAGGTCCATATTTGGACCTTATATAAATATATACATTCATAGTGTAATTTATTCAAGGTATGAAGGTAGTGTCTCTTAACATAATGTGAATAACCCACCTAGCCCACTTCTCAGTGAATAAGTTGGAGGAGTCATTTAGGGAGTAAGAAATCTTTTCAGACCTATATATAGCGGCCATTATTTCCCTCCAATCTAGCATGGTGGGTATCCTGGTGGTCAACCAATTCCGTGTCAGGGCCTTCTTTGCTGCTAAAAGGAAAATCCCCATCAAGCAGCGTGTATGGGTGGCCTTTATGTCTGGGGGGAGGATATGCAGAATAAAGAATTCAGCAGTAAGTATAAATGGAGTACCCATCAATTAACTTACTGCAATTCAGCTTGTACTGAGTTCAAGAAGGGCTGAATTGTGGGGCAAAGCCAGAATACATGTGTGTGGTGTGCAGTGGAGTCTCCACACTGACGCCAACAGTGTCCCAGGCGGGTCGCTGTGAAATGAGCAGTTATTGCTGGGGTTCAAAAGTACCTAAGCCTTACCTGCCAGGCAAATAGTCTCCAGTTATGAGAGAAAGTAAGTTCTGACGTTATTCTACAGCCCCTTTCTCATAGTGACAGGGGCACATCAGACCCAAATTCTAGGCTCCATTTTGAACGGTATTCATCCATGTTTGATCCAAGGGTTTCTGTGATGGCCTTGTACAGGGCCGAGATAATGTGAGGCATCCCCCCAGACATAATGCATTGCTGAAGACAGGTAACCAGGGGAGGGATGGCTTCAGGGTCTCGTAGTTCTGGGGGAAGGGAATAATAGAAATGCCTCAGATGCAGGTACCTGTAGAAATCCCACTGTCGAAGTCCATGGGTGTGGCTCAATTCCTGAAAGGACTTAAAAGTCCCTGCCATGCAGAAACTGCGAGAGGTGAGAGGGTTGTAGATGGCCCCAGGTTTCAAAGGTGTGGTCAAGGGAAGCAGGGTTGAAATTCTCCAGGAGAGCCACTGGGCAGACCAGGAGAAGATACTGTGAGGGATAGTTGTTTACGGATCTCAGTCCATACCCTCAACTGGGACAGGATCCACGGGTTCTGGGGGAGCCAGTTATACGGATAGGAGGTGGAGCAGTGTAACACTAACCTAGCCCACTTTCGGTGTGGGACGAGATCCTCTTCCATTTCTCTCCACCGAGTCAAGCTGGCTTTTGACAGCCTGTGTATTATAAATGAGACGTGTGAGGCCCAGTAATAATGGTTAAGGTTTGGAAGAGCCAAACCGCCTTTAGCTCTTGGGAGGGTCAGAGTGCAGAATTTTATTCTGGGACGACACCCAGACCATATGAACATGCTGATACATTTGTTCCATATTTGAAATATCTTGGCGGGAATATGTAAAGGCATATTTTGGAACAAATATAGGGCTCGGGGCAGAATGACCATTCTAATTACATCTACTCTCTGTATGAGATTTAATAGAAGAATATTTCACCAGGCCAAATCCAACTGAAGTTGCATAGTGAAGGTGTCATAATTGAATCTTTTGGCATTCTCAGCTCAGTGGGACAGGTATATGCCCAGGTACTTCAATTTTACCAAGTCCCAGCGGAAGGGGAATCTCTGTGTTAGTTCCACTGTGGGGGAGAAATTAAACACCAGGGCCTCTGTTTTAGTGGTGTTAAGCTTGTATCCTGAGTATCGACCAAACTGCTCAATTATATTGAGTACCGCTGGAACTGACCTGGAAGGATCTGCAAGGAATAACAGGACATCATCAGCGTATAGGGCAATTTGGTGATCTATTTCGTCAACGTCTACAACTTCTACCGGGGACTGTCTAATGGCCTGTGCCAACAGTTCAATGAAAATGGCGAACAAACCTGGGGACAGAGAGGCATCCTTGATGGGTGCCCCTGTAGAGGGGGAAATAGGTGGAATGATGTCCGCTGACTTTAACACGTGCTTTAGGAGAGGAGTACAGAGTTCTAATCATGGAAACAAAAGGGAGAGGAATGCCCATTGTGGTCATAGTTGTAAACAGGAAGGACCAAGAGACCCTGTCGAAAGCCTTCTCAGCAGCTAAGCTGAGAAGGATAGATGGGGAACTACTGGATTGCATTTCCTGGACCAAATGTACTGCCCTTCTTGTGTTGTCTGTGGTAGACCTAGCACTAACAAAGCCAGTTTGGTCAAGGTTAATGAGGGAAGGCAAAACCAAATCCAGGCGCTTGGCCATAACAGACATAAGGAACTTATAATCCGCATTTAAAACTGAAATTGGGCGGTATGATGTACACACTTGTGGGTCCTTGCCAGGTTTGGGGATCAGGGATATTGCTGCATATGACCAGCTGGGTGGGGGGTCAATTATCCCTTGTAGGACTTCATTATACACCTGGAAGAGGATTGGTGTGAGCGTCGGCACAGAGTGTTTATAAAGTTCAGCACCATAGCCATCAGGACCAGGGGCTTTCATTGTTTTAGCATGGGTGATGACAGCCAAGAGCTCTGTGTGTGTAATGGGAGAAACCAAGTTATTCTGCTGTTCCATGGTCAGCCTAGAGAGGGCCAGGGGCTGGACCAAAGCCTTGATGCCGTCAACTTCTGAGGGGTGGTCTGGGGTGTAAAGTTTTTTATAATACTCGCTAAATAACTGAGTAATTTGGCTCACCTTTGTGCACTGGGCACCCGTGGCTGGATCTCAAATGATGGGTACAGTTGAAAGGCGCCTTTGCTTGCGTAACCAGAATGCCAGTAGGTGGGAGGCCCTGGGGCCTACTGCGCCATATCGCTGCCTTATGTAGGCCTGGGCAATTTCAGTTTTCTGTATTGCTAGTTTCTCTAGTTCCATTTTAGTCTGCTAAAGTTGTGGTAGTACTGTATCATCTCCTTGTTGGTGCACTAGTTGAAGAAATGAGAGTGTCTGTTCTAATCTACACTGCTCTTGCCTACGTTGTTTCGCCTGATCTGAGGAATATTTTATTAGGTGGCCTTGTAATACCGCCTTCAGTGTGTCCCATCTTATTGCAGAAGAAACCTCTATGCCCAGGTTATCCCCCTGGATCTCCTGAATTTTCTCATTAAGGAAGACCCGAAAGTAAGCATTTTTAAGGAGGATTGGGATGAATCTCCAAAAGGAATTTCACCTCTCCAGGTCCATATCCCACTCCGTAATGCACACACTCTTAAACCTACAATCACTTGACTTTCACTCAAAAATGACTGTCAGTGTTCATCTGTGCACATCATAATGTGTCCAGGGATCCCAATTCAGTAAAACACATTTGGCATCACTGTACAATCCCATATCCATTCCCCAGTCTTAACTGAGCTAACTGTTCATATGTTCAGGGGCCCCAAGAAACCTCCTGATCCCATGCCAGGCTGTCACAGCCAGGAACAGTTCCTTTGACTTTTTAAACAGTTTGACACTCTGTCTTCTATGGGCACATTGTGCTACATGGATGACTTTTCCATGTCTGCCAGAGCATGGCTCTGCTATGGGATTCCTATCCCCCTCCGACTGTCCTGTAGTTAGGCAGTTACACTATTTATACACTGAAGTCCCTAAGGCACCCCTTGCCACAAGTACCCTCACATTACTTCTGTCATAGTCTTTGCTTTCTTTCAGCAGGGATACTGCTCTGCTTGTGGTTAACTTCGCCTTTTCGGCATTACAGAGAATATTGTTCATCCCACTTACGAGCTCAGTTACAGAACAGGAGAGATGGTTGGTGCCTTCCCTTTGCAAGCAAGCCACTAATCCTCCTCCTCCTCTCTTGATCCATGCAAGGGTCAGCTGGATCACATCCACAGACTGCCATTTGTGCTAACAGGCAGCCACTGGTCTGCCCATTTGAGTCCCTCAGCGGGTCAGACATATGGCGCCATTACTGAGGAACTTGCCTTTTTCCATGCCTCAACTCCCTGAGACAGATCTCCTACCTTATCTTGCTGCTTTAGTGCTACTGCAGCACTTGCCTGCTGTCTTTAGGTGCAATGAAACTGCACTGGCCAGTCTCTGGAGTAGATCCCACTAGGCTCTCCCTCTATGTATTCAGGGAAGCCCTCCACAGGCCGATTGGCCACTGGGTTACTTTCCTTGAAGGGGAACCACCCCTAGCAGTTTCCACACCCTCGCGGTGGTCTCATTCCACTCCCCTTCTTTGGGCATACTTCTAACATGACCTTCAGAGATCCCCAGTTCCTAGAGTTTTGTCCTGAGTCTGAGGTCCCTCCCTGGTGGCCACCACAGTCTCTCTTGCTGTCACCATCAACACCCTTGAGGTGTCTGGGACCTCAGCCACTCTCAGCACCCCGTGAGTGGTTGATATCTGCCCTCACTCTGCAGTTGGAGCCTCCTCCCAGTGCCACCTGTGCTTCTGGCCTGCAACCAGCTACTACCTGGGCCAAAACCCAGGCACCAACTCTCCCTGCTTCTGTGTTTTTTTTTTTTTGTCAAGTATATTTTTATTGAAATGGTCTATGTGTGCAATGCATATCTATAAAAAATATACATTATACAAATGTGGAGTTGGGTTTTCTTTATAAAATTAGAGTTGTAGTCATGCATGATGCAGAGCTACAGCCTGGTCAAACTGTCCCCCCCCTTTGTGACATTGCGAGAAGTGGGACACTGACTCTAGTTAAAGCATATATTCACCTGACTCGTCATGCACAGTGAAAATTCTAACAGTCTAAGGCAACCCTTGCTCGGTTGGGGCTGGGTGGGGTGACCCACAAGATGGGTGGGGCCAGCATATTAGGACACAATCTGAAGGGTGTAAGGTATTCCCTAACAGGGGCGGGGTACAGGCCTACAGTAAACACATGGAATCTAGGAAGTATAGCAAGGTTTTACTGTTACTGAACAAAATTACTATCTTTGCTCACAACATGTAGGAGCTAACTGGTCCATCTGAAGGAGCACAGTTCCATTCTATCATTCAGAGGGCATGTGATTGTTTTTCCATTCAGAAGATCTAACCATATCATGTCATGAGACAAAGCTCAGAATTCTCAGGGTGAGACAGAGTTTGGTGCCATTTTTTGATTTTGCTGCCGTTAATAGAAAACCTATAAAGTTTCGGGACTTAGGGTCATGTAATCCCCCTTGAAAATAAAGTAAAAGAATCATCTCTGCAGTGAGAGGAACTAGCTGTACAAAGAGTTTCTCTAGTTCGCATTACAGGTCAAAAAAAAAAAAAAAAGGGACCAGTGCGAGGCAAGACCACATGATATGGGTGAGGTGGGCATAGGGCTCATCGCAATGTCACCAGCAAGAAAGGTCTCCTGTCACTAGACAGTATGCTGTGCTGACTGGAGCTCGAAAGAACCATATTAAGTGCTTCCATCAGTACTCTTTCCACTGGTGGGAACTGGTCACGCTGTAGGAGAGTTGACAAATGTTGTTCCAGCATAGGGCTGATAATGGAATGGTTAACTCCTACTCCCACTTCATGGCAATGTCCACCAAAGTGTCCCCAGAGGCATCAGTTAGGAACTGGTAGAGGTGAGAGATCAGTTGGGCTTGTCATCCCAGTCTGACAGAAGAAAATAAGAATAGGACTGTGGACGGATAGGTATTTGTGGTGTGAGTACCCACTGGTAGTGAGAGAATATAATGCCCGAGTTGTAAATATTGGCAGAAATCTGTAAGACGGAGAACGTAGGTTGCCTGCAACTCAAGTAAAGGATTTAAAGGTGGATCTGGCCATTAGTTGATATATATATAAGCAGTAGTGCACCCAGCTGCATATATAGGTGTATGTATATTGTGGGCAGTAGTGCTCCCAGTTGCAGAAAGTTGGTCAATCGGGGTGGGTTGGAAATGCTCTAGTAGGGAGACTGGGAAGAAGATGGGGAGGAAGGAAGAGAGGATACTCTTCTTAATAAAGTGCCAAGTCCTAATCTGGTTCTTAGCCAGGGGTTGAGGGAGACGACAAATTCAGAGGAACGCTCACTGTGGTATAGGGCCCTAACAAAATTGACATTTGAGAACATCTCTCTAATCTTAACCAGATAGTTGGCGAACTGCATAAGTGGCGGTGTAAGATTTAACAAAGGTGAGCTGCCCAGAAGGTTAACTTCAGGTGAAGCAGATCTAGGCCACCTGAATCCTTGACGAGGAATAGGGTCTGCATTTTGACATGTGGTCTCTGTTCTGCCCACATGAATTGGGAGATTTCCTGGGTTCACTGTTTGAAAATGGAAAGAAATAGCGAGCAGGACATTCTGAAACAGGTGTCGTGCCCTAGGGAAGAGTTATCGTATGGATAACCTCGGCATGACGGGAAAAGCTGAGGGGGAGTGCATTCTACTTCGAGAGATCTTGAATCAGCTGCATGCTGAAGGGCACACAATTATCTGCATAGGTGCTGTATGAGTTCTTGGCAATGATTATTCCTGTCCAGTTCCCAAATAAAGAGGAAAGCTTCCACAAGTTGCTGGGACAGCGAGCATTTCAATTCAAAGGGTTCAATTTTCAGTGTTGAGCTTGTAGCCAGACATGTCCACAAGCCTGGAGAATCTCAAACACAGTCAGGATGGAGGTATCTGAGGTAGGACAGGGTATCGGCCACGTACAGAGCTGTGCAGTGTTCCTCACCCCCCAACTCATATACACTGAAAGGTGGTTGCCTCTCCTGTGGCCTGGCCAGTGGCATGATGTAGATGGCAAACAGGAGAGGTGACTATGGGTACCTCTCCAGTGAGGAAAATCCTCGGAGTAATGTCCGTTAACTTTAAACACATGCGTGGGGGAATGGTAAATGTGCTGCAGGAGGTGTATGAAGGGGAACGGGAACCCCAGCTGCCCTAACACTGAGTGCAGGAACGGTTAGAAGACCCGGTTAAAAGCCTTCTCAGCATCAAAGCTCAGCAACAGGGCAGAAGGGGTGTGGCTAAATGCTGCATGTACTATGTGCAGGGTACATCCTGTATTATCTGATGTTGTCTGGGAATGGATAAATTCCATCTGTTCTAGTCTAACGAGGGCAGGAGGCATTTTGTCCAGTCGGTGAGCAAGAATGGACATAAAGAATTTAAGATTGGAATTAAGAACCAATATCTGTTGGTAAGAAGGGAAATACATAAGATTCTTATCTGGATTTAAAATGACAGAGCTAGCTGCATAAGGCCACATTGGCAAAGGTGGGGCGAGGCTCCCTGTTTAACAGTATTCGTGGCCAACAGCAGTATCAGGAGGGACTGCTCCTTCAGAGTTTTATAAATTTCTGCCCCGTACTCATCTGGGGTAGGGACCTTCATGATTCTGGAGTCCCTTACGACAGCAGTGAGTTCTTCCAAGGAGATGGGGGACAGAAGTTGTTCTCCCAGTTCTTGTGGGAGGACTGGGAGTGTGAGAGGGGTGAGATATGAAGCAATCTCCTTAGGGGTGGCCTCATTCTCTGGGATATAGCGCGACTCTGGGGTATGTGCAAATGGTATGTGCAATATCGTGAAGCGTCATCTGCCTAGACCCTTAGACTGGATGGAGAAGGACAGGGACCGTGGCAACTTTCCGCTGTCTGCAAAGCTGGTATGCCAGAAGTCTAGAAGCATGGCAGCCCTCCTCATAATACCACTGTCTTAAAAAGGTCAACGCTTTTTTTATTTTGTTGGACAGAAATAGAGTCATGGTGGGTCCACCTTAACTTGTTTCAGCTGGGGCACAACCAAGTCATCTCCCTGAAGATAGATCATTTACAAAAAATGCATTATTTCTTCCAGCACTTGGCGGTATTCCTGGTGTTGCTTTTCTTGGGCTGCAGTATACTGTATTATGCGCCCTCAAAAGACACCCTTCAGGGCATCCCATTGGATGGGTTGGGAAACTCCTTAAGAGGGTTTATCAAGTACAAACTCTGCAACTGTATCATTAAGGAATTCCAGGAACTCTGGGTACTTAGGTAGAAGGAACTGAACGCCAGTGGGTATCATAATGTTTGAGGCCCAGGTTCTGGAAACTCATGACTAGTGCATGGTCTGAGTGGGATATGGTCTCAAGTTTACAATCCACTATGCTGCTCAGGTGTTTCACCTGCATACAACAGTAATCTATGCATGTATAAGTGCCATGGACACTAGAATAATGCATGTAACCATGAGAATGCGGATGGATGGAGCACTAGGCATTAGTCTAGCCCACCCCTCATGTGTATCTTATTAGTCTAGCCCACCCCTCATGTGTATCTTATTAGTCTAGCCCACCCCTCATGTGTATCTTTTATAAAATGTATGGAATGCCAATTGGCTAAAAGGAGTAGGGTTAGTGGTATCTAGGACAGGGTCTGGCTCAAAATTAAGGTCCCCTGATAGCGTAAGAATGCCATTGGTGCAACTGAGAATTTGGTCAAATAATTTTTTAAGGGTGGGCATGTTAGATCATAGAGGGAAGTACACATTAGTTAATGTGACTTCTGTATTGTTAACAGGACTTGTACTACAACCAAGTGACCCTCTGGATTCAACCAGACCCAGTGGTCTTGGAAAGGGGCATGTCCAGAAAAAAGGATGGCTACACCTCTTCACTTTCCACCTTCACTGGAGAACATGAATACCAAGGAGAAGCCAAATGTATTCAATCTGTCATGCTCCAGGTTAAAGAGATGTGTCTTCATGTATATGAGGTCTGGCTTAGCCTTTTTTAATCTGGGAAATTATTTTGGACATATTAATAGGGTTCATGAGGTCACTAATGTCAAGAGAGTAAAGATGGAGCTTTGGGGAACTCATATCAACTGGGATAAGGACAGGGCTGGCTGGCCCTTCCCTGTGGCCCCCTCCCATGGGTCCCCTCATACCGCCCAGGCTTTCCAAAGATTCTGTATATTGTAACTGCATAGATATTTTGTAGGGTTAAGAACTCTAGGCTTGTTAACCTTACTGGCCCATTTGGTGGGGAAGGACTGAACAAACCTTAAAACTGAAAGTGCCAACAGGGCGCTTTCAGGTACAATCACGAGAAAAATGAGCTTCGAATGCTGAAATCCATATTGCTTGGGTCCTGTATGGCTAGGTGTCAGAACCCACCTGGCAGACATGCCGCAGTGAGGGGCCTCCAGACGTGAGGTACGTCGTGAGGGAGGTACTGAAGAGACATCATGACCCCAACCAGGCCTGTAGGTTGGTGTAGGCAGAGTTAATGAGAACTTGGGAGAGGGTGTATTGAACTGGATGGAGGGGAAGTTAGAAGGAGTGTGCTAATATCACCAAGATCCCAAAGAGGGAAGAGGGGTGTCTACAGCACACCTCCACTGATCCTTAGGACATGAAAAAAAGAGGGGAGGGACAGGCACTGCATTTTACCTAAATGGGGTGGCAGGCAACTGAGACTGTCACATGGAATGTATATCCACAGTACTCAGGTAAGGAATGAGGCGTGGCAGTGGTCCATGGGGGGGCAGGGATCACAGTACAGAAAGGTAGTAAAACAGCTTGGTAGGGTAGTAGGGCAGAGGGAAGGGAAAGGAAAGGAGAGAGGGATGCCAGGGACAGACTACCTTAGGTAATTTAGTTCTGGTAACAGATAGGGTGGCTCAGCCTCCTAAGTCAGGTCATGCACAGCAGTAAAGCCGGGAACTAATACAACTTCATAAGATGCACTAGGAACATAGTTACAACATGTTACAAAACTGAAAGAACCCCTGTGGCAGACACTGCGATAGTCAAGAATATCTCCAGCTTGTGACAGACAAGGTACCAAATGGCGTCACATTACCAAGTCAGAAAAGTCTCCACTGATTAGCAAGTAGGATACAGAAAAGTCAGTGTAGCAGGGCTAAAAACTCTGTTAAGGGTCCCATGGAAACTACTGGGGCCCTGTGAGTTAGATAGATAAAAGTCAGTTCAGAACTGGGTACAACTATGAGCTGAATCCCCACATGACCCAGGCAAGTCTCAACATTGATGCCAAAAGCCTCGTGTTGTAGACAAAACAAGAATGCAGGACTGGAGTATGGCTCAAGGTCGGAATTCCCCTTGCCCCCCGTCCCCCAGGTAATCCACAAACTCCCACCCAGAGCATGAACAAACTGACAAATTAAAGTTTTTAAAGCTTTGACAGTAGGCACGGCCCGTAGGTGAAGGGGCACCTACCAGCACCTGGGTGATGTCACCTCCGCTACCCATATTTGGTAAATGAAGAGCCAAGCAGTGGGGCACTGGTCAGACTCCTTCTGCTGTGCTGCTGAGTATGGCCTGAGGTACTGTGTAACTATCTGCTGTACAGAGGTAGTGAACCAGACCCTTGCTGCACCATGGATCCCAGCATACAGAGTCATGACACACATGGTCGCTCCACGTGCAACCAATCGGAACAAGGCTGAATACTGGTAGCAGGGCTGATAGTATCATGGCCACCATGTCTGCGAGGCCACGAGATGGGATGAGCTGAAATCTTCTCCCCACATCTCAGTCCCAAGCCAGGTACACAGCACAGCCCAGCATCAATGAAAACAGGCTTAGGAGCTCAGCACCAGATGAGGGCCAGCTGCTGCTGGAAACTGGCCTCACACAGGGAAGAACACAGTAAGCAGCAAAAATTCTCTAACAGGTACCTGTCGCCAAACCACAGCTCCAGGGCAGGGAGCGGGAAGGGACAATCAGGGACCATCCCTACTTCTGTGAGGTTAAGAGTGGCATGGTGAGTACTAGCTAGTACCCACCATCCTCAGGCACTGTCAGATGGCTCTCTAGTACCCAAGGGCACCTAATCCCTACCAGCTTTCCTACTGGCAGTACACATTACTTCCAGGACAGGTGCCCCTCCTGGGTGTGAGCACCAAAACATCTCCCTGAACTCTCCGCATCTCTCTGACCCTTGGGCACAATGAGGGCTATCTAATCTGCTCTATTAGCACCTTCCCTCTTCTACATCCCTGGAGATGATACCCGAGCGTCAGTCTACTAACTCATTCTAGTGAACTACCACTTTTCCCTCCTGTAAGGAGGTGGTTGCTCCATACATGCAGATGTGAAGTTTATTTTTCTAAGTGAGTGGCTGCTGGGACATCTTAAAAGCCCTGCCCTGATGGGGGTACTGTGTGAGAATATCGTGGGGAAAGTGATATCAACCAACTGAAAGGGCAGTAGGACAGAGAATGATACACAAAAGCATGGCTATGGTTCTTTCTTGAGTAAATACGTACGCTTGTGAAACGGAGGATCATAAACAAATGTGACTAAAGTCTGAAATCAAGAAATGCTAAACAAGGTTTGATTTTTTTTCTGTAATTGGCACTTTTGCCTTATAATGACTAGAGAGAGTATAAGCAGTGCCCCCCCAAAAAGATGGAATTCTTCAAGTTCCGATTATAAAAGCTTATTTGGAAGGTTAAGGCCTCATTTCTAGCGGAGCAACAAAGGAGATGTCACTTCACAATATTCAGTTGACTTCTGAAGAACGTGTGGCACTTGCACTGTGTTAGACGTCAAGGCCCAAGACTGACAGGCTGGAAAGAACGTGGTTTTAACACTGCAACCCCCCCCCCCCACACACACACACACACGGGAGGTTTATTTTTTCCCAGGCCAATTATTCACTAACTGGGAGGGTTGAGGCAGAAGCCCTATTCTCCCTTGAAAAGTGGATGCCAGAGAAGCAGAGAGCTGCTGTGTCCCCCAAAGGGCACACCAACCAGATCAGGCTTATTGTGGTTTGGGGCAGGGGTTAAGCACAGTCAGCCTTACCGTGGATGAAGGGGCCTTTTATTCCAATGATGGGTCCCACAATACTTAATGAACTTGGCTGTTACTTGGGTTTTTGCTCAAGCTTTTGTTTAAAGCCGGAGGAAATGTGAAGGGGCAAGACAGAGTGAAAGAAAAAGGAGAGAGAGAGAGAGAGAGAACTGAAAGGGGAATAGATGGAAGATGAGCGAAGGAACACACCCTGCTAATGTGACACATTTATGTTTTCAATAGGAGCAAAATATGTGCAGGATTTCTTTTTCTCTCCAGCTCAAAGGAAGAAAAAGCTCTCCAGGTAGCCTTCGTGAAAACACAGTGAAACTCACTGAAGCAAAAAAGAAAGAAAAGAATACAGTTGTGAATTGAATGCATCAGTGCTGCCAGTACCCGTTACTCAAGTCACACTGTAGTACATGAAATGCTATCTATACTAGTAGGAATCACATTTTCCCCCACTGCTGCCGAAATTAACAGGTCTCTGCCAGGGGTTGAAATCTTCAATGATCCTGGGTCTGACACTTATTATTTTATTTATCCTGGACCACCAAAGGGAAATTTTACTGGTCCACTGGACCAGAGGGAGACTAGGGAACCACCGGAACTGACATCCGACACTCTGATCAAGCAGAGGTAAATACAGTCTATATCAAGTTTGAGAGATTATTTGCAAACAGTAACTGCAAGCTTAAGAATACAAGTAACATAGCTGTAATTACAAGTAACAGAAATGTAATTAACTGTGTTTGTTACTATATGTTACTTGTATTCGTTGTACTTGATGTTAAATGTCAGGCATGGCTGAATAAGTGCTGTGCCCAGTCCATCTTCTGGTTAAAAATGAAATAATTATTTGTCTACCTGCTATTTATCTATTGCCCATTTGTTTTACAATCTACGACTTTTAAACTTTTATTAGTTAATTTAACATAAGTTCAGATCTGACCAAATGGCAATGTAAATCAGCACTTTTGAAATCTATTTCAGCTGTTGTATGTGTTAAGTAAACTGTGATAAGTATAACTGCTATTTTTTTATTATTGAGTTTTTAGTTTTAACATTCAAGACATGTTACGACAGGAGCATTTACAATACTTCAGGCACTGTCAGTTAACATTCTTTTACCCGATTTTATAGGTATGTTAACAGATACCATTCTTACTTAGGCAACCCCACCCTCTCCTCCCTGGAATCCCATTCTAAGGACAAAATTCTGGATCGGCCTCCATTAGATAAAAGATCCATCTCTGCCATTTTATTCTAAATGTCTCCTCCTTGTCTGCCATTTCAGCAGACATAGATTCCATGTGGTAGATATGTGTCATTATTCTTCTCCAGTCACCAATTTCTGTGGTTTTAGTTGTCATCCACCTCCTTGTTATGGTCTTCTTTGCTGCCAGCAGGTATGTGGGTATCAGGGTTTTGGTCCAGGGGAGAAGAGTGGTCCGGATGTATATCTAATAAAAACATTTCCGCTGTAATCTCTATTGTCTCTCCTATACTTTTTGACATTTCTGTTTGTCAGGGAATCCAAACTGGCATCAGTAATGGGCACTGCCACATGATGTGTGCCAAGTTTGCCAACTAGCAGCCGCATTCCCAACACCTTCCAAACCCCTCAGGCAAGCATTTAATAAGTTCTGCAGGTGAACGGAAGTATCTACACCAACACTTCCAGGACAATTCTCTCAGAGAGTTTGAGGAGGTAATCTTTATGGCAGCTAAAGCTGCTGCTGACCACTGTTCGGCTGGAACCATCTGGTCTAGGTCTTTGTTCCAACTATGCAATATAGTGTTTGTAGTTTCTGAGGTTAAATCTCTCAGCATTTTATACAGGGATCCTATAAGGTGTCCCCAGTGGTTCCCCCGAACATGGTCAATATATAGTTTGAGGAGGGGAGGAGTCGGGCATGGAATTCTAGCCAAAATGACTCGGCTTCTCAAAATGTAATTTCTAATTTGAAAATACCTAAATCAGTCTGTTTTTGGTAGCCCATATTTGAGGGCCAATTCCTCAAACGAGAAGACTCCTGAAGGCCCTAAGAACTGAAACACTTGTTCCAGTCCCAACTGTCGCCGTGAGTATAATTGCTATTTTGTACTTCTGTATAGCGTATTGTTTTTATGTCACTGTTAAAAATATTATATAATGATTACTGTTTATTTATCTAGGCATGGCTGAAAATTGGGACTTTGGCCCAGTCTAATCTCTTGTAAAAATCAATCAATCAATAACTAAAATAAAATACAAAGTCAGCAGTCTTAGTTTTTTCAATTGTCGAGACAGACCAGTGAAAGTATTTATAGGACTAGTGATTTTGCAAGATTCTGATCCTGCACTAATTGCCACTGAGAAAACTTTTTAAACCGTATCTGCTGCTGGAGAGCTTCAAAGCAGGCCTAACAACCTATTTGTTTCAGCAAGCATTCAGCATTTAGTGATTATTTTATCTGACTTACTTAAATTGGTATTGTAAAAAATTTTAGACTGTGTTGTTCTGTTTTATATGATATTTTAATAATGTATAGCGCTTTGATTTTTAGAAATGCACTCTACAAATAAAGCCTATTATTATACTGTATCAAGAGGGATGGATTTCACCACATGGAGAAGCTTGTGGTGGACCTCGTTCATTATCAGTATGTGACAAGGCTGTACAATGTTTCAGCCAGGAAACTCAGGTGGGGGGGGGGGGGTACAAGTAAACATGTATGTTTTATACTATTATACTCTGGGGATAGCTGGGAGCAGCATTCATTAAGCCCTTGCCAGATCACCAAGAAGCAGCACGGGTGTGGGCTGTAAAGGCAGCACCTTGTCCACTGTCCTAGCTGGCAGGTGGCTGCAATAGCAACCTAGACTGATGGGAGGTAGACACCGTCGAAAAAATATAAGGACAGCCAGTGTGAGTAGTCTGATCAGCTGCAGAAATGGGTACAAGCAGGAACCCACATGAAACTGGATGCTGCATCTCAGCTGGGCTATCCTGGGTAAATAAATTGTAAACGCCATTGGAAATGCAAGACAGGAGAGAGCAGAGGTACACTGCGTTTCACCTTATGCCATCCAGACCACTTTAACATGCACCAGTGTGAGATGTTACAAACATTGTTTAATGAGAAGTGTTGCCAATTGATTCTAGGGACCTGAATTGGCAACAAGGAGAGGAAACCTCTAGGCACCTGAAAACAAGTGATGTATCTGTTCGTTCCAGGCATATTAATTCTGCTGTGGTGTATACTTCTTCCTCACAGCCCTCCATTTAGTGATTAAACAAATACTGCACCTAGTTGTTCTATAAAAGACAACACTTTCCTTCCTTTTGAGAGTGTATCCATACATTTACAACTCACAAACTGAAAGAAATACCACTTCCTCACATTACCTTTAATCCCCCATCCCCAACATTGGCATAGGGTTGTGACTTCTAGTTTAATACTGTCAACCCTTTTTGCATCATATTATTTCTAGCTGAAACCCCACATTTCAGGATTGCTTACCTTCTCTAAAACTCACAGATGTTGTCGGCTGTTTGATCTGCTTCCTTTCTTAACCGAACTAAAATGCACGGGAATGGTGGGTGCAGTTGTGCCCAACCTTGATTTGCTTCAAATCCTTGATCTACTCTTACTGCATACATCCAGAACATTAGGAACACGCCCAAACAGTGCAACCACTCATGACACAATAGCGTCCTCTCCTCCCACAGCATCACAAATGGCTAGACTGAGTCAGGGCATTCCCAAGTCCACAAAATATGCAGCGAGAGTTGATCAAAGACTATAAACAAGCATGTTTCTGTGTGATAACACCAGTATGGTGGGTATTCAGTTTTTTACTTTTAAAATGAAAAAAAAAAAAAAAAGGAATCAAAGTACCAGCTACATCAGCAATCTCTACAGAACGTCAGCAATTAAAACGTGTTTTTAATCTAGGGACAATCTAAGGCCTAAACGGTTGACAAAGTCCCTTTAAGTATGACCTTCTGACATCACTAAGAAGTCGTGACTGCTTAAGTCAAGAAAACAGAGAGACTGGGAAATATTTCATAGTCATGTGAAAAGTTTGCATGTTTGTCTAGTTATGACAGGTTCTCATTCACACTCATTTGTGATGAACTTAGAAAATAGTTTGCAAAGGTTTTACAAACTGAGTACATAAAAATGAATCATCACTTCCACCCCTCTCAATTTTTACTTAACAGGTTTTCCATGCTAACAAAAATGTAAACAGCCCGACCGGTGCCCCAGGAGACATGGACTATCTCTATTAAATGAATACTGTACATGCTCTACCCAAAAACGAGGAGAAAAAAAACCCACACATCTCAATTTTGAAAAAAGACCATTTTGAACAGCATGTTCATTAGCACACCTCAGGTGTCTGGTGACAACCAGGCTCACTCAAGCTTCGCTATCATGGTACAACTGCACAACCAGAAACGCTCGACGAGGTAACAGAACTATTTATCCACAGCTGCCTGCTCATTCTTATCATCCAATGCTTTTAAAGAAGAATAGGAGTTGCTAGAGGGGAGACAGGAATGTTCACAATGCAATTCAACCCACAGGATGAATAAAACAGAGATTACTGGATGGGCAACTATGCACAACCCGTGTGTTCTTGCCACAGAGGGGTTATGATTCCCTGTGACCTCAAGAGCGAAGCTCGAGAGGTCTGTGAGAATCAGAACTGCAAGGTGTCAGGACACACTGGTTGGGCATCGAGTTGCCCATCCAGTATTTTTTATAGCATATGGTGCTTCTAATAATAATAAAACAATTTGATGTTTTTTTATAGAAAAATAAATCTTTGTTGCTGCATCTAACTCTGAGTTTTAAGGTTGGTTGCTGGGGTCAGTGGTGTGGTAGGCAGGGACCAGACATCCCGTTTATAGTGCGGGATGCTACTGGCTGTTCATTGCGTTAGGCCAGAAAAAAAAAAAATGGCAGCCACATCTCTCGTAAAGCGAGAGGACTGTGACTGAGAGGAATCGTTTTTTGTTTCGGTGAGTAATTTATATGTCTGGTTGATCCTGCAGTTGTACATTTTCTCACAGGGTAAAACAGCTGGTTGATCCTGCATTTTTCCCTCATATCTGGTTGATCCTATTCCGAGTTGCGGGTTCAGCTAATTGTGCCGCCGCTGCATATGTATATCTGGTTGATCCAGTCATTTCTGTTGCCTGTGGCTCATGCACTTCTCAAATCAGCTGGAATGCTGTTGTTCCAGAGAAGGGTTGAACAGAGTTCCATGACCTTTGAACTGTGGCACAACAACATTTCAGCCATGATGAAAATCGAGGTGGAGCAACGTTCCACCATACACTATAACTAAGTTGCAAACTACACAATACTAACTAAATACTACGTGGTATTACTGAAATTCAGAAAAAAGCAAAAAAAAAAAAAAAAAATTATAAAAATCTTTGTGACAACTTGCAATATATTTTGCATGTATGTATTTTATTATTTATCATCATCTATGCCTCTATAAAGTATTTTGGTTGAGGGGAAGGTCTGGTGGAAACTGAAAATTACAGTCCTCTGTTTCATGCCTTGGGGCACTTACCTAGGAGTGGCCTTTGTGCAAAGTCATTTTTTCTGTCCTGTAAAGGCCCTCTGTTTTGGCTAAACTTCAAAAGACGGAGTTCCTTACATAGAAGAAAAAAAAAGGACCGTAAACAGGACCAAGGCAGAGTAAGGCACTTCAAGCTGTGCTAGACGTCAGGATAACAAAGCAAGTTGAGTATACAAATCTAGTTTGGATCAGTCTGGGAAAAATGTTGTCCCAAGAGATCAAAAGAAGGGACAGGGTGTGATGTCAGAGAGGCCTGTCCTATGATGTGGGGACAGTGGGCCAGACAGCCGAAGGTATTTCTGTTGTATGTTTGCAATGAGAATTAGTTTTGTTTGGAATTTTGAACTAGTAACATTGCAGGTTTGAGTCTGCCATAACTCACCAGTTCACAGTTGGGTTAAGTTTCTTCTACTCAGAATTCAGTTAACTCTGAGTTAGGTTTTCCTGTGTGATCTCTATTTTTTTCAAAAGTGTTTATATTCATCTCTGCAGAAATATTGTATTCTCCATAGTTTTTGTGTGCATTATCCTCTAACATTTGTAAATATTGTGGAATATTAAATGTTATTTTATATACTCCTTGCTTTCTGTGACAGAGTCATTTCAGGTATAAATAACCAGAGGTAAATTGGCAAGTCTGTGATCTCTTTCCAAAGAGACAGACTATAAAGTTAGCATAGTTTTTGTTTTCATAATCACTGTTTACTAAATGTTTATGTTGTCCATGACAAACATCAACAACAATACAGTGTCAGCAGATCAGTCTTGTACAGAAACCAGAGAGGCTCAGGCTAATTTATATAGAGTGTGAATTAACTTAAGTCCAGGTATACCCGTCAGTTCTAGTTCAGCATGTACAACAGACCAACATTAAACCATCCATCCTATTCCACACCAAAGTTACCATATTTTAAAACAAAGTGTTCACAGCTATTATAACAGGGGTGGGTCATTTGTCCTTTGGGAAAAAGCATTGTACTGTATGAACAGTGGCTCTTGTGGGATTCGGACACAGTGATACCGAGCATGAGATTGCAGCATTCTAAGGTAACCATTCAGGCGTTTGAATGGCTGTGAGAACTGGCAGCGATGCAGACCAAGTTCTGGGAAAGAATCATCATGTCATTTTATGTATCAATACAAACAAATAGTATCAATACAGTCTGATGATACAAAACAAATTAGTATTGATACAAAATGCATTTGTCAGTTTTTGGCTGTGATGGAACTAAAAAACATCTATCGATAATATACTCAAAAAAAGGTTTCAAATAGTATC
This sequence comes from Neoceratodus forsteri, assembly GCA_016271365.2. Taxonomy (NCBI): domain Eukaryota; kingdom Metazoa; phylum Chordata; order Ceratodontiformes; family Ceratodontidae; genus Neoceratodus; species Neoceratodus forsteri. The sequence continues at coordinate 517,470,712 of CM028137.1, forward strand.
AATTCATAAAAAGGTATCAATAGGTCAAACTCCTAACCAACTGACTTCAAGCTTTCATTAGACGAAATTAAGTTTCTAGCTCTTAACGATTCCAATGTCGGACTGGCTAGAGTTGTGAGACTTCTGGCAGCAGCCCGAGTGCTGGACAGCCATAGGTCAGAAAAAGCTAGGTAACAAAACAAAAAATAAAACAAAACAAGTCCATCTATTCACACATGCTGGAGTGCTTTTCAGCGATATAAGTGATCACTGCCCCATCGCAGGGGTAAGATCCTCCAGCAAAACAACCCCTGCAAAATTCCTAATGAGGAGATCCAAGAAAAACATCAATATTGAAGGATATTTGCATGATCTAGCTCACTCTCCAAGCTGGCAAGAGTTTTATCTTGCTCATTCTGTGGAAAAAGCACATCAGGTGCTAAACAGCATTATAATAAGTGCCCTTAACATCCATGCCCCAATCTCTAGTATCCGAATAAAAAACAAATCCTGTCGTTGGTTTTCAGCTGACCTCAAAGCTGCACTGCTGGAGACAAACTCTGGAAAATGGCAAGAAAAACCAAGAATGCAAATGACTAGATGATCTTTAGGAAAGCCAGGAATAGATGCACCAAGAAAGTTAGGGATGCAAAGGCTGCCTTCTACTTGGCTGAGCTCGACTCCTCCTATCATAATCCTGCTAGGTTTTGGGGTACCATCAAGGGTATGGTTGGGCAGGATTCTAGCACCTCCCTACCAACTCCAATTACACCACAGTAATGGCCCTATCTCTGGCAAAATGGAAATTCTGGGCGCCTTCAATAACCACTTCTGGCTGGCCTTGCCTTTGACACCTCTCCAGCTAACATGCTCGTGAACAATTAAGCTCCCAGTACACTGGTGCTCAGAGCGCTGACTCTTCCTTCAGCTTCAAATCTGTACTGTTGAAGCAAGTAGCGGACCTACTATGGCAGCTGGATATCAAAAAAAGCGCAGGGGCAGACTCTCTGGACCCCTACTTTCTAAAGATTGCATCCCATGTACTTGCAGTCCTCCTAACACATCTCTTTAACCTATCTTTAAACTCTAGTTCTATTCCCACACTGTGGAAGACAGCCCCCAAGTGGTTCCCCTTCAAAAATCAGGGGACCCTATGGACCTTAATAATTACAGGCCCATTTCCATTCTACCAGTGCTATCCAAGATGCTGGAGAAATTAGTGAGTACCCAGTTAAGGGAATATCTTGACGATGCTAACCTCCTGAATCCAGCTCAATCTGGATTCAGGGCCAAGCATAGCACTATCACTACACTAGCCAAGGTCACAAATGACTGGCAAACCGAATTAGATAAAAAGAATAATGTCTGTGCAGTATTTCTTTGACCTGAGCAAAGCATTCGACACTGTGGACCACAAGCTTCTACTATCATCCTTGCACTCCATTGGCCTAGATCCACCCTCCCTTAAGTGGTTCAGGTGTTATCTTACCGGTAGGTCACAGCAGGTAAAAGCTGAAGGTGACCTAACCCCATTAAAACCACTGTTAAGAGGAATCCCCCAAGGTTCTATCCTGGGTCCTATCCTTTTTTGCCATCTATATAAATAATATTGATTCAATCCTCACCAAATCCTCTGTACACCTCTTTGCTGATGACACTGTTTTGTATGTCAGCAACCCTTCTTCTGCAGCTGCCTGTGAAATCCTACAAACAGAATTCTCCTTGTTACAATATCAGCTACTTGAGAAAAAGCTTCTGTTAAATGCAAAGAAAACTAAAGCAATGATATTCACAAATCAAAGCTCCACCAGCACCTCCTCTTCAATCATTCTCCCCCAGCTATGCACTATACTTGGAGAAAATCTGGAGTATGTAGAAAAATTCAAATACCTAGGTGTGTGGATTGACAGCAGACTTGACTTCACTCATCATTTAGAAGAACTGCTAAAAAAGCTTCGCCAAAGGCTTGGCCTTTTCTATAGATTAAAACCCTTCCTAAACAGAGATTCAAAGATGAGGTTAGTCCAGGCCATTTTTCTCTCAGTTGTTGACTATGCAGACTTCCTTTATAGTCAATGCCCCATCTCCTAGCTACACAAGTTGGATACCTTATACCATAGAGCAATAAGATTCATAACAGATCTGCCATCTAATACCCATCATTGTTCTCTTTATGCTGCAGTTGGATGGGTTTCCCTACACCTCAGAAGGAACAGAAATGCAGCTCTATGGATTTACAGAGCGCTATCAAAAAAACTTCCAAACTATATTCTGGACTGCTTCACCCAGACCATTCCTAGCTCCTATGCCCTAAGAAGCAACAACATCATCCTGTTCAAATTGCCCAAATTCAACACCTGGCTAGGGAGGGCAGCAATCAGCTATTCTCTAGCTATAGCATGGAACACCCTACAAAAATCCCTAAAACTGTCCAATATTATACCAATTGCATCCTTTAAACAGTGTTGTACAGTTTTCTTCACAGAGAAATGCAGTTGCTACCGCTAGAGCTAGCTTTGTCATCTCACAATCTCCCTCCCAAAAATTCACCATATATGGCATAATCTTTGTTCTTCAGTTCTCCCTCCCAGGCAGACACCATATCTTATGGCACCCAGTAATACCTTTCACCATCCTAGTATTACATTATGCTGTGTGTCTGCCATGGCCCCTCCACTGGGATATGTATACACTGTATATACTGTAAATATTAGCTTAACTTTCCTACAATCCATTTTATCATGTGAATTTTACTGTACATCACTGTGTTTATAAATGTTTTTTTCCCCTGTATGTATAACTGTATGTTAGAACAAGATGCTTCCCTGGACTAATGGTGCACAGGGCTAAGCATGAGGTATATCAGCTGGCAAAGGATTGTGGGGGTTCCCCAGACATACTGGTCCACCTGGGTACAAATGACATTGAGGGAAATAGCGAGCTAGAGATACAGGCAAGATTCAGGGAGCTCGCCAGGGTCTGTCATGACATAGGACGACAGTTTCCTTCTCAGAAATCCCACCAGTGCCAAGGGCTAGTGGGGAACACAAAAGGAAAATTAGGGAGATAAACCAGTGGCTCAGGGAGTGGTGTGAGGCCAGAGGGTATGGGTTGATGGGGGATTGGGGGGAGACCTGGGAGGATAAGGAGCTGTATGCTAGAGATAGACTACATCTCAATTTGGAGGGGGGAATCCTTAAGTTGAAAATTGAGGGGTTCATTGGTGAAAAGTGGGGTTTAAACTTGTGAAGGGGGGTGGGATGGGAGAAAAGGCTGTCAAGGGGGTGCCGATAAAGGAGGGACTCTGTCTCCACCCCCCTGGGGACCAGGAGGATTGCAGGAAAAGGCCAACTGGCAAAGTGCAGACCAGGGGAAAACAGAATCCCCATGGGAACATGAGCAGGGGAAATGGAACTATAGGGAAAGGGTGGAAGGTAGTCCTGCTAAATGCCAGGAGCTTGGGCAATAAAATGCCTGAGCTCCAGGCGATGCTAACTGAGGGAGCAGTGGATGTGGCAGCGGTCACTGAGACTTGGGCCACTGCAAGACATGCTGGGACCTGAACCTGGAGGGATACACTATGTTCAGGAAGGACAGCGGGAGGAAGGGAGGAGGGTAGCAATGATAGTCAAAACTGCATTGGTATAGGGGAGTAGAGGAGGCAGAGGGAACCGTGGAGGCGATTTGGTCACCTTGATAACAAGGGGGGCAAGAGAGTAAAAATAGGAGTAGTGTAAGACCCCTCCCTGGCGGAGGAGCTGGAGGACAGTCTGGTGGCAGATGTTAGGAGACACTGCAGACTGGGCAGAGGAACGTGGTGGTGTTGGGGACTTAAACATGCCAGGAACAGACTGGGAGACTATGACATCCTCTGTGACCAGGGAACAGAGGTTGCTGGATGTCTTTCAAGACACGCTCCTTAACTCAGCAGGTGAGGGAACCACCAGGAGGCACGGGTACTGGATGTGGTCCTGGCAGACAGTGACCAGATTGGGGCCTGGAGGTAAGGGACCCATTGGCGGGAGTGACCATGCCACGGTCTGGTTCTGCCTGGACCTAGGAGGGTAGAAGGCTGCACAAAGACGGAAGTAACCGACTTCAGGGGGCGGATTTTAAGGAAATGGAAGGATCCTTAAGAGCATTTGGATGGGATTGACAGACATGGACGCTGATAGTAGGTGGGAAATCATCAGGAGAGGGGTGCAGGATGACTAACAGCACCTGTGCAAGAGTAAGACTGAAAATGCGGTAGGGCCCAAAAATCCTGTTGGTGGACCAGGGAGGTCCAGGAGGTGGTGCGGGAAGAAAGCAGCCTATAAGAAATTCAAGTGCTCAAGGAGGAAAGGGATCGAGGGAGTAATGAAGCTGATGACTAGAAGGGCCACTAGAGTGGTGAGGGTGGCTAAGGCAAGGAAGGAGCAGAACCTGGCCAGGAAATTAGGAGAGGTAACAAGGGTTCTTTAGATACATTGGGGAAAACGAAGGTGAAGGGGCAGATTAGCTGGATTAAATCAGGGAGGGATGGGCACAAGACACGGGAAGCAGGCTGAGGTACTAAATGAGTACTTCACCTCAGTTTTCACCAGGGAAAATGGGGTGCTGCATCATACATGGGAGGAGACAGAGATACTGAGGAGGGGGACCCCACGATCGGCAGGTCTGGGAGAGAGGAGGCATCACTGGCAGGTAGGGGAGGGCTAAGCAGGAGAAGGGTACCGAAGTGGAAATCACAGCTGAGAGTTCGGGAAGCCCTCAGCTCCCTTAAGATGGAGAAAGCACCGGGCTGGATAAATTACATCCCAGAGTGCTGAAGGAACTTGCAGATGTCCTGGCAAAACCCTGGCAGAGCTTTTCACCACTCTCTGAGGACAGGGTGGGTGCCCCAAGACTGGAAGGTGGGCGCATATAGTGCCTATCCACAAGGGGATCAGGAGGTGGCAGCGAACTACAGGCCTGTCAGCCTGACCTCGGTGGTGGGCAAGGTGATGGAGGGCATTGTCAAGGAGAGGCTGAGGGTGGACCTGGATAGTCAGGGTGCCTGGATGATAGACAGCATGGATTCATCCCAGGGAAATCGTGTCAGACAAACCTGGTGGAGTTCTATGACTGGGTGACAAGTGCCTTGGACCTGGGTAGACCAGTGGATGTCCTCTTTCTGGACTTCAGCAAGGCATTTGACTCTGTTCCTCACGTGGGCTTGTTGGATAAGCTGGGAGAAATGGGGTGGGGAACCAGATGATCAGATGGATAGGCAATTGGCTCCAGGACCGGACCCAGAGGGTCGTAGTTGGTGGGATAGTCTTATCCCCAAGGAGGGTCACAGTGGGGTCCCACAGGGATCAGTCCTGGGCCCTTCTGTTCAACGCCTCACGTATCTGACATAAGGACAGGAATCAGGAGGAGATGTCTCTTTGCAGATGACTCAAACTGGGGCGGTGGTGGATGGGGAGGAGGGAGGGTGGCCCTACAGGGGGACCTGGAGGCTCTGGAAAGATGGTCTAGAAAGTGGAAGCTGAGGTTCAATGCAGGGAAATGCAAGGTACTCCACCTGGGGGCCAGAAACCCAGGTCAAGTGTACACCCTGGGGGATGCTACAAGTCTCGATGGCTGAGAGGGACCTGGGGGTGGTGGTGGATGTCAAGATGAGCAACTCTGAGACTTGTAGGAGGCAGCAGCCAAGGCCAACAGGATGCTGGGATGCATCGCTAGGGGATCACTCCAGAAGGAGGGAAGTGATACTCCTCTGTATAACTGCTTGGTGAGGCGCACCTGAGTACTGCTTGCAGTTTTGGAGGCCACACTTAAAGCGGGACATTAACCTCCTGGAGAGGGTCCAGAGGAGGCAACCAAAATGATTTGGGGCTTGGGGGACAGGACCTATGAGGAGAGGCTCGAAGAGCTAAATATGTACACATTGGAAGAGAGAAGGGACCGGGGGGACATGATAGAGGTCTTTAGGTACATGAAGAGGGTAAATAGGGGAGGAACAGTCAGGGTGCTTCGAAGGAAGGAGGAAGGGGCCACTAGCGGGCATGGCTGGAAGCTGGAGGGGGGAAGATTCAGGGGAGAAAGGAGGAGGTGCTACTTCACTGAGAGGGTGGTGGAGCCATGGAATGCACTGCCTAGGGGGCTGGTGGAGGCAGAGACAGTGGAGGGTTCAAGAGGGGTGGACAGGTACAGGGAAGGGTTCTGGAAGCAAAATCCAATGCAGCAAGAATATCCGGAACTGGGAAGGGAGAAGCCAGAGAAGGCGAAGGGGACAGCAAGGTCAGCACCCAGGTTGGGGACTGACCAAACGAGCAGACACGAAAGACCATTAGGCCTATTCTGCTGGCATTTTAGTATGTTAATATAACTGTTTTATATAAGTGTATTGATGTATCTGTTGTGTATCAACTGTTGAACCTTGACCTTATCAGGTCCATCTTGTAAATGAGCCTTGCTCAATGATGCTCGCCTGAATAAATAAAGATTTGATGATGATGATGAAGTTGCCAACTGCTATATAATGCACTAGGGTTGCTTGGAATGAGGGTACTGGATTTCAAGCTTTTTCTCGCAATTCAGAATTTCGATATTCAAGGCCAAAAATCCAAATTCCAAAAAAACTCCTTCAGAGTATTTAACCCCCCACACACACACACATACACACACACACTCACTCCCACCCAGTACAAAGTACACGGGAGTCTGTAATGGGTCAGAAATGCCCTCCAACAACATCTGTCACAACAACAGCACAACGCCCTAATATCGTAGCGCTGGTACAATTACATCTGAGGGGGGCCAGAATTCCATGCAAAATGCACTCAAACCATATACTAGAACTCACTTCTGGGCCTCGCATCAGTCTGTAAACACTTGCTGGTTAAAGTTCCATTGAAGCACATAAACATACAATCCCTCTGTACCGCCCTCAAACCCATCAGCAACGGGGAGAACAAGCTTATGCTAAATGGGACTGACTCTCCATAAAAAAATCACCAACAAGGAGTAGGGGGTCAGTATAATCATAATGTGTGCTGGTGCACAATCGAAGTACAACAAAAGATCCCCAACTGCACCTCCACACAGTTCCGACAAACACAAAGCTGGTGAGTTGCTGGGAGAAGGGGAGTTCCACCTGTAGCTTGGCATTAAATGTAAATGAGCTAATTCAGATGCTGGCCGGGGGGTGGGGGTGCTATTAACATGCTAGACAGGGAATGGGCCAAGGTTAAGTTAAGTGATGTTGCTGACATACTGATTCCCCCCCCCCACCCCCTTGCAATGTACCTTTCGCCCACTTCTGGGCATTCTGCCATGTGCCCTACTGGCACCTTCGTGGTCCTCCTGGTGGTCTTGTGGCACCCCCAAACTGTGCACCCTGCCTTTTCCTGCAGTCCCTTGTGTCCAGTAAAATCCTTTCCCTTGCCTGTTCCTTTCCTTTCCTCTCCTGGTACCAGTGTTCTGGTTCACAAGCCTGTGCTCCCCCACAGATCTGCTCATACAGGGTCTTTATCAGAAAGCACTATAACTTGCCACTGGGGATCTGTGTGACAATGAGCCACTGAGCACAGCTCAACAGGTAATTAGTATGCTTGCACCCAAGTTATCCTGGCTGGCTCTGCCCCTTTTTTCCAGTGGTGGTATAATGCGCACAACAGCACAGGGAAAGGCTTGTGACCTCGTTGTGTTTATCACAGTGGGGTGTACAGTTGCACAGTGACACAGTGCAGTCATTCTGACTAATCTGCATCACTAAACTACAACTGTGTATTAGGCCCCTGAGCTTTATCCAAAATACTATACCAAGACAGGATAGGATTCCCCTACAACACATAGGTCAGTTTTTAGAACAGGATCAGTGGGCAATAAAACAGACAGAGCTCACTGTGGCTTGCTGCAAAAGCCCTTGTTCCTGAAGCTTGTTAATCCCCAAGGAATTCCATCCAATTGTGTGGGAATCACGTCCCATGGAACTCCTGCAGTATGCTGCACCTGTTTTCCATGAAGTACTCCGATAAGAAAAGGCTCCCCTTTTACACTGTACAACAGCTGCAATCAGAGGATTTATTTAAATTAGCAACTAAATCAGGCAATCCAATCAGAGGTGTTTTTTTTGCAGCTACATTATGCGATTGTTTGCCATTTAACAGAGAAGGCAGTCTCCCTCTCTGCATTCTAAAATGGCTCAAACAAAAGGAGCTGGTGAATGGAAGGGAAAGGCACCATCAGGTAAAGGAACAGTTCACTCTTCAGAAGCGGTTGAGAGTGGTGGAAGGGTTGAAGCATATACGTTTTGTCTTAAACTGCGTAATAAAGTTTTATATTTTTGTATCATCATTTGGGGCCTCTGAGAATTATGTATTTATATGGAAATTGGAGTATCTTATGACTTAAATGTGGTCTCATTGTGGATTATTAAAAAACAGTGCACCCAAGGGAAGTGGTTCTAGCCCCCTAAGAATGCAGAAGGTGACACTCTTGCAGCGGTCTTCAGTTTCCACATAAATACATTACATTGTTCGTTTGTTTAGGCTTTGGTAACCGGGTAAGGCCCATTAGGCACAAACACCCGTTTTCAGGAGCAACCTGGGAGCACTGGGGAGGTTAAGTGACTTGCTCAGAGTTGCACAGTATACAAGTGGAGGCTGTGGGAATCAAACCCAGGTCTGCTGAATGTACCAAGCTCATTCACAGCTCATTATTCTAAACTTTATCAGCAAAAAAAAAAAAGTTTTAATAAAAGTAACAGACACCTCTGTCTCAACAATGCAATATTTCATGTTTTCAAGCACGGCAGTTAAAGCAGCAGTGCAAGATAAAAAAAAAACTGTGCTTTTTTCAACAGTTAATTCCCTGTGCTCTGTTGAGCATTCACCTGGTAACCTTTCTCGCCGGCACTGTATTATCACCAAGTAATTTGCTCAGTTGTCCTTTGTTTTTGTTTACATATCTTCCACTCGCCATGTTGAAAGCAGCAGTACTAGATAGGCAGCTGCCAGATTTACTGTGGCGCTACAAAACTGGAAACTGATCACTTCCTGATTATCTACTAATGCTGCTTTAATAAAGTGATTTGCAGTTTCCTGGAAACAATTACTTTTGGCATCAGCCTTACTTAAATCTTATAACACTCTCTTCAAAATGTTCAGTTTTGGACACTGCATTCTTTATTACACAAGACATTTACCTATAGACCAGATTTTTGCCTCACAATCTCCATCTGTTCCTTTTCCTGCTGCTTTCCTGCCCTGAAGTCATAACCCTTTGCTTGTGATGGCAAAAGCAGCAGATGACGTCATCACAGCAGGAATGAACAACATGAATAAATGAAGTCTAAGGGAAATGGATGCTGTTTTACTGAAAATGTGTTCAGTAACAGAAATTCAGGTCCCCCCCCCCAATCAAACTTTTTGGCATGAACAGTCAGCTGTACTGGTAGCAACAACTTATGGGTAATTCTGGATTTATGGAGTGAACTCCTAACTCCATATTGTTTGCGGTGTTGCAATGCAGCATAACTCAGTCCACAAACAGTTGGACAGTGGCACTATCAACAGAAATGTCCCTCTTCTGATGTGTCATTGTAATATTCTGTCCAGCTGGGGTTATCTGATACGCTTTCCCTGCCCCAGGGGTTCCACACTCTGTACCCAGTGTCTTTATCAGCCAGTCCACCATAAGAGGCACAAGGAATGATTTGGGGGTATTTAGTATAATGGAGATCTTTTGTGTTAAAATTGCATCTGTTTCTTCTTTCCCAGGATAGAGAATTTTTGCCACTGGAGAGTGCCCTGGTATTTGTACATGTAAGGTGATTTTGCAGCAGCCAGACTTTTAATTACTTGGTTCATGCTTAACACACAATTCCTTGGATTACCGAGTCCATTCCTGCTATTTAAACTGCAGGTCATGTTTTTTTCTCAGTGGAGTGCCACTGTACTACCTGTTTAAAGGGAACGGTCAGCACTAAGAGCTCCATACCCAAGTGTGGGACGAGTTCCAATTTGCACTTTGTGTACAAAAACTTTTTTTTTTTGTTTTGTTTTCGTGTTACTGCGGTATAGTAGATTGTATCAGACTATTTTTACTTATTTGCAGGCTGACATTTTCTGTCACTACAAATCCTAGAATATCCAGCATCCGATATCAGAGCAGGGCTACAGCAGTGGGAGAGTCAATGACTTGCAGTGCAAGTCAGGGTTTATATATGATTCAATCTTTTGTCTGCTGGTCCCACTTTCCTCCTGGGACCAAGTACAGTCACAGAATACTGTACTTATTCCCAGGAGAACAGCAGGACGGGCAAACATCTGATCGGAGCATATAAAAGCACTAACGTGCACTGCAGGCTATTGAATCTCTCAGTACTGTAACCCTGCTCTGAGATCAGCCGAAGGGGATTCTGGGATTTGCAGTTACAGAAAATGTTAGTATGTAACAGAAAATTCTGAACAGGAAATTTTAAACTGAGCATCAGAAGGTTTATTGAATGATAAGCAGGCTCAGAAAAGTTCAGTGCAAATGTCAAGCCTTACTATTCCATGCTGACTAGCAGTGAGCAACTATCTGGATGTGAACTGCTGTATGTGCTGTCATATGAAGCAACCCCTGCTAATAACGCAGAGTGCAAGCAAACATAATTGGAAGTGAAGGTAACAAAAGAAAGAGTCCTATTTGCAACAGTTATAAATTCAATATAACTAGTGTTATCCCTAGGTGGCGCTATCCCAAGAGCTACTACCCCTGCCTGCTTGGCTAGTAGCAGGTTAAGGGGCCTGAGTTCTGAAACAGGTGCCTCCACCCGGAGGTCAGGGTTGGTAGTGGTCAAGCTAACCTGGGCACAGCCCTCCGGGACACTGTAACCCCCCTCGTTCCTTACTAGTGGCTGGAACAATACACAATAATCACTTTCACAATAGCCCTGATACACCACACAAGTACCCACACTGTTTGCACTTACCACCAGGGCTTTCCTCTGGCCTGGCCCTTGGGACCCCATGTAAAACAAGGCTATACACAGCAAATAACAGTACAGTACTCTTGCACAAACTGGAACCACAGTCAGGGTAAATGCAAAAAAGCGTTAGATCCGATTTATTTAAGGGACTTGAACAAGGGAGTGGAGTAATCAGGATAATTTGCTTAAAGACTATATCAAACAAACAGTTATGCATGCCACTTCAGGGTCCATAAACAGTCACACAGTCTGGGTACCCAGATGGAGAATGGTGGGCTAGTCAGGTACGCTGCATCTAGTTGGGGACCTGTGATGGAAGAAAACAACATGCACAACACACACTATTTGTAATCCGGAGCCGGAGGGCTCAGTTTGTGAAAAGAAAACAACAAGACAATCAGGTGACACACTTTTAGATTAGGCTGTTATGTTGCAGGGAGCTACCCTGATGGTTACTCACGATACTCAAGCCTGGACACAGGCTGGATGAAAATCGAGACAGCAAGTGGTTAATCTCGAATGCCAGGAGAAGCAGGGCCCACACAAATCGCCGAGGCGTTGTTCCTGTTCAAGCGTGGAGTAGGGGGCTGGTCCCCAGGTAGGTCTCTCGTCGATGGCTTCCTCTGTGCAGCGGGTAGTCTGGCTGGGCCAGTGTGGCAAGGCCCCGGCCAAATGGAGAGAAATTCAGATACAGTCCATTTTGGGCTGGATACAGCTTCCAGCAAGCAGAACACTGTTCACACAGTGGGGAACCAAATCACGACCCACAAACAACTCGCAGCACATTTACATGCAATGAAATTCTACTGTACTAGGCAAACCGCTCTCCGGTCATGATCACAGAGTCTCTGCACAAACCGGGGATTCAAAAGCAGCTGGAAATCCTGACAGGCCGATCGCATTCAGCAAAATCTTCGGCCTTCTTTAGGTATGAGACTGGTAAAAAAATCAGTGGCTTACTTCGTTCTCGCAAACTTATATTTAGTCCAAAATAATTCTCTTCTCTCCCTCTCAGGGGCAGCAGGCAGACATGCAGGCCACAACTTAGGCCTTTCCACAGTTCTCCCACATGAAACTACTCAGACGGCTGCTTGACTGTCTCAAACTGTTGCCTCTTCAGCTCCCAACTTAGATCTGACTCAACTGCCAACAAGTCAGGGACTTTCCCCAGAATCCAAACGGTTCGGTTTGCTGATCTGTTTGTCAGTCACAACAAGGGCTCCCCCCTTCAGGTGCAAAAAGATGCCAAAAGCCCAAAACTACAATTCCTACAGATTTTGACTGCAGACAGCTCCTGTAGTCCGGCTCCATTTTAGGTCCCACCAGTACTGATTGGTCCAATTCGCAGTCCAGGACCAAGATAGTGGAGATAAGCAAAACAGTCCTTGCTGCAAAGAAGGCAGGTTAGACAAAACTACATTATCATTATCATTCTAAATGATTTTCAGCAAATAGTTACATCTTTCAACAGAGCTCCCTCTCAGATTACTCATGACTGCAATCCAGGCAGCTCTTAAAGAGACAGTACACAGAGGTGACACAGGCACGCTCTGGCAATCACATTTAAACTGCTAAAACACAGGACACCAGCCTGGCAGTGAGCATTTAGGCAAGCTCAAATAAGACTTTTCGGGAACCTCCATTTGTAGGGCGGTTACACTAGAAAAAAATGTTTGTCAGTTTTAAGACCCTAATAAAGGTACTTTTAAACTCCCATTTAAAATATAATTTCTCTGGCTCTCTCACATAAAGCTGAGTGAGCAGAAACCCTGCAGCTAAAATCCTAAAGCTGCGCTTCCCACCAAATCCTATTACTGTCTGTCGCTTATGGAACAGAGCTAAATTTATGCATCTGTCTCCGTGTGGAGATCAGCTGAATATGTGAAGCTCTGTCTTGAGTAGCAGCAGTTTTTGGTTTTCCCATTTTGACCTATGGAAGAAAACCAGGGCACAAAGAATCTCTCTACTGACTTAACTGTCTTCACACTGCCTACTGTCTCGAGTTTTGCACATAATCCTATACGAGGCCAGATGGAGGACATAATGTTGCCTCAAATTAGGTTAACAATGACTTTTTAAAATCTACTTAGGAATTATTAAATCCCTTCGGTTTCCAATTTAATATTTTTAGACAAGCACATCTTTAATTGTATAAAGCAGTGTCCTGTCCTTGATAACCCAATAATTAGATAAATGAGTCCAGGACAGCTGATTTATCAGTCCCGTACACAGTAGTGTTTTTTACTAATCACCCTGTATTGATCAAAGTAGCCCATTCTAGTAATCACAATCACATCATTGCAGTGCTGGATCTGGTGCTTGCAAATAAGGACACAACTGAAGACGTCACAGTGGGTAGTTCCACTGGCACTAATGATCACCGAACAGAGTGGCTCAACATAAAGACAGGAGCACAGTCGAACCACATGAGGATGAGGGTTCTGGACTTTAAGAGGGTGGATTAAAAAAAAATGGGTATCTCAGGAGCTGCTTAAAAGGAGCAGAGGAGTGCCAGGGAGGGGTAGAGGCACAGTGGGGGAATAGAAAGGAGGGAATAAGTAAAGAAACCAACCTATGCTTACATGAAGCAAGCAGAAGCAAAAAGAGGCCATTATGGTTCTCCAAGGAAGTGGCAAAAGAAAAAAAAAGTGTTCAAAAGATACAAGGAAACAGAGACAGGGAGGTTTATCTAAAGAAACAGAAGAAAGCAGGCAAGGTGGTGATGGGAGTAAAGGTACAGACAAACGAAAGGATTGCCGAAGGGGTTGCTACACAGGGGATAAGACTTTCTTCAGGTACATGAGTCAGAAGAGGAAAACAAGGGGAGGGACAGCAAGAATTAGAAGGGCAGAAGGGGAAGACTGTGCAGAAGGCTACCAAGAAAAAGCTGACATCTCAAATAGGTACTTCTGCTCATCTTCACACTGGAGAATGGAGGGGATGACCACCAGACAGAGAAAGTGACAAAGTGGGGGTGAGGGGGGGCACAGGTTCATTTTCAAAGGAAGGAGTGCTAAAAGTACTTGCAAAACTTTTTTTTTTTTTTTTTAATTCATCTTCATTGACAAATTAGGGTACAGAACACTATATCAGGAAGAAATCATCTTACAAAGATCTCACAGTATTACAACATCTTATTACATTGTAATTATCAAGAGATCTGTCATTTCATCACCAGTAGGAACAAGCAGTCGCACTTAATTAATTTTTTATGAAATCTGCAATATCGCATACATTATTATACACTTTGTACCAATATGCTTAGTTGGTATACAAGTTACGTTTTAGCTCTGGATGTGCATCCAACCAAAGCTGCCACTTAGTCCATCTGCAGATATAAATATGAGTTTTTTGGTTCACCTTGTATGTTATTTCCTCTAGATCTGAAATCCCTTGAATTATTTTCACCCAATGGTGAATCAGCGGGGGTTCAGCTTTAAGCCAATTGCGAGTGATAGTTTTATGTGTGGCAGCAATTAAAATGCCACATACTATGTACAGTGAATCTGCACCCCTCACTCCCCGTGGAGGAAGGCCCAGGGCCCCATTTGATAGCTCTAGTGGCGAATCCAGAGTGAAAAGGTCTTTTAAGGCAGTATTTATCTCCTGCTAAAAATGGTTGGAGGACGGGACAAGCCCAAAAAATATGTTTGTGGTGTGCTATCTGTTCTCCACATCCTCTCCAGCACATCCGAGAAAGGGAAGGGTCTCTCATGTTGTAGCGTTGGTGTGAGAAAAAAGCGTACCTTAACTTTCCAAACAAATTCTTGCCAGAGAGGAGATTAGGTGGTTTTAGTAGTTACGTGGAAGATCTTACACCATTCAACATCAGTCAAGGTTAGGACTCCCTCGTGTTGCCATTTGGTCTTAATATTTGTTAATGTATTGTTATCCAGCCCCCTTAGTGTCTTGCATAGCACAGAAATTAGCCCCTTCTGAGTCTGACCTTTAAGTATATTCTTAAGGATTTCTAGAACAGGGGCTGCCCTGGTTTGGTCCTGGTCTAGTTTCTGACAGTGATTAATATGTGAACTGAGTTGTAGGAATCTGAATTGGTCAGAGTTACGAAGCGCAAAGGAATCCCGAAATGTCCTGAACTCCACTGTTGTGCCGGCTGATGTTAGTTGGCCTAGTAATCTCAGGCCCACTCTGTCCCAGTTGCGGAATGTATGGTCTAATCTATTGGAAAAAAAGGAGGTATCCTATGCAAACCATTGTAGGGGCCACAGAGAGGTGGTCAGTTTACATTTTTGCCATGTCCTATGGACTGCTCTGAGTGTGTCCCGAATCGTCGTCAAGGCAGGATTCTTCCTACTACCTTTATCCACCAGATTCATTACTCTAGCTCCCAATGGGGGGTCCCCTTATTCCTCCCCCTGTTCTATTATTTTCCAGTTAGCCTGGTAAGAAGAGACTGACCACAGGAGGGCTATCTTCAGCTTTGCAGCTAGATAGTAATCCACCAAATTTGGAAGGGACCTGCAGCCCTTGTGTCCCAGGTCGCCCCTGAAAACAGGCACTTGTGCCTAGTGGGCCTTACCCATTTACCAAAGACTAAAATAAAAAAATAAATAAATAAAAAATAAAAATGCATCTGAAGGATCTGAAGTTTTATCCTGGGTTTGCTGTTGTCCCAAATCTATCTGGACAGCATTCTGTGCCAATTTTGGAATGGAGTTTTAGGAATGTAGGTGGGGAAAAAACTGAAATAGATACAAAAACCTTGGTAAAGATTTGTTACAATGGAATGCATTCTGGAGTACATGCGGAGGTTTATTAGAGACCATTTTTCTAAATCATTTAGCTAATCAGTGGAGTACAGTTGGCTTTAAATAGGTGAGATATGTTTTTGGTGATGGCTGTTCCTAAATATTTAATGTTAGTGGCCTTCGAATCAAGAGGAAGCATTTGAATGATGGACTGTGAGGGTTTGTAATACAAACTTAAGACCTCAGTCTGTGTTTTATTGAGGGTATAACCTGCATGCCTGCCAAATTCTTCCAGTATGGACCAGACTGGAGGAATTGATTGTTCCAGTTGAGGAAGGCATAGCAAGACATTGTCCGCATATAGGGAAATCTTATGGTTAGCCCCCCCAACCTCAACTCCCTTGCCAAACGAATAGCTTCAGCAAGAGGCTCAATGTATAGGGTGAAGAGCATGGGTGACAGAGGGCAACCTTGGTGGGTGCCCCTGTCTAGTCTAAATCTGAGACCCTCCGTTCACCGTGACATACGCTTGTGGTTTTGTATACAAGACTCCGACACTGTCTATGAATGGACGTGGGAAGGCCATGTATTCTAGTACTGTGAAGAGGAAACTCCAAGAAACTTTATTAAACGCCTTCTCTGCGTCCAGACTCATGAGACTGGCAGAGTTGCAAGTCATGTGTACAGCATCAATTACACGGATTGTGCATCGTATGCTATCCGGGGCTTGGCGGCCCGGGATAAAGCCTGTCTAATCTAATTTTATGATTTGGGGAAGGAGGGAGTCGAGTCTGGAAGCAATGATTGAGGTAAAAATTTTATAATCCGAATTGAGCAGGGAGATGGGATGATATGACCCGCATTCTGTGGGGCCCTTGCCTTGTTTATGGAGAACTGAAATTGTGGCATAGGGTTACCTTCCTGCCATATCTCCAAAAAAACTTTGACCAGAAGAGGGTCGGTTTCCTTTATAAATGTTCTGTAGAACTCTCCTCCGAATCCATCCGGTCCAGGTCACTTTCCTCTTTTTAGATTTTTGATTGTTGCTGTGATTTCAGCTTGAGTGATTGGGCTGATATGAGTCTGACTCTGCTCTTGTGTCATATTTGGTAACGATAGGGACCGGAAGAACGTCAGTTTATCTTCCACTGAAGTCTCTGTGGGGGACTGATATAATTTAGAATAGTACGTTACAAAGGCCTCCATGATTTGGTAACTTTTATATGAAACCATGCCAGATGCTAGGTTTCTAATTCGAGTTATGGTAGCTCTGGCCGCTTGTTGTTTGAGGTGAAACGCCAGGAGCTTTGTTGCCCTAGGCCCCCCTTCATAGTATTTTTGCTTTAGGTACCAGAGTGCCCTCTCAATTTCAGCTTTCTGCAGGTTTTGTACTTTATTGCCAAGTTCTTTTATTTCAGATTCTCTTCCCCTACACCCATTTAGTTTTTTGAGCTGTCTCCAGGGTTTCAAGTTGGGTGAGAAGGTCTGCCTGTTTTTGCTTTGCTAGTTTCTTTTTGTAGGTGGCTTGCGAGACTAGCTTACCCCTCACCATAGCCTTTACTGTATCCCACAAGATCTGGGGGGTTGTTCCTGGTTGGGTGTTCTCCTCTAGTGATTTTTTATTAGTTCTTTTATCTCAGTGACCACAGCTTTATCTTGTAACAAAGAGACATTTAGTCTCCAGTGTGTATTTTTCTGGGGAAGTCGTAACTCTACCTCTATGAAAATAGGGTGGTGGTCCGACAGGGTGGAGACTCCAACCCACATAGATGGGATGGCGGACATATCTTTTGAGAAAGTGATGAAGATGTCTAGTCTAGAAATGATTTTAAATCTTGGGGAGTAGTATGTGTAGTCTTGAGCTGTGGGGTATTTACTCCTCCAGATGTCTGTTAGACCTATTTCTGTTAGGACACTTTTAAACGAGTAGGCCTTCCGAACCTCGGGATTTGGGATCTGTGAAGTGGCCATTTTTCTATCGAATATTAAGCTCCAGTCTCCTCCTATAATTAGAAGGCCCCTCACTTTCTCAGCTATAAGCTGAATCAGGGATGTGTAAAAGGACAAGGGGGAGCTGGTGGGGCGTAGATGTTCACTAGTGTAACCATAGTGTCTTGGACTCTACCCAGTACTATAATATATCTGGCTCCGGGGACTTCGATAATCTCCTCTTGTTCAAATGGGAAGGAGACTGATAATACTGCCAACCCCGTTTTCTCCCTGTTTGTAGAGAGGTGTGAAACAGAGGAGGGAAAATCTTGGATTTTAACTTTAGGGCCTCAGAAGCATGGGTGTAGGCAGGCATACTCCAAGCACTCCATGGTGTGCAATTTTATTTAAGGGGGGTAACAAATAGGCTCTGAACTGCTTCCTTTTTCCATGACAACTAAAAGAAAATACTGAACCTTTCTGTAATTTTATTCATAGGAGTCAAAACTAGAAGGACTGGTCACTAATACTCTCTTTGCATCCCAAGGACAATACAACTTCACAGGCTCTGGGCTAGTATGTGGGTGTCTTAGGGAACAATGTATGGCATTTGCATTTACCCATGCATGGCAACAACCACTGTCATGAGATACAAAATTTGAATTTATTGTGCCAAATGAGGCAACAAACACAGTCCTGGTGTACATTTGTATAGTGTCTGGTTACACGGGGTAGGAGTGAGTCCACTTGGTGTGCAGATCTGAAATCCTGGTTACACCCCTGCTCAGAAGGGGACAAGTCGTTTCCTGTAAACGATTTACCTCACATTTTTGTGTTGTTAAAAACCTCAAGACTTGCTTCCTCTTAATGGGATTGGTGATTCCATTTATTTATTTATTTTTATACTCAAGTTTATTGACATCAAATGGGTACAAATACATTTATCATCATCAGGCTTCTCAATCACTCTAGTTCAGTTACAATTACTCTGTAGTACTATAATAAATTGTCACTTTTCAATACAGAGTTTTAAGGTTTTTCCAGTTTGTCCTTCAGCATTACCATTCCCTCAATGTAGAGCATGTTACATTAATATATTCTTGCCACCATAAGGTCCCAGTGGGTACCATTGGGCCAATGAATCCTTAGCCCATCCCCCACTCTCTCAGCTCCCCCCTCTAATTATTTCAAACCACATCAGGAGGGGACTGTTGGATGTATATCTTTCCACAAGAACCACTGTGTCCATCTCCTTATGTATAAATCTATTTTTTGATTTAATTTGTAGGTTATCTCCTCCATTTCATTAATCTCCTGTACTGTAGCGACCCAGCTCTGTATCTTTAGTGGGTTCAGTCTTAGCCATAGCGAGTTATAGTTTTATGTGCCGCCACAATAAGTATAGCCATAAATATAGGCGTCGGTGGAGCCAAGACCTGGGGGACCCCAGAATTAAGTTTGAGAAGCTCAGAGTTTGTGTTAAAGAAAAAACTTCCCGCAGGATGTTGCAGATCCCCTCCCAATAGTCCCTTAACCTTGGGCATTCCCAGAAAACGTGTACATATGTCACCTTCTCCTCTTTACATTGTCTCCAACATTCCAGGGCCTGCGCTGGATTTCTTTTATGCAAAGCAGAGGGGGCGAGGAAAAAGCGAGTTTTCACTTTCCATTCTAAATCCTGCCAATAGGGTGAGTTTGTGGCCTTGGTAGTAACTTGGAAAGCCCTGAGCCAGTCTCCCTCCTCCATGTCAACTCCACCCTCTTCCCTCCACCTGACTTTAATTTTATTTAAGGGATCTCTTTTCATTTGTGATAAGGCCCTGTACATATCTGAGATGAGGCCTTTCTGTATTTGTCCTGTCCGAATTTCACGGATACAATTTAGTAGAGGGGCCGCTTTAGATGAAGTATGGTCCCGATTTTGACAATAATTTATATAGGCCCTGATTTGTAAAAACCTGAAATGGTCTCTGTTCTCAAGTCCATAGGTTTCTTTAAGTGTGGCAAAATCTAGGACCTGCTTACCCTGCAGTAATTGATCTGGGTAGACTAGGCCCTGCCTCTCCCAGAGCCTATAGGTGTGGTCTAGCTTTGCCGGAAGGAAGTCCGGGGTCCAAGCTATTCTAATCAGGGGCCAAACAGACCGTCTCAACCCATATTTTTGCCAGATTCTGTGTGTGGCTGCTATGGTGTTCCTGACAGGCGTGAGTGGGTGAGGGGGGTATGTCCAGTTTGTTTTGGGACATTAGGGCTCTCACATCTAATGGAACTGCTCCCTCTGCTTCCGCTAATTCAATTGTTTTCCAATTTGACTTAAAATTAGGAGTGGACCAGATCAGGGCCATCTTTAATTGAGTAGCCAAATAATAGTCTTCCAAATCTGGCAGTGATCTACCTCCTACCTTCTTATGTGCTTGGAGTATCTTAAAGTTAATCCTGGGCTTCTTACCATTCCAGACAAAATTAGTTATTAACCTATTCCATTTCAGGAATTGAGATTTACTAATAAATATAGGAAGACACTGAAATAAGTAAAGGAATCTGGGAAGGATATTCATTGTGATTGTATGGATTCTGGAATACATTGGAAGATTGATTAGGGCCCACTTCTCGAAATCTTTCTTGATCTGGTCTATCAGGGGGTTTATAATTAGCCTCAAAGAGTCTGGAAGGATTCCTGGTTATTACCGTACCTAGGTATTTCATTCTCTCAGAGTCCCATTTTAGCAGATACATTTTGAATGTCTCCTGAGATGGAGTATAGTGGAAGCAGAGTACCTCTGTTTTGGATTTATTCAGAGGTATCCTGCGTGCCCACCAAACTCCTCCAGGATCGACCAGACTGCAGGGATGGATGATTCTGGGTTTGCCAATGTGAGGAGCACATCATCCGCGTATAGGGATACTCTCCTCCCCTTCCACCTCAATACCTCTTATGGTTACCGATTGGCGGATGGCCTCCGCTAGAGGCTCTATGTATAATGCAAATAGCAGTGGGGATAGAGGGCAGCCCTGCCTGGTTCCCCTGCTTAGCCTGAACCTTTCTGAAAGATTTCCATTCACTCGAATGTATGCTTGTGGGTTAGTATATAGAGCCTTTATACCCTCTATAAATGATGAGGGAAATCCATGGTCTCTAGTACCATGAACAAGCTCAAGAGACTTTATCAAAAGCCTTCTCCGCATCAAGGCTCATAAGACATGCTGGAGTATGGGTTCGATGTATTGCATCAATGGTGTCTATGGCGGATCGAACACTGTCTGCAGCTTGTCGTCCAGAGACAAATCCTGTTTGATCCATATTAATGAGACCTGGCAATTGCGTGTTTAGTCTAGAAGCTACGATTGAGGTTAGTATTTTGTAATCGACATTAAGCAGTGATATAGGCCTATATGATTCACATTTAGCCGCATCTTTATTCTCTTTATGAATTAAAGAAATTGTGGCATATTGCCAGGAGGGTGGACCGGGAGTTCCATCCTCCCAGACAGCTGAGTATACTTCTCGTAGGAGAGGGGACACCTCCTTTTTGAAAGTTTTATAAAATTCAGCACTGAACCCGTCAGGTCCGGGGCATTTACCTGGTTTTAGTTGCTTAATTGTATTTATAATTTCCAATTGGGAGATTGGTCTAGTTAGGGATTGACCCGCCTCCTCCGTCAGGGTGGGAAGTGAGAGGGATGAAAGGAACTCCAGTCTGTCTGTAGGAGGAGTTTCTTCGGGGGCCTGATAGAGCTTACTAAAATATGAAACAAAAGCATCTGAAATCTCTGTTAATCTGGTGCCCATCTTATTAGTGTTCGGAATTATTATTTTGGTAATAGCTGAATTTGCCTGGTGTCTCCTTAATCTGAAGGCCAATAGTTTTGTTGCCCGTGGACCTCCCTCATAAAATCTTTGCTTCAAGTAATGTAGGGACTTCTCTATCTCTGCCTTTTGTAGATCCTCCATCTCCTTCTTTTTTGTTTTATGTTCCTTGTCTCTATTTTTTCCCCATCTAAGTTTTTGACCAGCCTCCAGATGTTTAATCTGTTGCAAAAGTTCCTGTTGTTTTTGCTTATGTTCTCTTTTTCTTGCGGACGCAATGGCAATAAGCCTTCCCCTAATCGTAGCTTTAACAGTGTCCCACAATATCTGTGGGGAGATCCTCCCCTTATTATTCTCCCGCAGGGTTCTAGCAATGTGTTGCTTAATTTCTTGCACTACGTTCTTATCCTGAAGGAGAAAGCTGTTCAATCTCCAGTGTGTCTTTTTTTTTGGGAGGGAGAAGTCTACTTCCACAAATATCGGGTTATGATCGGACATTGTACATGTTCCTACCCAGATCTCAACAAACTCAGTGAGACATTGTGAAAAGGTGAGAAAGATATCCAGTCTGGAGAACACTTTAAACCTGGGAGAATAACAGGTATACGCCATAGTCCTGGGATACCTTTCCCTCCAGATATCTTTCAACCCACTCTGTTCTAATATTTTCTAAACAGAGTTGGCTTTTTTAGCATCTGCTGTAGGAATTTGGGATGTAGTGTTGAGCGCTCTGTTAAAAACTAGGTTCCAGTCTCCCCCTAGGACCAATATCCCCTCTGCCTTTTTGGCAATTAGGTGAATTAAAGAAGAGTAGAACGAGAGCGGTGACCCTGGAGGTGCATAGACGTTTACAAGGGTGACCCTAGTATCTTGTATTCTGCCAGTCACTATAATATATCTGGCTCCCTGGTCCTGCACCACCTCCTTCACCTCAAAAGGGAGGGATGCAGCAAGTAAAATTGCAACTCCCCTCTTTCTCCCCTTCTGGAGAGAAGAGTGGAACACCTGGGGGAATCTCCTAGATTTCAACTTCATTATTTCTTGCGGAGAGAGGTGTGTCTCCTGGAGAAAGTTAACCCCACACTCCTGTTGTGCTAAATATGTCATTAATCTTCTCCTTTTTATTGGGCTTGTGCAGCCATTTATGTTGAAAGACAAAACTCTAGTAAGTTGTTTACTCATGTGGCTTATTCATGTTTTGCCATCCTATTCTACATTGTTTTGCCTTTTTAAGTGAATCATGCCTGAAATCCTTGAAGCCATTAATAAAACTGTTACCCAAAGAATTAGCCACTCTACAACATAAGTGAACTTGTAAACATTGCAACTCATCATTTGCAACATGTTGCTTGAATTCAACTCTTACTAATCAAATAAAACCATAACTTTTCAGCAATGAGCAAGTGGAATAACTCCCATTCTCATTTAACCAAGTTGAATTTTGTTGACTTCCTAGGTTTAGCTGGGTATATCCCAGCCTAGATGCTATAGCCTCTGGTGCCGTTAAAAGGGAACTCAGTATTATCAAAGAAACCCTTTTAGTCCTAGGGAGTCCTCTGTTAGGACTTAGCATCGCAATACCTTTCCCCACTGAGCTGCTATGCCTCTGTCCCCCCCACCGCGACTCTTTATTTTAATCTGTCTTATAACAATTTTCGCCATTCTTCCTTTTTTGAAGCGAGCCAGCTGCACCTCTGCAATAATGATTTGCTGTGGCGATTTGCTGGGTCCCTGAGGTCTTAGGGTACTGCATGTCGCTTTTAGGGGCCTAGGGAAGCCGGTCTGGTTCGTCAGGTCTTCTTATCAGCCTTTGAGGATCAGGTGAGACACTCTCCACCCTCCTGAACCAGACGAGGCTTAAGTTTAGAAATACTACTAAAGGACCCTTATTGACCCAGCATTAATTTTGGCTCACTCCAGACTGCCGTTATATATCAGTTCATCTAAAATGTCACTTCTCTTCGGCAATAAAGCGGAGCTCGGCCGAACCCGCCCCCAGGTCCCAGCCTCCCGCCCCTCCTCCCAGACCCCACAGGTTCCTTCATCCCTCCTTATCTCTTCTGTTAGTCTCTACATCTGTCTTTAAATTTTCAAAGATTAATCTTCTACAGTCTTGAATGGTTCTCGCCTTTTCCCTTTTCCTCTCCGGTGACGAGGTTCAGAGTATTGTAAGATCCGTGTCGTCTCTTGATTTCCGGATGTTCAAGGTGGGGGGGTCCAGGGCAAAGACCAAGCGCAGCGGAAGAGAGGTAAAAAGGGAGAAAATCACTTCTTTGCAATTTCCCAGAGTACTCAGGAACCTGTTGCCTCCAGTTGATCAGAGTTTAAGTCCCCGTTCAGGTGCTGCGCTTTTTTATTTACTGTGGCCGGATCGCCATATTTCCGCAACAGCGAGGAGACATCCGATCGCAAGTTTGAAGCAGGAGCTCTCTTCAGGGATCCAGGAAGCATCGCTCCCTTTTGGGCTACCATCCACGCAGAGGCCATCAGATCTCTCTCCAACTTTCTTTATACAGAGTGGGTACCGGTATTGATATTGATTCAAGATATTGTGAAGCAGCAAGTAGATCAGGAAGATCTTTGTACCTTTATCTGTGGCTATCTTCAGTGCGCTGGGGAAAGGACTTTGGCCTTAATGGACTTAGCTAGTAGTGCTTTCCACTATAGGCCAAAGAGCCCTTGGGCCTCTTGTACTGTTGTGGTATAGTCATTATCTGGAAATTCTGTGTCCCCGATAGGTTAACTGTCCTTGCTGCCAGGCACTTCTCAGGACCTCTTCCTTGGCTTGGTAATAGGTAAAGCGAGCTATTATTGTTCTAGGTCAGCATTAGGATCCTGGGGCCTCGGGCTGAGGAGGCCGAGTCTGTGATCTGATCGAGAGCCAAGATCTTCGGGATCTTTAACACTTCCTATATTAACTCTTTCAAAAAGCTCCAGTATTTCCATGCTTATCCTCCATACCTTCTGGGATGCCATAGAATCTTACGTTTTGTCGTCTGGATCGCCTTCAGATCATCTATCTTCTGGGTCAGCTCCCTGTCTCTAGCAAGCAGATATAGAAGCAATCGATCTTGTCTATCTGATTGCTCTGAGTCTAGTGAAGGCTAGCTCCAACTGCTCCGTCCTGTGATCTACATTGCCCAACTCCGTTCTGAGGTCTGTTAATTTCTGGTCTATATTTTGGACCGTTAGTGCTGTCTGCATGATGGTTTTGACAAGCTCGTTTGGTAGGCCCGATTCATGCTGTATGGGAGCCTGGGGGCCGTCTGCTGCCGGTCGAGTCTCTGTGGGATCCTCTTGTTCCGCATGAAGCATTTCCCTCAGTTTTTGCACCGGAGTATTTAGTGCCTTGTTTGCTTTCATTCTGGTAGCTTTGGCTGGGGAAGGCATTAGTTTTTAAGTCGATGGCTTTAGATTTTAGTCGCGACGGGGTTGGAGCCAGCAGGCTAAGCCGCCATAGGTCCGATGACGTCACCGGAAGTCCCATTTATTTATTTATTTTGATACTTTTTTTTTTTTACACGCCCCCTTCTCACCCCGGTGCTTCCTCACCTTCAGGAGTCTCCTACGGCTTTGTGCGTCCCTGCTCGTCTGTCGGCATCAATTGCAGTCATCCCCCCACGCTGCCTTGGTTTGACCCCCAGGCGGGTAGGAGGCGGGGTCCCCCCCTTCCACCGCCCCGGGCGACTGAGTTTTCGTCGGGGATCCGTCATCCGTGCCGGCAGGGACCCTGGAATCGGGCCCTGAAGCTCCGTCTACAGGGAGCACCGGAGGGTATTTTCCTTTTTTCCGCCCATCCCCGTAGGACGTCTGCACGCTAGGAGAGCCTAGGAGCGATGCACGTCACAGCGTGCTAATGCTCCGGCTCCCGGTATATGTCCTCCCTCCCTGCTACATGCAGTCCTCGCTGCACCACCACCCGTGGTCACCCAGGTGGCAGTATCATAGCGGGACCTGCATCCCACCCCACCCGGAGGAGGAGGAGAGCAGCCTCTGGGCGCTTAATCCTCCTCCCCCCCGGCCGGCCTTCCAGTTCCCAGAGTCCGTTTCCGAACCCGTGTCGCTGGCGCCGCAAACGGTAACCCTACCGCTGTGCCGGCGGGCCGGCGATTCCATTTATTTTAAACGATAAAACTTTTGTATTCTTAGTAGCCATTATACCTATACAAAGCGCTAACCTCTGGTTGTACTTCCTGACTAGTAGTTATGTGACATGTCTCTGACAATTTTTATCTTCCTGTCTGTGCACCCTATTATAACATGAACTTGCAACACTGAACATTTTTTACAATTCAAAAAAACAAATACTGTTAATACCCCAAATGGGGCAACCTGACAGATAACACTCTTCTGTTGAACTTGTTTTTTAACATTACACTGCAGTAGCCCATGGCACCCCCACCTTTTGAAAGGCAGGGAGCAGTTTAACCCCATGGAAAGAGAAGTCTCAAGTCTGCTTCTACGGTTGCGCTGTGGTGAATCGATCAGCTTGAGCGTCATTGCCTCAGCGATGAGTCTTGTCATGCATATCGTGAGCATGAGCCAGCCCAAATTGCCTTGACAGTATTTCTTTGGCATGGCTGCATGGCCCGACATTAGCAGTCTATCTAGGCAGGGCCGCCGGCTTCCAAAGTTCTCCCCCTCAGACTGCAGAAAGGAAAGGTAAGGTAGGTCAAATTTTTTTCTTAAGCGCCTTTCGGCTTATCAAGGCGCTTTACAATAAAATCCAATATAAACAATAACAAAAATTCAAATCATACAGAAAAGGATTGATAAAACAAGTCTTAAAATCAGATTTAAAACTCATGATGGTCGGGCATTCTCTTAACCGACGAGGTAGAGAATTCCACAGGGTAGGTGTAGCATAAGAAAAGGCATGTGCCCCAGATGTTTTCAAATGAACCCTGGGAATCTCCAGCAATCCCTCGTCAGCGGATCAGAGTGAGCGGCGGGGCAGTAGGGAATCAGGAGCTCTAGCAGATATTGGGGTCCCAGCTCGTGTAGGACTTTGTAGATCAGCAAGCCGGCTTTAAAGGTGATCTGCCACTGTAGCGGCAGCCACTGCAGTTCGCGCACCACAGGCGTAATATGACTAGTCCTGGACGTACCAGTCAGAAGCCGGCCGCTGTGTTCTGCACCAGCTGCAAGTGGCAGATATTGACCCCAGGAAGCCCTGGGTAGAGGGCACTGCAGTAATCAAGGCAGGTGGTTACAAAGGTGTGGACCAATATAGGGAGGTCAGCCAGAGGAACCAGGTGTTTCACCCGGGTGATATTCCTTAGATGGTAAAAGGAATATTTAATGACAGCAGAGACCTGAGATTTCAAAGTCAAACCGGTATCGAAAATAACACCCAGGTTACGCACCCGATCTGAGGTCATGAGCTGGGCACCATCCATCCATAGACCAGAAGGTAGCCCAGTCCCAAGACCCGCCGCCAGACGACCCGGGTCCACAACCAATACATCAGTCTTGTCTGGATTTAACCTCAGCCAGCTAGTGCTCATCCAATCTTTGATCTCGGTTAGACAGTTGTGAATCACAGAGACCGCATCATCCTGTCTGGGCATAAAGGACCTATACAGTTGGGTATCATCTACATAACAGTGAAAACCCAAACTGTACTTCCTAATGATATCTCCCAATGGCAGCATGTGAACTGAAAACAACATGGGTGCCAATATGGAGCCCTGCAGCACCCCACAGGACAGGGGGAGGGCATCAGAGGAATAAATTCCAGTGACGACCCTCTGTAATCTGCCTGTGAGGAAAGATCGAAACCAATTTAAGACTGTGGAAGATAATCCACAGAAAATGCCGCAGGTGCTCCAAAAGCAAACCATGGTCCACAGTGTCAAATGCCACAGAGAGATCAAGAAGGATTGTAGCTTGATGGCGGCCAGAAAAGCTCAAAATACCCTTATTAGTTAAAAAAACAATACAACATCTGTAGAGCATTTAAGTATAGGCCCCCTTTAGCATTTGCTGCAAGGACAATTGAGAATACAGGTGTCAGCAGCTCTTTTGAAGTGTACCAGATGTATTTGTGGGTTCCCTCAGGTACTTGCAAGTTTTCACTTTGTCTACTCTCCATCAAGGAACATTGAAGCTCATTATGGAGGAAGAGGGGGGCCCTCTAGAATCTCCTTAAGGTGGCTTATGGGGAAACATAAGGCTGTGTCTGATTTTATTTTGTACTAGTGGGGGAGGAGTAAGGCCCAGAATACTCCAGTGCACCTGTCCTCCCCATCGGCCTTCCACCAGAAGCTTGTAGTTTTTAGAGAAAGAAAAAAGGGAGGGGGCTTCTTTTAAAAGAGCGCCAGCTCATGAGCAATTAAACTGTCTTGGTTAACATCCATGGCTAGGCCTGGTGACAATCATACCTTCCACTTTTACCCTATTTAAGGCAACCTGGGTACATGAAACAATAACATAGCATAAACTGGCAACCTTTTATGAGACCAGACAGACAGATGACATAAGAAATTTAAAGATCGGATACAGTTTTTGCTTTGCTCTGAGGGCTCTTGGATACACGGCCAAGTTAGTGAAGGGCCGTCTGCACAGTTAGGCTGTCTTCGGGCAGGCGAGTGTTTTCCTGAGTCTCCCTCAGCGCATGTTGTCGAGCACTACGCAGGTAATCAGCCCGAGCCTTTTTCCTGCCCTCAACTCCCGTAAAACGAATTAGAGCAGCCCAAATATACCAACATACTAAAAGCCAGCCGAATAGGCCAAATGGTCTGCCTTGTCTGCTCGAAAGCCAGCAACCTAGTGGCTGCTCGCCTCACCAACCCCCAGCCCCCAAGAGGGTCTTCTCTAGATTCAGTTTCCCCTTGTACCTGTCCCACCCCTTCAAGAAGCCCTCCACTGTGCCCTCCTTCACCAGCCTCCTGGGAAGCGCATTCCACGGCCCCACCACCCTCAGTGAAAAAATGCTTCCTATGTTCCCCCCTGTAATCTCCCCCCTCCAACTTCCACTCCATGGCCCCTAGTTTACTCCCCCCTTCTTCAGCCTAAATTCCTCCCTGGACAGTCAAGATATTGTTATTTTCCCTGCGAGGAAGGTATGGAGAGGAAAAGAAATAAAGTACTTACAGCTGCCTTCCCCGACCCAGAAGTTTGCCTTTATGTGTAGTTCAGGTACTCCACAATGTTTGGGAGAATAAGGATACTGGGCTCAGCATATTCAGGACAAGGGCTGCATGCTGGGTCGGAGGGGAGGAATGCAGGTGTCCAATAAACAAAGTGGATGAAGTGAGGCAATGGATCTGCTCAAGTCACCTTTTTGGATTTGCTGTTTCCTGAAGTAGATGACTCTTTTTCTTCTTCCTGAAGGTGAGATGCCTTCTTATTCATTGTATTCAGGTCCCCATATGTACACAGCATCGCAGCAACATCTGAACAGAGGTTCGTGTGGGGGATTTTTTTGGTGGATCCGCGTCAGGTTGTGCCTTTTTGAGCCACGGAACAGACTGATGTTAGAAGATCCTTCTCGAGACGTTCTTTTACTAGTGGCAGGTGGAGATACCCAGACCTTCTAGAGAATGTACAGCAGCGAGGAGGTCTGGAAAAATGTTGATTCCCTGGTCGGTGATTATTTTTAGGTGCGCAGGATACAATATTTAAGCCTTGATGTTTTTTGCTCTTAGTTGCTTAATGATGGGCCACAAAGTTTTTCGGTTTTCTTGTACTACGCTAGTGTGGTCGTTGTCAAGGGTGATTCTGTGACCCTGGTATTGAAGGTCTCCCTGTTGCCAGGTTGTATGAAGTAGCTCCTCTTTAGCTCTGTGCGATGATAGTTTGGCAATTAGTGAGCATGGTCTGGCTCCTGGGTCCCAAGATTTCGGGCCTAGAGACCTATGGGCCTAATCCATGGAGAAGTCCAGCTCTTCTGGTAAATTAATCATGCCCTTCAGCAGTTCTTGTGAAAAAGCTGCAACATATTTGTGTTTGTCCTCTGATCCCCATTTATTCTTATGTTCTGCCTGCGGCTTCTCCCTTCAAGACCATTCAGCCGATAAGTAAGCTCCCAATCACGAGCCAGGAGGTACAGTAGCAAGCGGTCCTGCCTATCTGTTTGTTCGGAACTTGTGTCAGACAAACTTCTAATTGATCCGTCTTATGTTCAATTTTTATTAATGTCAGAGCAGAGCTCCGTTAGCATTTGATCAATCTTGGCCACTGTTTGCGCTGTTTGCAGGTTTGAGTGAATGAGATCTGTCTGGTTCTCCTCATCGTGCGATGCGTCTGCCATGCGGCCTTCTCTGTCTCCAGGAACTGAGGGTGATTTTGATTTTTCTAGCACCAGGAGGTCTCTGAACTTTTGTGCCAATGTAGTTATATTTTTCAATGGCAGAGCCTTCAATCTGGTGCTTTTGGCTGAAGAGTGCATTATTTAGTAGCAGATGTTTGTTGATTTTGACTTGGAGGGCGAGCAGAGCTCCGAGGTTAGGCTGGGAAGTCAGACTTGCAAACCTTAGTGCACAAGGCTATGGAACCAGAAGGCATTCACCCCCAATGGTACTTAAAGAACTTGGGGAGATTCTGGCTGCCCCACAGCCTTGTTCAACAACTCACTAAAAACAAGAGTGTTCCAGAGGACTGGAGAAGGGCTGATATCCCTCTATAAAAGAGTGACCGCAGGGAGGAGGCTGGCATCTCTAGGCCAGTCAGTCTCACTTTAGTGGTAGGAAAACTGATGGAAACAATACTGAAAGAATGGATGATAGAATATCTCGACTCTAATGAGCTGAAAGACAACATACAATACAGATTTTTTTTTGGGGGGGGAGGGTCATGCAATAGATTTCTTTGACTGGGTGAGCTGGGAAATTGATCAGGCTAGAACAGTTAGACTTCAGCAAGGCTTTTAACATGGTGCCACACAGAAGGCCAACTGGGAAGATGACCAACCTAAGAGTGGGATCCCTAGTGATAAATTGGGTTAGAAACTGGTTAAAGGATAGGATGCAGAGGGTGGTAGTTAAAGGCACTCATTCTAAACGGGTGAGGGTGATGAGTGGCGTACAACAAGGCTATGTACTGGGGCCAGTTTTCTTCAATATCTTTACAGGGGACACTGCGTAAGAGCTGGAAGGGAAGGTGCGACTTTTTATAGATGATACCAAAGTCTGGAATAAGGTGGACACTCAAGAATGGGTGGAAAAAATGCGTAGGGATCTTCAGAAACTTGAGGAATGGTCAAAAACATGGCAGTTGAGGCTCAACGCCAAAAAGTACAAGATAATGCATCTAGGCATAAAAACTCTGACGTTGCGTATAAGATTGGGGAGGGGGATTAGCACTATTTATTATTTATTTAGCTTTTGTTGACCAGGTAAGTACACTAGACAAGACAATTGCCCATTTTCAGGTACGACACTAACAAACACTAAGCAAGAAAGGGAACTAGGGGTTTTCATTATCTGAGGACCTCAAGGTATCAGGGCAGTGTGACAAAGCAGTGGGTAAGACCAGCTGGAATGCTGGGTTGCCTAAGGAGGGGGTGATTTTTCCATTACATCACTAATTGGTGCGACCACATCTGGAGTGCTGTGTTCAGTTTTAGAGACCGCACCTCAGAAAGGGCATAGACAGAGTAAAGGAGGTCCAGAGGCGGGCACCTAAAGTGGTTCATGGTTTGCACAAGAAGCCATACGAAGAGAGATTGCAGGTCTTGACGTTACATTTTAGAAGAAAGAGAGGGGGATAAGATAAAGACCTACAAGTACCTAAAAGAAGTAAACAGGGTGTAGGCGGAGGAGTCTCTTTCAAATGAGAACAAGCACCAGAGAGTGAAGTGAGGAAATATTTCTTCAATGAAAGGGTAGTCAATGCCTGGTGCCTGAAACAGATTGGGGGTGGAAGTGGGAGAGACCAAAACAATGGGGGGCTGCAAGCAACCACGGGATAGACACAGGGGCATATTAGATAGGATGCAGGAGGTTGGGAGTATCGGCAAAGACCAGGCATGGTTTACTGAAAGAACTGATAGGGAACATCTTATGTTTTTATATAAATTAGTATATTAATAAACAATTATATACAAAGTAGGTTAGAGGGCAAACCTTACAGATAAATGATTTCTGTTAGTCAGTCAAGCATTCTAAATGAAGATCAATCATTTATCTCAATGTTGGATGGATCACCAGCATTCATCTCCAAACTGGACTGGACACAAAGGACTCACCCAGTTGGGGACCAGCTTGAACCATGCATGATAAAATTGAAACAGCCTTCTCCACATTCAAAACCTAGCAATGAAATCAAACAAACAGTTAAATCATTTAAAAGCTACACAATTGAAGAAACAAAATGTATAAACTGGACACACACAATGGCTTTACTCAGAATATGACGTTTATTATCACTTGTGAGTGGGCTGGACTTTCATAACTCACTCCTGACTGTGCCACTCGTGAGCTATGGTCCTGCCCTCTCACTCATGAAGATATATGGCATATTATAACCCAAGCGATTATGCATCACCTATTTTATTATAGAGTATGGGTGAACGTTGTTGTGGATGGAAATCGATCTCTCGAACAACGCTGCTGTGCTGCACTAGCTATGTAGCTAGAGCACCACAACAACTTGGAATAAGTTCACACATGTGTGTTACGTAAACCTTTGGTCTTATAGAGACAGCCGCAGCAGTGACTGATGGGCCCGGAAGAGAGTGGCGGTGAAAATCAAACAGCAAAGCAAGGATACTACACTATTTAAATAAAATATTACATTTTTTTGTTGTGGATGTGGACCACACACTATAAAAGATCATGTATGGTCCACTATCCACAACAAGTGTGAGGAACCATCTCCAGGTTGCCATGGTGACCAAAACCTCTCAAGCTTCGCTCCTGAGGTTTAAACGGTTGCCATGGATCAACATGCTTGTTGTGGATAGTGGCCCATATACTGTCCTCTATGTTGTACAACTGGAGCCTCAATGAACACAAGCATGCATGGTTATACAGAAGGAGGGTGATGCTGCATATTGTTAATGTAAGCCCAAAGCCCTGGGGGGGGGGGGGGATTCCCAATATGACGAGGGGGCCAGCCTGGGGTAAGGTGTAACAATTGAACAATTAATTAGTGACATAGTGCCGTCACCTGGGGAAGCCCCTTGAACATGTGCTGGTATTTCAGGATCTTATCCCCAGAAAACTTTTTTATGTGTTCCACACAGTCCCACCCTACAATGTAATGGCAGTATCCAAACAATAACTGTAAGTACACAAAAGTAAAATGCCACATAATGAGTAGTATTTACTGGGGAAAACAGCAACAAGCTTCAGGGAAAGTAAGGGTTAAGCAATCAAAAAGCAAGGCAGGCGTAATCCCACAATACCCTCTGCACTCCCCCGTCAGTCCCACTGTCTCAACTAACTGCTGCACCAGTGATACTCTACCCACAGTCCCAGGGAGCTCCCTTAAACTGTTACTGGGAATCACAAGTTGTTGAATAATTGCAGGCCTGACACTTGGAATAGATGAGGTACTTACCAGGTATAGTTAATAAGTTCAAAGATTTAAGTAATCACTGTTTTTAATCCTAAACAAGGCACAATGGCCTAAATGCAGGCTTTCTGCCTGGGCCCTCCCAAACAGACTCAGTCCTGTCCAGGACTTCCATCACCACTGGCTTTTAATTAGTAACTGACTAGTTGCAGAGGCCAGGCCTGCCCTGATCTGGTATTCGCGTTTGCTGCCCAACTCAACCTCAGATGGTATCAGATGCTGGATACTGGCATCCCTGTTGTGTTGTATCTGAAATGCAGTCTCTCGGTGCGGTATCATAGCTGTCATGGCAGCACGAGGAGCTTGTAGGAGTGAGCTGTGGTCAAACAAGCTGCTATTCATCTAGGACTTCATGGCACCTGGGGACTCTGTTCTTCACCCCTCGGTAGGGATTTTCTTCCTCCTATTCTGCAGCACGTTGGGATTTCCCTTTACGGGTTTTATCATGAATTCGCCTTCTGCAGACGCTAATCCCAACTGGTCTCTGTCTCTAATGGTTTGGAATATACCTCACAAGGGGGAAAGTCTCGAGGGCAAACCTGCCTGGCTCCTAGCAATTTAGCCTTTCGTCTCAACAGGTCTAGAGTGGAACTGCTCCCTCCGATGGCTCAGAATGCCCATCCTTGGGCTGGCCTACCAGCTTCTCAAGGGACCCTGCAGCATGTCTTGCTCCTCTAAGCTGAGCATGAATGGCCCAGAATCACTGGCTTCTCAGCATCTTATAGCTGCTAGATCCTGACTGTCTGAAAACTCAGGGGTAAAATGTCCAAAGTGCATATGACCTATATGGTCTGCAGCTCAAGCCCTTAGGCACCTTCCTGGATGCTATCTGACCCCAGCCCCTTTCCTTAGAAGTCCTGGAGGTCAGGGGATGAATGACAGTCGCTGGCGTGTTTGTCTGCATTTTTTTTATTTCATTGCTCGTGACTTGCTGGCCACTTTCACAGGGGCCCTGAGGAACTGTTTCGGTACAGTCCCAGTTCTACGGCCTGCCCTGGACCAATGTCTATGTCAGCTACACCGAGCTACAATATTTACTGCATTCACTGTTGTGAAGATCATAGGTGCTGTAGCATGCCTGCTCCCCTGCTGCTGCGATCCGGTCCCCACTGTTAAATCTTGGAAGGGACATGGCATGATGAACAGGCGATCATCGCTTGGTTGGTGGTGTGCTGGGCACCCACCCTCCCAAGGAGCCCAAAAGGTAACACCCCATGGGGGTGGGCAACATTATGTTTTACTAGTGGCCCCAGCTGAGCTTATCACAAGTTGGGGAACATCATCCGTTTCCCTCAAATTGTGGCGAGCATAAAAATGGTATTACTATGGGCTCACTGGTGCAGCTGCAGTGTATTGTGGCAACAGCTGGGAGACTAGGGTTTGCGTCACACTCCTGAAATATCAAACTGAACCTACCTGATGGCCAAGCACACTGTGGAGGGGAGGTGCTTGTCTCCCCGGGGGGGAGGTGAGCAGTGGGGGGGGTTGCACGGCATTCACACACCGCTGGCTGGCCAGCCAACCAAGGAGTGACACCAGTGTTGGCTGGGAAGGCAGAGTAAGGACGCAGCAGTGACAGACCAATCACTGGGGTGGGGGACAGGGAAACAAACATGATATAAGAGGAAAAAAAAAAAAAAAAACAAGGAATGATTCAAAGTAGCACACTGGGCACAGGCCTGTAGGGTGGTGCTCTTAAGCACTGCAAGGGAGTCAAGGTCAGACAGCTATTCATACTGAAATTTGCGATTTTGGCCTCTCCAAACTCATCTTCACATTCCTTTTCTCCCTGAATTGCTCTAAGTTCATTCTGCAATAAGGTTTAGCAACAGAAATCTTCAGATGTCTAAAAGCACTAATGGAGCCGAAGAGTTTTAAGGCCATGGCTTGTACTAGACCCTGCATATTGAGGACTGCAAGTTGCTGACCTTGAGCCGAGTACCAGTGCAGATAAAACTGCCTATAGTAGTAAAATTTCAACTAGGGGAATTTATTTTTATTTTTTATTTCACCAAAAAACTTTACCTGGGATAGCCCAACTGAGATACAACATTTTTCAGTACGGTGGGCATGTGGGGGGCGTCTTGCTTCTACCCAATGCTGCAGCTAGCAGAGACTGGAAGCACATGGCTATCAAGGGACTCAAGATCACATAGTGAGCAGGTGACAGTGGTGGGATTCAAACTGGAGATTCCTTGATTCACTGTTCGGTGCTCTAGCCACAGGACTGCATAACAGCTCTCCAATGTTACTAAAAACTGATAAGTCACTCCTGGCAAAGCTTAGTTCTGGGGGGATAAAACTTAAATAATGGGCCTTGTATTGAAAGGATCCAGCCATTCGTGAAAGCTGAGCACAGGCCGGCCCAGTGGTGCTGAGCACTGTATGCCACACCTGCGCTTTTCGCGATGACCGAGTCAGGAGCGACCTCGGGTGTCAGGCAGTCGGCAGGGAGGAGGACTGAGCATCCCAGGGACTGCTCTTCTTCTCGGGGAGGAGGGTGGGATTGCCGTGGCTGTGCTGTCTCCTGGTGGTCGTTACTAGCAGGTGGTTTGCTGTGGGGACAGCACGGACAGAGTCGGACATGCAGTGCACAAAAGCGCTCACGGCAGCATCACTGATGCCTTGCACGTCCATGACATGGGTGGGGAAACAACTCTCATGAAAAAAATCCTCCAGCATGCTCAATGACATCTGGTCCTTTGGTGCCGCACCACTCAGACCCAAGTTCAACTCCTTCTGACTCTGGACCCTCGGTTTTCCGTGGTGGAGGGGTAAGCAGCCACCATGAAGTAGCTGGTGAGAGGAATGGAGGAGGGTGTTGAGCTCAGGTACTGGGAGTGGTGAGGGGCCGCGGACCCAGACTGACAGGGGGACCATATGTAAACCCCCCCAGCCGAAGGAGGGAATAAAAGAAAGCAACTAAAAAAAAAAGAGGCTGAAACGCATGGCTTATTGTTCTCCATGGCCTCAAAAGCTGAGAAAAACAGTGAAATCCTAGATAGCTAAACATTATGTATGGGTTGTTTAAAGATACTTCTACAGGTACGTTTTCATTATCTGCGAACACTGGCAGTTTTCACTGTTCCTAATGCCTCCCATTATTGATGAACATTCTTGGGCTTGTGGGCACACGTCGGATAGTTGTTGTAAGTGTCTCATGGCAATGATTTGGAACACAGAGATACGCCCCTTATCAGGGCATCTCACTCAGTAAGTACCACTTGTGTGTCAGGACCTGAGCATGCTAGGGCCTGGAGCAAAGAACGAAATTTCACACAGCCCTTACACTGGACTTATCCTGCAACTCCCTCTTTTCAGACTCATTTTCTGCCTTGGCTGTAATTTTAGCCCCTCTGTCTCACTCCCAACTTACAGATTCTCAAGACGGCACAGCAGAAGCAGGCACAATCTGAAATGATGTTGGACTGCTCGTGAAATGGGGAGTTCAGCTCTCATTTATTTCAGTGGATTGAGACCTGATGCAGCTGGCACAAAGGAAACTTACTTCCACTAGCCCCACAGATATTTCTCTGATCCAACTAGTTATACCTATTGCAATGTCAAGTTACTAGTGAAAGTCACATTTCTATGGCCCCATGCAAACCCTACCAGAATTTTTTTTTTTTTTTTTAAAGGACCCAGTGCCAAGTTCAAACCCCACTCACGAAACAGGAATTCCGATGCACGGTCTTGGAACATGCAGGCGTACAAGGAGAGTGGGGTCTGTATACATGAAGCTCGGGGTTTGCTACTAGAACAAATACATGGCACTACAGATCCTTAACCTACTGCACTGCAGATAGCTAAGCAAGGTATTTGTGTTACTACAGGTCAGACATTTGTGTTTATCTTTGGAGATTCAAAGTGAAAAGCAAAGAAGCTGATTTCAGGGTGAGTTGATGTTTGGTAGGCCTACTAAAAACTGGAACTTCTGACATGGGTGGGGGGGGGTCAGAAGCTTTCTAGCTTCCCTTTGGCACTCTGATGCAGCATTTATTCATTTTTTGGGGGATACAGGGATTGCATACTAAAGCCATGTACCCTGCAGCAGCAGCCTATCAGTGACTTGAAGCTGGTGATCTTCTTGCACTGAGCATGTCTCAGTGCCATTTCCAGCTCTTTCTTGACAGTAAAGGACTTGGCTACTAAGAGCTCTTCAGTTCTTTAGAGACAGACATTTTTTGATCGAAAAATATTTGAAATAGTCAGAGAATCCTTCTTTATTAATTATCAGTATAGTTAGCTGGTTAGCAGTTGACTGTAGTTTCTGAGCTGGGCAAGCCAGTAATTTGTGTGCTGCTGCTGCTGTTGCAGAGAGAACAGTGCAGTGTTTGCTTGCTGCAGCCAGCAGCAGGGCAGCGCAGGACTAAACAAAAGTAACACACTGACTAAAATTAGCATTTAAGGAGAACTACAGCCACAATTTACAAAACAACTGTGCCAAGTGTACTCACTTGGGTATGCAGTCCTAGTGTGCCCTTTCCTTTATTTACTGGTAGGATATTTCTCTAAATCTGCCTACTTGTTTCATGGCCTCTGGGGAGCTTCATGGTTGCTTTCTTAATTGCCCCCTCCCCCCAATGCCTCTTGTTGCATGTGACAGTGATACACAGGAGATCACGGATGACTTTTTGCTCTGTCTGCAGTTGCGGTGTGCTGTCAAGAGCCTAACATGCCTAAACTAAGTAACTACTAGAACTATGCAAAATACCCCCACTGTAAACCAGGTCAATAAGCCATTGGAGAGCATTATCCAGTCATTTAAAAGGGCGGGGAGTTATGGCCTGGAGCTGTTTCACTCTTACTGAAGGAGTACCAATCACGCTGACTCAGTGCGAGCCTTCCCAGCAGAATAAGCTCAAAATGCACTTTTTTTTTTTTTTTACAGTGTAAACCAGTGCAAGCAAACAGACTCCCAACGTGGCTTAGCTAGTCGTTTGCAACATCAGAGGGCTAGCCAAAGGGGTTGCAGGACCAACCAGCTAAAATCTAATGGCACAAACAAGTGAAGGAAAAAATTATCTTTTTGACTGTTTTGCTTACTCTGGACCGCTATGCCAATTACTAATTTGAGTTTCAACATATCAGAACTTTGTTTGTGGGAAGGTTCTGTTCGGTTCTAAATTCTAAGTGTGGTCAGTTTGTTTGGTGGCGGCGGGGGTTATTTTATAGTTGGTTCTCCGATATACTGCAATCATGCCAGAAGTAGTTCCAAGAATCTTCTACTCTAGCCTCTGAAGGCACAACAGCAGCTGCCAAAAAATGTGTCTGTTGGTGCACATCCACAGGAGACGTAGCTCCCTTACTAGAAGTCTCATCACGCATTTGCAAAGTTCAGAATTCCAGACTCCTGCAGCTTTAAGATAGTTACGTGCTCCTGCGCCCAAAATGTGAGTCCCACATTCCTGACCTAACAAAAGTCACTCTCCCATCTTTCCACTCCAACACTGCTACAAGTGAAAGCAAAGACTGAAAGCACACCAACTACAGATATGATCCCCCAATCTCAATTATCCCATTGGTCCCTTGTATGAATTCCGGGGCTTAGATCTGGATCACCCCCCCGCCTCTCAGCCCTGAACCTTAAGATTTCAGTCCTGTACCCTATGATCTCCGGCGTGGTCTCAAACCCGGGAAAGAGCTAAGGAGGGAGTGGGGCAGCCCATGATTATATACAGTGTGATATCAGTGTGGGTGGCCCCTAATAGACTGCTACAGAAAAAGCTTCCATGAGATCCTGACGCCTGACTGCCAAGTTCCATAGGTGTGTCCAGATGACAGTGATATCCCCGAAGAAGATTAATTTTTATTATTTTTGACAGGCAGTGGCAATGAACTGTCTCCACATAAGTATTCTTTCCTTAAAAAAACAGTGCACCACACCTCCTGGATGTTACCCATCTGTGCATCCCATTCCTCACCTGTGTAGTAAACATCAAGCTGTGGAGGCTGAGATAGCAGCAGCAGCCGGAAACTGGGACCTTCTCATCTTTGGACACATCATGGCTTAAAATTCAAGGGTTGGGGGAGGGGGGACTGTGTATTTCAATCTATTTTGGCACCCCCACTTATAAATGAATCAGTCAACCATGCAGGACCATCACTTGCAAACAAAGTAAGCAAACAAATGGGCAATTTTTAGCTTCTATGCCACTCTGCTCATAGTCCTATTTTTTTTGTCTGTGTGTGTATGTTCCAGATGGACTACTGTACCCTCTGAGTATTCACAGTCTTCTCTTTTCCCACTCCCTCCCCTAGTCTCGTGAGATGGAAGAAGGGACACAGTACTGGGGATAACAGCGCATGGAGATCAAGGAAAAGGCAGCAGAATGGAGGGCCAAGGTGGTAGCGTGAGAGGATGGCCAGTCAGTAGAGTGGGAAACAGTTCAGTGATGGACTAAGCAAGTTTTAACGTGGGGGAGAGCAGAATGGAAGAGCATGATAGTACGAGAGGTCTAGTCGGTTGGTCATCAACGGAGGCCTGTAGCGATAGTGCGACAGTCTCGTCAACATTTGGGATGCAGGCACGGAGATGATATGTGACATGGGAAAGTCTCATAAGCACTAAGTCAGCCATATGAATGAAAACGCAAAATACTGAGCTAAAGTCTGGCAAGTAGAAAAGAAAAGGCATAAAAAAAACGTGGTAAGGGGCATTTTATTACTGGGCTCTATTTGGCCAACATGCTTATCATACAGGTGCTCACTGAATATTGAGCATTAATTAAAATAAGGGTCTATATCTGACTCTATTGGGGGGGGGGAGTCGTCTATGAACAACCGAAATTCAGGAATTCTCTGATCAGTAAAAAACCTACAAAACTTAATGATCATCTCAGAACTGGAAGGTAGTAAGGAATATTTAGAATCTGATACAGCTCCAAGCATGTAAAATGGAACTAAAGGAAGAAGGTGGCATAGAGGGCCGAGACGCTGTGTACCTTAACTCTCTCCAGGCCGGCAACCTGAGTTCAGGATGGACCATCAGGAACAAGCTTGTGCTGTCAAGGGGCAGCGGTAGGGCTGGGAGAGGACTGCGTGGCGCCTGGCAGCTCTCCTCTCCCAGATCGTGGTGTGCCATCTCGGCACTTGGCTGCCATGACTTAAAAACCTGGTGGTAGCGCTGACGTGTGAGTCGGGGGGGGGGGGAATGTGATTCCAGGATGCAGTACGCCTCTATGCACATGTGCAAGCCTGAGTTGCCATGGCTAGGGGAAGGGAGAAACTGGGAGGAAAATAAGGCGAGGCAGGTGTCAAGGACACTGTGCGCACTGAACTCCCACCTGCCTCTCCACCATGAATTACTTGCCGGCCTATCAGATCATGACTTCAGGTGGGGGGGACGGCCCTCCCTCCTGACCCCACCATGGGGGTCGGGGCAAACCATGGGGGCATCGGCCTAGTCAGGTGTTTCCAGAGAAGTTGGAGGATGGTGGGGCAGGGCAGAAGGGAGCCCAAGCCAACCTCAGCCAGGGCGGAAAAACTGAATATTAACAAAAAAAAAATGTTTAATTCATTGAATTAAAGCCAACTGGGATGTAAAGTGCTGTGCAGAAGTGGGCGTAGCATTATCAGTGCACCAGTTGGTTTGCAGCTTTTTAATTTAAAAGTTGTTGTTAGGAAGAAATGTGAATTGAGCACTATATTTACCTCTGACCCGACCTCTGCCCTGAAAAAATGATTCATAATATTCAAATTTTCTTCCAAGTTAATAAGCCAAACCATATGCCGATACCACCCCCACCCACCCTCACAATCTGTCATAAGCACAGCCCTGGTACAAGTTTGTTTTTCTTATTGCTGTTTGTTTTTGTTGTCTTTTTTTGTTTTGTTAATTCTGATCCAAGTGCTCTGTTGTACTTTTTTCATGTTTCTTTAACCCCCCAGCCCCTCCCACCACTCAGAGCCCCTGCTCTCTCTTAAAATGTCCCACACTGGCAAAGGGGCAAGAATAGCTCTGATCTCCTTCCTGCCCAGCTGCCTGCTTGAAATGCACCTTTCCCATTCATTTCGATGGGAAAGTGTGGTAAAAAAGTCCCAAAAGATTTTTTCTGTCGAGAACTCCCCCCCCCACCCTCATGAACCCTTCGGGTGTCAAGTTTCAAACTGCCGCTGAACTGGGTGTTCACAGCGCATGTAACAAACACTATTTCAGGGGCGATTTGAAAGCTGAAACCCATAAGGTTCATGAGGGTGGAGAGAAAAAAGTACTTGACAGAAAACATGCATGAAAAATATTAAAAGAACAAAAAAGTTATGAACAGAAATACAATAAAAAAAAAAACTCTTTTGGACTTAGAATTTTGCACTTTCCCATTAAATGAATAGGAAGTTACAATTCAAGCAGTCAGCTGAGCGGGGGTAGGTCAGGGATGTTGTTGCCTGGCTGCCCAGCACGGGATAATTTGTTTCTTACAAATGTTGCTGGATGAGTGGGATTGGAGGTGTTGGGTGCTGAGTGGGTGGAAGGGGCTGGGAGAATAAGTCTGGAGAGGGAAAACTGGGCAAGTACCACTTATATTAATATCAGTCACAGGGGTGAAGGGGTATAATGTGGCTAGCCTTTGAAAAAGTGCCCATTAAGGTACAAAACTGGTTGGGTGGTCTGTTGGGCTATGAGAAGGGCACCTTGTGCTATACTCCTTGCACATCTACTTTTGAGTACAAAAAAAAAAGAAAAAGAAATAGTTTGCACTTTATACTGTCATCTAAATCCTTAGTAGTGTGAGTGCAAGGTCTTTTGAGGTATATGATTTAGTGGTCTGATCTCATGCACTGCTGTTTCCTGTGGTGAACCCCTTTTATGTCGCATGCCAAGTACAACATGGACAGACCTGATGGACTATCGGTACCTTTCTGCTGACAGGTTCTATGTTGTTATTATTTACTGAGAATCAGACTGAATGTGATTTTGATTTCACTGAGAGGGGAAGGAGGAATGGATTAACAGCACAGTGGGTGGTGGGGCAGGAGTTATCGCTGTGGGGATGTGTAGTGTGTAATGCACAAGCGTGGGTTTAGCACAGGGATGGGGGAAGGTTCAGCCCTTGTGGGCTGATTTAAAAAAATAATTCACATGGTTCTTCGAAGTGCCTCCTTCACCCAGCAGAGAGTACAATGTGGTGCCAACTTCACTGGTAATGCACCACCTTCGCCCGTCATGCTGGCTGAAGTAGACACCTTGCCTTAGCCAGCCCAGTGGCGCGGAGGGTTGAGGCGCTGGACGCCACACTGGCAAGCCGGGTTCAGGAATGGACTCAGGCTGCCGGGGACTGACAGGGGAGAGGAAGGATCGAGCGTCAGACGACTGCTCTCCTTCCTCTGGGGTGGGTAGAGGGTATCGCATCACCCTGCAGCATCGACTGGCACAGGCCAGCCACACTACAGTGGCATGCGCAGCAAGGAGCGGGGGCAGTGTGTCAGGCGTCAGCACTATGTGCTCGGATGCCACTGCATGTCCAGCTCCCCAAGGGGCGAAAGAGCAGAAAATTACGGGGGGCGATCTCTGTGTATAAACATCAGGAATATGCTAATGTATACCTTCTAACACAAAAAACAGAGGGGCTAAATTGAGATTTTCACTACATGCCTTGTTTTGCTGTCTCTGTTTTTGAAACAGTATAATTACACCTGTTTTTTGGTTACATCTCTCTCTCTCTGTTCCGGGTCACATTATGACCCCAGTCAATTATGTGATCATTAACTGATTTAAACTTATTAGAAGGTATACATTAGTATATCATCTGTTTAAACTGTAGTATAGTATATTCCTGTTTATACACTGATAACTTAGTTTATCTATTAGATAGTGATATATGCTTATTTATTGTTAGTCCTTTTGTTGTAAGAGTCTTCTGTCTGTATTATATGTTAGGGTTTTCAATTTGTTTCTAAGGCACGGATTTCTTGTTATGCACTTTAATAATCTCTAGTGACAATGTGATGAATTTTTTATGTGAATCACCGGGTAGTTGTCTGTATTTAAGAGGAGTGTCCTTTTTTGTCCTCAGCCTTTGATGAAGGATCGTAGCCAGTCCGAAACATGTCAGGCCAAACGATTTGTCGTGGTGAAATAAAAATGATTTTGTATTAATTCTTTTGCGTCCCTCTTATGAGTTAGCATGTGCCAGAACCTGTTCTTTTATTCTGCAAAACAAGTAGAGGAACCTGATGCGGTGCAGTTGTGTTACATGCAGGGGTATGGGAGGTGGTAGTGTTATTGGTGCACAGATCTACAGCTTTAACATGGAAGTTAAAACTTGGCACAATTTGGTACCTAAAGTCTACAATGTTCTTATCCTAAAGCTACCCCTCCTTTTTTCTTTACCAATCTATATTGCTGGGGCTTACTGTCGCCCCGCCTAAGTTATCATGAACCTCATCAGCACCATTGTTTCTCACATCCCTGCAGGCAAACTATATATTATGGGTGATTTCAATCAAAACAAGCTATCCCCCTCCCTCCCTTAATAAAGCCCATAACGACATCAATGCCCACACTTTATCACAACTTATCCAGGAACCAACACAGCTGAACCATGAATCTGGTAACCATTCCCTTATCGATTGGGCCCTCACATCCCATCCCCACAAGGTTATTCAATCCGGCTTATTACCAGATGTCTTGAAGGGCCACCACATGGCCTTTTTGGTACGCAAAGTCCACAGGGTTAAAGTCCTCCACAAAATATTTTGGATTTGCTCCTACAAATCTCTGAACCTGGCTCCCCTCCACCAGGACCTGGCCCACGCTAACTGGGTTCCTTTAACCAAGTCAGATTCTACTGATGATGCTTCTGCCTATTTTTGCAGTACATTTCTGGAGGTTTGGGACAAACATGCCCCATTGCGGCACACCAGGATCAATGAAATCACCTCCCTTGGATCTCCCCAGAATTCTTGGCGTGCCAAAAAGCATGTGATATAGCCTGGAAAACTCATAAAGCTTCTAAGCTCCCAAATGACTATCAGATTTACCACACACTGTACAACAAGTGCACAAAAGCTACTTGCCTAGCTAAAGTGGATTATTTCTGCTCCACCTTTCAGTCTAATATAAACAATCCTTCCAAATTCTGTGAAAGGTCATACATTCCCGTCCCCCCCCACTCCTCTTCTTAATACAAACAACACTCTCCTTTCTGATCACCTTAAGAGTTGTTAATGAATTCAATTCCTATTTCACCTCTTGCGCCTCTGCTCTCCTGTCCATCCTGCCCTCTCTCTCTCCTGCTGTCCACCCTCTTCTCCCAGTTTATCTTCTCTGTCTAATGTCTTCCCCTTCACTAAAATTTCGCCC
The DNA here is from genome assembly GCA_016271365.2 of Neoceratodus forsteri. Taxonomy (NCBI): domain Eukaryota; kingdom Metazoa; phylum Chordata; order Ceratodontiformes; family Ceratodontidae; genus Neoceratodus; species Neoceratodus forsteri. The sequence goes on from CM028137.1 coordinate 517,514,904, forward strand.
TCGGACACTATGGCTGCTCTGTGCACACTCAACCCTACCAAGGGCAAGTCGCCAGATGGTCTGGACCCTAAACTGCTTTAATTTTCTGCTCCTGCCATCTCTGCTCCACTTTCCGGCGTTCTTAACTTCTCCTTCACAACTGCTTCCATTCCAGCGCCTTGGAAGCATGCCGTCATTCTACCCCTACCTAAGGGCAGTGACCCTACTGCACCTACAAACCATCATCCTATTTCTCTCCTCCCTTCCCTCACTAAGTTTCAAGAACATCTGTTCCTCTCACAACTCTCTTCTTACCTCTCTAACTTTTTCACCCCATTCCAATCTGGGTTTCTGAAGAACCATTCCATTACTATCTCCCTGATTAGGCTCACTGACTCCATCTTCTAAGGGATGGACAGTGGCCATATCACGTCCACCATTTTTGTCAACTTAGTGAAGGCTTTCATCACGGTCTCCCATTCCCGTCTGCTAAACACCCTCTCCGAGGCAGGCCTTTCTGACTCTGCCACCAACTGGTTCAGGGCCTACATGGTAGGCATAAGTCAGTCAGAATACCTGACGCTACACCCCCCCCCCACTCCCCATCAACACTGGAATCCCACAGGGGTCAGTGTTGGGCCCCATCCTTTTCTCTATATTTCTAAATGACCTGCCATCAGTCTGATCATCCACCTCCATCCTATGTACACTGATGACACGGTCCTCTTCACCTCTGGCCAGTCCTCTGTTGATGTAGCTAACAGACTTCAGCATGACACTGATAAAGTTCAACTGTGGTTTAGCTCCCATCAGCTCTCACTCAATGCCAAGAAGACAGTCTCAATGACCTTTGTCACTAGGCAGAGACTCTCCAAGCTCCTCTCCCTTCAATCCTTCAATGCTGCCCTTCCTTCCATCCTTCAATACCCTTAATGGGACAGTCCTCGAGGATACCTCAACCTTTAGGTACCTTGGGAGTGTGGCTTAACCAACACCTCACCTTCTCTGCACATGTTGACGTTATACTGACTAAGCTGCGCTCCAAGTTAGGTGCTCTATACAGGAACCATAGTAGCCTTCCGTTACCAGCTAGATGAGAACTTGTACAGAAGATGATCCTACCTATCTTTGACTACCGCGATGCAGTCTACAGTGCTGCTCCTAAGTCTTCCTTATCCAGATTGGACACCCTTTTCAACTCCTTCTGTCATTTCACTTTAGACGCACCCCCTCTCACCCACCACTGTAACCTCTACCACTCCCTGGCCTTTTCATCATTAGAAAACCGACACCACCTTCACTGTGCAAAATGTGTGTCTAAATTTTGGTTTGGCACTCTCCCATTCTATCTTGCTTCCTCACTTTTCATCCTCCCCCTCCTTCTCATGCCCTTAGATCATTTGACTCCCGCTTAATGGTAGTCCCTCGTCGATCAACCACTGCAGATCAGGTGGCATTCTCACACCACCTCTCCAAACTATGGAACACACTTCCCACCCTGATTTGCCACTCCTCCTCCCTCTACTCTATCTCTTCAGCCCTTCATAACTTCCTCGTGGTATACTGCACTTCTGACCAATTCCCAAGCTTCACCTTCCCCTTCTGCATCTCTACCCTATTACTGTTACCAAAAACGTCCCCCACTGCTTCCCTTCCTCTCCTTTACCCTACCTGAACCTAAATCTTTCTCTATTATCCACCCACTCTGCTCCATTTCTTGACAAAGGCATGTTCGAGATTCTTTTTTTTTCGCTATTGTCTGCTCCCCTCACCTCCTCTTACCCTCTCTATCTGTACATTTCTCTAATGCTTTTCCCCTCAACTGGCTTGATTTTTTGTATGACAAGTATTTTTTTTTTCCTGTCTTGCACAAAGTTTGTTATTAAGGGACTGTGTTTTATCTGGCTATTGACACAACACAACTTGTTTTGCCATTCTATGTAACTTGATTTGTCAGTACTCAATTGACGTGGAACCTTTGTAAAAGAGCCTTGGCTCAAAGGTAATAATTCCTAGAACAATAAACTAAACTAAACTAACTCTCTCACTGTCCTCCTGAAAGCTGGTTGTATGTTACATCACATTCTGTTGAAGTAAGCACTCTATTTCAGTTGCACGTATCTGCACACAAATGATACTTTGTTCCCATGCTGCACTTAATATGCATTATCTCACTGCTATGTACTCAACTACATGTTATGTATTGGTCAACGATTAGTACACTGCTCATGATTTTATTTTATTGTAATACTGATTGTTTATTGCTTGTATGAATGCTTTCCCCAGTACCCTCTCTCCCCCAGGATGAACCATGAGACGAGCAACTTGCTGTTCAGTGCGTCTTTCCTGGTGAAACTTTTCAATAAACAAACAAGTTAGTTGGAAGAATTAAGCACAATAATTATCTCTGACCTCTCTCCGGAAAATGATAGAGTACTCAGTTCCTTCAGCTAACTTCCAAGTGAAAGCTGCAAGATTGCGTCCCACACCCCCCCCCGCACAGTTTATATCGCTGCTGTGTCCCAGTTCTCTGTTTTCCAGAATGGATTCAGAATTCTGCAGTCCCGAGCATCTCTGTTAACCTGGACGGTGAACTGTAAATAATATTTCTCATTATTCAGGTTACATTTTATCTACAAGGTTCAGTATCCTTTTTTTTTTTTCAGGAAAGGTTACAAAAATTGCTTGATCTTTGAAGGTACGGTTCTGCACAAGTGTCTTAGGCTCCACCAAAAGCTGCAAATAGCATGACTGTATTTTACTTAATTTGATTGTTTTTACAATTAGACCAGACAGCATACTGTAACCCAGCGGAGATGCAACATCTCATTTTCACAGCTGCACAGTGACTGGGTCAGTTTGTGTCCCATCCAGCAGCATATCTGTACGAAATGAAAGCCACAGTCTCTCAGCCAGTCAGAAATTTAAACAAAGTAAGAACACAGACTCTGCAAGAATGCTGGCAGCCACGATTGTTCAGACAGGTTCCTTGGCTTCAATGGAACACTAAAAAAAAAAAAAGCGTAATTTTTGGGGGGCAACTTCATCTGACCACCTCCTGGAGCATACCCTCATATGTCCCACTTTATATCTATTTTTCAGTATCCAGGTAAGGCACAACAGGCACAAGTGCCTGCTTTCAGGGGCAAACCAGGAGCACTGGATAGGTTAAGGTACTCGTTCAGAGTCACACAGTATGCAGCTGGAGGTTGTGGGAATCAAACCAGGTCTGATGGATGTACCAAGCTCACTCACAGCTCATTACTCTAACCTCTACTTTATAGTGTCTGCCAGCTCATTACTGAAACCTTTAGGCCATGCTGCAAGCCAGTCTGTTAATCCGTCTTCTAGGTTACACTGCAAGCCATAGATTATGAGGGACGTCTCTTGTTTTACACCTTAAATTTGCTTTGTCCCACATCCATCATACACAAGCCGTGTTTACATGGCAGCAGCGCCTCCAATTCTGACCGCAACAGCATGGTCCCGATCTCCGACTCCATCATCTGCCCATCTACACGGCCCCTTTCTGAATCACTCTAATCCACGCTGGTGAGGGGTCATGCGTTGGGGGGCCGGACAGCAGCTCAAAGAATCATGAGCCACTGAACGGGTTGCAGCGGCACATACAGTACACAAGGTAGTGGAAGCCGCTGTAAGCTGCTCGCTAGGCTCGGTGTTCCCAGCTTGCTAGGGAATCCGGGAGCGTTTCAGCGAGTAGCTTACCATGATCCAGTGTCTGTCTACAAGGTCACATTTACGATGGAGCAATCCGACTGCTCATGTTACTCTAGTGCAAATGCGACCATGTAGACACAACTATAGAGACAATGTTGTCAAAAGAGAGATGGTGCTTCAAAATCAGACAGAAATTAAAAATATTCTAAACTTACAAAGTGGCAGTCAAACTTTGATTAAGTAAAGGCATTGGTTTCAAGTGTTCTGAGCTTGAATATCCATGTTGTTGTTATTTTTATTTTTTTGCACCTCCCCTGCACCTTGGCCCGGCCTCTCCTTTGAGCCACCTAGGACCTGCTCACCCCAGGCAACCCTCGTCACCAACTGCTGCCTCATACTGCAGCACCCCAAGGTAACCCGACATATTCCTTTGTTAGGCGGGTCCTCTCCTTCCAGAGAAAATATGCCTTACTGGCTACCTGCTTGGCCCTGGGTGCTGCTGGGGGCAGTCCCGGCTGTCCGGAGGCTCCGCAGCGGTGAAGGTCCGGTGGCCGTCATCCAGTCGGCCAAGGTGCCATTGTTCCATTTTCTGTGCCCCGCCCATCAAGTTCTCAGCCTTGCATGGGCTGGCGTCCCCGGGCTGGGGGGTGTCGAGGCATCACATCCCCCAAGCACACACCCAAGTTGCCCAGAGGTGTCTAGGCAGACCCCCACCCCCTGGAAGAGAAGCGTCCAATGGATGCTTGTGCCTCCCCTCCCTGCCAGTTTCCGCATGAAAATCCATGTTAAATGATGGGGCCCAGGGGGCCAGTGTTCCACACTTTTAAGTGTCAGTGGCTCACATTCCTTTGACAAAAAGTTAAGTATATCTCTGAGCTCTTGCTGACCTTGCAACTTCCCATGTCCCACCATCATAATCCTTCTGACCAGTGCCACTCTTACTAGAGGGACTGGGCTGAGTGGCTGTGGCTTTCACTTACATGCTGCAGGGAGGAACACAGACTTATCCTTCCCAGTACAGTTTACATTCCTTTTCCATAGAGGTTTTCCTGCTCCCTGGCAGGTTGGGTGGCCGTATCAGCTTGTTCTGTGAGTACTGGCCATCTCGATCCCCCTTGCCAATTCTGGGATCTGGCGGGCAGTTAGAACTCTCTCTCGGGGAAGGCTTCATGTAGCCCAGCCCCCATATTTTCAGCTGTTTTTCTCCCCTGGGGCCCGTGGATGTGCAATGGATGCGATGTCTGAGCTCCACTTCCATGGAGATGGCCCTGGCATCCTGAACACGGGATACTCTTCCCTTGCGTGGAGTCAGGTGTGTTGGCATCCAGCTGCCGTTGGGTGTCAGGCAAGCAGCGCGCTACACTAACACACACCCCCTTCCCGGAAGGACAGCTGTCCTAGGGACACTCAATCCTTCCTCTCCCCATCAGTCTTTGAGCAACCAGAGTCCGTACTCAACCCTGGGTTGGTGGCCAGCGCCCAGCGCCTCAACTCTCCACGCTACCGAGCCAGCCTACAGCTTACATTCCTGATTCCATTGCACTAGAGAACAGGTAGTAAGTCCAGTCTTGATGCACAACTGAGACTTTTTGGTGCCTTTTAGGGTCTGTATTTTATTGCCAGAGTGCATTCTGATTGTGGAATATTTTGTGATGCCACGTGATTTTTCCCCAGAGGCTAACATTTGTACTGTGTATGGGTTAAAGAGCAGCTGATACCTCCAGGTGAACTTTGAAAAACATAATATTTACAGACAGTTCAGTTTATAACCCCGGTTGTTTATTACAGAGGTCATTCGTATGGAAACCAAATCTCTGTTCCTCATGATTTCAGTTGTTCCACTTGCTTATGCCCCACGTAAAGTCATACGAACATACCACCAAGCCAGCAGAAAAAAGCCTTGAGCTACATCATGTCTGCTTAAGTTTGCAGACCACTAAGTGTCTAATGAGGGATCCAGCCCCCTCCCCATTATTTGCTTCTCCCTCTGGTGTGCTCCCTTCTCCCCTCCCCTCCCCCTTTGCTCTATCCCACTCTCTTCAAGCTGTCCATTATCTTCAGGGAGACTACTTCCCCTGGCAACTCATTCCACTTAGCTACCGCCCTCTCTGTGAAAAAAGTGCCACCTCATTTCTCTCCTGAATTTCCCCCCACCAGCTTGAGGCAGTGCCCACTAGTGGTCCTGTTCCCACTAAAGCTGAAGAGACCCTCAGAGCTCACCCTGCTGGAACCCTTAAAGGCTTGAAGGTTTTGATCATGTCACCCCTCTCAATTCTAATCTCCAAGGAGCACACGTTGAGATCTCTGGATCTCTCCTCATGATGATCTGCCCTGCTGTTCCTGGATGATTTTGGCTGCCTTTCTTTGAACCATTTCCAGTAAATTGATGTCCTTCTTTACATAAGGGTACCAATACTACACACCGTACTCTAGGTGTGACTGTACTACTGATCTGTATAGTGACAAAATGACCTCCACTTTCCAATTCGTTATACCCCTGGCTGTGCAGCCCAGCATCCAATTCGTGTTGACTTCTGCATTCTTGCAGTATGCGGATTGCTTCAGGTCACTTGTGAAGATCATTCCCAAGTGCTTTTCCTCCTCTTACCTCTTAACATGCACACCACCAAGCCAGTATTTGGTCCTTGCATTCTTCGCCCTCAAATGCATTACTTTACATTTTTCTGGCACTGAATCTCAGTTGCGAAATACCTGACTATTTCTCTAACTTAGCCAGGTCCTCCCTGATGTCCCGTCTCCCCTCCTCCATTTCTACTCTCCCACACAGCTTTGTGTCATCCGCAAACAGGTATATATTTTTTAATTTATTTTTACTTCCTCGACTGGGGAGGAGGTTATGCCTTTGGTTCTCTTCCAGCCAACCTTTCACGGCTGCTGCCCCAGCCGTGAAGAGAGCTCAGACCTCCCCGTCACAACCACCTTTAGCTGCATCATAGTGGGTACTTACCCCACTACTGCGGAGACCAAGAGGGTGGACCCAGGAGGGAGCTGACTTGTGCACAACCGTGGCGATGCAGTCGGGGCAGCCTTCATGCTGCAGAGAATTTTCTTGTGGTAGTTCTCCCCTGTGCGGAGGGGTGTGCAATGACGCCAGTGGAAGGAGCGCACACACGTCCACATGCGCTCCACCCAGCGTCTGCCCCCTCCCACTCCTCTTGTTCAGTGTCGGTGCACTGACCCCCAGTCTCCACTAGGGGCCAGCCACACACCGACCACTCATGTCCCCTCTCCCCAGAGAAGGAAAGCAGTCCTCCAGACGCTCAATCCTTCTCCAACTCTGTAAACCCACCGGTGGCCGTGCTGCGTTCTCAAACATGGGTCGCTGGTGTAGCGCGAGGTAAAGCGTCCAGCGCCTCAGGCGTCAGTGTCAATGGGATGGCATGCAAACAGGCATATTTTACCCTTTATACCATCTGAAATATTGCTGATGAAGATGTTAAACGTCACCGGACTCAGTCTTGTGGGGACGCCTCCTGATGGAGGGGTAGCAGACCCCGAAGCGCCGAGGCTTTGTGAGCACAGTGTGGGGAGCTGAATGAATTTTTTATCATTATGATACTGCATGGATCAGTACGTGTCACTGTGCACTGTACTTTATAAGTACTTTCTAATATTTTCAGTAAAAAATATTTTTGTCTGGAGTGCTGTTTTTTTTCCTAAATTGAGAACAACCCCCCCCCAATCACCCTCTGATTTATGTGCGTCTTGTAGCCAGTTTCGAACCCATACAACTAGTTTCCCTCCCAGCTTCTTTATTCATCTCCTGTGGGGAACAGAGTCAAAGGCCTTACTGAAATTCAGATACAGGATGTCCACTGCTTGTCATAATACTCTGCTTGTCACATCATAGTCATTCCCATGGCAACAGATTGTGATATCGCAACAGAGGATTAGAACTTCAAATGGGGAATATAAGCTGCCAAGACACATGATCTCTAAGGCATAAACAGCTTCTGTTAGCACAAATTTCCTCAGTAATAAGTAATGGTGTGAAGAAATCTAAAACAGATGCATAAAAACAAGCTGAACTATGTCTAAATATTATGTTTTTCGAAGTTTTCCTGGCGGTGTCAGCAGCTCTTTAAGAACGGAAGAAAGTATCATTCATTTTCCTTATTTATTCATTAGTAAATCTCCTTCCACAGTGAAAGAATTTGATATTGCCTGGATGCTAATATTAGTGAAGGAACTGCTTTTTTCTAAATGGAATAAATGCTGTTATTCTGTGGCTGAATATTCATATGTGAAAGCTACAGTATGTACACCACAGCATACCTATGTCAGTACTGGGCCCCCATGACCTATTCATGTGCAAAAGCTACAGTATGCACACCAGAGCATACCTCCGTCAGTACTGGGGCCTCCGTGACCTATTTGTGTGTAAAAGCTACAGTATGTAGGCCAGGGCATACTCCTGTTAGTACTGGGCCCCCCCCAACCCCAAATGACCTACTCGTGTGTAAAAGCTACAGTATTTACACAGCAGGGCATACCCCTATCAGTATCGGAGCCCACATGACCCCATGTCCCTGTGGGCCCCTTGCTAACCAGTCCAACCCTGTGTGTTACTTTAGCATTCACCTTATCTGCTGCTCCACCAAACCCCAAAAGGGTTGCACCACTGAGCAAGTTCACAAAATGTGGAAGGGTGTACCAACCAACCCACACCCCTACCAACAGATGCCCTTGCCCCCTCTGGTGTAATGCTTGGTCTTGTTAGATTTTAAAAATACCATGCCGTCACCTTCCAGGGGGAGACCCTCCAGTTATTGGAGAAAGACATTGGGAACACCCCCTTCCAGGTATTTGACCACTTTGCCTGGGTAAATGGCATCCCCAACTCCTCAGCCCAACTTTCCTGCATCTCCAATGTCCCCCACTACCTTTCCTTGCGTATATATTTGCACTATACAGGAAACATGTTTAGTCAGACCCTAATCTATGTCCGTTCTTATCAGGTACTGGACCAATGGCAAGGTTCATCAGTAAACTTCTGTAAGCCGAAATCGAATCACAAAATCTGGACAACTTGAAGATAGTGGAAGAATTACTCTCTACACAAACCAAATTTTCTTTTCAACTGGTCAAACTTTTTAATTCTTCCCCCTTCTATAAGCTGTGAAAAATAAATAAGACCCCTTCTACTCCACCTCTAGAAACCAACATCTAATCTGGAGGAAGAAACAAGCTATACTAACATACTAAAATGCCAGCAGAATAGGCCTAACGGTCTTTCGTGTCTGCTCGTTTGGTCAGCCCCCAACCTAGGTGCTGACCTTGCTGTCCCCCTCGCCTTCTCTGGCTTCTCCCTTCCCAGTTCCGGATATTCTTGCTGCATTGGATTTTGCTTCCTGAACCCTTCCCCTGTACCTGTCCCACCCCCTCTTGAACCCCTCCACTGTCTCTGCCTCCACCAGCCCCAGGTAGTGCATTCCATGGCTCCACCACCCTCTCAGTGAAGTAGCACCTCCTCCTTTCTCCCCTGAGATCTTCCCCTCCAGCTCTCCACCCATGCCCTCTAGTGGCCCTTCCTCCTTCCTTGAAGCACCCTGACTTTTCCTCCCTATTTACCCTCTTCATGTACCTGAGACCTCTAACATGTCCCCCGGTCCCTTCTCTCTTCCAATGTGTACATATTTAGCTCTTGAGCCTCTCCTCATAGGTCCTGTCCCCAAGCCCCAAATCATTTTGGCTGCCCTCCTTTGGACCCTCTCCAGGAGGTTAATGTCCCTCTTTAAGTGTGGCCTCCAAAGCTGCCATGCAGTACTCCAGGTGCGGCCTCATCAAGCAGTTATACAGAGGGAGTATCACTTCCCTCCTTCTGGAGTGATCCCTAGCGATGCATCCCAGCATCCTGTTGGCCTTGGCTGCTGCCCTCCTACAAGTCTCAGAGTTGTTCATCTTGACATCCACCACCACCCCAGGTCCTCTCAGCCATTGAGACTTGTAGTATTCCCCCAGGGTGTACACTTGGCCTGGGTTTCTGGCCCCAGGTGGAGTACCTTGCATTTCCTGCATTGAACCTCAGTTTCCACTTTCTAGACCATCTTTCCAGAGCCTCAGGTCCCCTGCAGAGCCACCCTCCCTCCCCTCCTCCCCATCCACCACGCCCCCCAGTTTGAGTCATCTGCAAGAGACTCATCTCCTCCTGATTCCTGTCCTTATGTCGAGATCACGTGGCGTTGAACAGAAGGGGCCCAAGTACTGATCCTGTGGGACCCACTAATGACCCTCCTTGGGGATGAGACTATCCACCAACTATGACCCTCTGGGTCCGGTCCTGGAGCCAATTGCCTATCCATCTGATCATCTGGTTTCCCACCCCACTTCTCTAGCTTATCCAACAGGCCCACGTGAGGAACAGAGTCAAATGCCTTGCTGAAGTCTAGAAGAGGACATCCACTGGTCTACCCAGGTCAAGGCACTTGTCACCCAGTCATAGAACTCCACCAGGTTTGTCTGACACGATTTCCCGGGATGAATCCATGCTGTCTATCGTCCAGGCACCCTGACTTATCCAGGTCCCCCCAGCCTCTCCTTGACAATGCCCTCCATCACCTTGCCCACCACCGATGTCAGGCTGACAGGCCTGTAGTTCCCTGCCAGCTCCTTTGATCCCCCCTTGTGGATAGGCACTACATGCGCCACCTTCCAGTCTTGGGGCACCCACCCTGTCCTCAGAGAGATGGTGAAAAGCTCTGCCAGGGGTTTCGCCAGGACATCTGCAAGTTCCTTCAGCACTCCAGGATGTAATTTATCCGGCCCCGGTGCTTTCTCCGTCTTAAGGGAGCTGAGGGCTATAGTTAAAGCCCCATGAAATTCTTTTTATTTTTTTATAATTTTTCTTTTTCAGGAATTTTGTGTTATTTCATTTCATCCATTGAAAATTTTGTTTTCTTTTTTTTTTACATTTACATTAATATAATACCTAAAAATGACCGTAGACACAGTATAAATCCCAGTCCTAGTATGCCACGTTGTATTAAGCAACAATATTCAATGGTATTGAAAGGTTTTAGGAATTAAAGCAAGCATAATATGAGGCAGTATGGCATAGTGCTTAAGGGCACTGAGCTGCAAACCTGGAGACCTGGGTTTGAATCCCAGCAGCCCCCCACTTACATACTGTGTGACCCTGAGCAAGTTACTTAACTTCATTGTGTCCCAGAACACACCTGGAAACAAGCTCTGGCTTAGTGTGCCTTTCCTGGTTAAACAATTTCCCCTTTCCATTTCCATACAACAGTATTCTACATTTTCTTTTTTCATGGTTTGCCGTTTGTTGCTTACAATCAATACTTTACACTTACTTTGAAGAAAACAAAAAATGTTCACGGTATTTACATCTCTCCCACTTCCTCCACCTGGGACTTTTTGGAAAAGTCTGAAAGCAACTCTAAGTTTGTGTGGTTAGGAAAGAGGCCGTGAATTAAATGGAGGGTGATTACATCAGCCAGGGAGAGGGGAAGCCTGGGTCTCCCTGATCTCCGGTTCTACTTTTAGGCGGCCCAGCTGCAGGCCCTGATCCCCTTATCGGAGGTCTCACCCCCACCATGGGTGGACCTGGGGTTCTACCTTCCCCGCTATTAACTTTCAGGGCATTCTTCTTGTAGACAGACCTACCCTCAAGCTGTTACAACTCAATAATCCATGGACCCGGGTGTTGGTGAGGGCCTGGGGGAGGTCTGCAGTAAGTTGGGTTTGCCTTTAAGGCTAAATTCTAATTAAACAATTCTTGGTTGTCTAAATTTCCAACCGCTCAGATGGGACCTTGCCTTTCATCATTAGGCTCGGTTAGGACTTAGGACTGTGGGACAATGTTTCACAGGGGACAACCTGAAATCATTTCAGCAACTGAAAGAGGAATTCCTTTTTCCACAAACCGATTTCTTTAGGTATTTACAGTTCAGACATTATTTACTGACTGAAGTAGGTGTGTCTCACCCCTCCCAACCCTTTACAAGAATGTATTTCTGGGCTTATCCCCCTTGATGCTGCAAAAGGAGTAATTACCAAGACTGTTCAGTGTTTAGCCATGGCCGAGTCAGATCACTTGTCCCATATTAAAGAGCAGTGGAGGGCCAAGGCTAATATGGAGTTGTCTGAGGAGCTCTGGTCAGGGATTTGGAGGGGAATTCGTAGTACCACAGCATCCCTGTTTTGGACAGAATTCAGATGACGCACAGCTGTTCAAAACGTCAGACCTCCAGTAATAACCAAACACTATGGCAGGTTCTCACCAGATACATGTTAGAGATGCAATCAGGAGAAAGGAACTTACTTCCATATTTTTTGGGAGTGCAGAGAGTTAAAGGACTATTGGGTCTCTCTTAAGCAGACTGTGGGGAAGGTGCTAGACCAGACTATGCCCCAAGCAGCCCACCACCGGTTGCTGGGGCACCCCCGATACCCTGAAGGGGTGCTCCCAGTGCTATCTGTTTTACATCCTCGTAGCGGCAGCCCTTAAAGCTATTACAATGTTCTGGCTTTCCCCCAGGATCCCTTCTGTCTCCTCCTGGTATGATATATGCCTTAAAATTCTAAAAATGGAACGGCTGACATTTCGGCTAAGACTTCAACTGGAAAAATTCAAAGGCAGATGGCTTCCCTTTTCCCATTATATGGCTGCTAGGGAGCAGAGAGATATCATGGAGGTGCTGGCAGAACAGGCCTGAAAGGAGGGAAGAGACACGGGCCATAATACTGGCATCCCATGTGGGCCTCGGGAGGGGAAGGTATTCATTCAGTTAACTTCTAGTGAAGGTCCTCACCCCCCCGTAGTAAGAATTCATGTTTTCCTCCCAGGTTTTAACTTTAAGGTTTAACTGTACCCTTTCAGGTTGAACCCTCCTCCCCCATTCTTTCCGTCTTCTCTTCTCTCTTATCTTTTCATTATCCCTTGCTCTTTCTCTTGTTTCTCTATACCAAATGATTCTCTTTCCTTTTCTAAACTGGTTTGCACTCCCATTTTTTTCAGGGCAGTGTTATTAAGCACTGTCTAGAGGTCGGTTGGCAAGGGCTAATTTGTTTCGGACGACATTTTTCGGCTGCATGGACCTTGTCAGGTCATATTGTAATAAGCTATTTTTAGTTTTGATGATGATGTACTATGTAAAAAGCTGCCAACTATGTCAAATTAATTTTAGGAGGGAGTGGTGAGTCACCCTCTTTTGCGGTCTCTGTATGTTAAACTGGAAAATGTTTCTTAATAAAACACAATTTCAAAAAAATGTTTACAGTCTACACTAACCACAGGGTACACGAGACACAAAATAACGGTATTGGAGAAGTTGGCATCCTGGCACCCGTGCCCAAATAGCATGTCACTACATCCCCATACGCTCGAATTCCTAGCTTCAACGTTTTACATTAATGGCAGGATTAGGCATTTTGAAAACATACACGTCTCTGACAGCAAAAATCTTTTAATTTGAAACTTTCACGAAGTATTTAACAACTCACACATTTGTGCAGGTGCAAGCCTGCCTTGAGACACTGCTGCTTCCTTACAGATCGTGTCTATGGCAACAACGGAGCCCAGACAGCAGTGACTGCAAGTACTTGTTTACTTTTTAGATATTCTTGCCAAACAATACATTTTTCACTTTTTTCATGCGTTTGTTTTATAATTTTTTTTTGGTTGTTTTATTTCATTTTCTACGTTGGTTTTCTTTTTATTTCTTGTTATTTCTTATTTGCGAAAACCATGGGGCTCCAGCTGTAGTGCAGCCAACTCCTGAAACGTGTCATCCCTACTAGGATTCCCAATGGTTGTTGTACTGCTAACCAATTATCACCTTCTTGTTTAATCCAGGGATTCTGAAGTTGTTTCAACAGCTCAGTACAGGTACTTGAATTTCAATTCTTTAAAGGCCTGTTTACACTCTGCATCCTACGCCCCTGTGAGTGGTGCAGATTTGCTGATCTGCTACCAGCGGGTAAGGGTAGACATGTCTGGGACTGTTGTGAAACTTTCAGTTTCGGCTCCTGTGAGATGCTGTAGTTTTCAGTCCTTATGCAGATGCTACCCACCATGCAGCAATGCAACTTGCAGGGTTGGAACACGGAAGAGGAACATAAATAAAATGCAAAGGGGAGGGACAGTCAAGCTGTCTGCACTGCTCCACAGCTCCTGTATGTGGACACAATGTAAATGGAGACAGCACTGCACTCCAGACACAAGTTGTAAACCAAGTGTGTGTATAAACACGCCCATGATCTCTGTCAAGTGGAACACACCGTTATTTACAGGTGTATTCCTTTATGGATGTTATGTTGGATTTTAAAATGCACCGTTTTAATAAATTATGCTTCCAGACCAGCTTAATTAAGGAAGATTTTTCTCTGCAATTATTTAAAGACTGACATCTCCAGGTGCAAGTTTCTCACACTTTTGAGACATCATGTGCCAATAACTGCCTGAAGACTGGAGATGGGATGGTTATGATACCAGCCTTCTGCCTGCTGCTCCCTGTCCCACAAAGCAGTAAACCTCAGTACCTATTTAACTGCACAGGCAAAATCACTGGTTCCACCTAACATGATGCAGTTCACGTGTGAATTTGTCATTTCTGTTTTTACACCATAATAAAAAGATAACAGCTTTAATGCAGGCAATGAGAAACTTAAGATAGGCATGGTACATATAGAACAAATAATGGGCAAGGATGAATACCCATTGAGGGAGCTAATTAGGATTATAAGGCCACAAGCCTGAAGGGCGAATGGCTTTATTGCCTTAATTAACCTCCGAGATGGGTATACTTCCAACTCCGAGTGCTCCACCCTTATCCATTGTTTGCTGAATATAATATATTAAGATGGTCATTGTTATGGAGATCACATTTGCAATCACGTTATGGCACCAGAAGGTCTCTTGCAGCAAGGAGGGAATGGTGTGTAATGAGTGCAGGTAGGAGTTTGGGAGATTTCTGGATCTGGGAGGGTTTTGTGTAAGTGTCTTTTTTCCAGGTTTATGCAGCTTGTTAATTGGTTTGGCTAGCTTCCTAATGTGGTGTTATTAGTGGCATCCCATAGGGTTTAATGCAGGTATGTACTTTTTATCTGTGCAGGGATACAGATCTAATTGAATCGATTAATGTAGATATATTGCTTTCACTATTGCAGGTGTATAGCTGTAATTGACTGATTAGTACAGGTATATAGCTTTGATTGATAGATTAGTCACAGGTACACAGGGAAATAAATGATGGCCTTTTCCAAGGGGCAAAGTTCCCATCCACGTATTATATTTTCTTTGTCCTCAATCAAGGATTGGCCCCAAATTATTTTACACCTCTGTAACCACCTGCAGGTGGCACCAATCAGTTTTGTTTTCTTTTGTTTATTAAAAGAACCGGCTCTGTTAATCCCTACAGTATAGTGCTCGTACATATTTTCGCCACAGACTACCCATTTCAGTGTTGCAATAACCAGCTCCTAGCATTGATAATATTCGGCTCTGAACAGCCTGACTGGGCAGATCCAGTGCAGAATGGAAACCGCAGGGAATCTATCAAGTGAAACATGATTTAAAAAAATTTCCAATTATAAATTTTATTTTTCTCTTATTGCTTTTGTGGAAAGACTTACTAGTCCATCCATTCAGGCAACAAAAAGTGCGTCTTTAGCAGAAAGGCATGTTTTTGGAAAACAGATGACAAGACCCCTGTATTTCCCAGTCTGTGTTATGGCACACAGTAGTCTCTTGTATATTTGCTGCCTACAGTTAGGCATGGGCTCTGCCAAACAGTGTCTCTCTATATATCAAAGGGTGTTTACACTGCTAAGTATTCGAATAAAGCCACTGGTTTGTATTATTTAATAGTTTCAACCAAAGCAAGTAGCAGCAGATTCCCTCAGATATTACCATTTTTATGTCACAGTGCCCGTGGGGTCACATTTTCACTTCATTCCTTTTTGTACTATGCTGCTCCTGCTGATGACAGAGATGCAAACACACCTGCAGAAAGCCCACTCCAGCCTTTGACAGCGCAACAGAAGCTCACACCTGGGGGTATGTTTATTTTGTCTTGGAATTCTGCAAGAAAAGATCTTGCAAGGGAACAATAAAAAGAAACCTGCGATACTTTCTCTTATAGACTTGAGACAAAGGAGCAGAAAATCAAGGACCCAGGATCTTTCAGAGACTACTGCAAGGACACCTTCTACTACATTGCAAATGTTTCTCTTTTGTCAAAAGTGTTTTGTAAACCTCTCCTTTGAGGTGAAAGCTTAAGATTTAGTGAACTGGGGTAATGTAAGGGCAGCATGGCATACATTTTGAGCCAAGTGTGATGTGTTCAGGTTATTTTTATCTGGTTATTTCAAGCCATGCTATTAAAAAGGATATAGACATGTCTGCAGTTTCTGTATAATTTGCCATGACTCCCTTAAAGAGCTTTCGGAGACATTTTCTAGGGTTGCATGGGCTTATGTTTAAGAAGCAAGGCAGTGCTGGCCAGATAGAGCAACAGCGGTGAACCCAGTGAGCCAGGTTGAAATCCCAGTACACCCACTTGCTGTGTGACTCTGAGCAAGCCAGTTAAACTCACTGTGCTTAACTTTTCTCTCTCTCTCTCTCTCTCACTGAGATTTCATAGATTCATAGATTCTGTCAGCAGATAAGGACTGCCAGGTCCCTCCAGTCTGCCCGTTTATGCTAGCTCACAAAGCAACCAGTGACCCTTATTGGTCATTAGCTTAGCTCTTTCTTCCTACCTCTATTATTCCTTTGTTTCTGTCCCATGAATGTTTAAAACCCACCACAGTATAGGCTGCCACCACCTCCTGGGGCAGGCTATTCCATGCATCCACCATCCTTTCCGTGAAAAAGAACTTCCTAATATTTTCCCTTATGCAGCCACCCTTCAATCTTGTGTCGTGTCCTCTTGTCCTGGCGCTACTGTTGAGCTGAAATATGTTGTCCCGTCCACCTTGTTTATGTCCTTGAGGTACTTGAATGTTTCTATCATGTCACCTCTCTCCCTCCTCTGTTCCAGTGTGTACAAATTTAGGTCCCTCACTCTCTCTCCTCATAAGGCTTGTGATGTAATCTGTTCACCATTTTGGTCGCCCTCCTCTGCACCATCTCTATTTTGTCAATGTCCTTTCAAAGGTGTGGTCTCCAGAACTGTACACAGTATTCAAGGTGAAGTCTCACCAGGGTCTTGTACAGTGGAACCATTACCTCCCTCCTTCTGCTTGTGATTCCCCTTCCAATACATTCCAACATCCCACTGGCCTTTCCCACCGCCTTGGCAGTCTGACTAGTGACTTTCAAGTCATCTGTGATTATGACCCCCAAGTCTCTATCTTCCTTAGTTACTGTCAGCAGCCCCCCCGATCCTGCAGCACACTCCAGGGTACCTGCTCCCCACATGCATGCATTTGCATTTCTTTGCATTAAACCTTAGCTACCATGCCCCTGACCATCTCTCCAACCATTTCAGGTCTCTTCTCCTTTCCAACCCCCTCCGAGGTATCCACCCTGTTGCAGATCTTGGTGTCGCCCGCAAACAGGCAAACCTTTCCCTCCAACCCGTCTGCTATGTCACCGATGAAGACACTGAAGAGGACTGGCCCCTGACTTCCATCTGTTTTAGCCCCCCTGGGCTCCTCTAATGCCTGACACAACTAGCATTTTTAAATACAGTGAGTATAAAAGGCGAGAAGGCCCATATAAAATCAATTCCTTCCTTTCTTCACCATACTTTTTCTAACTTATATTTTTGCTTAGTCTGTTAAAAGAAAAGTGGGTAATACATCTCATTTAATACAGATTGCAAAATATTCAAAGATCAATTTTTCTAAAAAGTAAGCCTATGAACATTCAGATGCAGCATTATACAAAACCAGTCGCTCAATATTATTAGTAGGTACAATAACAGTTATCCATATGCTTTAAATGGCCCCCTCCTAACATACATATCTGTGCGTGAGTTCCAGGTAGAATTTAAAGAACATTCTCTAGTTTCTTAAAGGAGATAGGAAACAGTTTTCTGCTGATAATAAATAACAGTTAAAGGAAAGCTGTCCTTTGCAGGGGCTCCTGCCCTTGCAAACCTTACCCTCTGGTTTAGTTTTATTGAGAAAATCGCCTTTTTCCTTGCGACACAAAGTAGTTTAGTTTAATTCTGAAAAGTCCGCTACCCGAAAGTATGGCAGATGCTGGAGTGGCTCCATTAACTGTAAAGGTGCGGCGCAGCACCGTGCACTTCAACAGAAATGCACTGAAGTGCACAGTACTGTGCCGCACCATTACAGTTAACGGAGCCGCCCAAGCGTCCGCCATACTTCTGGGAAGAGGACTTTTCAGAATTAAAATAACTTACTTTGCGGCGCGAGGAAAAAGGTGATCTTCCTAATAAAACTAAACCAGAAGGTAAGGTTTGCAGGTGCAGGAGCCCCTGCAAAGGACAGGTTTCCTTTAGATAAATGGTATATAACAAACAGTGACCTTTGTGTGTGCTTTTTTTTTTGTATTTCACAAGTTTAGAATGCAGATTTATTTATTTGTTCATAATGTGAAATGACCATCGGCTTGCCACTGTGTGTTTTAGTATCGGGAGTCAGCACATGGCAAGCTTTGAAATGCCCACATCACAGACTCCTGATACTACATTCAGTTAGTTGCAGCGTTCCCACCGGACTCATCAGTTGCTTCAATGGTAAAGGCTGATGCCCTGTTGCGCTTCTAAAAATTACACCTTTTTCAAATTTGGCTTATCATTTGGCGGCTCACACAGCCAACCACCCCCCAACCCTAAAATCCTTGGCGATCACAATATAGATCATAAAAAAGTCCAGAATTATTTAAGCAGTTTATTTCTGCAATGGAAAAAAAACACATTAGTTTACTTGTGCAGGGGGAAAAAAGTGATTTATTCCCTCTCTGATAGTGTGTTTGGTCCCGACTCCCAGCATATCGTCTTGGCTGGTTGATTTAACCCCACCACCGCCTCTCTTCCTAATGAAGCTTCGTACCTGACCCTTCAAGCTCTGTGGTGTACATCAGCACCAGAAGCCACTGCCCGACTCAGTGCTCAACTGGTAACCCGAGCTACAGTCTTCCGTTGGGAACAGCCCGAGCCCACGGCCCCACCCCTGGGGGTAAGCCAGGGAGGAACACCGGCAGTTGAGAGTCCTGCCAGGAACACAGTACAGTCTCTGTCATGGGTGCGTCTACTCAGCAGCCCCACCCTGTGGGGGCAAGCCCGGGAGGATCATCTCTAAAAGTAAGTCCCAGGGGTACGTGGGGACCGAGAGAGTGGGGGCTGATCTACCAGAGATCTAGGCACCAAAAAACCAAAACAACAACAAAAAAACTCCCAATGGCCCAGAAGTAGCATATCATGCTGTCGTTCAGGTGACTAGAGTTCAGGAGTGAGATCAGTTCACAACGTCCAGAGGATGTCCAGCACACAGCAGCATACCTCGGTCAGGGAGAGCTGGTGATGGGTTCCAACACGGCAGCAACCCCTACAGCTGGGCCAGGAAGCCAGCTCTCACTGCAGGGGTGCTGCAGGGGTATGAGGTCAAAAAAAGGTGCTACCATTCACGCCAACAGTTTGAGGGAGGGACTAAGGAGAAAACTGGAAGGAACACCCTGCCCCCCCCATCCGAATAATCACCTGATATGGGTATATCCCTGAGCTGCTGGCAGGGGCAGAGGATAAAAAAGATTGGGGGGGGGGGGAGGCAAACAGCTAAACTACATTAGTGTTTGGAATCTGGTCGTGAAGCAAGTGGCCAGCACGAATACATAATGTCCAGTGCTGTGGATAGAGAGGGAGGGAGGAGCTCATGAAGCAACATCACCACCACATATCTGTGAAAGTAAAATGCTTTATATCTGGCAGCATATTAAAACCAACAGCAAGGGCAAGGTTCATGTATGTTCCTAATACACCTCACTGGCTCAATTCTCAAAATGAACATTGCTTTTCTTTCTGGAAGGTCGTAAGTGCTACTAGTAGCTAATGGAACACTAAAGATGGCAACTGAAAACTAGCAAAGAAGTACTAGAAATAAAATAATTCAGAAGAATGAGTTGAATAAGTGCCTGCTGCAGTTTGGATAAAATGTTTTACCCAAAGTGCTCTAAGTTATCTCGTATGATCAAGGGATGTCATGTGTGCTCACACCTGCTTCAGCCCTACCTTTTTAGTTTACAGTACCTGCTACTCGGATCACTGCGTCACAATGATATTTCCTTCCAGAAAAGGCTATGAACAGACCGCATTCCTCTGCAATCTGGGCAAGTGTCTACATGAGCAAGGCGTCTTGCTCTCTTGGGAGTGAACCATCAAGGCCTCATTGACGAGCCACCCTGTACAGTAGGAAGATTCACTCTTCCCATCAGACACCTGACTCTGTGTCTAACAACAAAAGAGAGACGTCATACCTGAAAAACCCTGAAATGCTAAGGTGAACGAACACCCAAGCCAGTCATGACTCAGTATGAGGCAGCAGGGCTGGTGAATGAATAATGGCATGAGTTTACAAAAGTGAGAAGCTGTGGTGAGCCAACATTCAAGATGACATTCTCACAACATTGTGCTTTTTTTTTGGGTTACAAAATATAATTCATTGCTCGGTGCAGAAGCTTAAAATCAGGCAGTATGGTATTGTCAGGGATTCGTAATTAGGGACTATGCATTTCCCAGTCACCAATTTACAATAAATAATTATGTTCCCACTTGCCACTCACCACTGGCTAATGTTTCTAACGTGCGGCTAAGATTTCTAATGATTTTTAAAGCTACCCGCGACACAGAGGCTAAAACCTTCTGTTCATGCTGTTTTTAGCAACAGTATACTACATGGTTTAGAATACCTAATTTGGCAGTGTATATCGTTGTGTGGCTCATGCTTTCACATAGTGGCTAAACAGTCTGGGGTCACTTTAGCCACAGTGGCTAACATTTTCGAAATCCTAGAGGGAACAGAGACTAAATAGATAGAAGTAAGATTAACGTGCCTAGTTCCATATACAGGCTAACCAAACAAGGCTATAAATAAAGCTCCAGGATGTCCACTGCCTTTAGACATCTAAATCTTTACAGTTCAGAGGAGTCCTTACAGCATAAAGTGTAGCAAACAAAAAAAAAACAGAAAGCTCAACGCTAATGAAACATGCAACAATCCTGTTTTTTTATTCTTTCACCACATTTTCAACGTTTTGTGGTTCATGGGCACTTCTTTAACAGCGGTGGTTACCTCTATAGCTATGAAAACAGCAATGGGGCCCTACGCACCCTGAAGACGTGTCACGCCCTGGAGGCGAAGCGCTGGGGTTTTATGCTAGTGGTCTCTCTGCTTTTTTGCTTGAGCAATAAATGTATCCTTGATAAGCACCCTTTAGTTTCACACTACTTTGTTAAAACTAAACTTGGGGCACTTGCTCTGCACCTCGAGTGCATCTCCTCTATGCTGCTGACGCTACAGTTATGTCTGCTAGACTCTCGGGATGAACTGGTACAGGTACAAACTTGAGGTTCACCTCAGCTACCCTGACTTTCTAGGCAACCCATGTGCTTCACATAATGTAGCTGCCGCTATGGTTTGCTGAATCGTTGCTGTGCTGTTCCTGCCCAGCGTCTGCTGGCTCCCCACTGGCAGAAGCACATTACTACACAAAGCTCCCATGAAAGGGGATCCTCTGGTGGTGTGGACACTGCTGAGAAAAGTACTTTCACATCAAATGACCTTCCTTGACCACTGTATGCAGGAGTGTGGGGGGGGATGAACAAAAACAACCAGAAAGAAACTGTTCACACCAGTGTTTGGGAGACTATTTCAGAAACATTAAGACACCTTGACAAAACGGTCTGACTTGTCGCAGTCACTTTATCCTTCACTGTAAAGATGGCAACTTTTGCTTTTCTGAAGCGTCACGTACACTGGAACTTTTGATAAGATCACAAATTGGTTCTTTTCACCACTGCCTTCAACCCCTAACTTATCCTTCCTTACACAATCAGCAGAGCACTTATGGACTGAATGAAGCCACACACTGGACAAGACTGTTGATCTGCTGTGCCATTTGAAGGTCATTCACTTTATTTATGTCAACTAAATAACAAAAAAAAAAAAAAAAATGGAAGGAGGCTGTGTGCTGAGGTTTATCTCACTCAGAATGCAGGACAGGCCAGAGGCAATTTACAGTGCAGACTATCTCCTCTTGTCTTTACAATGATGGATACTATACAGCCACACATTTGGATAAGTGATGATGGCATTCAAAGGAGAGATATTTGCTCCATTTTCTGTAATACTTCGTAGTGCTGTATTTCTCATGTAACGGAAACAAAATGAACTAGACACTTTTCTCTCTTCCGTCTAAAGCTTAGCTTATCGTTGCTCAGACACAACTTTACCTTTGCCATTAGGAACAGTTAGGAACGTGCTGCGAGCTATGGCTGAATGAGGTGGTGCTGAAACAAAGGGCAGCCAGCCCAAACACAACAAGAAGCCAAACGTAGTACAGCACACTTTAGCACGTTGCAGGATAAATCCAGGTTCAAACGTATAGATGCAGGTAAACTGAATTATTTATTGTATCCAAAAGAACAACACGGACCAACAGGCAGAACAGAAAACAAAGAGCTTAACGTGCCATTAGCCCTGCTGTACAACCATACCATGACCCATTTGTTTGGCCTACGGCTTTCCAGCCTGGTACCCTAGTGGATCAGCACACAATGGTGTAACATAGGCAGTACTACCGATGACAGATTAGTGCACGGCCACTGCTCTGGCAGTGTGCCACTATGTTTGCCCCTTACCTTTTTTGGTGTCCGCTGACCCCTAGGTAACCTGGGCTGCAGCGAATATACCTTGCCTTTGCCCAGGAGATGGACCAATGGCTTACTTATGCAGCCAATGCCAGTGCAAACCCTAGTGTCCCACGCTGCAGTGCCACGGGCTGCCACTGTGCCGAAGCAGGAGGCAGTACAATGAACTGCCGCCATGCTGAAGCTGGGGGCAATGCAGTTAACTGATGCTGTCCCAAAGCTGGGGGCAATGCAATGAACTTCTGCCATGCTGAAGCGGGGGGGGGGGGATGCATAACTTCTGCTATGATGAGGTCGGGGGCAGTAGAACTAACCGTTGCCATGCCAAAGCTGGGGTGGGCCACACGATGAATTGCTGCCATACTGAAGCTGGAGAAAGTGCAATGAACTGCTGCCTTTCCAAAGCTTGGGACAAATACTTCATGGTTAAAGGTTTTTGGTTTCATCTGAAGGTTAATTATAATGCGCTAGTGGTCTACTCATCATTTGCCAGTGTCCACCTCAAACGATATAACTGGGGAATTACACTGGCCTGCTCTATCGTTTGCTCATAGCAGCAGTCAATTAGTTTGGTTGTGATAGCTGGGGTGGGGGTGTCAGAAACTGATTAGAAAAGATTTTACTGTAACTGAAACTTTACGTACAGCATCCTTATAATAAAATGAACCTTACATCAGAAAGCCTCACAGAAAGTGTTATGTGTATTATTACGAACAAGAACAGGATTAAAAATTAAATGAGTTTAACTGAAACTGGTTTAGATGTTTGTTGACCAACTGAGATGCTTGTTTAGTGGTGGAGGTGGGGTTAGGACATGGCCAATTTTACAGCTGGGAAGGACAGAGGCACAGAGAGATCAGTGACTAGCTCAAGGTCACATAGTTGAATGCTCTACCCACTGCACCACATGGCCTCTCTGAGGCTGAATCCAAATTAGTAGAACCACTAGCACTACATGGCCTTGCTGAGGCTGAATCCGTACTAGCAGAATCAGTAGCAGTACACAGCCTCCCTGAGGTGAATCTGCACTAATAGAGCCAGCAGCACCACACTGACCTCTCTGAGGCTGAATCAATGCTAACAGAACCAGCAGCACCACGCATCCTTCTTAAGCCTAAACCAGTGCTAGTAGAACTAGTAGCACCACACTGCCTTTCTGATACTGAATCCATATTAGTATAACCAGCAGCATCACACAGCCTCCCTGAGGCTGAACCAACACTTGTAGAACTAGCAGCACAGAGACTCTCTGAGGATGAATCCATACTAGTAGAGCCAGCAGGACTACATGACCTCCATGAGGCTGAATCAAGGCCAATAGAACCAGCAGCATCACATGGCCTGCCTGAAGCTGAATCCATACTTGAAGAACCAGTAGTACTACACAGCCTCCCTGAGGCTGAATTAGTACTAATAGAACCAGCAGCACCACACAGCCTCCCTGAAGCTGAATCCGCATTAGTAGAACCAGTAGCACCACACAACCTCCCTGAGGCTGAATCCGTATTTGAAGAACCATAGCACAATACGGCTTCCCTGAGGCTGACTCAATGCTAACAGAACCAGCAGCACCACATGGCCTCCGAAGACAGAATCCATATTAGGAGAACCACTAGCACCACACAGCCTCCCTAAGGCTGAACCATGAACACCACGCAACCTCCCTAAGGCTGAACCAGGAGCACCACACAGCCTCCCTAAGGCTGAACCATGAGCACCACACAGCCTCCCTAAGGCTGAACCATGAGCACCACACAACCTCTCTAAGGCTGAACCATGAGCACCACACAGCCTCCCTGAGGCTGAATCAATGCCAACAGAACCAGCAGCACCACAGAGCCTTCCTAAGGCTAAACCAATGCTAGTAGAACTAGTAGAACCACACTGCCTTTCTGATGCTGAATCCGTATTAGAACCAGTAGCACCACATAGCACTGATTCAGCTTCAGGGAGGATAACAGAACCAGCAGCACCACAGATCATCCCTGAGGCTGACTCAATGCTAACAGAACCAGCAGCACCACAGATCATCCCTGAGGCTGAATCTGTACTAACAGAACCAGCTGCACCACAGATCATCCCTGAGGCTGAATCTGTACTAACAGAACCAGCAGCACCACAGATCATCCCTGAGGCTGAATCTGTACTAACAGAACCAGCAGCACCACAGATCATCCCTGAGGCTGACTCAATGCTAACAGAACCAGCAGCATCACATGGCCTCCCTAAGGCTGAATCTGTACTAGTAGAACCAGTAGCACCACACAGCCTCCCTGAAGCTAAATCCGTACTAGCATAAAACCAATAGCACTACACCTCCATGAGGTGAAGTCCATACTAACAGAAACAGCAGTAGGCCATGGAAACTGTGACTGAAGATTTTCTTAGAACTTTTAACATGGCTACACAGTCATTATACTTAGAGAGACCCCCTTGTACTGCTTGACAGCCTCCAGACTAGCTGAAAGAAAAGGCCTGAGAAGGATTACAACCAAATAAAGAGGTTATTGTTTGAGGCACCCTAAATCTGAACTGATCTGACAGGCAAATTACTGAGGACCCTTTAATGAGGGATACTAATTGGCCCAGGTAATTATACATTTCAGTCTACACAGCGAATGCATGTGTGTGTGTGTGCAAGGTACTACATAAAACTACATTCCTTCCTTCCTATTAGAGCAAATACGAAAACAAACCACCATATGCTAATTAGCTAAATACTCTTAGCAAAGACTAACAGATGTAGTGCAGGAAACATCGCAGGCCTTGTACTATCAATAGAAGGGTCTCTAGACACCCAACCTCCCAAAACACCCATCCACCCACCCACCCAAGTAAAAGTTCCTAAAATAAACAAAACTTTTTTTTCCACCTCAACCCCAACTGACTGGCTTACAATCCTGCAGCCTACCCCCAACTCCCTCCCCACACAGTGGGAATCAGAAAAGTCTGCCTCAAGGATGTCATTAGCAACTGGGAGGTATTCACCCACCTCCCTCTTGGCCCACCCTGCCACACTGAACCGATCAGACAGTGAGGGATGATGCATCTACAGTAACCTATATGGGCGGGTGCCACCTAAGGTTTGCATAATTAGCCTGCGTTATCAGTATCTAGCTCATTGCTGTCTACTGTATGTTGAGATTTACTGTGTATGACACGTATGAAAGTCAGTATATGAATTCATTACTATTACACAGTCTGTACATTAGCATGCAACCCATTGTTCTGTAAAGCACTTTGAGAGACAGTGCGTATGAACGGCACTATATAAATACAAATTCTATTCTACAGTCACTGCACTACCAATATGGCTCAGCTAGAGTCCTGTCTCTACCCATTTCCACACCGCAGCTGGGTGGACTGAAGCAATGCGGTTAGGTGATTTGCTCATGGTAAAGCAGTGGCGCACTTGGCTTGAATGGACTTTAAATCTGTGATCTTCCAGTTCCAAAGCAGGTGTTCTAACAATTAGATCACAGTGCCTTCAATGCACTCTGTAAATAGATACAAATCCAAACTTTACTGTAGTCTATTCTACAACTCCTGAACTACGAGTATCTACCGCCCTGTTCTGTTAAGAACTTCAAAGAGCTAGCAGAACCACAAATAGCAGACAGGAAACTGTTACAAATTCTAAGTAGTAGTGCATTGCAACTTTTTATTTCTGAGGTATTTTTCTTGTTCCGTTTGCTCATTATAAAGTTTTTTTTCCCCACCAATTCTTTTACTGGCTCCGCTTTGGTCCTGGGGAACTCTCTCAGGCATCCACTTTTGCCCTCAGCTCTAGCTCTGGGCCGGAAACTCCTCTTCTCCTGGCACCAGCCTGGCTATTCCCTCGGTTCTGAGTCCCCAAAGGTGGGGCCACTCTATCAGTCCAGGGCGCTCTATCTAGAATTCGGGCTGGGCTGGGCTCGGCCCAGGAGCTGAGTGAGTCCAGCCAGTGGAGTGTGGCTGAGAGGGTGGTGCCGTCGCCTGTCTCCATGAGCGGGGATTTTCTTTGTTATGGCCCCTCCTCCCCCCCCCCCGGCAGAGCCTGGATGTGCAATGACACCAGGCACGTCTGCTGCAGCTCTGCGTCCCTCTTTGATGTGCCCTAGGCACTGCAGTGCTTCTGGTGACCACCGAGGGCGTTGCGGTGCCAGGCAGATGTCTGGATCCCCTTCCCCCCTTCCCCAGAGAGGAGAGCAGTCCTCCGGACGCTCGATCCTCTCTCTCTCTCCTCTGCCGACCAGCCGGCCTAGGCTCGTTCCCAAACCCGGAGTCGCCAGCATGGCGCGAGGTATGGCGTCCAGCGCCTCAGCATCACCAGGTCGGTCCATTAGAAAATTTTTGTGCGACAATATTATGCTGGATATGTGGATAGCACTCTGCCTGCTGGCATATCTAATTCTACCCCAACACATCAGCCATCGTGGGACTTCACAGGTGATTCAATTTCACGTTTACCTCCCTGGCCATGGTTTTGCCCCAACTGCCCTAGCACTCTCCAGCCACAGGACATCAACCCCGAAAATTTGCACCCTTGTGGTGGGGCCATCCCGAAGGACAGTTCTGACCACCACAGCGTGCTCACGGCAGCCATGCTAGAGAGTAGGAGGGACCAATGATCTAGGAGGTCCTGACACACGAGGAGTTTTTGCTTCCCGTTGCATCCCTTTCCTGAGAACAGCAGCATGCAAGGAGACCAAGAGCATGCACACGCTGAACATGCTGCTGGTCCAGGCTCCAGCCAACGCCCTCCCCTCCCACAAGGGGACCCTTGCTGTACAGCCACCCATGGTCAACAGGTGGCAGTAATGGAGCAGGTGCAGCAACCCTCCCTGGAGTGGCCTTAGGGTGCTCAATCCTCCTCCCCCCATCCAGCCCTCCAGCCACTCCTGGATCATTCCCCGAACCCAGGTCACTGGTGTCATGAGCGGTAGCTCTATTGCCGCGCTGCTATACCAGCTGACCTCACAGGTGACTGGCATGACAGCTATTGAGTGGTTCTTCCTGAGTAGCTGTGATGTCACAATGCTGATAATGGAACTTTTAATATTTTTATCCGACCTTGATGTCTGAGGGGCAGGGACGGGACGAGGGAATGAAGGAGCTAGTCTGGGATCTGTCTTTGTTCAGAGCCACGGCCCAATTTCACATGGAAAAAAACACACTACAGCACTCATTTTGAAAATGAAAATTACATACTCACTGTGATTCTTCAGCTTCCAAAGTATCACCATTCAGTCACACTTATGGGTCTAAGCCAGAGGCACTAGGACCTACCGGAAGCAAAGTCTTCTGCAGCCCATGAGGGGGCTGAAACTGGTACCAGCACTGCCCACAAGGCAGGCCTAGTGGTGTCGTGCTTGTGGGTTAGCCACTAACTGACAACCCCCTCCTTTCCTCCATTCTGCTTGACAAGAGAGAAAACAAGTGAGAGAGAGAGAGAAAAAGAGAGAGGACTATAGACTCCCAGCCAGAAGGAAAAGGATATAGGATATAAAAACAGTAAAATCTGACTAATAGCTTAGAAGAACTATGGGTTGCGCCTTAAGTGGCACAGGGGTAGTGGGTGCAAGAGCCACAGCCTAAATCAGCCATGTGGACAGGAAGGTGCAGAGAGGGGCAGAAGCCGTGGCACAGAGTTCTGGCTGGAGCAAGGGGCTCACAGGACTTAGACACAGTTAGGAAGGCAAAATGCCAACTTATGTTCTTGTACTCAAGTTCAAGTTTATTTTAGGAAAACTCTGTTGAGCAAGCTCATTTACAAGGAGGTCCTTTGACACAGACATGTAGTACTCAGCAGAGGACAATAATTAGAAGACAAGCTAAAGAGCTCCTGAGGTGCAGAGGCAACAGCAAAACTGAAAAAGCACAAGACAGAAGTCTTCTTGCCACCCCAAGGAGTGCTGAAAGTACTGAAAGGAAAAGAAACCCAAAGGAGTGCAGGAAAAAACAGTCACAGGCTGAGAGAACACAATAAAGCCCCAGTGCAGCTGTCTTGGGACTGCTACAAGGCAGAGGCTCAGACCACAGGCAAGGGAACAGGTTACCAGCAGCTATGGGATGAGTTTACAAGGCATTCCCACAGGGAGAGCGAGCATTCAAGGGAAAAAGGGGGATAAAACAAAACACTTTTTAATTTTTTGGCAGAAAGTCGGCATGGCCCCCCATGTTTATTCCACCCCCAAAAGAACTAAGGGGAAAAGACCCATCCCAAGGGAATAAAGGAGAGCTAGGCCTCAAGGAGGAAGAAGAGCAGATCAGAGGGAGTGTGGGATATCTTGAATCCAATGGTTTACAGGAACCATGGTAGCATGGATTCATGGGTGGGAGGTCATGTCAAACGAATCTGATAGATTTCTTTAACTGGGTGACCAAAGAACTGGATCAGGATAGAGTGGCAGACGTAGTTTACCTACATTTCAGTAAGGCTTTCAACATTGTCCCACACAGGAGACTCAAGCAACGTGGGTAGCTTAGGAGTGGGTCCAAAGGTGGTTAGCTGGGTAACAAGAAAGGGGGGTTACTAGTGGGGTACCGCAGGGTTCAGTATTGGGTCCAGTCCTTTTTAATGTCTTCATCAGTGACATTGCAGAGGGACTGGAAGGAAAAGTTGCCTTTTTGCAGATGACACAAAGATCTGCAACAGGGTTGATACACAAGGAGGCGTGGAAAGGATGAAAGGGACTTGGCAAGGTTGGAGGAATGGTCAGAAGCATGGCAGCTAGGATTCAATGCAAAGAAGTGCAAAATAATGCACCTGGGAAACAAGAACCCGGGGAAGAATACACAATGGGTGGGGAGGTAGTAACAACAACAAAAAATGAAAGGGACCTGGGGGTAATCATATCAGATGACCTTAAGGTTAGCAAGCAATGTGAGAAGGCAGTAGGGAGGGCTGGGGGTATACTGGGATGTATAGGGAGAGGCATCATCAGCAGAAGACAGGAAGTTGTTATCCTTCTGTACAGACAGTTGGTAAGACCCCATCTGGAGTACTGTGTCCAGTTCTGGAGACCCCATCTCCGCAAGGACATAGACAGGATAGAGGCAGTCCAGAGGAGGGCAACTAAAATGGTGCAGGGTCTGCAAGAGAAGCCGTGAGGAGAGACTAAAGGAGCTTAATATGTATACCCTTGAGGAAAGAAGGAGAGGGGCACATGATAGAAACTTTTAAGTACCTCAGTGGAATCAACAAAGTCCAAGAGGGTAGCATCTTTCAGAAAAAGAGACTTGCAAGAACAAGGGGACACAATTTAAAGATAGAAGGAGGCGGTTCAGGGGCAATATGAGGAAGTATTATCACAGAGAGGGTAGTGGATGCATGGAACAGCCTTCCTGAGGAGGTTGTGGGGTCTAAAACTGTGGGAGAATTCAAGAATGCATGGGACAGACATAAGGCAATTCTTGTGGGGAGTAGGAAGAAATAGGCTGTTGGTTAACTAGGATATGTGGCCTATCCTGTAGGTAGGGAAATGGGCAGACTAGATGGGCCTAGCGGTCCTTATCTGCCGTCAAAGTCTATGTTTCTATGTTCTATGTTTCTAAACTGGTTAGGGGATAGGTGGCAAAGGGTGATGGTTAACAGAGTTCACGCCAAGGAAGGAAGGAAGGGTGACCAGTGGGGTGCCTCAGAGATCAGTGCTGGGACCAGTCCTCTAACATCTTTACAAGTGACACTGCAGGGCAGCTAGAAGGGAAAGTCTGCCTCACTGTGGATAGCACCAAAACCTGCAGCAGGGTGGATACCCCAGGGGTGGTGGTCAGGATGAACACTGACCTGAGAAAGCTAGGAGAGTGGTCAAGGGTATGGCAGCTGGGTTTGAATGCGTAAAAGTGCATAATAAATGTACTTGGGGCACAAAAAGCTCGGGGTGGAGTACATAATGTGTGGGGTGGCACTGACAATCACCAAACAGGAAAGAGACCTGGGGTAATCATACTGGATAACCTAAAGGTGACAAGATAGCATGACAAGACAGTTGGAAGGGATACTGGGATGTTGGGGTGCACAGGGAGGCGTATCACTGGCAGAAAAAGGGAGGTGGTATTGCCTCTGTACAGACTGCTAGTAGGACCCTACCTAGAGTACTACGTCCAGTTCTGGAGACCACATCTTCGGTAGGATATAGACAGAGTGGAGGGCAGTCCAGAGGAGGGCAACTAAAATGGTGAAGGGTCTGCATCAGAAGCCCCACTAGAAAAGGTTAAAGGACATTAATATGTATACACAGGAAGACAGGAGTTAGAGGAGGGATGTGACAGAGACTGTTTAAATATCTCATGGGGATAAATAAGATACAGGAGAGAAGTAGTTTTCAGAAAAAAAGGTGCTCAACAACAAGGGGACATGATATGAAACTGGAGGGGGTAAATTCAGGAGGGATGTGAGAAGTACTTCACAGAAAGAGTGGAGGATTCCTAGAAAAGCCTTCCAGTGGAGGTGGTGGGGGTGAAAACAGTGGCGAGGTTTAAGAATGCATGGGATAGGCACGGGGGAATCTTAGGGTGAAGGAAGAGGGGGATGAAAAACAGACTGGAGATCAAGTAGGATCTGGAGTGATATTGCAGGCAGGGAAAAATGAGCGTACTAGGTGAGACAAGCGGTCCGTATCTGCCGGCAAATTCTACGTTTCTACAGAACACTACCAAACAGGGTGACCTGCCCCGAAGCCCTGATTCTTACCTAAGTGGGGGGTGGTGAGCAGGTGTGTGACTGAATGGTGAAGATATTCTCGAAGATCAAGAATTACAATGAGCAATTTTTATATCAGCTCCTGCAGCATCTTTATCAGAAATTGCTGGTACTGGGAGTACACAGCATCAGAAGAGAGGTGGAACGAAAAATCCTCTTCCTGAGAGAAGAAAGTAGGAGAGGAAGAGCTGGATTCAGGCAAAGGTGGAGCAGGGCCCTAAGGCCTGAAATGGGCTTGGGTCTCCCTTAAGGTGGTACTAGTGCAACACACCAGCCATAGAACAGAACTGTCCCAGGTCATGTGCCCCAGGGGACGTAAAATACCTGGCAATGCAGGGGAGGGGGCAGAGGAGGAGGAGAAGGAGGAGGGTTGTGGATGACCGGGCCTGGTACTCTGCCAGGGCTATGAGAATGCTCAGGGGACCTCACTAAGAGGGAGGGACTGGCAAAGTCACCCATGTGGAACCGACCAACCTCAGAGGGTTGGGCAGACGATGCCTTTGAGGGGAACCAGGTGGTGAGAGCACAGCCGTACAGGGCCCACAAGACAGCCCTAGTCCTCACCACTGACAGGGCTAGCTGGTTCTGGGTAGAAGGTGGGTACTGGGCTAGTACTGGGGCCCCCACCGGAGCTGCCACCAGCACCAGACAAGGGGTGCACTGCAGGCAGAGAGACATGCCCCAACCAGTCACCTGAGCTGACACTGCCCCCAGGCTATGCCCAACATCCAGGCCAGAAGGACCTCCAGAGCTAGCCCGAGACCAGGCACCACGAGTGGCACCGGAACCAGATTCTGCTCTGCAAATGGCACTGAAACCGAACAAGCACCATGAATGGTGCCAGAAGGGGTCTCAGTACTGTCCCCGGAGCCAGTCTGAGGGGCAACCCTAAGAGACACTCCAGGTCCAGAGTAGGGCTCAGAACCAGACCCAGGATGGCTTTCATTATCATTGGTTCCATCACCTTGCCCAAGGTTGGTGGCATCATCCTCCCCTAGGCCACCGGGGCATTCAGGGGAAAATATGACCACCACCTCAAACTCAAAAACAGCACTAGTTCCAGAGGCCACCCCTCTTCTGGCACCATGAGTAGTGCCAGAAGGGGGCCCGGTCTTACAGCCTGTGCTGCCCTGCTCACCAGTACTAGCCTTAGAACCAGGACGTGGCACAGGCCACAACATCGAGGTGCCCACCAGTGCAGAGCTTCTGCCTATCCACCGAGGATGTCTGCTGCCTGAAGGGCTGACAGACTGGGGTGGGAGGCTCAGCCAACACAACCCCCCCCCCGAGGAAGCCAGCTGCCCACCAGGGGAGTGCCTTGGACTTCCTCAGTACTAGAGGTACTGGGAAGGGGGTTCAGGGTAAGAGCCCAGGGATCTTGCATTGGTATCCCTGGTATGATGTCGGCCTCCGAAGGTGGGGGGCTTGCGACCACATTTCAACACACTGAACTCAAGGGTGTGGTAGTCCACGGAGAAGCAAGTGCTGCACCTACCCATGTCACGGTCAGCGCCAAGGCAGGACCAGCATTTGTCATATGGGCCCTTGGCTGCAATCAAACCCCCACAGGAGCACCGACACATGTGGGCGCTATCCTTGTCCTTCTTAGACTTCTTGCTAGGCTCCAAAGGACTTGACATGACAAAAAAAAAAAATGAAAAACAGGAAGTAAAAGGGGTCAGTGCTGAGCTAGACATTAAAGGAGAATGGCACTGGTAAAAATGCAATGCTGGAGAAAATTTAGCATTAAACAAAAGCGGAGGTGAACTGAGTAAGGCTGTGACGCAGTTTCCGCGACTGCAGCCGCTCCCATAGTGAGCACTCGATGGTGGGAGAAACAGAACTGAGGAATGAAGGGGGCTGGTGTCTGTTAGCAGCCAACCCACGAACACGATGTCACTATGTCTGCAGGCAGCACTGGCACCGATGTCGGTCCCCTCCTTCCCATTAAGGCTGCAGATCTGGGGGTGCACTGCACCCTCTCCAAAAATTTTCAGGGGTACAAAATCAATTATAAGGGTTCATTCTACCATTTATACAACATTTTTGTGGGGTGCATATACTTCAAACAGAATTATGGGGGTACAGTGTACCCCCTTCACACAAAAATGTACTTGAATTTCAAAATTTGTACTTGAATCAAGTACAGATGGGGGTAAATGGGAACACTGCCTCCTAGGCTGCAAAAGACATTGATACTGCAGGATCCCAGTGCCTCTGTCTTAGACCTACAAGTGTGACTGAATGGTGAAGACTGATTACTGGAAGATTGAGACTTATTTTGCCAAATATAGAAAGGTGAATTCTGTCACACTCTGCATGTGTTTCATGAACAAAAAAAATATTACAAACTCATTCAAGAACTAGTGTACCCGCGGCTCAGCGCCACTGCCTGCCATGGATGCACAGGGGCATTGGCTGGCAGGCATTTGGTCGGCTCATCTAAAATGTAAGAATCAGAAAAAAAATAAATGGCACAAATATGTTACTAATGGAGCATGTAAGCATGTATGCATTTTTTAGCCACCTATCTCGCAAAAGGACAACTGGTTACGTATACCTGGTAGGAGATAGTGGAGATTATCGGACCATCAATGGACGTACGCTATTAATGTGGGATCAAGTTATGCTACTGTCTTAAATTAGTGTTTGGGTTATTTTTAGTAGTTTATTTGAGTTGGTGGGCTTCACACCCAACACCCCGTTAAAAAAAAAAAAAAAAAAGGGTGTGGGGGCGATGCCTCCCAATTCAAAACAAACTGACACAACAAACATCAACAGTAAGCGCAAGCACGCAGTGTATTCATGAAAGTTTTACGCTACTAGCATAGCGCTGGTCCGATAAGCTCCACTATCGCCTACCTGATAAAACTTTCAAAAAAGCGGACAGTGTCCCTTTAAAGCAGCAGTGCAATGAAAAAAGTTATTCTGAAAAGATGCTATTCTGCTATGGTTATAAAAAATATTGTCAGAACTGTTGATTTGGGTTTTCTGGATGCTTCATATGCTGTGTACTGTACATTCGCATTTTTGTCTGGGTTCTTACCCTTCAGGCTCCTCAGGTCCTCAATATTATTTCTATGCAAAAATGAGGCAGACTTTTTTTTTCCTTGAGAAATAATTATTTTCAAATTTTTCATAAAATTCTTAACTGATAAAGGAAACTAAAAATTTTACTACCAAAATAAACTGGAAGACATCTGGCATTGATTAGGAAGAAAAAAAGTTGAGGTCAAATTTTAGCCCATTTTCGCTGCACTGCTGCTTTAAGCATCTTAATCTAATAAAGAGTTGCTCTTTAAACAGTCCCGGATGCCACTGTGACAACTTTGAAAAAAATGTAATATTTAGATACAGTTCAGCTTATATATATATATTTTTTTTCTGTAATTCTCACTGTCACTTCTTTTATTACTAAGGACATTTGCACGTAAACAGGAATTGCTGTCAAATCTGCTTTGGCTGCTTGCCTACACCTGACATCACAGTTCTGTTTATGACATCAACATCTGTTGCTGTGGAGATCATTATGGTGCCATAAACAAGGGA
Organism: Neoceratodus forsteri; assembly: GCA_016271365.2. Classification (NCBI taxonomy): domain Eukaryota; kingdom Metazoa; phylum Chordata; order Ceratodontiformes; family Ceratodontidae; genus Neoceratodus; species Neoceratodus forsteri. Next base: position 517,549,611 of record CM028137.1, read on the forward strand.
TTATGATGTCAGGTGTAGGCAAGCAGAAAGAGCAGATAAAGTCAAAGGGACAGTAATCCTCTTTTATACAACTGTCCTCGGAAACAAAAGAGAAAGAATTACAGATTATATATGAAATATAAACTGAATCGTGTCTAAGTTTCACATTGTTTTTCAAGTTTTTCTGATGGTGTCAGGGGCTGTTAAGTGGGGAGGAGGGCCACGAGCCATACTCACTTCCCTTACTAAACCAGTCTTTTGTCTTCCTAATACTTGTTGTCCAGCTCTTGTTCTTCATGGTTAACGGTCCAAAGAAGTTATCTGCAATGCTGTATAGTGTTTTTGTATGTATGCAACTGCCATTGTTCATATTTCACATACAGGATGAGTTCTGTATATAGGACTTTGTCCTTCATATTGTTTGCCTGTATAAGAACAAATGTTACTGATCTACCTACCTAATATAGGGATGGCATAGTGGTGCAGCAGCAGTGTACCCCACTGTCACCTGGAGACAATCCTCAGACTCGTACACCAGGGGCAGCTGAGGGCTAAGCAAGCCAAGAACTGGAGGTGCTCTGTTCCTGGGGAAGGAGGGCATGAGCTCCCCAGCATTTGTATACACACACATGCGCGAAGTAACATTTGTGTCGGCTGTGAAGGCAAATGGTCCCCCGCTTTTCCTGTTTAGTATGTGGATGCAGTCTTGGTGACTTTGATCGTTATGCCTGGGGTCAGGGTTTTTTTTTTGGGGGGGGGGGGGAGATGACGAAAACAACAAACATTTAAAAATGGTTCATGTTACTACCTGACACCAAGTAAATGTCACTCTGGGTTTCCACCATCCAGCAGCACGTCACAGCTACACTCTGGCGGCAACTGAACTCATCCCTAGACAAGCTCTATTGCCATTTGCTGCGTCACAAACATGCAACAGCAAGTAACTAAATATCGCTGCCATCCTCGATGCCACCTTACCAAATTATGCAACCTTTCACCAGTGCTGGATGGAATTTCCCCGTTGTTCAGACTTGTGCTGGAGCTCCCAAGGCTCTGCATACTTTATAAGGTTTGCCTGCCTTGGCAGGCCACTAAAGCATTACCTGAATGCAAGTGCTAAGAACTGTAAACACGAAAGGTAATCCATAGCTTCCAGACCAGCTGATCTTTCTGTCCTCTCACAACGTGCCAATGTCAACGTCCCTATAAGCGGAGGCCCTAATGTACAAATTTATACTCTACAGCACCTAATGTTGCAAATGTTGGCATTTTTAAAACGCAGAGCAGTATCTGGTGGGCAGGAGTTTGGCACTTACAACTCTGGAGCTGTATCTTCATCATCATTTCTACCTCACTGGAAAGGGTGTGGCACAAGCCCATTACTCCTCTCCGTGAGGACAAAACTGAGACATACATACCTCTTAGAATGTGGGCAGTATCCAGGCAGGATAATTTATAAAAAAAAAAAAAAAAGAAGCACTCCTAAAAAGAAACAGTACACTGAAGCTTGTGGGTAGGTAGGCAGGTGGATTTTTACCTGTATTAGGGCACCCTTTCAAGGATCAAAACACCATTACAATACAAATGACATTGTAACATAAAGGGAGACTGGGAAATGAAACACTTATACAAAGATGCAGTCATCCACTAAATAAATACCTAATACCAGATTATTATGCAGAATATTGCGCAGTACTTCATTATTCTACCTGTTCTCATGCTAGTATGGTGGTGGGAGGTCATAATAGCTGTGCTGCACCCTTCCTGCGAGACTTGGATTCGGAGGGCGGACAAGTGGCTGCTATCACAGTCTACACCATTATTAATTCTTGGTCATTCAGCAGGAAAGGATGAGCAACTGCTGGATTTTTTTTGCATACTGCCACCTCTGCAACAAGTTCAGCCCGCCCCCACCTCACCCCAGCCAGATTCAGTCCGAGGTTTTCAGGGCTTGCAAGCAAACTTCAGCCTCCCAGATGGCAAGTGTTTGGGCACCCTGCAAACCAAGTGAGACTTGGCATCTAACCCCACTAAATACTGCATGCATCTCAATATCTTAAAGGCGACACTCATCTGCCAATGGGCTGGTCAGCCTGCTACCCAACTCTTTTTTTTTTTGTTTTATTAAAAAACTGGAGGCTACTTCCAGACTTCATTTTGAGTTTCACTTTTGAACAAACAAAGGTTTTAATTTTCAAAATGTAACACAATTGTCCCCCACCTCACAATCTGAAGCAATATGGCTGTACCCTTTCTCCTGATAGACTGATAGGAAGAGACTGCCTTCGCAGAGGAGGACAATGGCATTCCTTGATCTGCTAGTTGGAGATGCACCAATACTGAGCACCAAACACTATATCAGACTTGTTTCAGAAAAGGGTCCCCTCTGTTCCTATAGTGCAATCTTTGCAATATGCCATGAAGGTAAATGCTAAATGTTTCTGTTCTGGTGAAGCCACATTAGCCTACCCCACACAAGGATTTTTTTGTTTGTTTGTTTCATCTGTTTATTAAGTTTTCTGAAAATACAAAACACATCAAACGACAATACAACTCAAAAAACAACAACAAAACAAATATAATTAATGGGTTCTGTTTTTTTCTATGGAAAACCCATGGCGTAATTTGGTGTAATAAAGGAGTATTTATTACGGCAAACACGTCCTGGGTTTCCCCTTGTTCTGCACGTGCCCAGCCACAGACACTGCTCTTCCACATCGCAACCAGCCAGACCGCCGCTCTGATTTGGCAGTAAGCAAAACCTTTTGTAAAATAAAAATAAACAAACAAATGCCAACGCAAACAATTTCAAACTCCATCCTGGCAAACCAACTTAGCTTTTTCTTTTGCGGCACCCATGTCTGACCGCTCACCCAGCTCAAACCCAGTCGGACAGCGGCTGCACCAGCACGGAGGCGTACTGTTTATTTTACATAATTGTTGAGGTGTAAAAAAAAAAAAAAAAACTAAACCCAACAATTATGTAACATAAAATAAGGAGCAATGTATAAACTCGAATTTTACAACCCCCCCCCCCTCGCTGTTGGATGCCGAGATAACCCTCTCGAGCTTCGCTTTCGGGGTTTATGTGGCATCCAACACCTCAGGGATGTGTAAAATTCTTGTTACACACACCATCCCATACTTTATCCTATTTATAACATATTTTCACTTATTCAAATGTACAATATCCAGAAGACACTAGAACAAAGAGGGAAAAAAATTAATGTGCTAATGAATTTGATTGTGATTCATCCTCTCTAAAATTCATAAATGCCACCTATTAAGCAACCTGGCCTGACCCCAGATGGGTGGATGAAAGTCCCCAACTCCTGTCTGCAATCAGACCAAAAAATGGCCTCTCATCCCTACACCCTCAAGGATTGGAAAAAAACAAGTCAACTTCCGCTATGATCCCTTGTCTAAGCAACATGACTTCCCCAATCGGGAGGGAATCAATATAGCATTCCCAGCCACGAAGGAACAGCTCTTCCCTATCACGGAAGAGGTAGGTGAGCCATTCCAGAACTATAGCTTGTAGTATTAAAGATTTCCATTGACCTACACTTGACTTAACATGTGAGACCCACGTGTTCTGTATGCACTGACGGGCTAGGACTAAAGGGACTCATCGCTCCAGGATAAGGCCCCCACCCCTCTTCCCCCATATCTTCTATACCGAATAGGAGAGATATAGGTGTATCTGCAATTGGCTTCTTGAAAACCTGGGACACCTCCTGCACTATTTGAGACCAAAAAGGGAAAAGATCCCCACATTCCCAAAAATAATTAAAGTATGTACCTGGTACACTATTACAGCCCGCACAAGGATTTTAATACCCATGATGTCTTGCACTGGGTTTGACACTTTAGGGTACATGCCTGTAGTCTGGAGACAAACACAGAAATAGAAACACCTTTTACAAAGGAAGACCCCCCCAGCCTGCTATTTATTTTATTTTATTTATTGAGATATTCAGAAAGACCTTTGAGTCAAAGACTCATTTACAAAGGTTCCACGTCATACATAGGACAGAGACAGGGACCATATTCTTACAGGGTGCTATATATAACATATATTACAATTCACTAACATGGTTACCCATTTGTTCAGTGGGTGCACTACTCATCCAGGATACATGATTTACTACGAGAGATTAGCACAGCCATAAGGTAGCAGAGAGGTATTGACTGGGCTGCTTGACCACTTAAAACAAGGTTTGCTCATAGAGGCCACTGGCATGGAGGACTCAGATGATCTGGGTCAGTTGCAGTCACAAAGGCTGGAGGCCAGTAGGTGATTTCTTAGCCTGGTTTTGAAAGGGTCCAGCCTAGCTTCATCAGTTATTAGGCAGGGGAGCGCGTTAGTCCAGGAAGGGGCTCTGTAGCTGAAAGTTTGCTGGAATTGGGATGTCCAACCACGGGGTACACATAGCAGCAGTTTGTTCGCGCTATGGGTAGTTTTGCCAGATGGTGTTGGGCGGATAATTTGGTCCAGGGCAAGGGGCGGGGTGAGGCCCAGGATTACCTTTTTGGACATTATGCAGGTGTGATACCGGATTCTGTTATCCAAGTTTAGCCAGTTTGTGGCGCTGAAGAGGGAGCAGGTGTGTGTGAAGCTGTCACATCCAAGGATGAGACAGCAGGCTTTGTTGAGCACAAGTCGGAGTCTGTTGAGGGCTGTGGAGGGCGCGGCACTGTAGACTAGAATGCCGTAGTCTAGCAGGGAGAGGATAGAGGAGTTTATGGCAGGTTGTAAAGCTTCAGGGGTGAGGCAGTGTTTGTACCGGTGGAGTATGCCTAGCCTGGAGATAAGGGCTGTTGATAGGTGCAAGATATGGTGATTAAAGTTGAGAGCAGGGTCTAGCGTGATCCCTAGATATTTAAAGTTGCTAACTTGTTCGAGGGGGGTATGATTAATAGTGAGAAATTGGGGGCAGAGGTTTTTTGAGTGGGTTTTGTGGATGGGATAAAATCATAACTTTGGTCTTTTTGTAGTTAATTATAAGACACTGGGTGGTGAGCCAGTGCTCAATTTCACGGAAAGAGTGTTGGAAAGTTTGGTGGAGTTTGAAGGGTGCAGGGTCAGAGGCGAACAGGACTGCATCATCTGCGTACAGGAGCAGGTTTCTGGGGCAGGCTGATGGGAGGGAGTTAAGGTATGGCTGAAAAGTAAGAGGCCAAGTATGGAGCCCTGTGGGACACCAGAGTGGATAGGGAGGCGGGGGATAGGACAGGGCCAACCTTGACAATCTGTGTTCTATCGGAGAAGTAGCTGGTGAACCAGTTTATGGCATCACTGGAGAAGCCCATGTAAGCCAGGGTGTTCAGTAAGAGCGCATGGTTTACAGTATCAAATGCCTTAGATAGGTCCACGAAGATGGCGCCTGTGAGGTGGCCGTGGTTCAAGGCTGAGTGGACATGGGAGGTAAATTCAAGGAGGGCGGTGGTGGTACTATGACCCTTGCGGAAGCCATGCTGCTGTCTGGATAGAAGATTGTATTTATTAAGGTGGTCAGTAAGTTGGTCGGTGACTATGCGTTCTGGTGCTTTAGAAAGGGGGAGGTAGAATAGAGATGGGGTGGTAGTTGTTTGTGGATGTGCGGTCCCCACTTTTATGGATGGGTGTGATGTAGGCCGATTTCCAATGGGTGGGGAATTTCCCTTGACAAAGGAAGCGGTTAAGAATGTGGATGAGTGAGGCCAGGACTTCCAGGAGGGTGAGGCGAAGAAGTCTGAGGTCCAGGGAATCGTGACTATAGTGACAGTGGCTAATGGCTTTGGTTAGGTAGGGTTTAGTTGCCTACGGGGTGAGGATTCGTAGGTAGAAAGGTGGAGCAAGGGGAGGATGGGGGAGCGATTCGGGCTGGCGGGAGATCGAAGAAATTTGGGGGGAGCACATGTAAGAGATCAGTGAATGCAGAGTTAAGGGCAGAGGCTATACTGAGGGGGTCGGTGGAGGGGGCTTCCATCAATTTGCATTTGGTCAGGTGGCAGATTTGGGGCTTTGCCGCTATGATGAACAGTACCTAATCACACATGCCATATCTGCACTGACAAATGTCTCTCGTGTTGACAGCGTTCACTGAAGAGTTTATAGTTTAATACACAGAGCTTGCAGCTATACAGATTGCTGTCCTACACCAGGATTGAGCTCACTCCATAAATGCTGGCACCCGAGTGCAGTACTGTTGGGGTATGCTGTCCTTCAGATGAGACTGTAAACAGAGGTCCCTTCTGCCCATTCTCTGGACGTGCTGTCCTGGTGAGTGTCCAGCTGGAAGTAAAAGAACCCAAGGCACTTTCTGCAAGAGTAGTGGAGTCATCCTGGTGTCTAGGCCAATATTACCCTTCCCATGAAAACTGGTTCAGGCAACTGTCCAAGGCTGTATGTGGGTGTTGATATATGAAATGGCTGACACTACATGTGTACAGTCACTTCACTACCAGTTTCTCATTGCTTATAAAGGGCTTTGGGATACACTGAGCATCAAAAATACCACATAAATACCAATTCTTCTTCTTATCTTTCTTCATATAAACCCCTTCACACTCCACCACTTACATCTTACGAATAAAACAGCTCACTTGCTCACTATCAATAATACATGAAAGCTACTTGGTTGTGGTGTGGGAACAGGGTGGCATGGCACAGCACTGAGCCTGGGAGACCCCTGGTTCCAGATCTGCCTCAGGTTTCTCCCTCTCTTGCCTGGTATACAGTGACTGCCTTATAGAAGAAGTGATGCCTTTGGGTGAAAGGCTAGGAATGCAACTGGACTGTGCCCCTGTGGCAAAGTCACAGCTGAGTAGGTGGTGGAAGGTCTGGCACAGGACCTGGACAGTCACTACAAACTGCCCAGTACAGTAGTGGGCTTGGCATGCAGGTAGACACTGCCTTTGCCCTGTTCATGGTGGGAGGAGGAGGAGGAAGAATTGGACCATCCCTAGACATCAAGTTAGATTCTGCAACACATCCAGGACAGCATAGGAGGGTGGTGCAGGGACACAAAAGTAAAAACTGCAAGGAAACACTGACTACATCAGATCTGGCCTATGCAGACTATGACTCTGATGGCATGGGCAAGCAAAACTGTGCTTCTGCCTAGTTGTCCATCTGCTCTGATAGAGAGACCAGCCCCGGAATGTCTACAGCAGAAACCTATAGCCATGAATCATCCTCGATAATATCAGTGCTGACTTCTTGGATAAATTTGGTACTTGAAGGGGAGGGGGAATTCAGTTTTTGTCTGACAAATGTTGATTTGACAAGACAGATCAGGTCCCGTCACATAAGAAATGCCTGGTTACCAGCACAGGAGCTCAATGCTGTATTAACAACCCCACACCCATTCACCCGGCTGGCTGATAGAAGTTGAAAACTCAATGGCAAGAATTAACCCCAGACTTTCTAAAGTGTATAGAAAAGATCATCTGAAAAGCTATTGTTTTAATGTCCCAAGGCAAAGTTAAACTTGACAGGGCCAAAATGCCACTCACATATCGAAGGGGAAAAAGTAAATTCAGCACAAAGAATTTTTTATATTTTACTGGCAGTTTTCCTCAGTCAGCTTACAAAAGCAACTTTTCACACTGTATGGGCGTATTGTACCATGGCAGCTGCAAAACTCCAGTGATGAAACACAATGCTTTAACCCTCCTTATTACCATGAAAGCAACAATGCAGAATGTCCCAGGTTTCTGCCCAGAGCACAACGTTAAGCACTACCCATCAAAGGCGGACTAAGAACCTAAAACAAAAAGGGCAGCAGTAAATAGGCTGATCTTCAGAGAATGGAATGCACAGTAGCAAGAGGGCTACTAAAGTATGCATGGCTTGTCACCTTTGATACCATCATAGCCAGAACACTGGAAATCTTGCTGCTGATAGAAAGGAATAAAACAGTCACTTAACAGTAGATCTTCGAAGAGACTCTCCTCCTCTGGGTCACACCTTTAGAACTGTAAGCCACCAGCATTCTGACCACTGAAACGTTTGCTAGCTGGGGGGTGGCTATGATGATGTGCAATCCTGACACCTACAAAATATAGTAGTGCAGGAGTACAGTGTGTAATACAAAATACAGAAGTGGGGGAAAACGGTGTGTGTTAAAAAATAAATAAATAAATAAGAACGGCCCGGTGGTGTTGAGGGTTGAGGCGCTGGACACCACACCTTGCTCCATGCTGGCGACCTAGGTTTGGAAGCGGATTCGGGCTGCTGTTGGGTTGGCAGGGGGGAGATAGGCTGCAGCGTCCCACAACGGCTTGCCTTCACTGGGAGGTACAGCCTGTTGCCCTGCACACTTGCCTGACCTGAGCGGAGGCCTCTGAGCACTGCAAGCCCTACATGGGGTTGGCTGGCCGCACTACATTGTAGACATCGGCGCCTAGCACCTTATCAGGGAAGCCACACGCTGTACGGGGAGGGTGGAAACAGGAAAAGAGCCAGCCACTGTCGGGAAGTTGGGGAGACTGGACGTGCCCACGATTTGCCTCCACCCACTCACTCACCGAGGCCTGGACCGATGATATGTAAGTTTCGGGGTCAGTCCCTGCCTCGTCCCCGCCCAGGGGGTATAGCCACGGCTTCATGGGGATCTGGGGCTCGGCTGGGTAGGGTGGAAGGCAGTGGGATGTTAGCTGTCTCCCCTGATGGGTCAGGGGTGGCAGGCTAGGTAGGAGAGATAAATAGTAATTACAAAAAAAAAAAAAAATACTAATATTCAGCCAACAACAATATACAGTATTCAGCAGGCTGGAAATGCACACTAAAATTGAGCATTTAAAGTGCTAGTACATTGTACGTAAATGCGAATGAGTAAAGAATGTTACAGTCCTGGGTTAGGGGAGGAGTGCCGGCGAGACAGGGAGCCTTAAGACTGAGGAAAACTGGTGTAGTTAGAGAACAGGAAGTTATGAGGGGCAGAGAAAAGGGAGTGGGAGAATGAGGAGTGGCATATTTGTGGGAGAAGTGAGTTCCAGATTTGAGGAAAACGGTGTATAAAAGCCGGCTGTCCATCACGAGTAGAACAGCGGAGCATAACAAAGGTACGCGAGTCAGTGGATCTTAAGGAATGCGTGGGAGGGGGGAGAGAGATAAGGATAGGTACAAGGGTAAAGAGCCTAGCCAGTATTCAGAGATAAGCTTCACACAGTGGGACAGGTGCCTGTTTAGCCAGGGGAGGGAGAGATAGAGAGTGGTAGAGATCACAGTGATGGGTATGAGGAGAGTCCAGAGCAAAGCGACAGAACGAGTTGAAAAGGGGGTTCAATCTGGATAAGATGGAATTGGGAGCGGCACTACAGACTACACCGCAGCAGTCAAAGATAGGGAAAATCATCTTCTTAGCAATCTCACACCTCACACTTAAAAGGAATACTATTACGGTTCCTGTATAAGGTGCCAAGCTTAGGGCGCAGGTTTTTTTTTTTTTTTTTAGGATGACGGCGATGTGTCCAGAGAAGTGAGGTGTTGGTCCAGCTAAACCCCAAGGTATCTAAAAGAGGAGGTGTCCTCTAGTGTAGTCCCATCCAGGGTGTGGAAGGTGGGCAAGTCGGGGAGCCTAGCAACTCTCTGCCTTGTGCCAAAAGGTCATGGAGACTGTTTTCTTGGCCTTTAGGAAGAGCTGATGGGAGTACACCACATGGAGAAACGCTTCCACTTCAGTGAGTAGCTGTGTCTTGTGAAAGGCTTTCTAGCTGTCAGCAAAACATAAGCTACTTGGGGAGAAACCCCAAAATGTGCAATGGCTACGTCCACAAAAGCCATGCATGGGAAATGCAGGGATCATAGGTCCAGATGGACCAGGGATCCCTTCTCCTCCGATAAGAAACCTGGACACAGAAGTAGCTGAACATTAGGTTCCACTTCCAAAAGCTATATATAGCAAGGGAAACCATATCTGATGAAAACATAAGAGAGCTACTAGTATCAGGGAGGCCTGTTCTGCCCATAATTTGAGTAGAACACACTGAATGAGAGGACTCAGAGGGAATGCACAGAGGGACAATGCACCTCACCAAGAAATTCCAGAGTTTGGAGTGAGCGAGCAGAAATGTGGCAGTTTTGCTTTGTGTGACGATAAAAAAAAGGTCCAACTATGGATGACCCCACCTTATAAGGCAGTTGTTTACTACAGAGGTCAGCAGTTCCTACTCATGTGCCCGTAACTAGGACCGACTTAGCTTGTCTGGCAAGACGTTTTGAACAGCTGGGAGAAACATGGTAGACAACTGAAGGCTGCGAGATAGTGCCTAGTGCCATACTCTCATTGCTTCCCTGCATAGGAAGTAAGAGTAAGTGTTCCCTTGCTTGTTGATATAGTGCAGCACACGGACATTGTCTGTCCTTATCAACAGGGGGCTGGGCTGAGATGCTGTGCAAAAGCCTGGAGACCAAGAAGAACAAATCCCACCTCCAAAACACTGATGTGGAGATCACAGACTAGGTCGGTCCACAAGCCCTTGGTCTGGAACTGGCCCAGGTGGTCACCCCATCCTGATCTGAAAGCACCCATTGCTACGATATGTTGCAGTTACACATCTGAAAGGGCCCTTTTATCACTTTTATGTCCAGAACAACGGATTAAACAGGTTCCATGTGATATGAGCGACTGCAAAATAGTGATCAGCAAATCCATGAGTGCACATTGCCAAATTCAGTAACGGTAACGTACACTACAGTGGATAAATTAAGAGCGACAGACCTAAACAGTCTCTAAGGGAGTGATATCTAGTAATATTTTTATGCAGAAGGCTTTGCCCCTAAAATCCCCCATTATAATTACAATCAACTCTTGGGGAGGGAGGCCCTGACACTGGGAATGGTGGAACATTTGGGGCAGGGCCACATTCAGCAGGCCATGGGCGTACAGCAGAAATTTGAGAGGTTAGGGAACAGGAAAAAAAAAAAAAGTACCCAACCAGCAAAACATTATTCCCACCCACCTAGGTAACTCCGAATCCGGGTCCTCCCGCACCGGAGACGGTCTCTACTTCCACAACAACAAACGACCAGCTGGGAACTGCCTGGCCAAACAACCCACCATATCCTCATACACAATACCTCCATATCACATTCGCTGTATTTTTCCATTGCAGTTCTGGTACCCTCACAGTCGCTCTTACCACTCCTCACTATCCTTTCACATTCACTGTCATGACAGGCGGTCAAACCGAGTCGCTCAATTTGACTCGCCTATATCACAGGATACCAATTAAACAGTGTAGTCGCACCGCAGGGTGACGTCACAAGATGATGAAGCTGATACTTGGCGTGAAGACGTGATTATCGTCACAACTGTTTAGAATACACGAGGAAAATTCTCACCTTGAATTATAGGGCTACAAGAGGGCCCTTCCAAATGTGCTGCACACACTTAGTGTGATGTGGCCTCAGCGTGCGTATGAAATGAAAGGTATCGTGGTTGAGTTTAAAAAACTTATGGGGCCGGATTCTCAAAGGGCAATGCAGGGCTCAAACTCTGCAATCTGAGCAGCTGCACCAAAACCTCTGCTGCAGACAGGGCCCTATTCAAGAAGACTGGGTGCATTTATGACAATTTTCCTGATTTACAGCAGCCTGTGCCAAATAGTTGGTGCAAGCCTGGTAAAAAGGTACCGAGATTGCCGCAAGTTAGACTAGGAAAAGCTGGTACCTATGAAACCTTGACATGGGATCCAAATTCCTGATAAGCTGGCAGGGAATGCCACAAAGCCCCATCGCCATATGTTGGCACACCCAGGGCCTGCAGCATTCTCAGCCCTTTTAAAGAATCTGGCACACAATTTTTATCATTTGTTGAAACGGACTGTGGCAGTGCAAAGAGAACTGAAACTCAAGTCTGTCTCTTGTGTTCACAGAAACATCTTCCAAATTTAAACCACAGCAGCAAGAAAAAGAAAAAGCTAGGGTGAGTTTATAAAAGATTTAACAGAGTAAATACGGAACCATGTTTTTCCAGATAAAGTGGGATTAGATAATCCAGTTGAATTTTTTTTGTATACGAGTTTCAGACGAGGGGGGCCTTTAAATTCATTAAACGAAAATTAAATGGTAAACCTTGTGTCACAATAATTTGGTTTATATCAATTTAAATAAAAGCAAACTTCAGAAAAGTTTTCAATATGGGTAGTTTCCAAATAATAACGAACAAACAACAAAAAAAAACTTTTAATAAAAGTGCAATATAAATGAAGGAATTATTTTTTTTATAAAAACTTTTCTTTTGAATTTCCATTCTTAGGGTATGCACTTAAAAGAACATGACTAGGTAAAGAACATTCCTACTATTAGACTTACTGCAAAGTACACTTGCGCTTCAGTAAAATTTTGCCAAGTGGTACGAGACATTTCATCCCTGTACTCTATAGCACCATGAAGAACATGTCATTAGTACTATAATGTGTACATAACCTTTTTTATTTTTTTACTTTTTGGTTTTGTCCCCGGTTTCACCTCTCCAGCTGCTGGTACCCTCCTTCCACCTGCCCAAGTCCTCCACCCATCACGTGATGTCCCAGATGATCCATCCCAACACCAGCCTTTGCTCAACAACCTTCCGAGTACCCAGACTGTAACCCACATCTTATCCTCTATGGGCAGGACCCCCACAGCCCCCCCTTAAACTGGGAGGAACATACTTCACTCATGGCCCATGAGGTGCAGCTGGCGAGGAGTCGAGGAGGCCCTGCTGTGGCACTGGGGGGGCAGGGTGGCTTCATCTGTGTGACAGGGAGATCCTGTCACTCTTGAGGCCCAACCTTCTCTTAAATCTGTTGCAACAGTTCTTCTGTTTCTTATCCTAATTTATCCTTTACAATTTCTAGTCCATAAGGTTGGCCACCTATGAGTGCCCCCCCTTCTTGACTATGCTATAGCATCCTCTTTAATTTTATTTTCCCCTCTCAGGTCCTTGTACAGGGAGGTTATTGTGGTGATCTCCGAGCCGATGTAAAACAATAGGCTATGTTCCTCGTTGTTGGATTTAGTATGAAATAGCACTATGTCATAAAAATACCTTGATGTATAAATTATGTGTATGAAACCTGTAAATGTTGAAAATACCACGGCACTAGCTGTTTGTGATAAAGGTAAAAAAATACTAGGTGACTGTATTATAGAAATTAAGTTACTGGGGTAGAGGTATCAGAAACCTCGCGTTGTGTTATTTAAAATGCATGTTAATTACAAATTGTTTGAGAGGCCCTTTGGCACCATGCATTCCTGCTTTAAGCTGAACCAGCCTAAAATGTCATGGTGATTTGCATATACATCCCATGATGCTTTGCATTATGGGGGTATGTGTGGTGTTGTGTTTCTTTGAAACCTGGCTTTACTGCCAATGCCTTTTAGGGTAACCCTTGCTTCAGTGCTTCTGCACTGAGGTTCTTTGTCTTTAGCTTGTTCTGTGTTTTTTCCTTTTTGAGCTCCCTATCACCCAAACATACAAGACCAACATAGCGAATTAAATCATTTTCACTAAAGAGATAGATCAGTGGGTCAGTAGGTACTAAGTGCAGAAGAAGAACATGCATAGTCTGTTGCTGCAAACTGATGTACTGAAGAAGGGATATGAGACTGTGTGCTGAACCTGAAGTTCTATGTCTGGTCCATCTGTTATCCCACAACCGCTCTACAATCTGCCCGGAGCTGCTGAGGATTTTATTCCCTCTTCTTCCCCTCACCCCAGGGTGTGGGGTCCTGAGAGGTGGCATTTTTGAGATCCCTATCGGGGCCGTCAGAAAGGCAGGTGAGCCCCTTCCCACCTTTGGTGCTCCTCTGCTGGCCCCACTCTGGGCAAGTGACACCTCTGCATCAACTGCCAGACGAGTGGGTACGTGCCGACGTAAGGCCACCCCAAAGGGACCACTTGTTCCTTCCTGCATGACAACCCCCTCCCTCTGGGTCACCAGGGGGCTGTCATGTAGCGGAAGGAAGTGCCCTCCCTCCCTGAAGTGGGAGGCGTCCAATGGAGGCCTGTAACCTGCCTTGCCAGCCCGCACCAGACGATCCGGGCTTGGGGAGCAAACCCAGGTCATCTGGATTGCAAGCGGTAACTCTACCGCTGCGCTATCCGGCCAGCACAACCTTTTGATTCTTTTTAATAGAAATAATAATTGTGTGAAACAACCCATATAATTTTGACCTTACTGACACCCATTTAAAAGACACAAACTTGATGCTCTTGTAAGTCTGATGACTGTATAAAGTAACACACAGGTGTTGATTTTACATTTTAAAATTAATCAATTGAAATATATTTTAAAATGGTTTTCTGATCTTCTGCAGCTAATGCAGGACTTACCATATTTGATAGATTGACACTAGTCCTTTTGTGGCTTTTTTGAAGTTTTATCCTCCCCAAAAGCATATTAAATCGCAAAAAAAAAAAAAAAAACACCATTATGGTCAGCCTGTATTTAGCTGGAAGAGATTGTAGTTTGGCCTGACAAGGTGTCCACATCCCTAGTCATGTACACGGCCCTGCACTCAGGCACATTACGACGTGCAGCAAGGGACAGCGTAGGGGTGCGCCCCACTGAAATGAATGGGACTTAATTTTGATTGCTATTTAATACATTATATCGCGAGCTGGAGATTAATGAAGGCCACCGCTCCACTAATAAGGGTCTTGTTAGTAGAGTGGTGGCTTTCATTAATCTCCAACTCTCATCATAATATTCGCCTCCACCTTTCCCTTGCTGCACATCATATATACCTGAGGCGGAGAGAGCGGGGTACATGAGTAGGGAAGCAGAAGGGATCGGCTGGCCACCTTGTCGGGGCCAAACTATGATCCCTTCCACCTAAATACAGGCAGAGAATAAAATATTAAAACTGCCATAAAAGGACTATCGCTGACTCAAGATTCCATATCCTGAAAGTGATACCTTATGATCATAAAACTACTTTAAAAATTTTTTTATATTCCTTTGGATGATTTTTAAAAGAAGCCATTTTCCTGATGATGTGACCAAATGGGTCATGAAACGTGAAAAGAGAACCTGTATTGCTTATTTATGGCTGTAAAAAATAAATCTGAATTTATAGGTGGGTGAGATGGTCCGTGTTGTGTATCTGGAGAAATCTGGAATGAGAATCCCCTGTGACGAAAAGCTCATGTTTACCATTTCAGAATCCCAGTTCCAGAGGCCCTTTCTGTACTTTTAGTGCACTATCCACATCTGCTCCAAATAACCTGTAGCCAATAAAAGGGGCATTCAGTACGGCCTGCTGTAAGTTAGTAGCAAAGCCAACCAGTCTGAGCCAAGAATATCTCCCCAGGCAAATGCCAGAGACAGCAGCCCTGGCAGAACAATGAGACACATCCACATGCAGAGCGTAACAGATGCTTATGAGTATCGATACCAGCCAGTGCGGCTTTACCAAGTTCTGCCACTGCAGGGCCATCAGGGAGAGCCTGAACAAGTAGTATGGGCAGACTTCCACAGATTATTGTGATACTTTCCGTCTTTCGGATGAGATGTTAAACCGAGGTCCCATCTGCCTGGACTGGTGATAGTTCAGGTGGATGTTAAAGATCCCATGGCACTTATTGAAAAGAGTAAGGGAATTTCCACGGTGTCCTGGCCACATTTCCCTCATTCACTAAAAAAATACCAGTGACAGCTTAATCTGGTTCAAGGTCAGTTGGCATTCATCTGTATCCCCCTCCCCCGGGTCGTGCCTGAAAACAGGCAGGATTTGTCTAGTGCACTTACCCGGTCAACAAAAACTAAATAAAAATAAATAAATAAATAAACAATCCTGTAAGCCTGGTAATTCGCAATTCTCAGCCCCAAGGTTTCAGAGGTATGAACACATTTGCCCATTATATCCAGTCCCTGGATTCTTTGTCAGGAGGTAGAGTACTCATCGCTCTGGGGCTCTACAGCGATCATGGGTAGCCATGACGATCACAGATTTGGTTTCAGGCTGTGCAGCATAATATGGCTTGATAGATGGAGCAGGGTGCTGCTTGTCAGCCTTTCTGGGGACTGCAGGCAAAGTGCCAGGCCTGAGCCAGGCAGCAAAGGTAGCATCCTCAACACTACAACAGTAGGTGCAGCTGTAACTTCTTAGAACTCTATTAAATTTTATTTACTGGAGTGTTCCTCTTCACCCTCAAAACTCCATGACATCCTTAATTTGCTTGAACAAAGCCTGGATTGAGGAGTCTCCAGGATAAGACCTAGGGTTATAAACGCCAGTCCTCACTGCAACAGGACAGGGTACAGCTGGAAGAAGCCCCTTCATAGAGGGTCCTCTTCCCCGCTTTCATCCTCCAAATCCTCCTCCATATCATCATGAATGACAACGCGAGCATTTGACAGAGCTGGCGACAGAGGCAGCAGCTACAACAGAGGAACTACAGGCATGCTTTTAAGTCCTGCCAGTGATAGTGCTGACAGAGGAGGAGCTGTTGACAGGAATACTGGAACCAGTGCTGTTGGTGCTGGGAACAGGTGAGTTAACATTTCTGAAAATGACACCAGCATAGCTTGAGGGGTGATGATGCCCGGTTGTGGGTTTGTGATTGCTGTCATCACTAGGACAGAACAAGATGACAGAAACAGCATACCGCCTATAGTACAGCACAGCTATGCCCAGACATTAGTGACTCAACAATGTTTTTTTTTTTGGGGCAGACAGCACTGTAGTTGATGCTGCCAGAGCAGACAATGACTTACCCTCCTTCAATGGAGACATCAATCACGTAAATGAAGCATATTGATCTCTATGCTTATGGTGTGAGGAAGAGGACGGTCTTGACAACAATTCTTTCTTACTGGATTTCTCCATTATACTAATCAACCTTGGCAGTGACAAAGTCACCAATTGCCAGGGTATTTCCTTTCCAGTAGCAGTCAGGCTTGAGGGAGAAGCCGGCTGGCAGCCTATGGCTTTTGCTTGGGTTTCCATCGCCTTGAGAGTGATGAAGGTTTCTAGTGTCTTCTTTTGGCATCTCTTTGTGGCCTGGTTAAATCCTTGGCAGATGTTACAGACCTCACATTGTGGGACAGGCCCAAACAGCAAACACAAATGGTGTGAATATCGTTCCTGAAGCTCTTGTATCCACAGGTACAAAACCTAAATAAAGGTTCTTTCTACCGCAGCATACAGGGACAATGTAGATGAGTTTAAATACAGGAAATAAAAAACCTTGTCGGCCTCGTGACGCTGAACGCTACACCTCATGCCACGCTGGCGACCAGGGTCATCGGGAGTCGGCAGGGAAAGACTAGAATTGAGCATCCAATGACTGCTCTCCTAGTCCTGGGGTGAGTCGGTGATCACTCATCACGCGGTAGCAACCTCTGGGGATGCCCGGGGGTACTTCCAGCGAGGTGACAGTCGGGAGGGACGTGGCGGGCGCTGGCACTCACTGACGTCATTGAACTTCCACGTTCCTGTGGGGACAGAATAAGGAAAAAGGGCTGGGCGCGACCGTGTAGCTTGATGGCTGCGCCTTGGGCTGCCCAGAGGAATTTTGCGGATCCTGCTGGGGTGGGTCCGGGGCTGTCCTGGCTGGAAGCGGCTGAGGGGGGCCCTCCAGCAGGACAGCATGACGGCTGTCCCGGATCCTCCTGGGTATGGTTTGAGCTACCCAGCTTCCGGGCGGACAGGGCTGGTGGCTGGATGTCCCATGCCGGTTCACGCTGCAGTGCAACAAGGCAATAAACAGCAGCCATGATAAAAAAATTAAAAATCTAGAATTAGAATGACAGCGCTGTTTCTCTGCAGGATGAACAAGCAGTCAACAGTGGAAGAAAGATCTAAGGAGTCATTGACGTTTCACAGGCGCCACAATTGTACGTGGCCCCCAGCTAGCAAAATTTTCCAAGTGGCCTTGATGCCGATGGCTTACAATTTCAAAGGTGTGGTCCAACTGAGAAGACATCCTCAATGAAGATCTGGACTCCGTAAAGTGCAGGTTTCATACATGGGAGTACTGTACCTTACAGCCCTTTTGCAGACTAATAAGTTAAGATACAGACAGTGCAGGACCAGTATGCAGACAAAGTGACAGCTTTTGTGCTCTCTAAAACATCCGTACTCAGCCACTGACAATTGCAGAAGGGCTCGTCTTATTGTTTTACTGAGAGACAGTAAGAAAGATGGCTAAGAGAACGTCAGTATTTTTACTGTTGCCGCGTCCGCAAACTCCTAGACCCTTAAGACAACAAGGCATTCTCATCTCTTCTCAGACAGCTATCCGGGACAGTAAACATTTTAAGTAAAATGATTTTAAAATTTGATTACTCAGAATACCCTAAATGAAATGCAACATCACATTTACTTGGGGGAGGGGTCTGCTTTTATCCATTTTTTTTAGTAGGAGCACTGGAAGCAAAGGGAGGTCATGTGAGTTGTCAGGGTCACACAACGAGTGAGTACAGCAGGTGAGATTTGAACCCGGGATCCCGTTTTATAGTTCTGTGCAGTTTAATCCTAGCTTGCGGTTTCTGTACTCACCAGTGCCTAAAGCTGTGGAAATCAAAAACCAGCTATCTTGGGGAACTGCATGAAGTTGCAGTGGGTTTCTTTCTTTTTCAAATGTGTTCAAAACAGAAACAGACAAGGATGGCGAAAAACACCAATGGTCCATCCACTCCCTAATGCTCTGGATCATCTCCTGTCCCAACACAATTACCCCCACTGCACCCATACCCTCCACTTCCACGACTCCTCTAATTTTTGTTTCACTCCAGTAGTACAGAGAGACTTTGTAAATCATGCCTTCAGACTACCCTGCTCCTGGGGACCGGAATAATCTTCCAGTCAATCTCAAATTGGCAAGACAGAAGTTTCCGTGGCACACAGGAACATTCTCTTCAAAAGATGAAGAACCCAGAAAGTTTCAATATTCCATCAGTTATTGTGCAAAATCAGCAAGTGCTGTAAACCACCCCACCCCCAAAAAAATCACAAATAGAAGCAGAACTGCCTGCCACTAGCCTCAACGCTTTGACTTTCAGCATGTCTTCATCAGGGGTGCCTGATGTTATGATCATGCATTAATTTGACTATCACATGGTTCAGATTTTACTTACTTTTGTCTTTTTTTTCCCCTCAAGTGTAAACACCATTTTTATAAAGTGCAATACCCACTACCTGGGCATGGGGTTGTGCAGAATTATGCACTTGTGTGGTTGCAGGCATTCAGCCAACTCCCTCACAAGACACCTGGGTTGTGTATTACTTTTTGCATAACACTATGCCCTGATGTGGGTTCTGGTTTACATAACTCAAGGTTTGTATCTCTTTATGCCAACTAGGGTAGAAATATTTATTTTATTTATAATTTTTAACCAGGAAAGACACATTCAGCTGTGATGGCATGTTTCCAAGTGTGCTCTGGGAAATCCCTTGCTCTTACATTGCTGTAAGATGGGAAAGCCCGGAAAGTCAGTGTCTGAGTTACCAAGAAACTGTATATGATTTTTTTGTTGAGAAGTTTTTAGTTGCTTCCTCTCAGACACTTGGGCTTATTTTTTAATCTGCAAAAGTACTTTTTATGGCACACTCGAGTTCACTTTTCTTTCTATGATCGGGACTTATCGGTAGTGGAAGCTTATCCTATGGGACAAGTTTTGATTTGCAAGATTTTTTTTGACAGATAAAGCGTTTTTTCCTACAATACAGTTACAGGCTTGTTACCCATCTGGACTGGGCTTATAATATATATATATATATATATATTTTTACAAACTCCGTTTCTTCTAATGGGGTTTAAATATTTTTGTATTTGAGTGTTGTGAGTGCTTATTGCTTTATGTGTAGATTTGCTTTCAAAATTATCCTGACTTAACTTAGAAAGAGATGTATAGCACTCCTCTTGGAAAACACTGATTTACCAGTTTTCCTTTTTTTGTTTGTATATGATCTGGTTAGACATTTGTGATGTTTATTCAATGACATGGATGTTTTATGTATGTATAAATTGCTGGTTTAAAATAAAAAAAAAGTCACTACTCTTAATTCAGACTATGTGTATTGCTTGGATGTCTTCCTGGATGGGTCCTCTGTCGCTCCTGTTGGATGCTTGTACCAGAGTTCTCCAAGGGTCCTCTTCTATGTTAAAGGATAAATCAAGGTTTTGACAGAGATCTGTAACAGTCTTTGCTAGCAACAATCAGGATGATGCAAGTTTAAATACACAGCAGTTAGTTTTTATACATATATCCTTAAAGGCACAGCTGTACCAAATTGGAAAATTAAAAAAGCAAGAAAGAATAACGATAAAGAAATGTGAGAGCATACAGCCAGACAAACTTTATTTTATAATGATTATTGTGCCAGAACACTGGGGGCTGAATGGAAATATGAGGTTGACATATATTATATAAGGGGTCTGAGAAATCCTAACTTCTGATTGGCTGATGGCATTCTGACAGCCCTACATTAACCTTTAATTAACAGGTCAGTACAGCCGCTTCACAGGCACACAAATATCATAAAAAAGCTGCCACACTTTCAATAAACATTCTAAGTAAAAATTAAAAACCCTTATAAACGGCCGACATTAAATTAACCCAGTCGTAATCGGCAACTGTGACGGCCTCATCAGCTGTTCACACTGGGTAACTTAGGAAAAAAAAAAAAGTTTAGTTAATGAGATCGGCCTATTTTTAAGTCCCCTTTTTATGATACAATTTGTCTGTCTTCTGATCCACCGATGGAATAGTGACATTCACTGACGCACTTGCGGTCACAAAGTTGATTTGTAACCAGGGTTGCAAGCTTCACAAACAGATACTTCCACAGACTCCAGAGACCAAGCGTCACTAGGTTGCCAGGCTACCATTTCCTGAGCAACCCTGATATTTATCCCGACTCTTTGTTCATTCTGAAAAATGCAAAACATGTCAGTGTGGTCCAAACTGTATAAATGCTAAGCCACTGAAAACCCACAGCTTGTGATCATTTTTACTGGTCTCAAAGATCGGCGGTCGCTATGCTGCCAGATCACCATTTCCTTAGTAACCACGCTGCTACTCAGCCTCAGTCTTACACACTCCAGGACTAATGTGCCACAGAGACCCAGACTGACTGGCGGAAGAACTAGTGCACAACTTTTTGACTTCAAATTAAAATAAACAACCACCCAAAAAAGTACACATCTAATAACAGGCTGCCCTTTTTATAACAGCAATAATGCTTCGCCCTCGTGCCTCATAATGCACCCAGGGTGTTGATTAATCCCCAGTAACCACACACCCTGTCGTGGGTTATTGCTTACATACTGTCTTAACAAGCTCCTGAACTATTTGTGCGCCCCCCCGTTCCTATACCCGAGCACCATCTCCGTCCCCCAAGTCTGGAACAACCTTAACTTAGTAACAGTTCCCTTTCTAGTCTTACTGCTGACAAACTATCAGTTTTTTTTTTGTTTTTTTTTGAGTGACCATTTCCTACTGCAACTGTGCCCGATTTCTGTTACAGGGGTACTCTGTTTATCACCAATTCTTCCGTCTGCTATATCCCATAGATAACTGTGTTATTGTTGATATATTTTGATACACTGCATATAACCTGTATGTATTAATTTGCTTTGTATTGCTGTTTGTTCCCCATTCACCTCCACCCAGGTCACATCTGTAAACAAGACTGTTGTTATTATCTCTGTATGTATACCTGGTATAACATTTTTAAATCAATCAATCAATAAAGAAGGGTCACTGGGGTCATAACAGTGCCACTGATCAACTAGGAAGAGCCATCTTAGTTGATCGGTGGCACTGACACGACCTAGTAACTCTCTAAATAGAATGACGAGTTACACTCCTGCGCAGGTAAGCTGTTGGCGGGGGGGCTCAGGAAAGCAGTGAACCTGGTGCTCTTTAAATGAAGCTTGTTACACTGGAAGGAAGCCTGGCTCTTAAACAGGTAACAAGCATTTACCCTGGCTAAAATTTGGACAGCTGAGCTCCTCCTGGCGGCAACTTCATAATTAGGGTTTAGATCATATGAAACAGTATGTTAGGGGGGCCTCCTATCATTCGTTTCATTTTTAACTGCGCAGGGATTCTTACTGCTTTCTTCACTTGGCCTTAACACCAGACAGCACTCATTAAACTAGTCTTCTTGACTGTTTCCAGGCACTCATTCGAAGACGATGTTCACAGGTGACACAGGAAGTGAAGAAAGAAAGGGTGTGAGGGAGAAAAGGAGAACAAAAAGCACAGAAATGGATGGACTTAAACCACAGAGCAGCACGGCACTCAAGCTGTCCTCTTCTTTATCATGTTTAGACCATTCTTTTTAGGCAGATGAAAACGACTAAGCATGTCTGAAAAGGCTTTTGTTACAATCTGCAGATGCCCTCTGATCCCATCCAGAGGAATTTCAGCTTCTAATACAGCTGTCAGATCCACTCTCCTTGCACTGGACCTGCTGCTTGGCTCAAAGAAAAATAAATTTCAGCCCTACACCGACTGAGTCACTATTGACAACCTCCCGCTGGGACCCAGGCCTCTTCAGACACCCCACTGGCTGAGAAAGAGACTGAGGGCTTTAAACTGCTTTCACGCCACATTAGCACCCCACATGAGCAGGGGCTGCATGGAAAAATGTACCGCTGTCGGACCCCGGGAGCAAGTCCCCTCTGCCTTGAAACACAACTGAACAACAGCCATCCTGGCGGAAATGGAAAAGCCCTTTAAATCCCTCGCTGTGATTTCAGGCAGATAATAGCAGAAGCTGAGGCCATCTGTGGCTTCTGGGCAGCTTCTATCCTTCTTTACTAAAGCTCATGCGGAAACTGTCTTTAAAATTCAACATTTCACAAAATCACTCAGGGTTCATCTGACAGTCTTGCTTTTTGTTTTTTATCCCAACAGTTTTCGAAATATTCTGGACTGCTTTGGTGGGCCCAGCGGAATTCTCACAACCCAGTTGAGAGTTTAGACTGGGGAAGGATAATGATCGGTTTCCTTGTTTTGTTGTGATTTATTTGCCCATGCACCTGTGATGTAGCATTTCTTTCTGCCAGATTTGCAGCTGGGATGTTTGAAAGAAGAGAATACACTCTGTATTCAAGCACTTTACAATCCATGAACACTTGGCAGCAGCCACTGGCCATGCAGAGGGAGGCTTAAGTGAATAATTGAGGGAGACAGAGTGAAAGAGAGGGAGAGTCCAGCTTGCACACATCTCACAAAAGGATCAACTTGCTAAAGGATTCAAGATAAGCAAAAGGGTTTGTGCTCATCAAATATCAAAGATATAGATTTTTAACTACTGGATTTTTACAGAATGTTTTTGGCTGTAGAAAATCGAACTCTAAACACTGACACACAGAGCTTGCACTTAGCAAGGTAACCAATAACCTCCACAGTTCATCTGTTTATTATAGTAAAAAAAAGCAACACAAAACAGGGAGCTTGCCTGTTCGCTGGGGACATATATAACTGTGTTTTGGACTGCCCATCAGCAGGGCCACTGGAAAATTGCAGAAAAAGTTAACCAAAGTTGCGGAGATTTTTTGCAAAAATTGCTGTGAAATTGCAGTAGTTCTACTTATAGACCCTGAGTGCATCAAAATAAATTTTTTACAGCTTTCTGCAGCATGTATTAGCATAAACTGCTAAATGAATACACTACCACTTGAATGTGTTAAACATAAAGAAAAGCTTATATTTCTGAAATGAATACTAAACTGATAAATGTGTTGCCCATCTTCCAAAATTTCAAAAATTTCTGCCTCATACGGTGCTAAATAGATTCTATTTAGTGAGCCACAGCGAATCAATATTAAATAAATCCAGAATAAACAAATATTTCTGTTTCTGGATGTCGAATAATGAAGCCTCATCAACAGTTATTTACAGTGCTCTGTCAGCTATTCGCTTACTTTGGTACAAGACAAAATAAGCAGACAGAGTGGTGAATAACTGAGTTTTAGTAAAATGTTATTAAAGTGTTTAATGTTCATAATTTGTACTGTAGGTACTGTACACTATTTTTGAAATCACATATTAAAACATTAAATCTGGGGATTACTGGGGCTGGCAGTATAGCCTAGAGGTTAGAATAACAAACTGTGAATGAGCTGAGTACATCTAGCAGACGGGTTTGATTCACACAACCTCCACTTGCATACTGTGTGATCCACTGAGCAAAGTCACTTAACATCTCCAGTGCTCCTGGGTTGCCCTGAAAACAGGCACTTGTGTCTAGTGGGCCTTACCTGGTTACGAAAAAATACTAATATATTTTTACTACATCATACAGTAGTCAGGATACCCTGTAATTTACCTTTGTTTTACTCTGGCTGCAATGATTTTGTTTAAAGATAAATGTTCAGTTACATTTTATGTGTTTTATAAGCTTGTTTTCAGACTTTAGTCAGGCTTTTACTGTAGTCTTTGCATGTGAGCCATCTAGGTGGTAGGTTGCTAAGAGTGAAATCATTGTTACCAACTACCTTTATCAAGTTTATAATCTTGGTTGAGCAAGGAGGTCATGGAAAAGGTAAGGAGGAAAAGAGCTGCCTTTAGGAGATACAAGAAAACAGGGAGGGGGGAGGACAGGGAGGAGTACTTGACGGATTCGAAGGAGGTGACACGGGCAGTAAGGGGAGCCAAGGCATCTACGGAACTCAGGCTGGCACAAGGCATTAAAAAGAGGGAGAAGGACTTCTTTAGGTACATCAGGGAGAAAAGGAGCTGTAAGGACCACATAGTAAGGATTAGGAAGGGGTTGGGTGGTAGCAGAGGTGCGATAACACAGAAGCACTAAATGATTACTTCTGCTTGGTGTTTACTAAGGAGAAGAGGGGTGACACCCAAGCTGGGTAGGAATAGCAGAAATGGGGGAGGGGACAGATCGGGAAATCATGGAGGGCAGAGTTCGGGAGGGTTTGAAGGCACTGAGGGTGGACAAGGCACCAGGCCCAGATGGCATCCACCCCAGGGTACTGAAGGAGCTGGCAGAGGTCCTTGCAGGACCTTTGGCAGACCTATTTAATGCCTCACTACATTCTGGGTGTGTACCTCAGGACTGGAGGATGGCTTATGTGGTGCCTCTCCACAAGACTGGCCCCAAGGATGAACCGGGAAACTACAGACCCGTGAGCCTCACATCCATCGTGGGTAAACTAATGGAGACTATTCTGAAGGAGAGGCCAAAGCACTACAGGACAGCAGACAGCATGGCTTCATACGTGGTAGATCCTGCCAAACCAACCTGGTGGAGTTCTATAACTGGGTAACTAGGCAACTGGACAGGGGCCATGCAGTGGATGTCCTGTATCTGGACTTCAGTAAGGCATTCGACTCGGTGCCGCATGGAAGGCTGGGAAGTAAGTTAGAAGGCACAGGGGCGGGTGCAAAACTGGTGAGATGGGTAGGGAACTGGCTTCAGGGAAGGCCACAGAGGGTGGTAGTGGGTGGGGAGCTCTCACACCCAAGGGTAGTGATGAGCGGTGTTCCACAGGGCTCGGTATTGTGACCAGTGTTGTTTGGGATATTCATTGCAGACATATCATTGGACATCAAGAGCAAGATCAGTCTGTTTGCTAATGATACTAAGGTAGGAGCGGTGGTGGATGACCTAGGGGGATGGCAGGGGTTGCAGGATGATCTGGCAAAGCTTGAAACCGGGTCAGACACCTGGCAACTGGGGTTTAATGTCAAAAAGTGCAAGGTGCTGCATTTTGGGATGAAGAACCCAAGGAGGAGTTATCAGCTTAGGGAAGTGCAGCTAGCCCAGACAGAGGAGGAGAAGGATCTGGGGGTGCTCATTACAGGGTCAATGAACAACTCGGCACAATGTAGAAAGGCAGCTGCAAAGGCCAACAAAATGCTGGGTTGTATTGCAAGGGGTATATCCTTGAGGAGAGAGGAGGTGATTCTGCCACCGTTATAGGTCATTAGTTAGACACACCTGGGTACTGCATGCAGTACTGGCGCCCGTATCTGAAGAGGGACATTAAGTTACTGGAGGGTGCAGCGCAGGGCACACAAAGATGATCAAGGGCTGGGGACTTGGTCGTGCGAGAGGAGGCTGGGGAGTTGAACATGTACTCACTGGAGGAGAGGGAGGACGGGGGACATGACTGAAACCTTTAAGTACATGAAAGGAATAAACAAGACAGGTACAGAGGGGCTGTTCAAAGTAAGGGAGGGGAGGGACACCAGGGGCCATGATGAGACTGGAGGGAGGGAGGAAGGTTCAGGAGGGGGATGAGGAGACACTTTTTTACAGAGAGGGTGGTGGCTGGGTGGAATGCATTACCTGCAGAAGTGGTATCCAGTAGAACAAAGGACTGCTTCAAAAGGGGATGGGACAGGACAAGGGGGAAGGTCAATGAAGGGGAAGGGTGGAAGGGAGGGCAGCTGCAGAATAAGGAGTGCTAGCTGCACATTCGAGCAGACTTGATAGACCTCTAGGCCTTTATCTGCTGGCAAATTTCATATGTTCATATAATCAGCAGGGCCATACAAAATTACCAGCTGTTTGAATCAAACTAGTCTGATGAAATTATGCTCACAAGGAAAAACCTACCCTACCACTTACAAACATGCCTCATAGTTAGCACCCCATTTAGGTGAAGGGATACTCTGCACCTTTTCTCCCATCTTTTGTTTCAGTCTCTGTGGCAACAAAAAGTTTTCTGATAGACTGCTTCAACACAAACCAAATGTTAAATGTTCATGTGTACTTATGCTTGGCCAGTAGATTTTGAAACCAAACAAAACAAGGATTCAGAAGAAAGCAGTGTCACATAAAACCCTTCCCCCACCTTGCCCTGCATTGTTTCGGCCAAACCCAAGTCTTCAAGCAAAATTGTCAATATATTTGAGAGCCAGGGCCGGCCCTAAGGATAGGCGAACTAGGCGGTTGCCTAGGGTGCCATGTATCAGGGGGCGCCAACGATGAATGGTTATAATACTTTTCTATTTCCTTTTTTTTTTTTTTTTGTTTTGAGTACAGATGACTGTGAGATTTTTAAAAGTGAAGAAATATGTGTTTTTGGGGGAGAGCCGGGGGCATGCGTCTTCGTGCAATCTTACACTACTCATTGTCTTGTCTTGTTTCACTCCCTGCTGCGCAGCATGACCAAATTCTCCGCTTCCACTACTACTGTTGCTGTCTGTTTGTCTGTTAGGTTATGTACCTGGCCTGCCAGCAGCAAGCCCAGCATGGCATCAATCAAGGAAGGACCCAGTCAGCAGCCAATTAAGTTGCAGTGGCTGTAGTGAGGGTGCAAGTTCCCCGCCCACCACAGCAGACAGTCCCATCTGTTGATTTATTTATTTATTTGCTTTTGTTAACCGGGTAAGCACACTAGACACCAGGTGCTATTTTCAGGTGCAACCCGGATGGCCCCATCGTCCCTCTCAAAAGCATACCAGCTACTCGCCAGAAACCCAACTGTGTGTTATGCGTGCTGAATCCACACAGCACATTGCTGCTGCCTTGTGCTGCCGCCAAGGCCCATAACGAGTGAGCAGAGTCTTTGAGAGAGAGAAAAAAAGTCTCTCTCATGTGTCATTGATGCCATGGTCCGGTCCATCTGGACTAAAGAATCGATCAGCTGCCAGCTGGTGGGAGCTTGGAGGATCCACGCCCACATCATCATTGTGTGTGTTGGTGTAGTGAACTGACCAGACGATCACCGATGACGAGTGAATTAGTAGTCCGACCACCCCGACTTGAGAGTCGTTGTTGACGTCCTTGGCCGGCTCAGCTCGACCATCAGGTCAGGACAGAAGGCTGTCATCTACTTCTGTGTACCTCAAGAATCAGATTTCAGCGGGATCATTTTCTGTCAAGGGCATTGGGCAAGGCCAGCCAGGGAAGGCACTCATCCAAACCACATCGAGGAAGGCTGGATTATTCAATGTGACCTAAGTTTTTATGAGGTAAGATTTTGGGAGGAGGCTCTTGATGTTTGTGTAGAAAATCCAGAGGCTCTTTCTTAGGTAAGGGGAGGGAACCACTATTAGGGCTGAGAGGAGGGCTGGGATTGGCCTCTGTGTCTCCCACTTCACGTAGCAGAAGCAGTAGGGGGAGGAAGAGAAACTGCCTGCCCGGGGGGGGGATTTCTTGTTGGAGTATCAGCTGGCAGGGACAGTGTAAGGATGTAGGGTCTTTAGCCTCATCAGTGCTTCAAATATATCTCCGTCATGTGGAATCATACCTGGGCTTACATCTAAGTAATGTAAGCCTGGCCGCCTGGGTTGGCCTTGAAGGTAACTTGTAGGAGGATGTACAGGATAAGGGCAGTGAGCTTAAGCACCAGCATTTTGGTTCTGTAAATGCTGCCAAGCTGGGGTGTGGCAGTGAGGCAAGGACGACTGCGTGTCTGGTTGAGGGCCACTCAAATGGGAGTGACTGCGGAGTTAGCCTGTGCACCTAGTGACAGGAAAGAGAGAAGTGGGTTGCACACATGTGTAGCAAGTTCCATAGGGAGGATGAATGTGGGCTTCGACCTAGGGGAAGGGGATTCAAGTTCAACTACAGTCTGATCTAGGAGGGCAGACTCAATGTGCTGGGCATCCAGAAAGCAGGCAGTAGTTGAAGTCCAAAGTTGGTTAGGGTGAGCCTCACACTGCCAGAACTGCAGTAACCAGACTCAACACATGCAAGGTACCCAGAAGGGGGTTTGTCAGTACCTTATTTTTAACAGTTATGAGGGGTTACTACTGCCTGTATATAGAGAGAAGACCAAGGCTCAGAATGATCAGAGCACACGGGGGAATTACAGCAAGGCCCTAGTGTACACAGTTACTGACCGGAAATCAAGGCCTGCTTGCGGATATAGGGATAAAGTAAAAAGAAACAGTCAACTCAAATAATATCACTCCTAGGAATTAAACTGATCAGTAAAGGAATTCTTATTTGTAGACTACATTATACATCTTCCAAGATACACAGTTGATGACAGGGAACCTATACTATAGTGCTTTGAGATAAATAATGTTTCCTTCCATCTTCCTTTTATTTTTAATGTATTTATTTTCCTTTACATGGTTTGCTTCCATTAACTTTTTAAAGCCATCCCTGCTGTGCAGTGGAACTGATTTACATTAGCCATGAATCACTTGTGGCTGATTAATAATATCAGGTTAGGTCGATGCTGAGCCTGGTGTAAGGTTGGTTATAGTTCAGGTCAATACCTGGTCACACATGTACTGTCCGCTGACTGGTCAGTTCGGCTTGTAGACGAAGGCTAGTAGGCCTGCTTGTTGTGTGTGGTGGTTAATGTGACATGTGAGCAGCGAGTCGTAAGATCAGTGGTTGAAGATGAGGATGACATAAAGCATGGCTTACTGTAGCTCTGAAAATATGCAGCAAAACCATATAACAGCAATGATTTACCCCGTTGCTTGTTTTCATTATGTCACCACGTCAATGGACACTTGTTGTTAGTTTGAACCTCCTTAGCCAAGGATCCTTTAGCTGAGCATTCCCTCACCCACACTTTTTAATTTACCCTTGAGTGCTAATCCTTTCTTCCTTGTGGCTCAGTCCTGCTTTATTACTCCAGTGACTGCATTTTGCCTGGCACAAGGATCAGGCACGTTACACACAGCACTGTACATTTACTGCTGACAACTCATGTATGGCAGCCAGCTGACGAGGCGAGAGAAAGTGCCTATTACTGGGTTTGGCATCACTGATCATTGCAGGACACCTGGATAAGGGGGTTGTGTGTGGGTGGTGGTCATCGCTGCATGGGTAGAACACTGGACCATCACTGACTGCTTTTACTTTTGTCAATGGGTGATCAGGAGAGGAGGCAAGAAGAGCCATTGGACACCAGGGATAAATATGATAGAATGGGTGATCAGGGGGTGGGGTTGCCATTAGACACCAGGGAATGCATTAAGAATGTCATGGTTTGTGTTGGGGTGAGAAGAAGACTGAAAAAGAAAATGGGAGGAGCACCACTGACAAGTTCGCCTAGGGGCGCCAAATATCCTAAGGCCTGCCCTGTTGAAAGCATTTTATTAAAAATATTAATACTTTTACACAGCTCAAAGTAAAAACTCAAAAGCTGCATGGAACTGTGGAACATGTCAGTTTTTGTGGAGAATGGTACAAACTGCGGATTCCGCAAACTAATTGCGGGTGCAATTTTCCAGTGGCCCAGGCCATCAGGGAAGTAGGACCAAATGCTGCTGTCCCACTGAATTAAATTATAAAATAAATAAATAAATAAGCTACATTAGGTGCCACTGCCTGGCATGTAAGCCCCTTATTATCTAGTTGCTAAGTCTGTAGGAACCTGTTAATAAACAGATGCTCGGGGGCTCATTCGGAGTGCTGGGTCTGGGCTGCAAATTGCAAGCCTGCAACCTCCTGCCACACAGAGATCATAGCCTTTTTTAACTCTATAAACAAAGGTTTGCCCTTTGTCAACATCCACTAAGAGTGGAAGGAAAGAATGGTAAGTATTTTGGCTACTGTACTGCTGAACAAGGTTTGAATCCCCACTTAACCAACCAGAACCCAGAACCAGCTGGAGGGATTTAAATCCTACCTAAACATGCTGAAAAACACCACAAAGTCCCACACTTCTTACAAGGCCTGTGCCATCCTCCTGTCAGAGCACATCAACTTATGAACCAGGAGATCTGTTTTTAAATCACTGTATGTGCTTTGCCTCACTGTGGGATGTTGGGTAAAGCACTTGTCTTCCATGGGCTTCAGTTGTAAAACTGGTTAGAAGCTTGCACCCCCCCCCGCCCACTTTAAATAAGATGTTACATTCTCAAATGAGCTTTCGTAAGGAAAGAAAGTTCTATTATCCAAAATATTTCAAGCGTTTGCTGCTGCCTTAATCACAGTGAAAATCAAAATTCCAAACCAGAATTCCTTGCACAGGAATGTGAATGCCCAGACTTTTGCAACACAGAGGATTCCACTTTCCATGAAAAAAAGACGACTCTGGGCCTGCAAAGCCCAATTCTATAACCCTCAAATTACGTAATGCTTTTACTAAATTCAATGTCCCATGGCTTTATTTCACTTCCATTAAAACCATAAGGGGGCAGTCAGAAGGCAGGAATTAAAGATCATTTACTGAACCTGAAAGGTGTCACCAGTGGCTAACTTTATAAATAAATAAATAAATAAATAAATAAATATAAAATCAGTAAACTAGTAATTGGTGCCAAACTGATAAAGTGGCTGAACAGTCCAGGAGGATCTTCAAAACTACTTTAGTAAGAAAAGTGTCTCAGGTTCAGTTCTCCAGTGGATACTAATCACCATTTCAGATGAGACTAAAAAAACAGGTTACTTACCTGTAACAGTAGTTCTAGGAGTGGTATATGTTGTTCATCCACACTATCTGGCAGGTACCTTGCTGCTTTAAGATCTGCCGGAAGGACTTCAAACTGGCTCCTCCAACCCACCCGGGTAGTATAACCCTCGGCTCCGCCCCATGACACCAGATCTAGCCCGCTGGAAGCCAGGTGTGTGGGTCGAAGCCGGGGAGGTCGGGTGGGTCCATGTGGATGAACAACATATACCACTCCTAGAACTACTGTTACAGGTGAGTAACCTGTTTTTCCTAGGGACTTGGATATGTTGTTCAATCTACACTATCTGGCAGTCTCCTAGCAGTTCTCTGGGAGGAGGGAGGCAAAGCGCACACCCCCTACTTAGGGAACAGGGACCGGAGAACTGAGGCCCCAAAACCAGCATGACTCAAGGTCGATGTGGTAATGGGAAATGAAGGTGTGTGCTGACTTCCAGGTAGCAGCCCCACAGATTTCCTGGATAGGGACATCCCTAGAAGCAGCCACCGACACAGGGGCATGACTGGTGGAATGAGCCCTAAGCCCTAGGGGAGGCTCCCTACCTGCCAACCTATAGCAGACAGCAGTGCAGGAAGTGATCCACCTGCCAATCATCCTCTTTGCTGCAGGTCTGCCAGGTGCTGCTTCAGCGCAGATGACAAACAGGTGGCGAACCTCTCCCTGAACTTCCACTGTACACTCTTTATAGTAGGCGAGCACTCATCTCAGGTCCAAGGTATGGAGCCTGTACTCAGCCTCCAAAGTGTGACTGGAGTAGAACACCGGCAGAGTCAACACCTGATTCAAGTGAAACTCCAACAGCACCTTCGGAAGAAATTTCGGGTGGGGGCACAGGACAACCTTTTCCCTGTGGAAGACCAGGTAGGGAGCTACAATGGAAAGTGCCTGGAGCTCCCCAATCCTTCTGGCTGAAGTGATAGCCACCAAGAAGGCGGTCTTCCACGACAGATGAGAGATGTCACACCTGTGCATCGGTTCAAATGGCTTGCCTATGAGCTTAGCCAATACCAAAAGTAAATCCAATGGAGGTGGTGGTTCATGCACCGGAGGGGATATGTGATCTAGGCCCTTGAAAAAGCGCCAGACCACCTTCTCCTGTGCCACTGACTGCTCACCGGCCCACGCCCGGTAAGCAGAGATGACTGCCATGTGCACCTTGAGGGTCGTCGACCGAAGCCCCTGCTGGGAGAGGGACCACAGGTAGTCCAAAATGCTAGCCAGTGGACAGGATGAGGGGTCCAAGCCCTTGTCCTGACACCAACTGGAAAATCTCTTCCATTGAAGGCCAAGCATTTTCTGGTCGATTCCTTGCGGGAAGCCTCAACAACATTGAGAACCTCGTTGGAAAGACCCAAGGCCTGGAACTCTAGCCACTCAGGAACCAGGCTATCAGGTGCAGGGACTGAAGGTCTGGGTGGAGCACCTTCCCCTGACTGAAGGAGAGCAGGCCCAGGTGGGCGGAAGCCACCTCGGGAGCCTGGAGCGGAGGCTGAGGAGATCTGGATACCAGAACTGGTGGGGCCAGTCCGGGGCTACCAGAATCACCTGTGCCTTGTCCCTCCTGATCTTGAGGAGCACCTTGTGGACCAAAAGCAGAGGAGGGAAGGCGTAGAAGAGGCCTGGGGTCCATGGCCTCCAGAAGGCACCCCCCCCCCCGCAGCAAGCCCTGCTGAGGGGGGGCGGGCATGGTACAGCCTCACCTTGGCATTCTCCCTGGAGGCAAACAGGTCCACCTGAGGAGTGCCCCAGTGTGAGAACAGATCCTGCAGTACCTCCAGCAGGAGAGACCACTCGTGAGATGCATCACCTATCTGGCTGAGGGCATCGGCCAGACTGTTCGAGGCTCCTGCACATGAATGGCTAGGAGATCCACCTTCAGGCTGATCATGAGGAACCAAATGCGAAGAGCTTCCTTGCACAGGGGCAAGGAGCGTGTCCTACCCTGTCTGTTAAGACAGTACATGGTCGTAACGTTGTCTGTCTGAACTTGGACCACTTGACCCCCAACAAACGGAGCGAAGGTTGTCAGGGCCAGCTGGACCACTCGGAGCTCCAGCAGGTTGATAGGCATCGGGACTCCTGAGGAGACCAAAGTCCATGGGCTCTGTGCTCCCCCAGATGGGCACCCCAACCCATCATAGAGGAGTCGGTCGTCAGGATGACCGTCGGCTTGGGGCGAACAAACGGGATCCCTTCCTGCTGGTGGAATGGGACGATCCACCACTGGAGGCCGTCCCACATCCTCTGGGTCACAGGGACCAGCTGGTCGAGATGACCAGAGTGCTGACACCACTGGCTGGCCAGTTCCCATTGGAGAGAATGCATATGTCAGCGGGCCCATTGGACCACGCTGATGCAGGCCGCCATGTAGCCCAGAAGACGCAGGAGGTCCCGGGCAGGGCGCAACTGCCCAACCAGAAATGATTGGGAAAAGGAGGAGAAAACCTCCACCCTGTCCACCGGGAGCCGAGCTCTTGCTCAGCAGGAGTCGAGCTCTGCCCTGATGAACTGGATCACCTGCACACGCACAAATTCACACTTGGCTTTGCTGATCAGGAGGATAAGCTCTAGGCAAGTCTGGAGGGTCAGATCCCTGTACCGCTCCAGCTTGGAGGGACGTGCTATCAGCCAGTCATCCAGGTAAGGGTACACCCGGACCCCTTGGTGCCTCAGGAATGCCGCCACCACTGCCATGCATTTGGTGAAGACCCTGGGGGCTGAAGAAAGGCCGAAGGGCATGGCTCGGAACTCGTAAAGGGTTCCCTCTGCCCGAAAGTGGAGGAACCGCTGGTGGGACGGATGGATCGGGACATGGAAGAACGTTTCCTGAAGATCCAGGGAGCAGAACCACATTCCTTGCTCCAGAGATGATATTATTTGTGCCAGAGTTACCATTTGGAAGGTGCATGGCACCTTAGGAACTTGTTTAGACCGTGCAGATCTAGAATGGAGCACCAGCCCCCGAAACCAACCCTGGGTTGGGAGGGGGAACCACCACCTTGCAGATAACCCCCCTGCGGAGGAGCTGATCGATGCTATCTCAGAGAGCCGACTGAGAGGCTTCGGACCTGGTAGCCCCCCCCCCCCGGTAGGGTGCGCGCCTCGAAAGCGAGGGACCTGCTCAAATTCCAGAGGCAAGCCCCTGCCAACCACTTCCAACACCCAGTAGTCCATGGTGATAGCGGACCAGGCAGAAAGGAAGTGGCTGAGCCGGTCCCCCACAGGGGGACCCAGGGGAGGTGCGGCAGGGTTGGGGGAGGCACCCCGTCACTGGGCAGGCTTGGAGGAGGAGGGTCTGGCAGAGGAGCAGCTGGGACCCTTTCCCCCAGGCTTCCTAACTGAGGAAGCCACGGATTTGACTCTAGGGCGCCAAGTCTGAGCCTGCTGGCCCTGCTGCTGGTGCTGCTGGGCTGGTCTAGCGACAGGAGTGGAGGGAACGAAAGGGCTTATGCTTCTGGTAGCGGGGGTCCTTGTCCTTCTAAACAAATGTGACAGAATCCAAGGTGGCACTGGATTTCTCAATGCACTGGAGGTGACCCTCCACACCGGGCCCGAACAGATCGGTGCCCAGAAAATGGACATCTGCTAGCTTGTGCTGGGTATTTGCTGTGAAGGTCGAGATCCACAGCCAAGCCCTGCGGCGCATGGCCATTGCGGCAGCTACAGAACAGGCACATGAATCGCCGATATCCAGAGCAGTCTGGAGCTGCTGCTTAGCCATCGCCCTACCCAGATCCCGGACCTGCTTAACTGTGGTTTGGAGGTCAGCCGGGAGATGAGGAAGCATCTCATCCAGGGAGCCCAACAAGGCATGCGAGAAGTGTGCCATCGTAACGGCCGAGCTGGCCTGGCGAAGGCCCAATGAGGAGGCAGCATAAACTTTTTTGGCCGAGTGGTATAATTTCCTGGACTCCTTATCTGGGGGCTTGTCCACATCACGGGTGTTGCCGGAGCACCGAAAAAAAGGTCCGTCACCAACCCGTCGGCTGAGGGATACTCCGTGAAACCAGAGAGGGAACCTGTGGAGACCGCATACTTGCAGGCCATCTGGGCTGACGGTGCTGGGCAAGAGACTGGATGCTGCCATAACTCTAGTGCAGGACCAACAATGGCCTCGGCAACACGGAAGGCCTCCATGGGGGGATCCCCTTTATCCAGAATCTCTGTCAAGGGATATCTGGCCTGCTTTTGCACGGGTTCGAGCAGCATCCTGGTGAACTCAGAGATGAGCTGAAGAATACCAAGGAACGAGGAAGGGCTCTCGTCCATGGAGAGAGAGAGAGAGAGAGACCCCCCCCGGAGGACTCCAGGTCCACTGGACAGGAGTGCAACAAGGAGTCTTCGGACTCTGAAGAGTCTGCATATAGCTGGCGACTGCCTGAGCCACTCTACACTTTCCGAGGCTGATCGGGGGTGAGAGTAACCGACAGCCGATGGGGTAGACCCGAAGCTGACCAAGAAGTCTTGGACGGCGCCCCAATTTTCAGCTGAGGAGGCAGCGGTTCCACCACAATGGGCAGGGGTGCCAGTTTCAGCCGAGCCGGCAGCGCCAGAACCAGATCCTCGACCAAGGAAACAGTGGCAGGAGTCGCTGTTGGCTGTTCAGACGACAGCCACTTAATAGCCGGCGTAGGCTTAGAGCCAATCAGAATAAGCTGCTGCCACATTAAATCCTCATAGCGCCGATGCAACTTGCACCGGAGGCTCTCCTCATCCAAGGAGGAAGAGGAAGAAGAGCAGCGGTGCCACTTTCCGTGATGTCGGGACTTACCCAAAGCGGTTGTGGACTGAGACCGAGATCTCGACCATCGGTGATGCTGATGGTGGACCGAGGAAAGAGTGGGGGAGACCCGTTGCCCCTCTGGTTCAGGGTCCTGGGCCAGAGACTTCAGCTCAGGAGGCTGAGCCAAATCCCCAGAAGGCACCGGAAGCACCGGTGTCTGAGACAAAGAGCTATTGGCCTCCTCGGTCAACAACCTGTTGGTGGGCTAGAGAAAAATTCCGGCCACGTCAGCAGGCGTCTCAGCCGACTGGTCTGATGGGGACACTGTGAAACCAGCAGCCCGGGCCGCAACATCAACTGAAGTCGAGAGCCGACAGTCCGGAGAACGAGATCTCTCCCGCTCCCAAGAACATCGATGGTGGATCTTACCTTTTTTTTTTGGATCCTTTTTCTGGGACTGAGGGGTGTGTGAGACCCAGACGGACCCTCCCCTTAGTTGAGAGGGACTGACACAGCTCCCGAAAGGAAGCCGTGTAAGAAAAGCCCAGTTGGAGCGGAATAAAGGCCGATGCCGAAGAGGAGCTCACCGCAGCCTGGGCCGCTCCTCCTCGAGGGCCGTGAGCTGTTCAAGCTGTTCCAGTTGTTCTGCAGAGCCCGCTGACGCAGACACCACCCAATGGGCCTCC
The DNA here is from genome assembly GCA_016271365.2 of Neoceratodus forsteri. NCBI lineage: Eukaryota > Metazoa > Chordata > Ceratodontiformes > Ceratodontidae > Neoceratodus > Neoceratodus forsteri. Next base: position 517,586,283 of record CM028137.1, read on the forward strand.
TTCAATTTAACCAGCGGGTACCGTTTCTCCGGTCGCTCCAGATGGAGTCTGGCAGTGTGGTCTTCAAGCACAGACAGAGAAAAGGACAGACACAGATCGCAAGCTTGCAGATCATGGTCATGCCCAAGGCAATAAACACACATGGCGTGAGGGTCGGTGCGAGACATCTTCTGCCTGCAAGGGCACTGATGGAACCGGGAACGGACTTGTCTTCCATTGCAGCTGTGAGAGAAGGTGGAGAAGACCGAACTCTGATGAGTTTAAGGGTAAGTTTTGGGAAAAAATATGAAGATTTAAGATCCAGAGCCTGCAAAACAAGAGAGCGCTAAGGAGGGAAACTGAGCTTCCAAGCGGTAAAGAAGATCTGGTGTCAAGGGGCGGAGCCAAGGGTTATACCACCCGGGTTGGTGGGAAGAGCCAGCTTGAAGACCTTCCGGCACATCTTAAAGCGGCACGGTACCTGCCAGATAGTGTGGATTGAACAACATATCCACGTCCCTAGAACACACTAGCATTCTACTCCTTACAACATGCAGTTACATTTGTGAGCAATCATACACAACATGTGCATGTTCACTGTGCATGTGTTAGGAAATATAGACACTCCTCCAGTGTGTACTGGGGCATGAGGCAGAGAGCTCAGAGTAACCAAAACAAACACAGTACCATGGAGCATGCTACTGCACTTTTAAAACGGTTTATTAAAACTTGCCATAGGAAACTGAGCTGGCAGTATGGTCTAGAGGTTACAGTAATGAGCTGTGAATGAGTCTGGTACATCCAGAGACCTGGGTTTGATTCCCACAACCTCCACTTGTATACTGTGCGACTCTGAGCAAGTCACTTAACTACCCAATGCTCCTGGGTCACTTCTAAACACAGGCACGTGTGCCTAGTGGGCCTTACCCGGCTACCAAAGGAATAAAATTAAAAAAAATTAAAAAATGCATCACTCTACATTTGTGAGTATGTTTAGGCATGTCAGGTGACCTGGTTTGTCAAAATCAGAGTGCAGGATTTTTGTCGGCCATCTTGGCCCATTTTATTAATGCACACAAATGTACTTACACCCTGTCATATATACAGTCATGCAGTCATGCACATGCAGACACGCTATCCTATACACTGTACACAAGTCAGACAGAAACAGCCTTTTGAACTCTCTCATAAACTCAAAGGTTTAAAATGTATCGAATAATACAGCAGTATAATATAACTGCTGCCACCAGCTCTAATTAGTACAGAGTTCTCTGCTTTCCCTCATATAAGAAATAAAAGCCTCAAAGTTAATTTGGAAAAGAGACAAACTGCCTTCTATTACAATTAGCCTGTAGACAGATACAATTACATCTCTTCTATTACAATAGTTGCATAGAATCCTAGAATTTGTTGGCAGAAAAGGGGCAGTTGGCCTACAGTGGCTTTCCAGATGGTCACTGCCTAGTCTGCCTCCATCGACCCTTAATGGTCTCCAACAACCCTTCCTCCTCCTTGCCTAGTCATTAATATTCCCTTATGTCTATCCCATGCATGCTTTAAACCCTCTACTGTTTTTGCATCCACCACTTCCACTGGCAGTCTGTTCCAGGTATCTACCATTCTTTCAGAGAAACAGTAATTCCTCACATCCCTCTTTTAACACACACACACACACACACACACACATTCCAACTTCACTGCATGCCCTCTGCTCCTGGTGCTCATCCTCCTTGAAAAGAGACTCTCTTTCTGCACCCTGTTCACAACCAGTGAAGTACCTGTAGGCCTCTATTATGTCGCCTCTCGCTTTCCTCTCTTCCAGGGTGTACATGCTGAGATCCTTTAGCCTCTCCCTGTAAGACTTTTTGGTGCAGCACTTCAGCAGCCCTCCTCTGGACTGCCTCCACCCTGCCTATGTCCTTTCTGAAGTGTAGCCTCCAGAACTGGACACAATACTCCAGGTGGGTTCTCACCAGTAAGTGACGTAGTGGCTACACCACCTTTCTTCTCCTGCTGGAAATACCTCTCCCAATGCATCCAAGCATTGCATTGACCCTATCCACTGCTTTGTCACAACATCCTGCCACTTTGAGGTCATCAGATATAATAACGCCAAGGTCCCATTCCTAGTTAGTGACTTGAAATCACCTCCCCCCATCTTATACTCAGTTCCTGGGTTCCTATGCCCTAGGTGCATAATTTTGCACTTTTTAGCACTGAACCCAACTGTCATGTTTCTGATCACTCCTAGAGTTTCTCCAAGATCTCTATGCATTCTGTCTACCCCCTCCTGATTGTCCATCCTATTTTGGTATCATCTGCATAAAGGCATACTTTCCCTTCCAATTCATCTGCAATGTCACTTATGAAAATACTGAAGAGGACCAGTCCCAGTACCGAGCCCTGCAGCACCCCGCTGATCACACATCCATCCTTACTTCAACACTCCACAGCAATTCTGGGTCATATTGTACGTCCCTTGCAACATACGGTAAAATATAAAACCTGCATAGAACACAGGAGTCTGCAGTCTTATTAACATTTAGTGGTAACGTCACTATTTTACTTAAAGGGTAACTGTCAGCACTAAGAGCCCCATACCCAAGTGCGGGGTTGGTCCTAACACACACTTCGTGTGTAAAAACATTACTGTTTACTGAGTATAGTAGTTTGTATCACACTGATTCTGTTGACTTGCAGGCTGACATTTTCTGGAAAAAAAAAATCCCAGAATCACATGCTGTTGACATCAGAGAAGGGCTGCAGCAATGGGAGATTGAACAGCCTGCAGTACATGTTCTTTTGTTTCTTGTTCCTGCTGTCCTCCCAGGGCTAAATACAAGCACAGATGGATGTGCTTAGCCCCGGGAGAACAACTGAACCAGCAAACATATGACCGAAGCCATAGGCGTAGTTGAGGTGGGAAGGCGAATTTGTCCACTTTTTTTTTTTCAGTAATTTTAAATGAATTACGTAAAAATCCAACCCCAAATGTCAAAGTCAAACTTCACCTATGGCTGCAGCTTATAAAAGCTCTAAAATACACTGCAGGCTATTGAATCTCAACTGCTGCGGCCCTCCTCTGATGTCAGCTGCAGGGGATTCTGGGATTTGTAGTTACAAAAAATGTCAGCTCGCAGGTCAACAGAATAAGCGTGATACAATCTGCTATACTGTAGTAAACAGTAAAGAAACAATGTTTTTGCTCACAGAGTGTAAATTAGGACCAGCCCCATACTTCGGTGCGGGGCTCTTAGTGTGGACAGTTCCTTTAAGTGCTTTTACCTACTGCATCTAAATGTATTTCTGTTCAGTGCAGACCCAGGATGTTTTGAACCACACAAGAACTCAATGTCACCAGACTAGGATAGAGATAAAGTGGTCCTCAAACACATATCAACAGGAAGAGTCCAAAATCTTAACTGCAGATACAAACAATCAATACTCCTAACAAAGTCTCCCTGTGAAACCCTGCTGCCAAAAATCTGTTCCTGTCTCAACGGAAGCAGGCAAGGGAAGAGCCCAGCGAGTCTAAAGAGACAGAAGTAAACAGCACTGTGGAACCATCAGGCTGCTGCCACGTGAGCCTGATAGTTCAGTGGTGGAACACAGGGATGGTATTCCTGGGGCCTGGGTTCGAGTCCCAGTTAGGTCACATTATTATATTTCTTTCTCATTACAACTTGCATTTCAGTTGCTAAACAGTGGCCAATATTTAACAAGTAACTAATTATCAAGCAAAGAACACAAAGCATTAAAAATTAATTACAGACAGCGCCAAAACAGCAGGCAGAAAATGTTATTTTTATTTCTGAAGTATTCCTCTTTCACTAATTAGAAGGCTAGCTACAAGATAATAACGACTGTGATGCACAGAAATGAAAGCTGTGTACTTACCGTAACCGTTGTTCTTCGTGAATATCTTCTCCATAGATTACCACTAATGGGCCTGTGCCCAAACGTGCCTGCTGGTATACAGCGCCACGAGCCCCCAATTGCCTCCTTACCTTTTCTTAACAAGGAGGTATAAGATGAACCTAACAAGTAACCTAGGCACGTAACCCAAGGGCATATGATAGCCCTGGTAGCCTGTGTAAGAAGGTCCATAGAACCCAGCAACACAGTGTCTTCACAGCCCAAACCAAGTATAAAGGGGTGAAGACAGTTACACAACAATACAGGAGTGTATCCGGGGGATGGTGGGCATGGTAATCTATGGAGAAGATAGTCAGAAGAACAAGTTACAGTAAGTATGTAACTTTTGTATCTTCCAAGAATCAATCTTCTCCAAAGATCCACACTAATGGGTCAGAGTACCAAATTCAGAGAAGTCCCCTGGACTAGTGAAGCTGGAGCTCAAGACTCACTCATGATAGTACTCCACTAAGAACTGCTCTGTCAAAAGTTATATGCTGCCTGGCAGAGTCATCCAGGACAAAGTGCTTGGTAAAAGTATGAACTGTGCTCCAAGCTGCAGCCCTGCAAATTTCTCCGATATGTAGACACAGAGTGTATTTCTGCCAGAACAGTGGCTACTGCTCTGGTAGAGTGGGCAGGTACCTTGCCCTCTAGTTTGCCCTGGGCCACGAGTGTTACAGGTAATTCACAATCCAGGCTGAAATGCACCTGACTGAGTCAAGTTGTCACTTTTGATTAGGACTGAAGCAGACAAAGAGCTGGTTAGACTGTCTGTAGTCATTAGTCCTGTCCAGGTAAAACCTAAAGATCTTAACTCATGCATCTTGTATTGCCATTTAGGGTCAGGTTAAGCAATGGATGGTTCTGATGCCATATGGCGCTACCAGTAAGAATGGGTTCTAACATCCACTGAGTGGAGAGTCCTGTCTCCCTTATTCTGGAAGCTGGCAAACTAGGTTGGCAAGATTACAGCTTGATTAAGATAGACCTCTTGACAAGCACCTCGGGTAGAAACTTGGGGTGTGTACAAGAGAACTACCTTATCTTTATGGAAAACAACATACAGAGAATCTGTGGCCAAAGCAAGGATTTAAGATACTCTGAGAGGTGATAGCTACCAGAAATGCTGTTTTCCAAGTAGAAACTTCAAGTCACAAGAAGCAACGGGCTTGAAGGGGTTGCGAGTGAGCACATCCAGCAAAAGGCTGATATCCCAGGGAGCCACTGGCTTCCTGATGAGAGGATTTGTGTGCAAAATGCCCCTAAGGAACCTCTTAAGCAGTGTCAGCTGTGCCAAACAGAGGGTATCTAAAGGTTTGCGGCATGCTGATATAGCACATAGGCGAACATTAACTGTGGAATACTGCAGGCCAACATCAGAAAGGTCCAGTAAGTACTCCAAAACCTTTTCAGCTGGACACCTGAAAAGGTCCACAAGCATTCTGGAGCATGATATGGAAATTCTGTTCCACTTGGCTATACAGGATTTAAGGGTGGAAGGTTTATACGCCGTTAAAAGTATTTCAGAGACCCTCTGAGATACCTTGAACCTGTTCACTTCTATCTCTTCAGGACCCAGGCCTGTAGGTGAAAGGAGCGCAGGTTGGGATGGACTATTTGACCCTGGGTCAATAAGTCCACCGGAGTGCTGATTTACTGACAAAGTCAATTCAACAGAGGAAGCCATATCTGCTGAGGCCACTAGGATCGTCTTGCCTACGTGTGCCTCCAGTGCGAACACTCTCTGGATAAGAGGGATGGGGAGGGATTGAAACACAGAAGCACAGACTTCGACGGCATATAAGGACCGCGTGGCCCACCTAGTCTGCCCATCTCCCTACCTACTGGATAAGCTGCAGATCCTAGTTAACCAACAACCTACTTCTTCCTACCCATCACCAGAATTGCCTTATGTCTGTCCCATGCATTCTTGAATTCACCCACTGTTTTTGACCCCATGACCTATTCAGGAAGGCTGTTCCATGCGTCCACCACCCTCTCTGTGAAAAAACACTTCCTCACACTGCCCCTGAGCCGTCCCCCCTCTATCTTCAAATTGTGTCCCCTTGTTTCTTGCACATCTCTTTTTGTGAAAGATGCTACACTCTCAGACTTTGTTGATTCCCCTGAGGTACTTGAAAGTTTTTATCATGTCCCCCCACTTTCCTCAAGAGTATACATGTAAAGCTCCTTTAGTCTCTCTTCATATGGTTTCTGTTGCAGACCCTGCACCATTTTAGTTGCCCTCCTCTGGACTGCCTCCATCCTGTCTATGTCCTTGCAGAGATGAGGCCTCCAGAAATGCACGCAGTACTCCAGATGCGGTCTAACCAACTGTTTGTACAGAGGGATAACAACCTCCTGTTTTCTACTGGTGATGCCGCTCCCTATACATCCCAGTATCCCCCCCAGCCATCCTTACTGCCTTCTCACATTGCTTGCTTACCTTAAGGTCATCTGATATGACTACCCCAGTACCTTCCCGCTTTTGTTGTTGCCACACCCCCATTATGTACTCTTCCCCTGGGTTTTTGTTTCCAGGTGCATTACTTGCACTTTGTACTGAGTCTAAGCCACCATACTTCTGACCATTCCTCCAACCTTGCCAAGTCTCTTCTCATCGTTTCCACCCACCCTTGTGTATCAACCCTGTTGCAGATCTTTGTGCCATCTGCAAAGAGGCATACTTTTCCTTCCAGTCCCTCTGCAATGTCATTTATAAAGATATGAAAAAAAAAACGGACCCAGTACTGAACCCTGTGGTACTTCACTAGTAACTCCCCTTTCTTCAGAGTGGACTCTGTTTACTATTACCCTCTGTGTCCTGTTGTCCAGCCAATTTTTTTAACCAGGCTACCACCCTGGGACCCACTCCCAGGCTGGCTAATTTGTTTATTAATCTTTTTTGTGGGACTGTGTCAAATGCTTTGCTAAAGTCTAGGTAGGCCATGTCCACAGCCCCTCCCTGGTCTACTACTTTGGTCACCCAGTCAAAGAAATCTATTAGATTTGCTGACATGACCTTCCCACTGTGAATCCATGCTGCCTTGGGTCCTGTGCCCCGTGTGCCTCTAGATACTCAACAATTCTTTCTTTCAGAAGTGATTCCATCATTTTCCCTACCACTGAGGTCAAGCTAACAGGTCTGTAGTTTCCTGCTTCTGCTTTGCTCCCACTTTTGTGAAGGGGAATCGCATCTGCCCTCCTCCAGTCCTCAGATACCACACCATCCTCCCATGATTTGTTAAAAAGGGTAGTCAGTGGTGTCACTAGTTCTCCCCTTAGTTCTTTTAGAATTCTGGGGTGAATCCCGTCAGGCACCATTGCCTTGTCCACCTTCAGTATAGGAGTTCTTTCAGAACCCTTTCTTCTGTGAAAGGACTGGTATTGCCGCCCCCCCCCCCCCAATCCCGAGTTCTTCTACTTAACTGGATTAGGTACCTCCCCCTCCTCTTCTTCTGTGAATACTAAGCAGAAGTATTCGTTCAGTATTCCTGCTTTTCACTGTCCCTCTCTGCCCACCCACACTCCCCTTTATTAAGCCTCACTATCCCTCCCTTGGTCTTTCTTCGCTCCCCAATGTACCTAATAAAGGGTTTTATCCCCCTTCTTAACCAAGCTGTCTATCTTTTCCTCGGTTTGGGCCTTTGCTATTCTGACTGCCATCCCCGCTTCCTTCTGCTTTAACTGGTACAGTTCTCTGTCATGCTCCTGTTTTTCCTTATACTTCTTAAATGCTATCTTTTTCTCCCTAACATTCCTCGCCACCTCTTTTGAGAACCAGTGTTTTTTTCTTTCATTTTGATTTGTTTATTTGCTTCACACAAAAGCTTGTTGCCTCTGTGATGGCAGTTTTTTTTTTTTTTTTTTAAATCTCTTTTTATCCCCTCCTGGTCGCCCTCGCCACTCCTCTCCTTCGGGCTAGCTCAATGCCCTCCAGTTCCCGCTGACTCTGTCCCTAGAGTGCCTCTCTGGTGACTCCTACCTGCCTCCTTTCTCTCATGGAGCACCTTGCACAGCGGGGTCTGCCCGTGTTTGCAGACTGGGTGGCTGGAGCGGCCGTCATCCAGAGTGCCGAGGGTTGTTTTCCGGTTTTCTGTCCCTCCCCTCCAACCCGCTGAGGACGCCGACTCGGGCGGAACGTGCTTATGCACGCCTGCCGTGCCGAGTGGCGTCCTCCTCCCTGGCTCCCCCAGGGAGCCGCCCCGTGAGCCGGGTGCTTCCACCGCTCTCTCGGCGCTGGTGTGTTAAACACCCTGGTATCCTCCCCGAAGGAGGAGAGCATCCGTGGGGACACTCGATCGTCCTTCCCCCTGCCGACCCCCGGCAATCCGAGTCCGTTCCCGAACCCAGGTCGCCAGTGTGGAGCGAGGTGTGGCGTCCAGCGCCTCAACCCTCAGCGCCACCGGGCCGGCTGTGATGGCAGTTTTGATGATTCCCCATTGTTCCTCCACCCCTCCTTCTTGCCTGTTTGCTAGTGCTTTTCTGAGGCACTCTCGCATTCTGACAAAGTCTCCCCATCTAAAGTCCAGTATCCTCACTTTTGTATGGATTGACTCTGCGGCAGTGTTTATCGTGAACCACAATGTTTGGTGGTCACTTATCCCACATGACTACCCACTTCTAGATCTGAGATCCTCTCTCCGTCCCTGTTTTAGAGTACCAGGTCTAAGACTGCTCCCTCTTGAGTGGGTTCCAACACTAGCTGTCTGAGGCATGCCACCTGTAGGGCACTGGGAATTACCGTGGTCTTGGATGTGGCTGCAGCAAAGGTGCTCCAGTTAACATCTGGCATATTCAGGTCCCCCATCAACAATAGCTCCCCTTTTTCCGCCATTCTAAGGGTGCCTTCCATCATTTCCTTGTCCATTTCCTCCCCAAGACAGGGGTCTGTATACAACTCCCGTGCGGATTGTGGTGCCATTTCCGGTCTCCAGAATGCATACAGAAACAGACTTTGCATGGCAGTCTGAATGCATCCTGAGAGAAAACACCTGGAACAGAACTGTGGCAGTCTGGCATTGAGTGGGGATGCACAAAGTTCCACATCTGTGGTGCCCCACTCGCTGAATAGCTACCTCAAGACATCTAGTGCTGATAGTGAACACTGACAAGGAATTGCCTCTGTTTGACTTAATTCATCTGCCAGAGTGTTCTGAACTGCTGGCAGATAGATTGCTTGGAGCAAGATCCTCTGCTCCAGGCACCATTCCCACACTCACTGCCTCCCTGCAGAAAGGGTAAGAGTGTGTCCTCCTTGCTTCTTGATATGGTACACAACAGGCTTGTTTGTCTGGAGAAGAGCTGTTATTCAGCTGACCAGTTCCACTAAGGCTTTCAGACTGTGCAGAACTACACACACCTCCAGCACACTGATGTGGAGATGTTTCCGATGAGTCCCAGACACCTTGTATTTGGGGACCCTGGGGGGTGAGAGTTACCTCTGACTCTGAAGGGGAAGCCCTGGAGTAGGCTGTCCTCCATGGATAACCAAGCATTTTTAATTTAGTGAACGGAAAGCAATCTTTTTTTTTTTTTTGCATAGATGTCCTCCACTGACCAGGGGTTTGGCCACCTGAATAGGATAGCCTTGAGGGTGTGATGCCTGTGACCACTGGGTACTGAGCATCCACCTGGTTGTCCTCATGAGCAGTCTTGCCAGAAGCACCATGAGCACTGAGGAGGAGATTGGGCTCAGCATGCAATGCATGGAATGGGCTGGCACAGTCTTGCATTCCACAATGCTGCATGCCATCTGCAAAACTGCCCATAGCCTGCTGTTTGGCAGGAAGACCAGAGGCCGGGTCATATCCAGAACAGCTACTATGAACAGCAGCTCCTGGGACAGCTCCAGCTGAGATTCTGGGTGGTTTAGCAGGACTTCATGGATGCTAGGAACTGAGAGGCAGTGGCAACTGCCTGCTCAGCCCCGTCTTGACGGACTTTAAATTAGCCAGACGTCCAGATAAAGTAAGACTTTGGAAGTTCTAGCTTTCTTGAGGTGCAGTACCAGAAGTCCGAGCTTTCTTGAGGTACACTGCGAGTACTGCAAGGCACTTTGTAAAGACTTGTGGCACTGAGGCAAGCCCAAAGGGTTGGTCCCTTCCACACAGAGCTGGAGGTACTTGTGATGACTGAGGTGACCAGTATGTGTTGATATGCATCCTGCATATCTAGAGATGCTAGCTGAGAGAGAACAGCCTAGGAGGTAATGAAAAGGGCAAGACATTTTATTTAGGCATATAAGTGAAAAGAGGAAGACCGGGTTGGATTGAAAGGTTAAAAAGTGAAGGGGAGGACGGTGAAGAGGACCAGTAAAAGGCAGGCATCCTCAACTAATACTTTTGTTCACTGTTCACAGTGGGGGGTGGAGGTGGGGCACAAAAAAGTAACAGAAGCATTGCAGGGAGAGAGTCAGGCACTACTCCTTTTTCAGAGGACAGTGCTGAAGGGACTCGCTAATCTGAAGTTGGACAAAGCAATGGGGCCAGAATGGTGTGCCAACGTTATTGAGGGAGCTTACAGAGTTGCTGGCTATAACTCTGCCAGTCCTATTTAACAGTTTGCTGGAAACAGGAGTGGTTCCAGAGGACTGGAGGAGGGCAGATGTAGTCTCACTTTACAAAGTGGTGGCAGGGAAGAGGGTGACAATTATAGGCTAGTCAGACAGACATCGGTGGTGGGAAAGTTAATGGGACCACTGCTGAAGCAAAGGATTGAGGAATGTCTCGAATCCAGTAGGTTACATGACTCAAGACAGCATGGGCTCATGGAGGTGAAGGTCATGTCATATGAATCTGATAGATTTCTTTGATTGGGTGACCAGGGAATTAGATCGGGTGGAGTGGTGGACGTGGCCTACCAAAGATTCCATTAAGGCCTTCAACACTGTTCCACATACTGTAGGAGACAAGTAAGCATGCTGGTTAGCTTAGGAGTCGGTCCAAAGGTGGTAAACTGGATAAGACATTGATTAGGGGATAGACAACAAAGGGTGGTGGTAAACAGAGTTCACTCCAAGGAAGGGAGGTTGACCAGTGGGGTGCCTCAGAGATCAGCGTTAGGACCGATCCTCTTTAATGTCTTTACAAGTGACACTACAGAGGAGCTGGAAGGTAAGGTCTGCCTCTTTGCAAATGACATCAAAATCTGCAGTGGTGTGGAAACTTGAGGGGAAGGGGATTTGGAAAGCAAGAGCAGAGACCTGAGAAAACTAGAGGAGTGGGTCCAAAGTAGGGTAGCTTGGTGCCAATGCCAAAAAAGTGCAAAATAATACATTAAGGGCACAGAAAAGCAGCGGTACCGTACTAAATGGGTGGAGTGGTACTGCTGACCACCAAGCAGGAAAGAGACTTGGGGGTAAGCATATCGGATGACCTTAAGGTGGCCAGGCAGTGCGACAAAGCAGTCCGGAGGGCTAGTGGGATGCTGGAATACACAGGGAGGGGTATCACCAGTAGAAAGAGAGAAGTGGTGTTGCCTCTGTATAGATCGCTGGTAAGACCCCACCTAGAGTACTGTGTCCAGTTCTGGAGACCACATCTCCGGAAGGACACAGACAGAGTGGAGGCAGTCTGGAGGAGGGCAACTAAAATGATGCAGGGTCTGCACCAAAAGCCCTATGAAGAGAGACTAAAGGGCCACAATGTGTACACCCTCGAAGAGAGAAGGGAGAGAGGGGGATAAGATAGAGACCTTTAAATACTTCAGGGGGTAAATAGATACAGGAGGGAAGTATTTTTCAGACAAAAAGGTGCTCAAGAACAAGAAGAGCACACACCGTGAGGCAGGAGGGGGTTAGATTCAGGAGAGATGTGAGGAAGTACTTCTTCACAGAATGAGTGGTGGATTCCTGGAACAGCCTTCCTGAAGAGGTGGTGGGGGCGAAAACAGTGGTGGGGTTCAAGAAAGCATGGAATAAGTTCAAGGGAATCAAAGTGGAAAGGACGTGGAGAGGGAGAAAGAGCTGCAGATAGGGTACAGTCTGCTGTAATAGTGTAGGTAGGGAGAAATGGGCAGACTGGATGGGCCAAACGGGCCTTATTTGCCATCAAATTCTATGTTTCTATTCTCATATGAAGATGTGCCAGTGGCACAGTCACTAGGGCCTCAGCCATGAGTTCCAGGAGACATAACATTGTTCATGCAGAGACACAGTGACTCTTGTATACCAAGAATGCCTGAGCAATCGAAGTGTTTGCCCTGTCCTGTGGCAGGAAACACATCCCTTCTTGTGTCCAAGACCACCTCTATGTACTGCAGTCTTTGGCACGGAATCAACACCGACTTTGACACACTTACTATGATCCCCCAATTCATCAAACAACTGACACTGAACTGATAATGTTCGCCCTCCAGCATAAAGTGGACATACTGTCTGTGGGATTTCCTGAACTATATATAAAAGTATGCATCCTTCATGTCCACAGAGCAGAACAAGTCCCCCGTTTGCAGTAGGGGACTCCGAGCCTGCAAAAATACCATTCAAAACTTTTTGACTTCGATGTATAGGTTGAAATCACAGAGATCCAAAACAGGACTCAGATTCACTGTCCATTTTGGGACTAGGAAGTATCTGGACTTGAATTTCTTGTTTCTCTGTTGAGGAGGAACCGGTTCTGTGACACGTTTTTTGAAACAAACTTTGAATTTCTTTCAGAAGGGACAAATGGCTTGGAAGATAAAAGGAAGGAGGTGAAGGAAGATCTGGAGGGATTTGTAACAGATCCAGAGCATGCCCCCTTGTAATTATCTTCAGAATCCATTCATCCGTAGTGATCTCCTGCCATTGTTTCATGTTTAGATGATCCTGCCCCTTCCAAACTCACCCCTGGGCAGGGCCACCAGAAGATTCCTTTGGGTGCCTTTTCATAGGCACCAGGAGGAAAGGGACCCCGATGTTAACCATCACCTCTACCACAGCTTTGTTGACAGTAGGCACGACACCTCAGGCAGCAGGCTGACAAAAGGAGCCCGACCACTGCCTTTAGCAGGAGTGGGATACAGGGACTTCATAGACCTTGGAGTCATTTTAGAAGTCCAAAGGCCACGTACAGCCTCTTCAACATCATAACCAAACAATTCTGAACCTTTAAAGGGAGCATTCAAAACTGCCTGCAGCACATCACTGGCAAAGCCACTAACTCCGAGCTAAGAATATCTTCTCATGCAAATGCTGGAAGCTGCAACCCTGGCCGAAGCATCAGAGACATCATAAGTTGAGAGCAACAGATGTTTGCCAACCTCAGCACCAGCAAACATGTTTTAAGTAAATCAGCATGGGCACAACAATCAGGCAAAGCCTGAGCCACAGTACGAGCAGCTCTGCACAGGCTGTTACGATATTTGATCATGTGGGCCTGGTAGTTTGCAATCCTAAGGCCCAGTGATGCAGAGGCATAAGTATACTTGCCCATCAGGAAAAGGCCAACTGGCAAAGTGCAGACCAGGGGAAAACAGAATCCCCATGGGAACATGAGCAGGGGAAATGGAACTATAGGGAAAGGGTGGAAGGTAGTCCTGCTAAATGCCAGGAGCTTGGGCAATAAAATGCCTGAGCTCCAGGCGATGCTAACTGAGGGAGCAGTGGATGTGGCAGCAGTCACTGAGACTTGGGCCACTGCAAGACATGACTGGGACCTGAACCTGGAGGGATACACTATGTTCAGGAAGGACAGGGGGGAGGGAAGGGGAGGAGGGGTAGCAATGATAGTCAAAAACTGCATTGGCATAGGGGGAGTAGAGGAGGTGGAGGAACCGTGGAGCGACGGTCACCTTGATAACAAGGGGGGGCAAGAGTAAAAATAGAGTGGTGTATAGACCCCTGCCCTGGCGGAGGAGCTGGAGGACAGTCTGGTGGCAGATGTTAGGAGACACTGCAGACTGGGCAGAGGAACGGTGGTGGTGTTGGAGGACTTAAACATGCCAGGAACAGACTGGAGACTATGACATCCTCCTGTGACCAGGGAACAGAGGTTGTTGGATGTCTTCAAGACGTTGCTCCTAACTCAGAAGGTGAGGGAACCACCAGGGAGGCATAGTACTGGATGTGGTCCTGGCAGACAGTGACCAGATTGGGGCCTGAGGTAAGGGACCCATTGGCGGGAGTGACCATGCCACGGTCTGGTTCTGCCTGGACCTAGGAGGGTAGAAGGCTGCACAAAGACTGGAAGTAACCGACTCTCAGGGAGCGGATTTTAAGGAAATGGGAAGGATCCTTATGAGCATTTGGATGGGATTGGGTCAGACATGGACGCTGATAGTAGGTGGAAATCATCAGGAGAGGGTGCAGGATGCTACAGCACCTGTGCAAGAGTAAGACGAAAATGCGGTAGGGCCCAAAAACTCTGTTGGTGGACCAGGGAGGTCCAGGAGGTGGTGCGGGGAAAGAAAGCAGCCTATAAGCAATTCAAGTGCTCAAGGAGTGAAAGGGATCGAGGGGAGTACGAGCTGATGGCTAGAAGGGCCACTAGAGTGGTAAGGGCGGCTAAGGCAAGGAAGGAGCAGAACCTGGCCAGGGAAATTAGGAGAGGGAACAAGGGGTTCTTTAGATACATTGGGGAAAAATGAAGGGTGAAGGGGCAGATTAGCAGGATTAAATCAGGGAGAGATGGGCACAGACCGGGGAGCAGGCTGAGGTACTAAATGAGTACTTCACCTCAGTTTTCACCAGGAAAATGGGGTGCTTCCATCATACATGGGAGGAGACAGAGATACTGAGGAGGAGGGGACCCTCACCGATGCAGGTCTGGGGAGAGGGAGGCATCACTGGCAGGTGGGGGAGGCTAAGGGAGAAGGTACCGGAAGTGGAAATCACAGCTGAGAGAGTGAGGGAAGCCCTCAGCTCCCTTTAAGATGGAGAAAGCACTGGGGCTCGATAAATTACATCCCAGAGTGCTGAAGGAACTTGCAGATGTCCTGGCAAAACCCCTGGCAGAGCTTTTCACCATCTCTCTGAGGACAGGTGGTGCCCCAAGACTGGAAGGTGGCGCATATAGTGCCTATCCACAAGGGGGGATCAAGGGAGGTGGCAGGGAACTACAGGCCTGTCAGCCTGACCTCGGTGGTGGGCAAGGTGATGGAGGGCATTGTCAGGGAGAGGCTAGGGGGGGACCTGGATAAGTCAGGGTGCCTAGACGATAGACAGCATGGATTCATCCCGGGGAAATCGTGTCAGACAAACCTGGTGGAGTTCTATGACTGGGTGACAAGTGCCTTGGACCTGGGTAGACCAGTAGATGTCCTCTTTCTGGACTTCAGCAAGGCATTTGACTCTGTTCCTCATGTGGGCCTGTTGGATAAGCTGGGAGAAATGGGGGTGGGGAACCAGATGATCAGATGGATAGGCAATTGGCTCCAGGACCGGACCCAGAGGGTCTGGTTGGTGGGATAGTCTCATCCCCAAGGAGGGTCATTAGTGGGGTCCACAGGATCAGTCCTGGGCCCTTCTGTTCAACGCCCCACAGATCTGACATAAGGACAGGAATCAGGAGGAGATGAGTCTCTTTGCAGATGACTCAAACTGGGGCGGTGGTGGATGGGGAGGGGGAGGGTGGCCTACAGGGGGACCTGGAGGCTCTGGAAAGATGGTCTAGAAAGTGGAAGCTGAGGTTCAATGCAGGAAATGCAAGGTACTCCACCTAGCTCAGAAACCCAGGTCAAGTGTACACCCTGGGGAAATGCTACAAGTCTCGATGGCTGAAAGGGACCTGGGGTGGTGGTGGATGTCAAGATGAACAACTCTGAGACTTGTAGGAGGGCAGCAGCAAGGCCAACAGGATGCTGGGATGCATCGCTGGGGATCACCTCCAGAAGGAGGGAAGTGATACTCCCTCTGTATAACTGCTTGTGAGGCCGCACCTTGAGTACTGCGTGCAGTTTTGGAGGCCACACTTAAAGGGACATTAACCTCCTGGAGAGGATCCAGAGGAGGGCAACCAAAATGATTTGGGGCTTAGGGACAGGGACCTATGAGGAGAGGCTCAAGAGCTAAATATGTACACATTGGAAGAGAGAAGGGACCGGGGGACATGATAGAGGTCTTTAGGTACATAAAGAGGGTAAATAGGGAGGAACAGTTGGGGTGCTTCAAGGAAGGAGGAAGGGCCACTAGAGGCATGGCTGGAAGCTGGAGGGGAAGATTCAGGGGAGAAAGGAGGAGGTGCTACTTCACTGAGAGGGTGGTAGAGCCATGGAATGCACTGCCTAGGGGCTGGTGGAGGCAGAGACAGTGGAGGGGTTCAAGAGGGGTGGACAGGTACAGGGGAAGGGTTCAGGAAGCAAAATCCAATGCAGCAAGAATATCCGGAACTGGGAAGGGAGAAGCCAGAGAAGGCGATGGGGACAGCAAGGTCAGCACCCAGGTTGGGGACTGACCAAACGAGCAGACACAAAAGACCGTTAGGCCTATTCTGCTGGCATTTTAGTATGTTAGTATGTTAGTATCATAACCAGCCTCCTAAATTTCTTATCAGGGGGCTAAGTACTCACATGTCTAAGCGCTCTAGATCTAGTGTGAGCAGCCATGATGACTGCAAAGTCAGTTTTAGGCTGGTTAGCATAATAAGGCTTAGCAGATGGTGCAAGATACTGGGATATAGAGACTGCGGGACGTGAGTTTGGTCTGTGCCATGCAGCAAAAGTAGCATCCTCTAATTCAGGACATACAAGTGGAATGATAATGGAGGGGAAGCGAAGGACCTCCAAAAATTCCATGAGAGTCCATCTAGTAAAATCTTCCTGTTCCACATCAAAGCCCATGGCAGACTGCATCTGTTGCATCATGGCTTGGAAAGATTGGTCCTCAGGAGGAGACCTCGGGGTACAAATAACCATGTTCTCACCACAGGACGAGAGGGTAGAACTATAGCAAAGGGCACCCTCCACAAATTGTTCTTCACCCTCATGTTCCTTCTCTAAGTCCTTGAGGTCAGGATTATATTTCACTTCGTTGTCATCAGCACTAGTAACGATGGGAGCCACCAAATGGACCAGCGACTTCAGTGGCGGCTGAGAGGCAGGAATCTGCTGGTGGCGGTCAAGCATCAGAAGGCCCAATTGCTGGAACAACTGCCTGCAATGGCAACCCTAGCAGAACACACCAAATCAACCATACCTCTCCGGCAAAGCAGACTTGTCGTTTTTCTCTGTGTTTGTGGCAGGATGAGAAGGCTCAAGACAACCTTTCCTTGTCCTTATCCTTAGAATTCGATTACCGTTTTTTGGCTTTTGAAGAGGAAGAAGCAGAGTTTGAGTCCTTATACTGCTCTGTGGCCTTCAACGCCTTTAATGCAAGGATCATTTTAAAGAGCTTTCTTACGGCATTGCCTTGTAGCCTGGTTGAAGCTCCGACAAATCTCACAAGTTCTCATACTGTAAGACAGGCCCAGGTATCACAAACAAAGTGTGTGTGTGTGCCTTCCTTGTAAATTTTATTTATTTTTTAAAACTTATATTTTATTGTTTTAAAAGTAAAACAGCATACAGTTAATACTGCCTACCAGGCATACAAAACAAAGTGAAAGGAGCCATCCAATGGAATATAATAAAACAATTTAACCTAGGCAGACTGGATTAAGGAGGTTGGGGTATTAACACACAGTCCAGTATCTGCATCCAAGATAGCTGCACCTTGCAAGAGCGAGGCAATCATCCAAGAAAAAGGTGACCCAAGACGTTTATACTCAACATAAGGGTTGATATCCCATTCCAAACATGCAACTGAAATACAACATTGGTAGCACTCCCTTCTCTCCCAACAATTCCTGCAGACTTCTATAACAGACTCACTATAGTAATAGAAATGGTACTAGTACTTATGAAATATTGGCATTAGATATTCATAAACAGCTTCACTTAACAGGAGAACAACTGAACCTGAAAAAACTAACCCAAACGACAGAGAGAGCTGCCATGTGGCAGTCACCATTTCAAATAAGTAAAGTAAAGATTATAAATGCCCCATCCTAATCCAAGCTAGTAGAGTGACTGGTAGCAAAACAAATAATAAATAAATAAAAGAAAGAAAGAAAGAAAGAAAGAAAGAAAGAAAGAAAGAAAGAAAGAAAGAAAGAAAGAAAGAAAGAAAAGAGAGAGGTAAAACTCAAACCCCAGTCCACTGCGAGTCTCTGATACAATTCACTTTATCTAGACAGGAAAGTCATGGTAGAAAAAACAGTCTCTTCTTTCACATTGCATCGTCCTCTGAACTGCTTTCTCATGGCAATGGAGCAATATTAAACTCCTTTTCTATGGTTTCCACCTTCCTACCAGCTTCTTGGAGAACTGTATATATATATATATATATATATATATATATATATATACATACAATACATATATATATATATATATATATATATATCTATATCTATATCTCGAGCATATGACCTCCATAATAGATACAGAGTGTGCAGGTATCAGAAGAGAGTGAACAACTCCAAGGCTTTGGAGACGGGCCTGGACACCATCAAACTTTTTTCAATCAGGATCTGGTTGCATAAAACAGGTCTGGAAACAGTTGAAGGGTCTTACTGTTGTAAGTAAAGTTTTGAGAATTGGGGGTGGTCTGCAGGGACATGTTCCGAACCGTCACTCCAGTAGTAACGAGGACAGTTCTCGGTAACTCAGGTTGAGCTGTAGCAGCTCTGGGGGAGATTCTGTAAGCCTTCAGAATCTGGGCTGTAGAACCTGCATCGTCCAGATTGTGTGAAGCACTTGGCAACCATCCTCTCAAAAAGACTGTCAAACTGGACCCCTCATTGCCCTCCGGGAGTCCTACAAGCCGGGGGTTTACTGCCCTTTGAGCGTTTTTCAATGGTTTCCAAATGACAACAAATTTTCTTGGCCATTTTCTTGGATTAGTTTATTTCTAAGCGGAAAGCGCTTTCATTGCCTGTGCTTCTACAGCGGAGTTGTTTTTTGTGGCAGATTCTATTTTTGTTCCTTGTTCTCCCATATGTTTTAAAATGTCCTCCACATTTCCATATATAGCCCACATGGACATCATCTGAGACTGCCATGGCGGCTCAGCAAACTCAGAAGTTCCCACTGGCTGTGTATGGGCCTGCTGCTCCACGGACGGGCGATTTTTGGAGCCCCCTCTGCCCCCTTTAGATAAACACTAAACATCCTCTAATAAAAATTTGTAGGTTTTGCCAAGTAAATAAGTATTTTTAGACAGAAAAGTCCCAGGCTTGTAGAACTGAAACACAGCATGTCTATTCAGTGAGCATGCTCCACAGAGACCCCCTGTAAGTTTTATATCCATACTCACAATATTGAAAAAAAGGCTCTTTCGACTTTGGCGGCATTCAGAGATGACAGTATACTACATAAATATAAAACAACAAACAACAATGACTTGGTTGACAATGTTTCCTTCAATAGGTCTGATAAGGATGATCGATGGCCAGAGAAAGAACTAAGAAATGATGGGGCCACCCAAGTTGTACATGCGTCACCAATTTAAGTCACTGTGGGTAGCCCCTGGCTAGCAAAAGGTTTCTGACTGGTCTTGACACCAACGACCTATAGTTCCAAAAGGTGTGGCTTAATAGAGGAGATATCCTCCATGAAGCTCTTACCTTTTCATCTCCCTGTCTTCTTCCATGGTGGTCAACTGCTAGCATGAGGCTGGACTGAGGGAAAACTGTAGATATTTGTGTGTTAAACTAACCTAACTGACTCAAAAACTAAACTACTGTATTTCAAACTAAAAATGAAGAACTGAGCATTGTCATTGTACAGATGGAGAAACTATGGCCCTGTCGTGGAGAGCAGCAACGCTGCTGCTGCTGTGCTGTCACCGGCGGGGGAAAAAAAAGGAACTGAGGCAGTTGAGGGCTGGCACTGCTGTATGCAGTTGGGCATGTGCAGTGACATGCAGAGCATACTCGCTCTGCCACTTCTCCAGAAAAGTTCTGGCTCCAGTGAGGTCCTAGCATCTCCGGCACAGCCCCCATCAGTAGAAATCTATGGTGAAGACTAATTCTTGGAAGCTCAGCACTTTCCTTGATGACTGATATTTCTAGTGAATCCTTACACTTTATCAGCACTGCAACTACCATCACTATTGACCAAACCGGCAAAGGGTAATTGGCTAATCTTTGTGACCTGTGATGTCACAGTCAGGGAGTTCACAATGCTGAAGAGGTGTGAAGGGGAATATAACAAAATACTTTATGTCTAGAGTACTATCCCACTTACTACACTTAGTATTGTGAGGGAGAAAATCTTTTAATTAACAGAAAGGAAAAGAAAAGGTACAGTGGATTACTTTTAATAACCAACATCTGTACAGTAAGAACACTATGTCACATGATGATGACCCTCCAGAACGTCTGAGGATAGCAAGCCATAATAAGCATGATTAATGCAGCTAATACAACAGAGCTACACTTAGCCCCCAATGAACATAACAACATCAGTTACTTCTTGTTTCATAACACTTCCGCTGAACTACACATGCTTCCTGGTTTTAGGAGTTTACTGTTACAAGCCAGGGCTTCCCCTAAAGCATTTATGCATGGGGTGCCCCTATCATTTCATTTTAAGCCCCCATCCTTTTACAACACCCCTGCTTCCCCCATGTTTAAAGCAGAGCCCTAGGTACCAATATTGTTACAATTACAGCATTTGGAGGAACTTGCAGAGGAAACCAGTAAAGGAAAGTATATACAAGGCAACCTATGGGAGGAAAAAGAAAAGAAAAAGGACTCGAAGGAAAAAAAATGAGGAGAAAAAACAAATAACGGAAATGAGGACTCTGAATCCACCTGTATTGCTTGACAAATAACTCTGCATAGGTCACAGCATCATTCCCCCCCCAATAAGTGTAATATACACTGCTCCCAGGTGTACGCTTCTTTGCTGAAGCAAATGTGGTCAGATATAAAGAAATAAAAGCCTTTATACAACATATGTTTTGGAGTATAAGAGATAAAACATACTATCTAAGGCAGACAATGGAGATATTACTGATAATCTCCATGTTCCTATAAGTCATAGTGCTATCTCCACGTTCCTATATGTCATACTAAAACATATCTGATTGAACCTGCCATTGTCAGACTATGCTACCAAAGGAGCACTTTCACTTTTGTTCCTCTAATGTAGCATGACTAAGCGCTATATGTTCCCCCATACCCCCCCCAACATAAGATATGTTAAAAAAAAAACCTCATCTGGTTGATCCTGCCATTGTCAATCTTCATTATCGAAGAAACACTTTCGCTTTTGTTCTTCTAATGTAGCGTGATCAAGCGCTGTCAATACAGGAGATGCTGGCAGAGATGTAAAATAAGGCACACCCTGTTGAAAATGTTAGAAAACTGAGTTTTCATCTTCAGTTTACTTAGGTTTGCTTTAAAGAAGCTGCCAACTGTAGAGAGACGAGAGGGAGCGAGTCAGCGGCTTCATAAAAGTAGATGCAAGCCCGAGCGACCGTTGCTATAGCAACGCACGCTCACTTCTACTTTTCTGAAGCTGTTGTCTCACTCCCTCTTGTCTCTCTACAGTTGGCAGCTTCTTTAAAGCAAACCTAAGTAAACTGAAGATGAAAACTCAGTTTTCTAACATTTTCAACAGGGTGTGCCTTATTTTACATCTCTGCCAGCACCTCATGTACCGGTGTTGACAGCGCTTCGTCACACTACACTAGAAGAACAAAAGTGAAAGTGTTTCTTCAGTAACAAAGTCTGACAATGGTAGGATCAACCAGATAAGGTTTTTTAAATATCATACGTTGTATGTTATGTTGGGGATATGGGGGTAGTGTTCTTTTTTTGGGGGGGGCGCAAAACATATCTTCTATAAACCAGTACAAAAAGTAATGCAACATGTATAAATCATCTCTATGTGGTGGACTGTATTGAAGATGGGATGTGGGCTGTTATGTTGGGGAAGAGGGGTCCAAAACATGTTGTATAAACAGAACATGACATGGCCTGACTGAAGATATCATATTTATCTTCACTCGAGGCCAATGACATTAAGATAACTCACTTGTGGCATAAATGTGATATCTTCAGTCAGGCCATGTCGTATCCCCTATGTACGTGCACATCCACCTCAAGTCTGCACACTTTGCATTTCTCCAGTTCCTTGTCATATGGAAATAAATCATTAGCTAATATGACTGTGCACTGCATGGTGTAGTCAAAGTGACTGTCAATCGACGACTACCATATTTTAGTAAATTCCTCTCCCAAAAACACAGTAGTTACTGATGGGGAAAACCCCAGAAATGCTGAAGATTTTTTTTTGTAATGTATTTTTATTGTAATTTCAGTTTCATGCACTATACTGATTACTGACATATTAGAGGAAACACGGTGCTCATACACACATCAAATAGCATTCCAAATTCCACAAATATTGCTAGAGCACTGACTTGTACAGTTCCAGTTATTGGTTCAGGTATATGCATATATAGATAACCAGTGCATTTCATAGTATATATGGACAGGAGACGTTCCACTTTGTCACATTGCTGTTATCTGGGCATAACGATCATATATTTTTATGTTGGGAACTCCTCTCTTCCGAATGCATTAACAAGGGGCCACATGTATTCTCAAAACAAATTTTCTGGTCAAATCGCGCTACAATGAGCTCTTTCCATTTTTAAGAAGCATGTTTCGTGCCTCGTGTGCTATGGTAGGGGCATAAACACTGTTCTGGTGCTGGGCCAGTTTTTTCTGGGCATTGATCAAGG
Organism: Neoceratodus forsteri; assembly: GCA_016271365.2. Lineage (NCBI taxonomy): Eukaryota > Metazoa > Chordata > Ceratodontiformes > Ceratodontidae > Neoceratodus > Neoceratodus forsteri. The sequence continues at coordinate 517,608,895 of CM028137.1, forward strand.
CCAGACCCCAGAAGGGATTAGGTGACTCAGCCCTTAACAAGAATTCCACTGGAGTACTAGGTAATGGTGTTCCATAACCTTTTCCATTATCTGATGAAACCCTATCCAAAACCCCCCTGATTTTCAATATGGTAGAGCCATTTCATTTTGTATATATGTGCCCTCCTCCAATTTACATTTAAGGCAGGGAAGATCCACCTCTTCTTTCATTCTAAGAAGCCTACTAGGAGTGTAACATGTATGGTACATTTAATTGTGCTGTATCTGTTTGTTATTCTTGGGCTACAGTAAGGTGTGGCCAAGATTCTGGAGTGATTTCTAGTCCCAAGTTTTCCACCCATTTTCGTCTGATAAACCCCATGGTGTCTGGTGTTCCTCCGAATAACAAATTACAGTGGGCAGAGAGGGGTTTAGTCGATAGTTGCTGGCCAAATACCTCATTCTCTATAGGGGATCTAGAAAAGTGCCATCATTATTTTTTAGCCATAATAATATTGGTCACATAAGATGGTATGCAAACAATTCCTCTGGGGGTTCTCGTATTGCTTTTCGAGGTCTAGAAGGAACACCATTATGCTTCCTTCATACACATCTTTGACCCGAAGGAATCCACGGTGGATCTAGTTATTCCAGTCATACATTCTGAGACATCCCTCTCAATTTAAATTTTTACATGTGATACAAGAAAAATAAATTAAGGCTTACCTGTAAGTGATGTGGAAAGGTCGGACAGGATGGGCATCAGATAGTAAGGAAAGGAGCAGAAGAAGAAAAAAACACATAAAAACATCAGTTAGAAAAGGGGTGCAAGAATGAAACTGACATCACCATCATCATGTAATGTAACACATCTAGGCAATATTACATGTGACTTACACATACAAAGCAAGGTGCAACACACACCAATCAATACATACCTCTGCTGACAAAGGTGCTGCCCTTACCATTAGAAAATTCTGTAAAATAAAAAAAGGGTGCACACTACTCCACGGAACACTCAGGATAAATATAAATCACATATATTTGCGTTCTAGATACGATACCAAACACCTTATGTAGTACTGAAAAGGCTTTGTGTTACATTAGGGTGCTGAGTAAACATATGTTAGCAAGCAAATAAATATCTATAATTTATACTGACCCTCAGTGTTCTATGGTATTGTGTGCACCCTTTTATTGTTTTACAGAATACTCACACAAAGCACATGGCTTCATACTGAGATACACCCATCATTGAGAGACAGTCTTTAGGAAACCTGTGAATTACACAGGAGCTGTGCTGTGTGACTCATGTACCAATCTGTCTAGAAGACTACTAATCTGCATTTATATACGACACTCTTCATATGTACTGTATCCCAAACAACTTTACAAGCAATGACAGAGGGTTTATTGGGCAGAAGAATGATGTGACACCAGGGATGATCCCCCATGTAATGCAAAAAGCACCACGGGTTCTCTGATTTTTCACCAGGATACCCAGAAGGGTAGCACAGGAAGATGGTTAGGAGGGAGGTACCACAGGTTTTTTTCCCCCTTTATTTATACTCCTTCCCGCATGGGCATCCTTCTGGGGTATGATCTTAACTCCAGCCTCTACTCCCTTGCCTGAGCCCTCGTTAGTGGAGAGACTCCCCCAACCACCCAGGCAGATCTAACCCCCTGGATCACCCCCCGGGGCAGGCCTGTCCTCCCGCGACGGCCTGTCTGAAATTAGGGAGATCCTACCTGGTATGTGTCGGGTCGGCCTTGGAGTCCTCCAGACAACAGGCCAGCAGTCAGGATGTCGGCTGCTTCCCTGGCATCCCCTTCATCTCCACAAGCAAAATAGGGGATTTTTCCCTTTTTCTGGTACCCCTCAGGAGTGCGGCATGCAATGACATCCACGCACGGATTCCCTGCCGACGTCTGCCGCACTCCCACCCCTTTATCTGGCTGGCGTACCTGCGTTACCCCTGATCTCCACCAGGGGTCGTCAGGATGCTGAGCAATCCAGAATCCCTCCCCAGAGAGAGGAGAGGAGAGCAGTCCTCCGGATGCTCAATCCTCTCTCTCTCTCTCCCCCCTGCCAGCTCCTGACGGCCCGGGCTCATTCCCGAACCCGGGTCACTGGTGTGACGAGAGGTGTGGCATCCAGCGCCTCAACCCTCAGCACCACTAGGCCAGCTGGGACCACAGTTTAACCACAAGAGCACAGCAACCCCCCTAGTACTGAACTGTAATGGCAGTGTTTTTGGTTAAGAGACAAATGGATAAATCCTTATGTGGGACCGGATTCCACACCTAGTTTCTGGACAGGTAAAGCGAGATGTGAGGACTGACTTTAGTGACTCTGTACCATAATATTTACGAAGATGTGCATCACAGCTGTATCAGTCATCAAGAAACGTGAAAGTAGCAGATCTGCACTATCCTCAAACTGTCTCACACACCACTGTGAACTCTATGAAAAACTAGGGTGGTGGTATCACATCGCATGGATGCCTGGTATGCTCAGGCTTGCTTTACAGGTAAGCTTCTTTGATCTGCTACTCCTGCTATTGTAGCAGAGTTTCTGAAGCTCTCTCATCAGACCTACCTCCTAAAGTCGACTGATAAATCCCTGCTGACAGTCCTTAAAGAGCAACTGACATGATCCGGCAGGCAACTAATTCCAGGGAGCTGCCTGCCCAATAAACTAAGTGAGCTGCATTTGACATGCATTAATTTTAAATTACTATGCTTGCTCACTGCTCCTTGAACAAGCAAGGCGATCACCGAGCACTGCAGACCCTTGAAAACACTCTGATGATGTGAGGTCAGGATGGGGCTGCAGGCTTCTATGTAGTTCTACAGGATCGGGGAGGGTTATCTAAATGTATACAAATTTTGCAGGCAGTTCTACATGTATGGGGTTATACTATATATAATATACTAGCTCAATACATGTAGAACTGCCAGCAAAGATAACTGTAGTACATTTGGACAGCCCCCCTTCCCTAATCCTATTAGTGACTACAAAGGAACTACATGGAGCGCCTGCAGCCCCATTCCCGACCTCATGTCATCAAAGTGCCGTTTTTCGGGGTGGGACTGCAGCACTCAGTGATCGCCTGGCTTGTTTGCGGGAGTTATGAGCCGAGCTCAATAAGTTAAAATTAATACATTTACACTACTTAAAAAAAATGTCAAATGGAGCTCATTTGCCTTATCGGGCAGGCAACTCCCTGGAATGGGTTGCCTGCCTGAATCCCAGAAAATGTGTCGGCTGCTCTTTAAAGCTAATATCAAAACTGGGGACCAGGCCTCTGCAGGTGCACAGCTGCTCTGTGCCTCTACATGTGCGCAGCTCCTCCTCCTCCTCCAACTATCTTTTTTGACGATCTCTATGAGGCTATCTACTAAACAACTCAGCCAGCAATTGCCGTGGACCTAATTTGTTACATTTCACATGTGTATAGTCTATCACTTTGTTAATTCTGTATTACCTAAGGATGGTTCATGTTACAAGACAATTTTTAACATTTTGGAAAGTCTTTGCCACACACTCTCTCAGCTTCAAGACTGCTGTACTGTACCGGTTTTGTTTACTTTACTGGACTGACACTATTACTGCTGCCTTGATTATTGTTTAACTACTCTCTGTTTTGTTGCCGACTTAGCTTTCCTTGTACAGTATTGTATGATTCGATCCTTTCTGCAACTTGATTTCTGTTTTTTTCTCCCCCACTGTAATCTCAAGGGTTGTACATGAAAAACAGGTATGTACTTGTCTAGTGTGCTTACCTGGTGAACAAAAATTAAACAAATTAAGTCACTCACAGTTAACACCTACAACCAGCCACCCACCCACTCAGATGCATTACGGTTTACAATACTGCTGTGTACTTGTATGCAAAAAATATTCTCATCACTGAAAAAAAATATTTCTTCATTCAGGAATGCCAAGAGTCATCAGTTTTAAGTTTGTTTTTCCCTCACTGGAAAGTGGACTGGGACAAACGGTTTTCCAGACTTTCTTTTTTTGTTGTTGTTGTTAAACTCTATTTATTCTCCTGAAGGAGACTGGGGCTATACCCCAGATCTGCCAGTGTGCCCCTTTCAGGTTCGCTCCTGTGCTGTGCCAGCTCCCCCCCCCACGGTGGGACTCCCCCAACCCCAAGGGGGAGAACCAAGATGCTAATCTAGTCCCCCTCGTATTAACCAACAGCGGGCTAGAGGTAGTGCTTGTGAGGGCCCTGGCATCACTGTGCGGCTGCCTCCGGGGTTTACTACGTAAACTGCCCCCAGAGACACAGACACAAAATTATGTCAGCAGGTGGTGCGCACGCTGCTGCATGCGCCCTACAGACATCCACCAATATCTCCTCCCAATTGCATGGTCCTGGGCTGGTACTGTACTCCCAGGCACCGCTGGGAGTCGCACTTATGCTGGTAACCACAGTTCTCCTCTACCCATAGAGGAGAACAGTGCTGCAGATGTTCATCCTACTCCCTCTGCTGATCCTCTCACGTCCCGGACTCACTTCTGAACTGGAGTCGCCAGCACTGCAAGCGGTAGTACTACCACTGTGCTGGTGAGCCAGCTCTTTTCCAGTCATGTCTGACACAAAAACACATAATATACAAAGTAACGTGATGAGACTGATTAATTGTCCAGGGAAGGCCCAGTCATGTCTGACGCAAAAACACATAATATACAAAGTAACATGCTGAGACTGATTAATCGTCCAGGGAAGGCCCAGTCATGTCTGACACAAAAACATGTAACATACGAAGTAACATGCTGAGACTGATTAATCGTCTATGGAAGGCCCAGTCATGTCTGACATAAAAACATGTAACATACAAAGTAACATGATGAGACTGATTAATCGTCCAGAGAAGGCCCAGTCATGTCTGACACAAAAACATGTAACATACAAAGTAACATGATGAGACTGATTAATCGTCCAGGGAAGGCCCAGTCATGTCTGACATAAAAACATGTAACATGCAAAGTAACGTGATGAGACTAATTAATCATCCAGGGAAGGCCCAGTCATGTCTGACATAAAAACATGTAATATACAAAGTAACGTGATGAGACTGATAAATCGTCTAGGGAAGGCCCAGTCATGTCCGACATAAAAACATGTAACATACAAAGTAACATGATGAGACTGATTAATCGTCCAGGGAAAACGTACACAGCTGAAGCTAACTTCCAGGTCCATGGTACGAGGAATTAACATGCTTGTTACTATTCATCAGCACATAAGCATGAAGTTAACATATAGATGGATAGCCAAAGCTATACATAATGGTATATTTACTTCCCTTATATCTCAAATGAATACTGATGAAAATTAATACAATATATTAAACAAGAAATTCCAAGTGTAACTACAGAACATATTTTCAATCAATCAAACTACCTAGGTCAGAGAGCCAGACTCCACATTTCAAAGTTTTTCCATGAAACAAGTGTCCATGAGATTTGTCATTCAAGACCCAGATGGCATCACTTGCAAAATACTTCCAGCAGAATTTCTTAACACCAGAATTCGTATCTTTTTATTTATTTCTTTGAATTTTGATAACTGGTTAAGTCAACTGAGACAGCATGTCCCTTTTTCAGGTGTGACCCAGAATTAGTTACACAAGGTACAAAGGGACAAAACCTTTTACAGGTACATAAGTGAAAAAAGAAAGACAAAGGGAGGGATAGTGAGACTGAAGGGTGAGGATGGGGGCAGCGTGGAGGATGACAACAGTAAAGCTGACATACTGAACAGGTATTTCTGCTCAGTCATTACTGAGGAAGAGGAGGGTAATGGGTCTGAAGGGAGTACAAGAGGTGAGAATGGTGCAGAAATGGACACAAGTCCCTTTACACGAGAAAGGGTCCTGAAGAAACTGGGAGTAATAAGAGTTGATGAAGCAATGGGGCCAGATGGGGTGCACCCCAGGGTCCTTAAAGAACTAAGAGATACGGTGGCTGAACCTCTGGCTATCCTGTTTAGCCGATCACTGGAAACAGGGGAGGTACCCAAAGACTGGAGGAAAGCAGATGTAGTCCCCTTATACAAAAGTGGGAACAAAGAGGAAGCAGGGAACTACAGACCAGTCAGCCTCACCTCGGTAGTGGGGAAGATCATGAAGCACTACTGAAGGAGAGATTGGTGGAACATCTGGTTGTCAATGGACTACAGGACCCAAGGCAGCATGGTTTCACCAGGGGAGGTCAGTCAGACCAACCTCATTGAATTTTTGACTGGGTGACTAGGGAGGTGGATCAGGAGGGCAGTGGGCATGGCCTATCTGGACTTCAGCAAGGCCTTTGACACTGTGCCACATAGAAGACTATTACACAAACTGGAGAATATGGGTGTGGGCAGGACAGTAGTGTGGTGGGTAGGTAACTGGCTGGGTGGCAGGATACAGAGGGTGGTGGTAAATGGCTGTCACTCCACAGAGGGAAGACTGACCAGTGGGGTACCACAGGGATCAGTGCTGGGACCGGTCCTATTCAACATCTTCATCAGTGACATGGCACAGGACCTAGAAGGCAGAATTTCACTGTTCGCTGATGACACAAAGCTCTGTAACAGAGTAGACACACCAGAGGGTGTAGACAGAATGAGAAGCGACCTGCAGAAACTTGAAGAATGGTCAGGGTTTGGCAGCTGAAATTCAATGCAAAGAAGTGCAAGATAATGCATATGGGGCACAAAACCCTGGCACAATATATCAGTTGGGGGGTGAGGATACAGCAGGCGCCAGCAGGAAAGGGATCTTGGGGGTTATCATCTCTGATGACCTCAAGGTAGGGAAACAGTGACAAGGCAGCAGGTAAAGCAAATAGGATGCTGGGATGTATAGGCAGGGACATTACCAGCAGGAAAGAGAGGTCACAATTCCGCCATACAAGACACTAGTGAGGCCCCACCTGAGTACAGTGTACAGTTCTGGAGACCATACCTACGTAAGGACATAGACAGGGTAGAGAAGGTTCAGAGGAGGGCAACAAAGATGGTGCATGGATTGCATCACAAGTCCTATGAAGACAGGTTGAAGGAACTGAACATGTACTCCTGAGGACAGGAGGAAGAGAGGGATATGATAGAGACATACAAGTATCTACAGGGAGGAACAGGGTGCAGGAAAACACTATTTTAAGCTAAAAGATGTTCCAGGACTAGAGGGCATGGGATGAAGTTGGAGGAGGACGATCTCAGAGGAAACATGAGAAAGAATTTCTTCACAGAACGGGTGGTGGACAAGTGGAACACCCTGCCAGAGGAAGTGGTGGGGCTGAAACAATCACGGGATTTAAGAATGCATGGGATAGACATAAAGGAATTCTGGAGGTCAGGGGTAAGGTGCAACAGACTTCTAGGAAAACAAACTGAACTTACAAGCTCAAATGGGCAGACTGGGTGGGCCATAGGCCCTTATCTGCCGACACTGTCTATGTATCTATGTAAGGTGACACTATTGCATATTATAATCAAATACATAGACAGTAGACAATATTGCGCATTATCACAAGGGTAATTATACTAAGCAAGATACTGCACTTGTATACCCGGAATTAATTACATATAGCGCATAACAGTAGGTAGTACTGTACAAAACGAGAAACATTTACAGAACAGTAGCAACTCACATTAAATATTCATAACTGTAACAGACTAACTGAACCAAAGTGCTTCTTTGGTCCCTAATTAATAATTAAGATAATGAGTTAAGGATAAATATAATACACTGTGCAACAAGTAGTACATCACGCTCAAAAAGAAGTACATCAGGTTCCACCAAGGACATCAGTGGGTGCCCCACTGCCTTGTTTTCTTCAAATCCCATCATCTGTCATCCAACCTATCACAGCAGAGGCTACCATCATCAGCTGTGAAGCACAAGCAACACTCACTGCAACAGCAGGGTTAGGATGCCCTCATGTCCTCAAGCTGGCGGCCAGTCCATGAGGAAAAGAATCCACTGCTTCAGGACAGCAGGTTCGGCAGTGCTTCAACTTATTTTCCTCCCTCCTGTGGAACAACGAAACAAGAGGCCTTAGTGAAAAGCAACAAGCCAGCACAAGTGCAAGATGCTGCATTAGAAAATGATCACAGCCCTCCCAACACTGGAGATCTGAATTTGGGAATGAGTCCCAGAGGATGCCCTCACCGCAAAAGCAGCACAAACACTGATCTCCACCACAGCTCTGCCACCTAAGGTACCACAAGTGGAACTACGTAGCAGGAACTGCTGGCGACAGAGGACGTCAGCTAGCTCCGCATGCCACCATGCAGCCACTTGCAGGCGCTAGCATGGAGCCCCTAGCTGCCAACACCTTGAGTGTCAGGAAGGAGGAACAAAGGGTGGTAATACTGCCCAGCAGGGAGGACAATGTCTGGCTGGTGCATTCAAGCCTCAACCAAGCTTTCCGTCATTCTTTACTCGCCAGGTTTGATGTGAGGGGGGCAATAAAGCGGTGTTGCTGCCTGGACAGAAGGGGGAGTCAAAGGAGTGAAGAGATATAAAAAGTACTGATAAAAAATTCCTTTAGTTTCTACAATAGCCTCAGTCAATAAGACTGGATTTTTATTTGATAAAGTGCCTTTCACTATTTTACTTATTTATTTATTTTGATTTTATTTTATTGAAACAATCGGATTACAGCCTTTGAGTCAGAGACTCATTTCCAAAGGCTCCATGTCAGAATACAAAACATAACAAGAGGCAGACACTGTGCATAGTTACATATGGATGGAGGCAGACAGAGACAACAGGGTATATACATTACGTGTTGCATATAGGCAGAGTACTATAAGTGGGGGCAAGCGGGTAGTGCTGCTAGACCTATACAGATTTGGTAGCTATACAGTCTTGTAGGGAGCTTAAACACTTCAGCGAGTAGTACAATCAACAATTCTATGCAAGGTCTAAATGCTGGTAGGCGATTAGAGCAGTTGGAAAACCAACATTGTCAAAATACACAGTGGCAGAAGTGGGTCAGGGATATCTTTAGCCCAGGGTCTTACCGTCTGTGGCAGAATCTATATATTAGTGGGGGAAGAGGCAGGGGCGGGTCGAGATTATGTGGTTCTTGAGGGCTGTTTTGAAGGGGCCTAGTCTGGGGATGGAGGTGATGGCCAGTGGGAGTTCACTGTACCAGGAAGGTGCGCTGTAGGAGAGGGACCGTTGTGCCAGTGTGGTTGAGACTCTGGGAACAGCCCATTTTAACTTGTCTGCTGCGCAGGTTTTTGACGTAGTATGCGCAGCACGGAGGGAGGTTGAGACTCCAGTGGGGGTAAGGCCTAGTTGGATTTTCTTAGTAAGGAGACATGTCTGATAACGTATTCTTTCGTCTAGGGTGAGGATCTTTGTTAGTGTATATAGGGAACAGCTGTGGGTATGCTTATCCACTCCAGCAATGAGTCTACAGACTTTGTTAATGGCTAGGTGGATTTTGTTTAGCGCTATGTGGTCAGCAGCCAAGTAGACAGTTAGCCCATAGTCTACAAGGGTGAGAACGAAGGAGGTAACAGCAATGTTTAGTGCCTCCTGGGGTAGGCTGGCTTTCTGCCGATACAGCAGCCCGGTGCATATATTTATGGCAAAGGAAAGATTACTTATATGTGGGTGGAATGAGATATTAGGATCAAAGGTCATGCACAGGTATTTATAGGTGTAGACCTGTTCCAGTAGGAGGAGGATTTTGGAGAAGACTGTTAGCCGGGCATTGTGGTCCTTACTTTGTCGGTGGGAAAAGAGAATTTATTTAGTCTTATTTACATTGACCACGAGTCTGTGGTCAGTGAACCAGTGTTCAAGTTGGGTGAAGGCAAGTTGTAGGGAGGGCTGAAGGATTGCGGTATCTGAATGAGAAGCATACATTACCGTATCATCTGTGTAGAGTAGAAGGTTACAGGGACTGGATTTGGGCAGGGTATTCAGGAAGATGCTGAATAGCAATGAGCCAAGGATGGAGCCCTGGGGCACCCCAGAGCAGACTGGTAGTGCGGGTGAGAGGGTGCTGTTTATCTTCATATGTTGGGACCTGTCTGTAGGGTAACTTGTGAACCATGCGATGGGTCCGGGGGACAGGCCTGTGCTGCGAAGAGTATTTATGAGGAGGGTGTGGGAGACTGTGTCGAACGCTTTAGACAGGTCTATGAATACAGCTCCTGTTAGCAGTTTTTTTTATCTAGTGCACTGTGCAGAAGAGGGTTGGAGAACTCTACGAGGGCAGTGGTTGTGCTGTGTCCGGCTCTAAAACCGTGTTGTTCCCTGGACAGGAGGTCGTGTGCATGTAGGTAGTCTGTGAGTTGGTTTTGCAATGATTTTTTCCAGGGCTTTTGAGAGGGGTGGAAGTACTGAGATGGGTCTGTAGTTGTTGGGCAATGTGGGGTTCCCACTCTTCAGTACTGGAGTGACTGTGGCCACCTTCCAGTCACTTGGGAACTGCCCAAGACACAGGGAGAGGTTGAGGAGATCAACCTGCTATACACTAAAACAACAAATAAATGCATAAATAAATGAATGCAACAAAAAACAAAGAAACAGTAGCAGCACAAACAAAAAGTGAAAAGAAAAATGAAAGTGCTATTTAAGTTATGGGGTCAGGGTAGGCCAGACTGAAGATGAACTTCCTGACTTCTGCCCTGAAGTGATTCTCTTGAGTTAATTTCTGAGAAATTTGGCATGAAGGAGCGCTCGAAAATCAGGGCCACCGCTGCAAATGCCCTATCCCCTTCAGATTTTAATCTGAAGCAGGGATATTTAGCAGTCCCACTTCTCTAGAATGAAGGGCTCTAGCAGAGCGGTGAGGGCATAGGTTCGGGAGGTAGGCAAGATGTAGACCGTTCAGGGCCTTAAGTGCCAACAAAAGAACCTTGCAGCCAGTCATCTGCCTCACTGGCAGCCAGTGCAGCTCTCACAGAACCAGTGTAATGTGTTCCAACTATACAGCGGAACTCAGAAATGGTACTGGCACAGCTCTCACAGAACCAGGGTAATGTGTTCCAACTACACAACGGAACTCAGAAATGGTACTGGCACAGCTCTCACAGAACCAGTGAAATGTGTTCCAACTACACAACGGAACTCAGAAATGGTACTGGCACAGCTCTCACAGGACCAGTGTAATGTGTTCCAACTACACAACGGAACTCAGAAATGGTACTGGCACAGCTCTCACAGAACCAGTGTAATGTGTTCCAACTACACAACGGAACTCAGAAATGGTACTGGCACAGCTCTCACAGGACCAGTGTAATGTGTTCCAACTACATAACGGAACTCAGAAATGGTACTGGCACAGCTCTCACAGAACCAGTGTAATGTGTTTCAACTATACAACGGAACTCAGACATGGCACTGGCACAACTCTCACAGAACCAGTGTAATGTGTTCCAACTACACAACGGAACTCAGAAATGGTACTGGCACAGCTCTCACAGAACCAGTGTAATGTGTTCCAACTACACAATGGAACTCAGCAATGGTACTGGCACATTTTGCCCTAGTTGCAAATATCAGATTTGCTCTCAAGGAAGGCCCTTCTAAATAACGCACTACAGTAGCACAGATGCAAAGAAAATTCCTGCACCAGTATCTTTAGATCAGGAGGTTCTAGGAAGGGGCACAAGGTGACAATATTCTTAAGATGGTACAACAAGCCTCTAAAAGACACCCAGTATTCCAGGGACAGCCTTCATCAAGGGCTACTCTCAAGCTTTTTAACCACCTAACCCACCCTAAACTGAATACCATCAAGGACAGGAAGCCTTGATAGACACTTGCCAATCTGCACCCACCAGTAACAACTCTGTTTTACAAGGATTCAGAGCCAGTCAGAGGTCATCTATTCCTTTATCTCTGCCGAGCATTGTTCTAGTAATTGTACAGAGTGATCCCCCTAGCCCTGATCAGACATAAAAGATAAGTACAGCTAAGTATCATCTGCAGAACAGTGATACCCAGCACTATAAAGTACTTCCCAAGGATCTCCCTCAACAGCATCATATACACAGGAAGAGCACTAGGGAGAGGACCAGCACCTGTGGAACATCACAGTTCAAAGCAACAGCTCAGAATCCATCACTACTCAGGAATCACACGAGCACAGCCCTGGACAAACTCCAGAAATCTCAGCACTAGCACCTCATGATCCACCGTGTCAGATACAGGGAGAAAGACTTTGAAGGATTTCCACCGACACCTCATCACGACCTCTAGGCAGGAGAAGATCATTACACACACTACTCAGGATGGTTTCTGTACTGTGGCATTGGTTGAAACCAGACTGAGGGCTTCAAGATGATCTATTTCTCCTGGTGATCACCTACCTGCACAGCTACCACATGCGCAACAAACCTTGGCTAGAAATAGCAAGCTGGAGACAGGATCAACAGCTGGACAGAAAATAAGGATTTACAGGAGATAGGAAATTAATTTTTTTTGCATAGTGAAGTATCCTTCATCTGCCTTTCTATGGCAGTTATGAATTCTGATATGCTTTGACTAATATATACTGTATATATATATATATATATATATATATTTTTTGCTTTATTTATGCTCCTTTCTCTCCTGGGCATCCTTACGGGGTATGCACTCAACCCCAGCCTCTACTCCCTTGTCTGAACCCCCGTTAGAGGAGGGACTCCCCTAACCACCCCGGCAAACCTAACCCCCTGGATCACCCCCCGGGGAGGGCCCATCCTCCCGCAATGGCCTGTGTGAAATTAGGGAGATCCTACCTGACTCTCGGGTCAGCTTTGGAGTCCTCCAGACACAGGGCTAGCAGTCAGGATGTGGGCCGTGTCCCTGGCATCCCCTTCCTCTCCACAGGACAGACAGGGGATTTTCTGCTTTTCGGTTCCTCTCGGGAGTGCATCGTGCAATGACATCCGCGCACGGCATCCCTGCTGACGTCTGCCGCACTCCCGCCCCTTCTTCTGGCTGGCATACCTGCGTTACCCCCAATCTCCATCGGGGGTTGCCAGGATGCAGAGCAGCCCCAGGTCCCTTCCCAGACAGAGAGGAGAGAGTCCTCCAAACACTCAATCCTTTCTCTCCTCTACTGACCCATGATGGCCCGGGCTCATTCCCGAACCCGGGTCACCGGTGTGGCGTCCAGCACCTCAGCCCTCAGCGCCACCGGGCCAGCCGCTTTGACTAATATTTGATGAATAAATAATCAAGCTCTGGTGTGCTCTCAGAGGTGAATAGAGTTACACTCCCCTCACCAGCTGCTGCTCTTTCTTTCAATATTTCTAAGACATTCCACAACGTCAATAACACCATTCCATACTATTCATCTAAATGGCCTGGAATGGTGGCACTGGTGTCACAGAATGCTCAGGCAGTATGACGAGAGAGAGAGGCAACAGCTAATGAGAGAGGGATTCAGGGTAGTTACAAGGGCAATAAAATCAGATTTCTAATTTAAATAAAACATTTAAAATATATCCAGTATCCAGTCAAGGCTAAATGTATGCCAGAACTATCCATACACAAGGCTAAGTTCCACCTATACTCGTTAACATTGGATTGTGGGGGATCCCCAGATTTCCTAGTACATCTGGGGACAAATGACTTGGAAGGGAACAGTGAGCTGGAAATACAGGCTAGATTCCAGGGACTAGCCAGGGTTTGTCACTCTATAGGAAGCAAAATATCCTTCTCTGAGATTCTGCCGGTACCTAGGGCAACTGGGGAAAACAAGCTAAAACTTAGAGGGGTAAACCAGTGGCTCAGAGACTGGTGCAAAGCAGTGGGATATGGGCTGGTGGGGGATTGGGAGATACCTGGGAGGATAAGGGGCTTTATGCCAGGGATAGGTTACACCTCAACCTGGAGGGGAGGGAGATCTTGAAATTAAAACTTGCTGGATTTATAGGTGAGAGGAGGGGTTTAAACTTGTAATGGGGGGGTCAAATAATAAAACCACCTCAGGGGGCTGTTTGAGGGTCTAGGCATGAGAAGAGTGAGGGGGACTATGTTGCAAATCCAAGCAAACTGTGCAGAAAAGGGACTGTGCAGGGTTGGGGGGGATTGGAGAGAGGGGAGAAGTCGGGGTGGAGGACAGTCCTGATCAATGCCAGAAGTATGAGCAATAAAATGCCAGAACTCCAGGCTATGTTGGCTGAGGGAACAGCGGATGTGGTAGCAATTACAGAGACATGGGCCACCCAGAGAAATGATTGGGACCTAAACTTAGAGAGCTACAAGATAGTCAGGAAAGACAGGGGAGTGGGTAGAGGGGGAGGGGTTGCGCTGACAGTCAGTAAGGACATAGTGGTTAGTGGAGTGGAGGAGGCTGGAGGGGGTGTGGAGGTGATTTGGGTAACCCTGCAAATGAGGGGAAGGAAGAAATTGAAGACAGGGGTGGTATACAGGCCCCCCTGCAATAGAGGAGGATCTGGAGGATAAATTGGTTGAGAACATCAAGGGTCACTGTGACCTTGGAAAGGGTAGGGTGGTGGTCATGGGTGATCTAAATATGCCGGGGGCAGACTGGGACACCATGACATCCTCTATAACAAGGGAACAGAGACTGATGGATGTCTTTCAGGATGCCTTCCTGGTCCAACAGGTGGGGGAACCTACTAGAGAGGGGCGGATATTGGACGTTGTCCTAGCGGACAGTGAACAAATAAGGGGACTGGAGGTGTGCAGTCCACTGGCAGGTGGTGACCACGCCACAGTCTGGTTCCAGCTGTATGGGGGGGAAGGGGACCGCACTCATGCAACAGTGGTGGATTTCAGGGGAGTGGACTTTGTGGGTATGGGTAGGATTCTAACGGAGAGGCTGGACATGATTAGGCCGGACATGGATGCTGGAAGCTTGAGGGAGACCATTAAAGAAGGGGTGCAAGAGGCTAGTAGGGCCTGTACTAAAGTAAGATACAAGACTGGTGGAACCAGCAAGCTATGTTGGTGGACCAGGGAGATGCAGGAGGCGGTGAGGATAAAAAGGCTGCCTACGCACGCTCTGAACATCTGGGGACAATGAGCAGGGAGTATGAACTGTTGACCAGGAAGGTCCTAGGATATCCGTGGGGGAGAGATTACATACATAAGAGAGAGAAGAGAAAGAGAGGACACAGATCAACAGGATTAAGATTGTGGGGGGTGGGCACAGGAAACAGGAGAACAGGCAGAGGTGCTAAACAGTACTTTGCCTCAATCTCTGCAGAGGGTGATAAGGGATCCTTCAGCCTGATGGGAGGGAAGAGGAGCCAGCAAAGCGAGGAGGTCAGTCTCAGTCTGAGACTAGAGGATGGAAAAGGCTAGGTATAGGCTGGGCCAGACCCAGAAGGAGTAGAAAGGCTGCAGGAGGGAGTGGATCAGGGGTGTCACAGTGGATAGGGTGAGGGAGGTCCTTCGGAAGCTAAAAACTGATAAGGCACCGGGGCCGGACGGACTACATCTGAGGGTTATGAAGGAACTGGCGGAGGAGCTGGCAGCTCCATTGGCTGCACTTTTTGTGCCACAGGACTGGAGGGTGGCTTATGTAGTGCCTATACATAAAGGGGGGTCTAGGGAGGAGATGGGGAATTATAGGCTTGTCAGCCTGACGTCTGTGGTAGGCAAAGTAATGGAGGGATTTATCAAGGAGAGGCTTGGGAGGCAATTGGAAAGGTTAGAACACCAGAATGATCAACAGTATGGCTTCATCCCGGAAAGATCGTGTCAGTCCAGCCTCGTAGAGTTTTATGACTGGGTGACGGGGGCCTTGGACAGACATAGACCAGTGGATGATCTATACCTAGATTTCAGTAAGGCGTTTGATTCAGTGCCACATAATGGACTGACAGCAAAGATGGGGAGATGGGGGTGGGAGGACAGCAGCTCAACTGGTTCGAAAATTGGCTTTCAGGGCATTTACAGAGGGTAATGGTGGGTGGGACACTCTCCTCCTCCAGGAAGGTAATCAGTGGGATCCCTCAAGGTTCAGTATTGGTGCCACTCTTGTTCAATGCCTACGTCTCGGATATAGGGAAGGGGGTTAGGAATAGGCTGAGTCTCTTTGCGGACGATTCAAAATTAGGAGCATTGGTGGATTGGGAGGAAGCAAGGGAGACAGTTCAAGGGGGCTCTGGATACCCTGGAGGGGTGGTCAAGGAGGTGGGGACTGAAATTTAATGCTGGGAAATGTAAGGTACATCATTTGGGGGTCAAAAACCCAGGCCATGTATACACGGGGGGTCACACTGCAAGTCACATTGGGAGAAAGGGATTTAGAAGTGGTGGTAGACGTCAAAATCAATAACTCTGAAAATTGTAGAAGAACTGCAGCCAAAGCAAACAGGATACTGGGCTGCATAGCCAGGGGAATTACGTCCAGAAGGAGGGAGGTGATCCTCCCTCTATATAATACCTTGGTCAGGCGGCAGCTTGACTACTGTGTACAGTTCTGAAGACCTCATCTGAAGAAGGACATAGTGCTGCTGGAGAGAGTCCAGAGGAGAGTGACCAGGATGATTCAGGGCATGGAGAGGAGGCCTTATGAGGAGAGACTGCAAGAGCTAGGGCTTTACACACTGGAGGAGAGGAGGGGCAGAGGAGACATGATAGAGGTTTTCAAGTATGTAAAGGAATAACCAGGAGTGGAACCAAGGAGCTGTTTAGGCTAAAGAAGGAGAGAACAATCAGGGGCCATGAGTGGAAGCTGAAGAGGGGAAATTACAGGGGGGAGCATAGGAAGCATTATTTCACTGAGAGGGTGATGGAGCCGTGGAATGCGCTGCCCGGGAGACTGGTGCAGGAAGGCACAGTGGAAGGCTTCAAGAAGGGGTGGGACAGGTACAAGGGGAAACTGAAACCAAAGAAGACCCTCTCGGGGGCTGGGGAGGTGAGCAGCCATTAGGTTGCTGGCTTTCGAGCACACAAGACAGACCATGTGGCCTATTCTACTGACTTTTACTATGTTAGTATATCAGAATATTGGACAGACACTAAAGGGGCAACAAGAGAGCTTCTAGAGGTGTAAAAATCAGTTTCCTATCACCTTTAAAGACTGCTTCTTGGGCATGAGTTTGACAAAGAAAGGGAAACTGGGAAATTATTTAACCAAGAAAGGCACACTAAGCCGGAGCTTGTTTCCAGGTGCAACCTGGGAGCTCAAGGAAGTTAAGTGACTTGCTCAGGGTCACAGTATGCAAGTGGGGGCTGATGGGATTCAAATCTAGGTCTCCAGGATTGCAGCTCAGTGCCCTTAACTACTACGCTATACTGCCTCCAAGCACCCTTTTCAAAAGGGACCAGGAAAAAAAAAATTTGCCAAAAGAAGCGTAATGAGCCCTACATTCGCCCCCACCCCTGCACTCCCTCAGGCATTACCACACCTGTTCCTTTGCTGTCCCACCTAAGTCCACCACTGCACGTCAAGCAGCCTTCTCATACCTAAACTGTGGAATTCGCGCCCCTCCGACATTCGTCACGCCTCCTCCAGACACCACCTCAACTCCCTCCTCAAAGCCCATTTTTACTCCTCATGCACCTGCACCTAATCTTCTCCGTTCTTAAACTTAGGCTTGAGCACTTACAAACCCTGTCTGGTAAGGATACCAGTTCATGCTGTCGGGTTGAATCTACTGGCTGTACTGTAATGGATTCGCCGATACCACATTTGACTGTATTACATCATAATGTAATTTTGCTACTGCATTGTACCATACTATCTGTTAAATCTCTGTTTAAAATTTGCTGTTCCTTTCTTGTTGCCATATATTCTATTGTATATAGTGTGTTTTTTTCCCTTCTTGTTACTGCATATTCTATTGTACTGTGTCCCACTGCCATCGTCCCCCACCCTGGATGCATCTGGAATCGAGCAATTGCCTGCTCAGTATGCCTTCCTGGCAAAACTTTTAAATAAATCAAAATGATGCCTGTTATGGCAATAGTCTAGAGTTGTGCAATGAAGCCCAGAAATCATCCAGCCCTCATCTTACACACCAACCTGGCTAAACTCACTCCAGTCCACAGGAGTACTCAACTTCCTTGCTCCTGACCTGCTACCATTCTGGGTTTGAGCAGTGTATGAGATCTGGTCTCATATCAGCAACCTTAATCTTTAACAACAGACTTAGGCAATCATACTTCTCCATAGGCAATCATACTTCTCCATAGAATATAATCTTTCTTACTCTGCAGACAAACAGGATGTAAAGGCCAGTCCACAGTATGGAAAAGGGAGGCCAGGCTTTTCTTCCCAACTACTAGGAGGTCAGACAGAAATTTTGAACTCTCCATCTTGACAGCCTCTGAAAAACTATCATAATGAGCCATCAAGACACGTTTGCTGGCACCAGCTTGAGCTCTCCTCTATGACTTCTCTTTAAACCAATATGAACGTTCATGTAAAGTCATACGTAGCACAGGGAGTTTACTCTTGCAGTCAGGGCCGTATCATAGGCCTCAACAGATGTCCACAAGAGCTAGAACCTATCCTGAGTAAGGTCCCATTAGAGTGATACAAGATCTCCTCCATAGTGGGAGGGGAGTTTATGGGGGACCAGAGACTGAACCTCATGGTGCAGTGGTCAGAACAAATGACTAGCTCCACTGAGGTAATGTCAACTTATAACCCCATGACTAACAGTGTGTGTCCTCTTTCTGTGTGGCCTAGGCAATACCCTGTTTTGAGTCAGGCAGAATTCATAATCTGTTGAAGTTTGTTGGCAAAATGAAACACCCACTTGCAGCTGCCACTCAACCTGGTTAATACTAGGGCTGTGCGAATACCTTTTCCCGAATATTCTGTATTCAGATCCCAAGTATTCGATATTTGGCCAGAAAAGGTGTTTTTTTTAAGGAAACATTTAAAAAGCACTACAGCAACATCATTAATCACCCACTGAACCTGGTATACCATATACACCTCAATGACACTTCAATCACTAACACTGAGCTCTCACTAATGCAACACAAGCTTCATGTGGCACACTCGATCCACCACACCACACACATACTGTAGCACTCTGAAAATGATATCAAGCACTGCATTGGGTCAGCACTAGAGGGGTGTTCATGGTCACAGACACGGGGTAGAAGGTGCTGAGGCCATGGGCACAGGAATAGTGGTAGCAGTGGCTGCAGTAACGGTGAGAACTGAAAGGGTGGCTGCTGCAAGAATGGTACCGATGGTGGTGGGAAGCACACTGGCTGTGGATGTAGCAGCCATAATGGTAGCAGTGCGGACACTGGTGGTGATGTCTGCTACTTCCTGCACAAACCATGCATGCTCTAATGCCCCTCCTACTACTGCACAACAGAATGCGACAGTGAACATACAGATGGACAGGTGGTGACACTAGTAGCAGTAGTACTGCTAATGGTTTTAGTAGTAGTAGTAGTACTATTCCAAATGCTACAAGAACTAAAAGGCTTGCTTGGGGAAAACAATATTTGAGCCCACTGAATAAAGAGAGACACCTGTATTTCATTGTCTATGTAGTCTATCTCACCACCTTCTCCGGAATTGTATTATGTATCAATAATATACAGTGGAGCAAGACAAGCTGCAATTCAGTACTTTGCAGTAAATGACATCCTACAAAATACTGGATCACTGGAGGGCTTAACTGCCATTAAATTACACTGCTCCTTGCAGCATACTGCAGCATTTTGCAAGATACTGCATTGCGTACTGTCTGGCACCACTGTATAAACTATGTTTTATAATCTTGATGCAGTGTTTCATCCTTGGGTATGTTAGTTGTGGATTGTTTTGTTACAAGGGCATCTCAGTCTCATTCATTTTAACTTCACTTATTTATGGTGTGTGTTTCTTTAAGGGTTCTATATTCATAGTGTGTTTGTACATTCCCAACATGCACCCTGAAAAAGACCAGGTTCTGGTCAAAGCACCGGTGCTTTATTGGCATCTTCCAGCCTCAACACAAACAAATGTATTGGCAACTTTATGCTCCACTGCTCTTAACTATTTTTGTTACTGCCTCCCCCACCCCCGAGTGCTTCTTTGTTCTACATAGATTGTTTGGGGTTTGCAGCCAGGGACAGCACTAGCAGTAACTGTCTGGATGTGCTGTATGTTTGTGGTCTATCATCCTGGCCCTCACCACTTGGGGCCAGCGGTGAAGATGCTTTGCTGGGGCTGGACCAAGCATGTTTGCAAGAATGCTAAAGACATGATGGATCAGGTCACTAGTAGTTACTGTGTAAAACATGAACTATTACTACGTAGTACCTGTGTGTGTGTGTGTGTGTGTGTGTGTGATGCTTTACTTAGTGACTGTGGAACTACAGTAATACACCAACCTTTCCAGTTATATACTGGATCACAAAAAGTAGCAGCAAAGAAAAACACTGCTACTAAGAAGGGGGAAGAAAAGGGCAACCTATTTAGTCGAACATGGAACCGAGCAAGGAACAGACACATGACATACAGTCAACTCAGTGAGACAAGCCTGTCCCACTAACTGCAATGGTTTAATTATCAAAACGACAACAAACAAAAAAATGCATGTGCACAGCTGTGCACACAAGGCACAGGCTCCGTGGGGGGCTATATTTCAGCACAGGTTAACGTGTGCAGTGGGGCTGTAAGGTGTGTGTGTGTGGGAGTCAGCAACACATCCTCTTTGTGTACAGGATCTATCCCCGGAACCAGAGGACTAACAATAATAATTCAGTGAGTCAAGCCTACTGGCTTAGATTTGAAGTTTATTTTAAAATCTGTGTGCACACAGTTGTTCACACGTGTGGCCCTGCTTCATGAAAAAATATATTAAGCACACACATGCAATGTAAAGCCTCACAAAATCAAATATTTCTGCACATATACAGCAAATCATAAGCAGTGACCTGCAGGAGGGGGAGTTAGCAGACACCCTCATCAGTCATGCAGGGAACCAAGCCTGGAACCAGGCAACATCAAAAAAACAAAACACAAAAATAAAATGTGCTCCACCCAAAAAAATCACACTGGAGCTATGTCAGACAGCAGCATAGAAGGGGTGTTAGCAGACAGCCCTCCTAGTCCCTGTAACCGAATACAGCAACAAGGACAAAATACCTGTCAGAAAGCCAAACACAGCTTTTCTGACACTGATCAAAAAAACTATACTGACCCAAAAAAGCCTGTGAAGCAAAAATCCATTTCTTTTTTTAGCAAGTTTAAGGTCTCAGAAGTACTGCAGTGCAGCTCTTAGAAATCACAGTCTCCTACCAGCTCAGAGTGAGGAAGACACATGGTGTGCTTGCCTTTGAGCTCAAGAAACAGGTTTTGATTGGCCAACAAAGCTCTGAGAGTCTTGGAAATCTCACCGAATAGTAGTTCCCAAATAGTGAACTATTCGGAAAATGCATCCGAATATTCGGGAAGTCTGCTATTCGTGGTATTCGGAAAATACTATTCAGCCCATGCACAGCCCTAGTTAATACACCTTAGTCGCCCCCACTTTGAATGCAAGGCTTGGAACACAAACAAAAGAAGCATTTGGCAGCCAACACAGGAAGTGGTATTCCTGCATCAACTGCCCATCACTTCTTTTTGACTTGTGTTCCAAGACTCTTGTTCAAAGTAAGGAGGACTAAAGTGTATACAGTCACCAACCCCAAAACAAAAGGAGACTCTCCTACACAGACAGAGATGACTAAAGATCCTAGATTATACAATGGGGTCCGTGAATCAGGAGACTCTGACTGATGCCTTTCTGCCATGGTAAATCCTGGCATTACCCATGCAAAAGGTGCCAGTCAGCCGCATTTGGAATCCCATTTTCAAATCACTCACTTGAAAACAGAAACGTAAGCGTTATATTGCCGCCTCACTAAAACAGTGTTGCCAACCCCCCACCCCCCAAGTTTTAAAAATAGAGACCAACTTTGATTTAATCGATTCAAGAGCTGGATGCCATATTCTCCTCTTTTAGTGCAGATGATAAAGAATTAAGTCACAGTAGCCAACAAACTGACGAAAATTTACCTCACTTCCCAGTTTTCATTATAATTCCTTCTCTGATGCTTGCACCACCTTACCTCTCGAAGCATTCTTTCAACAGCAAACAGCAGCTCAGCTCCATCCCCGCGATTGGCTGTCTCTCACCTTCAAAGTATGTTCATTCAAACACACCGCCAACTTTCTGTCTCTTTCTCTCTCTGAATCCCTGGGGTGGGGGAAACTACTTCAGCCATATCTCCGTGATGCTTATACCCACCTCACCTCTCAAAGCATTCTTTCAATATCAGCTCAGCTCTGTCCCTGCAGTCAGCTGCCTGCCACCTCCAAACTATGTTCATCATTTAGTCATTAGTAACTGTCCCGATCACCTCCACAAAAAACACTGGATTCCTGATCACATGAAAAACAAAAGCAAAAACAAACAAAAAATGTCCCCAAGTCATACCATTACTTTGTTCCAACCCACTGCAAACAACCAAGAAGTACACGCTGAGGGAGGCAGCCCATTAGCGCAGGCATCATGCAGACTGTCACATAGCAACAGGTCAACAGATAGTCACGCAGGCTGTCAGTTTTAAAAAAAAACAAAACAAAGAAACAAACATACCACCAACTTTCTGTCTGTCTCTCAGAATCTCTAGGGTGGCAGGAGACTACTTCAGTCATAAAATGCCTTGCAAAAAGGCACTATGTAAGAGGGTGGAAGGATATTTAAAAAAAAAAAAGCTTTAAAACAGCAAAGTAAACATTTTTTTGTACTGGACATTGTATAATCACAAACCACTCCAGGGTGTGGGTTATGCTGGAATTTACCCACTTCTGCCGTGGCTTGGTCACCCGGTCTGCAGCCTCGTGACCAAACTACACCAGGCATGGGTAAATCCCAGCATAACTCACACCCTGCCATGGTTTGCTGCTTAAATTACCCCTTACAGTCTGGCTTTTGTAAATTCCAATTTACTATCTACTCCCTCCTCTAAATCACTGACTCCATTCTTAGAGGGCCAGACCAGGGCCAGGTCTTCGCTACCATTTTTATCAACCTTCCCAAGGCCTTAGAATTTGTGGCTCACCCCATCTTCCTGAATGGGGGTGTGTCAGACTCTGCAGTGAATGATTCCACTCCAACATGGCTGAATGAACTAGTCGGCACAGCTTGGTGACACATTACCCTATCCCCTCCCCATCAGGTCTGGAGTTCCCCATGGTTTCCACTGAAGCCTCATCACACAATTGGAATCATCACTTGAACAGGAATCTGATAATCTCCAACACTGGTTCTGCTCAAACCACCTTCCTCTTCATGCCAAAAAGACTGTGTCTATAACTTCTGGCAAAAAGTAGAGACCTTGCTCAACTCCAGACACTCTCAATCTTCAGGACCTTTGATGGCTCCCCCTTTAAGTAGTCCCCCCGCATCAACTACCT
The DNA here is from genome assembly GCA_016271365.2 of Neoceratodus forsteri. NCBI lineage: Eukaryota > Metazoa > Chordata > Ceratodontiformes > Ceratodontidae > Neoceratodus > Neoceratodus forsteri. The sequence goes on from CM028137.1 coordinate 517,632,230, forward strand.
CAGAGTGTAGTGGCCGGATCAAAACCTTGATTTCCCCTCCCGTATACACATGCACACTGTACTTTTACAAGTTCTGCCTCCCACTCCTGGTCCAGCACAAGCTCATACTTAAATCAGCCTTGGTTCAGTGTGCCTCTCTCTGTCACCAAATCACACAGATGCACAGAAATTACTGGCAAAAGAGAGACCCACTGGCTTACCTAGTTTGCTTGCATGCCTACCTAAAATTTACTAATTTTAAACAAGTTCTAGGCATATGAAGTGCACTGATGCTTGGAGCCCAGTTGCAACCCTTACAAAGGGGAGTAACGCAGCAACACATTAACCTGCCAGTCAATCTCAGTGTATGTTCCATTAATGGGAGTGTAGAGTCTGTCCTTAGCAGTTAATTACTACTGAACTGGAATCATTAACAAGCCCACCCTGCAGGACCTCCCCCCCACCCCCCAAAAAACTGGCCTTGTTAAAGAGTTACTGATATTGACACTAACTCAATTAGACAGAGGAAGACAGGACTATTATTAGGGAGTCAAACCACAACTGTTTGTTCTTTCTTAAGGGCTAATGCATTCCATGGTACATAAGCAAAGGAACTGTGTCCGATTTACCACATAAAAACGGTCTACCCTAAACACCTCTACCACTATGCACACTACTAAAATTACCCTGCTGAGAGATTCCTCCAACATATCCATTTTTTTTTTATTCCAAGACCACCCACAATTCGGCTGCAGTATCCCCTTGCCACTGGGGCACAGGGACACCTACTGGTGGCGGCAGTTCAGTATATTCACTACAAAAATCCCCAGCGTGAGGTGATTGCCATTTGAATTGTGCTGCATTTGCTTATTTCTATACCCCCCTCTCCTTTTAGAAAACAGTCAAGAACTGCCCCACCCTGAGTTTACCTTTTCACGTTGGATTCAAAGCACCTGGGACAACACTGGGATTCGAATCTGGGATGGATGGCAGACACACCAGTAATGGCCAGCAGGCTCCAAACAATCAGCCCTGCAGTGCAAATCCTGATCACTCAGACAAAGGGCAAACATGCCCGTGATAATCAGTGACCCCCCCCCCCAAATCCCTGAAGCACGCCCCGAACTCCAGCCCCGGCACATATCTTAACCCCAAGGTGCACTCCAACCCCTGGGGCACACTCTTTCTGGTCCATGAAGCACACTCCGAAACCCTGGCCCCTGCAGCACACTCCAAAACCCCAGTCCCTGGAGTACACTCCAAACACAGAAACATAGAAGACATGACAAAAAAAAAGATCCATGGTCTCTCCAGTCTGCCCAAGATCACTACCTATTCCCTACTGACTTATAAAAGCCAGTTAGGGTAGATACCCCATGTTCTTCCAATTCCACCTTTCTTCTGCCACCTCTCCACCACTTCCCTGCACCCAGACCCTATACTAGGGACTTAAGCCTTTTAATCAGCACCAGCCTTCTTTGAAACCTGTTATATACCCCATCTCCTTAAACAAATCAATTCTCATGTTCTACTACCCTCTCATTAATGAAGCATTTCCAGACAGCCCTCTTAAATCTCCCCCCCCACCAGCCTCCATCCATGACCTCTTGTCAGTGTGATATCAGTCCTGGTACAGTGGTTCCCACCATTTGCCTCGTTTATGCCCCTCAGGAATCTGTAGCCCTCAATCAGATCCCTCTCTCCTTCCCTCCTAGCCTCCGGAGTGTTCATGTTCATTCCTGCCAGCTTTTCCTGACAGGAGCTTCCCTGCTGCTCCTGAATTTATTTTGGTGACCCTACACTGCACCACCTCTAGCCTGTCCCTCTTCAGATGCAGACACCAGGACTAGGCACAGTATCCCAAGTGGGGCCTAGCCAGGGACCTGTGCAGAGGCAATACCCCCCCCCCTTCCTTCGGCTGTCAAAACCCCTCCCCATAGAGCCAGCATTCTCATTGCCCTGACTTGAGGTTTTGAGATTGCTACTGATATCTGCCAGGTATCTCTCCTCCGTTGTCATGACTATCTGGACTCCTTTAATCCAGTAGTCTCTGCCTGAGTTTATTCTGCCAAATTGCATCTGCCAGCTCTTCTTCACAGATTCTGCCTTGCTGACCCTGGATGTCTTGGCACGGAACTTTAACAGACTGACTTTAAATCACTTTTCCAGTGTCTCTAGGTCCTGCCTTCATTCCTTGACCCCCCCACTGTCCACTAAGCCAGAGTTCCTAAATCATCTACAAAGAGACTTTGCTCTGGATATCCTCCCCCATTTTGATAATGAACATACTGAATAGGACAGGATCCAGATCCAACCCCTGTGACACCCCACTATTAATCTTAGTGTCTACCTGTGTGATCGCATTCACCAGCACCCTCTGTGTTCTGCCACATTACCAGCTCCCAATCTACCACAAGCCATTCTTCAACCCCTAGGTTCTATCGAATTTTTTTTGTACTTCTGAACCTCTGAATTACACTCCAAACCCCGATCCTCAGGGCACACTCCAAATCCTAACCCCTGGGGTATGCTCCAAACCCCAAACCCTACGGCACAAGCCAAGCCCCAACCCCTGGGGCATGCTCCACCCCCAACCCCCGGAGCATGCTGTAAAATCCAACCCATGGGGCACGCTCCAAAACCCAACCCCTGGGGCACGCTGCAAACCCCAACCCCCTGTGGCATGCTGCAAAACCCAACCCATGGGGCATGTTCCAAAACCCAACCACTGGGGCACGCTCCAAACCCCAAACCCGGTGGTATGCTTCAAACCCCAAACCCTAGGGCACAAGCCAAACCCTGACCCCTGGGGCACAGCGCTAACCCCAACCGCCTGCTATACACTGCAAACTTTGACCCCTGTGGCACACTCAAAGCCTCAACCCCTGAGGCACACTCCAAACCCCGACCTCCTGCTCCACAATGCGAACTCCGACCCCTGGGGCACACTCCAAATCACAACCCCTGAGACAGACTCAGATTCCCGACCTCTGAGGCCCACTTTGAACCCCAAACCCCTGAGACACACTCCAAACTCTGACTCCCAGAGCACACTCCAAACCTGCCCCACAGAGCACACACTGTTTCTCAACCCCCAGGGCACTCTTTGAACCTTGTTCCCAGAAGCACTCTCTACATCCTGATCTCTGGAACATACTCTGAAATGGGACTGAAGTCAGACCTGCCAATTGTGATCGGTGTACTTCTAGCTAGACTAGAAACAAATCAATAAGTGAAACATGAACATCCTGAAGGGAATAATCAAATCCTTAAGGGGTTCAGATTATTTTTATCTGAATAGTGCTGGGATGCTAAACCCAGGTCAAGAATTCTGAAAAATGTAACCAATTAATAACATGATGGTTACTAAACAACAGAGCACCCAGGAAGGAGTTCCTGACTGTGAACCAGGAAATGGTTCACTGCTCATCCTCCGCTATCTGTGTCAGGCAGCCTAGTGACTTGGGCATGACAGTGAAGAAATACGGATGTTCCAAATCCCGAACTTCTAATGCAGATTTTCTGAACTGAACCTTCCTGCTTGCCCTCCGTTTTATGACAGGGAGAGACTGGAGCAAAGGGAGGTCATGCATCTTGCTCAAGATTAGTGAGCCAGTGAAAATAGTGGGATTCAAACCTGAACTCTCTTGGTTCATAGATCAAAGCTCTAACCCATGTCATTTAGTTAAATTTTTTTTAATTATCTTTTCATCTCCTCAGCTACCCACCATGCACCACTTCAGGTCCAACCCCCCCACCCGGCAACCCAATTACGCTTTCCAGTCTTACCCTGGCTTTCCTCCTGAGTCAGGGGTGGCAGGCCTGGGGCAGAGACTGATTCAAAGTTGGGGAGGGCCATGAGGCTGGTGCAAGGCCCTCTGAAGGGTTGATCGATCACTGTGCTTCACCACTGTTAGACAGCTACACCAGAGCACAATACAAGCTCTATGTACGAAGCATGCAGAGCGGTCACTCAGCACCCCCCAACCCACCCAGGTAGCAGTACTGCACCAGAGCCAACAACCTTCCTTGTCCTTTGGGATACTCAATCCTCCTCCCCCGGCTAGCCCCTGAAGACCCAAGCTTGCTCTGGAATCCAGGCCGTGAGCAGTAGTGCTACCACGGCACTGACAGGCCTGATACACTGCTCACCCTTAAGCATTTCAGACAAGAACCTATCTCTAGGTCCAGACATACTGGAGCATTAAAGCCCTGTCAACTGTACCATCCAGGTTTCTGTAGTGCTTTTCGAGCATCTACAGTACCTGGTTTTGTTCTCACCTGCCTCCTGACCAGGGACAGTCAGGGTACAATACTCAAGCAGGTATTAGAAGGCAAAGCGGCTCAGGGGTTAGGAAAACAGAAGCGGGGAGTCTCCTGGCCAAACCAAAATGAAACCACCCAAATCACTATTTGCACTCTAGCAGGAACACCTCTCAACAAACGCTGTGTAATTTATTTTACTGTGAACTGTAGGTCTTGGCCTAAATAAAAATAGCAAGTAGTGTCAGCAGCTGACAGAAATAATTGTGTGTATGATAGATACAATGTATCCAAAATCTATTATTTCTCATAATACAGAAATATTCTAACATTTCCTATACACACACACCAACAGAAATCCTCGCTTAGGCACTTTCTATTGGATTTGATACATGTATGATAAATTACGGGTCAGGAGTTTTTTGATTAATGTCTAGCCTTTTACAGCGCTCTTAGAATTTTCATTTTCTTTGTACCCCCATTGAAGAGATGGGATTAGACCAATCATGGTTCATTCGCAAAGGCAAATTCACAATTATCTCTTGTAGGGATACTGTAATAATAATATCAAAAGCATAACGTAAATCCTCATTTACTGCATGTTACACCAAAGAGATTATGGCCTAATTCATTTTGGCTTGAAACAGTTGTTCTCAAAAGCAGTAATCTGTAATTGACAAGTTGGGCTAATATTTCAGTTCAAAGCCCCGTCACTGCTTTTTGATATGGTATAAAACGACGACAGCCGATACTCTGGTGCTGGATTACCTAATGCCTTCTAATGCATTATAAATATGAGCTGCAGTGATCAGCAAGAAAAATGAAAAGTTGAATAATACATAAAACATGGAGCCAAATCCTTTGATCCACATTATCCTAGTCCTTTATGGTAAACCTAACTCACATCCAAGGGATTTAGAGGTAGTTTATCTCCTGCATCTGATCTCATCCACGCAAGGTTTTTCTCTCTCTGCTTGTCACAGTTCATTGTTCACCTGATGAATTGAAAGCCATTCTTTCACCACTGGACCCAGGCAGCTTACAATGACACCACCTCCAACATTACCTGTTCTAGGAACCCCTGTGGCCGATTCTGGGAACATCTGCTTCCAGTGGGAGTACTGGTAAACACCTCTGCAGGCAACTTCTGTGATCACCTCTCCTGGCAACATCTCACCTTTCCTGGCAACTTCTACAGCTGCCCGGCACAGAAACTCCTTAACAACTTCAAGTCATTCCATCCCCTCACACAGGCATCTGGGTTTTAACCCAACTACAGAAGCACAGAATCTGTCGGCAGATAAGGAACACAGGACCCACCTAGTCTGACAATTTTTCCCTACCTATAGCATCACTGCAGATCCTACTTGATCTCTGGCTCATTCACACACGCCCCTTCCCCTTCCCTAAGATTCCCTTATGCTTATTCCATGCATTTGTGAATCCCACCACTGTTTTCGCCCCCACCTAAACTGAAGGACTGTTCCAGGTACTACTTTTCTTGTGAAGAAGTACTTCCTCACATCTCTTCTGAATGTAACCCCCCCCCGCCACCAGCTTCTTATATACTATGGAACTGGTGGGGGGGGGGGGATGACTAGTGCATCAGTCATGCCACTAGGCATGTGCTTTCTGTGACACAAGTAAAGTACTACAGGATGTCAAATGGCGGGCAGATCATCATTTGAGGTCAATGGGAGTTCACTGCCAAAGCTACCTAGCCATAAGAATGGTAAAGACCTGTGTGTGACATGATCAAATCCTCATCGATTTTTCTATACAACACTGCTCATAAAATGGCAGGGAAAAATCTAATAATTTCATTGGCTCAGAAGGTCACCTGACTATGCATTAAATCTCTATAAATGCACGGTCAAGTGCCAAATCTAATTTTCCTCCCAAAATAAACTACTCAGAGACATTTTATAAGTGTAATAAGCCCCTCCAGGGTGTGCATCAAGGGATTTTAATGCACTTCCCAGGGCCTTAAGGACACTGCTTTCGGCTTTACTACACACCTGGGGTGTGGACTACAATCCTGTAATGCATACCCTGTTGTGGCTTATTAATTTCTTAGCTACAGCTAACCACCTGGCACTGTGGTCTGATAATGACGCGTTTCTAATGTTCTCTCTAGACTGGTTTCTCTAACCTCCGCCATTTACAAACTGGGTAACTGTGCTCTTTAGGGTAATTACCAGTATACTTCTAGTAGGCTAATTCTATGCCTGATATAAGCAATCATACAGATCAACCTTTAAACAAGATGAAGCATCAAAACCACATTCTATGCATTCTGTTAATGCATTAGTTAGGGTTCCAGCGACAAATGTTGGGAAATGTGGCATTAGGGTTTCCAACCCTAACACCCCCACCCTCATCCAGAACATAAAGACAGGGGTCGGGGTGTGTGCCTTGGGGTAGTCAGCCCTAACGCACACCTCATTCCATGAGTAAGTAAGCTGATATGGGTATAGTACAGGAGAATGGGATGAGCATTAGGACTGACAACACCAAGGCACACCCCCCCCCCCCCGTCGCCTGTTGGTATGTGCAGGCTGGGGTGTTAGGATTGGAAACCTTAACACCACATTTCCCAGCTTTTGTTGCTGGAACTTTAACGGATACATTAACAAAGATTTTGCAACAAATTTCCTTACTTTCTGAGACAGTACAACGGTAGTTTTATTTGCTTGTGTGAGCACAGGGCCCTCCCATTCATTCATAATATTTGAGAACCTGCAATTGTATCCTTATTTCCCTGTGCAAGCGCCGCATCATTTTTGAGATAGTGTAGTGGTATCATTATTTGCCTGTGGAAGCACCAAAAAAAACACCTCACATTACAATATTATCCTATAGAAAACTGCAAAATTTGAAACGTGTAAATGGGCACCAAATTAATAATTTTCAAGAAACCAGCAAAACACACATCGGTGGCAGAAGCCCTTTGTACCCTGAAAATTTCAGAGCAAAATTGCGAACAGTTTCTTCACAGTGTAGTGACAAAGGAATTACAATGTTAGCCTATGGGAAACAAACCAAAAATTTAAACCCACAGAACTCCACAGCAAAGTAATATATTTTCACCAAAGCAGCAAAAGGCAAGCCCTTTGTACCCTGAAAATGTCAGACCAAAATCAACCACCGTTTGTGAACTGTGGAGTGACAAAGAAACAGCTGTCTTAAAATTCCTTTTTCACAAACTGCAAAACAGAATCCTTTTCTGCGGTTCCTTTGCACAATTTGTGGAAAAAGATAATCATTTTTCGCAAATTGCAAAAAAAGATCCTGTTGCGTAGCCTTTTTCCCTGCAGTTTGCGAAAAAGGAGTTGTGTGTGTTAAAAAAAAAAAAAAATTTAAGTGCCTTATCAAAAAACTAACCCCAGAACTGGATTGTACGGGTCCAGATTAGGTACAGACAACTGTTTTTGTCTACTAAACCTGTGTTTTTGTTTTTTTGTTTAAGTTATTTAATTGTATTGTCACCGCTAACTGAAAACAAGATTGCAGCGGCATGAAAAAAAGATTCCACATTTTTGGCTTAATCTTTTTTCATGTGGAACATCTAACTGGTCCCATAGGAAATAATGGGGAACTTTGAAATGTAATAACTTTGGCATGGATCAACATGTTTCCACCAAATCTTCAAAAGGCACATCTGTGACTCAAGACCTTTACACCCTAAAATTTTCAGATCAAAATTCCACACCACTGTTGCGCAGCAGTGTGACAAAAAAAATGTGACCAAACACGGTAATTTTTAAATTTTTTGACACGCCGTATTTCTGCTCCCACACATCACAATGGAATGGAACTTTCCAAATGAAGAGATCTATGGTCCCAAATGGCAGATGCAAAATGTCATGCAAATCACTTGATTGGTTGCGAAATTATTAAAGTGCAAAATTTTGAGTTTAACGTAGAAGTGAAGTCTGAACCCTAACTTTAGGGGTGCAACTGCACCACAATAATTAAGCAATAAAGCATGACAGGGTGTGTGTTATTGTGTCATAACATCACTCCTGGGGTGGGTTGAAGCACGAGGCGAAGCACAATAACACACACCCTGGACTGCCTTCTTGCTATTATACAATGGCTCTTTTTTTTTTTTTTAAATGATTTATTGGCTTTCCCCCCACATTTTTGGTGTGTGGAGGTATATGTTTTAAAAAAAAAAAAAAAAAGTCCAATATATTTTTCGTCCAGTAGGTGGAGCCACTATGTCAGTGGCGTTGACTATGCAGTTTCCTAAGGTTCATCTTTGTCTAAGTGCTACGTCTCATATCAGTCCCCACCGCCAACTATTTAAACAAGCTGTATATGAAGTTTTGTTTATTTTTTTCTATAAAATGCAGCTGTTTATGTCAGCGAAGGGAGCGTGGCCACAGAGCTGATTGGGAAGTGCAGCCGGGAGCGATGAAGACTGTTGGTGCTGCTGGGCCGCGTACAGTAGCTTCCTTATTGCTGGACTGTATTCCACCGCTTCACTGCCAGCTCCCAACCCTCACCCACTGCTTATTCTTGTTTTTAACTGTGATCTACTGCTGCCCTCATACCAGGTGAGGATTCTGTGTTTAAGTTTTAAGACCGCGATTTATGGGAATGTGCCACGTGGAGGAGCGAGTGTGCTCTGATGGAGTTAGCAACTGTGAAAATGACTGCTTGTGAATCTGTCGATGCCGACCATTTCCCTTTCGCACCAGCATGACTATCTCAAAAAATGGTAACCATTCCTGTGTGCTTTTGATTCTCCCGATATAGTACCAGAAGATGAAGAGAAACAGGGAAACAAAATTGTGTTCCTTTAGGAACAGAAGTTACTGTGGTCGTGGGACGGGAGACAAGAGACTGAACTGGGGAGACAGCTGAAGCCTTCATAGAAACATACTAAAAGCCAGCAGAATAGGTCTAATGGTCTGTCTTGTCTGCTTGATAGCCTGCAACCTAGTGGGTGCTCGCCTTCCCGGCCCCCCCTAGCCCCCGAGGGGGTCTTCTTTGGTTTCAGTTTCCCCTTGTACTGGTCCACCCCTTCTTGGAAGCCCTCCACTGTGCCCTCCTCCACCAGCCTCCCAGGCTGCGCATTCCATGGCTCCACCACCCTCTCAGTGAAATAATGCTTCCTACACTCCCCCCCTGTAATTTCCACCCCCACTCATGTCCCCTGGTTGTTCCACCCTTTTTTAGCCTAAACAGCTCCTTGGTTCCACTCTTGGTTATTCCTTTTACATACTTGAAAACCTCTATCTTGTCTCCCCTGTCCCTCCTCTCTTCTAGTGTGTATAGCCCAAGCTCTTCCAGTCTCGCCTCATAAGGCCTCCCCTCCATGCCCTGAATCATCCTGGTCGCTCTCCTCTGGACTCTCCCCAGCAGTGCTATGTCCTTCTTCAAATGAGGTCTCCAGAACTGTACACAGTACTCGAGTTCAGAAAAAGAACTTGAGTTCAAGAAACAGCTCATTTATTTTATTAACACTGAGAAGTGGCCGGCTCAGTGGCGCTGAGCGAAGGGGGTTCGCTCGGCATGCTGGCGACCCGGGTTCACGCCCAGAGCCCGGGTACCAGGAGTGGAGACCGGCAAGGGAGGGGTTCTATAAGCGTCCATTGGATGCTTCCCTCCCGGGGGGGGGGATTTGCCTGGGGACCAGTGGGTGGATTGGTGGCGAGCTTGGTGACATGGTGCCTCGTGCACGCCCATGGCACGCCGCCCCAGGAATACCCTGCGCATACGCAAGGCCGAGAAATCTGCAAAGGGGCACAGTAGTGGAAATTACACCCCATTCCAACCGGATGACAGCGCCTTTGCCCCTGCCACCCAAAGCCCCGGAGCCAGCCCCGCAGCACCCGGGATGCAAAGTCGGCCGTAAGGCCATTCCCCCCCAGGAAGAGAGGGATCCCTATGCCGGGCTACCCAAAGTAGGCTGCAATTGTGGCTAGGAGTAGGTGGCAGGAGGTTGGAGGGAGTCAGGAAGGCACTGGCGCTCCGAAGGAGGGTCCTGTCGGGATGTGTGGGAGGCGCATTAAAAATAACAAAAAACAAAAAAACACTGAAAAGTGAATGAAACATTAAGAAATGTATGTTTTACCACCAGCGCAGTTCATGCGGGGGTTGGGGGGTTAGCAGTGATGTCTTCTACTTGGTGAATTGGTTGTGGTGGCTGGCAGCGAGGGAATGTGAACCCAGCTGTGGTAGGGACTGAGCAGGTAGGAATTTCTTACCATGTTATGTGGTCATGCAATGCCTGCCTTAGATACAGTGATGTTATTGTCAGATAACATTTATTTATTTGTTTTATTTATTTAGTTTTTGTTGACCAGGTAAGTGCACTAGACAAATCCTGCCTATTTTCAGGCATGACCCGGGAGGGGGATACAGATGGATGCCAACATCACTGAGTCTTGGTCATGCTCACCAATCAGGAAGCAAGATTTTTTAATGTAATTGTATAATATATAGATTATATATTTTATGTATCTAAATAAATAACTATTCATAAAATAGTTGCCCAGTATGCAATGTTTTAATCTGCTATGTTATAGCATGCACCACACAATAATACTGAACGCCTGGCAGCAGAGAATGTCAACCACGGGGACGCAACTGATCCAATTCTGGAACAGTTAGGCCTTGAAACACTGCCTGGGACCTGATCAACTTCAGTCTAGCAAACCAGCCTTTACCTGGTGCTGGCAAACTATGTTTAGCCACTGTGGACTGAACTAAATCCATGTCCAGCCGCAGTATTCTTTTCTCTAGCATTTGTGCCTCTTTAGTCACCACTGCACCACCTGTGAGAGGAGTGAAAAGAGAGCTTTGTGCAACTCTGAATTCCTCATCCCCTCTGTATAAAGTAACTTGCATTCAGCTCTCTTTATGGAACAAGCATGTGTGTGTCTCCTCCTGTACTGCACTATAAATTAAGTAAGCAATAACCCACAAAGGGGCATAGGTTTTTAAGAGAATTAATGCATGTCTGGGTGAACTGAAAGGCATGCTGCCAACGGCACAAGTAACTTTTAACATATTCAGGAAGTGCATTAATTCTTTATAGAAACGCATGATAATGAAGTGGGTTACTGTGCTATAAAAGGGGAGTTTGTTCTGGATGCCTCACCTCTTTTCACCAGCGACCCATGTTCGAGAACGAGCATGGGCTCGGAGGTCGGCAGGGGAGGAGAAGGAGGGGGTTCACAGCAACCTGGTACTCTTCATCTACCCTCAGTGGAGGCTGGGGACAGGGCTGCACTGTAGCAGGGGAGGAGTTGGGGCAGACGCTGGAGGAGCGCGCCCTCCATTGGCATCACTGCACGCCCCAGCCCCTGGGAGAGAAAAACAGGAAAAGCGATGCCGCGTCAGAATGGTGGAGGGCACTTTGCAGGCTCCGCTCCCGGCTAGCCACAGGGCTGGCCCACTGAATCCGGTCTCCGGTGGGGGTTGGGGAACCTCACCAGCCCCGCCGGGGGGTGGGGTAAGCCCTGGGAGTTCGGTTTAGCGCCGGATGGTGGATGCCGGGGGATGGGGCTGGGGGTGCCATCCGGAGGAAAAAGCACCAACAAAAAAAAAAAAAAAAAAAAGGTTTTATTTTCCTTTCTGAGGCTGTTGATACAGTAGTTGATTTTATTTAGTTTTTGTTTACTGGGTAAGTGCACTAGACAAGAACCTGCCTATTTTCGGGCACGACCTCCCGGAATACAAGACTCTAGTAAGAAAGGCCAAGTGTCTTTAAATTGATTTATTTAATAGATAATCAGAAGTACAACCTTTGAGTCACAGACTCCTTTGCAAAGGTTCCACCTCAGTAATACAGAGGTGAGGAGGACATAGCAGTGGGTGAGATACACAACATATTGATACAATAACGAAGAAACATTAACAAGTAAAGGATGAGAATAAACTGGTCAATAAATTTAGGGCCAGCTAGACCCTGCGTACATATCTGCCGTATTACACAATCTAGGGTAGGCACGAAGGAAACTGGGAAGCACCTTCATTTTGGGGAAAAAAAAAAACACTGCCCTGTTGTGGGTTTTTGTGTTTAAATTGAAAAGTAGAAAAGTTATTTTCATGGAAAAAAGGTTTTCTCTTAGTTAGGCTGTTGATAGGGAGATTAAGGCAGTTTACTGTAATTACAAACTGTTCATAGGCAGAGAAGAATGAATGTTCAGGTGATGAGTTTACACCAGTGAAGTGGCTAGGTTTCTGAAGCCCATGTTACAAGCACTTTTTGTGAACTGCTGCATCAAGGAACCCCGCAAACAAGAGAGGCCCTCATTGGAATATCATGCATTCTTCTATTTCAATTTATTTTCATCAATAAATTTTCCTTTTGTGTGCTGCAAGAAAGGTAAAGATGGTTTCCCTCAGTCACGGTCAGAGTCTGCAGCTTTTTTATCAAAACAATCTCTCTCAAGTACAGAGCTGAGACTTTTCTCCTGCTACCAAAACCTTTTTTTTTTTTTTTTTTCCTGCTGAGCAGAAATGGCTTTATTGTTTGGAGTGTAAATCAGGGTCTGGGGCCAGAGGGCTGCCTCCAGTTAGGGGCTTTGACAAGAGGGAAGAAAAACGCAAGCCCCAGCAAAAGACAGACAGTTCATTAATGTAGGAGGTTGTTGGCCTGCACTGTTCTTTTCTCAAAGGAATTATAAGAGGCTATTGTTACCTTTTCAGGAGAACTATCTCTCTGAAGAAACCCATCTTTGGAAGACTATAACCATACACCACTAACACGGGGGCGGGGGGGTGAAGAGAGAATCAGCACCCTCTGTACTTCCTATAAGGCTGCCCAGCTTTTTTTTTGGGAGGAGACATGACAGATACATTCTGCCATACAGTTGTGTTCCTTTGGACTTTCAGAGAAAATATTCATTTTTCTAACAGCTACCAAATTAACCTGTTGACTTAATACAGAAGTGTTTTAATAAGATGTCTGTTGCAAAAATATTTGAAGAATAACCTGGTAAACTGGGTGGCTGGAACAGAGTCCTTTTACATCACAGATTTCTCAAGGTGAATCCTCACACCTTGCTTTTCATGGGGGGAATAATTTGTATTTTTTTGCACTATGAATGTTAGTGCAAGTGAAAGGCCAACAGCACTCGGGTGGGGGTGGGGGTCAATCTGGAGAGGGACCGACAAGAACTCAGTTCACCACTTCCTACAGGGTTATATAGCTGTACAGGAGTTCCTGCTTCTCCAACACCTTTCTCCAATCAGGGCAGAATTTACTGTAACGTAAACTATGCCTGTGCCTGGGGCCCTGTGTTCTGGGGAGGCGCCCTGTGTTCTGGGGTGGGGCCCTGTGTTCTGGGGAGGCGCCCTGTGTTCTGGGGAGGGGCCTGGTTTAGATCAGTTTCTTTAACTGCATGCAGCACATTGCTTCTTTTTTTGTGTTGCCAACATCACATCAGGTCCCCTGAGTGACGGGGGGGGGGGGGCATTCAGCACTCACCACTGAGACATCTGCCAACTGTTGCTCTTTTTTCAGGTGACCACCACACCAACCAGTAACATCGTTTCCTCCCTCCAATGCCCTGCCTTCCTGCATCCCGCCAGCTTGCCTCAAACTGCTTGCACTGAAAAAACAAAGTTGTGCATGGTATGTTTTTCCATCACAAAGAAAGATGACTGATGCCAGCAGCTGCTGTGTTTTGGCACCATTTGCCAGTCATCTCGTGGTGGCCCGCGGAACTAAGATGACTTTCTTTATCTGAGCCAGACCAGTGGCAAGGGGCAGCCAGAACGACTGGTCTGGGAAGCACGAGTGATTCTGGAGTACCGCACATGGAGCAAGGGAAGGGAGGCAGCCGCCCAGCAGGAGTGTTCCATCTACCAGCAACTACGGTCCCCTGTTCAGAGGAAGGGGCAGATGGACTCACCCAGGACCCAGTGTGCTCAGAGGAGCAAAGGACAGACAGAAGCATCTGTGACAGCATTCAGAGGCGTGGGAGCAGGAAGTGAAGTGAGTGCCACCGCTCTGCGTGTCTTAGACAGCTCCAGACCAGACACAGACAAATGAATCAGCAACAGCAAATAAGGTCCACCTGTGGTGGGTTCCGTCTGGGGAGAGGGGGAGGCACTAGCTGCCATCCAGCCAGCCCAGGATCAAATTGATAAAGAAGGGCAGAGGAGCTGTGTGTCCAAGTCGAGGGACAAGGTAAGTGAGCAGAACAGCTGGAGCAGCCAGTGTTACTGCGTCCAGCTGTGACAGAATGTATAAAATGTGGCAAAATTATTTTATCACACATTTCACACCTTCAATCACAATGACGCTGTAACACAATCCACTGTGAAAATGTGAGACACCTCAACATCACTTAATGAGAAGCTACTGCCACCGCTGGAAATGTTAACCCCATGCATCGAGACGAATCCACCGCCACCACCACCACCACTCCAACAGGTATGCAGACCTCCCTGTTGAAGATTCTTAATAGTTTTAAATACTGTATATTTACAGGAAAATAAATGGAACTGGATTACACTGCACTGAATAAATGCTTATTTTGTTGTGAGCGGATATTTTATTTTCATGTGTTTATTTGGTAATCCCCCATCAACATAAGCATATGCCAATTGTTATGAGATTTCACATTCCATTTGGTTGTACCCAACACATACGCCACAACTGAACCTTAGCTGTCTCACCATTTGTTCCACCTTCTTTGAAGGAGACTTGAGAAAGTGGTGCTGGCAATGTTTTTTTTTTGGGGGGGGGGGCATGTGACAACTCTAATGCATAAGAAGATAAAATTGGTGACATAACATTTATGTATTAAGTGTCTGCATGACAAACTGTGTGTGTGTGTGTGTGTGTGTGTATGTGTGTGATTCTGACCGCTGTGTGTGGGGCCCATTGCCATATAAATCTGCCACCACATTCAATTCCGTAGGGCTGTTGTGGCCAGCTCTATTCTGCCACCTATAGACTGTGGCCTCCCCGTCTGCACAGCTGCCTGTGACATGGTACTAAACAGAGTAATGCTGATCTGCAATAAGGCATGCAGCTTTGTACTTGGTGCAGATAACCACACTCATCATAGTACCTTTTACACACTCACTAACTGGATACCTTTAGCCAGCAGAATAAAGCTCCAGACCCTCTGCCAGCCAAAGGTGCTCTTAGGTCCAACACCCCCTGCGTTAAACTGCTTGAGCACCATATCCAGCCAATACAACACCACGAACAAGGCCAGGAATGCCCTTAAGCTTATTTATCTATTTTTTAATTTATTAAATTCTCGGATTACAAATACCTCTGAGCAGAAACTGCTCGTTTACAAAGGTTCCACGTCAAAGGATGAGGGTCAACATACATACAGAGGTAGTAAAAGAATGCACAATAAACAACCAAAACTACTAAAAGAAAAAAATAAAGATACTCAGTTATAACATACTTTGAGATAATATTCATATACCGAGCAGCTTGAGTAGGCAGCTGGCTGCGGTAACAATAAGAGATAGAGGGTACCATAGGCAGTCAGTATTGCAGGTGTGCGACCGTGAGGGGAAGTTGGCAGGCTAATGGGCCACTGTCTGATGGTGGTAGAAAATGTCTTGTACCAGTGGAGATGTGAAGCAGGAAAGGAGTCAGAAGGAAGGCCCAGTGCCAGAGGGAATGAGACTGGGAAAGGGCGGGCTGTGAGACATGAGTGAGCTGGGAGGTGTTCTGGATGCTCAGCTGGGTAAGCAGTCATTTGCTGTCAGGGTCACTAACTGGTTAAACCAACTGCCTGATAACACTGCTGAATCTCCCCAACTTTCATCAGTAAGAGATTCTTGTGGTCTACCCTTGCAGTCCAATGCATTGTAACCATTAAACGGTTTGTTCATATCCTCCGACATTTTACACAACAATCTGTATAGATTTTTACCAAACCTGTATGTAACTGTTCTGTCTTAAGTATTTTGAGCCTGACTCATCTGCATTTCCTCTGGAACTGCTTATTGTACTGTGAATGTTTCTGTGACTATGTATTTCACAGGGAGCCTATGTAAAGCAGCATGTGTGCTCAAAGGTAATCTCCAGAGTTTTCAATGAAGCTATTCAATACTGCAGTAGAGGTCCACATCCTCCAGACGATAGTTCAATCAGCTACAAATCGGGGAATAAGAGCTCCCCCATCCAAACATTTCCAAGTTACCTCCTGACAGCACCAAACACTCAAGTCCTCTGTTTATCCACAACAGGTCAGGCGCAACACGAATGACCACAGTGCAAGCTTCTCCCCCACCATGATTCAGTCTCATTTTGGAGGCCGAACAACACAGGTGACAGAAAGGATAGTTCAGACACCTTGCCTATTTAAAACAAGGGTGTTAACACAGTGCCAACCGTGTTGGTGGTTTTGTGATGTGGATACATGTTAACTAAGAACTGGACTGAGAACGTCACAACTCATTTCACACAGGCCAATGAACAGCCATCAAATAATAATGGCTGTTGACCACCACTGACCAGAGACACAATTAAGTGAACTAGAGCAAGTCAGTGCCCCCCGTGATTTTAATTTGATCATACCTACATTTTGATTTTGGTTGTATCTGTGCCTGTGGAAGGTACAGGATCTGATGACCCTACATAACCATGAGCTGAAGACAAGCACAACACTGACAATCCCCTTCCCTACACTTCAATCCAAGCCCAAAGGCACAGACCTTCTCCAGGATCAGAAGGAGTAACTTGGCTGGGCCACCGGCTCAGTTGTAGAGCTCCTGCTTGTGATGCCGGCGACCTGGGTTCGGGAACTAGCCTGGGTCATCTGAGGGTTGGCTGGGGAGAGGAGGGCTGAGCGCCCTAGGGCCATACGCCTCCTCCAGGGATGGAAGGTTGCTGTTCTCCCTGCAATACTGCCACATGGGTGACCACGTGTGGCAGTGTAGCCGGGAATGCCTAGAGGGAGCGGAGGACATCGGCTGGGGTCTGGAGCAGCAGCCTGTCTCTGTGCACGCATGTCTCCTTGGATCTCTCAGTATGCTGCCGTCCTCGGGGTTAGGGAGAAAACAGAAAATAGATCCCCACTTCCACACCTGGTGACTGGCCCCGGTGCCTAGCAACTGGACCGACCCTGGGAAACCCAGACAAGACCACCCAACGTGATCTGTGTAGGCAAAAACAGGCAAGTGCCCTCTCCCTCCCTGCCCAGGGGGTAAACCACAGCCGATGGGGGATAGTCTTTGGGGCACACTCAGGAGCTCGGCTGAGCCACAGGACACCTTGGGAGCCCCTGAGAGAGAGAGGGTGAGGGGGTGGATGTGGAGTTTGAAGGGGGTATAAAAACAGAAATGAAAAAAAAAATTGGGTAACTCCATCTTTATCCTTGCAAGATCCTGGGCTTCTTCTGAGGCAAGTTTATTGTGGCTGTTCTGCATTTGCCCCCACAGGTTGCAGCCACAAATTATTATTTTGACCTTTGCTAGATTAGTGAGGATTTCACTTTTGAACCCCACTACACAGATTCACATACTGGTGGGCCCAGTGGCAGTATGGCATCAGTGCTCCATACTGCCACCTGGGAAACACGGGTTCCTGGTTTAACTTGAATTCCTGCCTCAGGACCAGCAGAACGATGAGTGCGTCAGAGAAGTGTCTCACCAAGCATTTGCATCTCCCCACCCCCACCCACCACCACCACTTCACCAATGAGAGGCACAGAGGCTGTGGATTGCCTGCTCTTTGACGTAAGGCAATTCTGGTGGGAAGTAGGAAGAAGTAGGCTGTTGGTTAACTAGGATGTGCAGCTTATCCAACAGGTAGGGAAATGAGCAGACTGGGTGGGCCAAGCAGTCCCTAGCTGCCGTTAAAGTCTATGTTTCTATGTTTCTTCCACCCAGTACAATAACTGTGTCCATGGTCTCTCATAAGACCACGAAGGGGTCATATAGGGTGAGGCATCTAGCCAGAGAGGAAAAAAGGCTCACACAGTACTCTTCTCTCTTGGCCATGAAGATCATCACATGGTAGAGGGTTCAAATTCCACACTTAGTACTGGAGCTAACAGACCGGGGGAGAGGGAAAAACATCCTCCAGCAGAAAAGTTAAGGACAGACAGAGTGAGTGTGTGTGTGTGTGTGTGTGTGTGTGTGTGTGTGTGTGTGTGTGTGTGTGTGTGTGAGATTAACAGCTGCTGTACCTACACTACCAGTGGCTAACTCACAACTTTGTGAAGTGCTTTGAGGTACATTATACCTGTATGAAAGGCACTACATATCATTCTATTCTCTTCTATCCTACAGATTAGTTCTGGAATGAACTGGCAATTGCACTCTAGAAGTTGGAGATAAGTCATAAAACCAAACATTAGGACTGAACAAGTTTTCTTTGGACTCTATCTTGCTAAACTTCACCTCCCACTTTTTGGTCACAGCCCAAGTAATGTCTGTGTGATAACGAGACAGGTTATCACTTTCCTTATCGCTACCACAAGATCAAAAACGCTGTAGGAACTGATCAAAGAAGAACAGCAAGTCTCGACAGTCTGTCACCAGAGGGAACCAACTGTATGCTTTATGAGGGAAAAATCATCTGATACTTTTTCTTTGAACCTCCATTTAGACAGGCATACAAAATAAATGATGTCCTCAGGGCTTTTCTGGATTCCAAACCTGGAAACCAAATAACATGCCTGGAAGACTAGTCAGGTCAACATGCAAAGAACAGGACAGCAGCAGGCCCGATCTTCTGGCAGCAAATCATGGAAATTCTAAACTAAACTTGGTTTAGTAGCCTGAAGGTTTCAGACACAAGCTTCTCCTCTCTGAATTTTTTTCCTCTATAAAACTTCTGTTTTTCTTTTAGGGAGGCAGTAGAGTCTACTGGTTTCAATACATAGCTATGAACCCCCGAGACCCAGGATCGAGCCCCATCACTGCCTCTTACTCACTTTGTCACTTGACCTCCATGTACTTAGCCTGCCGGTAATCTCTCTATTCTATCTCTGGGTTGTCAATCTCCCTGTGAACCTCAATGACAACGGCAATCTCTCAGCGCCCTCTTTTGGGCTGCAAAGCCCTGTGGGATAGTCTGCATGAAAAGCACGATCTAAAACCAAATTCCTTTCTTTTCCTTAACTCATACAGCTGAACAAAGCAATGTCACCCCAGAATGCAATGCAGAGACACATTAGCCAGCCTACGTAATGGTTTCTGAGATTTTCAGTGAGGGGAAGGTAGCCAGCAGTGGCATCAGCAAGGTGCTGTGCTGGTGTAACTTGGATCACCATATACCATCGTGACAGAACACAGCAGTCAAGGAACGGCACAGTACTGATACCATGCAAGATCTGCCATATTGTGATGACAGAGTACTGAAGCATACCATGATTTTTTTTTTCTGTTTACATTTTTCTGCTCCTCCTTGGAGCAGGCAGGACTCATCTCTCTGGCCAAGCTTCCCCGTGCCCATCCCACCGACCATTCCTCACAGGCTACCCCCCCCCACCCATGACAGGGGCGCTGGCCTCCCCCCAACCCCAGAGTCCAACATCCAGATTGCTGGGGGGTCGGCTCGGGCACAGCTCAGCCATCACGGAGCCTGCCAGCTCCATTTTTTCCTCCTATTACACCCCACGGACATGCAATGGATGGAGGGGGGGTGACTGCCTCTGCGGAGGCAGTTCAACACCCAGGACATGGGCCCTCCCTCTTCTAGACAGCGCGCCTGTGCTGTCACCCAGCCACTGCTGGGTGTCAGTCTACAGCCCGCTGCACTGACCCACCTCCCCCGAGGAAGGAAAGCCATCGGCGGATGCTCGATCCTTCCTCGCCCCAGCTAACCGCCGTGTGACCCCGAGTCCATTCCTGAAGCCGGGTCGCCAGCATGGCATCCGGCGCCTCAACCCTCAGCACCACCAGGCCGGCTCGCTCAGCGCCACTGGGCCAGCTAACAAAACATGATTTTCAGACAGCAACAATTTTCCTCCCAACTGTGAGGTGCGGAAGGTCCTTCCTTCATACTCAATCTTCTGCCAGTCAGTGTCCCTAGAAGTCACTGCTGAAGCCATCTGTTGTCTCGGATGACAACAGCCATAAAGCCACAGTATTATATGAAGCCCACAGTATTACCATTCATGGTGATCATCATAGCATGACAAATGCCATACAGTAGGACTCTACTAGCTGGGCGTGGCCAGTATCTATCACAAGTTGTGCATGCAGTACCACTCCACTTAACTAAAAACAGGACTGCTGAGGCATCATCTAAATAGGTTCCACCTTTAAAGGTCTCTGTCTCTCTGTCTCTCTCCCTCTCTCTCTCTCTCCCAGTATCCCATTTTTACAGTTAATGCAAGTATCATAAACTGTCTCAGCGGGGTTAAAAATCTAATTACCACTGTTCCTGTACCACCTCTCTCCCTTATTCCTACTGCTATAAAACCCCTCAATTACATCCTCACTTGTAATAGGACTCCTATGGTAGTGAGATATTCATCAGACATTTCCTGCCAATGCTTCATATATTTTTCAGTGATATGTCAACAGGTTCAGAACAGGCATGCCCATTCTGCCCACTGCTGTTGCTGCACAATTCCGTATTTTGCTTTTTTTTTTTTTAATATATAAAAGGTGATCTCTTACTAGAATTCCAGGCTTATTTCCCCTCTTCGTTGCTCAGTATCCAATTTCATCAGTGACATCACGAAAGTATCTTTTTTTATTTGTATTTTATTCATTTTATAAGAAGTTGCAAAAAATACAAGCATGCCATGTAAGGAACATTGACAAAGTCACAAATCAGATTAGAACAAGCTTCTACACATGTACAGAATATCAGTATCCCTACTTATACCGGTATAGGAGAGACCACCTAGAAGTATCTTGTATCACTGTGCAGTAACAGCACTGCAATGGAACTGTAGCCCAAGAGCACATGGCAAATACTCAAAATTCAGAAGTCCAAAAATGTGATCCAAACAGTTCATTGTCCAAACGAGTAATTGGTGC
This sequence comes from Neoceratodus forsteri, assembly GCA_016271365.2. NCBI lineage: Eukaryota > Metazoa > Chordata > Ceratodontiformes > Ceratodontidae > Neoceratodus > Neoceratodus forsteri. Next base: position 517,653,410 of record CM028137.1, read on the forward strand.
CATATATAAAGCAACATGTAAAAAGCAATTGAAATAGGGAGAAAGAGTCGCAGTATTGAGACTTCGGCTTTGAAGAAGAGAACAATATTACCTGAAATGAAAACAGGCACAGTTACACCCAAGCCGTCACAGTAATCAACTAACAAATGAGTTATATTGTACCCTGCTAGAAGAGAAAACAGGCATAGAGTAGAATCCCAAAAATACAGAAACCAATTAACTAAACGAGAATACTCAAAACTCTAGTGCAGTTACCAATTAGTATCAAACTTTTAATACATACAAGTATTAACCCGTAAACTGTCAACAGAATTGGAATGTACAGGAATTCAGGACTGATATACCAGTCCACGGCACAGCAAGAGTTAAGTGACTGTACAATGGCAAAGGCCAAAGGGAACGAACCGGCCATTTAAGTTGTATGTTCTGCCTCCTCGGCTGTAGATGTCCTGGCAGCTTTACTGGCGGCGGCCATCTTCGAGACCCATTTGCCCGCATCCATCGGGTCAGTAAAAAGGTAGATTTTATTGTCGTAGACAATCCACAGCTTTGAGGGAAACTGAATAGTGTAGGGTATATTTAGATCGAGTACGGACCTCATCAAATTTATTTCAGCGAAGTCAGGTTGCACTGGAGATGGTTGGAAAAAATATGTAGTCACACTCTCCATTCTGAACGGCCCATATATATTTTTTTGTAACTATCATCTCCCGGCTCCAGAACTCTCAGAGGCCTCAACTTGTCTCCCACTCTACCGCCCACTGTGACCTCCACCTACCTCATAGCCAATGTGCTCTCCCGTGGGGTCCCCCTGGCCAAAGCCCCGCCAGGAGATCGTGGGGAGACGAGGTGGTGGTCCAGCGTTAGTGAGTGTGGCAGCGGACACTGCAGGGCCGTCGCCTATCTGGGCCGGAGGGGTTTTTCCCCCTTGTAGTGATTCCTTGCTCCTTCTACCCTCCCCCCCGGCGTGGTGCACCCCCTCTGCACTGCCCCCGATCTCCCCCGGGGGCCGCTGGAATGCCGGACAACTCCTAGCCCTCCTCCCGAGAGAGGACAGCAACCCAGCAGGTGCCCAATCCTCTCCCTCCCCAGCTGCCTGAGCTCGCTCCCAAACTTGGGCCACTGGCATGGCGTGAGGTGTGCTGAGCGGACCATATTGCTTCGCCAAATTTAAGATGGTTTCTCGTGTGCCCAGACTGTCCAATATCACCATCAGAACTCCAGGGAGCTCTGCCGGTGGTTTAACCCTGTGAGGACTTCGATAAGCTTTATCAACTGAAAAGGCCAAATCCGGAACGTGCAATCAGAACTGTTCAGTGAGCCAATCCTTAATGAAAATCCGGGCAGAATCCCCTTTTGAGCCCTCCAGCAGACATCACAGGTATCTTAGCCAATTGCTGGACAAAAATCTACTCCAGCAGCAAACATGCACCACTGAAGTGAAACAAGTCTGCTGCACACCCCGGCCACATAACATAGGGCTGAAGTGCCCTAGAGAACCAAATGTAAGGTCTAAGGAAAAGCTGTTTGTATGTAAACAAATCACATGATCATTTAGCAGATGTCCACCTTCCTCCACCTCCTGCCCTGAGAGTCCCCTGCCACAGAAGACATATAGCAGGGTCCCCTTTTAATCACACAGAGATAAAACCAATGCTGTCCTCTGCAGCAGAAAAAGGACACCTCCTTTTGCTGCCAATGCTACTGTGGAATTGTGTTAGCAGGTAGACACAGAGCATGTGCTGGGGTCCAAATTCACAACAGCACTTACCATAGCCTCTGAGAGGTAGGAGCAATAAGTGGAGCAAACACATGTGACTGGTAGAGACATAAGCAAAAGCGGGGGAGATGAGTGAAGGACCTCTAGGGCCTTCACAAACAATAGGTATGGCAGGGAAGACTGGATGTGCCACTGGCCCCATTTCTGCTGACAACTTCGATGTTTGTAATACAAAGAGCAAGGTTTTCCCATTGCATGGTAACACACAGCAGTGGTAGGAATGGACAGATAAAGAGGCATTTTCAAACACAAGTTGTTGCTGCTGTCAAAGGAGCTCTGGAGGGCTAAGCTGGAGAAATGTGTGTGTGTGGGGGGGGGGGGCTGTACCCAGTGCTGAACAAAGTGAAGATATTTGTTGTGACTATCCATTTATCTCTAAACTGAGAAAACGAAGCTACATATATACCTGCAGGGTTGCCCAAGCTGATATACAGCTGTTCAGCCTCTCAACTAGGTGCAACAAGTTACCCGAGGAGGGCTAGGAATCTGAAGTCTCCGTTGGTTTGCAAATCATATTTCAAGCCATTAGTAGAAACACAGATATCCATGTTGGCCCAGCAGTACCCGCCTGCCACCGCACCAAGCCTAATGCTGGACCATAGCTAATCTGCCAATCACCCTAACTGTATCTCAACCCCCAGTCTACTCATCCCCTTCCTCGACTGCTTACCCTCCCTCCCTCCCTCCTCTGGCTTGGACCACTCCTATGTGCCTATCCCATTCTGTGTTTAAAGCCGGTGTCAAAACGCATGCTGGCCGAGTCTTCCATCAACGCATTCCACTTTTCCACTACCTTTCTCTGAAGAAGAACTTTGAAGTTATTATTTATTTTTTTTACTTCTTTACATCCTTCCAGAATCTTCCCAGTATCAGTTTTCATCTATGGCCTCATTACCTTACCCTTATGTCTGGAGAACAAGGCACTGCTGCAAACTTTTTAAAACCCCTTGAGTACTGAAAGGTCTCTATCGCATCCCTCCTCGCCTGTTGTGTGTATATACTGGAACTCCCCAACCTCTCCTCACATGTCTTCTTCTACTGCCCCGAAATCATCTTCATGGCCCTCCTCTGAACAGCTTCCAAGGGCGCCCTGTCCTTCCAGAACAAATGTGTTTAAAGGAAATGTCTGCTAAGAAAGTGGATTGCTGACTTGGATCTAACATGTCGAACAATACCTCTGTCTCTCCCCTCTACCGTAGGGAGCATCCATTCTGTGGACAGCGAATAAATGTAGCTATGATGTCAGTGCCTCACCTGGACCAACTTAATGACGACTGGCCAGAAAACCAACTGCTCGAACAGACATGCTAATCCAAAGCAAGAGGACTCCCCTGTCCCTGTTAGTACAAGCCATCTGTTCCCGGCTTGCTTCACTACACACTGTAAGGGATGCCGAGGCTATGCCATCATCACAACTCCTTCCCTGTTCACAAAATGGATGCCCCCACATGGTTCCAACATCACTATTCAAAAGGTACTGTTCTGAAAACATCTGCCAACTACAGAATAACTGCAATACAATTTTATTTTATATAGCACAAAATGCTTTATAAAGTAATAAGAGAATATAGCGGCAGAAATGGATTGAAATAAATGAACACGTACAAAAACCCTGTAAAAATCATAATTATTAACAATAACACATCAGGACAGTATTACGTTAACTACAATAAATAATGAATTGCAGATACACGCATCACTACTGTTGTTGTTACTGTTCGATAGACTCCGATGAGGAATAGTAGTAGCCTTGTCCTTTAAGGGTGCTTATGCAGATTATCAATTACTTGAACACCACTTTGGAGGTGTAGGCTTACGAAGGATGCTTTATAGAAGTGCTGCAGTACTACTATTAATATTTTTATTATGACTATGGTTATTAGCATATCACTTCAAAATCTTTTTTTTTTTTATTCAGAATCCTATAAAAATCGTGGACTCAGGAGAGGACACAGAACTTTTATAACATAATAATCAACTGCAAGTTAATACATACAGTAAAAATTCAGAAAGAATTCTTCCTGAAAGCAACAAGGGTCTGGGAGCGCTCACTGTCAGTCTGAACTGGGACAAGCACAGATGCTATAGAGACGACATCACTACTTGTTAGCTAAGCAGCATCTGCACCCAACTATGTAAACAAAAGCTGCAAAACAATGTAAACTTGGGCTTACAGCATGTGGGTAATTTTGGCAAAAAAGTTACAGCAGCTCTGATTTCAAACCAGACTCAGTATCTGGGGGCTTCAAGTTAGGAGGAACCATAGCATATCCCCCGAACATCAGGGACACTGCAGTGATTCTGAAGCTTTTGAAATACTGTCTGTGCCACCAATCAGGCATCCTAGCTACTGCCTGACACAGACAATTACGCTGTCCTCACCATGGCATTTATCACTCTAACAAAGAGAACTTGTTGCCCAGACCGTAATTTTTTTACTTGGACAGTGTGAAGAGGATGTGAATACAGAGCAGCCAGCTGACTGCACAGTAGCTGTCCAGTACAACATTTTTAAAACGGAGTGGATAAGGATATGGATGATGGCACAATCTGGTGGATACTAACGGAGCTGATATGGACAGTGGCAGATGTCAAACTGAACAGCTAGTTATCCAATGAGCAGGATATGGATACATAATCTAGTTGATATTAAATATGGCAGATATGGATAAAGGCAGAATCTGGCACCTGTCAAATGGGGTGGTTATGAATACGGACACAATCTGGAAGACAGTGTACATACAGACTGTGGCACAGACTGATAGCATCAAATAGAATTACAGAGCTAAAGCTTGTGGTACGATCTGGCAAACACCAGATGATACAGTATAATAGAGTTTTTTTTTCTCATGAAAAACTGACCCAGCCCAAATGCGGGTTTAAAAATGCCAAATTCCATGTTTTTCCATTTTGTTGGAAATGGAAAATCAACGGCACTGGCAGTGTTAAAGGTGGTCTCAAACTGCCTCGTCTCCGGTGTAGTGCTGCAGGCAAAGCAATTTACAAGATTATTTACTTACAAAAGGCTTGTAGCCAACATAAACTGCTTTTTAATATCGTATTCATGTGATCAGAATGTGAGATTTCCCATGTCCTGTCTAATCAGCCACTGGGACGAGTCACAAATTTCAGGCATTTTAAATGCTGTCAACCAAGAAAATCAATCAGCACTGACAAGGATGCTGGAATAGACATTTCAAGCAGCACAGCAGTGCTGGCAGTCTGCCAGGTTAATCCACAAACTGTAAATACAGCAGTGCGAGAGCTGTCCTCAGCAACGGGATAGGAGCAGATTACACATGGAGGTAACAAGCTTGAACTCAGCGACTAATGACCACAGAATCCCTCAGTTATCTGTGTGCATCCAGCGTTAGATTAAACTCTTTGGGCAGTAACCTACTTGGGCTTATAACATTTACTGTTAAATAATGTCTTACAACTGACCAGGTTACACGACTTAGAAGCAGCCTGATGCAAGCAACGAACCATGCATTATTTTTTCCCCCACTACCTAGCAAGATGCTGAATACAGTTACTTTTGCCCTCTTCAGGATTACATGGTTAGGTTTTGAAGTTCTGTACAATTTCATCATATAACAAACAGCAAAAAACACTCTTCCCATTAGTAACAATCATGAGTGGATTTCAAGAACCACAGGGCAACCAGATCCCCTACTTGTAATTTAATGGAGAACTGGATATATTAAAAACAACAACCACAAAAGTCAATGCCAGCCTATTTTTGTGTTTTTACTTACACTGCCGTCCACCTTTTAAAGTGCAGCCAGCGCCACTTCAGCATGTTCTGGAAGCTTACCTTTCTGGCTTTGGAATGCACACCAATAGCTGCAGGTAGGCACTGGTCAGCACTTGTCCTCGACATTCCCCCTTACAGGTAAGGGCTGCTTTACAGAGACCCATCCATACAGGGGAAGTAGTCTGAGCACCGTGACTATAAAGGTGAATATAACAGTCATCGCATAAACTCAGACCATTTTCCAGCCAACCTTGTTGGGGCGCACCATGTAATGGTTTCACGGACTGGTAGGATGGGCTAAGCCCAACCCAAGCCATCACACACTGGCCCTCGGTCTGGCATGAGGCTAAATATCCTGACGCCTTCACATCTGTAAGGTTTCAGAAGTCCACATCATGATGGCAACTACGTCACCCCAATGGGCCAGGTAATCTTTCCCACAAGTCTCCCAACCTTTCCTGCCACTAGGGGGCAGTTATATCAAAAGAGGGCAGGCACCCTCACCATGCAAGGCGTATCCATGGCCTCTGCCACTAACCAGAGCTGGGAACACAAACTCAGATCGCCAGCAGGGTTACCTCATGGCAGCCTAGTTCCAACCTTTCTAAAATGACACAATCTATATTCTCAATAGCATATATTAGCTTACAGTCACCTACAAGACAACGTTATGAAGCTGGAATATGTTTTTTTTTTTTTTTATCCAGCTCTTTCTCAGCCACATCTGGGTCCTTCAGGTTAGCTTCCCTAACAACTTCCCAGCCCAGTCAGCTACTACCCCTGTTGATAATGGCAACAGGGGTCACCAGGGAATTTGAAGCTTTACTGAAAAATTAGCTCACAATTTCGGTGCTTGTGCTGACAAACACAGTGATGCAGACAGGGTAACTGTCCGATACTACATACGAACATACGAAACTGCCAGCAGATAAAGGCCATATGGTCTATCAAGTCTACTCGAGTGTGCAGCTAGCCATCCCCTTACACAGCAGCTGCCCCTCCATCCCCGTGTTATACGATACTACTTTTATTGTACAATAAACATAAAGTTTATGAAGTTTAAAAAATAAACAATGGTGCTGAAATTCAACAGTGCTAAGGCGGTGGGAACAACCACCGTGCTTTGTGATGACTCTCTTCGTCAGGGGTATCCTTGTTAGAGAAATACTCACTGTACACAGGGGAGTTTAGAGTGACCTCCTTTGAATAAACAATGCAAATTCATATGTAATATTTATTTGGATAAGGACACAAACTTTTGAAGATTTAATTAATCATGGGACGCACTCTTCAGAGTGACCAAAAATAAACTGCCATGCAAATAAAAAAATAAAATTATAAAAAACACAGTGCTATTAGTGCAAGTGCTCTAACTAATTTAAAGTGATGGATTTTGACACTTTCCTCTATACTTGCTTTAATCCTCACTTGCACTGCTATTTTGTTATAATACCGCATACTGTATAGGTGACGAATCCAGATGGCACATACACCCTGTGTAGTGCGGAGGCGGAGAACACAACCAATGAAAAGGATCAGTCCATTCTCTTCCTTGTGCTGATCCAATGCAGCTACTATGATAACAGTGAAACTCTTCACCAAGCACTGCAACAAGGCTCACTGTTCCATGGATTCAGCATCATTCCCTTCTTGAAAAGGGGGAGGACACAGGCCACTTTCAAGTTCTTTGTCACTGAAAAATATCAGAGAGGGGCCCAGCGTGCACCTCTTCTACTCCACTATTACCAATGGGCAAATACCATCTAGACACTGAGATTATTACACCTATTTATGTCCTTAAGATGCATGTCTGCTAATTTTGGGGTGATCGTCACTGCCTCCTGTTCAGCCTACACCTCTCCCAGAACTCCCCCATCCCCCCAAATTTCCAGGCTGAATTCTGAAAAAGAAGCTAGTCAGTACTTCCGACATTTCTCTGCCTCGCACAGTGACCCCCCTTCCCCAGTACTTGGGGGCTTCACTTTATTGTAGACTCTTCTTTTGATCATATGTATGGATAAAATGGGTTGGATTCCTCCCTGTTGTCCCCTGCGAGAGCCAATCTTATGGACCTGCCTTGGCCTGTGCAAGCACGGTACTGCATCCCTTCTTTACTACCTTATCCTCTACATTCCTTGTTCTTTCCCCAGATAAAGGGCTTGAAAATGGCCAGTGTCATCCCCCTTTTCAAGAAGGGAATGATGCTGAATCCATGGAACAGTGAGCCTTGTTGCAGTGCTTGGTGAAGAGTTTCTCTGTTATCATAGTAGCTGCATTGGATCAGCACAAGGAAGAGAATGGACTGATCCTTTTCATTGGTTGTGTTCTCCGCTTCCGCACTACACAGGGTGTTATGTGCCATCTGGATTCTTCACCTATACAGTATGCAGTGTTACAACAAAATAACAGTGAAACTAGTGCAAGTGAAGATTAAAGCAAGTATACAGGAAACTGTCAAAATCCATCACTTTAAAGTAGTTCGAGCACTTGCACTAATATCACTGTGTTTTTCACTCATCATACACCTTTTTTCCTGCAGTTCCTTCTACACAACTATGTAGGCCTCTGTCTAACTCCTTTGTCTTTGCTGCTTATTAGGACTCTGTGAGAATTGACATGCCATAGTATTATCTGAGGTAAACTGGACCTACATCAAACAAGCCCCAAACCTAGACGCCACCCTAGACTTCTTCATAAACAACTTCCTATCTGCAGCAAAGCATGCCCTACTGAAAAAAATTCAGGGTAAAAGGTCAGGATGCTAGGTGGCTGTCCCGGGATCTGAAAAAACTCATGAACGAAAGAGACAGAGTATGGGGGAACTTTAAAACCACCTGTCAACCCAAGGCCCGGCAGGACTACATGGAATTACGAAACAAATGTAAAAGCTCATAACAGCAAAAAAAATTATACATCAGAGATCTCCAGAAAAAAATCTCTCCAATCCAAGAAAATTCTGGCCACAGATCAACACCCTTATCAAGGGCAGTCCCAACCCAGAGAGTCTGTGCTATAATAGCCAACAGCGCCCATCTAAAGAACCATGCGGAAGCCACCAATGCAAACACTTACTTCACGGATTTAAATAAGTTCAAGATTACCAACACAAGGGCTCCCCTACCCACTCTGCCAGACTCTAATAATAATCCCCCTTCCCCAACTTCCATCTTAAATTGTTGTCAAAAAACAAGGTCCTAAAACTACTTATGAACATAAAACCACAAGGTTCACCTGGGCATGACAAGCTGTAACCAAGACTGCTCAAGACTGCAGCCCCAGCCATATCTGCTCCAGTCTCGTGGCTGCTCAACAGATCCCTCCTTGAGGGGAAAGTTCCAACACTCTGGAAAGTTGCCCTGGTTATGCCCATCCACAAAGGTGGATTACATGAACATGCAGAAAACTATCGTCCCATATCAATCCTCTCCATCCCAAGTAAGGTACTAGAGAGGGCCATCTATAACCAAATAACAGATTATACTGAGAGGAATAGCATATTTACACCTAGACAACATGGTTTGAGAAAAAAAACATGGCACAGACACTGTCCTGGTCTGCCTTGCCAATCATATCTTCACAGCTCTCAACAAAGGCTAGTCCACTGGATCAGTCTTCACAGACCTCACCAAGGTCTTCGACCTGGTGGACCATCAGTTGCTCCTAGCAAAACTCAAACTCATAGGCCTAGACTGTCTGACAGTTCGGTGGTTTACGGACTACCTTCAGGGGAGATCCCAATTTGTCAGATGGCAAGGTGCATTATCAGAAAATTGCCAAATTCTCGATGGGGTTCCCCAGGGATCCATCCTGGGGCCCTTACTATTCTCTATTTTCATGAATGACATGCCAAATCACTGTGGTGAGGAGAACTTAATCCTATATGCAGATGATGCATTGATCTACAGGACCTCCAAGACCTGAGCTCTTTGAACGATTCACTGACAAGTGACCTGCAACTCCTTGAGGGATGGCTGGCTAGCAACAGACTTATGCTAAATAGTAAAAAAAAAAAAAAAAAAAACTAAGGCTATTCTATTTGGCCCTACAAGTCTAGGGCTAGACAGAGCTTCAAGTCCAACTCCCAGCCTCTCAAATGGCACAAGGACTAAGGTAGTATTTATAATAAAGTACTTAGGCATTACCTTGAACCAGAACTACACTTTCAAGATGCATACTGAATTACTGACCAAGACAGTGAATCAGAAACTTGGGACTACTGTACCACCTTAGCCCTTTCCTCACAGGACTCCCAGCTAAGGACTGCAAGTGGAACCCTACTACCCACCCTGCTGTATGGGTCACCAGTGCTACTCACAGTAAAAGGTGGGGAAATGCAAAAATGTACTACCCTTTATCACAGGGTATGCCGGTTTGCTATGGGGGCTCAGCCAAGGGAGCACCACTGCCAGGTGCTCCAAAGCCCTGTCTTGGCCACCACTGAAAGGGCGACTCGAGTACCCATCTTTATGCTTAGCCTACAAGCTAAGGTCAGATAATACACCACCAAGCCTGGCCAAAATGTTATCTGCTAAACAAAACACCAGGCCCCTTAGATCCTCGAGCTGTCAGCTCCTCTATGTCCCTGAAGTGGAGTCATCCCAGGGACAGAGGTTGTTCTTGGCCTGCATCCTGCCCCTCTGGGACGCTCTTCCAGCAAATGTGCAGATATGCAATTCCCTTGGGGGGTTCAAAAAGGGACTTGAGGCTCATCTGTTAGAGCTTAACCAATGCACCTGCAACCGTTGAAAACTGAAAGTCCTCATTTGCAACTTGTATTTCACTACTGCAGTTTCTGTCTGTAACCATGAATGTCACCTAATTTTAACTTGTGTTCAGTGTTGATAACTGTCTAAATGTAAACAGGAATTTGTAATATGAACATTTGTAACATCCTGATGTACACCAATCTATGCTCACTGTAATACCATCTGTTGAAAACTGTGCTAACTTACGAAATGTCAACCTGTAATTGTATTGTAACCTTATGGAATGTTTTACCTGTGATTAATCCCGGGTCTCCCCTGAAAAAGGGACTGTCTTGGTCTACCCAGTTACCAAAATTAAATAAATATTTTCAAGAGTTTTACAACAGCCTTCTAAATCATTCCAAGATTTGGCTCCCTGTTGCCAGAGGCAGGAATGTAATCCCACTGTTGTGGTGATGAGCCTCTGCAGCTCATTATTACACAACCCCTCAAAAAAGTGTCCCAGTTCAATGGTTGAAAGCACAGGGAAAGTGTGCCAGGAGACTGACTCACTGGTAATTTTGCTTTTATTAGTCAACTCATGTTTGCTGGTTTTCCAAAGCAGAACCACAGTATAGACAGTGCTCACGCATCTGCAGCAGGATTATTATGGGGTGGCATCGGCACTGCATTTGTGCTCCATCTGCTGAGAAGCAAATGACAGTTTCATAGTTCCTCAAATAATTGTCCGAGAAGCTTGCCTTCCAGAACAGTGACTACAAACTAAGAAAATGACCAACAGGCCAGTAAAACAAGAACACCGAGTTACCCACAGAAGTATCAACAGGTTTTTATTTTGTTTTTTTTGTGGACACTCCGGCCTGCTACCTTTATTCTTGTCCATCTGGCCCATGTTTTCTTATACTAGCCCACCTGTCCACTGTTCTTTATTTTAGCCCACCTGCCCACTACTCTTTATTCTAATTCATGTGCTTCCTGGAGGGTAGACAAGATGGACGCCCCAGTCCCTTCTCTCTCTCCACAGTACTTTGTTACTATACGTTACTTGCCTGTGGCCCTTTATTCTGGCCCCTCCTGCATACTGCCCTTTAGTTTATTCTAACCCACATGGGTCAGCTGCTTTTCAGTTCAACCCACCTACCTGTTTTTGTCTGTTTGTTTTTTACTCCAGCCCACCTGCCTACTACCTTAAATTCTGCTCACCCACCTGCTGCCCTTTATCCTAGCCCACCTACTCGCTGTCCTTTGAGCCAGACCGCCTGCTCGCTGCCCCTAATTCCCACTGCCCTTAATTCAAGCCCTCCTGCCCACTGCCTTTAATTCTGTCCCTCCTTCCCAATGCCCTTAATTCTTTCCCTCCTACTCACTGCCCTCTATTCCATCCCTCCCACTAAATGCCCTTAGTTTTGGCCCTACTGCCCTACATCCTAGCCCACCTGCCCCTTATTCTAGTCCACCTAGTACCTACTGCCCTTTATTCTAGCCCTCCTGTCCACTGTGCTTTATTCTAGCCCTCCTTCCCATTGCCCTTTCTAGCCCATCTACCAGCTGCCCTTTATTCCAGGTCATACTCGAACTGCTCTTTATTCTAGCCCACCCACCCACTTGCTGCCCTCTATTCTAGCCAATATTCAACTTGCAAAATCACTGGGGCCATGCGCACACTGGTCCACGGCACTGGTGCTCTCAAGAAAAAACACCAAGCCAACACACAAAAAGGGAAGCACTCCAGGTACAAAACGTCATGTGTGGCAAATTTTAAATAGTGGCTCGCAACAATTGAAACAGCAGTGCTACTGTTTCAATTATTGTGAGCCAGCATTTAAAATAAACTTTCTGTTGCCACACATGACTTTCTGTACCTGGAGTGTTTCTCTTTTTGTGCGTTTCCATATTGATGCTGCCCTTTATTCTGGCCCATAGTCAAGCTCCTTTTCATTCTATCTCACCTACCGGCTGCCCTTTATTCTAGCCCTCCTGACTGCTGCCTTTTATTCTAGTCCATATTCAAGCTGCCCTTTATTCTATTTCACTACCAGCTGCCCTTTAATCCATCCCTTATTCAAGCTGCCTTTTCTTCTACCTTCTACCCACTATCCTTTATTCTAGCCAACCTACCGGCTGCTCTAGCTCATTTTCAAGCTGCCCTTAATTCTGTCCCTATATTCCAGCCCACCTACCTGGTGCCCCGTATCCTAGCCCACCTACCCAGCGCCCTGCATCTCAGCCCACCTATCCGATGCCCCATATCCTAGCACACCTACCCTGTACCCTTTATTCTAGCCCACCTACCCCGTGCCCTGTATCCTAGCCCACATACCTGGTGACCCGTATCCTAGCCCAGCTACCCAGTGCCCTGCATCTCAGCCCATCTACCCGATGCCCCATATCCTAGCACACCTACCCTGGTAGCCTTTATTCTAGCCCACATACTTGGTGCCCTGTATCCTAGCCCACCTACCCTGGTACCCTTTATTCTAGCCCACCTACCCAGTGCCCTGTATCCTAGCCCACCTACCCTGGTGCCCTTTATTCAAGCCCACCAACCCGGTGCCCTGTATCCTAGCCCACCTACTTGGTACGCTGTATCCTAGCCCATCTACCCAGTGCCCTTTATTGCAGACCACCTACCCAGTGCCCTTTATTCTACCCTTCTACTTGGTGTCCTTTATTCTGGCCACCCTACCCGCTGCTCTTTAGTCTGCCACAATTAAAACTCTGAGGGGTGCTTTCTGGCACATTTTGAAACTGCTATCAGATCTTCCACACCGTAGCCTCAACTGGCTACAACTCTAAAGACTTGAACAAGATACACTTCTTTCACATACAGTAAATAAGCTGCACGTTCCTTTCTTATTGGGTCTTGTGCCTGTGTTCACTGCATACTGCTAACGTACAATAAAATCCCACTGAAACAACAGACTAAGATATAAACCATAAGGTTTAATACTTATTCACTGCTGCCTGGTGTTGTGGAGTGGAAATAAGTGAAGATATGTTATGTAGCCTATTTAAGCCATAACTGGAAATCAACGAGCGATATATTCTAGTCTTCTGGTTGATAATATATTATCGTATACACTTGCATGCATCTCGACTTTTTACCTTAACAATTTAAGAACAATTCAGAGTCAGAACTCTGTGGCTCACATCAATAACAAAAATCATTTTTTGTGGCCAGCACTGGATGCGGTTGGGTTGAGCCACTGCTTAAATGGTAAAGACTTGTAAACCCCTAGATTGGCCAACCTCACACGCAAGTCAAATCCCACTTCTTAAATGACTACTATTAGCACCAAATAGCAGATTTATAAGCGGGTGTGCTCAGTACATCAAACTGTCAAATCTACCACAGAAAACCTTCCAGTCATAAATCATTTCTGCCAATTCCAGGTTGACCAGCATTTAAAATGGGCAGAAATAAGTCCTGCAATCCGACTGGTCAGTTTAGGATTTTGCTCGTACATGAATCCTACAATGACCCATGGCACAAGGAAAAATTGGCCTCATTACCCATATTAAAATCATTACTCATGCCACTCAGAACTTTCACCTATTACATTTTCAAATGGCAGCCTGTCACCTAGGATCAGTACTGAACCCAGATGCCCATGCCAGGGTCCATATGATATAATTATCTGACTAGTCAGTTTCTGTATAAATAATAACACAAATGTATAAGTGTTCACCGAACTCGGGTGTTTTTTTATTATACCTAGTATTACTACAATCGGAGTATTTGCTTACCCTCTAAACTAAAGAAACCCAAGGTACATGAAAAAAATTATCATTACGGTTCTTATGAGAAAATGTCTCATAACATGTCATGACAAAGTTATCTTTTTTTTTGTATAGCGCAAGCAATGAGCAAATATCTGTTATATAAATCTAACAGTTCTCTCCTAGTAAAAATTCCTAACCCAAGAAAACAGAAGTGACCTAGCCCAGTCCCACAGTCTACCTGAATGACTATTCCAAACTATATCCAAAAAGATTATAACCTAAGAAACCTATCCTAAAAGCCTATTACCTAACCTGCCTATGCCCCAACAAACTTGTATCCTAAAAAAACTATTTTAGCCAAGTTAAACAGTATATGCAGACTGCAATGCACCCCCCCCCCCAAACAAAGTGGTCTTATTCAGAAATCTAGTCCTTGCCACTTGTTATTTTGCATGTTGTCTCAGCTGACTATGCTAGAGGTAAAATGAGCTCAGCCTTACCACCCTGCTAGAGTTGTCATGAAGTCTTAGCCAGAAAATACCCGCCGGGGACACTCAGGAACATATTCGGAGCGTCTCCAGAGGGGCAAAAACTCTGGGATTTTACTGTACTTGGAAAGGATCTCTCCAAAAGGTACCAATCATAACATATTTGCCTAATTTGCTGTTATTTTCCTATCAATCAGAGAGCGTAAATGCTGTGGAAGCATGCCAGCAAGCCGTGGTGAACTGAGGACCAACAGAGTTGCTTAGTAAATTTCCTTATATCTAAAAAGTGTAGGGAATGTGATTAGCTAAAAGGCAAGTATGTATCAGAAATATCCAGCTTGTTTTTGGTCTTGTCTGCATTTGTATGTACAATAATTGTGGGCTTCATTAGGCCAGTCAGGCCTGTTTGTCCACTGACATTGCTTTGGCCGGGATTTATCCAGGTCCTTGTCAGCTAACTCTGCCTGGACTTTCCATGTCTCCAGGAAATGGCTGTCCTTACCACCAGGTCTATATTAATCACTGCTAAGCCTACAGGTTTTAGTTTAGCTAGAAGCCTGACCTGTCTGTACTCAAGACTCCGGTCATGGGGAGGTATACCCCTGGTCTCATTCATTTCTCCCCCAACCCCACTAAAAACAACTAGGACTTAAAAAAACACATCTTAAATTTTTCTTTCTCCGACGGCTGGTCTCCAGGCTTCCATACTGATGGGCTGTACCTCCTGATGCTATCATGCAGGCAGGAACCAAAACTCTGCAGCCTGGATATCCTCCCCTCCACTTCCTGTGCACACCAGTTCTTTCTAAAGCAGTCCAAATCTGGTAGTACTACAAAAAATTGGAAACAAAAATGAAATATTATCCAAACATTTGGCTAACATTCTGGGAGGGGAGAAGCCTGGAGACCAGCCGGAGAAAGAATATTTACAGGTATTTAAATTTCATTTTCTCTCTCCTAAGCTGGTCTTCGGGCTTCCAAGCTGATGGGATATACTAAAGCAGTACATCCCCTTACATCCCGGGTTGGAAGAATGTAATTGCCCTGAAGGGTCCACCACCGCCAAGAGAACTTGGCGGCCAAAAGACGCCTCAGCCGAGGCAGTCACATTCAGTTTGCAAAACTTGGTGAATGTGTGAACAGACGACCAGGTAGCTGCCCTTCTAAAGTCCGCTGGAGACGCTTCTCTGAAATCCGCCTACGAGGTGGCCATAGCCCGGGTTGAGTGGGCTTTCACTGGCTCAGGCACAGGCACTCCAGCCTGAGTATAGGCAGTGGTGATGGTTGAACGGATCCATCTGGCTATAGTCTTTAGAAGCTTTTTTGCCCGTATTCTGACCCGCAGTGAGAATGAACAAACTAGAAGGTTTGCGCGTTGACTCCGCTCTTTTAATGTAAAGCTTTACAGCTCATCCGGGGTCCAGAGAGTGAAACTCCCTCTCCTTGTCATTTTTTTGGGTGAGGACAGAAGGAAGGCAGAATCAACTTCTGGTTGCAAAGAAACAGCGACAGTACCTTAGGCAAAAACCTGGATCTGTTCGGAGGACTACAGAGTCCTGATGGAACCCAGTAGAAGGCTCTTTAGTTGCCAGATCTCCCAGTTCGCTAACTCTTCTGGCTGAAATAATGGCTATGAAAAGGCGACTTTCCTCATGAGATGTATAAGGGATGACTCCTTGAGAGGTTCAAAGGGAGCCTTGGTCAATGCTTTGAGGACCAAAGTGAGTCTCCAAGGGGGTACCTTTGGTTTAATTGGTGGGCGTTTTAGAGTTGCTACCCACAGGAACCTTCTAACATGGGGATGAGAACCCAGAGACTCCCCTGAATCTATTAACAAGATCGCCCCCAGAGTGGAACCTGAAATCACAAGGTGGCCGGTTGCAGCCCTTTGACAAATCCTTCTTGAAGGAACTGGAGCAGAACAGGTAACGATATTGGTTAGTTTGGTGTTTGCCGGGACCGAAGCCCAAACAAGAATCTCTCTCAAATCCTGTAGTACACTTTGGAGGAAGATGTGCAGTGTTAGTACACTTTGGAGCAAGAAGTGAGATGTGAGTAAACCATCATCTCAAATCACAGGAGCTACATATTCTAGCTCTTTGAGAGTTTCTGGCTCAATCTCCAGGTCAAGAAGAACTGGTTGAGCAGACTGGGATGTAGCACAGGGCTTTGAAGAAGAAGGTCCTGGTTGATTCAAAAAAATTATAGGTGGTTGCCTTGACAGGTAAATCAGAAAGGGTAACCATGGACGGCCAGACCCAATCTTGGTAGGACTAGTATCAGCTTGCTTGTCAGGGCTACTGCTGGAGAACTCTGGATAGGAGTGGTATGGGGGAAAGGCATCCAGGAGACCGTACTGACCCTAGTTTAGGGAAAAGGCGTCCTGAGTCACTGCTAGTTTGGCCTTGGCTAGGGAGCAGAATTGCCTGACCTTGGAGTTTTGCCAGCAGGTGAAAAGATCTATCTGAGGACAGTCCCAACGTTCTGTAAGGACTTGGAAGGCGCTGTCCTTCAGCTCCCATTCTCCCAGTAAGAAGTCCTTGTGACTGAGCCAGTCTGCCATGATGTTCTCCTGATCTGGAATGTACACCACCCTCGGGCTTGCGAGGTGATGTTCGGCCCATTGAAACAGCAGAAGAGATTCCCTGAGCATCCACAAGCTTCTTGTGCTGCCCTGATGACTGATTTATGCCACCGATTCTCATTTGACATGGAAGCCCCAACTTGCGACCTCTCATGATATTGGTACTCATCTGGTGAGAAATTTGGATCTTTTGGTCCTGGTTGTGTCTGGACTGGAACCATAGTCTGAGGAGGTTTGCCTGGATGGGTCTCATGTGAATCAGTGCCCAGGGGACTGTATCGACCAGAGAAACCACAGTCCCCATGAGCTGCACGAAGTCGTGAGCCGGCAGCTGGTGAGCAGTCTGTAATCTCCTGTTAAGCTTCCGTAAGTCCTCAAATTTTGTTTCCGTGGGAAACACCTTGTTCATGTGCGTCTTGAAATCTGCCCCCAGATGGTTCAAGGTCAACGTTGGAATTAAGGAGCTCTTCTTCCAGTTGTGACCAACTCAAGTGCCAAGAGGCACCATACTACCTCGACCACTGCGTGTACCGCTTGCCAAAATGCAGTGCTCTGATGAGAACAGTGTGCAGAAAAGGGGAAAGTTGTAACCCTTGGCTCCAAAGTCAAGCTATGACTGTCACTAGGACCTTGGAGAAGAGTCTTGTAGTATATAAATGCCCAATGGGAAGAGCTGTCCCCCCACTTTGAATATGAGAGATTGCCTGTGTGCCTCTTGGATGGGAATGTGTAAACTGGTGTTCTGCAAGTCGATAGATGCCAAACAGTCGACTTGAAGGAACTCCTTGATGATGGATGGCAGGGTCTCCATATTAAGGATCTGTTGCACACAAAGCAGTTAGAAATCTCAGGTCCCAAACTAGTCTGAATCCCCCTGTGCATTAGGGAACAATGAAGAAAAGGGAGACGAGGCACTGATTGAATTCTGCGGTGGTGAACCTGCTTGATAGCCCCTGGTGGTTGTGGATTTGTAATTGCCTGGAACGGTGCATATTTTGTGTTGAGTTGCCCAAAATGGGTGATGGTACCCCATGAGGTAATGGTAGCTCAGAGTCAAACTCAATTAGGTATTCCTTGCACATAATGTCTAAACCCATCTGTCTGTTGTGGTATGGACCCATTCCTCGTGAACATTGGAAAGCCTGCCCCCCCCCCAATAGCAAGAATGGGGCCAGGCTGTGCAGCATAGCATGCAAGGCTGAGCCTGAAGCCCGTCAGTGATGATCCCTACTCAAGGATGGGTTTGAAATGTTTCACTTGATGTTGCTGCTCCCCCGGGCCTGTCGGGCGACACTGCCTCCTCCTCCAAAACTACTCTGGTTCCGGGAGGAGAATCCCATTTGTTTGCCCAAGAAATTCTGTTTTGCCCTTTGATGTAATTTCGGCACGAAAAATTCCACCAGTGTCCTGCTAACCTGGACTTTTCTCTGATCTTAGACTGCAGCAAGCACGCCATAATGGTTTCCCCGGATTCTTTCACCACTTCTTTGAAAGTGGAGCTGGACAGAAGATAACCTTAATGCCGCCGGAGGCCTCCTGACCAGGACTTATCTCTGGTCTTTGTTTGCAACCTGCACTCCATAGTGGTTTCCCCCGATTATACACCGCTTCTTTGACAGTGGATCCGAATAGCAGATAACCTTCATAGGAATCACTGACCAAGGGAATCTTGGTGAAGCATCTGCTTGTCAAGCGTGAAGCCAGAGGTTGTGCCACACTAAAGTTTGAGAGAACGTGGTTCAAGCAGTGCATCTGGCTGCTGCCTCAGACACATCTGCTGAATAAACGGTGGCTAACCCAAAGAGCTGGAGCTGCTGCAGTGCCGCCTTTTTTTCTCAGAATCCTCCACCAGCTGGATGCTAGGACCTTGACCCATGAAAGCAGGGCTCTGGTTAAGAAAGGATTAGCTGTCACTGCCTAGAGCCAAGTTACTGAAGCTTGGGAAGGCCTTCTTAAGATGCATCCACTTTCTGACCACCAGGTCTCATAGAATGGCCTCTCCCTCTGCCAGACTAATGGTTTTCTTTGTCTTGGCAAGATGCGCAGAGTGATGCTCCTCCTCATCAGATGACGGGAACTTGGTTGTCTTTCAAGTCACCATCCTGTACACCCTCCACTCCAGGGACTTGGAGGCTGCATTCAGGGCATGGGGGCCCAGGGCAAATGCTCTGTTCAGTGATTCTATTAGATCTGGGGCCGAGGCGTGGCCAGTTTTTGGCCCTCTTGTGCGAACGCGTACACCTCAGTCCGAGTAGCTTGCCACTGATCCGAATGAGCAGATGGGGAGGGGACCTCCACCGGGTCCTCTGCCCCTGCCTTTGAGGTCGCCCCCTTCTCACACCTCAAAACAGAGGTAGCCTGCAAAGGTGGTCAAAAAGGAGGGATATTTGCAGTTTCTTGGTATCTCCTGCCCTTAGGAGGCTTGTCCGCTGACTTAGTGTGGCCTAATCTCAATGTCTTTGAAGAATAGGGTTCCCTCCCCTGTGAGCCTCAGGGAGCGATCCCCAGTGTAGAAAGCCTGTAAAGGTAGCCAAAGGAGGAATTTTGAGCTTAATTCCAATGCCCTTGAGGATCACCACGCTCCTAAGAACTGGGGCTTCTGTAAGCCATTATGCCCCAGCGCTGTCGTCAAGAGGTGGAGGCCTTCTGAGTTATCCTTTGGGGACCCCCTCCCAAGAGGCTTCCTGAGTTTATTGTTGTGCTTGGAAGAAACTATGCTTGCTAGCCCCTTAAATGCTGCTCACAACTGATCCTGTGAAATGTTATAGCTATGCAAGCCTTGGGGTATGGCACTGTCACCAAGGAGGGCCGATGACTCCAGAAGCACTAAGTGGCTGTTAGGGTTGACGAGTGGCTGTATAAACACTTCCAGCCGTTGACGAGGAGATCACCAGTTACTGCCGTTGATGGGGAGTATGCTCCTTAGCCCAATATACTGCTGTCGACAGGGAGTATTCTCCTTAACCCAATATACATATATCTATGTATATATCCCTGTTTCTGAAGCCGTGATGTCGATCAACGGCTTTTCAGAGCAGAGGGGAATTTCAAGGCGGGCTGTGCAGCAGCATGGTTGAGCCCCAAATCGCGGGAAAAACTCTGCTAGGAATGTGGGCCAGTCTGTACAGCTTGCAAGGCTGAGACTGGAACTATAGAGAAAAAAAGAACTTTTGTAATGCTGCACTTGTCCAACACTGCAGATATCCAAAGAGAAAAATAAAAATACAGGTTACTTACCTGTAACAGGAGTTCTAGGAATGATATATGTTGTTCATCCACACTGTCTGGCAGGTATCCTTGCCGCTTTAAATCTTGCCGGAAGGTCTTCAAGCTGGTTCCTCCCACCCACCCGGGTGGTAAAACTCTCGGCTCCGCCCCATGACGCCAGATCTGGCCCGCTGGAAGCTCAGGTTGTGCGTCGAAGCCGGGGAGGTCGGGTGGGTCGTGTGGATGAACTACATATACCATTCCTAGAACTCCTGTTACAGGTGAGTAACCTGTATTTCTAGGGACATGGATATGTTGTTCATCCACACTGTCTGGCAAACTCCTAGCAGTTCTCCGGGAGGAGGGAGGCAAGGCGCACACCCCAATACTTACTTGGGAATAGAGACTGGAGGACCGAGGCCCCAAAACCAGCATCCCGGCGTGACTCAAGGTCGATGTGGTAATGGGTGATGAAGGTGTGTGCTGACTTCCAGGTAGCAGCCCTGCAGATTTCCTGGATAGGGACGTCCCTGGAAGCAGCCACCGATGCAGCAGTATGGCGGTGAATGAGCTCTTATCCCTCTGGGAGGCTCCATGCCCGCCAACTTATAGCAGAGATCTATGCAGGAGGTGACCCACCTGCCTATCGTCCGCTTGGCTGCAGGTCTGCCAGATGCGGCTTCAGCGTAGGTGACAAACAGCTGGCAAACCTCTCCCCAAATTTCAGCCGTGCGCTCCTTATAGTAAGCAAGCGCCCTTCTAGGGTCCAAAGTATGGAGCCTATATTCGGCCTCCGAGGTGTGACTGCGGTAGAACACCGGCAGAGTCAACACCTGGTTAAGGTGAAACTCCGACACCACCTTCGGAAGGAATTTCGGGTGGGGGCGCAGGACAACCTTGTCCCTGTGGAAGACCAGGTAAGGAGACTCAATGCAGAGCGCCTGGAGCTCTCCCATCCTTCTGGCTGATGTGACAGCCACCAAGAAGGCGGTCTTCCACGACAGGTGAGAGAGTTCACACCTGTGCATTGGTTCGAATGGCTTGCCCATGAGCTTTGCCAGTACCAGCAGTAGATCCCACGAAGGTGGAGGTTCTCGTACCGGAGGGGAAATGTGATCAAGGCCTTTGAAAAAGCGCCAGACCACCTTCTCCTGCGCCACCGACTGCTTCCCGGCCCGCGCCCAGTAAGCAGAGATGGCTGCCAGGTGCACCTTAAGGGTCGTTGACCTAAGCCCCTGCTGAGAGAGGGACCACAGGTAGTCCAATATGCTCGCCAAGGAACAGGAGGAAGGGTCCAGGCCCTTGCCCTGACACCAAATGGAAAACCTTTTCCATTTGAAGGCGTAGCATTTTCTAGTCGACTCCTTATGGGATGCCTCAACTACGTTGAGGACCTCGTCGGAAAGATCCAAGGCCTGGAACTCTAGCCGCTCAGGAACCAGGCCGTCAGGTGCAGGGATTGAAGGTCCGGATGGAATACCTTCCCCTGATTGACTGAGAGCAGGTCCGGGCGAGCTGGAAGCTGCCTCGGAAGCCTGGAGCTGAGGCTGAGGAGATCTGGGTACCAGTACTGGTGGGG
This sequence comes from Neoceratodus forsteri, assembly GCA_016271365.2. Lineage (NCBI taxonomy): Eukaryota > Metazoa > Chordata > Ceratodontiformes > Ceratodontidae > Neoceratodus > Neoceratodus forsteri. Next base: position 517,675,234 of record CM028137.1, read on the forward strand.
CCAGTCTGGGGCTATCAGAATCACCTGCGCCTTGTCCCTCCTTGCTTTGAGCAGCACCTTGTGCATCAAGAGGAACGGGGGAAAGGCGTAGAAGAGGCCGGGTCCACGGCCTCGAGAAGGCATCCCCCTGCAGAGAGCCCTGCTGAGGGGGGCGGGCATGGAACAGCCTCAACTTCGCATTCTCCCTGGAGGCAAACAGGTCCACCTGAGGTGTGCCCCAATGGGAGAATAGATCTTGTACTACCTCCGGCAGGAGAGACCACTCGTGGGACGCAGCCCCTATCCAGCTTAGGGCATCGGCCAGGGTGTTGGAGGCTCCTGCCACATGAATGGCTAGGAGATCCGCCACCAGGCTGCGCACGAGTGACCAGATGCGGAGAGCTTCCTTGCATAGGAGCATGGAGTGCGTCCCGCCCTGGCAGTTTAGATAGTACATGGTTGTGGTATTGTCCGTCTGGACCTGGACCACTTGACCCCGAAGAAACGGAGCAAAGGCGGTGAGAGCTAGGCGGACCGCTCGGAGCTCCAGCAGGTTGATATGGCATCGGGACTCCCGCGGGGACCAGAGGCCGTGCGCTCGGTGTTCCCCCAGATGGGCACCCCAACCCATCAGAGAGGCATCGGTCGATAGAGAGACCGTCGGCTCTGGGCGGACAAACGGGATGCCCTCCTGCAGATGAACTGGAACGGTCCACCACTGGAGAGCGTTCCACATCCTCTGGGTCACCGTCACTAGCTGGTCCAATGGATCGCAGCGTTGGGACCACTGGCTGGCCAGCCCCCACTGAAGAGGGCGCATGTTCCAGCAGGCCCAACAGACCATGCTGGTACAAGCCGCCATGAGACCCAGGAGGCGCAGGAAGTCCCGGGCAGGGCGCAATTGCCCAACCAGAAATGATTGGGCAAAGGAGGAAAGAACCTCGGCCCTGTCCGCCGGGAGCCATGCTCTGGCTCGAAGAGAGTCGAGCTCTGCCCCGATGAAAAGAATCACCTGCTTCGGCTCGAGTTCCGACTTGGCCCCGTTGATGGGGAGGCCGACCTGAGAGCAAACCTGAGGGCCAGATCTCTGGACCGCTCCACCTCCTGTCTGGAGGGGCTCCTATCAGCCATCGTCCAGGTAAGGTAAACCCGGACCCCTCGGCGCCGCAGGAATGCTGTCACCACTGCCATGCATTTGGTGAAGACTCTGAGGCTGGAGATAAGCAGAAAGGGCATGGCTTGGAACTCGAAAAGGAACCCTCCGCTTTCAGCGAAGGAACCTTTGATGGGATAGACGGATAGGGGACGTGAAAAGCAGCGTCCTGTAGGGTCAGAGAGCAGAACCACCGCGTGTTCCAAGAGATGGGATTATCTGAGGCCAGGTGACCATCCTGAAGGTTGAGACCTTAGGAACACTTGTTCAGGTCGATGTGGAGTGAATGGGCGCCAGCCCCGTCGTTCGGAACCAGGAAGTACCTGGACACGAACCCCGGGTTTGAGGGAGGGTCCGCCACCTCTCTTATCACCTCCTTCTCGAGGAGGAGAGCGATGTCGGCTCGGCGAGCTGACAGCGAGGCTTCGGACCCCGAGGCCCCCCGAGGTGCGACGGCTCTGAAGGGTGGGGCCTGCTCGAACTCCAGAGGCAGGCCCTTTCCTACCACCTCCAACACCCACCTGTCTGTGGTAATAGCAGACCAGGTGGAAAGGAAGTACTGGAGCCGTCCCCCCATGGGGGGAACCTGGGGTGAGGTGACGAGGTTGGGGGCGACACCCCTCAACCCGTCACTGTGCAGGCTTGGAGGAGGGACCGGCCGAGGGACCACCTGGGCCTTTCCTCCCTGCTTCCTGGAGGAGGAAGCCGCAGGCTTGGGTTTGGGACGCCAGGCACGAGCCTGCTGGCCCTGGTGTTGCTGGGCCGGGCGTGCCGGGGGCGCAAACGGACGAAAGGGCTTGGGTTGGGGTCTGCGGCCCTTGTCCCTCTGAGCGGATGGGACCGAGTCCAAAGTGGTATTGGACTTTTCGATCCTCTGGAGGTGGCCTTCCACTCCAGGGCCGAAGAGGTTGGTCCCCAGGAAGGGGACATCCACCAATTTGTGCTGGGTATCCGCTGTGAAGGTGGATATCCTCAGCCATGCCCGACGGTGCATAGCCACTGCAGCCGCCACTGACCTGGCGCATGAATCACCGATGTCCAAAGCAGTCTGAAGTTGCTGCTTGGCCACTGCCCTGCCCTGGTCCCGCACCTGCTTAACCGTGGTCTGCAGGTCGGCCGGGAGATGAGGGACCACCTCGTCCAGAGAGCCCAACAGAGCGTGAGAAAAATGTGCCATCAGTACGGCCGAGCTGGCCTGACGAAAGCCAAGGGAGGACGCAGCGTAGACTTTTCGCCCGGCATAGTCCAATTTCTTGGACTCCTTGTTGGGAGGTTTGCCCACGTCCCTAGCGTTTTCGGCACGCCGGAAAACGCTGTCGGTAACTAACCCCTCGGCTGAGGGATGTTCCGAGAAACCGGACAGGGAACTGGTGGGGACCGCATACTTCCTGGCCATCCTGGCCGAAGGCGCAGGGCAGGAAGTAGGGCGCTGCCAGAGCTCCAAGGCCGGGCCCACAATGGCCTCAGCCACAGGGAAGGCCTCTGTAGGGGAATCCCCTCGGTCCAATATCTCCGTGAGGGGATACTTGGCCCGCTTGGATACGGGCTCGAGCTGCATCCCAGTGGATTCCGAGATGAGTCTGAGCAACCCCAGGAAGGACGAAGTGCTGTCGTCCAGCGACTGACCTCCAGAGGACCCAAGTCCACTCGCTTGGAGAAAAAGGAGGAATGCCGCGGACTCAGAAGAGTCCACAAAGAGCTGCCTCGGGCTCGAGCCACCTCCACCCTGCCGAGGGCGATCGGGAGTGAGGGTGACCGACAGCCTATGTGGGCAGACCCTGAGCCGACCGAGATTCTTGGTCGGAGCCCCAAACCGCGGGCTGTGGAGGCGGAGGTTCCACCGAATCGGTGGGGCAGCTGTTTGGCCGAACAACCGCCTGATAACAGGCTCCTTGGTAAAACAGGGGTTGTTTTGGCGCCCGTGACAGCCACTTAATGGCGGGGAAGGCGACGGTGTCAGCTTGTTCCGGTCAGAAGGGCTGCTTGCCACATGAGGTCCATCATGTCGTCGGCAACTTCGTCGAAGCCTCCCTCATCCGAGGAGGAAGAGGAAGAGCGGGAGCGCCGCCATCAGCGATGCGCGACCGCCTATGATGGCGGATCGCTGGACCGCGAAGAAGTCCGAGACCGAGAACCTCGGCTTTTCCGAGGACGGCAGGAGGGACGGTGGAACCGCCCCTCCCTCGGCTCGAGGGAACACCCAAGGCTCCAGAACCGAGGCACTGGCAAGCCCACGGGATCCTCAACTCCCACCGGGGGAACCGGGGAGAGGGATTTCGTCTTCGGGTCGACAACCCGTCCAATGGGTCAAGAAAGATCTCGACTGCGTCGACGGGAGTCTCGGTCAACTGACCTGACGGGGACACCGTGAGACCAGTGGCCGAAGCCGAACGATCGACCGAAGTCGATGGCCAGCAACTCGGGGAGAGGGACCTTTCCCGCTCCCAAGAGCGTCGACGAAGAGACTTACCCTTGTCTTTCTTCTTGGACCGAGAAGAAGGTCCAGCAGACGTTAGTCCCTCTCCCCTAGTGGAGAGGGACAGACAAAGCTCCTTAAAGGAAGCTGTGTAAGAGGAACCCAGGGAGAATGGAATAAATGCCGCGGTCGAGGAAGATGCGGCCCGCGCCGCCTCCTCTTCAAGGGCGATCATCTGCTCTAGCTGATCCGCCGAGCCCGCCACCGCGGAAACCGCCGACCGGGCCTGTTTTGACTTTACCGGAGGAAAACGTTTCTCGGGGCACCCTAGTTGTAAACGGCTGGCACGGTCTTCGAGGACGTAGGCTGAGAAGGAAGAGCACAGGTCGCAAGCCTGTGGGTCGTGCTCAAGGCCTAAACAGTACACACACGTGGAGTGCGGATCTGTCCAAGACATCTTCGACCGCAAGGGCACCGCCAAAACTGGGAGTCGATTGTTCCATCGCAGCCATGAGGGATAGAAGACCAAGTCTTTTAAGCAAAATGTTAAATTCGGAAAACCGAAGAATTAGGAACCAGTCTTATATGCAGAGCGTTAAGGAGGGAACCTGAGCTTCCAAGCGGTAAGGAAGATCTGGCATCATGGGGCGGAGCCGAGAGTTTTAACACTCGGGTGGGTGGGAGGAGCCAGCTTGAAGACTTTCCGGCAAGATTTAAAGCGGCAAGGATACCTGCCAGACAGTGTGGATGAACATATCCATGTCCCTAGAAATGAGACTTACAGTCTGATGGCTTCAGCCCTGCCATGAGGAGACAATGTGGGCCAGTCTGTACAATGTGCAAGGCTGAGACTGGAACCAAACAGAAAAAGAGCTTCTGTAATGCTGCTCTTGCACAACGTTGAGGATATCCAAAGAGAAAAATAAAAATGATACTTACAATCTAATGTCTTCAGCCCTGCCAAGAGCTCTGCTACAGATTACCTGCTTCTTGGAATGTAGGAAGTAAACTGGAGTGCACAGGAAGTGAAGGAAAGGATATCCAGGCTGCAGAGTTTTGGTTCCTGCCTGCATGATAGTATCAGGAGGTACAGCCCATCAGTATGAAAGCCCGAAGACCAGCTTAGGAGAGAGAGAAATGTTGTTTTACCTTGTCCTGCATCACTACACACAGACACAAGTTCAACAAATGAGGTACTGTTCACCTGCTTACCAGAGAAGTCTCAACTTCCTTCTTTGGTGCGGTGTTGTCCCATCTGCAGACACCACTCTGGGCTGAGGGAGGAGGTTGCTCATCTCCAGGCTGAGTTGGCCAGGATTTGTGGGACCTCCTCTTCCATCCAGGGACCACCAGTGCCACTGCCACTGCCTCAGAGGTTGCCAAGAAAGAGGAGCGGTTGGACCACAGTGGGCTCAGGGAGGGTGAGGGTGGTGGAACAGAGGCGCATCCCTCCAGCTGTACCTCTCCACAATTCCTATGGTATTCTGGCAAAGTGTGGATCCTCTATGGAGGCACCCGCAGTGGAGACCAAGGAGGATGCTGGAAACCTCCACAAAAGAGACCCACAGGAGGGTGGCAGGGGACCCTGTAGGGGAAGGAAACAACTCCTGGTGGGGGACTCCATTGTTAGGAAGGTAGAACTGGGGGAGGAAGGGGAGAGGGAGGTAAGGTGCCTGCCTGGCGCCATGGCTTGAGGGACAGGAGGCAATCCTCAGGATTGCCGAGCAGCTGCACAGGGAGGGAGCTGGATGTCATTGTCCACCTAGGGACAAATGACCTGGCTAAGAAAGGATTAGAGAAGTGCAGGAAGAGTTTGTGGAATTGGGGAGGGGCCTTAGTCAAGTAGCACGCACGGTAACTTTCTTGGAGGTGCTACCCATCTATGGCATAGGAGAGACTAGGGTGTTCCGCACCATGGGATTCAATCAGTGGTTGAAAAACTGGTGTGGAGCTCAGGGATTTGGCTTCACTGGGGACTGGGGGTCCACCTGGAGTGATGCAAGCCTATACTGGAGTGATGGGCTGCATCTGTCCGGGAGGGGAACCAGGATCCTAGGTGATAGGTTTATGCTTCATTGGCAGCTTTTAAACTAGCCAAGGGGAGGCACTGGAAAGGGCAGGAAATCCTAGCCCCCAATAATCACGGTAATAAGTCGTAAACACCAACATAGAGGTGCATTAGAGAGAAGGGCAGGGGTAAATGGAGAAAGTGACAAAGGCAAGAAGGACAGAGATGGGGCAAAAGGGAGTAAGGCCATCAGGAAATGGAGGGTAATGAGTACCAATGCCGTGGTCTGGGCAACAAGCTCCCGAGCTGGTGGCCTTGATGGAAGAGGATGCCTGGATATCGTAGTAGTCACAGAAACATGGTACACAGAGAACCATGACTGGGATGTTAACATACCAGGGTACATAACCTACAGGAGAGACAGGCAGGGGAGAAGAGGGAGGAGTAGCTCTCTATGTAAAGGAAGGGATAAAAGCAACTGAACAAAAGAGTAAACAGGGAGGAGGAGGCACTGTGGGTCACCTTGGAGACTGGAAAGGCACCACAATCCTACAGGGTTGTGTACAGACCCCCATGTCAGGGGAAGGAATGGACAAGGATATGACAGAAGACATTCTTAGAATGGCAGAGAAAGGGAGATACTGTTGATGGGAGACCTGAATATGCCAGATGTTAACTGGAGCACATTTGCTGCAGCCACATCCAAGGGCAGGGCCATTCTTGATGCCCTACAGGTGGCAGGCATTAGACAGCTAGTTTCGGAACCGACTCGTGAGGGAGCAATCTTAGACCTTGTACTCTCAAACGGGGACAGTGAGAGGATCTCAGATCTAGAAGTGGGTTGCCATCTGGCAACAAGTGACCATCAAACACTGTGGTTCACGTTAAACTCAGCTACAGAGTCAAGCCATACAAAAGTGAGGGTACTGGACTTTAGGAGGGCTGACTTTGGCAAGATGGGAGAGTGCCTCAGCAAAGTACTAGCAAACAGGCTAGAAGGAGGTGTGGAGCAACAATGGGGAATTATCAAAACTGCCATCACAGAGGCAACAAGCCTTTGTGTGAAGCAGATAAACAAATCAAAACGAAAGAAAAAGCCACTATGGTTCTCAAAAGAGGTGGCTGTGAAAGTCAGGAAGAAAAAGATAGCATTCCGGAAGTATAAGGAAACACAGAAGGAGCAGGACAGAGAGCTGTACCAGTTAAGGCAGAAGGAAGCAGGGAGGGAAGTCAGAATAGCAAAGGCCCAAACTGAGGAAAAGATAGCCAACTCAGTTAAGAAGGGATAAAACCTTTATAGGTACATCAGCGAAATGAGAAAGACAAAGGGAGGGATAGTGAGGCTGAATAGAATGAACGGTGGGTGGGCAGAGGGGACAGTGAAAAGCAGGAATACTGGAACAAATATTTCTGCTCAGTATTCAAAAAAGAGGAGGGGGAAGTGCCTAATCCAATTAACAGAAGCACTCTTGATGGGGGGGTCGATCCCAGTCCTTTCACTGAAGAAAGGGTTCTGCAAGAAATCCTAAAACTGAAGGTGGACAAAGCAATGGGTTCTGATGGAATTCACCCTAGAATTCTAAAAGAATTAAGGGAGGAACTAGTGAAACCACTGGCTACTCTTTTTAATAAATCATGGGAGGATGGTGTGGTACCCGAGGACTGGAGGAAGGCAGATGTGATTCCCCTTCACAAATGTGGGACCAAGACAGAGGCAGGAAACTACAGACCTGTCAGTCTGACCTCTGTGGTAGGGAAAGTGATGGAGTCACTTCTGAAGGAAAGAATAGTTGAGTACCTAGAGGCCAGTGGAGCACAGGACCCAAGGCAGCATGGGTTCACAGCGGAAGGTCATGTCAGGCGAATCTAATAGATTTCTTTGACTGGGTGACCAAAGTAGTAGACCAGGAGGGGCTGTGGACATGGCCTACCTCAGACTTTACTAGGCATTTGACACAGTCCTACACAAAAGATTAATAGTCAAATTAACCAGCCTGGGATGGCCCCACGGTGGTAGCCTGCGTAAACATTGGCTGCACAACAGGACACAGAAGGTAATTGTAAATGGAGTCCACTCTGAAGAAAGGGGTTACTAGTGGGGTACCAAGAGGTTCAGTATTGGGTCCAGTCCTTTTAATGTCTTCATCAGTGACATTGCAGAGGGACTGGAAGGAAAAGATGCCTTTGCAGATGACACAAAGATCTGCAACAGGGGTTGATACACAAGGAGGCGTGGAAAGGATGAAAAGGGACTTGGCAAGGTTGGAGGAATGGTCAGAAGTATGGCAGCTAGGATTCAATGCAAGAAGTGCAAAATAATGCACCTGGGAAACAAGAACCCAGGGAAGAATACACAATGGGTGGGGGTAGTAACAACAACAAAAAGGAAAGGGACCTGGGGTAATCATATCAGATGACCTTAAGGTTAGCAAGCAATGTGAGAAGGCAGTAGGGAGGGCTGGGGTATACTGGGATGTATAGGGAGGCGTCAGCAGCAGAAAACAGGAAGTTGTTATCCTCTGTACAGACAGTTGGTGAGACCCCATCTGGAGTACTGTGTCCAGTTCTGGAGACCCCATCTCCGCAAGGACATAGACAGGATAGAGGTAGTCCAGAGGAGGGCAACTAAAATGGTGCAGGGTCTGCAAGAGAAGCCATATGAGGAGAGACTAAAGGAGCTTAATATGTATACCTTGAGGAAAGAAGGAGAGGGGGACATGATAGAAACTTTTAAGTACCTCAGTGGAATCAACAAAGTCCAAGAGGGTAGCATCTTTCAGAAAAGAGACTTGCAAGAACAAGTGGACACAATTTAAAAGATAGAAGGAGGCGGTTCAGGGCAATGTGAGGAAGTATTATTTCACAGAGAGGTAGTGGATGCATGGAACAGCCTTCCTGAGGAGGTTGTGGGGTCTAAAACTGTGGGAGAATTCAAGAATGCAAGGGACAGACATAAGGCAATTCTTGTGGGGGGTAGGAAGAAATAGGCTGTTGGTTAACTAGGATCTGCGGCCTATCCTGTAGGTAGGGAAATGGGCAAACTAGATGGGCCTAGCGGTCCTTATCTGCCGTCAAAGTCTATGTTTCTATGTTTCTTTGCCACAAAAAAATCGAGGTCCTGGCTCCAAAAAAGGCCTTCTGTTGTATGCGTGTCTGGGTGGGGTGAATACTCTGCCCATAGAATTTTAAAATCTTGTGTTTCATGGTAAAGGGCTAGTGGGGAACACAAAAGGAAAATTAGGGCGATAAACCAGTGGCTCAGGGAGTGGTGTGAGGCCAGAGGGTATGGGTTGATGGGGGATTGGGGGGAAGACCTGGGAGGATAAGGAGCTGTATGCTAGAGATAGACTACATCTCAATTTGGAGGGGAGGGGAATCCTTAAGTTGAAAATAGAGGGGTTCATTGGTGAAAAGTGGGGTTTAAACTTGTGAAGGGGGGTGGGATGGAAGAAAAGGCTATCAAGAGGGTGCCGATAAAGGAGGAACTCTGTCTCCACCCCCCTGGGGACCAGGAGGATTGCAGGAAAAGGCCAACTGGCAAAGTGCAGACCAGGGGAAAACAGAATCCCCATGGGAACATGAGCAGGGGAAATGGAACTATAGGGAAAGGGTGGAAGGTAGTCCTGCTAAATGCCAGGAGCTTGGGCAATAAAATGCCTGAGCTCCAGGCGATGCTAACTGTGGGAGCAGTGGATGTGGCAGTGGTCACTGAGACTTGGGCCACTGCAAGACATGACTGGGACCTGAATCTGGAGGGATACACTATGTTCAGGAAGGACAGAGGGGAGGGAAGGGGAGGAGGGGTAGCAATGATAGTCAAAAACTGCATTGGCATAGGGGGAGTAGAGGAGGCGGAGGGAACCGTGGAGGCGATTTGGGTCACCTTGATAACAAGGGGGGGCAAGAGAGTAAAAATAGGAGGAGTGGTGTATAGACCCCCTGCCCTGGCGGAGGAGCTAGAGGACAGTCTGGTGGCAGATGTTAGGAGACACTGCAGACTGGGCAGAGGAACGGTGGTGGTGTTGGGGGACTTAAACATGCCAGGAACAGACTGGGAGACTATGACATCCTCTGCGACCAGGGAACAGAAGTTGTTGGATGTCTTTCAAGACACGTTCCTAACTCAGCAGGTGAGGGAACCGACCAGGGAGGCACGGGTACTGGATGTGGTCCTGGCAGACAGTGACCAGATTGGGGGCCTGGAGGTAAGGGACCCATTGGCGGGGAGTGACCATGCCACAGTCTGGTTCTGCCTGGATCTAGGAGGGGTAGAAGGCTGCACAAAGACGGAAGTAACCGACTTCAGGGGGGCGGATTTTAAGGAAATGGGAAGGATCCTTAAGGAGCATTTGGATGGGATTGGGTCAGACATGGACGCTGATAGTAGGTGGGAAATCATCAGAAGAGGGGTGCAGGTTGCTACCAGCACCTGTGCAAGAGTAAGACGAAATGCGGTAGGGCCCAAAAACCCTGTTGGTGGACCAGGGAGGTCCAGGAGGTGGTGCGGGGAAAGAAAGCAGCCTATAAGCAATTCAAGTGCTCAAGGAGTGAAAGGGATCGAGGGGAGTACGAGCTGATGGCTAGAAGGGACACTAGAGTGGTGAGGGCGGCTAAGGCAAGGAAGGAGCAGAACCTGGCCAGGGAAATCAGGAGAGGGAACAAGGGGTTCTTTAGATACATTGGGGAAAAACGAAGGGTGAATGGGCAGATTAGCAGGATTAAATCAGGGGAGAGATGGGCACAAGACCCGGGGGAGCAGGCTGAGGTACTAAATGAGTACTTCACCTCAGTTTTCACCAGGAAAATGGGGGTGCTGCATCATACATGGGAGGAGACAGAGATACTGAGGAGGGGGGGACCCCACCGATCAGCAGGTCTGGGGAGAGGGGAGGCATCACTGGCAGGTGGGGGAGGGCCAAGCAGGGAGAAGGGGCAATGGAAGTGGAAATCACAGCTGCGAAGTGAGGGAAGCCCCAGCTCCCTTTAAGACGGAGAAAGCACCGGGCCGGATAAATTACATCCCAGAGTGCTGAAGGAACTTGCAGATGTCCTGGCAAAACCCCTGGCAGAGCTTTTCACCATCTCTCTGAGGACAGGGTGGGTGCCCCAAGACTGGAAGGTGGCGCATATAGTGCCTATCCACAAGGGGGGATCAAGGGAGGTGGCAGGGAACTACAGGCCTGTCAGCCTGACCTCGGTGGTGGGCAAGGTGATGGAGGGCATTGTCAAGGAGAGGCTAGGGGGACCTGGATAAGTCAGGGTGCCTTGACGATAGACAGCATGGATTCATCCCGGGGAAATCGTGTCAGACAAACCTGGTGGAGTTCTATGACTGGGTGACAAGTGCCTTGGACCTGGGTAGACCAGTGGATGTCCTCTTTCTGGACTTCAGCAAGGCATTTGACTCTGTTCCTCACGTGGGCCTGTTGGATAAGCTGGGAGAAATGGGGTGGGGAACCAGATGATCAGATGGATAGGCAATTGGCTCCAGGACCCGGACCCAGAGGGTCGAGTTGGTGGGATAGTCTCATCCCCAAGGAGGGTCATTAGTGGGGTCCCAGGATCAGTCCTTGGGCCCCTTCTGTTCAACGCCCACGTATCTGACATAAGGACAGGAATCAGGAGTGAGATGAGTCTCTTTGCAGATGACTCAAACTGGGGGCGGTGGTGAATGGGAGGAGGGAGGGTGGCCTCACAGGGGACCTGGAGGCTCTGGAAAGATGGTCTAGAAAGTGGAAGCTGAGGTTCAATGCAGGGAAATGCAAGGTACTCCACCTGCGACAGAAACCCAGGTCAAGTGTACACCTGGGGGAATGCTACAAGTCTCGATGGCTGAGAGGGACCTGGGGGTGGTGGTGGATGTCAAGATGAACAACTCTGAGACTTGTAGGAGGGCAGCAGCCAAGGCCAACAGGATGCTGAGATGCATCGCTAGGGGATCACCTCCAGAAGGAGGAAGTGATACTCCTCTGTATAACTGCTTGGTAAGGCAGCACCTTGAGTACTGCGTGCAGTTTGGAGGCCACACTTAAAGAGGGACATTAACCTCCTGGAGAGGGTCCAGAGGAGGGCAACCAAAATGATTTGGGGCTTGGGGGACAGACCTATGGGAGAGGCTCAAGAGCTAAATATGTACACATTGAAAGAGAGAAGGGACTGGGGGACATGATAGGAGGTCTTTAGGTACATGAAGAGGGTAAATAGGGGAGGAACAGTTGGGGTGCTTGAAGGAAGGAGGAAGGGGCCACTAGAGGGCATGGCTGGAAGCTGGAGGGAAATTCAGGGAGAAAGGAGGAGGTGCTACTTCACTGAGAGAGGGTGGTGGAGCCATGGAATGCACTGCCTAGGGGCTGGTGGAGGCAGAGACAGTGGAGGGGTTCAAGAGGGGTGGGACAGGTACAGGGAAGGGTCTGGAAGCAAAACCAATGCAGCAAGAATATCCGGAACTGGGAAGGAGAAGCCAGAGAAGGCGAGGGACAGCAAGGTCAGCACCCAGGTTGGGGACTGACCAAACGAGCAGACACGAAAGACCGTTAGGCCTATTCTGCTGGCATTTTAGTATGTTAGTATGTTAGTAAACATTCCAGGTATGTGTACGTGGTGGTGGTGGTGGGGGGGAGGGGAGTGAACATCCTGCCAGCAGAACTGAGCAAAATGTCAAAATCTTGTATTCCACATTAATCCTGGTCCTGGCAAACTTGCTCTTCTTAAAGCACATCTCAGTAATATGGACTGGTCCTTCATAACGAATCCCCCCGACCCTGACAGAGCCCTCGGCCTCTTCATTCACTCCTTTAACACTACATGTGACAAATCTGCCCCACTCACTGAAAAAGGATGATCAAAGGCAACCCGGCGCCATGGATCTGTGACCACCTCCTGGCCCTGATGCGGACCAGAGATTCACTATGGCACCTCTCCAACAGGTCTGGCCTGCCGGCCGATAGACAGAAGCACAGAGAGGCCCGTAATAAATGCACGTGGGCCTTTTCGCAAAGCCAAAGCAGAGTATTATAAATCCTCCCTGACCTCTACCTGGGGCTCAGGACGTAAATTCTGGAACAATATTAAGGATATCTGTGGCAAAGACCCTAACCCTGTCCTTAATCAGATTATGGTTGATAGCTGCCTGATCTCTGATCCTACCCGTATAGCTACAGCCTTCGACGACACCTTCACAAACCTCAGCCAGGTTCTCCCTCTTAATTTCTTTGACCCCCCCCAGCTAGCCCCCCCATTTCATCTGCACTGCATCTATGAACTGCATCACACCCAAGTCTGCTGAGCCTTACTTCAAAAAAGTACTAAGCCACTCCCACTACAGTAGTGACTCCTTAAATCTGAAACTCCTCCGGCTCACCCTCCATGAGGTACTCAACCCCCTCACCCATATTCTAATCTGCTCCTTATGTCAAGGGAAATTCCCCTCCAGGTCGAAATCTGCCTCCATTACCCCAATATTTAAAAGTGGGGACTGTACCAACACCAACAACTACCGCCCCATCTCCATTCTCCCTCTCCTATCCAAGGCCCTAGAGCGGATTGTCTCTGATCAGCTCACTGACCATCTCAACAAATACAACCTACTCTGCAAATAGCAACACGGCTTTCGCAAGGGGCACAGTACTACTACGGCCCTCCTGAAGTTCACTGCTCATGTCCACTCCATCTTAGACAGAGGCCATATCGCTGGTGCGGTCTTCATTGATCCCACTAAGGCGTCTGACACCGTCAACCACTCCCTCTTACTAACCACACTTTCCAACATCGGATTCTCTCAGGACACCCTTTGCTGGTTCACGGACTACCTCTTGAACCGTTTCCAGCACTCGCACCCTCTCTCTCCCCTGCAGAAACACTACCTCTGGCCAAAATGCCTTCTCCTACCACCTGCCTAAAATGTGGAATGCTCTCCCTCCGCAAATCCGCCACTCCTCCTCCCTCTATTCCCTTACCACTGCGTTGCACAACTACCTCACACCCTCTTGCACCAGCTCCTGACCCCCCTTGCTTATCTGTTCTCCCTTTCTGTCTTTCTCTCCATCTCCCTTCCCTCCTCTCACCCCCCCCCACTTGCACTTTTACTTACAGACCAGCTCTTAAACAGGGGTGACTGGTTCCTATTTGCTCACCCTGCTGCATACTGCACTAGTGTACAATCTGTTTATTATGCATTGTCAACCATATATCCTATTGCTTGTTACCTGTACCGATTCTGCTTGTATGCTGCTTCTAAGATCTGCCTGCACTGAATCTCTATAACAGCCTATACTGTCTCATGTACCATGTTCCTGTTTTATAACTGTTTGTATAATTACACCATCTGTATGTATTTACCAGAACTTGTACTCTATATATCTGAATTTATGTACTCTGTATATCCCTCTCTCCTTCCCCAGGACATACCGTGAAATGAGCATTAAGTTTCTCAGTATATCTTTCCTGGTGAAACAATTCAATAAATAAGCAGGTCAAAATTAGTAACACCTTATCCAATGGGCTGCCTGTCCTCTCCGGTGTCCCACAGGGGTCCATCCTCGGACCACTACTTTTCAGCCTCTTCCTTAACTCCCTCCCCATGTCCTGCTCTGGCAACCTGCTACTTTACATGGATGATGCCATCCTTTATTCCTCCAATTCTGACCGCATTCAACTCCATCACTCCCTTCAAACCTCCTTTAGTGGCGCTGAAAATTGGTTCTCCACACAGCGCCTTATACTAAACTATAATAAAACCAAAGTTATGCTCTTTTCACACCCACAGAACTCCCGGAAGGAGCACTACCCCCAAGTACTAACTGCCAATCTGATCCCTCTTGAGCAAGTGGACTCCTTTAAATACCTGGGCGTCACCCTAGACCAGGCACTTAATTGCCACCAGCATATCCATCCTCTGTGTACCGCCCTCAATATTAGACTTGGGATTCTGTATCGCTTCAAACACTGTCTTACTCTGGATGCCCTTAGGCTCGCTGTCTTCTCCTTCTTGGTCCTCTCCCTGCTTGATTATGGTTTACTTATCTATAGCGTGGCGAACACCTCAGCCCTTTACAGACTCCGTCTCACCCTAAATAAAGCCTGCTGCCTCACCCTGGGTTGCGATCGTCTCACCCACACATGCTCACTATATAATGCTACCAACTGGCTTAACCTCGACAATCTAATCAGGTTCCACACTTGCCTCATGGCCAAAAAGATTGCCCATGGCCTCCCCCCCCCCAGGCTCGCACCTCTAATCCACCCGGCTCAGACCCTTAAGCATACCTGAAGCTCTGGCAAGCAGCTCCTCTCGGCACCCCAATGCTGAATCTCCCAATTCCAAAGGCCCTTTAGTTACAGAGCCCCTTCTTGGATGAACAGCCTACCCATCTCACTTGCAAATGAGAACAGAAATGGCCCCTTCAAAACTTATCTTAAGGACCATCTCCAGTCCTCAAATAACTGACTGCCACTGAACCTTGCCCTGCCCGCCCCGACTAAGGCCTCTGGCGACTTATCCCGATGAGTCCCCCAACCTAAGTCTGCCAGGCTTAGCTCTATTCGAGTTTATAAATGTATTGCTTAAAATATGTACTTATTAATCCTAGTATCTGACTGTTAGCCTTTCACTGTTCTTTGTAACAAGCTTGACTGTGTCCTTGTTGAATTGCTATGTAATGTATGCTCGTTTTGTATCCAATTTATGTGACGTGGAACCTTTGTAAAGAAGTCTCTGACTCAAAGGTACTTTCTGAATCCTCAATAAATAAATAAAATAATCAGTAATTCTATAATACTGAATGTGGGAAAAGACACAGAAATAGAGTGGGAAAGGGAAGCAGACCCTTAGTTCTTTAAAAAAAAAAAAAAAAAGTTCATGTAGTTCTTAAAAAGCACTTGTAACATGGCTCTGGACACAGTAGTGAAATGGAGCTCACTGACTGGTGCAAAGGCGTCACCTGACCGACTGCCAGCGATGATTAAGCCAGCAGTACTGCCCGCTACGTTACTACCTGAAGTGTCCACTGGGAAATAGACCATTAATGTCCGCTTGCGTAGTACTGACAGTGTCCATCAGCGAGAGGGTGCAGCACTGGGACGGCAATGAGGACAGTGGAGAGTGAAGCAAGTGCAGTACCGGGAGCGCGTGTGCCTCATTATACTGTGCTACCTTGCTATCGTTTAAAAGCCAGGACCGTTTTCTTCACTGAAGGTTTTTTTTTCCTATTCTATATGTAGCCAAGATATGTTGTTTATATGTATCCTACTGTATCGCTGGAATCTCTAGACTGAACAGTCACGGTAGAGGTAAGAGCCTAGTGACTTACCATCCTGTCTTTGATTCCGCTCAACTTCCCTCTGGCTCTGTGCAGTCGGAGAAATAATGTTTTAATTCTGTGGAACACAGTTTTACATCTGCGCACACTAGTGGTAAGGATTAGCACTAATCCATTTGTCCTCTCACTCTAGTACCTAGCTCTATGCCGTGCCCTCGGATACATGTTTGGCGACTTGACACCACAACCCCGTAGCATCAGCTGTGCAGCGCAATTAATGATCGCGTCAGTTTCTGTGGTGTTCTGAGTTAGACTGCGATCTGCACAAAACGGTCCTTGCGCTTGCCATGTTACAAGAGCATTAATCACCTCCAGCGTCAGGCTCTACCGGTGATTAATGCCCGCTGGGTGGTTGGAACCCTAGGCCTTCGGCCTCGTGCACCAACCCCCCCCCAGCGGACATTAATCCACCGGTAGAGCCCTCCTCTGTCGGTGATTAATGCTTACATATACTGGAACCAGAGGTGGGTAAACCTGTCTGTGTGCCTTGACTCTGTAACAATTGTAATTTATTCTCTAATCAGAATTTGTACCGTGTGCCTTGAC
Organism: Neoceratodus forsteri; assembly: GCA_016271365.2. NCBI lineage: Eukaryota > Metazoa > Chordata > Ceratodontiformes > Ceratodontidae > Neoceratodus > Neoceratodus forsteri. The sequence goes on from CM028137.1 coordinate 517,691,652, forward strand.
TTTGTAATGACTGTAATTTATTCTCTAATCACTGGGCTAGTTTCATTTTACTGTCTGCGCAGTATTATCATGGGCTGCCATCTGAATTTGTAGATGTCTACTGTATGTAATTAATTTCAAGTCACACCTGAAAAAGGGATTTTTAGTCTCAGTGAGCCTACCCGATTAACAAAATCAAAACAAAAATCACCCTACTAGTTAAGCAACTGCTTTAATGTTCCCCTAAGACTGTTAAAAATGGCTAAAACCCCGCTTTCAAAATAGCCGCCATAGACTTGTATGGGGCTCAACCCCACTCTCCTGGCCCTCGTCCACAATTTCTGAGGCCTAGAGGAGTTGGGGTGGGCGGGGCACCATGACTAGAAGGGATCGGCTGGCCGAGGCTTCGGCGCCAGTTACGATCCCTTCCACAAAAGAAAGTAAGCAGTTTTAAATTTCAATTTTTGTGCTTGTCAGCTTAGGACGACATAAGGTATTGGGCTATGAAGCTTAATACCTTATATCGGAAATTTCCTTTAAGCCCATTTTCTAACAATAAATTATGCAGTTCAGGAGAAATCACCATCTGTTACACAAACACGCTACAGCCAGCTGCACAATGAATGAGACTATTTTATCAACTGACAGACGCATCACATCATTATTTTATTATATCTCGGATTACAATTACCTTTGAGAAATATTCTCTTTTACAAAGGTGCCATGTCAAAATGAAAATGCGTGGGGAAAAAATACAGGTTACTCATCTGTAACAGGAGTTCTAGGAATGGTATATGTTGTTCATCCACACTATCTGGCAGGTTCCTTGCCGCTTTAAATCTTGCCGGAAGGTCTTCAAGCTAGCTCCTCCCACCCACCCGGGTGGTAAAACTCGGCTCCGCCCCATGGCGCTAGATCTGGCCGCTGGAAGCTCAGGTTGTGCGTCGAAGCCGGGGAGGTCGGGTGGTTCGTGTGGATGAACAACATATACCATTCCTAGAACTCCTGTTACAGGTGAGTAACCTGTATTTCTAGGGACATGTATATGTTGTTCATCCACACTATCTGGCAGACTCCTAGCAGTTCTCCGGAGGAGGGAGGCAAGGCGCACACCCCTAATACTTACTTGGGAAAGAGAGATTGGAGAACCGAGGCCCCAAAACCAGCATCCCGCGTGACTCAAGGTCGATGTGGTAGTGGGAAATAAAGGTGTGCTGACTTCAGGTAGCAGCCCTGCAGATCTCCTGGATAGGGACATCCTGGAAGCAGCCACCGATGCAGCAGTATGGCGGGTAGAATGAGCTCTTATCCCTCTGGGAGGCTCCATGCCCGCTAACTCATAGCAGAGATTTATGCAGGAGGTGACCCATCTGCCTATCGTCCGCTTGGCTGCAGGTCTGCCAGGTGCGGCTTCAGCGTAGGTGGCAAACAGCTGGCGAACCTCTCCCCGAATTTCAGCCGTGCGCTCCTTATAATAAGCGAGCGCCCTTCTAGGGTCCAGAGTATGGAGCCTATATTCGGCCTCCGAGGTGTGATTGGGGTAGAACACCGGCAGAGTCAATACCTGATTAAGGTGAAACTCCGACACCACCTTCGGAAGGAATTTCGGGTTGGGGCGTAGGACAACCTTGTCCCTGTGGAAGACCAGGTAAGGAGACTCGATGCTCAGCGCCTGGAGTTCTCCCATCCTTCTGGCTGACGTGATAGCCACCAAGAAGGCAGTTTTCCACGACAGGTGGGGGAGACCACACCTGTGCATTAGTTCGAATGGCTTGCCCATGAGCTTTACCAGTACCAGCAGTAAATCCCACGGAGGTGGGGGTTCCCGCACTGGAGGGGAAATGTGATCAAGGCCTTTGAAAAAGCGCCCGACCACTTTTTCCTGCGCCACTGACCGGCCCGCGCCTGGTAAGCAGAAATGGCTGCCAGGTGCACCTTAAGGGTCGTCGACCTAAGCCCTTGACTAGATAGGGACCATAGATAGTCCAAAATGCTCGCCACAGGACACGAGAAAGGGTCCAACCCTTTTCCTGACACCAAATGGAGAACCTCTTCCATTTGAAGGCATAGCATTTTCTGGTGCGACTCTACGGGACGCCTCAACGGCGTTGAGGACCTGTCGGAAAGACCCAAGGCCTGGAACTCTAGCCGCTCAGGAACCAGGCCGTCAGGTGCAGGGATTGAAGGTCCGGATGGAACACCTTCCCCTGATTGACTGAGAGCAGGTCCGGGCGAGCTGGAAGCTGCCGCGGAGTCCTGGAGCTGAGACTGAGGAGATCTGGGTACCAGAACTGGCGAGGCCAGTCTGGGGCTATCAGAATCACCTGCGCCTTGTCCCTCCTCGCTTTCAGCAGGACCCTGTGAATCAGGGGAACGGGGGGAAAGGCGTAAAAGAGGCCCGGGGTCCACGGCCTCGAAAAGGCATCCCCCTGCAGCGAGCCCTGCTGAGGGGGGCCGGCATGAAACAGCCTCAGCTCCGCGTTCTCCCTGGAGGCAAACAGATCCACCAGAGGTGTGCCCCAGCGGGAGAACAGGTCTTGTACTATCTCCAGCAGGAGAGACCACTCGTGCGATGCAGCCCCTATCCGGCTCAGGGCATCGGCCAGGGTGTTGGAGGCTCCTGCCACATGAATGGCCAGGAGATCCGCCTCCAGGCTGCGCACTAGTGACCAGATGCGGAGAGCTTCTTTGCATAGAGGCAAGGAGCGCGTCCCGCCCTGGAGGTTTAGATAGTACATGGTCGTGGTATTGTCCGTCTGGACTCGGACCACTTGACCCCGGAGAAACAGAGCAAAGGCGGTGAGAGCTAGGCGGACCGCTCGGAGCTCCAGCAGGTTGATATGGCATCGGACTCTCGGGGACCAGAGGCCGTGTGCTCGGTGTTCCCCAGATGGGCACCCCAACCCATCAAAGAGGCGTCGGGTCGATAGAGACCGTCGGCTCGAGGCGGATAAACGGGATATCCTCCTGCAGATGGGACGGAGCGGTCCACCACTGGAGAGCGTTCCACATCTCCTGGTCGCTCCACAGCTGGTCCAGAGGATCGCAACGCGCTGTGACCACTGGCCCGGCCAGACCCCACTAGAGGCGCATGTGCCAGCGTGCCCAACGGACTACGCTGGTACAGGCACTCCATAAGACCCAGGAGTCGCAGGAAGTCCCGGCTGGGCCGATTGCCCAACCAGAAATGATTGGGCAAAGGAGGTAAGAACCTCGGCCCTGTCCACCGGGAGCCGTGCTCTGGCTCGAAGAGAGTCGAGCTCTGCCCCGATGAAGGATATCACCTGCTTCGGCTCGAGTTCCGACTTGGCCTCGTTGACCAGGAGGCCCAGTTGAGAGCAAACCCAGAGGGCCAGATTTCTGGACCGCTCCACCTCCAACCTGGAGGGGGCTGCTATCAGCCAATCGTCCAGGTAAGGGTACACCCGGACCCCTCGGCGCCGCAGGAAAGCTGTCACCGCTGCAATGCATTTGGTGAAGACCCTGGGAGCTGAAGAAAGGCCGAAGGGCATGGCCTGGAACTCGAAGAGGGATCCCTCCGCTCTGAAGCGGAGGAATCTCTGATGAGACGGACGGATAGGGACGTGAAAGAACGCGTCCTGGAAGTCCAGAGAACAGAACCACACGCCGTGTTCCAGAGATGGTATTATCTGAGCCAGAGTGACCATTCTGAAGGTTCGAGACCTTAGGAACTTGTTCAGGTCGTGTAGGTCTAAGATGGGGCGCCAGCCCCCCGTCCGATTCGGGACCAGGAAGTACCTGGACACGAACCCTGGTTCTGGTGAAGGGTCCTCTATCTCTTTTATCACCCTTTTCTGGAGGAGGAGGGCGATGTCGGCTCGACGAGCCTGTAGAGATTCTGGGGACCCCAAAGCCCCCCGAGGGGCGACGGCTCTGAAGGGTGGAGCCTGCTCGAATTCCAGAGGCAGGCCTCTTCCCACCACCTCCAAAACCCACCTGTCCGTGGTAACAGCGGACCAGGCGGAAAGGAAGTGTCGGAGCCGTCCCCCCACGGGGGGAACCAGGGCAGTGGTGACGGGATGGGGTGACACCCTCAGCCCGTCACTTAGCAGGCTTGGAGGAAGGACCGGCCTGGGGACCACCAGGGCCTTTTCCTCCTTGCTTCCTATTAGAGGAAGCCGATGGCTTGGGCTTGGAATACCAAGGTCTAGCCTGCTGGCCCTGACGCTGTTGTTGGGCCGGGCGTGCGGCGGGAGTAGAGGGACGAAAGGGCTTAGACTGGGGCTTATGACCCTTGTCCCTCTGCGCGGACGAGACCGAATCCAAGGTGGCATTGGATTTTTCGATCCTCTGGAGGTGGCCTTCCACTCCAGGGCCGAACAGGTCTGTTCCCAGGAAAGGAACGTCCGCAAGCTTGTGCTGGGTATCCGCGGTAAAGGTGGATATTCGCAGCCACGCCCGCCGACGCATGGCCACAGCGGCCGCCACTGACCGGGCACATGAGTCTCCTATATCCAGAGCAGTCTGGAGCTGTTGTTTGGCTACTGCCCTGCCTTGATCCCGCACCTGCTTGACCGTAGTCTGCAGGTCAGCGGGAAGATGAGGGACCGCCTCATCCAGGGAACCCAACAGGGCATGGGAGAAATGTGCCATGAGGGCCGAACTGGCCTGACGAAGGCCGAGAGAAGAGGCATACACTTTCCGCCCCGAGTGGTCCAATTTCTTGGACTCTTTGTCGGGCGGTTTGTCCCGCCCCTGGCATTACTGCACACGAAAACACTTTCCGTGACCAGCCCTTCAGGGGTGTTCAGAAAACCCGGACAGAGAGCCAGTAGGGACCGCATACTTCCTGGCCATCCTGGCCGAAGGCGCAGGACAGGAAGCCGGACGCTGCCAAAGTTCCAGGGCCGGCCCGACAATGGCTTCGGCCACTGGAAAGGCCTCCGTGGGAGAATCCCCTCGGTCCAGAATCTCGGTGAGGGGATATCTGGCCCGTTTGGATACAGGTTCAAGCTTCATCCCAGTGGATTCTGAGATGAGCCTAAGAAGTCCTAGGAAGGACGAAGGGCTATCGTCCACTGACTGCCCCCCAGAGGACTCCAAGTCAAAGCGCTTGGAGAACAGGGAGGAGTCATCCGACTCCGACAAGTTGTCGAATAGCTGCCTGGAGCCTGAGCCACCCTCCACTTGCCGAGGCTTGTCAGGCGTGAGAGTGACCGACAGCCTACGGGGAAGGCCTTGGGCCAACCGCGATTCTTTCGTCGGAGCCCCAGCTGTCGGCTGAGGTGGAGGCGGTTCCACCACAATTGGTGGGGCAGCCGGAATAGGTCGGACAACTGGCCTGGAAACAGGCTCCTCGACCACTACCTGGTCCGGTGGCAACCACTTAATGGCCGGAAAAGAGGCCTGAGACGGCTTATTGGCCAGAAAAAATTGTTGCCACATGAGGTCCTCGTATTTTCGGCGTAGCTTACGCTGAAGCCTTCCCTCCTCGGCCGAGGAGGAAGAAGAGGAAGAGCGGCGACGCCGCTTGCCGCGGTGCCGAGACCGAGACCGTCTATGTCGACGGGAACGGCTGGACCGCGAAGTTGTCCGAGACCGAGACCGAGAATCTCGGCTAGGCCGAAGTCGGTGAGGCGGGGAGCCGAGGATCGGCGATCCCCTCGGTTCGGTCGGCAAAACCGATGGCTCCTGATTCACCTGTACGGAAGAGCCGACGATATCCTCAACCCTCACCGGGGGAACCGGGGAGGAGGGAATCTCGGCTTCTCCAGCAGACAACCCGTCTAACAGGTCGAGAAAAATCTCGACCTCGTCGGCGGGAGTCTCAGTCACCTGGCCTGACGGGGGCACCGTGAAGCCAGTGGCGAGCTGAAGTTCGACGAAGTCGATTGTCGGCGAGAGGAGGATCTTCCGCTCCCAAGAGCGTCGGCGATGAGACTTCTCTTGAACTTCTTCGACCGATGAAGCGGACTCGAGTAGGACCCTCGCCTTTAGTTGAGAGGTCAAGCAAAGCTCCTAAAGGAAGCTGAATATGAGGTCCCGAGCGATAGAGGGACAAAGGCGCAAGAAGGAGAAGCCGCGGCCTGAGCCGCCTGCTCTTGAGGCGCCAACCTCTCTAGTTGTTGGCGGATCCCGCAGCGCTGAAACCGCCAGTCGGGCCTCTTTGGATTTGACCGAGGAAATCTTCTTCGGATGCCCCAGATGGGTGGGGCAGCGGTCCTCGAGGACGGACCGAGAAGGAGGAACACAGGTCGCAAGCCTGGGGTCGTGCTCCTGGCCAAGGCAATAGGCGCACGTGGAGTGCTTGGGTCCGTCCGAGACATCTTCTGCCTGAGGGACATCTCCGAAATCCGGGAGTCGATTTGTCCATCGCAGCCGCGAAGGAAGAAGACCGAGAAAAGTTATAAAAATTTTTCTTTTTTTAAACCGAAGGATTTTAGGCCCAAAACTTAATCGCAGAGCGTTAAGGAGGGAACCTGAGCTTCCAAGCGGTAAGGACGATCTGGCGTCATGGGGCGGAGCCGAGAGTTTTACCACCCGGGTGGGTGGGAGGAGCTAGCTTGAAGACCTTCCGGCAAGATTTAAAGCGGCAAGGAACCTGCCAGATAGTGTGGATGAACAACATATCCATGTCCCTAGAAGTGAACATACACAGATGAGAGATAAGAACAATATTCCAAAGGTACACTCATCGATCTGCAAACAGTAGACTGTCAGTGGACATAAGCTGAAAACTTACAAATAATACAGGGATACTAGCTACAGGAGATCAGCCAAAATGGCCTTGTCAGTTATGTACAATCGCTATATTTGAAAGATAAGAACAACATTCCAATGAAACAAGCATAGATTTGCAAACAGTAAGTTGTCAGAGGACACAAGTAGAACACGTACAAATAGTAATGGGATACTAACGACAGGAAATCAGCCAAAATGGCCCTGGCAGTGCTGTACAATCGCTACACTGGGCATGGGGGAGGGAGAAGAGTGGACAGTAAGAGCAGGAAGGAGTGAAATGAAAAGAAATATGGGGTTGAGGGGAAAATGTGGTGAAACTACATTTTCTCCTTTACCCCGTTGTCTAACCAGGGGTATACGTGGTTATCAGGAATATACCCTGTTCAGGCTCTATGAGTAGTCATGAAGACGGCAGGGAGTTTCTGGCCTGGTTTTCTCTCCTTAGGCCCTGCACCTTCCCACCCGGTCATGAGCAGTGCTGTAATGGCCTCGTGCTCATCACAGCGAACCCCTGTAGAACAAGTAAGCTCCCAGTTCCACCCACAGTAGCCGCTAATGTGCTCAAACCTGCCACCAATCCACCCCGGCTGAGGTGCACTGTCTTTCAGCAGCCACCTTCAGTCCAGTCTGCCCAACGCAGTGTGTGAAATCTGCTTCCAAACACTGGTCACCTGCTGGGTCATCATGGCACACATCACATCATTATTTACATTCCCCCCTCCCCAGGCTCCCTCAGGCACCAGCTGAAACTCCTCCCCACCATTTACTCCTGTCACCCCTTTCCTGACCCTCCCCTGCTTGGAGCCCCTACTGTCCATGTTATCAGGCCTCCTCCTGGGTTCTACCTCAGCTTGCATCAGGCTCGCCAACTCTCTACTTCTGCACTGCCATCATTCCCCTGCGTAGATCTCTCTATTAGTACATTAGTTCATGCTCACAGTTCCTTGCTGTTCTTTGCACTAGCACCGTGTCAAGCTGTACTTTGACTGCACTTTATTTGTACGAGCAATGTTTACTGTTTATATTCTACTGCATCTTCTGTCCCCCCTCCCCCAAAGTCGTACTCTAGAAATGAGCCTTGGCTCAGTGTGCCTTTTCCAGTTACCAATTTTAAAGTGATTTTCCAACTTGTGTACATTTATTTATTTATTTAGTTTTTGTTGACCGGGTAAGTGGACTAGACAAATCCTGCCTATTTTCAGGCACGACCCGGGGGAAGGGGATACAGATGAATGCCAACTGACCTTGAACCAGATTAACTGTTGGTGGTATTTTCAGTGAATGAGGGAAATTTGGCCAGGACACCGGGGAAATTCCCCTACTCTTTTCGATAAGTGCCATGGGATCTTTAACATCCACCTGAACTACCACCAATCCAGGCAGATGGGACCTCGGTTTAACGTCTCAATCGAAAGACGTATTCCACTACTTCCACATTAAGGTAGCCAACGCTGGCGATAGTCATTTTAGATACATTTCAGAATTTTATTATTGGCCATTATTTCTGTGGAAGAGATCATAGTTTGACCCAATGAAGTGGCCAGCCAATCCCTTCCACTTCCTGAATGCTCTGACATGCCCCCATGCTCAGGCATGTAATGAGCTGTGACCAGGGAGAGCACGGGGGCGCACCCCATTGATGTCAATGGGGCTCCATTCCAATGGCATTCTTATACATAATAATGGCCAGTTGGAGATTAACGAAGGCCACTAGTTGACTAACAAGGTCCCTGTTAAGCGGTGGTCTTCATTAATCTCTAACTGTCCATTATTATGTATAAAAACGTCACTGAAATGGAGCCCCCTTGATTTCAATAGGGCGTGCCTCCATGCTCTCCCTGGTCACACATCATTATATGCCCTAGCGCTGGGGCATGTAAGAGCAATCAGGAAGTGGAAGGGTTCAGTTAGCTACCTCATTGGGCCAAACTTCGATCCTTTTCACTAAAATACTGACTGATAATAAAATTCTGAAAAGTAGCTGGAATGACTAAGTGGGTATCCTTGTAAATCCCTTTACATTAAAAATCTATTTATTTTTGTGTTTTAGTGTTTCACAGATCGGTCCATTTTATAATTGTAGTAAGGCACTCAAGGGTACTGGTTATCTAAGGATTTACCCACTTGTGTGCTTTAAGAAACATAGGTAAATCCCACACTGCCCCATGCCCTGGAATGCCTTATTGCTTAATTAGAACTGCCTCCATTAATAACTTTACACTGCAGCAGCCTGCTTGCGATAGAAGCGTGATGTGACCGACTGATGAACCTGCAGTAACTGCTCTCCTGTGTCCCTAAATAACTCGGTACACTGGGCGGCATCAATAGTAATTTGCAGGAAGTAGCAACTCTTACTGAATTTTTTAACACCTTAGTGGCTCTTTGCTGTTACAGCCATTATTACTGAAGTTCTTGGTAGCACAGTGGGCAGCTGATGTGAGAAGTAAATGGAGTAGTTTGGCACCAGAGCCTGAAAGAACCAACTGGCTGCCCTAATTATTTAAAATAGAAGAGTTTCACTTAGTGTTTGTGTGTCTGATGTGTCTCACGTTACATGCTTTCTATACCTAAGTGTACAATCTGAAAACTGCTTGCTGTAATTATTCTGTGTGTAACTACGTTTACAAATCGTAAAACCTTACCCTTCAATAAAAACACTAACTGCAAAAAAATAAAATAAAAGAACACTAGTCCGCATGGCTCAGCACAAAAGGATCAGGTCAAGTGACTGGAGAAATCACAGAGGTCATTTTTATTTTAATATATTTAGAAAATACCTTTGAGCACAGGGGTTCATTTACAAAGGTTCCACGTCAAAGCATAGTTACAAACAGAACCAAAAACACAGTAATTCCAGTGGAATGTAGTCAATACAAACAACATGTAAGAGGGTGAATAGGGTACGATTAAGCCAACAGTTATGCTACTGTGTGTGGTTTTAGGACCTACCATGCATGATTATGGATTACTGGTGACAAGTACAGTTGGAGCTAGGGGAGAGGGCTGCGTGCAAAGCTTTTTTTTAATTGAAAATTGTTTGGTAGGCTTAAAATTAAAAATAACTTGATTTGTAGTAGGACCAACTTCAGCAAACACTCAGGGACATTTATAGAAAAAAATGCTCAGCTCTTCAATGCTAGATGCATGTAACATTTTTAATCTAAAGTATGTATATCTTTTAAATCTATCTTAAATTTCACTAAAAAAAAAAAAAAAAATACTACCAACAGCTTAATCTGGTTCAATGCTAGTTGGTTTCCATCTGTATCCCCCCTTCCCCCAGGACGAAGCTGAAAACAGGCAGAACTGCCTAGTCCTCCTTTCCCGGTCAACAAAAACGAACTAACTGCAGCCTAAAGTGATAATATCAGCTCAAAGCTAGTAGAATAAGTGCTCAACAATAAACAAAAATGTTCTGCAGCAGAATTAGTCTGTTACTTTTTTATATTAGCCCCCTCCTCCCCACTTCACTCATGTTGGGCCCACTCCTCCAGCCTCTCTCAATCTTTTCCAGGAAAGGACTTCTGCAGCTCCCATGTTGCCAGCTCCTCCCATAGATTGCCTCCTACAACAGGAGCAGGCTGTCCGGCCCGGTGGCGCTGAGGGTTGAGGCGCTAGATGCCACATCTCGCACCATGCCGGCGACCTGAGTTCAGGAGTGAGCTCGGGCGCCGGAAGTCGGCAGGTGAGGAGAGGATTAAGCCCATTGGGCTGCCTGCCTCCTCTGGAGGGAGGGTTGGGAGTGTCCAGCTTTCCGGTGGCCCCCGGTAGACATCGTGGGCGCTGCTGAACAAGGACCGCACAACTAGCGGCGTGGCTGATGCTAGCAGGGTTGCCGTGCACCATGGCGTCAGGGGTGCCCAAGCAAAGGGGGGGGGGAGCAAGGATTTCACTACAGGGGAAGAAATGCCCCTCTGGCCTGGACAGGCGACGGCCCGCAGTATCCGCCCACCACACGCCCAATGCTGGACCACCACCTCTGCCCCCCAACTATCTCCTGGCGGGGCTCTGAGCCGGGAGGGAGCAATGACTTTGAGGTAGGTGGAGGTCACAGCGGGTGGTAGAGTGGGGGACGAGTCGAGGACTGAGAGAGTTCCAGAGCTGAGGGAGATAAAGAAGCGTTGAGAAGAAAAAAGAAATAAAAAAAAAAAAAAAAACGGAGCAGGCTGCTGGAAGATCATTTGAGGTGCCTAAGATCAGGGCCCTAGCAAAGGCTAGTCCAAGACAACACTCCTTACACCATCTTTCTTACGCAGACAGCTTTTTCCTTTTGTTATCCCTTTCCCTGGAGACCAAGCCATAATCCACTTTAAGGACCATGAATCCATGCCAACATGAACTACCCCTCTAGGGGGGTGTGAGTACTGCAACGTTACCCACCTTTTCAAAGAATCGACTCCAGGTCATTGTGAGATGTAGGACAGCACATGATATGCCACTGGATTCCTGTGACTAACTATTCCAGTTAAGCATCCACCTCCAATCTAGAATCAGTAACTCTGATTAATTAAAATAAATGTGTAGACTATTTCTCACGGACAACGTTCAGACAGCCCTTCTGCTGTTTGTATTAAAGTCTGCTCCAAAAGAATTCCTAAAACAGAGAGTTGTGAAGGAGCACTGGATACCGATAATATGCCTCTATAAATAACCACATCAACAAGTTGGGTTTTTATAGAAGCTCCCCACTTGGATGGCAAAGGATGAGATTCAAACTTGCAGTTATTTTGAATGATCCTTACCAGCAATAATTTCAATAGACGTTACAGTATCTGTCCATAATGCCATATGGTTTGCTGTAAGAACAGTGGGGTTTGGTCTTGCCAACTCAATCTGGCCTCCAGCCACACCTGAGACTTATCCCCCCCCCCCCAAACTTCTTTTTATGCTCCTGGTCTCTGGCTGGCCCCCTTCTGCTCCGGTCTCCTCAGCCACTACGTCACTCACCTTATCTGAACTTACTTCCTCGACCTTTGCCCCTACGGACTCCCCCCACCCAATGGGGGGGGGGGGGCACTGGGAATGTCCAAGCCACTCTGGAGCACAATCCAGGTTCTCTTGAGGTAGGCACAGTTCTGCGGAACCTGCAGGGGAACCTGGAGCTTCATCCTGCTGGTCGGGGAATGACCATTCTTATTTTCTTCTACAGGCTGCCAATCATGCAATGACACACTGTGCACAAGCACGCTCATGCATGCGTCCACTGGCAAGCCTTCCCCCGTACCAGGTGCTCCAACTGTGCATGGTAGATGACCGAGAGATGACTGGCCAATAGCCCCCATGCAACCGCAGCTACATCCATACCTCGGTCGAGATGTCGCAAGCAGTAGTGATACTGCCGTGCCACCAGGCCAACACATTCCAGAGTTTTTAATGCAAAAAGCAGTGAACATTTTTACTAAAAAAAAAAAAAAAATACAAAAAGTCGATAGCAGGTACAGGCACTTGCCCCTTGTCAGCACTGCCCAGGCCCCCCTATATATCATGGTACATCACCTTTTCGGAAGACGGGGGGGAGTGGCACACATAAATTGATAACCGAGATTATTGTCTCGCCATTCACAATTAATTTACTTCATTAAAAAAAATAAATTCAAAACCTTTTCAAAAAGAATATACATTTTACCTATCGCCACTATGCATTTGTTAAATGCTACAGAGCATGATGTGTGTCTGTTTACAACCTATTCTGAAATTGGAGGCCACACTACCTGCAGGCCTTGTAACTGTTACATCATTAAATTACTCCATTGTGGCCTGTCACGCTGATTAAATCAAATTGCTTCCAAACACAAAGTTTGTATTACATGCTCACAATCTAATAACCCGGCCTTATGGGTTAAATCACAGAAGTCTTGGATAAAAGATTAATTTATTTACTTAGTGACAGCTGGTATGGTTCTTTCGTTTTCCCCATTTTCCAGTTCCCTGAACACTCGAAGCAGAAATGTGTTTTCCAACTGCTACAGGGGGGGCCCGCCTGCTACTCCTCCTTTGGGACCTGGGGCCTGGCACGTGCCAATGTACTAATTGGAGGGCTGCACATTTGGGTCTCCCGCTCTACCAAGCATCACCCGCTGTCTTGCTTAAAGCAGAACTGCACTGAACTTGTGTGTCAGTTTGTCCCTTAAAGGATGATGTTTGTTTATGGTTCCAGTTGTGGTGTTATTGTTCCAGCTTTACTAGCCTTTCAGTATGGGGGGGGCAATTTTAAACTGTATCATGTAGTTTATGTTGCTTTTAACCACAGAGCTCTACAGAACATGGACATGATGTGGCGCAACAGAAGGGCTTATCAAGGACACAAACTACTGTATATCACAGAGTTCTAAAATGGTCCCTGTCACCAGTGCAAATCACTCACTCACTGAATTTACTTAATAGCACCAGTTTCTGTGCAATTCCTAAGGCCCCCCCCCCCACTGTCAGCACATTAGCCAAGGACTTATACAGGGCAAGTTTCAGAAATGTTTACCTGCATATTTTTTGTAAGGGGAGGGGTCGTCAATCCTCATACTGAGGAGCTGGCTGCCCCCTTCCTGGTACCGTTCAAACACAGCTCCATCCCAGGTCCGCCCCCGTACTCGTATATTTTGTGACGTATGAGTTTGCAGAGCATGGGGGCGCAATGTATTGCTTTCGATGCGGAAAGCCTGTACACTATATATTATTTTTTATATGTTAGTGTACCACCAGGTTTAAATCAATGCCTCCGCCCACCTAACAAGTACTGTATTGTAAATGACGGGTTCAGCACTTAATGTAACCCTGTTATAATGCACTATCAGCCAATCTGAATGTTTTACTTCCAACCACTACCTGATAATAAGAAGGGGGGGATAAAAAAAAAACAGAAAGGTCTGAAATTAAAGAGATTTTCACAGCCCTGCAACCAGCTAAAGGAGAGAGAATAACGTGATTTTCAAAGATTTACATTTATTTATTAAATTTTGGTGACCGGGTAAGCCCACTGAGCCCCGGAGGTCCCCTTTTCAGGGGTGACCTGGGTGTTAGATAACACAAGGGATAAGTACAGCATTTGTTCGAGTTACAGGAGTCACAGCAGCACAGTTAAGATGGCAAAGCAGATCATAAACAGTACACAAGGCACAGAATAGACTGATCAACAGTGAGCTACAGGCATCACAGCAACAACAATTAATATGGCAAAGACAGTGCATAACTGTACACAAGGAATTGAATATGTTGGTCGGCAGTGACACCATTTGTGCGGATGTTAGCAGTGTGATGTGAAGTGTAGTCAGTGGCGGAAACTAGGACCTGGTTGGTATGCTGACCCTCTGTTCCTGTCAGGGGCCAGTACAGTGACAGGTTCTGGTCTCCGCTAGGTGGGCCTTCAGCCTAGTGGCGACGTTTTTGATAGAGGGGGGCTTCCTGCACCCCAGGAGGGAGCTGGTTCTACAGTGTTGGAGCGGTGAGGGCAAATGACATACTGCCCACCTTGGTTCTGACCCTGGGGACTTCTAGGAGAGTTCGGCCAGTTGTGCGGAGGTGTCGGTGATTGGCCTTTATAGCCATGAGGCCAGAGAGGCTGGGGAGGGGGGTTCCTATTAGCTTGTGCACTAGGCAGAGCAGTGGGTACTGGAGGCGCGCCTCCAGTGAGGGCCAGTTTAGGAATGTTAGGGAGTCGCAGTGGTGATCCCTAGGACTGGCCTGTGAGGTGAAGCGGGCCACCTTGTTGTACATGCACCTTATTTGGTGGGCTAGCCTAGGTGGGCAAAAGTCTCTGTGAATTTTATAATTTTTTTTATTCAGTCTTTCTGGAAGCAGAAGGGATCATATTTTGGCCCCGCAGAGACAGCCAGCTGATCCCTTCCACCTCTTGGTGGATCAATTTGCCCCCACGCTCAGGCACATAATGGTGTGTGTCCAGGGAGAGCACAGAGACATGCTGAATTGAAGTCTATGGGAGGCAGATTTAAGAATGATGTTAAATTAAATATTGGCAATTTGCAGATTAATCAATGGCACTGGTCAACTAACAAATGCCTTGTTAGTCAACCGGTGCCCTTGATTTATCTGCAAATGGCCGATATTATACTTATCCTTAAATCTGCCTCCCATAGACTTCAATGGAGCAAGGAAACCCCAAACTCATAGAAAACTACCATCCAATATCCATACTGTAAGCGGTCAGCAAACTTCTCGAGAAGGTCGTGGCAGGGCAACTCTCGGAGTACTTGCAGTCCCATGATCTGTTGTCCCTTGAGCAGCATGGCTTTAGGAAAGAGCACAGCACAACTTCTGCCCTTGTCACGGTCTCATCTTGGATCAGAGCGGCTATGGACCAAGGCAAATTCTCTGGAGCCATCTTTATAGATCACTCTAAGGCCTTTGATCTTGTTGATCACACCATGCTCTCCATCCAGCTCAGCTCCTATGGTCTATCACCTGAGGTGCTCAATTGGTTTTCCAACTATCTAAGCGGCAGACAGCAACTTGTTAAGTATGGGAAGGAGTTCTCTGACACTATCGCTGTTACCATAGGTGTCCCACAAGGCTCCGTCTTGGGGCCCCTGCTTTTCTCCATATTCGTGAACAAACTCCCGGCTGCTGCTATCCACTGCAAGCCTATCCTTTATGCAGATGACCTGGTCATCCTCACTCCCCTGAGATAGGGGTCATAAATCACCACCTGAGCAAGGACTTGAGGAACATCCAATCCTGGATATTGTCACATAGGTTGGTTCTAAATCTCAGGAAAACCCAGGCCATGCTCTTTGGGTCTCCGGCCAAGATTAAGGCCGCCCCTACTCCACTATGTGTTTTTTGGTGTTGACAGGGTCAAGATCCCAGTTACTGACAACTTTAAATACCTTGGGGTGATGCTGGACCCGCAGCTTGACCTTGGCCGCCACATTCAGAATACTTGCAAGACTGTAAACTGGGTCTGGCATACAGAGCAAAAAGTAATCTTACTCCAGCAGCTCGGATTGCACTTGCCAGAGGGGTGCTCCTACCCTCGCTCTGCTATGGGCTCCTCTTATTTGCCTGCTCATCCAAAGTCCACCTCACTAGGTGGTCCACTGCCTACAATAATGTCTGCCGCTTCGCGCTGGCTGCCCCCCCCGTCTCACTCACCACTGCGGACCTCTATAGCAGGCTAAATTGGCTCTCACCCGCTAACCACATAGACTTTGTCTTAGGGTGCTTCACCGGAAAGGTCCTTGGCACTGGCACCCCTCCAGGGCTTGTGAAATTTCTTGTCCCATCCGTCTCCTCCTCCTACTCTCTCAGGTCCCAGGGACAGGCCCTCCTCAAGACACCGGCTACATGGACTCAAATGGGTGGGCGGGACTTTGCTGCATTCGCTCCCAGACTGTGGAACTCCTTCCCTGCCCAGGTCCATGCTGCGCACGCACAGATGTGTCTCCGTTCCTCCTTATAGAACCATCTCAAACTTGCCTCAGCCTCTGGCTGTCCCAACCCCCTGTGAATTGATCCATCACAGCACTCCTCTGCTCTGGAGCTACTCCTGGACAAAAGACCGGACTCCAAGAGGTTGCTAAGCTGTATAGTGTCACATCTGAAGGATTTCGATACTGTGCCCCTGGAACTGCTCTTGGCTTCCATAAGGTGTTTATGTTGTTATGTTAATACTGTATAATCTATGCCTTACCACGCTCGTATGCTGTGTTGAATCTGTAACATTACTGCTCTTCTCTCCCACAAGGTGTTTATTTTTGTTATGTTAATACTGTATAATCTATGCCTTACCATGTTGTGTATGCTGTGTTGAATCTGTATCCTCACACGAACTGTAACATGTCTAATTTGTACAATGTCGTATGTACCTAAATCTATTATTCCTGTACTCTCCCGGGTCGTACCTGAAAATAGGCAATTGTCTTGTCTAGTGTACCTACCTGGTTAACAAAAGCTAAATAAATAAATAAATGTTCCTGCACTCTCCCTGGGCACACGTCATTATGTTTCTGAGCGCAGGAGCAGACCGCTCGACCAAGAAGTGGAAGGGATTGGCTGGCTACCTCTGCTGTGCCAAAATACAATCCCTTCTACTTCCAAAAAGCCTGAACAAAAAATTATAAAACTGACGGACGCAAACTTTCGCTGACCCAGGCTACCATACCAAGTAAGCCACACATCAATTTAATAAACTTGTTAAATCACTTTAAGCTATAATGCATGACACAGTGTGCGTCATGCTAGGATAACGGCACACCTCGGGTGACTGGGTAAGAGGCCACAGATTGACACCTGCCCAGCACCTGAGAGGTTGCATTCATCCTAGTAACCCTAAAAAGAAATTATGAGTTATAACCTATTGCTGGCACTGGTGTACAATACATAAACTCTATGTCCGTTATCTTCCCATATAAAAGGGGCTACACTGCTACACCATCACAGGAGAAAGAATTTATATCTCAACAGGAGTTTCTTTCACCTATACCATTCTCACTTAAAGGAAATGCACACCTTTGTTTACATTTTTTAATATAATTTTAAATTTAGGTATATAAGAAGTCTGTTTAATAACCAAGTAGGTTGTTTTGCTTTGTTTTGAAACTGTCTTTTCGTTTTTTTAACCCCTCAGTCTGGGTCTCTTGGTTGTTGACACTGCCTTTGTTTCTGCCAAATATTAATTTTTAAATTACTTACGAGTTCCAAAACCCAGTGACATCAGCTAAGCGGAAGCCTAACATGAATTTTCCCATGCAGGTCTTCCGCTGAGTTTATGCCACTGGGTTCCAGAACTGCTAAGAAACACTGAAAACACCACGCTGAAGTAATTAAGAGAGACTTCAGACATGCCTAAATTAACAATTATACAATAAAATACACACAACAGGGTTTGTGTCTGGCTGTAAGTATAGCCTAGAGCATTAGTTCTCTCAGTTTGTGATAGTGAGCCTCCACCAAGCCACTGAAAAGATTTCAAACCTCCCCCACAGAAAAAATATCATACTTTGCACTGTACACCAAGGAATAAAGTGAGACATACATCTGACAGAGTATATTTTCATTTTATTTAACTTATTGTTCTCTATCCCAACCACATACCCCAAGTTATCCTTGTTATTCGACTCTTCTAACTCTTGGACCCTTGTTACTCTCCCTGTTTCCCCTCTATCTGAAACAACTAATCTTAAGCCACCTTCATCTGTCCCACCTCTTACCCTGCTGTTAAGCAACTTCCTGTACCCCTATCCCAGGTCATACCTGAAAACAAGCACTGGCTCAGTGTGCCTTTCCAAGTTACCAATTTACATATAAATAAACACCTACTGTAAAAACAAGCCTTGACTCACTGTGCCTTTCCTGATCACTAATTTGCATATAATCACCTACTGTAGAAACAAGCCTCGACTCACTGTGCTGTCCTAGTCACCAATTTACATATAAATACACACCTGGAAACAAGCTTTTGCTCACTAAGCCTTTCCTGGTCACCAATTTGTGCATAAGTAAAGAAATTCACCTGCCACTATCCATTTGTTTGCTTCATCCCGTCACACAAAACATCCAAAACTTAAAATTTAAGTACTGTACATTCTCAGACTTGACTGGGCCTCACCTGGAACAGTTTGGGGCCTCCCTTGGGAGGCTGGCCTCATCATTTGAGAACCACTGGCCTAGAGGTTAGATTAATAAGCTGTGAATGAACTTGGTGCATCCAGAAGACCTAGGTTTGATTCACACAACCTCCACTTGCAGGGCTAGAAATATTTATTTGTGGATGGCTGTCCAAAGTACAGGTGCAATATTCATGTTGACTATCCCACAGAATTTGTAGCTGTCCTGTTGATTTCTGTTTCCAAATACGAGCTAATAACAACTAGCACAACCCCTGGTTAGTGCAGTGCCCTGAAAACAGCTTAATAACTGATGCCCTAAAAAGGCTACTAAATATTACCTGCTGGCTGGTATATGACCCTGAAAATGACTTCACAAGTGTGCCCCCAGTGCACTGCCCTGATAAGGGCTTTTAATTTACTTCCCCTTCCTGCTCAGGAGTAGCCCTGACAAGTGCCATTAACTCCCTTTCTGCCCTGCCCTGATGAGTCAATAAGCTTAAAGTTTGCTCCTGTGTATAGCCTAGACACTAAAAGTCTCCCCCTACTTAGTAACTCTGAGAAGGGCTTTTAACCACCCTCCCCATCTCTCGTCTCTGGAGCACTTCCTGCCCTACAGGTGGTTTTAAATGGTTGTCTCAGCCATTTACATTCCTCTTCTAATCTCTAAACACTGCACCAAGTCTCCCCCTCTTTCTGCCTTGACTGTCTGCTTTCAAATATGATTTTCTAGCCCTTACAATGGCTTTTAATGAGCCTTACTTGGCCCCTCTTAGTTAACAGACGGCCCTGAAAAGGGTTTTTAATTTGCATTCCCAAAGCTCTGCTGCCTGTGAACAACAGCTAGTCTTGGGCTGGTACTACCAGCACAGCACACAGAGAAATGCGGTATGCAATGTAAAAAGCAAAAGGAAGACGGGTAACTACACATGCACGATGACAAGGAACACATGCACACACTATTCCTACCGCAGCGTGGTTTTAATTTCTGCTGTTTGACAAAACTGCTGATTGCACAGAAGAGCCCATCCTGGGACGCTGCGTTGAATGGACATCTTTCCGCATGTGACACGATGATGTTGGAGCATCCACAGCCCAACCTTACAGGCAGCAGCATCTGCTTTTTCACTTGGTGCCTGTCCCAGGGATAGGCAGAGAAATTAAACCAGCTGTCCCTGAGGAAAACTGGGTGTCTGGGGACAGGCAGACAGGTGGTTATTTCGACCCCTGTCCACTTGTGTGATTCTACTTAAGCCGAGCACTAATACATGCAGGTGCAAATGAAAAATATGAACTTCTGTGTATATATGTATAATGAATACAAGTATATAGCCATACAATGGCAATTCCTGCCTGTCTATCCCACAAAATGATGTATGCCTTAAGTGTATTTTGTACAGACCTGACTCTATGCTTACTTTTTACTTGTTTTTGGTATTTCTATATTTTATTCCCTCTTCTCTTTCCCACACAATGATGCATGTCTTAATGCGTTTTATACAGGCCTAACATTATGTATACTGTTACTTGTTTCTGTATTTCAATATTGTATCCCCTCTTCCCTTTCCCCCAAGATGCATCTGGAAACGAGCTATTGTACCTCAGTACACCTTTCGTGGTGAAACTTTTCCAAAAAAAATAAATAAATAAAATCCTGAGCAAGTCACTCAACAGCCCCATTGCTCCCGGGCTGTCCTTGGAAATAGCATTTATGCCTACTGGGCCTTACCTGGTTACCAAAAAAATAAAAAAAATCTCTAACAGAACCCCCAAACAGGCTTCCACTATAAATAGCAGCAGTTGAAGCACTATGTCAACTGCCAGATTGTTTAATCAGTTCCCTTGGCTATACCTTTATTCCTTGTCCTTAGACTGAGATTTTGTTTTGCAGAACATGTTCCCACAAGAGACGCCGACTCAGGAAGAAAATGAGCCACTGGGAGCTTGCTAATCTCTGAGTAACATCGTGGGCACTGCTCTACCGCAGTACTGTGATCACCTGGCTCTCTTAATCAATACACCTGAGACAGCCCTGCACTATACTTCTAATTTAAGTTTGGTTTCTGTGATTCACTGTCTTCACCCGTGATTAATTTGCATGCACAACTCAAACAAAAGGACAATTTCAGCACCTTCCTTTCTCTCAAGAAAAGCGGAGTGCTGTGAATGGAAGCCAAAATGACACAGGATACAGACCAAGAACATAAGCAACAACTGTGTTGTGAATGTTATACTTCAGCAAGAATGCATGTACTGACATGAGTTCAGGCAGTAAGCAGCAGGTACGATGTAGTGACCCTACACTAGAGTGCAATAGTCGCATTGCCATCCTGACATTAGGCAGTGAAATGTGGTGGTTAGAGCAATGCACATTTAGCCAGCAGATCCCAGATTTAGATCATAATACAGTCACTACGTCATGGTGCGACCTTCAGCAAGTCACTTAACCTGCCCGTGCTTCAGGTGTCGCTCCCCAGTGGAGTAAGCCTTTTCACTGGCAGCATGTCAAACTCCACAGGTAGATGCTGCCAACCTATGTTCAATCCCCAGAAAGTCCCCAAATGCATATCAGTTAGCTGAGAGTATAGTCAGAGTTGTGCTGCTGTACTGGTTGCCTTCTGAGTCATCTTTCACAACATGAGGGGGAAGCCACACAACTGCCCGAAATCAGCCTCCCCCACTCCAAGTGGCATAAAGTGGCACTGTGACTGCCCGGGTTATATGCAAGCTTTGTGCAGTCGCTTTGCTTTGCCTGGGAGCAGCAGGTGGAACCACCAAGGCTTGGTTCCCGGAGGTTTTTACCACTGGCACTCTCTCTTCTCCTCAGTGCCAGGACCGTAATGAAAGTACAGGACAAAGCAACAGGGCCTGACAGGATTCACCCCAGAATTCTAAAAGAACTAAGGGTAGAACTAGTGGCACCATTGACTACCCTTTTTAACAAATCATGGAAGGATGGTGCGATAGCGGAGGACTGGAGAAGGACGGTTGTGATTCCGCTTCACAAAAGTGGGAGCAAGGCAGAGGCAGGAAACTACAGACCTGTTAGCGTTACCTCAGTGGTAGGGAAAATGATGGAATCACTTCTGAAGGAAAGAACTGCTGAATACCTAGAGGCTAGCGGGGTACACGACCCAAGGCAGCATGGATTCACAGCGGAAAGGTCATGTCAGATGAATCTAATAGATTTCTTTGACTGGGTGACCAAAGTAGTAGATCAGGGAAGGGCTGTGGACGTAGCCGACCTAGACTTTAGCAAGGCATCTGACACTGTCCTACACAAAAGATTAACAAGTTAGCCAGCCTGGGAGTGGTTCCCAGGGTGGTAACCTTGGTATAAAATTATCTGGACAACAGGACACAGAGGGTAATAGTAAAAGGAATCCACTCCGAAGAAAGGTGGGTTACTAGTGGGGTACCGCAGGGTTCAGCACTGGGTCTGGTCCTTTTTAATGTCTTTATAAGTGACTCTGAGGAGGGACTGGAAGGAAAAGTATGCCTTTTTGCAGATGACACAAAGATCTGCAACAGGGTTGATGCACAAGGAGGAGTGGAAAGGATGAGAAGGGGCTTGGCAAGGTTGGAGGAATGGTCAGAAGTATGGCAGCTTGGATTCAATGCAAAGAAGTGCAATGTAATGCACCTGGGAAACAAAAACCCAGGGGAAGTGCACACAGTGTATGTGTGTGGGGGGGTATTAACGACAACAAAAATGGAAAGGGACCTAGGGGTAGTCATATCAGATGACCTTAAGGTAGCCAACCAATCTGAGAAGGCAGTTAGGAGAGCTAGGGGGATACTGGAATGCACAGGGAGAGAAACATCACCAGTAGGGAGAGGCATCACCAGTAGAAGACAGGAAGTTGTTATCCCTCTGTACAGACAGTTGGCGAGACCCCATCTGGAGTACTGCGTGCAGTTCTGGAGACCCCATCCCCACAAGGACATTGACAGGATGGAGGCAGTCCAGAGGAGGGCAACTAAAATGGTGCAGGGCCTGCACCAGAAGCCATACGAAGAGAGACTAAAAGAGCTTAATATGTATACCTCAAGGAAAGGAGGCAGAGGGTGGACATGATAGAAACTTTAAAGCACCTCAAGGGACTCAAAGTTCAACAAGGTAGCATCTTTCAGAAAAAGAGATGTGCAAGAACAAGGGGACACAATTTGAAGATGGGGGGGATGACTCAGGGGCAATGTGAGGAAGTATTTTTTCAGGGAGAGGGTGGTAGACACATGGAAATGTCTTCCTGAGGAGGTCGTGGGGCCAAAAACAATGGGGAAATTTAAGAACACATGGGACAGACATAAGGCAATTCTGCTGGGAGGTAGGCGTTGGTAGAACTAGGATCTGCAGCTTATCCAATAGGTAGGGAAATGGGCAGACTGGGTGGGCCAAGCGGTCCTTATTTGCCATCAAAGTCTATGTTTCTATGTACAGTAAAACATTAGTGTTAGACCTTAATATGTATGGAAATCCATACTCTCAATATTCCTGTAGTGTATGAGGGAAATTTTCTTTTGTATGGCGGTAAAGATCAAATATGTTGTTGTGTATGGATTTCCATACACAACTGTTCCCTGAATCAAAACAACTTCGTGTCACCCTGGCACTGCTCTGGCTACTCCCAACTACACTATCTTACTCTGGCTGACTGTGCCCCCCGGACAGTGACGTAGCTGTCACTGGAAGAGCTGCCTGCTCTGCTCCTGTCTCCACTGCCTCAGCTGCACCAACCCCAAGTTCTCAGGATATATAGCAGTACTCCACATGAACTGCAACGACATCCTCAGCTGGCTCCTCACCCCATTCCAGCCGGTGTTCACTCAGCTCCACACTCAGTGATCGGCCCGCACTCACTCGACAGCAGCACTTGCGCATGCATAAGGAACACAGGTAAAAGGTCAGCCACAGCAAGGACGTGCTCAGGAAGAAACATTTTCTTTTCATAAAACAAACAAACTGAACTGGATTCATTATTTGTGGATTCAAGGACAGTGGGAGAATTCAAGAATGCATGGGACAGACAAAAAGCAATTCTGGGGGGGTAGGAGGAAGTAAGCTGTTGGTTAGCTAGAATCTGCAGCTTATCAGTCAGGTAGGGAAATGGGCAGACTAGGTGGGCCAAGCGGTCCCTATCTGCCGTCAAATTCTGTTTCTATGTCTATTTCATTTTCTAACACATTTCCAACCAGCCTGCAAGTTCCTACCTGCCTGCAAGTAGCATAAAAACTTATCTATTAAACATCTAACCAGTCTCTTTCATCTTTTTTCTCGCTAGAATATACCTAGAAACTATTCACCACATAAAACAGAGTACGATTACCCATACAGAACAATCCTGATTTTCCATCTCAGGACTTAAACAACAGCAAGGACCTCTCCAGCTTAGCTCTTGAGGTGCATATGCAGTCATCTCACCCCCTCACTGGGAAACAAAGCCTCGTTTTGTTATGGGTGCCCGTACATTATAATAATAATAACATTTATTTAATTAAGCGCCTTTCAAGTTTTCAAGGCGCTGTACAAAAATTCATAAAACCAGGCATCAAAATACAGTAAAACAGAACAACAGTTTCAACAAATAAAACCGATTACAATATAGATGGAAAAGCCTTATTCCATAAAAAGGACTTTAAATTATTTTATTTATGATAATTTTATTATGCTACATATTCTGTACATAAGCATACTACTGCTATAGCAAATCACCTCTATCTGGTTCCTGCTTGTAGCACTGAAAATCTAATTATAATGGGCAAAAATCTATCGAGCCACATTACTCGAAAACTGAATCCTAAGCTGCTAAAATCTTTTTAGGTCACAAACCTCGTTTCCGTATTGCATCGATCGTCCTAAAAGCAGTGAAATTAAAAATTAATGTGCAGCTGGCAAGCAAACGATCAACACATCAGCATCAACCCAAATCTGACTAATGTATCTGCTCTGCTCAGTTAGCCAGCTTCTCAAATTGCATCTTGACGAAATGAGGGCCACTTAGTAAGTGCAACGTAGTACGGGAGATGAAGCCCAAGAGTCGGGAGAGATCCATCATGGGCACTGAATCTGGAGTACACAAATCTGGCAACCTACCATACGGCAAGTGTTCTGCAACTCAAACTGATGTAGAGGTCTGTGTGCTGTCACAACATAGCCATGGCTCTCACTGCAGCATACTACTATGGTAGGCGAGAGCACCATGCAGGTGGAAGTTCTGTATCACTTGAGAAAGGGCTATGAAAACAGTAAGTGTCATCATAAAATAAATGCAACTGAAATGTTGCTGGGCATACAGGAAGAAATGGGGGGGGGGTGGTATTTTCTGACATCCACAGTACTGATGACAGCAGCTGCTCTCTATTGATCCTTACAGTTTCAATGTGTCGAGGGCTAGGGCAAATGGTCAGAATCTGTTCCAGTAGAAGTAAATTCACTCAGCTGCTCCCTGTTCAGCACAAGGGCCAGCAGATGGCATAGCAGCTAGGTTGTAAAATTTCTGGTGAGGCCCAGGGGTCAGGGGGCAAAGTCTCCAGTGTGGGTCTGTGGGAGCAGAGCCCCCTATACTTGGGGGTCCCATAATTATTATTACGCCTTCCCCACAACTCCGTCCCAGCCCATACAAGTAAAGGAGGAGCAGCATAACATCACACTGATCAAACCTAACCAGGGCATGTGTAAAGTAAAAATTACCATCATCCACTCAGGGTCCCTCTGCAATATAAAACCCCCAATATCACACAGATGCACACATCAAAAGCCAGGACGCCGTGCAACAAATAGCCCCTTTCCCATGAGGACACTATGCAATGTACAGTCAGACCTGGTTTATCCATGCCTCATTAGTCCGTATGTCTGGTTTCCCGAATGAGACACAATGCAAACGGATTTGTTCTCATGTTAATTACCTCTTTAATAGGTAAAACTGTGAATCCGAATCCATTTGCATTTGTCTCTAACTGGGCTAATTATTACCTATTTACTGTGACCTCCTTAATCCATTTTTCAATTGTACTCAGGTAGAAGTGCTAACAGAGTGAAAAGCACTCAATCCCCTCTGGCGTGTTAAATCAACGGAAAGCAACACACCGACTGCACGAGTGTACTCACCTCCCGCTGCAGTGCTGCTGTTTTGGGTAAAGAAACGTTTAAATGTTACATTTTGAGTACATATTGAGTACAATGTATATTTTCATTCATTTGATGTCTTGTTTTAATGAGATATTGTATCTTTTCCCTTTTTTACAGCTCTTTTCCAACCACCTCCGAGTACAACTGAAAACAGCTGCTGCTGCGGCTTCTAGGAAACAGCTAGGTAGGTCTCTTTGGAGAAAAAAAGTGTTTTATGTTCATCCCTGTAGAGCCGTAGAATTGTACAGCTAAAGTAGCGCCCCAGTTTGCCCCAATTTGATGTCTGCATTTACCAGCCTGTTCACTTTTAAATTCTGCTCTGTCACAAGTACACACTTCGGTTTGCTGTTAAAAAAACCCAGTTATCCCCTGTAGATGTTGCTTTTCCCAGTGTTTACCCCCGTTTGCTGTCCCAGCCTTCCTAATGCCATTCTGCCAAGAAACACTATTTTTAGGCCCCTGATGACTGCTGTCCTGACCCAGGCTCCGGTAACAAGTCCACCCCTCGATGTGTGTTATGTTTGCTTTCTCTCGTTTCAGCTAGATGTACCAGCCTGTTCGCTTTTAAATTCTATCTGAGCAATCAGTGTTTATCGCCAGCCTGTAGAGCCGTAGAACCTCCATTCTGCTTTCTAAAAAAATGTTTTCCACTCGTCTCAGCTTGCTGTACCAGCCTGTTCACTTTAAAAAAAAAAAATCAATGTTTACCCCCGTTTGCTCTATACCATCAGTGTTAATCCCCAGCCTGTACAGCCGCAGAACCTCCATTCTGCTTTAAAAAAAAAAAAAAAAATTATCCCCTGTAGATGCTGCTTTCCCCAATGTTTACCCCCATTTGCTGTCTCAACCTTCCCAATGCCATTCTGCCAAGCAACACTATTTTTAGGCTCCTGATGACTGCTGTCCCGACCCAGGCTCCAGTAAAAAAAAAAAAAAAAAAGTCAGCTCCGGTAAATTCGGTAGATGCTGCTGTCCAGCCTGTTCGTGTTTAAATGACATTCTGCTTTTAATAAAAAAAAAAAAAAATATATGATTCTATTATCGTCTTTTCCATGTACAAAAATCAATGTCCCCCAGTGAGGTCTGTAGTTAGGTGTTTTAAGTATGCTTCAATGTTTACCTCCGTTTGATGTCCCAACCTGGATTATTTTAAATGTAAATGAAATGTTACATGTAAAAAAATTAAAAGTACAGTACTGTATATGAAACAAAGTAATCTACATGTACCTACAGTATGTTTTTGCACTGCATTTAAAGAGTGAATCTTTTTACAAGAATAAATCTTTTTGAAAGAAAAAAATCAACGTCTGGTCACTATGCAGATTTTTATTATGTAGAAAACTGAGCTAACACAAATACTTATGGATTAACCAGGTCTGACTGTATAACTATACACATGCACACATATTAACGTATAACCTCCGATACACACACATATGCCCCCACACTGGCCCAGGGCCCCATGCAATGCACAAGCCCTCCCCCAACCAGACACCTGTGCAATGCTTATACACATACACACCCCTCGACCCTCACTCCATTTGCATTTCTAACATCACACACTTCCCAATCACAGTACTTACTATACGTCCCACACCAGCACCAATATCCCCCACAACCACAGCCCTCTACAACCTCCCCTCTCTACAATCCCCTCCCCCCTATCTCCAGCGCATTCCCCAATACACCCCCACTCAGCCAGAAATCTGTGGACTACACAGCAAACCCCAGCCAGGGCACGTGCAAAGCATAACTCTCCACTCAGGGCCCCATGTAATACCCCACACACACCCAAGGACCCATACAATCCCCACACGCCCAGGAGGCAACGCGCAAGCCTACACACCGACTCTCTGTGCATTGTACCCCCCAAACAACCAGGACATGTGTAAACCACAGCCTCTACCCTAAAACTGTCTGGACCAGAAGCAAAGCATAGTAAGGCATCCCCTGAATCATGTTCAATCCACAGCCCCCACCCTCCAAAACAAAACAAAACAAAACAAAAATCTGTGATAAACAAACCACAACTGCACCCCAAATCAGGACCCCATGCAAAGCATAGTAAGACAACTCACCCCGTATCGTGTGCAAGCCTCAGCCCCCAACCCCTCAAAAATCAATCACACACCTGGACCCTGTGCAAAGCACCCCGTTCCTGGAGTACATCTCCACAAGAATTACCACAGGGATGCACTGCACACATGGACGTGGTGATCATGACTGCAAGCGCTTGTGCAACAAATGTGATTTCCTACATCCCAAGCTAAGCAGCGAGTGCAGCACGCTGCTCTGGCACTGGAATCAGTGTCGGTGGTTAGAGTCCTGAAAATATCAAATTGCCGCAGTTCATGTCATAAGTGGCTTTTACTGACTACATAGTTCCAGGTCTGAACAGCTGAATATTGTTCCACACATCATACCTAGCACTTTCAGGTAGAAATACTTCAAATTATCAAACAGAAACAGGAGAATTAAAAAAAAAAAAAAAAAAAAAGTACTTCAAATTTAAAAAAGCATAACAGCTGATTACTTTAAAAAGTTGTTGCTAATTTCTGTCAGTGTGGGGACTCTAGATTATTGCTTTGGCTGTATGCTATGAGAGACAATTTCCAACTCTTCTCTCTCTGTGGCATCCCTAAACATTTTGCAGCCCGTGACACTGCTTGAGTGTCACTTAACTTCAGACACGGCTGATGACTGTGAGTGGGATCTCTAGCATGGGCCAAAGTTAACAAAGCAGGTAACAAAATACCCAACAATAATGCCCATCACAGGTGGTCGGAGGGGCCCAACCCAGTCCCCCATTTTATACCCATCTGCCAATACCCATACCTCTGAAACTCATGCCTCAGAAATCAGGGACAGTACTTAAAATGGGAGAATGACAAAAATCAGGGCACACCTTAAATATAGTCACATCACAGATCTTCTAAATCTGTTACAGTAGGTGACGTAGGGCAGGCACCAGTTTCCAGTTTGTGAAGGAGAAGTAACAAATAAACATTATCAGATACGTATTACTGCTCCAGAAAACCATTACATGATATGAGAGGTGATGGCGAGCTCACCTGTACTATAAAATGATGGAGTTTAGTGAATAACTTCCCCTGTCCCCACCCGATTTCCCCATCTGGCCTTTACCTTTCCTCCTTGGTACCGGCCGCTCTCTCCACTGTTGCAGTCCTACCATGCCCAGACACCTTCTCATTCTGCTCCACATCCAGGAGTCACGTTCCTTGATCATTTCGCTCTGCCGTTGCCCGGGTGCTGGATTGCGCTGAGAGACGGGCAGCGGTCAGCTCTTTCCTCTTCTATGCTCTCTGGACCTGCGCTAGCTCTCCATAGCAGAACTGAAACATGGCGAGGATGATCCCATCCCTGACTTTCACAGTGATTCGCCAGCTGCAGCAAGATAATGGTGCCGCCACACAATCTCCCAACCGCTCTCACTGTCACCTCACCTGCCTGGTTCACTGTCTGCCGCGCAATCGGGTTCGCCCTCTCTCTGCAACTTCTCACCACTGAAAAAGGCGCCAAAAAAGGCCACCAACAGGTGTGGGGTGGGGTGTGTGTGTGTGCGTGCAAGTTTTCCAGAGCTCCTGCACGCTTGCTCACTTCACAGCGGGGGGGGGGCAGCAAGTCAGGAACTCAAGACACATTGGACAAAGTCTGGGGCAATGCTGCTGGCATTCTGTGACACTGTTACATGCCAAGGCCAATACTGGTGGTGCTGGGCCCACTGTGCAGGATATTCCTGAAGCCCAGATCCCACATAACCCGGCACCTATGGTTATGCAGTTTTAATCGTTGTACTTTTTCTAGTCACTTCTCTCAATTGTACTTTTCGTGCTTCTTCTGCTCCCAGTGAGTATCTTTCACCTCCTCTGAAGAGCTCACACGGTTGGGTGTTTTGAGAATGGACTAAAATTAATCAGGCCTTTACAAGATCAGCTTCAAGACTCAAGTCATTCGGTTAGTTGGTTAATTAGTTATTTAAATAAAACTTAGTTATGTCGACCCGGCCGGGGGGGACTAGGAAATATTTCCTGAGTTAACACTTTATCCCTTGGGGAGGGGGCTACAGATGTAAACCAACGGATATTGATACAGGTTAAGCTATAGTTGGTTTTTAATGAAAGGGGAAAATCTGGGCAGGACACCCGGGTAAATTCCCCCTACTCTTCTCGAGAGGTCAAATGGCATGGGATCTTTCATGAACATCCGAACAACCACAAGAACAGGCAGATGGAACCTTGGTTTAATGTCTCAACTGAAAGATGGCATCTTTCACAACACAGTGTCCCCCAAAAACACCAAGCTAGGGCATCGATATGGTTACTTTCTAGGGAAGAGTACCCTCTGCAGAGCTACAGACACCATTTCTTGCAGCACCTGGTGTTCACTGGAGGTCTCAGTCTGACAAATGACCAGGCCTGACCCTACTTAGCTTCCAAGATCTAACAAGATCAGGCTCCAAGGTTGTGACTCTGGTCCCGAGGACTCAAACCAAATCAAATCAAGGTGCCACATCAAGACAACTCCATGAATAAATGTGTGAAACGTTTCATGCCATGACAGCCACGTGTCAGAAAATACCCTAGTATTGGAAGTCATGCAGTATTAATCCTATGTGAACTGTCACATAGTGGCAAAACCATGTTAGTCCCAACCGACAACGTAGGGTTCACAGAGTTTGCCAACGTAAACATTCTCTTTGGCAGCAGCTCGAGCATCGCGTTGTTTCAATATTCCTTCCTTCCTTCCTTCTGCATTTCATCCAACTTCTTCCAGAGAAATTCATTACCCTGGCAGCGATATCTGTGGCTCTTATTTTTACATCAGAAGGCATTCACGCTGTGGAAGAGTTCCAGCTTCAAAATAATTCATGTTCTGGTTGAATTCAGACACACTCTCTTCATGCAAGACAAGAGAGAAAAAAAATGCATCTGGGTTACTCCATTGTTTCATTCTGTTCCCAGAGGGGCACATGTCAAATGTCAACAGCTAGATGCTGTGCTGCTCAGTTACGGGCTCACATACCAGCAGCCGGGGGTGTTGCCCAAGGAAGCTGTACTCAGAGTAACAGTCCAAAAGGTCACTCGGTCAGGTCAAGGTATGAGCTCCACTTTGACCTTCTAGGGGCCCTGGTTAAAGAGCGTTTTTCTATTAGTGACTCATTAATAGGGGACTATGACCTCAAATGAAATTCCTTAGAATATATACCTGTGCTTTATTTTACTCATATGTTAGGCTCTCTGACTGTACATGTGTGCCTATCTTTATTGTGCAGCTATGTCTATCCAGCCTCGGGGGCAACTATTCCTCTCCATGTGCAGGGAAGCCAGCATATTAAACTATTCACTGTGGAAATGCAGCACAACTGCTGCCCACTTCATTCAGAATAATCTGACTTGGCTAGGGTTTCTGCTGCAGGGTCAACAGAAAGCAGCAGACTGACAGCCAATTTCAGTAAGGGAGTGGCATGATCCTTTTACAGTAACGTTCTACTGAACATAGCCTGGTGAAATGTACGGGATTCATCATCCCTATTCTCCAGTGAGGGAAAGGGGCCCTGCAGCTACTCAGCCAGGGGAAACAAGTCCTCTAGCCTTCCATTCTTTTAATTTTGCTTTTAAGTTTACACAGGATAATATAGCAGAGATGCAACACTATTTACACACACACACACTCCTTCTCATAGAGAATGTGGTAATATTGTTTAGTTCAATGTAAACCAGAAATACAGCACAAACTGTGGGTTCAACAAGAAGAACATTTTTGGTTAACCAGGTGCACAAGAGGGGAAGTACAACTAAACTGACAACTGCTGAGATACCATAGTGATATAATTTAGGGATTAAAAGGTCTGGTTTAAGCTGGCTCTGTGGCACACAGCAGTGGGGCATCCACCTGGCACCTTGGGAGCTGGGTTGGCACCCTGAAGCTGGAAGCAGAGGAGAAGAGGCCATCAGGGAGTGCAAGGAGCTTCCATTTGGATGCTCTCTTCCTGAGGCAGGGAGAGCTCCTAGCACAAGTCAGTTAGCAACTCTTAGGGTAGGCTGGCAGTGGTGGCATTGATGGGTGACCACCGGGGGGCCGTATGGACGTGCGTCCACCAATGTAGGGAGGTGGAAGGGAGCACAA
Organism: Neoceratodus forsteri; assembly: GCA_016271365.2. NCBI lineage: Eukaryota > Metazoa > Chordata > Ceratodontiformes > Ceratodontidae > Neoceratodus > Neoceratodus forsteri. The sequence goes on from CM028137.1 coordinate 517,723,164, forward strand.
TGGCAAGAAATATTTTACTTTGTATAGCACAGAAAAAAGCTACACAATTTTCATCAAATACTATACAAAATTATTTATGCACAGCAGTCACTTGCTACACAAGACAAAGAACCCTTACCCACTGCCCAAGATGACAGCCTGTGGGGAGGGCCGCCCACATCCAACGGACGTACGAATGCGCTGCCCCCTCCAAAGCCGACACACCGCCACCCACTGGATTCTGACTGGTAAGAGTAAGTGCCAGTCATTTGGAAACAGGGAGTCCCACTTCAGGGGCTAGGCCAAGGATGTACCAGTGGTCACAAACCAAGGGGACTGGGAGAGGAAGGAGGACCACCACCAGTACTGGAGATCCTGCAGATCAGGATCAGAGATAATGCCAACAGGGGGTCAAAATTAAGTTTTGCAGCCACTAGCCAGAAGGGCTAGTAACTGGAAAAATCCACTAGACCCACAGACTTTTCCAATAGGCTCAGTGAGTGTGCTTACTGAAATGTTACCTTCTCCACTACAAGCCCACTGGGCTAGTTAAAGGAGACTCTTACTAGCCCGATACAAAATATACCAGCATTTGGCTAGTAGGCCGATGCCAATTTCGATCCCAAATTTAAGAATGAATTTTAAAAAAACAAGAGGTTAAGTCTCTGTGATAAAAACTGTATCAGTTTTGGCACTACTGTATTTGAGACTAGACCACTCAATTTGCAAGAAAGAAACACCAATGAAATTGACGTCATTCTAAACATTCTACTTAGATATGGAATCGATCTTGTTTAACTACTGAGACTCTACAGGCGAGCCCTTATCTGTTCAAGTATCTTCTTGGCAGTACATGGGTTAGCAGGGTCCCTCAAAATCTTAAAGATCACAAAAATAGTTTTTAACAAGGCACTGGGCTTTTCGTGTAGGTGTTAACAGTCCATAGAAATACAGTTCTAAGCTTGCTCTACACTGTTTCAGGGCAGCAGCCATTTCATGGAACCTTGAGGCAGAAAGTGATGTCACTGTTGGAAACCCTGTGCTGAACACACAGACTGGCCAACTATGTGACATCACTTTCTGCATCAAGGTTCCGTAAAACTACAGCTGCTCAGATCTAACTGGGCCGACTCAAGGTATGGATATCTCTGAACTGCACTTAACACCAGAAGGTAAGTCCAATAATTTACCTTGTTTGAAAAGAGCTTATCTAAGCTTTTGGATGGTGAAGGAACTTGTACAACTAAGTTCCCCTTCAAAAACGTTCTATCTTCTTGTGGGGTTTGGTATACTTTCAAGGGTACTACAAAGTAAACTAGAAAACACGTAACAGTACTTCAAATGAAACTCTGTAGCATGGCTTTAAAATGAACAGTCATGTTCCCTGTATAGAAAGCTTAAAAACGATATGGATTTACATCAATTATGTTTTAACTTTATTGTTTTATTTATTTATTTATTTGACTTTCCTTTGCGGTTGGTCTACTAAATATTATAGAAAATGCAGCAGTTATTTCACTGTCTTTCAAAATGATCCGATTCACCCCTAACCACACAATTGCTGTTTTTGACATCACTGTTGTCATGGCAAGCACGATAATGTCATGAACAAAGGTAAGGTACTGTGAGGTTAACAGGGGAGAGGTTAATGTTTTCAAATGTTTTCTATACAGATTTTTTAGATGTACTACCAAGATGTGCTGTAAATCCTGGAAAGGAACATTGAAAATGAATAAATCTATCCTCTAGTAAATTTTAACAGCTGAAACATATTATTCATGAAAGCACATGCTGAAGCACAGAGTTGCTCTAACATTTTTTGGAATGTTTCCTAAAGCAAGGAAAGGGATCATAATTTGGCCCAGAGGAACCAGCAGTCCAATCCCTTCCCACCTAGTTGGTTCAACCCCCAAGTCTATGGAAACCAATTTTAAACTTACTTTTTTTTTTTATATATAGATTTTAAAGGTTATGTTGGGGACAAACCAAATAATTTTAGGGTATATAAGGAGGGAATAAAGAGTGGGGAAGAACACTTAATCACTTTTTTGCAAATCTAAGATTTTTTTTTTTTTTTTTTTTTAGGGCCTAGCTATACATTTTTAACTGGGTAAGACAGCAGCCATGTTTGTGATGATAATCAGACTGATGTTACATTGCAGTCTCAGCCACACATAGCTATCTTTAAACAGACTGTGTGAATTCCTGTTAACATTCCTGTGTACAGGTATATCACTATCCTGTTGGACACTATCCTATCATCTGTAGTACCGTGATGGTCTCCTGGGTCATTCCGCCATGATCAATGGTAAATTTATACGAGCAACAACATTTTTTTTGCCTATTTGTTATCCATTTTAAGACGTCTTGACTGAAAATACTGCAAAAGAAACAAGTGGTGCCCACCAAATGGATTCAACATATCCATTCTTTAAGGGGAACATTCCTTCAACCTATTTGCTGTATACCTGTGTAGTTTACAGGCAAGAACAAGGATTCCCTCTCTTGTATCCCGATTTCATCCTCATTTAAATATAAATGAGGTGTTTCTCTCTGTTGTGCCTTTGTTGAAAACCTGTTTGTTTCCACTGCAAAAGTCATGACCAATCTCATACAAGGCATCACGGGGGGTTGATGATGCATACCTGCACAAGTCAGAAGTTATACTCTTGCAGTCCTGTTACATGTCTTGTGAAGTCCTTGTATTCTCTAAAAGCATTTTTTTCTAACTCAGATACCCTTTCAATTACAAAACACAGTGGGGCACTTACTATGCCTTGGAAAGTTTCATGCCCAACATAAGACAAAAGAGTAGGAACTGTGGAAGACAGCAATAGCACTGACTAATACAGTTTAACTACTGCAGGCTTTGGCACTAAAACATTAATATATTTCAGGATGTCTTGCATGAGTTGGGTCATGATCTTTGCAATGGAGTCAAGCAGGTTTTCACACCACTGCAGAACAGAGTGAAACAACCGCATCTATATTTAAAGTAGGATGAAATTAGGGGGATGCAAGAGAGGGAATCATAGTTCATGCCTACAAACTACACAGGTATAGAGAAAATAGGTTCAGGGCACTTTCCCTTTAAGACAGCTCTGAAAACCTATTATTGTCCTTTCCTTGCAAATATTTTTTCAGCTAATTTCACTTGTCTGTTCCTGGTACTGACACTCACTTCAAGGGACTTCCACTGCGGCCCACCCCCAGACAGACAGACAGACAGACACACACACACACACACACACACACACACACACACACACACACACGAGACCCAAAACCCTAATGTTTTGTTTTTCCTTTTACTGCTCAGGGGTGGGGAGGTAGGGTTGGAAAACCTAACACCGCATTTCCCTACTTCTGTTGCATTAATAAGTTGAACCCTAACTGGTGCATCAATGCAGATTTTGCAAATAATTTCCTTTCTTTCTTTCTGACACAGTGGAATCGTATCCTCATGAACAGATGCAGATGTGCAGGGCCATTTGGGCTGTGCACCAAGTGAAGACTGCATCCACCTAGAGAAGTGCAGGGCTCTGCTGACCCTACACTTCTGTGCAGCATCAGATGTCAAAAATTACCAAACTTACGTGCATATGTAGAAAAATGTCAATGTACCTTCATAACTATGTTGTTTTTTAATATTTTGACCCCAAATTTCCAACAAAGCCTTGTTACAAACCCACCACATGAACCCCGTAGGTGAAAATTTTCAAATCTCACCCTAAATGTCATTCCATGTCACAGGTATAAAACACACATTGCAACCAGGATTTAAAACTGAAAGTTGTTACATTCACGAGATGGTGTGAAAAAATAGCTATGCTGAAAATTTGGAGTCAAAATATTTTAATTTACCCAAGTGACGAGCATGCGTTGCGCAATTTCAACTTACACTCATAACTTTGTTTTTACTACTTTTACCCCAGATTTTCAATTTAGCCTTCTTATGACCTAGCCTCATGAACAAGGGTAGAAAAATCCTAATGCCGAAAGGTGATTTCACACAGCAACCGCAAATCACCTTCTGGGACAGGTTTGCATAATTTCACCACCACTGTTCATGGGATGGATCCTCAAAAGACCATGTTGAAAATCTGGTGTAAAAATGTTCAAAAGTGATAAAAGTTATGAATAAAAATTCAAACGTCATTGAAATACATTAAACAGCTCTTAATTTATGTTCTCATACTGTAGCCGTTCAAGTAGCAATGTCTTCAATTGGAGAGTGGATCTACACCATGGGATGTATTCAGGTGTGTGTGTGTATATGATAGAGAGAAAGAGAGAGAGAGAGAGAGATCGGTGAGGGACTGTTTTCTTTTTTACATGTTAAAAACAAAACAAAAAAAATCAACAAGGGAAGGTGTTCTTTATTGTAGGGCCACAAAAGCCGACACTGGGGACTGGACACCCCATTTCTGGGATGGTGTTCGGTGGCATCGAAGATGGGCACCCTGGTGCTGCCACTTGTTTGTTTTGGGGAGGGGGGTGACCGGGAGGGAAAGAAGCTGCATGGGGTGAGCACCCAGCTCGGTATAATTTATTTAAATAAGAAGGGGACCGGAGACCTGAGGGAGGGGGGACAAAGAAGGTACATTGGGTGGGCACCTCAATCCACTAATGTGAAATTTAACAGATGGCTAGATAACAAGGAAAATGTATAAAAACAATCACATAAAAAAATTTGCTAGGACATAGGGGACTTTATCCAAACTGGAAAAAACAAAAACAAAAAAACAAACAAACAAACAAAAAAACAGTAAAAGCACTGCACATTAAAGATAAAAATAAAATAGTTGTTACTTGACAGAAACACTAGCATCAGCTCTATGGACAACGGGTATTATCTATGGTTAAAAATCACCACATGAACCTAGATAGAAGAATCGTAAATATGAGCATAAAGCATTGTTAAGATAAGCAAACATTTGCACATACATAATATTAAGTTATAAGCAAGCTAGGTTTAAAAACCCCAGGTATCAACCGCACAGTTTGATTGCTAGCTTAGCTAAAGCTTTATTCATCTGTAAATAAGTGGCTGTGATTAATTATACTGTTATCCAAATATACGGGAAGAAATGAGTTTAATGAAAAGGGAAATGAAGTACAACAACCCTGCAAGTTGATTTAAGAGCAAGAAACAAAACTGGAGGCAAAAACGTTTGCTTTAATTTTATGGCAAGGAGATGAGCGTGACACCGATACCACAAGCAGTATTAAATCACCAGAGTGACTAAAGAGTTAGTAAAATAATATGAACAATTAAATACGTTTTGAAACCAGTCTCATTTTTTTGAAAGCAAGAAAGAAACCAGCAACTAGGAGCCATTCACTGCTGGGAACTGCAAATAAGCGACTGTGGCATGTGGCACTGAACTGTCATTTCATGTGATATTAAAGAACTGGTGAAATGTACGTGATGCTCATAATCCTGCAAATGTATGGATAGATGAGAGAGAGAGAGAGAAAGAAATCACGATCACCGGCTGACTGGCAAACTGGAAGCTTCACAAGTCAAGAAAGTCCCGCTGTTCTCATACAGAGAATGCAGGTGAATGTCCCTGTCGCCAAGCTGGATACCCTAGATTTTCGGGTGCCTGAAAAATGATTTCTAGGCTAGTTTTCAAAAAACAAACAACAGAATCTAGTTAAACTGGTCCCATTTACCTAGGTGCAGGTGTTTATTTTTTGAAAATACTTCATTTTTATTGGGTGAACTTTTTTTTTTTTTAAATCAAAAACACAATGGTGGCCATATGAAAGCAGAATTTCAGCTCATGAAGGAAGAATCTCATAGAAGCTTCTTTTCCTATCAAACATCTGAAAGGTCCCAATGAGCATGCTCAGAAAGTACAGTTACGTAAGAACTTACCGTAACAATCGATCTTCGAGAGAGCCTCTTGCAGTAGGAAATAACAACTGTGCCTCCTGGCATCAGGACCACATGGAAACTTTAGCTAGCAGTGTCTGGCGGGGGACCGCCCACCCGACATCATGTGACCGACATCAATGTGACACTATATAGTGGGTGGTCCCCACGATCTCCTTACAGTTCTCCCGCTAGAGACCTCCAAACGGAGTTACAGGAGAACGGAAAATAGGCTCCAGGAACCAAAATAAGCTCACAGAGGAAGAGCAGCAGAAGTTGGGGGAAGGAGGAAGGGAAAAAGGTTACCTATTGCAAGAGCCTCTTTCGAAGATCTACTGTTAAGGTAAGTTCTTACATAACTATACTGTCTTACTTCGAGAGGAATCTTGCAGTAGGTAATAACCTTGAGGACTGAGTCCCAAGCAGTGTGAATCAGAAAGAACTGAAACATGGGAGGCATGAAAGGTCTGCAGAAAGGCAGATAGTTTAGGACAGAAGGCCTTGGAGGACAGCTAGACCAAAGCCAGCCCTGTGCTTAGAGGCAATGTCCAGACTGTAATGCTTGGTAAAGTGTGGACAGAGCTCCAAGTGACCGTCGCACAGATGTCTGCGGCAGACACATTCCTGAAGCAAGCAGTAAAAGCAGCCATGCCTCTGGCAGAATGCTGCTTAACCTCCCCCGGGAGGGTTTTACCATACATCTGTTAACAGAACACAATACAGTTTGCCGACCACTTGGATAAACACTGTCTGGAAACTGCTGCACCCTCTCTTTTGGGTATAAAAGAAACAAAACGTTGATCTGATTTTGGGACAGATTTAATACAGTTAGTATAGTAACACAAAATTCTAACATCCAAAGTATGCAGAATTGCCTCCCCCTGATTGGAATACTCAGGGTAATACACCGGCAGTTGAATGGATGGATTCAATGTGAACTCAGAAACCACTTTTGTTAAAAAAATGAGGATTGGTAAGCAGAGCCACCCAGTCTCTGTGAAAAATCAAATAAGGCTCCTTACACCACAGGGCCTGAAGCTCGGAAGTAACTGCAACTAAAAAGAGCACTTTCCAAGATAAATAGTGCATATTACAACTGCCAGCCAGTTCAAAAGGAGGCAGGGTAGGTCTCTCTAAATTAAAATTTAGATCTCAAGGTGGTGCTGGACTGTGCACCAGGGATTTCAAGTGGAGGATTCCTTTCAGAAAGGTTTTGGAGACCTCCACCTGAGCCACAGATTTGTCCTTCACCAAGGTGTGGTAGGCAGATAGCAGACAGGTGAACCGTCAGCGAAGAGTAACTCAGGCCCAGGTCGGAGAGATGCAGCAAGTACTCCATGACCTGAGGAACAGGGCACAAGAAAGAGTCCTAACCCTTCAACGTGGCTCAAATGGAGAATGCTTCCATTTCATAGCATAGGTCATCCTTGTGGAAGGCTTTCTAGCCTCCACAAGGACTTGAGCCACTCTAGAGGAGACTCCAAAGCATGAAGCAGGCATGGCAGAAGGTGCCACACATGAAAGTGAAGGGACTTCCGCACTGGATGGACCAGCATGCCTCTCTCCTGAGACAGGAGAGCATGGCAGAGGGACAGGGGAACAGGAGGTTCCACTGCAAGCTGCTGGAGAAGCAGAAACCATATCTGGCGAGGCCAATACGGGGCAATCAGAATCATGTAAGCCCCCTCTGCTTGAAGTCTGAGCAGCACCCTCTGCAGAACGGGAAAGGGAAGGAAGGCATATAAAAACCTCCCTGTCCAGCAAAGAGATGGCACATCTCGCCAGAAAGCACCATGCCTGGGAGCGAGCGAGCAAACCCTGGGTAGTTTTGTGTTGTATGGGGAGGTGAACAGATCCAGGTCTGGACGACCCCATAGGTCGACTATATCTTCGACCACCACTTGCATGAGCTCCCACTGGTGGGCTCGTATTCTGGTGCAGCTGACACTATCCGCTAGGACGTTTTGCACAGCTGGAATGTGAACCGCCGTGAGGTGTATTCGATGCAGAACTGCCCAATTCCAAACCCACATCACCTCCCGGTAGAGTGGATACGAGCGAATGCACCCTTACTTGTTTTGGTACCGGACTACATACATATTGCCCAGATGGACTAATAGTGGGCCCTGACATGGCAAGTGCTGAAAGGCTTAAAGAGTATACAGCACTGCCCTCATCTCCAATACATTTATGTGTAAGGAGAGTTCTGGCTGAGACCACAGTCACTGAGTCTTGTGGGTCTCCAGATGAGCCCCCCAACCCATCCCTGAAGCATCCGTAGTCAGGGTCTGGACTCGGGGTGGGGGGGTACTGGAAAGAGACCCCCCCCCCCGGTAAGGTTGCTGAGATCCTGCCACCACAGGAGATCCTGTTGCACTAAATTGGAGATCATGATTATGTGGTCTAGGTCATCCAAACTCTGATCCCAATGCACCCTGAGGATCCACTAGGAAACACGCATGTGAAACCTGGCCAGAGGGACAGTGGGGATGGCCGTTGCCATAAGGCCAAGGAGCCAGAGACCCGACCAGGCTGAAACCCACATGCTGGAGGCTATTAGGTGGGCCTGCCTGTGTAAGGCTTCCACCCTGTCCTGAGGGAGGAAAGCCACACCCTGGGCCATATCCAGCACCGCTCCAATAAATTGGGAGAAGCTGGGAGGGGACAAGTTGGGACTTGGGATAGCTGACTGTAATCCCCACTTGCGTAAAAAGGGCCAGGGTAGCGGAAAGGGAAAGTTCCAGCTGCTCCCTCAATGCAGATGATAGAAGCCGGTCGTCAATGTAGGGGAGGACATAGTGGCCCTGGCATCTCATGGCCACCGCCACTACTGTGAAGCACTTGGTAAAAACCCAGGGTGCCAAAGACAGGATGAAGGGGAGGGCCTTGAACTGATAATGTTCCCCCTGAAAGGAGAACCTGAGGTAGTGGCGATGGGTCTGACAAACTGGGATATGTAGACAGGCATCCTGCATGTCCAGGGTGCAGAGCCACTGTCCCTTGTGCAGGAGGGGCAGAAGACCTGGGACAGTCAGCATACAAAACAGTCTGTACTCTATGTATCGGTTTAGAGTGCCGAGGTCCAGAATTGTATGTAAATCTCCCTTTTTTTTTTTGGCACCAGGAAGAAGTGGGAGTAGTACCCCTTTCCTACCTGGTTTGCCGGAACGGGCTCTATGGCTTCTTTATGCAGAAGGGTCTCGCGTTCTTCCCTTATGAAGGGAATGTGCGCCTTTGGATAGTGAGATACCCCTGGAGGTTTGATCAGGGGTCTCTCCAGAAGTTCAAATGTGTGGCCTTGACTCACCAACTGAAAGACCCACAAATCTGTGGTGACTGTCTCACATCCTGGCAAGTGACTGGCGAACCTTCCGACCACTGGCTTCCCTGTTGGAACAGAACCGGGAGGAGTGTGCCATGAGTCAAGAGGGAGGGTTGAGAGAGATGACCCTAAGGCTTTCTGAGCTGTGGCTGCGGCTGAAGGTGCCCTATGTTTGGTCTGGCTGTTTGCTGCTGTTTCATCCACCACTTGGTCTAGCGATGAAATGGCTGTCTGGCCTTAAACCTGGGGAGATATATAGTATGGACCAACGGTAAGGCTTTGCCCTTGTCCTGAAGGCTGTCGATTATGTCCTGGGCATCGCCCCCAAAGACGACAGAACCCTGGAATGGGGCATCCTGAATGGCCACCTGGACATCAGGTGCCATGCCTGATACCCTTAGCCAGGAATATCTCCTGAAGCAAACCACCGTAGCGGTGCCCCTGACCGAAAAGTCCACCGCATCATATGTCGCCCTCAGTGAGTGGCAACAGAAGATTTTAGCGGACCTGATAGTGTCCGCCAGAACGGTCTTGGACTCTGAGTCTGGCATGGCGTCAATGACAGGCTCTAGTTGACGAAACAGAGACTTCTGGTAGACTAGCATGTGCGCCATGTAATTGAGGGACAGCATGGAGGAAGAATAGAATTTCTTCTCAAATTGGTCCAGCTGCCTAGACTCCTTGTCAGGAGGGAAGGTGCTCATGTATCTCAGTTTGGTGGACCTGTCATGAGGTGATCTTTCCCCTCTGGTGTTCTATATGTCCTGTCAGCCTTTTTGCCACCACAGGAATGGAAGAATGCATCATCCAAATGGTAGAAGCCAAATCTTCATGAGGCTCTAACCACGGGGGTGTAAGGCAGGGGTGTAGCCAGAAATTTTTGTTTTGTACACAGTCTCCCCCACAATTAAAAAATGTACACATCATCTCCAAATGGTATCCCCTTCCAAACAAGTCAGATTGTTGTCAGATGATTCTTCTAATCTCTAAGGAGGTTATACATGTATCTGTCTCCTAAACAACAGATGTTTAAACAGAGACACTCCTCAGTGGCCTAAACTAACCCAAATACTACAGATTAGAATGAAAATTTTAACAGAAGGGCATATAGTTTGTGATAGGCACTCAACAAAACTGTACATAAACGCGTACTGTGAGTATGCCTGCCTACGCCCTTGGTGTAAGGACAGGTGTTGTCTCCTGTATATCCAGGTGCTCAGCTGCTCTCAGACGCTTCGAGTCCTGTGCGTCAGTCTTCCATTCGTAAGCCTCAGCTATCTGTTTCAGGAGGTCAGCGAATGAAGGGTCCTCCGGGAGCGATTTGGGGGACTCCTTGGGCTTGGGCTCCTCTGGAGAGGGAGCCTCAAAACCCGAAACTGAGGAGGGCCCAGACTAGGATTCCGAATCTGAGGAATCTAAAGACCTGATGATGGGACTTGAAACATCCTGAGACCTAGGAGGAATACTGTCCAACACCGGTCCAGTCGAAGGACCTTGTGTCAGGCCCAATGCAGACTGACGTGGGTCCAGCAGAGAGAAGGACCAGAGAGTCTGATCCTGGTAAACCGAGGTAAAGGCTCTTGCTGGGTGCCATCTGTCCAGCTCCAAGACGAGTTGTGACTTGGTCTCCGACCACCAGGACTGGAGGATGGCCCAGAAATTCACCTGTGACTGAGGAGGTGGCGGAGGGGGCTGACAGACAGGATAGAACCCCAACGTTTAGTACCCTGATGTATGTTACCAGTGCATCAGGACACCTGATAAGAAGTAGGCAGGCAAAACTATTAAGGTGCAAAGTCAGAGGCTTAACATTTAACGGTCTACTTAGCCTTACTACTGTATATAACTAAAAGACTGAATTAACAAAGGACCCAAAACAAGAAAATAACAGGACTATTTCAAAAACACATAAATCAATAAACTACAGTTAACAGAATTTACACGTCCAAATTTACAATTATGTTACAGTTATATTAAAAAAAAAAAAAAGAGTTTATTTTCCCTTTATAAAATGGATTATGAACGCTGCTCCTTGTCTTGGTCAAAGCACAATATGGTACCATGTGAGTGACCCAGATCTAGGAGTGAGCCCCTGGTCTGCCACAGTCAGGTGGTCTATGGCTGGGGAGTAACCCCAACAGCAGCACTTCCTGAACAGTGAAGGGCAGCACCTTGCTTCTCTGTTGCAGCAACCCTCTGTTGTTGGCCAAGGAGCTCAGCTTTCTCCAAAGGGATGCTTTGGAAGCAGCACTGTTGCACAGTGCTGGTGGAAAGGAAAGGGGATAATGGGGCAAAAACAGCAACCCTAACTGCTGCCAGCCTTGGGTACTACACTGCAAATGGGACGGTGTCAGGGCTGGAATGTTCACTGGTAAGACCAAAGAAGAATGCTGGGGGAGGGGGGTAAAACATGTCACCTGGTACAACGGGGTTCGTGTGAGAACCCTGGGATCCCAAGCTGAGCCCAGTTGGGGCCACTGTCACACAGATGATTGTACTGTTGAAATATTATTCATTAAACACACTTTACAAAAGTATCAATGTGCTGTACATCGCAAAAATACAAAACTGTCACGACAAGTAAAAGCACAAAGCGAGAATAAATACAATACAACTTAATAACAAACAAATATGTTCACACTGCTCAAAGGAGAGCAAGTAAGTCAAGGGAAATAGTAGGGAAGTAGGTAGGGGTTAGACAACAGCAACTACCTATCTGGGGTCGGTCTCCAGAGGGACTAAAGCTCCATAAGGGTAGCAGGGATAGCTATGTGCGTAACATATGGAGAAGAGGCATGCAGTGTGTGTGTGTGTGTGTAGTGTTGGTGGGAATTCTCAGAAGCTAGGCTGGTGACCAGAGGGGTTCCACAGGGCTCGGGCCGGTGTTGGGTTACATCTTCAGTGACACAACAGATGGGATCAAGCGTAAAATCTTTCTGTCCACAGACAACACAAAGCTCTGTGGTGGGGGGTGGTCACAGAGGAGGGGGAAAAGGAACTAATGGACAACTTGTCTAGGAGTGATCCGACATATGCAACTGGAGTTCAACAATAAAAAAGTTCAAGGTTATGCACTTAGGGACAAGGAATCCAGTGACCAAATACTGGCTGGGTGGTGTGCAGGTCACCATGTCTGATGAAGAAAAGGACCTGGGGGTTACCATCAAGAGTAACCTGAAGCACTCGGCACACTGCAGGAGAGCAGCAGCAAAAGCAAATCGGATGCTGCGTTGCATAGCCAAAGGGGATTACCAAAAGGAAGGCGGAGGTCATACTACTGCTGTACAGATCACTGGTAAGACCGCACCTAGATTGCACAGTAGAGTACAGTAAGCAGTACTGGTGCCCTTACCTTAAGAAGGATGACAATTTGTTGGAGACAGTCCTTAGAAGGGCGACCAAGATGATCCAGGGCCAGCAGTGCAACACCTACGAGGAGAGGCTCAGGGGGCTCAACATGTACTCCCTTGAGAACAAGGGGGATATGACAGATTTTCAAATACCTTAAAGGTATTAACAGGTTGAATACAGTCCAAGGGCCTCTTCAGTCTTAGTGGGAACAAGTCCACTAGGGGGCTTAGTCTAAAGCTGGTGGCGAGAAGATTCAGGGGGGAGATGGAGGAGGCACTTTTTCCATCGAGAGTGTGCTGGCCAAGTGGAACAAGTTAGCAGAGGAGGTGGTCTCCCTGAAAACAATGGACAGCTTCATGACAGAACAGGACAGAATGAAGGGGAAAGATGCTGGGGTGGGGAATTTGGGAGGATGGCAGGTCCCACTGTAGACATGGAGTGGCCTGCACAATTGAGCAGACAATTCAGACCATAAGGTCTTTATCTGCTGGCATCTTTGTATGTTCGTATGTATGTTCATATAAGAGACAAGAGGGATATTAAAGGTGAAACTGTCAGGTTAAAAAAGGAGGGGGTTGGGCAGAAAGAGAAGAGAAAGCGGAGGTGCTCAATAAGTACTTCTGCTGCATTTTCGCTACAGAGAAGGACAGATCAATGCCACAAGGGAAGAGAGGGAGGGATGGGGATGAGCAAGGAGGAAGTTACTGACAACAAAATAGAGGTGCTCAGAGTGCAAAAGGCCCTAAAGAGGGGCAAATCCCCAGGGCAAGACAGAGTGCACCCGAGGGTCCTAAGGGAACTGGCGAAGATGCTGGTAGGGTCCTGGCAGACCTGTTTAACACCTCTCTCGAGTCCCGGAGTGTGCTCTGGGACTGGAGAATGGCACATATGGTACCTCTCCATACAAGCGGTCCAAGGGATGAGCCGGGGAACTACAGACCAGTCAGTCTGACCTCAGCAGTAGGGAAACTGATGGAGACCATCCTGAAGTAGAAACTGGTAAGCTTTTTCAAAGGAAAAAGGGCTGCAAGGCGACAGGCAGCATGAGCATGTTTTAGGGAGGTCCTGCCAGACTAATCTTGTTCAACAGGGTGACCAAGACAGTGGACAGGGGCCAGGCAGATGATGTCCTGTATCTGGACTTCAACAAGGCCTGTGACACTGTACTTAATAGGACACTGATCAGGAAGCTGGAGGACCCAAGGGTGGGGGCCCAGATCATTAGATGGGTCAAAAACTGTTGAAGCACACAAGCCAAAAGGTGTTGGTCAGTGGGGAGGAGGTGGGATCCTCAGAAGTTAGGATGGCAATCAGTGGGGTCCCACAGGGCTCGGTGCTCAGTCTGGTGTTGTTAAACATCTTCATTACACACACAGCAGATGGGATCAAGGGTAAAAACTGCCTGTATGCGGACAACACAAAGCTGTGTCGGAGGGTGCCCACAGAGGATGGGAGACAGGAAATAATGGACGACTGACTAGGTTACAGAAGTGATCTGGTACTGGACAACTGGGGTTCAATGCTAAAAAGTGCAAAGTTATGCACTTAGAGGCAAGGAATGCAGAGACCAAATGCTGGTTGGGTGATGTGTAGGTCACCAAGTCTGAGGAAGAAAAAGACCTTGGGGTTATCACCAACAGTGACCTGAAACACTCAGCGCACTGCAGGAGAGTAGCAGCAAAAGCAAATCGGATGCTGGCTGCACAGCCAGGGAGATCATCAGCAGGAAGGCAGATGTCATAATACCACGGAACAGATCACTGGTATGACCACACCTAGAGTACAGTGGGCAGTACTTGTTCCCTTATCTTAAGGAGAATGTCGACTTACTGGAGACAGTCCAGAGAAGGGTGATCAAGATAATCCAGGGCCAAAGCCAGCCCACTGGCACAGCGGTTGGATTTCTGCTTGCAACACCAGCGACCCGGGTTCGGAAATGGACCCGGGTCGTCAGAGGGCCGGCCAGGGGAGAAGGATAGAGCATCCTATGGGCGTCTCTCCTCCTCAGTGGCAGGGAGGGAAAAGTGTCTGGCGCAATGAGGCTGGGAGTCACGCTCCCAGCACTGGAAATCATAGGAGGCGGGGGTGGATGCTGGGCGTCATTGCAGTCCCTACTCCAAGAATACAGGAAAAAGGAGCAGGCAGGCGGGTCCACTGTCTAAGTGAAGCCCTCCTGGGGCTTCAATTAGCCGCCATCACCACCCCGACTAGTTACTTGTCCTTGGCATGGATGAGGAACCCGATGCCATGAGCCGCCCCTCAAGGGGTAGCCGGGGTGACTGGGGACAAGTGGCAGCCAGAGCAGCGGTGAAGTCCCAGGGGCCGTGACCAGGGCTGATGGCTGACAAGTGGACACAAGAAAAAAACAAAATAAACAAAAAAAAAACAAAGATGATCCAGGGTCAGTAGGGAAACACCTATGAGAAGAGGCTCAAGGTGTACTTCCTTCAAGATAGAAGGAGGAGGGCGATATGATTGAGACCTTCAGACACCTTATAGGTATTAACAGGGCGACTACAGAGGGCCTCTTCAGTTTCAATGGGAACACATCCACTGGGGGGCACACCCTAAAGCTGGAAGGGGGAAGATTAAGGAGGGAGATGAGGAGGCACTTTTTCACCGAGAGAGTGGTGGCCAAGTGGAACAGGTTGCCAGAGGATGTGATCTGCTTGAAAATGGTGGATACCTTCAAGACAAGATGGAACAGAATCAAGGGAAAGTTGCTGGAGAGAGGGTGCTTCGGGAGAGGAACTGAGTGGAGCGAGGCACATCCACTGTAGACACAGTGGGGGGACTGCACAACTGAGCAGAGAAGACAGACTATAAGGCCTTTTATCTGCTGGTGTGTTCCTATGTAAGAGCACTGCCAAAGCACACTGGGACATTTGCAAACATGCAAGGGTAGAGAATTCCAAAGAATTGGTCCAGCCATGGAAAAAGCATGATATAAACTTGTTATTACCATTTCACACACAGTTGTGTGTCCATGGGACCACTCTGCATTTCCCAGTGTGCATAGGTGGTCATTTCCAAGCATACTGTAACCCAGGGATGGGATGATTTTATCTAGTTGCAACAAACTCCAGGATGAAAGAATATCATCTTGAGTTGCTGTTTTTGTTTGTTTGTTTGAACAGTCAAAATAAACTCAAGCACAATATTTGTATGTTACTACTCAACACACAGTGCCACACAGCATGTACCCATTACCGGCATGCATTTCAGAATCCTAGATCCAAACTGGGAGAAGGCTTCCCTGATGAATCCACCTCAAAATGTAATATTTTCCTGTAGGAAAGACAGCTAATCATGAAAGGTAACAAAGATTTCAAAAGCACTAAAAGGCTTCCAACTGTTGTACCTGTCGAAAATTATTTCCTTTAAAAGACTTTTTCACACAGACCTCTGAACTCAAGAAGGGAACACCTGGCCAGTTTTATGACTGCCCATATTTCATAGAGGGGACAGCAGCTTTGAAGCTGTAATTTAATCACATCAACAAGAGCTCGCTTTCATCTGTCTCCCCCAACCAAAACACACAAGCCTGATCAGGCACAGTGTATATGTTGGGGGAGGGGAGGGGAGAGATGGACTGTGCCTTCAGCTCTTTAACCTGCCCCAGAACATGAAATAGTGTCCCAGGCAAATCCCAGTAACAGGCCTAAATGTGTACTGGTTATTGCCATTTGTTCATACAGAATCAGTTTGACCTTTGACACTAACTGGACATTTCAGAGGGACAAGATCACAGCTGCCAAAGCTGGCTTCAGATCTTGAGCTGCAAACTGGTGGCTCACACATGCACCAAAAGCAAAACATAAGACAGCCAAACACAATACCAAACTATTTCAGGCAACGTCTTCTAGAAGTCACAAGAAGCAAACGATGCATTAGCCATGCATTTCCTCCTTTCTTGGCTATTACCCATCATGCTACACAGCTCTGTGTGAGAGTGTCGGCAGTTCCCAGAGAAGAGCAAGCGGTCAGGATCCGTGGTGTGGGCTAAGGTTGTCCCATTTGTTTTTGTTTTTTTATTTTAAAAATAATGTTTTTGTCCCTCAATAGCTTACAAATGGAGCCGCATCCTCAGAGTTGGCGTTGGCAGCCGAGAGAAGCAGCGTCAGAGCAGCAAGGCCCCCATGTCATCCCTTCTACCACCGTCTCCAGCGCCATCTCCAGCCAGCATCTCTCGCCTTCTCCTCCTCTACTTCACACGGGCCAGGGCTGTGAGTCAGCAGCAGCACCACTGGCCAGATGCTGACCAACTGAATCTAAATAAATAAAACAAAAAAGTTTGTTTTCTGCGCCGCAGAGGACGCGGCGGGGCAGACAGGAGTCTTTTTCTTCTTTCTCCACCAAGCTCACTGTTTAAAATGTAATGTGGTGAAAAAATGCAATGCCGCAACTAAATAAAATTAAGTATGGGGTGCAGTGTGTAACACTCGAATTTTACACACACCCTCGTTGCTGGATGACTGCATAAACCCCTCAGGTGATGTGCCATCCAACAACTCGGGTGTGTGTAAAATTCTCATTACACACTGCACCCCATACTTTATCCTATATTTAATGCATGCCCCAGGGATGTAGTAAGGCACGAGGCTGAAGGCTGAGTGCCCTTATGCCTTGGGAAGTGCCATAAATAAGCAATAAGGGTATGAGATTATAGAGGTTTAATCCACACCCTGAGTGTGTTGTGAGGCACAAGGCCGTAGGCCAAGTGCACTCACAGCACCTGAGGCATGGATTAAATCCCTGTAACCTCATACCCTGCAGTGGGTTACCACACGGGTTATTTAAAAATAAAAATTGACAAGGTTTTTTTGCTCTTTGAATAGGGAAAATCTGAGCGTATCCTGCTGATTTGAAAAAAGTTCCCATAACTCATGCATACGTTATATGGTTTATGAACATACAAATGCCAGAAATAAGAGTCCTGAAATGATTTCTGACATTTGTATGTTCATCGCTCGTCTATCTGCATGAGTCACTTTGCTAATGAAGTCCCAGTACAGTAAGCCTCTGCTGTCTGTCTGTCTCCCCCTCCCCAACAACGAGAAGAGAAGGGGAAGGGGAACATGAGAAGCACGTGCTGGAACCGCAGCATAATGATTCATGTGTATGTTAATTATTTTATGAAGATACAAATGTCAGAAATCATTTCAGGACTCTAACCTTCACAAAATTTGCTCTACAACTGTAATATGCAAGTCACTAAGAAAAAGTTCACATTTAGGTAACAAACGTTGCTTAACATAACAAGGATGACACTTCACATTCAGGTGACTTAAGCGGTGCTCTAGGCGCTTAATATGCCACTAACTATGCAAAACAGCAATGCTACTGCTACATGCAGAAGAACCATACTGCTGCACTCTATCTACTATTGTGTTTCTTCTTTTCTTTCTTGGAGGGTCACCATCTGGAAAACTGTCAATTAGCCACTGACTGATAGTAACATCACCAAAAAGACAAAAACTGAGCTCCATTATTGCACTGCTGTTTTGTTTCCCGTTTACAGTTATGGAAACATTGGCTGCTTTTTCCTTTGATCTGACCACGCCTGGGGTTTCCCTTTGTTCCGTGTCTCTGTGGAGGGATATTTCTCAAGGGACATTTACAAGGGATTTTCTCAGTGAAGTAGTTCTGGCACAGTAACTGTTGATTAAATAGGAGATTTAATCAACGGTCACCTGATGCTCTTTGACCAACTGAGTTGCCTTTTTCCAACCCATGTTATAAAATCTGATAATGCACACCCTGGAGGGGCCTATCACTCTTATAAAATGGCGCTAAGTAGTTTTTTGGGTGAGGAAAATGAGATTCAGCACCTGACCGCGTGTTTATAGAGATTTACTACATGGTCAGGTGATGTCTCACGGCCAATGAAATTCCTAGATTTTTTCTTGACATCTTATAAAAGTGAATATTCTGCTGAGATTCTTATCTTTTTTTATTTAATTTTTTTGCCACCCTTCCAACCTGGTTAACAAACAGTGGAAAGACCTATACAATGCCCCTAGCAAGTTTGTATGGATTGCTGAAAAGCCCAGAAATAAATGGGAAATCCTGACTAGACGGAAAGAGGGCTGGAGAGATAGGGGTTCCAGACTTTAAAACAATATTATTATGCAGCACAAATTCCACCGCTAATTGATATTTCAAGAAACAATGAAGACATGGGATGAGTTCAGACAGAAAATTTCTCTCTTTACAAAACCCTCCCTGGATACTTCCCTTGGATGACCATCCCCAACTGTCTCAGAACAGTAATTAATCTCTGGTATAAAAATTACACCACAGGTCTGGGCACACACGAAAAGAATGGCAAAAGCCCCAGCACTCACAAGGGCTTTTTTACCAATAGCACGTACACCAGGATTCATTCCGGCCACTTTGGTTAACACTTATAAACTGTGGAGCACAGGGAACCTACACCTACTCTTACAGCTCTGGAGTGGACCAGTATTTAAAGACGTCCCTTCCCCCACAAAGAGATTATCACTTAAGGTAAGGGGATATGTTTAGCTTTCTCCAGCTCAGAAGCTTCTTTAACAAAGAAGAGACCCGTGCATGGTACTGAGTGCCCCTCCCCCACAGATTCTCACATACGTGGAGCAAGCAGCCCCTTCAGACCCCAGACCACACAAATGTCTACTCCATCAGCTGCTTACGGCAGAGGTGGGAGTGGCATCAGTGGGCAAAATACAAACTAATGGGAAAAAGAGGCTCACATTAATATAGAGCCTAAACAATGAAAACAGATCTCTTTTTTTTTGGGGGGGGGGGGCATCCATTAAACTACAGCTGCTTCCTTGTAGAGAGACTTGGAATGGAAAATTACAAACACTTTTTTTTTCTTGCTCCCTCAATATCCAAACACGTCTCCAACACTGGTACAGACAGGTGCTGGAGATGCTGTGGAGGGGTTGGGGCTCCTCATCCTACTTACTGAGCATGCCCAGAACTTGGTCAACACTGGACGGAAGTCTGCAAAGTAACCCACAATATGCTAGAATCTTGCCTCCCACCAATGCTCCAAAATATGGTCCTCAAACTTCCCCCAAAGGAAATAAAAAATATTTTATTTCTTATAATCCTAGCAGCTGCACCAAAAGCCATCACCAGACGATGGCTAGCCCCGGAATCTCCTACCATCGTGAAGATGCTCAGCATTTGTGAACAGATCAAGGAAATGGAGGTTGTCACAGCATTAATTAGGATAAAAAAAAAAGAACTTCACAACTCCAGATGGCTCCTCTTTTTTGATTATAAAGAAAAAAAAATAAAAGGCTTTCGCACTTTTGAACAACTTCTTTATAACACGTGAGGGTTGTATGTATCTTCATTTAACTTTTATCTTAGTAAAGTCACATGAGAAATTTTTATTATTGTACACTAGAACAGATGAACCGATGATACATGACATGCAAAGCACTCTTTGTTTGGCTGGAGGCAAGCTTGGTTTCTGTTTTTCACCTCCAGGAGTTATGACTGTTATATTAGAACGGTGCTGTACTATTGTTACACTACCTTAAGCCAAATACTTGACCACTTGGTTGCAGGTTGCACTATTAATGTTTCTTTGTGCGAGGAACAAGCCCTGCGCTCCTACTCCGCTGGACATAAACCATACAGTATACAACACATTTGCAACCTGCTGGACAAATGATGTACTGATCAAACATACCAAAGGACAGACAGATATGCCTCTGCCGACTCAATGACCTGTGAAATCTATCTTACAAATGCTTGTCCATTGTGCAGGATACGTTTCAATGCAATGTAACCAAATGTTATATACTTTTAATAAACAAAAGTTTAAAAAAAAAAAAGTTACCCTACAAACTATAGGCAACAGTTGCAACCAAAAAACGAATAACTGAATAATAATAAAACCTGTAGTCTAGGACCAGAAGCCTTCCTCCAAGGAGCCTTAGAGACCTGACCACTCCAACCCTTTTATAATGCAAACAGAATTGATTTTCATCCATCTTCTCCAACAGGTTGCCTGATATTTTTGTCCGCTTGGATGCAGAGTCTATCCACCACAGACTACCAGAGGGGTTATCAACAGACCTCTGCTTTTCTTTCACAGGGAAAAATTATTTCCTTACATCCATTTTGGCACTGGTTAGGGAAAGTAATTTTCTGAGTCCAATCCCAAAAAGAAAACAATTTCACAAAGTATATAACCCCCACCCCATTTTGCATAGTTAATATCTTTTCTAATTATTTTTAGGTCAAACATAATAGGCGAGTTTTTATTCTCTAGTTAATATATTTAAAGGAATTTTCCAATCTACACATCTGGGCTTCATAGCCCAATACCTTATGGCAGTGTTAACCATTTGCTGCCACAAGTATCATTTCTAACTGTGTCCTTTTAGGTAGGGAAGGGACTGTAACTGCAGCTGAACCCACGGCCAGCTGATCCTTCCACTTCTCAGTCTGCCAGGCCGCGCTCAGACATTTTGTGATGTCTAAGCAGGGAGAGCGTTATTGAGTCCATGAAGTCATATGGGGACATTTGTCAGTGCTTTTTCTAGCAGTTTAAACAATCTTAAAAGGAAGATGGAAGCCACCTCTCAACTGCGGTGGCTTTCATCTTCCTCTAAGATTGCTTAAACTTACGTAAAAAGGCATTAGAAAAATGTCCCAATAGACTTGGATGGGGCATGCCCTGAGTTCTTGCTGCTTAGGTGTCACAAAACGGCTGGCCGTGGGTACAGCTGCAGGTACGATCCCTTCTCTACTTAAAAAGGACACAGTTAAAAATTATACTTTTAGCAGCAGTTGGTTAACACTGCCATAAGGTACTGGGCTATGAACTGAAGCCCAAACAATTTCTAACAGGTTGGAAATTCACTTTAAATGTATGTGTGTACGTATACACACACACACACACACACACACACACACACACATACATACATATATATACATACACACACACACACACACACACACACACACACACACACACACACACGTGGCTACAGACAGGATAAAAGGTTGTTAATCCCCCAGCAGAAAAGCAGTTTGGGCATGCTGCAAACCGTTTTAGGATCCCCAAAATACGGAATAGTTTGACAACTGAAATAACTTGTGCCCTCCAGCTTAAGCATGTCCAAATTAAAACTGAAGCATCACTTTTCCCTTTCCTGCACTTGGCCAAACTGCAATGTTACTACTTTGAACGTCAGCCTTCTTGTACTGCCAGACTGTATACTGCTGTACTGATGACCGCTCTACGTTTTGTTGCTATTGTTTAAATTACTGCTGCCCTATTCTTCCAGTGTCTCCTTCCCCATCCCCCACCTTCCCCCCTTCAGCTCACATCTATAAGTGAGACTTGCACGAGTCTTATGAGTCTCAGTATTGCTTGCCTGTTAAAATAGTTTCAATAAATTGCAGCAGGAATTTAGTATCCCCACCTCAGATTTTTATGGCTATTTGCAGATCAGACACTACATCCAAGCTGTAGAGAAGTGCGCACCGGAGCTGAGGTTAACCTGGCCTAGTTCACTCCTGGAGTTGTTTCAGGAACTTCTTAGTGGTCGCCCCCAATCACCTAATTTCCAAATTATATGCAGCAGGGGTACCGAATGGCCAGTAACCTAGATCTCGAATACAAGCCCGCTGGGAAAAGAATTTAGTCTGAAGGACGAGGTACCGAACTGGGAGGGGATATGGAGGATGGCGCACAAAACCACAGCCTCGCCCTCTTGGAGGGAGTTCAGATGGCAAATGCTGACAAGATTTTTCAGAACACCAGTGGTAGTTAAGCACTTCGACCAAACTCATTCAGACAAGTGCTGGAGGGGCTGTGGGCAAGTGGGTTCGCATGAACATACTTTCTGGAGTTGTCCCAAGGTCAAGGGTTTTTGGAGCCAGGTGGCTCGAGGCTTGGGGCAGATCTTTCAGACAGAAATTCCGGAGCAGCCCCGTTATCTTTTATTAGGGGACCTTCCTCCTGGCATGAAGGGCCCAAAAGCCAAATACTTGTTCCCAATTCTCCTGGCGGCAACGCAAAAGGCAATTACGAGGCTGTGGCTAAGCGAGGCATCCCCTGGAGAGGAGCAATGGCTAGACGGCTGTAATCAGATTAAAATAATGGAGGCGCTCACAGCCAACCTAAACCTAAGGCTTGAACAATTTAAGTCTCACTGGTTCCCCTTGTTTGAATTCTTGGGGGTTAGGGAAGGGGTTGACACCTTGGAAATCCTGGCTAGAGAAGCTCTGGATTGAGAGCAGGAGTATTTCGGGTTTGGTCCTTCTAAGGAAATAGGGACCGGAATGTACCGTAGGGGTATGGCTTTATGAGGTCGACACAAGGTCACCATCTGCTGGGGGATAGGGTATGAATAGGCTGTTATTACCCGGTTGACTGTTTCCCTCACTTTTTTTTTTTTCTTCTCTTCATCTTCCCTTCCTATGTCTGTTTATAAATGATTAAAGGATTAAAGATGGGATTATTAAGTTATAACACAGACAGAAGTGTAGAGTTGAGTTATAAACTAGCTTGGATATTTTTACTAGCTGAGCGGAGTATTTGATAACATTTTTGGCTGAATTCACAAATGAACTTAAGACTGCTACGATGTAAACGAAGTTGGTACAGGAGTGACTTCTGTCCAGGAGAATGTATTGTTCTTTTTTAATGCTTTCTTTTCACTCTGTATAACCTGTTCCTTATTGAAAAAGTGGAATAATAAAAATTACAATTTCAAAAAAAAAAAAAAAAAAAAAAAGTTGATAGATATATAGACACATACATCTCTACAGTTGATTATTAATTGACAATGAAACAACTGTAATATGTTTACTGTATGCATTGTCACATGTAGTCTACTATACATCTGTTGCAAAGGAATACTGGGGAAAGGGGTTTCAGTGGTTGATTTTAACACTGTTTTGTACAGTCCAGACTGCTTTGGTTTAGTGTGACTCGCTTCCATGTATCCCCGATTTGGCCAGTGATTTTTTCTGTTTTTAGAGCCCAAGATATGAAGTGGGGGCCTCAGCACCAGAATATTCTGTAAAATGTTGCAATCTTGTCCAAAATTGTTTCCCTTGTAACAAATGTGCAAGTGCAACCATCAGCGGAACAGCAACACTCTGGTCTTGCTTCCTGTCAGCCAATCCGAAGTGGCCCCCGGGCTTTCGCAGTGTTTGATGACACACAGGTTCTGTACTGTATTGCAGCTAAGCAATGCCAATGAGCTTAGGCAGAAACAGTTAAAGCTTCACATACAGAACTAACTGGAAAAGTAAACCACTATATAAATCAAACACGAAATGACTAGCAATATGCAATGTATTCCACTTGCTTGTAAGGCGGGAGGGAGAAATAAAACTGACAGGCTGTATAAGAGGAGGACTAGGACCAGAGCAGAACAAATTACTTCATCGATGTGCGAGTTACAGCTGGCACAATTAGGGCACCACAAAACCCACTCCGCTTCATAATGGCTACAGTGTCATGTCATTACAAAAGTAGGGATGGCGAACACCTCACGAACAGCATGTTCTCGAAAGACAAGCAAACTGGCTGGCAATCATGACCAGTCTGTTGCAGACTCCAATTTTTCAGATAGCGCTGGACATTTTTTCAAAGTGCAGCTCTGATCTCAAACCAACCTTTTACTATTCAGCTGTGCCTCATAACTCGGACAATGTAGGACAAGCCTGGCTTTTTCCACTCTGAAAAATTATCTAACAACATAAGGAAGCCCACACCCAGGAATACTAAAGGGAGGAAACTGAGAAACTGTCCAAAAGAATTAGCATGTTTTCTACCACATGTCATGCAGCATGTATTTAACACAATACAACTTGCTAGCTGGCTTTGTGAGCCTTGCACCACCCTGAAAACTAAACTGTGTAACTTTATGACTCATCTCCCCTGACCCTCACCGCCATAACTTTTAGTGGTATGTAACTGCAATACAACCCAAGCATAATAATTCTGAGTACACACAAGTAAATCCCCAGAGGTCTGACTGATGATTTTTTATTGCTGAGTACACTTGCAGTATCATGGAAAGGACACTCAATTAAAAAACAAATCTGTTCTCACAAACAGAAGAAAAGAGCACAAGGAGGTACATAACAGCCTTAGATACAAATGGGGAAAAGAAAGGTGGAACAAGCATGTTTTATTGTATTTTCTACAGAGGGGTTTTATTCCAGCCAGGCTACATCCGTCCATCTGGCTTACCACGACCACCCAACCCAATCTGCCACGTCAGTCACTTGTGCTCCACCACGGCTCATGGCTCTCCACCTAGTCAAGCCACCCCTATGGCAGGGACTCAGAGGGAAGGCCGTGCCTCAAGACAAGTTCTAGGATCTGGTGTTGTGGATGGGTGCCAGGCTTCATGGAGTGCAGCCCAAAGGTACCACTGTCAAGTCATTCTGATGAAGACTGCTGGTTACTCCCATGGTTTTGGCCCCTTCCACCTTCCCAACATCAAAACACCCTAGCGGCGGCCTTGCATGTCCCAGCCGCACTGGGCACAAGCACCCCCACTTGCGAAGTAGCAGGCTCTCCCAGTCGCCACAAGGGGTCACTGTTTCAGCAGGTGCTCCCATCACGGCCAACTTGCACTGCTGTTGGCAGCACTACCCAGCCATGGCTGCAACCAATTCCTGCGTCCCCTGTCTGCTCCCAGATCTGAGTCACTAGCACAGAAGCATGATGCCCTTCCTGGGCCATCGAGCAGTCTTGAACAAGTCTCTTTTAAATAGCACTATTGCACAGAAGGGTCCCACAACCTGAGATCTGTAGCTATTTTTTCTATAAGTTAAAGAACAACAGTCTTGGCTAGAGTTAACTCTGTGTGCTTCCAAAATTAAAGCTGAATGAAGGAAGGGGTCAAGCAACATAATATCACCCTGTATTAAAACATTATCTGATTTGAACTCTCCAAGGAGCTCCAAACAGAGCAGCAACCCATAGCTCTCAAGTGTTCTCAGTTTGAGTGATGTCCCTCATTTTACCCCTCAGAACTGATCTGTGTCACATCTGTCAGACATGGAAAATGTACTGCCCACACAGAGAACATGTTGTCAATTCAAACACTGCAAGAGAAATTCATAATGATTATGATGCTAAAACAAAATGAAACTCTCAACCAAAAAAAAAAACAGGCACTTGTCTTCCAGTATTTTGAACTTAAATGTTGATATTGATGATGAATGCCACATTTTGAGGCCAGTATCCCACATTTCTGTGAAAAAAGCCGAGAGGCATGTGGCAACCTGAAGTTATTTCTGGAGTCAAAATCATGTCAGGCAAACCACCCAATGGCACTGAGGGCTGAGGTGCTGGTCACCTGCACCTCACACCATGCTAGCAACCGGTGTTTGGGAGCGAGCACAGGTCGCCGGGAGTTGGCAGGGGAGGAGAGGGATCGAGCATCCGATGAACTGCTCTCCCTTTCCGGGGTGAGGGGTCCAAGACAGTCAGTGCCTGACTGCCCCCTGGCGGAGGCTGGAGGACAAAGATGCACAATGTACATTGGGAAGGAGTTGGGGACAGACGCCAGCAAGGGGCGTGTCATGAAGTAATGCGTGGTCCGGCCGCCAGCATCATTGCACACCACACTCAGAGAAGAAGAAAAATAAAAAGAGAGGAAACTAGGGGTTTCCTGCCGGGCTGCTTGATGGCCGTCCTATGGTGCGCTGGCCTGGGACTTGCCGATCTGGATCCGGACGGCGGGTGAGTGACCACCTCACTGTGGGGGGTAAGCCGCAGGGCTAACATCACAGTCCTAAGGGCGAGATGCACATGGACGGCGGCTGGAGTCCCAGAGGTTGCCTGTAAGGGGAGCAGACCAGGTAAGCCAGTAGAAATAAGAAGCAGCCAGCCCAGTGGCGCTGAGGGCTGAGGCGCTGGACACCACACCTCGCGCTGCGCCGGTGACCCGGGTTCAGGAGCGAACTCGGGTGGCCGGGGGTCGGCAGGGGGGAGGAAGGATCGAGCGTCCCAACGGATGTTCTCCTCCCTCAGGGGGTGGGAACCAGAAACGCATCCAGCGTTCTACATCCTGCTCATAGCAAGTGGAAGCACCGACAATTGAAGGGATGGGCGGCTCCGTAATCGGAGTCGGGAGGGGACGCCGACGGCGATGAGAGGTCTGGCGCAGGCCAGCACGCCACCAATCGGGACGACGTCCTAGTGCTCAACGCCCCAGAGGGTAGGGGGAACCGGGAGAAAAGGAAAACACCCTCTCGGGTAGCCCTAGATGATAGCCTCTGAACCATCCAGGACCACAAGAAGAGGACAGACCCCACTGTGCAGGAGAGAAGGCGGCACTCTAGGGGCAGATCCCCCCCCCCCCGAGGTGAAAACGGAGGTTGAGAGGAAGGAAGGAGTGGGCTCCGAGAGCAGGAAGGCAGAGATAAAGAAATAAAGTAAAAAAGAAATAAGAAGCAAAAAAAAAAAATTAATCATGGTATCAAAACTTCACCCGCCAACACACAATGGTCCATCCAAATACTGTATAGTGCAAATCTCTTGTCTACAGCGGACCATCTGTATCACAGTGCAATCCATTGTATTACTAGATTACCTTATCATACCCATCACTGCTTTCTGCAGCAGGCTCTCTCTCTAACGAATGCCTTTTTACTTGTACGTCTACAAGATACTGACGAACAGGGCTCCATCTCATGCAACTGAACTAACTCAATCTGCGTCGTGTTCTTATAATTTATGTTCTCCTCCCCCCCCCATCCAAAAATATCATTCTAAGGCTGGTATGCTATCAACTTGATCAACCCTCCCCATAATGGTGTTTGGGTTCCATCAGAGCAGTAGACTTCTAGCCGACTTCCCTTGTACCCCAGGAGCCGCCACTGTGGCTTCAGTCAAGCAAGGTGAAATCTACTGCTTCAAAATAACGTCCAACTAAAAGATTAAACAACGTGTCTATAAAAAATATCAGAGTGATTAGCTAATAGTTTTAATAAACAGGTTTGAGCATGAGAATAAAAAAAAAAAGAGAATGCCAGAGTATTGAAAAACGTCAACAATAACTACCTGAAGAACCTAATGAAGCCAGAGTCAGTTCCAAGCAAAGAGTCTTCTATAGGCCCTACAACTGCCCACAAAGTTGAAACCTGACTTCAAAAGGGCACTGAAGGGTTGGCCCGGTGGCGCTGAGGTTGGCTGGGCGCCACACCTGCGCATGCAGTGACCCAGGTTGGCAGTGAGCCTGGGTTGTCAGGGAGTCGGCAGGGAGGTAGAGGTTGAGCATCCGGACAGCTCTCCCTCTCCTGGGAGGGAGGGGGGTCTAGACTCGGTGTGACTGTCTTCTGGCCGGAGGCCAGAGGTACAGCAAGCATTGTAGCAGATGTCGGGGGACGAGGGAGTGGTGGCTGGCAGTGATGCCTTGGTGTAGGCTGCGTGCCACTCCTCCAGTTAAGCAGAGGAAAAACGCCTGCAGGTGCCGGGGAGACTGTGAGCCAAAGCGGCTCTGATATGCCCCTTACCTGCCCAACTACCCCGATCCGACGAGATTCAGAATTTCGGCCCGCCGCCCCACCTCGACCCCGGCTTAGGGGATAAGCCACAGCTCCATGGGGACTGAGGGTAAGCATCAGGCATGCAAGTGAGGCAGGAGGATGACTCCTTGGCGCTCCCGATGGGTCGGCACCCATGGGACATAGGCGTAGATAAATAATAATTTAAAAAAAAAAAAAGGGGGGGGGCGCTGAAGGTGAGACCCATGTCCACTCCTGCCAGGAAAAAATCTTGAATCTGGTCCACCTAAGCCTCCTTTTGCTTCATCCCCAGTTTCTTCGCCCAAGGCATTTCAAACTTTCTTGTACAAGGATGACACAGAATACTTCCTGGGAGGCCACAAGGGTGTACCTTACCTTAGTCAAATATCCAAGCTTCAGCACCTTCTCCTCTAAGAAGCATGCCGCTCTGTTGCAGTTTCACAAGATTTCAATGAAACACAAAACCCTGGCCCAAAAGATCCATGAAGTCACCGAGCTTCAATGGTCCAAAACTTGACATGCTAATTAGCTCTGAGAACCATGGCCGTCTTAGCCACTCCAGAGATGCCAAAATATAGCTTCCTCTTGATGCCTGCATCTTTCTCAGTACCTCTGGGATCAACAGCAGAGGGAGGAAGGAAAGAGACAAGTGAACAGAAAATTCTCACCAAAAATCACAAGTGTGAGACAGGGTGTCCACAGCACCCACCTGGTGAGCACTAGAAGTGACTGCAGAACCTGGAAACTAGGGCATTCTCTGGAAGCAAAGAGATCTCTCTGCAGAGTGCCAAGTAATGACACGGAATATTTCTGGATGAAGGATCACTTGCTCATCTGTTTGTCTTGTAAGTGAGCCAGTCTACCACAACACTAAGTTTCCCTACTAGATGAACGGCTGGCAGAGACAGAAGATTCTTCTCCCAGTGAAGCATCCTTAGGGCTTCCACTTATACGAGTCTGCTTTCTGTGCCTCCTATATTGTTTATGAACGTGACAATCACCGCGTTGTCCAAGCATACCTTTACTACCTGAGCCTTGACTTGATAATAAAAAAATTCAAATGGCAAGAAAGACTGCTCTCATTGGAAGACATTACTCGCAAGATTTTTTGCCTCCAGGCCGCAGATGCCATGAACTGGGATCTGGTTTAGCACAGTGTCCCAACACAAGAGACTAGCATCAGCTGTCAACACTACTTCCAGCTAGAGGTAAGAGATGCTGTTTTTAGCCGGCTCAGCGATGTGGAGGGCTGAGGCATCCATGCCTTACCTACTGCCATGCCGGTGACCCATGCTTGCTGTGCAAGTGGGACACCGGGGGTCGGCTGGGGAGGGAGAGGATCGAGCGTCCAAAGGACTGCTCTCCTCTCCCGGGGAGGAAGGACTGGCATGCCTGCTGGATGACTGCCCCCAGGTGGAGGCCGGAGGGTAGTGCAGGCCCGTGGGCACCAAGGAAGGGAGGGTGCTGCGGGACTTCCACGGACATGTGCGCAACTCCATGTACGCATGTCTGGCGTGTGCGCCCCAGCAGTGGGGATGGGAGGATAAAAAGAAACTGGAGGAAAAATCCCCTGGCTGCAGGTGACGATCGACCCTCCATAGGCTTCGCATCCAGTGACCGGGCAGAACTCTGAAGGCAAGTCCCGGTGATACCAGGGTGATGGGGCTGGGGTGGGGTCAGTCTGAAGGGGGCAGCTAACGGTGATGAGGAGATAAAAACCTATATGGAATAAAAGAGATTCTGCTTTCAAGAAGATTGCTGGGATCCTCCTCCAAGCTTATGACTGGCACATAGCAAGGAGATCCAAACTGGAACCTGATACAGTTCTAAAGCTGGAGACTAATTGCAAGGAGATTGACCTGCAGGGGCCTCATATTGAGGTGAGCCCACGGAGCTAACCACTGCTGTTGTCATCAGCACCTGAGTCTGGAGAAAGCGGCAAACTGGCACAAGTGTCCAAGATCAGAACTGTCAAATGTACTGCTGAGGATGCTTGACCCTTGAAGGATGAGAAACACACAATGTAAGTATACTGAAAACCACACACCAGGTGCTCCAGGTCCTTGGAAGGCTGAAGAGAGCGTCCTTCCTTATCCACCCATGTTGCTCCATTACTTGTAGCGTCTGTAGCACTGAATTCCTATCTGACTGTTCCAATGATGCACTGATCAGGAAATCATCTAGGTATTGGTGCACAATGGTGTGGTGTGGTATGGTATAATTTTATTCATGTTTCATATGAATAAGAAGCTCAGTTGAACAGAGCTCATTTTTAGTTAGATCCTTTTCACAGTAAATACAATTGAATAAACTTGTTACAAAAAAAAACAAAATACAAAGAGAAAATAAAATATTACCCGGTTACCAAAGACTAAAATAAATAAATAAAATAAAAACAAAAGAGCTTCAAGGCATACTGTATATTATACAGAATATGTGACGTGTAATATTTTTTGTTAAACTTTTACAGTACACAGATGTCTACATTAACCAGTATCCCAGTTGGAACAACAAACAGAATTAACCTGTGCTTTGGCTAAATTATTATTTGCCATTCCTGCTTTCACATGGCAATGCTTAACACAAAGATAACAACAAGCACAAGCAGGACCTTTGCAAAGACCCGCAGTGCTGAGGTGAGCCCAAAAAGGAGAGCCTGGTACTTAAAGTGCAGATCTGATAGCAAATCTCAGAAACCTCTGCTGTGACAGTCAAACTGAGATGTGTCGATATGCATCAGAGAGATCGACAGAGGCCAAATAGTACCCTGGCCAGACGGCTCTGATGATTGACTGCACGGTCTCAATCTAGAACTTGGTTTTCTTCACAAACTTGCTCAGGCTTTAATGGTCCAGAATCAAGAGAAAAAAAAATTTTTTTGGGGGGGGGGGGGGCCCTCTCCGGCTTGAGGGAGCCTCCTCCCCCTTCCTGTGGGTCTACCCTCACCTCACCACCAGTACTGTGCAGACTTACCTCTATGCCAGACCTTCCACATGTCAGCTGGTGGGCTGCACCTCCTGCCACAACTGGCCAGGTACATGTCGGCGGAGCGCCATTTTCCACAGCCACAAGGGTCGGGAGTCCAGCTGTAATATGTGCAAGAAGTGGTGTGATTTTTGGTATTTTATTTATTCATTTATTTTATTATTATTTTGTTAGCTGTTTGGTTCCATTTCAGTTATTCCTCACTGGGGACATGACGTGCAATGACGTCAGGGTTTACTAGGTTTGTTAGGAAAAAAGGCCAAGGCCCATTGAGAATTCCCCCACATATGAGTGGGCTAATATAAAGAAGTAGGGGTAGAAGTGAGCCAGATATCCAACGTGTTCTTAAATGGGTAAAATTTCTGAAGACTTACTAAATCTTGAGGCAAGGAATTTCATAATCTGGGGGCCAAATTGTAAAATAATTATTCCTTAGGTTAGTACTGGGCTTCTTAATCTTGATTTGTTTGTTGTGTAGCCCAGGGACTTTTCTGGCGTAAGGAAGAAAGAATGAGACCACATTGTACCATTAAATCAGAGGATTGTAAAACCTTATATATGAAGAGGATATCTCCCCTACATCTTCTATCTTGAAGTGAGTGAAGGCCTGTGGCATGTAGTCTCTCATGATAAGTTTTATGAGATAGTCCAGAAATAGTTTTTGTGGCACGTCTCTGGACACGCTCCACTTGAACTATTTTATTTAGTTTTTGTTTACCGGGTAAGTACACGAGACAAGTTTTATGCCTATTTTCAGGAACGACCCGGGAGAGTACAAAAGGGTACAACAGGTACACTGATACAGTAATTGGTTCAGACGAATACATTCAGGTACAAAAACAGGAGAAAAGACAATTTTTACAGTTTTTACATTTACATGGAAGGTACACCCAGATACATGTGCTGGGGCAAGGTATAAGTTAGAGATAAATTCAATGACCAACAGGGCTGGTGAGGATTATGAGCATAGTAACATCATAGTGTCGGTCAAGCAAGGGAGGGGGGATCTGGACGAGGACATAGCGCAAGAGTGGTGACGCCAGAGCAGAAGAGAAGAAGCCGGCACCAGTGGACACTGGGAGGCTAAGGAGGCTCAGGACATTCTCAGAGAGAAGCCACCTTAAGATGATCCCACAGGGAGGTCCGGAAACTCTTGTGAGAGGAGGCAGTACGGACTCTTTCAGGAAAGGAGTTCCAGAGCCTAGGGCCATGGACAGCAAAACTCCGGTCCCCCATGTTGGTGCGGGAAGTAGGTACACTTAGTAGGCGGGGCCTTGGGATCTAAGCAGGTAGGGAGAGGTCAGCAGGAGCAAGAAACCGGGCCAGTTCGGAGGGGTGCGGAGCTAAGTACTTTACTCACGAGGCACCCAGTGCTAAGTTAAGGTGATTAGCGAAGGATAGCCAGCCAAGCTTCTCGTAGAGCTTCGCAGTGATGGGTGGCGAGGCGGCCAGGCAAAGCGACAGATGTTGTTGTCGTTGTGCTCCACTTGCTTGGGAGGGTTTTAGAAGTATGAGCAAATATGAGGGAGCCATAGCTGAGGGAGGAAGTAGTACTCCCTGGCAAGAGCTAAGCGAGCCGCTGGAGTGAGTTGTGCAGAGCCCTGTAGGCCATCCCAGTTTGCGGTTTACCCCTGCAGGCATTATGGATAGGACTACCAAGGTCCAATTGGGGATCAGCGTCACTCCAAGATATTTGAGGGAGGTCACGGTAGGAGGGAGCCATCTTCGTAGTTGATATGTAGAGAGAGTGGAAGAGGCTCGTATTTTGGGAGAAGAACGAGCATAGCCTGGGTTTTGTTTTGATTTAGGACCAATTTATGGTTGGAGAGCCATGCCTGGATGTTCCAGAGGTCTTCAGATAAGTGACGGTTTAGTGTGGCTGTATCACAGGAGTGGGCCAGGAGAACCAGGTCATCCGCATACATGATGACACGGCAGCTGGAGACCACATCAGGGAGATTGTTGATGAACAGGGAAAAGAGTAGGGGACCCAGCACGGAGCCCTGAGGGACACCAGAGGTGACAGGCTGGGGGCAGAGAGGACTTTATTGAATTTAGTTAGTTGTTTTCTGCCATATAGGTAGTCAGAGACCCAGTTTAGGCGGTGGGGGACAAACCAAGGGACCTCATCTGCAGGGCAAGCAGGTCATGGTCACAGTCGAACGCCTTGGATAAGTCAATAGATACCACACCTGAGGTTTCCCTGATCCATAGTAGCTCTGATGCTGGAAGAGACTGAGATGAGAGCCGTGGAAGTGCTGTGCCCTTCTGAAGCCGTGTTGGGCGGGGTCAGCAGACCATGGGAGTGGATATACTCAGAGATTTGTTTGGCGACCACCTTTTCCAGGAGCTTGCTGACAGCAGAGAGGATAGCTATGGGACGGTAGTTGTCCAGGATTTTGGGGTCGCCCTGCTTAGGGACAGGAACGACCTTGGCAACCTTCCAGATATCCGGGATCAGTCCCTGGGTAAGGGATAGGTTGAAAATGTGGGCCACCGGGGAGGCTATAAGGGGAGCACCTAGTTTGAGAAGCTTTGGCTCCAGATCATCAGGACCAGGTATGTCGCCCCTAAAGAAGGGATTCCAGAATGGCGATCCATAGTCCAGGGAAGGTCTAATATAGGATCTATACAAGGGGATAAGACACTGTTCAGTCCTAGACACAAACGTGCGTTTGATTCGTCTTAGGAGGCGGCTAGCTACCAGAGTAATTTCTTAACAGTGGTCATGGGTGGAGAGTTTGTTATTTACTAGGATACCGAGATCCCTTTCCATATTGGATGCTTTTAATGTAATAATATTTATGCTGTATATGTTTTTTGGATTTTTTGTGTCAAAATGGAGGACAACACACTTTTGGACATTGAATTCCACACCATTGTTCAGAGCCCATTGCTCAATATTTTATTTTTTTTTTTTTAAAACAGAGACAAGGCTAGATAAAGTGTCCACTTTCCCGCCCAGTTTCGAATCGTCTGTAAATTTTGATAACCAATTTTGGGAAGTGATCTGCATATCACTTAACTACAAGTTAAACAAAGTGGGCTCCAGTACAGAGCCCTGGGGAATCCCACTAGTTAATGGACATTGGTCTGACAGGGAGTTGTTAATATTTACCCTCCGAGTCCTGTTTGTTAACCAATACTTTACCCAATTAGTGAGGCAAGGTGAGAAACCAAGGGTTTCCAATTCTGTTTCCAATTGTCCATGAGGGACCTTGTCAAAGGCCTTGCTATAGTCCAACAATATAACATCTGAAGAGATGTTATTGTCCAAACAAAGGTTAATATTATTATAGAAAGCAAACAGGCTAGAAGTGCACGAATGCCCTGTTTTGAAGCTGTGTTGAGTTTTGTCAATAAGATTAAGTACACCTATTTCCTTTTCTATAAGGGATTTAATAATTTTTTCTATAGTTTTACATAAAACGGAAGTAAGGTTAATGGGGCGATAGTTCCGGACATTAGATTTACTACCCTTCTTTAATATAGGAGCCACGTTAGCGGTCAGCCAGTCTATAGGGATTCGTGAGCGTTCAAGGCATTTATTAAAGATAATGTTTAAAGGAGTTACTATTGATTTAGCTGTTTCTATCAGAAATCTTGGGTTGATGTTGTCAGGGCCAGGGCTGGTTGATTTTTTTTTTTAAAGTGCGAAAGGCAGAAAGAATCATGGTATCAAAAATGAGATAAGTATTAAAGTTGTTAGGTTATTGGTGATTAGAAGGAATATAAACATCCTTGGGAGAGAACACAGAGGCAAAATAAATATGTTGGCAGTGTCTATATCAGAATTAACAATAATATTATTATGGGTAATGGGTCCAACCTTTCTGGTATTCCCTTTTTTATTTAAATATGAATATAAAGACTTATAGGACTCCTTGGTATGGGCCAGTCTGAATTCAAGTTTTGCCTTAGCTTGCTTTACCGCATGTTTGAGGGTATGTAGTACAGTTTGATACTTAGAATATATATGACTTCCTTATTTATTGTGGAAGTATTCTTTAGTTTTTTGGTTTTTTTTAAATAATTTTTGTTTAAGCTTTATTAGAGATTGAATTTCATTACTGAACCATCTGGGAATTCTACCCTTGGTATTATATTTGTTTTTGATTGAGACCCAGGAGAAGTCTAACTGGTGAATTAGCTTTTTTAACATATTCCATGCATCATTAGTTGATAAGTGATGCAATAATTTGCTCCCAAGGCTTCGAAAGAAGTAAAAAGTCTGCTCTGTCATAAGTTTTAAATGTACTATGTTTAAATAAACTTACATGCCCAGTTGGCCAGGGAGAACAGAATAGCTGAGCAGTCACTATTACCAAGGGGTGCTCTAATATGTATCTCAGAGATGTCATCCTTTATATTGGTTACAACAAGCGCAAAAGTATTAGAGCTTCTAGTGGGAATAGTAATGAGTTGTGTAAGGCCACAGTCAGAGAGGCATGAGAGAAATAGTGTCTCCTGATTGCAGGAACCTGATATAGATGTCCAGTCTATACCTGGAAAGTTGAAGTCCCCCAGTATAATGATATCTCCCTTCTCTGACAAGCAGGAGATATCTTCCAGAAGTTTTGACGAATAGACAAGGTCTGGAGCAGGGGGCCTGTAACAATTTCCAATTGTAATTTGAGACTGACCCTTAAACTGGACAGATACCCAAAGAGTTTCAATGGAAGTCAGGTGCTGAATTTCACAGGAGCTGATTTAGTCTTTTATATAGAGGCAGACTCCACCATCCTGTTTACCAGTCTGTCTTTGTGGTAAAGTTTATAGTCTTGCATTTCCTTTAACAAAGTAGAGGAAGAATCTCACCAAGTTTCTGTCACTACTATCCTCCCCAAGTTATAAATTTTACTGGTGGCTTCTAATTCAGCCATTTTAGACAGATTTAATGAGCGAGCATTTAGTGACAAGATTCTACAGGGGGGGAGGGAGTTACTAGTATTAAAGGGGCACTGTCAGCTTGCCCTTAGTTTTGACCAAGTAAGTAGTGTGCCTCTTGGCACACAGCTATCAATATACTTAAGAACATCACTATATGTGGAAAACAGAATTTTTTCACCGTTTTCTGCATTTGCCAAAGTAGCTTTCTATTCAGGTCCACGTTAAGTCCTCCATACGGAAGCACATTCAGGTCGGGGCGTAGCGTAAATCCAGTGCGGCCCCAATCTGATTTTCCATACTCTACATGCAGCTGTATATTGGGAGAGTCCCTTGCACTATTCTAAAATGCTCTATCTGACGACTCAAACGAGCACTGGGAGTACTGTAATTTATATTTGTACATTGTGGCGAAATCCGCACATGCACTAGAGCATTTTAGAATAGTGCAAGGGACTCTCCCAATATACAGCTGTATGTCGAGTATGGAAAAATCGGTGATTGGCCGCGACTCGTGGACGACGCGTCCGCCGACCTGAATGTGCTTCCGGTGATATGGAGGACTTAACGGGACCCTAATAGAAAGCTACTTTGGCAAAATGCAGAAAAGGTGAAAAAAAATTCTGTTTTCCACATATAGTGATGTTCTTAAGTATATATGTGATAGCTGTGTGCCAACAGGCACACTACTTACTTTTGGCCAAAAACGAAGGGGCAAAGCTGACAGTGCCCCTTTAAGAGACTTGGGAAGGTACATGCACTAGCATCCATCAAATCCCCACGATGCTGTTGTGGCTTGG
Organism: Neoceratodus forsteri; assembly: GCA_016271365.2. Taxonomy (NCBI): domain Eukaryota; kingdom Metazoa; phylum Chordata; order Ceratodontiformes; family Ceratodontidae; genus Neoceratodus; species Neoceratodus forsteri. The sequence continues at coordinate 517,759,882 of CM028137.1, forward strand.
ATCGTGGCATCCCTGGCTTCTACTAGGGGTCAGCCATTGCCGAGCGCAGGCCCCACCCCCAGGAGGAAGAAAGCAGTCCCTCGGATGCTCAATCCCTCGCTGGCCCTCCAACACCCAGATTCGCTCCTGAACCCAAGATGCTGGTGCCACAAGCAGTAGCACTACTGCTGTGGTGGCGGGCCGGCAAACCCCCAACTTTTTGAGGGACTCAAATAGATGGAGTAAAAACCCAATTGGTATGATTACTTTGACATAGATTAACGCAACAGTGCATGCTACGAAAATTTTTACCTGTACATTTTTATTTAATTTTAGATTGCCTTTTATCTTATCACATTTTGCATCTGCTTTTTGTACATTTTCTTTACATTAATAATAATAATAATAAAAGGACTGCTCATTTTAATATAGCTCAAACAAGGTTTTTATCCATATTGTCAGCTATTTTAGTACACCTATTGTCCTGAAAGGTCAGGGAGCAGTGTATGCACCATACTAGATCATTTAAGTCACAAAAATAGTGATGTTAAACAATGGGTGTTCAAAAACTATTGATAAAATCCTGGATGGAGCCACACTGAAAGGAATGCTTTTTTTTTTTTTTTTTTTTTTAATTCGGCACCATGCATTTCTGCTTAAAGTTGAACCAGCATAATATTCTGTGGTGATCTGCATATGCAGTCCATGATGCTTTGCATTATGGGGATATGTGTGATTTTGTATTTCTTTGAAATTTGGCTTCCTGGCCAGTGCCCTTTGGGGTAACCCTTGCCTCAGTGCTTGCACATTGAGGTTCTTTGTGTTTTTTATTATTGCAAATATAAATAAAAAAGTGCTAAGGCAAACTACAAAATGAGGGAAAGAAGGGTATCACAGAAGACAGGAGGTAAGGAGTAATTTAAAATGGAATAAAAAGGCATAGGTAAAAATTTTCGTCACTTACATTCATTGCTGCTTTAAACAGGCCAGGGTCAAATTAACTGCTTCCCTTTCCCGGTCGATGCTGGGGACCCACAAAAAACAAGAAGTTTCTTAAGGGCAAGGTAGAGAACTCTAATGTACTACCTTACAACAGGATTTCTAGAACCAATCAATTGTTTTTTGGGCCCATCTTTTGCAAAAAAATTGTACATGTCCCCTAGAACCTGTGGAACATGACAGGTGCACAAATTACACAACAGCCTATAGATGAAGATAGTTAACTTGAGTGAAACAGTAGCTTGGAGTAAAAAGAGAGCGTAAATAGCACCACAAATGTTCAGCCCAGGAAAAGCACTGTAACCGCAGTTGTAGTGAAAAGTGGTGCAGTAGTGCAACTGTGTGCACACTCTTTCAAGAACATCAAAAACAGACACATGTGCATGACGCTCACTGTAGTTTGTTGAAAAGAGCGCAAAACAGCACAAAAATGGCACCCGCAAACAGTTTTTAGAGCCTCAAGAAAGATGAAATTAAAACAAAATCTAGTCACTTCTACACACAGAAGCCCAAATACCGGCTTGTCAAAAACCAAACAAATCTCACTAAAATAGGACCATACCAAGCTGTAGGTTGATGCAAGGGGAGAAAATATGAATAACCGGGCTTAACTTAGGCAGTAGACTAGGGAACTCTGACCAAATATAGCAAATAAAGAATTAATACTTCTCTTACACCATTCAGATGACGAAGTAGGCGGAATGGCCCACACACCGACCTTCATCAGCAAAGCTATTTGTGAGAAACAAAATCAGGCTTGCCGATTCAAACATTAAAAAAAAAAAATAGGCACAACTGAATTACAGTACTGCAATACAGGTAATGGTATCTTCCTGCTAGAGTTACTTTAAGGGAGAAAATAAAAATTTGTGAAGATGTAGTCAAATACCGGACTTACTACAAGGTGCTGCTGTCCCTGTTGACTACTGGCATGATGACTGATCAGAAATAGGTAGTGGAACTCGGCTCACCAACGTTCCATGATGATGTGTCAGCTCTAAGCTGTGCCAGTGTCCCCGGTAGGAGTGCATATAACCCATTTTCTGCCAGTGACAAGGTGGAGCGGTAAAGAAAGGGACTGTGACATCTCTATCCTCTGGATAACCATTTATCTAGAGGTTAGGTGGTGTGATAAACAAATGCCATTGGGACACATTTATCAGCAGAGATGTAAAGGTAATTTTCATACGTAAATAAAACAAAACTCAAGAACAGCACTGATGGAGTTATATCCACATATTTCCTTCAGTATTAGATTGCTCCTTTCACTAATGTCCATTGGCTAAGCAATCAACGCTAATTGCATTGAAATGAAATCTGCTCTAGCAATCTACCTATCCCAGTGGAGTTCCACATGAAAAATCAATAGGAGTAGCTTGATGATATTCCCAGGACTGGAGCCGAGTCCTACCCAGAAAGCCTCTCGTAGTTTACAAGACAGACTGCGCTGGTCAGATATCAATACTGCGCTGTCTAGGGGCCGTAGGATCAGTTGATGGACTATCGATTGTTCTTCCAGCGTGTTATTGGGCCCCGTCATCAGTATTCAGCAGGGATTTTAGCAAGGTCTTTCTGGTCATGGTTTATTAATGGGGCTGGTGGGTCTCTCCATCTTCAAACAGTCTAGATTCATAAATAAAACAGCAGCAAAAACACGAGGCATGCAGAATGAGATACCTGTTGCAAAAAAAAAAAAAAAAAACACCTGAAGGTGATGGTAGCAGTGTCATTTCACTGTTCTACAGGTACTGCCCAGAACTGAAAGGTCAGGGCATTTTTAAGTATAACTCTGTCTGTTTACCTTTGTGCATTCTGGGGAAGTATGCTCCGAGAAGCACCTCATATACCTACCTTTATGTTTACAAAGCGAAATCTCGCATTGGCAGAGCAGCCATCAGCTTTGTGCTCCCTCAACTGTGGAACAAGCTGCAAAAACTTTGAAATTAACTCACCCCATCAGCCTAGTAGCTTTTAAATCTCTATATCTACATCATAATAAGGAGTCCTATGCCGGTCTACCCTAAATAGTGATGCCTATAAGTCCAAGCACACTCTAATTACTACTGTTAAAACACTGATCACATCTATAATCGACTCTTCCCTAGCCCCTTTTTCTACCCCCATATCTGTCCCTTCCACATTCCTTTGACCCTGGTTCCAGCTCTAAATTCTCCATACCGTATCACTATATATCTTTTTATATTAGGTTTTATTTATGCTCAGTGCACCCGATATGTATATTTCTTTACTTTTATGAAAAATTGTGTCCCACCCAAAACTAGCTGTATCTTCTGTTCCAAACATATACTACTGTCAATGCTACCTGCTGATACTTTGTATATACTGTATTATTGTATCTCACTTTATTTGTATTATTACTATTTTCTTGTGTGTTGCATTCCATATATATTGTTCCTTGTTCCTTATTAACCCAGGTCCACCGCGAAAATGAGCTTGCTCTACGGTGATCGCCTGGTTAAATAAACACTTTGATTGATTGATTAAGGGACCCAAGAAGCACATTTTTCTTCCATGAAGAAACATGCTGGGGCTGGCTCTGGATGTCAGGTCTAGGATAAGTTACAGAATCTGACACAGATGATCACAAAGTTCATTTGATTAAAGAGCAGCTGACATGTTCTGGGCAGGCAACTCGCGTTAAGGAGCTGCCTGCTCGAGGAGATAATTTAGGCCACTTTGAAAATATTCTATCAAATATTAAATCCAGGACTTACATTTATATTCATGGCTTGTAATTTCCTTCTATGAGTCAAGCGGCTGCAGCCCCACCCCTAAAAATAGTAGTTTGATATGAAACGGGACTGCAGGCACGCTATGCATATAACAGCGTAATGGTGGGGGGGGGGGGCATCTAAACATACATACAGTATCTCTGACTCCAGTTACAGAGGTATGGGGCTGTACTATATATTACAGCCAAATACATATGTAACCAGTGGTAAATACACTGTTTTATGTTTAGATGTCCTCCTCCCCCCAATTACTTTATTCTATGTATAGCACACCTGCAGCCCCGTTCCCCACTTCACGTCATCAAAATGTTATTTTTAGGGGCAGGGATGCAGCACCCTGCTTGTATCAGAAAGTTATGAGCCAAGCATAAAAATATAAATCTTGGATGCAGTACTTGACAGAAAAATTTCGAAGTGGCCTAAATAAGGTACTTGGGCAGGCAACTCCTTAGTATGAGTTGTCTGCCCGAGACTGCAGTGGTGTCAGCAGCTCTTTAAATAATTATACATGCTATTATTTATAATGTTTCAAAAGGATTAAATGTGACTGTTCATCATGATATTATACTGTATTTTAGTATGGTTTAAAGTCTATCAGAACGTGTTAGCATAGTTTCATGTCTCTCAGGGCCACTCCCTGAGCCAAAAAAGATTTTTAAAGGGACACTGTCAACCCTTGCATCATATTATTTCTTGCTGAAAACCTATATTTTCTGATTGCTTACCTTCTCTAAAATTCATTGATGTTGCCGGTTATTTTAGCTACTTTCTTTCTTAGTAGAACTGAAATGCATGCTAATTATGTAATTATACCCAACCTTGTTTTGTTTTAAATCAGTGATCTACTCCTCTTGCATACCTCCTGAACATTAGGAGTACCCCCAAACAGTACAGCCACTCATGATGCAATAATCTCCGCTCCTCCCACTGCATGATACGTGGCTAGACTGTATTGGGTGTGTTCCCACGTCCAGGAAAAATGCAGTGGGAGTTGATCATGAACCGTGAACAAACACATTTCTGTGTAGTAACACCAGTATGGTGGGCAGTCTGTTTTTCACTTTTAAAAAGAAAAAAAAAAAGAATCAGAATCAAACTATCAGATACATCAACAACCTCTACGGAATGTGACCAATTTTTTTTTTTTTGTTAACCAAAGACACTTTGAGGCCTAAAGAGGTTACCAGTGTCCCTGTAAATGGCCATTCTGAAAACAGTTTGGCACTATTAAACAGAGTTGAAAACAGGTCCTGTTGAAAGTGGAAATTACATAAATTAGACGATGACACGTTTTGCCCCATAAGTACACGTTTATTAGTTTTCTGACTTCTGTTGACGCAGTCTATTTCCAAGAAAGTATCTGGAAATTGACTGAACTTGTAGATCTTCCACTTGGTATAAGCTAGAGATGCATACAATTTTCTTAATGCAGGTTCTGGGTTCAAGCCCCAGTAGGAGGCACACTTTTCCTTTCACATCTCCAGCTTGGTATATAAACTGCAATCTGACAGAATGCATGATACCTGCAATTTGTACATAGTTGCCTCTTCTTCTGTACTGCAAGCTGTACCAAATGGAAACTCTCTCTTAATAAATAAGATATTATAAAAATAAAAAGAAAACAGGTCCCACTTACTAAATGGCATACAAAATATATATTTCAATAAAGATATTGGCACAAACAAATGAAAAGTCAATGCTAGAACAGTCTCTTTTGCTGCTGCTCATCTTGCTCCTCTGTTCTAGTCTAGGACACACTGGAAAACAAGAATCTCAATGTACTATTTGCCCTTGAAATATTGTTGTATATAAACTTTTTATTTAACAATTTATTTATTCTCCCTGGACAGCCCAACTGAGATGCACCATCTCATTTTCATTGGGAGGTCCTGCTTCAACCCCATTTCACAGCCTCGAGGGACTACAACCCAAAGAGATCACATGATCTGATCAATGTTACACGGGTCAGGTGACTTGTTCAAGATCACTCAGTAGCTGTGGTAGCATGCAGTATGCACAAAGGTACCATTAAATGTTCCTGTAAGGAATATGCTATGTTTGATAGTTTACAATATATATGCTGTGGCAGGGATTAAAATCCTGGTCACATGCTTCATAGATTTGTGGTGCAACTCTACACTCGAAGAGCTGCAACTGGTTTCAGTGTAGCCAAGTGGCACACTGGATGTGTGTGTGATTAGCAAACAAAGGACTGTCAGTTCAAATTCAAGTGGGAATACAGTATTTTGTATTCTCACAAAGAGAGAAGGGTTCAAACTTCAAATCCTAAATGGATGCATCTGAATGCACAAAGCTATCCAGTACATTATTCTACAGTACTGTTATCCGAAGAATTTTTTTTTTTTTTAAGGAGAACTCCTGTGTACAGAAACTGCCCACCCCCCAAACCCGCAAGCTCTGGTTAGGCTTTCTGCAATTAATAAAAAATCGTAAGTGTTTACACTAACTTTATTTTATGCTTGTAATCTCTGCTGTCAGTCAACATGGTGGGTACTGTGCAGTGCCATCTTGTGTTAAAGTGCAGTGCTGCACCACACTGTAATACAAGATGGCAGCACTGCTGTAGAAGCTGACTTGACATGCTGGAGTTTACTTATAAAATAGCAAAACACTTAAAAATTTTTTATTAAATGAAAAGCTTAAATGGGGTGGGTGGGCAGCTTCGATACACACAGAAGTTCTCCTTTAAGTTACAAGTTGTCTGGGATGGGTGGCAAATGTTACTGTTATCAACACAATATAACTTATAATTGGAAAACAAAACAGAATAATAAATTGATAACTATCAAAAAGTTCTGGTGACATCATAACCAAGAGAGAGCAAAGCCCTTTTTTTTTTTTTTTTAAATATCAGAAAACCTTGAGACAGAATTCTAGCCAAGTCGCTGATAGTTACCCGGGGCTCTTAGGAACATGGGTACCCACATCCTTAATGCTCAGTGACAGGTTCTCTTGGGCCAGGACTCCTTCCCCCATACTTCCTGTACTTACCTCACCTCCCTACAATTAGTGAAAAGCACTCCCCTCCTATCTGAGCCCCACCACTCTCACCAGATAGTCTTTAGACCCCTTTATACTTAATGTTCTCTAAAATGTATTCATGTCCACACAAGAGTGCCAATCCTCTTCTTGTTCTTACCACTGCCGGGGCCAGATACCAGTATTCTTGAACAAAGTGGGCCTCAGACGGGTAGGTATGGGTTTTACTTCATGGAGGCACTGTGGTTTGGTGGCCAGAACAGCACAGGTTTGGGAACCAAATCACATCACGTCCACATGTGTACTGTGTGAATGTAAGCATGTAGCTTAACCTTACAGTGCTTTAGTCCACCCAGCTGGAACAATGATCAAAAGCAGGACCCCCACTAGGAAAGAGATGATACATTTTAGTTTGGCTATCCTGGGTAAAGAGTGGTGTGTGTGTGAGTTAAAAGGTACTGGGAGTGAGGGGGTGAGGCATGACATCACAGTCATGCTGGAACCATCAAAAATATGGTAGGCACTCAAATGTTTTTCTGGGACACCCATTTTTTTTGCAGGGAGTACCGGACCCTCCAAACAGAAATCCTACTAAGATACTTGGTTACCTTTGTTTGTATAATACTTTATATGCACCCAGGAAGGTTTTATGATAAGAGTCAGATTTCACTATAAATACAAAATCACACATACCCCCCTAATGCAAAGCATCATAGGCTGTATATGCAAATCACCACAAAATGTTATTCTGGTTTAACTTTAAGCAGGAAAGCATGGTGCCAAACAAAAGGCCTCTCACACAGTCTGCAAAGGGTGGCAACAAAAGACACAGACACGTGTTTCATCCTACCAGGACTCAGTGTGCCTCATCTGTAGGACACCCCAGTGGAATGAACCTTGAAACCTGGCTTCCCGGTCAATGCCCTTTGGGGTAACCTTGCCTCAGTGCTTACGCACTAAGGTTCTTTGACTTTTACTATAAATGCCGGTTCCAGTAAAAGCTGAATCACACTGTACATGAGGATTTTCAAGAATGTTCAGTTTCATAACACCACTGATGTGATATAATGGTCTTATAATATCATCAGCATATGACAACACATCGATGGTATTACAGGGATTGGATGTCACCATTTCCTTATGGGACAAAGTGACCATCCATGTATTACAAGACATTAATCACAGATTATAATTCATTACTCGCCACCAGCCGCTTATGAGCCGATGGTGCCTGCACTCACTAAGGCATCCAGTTTACACAGGACCTGTAGAAACAAGTAGTGCTGATGAACACAAAGTGCCTGGAAGAAATGGTCTATTTTGGAAACCGTGTCTGCCAGCAGGCCGTTCAATTTCCATGGTGTCCTCTAATTTTGGAAAGACGACGGATTTTGTCTCAGACATCAACATTACTTATGATCAGGGCCCCTGGTGTTCTGAGGCAGAATTTTCTGATTTCTGCGGCAGGCCTCCTTGACTTCTGCAGCAACATTTTCTGATTTCTGCGGCATGATTTATTCATTTCTCTGGCAGAATGCAGTCCTGTCATTGGCTAAATATGATGTGATGTCATTGATGACATCATATGCTGAGCATAGAGGAGGAGCTTCAGGATAAACGAGGTGGGAAAGAAAGCCTGACACTTTGGGAAAACAGTATATTTCTATGAAAATTCACCAAAAACAATGAATTCTGCGGCACTATATATATTCTGCGGCATGATGCAAATTCTGCGGCACATTCCGCAACCGCAGAATTCCAGGGGCATTGCTTATGATACACTTGCAGAGTGCTGGTCTTCTCCACCTTACAGTAGAACAGTCTCTCCACAAAGCCATTCATGTCATACAGCATATCTTTAGACATGCACCACTTAACGGCAGATCATGGAAAGTTATAGTTTTTTGAAGGGATCTGATGTGACTGCAAGAAAAGCTTAATAGTTTTACTCATCTTTTAAAGAGCTACTGACACCTCAAAGAAAACTCTAAAAAGCATAACAGATAGGTACAATTCAGCCTTCATTCCATATCTATATTATACATTTCTCTACCCGGTTTTTATTACTGAGTACATTTGCATGAATAGGTGACTGTTAATCCTTGGAGTTCATCTGCCTCTATAGCATACTTCCTACTTCAAGTCATAATCCTCTGTTGTGACATCACAATCTGATGCCCTGAGAGGGACTGTGATGTCACAAGCAGTGCACTGTTATCTCAGGTACGGAGAAAGAAAAAAATTACTCACCTTAGTAATTGAGTTTCTTCTAATGGAGTCTTGCTGTGTTCTGACAATTGCAGTTAGCGCCAGCCTTTGAACTGCCCTGGAGAGTATAGGGTTAAATTTCTAAGCAGGGCATAGAATGTTGAACTCAAGCTCGGTTGAAGACTCTGTCTGCAGTACTTTGAATCCAAACCGTCAGATTCTTACAAGCTAAAAACTCACTGACCTATCAGAATGTGGAAACTGTAAAAATTTCTACTAGCCAACTGGCAACTAACTGTCTAGGTTCCCAAAGTAAAATAATTGTTAAAAAAAAAAAGGAGGACTCAAGTCAGGAAACCCAAAAAACAAACAAAAACCAGGTAATAAAGCACAACAAATTCTTAACCAAATTAAAGCACCCAACAGGAAGTGTGCTGGAGACACCCCTGGGGTGCAACACTGCACCTGCCCACCCACTTCCCAAAAACAGATTCTGAGAGGGGGAGGCAGGGAGGAAGGTCAGAATACAGCAAGACTCCATTAGAAGAAACACAATTACTAAGGTGAGTAATTTTTTCTTCAAACAACATGAAGTCTTGCTGTATTCTGACAATTGCAGACTACCAAGCAGTACCTCCAAGAAGGAGGGACAGAACCTACTTTGGGAATAGGCTCTGAAGCACTGCTGCACCTTCACTCCCTCCCCCTGCTTGGGAACACTAAAAAGGTGCATCTTGTCTGTGCCTACAACCCTCCGAAGGGTGGTGTTCAAGGACTCTCCTCACTACTTGACCACCTTAAAGAAAAGGTTGGCTCAAATGAGCTGCTAATCCTGGGGGACCTCAACCCCAATTGGCTGGGGCCAAATACCAAGCAATATGAGCCTCTTCTCTCAGGCCTTGCTCTCAGCCAGAACATCACAGGACCCACAAGGATCTTCTCCGGGGCGGAAACAAAGGTTCATTTATCGACTGGGTACTGAGCAACAGACTGGACAGAATTGTCCACTAAGGAATACTCCTGGACATCATCTCGGGTCACTCGCCAACCTACTGCATATGGGGCACCTCCTCGCCCCAAAGTCCCCATTAGAGTGATCCTGATGAGGGACTATTCCAAACTCATCGTCAATGACTACCTTGAGGATCTACGATGTGTCGACTGGTCTAGGGTCACTGCTACAAATGGCCCTTGAACATTTCCTTGCCGTACTTGTCCCCTTGCAAAACAGGCATGCACCCCTTACAAAAAGGCGGGTGAGGGGCACAGTCAGGCCTATTCTCCTTCATGAAGGCCTATTCTCCTTCATGAAGCAGAGAGACAAATGCTGGGTGAAACACAAGATCTCCCACAACAATAACAACCTCTTCGAATATCGGCGGCTCGGAAACTCCTGCAAGAGAGCCATACGCACCGCTAAGAGCGAGTACTGCAAATCTGCCCTGCTAGTCTCGGCCAATAACCCCCGGCGCTTTTGGCAAAATGTCAAAAACCTGGTCGGAGGGTCTGCCAAGGAAACGATCGCCGACATGAATATCAGAGGGACCAACTGCAATAACCCCCATACTATTGCCACTGCACTTAACTGCATATTTTCAGACCTGCCTGCTCCTCCTTCTTCCCAACTCTCTGCCCCTAAACTCCTGGATGGACACCCCCCCTCGACCACCATTCTACCTCAAACGGATCTCAGTTGGAGAGACCCAGGAACTCCTAGCCAGTCTCTCCCACCACACGGGGGCAGGTCACGACAGCCTCGAACCAAAGCTGCTTAGCTTGGGGGCTCCCCTCCTCATCTGGCCAGTCACTCGCTCGCTCATATACTTTACTCTTCTCTTATCTCAGGGATCATACCTGAAGTATGGAGGTGTCCATGGTTGTCCCCGTTTACAAACAAGGCGACCCCAAAGATATGAAAAACTATCGCCCCATCGCCATACTCTCTGCTACCTGTAAGCTCCTTGAAAAGGCAGCTGCCTCACAACTCTCCCACTACCTTCAGGGTTATGCAGTTCTCTCCCCAGCTCAGCATGGCTTCAGAAAGGGGCACAGTACATCGCCTGCGCTTGCCGTGGTTACATCTGAGATCAGATCCGCGACTGACCAAGGCAAACTGACCGGAGCCATCTTCGATCTCTCTAAGGCCTTCGATCGGGTTGACCATTCCCTCCTCCACTCCACTCTTCATTCCCTCGGATTCTCCCACCGAGCCCTTGCCTGGTTCTCCAAATACCTTGGGGGAAGGCAGCAATACACCTGCTTCAACCGCGCCCTCTCTGCCCTCTCCACTGTTAGCTGCAAGGTCCCCCAGGGATCCGTCCTTGGACCCATTCTGTTTTCCCTTTTCATAAATGAACTGCCCTCCATTGCAACCTATAGGCACCCAACTCTACACGCAGATGACCTCGTCGCACTGTCCAGTTCTCAGGATATTACTACCATCAACTCCCGACTTAACTCACACTTCGATCTTATCCAGAACTGGCTTGAGGGACACAAGCTCACCATCAACCTGGAAAAGACCCATGCCATGCTCATTGGTTCTGTGGCAAAAAACGCTTCTCACCCTGCTCCTCTAACGATCTATGGAGCAAATGGCTCCCTCCTGCCAGTCATTGACTCCGTCAAGTATCTAGGAGTTACCCTTGATCCACAACTTGATCTCACCGCGCATCTTTGGAATATCTGTAAAACCACGAATGGCAAGCTTGGACTTGCCTACAGAGCCAAAGATTGCCTCACCCCGGCTGCTCGGCTCGCCATAGCCGGGGTGGGATATTCCTTCCCATGCTTTGTTATGGGCTCGTAGCCTTTGCCACAGTCCCGAATTCTAGCCTAGCAAAATGAGATTCTGCTTATAACATATGCCGCTTCACACTCTCTGCACCTCGCCTTATGCATCGCTGCGAGCTCTACTCTTGGCTAGAGTGGCTCCCCCTGAAAAGCACCACGCCTTTGTCCTTGACAACTTCATAGATAACATAGTTCGAACGGCCATTCCTCCTGCATTTGCCCTTCCCCTCAAATATGGAACCACTGCCTACCACTTAAGATCTAGTGCTGCTCAGGTCAGCCTGGTTCCTAAGACCCGCACCCTCACAGGTGACTGGGCCTTCTCCGTCCATGCGCCTAGACTGTGGAACTCCCTTCCCGCCCTAGTTCGTGCCTCTCCCTCCCATCCCTGCTTCAAAACATCCTTATGGAACTTCCTCAAAACCGCCTCTGCCTGTATGTACTATATAAACCCAGAGTAGTCTCTCCCTCACCCCCGATTCACTATGGGAGTCTGTGAGCTGATACACCGGCCGCTGTTAATCTCTGCTGATAACCAGCATAAGGCACTTTCCGCCCTTCTGTTGGAGAGGCGCTCTTGTCACATCAGTACCCACGTCTAGCTGCACTATTTTTGATGCGCATTCTCTCTCATGATAGGCGCTCATGTCATGCAAATGCATGCCCGTACTTTCATGTATTTTTGATGTATTCTCTGTCATGATGTTACCTGTTATTCTACCTCTCAATGCTGTTATGTATCTTGTTGACATACTGCCAACTTTACTATTTAAAGCCAACTGTACCATTTGCTGTTCCACCCACTTTTTCGTGGGCCCGTATGTTATCTTGACTCTGTATTATGTTTCTTATGCACTCTGTAACCTCCCGGGTTGCAACTGAAAATAGGAACTTGTTGTCTAGTGTGCTTACCTGGTTAACAAAAGTAAATAAATAAAAACTACCACAAACCAGGGTGGGATGAAAACAGCAGAGAATACAATCCAGTATAAAAATCTACTTCACCTACAAACTGGAAGTAAAACCAGTGAGGAAGATCACTGTGTCATCTGCTTACATGTGGATATGCTCAGACGAGTGACTTATGGAGATCATTTAGGAAGAATCCGCAGTAACTGGCTACCATCTAAAACAACCGATTGTCCAAATCCATTCTGTAAAAGCCAAAATCAAAATAAATTGCAGTTAGTAAGTATCAAGTACCTACTAATCAAGATAGGGGTACATGTAAACCCTGCAAAAGAAGACTAAGAAAACTGAATCTGAATCCAGTTGAAGTGCACTGGTACCAGTGAATCGATTACATATAATTGATCATATTTTTCATGAAAATTGGCTTAAGGTCAGTTTCAATCCTGAATGCACTCGCTAAAGATCTAATCCTTATTTGAAAGGGGTACATGTACTGTACCTGCGCCCGTAACTAGATTACCAGGTAATTAATACCTCTGTTATTGTTTTACATGGTGCATGTAAATAGGGAATGCTGCAGCAGTAATTGAAAACCAGACACGTATACTGAGTCAGAACATGACAAATATGCCAACCCGTTTCCAGAGCAGATCTTATTCCTAATTTATTCATCAATTGCAGTTTGTTAGAGAAATACACTTGGGCTCCGAGGTGATGTTTTCAGTCTGCAGTAGTATGCTACCAGTTGAAAACAGTTGCTTGTCCAAAATCTATACTGTAGGAGTAAAAAGTATTAATGTACAGTGACACTAGAGTAGTCACATGGACTCCATTTTAATCACAATGGCAAGCAGAACTGTTGCTACTTAACAGTGTCCAGGAATGCATGCTATGAATCTTCTACTGTGTTTGGGGTTGGATTTGGCGGTGGGGGGAGATGGAGAACAGGATTCACAACATCTAATCCTTAATAATGTTTTGGTAGAATATTTCAACAATGGAACACGTTCAATAGACTACAAGACATCTCCCAGTTATTGATATTTTGTCGATGGTGGCACAAGATAAGGATTTTGTCTCAAACTGTCTCAAACACTCTTAGAAACTGGTCGAAATTAGGTCTCCTACATTTTTCAATTTTTAACTTCACAAGGCCTACTCTCATTTTAGAACCTGCAGAGGGTACACCAACTGACAAACAGCCAACCATTATAGGGTTCTTCAGTTCCATTCATATTTGATTTCCTTAGTACCTCACTGCAGTAAACTTCTCTTGCCTACCCCTTTGCTACTTAAGTATTTTATGGGGGTACTACAAAGGGAACAATGGGGACACCTTATAGGGATATTTACAAAGGGATAATAGCATTGTCCAAGGTCTCTACCTCCCCCAGCATTAGGAGGTGGACAGCAAAACTAGCTGAACCTATTACTGAGGCCCGTGGTTAAAAATGGCTATACCAGCATTGAAAATTACTACATGTGGACAATAGCGTGAATTTGGCTTGAAATGCCAGAACCATTTCTTCAACACTCCAATTCCCAAGCCCAATTACATAAAGCTGCAGTACAGAGTATACTGAAGGCACTGCGGGGATATGGACGCCAAAGTATACTGAAGGCACTGCGGGGATATGGATGTTAATGGGGTTTACTGAAGGCACTGCGGGGATATGGACGCTAATGGAGTATAATGAAGGCACAGAGAGGATATGGATGCTAATGGAGTATAATGACCAGGATGATTCAGGGTATGGAGGGGAAACCTTATGAGGAGAGACTAGAGGAGCTTGGGCTTTACTCACTGGAGGAGAGGAGGGACAGGGGAGATATGATAGAGGTTTTCAAGTACAGATGAAGCCGCTTAATAGGGAAGGCTCCGTTGCTATTCATTCGTCCTTTTTAAGTGGCCGTCCCCATTACTCGAAGTAACTAAGTTAAGCAACAAAGACCACACGTCTTTAGAATTAGACTTCCCCAAACACAACGCTGTACTCAGTATTTGATCTGAAGTAACAATTTAATGTTATAGACATACAGCACATGTACACTTTATTTGAAAGTACTGTAACTAAAAATCGGACGTCAGTTTAAAAAAACAAAAACAAAAAAAACAGTCATTTGGCTCTGCCTGGAATCAGAGCACATCTTACTAGCGACGGCATTTTCAACATTTTGTAGCAAATTCCACTCATCAATCTTACCGTGGTATTGGCACCACGCCATGAGCAAATGCAGATGTGCCACTGCCTCACAGTTAGTTGGAGCAACAAGCTGGGTATCTTGGCTGTCAGCTTCTGAATCTGGCTCGTCGGTGTGCGGCCTCTTAATTAATGAACTGATCTCTTCGGTTGTTAGTTCACCGTTGGTTGGAAGGGTAGCCTCCATGTCAATGAATTCAGCAAAGTCGAATGCCGACATGAATTCTGGCGTCACCACACCATCCCAAAGATGACTGGTCTGATGGAGCGTCAATGTCACCTACAATGTTGAATGCTTTCTGGAAACAGTTCATTATCGTGGCAGGTTTTACACAGTTCCATGCTCTAGCCACCATGTAAATTGCATCAAGGAGAGTAACAGCCTTTGCAATTTCGGATGCTTGTGCGTTCCCGCCTTCGTCAATAACTCTGACAATGCGTGTTGCCATCAACATACGGTAATGCCCCTTTAAATTTCTAATAACCCCCATGTCCATAGGCTGTATTAGACAGGTTGTATTGGGAGGCAGAAATACAATTTTTATGTGAGGGTATCGGCCAATAATGTCTTGGGGATGGGCAGGGCAATTGTCAAGCAACAGTTAAGATTTTTTTCCTCCTTCGCTTCAACTGCTGTTCCCATGAGGCACTCCTAGAGGATGTGTATATGACAGGCAGAGATTTTAAGTCTTTTGGCAAACATCTGGGCTTTTTACTTTCGCCAATCAGGAGAAGTGTCCGTTTGTCAGTCCCACCCATGTTTGCACAAACAAGCAAAGAAACACGCTCTTTTGCCCCCCCCTCCCAAAACCAACAACTCTGAGTGAGCATATGGCCACGATCTGGATACCCTCTATAAAACAGTCCAGTCTCATCTCCATTGTAGACATCACCAGGTGTATATTCCTGCAATAGAGCTGGTAACATGCTTTGCACCCAATCCCCTGCGGCACTACTATCAGCATCACCACACTCTCCTTGTTCCTTTTTACAAATGATATTGTGCCTCTGCTTCCACCGTGAAAGCTAGCCATCAGAAGCAGCAAATGTTTCATGGTTTAGCTGTGCCACCAGTTCATTAGCTTTTTTTTTTTTTCATGAGGGTCCGGAGATTCGAGCACCTCTGCTAACTGCATTATTAAACCAGGTGAATAGTGCTTTTTCCACCTCAGAGTCCTTTCCATCTCTCTTCCTTTTTCTCTGAGGGTTGCTGTTTGCTAGCTACTCAGCCATGACTGAATCACGATTTCGGCTGATTCTGCCAGCCTGGCTTTTTGATATCCCAAAGGCAGCAGCTACTTTTGACAAGGAGGTTTTTGGTCCTTGAAGAGCTTCAAGAACCTTAACACGCTCAGCAAGGGACAGCTCCTTACGTTTTGAGTCCATGTTCATGTCCAGCAAGGAACAGCAGTTGAAAAACACTGCTCACAGGATCTAATTTTATAAGGAAACTCCCCCAAAAACGTCCCAATTAGCCAAAATTGGCGTCCCTATTAAACAACAGGAGCTCCCATTAACTATAATAGGGGAATAATCGGTTACCATGGAAACGTCCCAATTAAGCGGACGTCCCGATTAACTGCGTCCTGATTAAGTGGCTTCATCTGTATGTAAAAGGAA
This sequence comes from Neoceratodus forsteri, assembly GCA_016271365.2. Classification (NCBI taxonomy): domain Eukaryota; kingdom Metazoa; phylum Chordata; order Ceratodontiformes; family Ceratodontidae; genus Neoceratodus; species Neoceratodus forsteri. Next base: position 517,776,347 of record CM028137.1, read on the forward strand.
TAACCAGGAGTGGAACCAAGGAGCTTTTTAGGCTTAAGAAAGGGGGACAACCTAGAGGCCATGGTGGAAGCTGGAGGAGGGAAAACTACAGGGGAGCGTAGGAAACATTTTTTCACTGAGAGGGTGGTGGAGCTGTGCAATGCGCTGCCTGGGAGACTGGTGGAGGAGGGATTCAAGAGGGGGGGTGGGATAGGTACAAGAGGAAACAAACTAAAGTGGACCCTCTTGGGGGCTAAGGGGGGTTAAGGCGAGCAGCCATTAGGTTGCTGGCTTTCGAGCAGACAAGACAGACCATTTGGCCGATTCTGCTGGCTTTTTTAGTATGTTAGTATAATGAAGGCACTGCGGGGATATGGGTGCTAATGGAGTATACTGAAGGCACTGCGGGGATATGGATGCTAATGGAGTGTACTTAAGGCACTGCGGGGATATAGATGCTAATGGAGTATACTGAAGGCACTGCGGGGATACGGATGCTAATCAAGTCCACATTTTTGGGGCCTGCCCCACCTTGCAGAATCACTGGAGGGAGCTGAACCAGACACTATCTGACTAGTTTGGTGCATCAAATTTACTTACCTCCTAGCTGGGATTATTATCCATCCCTCTGAGGTCACTTGACTTTCGAGCCACAGTTTATTATCGTTACATATTTTAGCAGCTAAGAAAAGGATTACATGCTTATCTTAAACCTTCTCCCCCCAACAATTTTCCACTTGAGAAAAACAGTCAATACGATCTTATCAGATGGAGTGGCTTACCTCCACCTTACGGGGGGAAACTTCAGCAATTTAGGCATAAATGGCAGCATATATTATTTCTCAGGATGAATCTTTTATTCCATGATGGTAGCATATGGTGGATCGCAGGCATGCCCCATCTCATTTTCTTAAGTAATGCCCTTTTGTTCAGGAGCCAAGAGCATGGGAATACGTGCAATTCTACATCTGTTATGTGCATCTTATTTTCTGTCTGTAATTTACTAGAATAAGTTGATGGTCTCAATAACAGCACATTATTACTATGTAACTCATTAACTTTATTCCTGCTGATTTTGCAAGCATATTTCCATGTTAACAAATTATACTACATGAACACCTATAGTTTGTGCTAGTGCCTTTTCTGTACCAGTTTAATCTTTAAAACAAAAACTTCAAGTTAAAAAAAAATGTTTTAGTAAGTCTGTGAACAAGTCTCAAACACACATATCGAACAGTACTACTTTATGTGAAAGAGTTACTTGTCACTATCACAGCTTACTATGTTTTTCCTGGTCTAAAATGACAGAAAAAATAAACTTATCTCTCTAAAACATTAGACAGGGCAATACTTAGACAGCTCCACTTGTAGTTAATATATTTTCAGATTCTTGATTCCCTTCACTCTTTATTTTGGGAGAAATTTACCTGAAAACTGGTTCTGTCATTTGGATTGGATTTGCTCCTGTTGCTTATCTACACGGGACATAATTCCTTGTTTAAAACACAGCTATTGCTGTGGCAATGGTTATGATGTCACAAGCAAAGGATTACTGTCACATGAAAGAAGAATTAGCGTCTATATAGCGCTTTTCATATGCACTGTATCCCAAAGCAATTTAAGAGCAATAAGTAGCTGTTAGTGAAGTGACTGTAGATATGCAGTGGCAGTCATATCGCACATCAACACCCACACACAACAATGGACAATTGCATAAGCAAGTTTTATGGGAAAGGGGGAAATGTTGGCCTGGACACTGGGAAAAATTCCCTACTCCTGAAATAGTGCCTTGTGTTCTTTTACTTTCACATGGACACTAACCAGGACAGTGCCAAAGATGGGCAGAAGGGACCTCAGTGTAACATCTCATCTAAAGGACGGCACACCCATAGTACAGCACCCCAAAGTACTGCACTTGGGTGCCAGTGTTTACGGTAAGAGCCCAATCCCGCTGTGGGACTAGAACTTACAACCTTCTAACCCAGAGGTGGATGTGCTACCAACAGAGTCACACTGACCCCTGTAGGCAAGTAGTAGCAACAGATTAGCTTCAAGGGGCCAAAATCCTCTTTTCATGCACATTTCCTGATTAATACTAAATGAAGAGGACTGAAGTATATACAATAAAAACTGACTGATGTCCAACTACAAAAGCTTTCCCTGGGACGTCAGATGTTCTTCAAAGACTAGCAATCAGCAAAAACACTTAGGGACATTAAAAGTAAAATATTCTGTTATAAACATAAAACATTTTAAATGGTTCATTTTTGTACAGACCAACACTTTAGAGGTTTGTGGTTTTCTTTACAACAGTACCGCAGAAATAACATGCCTCGCTGCTTTCAATGAGCTGGGTATCTCTGTCTAGTACTTAGAGACCAATAATCCTCTTCAAAAACAACAGCTTTTAGCAACGTCTATAAGAACAACGATTTAAGTGCTCGGTTCAGGAATTGTAGTACCGAAGGAGTAAAAGATCTCACAGTAATCTGAAATTCTAACTGAAGGTGGGATGAGAAGGGAGCTAATCTTTGGTATTTTCTAAGCGTTGCTACCTGAAAACAAAATTCCAAACCTACAGGACACTTTGAAAGCATCTCAAGCATACCTCTTGGCCATCTCTACACGTGTACCTTCACAACCTCCACCGATATGTGGAACTTAGAAGCAGTGTACAGCACTTTCACAAGGAGCACAGAAGAAACCTCATCATTTGATTGAAGTCGTTATAAGCCCTTGCCCCTTCCAAAAATCCTCAGAAGTCTATTCTGGCCTTACCGTTTGCTAAATTAACCAGTGGCTGCCTGTCATAGGATTTACTAAGATTCAAAAACAAACCATCAGCTGTAATAGTGGAAACCCCGGACACTGTTCTTACTTGTTCTAAATTGCTTAACCTATTCAATCTGTGTTTCAGCTAATTTACTGTCATTAATAACAATGTAATTACTATAAATTAATGCATTATTACCATTTTATCAAGTTGCTATTGTATTAGCCATTCATGTGTTATACTTGCCTGTAAATATAGTTTTCAGTGCCAGAAATAGGCACTAAAGTATAGGGACTCGATTTATACATGAGGTTGACCTATCTGCGTGTGTTTCAAACCAGCCTGTAGAGGGCCCCGGTCGACTTATCAGTGAGTTTTTTATTGCAGTGCTTGAAAAGATGGTCAGTGCAAATGTCACCCCTCCACTCATCTGCAGAACACCTTTAAATATGGAATGAGGCTGATGCCTTTTCCGCATTTGCTATTGTGACTTGAAATCAACATTTCAGTGACTAATAAGACAAGCTATGTAATAGTTAAACCCGTTCCATCAAAGATGCAAAGAAGGCCAAACACTGTGCAGCTGGAATTCAGTAATTCTGGGGTCGACTCATTTGTGAGGAAGATCTAAAAAACTGCTAAAATCACATGGAAATGGAGAGAGCACTTGTATGTGAGGTTGATTTACACGTGAGTATATACAGTATCTCTCTCGTAATAAAGAAAACCAAACCAAAATAATGAAGGCCACATCCATTCAACAAGGCACATCCACACTAATGAAAGCCATGCCCATGGAACACTGAAAGCCACCCTATACATTACTAAAACTCATGTCCGTGCAAAAATGAAAGTCACGCCCATGTAATAAAAGACGCACCCACACAACAATGGAAGTCACACCAACATAATTTTAATTTTTTTTTTTTTTTTTGTTAATTTGTTGTCCAGGAAAACCACACGAAGTCTGAGCTCATTTACAGGTGTAACCTGGGAGATGGGTTACAAGGGAGAAAAAAGAAAAATAAACAGCAGCAGTGAATACAACAGGGTCAATACAAAAAAAAAAAAGATATGGTTCAAATAAGCAAGATACAGCAGCAGTATTTTTAAGAAAGACAATTCATAGCACTTAACTAGCACATGTGAAGTACAGAAATGAAAAGGGGGAGAAAGCCAGTTAACGACAGATGCAGGGGAGTAAAAATCAAACAGAGGGGGAGGAACAGCTAGGTGCAGGCACAGGAAAGAGCAACATGATCAAATGATCCCAGAGGGCAACTTGGAGAAAAGGAAGTCACAATATTAAGGACATTTATTGTAGTCACAATCATACCTATTAATAAGGACACTGCATATGAAAGGAAGTCACAATATTAAGGATATTTCCCGCAGTCCAGATTGCAATTTCTTAAGTAATGTGCAACATGCATAGAATCTGTCAGCAGAAAAGGACCGCCTGGTCCACCCAGTCTGCCCAGACTATCCCTGCCTAGTCTGTCTCCTCAGACATTAACTGGTCTTCAGCGACCCTCCCTTCTCCCCGCCTATTACCAATACTCCCCTATGTCTATCCCATGTTTGCCTGAAGTCCCCTAATGTTTTTGGCTCCAGCACTTCCACTGTCGGCGGTCTGTTCCAGTTGTCTACAACTCTTTCAGTGAAGCAGTACTTCCTCATATTCCTCTTAACACCCCCCCCCCAGCTTCATCGCATGCCCTCTGGTCCTGGTGCCCTTTCTCATTTGAAAGAGACTCCACTCCTGTACCTTGTTCACACCCATGAGGCACTTGAGGGTCTCTTATGTCCCCCTCGCTCTCCTCTTTTCCAGGGTGAACATGCTGAGATCCCTCAGTATCTCCTTGTAAGGTGTTTGGTGTAACCCCTGCACCATTTTAGCTGCTCTCCTTTGAACTGCCTCCACCCTGTTTGTGTTCTTTCTGAGGCATGGCCTCCAGAACTGGACACAACACCCCAGGTGGGGTCTCATAAGCGAATGATACAGTGGCAACACCACCTCCCTCCTCCTGCTGGAGATGTCTCCACCTATGCATCCCAACATTCCACGGGCCCTATCCACTACTTTGTCACGCTGCCCTGCCACTTTGAGGTCATCAGATTTTATTTATTTTTTTTTTTATCACTTTTGGCCAGAAAAGACACATTAAGCTGAGGCTTGTTTCCAGGTGCATTCTGGGATCACAGAAGTTTGATGACTTGCTCATGGTCACACAGTATGCAAGTAGTGCCTGAGGGATTCAAAGCCAGTTCTCCAGGTTTGCAACTCAGTGCTCTTAACCACTACACTATACTCAGGGCCCCTGGTGTTCTGCGGCAGAATTTTCTGATTTCTGCGGCAGGGCTCCTTGACTTCTACGGCAGCATTTTCTGATTTCTGCGGCATGATTTATTCACTTCTCTGACAGAATGCAGTCCTATCATTGGCTAAATATGATGTGATGTCATCGATGACATAATATGCTGAGCATAGAGGAGGGGCTTCAGGATAAACAAGATGGGAAAGAAAGCCTGGCACTATGGAAAAACAGTATATTTATATGAAAATTCACCAAAAACAATGAATTCTGCGGCACTATATATATTCTGCGGCATGACGCAAATTCTGCGGCAAAGTCCGCCACCGCAGAATTCCAGGGGCCTTGGCTATACTGCCTCCCTGATATATGATAGAATAACCCCCAAATCCCTTTCCTGCTCAATGATTGTCAGTACCTCCCCATCCTATACTCAGCTCCTGGGATCCTACACCCTAGGTGCTGGATTTTCTACTTTTTGGCACTGAACCCCGACTGCCATATTCTTGAACACTCGAGTTTCCAAAACCTTTATGCATTTTCTCCACCCCCACCTCAGTGTCCACCCTATTACAGATTTTGGTGTTACCTGCAAAAAAACATATTAAAGGGGCACTGCCATGCTTTTCTGCACCATATTATTTCTAGTTAAAACCCCGCATTTTATGACTGCTTACCTTCTCTAAAATTCACTGATGTTGCTGGTTGTTCTATTTGACTTTCTTTCTTAGTAAAAGTGGAATGCATGCTAATTTTATAGTTGTACCCAACCCTGTTTTGTTTCAAATCCTTGAACTACCCTTACGGCATACTTCCTAAACTTTAGGGACGCTGGCAAACAGTGCAGCCCCTCATGATGCAGTAGTCTTCTTCCCCCTATGAGTGGCCAGACTGTGTTGGGGGTGTTCCCAAATCCAAGAAAGATGCAGTGGGAAATGATTAAGGAATGTAAACAAACATGCCACCCCCCATGCAACACCAGTTAGGCAGGCAGCCTTTTTTTTTTTTTTTTTTTTTTTACTTCTTTGTTTTTTATAAAGAAAAGGAAAACAGAATCCTCCCATCTACATTAGCAGTCTCTACAGAATGCGAACAATCATAACATGTATTTTTTAAACTAGGGACATTTTGTGGCCTAAGGGGGTGGACAGTGCCCCTGGAAGCTGGAACAGGATCTTGGTGTCATGATCTCAAATGATTTAAAGGTAGGGAAGCAATGCAAAAAAGCGGCACTAAAGGCAAGCAGCATCCTCAGATGTATTGGTAAGGGTATTACCAGTAGGAAGCATGATGTAATCCTCCCACTGTACAGGTCCCTGGTGAGACCTCACTTAAGGGTACTGTGTCCAGTTCTGGAGACCTCGCCTAAAAAAAAAAAAAAAAAGGACATGGACTATCTGGAAACCATGCAGAGACATGCTAACAAAATGGTGCAGGGTCTGCACCACAAAACGTACAAGCTAGGCTCAGCCAGCTAAATTTATTTTCCCTCGAGCAGAGGAGGAACAGGAGACATGATTGAGACATTTAAATTTGTTAAAGGAATCAACACAGTACAAACCAGGGATCTCTTCCGGGAAAACAGGGCTGCACGTACTAGAGGACACAACATGCATCTGGTGCGAGGTAAATTCAACACAAATGTTAGGAAGTACTTTTTCACGGAGAGGGTGGTGGACCCTTGGAACAGCCTGCCACCGAAGGTAGTGGCAGCCAAGATGGTCAGTGAATTCAAACAGGCATGGGATAGACAGTATAGTCACCTTAGCAAGACAAATTGATAGTGGAGGGTAGAAAACCCGGGCAGACTAGATGGACCACACGGTCTCCTTCTGCCGGCAAATTCTTACGTTCTCACGGACAAAAAATTAAAGGGACACTGTCAGCTTTTGAGGATAATCTGAAAGTCACAGACTGAAGGTTTATGGAGCAAGCTTTACTGATGTAAAATACATATGTAACAACATGAGTGCACAGAAATGTTAGACATGTATTATTTTTGTAAAAATTCCGTTTTAGTCAGTCCGCCGGAAATCTCAGCTCCGCACGTCCACACGACAGAATGGCATGGAGCCGAGGGGAAACTCATTCATGAGCGAGTTATTTATTTTAGGTGCAATATGAGGAAACGGTATTTTCTGTAACTGTTTACAACACTGGGTAGTACAAAGTTCATTCCGTTCACAAAGAAGCACTGTAACCTGCTTTTATTTTGACTGCAAAAATTGAAGCAGTGATTCCGTGCATGCACATTGGTAATGCATGGCCAAACACATTATTGGGAGCCATGGCTCCTTTAAGACTTCAGCCACGCATGCTGAGGTCCTCGCCATGCACGGCCATATTTGTTTACATCCCCATCCGGTTTTCAGTCCATGCTAGACCAGGCAAGTGTCCCCACAGCACCCGGAGGCACAAAGAACACACAGACCTCGGTCCTCCTCCCACTACGGGGGCCGAGGAACACACAACTTTGCGACGGTTGCCACGAACAGCAGGAAGGGAACACTGACCTGAATCTCACCAAGGGCTCCTTAACACAGACCTCTGGTCTCGATTCAGCAGTCCAGGGGACTGGAGGCAGAAAAAAGGAACGGTGACAAAGGGGCTGCAGCCCAAACAGGTAAGCCCCAGACTGGGGGAAGGGGGCTTATATATAGATAATATAAAGCTCAAAATAACCATATGTGAAAAAGACCTTGGCCTATACGTAACCAATCATTTAAGTAATAAAAAGCAAGTAAACACCATACATCTAAAAGCAAATCGATTAATAAACACAGTAAGAACACACTTCACACACAGATCAGAACATGTAATTTACCCACTCTATCAGTATTAAGCCAATTGCTGACAGTGGTTCGCAGGTATGGGGAGGCTTGGGAATAGGTGACACAATTAAGATAGAAAAGATACTACACAGAGCAACCAAGATAATCAGAGGTTTGAAGAACTTACTTTATGAAAATAGGCTGCAACACCTGGGTTTTCACAGCTTGCTGCGGAGACGAATTAGGTGATTTACTTCTTTTATTTAATATACGCAAGAATTACGATTTATTTAATGATTTAAAGTTTAGGTGGGGGCAAAATCAATATATGTTAAGGAGGCACAAACAGAACATTTACACCAAATAACAAAACTATTCTATTCACGCAGTGTGGTTAATTTACAGAACATACTATCACATATAATAAACTTGTAGTACAGCTGAAACTTAAAAAAAAAAAAATCTGGACAATGGGTGAGTGATGGAAATTGCAAATATTATTTCTACTAATTTTGAAACAGGCAAGCATGGACATATTGTCTAATCCTGCTTCAACAACCAGAGTATTAACAAAAGCATATTTACATGCGAGGACAATGTAATACGTGCTAAAGTACAAGTAATCTTATAGAGCTGCAAACGGCTCTGGGATAACTTTGAAAAACATAACAGACACAATTTAGCTTGTACTTGACATATTTTATATCTTCTACAGAATTCCCCTCACAGTTATTTATTATTATTATTAAATATACTGGCACGGAAATAGGATGTTTATCCCGCAGAGTTCATCTGCACATACAGTGGATTCCAGATTTGAAGTCATAATCCTCTGTTGTGATGTCACAGTCTGCTGTCACTGTGATAATACTCTGCTTGTTTCATCACATTTATGGCATCAGGTTGGAATTATTAGGCTACAGGAGATGAAGAATTTACCAAGAACAAAGATAGTGTTTTTATGTATCTGATCTCAGTAATAAAGGGAAGGAGAAATACAGAACTAATGTGAAATATAGGCTGAATCGAGTCCAAATATCATGTTTTTCACAGTTCTTCTGCAGATGCCAATTGCATATACATGTAATCCTCACCTTGTCAGTTTCGAGTTTTCCATGTCTGGGACTCTGACCTCAATGGTCAATGTAATAAAGACATACTACTAGTCTTGCTACACCAGTATTTTTAATTTAAGGCTATATTTGTAGTACATGACCAAACATATGTTGTATATACACCAGACAGAATGTATATGACAGAATTATGTTGTCTAATTTGTATCTGTGTAAATATTGTCACTGTGAACTGTACCTTAGCACAGGACTACCTTGTAAACATGAGTTGCCGTAATGGTATTAGCTCATCTTAAAAGTTTCTACTTCTACTATAATAATACTACCACTACCATCACGCCCCATGTATCTCTATATACTCTGTCCATTCAGGCAGTACAAACAGTTCTCTTTCAGCATATGCTGTTTTGTGGGGAGTTTTGGGGGGGTGAAACATCAATGATCAACATTACCACAACTTACGATTAGCTGAAACCATCCTAAAAGAACTGGTATCATTGTTTTTTTTTTTTTTTTCTATTGTTTACCTCATAGAAACACAGAAACATAGACTTTGACGGCAGATAAGGACCGCTTGGCCCACCTAGTCTGCCCATTTCTCTATCTACTGTATAAGCTGCAGATCATAGTTAACCAACAGCCTACTTCCTCCTACCCTCCCACCAGAATTGCCTTATGTCTGTCCCATGCATTCTTTAATTCCCCCCCACTGTTTTTGACTGCACTACCTGCTCAGGAAGGCCGTTCCACGTATCCACAACCCTCTCTGTGAAAAAATACTTCCTCACAGTAATATCTCATCTACAACATGGATTTGGGTCGGGGACAATATCAGATGATCCCTTGACTGCAGAAAGGCTACAAGAATAATTCACCGCAGTGTTTACAATGAAACTTCCAACATCTAGATCAGACTTAAGGGATTGGCACAGGATTTATACAGCACAATAGATATCACTGCCAGCTCTGATGCTGTACAACTTATGCATGATGAAGTTGTCCAAACTGCAAGGCCACATGATAAGCATCCAAGAGTACTGAAGGAGCTAAACAATGTCATAGCTGGTGCTCTGGCGATGATTTACTCTAATCACTGGAAACCAGTAAAGTGCTTAGGGTCTGGAGGAGGCAAAACTGACTCCTCTGTTTATTGCGGCAGTTTACCTCATATACACACAATAAAGTGGCACTGCATTGTTTCTGATCACTACAGGAGTGTCTAGGCTCCTTTGCTGATTAAGGCTAAGGTAAGGTGAGATAACTTTAGGAATACAGGAGATCTAAAGGAAATACAGTTTAGGCCCACCTCTGCCGATGTTAGACTAATCGTAACAGATGTTCTTTTTGGAGGTAAGGCAGAACACTTGGCCTCAGATTCAGAGAGGTTTCCACCATGGGTGTTTTTTCTCCCCATAATGCCGCAGTCATCAGCAATACATCCCATTAAACTATGGCTATAACTATTTAAAATACTGCTGAATGCTGCAGCTGCCCTGATGACAGGACAGTGACACATGATCAGCCCTTGTTTTTTAGCTAGTACTGCCTATATTCCTACATACTGCGTAATGCTCTCCTTATGTTGATCCCTACTTTTCAGTTTCCTTACCTAATCTGTCTACGTGGTGCCACATTTCATTTTATCAGCACTGTGTCAGATATTTTGTTCTGGGGCCTGGAGCTGGCCCTGACATTCCCAGTGCTCCACAAGATCAGGGGGCAGTGTCTCTTTCATGCTAGTTCATCACAGTCATAACAAAAGAGAATACTGATAAAATACCTGGTGCAGCCAGGAGTTCTTCTTTGACTGAAAACCTGAAACTAATGCTAATGCTGATGCAAAATGGGGAAACGGCTGGCCTCTTTTTAAGACAGGAAAATACGGGCGATCTAAAATGAAATTAAAAAAAAAGGTCAAAAGTACGGTTTTACCACAACATGAACTGCAGCTTTAAGCCTCAGCTGGGGAGACCACATGAAAAATGTGACCCTTGTAAATTCAGACACAGTCCAGCTGCTGGTACTTCAAATCTCATTTATCCTGGATAGCTGAAACAAAAATCAATCTGCTCAAGCAACGGAATTAGTCATTGAGATGGAGAAGTCTGTTCTGTGGTTTGGTTTACATTATTCAGTATATGTGCCAGTAAAAAGAGACCCTAACCAGCAGAGCAGATACAGAGGGCGAGGGGGTAATGACTGGCACGCCCTCCCTCCATCAGCTCAAACCTGGCATTGTTATGAACCCTCAATAATGGGACGGACACTCAGAGGGCATAAATAATACCTGGTTAAAGCATGCATGTCTGTTCTAAACACGTGGTCCTATAGATCTGAAAGACAGGGCTGCTAATAAATGAAATGACATTTAGTGTTGCATGATAGTATAAACAGCTCAATGATAACAGCAAAAAAGGCCCACCACCATCATCATCACTACATCATTATCATAATCCCATAACCTTGGTGAGTGCATCGTAAAACTAAAAAACGCCGAGTGTGGAAGACTTTGTTTATTCCTATGAAAGCCTTCAATATTTACTACATAATCTGAGGTACCAACGTAATCAACTTCAGCGGAACACAGGAGTGACACTTTAGCCATGTTTGGACCTGAGAAAGATCACCTTATTGTTAAAAGAAATCGTATGGAGAATTCATGCGAGAGCCAATTGCTGAAACAATAGTAGCTTTCTTCATTTACAAGACTGAGGCAAAAAACTAAAATGCCGAAGGCGTATGGGCTGTCCAATCCAGCTATTATCCTCCACCAGATTATCAGTGGGCCAGAACTGCACTCTGCCACATACTTCTTGCCCCAAAGGACATAAGATCACGGAAAACTCATGCCCTCATGAAAATGTCAGCCACGTTCAGTGCAGCCACAAAGGTCTTCAGAGCTTGAATCATGCCAGTTTTGCCCTGCAGGTCATGATCACTGCCGGCGGGGGTGTAAACTAGCAGTCAATGACATGCTGGAGGTGTAAAGGAGACCATGTTCCAGCCAGTCATTAATCTACCTAGAAATGTCCTAGGCAGAGGGGATTACTGTTACTGTAAACACAAAATATTATACAGTCTGCTGCAGGCCCTGTTTGCCTATGCCTCATCTACTAGACTGGCAACCTGTGGCTCTCCATCCAACACTGGATCGGGTTTGCAATACTGCAGTAATGACCACGGCCACAGTGGAATGCAACCAATGAAGTTTTCAGGCTTGAATCTGTCTGGGTTAGACTATCGGTGTAATGGTGTAAAACCAACAAACGCATTGTTCAAAAGCTGGAAAAGTGTGCCAAATACAAAAGCACAGAGTTCTCAAATCAAGTAAATATGGCCTCAGAGTCATTTCCACCCTTACTGGATTTCCAAGAAAAACATTAGGGGGCATTGAAAATACAGTATTTAGTTAGTTATTTCAAATGTTTTACCAGGAAAGACATACTGAGCTGGTAACAGCTCATTTTCAGATGCATCCTGAGGGAGGGAGGGTTGGGGAAGATCACAAACAGTACAATAAGGTGTAATACTTACAATATTAACAAACAACAAGGTGCAAACACAACAAATAACAAAGAAAACAGAAATTCTATGTGAGATGTTTAGGAGTTAAGCACCAGGTTTCCTGAAGTCGTGAGACTATCTGAACTATATTAAGCCAGAGATCTCCTCTGGGGGATTCCACACACTGACCAAGGAAGGCCTGGTGTAAGGGTCAGTTCCCTACTATCCTACAGGCGCTGGTAGGAGAACCTATTGTATAGTACTGCCTTGGAGGAACAGGCTGGTTAGTGCCCTGGATCCCCAGAAGTTTCCCAATATCCCAGGCAGCACGCTCCTGCCCCCCACCCCCACCCCGTGCCAACACAGTCAGTATAGTTCTTTGTTTTTTTTTGTTTTTTTTTAAGGATGCTACCTTCCAGATTTAAGTCTGCTGGTTATCAGGTGTTTGCCGTGGCTACCCCCGTCCTATGGAATACACTGTCATTTGATGTCTGTACTACAACATCTTCGCATGTTTTCAAGGTTTAACTAAAGCGGTATCTGCTGGCTCAGGCGTTTTCTAACTGTTCATAACTGTATAATTATTCCCAGTCAGGCATTAAGTCATTTGTGAACTGCTGAATCCTTTTTCTGAAGTGTTGTCCTAAATATAAAGAATAATGTATAGGCAATCATATACAACAGGCAGTGTTCCCCGCAAGGGGCTGTAATGACACCACAGTGACATCATGAGTGACACTCGAAAGGTCCTATAATGTCATAACAGCCCCAAGATGGAAACACAACTGAGTTGTGCATGGTTGCCCTTACATTATTTTTTTAATAGTATATTGTTTCTTTGTTTATGTTTTTTGTAATAACAGAAACAGAATCTGAAGGTAGAGTTTATGGACAGGAATTTCAAACGTTTGTCTAGTATCACCTACCTCTTAAGTATGTGATAGGATTCATGCCTGCTGCTGTTTTTGGGAGAATCTGTATATTTTCTTTGTAGTGAATAAACGTTTCTCTTTTACCGGGTATTTCCGAGAACACGGCCATGTCTGTTGCTTGTGAGGAGGCTGAATGCTGGCCACAAGTAGAGCTGGCAGGAGTATTTTTATGAAAGGCATTGTACCACATTGATGGCGTCCAAACTATTGTACAACTTTCAAAAGTTACATAATAGAGTACACATACAGTATATATTTTCTGTATCCTTGCCTAAACCGCTACTGTTGGAAAACGTTCTGATTTCTGGAAGGACACTTTGTAAAATTAAAATGTTTCTGCTAATGTAACTATTACTGCTGCTGCTCCTACTGCTACAAGGTGAACTGTCACGATTCTGCAGGTGCAGAGTTCCATGGGGACTCCATTCTGACCAAAGTGAGCCAGTCTATGCACTCTTAATACATGTTACTATGAAAATGTGAAACCTGACAGCTAATCTTTCACTGTTTTTAATTATTACAAACTATACTCTGTATATCAGTCAACATAGAGGAAAAAAATTAGGCAGATTTATAGCGTTGCCTATCTCACAAATCAAATGAGTGGTGGTCTTCACAGAGTTGGTGACGCACATAGAATCAGCAGGTTAATTCATCTGCTGTGCTGGAAATGTTACATGCAAACATACGAAGAAGCCAGCAGAAGAAGGCCATTTGGTCTATCAATTCTGCTCACGTTGTAGGGTCCACAGCTTGGGCTACTGTCCCTGCCCCTCTCCACACTCCTCCCATCCTCCCTACCCATGACCCTTACCCTCCCCTATACCTGTCCCAGCCTCCCTTAAAGCTGCCCACTGTCTTCAACGAGATTACCTCTTCGGGTAGCGCATTACAAGTGTCCTCCACCCTCTCTGTGAAGAAGTGCTTCCTGACCTCCCTCCTAAGCCTCCCACCCTGCAGCTTAAGACTGCACCCCCTCATGTTATGATTGCCACTCAGCTTAAAGAGACTCCCCATATCAACCTCATTTATCCTTTTCAAGTACTTAAATTTCCCAATCATGTCTCCTCTCTCTCTCTCCTGTCTTCCAGGAAGTACATGTTCAGTGCCCTCAACCTCTCCTCGTATTCCTTACCCGGCTGGCCAGCTATCATCTTTGTAGCCCTCCTCTGGACCTCCTCCAGCAGGTTAATGTCCGTTTTGAGGTGTGGGCACCAGTACTGAACTCCATACTCTAGATGCGGTCTTACCAGTGACTTGTACAAGGGCAGTATAACCTCCTCTCTCCTACTACTGATCCCCCTAGATATGCATCCCAGCATCTTGTTTGCCTTTGCTACTGCTTTCTTGCACTGCATGGAGTGCTTCAGGTCACTAGTGATCATCACACCCAGGTCCTTCTCTCCTCTGATGCAGATACTCTGACTCCACTCTGGTAGCACTCCGTCCTAGGACTCTTGGCTCCAATATGCATAATTTTGCATTTCTCGGCATTGAAGCCAAGCTGCCAGATCCTGGACCACCTCCCTAGCTTTTCCAGATCTTCCTGTAAGTCCTGTATCCCTTCAGCTGTGTCGACTCTTCCCACAGAGCCCGGTGTCATCCGTGAATAGGCACATGTTGCCCTTAAAGCCATCTCCAATGCCACTGATGAAGACATTGAACAACACCAGCCCCAGCACTGAGCCCTGCGGGACGCCACTGTTTACCTGTCTTGTGTCAGATAATTCTCCCCCAAACACCCTTTGGGTTCTGTCCTTCAGCAAGTTTTCCACCCATCTGACCATTTTTTCCCCAACCCTGAGCTCCACCAACTTCCTGATCAACCTTTTGTGGGGCACAGAGTCAAAGGCCTTGCTGAAATCAAGATAAAGGATGTCAACCGCTTGGCCCCTGTCTATTGTCTTAGTGAAACAGTCAAATAAGTCAGTCAGATTTGTTTGACACGATCTCCCCCCCAAATGAACTCATGCTGCCTTGCATCCTGGAGATCATGCTCCTCTATATAGTCCGCCAACCTTTCCTTTAGTATGGTCTCCATGAGCTTGCCCACAATAGAGGTCAGACTGACTGGCCTATAATTCCCTGGGTCATCCTTGGGACAGTTTTTGTGGAGCGGCACTACATGTGCTGTTCTCCAGTCCTGCGGTACTACGTCTGTCCGGGTCTGGTGATTTGTCCACCTTCAATGCCAGCAGCCCCTTCCTCACTCTATCCTCCTCTATCACTACATCCGAGTTCCCTTCCCCTTGCTCCTCTTTTCCTCCTGAAGGCACTGGTCCGTCCTTCTCCCTGGTGAAGATGAAACAGAAGTATTCATTTAGTATCTCTGCTCCCCCCCCCCCATTATCCTCCACCCACTGCACCCCTTTCTTAAGTCTAACGATTCCTTCCTTCTTGTCCCTTTTATTTATTTATTTATTTAGCTCTTGTTGACCGGGTAAGTGCACTAGACAAATTCTGCCTGTTTTCAGGCACGACCCAGGGGAGGGGGATACAGATGAATGCCAACTGACTTTGAACCAGATTAAGCTATTGGTGGTATTTTAGTGAATGGGGGGAAATTTGGCCAGGGCACCGGAGAAATTCCCCTACTCTTTTCGAGAAGCGCCATGGGATCTTTAACATCCACCTGAATTACCACCAGGACAGGTAGATGGAACCTCGGTTTAACATCTCATCCGAAAGACGGCACCTCAGGAGTACAGCACCCCACCTCATACTGCACTGCACTGCAGTGTCAATATTGGGATATTAACCCAAGTGCCTGGTGTGCGGCTAGAACCCACAGCCTTCTGCTCTCCCAGTCCCAGAGGCGAGTGTGCTACCTGCTGAGCCACTGACACTGATAATAATTTTAATTATTAATCATTTTCTCACTTACATAGCGAAAGAAAGCCTTCTCACCCGTCTTAATTCCTTCAGCTATCTGCAGCTCCTTCTGTACCTTCACTTGCCTGACTTTCTTACTTGCCTCACTAGCCAACTTTAGGTAATTTTCCCTATCCACCTCCATCTCTTGGGCTTCCTGAATTTTCTATAGGCCAACCTCTTTTCCCTTACTGCCTGGGCAACCCCAGAACTGAACCAGCTGGGCGCTTTGGTCCTTGTGTTCTTACCCCTGAGCCGAACGCACTCATCTGTGGCAACTAGTATTCCTTCATTAATGATGGACCACCTTTGGTCCTTCCCCATATCTGCTCTGATGCCCACCAGGTGGCGCCTGAGCACTTCGCCCTCCTGAAATCCAAGATTTTGGTCCTAGTCGGGATGCTTTCCCTGCCCATATCCAACTGAAACCACACTGTGCAATGGTCACTTCCTCCCAGTGGCTCCCTGAGCATTATTTCCTATACATGCTCCTCATTTGTGAGTATCAGATCAAGAATTGCCTCAGCTCTTGTTGGTTCAGTGACTCCCTGAGTCAGGAATCCCCTCTGCAGTCCTTCCAGGATCACTGGACTCCCAGCACATGTCATGGATGGTATGCTCCAGTCCACCTTAGGCAGGCTGAAGTCCCCCACAGTTACCACCTCTCCTTTCCCCGTAGCTTCCGATATTTGTGAGCTCAGTTCCCTGTCCCTCTCCTCATCCTGACTGGGTGGTCTATAAACCACCCCCAACCTCACCTTTCTCCCTCTATTGAACCTTAACTGAACCCATAATACCTCCACCTCCCCTTCCTCCGACTCCTCCCTCGTGCAAGTTATTCCCTACCGGACATAAACCGCCACCCCTTCCCGACTACCCTGTCCCTCCTGTATAGTTTATATCCAGGGATCGCAAGGTCCCAGTCATGGTGTGGTGTTGCCCAAGTCTCGGTTACTGCAGCTATGTCCACCCTCCTGTCCGCTAATAGTGCCTGCAGGTCTTGTTCTGAATGTTTTGTACAGAAGGTGACAATAACTGACAAGTGATCTATTACACTCTACAAGATATAAGAGGAAATGTAATCAAGTGTATAGAATCAGAGTGTATACAAACATCAAATAAGTTTACACATTCATTTTTTTTAATGCATGAACACAAGTCTATTATTTCACTCATCAAGTTCTCATTAAGCCAGACTGTAGCGCAGTGCAATGCACTACAAAGTGTGAGAAACAGGTGATTGGGGGGTGGGGGGAGCAGGAAGGACTGAAGACCATAGGTGTGTGAGGCAGGTCAAGGCACCCCACAAGATGTGCTGATCATGCTAAAAGGTTGAATCCAGAATTCAAACTTTAGCTATGTGTCAGGTGGGGAGAAGAGCAGGATACCAGAACTCATAAAGTACTACACATTGGGGGGTATTTCCCTTTATTTTTTGACAGTTTATTTGTTGCAAGGTAATGTATTTTTCACCACACTTCTAACATGCCGCAATTTATGAAAAATGCAGTTATATACATAATAACCCTGTAGCAATCACAGTTCTAGCTCTTTCCTGTAGCACTCTGAGGCTTTGCACTCATCTCCAATCCAATGACACGATACAGACGGACAACAACATGAACCCTTGAGCAGATCCCTAAACTCAGTTTTGCCTGGGCGGCCACTATGTACCAAGGCTGAGCACTGGAAAGCCCAGACTTCAAAACATGCTCCAGGTAGAGTAGAAGACAGCCTCACCAAATAAAATGATTCCATCAGTAATAGCAGCACCATCACCATTAGTCAATAGGTTTCTAAAAGGTATGCAGTCATCAGTACAGGCAGTTGACAAACTAAGAAATGCAATGGGTCAAATGTGTGTTGTCCTCACAGGAGTTGAAACTGGCATCTGCTCACTGGTCAAATGCTGGTAGATTTTGCATCGAGCTAGTAACAGTTTCCTTTGACTACCCCTGCTAGCTTGTACTGGAGAAGGTAACATTCTAAAATATACATCAGCTAGGCCAGTGGAAAAATCTGATCGTGCCAGACAAACCTTGTTGAGTTCTATGACTGGGTGATGAGGGCCCTGGACCAGGGTAGGCCGGTGGACGTCCTCTTTCTGGACTTTAGCAAGGCGTTTGATTTGGTACCAACAGTGGCCTGCTGGCTAAGCTGAAGGAAATGGTTGTAGGGAGACAGTTGTTAAGATGGATAGGAAACTGCCTCTCTGAGCATACTCAGAAGGTGGTGGTTGGAGGTTTAGCCTCATCCCCAAGGTGGGTTACTAGTGGGGTTCCCCAGGGGTCAGTGCTGGGACCACTCCTGTTCAATGCCTATGTCTCAGACATCAGGAAGGGGATCAGGAGTGAGATGAGTCTCTTTGCAGACGACAAAACTGGGTGCACTGGCGGAGGAGGGGAGGGCGGCCTTGCAGGAAGACCTGGAGGCTCTTGAAAAGTGGTCGGGAAAATGGAAACTAAAATTCAATGCGGGGAAGTGCAAGATTCTGCACCTGGGAGTCAAAAATCCAGGCATGGGGTATACCCTGGGAGGAGACATGATTCAAGTCATGGAGGGTGAGAGGGACCCGGGGGCAGCAGTAGATGTCAAAATGAACAACTCGGAGACCTGTAGGAGGGCAGCAGCAAGGGCAGATAAAATGCTGGGATGCATCACCAGGGGGGGGATTACCTTCAGAAAGGCGGAAGTGATCCTTCCACTATACAACTGTTTGGTTAGGCCACACCTCGAGTATCGTGTGCAGTTCTGGAGACCACATTTAAAGAGGGACATTACACTCCTAGAGAGGGTCCAAAGGAGAGCAACCAAAATTATCTGGTGCCTGGGGGAGAGGACCTATGAGGAGAGGCTCAAGGAGCTTGACAAGAACACCATGGAGAAGAGGAGGGACAGGCGGGGACATGATAGAGGTCTTTAAGTATATGAAGGATATCAACAAGGGAGGACCAGCCAGGGTGCTCCAAAGGAAGGAGGGTGGGGCAACAAGAGATCACAGGCGTAAGCTGGAACGGGGCAGGCTCAGAGGGGAGAGGAGGAGGAGACATTATTTCACTGAAAGGGTGGTAGAGCCATGGAATGCACTGCCCAGGGAGCTGGTAGAGGTGGAGACTGAGGACGGGTTTAAGAGGGGATGGGACAGGTACAGGGGAAGGTAAATCTGACCAGGCCCAATACAGGTGGAACATCTGGGACTGGGGACAGTATAACCCAAGCGGGAGGGAGGAAGACACCAAAATCGGCCCTCACTGTGGGTGGTGAAAATCGAGCAGACTCGAGAGACCATTATGCCTAGTCTGCTGGTGTTTTAGTATGTTAGTATGACCACCAAGGGTCATAACCTCATACGAGGGGGAGGTTATTTCAAGAAATATGTCAGGAAGCATTTCTTTAGAGAGAGAGAATTGTGTACAGTTTGAACAAGCTGTCCACAGACTTAGTCATTGCCAGTACAATCCTCAAAACTCAATGGAATCACTACTGCAGGTAATTAGAAACAAGCAGAAGGCTGAAAGGTGGACTGAGCTTTTCAAAATGATCGAGTAAGTGCAAGTAGGTAAAACAGGGCACACTGGATGGACTCTACTCTTCCATCTACTCATCTATGTTATCCAGTGCTGGAATCCAGGAGAACTCAGGTGTAGGCATGCAATTAAAAGTTGGACTCTGTTCTGGGAACACAATGGAGAAGAACTGCTTGTGTGCAAAATGTGGCCCTCTCAGGACATAAAACTGACTAAATAAAGTGTACAAATGCAACATAAAATGAGGAAACATGTCCCCAGACCCCTATCAGCAATGCTCAACCCTGCATCAGAGGTGCTGGATTCCCAAAGTGAAGTTTTTTTCCATTTCCAGCACTGATGCTGTCCCACGGTAGCACAACCTTGTCATACTTCATTGCTTTAACAGAGTCCCTTCTGCCATATACATATGCTGGAGGAGGCAGTTCACCGATGTCAGATCCGTCTTTACAACTTAAACTCAGCAAACCTAGCACACAACACACTTCACAAAACAAACACCACAGAGAGAGTGTAACAAAAGGACCTCTCATCCTGGCTGGGAGAGTGCAACCTTCACCTCCCACCATCACAAGAGCCCCTGCTTACAGTCATGGCATCATTCACATCATCATCATTCAGCGGTACTGTAGAAATTCAACACTGTCAGAGCCCACAAATGAATGCTTAACCCTCAGGCGTCCAAGTGCTTTTCATTTCTAGCACAGCAGGAGAGTTGCTCAGGTAGACAGTTCTGGGGGAACCCACCAAATCAAGGGCAAAACCAGACTGTTTCTGCTACCGCCAGTGTTCCAGATAAGGTGTACACAGGGCAGATTTACAAATTAATAATAAAAGAAAAAAATTTCAGCAAATGCGCTGACCCTGATGTTTCAAAAGTATATCACATATGCTGAACTTGGCTACACAGCACAACACTGAGAGAAGTGCTGCAGGATCCCATAGAATCCTGCATGTGTTTGGTGGTGCCTGTAGGACCCAGCAGATATCTAGCTTGTGCACATTATAGGGTCAAGGTTGGATCCTTGGAACTGTAGTCTGAAGAGCCTAAACAGAAAGAAAGAAAGAGTGCAGCAGGAGAGGAACTAAGGGAGGATGTCATGCATGCACAGAGTTCTAGTGTGAGTACTGCACAATAGGGCAGGGGATTAGGAGGAGTGGCCCTGTGAGTGACAGTACAGAGCAGGGGGAGGCACTAAGAAGAGCTGGCATGTTCTACCCTGCAACAGCAGGAAAGCGAAAAGGAGATGTGCACATGTAGGAAGTCTGGTGCTCTAGCAGGCTGCCAGCAAAAACTAGGACAAGAACAAGTAAAACAAAATGTAGGTAAACAGCAAAGTATGCTCCAGAAATGTATTGTGGGACTACAAAGTGCTGGTGCAAATGCGGCAGTGGGGGAGGACGGATCGCTGTCTGCATATCCATTCTGAGTACTGCATAAGCAGGGGAGGGGGGATGCAATGGACCAACCTGTTCTCTGTGCTTTCAGGGTGGCAAGAAAATGGAGTAAGCTAAGTGCAGCTGGAATGGGATGGGAATTTGGGGGTCCTAAATCCTGCTTCTAGAAAGGTGTGGTTGCCAGCAGTTATAGATTACATTTTGCCTGACTAGAAGCACGATCTGAAGGTGAGTGAACACATAATGCTTTCTTCCTATGTGACAGCAGTCACTCATCGTAGGGTTGTTTCCTTGTAGTCTTTTTTTTTTTTTTTTTTAAAGGAAGAGGTTATAACCTTCCACTGTGGACTTTCAGTATTCTCACCCTCCCTCCTCCCTCCTCAATGAACTCATTCAGACATGCTGTATACTTTTCTGATGCAATGTAATATTTTCAGATTTTAAGCAACGTGCATGCTGTGTAATCATCACCCATACTTCCCACCCTGCAGATTAGAACCCTAGCCCCCTACTGCAGTGACAGTGCTGTCTGAGCACACTGATGGCTGTTACGGGAGTGGGACTACATCGGATGGCAAAAGATGGAAAGCTCACATTTCTTCTAACAAAAAAAAAAAGATTAATGGCAAGTTTTAATACCTGCATCATCATATGCCCAGCCATTAACCTATCCCAAGTAGCTAAGTCGGGAATGTTGACAGGCACGCTCCTGTAACAGCTGTCTGTTCGCTCAGATCACACTGTGGCAGCAACAGAAGAGCGCAAGTCTGGATATCGAGGGGAGCCTGGGTAATAATAGGAAGACAGGTGTGTAAGGTATCTAAACGGAACATTTAAAATATGAAATGGCATCAGAAAACTACGCAGCATTACTTAAAATCACCTAATCAGAGGGACGAGGATGCTAGATATCCAAAGCGGATGTCTGACGAGATCATTCTTTTGCGTGGTGAACTCAACTGTCACTTGTAATGTTGCAATGCCTAATGAAAAGTTGTGTGTTGGGAATGCAGTATACAACAGACACAAGCGAATTTGTGTTAGTTGTATTTATTTCATTACAAAAAAATTAAAACACATTAAAAAAAGTACTCTGCTCTATGGATTTCATCATTTGTACTCATCCAAATTTGGTTTTCTTCCCTGTCACTTTAAACAGGAGGAGTACAATACTCGCACTGCAAAATCATATCTGGAGCACTGGCTACTGCTTGTTGGCCATAAAGGTTCAGAGGGCAAGGAGCTCCAGCGACCGCCGCTCAGCATGGAATGAAGTGCAGAACAACAGGGGGGAAAAGGGAACAGAAAAGCAAGAATCTGCTTCATAAGAGGCAGAAACAAAATGAGAAAAAATGCAGAAAGGGAACTGATTTATAGTCCAGAGAAAGCGTGAACCCTAGGACATGTCTTTTTAGGGTCATTAACTTAGGCAACAATAATGAGTTGCTGCTGGGCATACCAGATACTTAGTGACCTTAAGTAAATCTGTTGCTTGGAGATAACCCAGTGAAAAAGGCACAAATGCACGCAGACATTATGCATGCATTCCTCAGCACTGCCAGCTGATTTAACAAAACAATCAGAGAACATTCGATTGTGGGAACAACTTGTCCCTTTTGCCCTGACTCTCTCGCTCGCTTTCTCCTTCTGGTTTCTCTTGCGCCAAAGAATAATGAAAGAAAGCTTGCAGAAATGTTTAAT
The DNA here is from genome assembly GCA_016271365.2 of Neoceratodus forsteri. Taxonomy (NCBI): domain Eukaryota; kingdom Metazoa; phylum Chordata; order Ceratodontiformes; family Ceratodontidae; genus Neoceratodus; species Neoceratodus forsteri. The sequence continues at coordinate 517,799,191 of CM028137.1, forward strand.
GTTTCAGTTGCTTTCATTAACAGAATGGCATGTGATTTTTTTCCCCCAAATGACAAATTTCTACCTCTACCTTTTCAATCACAAAAGTGCGGTAGGCATATTTATGCAACACATACAAACAGAGGGGAGAAAGAAAAAATAAATATGCGCCCCGCACTCCTGTGATTGCTGCCTGGGTTCAAGTCCCAGTTGATGTACTTACTTCTTTCTCCCTTCTGTTTCTACCTCCACTTGGAGAGAGTGTTTTGTAATCACATATACAGCTACAGAGTGGTGCATCACTGAAAGCAGACTTCTTTGTTTAGTCAGACACTTGTCCACCCAGCCTAACCACCCTATTCCAAGTCAAGAAACGGTAATCCATGTTGTTTTGTTGTACACAAAGGGACAAATTATCTGAACACTCAAAGCGTACCAGTTGGAGCTGAGACTGCAAGGGCAGACATTAACAGCACTGCCTTGTCCAAAATAATTGGTACTAGTTTCTTTGTTTTGTTATTATTTTTTTTTTTTTAACTTATAAAGTACCCCCCCCCCCCAGGTTTCAAGATTGCAATGCTATGTTTCATTTAGTTTTACAGATGGGAATACTGCCACTAGCCAATTTCACTGGGTGGCCTGAAGAACAAGCGGTTCAAGGGACTAGCCGAGGGTCCACACAGTGAGCCGGTGACAAGGCAGAGATTCAAACCAGTGTCTCTTGACTCTCAGTTCTTTGCTGCACCCTTCAACCATGATGCCTCCATCAACTGGGTAGGGGAGGTGGGATTTGGTAGTGCAGCCGTGTCACACATGTACAGCCTAAGAAACAGCGATTCACAGTAAAAGGGGAAATTCTGCTAATTCCTAGCATAGGGAATGTGGATAGATCTGTGTGAGGTTTACCCTTCTACTGGAAAATAAAGTATTGACATTTTGTCTGCAGTGATGGTTTGGATGGCCCCAGCAATGTAAGCCATTGGGCCCAATACCCATTCAGATCTTCGTTCCCTAATCCACTGGGCTGTAACACAGCAGGTAACCTCATGGCAACAAGTAATCCTACGGAGCGCCTCACCATCTACTGCCCTGCCTCTGACTAGCTGGGGTAGATTTAATTTTAGAATTAATGTATTTCGTTTTGGTAACCAGGTAAGTACACTAGTCAGTAAATGCCTATTTTGATGAATGTTATATATAATATAGAATACAATACACAAATAGAACAGCAGCAGGCACAATCCAGAAAACTCAGAGTACACTCCACATGAAATGCATCAATTTTTGAGGTGGGAAAGGCACAATGAGCCCAAGCTTGTTTACAGATGCCTTCCAGGAGCACAGGAAGGTTAAGTGACTCGCTCAGGGTCTCACAGTATGCAAGTGGCGGTTGTGGGATTCAAACCCAATTTTACAGCTTGGTGCTCTAACCCCTAGGTAATGCAGTGGGGTAACCTCATGGCAATTTGATGCCATTGTGAAAGGTTTTATCCAACCCAGTTATGTCGCTTGTGTAATGTTTAAAAAGGGCACTATGAGATCGAAACATATTAAATATATATGACAAGGCATTAAGTTTGAAAGATGGATGACTTGAAAGAGCTCAGGCCTGTGACCCCAACTGGATAAGGGAGCTCTCAAATCCACCATAGCTGAGGATGCCCAAGGCCAGCTCAGACTGTATGCTCACGACTGTCAATAATTGGTGCCAATGCGAGCATAACTGCTGGCTCCGACTGTTAGGACAGCTGCTCTTAGTCATTTAATCTTTCTCGCTGGCTAACTCTGTCAGGCAGATCAGCCAATACATCAAGCGTAATGCCTTGTTTGTTTTATCATGACTGCATGCGGTTATTTATAAAGCAGCAGCCCCCCATCTCCCTAGGCATAGTACAGTATGACAGTATTGATACAATCGGCAATTTGATACCTCAATAGCCGTGATTCCCGGTATACCGCAGTCTTTAGGTCGTTCAACTAATTTGGGGGTGTTGTTAGGGAATGTCTCTTTCACGACAACGCACCTCAACACAAGAACTTGGAGACTTCTTTTTTGTACAAAGATGACTACATCCATAATAACATGAGTATCACACGTGACTGTAACCACACTGTCAAAATTTCATACCATGACATCCCTATCTCCCTGTGACCAACTAACAGGTCACCTAAGGTTTGCACAACTAAAACCCATAACTGGCTGGAGAGCGAGTGGGTATCAGCAAGTGTCTTTTGCAGTGGATTCCTTGTGCAAGGATGCTGTGTGTGTGTGTGTGTGTGTGTGTTTTTTATTTTTGGGAGGGGGGTCCATAGTGACTGCAAGTTAAAAAGTTAAAAGGGCCCGAACAACAGTACTTTTCAAACAGAATCTACATACACGGTCAGGAATTTCGGATGCAGTGTTCTTGGGAACTGAATGCCCATGCTATGCAGTGTTGGCCTTATCCCACTATAGGCACTGCCTTGTCAGACAAAGTAAAACACTGACACAGCAATGATGTCATCAGAACCCCTCAATGGAGAAAACCTTATGGTGCATGCATGGCTGCCCATGCATTATTCACCATGCAATGAAAGTAAAGAACAGTTATGTAAGAACTTACCATAACAGCAGATCTTCGAGAACAGCTCTTGCAGCAGGTTACACCATTAGGACTGAAGCTGTCAGGCGCCAGGACCCCACAGAAAATTTCTAGCCAGCAGTCTTCAGCGGGGACCGCCCCCGACGTCAGCCCTGCCCATGACGTCAGGCATCACATAAAATGGGGCAGTCTCCCAGAACTCTAGTTCCTCCTACCGGAGACTCCCGGCCGCTAGGTGACATCAGAAGCGGAGACTGAGGATCCACCATCAAAAGGTATTCAGAGCAGTGTTAGAAACACCTAATCCTAGAAAAGAGATATAGGAACAACTCTACCTCCAGCGGGGATGGTGGGAGGGAAAGTACCTTCTGCAAGAGCTGTTCTCGAAGATCTACTGTTACGGTAAGTTCTTACGTAACTGTACTATCTTACTTCGAGAAACAGCTCTTGCAGCAGGTTACACCATTAGGACTGATTCCCAAGCAATACTGGAATCCCTAGCAGGTGGAAGGAGGCTATGTAGAGATCGTGAGTTGGACCGAAGCCTAGGATAGTAGCCCCTGAAGGACTGCTAGACCAAAACCAGCTCTTCGCCGTGATGCCACATACAGGCTATAATGCCCGACAAAGGTGTGCACGTTGCTCCAAGTAGCTGCTGCTCAGATCGCTGAAGTGGACACGTTCTTCATGGTTGCAAAGGAGGTAGCCACTCCCCTTGTGGAATGACCCTTAACCGAGCCCGGTAAAGGTTTGTTACGTTTCTGGTAACAGAACGTGATACAATGGATGAGCCACCTGGACAGCGATTGTTTAGAAACTGGAGCTCCCATCATCCTACAGGCGAAGGAGACGAAAAGCTGATCAGATTTACGGTGGTGCCTGGTTTCTGGTCAGGTAGTATTTTAGACACCTATGCACATCTAGAGTGTGCAAGAGGGCCTCTCCTCTACTGGAGTATTTAGGAAAATACACTGGTAAGTCGATATCCTGATTGAGGGTGAGAGCCAAGCCCACCTTAGGTAGAAACTTTGGATTTGTCCTTAGGGACACCCTGTCCTGGTGAAAAACCAAATAAGGTTCTTTGCACATTAGTGCGTGAAGTTCAGAAATCCTTCTGGCCGAAGTAGCGGCAACTAAAAATTACGTCTTCCATGTTAGGAGATGTAGCTCGCAATCCGTGGCTGGTTCAAAATGTGGCAGCGTGAGCTGCTCCGGGACAAAGGGTAAATCCAGTGGAGGGATAGGATCCTTAATTGGAGGTCTAAGGTGGAGAACACCTCTCAGGAAGGCTCATGCTGTGTCCAGTTGAGTTATGGGGCGTCCGCCTATAGGTGTATGATACACTGAGATGTCACAAAGGTGTACTTTAATAGAGGAGTAGGCCAAGCCTGCCCGGAAGAGAGACAGGAGGTAGTCCAGAACCGACCTTTCCGGACAATCCACAGGGGAAGTCCTTGTGCTTGAGCCCAAAGGCAAAATCTGCGCCATTTCATGGCGATGTGGCAGGAGTGGCCGGTTTTCTAGCAGCTGCTAGAACATCTGCTACCTCTTGCGAGACCCCGAACCGCATGACAGCTATGTCTCTAGGAGCCAGGCATGCAGGTTCAGATAGCGAAGGTCCGGATGGACCAAAGAACCTGCCTCCTGGGACAATAAGTGAGAGTTGACTGGCAGAGGCACTGGAAGTTCCCAGGACAGCTGGTGCAACAGAGGAAACACAATCTGTCTGGGCCAAAAAGGCACCATAAATATCAGCGTTGCCTGCTCTCTGCGGAGTTTCAAAAGGACCCTCTGGATCAACGGGAAGGGAGGAAATGCGTAGAGGAATCTGCCCGTCCAGGAGAGGGACAACACGTCTCGCCAGAAAACAGCAGGCCCTGGATCTAGCAAGCAGAAACTGGGCAGTTTTGCATTGGATGGGGACGCGAAAAGGTCCAACTCTGGTGTGCCCCATCTGTGAAACAGATCCTCTTCTACCTCCTGGAGTAGTTCCCACTCGTGGACTCTGGCCTGAGAGCAGCTCAGGCTGTCTGCGAGGACGTTGTCCACTCCTGGGACATGAACAGCAATGAGGTTTGCGCCGTGTTGTAGAACCCGATCCCACACCCTCATGGCCTCCCTGCAAAGCGGGTAGGAATGAGTGCCTCCTTGTTTGTTGAGGTAACACATCACCGTGGTATTGTTTGTTTGTAACAGGAGAGTACCAGGTGGGATCTCCGACTGGAAAGCGTGCAGGCATATGGAACTGCTCTCATTTCCGAAATATTTATGTGGAGATGAGCTTCCTGGGGTGTCCACGAGCCCCAAGACCTGACCCCATCGAGGTGTGCTCCCAAATCAAACCCTGAGGCGTCCGTGGAGAATGTCGCAATCGGGGATGGCGCAATGAAGGGGATCACCGCCAACAGGTTCTTTGAATCTAGCCACCGTTGTCAATCCCGGATTACGGCATTCGTGATCCAAATTGGGAGCTGCAAATGGTCTTGCTTCTGATCCCACTTAACCTGTAACATTCACTGGGTCACCCGCATGTGGAGACGAGCTAGCGGGACTTTTGCAATGGCCGCAGCCATGTGTCCGAGCAGGCAAAGGACCAGCCTGGCTGAGACCGTCTTCTTTGCAAAGATGTCCCTGATGAGGGATCTGATGTGTTCCACTCGGTCCTGGTGGAGAAAAGCTCTCCCCTGGACGGTGTCCAGAACTGCGCCTATGAACTGCAGATTCTGTGACAGAACCAGGTGCGACTTCTCCTGATTGATAATGGTGTCCAGCGTCCCGAATAGGGACTGAGTACAGTGAATTGCGGACATCAGAGCCTCCCGAGAGGGTGCCATGAGAGCCAATGGTCAGGTAGAGAACAGCTAATGCCTCGCCTGAAGAGCTCGCTTATGACTGCCATGCACCGTAAACACCCTAGGTGCCGATGACAGTCCTAAAGGGAGGGCTTGGAACTGATAATGGTGACCTAGAAATTTGAAGCGCTTCCCGTGCGCTGGAGCTATGAGTGTGTGCAGGTAGGCATCCTGCATGTCCAAGGATGCTAGGAAGGCGCCCTGCTTGAGCATGGGTGTCAAACCCGGGAAGGTTCACCACGCAGAAGCATTTGTAAAGGACTGAAGCGTTGAGATCGCTGAGATCCAGTATTGAACGGAGGTCCCCTGTCTTTTTGGGAACCAGAAAGAAGTGGGAATAGTAACCTGCACCTCTCTGGTTCCTCAGTACGTGCTCTATAGCTTCCTTTCCCAGAAGCACGAGCACCTCCTGCTGTATGAGCAGTGCGTGCTGACCCGAATAACGGGAAAGCAAGGGAGGTCTTGACGGTGGATGGTCAAGGAATTCTATAAATTGACCTCTCTTGACCAGCTGAAGGATCCACTGGTCGGCAGTAATCGACTGCCACCCTGAAAAGTGGCGCGATGCGACACCCGACCTTTTCTGCCCATTGATCCAGAGGAGGGGCGAGGTCGGAGCCATGCTGTGGCGGCTTTACCCCCCCCCCCGGCAGGCTGGGCCGGTTTGGTATACCGCTGACCTCAGCCTGAGGAAGACTTAGGCTAGGCCTTACGGTGGAAGGTGCCCCTTTGCTGCTGGCCAGAACGTGGCTGCTGCCATTGTTGTCGGCCGCGAAAACGGTTCTGGTTCCTTCAAAACTAACCAGATTTGGGTCTGTACATGGCCTGTACAGTCCTTACTGCCTTCCCGGCGTCCTGATGCTTGGTGATTATCTTTTCAGAGGGTTCACCAAACAGGACCTCTCTGTTATAAGGGACGTCCAGGATACTCTTCTGTACGTCCGGTATAAATCTGGAGACATGGAGCCAGGAGTGTCTCCGGAGACAGACATCTGAAGCTGCGCCCCTGGCAGACGAGTCCGCAGAATCATATGCGGTTCTTAACACTTGGGTCCCCACACGTCTGACCCTGTGCGGAGGAGGTTCAAGAGCTCCGCCTTCTGCTCGCCATCCGGTAGTTTGTCAACCAGGTCCTGACCCTGTTCCCACAGGGCATTCTGAAACTGAACCATACGAGTCAGATAGTTCAGTGACCTGATGGAGCATGTAGCAGCCGCATACATGCACCTCCTCAGGGCATCCAACTGCTTGGATTCCTAGTCCAGTGGCTGTGTACGCTGTGGTCATTGAGACCTATCATGGGAACCCATAATGACCAGGGAATCAGCCAGGGGTTGTTGTGCAAAGTACTGGCCCTCTACAGGGGACCTGTACAGGCGGTCGGCTTTCTCTACAAGCAGCGTGGGGGCGGAGTCAGGACCCTTCCACACAGCCGCGAGTGACGCCTCACGAGGTGTCCACCAAGGGTGGTACCACCACAGGCTTTGGGTCTTTCTACCGAAGGTAACGAGCTAGACGCTGTCTCTCGGGGTCGAGATCTTCCGAATCCCATCCCATATTCTCCTGGATGTGCCTCATGAGTTCGGAAAAAGAGGGATCATCCGGAGGCAACCTGGGCAGGTCTCGTGGGTCGGGTGATGTGATGCTGATCGGAGAAGGAGACCTGGAGGTATCTGAGGTGTCAGGTCTGGAATCATCCCTCTGCGGAGTGGACCGTCGACGTCTGGGTCACTTAGGACTGGGAGACCCTGAGGAAGATCTTGAAGGGGGGCCTTCTCCGTTCTTTGGATCTTCCCCTAGGAGGTAGAGTAGGTTCCTTGAGGGTCAGTGGTCTTCCTGCTGGCCCCTGCAGTGGAGGAGGGGGAATAGGAGGTGAAGGAGTAGGAGGAGGAGGTTTGACTGGGATCACATCCTTCTTTATTGTGTCCCACCAAAAGGTAAAGAGATCTTTGACCTCTTGAATATTCATACTGAACGACGTACCTGGCGCCAGTGGTCTGTCGCCGGTATCGGGCGTCGATTTGGCGAAGGCTTCTGTGGAAGCCCGACGTCCTCATTGTCGCCTGCCTGGTTATCAGGCAACATCAGTTCCTCCTCAGTAGAGTCCCGGCGACCGGTGTCCACCGGTGACGGGGAGGCAGTCTTCGGCTCCAGCAAACGTCTCACGGACGTCGGGTGCTTAGCCGACGTCTGGTCCGACGGGCGTTTAGCCAATGGAAGGTCAGAAACCCGCTTCGGTTCCGTCGTCTGTTTTAGGGACGTCAGGTCCTTAGTCTTCCTGGGAGGGGGATCCGGACCCCTAGGAGGCTGGGAGGCCGATCTGGCGTCGGAGTCCCAGTGTCTCTCTGAGGAAGCTTGTTTTGAAGAGGACTTGGACTGGTGACGGTTTGAAGACTTCGAGGAAGCCCGAGAGGGTGTTGAAGAAGCCGAAGGCCTGGAAGTCTTGATGGGATGCAGAGATGCTGAAGTGCTGCCTGAAGACTTAACCTTTACCGGAGGGGGCTGAGAGCGGACCCTGGAGGGAGAGCGGTCTGAGCGCGTGGAGCCTGAGCTGGTGCACGGGTCCGAGGCCCGGTTAGGGGATCTGGACCTGGCCTTCTCCTGATGCTTGTCCCGGTGCTTATGGGACTCAGAGGTAGACTCACCTCTGGAGGCAGGGTCTTTGTTCATGCTTTTTAGCTTTTCTTCCAAGAGGAACCCCTGAAGTGCCTTCTGGCGGCAGATCCGGGTGAGACTGTTGAACCCCTCGCAAAAAGAGCAGGCCTTGGTGTCATGGTCCGGGCCTAAGTACCGCAGGCAGGATGAATGTAGATCCTTGAAAGGGATCTGTTTGATGCAGGCGCACTTGGAGGGATGTCCTTCTGAGGAAGGAGTTGGAGATGCCGACACTGAGTAGGTAAAACCTCGAAAGTTCTAGTCGTCGTTCGCTAGAGTGGGAACGTGAGGCCGATGCTGGTGAGCTGATGGCGGGAAAAGAACTGGGGATTCTGGGGGACCGCCCTTTTTATATGATGCCTGACGTCGGGGGCAAGGCCAACGTCGGAGGCGGTCCCCACTGAATACTGCTAGCTAGACATTTTCTGTGGGGTCCTGGTGCCTGCCAGTTTCAGTCCTAATGGTGTAACCTGCTGCAAAAGCTGTTTCTCGAAGTAAAATCTTACATTTGTGTATCCTTTTAAGACGAGCAAGTATGTAACCTGTTGAAATACGCTACAAACTAAGCAACTGTATACACTGCTGTACCCAGGGACCCCCACAAAAACGAGATACTGTAGTTCATGGGGTAATCCAGTCATCTGATCTGTTTGATGTAGATCTCAAATCAATATTGACTTCCAAAATACTGGAATGACTTCCAAATTTGGACCCATGGAAGTATCTGAATTCCACCTGAAAATAATTAACAGAACCCCTGGCTGTGAGCAACAGGCACGGATGCAGGACATACGCTGAATTCAGTAGTGCACCAACTGTTAGCAATTGGGAGGATACCATTAACAAACAAACAAAAAAAAAAACAGGAAGAAAATGCTATAAAAATGAACTCTCTACAAAGCTGCCCACAAAACTGAAGGAAGGAAAAGTAAAGCAGGTGATAAGTGATTCACAAACCTACGCTCCTGGAGAAGATATTTATTGTGGTCAGTAACGTAACTGCAAGCAGAGTTCCTGCCAAGTTTTAATCAGGAGTACTAAAACGAAACAGATTGTCTACATACAAACCAGAAGGAAAGAGGTAAACACAGGGAAGTCAAAACAACACACACACACACACACACACACACACACACACACACAATAAAATGAAAAAGAAAGCAAAAGTAGCCCTTCTAGTAGAGAGTTGCCACTGGGGTCAGCTACGAACCAAGCCACCCCTGTCATTTTAGTCCAGGTAGGGTGATGCTGTGACACACCAACTGTTGGGGTAGGAGCCATAAAATAATGAAAGAAAAGGGTGAACACCCCTCTCCCCCAAAAAAGAAGCGAGGTACTACTACAGGGAGACCATGTTGGCCACTGAAGGCTAACAGGACAAACAGGGTCTGGACAGAGGGGCATGGCATCCGTCAATCTGTATGCAGGTACTCGCTGCTGGACAGTCTGTGGTGTGGCACTATGCAACACCAGTATCTGTCATGCGGTTGGCTAAGTGCTTTACCCTCTGATATGGAACACAGAGGTAGACAGATGGTCAAAAGGGAGGGACACGGGGGAGGTTAGAACTTTCAGGCCAAAGGATCGCCTCCTACTATTTCCTGACCAGTGTCTATTAGGTGAAGCACTGCTTGCAACCTACAGTTATTTTTTCATCTCCTTTCTGGTGGATTTGTTTCTGTTGTTGCTTTGGCCTTGAAGTGATTTTCTACGATCTAGGAAATCTTTTTAAAATAATAATATTTCAAACAAAATTCAGTTTGTACTGCATTCATTTTCATTATTTATATCCCCGTAATCTTCATTACTAAGAACATGGCCATGACAAAAACAGATTCTTTGTTTTTCAGAATATATCCCTCGTCCACTTGCTTTTTCTTTCACTGAAGTCATAATCTCTGTGATATCACACCCTGTTGCTGTGTAGAGGACTGGGATCTCGCAAACAAAGGGTTCCGAATTTAGCAGCAGGAGAATCCAAAATGAGCAAATCTGGTTTTCCTGCAGATCGCCTCTGTAATGAATCATATGGAGAGGTGAATACAGAACACATAAGCAGAGTTGTGGTTAAAAACTATTTTTTAAGTTTTCTCTGAATACTAGAAACTCACTTCAAGATCAAAGAAAGCCACAAAATAAAAGCTGAGAGCATTTACAGAACACACTGAGGCTACTCTGAAGTTGCTCTTAAAAATGGGCAGCTCATGGAGTAACTGCTCACGTACCACTGGACAGCAAATAGAAACAAGTGAGTTCTTTGTTGACTATGGGTACACCAGCAGCTGTTGTTTAACAGTCCCACAGCTTATAGTGCGGCTCCAACAGAATTCCCCAATCATTACAGAATGATTAACAAATGACTGTGTAATGATTTCAGCGCAAACGGAGGCAAGTGAGCAGCAGTCAAAGATTTGCCCATCTCTACATCTAGTTGTTTGAGCAAGTGGTGCTTCCTCAGTTTGAGGGTTCACGGTTGGAGTCTTTTGCCTTTTTGCTGTTTTTTGTTTTCACAGTTCATTAATCCAGGATAGCCAAGCTGAGATGCAGTATCTTGTTTATGGTGGAATTCTGCTTTTTCCCATTTTTACAGCAGGGTAGTGAACTGAGTTAGAAATTGGCTAAGTGGGAGGACACAGAAGGTGGTTGTGAATGGAGCTCAACCCAAGGAGAGGGAGGTCACACGCAGGGTGCCCCAGGGATAGGTGCTGGGGCCGGTCCTCTTTAATTCTTCATATGTGACATTGCGGAGTGGCTGGAGAGGAAAGTGTGTCTATCTGTAGATGACACAATGATCTGCAATAGAGGAGATACACCAGAGGGAGTGGAAAGGATGAGAAGAGACCTGGGTAAGCTAGAAGAATGGTCAAGGGTGTAGCAGCTGAAATTTAATGCTAAAAAATGCAAAGTTATGCACTTAGGGTGCAGGAATCCAAGACCAATGTATTCAATTGGGGGATTGCAGACAACCACCACACAGGAAAAGGATTATGGGGGCGATTATAACAGATGATCTAAAGGTGGCCAGACAGTGTGAGACAGCGGAAAGGAAGGCCAGTGGTATGTTGGGGTGCACAGGGATGGGTATCTCCAGAGGAAAACGGGAAGTGATGATTCTACTTTACAAATCACTGGTGAGGCCTCATCTGGAATACTGCGTACAGTTGAGAAGGCCACACCTCAGAAATGACAGACAAAATGGAGCCAGTCCAAAGGAGGGCTACAAAGATGGTGCAGGGGCTGCACCAGAAGACATACGAGGAACGGCTAGAAGACCTCGACATGTACTCGCTGGAAAAGAGAAGGGAAAGGGGGATATGATAAGAGACTTTTAAATATCTCAAGGGATTTAACAGGGCTGGGGAGAGTCACATTCAGAAAAAGAATGCTCAAAAGAAGGGGTCATGATATGACACTGGTGAGGAAGGTAGAATCAGGGAGAATGTGAAGAAGTACTACTTCACTAAAAGGGTGGTGGATGTCTGGAACAGCATCCCCAAGGAACTGGTAGGGTGCAAACCACGAAGGCATTCAAGAATGTGTGGGATAGGCATAACAGAAACCTAGTGACAGCACAGAAAGGGTAGTCGGGGGACAATTGGGGGGTAGGGAACAGGAAACATGGGCAGACTATATGAGCCTGGCAGTCCTCATCTGTTGTCAAATTCTATATATCTAAGAAGCACCGAGAGCCGTTAGCGACTTGCTCAGTGTCACACAGAGAGTAAAAGGCTGTCGGCAGTACTTTAAACCCCAGTCTTCTGGTTCCCAAACCTGTGCTCTAGCCCAGTGGTTCTCAAGTCCCAAATTCTGGTAGCCTCAAAGTGTGGCCAACAGAACTTGCTAGTAGACGCGCTCTTTCTTTTTTTTTTTTTCCACCCCGACCCCCAGATATACACCAAACAGCATACATTAAATTAAACCTTTATGTATGAAACATATCTGTTATGTTTATTTAATGATAAGAAATTGTCTATTCCATCACCTTTCCAACTGGGGCTCTAAAGAGCTCTGCGGACGCAAACAAGTGTGCTGGTAGCCACATGCGAACACGGTGGCATCATCTGAAAAACACTGCTCTAGCCGCTAGACCACACTACACCTCAAAATCTTATTTGTGATATTTTCTTTATTTAATTTACCAAGCTGGAGGCCTGCAACTCAATACCAATACAACCTAGCACTCACACAGACAAAACATGATCCTCAACCAAAAACAGAGGGATGACAAACGAATCCCACAAAATCCCCAGAGTGAGCAAGTCACACCGTTTTGTCTATTACGTGCTCACCAGGACTTTTTATTTATTTTATTTATTTATTTAGTTTTTGTTGACTGGGTAAGTGCACTAGACAAATCCAGAGGAATACCAACTGACCTTGAACCAGATTAAGCTGTTGGTGGTATTTTTAGTGAATGAGGGAAATTTGGCCAGGACACCACGGAAATTCCCCTACTCTTTTCGATAAGCACCATGGGATCTTTAACATCCACCTGAACTACCACCAATCCAGGCAGACGGAACCTCGGTTTAACGTCTCATCCAAAAGGAGGCACCTTGTAAGTGCAGCACCCCTCTCATGCTGCACTACAGTGTCAGTACTGGGATATTAACCCAAGTGCCAGATGTGGGAACTGAACCCACAGCCCCCTGATCGCCCGGCTTCAGAGGCGAGAGTGCGACCTACTGAGCCACTGACACAAGTCATGTCTCAGCAGAAAGCCCTACCACTTACGTAATATCTTGTAAGACTAGGCCAACCACGTCCATAAAATACAATACACAACATTTATACCACTTTTTTTTTTTATTATTTTATTTTGTTTTTGTTTACATGGTATGTGCACTAGACAAAGTAATTGCCTATTGTCAGGTACAACCTGGGAAGTTACAGAAGGTCGAAGATCGAACTGCTTGGACTTCCAATTATCTGATTTTGTTGCCCAATGGGATGCTTCTGAAGCACGTGAAGCTCGAGCAATTTCACTGCGTAAATTACTGCAGCACAGTGAAACCATCCGTCTTCCAGTTATCTTGTGTCCGTTTGCTGGAACTACTAAAGACACATCTATCTTTGAAGCTACACTCTTATGTGAAGTAGGAACCTTTTAATACACACACGTCACAGTGGCATGTAAATGCCCCTCTTTATCTGGCTATCTCTATGAAACAGTACGTCTCTATAGTAATTCCTGTGGGTGAGGACATTCGTCAGGAAGTGGCCAAATTAACCAGATTATCCCCACTGTAAGATCACATCTCCAACCTGAATTCAGTGCCCCCATTCCACTTGTTTGGCTGCCCCAATACGGTTATCCATCTTGCAGCTATTTGCTAACTAAGGTGTCCATGTGGCTCAGGAGGTAGCACTCCTTCCTCTGGGCCAGAGGACTCTGGGTCAGTGTCCTGCACCAGAGACTTGTACCTAGTGTGGAGACTGTACTGCAGTACTGGAGTGGCAGGGGAGGGGCTGTGCAGCTGAACATTCTTTAGGTGAGACGGTGAACTACGGTCCCCATGTGGTGTTAACCAGATAGCTTGAAACAGCGCTATCGTGCAAAAACGTTTGCCAATGGGGAGGGGTACCTGTATCTAGCTGCTGGTCTTGTGGTTCGAATGGAATAAACATTTACCTTTTATCCTGCTGCATCTTGGCGTTTTATCTGGATTGTGCAGTCACGGTGAAGCCAAGCTCCGTTTTGAGCATCCACAGTGAGTAGCTTTTGCTTTTGGCTCAGTTTTTTGCTTTAGCCACCTGGTCTGTGTGTTTCTGATGCCCTGAGAGTGGTCACTGTATCCAAGTGTACTGCCTGCAGACCTCCATGCTCTGATAGTGATCACTGTATCCAAGTGTACTGCTTGCAGGCCTCCATCTCCTTCTAGTGATCACTGTTTCCAAGTGTACTGTTTGCAAGCCTCCATGTCCTGAAAGTGGTCACTGTATCCAAGTGTACTACTTGCAAGCCTCTATGTCCTGATAGTGGTCACTGTATCCAGATGTACTGCTTGCAGGCCTCCATCTCCATCTAGTGATCACTGTATTCAGATGTACTGCTTGCAGACCTCCATCTCCGTCTAGTGATCACTGTATCCAAGCATACTGCTTGCAGGCCTCCATCTCCGTCTAGTGATCACTGTATCCAAGCGTACTGCTTGCAGGCCTCCATCTCCGTCTAGTGATCACTGTATCCAAGCGTACTGCTTGCAGGCCTCCATCTCCTTCTAGTGATCACTGTTTCCAAGTGTACTGTTTGCAAGCCTCCATGTCCTGAAAGTGGTCACTGTATCCAAGTGTACTACTTGCAAGTCTCCATGTCCTGATAGTGGTCACTGTATCCAGATGTACTGCTTGCAGGCCTCCATCTCAGTCTAGTGATCACTGTATCCAGATGTACTGCTTGCAGGCCTCCATCTCCGTCTAGTGATCACTGTATCCAAGCATACTGCTTGCAGGCCTCCATCTCCGTCTAGTGATCACTGTATCCAAGCGTACTGCTTGCAGGCCTCCATCTCGTCTAGTGATCACTGTATCCAAGCGTACTGCTTGCAGGCCTCCATCTCCGTCTAGTGATCACTGTATCCAAGCATACTGCTTGCAGGCCTCCATCTCCTTCTAGTGATCACTGTTTCCAAGTGTACTGTTTGCAAGCCTCCATGTCCTGAAAGTGGTCACTGTATCCAAGTGTACTACTTGCAAGTCTCCATGTCCCGATAGTGGTCACTGTATCCAGATGTACTGCTTGCAGGCCTCCATCTCCGTCTAGTGATCACTGTATCCAGATGTACTGCTTGCAGGCCTCCATCTCCGTCTAGTGATCACTGTATCCAAGCGTACTGCATGCAGGCCTCCGTCTCCATCTAGTGATCACTGTATCCAAGCGTACTGCTTGCAAGCCTCCATCTCCGTCTAGTGATCACTGTATCCAAGCGTACTGCTTGCAGGCCTCCATCTCCGTCTAGTGATCACTGTATCCAAGCGTACTGCTTGCAGGCCTCCATCTCCGTCTAGTGATCACTGTATCCAAGCGTACTGCTTGCAGGCCTCCATCTCCGTCTAGTGATCACTGTATCCAAGTGTACTGCTTGCAGACCTCCATCTCCTGAAAGTGGTCACTGTATCCAAGTGTACTGCTTGCAGACCTCCATGTCCTGAAAGTGATCACTGTATCCAAGTGTCTTTTTTTTTTTTTGCAGATCTCTGTGCCCTGATTGTGATCAATGTATCAAAATGTACCATTTGTAGGTCTCTGCGCCTTGAAAGTGATCATAGTACCCAAGGGTACTGTTTGCAGGTCTCTGTGCCCTGACAGCGATCACTGTACCCAAATGTACAGTTTGCAGGCCTAAATGCTCAGACAGTGATCACTGCACCCAAGTGTCCCATTTATGGGTCTCTGTACCTTCATAATAAACACTGTATCCAAGTGTACAATCAGCTGGCCTCCATGCCCGGATACTGATCACTGTATCAAAATGTACTGTTAGCAGGTCTGTGTGCCCCGAAAGTAAACACTGTATCCAAGTGTACCATTTACAGGTCTCTGTGCCCTCACAGTAAACACTGCATCCAAGTGTACAATCAGCTGGCCTCCATGCCCAGATACTGATCACTGTATCCAAGTGTACCCAGGGCTTGAAATTCATTTTAAAAAGTGGTGTTCCACACAGAATACCATTTCCCAAGATTTGGTATTCCGTCGTGAAAACTGGTATACAACCCCTTTTTTTGTATACTGCTATTAAATTGGCAGAACCATGATGTACCTCACTGTTTCAGTAATACAAGGCAAAGTACAACATTTCAGAGTATCCAAAGTACCCTTTCCCTCAGGGTGGAAAGTGTTAGAACATAAGTCAAAAAGGGATTTTTTTATATATATATATATATATATATATATATATATATATCTTCATTTCATTCCACATGCTTAAAATAAATAAATAAATAAATAAATACCAGGAAGGTCTCTGTCTGTGACTTGGTAATTATTACATCCACCCTATGTGCTAATTGGAGAATGTACACATGGCTACTAAGTTCACACTGCTTTTTTTTCCTTCACGTTCCTTACAGGATTCTTGGTGCACTATTCTTTCATTGTGCAACAACAAGGCGATGTGTGAAAAAAATATATTATTCCTGTGCACTAGTGCTGTCAATCAATACTGATTTAAGCATGCATGTATTTCAAAAAACAGGTGGTCCTTACGTGAACTGCACTAAACATTTTATATTTAGCATGTTGTATCAGGTCAGAATTGTCTAGTGACCTGCAGTAATTGGCTATAATCCCTTGGGAACTAGTTTTTCAAACACAACTGAATAAACCTGCAGCACTAAGGGGATTATATATTAAAAAAGAATGAAGTTTAAAATGAATGATGACAGGAAATAACAAGGTTTAAGGATAGTCAGTACATGGGTTCCACTTCCAGTTGTTTACCTTAAGGCAGGTAGAGAAGAATAAAAAGATCTGGAGGGCATTTTTGATTTGTTTTGTTTGAGTTGCTGAAGTTCAGATTATAACCTGCTATAAGGTAAACAACTGGAACTCATATACTGACTATCCCTAAACCTTGTTTTTTCCTTTTATCATTCACTTTAAACTTTATTCTTTTTGAATATCAATACTCTTAGTTCTGCAGGTTTATTACAGACAATTACTGTATATCACCAGACAAATCTGGCCCATTTTATATGCATGTGTTTCTGTTTGCTGTGCAGTCTTTTTTTTTTTTTTATATGTAGCTTCTGCCTGAAGGCCACACAACATCGGCATCTGCCCATGATAAAGGCTAGCTTTGAATTACATGAAGTAGCAGTTGTTTTAACATCTGTATTTGACAGTAAAATAAATGCATACATATCTGGATCTTTTTTTCCTCAGCTAGCAAAAAACAGCATTTGGCAGAACAATCCCTAAGGCAATTCTAATCCACAAAAATTAGCACAGTTTTGCCTTTGGTGTATGTCAGTGTGTGCAGTTTCCCTACTTCAAAAACGGCTCCAAACATCCTACACGATTCCAAGACAAGCTCCTTTTGGTTAGAGCTAGCCACAGATGCAGACCCACTTTCAATAAATGTTTTTTTAATTCTTTGCTGTTGACCGATTTCCCTTACCTCATTTTCACATAGTTCCCACATGGCTCCTCGTTATGTTTAAAATTTTCAAAGATTCCCATCGGAGACTCAATTTAACCATTTTTTTCCCCCGCAAGTGGAGTTCCGATTTCTCAGCATTGCAAACACTGCAGCCAATCAAATCCATCTTCTCTGCCCAGAGCATTGATACGTGCAAGGACATTACGACGTTAGAGCTTGACAGTCAAGTGAATCTTGCATCTGAAATGGTGTGAGATCAGGACTCCAGCTGCCGGGGGAAAAAAAGGTTAAATTAAGTCTCCCAAACCCACAAAAGAGCCAGCGCCACTTGCAAAATGGTGGCGGCGCTCGAACAAATGGCCCTTAAAGTGGTATACACCATGGGTTACCAAGGTGCACAATTTGGTATTCTGTGCATGATTTTTGGTATGAACGGAACACCAAATAATAGGGAATTTCGAGCCCTGCCATTAGGTGTCTGTGCCGACAGTAAACACTGTACCCAAGCGTGTCCCAACGTCAAGCCCCGACAGTGATCAAAATAAATGTGTAAGCAAACTTGGGGGGAAAAGGCTGTGTGCTGCAGTGGTCAGAGCACCAATCATAGATACATAGACAGTGTCGGCAGATAAGGGCCTATGGCCCACCCAGTCTGCCCATTTGAGCTTGTAAGTTCAGTTTATGATTTCCTAGAAGTCTGTTGCCCCTTACCCCTGACCTCCAGAATTCCTTTATGTCTATCCCATGCATTCTTAAATCCCGTGATTGTTTCAGCCCCCACCACTTCCTCTGGTAGGGTGTTCCACTTGTCCACCACCGCTCTGTGAAGAAATTCTTCCTCACGTTTCCTCTGAATCATCCTCCTCCAACTTCATCCCATGCCCTCTAGTCCTGGAACATCTTTTCGCTTAAAAATAGTGTATTCCTGCACCCAGTTCCTCCCTGTAAGATACTGTATGTCTCCATCATATCCCTCTCTCTCCTCCTCTCCTCCAGGGAGTACATGTTCAGTTCCTTCAACCTGTCCTCATAGGACTTGTGATGCAATCCATGCACCATCTTTGTTGCCCTCCTCTGAACCTTCTCTACCCTATGTCCTTACGTAGGTAAGGTCTCCAGAACTGTACACTGTACTCCAGGTGGGGCCTCACTAGTGTCTTGTATAGTGGAATTATGACCTCCCTTTTCCTGCTGGTGATGCCCCTGCCTGTGCATCCCAGCATCCTATTTGCTTCGCCTGCTGCCTTGTCACACTATTTCCCTACCTTGAGGTCATCAAAGATGATAACCCCAAGATCCCTTTCCTGCTTGGTGCATGCTATATCCTCACCCCCCAACTGATATATTGTGCCAGGGTTTTTGTGCCCCATATGCATTATCTTGCACTTCTTTGCATTGAATTTCAACTGCCAAACCCCTGACCATTCTTCAAGTCTGCAGGTCCCTTCTCATTCTGTCTACACCCTCTGGTGTGTCTACTCTGTTACAGAGCTTTGTGTCATCAGCGAACAGCGAAATTCTGCCTTCTAGGTCCTGCGCAATGTCACTGATGAAGATGTTGAATAGGACTGGTCCCAGGACTGATCCCTGTGGTACCCCACTGGTCACTCTTCCCTCTGTGGAGTGACAGCCATTTACCACCACCCTCTGTGTACTGCCACCCAGCCAGTTACCTACCCACCACACTACTGTCCTGCCTATATCCATATTCCCCAGTTTGTGTAATAGCCTTCTATGTGGCACAGTGTCAAAGGCCTTGCTGAAGTCCAGATAGGCCATGTCCACTGCCCTCCCCTGATCCACCTCCCTAGTCACCCAGTCAAAAAATTCAACAAGGTTGGTCTGACATGACCTCCCCAATCAAATTCCTTATGAAGAAACCATTTTTTTTTTTTTTTTTTATTTATATTTTGTGGCTCATTCCCTCACCCTCATTTCGCCCCCTCCCATGTCCGGTCATGCATGTGGGCTCACGTGTCGCCATGGCGCCGAGGCACCCTCCTGCTGCCCATCAGACCTCCACCCAACGGTAGCAGAACTACGGGGGGCCGGGGGAAGAGACACAGATCCTCCCCAGGAGAGGAGAGCTGCTGTTATGGCTGCTGAGTCCTGCTCCTCCCTGCCTGGCTCCTGACGACCCCGGCTCATTCCCCTGGTCGCCGGCATGGTGCAAGGTAAGGCATCCAGCACCTCAGCCTCTGCACCACCAGGCCGGCCACCAATACAGAGTTTTAAATATCCGTCTCGTATCACTGTCAGAAAGGATATTTGAGCCACTAGTGTGACAGTAGTGCAGCAGCAGGGGTGCCACCTGCCATGCCGGCAACCCGTTATGGTGCCCCAAGCTCGGGACATCACATCAGGCCAGCTGGAGGCAAAGTATCATCACACAGGACATGCTGTATTTCACATGGAGGCTGGGGATGTCAGACAGCAAGCAATCTAGAGGCAGGGGTGCCACTGAGGAGCCTTTGTGTAAGGACAGATGCTTAGCTTAGGGATGAGCTGTCTCAATACCACAGGGAGCAGCAGCCCACTGTTAGATGAATTTACTCAGGCCTCACACATGTCCACAATGGCTACCCATGCGTTTGGCTCCCCCAATTACCACTAACCTTCTGTGTGACCCTGAGCAAGTGACAACCTTCTTGTGCTTAACTGCTCTCTATCTCTGCACACTTACCTCCTGTCCTTCGTGTGGATTGTACAGCACTATATAACACCAGATTCCTTTCCTTGTGCACCAAAAGTATACAGGGTTCATATTTCAGGTGTTTGCCTATGTGGGACACGGACTCACTGGGTATAAAAAGTAGGAGTTCAGGGCTTGCATTAGCCTCCTACTTAAGTTCCCAATTGGATTTTAGAGGTTTCTGAAGCACAAACGTAAAAGCAGTGCTTCAGTACTGACCCTGTATATTGAACAATTTGGACTTGTATCACTATCAGAAAAAGTGTTGGGTAGTGTAGTACAAAGACACTGCAGCAAATTCGGACTGAAATGTTCTGGGCTGACCCACACATTTGAAATGGAGGGAAAAAACTGACCCCCATTTTACTAGTGCAAAGGCAAACCCTGGTGATTTAATAAAATAAATATTATATCGTGTTGTTTAACCAAACCCAGCAGTGTAAAAACCGTTAGGACACTGAGCCAGACTGTCCCCAAGGGAAAAAAGGCGAGTCAAAACTGCAAATGGGTCGACATTTGTCTCAAGTCCCCACCTGGAAATGAACACTGAGTGTATGTTGGGCAGCACCAGAATTTGTTTTTGCACAGTCTGCTTTGTGAATGCCCCCACCATATGGCTGCTGCGGTTGAAAAAAAAAAAAAATACAGTTAATGTCAAATACGGTTATATCAACAGCAAATACCAACAACATGCCAAGTGTCAACAATGAGTACAAGTTAAGCAAACAAGATTAACAGCACAGTCAATTTAGCGAGTCGTTAGGCAAACCAAAGAAAATAGTCCTGGGCACAAAGAACTGAATTTGGGGAGGGGGCCTGTTAAATACAAGTCAATCAAGATTAAAAGCATATTCAAATAGGTGTGTCCAAAGTGGAGGATTGCAAATTTCCATGGAAACAGAGGGGCTAGTGGGGGAGGAGCAGACTAGTCTGCAAAGGAGGAGCAGCTAACAAAAATGTTTGGAGTCCCTAATGTTACTGCAGCAAATGATTAGAAGTAGATCAAAACAGTCTAGCAACAAATACTGAGGCTAAAAGTTCAGGCAAACATTATGGATGATAACACAGCACTGAAGGCCAAGTAGATGCAGAATCACCATTCTAAGGCCCTGTACAATGGTTTATGTTTCAAACTGTTTTAAAAACCAGTAACATGGTTTGCATCCATATTGGAAACAGTTTAAAACTGTGATTAAACCCTACTCCAGTGTAGGCTAAACCCAGTTTTAAACACTGTTCTAAAGTGAGCGGTTCATTCACTTGTCTGGATGCGTTGGAGCCGTGCTGGGTTCGGCAAATGCAGTGTATCATGATAAGCACTGAGGTAACATGGCACTGAATACAAACAACATGCTGAATTCCTGTAGTATGGATGTGTTAACGCCGTGTTCATAAAGTGGTTACAGATCAATATAAACCCTGGTATGGGTGCATTAAATTGGTACGTTTAAAAAGTTTTACTACCAGTGTGCACAGGGCATCAAATTGAGGTGCAACAACCTGGTCCACACTGCAGCTGTGAAACCGGTTTAACAATGCTAAACTGGTTTAACATTGCTTTTAACAGTTGGCAACCACACAGCTACCTTGGTAGAATGGTTTTCAAGACTGTTTTTGAGACCATCTCAGGAGCTAGTCTCCACAATACACCTACCTGCACTCCTTGGTTGCTGAGCCAGAGACTCCTGCCAAAAGTGCTACCCTTCCTGGCTCCGGCTCCCTCCGCAAGAGAAGTGTGGAGTCCGGCCACCTGCCCACTTGATAAATAATAAAAACAACCTACCAATTCCTGACCATGTTCCCCACGCCGGTACCAGCTCCTGCTAGTAAGGGGAGTGTGGATTCAGGTCGTCTGCCCTTTAATAAATAAGTAAAAAAAAATCTGTTTTCTCCAGATACTGTCCAACTCCCACTCCACCTCCCTCCAGCTCAAGTTCAACTCTGACATCTGGAACCAGAAATGGGCTTCTGGACAATACCCCCTCCCTCAGACAGCAACCAGCACAGCAGCCCTAATCTCACCTCCATCTGATTGAAAGTAGTGCTAAACCGCATTTAGAGGTTTAGTACTAGTTCAGTGAGACGGCAGAGGAAGTGAGAGGAGATATAAGTTGGTCGCCAATGGGGAAATCACTTAGCATGGGGAGTTTATTTATTGAAACGTTTCACCTGGAGGGCACACTAAACAAGTTGCTCATTTCACGGTGCGACCTGGGAGGTGGGGGAACATGAGGATAGACTACAGAGATTGATACAATATCTCAAAATTCACATTTGAAATAGCATACAACTAAGAAACACGTAGACTGTATGAGTAAACAAAGACCATCAAGGGGAAGGTAAGCAAAGGAAGTAGCTAGAAGGCAGTGCATTAAATGGAATACAACAGTTTGGTCTAAGGCGAGCTGGTATGCAAAAGCACAGACAGTACGATAAGCTTCATTACAACAGAAGTGCAAATAGACTACAAGTGCAACTGAGATTTAGGGGCTATAAGTTTAGTACAGAGGAGTGGAGTGGATGAGGAGGAGAGAAGTGGGGGGGGGGGTGTAGAAGAGGGGGGAAGAAGGTGAGAGGCATATCAAAACCTGACTCCTTCAGGATGTTGAGAACCACACCGGGGGCGGAACAAGGCAAAGCTAGAGGTGAGGGAGAGAAGATAATAGGTAGGGAGGTAGGAAGAGAGGGTAGGTAGAAGAGAAGGGGATAGAGGCAATGGGAGATTTGGGGTGAATACACTGGAGCAGAATTTGCTACCACTGGACACAATGGAACACTTACAATTTGGTCAGGGTGAGGGGGAGGGTACCACTGGACATCAGAGAATGTTCAAAATGGGGTCAGGTTGGGGTAGGACTCCTACTAGGATGGTATCACTGGACAAAGGGCAGTGCTTGGCATGGTTCAGGATGGGGCAGCCTTGTCACTAGCACTCAATCATTATTCATTTATAAAATAGCACTATTCCAAAACCATAGCGCTAGTACAAATCATAAAATCCATAAACAATCACCTTATAAAAACAGCTGCAACAGATCAGATAAAAAAAAAAAAAAAAAAACACCAAATCAAATAAATACGTTTTTAGCTCCGATTTAAAGCTCTCAACCGTCAGGCACTGTCGAATCCGGCGAGGTAGAGAATTCCACAGGGATGGGGCTGCAAATTCAAACGCACGGGCCCCAGATGACTTTAAATGAACCCTGGGAGTCTCTAGCAATCCCTTGTCGATGGAGCGAAGTGGCCAGGAGGGGCAACAGAGATGAAGAATATCTTGCAGATAACTCAGACCTTGCCCGTGTATGGCCTTACAGGTCAGAAGACCGACCTTAAAGGTGATCCGCCACTGAAGAGGCAGCCAGTGCAGATCGCGCAGCACCAGTGTGACATGACAGCTACGAGGCAGCCCAGTCAACAGTCTAGCTGCTGCATT
The DNA here is from genome assembly GCA_016271365.2 of Neoceratodus forsteri. Lineage (NCBI taxonomy): Eukaryota > Metazoa > Chordata > Ceratodontiformes > Ceratodontidae > Neoceratodus > Neoceratodus forsteri. The sequence goes on from CM028137.1 coordinate 517,822,488, forward strand.
CTGCATCAGCTGCAAGCAGTGGATATCAACCCCTGGTAGCCCTAGGTACAGGGCATTACAGTAATCAAGGCGCGAGGTTACAAAGGCATGAACCAAAGCTGGTAGGTCATCGAGCGGAACTAGTTGCTTGATCCGGGCTACATTTCTTAGACGGTAAAAAGCAGTCTTGGCAACAGACGACACCAGATGTTTAAGCGTCAGCCCGTCATCAAGAATCACACCCAGATCTCGCACCTGTTCAGAAGTCGTTAGCTGGTGACCACCGAGCCAGGGCCCTGAGGCTACCCCCGCCGATGGCACTAGACACCAGACAGTGCATGGCACAGGGCAGGGTTGGGGAGTGACACTGGACTTGTGACACCGGGCACTTGTGTAAAAAACTATTTTGCATTCCTCTCCAAACACAGACTGTCAGTCTATTCTTTAAAATAAAAACCACAGATGTTTGCCACTCCCCTCGCTGGTTCTGGAGTCCTGCAGCAAAGGGTGGAACACCTTAGGCATTTTTTTTTTTTTTTTTTTTTTAACATAGAAACATAGACTTTGATGGCAGATGAGGACCACTTGGCCCACCTAGTCTGTCCATTTCCCTACCTATGGGATAAGCTGCAGGTCCTAGTTAACCAACAGCCTATTTCTTCCTAACCCCCACAAAAATTGCTTTATGTCTGTACCATGTATTCTTGAATTCTCCCACAGTTTTAGACCCCACAACCTCCTCAGGAAGGCTGTCCCATGCATACATCACCCTCTCTGTGAAAAAAATACTTCCTCACATTGCCCCTGAACCCCCCCCCCATCTTTAAATTGTGTCCCCTTGTTCTTGCACATGTCTTTTTCTGAAAGATACTACCCTCTTGAACTTTGTTGATTCCACTGAGGTACTTAAACATTTCTATCATGTCCCCCCTCTCCCTCCTTTCCTCAAGGGTATATATATATTAAACTCCTTTAGTCTCTCCTTGTATGGCTTCTCTTGCAGACCCTGCACCATTTCAGTTGCTCTCCTCTGGACTGCCTCTATCCTGTCTATGTCTTTGCAGAGATGGCGTCTCCAGAACTGGACGAGTACTTCAGATGGGGTCTCGCCAACTGTCTGTACAGAGGGATAACAACTTCCTGTTTTCTGCTGGCGATGCCTCTCCCTATACATCCCAGTATCCCCCCAGCCCTCCCTACTGCCTTCTCACATTGCTTACTAACCTTAAGGTCATCTGATATGATTACCCCCAGGTCCCTTTCCATTTCTGTTGTTGTTACTACCTCCCCCCGCCACTCTGTAATCTTCCCCTGGGTTTTTGTTTCCCAGGTGCATTATTTTGCACTTCTTTGCATCGAATCCCAGATGCCATACTTCGGACATCTTTTATTAATATTATTATGAATCACTAAGGTAATTTCAGCCGATTAGCATGCAGAGCCACTTAACCTATTTCTGTGTACAATGTAATCTCCTGCAGATGCATTTAAAGCAGCAGTACTAGATAATCAGGAAATGATTATCACATTTTTGCTTTTTGGCTGCAAGCATGCAGCCATAGTTTCAGTTTCCATGTCTGTAAATTTTTTTTCTAACGATCTTTAATTTTTTAGATATTCAAAATTTATTTCCATTTTTGTGGATCCACAGCAAATATGGCTGGTGCCTAGTTTTTAGCCAGGCTCCCCCGTCACGTCGCATCACATCTTTTGCTCACTTCTGTAGGACCCTGTGCTGTTCATTCCTGCTGTCCCTGTGTAGTACTACGAGTCATGCACATGCGCAGTTGGCAGTTCAACATGGTGGGTGGGAGTAATGCAAACATAAACAAAGAAAACCAGAGCAAATTACAGGGTGATAGTGCAGAGAAAAGAAAGATTATCAGGTAAGTGCTCAACATAGTACAGGGAGCAAACTGTTGCAAAAGATCCAATGTTTGTTATCTAGTACTGCTGCTTTAAAGGGGAGCGGTCTACTTCAGTGCCAGGGGGAATATGGCACCAGAAAATAAAAATATTAAAAAATTGTGAACCTATTTTAATGATTTATAATAAGTTAATAGAGCCTCCGAGGGATGTCTCTTATGGTATAAGGGCCTCCTCTTTTGAAGTCTGGGTGAGAAGAAAGTGAAGTTGAAGAACTCTGGCCACTAAGCACCTTCTTGAAAGAAAAAATGTAATTAGCAGCATTTAGCTATATGCTCCTCTTGCCGGTTTCAGCTCCTGCTTGCATTGGGAGAGTACACATGTGGCATCTTGCTCTTTGTTGGACTCTCCCCCACCCCTTCTTGCTGGTCCTGGCTCCTGCCGGTGAAGGGAAAATACAGTTGGGCTGACTGGCCCTAAATATAAATATATATTTATATATACACACACGTACACATAGATATACAACACAACAGTAATGAAGAAATAATCATGCCCCCCCACCCCGTCTACTCTTCCCATCTCCAGGGCTGGTGCCCTCTCCATTTAATCCTCCTCCACCACTGGATATCTGGGAGGGAGGGGTATCTCGGTATACATCAGGCAGCGCTTGGCACTGGCTGTGGAGGGAGAGGCATGCCAATAGAGGAGTATGCCACTGAACGCCAACCAGCATTTAACATAGTATGGGGCGGGAAGGGCATCCCAATGTACACCAGCAGGAGTCAAGCACTCTGCCTCACCTCCACAGATGGCAACTGGTGGCAGTAGAGCGAGTCACACGTGTCTTCAGGTTCACAGCTCTGTACCCAGCCTCCCTCCCCCAGAAGGCAACCAGTGATAGTAATGGGAGTCCACAGGTTCACAGCACCCTGGCCTGTTTCTCCTCTCCAGATGTGGACCAAACCCTTTGGTGGGAGACAAACCTGGGTCGCCTGTTACACAGCTCAGCACTGCCTCACCTCCACAGACAGTGACCATTGGCTGTGGTGGGATTCAGGACTGGGGCTTCAAGTTCACAGCTTGCTGTTCTCACCCACCATCCCTCATGCATAAAGCAAATGGCTTTTGGGGGTTGTTGGTGTGGGGGGGGAGTTAGATCCAGGTCTTACAGTTGCCACATCATAACTGGTTGGACTCAGGAGAACAAGCTGTCAACCCCCAAAACACACACAACACCAGTTAGACCACTATGCCCTTGTTAGTCCAGCACATGCATGTGTACCCCAACAAATCCCACAGACAGAGTACTGCTGCAATACAACTGTTTATGAAGTAGCATGTATTTACACCGCAACTACTGTACTTAAGAGCAGATGCACCAGGCAGGCACACATTGATCATAACATAATAATATAATCAATGATCTGCCTGTATTTGAGGGTGGGGTTCTATAACGTACCTAGACAGGCATGCCAGAAACTGCATTTGTAGTCTACTTTTGAGAAACATCAACTGAAATGTTGACAACACAGCACCGGAGGCATTATCTCTGTTACACAACTCACGGTTACAGTTGATAGCGACAGCCGCAAAACTCATGGTGATACATTAAATGGAATTCTGGGATACAAACAAACAAAAAATCCCAGAATTCAATAGGAACTGATCACACAGAGAACAGGTTTAGTAGCAGTAATGTACAATGATAAGTTTTCGAGAACTATTACCACTTGTTAAAACTTTTTTTTTTTTTTAAAGGTTTTCTAAACTGTTCTATAGTGTGGTCAGGGCAAATGTGAGTGACAGTGGTGTGATTTAAACCTGTGTCTCCAAGTTCACAGTTCTGTGCTCAAAAAAATCAGATGGCTACACTGCCTCACACAAAAGAACTACACACCAGCTTATTAGCTTCTATGCAGGCATCTCCAATTGATAAGTACAGTCAAGGATGCAGATCTCAAATGAAAATCTGCCAGCTCTGGCCCATCTGGTCATAAAAGCGTCCCATCGATCAACCCAGTCTCTGCCACTTCTACCTGTGAATCTTTTACCAGTGATGAGCGGAGTTCTGCGCTAACCTCTCCTTCAGCTTGCCTGCAGTCAGTATATAACTGCCAGACTGCACAAGCCAAGACTCCACTCAGCATTTCCAAGGTAACAATTACAGGGTGGGTTTCACAAATGGCACAGCTACCTACACTACCTGCAGCAAAGAAGGCACTTTTCCCAAAGGGGAATCATGTACTAACACACACACACACACACACAGAACGGGAGACAAGAAGGTACAAAGAAAAAGAGCTGAGAAGTATTTGGTGTCTTTCTCATTTAAAAACATAAAAGAGCTCTCTGTCTGCCTAAAACTTCAATGCCTCAAGCCTGACAAAAGTAATTTAATAGGCACAAAGGCCAGAGAACAGAGAGAACAACGGAGCATCCAGCACTCCAAGATTACTCCGTTTGGAACCACTGATGATAACAGAGGTATTACCAGTGTTGGATGTTTTTAGTGAGTATTAAGTAACCCACATTTAATTTATTTTGAGCTGCGTGTTTTGTATGTTGTGAGTGGTAAGCACCCAATTATTCTGTTTTCTGTTTTGGTGCAGCCCAAGGACTATTAATACAAAAAAAAAAAAAAAAGATTTTTCATTCAATAAGATAAAATTGAATAGAAATGTAATACACGTTCACCCAAAGAGCCCACTCTTGAGCTGCTATTTCAAGCTGGTCACTTTTACCGAGAGTCCAAGGAAAAAGTCCAGGCCCAAGTGACTTGCCATCACCTGTTGCTGCGCAGGTGGCATGTCCATCCTGTTTCACTTAATCAGCCTGCAAGCTAAAAAAATACTTTATGTTGTTCCACCGTAAATAACGGAGCATTTCGACTGCTGCGGGTCACAATGCTGCCCATGTCAGCCTTGCCATCCCCAGGAAGGTAGAGGAACTGAATATATGTTCTGTTCGCACAGAGCCCCTACATTACCTGTCAGAGCCTCGCACTGTAGAGGCACTGCTGAAGGAAGCATGTCGGGTTGGAAAGAGGAAGCACAAAACTGTGTTTTGATATCAAGGGACTTGAGAACCAGAAAACCAAGAAAAAGCAATTACCAATCGGTGGCGCCAACATCAATGCCTCCTCTAGGGCCAGTCATTTTTACATTCTCAAAATTGGCTAGTTCCATTTGACAAAATCCTAAAATGCGTTTTTTTCCATTTTCTCCCCAAAACTGAGGGCAAATCAGCATGATTTGTGCAAAAATGTGGCTCAAAATGGGGGTGTCTGCAGAAAAACCTGGTGCAAAGTAGGACTGTTTGCATGATAAAGTGGTGCAAAAAGAGTTTTTCATGAAAATTTGACACTCAAGTGCTGGTTTAAAAATGACATTCCCTTTTCTACTGGCGTTTTCCAGTGAAAACGAAAAATCACTGGCTCTACTCCTCACAGGAGGGGTCACGATTAGGAGAATGTCATTTGAGTCCCATCCTATATCATGTAGGTGGGCCCCGCTACGGGAGGGTATAAGACAGAGGGCACTGACCAGGTCAGGGTAGGGTGACAGGAAGCACGGTGGTGAATGAGTGAAAGAAAATGGAAGGCGAAACAGATGTATGTTATAGATCAAGGCAGTGCTCCCAACGAATTAGAGCGCTTCTTTTCATTGTGTGTGACACACTTATTCTGTGAAGAGTGTCTCACATGCTGCTGCCCTGGAAAAGTACAGTTACGTAAGAACTTACCGTAACAGTAGATCTTCGAGAGAGGCTCTGGCAGTAAGTATTCACATATAGGACTGACCCGCCAGGTGTCAGGACCCCACAGAAAAATTTCTAACTAGCCATCTCTGGCGGGGACCCCTCACATCAGGTGACCCCACTGCTTATACATCGGTATGAAGGGCGGTCTCTCACCCGCCTTCCAGTTCTTTCCTGCCAAGGGCCAAAAAGAGGCAAGACGAGAGAGAAGAGAATATTTCCCCTCATGGAAATGGAGCCAAAGAAGCTTAGGGGGATGGAGGGCAGGAAGGCAATACCTACTGCAAGAGCCTCTCTCTCAAAGATATACTGTTACTGTAAGTTCTTACGTAACTGTACTATCTTACTTCAAGAGGGCTCTTGCAGTAGGTATTCACATACAGGATTGAGTCCCAAGCAGTCTGGAACAAGGAAAATCACTCAGGAGGAGGAAAAGTTTCCAAAAACATGGAACCTCCGGCTGAACAGGTCTTATGAAAGAAGAAATTGAAGCACAGCCAACCCAAAGCCTGCTCTATGGAGAGAGGCAATGTCCAAACTGTAGTGTTTCGTAAAGGTATGGACGGAAGTCCAGGTTGCGGCTGCACAGATGTCTGCCGCTGACACATTCCTGAAACAAGCCGCAGAGGCAGTTACTCCTCTAGTGGAGTGACCTCTGACCTGACCCAGCAGGGTCTTGTTGTACTTGTCATAACAGAAAGTGATACAATGAGCCAACCATTTCGATAGGCATTGCTTAGAAACAGCGTTGCCTTCCCTATTGTAAGCAAAAGAGACAACAAGCTGATCAGTTTTCCTGAGATCCTTAGTCCTAGTGGTGTAGTATCTCAGTATTCTGTGAACATCTGAAGTATGCAAGAGGTATTCTTGATTGGAGTGTGTCCCTGCCAGAGGAAGTGGTGGGGGCTGAAACAATCACGGGATTTAAGAATGCATGGGATAGACATAAAGGAATTCTGGAGGTCAGGGGTAAGGGGCAACAGACTTCCTGGAAAACATAAACTGAACTTAGAAACTTAAATGGGCAGACTGGGTGGGCCATAGGCCCTTATCTGCCGACACTGTCTATGTATCTATGTAAAGAAAGCGGGTAGCTCAATGGATTGATTCAGCATAGATTTAGCCACCACTTTAGGTAGAAACTTAGGGTTGGTGCGTAAAGTCACATGTTCCTTGTGGAAAATCAGGTATGGGATTTTGCACATCAAGGCCTGGAGCTTGGAAATGCGTCGAGCCAAAGTAATGGCCACTAGGAAGAGAGTCTTCCAAGAAAGGAACGTTAAATCTGCTGTGGCTGCCAGCTCGAAGGGAGGCAGGGTAAGCTTCTCTAGAATAAAATTCAAGTCCCATGGCGGAGCAAGAATGCGGATAGGGGGTCTCAAATGGAGGACCCTTCTGAGGAAAATCTTCGAGACTTCCAACTGAGCAAAAGTCCTGTCACTAAAGGGGATAAGGTAGGCTGAAACTGCTGCCATGTGGACCTTCAAAGAGGAATGATTAAGACCCAGATCAAAGAGGTGACGCATGTAATCCAGTACTTTAATGGCTAGGCATGAGAAAGGTTTGAAATCCTTAGAAATGGCTCAGACTTGAAAAGCGTTTCCACTTCATGGCGTAGGTGGACTTGGTGGAAGGCTTTCTGGCCTCTACCAAGATGTCCGCTACAAGCATAGAAACTCGAGCGGGCTTTTGCTATGTCTGCAGGAGCCACGCATGTAAATGAAGGGATTTGAGACCAGGATGAACAAGGGTTCCCTGATTCTGGGTCAATAAGTGTTGTGACAGAGAAAGGGGAAGTGGAGGTTCCTCTGAAAACTGTTGCAGAAGAGAGAACTAAACTTGTCTGGGCCAGAACGGAACAATGAGAATCATTCATGTTCCCTCCAATCTGAGTTTGTTCAGGACCCTTGGAATTCAGGGAACTGGAGGGAAGGCATAAATGAATCTGTCCCTCCAAGGGAAAGACAGAGTGTCCTGCCAAAAAATGCCTCGCCCTGGAACAAGCAAGCAGAAGGCGGGAAAGTTTTGCATTTTGGGGAGACACGAAGAAGTCTATCTGAGGCATTCCACATTGATGAAAAATGTAATTTACAACTTCTTGGTCCTGTTCCTTCATGGGCTCTGGCTTAGGACCGACTGAGTTGGTCCACCAGCATGTTTTCCACTCCTGGAACGTGGACTGCTGTCAGGTGAAGGAGATGCTGGGTTGCCCAAAGCCAGACCCTCATTGCTTCCTGGCAAAGAGAGTAAGAACGTGTTCCTCCCTGCTTGTTGAGATACCATACTATACACATGTTGTCTGTTTGAATGAGGAGATGACTGGGAAGGATAAGAGAGTGAAGAGCCTGCAGGGCGTGAAGAACTGCCCTCAGTTCGAGCACATTTATGTGCAGATTTTGTTCGGACTTTGACCAACTGCCCTGAGTCCTGTGGGACCCAAGATGGGCTCCCCAGCCTTCCCCTGGTGCATCTGTCGTCAATGTCCGGGAAGGAGGTTCGATACTGAAGTGAACTCCCAGGCATAGGTTCTCCTGTACCATCCACCATTGTAAGTCCCTGATCATGGGGTTGGAGACTAGCACCTCTTGGTCTAGTTCGTCCAGGGTTTGGTCCCATTGAGACCAAAGTGTCCACTGATAGATTCTCATATGGAGCCGAGTGAGTGGAACTGTTAGAATGGCAGCCGCCATCAGCCCAAGAAGGTGAAGGACTGACCTGGCGCCGACCCTCCTGCGACCGGACAGAAGATGAGCCTGAGTCTGGAGGATGTCCACCCTGTCCAGAGGGAAAAAGGCTTTGCCGATGGTAGTGTCCAGAATCACCCTTATAAACTGGAAGCATTGGGAAGGGACCAAATGGGACTTCGCCTGGTTGATGGTGATACTCAGGCTGGTGAAAACCTGCAGGGTAAGGGAAAGGGAGTGCAGGAGTTCCTCCCTGGACGGGGCCGCCAGGAGTCAATTGTCCAGGTACGGGAATACCTGTACTCCCTGGGTAAGCAGGTGGGCTGCTACCGCTGACAGGCATTTGGTAGAAACTCAGGGAGCAGAGGAAAGACCAAACGGGAGGGCCTTGAACTGGCAGTGGTCCCCCTGAAAGCATAAACGGAGGAATTTGCTGTGGGAAGGGCAGATGGGGATATGCAGGTAGGCATCCTGCATGTCCAAAGCGCACAGCCACTGTCCTTGCCGAAAAAGAGGCAGAAGGCTCTGTAAAGAGAGCATTCTGAATCGTTTGTACTCCACGAACATATTCAGGGAGCTGAGGTCTAGAACAGGCCTCACATCTCCCATCTTCTTTGGGACCAGGAAGAAATGCGAGTAGTAGCCTGTTCCCCGAAGATGGTCGGGGACTGGTTCCATCGCCGCCTTCAACAGAAGGGAGGTTATTTAGTCTAGTACCAGAGATAGAGTGTCCTGCTGAAATGAACTGCAGCACCCAAACATCTGGCATTATCCTCTCCCAGCCCGGCAGATGGAAGGAGAATCTCCCCCCCTACCAGTTCCTCTGGGGCCTCCTGAGGCAGTGGGAGAGGTGGGGAGTCAGGAGGTGTGTGGCAGCACAGCAGCCGAGGCTCCTGCGGCCTTTTTGCTAGAGGGAGGCTTGGTTGCTGGAACAGCCTGACACTTGTTGGTCCGCTTGCCCTGTGGTTTTGGAAGGTTGCGTCTACGGAAGGGACGCCGCTGTCCTTGAGGGGGCCAGACTTGAGTGCAATGTCCTTCTCTTGCAGGTCGGTAATGATGTCCTTGACATCACCCCCGAACAGCACCTAACCCCTGAAAGGAGCATCCTGGATAGTGGATTGCACTTCAGGGACCAAACCTGACACACTGAGCCAAGCACGACACCGTAAGCCTACGGCGAAAGCTGAGCTCAAACTGGCAGAGTCCACTGCGTTGTAAGTGACACGGAGCATGTGCCTACTGGCCGAACGAGCAGAATGGACAAGGTCTGCCACTTCCTGTTTAATCTGAGACTCAGGAAGGGAGTCCAATTTTGATTCCTTCTGACTGAGGATGGTCTTCTGAAAGTCCCCCATATGTGCCACATAGTTCAGGGCCCTAATAACCAGGGTAGAAGAGAAATAAATCTTCTTCCTGTATTGGTCTAGAAGCCGTGACTCCTTGTCAGGCGGTGACGAGCTGAGGTGTTTCGGATTAGCAGAACAGCCGTGAGCGGCGCTAATTACAACCGAATCCGCCTTGGGGTGTAGATTCAAAAAAATCTATACCCTCAGGAGCCTGATATAGCTGATCTGCATTCCTCAGAAGAGGGGGCCAACGCGGAAGGTTGTTTCCAAATAGTGGAACGTTAGCGTGAGGCTTTGTCCAGGGTGGAATCAGTGTGGGAGCAGTCTCGGGCAGATCCAAGTGAGCAGCAAGCTTTTTACGCTGTGGGTCTGGCTCCAGTGATTGCCACTGATTAACTTTCTGGATTTTCCTCAGTAACTCCAGAAAAGAGGGATCCCCTAGAGGAGACTTCGGAGGGGTCCTTGGCCTGGGGCGGTCTGAAGTACGGGGCTCGTCATCAGGATCAGAGCGTCCATCCGAGTCCAAAGTAGAAGAGGAAGACTCCTCCCTGCGCGGGGAAGGAACGGCCCCTTTGGGGAGTTCCCTGGGATGTGTGTCCTCCCCACCTTGGGCACCAGAGGGCTCTCCTCTGGTGTCGGGTAAGGGGGAAGAAGTCTCCCGTCTCCGATGTAGGGGATCCTGCAAAGGGTCCGGCATCGGCAGACAACTCTCTACCTCTCTGATGAGTTGAGCCTTGACCTCAGCCCACCATTAGGCCAAAGTCTCCATCAAGTCCGCCGGCAGCTGGGGCGTGGGTGGCGGAGGAGGAGGAGGGGGATACGGATACTGAGGATATCTGTAATGAGAGTATCCATAACCTGATGGTGGGAAACCCGGCATCAGGTACTGAGGCGCTGGGTACTGCGGAGCCAGATATGGCGGCATCGGGTAGTGAGGCACCAGATATTGTGTAGCTGGGTATGGAGGTACTGGGTATTGAGGTGCTAGATACCCAGGAGCTCTGGAGGGACAGAAGGACCTGGCAGAGGCCCGGCTGACCCCACGGGCATTGGGCCCAGCGTTGGAACACCATCCAGTAAGGGGCCGTCGGCGGGCGTCGGGGCCGGCATCAGGGTGTCTGGTCCCAAAGGAGGGGGCCCTGATGGCAGCGTGTCGAGGTCCTCTGCGAGGACCAGGGAGGGAGGATTACAGTTCCCGGGGGGCAGCACAGGAGACACAGGGACCTTAGAGGGCAACGCAATGCACTGCAGAGAATCTGGAGTGTCAGATCTATCGAGGGGGTCTGGCGCAGGCTTCTTAGCCAGGTGGGCGTTGGTGGGGCCAAAGTCCAGCTTATCAGCCAGATCCAGGCGGGTGTTGGAGAAGCTGATGTCCGACTTATCGGATCCCTTGCCAGAGGAAGGCTGCGCTGGAGATGTGGCCTTGTCAGGCGAGAGTCTAGCTGGGCGCCCTCCCCAAGGAGCGAGTGGCTTAGCAGCCCTGTCTGAGCAAACGTTGGTGGAACCGATATCCGACTTAGCGGACCCGCTCAAACCCGAGAACCACACTGTGGAAGCGGCCTTCCCGGGAGCAGAAGCCTCCTTTTCCCCAGAGGCTCCCGAAGGGCCCAAGCGCGAGCCAGACAGGAGGGGCGACACCTTCTTGGTGACCACCAAGACGGTCGTCGTGGAGTGATCCCCGGAGGAGACATTACCTTGAATGCCGTGACTCCAGATGGAGCCGCGGTAGCCGTGGAAGCAGATTCCTGCTCCCGATGCTTCTCCTTGTCCCGTTTCTTCTTGTGACCTTCGGGGGAAGTGGATGCCTGCCTTAACTTCTTCGGCTCCTTCTCCATGGATGCCATCTTTTTCTTTAGAGTATGGACTTCCAGGGACTGCTGCCTTCTTTTCCAGGTAGCGGAGCTGAATTGTTGGCACTTCTCCACGGGGTGGTCTGGGCCTAGACAGAAGAGGCACAAGGAATGGCCATCCTTGTGTGACAGCTGAGAGACGTTACTTGTACTTATGCGATTCGGAGGGTGTCGGAGAAGGCATACAGGGCGAATCAAACAATTTGTCGAAAAGGGAAAAAAAAATAAGGTTGAAAAGTTCGAAAACTAGACCGAAGAATGACTGACGAGCGTTGAACTCTACCACGAGGAACAGTGACAAGCCGACAGCGGGAAAGAACTGGGTGGCAGGCATAGGGGACCGCCCCTTTGTACCTACGTCGTTTGACGCCGGTCACCTGACGTGGGGGCAGTCCCCCGCCAGAGACTGCTAGCTAGAAATTTTTCCATGGGGTCCCGACACCTGGCAGGTCAGTCCTATATATGAATACCTACTGCAACAACCCTCTCTAAGTAAGATCTGGCATGTTCGGGTAAGGTTTGAAAAAAAAAAAAAATGTAATATATTACTGATCAAACTGACTTACAATATTAAAAGTGGTGTCACATTCTTCGCTCACCTTCCATTCATGGTTTTCATACCCTAAAGAGTGCACATGAGATCACTCTTACAGGGAACTATAGGCCGGTCAGCCTCACCTCAGTAATAGGTAAGATCATGGAGGCACTGCTTAAAGCAAGAATAGCGGGACACTTGGAATTCAATGGTGCCCAAGGGCAGGACGGTCATGTCAGTCAAATGAATCAAAGATTTTTTTGACTGGGTTACGAAGGAGGTAAATCATGGAGGGAGCGGTGGACATCGCCTACCTCAATTTCAGCAAGGCCTTCAAAACTGACCCACATAAAAAACTGGTTAGCAAGATGGGTAGTCTGGGCCCATGGGCCAAAAGGTGGTAAACTGGGTTAGAAAACTGGTTAACGGACAAGAGGCAAAAGGTGGGAGTTAATGGGATCCAGTCGTGGGGGGGGGGGGTGACTCAGCTATCAGTCTTTGGGCCAGTCCTGTTTAATGTTTTCATCAGTGACACAGCGGAAGGGCTAGAGGGAAAGGTTTGCCTGTTTACAGATGACACCAAGATCTACAACAGGGTTGATACTCCAGATGGGGTGGAGAAAACGAGGAGGGACCTGAGGAAGCTTGAAGAGTGGTCCAAGTTGTGGCAGCTAAGGTTCAATTCAAAGAAGTGCAAAATAATGCACCTGGGACGAGGGAATCCGGGGTGGGGGGGGGGTTGCTGATGGTCACCAAGGAAGAAACGGATCTAGGGGTTGTCATTTTAGACAACCTAAAGGTGTCTAAGCAGAGTACAAAGGATGCAGGGAGGGCCAGTGGCATGCTGGGGTGTATAGGCAGAGTTAACACTAGCAGAAATAAGGAGGTGGTGATTCCATTGTATAAAACACTAGTGAGGCCTCACCTAGAGTACTGTGTACAATTCTGGAGGCCACATCGTCATAAGGTTAATGACAGGGTGGAGTTGATCTAGAGAAGGGTGACAAAGATGGTACAAGACCTGCACCAGAAAACATATGAAGAGAGATTAAAGGACCTCAATATGTACTCGCTGGAGGAGAGGAGGGAGTGGGGAGACATAATAGAAACCTTCAAGTACCTTAAAGCATAAACAAGGTGCAGGGGGGCAACATCTTCCAATATAAAAGAAATACAAGAACGAGGGGGCACGATATGAGATTGGAAGGTAGCAGGATAAGGGGAAATGTGAGGAAGTTTTTCCTTACGGAAAGGGTGGTAGACACATGGAATAGTCCGCCACAGGAGGTGGTGGGGCGAGCACAGTGGAGGGATTTAAACTTGAATGGGACAGGCATAAGGGAACCCTAGACGTGGGAAGGAGAGGAGAAAGCCAATGATCAAGTAGGCTCAGAGGCCACAAACAAGGGTAGGACTTATGGGCAGACTGAATGGGCCTAGCGATCCTTATCTGCCGACGATTTCTATGTTTCTATGCAACAGTGGTCTTGGTGGCAGTATTAACATACAGAATAATGTACTGCCAACCATACCCAGCAAGGCAGTGCTTTCATGGAGAGGCTGAGATGACAGAACATGGATCTCATCTATAAATCTCAAGAGGTCCATGTTGTCATCTCAACCCCAAGAAGGAAACATGATGCACTGTGTGCGGTGCTTACACAGGAGTCACTAAGTGCCCCCGCCCTCAAGTAAATTGCCATTTCTTTGTTTATGAGGGGGGACTCACCCCATACCCAGCTACTTACTACCTACCCTGTGCCCAGAGATGTACCTTTTAATTGAAGCAAAGACTGTATGTAAATCTAATTAAATAATTTCTAAACACAGAAAATCTCAGCTCTGGGCAACAGTCCTGTGACATTAGGTGCTTCCATTTCAAGAATGCTGACTAAAACAGAAGCGTTTAATATGCTTGGATCATCTGACGATGTAAACTGTTCTATAATCAAAATTGTATTTATAGACAGCACACAACAAGGATTTTCAGTAGGTAAATTTTGATGCAGAACAATGGTTATCCATATATTATAAATAAATTGTATTACTGTTTTTTAGTTTGGTGGCTGTAAGTGGGCTCATTTTGTGGATGTTTCACTGTGTAACAGGCTGCGCTGGTGGAGGCCTATTTCTTCTCATTTTAAACCTATTTGGTGGGATTTGCTTGGAGATGGTTATTTGAATTGGAGAACTATATCTGTTAATTTCAAGCCTATTTTGATGTGTTGTTAGTGAAGCTGATTAAATTGGAGACCTGTTCCTTTGGCAGCAAACATATTTTGGGGGCTCTGAGTTGAATTTTGATTCCTTTTTGCTGACTCCACTAGCTGCAAAGGTTAGTGCATAGTGGGGGAAGGGTGTCAATGGTCTGGCCAGGTCTCACTTAGCCAACTGACTGGAGGCAGAGCTGAATCAGGTTTGCGGTGTTAGCTGCTTTGTCTTCTCAGTAAGAACTGGAAGGGGACAGGATCAGTTGTGTTCCAGGACAGTAGCTGCTGCTTGTTGTTTTCACAGGGTTCTTGTGGATTTTACTTGGTAGAAGGTTAGTTCTTTTCTTTCTTACTTCCAAGGGGCTAGCAGGGTATTGTTTTGGGGGCTGCTGGAAGTTTGAAAACTGGTTTGGTGGCTGTAAGTGGGCTCATTTTGTGGATGTTTCACTGTGTAACAGGCTGCGCTGCTGATGGAGGCCTATTTCTTCTGATTTAAAACCTATTTGGTGGGATTTGCTTGGGCCTGGTTCTTTGGCTGCTGGACTTGGAGGGGAGACACAGGGCTGATACACTCTCTCTCAAGTCGGGTGTCTGCCCAAGACCCACTGCAGAAGTCTGCTAATTTATAGGGGAACACCTGCCCTGCAATTGGAGGAAAAGGCTGCAGGTGCAGCTCATGTAGTTCTAGCCACTGGGGTTGGATTTAAAGGCTGGAGAGAGGAGCTAGGGAGTTGTTCATTTCCTTATAAGTTTAATGTGTTGCCTGCACCTAGTAACAGGGTTATTGGTGTACAGTGGGACTGTCTCTAAGATTAGTGGGTGACCTGATTAGGCAGTAGGGTATATCTTGGACTAGGGGGGAACCTGGTGGCTCACCCAAGGAAACCTATTTGGAAGGGGATGGAACCACACGTCATTAGGGCCGGCATCTTTGGGAGGGTGGTGGGGTGCACAGGGTGTGGAGCAGCCATGATACTGGACTGGGCTTGGAAGTTCGGTGGTTGCCCAGTGTGCTACCAGCTGGCACAGCTTAGGGAGGAGGTTGCGGGGATTAGGAGACAGCTGGGGGAAGGGGGGCAGTATGGTTGGGGAAGGGGGCTGGGGATCTCCCACGGGGTTGCACCAAGCACTGGGGGCGGGGGCATAGGGAAAGGAGTGCAGGAGAATACTCAGGGGTCACATAGGGACCCTGGCAGAGGGGGTCCAAAAGGACACTACCAAGGAAGCAGGCAGGTAACTGGGGACCCTCACAAAGGAGGGACGGAGGGACAACATTCTCAGGGAAGTAGGCAGATGGCCAGGGCTGGACAGAAGGAAGCAAGGCGGGGAGGTGGATCAGACCTTACACTCAGTAACTGCTTCAAATCTCTTCTTCTGCTCGAGGATGAGTGGGGTGATGTAGCCACGACAGGGGTGGTTAGAGACGGAAAGGGAGTGGGGGGCAGGAGGCAGGGGCCAGATAGCAGGAAGAAAAAGGGGGGGGACCTGGAATGCAGGAAAATGGGGGGAGCAGTGAATCAGAGCAGGAGGCAGAGGAAAGCGCAAGGAGAAGGACCAGTTGGGAGGAAAGGTAAAGGAGAAGGACCAGAAGTACAAGGAGGATTCAGTAAAGGGAGCTGAGGGTTTAGGCCAGGGGAGCACGACGAGCAAGGAGGAACTAAATGGAGACAGAAAGGAAGGGAGGACAAGCCAGGCTAGTTTAGCAGATGGGGGAGAAGGACCAGTCATGAGCAGTGAGGGGGAATTAGCAAGATACAGAAGGATACTCAGGAGGAGGGCATAGGATTGGAGAGGAGGGGGCCATGGTGGTAAATAAGGAGGGGTGGCATGTGGCACCCAGATAGGGGAGGAACAAGGAGCCGGCTGGGTGGAGGGGCTGGTAGAAAGGATGAGGGACATGGAAGGGGGGAAATGGAGGAAAAGGAGCGGTCAGAGTGCTCCTGTTGGGGGATTCTATGATCAGGGGTATCAAATGGGATAGAGAGGGAGAAGCCTGGCCAGTTAGAACAAGATGCTTCCCTGGACTAACGGTGCACAGGGCTAAGCACGAGGTATATCAGCTGGCAAAGGATTGTGGGGGTTCCCCGGACATACTGGTACACCTGGGTACAAATGACATTGAGGGAAATAGCGAGCTAGAGATACAGGCAAGATTCAGGGAGCTCGCCAGGGTCTGTCATGACAGGATGCACAGTTTCCTTCTCAGAAATCCTGCTGGTGCCAAGGGCTAGTGGGGAACACAAAAGGAAGATTAGGGAGATAAACCAGTGGCTCAGGGAGTGGTGTGAGGCCAGAGGGTATGGGTTGATGGGGGATTGGGGGGGAGACCTGGGAGGATAAGGAGCTGTATGCTAGAGATAGACTCCATCTCAATTTGGAGGGAGGGAATCCTAAGTTGAGAATAAGGGGTTCATTGGTGAAAAGTGGGGTTTAAACTTGTGAAGGGGAGGGATGGGAGAAAAGGCTGTCAAGGGGTGCCGGTAAAGGAGGGACTCTGTCTCCACCCCCCTGGGGAGCAGGAGGATTGCGGGAAAAGGCCGACTGGCAAAGTGCAGACCAGGGGAAAACAGAATCCCCATAGGAACACGAGCAGGGGAAATGGCACTATAGGGAAAGGGTGGAAGGTAGTCCTGCTAAATGCCAGGAGCTTGGGCAATAAAATGCCTGAGCTCCAGGCGATGCTAACTGAGGGAGCAGTGGATGTGGCAGCGGTCACTGAGACTTGGGCCACTGCAGGACAGGACTGGGACCTGAACCTGGAGGGTTGCACTATGTTCAGGAAGCACGGGGGGGGAAGGGGAGGAGGGCAGCAATGATAGTCAAAACCGCATTGGCATAGGGGAGTAGGAGGCGGAGGGAACCGGTGGAGGCGATTGGGTCACCTTGATAACAAGGGAGGCAAGAGTAAAAATAGGAGTGGTGTATAGACCCCCTGCCCTGGCGGAGGACCTGGAGGACAGTCTGGTGGCAGATGTTGGGAGACACTGCAGACTGGGCAGAGGAACGGTGGTGGTGTTGGGGGACTTAAACATGCCAGGAACAGACTGGGAGACTATGACATCCTCTGTGACCAGGGAACAGAGGTTGTTGGATGTCTTTCAAGACGCGTTCCTAACTCAGCAGGTGAGGGAACCGACCAGGGAGGCGCGGGTACTGGATGTGGTCCTGGCAGACAGTGACCAGATTGGAGGCCTGGAAGTAAGGGACCCATTGGCGGGGAGTGACCATGCCATGGTCTGGTTCTGCCTGGACCTAGAAGGGACAGAAGGCTGCACAAAGACGGAAGTAACCGACTTCAGGGGGGCAGATTTTAAGGAAATGGGAAGGATCCTTAAGGAGGATTTGGATGGGATTGGGTCAGACATGGACGCTGATAGTAGGTGGGAAATCATCAAGAGAGGGGTGCAGGATGCTACCAGCACCTGTGCAAGAGTAAGACGAAAATGCGGTAGGGCCCAAAAACCCTGCTGGTGGACCAGAGAAGTCCAGGAGGTGGTGCGGGGAAAGAAGGCAGCCTATAAGCAATTCAAGTGCTCAAGGAGTGAAAGGGATCAAGGGAGTACGAGCTGATGGCTAGAAGGGCCACTAGGGTGGTGAGGCGGCAAAGGCAAGGAAGGAGCAGAACCTGGCTAGGAAATTAGGAGAGGGAACAAGGGTTCTTTAGATACATTGGGGAAAACGAAGGGTGAAGGGGCAGATTAGCAGGATTAAACTGGGGGAGAGATGGGCACAAGACCCGGGGAGCAGGCTGAGGTACTAAATGAGTACTTCACCTCAGTTTTCACCAAGGAAAATGGGGTGCAGCATCATACATGGGAGGAGACAGAGATACTGAGGAGGGGGGACCCTCACCGATCGCGGGTCTGGGGAGAGGGGAGGCATCACTGGCAGGTGGGGAGGGCTAAGCAGGAGAAGAGGTACCGAAGTGGAAATCACAGCAGAGAGAGTGAGGAAGCCCTCAGCCCTTTAAGACGGAGAGAAAGCACCGGGCCGGATAAATTACATCCCGGAGTGCTGAAGGAACTTGGCGGATGTCCTGGCGAAACCCCTGGCGGAGCTTTTCACCATCTCTCTGAGGACAGGGTGGGTGCCCCAAGACTGGAAGGTGGCGCATATAGTGCCTATCCACAAGGGGGGTCAAGGGAGATGGCAGGGAACTACAGGCCTGTCAGCCTGACATCGGTGGTGGGCAAGGTGATGGAGGGCATTGCCAAGGAGAGGGTGGGGGACCTGGATAAGTCAGGGTGCCTGGACGATAGACAGCATGGATTCATCCCGGGAAATCGTGTCAGACAAACCTGGTGGAGTTCTATGACTGGGTGACGAAGTGCCTTGGACCTGGGTAGACCAGTGGACGTCCTCTTTCTAGACTTCAGCAAGGCATTTGACTCTGTTCCTCACATGGGCCTGTTGGATAAGCTGGGAGAAATGGGGATGGGGAACCAGATGATCACATGGATAGGCAATTGGCTCCAGGACCGGACCCAGAGGGTCGTAGTTGGCGGGATAATCTCATCCTCAAGGAGGGTCATTAGTGGGGTCCCACAGGGATCAGTCCTTGGGCCCTTCTGTTCAACGCCTCGTCTCTGACATAAGGACAGGAATCAGGAGTGAGATTGGTCTCTTATGGATGACTCAAACTGGGGGCGGTGGTGGATGGGGCGGAGGGAGGGTGGCCCACAGGGGACCTGGAGGCTCTGGAAAGATGGTCTAGAAAGGGAAGCTGAGGTTCAATGCAGGAAATGCAAGGTACTCCACCTGGGGCCAGAAACCCGGCCAAGTGCACCCTGGGGATGCTACAAGTCTCGATGGCTGAGAGGGACCTGGGGGTGGTGGTGGATGTCAAGATGAACAACTCTGAGACTTGTAGGAGGGCAGCAGCCAAGGCCAACAGGATGCTGGGATGCATCGCTAGGGGGATCACCTCCAGAAGAAGGGAAGTGATACTCCCTCTGTATAACTGCTTGGTGAGGCCACACCTTGAGTACTGTGTGCAGTTTTGGAGGCCACACTTAAAGAGGGACATTAACCTCCTGGAGAGGGTCCAGAGGAGGGCAACCAAAATGATTTGGGGCTTGGGGGACAGGACCTAACAGGAGAGGCTCGAAGAGCTAAATATGTACACACTGGAAGAGAGAAGGGACCGGGGGGACATGATAGAGGTCTTCAGGTACATGAAGAGGGTAAATAGGGAGGACCAGTCAGGGGCTTCAAAGGAAGGAGGAGGGGCCACTAGAGGGCATGGGTGGAAGCTGGAGGGGAAGATTCAGGGAGAAAGGAGGAGGTGCTACTTCACTGAGAGGGTGGTGGAGCCATGGAATGTGCTGCCTAGGGGGCTGGTGGAGGCAGAGACAGTGGAGGGGTTCAAGAGGGGGTGGGACAGGTACAGGGGAAGGGTTCTGGAAGCAAAATCCAATGCAGCAAGAATATCCGGAACTGGGAAGGGAGAAGCCAGTGAAGGCGAGGGTGGCAGCAAGGTCAGCGCCCAGGGTGGGGGCTGACCAAACGAGCAGACACGAAAGACCGTTAGGCCTATTCTGCTGGCATTTTAGTATGTCAGTATTATATAATGGCAAGAAAAAAATCCTGGGTGCCAACTGGTCAGTGTATTTTTATTTATTAAGATTTCGGATGGCACCTTTGAGCCCAGGCTCTTTTACAAAGGTTCCACGTCGAAGGACAAGAACGACAACAGTCAAATGACATATTACATATGAACATACGAAGAAACCAGCAGAAGAAGGCAATTTGGTCTATCAAGTCTTCTTGTATTACAGGGTGCACAGCTTGAGCTACTGTCCCTACCCCCTCTGCCCACTCCTCCCTACCCATGACCCTTACCCTCCCCCTATACCTGTCCCAGCCTCTCTTAAAGCTTCCCACTGTCTTCAATGAGATTACCTCTTCTGGCAGTGTATTTCAAGTGTCCACCATCCTCTCTGTGAAGAAGTGCTTCCTGACCTCCCTTCTAAACCTCCCATCCTCCAGCTTCAGACTGTGCCCCCTCGTGTTATGGTTGCCACTCAGCTTAAAAAGACTCTCCTTATTAACCTTAACTATCCCTTTCAAGTACTTAAAGGTCTCAATCATGTCCCCTTTCTCTCTCTCTCTCGTCTTCCAGGGAGTACATGTTCAGTGCCCTCAACCTCTCCTCGTATGCCTTACCTTGCTGACGCGCTATCATCTTTGTAGCTCTTCTCTGGACCTTCTCCAGCATGTCATTTTTGAGGTGTGGGCACCAGTAATGAATTCCATACTCTAGATGATGTCTTACCAGTGACCTGAACATGGGCAGTATAACTTCCTCTCTCCTACTACTGATTCCCTTAGATATGCATCCCAGCATCTTGTTTGATGCTTGGCCAGCTGCTTATGATTGCTCTATGATATCTGTAATATAGAATGTAGTATATGAGTGTCTCACACGAGACATCCTGTGCTATGGATACCCCCTACCCCCAGGTCAGTGAAGTGACAATTGACCTGAAACCAGGAGGTAATTAAAAGACTAGAGAGACTTAATTAAGGGTCTCCTGTTTTCCTGTCTTAATTAGACCTGAACCAGCTGCCAGGATATAGGGCTCGTAAACATTTATGACGTCTTAAGAGGGAAAAAAACATGTTACATCACTATGGTGCTAAAAGTCAAAATCCTTTGACATGCCCTGGGAATAGGAACTGCTCGAGATCAAAGAGAGGATGTTAATTAAGGACTGTCATAACTTGGGAAATTAGTTTTTGGTGAAGTCACAGTATTTAAAATCTCTCCTGACAGGAAGATCATTGTTTGTGTATTTTTTATATTCTAAAAAGAAGCGCTAGATTACATCACATAAGGGGTGTGGAAACACAGTGTGTTAAACTGTATTCTGTGTTGAAACCAAGTGACATTCCTTTTTGGGCTCTTAAGAAACAAGATCAAACTATAAACACTACAGAAGTAATACAATAGATAGAAAAAGTCTAACTGTATGTTGGTAGGAGTTTGTCTGTAGTTTTCCTTGTTTTTCTTTGTGTGATTGTATGCTTTGTGATATAGTGTTCTGTGTTTACATTTTACATATTTTTATCCATTTTAGTAAAAATATTATTTTGAAAGACTGCCTGGGTGTGTCTTCAAAGTTGTTTTCGCACGTGACGTATAGAGGGTTAAGACTGACAAAAACTGTTCATAAGCTTGATGGTGTTACTAAACTAGGAAAAGATAAGAATATACCCAAGATCTTTTATAGAGTTTTAAGGGTTCATTTTGGATACCTGGTTGGGTACCCTTAGGCGAAAGACATCTGACATCCCCCCGAAGAGCAGATTATCTGAGCCTGTACGTTTGGGTACGCTAGCATAAGGTTCACAGTTTGAATCCCCCCAGAACTTGAGACCAAAGGTGATTCGGACCCACAAGCAGACAGGAGGGTTACCCTGGCTGTTACCCATTCACAATACTGCGCTTCAGAGGTTGGCATTGTGGGAGCAGAGGGCCTGACCTGCTGAGTGCGTTTGTGACACCCTCCACCTCTCCCTTTATGCCTTACCCTGCTGACCTGCTATTATCTTTGTAGCCCTCCTCTAGACCTTCTCCAGCGGGTTAATGTCCTTTTTGAGGTGTGGGCACCAGTAATGAATTCCATACTCTAGATGCAGCCTTACCAGTGACCTGAACAAGGGCAGTACAACCTCCTCCCTCCTACTACTGATCCCCCTAGATATGCAACCCAGCATTTCGTTTGCCTTTGCTATTGCTTTCTTGCAGTACACAGAGTGCTTCAGATCACTAGTGATAATCACTCCCAGGTCCTCTTCCTCATCCTCCTCTGATGCAGAGACTCGGGACTCCACCCTGGTAGTACTCTGTCCTAGAATTCTTGGCTCCAATATGCATAACTTTGCATTTATTGGCACTGAAGCTAAGCTGTCAGATCCTGGACCACTTCCCTAGCTTTTCCAGATCTTCCTGTAGGTCCTGTATCCCTTCAGCTGTGACCACGCTACCACAGGGCTTGGTGTCATTCGAGAAGGCACATTTTGCCCTTCATGCCATCTCCAGTGTCACTGATGAAGACACTGAACAACACAGGCCCCAGCACAGAGCCCTGCAGGACCCCACTGGTTACCTGTCTTGTGCCAGATAACTCTTCCCCCAACAACCACCCTCTGGTTTCTGTCCTTCAGCCAGTTTTCCTACCATCTGGCCATCTTTTCCCCCAACCCTGAGATCCACCAACTTCCTGATCAACATTTTGTGGGGCACAGAGTCAAAGACCTTGCTGAAATCAAGACAGAGGATGTCTACTGCTTGGCCCCTGTCTACCGTCTCAGTGACACAGTCAAAGAAGTCAATCAATCAGATTTGTTTGACACGATCTCCCCCCATGAACCCATGCTGTCTCGCATCCTGGAGACCATGCTTCTCTAGATATTCCACCAATCTTTCCTTTAGTATGGTCTCCATGAGCTTGCCCACAATGGAGGCCAGACTGACTGGTCTGTAATTCCCTGGGTCATCCTTGGGACTTTTGTGGAGCGGCACTACATGTGCTGTTTTCCAATCCTGCGGTACTATGCCTGTCTCTAGTGAACTATTAAATAGGTCTGCCAGCAGCCCTGCCAGCTCCTCAGCCAGTTCTTTTAGTACCCTTGGATGTACTCCATCCGGGCCTGGTGATTTGTCCACCTTCAATGCCAGCAGCCCCTCCCTCACTCTATCCTCCACTATCACTACATCTGTGTTCCCCTCCCCCCGCTCCTCTTTTCCCTCTTGAAGGCACCGGTCCATCCTTCTCCCTGGTGAAGACGGAACAGAAAAATTCATTTAGTATCTCTGCTTCCCCCCTCCATTATCCTCTACCCACTCCACTCCTTTCTTAAGCAAAACAATCCCTTCTTTCTCGTCCCTTTTCTCACTTGTATAGCAAAAGAAAGCCTTCTCACCCTTCTTAATTCCTTCAGCTGTCTGCAGCTCCTTCTGTGCCTTTGCTCGCCTGACTTTAATTGCCTCACTAGCCAACCTTCGTTAATTTTCCCTATCCACCTCTCTCTTGGTCTTCCTGAATTTTCTATAGGCCAACCTCTTTTCCCTTACTGCCTGGGCAACTCCAGAACTGAACCAGCTGGGCGCTTTGGCCCTTGTGTTCTTACCCCTGACTATTATTACGAATAAGACAATTCAAAGCAACCGGAGGCTTTGCCAGGTACATTAGTTAACATAAAAACTGCAGGTCCTAAGTGAATTAAATTTTAGTGAGTCAAAAGCTGGGAAGTAAAAGCAACTACAGGTTAAAGAGTTGGTAGGACAGGAGCAAGGGGAAGTTGGGGTGGGTTGAGGTACATTTATTGGCATATACACTTCAGGGCGCATGTAAGTTACATTTTAGAGAGTCAAGAGCTTTGAGTAGAAAGGGCAGGTACAGGTGGAGGAGCAAAAGGAGGTAAAGGTGAAGGAGTGAGGAGCATGGAGAATAAAGCATTGTCAAAGAGTGGAGAGGGGAGGGAGAGGGATGTATGGAAGGAGATGGGCCAAAGGGGTGAAAATTGAGAGTGTGTATGTGACTTCAATGGAGGGGAGAGAAGCAGTCACAGGAGGCCCCGGTGACAAGATGCTGATGAAGACTGCTTTTAAAAGTGCTTAATGTAGTATTGTTGGTAACTTCTGGAGGAAGCGAGCTGTACCAGGATGAGGCTCTGGATTTGAAGGAGCATTGTCCTCGAGTAATGCGACAACAGGGAACAGAGAAAGTAAGACTTTCAGAACTTCTGGTTAGGCGGGAGCCTCTGTGAGGGGACAATAATGTCAGGACCCCCAGAGGTATTCTTTTTCGCTAGGATGCATGTCTGGTACCTAAGTCTGCCAGATAGTTGGAGCTAGTTTGCTTGTTTGTAGATATCGCAGGTGTGTGACAGGCAGAGGGCTGAGGTCAACACGTGACAGGCCTTATTGAGTATTATGGTAATGCGTCGAAGTGTAGTGTCAATGGCAGATACATATATCACTAGCCCACAGCCAATTATTGAGATAACCAAGCTCTGAATAGCAATGCTGAGGGCTTCAGTCGTGAGGCAGTTTCTATGTCGGTATAGCAGATCTATAATGCAGGTATTCCCGATTTTAGCAATGTTATCAATTTTCTGAATAAGCTAGTGTGCAGCCAAGGGTCACACCCTGGTATTTAAATTGATGAACTTGCTCCAATATCGCCCCTTCGCTGTTTAGGATAGATAGTCCTCTGCTTTTATGTTTGTTGTGGGTGCAATGGAACATCATTGTCTTTTTTTTTTTTATAGTTAAGGATGAGTTTACGAGATGTAAACCATGTCTCAACTTCCGAAAAGCTTGCTTGTAACTGCAGAAAGGATGGATCAGGGTGGGAGGTAAAGATAACTGCATCATCTGCATATAGAAGTATTCTATCTGGAGATGATGAGGGGAGATTGTTTGGAAAAATACTGAAAAGCAAGAGGCTGAGGATAGATCCTTGAGGGACTCCAGAGCAGACTGGGATTCACCAATTCTAACCTGCTGGGTTCGGTTACTGAGGTAGCTTTGGAACCACCGTGTGGTGTCAGTTGAAAGTCCCAGGCGAGATAATTGTTCAATCAGCAGGGAGCGGTTCATTGTGTCAAACGCCTCTGTCAAATCGATGACGGTGGCACCGACAAGATGTCCCTGGTCCAGGGCGTTATGGATATAAGAGGTGAATTTGAGGAGTGCAGTGGTGGTGCTGTACCCCTGACGAAAGCAATGTTGCTCAGGACATTGAAGGTTGTATTTCGTAAAGTATTCGGCAAGCTGGTCAGCAACTATTGTCTCCATGTTTGTTTTTTTTTTGTGGGGGGGGGATGGAGATGGGTCTGAAATTGCTAGTACTGGTCTTATCACCACTTTTGTGGATTGGTGTTACCATTGCAGATTTCCATTTTTGGGGGAACTGTGAGAGCATGACTGACCGGTTAAGGATTTTGGTAAGTGGGGTCAGGACTTTGTCTAAGGTGAGGGCAAGGAGTTTCAGATCCAGGGAATCACCACTGGATCTGGACCTCCCAAACACTTTGAGCAGATGCTTTTTAGTTAGATCCTCAGAGATGGTTTTCAAGTAGAATAGCGGGAGCCCCTACATCGTACTTGCATTACCAGATCTTAGGGCATCTGGAGAAGGATCAAAGAATAGTGGAGGTAGCACCTGGCTAAGGTCAGTGAATGCCACGTTCAACGCGTTTGCCATGGTGACTTGCTCCATGTTGATGCTGCCATTTAAGTTGAGCACGGAGGGTGGCACTTTGGGGTCTTCCCCTGTAATTTTGGGACGGTTGGTCCAGAACTTCTTCCCGTCTTTCCATGTTTTGGCTACAGCGCTCCTATAGTAGCTGGCTTTCTCAATATGAATTGCTCTTGTACAGGCATTTCTTGCTGCTTTATAGGCTTGGATATCAGCCTGGGTGTCCGTGGCTTTAGCACAGAGCAGAGCTGATCCCGGGACCTTATTTGCTCAGTAAGATCTATATTAACCCATGGGTTGTTGATGTCCTTAATCTTATGTTTCTTAAAGGGGTATGGGCATCACAGCAGTGCTGAAAGTATGGATAAAGTAATCAAGGGCAGCATCCATGTTGGGGGCTGAGTCTATTGGTGTCCTGTTGTGTTCTCACAGTACGCAATGTTCGACTGGACCTGTGATGTTATCCCAGTATAACATCACGGATCTAGTCCCAGCACACAGATGACAGCATCAGCCATTATTGAAATCACGTCACAAAGTCCACTTGAGTGAACCCCACTACACACCCGCGCACAAGCCACTTTCCTTGCTCCCGGCTCTTTTGGTATTGAAACTAAAAACCTCCCTCCCAACACTCATTACTTCCCCAGCACACAAACATTACACAGCAAATTTAACTGTCAAGGCCATTTCTTCCCCGAACCTAGCGGCTTCAGTGAACCATGGACACAGTAACTGGCAGTGGTGTGGTTCACTGACACCGCTTAGACTGCAGGGGAAAAAAAAGCAGCCATTCGGCAACAGATGCATGAAGCAGCTATACAAAACATTTAAAACTTTTCCATCTAAAAAAAAAAAAAAAAACCCAAAACAACATTTCCAAGAACAATTTTCTTTACTTCAACTGACATAGACTTACCAATCGAAATGTTGGAAGAGTCACCCAGCTCCTTCTCAGTATGACAACTGTTTCACTTTTCACAGAAATTGAAAAAAAAAAAAAACATATTCCGACGGTCCCACGGAAGACCGCAAGATCGGGTCAATTAAACTGGATAGCAACCAAGAATTCAAGAATTTACCAACAAAATACAAGTAACTAAGTGTGTGGAGGGGGGGAGAGAGAGGGAATTACAACAAACAAAAGCAGCAGCACTACCTCTACTGGGCAAATGATACAGCACTACTTTTCCAGTATGTATACGTATGTACCCAGCAAAAAAAAAATTTTTTTTTGCGTATTTCTTTATCTCTTTTTATTTCATTTTACGAAGGAACCATTGTATAACAATAATGCACTCCAGGTGTATGTCGTGTTGGGATAACGTCACTTCTCAGGCGTTGGCCTCATGCCCGACCACCCGAGGTGTGACTTTATCCCAGCATGACACATACACCCTGTCGTGCATTATTGCTTAATTAAATTCAGTTTGAAAAAACAAGTAATCACATTTCTTCTGTAACTTGCACTTTAATTTTGCTACAAGAAATTAGCCATTTAACCCAATGATCGTGACCTTTTGCTCTCACACGATTTTTAGAGAACTCAAAAACCCTGCCAGAGTGAGCAAGCTTTAATAAGTTCCTCTTAAATGAAGACTCACTGACCGGAGGACAAGCCTGCTCGGACAGCATAAAATGTGGCAAATAAGGCACTTTTGTTTTAGAGGGGTATGGGTCAGGAAAGTATATTTTTTGTTAAGCACAATTAAAAATGGGATGACAGACTATTTTTTTTCCTTTTGAAGAGAGACTCTAGTCAGCAGCAAACATTTCACAGCTGGCATTAGCAGAACTTACATTTCAAGCCATTTGGTGCTTTTATTATTAAAGGAGAACGTCCAGTAATGACGGATGGCAGGAAATTTTTTCCCACGACTCCCCTCTCCCAAAAGTACAGTACGACAATAATGAGGGGCAGACAGCGCTCAAACAATCGGACTGTTCCCCACCCCCCCTCAGGAGCAGGGCAGGCAGTGCTCCAGAAGACAGAATACATCTAGATCTGGTAAAGCAAGAAGGAGGGAGCGCAGTGATCCAATGCATACTAATTAGGTGATCTGATTCTAGAATACTGGAAGAAGTATGCAAAAGTTTTGATTTCTGTCTTCCCATTTTCCTTTCTATTAAATACATTATATCATTTCACCACACCCGTCTTTGTACGTCTCACCTCTTTTGGGTTAGGTACTATATCCCGACATGCAGATGCCCGGCAATCTTATTCCCGACTCCAAATTCCAAACTTCTGAAAAGCCCGACTTTGCAAGTGCCCGTCATGATGAAATCCCGACCCATATGAGGAAAGAGTAAAAAAGCGTAGCCGAATGATTTGCGCTAATTCACTTTAAAAAAAACATGACTGGCTCATCTGTCTCCCACTCCCCACCGCTGTCCCCATCTGTTGTATAAGTATTTAAAGGAAGCACTGCTGGCCCGACTCCAAATAAGTAGTGTAGTAGCAATATTCGGGCACAGTCTGGACAGCATTGTGGAGCCGTTCGGCATGAATACTTTTTATTTTCTCACCTGTATTAGCAGTACTGGAATTCACTAAATGCTCCTTGCTCCTCAGTGCACCCAAGATTATCAATAAACGCTCCGATCAAGTAACACCATCCACAAAAAAAAAAAAAAAAAAAAAAAGTGCTTTGTTTTTTCCGATCTTTATTTGCTGTCATTATCTTAGTTTCTGCTTCTAAAAACAGCAACTCTACCATTACCCAGCACAGTTAGTTCCTTAGAAGCTCCACACTGACCTGCTACTCGTTTTGCTCGTCACTGCGCATGATCAGTAACTTCGTGCTTTTTTTTTTTTTTACTTTTGCAATAAGCCGAGAACAAATTTACTTATTTGTAATATTTACTAATAAAAAATAAAGTGACCTGGGACAGCAGTGGGGAGTGGGAGACAGCTGGTTTTCTGATGCCAGAAGAGCTGAAAAAATATTTCATTATAATGACAGGTCATGCTGCAACAGTTGGGATTGTGTGTCGGGAACTTGTAAAGTCGGACATTTGAATTTTCAGGATTTTGGTGTCGGGATTAATAATGTTGGGATTCTGTGCATCGGGATTTAGTACAGATCCCCCTCGTTTTACTGCTGCATAGCACAGCTGTGCAAGCTATAGTCGGTATTCAGTGGAAAAATGAAAAAGCTGAACCGATGCATACTGCTTTCTGCATCCACAGTAGAACTGGCTAACCTAACTAGTATGCACTGAATCGCCGCAGTACATTGCTGCTCAATATTTCAAAAGGTATGTTTACACTGCCACACTTGCACTGCAGCGAGTGGCTCAGACTTGTTGCTGCAGTGCATCTGTTGCTGAGGGACAGAACCCAGAGGATGGTTTTAGGGGAAAGAGTTATCTGGCACAAGACAGGTAACCAGCGGGGTCTCGCAGGGCTCGGCGCTGGGGCCGTTGCTATTCAATCTCTTTATCGATGACATTGGGGATGGCATTAAGGGCAAAATGTGCCTATTTGCGGATGACACCTAGTTCTGTGGGAAAGTCGACACAGCTGAAGGGATACAGGACTTACAGGAAGATCTGGAAAAGCTGGGGAGGTGGTCCAGGATCTGGCAGCTTGGCTTCAATGCCAAGACATGGAAAGTTATGCGTATTAGAGCCAAGAATCCTCAGACAGAGTACTACCCGGGTGGAGTCCAAGTATCTGCATCGGAGGAGGAGAAGAACCTGGGAGTGATGATGACTAGTGACCTGAAGCACTCCACGCAGTGCAAGAAAGCAACAGTAAAGGCAAACAAGATGATGGGATGCATATTTAGGGGAATCAAGTAGTAGGAGGGAGGTTACACTGCCCTTGTACAAGTCACTGGTAAGGCTGCATCTAGAGTATGGAGTTCAGTACTGGTGGCCACACCTCAAAGAGGACATTAACCTGCTGGAGAAGGTCCAGAGGAGGGCTACAAAGATGACAGCAAGTCAGCAGGGTAATGCATACGAGGAAAGGTTGAAGGCACTGAACATGTACTCCCTGGAAGACAAGAGAGAGAAAGGGGACATGATTAGGACCTTTAAGTACTTGAAAGGGATAATTAAGGTTGATAAGGAGAGTCTCTTTAAGATGAGTGGAAACCATAACACGAGGGGGGCACAGTCTTAAGCTGGAGGATGGGAGGTTTAGGAGGGAAGTCAGGAAGCACTTCTTCATAGAGAGGGTGGTGGACACTTGGAATGCATTGCCAGAATAGGTCATCTCGTTGAAGACAGTGAGCAGCTTTAAGAGAGGCTTGGATAAACATAGGGGGAAGGGTAAGGATCATGGGTAGGGAGGATGGGAGGAGTGGGGAGGGAGGCCAGGGACATTAGCTCAAGATGTGGACCCTGCAATACAAGCAGACATGATAGACCAAATGGAATTCTTCTGCTGGCTTCTTCGTATGTCTGTATGTTTGTTGCCATGCAGACACTTTTCTCAATCGCGTTGCAGCAACTCACGAACTGCTCCTGGAGCAGCTGCAGAGTTGAGAACGTGAAGTGGAATGAGCACTGTAAGCTGCTGTGTGGACTTTTGGCACCATTCGCAACAATGCAAAACATTCGCACTCCATGATCCTCTTCTGCGCTTTCATGATTCCTGTTGCATAAACAGGAAGTGCATTCAGGATATTCTGCAGTGTACTATGACTGTTGAGAACCGATTACGAACAGTGCACACGCGCCAGAAGCATGCCAGCAATAAGTCATTTGTCACTTCTCTGAGATCAGTTGCTTTTTTGTCCATATCTGGTATCAGGGGAAAAAGGCACATCAGACATAGGGGGCGGAAGTCCATGCATGCCATCAACCAGGTCAAGCACAAGTCCCACCCCTCAGCTGATGGCCGCCCTCGAGCACAGTTTACATCGGAGCTGAGAGGGCCTGAGCAGATGTGCCTTAGTATTGGTGGTGAGGCACTCGGTGTGGGATCTGCCATTACAGCATGGCAGTGTAAACATCCCGAATATATTTTGTATTTTCCCTTTAACAGGCACTTTAATAGTTGATAAATAGTCTTCAACTATGTGCATTTCCTTTATCATGTCACACTTACTGGAGCCATGTCAGCGTGCTTATTACTGTGTCTAGTCATCTCTGTGAGTGTCTGTACCTTAAAAAGTGTGCATAATTTACTGCCCCACCCAGTTCATTGTGATCCCTGTGGCCATTGTGTGGTTAGCAGTGGTCTGTGTGAATTTCCATTTACAGTTTATGTTGATTGCAGTCAAGAGTTAACAGTGTCCACAAACACTTTGTTTTCAGTATAATGAAATGTCGTTAATGTTTAATTACTTCTGAAGGCAATTAATGCCAATCACACTAGAACAATCCTATTGCATTAGCAGCTGTTGTGGCTCAGACCAAAGCTCCTTGCACCTAGGAGGGACTGCAGAACAGGAGGTTCAGTGACTTTCTTAAGGTCATACAGCTAGCCAGTGGTTGTGGCACCACCAATGCCTGTGATAAACCACAAGCACAATGGAAGCATGGTAGTTTCCCAGTTTGGGAATCTTCTGAACCTACATCTACGTGCCACAGCCTTCACTCTAGTGATGCCTGCTTTTTTATGAACCTAGACGCACCTCTAGAATGGGTCTGGTTGCCTTTGCCTACTTTGCTCCCAGGTTCTGGAACCGTCTCCCTCCACTGGTCGGAAGCTCAGACCCTCCCCCCCCATAATCATTTTAGAATGGCCTTACCTAACTGTATGTCACCTGGGCTGTCGTGTTACTTGCTCTTTAAAGAATGCCAATTTTCCTCAACCGTAATATTTTTATTATGTCGTCAGTTTTGTTATGTAATTTTGGTTTGCTCTGTAACGCCTGACTCATTCCATAAAAAGGCATTTTATTTGCCTGGTATACTTAGGTTACCAAAAACTAACTAAAATAAAACAAACAACAGGAGATGGGGAGTTGGTTATCTTTGGAGAAGGGCCAATTAAACTTGATGTCCATTATACATGGGTACAGATAACCATAAATTACATTTAAAGCATTTTGGTTCACAAAACTCCGTACACAATGGAAAAGGAGATTATGGAAGCGTTGCTTTATTGCAGAAACCAGATTTACTGCCATTTAAACTCAGCTGCATCCTTTTGTTGGTCCTTCATTTACTTACAAATACCAAGCAAGGTAAAATGAGCTGTGGACCGTTCTCTAGGCACATCCTTTGGGTGGGGGGCACAAAAACCACAGAATAAAGCCTACAACTGTTGTACTATTTGGTTGTTAGTGGTCCTGCCCTGGTCCGTCCTTGCACAACATGTCCAAATTAATGTTCATCACATGATCACCCAGACCTACATTTTGTCTGTAGTAATGATTACCATTCCTCCTTTTTTTCTGTCTTGACATAAGTGTTAGAGCTACTACTTTTCATGTAAATGATCATTTTGACAAAATGCAACTGGGGACAAAACTATCCTAACCAGCCCAATACCCCCCCTCAAATTCTCTAAACAACCATTTCATAAACAGGAAAGGCAGCAGCAATAAGGTAAACTTCAATCTGACCCAACAGATATTCCCAGCACATCCGACTAACAGGCACAAAGCAACAGTGGAAAATCTATTACCAAGAGCTTGCCGAGAGTCGAAGGGCCATTACTAGCAATTGACTGATTAGCCTGTCTGACAAAAGTCAGACTTTCTCAAATCTCTTTCCCAATAAACTGTTAAAAGTCAATACTACATGAGAAGAAAATTCAATTTGGGTAAACAGAAACCTGGTAACTAATTATTCTTGTTATAGCTTTATTGATTTCCTAAATTTGGTTAAAAAATACCAGGGTTAGTACAATGTGAAAATGACAATTTATTTATTTACCCAGGACAGCCCAGCTGGGATGCAACATCTTGTTTTCAGAGGGGTCCTGCTTTTACCTAATTTTACTACTGGGAAGGGACTAAAGTGCAGAGAGGTCAAAGGGATTTGCTAACAGCATGAAAATGTGCGTACTCTCATATCTTATATTCAGATCTCTGGAATTCACTCCTGGGGCATAAAAAGCCTATACCCAAGTAAAGGAATCTTGGCACCCTCCCCTGAGCACAGGAATTCTGCGACTTTCTTGCAGTCCCGAGAACAAATAAGGACAGAGATACCACATCAAAACATGGGATTACTGGGAGTTACCCCATGACCTTCCATACAGCCATGTCTGTGAGCGGACTCAAATGCTCTCAGCTGTTTAGCAACCCATCCCAGCAGGGACTGGTTGGCACTGCTGCCCGCCACAGTCACCCATCATGAGGGTGTGTGCCAGGACGCTGCTGCTGACAAGGTTTAGAGAGGTTCTTCACGGCACCAGAAGTGGAGGGAGGGTCAGGAGTCATGCAGCACCATCCATCACAATGGTCACAGCAGCAGTACATACAGAGGAGAAATGCACCTCCAAAGGAGACAACGACCAATGGAGTAGGGGGAGTGGACTCACTCAACCTGAAGCCCCACTACAAGGGGCAAGCCAGAGAGGAATGAGAGGTAGTTTGAACAGGATGGTGCTGGGAGGCTGCTGGTGGCTGGCCTGAGCACCAGACAGCTGAATGTTACAAGCAGAAGGTAGGGGAACGGATTATTTGTATGTGATACGATGCCTACTTCATTTTGGAACTCGCTTCTTTCTTAAAGGTGATGATCAGAAATATCCAATATTCTCGAACTTTTTGCAGATGAATATGCCTTAAAAAAAAAAAAAAAAAAAATTTCACACAAGAGCAAGCCCGGTGGCACTGAGGGTTGAGGCACTGAACGTCACACCTTGTGCTACGCCAGCGATCTGGGTTTAAGAAAGACCTTGGGTCACTGGGGTGCCAGCACGGGTGGGGGGGCAGGATTGAGCACTGGCTCTCCTCTTCCAGGTAAGGGGTGGGGTCACCCACCCGTAGTCCTGCCGTCACCGAATGGGAGGGGCGTGCGCGTGCCTCCAAACGCACTACGTCGGGGATGCGTAGGCATAGGGGCCGGGAGGAAACTCACAAAAACTCAGAAACTACATATTAAAAAAATAATAAAATTCACACAAATTACTGTTTTACAACTTTCTGTTACAGCATTCCCTGAACAGCCTATGATGCAATTTCCCCCATTCTGCACCAATCAGTTAAAATGGTGGAACACTGGAAACAATATCATAGAGTGACTAGGAAACCTAGAAATAAGCCATGTAAATCGTGAAGCAGCAGAATGCACAGTGCACACAGCAGCAGCAAACCATTTATTTATTCAGAATATTAATCGGACAGACGCTTAGATGGCCGTTTGGGATATAATACTTTGTATTTGTGATGCCTCTTAATATACCATGGTATAAAAAGTGTGTAGTTTATACTGCAGTGCAAAATGACCCAAGTACAAATTCCAACCTATGCAAACATAAGCTACTCAGAGTATAACAGAGTTCAAGGCAGCACTGGAGAGCAATTTCTCGCATTGTGTGTGTGTGTGGGGGGAGACGACGACAATAGCCACTGCTGTTCAAGGTCGCCAAGGATGCTGGTCCACCAAACAAATCAGTAAATATGCCCGGGGGGGGGGGGGGAGGTGAGTTTAGGTGGTTGGACACCTACACAGAGGTCTGAGCTGCTCATACAGCAGCCTTCAGAATGCGGGAAGATTAGGGGTTTGTTAAAGGAGGGGCTGGCAGGCTGTTCCTCTCTGCAGAAACACGAAAAAAGAAAAGTGCACCTCTACCTAAAAGTAAAGTTATTAAACAAATTTATTAAGGCAGGGAAACGGCTCAGAACATGCCAGAGGGGTTTCTGGCATGTTCTGAGCAGTTTCCTGGCTTAATAAATTTGTTTAATAACTTTCCCCTTCAGGTCCTGGTGTGCTTTTCTTTGTGCTGCCGTCTAGCAGAAGCTGCTGAAGCTCGTCAAGCAGCAGACACCAGAGATTTATCTAGTGGCTGTGTCAGTATGTTTGCACGCTGGTATCTGGCTGACTGTTCCATTCTGCAGGGCTGCAGAAGGACAGGGCCCATCTACTTAAGTGTTTTCAACATCTGGGTAATGAGATCAGCTTTCTGATCAGTGAGCATGGGGCAGGGACAGGGGTAAAGACAGATGTAAGCATGCTGGGGCTTGGAAAAGTATACTTTTGGAAGAGTGTCTGCTGCTGGCCGTCAGCACAGTGGTAGGTTTACCATTTGTAACTGTGGTTCAAGAAGGAGCCCCGGGCTGTCAGGGCCTGCCCGAGGGAGGAAGGTTGAGCATTTTCACAGGACACGCTCCTCCTCCAGGGAGGGACAGCAGCTGCAGTACTGCCTCCTGGGTGACCAGAGGTAATGGTGCAGACGGAGGACTCCTAGGAAGGGATAATGCAGCTTGGCTCCGGAGCGCAGCCACACAACTGTGTGTAAATGTGTGCCATGGAGCTCTTGCTACAGGCCTCCTTAAGAGCTGGTAGTAACTTGGAGGCACTATAGTGTGGTGGTTAAGAGTACCGAGCTGCAAACCTGGAGAACGGGGTTATGAATCCCACAGCCACCAGACCATGGGCAAGTCACTTAACTTCCCGGTGTTCCCAGGATGCACCTGGAAAAAAGCTTCCACTTAGTGCATCTTTCCTGGTCAAAACCTGTTAAACGTGGAAAAACCATGGAGGGTGGCATCATGGCACCAGCACGCTTGGTCCACCACTTCGTCTGGCTTCTGCACTTGCAGACCAGAGAGGAGGCACTTCCTTGCCAAGCCCTCTGACTCATCCACCACGGGGCAGAATGCCCTGTGGATCCCATGAGGACAGGTAAAAGCCAGAGAAGGAAGTGGATGGGGATGGGTGGTTGCCAGGCAGATGAAGGCAGTTTGGTGACCAGGATATAACAACAAAATAATAAAAGAAAAAGGAAACGTGTC
Source organism: Neoceratodus forsteri (assembly GCA_016271365.2). Lineage (NCBI taxonomy): Eukaryota > Metazoa > Chordata > Ceratodontiformes > Ceratodontidae > Neoceratodus > Neoceratodus forsteri. The sequence goes on from CM028137.1 coordinate 517,857,796, forward strand.
TACCAGCAGCGGTATCTGAGCACTATTGGCCACTCTGAGTGGTGGTGCGGATGCTTCGCTGGCTCTCTTCTTTACGTGCCACTCTCTCAGTTCTGAACAAAGAGAACTTTTGCAGCAACAGAGTATCTACAGTTTCCTATGAGGAGCTGCCTCTGCATACCAGTGGCAGCCACTACGGGTACTGGAACTTGGCCAACTGAGCTGGCTGTACAAAGGACAGTGGTGCGTCCTTGAGTGCCTTAGACTAGCAGCAAACAAAATAGCAGTTTTGTTTTGAAGGACAAATACAACAAAAACTCATCAGAAAGCTGAAAGTGATTGCAAAAGAATCTTTTGAAAGTACACATATTTTTAAATTGTTTCAATTACCTTTAAAGCAGCCTGCCACAGCTGTGTGCAAGTGTGTGAATATTCTAACCCCCCATTTTTTATTTTTTTTTTAAATCACCTTATCTTCTATACTGCAATGCTTGATCAGCAGTACCCTATGCTGAGCCAGAACACCATATTGTGAGGCATAAAATATTGGAACAAAAAAAGGTGGGGGGGGGGGTTACATCAATGTGTGGGCTGCAACAACAAATATTCTCTTAAACCTATGCTGAAAATAGAAAAGGGTTTTCTCTGCCTCTTCTAGCAATTTCAGCCCCCAGTTCACTGTCTGCTCCTCCTGTCCAGCATTCTCAGGCTTTCCAACCAAATGCACAGCTCTCCCCAATGAGCCACACGGAATGAGACCCAAGGGTTTGCCAAGAACGAGCAGTGGTTGGACCACAGTGGGCTCAGGGAAGGTGAGGGTGGTGGAACAGATGCACATCCTTCCAGCTATACCTCTCCACAATTCATATGCTGCTCTGGCAAAGTGTGGTTCCTCTATGGAGGCACCAACAGTGGAGACCAGGGAGGATGCTGGGAACCTCCACAAAAGGAGACCCACAGGAGGGTGGCATGGGACACCACAGGGGAAGGAAACGACTCTTGGCGGGGGACTCCACTGTTAGGGGGGTAGAACTGGGGGAGGAAGGGGAGAGGGAGGTAAGGTGCCTGCCTGGTGCCATGGCTTAGAGGGACAGGGAGCGAATCCTCAGGAGCATGGGAGCAGCTACACTGAGGAGGGAGCTGGATGTCACTGTCCACCTAGGGACAAATGACCTGGCTATGAATAGGACTAGAGCAGTGCAAGGGGAGTTTGTGGAGTTGGGGAGGGGCCTTAGACAAGTACCACGCACTGTAACCTTCTCGGAGCTGCTACCTGTCTCTGGCATGAGTAAGGCTAAGGTGCTCCATACCATGGGATTCAATCAGTGGTTGAAAAACTGGTGCAGAGCTCAGGGGTTTGGCTTCACTGGGGACTGGGGGTCCACCTGGAGTGATGCAGGCCTATATTGGCGCGATGGTCTACATCTGTCCATGAGGGGAACCAGGATCTTAGGAGATAGGTTTAAATGCTTCATTGGCAAGCATTTAAACTAGCCAAGAGAGGAGGCACTGGAAAGGAGCAGGGAAATCCTAGCCCCCCCCGGGAAAAATCAGGGTAGTAAGTGAGGTAAACACCAAGATACAGACGTCGATAGGGAGATGGGCAGAGGTAAATAGAGAAAATGACAAAGGCAATAAGGAGAGGGATGGGGCAAAAGGAGTAAGGCCATCAAGAAATGGAGGGTAACGAGTATCAATGCCCGTAGTCTGGGCAACAAGCTCACTGAACTGGTGGCCTTGATGGAACAAGGATGCCTGGATATCGTGGCAGTCACAGAAACATGGTACACAGAGAACCATGACCAGGATGTTAACATACCAGAGTATACAACCTACAGTAGAGACAGAGAGAGTAGAAGAGGGGGAGGAGTAGCTCTCTATGTAAGGGAAGGGATAAAAGCAACAGAACAAAAGAGTAAACAGGGAGGAGAGGAGGCACTGTGGGTCACCTGAGAGACTGTAAATGGCACCAGAATCCGCACAGGGGTTGTATACAGACCCCCATCTCAGGGGGAGGGAATGGACAAGGATATGATAGAAGGCATCCTTAGGATGGCAGAGAAAGGGGAAATACTATTGATGGGGTACCTGAATATGCCAGATGTTAACTGGAGCACCTTTGCTGCAGCCACATCCAAGAGCAGGGCCATTCTTGATGCCCTACAGGGGGCATGCCTCAGACAGCTAGTGTTGCAACCCACTCGGAAGGGAGCAATCTTAGACCTCGTACTCTCAAATGGGGACAGTGAGAGGATCTCAGATCTAGAAGTGGGTAGCCATCTGGGAACAAGTGACCACCAAACAGTGTGGTTCACGATAAACTCAGCTGTGGAGTCAAGTCATACAAAAGTGAGGGTACTGGACTTCAGGAAAGCTGACTTTGGCAAGATGGGAGAGTGCCTTAGAAAAGCATTAGCAAACAGGCGAGAAGGAGGGGTTGAGTTACAATGAGGAAACATCAAAACTGCCATCACAGAGGCAACAAGCTTTTTTGTGAAGCAAATAAACAAATCAAAATGAAAGAAAAAGCCAATATGATTCTCAAAAGAGGTGGCGGGGAAACTTAGGGAGAAAAAGAGAGCATTTAGGAAGTATAAGGAAACACAGAAGGAGCAGGACAGAAAACTGTACCAGGAAAGGCAGTCAGAATAGCAAAGGCACAAACTGAGAAAAAGATAGCCAACTCGGTTAAGAAGGGGGATAAAACCTTTTATAGATACATTAGGGAGTGCAGAAAGTCAAAGGGAGGGATAGGCTGAATAGAATGGACGGTGGGTGGGCAGAGTGGGACAGTGAAAAAGAAGGGATACCAAAGGAATACTTCTGCTCAGTATTCACAAAAGAGGAGGAGGGGGAGGAACCTAATCCAATTAACAGAAGCACTCTGGATGGGGTGGGGTGGGGGTCGGGTCGACCCCAGTCCTTTCATAGAAGTAAGGGTTCTGAAAGAACTCCTAAAACTGAAGGTGGACAAAGCAATGGGACCTGATGGGATTCACCCCAGAATTCTAAAAGAATTAAGTGGAGAACTAGTGACACCACTGACTATCCTTTTTAACACATTATGGGAGGATGGTGTGTACCTGAGGACTGGAGAAGGGCGGCTGTGATTCCCCTTCCCAAAAGTGAGAGCAAGACAGAGACAGGAAACTACAGACCTGCCAGTTTGACCTTTGTGGTAGGTAAAGTGATTGAATCTCTTCTGAAGGAAAGAACTGTTGAGTACCTAGAAGCCGGTGGGGCACAGGACCCAAAGCAGCATGGGTTCACGGCTGGAAGGTCATGTCAGACGAATCTAATCAATTTATTTGACTGGGTAACCAAAGTAGTAGACCAGGTAAGGGCTGTGGACATGGCCTACCTAGACTTTAGCAAGGCATTTAACACAGTCCCACACAAAAGATTAATAAACAAATCAACCAGCATGGGAGTGGGTCCCAGGGTAGTAGCCTGGGTAAAACATTGACTGGACAACAGGACACAGAAGGTACTAGTAAATGGAGTCCACTCTGACGAAAGGGGGGTTATTAGTGGGGTACCGCAGGGTTCAGTACTGGGTCCAGTCCTTTTTAATGCCTTTATAAGTGACACTGCAGACGGACTGGAAGGAAAAGCATGCCTCTTTGCAGATGACACAAAGATCTGCAACCGTGTTGATATACAAAGAGGCGTGGAAAGGATGAGAAGGGACTTGGCAAGGTTGGAGGAATGGTCAGAAGTATGGCAGCTTGGATTCAATGCAAAGAAGTGCAAAATAATGCACCTGGGAAACAAAAACCCAGGGGAATAGTACACAACTGGGGGGAGGTAGTAACAACATGTGAGAAGGCAGTAGGGAGGGCTGGGGGGATACTGGGATGTACAAGTAGAAGCATCACAGGCAGAAAACAGGAAGTTGTTATCCCTCTGTACAGACAGTTGGTGAGACCCCATCTGGAGTACTGCATCCAGTTCTAGAGACCCCATCTCCGCAAGGACACAGACAGGATGGAGGCAGTCCAGAGGAGGGCAACTAAAATGGTGCAGGGTCTGCAAGAGAAGCAATATGAGAAGTGACTAAAGGAGCTTAATATGTACACCTTGAGGAAAGGAGGGAGAAGGGGGACATGACAGAAACTTTTAAGTACCTCAGTGGAATCAACAAAGTCTAAGAGGGTAGCATCTTTCAGAAAACAGATGTGCAAGAACAAGGGGACACAACTGGAAGATAGATGGGGGGACGGCTCAGGGGCAATGTAAGGAAGTATTTTTTCACAGAGAGGGTGGTGGACACATGGAACAGCCTTCTTGAGGAGGTTGTTGGTCTAAAACTGTGGGAGAAATCAAGAATGCATGGGACAGACATAAGGCAATTCTTGTGGGGGGTAGTAAGAAAAAGGCTGTTGGTTAACTAGGATCTGCAGCTTATCCAGTAGGTAGGGAAACGGGCAGACTTAGGTGGGTCAAGCGGTCCTTATCTGCCATCAAAGTCTATGTTTCTATGTTTCAAGAGTGCCAGCACAGTTATAGGAGAGGCTGGTGCACACTTTTCTTGGTTTTTGTTCTTGGAACCCTGCCCACCACCCTCAAGGCAGCAGGCAGCTCCCCAATAGGCCATACTGCATTCCCCTGCAGAGAAGGCAAGTTCATGGGCCCACTGCGGAGGGCAGTGGTGCAGCCAGACTTGGTGGCTTTCCCCTTCTGGCTGGGAATGCTGCTGCAATGCACCACTTCCCCAGGCCCCCTGGAAGCCAAGGCAGCTCCCCAAGTCCACTCCCAGATCCAGGTCACTAGGGAGGAAGAATGACACACTACACGTTGGACCACTGAGCAGGGCCCCCCCCCCCCCAAAAAATAAAAATAAAAGGGTTTTCTTAAATGCATGCTTAAAACAGAAATGGGTTCTCTTAAACTCATGAAAAAAGCAGAAACATGTTCTCATAAATGCTGAAAACTAGGGGTGCTCGGATCCTCAGGAATCCATTGGGTGTGTCTCAAGTCGTAATTCGTAATTCCGATTCAGAGTTTGATTCCATTCCATGACCCAATGGAGAAATGGAATCGAAAATGGAATCACAAGTTCTGAATCCGCTTCCGCCTCCGACTATACTTAAGCCTACATGTATCTACACTGTATACACCCACCCAACCTGTCTCCCATTCTCTCCCCTCACGCGTGTGTGTGTGTGGACTCTGGCAGTCTGGTCTCTGCTGCCTTGAACTGCTGCTGGGGTGATCTCTCTCCCCTCTGTGATGTGCTGCTCAGTGCTGACTACCTCAGCTTCCTTAAGTCACCTCACCCTCAGGACTCTAGCAGCTTTATGATGGGTGATGGCAATCTAGACCGGTCCGTGGCAAAGTCAGTGCAGAAGAGAGCCCCTTCTTCCACCAGCCCCTAGCCTGACTCCCCCTCCAGCCACCTATTTAGATGACCTTCCCCACCAGGTCTGGACTCTGCTGCTCTCAGTGCACTACTGCCCACAAATAAATGCACTTTTATACAACTCTGTCCCCCTTTTAAGTGCCTAATACCTAGCACACTGTGAAATAAAAAGTATTTCTCTCTGGACTCTGATGCTCTCCCTGCTCTGTCCACGATGACCACACAACCACGGACACTAGCCCTCAGTTCCGGTTCCCAGTGGTACCCGGAAGGTGGCTGACCAAAGTAAAGCCCTGGGAGCAGGTTCTGCCAGATGCCCTTTACTGTGTGTCTACCAGAGCTTGCTTGCTCTCAGGGCTTTACTTAGGTCAGCAACCTCCCGGGTACCTCTGGGAGACAGAACCAAGGGCTAACATTTGTAGCTGGGGAAGTAATCGTGTACCGAGCCGGGAGAGCAACTCAATTTAGTGGAGTGTGCTAGGCAGCAGGCACTTAGAAAGGGGACAGACTTGTGTCTGCCATGGCATCAGACGTGTTGTGGTCCATGGATTGATAACTAATGGACAAGCAACTGTCATTACAAGAACTAGTACTACTGGGAGGGGCTGTCTAAAGGGCTGTGGTGTGTGAAACATTGAAAGTGAACTGGGCTAGAAGCAGCAGTGGCGGCGAGAGGGGGTACCAGCTGACCTCCAGCTCTCTCTGGATGATGGACATGGTCAAGAACTGAAGCCATGGGACTAATCAAGTCACATCTGATCTATCACTCTACAGCCTCTCCCAGGACCCCAGCAACAGCAAGTAAGAGAAGGGAGGGTTTTATTAGTACTACTAGTATGCAGATTTAGAATCTGATTCGGTTTCTGTATCCAGCTGTTTTTTTGGGCGTTTTTTTTTTTTTTTGGATTTAATTCTGTTCAGCAGATTCCGAGCAACCCCACTGAAAACAGAAACATGTTCTCTTAAATGCATGCCGAATACAGAAACAAGTTCTCAAACTCGTGCCAAAAACAGAAAGGGGTTTTCCTAAACACATGCTGATAACAGAATTAGAAAAAAACGGGTTGACAGTGAAGTCTTCAGCAGCAAGGATCTGTAAAGAAGAGAGCAAGAAAAATGGCCAGAGTAATAAATATGTTTACTACTGAACTTTTATTTTTTTTTGGGGTTCTGAAGCAGCAAGCTAAATTTGTTAAGAAAAATATCTCCTCATAGGTTGAAATTTGTTATCCATAATAACAAAAGGATAACATATTATATCTAGGTATACGAGTCAACCCCCGATGACTGCCAGTGACATGATGATCTGGTAAATACTGATGCACAAAGTAAAAAAAACAAAAAAAAAAACTCGGGGTAAAATAAGAGGAGATAAATCTGAAATCTCAGTTTTTTTTTTTGTCAAAAAGGCATAAGCAGAGTTTATTACGTTTCACAATATTCCTAAAACAGGCCGTAAAACCTCCAAAACTGCACAGTGTCCGTTCCTTTCCTTTGTTTAAGGGGAGAATGTTTGCAGGTAGGTTATTCGCGGACGCTTGTTTTTTTGGACTTTGATTAGACCAACAAAGAAATAAAACACTGATGTTATAGTGCACATGCTTTTGGGGTCAAACAGGGCTACATGGTCCTTGGATAATGTGTTTGTTCACATTTAACAGGACCTGACACTTTGTGCACTGTTACGAAGTACAATTTCTTTGCTTGTCCCTCAAAAAAGGTATCCACAATCTTCCAAAAATCCAAGTACGTTTAAGGACAAACTGGAAGAACTGGCCAGTACCACTTGTATGTGCTTCTGATCCCTCCTATGTACACCCTGCTGCCATCAATATGAATTCTGCTTAATGGTTGTTAGCCCTAATAAATAAATCTAAAGCAGTCGGACACCCTTGTAAACGAGATGTTTTATCACAGTGGACCTATCCTGTATAAATAATGTTAAAAAAATAGGCTGCCTTGGTGACCCAGAGCAAGCATGTCACATTTCCATGTAGCTGACCACAGTGCAGGAACAGATTCTGGTCCTCGCACCTGAGTGACCGTGCTGGGTTACGCACTGCTCGTGATGGTCCAGGGACTGGTGCACACTCAACACTGCACTGCACTGCCCCATGTGAGGCTGCAAGTGCCGCATGGCACCAGGGACGTGGAATCGGGGCTACACACACACAGCAACATACAAGCAACGATATATACCTGGGGGAAAAAATCCCCTCCGTTGTCTCCATGACAGTAAGACTGGCACTTTGCCTGCTGCCTTGTTGCCACACTGGATGCTGGGGGTGGGGGCAGGCAGGTCATTGGTTACAGTCAGAAGGTTGGATGACCAAGGATAAAAAATAAGTAAAAAAACATAAATAAGGTTGACGCGTTGTTTCTCATTTGATCTGCTAACTTCAGAGTGCATTTGATAGAACCCTTTCACTCTATATTTACAGACAAAGGAATTCCTGCCATTTAACAGTTTGCACTATTCTATTTTCAGCTGGGAGTTCGGCATTAACTTCAGGAATTTGCAGGCTGAGCTACAGGAATTAGTTACTGCTGCAGGCAACTCTGACTCAAACTCCAAATAATCATTATAGGGCTAACGAATGACAGGCTGTCAGAACAGGCCCACTTACGGCTGATAAGATCTGGGTTGTAAATCACAAAAAATGGAGTGAAGTTGTAAACAGGTTTAAACATTCAGACTAGCAATTTACTGGAATGTACAGAACTTTCACAACTGGCCTACTCATTTAGGGAGCAGTTCTGGGGTAAATCAAAAGGCACCCAATGCTTTCACCCCAACTGTGCTTTAGTACAGTGCTTTACAGGTCAATAAATGGCAAACGAGGAGGTGGTGCAAAGAGGGGCACCCAGGGTCTGCATTAGCACCAGCAAAGAGGGGAGCAGTTTGACCCTTGCTAAGCTTCTAATGTTGGGGGGATATCCAGAAAATCTGAGTGTCTAAACTGCCTTCCTAAATTACTTTTAAAACTGGTTCCTGTTCTGGTATTTTTCTGCCTTGACTGACCTTTTGGTCAACCCACCAAATAGATATTCCTGACAAGTATAATTTTTTATTTTATTATTTTTTTATTTTTATTTTAAATTGTTGTCCAGGGAAAACACGCTGAGCTGCGAGAAGCTTGTTTCTAGATCTGTCTGGGGATCTGGTATGGGGGGGGGGGGAGAATCAGTAACAAAACAGTGTTATAATGCAATACAGAAAGGAAACATTAAGTGTAAACACCCGAGCAAACAAGGATGAACACAGACTGCTTAGAACAGGATGATGGCGGTTTATGTAAGTAATAAACCACACCACGGTGTGCATCATAAGAGATTTAATGCATGGTCATGTGACATGTTTCAGCCAATCATGTCTGTGAATTTTCCAATACCATTTTATAATGCTTACTTCAACCATAGAGTTCTATAATAAACCATAGATATACTGTGACAATAATGTAATTATCAGCTATATCACACTGTTCTAAAAGGGTACTTTCAGTAAGTCTGTAAATGAGAACCCCCCCCACCAACTGAATTTAGTAAAAGGCCATTACAGATGGGGCAAAAGAATGGGAACGAGTATTTGACAAACAGCTTCCACAGAAATTACAAGTATACAGATTTAATGCAGTTCTCCTTCAGAAAGCCCCTGGTGCCTCAAGGGAACCTTGAAAGTTACAGTGCACGTACATGCCTGTGGATATTGTTATCTTAAACTCCCAGTATTCTGAACAAAAATTCTAGTTATGCAAACAGCAGTATTCCTGATAATACTGAGTGCATATTCTGAATACTAGTATTCAAAATAACAAACAGCGATATCTCACTTGTATTTTGAATATCTGCGGTATACTGTACCATGTAAACATAGAATGCTCAGTATCTGAAATATGCCCCAGCCTAAATGCACTGAGCATGTGCAAGACCTATGATGCATTCTTCTCAGGCTGCCAATTAAACACCAGGCTGTGTACTGACAGAACTGCCTGATGAAGTCTCACCAGGGAAAGGCGAAGCACTGGGCCATTCCTGCCTTTGTTCTGACTGCCTCGGCTGCTGCTGTATCAGTGGTCACACTTCTTTGTTTTGCTGCTCATTTTTGCACAAATGCACTGTGGCACTATGGTCTTGAAAACTGCATTTCTGCACATCATGGAAAAAGAACTATTCTCCTTAGCCAAGGTCTTTCATATATGTGCAGTTTGAATGAACTAATTTATTCACCTGCATGATCTCATGGTTGTCCGCACTGGAGTCGTTGGAGTATACTGAGCAAGTTTTAAGTGCTGCAAATTACATTTAAATTGACAATACAAATGCAATACATATGAACATACGAAGAAGCCAGCAGAAGACCACCATTTGGTCTATCAAGTCTGCTCGTATTGCAGGGTCCACAGCTTGAGCTAATGTCCTTTCCCTTCCTCCATGTAAAAACAGTATTCTGAAAAATGCAATAACGTATTTAGAATATAAATACAGGTTAGCATCACTAGCACTCTAACCCTATAATTACGCTCTTGAACAAGTCACCAGTTTATTCTGTTTGCATGGGTGTGTCATGTTGTTCTGCCCTCCTGGGCGCATCAGAGGCAAAGCAGAAAAGGAATTTTTTCCCCTTTTCTCTTGGGTGGCAGCAGGGTAGGCAGCACTGACCACTCAACTTTTCCTTCTTTCAATACATTATACGTAATAACTGCTACCTGATCATAAACAGATGGCAATAATCTTCTTCGTCCATTGTGTGACGTCAGAATAGAATATCATATAAACAACTCAGAATATTATCATCCCGTTCCATTATGATCAGGCAATGGTTCTCGTCTATATATTCCGAATACTAAGGCCATGTAATCACACTGATTTATATACACAATTCCAATTACATTTCACACATACTCTGCGTTTTAGCTGTCCTCCTTTAATACTCTGCACATAAATATGGAAGCAGGACCACGGTCTCCTAGACATCATCTATTCTGGCTGCTTGTCTACAACAGACATCACAATCCTTTGCTAATGACATCATCATCATCATCATCTTTTCCACAGCAACAGAATGCTGTCACAGGCAGAGTACTGTGATGTCAGGTGTAAACAAGTAGTTGAAGCAAGTGACCCTAAGGGCAGTAATTTTGCTGCTGTGTTAAATATACAGGGATAGGATGAGCCCCACAGAACTGGTAACCTGGGTCTGTGGTAGGGACTGGACACCTAGCACGGGGTCACTGAAGTATCGCAAAGGCAGTACTTTCAGACTCTGAAGAGAAGGTGTCGCTCATTTCAGTGTAACAGTGCCTCTTTGGGAAGGTGACAGGGGTAAGCTTACGTTGCAGGTTCCCCTGCAATAACAGCCCTCCCCCCAACTCCACAATGACTGCGTGGCCTAGAAGAGCCTAATATGGGAAGTTGGGGGACGAAACATTGAGAAATCCGGTGCCAGCCACAGGATGATGGGTAAACCATGCTCTTGGGCCCCATTTTGCCTGGCGTCTGGGCTTGGAAGTTATGAGGATGACTGCACAATGGGGGCAGCTGGCCCAGAGGAGGATGCTAAATACAAAGAATGTAAACTATAAGCAGAAGGGCATCGTAACATTATTCTCCCCAAAGCTGTCAATCCACTGAGTCATTCAGTCCCCCCCTTCCTCCAAACAAATCCTTGCTACAAGAAGCCAAAATAGTCATTAATTTACACATGTATGAACCTGTAAGATATCGGGATGCGGACACATATCTGTTACAGATATCCATGAAATATTACAGTAAAGCTAAATTACAGTAATTAAAATAGGACACTTTTTGAAATTCAGCACTAAGGCCTCTTTCCCTTGCCCCATCAAAGGCGACAGAGGCAACTGTGAAACGCACTGCCATAGCTAAACCTCTGCACTGGCCTCGAAAGAAACTCATCTGTGGTCATCTCCTCAGACACAGACTTCAGTCTGGGTTTGAACAGGACGCCCTGCTCATGATTAAGATAACTCACTTAGTCCAACCATTCACCAGTAACTTTCCACCAAACGGGTGTTTAGTAAACCCCTAGGTAGCAAAACGAACAGGCAGGACCCATAAAAGGATGCTAAGAGAAGCAATTATATTAACTCAGCTATCAGAGTTGGGCTAATGTAGCCCATTTATTAATGAGATTGAGATTTGCAGGCATTATCTGAGCAGCTGAGAAGCTACAGAAATGAGTGCTAGGAACGGATGATCAGGGGAAGGTAGCTCATTTGTTGTCAAGAATGGGTTTGCAGGGTCACCTGTGCAGGTAAGAAGCTGCAGAAATGAGTACTATGACTGATAGGACAATCGGCCACAAAGTGGGGGAGGGATGTATAACAACTGTTCAACACTACAACAGTCAAAATCAAACACTACGCAAGGAAAGAAAAGCAACTCAGATTTACACAGTGCATTTCTAATGCACTGTACCCAAAAGTGCTTTACTAGCCATCCACAGTTGGCAACTGACCTTAGAAGCAAATAGGGATGTTAAGCGAGCCTTGGAGAGATTATGAAAAGCTCTCGGGAGTAGAGAAAAAGAGAGGATGAGTTCATCCACTGAGAAGTTAAAGATGCAGTGTAACAAAACTGGGCAAAACTCGGACTCTGCTTTTTCCCCCCTCAACAAAAGATTCCAGGCATCTTCCAGATTTATTTGGTGGTAACATTTTCTAGTTCCACCAAAATGTGAGTATTTTATAAACATTTTAATTTATTATTTCTTAAAAAAGAAAGATGGCCACCACATCTGGCTTAAAATAACACTGTAGATCTGGCAAGGGTAAAGAGCAAGAAAATAAAAAATGAATAAATAAAAAAAAAAATAAAATTGTAAAAACGGTGCGCTGCACAGTCGGTACCTAGAAGAGCAGATTTAACAGGTATGCTAATATTTTTATCTGCAGCTAAAAGCAGTTTTTTTGAAAAACACTTATTGCACTGCTGCTCTAAGTCACTTGCTCAATGGAACACAGCATGTCAGTGGAAATAGAGGGATTCAAATCTGGGTATACAGGGTTCACAGCTCTGTACTCTAGCCACCAAGTTGCACTTATCAGCTAAAAAACAAACAAACTGCAAAACCCTATACAAAAAGAAAAACCAGTACCCCGTTTGCTTTAGGCAAGATGGTGTCCCATTATCATTACAGGAAGCTCTAATGAGGCTCCTACCTTCAAAGTGAGGCCACTGTGCTTTTTGTGATTAAACTCCAAACCGCGTAACACCATAACTTAAAACTACCAAATACTCGTCTGGAAAGTATCAGACCTCAGAAAGGGGACAGCACATCTTCAAACATTTCTGGTAAAAAAAAAAAAGAACCAAGAAAGAAAAGCTGCAACAGTAGATAATTCAATAGAAGAGCTCCAAATTAAAGTTCTCCATTAGCAGGAACTACCCTGTTTTGCAACTGCAGCAAATCTTCCATGAAAATACATTTCCTATAATGTTCTGGTCACACTTGGGAAGCACTGCGGCCTATTTCCATGAAGCTACTGAGTGGAAAATTGCCTTGCCTGTGAAATTGGACCACTACAAGGAGTCTTTCAGGGTGGGAGCAGAGGTGCTCAGTTTTGCTCACATTGTGCCACTATCCAGCGATATTCTTGTTTTCTTTATTCTTTTTTTCTTTAGTCACACTAGATACCCATCTGGTCTAATTATCCAATGAGCCACTCAGATCCTCATGATGTCTGTCAAAACAATATCTGGGCACTCAAATTCTCTGCTCCATTTGGACAATGGATAGTGACATACAGGACAAACAAGACAGGCAAACTTATCCAGATTTTGTAAACCATTTGCAGAATGGCAGCACAGTATCTGGGAATCTGGCATCAGATGGACAGTATCCGAGTATCTCTTGGTGGAAGCCTTGCCGAGAGTTCCTGGAATGAATACTGCCACATCTACAGGCGCTGAGCTAAGACGTTAGAACACAGGGAGTATAAAGGTCACAGTGGTTACACAGAGTAGGGAACAACCACAGACCTGGATCTTTTATTTCTAACAGCTTTCAATCCTTCAACCTTCAGAGTGAAGAAGTTCACAGGAGCTGGAAAGAATACCGGTGCTTTTTAAAGTAAATGTGTGATACACTAAAATCACATTTTGGGCTTCACAGCCCGCTACCCTGGGGCGGCGCTAGCACCGCTGTGTAAATTTTTTTTTTTACCCATCTATCAAAGTTTGAGAAGGGATCACAAATTGTTCAAACAGCAAGCTAGCCGATCCCTTCCCACTTCCTAGATTGCCTGTTCCTCCCCACGCCTCCCTGTTTGTGTGTGGTACCAGGACGAAAAGGGACGCTACCTCATGAAAGTTTACGGCTTATTTTCAGAACCTTTTTAATACTTTAAACTACCTTTTGATAAAAAAAGAGACACTGTTGAACTAATAGGGTTCCTATTAGTTGAGCGGTGTCTTTCTTTTTGGTACGCTACATATATGTTAGGGGTTAGTTTTACTTTTCCCAGATCACTCTGCATGAGGTCTGTAAGGGGATTTTCAGCTGACAATTATTCTGGTAGCAATCATTTTATTTTTCATGGTTAAAAGGTTGCACTCATGGTTATCTGTGTCTATTCCTAGATAACTGTTTGGCAGGGCTTTTTAATGCCAGAGTGAAGGCCTTTTCTACCTACTGTATATCCAAATAATGGTTACAGGAGAACTACAGGCCAAAATATACAGGAAGAGATTTGTGCTGTGTTTTGATTTGTGTGTGTGGTTCTAATGCATCATTTCCTTTGGTTTTAGGATTTGTTTCTAAATTTGCCTACTTGTTTTATGGCCCCTGGGATCTCCATGCTAGTATCTTTTACTGCCTTTCATTTTCCAACAATGCCTCCTGTCCCAAGTGACCGTGATGTGTTGGAGACCAATGAATCAGTGAGTGCTGACATATTGTTCTGCAGCAGCACCACTGAGCTTTTAAGATCTTGTTGTTCTGGCTTTAAATAAATAACTCTTTTTAAACCAATCTTTTTTTTTCCTAGGTGTATGCCTACGTCTAGCCCACAGGAGTGAATACTTTTAGTTTTTTTACAGTGATTTTGCAAGGTTTCGTAGATGCCTTTTTCACATAGTATGCCACTGCCGTACATGTTTCAGATGTTGAAGCTGCAATTTGTTTTGCAAAAGAGTCTGTCATAGTCATTTTTATTCATGTTTTATTAGCACTGTGTCCTCCAGTTTTCTGTGTGCGGCCACACCCCCAGAATAATATGCATGGGAACTGTCATGTTTTACATACAGCACCAGGGAATTCTGGGTAAATTATGTTGATGTGAATGTTACTCGGAAGAGCAGTACCTTATTTTGGTGGTGGTGACTGCACCTAATATGTAGATATACTTAGCAAGGCATTGTGGTTACAATAAGAAGTTATTTTCCCATTCCCTTACTGTGAAGTGCAGTCTCATATTTGTAAAGCGACTTAGGGGATGTGGGAAAACGGGCTCTGCATTACCAAAACAAAATAATAGCCAAAACCAATTTTGCAGCCTTAACACTAAATACAAACTGCCACCAGTGTGTGCATTAAGCTATCTGGAGTTGAATGACACCAAAATCTTGCTACCATGGGCAGAAATACCTGAGGAAACTAAGAGGGAACTAGACAGAAAACACCTCAATCAACAACAGAAGCGGAGCCACCGACCATCTCCAAGCCAGCGGATACAGAGCAACCATCGAACGCGGTGCTCCCGAGAGCTATTCAGGCCATGGACTACAAACTTGAGTCACTGGTCACGCAGGTAACCCTTTGACACTAAAATCACAGGGGTACAACTGAAGGAGACTCAAGCTATAGAAATGGGCAACCAAAGCTCTGACTTCAGTCACTGGAGTAATAAAAGAAAAACACAGTACTCCGATATAGGCTGGAACACCTAGAAAATCAGATGTGAGACACAAACGTGCAAGTGGTGGGAATGCCAGAAGGTGTACTAACATACTACATACTAAAATGCCAGCAGAATAGGCCTAACGGTCTTTCATGTCTGCTCGTTTGGTCAGCCCCCACCGTGGGTGCTGACCTTGCTGCCCCCCTCGCCTTCTCTGGCTTCTCCCTTCCCAGTTCCAGATATTCTTGCTGCATTGGATTTTGCTTCCAGAACCCTTCCCCTGTACCTGTCCCACCCCCTCTTGAACCCCTCCACCGCCTCTGCCTCCACCAGCCCCCTAGGCAGCACATTACATGGCTCCAACACCCTCTCAGTGAAGCAGCACCTCCTCCTTTCACCCCTCAATCTTCCCCCCTCCAGCTTCCACCCATGCCCTCTAGTGGCCCCTCCTCCTTCCTTCGAAGCACCCTGACTGTTCCTCCCCTATTTACCCTCTTCATGTACCTGAAGACCTCTATCATGTCCCCCTGGTCCCTTCTCTCTTCCAATGTGTACATATTTAGCTGTTCGAGCCTCTCCTCATACGTCCTGTCCCCCAAGCCCCAAATCAATCATATTGGTTGCCCTCCTCTGGACCCTCTCCAGGAGTTTAATGTCCCTCTTTAAATGTGGCCTCCAAAACTGTACGCAGTACTCAAGGTGCGGCCTCACCAAGCAGTTATACAGAGGGAGTATCACTTCCCTCCTTCTGGAGATGATCCCCCTAGCGATGCATCCCAGCATCCTGTTGGCCTTGGCTGCTGCCCTCCTACAAGTCTCAGAGTTGTTCATCTTGACATCCACCACCACCCCCAGGTCCCTCTCAGCCATCGAGACTTGTAGCATTTACCCCCCAAGGTGTACACTTGGCCCAGGTTTCTGGCACCCAGGTGGAATACCTTGCATTTCCCTGCATTGAACCTCAGCTTCCACTTTCTAGACCATCTTTCCAGAGCCTTTAAGTCCCCCTGTAGGGCCACCCTCCCCTCCTCCCCATCCACCACCGCCCCAGTTTTGAGTCATCCGCAAAGAGACTCATCTCACTCCTGATTCCTGTCCTTATGTCAGAGACGTGGCTGAACAGGAGGGCCCAAGGACTGACCCTGTGGGACCCCACTAATGACCTCCTTGGGATGAGACTATCCTACCACGACCCTCTGGGTCCGGGTCCTGAGCCAACTGCCTATCCATCTGATCATCTAGTTCCTCACCCCATTTCTCCCAGCTTATCCAACAGGCCCATTGAGGAAACAGAGTCAAATGCCTTGCTGAAGTCTAGAAAGAGGACGCCCACTGGTCTACCCAGGTCCAAGGCACTCACCCAGTCAAAGAACTCACAAGGTTTGTCTGACACGATTTCCGGACGAATCCATGCTGTCTATCATCCAGGCACCCTGACTTTTCCAGGTCCCCCACCTTCCTCCTTGATAATGCCTCCATCACCTGCCCACCACCGATGTCAAGCTGACAGGCCTGTAGTTCCCTGCCACCTCCCTTGATCCCCCCTCGTGGATAGGCACTATATGTGCCACCTTCCAGTCCTGGGGCACCCACCCTGTCCTCAGAGAGATGGTGAAAAGCTCCGCCAGGGGTTTCGCCAGGACATCCGCAAGTTCCTTCAGCACTCAGGGATGTAATTTATCCGGCCCCGGTGCTTTCTCCGTCTTAAGGGAGCTGAGGGCTTCCCTCATTCTCTCTTCTGTGATTTCCACTTCCCGTACCTCTTCTCCCTGCTTAGCCCTCCCCCCTCCTGCTGTGTAGAGGAGGAAGAAGGCATCAAATCCTTTATCCAAACCTGGCTAACCTCAGCGTTAATCATCGACTCCTTTAGAGTTAAGAAAGCATATCGGGCCACACCTCACTGTTCCATGGGGGGGGGTATTCCACCTGCACGCACCATCATGGTGATGGTTGCGGACTCCGGGGAGAAGAAAGATGAGCTTCTTTCAGCAGCACGGACAGCGGCTAATTTGGAGCATCAGGGCTATCAAGTGCGACTGTTCCCCGACCTAAGTTACTAAACGACAGCGAGGTGCAAGTCCTTCGAGGGAGTGAGAGCCCAATTACGGGCACTAGGGATCCAACACGTATTAATGTTGCCGGCGAGGATTAAAATTACATATGGAGGCAAATTCCACATGTTCTTGGACCCTCAAGCAGCCAGGAAATTGGTGACCAAGCTCAGATCGGAATTTGCAGCTCAACATGAGGCAGCGACATCTGAGTCGGATGAGGACTAGCAGAACAGGGTTGGCCGTTTAGTTTAAAATGGCAGGTAAGCCAACGAGGCCTGGCGGCTATAAAAGAACTGTCTGGAACTTTATTTTTATACCTCGAGCCTTCCTCCGGGTGCGGTCAGTATTTGGGGGAAACTAAGAATTGTATGTCCCAAGTTACAAAATGGGAAAATGGCACCAGAGTGAGAAACGAGTTAGGAGCTAGACCTTCTGTGGTGATCTTACAGACTGAAACAGTCCCCCCCCCCAATGCCTGTCACTGGACTTTGAATAGACACATGCATCGAGTTGATGTGACGCAGTTATTTTACACAAGACTGTCTGAGGGCGTTGGAACGAACCTGCCTACATTTAGAAATGTTATTGTTCATATAAAGTTCATATGACTGTTCTTGCTTAATGCCTTTAGATGTGTGTGTGTTAATACCACATGAAGTGTTATTTTATAACTTATAAGGCTGGAAATCGTTATTGGAAGTCCATGCTCCTGCATATCCATTAAGATGGGGAATGTTCTGACACATCCTAGAAAACTTAAAAGTGTTGAAAGGGGCAAAGTCACTGAAAATGTTATATTAGTGGACTTCATAAACCCAAATGTTTAGTAACTAGTTTATAATACTGGTAAAGAAATGCAGTAGTTACATAGAAACATAGACTTTGACGGCAGATAAGGACCGCTAGGCCCATCTAGTCTGCCCATTTCCCTACCTACAGGATAGGCCGCAGATCCTATTTAACCAACAGCCTATATCTTCCTGCCCCCCACAAGAATTGCCTTATGTCTGTCCCGTGCATTCTTGAATTCTCCCACAGTTTTAGACTCCACAACTTCCTCAGGAAGGCTGTTCCATGCATCCACTACTCTCTCTGTGAAATAATACTTCCTCACATTGCCCCTGAACCGTCCTCCTATCTTTAAATTGTGTCCCCTTGTTCTTGCAAGTCTCTTTTTCTGAAAGATGATACCCTCTTGGACTTTGATTCCCTTGAGGTACTTGAAAGTTTCTATCATGTCCCCCCTCTCCCTTCTTTCCTCAAGGGTATACATATTAAGCTCCTTTAGTCTCTCCTCATACGGCTTCTCTTGCAGACCCTGTATCATTTTAGTTGCCCTCCTCTGGACTGCCTCTATCCTGTCTATGTCCTTGCGGAGATGGGGTCTCCAGAACTGGACACAGTATTCCAGATGGGGTCTCACCAACTGTCTGTACAGAGGGATAGCAACTTCCTGTTTTCTGCTGCTGATGCCTCTCCCTATACATCCCAGTATACCCCCGGCCCTCCCTACTGCCTTCTCCAATTGCTTGCTAACCTTAAGGTCATCTGATATGATTACCCCTAGGTCCCTTTCCTGTTTTGTTGTTGTTACTACCTCCCCACCCACTGTGTATTCTTCCCCTGGGTTCTTGTTTCCCAGGTGCATTATTTTGCACTTTTTTGCATTGAATCCTAGCTGCCATACGTCAGACCATTCCTCCAACCTTGCCAAGTCCCTTTTCATCCTTTCCACACCTCCTTGTGTATCAACCCTGTTGCAGATCTTTGTGTCATCTGCAAAAAGGCATACTTTTCCTTCCAGTCCCTCTGCAATGCCACTGATGAAGACATTAAAAAGGACTGGACCCAATACTGAACCCTGCGGTACCCACTAGTAACCGCCTCTTTCTTCAGAGTGGACTCCATTTACAATTACCTTCTGTGTCCTGTTGTCCAGCCAATGTTTTACCAGGCTACCACCCTGGGACCCACTCCCAGGCTGATTAATTTGACTAATAATCTTTTGTGTGCAACTGTGTCAAATGCTTTGCTAAAGTCTAGGTAGGCCATGTCCACAGCCCCTCCCTGGTCTACTACTTTGGTCACCCAGTCAAAGAAATCTATTAGATCTGTCTGACATGACCTTCCGGCTGTGAACCCATGCTGCCTTGGGTCCTGTGCCCCACTGGCCTCTAGGTACTCAACAATTCTTTCCTTCAGAAGTGACTCCATCACTTTCCCTACCACAGAGGTCAGACTGACAGGTCTGTAGTTTCCTGCCTCTGTCTTGGTCCCACTTTTGTGAAGGGGAATCACATCCGCCTTCCTCCAGTCCTCTGGTACCACACCATTCTCCCATGATTTATTAAAAAGAGTAGCCAGTGGTTTCACTAGTTCCTTCCTTAATTCTTTTAGAATTCTGGGGTGAATTCCATCAGGACCCATTGCTTTGTCCACCTTCAGTTTTAGGAGTTCTTGCAGAACCCTTTCTTCTGTGAAAGGACTGGGATCGACCCCCATCAAGAGTGCTTCTGTTAATTGATTAGGCACTTCTCCTCTTTTAGAATACTGAGCAGAAATATTCGCTCAGTATTCCTGCTTTTTCACTGTTCCCCTGCCCACCCAACCGCTTATTCTATTCAGCCTCACTATCCCTCCCTTTGTCTTTCTACGCCACTGATGTACCTATAAAAGGTTTTATCCCTTCTTAACTGAGTTGGCTATCTTTTCCTCAGTTTGGGCCTTGCTATTCTGACTTCCTCCTGCTTCTTTCTGCCTTAACTGGTACAGCCTCTGTCCTGCTCCTTCTGTGTTTCCTTATACTTCTGGAATGCTATCTTTTCTTCCTGACTTTCACAGCCACCTCTCTTGAGAACCACAGTGGCTTTTCTTTTGTTTTGATTTGTTTATTTGCTTCACACAAAGGCTTGTTGCCTCTGTGATGGCAGTTTTGATAATTCCCATTGTTGCTCCACACTCCTTCTAGCCTGTTTGCTAGTGCTTTTCTGAGGCACTCTCCCATCTTGCCAAAGTCAGCCCTCCTAAAGTCCAGTACCCTCACTTTTGTATGGCTTGACTCTGTAGCTGAGTTTAACGTGAACCACACTGTTTGATGGTCACTTGTCCCCAGATGGCAACCCACTTCAGATCGGAGATCCTCTCACTGCCCCGCTTGAGAGTATGAGGTCTAAGACTGCTCCCTCACGAGTGGGTTCGAAACTAGCTGTCTAATGCCTGCCACCTGTAGGGGGCCAAGAATGGCCCTGCTCTTGGATGTCGCTGCAGCAAATGTGCTCCAGTTGACATCTGGCATATTCAGGTCTCCCATCAACAGTATCTCCTTTCTCTGCCATTCTAAGAATGCCTTCCATCATTTCCTTGTCCATTCCTTCCCTGACATGGGGGTCTGTACACAACCCTGTGCGGATTGTGGTGCCTTTCCAGTCTCAGGTGACCCACAGTGCCTCCTCTCCTCCCTGTTTACTCTTTTGTTCAGTTGCTTTTATCCCTTCCTTTACATAGAGAGCTACTCCTTCCCTCTTCTCCCTGCCTGTCTCTCCTGTAGGTTATGTACCCTGGTATGTTAACATCCCAGTCATGGTTCTCTGTGTACCATGTTTCTGTGACTGCTACAATATCCAGGCATCCTCTTCCATTAAGGCCACCAGCTCAGGGAGCTTGTTGCCCAGACTACGGCATTGGTACTCATTACCCTCCATTTCCTGATGGCCTTATCCCTTTGCCCCATCCCTGTCCTTCTTGCCTTTGTCACTTTCTCCATTTACCCCTGCCCTTCTCCCTATCGACACCTCCATGTTGGTGTTTGCCACACTTACTACCGTGATTGTTTGGGGGGGCTAGGATTTTCCTGCTCCTTTCCAGTGCCTCCCCCCTTGGCTAGTTTAAAAGCTTGCCAATGAAGCATTTAAACCTATCACCTAGGATCCTGGTTCCCCTCCCGGACAGATGCAGCCCATCATGCCAGTATAGGCTTGCATCACTCCAGGTGGACCCCCAGTCCCCAATGAAGCCAAATCCCTGAGCTCCAGACCAGTTTTTCAACCACTGATTGAATCCCATGGTACGGAACACCCTAGCCTCTCCTATGCCATAGATGGGTAGCACCTCCGAGAAGGTTACCGTGCGTGCTACTTGACTAAGGCCCCTCCCCAATTCCACAAACTCTTCCTGCACTTCTCTAATCCCTTTCTTAGCCAGGTCATTTGTCCCTAGGTGGACAATGACATCCAGCTCCCTCCCCTGTGCAGCTGCTCCGGCAATCCTGAGGATTCGCTCCCTGTCCCTCCAAGCCATGGCGCCAGGCAGGCACCTTACCTCCCTCTCCCCTTCCTTGCCCAGTTCTACCTTCCTAACAATGGAGTCCCCCACCAGGAGTTGTTTCCTTCCCCTGCAGGGTCCCCTGCCACCCTCCTGTGGGTCTCCTTTGTGGAGGTTCCCAGCATCCTCCTTGGTCTCCACTGTAGGTGCCTCCATAGAGGAACCACACTTTGCCAGAATGGCACAGGAATTGTGGAGAGGTACAACTGGAGGGATGTGCCTCTGTTCCACCACCCTCACCCTCCCTGAGCCCACTGTGGTCCAACCGCTCCTCTTTCTTGGCAACCTCTGAGGCAACGGCAGTGGCACTGGTGGTCCCTGGATGGAAGAGGAGGTCCCACAAATCCTGGCCAACTCAGCCTGGAGATGAGCAACCTCCTCCCTCAGCCCAGAGAGGTGCCTGCAGATGGGACAACACCGCATCCTCCAGAACATCTCCCGGAAGACTGCTGCTCCACAGCCACTGCACTGCACCACTCCAATCATGTCTTATTTCTGGCCCCTTAACTGTTTGTAATCCCTACTCTTTCCTCTGTTTTTTTTTTTTCTCTCTCTCTCTCTCTTACTTTCTGCCTGTGTGCCCTTTAAGCTCCTGATTGTCCTGTTCTGAGACAAGAATATCCTATATTTCTCAGTAGACCGCTTACTTGTTCAGAGGCAGACCTCCAGCAGCTAGAGGGGCGAAGAGCTACTCTTGCCCTTCTAGGATGGTGGGTCCTTGTGGTTCTGTGATCACTCACTTCCTGCCCCTAAACAGGAAGTTCCTGTTGTCAGTCAAATCCTGTGCCTATAAAAATAGAACTAGCTTTGGGTGGAGGGAAGGAGGGCAATATAGTCCCAGTAGAGAAGTTCAGTCACACAGCAGTCCTTTCTCCTGGAGTCTTCTGCCAAGCTATTAGCAGAATCTTTCTAAGGCAGTCTTTGAATGTAGCTTCCTTCTAGCTAAGCCACTCCCCCTACTTACCAGATCTTTCTACAAGTAATTTAAACCTCACAACAGTTAAGTCCTTTCAGTCACCTGAGATTTACACCTAGATGACTTTTCAGTTACCCATTCAGTTCAGTTAACCCAAACACACACTTTTTTTTGTTTTGTTTTGTATGTTAGTTTTTTTTACCCTAAATTAAAGGTCTAAATACAAAAGTTCTTCTACTTTAGTCCCAGCAGAGAAGTTCAGTCACACAGCAGTCCTTTCTCCTGGAGTCTTCTGCCAAGCTATTCTTTTTTCTTTGCATGTCCAAGTACTGATGAGAACACCTAGATAAAGCGAATATGTACCCTGCTTTTGGGTGGGTCAATTATTTATCTGAACAACACATATTAAGGATATCTGTTCTTGTTCTTGGCTATTTTGGGAATTCGTAATTTTACCTGAGTAAATAATCTATCCACATGGAACCCACAGAGACGTAACAAAATCTGAGGTATATATTATAAAATCCTGTCATGATAGTCTGGATTTGAACATGATGTACTTTATGTTACTCAATTGTGAACGGGACTGTACTCAGATGCAAGATGACTGTTATTTTACATGCTATAACTGCAATAAAATATAATTTAAAAAACAAAGCAAAAAAAAAAAAACCAGGCACTGTGCATATAGTATCTAGCTGACAAGATTTCATTACTGAGAGATGTGGTCTCCTATGTCGGTAGTGTAGATGCATGTAAAACCAAGACTGACCAACAGAGGTCTCCGTTTCCAAACAGTGCTTAAAACGGTTTCCCTTGCATGATGTCATGCATGGGGTTGCAGCACTGAGAAAAAAAGGGATGGGTTATGCAAATGAATCAGAGCACAGAAATAAAATAATCTGTAACATGGCAAAAATATTACGACTCTAGGGAACAAAGGTGATAGGTTTAAAAGTGTCAGGTGCTACTAGAGCAACACGGCATTATGGTACGATAATGCTGCGTTGCTTGTATAATTGTAAAAGTAGCAGTACAGCACAAGAAGAGGTGAAGCAGGGCAGGTATGTCTCACCAGAATTGAGGACGAATGTGACGGAAACAAGCATACAGGCGGGCGAGGAGACAGGAGCAACCGGGAGCTAGTGTCGAGGGAAACTCAGTCTCATAAGTAGCGCAACCAGAAATGCGAGCTCCGCAAGATTAGCGATGTTTAGCAGCAGGGGCGAGAGTGACCGTGAAGTAATGGTGGGGAAAACGTAAGTCAGAGAGGTGCAGGACTGGGAATGAAGTCAGGAAAGCAAGTAGAATGCTTAACAAACGCAAGTGGCAAAGAGCACAGGGAGCGACATCGGACCGACCATACAAATGGTACCCTGGTAAATGTTCCAAAAGTGCAGCACAGAAATCAAAAGAGAGCAAAATGTATTTGTATTAGTGTATGCACAGTATGAGAATAACATGGATAATAACCACATAATCCTACAAGCCATGTTACAAGTGCATTAATCCACGACGAAGGTGGCATCTAATGGGGAGTTAATGCATGGTTGGTCATTGTAGGCACGAGGCCGCAACGGCCCCAACCATGCATTAACTCCCCATTAGATGCCATCTTCGTCGTGGATTAACGCTTACTTATTTCATGGAAAACAGCACTTTTTGGCAGTTTGAACAGTAAAAGATTGAATCACAGCTACTATAGGTTACTAATCCCATTTGCTATGAAAAGCTCACAAAATCATTTTAAAGTTTTTCTTTTTATCACACCACACAGCCTTTAAAAAAACAAAACACAAATCATCCAAGGCCAGTAACACTATTAATAGTGAAAACTCTAGCCGTTTCCTTAAACAACAGCCCACTCAATCAGAGCGTATGCCACTCATAACGGGATACTATGTGTAAGATAGTTTTGTCTGTTATAAGCAGCTATCCATTTTAGCCAATGTCTCTCCATACCTATATTTTAAAAACAGAAAGCAAGGAAACAGGAGTGCTATATAAAAGAAACTGTAAAGCAGTCACCACAAAACTATCTCAAAGTAAAAAAAAAACAACAAAAAACTCTATTCACTCCCGCCTGCTAGATCAGTACAGTACACAGTACACTACCATGGTTCCCTTGTTCCATCCTCCTCGTCTCTCTCCATTAACCACTTACTACTGTACAAGTGCCATTAGTGTAGCAGACGTTCCTCAAAATGTGCTCAAAGTAAAGACATTAAACTCACTGCTGGCTACCCTTTTTGCGCCCACATCTCCACAACAAGCCATCCCTCCCATCTCTTTCCATTAGTCAGGTAAACAATCCTGTAAGAGTACTTTGTGGGGACTACCAAATGTGCTCAAAAACGTTAAACTGTAAGACCTGTGTGCACGTTAAACATCGCTGGCTGCCCTTTCTATTGTACCTGCATCACCACTCCGTAACCAGCCTAACCCAATAGAGATCACACTGAATGCTACAGCAAATTAAAACTCAGTAAAATAAGCAACAAAACAAGGTAAAAATAAAATACAGTGTTAAAGAATTAAAACATACAACCCAAAAATGAGTTTCATGGCTGAGAATACTGTTCACATGAAGCTCACATGGAGGGGGAGTAATACTTCGTTAACTGGTGGAGAGGTTAGATGGTGGCAGGGAATCCCATCAACACCTCCACGCTTAGGTCAATGAAGTGTCAGAAGGCTCATCAACACCTTCAGCTCCAGCCAAGGTATCTGATATAGCTGCAGCCTTAATCTGTTGTATCAGGCAGTTCTATAATGACTCTCCTAAAGCAAAGGTTTAGGGTTTTTAAATCCATCTGGTAAAACCGGCTGTGTGGGCTAAGTGCATCCATTATAAGTGGCGCATTCTTTTTAGGGCTATGCACTGGCTTTGCTGGGGCTGTTCTATAGATAAGAGAATGACGCAGGTCGTGTGCTTCACGATCTTTTAGCCGCTATTTTGAACTTTTTCCTGTGTAGTGCCCTGAAACAGTCAGTGATCTAAAGCTCAGTGTACCATTTCAAGTCTGTACTCGGGTCTGTATTCCACTCAGTTATTGTTTGTATTTAGCACTGTTCTTGTTTTTTTTTTTTTAAATGACTCAGAGGGAAGCGGTCTCAGGTGGAAGGCCATTATCTACCTTAACTATTCTAGTGACATAACAGTTAATATAATAATCTTAGGATTAGTTAAAACTTCCTGTTTTGTTCTCCTTAATGGACAATGCTGTAGGCAATGAAGCGGCTAGCAAAGTTATTAAGTCTATTTGGACTACCTGTTCTATTTAACCCTCGTTTCCCCACTGTTCCAGATTACATACAGGATGGTGGGTGGAAGCTCATACACAACCAAGCTATTCTCACACAGAGTGGTTTCTATGATGACGAGGACCTCGAGAACAAAGCTCGAGAGGTCCCAGTCTTCATGGAAACCACTAGGTAAGAGAATAGCACAGTTGAGTATTTGGGCTCCCATACACTTTTCTATATAGTGTATGGTGCCCCAAAGCACAATTGCTTACTTTTTGTTTTTGTTTTTTTTTGTCAGTGTTTGCCACTGGGGACTCGCTCTTCTCATCCGTCCAACTGCCGGCCAGCTT
This sequence comes from Neoceratodus forsteri, assembly GCA_016271365.2. Classification (NCBI taxonomy): domain Eukaryota; kingdom Metazoa; phylum Chordata; order Ceratodontiformes; family Ceratodontidae; genus Neoceratodus; species Neoceratodus forsteri. The sequence continues at coordinate 517,883,883 of CM028137.1, forward strand.
GCGCACATGATATGTCACCCGCCCCCTATCTTGTGAACAGCACTGGTAGGGGCAGTTGCACTGTGCTTTAGCTAATAACGCAGAATGAAAAGTTGTTCTGCTAGTAGCTACGCCACTACTATAGCAGAACTTTTGACAGTGTATGGATCTTCATATAAAAAAAACCTTCCATCATACACTTAAGCTCTTTGTTCTGTGCTTATTTTTATTTATTTTTATTATTTATTTCAGTCTTGGAATTAGTATCTTTGAGCCAAAGGCTCTTCTACATAAGCTCCACATCATATAAAGAACAGAATAAACTTTTCCAGTGTTAGAGAGTCGCGATCCAGTGTCCGGAAACAAATGATTTGCTTTCCATATTGCAGAAGGCACTTCCTTTCCTTACGATCACCAGAATAAAGTCCAGAAATCCGATGCCATTAGTGACCACCACCACTGCTCAGGGAGCATCGGAGCTGTCTGGCCTGCCTCTGGGTGTCACGCAACAGGCCTTCTGGATATGCTGAGCCTTTTCAGAGACCCCCTCGCCTAGTTGTTGTATCATCCAATCTTGGATGAATGGGAGCAGATGATCCCCTTCACAACCTTCTGGGAGCCCTAAAATTCAGATATTGGAGGCTCTTGCCTGGTTCTCCAATGTCTCTAGTCATGCTTTGAGGCGTGTATTTTCTTTAACTGTCAACATTACCAGCCCCAACGCTGCATCGGCCCGTTTTGGCAGCTGTGGCCAATGCTCCCTGTACAGAGTCCACTGTTGCCTCAATACTTGCTACATGATTACTTAAAGCATCAAATCTGTAGGAGAACCTTCGACTGATGCTATAATCTTGTTCAGTTTAGCTCTGAGGGTCTGGAGTGTCTCCACTGCAGTTGCTTCATCTGGGTCCCCTCATCAGGCCTTGGTGAGACTGCGTAACATGTTGGGCAGAAAGAGTTTTCGATCGTGTTCCCTCACCTGCATCCTTTTCCTTGTGAGGATTGCCCATTTCAGTTAGTGGACTTTACACCTAAAAATTTTATTAAAAAATCCTCGAAGAATCTGCCTACAAATAGCGCTTTTTGTAAATTCTATTGAGCATAGTTCGCAGAGCACTAGAAGAAAGCGGTCATCTTGCTTGGGCTCAACAACACCCCCCCCCCGGCGCAGTTTCTTTTTGAAGGAGCCCAGTGTTTGTCTTTCGTAACATCACAGGGGAAGTGAATCATACCACAATGGTGCTCTGCATGCAAATGAGCATTGCCCTTGGGTGGTACGGCAGCGAGGCATTATGAATGCATGGTTCAAGGTGCGTCTAGTATGCCGGGTGTGGTTTGGTGACCTAAACATCGACTGTACACTAGGAAGCAAGAGAGCGAAGGAGGCCTTTTTCACTATTAGGCATGATTGGTAGGATAGTCTGCCTTTGAGCTGAAGCCAGTTTGCTTGCTCATGTAAGTCGCATGTGTTATGTTATACGTAGTCTCAGAAAAATGTCTGTTTATCGTCTTGTATTATATTCCTATTGCATTGCATGAGGATGTACATGCATTTGTTTTACATGAAAACAAACATACATTTAAAAAAAAAATAAAGTTGGTGTGTACTGTATCCCTAGGGTGTTTGCCTAACTGTAAATGTAGCCTTTATTAGTGCTCACTGGATAAGGAGGGGCACTTTAAGGAACCAACTAAGTCAGAAGTCACTGAATGAATGTTCTCTGACACACCACTGTCACATGGCTCAAGAAGAGGAATAGTGGGAACAGGAAAAGCAATGAAAGATCCAATCATGGAGATCCGCAGGTGCCATAAAACAAGTAGGTACATTTAGAAAAATCTAACAGCAAAAAAAAATTAAGAAAGAAAAAAAAAGGAAAGGATGCAGTTGGGCTACACACATCACAGCACTCTGCACAACATATCTTTCTGTACATTCTGACTGTAGTTCCCCTTTAAATAGCAACCAAGTGGCTTTTGGGCTTTCTTGATATTCACCCATTGGCTATTTGATAGGTTGACACTTACTGAAACAGAGAGAATAACAGATACCTTAGTGTGCATTACAAGGCAGTAATCCCATTGAGCTGTTCCCATGTCCCCAGAACTTCAAGATGGGTTTACTGCCTTGTGATGCACACCAAGATATACACATATATTTTTTAATATATGGATGAGAGATGAACTGACTCACCTCCGGCTGATGGGTCGAGTCAGGTGTTCCTGTGCGCTTCAGCGATCTTCCTGTCAGCATCAGGTGTATGGATGCGGCGGCAGAGTTGGCTGTTTTAGCCCCATCCCCAAATCGGTGATGCTATCAGTTGGGCCGCAGTAGTGAGCCAAGGAAGAACGAGGTGGATTGGTGGGCCCTGCATTTTGGAGAACGGCGAGATGAAGCACTAGGCAGCAGTTAAAAAAAACACTGTTGTTAATGTGGACAATTTCTCACGCTAAGCAGGAGACTGTGCCACCATGTTTCAGATGGTGTTCTGCCCACCCACACAGGAAAAGCAGCCAATCAGAAGGCATGCCGAGGATGACGTCGGTGGGCAGACTTGGGCATGCGCTCTTGAGGTTTACTGACAATATTATCGTTCAGGTACGGAACAATGGTATTACCGCATCTGAATGATACTATTATCAGTCAGGAAGTGTGTCATTATGGCTATGGGAAAGGTGCTATTACCAGAAATGTGTTGCATACTTTAGAATAGTATTATTTTCAAAATCCATATATTAAACTGGGTTTAGGTTAATTTCCCCGTTTCTTTCTACAAGAGTAAAAAGATGAATAATTGTATATATCTACTTTGAACAGAAATGTATGTTATACACTGTAACTGTACTTTTGCTGTACCTGCTTACTTTTTATGAGGTGTTGGTTGTACTCCTGATGTTTTACAGAAAACAATAAAAAATAAAGTTACAAAATGTTCACAAATATTTGTTTCTATAGTTGTGCCAGGAAAGATAAACTGAGCTGGTAACAGCTTGTTTCTAAATGCTTTGGTGGGCTCTATGTGATATCAGTGAAAATAAAATAGCTAGCAACACATGAGCAAAAGGAAAACGCCGAAGACAAAAACACCCCATGCCAAAAATAGCGACTTTCCAATGGAAAAAAAAAATAATAAAACACACCAGTACCATGCTGCACACACTCCCAACAGTTATACATGCCACCAAGGAACTAGTTAAAACCACCCCTGCAATCACATTACTTACACCTGATCCCAAACACCTGCCCAGTGCTGCACGACCACAGGCTACCCACAACACTGTGAAAAAAGCCCAGGTCACAAAAACAAATTAAGAGAACTACCCCCTTAATTATTATAACAGACTCCGAGACCGCACAATGTTCCCAATGTGTGCGGCTGTTGTATCATGTAGCTGGTTTCTCATAGGGCTCTTCTTTTCACACACGCTGTTTTGTGACTCTCGCTATTTTCTGACCATTGCTATTTCCACAGGCGCTCTAACGGAGTTGCTCAATTTGAGTCGCCCATATCCCGAGATACCCTTGGTGGCGAGGGGGAGTACACAATACAATTAGGTGCAAGAGTAAAAATTAACAGATGAGCAGACATAACATTCAGTCTCAGTAAAACTGCAAAACAGAATATGGTGGAAAAATACAATACATTGACAGGTGTCCAAAACCAATGTTCGGTGCAAGGTAATACTGTACAAACAAGATGCTTAAGGTAGATAACATGACACTTAAATGGCAGCAGTGAAAAACCCACAAGGAGACAGACTCCCACAGCAACAGTCCTTGCGCGAGCCGTTGAAGGGGTGAGAATGGCGACCACTGAACTCCAGAATCAGGAACAGCTGCAGGAGTGAGCTGAAACATCACAAAGAAGGGAGAGAAGTCTGAGTGGATGGACAGATGAAGAGAGGACCAGCACTCAGGAAAACAACTCTAGCCGAGTTGAAGGATCATGCAAGTAAATGAAATGGGAAGAGGCCTGCAGTTTTACAGTATAGAAAAAAAAAAGGAATAGTGTGATCAGAAAGTGCACATTGAACAGCTCAAAATTCAGGAAAGAAATAAATGTTCCAGTTACTGCTTCTTTCCAAAGAGATAATCAGGCCAGTCCATACACTGGACTATCCCTGTGTTACAATAAAATTTAATTTGATTTAATCAGTGGAGCTATATAGGTTCCCTCTTCATCTCTCAACCTCTGGAATATGCCCTTTAAACACTGACTGTGTAATCTTAAATTATAACTGAATGAACATGCCTATGGTTTTTGTTCTAGTTTGTACTACCTGTCTATTTTGCTTCCCACTGCAATCCCATCTCACCCGGGATGCACCTAGAAACCAAGCAATGGCTCAGTGTGCTTTTTCCTGCAAATTATTAAATACAATTAGATTGCATTTCCTTTCTAGCCCACCCCCTGGCTCTCTCCCATCTCCTTCACAATCTCATTTATTCTTTTGACACTTTCTCAGAGAATGCCTGCAAAAGCAAGGAAGAGTGTGGGTTGCTACACAGGAGACTGAAATGTCTGTAATAATCAGAAATGTAACAAAGGTACAGAAAGCAAATAATTGCACAGTTCCTCACTAATATGGCTACAGTGGAATCAAAATTTGGAAAACGTTTAAGACTGCAATTCTAAAACTGAAAAATATATATTTTCATCAGAATGAAGAGGTAGTGGGCCTCTCAACGCAAGGTTGAGTTTGTTCGAAGGCTTTTGTTGGTACTGCTTGAAATTCAATATAGCAATGTAGATCTGCATGCGCTGTTTGACCTGGTGTCTTAGTACCATCTCACACATGGTAAATTTACACTTTCTACCTCTGCGGATTTCTACTGTTTACCCTGGGCTAGTGTGGCGCCCCATCCCAAAACACTCATCTATGAAGTCTTTTCCACTGTGTAAAACAAACACAGAAACTGACAGCAGAAGAACACCCATGGTCCATCCAGTCTGCCTAAGTTCCCTATTTAGCCCTGGGATCTACTGTCCTTCCAGGGTCCTAGCCAGCCCATCCCCGTCCCTCCCAGTTTCTGCCTCCCTGAGCAAGCACCATATACCCTTCATTCTGTCCCAACCACACCTGAAACCACCAACTTTTTTTGCTTTTGGCTGGTAGACTGTTCCACTACTCCACCACCCTTTCTGTAAAATACATAGAAACAGACTATGATGGAAGACAGGGCCCACCTAGTCTGCCCATTTCCCTACCTACTGGGTAAGCTGCAGATCCTTGTTAACCAACAGCCTACTTCTTCCTACTCCCCACCAGAATTGCCTTATGTCTGTCCCATGAATTCTTGTGTTCCCCCACTGGAAGGCCGTCCCATGTGTCCACCACCCACTGTGAAAAAATGCTTCCTCACATTGCCCCTGCGCCACCCCCCCATCTTCAGATTATGTCCCCTTGTTCTTGCACATCTCTTTTTCCAACAAGATGCTACCCTCTCGTACTTTGTTGATTCCCTTGAGGTACTTGAAAGTTTCTATCAGGTCCCCCTCCCTCCTTTCCTCAAGGGTATACATATTAAGCTCCTTTAGTCTTTCTTCATATGGCTTCTGTTGCAGATCCTGCACCATTTTAGTTGCCCTTCTCTGGACTGCCTTCAACCTGTCTATGTCCTTGCAGAGATGGGGTCTCCAGAACTGCACCAACTGTCTGTACAAAGGGATAACAACTTCCTGTTTTCTATTGGTGATGCCTCTCCCTATACATCCCAGTATCTCCCAGCCATTCTTACTGCCTTCTCACACTGCTTGCTTATCTTTAGGTCATCTAGTACAGGGGTTCTCAAATGGTGAGGCCAGCCTCCCTGGGGAGGCCCCAACCTGTTCCAGGCGAGGCTCAAGCAAGTCAGAAAAAGTACTGTATTTACATTTTGAATTTTATGTATTTTGTGTGACGAGATTAAGCAAACTGAAAGATGATAATAATAGGGGAATTTTATGTATTTATTTACTAATAGGTGGCAAGGAAAGGTGAATGAGCCAAAGCTCATTTCAGGTGTACCCAGGGAAGGGTAGGTAGTGAATACATTTCAAAAGGTAACTGCAAAACAATCAAGAAATACACAGTGAACAATAGTGCAAACAAATATGAACAATAAACTAATAATGAGTGGTGGTAATTGATCAATTTGTAGACTGATGGCAGAACAGCCCAAATATAAGGGTTGTGCATAGAAGTGCTGGGAGCAATAGTAGGAAGGAGCAAAGTAATCCAAGAGAAGTTGCTTAGAAGCAGGGAAGGAAGGGGAGAGGCAAAGTATGTAGGAAGGTTATTTCATATAGAGAGGAAACAGAGAAAGTAGTCTGACCCATGAAGGTACTGCAACAAGGGGTAACAATGGTTCAAGAATGAAAACAGTGGAGCAAGTATGCTGGCCTGTGCGCGTGTGTGTGTGTGTGTGTGTGTTGGGGGGGTTACAATAAGCTGAATAATAAAATTTTATTTTATTTATTTGTTATTCAGATAACACTTTTGAGCACAGGAACTCTTTTTCGTTAACTTTTTATTTATAGATTTTATGCAAATACATAACATTAATACTTCCTGTACAATGCAGTACATCATTAAGGATATGCAGATATATAATCCATTGTAACAAGTGGTACAAGAGTAGGGGGCACAGGAGCTCTTTTTCCAAGGTTCCACATCAGTATAAGACAAAGAACTGAATGTGAGCCAAGTACTCAAAGGGGTTTCAATTTATTCATGTTGTACTGCACAAAGTACAGTATGTTATTTTTCTTTGGGGAGGCCCAAGATTATTTCAGTTTTTGAGGGAGGCTCAGAATCTTTTCCATGGATTTGGGGAGGCTCACTGTGACAAAGTCTAAGAACTATTGATCTAGTATAACTACCCAAAGGTCCCGTTCAATTTTTGTTGTTGTTGTTGTTGTTAATACCTCCCCCCTATTGTGTACTCTTCCCTGGGTTTTTGTTTTCCAGGTGCATTACTTTGCACTGAATCTAAGCTACCATACTTTTAATAATTCCTCCAACCTTGCCAATTCCCTTCTCATCATTTCCACCCCTCCCCCCCCACCGTGTATCAACCCTGTTGCAGATCTTTGTGTCGTCTGCAAAGAGGAATACTTTTCCTTCCAGTCCCTCTGCAATGTCACTTATAAAGAATTAAAAAAGGACCGGACCCAGGTACTGAACCCTGCGGTACCCCACTAGTAACCCCCTTCTTCACAGTGGACTCAGCTTACTATTACCCTCTATGTCCTGTTGTCCAGCCAATTTTTTTACCCAGGTTACCACCCTGGGATCCACTCCCAGGCTGGCTAATTTGTTTATTAATCTTTTGTGTGGGACTGTGTCCAATGCCTTGCTAAAGTCTAGGTAGGCCATGTCAATAGCCCCTACCTGGTCTACTACTTTGGTCACCCAGTCAAAGAAGTCTATTAGATTCGTCTGACACGACCTTCCCGCTGTGAATCCATGCTGCCTTGGGTCCTGTGCCCCGCTGGCCTCTAGATACACAACAATTATTTCTCTCAGAAGTGATTCCATCATTTTCCCTACCACTGAGGTCAAGCTAACAGGTCTGTAAGTTTCCTACCTCTACTTTGCTTCCACTTTTGTGAAGGGGAATCACTTCCGCCCTCCACCAGTCCTCAGGTACCACACCATCCTCCCACAATTTGTTAAAAAGGGTGGTCAGTGGTGTTACTAGTTATCCCCTTAGTTATTTCAGAATTCAGGATTGAATCCCATCAGGCCCCACTGCTTTGTCCACATTCAGTTTTAGGAGTTCTTTCAGAACCATTTCTTCTGTGAAAAGACTAGTACCGACCCCCTATCCAGAGTGCTTCTACTGACTGGATTGGGTACCTCCCCCTCCTCCTCTTTTGTGAATACTAAGCAGAAGTATTTGTTCGGTATTCCTGCCTTTTCACTGTCCCTCTCTGTCAACCCACCCTTCCCTTTATTAAGCCTCACTATCACTCCCTTGGTCTTTCTTCGCTCCTAATGTACCTATAAAAGGTTTTATTCCCCTTCTTAACCAAGCTACCTTTTCCTCAGTTTGGGCCTCTGCTATTCTGACTCCCTTCCCTGCTTCTTTCTGCTTTAACTGGTACAGTTCTCTGTCCTGCTCCTTCTGGATTTCCTTAAACTTTTTGGATGCTATTTTTTTTCTCCCTAACCTCCCCCACTACCTCTTTTGAGAACCATAGTGTTTTTTTTCTTTCATTTTGATTTGATTTATTTGCTTCACACTAAGGCTTGCTGCCTCTGTGATGGCAGTTCTGATGTTTCCCCATTGTTCCTCTACCCCTCCTTCTTGCCTGTTTGCTGGTGCTTTTCTGAGGCACTCTCCCATTTTGACAAAGTCAGCCCTCCTAAAGTCCAGTACCCTCACTTTTGTATGGCCTGACTTTGTGGCTATGTTAATCATGAACCACACAGTTTGGTGGTCACTTGTTCCCAGATGGCTACCTACTTCTAGATCCAAGATCCTTGCTCTGTCCCCGTTTGAGAGTACCAGGTCTAACATTGCTCCCTCCAGAGTGGGTTCCAACACTAGCAGCTTGAGGCATGACCCCGTAGGGCATCGAGAATGGCCCTGCTCTTGGATGTGGCTGCAGTAAAGGTGCTCCAGTTAACATCTGGCATATTCAGATCCCCCATCAACAATATCTCCGCTTTTCCTGCCCTCCTAAGGGTGCCTTCTATCATTTTCTTGTCCATTTCCTCCCCCTGGGACGGGGGTCTGTATACAACCCCCATGTGGATTGTGGTGGTATTTCTGGTCTCCAGGGAATACTCCTTTCTCTTGGTCCTCCTGAAGCTCCTTCCCATTAGTTTCCACACATGTCCACATGACTGTGAGCTAGTATTCAGGCTAAATAGTTCCCCACCGTTCATTTTAATTCCTTTTAGGAACTTGAAGGCACTGTCATATTTTCTCTCTCCCTTTTGGTCTCCAGCAAGTACATGTTCAGTGCTTTGAGGCACTCTTCACATGACCTGCCCTGCTGGCCCTGAATCATTTTTGTCACACTGCACTGCACCATCTCCAGTCTATCCTATCTTTCATAAGGTGAGGAATTCAGAACTGGACGCAGTACTCTAGGTGTGACCTAAGAATCTATATTTAGGGGAAGTATTACCTCTTCCTTTCTGCTACCAACACCCTTCCCAATACAACCCAGCACATTACTCACTTTGCTATATGCCTTGTTACACCAACTCAGTTGTTTTAGGGAGTCACTGATGAAAACTCCAAGGTCCCGTTCCTCAGCCACAGTGCCAAGTCTCACCCCATCCATCCAGTACTCCATCTCAGAATTCTTATTCCATAGGTGCATTACCTTGCACTTCTTGCTGTTGAATTTCAACTGCCAAACCTTAGACCACCCCTCCAGCTTTTGTAAGTCTCTATGCATTTTCTGGATTCCCTAAATGCTCTCCAGCCACCCAAAGAGCTTAGTGTAATCTGCGAAGAGACACAACCTGCCCCGGATTCCTTCACCAATATCACTGATGAACATATTGAAGAGGACCAGACCCAGGACAGATCCCTGTGGTACCCCATTCATGACTTCCCTCATCCGATTTGGACCAGTTGACCACAACCCTTTGCCGCCTCCCCTTTAGCCAGTTACCTACCTAGTTTACCATGACCTTAGCAGCACCCAGATCCTCGATCTTCTTCAAAAAGCATCTGTGAGGCACTGAGTCCAAAGCCTTGCTGATGTCAAAGTAGAGTAAATCCATAGTGTGGCCCCTACTCAATTCCCTCGTCACCCAGTCAGATTTTTCCTGGAATACCATGTCCATCATCTGTGGCAGAGCAGCCTTGGGACCAGGTCCAGTCTTACCCCCCACACTTACCTTACCCATTTTGGACATGTTCAATTGTTGCCCTCATAATATGCCTGATATTGTGACACTGAAAACGTTGTTATAACAATTTCTTGGTAGTATGTCCTCTGGTTCCCCTGTGATCCATATTCCCAAATATTTGAATCCCTTTCGGTGCCACATGAAACCCCATGCTGGGCAGTTCATCTGGGGACACTGTGCCTAAAGAGGAATGCCTCTGATCTGATCTAGTCAATTTGTATAATCTTTACAGGGCTGAGACCAGGGCAGTGCATGAGATTGTAGGGATGGTGTGTTCTTTATCGGTAAGGTGAGCAGCACGTTGTTGGCATAGAATATGATTTTAATCTCTATGTCCCCTATGATGATACCTTTTATCTCCCTGTTTTGTCTGCTCAAGACTTTTTACAGGATCCGGTGTCAGAGCCATCCAAATTGTAGGGGTAATAGCGGGCACCCCTAATGAGTGCCCCTGCCCTAGGGAGAATTAAAAAAAAAAAAACAACAACATTGTTTGTCAAGACTGTAGCTCATGAGGCATTACTTAGTACTCCACCCAGGTCATAAAACACTGGACCTATACTAAAACAAGGCAGGGCCACAAACAAAGAAGCCTTAGGCCATTCTACCACACTGAAGACCTTCTGTGCATCTAAAATACACCTATAGGAGAAAGCTGTTCTCTAACTGCATGCTAGTATGCTAGGAAGTGCCTCACACTGCTGGGGGGGGGGGGGGGGGCCTTAATAAAGGCTACCTGTTCCGAGTACACCAGTGCTAACAGAGCCCGTGCCAGGCACCTGGGTAATGATTTGGCTAGAATTCTATTAACCACATTCACCAAGGGTATTGGTCTATAATTTCCACACTAAGGGCTCTATCCACGAAAGATTTCTGTCAAAGACATAGGAAGGGATAAACTGTTTTGTGGATGGTACTGTAAGTATCGAGTCTACTGGGTTATGGGGATTAAAGAAATCCAGGCACACACACCCCCCCAATGGTGTCCAAGAGAGAGTTTTCAGCAGTTGATTCCTTACACATGGCTAACAGACAAGGCAGTATGACATGTTGATTACACCAAAACTTTTTTGGGCCCTGGGCCTTGCTCAGGGCCCTAGATTGGACATTTTCTTTCAGTTCCTACATTATCAGTAGTGTATGTGTTAACAGTGACTTCTGCAGACAGGGCCCCTGGCACAACTGTAGTGCTACCTCTTGTGGTACCAATGACCCTGGCTCAGGAATGAGCCATGAGCATCAGAGAGTCCGAAGATTGAGTTTCTGGACAGCTCTCCTCATCCAGGGTGGGTGGGTCATGGCACCCAGCAACAGTCTGGGCCCTAGCGATGGCCGGAGGTTGGTCCGCCTGGGTCCAGAGCAAACTGTAGGATTGGGGTGACAGATGTCGGTGTGTCAAGCATGGGAGCATGTCTGATGTGACAGATGTCACTGCATGTTCACTCCACCACGAAAAACTATCAGAGAGAAAAAACCCTTAGCCAAGTGTAATGAAGCACAGCTCCCAGCTCTACTCTCACCAACACAAGGGGAATCCAGATTACCATATTTCAGTTCCCTCCCCTTCTGAGCCTCCAGAGAGGAAGGGGTTCTCTGTGAGGGTCAAAGAGGTCTGGGGTATGGGGGGGACCAAAAGGGTGGCTATGGATTACTTCCCCACCATATCAAGGCAGCCCAAAATCTCAGAAAATGGGCAGAACCATGATATTCAAAAGGGAGAGATGCATCGTGCTTCTATAATGTATGCGGCGCATGTAGAGGGGCATTCCCATGAATGTGCTGTGCATCTGCTGCATATCTCAGAGGTTAGCCGACCAAAGTTAGGCATGGAAAAAGCATGCCTAAATGGCCTGCCACCCACAGGCAGGCGGCAGAACTGCAGTCAAGCCATCTGAAGACGGCCTTTGAAGATGCTCCAGGCACCCACAAACAACAGTCATGCCGGAATGGATGAACCCTGAGCCACAGGTGCCACGTCACCTCCGGCACCGTCTAGGGAGCAACATCCGGCAACCACATGCCAGTGCTGCTGGGTGCCCACGGACACACCAGAGGTGTGGAAAGCCACAATGCAGCAAATGTACCAGGGACCATGGCCTGCACCCATGTGGCCTACAGGGTGCAACCTGGCAGTGCTGTGCATTCTGGGGCAATGGTGCCCAGGTAGTCTGGTGGACAAACCAGTGGCACACACCCACGGTGGTACACCATAGGTGCACACAAGTACATGGCTATGGGGTGTACCACTATACCCAGTTCAATGCAGTCCACCCTCCCACCCACAAATATTCCATCACACCTGCCTGCTAGGTTGCAGTTCCTCCTGTTCACCTTCGTGGAGTGGTGGGGCAGCCCTGCAAAGCTGCAACTGAGCATGCCTGGGGTATGCAAATGGTCTGAATACATTCCAGTAACGAGCTCCGGCATGTGGGAGATGGGCTTGGAATGTGCAATGAGGTCATCTGCATATGCGGCTGAATACTGCACTGCGCTGCGCAAGTATATCTGCATACGCACATTTCCCCATGCTTCACATAGGGCTATTACGGTCACTTACTGCTCCGCACATCTCCCACTGCGCTATCGCACATGTTTGGAATATTCAGACAGACATGCGCAAGCGCATCTCATGGCACATCTTCTGAATATCTCATTATTTTGGGCTGGTGCAGGCACTTGTGCAAGTTTGCAGGGCACTTTTGAATTATCTAGGCCCATGTAATTAGCAAAACAGAAAAGAAAAAAATACTTCCAATACAACAAGTGATAGCTTACCACTTCTTTAAGTTACTATTATTTCCAGGAAGTACACCAGCTCTTTAAAATTCCCACCCTTCCCAGGCCCAAAACATATCAGTTTGACAAAAAGCGGAAACCAACTAAAAAGACACTCATTAACTGGAATTGGAGTTGAGTGATAAAGTTAAGGGGGAGCAGAGTTCCTCTTGTTTAGAAAAAAATTTAAAAAAAAAAATTAAGCCATCAGAGTTCTCATTTAAAAACTTTTTCATAGGAGTTGCCTATGGCCAAGGTAACAAAACAAACCCCGATCAAAACAAAAACTAAGAAAACCAAGCCTTTCCTGTCTAAGGCATCCAGTGTACAAATATACATGTATATTTCTGCAGCATTTAGAGAAGGGATTGTATTGGAGTTCCATAAAATTGGCAGCCCAATCCTTTCCACTTCCCTAGTAGTTTGCTCTGCCCCAACGCTGAAACATTTTGTAATTTCCCTAAAGGGAGTGTGCAGGAGAAAGTTCCACTAAAATGAAAAGGGGCACTTTTTACTTCCTCGTTTTTTTAAATATATTATAGTGTCGTGATTGCTGAAAATCAAAGCCACTGTTCATCTAAGTTGATCTTTCTCAGTGGAGCAGTGGCTCTGATTTTCAGCAATCACAACAGTAAAAATATGCATTTAAAAAAAAAAAAAAAAAAGTATTCCTATTCATTTCAACAAGCCACGGTCCCACACTCACTCTAGTCTATAGGGACATCACAGTATGTCTCAGCACAGTAGCAGAGCCAACTGACACAGAATGGAGAAGAGATCGGGCTGCAGACTCCATGGAGCCCGACTATGATCCCTTCTCTTTCCTAAATGCTGCGATAAAAAGTAATTTTTGCAGACTGGCTCGGTTCTCACCAAACAATGACCTCGATTGGTACTCTTCAAGGATTCCCTCCATTATTTTTTTTTTTTTTTTACAAGTAGAACACTGGTCAGGCTGCAAGTAACAGTATGAATAAGTGAGAAGTTCCTCCAAACACAGAGAGCAGAGTAATTAATGTTTTGGCTTTTTACACCAGACTAATGCACTGCACTTACAATCAAGGCATGCTGTCTCACAAAATTACACTTTTTCTGTTTGCTGACCAATCTCCCATGGGCATGTTTAAGTCTCCCTGCTGACAAACCCAACAGCTCCCCCCCACCACCATTTTAGCAATAAACACAATGCCTAAACACATTCTTATTAGCCCAAAAGATGCTCAGGCATTGTTAATTAATTGAAGGAGTAATGACGCCTGGCCCCATTGTAATTATCAGCACAGATAATCTTATTTGCAAGCCCCATAAACCCGTCCATATTATCATGGGACCCTCCTCTATGATAGATGGCCAGAGTGAACTGGATCCTGCAATGTGCAACTGCTCCCAGTTCCACTATGACCAATCACAGAAGATTAAGTACTCATTTCAGTTCAGAACTGCCAAAACAAACCATGGATTTTTGTCAGCATGGAACAAAGTCCTCTTTATTTGTGTCTCCAGGTAAATGTGAAGAGCTGGGTGACATGGACAGAATGTTGTTTTGTCCTCCACTGGAGATGGATAAGAGAGTCCAACAAGCAAATAACATGTTAAAGAAGGCCTCCTCAATAATGCAAGTCAAAACCAATCAACTTTTAGCCCTCTAAATGCAGCTTCTCTGTTGAAAAGTTTCATACATCGGAAATTGTACATTTAAAAATATGTTTTCCTATCCAGATGGCTTACTACCACCCTGTCAAATAGGTGGTAATACTGTCAGAGCGCTAGAAAGTTTACCATCAGTAGTAAAACTTGTACTGACAGATGTGTAGCCTAAGCAAGTGAATAACTGGCTGAAGTCAATGGTATTGAGGGGCAAGTCATCACTGGGCGGCAGTAAGCAGCTTGCCAGGACTAGTCAAACCAACTGAGTATTTCAAGTAAGCAATAACACACGACTGGGTGTGGTTTAGTCTGGATAAATGCACACCTAGAGGTTTAATGAGACACGAGGCTGCAGGCTGAGTGTATTAATGCCCCTAGAAGTACGTTTATCCAGACTAAATCACACCTCAGAGTGTATTACTGCACTTACAAAATGGATATATGCTGAGACACTAACATGTTTTTCAAAAATTTACTAAAATAAAAAAACTAAATCTGGTTTAATCTCAAATAGTCCATCCGTTTTCCATAAATTGCTAAGGGCACTGTTACTTATTATGTATTTATTTATTGTCTGAGATAAATAAACTTTGAGCTTTTTTAGAAAGGTTCCACATCAACTAACAGATACAAATAAGAAAAAAACAAGAACACGAAAAACAACATATTATATACAGAATGATTACAACATAGCTAACTATTAAATACAGAATAATTACAGAGCATGTACAATAGTAAGTAGTATACCAAAATAACATAGTAAAATGCCAGCAGAATAGGCCTAATGGTCTCTCGAGTCTGCATGATTTTCAGCACCCGCACTGAGGGCTGATTTTGGTGCCCCTCGTGGGTTATACTGTCCCCAGTCCCAGATGTTCCACCTGTATTGGGCCTGGTCAGATTTACCCTCCCCCTGTACCTGTCCCATCCCCTCTTAAACCCGTCCACAGTCTCCGCATCTACCAGCTCCCTAGGCGGTGCATTCCATGGCTCCACCACCCTTTCAGTGAAATACCATCTCTTCTTCTCTCCTCTGAGCCTGCCCCCTTCCAGCTTACACCCGTGACCTCTTGTTGCCCCACCCTCCTTCCTTTGGGGCACCCTGACTGGGCCTCCCTTATTGATCCCTTTCATGTACTTAAAAAGACCTCTATCATGTCCCCCCGTCCCTCCTCTCCTCCAGGGTGTACATGTCTAGCTCCTTGAGCCACTCCTCATAGGTCCTCTCCCAAGGCCCCAGATCATTTTAGTAGCTCTCCTTTGGACCCTCTCTAGAAGTGCAATGTCCCTCCTTAAATGTGGTCTCCAAAACTGTACACAATACTCAAGGTGTGGCCTAACCAAGCAGTTGTACAGTGGAAGGATCACTTCCGCCCTTCTAGAGGTCATCCCCCTGGCAATGCATCCCAGCATCCTATTTGCCTTTGCCGCTGCCCTCCTACAGGTCTCAGAGTTGTTCACTTTGACATCTACCACTACCCCCCGGGTCCCTCTTGCCCTCCGTGACTTGAATCATGTCTCCTCCCAGGGTATACCCCTGGCCTGGATTTCTGACTCCCAGGTGCGGATTGTTTAAAAAAAGAATTTACTGGCTGGTACGCAGGGGTTGTATAGGACCGACTTATGGCTGGCTGTGCCAAAAACCTCACATTGTCCGATTTTCATGGAAAGAATTACATTCTTAGCGCAAGAAAGTGTGAAGGGGAAAAAGCAGCCATGAGTTTGCGTTGTCAAGAGGCAGAGAAGAGGGAGCAAGGATACTTAATAGAGGTGGGGCTGGAAGAGGAAATTGTGGGGTGAGTAAAGGTAGGGTGACAATAGGGAAATAACTGTCAGGTGGGGAGGGTGGTGGGAGGGGAGAGAGGTTAAAGACAGGCAGGATTGAGTTGGTAAGGAACTATAGCAATGGGCATTCGAAGGGGGGGGAGAGTGGGCATGGGTGAAGGGAGGGCAATTAATTGCTTTTACTAGGGGCGCTGGATAGAGCTGCAGAGTCGCTACATTAGGCCACTGGCAAGACCACGACTTTCTTTTTTGTCTTGCTGGCAACAAGCTACCATCTGTGGTGGTAACTCTCTTGAAACTCTAGCCTCTCTCACTTAGCTTGTGGCTCTGGAGGGAGTTCGGAGACACCACAATACCTGCAGGTAAGGAGGTAAAGGGAGCAGCTCGGGAGGGACAGTGGGAGGATGTTAAAGTACAAATGACAAGAAAAAAAAAAAACTTTTTAAAGTGTTCCGGGTATACTTAGTTAATTTTGTGACTTAAACTTTTACTTGCTTTCTGTGGCTGTTTTGACATTTTTTGAAGCCAGAAACAACATAGCAGATTCTGAGTTCTGAAGGAAGTTGGCACAATGATATTTTTGGCAGGTCGGTTGCAGGTTTTCTGGAGCTTATCCCCGAATCCATCTCTCTCTCTCTCTCTCTGTGGCTGGGCTTCCTTCCAGGTACTCTCTGCGGAAATCTATACCTGACTGAAACTCCTGCTGCCAATTTCACTCCCACTGATCACCCAGTCAAGGTCCAATCCCCCGGCTAACTTGGTAACCCCCAGTGGAGGGTTTGCCCCTTCCATGGCAACCTTACAGACTAAAAGGACCCTAACTGGGCGTTGGGCCGGCTAAAGAGCTTTTTCCTGGTGTGCTGGGCCAGCCTTGGGATGTGGGCCTGCCCCTGGAGTTCCCATCATCTCCATGGTCCACAGAGGACTTTTCCCCCTTTATGTAGCTCCCCCACCTCCAAGTGCAACCTGCAATGATTCCTTAAGCGCACAGTAATCCCTGCTAGCGCCTGCCGCACTCCGCCCACCAAGTTAGCCAGTATCCTGCAATGCACCCCCGATCTCCATCGAGGGCCACCAGTACGCCGAAAAACCCCAGAGCCCTTCCCCAGGGACAGGAGCGCTATACCCGGATGCTCCATCCTTTCCCTCCCCTGCCGACCCCCGGCAACCCAAGTCTGCATCCAAGCCACCAGCGTGGCACGAGGTGTGGCGTCCAGTGCCTCAACCCTCCGCGCCACCGGGCCAGCCTTGGAGCTTATTTAGTGTGGTATAACTAAAAGACATAGCTGGCAAGAGCAGTCAACCAATCAGGATGAGTTACCGTCGCTACCTAATTTATAAAAGCAACTAGTATATCTGATTTTGTAAGGTTACTTATCACTGACTGAGACTGGTCAATAAAGAAGAGGGAAGAAAAGAAAAAAACCCCCCCAAGAGAACAGATGTCACCAAAATATGATTTCTACCAGTTTAATGAAAAAAAAAAAATCCATAGAACAACATTACAAATACCAAAAACAACAACTGACACTCTTGCCAAGCCAATTACACAAATTCCCACACCAATTAAAACTTTGCAACAGGACAAAGTCAAAAGACTACTAAACCTGAAGAACTGTATCTAGACTAAAGCAAAAACACAAACTACAGCCTGTCACCTAAAAATTCCTTGTCTCTCAAAACAACCATGTCCCTTGATGCGCCAGCTCACTCCTCAGATACTCAGTCCCTCATAGACATTCCCCCTCCTCATATGCCATGACCTCTATGCAGATTCTTCACAGACTGCTCACACACCATTCTCGACCTCACACTCCAGCCACTCTTTTTTTTTTTTTTTCCTTCTAATTTCTCTTTCTGGTTCCGACACCCTGAGGAACCATCAGGCAGCCATCTGTAGCCCCAGTTCTACCTCCGAGCGCGAAACCCCTCCTCGACTCCTGGCACCAGCTCAGCTATCCCCCCCCACCCCTTTTCTGAGCTCCCGGGAGTGGGGCCCCTCTATCCTTTCAGGGCACTCTATCTAGAATTCGGGCTGGGCTGGGCCCAGGAGAGGAGGGAGTCTGGTCAGTGGAGTGTAACGAGAGGTAGGTGGTGCCGTCACATATCCCCGGGGGTGGGGATTTTCTGCTTAGATATGCCCTCACCCCCACCCCCAACCCCAGGCAGAGCCATGAGCGTGCAGTGATGCTAGGGGACGTCCGCTGTGGCTCTGCGTCCCTGTACGTGTGCCTCTACCAGAGGTCACTGCGGTGCAGGGCAAACCCCTGGAGCCCTCCTGAGAGAGGAGAGCAATTCTCCGAATGCTCAATCCCCCCCCCGACCAATCGCAGCCCGGGCTCGTTCCCGAACCCGGGTCACCAGTGTGGTGCAAGGTGTAGAGTCCAGCGCCTCAACCCTCAGTGCCACCGGGCTGGGCTACTCCAGCCACTCTTGACCACACAAATAAAAGCCACTCACATACCACTCCCAACAGTAGAATCCAGCTGCTCCCATGCATCATACCACTGCCAAAGGAAAAAGATCAAAGCAGCCACAAATCCTTTTACAAGGGGACCTTACGCTAAAGTACTGTACGTGGCAAAAAACTGAAGACACCAAAAACACCACCACACTACAGAACAACGGGACAAAGTATACAAAAATAAAAGATGAGTACATATGCTACCCGAGGAAATAAAATCATTTCTAGCGCTAGCCAGATTATAACCACTTGGGTTCATGGCTTTATGATCCGATTAGTCCCATCGATGGGATTATTTCTCTGTATACCACCCTTAGCCATAAGTACTCAACTACTGCCAATTGAGGTTGGCAGTAAAGTTGAAGGGTTAGAGTACCGAGCTGGGTTTGATTCCCACAACCTTCACGTGCAAATTGTGCGACTCTGAACAAGTCACTTACGCTTCACTGTGCTCCCAGGTCACCCCTAAAAAAAAACAGGCACTTGTGCCTAGTGGGTCTTAAATGGTTACCAAAGAATTTTAAAAAATGTGAATATGTGAAGTACTTCCCCCACCCCATTTGCTAATTGGAACACTTTCAAACTGACAGGTCTAGGTGTAATTTAGGTAATGAAACCATTCCTGGAAGTTCTCATATCCAGTTCTAGCCCCCTTGTACCTCACAAGGATTGTGACCAAACCATGACATCACAACTGACCCAAGAAGAGTTGCTCACCTCCTGGCAAACTGGTCACTTGTGACGTCGTAACGAGTGAGGTCACAGCGCTGAAAAATTATAAAAGAGGAATGGTACTAGACAGGTCACCTAAGACAGAGTTCCGTCCTATGCTTCCCACCTAACACAAACAGGCAGAAAACCTTTCATTAAAACAAAAAAGAAAAATACTTCAGGCTTACAGAGTAACTACTGTTTTAGCTCTACTTGCTCTTTAAAACCCATATAATCTAATCAGCAGTTAACTGTAACAAAAATTTAGGATGACAATTTATCCTGCCAAGTGCCATGTCATTTGATCCCCAAGGCAAGAAAAGGTCTCCTGCAGTTTTTGAAAAGCTTCTATTACCTTGCTATTCCCAACCTGACAAATGCAAGTAGGTTGGGGCAGTCAGGGCCCACTCTGTTTTTCCTGTGCTTGAGCAGTTGTCAAGATTTTTTTTTTCCTTCACCACACGGGGCATTCCAGGATCACACGTACTATTCCAGTGCATTACTGTGAAGACACAAGCCTCCAGAACAATTTTTTCTTCTGCCCACCAACAGCACAATTTTTCTTTTAATTGCTGATCAATGAGCAATCTTTTCTGTTGCTACTGGAAATTGTTAACCTGAGCCTCAGTGAGTATCAGGCTGTTATTCATAATAAACATGTGCTTGCCTCACCTTGACATATCCGTACCACAGCTTCTATTAACCCCATAGTAAAGGCCCGTGACACCTCAAAGAGAGCCTTGAGCAAAAAAAGTACTGTGCAAGTCTGGAAGCACCATAGTTTAGCACATTGTTTAGGCTGGCAGTATAGCCTAGCGGTTAGAGTAACAAGCTGTAAATGAGCTGGCTACATCGAGCAGACCTGGGTTTGATTCCCAAAACGTCTACCTGCATACTGTGTGATTGAGCAAGTCACTACCACTCCAGTGCTCACATGTCATCCCTAAAAAACAGGCACTTGTGCCTAGTGGGCCTTACCTGGTTATCAAAAAAAAGTTTTCTATCATTTCCATTCAAAATGCATCTTGCAAGAAAAGGGCTCCTACAAATGTGTGACGGTCTCTTGGAAAAAATCAATATGGGGTCCCAGTCTCTTTAAAAAAAAAAAAAAAAAAAGCTTATTCCAGAGGCTCTGAATACCGTAAACTCAGCTTTCACAGCTGAAGAGATCCAAAGAAAGGAAATTTTTAAAAACTGCTGTGACTGCCATCTTTACTGCAGATACGCAAAATAGCGGAACAGACCACAAATATTGTAGTAGACGTTCTAGTGATGTCACAAACACATAAGTGCTACAAAATGGTTATGGTGAGAACTTTTCACAGAACTCCCTTAACTAGCAAGTATTTCCATTAAAAAAAATAAATAAATAAAATATGCCTCCCCCAACCCCTCTGCTCTAACTGGTCTCTAGCCCTTAAAATAGAACTGGGTCTCCTGGGGAAATAATTACAGCAAGATGCACACTGGGGCCCAGAACAGTGCATCCACAGAGCTTTCAAATGTGCTATAGAATATGAAGCTGAATGCAAGTAGCAGGAAAAGAAGGCAACACAAAAGCCATCTTCATCCCAACAGTAGTGTGCAAGGACGAAGAGACGGAGGGGCAGCTGCAGATTAAACGGCGAGAACATAACAGGCTGCATGGGCTGTTTCCATTTTTCATACACTGAATTTCTTCAGAAACAGCACACTACAAGTATAATAGGAGCTCAGAAACACAACAGTGGGTGGCACGCATACACATACACATACACACACACTACATAATATATAAGGTGGGCCCAGTCTTAGCAGTGCATTAGCGCACCCACTCCATTTGTAAATGTGGGCAAAACCAGGCACTATACACAGATGGTTATAACATGGGGGGCCGGAAGTATATGGTAGGTTTAACTCCCATCAGTTCTCAGTTTACCAACAGAGAAAAATCTGGGCTAAGTAATCAAAACTCAGGGAACCCTGTCAAAAAACATAAGTACTGTCATAGAGGAAAGGATCAGTTCAACTTCTCAATGCCCACAGCTTCTGCACACAGCAGTGATTAAACGCCAGTCCGAGTTACTAATACATACCCAAGCTGAACTGGAGGAATGCCACCCCTAACTCATGCTGTATAACTCAACGTTTTCTCCCTCAGGAATCTGTCTTGTCCCGCTTTGAAAACCGAAAGACTGCACATTCCACAACCTAACTGGTTAAAAAGGGCTAATAAGAGCCCAAAAAGCTTTCAGATAAACAGGTTGGTAAGAAAGAAATGTATAATTGAGTACTCTGATACAATGTTAACGTTCAGCATTGGCTTCTGCTTTGAAATTCCTCTTTCAAAATGAGAAATGACAGCAAGCCGAGGAGGGACATTTGACTTTTGGGTTAAATCCAGAACACGCAAGAGCCACGGGAGCCAAGGAATGGGTTAAGGGTTGCCTACTGTGGCCATCAGCTTAACTGCAACCCGTACAGAACAATCACACGAAGTACTGCAATATACTGCAGCGTATTACTCTCTAGTATTAACAAATCCTCCGGCATGCAGCAGTTTAGCAAAACCAAATCAAGGTGCAGCACAGTAAGAGCCACCTTTTCTCTCTGAAAACAGACAAAACAAGATTAACATCAGCCACCAGACCTACGCAAGGTACTTCTCGGCTGGACTGTTCCTTTTCCTTTTCCTTTTTATGCCCCATTTCCACTGACAAGTCTGCTGTTACTGTACATAGAAGTTTTTTCCTCCGTCCCCCACTGTGAGGGAGTACCTATCTCATCCTTCCCTCCACAGGCATACACATCTAAGCCACCCACACAGGATGCCATGTGCGAGTGTGTAAAACATCTATTCTGCACCACATTTTTAGTGCAACATATGCTGATTTTTACTAAATTTTAAGAAAATAAATATTGAAAGATTTTAGCGTTTTGGAAAACTGCCCATTTTTGAAAACGTAAATTCTGTGGCTCTAAGTTTATTACAGTAACCTACAAATCCCACGGTACTCTGTAGTACCACACTGCAGATTTCAACTGTATGCTGTACACATGCTAACATACTAAAATGCCAGCAGAATAGGCCTAACGGTCTTTCGTGTCTGCTCGTTTGGTCAGCCCCCACCCTGGGAGCTGACCTTGCTGCTCCCCTCGCCTTGCCTTCTCTGGCTTCTCCCTTCCCAGTCCCGGATATTCTCGCTGCACTGGTTTTGCTTCCAGAACCCTTCAAAGTATTTAGTGTACTATACCATAATAATAATATTCGTATTCTTAAACCTTCGTTCCAAATCCAGGCCTGTGACTGGCTGAACCCTAGTCACATGAGCAAAAACAGCTGGAAATATTGCACCGTCTAACTTTGGCAATGGGCAATAAATTTACAGCAGTATGCAATACTTACAAAAAAAATAAATAAATAAATAAAAAATTTGCCCCATGTGCATACTGCTGAAGACGCAGGTGCTCGGGCACAACATGGCAGCTGTCTGACATTCCTGAATGACAACGCCAATCTTACCTTCGCTCCTCACTCCATCACCTGCCCTGAACTTAAGGGGAGCACAGGTGACTCCGCATCTGATACTGCCTTCTATCCCAATCCCAGGCTGGGTCATTCATCAGCTTTGCTGACGCATTCACCAGTGTTCGGATGAGAGTTTGGGGGGGGGTTCCTGTCCCACGGTTTTTTGCCTTGCTCAGCAGCAATCTCTGTTCAATACAAATAAGAAATTGTAAGATGTCAGTCTGGGGGGGAGGGGTTTAGAGTCAGGGTTAATAAAACAGGTACTGCCAGCCATTTTTTGGTTTTTGGGGGAGAAGAGGCACACATGAGAAAAATATAGCCCTGAGGGTGAACTACTGACTTCTGAGTCATTCATGTAGCCCTCAGCCTCTGAGTAATAAAATTATGGTCAGATCATCCCTTGGGGGTCCATATTTTCCTGCTACATCCCTTAACTCGGTCAATATTTGTGTACAACACTACAAATCAATCACTGTTTTCTTTCAACAGTACACTAAAACATGGAATACTACAATATATTATAAACAAATCTTACAAAAGCAAATCTCAAAGTCAATTCTGGAATATAAGCACATAAACAAACACCACATTATACTGTACTTTTCTATGTTGCATTTTAAAAAATCATATGGGATAACATAGCAATATATTGCAAACTTCTACTGTAGACTATAAACAATCATGGACACATACATAGATACATAGACAGTGTCGGCAGATAAGGGCCTATGGCCCACCCAGTCTGTCCATTTGAGCTTGTAAGTTCAGTTTATGTTTTCCTAGAAGTCTGCTGCCCCTTACCCCTGACCTCCAGAATTCCTTTATGTCTATCCCATGCATTCTTGAATCCTGTGACTGTTTCAGCCCCCACCACTTCCGCTGGCAGGGTGTTCCACTTGTCCACCACCCGTTCTGTGAAGAAATTTTTCCTTACGTTTCTTCTGAATCGTCCTCCCTCCAACTTCATCCCATGCCCTATAGTCCTGGAACATCTTTTTCGCTTAAAAATAGTGTATTCCTGTACCCTGTTCCTCCCTGTAAGATACTTGTATGTCTCTATCATGTTCCCTCTCTCCCTCCTCTCCTCCAGGGAGTACATATTCAATTCCTTCAACCTGTCCTCATAGGACTTGTGATGCAATCCATGTACCATCTTTGTTGCCCTCCTCTGAACCTTCTCTACCCTGTCTATGTCCTTAAGTAGGTATGGTCTCCAGAACTGTACACTGTACTCCAGGTGGGGCCTCACTAGTGTCTTGTATAGTGGAATCATAACCTCCTTTTTCCTGCTGGTGATGCCCCTGCCTATGCATCCCAGCATCCTAGTTGCTTTACCTGCTGCCTTGTCACACTGTTTCCCTACCTTGAGGTCATCAGAGATGATAACCCCAAGATCCTGTTCCTGCTTGGTGCGTGCTATATCCTGTGAAACCCATATAGAACTTTTCTGCAACACTAGAGCCTTGTTCTCTTGTAGCGTTACACTGTACAAAAACATTGGTATAGCAGATTTCTACTGTGTACTACCAAGCTTGCAGTCTCCTGTACACTGCCATTTTCTACAATGTACTTCAAACTAATTTATTGGTATATGGCAGTATACTGTAGTTTTCCACAGCACCCCATAAAAGCATCCTACGAGGCTGTATTATAATGCACATTTCTACTGTTAACTATAAACCAAGCCTGTGGTACACTGTAGTATACAGAACTTGTAACACGTGGCACGAATGGTTCACAATGTGAAAGTTTACCGCTTAAAAACCCGTAAAATAGCATCAATCTGACATCACAGCAATCCTATTATGACTTAACCTTTTCAGCAGCAGCATGCACTTAAGTAGTTTTAAAAGCGCCCAGAAAATCCTGAACGCAACCACTAGCTCTGTTACCTTACCTACCCCATCACCCAAACTTCCAGAAACTGTCCCTACCCCCTTCCCTATATGAACAAAATACATATAGTTTCAAATGTTATCACAATCAAATACATTCCTACTTATCCTCAACTGATGTTTCAGTTCCTGTTTTTCTTTTCACTTCATTACACATACCACCGGGGTAGGGTCCCAACCAAGAAGTTTTTTTGGTTTTTTGTTATGTAGGAAAGAGTCATCTGCTAAATCAGAGTGGCGAACAGTCCTATTTGATCAAAAGGCATGTTTGTTCTTATTACTATGAAACAGAGCTGATGCAAACTGCACATCACTACTGGACTGGGCTGTGTTGGTTGGTATAGCAACCACAGCATAACCAGGCGCATCCTTAGCAATGGAGTGACACTCCTTGGCATTGTTGCCATCATGCTGTGCTCACTCTCGAGGTGTATGATGTCATAGCATCCATCACGAGGGTTACAGAACCACTGCAGCTAGATTCCCATAAGCTAGCCTATTTAGAAACACATCTTTCTGTAGTATACCGCAGTTTTTTTTGTTTTGTTTTTACAATACATTATTAAATAATCCTATTACAAACCACTTCTGTGCTGATTTACGAAACTTAATTGTTCAGCTATTGTACTACTTTATTAACACTGCATCTTAAATTTTTGCTCTTTGTACTTTGATATTTTAGCAAATGCACTTTCCCAGCTTGTTTTTAACTGTGCACCACCCTTATTCTTTGCCTACCTTGACCCAGGCCATTCCTTAAAAAAAGTATTTCGTACCAGTGTATTTATCCAGCTAACAAATTAGTATATACTAATAGAACGAAGGCCTTCTGTAGTGTAGATGTACCTTTCTAGAGCATATCGAGACATCCTATTGCATGCATTTGCTTTCTATTCAACACAATAAACTAGGGCAGTGCAAGGGAGCAAGCCTTGGTATTTGCATATGTTTGCGTATTCATGTTATATTTTTACATTTCTGACACCCTGCTGTCGTTAATGATGACAAAAGACCTACGGCTCGACCATAATCATTAAAACTTGCAGAGTTCACAATAAAACATGTAATTATTTACTGAATATTGATAATCAGGAAAGGCGCACTGAGCCAAGGCTTGTTTCCAGGTATGACCTGGGTTAAGGGGTCCTGGGAGACAAATACATTCAGTGGAAAAGTGCAGTCAATATTAACAAAACAGTGTGCTGGTAAAATGAATGACTAAAGTCAAAATAAACAGTAAGCAGGTACACACACAATACACAGTAAATAAAAAAAAAAAGGAGCAGGCAAAATAATTCATGGTAATATAAATAGAGGGAGACTAACAGGCAGAGTGTACAGTGAGGCTGTAACTGAGCCAAGCTCAGGGTCTAATGCTACCTTATGTGGTCTGACAACAATACATGCATTTAAGTGCTACTTGCATTTGTAAACGGTACAGTACGTGTGTATTTGTTCCGCATAGTATTGGAATTGGTAACCCTACAGTACAGTGAAAAATACTGCAATTTTCTGGAATTACAAACAAATCCTGCAGTTCTTCCTCAACAGTTATGCAAGACTATCGCCACAAGTAGCACAAATCAGCGCTTTGTACCTTTCATAGGAGGAAGATCTGAACAGGAATGTTCCTCCTTTAACCTAAAGAAGCTAAAAGCTGGTTTGGATTAATTTGTTTGCTAGTTTCTTGTTTTCCATGTGTGTGTGTTGGACCCCTTCCCGTTTTCCCCCCTCTCAGACCTATGTGGGTAGGGTCAAACTCACTTCAGGTCATACTCGGCGGGGTGGTGTACGTTTGATGTGTACCTCTCCGAACACAGAACAAGAGTACCATAATTCTTACCCACTCTGAAGAGCACCGAGAAGTAGCCTACTAAATCAGATGAGTATACAAACAGGAAAACTTCTCATATACAATAAAACATATTTTTTTTTTTTTACCGAAAATGTCTCGAATGGTGGCTACCAAGAAATGTTTCACAACGTTATACGTGGTTTAGGTACTTCTTGGTGCTTTTCCCACCACTAAAGTGGATAGGAATTGTGGTACTCTTGTTCCATCTTGATACTGCTTCCCCTTGAGATAGTGTCCATGCTGGGACAAAAAAAAAAAAAAACTTGTTTTTGGTGAGGAGTACCCATCACACCTTACTGATCCATCTCCAGTCGACTTGTGCCTGGGGTATGTATGCCTGTAATGTGTCTACTGTGTACCCCCTCTCTCTACTCTTGTCTAGTAAATTAATGACAGAATTTAAAAGATCAGAGAGAAATTATCAAAATCAGAGACGCATGCTACAGTATGAAAACATCAGCTCAAGAAGCCAGTTATATTGTAGCGCTAGCGTGAGAGGCATTGTCTAAATAACTAGGATGCAGGTCCGGCAATATTTTATGGTTTAAAATTCCTTTTTGTGACAACATTGCCAAATTAACAAGGGACTGAGGCAACATGAGCAACAGCTTAGAGATATGCCCTTCTCCTTCCTGACCCATCTGCAAGTCCTGATAGGGCCGTACAAAGCAAATACTATTCAGTACAAATATTGCACTTTTTATAAAACACAAATAATATTAAATATTTGTCTTTGTGTTAGACGACAAAGAAGCACTACACTAATTCTAAGGATCAATGACACACGACTACTGCTGCTCATTACATTTCTACACCGTTACTGCCAAATCTACATAACTCTCAAACAATTGGGACTGTGCCACCATTAACAGTAAGAAGTCTGAAATGTAACAATGTACATTTCCCAAAACACGAACGTGTAACCAAATAGAAATCCCAGAGATACAAACATCACAATTCAGCTCCATGCACTGCCCTAGTGATGATCAATGGACCGGTCCCCCTCGGTCTCCTTGCTGACCCACCTCTGGTCCTGGCCGGCATTCTCCTTCTTACTCAGCACCCCCGGGACGCAGCTTGTGAGTTCGGTCCAGTCGGCGTGCAGCCCGCAGCTCCAGCCCGTGGAGAATCGGGAAAAGAGCCAGGTCTCGTGCCGGTTGGGTCGGTAGCATGTGCACTTCTTCTGACCCGGTCTGCAGTCGCAAGGCTGCTCCAGGCGCACGTTCTGCACCAGGTGCCGACCGAAGGTCGTGCCGCCCGTCTTCTGGATGTGCAGGAAGACGATCACCCCGTCGGACTTGATGTCGAACGGCACCGTCCGCTGCAGGTCCCGTACTGGGAAGTAGTACTTCTTGACGTAGTGCGGGTCCGGAGTCGGGTACGGGTCCGGTTCTGGCTCCACTCCGGCAGGGGACCAGTACCGGGGCAGCCCCGGCCCCACGTACTGGTACAGGATGACCATAAACAGAACCGAGCCACCCACAATCAACACGAACGGGCCGCTCCGCTGATCAGCCATGAGACCCGCCGCTCGCTTAGCACCATTTCCCAGGGCGGGCGGCGGGTTCGAGCCCTCGGTCCCCGGAGCCAGAGGGGGGAGTCGGGCTGAGTGACGGGTGTACAGCACGACTGTGATCAGAGCCTCTACGCCGGTCTACAAAGCTTCAGAGCTTCCTACCGCAAGAACCACCATCACGCTCTGAACCCAGCATGCACAGCGACTCACTCACAGATCGAGCCACACTCGAACACACTCCCCTATGTCACACGCGCAACACATTGGGAAAGAGTTTAATTCTTCAGGTTTCACTCAGCCGCCTGCACCAGTTTTCCGCCGCGCCTCTTACAAGCGGAGTAAGATCAGTCCATCATACTGTCCCTCATTACGATGGACGGGACGTTATTTTACCCCTCAAAATTGGTCTGGTCCTCATGGAAAAGGAAAGATGCGTCCCACACAGACAGGGTGCTGTAAATTCAGAATTTAAAGCAGCAATTCATAATATTCTAAGATGTTAAGTCAAAAATAAACGTTGTGCAGGTCAACACAATGGTTTCCACAGTATTCTGAGCTTGTAGCTCCAAACTTTGAGGACGTGTTCCTTATTATGAGGGTCATTGTCCCTCATTTCAGTGACAAAAGGTTGAGAGGTATGGAGCCCATACAGAGCAAAGACTGGTGGCAATGCATAATCCTTCCCATCTGTTGCTTGCACAAACTTTCCCTACTGTCACTGGGGGACTACCCTAGAAGGTACTACTGACTGAGGGGGCCATTCATGAACCTACCTGGCCAGAATCCAAACCAACAGACGATGGAGGTGATACCAACAAGGGGAAGGCAATTTACCTACAGGACCCGGGACTACCCCAATGTGCACTGGAGCTCAGCTTACATACATGCCAACAGTGCACACTGCCTGCATGATGAGGTCATGGTACCATATTAATCTATTACTGTAGCCTCTGTCTCTCCTAGGGGTGTAGCCAGGGATTTGAGATCTGCACACCAAGTGGAATCACTCCTCCTCCCGTTAGGGCTAGTTATCCCCACTGTGTGCCAGACACTATACAAATGTACACCAGGACGGTGTTTGTTGCCTCACTTGGCACAATAAATACAACTTTTGTATCTCATGACAGTAGTTGTTGCCATGCATGGGTAAATACAAATGCCATGCATTGTTTCCTAAGACACCCACATACAAGCCCAACACCTGTAAAGTTGTATTGTCCTTGGGATGCAAAGAGAGTATTAGTGGCTAGTCCTTCTAATTTCGACTCCTATGAATAAAATTACAGAAAGGTTCAGTATTTTCTTTTAGTTTTCATAGAAAAAGGAAGCAGTTCAGAGCCTATTTGCTACCCCCCTTAAATAAAATTGCACACCACGGAGTGCTTGGAGTATGCCTGCCTACACCCAACTGAATGGGACTGAGGCTACAACAGGACTACCACATCATGTACAAAACTGGTTACATAGAAGCATTGACTTTGTCGACAGAGAAAGTCCAGTAGGCCCATCTAGTCTTCCTCTTTTCCCTACCTATTCCGACACCTATGGTCTCATTTGGTCACTCCTGCCTCCCTGTCCTCTAATTTGCCCTTCTGTCTATCTCACACATGTTTGAAGCTCCCCATAGACTGTGCCACCACTACGTCTTCTGGCAGGCTGTTCCAGTCGTTCACCACCCTTTCCGTGAAGAAGTATTTCTTCACATCTCTCATAAACTTCCCCCACTTTAGCTTCATTGCATGCCCCCGTGTTCTAGTCCCTGCCTTCCTCTGAAAGAGACACCCCACCGGCACCTTGTTCACCCTGTGAAGTAAAGATACAGGAAAGGTCCCTGATCCCCGGTGGAGACCAGTTGTGCTGCTGAGGGTATGGCTTACCATGAAGTTACAGCACAAAGGCAGGATAACAGTACACAACTTTGGAGATTGAAAAGAAAAAACTGACTCTGTCAGTATGCCATGTGTAACCCCTTTGTTACCCGGGGTTACTAGAATCCCAGTAAGACCTAGTGGTAGGCAGGGAAGGCAGCTTGTGAAACTCCAGTTAAATGGGTTTCACACTGTCTCACTCTGTCCTCAGTCACAGCTGAGACTTGAGAGATGACATCATATTAGAACTGTCGCAGCTGCATGAGCCACATTTGGAATCTTCAGCTCAGAGTAAGTTTAGAACCTTGGGAATTCAAAGTCAGTCTTCAGTTTGTCCTTAAGCAAACAAGAAGGACACCAGTAGTTGTCTGTTTACCCCCCTCCCTCTGGGGGGGGGGAGGAAAAGTTCTTTGTGGGTTCCAGGGGCAATCCCCTTCTCCCACCCTGGGAAGAAAGCTGCCTGTTTTAATTTAAGTTCAGTCTGTTCATGTACAACAGCAAAGGTTACAGTTTTCGCCTGTGGGGCACCTGCAATGAATGGGTGAGTGTTTGGCCCCATTGGAAGGGGCAAACAACTTCTTTTCTTCAGTTGGATTTCAAGTATTGGGGACTGCTATTTGGGAGGACTATGTCAGCTAGGACAAACAAATAGAGCAGTCATCTGTTTAAAGTGTTAATGGATTAAAGTTCATTGTAGAGGGGGTGCTTTAGGTCATCCACCGTCAATCTACATTTTAAAGTCTAAAGTTCTGTGTGTTCAGAGAAATGGCGGGTATGGGCTGTGGGAGCTGGAGGTGGGAAAACCCCATCTTTAGTAACCAGGTCCACCTCTACGGATTTCTTCTGTGTTTTTGCTACTTGCCTCATGCGCTTGGCCAGTGATGGGGTGGGTACCCAGACGTGGGTCGCAACTTGAAAACCTCTCTAGGAGTCGCAGACTCTAAGTGGTGTGGGGAGCCACAGGATGGGAAAATTACTCCTTGTTGGATGGGAGTCTCCTTGTTGGATGGGAGTTTCGATTGGAAGTACGAAAACAAAATCTCTCTAGGAGTCGCAGACTTCAAGTGGTGTGGGGAGCCACAGTTTGGGAGCCTCCTTGTTTGATGGGATGTCTTTCCAAGTAGAGTTTGGGTTCATTCGCCAAGTGGACCATCAGTCGAGTGGCCGGCAGGGGAGCCGGGCCAGTCGGGCTGTGTATCCAATGCGCATGCAAAGTCTGGGCTGAGTGCCTGGTGGGTCCAAAGCCAGACAACTGCTGTATTGTGTTCATTCCTCAAATGGACCGCTGTGTTTAACCTCTAATCTGCATTACAGTTACGTAGCCCTGTGGGGGACCATGCAGTGCTTTGTTTATGTTCAGTGAGTTAATAAATAAAGCCACACTGAAAAATCCCAATTCTGGTTCTGGACATTACAGTTATTGCTTCCTGTAGTTGGATTTACTTGGGTGCCCCTGTGCAGAGTAGCCAAACCTAGGTCCCTTGTGCCAGGTAACCTCATCCTTCCCCGAACCTGTACATACCATATGTATATCCATGTTACAAAAATGGACATATGGGTTACAAAAATGGAGGCACCACTTTGGATTTGTTTGGGAAGGAAGGTGCTTGGGCAAGTAGACTAGCGTTTGGCTATCTGGCAGTCGGTAGCCAAAAAAATTGAAGCAATTTCCCTAGTGTGTGCTGTGTGCTGTGAATCTTGTGCTGCTGTTTAAAAAATGCCAACTGTTTACCAAGGAGCTGTAAAGCCAAAGTGTGTGTCCTTGTCCTGCATCAACATAGTTTACAGCATTTGTCAGTTTTAAAATAAAGTTCTGTGAAGGTAAGTGTGGAAAACTAGGGGTAGCAACAGAGAAATTATGCCCTGGTCATTGGAAATGCTTTCTGTGCAATGCTAGAGACTGCAGAGTTAATGGCAATGTTACATGGTTGAAATGGGCTCCCACCGTGGAGTCAGTTGAAAAAAAAAAAGTGCATCTTTTCAGTTTAAATTTGCCTGCTCGACGATTGCCGTGAGGAGAGGAGCCCTCGTGAGGAAGAAGAGGCTCATTTGCATGGCGTCGTGTGGTTGGTCAGTTTGCCATTAGTCCCGCCCCTCAGCCAGCTCTTATGTGTCTGCTTCAGCATTCGCGAGGGAGACAGAGAGTAGTGCGTGTACTGGCAGTGGAGGAGCATTCGCGAAGTGTTCAAAGCGCTGTAAACAGTAAAAAAGTGACTTTCCTGTTAAAAATCGGGCTCAACCCGCTAATCGATCGTGGGATCAGTGAATTGTGTGGTTAGTACTACGATCGCGGAGACTGCCCGCCCATTTGCAATCTGAGGCCTTCAAAACCTGGCTGCAGGCCGTTTTACCCCATCGCAGCAATCTGCTTCAATAACAGTGAGTAAACAATTTAAAACTGCTCCAATCAGTGATTTTCAGATAATGCCATATAAAATGTGTGTGCAGCTGTGTAGTCGCTTTGCAAGTAGCGATTGTGTGATGTCCTGCTGGCAAGTGCAAGTCTGTAAAGCCATTAAATGTGTGCATAGCAATGAAAAGTAGCCTCAGTTTAAAGTTTGCAGCCAGAGAGAGACTGTGGGTTGTAAAATAAGTGCAACACTAGTAAAAGCAGGCAATCCTGTGCTGAAACCTGAAGTTTTAAAAGGGACTGTAATTAAATGAATGTTGCCAGCATGTGAAAAGTCAAAGGAAAATCCTGTAAATGTGTGAACAGCCAGAACAGAGCAAGTTGTGCAGTTTGAAATAAAAGTTATTAGTAGTTGATGTAAATCGGGTGCGCAGTGGCTTGACCCAGAGTCTGAATGTTGATGTACAGGAGTGCTGCCGCCGCCATTACAGGGTGGGGTAGTAAAGTAAACACAGCAGCAGAGGAGCCATTTTAAAGCTACAGAGTATGTTCATTTAAAGTGGGACTTTCAGTTACAGTGAACTTTTGTTTGTTTTTCTACAGTTATGGCCTCAGGACCAGCTCGTTACCCGGATCATGCCCGGGTTGCAGTAACAGCAGCAGTAAATAGATTGAGAGATATTGAAAATTGGTGCTATAGAGGGCAACTCCCTCCTGATGTGGCAATTCCTAATTATCCAGTGCATGTATGCCAGATGTGCTTGAGTACTGGAAGGGATGTCTTCATGATTCCTCACTGTGCTGGTTGTCTACAAAAATATGGCTTGTATAAAGTGCCTCAAATTCGTTTGGCTCCCACATGGACACAACTTCAAGAATCTGCAGTTGGCAGCACACAGCATCAGGCAGAGCCTGTGGAGGAAGGTCCCCCGGGGGAGTGTGGCACAAAGTTAGAGAGTGCAGAATTAGAGACTGAATCTGAAATTGAAGCATTGGATGCTGGATCTCAGAAAGCAAGTTCAGATAAAGCATCAGTCCCTGGGTGGGGGCCTAGCCCAAGTCTCAAGGTGAAGATGAGATGCGGGAGGCCTTTGAATGGGAGGTGTCGACCCGCCCCAGTGATGAATGGATAGTCTCGGGGTGAGAACTACTGCTCACTCCTGGGCTCAGATCCTCAGTGAAGAGGAAGATGAGGGGAACCTATGTGGCCTTGTGAGAAAGGAACGGGTACACAGCCTCAAGATCTTGCCTCGGAGGAATGTGTTCAAGAAGGTGGTGATGCCACTGCCCTGGCTTCACCAGAAGAAGAAGAAGTCAGGGATCCATTTTAATTTCATTGAGGATGCTGGTGGCAGAACCAGGACTGGCCACCCCAAGCCAGGCCAGTGGTCTCAGATTGACCAAAGCAAATAAAGAGGAGAGACTGGTTCGTAGAAAGGCCAATGAAATCTTTGGTATGACCTTTCCTACCTTTCCTCGGAGAGTCTGGGAGGAGATTGAGAACTGCAGGAAATCCTGGATCTGGGATGAAGCAATGAAACATGTGCATCCTGGGGCTAACCAGCATGTAAAGAATAGACTGTTCCACTAAAAGTATACACACTGGAAGAGAGGCAGGACACTGTTTATGGACAGAGTGAGAATAGTGGACGGAGAGGGACACGAAGTCTCCTCTGTGTGAATTATTAAAGGCCCAGATGGAGTAATAATTCAAGCCCCTGACCCCTCTACTATTGGCCCCAGTGCAAGGACCTCCCAGTAATTAAGCCTGCCTACAAAATGGAGAGCTGAGCAGTGGTAGTCAATACTGCCACATCTACACTGTGAAGTAACCTTATTGAACTGCCAATATGAATAAACAAGAACTCAGGTGCCCCATATTCTTCAGTCCACAGTGTACTGCCCTATTCGGCAACCACCTGCTGGTACCACCAGATGACTTCAGATCCAGAGAGGACACCAGCCCAGCTGTTTGCCTGTTCATCGCCTGGTAATCGGATGACGCCGGACCAGCTGTTTCTCTTTTTGTTCCTGTTCTAAGGTTCCTTCTCCAGTTATGACATCAGCCCAGCTGTTTCCAGATGTGCACTCCTGTGGGTTCCCGGAAGATGTCCGCCAGCTGTATCAGAAGAAATGCTGCCAGGGAGAGTCTCTGCAGGGACCAGGTTGGTGTCGCTCAATACTTCAAGAGGCTGGTGAGTCAGAAAATTCTTTTATTCTATCTTTATGACATTGCAATACACACCCTACACTACAGACTTCAAACAGTGTGTGAACTGTCCGCAAAGACTCTCCCCTTCGGGATTATGGCCTTAAAGGACTATGTTCAAGGGGCTCCGGCCCAGGAGAGACTCTTTAATGGACTGGCCTTCAGGCCTTGTAGTCACTAGTGGGACATTTAGGGCATTCCATCCCCCTCCAAAGGTGTATTGCTACCAATGTCATTGTACTTTAATGTAAATACTGTTTTCTACCTTTTTCTAAAAAAGAAAAAAATCTTTTCTTTTTGGGATTGTTCAGTGCATTTTCTGTGTGGTAAGGGTTGTTGTTGTCATTGTTGTTGTTTAGATAGACTGTACATGCAGATTAGGATGTGTTTTTTGGGGGGTTTTTTTTGTCTTTTCTTACAGGTGTTCCTGGAAGACAGAAGAGGACAAGAAGAGGAGGGGCTCATCGGAGTCCCTCGTCAGTGCTTATGGTGTAGAATTTAAATGTACTGTGTTATTATTGCTAATGGTTGTAGTTGCAGGCTGTCCAAGGTCGGGGAGGTCCCCGGGTTTTGTTTTTATTTGGGAATATTATGTTGGAGGCAGATAGGTTTTCCCTAGAGGGTTAGGGGGGATAGACAGGCTGTGATCCTGAACGGCCGTAGGGATTGCAGTGCTGATCTATCAGGGCTATGCTCTGGACGGTTCTACCAGAGCCACTAGGTGTCCATAGTAAGTGGATAGAGTAGAGGCTGATATGTCAGCTATAGGCCTCTAGGCCCTTAGTGTTGCCTACCTGTGCTTGCACATGGTAGGAGGGGGCCTGATCACCCCTCCGCAGGTAGCACATAGGGTGGGATGGCCTAAGGCCGGGTGCATAATGACTGGGGACAGTCATTTTCCTGGTCAAGGGCTAGTGTAACCCCTTTGTTACCCGGGGTTACTAGAATCCCAGTAAGACCTAGTGGTAGGCAGGGAAGGCAGCTTGTGAAACTCCAGTTAAATGGGTTTCACACTGTCTCACTCTGTCCTCAGTCACAGCTGAGACTTGAGAGATGACATCATATTAGAACTGTCGCAGCTGCATGAGCCCATTTGGAATCTTCAGCTCAGAGTAAGTTTAGAACCTTGGGAATTCAAAGTCAGTCTTCAGTTTGTCCTTAAGCAAACAAGAAGGACACCAGTAGTTGTCTGTTTACCCCCCCTCTGGGGAGGGGAGGAAAAGTTCTTTGTGGGTTCCAGGGGCAATCCCCTTCTCCCACCCTGGGAAGAAAGCTGCCTGTTTTAATTTAAGTTCAGTCTGTTCATGTATAACAGCAAAGGTTACAGTTTTTCACCTATGGGGCACCTGCAATGAATGGGTGAGTGTTTGGCCCCATTGGAAGGGGCAAACAACTTCTTTTCTTCAGTTGGATTTCAAGTATTGGGGACTGCTATTTGGGAGGACTATGTCAGCTAGGACAAACAAATAGAGCAGTCATCTGTTTAAAGTGTTAATGGATTAAAGTTCATTGTAGAGGGGGTGCTTCAGGTCATCCACCGTCAATCTACATTTTAAAGTCTAAAGTTCTGTGTGTCCAGAGAAATGGCCAGGTATGGGCTGTGGGAGCTGGAGGTGGGAAAACCCCCCATCTTTAGTAACCAGGTCCACCTCTACGGATTTCTTCTGTGTTTTTGCTACTTGCCTCATGCGCTTGGCCAGTGATGGGGTGGGTACCCAGACGGGTCGCGAACTTCTGAAAATCTCTAGGAGTCGCGAGACTCTAAGTGGTGGGAGCCACAGGATGGGAAAATTACCTGTTGGATGGGAGTCTCCTTGTTGGATGGGAGTTTCGATTGGAAGTACGAAACAAAATTCTCTAGGAGTCGAGACTTCAAGTGATGTGGGAGCCACAGTTTGGGAGCCTCCTTGTTTGATGGGATGTCTTTCAAGTAGAGTTTGGTTCATTCGCCAAGTGGACCGTCAGTCGAGTGGCCGGCAGGGGAGCCAGGCCAGTCGGGCTGTGTATCCAATGCGCATGCAAAGTCCGGGCTGAGTGCCTGGTGGGTCCAAAGCCAGACAACTGTTGTATTGTGTTCATTCCTTAAATGGACCGCTGTGTTTAACCTCTAATCTGCATTACAGTTACGTAGCCCTGTGGGGGACCATGCAGTGCTTTGTTTATGTTCAGTGAGTTAATAAATAAAGCCACACTGAAAAATCCCAATTCTGGTTCTGGACATTACAGTTATTGCTTCCTGTAGTTGGATTTACTTGGGTGCCCCTGTGCAGAGTAGCCAAACCTAGGTCCCTTGTGCCAGGTAACCTCATCCTTCTCCGAACCTGTAGATACCATATGTATATCCATGTTACAAAAATGGACATATGGGTTACACATGTACCTGAAGTTTTATTGTCTCGATCAAAATAAAAGGTACAGCACACAAACGGAACTGGAGACTGCCGGTGTAGTGCCCCGGCATTTCAAACTACTGTTCTTCATCAGGAAGCCCCTGACAGAGGCGTTTTTTCTTTTCAGTTTCTGAAGTTGTGTGCCATTATCCTGTCTTTGCATCACCCCTATGTGTAGAGGTGAGTAAGCCAGAGCAGGCTCGAGCCAAGTGCTTGGCTCAGCTCGGCTTGACCTCTGTGAGCAATTGAGAACCAAGGTCACGTCAAGACAGTTACCATAAAAGCAAGTATTTTTGTCAGTCTGAGATGTTAGTGCAGTGGCGGGAACTTTCATGTCCTCTCATGCAATCCATGAGGGATGTTTTTAGTATCATGGAAGGCAGCCTGTGCTGTGCTGGCTCAGCTCGTGCTTTGGCTTACAGAGACAAACCAAACCACTGGCTTGGCTCTAGATGGAAAACTCCAGGCTAGACCCCATGTACCTGTGAGGTACTTTTAGGTCTTAGTCATGTCCCCTCTTACTCTCCTGTCCTTCTGGGAGTACATGTTGAGATCCTGCAGCCTTTCCTTGTATGGCTTTTCATCAACCCTCACACTGTTTTGGTAGCCCTCCTCTGTACCACTTCTACCCTGTCAGTGTCATTGCAGAGATGCGATCTTCAGAACTGTACACAGTACTCCAAGTGGGGTCTCACTAGTGAGTGATACAGTGGTAGCACCACCTCCATCCTCCTGCTAGAAATCCCCCTACCAATGCACCCCAGCATCCAACTAGCCTTTCCTACTGTCTTGTCACACTGACCAGCTACCGTGAGGTCATCAGATATGATGACCTGAGGTCTCTTTCTTGCATGGAGTACCTCTCCCCCATCTTATACACAATCCCTGGGTTTCAACGACCCATCTTGCACTTTTTGGCATTGAAATCCAGCTGCCAGACCCTAGATTGCTCCTCTAGTTTCCTCAGATTCTT
Organism: Neoceratodus forsteri; assembly: GCA_016271365.2. Lineage (NCBI taxonomy): Eukaryota > Metazoa > Chordata > Ceratodontiformes > Ceratodontidae > Neoceratodus > Neoceratodus forsteri. The sequence continues at coordinate 517,921,666 of CM028137.1, forward strand.
TTACATTCTCTCCACCCCTTCCTACGCGTCCACCCTGTTGCAGATTTTTGTGTCATCAGTGAAGAGACACATCTTCCCTCCAGATTCTCAGCAATGTCACTTATGAATATGTTGAGTTTGTGACCTTGAGGCTGGACTACTGTAACACTCTATACCTCAGGGTAATAGGGGTATGCTATAGCACCTGCAGTTGCTGCAGAACATAGCTTCCTGGCTACTTACGAGCTTGCCAAGAACTTTTCATATATCTCTGGCACTGCATGATATGCACTGGCTGCCAGTGAAGTGACAAATCTCACTGAAAATAAAATAGGTTTATTAAAGGAAAGCTGTCAGTTGCAAAACCCTACCCTCCGGTTAAGCTTTTTTGAGAAAAGCGCCTATTTTTTCATTCCAGGAAAGTAATTTAAGAATGAAAAGTCCACTACCAGAAGTATGGAGGACTATTGGGTGACTCCATTAACTGTAAAGGGGTGGTGCCGCACCCTGTGCTTCAATACAAATGCATTGAAGCGACGGGTGCGGCTCCGCACCTTTATAGTTAATGGAACTGCCCGATAGTCCACCATACTTCTGGATAGCGGACGTTTCATTCTTAAATTAAATTACTTTCCTGGAATGAAAAATAGGCGCTTTTCTCAAAAAAGCTTAACTGGAGGGTACAGTTTGCAGGGGCAGGAACCCCTGCAAATGACAGCTTTCCTTTAACTGCCTATCTGAGTGAGCTCCTGCATCCTTACACCTCAGTTCGCATAATCCATTCCTCTGAAGAGGGCCTCCTGATGGTTCCCAGGGCAAGGTTAAAATCTTCAGGCAATTGAACCTTTGAAATAGCAGGCCCTCTACTGGGGAATTCACTGCCCAGGACCGTGAGGGAGACCCCTTAGTGGACATTTTTAAAAAAGGCTTCAAAACTTACCTATTTTAGCAGGCGTTTGGAGAAGTCATATAACTGTATACAGCACATCTATTTTAGTTCTGGATGAGTTTTAATATTTACGTGTTATGGGACTTTTTATTTATTTATTTTTTTTTTATAGTGTCTTCCTCAGGCTCTATGGGGCTATGTCCCCCTTCCTCAGAGGGAGTACATCCTCTGGCCCGACCCCCAGCTCGTCTGCCCTCAAGGTTCCCCTGCGGACTCCCCCTCTGTGGCAGGGCCAGGTGGAGGGGTGCTGGCAGTCCCCCACCACCCGGTACAGCAAATCTGGTGGCGGAGGGCAGACTTCGCCAGAGTGGGTGGGCCATCATGGATCCGTGGAGCCCCAACCTTTTTCCATTTTCTCCCTCCCTCCCCTCCAACATAAGCACATCTGCTTCTGAGCCTCACAACCCATACTGCCCTCCAGCCACAGCTAGAGTTCAGTCAGCGGACAGGATGACTAGTCCCCTTCCCCGGAGAGAGGAGAGCAGTCCTCCAATGCTCAGTCCTCTCCCCCCACTGACCCCCAGCGGCCCAGGCTCATTCACAAACCCAGGTCACCAGCATGATGCGAGGTGTGGCATGCAGTGGCTCAACCCTCAGCTCCACAGGGCCAACTTGTTATGGGACTTTTTTATGAGATCCGTTATAACTGCATTGGTTGTGTATTGTATTATTTGTATGATGACTATTTTGTTTGTTAATGTATGTAATATTTTAAGTATATTTTATCATAATGGTACCCTGGGCCTCAGGGGAAGGGCACCATAAAGAAATGAAATCTACCACTATTACTTTAAGAGACCAGTTCCAGCACCGATCTCTATAGCACCCCGCGCTTGTCATTCTTCCATCCCCTGAGTGTCTGCCACTTACCACCACCCTTTACCTCCCATCCTTCAGTCAGTTCAATTGCCAGCTTATTAATTTCTCCCCCACCCCTAGGCTGCTTAGTTTCTTAACTAGTATTCTGTGTGGCACAGTGTCACAGGCCATACTGAAGTCCAGTTGGCCACATCCACTACTTTCCCTTGAGCCACCTCCCTAGTAACCCAGTCAAAGAAATTTATAAGATTTGTTTGACATGACCTTCCCCCCTTGAAACCATGCTGCCGGTGGTCCTGCAGCTCATTAGCCTCCCAGTACTCAGCCTATCCTTCAGCAGGGTCTCCATTAATTTCTCCATGACTGATGTGAGATTGATTGGCTTGTAGTTGCTAGCCTCCTCCCTAGTGTTGCTCAGATAGTATCCTAGAAACTACGATACCAACAGATAACTCCCATTTGGTCGGATAGTTTCTGTGATAGGATAGCAGTGCTATCTACCCTTTAGGATCCAGTGCATGGATCCTACAAACATTGTGGATCCTAGCAATAAACCTTGTGGATCCTGTGATTCCTAGCAACAGATCCAGCTTGGATCCTAACAATCTGACCTAGGATCCCTGGATCTGATCTAGGATCCATCACTATCTGACCTTGGATCCTAACTATCTGACCTAGGATCCCTGGATCCTAACTAGGATCCATCGCTATCTGACCCAAGATCCTAACTGTCTGACCTAGGATCCCTGATCTTAACTAGGATTCATCGCTACCTGACCCTGGATCCTACATCTGTCTTTGGCAGAATTTCTGGTAGGATCCTAGGTAGGATACCATCACTGTCTGAAAGATAGTGGGAGGATCCACAAAAGCACTATCTGAGCAACACTCCTCCTCCTTGCTGCTACTTTTGTAGAGGGGGACCACATCAGCTCTCCTCCAGTCTTCTGGGACTATCCCCGTCAACAGTGTGGTGATAGTCAATGTGACAATACTATCTGCTCCTTTTGTGGTGCTGTTCTTATTTATTACTTCACTCTGAAATATGATAACTGTGTGTCACTTTATTGTGCTGTGTTATACTGTAGATATGTGTGACAGAAATGGGCAGGAAAGAGTTAATGGCTTGTATTCTGTAGGTGCCTTTTTTTTAGCAGTTTGGAAAAAATACAGTCAGGCTGAAATCCTCTGTCCAGCAGCATCCAGCTTCTGGAATTCCTAGCTGCTAGATAAGAGCTGGGTCATAAATCTCGAGTGGACATCTCCAGACACACACAGACCTGCAGACACGGACACAGGGCAGTTTGAATGGATTGGATCATTCAAATATAAACTTAAGGTGAAAAGGGAATATAATTGGTCACTGATAGGTGTTCACTCTGATTGGGACAATTAAATACATACATGTTAGTTGGTCGGTGCATTTAAAGGGAGAATAGGAATGACCTATTCTCCACAGAGTATATAACCTTCTGAAAGGCAGAGAAGGGTCTCTTGTGCTTTGGAAGCTGGGAGGGGAAACATAAGTTTAGAGCCTACCTTATAGCTATGTCCGTGGGAGCTGGCAGTTAGAACAGGGTCCAGTGTCTCTTGTAAGGACAGGGAAGGGTAAGTTTAGTGATAGCATATTTCAGTAAAAGCCTTCTTCTTTTGCCATCTGTTATATAAAAACATTTGTTTACTTTTCCTGTATGAGTGTTATTCTCTTGTGTTGTAAATATATATCCTGTAAATGCTCAGTGCACTTTCTGTTAAGTAAAAGCTATTTATTTGCTCAACAGTTGTGACTGTGATGTCATTTTTCTAAGGTAATATTTGGTTTCCACTGGCTGAGGTAAACTCTGTGTAGCATCCGCCACCTGAGAGAGGTACACTACCAGACTTTAACTTGTGCAATTGCGCGTTTAATTATTCAAGTTTGTACACTTGAAAGAGATGCCGGAAGGAAAGTCTGGCTGGTGGCAGCAAATACCTGAGGACAGACACCTCTCTAAAAAGCTGTTTCAGCCCAGAGGGAGAGGTGGGTTGTCACATATTGGTTGGCAGTGGTGGGTGATGATAGCGGAGTGCGTAGCACACTGAGATACAGAGTTTGCCAATGGAACAGTTACCTTAGTATTGCAAAACAGGATATACAAGAGGATATATTTGTACAACAGTTTTATTTGTTTCTGGATAGCACAGTAAAGTGTAGCAGTAGAGAATGAGCGCCACGGAGTATGACTCACTTACTGTACCACAGCTTTTTGAATGGTGCCAGGAAAAGGGGATTAAGCTTGAAGGTCTAAAACAGAAGAAAAAGGCAGACCTCATAGCTACTCTCTTGGCACATGATCTGGAGCAGACAGTCGCTGGGGGTGAGTCAGAAACTGAGGCAGCAGACCCCCCAAACCAGCTTGAGGCACTGCGACTGCAGCTGGTGCTGCAAGACAAGGCGTTGGAGGTGAAAAGACTGGATGCTGAAGCAGAAGCAAGAACGTTGGATGCAGAAACAAGAAGACAGGAAGCAGAGAAAGAACTTGAAGAAAAGAGACTGGCAGACAGAGAGAAAGAACGCCAAGACAAAGAGAAGAAACGCGAAGACAGAGAGAAAGAACGACAACATGAACTCCAGAGACAACAGCACGAGAAGGAGATGATGACCCTCCACAGTCAGCAAACCGTGAGTAATGGTGGAGTGAGTTTGCCTCATGAAGCCAAAATGAATTCTAAATTGTTCCCTCAGTTTAAAGAGGGAGATGACCTTGATTTATTTTTAAGGTCATTTGAGAGAGTATGCGACCAATTAAAATTGACTAAGGCTTCCTGGTCAACTTATCTCACACCCTTGCTGACGGGGCGAGCGTTGCATGCATTTGCTAAAATGAGTAATGAAGACTATGCTGATTATGATAAAGCGAAAACAGTGTTGTTGAAATGTTTTGAATTAACTCCTGAGGCTTATAGAAGGAAATTTAGGGAGTTAAAGAAAAGCCCAGAAGACAGTTATGCAGAACTGCAGGTTAAACTGTATACTTACCTTGATAGGTGGATGGAGAGGGCTAAAGCAACTACTGTGGAACTGATTAAAGATATATTGGTGAGAGAACAATTCCTTAAAATTGTATCTGAGGACATGAATGTATGGTTCATAGACAGGGCATGCGCCGCTTCCACAGAGGTGGCAGGAAGTGCAGATGAGTATCTGTCTAGCCGGCCATACATACAACGTAAGTCTTATGGTGGGGGGGCAGCACATGGTTATAAGGGATCCCGTGGGGGGGCAGCCCAAAGGAAACCAGCCTGCACCTGAGCCCAAAGTAGATCCCTCTGGTTCTAAGGGGACTCAAGAAACAGGTCCCAAGAAATGTCATATTTGCAATCATGTGGGACACTTGGGATATAACTGTCCTCAGAAACTGGTTAAGGGGCAGAGATATCGGGGCGGAGGTGATCAAAAGAGCACTGGTGTGTTTGTAGGGTGTGTCCAGTCTGAAGAACCACTCTCCTCTGATGAGAATCTGTGTCCCATTACAGTTAATGGAATAGTAACACAGGGACTGTGGGACACAGGCGCTAACAACTCCCTGGTAAGGCAGGATCTCATTCAGGCAGAGCAGATGGTGCCTGGGAAATACTCCAAGGTCCGGGCATTCACAGGGCCACCAGTCCCATTACCAATGGCTAGAGTCTTCCTGAGCTGGGAAGGGGGCCATGGAGAAAAAGAGGTGGGAGTTGTAGAGGACCTATCTGTAAGTATGATTGTGGGGAAGGATTTGGACCCCAGTAAAAAAACTGGTGTGTGTTGTAACTCATAGTCAGGCACAAGGGCAAGCTTCTGAAGGTGAAGAGGGGTTGACTCTGGGTGGTCCAGCCACACCCTCAGCAGCTGAGGAAGTGTCTAGCACAGGGGAGGGGCTGGCTAGAAGCAGCAGTCCAGAACCCCAGTCACAAATAGAGAAGCCCACAGGACTTCCTTCAGAAGGGGTACTGGGAAGGGTCAGAAGAGGGCAGCTGAGTGCTGCACAGTGAACTGACCCTACCCTGGAAAAACTGAGGGAAATAGTTCATAGGGCTGAGCATCCTCGGGGGTAAAGAGTCCATTTACTGGGACAATGGGCTGTTGTACAGAGAATGTACAACAGAGGAAGGGCTAGATGGTGAGGTACTCCAGCAGCTGGTAGTCCCTAAGGTTCACTATCAGCAGCTTTTGGCCCTTGCCCATGATATCCCTTTTTCAGGGCACTTGGGGGTGAGGTGCATGAAAAAGCATCTAACCAACAATTTCTTCTGGCCTGGTATTGGCAAGGATGTGGCAGATTATTGCAGGACTTGTCCACAGTGCCAGTGGGTGGGGAAAATGGGGGACAAGGCCAAGGCAGCTTTGGTGCCCCTGCCCATTATTGATGAACCCTTCAAGAGGGTAGCGGTGGACATAGTGGGGCCATTGAGTACCCCAAGTCGCACTGGCAAGCGGTATATCCTTGTAGTTGTAGACTATGCCACCAGATACCCAGAGGCAGTGGCCCTAACATCCTCTGAGGAAGAATCAGTGGCAGATGCACTGTTGGGAATATTTAGCCGGGTGGGCTTTCCCCAGGAGATACTGTCAGAGCGGGGTGCCAATTTTATGTCAGGGTTAATGAGTAGTTTGTGGGAGAAGTGTGGGGTGAAGCAGCGCGAAACATCCCCATACTATCCCCAAGCTAATGGTCTAGTGGAGCGATTTAATTCAACCCTTAAGACCATGCTAAGGAATTTTGCTGACCAGCATAAGAGGAACTGGGACAAATATTTGCCTCATCTCCTATTTGCATACAGGGAAGTCCCACAGGAGTCCACAGGTTCTCACCTTTTGAGCTCCTGTTTGGTCATAGGGTGCGGGAGCCCCTAGATTTGATTCAGGATGAATAGGAGGGTGACCGTGCCTCCCAAGGGGAGTCTGTTGGGGAGTATGTCTTGAACTTCAGGACCCGCCTTAGGGAGCTCATGCGGTTTGCTGAGGAGCACCTGGCCACTGCACAACAGCGGCAGAAAGTCTGGTATTACCGTGGGGCCCGAGCCAGAGAATATGAGGTGGGACAGCGAGTGATGGCACTCATCCCTGTCCGACAGAATAAATTACAGGCAGAATGGGAGGGGCCATTCTCCATTGTCCAAAAGGTTAGTGATGTCAATTACGTGATAGAGCTACCGGACAGGAAATGCAAATGAAAGGTGTATCATATTAACATGCTGAAGCCCTACCATGACAGTGAGGAAATGGTCCTTGCTGTATGCAGTTCCCCAGAGGAGGAAACTGAGGTAGATCCACTGGTGGACCTACTTGGGGAGGCCAGGGTTGCATCCTCTGTGAACAACCTTACCCTCTCAGAACAGCTGACACCAGCCCAGGTGCAAGAAATTAGGGATGTGCTGAGAGAATTTGAGGACATGCTCACAGGGAAACCAGGGTACACCACGATGGCAGAGCACCATGTGGATACAGGGACCCAGGTTCCCCTGAAACAGTCCCCCTACAGGGTACCTGAGCATGTTAAGCAGACTGTGAAAGAGGATCTCAAAGAGATGCTGGAACTGGGGGTAATCCAGGAATCCAGTAGCCCTGGCCTCACCCGTGGTACTGATCCCCAAAGGGATGGCACCACAGATTCTGCATGGAATACGGAAGCTTAATAGCTGCACGGAGTCTGACGCCTCATCCCATGCCCAGAACAGATGAGAGACCCTGGAGCGACTGGGGGAGCTAAGTATTTGACCACAATAGACCTAACAAAGGGCTATTGGCAGGTACCTCTGACCCCTGAGGCCAGGGAAAGCTCAGCTTTTGTTACTCCATTTGGTTTATACGAATTTAAGGTAATGCCATTTGGAATGAAGAATGCACCTGCAACCTTTCAACGGCTTGTAGATCGCATTCTGTTTGGGGCAGGTGAGTTTGCATTGGCTTATGTGGATGATATAGCCATATACAGTCAGACCTGGAATGAGCACATCAAGAATGTGCGGGATGTGTTCCACAGGTTAAAGAAGGCAGGTCTGATAGTCAAGGCAGAGAAGTGCCAGGTAGGTATGGCAGAAGTATCCTACCTTGGGCACCGGGTGGATAGTGGACACATCCATCCAGAGCCTGCCAAGGTAGATGCCATCCTGGCCTGGCCTACTCCTACCACAAAGAAACAGGTCAGGGCATTTCTAGGGACAGCAGGGCACTAACGAAGGTTTGTTCCCCGCTATAGCAATCTGGCTAAGCCCCTGACAGACTTAACCAAGAAGGGAAAGCCAGATACAGTGAAGTGGTCAGAAGGTTGTGAGGTTGCTTTTCAGGAGCTAAAAAAGGCCTTAAGCGGCCCAGCTGTATTGGCCAGCCCTAATTATAGTTTAAAGTTTATGGTCCATGTGGATGCCTCAGATCATGGGCTGGGGGCTGTGCTGAGCCAAGTTACCCAGCAGGGGGAGGAGCACCTGGTTGTGTACCTCAGCCGGAGGCTTTTGCCCAGAGAGGAGGCATATGCCACAATTGAGAAGGAATGCTTGGGAATAGTGTGGGCCCTTCAGAAGCTGCAGTCTTACCTATATGGGAGAGAATTTACTGTGGTCACAGATCATAATCCCCTGAGTTGGCTTTATAGGTCCAGTGGGCAAAATGGTAAACTACTACGTTGGAGTTTAGTACTGCAGGCATACAACATGATCATCCAGCATCACAGTGGCAAACAAAATGCAAATGCGGATGGGCTATCTAGACAGGGCTAATGGCATGGCTGGATACTTTTGGGCACTTCCCAATAATTGCATGAACGGCTGTGTCACTTGGGGTGGCCCAAGGGACATGCCTTCATTATCTGGGGGGAGATGAAACAGAAATGGGCAGGAAAGAGTTAATGGCTTGGATTCTGTAGGTGCCTTATTTTTTTTAGCAATTTGAAAAAAATACAGTCAGGCTGAAATCCTCTATCCAGCAGCATCCAGCTTGTGGAATTCCTAGCTGCTAGATAAGAGCTGGGTCATAAATCTCGAGTGGACATCTCCAGACACACACAGACCTGCAGACACGGACACAGGGCAGTTTGAATGGATTGGATCATTCAGATATAAACTTAAGGTGAAAAAGGAATATAATTGGTCACTGATAGGTGTTCACTCTGATTGGGACAATTAAATATATACATGTTAGTTGGTTGGTGCATTTAAAGGGAGAATAGGAATGACCTATTCTCCACAGAGTATATAACCTTCTGAAAGGCAGAGAAGGGTCTCTTGTGCTTTGGAAGCTGGGAGGGGAAACATAAGTTTGGAGCCTAACTTGTAGCTATGTCCGTGGGAGCTGGCAGTTAGAACAGGATCCAGTGTCTCTTGTAAGGACAGGGAAGGGTAAGTTTGGTGATAGCATATTTCAGTAAAAGCCTTCTTCTTTTGCCATCTGTTATATAAAAACATTTGTTTACTTTTCCTGTATGAATGTTATTCTCTTGTGTTGTAAATTTATATCTTGTAAATGCTCAGTGCACTTTCTGTTAAGTAAAAGCTATTTATTTGCTCAACAGTTGTGACTGTGATGTCATTTTTCTAAGGTAATATTTGGTTTCCACTGGCTGAGGTAAACTCTGTGTAGCATCCGCCACCCGAGAGAGACACACTACCAGACTTTAACTTGTGCAATTGCATGTTTAATTATTCAAGTTTGTACACTTGAAAGAGATGCCGGAAGGAAAGTCCGGCTGGTGGCAGCGAATACCCGAGGACAGACACCTCTCTAACAGCTGTTTCAGCCCAGAGGGAGAGGTGGGTTGTCACAATATGTATAAATCTTTAACTCGTTGTATTGTAATTGAGATCATGCCTTTTATGGTGCCCATTGTAAATTAGCCTTTTGTTGCTCAATTGGGATTCTTTTACCCTGTTCATGTTGTGTTCCCTGAATTAACATGAATACAATTTTATCTATCTATCTATCCATGTGGTGGAGAATAGTGTTGCCAGAGGGGTGGCTAGCACTGTACTTAGTTCTTTTAGAACCCTTGGGTGAATCCCATCCAGCTCCATTTCCTTTATTCTCCTTTTAGGGCTTCCAGTCTCTGTCTACTGAAAATGGACTTGTGCCCACCCCCACCCCCAGCCCAGTCCCTCTCCTACTGTGAAGACTGAACAAAAGTAATCATTTAAAATTTTAGCTTTTCCTTGATCTTCCTCTGTACACTATCCCCCAATCCTTACTATCCTTCCACTTGTCTTCCTCTTTTCACTCGTACAACTGAAGTAGGTCTTATTGGGATTCATGTACTCCTGATGATGTATCTCTGCTAAATTTCTGTGCATGTGCAGTGTGTGTATGTGTGAGAAAAGCTCCATTTAGGGTAAGATGAAACAGAAACATGGTCTTAAAGCTTAAAGGCAAGACAGAGGTCATGCACTGGAGGCATGAATGAAAGCTGTATAATTATAGATCATCACTTTGCAGAAGTAAATCTGGGCTCCTCTAGCTTAAATTAAATTAATTTAATTAATTTAGGTGTTTAACCAGGTGTAGCACACTAAGCTGAAAGCTTTTTTACAGGAGCGACCTGGGAGCACAAGGAGGTTAAGTGACTTGCTCAGGGTCACACAGTATGTACGTGGATGCTGTGGTATTCAAACCCAGGTCTGGTCTGCTGGATGTCACCAGATTGGCAGCTCAGAGCCTTAGACCACTGAGCTATACTGCCTCTGAAAACTTCCCCCTGTACTTGAGATGAAAAACTGCTGTATTACATTTTAATGTCTGTGAAATGGTTAACAACTTGTATATATAAAAAAACACACCAAAGGAGCCAGAATTCAGAGGTGAGCTGAGTTGAGCAAGACCCACAGGGACAACATACCATGCTCTTCAGCAGTTTTACGTAAACCAATATACTTGCTGCAGGGAACCCAAACAGATTCTATTCCCTAACAGAATTTGAACCTTGCATTTCATGAACTGATTTGTAGGAATCAACTCACTGGAATTTGGTAGATATATAGATATTCTTTGCAAAAAACTGCATTAGTGTACCAAGTAGGGTTCAAGTTAATGCCATAAAAGTAGGGAAATGTGTCATTAGGGTTTCCAACCCTAAACCCCCCTCCCCCCGCAGCAGGGTTTTGGATCTTCAGAGTCTTGGAAAATCAGTGGTGAGGTCTTTCTTGGAATTGTCAATGCTAATGCTCACCCCCAACCCGTAGCCTCCTGTCTGAAGTACAAGGTACAACTCCAAGCTAGTGCCTCATGATGATACAGTCTTTAACAGTATAGAAGTAAGTCTGACCACATGTTGCCAACAGAATCTGTTGTAGCTTTCTTCACACAGGGCCTTGTGGACCCTGCATGAACAAAAGAGATCATGTGTGACCTTGTTTGCTCAGGGAAGGGGGGATTAGGTTTGAGAACACCAAGAAAGACCCCACCATTAATTTGAGAAGACTCTGGAGACTCAAAACCCCTAGTGTTTTTTTTCTTTTGCTGTCTGGGAGGTGGGGAGTGGGGAGTTAGGGTTCAACTTAAGTCTACAGTGGCACTGGGGGTGTGCACCCCAGTGTCATCACCTAATCATGGGGGGATGGGCAACCTGGAGGGGAAGGGGTTGGGAAGTGATACGGGGGGCATCCCAGTCTGCTTTTTTAAATGTGCTGGATCAGGAAAACATGAGGGAGGGCTGGCTGAGCTGGGAGGGGGAGGGGAATGAACATGATAGATAGCCAGATAGATAGGTAACTAGTTAGATAGATAGATATATAGATAGATAGATAGACAGTCAGATTAATAGACCCAGAGAGAGAAAGAGAGAGAGAGACTAAGGCTGCTGGCCCACTGCTGACACACACGCCAGTAGCAGGTCTCCATCTGTGGCTGCAGATCTCAAGAAAGTCCCGCTGCTGTCATACAGAAAATGCGGGTGAATGGCTTCTTTCGCTGAGCTGGGCGTCCTGGATTTTGGGGTGCCCAGAAAAGGCATTTCTGGATTTGTTTTTAAAATATAAAAACCAGAATCTAGCTAACTGGGTCCCCTTTAGCTAGATTCAGGTGTTTGTTTCTTAAAAATAAATGAGTTTCATGTATTTTCCATGTTTTTTATTTCGGAGAGGAAGCAAAATGGCAACCATGAAGACTAGGAAAATATTTTTGGGGGCTGTGAGAAGTAAGCGGTGAGAAAGCAAAAAGCTCTCATGACCCCACATTTTTCCTGTCAAATCAGAGGGTTATCCAAAAACCTAACTGAGCATACTCAGAAAAAAATTAAATCCTTATAACTCTGGAACCATTTAATATGTTTCCACAAACCTTAAAAATGCACTACCTTGGGATAGGTTGCTTCTGTCCTGAAAGTTCCATAAACAATTCTATTCCATTTAGGCTGTAGGTGAGGCCAAAAAAAAAAAACGTGTATTAAGCATAGGAACAAATTTAGACATTAATGTAAAAACAACATATGAAGGTCTCAGAAACTAAACAAGCTGCTGTCACGAAACAGTCCACATATTGAGTAAGACTCTACCACCTAGACAACACATGCCAAATTTGGGGCAATTTTGTGGAACACTGCCAAATCTATTAAGGTGCAAAGTTAGGGGTTTAACACAGAAACGCTCAGTCAACCATAACTATACTGGCGCTACTGTATCAGTATAATATACTTTATATGCGGTATAGTAGATCTGACTGCTGCTTTGAAGTGCAGCTATACAAACTGTCGCTGCAATGTGATTGTATTGCTAATGTTGTTTGAAATGCATCTGCTGTATGCAAATTTTCATTGCAAAGTGAGTTTTTTAAATGTGCTTATGTAGACAGTCATTGTAAAACAATCTTACTCCTAACCATTCTGCCTGTATAAGAAGTGTCAGATAGAATCCTATATGCAAGACGTGTCCTTGTTATTTATGACCTCTGCTATGGGAGCCAGAAAGTGGCCTGCTGCTAGTCAGAGGCTATATTACAGTTAATACAGCTAAGAGGCATTCATATTAGCCTTGTCTTATCTCATTTATAACAATTTAGCATCCCAGATTGTCTCCCAGTAAGTCACAAATGACACATGTCCTGTAGGAATATTTTACAGAAGTCCAACTGTTATTTGAAAACTACTACACCACAGATTCCCTGTGCACAAGTAACACAATTGGTGATCCCCGCCCAGACACAAGGTGGTCTGTTTTGCATTTTAAGTTGTTCAAGGTCCTGCCAGGGAAGCACCTAACACCAGTGAAAAAGGATTTGGGTGTAATAAGGGGTGATCTAATCGAAAAGAACCTATGTGAGCATGTCTACAAACTAGGGGAAGGACATAAGATACGAGGGTCGATCAAAAAGTGCGCGGCCTGACACAGAAAGAAATGCACTATGAAGCTAACATTGTTTTCATTGTATAGTTGCACTAAAATGAACATAATACGACCTACTGGTATAATGATCAAAATGTTTTCTTTTGTAGGTACATGCCGGAGAAAGTTTGATAGGCGATAATCATTTGAGAATGGAGAAAACTGAGCTCAGAGCAATCATCAAGTACCTCCATATCGAAGGAATGACTCCAATGCAAATCCATAAGGATATGGTCAACACACTTGGGACAGAAGCCCCTTCATATTCAACTGTCAAGAAATGGGCTGCTGAATTTAAGCATGGCAGAAGAAGTGTTGAAGATGATCCCAGGTCAGGGCACCCAATGGAGGTGACCATTGAGGAGAACATTGACACAGTCCATCAAATGGCGATGAAAAACAAATGAATAACTATGTAGCATGTAGTCAGCATCTTGGGCAACAGTTTTGGGGCAGTACAATCATTCTTGACTGAAAACCTGGGCATGATCAATGTGTCAGCAAGATGGGTACCAAGAATGTTGACACCCAATCAGAAACGAGCCAGAAGGGACATTTGAAGCCAACTTCTTGCACAATACAAGAGGGATCCAGCAAACTTTATCAGTCATATTGTATAATGGATGAAACCTGGGTTCACCATTTTGATCCGGAGTCTAAACAGCAAAGTAAACAATGGAAACGTCATGTATCTCCAACGTCAAAGAAGTATAAGCAGTCTGCCTCAAGTGCCAAAATGATTGCCTAGGTCTTTTGGGACTCTGAAGGTGTGATCATGATTTATTATCTTGAAAAAGAAAAGACAATAACTGATGAGTACTCTGCTAAACAACTGCACAAGTTGAGAGAAGCCATCAAAGCCAAATACCGTGGAAAGTTGAGGTGAGGTATTTTGCTCCTGCAAAGACATGCTTCACCCCACACAGCACAGGTTGCAGTGGCTGCTGCAAACAGAATGTGGGTATGAACTGCTTCCACTCCCACACTACTCACCAGATCTTGCTCCTTTAGGCTTCTGCATGTTCCCAAAACTGAAGGCTGAGCTCCTTGGAAAGAGATTTGCTCATGATGAAAGAGGTGATAGCTGCTGTGAAGGGGTTTCTAGGGGGGCAAAGACATAGAATTCTACCATGAGGGGATAACAATTCTAGAATGACACTGGACTAAGTATATTGAACTGAAAGGAGACTTATGTTGAAACATAAAATAATACTAGGTTCATAGTGCATTTCTTTCTGTGTCAGGCTACAAACCTTTTGATCGACCCTTGTACCCAAATAAAGCACACAATGGCTATTACAGATGTACTAGAGCAGTATGTCACCGTATGCCAACGATGGTTCGAAATTTCGACAGCGAACGACATTACAGTGACAATTTGCTGTTATCACTGTAATGTCGCTGCTGGACCCTGGCATTGCTTTCTCCTGGGTTTGCACCCCCTCTCCAAATCAACTTTGACTTGGAGTTGATAATCCTAAAAACAAACTCCTTACTGGGTGGCTTTATGTCGACTGCAATTGTGGTCGACATAAAGTCGTTGCTGTAACATCGGTCAACAACTTTGTTGTTGAACCGGCATCGTGGATCCGTATGTCACTGAACAAGTTAGCAACAGGAACTTACATGACTTTCAGTTAGAGGCAGCCAGGCAGACTCCGTGTCTGACCCTACCTGTTTACTCAGAAAGTAATCAGAATATGATGGAAATACATCAGATAAAGAGAAAAAGGAGTTAAAATGAAAGGTCATATGTTCTCTTTATATAGCAACTGTGGCACTAAACAAAGTCCATGGTGATGCTGTGGATTACATTAGTAAATTAGAAACCCATATCTGTGAATTAAAAACTGAAACTGAGGAGTGGAGGAAGACAATAGGAGATGCAAAGGAAAAGAGCGACAGAGCAGAGACAGACCTCTACCATATAAAGGGTAAGCTAGAAAAGATGACAAGAAAGAAAGAAACAGCGTTATAAAGATAAACTCTCAAAAACTGAGGCAAAGACCCAGGAGTTGGAATTACAGCGACATGAACTAAGGGTAAAGGTGAGTTAAGTTGAGACTGATCTCAGGCAGGGCAGTGACCAACCCACTAGTCACAACACTTGTAAATCAATCCAGGCAGCTATGGAAGACCACCTGTGGGAGGTACAAAATGAGGTCTTCACTTAAAACATAAGTATGGCAAGGTTCAGGCACAACTTAAAAAACTCTAAATTACAGTACATACAGTCAACTCCAAACCACCCATAAGGGGACCCTTAAGGAATACAAAAAGAAGGATTTACTTAAAGTAAAGGAAGAGCGGGAACTGGTATCTGAAAGCTCTGACTCCAACAGGGAGCTGGAAGACACCACAGGCCCACTGCTCTTCCCCAGTGCTGGCAGCTGCCTAAGCTTAAAGGTGCCAGAAGGCACCCTACTCTCCACAATCACCCCTGTAAAGATACTGCAGCATGTGGCCTCCTCAGTGACTACTTTTGAGCCAGGGGAACCTACCCTGTGAAACGGATTGGTCATCCAACACACCTCCTGACTGTATAACATCACTAGCGGCCGCGAGAAAGTGTGGATCCTCCAGATGTCCCTTCCATGCCATGTGTGGGGCTCCCTCCCTCCCTGCAGACATCTGGATGAGAACCAAGTTATTCTCCAACAAATTGGCTGCTCTTTAGAGCGCTTGTTGCACCAGGGCCAACAGCACCGCTATAGCTATAGCCACTAAACAACTACCCAATGAACAGCCATATATCTTCCACGAGAAACTGGTTAACACTTATTTTATGGGGAAGACCCACTTCGCTCCCGAGGACGAAGGCTTTAAGAGCCTCTTCATCTCCAACCTACTTCCCCAAGTTAGGGGCACGATCGAGATGCATGTCTGATCCATTGATCTGATAGAACATACCCTGTCAGCTGCAGTCTGAGCTCATTTATGCCTCCAAGCAGCTCATGACCAGGGCAGACAAAAACTGGAACTCCAACCCCTTATGGCTATCACTCCCTTGGCCAGCACAAAGAATTCCAGCACCACCCACAAAAAAACTGACCACAGACAGAAAATGCTGTATAGCAAAGCAGTTTATGAAGGCAATTATACAGTGCAAACCTCAAAAGTGCATGTGCACAGGCCAAGAGACAGCAGGCAGGACCCCACCAGACTTCTACCGATTTCAACTGTGCCTTCCAACCATAGCCTTTTTAGGCCATTCCATTTCTCACTCTGGAAAAACACTCTTAAGTACTTAGTTCAAGCCATGCTGGCATTCCCCACTCTCACTTCCATCCCTTCCCTCCATTCTTTTCTTGGCTTGGTTGGGTTTTCTTGTTCCTTTGTCCCAGAATTTGCCCTCATAGCTAAATTGCTGTACACCCTCCTCAAAAGGATGTCCCCTGAAAATGGACATTAACTAAGGATGCGATTGTGACTACGCTCAAACGTACACAGGCATAGGCACCCTACCTGGCAAGCCCACAACCTTCCTTAGCCTTCCATCTGGACACCTCTACTTCACCCACTGCTCTGATGGCCACACTTTCACAAGACTGCCATGTTCACTGATGCATTATCGCCTATGCAACTGACTCCTCTCCCTTGTGGAGATTAAGTTTGCCCTTTGTGAACTCCAATTGCTCTGCACTTTCTAGCCTGTCAAATATATCATCCTTCTCATGGGCCATGCCCAGATTATTCTCCACACTTCCCATTCCCTCCCAAACATCCTTATGTCATCTGAGCTGAAGGGTGGCAACATCTCCAGTACCCACCTTGCCTCCTGGGCACTTTTGCTTCAAACAACATGAAGTCCTGCTATATTATGACATATGCAGTATAACCCCAGGTTAGAACTGCTCCGGAGGTGAAAGAGTTAACTTCCATGCAGAGCATGGAATCTTGAGCGCGAGCTCGGATGAACACTCTGTCTGTTGAAGCTCAAATTTAAACTGTCAGATTCTTTACTCCGCCTCACTGAACAGTCACTCCGGAGATTCCTCCTGCTGCTCGGTTTGTTTGTTGGTTTTAAAGTGTAATTCTCGGTTTATTTACGAAATTTAAGCATGATCGTCGGTTCAAGCTCTGTCTGTGGTATTGTAAGTAATAGGCTTATTTATTATTTTTCTTCTGTGTGGAACTTGTAAACGTCTTTTCGGTTCGGTTTGAACCGATCAGAGGGTTTAAAATACTTTCTAGCCCTTTAGAGTGCGGTTCCGGTTCTTATCGGTTCTAAAAAACGGATTTTATTACGCTTTTTCCACGACTGCATACAGTGTTGGGAACCGATAAGAGAGTCTTGCTTGGTGGATTGCCATTAACGGGCAAGTTTTGGTTAGGCTGGCACTATGTCTGAGAAACCCAAAAGAAAACCGACCCACTGGGTTTCAGCACTGTGGCCTCTGTGGGGAAGCCTTTGCCAAGGCTGACCCACACACCATTTGTGTATATTGTCTGGGGTTTGACCACCTCAATGCAGACTGCCAGATTTGTAAGAATTTTCCTGCTGCCACCGTGGAAAAAAGAGTTGGTAGGCTCAGGGAAAGGGAGGCCAAAAAGTCCGCTGACCCGGATGGCCAGCCCGGTTCGGTTCCAACCGAACCTGAGGGAGTGCCCTCTGACCAGGGCGATGCTTCCTCGGGCCAACGAAGAGCCAGCTCTGAGGAGCCGGTTCCAACTAAAAGGGCTAGAAGGTCAGCTAGTTTGGGGCCAAAAGTTCTTTCTCCAACCACTGAGGAAATAGCCAAAGCTATCCAAATTGTCCAGTCTCTTTCCCAGTTCCGTCGAACGGCACCATTGGGCAGCGCCGGTTCGGTCGGTTCCTGAGTTCAGGATTATGATTTTGAAGATTTTTATGAACCAGGGGAAAGGGAGGAGGGGTACGAGGAGAGTGAGTGTGATTTTGACAGTCTGGATGTGTCCATTGAACCGGACATCTCTCCAGACAGACCCTCAGGAGTATTCCCTCCCAGGCTATCTGAGTCCCCTTCTCATTTTTTGTTTTACAAGAAAGTTGCTGACACTCTGCAACTCCCTGTTGAGGAAGCTGTTGATGATCAAGAAGAGCCTGATTTTGTGGAAATGATGGATATTCCAGAGTCTAGGAGACTGTCTATTCCTTGCAAAATCTTTTAGGAAACAGACAGTAAAAATTTGAAAACTCCTCATTCTATCCTCCCTGTGGGTAAAAGGATGGACAAGAGGTATGCTTTATCAGGCTCTGATACAGAGTTCCTATCTCAGCAGTGCAGCCATGTGGGGTAGTGCAGGCTGCAGCCTGTGACAAGGCTAATATTTCTCTAGCCTCTCACCCTCCTGAAAAGGATTCCAGGAGGATGGATGCCATGGCAAAAAAAGCAGTACATGGCTGCATCTTTGGGACTCAGACAGGCAAATTATATGGCTTACGCAGCTAGGTACCAGAAATCCAGGTGGGATACTGTCCTGGCCCTAGCAAAACAGGCCCCTGAACAGCTTGCCAGGGAGCTGGAGCAGGTGGCTGCGGACGGTATTGAGGCATCCAAGGTGCAGTTTCATGCTGCTGTAGACTCTAATGATGTTTCATCTAGAGTTATGGCTACATCTGTGTCTCTTCGCAGAATGGCCTGGCTCAGATGTACTGCCCTGTCGCGGATACCCAGTCTAAGGCTATGGATTTTCCTGTTGTGGGAAATTCTCTGTTTGGGGAGCAGACAGAGAATTATATGAAGAAAATGGATGAGTATAGGACCACCTATAGGAGTGCACAGGCCAAAGAAAGGCAAGTCACTCCTCAAAGGCAGCATGTCAGGGGCAGAAGCAGGCCTTTTCATAGGCCGTTTTACCAAGCCCAGGCCTCCTCTTCTGCTTATGCCCAGAGGGGGTTCTTAGAGGAAGGGGCAGAAGGGATCTAGTAAGGCTGCTTCTACCCCTCAACCCAAAGCCCCTGCAAAACAGGCTCCCTGATGGGGTAGCCAGGGCCGATTCTCCACTACCGGTAGGGGGCAGGCTGGCTTACTTTGTTCAGGACTGGAAGTCTTTAACATCAGACAAGTGGGTCCTGGAAGTAGTAAGCCAGGGACTGGTTCTCAGCTTCAAAAAGTTTCCGAAGATGAGAGCCAGATCTTTTCCACCTGCAAACCCATCAGAGGCACTTGCCCTGGAAGCAGAAGTTTCTGCCCTCCTGGCTCTCAGAGCCGTGGAAAGGGTTCTACCCATATACCAGGGCAAAGGGTTGTACTCCAGGTACTTCCTTACCCCAAAAAAGACAGGAGAATGGTGGCCCATTCTGGATCTCAGGTATCTAAACAAGCACCTTTTAAAACCAAAGTTCAAAATGGTGACCCTGGGGATTATTTTACCCTCTCTAAGGCCAGGGGACTGGCTAGCCTCCCTGGACCTCAAGGATGCCTACTTCCATGTTCTCATCAGAAGCTCCCATTGAAAGTACCTCAGATTCGAACTGCCCTCAGGCCATTACCAGTTCAGAGCAATGCCCTTTGGCCTCTCCTCGGCTCCAAGGGTGTTCACAAAATGCCTGGCAGTAGCAGTTGCTCATTTAAGAAGGCAAAAGATTGCCATCTTTCCTTATCTGGACGACTGGCTCATTGTAGGCCAGTCTCAGAACAGAGTCAAACTTCATTTACAAGAACCCAGCACCTGCTTACATCTCTAGGTTTCTTCTCAGTCTTCCAAAGTCAGTTCTGGAGCCTGTCCAGCTTCTCACCCTTATAGGTGCAGAACTGAACACAAAAAGCCAGAGCCTTCCTTCCTCTGGAGAGAGCAAGGACCCTGGTGTCTCTGGCCTCCTCTTTCACCCTGCAGGTCTCTCGACCAGCAAGGCATTTTCTCAGCTCCTGGGGCACATGGCTGCTTCTACAGCAGTAGTGCAGGAGGCGAGATTTCAGATGAGGGACATTCAGTTCCATTTGAGAGCCTTTTGGTCTCAAGGGACGGATCCTAACCAAATTGATTCCAGTGACTCGAACCTGATCCAGGCCCTCCAGTGGTGGCAGGATCAGAACAATCTGAGACAGAGTTCCTTCACTCCCCAGTCTCATTCCTTGACCCTTACTACAGATGCATCCCTCTTGGGGTGGGGAGCTCACATGGGCGACCTTTCCACCCAAGGGCTGTGGTCCCCTCAGGAATCTTTGCTCCACATCAATTTGCTGGAGCTCAGAGCAGTTTTTCTAGCACTTCAGGTTTTCTCCACAGCTGTCCAGAACAAGGTAGTTCAGGTCAGAACAGACAATACCACTACAATGTGGTACATCAACAAGCAAGGGGGCACTCGGTCTACGGCCTTGTGCACTGAAGCAATGAAGTTGTGGTCTCTGGCATTTTCTCTGAACGCCTCCCTTACGGCAGTTCACCTCCCAGGCAAGAACAATGTCCTAGCGGATGCTCTCAGCAGGATTTCCCAGGGCCATCATGAATGGGCACTGGATCCCCTAGTACTGGAGGTAATATTTGCCAGATGGGGTACTCCGCAAATAGATCTCTTTGCAGCCCCAGACAATCACCAACTTCCCCTTTTTTGTTGCAGGCCCCCAGTGTTGGGCTCAGCTCCTCTGGATGCCTTCCTTCTCAGTTGGGAAGGGAAGTTTCTCTATGCTTTTCCCCCCGTCCCCCTTCTTTTCAAAGTGCTAGTCAGAATCAGATCTCAATCCTGCAAGATGATCCTGATCGCTCCAGATTGGGCCAGGCAGCCCTGGTACCCACTCCTCATGTCCTTAGCAGTCCACCCTCCCCTATGCCTTCCCAGGAATCACAACCTGTTAACCTGTGCCCAGGGGAGAGTTTGGTATCCGAACCTCAAATCTCTCAATCTCAAGGCTTGGCTCTTGAAGAGTTAGAGTTTGCTGACCTACACCTTTCTCAAGGTGTATTGGATATCTTGAAGGCCTCTAGGAAGCCTTCCACCAGGGCTACCTATAATTCAAAATGGAAGAGATTTTCCATATGGTGTGCTGGTAACATATTTCCCAGAATCTGCTGTGTGCCCACGATCCTGGATTATTTGGTGTATTTGAATTCCTTGGGGCTGAGGCCAGCTACCTACAGGTGCACTTGGCAGCTGTGTCTGTCTTCTTGTCAGCAGGTAAGCCCTCTTCTTTATCAGCTCACCCTGTGTTCTCCAAGTTTTTAAAGGGTTGCTACACCAATCCCGCTCAGGATCCTGCCCCTGCTTGGGATCTTAATATTTGCATCGCTCAGCTTATGCAATCCCTTTTGAGCTATTGTCTTCAGCACAGCTGAAGTACTTGACTTGAAAACTGTGTTTCTGGTAGCCATCACCTCTGCCAGGCGCATAAGTGAGCTACAAGCCTTGTTAGTGGAGCCTGATTTTATCTTCTTTCATAGAGATAAGGTAGTCCTCAGGACTAACAGGAAGTTTTTGCCTAAGGTGGTTTCAGACTTTCACCTTAATCAATCCATGTCTCTTCCTGTGTACTTCACTGACCATTCCTCCTCTGGTGAGAGGAGATTGTACAGTTTAGATGTCAAAAGAGCCCTTAGTTACTATATAGAACGTACCAAGGATCACAGGTTCGAATCCCTTCAATTGTTCCTCACTTATGGTGAGGTTGGTAAAGGGAAACCTGCCACTAAAAGATCCATTGCCAGGTGGATTGTCTCTTGTATCCAATTCTGTTATGAAAAACTGGGTAAGGTTCCTCCCTCAGGTCTGAGGACTCACTCTACCAGAGGTACAGCTGCATCTCTGGCTGCTGCCAGGGACATTCCTATCCTAGAGATATGTCAAGCAGCTACCTGGAAAACAGTTCACACCTTTACTAAGCATTACTCCTTGGATATCCAGGCTAGGAGTGATGCTCGATTTGGCACAGCTGTGCTTCAGAGCCTATTTCTCAAGTAGGTTCTGTCCCTCCTCCATGGAGGTACTGCTGTGTAGTCTGCATATGTCATAATATAGCAAGACTTCATGTTGTTTGAAGAAAAAATCACTCACCTTAGTAATGTTGTTTCTTCTAATGGAGTCTTGTTATATTATGACCTCCCCCCCAGCCTGCCCCTCTCAGAACCTCTGTTTTTGGGAGGTGGGTGGGCAATGCAATGTTGGCACTTCTTGATGCCCACTTTATTTCACCCTCCTTGGGTGCTTAGGTGTTATGCTTGAGTTTCTTCTTGAATCCCCCGACTTGAATCTTTGTTTTGGGATCAAGATCAAAAAGGTATTTTTGTAGTTAGTAGCCAATGGCTAGTGTAGGTTTACGGCTTCCACACAGAACCTTAGTGAGTTTTTGCTCGTAAAGATCTGACAGTTTAAGTTTGAGCTTCAACAGACAGAGTGTTCATCCGAGCTTGCGCTCAAGATTCCATGCTCTGCATGGAAGTTAACTCTTTCACCTCCGGAGCAGTTCTAACCTGGGGTTATACTGCATATGTCATAATATAGCAAGACTCCATTAGAAGAAACAACATTACTAAGGTGAGTAATTTTTTCTTCAGGACCATGACATTGTCGCCACTCCTCAGCCCCTGCCATCCCCCTCACCTCCGCTCTTCTCCATTCTGCCACAATTGCTCTGCTGTTCCACCTCAATCTCACCTATCTCCATTCTATCACTTTCTCCCAGCACCCTTCCCTTCCTTGTTGTCTATACCAATGGCTCCTTGCACTATGCCCGTGGATTCCCATGCACTGGAATTGGGATGATTGTTCGCTTTGATGCTGACATTGCTTTCTCACTCCAGTGTTCCTATCAACTCCATTCAGCCCTGGCAGCTGAGGTAGTCACCATTCCCAAGTGTCTTGTCACACTACCTGGTAATCTTTCCTTCTCTGGGGTCACTCACTCTAGCTTCAGATTCATCATTTGTTTGCACCACCCTAACTGAGTTTCTCCCTCTGTGGTGTATGTATGAATGAGTTAAGTAATAATACATGACATGGTCTGTGTGTGTCATGCTGTGATAACGTCACGCCTATGGTGGTTGAAGCACGAGGCCACAGGCTGAGTGTGTTCAACACCCGATAAGTGACACTATCCTAGCACGACACACACCCTGGAGTGCATTATTGCTATTATACAATGACTTGTTTGTTACAAAAAAAATATTATGTTGAGATAGATTTTCAGCTATTTTTTGTATGGGTAGGAATACATATACATAAAAGAGTTCACTGTTGCAGTTGTTGGCCAGCAGATGGCGCTTTATGGCTATGGCTATGTCTGCTTCTGTTTGGATTCTCTGAGCTTGCCCCACCCAAGGTTTCTCTTTTATTGCGTCCCACTACAGTGACACATGCCCCCCAATCTCCACAAGGTCTCTTTTGTGTTTTGGTACACTGACAGTCCCCTCCCATCACCATGTAACTTTTATTTTGTTTATTTATTTTTTCATTCTTGGATTACAATACCTCTGAACACAGACAGCTCATTTACAAAGGTTTAATGTCAGTGGGGAGGGGAGACAAAACATACAAAGGGGTAAAAGTACAATGTTTCCAAAACAGTAAAATAAAGTGAGCAAATATGTATGTATGTATCTATACACAATTTTATCGTTCTAATAGGAGGAAAGCGTAGATGAGAGGGGGAAGGATAAAGATGGGAGAAAGAAAGAAAGGTAGGAAGTTGCAGCCATAGGCCTTGTCAAGCTGGTGTGGGGGGTAGGAACAGGGGTGAGGTGGGCAGGGGTAAGAAAGATAGGAGATGGCAGCCATGAGCCTTGTCAGGCTGGTGTGGGAGGGGTAGGGGCAGGGTGGGTGAGGTGGACAGGGTGGTAAGAAAGGTAGGAAGTGGCAGCCATAGACCTTGTCAAGCTGGTGTGGGAGGGGTAGGGGCAGGGGGGTGGACAAGGTACCCAGGGGCTGTGTCAAAGTGCGAAAAGGGGGGTAGCTTTGGAATTATAGAGGTAACAGCAGAGATACAGGGTTATCCAATTGTGAGGAGAAGACTGAATGCTAGTAGATGGGAGTCTCGGGTGAGGCAGTCACAAGAACTGTTGGCTGTGAGATGTTAGCGTAACTTCAATTTGAATGGTCACAATTTAGGTAGGGTAGTTATATCACTATGGAGAGTATTAAAGAAGTGAGGTGCTCTATAGGCAAATGAGCATTGCCCCTGGGCTGTCCGGCATCTAGGAACATGGAGATGATGGCTGTTCGAGCTTCATGTATGCTGTGAACTACAATGGGGGCTTAGCAGGTTTGTGGTGCCTAGTGGCAGGAGGCTGAGAAGTGCTTTTCTGGCTAAAAGACAAGTTTGGTATTGGAGCCTCCCAGAGAGCTGTAGCCAACCAGTCTCAGCATAAAGATCACAGGTGTAGGTGAAACATGTGGACCTCATGAGTAGTCTGCATGCCTTGTTCAGAGCGATGGATATCCTGTGCAACAAAGACATGGGGGCTGCTCCATACATTACAAGACCATAGTTTACAATGGATATGACAGAACTATATATAGCAAGTCAGAGAGCTTCTGGAGTAAGGCAGTGTTTATGTCTATGTAAGAGACTAATCTTGATGTTGACAGCCCTGGTTACATTATCTATATGTTCAGCATAGGATAGACAGCTGTCTAAGGTGACCCCCAGGTATCTGAAATGGTATTTGCTCAAGAGGGACTCCAAGACAGTTTCTGATGTTTAGTGTATGGGATTTGTGCTTGTTTCGGGTGCTGCTGAACATCATTACTTTGGTTTTCTTGTAGCTGAGGATCAGTTTATGTTTAGAGAACCAGTCCTCCACTTCCGCAAACCCACTCTGAAGGTGAAGTTCTAGTTGCTCGGGGTTGTGGCTGCTGGAGTAGATGACTACATTGTCTGTATAGAGTAGGATCCTTTGGTGGCAGAAACGAGGTAGGTTATTAAGGAAGATGCTGAATAGGAGTGGCCCCAGGACTGAGCCCTGTGGCATGCCAGAGTGGATGGTCTGTCGGTCAGATACGACATTGGCTATTTTCACCTGTTAAGAGCGGTCTTCAAGATAGCTTTTGAACCAAAGTGTTGTGTCAGAGGAGAGGTCAGTAGCAGTAAGCTTTTGGAGAAGTAGTGAGCAATGGACAGTATTGAACGCCTTAATGAGATCTATGAAGGCAGCTCCTACTAAGGTGCCCTGATCTAGAGATTGATGAATAAAGCCAGTGAATTCCATCAGGGCCAAGGTGGTGCTGTGCCCCTTCTGGAATCCGTGTTGCTGCAGGCTTTGGATAGAGTATTTTTCAAGGCAGTCCACCAGTTGGTCAGCAACAATGCGCTCAAGTGCCTTGGATATTGGTGAGAGGATAGCTATGGGTCTGTAATTTGCGTCATGGTTCCTGTCTTTACTCTTGTGCACTGGGGTGATGAGTGCTGATTTCCAAACTTGAGGAAACTGCGAGAGTTGTAGTGATAGATTGATGATCTTAGTGAGGGGCATCAGCACCTCCTCAAGAGTGAGAGCTATGAGCTTAAGATCCAGCGAGTCACCGCTATACCGGGATTTACCTAACATTTTGGTAAGGTATTTCCTGGCCATTTGTGCTGAGACCATTTTGAAATAAAAAGGAGGTGGTTCAAGGGGCTTATTAGCAGGACAGTAGGTACTGGGCGAGCCATTATCCATGGAGAAGTCTGAAGGGAAGACACTGGATAGGTCCGTGAATGCGTTTGAATGTGTTTGCTATGATTAGCGGGTCCAGGGTTGGAATTCCATTGATGCTAAGCATGAGGGTGAGGATGAGTTTGTTTCTGCAGTAAGTGGAGTGCCCTGAGAAGAACTCATGTTTGGGCTCACCGGGGACAGCGGAAAGGCTTACAGTTTCTATTATGGATATTGAGGCAGGTTGTCAAGTTTGTGATGGTTCCACAAAGGGTAAGTCCCCAGAATACATTAGGAAGCCACTTGCAGCTGCTGTTTTCAAAAGACACATGCTTCTCTGTCATGGGATTGGGAATACACGGAATAAGGAATGTCACTCTAAGCAGAGCAGTGCAAGGCAGTGCGCGCGCCATATATTCTTAAGTTGCATGTAGCAGTGGTTTGAAAAAGAAGAAAAAATCTTTTGCGGTTTGAGTTTTTGGCAGTTTCCCAGTTGCTGTGTAGGCAGGCTTTGCAGTTATTTTGAAAATGAGAAGGCAGCAGAAATTGGAAGGCTGGTTCTGTGATTTATTTTTTTGAACTCTTGGTGTGGTCAAGTGATGGTTTCCAGATGAATTGGGCACAGTGATTTTTTCCCTCTCCTGAGGTCGTCTTTGTGCTGGACTTTCATACAGTGATGTTATGCTCAGATAACATCACTGGTGAAGGTGGGCACTGACCAATCAGAGAGCAAGAAATTTTCTTGTCATTGTATAATTTATGGCATCCATTGGATGCCCTGTCTAATATGCCACACTTTTTCACTATAGCTACTCTCTGACCTCCTGTGCCCCCTTTCCTTTGGCTGTCAAGAAGGTCAAGGGCCATGCTAAGACACCGTCAGCCGACCAATTGGGCAATGATACTGTCGACTCTGGTGTATTCTGGCACCCAAAAGTGGGACCTCTGGCAAGTCCTGACCACTCAAACCATTCTAGTGTCTGCCGTCATGTGCAAACAACCTGCCGACCATGTTAGTCTCACTCACCTACTGGACAGGGAACCAGACATCAAGTAAGCCAAAGCAGCACTCAGGGTAGGAAATCCTCTTCCCCAACTATATGCCAAGTACCACGCCTCCCTACAGTTGGTGAAGGGCGTGCTACTACACTTGGACAAAAAAGAGGTTACACGTGGATAGTACCTGTTGACCTACAGCATGAATTGATGCACATAAGTAAGTGAAAATGTATTTAGTTAGGCACCCAATCCCAGGGGCTCTGGGTGCCATACAATAGTAGACAATTTAACAGGGTAATAGAACATCACAGTTTAAAATAATCAACAAAGAATACATTTTATAAAATATTAAATAACATTAAAGCACTTTTAAAAAACATCTGCAGGATAAGCTAAATTGAAGAGATGGCCCATGACACCCCCAGGGCGAGCCACCAAGGCATTTAAAAATCCCTGGACCTATTGAGAACCATGTGTTGGTGGCCAGCAGTGGCCGTGGACATGCAAAGTCACTGTATGAACTGCCTTATTTGCACCCAGAATAATCCATCCCCCACTGGCATACATCTTCTTTTATGCCACAGACCCATCAAAGCCTCTGGGCCAACATTCAGATCAGTTATACTGGACCTCTTCCAACCATGGCTTAAGGCAACAAATACATTTTGGTGATTACCTGCATGTTCTCCAAATGAAGAGAGGCCATTCCGATCTGAGACTGCACCGCTCTCATGACTGCAAGAGTCTTGGTGGGACAGGTGTTTATCTGGGGGGAATGCCTCTGACCATTGAATCAGATCAAGTAACCCACTTCACCATGGAGGTGATGAGGGAAACAACAAACTTGCTAGATGTGAAGCAAAAATGTCACCACCTTACCACCTTCAGTCCTCTGGACAAGTGGAATGCATGAACCACAGCATAAAAACTATGGTACGTAAATTTGTGGCCATTAAAGAGCTAGTGGAACCAAAACAGACAGACAGGAAAATGAAACAAACTTTGGGAAGTAGTCAGTTTCATTTCTGAAGTATTTTTCCTTTTTCCTTTGTGATAACATAGTGCTGGATGTGTGGAGTAGCTCTTAGCCTGGCAGCTGACATATCTATCTCTAGTCCTCCCAGTACATCATCAGCATTGTTCTGTCACTGACAATGACATCACAGATGACTGAGCTGGCAGCTACTGAGTGGCTGTTCCTAAGCAGCAGTGATGTCACAGTCAGTGAGGTCACAATGCTGATGATGTAATGGGTGGAACAGAGCTAGGTATGTCAGCTGCCAGGCAGAGTGCTGTTCCACGCATCACTCCTAGTAACATCAGATGTATAATCTATTAATTAATTGAAGGGAAAAGAAAAAGTATGTCAGATATAAAAGGTAATGGTTGATTGCTTTTAAACAGCTTCAGACCTGGTTCTCCCTTAAGTCCCTAATCATCAAGCTTCCTAAAACTCAGGCCATGCTCTTTGGGTCTACTACTAGAAAAGTCCAGGCCTTGTCCTCCAAACTTTGTGTGCTGTGTCGCGATGGCGATGGGTCAGCTGTCCTGACCATATGCTCCTTCAAGTACCTTGGGGTGACGCTGGATCCTGCACTTGATTTCTCCTCTCACATAAACGAGGTATGCAGATCCGTTAACATGAGGATCGGGGTGGCCTACCACATGCGCCACTTCTTAACCCCTGCAGCCAGGAACTCTGTGGCTAGAGGTGTCCTGCTCCTGAGGCTTCTTTATGCTCTTCCTGTCCTTTCCTATGCTACCACTGGTAATCTCCAAAAGTGAGACACCACTTACAACAACATTTGTAGGTTTGGCTTATTGGCCCCGCACCTCACTCAACATTGCCTTCTGTACTCTGCCCTGCAATGGCTGTCTCCCAAATCCCATCACCTCTACTCACTGGGTTGTTTCATTGATGCCGTGACCAGAACCCCCCTCCACCCTAATTCTCTTGGAGTTATGTTTAATCCTGTGCTTCACTCCCACCCTCTGAGGTCCTCAAATTCTCCATTGCTCTGTCCCATGCTGCTCAGCTAAAATGGGCGAACAAGCATTCGCTCACTTTGCCCCCAAATTCTGGAACACCCTTCCCCCAAGTTTAAAGCACACCTTATCCCACTCCTCCTTCAAAACTGTACTTTTGTCTCACCTTTTAGCACTCGAGACTTGTGACTGTACCTAACCTTGCTGTCCTAACTGCTTGACTTTTGGTTTCACTGAACTCCTTATATATCTCCTAGATTGTCTTAATCTGCCTAGCTCATCCCTGTGTGGATGGTCCTGCTTGATGTATAATACCTGTCAATCCTTGTGAGGATATCTGTTGTAAATGTTATAAAACTGTATTTATGTACCTGAGTTGTTTGTTATTACTGTATTTTGTCCTCTCCCGAGTCGTGTCCGAAAATAGGCAGGTCTATTGCCTAATGCACTTACCCGGTCATCAAAAGCTAATAAACAAATACATAAAAAAACAATATTAGTTTTAAGCAGTACACTAGCTCTTTAATGGGAGGAACTGGGATAAACTATTATCCCTAGAATCAATGGCCATCAGGGCCACCCCATCCTCTGTGACCAAAATGTTCTCCTAATGAGACCCAGATGAACAGGAGGATAGTTCTCCTGGGGCACCTTTTGTACAAGGGGTGTACCCCACATCTTAGTGAATGCAGAGGATAGGGATGCATTCCTCCAGATCTTACACCAGGCGATCACCCAAACTCAGGTTTTTGTAGCTCAGCACTTGGGTGGGCACCCCAGACTGCTAAGCGCTACCACAATCGAGGCTTAGACTTCACCCTGTACTAGGTAGTGGACTAAGTTGCTACAAACCTTTGGGACACAGAGCCATCACTTTGCCTCCAAGTGGACTAATCTAGTGTTAGACGTGAGAAGTCAATCAGTGTTGAAAATCAGGATTACAGATAAGAAGCGAAAGACTGACACTTGGGTTCCTAGGACCCAGGTGAAACCCTTTCTTTGCAGTGATGTCTCTCTCTCTCGTCTGTCTGCCCCAGAGGGACCACCACAGTGAGGTTGTGTATCCTACTGTCCATCATCGCTCAGACTGCAGGACAAGATACATGCCCAGAGCAGGACTTTTTACCTAAGGGGGAGTGGTTACATCGCCACCACCACGAATCCTGATAAATAACATGCAATATGAACATAATCCTGTGTTATTTAAATTAGACCACAGGGATTTAACTACTGTACCAGAGTGCAATGGGCCAGCCCACACATCCATGATAACAGATGCCTTGGTAGACTTGATAGTATCCTATCACAAGAGGGTGTTCGATGTAGACAGGGATCAAAGGGCAAGTTGGCCCAACCCTCATCAAAAGTCACTGGGAGTCATGAATGACCCATTTGGGTCCATCATTGGTGCCTTTGGAAGTGCCAGTGGGGTACAGAAAAGGGCTGATTCGGATAATATCCAAGTGACTGCACAAGTCTTATCACAGAATAGGGAAAAGCTAATAGACGTCTCAGTCTTCGAGGCCATAAAAAGGTTAGCTGGGGAGGAGTCCCAGACCGTTTCCCACCTCCATTATATGGGGTCCCAGTTTAAACAGATGATCACGGTCCATAAAGCCGAACACATGGACCTATTCTACGTGATGTATGGGCTGGGATTATTGGGCCAACTGAGGTCTGCCATTCAGGACGTATTAGATAATAAACTACCTAGGTTTCTTGTTAAATGCCCGGACCTACTCCAGTGGTATGATCGTAATTGTAATGATACAGATGTTAAACAATGTTGTAGTCTACCATTTCCCACCATGGTCATTTGCAATTTGCCCAGGGATACACCTATCAGCCTCAATGACTAGTGCATTTAGCGCCCCAACTGGCACAGAACCAATTTGAAAGCAGCACCAAATTGTACCCCACCTAGATACACTGGTGGCTGTGCTGCCTCTGACATGCTCAAAATCACGGTGGTCATGTTATCTCTCACTCTTTGATCCAGGAAACCCATGTTATAGGGGAAATTGAGGGATCAGCGAGGAAAACAAAAGAAGACTTCTGACCTCTGGCTCAGCCCAAACACTGCTTGGTGCTTCATGCAGGGCTTCCATGGTATCTGCAGATGTGATGTCTTCCGGCACACATAGCCAGTATGTGGACTGAATGAGGATGGATCTCAACAGAATAACACATTTTACCCTGTGAAGCTCACCACAACTGGACACAAAAGTTCTCTCTCTTTACTTACAGCACCAGTGGTACCTATTGTGGCTTAACATCCTCCAACGTCTCCCTTCACAACACTGCCAAGTGCACTGTTTTGTCTCCAAACCTTTGCTTCACACCAACTAAAATTACCAAGGTTGGTTTCTTGGTTATTCACCCCATGGACATACACCCTGAGACTGTTGTGATGGAGCTGCCACATTTTTCTGCACCAGTTCCATCCCTCATTCTGGACTTATACCCTCTAATGGATTGGAAGACCAACCACCTGATTATGATTAGTAATAACATGGATGAGAATCTACAAAATTTGGATGCACTCTTCTCCCCGGGAGATGATCATTGGATTTACTAAAGTACCTGGTGGGAACTTTGTTTTACAGCATTGACTCTTAGGAAAGGATAGGATAGTATAGGATAGGAACTTTATTTGTATAGCGCTCCTACCCTGAGGCTCAGAGCGCTTGACAATAATGAACATACATATAATACATATTAAAATTTACATATGAAGCAGAGACAAACAGTTCTATCTATCCTAGTCTCAAGAATAAACAATATTCCCCCCCAAAAATATGAATGCTTATTATGACCATAATCTCAGATACAAAATACAAGTCAGTAGTGTAATAAATTTAAAATGTCAGCAGGCGATAATGTTTATTATTAAATCAGATTAAACGCCCACTCAAAGATCAATGTTTTTAGGCCCCTTTTAAAGGCTTCCAACGAGGGTGCCTCCCACAGATATTGAGGTAATGTGTTCCACAGGGTCGGTGTGGCAATTGAGAATGCTCGGTCACCTGATTGCCGCAACCTAGCTCTGGGAACCATCAGGAGGCAACCCTCAGAGGAACGGAGAGCCCGAGATGGGCGATGAGGAATCAGAAGGTCTTTCAGGTAGGCTTGCCCCCCCCCACAGGGCTTTATAGGTCAGTAACCCGACCTTGAAGGAAACCTTCCACCTCACTGGCAGCCAGTGCAGTTTGAGGAGGACTGGTGTGACTTGGTCAAATTTTGGAATACTAGTCAACAACCTTGCCATCACATTCTGCCCCAGCTGCAGCTGGCGAAGGTTGCCTCCAGATACCCCCAGGTACAGGTGTAACCCCTAGGTGGTGCTATCCCAAGGGCTACCACCCCTGCCTGTGTGGCTAGTAGCAGGTTAAAGGGCCTGAGTTCTGAAACGGGTGCCTCCACCAGGAGGTCAGGGTTGGTAGTGGTCAAACTCACCTGGGCACAGCCCTCCGGGACACTGTAACCCCCCCTCTTTCCCTTCTAGTGGCCTGAGCAATATATGATAATCACTTTCACAGTACCCCTTGTACACCATACCAGTACCCACACTGTTTGTACTTACCACCAGGGCTGGTTCCTCTGGCTCGACCCTGGGGACCCCCTGTAAAACAAGGTTATGCACAGTAAATAGTAACAGTACAGTACTCTTGGCACAAACTGGAACCACAGTCAGGTTAAATGCAGCAAAAAAGTCAGATCTGATTTATTCAGGGGACTTGAACAAGGAAGGGGCGTAATCAGGTTGATTGGCTTAAAGGCTATATTAATCAAACAGTTATGCATGCGCTTTAAGTCCCCACACAGTCACATGCTCTGGGTACCCAGGTAGGAAAATGGTGGGCTAGCCAGGAACATTGCAGCTGGTTGGGGCCCTGTGATGGAAGAAAGCAACATGCACAACACACACTACTTGTAATCCGGAGCCGGAGGGCTCAGTTCATGAAAGAAAAAAAGCAACAAGACAATCAGATGACAACACTTTAGAGTTAGCTGTTGTTGCAGGGAGCTACCCTGATGTTTAGTCATGATACCCAATACTGGACACAGGCAGGATGAAACAGAAACTGCAGGTTGTTGAGCTGGAGTGCTTGGAGAAGTGGGGCCCACACGAATCACCAAGGTCGTCGTTCCTGTTAAAGTGTTGAGCAGCGGGCTGATCCCCAGGCAGGTGTCTCGTCGATGGCTTTATCTATGCAGTGGGTAGTTGGGCTGGGCCAATGTGACAAAGCCCAGGCCCAATGGAGATGATCTTGGATTCAGTCTGTGGGGCTGGATGCTGCTTCCAGCAAGCAGAATATAGTTTAAACCACAGTGGGGAACCAAATCGTGACCCACTAGCAGCACACAGCACATTTACATGTAAGGAAATTCTAATGCAGCTTCCAGCAAACAAAATACAATTCAAATCACAGTGGAGAACCAAATCACGACCCACTATAAGCACACAACACATTCACATGTAAGGAAATTCCACTGTACCAGGCAAATGGCTCTCCGGTCGCAATTACAGAGTCTCTGCACAATCCGGGAGTTCAGAGGTGGCTGGAAGTCCAGACAGACCGATTTCATTCAGCAAATCTTCGGTCTTCTTCAGGTAGGAGCCTGGTCACAATTCAGTGGCTTATTTCATTCTCCAAGTTCTGATTCAGTCTGAAAAAGGCACAAGTTCCCTCTCAGGGACAGCAGGCAGGCATGCAGGCCAAAACTCAGGCCTTTCCACAGTTCTTCCACACAAATCCACTATAGATTGCTGCTCGAACTACCTTGAGCTGTTACTTCTTCACTTCCCAACTTAGATCTAACTGAAACTGCAAGCAGTGTGGGACTTTCCCCAAGATCCAAAAGGTTCGGTTGGCTGATCTGTTTGTCAGTCACAACAAGGGCTCCCCCTCCAGGTTATTTTAGGCACCAAAAGCCCAGAACTACAATTCCTACAAGTTTTGGCCTCCACCAGCCCCTGTAGGCAGGCTCCATTTTAGAGTCCCAAATGTACTGATTGCCCATTCTGCAGTCCAGGACCAAGACGATGGAAACAAAACAGAACTGTCCATGCTGCAAAGAAGGCAGGTTAGAACAAACTGCAATGTTATTACTACTCTAACAAATGATCAGCAAACAAGTACATCTTCTAACAGAGCTCCCTCTCAGATTAATTATGACTGCAATCCAGGCAGCTCTTAAAGAGACAGTACACAGAGGCGATACAGGCACTCTCTGGCAATACATTTAAACTGCTAAAATGCAGAACACCAGCCTGACAGTGAGCATTTAGGCAAGCTCAAGGAAGACTTTTTGGGAACCCCCATTTGTAGGGGGGTTACACAGGCATTGCAGTAGTCCAGCCTGGATGTGACAAAGGCATGTGCTAGGGTGGGTAGGTTGTCAAATGGTATCAAGGCTCGGATCTGGGTAATGTTCCTCAAGTGGTTAAAAAACACTCTTTTCTATGACCAGCACCAGATCCTCAAGTGTCAAACCATCATCCAGGACCATGCCCAGATCCTTTAACCGATTGGAGGGAACAAGGGGAAAAGCCCAGGACTAGCCCGGGGGGGCTCCCCAAGTCCCCTTTCATCACAACAATGGCCTGGCTCCACCATTAATACCTCCATCTTGTCTGGGCTGAGTCACAGCCAGTTGTGTGTCATTCAGTTCTGGATCTCCTCCAGGCAATTGTTAATCACTGAGTCCGCCACCTGGTTTCCAGGTGCACAAGACAGGT
Organism: Neoceratodus forsteri; assembly: GCA_016271365.2. NCBI lineage: Eukaryota > Metazoa > Chordata > Ceratodontiformes > Ceratodontidae > Neoceratodus > Neoceratodus forsteri. Next base: position 517,955,985 of record CM028137.1, read on the forward strand.
ATGCCTGGGTGTCATTGGCATAGCAATGAAAACCCAGCCCATACTACCTGATAATGTCTCCAATGGAAACATGTACACCATGAACAAGGGTGACAGGACCAACCCCTGTGGAACACCACAGGACAGTGGCATCGGGTTAGATGAGGCTAACCCCATCATCACCCTTTGCACCCTGTCTGTGAGGAAGGACCTAAACCAGTTGATGTCTGTTCCAGTCAGTTCAACCCAGTTCCGCAGGTGGCCCAGCAGCACCTCGTGAGCCATGGTGTCAAATGCCACCAAGAGATCGAGGAGGACTAAAATGGTACGCTCTCCCCTATCCCTGTTGTTCAATATCTGCCACTTTCATTATGATATGCATGATTTGACCTTCGAAGTGTCTGCTACCCAACACTACTAGATGGACCCATACTTTGCAAGCTATGCATAACATGAGTGTCATGAATCATTTGTGATCCCCATACTGTATGTAGTCACTATGAGTATCAAAGGGGGGGGCTATTGGAATTCATGTATTTATGATCAAGGCCACTGGTTTGGGGTTTTTACTGGAAAACCCGGTATAATTCCAGAATTAGGGCTGCCTGAACACTGGTAAAAATAACGATTTCATGGAATCTGCCATTTTATACTAGAACAGTAATTCTTCAAAACTTGTATTTTTCTTATAATTCTTCCTGTACTATTTTCAATTTGCTTTATTTAATATTCTGTATATTAAGCCTTCTTTTATTCTAATTATTTATACACATACTAAGAGAATGACAACAGAATCCCGGTAAAATCCAGAAATTTGAGTAACAATCACTGGGGCAATTCTGGAATCTGAAGTCTTGAAAATGGAATTTCATTGTTTTAATCACCATAAATCAATGGCCTTGTTTATGATGATGTATCTCTGCTAATTTTCTGTGTATGTGCAGTGTGTGTGTGTGCATATGTGTGTGTGTCTGCATGCATGCGTGTGTGTATATGTGTGTGTGTGTGTGTGAGACAAGCTCCTGGTCTTAAAGCTTAAAGGCAAGATGGGGTCATGCACTGGAGACTAAACCAAAGCTGTATAATAATAGATCATTACTTTGCAGAAGTAAGTCTGGGCTCCTCTAGCTTGTAACCACAAGCCACCCCTCTACTCAAACTGGCAAACTGCCATTTTGCATCTTAATATCTGTGAGATGGTAAACAACTTGCATATAAAAAAAACACCAAAGGAGCCAGAATTCTGAATTGAGCTGAGCTGAACAGAACCCAGATGGATGACATGCCAAGCTCTCCAGCAGTACTACACAAGTCAATCTGCTTGTCCCAGAGGACCCAGATGGACTCTATTATGAATTGGACTCTTGATTTTCATGAACTGATCTGTAGCCACTGGACTTTGGTAGATATACTATACTGGTGCAGGTTGAGTGGAGTGCTCAGTGTTAAACCCAGTTTATGTACCCTAATAACTTTGGTAGCATTCGATGAAATAGCCCAAATATGTGCATGCATGGTTAGGCTGGCAGAGTCTCAAGATGTGAAAAGATTTGTGATGACACCTTGTGCAGTTTCTGAGATCTGGCTGCTCCTTATTTTGGAAATGTTTCTTTTTTCCTATACTTATGTTTTTTTTGTTTGCCTCTCACGCACAGCCTAGAAGGTACAGAATTTTTTCATAACACTTTCAGGGTAGAAATCCCCTGTGCTGATGTAATGCCTTTCGAAGGCTTTGTGAAAAAATATTAAATGGTTCCAGATTTATAAGGATTTTAAGTGTTTTTCTGAGTTGTTCTGATCATGTCAGTAGGGATTTTGGATAGCCCTCTGATAAAAAATGAAAATTATTTGGTTCATGAGAGCATTTTCCATTTGCATCACTAAGTTGACAAACTTGTCACATACCTCGAACAATACAGTGTTGACTGTGTACAGCAGCATGGCTTCTAGAAACTCCACAGCATCAATCACTGTTGGAATGCATCAACTATGTTCAGTGAGGCCAGTGGTGACCACGTGAGAGCTTTATACAGTATATATCGACTTCACTAAAGCTTTCGACTTGGTCAGCCATAAGCTCTACTTAAACTCCTTGGCCTGGGTTTGTCACAGAACACAGTTGACTGGTTCCATAACTATCTCACCAGTCACTCCTGCATGTGAAGATCGATAAATCTTTGTCTGAAATTAGAGGATTATCTATTTGTGCCCTCCAGGGCTTTGTCTTGGGCCCACTCCTATTTGGCCTCTTCATAAATTAGCTGCCTGATATCTATCAGATGGCCAATGTACTCCTCTATGCTGATGATACAGTCATCTATTCCAAAAACTCTGACCTTGGCAGCTTTACTGTCACTTTCCAAAAATAACTTTAGGTCACTTGAAACTGATTCTCTAACAACAAACTGGTCCTCAATGACAAAAAAACACAAAGACCATACTAGCCTCCCACAGAGGAAGAAAGTTCCACCCTTGGAGTAACTTTGGAAGACGTCTTTTGCACCCTGTGTTGACAGTCTGGTGGCCATAGTTAACAGAAGACTGGGTACCCTGTACCATAACCAGAGCAATCTCTTTCGGGTTGGAAGACACCCTACTTTGGCCAGCTCCTTTCTATCACTTTTAGATTATGGCTCCCTGCCTACACAGCTGTCTGTGACACGGTGCTAAACAGAATAAAACTAATCTGTAGTAAGGTGTGCCACTTTGTACTTGGTGCAGATAACTACACTCATAGTGGTACCATTTACACACTCACTAACTGACTACCTTTACCCAGAAGAATAAAACTGCAGACCTGTTTGCTAGCCAAAAAGATGCTCTTGTACTTAACACTCCTTGTTTAACAAATGACTTCTGCACCATCTCAAACCAATACAACACCAGAAACATGGACAGAAATGCCCTTAACCCTTCTTTCTGGCATACTCAGCTGGGCAAGCGGTCATTTGCCGTCAGGGCTGCTAATAGGTTAAATGAATTGCATGACTCACTGCTGACTCTCCCCTAGTTTAATCAATTTAAGAGAACTTTGTGGTCTGCCTTTGCAGTCCAGTGCAATTGTAACCGTTAAACAGTTTTTTTTTTAATTTACATTTATTGATTATGTAAAAAAAAAAAATGTATACAATGCACATATCCAGGGTGTCACAAGCCCAACCTCAGGGGCACGGCAGAACTTCCTGTTTGCAGAGAGGATCCCCTTTTTATAGAACTTGTGAGCAGTTGTAGGGTTCAGGAAGAATAACCAGTCTTCCTTTTCCCAGTGGGAGGGTGGAAACTGTCATTTTGAGTTCCCTTGACTCTGTAGTACGTTCGAGTTTGAATCCTACCACTGCCTCTTGCCTAAGAGTTTTGTAGGATAGCCGAGTGGCCACTATCTTCGTTATCAAGGCACACAGTCTTTTACAAAACCCTTCTGTTAAAATGTTAGCTCACACAATCAGACCCCAGGCAGAGTTGATAAGAAAAATCATAAAAAATTACTTAAATAAAAACAACATAGTAAATTCTACAATTTGGAAGATCTTTGAACTGCAGACAATACTAAAAATAACACTGGATGGTTTATAGAAAACACTATATATTGTTGTTCTAAACTATACCTTATTCTGAGCTTTCAAAGTCCAGAAAAGTGTCCTTTTTGAGAATAACCTTCTCTCTGTGTGGGTGTGTTGTTGAGGCACAGGTCAGGAAGCATAGAGAAAATCCAGGAGCAGTTGTAAAATTCCAAAAAACTGTTTATTTGTAGTTGCAGTAAAATAAAATAAAATAAACCTGTTTAGAATAACTATATACAGAAGCAAAATAAAATCTCTTGTAAAAAAAATATACCTTGCAGCTCAGCTTAGCTGTTTTTTATAAGTCTTTTTCAACCCCCATCCTTTGCAAGCATCCTGTTCTTTGTAAATGTCGGGAGCTGGTAGAACATTGAGAACTTCCTGAGGTCCCCACAGTAACTGCAAAAGGCTCAGGCATTTGCACTCAAATAAACAGCAACACAATTTTCTAAACAAAAGTGATCCCAATATCAGCTACATTTCCATACATTGATTCTCATATATTTTATATTAGCAGATATAGATATGCAAGGGAGGAAGAACAGACAGCAAGAGAAAATAGAGAAACAGTGAGAGGCAAAGGATTGTGAGACTGTTCGGGTTGATCAAGTCCAAAGCCTCACAGGAAAATTTGGTTGCGCAGCCAGACAGAGAAGAGAGAAAAGGAAAGAATACAGATACTTGCATTTAAATACTTTCTCCAAAACAAATGGGATAAGGTCCTATTCTACCCTGTCACAAGGTGAAGAAAAGTTCTTTGGAAAACACAAGCTCTTGTTGGAATTAAAAATCAGTCTTGGAGTGTTCTTTTTCAAACCTCAGGGTTTATCTTGCAGAGTGAAGTCCTTGTTCCCAAATTCTGACTTAAAATAAGAATATCTGTTTAGCATGTGAAAAATCAGAGCAGATCTATCCGGTCCACAAGTTGGAATTCCTCGCCCTAAAATGGGCCATAGTTAACCAGTTTCATAAGTACCTCTGTGGGGCAAAAATATTAGTGAAGACCGACAATAAACCACTGACCTATGTGCAGACTTCAGCTAAATTGGACGTCACTGGGCACTGGTGGCTTTCTGCCTTATCAACTTATGATTATGCTGTTGAATACAGACCGGGACTAAACTACATTGATGCTGACACCCTGTCATGAAGGCCAGCTTCCTAGGACAATTGGGTCAGATTGTACTGAACCTGACATCAAAGCATTATGCCCAAAGTTTGATAAAGATGAACAAATGTCTGCGGACACAGTGGACTGCCTAGTAGATTGCTTGGGCCCTCCTGATACCTGCATACCGAATGCCTATTGCCATTTCTCTGCTTTAGATATTAGTGCACTACCTCAGTTCGATAATGACAGTATTTAGTGGCCTCAATCCCAAGATCCCATGATTCAACCAGCACTTGACGCCCTGCGTGCAGGGAAAGATGTGTCCAAGTTGTGTTCCCCTGACTTGCTAACTGCTCTATTGTTCAAGGAGGGCCCCAGGTTAAAGTTGCATGATCAATTGTTATACAGAGAGACAGTGGATCGTCGAGGTCAAGTAGACAAGCAACAACTTGTCCTACCCACGGCCTTTAAGCAGCTGGTACTGAGGTCCCTCCACAATCACATGGGGCACCTCGGTATTGACAGAACTCTCGACCTGGTACAATCCTGATTCTACTGGCCAAAGATGGGGGCAGATGTTGAGAATCATGTCAAAACTTGCAGTTGCTGCCTCCAGCAGAAAGCTTTGCCCCAGAAAGCTGCCCCACTTGTCAACATCACTACCAGTGCCCCCATGGAACTGGTCTGCATAGACTTTTTTTTTAATCTTTTTCCCTCCGATCGTGGCTCGTGGGAACTGTCTCAGGCAACCATATCCCTGTGCCTACCCACCTGAGGTTCTCTGCGGTCTGTGCCTTCTCTCTCCCCCCCTGCAGCCAGCACCCCCGTTTGACCCACCCGGGGAAGGTAGCCTGACTCCTTACCTTGGGCTCTCTTGAAAGGCAGACTCTGGCTTGCATGTGGGGCCTGGGTGGAGGAGTAGTGTGGGCAGTTGAGATGAACCCTGTGCTGGGCATGGAGGGTAGGTGCTGTCACCTATCCCAGTGAGCCATGGTTTTCCTTGTTCTGTCTGCACTCAGAACTCCCCATATGTGCACCCCCCGACACTTGGTGCATGACAACCCTGTCAGCATTGGGCATGCTGTTACATGCTGCCTGCACTTCTGCGGCAGCCCTGATCTCCACCAGGGGCCGCCGGAGCGCCGAGCTCCCCAATGTCCTCTCCCCGGGATGGGAGAGCAGCCCTGTGGGCACTCAATCCCATCCCTCCCCTGCCAAGCCCCGGCACCCAAGCTCGCTCCCGAACTCGGGTCACTGGTGTGGCATGAGGTGTGGCATCCAGCACCTCAACCCTCAGCGCCACCGGGCCAGACTACATCAACTTCTTGTGCTTAGAACCTGACCAAAAGAACATTGGCAATGTGTTGATAGTTACTGATCATTTAACATGGTGCACACAAGCCTTCCCAACTAAAGGTCAAAAGGCCTCTACCGTGGCCAAGGTGCTAGCCAAGTTCTTTGTCCACTATGGTGCCCCCCCAGCGGATCCATTCTGACCAAGGCAGAGACTTTGAAAGTAGGTTAATCAAATAAATGCTCTCTTTGGGGGGTGCGGAAGTCAAGAACCACCCCCTATCACCCACAGGGGGACCTTCAACCAGAACTTTAACCGCACCCTTCTGGACATGCTGGGTACCCTCCATCCAAAAGACAAGCATAAGTGGAGCCAGCAGATCAGCATCTTGGTACACGCATATAATTGCACCAAAAGTGACGCTACTGGGTTCTCCCCCTACCACCTCATGTTTGAGAGGGATGCCTGACTGCCAGTTGATGTCTGCTTTGGGGTTTCTCCAGATGGGGTCCAAGCTGAAAACTACTTGTAGTGTGTACAGAAATTGAAAGATCAGTTGAATCATGCCTATCAACTAGCTCAAACTATGGCTGCTAAGCAAAATCTTGCCAACAAAGAAAGACATGATCGATGAGTAAAAGCCCAGGAGTTGTTGCTTGGAGATAGGGTACTACTAGACAGTTTGGGACTGCATGGAAAACACAAAATTGCTGATAGATGGCACCATCTTCCTCATGTAGTAGTTGGTAAATTGGATGATCTGCCAGTGTACAAGGTGCATCCAGAAAATAATTCCAAAGCTGTTAAGACCATGCACCGCAATCACTTGCCGCCCATCGGCCAAGTTGTTATTGATGCTGAACCAACACCTTTCACCCTTCACCCAGTCTCTGAGAGTGAAATCTTACGCTTACTTAAGTCCATCTCTCCTGCTGGATCGTCAGGGGCAGATGTACTCTTACCAAAATTCCTTAGAACCGTTGCACCGTCTATAGTCTCTTCAGTGACTAGACTTTTCAACCTGTCTCTTCTTATAGGACATGTCCCTTCCCTCTGGAAGATTGCTCGAGTTGTACCGGTCTACAAAAAGGGGGACACCACTAACCTGGATAACTACTGCCCTATTGCCATCCTCTCCACCCTCTCTAAAATACTGGAGAAAATTGTTGCTACCCAGGTCTCAGATTACCTGTACTCCTTCAAACTCCTCACCCCTGACCAACATGGTTTCTGACGTGGGCACAGTACATGCACTGCTCTCATACAGTTTACAAATGATGTCAGACTCACTATGGACAAAGGCTCTCTCACTGGGGCTACTTTTGTTGATCTTACAAAAGCGTTTGATTTAGTTGACCACCCGCTGCTCCTATCAAAGTTGTCATCCCTAGGCTTCTCACCCTCTGTCACCACCTGGTTCCATAATTATCTTTTAAAGCAGCAACAATTTGTCCAGATCGGAGATGCTAAGTCCCTCTTGCTCCTACTTGGATTGGAGTGCCCCAGGGTTCGATTCTTGGTCCTCTCCTGTTTACAGTCTTCATAAATGACATCCCACCGCTCACTGGTGCTTGCTCAGGTCTGCTATATGCAGACGATTTTGTTCTTTACTCATCCTCCTCAAACCTCTCAGAGATCAACCTGAATCTCAATAGTAACTTCAATACCATTCAGAGCTGGCTATTGCAAAACAAGCTTGTCTTAAACAAAAAAAAAAACAGTGACTATGCTCTTCGGTTCAGGTTCAAAAATTCGGTCCTGCACCCAGCCATTAAGCATCAGAGCGCTTGATGGCTCTCCCCTTAACACGTTACCTCTTTTAAATACCTAGGAGTAACCCTTGATCCTGCCTTGTATTTTGACCTGCACTTAGCCTCAGCTATTAAATCTGTCAATATTCAACTTGGACTGGCATATAAGGCGAGGCATAGCCTAACAACCTCGGCGAGGATGGCCATTGCACAGGGGATCCTGAGACCCAAATTAGCATATGGGTTAATAGCCTTTCCGGCAACTACTGGAGGGCTCCTCCGAAAGTGGGATGTCTGCTACAACAGCATTTGCCGTTTTGCTTTGTCTTTGCCCAAACTTGCTCACCGATGCACACTATACTCCAGTCTGGGATGGTTTACCCTCTCAGCCTCCGACAGTTTACTTCATACTGTTTTATAAAGAATATAATCTCCTCCCAGATACCTGACAGAACTGGCTCTACTGCTCAAACCTGTGACTTCTGCCTACCCACTGAGATCAGCTGACAAATCCCTTCTCGTCCAACTGAGATGTAAAACCAAAATGGGGGAGAATGCTTTCTTTAGCTGGGCCCCTAAACTATGGAACTCCCTTCCACTGAGTCTAAGAATCTCCCCTTCTCCACACAGCTTCAAACAGGAGCTTTGTATGGCTCTTCTAAGCTCTGAACCTTGCTCCTGTCCTCTATCCACCCACTCCTGTACTGGTTCCAACCTCTACTACTCTCAAACCTGCCTGGAAATCTTGTCATTTCCTCTCTTCTAGCACTTACTCACTAGTTGTATGACTTATGACTGTTAGTTATTTGCACTTATATTTCTGTTTTGTTACTACATATAGATTCCTGCAAATGTACTGTAATTTGTTGAAAATTTTGTATAAGTGTACTATGTCTGACTTCTACTTGTCCCATGATGTTTTCTCATATCTACTATTGTCTATGTGCCCTTTGTTGTAATCTCCCGGGTCGTACCTGAAAATAGGCAGCTGTGCTGTCTAGTGTACATACCTGGTTAACAAAATAAATAGGTGTAACCCCCCTGCAAATAGGGGTTCCCAAAAGTCTTCCAGGAGCTTGCCTGAATGCTCCAAGTCTGCGCGGTGTTCGATGTATGAGCTGTTTAAATGTGGTTCCAAGAGAGTGCTATTTGAGCCTCCACGTACTGTCCCTTTAAGAGCTGTCTGCTTGCAGACTTAATTAGTTTGTATGGGGGGACTGTGTAATTAATGCTCGAATCCTGCCCGAGCTGCTGCCAATTCGCTCTGTTTCAGCCGTCCCTACATGTGCAGAGGGAGCCTTGTTGAAAGATATAACTGTTTACCAGAAATCATTTAGAGTGACTGAAAAAATGTAGTTTGTCTAACCTCTCTTTATTTTAGCACAAACTGTTTCAGTGTAGCTCTTTCATTTTTGTCCTGAACTGCTGTGCTGGGCCAATTGGGTTAAGGGAGCCCTAAATGGAGCCTGTGGATGAATCAGAACTTGGACTCTTAATTTTGAGCCAGCCACAAGGGGATTGTATGGGCAGTGACTCTGGGAAATGTAGTTTTGACCTTGGCGCCTTTTTCCACCAACAGAGGGAGTCTTATTGTGAGTGACAGCCAAACCAACCAACAGAATGGTGTGGAGCTAAAGGAAATGCCCTGCTCTGTGACTGGAAAGCTCAGATCAGTTGTGACAGTGAAGAGAGAAGGAGCTCTGTGCTTCTGCAGTGTATAGTTTTGCGTTGGAAGCGCGTATGAGGCCCTGAGGTTTGCCTGCAGTCGTTGCAAGTGTCAGTTTGGACTGAATCCAATTGTGAGGAGAAAGAAGGAAGTCTGAAGAGTGGAAACCAGGCTCACCTTGTAGAAGACTGGAGAAATTGCTGAATCACACTTGGTCTGTCAGGAACTGAAGCTACTATGTGTGCTCCTGGGTATTTTGCAGTAATTGCGATCGGGATTGAGGAGCAGCCTACCTGGTATAGTACTTTCCTTTTACACATGCATGTGCATAGTGCTTGTGGGGAATCGCTATTTCCAATCCCCCATGCTGTGTGCTGTGTGCTGAAGCTGGAAGCAAACCCCAGCTTAGCTTGGACTAAATATGTTTGCTATCAACTGCAGTGAGGTCCAGTCACAAGGACCTTGTCTCCATGCCCTGGTGTTCTGGCAACCCAGAAGAACATCTACCATCCGGTCCTCAGCTTGGGTATTTTGAGTACAAATCAGGGTACTCCCCTGCAGTCTGTTTTCAATCACAAGTGTGTCATCTAATTCTTGTTGTTTCCCCTGCTTCATGGACTGAGCCATCCGGCTCCGGATTACAATTGGGTGTTGTGCATATATTTTCTCCTACAGGGCCCCATCCATCTGCACCTGCTGGTCAACCATGGGCAACGGACCTGGCTAGGCCCCCCCAGCCTGGGTACCCAGAGTGTGACTTTTCAGACCCCGTATGTGTGCACAGTACTGTGATTTAATGCCACCAATTAACCTGATTTCCCCCTCCCGTGTTACTGCCCCCTAAATAAATCAGATTTGTTGTTGTTATACTATATACTGCCTGTGGTGTTGGTACTTATGGAAACAGTATTGTGTTTTGCTGTGTATGTTGTTTAACCTTATTTTACAGGGGGTCCTCAGAGACATGCTGCAGAATCAGTCTCGAGGGTAAGTGGCATCTATATGAGTGAACAGTGTATATACGTGGGGTATTGGGGCTGTAATTCTGGGGTATTGTGTGAGCCACTAGAGGGAATAAAAAGGGGGTCTCAGTGTCCCAGAGGGCTGTGACCATGCTAGTCTAACCACTATAAACTCTGACCTCTGGGTGGAGGCAACCGCCATAGGACCTAGGCCCCTCAACCTGTCCGTAGTCAAACAGGCAGGGGTAGTAGCCCTTGGGATAGCGCTACCTAGGGGTTACATCAATCAATAAAACACTTAACACTTCTCCTGGGCCAGTGACTTGTGCTGCTACAAAGAGGGAACAGCCAACCTGTCCATGTTGTTCCAGAACTCAGGCCTTCCCCTCAGCAGTCCCAGAGTGATAGTGATGACTGTTCGTCTGTCTCTGATGAGAGTGACTGTGATAATGCCTATTATCTCTCATATGAACTGAGTCAGTTGTTTCGAAGCAATCCTATGCAGAATCGTGGGGATGAAACTGGGCCTTCAGAACTGCCTAACCCCACAGCTTCTTCCCTTGACCCAATGCCCCCTGAAAGTGAGGTGCAGAGTATCACATCTGAGGTTGCGGACTCTCTGTGTCTTGTAGAACTGTTTGACTTGCCCAAAGAAGGGGCTGATGGCCTGAGTCTCCATGGTGACATACCAGAACTTGAAGAACACTATGAAAGTGTTGACAGCACCCCTTCAGTGCTGCAAAGTCTAATTGTACCAGAGTCTTCTCAGAATGAGCAACCTGGACCCCTCTTCAGAAGATGATAACGAGCAAAGTAATGTGGAAACAGAGTCTGCAGAGCAAGAAGCTGATAGTGTTCTCAATCTGGACATTCCAACAAGTGCAGAGGCATCCCTCACTACAGGAGGAGAAATCAATGCCAGAGCCTGTGTCTGTTCCCCCTAGAAAATCTGGGTGACCTGTTAAGCCAGTGCTACATTTTAGTTATGATTCCATTGGAAGGCCTGTGGACTTGCCTCTCAGTGTGGTCCATAAAGGTGTTTCCATTTCCAAGAGCTCAGTGCCCAAACTAAGCTTGACTACCACCTCCCGATTAATTGTTCTTCCCTCAAACCATGGTGTCCCTGTCCCATCTAGCCCCAAGTTAGTTGATAGGGAAGGGCCCCCTTCTACATTGTTTACTATGCAAGAAATTATAACGTGAAGTCATAGGTAACTGCTCATCATATGTTACTCATAATAGAATAAGTATAGAATATATGAAACAGGCATACGTATTATCAATGAAGATATGGTGTAGTGAAATATAATGAAATGTATAGTAATGTGATACATTTGTGTTGACTGATGCATCAGATATGATTTCCATAGTATGCTAATGTCACGTATATCTTGTATATATTGCTTCTTCAATATTGTGATGGTGTAGACTTGACGCGGACGCCAAGTGTTTCCAGGCAGAGAAGGGTGTAACCCTCCTACAAATGGGGGTTCCTGAAAGTCTTCCTTGGGTGTGCTGATTACTATTAGTATAGTAATTTATTTGTAGTTTGTCTAGCCTGCTTTCTTTGCAGCATGGACAGTTCTGTTTATCACTACCATCTTGGTCCTAGACTGCCAGAATGGGTCAATCAGTACCTTTGGGGACCCTAAAATGGTGTCTGTTCCCAGGGGTCTTGTGGGAGTGAATTTCTGTAGGAATTGTAGTTTTAAGACTTTGGTGCCTAAATGCACTTGGAGGGGGAGCCCTTGCTTTCACAGACAGATGAATCAACGAATCGAACCTTTTGGACCGAAGGGAAATTCCCAAGCTGCCTGCTGCAGTGAGTCAGTCTGGAGGTAGAGTTTGGAGAGTGAACAGTTCGAGAGATTCGAGTAGCTGCTTCTGTGTATTTCGTGCAGAAGATTGGTGGAAAGGCTGAGTTTGGCCTGTCTGCCTGCTGTCCCTCGAGAGGGAATCCTTTGAAAGGCTTAGCAATTGGACTGTATCCAAATTGGAGTGTGGCAAAGCCACTGAAGAGTGACCAGATTTAAACCTGAAGAAGACCGAAGAGTTGCTGTATGCAATCAGCCTGTCAGGACATCCAGTTGCCACAGAATTCCCGGTTTTGCTCAAAGACACTGATATTGCTGCCGGACTGCTATCCGCCTTGTGGTATGGTGATTGCTTTACTATAATTGTGCTGTTTTCTACTAGTGAGTCATGATTTGGTTCCCCATTGTTTAATTGTGCCACGCTTGTTGGAAGCTGCATACAGTCTTCCCGGACTGATATCCGAACTGTCTTACCTGGTCTGGGCCCTGCCGCACTGGCCCAGCCAGCTACTTCAGGCGCAGAGAACACCATCGACGAGAGACCTGCCTGGGGATCAACCCCCTGCTCACCATCATGAACAGGAACAACACCACAGTGAATTGGCTGGGCCCTGCTTCTCCTGGCAAACCAGCAAATCATCTTGCAGTCTCCATTTCTTCCATCCTGTGTCCTGTATCGGGTAGCGTGAGTAAACACCAGGGTAACTCCCTGCAACAACAGCTCAATCAAAGTGAGTCATCTGATTTAATTGTTTTGTCTAATTATCACAAACTGAGCTTCCTGGCTCCGGATTACAAATTGTGTGTGGTTGTGTATGCCTTTTCTTTTTATCACAGGGCCCCAACCAGCTGCGACACTGTCCTACCCCGGCAACGTTCCAGGCTAGCCCACCTTACTTCCAACTGGGTACCCAGAGCTGTGACTGTGCAGGGACTAAAAGTGCATGCATAATTGCCTGACTAGATCAGTTTTAGAATCAATCAACCTGATTACGCCCCTCCCTTGTTCAATTCCCCTGAATAAATCAGATCTAACTCTTTTTGCATGTAATCTGACTGTGTTTCCAGTTTGTACCAAAAGCACTGTACTGTTGTTATTTCCTGTGCCTAACCTTGTTTTACAGGGGGTGTCCAGGGTCGAACTGGTGGAACCAGCCTTGGTGGTAAGTGCAAACAGTGTGGGGATTTGTATGCTGAATAGGGGCTACTGTGAAAGTGTCTGTTGAATATTGTCTAGGCCACTAGAGGGGAAAGAGGGGGTTACAGTGTCCCGGAGGGCTGTACCCAGGTTAGCCTTGTTACTAACAACCCTGTCTTCTGGGTGGAGGCACCCGTTTCAGTACCCAGGCCCCTTAACCTGCAACTAGCCAAGCAGGCAGGGGTAGTAGCCCTTGGGATAGCACCACTTAGGGGTTACATTAGTGTGTTTTTTCCCTTGCCCAGGCCATATACCAAACCACACAGTACAGTGATCACTTATTCCCAGGGGACTATCAACTATGACATCTGCAATGCTGCCCCTGTTTCTAAATACCAGGTCCAGCACTGGCCTGTCTACAGTGGTTTCTATAACCAGCTGCCTGAGAAATGCCCCATGTAGGAAGTAGAGGTTAGCACTGCTTCTTCTTGTAGCTGCAGCCAGAATGCTCCAGTCTAAATTTATGGAGATGTACGTCCCCCAAAATCAATAATTCCCCCTTGCCTGCCATTTTGCTAATGGCCTCCCTGAAAGCTCGGTCTAATTCCTCCACCCGTGTTGATGGTCTGTACACCCCCCCTGCAAATAAAGGCCCCTGACCCTAACTCTTGGCTGACCCATAGTAACTTTTTATTTATTTATTAAACTTGGATTAACACCTTTGAGCTGAAAGCTCTTTATATAGGTTCCACGTCAGAGGATAACAAACAGAAAACAAATAGGTTGCCAGAAGGCGGTAAGCACATTAACAAAGTTACAGTGTAATAGGGGTTAAAACACGACAAATCACAGCTAACATGAAGAACTAAAGTGAACAAGTTAGAGTGGCATTGTACAATGTATGCCATTCCTTAGCCCCTGGTGTCCCTGTAACTCAGTGGCCTTTGTACTTTCCCTCACATATAAAACAACCCCCCCGGCTCCACCTTTCCTCCCTGTCCTGTCCTTCCAGAACATTGTATAGCCCGGTATGGCTGCTTCCCAGCTGTGGTTGTTGGTGCATCATGATTGTTATGGCCACCAGGTGATGGTCTGCCTCTGCAATCATTGCTTCAAGGTCAGTAATCTTGTTTCCAAAGCTCCTTGTATTGGCACATGTGACTCTCTATTCTTCTCTTCCCTCCCTCTCCGCACTGTTACCCCTTCCAACTTCCATCCTGCACTCCTTCCATTTCCCGAGTCCTGCCCTCTCCTTTTTCTCTGTCCCTTTGCTTGCTCTCCTTATCATGTCTCCCAACTTTAATTCCACTTTCTGACCTGCCTGCCTTGCTCTCCTCCTTGTCTTTCTCCCTCTACCCCTGGGAATTCCTTCCTCCTGGGCTTCTCTTCCCTGCTACTCTAGTCTTGGGGGGGGGGCAGTCTCAGCCTTTTTCAGTTTTTCTGCCTCCCCCTTGGCTACTTTAAATGCCCATCAAAGTAGCATCTAAACCTTCTACTCTGGACTGTTGTTCTCCTCCAGGATGAATGGAGTCCACCTCTTTTTATAAAGGTCTCCATCCCCCCCCAGGTGGGACCTCAGTTCGCAATGTAGCCAAAATCCTCCTGCCTGCATCATACCTTTGACCAGGGTTTTTTACAAACCAAAACAAAAGAAAACTGTATCAGTGCTGCTTGGTGTCTCAAACCCACTCCCGAGGGCTGATATGGTGCATCCTATGGTTATGTCTCCTGCCAGTCAATTCCACAATGTAATTTACGTCATTGATCTGTCGGACTACCTTATATGGTCCCTCCCACTCAGCCTGCAGCTTGTCCTTCCAGACTGGGATTAAGACCATTACTTCCTGACCTGCACTGTACATGCAAGCTCTGGCTATGCGATCGTACCAGACTTTTTATTTCTGCTGGACAGCTGACAGGTTGCTTTGGGCCATTCCCATAAGCTCCTTCAGCTTCTCCCTACACTTAAGGACATACTTCACTATGGGAGTTTCCTGGGTGGCATGTTTGCCTTCCCAGTCTGCCTGGATCAAGTCTAGGGGCCCACGCACCCTGCATCTATATAAAAGTTCAAAGGTGGGGAGCCCTGTTGACTCTTGGGGCACCTCTCTGTATGCGAACAACAGGTGGGGAAGGTATTTCTCCCAGTCCCTCCCATGCTGTTCAGTAAATGCTTGGAGCATCGATTTTAGGGTACCATTAAACCTTTCCACAAGCCCATTGGCTTGTGGGTGATAAGGTGTTGTGCATCTCGACATCACCCCACACTTCTCCCACAAACACTTCATCAGGTCTGACATGAAAGTACCCCCTTGATCAGTGATAACCTCCTGTGGAAACCTGACAAGGGAGAAAATCCCTAATAAGGTGTATGCTACTTTGTCTGTCCTAAGTGAGGAGGGGCGACTGCCTCTTGTTATCCGGTGGTGTAATCTACCACCGTCAGGATAAACTTCTTCCAGGAGAAGCTTGGGGTACTCAAAGGTCCCACAATATCCATTTCTACCCTCTGGAATGGCCCCCCCACAATGGGCAAGGGAATTAGGGCAGCTTTGGTTTTACTACTTGCCTTCCCTATTTGTTGGCAAGGGTGACAAGACCTGCACTATTCCTTCACCTGCTGGGTGGAGTTGGGCCAATAGAAAATCAGGGACAATTGCTGCATGGTTCTCATGATGCCCAGATGTCTGGATATGGGGATATCATGAGCCATCCTGAGCAACCGCTCACGGTACCTCTGGGAACGACAAGCTGCCTGCCCATCACCCCCCCTCTCTATCCTCACATCCTGTGTATACAACAGTCCATTATCCCAAAATACCCTATGTCTTATGTTGTCTCCCTGTGTCCCATCAGATTCTGCACAAGCTCTCAGCCTCTCCAAACTGGGATCAGTCCTCTGAGCAGCTGCAAAATCTTCACATTTTTCCAAGGTCTGGGACATGTCCCCCTTCAGTTCCTAAACTGGGGTCCATAGCTCTAGTGTCAGGGCATTCAGGGTCACTGCCATCTCTAACCTTCTGACCAATTGTTACCGCTCCCTCCTCAGAGTAACTTTCTGTAACTGTTTTGTGAATTGCTACTTGCGGAAGTCCTACCTCCCATTCACTACTCTCCGTGTCAGGAGACACAGGCTGGGGAACCAGCCTCCTATTCTTTTCCACAGGGGCTTCTATGGGATTCAGGGAACTACAGTCGGCCTTTGCCATCTGACTGTGGTTAACCGCACACACCACCTACTTCTGTAGATTATTCCCTTTAATCACATCCAGGGCGAGGTTGTCTGCAACTGCCACCTTTTGCACCCACTCTCCTGTCTCACCCCAGTCCAAGAGAACATAAACAAGTGACAGTTTTCTCCTCCCCAGTGAATTCCCTTACTGTTACAAACTGATTAGGTATAAGCTGTTCATGCCCAACCAAATCCCCTTTTACTAAGGTAAGAGATGCACCCATGTCCCTTAACCCATGGGTCTGCACCCCATTTACAGTAACCGGGTGTGCTGTATTTGATGGCTGAAAATAAGTACTTTAAACACATCAGGGTCTTGGTAGTAAAGAAAACACATCACACTGAAATCTAGGCCTTCTCTGTTTACTTCCATTCAGCACAGACATAAGAGGAAAACTGTTCTCAACATGCACACAGGAAAAGTTACAGTAAATGCATTCCCTAAAGCTGTACTGTCTAACATTTCTTAAAGCTGCAATACACATAACAGAGTGTATGTGCTCCCTCATGTTTACAGGCATGCTTTCAAGGATACACAGTGCACCCAACTCTGTTTTTGTGCACCACTTTGTCCACTCTGTGCCTTTTTAGGACATTGTCTAGCAAGATGCCCTGGCTGTTTACAAAATCAACAGTCATCATTTCTTTTATCCGATAAATCCCTGTTTGGTAACCCGGGGCATCCCCCTTTCTGCAGAGGCTGTGAGGGTTTCAGCTGTTCTGAAGGCGTGCTTTTCCCTTTCTGCCCTGCCACACCTGCTCCACTTCTTGTCAGAGCAGGCCTCCTCCTGGCATAGCAGTTCGAGAGTTCAGCAGCTTGCTGTGCCATTTTTGGATCTCAGTCCACTAGCCAGGTTTTCAACTCTGCTGGGCAAGCCCAAGAGAACTGCTCTAAAAGTACAGCCTCCTCAATTTTCCCCACAGAGTTTGCTTCCACCCTCTCCCACTAATGTTTTAAAAACTGATGTTGCTTTGTGGTGAGTTCTTCAAAGCTCATGTCAGGGCTTTTTCAGAGTTTACGGAACTTAACCCTGTAGGCCTCAGGAGTCAGTTCAAACTTTTTAAACAAATCAGCTTTAAGTTTCTAATAATTGCTACTGTCCTGATTGTCCATTTGGCCTAGTGCCTCATGCCTTTTACCAATAAGTAGTGGGGATGGCTAGAAGCTCCAGGACTCCCTGGGTACCTTGCCTGGATACAGACCTTTTCAAACAAATTCAAAAATGCATCCATATCCTCCCTCTTTTTAAATTCAGCTATTAATTTTGAATTTAACTTATACCCCAGCCCTGGAGTTTCAGGTTCATCCCTACTACTTATCTCCTCTGGTACTGGTCGTTGGAGTCTTAGCTTCTCCAGTTCAAACTCCCTCTGTTGCTGTTTTCCTTCCGTCTTAGCTTCTGTCTGAAGCTGCTTGTCCTCGGCCTCTCTCTGATGCTGTTTTTCCTTTTCCCCTGCCTCTCTCTGAAGCTACCTTTATTTTTCCTGCATCTCCAGTTCAAACCTTTTCTGCTCGAACTCCCTCTGCTGCTGGGCTTCAAACTTTCTCTGCCCGAATTCCAGCTCCAATTTCTTCAACTCCAGCTGCAGCCTGATCCCTTCCAGCTCCAGCTTTGTAGTGGCCTTCCCCTGTTGCTGTGGCCCTGGGTTTCCTCTGGTCTCGCTGTCCCTCTCCCTGGAACTGGACACTGCAACTTCACTTGGCACCCCCCTGCCCAAGGTCTGGTCCCTTTCGGTCACTTGCTGTGACTTGAGGTTTGTGACAACTGCTTGCTTATCAGCTGCCAAGAGAGCCTCCACAGGGTTCTTTTTGGTTCGCCCCTCGTACTGGATCCCTCTTTCCTGGCACAACTGCCTTAGGAAGTCTGCAGAGTATTTGCTATAGTTGGAAGCCATCTTCTTCCCTAACTACTACTACACTAGCATACACCGACAGAAAAAAAATAAACCAGTTAGGAAACTTTATACTGTAACCAAATTTTTTTTTTTTCAGATCTATGCCTTGATTGTGTGTGGATTGTTTTCAGTTTAGCAATCTGATACTCTGGCCTTGAATGCAACTGTTATGCCTGTGCCACCAATATATCTCAAATCGCAACACTATGCTACCAGATGTCTTGGATCCCACCACTGTACACCAGAGCTGTCACGAACCCACTCCTAAGGGTCAGGTCCACTGAGCTCACACTGCCCACCCCTAAGTGCAATTCATGACAGGAATGGGGAAAACAGAGATACCCTCCCCGTGTCCTTCTAGAATGCTTGCCAAGGTCATGACTGAAAACCTGCCACGAGGCCCCAGGGCTCCCTCTTTACTCTGGATAAGGGTACATTACCAGTCTTGAGTCTTGTAGCCAAATGAGAACCCTTTCTTGGTCATTACACAAAGGGGGAAGATACAGGCATTACAGTCTCTTCAAGGTAACCTTGTAACTCTGATTTTGTCTTCTCCCATGGGTATGCAATAACCTGGTTCCAATCCCCAGACTCTTCCTTGAGACTTTCATATTCTACCTATCCTTACCCATATTTCCCTGTACAGACCCTAGTTCAATTGGTAGTTTATGGTGATACCCCTTAGCAATAACAGTTTAGTCACAGATTATTATTAAATGTCCCACAACCACACACAACATGAAAACTCTCGCTCTGGAAGGTTTCTTAAAAACAAATGTTTTTACTAAAATACTTAATGATCATACAGTTACAACTAAAATATTTAGAAAATTTTGGTCACAGAATATCACAAATAAAAGTTACAAATATGCATAAAAAATGCACTATAACTGTTATCTAAAGTTCTACCTTAAGTTTGTAATAAAATTGTAGTCTGGAAGAATAAGTGAATTCTGAAAACTCCTTTCTTTCTTTTCAGCCACTGTCAGGTTGTTCCGTGTCTTGTCAGGAGAGTGTCCAAAGTGCATTGCTTTTTTTTTTTTTTTTTATTTATAGTATTTTGATATACAAGTATACATCATACTCTTTTCCTGAACAGGTATATAGGCAGCCATTAAGACATTACACTACATAGGATAGAGGCTATCTGTTCAATTGGTACATCATTTGGGAACTACATCATCCATAATATTTTCAAGGTCCATAAAAATAAAAATGTAGGAGCTATCATGCAGCCAAAGCCCAATTTGACTTTAAGTAATTTATAACGTCATATTTAACCAACCAAAGGTCTAAATAATAATTTTAACATCTTTCAAATAAAGAAGAGATCTCCGATCTGGAGCAACCCCTTGAAGGTCTGGGAGCATGTTGGTGCTATCCGCAGCCGAACGGGATTTTGCCCTCCTTTTTATAACAAGACGGAATATACTTTCCGTTAAAACC
The DNA here is from genome assembly GCA_016271365.2 of Neoceratodus forsteri. Classification (NCBI taxonomy): domain Eukaryota; kingdom Metazoa; phylum Chordata; order Ceratodontiformes; family Ceratodontidae; genus Neoceratodus; species Neoceratodus forsteri. Next base: position 517,975,834 of record CM028137.1, read on the forward strand.
ATGCCCCTGTTTTTACACCCAATCGTTTACAGAGTAAACACTGAACATGCTTCTTAATGCAGTAAGACAAATTACACGGACTTTCAAGCACAGCTGCTCTGTTAATTGTGTCAGAATAAAAGCATAAGGTACCCCTAAATGTACTGAATACAAATTAAATTGTGTTAATAAGACGCGCAAGCTATGCAATCATATTACTACATCGTGAGGAGTGAAAAATAAGCCTTAAAAGTCCAGACCCTCTAAGCTTTTGCAGGTTTTTAGAAAACGCTGTTCAGCATTATTAAGTCCATACATTAGTAGTAAATTGTCCAGGGCTGGGGTGAAAAACTTAATGGAGAGAACATGGTAGTTATTCACTTTCCAAAACTCAAAGTCTCTGCAGAGTTTTAACATATGGTAATTTTCCTATTTCAAAGCTCATTGTCTCTAGAGATAATTTAGTCCCCTTCCGATTCCTCTTCATCTGTTAGGTAAGCCTCCCGTTGTCTCTTGGAAATTATATTTTCAATGCAAGTCCCAGCTTCTTTTGGATCCATGAACCGATATTGGCATTGATTTATTGTGAAACACAGGCAAGCAGGGAAAGCGAGGGAGTAGGAGATGTCCATCTCTCGAAGGCGCTGCTTTACTCCATCAAAGGCCTTTCTCCTCATGCGAGTAGCATATGAGATGTCTGGAAAAAATAATATGCGGGCCTCATCCACAAAGATTGGAGCTTTGTTTCTCAGGGCCCGCAACAGCAGATCTCTCTCGCCTGGGGAACACATTGTAAAAAGCACCGTGCGTGGGTTTGCCAGTCCATTAGCGGGTCATCTCGGATTGATTTGGTAAGCCTTAATTATTTTAAATTCTGTTAACTCAGTTAGACCCTCAATCCAGGATTGTAAGTAGTGCATTAAGGACTCTCCTTCAGATTCCTCGGGCAATCTAAGAACACGGATATTGGCAGCCTGTATTGAGTTTTCCAGCTGCTCCATGCGGCTTCTAAGTGCAGCTTGCTCTTTAAGCGATGTCGCCGTGGTGGCCAGAGCCTTTCCCGTCGTAGCTTCTGACTGTTTTGTTGCTTCCTCCAATGCTTCCATTCTATGCTCCATGGTAATAAATTTTTCGGTGAAGTTATCCATCTGTTGTACCGTTTTGTTGAGTGCTTGCACCACTGTTTGAAGAGTTGTCAATGTGGCCCTGTTTGTATCTGAGCTCGAGGCATGTGATGGGCTGGAGGGTCCTCAGGCAGTTTGGTAGATGAAGATCGTGGAAGGAAGAAATCCTGCTTATTTGTTTTCGTACGCCCCATTATGAGCTTCAAGGTTCACGATCCTGCTGCAGAAGTTTCTCTTTTATTGATATTTTATGGCTGTTGATAGTTCTAAGCTCAGAAAATTATAACTTTTATAGTTTTATTAATCTGTGATCGGGAGCTCCAGGAAAAGGCTGCTGCTGGCTGGGCTGCTAGCTCCGCCCCCTCCAAAGTGCATTGCAATGAGCTTCTGTTTACAGGGGGTATTTATAGTCCCTCTGGCAATCTGAAAAAAAAAATTTCTGGTGTATAGCTGGTGGCCTCTGCTCTTTCAGGATTTTAAGGAATTATTATTTATTTCCTTATTTGGGTCCTCATATCACCACTTCCTGGCACTACTAAAAAAAATGTAATCAGACTGTGGTAACCTTGCTGACACCACCTGCCTAAAACTATTTCTCCTTTTGATCTTAAGGATTTATGACAGGGGAGATAGCTTCTCTCATGCTGAGATTTTATTATACCAATTAGCTAACCAGGGACTTCCATTCCCTTTGAAAATGTAATTTTCAGCTATCTAGCTAGCAGCTGTTTTCCTGGGTCATGTAGGAATGCCACATATTTTGCAAAACTTTTTCTCATTTCCTGTGATCTTTCGGTAAACTATGTACTTCTTTAAAGAAAAAACACATGGGCATCTTTTGTGGCATTTAACATACACAAAATCACATAAAAAATATAACATAAATATATCTGGAAATAATCACTGGCAGTTGGCTAGCTCGCCACACTTGGTACCAAACAATGGCTAACCACCCCCCCAAAAAAAAAAAATCATCTACTCCCTTTCAGGTGTGCCTCTTACGTAATATCACATGGAGACTTGGTATAATCCAGACCAAAATGGTAAAACAATCTGCATGACCCAACTGTTCCAGCTGAACTAGCCGGTCCAGTTCTGGGTTCAGCTATGCTCTCATATGGTAAACCTGTAAAAAATGTAAAGCAGTTGTGTCTTATTCAGTTCCGGCAGTGCTCTCTAATGGTAAACTGGCAAAAAATGATAACCGCTTGTCTGGTTCAAGTCCAGTACCGGACCCAGACAGGATAACTGGTTACCATTTTTTTGCAGATTTACCATTAGAGTGCACTACCAGACCCGAATGGACAAAAGTTGCAAAAAATGGATACGCCATACTGTGCAAATTACAGGCAGTCTGGATTTCACCATTTAGGTCTGGTCTGGGTCCGGAGGTTCTGATTTCACCCCTGCTATAAATATCTTGGCCTAATGCTATACTCTGTCCATGTTATTTTTAAGCGTTTTGCAAAACTAGGTGTACTGTACAGAGTGAATAGCTGCCTCCCCCTCACAGCACCATAATGTATGTTGTTGAACAGATAATTTTTCCTACTCTGGATTATGGGGATTTGGTTTTCTTTGTTGCCTCCAGTTCTGCCATCTTTGAAGTCGTTAACCTCTTTAACACCACTGTAGATTGGTTTACCTTGGTCTGCCTCCCCATCACTGCAGAATGTACAGTGCAAGCAGCTGGGCTGGGCTTCTTCTGAGGTGAAGCACTCACTCTGTGCTATGTTTTAATTAACATTATGGTTATGTCCTCGTCAAGCAGTCTACAAGTTGAATGGTAACTAAAAATCAGTAGTTTTTCCTCCCCTCTGCGTCTGTCTAATGGCACCCCTCCAGCCCCATCACTGACCTTCTCACAGACTTACTGGTTATCTACCATTTGCTCAGAACCTCGTTAGGTGGGTGGCCCCTCCTTTTCAGTCATGCAAGAGTCTACGGGGTTCCAGCTAAGGGTAGCACAGCATCTTTTTCCACCATTTTCTCCATCTGGTCTGGAGCATCAGGACGTGTACACCAGCACATTATGCTCCTGCGGTAGATTACTTTTTTTTCGTCTTTTATTGGACTTGATCTATTTTGTCTCCCCCCCTCCTGACTTATGCTGGGTTCCACCTCCCTTCCCCAAGGATCCCCCTCCCCAGGGTTCCTTCCCATCCTGGAGTTGCCTCCCCCCAGAGGTGATTATATTAAGATGTGGTGGTTCTGGATGGGGGTGCAGGGGGAGGAACTTGCCATGAACACATAATGTACCTGGTTGTTTTAGTGGCGCTGTTCTAGGGCTCGGTGTTTTTTGCAGGCACTGTGTTTGTTGTCACTGTTTTTTGTGCACAATTTTTGACACACGCTGTGTTTTATTCAACATTTTGACCCCGTGCCATCCTTTCCCGGTCAACAAAAACAAACTAACTACCTTATTGTATTTAGTTTCATATAGCGTATGAGTGTATTTGATGCTTCTGTGAGATTGTATTCATTCTGTGGTAACTTTGTACTTGCACTGCAACATGTATACTAAAGTTTTACCGTGTTTGCTAATCCACTGTTACCCTTAGCATGCCTTTTATTGTCTTGCAATCTCCCAGGTCATGCTTGAAATAGACAAGCTTTGTCTAGCACACTTGCTTGGTCAACAAAAACTAAATAAATGCTGGGCTGGAAAATTCCTAAATGGAATTTTGACCCTTGCTTCCAACACGTCCTATTCCTACAGATCTGAAGCAGGCAATAACTTTCAAACTCCACTCTGTAAACACAATGTTGGCGAAGCCCCCATTCACTATGAACTCCCTCACCTGTGGAATGGATGACCAAACAACCAAAGTATTAACTCAAGTTACTGGTCTGCTATGGCAAGAATCAAGGGGCGTCACAGGGTCCATTGATCCTGCCACAACTACCCTTCTGCCCATATCACATGATTTGTGTTAGTCGCTTCACTCCTATCTTGGCCACCGGCTACTGGGCTTGTCAGATGTGATAATGCAAGTTCCTATGCCTTTGCTGATATGGTCACATTTATAATATATTACTGTCAGTGCTTACTGTTCCTTACTACAACTGATGTAATTTGGTAGCTTTGTTGTTTTAACCTGCTGTATTTCCTGCAAACTCCTTTGTATAGCACTACCCCCTCCAGTTCACAACTGAAAGTGAGTCGTTTTTTGAACTATGCTTGCTTACCTGGTAAAATCTATTTTAAATAAAAAAAACACAAATACCATCTGGGCTGGGGACTACCCAGACAGCTACTGGGGCTAATATTAACAAAAAGTGTGTGATGCATATACTTTCAGACTGGAGGCATTACCCCAATAGCTACTGGGACTGATGCCAGTAAAATAGAGGGTAATGCAAGTACTTTCCATGCTAGGGACTACACCAACTTATCCTGGGGCTAACACCAGCAAAGTGGTGGCAATACACATATCTTCTAAGTCGGGACAACTCCAGTAGTTACTGTGGTTAACACCAGCAAAGAGGGGGCAATACATGCATTGTCATAGCTGGGGACTACACCCACACGTACTGGGCCTAACATCAGAGAATAGGAGCCAGTGCATTACCTCAACAGGTACCGAAGCTAACACCAGCAAAGAAGAGGGCAACAAATGTTCTTTCCATTTGGGGACTACCCCAGCAGCTACTTCAGCCTACACCAGCAAAGAGCAGAGAAATGCATGATGTTCCAAGAATAAGTCTTCACCATTAATTCCCACTTATAGGTCTGAGGCACTAGGACCCCGTGGGAGCATATTTATTTGCTGGGAGGGAGCCAGTCATGGATTCTGAGCACAGTGTCTGCGCACCTCCACATGATGCCGTGCTCCAACCAATAACTGTTGCTGGCTCCCTCACTCACTTCAGTTCTGTTCTTCCTGCCATCGAGTGCACACCGTGGGAGTACCAGTGCCTCGGTGAAACTCATTGCACTGTTTTTCTAATGTATCAGCGCTGTTATTGCTATCTTCCATGGTGTTGCTTATCTTTATAATTTTTTGTGATGCCAAAGTCTGTAAAGAAGGGGGCCAAATCATTGAAGGAAGTCCAACAGTCTCCCATAATGCATCAGTGCCCTTGTGGAACACCCATGGGTGCTTCGCACCAGGGTCAGTGCTGTGTGGCCTGTTACCCAGAGCACGATATGGATGCATGCAATGCCTGCTTCGATGGACGGCTGAACATTAGGGAATCACAGGTCGATCGTGGATCATCTGATCCCCACCTTCGGAGGGAGGCGTCATGTGTATATGGTAAAGGCTAGCTTTTTGGGACCTTTCTAGGGGTCTCGTTTTGGGACCTCCGGTTCCACGAAAGTACAGGATCCTTTCTGACCTCACCATGCTGAGGCATTAGAGACCCTGGTAATTGGGTCTGTGGGACAGTTGGCTTCTTCTGAGAGCCAGCTGAGAACCTGCCACAGACTGTCCTCCCTGAGCAGCAGACTTCCTTGGTGGCAAGGCCACAGCTATACATAGAAACATAGAGACATAGAATGTGATGGCAGATAAGGACCACTCAGCCCATCCAGTCTGCCCCTTTATTTTTCATTAACCTTCATTTTTTTGCTGCAGACCTTACTTAGTCTATGGCTCAATCATCACCCCCCCCCATGATAACCTTATGCCTGTCCCAGGCATTTTTGAACCCTACACTGTTTTCAACCCCACTACCTCTGCTGAAAGGCTGTTCCAGGTCTCCACCACCCTTTCTGTGAAGAAGTACTTCCTCACATCCCTCCTGAATTTACCCCCCTCCAGCTTCATACCATGCCCCCTTGTTCTAGAACACCTTTTTCCTCTAAAAACACCCCCTCCTGTATATCATTAACCACTGTGAGGTACTTAATGGTCTCTATCATATCCCTCCTCTCTCTTCTCTCCTCCAGTGTGTACATATTTAGTTTCTTTAGCCTCTCCCTGTAGGGCTTCTGATGCAGACTCTGCACCATTTTAGTTGCCCTCCTCTGGACCGCCTCTACTCTGTTTATGTCCTTCTTGAGGTATGGTCTCCAGACGTGGACACAATACTCAAGGTGGGATCTCACCATTGATCTGTATAGGGGCAGCACCACCTCCCTCTTCCTGCTGGTGATACCCCTTCTCCCGTGCACCCCAGCATCCCAATGGCCCTTCTGACTTCCTTGCCACCTTTAGGTTATCTGATGTGATTACCCTTAGGTCTCTTTCCTGCTTGGACTTTGTCAGTATCACTCCACCCATTTTGTACCCTGCTCCCTGGTTTCTATGGCCCAAATGCATTATTTTGCACTTTTTGCATTAAAACCTAGCTGCCATACTCTTGGCCACTCTTACAGTCTTTTTGGATCCCTGCCCATCTTTTCCACCCCACCCCAAGTGTCCAATCTGTTGCAGATCTTGGTATGATCAGCAAAGAAGCAGACTTTCCCTTCCAGTTCCTCTGCTATGTCACTTATAAAGGCATGAAGAGGACTGGTCTCAGCACTGATTCCTGAGGCACTCTGCTGGTCACCCTCCATTTCTCGGAGTGAACTCTGTTTACCACTACCCTCTGTGTCCTATCCACTAACCAGTTTTTTATCCAGGTTACTACCTTATTACCCACTCCCAAGTTACCCAACTTACTGTACTTACCAGTCTCCTATATACAATGGTGTCAAAAGCCTTGCTGAAATCCCTGTGGGCCACATCAACTGCTCCTCCCTGGTCCAACTCCTTTGTCACCTACTCAAAGAAATCTATCAGATTTGTTTAGCATGACCTTCCCCCTGTGAAACCATACTGCCTTGGGCCTTGTAAGCTGCTGGATACAAGATATTCCACAATCCTTTCCTTTAATAGTGTTTCCATTAACTTACCCACCATCAATGTCAAGCTGATAGGCCTGTAATTGCCCACCTCTTTCTTACTACCACTTTTTTGAAGTGGGACCGGACCGCATCTGCCCTTCTCCACTCCTCCGGGACCACGCCGATCCCCAGTGGTCTACTAAACAGGTCTGTCAGAGGTGCAGCTAGTACCTCCCTGAGCTCCTTCAGCACCTTCGGATGTACCCCATCTGGCCCCATAGCTTTGTCCACCTTCAGGTTAGCAAGTGCTTTCTGAACTCTCTCCACAGAAACTGGACTAGTGTTCATTTCCCTCCCATCAAAGCTCCTGGCTCCTTCTCATGGTCCCTCCCCTTCCCCCTTCTACTGGGTACACTGAGCAGAAGTATTTGTTCAAGATGTTTACCTTTTCTTGATCCCTCTCTGTACAGTCACCCCTCTCTCCTTAATTGTATTATCCCTCCCTTTGTCTTCTTTTTTTCACTAACATACATAAAAAATGTCTTGTCCACTTTTGATACTCCCTGAGATATTCTTTCCTCACTCTGTGCCTTTGTGCTTCCTACTGCTTTGCCTGCCTCCCTCCATTTTCCTTGATGCACTTTGCTATTCTTTTCTCGCAGGGTCTCCTTATACCTTCTGAATGCCACTCTTTTAGCCTTTACCTTTTCTGCTACCTCTTTCGGGAACCACAGCAGTCTCCTCTTTCCTTTACTCTTGCTTACTTGCCTGACACAGAGGTTTGTTGCCTTCACTATGCCCTCCTTTAGTTTGGCCCACTTTTCATACCCTCCCAGCCATCTCCCCCTGCCAGGTTATTCCTGAGGCATTCTTCCATCTTAGTAAAATCAGACCTTCTGAAGTCCAGGACCCTCACCAATGTGCTGTTGGATTCCACAGCTGCTCCTATGTTGAACCACACTGTTCAATGATCTCTGGTCCCCAGATGGCTTCCCACCTTGATGTCTGTACCAGTGTCCCTGTTGGTGAGCACCAAGTCCAGTAATGCTCCATCACAAGTGGGTTCCCTGACTAGTTGCCTGAGCAATGCCCCCTAGAGGGAGTCTAGGATGTCCCTGCAGCTGCAGCAGGGAGGCTCCAATCTACAGCTGGAAAATTGAAGTCCCCCACCAACTACACCTCCTCATTTTCTGCCATTTTGCCAATTGCTTCTAACATTACCTTATCTAAGTCCTCGCACTGTGCCAGAGGCCGGTAGATCACACCTGTCTGAATAGTGGTTCCATTTCACAACTCAAGGGTGAGCAAGAGAACCTCCTCCTCCTCAAAGTCCCAGTATTTCTGTTGCTTTTATGCTTTCCTTCTCGTAAAGCACCACTCCCCCTTCTTTCCGTCCTACTCTGTACCTTCTGAGCATCGTGTAGACTGGTATGACCATGTCCCAATCATGGCTGTCAGTGCACCATGACTTAGTAATATCCACAATATCCAGGCTGGCCTCCATCATAATGGCCTGTAGGTCTGGGACCTTATTTCCCAGACTTCTAGCATCAGCACACATGGCCTTCCAGATTTTGTTAGCCCGTTGCTTGTCCCTTTGCTCATTTTCTTTTTGTTCCCCTTCCTCCCTCTCTCTTCTCTTCTGGCTGCTTCGTTTACCTCTTTCCTCCTTTGGTAACTCCCTTCTTCTTTGATTAGTTTGCTCTGTTGTGAGATTCTCACCCTCCAGGGCTCTCCTACATTCCATCTCAGCCTGTGGGTGGGGTGGGGTGGGGGGCAGTTCTGCAACTCATTTTTTCTTCTACCCCACTGTCTGCTAGTTTAAACGTTCACTGAAGTAATGCTTAAACCATTCACTGAAAACTGTGGTTCCTCTCCCAGATGGATGCAGTCCATCACCTCTTTAGAAGTCTTTATCCTCCCAGGTGGGCCTCCAGTCACCAGTGTAGCCATACCCCTCCTCTCTGCACCATTCCTTCAACCATGAGTTGAAGGCCTTGGTGTGGAGCTCTCTCTCCTTCCCCTTATTGTAGACAGATAGCACCTCTGCAAAAGACTTCTTCCCTAAACTCCCCCTGCACTGTTCCTGCCCTGTTCCTGGCCAGGTCATTTGTCTCCAGGTGGACAATGACCTCCAGCTCTCCCATATGCTTCCCATCCCTCTGGGCCAGTGGGCTGGGTAGGCACCTATGCGCTCGGTCTATACCAGTGGACACCTCTCTGTTGTCTTCTGGCATGGCCTGTGCTCTTGTCACCATTGCAGTGATGATGGGGTGGATGGCACTAGAGATGACACTGGGACCCCTTCTGATATCATTTAAAGTGTCAGGTAAGGGACCGCGGTGCACTGGGGCTCTTTGTTGTACTGTTGCCAAGGCAGAGGTTGTTACTGTCCACAGTGTTGCTAGCAACACCGAGGAGGGTGATGATGCCGGCCACATTGATGCCAGCCATGGTATCCTTCCTGGGCCTGACTCTGGGTGAAGCACTGGTGACAGTGGCATCCCTGGAGTCATCCCTAGCTCTGGTACTATTTGCAACATGACTGGGGGAGGACTCTAGGTTGACGATGAAGCTGATGCTGAGCATGGTACTGAGGGTGGTACAGAGTGTGACGACAGAGATGAACTCATCTTTGAGATTGTTGGCAACTGAGACCAGTGCCAGAGGTGGCAACAACTTAGGGTCAAATGACAGCTCAGAGGGGGGTTACCCAGAGCCACTGGGCAACACCATCCCCAGTGTAGATCAGGGTCACCCTTCAGGGATTATATGGCTCTGCTCTTCTCACCTCGGAGTTTACCCCATGGGCACTGATCGGGTCACTCCTTGGATGTAAGAGCACATCCTTCAGGTGACTCTGCCAGGCTCTCCCCTCAGACGAGGACCCCTCTGCAGTTCCACAACCCAGGTTGAGGCCCTTGAGACCAGGAGTTTCCTCCCCCTCTAGCAGGATCTCACCACTTCCTGGAGAGGTTGTCCACATTCATAGGCCCTGAGGGGCTGCTAACGTCTGACCGGCATGAAGAATATACTGGACCTTAGACTTTTTTCACTGGGAGTCCACTAGGACCCAGTTCAGGTCCTTCTCCCTGGCATCAGCAGTTCCTGGAGTCAGTGTGTCATCTCTATTAATGTCCCCCCAGAGGAAAATGAGTCATCAATACACCCACCTTTGGCAGCTGAGTATGCACTGTAACAGAGGTTCTTGGTGGAGATAATCCAGGCACTTTACCAGACTGCATAGACAAGTCCGATCTGGCAGCCCTGATGTTGGGACTCCTTGGAGTTTCCAGTGTACACTCAGTTGTTATTCCTCCATGGCCTAGAGTCTTTGAGGAGGCATCCAGAAAAGTGTAGAGGTGTCCATTCTCATGCCCAGCCATCTCCAGGGACCTCCTCATGTGGTATCATGCACCCACAGGGTTCACAGATGAGGTACTTAATCCCTCTTCTGGGCTTGATGTACTGTGGACCCCACTGGGGCCTTGATGCCTCATGCATGACTGGCATCCAGAGGAAGACTCCACTCAGACAGATGCCTTTGGCAGGAAGGCTTTCACCTCAGCATATGCCCTCATGTGCATTGTTGCACACCAGACACATATGGCAGCCTTCAACCATCATTTGTGGTTGCAGCTAAGTCAGCTCCTAGCTACACTGTCTCTTTTTCTTAGCCCATTTCTTTTGGATTTTAGGGCAAAATGTTTTACAGAGCTAACAACTAATAAAATTGTGATCTGGACCCAGGCACCTGAAACAAAGCTTGTGGCAGTCTGCCTTTGCCAGGAGCGGAAACAAATGTTTACTATTTTTAAAGCCTATGGGACATAGTCTGTTCTTATTAGGTCTACCAATCATGCCAAACAATGAAAGAATTCTTCGTAGAAAAAGTTGGTTCTTTGTAGTTACAAGCACTTTTTAAAACCGAATATTTTTACTCAACAATGAGAAGAAACTGCTTCAGTACTAATTTGTAGCAGTTTGAAAATTTAAATTGAATTTTGGCTCAGTTCCCTTCAGGTGGGAACCACATTTAATTTGAGCAAAAACAGCTTTTTTTATAATTAAATTTAGCAGTTTTAAAGTTGTTTTGATTGATAACAAGCAGCTTCCTTTTGGGAGGATCCACTTTATGGTGCAATTGTCTCCGGTTCCTGGGAACTGATCAGGAACTGAAGAAACAGCAACAGTTCACTGAAATATTAAAAAATACACTTGACAGTATCGATAAACTGACTCAAACTTTTTAAAAACTAATAAAAATGTAATCTAAACTCAAACTTTTTATAAACTAATAAAGAAGTAGTCTAACAGAGTTTTGTTGGCCACAAGGCTAGAGCTGTACTTTGGGATGACTGTTCTCTTCAGGCGGAGTAACAAATCTGACATTAGAACACCAAGGGGAACATGACCACAGTGTACAGTTTGAACTTAGTTCTAATTCCCTTATTAGCATAAGTCTCTGGAGTGGACCCAGTGACATGGTTGTAGCACTACTGCCCGCCATGCCAGCGACCCGGGATCGGGAGTGACATTCGGTTGCTGGTGGCTGGCTGGGGGGGGAGAGAGATAGCATGTTCGCTGCACTGCTATCCTCTCCTAGGGAGGGAGAGTTGCTGGTTCCATTTTGTGACTGTCACAAGCTGGAGATCTGATGGCAGGATGTATCTGGGAGCAGCAAAGGAAGGTAGGGAGTTGTGGGATTTCTGCAAAGCATGCATACCTCCACATGCATTAGCGGTTACATTAGAAATGTAAAAGATGTGGAACTGTAATCTTCACATTTTGTAGGAGGTAGAACCATCATCCCTAGGAGGTGGAACTCTTCATACTGTTCAATGAAGAAAGGTGTCAGAGATGGTGGAACTGAGCTCCTATGAGTTCTTGCTCAGTATAATCCCTGACATGCATGCACCGACATGTGCGCTAGAAAATGGAACAGGGACTGGGACAGGTTTCATGAAGCTGGGCCCACTCCTCTCCAGCCCACACTGGTACCCGATCACTGGATATGGATTTGATTGTACTGCAGGGAGGTGGGGATGGACCTCCCCTTCCTGGCTCTGTTGGGGGGTGGGCAATCCATGTGGAACTTCCAGGTGGTTGGGGGAGGTAGGTGACAATTGGGGAGAGCATAAACCCGGCTTATTGCTACCCATCCACCCCATAGCAGAAAAAAAACCTTTATGACAAAAAAGTTACATTTCTGGGGCATCACACTCTATCAGGAAGAATGATTCTTATTGTAAAGCAACACTGATGGATTGCTGGTGTTAGAAGAAAATTTACAGGTATTGATATTTCCTTTTTCTTGTGTTAGCAATAAAGATCTGTTAGAACATTTTCCCTATAGACTGCCAGTTGCCATCAGGCCATATTATATCCTCTGTGCTTTATTATGCCATTCTAGGCCCCCATAATGATGCTACCTGCTGCAGTTAATTATCTACTCAGCAGGTCTAGTATTCCATGGCTGTTAAATTTAACGTCTTGACAATGCCTCTGTTGGCTGCACATGCTTGTTACCTATGTTAGTTTCTCCACTCCTTTGTATACTCAAAGTTGTTACCTCCTTTAGCGAACCTGTGCGTTGGTGTACCACTGTAAACTGTAGATTATCTGCTGAATGTATTATACAACCAAGCTGTAATATTGTAAAGAACCTGTAAAACTGTAAGCTGTTTCTGCCTTGTAACTCTTTATATGCTGTGACTGTATACTGTATGTCTGTACCGTCGTCTGACTCGGAGCCTTTGTAAATGAGTCTCTGACTCAAAGGTTGTAATTCCTAAAGAATATAAAATAAATAAATAAATATATAAATCTCAATAGAAGTGTAGTCATGTGTCATCTCCAGTTTTTTTAATAAGGATTTTTACTCAAATGTTTCAGGTTTTATGCAACCATATACTGCCATCATATAGAAATGCCAACATTTAAAAAACAAACAGAGTCAGATATCCTTAGCCACCATCATTTCCAGGTTTTAACCTCAGCATATTGGACTTCTGTGTCAATGTCTCTGAAAAAATCTACATAAAATGAATTCATAAAAAAACAATATTTTTGGAAGTATGACCATTCCTGCAATAGCATGCAGAAAGTAGCACTGGGGCATATATGCCCTGGAGGACGAAACAAATTCATACCTTTTTACTTTGCACATCAACTTATCTGGAATGGCAGCACTGTCCTAATATGGGACTAAACACCAGCAGAACTTATTAGAGGTCTTTGTATGAGGAAATGCTAAACAGCTGGTATGATGTTTCTGGGGATGGAGATGCCAATGATTCTGGCTTATGGCTCCTGTCCTTACAGCTGGACAGACCATGGTGTACAATAAGTGTTCTACTTTTTTTGCTGATGTTTTGACCACCATAGCGACAGATTTAGTTGCTAACGCTCCTGTTGTGGTGGCTTTTTCATGCAGTTGTGCAAGGTGGGCACCCAAACATCATTTCTAGTAGCCACCGATTATTTTTTTACTTACCATTAGTCACCTGTCTGTTGGGTTTTTTGGCTTGGCCAAGACCCTGTATTAATGAAAGCCAGTCTAATGCAACTCATATTTACTGGGCATCTCTCTCAGAATCTTTGATAAACAAATAAGCTGCCAAAGGCTAAGACAATGCAAAACAGTACGATGAAGACGTTATACAACAGTGAAGGAAACGTCAAAGTATATAAGTGGATGCTGTGCAGCTGTTTAGACACATTTAGGGTAGGGACAGAAGCATGCAACACATGATGGTTAGAAAGGTAAGAGGGGTGCCGGTCCAGTGGCATGGAGGACTGAAGCTCTGGGCACCTCATCTCCTGCCACATGTGTGACCTGGTCTCGGAAATGGACCAGGAGCACTCAGGGGCCAGCCAGCGGAAGGAGGATCTAGTGTCCATAGACAGCTCACTTCCTTCAGGGAGGGGGGACAGAGCATGCTGCTACTTTTTTGCTACACAGCAGAGGCTGGGCAGCATATCATATGGCCACATCTCAGAAGGCCAGGTGCAGGCATATGAGTATGTGTGGGATCTTCATGCTGCACACCCATGCTAGTGCATATGCGCTGATCTCGGCAAGGTACATAACCAGGAGAATCCTGGGGCTGTGCAGCAGGGACCCCCATCCACCTCCCTCAGCCTGTGCCATCACCCCAGTACCCTGATGTGAACCGGATCTGGACTCCAGAGATCGGAAAGGATGACTCTTCTGGTCCCTCCACAGGGGGTAAGCTGTGGGTGCATCCAAGCAGGTGACTATTTTTTATTTATTAATGTATTCCTTTATTTAGTTATTCCAAATTGTCTCCAAGAAGGCATGCTAAATGGAGAACAGCTCATTTCCAGATACATCCTGTGGGAAAGGGTACCGGGAAAACACAAAAGACATGATGGTACAATAAAGGATTGGAAATAGAAGGTAAAAAACAGTGGACAAATGTAAACATGAGCTGATGTGCAAAATGAAGTAGAGTGCAAAACAAATGGGCATGCAGAAGTCCAATAATAAGGGAACCTTGTGCCTTGTACCTGTCACAACCCAGTCTATGCCTCTCCTATCCCCGCTCATGCACTTGTTCACACAGACCCAAGTTTTCTCAGGACAGCTGGACTCACCAGCCCAGCATACCAAATTCCCAGTTTTTAGCACAAGGCCAAAACCTTAGAGGAATGACCCAACGCTGTAACACTCTGAACTTTTTTTTCTAATGGAAAGAGCCTCACTTGCTTGTCCATTGTTACAGCACTTTGGCGACGCTAGCATTTTGGGTTTGGGAATGAGATCAGGACATCATAGGCTAGCCTGGTGAAGGAGGATTGACCGTCCCACAAAACACTTTTCTCTGGAGGAGGGAAGTCAGCAGTCTCTGCTGCAGTAGCACCACCTGGATGACCATCAGCGGAGGTGTAGATGGAAGAGCTTCGGGCAGGGAAGATGCAGCGTGGTTCCAGAGCACAGCCATGCAATTGCACGCACATGTGCACCATGAAGTCCTTGCCAGCTGTGTCCTTGGGGCTGGGAGAAATGAAAGCAGAACCCCCCCAGGATCCTGCCAGCATGACACCAGCACATTTGGGTCCCCACCTCTCCCACTGGCCTCTGTCATTCGCAGCTGGAGAATGAAGGTGGGTACTTCACTGCTAGGACCCTGGTGGAATCCACAAAGGGATGGAATGCTCTGTGGATCCCATGAGGACAAGTAAGTGGCAGAGAAGGAATTGGATGAGGCTGGGGGTCATCAGACAAAAGTGTGCAGCTCTGTTGACCAGGGGATAAACAACAATAAAAAAAGGAAAGGGTCTTACCTGGTGCAGTGTCTTCAGGTGGTGATTGCAAAGGTGCCCGTAAATAGTCACCTGTTCCCTTAAGCCAGGCAAAAGTCAAGGCAAGTTTTTAATAGGATTTAACAAAATTTAAATTTTTTTCCAATAAATTAATCTAGATGAGATGCAGTATCTCATTTGCAGTGGAGTCCTTGTACCCATTTCTGCTGTTGGGTGGCCTGGAGTACTAGGAGTTAAATGACTTGCTCAAGGTCATGCAGTGAGTATTTATAGTATTTGGCTCCAGCGAGGTTTGAACCTGTGCTCTCCCGGTTCCCAATCCAGTACTCTAACCATGTCTGTTAATAAAGCATGCCCAGCACAGGCATAAAAAAAAATCAATTAAAGCCAGAAAAGAGCAACTAAACATGTATGAACAGACAAATAATATTAGGAAGGTAAAACAGCTTAGTAAGTGAAAATAGTTTAAATTTAGACAGATACGACTTCACTTTAAAAACCTCACTCCCATGCGAACTGGTATGCCCTCTTAGCCATGGTCTATTGATTTTGTTCTCTGGAAAGGATTCTGGCCCAGTGGGTCTCTGCTACACTGGTAGATGGATTTGAAATACGCATATCCCTTTCCCCTTTGAGGAACAAAGAGTTGTCTGATCTATAATTAGTGAAATTTTTTCCAAAAAGACATGGCAATTTATGGTGGTCGGGTCAGTGGGGTTTCCCTTCTGATGGCCCATTCAGATCTCAGGTATCCAAAGGTTATCTAAGGGCTATGCAGTATAGGACTTCTACAAACAAAACATTAAAGGGGAATTGTCACTTCTGAGAAAACTAAAAAAAAACTTGATATTTAGACACAGTTTAGCTTATATTTCTGATATTGTCTTCATTTGTCTTCCCTTTGTTCTGCACTACTTGGCTAATTTGCATGGAAACGTGATCATTGTCTTCTAGAGTTAATCCACTTCTGGGGCCCAACATTCAAAACTGTGTCGGGGCAACATTTGCACTACTCAGCAGGCAAATTAGCCCACAGCCAATAGCAAGCAATATTCAAAGGAATAACCGAGGGGCAAATACTGTTGAATACAGCAGGCAAACGAAAGTGGGAAAACCTGGCTGTGAGTGCAGTGCAAAAATAGCCCAGCAGAGAAGACAGCTCTGAATATAGCAACTGGGCAGTGCAAACAGCAGCAGAGTGCACACAGAGGTGGAGTCTGCTGTAGGTGAACCATGTGGTCACTGGGGGCGCCAGCAAAGAAGTGATGTACAAAATGAGAAAATCTGAGCAAAAGCAGTGTACAACACAAATAACAGCAACAGATACATCAAAGGCAATACCAAGAGAGATGTAACCCAAAATGTAGCAACGCAGTACAGATGTGAACTGTGGAAAAAGAGCAGAGACGGGACAGTGGGGAAGTATCCTGCCCAAAGAATCAACCATGCCCGTGTGCCGGTACAACTCCAACCAGTGCCCACTGTGCACAGGGTGAGGGGACAAGGATCCCTGACACAGAGCATGGGACAGCACAATATATCACACACAGCTGGAAAGCACAGCGGGATGTACGTCAGCCTTGGCCACATGGACAAAGCCACACCAATGCCCCCCACCCAGCCAGGCAACACTGGTGGGGTCCACTTAAGGGACAGGGACCAGATCATGTCCATGGGCAGTCACAAGCTGGATGTTGTCTGGCACACACACAGGCCATGCAGGGTACATACGGAGAACTGACTGTATCAGTCAACTGGAGGACAAATTTACCATGCCCACAACAATGTACAGCCAGATGCACAGCCACAGACAACTCAGGCTGAGCTGTTGGGAAACCTGCGCCACATGTGAGGACAGGATGCAGCCACAAGGGTGAATTAGATGGACATTAGGTGCAACATGGCACAGCAGTGAAAATGACTACAGGTAACCAAGAAAGACACAGGACACAGGAACACAACATCCAAAAATATATATTGTGAAACAGAATATAAAATGTGCACAGCACAACAGGTAAATCAACAAGAAAACAAGGGGCAGGGATGGGGTAAAAACAAGGGAATGGGGGTTTATTGGTTGGCAGCTAGGTGCTGCTTCTGAACCAGCTTCTTCAGTAACTCCACAGTCCGCCTGGAATGTCCCACCAACACGGCCTGTTGCCCCAGCATCATTCGCTGCTGCCTCATGATACGCTGCAGCAGGTCATCCCGATCCTCTCCCCCCTCCGGCTATCTTGCTCATGCAGAACTGTGATGATGACCTTTGAGGGGGAAGATGCACATGTAAGAATGGTGTGCTGAAACTGTGGAGCAATGCAAAACTCAGGATGTGGCCCCAGAGAAGGACAGCATGTCTCAGCTAGTATGCCCATGTACCCAACAATGGAAACAATGCACAATCTACCCGACATGTGGCAGTATGTAGCAGCACATACCCCCATGATACACACAAGCCCATCCCATGCAGACGTGAAAGTCTGTAAGGCCATTGCCCCCACCACCGATGGGACAACGCCCCATGCATACCCAATGTAGCCCCTGTCACATTACTGCCACACAGCCTTCTGAGGTAAACCCTAGTCAGCCCTATAGCAATATCAAACAAACTGTAGCAACAGAGTGACTGGGACATGCTGCCCAATGGAACAGAATGTAGACCCATGAAGCATTGCGACATCACTATCAGAAACCCCACAACCACTGTCCACATGGGTACATGCTGCAGCCTGTAGTGGCAATCCACAGGATTGTGTAGCAGACACTGTGCAAGTGTTCTCACACTCCCCTGGAGAACCACAAACACTGTCCATGACACAAGTGTGTCATGTGGTCAGGTAAGGGACACAGTACTGTAGGACATGACACATCATGGAGCCATACATCAGAAGCAACACCCCCAGGCAGACAACGGGTCGGTGGCCACAGTGTGCAGCACAGCCCTGTCATGGTGGCACACTGAAACAGCGCAGGCAATGTGACCAGTATGCATGCCTGATGTGGATAGTGCACATATTGCCATACCACTGTGAGCACACAAAGACCATGTACAGGCCATAGGCACGGCATGCGATGTATGCATGCTGTGGGCATACACGCAATCACAGGAACCAGACAATACACCCATCCATCATGACACAGTCATGAATACCACACACCACACGGCCGCTGTACAATGTATACAATGCAAACATGCCCATGGCAGATGTACAGGAGTAGTACACCACATGACACAGGAGGAGACAGCTACAAGCAATGGTACAATACAACTGTGGAATAGTAGCAGATGGTCCATGCCCAAGACACATGGAGAACATAGTGGGATAACAGTGCCCCTACACAGCCCACTGGTGTTGACTGATGAGCCCACAGTGGACCATAGGCAACCATGTGTAGTCCGATATGCAAGGTGCAAGGAGGCAGACATGCCCATGCCAGCTTGTCACAGACACATGTGTGAGACAAGGCCACTGAATATCTAACATGCAATGCCCTGGGTGCAGATGCAGGACAGTAGCACCAAGGAGGGCATGTGCCCATGTAGGCAAGTGCTACATGCAGAGTACAACCACTGCATGGTTCAAGTATGCATGACACACCATGATGCAGCAGTGCAGGACTGTGAGCAGCCATGTGCTGTCACAACACAGGCCCACATGCTGTGTGGCCAGGCTAGGCAGTGGCCAAGTGCACTGTACCACAGGCTGCAGTAGGTGTGTGCGATGCCCTGCCCAGCAGCACAGCACTATGGGCACCCCATGACCATGTGCCCCTGGGATCTGTGACATGACACAGGGCAAACACACATATTTTTATTTATTTATTTAGTTTTTGTTTACCGGGTAGGTGCAGTAGCCATAGTCATGACTATTTTCAGGCATGACCCGGGAGGATACAAAACAACAAATACAGGGATGACATTCCAAATACAGTATGTTGGCGACACTGTGCTGTAAAGGATTACCAAACATGCCCCCCCATGAAGGTATGTAACATGTAAACCATGGCTTCATGCATTAACATCACCAGCAAAATAAAGTGTGGCAAAATATTGCAATCAGCACACTGCGGGCAAAAATGTTGCACGGCATAGAACATCGCGGGGCCAAACACCACATATGCGCAGCCCGTGGTGTGCTGCCCTACCCTGTGGGGCTGCATAAAACAAGGTGGCACTGAACGGATAGCGTGGTAAGCGGGCACAGTGGGTTTCCCGGTCAGTATGGCACAGGAACACTGGAAATGTCGTACCGGGAATGCAGTGCCACACTGACCAGTGCTCCACAGCCAGGACATGTCATGACAGCAGCATGGATGTGGGCACCAGCAATGGCAGCTGAACAGCAGCACCACTGCATACCAGCCACACGTTCCGCATGCCATGATGGGACCAATCATACATCAGCCAGGCACCCTACAACCAGAGGCCATACCCACCCCTGACCACTTGTTGTCCAACTGGCATGCAGCCCCAGTCCCAGCCCTGGGACGGCAGTACTGTGCCCTGCAACATATCCAACACCATCCGTCCATCCCATACACATAAACCACTGCTTGCCTGGATGGTGGAAGTGTCCGATGCCTGAGTTTAGTTCCTGTCTGTACAGTTCTGTCCTGCGATATTATGTCATGGCTTTATTATGATCTGTGATGCTGTGACCGCGATATTATGTTCCGCTATGTTTTTTACAGTGATATTGCCACACTGAACCATAAATCACAAAGCAGCATACTCACGTGTGGCATCCTGCTGCCCATGCTGTCCCTGGCCTGCTGACCATGAGCCACGGTCCCCCGGCTGTGCCCTTGCAGCTGTCCCCTGGTGGTGCAGTCTGCAGGTGAAGGGAACAGAACATTGTCAGCACTACCATGGACAGCAATAATCCCCCCCCAAACTGTACCAGTATACTGTGTCCCTCCCCAACCAGCATATGGCGTATGGGACACATGAGCAATGTTGGTACATTCTACTGTAGTAGTCCATGTACAGCACACATGCTAGACTATCTGAAGTCAACTGAAGAAGAAATGTACAGACAACAGTGGGACAGATGTGTACACATCTGTATGCACCCAGCACATACGTCCTGTGTGTGACAGACAACTGAATGGCATACCTGACAGTATACCCCCAATGCACAGCATGGATGGGCCACACCTGTGACTTGCCTGTGCCACCCCACCGAATGGCCCATGCCACACTGTCAATAAGTACTAGTGGTGGCCCAGTGATGAGCCCATAAGTCCTATATGACTGTATGACCATGGTAGACAGTGGATACGGCAGCACAGCTGTGACTAGCACACCCTTCACAAACAGCGACACTACATTGCTCATTACTGTGATGGACATGTGTGTCGGCTGTCCACTGGACACAGCAGGGCCCAATGTGATGTGGCCCATGGAGCACATGGACACACCACAGTGAGCACAGGGAACCTGACCACCTGATCGGGCACGTAGTTCTGTGTGACCCTCTTCGTGCACCCTGCATGGGGGGCATGGAGGGTGCAGAGTGGTTACATGCCCCAGATACGCACGCATAGCCACTCTGCTTTTTGCGTGCATGTGGCCCATTGGTTGTATCGCCTCCTTATGCCCACTGTTTAATCCACTGCCAATGCTCCCAACATTTTGTTTGTGTAACAACTCCCTCCCTACAATAGGGGGAAGGCTGTTACCAGCAGTGCCTCTCAAAGCACTGGGTGCCTTGGCACCATCACTCTCTCCTTAGTGGAAGAGGGAGGGGTCTAGTGACAGGGATATAAAGGAGTTTTGGCAGGAAGTTCAATGAGCCCAGAGTCCAGAGAGTAGATCCTAGGGTCTTCGTGGGAACTAGCCTGAGAGTGCTTGCAAAGCTTGGGTTGCTGGCAGGGTCCCGAGTCTGGGGTGGCACATTCGCTCTGCAGCCCACACAGTGTCAGGATGAAGAGCTGTAGGACACTGATTTTGTAGGGTTCGCTTGGTGCCTTGCTCTGAAGGGTTCTGATAATGACCACCACTATGGGAGCTCAGATCCCAGGCTATAGGCAGTGGGATGGGTTATGTAGGGTGCTGATGTGAGATTCCCATGCAGGCATCACCAGCTTAAAGGAAAACTGCACTGAACCTGTAAGTCATTTCCTCTATAGAACTTGGTTTTTAAATGCTGACTCCAGCTCTGTTATCGTTCCATCTCTACAAGGCTTTTGGTTATCCTAGTGGGTGTTTCTGATTTATGCACAGGTAGTAAGTACCATTTTAAAGGTGTATTATTTATTTATTGGAATTTTGATGATCGGGTAAGCCCACTGAGACAAGATGATGTAGTTTATGTCCTTTTTTTTTTATATACTTGTTTTATTGTAGTTCACAGTTTCCAAGCACATCCCAATGTACATACATTTTACACAGCTGATACATCTTTAGGTAGGATGACAAGCTAGAAATCCATAAACAAATGATATCTCATCATTCCTTTCTCAGCGTTATAATATTAAAAGATCTAGGTACATCTTTCTTTTTTCACTAGTAACCATTAACAATAACTAATTACCAGGTTATTACTTAACATAACTCTCCATCATCCTCACAGACTTGCAAAAGTGCCAGGTTTTTGTGGGGAAACCACTCCCCTTCACATGGTCAAGTTTTCCCTCCGCCCCTAACCACTGTTCCTCTCTTGTTCCATCCAGGCTTATTTCATTACTTCTGGTCATTCTTTTGGGGTCAAGATTTCTGGTCTCATCTCTCTAATGGATCTGCCATTCTTCCTTTCCCTCATATAGAAGCCATCTTGTCCATCTATTCTGGTATTCCTGGTTTAGTTGCCTGAGAGAAAAGGTGATTTTCTCCATTTCCATTATATTTTCTATTAATTTGGCCCATTCCCTCAGATCCAGGCTGCCTCTCTCTCGCCACCTCTTGGTAATAGATTTCAAAGCAGCAATTACAAGTATTGACCACAAATAACTTGTCTCTCTCCCTTTTATTTCTTGTGGGACAATACCTAACACCATATGTTCAGGTCTCAAAGGTGTCTGGACCTCAAATATTCTAGAACTGTGTTGCCTGACACCCTTCCAGAATGAGATAATCTCAGGGCAGGCCCAAAAGATATGTGCCTGGGATGCACTACCCTCTTCACATTGCCTCCAACACTCTGAGCCTATCCCCCGGGATAAAGTGACCCAGCTGTACAGGGACCAGGAAAAACCAGGTCCTCACCTTCCAACCGAATTCCTTCCACAATGGGGAGGACGTGGTACACCAAGTGCTCCTCCACACCTGGGACCATTATCGGTCTGTAATAGATATGTTCATATACCTCTCCCATCTTTCCTTGATATACTGTGAGGAGATACTAAGGTCATTTAAAAAATTCTTATATGACATGGTGATCATGTGCCTTGAATTAGTTGCAATCCAAATCTGTTGGAACGGTAGATCCCCCCCTCCTGATCCCTCACCTCATTTCCTTTGCCCAGCTGATCATTTATATAGTCCCTTAACTGGTAATATCTTAATCTATCTTGTGGGGCTATACCAAATTTTAACTGTATCATCTCGAAGGACATCAGGGAGGAGCCATGAAAAAGCTGATATGGTGCCTGAAATCCTTTTCTTGCCTGTCTTAGGAACCAGTTGTCCAGTTTTGCTGGTGCAAAATTGGGGTCAAAGGCTCACCATGTGTATTTCCATAATTGTCTTTTGGTATTACCTCTACTAATGCCCCTTCTCCAACCCTCTAAAACCGCTGCCATCCCTGAATAAGTCGTAGTTCCCTGTAACCTCCCCTCTGCAAAAAGGGCCGCCTGTATGGGGACCTCTCTAACCTCTGCCAGGTCAAGCCTTTTCCAGCGGGATGTGTATGCCTGGTTGCCCCACAATAATGCGATCCTCATTTGGGATGCTATCCAGTATCCATGCAAGTGGGGAAAAGCCAGACCCCCTTTGTTTTTGGGGAGAAATAAAAGTGTTTTTTTAACCCTTGGTGGCATTGCTCCCCACAAACAGCTTATAAACATCTTTTGCCAGGATTCAAGATCCCTCTGGGAAACAACACAAGGGACACATTGAAATAAATAAAGCAGCCTGGGCAAGGCATTCATTTTTAATGCTTGATTTCTTGCGTGCAAAGTTAGGGGGAGCAATGTCCATCTTCTGAAATCTACCTTTAATTGTTGCACTAGTGGGGGATAATTCAAATTGAATAGGTTGGCCGTGTTTTTACTGATCTTGATTCCCAAGTACTTGATAGTTTCCATGTCCCATTTCATTGGTATCTCTGCTTAATTTCAACAGATGGAGTGTAAAAAAAACTAAGGACCTCAGTCTTACTCCTGTTCAATGTAAAGCCTGAAAGTGAGACATAGGCCTCTATCTGTCCAAACACCTCTGGTAGTGAACTATCTGGGTCTGACAAATACAGTAGGACATCATCAGCATATAAAGCTAATTTCTGCTCTTCACCCCCCCCATTGAAATTCCCTTAACCCCTCCATTCTGTCTTATACTCCGGGCCAGGGGCTCTATATAAAGAGCGAATAGCAGTGGCAAGAGAGGGCATCCCTGTCTCGTTCCTCTTCCCAAATGGACTGCTTCTGAAACATGACCATTCACACGTATAATAGCTGAGGGGTACTTATATATTTTAAACAGAGCCCTCACAAATTGCTGAGGGAAACCAAACCGTGAAAGGACCTGGCCTAGAAAGGCCCAAGAGACTTTATCAAATGCCTTTTCGGCATCTAGACTCATAAGGGGGGGGGTCCTTGTATAGTTAATCCGATCTATAACATGAGATGTTCTTCTCAGGTTATCCTGAGCTTGATGTTCTGGGACAAAGCTGGCCTGGTCCATACCAATGAGACCAGGGAGGTATTGTTGTATTCTTTTGGCTAAGATGGACGTGAAAATGTTATAGTTTGTGTTTAGTAAGGAAATTGGTTGATATGAGGAGCATTTAGTAAGGTCCTTTCCCAGTTTGGGGAGCACTGAGATCACAGCCCTATCCCATGAGGGGGTATTTGCTCATCCTCATTAAGCACAGCTTTGTGTAGGCCCAAAAGGCCATCCCTCTAAATGTCTTATAAAACTCTGATGGTAATCCGTCTGAACCCGGGCATTTACCCGCTTTCAGTCTTGAGATTTCTGCGGTCACCTCCGATTCCATAGTAGGGGTTAGCAATGACCTCCCCTGTTCCTCCGATAGCCCTGGTATCGTTAGTCCCTCCAAAAAAGCTTGTACTCTTTGTACACACGGTGTCTTATCTGGTGTATATAGCTTACCATAAAATAATTTATAGGCGTTATCTCCCTCACCCCATGGACCATTTCTTTTCTCTGTGGGTGCCATATTGATGTTATTGTGGCTTTAGCCCTCTGGGCACGAAGCCTGCTAGCCAGTAATTTCAATGACCTCGGTCCTCCCTCATAATATTGTTGTTTTAAAAAACGTAGCTTTTGTTCGACCTGATAGTCTAAGATATCATTCAATTCTTTTATAAGTATCTTCAGCTGCTTAGTCCTTGTTTTGTCTATTTTACCTTTCTGGAGATCTTCCAAGTTCTTAATTTGTATGGATAACCTTAGCTTCTTAGCCTCCCTATCCTTTTTCTTTTTAGATGCTATCGAAATGAATTTCCCCCTCAAAACTGCATTTGCAGCATCCCACCTTATTGCCTGAGAAATATCTTGGGGTGAATTCTCAGCCATATAGTTATCAAATGTTTCCTTAATGCTCTCCTTAACCTCTTGATCATTCAGCAACGATAGGTTGAGACGCCAAAATGTATTTCTCCTGACCTCTCCTATGTCAGTCCTCATGAAAAGAGGAGCATTGTTAGAAAGACCTAAGTCTCCCACCCAACTCTCTTTCACTCTGTACATATCTTCCCCAGGCACCAGAAAATAATCTAGCCAGGAATACATCTGGTGTGCAGCTGAGAACAAAGTGTAGTTCCTCCCTTTTCCATTAAAATACCTCCATATATCCTGGAAACCCAGTTCCCTCACCAATTTCTGCACCTTCCTCACTGTTCCATGTATTGCTCTTGGTATTTGTGAAGTGGTATCTAGACTAGAGCAGGGTTCAGTGCCAAATTAAGATCCCCCACATATTATGGCGCCCTCGGCCCAACTCAATAGGGTGGTCAAAAAGGTCCTATATTCTTGATATCTAGAACCCGGTTGGAAATACACGGAGGCCAAAGTGACCATCACTCCCCCCAATCTGCCTTTCATCAGAGCGTAGCAGCCTTCCTTATCTGCCAAAGTATCCATCTTTTCAAAATGAGTTTTGGCTGGAACCAGAATCACCGTCCCCCTTCTTCTACCTTTTTTATATGAAGATGCCACCATGTCCCCGAAACCAAATTTCAGCAGTTTGGCATTTTCTTGCTTTGACAAGTGTGTTTCTTGTAAAAAGATAAAGTCAGCTGTAGTTTTCTTTACAAAACTCATAACCTTGCTACGTTTAACAGGGTTGGTGAGGCCATTCACATTAAAAGAACAGAACAGCGAGCCCGTCCCAGCCATCACTCCTGTAAATGAGATACAGACTGGCTTTCATAAAGCCGTTACCTGAGTGCCTTTTTAAGCTGTCTCCCAAACTGGCTAAAGTCATTAATATGAGCACCATTGGTACAATTAGGATGATAAGAGTTACCTGGTACAGTAAAATTAAATTATTGACATTTTCTTTAACATTATCAGCCAACGTGGCTTCTATCCAACATTTTAGACAAAAGATAGCTGACTTCCAATGTAGGAGATTCATGGTAAAGAATCTCTGGTTACCCTCACACCTCCTTCCTGTAGGTCTTAAATGAAAGTGGAGAGTAAGGTGAGTTACGTTTGCCCTGTGCAAGAAGCCCTCACCTGGAGCCGCCCTATTGGGTTACACAGCTCCGCAAAACTAGCAAGGAGAGGGGGGTGGAGGCCTCTCCCTTGACCTTTAATGTGTTGCGATAAACTACGATAATAAAAGAGAAGGTGTTAGAAAGGTAGAACCCCACAGTTTATCAACTTAAGAAGTGTCAACACAGTAGATGGGCTCAAAAAACAAAAAAAAAACAAAGCGCAACACACAACCGTTATTGCTTGGTCTCTTATCCCATTGGCAGACAACCTTTGACCTGTTTTAGGCTGCACATACTCTTTCACCTTATGTGGGTATGGGCTAGGAAAGCAGGACAGCGCCTGACTGACACCACTGGGCGCACCCCCCTCGGGCAAGCCACGAGTCCTCCGCATGATAGGCCACAGCACCTGGGGCCAGTATCCACATACCATCTAAAGAGACCCTTTACATTCCTTTACTCATGCTAGGGAGAGTGTACCAATGATACGAATGAGCCTTCTTTGTATTGGCCGGCCATAGCAGAATTGAGCCTGGTTTCTAGTTCGGTGGGTTTCAGTCGTCCCGAGAGCTGTCAGGCCCTCAGTGCAAACCAACCCATTCCTTATGTTTTTATTTTTTATTTTTGTATTTAGGCCTCTGCACGGTCTACTTAGCTCCTGAACCTCCAAGCTAGAATTGTGGTCATAGATTAAGGCTCACACCCCTCTGAGCACATTACTCCCTGCTGTAACGTTGGTGTCCCAAAGTTATTTGGCCCCTAGTTGCTTGCACCAACCTGCTTCAGTCACCAGCCTCCCAGGGGCGAGAGCCCCAGCAGCGCCCCCCGACACCGATTGCTCCCCATCCCAATCCCATCCCAATATATATCCGTTTGTTAGACCATTCTCAGTTTTTGAATACAGTCAACCCAAATAGTACATTTGACCTGCAACAGTTTCAGAGAAAAAGGAAAACAAAAAAGAGTTCCTTTTAGCTTCATCAGCAACTTGCCGTTTCAGTCATAAAGACCAAGTCCACCACCAAGTCCCGAATGCTCAAGCCCCAGAAAACGACTGCCATTTCAGGTGCCTCCTTCCTCTTCCATCCCATCTTGCAGCTGCGAAGTCAGAATGCCCCACTCCTTTCGAACCCCCTGTTGTTCCGAGCTCCTGTCCATGTGTCTCTTTGTGCCGATCTTGTTCCACAGAGCGGAAGTGTCCCCCTTTTCCCTCGTCCCTCAACCTTTGGGGCCAACAACTGACCAGTTATTATTCTGTAGTTGTTTCTGATTTTGTTCTGCAGATAAATGCTGATTTCTAAAGTATGTAGAAACTCCTCTGCTGCTTCTAGCTCTTGAAAATGAATTGGGCCTTTCTCTGTCATTATCTTTAGCCTAGCAGGGTATTCCACAAAAGCCTTATGGTTCTTCTGTTGCAACAACTTCACAACCGCTAAGACCTGCCTTCATTTATTTAACAGTTGTGGGGTATAGTCCTGATTGAAGTACAAACAGACATCTCCAAAGTGAATTTCCTTTCCCCCCCAGGCTAACATTAAAACCTCTTCTTTTACCCTGTAGTCTAGAAAAGCTATAACTATGGAGTGCGGTCTTGCCTTCAAGTCCCTAGGGCAAGGGATTAAGGACCTGTGGGCCCGAATTATATTTAGTTCTTTATCTTGTGGGAGGTTCAGGATCTCATGTAAAAAGGAACTCATGAATTCCACTATGTTTTTGGACTCTGTACCTTCCCGTAAACCATGGATTTGAATATTATTGCGGCGGTTTCTATTTTAGAGTTCCTCCAGCTTTTGCTCTAATTTATTTGCCCTCTGGTGAAGGTCGAGCAGTGCAGTATTATGGGAATCTGTCGTGTGGGTATAATCTGACATCACAGTCTCTAAACTTGTTGTTCTCTGTGTTAAGTCCAGTATATCTTGTTTTTGGCTCGAGACATTTTTATACAGGTGCAGTAAAGTTTCATTTATTTGCTTTAGGGTAGAGCATAGTTGTTTAGATGTTATCGTATAATCCTCCTCTCCTTGGCTTGCCCCCTCTGCATTGTCATGCTGCGTTTCCATCGTTAGCTGCGCTATCACTCGTGGGCCTAACTCTGTCAGCATTTTCTGTTGTTTGTTCGCCCCACCTGAACAATTTTCCTTCATTTTGTGTTTGGCCGGCATCAGGTAGTCTGTTATTCTGCGTTTGTATGACAGGATGGGTTTTCTTTTTACTTTGTTACAATGGATTTAGGTCGGGCTGCAGCGGAGCTAAAAAGCTAAGCTGCCATACAGGAAGTTGACCAGACCAGAAGCATAGTTTATGTCCTTGATATAGTTTATGTCCTTGCTCAGCTCTTCCATTGTTGGAACAATGCATCTATGTTCTACTATAGAACGCCATGATTGAAAGGGACATAAACTACATCATATAGTTCTACAGTGGTACTTAACACCAGCGAGTAAATCAGAAACACCCACTGGGGTTACTAATATGCCTGTATAGATGGAACAATAACAAAATTAGAACCAGTATTTAAAAAAAAAACTTCTACTGAGAAAAATTACTTTCAGGTTCAGGTTCAGCACAGTTCTCTTTTAAGTGCTGGGTGAAAGGGGAGTTCATTGCACTGGAGGGGCAGGCACAGGAAGCGGCTGGCTGCAGGACTTGGACCATTGATAGATTGATAGACTGTTTCTGGAATTCTGGAGAGCAGGGGGCACCATGGTGATCATAGGTTTGGTGGATGTCAGTGTGGTTCAGTTGGGTTTAGCTATATTCAACTAGATATCTACCTGATCTGTGCATCAAGGAAAAAAAAGACCCAACGATGCTGCCATAGAAAGCATACAAGGCGTTTTACTAGACTGCTACGAATGCACTTTTTGAGAATAGCTCTTATGTTACTATGCTGTCAGGCAACATTCACCCTAATCCGGGTCCTAATGGGATAACCCCAAACAATGAGCACCCTAAGCATGGGTCCATTAGGCTGGCCACAATCAACATCTGTAGTCTTCTACACAAAATTGATCTCCTTAAAATCTGTGTGTCAGTGCACAACCCCGACATATTAGCAATCGTGGAAACCTGGCTATCGCCTAACATTCCAGATTCAGCAGTTGCCCTGCTGAATTATACAATTTTTAGGCTTGACAGAACCACAAAGAGGGGTGGCGGTTGTGCAATTTACCTAAAAAATTCCATCAGAGGTCTGGTCCTGCCACCTATGGACCTCAGTATCCCTGCTCAGATATTAGCTATAAAAGTGCTCCTGGGTGCACACAACAAACCCTTACCATTCTCTCAGTTTACATACCACCCAAGGACCCATCTCCTGGCCTTCATAGTATCTTGCATTATCTATAGGCACAAAAACACCTCTCTGAAACGATTATAATGGGTGACTTCAACATAAATTGTCTATCTCCAGCAAATGGGTCTATAAAGGACTCCTTAGCGTCCCTGCACTTCTCCCAACTTGTCAACTTGCTAACTAGAATAAACTACAAAACAAGGATCAGCACCACTATTGTCTGGATTTTATCTAAGCACCCAAACCGCATCTCTAATGTTATAGTTCACTCTGACTCTGTCAGTGACCACTCCCCATCACATGTAGCTGGACTGATAAATACCCCACCCCTAAACCCATTATAATCTACAACTGAAGCTAAATTGTGGGCACCTAGATCTCCTGAAGCATCAACTCCGATCACAAGACCAGGCCTTTCTTGAGTCTGTTGATGATGTCAATGTAGCCCTGGAACACTTTGTCAACATCTTCAACCTGGCCTGCAATACCCACGCTCCACTAAGAAAAATTAAGATCCGTGGAACGATCAACTCCTGGATCACTCCAGATCTAGTGAACAGTATGAAACAACAGGACCATCTATCGCAGCTAGCCAAAGCCTCTGGGAAGCAATCTGATCTTCAGGCATACAAAGCAGCTAGGAATGCCTACACAAGGGCAATTTGGAAAACAAAAAGAAAGCCTCACAGAGAACTGCTGTCTGATACCTGGGGTGACAGTAGGAAATTTTGGTCGAATATAAAAGACATAACTGGCAAGGAACAAAAGATCTCTCCAACAATGTTAAACCTAGATGGCAATACCATCACAGACCCGATCACTATCACCAATACTTTCAATACTGCCTTCACCAATCTATCCAATGTCTTTCCTAAAGACTTCTTTGATGATGCTCTTACTATGACAACTGGGCCCACTGAGAACAAAAGCCTTGGGCACCCACCATTATACTTCAGATGGGTCTCCACAGCCCTGGTCAGAACACTCCTAACTAAAGTTTTGGGGAAATCAAGACGCAGTGGGGACTCCCTTGACCTCAAACTCATCTCGCTTACCCTAGAAGAAGTTTTCCTGCCTATTACCAAGATACTCAATCTATCCCTCTCTCTTTCTCAGTTCCCTGCCATCTGGAAGACCACACCTGGTTACCCCAGTGCATAAAGCTGGTGATCGCACACAACCTTCTAACTACAGACCAATATCAATCCTTCCCCCTGTATCGAAAGTACTGGAATGTATAATAGCAAACCAGCTTGTTGACTACCTAGAGAAGTACTCACTTCAATTCCGTCAACAGCACGGCTTCAGGAAAAATCACATCATGACCACTGCCCTGCTAGAATTTACTAGCATCATAAAAAAGTCTTTTGACAAAAACAACCTGGCTGGAGCAGCCTTCATCGACCTAATGAGGGCCTTTGATACCATTAATCACCGATTCCTCCTTGATCAACTTGTGAAAATTGGTCTCTCACCTGACACTCAAAAGTGGTTCAGGAGCTACCTGTCAGATAGGTCTCAACGGGTAATGATATCAAGCAGCATCTCAGAACTACAAGTCGTCCGATCAGGCATACCACAGGGATCTATTCTAGGTCTTCTCTTGTTTAGTACCTTCCTAAACAACTTACCAAATGCGTGTCAACTAAGGATACCCCTATATGCTGATGATGCCATCATCTTTACAAATCACTCTGATCCCTCTGTTCTGGAGCACAACCTCCAGCTTAGCTTCCTTGAGACTGAAAAATGGTTCCATTTGCACAAACTTGTACTTAACTATAAAAAAACAAAACTCCTGCTGTTTCAGCCTCCCGACATAAGTATAAGGTGTGTAACCCCTCACCTCTACCTTTTTACTAAAACGACAGGTGGCATGCTGTTAGCGTTGGCAGCAATACCTGGTGGGGACCTGGGTTCAGGGAGGATGAGTTTACCTGGCACAAGGGGACCTAGGTTTGGCTACTCTGCACAGGCACTCCAAGTAAATCCAACTACAGGAAGCAATAACTGTAATGTCCAGAACCAGGATTGGGATTTTTCAGTGTGGCTTTTATTCATAACTAGCTGAACACAACAAAGCATAGATGGACCCCCAAGGGGCTAAGTTTACTGATAATGCAGATTAGAGACTACAAGGCAGTCCACTTAAAGAATAAACCCATTTCTACTGTTTTCTGGCTCTGGACCCACCAGGCACACAGCCCGGAGTTGCATGCACTTTGGATACACAGCCCGACTGACCTGGCTCCCCTGCCGACCACTTGACTGATGGTCCATTTAAAGAATGAACCCAATTTACTTGTGGCTCCCATCAAACAAGGAGAATTATTTTCCCAAGCTGTGGCTCCCCACACCACTTAGAGTCTGCGACTCTAGAGATTTTCAATTTCGACCCATGTCTAGGTACCTACCTCATCACTGGCCAGGCGCATGAGGCAAGTAGCAATCACAGAAGAAATCCGTAGAGGTGGACCTGGTTACTAAAGATGGGGGGTGTTACCACCTCCAGCTCCCACAGCCCATACCCAGCCATTTCTCTGGACAAACAGAAACTAAAACTTTGAAATGTAGATTAAACGGTGGATGGCCTGTAGCACCTCCTCTACAACATTACTTGAATCCATAAAGACTTTAAATTTTGAACCTACTCCATTTGTTTGTCCTAGTACAATAGGCCTCCCAAATAGTAGTTCACACCCCAGCTTTCTTCACATTTTCCAAACTGAAGAAACATATTGTTTGTCCTCTCAAATTAGAGCAAAACACTCACCTTTTCATTGCAGGTGCCCCACAGGCGAAGTACAACTTCTTTCACTGTTATCAGACCAAAACAGAAACTGTAGAAAAGGCAGCTTTCTTCTGTAGTGGAAATTAGGGGATTGCCCCTGGAATCCACAGAGGGACACTTTACTCCCCCCCCCGGGAGAGGGGGGCACTGAGACCTGGACAGCGGTCTCCACCACTTAAAACTGGACACTGACCTTCTCTTACAGAAGGTAAACAAAAGACATTTCCTTCCTGCTTGACAGTAAACAGGAGACTTCCTTCTCCCAAGGAGGTAAACAGAAAACTGACTTTGAAAACTCCCAAGGTTCTATCTCACTCCCTGTGCTGCAGATTCCAATGTGGCTTATGCAGCTGCGACAGTTCCATTGGTGATGTCATCTCTCAGTCTCAGCTGAGACTGAGAACAGAGTGAGACAGTGTGAAACCCATTTAACTGGAGTTTCATAAGCTGCCTTCCCTGCCTACCACTAGCAGTGCTTAATTTGTAAAGAAAGAGTTGCCAGGGCTCTGAGTCCAAACACTAAAAGCCGGGGGTCTGGGGGCCCCCAGGCCCCAAGAATCTATGGGTTTTTAGATGCTCTGTGGTGAGTTTTGGGGGTAATATTGCAGATAAAACACATTTCTATATCAGGCTCCCTGCCCCTGAATCAGGGAAGAAAATTTTTAGGGTGGAGTCAGGTTGGAGAGCCCTGGCTGACCACGGGCACTAATAAAGGATCATGGCTGAGCATGTAGTATAATGCAATGGCAAGATGCTGTGAATTGGCTCAATGCCAGGGGTCTGAGTGGGTAAGCCCCAGAAGCTCTTGGTTTTAAATGCTCTGTAATGAATTGAGGGGTATAATTTATATTCCAGACAAAAACACATTTCTGTGTCTGGTTCCCTACCCTGGATCTGGGTAAGAATTGTTTTGGGGGTAGAGTCAATTTGGTAAGTCTGACTGACCACTGGTAAAGGACTGTGGGCTTGTATAAAGGGCAAGATGCTGTGAATTGAACGAAAGGCCAGGAATCTGGGACCGGTAGGCCCCCGGAAGCTCTTTGGTTTTAGATGCTCTGTGGTGAGTTTTGGATGGGTTATATTGCAGATGGAACACACTTCTATTCTGTGCCAGGTTCCCTATCCCTGAATCCAAGGGAAGAAATTTTTTTGGGGGAGACAAAGAATAGAAATGTGTTTTATGTGCAATATATAACCCTGGCCAACACTCACCACAGAGCATCTGAAATGAAACCCAAGAGCTTCTGGGTGCCTACTGGTCTCCAGATCCCTGGCCTTTGGCTTTGGGTCAATTCACAGCATCTTGCCCTTTATACTTGGAGTTATGGTATTGAGACTGTGGCTGACCTTACTAAGCAACAAAAATGTAGCACATAACATCTAGCATGGTACAAGTAATAGAAGAACCAATTAAAAGTGAAGCAGGAAACGGTTGTTATAGCTACAGGATCATGGGTATGTAGAAGCTATGGCAAGGTACTGCGATCCAAAGGCCAGGGGTGGGAGTGCAGTCAGGAAGGCCCAGAAGCTCTTGGGTTTTAGAAGTGCTGTGGTGAGCTTTGGGGCTTTAATTGAAGATAAAACACAATTCTGCTACATGTTCCTTTATTGAAGATAAAGCACATTTCTGTTACAGTTAGGGAACCTGTAAAAGAAGTGTGCTTTATCTTAAATAAAAGCCCCAAACTCACCACAGAGCATCCAAAACCAAGGGCTTCTAGCCCTACCTATAACATTAATTACGCTCCTGCTGCAATTCATTTGTTAGAATGGGAGGTTAGCTGCTGAAGTAAGAACATTTTATAATATCACATTGACATGGTCTAATGACTTATGAAACCCCAGGCCACCGTGCACACCATACAATACCAAGCATAGGGCAAACTTGTACCCTGCTAGATACCATGTGGTATATGTTGTTTGCTTAATAAGGTGGTTACGCGAGTCTCAATATCCTGGACTCATCCAGATGAAAAAAAATGTTCCCCTATAAGTCAAGGGATGCTCCCTTAACTCCTCTAGGGGAACATTTTTTTTATCATCTGAATGGAATCAGGATAATGGAGACTCGCCACTATTATTAAGCAACAACATGGAGGTAGTAGGGAACCTGTAACAGAAGTGTGTTCTATCTTCAATAAAAGCCACAATACTCAAACAGACCATCTAAAACCCATGAGTTTCTGGGGCCCTCATCAGAACAAGATATTAAAATGTCTAGCATTGACCATCTGTCTTTTTAAAAAAAAATATTTTCTAGAAGATTTTATTTAGTTACCTCTCTTTTATTTTACAGGTCTTGACATGTCTTAAGTGCCTTATCAGATAAGTATAAAAACGTTTTTAATTTGATGATTTACAAGTGGTTTAAATCCGACCTTTGTTTCTTTGTGTCCTGTTTAAATTTCTTGTTTTCCTTTGCAGGAATTCCTCAGGAACAGACTCAGTTTTGATGAATAGCTAATCCCCAGCTTGGATTGATCAGGTAAGAGACACTAATGTTCCTTAACAAAAGTTACTATAATATTTTGTGCAAGTATCCATCATGATGTAATGCATGGTGGCCTAGCTACAACCACCATGCATTACTTTATGATGGATGCTTGCATAAACTCTACAATAATTTGATGTGTGTGTAGTAATGCATGGTGGAAGTGTAGCACAAAGAAAGAGTATATAACGCACTGTTTCAGCTGCTGCCTGCTAGCCAAAAACAGTTTCTGTATTAAGCTACAAATACCATTAAGTAACCATCCATGTTGCTACACCAGTTTTGTAGGTTGCAGAAAGAAATT
Source organism: Neoceratodus forsteri (assembly GCA_016271365.2). Classification (NCBI taxonomy): domain Eukaryota; kingdom Metazoa; phylum Chordata; order Ceratodontiformes; family Ceratodontidae; genus Neoceratodus; species Neoceratodus forsteri. The sequence continues at coordinate 518,010,722 of CM028137.1, forward strand.
CTGAGTTTGGTTTGGTTTGGTTTGTTCTCTACATATGAGAAAAGACCATAGAATGTCCATATTTCTCTGGCTATCCTCATGTTTTCTTTCCTTACTTTGTGTATCATTAGCTGATCTGTGCCCTTTGGCAACCATGAAGCGAACATAAGGGATGGGATTGAATTTCTTTAATGGTGGGCGACTAGATTCAGGAATAGTAATGATGAAATAGTTTCAATAAGCATTGATGCTCGTGTTGATGTGCATATGAGGTTCATTTGGGAAAAGCCTCGCTCACACTTGGCACTGGAGATAGCAATAGTGCTCACGGCTGTCAAGAGGTACTTATACTGCTCCTGAATTTCTTTACCACCTGACTCCTTGTACACCCTATATGCCCGAATGGTTTCACGAGTAGTACCAATATCAAATCTTCTGCAAAGAGATTCAATTTCACTTTCTCCATACAGTGTAGGTAGCTCATCAGGCCAGTACTGCTTATATAGCACTTTCATTTCGGTGATCAGATTCTCATATCCAGTCTTGTGACCAGTTGTGCCTCCTGTAGACAGCATACGTTTCCATAAGTTGTCTGCTAAGCTGCGGAAAAACTGTCCTGGGTGAATCTTCTTGTCACAAACATTTCCTTCATGCAATAGGACACCCTGAAACATCCTTTCTTCTATGGCTTTCTCACACTGTGACAAAAATTTGCCTTGTTTTTCTACCATTGCGTCGAATACGCTATTTGGCGGCAGATAGCTTCGGTGTGCATCAACAATTGTACAATCGCGATGTTGCAATTCAAGAGATAACTCTGACAACTCCTGTAGGGCATCATACATAATTCAAGGTTGCTGACAAACTGAATAGATGACAACCGTTTGCTTAGACCAAAGTAGGTTTTGCGTGTTGTGCTGTCACGAGAAATGTCATTAGCCGCAGATGTGAAGTGCTTATAGAGAGCAGGGTAAGCATTCCTAACAGCCTCTACTGTTCTAAAGCTTGCGCAACCCACCGGGTGTCTAACACTCTACCTATCTTGCAAAGCTGAATGTCAAGTGCTTCAGCGCATTCCTTCAGCTCTAACCTATTTTCTCCAGATGTGTTATAAAGAGAATATAGCTTGTCTAACAAACTTTTAAAGTGATTAGTAGCTCCAACATCTTTCATGACATCATTGACTGCAAGCTCTAGGCGATGAGCAGAGCAGTGCCATGCTATGATATTTGGAAACATATCTTGCAATAAACTCCCGACACCTGTATTGCATCCAAACATCACTGAAGCTCCATCGCAAGCAACTGCTACCAGGCACTTGGCAAGAAAGTTTTCATTTATGTTAATTTTTTCAGCGCAGACAACAAACTGTTCACTATTCCCTCTGCAGTCAGATCCTGCAGCTCCACAAGGTCCACAAATAAATTAGCAGGAGAGTCCATGCCAGGTAACATCAGTCGCATGTACACAATTAAAAGCCTCTTCTTGTTTAAAGCAGTAGCTTCATCAAGTAAAAGACTCACTTTAGGAGCAATCGCTGTGATTTGGGCAAACAACTTTTCTTCATCTCAGACGAAATGTGATGTTGAATGTTAGAACATGCCACATTGGAATGCAAAATCCTACCCATGTCTAGTCCATTCAACTGCTGACAGTCTATTTCTACTTCAAAACCATATGAAGGCGATTACGCTTTGCTTCTTTATAAGCAGTTCTGAAGATTCTGGCCGTAGTTGCAATTTGGGCAGACTGTGCATTTGCACCTAATTGCAGCAATGTGTCTTTTTTTGACTGCTCAAGAATGCGACAAGCTGCGACATGTGACTTAGTTTGTGCATGTTCTCCTATCTTTTTCCATAGTGATTTCTGTTGCTTTGTTTTATTGGTACCATATGAAGTAACACAGGTTTCGATCCATTCTTTAGTCAGCTTCATTCCAGCAGATTTTTCAGGACCCAAGTTACTGACTTGCTGACACACTGCAACGAGATTTGATCCATTGATGACTAACCACGGTATTTGCTCTGAAAAATGTTTTTGTTCACGTCCATCCGGGAGAAGTAAATGTTGCTGTGAGCCACAACTTGTTTAGGTAATTCATCTTCAGTACCAGAGCTCTGTGATTCAGAGTCACTATTAGCACAACTGTTTTCGACAACACTATTCCCTTCAAAATCATGAACTTGTTTTTCTTTTGTAGCACTGCTGACACATGTTACAGTGGCACCTGATACAGCTTCAGATTCATTTCTGTAGTTTTTATCACTCTCCTTTTTCTTCCTCTTAGTCACTGGCTCACCCTCATTCATACTACCTCCTGGCTTGAAAAAATACGACCATATTTTCTTTTGACCATGAGACATTTTTGGGATTTATGTATCAGCTGTCTGCCTGTCTCCAAAATGAATAGAGATGTAACCTGCTCCTCTATCTATCTCACTTAGCTTTTTTTATTGAGCCCCAGCCCCTTGAAAGAGACAAAGACAGTTACTGTCACCGTGTCACGCTACAGTAATGTGCTATATGTAAGTGGAACTGTGAGAATTAAACCCAGCTTGCTGTCCCTTCAAGTGCTCCTCTGCCTGTATTTTGCTCTGCCTTTAGTCTCTGGCTTGCTTGAAATTGTTGTTTAAGCTAATAAGGTGAGTGAGAGTCTCTAATATCCCTGACTCCGACTCCGTCCAGGTGACAAAAATGTTTTCATCAAGAAGTCAGGAAGGCGGAAGGAGTTATTTTTACTTGTGGAGAACTAGGAAAACCTTAAGTAAAATAAATTTAATAGTAGTCAAATCCAGACAGACAGTCTGAACCTATCAGCTTTAATGCAGTCTGTCTGCTTCTTCACTTTACTGTTTTCTTTTTTTTACTACTTATTTATTTCTTTTTATTAGGTAGGTAGCAAGACTTCTCCTTGAATCCCAAGTTCAGCAGCCTGGCTTCCAACTTAAGTTTAACTCATACCTCTCAACTGTCCCCGATTTTCAGGGACGTCCCTGATTTGCCTCAGAATTTTATTCTGTCCTTCCTAAAATTGTGTTTCTGTGACCAAACAACAGGGTTATAATTATAAGCACAAAATAATGTCAGATATTAAAGTTACAGACTTGTTCTTCCTTAGAGTCTTAGACAATGCATTTACACTAGCCCTTTATTCTTCCAGCTCCCTAGTGAATATCTTCAATTTTAAAGAAGTGTAAGAGTGTCCCTGATTTTAGTCCTTCCCCTGATTTTTAATGCTTTGTCCCTGATTTATGAGGCAGGAGGTGGAGAGTTATGTTCAACTTGACCTCCTCCTCTCCTTTCGACCCACTCGTTTTCTATTCCCAGTCCTGAGCCATCACTACCCCACCCTATGAATTCACCTTTAGCTGCAAAAAAGGGTAATATAACCACTATCCTCCATCTATCCTCACGAATTAAGCCCTGTGTGCAAAGCCGCCCCACACTACTCAAAAGAACACTTGTTTCTGAGTGCTCTGCGAGTCTGCGACAATAAATGTACTGTTTGTCACCAACACAAACACAGAACAGTCCAACAACACGACTGGACTAAAACGGCCCGGCCGGCGGTAAGGCGCCAATGTCATGACTCCTCCCCCGCCCCGGCCCATCCATCCCACTTCCATTTACGCTGACACACATTGATTTGCACCACCTGACCACAGAACAGTTGATCAGGTGATGCCTGAAGCTGCTGCCACGCCGCCTGCCCCCGCGCCAGCGGTACAGCCAGCCGAGCGGTGATGGTCTGCGACTGCGCGCAACAGCAGCAGCCGTCCGGTACTGGAACTGCTGTAAGTAGGCTCAACTAGACCCCGAATCTAGCAATAGCCTGGTGTGCTTCTCTTGGCTAACATTTCTAAATTAATAAATACAAATGCTTATTGAGTGGGGAAGCGGAAAGGTACCCACAAATTCCCAGTCAGTAATGCTCTTTGGACGAGAGATGGGGCTGTAGATATGTAACTGTGCCTCCCTTAATCAATTTGTATACCCCTCAAAAATAAAGTAGCTTAGTATACGGTTCCGTGTGTCACGCATTCGGAATAGCGTTCACTGTTGAACTTTGATCTGCTCTGGAAATCATCTGTTAGTTAATCCACATAGGAACAACAGTTTGAAATTCTGCAACAAGAATAATTTAACTGGAGCTGCTTTACTACCTGAACCACCCAGCTCGCCCTTACTGTGAGTAGATAAGCTCTGCATCCCTCACACTGCATTCCTGCTGCCTCCCTCGAATACTGCTTGAATCAGCATAGCGCACACACCCTGTGCTCCACTGGTTTCAGATTTGAGCAAAGGATGAACACTGAAACATGCATGACCTAATAGGTAGTAGGCAGGCAGTTAGCTGTTCCGGTACTTTATCGCCATTTTATTGGTGGGCACCTGAGGCTGTGATATTTCGCGCAAGGACACCACTACTACAGTCCAGATATTATAATTAAAAAAACTACAAAACTTTCGGCACCACCTCCCGCCCTCCGGTGGTCAGGCGAACTCCGTGTTTCCCTGCGCTCATCACTTACCGTTCATTGGCGAGTTGTACCTGTAAGTTCAAGCTCTTCACTGCTGAAATTTAAATGTTTAATGGTGCCGCTTGCCGGGGCTCAGCCCCGGAATGAAAAGAGGTGCCGGGGCTGAGCCCTGGCTAGCACCGGCACAAATTAAGTACTGACCACTAGGTCTTACTGGGATTCTAGTAACCCCGGGTAACAAGGGGTTACACTCGCCCTTGACCAGGAAAATGACTGTCCCCAGTCATTATGCACCCAGCCTTAGGTCATCCCACCCTATGTGCTACTTGTGGAGGGGGGTGATCAGGCCCCCTCCTACCATGTGCAAGCACAGGCAGGCAACACTAAGGGCCTAGAGGCCTGTAGCTGACATCTCAGCCTCTACACTATCCACTTACTATGGACACCTAGTGGTTCTGGTAGAACCGTCCAGAGCATAGCCCTAACAGATCAGTACTGCAGTCTCTATGACCACTCAGCCTGCCTATTCCCCCTAACCCTCTAGGGAAACCTATCTGCCTCTAACATAACATCCCAAAACAAAAACAAAACCCAGGGACCTCCCCGACCTTGGGCAACCTGCAACTACACCATTAAAATACCAATTACTGCCTCCCTACCCCCAGAACCACACCTGTGGAAAGAAAGGGTTAATACAGTAACAACCATAGCAATAACAACACAGTACTTTAAATTTCTACACTATAAAGCACTGAGGAGGAACTCCGATGAGCCCCATCTCCTCTTCTTGTCTTCTCTTCTGTCTTCCCAGGAACACCTGTAAGAAGAAGAAAGACAAAACACACTCTCCTAATCTGCATACACAGTCTATCTAAACAACCTCTACCATACAAAAACACTGAACAATCCCAAAAAAGATTTTTTAGAAAAGAAAAAAAAAAAAGGTAGAAAAACAGTATTTACATTAGAGTACAATAATGACATTATTTACAATATGCTTTTGGGGGGATGGAGTGCCCTGAAAGTCCCAACTAGTGACCACAAGGCCCGAAGGCTAGTCCAATAAAGAGTCTCTCCTGGGCCGGAGCCCCGTGAAACACAGTTCTAAAAGGCCAAAGTCCCGAAGGGGAGAGTCTTTGCGAACAGTTCACACATTTTTGAAGACTGTAGTGTAGGGTGTGTACTGCAATGTCATAAAGATAGAAAAGGTTTCAGACTTACCAGCCATTTGTAGTATAAGACTGTGCACAAACCTGGTCCACGGCTGAAGACTCTCCCTGGCAGCATTTCTTCTGATACAGCTGGGCGGACATCTTCCGGGAACCCACAGGAGAGCACATCTGGAAACAGCTGGGCTGATGACATCAATGGAGAAGGAACCTTAGAACAGGAACAAAAAAGAAAAACAGCTGGTCCGACGTCATCCGATTACCAGGCGATGAACAGGAAACAGCTGGGCTGGTGTCCTCTCTGGATCGGAAGTCATCTGGTGGGCCAGTAGATGGTTGCTGAACAGGACAGTACACTGTAGACTGATGAATGTGGAGCACCTGAGTCCTTGTTTATTCATATTGACAGATCAATAAGGGCACTTCACAGTCTGATGTGGCAGTATTGACTACCACTGCTCGGCTCTCCATTTTGTAGGCACGGGCTTAATTACTGGGAGGTCCTTGCACTGAGGCCAATAGTACTGGGGGTCAGGGGCTTGAATTATTACCCCGTCTGGGCGCACATAATTCACACAGTGGGAGACTTCACGTCCCTCTCCGTCCACTATTCTCACTCTGTCCATAAACAGTGTCCTGCCTCTCTTCCACTGCGTATACTTTTCGTGGAACAGTCTATATTTTACATGCTGGTTGGCCCCAGGATGCACATGTTTCATTGCTTCATCCCAGATCCAGGAATTCCTGCAGTCCTCAATCTCCTCCCAGACTCTCCGAGGAAAGGAAGGAAAGGTCATACCATAGATTTCATTGGCCTTTCTACGAACCAGTCTCCCCTCTTTACTTGCTTTGGTCAATCTAAGACCACTGGCCTGGCTTGGGGGTGGCCAGTCATGGTTCTGCCAGCTCCGCATCCTCAAACAAATTAAAAACGGATCCCTGACTTCTTCTTGTAAAGCCAGGGCAGTGGCATCACCACCTTCTTCAACACATTCCTCCGAGGCAAGATCTTGAGGCTGTGTACCCGTTCCTTTCTCACAAGGCCACATAGGTTCCCCCTCATCTTCCTCTTCACTGAGGATCCGAGCCCAGGAGTGAGCAGTCGTTCTCACCCCCGGGACTATCCATTCATCACTAGGAGCAGAGGTCGACACCTCCCATTCAAAGGCCTCCGCATCTCATCTTCACCTAAGAGACTTGGGCTAGGCCCCCCACCCAGGGGTCTATTGATGCTTTATCCGAACTTTCTTTCTGAGATCCAGCATCCAAAACTTCAACTTCAGGTTCAGTCTCTAACTCTGCACCCTCTAGCTTTGTGCCACACTCCCCCGAGGGACCTTCTTCCACAGGCTCCGCCTGGTGCTGTGTACTGCCAACTGCAGATTCCTGAATTTTTGTCCATGTGGGAGCCAAATGAATTGGAGGCGCTTTATACAGGCCATATTTTTGTAGACATCCAGCATAGTGAGGAATCATGAAAACGTCCCTTCCAGCACTTAAGCATATTTGGCATACACGCACTGGATAATTAGGAAGTGCCACATCAGGAGGCAGTTGCCCTCCACAGCACCACTTTTCACTATCTCTCAGTCTATTTACTGCTGCTGTTACTGCAACCCGGGCATGATCCGGGTAACGAGCTGGTCCTGAGGCCATAACTGCAGAAAAATAAACAAAAGTTCACTGTAACTGAAAGTCCCACTTTAATGAACACACTCTGTAGCTTTTAAATGGCTGCCCTGCTGCTGTGTTTACTTTCTTACCCCACCCTGTAATGGCAACGGCAGCACTCCTGTGCATCAACATTTAGAAGCTGGGTCAAGCCACTGCACACCCGATTTACACCAGCTACTGATAACTTTTACTCAAACTGCACAACTTGCTCTGTTCTGGCTTCACACACATTTACAGGATTTTCCTTGGACTTTTACAAGCTGGTAACACTCATTTTATTTCATAGTCCCTTTAAAAGCTTCAGGTTTCAGCACAGGATTGCCTGCTTCTACTAGTGTTGCATTTTGCTACAACCCACAGTCTCTCTCTGGCTGCAAACTTCAAACTGAGGCTATTTTCACTTCCATGCACACATTTAATGGCTTTACAGACTTGCACTTGCTGGCAGGACTTCACACAGTCGTTACTTGCAAAGCGACTACACTGCTGCACACACATTTTATATGGCATTACTAAAAATCACTGATTGAGCAGTTTTTGAATTGTTTACTCACTGTTATTAGTAGCAACTTGCTGTGATGGGGTAAAATGGCCTGCAGCCAGTTCTTGAAGGCCTCTGAACACAAACGGGCGGGCAGTCTTAGCGATCGTCGTTTACAACACCAGATTCACTATTTCCACGATCGATTTGCGGGTTGAGCCCGATTTTAAACTAAAATGTCAATTTTTTGAATGTTTACAGCGCTTTGAATACTCCGCAATGCTCCTCCACTGCCAGTACACGCACTACACTCTGTCTCCCTCTCGAATGCTGAGGCAGTCTCAGAAGAGCTGGCTGAGGGGCGGGACTAATGGCAATCTGACCGAGCACATGACGCCATGCAAATGAGCCTCGTCTTCCTCGCGAGGGCTCCTCTCCTCACGGCAATCATCGAGCAGGCAAATTTAAACTGTAAAATGCACTTTTTTTTTTTTAAACTGACTCCACGGTGGGAGCCCATTTCAACCATGTAACATTGCCATTAACTCTGCAGTCTCTCTCTTTACACAGAAAGCATTTCCAACGTCCAGGGCATAATTTCTCTGTCGCTACCCCTAGTTTTCCACACTTTCCTTCACAGAATTCACTTTAAAAGCATTTCAAACATCCAGGGCATAATTTCTCTGTTGCTACCCCTAGTTTTCCACACTTTTCTTCACAGAATTCACTTTAAAAGCTAACAAAAATACTGTAAACAATTTTTTTTTTGCAGGACAAGGGCACACTCTTTGGCTTTACAGCTCCTTGGTAAACAGTTGGCATTTTTAAACAGCAGCACAAGATTCACAGCACACAGCAACACACTAGGGAAATTGCTTCAGCTTTTTTGGGCTACCCACTGCCAATAGCCAAAACGCTAGCCCACTTGCCCAAGCACATTTCCTTCCCGAACAAATCCAAAGTGGTGCCTCCATTTTTGTAACCCCTCACCCCTGCCTTTTTACTAAAATGACAAGTGGCATGCTGTTGGCGTTGGCAGCAATACCTGGTGGGGACCTGGGTTTGGGGGGGATGAGGTTACCTGGCACAAGGGGACCTAGGTTTGGCTACTCTGCACAGGGGCACCCAAGTAAATCCAACTACAGGAAGCAATAACTGTAATGTCCAGAACCAGGATTGGGATTTTTCAGTGTGGCTTTTATTCATAACTAGCTGAACACAACAAAGCATAGATGGACCCCCAAGGGGCTAAGTTTACTGATAATGCAGATTAGAGACTACAAGGCAGTCCACTTAAAGAATGAACCCATTTCTACTGTTTTCTGGCTCTGGACCCACCAGGCACACAGCCCCGGACTTGCATGCACTTTGGATACACAGCCCGACTGGCCCGGCTCCCCTGCCGGCCACTTGACTGACAGTCCATTTAAAGAATGAACCCAATTTACTTGTTGTGGCTCCCATCAAACAAGGAGAATTATTTTCCCAAGCTGTGGCTCCCTACACCACTTAGAGTCTGCGACTCCTAGAGAGATTTGTTTTCTTACTTCTTTCTGACTCCCATCAAACAAGGAGAATTATTTTCCCAAGCTGTGGCTCCCCACACCACTTAGAGTCTGCGACTCCTAGAGAGATGATTTTCCAATTTGCGACCCACGTCTGGGTACCTACCTCATCACTAGCCAGGCGCATGAGGCAAGTAGCAATCACAGAAGAAATCTGTAGAGCTGGACCTGGTTACTAAAGATGGGGGGTGTTCCCACCTCCAGCTCCCACAGCCCATACCCGGCCATTTCTCTGGACAAACAGAAACTAAAACTTTGAAATGTAGATTAAACAGTGGATGGCCTGTAGCACCCCCTCTATAACATTACTTGAATCCATAAAGACTTTAAATTTTGAACCTACTCCATTTGTTTGTCCTAGTACAATAGGCCTCCCAAATAGTAGTTCACATCCCAGCTTTCTTCACATTTTCCAAACTGAAGAAACATATTGTTTGCCCTCTCAAATTAAGAGCAAAACACTCATTCTTTGTTGCAGGTGCCCCTGGCAGTACAACTTCTTTCACTGTTATCAGACCAAAACAGAAACTGTAGAAAAGGCAGCTTTCTTCTGTAGTGAAGTAGGGGATTGCCCTGGAATCTACAGAGGACACTTACTCCCCGGGAAGGGGCACGAGACCTGGACAGCGGTCTCCACCACTTAAAACTGGACACTGACCTTCTCCCACAGAAGGTAAACAAAAGACACTTCCTTCCTGCTTGACAGTAAACAGGAGACTTCCTTCTCCCAAGGAGGTAAACAGAAAACTGACTTTGAAAACTCCCAAGGTTCTATCTCACTCCCTGTGCTGCAGATTCCAATGTGGCTTATGCAGCTGCGACAGTTCTATCGGTGATGTCATCTCTCAGTCTCAGCTGAGACTGAGAACAGAGTGAGACAGTGTGAAACCCATTTAACTGGAGTTTCACAAGCTGCCTTCCCTGCCTACCACTAGGTCTTACTGGGATTCTAGTAACCCCGGGTAACAAGGGGTTACAGGTGCATCCCCTGACAGTCAAAAATTAGCTTGGAGACCCTCTTAGACAAGTTCAACAGTTCAAATACCTTGGTGTTACTTTGAACAATCACCTCACTTATGTGCCAGATATTGAGATCTTTGCCAAAACAGCAAATGCAAAATTAGGTCTGCTATTTAGGCATCAAAGAAGTCTGACCCCAGAAGCACTTAAACTTGCTATCAACAGTTCATTTCTATCAGCTATTGATTATGGCTGGGTTATTTACGGAGCTACCTTAGTCACATCCCTCAAATGGCTAAACACAACACTAAACAAAGCCTGTAGACTACTCACTGGTGCTGAGCCCCGCACCCACACTTGTGATCTCTATGCACAAAGAGGATGGCTTGATCTACAAGGTAGAATCAAGTGCCATTCTTGTATATTTGCAAAAAAGGTGCTTCAAGGAACCCTGCCAACTGGCATCACCTGTCTTCTACCCAGATCCCTAAAGGCTCACCATACTTAGACCTCTGACACTGACCTCTGACTCATACCAAGGTTCAGGACCACCCAGTGCTAACGATCCTTCCTCTACAAAGCCCCAAAGTGGCTAAATTGTCTGGGCCGTGATCTTACTAATACACCTCATCTTACTCAGTTCAAATGTCTCCTTTCCAGTACATTATGAATGAAAATGCTTGTGACTGCCCCATATAATCATACTACCTGCTCACTATTTGCCCATAGTATGACCTGTTCAATGACAAGGCCTCTGGCTGCCTCTATTTTCTCCCCCTGCCAGACCCTGCACTCACCTCCTTTTCCCTATGGAATGCCCTCCCCTTGGCCTCCACTTAATCTGCATTGGTTGGCTACTGACTTCCACCCAGCCACTCTGTCTTCTCCCCACCCTCACCCTGCCTCCTCCACCTCCATCCTACCATCTTCTCTTACCCTTTACCTCTGCTCCGTCCCTTCCTTCCTAGCCCCTTTTTTCCCATTTAACCTCTCTTCACACATGATAATGTCACCTGGCAGCAACTTTCCCCCCTCTCCTTACCTACTCTTCTACTGCCTCCACTCTGACTACCAACAACTATGTATTAATGATTTTATTATTGTATATTGTAAATAATCTGTTTTTTTCCCTTGTCTTTGTTTAACCCCTCCCATAACAACGTGGAACCTTTGTAAATGATTGGGTCTGTGCTCAAAGGTATTGTAATCTGAGAATAAATAAATGCATAAATAAATAAATATATAAATAAAGTACCATGGCAGTTATAAGCTTGATCGGTGTTAGCGTGGCTCATATCTGCCTCTGATCTGGAAGGTCGTGGGTTCTAGTCCCACACCAGGACTGGGTTCAAACCATAAAGGCTGACACTGAGTGTAATATTAAGGGGATGCTGTTCTGTCAGGGTGTACTCCTTTGGATGAGACCATAAAGTGATGCCCTGTTTGCCTGTTCAGGTGGTTGTTCAGGTGGACATTAAAGATTCCATGGCACTTCTCGAAAAGAGTAGGGGAAATTTTTAATTTTCATATCATTAAAAAATATCTAAACAAATCAGTAGTACTTCATACAATGTCACAGAAAAAACAGAAAGAAAATCCAAAAAAGCGTTACTGCATACTGTGAAACCAAAACTTAAATAAGCAAATCTTCCAGGAAAAAAGTCATGAACACAAAAGAATATTTGAGTCCTACTTAAACCCTAAACACAACACAGTACTAAATAGACACCCCCCTTCCCTCCCTACCAAAAGAGTAGGAGAATTTCCTAGCAATAATCCAAGCTATTCAAAACAATATACATACATACATACACACAAAAGAATATGAAAACCAGAACCAAAAGAAAATAAGTATTACATTCATACTGTGTCAAAATGACTATTTAATTAATACACAGAAACCAAAACTGAAACAAAATTACTACCCCCCATTCATTATAAACATTACAGAAATTCAAAAGTGGACCTCCATTTGGTCCATATTCCCCATTCCAATTGTTGGAATTCAGCTTCTTTCCACTGATGTAAATCATCAATTATTATATGGAATAATTCCAGTTCCATAATATGGCGTTGTTGTAAAACCAAACAACAACAAATAATCCATATCCAATAAACAAAATGTGCACACACAACCCGGAGTGTGCTGTCATGTGGTTGCTTCACCAATGTAGGAATTATGCCATAAAACAATAACGTCTGGTTAGGGGGTATTGGCATATTTCCTTTCCAGCGATTCTTAACAATATCCCAAAAACGCATTACATATTGGCAAGTAAAATATAAATGCTGCGTCATTTCTAATTGTAAATTATAACCTTCTCTGGGGCAATATCGATCTTGCAAAGGCTTATGTTTTTGATTATGTTTCACATTTACCTTTAAATGCAAACCCAACCATGCAGTATCCCACATTTGTTCAGGTATCCTAACATCCATAACATACTGCAATATAAAATCCTGATCTATCTGTGAAAAGCCTGAAAAGGGGTATTCTACATAATAAACTAACAATATATCTGAATATAGTTGTTTTCTAGTAAGACGAAGAACTGTGGTATAGCCAATACCCCAGTTAATTATCCCATCAAATACATGTTCCCATCTCTTCAACAATCGGGGATGTCTTTTATTTTTATGTTGAAACTTATTCCCTTTCCATTCAAGAAATACCCCTTGAGGAATTGAAAAACTCCTGTCACCCCATTCATACGCAACACCCTTCACTAAGGGAGGTAATTGGAATATAAAAAAAATCGTAAAAAAAAAAAAATAACAAGGGATGCACCATATTTACTCCCCCCCGCCTTCAAGTCTTTATATAATATTTCCCTTTTGACCGGGTTCAATCTGCTCCCCCAAAAACAAGAGAAAAAACACCCCAACAAAGTAACCTCCAACTGTTTTGGAACCAGAAAAACTGCACTTAAGTACAAAAAAACCCCAGAATTAAATAAGTTCTAATTGAGTACACCCGCTTTTACTTGGACAATTTCCAATGATTCCATCTACCCACAAGTTCCTTACCTTTAGAAAGAGTTTTTTCCCAATTGTAATATGCCATGTCAGCGCCCCCATAATAAATTCCTAGGACCTTGATTGGCTCTGTTTCTACACAGCATCCTCCCAATATACCCTGTGCATCCTGTAAACCCTGTAAATTAATACATTTTCTTTTCCCAGGATTAAGACTAGCCCCTGTAATTCTCCTGACTTCCTTCATAAGGTTTTGTGCTATTTCAAAAGACTTACCACCCCTAATTAATAGACACAAATCATTGGCATACGCAATTGTTTTATTTGACTGGGTAAGCACCCCAGCAAAGCCATAAATACTGGGTGAATGCTGTAGAAGTCTCAATATTGGATCAATCATAAAAACATGAAGGAGGGGACTAAGGGGGCATCCCTGTCGTACCCACTCCTAATCTGATACTTGGATCCACAATTACCATTATCATAGGGAATGACATACGCTAACTCATAACAGAGTTTTAACCAATCTATAAATTGTGCTGGAATTCTGTAAGAAGCCAAGCATTGCCACAAAAAAGAATGTGACACCCTATCGAATGCTTTGGCTTGGTCCAAACTTACTAGGAATCCCAGTTGGTCTACCCCTACTGCCCCCTCTACTACTTCCCTAAGGAATAATAATGCTTCCATTATCCTCCTTCCAGGCACTGAACAAAATTGTTGTGGACTGATCAACTGACCCATTACACATGCCAATCTATTCCCCAGTAATTTTGCAAACAGTTTAAAATCAGTATTAAGCAGCATAATGTGGTGCCAATTATTAATATCTGTTGAATCCCCAGTTTTATACAAAAAAAACCATAAGCCCCTCATACATAGGCGTCAGTAAGTACCTATCTTCAAGAAAGAAATTATTTAAAACCAAAAATTCTAAAGGAATAATCGCCCATAAAATTTTATATATCTCCCCTGGAAGTCCATCTGAATCAGGAGAAATCCCATTTCTTAATCCCTGTACTGCACTTTTCAGTTCCAGTGCTGTAAAAGGGACTATCATTAGATCAACCCACCTTGAGTCTAACCGTGGGATTGCTGCTGCTGCTAAAATATGAGAAGCACAGAGTGACTCCTCTATTGGAGACCCAAACAAAAGCCCCACATGTTGCCCAAGTAACGCCATTATTGCCACATTTTCTGTAACTACAAGACCCTGGGGGAAACTTAACCCCATAATCCAAGTCTTCTCCCGTCTCTGGTAGCTAATCACATTAGGATTTACACTCACCATCTTCCCTTGAGTACCATACGTTTGTTCTGTTTGAAGAGACAGGAGATGGTCATATTGATAACGTCTCATTTCAGACTTAACCTTATTTATATCCACCCCAAATCAATTTTCTCTGTGCTTTGTCTAGTCAGTAATGATTCCAATGCACCCCGTAATGTCAAATATTTCTGATAAGAATCTGAGGCTTTAGTTTTCCCCCAGTATTTCAAAAAATATATAATCAGATCTTTTAAATCCTCCCACCAACCATCAATAGTGTCATACAAAAAGAGGGTAGTGGCTTTATCAGTCACAAGGGATTTAAACTCACTCAAGGTAACCGGATCCTCCAATAAAGAGGTATTCAGTCTCCAGAAACCCCGGCCCGTCTCTCGAGGAGGAGGAGGGATTGCAATATGAACCCCAATAAGAGTATGGTCTGAAGTCTCCATTGGGAAATTATGGGATTGAAAAACAGGCAGTACCTGTTTCAAAAACAGAAAGTCTATTCTAGAAGACAAAGCTCCCTTAAAAAACGTTGGAGTCACTGCCCGCTTCCCACTCTCCAAAGCATCTTTCAAACCTGCATGTTTAAGCACTAGTTTCAAAAAGTTTTTATCGCAATATTGTTTTCCTCCCTCACTGCACTGTGAAAAGTTTATATTAAAATCGCTTCCCCAGAAGATCTGTCTACTCGTGTGTAAGTAGGGTTGCACCTTGGACAATAGTTCAATTCTCAAGGCCTTCGTTTGGGGACCATACACATTCACTAGTCTACTGGGAAAAGAATTAATAATTACATCCAAGAGGAAGGCTCTACCTGGATCAATGTCCAGTAAACGCAACACTGAAACAGCTGATGAACGGAAACAAAGCCCACCCCACAACACAGTTCTGCCCCCAACAACCAAAAGGAAGCACCCCATTTCCAGTCTTTAGTTGCCTGAGCCATCTCTGTGAGTGTATGTAAATGCATATCCTGCAACATAAATACATCAAAATCTAACTGTTGCAAGATACCAAAGGTAGTCAAACGTTTATATTCAGACTTAATACTGTTAACATTAAGATTGGCAACCTTCAACTGATTAGGCTCAGGGAGAGGGTTTAAGGGACTTAGCACTAGACCTAGTCATTCTTTTCTGAGGTTCTACTATCTTTTTCTTGAAAGGGTCTGAAACTGGTAACACAGGTACCTGTTGTGAGGTGGGAACATCACTCAAATCTAACGAATTTTTCATGTCCATTTGTTCTCCTCACGTTGAAAACATGGAGAAACAATTGGACAAAGGTAGGGGGGACAGGGGTAAACCCTTCTGAGGCAAACTAGAACCAGCAGCTGACTGGGAAGGGGAAGGGGAATCAGGAGCTGAAAGTAGACCACCTTGTCCATCTATAACTTCTGGGTGCGTCTCCAAAGCTGGACTTTCAGGATGAATCATAACAGAAGGGGACAACATTCTTTTAAGGGAACCTTGTGGAGTAACAAAGGGTGTCTCTATAGCTTCCATAACTGAAACTGAATCAACAACACCAAGTGATACATAGATACATAGATACATAGACAGTGTCGGCAGATAAGGGCCTATGGCCCACCCAGTCTGCCCATTTAAGTTTGTAAGTTCAGTTTATGTTTTCCAGGAAGTCTGTTGCCCCTTAACCCTGACCTCCAGAATTCCTTTATGTCTATCCCATGCATTCTTAAATCCCGTGATTGTTTCAGCCCCCACCACTTCCTCTGGCAGGGTGTTCCACTTGTCCACCACCCGTTCTGTGAAGAAATTCTTCCTCACGTTTCCTCTGAATCGTCCTCCCTCCAACTTCATCCCATGCCCTCTAGTCCTAGTCTAGTGGTGGAGAAGGGGGCCTCCGATCCGCAGGGGGACCTCCTGCAGATCTTTGATCTCCCACCTGAGAGTGAGACATTCCACCCCAACCTCTACCCCTACGCCTGGGTGGGTAAAAAGGGGCCTCATCAGCCCTGGGGGGGTTGTCTGCAAGGTTGTCTCACCTGAAAAATAATGTGCTCATGACCAGAAGCGTCTGATGAATTATGCGCAGCCCAAGGACACTCCTGAAAAGCATGCTCAACATCACCACATAAATTACATATTGGGGGGGGGGGCTGTACAGCGTACCTCAGAGTGACCAAGCACTCCACAATGAAAACATTTTATACTGTCACAATCATTGTTTAAATGCATCAAATCTGTAGCAACTCTTTGGTTGTCCAGCATAAAACGGTATGCCTCTGTCCTGGCCTAAAAAAATGAGCTTGGTAAATGCTGTATGCCACTTTCTGTCTGCTTTAATTGCACTCGAAAATGCCATCCCCCAGTCCAGAAAACATTATCATCCATAATAGGTTGAGGATGGTCAAAGATAGTGCATCGTTTTTCCAACCAAAAAATGATATTCATCACATCAATTCCTTTGTTTCGAAATAATACAGTAATAGTTTTTAACGTAGGCTTAGTAATGGGTATCACTGTGAAATCATGCCACACTTCCATATTCTTATGTTCACAGTATAGTTTCCAAAATTTGTCTAGCAAAACCATTGAGCAGAAACTGACATCATAAACCCGGTCCCCAGGAGCATGTATAAACGCATACACTTCGGAAGGAAGAAACCCCAAAGAGTCTTTAATCAACGTTTTTTCCAACCCAAAGCCTGTCTGGGTGGATCGGGACCAATCCTTTGTAGTGTAGACGGACTAAGAATTTCCATTTTGCTGCTATAGCTGGTTTATGGAAGAGTCTGGCATAGGACCCTGGCCTAACTTTCTCCTGCTGGGGAGGTACACTCTCCGATAGCACCAAGTTCTCTCATGCAGCCTAGGACCCCAGTCCTTGTTCCACTAAATCCCCCCTTACCTGCCCATGCAAATCAGCCTGTGGGTGTTCAACAAGGTCCTGCTCTTCTACAGAGCCTGAACTCTGTTCTTGGTCTCAGAAAAACCGAGCTGTGGAGTGGTGTAGTATGCTGGTCTTCAGCCTCCACTTCATCCCGAGCAGCTGTACCAATAGAAGCGGGTGGTTGAGACTGGGGATCGAGCACCGACTCAGGCAGCAACTGTGAATTACTGTGACTAGAAGTTCCTTGGGTCTGTTTTAGAAGGGCCTTTGGGGAGCCTGGAAGAGGAATTAAAGGATCAGGTATCCATTCTGTTCCATTAAATATCTAGCCTGCATGTTGCAACGCTGTATCAGGTGCCCATTCCTCAGAGTCTATTGTTGGTATTCCAGCTGTTATATTTTCATCCAAAACTTTCTCTTGTGTGTTTTTTAATTCCTGAAAGTGTGTAGGTAAAAGATCTACTGGAAAACATTTACTTGTACCTTGCAAAGGACTTGCTCCTGACTGTTTCCTTTTCTTTTTCTCCTCTTCCAATTTAGATCTACTGATAACAAATTCCTGTTCAGCTGCTGAAATCAGTGCCAAAAGCTGTTGTTTTTTATTTTCCATTTCCAACTGCAGTCTTTCCTCCTCATCTTCCATAAAAAGTACCTCATCAGATGAAATTGAAGGTTCTGCAGGATTATCCATAACAATGTAATGCATCTGTTCCAGAACTCCATGAAAATCCTCCGCATTCAGCTCTAAAGGATCTATCAGAGCTCCTGAAGCTTGACCATCTTCTTCCCCCTCTTGAGGTCTACTGAAATCCATTCCAGTGCTTGCCACAATATCTTCTCTCACAGCTTTGTTGTTCTCTCCCATTATATCTATCTCCTCCACATTTTCCAGCACTCTGTCCTCCATCTTGGTCCCGCAGACAAAGGAGTCCCCTCTTGCTCACAGGAAGCAAGGCCCCCTGCAGGAAGAGTAGGGGAATTTCCCTGGTGTCCTGGCTAATTTCCCCCACTCACTAAAAAATACCACCAACAGCACAGTCTGGTTCAGTTTCAGTTGGTTTGCATATGTATCACCCCCCCCCCACACACACACACACAGACCTCTGGATGAGGCTGAAAGGCTGAAGTTAGGCAGTATTGTCTAGTCCTCATTTCACATTAAACAAAAACTACTAAACAATTTGGGGAAATTTAGGGGATGGTCTAAAAGGATCTGAGAGAGAGAGAGAGAGAGAGTAGGACTCCCAGCTGGGCAACCCCTCAAGGAGTGTGCACTGATGACTTTCAGGCCTAAGGGGATTATATGAAGACAAGGAGCAGGAGATACAGCAGAAAAGAAGTGAACTAGAGGTAAAGAACTGTTGTGACACAGAAGGTGCTGGTAGAGTGTGACTGGGAAAAACATTTTCGGTTTCCATTAAACATGGCTGGGCTGGCCATGATGTCTGGTTGGGTGAGAGATCCTGGATCTGGTCTACGTAATCTGGTGCCCTGCTCTAGTAGATCTGGCAGATGCTCCCACATGGAAAGGTGTGTCATGTCAGGATCACTAGGATGCTAGGATCTGGCTAGAACAGGCCAGGCTGGTGGTTCTACAACAGAGTAAAAAGTACTACACATTAGTGCATCATGCTGGCATACAGTTAACATTAGCAATGCAAATGTTTGTGTGGGAGTCAGGCTCATGCCCAAGCCACAGTCAGTAACCATCTGTAAAAGATGAGGAATTCACATTTATATGCACTTTTCATACATGTTGTATCCTAAAGTGTTTTACAAGCAGTTAGAGACTGGGTAGTGAAATGACTGTAAACCTGTAGTGATAGCCATTTCACATATTAACATCCACACACAGCCTTGGACAATTTCATGAACTGGTTTTATGGGAAGAGGAATGGTGGCCAGGACACCGGGGAAAATCCTCGACTCTTGTGAAAAGTGCCTTGAATTCTTTTACATCCACCTGGACACCCAACAGGATGTCACCAGATACGGGCAGAAGTGACCTTGGTTTAACATCTCCTCTGAAGGATGCCACCCCCTGACAGTACGGCACCCTCCAGTACTGCATTCGGATGCCAGTGTTTTTGGTATGAGCATAGAGAGAACTGGTTAGTGGGCCGAAGGGGTGGGGTTACTATGCATTGCCCATCACCTTATTGCAGTGTGCAGAATGTTTCAGGTTATTAGATATGATAACCTCCAGATCCCTTTCCTCCCTTGCTTGTTCCACCCTCTCCCCATCTATCCAGCATTTGATTTGTTTTTTTTTGCTCTGATGTGCGTAACTTAGCATTTTTTCTCAATTAACTTCAGCTGCCATGGCTTGACCACCTCCTCAACCTCCTCAAATCCTCTTTCAGTATCCTTGTGCCCTCCTCATTGTCCATCCTTGCACAGATTTTTTTTGTCATCTTTGAAAAGGTATATCTTGCCCTGAATACCTCTGTCGATGTCACAAATGAATACATTAAAAAGTACAATGCCAGGATATATTTTTATTCTGTTTCTGCCCACATCCTGTCTCTGTTGCTCAGATCCCCATGGTACTGTCCCCCACAAGACCTACCCACTTTCAGCTGCTATCCTCCCTGCTGCTGCTGCGGCTTGTCCCCCAGATGGGCATGGGATAGAGGGGATTTACAAAGGCTAAAACTTTGCACCCAGGACCTTGCATCCGTAATCACCACACTGCTTTACGGGGAAAAAATATTTATTAGAGAAGTTTCTGCTCAAAAACTAAAACACAGATACAATAATATGTCATGGAAAAATACTCAGTGTTTCGCAACCTTACATGTTGTTTTGTCAAGAAAGAGTGGATTACAAAACTTGTGTGTCTTATATCATTCCAGTCTTGTGCAAAACTTGCACATTCATTGCATATACATACAAAACATTAAAACACCACTGTACTTGATTGCATTGAATTTAAAACTATGTGGATACTATGACAACATAATGGCCCATTCAAATGCAAAACATTCAATTAATTGCTTGTAATCTTGTCTTTGTTTGGGGATAGGGCCAAGCATGACATCATCATGTCTAGTGTTGTCCATCTTTGTATCACCCATGGAAATTGTAAACTTCCAGACCATTCTCACTGCCAATATTATAAAAAAGCACTAGCAGATCAGAAATGCCTCAGCATCAACTTTTAAATCACCAGAATGAGGACAGGTCTAGTTTGTCATTCAGATCCTTTCCCCTTGTGGCTTTTAATTTGATTATCCACATGGATTCCTTTTGCAATACTTTTCTATCAACATCTCCCCCTTTTAGTCCCATTACAACACGCTCAGTTCCTATAAAAGAGGATGAGATTAGAGGGAGGCCGATTAAGGGAGAATGTGAGGAAATTCTTTTTCACAGAAAGAGTGGTGGATGCATGGAACGGCCTACCTCAGGAAATGGTGGCTATGAATACAGTGCAGGGCTTCAAACAGGCATGGGATAGGCATAAGGGAGCAGTACCGATGAGTATGAATAGATAGGCCACCGACAGAGCAAAGGCCGATGGCAGATTTATAAGGTAGAAAAAGAAATGGGCAGACTGGATGGGCCTTGCGGTCCTTATCTGCCATCAACCTCTATGTTTCTATGTTTCTATGAATGGCCCTCTCCTTGTTCCAACACATGGTCTTTTTTAATTATATTGCCTAAATGTCCCCTGATTCTGATTTTCAAATTTCTGTATGTCTTTCCAACATAGTAACTCCCATATGTGCACTTAACAAGACACTCCACTGCTTCTGAGTTGCTATTTATAAACTGTATTACTTGGTACTCATGATTCACAGCATCCTCACCAAATGGGTCCTGAAGGAACTGGCAGAGGCGTTGGCAGGCCCTCTAACAGACCTGTTCAACACCGCCTTGGAGACGAGGAATGTACCCAGGGAATGGAGGATGGCTCACATGGTGCCCCTTCACAAGAGTGGACCCAAGGACCAATCGGGTAACTACAGATCAGTGAGCTGACTTCCATAGTGGGCAAGTCGATTGAGACCATTCTGAAGGAGAGGTTGATAACCTTTCTGGAGAGCAATGGTCTGCATGACAAGAGACAGCATGGGTTTGTCATGGGAAGATCTCGCCAAACTAACCTGACTGACTTCTTCGACTGGGTCACTAGGGCGGTTGAGGAAGGCCACGCTGTGGATGTCCTGTATCTGGACTTCAGCAAGGCTTTTGACTCGGTGCCGCACAGGAGGTTAATGAGCAAGCTGAGGGACATGGGGGCGGGGGAAAACTGGTGGGGTGGGTTGAGAGCTGGCTGCAGGGCAGACAACAGAGGGTAGTTGTAAGGGGGGGAGACATCCAAGCCAAAGACAGTAATGAGCGGGGTGTCACCAGGCTTCAGTGCTGGGCCCTGTTTTGTTCAATGTCTTCACTGGAGACATTGCAGAGGGGGTCAAGAGAAAGATCAGCCTGTTCACAGACGACACTAAGATTTGTGCAAAAGTGGACAATGAGGAAGAGAGACAGGCACTCAGAGAGGATCTAGCTAAACTCAAACACTGGTCTAGGGAGTGGCAGTTGGGGTTTAATGCTAAGAAGTGCAAGGTCATGCACCTTGGGGCCAGACATCCCAGGAATAGCTACTGGGTGGGGGGAGTGCAGGTAATGGCTTCAGAGGTGGAAAGGGACCTGGGGATAATAGTCACAGGGGACATGAAGGTATCAGCACAGTGTAGGTGGGTGGCAGCAAGGGTAAATAGGATGCTGGGGTGCACTGCCAGAGGGATCACCTCTCGAAAGGAGGAGGTCATCCTGCCATTGTATAGATCACTGGTGAGGCCACACTTGGAGTACTGTGTACAGTACTGTTACCCATACCTCAAAAAAGATATGAGATTACTGGATAGGATGCAGCGTAGGGCTACAAAAATGATCATGGGACTAAAGGAGTTGCTGTACGAGGAAAGGTTGAAAGAGCTCAACATGTATTCGCTGGAAGACAGAAGGGTAAGAAGGGACATGATAGGGACCTTTAAGTACTTGAAAGGCATGAACAAAGTCGGGAGGGAGGATTGTTCCACTTAAAGGGGGAAGGGTCACTAGGGGGCACAGTCTGAAATTGGAAGGGGGAAGGTTTAGGAGTGAGATGAGGAGGCAGTACTTCACAGGGAGAGAGTGGTGGCGGGTTGGAATGCACTGCCGAAGCAGTTAATCACTCACTGGACAGTGGATAGCTTTAAAGTGGGGATGGGATAGAGTCAAGGGCAGGGTTAGTGCAGACAAGAACACAAAGGGGGGAAGTACTGGGAAAGAGGAAGAAGGGAGGGATTTTGGTGGGGGGTAGGGCAGCTGTAGTGATATGAAACTAAGAGCTGCACAATTGGGCAGACTTGATAGACCTGTGGGCCTTTTTTCTGCCAGCAGTTTCATATGTTCGAACGTAATGTTTTGCATTTTATCATACATTTGCAAAATTTACAGCGGCCACAACTGTAATTGCCCACTGGTAGAGGGGGCATCCATTCAGGTCTGCTTAATTGAGTTCTAACCTTCTGAGAACTGTTCACAACTCTTATGTCTGATATTGATGCCATGGTGATACACAAACGTCAATTTTGCCCTTGTGCTGTCTCTGTAATGTCTAACTGTAATTTGTGCCAATTTGATTTTATAATGTTTTCTGATGCTCCTGATTACATAGTGGGTGCTACGCACCAATGGGTGGGTAATATGTGCTGAAGGTGCATTACCCTCCTGCAGAGCTCCACACCTGCAGACAGGTGCGCACCAGTGGCAGTCACGACTGCCGGCCACCTGTCCATGGCCCCGCCCTCCCAGCATGCAGGACTCCGCAGTGTGGCCGAGGGCGGGGTCGCGGGTCTGGCCGGGCGTCCAATCGGATGCCCGAACCGGGTCATGCACTGGATCCCTTATGCGGCTTCTGATAGCTGGCGGCTGCAGTGGTGAGAGGTGGGAATGACGCTGGCTCATCCGAGATGGGGCACTGAAGTGGTACACCTGGGGGGGGGGGAACTGTACCCCTCCATATGCCCCAAGGGGCTTGTGTCGGGGTGGGCCAGCAGTGAAGCTGGAGGGGCATCATTCATGAGCCAATGCTCCTGCACCACTGGGTCACTGTGTGGGGGGGTGCCTCATAGGGGCTGCACATTTGTTTGCTGGGCCAGGCGGTGCCTGGCAGACAAGAGGGGCAAGGCTGCTGTGGTCCTGAGGGTGGGTGGCCATTCTACTGATGGGTGCAGGGGGTACATATCAGATTTACGGCAGGGTTCTCCTTGGTGTAGCCTGCGCACCCATCTGCACTTCTACAGCCAGCGCTACGTGGGGCTGTGCATACTGTGTAGTGCTGGCACACCCTTAGCCTGCCCCTGGTGTGGTACAGGCTGGGTACTGGGAGGATTGGGTGTGTAGTCCTATGCATCCCCCTTCATGCATCCTGCATTGGGGGCATGTAGGTTGCAGAGTGGCTATGCGCCCCAGATACGTGCACGTAGCCACTCCGCTTTTTTCATGCATAGGGCCCATTATATGTTGACACAAAATTTAGATGTGTATCTTGATCCCCTGCAGAGCTTTGTTGTACTCTATTATTTCTCTGTGGTTCTGCTGTACCTTCCACACCTCTGGTGTCTATATTTGCTCTAGCCACCGCAATACAATTTGTGGCATACCCCCTTTGCAAAAATTGCTTGTTAAAATATTGGCCTGTCTTCTATAATCAGTGTCAGAACTACAGTTCCCTTTCAACCAGAAGACTTGGTGAATGTATTCCAAATTAAATGTCTAGGGTGGCAACCGGTATAATGTAGGATAGAATTGCGGTTTGTTGGTTTTCTATATAAATCTGTTTTTTTACTCCTCTCATTTGATCTTTTATTATGACTAAGTCCAAAAATTCAGTTTTATGGAGCTCATATTTCAGTGCAAATTTTTTATTGCAATTGGTACTTTCTAAGTAGCTAATAAAAGTCTGCAGTTCTTCCATAGTACCATCCCATACAATCACAATGCCAACTATGGGCCTTTGGCTGACCTTTCTCCCTCCCACTGCTCATACCGCTAGCTGACCCATACTGTCTCATACTGGTACCCATGTGACTAGAAATGACAAATAATTTGATCTGCTATAGCACTTTACCTGCTACGGTTCCGTCATGGAAATGTATAATTTAGCACTTTGCGTGTATTGTGATTTGGTTTCACTGTAAATCAAGAGTTTATGATAAAGCCTGAGCTTGTTTTGCACTGTATATCTGGAAACGTATAGCCTGCTCTATGAGTGTATATGTGATTTGATTCTCTGTCAAACAACTGTATATGTCCTAAGTTTAAGTTGCATGCTACTGTATATTCTTACCTGTTTCCCAACTGATGACGCGTACTGTATTTTCTGCATTCACTCTGTATTGTTATGTTTATTGCACCATCCTTTGTATCTCCCTCCCCCCAGGATGCATCTGGAAACAAGCTATTGGAGCTCAGTATGTCCTTCCTGGTGAAACTCTTTCAAATAAAATAAATAAAAATATAAAACAACAGTACAACTGTATATTTTGAAAAAAGGATTGTTGTTATCATTTTGCACATATTCATCCTCCCATGTTCCTAAACGGATGTTTGCGTAGTTCAGAGTGAAGAACTCTTCCATTCCATTACCCTTTATTGTGTGGTACCAACCTCCTGAAAAACAGAACAGATTTCATGTAAATACTTTTCCGCTAATGACAATAACAATTCCATCAGTTGTTCAGTGTACCGATCAGATGTCAAAAGGAAGCATTTAAGAGCCCACAGTCCCTCGTTTTGGGAAATAGTGTAAAGAGTAACTATGCCCAGGGTAAGTAAGTACTGTACCAGTTTTCCTTCGTCTGTAGTTCTTCTAGTATTTTTAATACGTCAGTTGTGTCTTAAAAGAGCCAAAACATGCTGCCAATGTTTGTATATGTGCATCAACATATTTTGCTAAAGATTCTGTCAATGAATCTATACTAGATACAGTTGGATACCCTAGTGGAAAGTTGGGGTCCTTATGTGTTTTAGGCAGTGCATCCAGTGTGGCTCTCACAGGAGGCTTTACTTTGAGGAATGCTGCTGTCTCACAGGTGATGACCCCCCTCAGTTACAGCATCTTCTATTTTCATGCCACTTTATTATATCTGTATTTTAACATTTGAGCTGAAATTGCTCTAATAAATATTTTTTCACCGTAAAGCAGTGGTGTGATTATGGATGTACAGTCTTGTGTACAAAGTTTTAGCCTTTGGAGTTCAGAAGTTTTACCTGTGCAGCAGCACTGTTACAACCCTGGTGCAGTCTTTTTGATATTAAGGGGATTTACCCCGAACTGCTTCTTTTCATCAGGAGGTGAAATAGCAAGGCAGATCCAGCACCAGGTGTGCCAGTGTCTTTTATCAGTGAGCAGTGGGGCTGATTTTCCAGTTTCTGTCTCTCTTTCACAGGATGTCACAGCAGGGATGTCCAGGGGCCTTGCACATGGACGTCAAGGGGCCATGCCATGATGACACCTCAGTGTCAGTGATAACCTCTTCACCCAGTGGTCCTCCAGCCACACTTTCACCTGTGGTCAGCCAGGTGACAGTATTGCAGCAGAAGATGAAACCCTCCCACACCGGAGAAGAATCGTGTCCTCTGGCCTGGGATGCCTCATCCTTCTCCCCCTGGCTGCCTCCGATGATCTGACCAATCCCAGGATTAATCCCTGTGCTACCCTGCTAGTGACCTCCCTCAGCTTCAAGAACTCCCATTCAGCACCACCCTTTGAGGCAATTTCTGATCCATTTGATAAGCCCCACTCCATCCCCAGATCTGCCAATTTTCTAACCAGCCTTCTGTTTGGGTTGGAGTGGAATGTCTTAGTGAAACTCAGTTAGAGTACATCCACAGCCTGGCCCCTATAAATGGCCTTAGTCACCCAACTGAAAATGTCGGTCACATTCATCTGGCAAGATCTTCCTCCAAAGAACCGTGCTGTTCATTGTTCTGTAACCCATTTATTTCCAGTAACTCCACCAATCTATCCTTGATCATTCCTTCCAACAAAGCCCCCACTATTAAGGCAGGCTGATCAGCCATTAATTGGCTGGATCATCCCTACTTCCACTCTTGTGTAGCAGCACCACATCAATCACCCTCCAGTTGTTCAGTACCTCTCCTGTTTCTGGTGAGCAGTTGAATAAGTTTCTAGAGATGCCGCTAGCACCAATGCCATTTCTTTTAGCATCCTTGGGTGAAGACTATCCATGCAGAGGGATCTGTCTGCTTTTAGTGCCTCTGGCCCTTTTCTTACCCTCTCCACCTCTATAGCTCCATCCATACCCTGCCCCTTTTCCTGCCTGGGCTTTATCCCACACTGGGACCTATCACTTCTCAGTATACCATTTCTTCATCGACAATATTACAGCAACTGGTCATTTACAGTGACAAAATGACAGGCCGCTATGGATTGCTGTAATGGTTACGCTACAGTGAGATGGGACCCCGGCACAGCTTCTCCAGGTCTTGCACCCCCTCCCTTAAATACCTTCACCTTGGAGGTGATTATAATAAATTCTGGGGGGGGGGAGGGGGTGCGGGGGGCACAGCTCCCTGCAGAAAAAACACTTGTCTTCCTGACCGCACAATGTGGACCGTGAACGCAGTCGACATTGTGCGCATCGCTGTAAAGCTGGTCGGCAGGTTTTCTGTGGAATCATCTTGGTGGAACCTCCCTTCTCATCTGCCTTAAAGACTGAACAGAAACAATCATTCGGCATGCCCTCTTTGCCCTTATCACTGATCACCCACTCTCTCCCCTTTTCTCAACCTGTAAATCTCATCTTTGGTCTTCTGTTTCTCCCTAATGTAGCAAAGGAAAGCACTGTTTCCCTCTTTGACCCTCTTCTGCAGTTTTAAGTTCGGCTTCTGCCTTCACCCAACTCCATTTAGTGTTGGCTTCTTTAAAATAGACCTCCATGTCCTCATCCAGCTTGCTAACTTTGCAGCATTTGAAGATCCCTGTCTCCCTCACTGCGTCACCTACCTCGCTTGTGTACCAAATAGGTCTTTCATCACTTTGTGTACCAAATAGGTCTTTCATCACTTTCTGTTCCTTCTCACAGTCCTTATATAGGGGGTTCTAACCTCCACCAACCCTTCCCATATTATATCCCACTTCCTCTCTACTTCATCTGCTAATTTCACTTCTTCTAACCTTCCTGTATTTTTATCACTTTCCGATGCCATGAGTAAACAGTTACAGGGAAAAAAACGTGACAGCCAGTCATCTTAAGTCAAATATGTCCAAGTAAGAGGAAAAAGAGTCCAATACCACAACTCCCCCCCCCCGCAGAATATATTCGCTGAAACTTACAAACAATTCCACTAAACTGATATTTAAGACCAATCAGACATGCCACAGAGCCTATCATAGCATAGCATAGTCTTCTATACAGTTACTCATCTGTCATTTCCTCTTCAGAGTCTGCTTGGTCACTACAGGATGCAGATTCCTTTCAGATCATCATGAAAAACTTGCCCACATTGGTTGGATCAGTGTAGATGTAGTTCTTACCACCATATGTAATATGGAGTCTAGCCAGCATCCTTAGGGCATGGTGGATGTCCAGTTTGTGTAGCTGCAGTTGTACCCTGTTGAAATGCTCTCTTTTTCATGTGAGTAACATAGCTAAGGTCAGGAAACACTCAAACCACCATCTCCTACCATGTCAGTAGGCCAATTCTCTGACTTACATCTATGACCTCTTCTTTTTCTGTTGGGTTAACAATCATCACCAAAAGGATTGTTGCAGAAGAAACAGCATCAGGTGCTCTTCAGGTTGTGATCCAGTATGATTTAGCAACGTGCATGTCCGATGCATCTGATTCCTGCAACCATGTCAAAACAAAACCCTTCAAATCCTTTTCATTGCTCCTTCTAAATAGCCCCACAAGTCTAAGGTTAGAGGCTCTTACTGCATACTCCAGGTTTTCCAGGTGGATCACATTCAATAGCATATTTTCTTTCACAAATCCTGTAATTGTTGTAAGAGCTCTCTCCACAGTAGACCCAGTAGATTTAGTCTTGTCCTGGACTATTGTGACTTTGGGTCCTGAATAGTTAGTTCCTGTGAGTAATCTTCTAACTTTCGATCAATAGTCTGTGTGGCCTTTAGTAGAACTTCATTGGTAGGCTGAATATCTTTTGGCACCATTGTTCCAGCTCTGACTTTGCAGGGTCCCACTCTCTCCTCTGTCATCTTGGCTCCATCACCTGCAGAGACTCCCCAATTGTTGTGGATCATCTTTCCGCATCACAAGAAAATATAACAAAATTTACCGTATATCTGCTGATGCTGCCTGAAAAACTATACTTAGTAGTATTAAACACTTTTAGATTAACTTGAATTTTCTTGTAAAAATGTCTGTGTTAGTGCTGCAGATGTGCAGAGTTGTAGAAAGAGAGTACACACCATTCAGCTTATGATTCTGCCCCCTCAAAATAGCAGCTGTCTTCTTGCACAAAGTCTTTTTGGCCCCAGCACACCACCATGCACCTGCTTCTGGTGCTATCCAGCACTCTCAACCCCATCTACCATGTAGTCATTTCAGTGGAGCTCTATATGGGGGGCGGGGAGATGTCATCATTAATGGTAACTGGTGCATATATTTTTCTATTTTCTCACTTGCTCCCCCCCCCCATGTGCTGGTACAGGTTGTGCATCCCCATGCATGACCCTGTGAACACACGTGTAGAGATGTCCTATGGGGGAGACAAGTTCCCTTGGCTCACTGCAGGGGTTAATATGCTGGAACCAGGACACCTTCCTCCCTTAGTTGGAAGTGTTGCAGTGCAGCAGTATTAAACTGGCCACCTGACCTCATGTCCCGTGTTCTCTCCCAAACCCAGGTCTTCAGCATGGAACAGCTTAGAGCTTCTGCTGGGCCATGGGTGGCCCTTGAAATAGCAGCTTTAATTGAGCATTCAGAGGGTTAAGCACTCAGCTAAGTTAGGTACTTTGAAAGTTAAATCCTTTTATCAAGTTGACCTTATGTTGAAAGCAAGCACTTCAGATCTGGCAACATTTTTTGTAATCTGAACCTGGGCACAGTGTGCAAAAAGTTGCAGCACCATGATGTTTTCCTATTATGAGCACTCTATATTTTAGATTGCTTGTAATATATACCTGACCAAAAATATTTACCATGTGCAAAAAAAGCCAAGTTAGAACAAGCACTGGCCAACAGCAACCTTGTTTGCTTGCTTGTATTTGTAGTGCAGATGTTGGGCAAAGATAGAGCAATACCCATTTTTAACATGAGTTATAGTGAAATTGTTATGATTGGGAAATAAAGAGGTTCACATGTAATGTCATTTTTTTCTTTGATTCTTTTTCACTTCCATAGAAATTGTCCTTGCCCCGTGCGTCGGGGAAGGCAACTGCATAAGCCTGGTCCCTAGCCTCCCAGGCTGGCTTTCTGCCTCCCTCAGCTGCACACTTGGTTGGGTTCTTCTCATGAGTTACCCTCTCCTGGCAGGGCCAGCGGTGGAGGAGGGCCGTCCCCCCTGCAAGAATACACAAATTCAAGGTGGACCAAGACATGCACTGAGTGGCAGCATGGATGTGGAGACGGCTGGGCTGGGCTTCATGAAGCCTCCAGACATTCCTTTTCCTCTTTTCTGGTCCGACCCCCGACTGTAAGGTGTTGGACTCATGCATAGAGGTGCAGCCATCTGACATTCCCCATGGACCCTGCCTTACGTTGCCTCCCTGATTTGCTCTACCCCCAGGCCTCCACCTGGGGCAGTGTAGGCTGGGATGACAGACCTTCCCATCCTCAGAAGAGGAAAGGAGAGGAGAGCAGTCTCCCAGATGCTCAGTCCTCTCCCTTCCTCGCCAAGCCCAATGACCTGGGTCCGTTTCTGAACCCAGGTCACCGACATGGGAAAAGGTAAGGTGCTAAGCGTCTCAGCCCTCTGTACCACCGGGCTGGCTGTTTTTCTTAGATTCTGACCCCTAAATTTCAGGGTAGTATTTGCATTACCCCAGGATATGAACATGTTAGGTTGCCATTTATGAAATGCCACCCAAAACGTGATTTTGCAGAATGACCACCAAAACACGTTTGGGAGGGGGATTTGAGAATTGCACCTGCCATGATCATGAGATGGGGAACAAAGATGACTATGTTGCAAATGTGGGTGCAAGATGTAGAAAAAAAAATTAAAACTGCACCGTGATGAGTAAATGTTGAAAAATGCCAGCGTTTGTTCAAACTTTGATGTTTTTTGAGGTTTTGACCCAAAATGTAAAACTTGTAATACTATGCCACTGTATTGTACCATATTTTTTTTTCATTAACCTGTTTATGCTCCCTGCCGCGGTGCTGCCAGCCCTCCACCGACCCTGCCCAGTCCCGTCATCTGGCATCCAGGGACTTACCTTATCCAAGAATCTGCCACGTCTTATCCCCCATGGCGGGGTTCCATGGAGGGGCGCAGCCCTGCCACCAATACAAATCTGGTGTGGGCTTTCAGCTCAAACTTCTCCCATGGCTTTGCCCCCACCATGGTGGAGTCCGATGGAAGGGTGCCACCCACCAATGAATGGATTTTGTGTGGGACAGGGCCCCAGCGTCCGATGCGGAGCCTGTGAGAGGGCTGGCGTCATCTGTGCAGTACCTGGCCATTTTACCTTTTCTATAGGGAGGTATGGATGTGCAGTGACATTGGAGATGCACCTCACATGCTACCATACATAAGGCGTCGATGGTCACCAGCTTTCCAACCCCAAAGTTGCACCAAGTGCCCTGAGCCTCTGCCAGGGGTCAGGCCAGTGCTGAGAATTCACAGTCTTCCCTCCCAGAGAAGGAGATCCATCCTCCGGATGCTCAGTTGTCCCCTCCCTGGCCAACCCCCGGTGACTCGAGTCCATCACTAAACCTGGGTCACTAGTGTGGCGGCAAGTGAGGCATGGACGCCTCTGCTCTCCATGTCACCAGCCGGCATTGTGCCATATGTTGTAGTCCACCTGAATTTATCTTAAGCCATATATTAAGAACTGTGACATTATTCTGCTGGTATACTGAATATACTTGTAGTACCTGGGTTGTGCCTGAAAATGACGCCTGGCGCCACTACACCTACCCGGTTAGCAAAGTACAAATAAATTAATAAATGTTCAACATAGTGTTTTTATGATCCCACATTCTGAATATGACAGGTGTCATTTCTGATATCCTGGCCAAAACATCATTCTGCAACAAGAGTGTGAAAAACAATTTCGGGCAGGATTTAAAAATGACATCTGTCATGTTCATGAGGTGGGATAACAAATATGTGATCAAAATCTGCGTAAATAGCAATGTTATAAGTAAACATTGAAAAGTTTCAGTGTTTCTGAATGACTGTTTTTTTTTAGATTTTGACTCCGTATTTTCAACATAATCTTTTTATGACCCCATCTTATCATCAAGACAGGTGGAATTTTTTAAAATCCTATCCAAAATGATTTCACAGAGTGACTGTGAAAACATGTTTTGGAAGGCATTTGAAAAACTACACATGCCTTGTTCATGAGGCAGGATAAAAAAGGCTCTGTTGAAAATTTGGGTCATAAATGTTAAAAACTGACAAAGTTATGAGTAAAAGTTCAAAGCACGTTAAGAAGTCATTAACTGAACTTACCTAGTTTTCAGTCAGTTTATGGTCAGACACTATAAAGAGAATAGCTTTGGGTCGTGAGAGGATTGTGTCATTGGAACTTAAGAGAAGTAAATGAGGGGTGCTGGTTTCTGAGAGGGTTGAGTTAGGGGGGTTATGGGGGGTTAGAAGACACTGATGGATGTGTAGTACCCCTCAAATGGGGGCTCACCTTATTGCCCATTTTCTCCCGACTACCTCCTGTTCCCTGCTGTGTCCTCTGTAGTTATCCCTAATCTCACTGCCACAGCCCAGGTCCAGAAAAGAGACCAAAGGCACCGAACCACCCAGTGCTTAAGTTTAGCTCATTATGGGCTCAGGAGCTGGACTGTGATCCGCCGCTGGTTGCTGTAGCACTTCGGTGTTAGCGGGAGATTGCGCAAGCACTAAAAAGAGCTTTTATGTCTCGACCACTGATTTGTGGTCAAATGGGTCAAATGGGAGTAGCTCTGGTGGTTCTGACCCTGTAGAAGCCACAGTGGGTGCCGGTGACCAAAGCAAGGGCCAGGAGTGCCCTTTACTCTGTAAATAAAGTGCGCCAAGTGTGCTGTGTCCTTGTAGTTCATGAATATTAGGAAGGGCATCATTAATATTCATGCACTGTCTGTCCTAGCGTTGGTGGGCCTTTAAATAATGTTGGCACTAATGACAGGCTATTCCCTGTAAATAAGTGTACAGTCTGTAAGCATTAAGGAGGGCATAGAATGGGGCAAAGAAGTAAATAAAATATTTTGCCTGGCTGCTCCAGATTTGAAGAGTGGGACTCTTGTAAACGCATGTTTGCTGCCTAGGGGCACTATATTTCAGCAGCAGCGACAGGTTAAGGACTGCAAACTTGAACTTCCTAAAGGCAGCATTTAAGAGGGCACATTTATGGCAACTGAACAGTGGGACACACGGTTAAACAAATTATTTTCCTGGCTGCACCAGAACTTTATTTGTGGGACTGTGTTACACTGCAGGGGGACTGTACTTCTTAGTAGCCATGTTTGTGCAGCAGCAGTCAATCAGGAAGCCAGGGTTTCAGTGCAAGGATTGTTGGGACAGTGCCAGACACTTGTGGGACTTAGCAAAAGGCTTGTGGGGAAAAAGCAGGGACCTAATTCAGGTGCCAAAACAAGCAGCCTATACAGCGTAGAGTGAGGCTTATGAATATTCATTTTGTGGATTGACAAGTGATTTCAGCCAATCATTAGAGGATATCTAAGTGGACTCAGCCCAATCAGGAGCCCTAGAAGGACTCCATAAAACCCAAGAAATTTCTGGCTGAGTTCAGTTCCAGTGCGAGCCCCTCCACAGGGAGGGGGGCTCAGGCCCTCTGCTCTTGAAAATGGGCCTAGTGATTCAGCATGAGCCTCTCCATGGGAGAGGGGGGCTGTTGTCTCCTGCCAGAGAAAAGTGGCTGCCAGCAAGTGAAGTCGCTAAGCCTGGAGGTTGCCAGAGATTGTCCTCCAGGGATAGCAAATGCTTTACCACATTAGGAAAATGTGGAACCAAAGCCAGCATCTGCCTGTAGTTGTGAGAGAGCTGTAAGAAATGCCTCTGCCTCAGCAGCAAGAGTGCTGAAGAGATTTACAAATTCCAGACAAGGAGAGTGCTAAAATCTGTGAAGAAACATCTGCTTGCATTCCAGCTTAACGTATCTAGCACCAACCACAGAACTCAGTTACTATGAACTACAAACACTGACTTATGTACGATCCAGTTCAAACATATCTAAACACTAACCATACCTTATTAAGCTCTTACATATCAGAAGCACTAAGCTATGTATCACATATTGAATAGAAAAATGGCCTCCAGCGCGGTTTTCCCACGCTTCGTGATCTCTGGCAACCACTTTTTCTTCTCCCAGTGTCATTTGTCCCCCCCCCATCAAGACTGGCCTTGTGGCCAGTGCTCACTGCGCTAAAAAAATGCTGTCAATTTTGACTGCGGCTCCTGAAGGGTCTGTGTTCTCTGGGCCGCTGCACAGAAAAATCTGCTTCACTCAGTTTGGTTCTTGTGAGACACATTATGTTCCAGCTGCTGTCACGGTGGTCCGATGCACTGAAATGGGCCTGGGAATTCCTCAAGTCCTAGTTGTTGATCTGCTGCCGAAAAAACATGGTTGATGGGTTGGAGAGGGGTCAGATTGTACAGTGGCACAGCTGAGCCTGGAAGCCCAAATGACACCAACCATCACGGAGCGGTGCAGTGGGGTTGTCCAGAGGGTTCTCACCCTGCACCTGCCAAGGAAGTCCGAAGAATGAAAGCAATTTGAGCTACTGGAAAAGGCAACAAACAGAACATTGTTGCATGAGTCCTGCCTCCTAGAAGGCAGCAAGAAGACAGGAGGGATCCATGTGGGGGAGGAGAGGATGTCCTGCAGTTGCAGGTTTGTTTTTCCTGCCTTCAAGTTCACACAGGAAGCAGATCCCAGATGTACTGAGTCCCGTGACTGGCACAAGGAAGGTGAATGTTGCATATTTAGCTAAATGTGCATGCAATTGTTTCTACATGGGTAAAACTTGTAGAAATGTTAACATTGGAGAACAGCTGAGCTCTGTTTAGAAAGTGAATAAAGAGAATGCCTTTGCCATGAATGTACTCTGTTTGGCATGGAACAAAAGTTCGTGTTTATGGGAATTGAGAGGGTTACGGTTGCTCCTAGGGGAAGGGATATTGATACTAAAGTTTTACAGCAGGAGTCCTTACAGATTCATAAAGTCAAAGCAACTTGTGGTAAAGAGTTGAATGACCAATTTGATTCACTGCCATTCCTGTGAAACTTTGCTAATGTCCCTCGAGTACTCTTTTATGGACGGTAATCATGAGTTCACATTCAGCAGTACTGAACATGGCACAAGCAAAAGTCACAATTTGCAAAGAGTACATACGTGAAAATTACAGTGCTTACAGTATAAATTAATACAAATATATCGCAATACATTGCTGTGCATATCATGAAGTTTATTATTTGTATCCTAATTCAACATTCAAAGCCTAATTTAGTAGCTGATTGATAGTGACAGTGATGTAGGTTTTTAACAGATTTTAGGGATTCTTGTGTGCTGCTTTGAAATTGCTTATTTATGTAAATGAATTCACATTCTTCATGTGTGTATTACTACTTAAGCACTTCTGTTCTCTTACGGCCACATATTCAGAAGAGATGCACGGTACATCTCCAGATTTGTGTAGGCCATTGGAGGCGTGGCCATATTCAAAGGCCACTGATGCACACCTCACCCCCGACATCACCACGCACAATATTGTGATGCACCTATGCAAATGAGGGTCCCTCATGCATATAATATTGAACCCCCCCAAAGTGTAACTATGGCCAGCTGTGCTGGTGCATAGTTACACTTTTGAAACCCTACTTTAACTATGCGTGGGGTAGGTTGGTGCTCTGAGCACAGTCTAGGGCCTGATACACAGTCCTCCCCAAGCCCCGATCACCAGCCCCAATCACACAAATAATATAAATAAAACACTGATCCAATCCCTGCTAGTCTAGTGGTTCCCCTTCCCCAGCACCCGATCACACATATAATAAAGACTAGAACCCCAATCCGTCCCGGGGTTCTATTTTATTATACGATAATGATGGGGCTGGGAGAATCACTAGACTACCAGGGATTGATCAGGGTTCTATTTTCAGTATATGTCTGATTGGGGCTCAGGAAGAGGACCACTAGACTACCAGGAATAACCGATAGGGGACTGTTTTACTGTTGTATGGATCATGCTGGGGGGCGGACTGGTCCAGTGTACTTTGCGACAGTGCAGGCATGTAGATGAGCCCATTATGGGCATGCAAATGTCCCCTTTGGACCATGCATGCCTGATAGGCTCATCTGCATATTTGGGCTGAATATAGCCCTTGGGGGCTGCAGCGCATACGGGTATACACCATGCATTCCCCTATGGATGGTCTTCAGCCATGCACCCTGGATGTACCGTGCCATACATGATGGCTGCTTGCTGTGTGGGGTGCACCCAGGGTCCAGTACTCAAACAAATTGTGTGGTCTGTTTCGATCACCTGTTCTGTTTGAATATCATGCCAGAGCCGGCCTGCCCAACTTATTTGCACAGTGTACCCTTATGTGCATGCATCTGTCTGGCTCTGAAAATGGGCCCCTAGTCACTAACCTTTGACAAAGTGTATGTCATAGTGCATAACAGTGAGTTTTGTTTATCATGTCTGCTTGTGGTGTCTAAGTTTTTATTCATTTTTTTTCGTTTTTGTTGAACGGGTCAGTACACTAGACAAATTCTGCCTATTTTCAGGCACAACTCGGTGGGGAAGGGGATACAGATGAATGCCAACTGACCTTGAACCAGATTAAGCTGTTGGTGGTATTTTTAGTGAAATGGAGGAAATTTGGCAAGGACATCGGTGAAATTCCCCTACTCTCCAGTAGGGGGACCTTTTGGCTGTCAGAGGTTGGCTGAGTCAGTTGCTGAACTGACGAGCATGGAGATGGAGGGGCAGCAGGTCGAAGAATCTGTCTCCTCTTTGGCACCAGATTTGCTGGAACATGAGGAATTCTTTGATGCATCTACTGTTTCACATATTGCTGGCGATATGGATATCACATTACCTGAATCTGGTATTATTTGTGACCAGACCATGGATTTACAAATGTCAACAGTGGGCAAGTCGAAAGGACAAGCTGAGTCCAACTATACTTTGGAACAACTCCTGCTTCATGAAGAGGCTGAACATCTATGGAGAAAACAGGAATTGATGGGCCGGTTTTCCTCCCCTGCTTCGGTGACCAAGGGGAGGCCTAGCTCAGACGCTGAACCACTACTAGCCAGTGCTGCTATGGCTACCACTCCTGAGGCTACCATTCCTGAGGCTGTGCAAGAGAAACTGCAGATCTTGTTTTCTGATGGTACTGTACAAGACTCCGCTACGGTTTTCTCTTTTTCGGCAGCTACACCTTTGCTGGAGCATACAGTTAAGAAGGGGGCCCCAAGTAAACTTTGTTGGGCTGATACTCCGTTACCGGAGGTCGGGCTGTGGTCTGTTGAGAGCTCCCTTGCAGCAGCAGGCTGGGTCTGCTCTCTTGACACAGAGCAACGGATTTCTGGGTTCACTCCCATCAAGATACCTAGAGTTTCTTTGACTTCTCAGCACCCGCTTTCCACAGTGAGTACTGTTTCTAACTTTGGCTCTAATGGGCAACCTTCTCCTGACTTAGTGCTACCTCAGGATTCTTTGGCCCAAAACTCCATTCCTGTAGCCCAGTCTGTACACTCCCCTTTGCATCTACCCACTGAACTTGAACTGACCCAGCACCCTGTTCTGCCCACTACACTTCCTGTTAAACCTACAGATTCTTTACAGAACACTCTTAGGGATGGTATGAGTGACATTTCGGATTTTTTGGATATTCCTAGGCACATCCCTGACAAAGTCATAAATAATCCTGTTCCAAGTGATATTGTTTTACCCTCCCCCGGGTCACAACTCCTAACCAGAAAAATTATGCTTCTTTTTTTCAGCGGACTACTTACCCTGCTAAGCAGCATAATGACGTTCGGCTTCTTTATAAGGGTGGTCTGGATACCTTTCTTGACCGAGTCCATGAGGGGAAAAAGCTTTTGAAGGACTGTCTGCAATTTAATGTCTCTGAATTGTATGCTTTGATCCATGTGGCTTGGATAAATTTTGGGCCTGGTATCACCAAAAAAAAACACACCTTTATGGGCCCCCTTTGAGGCCATTGCTTTAATTAGACCTGCACATAAAACTATAACAGTCCTGTTCCAAAATGAGGGCATTAGTGTCACTGATCTTATCTTTTGGATCTTATCTTATCTAAAGCAGAGATGCACTGTCACTGGGCATCCTGATGCAATTTATGATTCAGAAGATATCTGGACGAGGGGTTGGAGAATAAGGGTTATTTTGAGATCTGACAAGGATGGTTTTCATCACCTCCCTAATTGTTTTTTTTTTAGGTAGAGATAGGGGTGTTCTCTTTTACCCTGGTCAGCCTAAAACTTGTTACAGGTGTGGGCAAATGGGACATATTAGTAATGCCTGTGATCGACAGAAGTGTGCTTTCTGCCAAGAGTCTGGGTATACCAGTGCTCAGTGTTGTAATTCTGTGCGGTGTAACTTGTGTGGGGCCTTGTTTCATGCTTATGCATCCTGTCCTGAAGCGGTGCACCGGAAACCTGCTTCTGAGGATCCTGAGGAACAACGTCTGTTAGTTACCACTGCCCAAAGAGAATACAATAAACAGAAATCATCAGGGATTCCATCTAGGATACTTCCGCAGAGTGCTGGGGAGGAGGGTGGCAACACAAGTAACTTGGAGTTAGCACTGATGTTCAGTTTGGGCAATGAGCTCGGGGACACATACACTCCTTTATGGACAACAATGAGAGACAAGTCCACAGGCCTCCCAGGGGAATTATAATTGAGGTGCACCACACGCTTTACAGCTTGACCAGTCTTTCTAGGGTGAATTGTTACAGTCTCTGCACCCTGAGCCTCATTTTCAGCATTGTCCTCACTTGTCAAGGGAATCTCCATTGGGGTAGAGAGGCTAGAACTTGGGGCACTTTCAGCTCCAGGAGTTACAATCTCTGAGTCCGCAATACTTGGCTCACATGGGGAGTCTTCTGACACTGACAGTGAATTATCAGGGCACTCAACACACTCTTCTTGTTCTGGTATATCACCAGTTTGTCCCAGTCCATCAATTTCCTCCTCTGAAAACTCAAACTTTTCAACCATACACAGTGATTCCATATCATCTGACTTCATGCTTTGCACTTCACTTTCTGGGAGCATTGACTCCAGGGACAAAGCTGGGGGCTTAGACAGTCCAGAAGGCCCAGCTTCATCTCCAGGATTAACTAGGGGATTGCCACGAAACAATTGACTCAGTTCGTAAGAAGGGTAGTATTCAAAGCCACACTCATTTTCTCTGACATGGACTGACAGTCATGTTCAACTGGGACTTGTGGAGGGGAACACTTTAACTCAGCTTCTGTAGGTGCAGGCTTTCTTGATTTTTGCCTAGCAGCAGCTCTAGTCACTGGTACAGAGGGGGCATTTTCTGGGGACTCAGACTCAATCAAGATTTGTCCAATGGGCAGTAAATGATTTCTATGCATTGTTTTCACATCTTTGAATTATTCTCAGGCCTTACTTTGTACACAGGCAGATCATCTAGTTTGCCCACTACAATGTGAGGAGATGGTGCCATCTGTCAGCAATCTTATGTTTGCCATGCAGTCCAGATTTCTTAGCAATACCCGATCTCTCTCCTGGAGTTCATGTGCTTTCACCTTTTTATCATACCTTTCTTTGTTGGCCAGATTTCTTTTGGCAGCCATGGTTTGAGCCAGTTGGTACGCATGATTTAGTTGGGCCTTTAACTTTTGCACATACTGTAAATAGTTGTCAGCTCAAACCCCATCAGGAGAAACTCCAAAACATACATCTACTGGCAGTTGAGCTTCTCTTCCAAACATCAGGTGTAGGGGGAGAACCCAGTGGCATCACTTTTGATGCAGTTGTAGGCATGTACCAGGGTGCTAATTTGCTGGCTCCATCTAGGCTTGTCCTTTGGGTGGAGGTGCCTAGCATATCTAGCAAAGTGCGGCTAAAGTTCAGGCTAGCTGGTCCCCCTGGGGGTGGTAAGGTGGTTCTGGACTTTCGCACTCCCACAGAGAAAGCATCTCTTTGATCAGATGACTCTCAAAGTCTCTCCCTTGATCAGAATGGATTCTTTGTGGAGCCCCATAGTGAACAAAAAAGTTTTCTACAAGTACTTTAGCCACAGTGGATGCCTTCTGGTCCTTGGTGAGGAAAGCTTGGGCATATCTCGTAAAAACGTCAGTGACCACCAGCACATTACTAATATTTCTTTGATCTGACTCCAAACTCAGGAAATCAATACAGACCAGCTCCATGGGGGCACTGGTGGTGATGTTAACAAGGGGCAGCCCTCTGGGGCCAGGGCTTTCCTCTGTAAACAGCGACTACAAGTTGGAATGTGTTGCTCAACATCAGCCCCATCTTAGGCAATAGAATCTGGATCTCACCAAGTCAAGTGTTCTGTCTATACCAAGGTGCCCCATGTGGTTGTGTAAGGACCTCAGTACTGAGTCTCAAAAGGCAGTGGGCAGCACTAGTTGTTGTTTGTCTATTTGTCCCCCTCTGTCTACTGTTTCTCTGTATAACAGTCTATTGATCAGTTTCAACTTAGGACCTTCCTTGTATAACAGTGCAGTTCTCAAATCAGTGGAGCGTAATTTGGACACATCTTTCCCCACGTAGAGGGCTTCTAAAGCTGATTTGATCATGGGATCTCGGCATTGAGCCCACTGAATACTGTCATTGTCCAGCTGAGACAGTGCACCAATGTCTATTGCAGAAAAGTGGCAATAAGCAGCAGCTATGCAATTCTCAGAGGGTCCCAAATAATCCACCATACAGTTCACTGCATCCGTGGACATTTGTTCCTCCCTGTCAAACTTCTGGCAGAGTGCTCGAATATCAGGTTCTGACAGTCTGACCCAGTCATTCCGGGGAACAAGCCTCCAGGAGAGAGCATCAGCATCTATGTGGTTTAGGACTGCTCTGTACTCAACAGCATAGTCGTATGTAGATAATGCAGAAAGCCACCTATGGCCAGTGGCATCCAACTTGGCTGGTCTGCACATAGGTCAAAGGATTATTGTCAGTTTTTACTAGTATCTTAGCCCCATACAAGTACTCATGAAACTGGTCAACAATAGCCCACTTCAAAGCTAGGAACTCTAACTTATGTACAGGATAGTTCTTTTCGGATGGGGTCAGGCTTCTACTGGCAAAGACCACTGGTCTCAGGCCATTCTTGTGCTGTTGGTACAATACAGCCCCCAAGCCTTGCAGGCTAGCATCAGTGTGCAAAACATAGGGCTTCGCTGGATCTGCATAGGCAAGGACAGGAGCGTGGGCAAGTTGATATGTAATCTCATGAAAAGCAGCTTCACACTCAGGTGTCCATCTGGCTCCAAATACTTCATTGGAATGGAAATACACTTTCTCAGGCTCAGAAGGATCCGACCTCTTGTATTTTTTGTGGGTAGGAGGGTAACCTTGAGTAAGATTAAGTAAAGGACGGATCACTCTTGAATAGCCCTTGATGAAATGGCGATAGTAGCCACAGAATCCCAGGAATCTTTGCAATTATTTTAGATTGTGGGGCTGTGGCCAGGTGGTCAAGGGTTTAACTTTACTTGGGTCGGTCTCTATTCCCTCGGTGGAGCCTATGTGTCCCACATACTTTACAGATGTTTGGAAGAATTGACATTTATCGATGGACAGTTTTAGGCCAAAGTCTTCCAGTTGGTTCAACACCTTGAATAATCTGCGTTCATGTTCCTCCAGTGAGCTGCCAAACACAATAACATCATCTAGGTACACCAGGCACTCTAATAAGTTCATGTCCCCCAACGCACGCTCCATCAGTCTTTGAAAAGTGGCTGGAGCAACTGAAATCCCTTGAGGCATCCTCATGAATTCATAGAAACCAAGTGGGCAGATAAAAGCTGTCTTCTCACAGTCTTCCGGGGCCATCGGGATCTGGTAGTACCCACTGTGAAGATCCAGCACGGAGAACCACTTGCTACCATTCAGGCTGTCTAAAGCATCCTGAATGCCGGGCATTGTATAATGATCAGGTATAGTCCGCCGGTTCAAGGTGCAATAATCCATGCACATTCTTACTGTCCCATTCTTTTTTCTCACTACCACAATAGGTGAAGCATATGGGCTTCTGGATTCTTGTATTACACCAGCAGCAAGCATCTCTTGCAGATGCCATCTCACATCATCTATGTCAGCAGGGGCCAGACGTCGAGACCTCTCACAAAATAGCCTTTCATCATGCAGCCGGATGTGGTGCTCAGCTCCTTGAACACATCCTGCATCCCATTCCTTTAAAGAAAACACCTGGTCTCTCTGGGCAAGTTTTCTACTAATTCTCATCTTCCATTCGGCTGGCAACGGGGAGTCCCCAAAATCAAACAAGTCGAGCATCACTCTGTCATTCTCCCCCGGACACTTGTTACTGGGCAGCACTGCAGTATCTGCACAATGTACATTAGCCAGGGTGCAACCTCTATTTACTTGAATCTCTCTATCAGACACATTATGAACTTGAACCATTACCCTTCTGGCATAAGCATGGGCTCTGGCAGGCAAAATACTTGGCTTGACCAGCAGTCCTTCCGGCAATTTCCCATCGTCTGGTGTATCCAGCATGAGGATTTTATTCTTGACATCCTTTCTGATACGGACTTCTCCCTGTAAGGTACACTGGATATTTGGTGCCAGAATCAGAGACTCCGGATCCTTCTTCCAGACAATTCCAACCAGTTCCTCTGGGTCCAATTTTTCAGCATCTCTGTGTGCCTCATAGGCCTTCTTGATCAAGGCCGGGATTTTCAAAGCTCTTCCAGTCCTTGACCCTTGTTTCTCA
The DNA here is from genome assembly GCA_016271365.2 of Neoceratodus forsteri. NCBI lineage: Eukaryota > Metazoa > Chordata > Ceratodontiformes > Ceratodontidae > Neoceratodus > Neoceratodus forsteri. The sequence continues at coordinate 518,053,299 of CM028137.1, forward strand.
TAACACAGCTGCGCCAACCATCCAAACATATGCGCATTCGTCCCAATTAGTAGAGGAATCCCATGATACAATCCAGTAGGGGGACACACTAATGCCAGGGTCTCTACTTGCTCAGCTACTCCAGCCATGGAGGCGGGAAAAGACAATCAAATTCGGATATACCCGGAATAAGGGTTGGTCTTCTCACTTAACCTCCAGACTTGCAGTCCTTCCAACGGTTGTAAGGGTACATCAGACAGGTGCATCTGATACCAGTCCTGAAACATAATTGTCACTTGGGAGCCACTGTCCAATACAGCTCTTGTAGACACTCCATTCACCTTCACAGTGGTCTCCATGGAGGGTCCCACTATTCTGGACCAGTCTGGAGAGGCGGTAGCAAGGGCCTGGGCAGATGATCTAGTCACAAAGGGACGTGAGTTACCATTTCTGGGACCTTCACTGTGGTCATTTCATGCACCTCTTAACCACTGTTTTGTGCTCCAAAGCTCTCCTTGTAACCGGCTCACCACTCTCTCTAAGTATTTTCGAGACCGGCATTCCCTCTTCATGTGCTCATCTTTCCCACAATTATGGCAAAACATGTCTGCTGAAATTTGGGGGGACCGAGGCATCACACTGGGGGCTGCGGCATTGGTACTATCAATAGAAAACCTTGGTGCCACCTCAGCCGACAGTGGGTTGGACATTTGGAGATATCTCTTCAGTTCCCTCACCTTCATAGCCAAGACATCAGGTTTTGAGCTGTTGTCAGCAGGAGGTGCCTGGGTGGGCATCCCCACCCCATAGCAGAAGCAGTCGGGCAAGTTTCAGGGCCCGTACTCATAGGAACGGCCTTCATGATGAGACTGTCTGTTGCTTTCCTAATCTCCCTCAGCAGTTCATCCCATGGCAGAACATCGGTAGCCATCCCTCTGTGGCTGGGCCCCTCTTGGCTGACATTTGGGTCTCAGGTTCTGTCATGTGATTTCAGTGATTCCAGACCATCAGCATCTGACCCCGCACCTGGGGCAGGAGATGTAGCAACTACGATTGCACAGGGCTCTGAAAAACCTTCCTCCTCCTCAACTTCCTGTACCTCCTTCATCAACACGTGGAAAGGCAAGGGACCAGATTTCCTTTGATGCAGTTGCAATTTGAGCAACACCCAGCTAGAGTGCCGGGCAGAGCAGAGTATAGGATCCAGTCTTACCCGGTCCACTTCACTACTGGTCCAACCCCCCTTTCAAAAAATGGTTTGCAAGATTCCCTCTAGTCGATCCATATAGGTAGATAACAATTCTCCCGGCCATTGTCTAACATCTTTAAGCTTCCATTTCAAGGCCTCAACACTAGTGGTGCCCCCAAGCACATTTTCAAGGGCAATTATGTACTCTTGGGCTTTGGCGTCAGGGTCAGAGACCCTCAGGGAGCAAAAAGTACATTGGGCGGATCCCTGGAGGCTCTCCCCCAGGCCAGCCCTTTTTTCTGCTTCAGAGCATTGCCAGTCTTGTGCCGCAAGAGTAGCAGAGTCTATCCAGGTTTCCAGATCGACCTCCCCATTTGGAGTGGGACGGATGCCAGAGAATACTTTGAGCTTGCAGTAAGAGTCATGACTAATGGCAGGTACAAACATAGGGGATAGCACTGGCACAGAAAGAGGGGCAATAATGGGTGCAGGAGGGGGAGAGGGTGTTAGGGGAGGAACGCCCCCAGGTGGCAACAATAGTTTCTCTAAATCCTCCAAAGTTTTCCCTTCCTCCAGCAACAATTTAGCAAATTTCTCCTCAAAAGTTTTAGATAGTGGGGGGTCGTTCCCCCCAGGTCTTTACTGTCCTTAGTTATCACTCTTCAGGCAGTGAGGGCTCCCTCTGGGGTAATAGTCTGTGGCACTTTGGAGCTATCTATGGGGTCCCTATACTCTACCAGGGCCATGAAAGTGTGGGTGAGCAGATTAGCATGTCGACCTGCCACCACAGGGTTTTGTAAACCTTCCACCTTGGAAAGTACTCCCTCTACAGTGTCTGTACTGGTACCCAGTGGGATATCCAAGATAAGTATAGCATTTTGGGGGTCGATCTCCTGCCCAGTACACCACCCCACCAAATGGTGTACAGCCACTTCTGTTGGGGTATCCATTTATTTTTAACAGTAATTCATAAATGTGGCCATTAGAGGACACTAATCTCAGTGGTGCCTCCAAGATGCAATCCCTAGGTGGCGCTATCTTAAGGGCTACTACCCTTGCCTGTATGACTACAGACAGGTTGAGGGGCCTAGGTTCTATGGAGGGTGCCTCCACCCAGAGGTCAGGGTTTGTAGTGGTTAGACTAGCTTGGTCACAGCCTTCTGGGACACTGAGACCCCATTTTATTCCCTCTAGTGGCTCACACAGTACACCGGAGTTACAGTCCCAATACCCCACGTATACACACTGTTCACTCATATAGATACCACTTACCCTCGAGACTGATTCTGCAGCACGTCTCTGAGGACCACCTGTAAAATAGGGTAAGCAACATACACAGCAAACACAATACTGTTTCCATAAGTACCAACACCACAGACAGTATATAGCTGGGGTCTGCGACCTTTTCAGGTCCGGGAGCCACATGTCCACCTGCCATGACAGATCTGACCAGTGGAGAGCCTCATGAGTGCATGCATAGCAGATGTCTTTTGTAATGCTTAATTTTACCTAAAATTATCTCCAAGCGTATTTGAGTAAAATAAATGTTACTTAATTGGAGCACTACTCAAAGTAAACCACTAAAAAGTGTAACTTGTCAATTGTTTTCAACAGTAGTGATGCATTTATCATCCTATGTAAATGTGCAAACATTTCAACTTGCAGGATATGTCAGTTTACAAAGCACAGTTGTACCACCAGTTTGCTCAAAGAGGCCTAAGCTTCTGGCTGACTTGTTATGGACTATCACGCTACAGTAGATGCATAGTCTGTCAGATATTAACAAGTTTATCCATGGATAGCTTCTCATTCTCCAAACCCTCTCTGAGAAAACTGAAAGTTTTAGCCATGATCCTGTTACCGCAAGGGTAACTAGTTAGTAACTCATCCTTAATTCCTAATGCATTCAAACAGTAGAATGGACTACAAGTGCCAGCTGTGCTGTATAGTATATTTGTTAACTGTGGGTTCATCAAGCGCAAGAGAGACATAGTAAGTCAACCTCATGTCACAAACACTGATAAGAATCCATATTCCACAAAATGTTCTTTGCATGGTCTTTCATGGTCTTGTGTTCAAGAAAAGCCTGTGCCAGATCTAGCAAACAGTAAAATTTTGCTCTGTTCCCTGAGATCTACAGACAAGTGCAGGCCCATTTTGAAAACTGCATCCTTTGTAACTTCTCCATCTACAAAACTGTTGCCTGTACAAAGCAACTGCAGGGCTCTGTGGAAGCTGGACAGATGCATGCCACGAATTTTAAGCAATCTTCTCTTGGCCCAGTTTAGTTTTCAGTGTAGAAAAGTGTTTCTTGCATGCCTCTCTTTCATATTTTCTGGCATTTGTAGAATGTTTTATTTTGACATGCCCTTGCAGTTAAAGTTCTTATTTCTTGTAAAGACTTTCCCTGCACATCGCATGGAAGATATGCCCATCTCTGTTGATGAAACCAAAATCACTCAAGTCATCTAGAAATATTACACTCCCATGTACTATTTCTCTCTTCTTTACTGGATGTGACATTTTTATCATAAGCTGTATAGCTGAGTCACTGGTACCAGTGCCATATTAAGAAAGCGTGAAAAACTTAAAAAAAACAACAAAAAACCCCACTTTTTCTTGCAGTTTTATGACCCATGTCTTGACTCAGTCCTCCTTCCATCTTGACAATCTACTATCCCACCCAAGGAACAACCATCTTCCTCACATTCCAACCAATGCACATCATCCTGAAGTAACTGTAGGTTGTCCCCCTCCACCTCACTCCTCACATTCATTGAAACAACTGATGTGGGGCTAGATCCCAGATGATGTGGGGATAACCCAATAAAGCACATAGAATGTTCAGCATTTGTTAAGGGGCAAGGAAGAATAATAAAAGAATTGGTGGGACAGTCCTGTGTGGTAGATGGTAAGACGTCATCTTGCTGGCCAATCCTATTACATTTTCCTACCTTTGTCTCAACTCTCTTCCTCCCACTTGGGGCAAAAATGTCTTAGGTAAGTGTGGCTGGGCATGGCCATCCACAAGCCTTACTTGTTTATATAAACACACCTAACTTGAAGTCTAGTACCTCTGCATCAAATTAAAGGCATCACAAGCCCTGCTGACATTTGACAATATGTCCAGCATTGCACAACCCTAACAACATAATCCTTCCACTTGGGCTACCAGGGAAGCACATGAGTAGAATCAGGACAGGAGGCATCCAAACTGGATTCATATTGACATTGCTACTTAATGTGCTTTGAGTCAAGTTTTGGTATGAACCTAGGTCACCAAATCGGTGAACAGTAATCCTTACCACTATGCCATCAAGCAGTTCTTCTGCAAGCTTTTAAAAGTTTGCTGGCTCAGCCTCATACTGGCCAAGATCTACAACACAGATGGAAATATTGATACTGACTTAAAATATGGGGGGCACTGCAGAGTCAATAGCCTCCCTTTTATAACTATTCTTGATTACCTCTAACTGCCCCAGCATCATGCACATCAGTGTGTATGTGATGTTCATATACATGACCTTTAAAGATGGCCCTACATAAATAAATTGCCAAAAAGCCTACAATCAGTGTCCCAGATCCTTTTATTATGGAGCACAGTCACAGTGATGCTAAGAACCATAAATGCTGGACCTTTGAGGGGTAAGGAGCTACTGAGCCACATAAACACAGCAAAGAGCCACATGCGGCTCCAGAGCCTCACGTTGCAGACCTTTGGTATACAGTATAACAACAACAAATCTGATTTATTTAGGGGGCAGTAACACGGGAGGGGGAGAAATCAGGTTAATTGGTGGCATTAAATCACAGTACTGTGCACACATACAGGGGCTGAAAAGTCACACTCTGGGTACCCAGGTTGGCGGGGGCTAGCCAGGTCCGTTGCCCGGGGTTGGCCGGCAGGTGTAGATGGATAGGGCCCTGTAGAAGAAAATATATGCACAACACCCAATTGTAATCTGGAGCTGGATGGCTCAGTCCATGAAGCAGTGAAACAACAAGAATGTGATGACACACTTGTGATTGAAAACAGTCTGCAGGAGAATACCCTGACTTGTACTCACAATACCCAAGCTGAGAACCAGATGATGGATGTTCTTCTGGACTGCCGGAACAACAAGGCATGGAGACAAAGTCCTTGTGACTGGACTGTACTGCAGTTGATAGCAAAAGAATTTAGTCCGAGACAAGCTGGGGTTTGCTTCCAGCTTCAACACACAGCACACAGCACTGGGGATTGGAAATAGCGATTCCCCACAAGCACTATGCACATTCATATGTAAAAGGAAAGTACTATACCAGGCAGACTGCTCCTCGATCCTGATCGCAAATACTGCAAAATACCCAGGAGCACACACAGCAGCTTCACTTTCTGACAGACCGAGCGCTATTCAGCAATTTCTCCAGTCTTCTACAGGGTGAGACTGGTTTCCACACTTCTAGTGCTTCTTTCTTCTCACAACTCAGATTCATTCCAAACTGGCACTCACAAAGGCTGCAGACCGAAACTCAGGGCCTCACATGTGCTTCCCGCGTGAAACTATACACCGCAGAAGCACAGAGGTCCTTCTCTCTTCACAGTCACAACTGATCTAATCTTTCCAGTCACAGAGCAGGACATTTCCTTTAGCTCCACACCATTCTGTTGGCTGGTTTGACTGTCACTCACAATAAGACTCCCTCTGTTGGTGGAAAAAGGCACCAAGGTTAAAACTACATTTCCCAGAGTCACTGCCCATACAATCCCCTTGTGGCTGGCTTAAAATTGAGAGTCCAAGTTCCGATTCGTCCACAGGCTCCATTTTAGGATCTCCATATCATCCTGATTGGTCCAAGTCAGCTATTCAGGACTAAAATGAAAGAGTTACATTGAAACAGTTTGTGCTGAAATGAAGACAGGTTAGACAAACTACATTTTCTCAGTCACTCTAAATGATTTCTGGCAAACAGTTATATCTTTCAACAAGGCTCCTTCTGCACATGTAGCAACGGCAGAAATGGAGCGAATTGACAGCAGTTCAGGCGGGATTTGAGCATTAATTACACAGTCCCCCCATACAAACTAATTAAGTCTGCTAGCAGACAGCTCTTAAAGAGACAGTACACGGAGGCTCAGATAGCACTCACTTGGAACCACATTTAAACAGCTCAGACGCCAAACACCGCCCAGACTTGGAGCATTCAGGCAAGCTCCTGGAAGACTTTTGGGAACCCCCATTTGCAGGGGGGTTACACTAAACTCTGTGAAGAAACATCCGCTTGCATTCCAGCTTAATGTATCTAGCACCAACCACAGTACTCAGTTACTACGAACTACAAACACTGACTTATGTACAATCCAGTTCAAACATATCTAAGCACTAACCATACTTTATTCAGCTCTTGCATATCACAAGCACTAAGCTATGTATCACATATTGAATAGAAAAATGGCCTTCGGCATGGTTTTCCCATGCTTCGTGATCTCTGGCGTCCACCTTTTCTTCTCCCAGTGTCATTCGTCCCCCCCATCAAGACTGGCCTTGTGGCCAATAATCACTGCACTAAAAAAAATGCTGTCAATTTTGACTGCAGCTCCTGAAGGGTCTGTGTTCTTTGGGCCGCTGCACAGAAAAATCTGCTTCACTCAGTTTGGTTCTTGTGAGACACACTATGTTTCAGCTGCTGTCACGGTGGTCTGATGCACTGAAATGGGCCTGGGAATTCCTCAAGTCCTAGTTGCTGATCTGCTGCCGAAAAAACATGGTTGACGGGTGGGAGCAGGGTCAGATTGTACAGCGGCACAGCTGAACCTGGGAGCCCAAATGACACCAACTATCACGGAGCAGTGCAGGGGGGTTGTCCAGAGGGTTCTCACCCTGCACCTGCCAAGGAAGTCCGAAGAATGAAAGCAATTTGAGCTACTGGAAAAGGCAACAAACAGAACATTGTTGCATGAGTCCTGCCTCCTAGAAGGCAGCAAGAAGATGGGAGGGATCCATGTGGGGGAGGAGAGGATGTCCTGCAGTTGCAGGTTTGTTTTTCCTGCCTTCAAGTTAACACAGGAAGCAGATCCCAGATGTACTGAGTCCTGTGACCGGCACAAGGAAGGAGAATGTTGCATATTTAGCTAAATGTGCATGCAGTTGTTTCTACATGGGTATAACTTGTAGAAATGTTAACATTGGGGAACATCTGAGCTCTGTTTAGAAAGTGAATAAAGAGAATGCCTTTGCCATGAATGTGCTCTGTTTGGCATGGAACAAAAGTTCATGTTTATGGGAATTGAGAGGGTTACAGTTGCTCCTAGGGGAAGGGATATTGATACTAAAGTTTTACAGCAGGAGTCCTTACAGATTCATAAAGTCAAAGCAACTTGTGGTAAAGAGTTTCATGACCAATTTGATTCACTGCCATTCCTCTGAAATGTTTTGCTCGTGTCCCTCAAGTTCTCTTTTATGGACGGTAATCATGAGTTCACATTCAGCAGAACTGAACATGGCACAAGCAAAAGTCACAATTTGCAAAGAGTACATACGTGAAAATTACAGTGCTTGCAGTATAAATTAATAAAAATATATCGCAATACATTGCTGTGCATATCATGAAGTTTATTATTTGTATCCTAATTCAACATTCATAGCCTAATTTAGTAACTGATTGATAATGACAGTGATGTAGGTTTTTAACAGATTTTAGGGATTCTTGTGTGCTGCTTTGAAATTGCTTATTTATGTAAATGAATTCACATGCTTCATGTGTGTATTACTACTTAAGCATTTCTGTTCTGTTAGGGCCACATATTCAGAAAAGATGCACGGTACATCTCCGGACTTGCGCAGGCCATCGGGGGCGTGACCATATTCAAAGGCCACTGATGCTCCTCACCCCCGACATCGCCGAGCACAATATTGTGATGCGCCTATGCAAATGAGGGTCCCTCATGCATATGCCGTGCATCGCAATATTGAACCCCCCCCAAAAGTGTAACTATGACCAGCTGTGTTGCCAGGAGGCAGTATAGTGCAGTGGTCTAAGGCTCTGAGCTGCAAATCTGGTGACATCCAGCAGACCAGACCTGGGTTTGAATCCCACAGCTTCCACTTGCATACTGTGAGACCCTGAGCAAGTCACTTAACCTCCTTGTACTCCCAGGTTGCTCCTGTAAAAAAGCTTTCAGCTTAGTGTGCTATACCTGGTTAAACAACAACTAAAAAAAAAATAGTTACGCTTTTGAAACCCTACTTTAACTATGCGTGGGGTAGGTTGGTGCTCCGTGCACAGTCTAGGACCTGATACACAGTCCCCCCCAAGCCCCGATCACAAGCCCAAATCACACTAATAATATAAATAATACACTGATCCAATCCCTGGTAGTCTAGTGGTTCCCCCTTCCCCAGCACCAATCACACATATAATAAAAATAGAACCCCAATCCAATCCCCAGGGGTCCTATTTAAATTATATGTGTGATTAGGGCTGGGGAGAGGGGAATCGCTAGACTATCAGGGATTGGATTGGGGTTCTATTTTCAGTATATGTGTGATCGGGGCTCAGGAGGGGGGGCCACTAGACTACCATGAATAACCGATAGGGGACTGTTTTACTGTTGTATGGATCATGCTGTGGGGTGGACTGGCCCAGTGTTCTTTACGGCAGTGCAGGCATGCAGAAGAGCCCATTATGGGCATGCAAATGGCCCCTTTGGGCCATGCATGCCTCATAGGCTCATCTGCATATTTGGGCCAAATATAGCCCTTGGGGGCTGCAGCACATACAGGTATGCACCAGGCATTCCCCAATGGATGGTCTTCAGCCATGCACCCTGGATGAACCGTGCCATACATGATGGCTGCTTGCTGTGTGGGGTGCACCCAGGGTCCATTACTCAAACAGATTGTGTGGTCTGTTTCGATCACCTGCTGTTTGAATATCATGCCAGAGCCGGCCTGCCCAACTTATTTGCACAGTGTACCCTTATGTGCATGCATCTGTCTGGCTCTGAAAATGGGGCCCCTAGTCACTAACCTTTGACAAAGTGTATGTCATAGTGCATAACAGTGAGTTTTGTTTATCATGTCTGCTTGTGGTGTCTAAGTTTTTATTTATTTTATTTAGTTTTTGTTGAACGGGTAAGTACACTAGACAAATTCTGCCTATTTTCAGGCACGACCCGGGGGGGAGGGGGATACAGATGAATGCCAACTGACCTTGAACCAGATTAAGCGGTTAGTGGTATTTTTAGTGACATGGAGGAAATTTGGCCAGGACACCGGTGAAATTCCCCTACTCTCCAGTAGGGGGACCCTTTGGCTGTCAGAGGTTGGCTGAGTCAGTTGCTGAACTGACGAGCATGGAGATGGAGGGGCAGCAGGTTGAGGAATCTGTCTCCTCTTTGGCACCAGATTTGCTAGAACCTGAGGAATTCTTTGATGCATCTACTGTTTCACATATTGCTGGCAATATGGATATCACATTACCTGAATCTGGTATTATTGGTGACCAGGCCATGGATTTAGAAATGTCAACAGAGGGCGAGTCGAAAGTACAAGCTGAGTCCAACTATATTTTGGAACAACTCCTGCTTCATGAAGAGGCTGATCATCTATGGAGAAAACAGAAATTGATGGGCCGGTTTTCCTCCCCTACTTCGGTGACCAAGGGGAAGCCTAGCTCAGACGCTGAACCACTACTAGCCGGTGCTCCTATGGCTACCATTCCCGAGGCTACCATTCCTGAGGCTGTGCAAGAGAAACTGCAGATCTTGTTTTCTGATGGTACTGTACAAGACTCCGCTACGGTTTTCTCTTTTTCGGCTGCTACACCTTTGCCGGAGCGTACAGTTAAGAAGGGGGCCCCAAGTAAACTTTGTTGGGCTGATACTCCGTTACCGGAGGTTGGGCTGTGGTCTGCTGAGAGCTCCCTTGCAGCAGCAGGCTGGGTCCGCTCTCTTGACACCAAGCAATGGACTTCTGGGTTCACTCCCATCAAGATACCTAGAGTTTCTTTGACTTCTCAGCACCCGCTTTCCACAGTGAGTACTGTTTCTAACTCTGGCTCTAATGGGTAACCTTCTCCTGACATAGTGCTACCTCAGGATTCTTCAGCCCAACACTCCATTCCTGTAGCCCAGTCTGTACACTCCCCTTTGCATCTACCCACTGAACTTGAACTGACCCAGCACCCTGTTCTGTCCACTACACTTCCTGTTAAACCTATGGATTCTTTACAGGACACTCTTGGGGATGGTATGAGTGACATTTTGGATTTTTGGGATATTCCTAGGCACATCCCTGATGAAGTCTTAAACAATCCTGTTCCATGTGATACTGTTTTACCCTCCCCCAGGTCACAACTCCTAACCAGAAAACTTATGCTTCTTTTTTCAGCAAACTACTTACCCTGCCAAGTGGCATAATGCTGTTCGGCTTCTTTATAAAGGTGGTCTGGATACCTTTCCTGACTGAGTGGGGAAAAAGCTTTTGAAGGACTGTCTGCAATTTAATGTCTCTGAATTGTATGCTTTGATCCATGTTTCAGTGGGAATCAACCTTTGATGTCAGTTTTAAGTTGGGGAGTGGCGTGGATAAATTTTGGGCCTGGTATCACCAAAAAAAGAACACACCTTTATGGGCTCCTTTTGAGGCCATTCCTTTAACAAGACCTGCACATAAAACTATAACAGTCCTGTTCCAAAATATACGGCGTTAGTGTCACTGATTTTATCTTTTGGATCTTATCTTATCTAAAGCAGAGATGCACTGTCACTGGGCATCCTGAAGCAATTTATGATTCGAAAGATATCTGGACGAGGGGTTGGAGAATAAGGGTTATTTTGAGATCTGACGATGATGGTTTTCAACACCTTCCTAATTGTTTTTTTTTAGGTAGAGATAGGGGTGTTCTCTTTTACCCTGGTCAGCCTAAAACTTGTTACAGGTGTGGGCAAATGGGACATATTGGTAATGCCTGTGATCGACAAAAATGTACTTTCTGCCAAGAGTCTGGGTATACCAGTGCTCAGTGTTGTAATTCTGTGTGGTGTAACTTGTGTGGGGCCTTGTTTCATGCTTATGCATCCTGTCCTGAAGCGGCGCACCAGAAACCTGCTTCTGTGGATCCTGAGGAACAATGTCTGTTAGTTACCACTGCCCAAAGAGAATACAATAAACCGAAATCATCAGGGATTCCATCTAGGATACTTCCACAGAGTGCTGGGGAGGAGGGTGGTCATTTGACTCTGGGGATCCCTGGATCCTTGGGCACTGTTGCAGAACCTCCCAACCCCCATCTCCTATCTCAGACCACATAGCAGCCATTCCTCCTGTGATGGTAGAACCCCTCAGTTAGTTCAAGATAGTGGTCAGCAATCTGTTATGCCCCTCCCTCAGAGTGTAAAGGAACCAACAGAGGGAAAATGGTAACTAGGAAATGGCAGACTTGATCTCAGCCTGAGTCTAAGGATCCCAAAGCAGCCCCTCCTTCTACTTCTAACAGATATCAGGCTTTGCTGGAAGACATGGCCTCTGATGCTGAATCAGTTGCTTTGTCAGTTGATTCTCGCACACAGGACATTCCAAATGAGGTAGTCCATTCAGACACTCTTGACACTGGCCGAAAACCTACCCCCAAGAAAGGCCGGATTAGGAAAAAGAAATGTAGCTAATGCTTCTTTTCTCTCTTGCTCTGTCTTTGTTCCCCTCTTTATTTTTTTTGACGTCTAACATCAATAGTATAAAACAAGATAAGAAATGGGGAGCTGTTTTTCATATGCTCCATTCTCCCTCCCCCCCAGAATTTTTCTTTTACAGGACACCAGGATCCATTCAGTTCCTGAAGTTGCTAAGGTTGCTACAGAATGGGTCCTCTGGTGTCTCCTTTGGTCCCTTGGTCTTGAGTGCTGCTCTGGGGTCAGTATTCTCTTTCACCACCTTCAACCCACTGTGGCTAAACTTCTGGATTTAATTCCAGGTAGTGTACTTTTATTGGACTTTCGTATTCAAAAACGTCCCTTTTTGTGTCATTTCTATCTATGCCTCCCCAGTCAAAGGCTGAGCGTACAGTGATGTTTCACCTTATCAGTCCGTATTTGCATGTGGCCCACCATATTATTTGGGGTGGGGAATTTAATTGTGGGATTAGCAAACTTGACAGGGGGTCTTTTACATCGACTGATAAGATTTTTGGGGATATGACTGCTCTTGGTTCCGTTATGTGTCTGGCTGGACTAAAGGACGTGTTTTTGGAATTTTCGGGCAAAAAGAGAGAGAATTTCCCATAAAGGGAACTTGTCCACTAGAATAGATTTTATGTTTATTTCTAAGCCTTTACTTATTCGTTGCACATTGGTTCAGCCTGTGGAATATTCTGACCATTGTTCTCTGTCTCTTCTGTTGGGGAACCCTGTGGCTCCTCTTGGTCCATGTTACTGGAAATTGAACTTGACACTTTTGGACTTCATTTTTGTTTCCCAACAGATTGTCTGTTTTTTAATTTGCAGGAAATCACTTTTTGATCTTTATGAGAGTCCAATAGTTTGGTGGATGGCAACTAAAGCTGAGCTTCGGTCCCTCTCATACATGCTGGTAAATATGTCCGCTCTGCTGAGTTTGTGGATTATGTAAATACTCGGAAACATTTACAGCATTTATACTCCCTTTCTCAGCATACTACCCATAAGTTTTTGGACCAGATTTCCCTTATCAAGAAATCTATGTTACAGTAACATACTGCTCAGAACGAAGGTCTATGTTATAAGCAGCGGTACTGTACTGTTGGCTTCTTTTCTAATATTTGCCCTTTACTCACCAACTGAGACTACCTTGCACAGAAAGTAATAACAGCACTGCGGGACTCAGAGTGGGTTGTTCACTCTTCCAAAAGTGAACTTCTTCAGATCGTATCGGGAGCATGCTACTTCCTTATTTAGCTGTCAGGCTTCTACCCAGACTGATTTTGAGACTTTGTTTCGACAGTTTCCGATTCCTTACATGCCCCATGATTCTCTTCTGACCCTGACAACTACTTTCTCCATTTCAGAAATTCTGGCCACTACTAAATCTTTACTCACCATAAAACTCCTGGCCCTGATGGTTTATCTGTGGAATTATTTGCTATACTGGGGCGAGACATTCCTTCTGAGTTCACTGCGGTATTTAACTGTGTTTTGCAACAACACGCTGTCCCTTTAGACATGGCTACTGGTGTGCTCATCTTTCTCTACTAGAAAGGAGACAAATCGAATATTTCCAGCTGGAGGCCAATAAGTCTTTTGAACGCAGACTTTAAATTGCTTGCTAAACTCCTCAATAATAGACTTTTGTCAGTGGCACATCATTTGATTTCCCCAGCCCAATAATGCATGGTCCCAGGTGGCTCTATCACTGATCCTTTAATTCTCCTATGAGAGGTGTTTGATTGTCATAATACCTCCTCGGTAGATGGATTTGTTCTCTCTCTGGACAAACACATGGTTTCAATAATGTCAGCAATTCTTTTTTATGGTATACTTTGCAACGTTATGGAATCCCAAATACTTTTGTTAACTGGCTGAAAATTTTAAATAGAACTGTGATGGTCAAACTTTCTGTTAATGGGCATTTGGGGCCATATATCCCAATTCGAAAGGGTGTTCATCAGGGATGTCCTCTCAGCCCATCATTGTATGTATTTAGCATAGATCCTCTCTTACGTCTTTTGAATTTGGCTACTGAGGTTTCCACTATCTGTCTGCCTGGACAGGTTATTCCTTATATTGCGCTCGTATATGTTGATGACCTGGTTATTCTGACTAAAGACGTAGTCTTGGCCGAAATTGTAATACGCCGATGTACTGAATTTGGGTCCTTTTCAGAGTCACGATTAAATATTTTGAAAAGTCAAGGGAGATTCCTGTGGGCTACATACACTTCTCTTCCTACTGTGGCAGGGATTCCAATTACTCAAGAGGTCATCCGTATTTTGGGGATTTTTTATGGGGGTGCTCAAATGGATATTCTGAACTGGGATAAGAAACTGTTGTTGGGAACGAACTTAGTGAAAAATTTGACTAAACAGAAAATGTCTTTTCATAAAAAAGGTTTTTGATTAAAACTCATCTTGTTTCAATTTTTTTATTTTTAAGTGCCATCTTCCCAGTGCCCAAATCTAGGGAAGCTCAGATTTATAGTCTTTTTTTTTTCAATCGTTTTGGGGTAGTAGGTTAAACCCCTTACGTCGGAATATTCTTTATTTACCTTTATGGGAGGTGGATCAAAACATGATAAACCCTATTATTTGTTTTCTGCCAGTTTCTACAGGCTAATTTGAAACCCTTGCTACTTTCCCCCACTAAGTACTGGTGTGCTAGTTTATTGCATTCATTGACTCCTTGGTATATAGATTGGCAGACTGGTCAGCAACGCCAGCTCAGGAATTACACTCCTGCCCTGGCATATCTTCATGAGATCTTTCTCAAACTTAAATTCTGGATTCTCACTTCTGCATGGTATTATCTAAAATGAAAAAAATAATTTATTCTCAAGTCCTTGTGACCCATTTTCAAGAACTGGATCCGTTTCCCAAATGTCCTCTGACTTCCTGTATAGCATTGCAACATTTTCTTTTGGAACGTAGAATACCTTTAAAAATGCTTGATGTCCACTGGTTGACTTGCCAAGAATGTTTAAATGTGAAGGCTAACCAAAAACAAAAAAGTGGAAGAGTGAATTTGTGCTCTCCTGTTGTGTGTCCTTCAGCCCGAAATTCTTGACCATTTGTTTTTTTCTTGTTCGTACATTTCTTCATTTTTGAATTTTTTGTTTGTAGAAACTGGCATGTTTATTTTTCAACAGGTTTCTTATTCCAGGTTACTATATGGGGACTAGCCACTCTCTTGGGTACATTAGGACAGAAGTTCTTTGAATGTTGTTTTTGTAGTTATCAAATGGTATATCTGGAATTCTGGATGTCTTTTTACTTTACAACAGCTGAATATTTCCTATGAGGAACTTTATGTGAAAATCTTGCATGAATTACAATGGATTTATTTTCAGGAACATAAGTCTCTGTATCGAAACTGAATTGCTGCAACTGTGGAGGAACTTACCTTGGATCACTGATAGTGATGTACCGGTTACCTGACTGTTGCAATTTTTGTTGTTTATTTTCTTATTTTCAGTTGTGGGTATGCTGTTGATGTTTTCTCAGTCCATTGTGTCTGTTTGTACTCTTCTTTTTTGTTTATTTATGGTTTATTTTTCTGTTTCATTTGTATGATTTCTTAATAAAAACATCCCCTACTCACCAGTAGGGAAATCTCTGTCTCCCAAGATGGCGGCCACTGTGGAGAAGAGGAAGGACATGGTAGGAGCAGGGGAGCTAGCCTCCTCTCCTGCTCTAGATACTTCAGAGGCTGATGAGAATGATATGGTCAGTACGGCTGAACAAAAAGAAAACATTTCTGAAGCATTGGGAATTGAGTCTGCTTCAGCTTTAATTTCAAAGAAGCCAGTGAGTGCAGAAAAGGTCATGGAACAAGCTATACTGGATAAATCAAAAGCCTACTCAGAGGAAGCACTTTGGGAGCAGATGTGAATGGAGGAATTACTGTTTTTGCAGTGAAAGGAGGAGCTGCAACAGAACTGAGCGCTATTTCTTTGGAGCGCGAGAAGAGCATACTATGACAGACTGCAATTGACTCTTGGTCGCTAAATGCTGCCACGTCAGTGAATGACAAGGAAAATACTCTGCTGTCAAACACTGACATAGACTCTGATTGTACATTCGAGCAGAAAGGAGCAGATGGACTTGACAAACAGGTTAGTGCAGAAATGCTTGTAACAAATTGCACAGTCTCAAAAAACATAGCGGGGAACACTTGGAATGGCACAACAAGCCAAAAAATGCTTGGCCTAAAGCATTCCCCACTCATAAACCCAACAACATCTAAAGCCTCTGACATTATCACTGAACCTATTGCTTGCATGAAAAAATGAAACGGTCATTAAGAGTGCACTAGAAAAGAAGCCTGCTGTACAAACAAAAATACAGGCTGAACCAATCGATATAGACCCATATATGGAAGTAGTAGGAGGAGGTTGGTCCCCTGAACATGCCCTTGCAGGAGCTGGATGGCTGCAGAACTCAGAAGGTATCTGCGTCCCAGATTCTTGAGATCCAACACTAAAAAAATACCTAAAAGATTCTCAAAATGGAGATGGGGTGCATAAAAACTCCCAAACTGAGTCACAGGAAAACCAACTCATAAAGATGAATACTGAGCAAAAGGTTAGTAATAACAAGTCTGAGGGAGAAAGTTCAACCTCCAGAACATTAGCTGATATACAGGTTGTAGGCCCAGTGCTGCAGCCCTCTGTCCCAGAAGCATCCCCTCAATGGATGGGCCCTTCCCCTGATACATTAAAAGACCCCAGTAAAAGAGCTTGGCTTGAACCTATGTTCCATCTTTCAGATTTGTTCCAAAATAAAGGAGAACCTGCACCAAGACGAAATGCTGTGCGCTTAATTTACAAAGGAGGCCTTGAAGATCCCTCGGACAGGCTATATATAGCCAGGACACTACTCAACAACTCTATGACATTTTTTCTACTGAAATTTTTGCTCTGATACATGTGGAAATTCCAATTTTGACATACGTTTTAAGGCTGTGTCAGGGTTGGATAGGGTCTGGTCTCAGTATCATAGCCTCAAAAACTCTCTCTTATGGATCCCTTTTGCAGCCCCCTTACAAAACCTCTGATTAAAGTTATCACAGTTCTTTTCCATAACGATGGAATAAATGTTGAAGATATCTTTTGGTTATGCCAGAGGTGTGAGATTTTAGATAAACCGTTCCTATTCTTGATAGTGAACACATTTGGAATAGGGGTTGGAGGGTAAAGGTAAACTATACAACATCAATAATAGACCTGTGCATCTTCCAAACACCTGTTTTTGAGTAAGAACAGGGATACACTATTTTATTCAGGACAACCTAAGGCCTGCTTTAAATGCAGTAGCCATACACACCTTAGCTCTGCATGTGATACCCCAAAGTGTAGCCATTGTTTTGAATATGGGAATGTCCTAGCTAATTGCCTGAACCTCTTCAAGTGCAATTTGTGTAAAAAAACAGGACACCCTTATGGGAAATGTCTGTGGGCCTCCCATAACCAGGATGATTGCCCCTCACACATTAGCCTTATAGACAAAGCACAAGCACAGCAAGCTAAAAAATGTGCAGAGCAAATTGTCCAAAACCCTCACAGAGATTCTAGAGACCCTGAAATCATCCTGTCTACACCAGAATCTACCCTGCTAGCCCCCAGAACTTTAGACCCTCTAAAGGGAGCAGGGCTACTAAAGAATAACAAAATGAGATGGAGATTACTTCTGACAATCAGGAAGTGGTTGCTTAAGTTCATACCCCTGGCAGAGAAGCAGCTGTTGTTATCCCCCCCAAAGACTCCTCTCCTTTTACCATAGTTGGTTCCAAAAAGAGAGATAGACAAGGTAAATTAACAACTACTATTTCTAAAACAGAAAATAAGACGGTAGGGAAAAAGCTGGGAAGTTGATAGAGGTAGTCAAAGTGTCTTGGAAAACGGAAACAAATCTGCAGTACTTCCCAGGAAGTTCAGTGGGGATTCAGATGAAGAGGACTCAGGATCCTCTTCCATGGCTTCCTCCACCTCAGATATAACATCAGACCCAGAAGGAGGGTCAGGCTCTATAGCCAAACAAACTAGGTGTAGGAGGTTATCTAAGACCCCCTGAGTTGGATTTCCTTTAAAATGGGTGTGTTTTTCTTTTTTATCCCCTCTGATCTAAAATGACTACTCTTTTCTATTTTTTCTCTGAATGTCAACATTATCAAAACACAGAGGAAAAAGTTAGCAGTTATGCAGTCTCTAGAATGAGTTAGATGGGATATTTTATGCCTTCAGGATACTAGGTTAAAATCTAATTTTGAATTGAAACAAGCTGTGTCTCTATGGAAAAATGGTGCTTCTTTCTGGTCAGTGGGCTTGGACCCCTGTGATGGCATGGGAATTTTATTCAATAAACCTCAGTTAAAAGTCTCTAGATTGGTGGACGTTTTTCCATGGTGGGCATTTATGTTAGACATTAATTATTTACAAGAACATATTCGCCTAATTACAGTATATGCACCCCAGACTAAAGCTCAAAGAGCTTCACTTTTCAGAGAAATTCGTCTGTATTTACACACTGCCCATCTAGTACTATGAGCTGGGGATTTTAATTGTGGACTACACCAGTCAGACAGGGGATTGCAGACTTCAAAACTATTTTGTGATTCTTCTTCTTCTTCTTTAAAAAATATAATTCTCACAGCTGGTCTTAAAGAGTCTTACAGAGAGTTATTCCCAACAGGGGGCAACGCTTTTTTTAGAGGTCATCTATCCACAAGAATAGACTTTATATTTCTCTCCAATGCCTTAAAAATTTTGGATAGTAAAATCAAAGCCTGGGAATTTTCAGATCATAGATCAGTGCTAACCACTTTTTTTTGGGAACAGCTTCCCTGAAGTAAAAAAAAAAATTATGGAGATTAAATGCCTCTGTTTTAGCCTAGACTTCAGTGTTAAAAGCCTCAAGACAAACCTGCAATTTAGGGTGTCAGTGATAGGCCTCTATAATGACCTGGGTGAATGGTGGGATGAATCTAAAAAATCCTGGAAGCAATTATTTCAGAATATGGCATATGATTCCTCTAATTCCAATTATCTAAAATATTTAAGCCTAAGAATGCAGCTGCAAAAACTCATTTTCCAAACAGAGGTCACCAGACAAGATTATGGGGCACAAATTAGCCAAATTAGAAAAACAAATGTCTGAACTACAGTATAATAGAACAACATCACTAGAACTAGAACAGAGGTTTGGTGTACAGGCTACTAAAGGAGCAATTGACCCCTTTAAAGACTGTAAACAGCATGTAGATCATAGAATTATTATGGAAGTACTAAATAGTGATAACCAGGTGGTGACCTCTCTGCAGGATATTTTACAAACAATGGAAACCCATATAGAACAACTCTTTGGAATAGAACCAAACGTTTGTCATCCTAATGAGGTCTTGGAATCTCTGGCTCTACCCCAGATAGAGCATGGGGTTTCAGATAATATGTTAAAGATATTACAAAGGAAGAGATTCTACAAGCTATAAATTCCTTAAAAAATTAAATGGCCCCTGGGAATGATGGGCTTCGGGCAGAATTTTATGAAACCTTTCAAGACGAATTAGCTCCTGCTTTAAAAATTGTATATAATTATATGCTACAGGAAGATAAACTGTCGATTTCCATGAACCAGGCCTTATTAATTATTTTATATAAAAAAGGAAATAAAGCAGAGCTAGCTAACTGGAGACCCCTGTCTTTTCTAAATCCTGATTTTAAAATTCTTAATAAAATCCTTCTGGGAAGACTTTCAGTAGTGGCAGAACAATTAATAAGTAAACAACAGACTCGTGCTGTTGCAGGGAGATACCAGTAGGACAATTTAATATTGTTGAGAGAAATTTTTCAAAGAGGTAAAGAGGGATTGGCACAGGGCTGCGTTATTAGCCTTGGCCAAGAAAAAGCATTTGATAAGGTAGCCCATAGCTTTTTATTTCAAGTCCTACAAGCTTATGGTAGTCCATCAGCTTTCTGTGGGTGGCTGGGAAGTCTTTATAAACAGGCAACCCTGATACCAAACATAAATGGGTGGCTGGATAAGCAAATAGCGGTTAGGAGGGGGTAAGACAGGAGTGTTCACTAAGCCCCTTCTTATATGCTTTTTGTATAGACGTTTTTATCAGGAGCATTTTAAGTAACAACAATATTAAGGGGATTCTTCCAGCAGAAGAAGTAGAAAAAGTCTCTATAATGGCTTATGAGGATGATATCACATTGAATTTAACACCTGACACCTATGAAAAGGCAGTATTAGACTGTCTAAATCAATATGCACAGATGTCATGGGCAAAGATTAATTATGGGAAGAGCAAAGGAGTGCCCTTGGGACATACCCCATTGCCAGCATCAAAGAAATTTGCGGGGATCCAGATGGTAAAAGAAAGAGTTACTATTTTAGGTATTGAATTCGGGGTAGATGAAGCTGCTAGACACAACTGGGATAAATCCCTACAAAATGTGAATAAATTAATAAACTCTTGGAAGGGACAACAAATTGTGAAGAGAAAAATAGTTTTTTTAGTAAAAACATTGCTTGTTCCAATTTTCTTATATGTGAGTTATGTGTTTCCTCCTCATCAAGATTTGGTTACAATATTATATAGCATAGTTTTTCAAGCTTTTGGGGGAACAGGCTAAACCCAGTGAAAAGAAGTATAACATATCGTAGTGTAAAAGAGGGTGGGATGGGTATGACAGATCCAGTGGCCTTCTATTACAGCATCTTTCTTAATTATAATTTAGGGATGGCCTTGAAACCAGGACTTGAAATATGGAAACCCTTTGTATCATATTGGCTGAACCCTTACTTGCAGTTTTGGAGAGAGTGCAGGCCTAGGGTCATAATCGCAGTTCCTAAGCTCCCAAAGTATGGGAGGGAAAGTTTAAAGAATGTTATACAAGGGAAAATCTCAATTTCTTAGATCCAGACCCTAGACAGGAAAGCCTTGTGAAACAAATTAGTAGATAAAGCAGCTCCAGAAGATTTAGCATTCCCTATGTGCCCCTCAGATCAGCAGAACTGGGTACTGAAACAGCTATTAAATCCCAGACCCACAACTTTTGTCTGGGACCTAGTATGGCTTGGCAATTACAGCAGAATAGGCGTAAAGGGTAACAACAAGCACAAACAATTGTCTGAAAGGAATTGTCCAAAGGAAACGTGCAACCAAATTTAGAGATACAATAACATTTGTTTCTTGACTGTATTTATGTACACGTTTTCTGGGAATTTTTGGCAAACCATTGGAATGAGAAATTGTTTACAACCCTTACATATGAAATTTTGTTTTATGGCAATACAGACGGATGGTGGGGTAAATATCACAGAGAGACGCTTTAGTTAGTGTTGGCAGTAATAAGATACTATACATGGCAATCTCGGTGCTGTTGGATTACACAACAGAGAACAATTTCATATAACGAAATGTGTAAAAATATTGAAATGTCAATACAAGTCATGGCAGGAAAAGACAGGTCTAATAATGACAGTGCTAAATATAATTTGTTATGGGCCCAGTTTTCTACAAATCTAAATTTGTAAAGAAAGGAGGATATTAGGTATGGGATGTAATTTTTTTTCAGTTTTTTTTTTGTTTCTTAAAGAATGTACAATTAGTAAGACCTTTGCTTTAATTTTTTTGGCTGCATAAATCCAATGTAAACTGATGTAACTTTATATTTTGCTTTTGCTATAATTTGCAATGTAGCTCACTTTCTTTAATAAAAATTCCTCTACTCTTTTCGAGAAGTGCCATGGGATCTTTAATATCCACCTGAACAGGCAGATGGGACCTCAGTTTAAAGTCTCATCTGAAAGATGGCACCTTAGAAGTGTATCATCCCCCTCATGCTGCACTATAGTGTCAGTATTGGAATTTTAACCCAAGTGCCTTGTGTGGGAATAGAACCTACAGCCTTCTGATCTCCTCGCCTCAGAGGCGAGTGTGCTACCTGCTGAGTCACTGACACTGATACTGACGGTGATGCAGTGATAGCTTAAATAAATTATATTACCATTTAGCTTGTTTTTTATGGTGAACATGTATTGTGGGGGCTGGGTGCTAGGTTCTTATATTTCTGGTTTTTTTTTTTTTAACCTGTGTACCAACATTTTCTCTGAAGTGGATTTTTGGTGCCCTTCTAATACGAACATACATACTGTACATACGAACATACGAAGAAGCCAGCAGAAGAAGGCCATTTGGTCTAGCTAGTCTGCTCATATTGCAGAGTACACAACGTGAGCTACTGTCTCTGCCCTCCCTCTCCACTCCTTCCATCCTCCCTACCCATGAACTTTACCTTCATCCATGCCTATCCCAGCCTCTCTTAAAGCTGCCCACTGTCTTCAATGAGATCACCTCTTCCAGCACTGCATTCAAAGTGTCCACCACCTTCTCTGTGAAGAAGTGCTTCCTGACCTCCTTCCTAAACCTCCCACCCTCCAGCTTAAGAATGTGCCCCCTCATGTTATGGTTGCTACTCAGCTTAAAGAGACTCTCCTTATCAACCTTATTTATCCCTTTCAAGTACTCGAAGGTCTCAATCATGTCCCATATCTCTCTCCTGTCTTCCAGGGAGTACATGTTCAGTGCCCTCAACCTCTCCTTGTATGCCTTACCTTGCTGACCAGTTATCATCATTGTAGCCCTCCTCTGGACCTTCTCCAGCAGGTTAATGTCCTTTTTGAGGTGTGGACACTAGTACTGAACTCCATACTCTAGATGTGGTCTTACCAGGGACCTGCAAAAGGGTAGTATAACCTCCTCTCTCCTACTACTTAACTCCCAATCTGCTGACACCTTTCCATCCAAACAGTTGTAATTGTAACCCCCTCTGCTATTTACTGTAACCCTCCAGTATGGGATACACAATGATCCAACTCATGATACACAAATTATCTTCACAAGTGAATGGGAAGAGCCATAACTCATGCATTTAAGCAATCAGAGAAAAGCCAATACAAAAGGAGAGACCTAAGAAAATCAGAGGCATGGTTAAGGGTATGGCAGCTGGGTTTCAATGTGAAAAAGTGCAAAAAAATGCACTTAGGGCACAGAAATGCGTGGGTGGAGTACAAAATGAGTGGAGCTGTATTGATGACCATCAAGCAGGAAAGAGACCTGGGGCGATCATATTAGATGGCATAAAGGTGGCCAGGCAGTGTGATAAGGCAGTGGGTGGGCTAGTGGGATGCTTGGGTGAATAGGGAAGGGTATCACCAGCAGAAAGAGGGAGGTGGTGTCACCTCTATATGGATGGTTGGTAAGACTCCACCTAGAGTCAAGTTCAGGAGACCACATCTCTGAAAGGACATAAACAGAGTGGAGGAGGTCCAGAGGAGGCAACTAAAATGGTGCAGGGTCTGCATCAAAGCACTATGAGAAGAGACTAAAGGACTTCAATATGTACACCCTGGAACAGAGGAGGAAGGAGGGATATGATAGAGATCTTTAAATACCTCACAGGAATAAATAAGGCACAGGAGGAAGTATTTTTCAGAAAAAAGATGCTCAAGAACAAAGGGACATGCCATAAATGTGGAGGCGGTAGAGTCAGGAGAGATGTCAAGAAGTACTTCTACACAGAAAGAGTAGTGGATTCCTGAAACAGCCTTCCAGCTGAGGTGGTGTGGGTGAAACCAGTGGTGGGGTTCGAGAATGCATGGGATGAGCACAAGTGAATCATAATGGAAAGGAAGCGGGGAGAGAGAAAGAGCTGTAGATCGGGCATGGTTTGCGATAATAGTGTAGGTAGGGAGAAATGGGCAGACTGGACGGGTCAAGCATCCTTATCTGCTATCAAATTCTGTTTCTATGTTTCTGAAATTCTTATTGAATAATGAAAGAATTGCTGTCCTGTTTGCTTTAGTAAAATGTATATCCTCTGCCCTCTAGCCCTTAAGAGGTTAGTTTATCTAGTACATAAATAAAATGAATGGATTTCAATTACAATATCAAAAGAACATAATGTACTATTGCCCCATGAAAAACAGATTTTCCCTATAATGTGTACAATTGTTTTCAAATGTCTGGCTGTGTTTTTATTCCGTGTTTAACATGTCTAGCTTTGTTGCTGTATGTTTTTCAATTTAATACACATGAAACTGGAAAAAAACTCACGAGTAGCAAAACTACAAATGAGTCACAGGTATGTAAGAGCTCTCTCTCTCTCTCTCTCTTAAGTAAGAATAAACTGTGTATTTTGAGTCATGCCATTGTGTAATCAATTTAATTGAAACCAGTTTAAAGCTATAATTTTAAAACCAGCTGTTTGTGTGACGATTTAACTATTTGTCTTTGAATTTGATAGCAGGCTTCAGGACAGGACAGTGCTAATGTGATGTCATCAACACTGTTGGAGTTACACATTTGGAGTTGGGGGCCATAAGGGTTCTGCATTTAAAATAAGCCCCCGTTCCTAATATAAGTCAATGGCAGTGATGTGTGAGCTGCTCAGACTCACTTCAGAGCTGAAACAATCGCCCCAAATAATTCAATTGGTAATCAGCTTTGTGAAAGCTGCTCCCTGACTGGTTTAGAAAAAAGCTAAAGCTATAGAATGTCTAGTTGTGGCAAATGCAACTTGTAAAACAAATGACTGCGACATAGGCAACAGCTAAAATAAATGTTTTGCATGGTTGGATTGTCATCCCCATAGAAACTGCCATCAGATATTTCCCTATACCTGAGGGTACTCAATTACCCAATTAACCCCTATCATGTAATTACCAACCTATGAACACCTTAACAGAACATTAGCACCTGACAAACACACTGTGATGCACCTTATTGCAACCTTTTTGAGACATGTAACACACATCTTATTGACGCATGTAACAATCATCTGATTAGCAGATGTAACAACCACCCTAAAAATCGCATAGCCACACACAAAAAGCCTGTATATAAAAGCCCAGATACAAAAAATTTATATAATTTGTGAAGTCTTTTTACCACTTTTTATTTTCTCACCTGTTGCTTTATTGGGTACCATGCTTTCCAGGTACCATCTTTGCTGCCCCTGCTGGTCAAGGATCTGCATATTCCTCTTTAACAGCTCCCTCCAAGCCCCCCCCCGCACACACACACACACACACACACACAGAGGGTGGCAGGGTGGACAATAAAGAAGAGGTGGAATGAATTCATAGAGATCTTGGAAACCTCAAGGAGTGGTCAAGAGAATGGTAGTTGGGGTTCAATGCCAAAAGTGCTAAATCATGTACCTAGGGCATAGGAACCCAAGAACTGAATGAACTGGGGAGGCACTGTCAGTCAATAAGTGGGAAGGGACTTTGGGGTTATCATATCTGATGACCCCAAACTGTCAGGATGGTGTGACAGAACAGTTAGTAGGTCCAGTGGGATTCTGGCATGCATAGGTAGACATATCTCCAGCAGGAGGCGGGAGGTGGGGTTACCACTATATCGCTTGCTGGTGAGTCTCCACTTGAAGTCTGAACCTCAGGAAAGACATAGACAGGGTAGAGGCAGTCTAGAGGAGGGCAACTCAAATGGTGCATAGGTTGCACCATAAGTCCAATAAGCAGACTGAAAGATCTTAACTTGTACATCCTGGAAGACAGGAGAGTGAGAGGTGACATGAGAGAGACTTACAAATACCTCGTGGGGATAAATAGGGTGCAAGAGAGAGTCTCTTTCAAATAAGTAAGAGCCCAAGAATCAAAGGGCATGTGCTGAAGCATGGGATGGGGGTAGGAGGGATGTAAGGAAGTTTTTTTTGCACCAGACATGATGCCAGTAGATTCAAGGGGTTCCAATACAATTTGTTCCTTCACTCGATTCGGTAGTTGCAAGTGCTCGTTGCAACACATCTAAAGAGGCGGTGAGTGTCACAAATGCACTCCGCAGGTCAGGCCTTCTGCTCCCACAGTGCCAACCTCAGAGTACAATAGTGTGAACAGGTAACAGACAAGGTAACCCTCCTGTCTGTTTTGGGTCTGAATCATCTTTAGCCTCTAGTTCTGAAGGGATTCAAACTGTGAACCTTATGCTAGCATACCCAAATGTACAAGCTCAGATAAAACTCTCTTCAGGGGGATGCAATATATCTTTCGCCTAAGGCACCTAACCAGGTATCCAAAATGAACTCTTTTTATATAAGAGACCTAGGTATTTCTTACCTATTAAGCAAGCTCAGTAGCACAATCAAGCTTTTCAACAGCTGTCAGACTTAAACACAGGTACCTCACATGCAAAAAGAAACTGAGAAGACACACAGGCAGTATTTCAAAGAAAAGGTTTTTTACTAAAATATGATAAAAATAGGTAAAATCAAACACAGAACAATATATCATACATCTTACAATCATGAAAAACAAGAAGGAAGTTACAGAACAAAACACTCCATCACTTCCTCAAACAGGCAAAGGATTTGCACCTGTCATAACAGAAGCAAACATCCAGGAAAGGAACTGCAGCAAGTGAAGAGGTGACTGCTCTCTCAGTGGAAGGGAAGTAAACGCAAATCTAGGCGCTTTCATTATTACTACTTCACATAGTTATTGCATTGGGTAAAGGAGGAGTAGGAGTTGAAGAAGGTTGTGCAATGGCTACTTAAGTATTTTTGAGTGTGGATAGGAATATAAAAGCAGTTGCTCAGCATATCTAAACGTGAACAAAGGAGGTAAGGGACATAAAGAATGTTTTGCACTGATGGAGGGAGAGTGGGGACTTGGGGGTGTCTGGTATCCTGCATCTGGAAGGGTGGGGTCACTGGGCAGACAGCAATGGGTAGGGTGGTAGGCTGCAACAACTGTGGTGCACCAATCTTTATAAACATTGCCTGGAGAGTGGAGAGATGTTTAGTGCAACCACATAGAAAACTTAGAAAGGAGATTGAGGGTCTGCAGGAGGAACTAAGACAGGCAAGGCAGATTGGGGGTGGGTTTAGCCCAATACTGGAGGGAGGAAGAAGGGAGATGAGGAGGGCAATTTAAGCCAACAGTGGTGAGAGGCCCAGAAGAAGGAAGCAAGACAAAGGCCCAGGCCAGGAAGAAGGATTACGGGAAACCAGGGTCAGAGACAAAAGTCAAATGGAAGGAGGCAATAGGGACTTGTGAGGGAGGCGAAGAAGTGGCAAAAGTCATGGAGTGGAAAGGAGAGAACAGGTTACTATGCAGAGAGAGGAGCAGGCATTTGTGAAGGATCTTCAGAAAATAGTTTTGCACTGCTAGACTGGAAGAAGGTGGAGGAGGGAAGTGATGAAATTAGAGGAGTAATTGATAAATGCCTGGACCAAACTGGAGCAGGGGGAAGTTCTGCTGGAAGAACTGCAACAGGGGTAAAGGCATAATAATGTGCAGGAGGAAGAGAGGAGCTGGAAAGGAGGGAGGAGATGAAAGGAATCAAGCAGGGAGTAAGAGGTGGAATCTTAGTGCTGGGGGACTCAATACTAAGAGAAGTTAGGTGGGGTAGCAAGGAGAAGAGGCAAGTTGCATTTGGGTGGAGGCCATGCCAGGAATGACAGCGGAAAGGGTGGGACAGTCTGTTCTGAAATATGCTAGAAGGGGTAGGGACAAGCCTCATTTAATTATACATCTTGGGACAAACGACCTGGCTGACAAGACAGTGGATATAGTCCAGAGGAGGTTTGAGGAACTAGCACAATATGTGAGGGGCAGGAAGATCAGTAACTTTTTCGAGATACTTCCGGTGCCAAGAAGGACAACAAGAAAGCTGAGAATAGAGGAATTTAACAGATGGCTAGAACCTGGTGTTGTGCTAAAGGGTATGGGCTGTTGGGGTGGGAGGGACCTGGGAGGACAATAGTCTCTATGCCAAGGACAGACTACACTTGAGTGAGGAAGGAAAGTGTTGACGCAGAGGATGGAAGAATATATAGAGGAAGTTGGGAGTTTAAACTAGGAGTGGGGGTGGCAGTTGGGGAAGAGATATGCAGAGACCACAGGTTGGGAAATCATATGAGCTACCCCCATAACAGTGACAAAGGACAAATGTGCAAGTACTATTGGTGATGCTAGGAAAGGCGGGCAGGGACGGGAGGAGGGGAAAGGGTGAAGGTGGTTACCCTTAATGCTAGGAGCCTTGGGAGGAAACTGCAGAGTTGCAGGTTCTCATGGCAGAGGGAGAGTGGACATTGCAGCCATCACGTAAAACATGGGCCACCCAATATAATGACTGGGACCTGTCTGTACCAGGGTACAGGTTATTTTTGTAGGACAGGGTGACTGGGAAAGGAGGGGTGGCACTATATGTGAAGGAAGGACTGAAGTGTGTAAGGAGGAAGGAGGAGGGTAGTAAGAGTCACTTTGGGTGCAAATTCAGGATTCCAAGAATAGGAGTCTTAGAATGGGAGTGGTGTACAGGCCACCATCTCAGATGGAGGAGTTAGACAGGGAACTAGTGGGACAGACAGGAGGGCCCAAGTAGAAGGTCAGTGTGGTGATTGTGGGGACTCAACATGCCAGGAGTGGACTGGAGCACCCAACAACCAGGAACAGAAGGGAGCAGGTACTGCTGGATGCCTTCCAGGACAACTTCCTGCTGAAAATGGTCAGTGAACCAACCAGGTTAGGGATACCCTTGACCTTGTGCTGGCAAATGGGGACTTTGTGAGAGAACTTACAGTGGAGGAACACAGCTGTCGGGGGTGACCACCACTCAGTATGGCTCACATTGGATAGGGCAAGGAAGGAGTGGAATCTGGCACAAGAGTGCTGGACTTCAGGAGGGCTGACTTTGGGAGGATGGGAAGTGGTAAAGGGTACCTGGCCAGAATTCAATCTAGTATGGATACTAACTCAGAGATGGAGCTCATAAAGTTGGGATGGTGAGGAACCAAAACTCTGCTGTAAAGCCCAGAGCAAGAAGGCTAGGCTAAGAAACTGAGTTGGTTGAGCAAGGAGGTCATGGAAAGGTAAGGAGGAAAAGAGCTGCCTTTAGGAAATACAAGAAACAGGGAGGGGAGGACAGAGAGGAGTACTTGACAGAATCGAAGGAGTGACAAGGGCAGTAAGGGGGCCAAAGCATCTACGGAACTCAGGCTGGCTACAAGGCATTAAGAAGGGGAGAAGTACTTTTAAGTACATCAGGGAGAAAAGGAGCTGTAAGGACCACATAGTAAGGATTAGGAAGGAGGGGGTTGGGTGGAAGCAGGGGTACGATAGGCGGAAGCACTAAATGAGTACTTCTGCTCAGTATTTACTAAAGAGAAGAGGGGGTGACACCCAAGATGGGTGGAAATGGCAGACACGGGGAAGTGGTGACAGATGGGGAAATCATGGAGGCAGAGTTCGAGGAGGGTTTGAAGGCACTGAGGGTGGACAAGGCACCAGGCCCAGATGGCATCCACCCCAGGGTACTTGAAGGAGCTGGCAGAGGTCCTTGCAGGACCTTTGAGACCCTATTGTAATCTTGCTACATTCCGGAATTGTACCTCAGGACTGGAGGATGGCTCATGTGGTGTCCTCCACAAGAGTGGGCCCCAAGGATGAACCGGAACTACAGACCAGTGAGCCTCACATCCATCGTGGGTAAGCTAATGGAGACTATCCTGAAGGAGAGGCTGGTGGCCCTCTTAGAGGCCAAAGGACTACAGGACAGAAGACAGCATGGCTTCACGCAGGCCAATCCTGCCAAACCAACCTGGTCGGGTTCTATGACTGGGAACTAGGCAACTCGGACAGGGACATGCAGTGGATGTCCTGTATCTGGACTTGTAAGGCATTCGACCCAGTGCCACATGGAAGGCTGGAAGGAAGTTAGTGGCGCAGGGCAGTGCAATGCTGGTGTGATGGGTAGAAACTGGCTGCAGGGAAGGCAACAGAGGGTGGTGGTGGGTGGGGGCTCTCACACCCAAGGCAGTGATGGCGTGTCCCACAGGGCTCGTGTTGGGACCAGTGTTGTTTGGGATATTCATTGCAGACATATCATGGGACATCAAGAGCAAGATCAGTCTGTTTGCTGATGATACCAAGGTTGGCCGCGTGGTGGATGACCTAGGGGGATGGCAGGGGTTGCAGGATGATCTGGCAAAGCTTGGAACCTGGTCAGACACCTGGCAACTGGGCTTTAATGCCAAAAAGTGCAAGGTGATGCATTTTGGGATGAAGAACCCCAGGAGGACTTACCAGCTAGGGGAGTGCAGCTAGCCCAGACAGAGGAGGAGAAGGATCTGGGTGTGCTCATCACAGGTCAATGAACAACTCGGCACAGTGTAGGAAGGCAGCTGCAAGGGGCCAACAAAATGCTGGGTTGTATTGCAAGGGGTATATCACTGAGGAGGGAGGAGGTGATTCTGCCACTGTATGGGTCATTAGTTAGACCACACCTGGAGTACTGCGTGCAGTTCTGGTGTCCACAGTATCTGAAAGAGGACATTAAGTTACTGGAGGGAGGGCAGCGCAGGGTGACAAAAGATGATCAAGGGTCTGGGGACTTATCATATGAGAGGAGGTTGAAGGAGTTGAGACATGTACTCACTGGAGGAGAGGAGAGACAGGGGGACATGATTGAAACCTTTAAATACATGAAAGGAATAAACAAGACAGGTACAGAGGGCTGTTCAAAGTAAGGAGGGAGGGACCATAGGGCCATGATATGAGACTGGAGTGAGGAAGGTTCAGGAGGGAGATGAGGAGACACTTTTTTACAGAGAGGGTGGTGGCTGGGTGGAATGCGTTACCTGCAGAAGTGGTATGCAGTAGAACAGTGGACTGCTTCAAATGAGGATGGGACAGGACAAGGGGGAGGGTTAATGAAGGGGAAGGGTGGAAGGGAGGGGCAGCTGCAGAATAAGGGGTGCTAGCTGCACATTCAAGCAGACTTGATAGACCTCTAGGCCTTTATCTGCTGGCAAATTTCGTATGTTCGTACTCCTACCACAAAGACTTAATTTCTTCTAAGTATTACCTTATAAGTGCTGTTTAAGTTAGAGAACTTCTGTCTCAGAGTCCAAAAATCATGTGTCACATTTCCCAGATATAATGTTTCATTTTTAACTCTATCTGCCCCACCCCCTTTAGATAAGGTCAGCTAGATCCTCCCTTAGATTTTAATTTCTAACATAGTTATCCCTGAGGATGTGAGTCATTACTTTGAGAATAAAAGGTAATAAAATGCCCTTCTGGAAGGATGTCTTAATTAAATGGTTGTTCTGGTCAGTTTAGTGACATCCTGTGGTTTCAGCTACTGACCCTGAAAGTTAAAGGCCAAATCTCTCACATACAGGCATTTCATACATAGACCATTTATTTATAATATAAATATCATACAGGTAACCAGAAGCAGGGGGCAGAGCGTCACAATCCTCCCCACCTAGACTGAATTTGGGGTCTCTATCCCCTGCATGGGGTGAGCTCCCTGTCAGTTCATTCCTCATATAGATGTGACAAGCCATCTGTATTTTCATTGGTTGCTCCAGCCCTATGTGAGATCGTCATGTCATACCCTTGCAAGGCAAGACTCCATCCTAATAGTTGACCATTCATTTTTTCCATTTGTGTCAGCCAAACCAGGGAGTTGTGGTCAGTTTGTACCTCAAAATTCTGCCTGTATAAGTTTGGCTCTAACTTCTTTATGGCCCACACTATGGCAAGACACTCTTTTTCCACAGTAGAGTATGCCTGCTCCCTGAGAAATGACTTTTTACTCAGGTACACTATGGGGTGATCTTTCCCTTGGTTAGATGTCTGACTCAGTATTGCCCAAATACCCACATCTGAGGTGTCAGTCTGGGCTATAAAGGGTCTGCTATAGTCTGGACTTGTCAATACAGGAGCACTGCACAGTGCCTCCTTCAGTCTGGTAAAGGCCTTTTCACAGGCTGGTTCCCAGGTAACTTTCTTAGGCATTCTTTGCTTTACCAGGTCAGATAGGGGAGTGGCCAGGGCACTGTAATTGGGTATAAATTTTCTATCTTACCCTGCTGTCCCCAGAAAACTCCTGACCTGCTTCTGTATTTCTGGTCTGGGCCATGCCTTGATCGCCTCTATTTTTATTTGGTTAGGACGGAGCTGTCCCCGGCCTACAACATGCTCGAGGTATGCCACTTCAACCATGGCCACCTGGCACTTCTTAGCTTTGACAGTGAGCCTGGCCCCCTGTATTCTTCCCAGCACTTCCCTAAGGTGGGACAGGTATTCCTCCCAGCTGGCACTAAAGATGGCAATGTCATCCAGGTATGCCATGGCGTACTCCTCAGCACCATTTAACATCTGGTTCACCAACCTTTGGAAAGTGTCAGGGGTGTTCTTCACTCCAAAAGGCGTTACTTTAAATTCAAATAACCCTATCAGAGTGATGAAGGTCGACCTCTCCCATGCTCTGTCAGTTAACTGTACCTGCCAATACCCCTTTGTAAGGGCAATAGTTGTAAGGTATGTCATCCCTCCCAACTTGTCCAGAAGTTCATCTGTCGGTGGCATCGGGTGGGCATCTGACTTTGTGACTGCATTCAGTCCATGATAGCCACACAAAAATGAGTAGAGCCATCTAACTTGGGCACAAGGACTATGGGTGAGGCCCAGGAGCTGTGGGATTTCTGGATTACCCCTAAATCCAGCATTTCCTCCACCTTCCTCCTAATGTCCTTTTGGACAGCCTCTGACACCTGATATGCTGTCCACTGTATGGGCATCTGTATCCCTGTCTCCACATTGTGCATTGCTAAGTGGGTTAGTCCAGGCTTGGCTCTAAACAGTGGAGCAAAGTCTGCTATAACCTCCCTTACTTCCTGGATCTGGTCCGGGACCAGCTGGGGTGACAATTTGACTGCCTCCACAGAGGACTCCCACTTGCTTTCTTCTAGCAAGTCCAGAAGGGGGTCTACTTCATCCGTCCCCTCCCCAGGACTACATACTGCAAACATCATGTCAGCCCTATTAGCATATGGCTTTATCATGTTGACATGGTACATTGTTTGTGTAAGTCTCCTGTCAGGTAATTCTGTTATATAGTTTACATCATTTACCTTTCTAACTACTTTGTATAGTCCTGTCCACTCAGCCTGCAGCTTGTCTTTCTGGACTGGGATTAGGACCATGACTTCCTGACCCACCATGTATGAGCGAGCTCTGGCTCTACGATCATACCACACTTTTTGATTTTGTTGGGCAGCTGCCAGGTTGCTCTGGGCTGTCCTCATAAGCTCCTTCAGCCTTTCCCTGAACCTAAAAACATAATCCTTTATGGGAGTTCCCTTGGTGGTGTGCTTGCCTTCCCAGTCCTCCTGGATCAAGTCTAGGGGCCCATGTACCCGGCATCCATATAAGAGCTTGAAGGGGGAAAACCCTGTTGACTCTTGGGGCACCTCCCTGTATGCAAACAACGGGTTGGGAAGGTATTTCTCCCAGTCCCTCCCATGCTGTTCAGCAAATGCTTGGAGGATTGACTTAAGGGTACCATTAAATCTTTTCACAAGCCCATTGGCTTGTGGGTGATATGGTGTCATGCATCTCTACACCACCCCACACTCCTCCCACAAACATGTCATCAGGTCCAACATGAAGGAACCCCCTCGATCGGTGATAACCTCCTGTGGAAACCCAACATGGGAGAAAATACCCCAAGTAAGCATCTGCCACTTTGTCTGTCCTCAGTGAGGATAGGGCGACAGCCTCTGGATACCGGGTGGCGTAATCCACCACAGTCAGAATGAACCTCTTCTTGGAGGAGCTGGGGGTATTTAAAGGCCCCACAATATCCATTCCCACCCTCTGGAATGGCTCCTCCACTGTGGGCGATGGAATTAGGGTGGCTTGGGTTTTCTTACCTGCCTTTCCTATTTCTTGGCACTGGTGACAAGACCTGCAATACTCCTTCACCTGCTGGGTGAAGTTGGGCCAATAGAAATTCTGGGCCAATCACTGCGTAGTGTGTGAAATTTCCAGATGACCAGACAAGGGAGTATTGTATGTAATCTTGAGCAACTGCTCACGGTACCCCTGGGGAATGACAAGCTGTCTGCCTATCACCCCTCCCTCTGTCTTAGCATCCTGCTTATAGATCAGTTCATTTTCCCAACAAACCTTATGTTTCCCATCACCTTCCTGAGCTCTGTCAGAGTCTACCCAATCCCTCAGCTTCTCTAGACCAGGGTCACTTTTCTGAGCATCTGCAAACTCCTTACACATTCCCAAGGCATGGGACAGGCCCCCTTCTACATCTAAACTAGGGTCTCTACTCTAGCATCAGGGAACTCAGGATCACTGTCATCCCTAACACTGACAATAAGTCAGCCCTTCTTCTTCAGAGTAATCCTCTGTAGCTGTTTGGTTAACTGTTACGGGGGTTATTTCTACCACCCCTTTCATTAGTCTCCATATCAGGAGACAGAGGCTGGGGAACCAGACTCCCAGTGGTTTCCACAGTGGCTTCTGTGGAGTCCAGGGCACCACACTTTTCCCTTGCTGCTTGGCTATGGGTAACTGCACACACCACCCACTGTCTGAGATTGTTGCCGAGAATTACATCAACTGCTAAAGTTTCAGCTACAGCAACCTGTTGCACAGTTCCCCCTGTCTCACCCCAGTCTAGGAGAACGCTAGCGAGTGGCAATGTTTTCTCCTCCCCAGTGAATCCCTGTACAGTTACAAATTGATTGGGTATAAGCTGACCCGGCTCTACCAGATCCCCTTTTACCAAAATCAGGGATGCCCCCGTGTCTCTTAACCCTTGTGTCTGTACACCATTCACAGTGACAGGGTGCATGTGTTCCCTCATGTTGACTGGCATGCTTTCAGGGACACACAAACAACCCACTTCTTTTCGAGCACCACTTTGTGTACTGCTTGTCCTGTTGGGACACTGTCTGGCAATATGACCAGTTTCTTTGCAGACCCAACATTCATGTCTTTTCTCAGTTAAATCTTTCCTTTGAAACCTGGGGCTACTTGGTTTTGGTGGAGGCAGTGATGGTTTTAGCTGTCCTTTATTCATGCTTTTCCCTTTCTGTGCTACCCTGCCAGCTCCGTTTGCTCTCAGAGCAGGTCTGCTCCTGGCATAGCAATCTGAGAGTTCAGCAGCCTCTTGCACTGTTTTGGGATCTCGTTCCTCCAGTCAGGTTTTCAGCTCTGCTGGACATGCCCCAAAAAACTGCTCTAACAATACAACATTTTCAATTTTATCTACAGAGCTGGCTTCAATTCTTTCCCACCAACGTTTTAGAAACTGACATTGTTTCATGGCTAGCTCCTCATAGCTTATGTCAGGACTTCTCCTGAGCTTACGGAATTTAGCTCTGTATGCGTCTGCAATTAAATCATACTTTTTTAAAAGTGCAGTTTTCAGTTTACTGTAATCATTACTGTCTTCATTGTCCATTTGACCCAATGCATCCCGAGCTTTCCCAGTAAGTAGTGGGGATAGCTGGACGCTCCAGGACCCTCTAGGAATATTTGCTCGAATACAAACTTTTTCAAAGAAATTTAAAAAGGCATCCATATCCTCACCCTCATTAAATCTGGCTATCAATTTGGAATTTAATTTGTAACGCAGTCCTGTAGTTCCAGTTAAATCCAGGCTACTTACCTGCTCTGGTGCTGGTGTTTGGAGTCGTAGCTTCTCCAGTTCATGTTGCCTCTGGTGCTCATGCTCTTTATGGTCAGCTTCTTACTGTTCTCACTCCCTCTTCTCCTCTGTGGCTCACTGCTCTCACTCTCTCTTCTCCTCTGTGGTTCGCTGTTCTCGCCTCTCTTCTCTCTAGAACTCCAGCTCCATTCTACGCAACTCCATATGCAACTGGATCACTTCTGGCTCCAGAATGCTGGTGACCTTCCTCTGCTGCTGTGACCCTTGGCTTGCACTGGCCCTGCTATCCTCCTCACTGGATCTGGACACTGCAATGGACTCTGGCCCCTCCTGCCCAAGGTTTGGTCCTTTTCAGTCACAGACTGTGACTTGAGGCTGTGGGCAACAGCGGCCATCAGAGCATACATGAGGTTCTGCTTGTTGGCTCTCCCCCTCATGCAGGATTCCTCTCTCCTTTTTTTTTTCAACTCTTTTTCTAGCCTCTCCGTCTCGGAACTCTCTCGGGCCACTGTGCTTGTCTACTTGCTCTACCGCCCACTGTGTTCACCTACATCTTCAATTTTGTCATGGCTCCCTGGGACAGGAGTAGGCAGCAACCCGGGGAGACCGCAGGGGCAGTGACGGGGAACCAGCATTGGACGTGTGGCGAGGGCACTAACAGGGCCGTCACCTATCCGAGGTGGAGGGTATTTTCTTGTTTACACCTTCAATGTTGGATGTGCAGTGCCGCCCGGCCTGTGACATGAGTGCTCCCACCCACATCTGGAAGGCAGCTGCCAATGTCCACCCCACGCTCGTGAGCCCATGGGCATTGCAGCACCGCCAGTCTCCACTGGGGGCCGCTGCTGTGCTGGGCTTCCCCTGGATCCCTCCCCAAGAGAGGAGAGCAGTCCTACAGACGCTCAATCCTCTCTCTCCCCCGCCGACCCACGACGGCCCGGGGCTCTCTCCCGAACCTGGGTCACCGACGTGACACAAGGTGTGGCATCCAGCACCTCAACCCTCAGTGCCACTGGGCCAGCTGACTCCTCTCTCCATGCACAACTGCTTCAGGTAGTCTGCAGTGTGTTCGCTGTAGTTGGAAGCCATCTTCTTCCCTAACTACGGCTACTCTAACTTGCACTTTAATAAAAAAAATATAAAACAGTTAGGAACTTTGTAAGAAAAATGATATAGTTTTGTTTACCTTTTTAAAGTGAATCACTGCCTTCTTTTGCAAGTGAGCTGTACAGTATTAAGCTGACACACTGAACTGTTAAAGCTTGTGTTACCAATACTATAAATCGCACTGCTGCCAACCAAATCTGTCACAAATGCACTCCGCAGGTCAGGCCCTCTGCTCTCACAGTTCCAACCTCAGAGTGCAATAGTGTGAACAGGTAACAGACAGGGTAACCCTCCTGTCTGATTTGGGTCTGAATCACCTTTAGCCTCAAGTTCTGGAGGGATTCAAACTGTGAACCTTATGCTAGCATACCTAAATGTACATGCTCAGATAAAATTCTCTTCAGGGGGATGCAATATATCCTTTGCCTAAGGGCACCTAACCAGGTATCCAAAATGAACCCTTTTTGACTCTATAAGAGACCTAGGTATTTCTTACATTATTAAGTAAGCTCAGTAGCACAATCAAGCTTTTCAACAGCTGTCAGACTTAAACACAGGTACCTCACATGCAAAAAGAAACTCAGAAGACACACGGGCAGTATTTCAAAGAAAATGTTGTTTACTAAAATATGATAAAAACAGGTAAAATTAAACACAGAACAATATATCATACATCTTACAATCATGAAAAACAAGAAGAAAGTTACAGAACAAAACACGTCTACCACAAAGACTTAATTTCTTCTAAGAATTACCTTGAAAGTGCTGCTCAAGTTAGAGAACGTATGTCTCAGAGCCCTAAAATCACGTGTCACATTTCCCAGATATAATGTCTAATTTTTAACTCTATCTGCCCCACCCCCTTTTGATGAGGTCAGTTAGATCCTCCCTTAGATTTTAATTTCTAACATAGTTATCCCTGAGGATGTGAGTCATTACTTTGAGAAATCTGTAACTAGCCATTTCCCTAGAATTGGATTAAATCATTTTATTTATATTTCAACAGGATAAGACTACTAGGCGCAATCTTGTTTTCTGGGCTTTCCTGCATATCAAACCTACAGATGATACATTGTTATGAAAACAGTATATGTACACCTTAAAAGAAAATGAGAACAATAAACAAGTCAATGGGTAAACAGGTCCTAGAAAAAATGTTCATTCCATTTAACGTAGCTCTTTTCCTCTTTTATATATTACATCTTATAATGCTGACCTTTTTTAAGTTTGTTTACAATGCATGCAAACATATTGGTATCAGTTTGAGGTGTTGGAGGGCTTTTAGGGGGCACGGAGCCAAGCACCAGACAAGGAGGACAAGCTAAATGTCAGCTTTCCCTCTGGAAACATACTTAAAGTGTA
This sequence comes from Neoceratodus forsteri, assembly GCA_016271365.2. Lineage (NCBI taxonomy): Eukaryota > Metazoa > Chordata > Ceratodontiformes > Ceratodontidae > Neoceratodus > Neoceratodus forsteri. Next base: position 518,091,113 of record CM028137.1, read on the forward strand.
GAAGATGTATAAAAACTCCCTAATTTGGGGCAAAAGTGTTCCAGTGATTATATAACATACTTTGGAACCATCAGAGCAAGTTACCAGGAATTTGTGATGGGAAGTTCAAAGAAAATGGGTGGTGATGGTGGAGGAAAAAAGGGACAGCAGACAGCAGGGTTCAAACATGTGGGTAAAGCAGCACATGGCGAGGAACAAGGTTTCCAGGAATGTACACTGAATGATGTAACAATGGTCCTAAAAGCACTGGACATGAGAGGTGTGGCCCTGTACACCAAACTACAGGATTTCAATTATAGACTGACCTTGTGTGAAACTCAATCCAGCATGATGTTGAATGAGGCAAAGGAGGCAGCAGGAACAATTGTCAGGGCAGCTACTACTTCATTGGGCCTAGTCAAAGATAATAAATTGCTGAAGTTCAAGCTGGAGGCATTAGAGAACAAAACTAGAGTCTCAGATGTCTCCATATTGGGTCTTACAGAGGGTCTGGCAGCAGAGGAGCCCTGTGAATTTGTAGAACACTGGTTGGGGGAGTACTTGAAGCTAGACCTACCACTGACAGTACATTGAGCACCTACCGGGTCAATATGTCATATGCTTAAGAGTATATGACACAAGCACTAACCTGAAACAGTGCTGAAAATGTCAGCTAGAGGGTGCAATACCGTGAACGCTGCTGTGCGCGGTATTGCACCCTCTCACTGTCCTAGGCAGAAGATAAGACCTCTGCTGGGAGAGGGTTACACTGAGCAGCTGCCGTGGCTCGATGGACTGAGCCACTGGCAACAAGGAACCCAAGCACTGCATTTGGGACTGGGTTTGATTCCCGGCTCCAGAAAATTAAGGACTTATGTCACATGCAAGAAATCGCACTGTATTGGCAGCACGATTTTTGCATGTGGCATAATGTCTTGCAGCATTATGACCCCATGCCCATCGAGCATACAGAGTAACCCCTTGAAGAGGAAGAGAGGAAACATATTGTCCTAGAACTTTTTAAAATTTCCCTGGCAAGTGAATTTCAAACAGACAGAGTCCTAACAGCTGCAAGGAGGTAGAGACTGATGGAACTGGATGATAACAGCAAAATATCAATCTACACTGATCTAGGCGTTGCCATCAGGGACTGGAGACAGGTGTTCAATGGCCTCCAATCCACACTGAGATCATTAGGCGTATCCCATTTGCTGCAGTATCCCACAAGACTGAAAGTTGTTTATTCTGGGAAAATGTATTCATTCAATGATCCCAAAGAAGCAGACAACCTGACAGGAAAAGTAAAGAAAGACTTTGGTAGCCATGAACATTTAAATGCTGAATCTGGTTGAACTGTGTTTACTTTACTGTTACTGTAAGTACGGTAAGTTTGTATGGAGGGTTAAAAGGTCAACGGAGTGGTGAGCAATAATGGTGGCATCATTTAAGAGTGGGCTAAATGTCCATTCAGGGTATATCCCCCACCAGTTTAAATTTAATGTTTCACCCATGCCATAGCAACAACAAAGTTTCCGGTGTAAAGTACAGCACCAGCACTTCACCAACACCAGGCACTGCGCTCTGACTATCTGCCATCCAGCAGTAGGAATGACCTCAATTATGGGGGGGCTATGCCCCCCCCCGCAACCCCCACACCACCCATTTATTTATATAACAAACTCTGAGTCACACCTTGGGTGGCAAGAAGGATGACCAACGGATCGGCAGCATTGCCCCATGCCAAACACTCAAAGTCGCACAAGAAGCATGCAAATGTTATTCTGCTGGCAACATCACGGCGGCAATAATCAGTCAGCACATTAACGGAATACCAAATTTAATAAGGTTTTATACACAATTGTGAGGGAAGCTATTTACAGTGGCACCAAGCAAGAGGCAAAGTGAATGCACCACCCCTCTTCCTGTCCTCTCATGAGCAATATGTACCCACTAGTATGAATATTAGTCTATCTGTCTTATGATTTGCACTGCTTTACTTGTTAAGAATTAACATTTCTACAGTATCTGTTACTTATTCTTGAATTCTTTTATGGACATTGTTAAAAACGGTTTATGTGGCACTTCTAAAAGTGCACAGTTGAGACATTTTACAATCTATTTTCCTCTGTTTCTCTTAATTGGGTGCTTGACATGTTTGCTGGCTATAAGCATAATGTTCCTAGCGGGAGGGGGCTGAAGATGCACAAACGGCAATGTGGACTTATCCTATTCAATACTAGGACCAGTTGACTATAGTATAAGCGGTCAAGGTCTTTGTGCAGAACAATCAGGATTTTGGCTTCACTCCATACTGGCATTTTGGCTTATGTGTACGTGATTTGATTGCTGTATCATAATATCTTCCCCGCGAATGTAATAATGATCTGGGGACATACACTAATATATCCAACTATAAGTATGTTATCTATAGATTATGTATTTTCATTGCTACATGTACTTCCTGTGCTTAATGTTTTTAAAATTTGCATTTTAAAATCAATATAAAGAAAAAAAAAGAGAGGGCTTTGGGGGGTGCCCCCCTTCATCTATCATAGCTTCAGCACACTGAATACCCTCCCTAATTCCCCCCCCCTCTCTGCCTTTCTCCTTCTTTTCCCTTTAAAGTTCTGGCCCAGTCACAGGGCTGGACAAATGCCAAGGTGGAAGTGGGTTTTCTTTTGCATCTTCTAATTCCTACTAGCAACATTTCCTGTGTTGTTTGTTCCACATATGTGCTACTGTTCCGTACTTTGTTTCTCAGAGATGTTTCAAAATGGCCACAACGTTTTCCAGTCTGTGGCTGCCATGTAAACATGCACAAACCCTTAAACAAAACCATCAGCAGGTGTTTAACCCCACCACCAGTATCTCCTCCTCCTGACCCAGCCATTAAATATAGAATAATACATGGGTGGGTGTGTGTAACCAGAATTTTACACACATTCACCCTCGGGGTTTGTAAAAGCATCCCACACCAAGGATGTGTGTAAAATTCTGGTTACACACACCCAACCATGTTTTATTCTATTTAATTACTGGTCATCATGTTTTATGACATTGAGTTTTAATGTTTTAATTAGCCTTATGTCACTTGCCATTTTGCGGATGCTATTTCTGTTCTCTTGTTGTGTCAGAAAGTCTTCTCGGTTTCCTAGATCTGTCAGGTTGAAGTGCGTTTTCCATGTTTTTTTTTGTTTTGTTTTTTGTAAGGATGGCACTTTTATTGTGATTTTTTTATTTCCGTGCTGAAGCATTTATGTATATGACTGATTTCTGTGTGAGGAAGTGGCGGTATTCGAAAGAGTTCAGTGAGCTCGTTCTAAGTGTAGCGTGAGCTAGATTGACGGTGAGTGAAAACAACCATATGGTTATAATGCAAAATATCAACCAAGTGGCTGTAATGCAGAATAAAACTACTGTCATCCATGAATACAAAATGATGACCAGTAATTAAACAAAACTAGCGGGGATGCTTAGTGCTGCCACCAGTATCTCCCACTTGACGCAGTCAGCACATAAAACAATCGGCAAGTGCTTAACTCCACTGCCAATATCCCCCACCCACCCAACTCAGGCAGTACACAAAACCAGTGATGGGTGCTGAATCCTGCCAGCTGTTCCCAACCCCTACCTGATCCAGCTCTTCAATATAAAACCAGTGGCGAGTGCTCAATCCCATTGCCAGTAGCACCCCTCCTGCCCAGCCACCATTCAAAAGAACTGATGGTGGGTGCTCAATCCCACCACCAGTGTTCCCCATCTCCTACATGACCCAGCTCTTAAATCCAACACCGGGGTGCCAAACCCCCAGTGCTGGCTAACACACACTCCCGCCACTGTATGCGACATCCTGGTGATCACCCCCAGTGCAGCCAAACAATCCCCAGACACTGAGGTGCCCTATCACCAGTGTGAGAACCAAATTTCCCTCATCTTTTTTTTGTGTGTGTGTTTTTTTTTTAACTTAAAAAAAGGAAAACCATCTCTAACCCTGTCCATCTGAAGGGCTACACTACCCCTGCTTTTCCGGCCGAACAAGGTTGAGAGGCCTGGGTTCTTATTTTACCTTTAAACTGGCTTTTTCCCCAAGAATAACATAAATGTGCAGTGCCTCCACCCAGAGTATACCTTTATGTGAACTAGAATAATACCTGGTACAAGCCCTGGGATGCTGTACCCACCCACAATACCATAATGCCACCCCAAACATGGCCCAATATTCAAAACCCCACATTTCAGACATTTTTGTAATTATTGACACACTACTAATAAAATGCTCATGACAACCAAGTTATGCAAAAAACATCAAAGAACAATTTATTTATATGGGGGAGGGTTAGGAAAGAGGGAGTTGGATGCAGAGGTTAAATATTTACATTTGATTGGCATTGGTTTAGATTGGTATTGTAATTAGAATCAAGATGATCATTTTGCATTTAAAGGCAAACATTAATCGCAATGACCACCCACCAACCTTCTGAGGTAGTTAACATATCTGATCTGGCTATCTAGCTGACTGCATTTGACAGCAGAAAACATTATATTAGATGCCCACACAATACCAGTCCCCAAATTGCCTTATGACCCCACAGTCCTAAAAACCTTTCATCTGGGTACCCAGTACTAGAGTTTTAAAGGTGCAGGCCTGTTATACGGTGCAGCTGTGCTGGCTAGCTGAGTTGGGGCCCTTGAAGAAAAACAGATTAATCTTGTCTCTGATAATTATCTTTACAACAAACGCTGTAAGAAGGTTACTCCCTTGTTTAGTTAGCTGGGGCCTTAAACCACTGACGCTAGGCAATAACTTGCAATAACTAAGCACATGTTCCTCCAAATTGGACAGAGTATGTATCCTGCATACTCATGGTTTGGTAGTCAGCATCATAGACAAGTCAAAATTAGGCTGTACAAAGTAGATTCAGGGGATTGCAGAAAGTAGGCTCTGCTTTAGATGCTTAGAGGTTGGGCAAAGGCTTACAGTCAGGGACCCTCTTACTGACTGCAGGATCTTGTAGTTTTTTATTTATTTAGGAAATCAGAATTACAACCCTATGAGGGAGACTCGGCCCCCAGGCGGATGGCATCTCTACAGCCGCCGCCCGGGACCACAAGCCCGGACGCTCCTCCAAGGAAGCTGAGAACCCACCAGGGTTCCCAGCTCAGACACCGAGGAAGACTCAGCGCCTGGGCAGATGGCATCTCTACAGCCACTGCCCGAGACCACAAGCCCGGACACTCTTCCAAGAAAGGTACGGCAAAAGCCGACAGCCTATCGGAAAACGAGCGCCTTTTCCTACCTCACTCCGATTGGTCCACTGTCCAATTTTGATTTGTCTCTGCCAAAACTCTTCAGAAAAGGGCTGCAACTACTGTTTTTATCTTAAATTGTTGTTAGAAATTACTGTTAGAACTGTATTTTTCTAGCTTTTACTGTGCCAGTGGGAATTAATTCCCCTGAAGTGATTACAGCCCTTTCTTGGTTGTGTTGCTGACCCCCGACTGCTGGCGCCAAGCTAAATCGGCCCCCTTTGTTGTGCAGATCTGTTCTTGTTGCTGGATTGTGTGGCCTTTGTCCGCTGCCGGTACTTAACCTGCCCCTGTCTCCTCTCTCCTCAGCCAAGAACCCGTCAGAGCTCCCAGCTCAGATGCCGAGGGAGTCTCGGCCCCCGGGCGGACGGCATCTCTACAGCCACCGCCTGAGAGCACAAGCCCAGACGCTTTCCAAGGAAGGTACAGCAAAAGCCGTATTTTTTTGCCTGCCCTCCCATCCCCCACCTCGTTCATCTACTAAATACGCTTTCGCCCTGCCCCAAGCCATATCCACGTCCCCTCAGCCTCCCCTCTAGGACAAATAGGCGGCTGCAGCTCTCTCCTGTGCTTCCTGACTTGGAAGGATTAAGCTGTAGTATTCTTCCCAAAATTGCGATTGGTAAGATTTTACAGTGGATGAGATATCCTACTCCTGGGTACCCCATATGGTGCAAACTGTAATATTCAGCTACTAGGAACTTCATTCACAATGACGGAGGCCACAGTAGCTAACTTATGACATCTGTACCTTGCACCAGCCCCCCAGATAACAAATTTGGTGGGGTCCCTCTTGAGTGGTAACTTCTTATCTCTTCCTTGACGATATTAGAGGCAATGGTACAGGCTGCTAATCAAGCCTGGCTGTAAGGGCAAGACAGCTCAATTACATCCCCTACTAGTAAGGCCTTACCATGTGGGTGCCCCTCTGGCTCCGCGTTTTGCTTCTTCTTTTCATTGTGTCTTGCACAGTACCAGAGCTCCCCCGTTCAACCAGTAGAGGAGACTATAGTCCCCCGGTGGGCTGCCAGGTATATTGCTTCTCTGCCTATAATTACCTCTGTGCCGTCAGACTTCCTTACTTACATCCTCCTATTAGTACCACCTACAGCGGTGGGACTGGTGTCGAACTGCCACCACAGAGCATACTCTCAGTTATCCCATGTAGTTACCTCCCTGTATATCTCCCAGCCAGGATATCAGTAATTGTGGCACTGGGGCGGTCCAGGTCCAAGCATGGGTTCCTGCTTTCTTGGCCTGACTCCTACCGCAGTCATTTACGTACAAGGAAGTTTATAATGTCCCTTGCCTCCTTAAGGAAACTTCTTCTGCTCCTTCTGTTGTGTTCTGGTGACATTGAGACTAACCCTGGCCCAGTAAATACTATTACTTCACCCTCGGACTTAGCAAACCTGAAAGGCATGCAATTCATGCACATGAACGTATGCAGCCTATTAAAAAAGTTCACATTGATTCAAGCATGGGTCAGTCACACTAAACCTGATGTCTTAGTGATCTCTGAATCTTGGCTTAGACCTTTCACGCCTGATAGGGAAATTAACATCCTGGAATACTTATTACTAAGAGCTGACAGGCCAGCTGGGGGGGAAGTGTGGCCATCTATGTCAAGAACAAATACACAGTTACATGTCTGGATTCGTCATCTGTCACCAACCAATTCGAATGTCTAGCTCTAAAATTGGAGATATCCTCAATTTCGGCAATACGTGTTATAGGCTGCTATAGACCCCCCTCTGCTGGTCCCCAAATCCTTACCCATCTAACAAAGGTTATGGAGCATGATTCACTAGAAACAGTTATCCTCGGGGACCTTAACTTCGAATGGTTGACCCAAGTTGCTGCACCGCTTAAGGAGTTTCGTGATGCCCTTGGCTTAACACAACTTATTGATGAACCCACACGCCCTAACTAAAAGACCCCTGCCAGTAGCACGTTGCTGGATGTTATCCTAGCTAGCAAACCGCACCTATTCTCCCATGCAGGAGTATTCTTCTCCGACGTTAGTGATCATAGCATTATAGCTAGTATAAGGTTGGTTCAGAACCCACCAACTATGTCGAGGTTCTCCATCAAAAGGTCTAGACGTAACACCGATCTGGCTGCCTACCTTGATGAATTAAAATATTCAATGTGTTGGCAGGACTTTTACCTAGCTTGCTCGGTCCACTTGGCTCAGGAGATCTTTCCCAAAATTATGTCTGAGACCTTAAACAAGTATGCCCCTTTCGTAAAAATTAGGGTAAGGGGAAGAACCTGTCACTGGTTCACATCTGAACTCAAAGCTGTATTACTGAACAGGGATATGCTTTGGAAAAAAGCACAAACTACCAAGGCATCACTGGATTGGTGTAACTTTAGGAAAGCCAGGAATGCATGCACCAAGAAGATAAGAGATGCGAAGGCATCCTTCTACCGCCTATAGCTGGATTCTGCTTCCAAGAGCTCCTCCAATTTTTGGAAATCCATTAAGGATATGTCTGGAAATACTCCAGGAACTTCATTGCCTGCAAAGATTATCTCTGGCAGCACCACCATCTGTGATAAAATGGAAATCATGGACGCCTTTAATAACCACTTTGCCACCGTAGGTCTTGCTTTCGAGAACTCCCCGGCTTGTTCCCTACACTCTCAATTGGATGTGCAAAGCTCAGAGCCTCTTCCAGCCAATTCAGTCTTCTCCCTTTAGCACACTTCCCTGAAGGAGGTCGAAGAACTCCTCTTAAAACTGGACACCAAGAAAAGTGCGGGCCCAGACTCCCTGGATCCTTACTTTCTAAAGGTTGCCTACCACATCTTGTCTGCACCAATTACCCATTTATTCAATCTTTCATTGTCCCAAGGAATTCTCCCACCAGTATGGAAAACAGCTCATATCATCCCTTTGTTCAAATCTGGGGATCCTGGTGACCTAAACAATTATAGGCCAATTTCACTACTACCTATTCTGTCTAAATTACTGGAAAAAATCGTAAGCAGGCAGCTAAAAACATATGTGGAATATATGAATCTTCTAAATCCTATGCAATCCAGCTTTAGAGTACACCACAGCACCATCACGGCCCTAGCTAAAGTGACCAACGATTGGCAGCGAGACCTGGTTGATAGGAAATATGTCTGTGCTGTATTTCTAGACTTGTCCAAGGCCTTCGACACTGTCGACCACGGCCTGCTCCTCTCCTCCCTTAAGTCAATAGGTCTGGATTCTCTATCTTTACATTGGTTTGATGATTACCTTTCTGATCGGTGGCAGCAAATAAAAGCAGATGGTGAACTTTCTCCCATTAAACCTCTACAAAGAGAGGTCCCTCAGGGATCGATTCTGGGTCCTTTACTGTTTGCAATTTACGTAAACAATATTAACAATAATATATCTAAGGTTAACATTCATCTATTTGCAGACAACACGGTCCTCTATCTAAGCCGCTCTTCACCAGATACAGCCTATAAAGACCTTCAAACTGAATTCAGTCTTCTTCAGGGCCAACTCCTAAACAAAAAACTGTTATTAAACGCAAAGAAAACCAAGGCTATGCCATTTTCTCCCTTTCCCCATGAAGCAAACCCATCCTTTGTTGGTACCATACCTCAGATTACCACAATTCTGGGTGAAAATCTAGAATTTGTTAGCAAATTTAAGTATCTAGGAGTACGGCTGGACCACAAACTCTCTTTTATGGATCACACTGAAGACCTGCTAAAGAGATTAAGACAGAGGCTTATTATTCAGGATTAAAAAATATCTTACCAGCAACGCCAAAAAACGACTTGTACAAACCACATTTCTCTCCCTGGTCGACTATGCTGACTTTCTTTATAGTCACTGCTTCTCCTCACAGCTAGCTAAATTGGACACATTGTACCATAGAGCCTTGAGATTTATCACTGATCTACCTCATGCCACGCACCATTGTACCCTTTATACAATGGTGGGGTGGACCTCCCTTCACTCCAGGCGAAATAGAAATGTGTTACTCTGGACATTCAGAGCTATCTGTAAGAAACTCCCCCCGTACATCTCTGATTGTCTCCCTCTATGCAAACCTGGAACCTATGCACTAAGAAGCTACTCCTTTATTTACTTAAAGGTTCCTAAGCTAAAATCGCGCCTTGGGAGAATGGCTAGAAGCTTCGCACTACCATCCCTGTGGAATACAATACAAAAAACACTGAAGCTTAGCTCTCTCATCAGCATTTCATCATTTAAGACCCTATATGACCACTCGGTCAAAGAAATCTGTAATTGTTTCTCCCATTGCTAAAATCCTTCACACGATGGCTGTCTTCGTTACCATGGGCCCTTTTTTTTACATCTTGGATTGTGTGGCCCTTACGCCTTTGTCTTCTACCTACTCTTGTGCTCTATGTCCACTGGCTATGAGCCCATTCGGTGGCCCCCCTGCCCTGAGACCACCACCCTTCTACACTGCCTATGCCGTTCTCGTCTTAAGTCTTAACCCCCCTTTTGATGCCCCCTCTTGACTTTCTCCCCCCCCCGTTCATTCGTTTCACCTGGCTCCCATTGTAAATGTCAGTTACCCAAATATTTTCTAACTGCTATATCTTATCTCACCTCTTACACGAAGGTCATAAACTTCACATTAATGAACTGGTCCCTTGTCCATAGTTATTTTTTTTATTATATGTCTATTAAGGTATACCACTTGTGGTGGTATATCAACACTGTTCTATTGCTTGTAACTGTATATACTGTACACTGGATTGACTGGATTTTGTGTTTACTCTGTACTGTATACTATGTGTAACAGGTCCATCTTGTAAATGAGCTTGCTCAATAGTGTTCACCTGGATAAATAAAGATTTTGATTGATTGATTGATTGAGTCATAGAGTCATTTCCAAAGGCTCCACGTCAGAATAAAACATAGACATTCATACAGTACATACATAGAATAAATGTGGGTGAGCAATCATACAGAGTATAAGTACAATGAGCACTGGTTAATGCCTATACATTTGGTAGCTAAAACAGGGCAGAGCTATCGACATATTTACCTAATGAGTGGTTAAGACCTATACAATTGGTAGCTAAAGCAATGCATGATATGAGTTGGTAGTAAGCTGCCTCAGGGAGGCCTTGTCTTATACATAATATAATGCATTCATAGTCCTGTGCAACTATATGGTAACTGAGGGAAGTGAGGAGCCTGTAGGCTAGAAATAGTGAGGGCTCTCCACTGCTTGGCCAAGGGCAGGTGCATGGCCTAGCAGCGTGGTGCAGGATCCACAGGTTACCGGTTACACTGGCATTGATGTGAGGAGAGGATATGGGCCCTTAAGAAAGCTTTAAAAGGACCTAGATTGGTGATTGATGTGACAGCTGGTAGAAGGGCATTGTACCAGGATGGAGCTCTGAGGGGAAAGGATCGCTGGGCCAGGGTGGTCCTGACCCTAGGCACCTTTCAGATAGTTTTTGGGGCGGCCAGTGTGGTTGCTGAGATGGTGGCTGCCTGAAGAGAAGCCATTGGAAGAACACCTATTGGGGTTAAACCCAGCTGGATTTTTTTGGTGAAGAGACAGGTCTGGTATAATAGTCTTTCCTCAAGGGAGAGGATATTGATGAGCGAGTATAGGGTGCAGGTATGCATATTTCTGTTGGCACCAGAGAGGAGCTGGCAGGCCTTATTGATGACTTCTTGTATTTGATAAAGTGCCATAGGGTCGGCAGCAGCATAGATTGTGAGGCCATAGTCCACCAGTGATAAGACTGAGGAAGTAATGGCTAGGTGAAGTACTTCAGGTGGCAGGCAATCTTGATGTCTGTAAAGGAGACCAATGCGGGTGTTGGTGATGGAGGTGAGGATTTTTATATGTTTGTGGAATGAGAGGGAAGAGTGAAATGTAATACCTAGATACTTATACTTTGGGATCTGTTCCAGTGGAATGAGAGAGGCGGAGAGTATTTCCAGGGGGAAATCCTTTGATCTGTTTTGGCGGTGGGCATAGAGCATCGTCTTAAGTTTTTTTTAATGTTGACCACCAATCTGTGTTCAGCAAACCAGTGTTCGATTGGAGAGAAGGAGTTTTGTGTTTTGTAACGTACGCTGAAGAGAGAGAGGATCAGGATGTGCGGCATAAAGAACAGCGTCGTCTGCGTATAGGAAAAGGTTGCTGGGGAAGGATTTAGACAGGGTGTTTCTGCACTAACCTGTTTGTCAAGTCCATCTGCTCCTTTCTGCTCGAACGTACGGTCAGAGTCTATGGCAGTATTTGACAGCAGGGCATTTTCCTTGTCATTCACCGACGTGGCAGCATTTAGGGACCAAGAGTCAATTGCAGTCTGTGATAGTATGCTCTTCTCGCGCTCTGAAGAAATAGTGCTCAGTTTCTGTTGCAACTCCTCCTTTCACTGCAAAAAGAGTAATTACTCCATTCCCATCTGCTCCCAAAGTGCTTCCTCTGTGTAGGCTTTTGATTTATCCAGTATAGCTTGTTCCGTGACCTTTTCGGCACTCCCTGGCTTCTTTGAAATTAAAACTGAAGCAGACTCGATTCCCAATGCTTCAGAAACTTTTTCTTTTTGTTCAACCGTACTGACCATATCATTCTCATCAGCCTCTGAAGTGTCTAGAGCAGGAGAGGAGGCTAGCTCCCCTGCTCCTACCATGTCCTTCCTCTTCTCCTCAGTGGCCGTCATCTTGGGAGACAGAGGTTCCCCTACTGGTGAGTAGGGGAATTTCCCTGGTGTCCTGGCCAAATTTTCTCCATTTCACTAAAAATACCACCAACAGCTTAATCTGGTTCAAGGTCAGTTGGCATTCATCTGTACTCTCCTCCTCCTGGTCGTGCCACAAAATAGGCAGAATTCATCTAGTGCACTTACCCGGTCAACAAAAACTAAATAAAATAAATAAAAACTTAAACACCACAAGCAGACATGATAAACAAAACTCACTGTTAATCACTATGACATGCGCTTTGTCAAAAGTTAGTGACTAGGGGCCCCATTTTCAGAGCCAGCCAGATGCGTGCACATAAGGGTACACTGCGCAAATAAGTTGGGCAGACCGGCTCTGGCATAATATTCAAACAGAATGGGTGATCAAAATAGACCACACAATCTGTTTGAATATTGAACCCTGGGTGCGCCCCACACAGCAAGCAGCTATCATGTATGACGGTATCCAGGGTGCATGGCTGAAGACCATCCATAGGGGAATGCATGGTGCATACCTGTATGCGCTGCAGCCCCCAAAGACTATATTCAACCCAAATATGCAGATGAGCCCATAAGGCATGCATGACCCAAAGGGGCCATTTGCATGCCCATACTGGGCTCATCTACATGCCTGCACTGCCATAAAGTACACTGGACCAGTCCGCCCCCCACTGCACGATCCATACAACAGTAAAACAGTCCCCTGTTGGTTATTCCTGGTAGTCTGGTGGCCCCCATCCCGAGCCCCAATCACATATATACTGAAAATAGAACCCCGATCCAATCCCTGGTAGTCTAGCGATTCCCCTCTCCCCAGCCCTAATCGCATGTATAATAAAAATAGGACCCCAGGGGATTGGATTGGGGTTCTATTTTTATTATATGTATGATCAGTGCTGGGGAGGGGGGAACCACTAGACTACCAGGGATTGGATCGGTGTTTTATTTATATTATTTGTGTGATTGGGGCTAGTGATTGGGGCTTAGGGTGGACTGTGTATCAGGCCCTAGACTGTGCGCGGAGCACCAACCTACCCCACGCATAGTTAAAGTAGGGTTTCAAAAGCATAACTATTCATCCATGCAGCCGGCCATTGTTACACTTCGGCAGGGTTTCAATATTGCGACGTGCGGCATATGCATGAGGGACTCTCATTTGCATAGGCGCATCACAATATTGTGCGCGGTGATGTCAGGGGTAAGGGGCGTACCGTGGAATTTGAATTTGGCCACGCCCCTGACGGCCTGAGTAAGTCCGGAGATGTACCGTGCATCTCTTCTGATTATGTGGCCCTAAGAGAACAGAAGTGCTTAAGAGTAGTAATACACACATGAAGAATGTGAATTAATTTACAAAAATAAGCAATTTCATAGCAGCACACAAGAATCCCTAAAATCTGTTAAAAGCCTACATCACTGTCACTATTAATCAGCTACTAAATTAGGCTATGAATGTTAAATTAGGATACGAATAATAAACTACATGATATGCACAGCAATGTATTGCGATATATTTTTATTAATTTATACTGCAAGCACTGTAATTTTCACATATGTGCTCTTTGCAAATTGTGACTTTTGCTTGTACCATGTTCAGTTCTGCTGAATGTGAACTCATGATTACCGTCCATAAAAGAGTACATGAGGGACATGAGCAAAGTTTCTCAGGAATGGCAGTGAATCAAATTGGTCATTCAACTCTTTACCACAAGTTGCTTTGACTTTATGATTCTGTAAGGACTCCTGCTGTAAAACTTTAGTATCAATATCCCCTCCCCTAGGAGCAACCGCAACCCTCTCAATTCCCATAAACATGAACTTTTGTTCCATGCCAAAACAGAGTACATTCATGGCAAAGGCATTCTCTTTATTCACTTTCTAAACAGAGCTCAGGTGCTCCCCAATGTTAACATTTCTACAAGTTTTACCCATGTAGAAACAACTGCATGCACATTTAGCTAAATATGCAACATTCTCCTTCCTTGTGCCGGTCACAGGACTCAGTACATCTGGGATCTGCTTCCTGTGTGAACTTGAAGGCAGGAAAAACAAACCTGCAACTGCAGGACATCCTCTCCTCCCCCACACGGATCCCTCCCATCTTCTTGCTGCCTTCTAAGAGGCAGGACTCTCACATCAATGTTCTGTTTTGTTGCCTTTTCTAGTAGCTCAAATTGCTTTCATTCTTCAGGTATCCTTGGCAGGTGCAGGGTGAGAACCCTCTGGACAACCCCCCTGCACTGCTCCGTGATTGTTGGTGTTGTTGGGGCTCCCAGGCTCTGCTGTACCGCTGTACAATCTGACCCCCCCCCTCCAACCCGTCAACCATGTTTTTTCGGCAGCAGATCAGCAACCAGGACTTGAGAAATTCCCAGGCCCATTTCAGTGCATCGGACCACCGTATCAGCAGCCGAAACATAGTGTGCATCACAAGAACCGAACTGAGTGAAGCAGATTTTTCTGTGCAGTGGCCCAGAGAACACAGAACCTTCAGGAGCCGCGGTCAAAACTGACAGCATTTGTTTAGCACAGTGAGTACTGGCCACAAGGCCAGTCTTGATGGGGGGGGGGTGAATGATACTGGGAGAAGAAAAAATGGCTGCCAGAGATCATGAAGTGTGGGAAAAACGCGCTGGAGGCCATTTTTCTCTATTCAATATGTGATACATAGCTCAGTGCTTGTGATATGTAAGAGCTGAATAAGGTATGGTTAGTGCTTAGATGCATTTGAACTGGATGGAACATAAGTCAATGTTTGTAGTTCATAGTAACTGCGTACTGTGGTTGGTGCTTAGATACATTAAGCTGGAATGGTACATAGGTCAGTGCTTGTAGCACGTAGGACCTGGATGAGATATGGTTGATGCTTAGACACATTTGAGCTGGATGAGTTGTCTTTGATGGTAGAACTTGATCATTTGGCCTTTCTCTACATACCACCTTTGGTGGGATGCTAGATAAGTGTAGAATTAAAGGCCCAAAAAGAAATGTAATAGCTGATGCGATTACCTCCTTCAACTCTGAAGAGTGTGGCCAGTAGCATGCAGGAGAGGAAAACCCCCCTTAGGGGGAAACCTCCGAGGACCCATGGCTATTGACCTGCCTGTCCTCTGGGCATACTAAAAGAGGAATATTCCTAATGTAGGCAGTATGGATAATACAAAATCGTACATGCCCCCACCATGCAAAGCATCATGGGCTGCATATGCAAATCACCACAGAATGTTATGCTGGTCCAACTTTAAGCAGAATTGCATGGTGCCAAAAGGCCTCTCACAGTTTGCAAAGGGTGCTAACAGAAGACATAGACACGTGTTTCATCCTACCAGGACTCATCAGCATGCCTCGTCTGCTTGACACCCCAGTGGAATGGACCAGCTACCCTTAAGGCAGTGTGCCTTGGATATATTGTGGTGAACCCATTAAAATAAAAAACTATTTAAAAGACAAAGAACCTCTGTGCGCAAACACTGAGGCAAGGGTTACCCCAAAGGGCATTTGGCTGGGAAGCCAAGTTTCAAGAAAATACAAGATCGCACATGCCCCCACCATGCAAAGCATCATGGGCTGCATATGCAAATCACCACATGGATATGGTATGGATAAGTATGGATGGTATGGATAAGTTGTCTTCTAACTAGATCCAGAGTGTAGGTCAGAGAGGCATATCCTGAGTTAGATTACAAGTGGGTAATCCTGGAAGATGAGGTACTGGCAAATGAAAGTCCATCATGGAGAGACATTAGCTTAAGGGGTTAGTGAATCCAAGTCTGTAATAACAATAGATGCAGAAGGCAAGGAGTTGTGCATATTTAGGCAGCTCTGCAAGCAGTTGTTCGTGGATCAGATCTTGGAGGGGCGAGAATGTAGAACTGGTCGATGGTCAATCCTGGAGTGCAATAAAGGAAGAAGTCCATTCTAGAAGATGTAATTGATTATGGTAAGCAACAACTAGGCCCTCCGTTGCAGGGCTGGGTAGGAGAGAATGGTGGATCTTATGTGATCCGACATGGATAGCTCCCGTGAGGGCACCAGCCCCTCCTTACGGGACAAAGTGAATGTGGTATACGGGTAGCCGGGCCCTTGTGGGCGAAGTGGATAGAAACCTCCAGGCCTCCTTGCAGGGCGAAGCAGGAATGTATAGAGCAAGCAAATATGCCCCATTTTAGGGTGAAGTAGGATTCCGGTGAATATGTAGTGAGGCCTTGTCGGGGAGAGCAGGAGACATGGTGGACCCCATTGCTTGGTTCCAGTAGAGATGGTGAGACCCCCATGTGGGTCAGCTGAGGAGATGGAATGGGGATGAACAGGCAGCCAGGCCCTAACTGGTGAAGGCAGAGACATGGTAGGACACCACGTAGGTTACAGTATGAAGGCGAGACCCCATGTGTCGGCCAAGGTGAAACGTATACGTTGAGCAAGCACCAGGCCCTACCTGGTGGGGTGAAGCAGTAATTAAAAAAGATATCCCAGGATAACACTGAGGCCACAGGCCGGAGCTGTAGGCCATTATTGGGGAGACCTATATGATGATGGATGTCCTTGGATGCTGTTAGAGGAAGTGGAGGTAGGATCAGACAGTGTATTCCTTGATGGGGAGCAGAGCTTGGAATAGTCTGACGAGAAGATACAACTGTCCATGCACAGAAATGTATAAAGGCTGATGAAAGCTAGACTTCCTTGTAAGATGTCCAAGTCCTGTTGTTTAAATCAATGATAAGCAGAAAGCCAGTGCCAATGGGAATATATTTTAGGATGTAGAATCTTAGAGAATGAAGTAGTCTGCAGAGAAACCAGCAGGGAATGGTGATGAGGTAGGAGTCTATGCAAATTGGAAGCTGGAATTCCAGTGCAATAGGAGGTTACATTCAAGTACTCTGTCAGAAGGAGAATTGTCAAGGCTGGCCCACTGGCGCAGCAGTTGTATTGCCGCCTGTGGCGCCCAGTGAACCAGGTTTGGGAATGGACCTGGGTTGTTGGAGGGCAAGCTGGGAGAAGGATTGAGCATCCCCTGGATGGCCCTTTTCTCTCCGGGTGTGCGACTGCACAGAGTGACGCCCGACGGAGGCTAGATGCATCGCACAGCACCAGCGCCTTAAGAACTCAAGGGCAGGGCAGATGCCTACCCTCATTGCCTGTCCTCACCCTTATTTACAGGGAGAAAATTCCACCTATGGCCATCTATATGAAGTCCTACCACCAGGGCTTCAATCAGCCTCCCAGCTGGTTTCTCTGACCAGAATCAGTGCTTGTGCCACTGGTTGGGGAACGGGGCAGTGACCCCAACCCCTAAGGGGTAAGCCAGGGGTAACAGGAGAACACAGGCACAACAGGAGGTGGGAGTCTGGGGGTCCGTGACCAGGGTAGATGCCGACACACCGAAGGCGACAAAAAGTATACTAAATAAAAAAATAAAAAAAGGAGAATTGTCTTGCATATCCAAGGATTGAGGAATACTCTAAAAATATGCGGCGTAGATACTAGGTTGGAACTGGACAAGAATGGAATGGATTGCTGCAGAAGAATTTTTGAACGATGAAGTATGGAGGCCTGGATGAGCAAGCTGGAACATGAATCCCTTGAGGTCCAGAGGAAGCAACGTGTGATGCTGGAGCAATCGTGTAGGTATTAGGTGATCAGCTTAAGGAAGATGAGACCCTGATGAGGTTCTGCTTTGTGAAGATGGAAAGCTGTTTGAGCAAGGAAATGACCTGAGGCCCGATGGATTCTGGATGGTGAGATCCCCATGTGGTTTCACCATCTCCTTAATATGAAATGCTCCAAAGTACCGGGGCGGGGGGCAAACCCCTGTGTAAGTCTGCCTGTAGTGACTTAAGTACATTTGAACCAAGAAGAAGGGCCCCCTGTGGGCATGTATGTATTGGATGGCGGGAACCACATGGTCTGCCATCGCCATAGTATTGTGCTTTCCATGTATAGGATGGCAGAACCCCACCGTGGTCTGCCATTGCAGTAGAGGCACATGGTCCAATATAAGGAAGAAAGACCTCAAATGGGTCCACATGTGATATGGAATTATGAGCGATGAGGAGTTCCCACTTTTGGGCACGGATGTTGAAGATGAGGAGACCCCCCATGGGTCTGCCATCATTGTAAGTGATGTGGATGATTGTGAACATTCCGAGGTCCCACGGAGACCAAGCTGACCAGATTCTGAGCTGGAAGGCAGGGTGGGCTGATGAAACGTCAAGGCCAGCGATAACCAGGCTGAAGCTGAAACCGTCATGAGGTGTAGTAGGAAGGTGTAGAATGATACTGTACAATGACCGGCATGGCATCAGGATTACATGATTCGAAGGTTGCACTCATCTAGGTGATATGAAGGGTCCTGGAAGTACACCAGAGGAGCCCCCAGGAGGTCCAACTAAGGACAGTGGGTAAGGTGATCGAGTGGCAAGCTAGACCCCCACGTGGACTAACCGGTAGAATTGGGTGAGTCGAGCTAGGCATCCACATAGGCAAGCTGGACTGGTAGGACCTCCACGTAGGTCTGCCTGAAGGAGTAGAGAGAGAGTCGAGCTATGCCTCCACATAGGCTAGCTGGACTGGCAGGATCTCCATGTACGTCTGCCCAAAGGAGGAGAGCGAGAGTCAAGCTATGCCTCCATGTAGGCAAGCTGGACTGGCAGGACCTCCATGTAGGTCTGCCCAAATGAGTAGAGAGAGAGAGAGAGAGTCAAGCTATGCCTCCATGTAGGCAAGCTGGACTGGCAGGATCTCCACGTAGGTCTGCCTGAAGAAGGAGAGTGAGAATCGAGCTATGCTTCCATGTAGGCTAGCTGGACTGGCAGGACCCCCATATAGGTCTGCCAGAGGCAGAGTAGAAGTGAGTACCACTGTCAAGAGTCTTTTGAAACATAGGGAGGAAAGGACCTCGATGGAAGGTAGACTTGCTTAGGACATCCGAGGAAGGTGAGATGGACAATGAAGAGCAGTCTGAGTACACACTTGAGCTGGAACTGATAAAGAAGGAGTCTGAAATGCAGGAGGAATCGCAAGATGATAAGGCACAGGCTAGGTGTGCGGGCACAGCTGGAGTGCAAGTCTATTGTAGGCAGAGTTCAGAGGATCAAACTGCAGTGTAGGTCTAGGCGGACAGGTTAAGGAAGGGGACTCCTCGTGGACAGCCTTGGTAAGGGGGACTACATTGATGAAGAAAACTGCCCCGTTGAGGGGCATAGCAGTTAGGGATAGTGGACTCTCATATGAGTGCCATGGAAGAAGTTCAGCGCACTGAGCAATGCCCCATCAGAGGTATAAGAGGAGATGGTGGACTCTTCTTCTGTGAGGCTGGTGGTATACAAATTGCTGAGGCTATCACAGCATAGGCATCATTAAGTCAGTGGTGAGCAAATCAAGTTGCAATAGGATACAAGGAGTCCACTCAGCTGGGACTGTTCTCAGGGGAGTGTGAAGGTGGACTGATCGAACATGCAGTAGCTAAAGCCATCTTTTCCTAACATACCAGGAGGTAGTAACCATAGAGCCCACAGCAGGTCAGGCAAATGAATGAAGAAGTCAGCC
The DNA here is from genome assembly GCA_016271365.2 of Neoceratodus forsteri. Classification (NCBI taxonomy): domain Eukaryota; kingdom Metazoa; phylum Chordata; order Ceratodontiformes; family Ceratodontidae; genus Neoceratodus; species Neoceratodus forsteri. Next base: position 518,110,640 of record CM028137.1, read on the forward strand.
AGCACAGAGGCGACGTCACACCTGAAGCACTGGCAAGATGGATACCAATACCAACCGGAGCATCCAGGAGGTGCTGAGCGGGAGGAATCCAGCAGATTGTGGTAGCATGGTGTGAGCGGCCACTCAAGGACACAGCAGACTGTGCGGCAGCATGGTGCGAGCAGCTGCTTGAAGAAAACAGGAGAAAAGGACAGACTGCAGTGGCGGCATAGAGTGAGTGGCTGCAAGGATATAGCAGACTGCAGCGGTGGCATGGAGTGAGCAGCTGCATGGAAAGCCCCAAAAAGAAGAAACGAGGTGAAACAAGGTATGGGAGAAGCAGGGGAATGAACAGGGGAATGGGAGCACAAAGGGGGGAGGTGAACAAGAGAAGGGACAGAAACACAGCAGGGAGGGAGGAAACAGAGAAAGGAGCAGCCGCAAACCAAGCAGCGGCACTACCAGCGAGTCTGCTTGCTCTAAGCAGAGGGAGCAGAAGCTGGACAGTTAAATGGAGGATGGGGGAGGAGTTATGTCCCATCCCATTGAACCACAGGCCTAGCCTTCCAACAGTGCTACTACTCTCTTCCCACACTTTGTTTCCTCCCATCTTAGTCAGCACTCAGAGCTAGTTCCGGACTCAGAGCTCATGCTGGAGGGCTACACTAGTACATAACTTATACCCATTTAGGCAGCTGGTCGAGCTCACCGGCCCATTTAGGCAATTTTACCCCAGCTTCAGGGGGAAAACCTTCCTGAGTGGCATGATAGGGTTTCTCAGCTTCCCACCTGCAGATTTCCTATGGATTGATCACCAATACTCATATCAGCTAAAGGGCAGCATCTGTCCAGCTTACATCTTCTTTAAACTCCCGCAGGTGCCCCCATCAGCAGTGCTCCACGAACTAGCTTTGTACTTATTTCTGGTACCAACAACACTCTTCTCAAAGTGCCCTTCCATTCAGAACCAACAACGTTCTCTGATAAGGCACCTGGAAAATCCTCAGACAAGTCCTCCAAGGGCAGAAAATGCACCAAACACAAATCTCCACTTTTGGCCATGTTTGCTGAATCTGTATGTGTAAAGTATGAGGCAGCGGTTACTCTGGACTCTGCCACCACAAAAGAAGTGGCTGCCTCATCCTCTCACTCTCTGGAGACACAAAAGCATCCCACCCTACAATCCTTTCACTCTCTGGAGACCCAAAAGCAGCCCACCCTACAACTGGCTCCTGACTTAATTGAAACGTTAAACAGGGCCCGGTGGCTCAGAGGGTTGAGGCGCTGGCACCTCTCCTTGAACCACGCCGGTGACCAGGGTTCGGGGACAGACTCGGGACACCGGGGGCTAGCAGGGGCAGGAGAGGATCGAGCATCCATAGGACTGTTCTCCTTTCCTGGGGTGCTAGTGGGATAGCGTCTCACTGCAGCGGCCACTGGTGGAGACCAGAAGCACTGCAGATGCACTCAGGAGAGAATAACACTAGAAAAGGCGGAAATACCACTCCACGTTCAGCCAGATGATGGCTGCCTGTCTCTCTGATGCCATCCATGTCCTGTTGAGCCTTCCACCTCAGCAGCACCCCAGGGCCAAGTGTTGCACTGGTCTGCCCCCCCCTTAGCTGGCGCCTTCCCCCCCGGAGGAGGGCACCAATCCAGTGAAGGGTTATGCCGGGTTACCCTGGGGATGGCTGCCATCTGAGAATGGAGGCTCGGAAGGCAGATGGATTGGAGGAAGCCTTGGCAAGCCCGAAGAAGTGGCTGATGTGGAGCATGTAGGGGAAAAAGAAATAATACAAAAAAAAAAGAGAAAAGTTAAACAGAGCATTTGCATTGGATCTGGGCTGTTTTGATTTGGAGCCTACTGTGTCCCCTACAGCCTGTGCACACAAGAAAGCCACCCGAAAACGCACTCTGTCTCCCTCATCAGATGAAGAGGAACCTCCTGTTTTTTGTCACAGCAAGAAAAAGAACTGGGCCAACTCCCCTTGTTCTTTGGACCTGTCAAATGACAATCACAGTCTGCACAAATAGAAGAAGCACCAGGCTCGGTCGCCTTCATCATCAGATTCCAGTTCTTCCTCACCAGAGGATGGAGAGCTTCTGAGCAGCTCCTTAGAGTCAGACATGGAGTCTGCCAGGCACTTTGATCTGGATGACCTAGACTTCTTCATTAAGAATGTCATGGCGGAGATACACCCAGGCTCCTCTCCTGCCACTACTAAGTCAAACATTCAAGCTGTCAACCTCATCTTAGCCATCCACAGCTTTTCCTATTCCACCAGCAACTGAGGACTTACTTAAAGAGGAATGGCAGGTCCCAGAGAAAACTTATCCTGCATTATGAAAGGTTAAAAAACTGCTGAAATTTGAAAAGAAACAAGTGAAACATAGCTGAACATGCTCAAAATCGACCCTCTGATATCATCCCTCACGAAGAAGACAATCATTCCTGTGGACGACGAGGCCTCCCTCTGGGACCCAGATGACTATAAGGTGGATTTATCCTTAAAGAAGACTTTTTTTTTAATTTCTTTCCCTCCGGTCGCAGCACCATGGATCCTCTCTCAGGCAACCTAGTCCTTTGTCCTGCCCAGCCTGAAGCCCCCCTGACCTGAACCTCCTCTCTCCTCCCCCTTCCTTCAGCCAGAACCCCCGGTTTGACTCGTCTGGGGTGGGTCGCCCTCTCCTCTTGAGTGCACTTACAAGTCAGACTCTGGCTTCAAGGTAGGGCTGGGGAACGGAGGAACTAGAAGGTCAGTTGGGGTTGGCCCGGCAGGGGGCATGGGGGACATGTGCTGTTGCCTGCCCATGGTGCCATTGGTTTCCTTGTTCTGTGTATTGCCCCTCCCACTCCCTCCCTGTGTGGTGCACATTGATGCTCTGGCACACGGCAACCCTGCCGGCATCGACCACGCTGGATACGTGCTTGTCTTGGTTGCTGTAGTGCCTCCGGTCTCCACCAGCGGTCAGCAGCACACTGCAACAACCCACCCCGATCTACCCAGGGAGGAGAGCACCACAAGAGCACTCAGCCTCTGGCAATTCCCTGCCGACCCCCAGCGGCCCAAGTTTGCCCCGAACCCGGGTTGTCAGCATGGCGCAAGGTGTGGCGTCCAGCGCATCAACCCTCAGCACCACCGGGCCGACTCAAGAAGGCTTTTCAAGCCTCAGTGGCTTCCCTAAAGGCTGCAATGACTAATCTGTTTTCAGCTAGGGCTGCTCTCCAGCCACGAAATTGACTTTTCAGCTGGTGGATGATTCAGGAAAGAATATGGTGACATGTCAACAACTCCAGCTTGTGGGTTTCACCTCTGCTTATTTGACAGATGTCTCAGAGGATGCAGTTCATTGTGCTGCCAGGACAATGTTCTACCAGACCTCAGCTAGACTTCACCTCTGCTTGTGGGTCTGGTGGGCAGATACCACCTCAAAAGTTCATCTGGTAAATACCCTATATGAAGGCAACTTTCTCTTAGGTTCAGTCCTTAAAGAGGCAGTGAAGGAATCAGGAGAAATGACTAAGATTTGCATGCCCCAGTCAAATTCTCGAGACAAATTTTGGTCTGCCAGCTCTTGGTGACCTTTCTGAGGCCAATCCTACAATAAAGGTCAGAATAGAGGTTTTTCAGACAAATTTTTCTGGTTCTCCTCTTGTAACCAACGCAACAACAGAGGCAGAGGAAATGGCAACCATGACACCAGAGCTTCTACAAAGAAATTTCCACAATGAGGCAGTCCAGACCCATCCCCACATAGGGGGCAGCCTTTCCAATTTCTTCAGGGAATGGGTCCGACTACAACAGACAAATGGATTCTGGACATTGTCAACAAAGGATATCTCATCAAATTTGACACAAAATCCCCATTACCTCATGTCATCCCCTCCTCTCTATTGAGTGACCCCACCAAACATCAAGCGATGCTCCAGGTGATAACAGACTTGCTACAGAAAGGGGCCATAGAACCTGTTCCCCTCCTGGAGCTCCACAGGTGCATTTATTCCCACTTCTTTATCATCCCAAAATACACAGGGGGTTCTACCCAGTGTAAGTCTTCACGTTCCTAAATCACTTCATCAGTAGCAGATCCTCCAAGATGGAAACCCTGCCATCCATCATCAAAGAAATCCATCAGGCAGACTTCCTGCCCTTCATCGGCTTACAGGCCACTTACTAGCATATTTCCATTCAGGAAGCTCACAGACAATATCTCAGATTCAAGGCTCAGGACATCCACTTCCAATTCAAAACTCTGCCAGGGCTTTTCTCAGCCCCAAGAGTCTTTTCCAAGGTCCTAGTGGCAGTGATTGCTCACCTGTGCAGCTAGGGGATCCAACTCTTCCCGTATTTGCACAATATCCTGATTCGAGCTCCTCGATTCAAACTGGCCTTGCAAGCAGTGATCGAGGTTGTTCATTGCCCCTCTGCATATGGTTTTATCATCAACAGGCAAAAAAGCTCCCTTTTACCAGCACAGACTCTGAATCATCTGGGGGCAGACTTCAAAATGCACATGGGCAAAGTTTTTCCAGCTGCCACAAAATTCAGGGACTTGCAATTCCTCCTTCAGAAGTTTCAACAATCCCCCCACCTTCCAGCCCAGACTTTCATGCAGCTCATAGAACAATTGTGTCTCTGGCAGATATGATCCCATGGGGCTTAATTCATATGTGTCTAACTCAAGTGACCCTCCTCAAACAGTGGTCTCCACACAGACTCAGCCCAAACCACAGGGTATCTATTCCACTGAAAGTCAGTCTGCGTTGGTGGGTTGTGTGGTCAAACATCATAGGGGCTGCAAGCTGGGCCACCAGCATCAGGTGCAAATCACCACCGATACCAGCCTCAGAAGATGGGGTGCTCATTTGAATCTTCTTCCCACTCAAGGCAAGTGGTCCATGCTGGAATCTCGCCTCAGCAGCAATGTACTGCAAATGCAAGAGTTCATCTAGCTGTCCAACAATTAAAGGGCCATGTTTGAAAGCAAGATGTTCTGATCCTTACAGACAACTGGACCTTGATGGCATACATCAACTCAGAAGGGGCATGTGTAGCACACGCATGCTGTGAGAGACTCTCCTATTGCTTCACTGGGCCGAATGGCATCTGTCCAGTCTGGTTGCTGCTTACATTCCAGGATAGGAAAATGTCACATCAGACTGGCTCAGTTGCCAGAACAGTCTACCAGAGGGATGTGAACTGGAGAACAGCGCCTTTCTGCTTCTCACCCACCACTGGGGCTCTCCACAGATGGATCTCTTTGCAACCAGAAGAAACGCCAAAGTTCAACAGTTGTGCTCACTCACCAGGGAAGAGCTAACGGTGGCTCAAGATGCCTTCTTCCTCCACTGGGGTCAATACAGGCTGCTGTACACCTTTCCTCCCATTACACTTTTACACAGAGTACTCCACAAGGTGGATCATGACCAGCCCAAAATGTTCCTATTATGCCCCCGCTGGCCTCGATGTCCATGGTTCCCGCCTCTGGTCTACATGGCAAGGAATCCACTGCTCACCTTTTAAATAAGCCTGGATCTCCTTTATCAAGGTCCTACAATGCAACTCGGTGCTACAATCTGTCCCTCTCAGCTTGGAGATTGAGCAGGAGACTCTAAAGGACCTTGGATACTCCACAGCTGTAATTGAGATGATGATCCACTCTAGACATCAATCTTCCTTTATGGTGTACTACAGAATTTGGTGCAAGTTTCTGTTCTGGCATCACTTCAAGGAGCTGGCTTAATGTCAGGTATCCTTACCAGCCCTCCTTCAATTCCTTCAGGAGGATTCTGATATGGGTCTACAACCGCTGACCTTACAGGTCCAGGTCTCCGCCCTGGGAGTACTGCTTTTGGCGGACACAGGGGAATCTCTGGGTTCTCATCCACATGTCAAACACTGTCTGAGAGCAGCTACCCTAAAGCGTCCCCCAGTGCAGTCTGTTGTCCCCCCATGGTGCCTAAATCTGGTTCTCAAGGCTCTCATCAGGGCATCCTTTGAGTCTCTGGGGAGGCATCCCTGCTTCATCTCACAATGAAAGTTGCTTTCCTCACTGCTATCACATCAGCCAGAAGAATCAGGAAGCTTGGTACACTTTCTATCATGGAGTCCTATACTGTTTTTCACCAGGACTCAGTAGTGCTCTGAATGGACTCAGGCTTCCTACCTAAGATAATGTCACTGTTCCACTGCAATCAGAAACTAATAATCCCTTCCTTCTGCCCTAACCCAAACATTTTGCTCGAGCAGGCCAGAATCTTTCTTTGGACTTCTAAGCCCAGAAATGACAAGGAATAAGCTTGGCATATTCTGGGCCCTAAATGGGCCTTGAGACTGTACCTTACACGAACCGAGTCACTATGAAAGATGTTAAGCCTTTTTGTTCTGACTTCCGGTTCCACCACGGATCAGTGAGGTAGCTAAAGAAGGAGCTCCGTCTCTACCCTGCAACAAAAAATGCACATTTTGCCACCAAGTACTTTAAAAAGCATCTACAATGTCTGGAGTGGGTAAACAGAAGGACAGGGAACCTAGGTTTGGATCAAGGCAGCCCAGGCTCGAGAAGGATGGCTCTGGATCTAAACATAATTCGCCAACCCTGCATGGCTGCTCAGCTCCATGCGGTGGATCCTAATATGGCCTATGATACCAATAAGGAGAATGAGAAACTATCCAGACAGTGATTTGATGTGATACTAAAAGAGATGAGGGCTGAGAACAAAGTTGAATTTCACCACCTGAACCAAAAGCTAACCCAAGTGGAGCGATGGGTCTAGGAGGCAGAGGATCGGCTTGCAATAACAGAGGATGGTGTTCAACATCTAGACCGGACTATGCAGATCCTATGCCAGCGTGCTATCAATATGGAATGAAAATGCATAGACTTAGAAAGCAGATCTCGATGGGAGAATTTAAGATTGTATGGAATGAAAGAAGGTACGGAGACAGGCCAGATGGCTGATTTCATCTCTGACCTCTTGTGGGATGTGTTAGAACTCCCCCCCCGCCGAGTATGACCTCCATGTAGAGAGCGCTCATAGAGCCTTACAACCGAGGTCTAAAGACCCTTCAGCCAGGCCTTGCTCTATCATAATTAAATTCAACAGCTACCATACGAAGGAAGATATTCTACGGCATGCCTGGTAGAAAACAAAGATAAAATACCTGGACTCTAGACTATATTTTGACCAGGATTAGCCACCTGAGATACAGCACCAGCACATGGAATATGTCCCGGTGATCAAGGCTCTGCGAGACAAACAGATCAGAATACGGACCCCTTATCCTGCCCGACTATGAGTACAATGGAAGGAGGGCCCAGAGATTTATGATACGCCGTGAGATGCAAGGGAAGCTCTGCAAAAACAGGGCTTTGAGCCCCATTCAGACAGACCCCACAGAAAAGGAAAGAAATGTCTCAGGAATGGCAACTCGTACTGCTGAGACGCACCAAGATCCCAGCACTGCAGAATACCTCTCAGGCAATGCTGCTCCTGGAAGACTGATAAAGAAGTTACCGGGGGTGCCTGAAAATGAGCTGAAAACAATGGAGGGGTGATATGCTGGTCGTAAACATTCATGGTTTGATTCAGCCTCCCTGTCTTGTGAGTAGCCCCCTTTCATGCACTTAATAAGGGAAATTGCTCCATTTTTGTCATTGCTTAATTGACTCTGGATTATTACCCCACATCTCGGTGGAGCACCTTGACACTGAAGCTTTCGGGTCTCCTTCATTATTTTACCTCTAACCCAAGGTGCAACCTATTTAGCCTCACTGCATAAAACTTTTACCAGTTACGGTCCTTTAATGTGGACCTGTAGATCACTCGTCCTTCTGGTGGACCGCTTGGTCCACCCCCCATCTTGGAGAGACTGTCTGAAAGGCGTCCATACAAGATTGAGTTCAGATAAGCTATCTCTTCAGTGTACCCAGAAGAGCATTGCCAGCATTACTGAACACACACAGCTCTCTGAGAACTATTATTAGATCGCATATGACTCTTTGCTCGCAGCATCACCTGGGGAACAAACTGCAGCTACAATTATTTTTTCCTGTTCGCCTTTTGCACTGAGGGCGCTGGTCACAATTACAACACTTGCTCGGGTGAAGAAGGATAATGAGTATCTCTGTCACCTGGAGTTAATTATATTCCTACATGAGAGTTTCCCATGGGGCTGGGGGAGGGACTGGAGTGGTATGGAGATGTGAGAATTGAACAAATACTAATAGGGTTCATTAAGATACTCTCCCTATGGAAGAGTATTTCTGTAAAATACTGTATTCTGTCATGCGTATATATGCAAATATGGTCCTTGGGCTGTGGGGATTGGCAGGTGTAAACTGGGTTAGAAAGGGGTCTTGGTGGAATAAGGGCGATATTAATAACCCTCCAATTTTGAAAACATTTATTGAAATGAGTTTCATGATTTCTTCCTTAAAGAACTATTTTTCTTAAATCATTTGAACAGATACTGTGTATTTGCCTGGGTTGTCAGGGATAAGGGTCTTCCTCCTCCCATCTGGAGGAATGGGACAGATAACCCAACATGGGGATCTAGGGATATTGAATGAGGGTTAGGGGGACATAGCTCTGACCTTCCCCCTCCCCCCTTATTGTTGTTTGTCCTTTATCTCATGATTATATTTACAGGGTGGAGGGAAAAGAGGATAGTGAATTTTGTCTTTTCCTTTTTTTTCTCTGAATATCTGTCCCAAGTTTTGGGACTCTGATCCTGTGGCCACTTATTTCTTGCAAGCCCCACATACTGAGTGAGGACTCTGGAGGAGGGCCCCTCTAGCAGGTGGCACTTTTACCTTTTCCTCCCTCCTTCCCTTAAATACATCACACCCCTTGTGGGTTCAAAGGGAAGGGATGAAAGGCTGGCAATATTCTGGCCTTCCGTCTTGGGAGTACAAGATAGATCACTATGAACTGTTTATTGTTATTCTTGTTCATGTTTGCAGTTAGCAAAAAAAGTTACTGTTTTACAGTTATATTTAATGATTTTAGTTGGTTTTAGATTATATGCTGTGTGTCCTCTAGGTAAAGCCTACATTCAAGAGTCACCTTACTATAGTTTACAATATTTCAGGTAACTTAGATCTGAGCAGGGTAATTTTTTAGTTTACACAAGTGACTGAGTCATATACATCATTCCTTTCATTTAATGTTAATGGCCTCACAAATCCAGTAAAATTAAGCAAAATCATATCTTATATAAGGAAAACTGGTGCAGATTTTTGTCTGCTTCAGGAGACCCATCTTTCTAAGATCGAACATGAAAAATTAAGTCAATTTGGATTCTCTCACGTAATAGCTTCAACCTATAAGGGGGGTGTCATAGAGGTGCTCTGATACTGGTGCCAAAATGGGTCCCATTTTAATTAAAGGATACTTTAGTGGACTCAGAGGGGTGCTATGCACTTCAAATAGGGACATATAGTATATGGTTAGGGTTTATTATGAATAGAAAGCCGTGGCTTTCAAAATCTTGTTGTAGGACAGTTCAAAGGTCAAAACAGTTGTTGTACTATCGCTCTGACATCACATCGATAGTACAACAACTTTTCACCTTTGAACTTTTTCCCAATTGGCTGAAACATTGAACTTTAAAAAAAAATATGGGCCAACATGGCGGCGACACTTAGCGAGCAGCTGGGAGAGCGGGTAAAAGGTTCTTTGGAGACGGACTCTGCCATAATTGGCTCCGTGTTTCCAACATTCAGTTTGTCCTTTTTAGTGTTCATAACAACACTACCTTGGTTCATGTTTGTGGTCGGCAACACAGCAGGACAACGGTGAGCATGGAGATACTCAAGTCGGCAGCAGAGCGGCGTGGCAACGTGGACTGGGTAGATGTGCAGACTGAAGGGGTGTATACAAGGTAAGGAAATTAGACCTCAACTTTGTGAATTAAACTGATCACATTTTGGAGGAACTATATACTATATAAAATATAGATAGAATTGGCACATTGTCAGATGTGTGTTTCATTTCAGGTGGTTGATGACACATGAGGGACCTTCGAGCCTCTGAGGTCTATGATGTCATCAACTGCCTTGATGGAAACACAGCCTTGTTGTGCACAGTTCCCTATTCATTATTCTATATATAGTGGACAGCTAATCACCTTAGCTTCGATATATGCCTCCTCCAGGCTCTGATTACAATTTCTATAGAAATCTAATAATGAAAATTATTGACTGGACATAGGGCCCTCTAATTCTGGGAGGGGACTTGAATCTGGTGCTTTGTAATCATTTGGATTCCACTTCAGGAACCCCCAGGACAGATTGTAGGGTGGCCTTGAAGGTAAGCAAGCTACTGGGAGAGCTGGGGTGTATTGATTCATGGAGGCAGGTGCATGGTCAAGAGAAGGACTATACCTTTTACTTGGCTGTGCACAAGGTGTCTACAAGAATAGATTACATATTTGTTTCAACAGAACAAGTGGCACAGCTGCGGAAGGTAGAAATTCATTTCAATTCAATTTTTTTATTGTTGACAAATTATTATTGTCATTACAAAAAATATCATACACCAACCACTTTCATCACACAATTAAATAATCTACAATAAATTACAGTAGACATCTTCCATTAATAAATACAGACAGGAAGATAGACAAAATATATTATTATGCCAGTCAACATTACATTATCGTGTTGCACCATTCCTTAGTTTGTCAGAATTTTACTTTCTTTCTTTCTGAATATGTAATCTCCTAAATTCTATGATTCTACAGAATCTTGAGATTTTATCTAGATGTGTTCTATTATTTGTTTTCGACAGATAATTGAACTGATACTTGGGTTCCATATTTAAACTTTAAAGAATTTCTCCTAAATATATTCTCCTCTGGGCACTATACAATGGACATAATAGCAGCAGGTGGAATGGGGAATCTTCATTCATTCTACAAGCACATAGCTTTGAATTGGCTACCCCAAATCTTGTTTTTATACTATTACTTTCTGCATATCTAAATCTGAATTTAGTATATGCCTTTCTATTATGGGGATTTCTTATTATGCTTAAATATTGAGACATACCCAATTGCCTACTTAAGTTTAAGTTTAAGGCCAACCAATAACTTATTTTATAATTTTTTGCCAGACCAATTTCATTGTGATGAGATATACCTTTAATTCTTGTCTTAATCTTTTCCTTAATCTCATTAAATGGAGTGTATTTACTTTTTACTAGAACTTCCAATAAACTATATGGTTTAATAATTGTTCCAAAATACTAGTGCTTGGAAAGATGAAGCCCTCCATTCTATATGACAACATTTCTTTGATACTCATCCTCGGGAGTCTGTTTTGTTTCATATTGTACACCTTAACCCAATAGGTTACTGCCCTTTGATCAATATGAAATTGTAAGGCAAGATTCAATTAGTTGAATTAATTTCCCTGTGTCTCCTTGCTTTACATAGCTCGAAGTTTTTTGGGGGGAATAAACATTTATAATTGTGGTTTCAATTTTATTCATTACCATTTGGACTGGCAAGATGTGCTCTGAATCAACTTTGATTTCTGAATATTTCACATTATCCATTATTTTACACCAGGTAATTAGCTCACCAGATGGTCTACCATATTTCTTGGTGCTGGTTGCCATCTTTTGAAAGCCTTTATAACCATTCAATTTTAAATCTATTCTACTCCAGATTTCCTGCAAACAGATGCCATTAAACTGCTCAATATAGTCCATAAAAGTAGGATCTGCCAATCTATCTTTTATTCCAGCAACATTCCAAGATAGTACATTATATCTGTTTCTATCCCTTAGCCCCTTACTCCTTGTACTAAGAGTTACTCCTTGTACTAAGACATCAAGTTCCCACATTTTTTATTTATGCATAAGACAGACCCCAACAGCTGCTTTAAGCTATCATTCAATTTTATTTCTGTTTCTTTGGGCATAATTGGGACTTTGAAAAACGGTAACGCAAAGCCAGTTTCCAACATTCTATTCAGAAAGCTTCTGAGGTTATGCTGAAGTTCCTGATCCATTAATCCTTCTTTCCCAGCTTCCTGCTCCCTAACTTCCTTTTCTATATTCTGCATTCCACTTTTGTTCTTTCTCTCTTGGTCTTTTTTCTTTTCTTCTGGTGAAACAGGTGCTATGTTAAGGTTCCCCTTATCCCATATCGTATTCAGGGTCTTATACACAGTCTTAGACCTTGTATCCTTCTCTGGAGTCTTCCCCATTTTTCTTGCTGGTTTTTACCTTTTAATTTTTGGATTAGGATCTTGCTTGGGTTGCACCTTCTTCTCCCCTCTCTTTTTTTTGCTTTTGTTTTACCTTTCCCAGAGGTAAATGGATCAGGAACTATTACCACTTCCTCAGTATCCGCTACACTTTCTGACCTGTTGTTAACCATCTGTTCTGCAGATTTATTTCTTAATGTCCCCATATTGGTCCCCTCAGTAAGTTCTCCCTTAGTTAAATGTTCATTCATCTTACATGTTGGAATATGTTCTAACTTTACTTTAACTTTCTTTAATTTGTTCACTCTTTTCTCTTGACATTTCTTTAGATGTTTTTCCTGTTCTAGGCCCCTATTCCAAACCTCCAAGTTCCATGCTTTTAGCTTCTCTATCAGGCTATTATTAACTTCACGCCTTTCAGGTAGCATAATTAATTCAGAATCCATCTCAGACTCATTTTCAGAAATTGACACCCTGGAAACTGGTCGTGCCTGAAAATAGTCAACTTTGGCTAGCGTACCTAACCTGGTTAACAAAAACTAAATAAATAAATAAATAAAATTCTCCTACCTGTTTGCTATAAATTTACAGATATATTAGCAACTTTAGCTACTTCCATTGAAGAACTTGTTAAATGTTTACCCGCCATTTCATGTGCTATGTTTTGATCCACAAACTGGTTCAATAATAGGTCTGAATTCTGTTTTTTTTTCTAACCATTAATTCAAATATACAGTCTATTTTCTTTTTGTTTTCAATACATATCCCCTTTAAAAATGACAATTTCTGTAAAGATAGAATAAGTTGCTCATATATCATAGCATTTGTAAGTAAGGGATCCCTTAAGGCGTTAACACAGCCCTTAGTCAAAGTTTCCAGGGGAGGAGGGCTGTGTTCTATTGGACTCATAAACTGGGTACCATTATCAGGGAACCATACGGTTCCTGCAACCTACGTTTCCCATTCCCTCAATTTACAAAAATCGGTATTTGGGGTGAGATTTGGGTAACAACAATTATCTGATAACTATGTCTTTAATCTATTCATTTCTCTAATTTTCTGTTCAGTTCTATGGTTAGCTTGTATTGTTTCCTTAATACTTTCCACTGTTCTACCCACTTCTTTATTAACTAAGTCAATTAATCCTGAGTCCTGCATAAATGACACCTGTGATTCCAACATATCTGTCTTAATAACCTGGTTTTGTAATATAGGTGTCATAAAAGGACTCCCACAAACCTTATTTTTGTCCGCGTGTGACAAGATTGGGCCTTTAACATTCCATAAATCCATAATTGATGGCTGTATCATTCTGGGCCTATGTAATGGTCTTAACACGTTTATCTCGCCATCCCCTGCAAAATTTTCCATTGCCTGAACCTTGTTCAATACTATTTTCAACTGTTGTGTTTATCTCTGATTGCATAGCCTCATTCTCTGGCTCAGCTTTCCTTAAAACAGATTGTCCATATTTTCCGTTACTTCATTTGCATCTGAAGGGCTCTTATTCCTCATATGAATACACCGTTCCCTTTACTTTTTTTTATTTGCTTCTTATTCCCACTTCTTGTTATAACTGGCATGATTCAACTAGAATGATTAAGAGTTAGAAAAAAAAAGGACCTGAAATCAGTTTTCAGAATAGAGAGCAGTGTTTGCACCAAATTTACTATGGTGAAAAAAAACAAACAAGTGGCAGAATGGATACCAAGAGAATAATTTGCCACTAATAATGCTGATAGTGCTAATTCTAAGGTGCAGGGCATAAAATGAAACAATGCTTTCTAAAACAAATTGTAGATAGATCATGTGATACACTCTTGCCCACTAACCCACTAGCAAAAATTCAAAACATTAAAATTAATGCAATGTTCAATGTTCAATCGTAGTGTCAATAAGGCAATAGTGCGTTATTCAGAATTAATCTTTGTCCTTAATGACCGGTTTTTGCATTGTCTTCTGTCCCTTTATAATTTACTGAGCCCTCATACTTTTCATCCTTTGATCCTTGGAGCAAAATTCTTCTTTATAACTTCTAGTGTTAGAAATCACCAGACAATCAAGCAACCATTTCACTATGGATCATTCCAAATGCAGCCCTAAAAAGCCACAGTAATCCACCGTGACTTCTAAGTGGGCCAGTTATACTCCCCCTCTTCAAAATGTTCTCAAGGGTGTAACAGGGGCACCGGCTCCATCTTAGTTTAAACTTCCTCTGCTTGCCAAAAACACCCTCTGACCAGCACGTGGAAAGTGCAGAGTGCATGGAAAACCACTTTCTTGTCGCTAAATAAAAGAAACAAATGGCTAATAATATACAGAACATACAATATATAAAATACAGAGTAATAAGTTAAAACCTTATACTGTTTACACTCAACACCCAGAATACAAATACAAATTACACTTTTAGTTTGTTTAAATCTTTAAATATATGTAACACTAAGATGTAATTTACTTGTATTGCTGAGAGTTGAGGTACACAAAAGTAGCACACGCTCCAGAAAATAGGCTGAGCAAGGCTGAGCAAAATTAAGAACGCCATGCTAGAGTCCTTTTTGTTTGATTTCCCAAGGCGATTCTTGCTCAGTGTTCTTTATTTAATACACTTCAAAAATCTTCTGCTTCGACGTCAAAGTTGGCCTTGAAAGGTTAGTAGATAACTATTTTCATTTATGCAATGGTGGCATACCTGTCATAAAAATAAATCAGGCATCTACTAACTCCTGCTACAGTCGTTACTCCTCAGAGGCTCAGCGTACACAACCATGCAGTACCTCCTCAGACCGATCACCTCTATCACCTCACGAACAGGAAGGTAGATATTGGTGAAATGCTATTGTGTGACCATGCTCCTCTTCTCATGCAAGTAAACTTAGGGCAACCCCAGAAAAATACTTTATGGTGCCTTAATCTGTCCCTTTTACAGAGGGAGGAGGTTCAAGAGTCAGTGAAACAAATGATCTCAGAAACCCTGGAATTTAATGGTACCCCAGAGATCTCCCCAAAGATTTTATGGGATACCATAAAAGTAGTGATGCGGGGTAAATTTATTGCCCTAGCTGTATGCCATAAGAGGGAGAGAGAGGCCAGGAAGAACTTACTACTAAACCAAATTAAAGACCTAGAAGATAGTTTAAAAACCCATTATGTAGCTCAGATGGATAAAACTCTTCAAAAACTTAAGCAGGAGTGCAATTCCATCGTGGATTATCAGGTGGAACAAAACTTGTTATACAAGAAACAGTGTTATTTCAAAGGTGGCCCCAGAGCTCTTCGTTTATTAGCCAGTAGATTAAGACAGAGGAAATCTAATGCTACTATAAATAAAATATTACACCCAATCATAAAGCGACACTTAGTAACTACACCTGATATCGCAGAGGCTTTTACTAAATACTACAGGGATTTGTACGCAGTGGGCCCCCCCCCCCCAGATGCAGACCACATCAAAAAAATTTTAAAAGCACTGCGCCTTCCAAAGGTTGCACAGGAGGAGGTGGCTAGACTTATAGCGCCAATTCAGGAGTCTGAGATCTGGTTAGAATTAGGCCGTCTCAAAACAGGAAAGTGCCTGGGGGCCGATGGGTTCCCGGTGGAATTTTATAAGATGTTACTGGACCAGGTGGTTCCCACATTGGGTAGGGCCTACAATTCCCTTTTGGGGGGAGGGGTCGTAGCTCCATCATGGAACCAGGCGGTGACTGCAGTGATCCTCAAGCCGGCCAGGACCCCCAATTATGTGCATCTTATAGGCCTATCTCAATATTAAACATGAATTATAAAATCCTTACTGGCATCATCAGCAGGCACTTGGAATCTATAGTCCCACAACTTATCCATTTGGACCAAACAGGATCTGTACCTGGTCATCAGGCCCAGGACAACATATGAAGGGCAGTTCATATCATAGAAAATCTGGCCAACAAGAAACAACCAGCCCTGGTGATGAGTTTAGATGCTGAAAAGACCTTCTACAAAGTTTTATGGCCTTTTCTTCTGGTGTTCCTGGCTGGCTTTGGCTTCTCAGATGTCTTTTGTTGTCTGATGTCACACCTGTACACTGGCCCCAAGGGAAGTGTACTATTAAACGGTCATGTTGGAAAATTGTTTAATTTGGAGTGGGGCACCAGGCAAGGCTTTCGCCTTTCCCCCCTTTTTATAGAACTTTTGGCTCAAGCCATTCGACTTAACCTGAAGATCAAGGGGATTAAATAGGAGGCACTGAGAATAAATTTGGCTTGTATGCCAATGACATATTACTCTTTCTCAGTGACCCTGAGTCTTCTTTGACTGAGATTTTCAGGCAGATAGAATTTTTTTCAGAAATACCGGCTACTCCCTAAATACCACTAAAACAGAGGTATTAACCTTTTCATATCAAGCACCTCTTGAGGTACAGAGAAAATACCCGATGAGATGGGACTTGGCTAGGATGAAATATCTGGGGGTGAACCTGGCTAACACTCCAGTTACTCTTTTCCAGGACAACTACACGGGTCTTGTTAAGAGTGTATTGCAAGATTACAGGAGGTGGGCATTGCTCCCCCTGTCCCTGCAGGTCTTGGGTCACAAAAATGAACATATTACCAAGATTCTTATATTTATTTTAGAGTGTTCCATGTTCGGTTTCTCACCAGGCTTTGGGGGAGTGGCAGAGGCAATTAATGTTATTTGTTTGGGGCCCTTCTAGACCTCAGGTAAAGAGACAAATTTTATACTTGCCCAAGAAGAAAGGGAGACTGGCTGTCCTGTATCTTCCAGGATATTGGATAGCCACACAGATAAAAACTGTTTTGTTGTGGCAGAACCCACATTTAATCTCCCATTGAAAAATGATTGAAACTCATTTAGTTAAAGATCCCCCACTACAGGTTTGGACATTTTGTGCTCCCCTGAGAAAGCCTGAGAGAAAGTTTCTCCCCACAGAAGTTAGGGCGGCTTTGGAGGGATGGTGGCAGGGGACCCTCCAAGGCTCCACCACGCAGAATCTATGGAGATATGTTTGGTGGGCCTGGGATGAATGATTTCAGCTGGCCTCAATGGACTCGTAGTTCAAACAGCAAGTGAGATTAGGCCTTTGTGCCCCTTGGCAGATCATACAAGGAGGCTCTCTGATGTCGTTTGAGGCAGTGGCCCTGAAATTTAATTTAAATCCGTCTGATAGAGTTCAGTATTATCAAATTAGGAATTATGTAAATATCAGCCTCAATAATACTGCAACTGTAAGAGTGCTGGACTCCCCACTTCCCCCATTTGAAAAGATTTGGTCTTCCCCCACTGGAAGGGGGCTAGTTTCCCTCTTGTATGTTAATTATATACAGGATCTGGGGTATAACACACAGTCACTAGATGGGAGGAGGAGTTGGGAGTTCTAATTGAGTCAGACAACTGGGACAAAATCTGGCTGGCTACTTGGGCTACCACCTCCTTGCCAAGTTGGCGTGAATTTGCATGGAAAACTAGGGTTCGTTTTTTTCTGGTGCCTAGAGCTCAAGCTAAATTCTCCCCTAATATAACTGAAGCTTGTTGGCAGAGTTGTGGAGAAAGCTCTGCAGGCCATGCCCATATATTTTGGCAGTGCCCACGGATTCAACCTTTTTGGTTGGAGGTGGTTCGACACTTACAGACCATCTTTGCGGGAATTGGGAAGATCCAGCCAGAACAGTTGATATTGGGATTAACGATAAAGTGGGTAAAGGGCAAAGAAGCTAAATATCTTTGGAATATATTGGTGGCTGCAAACTTGAAAGCCATTATGCGGCGTTGGCTACAAGTAGACCTGCCAACATTAGAAGAATGGATAAAAATTATCTCCCAAATACAGGAGATGGAGCATATTACATTTTCTGTTCAACATCGTATCTTTCAGTATACAATTCAATAGACTAGATGGGAGATACATAGATACATAGATACATAAACAGTGTCGGCAGATAAGGGCCTATGGCCCACCCAGTCTGCCCATTTGAGCTTGTAAGTTCAGTTTATGTTTTCCAAGAAGTCTGTTGCCCCTTACCCCTGACCTCCAGAATTCCTTTATGTCTATCCCATGTATTCTTAAATCCCGTGATTGTTTCAGCCCCCACCACTTCCTCTGGCAGGGGTGTTCCTCTTGTCCACCACCGTTCTGTGAAGAAATTCTTCCACACGTTTCCTCTGAATCGTCCTCCCTCCAACTTCATCCCATGCTCTCTAGTCCTAGAACATCTTTTTCGCTTAAAAATAGTGTATTCCTGCACCCTGTTCCTCCCTGTAAGATACTTGTATGTCTCTATCATATCCCCTCTCTCCCTCCTCTCCTCCAGGGAGTACATGTTCAGTTCCTTCAACCTGTCCTCATAGGACTTGTGATGCAATCCATGCACCATCTTTGTTGCCCTCCTCTGAACCTTCTCTACCCTGTCTATGTCCTTACGTAGGTAAGGTCTCCAGAACTGTACAGTGTACTCCAGGTGGGGCCTCACTAGTGTCTTGTATAGTGGAATTATGACCTCCCTTTTCCTGCTGGTGATGCCCTGCCTATGCATCCCAGCATCCTATTTGCTTTACCTGCTGCCTTGTCACACTGTTTCCCTGCCTTGAGGTCATCAGAGATGATAACCCCAAGATCCCTTTCCTGCTTGGTGCATGCTATATCCTCACCCTCCAACTGATATATTGTGCCAGGGTTTTTGTGCCCCATATGCATTATCTTGCACTTCCTTGCATTGAATTTCAACTGCCAAACCCCTGACCGTTCTTCAAGTTTCTGCAGGTCCTTTCTCATTCTGTCTACACCCTCTTAGTGTATCTACTCTGTTACAGAGCTTTGTGTCATCAGTGAACAGTGAAATTCTGCTTTCTAGGTCCTGCGCAATGTCACTGATGAAGATATTGAATAGGACCGGTCCCAGCACTGATCCCTGTGGTAGCCCACTGGTCACTCTTCCCTCTGTGGAGTGACAGCCATTTACCACCACCCTCTGTGTCCTGCCGCCCAGCCAGTTACCTACCCACTACACTACTGTCCTGCCCACACCCATATTCCCCAGTTTGTGCAATAGTCTTCTATGTGGCACAGTGTCAAAGGCCTTGCTGAAGTCCAGATAGGCCATGTCCACTGCCCTCCCCTGATCCACCTCCCTAGTCACCAAGTCAAAAAATTCAATGAGGTTGGTCTGACATGACCTCCCCCTGGTGAAACCATGCTGCCTTGGGTCCTGTAGTCCATTGACAACCAGATGTTCCACCAATCTCTCCTTCAGTAGTGCTTCCATGATCTTCCCCACTACCAAGGTGAGGCTGACTGGTCTGTAGTTCCCCGCTTCCTCTTTGTTCCCACTTTTGTATAAGGGGACTACATCGACTATCCTCAGTCTTTGGGTACCTCCCCTTTTTCCAGTGATCGGCTAAACAGGATAGCCAGAGGTTCAGCCACCACCTCTCTTAGTTCTTTAAGGACCCTGGGTGCACCCATCTGGCCACATTAGCTTTATCAACTCTTGTACTTCCAGTTCCTTCAGGACCCTTTCTAGTGTAAAGGGACTTGTGTCCATTCTGCACCATTCTCACCCTTGTACTCCGTTCAGACCCATTACCCTCCTCTTCCTCAGTAAAGACAGGCAGAAATGCCTGTTCAATATGTCAGCTTTACTGTTGTCATCCTCCACACAGGCCCCATCCTCCCCCTTCAGTCTCACTATCCCTCCCTTTGCCTTTCTTTTTTCATTTATGTACCTGTAAAAGGTTTTGTCCCCTCTACCCACTGATTTTGCAATGTGTTCTTCTGTCTGAGCTTTGGCTTACCTTACTGACCTCCCTGCCTCCCTTTGCTTCTCCTGGTACTTCTCTCTATCCCCTTCTGCCTGTGTCTTTTTGTATTGCCTGAATCCAATCTTTTTGGCTTTCACTTTCTTTGCTACCTCTTTGGAAAACCATAATGGTCTCCTCTTTCTTTTCATTTTGCTAACCTGCTTAATACATAATTCTGTTGCTCTTGTAATCCCCATTTTAAATACTGCCCACTGTTCCTCAACCCCTGATTCCTGCCCCATTCCCCTTAATGCCTCTTTCAAGTATCTCCCCAATTTCCCAAAGTCTGCCCCCATAAAATCCAGGATACGTGTTTTTGTGTGGTTTGGTTCTGCTCTTTCTGTGATTTCAAATCACAGTGACTGGTGGTCACTGTTCCCCAGGTGCTCCCCCACCGTTACCCCCATCACACTGTCCCTGTTTGTGAGCACAAGTTTCGAATCTGTAGCTGCTTACATGATATTCTACTTAAAATTTCCTTTTTTGTGATACAAACATGGAATTAGTCCAGTTTGACAAACTGAACAAGCTTAGATCATCTTCCCTGGTTAGATATTTGTAAAACAATTCATTTTTATAAATGACGGATGGACTCATCAGCTTAAAATATTTGTTTTTAGGTATTTACCAAATAAATGAAGGATCGTGGTGGTGGTGGTGGGGGACTTCAGCTCCAGTTTTTTCTTTTTACCTTATTGTGGTTCTGTTTCTCTTTTTTTCTTTACTATACCAGTTTGCAATAGGGAAACATTTTTTCTTTATAATATATGTGAAATTATTAATGAAAATTACAGATGGACAAACTATATCTAAACTTAATGTCATACAGTATGGAAGATGCATTATGTTACACTGAGATCTGTAATATGAAAGTTACAATACGTGTTGTTCTCTTCCTGATAATGCAATAAAGAGAAGTTTAAAAAAAAGCCTTTTTGTTCTCATGGCAGGACCAAATTTAGGCAAAAAGACTTCTAAATACTCTGTTGCCAGATGGATCCGCTCCACCATCCGCATAGCCTATGGACAAGCTGGGGTTCCTTTCCCGGGTTCAGTAAAAGGCTACTCCACTAGGGCTATGGCTACCTCGTGGGTGGAATTCAGAGACACTTCCCCTGCTGACACCTGCTGAGCGGTTAGCTGGTCATCTCTGCACACCTTCACAGAACTTTACAAACTGGATGTGGCTGCCTCAGCTGCAACCTCCTTTGGCCGTAGGGTTCTACAGGCCATTGTGGACTCATAACTCCTTTTCTACTTTCTTCCTGCTCTTGGATTCACTTGTCATACTGCTTTTGTATATCCCAGATGTACTGAGCCCTGCGACCAGCACAAGGAGAGAGAAAATCTAAATTTAAATACCTGTAGATTTTCTTTCTCCAGCTGCTGGTCACAGGGCTGATTCCCTCTGTGAGTGTATAAAGTTGGTCAGTTGGCCTTGTTCACCTCTAAAATTCTATTTAAAGTTTATGTTTTTATAGGAGGTTGATCTGGATGGATCCTATGACTTATCTTATGGCTTTAAAACTGAATGGAGGGATCCGTGTGGGGGAGGAGATTATGTCCTGTGGTTGTGAGTTTGTTCTTCTTGCCTTCAAGTTCACACAGGAAGCAGATCCCAGATGTACCGAGCCCTGCGACCAGCAGTTGGAGAAATAAAATTTCCAGGTATTTAAATTTAGAATTTTTTGAGTTGCAATTTATAAATTCCCTAACTTGGAAAGTTTCACCAATTATATAATCTCTGAAGATGTCTGATTTAATCAATGATTCACAAAATTTACAGTGCCCACACGGGTGATTTCCCATCGGGGCTCTCGGCAGCCAGTTCAGTCTAATATTATCATCTTGATGAGGCTATTCATAGCTGTTCACAATCTTATCTCTTAGAACTTTGCTCATGGCCCTCATATGCTGTTTTATGGGTGGTAATCATGAGTTTGTATTCAGCAGAACTGAACATGACAACAGGCAAAAGTCAGTGGGCAGGATTCACAAAAGGGATGCACCCAACACATCTGAGATTCGCTGGGGCATCCCTGACATGCCCCCAAAGGCAATTCTGGCAGGGGACCAATGCGCCGGCACAACCCCGATGCACCAGTGCATCACAGATGCACTGCATACCAACAGTAATGCTATGCGGTGCATCTGGAGGGGCTGTGAAGGGGGCGTGCCCATGCATACCGGGTGCAACCCCATCCACAGCCCTATCCTATGGTGCATCCCCAGGGCAAGTCCAGGGAATGCGCCACAGAAAGATAAGTCTAGAATTACTAGACTTAAGTGGGTAACCACCCACAGGCAGGCTGCCATACCAGAGCAGCTACTGCATAACCGCCTGCCCACCCTTGCAGTCCAGTGTCCCCCACCCCAAGCCCCCATAGAATGCTGCTCCCAACTGCAGTAAAAGAAATCCAGAAACCCCCTCCCAAGCCCCCAGTAAAGCCGCCCTCTGCAGTGGTGGTAAAAGAAATTATGTATCCCACTCCCATCCCGAAGACCCCATTGAAGCTGCCCTCTGCAGCGGGGTATCCGGTCAATATCGCGCAACCGAAATAGCGCTATCCATTATAGCGCATAGAAAACAGCACCATTCAAAATTAGCGTACATTCACTATAACGCATGTCCAAAATGTCGCAATACACATTTTGGGAGGTTAAATACTATAATACTATGCCCAAATATTTCTATAATCATCCTCCCTGATCAAACAGAAAACAGCAAAGAAAGGTAATACGAATGAAGAGAGTAAAATGTTCACCAAAACCCGATACCTTAAGTTTCATTCTGGCTGTTATGTGCCCTGAAAAACCCGAGGTTAAGATCCAGGCAGAGGCACACCTTCTCTTGGCATACAAGACGGCTCACCCAGCCCTAAACCAGCATGGGATCTCCGTTCCCAGGCAAGCACTGACCTCCACTGCTCCTGCAAGTAAATCCTGGGTGGACATCATGGCAGCCAGCCCGAGTATGACTGACAGGCAATCACCCTCACACTCCAAGAACTTGCCCAGGCACAGCCCAATCAGGAAAACCAAGAATGCTGCTAACTCATCGGACAATGGACAACCAGGACTCTCCATGTTGGGCTAAGTAGCTGATGATTTGTTCTGGGGCTGATGAGGGTAGAACTAGGAAGATCGGGTACCTATCTCTTACCCAGGGTTACTCTGATGGTCGCTCTTAATGGCACTACTGTCCGGAGGCTCTGGGATGCCCTTAGTGATTTGGTCCTAGGACATACCTAACCCTTCCTGCTGTGTATATATACCAGGGGGCATTGGCGTTAAACTGGCAGGTTGTAACTGCAGCTTATAATAGATAGTACTTTCACTCCTGTGATTCTACTATCAAATATCTTGAGGTACCACAAGCTTTTTTAGAGGTGGAGACCCCCAAGTTCCTGACCCCCACTGGCTCGGAGACGGGGTGCATCAATGTCTCAGTAATTTAGCTATGTAGTGCTATGCATTGCAGCTGACATTATGTAGTTATGCGATTAGCGCGTAGCACTATATTGTAGGCGCTTAAATGCTGCGCGCTAATATTTCCGCAATATTTTGACATTGAACCCTGCAGCGGTAGTTGGCAAACTCCAGATCCCCCCCCGTGCCCCAATCCCCCATTGAAGCCGCTCTCCACAGCAGCCATCTGTTACAAAATGAACCCCCCAGGCACCTCCAACCCACCCCTCTCCCCCCACTCCGGCGGGGTCCCACTGTTGGCGGGCAGCTCAGCCCACCCACACACCACAACACCTGCCCACTGACAGAGCTGTCTGGCAATGAGATCTACTGTACAACCTGAAGCCCACGGGCGTCAGGAATAGGCGGGTAGCTGTCATTGTCAGACAGCTCCTTTTTGGGCATCCCAGGCTGGCGCCAAGATCCCTCATGTCAGGCTGTGAACCCTTCAGGGCAGGGCATCTCAGGATGCTCTGCACCCAAAAATTGTGATTCACAGCCAGGGGCATGCAAATGAGGCCATTAGGCAAGCATAGCGCAATGGGGCCATTAGCATGCCATTATGGCCCCATTTGCATTGCGCCTGCAGGAATGCCCTGGTGGAATGCGCTAAACAGTAGACCCCCATCGCACAAGCATGCCCTGCCCCAAGCCCCTGATAAATGCCACACCTGGCGGCGGTAAAAAGAAATGTAGAATGTACGTGACGTGAGCAAGATGGCGGCTGTGCTGTGCCGTGGTCTCTGAGCGTCCTATGCTGCTCCCGAAATTTTTAATTTTTTAGTATTTTATTTTCGTATAGTAGCGCTATGTGATTGGACTTTAGTTTAGTTTTATTTTGTAGCATTTGAGTTCGTATTTATTTTTATTTTCCATCTTACATCCGACTTCGGTCTGTCCCGGGCAGTGGAGAGTCCGTTTGCAGTAGCAGCTTTTTTGGTGTTCCGGTTCTCTCAATTTCATTAAGTGCAGGCATTCATTGCAATAGTGGCGGTCCTTTTGTGGTCTGAAGAAGACTGGCATCTGGAGTTGGGGTCGAAGCTTTACTACTGTGTGACACTGTGCAGCGGAGCGGAGGATCGGAGTGGAGGAGTGCGGTCGTAACAGAGGACTGTGGAGCTGTTTGTTTGGAGGTTTCGCCGCCTCCCGGATTTATCTGCTTGTGAGTGGGGACCTGATCTACCGGTGCGTGGATACGTGCTCAGTTTCCTTGTATTGGAGAAGAGGAGAGCATGGGGAAGTAAGAACTAGGACTTTTTCAGGGCTTTCCTGTCTGTGGCCGGTGAGCTGTGCTTCAGGCACCTGTCCTCCTGAAGATGGTGGGCCGGGAGGCTGCTGCTACTTGGCGGCAGGCCTCCTGGCACTTCTGATCCACACTGTGACAGCTGGAGAGCTGACCAGGGGGCGGTAAGGTCCGAGGTGAGGCGGGTTGTTCCTGAGGTGAGTCCCTGGTGCAGGCAGTGGTTCGACTGGTCCATTTCCTCCTTTGATCTATCCTTGGATGACTACATCAAAGTAAGACCTCTGCTTTTATTAAATCCTTTTATACTGCTGCGGCCTAATTTGTCTAGTGGTGGAATCGATTCCGGTGGGGTTTCTCGAAGGGTACAGTTTGGGGTGTGATCTTTCGCGGTGGTGAGAGCCCATGAAGGATTGCGAACTTTGGTACTGTACTTTTGTTAACTGCTCCTGGATCCGCCTACCACAGTACATCATTTTGTTTTGGAGGGTCTCCTGCCTGTACTTACTCCACCTGGGTGGTGAGAGTTCCTTGGGGGGTTTGAATTAGTGGAGTGCCTCTGGGATTTCTGACTTAATTTTAACCTGCATTTGCCTAGTTGTTGGATCAATAGAGTGAGAGTCTGTGGCCTCATATTTGGACATTTTGGCTGTGGAAGGTGACAGCTCCATGGTCCTAAAAAAAACTCTTGGAATTCATATGGACTGGATATTGCTGTTAATTAATTATTGTTTTTATTGTTTGCTTATTTAGGTTTTTTTGATTGTGTAGCTTAATCTTTGTTAAGTAGATTTGTGTTTGTTAAGTTTTGTTTCATTTATGGTTTAGTTTCTTTTTCTGAGTTATTTTAATTGATTTTTGAAGTTTGTGTTGTGTTCTGATTTTATTTTTATTAGAGGGAGTTTAGATATTACTGTCAGTGGCTCCATGTCTGTGGATGATGATATATATTGTTATTCCACCCACCCGTCATGCACTATTCATCTGCCACTCTTCATGCCCTCCGCCCTTTCTTTTCCCTCCCATTGCTTTTCCCTGTTTACCAATGCTGTAGGGCCTTGGGAATTGCTCGTAGGAGGTTGTAGAGGGGCGGGGGATATGAACAGTGAAGGATGGATGAGGGGGATGCTCACATCGGAGTGGTTAAGTCCAGAAGACGCTCTGGGGTGAAATGAAGTGCTGAACGTGGGCCTTTCTGTTTGGTCTCCATACCCAAGGGCACCACCTTTGTAAATGGTGGGCAGGTGGTTGGGGCATCCCAGGAGTCCTATCCAACCTGGGAGGTGTTGTGCAATGCCAGGTCCATTGTGAACAAGACTGCCATTGTAGCAGATTTGGTGGGCACAGCAGACCTGACCTGCATCACCGAAACCTGGCTGGATAGCAATGCTGGCCTGGTACATTGAGGCAGCAGTTTCAATAGGGTATTCGGTGATAAACTGCCCGAGATTGGATCACAGGTGTGGGGAGTTTGCGGTCTGTTTTAGGACCGAATTGGATCTCACTAGTGTTCCAGTTGAGGAGACCAGATCCTTCGAATGTGTCGTAGTGGCAGGTGGGGGCTATAGGATGGTGCTCGTTTATCGTCCACCCGGTGACGAGCAGCTATTCTTTAAGGAAGTGGCAGACTTCATTGTCGACTTGGTATTTGAGTCGCCCAGGTTGATGGTACTGGCTGACTTTAATGCCTGGATCGACGACGAACTCTTGCAGTTTGGTCAGCACTTCCTCCAATTGATGTGTACATTGGGCCTCTCACAGGTGGTTACCTCTGCAACTCATAAACATGGCCATTCCCTGGATCTGGTCATCCTGCTGGGGATGGAGGCCTCCGATGTGGGGCTGGAACCTGTCAGATAGTCTGACCACCACACTGTGAGATTCAATTTCCGCACCCCTCTGCGTAGGCCTACCCCTGTGGAGATGGTCAAGTACCGCCCTTTACGGGATGTAACTCCTGAAGGCTTAACTGCAGTACTTGACCTATCAGAACTTCCTGGGACGAGCTCTAATCCCAAAGTGTTGGTGCTAGCCTATAATAAGGCCATTACCACTGCTTTGGATTCAATTGCTCCCACCTGTGTGCGTCCTCTCTCTCTTTGCCCTTGATCCCCCTGGTTTGACCAGGATCTGAAGGAGATGTGGCGACTAGGACGCAGGTTGGAGAGGTGTTGGTGGAAATCTGGCTCAGATGCTGACCATCTTAGACTCCTAGAGCATTATAAACTCTATCAGTCAGCAATTACTCATAAGAAGGCAGTATTCCTGTCCGGAGAAATTGCTGCTGCACAGAACCGACCAGCCCAGCTCTTTCGAACCGTAGACAGGCTGTGCAACCCAGCCTGTCTACAGGTTCATCGAGCCTTTTCACAAATGCAGTGTGAGGAGCTTGCTCGATTCTTTGCAGATAAGGTGGTCGACATAAGGGCCGAGACTCGCATCGCACTCTCTATGGGAGTTGCGGTGGTCCGGCCTGTGGCTACAAGCCCCCCGTTTGCCTGGAGTTCCTTCAAAAGGCTGGAAATCGAACATGTAATGAGGATTGTCCATTGTATGCGCACCACATGCTGTAGTTTAGATCCGGGCCTCAGTGCCCTGATTATGGGCTGTGGTGAGGTTATCATCCTGGTTCTAGTTAGGATAGTCTAATGCTCCTTAGACTCTGGTGAATATCCCCACTTCCTGAAGGAAGCGGTGGTGACACCAGTGTTGAAAAAGGCTTCTCTGGACCCAGACTCCCTAGCCAACTACAGATCTATCTCGAACCTCCCCTTTGTGGGGAAGGTAATCAAGAAAGTGGTGGCAGCCCAGTTAGACAACCATTTATCTATCCATAACATCTACAATCTTCTTCAATCAGGTTTTCGAAAGAAGAATAGCACTGAGACTGTGCTGGTTTGGGTGCTCAATGATCTCCTGATGGTGAGAGACCAGAAAAAATGGTCCATTTTGGTCCTTCTGGATTTGTCAGCTGCATTTGACACTGTAGACCATGGGGTGCTGCTTGAGTGCCTGAGATTCATCTGTGGGTTGTCGGGTTTGGTACACAGATGGTTTACCTTCTTCCTCACAGATAGAACTCAGAGGGTGGTATCGGGGATATTTTCCTCTGATCCTACTTCTCTGTCCTGTGGGGTGCCTCAGGGCTCTGTGCTGTCCCCCATGTTGTTTGCGGTGTATATGCTTCCCCTCGGAGACATTGTAAAACGATATAGGCTGGAGTTTCATTGCTATGCTGATGATACCCAGCTCTATCTGTCTTTTGCACCTGACCAGAATAGAGCACTCTCAGTGTTCAACAACTGTCTCAGCAAGATCCAGGTTTGGCTGAGGTTCAGCTGGTTGAAGTTGAATTCTGGGAAGACGGAGGTGATGGTTGTGGATCCTGGTCGCTGGATTGAGGGGCTCGGGGAAAATCAAACCTCAGATTTATTCCTGGGGGATGTTGATCTCCCTGCCTCTGAATGGGTGCGTGACCTGAGGGTGATCCTTGACGATCGGCTGACACTGCGTGCACAGGTGTCGGTGGTTGTTAAGGTATCCTTTTACCATCTAAGGAACATCACTAGGATCAAGCACCTTGTTCCATCTGGCGACCTGCCCATGCTAATCCATGCCTTTGTGACCTCTCGTTTGGACTACTGCAATTCCCTATACTTTGGGCTTCGTGGGGTTGATATCCGCTGCTTGCAGCTAGTGCAGAACTCAGCGGCCTGGTTGTTAATAGGGACTTCTCATTCTTCCCATATTACACCGATGCTGCTGGATCTGCACTGGCTGCCGGTTCAGTGGCGGATCACCTTTAAAGTTGGATTACTGACATATAAAGCCCTACACGGTCTGGGACCTGTGGAAAAAGAGTGTCTTGCCATAGTGCGGGCCCTAAAGAAGTTAGAGCCATACTTATATGGGCAGCATTTTGAGGTACAAACTGACCACAACCCTCTGGTTTGGCTGATGCAAATGGGAAAAGCTAATGGTACACTATTAAGATGGAGTCTTGTCTTGCAATGGTATGACATGACTATCTTACATAGGGCTGGAGCGACCAATCAGAACACAGATGGCCTGTCACGTCTATATGAGGAGTGAACTGACTTGGGGAGCTCATTCCATGCAGGGGATAGAGCCCCCAAGTTCAATCTAGGTGGAGAGGATTGTGACGCTTGGCCAGCTGGTTATGATTGCTGTAAGATATTTGTAATATAAAAATATAGTATGTGAGTCTGTGATTCTGGGGGTGCCCCCCCTTCAAGTTTCACTGAAGCCACAGGACAGATTAAAGTGATGAAGAGATCTCTTTCATGTAATTAACTTCCTTGAAAAATTGTATTTTATGTCTTTTTTATGACATGCTTTGAAGTTGGGAAGCTAAATATACATTTTATTACAGGTCAGGACATGGCTATCTTGCATCTAGGTGACAAACTGCAGAGTTGTAATAACTTTTGATGTTCCTTGGGAAAACAGGAATTAGTCACCAGTCCAAAGGAAAGGCTTGATTAAAGATTGTAATAATTTGTGAAATGAGTTTTTGCTGATGTCACATTATTTAATAAACCTACTGATAGGACAACATGTTTGTATTTTTTCAAGTCTAATAAGGAGGCGCTAGATGACTCACCAAGGGGGTGGGGAGATGGAGTTGAAATGTATCCTTGTAACTGGGGAATATGAGATATTCCATCTTGGGACTCTAGAAAGACACACAGCTCTGATAAGCACTTAGAGGTAATACATTAGATAGAAAAGATCTAAACTGTATGTTGGTAGGAGTTTGTCTGTAGTTTTCTTTGCTTTTCTTTTAAGTGATTGTATGCTCTTTGATACATTGTTCTGTGTTTACATTTTTCATATTTTTATCATCTTTTAGTAAAATACTTTTTATTTGAAAGACTGCCAGGATGTCTCTCAGTTCTTTTTGCATGTGACGTATAGAAGAATAAGTCTGACAAAAACTGTTCAACAGCTTGATGGTGTTACTAAACTGGGAAAACATAAGAATATACCTAAGGTCTTTTACAGAGTTTAAGGGTTCATTTTGGAAGCCTCGCTTGGTGCCCCAGGTGAAAAATTGTACTGCAATCACCAAAGAGGGTACGTATATGAGCCTGTACATTGGGTATGCTAGCATAAGGTTCACAGTTTGAATCCCCCCTGAACTTGAGATTAATGATGTTTCAGACCCACAAGCAGACAGAGGGTTATTCTGTCTGTTACCTATTTACATTACTGTGCTCGGAGGTTGGCACTGTGGGAGCAGAGGGTCTGACCTGCTGAGTGTGTTTGTGACAATGGTCAGGTTCCACCCTTTGCAAGAAGTAAGCTCTGAAGGCCTGGCAGCGATGTTTGACCTATCGGTGCTTCCTGAAGCAAGCAATTACCCAGATGTCTTGGTGCTGGCTTATAATAAGACCATTTCTACAGCTCTGGATGACACTGCTCTCGTCTGTGTTCATCCTCTCTCCCTTCGCCCTCGGTACCCCTGGTTTGATGGGACCTTGAAGGAGATACGGTGACAAGGACAAAGACTAGAGCATGGCTGGTGGAAATCCACCCTAGATGCCTACCACCTTAGATTGATGGAACGTTACCAAGTCTATCAATCTGCAATCACCTGTTAGAAGGCAGAGTTCCTGTCCAGGGAGATTGCGGCTGCTCAGAACCGACCAGCTCAGCTCTTTCGAACTGTAGACAGACTGTGCAACCCAGCCTGCCTGCAGGTTTGAAGAGTATTTTCACAAGTGGAGTGTGATGAGATTGCTAGATTCTTTGCAGCTAAGGTGGCTGACATCAGGGCAGAGCTCCAACCAGCACACTCTATGGGAGATGCTATGGATCGGCACCTGGGCACTGTCCCTCTGTTCTCCTGGAGTACCTTCAATCAGCCAGAGTTCATTGATGTCATGTGGATTGTCCAGGGTATGCTCCCTAAATGCTGTAGTTTGGATCCGGGCCCTCCTACCCTGATTACGGGCTGTTGTGATACTATTGGCCCAGTCCTAGCATGGATAGTCTGGTGCTCCCTTGAGATGGGTGAGTTTGCTAGCTCCCTGAAGGAGGCAGTGGTAACACCCCTGCTGAAGAAAGCTTCTCTGGACCCAGACTGCCCTGCCAACTACAGACCAATTTCTAACCTTCCCTTTGTATGGAAGGTGATTGAGAAAGTAGTGGCACTACAGCTGGAGAACCATTTGATCATCCATGACATCTATGAACCTCTCCAATCCGGTTTCTGAAAGAGGCATAGTACTGAGACTACACTGGTTTGGGTGCTCAATGATCTCCTGATGGTGAGAGATCAGAAGAACAGCTCCATCTTGGTTCTTCTCGATCTCTCATCAGTGTTTGGCACTGTGGACCATGGGGTTCTTCTCAAACGCCTGAGGTTCATCTGTGGCCTGTCTGGTACGGTCCTCAAGTGGTTTAAATCCTTCCTCACTGGCAGAACTCGGGGTGGTGTCGGGGATTTATTCCTACGACCCAGTCTCTGTGTTATTATGTGGGGTATCTCAGGGTTCGGTGTTGTCCCCCATGTTGTTTGCAGTGTACGTGCTTCCCCTCTGAGACATTGTAGGAAGGTATGGGCTGAGGTTTCACTGCTATGCTGATGATACTCAGCTGTACCTATCTTTGGCACCTGACCAGGATAGAGCTTTCTCGGTATTTAACAACTGCCTTGCTGAAATTCAGGGTTGGATGAATTTGAGCTGGCTGAAGTTGAACTCGGAGAAGACTGAGGTGCTGGTTGTGGACCTGGGTCATTGGGTAGAGGAGTTGGGAGTGGGTTTGCCTTTGGAACTTTTTCTTGGAGGCTCCCAGTTCCTTACCTCTGAATGGGTGCGAAACCTGGGGGTGATTTTTGACGATGGGTTGACACTGCGATCGCAGGTGTCGGCAGTTGTAAAATCTTCATTTTATCACCTGAGGAACATCTCCTGGGTTAAACACCTAGTTCTGTTCGGTGATCTGCCTATGTTGGTACATGCCTTTGTGATCTCGCACCTTGATTATTGCAACTCCCGTTATCTAGGGCTACCTGGGATTGCTATCCGCGCTTGCAGCTGGGGCAGAACGCTGCAGCCCAACTATTGATGGGAACTCCCCGGAATTGTTACATCTCTCTGGTGTTGCATAAACTGCACCGGCTATTGGTGCAGTGGTGGATCACCTTTAAAGTTGGACTTCTGACTTATAAAGCCCTACATGGACTGGGTCCTGACTACCTGAAAGAACTTCTGGTTCTGTACTGCCCCGGGCGATCGCTCCGCTCAGCTGATGAGGGGTTGCTAGAGATTCCAAGGGTTTCTTTAAAATCTTCAGGGGCCCATGCATTTATGTACGTGGCCCCAGCCCTTTGGAATTCTCTACCCTGTCATCTTCAGGAGTGCATGACCGTGGATGGATTTAAACAGGCCTTAAAGACCCACTTGTGGCACCCGAGCCTACTCGGTATGCCGTTATTTATATCTTGAACTTTATGGAATCCTGTATTTAACTGTTTTTATTGCATTCTGTTTTATTGTATCTAACCTTATTGTAAGGCGCCTTGATTTTTAGAAAGGGGCATTATAAATAAAGCATTATTACTATTATTATTTCATTCTGAGTATATTGGTGTACATGCATGTCTGAGGGTGTGTGTGAGTCTCTGTATGTATGTGTATTTGAGGGTATGTGTGTCTCAAGATATGTGTGTGTGTTGTCTGTCAGTGCAAGGCTTTTGTTCGACCTTGTGGGTCTGTGTGAGGGAGTGCTCATCCAGACAAGTGCATGTTAGCCTATTAGAAGTGGCTCAAACTTACTGAAGATTAAATGTAAGGAAAACTGAGGCATGGCGGTTCCCAAGTATTTTTATTAGTTTATGCAGGTAATTCAGTGTAGAATAAAATTCCAAAAATACATTTTCTTATTGTCTTTCTCCTCCAATTTTTACCCCCTTCCCACAAACAGCTGGGTTATGCCCTCCTTTAGTGGACAACAACCCTATGCTCACCGAAGTAACTTCTCCACTTGGATGCCTAGTCTGCTTATGTTGCATCTGGATGGCCTTATCTCCTCCTTCACTGACAAACCCTGGCCTGAGTCTTCTTCATTTGTACTACCCTCTTCTGGCCAGCTCAGTATCCTTGCCAGGTGAGTGCCACAGAATCAGACCCCCACCCTTGGACTTACACTCCCAACCCACAATACAGAGGGCAAGCTCCTCTCTTCAGGGCTTTCATCCCATGAAGACATTCTGTTTTACTCCAACGGTGGGGAAAAAAGACCAGAGCAGCCCTAATCTGTGTGAAGAGAAGTGGCCACCCATATCATCTGCCCAGCCACACTGATTTTCTCCCTCTTCTTCCCTCCCACCTCCCTCACAGTACTAGGTTTGCTTACCATGCCTAACCTTTGAATGCCTTTCCTGGCTTGCAATGCAAGCTTCAAGGCTATGACAGCAGCCACCATACAATGCACTGTGTTATCAGACATCCTACCCTCCCTGGCGTCTGAGAGCTCTGGCTCAGCAGCATTCCCACAGCTTCTCCTAAAATACATTTCATATTAATCCTTCTACCTAGGTTACACATGCCAGAGGGTATAATATTGACATTTACAAATGTCTTTGCTTCACATAATCATGTGTTTGAAGCCACCCAAGGCATGCACATAACTCATTATTATGTGTAAGCCCTCACCCCTGCCTTTTTTAGCAGAATGACAGGTGGCATGCTGTTGAAGCTGACAGCAGTACCTGGTGGGGACCTGGGTTCAGGGAGGATGAGGTTACTCAGCACAGGGGGACCTAGGTTTGGCTACTCTGCACAGGGGCACCCAAGTAAATCCAAACACAGGAAGCAATAACTGTAATGTCCAGAACCAGGAATGGTATTCTTCAGTGTGGCTTTTATTCACATCCAAGCTGAACAAACAAAGCATAGACGGACCCCCATGGTGCTACATTTCCTGGTAATGCAGATTAGAGACAACAGAACACTTTATCACTATTTCCAGCCCTCAGGCTCTAAACCCCCAGGCACACAGCCCGGACTTGCACGCAGCTTTGGGTACACAGCCCAACTTGTACACACTTGGGTTTTCCCACAGGTCTGGCTCCCCCGCCGGCCACTTGGTCCGCAGTCCATTTGAGGAATGAACCAATTATCCTGTTGTGGCTCCCCAAACCACACTACAGTCTGCAACTCTTAGAGAGAATTTTCCTTATAATCCCACGTCTCTGGGTACTTCCCCCATCACTGGCCAAGTGCCTGAGGCAAAGTAGAAATCCACAGAAGAAATCCCCCCCCACCTCCAGCTCCCACAGCCCATACCTGGCCATTTCTCTGGAAACTGAATAATTCCTGTACTGAACTTTTAAATGTAGATTAAGGGTAGACGTCTGTCACATCACCTCTACATATTATTTGCATCCCAACTAACTCTGGAACTTGAAACTACTTTTACTTTGCTTAGCCCATTTCTCTAGGCTTCTCAATATTTAGTAGTTCAATCCCCACATTGTCACACAAGTCCCAGCGTGAAAAAACATATGCCCTTTTAGCCAGAGCAGATACTCACCCTTCGTTGCAGGTGCCCCACAGGCGACTCACAAATCTTCTTTTCTCCCAAATAAATACTGGAACAAACAGGCAGCTTTTCCTCCACAAGCAGAACTAGGGGGTTGCCCCAGGAATCTGCAGGGAAACCTTCTCTCCCTCCCCCCCCCGGAGGGAAGGGGCACTGAGACCTGAAAACAGCGGTCTCCACCACTTCAGTACTCTTATGTGTCTCTCTTTAAGGCGGAGACACACACCCTTTTACTTAAAAGTAGCCCTCTGTCAGGGCTGAGGCTCCTAGAGCCTTCACTGAGCTGCTTTTCCAGCAAGCTCCCAACTTCTCACACACTCACTGAAGACAAACTGAAGCACTCACTTCAAAACTCCCAACGTTCTATCTAACTCCCTTTGCTGCAGATTCCAATGTGGCTCATGCAGCTACGATAGTTCTATTGGTGATGTCATCCCTCAGTCTCAGCTGAGACTGAGAACAGAGTGAGACAGTGTGAAACCCATTTAACTGGAGTTTCACACGCTGCCTTCCCTGCCTACCACTAGGTCTTACTGGGATTCTAGTAACCCCGGGTAACAAGGGGGTTACATATGCATAGCCTGTATTTTGTATGTAAGCAATAGCAGACATTAGGGTGTGTGCTTATAGTACAATCATATGATTTGGGTGTGTCCTGTCCTGTTTGTCACCAGATTAAGCTGCACTTAAGAAGTGGCGATATTACAGCAATAGTGGGATACTGGTCAGGGTTTATGTGGCATTACACAGTGATGTCCCCTAAATAAGCTATCTGATTGGCCAACTACCATCCTTTTGCATGAGTAAATTTCTGTATAACTCATGCTTAAAGAATAAACTGACTGCATCACATAAACCAAAAGTAAAAGAAATCACTGCACGCTGCCCGACTCTGAAACATAAGCAAAAGTCCACCATCTTGTTTTTCCACTAATGTGATTGCAAGCCACTGATAGCACTACTGACCCCCCCAAAAAAGATATAACCCCCTTCGGTGCCTTACCTGAAAGTCCTCCCATTTTTCTGCCTTCCTCCAGGCATTCTCCCGATGTTCCCCCCCAACGGTCACCACCAAAGCCCAGGCTTCCCCAGCCAGCCCCTGTGTTTATATGAGCCCCACTGGGCTCTCAAGATGTGTCTGAGTGGTCGGCATGTTTGCTTTGGGCCGCCACTTGCACCACTGACAGGATGCACTGCTTATCCAACTGCTGGTTGCGGTGAAAATCCTGGAGGTGTTTCTGTGGTTCCCAGGTGCTGGTATTTGGTTAAAAGGCATCGGGAACACCAACAAAGGCCCCAAAAGTGATTTAAATAAATAAATAGGCAGATGCCTGAAGCACTGCCTCTGGGCATCAGTACAGAAGCTAAAGGGCAAAGGTCAGGGCGGTGAAGCCCTTAATGAATTTTAATGAGCCACTTATGTGTTTTCCAGGGCACTATGTTTAAAAGGTAGCGACTCAAAAATGGAGCACAGTTAATTCAAATAATTGTGTGCAGGAGGGAAATGCTGAGGCTATAAGCTAAAGGGGAAAATGCATAAATATAATGTTTATTCTGGCTGCACCAGAACTCTGATCTTGGGACTGCAGTGAAATGTATGTGTGGGACTATGCTTTAGCCACCATTGTGCAGCCCTATAGCCAATCAGAAGTCTGGACCTTGGACCAGAGACTTTTGGGGAATTAATAAAGACTTATGGGGGGGTGGGTATAGGAGGAACTTTTTTAGGCACCAAAAGGTAGACCAATTAACTGATTGGAACTGTTCAGGACATTTTGGCAGCCAATAGTATCTCTGGACCTAAACCTCATATAAAAGGTGATAACTGCTCAAAAAAGTCAGATTTGCCCAGGAGTTCAGTGTGTGTATGCCTCTGGGGAGCCAGCCAGCTCTCAGAGTTTAGGCCTAGTAGGGCCTAGACTTTTTCATTTGTTTAGTCTGTGGGTTTGAAGTGTCCAGTCGGTGCAGCTGCGGCTTGCAGCAGCAGGGGATCTGGTTTACAAGCCAGTAGAACAGGATCCACCTGCAACCTGCCTGGAAGGACCAGAGAAGGACAAGCCTTAGATATAAATGTGCATAGTTTGCTGAAGTGTTTGCATGGCCAGTCAGTTTGAGATGCCTGGTTTGCACATTTCAGCCCTGAATCAGTTAAGCGTCCGACCATTTGTTCCTGCATCACCCGACCAGCTTCTCAACAAGGACCATGAGGGAAATCATCCTTCAGCTTCATGAAACATCTGCGCCAGGTCTCATTTCATCGGATCATCTTTTTTTCTAGGTACAGTAAGTAGCAATCAGGGTAGCTGCCTGCAACATATTTAAATTGTCATTGTGCTACCACTTGAGTTCAACTTCACCATTGGTTTAGGGGTTCAAAAGAGTGGGTCATCCGGCCCCGGAATACAAATATTTCAATTGTGCATGGCAAGTTATCATTTCTTTTTTCCATCAAGGGTCCCAACGACAGCTTCAACCCCGGGCACCATTTAGCTAGCCTGTTTTTCCATCTGGGTAGTTTAGCAAAAGAAGGCAGCTCCGGTACTGCTGTGCAGTGCCAATATGGACATTCAATACAAAAAAACAAGGCAGCACCAACAAACCCGATGCAATTATATTTATTTCTGAACTCTTAGTTCATACAGCTCTTCAATTGTCCAGAGTGTTAGTGCATAGTGCACCCTCCTCAACTGCCTCGACCAGTTTTGAGCATGCACTCTTCCTCAGGGAGGCAGGTCCCTAGTGGTCACAAACTATATATACATAAATTACTAATGTGCTAGGCATCACTCAATTAGTGACATTCAAAAGAACCATATGCAAATTAAAAATAAAAATAAATCTTACACTTGAACCAGTAAAGCAAACTCAGGTACTGACAATGCATGATTATTTTCACAAAAATGTATAAGACACATTTCTATTCAT
The DNA here is from genome assembly GCA_016271365.2 of Neoceratodus forsteri. Taxonomy (NCBI): domain Eukaryota; kingdom Metazoa; phylum Chordata; order Ceratodontiformes; family Ceratodontidae; genus Neoceratodus; species Neoceratodus forsteri. The sequence continues at coordinate 518,147,838 of CM028137.1, forward strand.
AACATCCTAGTAAATATAGTTTCTATATCCAAAATATTACTTATATATGGGAGGTCAAAAGGTCACCAAGAATTTCCAAACAAAATGTATTGTCTAAAAGGATAAACAGATTTTGTAAAAAGTTTATTTCTTTTTCCTTTTTAAATTATTTTGTTACTTACTCCTTCTAAATATATTGTCCAAACCTATATACTGTCCCAGTATGTTAGTTATTAGACAATTCTTTGTCACACTGAAAGCTGGAAATATTCTCTGTCATTTACAATGTAACCCCCTTGTTCCCCGGTTTACTAGAATCCCACTTAGAACCAGTGGCATGCAGGGAAAGGCAGCTTGTGAGACACCAGTTAAATGGGTTTCACACTGTCTCACTCTGTCTTCAGTCTCAGCTGAGCTAGAGGGATGACATCACCATAGAATTCTCGCAGCAGCATAAGCCACATTGGAATGCAGCAGCAGGGGTTAGTGTTAGAACTTTGGGGAATTCAAGCCAGTCTTGAGGAGTCTGCAGTGGAGTCTTGTGAGAGGAAGAGGTGTGCTGCAGTTCGCAGCCCCTCAGAGTCTAGCTCTGATTTAGAGCTACATCAGAAAGTGGGTTGTGTGTTCTCACCCTAGAGAGGAACACAGAAGAGACCAGAAGGAAGTGGTAGAGACTGTTCCAAGTGTTGTTCCAGTGTCCCATCCCTGGAGGGATGGGGAATTCCAGCATTTCAGGGGCAATCCCCTGGCCCTGCCTGGAAAGGGAAAAGCTGTCTGAAAATGGGAATTGTTCTGAGATCCAGAGAATTTGTTGTTTCCTTTGAAAGAAACCCTGGGGCACCTGCATACCACGGTGAGTCTGCTCTGATATAGAGCCCATGTTCACTAACAGAGAGTTGTGTAAAAGTATCTGCCTACTGTGGGGTCAGGAGAAGACTAGCCAAGTACAGTGCTTTTAATTTGTGTATGGCTTGGATGATCTGAAACAGTGGGGGTCTAAGGAATGGGCATAGGCACTTACAGAACGTTTTAAAGTCAGGACACCACCTGAATACAGTGTAGAATGTTAAATGTGATATACATTTCGAGATAGCATCTACAACCAGTAGTTCGAAGAAAGGTGTTGTTCCAAAGGAATGGCCAGGTATAGATTTGGGAACAAGAGGTGGGAGACCCCCATCTGGAGTAACCAGGTTTACCTCTACGGGTTCTGTTTGGGCACCTACAGCTTTCTCCCAGGCACTTGGTCAGTGTCTGCAGAAAGTACCCAGACGTGGGATTATGGATGATTTTCCCTTTAGAGCTAGAAAGTGCTCATGGGTGGTTTAGGGAGCCACCATCAAACTCCATGCTATGGAAAGTGTCCAAGTACTGGCCGGGGTGCCATGTCAAGGAATCAAAGTAGAAGAGTACTAGTTTAGGCCATGTGAACCCAGAGTAGTTCAGAACCTAAGGGTTTTCCAGTAGTGAAGAAGATATGCTCTGTCCTCTGTAAATCTGCATTACTAGCGAGTGTAGCCCTGTGGGGGTCCATCTTTGCTTTGTTATTCTCTGTGTTGATGTGAATAAAAGCTGCACTCTAGAATCCCATTCTTGGTTTGGACATTTCAGTTATTGCTTCCTGTGTCCGGAGTTACTTGGGTTCCACTAGCCAGGAGTACAAACCTAGCCAAACTGCTGAGCAAATTTTTTCTCTCCAAACCTAGAGTAGCCTAGGGAACGGGGTTACACCAATATATTTCCTGTATATTTTGTGCTGATCAGCATTCATGTACAGTTGAGAGTATAACCAAAAAACAATGTGCTTCCCAAAATGTCACTTAACTTTTAAGCCTCAATAGAGTTTGTACATCAGGCCCATTTTAAATGTTAATTAAATCCAGTAAGATTTGCAGATATAAATGTGATGATTTGCTTATGCACATTCCACATTTTGGGCTTAAAATATTTTCTCAGCAGTTTTTATTTAATTGAGGACTTAATCTACCAGAAAAAAAGGAAAAATAAGGGAGGTGTAATTAGCAAAATATAAAAAAGGAGGAAATCATTTTTTATATACAACAGATACTGTTGATTTTTTAAAGGTGAAAAATCCAATAAGAAGCACTATTTATATGCTCCCTAAAATTCACAAGTCCTTAGTAGACCCTCCTGGTAGACCCATAGTGGCAGGGATTGGCTCAATTATTGAGCCACTGTCACAATGTGTGGATTTTTACATCAAAGATTTGGTCAAAAGCATGCCATCTTATGTTAAAGATACAACTGATGTCCTGAACCTGATTAAAGAGGTAGAAATGGAAGAACATAGTCTTTTGTGTATGATGGATATGGAATTCCTCCACACAAATAGTCCACACAGTGAGGTCCTTGATGCACTAAGCCAATGCTTAGGTAATAATGAGGAGCTCAGTATGGGACAGAGGGAATTCATTTTAGAATGTGCTAGAAAAGTCTTGCAATGCAATGTGTTTACTTTTCAAAAGAATGTGTGCCATCAGACCAAAGGAACAGCAATGGGGGCAACATTTGCCCCCAATTATGTCAACATTTACCTTGGCACTTGGGAGAGGGACATTGTTCTATCGCCACTGCACAACCCTTATTTTGAAAGGATAGTCACACGGAGACACTTGATAGATGACATCCCTCCTTATTTGGAAGGGGGATGAATCACATCTTAGGGATTTTGTTTCCTTTCTGGAACATTCGAATAGGAACCTTAGGTTCAAAATGGAGACAGATAGACATACTGTCAGTTTTCTGGACCTGCAGATCACAAAGGCAGAAAATGGTAGATTGGAGACTGATCTGTTCAGAAAAAATACAGACAGAAACACCATATGTCTCCCTTCTAGGTGTCACCCAAGACACATGATAAACAACGTACCAGGGGCTCAGTTCTTAAGAATTACAAGGAACTGTTCCACAGAAGAAAAATATATAAAACAAGCATACAATATGGCACAAAGATTTAGGGACAGGGGATATAAAACCACGTCTATACAAAAGGGTAGAGAAATGGCATCCCTTAGGGACCGTGAGAGTTTACCTGTAGATGTCAATAAAGAAAACTCAGGACAGGAACCCATATGAATGAATTTTGTCTCAGCCTACACCAAAAAATCCCACATGGTTAAAGACATCCTGAATAAACACTGGGGAATTTTACAAACTGATCCACTGTTGGAAAACGCAGTTCAAACTCCCCCTAAAATGGTATACCGATGGAGTCCCAACCTCTGTGATAAGTTGGTTCACAGTTTACAACCTACACCTAAAAGAGAAACATGGTTACCACAGGTTCCAAATGGTTCCTTTAGGTGCGGTCACTGTATACACTGTGAAACAACAAAGAAAACGAATACATTCACGTAATTTAACTGTACATCCACACATCAGATTGGTCAATTTATTAACTGCTCATTCACTTCAGTAGTATACCTTGCAACATGCAAATGCAATGCATTTTATATATGTAAAACTAGAAGAGCACTTAAAACCAGGATAGGGAAGCACAAGTCAGCAATCAGGAATGGAAACCTTAAAAACGCCTTAGCAAAACATATTAGCCAGAGTCAAAACATAACAGAACTTGTATTTCACTTCTGTGGCATAGAAAAGGTCCAACTGGGTGAAAGGAGAGGAGATATTGAGAACAGGCTTCTGGAAACAGAGGCATTTTGGATTTTGCAGTTGAAAGGGAGACCAGGTCTGAATGATGGCATTAGTGTAGTACCTTTTTTAAGGAAGAAAATAAACTGAAATGTTCTTTTTAAAAAGAAACCTGCAATGATAGTCCTGTTACAAAGAACTTAAGTTACTGAAGACTGCATAATGATTCATATGAATATGTTTGGACACTGCATGTTGTATATAAAAAAAAATACTTCCTCCTTTTTTATATTTTGCTAATTACACCTCCCTTATTTTATCTTTTTGTCTGGCAGGTTAAGTCCTCAATTAAATAAGAACTGCTGAGAACATTTTTTAAGCCCAAAATGTGGACTGTGCATAAGCAAATCATCATATTTCTATCAGCAACTCTTACTGGATCTAATGAATGTTTAAAAAGGACCTGATGTACAAATTCTATTGAGGCTTAAAAATTAAGTGACATTTTGGGAAGCACACTGTTTTTTGGTTATACTCTCAACTGTACATGAATGCTGATCAGCACAAAATATACAGGAAGTATATTGTAAATGACCAAGAATATTTCCATCTTTCAGTCTGACAAAGAATTGTCTAATAACTAACATACTGGGACAGTATATAGGTTTGGGAAATATATTTAGAGGGAATAAGTAACAAAGTAATTGAAAAAGGAAAAAGAAAGAATCTTTTTACAAAATCTATTTATCCTTTTAAACAATGGCCCAGATATTCAAAAGGGTTGCGCATGGCGCAACAGTGTTGCTCCATGCACAACCCACTGATGCGCCCGGTGCGATGTTTAAAAGGAAAAGTGCACCTGCACAAATCCCGATGCGCGGGCGCATCAGTAATGTATGCAGGCACAGGTGGGGGGGCGTGCCCATGCATAAACTGCACAGCCCGATATTCAGCCCGGGCTGTGCAGAGTTATGCAGGCGCAACCCCTACCTGCGCCTGCATAAAGGAACAAATTGAGGGCCACCCACAGGTGAGCTGCCACATTGCAGGGCGCAACACAGCAGCTTCCACCTGTGGGTGGCCCTGGACTTGTTCCCACCGCGCCTGGTGGCACCCCCCCATGCCCTGATTACGGGCTGAAGTGTAACCCCCCCATTAGCCCAATCTCAGGCATAATAGTAGTCTCCCACCCATTAGCCCGATTGGGGCATAATAGTAGTCTCCTCCCCATTAGCCCGACCGTGGACATAACTGAAACTGTCCCCGAGTAGCCCGATCGCGGGCATAACTGAAACTGTCCCCCGAGTAGCCCGATCGGGGCATCAGACCTCCCAAAGCCCAGTATCCTGGTGGTCCAGTGGACTGCGAGCACCGATCGTGGGCGGCATCCACACCCATGTGAAATCCTGGTGATCTAGTGGCCCCACCCCACCCACCACGGAACCCACCACCCGCTCCCCGTCAGCGCGGCGGGTGGCAGCACCACCAGCCTGCTGCCCGCTGCCCGCCGACTGACAACTAGGTGGGGCTACTGCGCCCATTGGTTGAGACATGAGCCAATGGGCGTGTGCAATACCTGACAAGTCAGTCCAGATATATGAATGAATGACAGCAGTGTGGGTTATATATTCAAAGAAGTTGCGCTATAGCGCAACTCCATGAATATCACCCTGGTCACACCCCTGCGCAACTATATTGAGCGGCGCAAGGGCTTGCACCACAAAATGGCGCAGTTTGAATATCTGGGCCAATAAGTTTTGTTTGGAAGTTCTTAGTGACCTTTTGACCTCCCATATATAAGTACTATTTTGGATATAGAAACTATAGTCACTAGGATGTTATGACTAGAAATGTGTTTTATACATTTATTTGAAAATAATCATGCATTGTCAGTACTTGAGGTTGCTTTACAGGTTCAAGTGTAAGATTTATTTTTTATTTTTAATTTGCATATGGTTCTTTTGAATGTCACTAATTGATTGATGTCTAGCACATGTTAGAATTTATGTACATATAGTTTGTGACCACTAGGGACCTGCCTCCCTGAGGAAGAGCACGTGCTCGAAACTGGTCAGGGCAGTTGAGGAGGGTGCACTGTGCACTAACACTCTGGACAATTGAAGAGCTGTATGAACTAAGAGTTCAGAAATAAATATAATTGCATCGGGTTTGTTGGTGCTGCCTTGTTTTTTTGTACTGAATTTCCATCTGGGTACCCAGAATATTTTTGGGACTGCAAAGTGGGACTCTATGCTTGCCAGTATCCTGGCTCAACCCAGAAATGCCAAAATCATTTAACCAGATTTGCCCCCTCCCTTGTTATGCTCCCCTTAAATAAATCTGATTACTATTTCAATGTTATACTGCCTTACGCCTGTTTTACTGGTCTAACTGATATGGTGTTTGGGATATTTTTGAATATGCATGCCCATTACTGTTGTTTTGCAGGGGGTTCCCAGAGGTCTTACTGAAGCCCAAAAACTCAGTAAGTGGTAAGCTTGTGAGTGTATTGCTTATGTGGGGAGAAAACTGTATGGCGAATACTGCAAGTGATGACTGTTCATTCCAAGGCATTGGGCCACTAGGTGGGTGGTGGGTGGTAATAGTGTCCTGGAGGGCTATACCAGAGCAGTTAAGCTACCCCAATACCATTTCTCTGGGTGGAGGCACCCATTCACAGAACTCAAGCCCCTCAACCTGTGCATAGCCACACCGGTGGGGTAGTAGCCCTTAGAATAGCGCCACCTAGGGGTTACATCTTTGGAGGTACCGATGGGATTAGCGCCCCCTAGTGGCCAAAATGCAAAATTACAAATTTTAAAATGAACACTGGCATCAAAATGGAACACATTTCTGATGAGAGTTGGAACTGCTGAAATTAACACTTCTGTACAGTATTTACTTGATTGGTGTGAGGCAAATGAGGTAAACCCCCATAAGGCTTTAATGTTTTTAGACATTCCCAGGGGCACAAGTAAGGACACCATTGAGGGAGCTTTGAACCCCATAAAATGCCTTGGTAAAGCTGCAGTGAGGGCTCGCTTGGTGGGCAGGACTAATCAAACTGTAATGGCACTGGTGAAATGTAGTCTTCCTATAGATCCCTCCAGAGTGCCCCCTGAGGTTATGTTGGAGGAACCTAAAATGGTGTTGAGAGTTGTGCACATGTTCAGTGTCACAGCTAGGGCTGAAGAACCCCCCCAAAGCTGAAGGGTTAAAAGATAAAATTGTCAAACTGTTACAAACTGGGGAGGGGGGGTCAAACTATAGGGGACTTGAAAATACTGTTTGACACTCCCCAAGGTACCCCCTCCCCAAAGTCACCCTCAGCACTTGCGCCTGCTGCTGCCTCTACGCCCGCACCTATTTCTGCAACTTCACTAGCTCCTGTGCCCATATCTACTTCTGCGTCTGCCCCAGTAGTGACACCCTGACTGCTCCAGCTCCTGCTCTCCTTTATGTGCCTGCAGTCAGCAATGAATCTTATCACAGGCTGAGAATGTTTTTGGGCACCATCCCCATGCCAATTGGGGAAGATAATTTAGAGATCTGGATGTACTCTGCTACTATCCTAGTGCAGGACTGGCAATGCTCTGAAGCTGAAAAAAGAAAACGCTTAGGGGGAAAGCCTCTGGGGACCTGCTATAAATGTTATTCGATCTTTGAGGGCCACTAACCCAAATGGCAGTGCCCAGGAGCACCTGACTGCTCTGGTGTGTGTCTTTGGGAGCACTGACACTGCTGAGGAATTAATGTGGAAATTCAAGGCTGTTAGACAAAGACAAGGTGCACCACTGTCAGCTTATCTAACCCGAGTAGAAAAGTTACTGCCAAAAACCTTCAGGAAGGGAAGGGAGGTGTGTCCCCCAGTGAGCTAGACCAAGTTAGACTGGACCACATACTCAAGTCTGCTAAGTATTCGAACTGGGTACTACTTAAGTTGCGATTACACAATTGAAGAGCTAATCCATCCCCCCCACTACGTGCTTGTAAAAGAAGTCTGGGAAGTTAAGGAGGAGGAGAAGGAAGACTCAGGGGACCCCTGTGCTACTGTGGCCACTATCAGCTCTATTCCAGACAGAGGGATCATCCATGATGGTGCTGGACTCAAGAAATTCTTAAAGAACTTTGAGAATTGAAAGCTGGAGTTATGGCAAACATTACTTCTGATGAAGTCCAGGATGCTCAGAGGAATGCATCAGCCATGGGAGTGGGCGCCTGTGCCCAAGCCCCTTCTACAGTGAGCAGCTTAGAGATTCAACTGAGTAAATTGTTAGCGATGATGAAGGAACTGATGTGGCATAGTGTACCTGCTGAACAAGAATTCACTGCTGCAAGTGCTCCTGTTCAAGCTACCAATATGCATCCACTGTCACCTTCTAACCAGGAATCTCAGCCAAACCGTGATGTGCCAACACAGCTGAGGCAGCCCCAAGAAACTGTATTTTGCTATAAATGTGGTAAAGACGGTCACGTGACGCGGGAGTGCCGTTCCAGAGATAACCCTGGCAGGGTAAGAGATAGATTCCTAGTGGAGAGGCATTCGAGGTGAGGGGGTAGCAGTGGAACTCCAGCCCAGTCACATCAAATTGTATATATCACAAGGTCAGCAGTCCAAGTTCCTGACAATTCCTTCTTGAACTGTTCGGACTTGGTAGGCCCGTCTATGGAGACTACAGTAAATGCGAAGATTCCAGTGCGAGCCGTCCTAGGTTGCAGGTCTCAGGTCACAACAATTTTTAAAGACTGGTATGACAAGCACCTTTCTGACCACCCCATTCAGACTCTTGAAGGACTACATGTATGGGGGTTAAGTGAAACATCCTACCCCTATCTTGGTTACTTAAAAGTATGGCTCTTGTTCCCCTCGTCTGTGGCCGGCATGAGAGATCCAGTGGAGACCTTGGCTTTGATGTGTCCTCCCTCTGGATTGCACCATGAAGTGCCTGTAATAATTGGTACAAATGCATACATGTTCAGCTGCCTTGCTCAGTTATGCCAGGAAAAGCAGTAAAACAAGCCTGGAAAAGCTCTGAATGTCTGCACACTAGTCCAAAAAGCATATACCCAACAGCAGTTTGAACCAAAAGATCAGGATGAGCCTGTCAGGATTGTCTGGAAAAAGGACCCTTCTGCCATCCTCCTCCCTCCAAACTCTGAATGTACTGTCAGTGGTGAAATACGGCTGCATAAAGACATGACAAACAAAATACTGATGTTGGTTGTCCCAGAAGAGGGAAAGCTGCCTGCAGGGTTACGATCAAGCCTAGTGTGCTACCTGTATGCACCCATGCCTATGCAAGAAGAGTTGTGCTACACCTACAAAATATCATGGATCGAGAAGTCAAGGTAAACCGAGGTTGCACACTGGCAAAAGTATACTGTGCTGACACTGCTGTGCTGCCATCCAAACGTTCACCTCATGCCGCATGTGAACTCTCGCCTGATATGTTTGATTTTGGGGAGTCACCCATACCAACCAGCTGGAGAAACAGGTTACCTACAGGTTTCTTACAGAAAACTAGTAAGAAACTAGCTCAAAGAACTCAAGTATTCTCCCTCCAGGAGTGGGACATCGGATGTGTTGAGGGTGCTGAACACCACATAAGGCTCCACGATGACAGGCCCTTTAGGGAAGGATCTCGATGACTGGCTCCTGCAGACATCGATGATGTCAGATGCTATCTCCAGGAAATGTTGCTGCAGGTATCATACAAGAGTCAAGCAGCCCTTATGCATCCCCGACTGTGGTGGTCCGAAAAAAGAATGGCACTGTGCGAATGTGTGTCAATTGCAGAACACTAAACCGAAGGGTATCCTGTGATGAGGGCGACCGCTATTGAGCACTTTCAAAAAGGGTGATTCAATAACGGTGCCATGTTCACAGGGCTACTGGACAGGGAGGGTGCCCCGGATAGGGGCAGTGAATATAGCGACAGGATGTTGTTATATGTACACACACGGGGGGGACGAGCACGCTGTGCGATGGGTGGAAGGGGAAGGAAGGTTTATGAGGCATACTGTGGTGGTGGGCTGCTGAGCTGGCCCTGTGGTGTGGTGGGTTGGTGGTAGGCTAGGATTGAGATGGTGCTGGGTTCAGTTCTGGGTGCGTGTTTGTTTTATTGCACCAGCCGTGATTTTTTGTCTGCTTGCACCCCCACTGGAGTTGAGAATCCTTTAGTAGGGGGTGTGTGTTGAGGGGGCATGGCCCATGTGTAAAAACCAAAAAACTAGTCTCTGGCACCGTTTGCTGTGCGCTGCGAGTGTTACATTGCTGAAATTGATTTTTGGTGATGTACACTTGCCCTAATGGCGATCACCTTTCCACAATCGCCGTTATGACATGGAATCAACTGAAGGACCATTCCAGATCAATACACCATGCCTCGTATTCAGGATGCCCTAGATTGTCTGAATGGGAGCAAATGGTATTTTATAGTGGATCCCTGGAGTGGATACTACCAGATTCTGATGGCACCAGAAGATGAGGAAAAAGCAGCTTTCATCTGTCCCTTGGGCTTTTATGAATTTCCGCGTATGCCCCAAGGGATATCTGGAGTGCCAACCACCTTCCAGATGCTCATGGAGTGGGCTGTAGGGGACATGAACCTCCTTGAATGTTTGGTCTGCCAGGATGATGTAATAGTTTTTGGTAAGACCCTGGAAGAACATGAGGCTCGCCTGTTCAAAGTCTTAGACCGTCTGGAAAAATTCATTCTCAAGCTGTCCATTGACAATAGCCAATTTTCCAGAAATCAGTGAAGTATGTGGGACACATCGTATCTTCAGAGGGTATACAAACAGACCCCAGTAAAGTCGAGACACTCACCACTTGGCCGAGACCCGCTAACCTTAAAGAACTCCAAAGATTCCTGGGATTCTGTGACTATTACAGGTGATTTGTTAAAGACTATTAAAGACTATACCAAGGTACTTTGGTAGTTCTGGACAAAAGAAGGCGGGTTGCCCATCATGACTGTCCTCCATACACATGGAACATTAACCCAGTCCCTACCCAAACATCCATATATCTAATTTATTTTTGAAAGTTAAGATATTTGTTGAGTCAACTATATCTTGTGGTAAAGTGTAATCAGGCCTTTGTTTAACTTAAGCCAAGGTTACCCTCCTACCAGCCACAAGTGCAGAAAAAATACTGTCAAACAGGGAGACAAGGTTTACTTCAGACCAAATGAACCATTTGGAACAGTTGGACTCCAGAATGTGACACAGCTTTCTATAACATCATCCACTTGCTTACACATGCCCCAGTCTTGGCCTATGCAGATCCCACCAGGTAGTAGGGAGGGCTGGGAGGATACTGGGATGTATAGGGTGAGACATCACCAGCAGAAAACAGGAAGTTGTTATCCCTCTGTACAGACAGTTGGTAAGACCCCATCTGGAGTACAGCATGCAGTTCTGGAGACCCCATCTCCACAAGGACATAGACAGGATGGAGGCAGTCCAGAAGAGGGCAACTAATATGGTGCAGGGTCTGCAAGAGAAGCCATACGAGGAGAGACTAAAGGAGCTTAATATGTATACCCTTGAGGAAAGGAGGGAGAGTGGGACATGATAGAAACTGTTAAGTACCTTAGTGGAATCAACAAAGTCCAATAGGGTAGCACCTTTCAGAAAAAGAGATGTGCAAGAACGAGAGGACACAATCTGAAGGTGGGGGGATGGCTCAGGAGCAATGTGAGGAAGTATTTTTTCACAGAGAGGGTGGTGGATGCATGTAACAGCCTTCCTGAGGTGGTCGTGGGGTCCAAAACTGTGGTAGAGTTCAAGAATGCATGGGATAGACATAAGGCAATTCTTGTGGGGGGGGGTAGGAGGAAATAGGCTGTTGGTTAACTAGGATCTGCAGCTTATCCAATTGGTAGGGAAATGGGCAGACTAGGTGGGCCAAGTGCTCCCTATCTGCCATCAAAGTCTGTGTTTCTATGTTTATGTACTACACACTGATGCCAGCCTGAGTGGCCTTGGAACTGTGCTCTACCGGGAAGGACTGCGCACAGTGGCATTTGTTAGTAGGAGCCTAACACCTTCAGAGAAAAATTACCCTGTACACAAGCTCGAGTTCCTGGCTTTAAAGTGGGCCATAGTTGATCAGTTCCATGAGTACCTGTATGGGACGAAACTTCTAGTAAAGACTGATGACAACCCCCTCATGTATGTTCAAACATCAGCTAAATTGGACACCACAGGTCACAGGTGTTTCTCAGCACTGTCAATTTACAACTACTCAGTTGCATACTGCCCTGGGTTAAACCACACTGATACAGATGCTTTATCTCGGAGGCCAGTTGCTAAATCTGAATGGGTTAAAATGTATGAACAATCAGTCCGAGCTCTTTGTCAAAAGTTTGATCATGAAGAACAGCCTTCTCCTACTACAGTGAACTGCTTAGCTGATTTGTCTGGGACCCCCAGAAACTTGTATTCCAACTGCCTACTGTAACTTTGCAGCTCTGGATCTCAGCACTTTGCCGCAGCTCACCAAAGTTGATGCCATGAGAGAACAATATAGTGATCCTATGATTGAGCCTATATTGAAAGCCATAAGCAAAGAAAAAGATGTATCAACAATGAGAGCTAATGACCCAAGGACTGCCTTGCTATACCGTGAGTGACACAGGCTTAAAGTGAAAGATGGCCTACTGCACAGAGAAGTCACAGTGGGACAAAGTAAAGTTATACGAACACAGTTCGTCCTTCCCAGCAAGTTCAAGCAAATAGTACTAAAGGCCTTACATGACCGAATGGGGTGCTTAGGCAGTGAAAGAACCGTAGACCTTGCAAAAGCTCATTTTTACTGGCCAAAATTGACAGCAGATGTAGAACAGTACATCAAAACTTGCAGCAGGTGCTTACAGAGAAAGGCCCAGCCACTAAAAACTGCCCAGTTGGTAAACATTTCAACTAGTGTCCCAATGGAACTTGTCTGGATAGACTTTTTGTGCTTAGAGCCTGATTCCAAAAACATAAGCAATATTCTGGTAGTGACCGATCATTTTACTTGCTATGCTCAGGCCTATCCTACTAAAGATCAAAAACATCCACAGTAGCGATGGTGCTTGCAGAAAAGTTCTTTGTGCACTGTGGCGCACCTCAGTGCATCCACGCCGACCAAGGGAGAGACTTCAAAAGCAGATTGATTAAGGAAATGCTATCATTATGGGGAGTGATAAAGTCTAGAACCAGCCCTTACCATCCGCAGGGTGATTCACAGCCTGAGCGCTTTAATCGCACGCTACTAGATATGCTGGGCACTCTCCATCCCAAAGGTAAACCTAAATGGAGTCAGCAGGTAAGTTCATTGGTACATGCTTATAACTGCACATGCAATGATGCCACCGGGTTCTCACCCTACAAGTTAATGTTTGGCAGGGAATCTCAATTGCCAGTGGACATATGCTTCAGAGTCTCGCCGGATGGAACACAAGCTGACAACTACCTCCAGTATGTGTGAAAGCTCAAAGATCAATTACATCATACATATCAGTTAGCCTAGACCATGGCTACTAAAGGAAATCTTGCAAACAAAATCAGATATGACAAAAAGGTAAAAGCACAAGAGTTACAATCAGTAGATCGGGTACTTATGAGAAACTTGGGCCTGCAAGGAAAGCACAAAATAGCTGACCAGTGGAGCCATATCCCATATGTAGTCATCAGCAAACTGGATGACCTGCCAGTATACAAAATAAGACCAGAAGGCAATCCTGCAGCAGTAAAGACAATACGCTGTAATCACCTGCTACCAACTGGTCAAGTCATCGTGGGCACAGCACCTCAAAATGATAGATAGGCCTACTGGCAGATCTGCATCAAAAAAGCAGCAGTTAAATCAGTCCTCTGTTCCTCTGTTCCTCAGCAGCCTAAACCTTTGACTAGTGGTGCAGCTGTTAATGAAGACACTAACTCGGACTCTGCAGAAAGTGAACTTGGTTCTGAGTATTACCCTTCTCTCTAGTTGTCACAGCTGTTTCAAGGAATCCCTGCTGTTAACAAAGGTAATGACTCTGAAAGTCCAGAATTATCTGGTAACTCAGCCATGTCAATCATTCCTGAGCCTCCAGAAAGTGATGCACAAGGTTTAGCTTCAGACATGGAAGACTCCCTTTGCCTGGAGGAATTCTCAACTTTGCTGTAAATATCAAACTTGTTACTCCCTCCCTCTATCAGCAAACGCATTGTTCTCTTGAAAACTGTAGAATACAGCTCTCAGTAACACATTCAATGCAATGTATAGCTGATCTTGATTCTGCAATATTGTATAACTGAAAAAAAACTATAACCTTTAGCTGCCATTCTATATCTATATATTAGCTGCCATTCTATGTCTATATATATTAAGTGTTTGTATTTGTTTTTTCTGACGTGGAGCCTTTGTAAATGAGTCCCTGACTCAAAGGTTGTAATCCTAAAGTCTGCTAAATAAATTAATAAATTATCTGAAATCAGCATGCCTGTATCAGAGGAGGAAAGTAGTAAATCAGTGCCTACTCCTGAAAGTGAAGTTGGGTTAAGTGGGTTAAGTGAACTGTTTAAATCTCAAAATATGGCCACTCCTGAAAATGCCAGCAATGTTTTGGAAGACTCAAATTTTGAGGAGATACCTCTCCTTGAAGAGAAGTAACCTAAGGAATTGGAAAGCAATAGTGCTGTTCACGTTACAGAGCAAAAGAGTGACAGTGGTACTCAAGCAAGTGTGCCTGAAACTAGTAATAACCAACAAAAAAGTGCAATGGAACCCATATCTATGGAAGCTGTTTCATTGCTGGGCTGTGAATAGGTAGTAGCTAACCCAAATGCTGAAGTAGAAATGCCAGTTCCATGCCCAGTTTACCACGTCGCTCAGAAAGGTCTGTAAAGCCAAGAACCAAGCTCACGTATGATACTTTGGGAACATCTGTCAATCTCCCTATGAGCATTGTCCACAAGGAGTGTATGTCACAGCTAATTCCCTGCCCAAAATAATGGTCACTTCTGCCTTTAACCTCCTCATTAAGACCTCCACCCAGTATAAAAAGGGGCCCACAAGTATAGAGCGGGGTATAAGGTGAAAAAAGATACACTGTTTGATAAATGGTAAACTGATGTGTCAGATAAATGCAAATGTATTTGCTTAAGCTTCTGATAATATTTCTAAACTGATGATTAATATCATGGTATGTTGTACAACAGTGAAATTGTATAACAAAGTGTCTAGACCATGTATATAATGTATAAATATGATGAGTATGGTATTCCTTTTTGTACAAAGGTAATATGTTTGATCAGACCTGTATATGTTAAAATGTAGATGTGTTACTGGGCTCCAAGTGTAATAATAGGCTTGGTGAAGATGCCAAGCATTTCAGGCAGGGGAGAGATGTAATTCTCCTTGGGGGGCTTACCTGAAAGTCCTCCCATTTTCCTGCCTTCCTCCGGCATTCTCTCAATGTTTCCCCCCGGTCACCACCACAGCCCAGCTTCCCCAGCCAGCCCCTGTGTTTATACGACCCCCGCTGGGCTCTCAAGATGTTTATGAGTGGTCAGCATGTTTGCTTTGGGCTACCGCTTGCACCACTGAGAAGATGAACTGCTTATCTGACCTCCGGTTGTGGTCAAAATCCCAGAGGTGTTTCTGTGGTTCCTGGGTGCTGGTATTTGGTTAAAAGGCACCAGGGACACCAGCAAAGGCCCCAAAAGTGTTTTAAATAGATAAATAGGCAGACGCCTGAAACGCTGTCTCTGTGCACCAGCACAGAAGCTAAAGGGCAGAGGTCAGGGCAGTGAAGCCCTTAATGAATATTAACGAGCCACTGCTGTATTTTCCAGGGGCACTAAGTTTAAAAGGTAGCAACTCAAAAATGGAGCACAGTTAATTCAAATAAATAATTGTGTGCAGGAGGGAAATGCCGAGGCTAGTAGATAAAGGTGTAAATATAATGTTTATTCTGGCTGCACCAGAATTCTAATCTTGGGACTGCAGTGAAATGTTTGTGTGGGACTGTGCTTTAGCCACCATTGTGCAGCCCTGTAGCCAGTCGGAAGTCTGGACCTTGGGGAATTAATAAAGACTTATGGCGGATATAGGAGGAACTTTTCTAGGCACCAAAAGGTGCACCAATTAACAGATTGGAACTGTTCAGGACAGGTTTGGCAGTCAATAGGATCTCCGGACCTAAGCCCCATATAAAAGGGGATAACTGCTCAAAAGTCAGATTTGCCCAGAAGTTCAGTGTGTGTGCCTCTGGGGAGCCGACAAGCTCTCAAAGGTTAGGCCTGGTAGGCCTAGACTTTTTCATCCATTTAGTCCACAGGTCCGAAGTGTCCAGTTGGTGCAGCTGTGGCTCACAGCAGCAGGGGATCTGATCTACAAGCCAGCAGAAGAGGATCAGCCTGCAACCTTCCTGGAAGGATTAGAAAAGGACAAGCCTTACATATAAATGTACATAGTTTGCCAAAGTGTTTGCACGGTCAGTCAGTTCGAGATATCTGGTTTGCATGTTTCGGCCCATGTTGAGTCAGTTAAGCATCCGGCCATTTGTTCCTGCATCACTCGACCAGCTTCTTGACAAGCACCACGAGGGAAATCATTCTTCAGCTTCACAAAACATCTGTACCAGGTCTCATTTCGTGGGATCATCTTTTTGGTCTGGGTACAGTGAGTAGCAATCAGGGTAGCTTCCTGCAACATATTTAGATTGTTATTGTAGTACCACTTGAGTTCACCTTCACCACTGGTTTAGGGGTTCAAGAGACTGGGCCATCTGCCCCCAGAATACAAATAATTAAATTGTGCATGGCAAGTTATCATTTCTTTTTTCCATCAAGGGCCCCAACAACAGCTTCAACCCCAGGCACCAATTAGGCTAACCTGTTTTTCCTTCTGGGTACCAGAATATTTTTGGGACTACAAAGTGGGACTCTATGCATGCCAGTATCCTGGCTCAACTCAGAAATACCAAAATCATTTAACCAGATTTGCCCCCTTCCTTGTTATGCTCCCCCTAAATAAATCTGATTGCTGTTTCAATGTTCTACTACCTCATGCCTGTTTTACTGACGGTCTAACTGATACAGTATTTGGGATATTTTTGAACGTGCATGCTCATTACTGTTGTTTTGCGGGGGGGTTCCCGGAGGCGTTACTGAAGCCCAGACCTCGGTAAGTGGTAAGCGTGTGAACATTGTTTGTGTGGGGAGAACCTGCATGGTGAATAGTGCAAGTAATGATTGTTCATGCCAAGGTATTGGGCCACTAGGTGGGGTGGTGGTTGGTAATCGCGCTTCGGAGGGCTATACCAGAGCAGTTAAGCCACTTCAATACCATTCCTTCGGGTGGAGGCACCCATTCACAGAACTCAAGCTCCTGAACCTGCGCATAGCCACACAGGCAGGGGTAGTAGCCATTAGAATAGCGCCGCCTAGGGGTTACACAAACAAACAAAAAAAAATAAAAATCTCATGTCTCCTCCAGCAGCTGTTTTGTTTTTTATTTCAGGTCTGGTGCATCAGGCAGACTTAATGCACCAACAGCTCTTTCTAACATTTCCTTTTTTTTCCCAAAAGAAATACAAGCATTCCTGCTTGTAATACATGCCCCCCCCCACCTTGCACAGTACCACGCTCACCAGTCCAAGTTCTTAGAGTCCTGGTTGAGCAGACACCATCTGCCTTTCACAAAGTTAACACAAATAAACATTATTTAAAAAAAAAAAAAATGAAAGGGACAGCTTTCACCCCCATCTCTCTCGCATGTCATGTTGACTGTTTCCGAGTTATCAGTTTGCTTCTATTTCATGCAACACATATGTGCTGGCAACTGAACATTGATATGATCCCTCATTCTCTCTCTTAAAAAACAATTAAAATACAAACATAAAAACAACTCCAGGCATTTCTGTGTGACTGAGTTTTGTGTGTGTGTGTGTGGGGGTGGGAAGGGAGTTGAGGTGGGTGGGATAAGGAATCTCCTACAACACAATTCTGTTTAGCAACAGAACTATTTAACACACAGAGGAAGGATATACCGAAAAAAATAATACAAAAAAATTGTTAAAAAACAACAACATTTTAATATATATTTTTTCTTAAACCTTTACTTCCTACATTGCTTAATCGCAATAATCCATGACAGGGTGTGGATTATGCAAGGTTTATCCATTTCTGGTGTGGACTTGATTACTTAGTCTGTGACCTCATGACCAAACTACGCCAGGCATGGGTAAACCCTGCATAACCCATACCCTGTTGTGGAATATTCCTTAAATAACTGGACTAGGTGAATAAACACAGGGGCCATAGGTCAAGGTGTTTATTAACACCCTTGTCCAGTTATTTCAGAGTAAAAGCCTATTTTATTAAGCTATTATGGCCAGGCCGGTGGTGCTGAGGGTTGAGGTGCTGGACGCCACACTTCATGCCATGCCAGTGACCCGGGTTCGGGAACGAGCTAGGACCACCAGGAGTCGGCAGGAGAAGGAGAAGATTGAGCATCTGGAGGACTGCTCTCTTCTGATGGGGTGGGTTCAGGGGAACTCCGTGCTCAGTGGCAGCACCTAGCGGAGGCTGGGGGCACTCGCCCAGTAGCAAGGAACAGCAGCAGGGGACTGGTGATGTCAGGCTGTCTGTGGGAGGGCCTACACTGATGCCATTGCATGCTGCACTGGGGGGATGTAAAGAGAAGCCCCCCGAGCCTGATAAGCGATGGCTCCCCACAGTGCCTGATGCCACACACCCAACACTGGGTTTCTGTCTCCGCCCTCTCTGCCTCTCCACCGACCTAGCCGGATGCTCTGGATTATAGATAGAGCACCAGTTTGTGGAGGCAGCCCTACCTCAGGGGGCTCAGAGCTGGGGGGATAGTCTGTCTTGGGTTCGGTGGAGAACAGTAATATATATGAGGAGCAGGACCATGGTGGGCGGTAGAGCTATCTGGTGAGTTGGGGTAGCCTGAGAGAGCTCAGGTTTGGTGGGTGAGAAATAGAGTTTAAAAAAAAAACTTAAGCTATTATACTGTACAAAAAAAGGAAAAAGAATTAGAGTGCCACAATCACTCTCTCACCGGTGCTACAGTGTGTTGAGAAAACTGAAATTGTTTAGCGGTTTCTTTTTTTTTTCTGTAGTGCTGTTTCTTTCAGGGTGCTGGCTTGGATCTTCAGCCCCTTTCCACCTCGCCCTTCAGCCATCATCTCCCTCCTGGACTCACCTGCTTCTGCTCCCCCACAGCTTGCCCCCGTCCCGTGTTGGGACCAGGAGATGGAGGTCTGTCCCATCCTCCCTGGGGTCTGGATCCAGTTTGACAGGGTCCAAGGGTGATAGCACATGTATGGAGAGATGGACACGGCTTCCTAAGTGCATAGTCCCTGTTTTTCCCTATTTCCTGTTTCCAAGTCCCAAGGTCAGCATGTGTGTAAGGATGTGGGCCTGCAATGTGAAGACACCACATGTGCTCGGTGCCTGCACTCAGCCCTTAGAGATGCTGCTGCATGCTGTGTCATTCAGTCTCCACTGGGTGGCAGGCATGTGGTAGCATGTACTGCTCCCCCTCCCCAAAGAAGCAGAACAGTCATCTATGGATGCTTGGTTTTCCTTCCCTCCACTGGCCCCCAAGCAACCCTGGTCCATTTCCAAACCCAGGTCGCCTCTGCCCTTCATGCCACTGGGCCAGCCTGTTCAGCAGTTTCTAACAGACGTGCTCTACTGCACAACATGGCAATTTGCATAGTCCCATTATTGAGTTTTCTTTCAAATTATCGTAGAATAACAGGACACTAGCTGCATGTTCTGACTGGCTGAGAGGGAACATGGGTTCTATATGTTGACAAACCCCCTCGCTAAACAGTTTGCATCAAGGAACAGACTGTTGCTAGTTGAACAACCAAACCTCTTTTAACCTGGTACTGTTACAGCTGATAACACAAAAATAGACATGGGTTGCCATGTCTGTTTCTAGTACCTTATTCTACAGTTATCATAAAAGGTACA
Organism: Neoceratodus forsteri; assembly: GCA_016271365.2. Classification (NCBI taxonomy): domain Eukaryota; kingdom Metazoa; phylum Chordata; order Ceratodontiformes; family Ceratodontidae; genus Neoceratodus; species Neoceratodus forsteri. The sequence goes on from CM028137.1 coordinate 518,167,419, forward strand.
TATAAATTACATGGAGCTTTTATAGTTTCATGCATAAAACTAGACAAAAACAATCACGTTTTTAGTAAAGTTAGTATGGATGGGTGTCAAAATATTGGAAATTGCCAGTATATCGTTACACTGGTGGAATCAATAAAATAAAGAGATCATGACGTGCTGTACCTGTGTTCCATCTTTGCTTTATCTGGAATTATTAATGTTAACTGATCATACTGTGAATAATGATACTCTGTCAATTAACCATTTATTCCCAACATAATGCTTTAAGTGACAACAGTCAACTCAAAATCAAGCTTGGAAACCCTGTTTGCTTTGTTTTTTCATTTTTGGATGGTCATTGTGTACTGGGGAAAAGATTATGACTTTGAAATGGGTGGAAATACCAATGGATTTGGTATCTAACAGGGTAGATACACAGGAATGTATAGAAAAATGAGGAGAGATCTGAAGAGGCTAGAAAACTGGTCCAAGGAATGGCAGTTAGCTTTCAGTGCAAAAATTGCAAACTTATGCATCTAGGGAGAGGGAATCCTAAGGTCGAGTATGAACTAGATGGGGTAACACTGGAGGCCACCACAGAGGAAAGAGATCTAGGGGTAGTCGTAGAAAACAACCTCAAAGTGGCTAAACAGTGCAACAAAGCAGTCAGAAAGGCTAACAGAATACTAGGGTGCATATGGAGGGGTATAACAAGTAGAAGGAAGGAAGTGGTGTCATCATTGTACAACTCCCTTGTAAGGCCTCATCTGGAGTACTGAGTTCAGTTCTGGAGGCCCCATCTCCAAAAAGACATAGACAGGATGGAGACGGTACAGAGAAGGGAGACAAAAATGGTGTCTGGGATGCAACATAATTCATATGAGGAGAGACTCAGACTTCTCAATATGTACTCCCTGGAGGAGAGGGGGGGAGACATGATGGAGACCTTCAAACATCTAAAGGGGATCAACAGGGTACCAGAGGAGAGCATCTTTCAAATGAAGTGAAATAGCAGAACATGGGGGCACAGCACGAGTCCAAAAGGGGAAAAACTTAGAGGGGAACTTGAGAAAATTCTACTTCACTGAAAGGGTGGTGGAGAGATGGAGCAGTCCCCAGGAAGTGGTGGGGGTGGACATGGTTCAGGGATTCAAGAATGTGTGGGATAGCCACATGGGAATTATCAAGCTAGGGCGGAAGGGGGGAGGGACTTGTTGCATCTAGGGTATCTTAAGCATTAGAAACAGGGATAGGGCAGACTGAATGGGCCACAAGGCCCTTATCTGCCAACAACATCTATGCATCTATGTATCCCTAATGATTCCAAAGTTGCACAATTTTAAAGACAGTTTCTTTGAAAGGGCAAACTTTGGAACTGTTTAGGCTAGGAACAATTATTTTAAATGAAAGCTTGACATGAAGTTGACATGGTGATGTGACGTTGGTATAGTTTTCATGCACCAGGGCACATCAAATCAAGTGTGTAACAATTAAATGGAAGTAAGTGGACAATGCATGATCCAGCATTGACTGCTGCATTGGAAGATAAGATACCAGTGATATTCTGTTATGGAGAATCACATCCTTTTTCTAGTATTATTTGTAATTGCTTTTGCTACTGTTGTTTTTCTTCCTCTTGCACCCTTCCCCAAGAATAACCCTGGAAACAAACTGTTTCACAGCTCAGTAGGCCCTTCCTGGTAAAACCCTTAAATAAATATAATATTGCCATTTACTTATAATATGTGTGTGTGTGTGTGTGTGTGTGTGTATGTTATAGACAAAGTCACAGGACTATCATAGTTCTGAAATTTTTTATTTATTTATTTAGTTTTTGTTGACCGGGTAAGTGCACTAGACAAATCCTGCCTATTTTCAGGCACAACCTGGGGAGGGGGATACAGATGAATGCAACTGACCCTGAACCAGATTAAGCTGTTTGTGGTATTTTTTAGTGAATGAGAGAAATCTGGTCAGGACACCGGGGAAATTCCCCTACTCTCCTGCCAGCAGGGGGCTTGACTTCCTGTGAGCAGGGATGGAGGGGCCCAGTTGGGAGCCGGACCAAGGAGGAGGAGGAAGTGCTGCTGTGGCAGGGAAGATGGCCTCCTCCCCTGACCTCATATTGCAAGAGGCTGCTTTACTGGAAATAAATCAAGAATTAGTTCAAAATAAACAAGTGATGTTTTTCTTGATCGAGGACTTGAGTAATATTGATGGAAATAAGGACTGTGAGAGAACTCCAATGGGAGGAATTAAGGGCAAAAGTAAAGAAGAACTTCTGCAGAAATTAGAGAAAACCAATGAGAAATATGCAGCTTTTATGGCAAGAAAACAAGATGAATTAAAGTTGCTGGATCACAGTGAAGAAATTGACAATGGGTATGGCCCAGCTGACAGCTCCGAATATGATGCATCAGCATCAAAGGACGAGAAAGGAGCAAGCCGACAGACGCTCCCGCAGGTAAATCTTCACCCTATTATTTGAACCACTGATGCAAATGTGAATAGGGCTGGCAGGAAAACCAAGGGATTCGGGTGCCTAGAGCCCCAAGAGGTGAATGTTTTGAATAACCTGCGGGAGGTAGAGGGCAGTGATATTAAGGCAGAAGTTCCTACCGAAACTAGCTCTAAAACTGAGAAAAGGAACGAGAAGGAGAACGAAGGTTTAAAAAATGCTGTACAAGATAAAGAAACACCTAATGTAGTTTCAGGACTGGAAAACAATCCTAACTCTGGTAATATAGTCCCCCGGTTCAACACAGAGATTCAAAAAGGCCCAAATATAGAGGAATAGAAAACTGGGGAAGTAATTTTCCAAAATAATACCTTTTAACAGACCGATGCTACCATTTTTTCTTTCTCAGCACGATCTGCTAAACCAGGATCAAAGGAAGGGAAAAACAGAAGAGAGGCTATTATGTTGGTAAAATGCAATCTAGATGGGCCGAATACTCATAAAGGGACTGTAGAACACAAGGGACAAAATATATCTATGCAATCCTGTCCAACAACAACAACAGAGGCAGTTGGCAAAGCATTTTCCCTACGCACTAATCTAAATCAGGGACTTGAACCCTTCTGCAGTTGGTCACTGGGAAAAGCCCTACAGGAGGCAGGATGGAAGAAATTGCCTTCAGGCCAGTGGTTGCCAGACCCACTGTGGCCTGCAAACACCCCAGAATGGTGTCCCAGGGGTTTGCCTCAAACCTCTGTTGGGGAAAAGGAGAGTACAAATCCAGATTCTGCCCAAGATATGAGGGACGAAAACATGGGAAAGGAGAATATAACTGAACTGATTATACTGGAAAAAGAGCCTTAAAGAAAAACATAAGGGCACCCCAAGGGGATCCAGCACAGGACAGGAAGAATGAAACAACCTTTGCAGGGACCTCAGATCTTAGAAGAGGAGCAGCACCTGAAGGTGAAAAAAAAAACTGACCCCCCTCCCCAGCGCCCACTATTGTCAGAACACTTTGCTAAATCAAAAAAAGAGGCTGCTCCTAGAAGGAATGCAGTTAGGATTTGGTACAAAGGGGGTCTGGAAATCAGGCCAGATTGGCAATATGTGGGGAGAAAGCTCCTGAAGGACTCACTACACTTTTTACCAATAGATGTTTATGCTTTTATAAACATCTCAGGAGAGGATAACTATGACATTAGTTTCAGATCTGCATACACCCTGGATTTGTTCTGGCAGCACTTTAATCAAGTTAAATTTTCACCTCTGTGGTCCCCCTTTATGGTGATCCCATTGACAAAACCCCTCATTAAATATGTGACAGTGATATTTCGGAATGAAGGGGTACATGTTAATGACATTATATACTGGCTTCAACAAAAATGTGAAGTATTGAGTACACCAGAAGCACAACTGGATTCTGAGATGTTTTGGACTGGGGGATGGAAATATAAGGTTAAATTGAGGCAACTGGAGAGTGACATAGAGCATATACCAAACCCTTTCATGCTGGGCAGAGATAGAGGGGTGTGTTTTTATTCAGGACAGCCACAAGCATGCTATAAGTGTGGGGCTGGGACCCACCTCTCTAGCGTATGTGATCGCCCCCGCTGTGATAACTGTGGGGAGGTGGGGCACATAAGTATGCAATGCGCAAACCTGACATGATGTTAGTTATGTGAGGACACAGGTCACACATTTCCAGAGTGTCCTTGGGCTGCAAGAAATAAGACAACAGTCATTAACCCTGAGCTTCTTATCCAACAAGCTCAGGAGGAAGCAGCCAAAAAGGTGGTAGAGGCTGAAACCACTTCTGCGGAACATAACCCCCCAGATAAGGCTCCAGACCCTATTCCAGTCCAAAAGGTGGAAATCAAGACTGAGGAGATAAGAATAGATGAGGAGAATCATCCACTCTGTCCCAGTCCTGATAAGCCCATCCAGTGGGGGGACCTACTACCGGTTTGCTACACAGATAAACAATCCACTGATATGGAGGTGATCCCTCTTCCACCCCCCCAAAAAAAACCTCCCCCCAAGAAGAACAACTAGGAATACAAAACCAAACCCACCCCCCACCTCCACAAGTGAGCAAGAAGGCCTAGCGGAACCTAATCCCTTTGAGGTTTTGGCTCCCACTGAGGTAGAATCAGACACAGAACAGATGGATGTAGCTCTTACACCCACACAAGCTGAAGGAGAGAAGGATGATTTGATGGAGTACAAAGGGAAGAAAAAGAAAATGAGCAAGAAAGGGCCTTGAACTCTTAAATTGAATGGTTAAGTTATCCCTGGGGTCATGTAAATGTCATAGCCTCTTACATTCCTTTAGGAGAATGGCGTTGTTTCACCTATTGATAGATCTAAAACTGGATATCTGTTTTTTGCAAGAAACATGGATGCTCACATCAGACCAACTTAGGCTGTTCCAGGCTGAATGGAGATGGGGGCCATCCTATTGGTCCTTTGGGCCAGACAGGGCCGATGGAATAGGTATTGTATTTAGTACATTTTCCTTCCAAATGACCAAGATGGTGGATTTGATTCCAGGGAGGCTGTTCATCCTAGATGGATATTGGGATAAGGTCCCATATAGATTAATAAATGTATATAGCCTGCAAACAAAGCAGATAGAGTGGCTCTAATTTCCAAACTTCAGCTTTACTTACATACGTCCACTTATGTAATCCTGGGGGTTAATTGCGACTTACACAAAGGGGGACTGAGGTGGAAAAGAGTGAAAACATACTGCGATTCAAATGCCTTGCAAAAATGTGTCGATATTGGCGAGCTGAAGAATTGTGCGCATTACCAATCCCAAGACCCCAAATATACATACAAAAGGGGACACCTGACATCAAATATAGACCACATTTTTGTTTCTAGGAATCTCCCTGACACAAACTTTCATACTATCCCTACAGAATTTTCAGACCACTTTCTCTTACAAATAATGTTTCAAACAGCTCCCTCTGAAAATAAGGAGGGAGAAAAGATGGAGATTAAATGTTTCAATGCTCACAGACCCTTTTGTTAAAGAGAAAATGTCATCATTACTCTGGGCTAGGACCTCGGTGAGTGATCTCAATGAAGATTTGGGGGTATGGTGGATGGAGACAAAAGAAGAGATAGCAATATGGTTCCAAAACTATGGAAAGCATAGGGCACAAAACAATTTTTTTAGCTATTTAAAACTAAGATCAAAACTTCAGAACATGCTTTCACAGTCTGCTATGTCTAGCCAAGATTATGGCCCCGACATTGAACAGATCCAGGATGAAATGAAGAAATTTCAATATGACAGGGCAACAACTTTAAATACAGAATTGCAATTTGGAACACAAAAAATCCTAATTGGAGACCCCTTTGAAGCCTGTAAAAAGAAGAAAGAAACTTTAGATATGTTTCAATTAGTAGATGATAGAGGAAACATAGTGGAAGATAAAATGGGGATCCATGTAATAATCTGTGGGCTTTTGGCATCACATGAGAGTTCCCCTCCTCCTTCTACAAATTTGATTAATTCTTATTTGGAGAAAAGCCAGGTAACCTTGGCCCAGGAGGATCAGGAATTTTTGACCTCTCCTTTGAAATTACAGGAAATAGAAGATGTAATTATGAAACTAAAAAATGGATCTTCACCTGGACCTGATGGACTGCGTTATGAGTTTTACAGATCATTTTCCAAAATAATGGCAAGAAGTTTAGTAGAACTGTTTTCAGTATTTTTTGACAAAGGGGTGGTCCCCCTCAATTCACAGCAGGTTTCTTAATTTTTATATATAAGGGAGGGCGAAAGGTAGACATCTCAAACTGGAGACCTGTAACTTTCCTGAATGCTGATTTTAAAATATTGTCTCAGGTTCTTAACAATAGGCTAAAGCAAATAGCCCCTTTATTAATACATCCAGCCAAGTTACATAGATACATACATAGATACATAGACAGTGTCGGCAGATAAGGGCCTATGGCCCACCCAGTCTGCCCATTTAAGTCTGTAAGTTCAGTTTATATTTTCCAAAAAGTCTGTTGCCCCTTACCCCTGACCTCCAGAATTCCTTTATGTCTATCCCATGCATTCTTAAATCCTGTGATTGTTTCAGCCCCCACCACTTCCTCTGGCAGGGTGTTCCACTTGTCCACCACCCATTCTGTGAAGAAATTCTTCCTCACGTTTCCTCTGAATCGTCCTCCCTTCAACTTCATCCCATGCCTCTAGTCCTGGAACATCTTTTATGCTAAAAATAGTGCATTCCTGCACCCTGTTCCTCCTGCAAGATACTTGTATGTCTCTATCATATCCTCTCTCCCTCCTCTCCTCCAGGAGTACATGTTCAGTGCCTTCAACCTGTCCTCATAGGACTTGTGATGCAATCCATGCACCATCTTTGTTGCCCTCCTCTGAACCTTCTCTACCCTGTCTATGTCCTTACGTAGGTAAGGTCTCCAGAACTGCACAGTGTACTCAGGTGCGGCCTCACTAGTGTCTTGTATAGTGGAATTATGACCTCCTTTTCCTGCTGGTGATGCCCCTGCCTATGCATCCCAGCATCCTATTTGCTTTACCTGCTGCCTTGTCACACTGTTTCCCTGCCTTGAGGTCATCAGAGATAATAACCCCAAGATCCGTTCCTGCTTGGTACATGCTATATCCTCACCCCCAACTGATATATTGTGCCAGGGTTTTCGTGCCCCATATGCATTATCTTGCACTTCCTTGCATTGAATTTCAACTGCCAAACCCCTGACCATTCTTCAAGTTTCTGCAGGTCCCTTCTCATTCTGTCTACACCCTCTGGTGTGTCTACTCTGTTACAGAGCTTTGTGTCATCAGCGAACAGTGAAATTCTGCCTTCTAGGTCCTGCACAATGTCACTGCTGAAGATATTGAATAGTACCGGTCCCAGCACTGATCCCTGTAGTACCCCACTGGTCACTCTTCCCTCTGTGGAGTGACAGCCATTTACCACCACCCTCTGTGTCCTGCTGCCCAACCAGTTACCTACCCACCTCACTACTGTCCTGCCCACACCCATATTCCCCAGTTTGTGCAATAGTCTTCTATGTGGCACAGTGGCAAGTTTTGTGGGATCCCTGAAAGGAAGCTACAACATGCCTTAATGATTATCAGAGATGTAATAGAGATGCGTGGTGCTGCACAAACATACGGTTGTATTATTACTTTAGATCAAAGAAAGGCTTTTGATAGAGTATGCCTTCCTTTCCTCTTTCAGACCTTATTACATTATGGTATTCTAAAGGAATTTGTGCATAAAATCCTACTTTTATATTCTAGAGTCCACGTGCAACCTGTTATTAGAGGGTTGGTAATGAAAGGTATCTCCATAAATACAGGGGTTCGACAGGGCTGCCCCCCTCAGCCCACTCCTTTATAACTTTTCCCTGGACCCTCTGATTAGAGTTCTGAGCAATACTCAGGAATGGGAAGGTTTGGGGGGGGGAATCCCAGGCCAAATGGAACTGAAAATCCAAGCCTATGCGGAGGATATATGCCTGTTTATAGCAAACCTGGGGCAATTACCAACAGTAATAAAACAACTGCAGGAATATTCTAGAGTATCTAATGCCACCCTCAATCTAAATAAATGTAAAGGGTTGTACTTAGGAACTACAGAGAGGGCACCTATAACAGTAAACCATATTTATTTCTCCTCAGAGCCACAAAAAATCTTGGGAATAACCTTTGGACAACATAATCTTTCGCTTGAGAACTGGGAAAGGGATCTTCAGGGCTCTGAAAATAAAGTCCAGAGATGGAAGTCATGGAGGTTGTCTAAAATAAAAAGGGTACACATAATTAAAAGGTTCATTATGCCCACTTTGTTGTATATAGCCATGATTTTCCCACCCCCGGTGATCTTAGAAACTAGGTTATACGCATGCTTTTTTCAGATGGTTTGGGGATCCAGATTGAACCCAATAAAAAAGTGTTTTACATACTTGCCTAAACAACAAGGGTGTTTGGGTATGGTGGACCCTATAATCTTTTTCCATATCCTTTTCCTGTCTCACAATATTTTTGGGCTGGGGGAACCAACCGGTGTGACATACCATTTGTTTTGTAAAACTTGTAGTGCATATTTGGAAATTTGGACTGTAAACCTTCCCCCAAAGTTTCCCACCCATATCAGAATACCAGAATACATTAAACCACGCTCAAAAAGCTTTGCAAATGGGAGATCACTAAAGCAGATATCTCCAGACTCTCAGGATGACAATTGCACTCACACGTGGTGAGTCAAATCCATCTGGAACAACCTGAATATAAAAATTGCCCCCTAGATCTAAAGGGAGGGGTGTTAAAACAATTAAATAACAACAGAATTCCACTGCACATGTGGGAGGTATTATGGCTTTCATCTTACGGGAGACTGAATGTAAGAGGCAATGCAAAACAGAAGGCCCAAGAGGAAAGGAATTGTCCATATAATGGTTGTATAAATATTGAAGAGACAATGGATCATTTCCTTTTTACCTGTTCCTATGCAAAAGCCCTATGCGGATATTTAAAGAAAGAATGGAATCTAAGGTGGTTAGGCAGTTTAACCTATGAGTCTTTGGTCCTTGGGCATTGTCCCAACCTCAATATAATGTATGATTATAATACTTTAATGGTGTTGTTTTGCTGTTTAAAGTTTTACCTTTGGCAGGCTCGCTGTCAATGGACACTCCAACAGAGACTGATGTCATATACCACCTATAAGACACTGGTAGAACAAGCTATGGGGGCAATGTTTAAGAAAGATCTGCAGGCTAATCCAAAGTACTATGTTTTAAGGAAATGGAAAGGGTTGTTTGGATTTATCAAAGACAAGTAAGGAGGTAGACTAAAAACCTATTTCTAAACAAGACATGATTAAAAAGTACTACTGATTTTTGCCCTAATAGTTTATTGGTTACTCAGTAGTTGGAAAATTATTTTTGAACAATCACTTTAACCAGAATATGAATGAAATACTTGTTTATTTGGGATTAAAATTGTATTCTTTCATGTGACTTAACACACTCAGAAGTAATTACGTTTGAGAGCTACAACCAGCAAAATTCCCCTGCCACAATGGTGTGGGGAAAAATAATAAGGGGGAAGGGGGAAGGTTTCTTTGGGGTTAAGGAGTGTTTATTGTGTAGTCTTTAACATACTGCATCAAGTGTATGAAATGAATACCTGTTGTTCTTTCTTTCTGTATGTTTATTTTTTCTTACTAACATACTAACATAGTAAAATGCCAGCAGAATAGGCCTAACGGTCTTTCACGTCTACTTGTTTGGTCAGCCCCCACCCTGGGAGCTGACCTTGCTGCCCCTCTCGCCTTCTCTGGCTTCTCCCTTCCCAGTTCCGGATATTCTCGCTGCATTGGATTTTGCTTCCAGAACCCTTCCCCTGTACCTGTCCCACCCCCTTTTGAACCCCTCCACCGTCTCTGCCTCCACCAGCCCCCTAGGCAGTGCATTCCATGGCTCCACCACCCTCTCAGTGAAGTAGCACCTTCTCCTTTCTCCCCTGAATCTTCCACCCTCCAGCTTCCACCCATGCCATCTAGTGGCCCCCTCCTCCTTCCTTCGAAGCACCCTGACTGTTTCTCCCCTATTTACCCCCTTCATGTACCTGAAGACCTCTATCATGTCCCCCTGGTCCCTTCTCTCCTCCATTGTGTACATATTTAGCTCTTCGAGCCTCTCCTCACAGGTCCTGTCCCCCCAAGCCCCAAATCATTTTGGTTGCCCTCCTCTGGACCCTCTCCAGGAGTTTAATATCCCTCTTTAAGTGTGGCCTCCAAAACTGCATGCAGTACTTGAGGTGTGGCCTCACCAAACAGTTATACAGAGGGAGTATCACTTCCCTCCTTCTGGAGGTGATCCCCTTAGAGATGCACCCCAGCATCCTGTTGGCCTTGGCTGCTGCCCTCCTACAAGTCTCAGAGTTGTTCATCTTGACATCCACCATCACCCCCAGGTCCCTCTCAGCCATTGAGACTTGTAGCATTCCCCGCCCCCGGGTGTACACTTGGCCCGGGTTTATTTTTTGTACAATGTGTTATGATTTGTGATGATGTGATATCAATAAAAAAATTTCCCTGCTCTTTTCAATATGTGCCATGGAATCTTTAACATCAACCTGAACTACCACCAATCCAGGCAGATGGGACCTCGGTTTAACGTCTCATCTTAAAGACGGCACCTCAGAAGTGCAGCACCCCTCTCATGCTGCACTACAGTGTCAGTACTGGGATATTAACCCAAGTGCCAGATGTGGGAACTGAACCCACAGCCCTCTAATCTCCCGGCCTCAGAGGCGAGTGTGCTACCTACTGAGCCACTGATACTTATAAATGAGACCCAATAACTCATGCAGAACACAGTGACATATATTTTTAATGTGTATGGGGGGTCATTTCATAGACAGGATCAACAAAACCATAAACTGATCTCCAGCAATTTATGCAACAGTAACATTTATTTTTAACGGTGGGCAGCTTAAAGCTAGAGACCCCATAGCTCTGAAGGAAGCCCCAGAAACTCTTACATAGGTACATATACAAAAATACAGAGACTCTGCTGTCAGAAAAAGATTCAATGGACTATCTGGTCTATCTATATGCCTACCTGAGGTTGATCCTGACCTACACGAAACTGGAGTTATTAGCTGATGGCCCTAGTGGTTTCTTGACATCCCTTCCCTTAAACACCTCCTGTCCCTTTTTTCAACTTTATTCATGATTTATTCATTGACAAGAATACAACATGTAATAGCAAGGTAATACATGTGTACAGTAAGGCTTTAGGCTATAGCTGTCCAGCCATAAAAACAGGAGACATTAACATAAAGATATTTAGATATGCAGATACAAACAATCTGCCTCAGCGAAGTCAGGAAGAGTAAAGGTTCAGGGAGAGTAAATCCACAGGATACGATGCTCGTCTTGTCAATAGCACTTGAGAGGCTGGACTGTTTGGTGTGGATGCCCGAAAAGAAAACAATCAATTTGCGGTATTTCTCCCCCTCTCGCATGCATGAAAAAATGGTAGTAGGGGAGCCTGAACACTTGCATGGGACACAGCCAGGTATTAAGAAAATCAGGGCTCAACAACGTTAAAACATACACCTTGCACACCCAGGTATCAAATCAAATACCGTGCAAGGAGACAGGACATTCAATAGATTAAAGTTCATTTGCCGAGTAGTGTACCGCAGTACAGTTATAACTGGTAAATGTCCCTAAACAATAGATGATAGATTACTAGACATACAAGTCAGGGAACAAACAATTTCAAGTAAACCAGCACATAGCAAAACTAGTATATGTACAGTGAGTACAGATAGTGGAGAGTCAATGGTGCATAATCGGGGATCTGCTGACCCCAGAGACCCAACACGATATCCCTTGAATAGAGCAAAAAGAAATACATCTGAAAGTCAGGCACATTAAGAATCTTACATATTGGGTTCTGGAATGGTCGGCAGCATTTGGTTAACCAGTTTGTCCAAGAAGCTGGAAGCAGCAACAGGATCAGTAAAGATGTATGTTTTTTGGTGGCTGGAAACTTGTAAGTGGGCAGGGAAAAGCATTTGAGCCACCACTCCACATTCCATAAAAATGTTTTGATTATCTGCAGCTTTTTCTTGAGGTCCTGTGTCTGGGAGGAGAGGTCAGGAAAGAACCCCAATTAGCTGCCTTCCCAGAGAATGTCACCCTTATGGCAAGCTGCCTGCAGCAGGGGTCTTCTAGCCCCAGACGAAGAGAGTGTGGTGACTACTATGAGTGGTCTGTCTCCGGTGCCATCATGGTGTCTGGGACGAATTGGCACAATAATGGCTTGTGTGACACAAATATGCTGGAATCTCTAGAGAGCAGAGCTAGGTGTCGAATATAATTTCTTATGTTTCAGTGACTCTGCCTGCCCTGCCAATCTAGGGGGATGACCAATAATATGAACATTCCACTGTCACTGGCCATTTTCCAAGGCTTCCACCTTAGCAAGCAAGAAGCCCACATTTCCAATAAGGGCCAAACTAACTTCAGCCTGCTGCTCCACAGCTACATTGATTTCCGATATTGCTTTCTTATTGTAATTAATTTTACCATCTAAGATGAAGAGTTTCTGTTCCATCTAGGCTAATCTTGTATTTGTTTCATCCCTGGTAGCCTGACGTTTGGTGAGGATAGACATTATTGGGGAAAAATCCAGGCTACTTGAAGCAGTCAGCCCACTGGATTTTCCTGATGCACTTGTTCCTAGGGTAGAGACATAGGTGTCAAGGCCCTGCACTGGTTACTGTTGCTGCTTTTTCAGACACATTGAGTGGACAAAAGAAGTCGCTTTCCGATTCCAAGATTTGGGTAACCAAATAACCAGTTAAAGCATAAAACAGATTGATTTCTATTAAACTCAGTGTGGAGCTAGGAAAAAGACATCTGTCATCTTGGCTGCTCCACAGCGCCCACCCGCCTGTCCCTTTTTTCATCAATACATTTGTAACCCACTCATCCAGTGTGCAGGGGCGTACATAGCTCTATGGATTCCTGTTGCTTCCTTTGGCTGTCAGAGCTGGCATCGGGGAAGAAAAGAATGGAGAGGAGCACAGATCTCTTTGGCACAGTTGGTGCACTTTGATCTTTATAGTTCCATACCAAACAGTCCAGCCTCTCAAGTGCCATTGACAAGACGAGTGCATCAGTGCTCCTGACAGGACCTGGAATTCCCCATCAACTGCAATAACCTGACTAGAAAACAAAGCCTGACTGCATGCACAACGTGAGGCAGCACAGACAATGATTTTTTGGTAGGGGCTTTGCTTAAAATAAGGAGTTTGGGACCAGTGCACAGATGACTACAAATGTGATGGCTATCTTTGTCCACCATGGCCTCATCATCATAGCAATGGGTTGGAGGGTGGCCACACATCCAGTCAGATACCACAGCCTGCAGAAGGAGCCACAAGGAGCTCCTGGAACACAGAAGAATTTCTTCAATTCACCCAGGAGTAAGGTGACCAATCAATCATCGAGTAATGGCCAGACAGATCCTCACAAGTGTGTGCAAAGGGTCTCAGCCAATCAGATTGCTGGATCCTCAAATGACCAGCAGGAGCTATTCCAGAACTTTTCAGGAGCTGTTCCAGAACTTTTCAGTTTGCTTCAGTTCTGCATTAGAGACAGCTGCTGCTAAAGTATGCCAGAGTTGGAGACCTGACTGAGGCTTCTACAGCCCAGGAATTGGAGGCATTTTGCTGTGCTTTCACAACCACAAAAAAGACTGCTACATGCAGGAACAGAAAGCATGAGTGACATCTTGTTCACAGCAGCCAAAGGGAACTGCAGATTTTCCAGACAAACCTGAGCAGGCTGAGCAGAGGCAGAACCAGCAGGGCCTAAAGCCACATGCTGATCACCACAGCCAGGTGAGTTGCAAAGGCCTTTGATCTTCAAGATACCCAGAGAGAGGAGAGACCAATAGAGAGAGCCCAGCTGATCTGCAGATATGTCATTGAGAGCAACCAGCAGAGGAGAGCTGAGGGAATCAATAAGGGTGTGACTAGAGGCTAGGGATGAAAGCCAGTGAATCTAGCCTGGACTGTGGGAACTGCTTTGAAAAAGAAAGCCACAGGTATACTGATTTGCCTGAGAGTGCAACTGCCTGAGGCGCAGCTGAGAGAGATGACCGGAGAGGAAAACCAGGACCAGAGTTAGAGAGGGACCAGTATCTGGAGGTCAAAGAACTGTGGATACTGAATCAGGACTTTTGGGTCCTGCAACCCATTGTTTCTAGTTTACATAGGGCTCCAGTGTTGGGGCTACTATTGTTTAAGGGACTGGGATGTCTGACCCAGGTTGCAGTTTGGATTTGTTGCCAGTAACCCTCTATTTGCTGAAGTGCAGCAATGCCTGCCAACCATGTGGAACTGTGATAGGCCTGCACTGTTTCAATGGCTGGGTATTCAGTCAAGCAACACAAGCTCACTACTAGGGGTATTAATACTGGTACCCGTGGGGGGCATGTTTCTTGCCAACAGTACAACAAAGCAGTAGACACTGTGCTGGTGGTGGTGGGGGCAGGCTGCACTGAACTTTGGTCTGTGCCTAGCAAGACATCTGAAGACCATCCAGACAAGAAAGGAATCACTGCTGAGATATATTGTTAACATTGCTTTCATCTTTTCCCCCAGTACCCTGACCCTGCCTACCCATAATAAACCCTTTTGTTGTTTGTTGACTCTTGGGCTCTGAGCCTATTAGTAGTAAAGCGTTAGTCTTTATATTTTGTTGAAACTGTTACTGCACTGTGTGGCTGGGGTGTGTGTGCCAGTGGGCAAGAGTTATCAACCCAGGCCCCCCCAGAAACTTATTTAAGACCATAAGACAGGGGGAGAGTACTGCCATCAACTGACATGGTACATATACTAATCCCTTGTGTCTGTCCTGCCTGTGTTTGAACCTAGTCACAGACTTTGTGTGGACTGACACACTGGAAAATATATTCCACTCATCCATCCCACTTTCTGTAAAGAAGAACTTCTGTACATCCTTCTTGAACCTGACACCCCAGTGAATTTCCACGGGTGACCTCTTGTCACTGTGCCCTCGTTTCTCATGAACTGTTCATTGCAGCTCACCCTGTTGATGCCCTGCAAATACTTATATGGCTGCATCATGTTCCCCCCTCCATTCTGGCTGTCAGTATTGCAACACAGTCACTTACCCATAATGGGGAGGGGGCTCAGTTTTTAAACAGGTCCCCCATTCTTCTGAACTCAGCCCTGGTAGTTCATATAACACTGGCATTTACATATAATTGGGGGCTGAGTTTATGACAGGACCCCCTATAACTATAAAGTAAGCCCCAATTGGCAAAAACAAGACTAAACTGTTACTGAGGAGGAACCATCATCATTGGGCTGGCTTCATCCTGCTGAGGAACAAGACAAGGATTCCAAATTTGACTGACAGTTGGTCATATCATATATAATATGATGTACTGTAATGCTGATATAATAAAATGCTGTACAGTACAATAGTAGTTTATTTGTAAGCCCCCCCATTTTGGGGTTTACATTACTGGAGCTATGGCCCTGTGGTGGTGTCCTCAGTCTGTGGTTATGGGGGATTTGGGCATGCTCCACCCATAAATTCCACGGCTGCGGCAGCTAAATCTTCGGGTTCTTTGACACCGTGGAAGAAGGGGGCCGAGGTCTGTAAGTTGTTTCTTGTCTCTGGGCACTTGGGGAGCAGTTTGCTGGTCCGAGGAGAGGCTGAGAAGTGGAGGACCAGATAATGTAAATAAGGAACATGGCTGCCATGCACCATCTGTGCATGTGCAGCCCTAAAGTATTACAGGAGCCATGGCTCCAGTAATGTGTTCGGCCAGGGTGGCCACAGTTTAAAAGTATCCCTGGCTTCAGGGCACACAGCAGAGCTGGGGATCAGCAGGGAAATGCCTCCAGGTGCATAAAGGGTGGTTTTCTACCCATAAAGTGGACGTATTATAAAACTAAGGGCTGAATTGTTTAGGATAAAAAATTGTAAACAATAATGCAGCGCCTATGTAGGCAGGCAGGAAGGGCTGCTGGGAAAAGTTCAAAGGGCACTGTGCTATACCCAGGAAACATACAGTGAATAAGAAGGGAGCTGCTAGGAAGCTATAAAAAGCAGCACAAAGCCCACCAAGAGGATATTCCCCAGAGACTCGGAGCAGGAAAGGCTGTGGTGGGCTACCCGGCCCAAAGGCTTGTTCTGTGTGTTAATGGCCTTTCTGGTCCCCTGAATTAAATAGATAGGTGAAACGTCTGAAAGAGATTTGGGATAACAGGGAACAGAGCTGACTGCTGACCAGGTTCCCTGAGCAAGGATCAAACCTGAGTGTGTGAGTTGTGATTTGCAGTCTAAAGCACAGAAATTGGCCTAAAGTACAGACTCTGTAACCAGAGTTCCCCTCAGAGAGGCAAGCATTTTGGGACTGTTTAACTGCTTCTAGCCAGGGAATTTGTGTGAGCCAGAGCCCAGCTACTAGAGTGCTCTGAAAAGCTGTGTACCAAGTTAGAAGTCTAGGGAACACCAAGCCTGCCCAGTCCCCCAGACTGAAGTGAGATCACTGGAGAGGAAGACATCGAGAGGCCTGCCAGATGAACACTGCATATAAAGGCCTTAGAGATGAAGTGGAGAAAGGCCTGACAGGTGAAGTCCAGCTGCTTCTCTTCTGCATCCTGCTGCTATGATGCACCACTAAATGCTGATAACAGAACGGTACTGTTTGAAACTAAACTACCTGCAATCCCCTGATGCTCCAGACTGTAAATACCTCTGAACTGTGGCTCTGAGGATTCTTCTGTATTTAGTTAGCTAGCTATTTAGTTTAGGCTTCAGCGGGGGTTAAGACCTGGGCAGGACTGAGCAACTCACCAAGATCAGTCCAGGCAGAAAAGTTAACATTAGCTGTGTTTAAAATGTATTGGGCCCCAATGAAAGTACCCTAGTTCAAGTTAAAGACTGTTATCCTTACAGCATCCCAGCATCTCAGAGCATCACCCTGCGTTCACTGGTAGGCCACCAGCACCCCGGTGTGGCACCCTCCACAACAGAAAAACTGTTACCTAACGGCTATCTGGGGAAAAAGCTGGGTGTACCCACAGCTGGAAGGTGTAGGACAGCATGGGGTAAGCTTGTTATCATTTACTGTTTTGTGCTATTTTCCCCTTTTCCCCTTTCCTATAATAAAAGTGAAGTTGGTTTATGCTGCAATTGGGTATTGCTGATCATTGCAAAGTATGTACTGTTAATATGTGGGGACGATCCTGTGGGGCAGTTATTGTAATTTCCTGGGGGGTGGTAACCTGTAGTTTATCCAACAGGTATCCCATATCATTGCCCTAGGTGGAGACACCATGCCATTCTGTTCCTGTATAACCTGTCCATTAGTGAACCCAGGCCAGCCCCCTCAGGAGGTGTGTCCAGGTGAGACCCGAGGGCCCCTGAAACAGCCAAGGTGAGTCAAGGGGCTGTTACACATTTATTTATTATTTTATTTGAAAACTAGTGACTGGGAGAGGCACACTGAGCCAAGGCTTGTATCCAGGTGTAACCCAGGAAAGGGTAGGGAGAGCACAGTTACACAGAAAAACAAACCAGGATGATTAATGATAACTACAAAAACGGTGACATAAAGTGCATTAGTCGAAAAGCAGTATAGACAGAAAAACCAAAACTGCAATGAACTGTCAAATAAATAAATGAATAGCATGTAGAATCAACACAAGATTACAACTAAGTTAAAAATAAAGTGTGGTGGAACACGGTTGATGGGATACTGAACTAATACGTAGTACTAGATAAGGTGGGAGACGTTTTAGTAGGTTCCTGAGGGAGGGATGGCAGAGAGAGAGATGTATGTAGGACAGTAGTTGATTCCATAGAGAGGGGAGATAGAAACATAGGAACATAGACTTTGATGTCAGATAAGAACCGCTTGGCCCACCCAATCTGCCCATTTTTCAACCTATTGGATAAGCTGCAGATCCTAGTTAACCAACATCCTTCTTCTTCCTACCCCCCCAACAGAATTGCCTTATGTCTGTCCCATGCATTTTTGAATTCCCCCACTGTTTTTGACCCCATGACCTCCTTAGGAAGGCTGTTCCATGTGTCCACTACCTTCTCAGTGAAAAAATACTTCCTCATGTTGCCTTTGAGATGTCCCCCCTCTATTTTCAAATTGTGCCCCCCTGTTCTTGTGAATCTCTTTTTCTGAAAGATACTACCCTCCTGGACTTTGTTGATTCCCTTAAGGTACTTGAAAGTTTCTATGATGTCCCTTCCCTCCCTCCTTTCTTTGAGGGTATACATATTAAGCTGCTTTAGTATCTCTTCATATGGCTTCTGGTGCAGACCATGCACCATTTTAGTTGCCCTTCTCTGGACTGCTTCCATCCTGTCTATGTCCATGTGGAAATGGGGTCTCCAAAACTGCATGCAGTACTCCAGATGGGGTCTCACCAACTGTCTGTACAGAGGGATGACAACTTCCTGTTTTCTACTGATGATGCCTCTTTTTATACATCCCAGTATCCCCCCCAACCCTCCTTACTGCCTTCTCACATTGCTTGCTTATGTTTAGGTCATCTGATATGACTACCCCCAGGTCACTTTCCATTTTGTTAGTACCCCCCTTCCCCATTGTATACTCTTCCCCTGGGTTTTTGTTTACCATGTGTATTACTTTGCACTTCTTTGCATTGAATCTAAGCTGCCATACTTTTAACCATTCCTCCAACCTTGCCAAGTTCCTTCTCATCCTTTCCACCCCCTTGTGTATCAGCCCTGTTGCAGATCTTTGTGTCGTCTGCAAAGAGGCATACTTTTCCTTTCAGTCCCTCTGCAATGTCACTTATAAAGACATTAAAAAGGACCGGACCTAGTACTGAACCTCATACCGCTGGTAGTAACCCTTTTTCAGAGTGGACTCTGTTTACTATTACCTCTGTGTTCTGTTGTCCAGCCAATTTTTACCCAGGCTACCACCCTGGGACCCACTCCCAGGCTGGCTAATTTGTTTATTAATCTTTTGTGTGGGACTGTGCCAAATGCCTTGCTAAAGTCTAGGTAGGCCATATCCAGAGCCCCTCCCTGGTCTACTACTTTGGTCACCCGGTCAAAGAAATCTATTAGATTCATCTGACATGACCTTCCCACTGTGAATCCATGCTGCCTTGGGTCCTGTGCCCCCTGTCCTCTAGGTATTCAACTATTCTTTCTTTCAGAAGTGATTCCATCATTTTCCCTACCACTGAAGTCAAACTAACAGGTCTGTAGTTTCCTGTCTCTGCTTTGCTCCCACTTTTGTGAAGGGGAATCACATCCGCCCTCCTCCAGTCCTTCAGTACCACACCATCCTCCCATGATTTATTAAAAAGGGTAGTCAGTGGTGTCACTAGTTCTCCCCTTAGTTATTTTAGAATTCTGGGGTGAATCCCATCAGGAACCATTGTTTTGTCCACTTTCATTTTTAGGAGTTCTTTCAGAGCCTTTTCTTCTGTGAATGGATTGGTATCGACCCTCCTTTCCAGAGTACGTCTATTGATTGGATTAGGTACCTCCCCCTCCTCTTCTTTTGTGAATATTGAACAGAAGTATCCCTGCTTTTTCACTGTCACCCTATGCCTACCCACTCTCCCCTTTATTAAGCCTTACTATCCCTCTCTTGGTCTTTCTTCACTCCCTAATGTACCTATAAAAGGTTTTATTCCCCTTCTTAACTGAGTTGGCTATCTTTTCCTCAGTTTGGGCCTTTGCTATTCTGACTGCCTTCCCCGCTTCCATCTGCTTTAACTGATGCAGTTCTCTGTCCTGCTCCTTCTGTGTTTCCTTATACTTCTTGAATGCTATCTTTTTCTCCCTAACCTTCCTCGCCACCTCTTTTTTCCTTCATTTTGATTTGTTTATTTCTTCACACAAAGGCTTGTTGCCTCCGTGACATCAGTTTTAATGTTTTCCCATTGTTTCTCCACCCCTCCTTCTTGCTCATTTGCTAGTGCTTTTCTGAGACACTCTGCCATTTTGACAAAGTCAGCCCTCCTAAATTTCGGTACCCTCACTTTGGTATGGCTTGACTCCATGGCTGTGTTTATTGTGAATCACATTGTTTGGTGGTCACTTGCTCCCAGATGGCTACTCACTTCTAAATTTAAAATCCTCTCTCTGTCCCCATTTGAGAGTACCAGGTCTAAGATTACTCCCTCCCGAGTGGGTTCCAACACTAGCTGTCTGAGGTATGCCCCCTGTAGGGTACTGAGAATGACCCTACTCTT
Organism: Neoceratodus forsteri; assembly: GCA_016271365.2. Lineage (NCBI taxonomy): Eukaryota > Metazoa > Chordata > Ceratodontiformes > Ceratodontidae > Neoceratodus > Neoceratodus forsteri. Next base: position 518,187,677 of record CM028137.1, read on the forward strand.
GGATGTGGCTGCAACAAAGGTGCTCCAGTTAACATCTGGCATATTCAGGTCCCCCATCAACAATATCGCCCCTTTTTCTGCTATCCTAAGGATGCCTTATATCATTTCCCTGTCTATTTCCTCTCCCTGAGATGGGGGTCTGTATACAACACCCATGCGGATTGTGGTGCCATTTCCTGTTTCCAGGGTGACCCACAGTGCCTCATCTCCCCCGTTTACTCTTTAGTTCCATTGCTTTGATCCATTCCATTATGTAGAGAGCTGCTCCTTCTCCTCTTCTACCCTCCCTGTCCCTCCTGTAGACCATGTAACCTGGTATGTTGACATTCCAGTCATGGTTCTCTGTGTACCATGTTTCTGTGATTGCCATGACATCTAGGCATCCCTCTTATATCAAGGCCACTAGTTCAGGGAGCTTGTTATCCAGACTATGGGCATTGGTACTCATTGCCTCCATTTTTTGATGGCCTTACCCCTTTTAGCCCCATCCCTGTCCTTACTGCCTTTGCCTATTTCTCCATTTACCCCTGTCCTTCTCCCTATTGACTTCTCTATCTTGGTGTTTACCTCATAAACTACCATGTTTTTTTTGGGGGGGGGCTGGGATTTCCCTTCTCCTTTTCAGTGCCTCTCCCCTTGGCTAGTTTAAATGCTTGCCAATAAAGCATTTAAACCTATCACCTAGGATCCTGGCTCCCCTCCTGGACAGATGCAGATCATCGTGCCAGTATAGGCCTGTATATATCCAGGTAGACCCCCAGTCCCCAATGAAGCCAAAACCCTGAGCTCTGCACCATTTTTTCCATCATTGATTGAATCCCATGGTGCAGAGCAACCTAGCCTCACCCATGCCATGCACCTCCAAGAAGGTTACCATGCTTGCTACTTGTCTAAGGCCCCTCCCCAACTCCCCAACTCCTCCTGTACTGCTCTGATCCCATTCCCAGCCAGGTCATTTGTCCCCATGGTATAAGGAGGCAGATTTTCCAGCTAAGGAGTGTTGGTGAGGAATGGAAAAGGTGTGTGAGTCTCTGGAATGCAAGGCGTAGGAGGACGGAATGGGTGAGATGAGATCGTAAAGGTAGGAGGGGAGGTGTTCAAGCCAGAATTTAGAAATGAGGGAGGCACAGCAGAGCTGGCAACATGTGGGGAGTGGGAGGATGGATAGGGAGGCATAAAGGGAGCAATGGTGAGTGTGAGAGGGAGAGTTAGTGGCAAAGTAGCAGAAAGCATTGCAGAAGGTGCCCAGTCTGGCCAGGAAAGCAGATGGAGTGGTGCCATAGACCACATTCGCGTAGTCAAAGACTGTGAGAACCATTGCAGTGACTGTGGCGGGATAAATCTGTATCTTATTGTTTTAATCATATTTCATGTTATTTTATATATACTGTATAATGCATCAGGGATGCCCATGGTGCCCCAGTCTAACTTGCAAGAGATCATAGGTACAAAGAAAACATGGGCCTTGGAGTGATTTAATTTCTTGTTGCTGGTCAGAAGCTATTAGTTGCTTAGCCAGAGACTGGGGGTTTGATTAAACCATTTAAAGGATACCTAAACAACATTTTGACAACAAAGTATTCAAAATCTGACTTCATAGGGTACTAAAGAAAAGGCTGATGTATACATTAATGCTACAACTACATTTATATAATTTACCTAAATGCAGTTCCAAAGCATTTGAAAAATGTAAAATCAGCCTTCCAATGCCAAATAAACTGCCTTACCTGCTTCCTAAAATGGCTGCCAAATGTGTCCAGTGATGACATCATTGGAGCCAGAGTCAGAGAGCTATAAGGCTCTCTATAGTGCTAACTAGTTCTTTTTTCCCTTTGTTTAGAATTGTTTCACCTAAATGGTCAAAACAATGTGCATTATTTTGAACAATAAACACATGTTTGGCTATGTTTCTGTTCATTTTGTTTACTTTAACATGCTGCAATTGTGTTTTAATCCAACTGACTTTCTCTTTGGCAAACCACAGTGCAGTACAAATCTTAAATAACCTGGTGGTCTAGTGGTTATGGTGGATCCAGGATGTTACAATGGGGGGTGCTGGGTAGTATACATACTTGATATGCACTTTTTTAACATTTTGTATTAAACCCTTATATTGTCTGCTATTATTTTTTTTTAGTATGTTTGTGACAGAACCTATCAATGTAATCCATAGTTTTGAATGTAAACATTTGTACAATCAATAAATCAGACTTCTTCAATAAAGTGAAATGCAGCAGCAACAAGCAAGTACGTTACAATGGGGGCGGGAGGAAGAGTGCAGCCACACCCTTCACCCCCTGATCCACCACTTGTTTGAAGGAAAGTTCTTGTGTAGTCCAGTGCCAGAGTTCAAACTTTCTCTGAAATCAAAAATATGCTTATCTAGTCTTCTTTTTCCATGAGAAATAATAATAATAAGAATCAGCATTTATACAGTGCTTTACATACACATTATATCCCAAAGTGCTTTACTAGCAATGCTAGACTGGTAGTGATGTGACTGAATGTGTAGTGGCAGCCATTTCACACATTAATACCCACACACAGCCTTGGACAATTGCAAGAACTGGTTTTATGGGAAGGGAAATGTTGGCCAGGACAATGGGGTCAGGTAGTGATCATGGTGCTGGCAGCCCCACATCTTATATCTCACAGTGATCGGCTCATATTTCTCCCCTTCTGTCTTCCCTTCCCTGAATATAGTGTGATGATCTGGAGGTGCTCTGTTAAGAGTGCTCTACTCTAAAGGTGGTGGAAAGAGATGAGCAAGGCACCAATGTCCGAATTATGTGGATGGGATAGCTGTTATCCAGACAAGGAGAGGCAGGAGTCCACTTAGTGCTTCGATGCCCGCAGGGCATTTATTTTGTACCAAGGGTAGACAGACACAGTCACAAGAAGGAGGAGGGGTTGCCTGAGAACAATAGGGCAATAAAACAGGGACATTCTTTTATCTACCACTTCTAAGGTTATTACCACAAGGATAAACTTTAGGCCTAATGCCACTCTTATTTCTGACACTATTCTATACTTCAATACTCTAAATGAGAATCAGGTGACATAAGCTACTCAGCACTGCATTAGGGTAATTAGCATCACACATTTCCATAAGAGTCCGGATATCACAAGAGTCCAGAGATCCGGCGTCTTCGTGTACACCGTCGTTCTTCATTGGTAGCTACAAGGGAAGTAAAACAGAGCTGTAGAACCCTAATCTCAATTCCCAGCAAGGACCTAGTTAAGGCCACTGGGGTGGTGAGAGGTTTGGTAAACAGACCATATATCTTCGGCAAAAGCCCACTCTCTCCAAGGCTGCCGGAATGTAGAACCAGAGCAACTGGTTCCTGAAATAACACACTGAAAACAAAGGGTTTCTCTGCCAAAACCCACTTCCAGGGTTGCCAAGGACAAAGATAGATCAAGAGCTGCGTGGCGAAGAATCCAATGGAGGACTACCACGACCTGACTGATGCTGCGGCCCTCCAAGGGCCAGCTGAACTCGGAAGAAACTCTGACAGGACCAGGAACCATAAGAATCTGAAGAGATGATGGTTGACTCTGCAATCCTAGGATCAGGAACTAACACAAAACAAAGAAACGGCGGACGCGTCCCGGACTCAGCTTTGACGGACTCAACTTTCGTCGAATGACCAGGTAGGGCACAGACTAAGTTCTCCACAATGAGCTTTCTCTTCTGTAGAGGGCGACCAACTTCGGGACATCTGGAACAGGAACCATATGGAATGACACTGGCACGGCTGTCGTGATGTGTTTCGGCGGATGTACTTTCAAGCTGTGAAAACAAGAAAATGGCGGGTACGACTTGTACGACTGGCAACGGACTCGACGTCGGTGGACGACACTGACGGATGGGATGAGCTAATGGATGATCTCCCAGGAGTGAAGAATGCTGAGTGGATGTCTTCTTTTGAGTAGAGACTGATTCTGTGTACGTGGTGTTACAGACCACACTATGAGACTGCAGTGTGGTAGAAGATTGAGACTGTCTTCATACAATAGTAAACATATAACTGAAAAATGCCCAAAGAACTGTGGAATGATACAATAATTTGCTGGAGGAGGGCAAATTATACCTTCAGGAGTACCTCTCACTGATGAGGGCCAATGTCCAGGTGCTTAGAGCAATAGTTCAGGTACTTAGGGCAATAGTTCAGGTACTTTGGACAATAGTTCAAGTACTTAGGACAATAGTTCAGGTACTTAGGGCAATAGTTCAGCATAAGCAGTACAGTAATTACAGTAGTTTCACAGTATAGGCAAATCGAACACTCTTAAACGAACCCCTGTTTCTAAATGTAGGGTCTTCTGGAATAGGATCTCTTTCAGTACGTCGTAGCTAAGGAATCCTATCTTTAGTACCACTAGGCTGGCTTGCCCTATTCTGCTAGGCCGGGGCCTCCCTATAGTACCACTAGGCTGGCTTGCCCTATTCCGCTAGGCCTGGGCCTCCCTTTAGTACCACTAGGCTGGCTTGCCCTATTCCGCTGGGCTGGGGCCTCCCTATAGTACCACTAGGCTGGCTTGCCCTATTCCAATAGGCCGGGGCCTCCCTTTAGTACCAGGCTGGCTTGCCCTATTCCGCTAGGCCGGGGCCTCCCTTTAGTACCAGGCTTTACCACGGGCCTAATGCCCTACCTTTACCTTGGGCCTGACGCCCTATGTAAGCTTGGGCCTGGTGCCCCACTTTAGATTGGGCCTGGTGTCCCACATAATCCTGGGCCTGGTGCCCCACTTTACAATGAGCCTGGTGCCCCATGTTGCATTGGGTCTGATGCACCACTTAATATTGGGCCTGGTGCCCCATGTTGCTTTGGGCCTGGTGCCCTACTTTATAATGGGCCTAATGCCCTACTTTGGATCTGGGCCTGACTTGCCCTTTTAAATGCGTTGCCCCTTTAAGTCTCTCAGGCTCCCTGACCCTGCTGTCACTTATTCACAAATCCCACCTTAAATCTCGCCCCCTAATACATATTTAATAGGCCACGATAAAGGCCTTGCTTATCGGCCCCTCCCCATGGGCGTCGCTAGCCCCGCCTCCAAATGAATATTCAAAAGGGTCCTTACGACCCCTCTGCCCCTGTGGCGCTCGGCTGCTTTTCAATGTGCCTACTGCACTTTTTACTGTAAACACAGTCTCTTTTCTAAACAGGCGGTCAGCACTGTGTGTGCTGCTGCCGACTCACCGCTCCGATGAGCTGGGAGGAGGTTGCTGCAGTCTCAGGGAGGCATGAGGGATGCTGGCAGAGGGTGGGAAGACCAAGCAGGCAGCTGAGGGCTGACTAGGGGCCTCAGATGGCCAAAAAGATCGGTAGCGATGCAGCTGGCAAAGCTGCCCGGCGATGGGACCGAGGTTAACTTAAAAACACTGGAGGGCAAAATAAATAAATGGAGGGCTTTTAAGCCCAAAACGCGGGGAAAACAGGCGTTTTCTTCTTCGTGGTGCCCCGATGGCACCACCGACCACACAACTAGAGCAGAGCAGCTTCTGGACGTCTTCACTAGCTGGAGCTTGAGCAGGCACACAGAACAGTCCTCGGGGAACAGCTTCAACCCACCAGGTAAGCCTTCCTGGTTCCCCTTAACTTTCTGTGTCCTCTCTTCTCCACAGCTAGCAGGAACTGACCAACTGAACAATTGTTTTTCAAACTTGAACTTCTCTGGGTTCTAGATTGGCTGGAGTGGAATGCTGTGCATGAGCCACTCAGCACAACATTCCATCCAGACCATTATGACATATATTGCTTTTAAAATCTGACTTTTGACCGAGCTGTAAGTGCACAGGGCACTTTTCTATTATTTACAGTGTTTCCCCTTTTACAAGGAGGTGCATCTTTATTTCCAGGGTCCCCTTAGCATTGTACCCTGCTGCCTACACCTACAGCAGGTACCCTGAGCACCTGTGGACTCTTACTTTATTTATTTTATTTTATTTCTCTGGGATGACCCAACTTTGGGGCATTACAATAGCAGTACCTTGCAGAAGTGTCATTCTCATTCCCCCTCTGGTATTCATTCATCACTCCTTCTCCCCACACCAAAAACTGATGAGCTCATCACCCTTCTGCATCATGAATGCAGGTAGTACAGTCCCCAGGCTTTTTGACATATCAAAAATAAACAAATCATTCCAGTAAGTCTGGCTGATAGCAGCAGGGAACAAGGGGAAAGATGGGCATTCCTATCCTTAGAAGATCTAGTCTACCTTTGATTAGGCACTATTAACTGACGGGTGTGTGCATCATTATGCACGTCATTTAATAGTGCCTAATTATAGGTGGCTTAGATCTTATATGGGTAGGAAAGCCTTTTTTTCCCCCTTGTGCCCTGCTGCTATCAGCCTGGCTTACCAGAAGATCACGTTTATTATTAATATGTAAAAATAACACGAGAGACTGTACTAACTGCAGTCACGATGCGGAAGGGTAGCGAGCTCCCAGTTTTTGGTGTAGGGAGCAGGTGAGAAGAATGAATGCCAGGGAGGGACTGAAGAGGACATTCCAGCAGGGTACAGCTATATTCACGTTGAGGTGAGACAGGAAGGGGGAAGTTGAGCAGATCATTGTGAGATCTGAGATGTGGGGCTGCCAGCACCATGATCACTACCTGACTGTGGATGAGAGCAGCCAGTGATGACAAATATTTAGAGTAGCAGGGCTGTACCTAAACTGTTACTTGAATTCCGTGTAGGGAGATTACCCTTGGATGGGGGAGATGTTGATGTTTGTTAAGACAGTATCGAGGGAGCTGTGTATAGCTCATTCAAGATTCAGAAGGGTGGTAGCCAGTCAACTCGCATTGTGGAGCAGGGTATAGAAAAGTACTGGAGAAGAAATGCTGGGAACTGTCCTGCTAGGTTCCACAGTCACAGGTAAAGGAGTAGACTGACACTGGAAGTCAAGTGGATTCACTCAAGGCATTAGTATGTCTCTCCTGCTAATAATATTGTTATCCATAGTAAGTGCAGCCCTTATGAAGGTATAAACAGCAGTTTTACTGGTGTGTCCTGATGCTTACTGCTTGGCCCTACAGGGAACCAAGTTGTTGGTTAATGAGGCACGAAAAAAAAACAACAGGGGGACTGTACGTATTGCCTTCACTGAGCGGAAGGGTGGTGATCCACTCAATGTTTACTGTGGAAGCAGAAGTCAAACACTGAGAAAGTGGACTGGAATGTGATTTGGGAAGCATTTTTTAACAGTGTCAGCTAATGAAGCTTATCGGTATAGTTGTGCACAACTGCCTGAGGTACAAGATTACAATCTGAGGTGTGATAATTCCCTTCATGAGATCGCAAGCTCATATGCGGCCCCAGCCAGTACTAAGGACAGAGTATGGATGGTGGGGAGTTCAACAGAAGGTAGGCTAGGTTCAGGGAGTTCACGTGGAAAAAGACCACAAGAGATGCTTATTTGTGGATTACCAAGAAAGCATGAGCTTTGGAATTGGACCAGACCAGTACTTCACTACAAATTTCAGGGCATCACTTAACCACTAGATCATCAGGTATTTGAAGTGTTGTACTGTGCTGCAGTTTGTCAAAGAATAAGTCAGCTGGATTACAAAACATTTTCAGTAAGTTAAAGTAAACAAAATGAACAAAACCATAGCCTAACGTGTGTACTGATCAAAATAATCCATGTGTTAACACATGGTATTGATCATTCTGGTGAAACAATTCAAAACAAAGGGGGAAAGAAGAACTAGTTAGCACTATAGAAATATATGTAGGTGTCTGTCCCTGGCTCCAATGATGTCATCATGACTCATCACTTAACACATTTGGCAGACGTTTTAGGGAGCAAGCAAGGCTGGTTTTTGAAAGTGAAAGGCTGATGTTTACATTTTTCAAAAGCTATGAAACTACATTTATGTTATTTATATAAATGCAGTTTTAGCATAAATGTAAACAGCAGCCTTTACTTTACCTCACTATGAAGCCAGATTTTGAAGTTTGCAATTTAAAAAAAAAAGCTTGTTTAGGTACCCTTTAAAAGAAACAAAAGGGCTAATTAAGCATAGCTGGGAGGCCAGGTACCCCAATTTGCTTGTAAAAGGCCCATGCATCCAAAAGAGCCAAGATGTCTGTGTCCCTTTTGTCCTGAAGGCCTGCCCTGAGTGACTCTAGTTACAGCTGAATGGACTAGCATTTAGGTAAATTGCTGTACTAGGTTTAGCATAATTACAATCATTAAAGGGAGGCAGAGGAAGACTTATGCTAGCCCCAGGCTGGTTCAAACTAGCTTGAAGAAAAAACAACTCTCTCATTGTTTTGTAATAAAATATTAAAACCTGATTGGTTACGTAGCCATGGAGACGGAATGCTAGCCAACCACAGGGCAAGTCAGTATCACTGGGCCTGCCCTTTGAGAAACACCATAAAACAAGGGCACAAGACTTTATCAGTGTCTTTTAGCTTTTTTGCCTTCTGTTTCTGTGTGCTGCCTTCTTGCCTTTCTTGCTAGTTGCTAATTCAAGTTGCATGTGAAGAAACTGTTTGCACTTGGGACCCTGTCCTGCTGAGAGAGCAGAGACATTTTCTTTTTCAATAAATTCTCCTGGACCACAAGAGCCAAGATTCAGCTACTTTTCTAAGGACACGTTGCACTTCAAACTCAACAACCAAGGACTTGAGGTAGAACTTTAAACTCAGAATTTTAAAGTGTAGGTTTTTATTGTATATTTCCATTTTCTTTTCCATGTCATGTAACCATTGTCCAAAATGATCTGTCTTTAAGTCATTGACTGTATTTAATAATGAATTTATAAAGTCTTTGGCTTACTTTAAGATAATTCTGCCAGTGTCTTTTGTGTGTGTTGTTTTGGGAAAGGGTTGTTCAAATTATATTACGCCTGTGTGACTGCTTAAGGGTGAAACACTACCGGAGTAAAGTACCACAAGGGACTCTATGGATGAAAGAAGAGGGGGAATACAAAAGGTCACCAGAAGGAGTCAGGGTGGGGGGGGTGATAACCAGTTTCTGCATTTCTGGGGAAAGACATATAAGGTGTATAGGGCATTCCCCTAGGGCCTATACATGCCTGTGACTTTCTGGTTCATTGTGCAGTGGCTGAGAGGATTCTATCCCAGGAACACAGACTTGAGATTGTATTTGCACCCCCCTCACATGGAGAAAGAGAGAGCCTTGGGAATCCTGTGGTGTATTTTCAGTTGCGAAACATCGAGTGTGCTAAAGTGAGAGAGAAGGGGTATCCCTGACCCTGATCACAAGGGGATTCACTGTAGCTCAGGGAATTCCTGCCTCACAGAAGTGGGCTTGTGACAGTGACTACCGCTTGGCAGACCAGTAGAGAGAGGTAATCCTTACTGTGGTAAAGGGTAGCGAGTTTGGGGCGGAGTTTGGCATGGATGGTATTGAGGTGAACTGAGAAGTCCAGCCTGCTATCTCACCACACACCAAGGTACTTGATGATTGGGACAACCTCAAGCGGGGAGAAAACTGGGAGAGTGGTGAGCTGGGCCAATTTCTGGCTGGTACCAAAGGTCATAGACACAGTTTTTTTGTGTTGACCCATAACTGGTTGGCCTGGAACCAGTGCAGAACACTGTGAAAGTCATGTTGGAGCAAGAGTGCCACAGAAGCTGTTGTGGGACCAGAGGCATAGTGGACTGCATTGTGTGCATACATATGAATATGCGAGTTGGCACAAGAAGAGGAGAGGTCATTGAGGAAGATCAAGAGAAGAACTGGATTCAGGATAAAGCCCTCTGGGATCTGGACTGGATAGGGAGTGATGGGGAGAGTGGGCCTCATACCTGAACCAACTGCTGATGGCCTGTGAGATAAGATCGGAACCTGTCAACAGTGGAGGCTGAGAGGCTAGCAGTGCTCAGCTTATCTAGGAGGAGAGACTGTGACACTGAATCAAAAACTTTGGCCAGATTGATGAAACTCGCTGAAGTGAGGTGTCCTGGTACATCCCTGAGAAGATGGAATAAATGACCCTGAGTAAGAATGTGACAGTGGAGTGATCCTTCCTAAAACCAGACTGGAAGAGGGTGAGCAAGTCTGAGGAGTGGAGAAAGTCGGCAAGCCATGAATAGACCAGCTTCTCTTGCAACTTCGCAGGAGAAAGGAGGACGGAGACAGGATGGAAGTTGCCAGCAGTGGAGGAACCACCCCTTTTTGTGTGTGTGTGGGGGGGGGGGCCTTGGCAAACTTCCAAGATTGAGTCACAGTGAAACAGTGAAGGAGAGGTTTAGGAGGTAAGTGAGGGGGGAGCCAATGGCAGGAGCTGACAGATGGAGAATATCTGGGTGAAATTTGGAAAGGTTAAGTGAAAATAGGACAAGAAGGGTTTCCTGGGGTTTGACGAGTGGAAAGTCAAAACCTCCTGGGGAGAGTGGGGTAGTATGGGGAGGAGATGTGGGGAGAAATGAAGAGCCTTGAGGTGGGTGGGTGGTTGGGGAGCAAAAGTGGGAAAAAACTAATTGAAATGAGTGGCAATAGTGGTATGGTCTGATACAGGTGAGCCGTTAACTGAAAGAATGTGGGGGGAAGGGCTAGACCTGGGAGTCAAAGAGGGAGTGAACTACCTTCCAGAATTTAGCAAAGTAGTTATTGCCATTCTGAAGGTTGGCCTTAAAATAGAGAGACTTGATGGTTCACAGACAGGAAGCAGAGGATAAGTGATTTCAGCGAGTGGTTGGGAGAATGGTGTAGAGATATGGGGTGTGGACTAGTGGGGGGGCTGGATTACAACTTGGGATAACAAGGATCTATACTGTAAGGACAGACTACATCGGAGTGGGGAGGGTTCAGGAGTATTAAAAAGGAAGCTGGGGGAGTTTATTGCTAGTAAGTATGATTTAAACTACTGTAGTGGGGGGGCTTAGACTGGTAGGGTAGGCAGAAAAGGAAAGTTTAGGGGGCCTAGTGCCTCTCCCCCAACTGTAAATTTGGTGGAAGTGAGGAACTTGCAGAGAGATAACACCAGAGGCAAGGAACAGATAAGAAAGTTCGATGGGAGGGTTGGAGGGTGGTCTCCACAAATGCGAGGAGCCTGAGTAACAAGTTACCAGAGCTTCAAGCACTGATGGCAGAAGGGGGGTGGACGTGGCTGCAATCATGGAGACATGGGCCACCCAGCACCATGACTGGGATTTAATAATCCCAGGGTACAGGAGAAACAGAAAATTGGGAAGAGGCGGTGGCTGTATTTGTCTGGGATGGAATAAAGTGCAGCAGGGAGGAGGGTGAGGACAGAAATATGGAGATGTTGTAGGTCAACACAGAGGATGCTAAGGGCAGGAGGGTTACTCTGTGAGTAGTCTATAGACCACCATCCCAGTCTGAGGATCAGGACAGGTAACTGGTGAATAATTTAAACAGTCACTGTGGTAGGGGCAGGATGGTGGTGGTAGGTGACTTTAACCTGCCAGGGGTAAACTGGAACACCATGACCTCAGTGACTGCTAGAGAGCAATGGATACTAAACGCATTCCAAGATGTATTCCTGGCACAACAGGTGGTTGGGTCGACCAGAGAAGGGAACATCTTGGACGTGGTACTGGCAGATGGTGAGTAGGTAAAGTATGTGGCAGCAGAGGACCCGCTGGTGGGGAGTGACCACTGCACACTGTGGTTTTCCCTTGATTTGGAAAGGGAGGGAAATAAATCCAATACAAGGGTAGTGGACTTTAGGAGTGCAGACTTTGGTAAGATGGCTGTCATACTAGAAGAGCACTTGAAGAAGATCGCTCCAAACATGGGTAAGAAACACAGGTGGGAAATGCTAAATGTTGGGCCTGTAAGAGGCCACAAAAGCCAGCACAAAAATTTGCAGCAAAAAACTAAGTTCAAGGAAACCCAGCTGGTGGACCAAGGAGGTGCAGGAGAGAGTAAGGGAGAAAAGGATAGCTTTCCGTAAGTACAAGAGAACCCATGGGGGGAAGACAGGGAGGATTATATTAAGAAATTGAGGGAGGTGAGCAGGGTGGGAAAGGCAGCTAAGGCATCCGAACAGCTAAGGTTGGCACAGGGGATCAAGGAAGGAGAAAAGGAATTTTTTAAATACATTAGAGAGAGGAGAAAGTGTAGGGGCCAGATCACTAAGATCAAGAAGGAAGGTGGGTGGGCAGAGGAGGGGGGCTGAGCAGGCAGAGGTGCTAAACGAGTACTTCTCATCAGTCTTTTCAAAGGAAGAGGAAGGGTCAATTCCACAGAGTGGAGGTAGGGCAAGGGTGGATGGGGGGAATGTAATAGATGGAGAAATACCGGGAGAGAGAGAGAGAGAGTGAGAGTGAGAGTGAGAGAGAGAGTAAGGGGGGGGGCTTAAGTCCTTGAGGACAGACAAGGCACTGGGACCAGATGGGATCCACCCCAGAGTATTGAAGGAGTTGGCGGAAGTTCTGGCAGCACCTTTGACAGAGTTATTCAATACCTCCCTCAAATCAAGATGTGTACTATTGGATTGGAGGATGGCACATGTGGTGCACTTCCATAAGAGCGGACCAAGGGATGAGCAGAGAAATTACAGACCGATCAGTCTTACCTCCATAGTGGGGAAACTACTGGAGACCAGCTTGTAGGAAAGACTGGTTGAGTTCCTGGAAGTAAACTGCCTTCAGAACATCCAGCAGCACGGATTTGTCCAGGGGAGATCTTGTCAAACTAATGTGGTCTAATTTTTTGACTGGGTGGCAAGATCTCCAGATAGTGGTTGATGTCCAGTATCTGGACTTCAGCAAGGCATTTGACTCTGTGCTGCATGGGAGACTACTGGGCAAGCTGAGACAACTGGGGATGAGGTTAAGATGGTCAAGTGGATTGGGAACTAACTGAGTAGCAGACAGCAGAGGGTGGGGGTTGGGAGGGGAGCTCTTGACACCTAGGAGAGTCACTAGTGGGGTTCTACAGGTATCTGTTGTAAGTTCACTGCTATTTAATGCTTTCATAGCAGACATTGTAGAGGAGTTATGAGTAAAAGTAACTTGTTCTCTGACCACTCCAAACTGTGAGCAGAGGTGGACAGTGAGGAGGGGAGGAGGATTCTCCAGGAAGATATGGAGAGATTGGAACAGTGGTCCTAGATGTGGCAGTTGGGGTTCAATGCTAGGAAGTGTAGTGTGGTGTAGTGTACTGTACTGCATTTAGGGGCTAAGAATCCAGGGTACAGTTATCATTTGTGGGGGAGTAGTTATCCACCTCTGAGGAGGAAAAGGATCTGGGAGTGGTGATCACAAGTAAAATGAATCATTAAGAACAATGTCAGAAAGTTGAGGCCAAAGCAAACAGAATGCTATGGTGCATTACTAGGAGAATCACTTTGAGGAGGGAGAAGGTTATTTTGACACTGTACAAATCCTTTTTGAGGCCTCACCTGGAGTATTGTGTGCAGTTTTGGCACCCATACCTAAAGAGGGATGTCATGCTCTTGGAGAGAATCCAGAGGAGGGCGTCAAAGATGATCCGCAGAATGGGGGAGAAGCCTTATGAGGAGAGGTTCAACATATACTCCCTGGAGGACAGGAGGGACAGAGGGGATATAATCGAAACCTTTAAGTATTTGAAGGGCATCAACAGAGTTAGCACTGAGGGTTTGTTTAGATTGAAGGTGGGAGGGACTACGAGGGGACATAGCCTGAAACTGGTGGTGGTGGTGAGGTACTGGAGAGAACTGAGGAGGCACTACTTCTCGGAAAGGGTGGTGGAGCCATGGAATGCGCTACCTGAGGAGGTGATCTTGCTGGAATCAGTGGGGAGTTTTAAGAAGGGTTGGGATAGGTTCATGGGCAAGAGAGGGAAGTGAACAGAGGGGGAACTTGGAGGGAACCTTGAGAAGGAGAAAGGGAATGGGGGAGCAGATGCAGTGTCTGAACTGTGAGCTGTATTTCAAGCAGATGTGATAGACCTTATGGTCTGAAAATCTGCTTGCATTGTCGAATGTTTGCATCTTCAGATATCCTTAGTGCAAGCATTCCTGAGTGCCCTATAGGAGAGGAGGTCTGGTAGAGACTGAAATATTTTATACTTGACCCAAACTTGGTCACAGGTCTTGCATAAGTCAATGAGATCACAGGTGATCCAGGGGTGGTGAGATGATTCTACTGTGGCTTTCCTAATTGAGGGGTGGGTGTTAATCCCAGACAGAAGTAAATAATGGATGGAAGAGGGACAGTACTGTATCGATGTCTGGGGCAGTCATCACAGGGTTCCAATCAGTAGTAGCCATGTCTCTCAGTAGATCCCCTAAGTTCAGTGACCGGAGGGATCTCAACCAGATGTACTTAGGGGAAGAGGGAGGGACCTGGATGTTTCTGACACAGAATATCATACAGTGGTCACTGAAGGCGTCCAACAGTATGACTTCTGCAACCATGCTGTGTGGGTGAGAAAAGTAGTAGTAGTATTCTTTTATTGACTGGCAAAACTATTACAAAGATAAGAGATATTACAAATCCACAATGCATATTTTATTGCATATAATACAAACCATATAACATCATAAAAAAAAATTCAGGATTATATCCAGCATATCCCAGTGCTACGATATAGGTTTAACAACATGAATAGCCACTTGCATGAATAACAACAGTATAAAAAGACAATGTAAGAGTACACGTACTAGTCTCCAACTATTGCTTAATTCTTCCTCTTTCTTCTCTTCCTAATTATTACATTTAAACATTTGGCACAATTCCAGGTCAAGACAGGGTCAATACAGGAAAGAAGATAGTTTAATTGTTTTTGTGGAGCAATCCAATGATCCAGAAAAGTAATATCCCAAATATTTTTTTTCCGTAGCGGATAAAATTGTGGACAAAACAAGATCACATGCAAGTTGTCTTAAGGGGAGCCTAGCCCACAACCACACAGAGTAAAGCTGTAATCCGATGAAAGTCCTACATATTTATCTGTTAAATTGTTTAAATCAATAGTATGAAGTCTAAATTTAGTGAAGGCCTGCCTCAAGCAAGGCTCCATTAACAGGATCAGCCAAGGATCCAAATGATGCTTCTTACTGGATACTAACCAAGGACTGAATTTATCATTTGAAAGATTGTCAATATCCCTTTCCTTTTCCTGATCATTCATTTACTGTAAGCTAAGTTCCAAAGGAAGGATTAATAACTGTGCCCCATCAACCAACACTGAAAGAGAGGAAAGCTTAACTTGATTCAGAATGTTATCAAAGCCTGATGACCACCCAGCCTCCAGACCCAGTTTCTTCATCTGTGTATGAACATGTGCTGACCAGGATAGTTCTGATGTAAAGTTTAAACCAAAATAAAAACACAGCACTTCACTTGTTCTAAGTTCTGCTCATCATATTTCCATTTAAAGTACAATATGATGTTATATCATTTAATCACCTATGAGCTGATATTATATAATAAGTTTGACAGGACTGAAAGCTGTATGCAAAGCAGCTTCATACAGATTGTGGAAAGGTTTGTGAGAAACCAGCTGTTTTCTGATCTGAGAACCAAAAGATCAATCTTCTGGAGGCTCACTAGTTGTGTAATGTTAGGTTTTGTGAATGGGGGCAGCACTGCCAGTTCCAGTTCCTAGTTACAACTTCCTGTAAAGCATAACAGAGTTATGTCATGCTACACAGTCTCACTTTTCCTTTTGTATTGTTTTTAGGATGTTTGTATAAAAACATAAGGCCAGTCATATACTGGGGATTAATAATTAGCACACACAGTGGGTTATGTATTTGAAGAATGTATAATTTATAATTGCACCCGTCTTTTCAATTTTCAAGGATCAAGTTTGATACCTTTACGTATTAGACATGCTTGCTTATTTGCTATTACCCTTAACCAGATTTTGTACTATATTTTGCTCTTCCTCAACTGTTTGTTTGAAAGTGTGCTCATTTATTCCTTTGGCGCTATAATTGTTGTTTTTTTTCCTGTCACTGTCAGTTATTTAATTAATTTTTTTCTACTTGTATTAATTTATTTTGTACCATATCACTGCCATGGCTCTACCTGCCATTTGTAATTGTGCATTTTTTATTTCTACTGTTTCATTCTTTGTATTCTTGTTGTTTACCTGCTATGTACTCTCCTGGGTTGTGCCTGAAAATACGCATGCTTTGGCTATTGCACTTACCCGGTAAACAAAAGCTAAATAAATAAATAACTATACTTGTTTGTATACACTAAAAGTCATTAACAGTAACATACATTAAATGGTGTCACCTGTAACACACATTAACCTATCACCTGCCTTGTACATTAAACAACGTTGTCACCTGTATCATACAGTTAAAAGCCATCTCTTTTATTAAACAGTGTAATCTTTATAATACATTAAATACTGATACATATATAGTACTGTATGTTAAACAGAGCCACTTGTATGTTACATTAAATTGTCCCCTGCAGAGGCACAGGCCCCTTGGGCCTTCTGTCTACAGAAGGGCAGGCCCCGAAAGGGTCTGTGTTTTTATGGGGCCTGTGCTTATGTTGCCATAGATACAAATCCATGAAGGTAGCTCATCAATGCTACTGCATTTGTGTCATCTGGAAACAGTTGTATGTTGTTTATTTTACCTGATAATGTCTGTCTGTGGTTGCTTGTGTGGTATTGTCCTTTTGCTGCATTTGGGGGTGGGGAGTTAGGGCTGGAAACCTTTACACTGCATTTCTCTACTTTTGTTGCATCAAGCTGAACCCTAACTCGTGCATTAATGCAGTTTTTTTGCAAAGAATTTCCTTTCTTTTTGAGATAGTGAACTCATACCCTCATTCATAATAATTATTTTTTAATTTTGTCCCGAAATTTTTAAGATAGTCATTTTATGACTCTCCTTATAAACATAACATGTGTCATTCATTGAACAGTGGCCAAAACGTCACTTCACATCACAAGTGGTAAAACACATTTTGTCCGGGTTTTGAAAAGTGACACCTGTTCAGTTTATAGGTGGTGTGAAAAAATGCTATGTTCAAAGTTTGAAGAACAATATTGATAATTAGCACAGTTATGAGTGAACATTGAAATATTTCAACGTTCACCCATAACTTGGTCATTTAACTATATTTTTATACCAAATTTTCAACATAGCCTTCTTATTACCCCACCTCATGAACCCAGTAGGTTAAAATTTTCAAATTCCTTCTGAAACATCATTTTGCGCCACAGGTGCAACCTCCTTTCCAGTAATGCTATTTTCCCATCCATCCTCTCCTTCACTCCCTCACTGTTTTCTCTCCTTCTAACACTTACTTTCCTTCCCATCCTCCTCCACTCAACCCTGCTTTGCTTTGGCTGCTCCCCAGGACCTACTGCCTGGTTCTGCAGCTAACTATCAAACAGGAATCAGTCAGTTATCATTGGCAAGGCATCCTCTGCTCCCCTTCCTGTACTCACTGGAGTTCCCCAGGGCTCCATTCTTGGACCACTGTTCTTTTCCATGTTTATTGATACACTCCCCAGTGGCAGCCTCAACTGTAAAGCTCTTTTCTACGCTGACAATTTGGTCATCTATAATAGCAAAAAATCTATAGATTCAATCTCATCTACCCTCACACAAAACTATGCATCCGCCCATCATTGGTTCCTTTCAAACAAGCTCCTAGTCAAGAAAAAAAAGTCTAAGTCCATGCTGTTCCATTCCAAACCCTTCCTATCCAAAGCCACCAAAGCCAGCTCCTCCCTCCTAGTTCTCACCCCTGCTGGTCCTCCTCTTGAAATTGTCACATCCTTAAAATATCTAGGTGTTACCCTTGACCCCTCCCTTTCTTTCTCATAACATGTTAACCATATGGTGCGCTGGATCCACCAGAAGCTAGGCACCGCATACCACCACAAACATTACCTATCCGCCAAAGCGCGCCTGGCCATTGCATGTGGCAAGCTACTTCCCCTCCTTGACTACTACTCCCCAGTTTACTCACACCTATCCACCACCCTGAACAAGCTGCTAAACTCAACATATAACTCTGTCAATTTGTCCTTCAAGCCCCTTACCGCTCCCACCACTGCTCACTCTACCAGTCACCTTGGTGGCCCACCCTTCAAGGTCACTTTGACTATGCAAAGGAACCAACATATGTCCCCTTACTCACCCATCTTGACAGGTAGAGTGGTCCATAGGAATCTCAGGGCATCCTCAGTCCCCCCACTAGAAGTACCCCATGCCTTCACCACCATGGGAACCCGAGCTTTCTCAGTCACAGCACCCTCCCTATGGAACAAGCTCACCCTCATCTGTTTGTGTGTCCTAGGCTTAAACATAACCTGAAGACCTGGCTCCTCACTGCTGCAAAATATCACTGTTCCATACAGCAGTGCTAGGGTCTACAACTTGACTATGCTCTAATAGCACTCAGACTTTCACCTGATGCCCTACAGCGCTTATACCCCCCTGCTGCCCCCACTAGTCTGCCCCTTTTCCCCACCTCTCTACTTCATTCCCCCACCCCTAAGCCTACCCCTGTCCCTCTTTCCTCCTGTCTTGCCCCTTTAATGTTATGAACTGTGATTGTTTTCCTATTTGAATTTTTATTACAGCAATTGTTTTTTGTCACTTGTACTTGAATTGGACCATGTACCTGTATACCATTGCTGCTTGGGTCTTGCACTGTCCGTATTTTGGCTATGCATATGTACATACTGATATAGCATTACCTGCCTACCCTGTCTGCACATTGTCATTGCATTACCATTGTTATCTCTCTCTCCACCCTCGCCGCCAGCTGTTGGGCGTGCATGTATTCTATCTTGTAATTGACTGTTTGTACCTGTACCTATTTCTTGCCACCTTGTGGCCTGGGTCGTGACTAAAAATGGTCCTCTGGATCAGTGCATCTACCCAGTCGCCAAAGACATAAATAAATAAAAATACATAAATTATGGTTCTATACTTCAACCCAGATGTCCTAGTGGACTCCTAACACCCCAAACTTTACTTACAAGGCATCTCTGGTCCTATCCCTCATCCTTTACCCAACCCTACCTGCCCTGACACATGACAAAGCCAGTTCTCTTGGCTGCAGGCCTTAAATAATGTCTTCTGATAAAGGGTTTGTAACTTTTCTGTACCTTGCAGCATTTAATATGTGTTTCTTAACTACCGCTGTGAAATTTATCAAGTACTGTAGCCACAGAGCCCATGTTTGTTCTTATGCAATTCGTAATATGTAAACGTATTTGTTGTGTATTGTCATCACTTTTGTTGACATGGAACCTTTGAAAAAGAGCACCTTGCTCAAAGGTTGTTTCCGAAATTGAAATAAAATAAATAAATAAACAAATATTGGTCAGGATCTGAAAAATGACAGTTGTCACAGTCATGTTTTGATGAGAAAAAATAGTTATGTTGAAGATTTGGGGTCAAAATATTGAAAATTACCATAGTTATGAGTGAGCATAGAAAAATGTAAATGTAAGCTCATATCTTTGTTATTTTTTTAAATATTTTTACCCCAAATGTTCAACATAGCCTTCTTTTGATCATACCTCATGAACCTGGTAGGCGAAAATTTTTGAATCCTGGCCAAAACATCATTTTACAGCACAAGTGTGAAAACAAATTTTGGCTGTTTTCTTTTTTTCCAGATTAAACTGAAAAAAAAAATCAATGATGAACAGTTTTCTTTGTTGTAGGGGGACCAAAGCCAACACTGGGGATTGGACACCACAGTATCAGGATGATCTTCTGTGGCACTGGAGGTGGGCACCCTGGTGCCACTACATATATTATGGGAAGGGTGGCGGGTGACCTGGAGAGGAGGGGGTAAGAGAAGCAGTACCAGGGTTGGGCACCCTGGTCTGCTTATTACTGTACTAGAACGTCTTTTGGATGAGGCATTAAACCGAGGTCCCGACTGCCTGTTGTGATGGTTGTTTAGGTGGATGTTAAAGATCCCATGGCACTTCCCGGTAAAAGTAGGGGAATTTCCCTGGTGTCCTGACCAAACTCCCCCCATTCTCTAAAAATACCACCAACAGCTTAATCTGGTTCCGTAAGTTAGTTTACATCTGTACAAATATTGTCCTTCCCTTGCCCCTGGGTCACACCTGAAAATGAGCCATGGCTCTGTGTGCCTCTCCTGGTCACAACCTTTCAAATAAATACAAAAAAAAATAGAAATTAAATATTAAAGAAATAAACATTGGGAAGGGGGTGGGTGACCTTGAGGGAAGGGAGGGAGAAAGAAGTGGTAGCAAGGGGGGGGGTGGCACCCTGCTCCACTTAAGAAATATTAACTAGCTAAATTAGCTAGATAGATAGGTAGATAGGTAGATAGAGTGACAGAGTGAGAGAGAGACAGAGAGAGAGAATCCAGTGAAGTGGGTGACCGAGATTGAGCAACCGCAAAAATGACGACTCAGTCTTGGTGCCTGTGGATAGGGCTACCCGGCAGGATAGTAATCAACAAGGAGGGAAGGCGAGGAGGGTGACAGAAAGAGGGATAGATCAGGGAGGGTGGGGAAAGTAGCACACTGCACAATGGGTGACAGGGGAAGGAGGGTATGTGAGGAGCAGTGCAGGGGGTGGCTGCCAAGCTGGCCCCATGATGTGGTGGGGAGGATGGTCAGCTGGGGTCGGGAGGGTGCCTGCTTCAGATCTGGGGCGGGATTTTTTTTCCTGTGGCCGCTGTAATATTTTTTTAAGTTTTACATCCCCCCAACATGCACCCCCCTGGAGTTGAGAATTATTAATTAGTAGGGTGCGTGTGTGGGGGGGTACAGTCCCCCCTCATACTGTGGAGTCCCATCACTGTTCTGTTTTTGCTGCAAATGTACATCACCATCATTTATTTTTGGCGATGTACAGTCACCCAAATGGCGATCATCCTTCAGCGATCGCCGTTTTGACATGGACCCAAGAGAGAGAAAGAGAGAGAGAGAGAGAGACAGACAGAGCAGGGGATCAGCATCTCTCTGCTCCAATTGAAACCGGCAGCATGACTCCAGCTGCGGCTTCAATATTTAGGAAAGTCCCACTGTTCTCACAAAAGAACAATACAAAAGAACTACAGTTCATTCATATGGTTCTTTCCATACAAGCCCTAACTTAACCCACTACATCACTGATCCAACTGAAGCTGGCAGCATGACTCCAGTTGAGGCTCACAATTCAAGAACATCTATTTATTTATTTCTAAGAAGTACCTTTGAGCCAAAGGCTCTTTTACAGAGGTTTCATGTCATAGTAATACATGGGCATACCATAATTTACAATGGTTACAAGTACATAAATAGATACAAGGAGGTTCCATGCCTAGAAAGACATGAGTACATCAGGTTACAGAGGTTACATAATTACAATAACAGGGAGTACATAAGTAAAAATATACAGACACATAATTTAAAGCAGACTAAATTGACAGGTTGTTAAGTGAACAACTTGAGAATCTACAGGATATAGAGCGAATCAGGTAGGGAACAGAGGATGATATAGTCTGTAAAATAATTACCTAATACTAAACGCAAGGAGGCGAGAACTTGATGGGCAGCAGTTCTTTTGTCTTAAGTGCTAAAGAGTGTAGTCATAAAGGAGGGCTAGACTCACTGGGGTGGGGGAGTGCTGAAGCTGGGACCGGGAGCCAACTATCACAGAATCATAGAAATCATAAAAAATTTCAAGCAACAGACTAAACAGTCCACATAGCTTGCATATTAGGCTTATTTAAAATTTAGTAATTATATCTTTATAATAAACATCCAAATTAGACTTAGAAGTATCCATAACTGGGCTTCTCACTACTGTAACTGGTAGCTCATTCCAAATTGGAATCACCCTATGACTGTACTAAAATTTTCTTAAATTACTGTTTCACTTAGGTTCGAGTAGTTGTCTGTCATGCCTTCTACTGCTACACCTATTTGAATTTGGCACAATACCCAAATCTGATAATAAACATAAATCATCCATAGCCCTATAAAGCATCCACAGATCTCCTCTTAATTACCCATAACTCAAGGAAAATAATTTTAATGCCTCCAATATCTCATTATATGACCTATCTTTCAATGAGATAATAGCTTTTGTGACCCGTCTCTGGACCCCCTCCATTCTGATTATATGTTCCCTTTTACGGGGGGACCATACTTGGACACAATATTCCAAGTGAGGTCTAACCAGAGTATTATATAATGGCATCAACACCCTACTATCTCTACTAGAGATATGTCTCAATATAATTAAGAATTTGATTAGCTTTTCTAATCTGAGCATCGCATTGTATATCAAATTTTAATTGATTTGTAATTTTAACTCCCAGATCACTCTCAAAGTGTGTTTCTGATAATAGATCTGCACCCAATTTATATTTTATTTCCATGTTATGTTTTCCCAGGTTCATAATCTTACACTTAGAAGCATTCAATTCCAACTTATTTATCTTAGCCCACTTTACAATATCATTCAAAGCCTGTTGCAACTGAATCCCATCTGTAGCATTATTTACCACTCTACCAACCCTACAATCATCCGTAAACTTATACATCCATGTCTTAGAATTTTGTAATCTTAGTGTAGATATATAGATGTTAAATAAACATGGCCCCAGAACCGATCCCTGTGGCACTCCGTTGGTAACAGGTGCCCAATCCACGAACATTCCCTTTATAACCACCCTCTGTCGTCTATCCTTCAGCCAATCAGAAATCCAATGAATTATATTTCTTTGTAACTTGATTTCCTTTAATAATTTCAACAACTCTAAATGAGGTAATTTGTCAAACGCTTTCACGAAATCCATGAAAGCTGCATCCACTGAGTTCCCCATATCCATTTCTCGATTTACATTATCATAAAAGGAAAGAAGATTTGTCTGACATGATCGTGCCTTTGTCAATCCATGCTGAGACAGATCCACAAGGCCTTGCTCCCTCAAAAAATCTAATATTCTTTATTTTAATATACCCTCAAATATTTTCCCTATGATTGAAGTCAGACTCACATGCCTAAAATTAGCAGGTTCTGTCCTAGTACCCTTTTTGAATAGTGGAACCACTGTGGCATCTTTCCAGTCCCTGGAACTTCCCCCATATCAATTGAAGCTTGAAAGATATGAATCAGAGGCAGGGCTATATAATCTGCTAATTCATAAATCACCCTCGGAGGGATTTTGTCTACCCTGGAGATTTATTTTTATATACTACTTTTAGTTTAGTCCGAATCTCTTCAGGGTCTAAAATTATTTGGCCAGGTACTGGGCTACCAAAATTATTAAGTGATGAGTTACCTTTCTTATTGAAAACTGAGAGTTAGCAAGAACAGAGGAGAAGGCAAGGGGTGCAGGTTAGAATGAGGGTAGCAGGAAAGAGGAGGGAAGAGTGAGGGGGAGTCCAGGTCTCACAGTCACAGTTCCTGTTTGTGGAGAGGGCCACTTGGAGTTTATCTTTAAAGGGGCCTATTTTGTCTTCTTTTGTGATGCCTAGGTCAAGCGCATTAAGCCAGAGTGGTGCCCGGTATTCGTAGGACCGTTGGCCTTGTGTGGTTCTATGGAAAGGGACGCAGAGGGCTGAGTTGTTTGTACCCCTAGTGCATCTGATGGATCCTGCTCACAAAAGAAAAGTTTGGACTTAGCTTTGTTCTCACAGTTATTTTGTGAGCGATCACAAAAGAACAATAGTTCTTTCATATGATCTCACAAAAGAAATGTGAGACAAAAGGCATGTTTACTCTGCCACCTTTGCAGTGCATCAACTCATGCACACAGATTGATGAGCAGCAAAGTTGGCAGTGTGGACTCTTACCCAACTGTGATAGGTGTGCGTCAGATCCTCTTTCTGTACCAGGAAAGGAGTGGGGACATTTATTGCAGTGAGTGTATTATGTGGTGGTGTAAATGTGCTGTGACCTCTTGCTTTGATGAAAAGCAACCACTCCCAGACTCCTCCAGTGCTCCAAACCCAGCCTCCCAAGATGTGCAGCCTCTCTCCAGTGTAACCTGCATTTGTGTGAGGGAGAGCTGTGTGAAGAGTGAATTGAGCCTACTGATGAGATTGGAGCAGGAGCGGAGAGGTGCAAATGTCAGAGTGCTGCAGCTATGTAAACATGACTAAAAATGAAGTCCAAACACATCTTTCGTAAGACAACATTCTTCTTTTGTGAGACTCAGACTTCAAGAAACAAGAATAGTCCTTTCATATGATCTCATGACAGAACTGTGAGAGAAAAGTCCAAACTTTTTTTACATGAGCCAAGGTTCTTCTTTTGTGAGACTCATGAAAGACGAATTTTGGTTCACTCACGAAAGAAGAATCAGGATTCCTCACTAAGCCTTCCATCTAAGATTTTAGGGATGTCTGAAAACCATGTTCTGGGGTTGTTTTTTAAAAAACAAACTCCAGAATTAAGCTGAACAGGCCCCATTTAGATAGAGTCATGTGTTTGTTTTTATCTAGGGCATCATTTTTATGGGTTTTCTAAATTTTTTTTGAATAAATGAAAAATAAGATGGCTACCAGATGGTTGCAAACCCTAATGCCACTTTTCCCTACTTTTGTACTGTTAACTTGAACCCTAACTAGTGCATTAATGCAGTTTTTTTTTGCAAAGAATTTTCTTTCTTTTTAAGATAGTGGAATCATATATCCTTATTCATGTGAGTCCCTTTGGGATCTGCATGAACACCTGCAGATGCACAGGGTTTACTGGGCCCTCTGCCAAGGGAGAACTCAGTCTGCCTGTGGAAATGCAGGGTCCTTGCAGGCCCTGCACTTCTGTGCAGCAAAGGATATCAAAAATTCATGGGGCTATCTGGTGGGCTGCAGAACCTCAGGGACCTCTGGTCCTGGTGATTCCATGTGGCTACAGATACAAATACACAGAGCAAAGAGTCTATCTATCAGACAATGCACAGGGTCCTCTGTTACCCATGGGTGCAGAGATCCATGGTCCTACATCAAGAAAATAGTTGTCTTCACTATGTGGTACCTGGGCCCATGTGGGCAACCCTGCAGCTTTCATTCCCTGCCTGGGAGGTGTTGCATAACAGTGCCATCCCCCCTGCCTTGGCCTATCCAGCTTGGTCACTGAGCTTGCCCCAAAACTCAGCTTACCAGCATGAGATCACAAAGCATATCTGCTGGGGTAAAGACTGGCACTACACACGAAGTTTCTTAATAATTACCTTTTTTTTTTTTTTATTTTCACCCTAAATTTTCAAGATAGTTGTTTTGTGACTCCCCTTATAACAGGTCATGTGGCATCTGTAGTATATTGGCTGAAATGCCATCTCACACCAGAAGCGTTTATAAAGTGGTGTAAATAGAATGGCTATATTGAAAGTTTGGAGTCAAAATATTGAAAATAAGCAAAACTATGAGTGAACATAAAATATTGCAATGTTTACTCATAACTTTTTATTTATTTATTAGAATTTAGGAGTTACAACCTATGAGCTAGAGCTCATTTACATAGCTTCCACATCATTAGGAAGGCATACGTATTGACAAGTACACTACACAAGTTAAGTTCAGATAACAAGTACACTACACAAGTTAAGTTCAGATGACATTTCTAGTGAGGGTTTAACAATACATTTCATATGTATTACAAAAGCTTACAATAGTGAGATAGTGCAGGAAGCATACAAAGCAGTGATGAAAGTGAACAGGAATGCATAGAAACTCATTTCCTGTACGGTTGTACCTGTTTTGCAGCTGAAATGGAGTTCCTGTACTACTTCTCACTGACACTGGAGCAGAAACTCTTAAACCAGCAACATGATGACAGTTTTTGGATCTGTGACCTGAAATCAAGGTTTACATAACAACATTTGACCAGTACAACAGTGCTATTTTGCTAGAAATATTTCAATATCTCTTTACCGAATCTACGAGTGTCTAAACAGATAGGTATATTTTGACACAGCTATCCTTCAGATTCAGGATCTTCATACTGCATTTCATATTTGCCAGTGCCTGAGCTCCTGTACTTCTTGTCTGCCACTTTCACCACTGATACAAGGGCTGCCTTTGTCAATAGAGAGGGTGAAGGAGGGGGGAATAGGTGCCAAAGCAGGGGCAGCAGGAGATAAGAGGTGGGGTATCCATGGATAGAAGTGAAAAAAGGGTGGGGGGGAGAGGTAACTGGGGAGAGGTTGGATGTTGGAGGAAGGGAGGGGGAAGGAGGGAGGGAGACAAGTGTAGGGAATAGACTTGGGGGAGAAAAGGAGAGGAGGGGTAGTTGGTTTAGAGGGGAAGGTGGCAGGATTGGAAGGGTGTATGTGCTGTAATCAGGGGATGTGTAGAAGTGCTATTATCAGGGGAAGGGCAGGGGGTAACCAGGTAACAGATTATGGAAAGCAGGAACAGGTCATAAGATTAGTGAGGTGGGTCTGTAATTTTGCTTTGAAGGGCCAATCTTGGGTTCAGAAATGAGCTCAGTTGGCAGGGAGTTTAACCAGAGTGGTGCTTTATAACCAAAGGATCTCTGGCCTTGCGTAGCACTCCGGAGTGGAACCTTGAATAGATTGCTGTTTGAAGTTCTGGTTGGCTTGGCAATTTCTGAAGGGCTGAGCATAGCACTAGTTCCTGATGGCAACAGGCCAATATCCACTTTTTTGGCCAGTAGACAGACATGGTATTGAGTTCTTTTTTCCAGGTCTACCCAACCTGTACGAGAATAGAGATGGCAGGTGTGGGTTAGGCGAGGAGCTCCTAGTGCTATCCTGCAGGCCTTGTTCAGAGTGGTGGCTATCCGCTTGAGGAAGTGTCGGGGGCCGAACTGTAAATGGCAAGGCCATGGTCTATACTGAAGAAGACTGAGCTAGTTATAGCAAGTTGGAGGGCATCCTCCGTGAGGCAGTGTTGGTGCTGATACAGGTGCCCAAGTTTGCAACTTGAGGACCTGGCAACCATGTCAATGTGGGTGAACTATCCAGAGTGACACCAAGATATTTAAAGTTGTTGACCATCTCCAGTGGTTCGTTATATTTTTCAGAATGGCTAACTTGGATGACTTGTGCCGACTATGGGTTGTTGCAAAGAGCATTCTCTTCAATTTTTTATGGTTTAGGAGTAGCTTGGCATCGCAAAGCCAGTCTTTGATGTTTTTGAAGTCACTCTGAAGCTGTTGATTTAGGGTGCCAGGGTCTAGGTGGCTTGTATACATGACAGCGTCATCTGCGTAAAGGAGGATTTGGTAGTGACATGCTTGGGGGAGCTGGTTTATAAAGAAGCTGAACAATAGTGGTTCCAGGATGGATCCCTGGGGGACTCCAGTACTGACAGTTGGGGTATCAGAGAGGGTTTTGTCAATTTTTACCTGGTGTACCTGATCAGAAATGTAACTTCTGAACCAGCACAGTGAGTCTGATGAAATGCCTACTGCTTCTAGTTGGGACAGAAGCAGATCATGGTTGACTGTGTCGAATGCCTTGGTGAGGTCTATGAAGGTAGCACCCACCAAGTACCCTTGATCAAAGGCCTCATGAATGTAACCCATGAACTCAAGTAATGCAATAACAGTACTATGGGACCTTTGGAAGCCATGTTGTTGCCTCCATTGCAGTTGATACTTCTCGAGGTGGTCATCAAGCTGGTCATATACAATTCGCTTGAGAGCTTTAGAGATGGGTGGAAGAATAGATATAGGTTGGTAGTTTGTGTGGGTAGACCTGTCACCACCTTTAAGCACTGGGGTGACAACTGCGGCATTCCAGAGGTTGGGGAATTTACCAGAGACCAGTGAGAGGTTGAGTATTCTAGTGAGTGGTGCCAGTAGTACACCAAGGGTGAGGGAAAGGAGTTTCAGGTCAAGCCCATCACCACTGAACCTGGTTTTACCAATTGCTTTTGAGAGATACTTCTTTGCTTCTGATTTTGATATAATTGTTAGGTAGAACAGAGGAGCTTGGTTTAGTGGTGCATGAGATGGTGTGTTCTGGGTTTCAGTGGTAGTTGAGTTAAGGTATTCTGGTGAGAGTACTCCACTTAGGTCAGTGAATGCCTTGTTAAGTGCATTGGCTATGGTTGGCTGATCCTAAGTAATGGTCCCACCTAGGTTCAGCATGGACGGAGTGATTTGTCAGGCTTACCGGTAAGAGTCTGTATGTTTTGTCAAAATTTGCAGCTGTCTCCCCAGGAGGAGCTGAACTCAGAGCAAAAGTGTGTGGCCTTTGCTTGGTGGATGGCGTGAGTACATTGATTCTTGGCCATTCTGTAGTTTTGGAGGTCAGAAGGTGATCCAGTACTTTTATACTTATACCAGAGGTGGTCCTGATTATGTAGCTGGCTAAGAAGGTGTGGGAATACCCATGGTTTGTTAGTGCCCTTGACTTTTCTTTTGGTAATAGGTGCAAACATGTCACAGGCAGCGTTGAAGATTCTGACAAAGGTCTCTAGTGCTATGTTGATATCCATGGTTGCGAAAATAGGGGACCAATTCTGCTGCAGCAGGTATTGTTTCAGCTGATCCAGTTGTCCTTTCCTGAGCTTATGAGACATCATCACGTTTGCTGGTGGTTTTGGCAACCTATTGGTCCACGAGCAGAGGATGGGAGAGTGATCACTTATTGAGTCCGAAAGTATGTCTACACTTGTGATTTGGTCTGGACAATTTGTAAGCAGCCAGTCTAGAAGTGTACTGGACCCAGTTCTGTAGTTATTACAAGTCAGTGAGGTCACCATTTGATGTATGTCAATTGCAGAGAGTTCGTCCTTATAGGGAGCCGAGTCATGAGAACTAGTTTATGTTAAAGTCGCACAGCGCTAGTACCTCTGAGTTAGAGTGGAGGTCTGAAAGGTAGTCATAAAGCACTTTGAAACCCTCAGCCTTCTCCTTCGGGGGGGATGTATGCTGAAATGAGGGTTGATCCCTTGCCCTGAGAATAAAGGAGTAGTCTCACTGGTAGAATTTGTACATTTTTCCCTGTTTTAGGGTGCTGCAGGACAGTACCTCTTAGGTGTTTTTTTTATATAGAAGATACATCCGCCTCCCCTTTTTTCCAGTCTATCAAGCCTGAATATGGTATTACCAGGGAGTTGGATTTCATTATCAGGGGTTCTTGGCGTGAGCCAGGTTGCTACCACTGAAAAGACATCTGGGCTGTTATGGGCTACCCATGTTTGCAGCAAGTCTAATTTTGGTAGGATGCTACATATATTGATAAAGGCAATAACGATGGCACCAGGCTTTCTCAGGGGTATATCATCTATGGGTTTAGGGCCCAGGATAGGGTGGATGCTGCC
This sequence comes from Neoceratodus forsteri, assembly GCA_016271365.2. Lineage (NCBI taxonomy): Eukaryota > Metazoa > Chordata > Ceratodontiformes > Ceratodontidae > Neoceratodus > Neoceratodus forsteri. The sequence goes on from CM028137.1 coordinate 518,216,827, forward strand.
CGATAACATCAGTAGCAGCCAGATAATCCTTGTTGCCTGTTGTTGGATAGATAGCCCTTAGAGACAAGTACATTAAAAGTTGATTTCAGTTGAAAATGTTGATACCTGGTGGTAAGTCAAAAGCCAAAAGAAATGATCATTTTATCATATTTGTGCACCAGATTTTCAGCACAGCCTTCTTATGACTCCACCTCATGAACCCAGCTAGGCGAACATTTTCAAATCCCTGTCAAAATGTCATTCTGGACGACAAGTACAAAAACATATTTTGCCAGGATTTAAAAAAGTGACAGCTGTCATGCTCGTGAGACGGTGTGAAAAAATGCCTATGTTGAAAATTTTGGGTAAAAACATTGCAAATTGCCAAAGTTATGAGCAAGCATAGAACAAATTCAATGTATGCTTATAACTTTGTTTTTTTTATATTGTGACCCCAACTTTTCAACATAGCCTTCTTATGACCCCACCTCATGAACAAAGTGGTGAAAATATTCGAATTCCACCTGAAAGGTGAGTTTACAAAGTGACCTCGAAGTCACATTTTAGGCCACATTTGTGTAATTCTACTGCCCTCGATCATGAGGTGGGGTCCCAAAAAGGCCATTTTGAAAATTTGGTGTAAAAATATTAAAAATGACACAGTTATGAATGAAAGTTCCACCCTCCCCATTGAAATACATTAAACTGGACTTACCTTATCTTCTCATAACACAGTCACCAGTACCAGCAGCAAGACGTGTCCTCAATTGGAAAGTGGATCTATGTTGTGGGACATGTTCAGGTGAGTGAGGGTGTATGGGGGGTGGGGTTCTGAGTGCTGAGTGGGAGGTTGGAGTGGGGTGGGTGGTGTGGTGTGGGTAGATCAGACTGGCGAGGAACCATTTTCCTTTTTACAGGTTAAAAAAAGTTGAACAAGGGACAGTTTTCTTTATTTCAGGGGACTTTCTGACAGGCACCCCAGTGTCGGGCTAGTGTTCTGTGGCACTGGGGTTGGGCACCCTGGTGCTGCCATGTATATAATCTGAAAGTGTGGTGGTCTGACCTGGAGGGGAGGGGAAGGGGTGAAGAGAAGTGGTACCAGGGGTGGGCACCCTGGTTTGCTTTTCAAAATTACATTAAACATGGGAAAAGGGGGACAAGGGACTTGGGGGGGGGAAGAAAAAATATGGAGGGTAGGCACCCCAGTCTGCTACTAATATAAAGTTGACAGGTAGATAGATAGCTACAGATAGGTAAGATAGATACAGACAGATAGACAGATAGACAGATAGACAGATAGACAGATAGATAGATAGATAGATAGATAGATAGATAGATAGATAGATAGATAGATAGATACAAGGCAGGTAGGTAAGTCGATAGATAGGTAGGAAGGTAGGTAGGTAGACAGACAGACAGCTAGATAGATAGATAGATAGATAGATGGATTGATATTTAAAAAGAGAAAGAAAGAGAGAAAAGAGACACACACACACACACTAGAGGGATTACTGGCTCACTGCTTCAATTGAAGCTGGCAGCATGACTCCAGCTGCTGCTTCAGAATTCAGGAAAGTCCTGTTGTTCTCTTACAATGTTTCCTCTTGCTAAACTGGGCACCCAGGATTTATGGGTGTCCAGACAGATAATTGTCAGGGCAATTTTCAAAAAACAAATACTAGACTCTAGCTAAATGCATCGGGCCTGTTTCTCAAAGGGACTTAGATTGGCGCAAGCTGCAGCAAACAGCAGCTTGTGCCCAAAGCCCAGTGTGCTAGGGACCCTGTGCCTGATTCACTAACTGGCAGGGTCCCGGTCGCTAAGTTCCCAGGTTTATGGCAACCCTGGCCGTGCACCAAACACAGGGTGTAGCAGGAGGGCTTGCCGCAAGCTGTGACATGGTAGTGTGCCCATCCAGCAGGGCCCTCAGTGGCTAGTGCCCCCCTCCCTGCTGCAATATGCCCTTTTCTATACATGAAGGCATCCTGGTGGTCTAGTGGTTCCTCCTCTTACCCCGATATGCCTGTCCTGTAAAAAGTATACTGCACATTATCTTGGTGGCCTAGTGGTCCCTCCCCCACCCATATATGCCCACCCTGTAAAAGAAGTATACTGTACTTTATCCTGGTGGTCTAGCGGCCCCTCTCCCTACCCTGACAAGTAGTGTCCACCACCCCGCTCCCCCAAAATCCAAACCACAAGCAGGGACTGGCACATCCCTCCTCACATCACCTCAGTCAGCCCCAATTGAACTGTCAATAAGCACCCAATAGAATACAGTATGTGCTCATATCAGTACTGTATTGTATTAGGCACTCATTGACAGTTCACTTGGGGCTGACCGAGGTGGTGTGAGGAAGGCTGTGCCGGTCTCAGCTCAGGGTTCGGGTGGGGGATGGAGCGGGGTGGTGGGCAGTACTTGCCAGAGTGGGGAGCGGCACCACTGGACCACCAGAATAAAGTACATTATATCTTTTATGGAACAGACATCTCGGGTGGGGGAGGAATGGCTAGACCACTGGGATAAAGTACAATATACCTTTTAAAAGAGGGTCATATTGGGGTGGGGGGAGGGACTGCTAGACCACCAGAGTAAAGTACATTATACTTTAAAAAAAAAACAAGTATATCGGGATTGGGGAGGGACTACCACCCAGTTACATTAATATACACTTGTGTAAAGAACAGGCATATTGGGGTGCCACACTGTGCCAGGCTCTCCCAGAGGGATATTTCTAAGTACCCTTTGACCAGCCCTGGCTGGTCAAAGGGTACTCAGTAATTCTACCTCTGGGAGAGTTTTGTGAATCGGATATTCGGGGATGCAGCAGCTTGCATCTGCCTTATCCCCCCCTTATACCAGGTCACAGCCCAATTTCTAGCACATGGGTGGCACAATCCCGGTTTGGGGCAGGCAGCCTGCAGTTGCTGCAGGCTGCCTTTGTGAATGGCTTCCGGTGCATCATTTGGGGCAATTGGCACTTTGCGCCATTCTTTGTTGCGCAAGCCCCTTGCACCTTATTGGGAGCTTTGAGAATCGGGCCCATCCTGTTTACCTAGGTTCAGGTGTTTGTTTTTTTGAAAATACATAACTTTTTATGTATTTTCATTATTTTTGAATAAAAAAAAAACAAGATGGTAGTCATCAGGATTTTTTTCTAACAACAGTAAATCACAAATATAAGCACTCACAATCAATGTTTTTTTACTTTCATGAAACCTTCAAAAGGCACCACCTTGGTACAGGCAGCTTCTAACCTTAAAGTTTCATGAAAAAATTCTGCACCCCCTAGGCTGTGCATGAGAGCTAAAACAAACAAACAAACAAAAAAAAAAAAAACATTAAATATAGGGAAACCAAACACCATTTTTTTGCATTTTTTGGGCATTCCTTATGCCTAGGTGCATACAGTACCTTGCTATTTTCTTTATCCTGGCACTCCTCCTTCCAGTACAAACCTGCTGCTTGCCTTCTCTCTCCTCTTGCATGTATTACTACTTGTTTTACTACAATTCACAACATCTTCCGGTATTCTTAGTCATGTTAAGACTGTTTCATTGTCATATTTTGCTTTATGTTCTTATATACAATGTAAAATGATGTATTGTATCCTATTTGACCTGTCCCCTTGTTGTCCTACTGTTGTCGTTATTTTTTGGCATGTGCAGGTCCATGTTGTAAATGAGTTCTTCTCAATGTTGTATCGCCTGGATAAATAAAGATTTGATTGATTGATTGATCTTGAAAACAAAACAAGATTCTGTCACAAAACTTTTCATGTCCCAGACTGTGCATGCAGAAATATGGGGTTTAACATTAAACAGCCTACTCAACTTACCACACCCCTATAATATACATATATACATGTATCTGTATGTGTATATACTTTTTTACAAAATAAAGACTTTGAGAAGGGGGGGGGAGGGTGGAAAGTGATTGGGAGGGAGGGGTGTCATTCATCTCTACTGTTTGTAGTCTGCTAAACTTAGACGTTGAGTTCATAATTGGGAACCAAAATGTTTCAGCAAATTCTTCAAGCCAAACCAAAGTCATGGGCCCCAAACCAAATGGAACAGAATGCACCAATTGCAAACTTTTCTCACCATTAGCCACCATTGCCTTTCCTCCCTTGTATACATTACCCCCTTTCACATCTTCCACCCTCTGATTTATTAACATTTCTTTCTTGATAACATTGTTTACTGTTGTTTTATTGTATCTGTAGTTGCTCACTGCACATATTTTCTGAGCTTGTTGTTAGTTTGAACTTTCCTGTAACATTCAACTTTTTTTTTTTACAATTCTATTTATCCTCCTTTGACAGGCCACCGTCTTTGTCTGCCAACCCTACAGGTCTTGGGGTCTTTTGGAATCTTATGGCACCATGCGCACCCTGGCAGAACCCAGAGCTGGTCTGGAGACTTCATCCTAGGCGTCCATGATGGTTTCCTCCATTTTCACCCCAGTGAGTCAGTCCTACTCCTGAGACCCCAGAAGTGGTGATGCATGCGCGTGGAGGCACACATGTGCACCACAGCTCCAGTGCCAGTCTCTTCAACCCTCCCTCGGTGTAGCACTGGCAGTCCTCGGATGACGCAGCCATCCCAGCCTCCACCAGGGAGCAGCCAAGCTGTGGGGAAACCTGTTCCTCCCTCCTGAGGCTGAAGGCTGCCAGACGGCAGCTGCTCGCATCCTTTCCCCCACCCGCTGACCTCTGATGACCTAGGCTCATTCCCGAACTCGGGCCGCAAACGTGGCGTGAGGTGTTGCATCCAGTGCCTCAACCCTCTGCACCACCAGGCTGGTTCATTCAACTTGCTTACTTGTCTTTTTTCATTATCCAACTGTAACCCCAACTCCAGGTGGTTGCCCCCTCCAGCGCAACACCCCGACAGTGAATCCCGAAAACAGACCATTACTGCAACTGTCACTGTAATGGTCTGTTTTCCAAATCTACTTCTCAGTGTTCTTCCCCTCCCCAGAACAACTCTGATCTGGAGTTGGTTATATAGAAATCTGGGGGAGGGTGCAGGGGGCTCTGAACACTTCATTTTGGGATGGCACAATACCGGTGTTTAAATTGTGTCGTCGCTGGGCGAGAGGTAGGTAAATTCACTTTTGACCTCCAGTGGTGCTTCCCATGCCAGGCCACAGCTGGAAATGAGCTCCAACTCTGTGTGCTTTTCCTGGGCAAGAATTATAAGTAAATAAACCAATCTCCACTTCAAACCCAGCTGAGCAGAAGTGCAGCTTCAAACCAGGTATAAGGGTTAAGTCCACAGCCCCCCAGAATCATTTACCTTACCCCAGTGTGTGACTTGCAGAGGAGCTTGAAGCTAGTAGGTCTGTGCTTCTGTCCCAGCAGCGCACTGCATGAACTTAAGGGCAATAGCTGTCTCATGCTATCTATATTTTGGCACTGGGATAAACCTTGTTTTTATCTGTAGTTGTTCCCTGATTTTGTCCGTTTTTTCCCCACTAGGGTATCCCACAAAGTTTCACCCTACAGCTAGCCCCAATTTTCTTGCAGCCACTTTCAGAGGCCCCTCTTCTGTGGCAAGATCAGCCATTACTGTGGTGGACTTTCAGAGGGTATGGAGCAAAGACATCGGCCATACTTGGAGGGATAGCAGGGCTCTACAGGCAGCGGTGCCTCGTTCTGATGTAAGCACATGTTCCAGCACTGCATGTGCAGTGTGGCACCTCTGTTAAATGGTGTTGAGGGAGGGAAATCATAAGGAGGCCTCTCTCATGGTGTGACTTCCCCATTTCCTTTGGGGCCACAAGGGGCAGTCATGTAATGACAGAAGCTGCTCAGCTTCCCAGCTCATATTGGAGCAGACAGCACTTGGTCTGCCTGCTGGCCCTGTTTGGGATCCTGGACTTAGACATGAACTATGATCCCCCACATGGCCCAAGACAGCCTCATTTCAGGGCAATAGCGTGTTACCCTGAGGTTCCTAAGTGGGGCTGGAGGAGGCAAAGCAGCAGCAGAAGTGGCTTAAAGAGTTACAATTTACAGGGGTGACTGCTGTAGGTATATACAATTGATGCCATGGTATAGGTAGGTAAAACCAAATAATGAGTGAAGTGAACACAACACAGACCCAACATAATTTTCTGTTCAGCAGAGATGGTACCTTTATTAGGCTAGATCTGCATATTGGTACCTACGATGCTTTGCACTGGGTTTGCAGCTTTAGAGCGTACAGTATGCATGTGTCTGGGAAAGAAAAACAGAAACCTTTATTAAACTAACAAATAGTTTAGGTGTACACATTTTTGCAGTCCCTCTGTGAAACATCTCTGCTGAACAAAAAACAATTTGTTCTGCGTATGTTTACTGGCTAACACAGCACCAACAAAACAGTCTCTAAGGGAACAAAACAAAGAATGCAAGGTATAATATGAAGGGTGATGACAGAGAGCAAAATATTCATTGACTAAAACAAAGGAAAGCTTGTTTGTATTTTCAGGGCTGGATCGTTAACTGAGTGACAGTGAAAGTGAAACAATAAAAAGATTGCAGCTTTACAAGCTTGAGTTGCTGGTAGTACATTAACCACACATTCACGGTCTGGTGCATATTCCTCTGGTGTCTGGAGGTTAACCCTTTCCGGTGTAGTTCACCTCCAGGGCACATTTCCAGGGTACATTTTTTTATAAGTGTCAGTGCCTCAGTAGGTTTCAGTGCTTGTCTCTGGCGCAGGACAAGCAGAAGGTTGAGGGTTCTAGTCCCACATCAGAAAGTTAGGTTAATACCCAATGCTGACACTGTAGTGTGGCCCTAGAGGGGTGCTGCACCACTAAGGTGCTATCATTTGGATGAGATGTTAAGCTGAGGTCTCATCTGGTCATCTATAGTTACTGTCCAAACACTTACTGTAAGGGTAGTGGACTTTTCATTGACAGAATGCAAAACCACACAAATCAGAAGTCAATACACAGTTCATTTAGTTCCCTATTTGTACTTTATGTGATCCAAACTTTCTTCTTTTTCTTTTTTTTTAATTAAAAGATACAAAAGTGACCATACAAGACCACACTGCATCATCACCACCCCACCCTCTATCCTGAAAGATTGGAGCGCACTTTCTCAGACACTTCTAAGCCAAAATTCTACGAGATAAATCTCCCCACAAAACTCATAGCTGGGATGTAGAGGAGGCAAGAGCTTCCTTCTCATGAACTTCCTTCAAGCTGACTTAATCTAGGTCACCAAACCAGTGACTGGAGCAAACTTATTATACAGAGATACCCGTAACTGCTCCCGTACTTGGCAGATATAATATTTATAATATTCAAGTGTAATTCCTGAGCGCCAGCACAGAACCCATAATAGTTGTTGAGGCACAGCCATTAACCACTTCTTAACTTGATGAATATTCAAATGCCTGTGTGCTCCATATCACAGCCACAATCCTCCAAAAACACTTAATATAGAGGTAGTCTAAGAAAGGTGATGCATGGATTTCACAGCTTCCCAGGTGCCCTGTGCAATGGGCAATGTCCCCCATGTCAATAATATAGGTTCACGTAACCCACCCCCATAATTCCCCTGGAAATGAGTTAACACAGCTCAGTGTGCCTTTCCTGGGTAGAAATTACAAATAAATAAATAACAGCGGTAGTTGTACAAACTACAAATTAATGAATAATTATACTTTGGGGCCTATCGGGAATCAATTATCTGTTGTCCAGGCTTTGTCTTCACCACATGGGACACAAATAAACTAATTGCTTAGTACTGAGTTGAATCTGGTGTTAAAATAGCAAAAAGGGAAGGAATGCTAGAGAGCCACATCTAATACAGGACACTTTTCACAACAGTTCTTGTTTCAAGTTACTTAAAATCACAAATATTTAACAAATTCTTGCAGAAAACTATGGTTACTCGATGGATTTAGCCAGAACAAAGTGAGAGGAGCGGTTTGATATTTTCGCCATGGTGTAGCCAAAGCAAACACAAGGAGGGCGCTCCAAACATCAGCAGCAGGCCCCAGAGGCCACAGGCAACACAGGTGCTGGCAAGCCCGATACTGAGTCCCCATGGAAAGCGATGCTTGAGACCATGTGGTCACTGGACAGTAAAATGGAATGAACACTGATCCAACTAGAAAGGCATGAAATTTAATTAAAAGTTCAAAGCTACAGTGACTGAGACAAACACATGATCAGTGACCGTGATGACTTCAGTAACAAAACTTATCCAAGAGAATGGTAGGCCGTAGGAAGTAGAAAACAAACTCTGATCTCTCAACAGTCAGTACAGGTAGGAGGCATCTTGTCACCTCTCCTACCCATTAAAGCTGGGGTCCAACTGGGCTCCATTCTGGGCCCCATCCTCTCTTCCATTTTCCTGAATGATCTCCTCCTCTGCTAGTGCCAATTGCATATTCAACTGTATGCAGATGACACAGTTATCTACATCTATGGTTCTTCGACTGTAGTACTGGAAGGCTTGCTACAGCAAGACTTCCACAACATTCTGCTCTGGTTCCACTCCAACCAACTCTGGATCAACACATGACATTTAGCACCAGCCAGAGACTGGCTAGGCTTTCCCTCCTCTCTGTCTTCTCCACCCTAGATGGCTCCCTCCTTGAAGTTGTTTCTTCCTTCAAATATCCCAGTGTGTGGCTAGACAGTAAGCTTGATTACTCTGTCCACATTGATGTCACCCACTCCAAACTTCTCCCCAAACTCAGTGCCTTGTACTGCAACAAAGACTGCTTGACTCCTCAGGTCTGCTGGGAGCTTGTTATCAAAATGGTGCTTCTGGTTTTTGACTATGTGGATGTGGTCCATGGCACCGCTCCCACCTCTTTCCTTTTTAGACTGGTCACCCTCTGCAGTGCCTTTTGTTGCTTTGCTACCAACCTCCCCCTCATACTCACCACTGGTTCCTTTACTCCTGCCTATCCATCCTCCCCCCCCTTTCCCTCACGTCACCAGCCCACTGTGTTTCCTTCATCTCCAAATTCTGGCTTGAGACCATACCCTCTTACCTGTCTCACTCCTCTTTCTCATTCCCTCTGCCTCATACTCCCTCTGCTCCAGGGATCCTCACACTTTCTCACTTCCCCACCCTCACTCTTCTGCTGGGTAGTCAACCTTCTTGTATTGCCTTCCCTCCCTCTGGAACCTGCTCTCCTCCTCTCTCTGTCTCTTACACTCCTCTGTTTCCATTAGGCACCAGCTAAAACTTCTTTGTGCTACCTCCTACTCGTGTCATTCCCCTTCCTGATCCTTCCGTTTTGCTATGTGACATTGTCTGATCCTTTTTAATTGTTATCATACCGCTCAACCTCCTGCCTCACAAATCAGGGACAAGGCTTAAAAAAATCAGGGACAAAGGACCAAAATCAGGGCCACATCTTAAAAATGTAGGATATCCACTCAGGAAGCTGGTAAAATAAGTTAGTGTAACATTCATTTTCTGAAGAACAAGACTGTGACTTTAATGTTTGATATCATTTTGTGTTCACAGTTCCTATTGTTTAGTCATGGAAACATAAATTTTAGGAGGGAGAGAGGAACATTCTGAGGAAAAATCAGGGATGTCCATGAAAACCAGGGACTGTTGAGAGGTATGCCAATCATTAATACTGTGTTAACTTTCATTACTGTATTTCCTGTTCCCTGCTCCCCGGGTCACACCTGGAAACCAGCCTTGGCTCAGTGTGCCTCTCCAGGTTACCAGTTTTCAAATGAAGACATACCATACATACATACATGAATGAATAAATAAATAAATACTCTGTGAATCTTTGATTTGTGGGAATACGAGAAGGGATAGGAGGACTAGACTTCCTGGGGTATCTCAGAAACTGGTTGGCTGAAAAACTAACTGCACCTCAGTAGGAATTCAATAGAGAACTGCCCTTCTTAAAACAGCTAGCTCAGAAACAAAAGACATGCTCTTCACACTGACCTATTCATCTTACCCTCTAGACCTTATTGATTCTGATACATAAATGTACCCAAATTTAGCTTTGCAAACATGCACTCGACTCAAACAGTTCGATGCACTGATAATAGTTAATTAGTTTCTGATGCCCATACTTCTCAACCTTTTGTCATTGAAATGAGGGGCATGGACACTCAAAATAAAGGACAGTGAGTAACATGGATCATCATAATGAGTGACACATCCTCAAACATGATGATACAAGCTCAGAACACTTTGGAAACCATTGTGTTTGCACAAAATTTATTTTTGATTTAGCATCTTAGAATATTATGAATTTCTGCTTGAAAGTCTGAAATTATTGCTCACTCTCTGTGTGGGTCGTACCTTTTCCACACTGGAGATGAATGAGGGACAGGTCAATTTTGAGGGGTAAAATGATATACATCCCAGGCCGGCCCACTGGCACAGCAGCAGCTCAACTGCTTGTTGTGCCGATGGCCTGTAGTTGGGAGTGAGCACGGGACATTGGAGGGTTGGCTGGGGGGAGGTAGGATGAGTGTCCAATGTACAGCTCTTCTCCTCCGGGGAGGGATCATGGTTCCCATGCTATCAGCGACACCGAGCGGAGGTTGGATATGCTACAGTCAGGATCACTTATAATGGGGCGGAGGTGATGGTGGACATCTGCAGGTCGGGCGTGGGAGCACGCTTGCCCTGCGCTGACATCATTGCATGTCCATGCCTCTGAGGGGACAGTGCCAGCACCAGAATAAGGAAACACCCCATTGGCTGGAAGGAAGATGTCGTTCCTCAGCCATCATGCCCATTGCCAGATCCTGCCCTCCTGGGTCCTGACTCCCTCTGTCCTTCACCTCTGCCTGTAGAAATTGGATAATTGTACAGGAGTGCCAAGGAGCGGAAGGGGGCCCCGCCCCAGGGGGTGCAAGGTGTTGGGGGTCAGCTGCAGGAGAGTCATGGGTGTGATGGAGGACAGGGATCACAGGTTTGGAGGGTCTCAGGCAAGGGGGATCAGGCTAGGAGTCGACCAATGGGGCTCCAGCCAACGGTGATAGGAGGGAAAAAAAAATTAAAAAAAGATACACTTCCCTCATAATCAGTGACAGTTGAGAGGTATGCTGGTGCCTGCATGACTGCAGATTGCTTATGGAGGCAAAATATTTCAATTGACAGATTCTCATGATGTTGGAAATGGACAGATAATTCAGAAGCAAAATTTTGGGCTGGGGAGGAATGACGGGAGAACTCGGAAGAAGAGGAAGGTTGAAGACCAGAAAGTGCCATTATAATCTAATGTTAAGCTGAACTGACTGTTTTGGGACTCACATATTATTAAAAGTTTTTTTTGAGACTGAATGCATGCTGGTTAAAGGACTGGCAAGGGAGGAGATTGTGGACTTCATAACTCACATGTCCAGTACACTGTATTGTAGGCTGATTTTGTGTAAAATAAGGTAAAGTAGAGTGGAGGGGTATGTCATAGCTGTTTTGTGGTAGCATGCTAAAGGAAAATGGCTTCAGTTGCATGGCAGGGCTGCCAGTCCATAAGGTAAGCTAAGCACATTCTCTCATACTAGTTGGATTTCTTTTATATCTACAATCTTTTTTTATAATATAATTTTTATTAACTTTTAAAGAAGTTAAATACAGAAAGAATGAAAACAGCAGAAATGTCCAGTGTAGAACATTGTACATGTAAGTTGACATAGCATGGTTACAGTTAAAATGTTCATTTGCACACTTAACAAAATGTGATTAAATAAAAATAAAGACGTAAAATGAAAAGTGTGTCCCAGTCTTATGTACCAAAACATATGACTTAGGAGTCATGATGCCCATTGTCTACCGCTCTATTGTTAGTTGAATTACTATACATTGGGAAATGAGGGTGTGGAAGGGGATAGAGGAGCCTTAAAAACTTGCCACAGTTATATATAAGTAAGTCCACATGGATAAGATAGAGGCAGGGAAGGAAGGGGATTGGGGAGGCCTGCATTGTGGGACAAAGTTGGAATAATGATCCAATTGCAATATCACCCACTGCCCCCATCTTTTCTCAAACAAGGAAGTCTTATTATGCAAAGTATACATTCGTTTTTCTATATATATATATATATATATATATATATAACAGTCCTAATAAATAAACCGCATGCATTGTTTGGACAGTTCTGATTTGTCGTCTCAGTTTAAGTCAGCTCCATGTTTGTGTTTACTTTTTTATATCATGTTCTAGATGAGATTTTACATACAGTACTGGGTCAAAACGGTACCCCTTTTCAAATTAAGCTGCAATATACAGTATGTGGTAAATAACATTATCAATAAATGATTCTGAGGGTATGATATTTTAAGATTGTCGATACCTTTTCTGGATGTACTTTTGTAACAACACAGGGCAAAACAGTTGGATGTGGGAGAAATAAATCCCTTGTTTATATCAACTTATGCTATGGTTTAACAGCAGTTGTTGACAACTGCGTTTATAATGCCCTATTTATTATCCTTTTATCAATACCACCACAGATCTTCATGGGGTTGGCAGTTTGGTAGAGATTTGGAAATGTATAAAATTATGTCATAATTCCCCTAATTCCTTACTGTCAAATTGGAACCTAGTAACATAGACGATGACAGCAGAAGAAGACCGATGGTCCACCTATTCTGCCTATATAACCCTATCGTACCCCAGGATCTATTGTCTCTGTGGGGTCTATACATACCCTATTCCCCCTTTTGTTCTTCATGTTTCCACCTCCTTTGTTCTGCAGAGTAACTACTGTACCCTTAGCTCTACGCCAGCTATGTTTGAAGCCATTTATGGTTTGGCTACCCACTACCTCTGCCAGCAGACCATTCCATGGCTCAACAACTCTTTCTGTAAAAAAATTCCTCCTCACAACCTTTTAAAATCTCCCCTCCTCATTAACAGCCACTCATGACCCCATGTCCTAGCTTCTCTGTTTCTGGTAAATAACTCTTCACATGTCACCCTGTTTATTCCTTTCAGGAACCTGAAGGTCTCAATCATATCCCTCCTCTCTCATCTGGTTTCAAGTGAATACATGTTCAGCATTTAGTCAGTCCTCAGAGGATCTCTCTTCCTGGCTCTGGATCATCTTGGTCACTCTGTGTCATACCATCTCTAGCCTTTCTCTGTCCTTTTCTAGGAGGGACTCCAGAACCAGCTACAGTACTCTAGGTGTGGCCTTACCAATGACCTTTGCAGAGGTAACAGTACCTCCTACTTCATGCTGTCGAACCCTCTCCCAATACTTCCTAAAGTACTGTTAGCCTTGCTGAACGCTTTTTACAATGGCTGATTTACTTAAGGGAATCTGCAATGATGACTTCTAGGTCCCTTTCTTCTGATGCTGTGTCAAGCTGAACCCCTCCCATCCAATACTCTCTGTGGTGATTTGGCCACTGAGGAAATGGTCATAATTACAGACATATTGCTGTTATATTTTTTCTATGGTTTCTGTTTATGCTTTAAAAGGGTTAAATACAGAGGAACTTGGTTCTGTTTAAAAATTCCAAACAGGCAAAACTAAGTGTTGCAAAAAGAATGCCCAGTTCATTGAACAGGTCACAGGAAAGAGGGAAGGTCTTCCAAAATATTTGACATTCCTCTGTGACCTGAGAACAGGCTGCTGCCAGGAACTTGAAAATTACATGTCAAAGGCTTGGGATAGCTGACCAAAGGAAGAGAGTCATAAATGGTCAGGGAAAAGAAACGCATCCCCCTATCATAAACCCTTACACTTCAAAGGAAAAGTGCTTTAGGTTCCAGGAACTGTCCTGGTATAATTTCATTTTATGAGGTGACAGACAGGAGAGGGATATCTACACTGGAAGTCTAGTGTGAATAAACTTCAGGTGTTATAGTTAATCTCCATTTAGAAGAAGCCAGGAAGGATGAGGGAAGATCAAAGGATATTGAAAGTGTAAGAGAATCTAACTAATCGATAACAGGGTTCACTTAAAAATCTTGGACAGAGCAAGAGAGACCCCTGCCGGCCCAAAAAGATAAGGCCACCAAAGAGTTACAGTCTGCATGGACCAAAAGGTATTTGTAGCCCTCACAGCAGGGCATGTGGCACACTTTTTTATGGGATGCTCTTCCTGTGATACACCAAGCATGACTACCACAGAGACAGACAAAGAACCAGTGAATGCTACAGAAGAACTGAAACTTTTGCAAACTTCATTTGTTTTTTGGACTTCTGATTTCCCACAAACCAGACAGAAAATACTTACATTTTTTTTCCAGTGCGCTTTTCCATGTATATTTTCACCTTTATTTTTGTTATTCTTTAAACACATTTCTAAATCTTTTATGTGTAAAGTTTGTATGATAATCATTTAGATCTAGTAAAAGTATTTTGCTTTTAAAACTACCTGTGAGTGATTTTGTGTGTGTGTGTAAAGATAAAAAGGTTTATTCAGTTCTGAGACCAACCTGGTTAGTGCAAGGTGTCACCATTCGTTACCATGTCTAGGATTCTGAAAAGGAAATATCTGGGTGCCTTAAGTAGGGGGAGAATACACAGGTCTCAGGAGGAGCCTGTAAGGGGGGAACTGGGTGCTGCACACCCCATGGGAGAGGACACAATCAGGTTTACGAGGGCAAACTTGAAGAGCTCGTAATGCCTGGGTCCATGCAGTACAGCAACCAAGGAATGTTCTCACCTGGCTACAGACTTGAGGCTGTATTTTGCCCTTACCTAGAATAGAGAGGGAGCCTTGGGGACTTGTGGTGGGTGTTCAGTCATGAACTCGTCGAAAACTCTAGAAGGACACTTGGAGGGTATTCCTGTTCCCCCCCATCATGGCGAGCACTGTGAGCTCAGTGGACCTGGCCCCCCCAGGAGTGGGTTTGTGACACTCTGTACTGGGGATTTTGTTCTCTCAAGTCTATCAATTTGCACTTCTTGGCATTGAATTTCAGTTGCCAGACTCTGGACCAATATTCCAGCCTTTTCAGGTCTCTCTGCAATTCCCTTATCGCCTTCACATTGTCAACTCTACAGCAGAGTTTATTGTCATCTGCAAATAGACACAATCTACCCTGGATTCCCTCTCCTATGCCACTGAAGAACCATACTGAATAGGACTGGGCCTCAGACAAATCCTTGTGGTAATCTGCCAGTGACCTCTCTTTTTTCTGATCTGACCCTGTTCACCACAACTCTCTGCAGCGTCCCCTCCAAACAACTCTCTACCCACTTTATTATTTTTCTGGCTATACTAAGATCCACATATATTTCAACAGACTTTGTTGTGGCCCCAAGTCAAATGCCTTGCTGAAACATAGAAATATAGATTTTGGCAAATAAGGATCAATTGGCCAACCCAGTTTGCACATTTTTCCCCAACTACATTATCACCACAGACCCTACTTGATTTGCAACTCTTTCTCCCTCCCCTTCCTTTCCACTATGATTCCCTTTTGCTTATCTCATGCATTCTTGAACCCTATAAATGTTTTTGCACCAGCTACTCTGCTGGAAGGCTGTTCTGGGAATCCACCGCTCTTTCTGTAAAGAAATACTTCCTCACATCTCTCCTGACTCTAACCCCTTCCAGCTTCATAGCATGTCACCTTGTTCCTCAGTACCATTTTTTTCTGAAAATACTTCCCTCCTGTACCTTATTTACCTCCATAAGGTATTTCCAGGTCATATCCCCCCTCTCCCTCCTCTCTTCAAGGATGTACATATTGAGGTCCTTTAGTCTCTCTTTGTAGGGCTTTTGATGCAGACACTATATCATTTTAGTTGCCTTCCTCGGGACTGCCTCCACCCTGTCTAAGTCCTTCTAGAGATGCAGTCTCCAGAACTGTACACAGTATTCAAGCTGGGGTCTGACCAGTGATGTATATGGAGGCAACACCACCTCCCCCTTTCTGCTGATGATACCCCTCCCTAGGCACCCCAGCATCCCACTAGCCCTCCTGACTGCCTTGTCGCACTGCCTGACCACCTAACATAGAAACATAGAATTTGACAGCAGATAAGGACTGCTTAGCCCACCTAGTCTGCCCATTTTTCTATCTAACAGATAAGCTACAGATCCTAGTTAACCAACAGCTTACTTCCTCCTACCCCCCACTAGGACTGCCTTATGTCTGTCCCATGCATTCTTGAATTCCCCCACTGTTCTTGACTCCACGACCTCCTCAGGGAGGCTGTTCCTTCATCCACAACCCTCTCTGTGAAAAAATACTTCCTCACATTACCTCTGAGCCGTTCCCCCCTCTATCTTCAAATTGTGCCCCCTTGTTCTCGCACATCTCTTTTTCTGAAAGATGCTACCCTCTTGGACTTTGTTGATTCCCTTGAGGTACTTTAAAGTTTCTATTATGTCCCCTCTCTCCCTTCTTTCCTCAAGGGTATACGTATTAAGCTCCTTTAGTCTTTCTTCATGTGTTAGAGAGAAAAGGAAGTGCAACAGAAGAAGGAAACCACTTTGGTTCTCAAAAACAGTAGCAGAAAAGGTCAGAGCCAAAAGGCTGGCCTTCAGGAAATATAAGGGAACACAGCGGGATGAAGATAGGGAGGCATACCAAACTGCTCTAAGGGAAGCAGGGAAGGCAGTAAGGCAGGCAAAGTCCCAAACTGAGGAAACACTAGCCTGAACAGTAAAAGAAGGAGACAAGACTTTCTATAGATACATTAGTGAAAGGAGAAGGTCCAGAGGGGCTATTGCTAAGCTTAATGGAGAAAAGGGAACATGTGAGGAGGAGGAGGACCCTGTAAAGGCATCTATCCTAAATAGATACTTTTGCTCAGTATTTACTGAAGAGAAGGTAGGGCAGGGCCCACAGCTCAGCATCATGGACACAGTGGGGAGGGAGGTGAGCACTACTCCCTTCACAAAAGAAAGGGTCCTACAAGAGCTTGCTAAGCTCAGGGTGGATAAGGCAATGGGACCTGATGGCATACATCCCAGGGTACTTAAGGAGCTAAAGGTGGAACTAGCAGAGCCATTAGCAGAACTGTTTAGTGAGTCTCTGAGCACAGGAGAGGTCCCAGAAGACTGGAGAAGGGCTTCATGTGATCCCGCTCCACAAGAGTGGTAGCAGGGAGGAGGCAGGGAACTACAGATCAGTCAGTCTTACCTCAGTAGTGGGCAAGATTATGGAGGCACTCCTTAAGAAAAGGATAGTGCAACACCTGGAATACATAGGGGCACAGGATCCAAGACAGCATGGGTTTACAAAAGGAAGGTCCTGTCAAACTAATCTCATAGATTTCTTTGACTCGGTAACCAGAGTGGTGGACCAAGGGGGAGCAGTTGATGTCGCCTACCTTGACTTCTGCAAAGCTTTTGACACTGTTCAACATAGAAGATTGATAAATAAGCTGGGTAGGCTCGGGGTGGGTCAGAAGTTGGTCAACTGAGTGGCAAACTGGTTGACTGGCAGAAAACAGAGAGTGGTGGTAAATGGTATACAGTCAGAAGAGATGCAAGTCACAAGTGGGATACCTCAGGGATCAGTCCTGGGGCCAGTCCTCTTCAACATTTTCATTAGTGACCTTGCAGATGGACTACAGGGTAAGGCTTGTCTGTTTGCAGATGATACCAAGATCTGCAACAGAGTAGATGATCCAGATGGGGTGGGCAGAATGAGAAGAGATCTGGATAAACTAGCAAAATGGTCAGAAGAGTGGCAACTGGGATTTAATACAAAGAAGTGCAAGATCATGCACATAGGGAAGAGAAACCCTGAAGCCACCTATAGGCTGGGAAGGGAGTTGCTAGCAGTCACAAAGGAAGAAAGAGACTTGGGCATCATCATCACTGTTGACCTGAAATCATCCAAGCAGACCTCTAAAGCAGTAGGTAAGGCTAGGGGGGTGTTAGGGTGTATTAGTAGGGTATCACGTCATAAGAGGAGGAGTAATAATCCTCTTTACAAGACACTGGTTAGGCCCCATCTGGAGTACTCATGCAGTATTGGAGGCCACACCTTCACAAGGACATTAACCAAATTGAGGCAGTCCAGAGAAGGGCAACCAAAATGGTGCAGGGACTGCATCAGAAGACATATGAGGACAGATTAACAGAGCTCAATATGTATGCCCTTGAGCAAAGGAGGGGAAAGGTGATATGATCGAGGCATTCAAACACCTTAAGGACATTAACAAGGTGAAAGAGCCTAACATGTTTAAATATAAGAAAAATAGCAGGACAAGAGGACACAGCATTAGATTAGAGGGGGTCGATTAATGGGGAATGTGAGGAAATTCTTTTTCACAGAAAGGGTGGTGGATGCATGGAATGGCTTACCTCAAGAAGTGGTGGCTATGAATACAGTGCAGGGCTTCAAACAGGCATGGATAGGCATAAGGAGCAATACAAATGAGTATGAATAGATAGGCCACTGACAGAGCAAAGGCCGATGGCACATTTATAAGGTAGAAAAAGAAATGGGCAGACTGGATGGGCCTTGCGGTCCTTATCTGCTGTCAACTTCTATGTTTCTATGTTTCTATATGTCTTCTGGTGCAGACACTGCACCATTTTGGTTGCCCTCCTCTGGACAGCCTCCACTCTGTCTATGTCTTTGAGGAGATGGGCTCTCCAGAACTGCACACAGTACTCCAGATGGGGTCTCACCAACTGTCTGTACAGAGGGATAACAACTTCCTGTTTTCTAATATTGATGCCTCTCCCTCTCCCTATACATCCCAGTATCCCCCCAGCCTTCCTTACTGCCTTCTCATATTGCTTGCCCTTTAGGTCATCTGATATAATTACCCCAGGTCCGTTTCCATTTTTATTGTTGTCAGTATCTCACCCCCCATTGTGTACTCTTCCCCTGGGTTTTTGTTTCCCAGGTGCATTACTTTGTACTTCTTTGCATTGAATCTGAGCTGCCATACATTTGACCATTTCTCCAACCTTGCCAAGTCCCTTCTCATCCTTTCCACTACATCTTGTGTATCAACCCTGTTGCAGATCTTTGTGTCGTCTGCAAAGAGACATACTTTTCCTTCCAGTTCCTCTGCAATATCACTTATAAAGACATTAAAAAAGGACCGGCCCCAGTACTGAACCCTGCGGTACCCCACTAGTAACCCTCCTTTCTTCACTGTGGACTCCATTTACTGCTACCCTTTGCGTCCTGTTTTCTAGCCAATCTTTTATCCAGGCTATCACCTTGGGACCCACTCCAAGGCTGGCTAACTTGGTGTATTAATCTTTTGTATGGGACTGTATCAAATGCCTTGCTAAAATCTAGGTAGACCATGTCCACAGCCCCTCCCTGGTCTACTACTTTGGTCACCCAGTCAAAGAAATCTATTAGATTCATCTGACATGACCTTCCCATTGTGAATCCATGCTGCCTTGGGTCCTGTGCCCCACTGGCCTCTAGGTACTCAACAATTCTTTCCTTCAGAAGTGATTCCATCATTTTCCCTACCACTAAGGTCAAACTAACTGGTCTGTAGTTTCCTGTCTCTGTCCTGCTCCCACTTTTGTGAAGAGGAATCACATCCACCCTCCTCCAGTCCTCAGGTACCACCCCATCCTCCCATGATTTGTTAAAGAGAGTAGTCAGCAGTGTCACTAGCTCTACCCTTAGTTCTTTTAGAATTCTTGGGGTGACTCCCATCAGGCCTCATTGCTTTGTCCACCTTTAATTTTATTAGTTCTTTCAGAATCCTTTCTTCTGTAAATGGACTGGTATCGACCCCATCTTCAGCGTGTTTCTCTTGTTTGGTTTAGGTATTTCCCCCTCCTCTTTCTTTGTGAATACTAAGCAGAAATATTCATTCAGTATCCCTGCTTTTTCACTGTCACCCTCTACCCACATTCCCTCCCCCTTTATTAAGCCTCAGTATCCCTCCTTTGGTCTTTCTTCACTCCCTAATATACCTATAAAAAGTCTTAGCCCCCTTCTTAACAGAGTTGGCTATCCTTTCTTCAGTTTGGGCCTTTGCTGTTCTGACTGCCTTCCCAGCCTCTTTCTGCTTTAACTGATAAAGTTCTCTGTCCTGCTCCTTCTGTGTTTCCTTATATTTCCTGAATGCTATCCTTTTCTCCTTAACCTTCCCTGCCACCTCTTTTGAGAGCCATAGAATTTTTTTCCTTCGTTGTGTTTTGTTGATTTGCTTTATACAAAGGCTTGTTGCCTCTGTGATGGCTGTTTTGATTACTCCCCATTGTTTCTCCACCCCTCCTTCTTGCCTGTTTGTGAGTGCTTTTCTGAGTCACTCTCTCATTTTCCCAAAGTCAGCCCTCCTAAAGTCCAATACTCTTGCTTTTGTATGGCTTGATTGTATGGCTGTGTTTATCGTGAACCACACTGTTTGGTGGTCGCTTGTTCCCAGATGGCTACCCACTTCTAAATCTGAGATTCTTTCTCCGTCCCCATTTGAGAGTACCAGGTCTAAGATTGCTCCCTCCCGAGTGGGTTCCAATACTAGCTGTCTGAGGCATGCCCCCTGTAGAGCATCAAGAATGACCCTGCTCTTGGATGTGCCTGCAGCAAAGGTGCTCCAGTTAACAGCTGGCATATTCAGGTCCCCCATCAACAATATCTCCCCTCTTTCTGCCATTCTAAGGAAGCCTTCTATCATTTCCTTGTCCATTCCCTCCCCCTGAGATGGGTCATCAGATATAATTACCCCAGGTATCTTTCCTGCTTGGTGGTCATCTATACCACTCCACCCATTTTGTACTCCACCCCTGGGTTTCTGTGCCTTAAGTGCATTATTTTGCACTTTTTCACATTGAAACCCAGCTACCATATGCCTGATCACTTCTCTAGTTTTCTCAGGTCTCTGTTCATCTTTTTCACCCCTTCTGAAGTGTCTACCCTGTTGCAGATTTTGGTGTCATCCACAAAGAGGCAGACCTTCCCTTCCAACTCCTCTTCAATGTCACTTGAGAAAACATTAAAGAGGACTGGTCTCAGCACTGATCCCTTAGGCATCCCACTAGTTACCCTCCCTTCCATTATTTTGCACTTTTTCACATTGAAATCCAGTTGCCATACCCTTGACCACTCCTTTAGTTTTCTCATGTCTCTGCTTATCCTTTCCAGCACCCTGGGAGTGTCCATCTTATTGCAGATTTTGGTGCCGTACACAAAGAGGCAGACCTTCCCTTCCAGCTCCTCTGGAATGTCACTTATAAAGACATTAGAGAACACCAGTCCCAGCCTTAATCCCTGGGGCACCCTGCTTGTCACTGGCCTTTCCACAAAGTGAACTTTGCTCATCACCAACCACTGTCGCCTATCCCCTAACCAGTTTCTTATTCTGTTTACCACTTTTGAAACCATTTACAAGTTACTTAGCTTGCTTGCTAGTCTCCTGTGTGAAACAGTGTCGAAAACCATACTAAAATCTAAGTAGGCCATGTCCACCTCTCCACCCTGATCTAATTTTCTGGTCATGCAGTCAAAGAAATCTATCGGATTCATTTGACATGACCCCCCCCGTGACAGGCTTGAATACGGCCCTGTCCCAGTTGCTATGGAGAAAGAGTTTAAATGCAAGGATCTGTTCTATTCTCTCCTTTTCTATCTCTTCTCTGTCTGGTTGTGCAACCAGATTTTCTCATGAGACCTAGGACTTGATCACCCTGATAGTCTTGCAATTTTCTGCCTCTTGCTATCTCTCTACCCTCACTTGCTGTTCTGTATTTTCTCCTCCCTTGCATATTTGTGAGTAAAAAAATATATGTGAATCTTTTTGTGGAAATGTAATTGGTATGGAGATCCCTTTGTTTAAAACTGTATATAGTTTTAATGTTGAAATGATTGCAAAAAGCTATTTAGAACTCAAGGGGTTAAACAGAGTTGCTGGTGTGCAAACTGTTCAGAGATTTAATCAAGAGGTCAGTTCTGGGTCACAGTGTTCTTTTTGCTGCACATGCTGAAACTTACAAGAACACTATGTGAGAAGTAGAATGTTCTGTTAATGAGCTGGGGTTGCAAAGACTTATAAAAAAGAGCTGCAATGTTTTGCAAAAGGGATAGACAGACTGAGATTTGAAATTGAGAAGAAAAATGACTCTGCTTTCTATGTTTAAACTGCCATTCTAAATAGTTATTCTGAATTTTATTTTTTTTATTTTACTGTTAATAATAAATCACTTGTTGCGAATGTTACAACTGCTCCTGGTTTTCCTGTGCTTCCTGACCTGTGCCTCAATAACACCCCCCCCCGAGAACCCATGTTGTCTTGGGTCTTGTAACCCGCTGGATTCAGGATATTCTGTAATCCTTTTCCTCAGCAGTGATTCCATTAACTTTCCCACCACCGTTGTCAGGCTGACTGGCCACAGGAGCTAGCACAACAAAACTTGCCCAAAACAGGAACCAAAACAAAAAAAGCAAAAAGGAAATCCAAAAAACTTCTGATCATAGGGGACTCCATGATTCGGGGAGTTGATACCCATCTTCAGCCAGGAGTAATGGTCAGATGTCTTCCAGGTACATCAGCATGGAGAGACACTGACTGCATTGCTAAAATTGTTCAAGAAACAAGAGAAAACATTGATGTCCTGGTACACATAGGGACAAATGATCTCACCAGCTGGTCAGTTGTGGAGACCAAGGAACACCTGACCAGGCTGGGTGACAAACTATTATCCATTTCATCTGGCTTCTCCTTCTCTGAGATTCTGTCAGTCTGGGAGAGGGGGGAAGATGGACGGAAAGTCAGAGAAGGAGAGATAGGGGAGCTAAACATGTGGCTCAAGGACTGGTGCCAGGAAAAAGGACACCAATTTGTAGGGAACTGGCAACAGTTTTGGGAGCGAAAGTTCTTTAAATTTGATGGACTGCATCTGACTAAGGGGGAGTCAGTGCATTGGGGCAGAAGTTTGATGTCTTTGCAGAATATTTAAACTAGCAAATGGGGAGAGGGGTGCAGCACCCCATATGTTGAATGGGAAGAACACCACTCCCCCCTCAGCTAGTGGACAAACAGGAGTTCAGCATGTTTGCAGTTCATTTGCATCACCAGGTAAGGAAAAAGGTCCGGCTCCCCATATGATGCACAGGGGAAACGCCAGACCTCACCCAACAACTAACACACCAAAATCTGGCCAATGGAAAATCATGTACACAAATGCTCGCAGTCTGGGAAACAAGATCCCAGACCTGCAGGCAATAATGACAGAGGTTAAACTGGACATAGTAGCAATTAACGAGACATGGTTTACTAGTAACCACACTTGGGAGACTTCAGTACCTGGCTATATACTATTCAGAAGAGACTGAGGTTCAAAAAGGTGGGGTGGAGTGGCCCTGTATGTCAATGAAAATATCAAAGCTACAGAAATTCAGAATACACATAAGGAGCCAGAAGAACTGTGGGTCACCCTGGAAACAGGAAATGGGACAGTCATATGAACTGGGGTTGTCTACAGGCCCACAGACCAGGGGGAGAACATAGACACATTACTGTTAGAAGATATACAAAACATGACAGCTAAAGGGGAGGTTCTGATAATGGGAGACTTCAACATGCCAGATACAGATTAGTCAATACCAGCAGGAACATCTGCCAGAAGTAGACACATGTTGGATTCCCTGCAGGGGGAAGGCCTCAAACAACTGGTACAACAACCCACAAGAGACAAGGCTATCCTAGATCTAGTACTGACTAACAGGGAAAGGATCACAGATCTCCAGGTAGAAGGTCACCTGGGGCCCAGTGACCATCACGTGGTATGGTTCAATTTGGCCACTAGAACTAAATTATCCCATTCCAAGGCAAAAATATGGGACTTCAGAGGAGCTGACTTTGATAAGATAGCCAACAGAGTTAAGCTTGCCCTGGCAAAAAGAAATACAGGTGAGGGGGTACAGACAAAGTGGGCAAGCATTAAGGATGCAATACTAGAAGCAACATCCCATTGCATTAGAGAGAAAAGGAAGTGCAAAAGAAGAAGGAAACCACTTTGCTCCTCAAAAATAGTAACAGAAAAGGTCAGAGCCAAAAGGCTGGCCTTCAGGAAATATATGGGAACGCAGTGGGATGAAGATAGGGAGGCATACCAAACTTCCCTAAGGGAAGGCAGGGAAGGCAGTAAGGCAGACAAAGGCCCAAACTGAGGAAACACTAGCACAAACAGTAAAAGAAGATGACAAGACTTCCTATAGATACATTAGTGAAAGGAGAAAGTCAGAGGGGGTATTGCTAAGATCAAAGGAGATAAGGGGGCATGTGAGGAGGAGGACCACGTAAAAGCATTTATCCTAAATAGATACTTCTGCTCAGTAT
Source organism: Neoceratodus forsteri (assembly GCA_016271365.2). Taxonomy (NCBI): domain Eukaryota; kingdom Metazoa; phylum Chordata; order Ceratodontiformes; family Ceratodontidae; genus Neoceratodus; species Neoceratodus forsteri. The sequence continues at coordinate 518,240,990 of CM028137.1, forward strand.
TTACTGAAGAGAAGGTAGGGCAGGGCCCGCAGCTCAGCACCATGGACACAGTTGGGGAGGGAGGTGTGCACTAGTCCCTTCACAAAAGAAAGGGTACTGCAAGAGCACAGGATCCAAGACAGCTAACAAAAGGAAGGTCCTGTCAGACTAATCTCATAGATTTCTTTGACTGGGTAACCAGAGTGGTGGACCAAGGGGGAGCAGTTGATGTCGACTACCTTGACTTCAGCAAAGCTTTCGATACTGTTCCACATAGAAGGTTGATTAATAAGCTGGGTAGGCTCAGGGTAGGTCAGAAGTTGGTCAACTGGGTGGCAAACTGGTTGACTGGCAGAAAACAGAGAGTGGTGGTAAATGGTATACAGTCAGAAAAGATGCAAGTCACAAGTGGGGTACCTCAGGGATCAGTCCTGGGGCCAGTCCTCTTCAATATCTTCATCAGTGACATTGCAGATGGACTGGAGTGTAAGGTTTGTCTGTTTGCAGATGACGTCAAGATCTGTGACAGAATAGATGATCCAGATGGGGTGGGCAGAATGAGAAGAGATCTGGATAAACTGGCAAAATGGTCGCATGGGTGGCAACTGGGGTTTAATGCAAAGAAGTGCAAGATCATGCACATAGGGAAGAGAAACCCTGAAACCACCTATAGGCTGGGAGGGGAGTTGCTGGCAGTCACAAGGGAAGAAAGATACTTGGGCATCATCATCACCGATGACCTGAAATCATCCAAGCAGACCACTAAAGCAGTAGGTAAGGCTAGGGGGATGTTGGGGTATATTAGTAGGGGTATCAGAAGTCAGAAGAGGAGGTAATAATCCTCTTTACAAGACACTGATTAGGCCTCATCTGGAGTACTGCGCACAGTACTGGAGGCCACACCTTCACAAGGACATTAACCAAATTGAGGCAGTCCAGAGAAGGCAACCAAAATGGTGCAGGGACTGCATCAGAAAACATATGAGGACAGATTAACGGAGCTCAATATGTATACCCTAGAGCAAAGGAGGGAGAGAGGTGATATGATCGAAACATTCAAACACCTTAAGGCATTAATGAGGTTAAAGAGTCTAACATGTTTCAATATAAGAAAAATAGCAGGACAAGAGGACACAGCATGAGATTAGAGGGAGGCTGATTAAGGGGTAATGTGAGGAAGTTCTTTTTCACAGAAAGGGTGGTGGATGCATGGAACGGCCTACCTCAGGAAGTGGTGGCTATGAATATAGTGCAGGGCTTCAAACAGGCATGGGATAGGCATAAGGGAGCAATACAGATGAGTATGAATAGATAGGCCATTAACAGACCAAAGGCCGATGGCACATTTATAAGGTAGAAAAAGAAATGGGCAGACTGGATGGGCCTTGTGGTCCTTATCTGCTGTCAACTTCTGTGTTTCTGTGTTTCTATAATTGCCAGCCTCCTCCTCGCTGCCAACGTTTGTGAAGTGGGACTACATCTTCCCTCCTCCGGTCCTCCGGAACCACTCCTGTTTCCAGTGAGCTGTTAAATAGGACTATCGGAGGTGCTGCCAGTAGAGATCCCTCAATACCATTAGAAGCATCCTGTCTGGCCCCATTGCTTTGTCCACCTTCAGATTGGCGAATCCTTTCAGAAATCTCTCCTCCAAAAAAGGACCAGTGAGCACCTCTCTCCCTCCAAAGCTTTTGTTACTTTTTTGTGGCCCCTCCCCTTCTCCTTCCTCTGTGAACGTTGAACAAAAGTATTTGTTCAGTATGTCTGTCTTTTCCTGTTCCCCCTCTGAAAATTCCCTGTCCCTTTTTATTCTCACAATTCCACTCCTGGTGTTCCTCCTTTCATTTACATAGAAAACAAATTTCTTGTCCCTTTTTGTTACTTCCAGTTTGTGTTTTTGCACTCCTTACTGCTTTCCCTGCTCCCTCTAATCTAACCGAGACGTGGCTAAAACCTGCCATACCAGATTCTCTATGCCCTGATATACCTGTACCTTCCTATCCTCCTCCCTCTGCATCTACCTATAACTTCTGAATGCTACCCTTTTAGCCTTTATCTTTTCAGCCACCGCATTCAAGAACCATAGCAGTCTCTTTTTCTTCTTACTTTTGATCACTTTTTTGATGCTCAGGTCTGTTGCCTATACTTTGCTCCCTTTCAGCTTCATCCACTGTTCCTTCACCCCACCCAGGTCATCCCCTCACCAGATCATCTGAGAGACATTCACCCATTTTTATAAAATCTGCCATCCTGAAGTCCAGGACCCTTGCCCTTATGTGGTTTGATTCCTCAGCCATCCTTATATTGAACCACACTGCACAGTGATCACTGGACCCCACGTGGCCTCCCACCTTGATCTCTGCAACACTGTCCTCATTAGTGAGTACAGTGTCCACTATCCAGGTCCAGTATTTGCCCATCATTAGTGGGTCTGCAGACTAGTTTCCTGAGGAATGCCCCTGCAGAGAGTCCAGGACTTTCCTGCTTCTAGCTGAAGCTGCTGCTGGGAGGCTTCAATCTAAATCCCTCATCAGCACCACCTCTCCCATTTCTGCCATCTTGCCAGTGGCTTTCATCATTATCTTATCCAATTCCTCCCCTGTGTTGAAGGTCTATAGATCACTCCTGTGTGAATAGTAACTCCATTCTCCATCTCCAGGGTGACCCACAGTACCTCTGCCTCACCCTGTATTCCCTGTATCTCTGTCACTTTTATGCTTTCCCTCATGCAAAGCACCATATTCCCTCCTTTCCTTTCCACCCTATCCTTCCTGAACAGAGTATAGTCTGGCATGGCCATGTCCCACTCATGATTTTCAGTGCACCATGACTCGGTAATGGCCACCATATCTAGGTTGGCCTCTGCTGTGATGGTCTCTAGGTCTGGAATCTTATTTGCTAGACTTTTAGAATTCGCACACATAGTCTTAGAGGTTTTGTTTCCATTCTGCTTGTTACCCTCTTTTTTTCCTTTTTGTCCTCCCTCCTTCCCCCATCTCTTTTTAAATGCTGCTGTTCCCTTCCCCTTTATCTCTTCCACACTGCTTGCCTTATTAATTTGTACCCTGGGGGATTCCTCTCCCCTCACGTTCTCCCTATGCTCTACTTCAGCCTGTGAGGGGCAGTTTCTGCCTCCTTGATTCCTTCCGCTACCCCCCTCAGCTTGTTTAAATGTTCACTTATACTCCCAGGTGGGTCCCCAGTCCTCAGTGTAGCTGAACTCCTCCTCTCTGCACCATTCCTTCAGCCTTGCATTGATGCTCCTGGTGTAGGGATCCCTCTCCTCCTCCCTGCCGCAGACAGGCAGCACTTCAATGAAAGCCACTGAACATGCCACATGTTTAAGATCCCTACACAACTCCCTAAACTCCCCCTGCACTGTCCCAGCCCTATCCTTAGCTAGGTCATTAGTCCCCAGGTGAACAATGACATCTAGCTCTCCCTCCAATCCTGTGCCCTAGCGATCCTTAGGATCTGCTTCCCATCACTCCCAAGTGTGGTGCTGCATAGGCACCTAACCTCCCTCTCCCCCCTTCCTATTTCCAAATCGATCCCCCTCATAATCGAGTCCTCCACCAAAATTTGCTTCCTGCTACTCTGTGTCCTCTACCAATCTCCTTAGGATTTACACTATGGAGGGCCCCCATATCCTCCCTGGTCACTGCTATGGGTGCCTCCTCCCGGCAGTCCAACTACACCAGAGTTGTGTAGAAATTCATAGTGGTATTGGTTGAGGAATGTGCCTCCGTCCCTCCACTCCCTCCCTTTCAGAACCCAACATAGTCCAGCTGTTCCACGTCCCTGGCATCCTCTGAGGTAACAGTGAAAGACTTGGTGGCCCATGGGTGGGGGAAGAGGTCCTCTGAATCCTAGCCAACTTAGCTTGTAGTCAGTTACCTCCTCTCTCCCCAAAGAGTTGTGTGCAGATGGACCAGGGCCACAGTCTACAGAAGGTCTCTCTAAAAACGTTCACCATACAGCCACTGCACTGACCATTCCCAACATTCCCAACTTCTGTTCTCCCAGTGTTACTTGGAAATACTTTCGTACTCTTACCCCTGATAGGGTATTTCTAGTTTTCCTCTTTTTTGTTTATTTCTTTTTGCGTTCCCCCATACTTTGTTTAAGTCTCTTTATCCCCTCGATAGGGTGTTGCTTCTGTTCCCGGTTTTGACCTGTCTTTTACCTTCCACCCCTCCCAGCAGTGACTGTTGCACAGTAATGAACAGGTGCCTTACCTTAGTTGACTGTCAGAGTCCCCTGCTTCCATACTTCCTTCTGCTGATGCATAAAATGCCAGCTGGCTGTTCTACTTCTTTGCTGTTCCACTCACTCACTCACTCACTGGGAACCAAACGTGCATGGGACATGTTAGGATAGAGCCCTTTTATAGTGCTCTTGTAAGAAACCACTATATCTCTGTCAGCTGCACCCCTAATTACACATCTGAAGACCGGGATTCCTGAATCTGCTCAGCCTCAAGATTAATCTGCAGAGCTAGCTTCTCCATATTACCTGTTACAATGTTAAAGACAAATTTCAAAGTGCACCAAACACTTCCTACAAATCTCTTTTTCTTATCACTTACACTGCTACTTTCAGTATGAAGAAAAGTATAAATAAATATAAATATGCCTTTAAGGTAAAGCTAGGTGCTTTCACTTCCCCTTATCAACTACCTTGGTTACCTACTTAGAGATGACTATCAAGTTGGTCGGATGTGGACTGGAGCATCCCAGCAGCAGCATCAACTAGGAGCAGATTTATCCTGGACTCCCTTCAGGGTGCCTTCCTCAAGCAACTGGTCATGGAACCAACTCGGCAGAAGGCAATACTGGACCTTGTGCTCACAAACAGGGACAGTGTGATGGGGGTAACAGTGGGGAGCACCTGGGTAACAGTGACCACCAGTCATTGTGGTTTGAAATCACAGAAAGAGCAGAACCAAACCACACAAAAACACGATCCTGGATTTTAGGGGGCAGACTTTGGGAAAATGGGGAGATACTTAAAAGAGGCATTAAGGGAATGGGACAGGAATCAGGGGTTGAGGAACAGTGGGCAGTATTTAAAACGGGGATTACAAGAACAACAGAATTATGCATTAAGCAGGTTAGCAAGAGGAAAAGGAAGAGGAGACTATTATGGTTTTCCAAAGAGGTAGCAAAGAAAGTGAAAGGCAAAAAGATTGCATTCAGGCAATACAAAAATACACAGGCAGAAGGGGATAGGGAGAAGTACCAGGAGAAGCAAAGGGAGGCAGGGATGTCAGTAAGGGAAGTCAAAGCTCAGACAGAAGAACACATTGCAAAATCAGTGGGTAGAGGGGACAAAACCTTTTACAGGTACATAAGTGAAAAAAGAAAGACAAAGGGAGGGATAGTGAGACTGAAGGGGGAAGATGGGAGCAGCGTGGAGGATGACAACAGTAAAGCTGACATATTGAACAGGTATTTCTGCTCAGTCTTTACTGAGGAGAGAGTAATAGGTCTGAAGGGAGTACAAGGGGTGAGAATGGTGCAGAAATGGACACAAGTCCCTTTACGAGAAAGGGTCCTGAAGGAACTGGAAGTAATAAGAGTTGATAAAGCAATGGGGCCAGACGGGTGCACCCAGGTCCTTAAAGAACTAAGAGGTGGTGGCTGAACCTCTGGCTATCCTGTTTAGCCAATCACTGGAAACAGGGAGGTACCCAAAGACTGGAGGACAGCAGATGTAGTCCCTTATACAAAAGTGGGAACAAAGAGGAAGCAGGGAACTACAGACCAGTCAGCCTCACCTCGGTAGTGGGGAAGATCATGGAAGCACTACTGAAGGAGATTGGTGGAACATCTGGTTGTCAATGGACTACAGGACCCAAGGCAGCATGGTTTCACCAGGGAGGTCATGTCAGACCAACCTCATTTAATTTTTGACTGGGTGACTGGGGAGGTGGATCAGGGGAGGGCAGTGGACATGGCCTATCTGGACTTCAGCAAGGCCTTTGACACTGTGCCACATAGAAGACTATTACACAAACTGGGAATATGGGTGTGGGCAGGACAGTAGTGTGGTGGGTAGGTAACTGGCTGGGTGGCAGGACACAGAGGGTGGTGGTAAATGGCTGTCCTCCACAGAGGAAGAGTGACCAGTGGGGTACCACAGGGATCAGTGCTGAGACCGGTCCTATTCAACATTTTCATCAGTGACATTGCATGGGATCTAGAAGGCAGAATTTCACTGTTCGCTGATGACACAAAGCTCTGTAACAGAGTAGACACACCAGAGGGTGTAGACAGAATGAGAAGCGACCTGCAGAAACTTGAAGAATGGTCAAGGGTTTGGCAGTTGAAATTCAATGCAAAGAGTGCAAGATAATGCATATGGGGCACAAAACCCTGGCACAATATATCAGTTGGGGGGGTGAGGATATAGCATGCACCAAGCAGGAAAGGGATCTTGGGGTTGTCATCTCTGATGACCTCAAGGTAGGAAAACAGTGTGACAAGGCAGCAGGTAAAGCAAATAGGATGCTGGGATGTATAGGCAGGGGAGGTCATAATTCCGCTATACAAGACACTAGTGAGGCCCCACCTGGAGTACAGTGTACAGTTCTGGAGACCATACCTATGTACGGACATAGACAGGGTAGAGAAGGTTCAGAGGAGGGCAACAAAGATGGTGCATGGATTGCATCACAAGTCCTATGAAGACAGGTTGAAGGAACTGAACATGTACTCCCTGGAGGAGAGGAGGGAGAGAGGGGATATGATAGAGACATACAAGTATCTTACAGGGAGGAACAGGGTGCAGGAAAACACTATTTTTAAGCGAAAAAGATGTTCCAGGACTAGAGGGCATGGGATGAAGTTGGAGGGAGGACGATTCAGAGGAAACATGAGAAAGAGTTTCTTCACAGAACGGGTGGTGGACAAGTGGAACACCCTGCAAGAGGAAGTGGTGGGGGCTGAAACAATCACGGGATTTAAGAATGCATGGGATAGACATAAAGGAATTCTAGAGGTCAGGGGTAAGGGGCAACAGACTTCTAGGAAAACAAACTGAACTTACAAGCTCAAATGGGCAGACTGGGTGGGCCATAGGCCCTTATCTGCCGACACTGTCTATGTATCTATGTATCTATGTAAGAGCTCCCTGCCACAAACCCATGCTGCTTACTCTCCTGAAGCCCATTGTTCTTCAGGTATTCCACTAGGTCCTCTTTGCCGAGTGTTGGCATCAGTTTCCTACTATGGAGGTAAGGCTAACAGTACATAGTTTTCTGGCTGCTCATTGTCCCCTCCCATGTGTAGTGGAACTATGTCTGCAGTTCTCCAGTCCTTGGAAACTGCCCTTACTGCAGGGTGCTATTGAATAACCCCACCAGAGGTTTAGCTTACACCGATGCCAGTTCCTTTAGTATTCTTGGATGCATCCCATCCAGTCCTGGGGCCTTGTTCAGGACTGTTAATGACTCTTTTGCTAGCATAGTTCTGTAGTCTAATTTCTTGAACCCTCTATCAGCTGCCTTTGTGCTGCTCTCTGGCAAGGGACTGCTGTTCTCCGTAGTGAATACCGAGCAGAAGTAGTCATTCAGCACAGCTGCTTTCTGCCTTTATTCCTCTATTATCCTGCCCTCTCCCTTAGCCTGGCAATCTCCCCTCCCATCTTTCTTTTTCTCTTACATCTCTAAAAAACCTTTTTCCTTTCCTTGAACCCCTCCTCAATATACAGTTCTGTGTCTGCCTTTGTGATCTTGATTGCCTTCTTGGCCTCTCTAGTTGTTTTCCTGATATTCAACCCATTCCTTATCCCCCTGATTTTCTTTTTACCATATAAAGGCCTTCTTTATGGCTCTTGCTGCCTTCCTGACCTTTTCAATGAACCAAATCGATCTCTTATACTTGATTCTCTAGGTAACTGTCCTTGTGCATGTTTTAATTGTAGTGAGAATGGCACCTTTTATGACCTCCATCTTTCTTCTTCTTCTTCACAGTGCTGTCTACCCCAGCTAACCTGCCCAGGACAAGTTCCCTCATTTGGTTGAAATATGCCCTTTTAAAGTCTAGCACCTTAGCCTTGGATGAGGGCTTACAGGTGCCCAGGGCCAACACAAACCATGTAGTACTCTGGCCACTGAACTCTAGTGGTTCCCCAACTCACACTCCATCTATCCTCTCTGAATTGGTGAGTACCACATCGAGAATGGTTGATTGTCTAGTGGATTCCTTTACCTGCTGCACCAACATGCAGTTCTGCAAAATATCAAGCAGGACCTGGCTTCTGGTGTTTCTGGCTGCTGGGATGGCACAGTCAATGTCTGGCAGGTTGAAATCTCCTACTACTACAACCTCTCCTTTTGCCACCCCCTTTTCTTCTTTTGCTCCTAGTTCCTTACCTCTTGTCTCCCTGCACTAGTGGTCTGTAAACCACCCCAAGTGAAGTTTTCTACCCAATGGCTCTGTGAACTGTACCCACAGTGATTCTACCTCCCCTCTCCATCCAATGTGCATCCTCTACTGCTTTGTTTCCTTCCCCAGTGTAAATGGCCACTCTTCCACCTCTACCTGTTCCCCAAATCTGTACCTTAAAACACTAGTTCCCTCTTCTGTCAGGTGAAGGCCATCACCTTTAAAGAGCTTCCTGTCCCAGAAGCCCCTCAGTCCTCCATAAAGTTGTATCCCTGTTGCTGACACCACTCTTTTAACCACTCATTGCACTCCTTGAGCTCCTCCTTCCTCACTATGTCCTCCCCTTCTCCCTACCTCAGAGAGGGAGGATCATCAGAAAGGCCAAGAAAGCTGAGTGCTTCTTCAGTCTGTCTCCCAGCCTGTGGAAGTTCCACTTCACTGTCTCCACAGGTCGGTTCACCAGAACATCTGAGCTTATGTGCTGATGGAATGGGGTGAGTGGTAAGGTTGACAACACCAAGGAAGACCCCAGTGCTGATTTGGGAAAACTCAGGAGAGATGAAGTTGTAATTGTTTTCCTGTTTGCTGTCTGCAGGGTAGGGGCGGGCTGTTAGGGTTGGGAACTCTAACACCACATTTTCCTACTTTTGTTGCTTTAATCTGAACTCAAAAAGTTGCATTAACAAAGCTTTTTTTGCAAAGAATAATTACATACTGAGTGTATGTCCTATATGAGGAATTAACTGTATTTTACAAGTTTTTGTAATTAAAATCAATAAAATATATGTTACAAAATAGCAAATAAGGTATGTGCTTTCACATGATGGTCAGGGCAGGCAGAGTTGCTGGCAGGCACCTCAGGTAGGAGCAGTATCATCCTGCAGTTGGGAGAGAATGTTGTAATCAGGGCCATTTTGTGACTGGACAACACAGCACTGATCATACCTCTCAACCTTTTGGCCCCCAAATGTGGAACATTGCCTCTCAAAATGTGGAACAAATGGGCAAAATGTGGAACACTTAATCAAATCTTTACATTAGAAACTCACAGCAGTGTTAAAATGTTTGCATTTATGTTCAGAAAGTCTGTTATTAATTAAATGACATATTTTTTGCATCATTTACTATAGATTTTTGCTTTAAAATGTTAACACTGAATGTGGGACAAGTCCTCATAACGTGGAACAGGGAGCTTTTGTGAAGTAAAATGAGGAATGTTCCTCATAATGTGGTACAGTTGAGAGGTATGGCACTGATAGAGTAACAGAGTTCATGTGGGGGAAGATGAGGTGTGCTTTTTATGCACAATTATGGAGGTGCTCAGAGGGCTTTCAAAAATAAATACATTAAAATTACTAAAAATAAATAAATAAATTCAATCCATCATGCTGCACAGGAAATCATGCACCAAAAATTCAGCATTGGCATTCCCTTAACTTCAGAACTATATTTCAAGGCACAGAAATGTAGTAAGTAATGATTTATTTGTTGGGTGCCCAATCCCAGGGGCTTTGGGCGCCGTACAGTGGAACAGTAATAATATTATGAACAATCAAATTATAAAAACAGTCAGTTACAGATTACATTTTAAAAGATTGCATATCAATTAAAAAACATTTGCTGGAAAAGTTAGGCTAAACAGGTTGGTCTTTAGACTTCCACTGTAGGGGCCTCCCTCAAGGATCTTGGCAATGAGTTCCAGAATACCGGGCCGACCACCCTGAATAAATGATCACCTGCGGTTTTCGGAGAAGTTGCTGAAGTTAGGGTAGCACCAATGCTGTGTTCAGCAATTATTCAAACCCCGAGGAACACCACAGCACACATTCATCATCAGCTGGGGGACTTTTTTATCTTAACTTTGCATTTCTCTACTTTTGTGGCTTTGCTCTTCAACCTTAACTGATGCTTGATCATAGTTTTTGCGATTAAGTCTTCAAAATAGGAAACCTTGAGGCTACCATGGTGGAATCTGACTTAGACATTGTGGCCATCACAGACACTTGGTGTAACAAACTCCAGAGCTGGGAAGCATCCATACCAGGCTACAATCTATTCTGGAAGGACAGAGTAGGCAGAAAGGGGGGGAAGAGTTGCTCTATATGTGAGGGAAGGCATTAAGGCTGCAGAAATTCAGGGAGAACAGGGTGAGGGGGAGATACTGTGGGTTACAGTAGAAAGAAAAAAGGGAACATCCATCCACACAGGGATAGTTTATAGACCACCAGCTCAGCAACTGCATGGGAGACAGTACTGGATGTCATTGACCACCTAGGGACAAATGACTTGGCCACGCATGGGATTAGAGCAGTGTAGGAGGAGTTTGTGGAGTTGGGGAAGGGCCTTAGACAAGTAACTCATACAGTATCCTTCTTGGAGGTGGTACTTGTCTATGGCATGGTGAGGCGAGGGTACTTCGCACCATGCAATTCAATGAATGGTTGAAAAACTGGTGTAGAGCACAGGGTTTGGCTTCACATGGGACTGGGGTTCCACCTGGAGGGATACCCACCTATACTGGCACAATGGTCTGCATCTGTCCCGGAAAGGAACCAGTCTCCTCAGTGATTGGTTTAAATGCTTCATTGGCAAGCTTTAAAACTAGCCAAGGGGTGAGGTACTGATAAGCAGCAGGGAATTCTCAGCCTCCCCCTTCAAAACAGGGCACTAAATGAGGTAAAGACCAAGGTAGAAAGGTCAGTAGGGAGCAGGACTGGGGTAAATGGAGACAGCAAAGTCAGTGAGGGCAGGGATGGGGCTACAAGAGGAAAAGACATCACAAAATTGAGAGTAATGAGTACCAATACCCATAGTCTGGGAACAATCTTCCTGAACTAGTGACCTTGATGGAAGAGGAACATCTGGATATCATGGCAGTCACAGAAACATGGTACTCACAGAACCATGACTGGGATGTAAACATACCAGGGTACACTATCTACAGGAGGGACAGGGAGGGTAAAAGAGAAGGTGGAATAGCTCTCTACATAAGGGAAGGAATCAAAGCAACAGAACAAAAGGGTAAACAGGGAGGTGAGGAAGCACTGTGGGTCAACTTGGTGACAGGCAATGGCATCACAATCCGCACAGCAGTTGTGTACAGACCTCCATCTCAGGGGGAGGAAATGGACAAGTAAATGATAGAAGTTATCCTTAGAATGGCAGAAAAAGGGGAGATATTGTTGATGGGGGATCTGAATAAGCCAGATGTTAACTGGAGTGCATTTGCTGCAGCCACATCAAAGAGAGTGGGGTCATTCTAGATGCCCTGCAGGGGGGCATGCCTTAGACAACTAGTACTGGAACCCACTCAGGAGGGAGCAATCTTAGGCCTGGTACTCTCAAATGGAGATGGAGAGAGGATCACAGATGTAGAAGTGGGTAGCCATCTGGGAACTAGCGACCATTGAACAGTATGGTTCACGATAAACACAGCAGTAGAGTCCAGTCATACAAAGGCAAAGGTCCTGGACTTTAGGAGGGCTGACGTTGCCAAAATGGGTGAGTGCCTAAGGAATGCTCTAGCAAATGGGCAGGAAGGAGGGGTGGAAGAACAATGGGGAATAATCAAAACTGCCATCAATAAAGGCAACAAGCCTTTGTGTAAAGCAAATAAACAAAACAAAATGATGTAAAAAACCACTATGGTTCTCAAACGAGGTGGCAGGGAAGGTTAGGGAGAAAAATATAGCATTCAGGAAGTACAAGGAATCACAGAAGGAGCAGGACAGAGAACTGTATCAGTTAAAGCAGAAGGAAGCAGGGAAGGCAGTCAGAACAGCAAAGGCCCAAACCGAGGAAAAGATAGCCAACTCAGTTAAGAAGGGGGATAAAACCTTTTCTAGGTACATCAGGGAGAAAAGGAGGACCAAGGGAGGGACAGTGAGGCTTAATAAAGGGGAAGGGGTGGGCAGAGGGTGACTGTGAAAAGGCAGAGATACTAAACAAATATTTTTGCTCAGTATTCACAAGTGAAGAAGGGGAGGTACCTAAACCAAACAACAGAAACACTCTGGATAGGGAGGGAGGCTGATACCAGCCCATTCACAGAAGAAAGAGTTCTGAAAGAACTTTTAAAACTGAAGGTGGATAAAGCAATGGGGCCTGATGGGATTCATCCCAGAATTCTAAAAGAACTAAGGGTAGAACTAGTGACACCACTGACTACCCTCTTTAACAAGTCATGGGAGGATGGGGTGGTACCTGAGGACTGGAGGAGGGCAGATGTGATTCCCCTTCACAAAAGTGGAAGCAGGGCAGAGGCAGAAAACTACAAACCTGTTAGTTTGACCTCAGTGATAGGGAAAATGATGGAATCACTTCTGAAGGAAAGAATTGTTGCGTACCTAGAGGCCAGAGGGGCACAGGACCCTAGGCAGCATGGATTCACAGCAGGAAGGTCATGTCAGACAAATCTAATAGATTTCTTTGACTGGGTGACCAAAGCAGTAGACCAGGGAGGGGCTGTGGACATGGTCTACCTAGACTTAAACAAGGCATTTGACACAGTCCCACACAAAAGGTTAATATACAAGTTAGCCAGCCTGGGAGTGGGTCCCAAGATTGTAGCCTGGGTAAAAAATTGACTGGAGAACAGGACACAGAGGGTAATAGTAAACGGAGTCCACTCTGAAGGAAGGGGGGTTACTAGTGGGGTACCGCAGGGTTCAGTTCTAGGACTGGTCCTCTTCAATGTCTTTATAAGTGACATTGAAGAGGGACTGGAAGGAAAGGTATGTCTCTTTGCAGACGACACAAAATCTGCAACAGGGTTGATACACAAGGTGGGGTGGAAAGGATGAGAAGGGACTTGGCAAGGTTGGAGGAATGGTCAAATGTATGGCAGCTTAGATTCAGTGCTAAGAAGTGCAAAGTAATGCACCTGGGAAACAAAAACCCAGGGGAAGAGTACACTATGGGGGGGTGAGATACTAGCTACAACAAAAATGGAAAGGTACCCGGGGGTAGTCATATCAGATGACCTAAAGGTGGGCAAGCAATAGGAGAGGGCAGTAAGGAGGGCTGGGAGGATACTGGGATGTATAGGAAGAGGCATCACCAGTAGAAAACAGGAAGTTGTTATCCCTCTGTACAGACAGCTGGTGAGACCCCATCTGGAGCACTGCATGCAGTTCTGGAGACCCAATCTCCAGAAAGACATAGACAGGATGGAGGTAGTCCAGAGGAGGGCAACTAAAATGGTGTAGGGTCTGCACCAGACGACATATGAAGAGAGACTTAAGGAGCTTAACATGTATACCCTCGAGGAAAGGAGGGACAGAGGGGACATGACAGAAACTTTCAAGTACCTCAAGGGAATCAACAAAGTCCAAGAGGGTAGCATCTTTCAGAAAAAGAGATGTGCAAGAACAATGGGTCACAATTTGAAGATAGAAGGGGGACGGCTCAGAGGTAATGTGAGGAAGTATTTTTTCATGGAGAGGGTTGTGGGTGCATGGAACAGCCTCCCTGTGGAGGTTGTGGAGTCAAAAACAATGGGGGAATTCAAGAATGCATGGGGCAGACATAAGGCAATTCTAGGGTTTGTGGGTAGGAGGAAGTAGGCTGTTGGTTAACTAGGATCTGCAGCTTATCCATTAGGTAGGGAAATGGGCAGACTGGGTGGGCAAAGCGGTCCTTATCTGCCATCAAATTCTATGTTTCTATGTTTATATGTTATGTTTCTATGATATGGAGATGTTACTAGCTATCCAAAGGGTGGCACACAAGTGTTGCTCATCAGTGATTTCAATCTACTGGATATTGATGGGAAAATCTCCATAGCCGCAATGTCTAGAAGCAGGAATATCTTGGACTCCCTACAAGAGGTATTCCTTAAACAGATGGTCTAGGATCCCACATGAGGGGAGGCATTACTGGACCTGGTGCTTACTAATGGGGACAGCATTACAGGGGTTACAGTGGGAGAGCACCTGGGGAACAGTGATCACCAATCAGTGTGGTTTGAAATAACTGAGGGAGTGGAACGAAGTCACACAAGGAAAAAATCTTAGACTTTAAGAGGGCAGGCTTCAAAAAGATGTGAGACTGCCTAGAAAAAGCTTTGATTGGAGTAGAGGAAAAGAAGGGGGTGGAAGAACAGTGAGAGGAGATCAAAGCAGAGACTGTGATGGTGACTGAATTCTGTGTTAAGCAGGTGAATAATGGGAAGAGAAAGAAGAGGCTACTATGGTCTATGCTAAGGACATAGCAGAAAAGGTTAGAGAAAAAAAAACACATTTAGGCAATACAAAAAGTCTCAGGAGGAAGAGGACAGGGAATGGTATCAGAAACTACAAAGACAGGCAGGGACGGCAGTTAGAGAGGCCAAGGTGCAGACAGAGGAACATATAACGAATTCAGAGGTGAAGGGAGACAAAACCTTTTACAGGTGCATCAATGAGAAAAGGAGAGCAAGGGGGGGATTGTAAGACTGAAAAGAAGATGGAAAAAGTGTAGAGGATGACCGCCAGAAGGCAAATATATGAACAAATATTTCTGCTCAGTTTTTACTGTGGAGAGGCCAGGAAGTGGCCAACAGCAAGTGATATGGGCTTGATGGGCACAGAGATGGACACTAGCACATTTTCAAAGGAAAAGGTCCTTAAGGAACTGGAAAAACTAATAGTTGACAAGGCAATGGGGACAGATGGCATACACCCCAGGATTCTTAAAGAGCTAAGGGAGGTGTTGGCAGACCCACTTACTGCCCTTATTAACCTGTCTTTTGAAATGGGAAAAGTTCCCAATGATTGGAGGAGGGCTGATGTAGTCTCTCTATACAAAAGTGGGAACAAGGAGGAGGCAGGAAACTACAGGCCAGTCAGCTTGACCTCAGTAGTGGGGAAAGTCATGGAAACACTACTGAAGGAAAGAAACGTAGAACACCTGGTTGTCAATGATCTACAGGACACAAGGCAGCATAGTTTTACAGCAGAAAGGTCATGTCAGACTAATCTCAAAGAGTTTTTCAATTGGGTAACCAGAGAGGTAGATCAAGGGGGGGGGAGGGCAGTGGACATAGCCTACCTGGATTTCAGTAAGTCCTTTGACACAATGCCACATCGTAGGTTAATAAGGAAGCTGGAGAACATGGGAGTACAAAAGTAGCTGGTGAAGTGGGTGGAAAGTTGGCTGGATAATAGCACCCAGAGAGCAGTGGTAAATGACATTCACTCACTCTGAAGAGGATAAGGTGTCCAGTGGGGCACTGCAGGAATCAGTATTGGGACCGGTCCTCTTCAATGTCTTTATAAGTGATATTGTAGGGGGTCTAGAAAGGAAAATCTGCTTATTTGCTAATGACACCAAGCTATGCAGCAGGGTGGACAAACCAGAGGGAGTAGATAGAATGAACGGGGATCTAAAGAAGCTAGAGGATTGGTCACAGGATTGGCAACTGAGGTTCAATGCTTAGAGTGCAAGATAATGCACATGGGGCACAAAAAATCAGAAGCAACATATTATCTGGCGGTGGAGGAAATTGCATGCTCCAAGCAGGAAGGAGACTTGGGGGTGATCATCTCTGATGACTCAAAGTTGAAAGGCAGTGTGACAAGGTGGTGGGAAAGGCCAGCAGAAGCTGAGATGCATAGGAAGGGGAATCACCAGTGGAAGAAGAAAGGGAAAGGGAAAAGGAAAATTGTTTAGCCAGGAAAGGCACATAAAGCCAAAGCTTATTTCCAGATGCAACCTGGGAGCACAAGGAAGTTAAGTGACTTGCTCAGGCTCACACAGTATGCAAGGGGGGGTTGTGGGATTCAAACCCTGGTCTCCAGGTTTGCAGCTAAGAGCATTAAACCACTGCGCTATACTGAATAGAAGTAATACTTCCACTGTACAGGACCTTGGTAAGGCTGTATCTAGAGTACTGTGTCATTCTCAGGGCTGCACCTGCAAAAGGACATTGATATGGTAGAGGCAGTTCAGAGAAGGGCAACCACAATGATACAGGGACTACATCACAAGCCATACAATACTAGGTTGAAGGATTCGAATATGTACTCCCTGGAGTAGAGGAGGAGGAAGAGGGGAAATATGTTTGAAACATTTAAGTACCTCACTGGGAGGAATACAATACAGGAGAATACAACTTTTCAGAAAAATAGTTGTTCAAGGACAAGGGGTCACAAGATGAAATTGGTAGGAGGGAAATTCAGAATAAATGTGAGAAAGTACTTCTTCATGGAGAGGGTGGTGGACAAGTGGAACAACCTGAATGCGGAGGTGGTGGGGACAGAAACAATAAAGGGTCTTAAAAATGTTGGGGATAGGCATAGAGGAATACCGGTAATGGGAGCAGGGAGACTGCCTAAGACTGGCAGAACATAAAAGAGCAGTTATTGGAGATGTTGGGGCAGACCTGGCGGGCCGAAGGCCCTTATCTGCTGACAAATTTCTATGTTTCTATGTAGTCCTAACTGATGCTTAATCATAGTTTTTTTGAGATTGAGTGCTGTTCTTTTTTTATAAAAATACTTAGCAACAGATACACATTACTTTGTAGTGACAGTGCAGGCCAATCTTTTTAAGGGCAAGCAGTACCTGATGTCCAGTGGAACTACCTTCCCTCACTCCACCCTGTGCCAAACATTCCCTGGTGTCTAGAGTTACTCCCTTCCCTCAGTCCACCCTGTGCCAAGCAGTTCCTGATGTCCACAGGCACTGCCTTCCCTCACTCCTCTCTGTGCCAAGCAGTTGCTGATGTCTGAAGGCACTGCCTTCCCTCACTCTTCCCTGTGCCAAGCAGTCTTTGATGTCCAGTGGCACCCCTTTCTTCACTCCACCCTGGGCCAGGCAGTCTCTGGTGTGCAGAGGCACTCCCTTCCCTCAATCCACCCTGTGCCAAGCAGTCCATTGTGTCCAGTGGCACTCCTTTCTCTCACACCACCCTGTACCGAGCAGTTCCTGATGTTCAGAGGCACTCCTGTCCCTTAGTCCTCCCTGTGACAAGCAGTCCCTGGTGTCCAGTAACACTCCCTTCCCTCACTCCATCCTGTGTCAAGCAACTCCTGGTGTCTAGTGGCAACCCTTCCCTCACTCCTCCCTGGGTCAAGCAGTCCCTGTTGTCCAGAGGAACTACCATCTCTTACTCCACCCTATGCCAGGCAGTTCCTGATATTCAGAGACATCTAGTCCCTCTATCTACCCTATACTAAGCAGTCCTTGGTGGCTAGAAGTACTCTCATTCCTCACTTCACCCTGTACCAAGCAGTCCCTGGTGTCCACTGGCACTCTATTCCTCACTCCACCCTGTGCCAAACAGTTTCTGGTGTCCAGTGACACTTCAGTCCCTCACTCCTCCCTGTATCAAGCACTCCCTGGTGTCCATTGGTGCCCCCTTTCCTCATTCCACCCTGTACCAAGCAGTCCCTCATGTACAGAGCCGTCCCTCACCCCACCCTATGCCAATCAGTCCCTGATGTCAAGTGGCACTCCCTAACCTCACTCCACTTTTACCAATAATTCCCTGGTGTCCAGAGGCACTCCCTCCCTCACTCCACCCTGAGCCAAGCAGTCTCTGGTGTCCAGAGGCACTCTCTTCTCTCACTCCGTCCTGTGTCAAGCAGTTTCTGACATCCAGTGGCACTGCCTTCCCTCACTCCACCCTGTGCCAATCACTCCCTGATGTCCAGAGGCACTCCCTTCCCTAACTTCAGGCTGTGGCAAGCAGCCCCTGGTGTCCAGTAGTGTTTCCCTCCTTCGCTTCACTCTGTACCATGCAGTTCCTGGTGTCAAGTGGCACTCCAGTCCCTCTCTCCACCCTGTGCTAAGCCATCTCTGATGGCCAGAGACACTTCCTTCCCTCACTCTACCCTGCACCAAGCATTCCCTGATGTCTATAGGCACTCCCTTCCCCCCACTCCACCCTGTGCCAAGCACTCCGTGATGTCCAGAGGAACAGCCCATTTCCCACTCCCCTCTCCACCCTGTACCAACCAGTCCCTAATGCCAAAGGCACACTCATCCTTCACTTCACCCTCTGCCAAGCAGTCTGTGATGTCAAGAGGCCCGCCTTTCCCTCACCCTGTCCTGTGTCAAGCAGCTCCTGGTTTCCAGAGGCACTCCCTTCCCTCACTCCACACAGTGGTGTGGAGTCCTTGATGTCCAGAGGCACTCCTGTCCCTCACTCCACCCTGTGTCATGCAGTCCCTGCTGTCCAGAGGCACTCCCATCCCTCACTCCACCCTGTACAAAGCAGTGCCTGACATCAAGTGGCACTGCCATCCCTCATTCCACCCTGTGGCAAGCAGTCCCTGGTGTATAGAGGCACTCCCATCCCTTATTCCACCCTCTGCCATGCAGTCCCTAGTGTCTAGAGGCATTCCCTTCCATCACGCCAATCAATCAGTCAATCAATCAATCAATCAATCAAAATCTTTATTTATCCAGGCGAACATCGTTGAGCAATGCTCATTTTGCAAGATGGACCTGGGTGGAACATAGTAAACATAACAATACAAAGTAGTACATTATATACAATCAGAACAAGTAGGTTAAATATTGACAACAGGTCAACAAGGAAAAATAGAACACACAAGCCTGTAACATTCGAAGCAATAGTACAAAATGTAGGAGCATGTGCATATATCCAATCTGGACATAATCATAGAAAAGGAAAAAGAATCATAGTTAAAATAATATAGTAGGCTGAAGACAGCTTGGTCAGCAGGAAGGTCAGGATAGAGGGTAGGGGTAGGGGGAAGGAAATAAGTAGAGGTACAGAGGGAGAAGAATGTGGGGTGGGGGAGGGTGTGTGCAGAGGGGGCTGGAGGAGAACCAGTTAGGAAATAAAAGGAGCACAGGATACAGGAGAAGGGGTGAGGAGATAGACTCAACCAAGGGGTACAAGGAATTCCTACCCTTTAGATGGGAGACATGTATTGGAGTTAAGATGTGGAGAAAAGAAGTGGGGGGGGGTGAGGATGCAGATGGAGATGATGGAACAGCTAGGGCTTACGAGGGTGGTGGACAGAATCGGAATACCTGAGTCTTATATACTGTTCCAGGCAGGATAGGGTACCAAGGCAGACCCTGATGCAGATCTTGGGAGGGAAAAACAGCTGCACACTTCTTTGATTGAGTGGGAATATAGTGTCTTGAAGGCAGTCAGGCAGATAGGGATGCTCAATTTGAGAGCTTTTTGCAGTTTGTTCCATAGAGAACGCAGCATGAAGCTTATTGCCGCTCTGCCAAAGCGAGATTTCGCCTTAGGTATCTTGAGAGAGATAAATTAGCAACTTCTTAGTGCATAGTTACCTATTTCACTTAACGGGAGGCAGCTAGAAATATAGTGTGGCAGTTTTTTTTATATCGCTCTGAAGGTCCAGAGTACAGCATTTCTATCTCACCTGAGCTTAAGGGATGTCCATCCTACAGCCACATATAGGGAGCAGTGATGCATGCTGAAGGGACATCCTGTTATAAACCTCAGGGCTCTGCGATAGAGTGTGTCCAATTTTGTCAAGCAAGAGATAGGACACTGGTTACATAGGAAGTCCGCGTAGTCAATCAACGATAGAAACGTTGATTGGACCAAACATAACTTAGCATCTCTGGTAAGAAATGGATTAATTCTAAAGAAGAGCCCCAGCCTTCGTCTTAGTTTTTTTTAGCAGATCCTCAGTGTGTTCAGTAAAGTAAAGTCTGTGGTCTAGTCGCACTCCCAGGTACTTACATTTTTCAACGAATTTCAATTTTTCTCCTAACATGGCGGTAATCTGGGGAACTGATCCAGTAGTTGCCGGATTAACTGAATGGATAAATGGAGAGAAGAGCATCGCTGTCGTTTTTGGGCATTGAGGAGGAGCTTTTTGTGAAGTAGTTGGCTCTGCAGTAGATTAAATTCGGATTGGAGGTCTTCACAGGCAGCTTCTGGCATTTGGCAACTTAAGTAAAGAACAATATCATCTGCAAACAGATGCATATTGGCCTCGTTTATACAATTGTCGATATTGTTAATGTAGATCGCAAACAGTAGGGGACCTAGCATTGATCCCTGGGGCACACCTAGTTGTAGAGGTTTAAGAGGTGACTGCTCGCCTTCGGCTTTGACTTGCTGTAGGCCTCCTGTTAGATAATCAGCGGACCATCCCAGCGATGAAGAGTCCAAGCCTATATTACACAGGGAGGAAAGGAGCAGGCTATGATTGACAGTGTCAAAAGCCTGTGTCAAGCAGTCACTGGTGCCAAAAGGTAGTCCCATCCCTCTCTCAACCCTCTGCTGAGTTGTCCCTGATGTCCAAATGCACTCCCTTCTCCTCACTTTACCCTGGACCAAGTATTCCCTGGTGTCAAGAGGCACTCCCTTCTCTCAGTACACCCTGTGTCAAGCAACATCTGGTGTCCAGGGACACTTCCTTCCCTCATTCCACCCTGTGTCAAGCAATCCCCTGGTGTCCAGAGGCACTCCCTTCCCTCATGCCACTCTGTGCTAAGCAGCATCTGGTGTCCAGGGACACTTCCTTCCCTCATTCCACCCTGTGTCAAGCAATCCCCTGGTGTCCAGAGGCACTCCCTTCCCTCATGCCACTCTGTGCTAAGCAGCATCTGGTGTCCAGAGACACTTCCTTCCTTCACGCCACCCTGTGTCAAGCAGTCCCCTGGTGTCCAGAGGTACTCCTTTCCCTCACACCATCCTGTGCTAAGCAATCCCCTGGTGTCCAGGGGCACTTCTTTCCCTCATTTCACCCTGTGTCAAGCAGTCACCTGGTGTCAACAGGCACTCCCTTCTCTCAGTACACCCTGTGTCAAGCAACATCTGGTGTCCAGAGACACATTCTTTCTTCACTCTACCCTGTGTCAAGCAGTCCCCTGGTGTCCAGAGGCACTCCTTTCCCTCACACCACCCTGTGCTAAGCAATCCCCTGGTGTCCAGGGGCACTTCTTTCCCTCATTTCACCCTGTGCCAAGCAGTCCCTGCTGTGACACTCCTTTCTCCTTACTTTACCCTGTGCCAAGCGTTCCCCGGTGTCAAGAGGCACTCCCTTTCCTCACACACCCTGTGCCAAGCAGCATCTGCTGTCCAGAGACTCTTCCTTCTCTCATTCCACCATGTACCAAGCAATCCCATGATGTCCAAAGGCACTGCTTTCTCTCACTTTACCCGTGCCAAGCAATCCCTGGTGTCCAGTGTCACTCCCTTCCTCACACTGGCCCAGTCCCAATCATTCCATGGTGTCCAGAAGCACCCCCTCCCTCACCCAGTCCAATGTAAAGTGGTCTCTGGTGTCCAGTGTTACCTCCTTCCCTCTCCTTGCCTCAAGCCAAATAGTTTCTGGTGTTTAGAGAGACCACCCTCCTCACCTTGTCCCAAGTCAAGTGGTCCCAGTTGTCCATTGGCACTCTTCTCCCTACCCCAGTTACAAGGTTTCCCTGGCATTCAGGGGCACCACTATCTCTCACCTTGCCTCAAGGCAAGTGGACTCCAGTGTCCCTTGGCACCCCCTCCTCGCCCCGCTTTTAAGGTATCCCTGGCATCCAGAGGCACCATCCTCCCTCACCCTGCTCAAGTCAAGTGACCCATAGCAACTAGTGGCACCCCCTTTGCTCACTCTTCCTCAAGTCAAGCTGACCCTGGTGTCCATTATCACCCTCCTGCTCCAGTTCCAAGGTATCCCTGGCATCCAGTTGCACCACCCTGCCACTCATTGCCTAAACCAAGCAGTTTATAGTGTCTGTCAGATTCCCTCTCATTCTGCTCCAGTTCATGCAATATATGGCATCCATTGGCAACCCTTCCCTCACCCTGCCCCAGTTCAGATTAGGAATGCCATGATAACACGATATGACAATATATCATGACAATTACCACTGATGATAATTTATTGTTGCAAAAAAAAAAAACGTTAATAATTATTGTGCAGCATGATACACCATAATATACAGTAATAAGGCAGCTTAGCTTGCTTTTCCGGCAATGTGTCCCTTTCCAGGTGCATCCATGATTCCCGATTCCCTACCATCCTCCTATCAGATTTTAACTATTTTCCCTTAAAATGAGAAATACAGTGCTGGCCATGTGGCATGGAGTTTTGAGGAACGGGGTGCCTCACCTATAGTCAAGCAGCTAAATCAGGTTCAGAATAGACCTGGGTCACGGAGTGCTGGCTGCATGAAGGAGGACTGAGCATCCATTGATGACTCTCCTTCTTTAATGAGGGAGGACAGCATAAGCTGCTGCCTGGTCGCCATCTAGTGGAGGTTTGCTGATGCAACTGTAACAGCCTTCTGACTGTCTGGGTGCAGGGGCTGAGTATGTGCAACATCTTTATGTCACACAACCGCACCATCGCACATGTGCCAGCCTGAGGGATGGGGAAAAGAAATGGGGGGGGGGAGAGGAATATGCACCGGTCAACTTACTTAGTGGCAAACAGGAGCCCTTGGACCTCTCCCCATGTTGATCCTTACTAGTGAGATAGCAGGGGAAGTGGTAAATGTTTCTGTGCACCCATGCTTGTACCCCTTGTATTGTACATAAGTAAACCTTGCTCCACTGTCCTTCAGTCTGTTACTTGTAAAATAGAACCCAAGCTGACAGTGTCTCTTTAAAATAAAGATACAAAAGCCTAGATTTAAAGTAAATAAAAAAAAAAAGTTGTCTTGCTGCACCCGTGCAGGGGTCCTGAACTCTGTTCATACTAGTAGCTCATTACCAGTAGAATGAGGACCACTAGTGGACCAATCAGAACGTATGATTTCCCGCTGAACATTCCATGAGGTTTATAATCCTGCATATACTTGTCCTGCCCATTCTTTACCATTTTGTGTATACAGTTCATAAATAATAACTATTTAACATGTATCTGTGACCTGGTTTTGTGTAGTGGAATAGGTAGCAACTTACTGAAAATGTGTATATTCTTCCTGAGGACACGATACCAAGTGAGGCCCAGCACACTAGAGAAAAAGTTCAGAGTGTTTGGAGCACATGGTTATTCCTGCTTGTCTGTCTTGTATTGAGAAGGTGAATCTGCCAACTGGGTCGGTTGGTTCAGTAATCCTGAGGGCACTGTGAGTATGTGCATAAGAGCAGTGGCGGAGCCAGGTTTGGGAGCATTTGGGAGCCGGGGGAAGGGGCAGTCAGTCAATCACGGGCTCCACAATGAGCACTAAACTGTGAATAAAGATGGTGGCATGGCACCACTACTCTCACCGGGGCAGCCAGGAGGGGCGACCGCCCCCCCCCCAGCTCTGCCACTGCATAAGAGGGGGCAAATGAAAAATAAATAGGGGATATGTAATGGCTTTACTCAAAATATGCATTTTATCTTCAAGTGTGTGGGGACAAAACCATAACTTACAAGTGGCAGAGCCATGGGTGAATTATGAAAGTCTTGCCCACTTACAAGTGATAAACTGCATATCTTGAGTCAAGCAATTGCTTATTTAGTTTATACATCTCTTTACTAGTTTGTTTGGGCTGCTTCTGTGTTAGTGCTGACCTGGGATCTGAGATGCTCTATAATCAAATGACAATGCTTTAAGCTTTTAAGGAGAAAGTTACTTGGTTCTGCACAGCACCCGTGGTACTGGACCCAGCTGAGGAGCAGGTGTCTGGAGCCTCCTAGCTTGTTTAAGTGTGTTGCCACACTGGGAGCAAGTGCACACAGTTCTGTGTACCAGGAGCTGGAACTCTGGTTGTTTCATTTGGAAATGCTCTATCTGACAACTAAAGGGTGCAAAAATAGAGAAAAAATAGCCACGGAAGGGCTGAACCTTATTAGATAGAACACAGCTGGATGTCGAACAAAACCTAATGATGGTGACATGGTAAAAATGTATTAGAAAATTTGCCATAATGGTATTTCAAGAAACATGGCTACCAAATAATGACAATTTTACATTAGAAGGATACCAATGTTGGGAAACAAAAGTAGTAAAAAAAAATCCACATTTGGCAAACCAACTAAGGGGTCTCTGTACCTTGGTATCAATTAAATAATTTATTTACTGTAAGAAACCTGACCTGGGGGATCTCAATATTCTTTGCGTAATAGTTTTTGTACAACAAAAAATGGGATGCAGTTATTCAAACATACATATTTTGCCATTCCGCATTGCTGTCTACACAGAGGATGCCCTAAATATTCTCACAGAGGTGTTTATTTTTAGAAAAGCCAGATTTCAAAATATCACTATAAATTTAGCAAAGGATGCACATGCACAAATGGCCTTCTCTTTGCAGCAAAAAAAAAAAATATAATAGCAATTTAGATGACATAACAGGAATTCCTTTAAAGAAATCCAAAGATTAAAAAATAATGTTGAGAAGTAATAAGCTACTGGACATATCAGATGAGTTTATGTTTCGGCTGTTCAGTGACATCACCACTGGAGATTGGGCTGGTGGTAATATTAATTATCCAACATAGACGGGGGAAGAGTACTGGACATTTGCATTGTAGACACTGTTTTTTCAGTGTAATGCATTTTCTTGAAATAGATTTTTGGGAAAGTAACCACTGACTGCATTTGCATGATTTCGGCAAATATTTATTATACCACTGAAAGAAAGCAGAGACGACGTAAATACAGATAATAATCTTTGTATAACAAATTCTAGGAAGAGTAGACGAACACTGTTTATTCAGGAGCAGCTGTCAAATATTTTGAAAAAGTTTATCTGTTTACTTATTGGAGAAACATTGGGGTGCCACATATCCTAAGGCCAGCCCTAGGTCCAAACAGTTATATGGGAAAAAATGTTTTAAATTCTGCTGCTTATCATGTTACTCAATATATGGTGTTAATTTGTACCCACATATCATGATACTAAAAATGTGATATCGTGCAATCCCTAGTTCAGATGTATAAATGGTGTTCCTTTGGGACACCCTCCCCCCACCCTGCCCCAAGTCAAGTAGTCCCTGGCATACAATGGTACCCCCTTTCATTTCCGTGCTCAAGTGAAATGGTTCCTGGAATCTAGTGGAACCCACTCCCTCACTCTGCATCAAGTCAAGTGGTCCCTGGTGTTCCATGGTACCCCCTCCCTCTCCCTTGCCCCAGGTCAAGATGTTCGTGGCATCCAGTGGCACCACCCCCTCTCTCACCCAGCCCCTCAAGTTGTCCCTCCCTGGTATCCAGTGGTGCCTTAGCTTTCCCCAGATGGCAGCCAATGGAAACCCTCCTCTCACCTTCTTGACTGGCTGCTGTCTGGAAACATGACTGCAAATGCAATATAGGAAATGCATGCAGTGAGTAAGTATTGCTTACTGTATATTACAGTATGCTATAATATTTTCTAGACTTTGGCTAGCCTAGAAGATGAGAGGAAAGCTTGTTTTAGCTGCGGTTGGGGTATTGACTCTGTGGCACCCGGGCTCGGCTTCCGGTGCCACATATAAAAAGTTGAGGTGCTTGGGAATGAGACGGGGAAACGTTAAAAAAACAAACAAACAAAAAAAAACAGCACTGGGATGGTCTCCTGGTGTTGGAACTGGATGGGGAGCACAGAGCAGTTGTGAGCCATCAGGGATGGGCTGTCAGTGGCTGCATGTTTTGTTCAAGTGAGGAGTCCTGGACTCGTGGGACAGGTGTGCCACCAGGGATGGGCACCCAGTGGTGCCACCATTTTTTGAGGGATATCAGGGTTCAAGTGCACCTCTGGGTATTGTCTTGTAGTGGCCACATTTAGGGGGCCAGAAGGTAGTGTCCAGTGGAATGGGGTTTGAGACTCCCTAACAATTTCAGGTTAGGCCAGACGAATCTTGAAGGAGAGGCAGAAAGCTTACTCAGGGACCAAGATGCACAAAGGTTTATTTACAAGGGATAAGAAGAATAACAAAATAGCTGTTTTCTACAATGCTACAGGATAATAAACAACAAAACAATATGACTAGGACCAACAATTGGTCAAACCTGGAACAGGGAGTTAACCCCTTTTAGTTCAAGTCCTACATGCACTTGGCTGAGATGACAAATGGCAGATGAACCAAGCTTGGGCTGTTTGATGAGTCAGCTGATCAGTAAGTGGGCATTGACCCCACAAAGCCTTTTTTATAAACAGGCCATAACGGGGCATCCCCTGGATGAACAGGACACAAAGAGGAACATTGCCAGCGGGACAATGAAGAACTTGACAATTCTTTGTGGCTCTGGGCAAGAAGCTGAAGACTTCTGGTTGGCAAATGGTTCTACAGATGACTACTGGCAGGTCCCCGGCACCCAGACCACCTCCCAATGAGAAGACTGCTGGCAGTACTATCTTTGAGTGGCCTCTATGGAGTGGCACAGGTATATGCACACTTACATATGGTCGGCAAACAAGAAAATGGGCATGCACGATGTAACTATGGTCCCTCATGCTTGAGCCAGGGCAACTCCTAAACTGACTCACTACTGGATACCTGAGTAGTGTCTCTCTACTCTTACAATTGCAGGACTGATTCTGGAACACTGTGGTGGAACTTCGAGGTGGGTTGACATCATTGGAGACAATTCTGCTGCAGATGGAGGATGGGCCGGGAAACTCCCTGGGTCAGTGTCTGGCTCTGAAGAAGCTGGTTCAGGCAACAAAGGCAACGCTGGGCATCAGGTAAGCAGGGACACAATTTGATAACACAGTTCAGAAGTAAGCAAACAGTTCTGACTTTTAAGCGGACAGTTTAGTTCTTGCAAAGGGTGCAGTCTCTAGGGGCACCAGGCAAGCTACAGCACAATTCGGGTTGGGTGGGGCCCACAACACCTACACGTAACTCTGTGGGCAATTTAAACCATAGAACCATCCTCCCCACTCCACCTCAGAGGGTGCTGTACCTTTACAAATGTTTTTGCTCTGGTTGTCTCCGCAGCCACACTCCTTTTATTAATACTACTTACGCCTGAGTCTATGGGACTGGTAGACCTGGTTCCACCACCCTCCTGGATAGTAGCTGGGCCTGCGGTGTGGAGGGTCTTGCTCAACCCAGCCCTTTTACTACTATGCATATGGGCCTGGGCCCTCACCATTAGCCCCTTAATGAATATTACTACGGGCCTCCGGCTGCCTCCTTTGGAGTCACTGTTTCCTAAAATAACATATGAACATACAAAACTTGCCAGCAGAAACAGGCCTCATGGTCTATCAAGTCTGCTCAAATGCACAGCTAGCACCCCTATACTGCAGCTGCTCCATCTGCCCCTTACCCTCGGAAACTGCTCAGCATTGTTACTTAGCCCTCCCTTTCCCTGTCTCATGCTCTTTTGAAACTGCCCACTGTCCTGCATGCCAACACCTTCTCTGGTAGAGCATTCCATTTTGACACCACCCTCTCAGTGAAATAATGCCTCCTCATCTCCCTCCTGAATCTGCCACCCTCCAGTCTTAACCCATGCCTCCTCGTGTCCCTTCATTTCCTTAGCTTAAACAACCCCTCTGTGCCAGATTTGTTGATCCCCTCAAGTATTTGAAAGTTTCAGTCATATCCCCCCGATCCCTTCTCTCCTCCAGAGTGTACAAACTCAAGTGTCTCAGCTTTTCTTCGTAGGTTCTACCTTCCATCCCCTGTATTATTTTTGTCACCCTACGCTGCACTGCATTGAGCAGCCTGATATCCTTCATCAGATATGGATGCTAGTACTGCACACAGTACTCCAAATGCGGCCTGATCAAGGACCTGTACAGGGGCAGGATCACATCCTTGTATTTGGATGAGAACCCCTGTGCAATGCCCCTCAGCATCCTATTGGCCTTAGCCACAGCCTTTCTGCACTGAGTAGAGTTGCTCATGCTCCCCATTACTATAACCCCTAGATCCTTCTCGTCCTCAGTGGCACCCAACCGCATCCCACCCAACCAATATTTCCTCCTTGGGTTCTTCACCCTGAAGTGCAAAACTTTGCACTTCTGTGCAATAAAATGCAGTTGCCACCTTGCCAACCACTGCTCAAGTCTGGTTAGGTCACCGTGTAGCTTCTACCACCCCTCTATGTCATCCACAACAGCCCCCATCTTGGTGTCATCAGCGAACAAACTGATCTTGCTCCCAACCCCATGTGCAATATCCGATATGAACAGAACAAACAACACCGGCCCCAGCACAGAGCCATGCGGCACACCACTGGTCACTGGTCAGATGAGAGTCCCCCCACCACAACCATCCATTGCAGTCTATCTTCCAGCCAATTCTTGATCCAGTTATCCATCTTAGCCCCCACCCCTACATATTTCAGCTTTGTCCCCAGTTGTCCGTGAGGGACACGATCAAAGGCCTTGCTGAAATCCAAGTACAGGACATCCACTGCATGGCCTTTATCCAACTCCCTTGTGACCCAGTCATAGCATTCTATTAGGTTGGTGTGGCATGATCTCCTGGAGACGAACCTATGCTGCTGCCCATCCTGGAGCTCATTGACCTCCAGGAAGGTTACCAGACTGTCCTTCAAGATTGCTTCCATAAGTTTACCCACTATGGACGTGAGACTGACAGGTCTGTAATTACCTGGCTCATTCTTTGGGCCACTCTTGTGGATAGGCACCACATGAGCTAACCTCCAGTCCTGTGGCATGCACCCCGTGTCAAGGAAGATGTTGAACAGGTCAGCCAGCAGCCAGTCCAACTGCTCCGCCATCTCCTTCAACACCCTAGAGTGAATGCCATCTGGCCTGGTGCCTTATCCACCCTAAGTGCCTTCAGACTTTCCAATATCTTGCTTTCCAGAATCACCCCATCAGTCACCTCCTTCCCCCTCACCCCCACCCTCCAAGTCCACAGAGGTAGCGAACCTCCTTCCTCCCTAGTGGACACAGAGCAGAAGAATTCATTCAGCACTTCTGCCTGCTCCTTCTCCTTCTCCACCCACCCCCCTGTCCTTCTTGATTGGGACTATCTCATCCCTGCAGTTCCTTTTCTCCCATACGTATCTATAGAATTCCTTCTCCCCCTCCCTGATGCCCTGACCCAGCCTCAGCTCCTTGGAGACCTTGGCCTCTCTTACTAACTTGGCTACCTCCTTGGACCTCCTTGCGTACATCTCCCTGTCCTCCTCCCTCTTGGTTCTTTTCAGTCTCCTAAAAGCTGCTGTATTGGCCCCTCACCCCCTCCAACACATTCCTGGTCATCCAGAATGGCACCTTAGCCCTGGCCTTCTTGCTCAAAGTCCTGGTGCATGCTTTAGTAGCCTCCCTCAGCCCAGACTTCATGATATCCCACTTCTGTTGTGCATCCATCTCTGATCTAATCCTCTTAAGGTGCCCCCTCAGTATTTCCCTCATCCTCCTGAAGTCTGCCCATCTGAAGTTCACTACCCTTTTTGCTGACCCTTCCACCTCCCTGCTCATGCTGAGCATGAACCACACTGAAAGGTGGTCACTCCCAACTAGTGGATCCTCCACTCATAGCTCCCTCACCATCTCCCCATTTGATAATACCAGGTCCAATGTATTATCTAGCCAGGTTGGTTCGCCAACCGTCTTCACTAGATGGCTAATAATAAAAAAAAAAACATAAGACAACTTAGTGGCCTCTGGCCACTTGTATTGCCTTTCCCTCTTTTTTTTGGGGTATTTGGCCCACTACCACAGGTTACCCTCTCTTAGGGCTGTCTGCCATCCCTGGGAGACCACTATACCTCCCATATGGCTATCTGGGCACTGCCCCTTTAAATTCCACTTTTCTCCTTGGGCACGCAGCCCACCTCTTCCTTTCCTCCCCACTCCCCAGCACCAGTGGTGCAAGTGTAACAAAATCGGGCACTCGGCCCACTCACCACCATGGCCCGGATCTCTATCACTGCTGGGGGAAGGCAGAAGAATGGCCAGGGAGCCACTCGGCTCCTCTCTAGCAATGCATGGCTGCTGGGGCTGGAACTACAGGTTCAGGGTGTATTTTAGACCTGGACTTATTTAGTTGCAGCCCAAGTTGGTCTGCCAATGCTTATTTCTCCATTTTGCTGATCCGGGCTCTGCCTGGGGAGAACAGGTCATGTCGGAGAGCTGCACTCCACCTGACCATCCCTACTGCTCCTGCCACCATGCCACAGACCACAGCCAGAGGGGAGCAATGCCAGGGGAGCCACAGACACAAGGCAGGTACTTTTCTTTTCTCTTTGTTCATGCTCTCTGTGTGCTCCACCCTCCCAACTATACCACCAACTGCCTCTTATTGCCACTCCCTGGCCCTTTTATAGGGCAGGGGAGGTCCTGGCTTTTGGAAAGGAGGCTAGGCACTGTGAGACCTGCAGGGAAGGTCTCCTGCCTACGGTTCTCCTTCTCAGCGCCAAATGGCAGAAAAAGGACAAAGGAACTGGGAGGGGTCTATGGGACTGGAGGAAGGGGGGCCAATGGAGCCATTTTATAAACAAAAAAAATTACTTTTCAGCTCACGGAAGGGTCCCTGTTTCCCTTCTTGTGGTGCCCCTCAACTGTGGAGCACTACACACATTTAAAAAGAATGTATGCTGACACCATAGATAGCCTGCCAGTGTTTACAAATAAATTAAAAATTTTAAAACAGCTGGGATGGGCTGCTAGTGTCAGCAAGAATGTGCTCTGGCTGTGGGTGCAAAGGCATCCAAGATGTGATGACAAAGGTGGGTGCCTGCTGGTGAATGAGCATAGGCAGGTGAAAAAACCCTTATGAAAATAACAGAGAAACACTACTGCACATGCGCTACCAACAGTGCTACAGTATATTCATTAAAATCTTTGTTTTTAGACATTTTGTTGGAAAAAAAAACAACCAAAGGCACTCCTTGCTTTGTAACAGTATCTAATGAAACTGAACATTTCAGGTTTCACATTTTTGACATTTGTTTTGTTTTTTGGAGAACAAAACAATTGTCATAATTTGGAAATGTTTATGTGTTCTTGACATGCAATAATTTAACAACTGGCTGATAGTTTTTTTACCAGTTGTTCATGGTTCAGGGATCCTGCCGCAAAGGGTGTGCCTTCCTAGTGTCAGGTCACTGGGTCAAAAAATGAGCAAGCCATAAGTGGATACAAATAGGGGTTTAGCACAGAAGTGCCAACTCAACCCTAATAATAGCGGTGTAATAATATACCAGCATTCCAAAAAAATTCATACCTCATGCAGTAAAAGTTAATCTTATTTTCTTTACTTAGGAATGCTATGCCTGCAAACAATTATTCAGTTACTGCAGCCTGTCTACTTACCACTTTATTTTCTTCAACCATTTTGCAGGTAGAGTCTGCAAAAGCAGGGAAGAGTAGAGGTTATTAGAAGGGCAACTGAAATCTTCACAACACAATTAAGGGCATCAGATAAATGAAAATGAAGTTGAAAACTACACTGTTTCTAAATAAATAACGTAGTATTGCCAAAATTCTGAAAAAGTAGAACCAAAAATCTGCCAAAAATGTTTTTGAAATTTCATGTCATTTTGTGTATTGATACATAAAAATAGTATTAATACCATTTTAAATAATATTGAAACATACAGAATAGTATTGACACATAAAAACTGTAACCAAAACTGATTCTTAAAACCCTGATGCAGAGCTTCCATTAAAAAACAAACATTATGTTTCTAGCCCTAACGATTCCAAAATTAGAACTTTCAAAAGATAATGGGTGGGATTTTCAGAACTGTCGAGGCAGCCCTTGCATCTGTATTTTGGATGCATACTTTGTCCATGTAGATATATCGAGATGTCCACGTCCTATTCACACACATCTGGATACATTCACATTTCCCACAGTTTACTACAATTTCTGCCGCAACTGGGAGCTGATGTCTATTTTTCTGACTAAAGTGTAGAATCCCATCCAAAAAGTCAGACCAACATTTTGTGGTCTAACTTTTTGGGTGAATTTCTGCACCTGAGTCCAAAAAATGGACGTAGGGTGCTGAAAATCCCACCCAGTTTCTTTAAAATGGGATAACACTGGAACCATTAAGGCTAGAAATGTAGCCAGCCCAGTGGTGCTGAGGGCTGAGGCGCTGGACTCCTTACCTCATGCCACTTCAGCAGCCCGGGTTCGGAAGACTACTTGGGTCATTGGGCATCAGCTGGGGAGGAGAGGATCGAGCATCTAGAGAATTGTTCTCCTTCTCTCCTGGGGAGGGGTGGGTTGTGTCCCCCCAGCACCTACGACCCCTGGTGGAGACTAGGGGTGCTATAGTGGGGGACACCTGGTAACAGGGCTGGGGACTGCGGTGGATGTCCTGTGGGTGAGTGCGGGATTGCGTTCATCACGTGCCAGATGTCATTGCACATCTGCACCCCCCCCCCAGGGATCATGCAAGGAAAAATCCCTCTGGCTGCAGCACTTAGGAAGACCATGACAGACTCCCTCTCCTGGATTGAACAAAGCCCGGTGAATGGGCTGGGGTTCAAGGTCATCTCAGTCTCCCCCCATCTCCCACAGGGGGGTCCCCTTCATGGGGGGACATGCCACAGTCCTCTCCATCCTCTGCTGAGGTGAGGGCTGAACTGGGAGTGTTGAGGGTCCGTGGAACAGGGCTGATAGTGGGATAAGGCGCTGTCCCCCGACGAACCAGAGGCACTAAAAATAGAGTTAAAAAAAGCCTAGAAACTTAATTTTTTTAATGAAAGCTTGCAGTCAGCTAAGGTACTATATCAATATATGATGTTTATAAATCTTTCATATATTGATATACGAAAACAAAATGGTTAAAGAGTTACTGATGCCTCAAAGAAAACTTTAAAGAACATAATAATTAGGTACAATTTTGCTTGCATTCTATTTATATTTTATATATTTCACCTTTAATTTATTACTAAAGAAATGTGTATGAATATATGATTGTTGTCCCTTACAGTTCATTTTGAACTCATCTGCCTCTATAGCTTACTTCCTTCTTCAAGTCATAATCCTCTGCTGTGACATCACAATCTGTTTACATGGGAGTAACTGTGAGGTCACATGCAGAGCTATATTACTTCAGGTAGGGAGAAAGCAGAAATAGATGAAGTCTTCAGGAGCAAAGATCCAGTTTTCATGCAAATGACCTCAGTGCTGAATAATGGAGAGGAGGAATACAGAACTAATGGGAAATACAAGCAGGATAGTGGCTAAATATTATATTTTGTTAAAGTTCTCCTGAATGTGTCACAAGGTCTTTAACAAAAGTGTTTAAAGTGCTATTATTTTTAACAACATATTATACTGACATACATAAACATGAAACATATGAGAACTGTATTGTTATACTCTAGTCATGTTGCTCGAACTCCAAACTTTCATTAAAAAAACACCTTATATTTCTTGCTGTGTCCTTACTAGGACTTTTAAACCGCTTTAACTCTGTTAAAATGGTTTAAAAGGTTTGCATCCAGAGTGTAGTTTGGTAAAAATCATGCTACAATCTGTTTTCTAAAACCATGCTACAGTCCTGCTCAGAGTTAGGCTAGAGCACAGCTTTAGGGCAGCACAGTTGCCTTAACTTGAATTAACAGCAGTGCGTATGTCAGCCATGCTGTAACAGAGGTTAAGGCATGCACCTGCAACCTACAATGTAGTTTTTCAGCTGGTTACAGCCAAGAAAAATCATTTCAAAGTGCCTTGTGCTGGGGCTGCAGTGATGCTTGGGAACTCACTTGGGACAATATGGTGTTGGAGTGCAGCCTGGACAAGTCAATAACCATGCTTAAAGAAGAACTGCGCTGAATCTATAAGTCATTTTCCAAGTAGGAGCTATTTTTAAATAATGGCTCCAATTCTGTTATTGCTGTAGCTGTCCAGGTGTTTTTACTGTCATAGTGGCTGTTTCTGATTCACATGCTGCTGTTAAGAACCATTTTAGAACTGTATGATGTAGTCTATGTCCCTGTTCTACTCTTCTGTCATTGGTACAATGCATTCATGTTCTTGTGTAGATCTCTGTGGTTGAGCGGGGCATAAACTACATCATACAGTTCTAAAGTGGCACTTAACACCAGAGTGTATAGCAGAAACACCCAGTGAGGTTACCAGAAGGCCTGTATCGGTGGAATAATAACCTAAATTTAACCAGTACTTAAAAAACAGCTTCTATTGGGAACAAGCATTTGTCAATGCCAAATGTTGTCTCACTGGCATTGGCATTGGTAGTGCAGGAGTTAGAGATGCATAATATGAATGGCAGTGAAGTATGGAACTGATGCCAACCCCACCTCCACCCTGCAGAGACTGACAGGCGCCAGGGTGTGCCTTTGGGGCGTCAGCTAGTACACTCATGCCATTTTACCTCACCCTACCCTGTAGACACTGACAAATGTCGTGGTGTGCTTTGGGGTCTTTGAGCCTTATACTTACCCCATTCCATAAGGACATATGCTGAGTTGAGTGCAGTATAGGAGAATGGGCCTCACCCTATCCTGTAGACACTGACAAGTGTTGTGGTGTGCTTTGGGATCTTTGGGCCTTATACTTACACCATTCCATAAGGAAATACACTGAGACAGGTGCAGTATAGGAGAATGGGTTGAACGTTAGGGACAAACACTCCAAGGCACACCTCGATGCCTGTCATTGGCTGCAGGGTGGGGGATGGAATGGCTTGAGCATTAATGCCAATGATCCCAAGTTACACCTCTGACGCCTGGCAGTCTCTACAGGGTGGGGTGTTACAGTTGGAAACTCTTTCATTGTAGGCATTTGTTGGTATTTTCACTCCAAATTTTCAACATAGGCTTTTTGTGACCCCACCTCATGAAGAGCAACACAATCAGTTTGTTAGCTGAAAGGTGGTTTTGCACAACAGCTATGCCATTTGGAGACACAGGGATGAAAACACATTTTGGGCAGGATGTGGAAAATGACAACTGTATTGTTCATGAGGAGTCATAAAAAAATGGCAATGTTGGAAATCTGGAGTGAAAATATGAAAAATTGGTGAAGTCATTAGCATGCATAGAAACTGCGCAACACATGTCTGTAACCCAATTATTTTTGGGAGTTTTTTAGCCACATTTTCAACATAGGCATTTTAGGACCTCCCCTCATGAACAGTGGTGCTGTGATTTTGTTAATCTGTCCCAGCAGTTGATTTCCCACAGTGACCACGCCATTGTGCGCCACAGGTGCGGAAACACATATTGGGCAGGCTGTGAAAAATAACAGCTGTACTGTTGATAAGGAGGTGTGAAAAATGCCAGTGTTGAAAATCTGGCATGAAAACATTGCAAATTTGCAAAGTTACAAGGGTGCGTGGAAACTGCACAATGCGACACAGTCATTTTATGGACTTTCGGCACCAAATTTTCAACATAGGCATTTTAGGACCTCTGTTCATGAACAGTGTCACCGCCATTTTCTCAAACTGTCCTGAAAACTGATTTCGCACAGCGACTGTGCTATTCTGCTCTGGACGTGCGAAAACGCGCGGCCAGGATATTTAAAATGATAGCTATACTGTTCATAAGGAGGTAGGAAAATGCCAATTTTGAAAATCTGGATTGAAAATATTACAAATTCACAAAGTTACAAGCATGCGTGGAAACTGCACAATGCACGCTCGTAAAACAGCCATGTTTTGAAATTTTTTCACCAAATTTGCAACATAGGCTTTTTGAGAGCCCCCTCATGAACAGTGGCACTGTTGTTTTGTTACTTGGTCCCAAAAGTTGATTCTGCGCAGTGACTGCGGAATCACTTTTTGGGACTGAATAATGCCATGACAGTGACTGAATTCATGAGGAGGGGTCCCAGTAACCCCATATTGAAAATGTGGTGCAAGAATTCCAAAAAATGCCCGAGAGATGCACCAAGTTGAAAAAAATCCCATTTATGCCATTATACAGCTTACTGGCACATTCACAGTCGGCTTTGAAGAGTGTAGATGTGTTCCTGGTCCACCGAAGATTGTTGCGCTGAACTCCGGAGGTAAGTATGGGGGTGTGGGGAGGCAGAGTGCGCAGAGGGTGAGCGTGGGTTGTGGGAGGGGGCAGGGAGACCGTGAGGGACTGTTTTCTTCTTTCACAGGGTTAAAAAAAAAAAAAACATTGAGGGATGGTTTTTCATTTTCAGGGGATTTGATACACTGGGGTGGGCTCCCAGCGTGCCACCTAAGTGTTTGGGGGGGAGATGCTGTAGCCGATGGAGGATTGGGCACCCCGCTGGCACACAACGAAAGCAGTGGGTGCCTTATGCAATGGGGAGTGGGGTCCCCCATTGGCACATACATTGAGTCAGGGCATGCCGACAGGGGGATTGGGCATCCACAAAGTCGACATTATAGCAGGCAGTGTGCCATCATGTTTAATGTAATTTTTCACCAGGGAAAGCACGTTGGGAGGTGTCACTGCATATGATGAGCTTTGCTCACATTGCAGCGTTTTTTTCCTTAAATGTGCTCGCCACAGTATGTATTCTTGGTGTGGCGCTGGCATGCAGGCTTATTGGGGAATGAGGGACGCACCTACTGATGCCTGCCCTGCATTCACCCAACAGTGACCGCGCCTCCAAATCTGCTAGTAATGCAACATGTTGGCTGGCGCGCAAGCACGAGCCAACATAAAAATGACTTGCAGGCTCAGAGCAGAACCATTTTTAAAACATTATAAAAACCCCACACAATGTGAACAGGGCTTTAACTTAGTTCAAAATATACATTAGAAATTATGATAAAAATTTACTTTTGGAAATGGTCAGAAGATATTTGTGGCTGTTTGTTCTATTTAAGACTA
Source organism: Neoceratodus forsteri (assembly GCA_016271365.2). Classification (NCBI taxonomy): domain Eukaryota; kingdom Metazoa; phylum Chordata; order Ceratodontiformes; family Ceratodontidae; genus Neoceratodus; species Neoceratodus forsteri. Next base: position 518,277,935 of record CM028137.1, read on the forward strand.
AACACATTCTTTTCTAGTTTAGAAACAAGAAAATGATGCACAAAAAAAGATTTGAATAGTCCATCTGGTCTGCCTCATGGTTCTGTATTTTATTTATTTAGTTGAGGATCGGATAACACCTTTGAACACAAGTGCTCTTTTCCAAAGGTTCTACGTCAGTTACAAACATGTGAACATAGTATTGAGACACATGAACTACATTAGTGACAAATAGATAAATTGGCATAGGTAAGGTATATACTACAAGATTTCACCATCTCAGGGGGGAGCCAGGTCAAGTACAGACACTGGGGTTGCAAACAAGGTATATCAGCATAGAGATTTAACAGAGGGCAAACAAGTCACATCATTATACAGTGAGGTAAGTGGTCATAAAAAACAATGGCAAAGAGATTTCAGTGCAAGTTCCTTTCTTAGGGAATTCTTAAATGGTGCAATTTTGGGGAGGTCCACTATGGATTCAGGGAGTTCATTACACCACCGTGCGGCTTGGATAGAAAATGTTCATCTACCCTGACTAGTTTTGCGAAAGGGGATTTGCAGAGCCTGTCTGGAAATACTCCTTTTGGTGTAGTTGTTGTTGACCGGGCAGAAGAGGTCACCAATTGCGGATGGAGTGAGGCTCAAGAGGGCTTTTTCACCAGCACACAGGACTGGAATTTCAGTCTATCCTGCAAAGGGAGCCAGTTGGCAAGTGCATACAAGGAGCAAGTATGTGTAAGTCTATCAGCCCCGCTTGCAAACCAACAGGCTTTGTTGAGGACCATTTTTACCCTGCCAAGTACTGAGTCACAGGCAACTCCATAGATCAGTAGACCATAGTCAATGAGGGGGGAAGACCGAACTAGAGACTGCCAGACGTCTAGCTTCAGAGGTAAGATTAAAGCGTTGTCGGAAGAGCGTTCCCTAATTTTCTGTTGGCCAGATCTGTAATGTTGTCAATATGGGCGGTATAAGAGAGGGTGTCATCCAGGGTGACACCTAGATATTTAAATGATTTGACCTGTTCAATGGTAGCACCAAGTGAATTTTGGATAAGCAGGGAGGGACTATTTTCTTTTGGTGAGACCCGGAGAACAGTATTGTCTTTGCCTTTGTCTTTTTATAGTTTAGGACAAGTTTATTGTTCTCAAACCAGTTCACTACAGATTTAAAGCTAGATTGCAGGTCACAGGAAAGAGCCCTGAGCTGTGGGCTACTATTTAAAATCACTGCATCATCTGCGTAAAGTAACAGTTTAGAGACTTTCTACTGGGTTATCATATCATGCTCTCTGTAGTTGCCTTCCTCCAGTCCACTCACCCCATTCCATACCTCCACTTCTGGTCTGATAACTCATTTATATTATTGCACTTCCATTTGAAGTCTGCTATTGTCTTTGGCTTTTTCTTTGGCTTTGGAAGACTCCAGCCCCCCACACCTTTTCCCATTTCCCCATTCTGGGAGAAAAAACAAAACACCACACTTGTTTCTGAGGCATCAACAATTTTAGAATAGCTGGTTCAGGTTATCGCAGTACCAATTAAAAACAAAACTCACATTCTAGTAGTGCAAGGAAGGGGGTGCTTCGGCAGGCTGTCTGGCCCCAGACAAAATACAACAAAACAAGAGATTGCAGCTCTCATGGAACAAACTTTGTAGTGCGTGGTCCTGGTTTAGATACAGGTGCATTTATTGCTCAATTAGTATTTTGCAAATGTGGAACTGTGAGCAGTTAGGAGCCAAGACTAGTATTTCAGGTGCCCCGGCTCTTCATGCTGCCAAGCTTTGTCAGGGGGCCCTTTTACACTGGCAAAAGTTGCAAAATGCTGAAATGTTCCATATTTTAATCCCTGACCATTCTTCAATCAAGTTTTACTAATAGATTTGATTTGCAGAACAACAGAGAGAAATGAGGGACAAGTGAAAGGGGAGAAGTCCTGTAGTAACTGCAGTGTGGAAAAAGGAAAGGGGGGGAGGAAGAAAGGGTTAGGTGAAGGAATCAGGGTGTGGAGGAAGAAGGGTGGAGGGTTTGGACAGGGGTTCACCATTAGGGTATATGAATTGATGGTGGTCCCCAGGGCCGTTGCCTGGATTTTCACAAGGGGGGTTCTTTTTATGCAGTCTGCAACTTTTAAAAAAAAGCTGTGGGCCTTAGGGCCGCTAGTACCCCGGAAGCCATGGAATCCTAGAATTGCTTTGTGGTGCATTTTGTGGCTTGTTTTGAAGCTAAAGAAATCATATCCTCCTACACTCCTTGCTCTAACCAAAATTATTATCTGGCTGGCTGCAGGGGGAATACATATGTATTCAGTACTGGAGGGCAGACAGATGATGTTGATGTAATATACCTAAGACATTGTCTCAGATATATTATGTTATGAGTTTTAATATCTGCAGCTGTATCTACTGGTGTGTAGGAAAGGGGTCTGGGGGCTGCTTGGCCCCAGAAGCTTTGGGGTACTACATACTCTGTGGCTAATTTTGTAGATTATTTTAAACCAGAATAACTCACCTGTGAGCTCCCCTCCACCTCTTGCTCTAAGGACAATTATTACTATCTGGGTGACTCAGATTGTGTGTGCGTGCATGTGTATTTATAAAATGGGAAGCAAAGTAAATAACAAATCCAGCATTCTGATTGTATAAAACACATCACATGACCATGCATCTATCAGAGCGCGACCACACGCCTGCACTTTTACCTCCCTCCAAAACAATTTTGCCATTTTATAAGATAGATAACCCACTCTAGGATATGCGGTCGCACTCTGATATACACACATGCCTTGGGTGGTTGATGCACTTGGCCTGTGGACTCATGCTTAACAACGCACACCAAGGCATGCGTATATCAGAGCGCGACTGCACACCTTAGAGTAGGTTATCTATTACATATGTAGATATATAGATAGATATATATAGATAGAGAGCAAATGCTAATGCACTGAACCTCAACACAGAGTCTGCAGCTGGTTTTGGCTGGGTATTGTACACTACTAACTTACTGCAGTGTTGGTTTGCTCCTAGGGCAGGAGGCTGGGTCTGATAGGCCCCAGAAACCATGGGCTATGGTATGCTCAGTGGCGCACTTTTGTTGCTTATTTTAAGTTTAAATAACTCATATCTGAACTCTCTCTACCCCTTGTTGTTACCCCCACCATCCACAACTCAATATACCATTTAAGTAATTGAGTCAGTGCAACATGGCCTATAGCAAGGCTAGCAGGATGCTGGGATGTATTGGTAGGGTATTGATAGCAGAAGAAAGGAGATAATACTTCCATCTACAGATCCCTGGTGAGGCCTCACCCCAGAGTACTGTGCCCAGTTCTGGAGTCCTCACCTCAGAAAGGATAAGGATAGGTTGGAGACAGTGCAGCGCAGAGTAACTAAAATGATTCAGGGACAGCAGGGCAAATCCTATGAGGCGCCTCAAGGCACTAAATATGTACTCATTGGAGACCAGAAGGGAGAGGAGATATGATAGAGATCTTCAAGTTCCTGAAATGAATTAAGTGAATTACGGGTACTATTTAGCCTGAGTACCAATTCATGGTCACATGGACACTAATGGAAATTAACAGGAGGTAGGTTCAGGAGAGATGTGAGGAAGTACTACTTTATGGAAAAGGTGGTGGAACTTTGGAACAGTCTGTCAGCTGAAATGGTGTGTGTAAAAACAGTCAGAGGATTCAAGCAGGGCTGGGACATAATGAAGGGAATAGTGGTTACTGGAGGCAACAGGACCAAGGAGGTGACTAGAAAGAGGACAGGAAGGGTTAGTACCCTGGAGAAATTGTAGGTTCCAGGCATTATAGGGAACTTGGGCAAACTGGATAGACCTCTGGTCTTTTTCTGCCGTCATTGTCTACATTTCTATGTTTCTATTCCAGGCACCCTGCTTGGAAAAAAATCTGTAACATAAGTCTCAGTTCAATGTTGAGTACTACAATTGTTGCCCCCACTCCATTCTCCAATGTGGTAGGTATGACACAGGGAGTGAGGAGAAAGGTAATTTGACTGTGGCAGGGATTTTCAGTGCAAAGTTACCATCTCCTAAATGCCTACCCCCCACCCCCCAATCCCACCCCACCATGTTTCCAAAAGTACAGTGGGTATGTTCAAAACAGTGAACTGTAGCAACAAATGTCATTCTACTGGCACGTGGTCATCTGGAGAAAACACATCACAACTTATTTGATTTAACGGCATCTGGCACAGACGACACAGACCAAAGTGGTACTGAATGTCCATGAAAATGGGACCACAGCGAAGACCTCTCTGAACAGCACAATTAATGAAGTGGCAGTGCAGATCCCAGCCAGACTCTTCCAAACACTTGCATTGCCTTTCCACTGTGGTACCTCTTTTGCTTTACTTGTGAAAAGTTAGAACAGGCATATGAAACATGACTACTTTGCTTTTTGTATAGAGGGGGATTTAAATAATTTATTTCTACATTTTCAGCCCGCCACCTGGAAAGCTGTCTTGCCCAACTGCACAGCCCATCCCTTAATATACAGTTATTAAGGGACACATCTTCGGTAATAGTGGCCAGCAAAATTTACCTGCCTGTGACTGATAATACTATAAGTAATGGTCCTCTACTTCTTTTTTGCTGTCCTGGTGACATAATCTCTGAGCCTGCCACCATGCTTCATCTTCCTCCAGTGCTAGCTGACAGTGTGAATTGTAGGCAGTGTCCATGCTGTATTGAGGTCACATTCACGATGCTGATGTGAGCTCCAATTGGCCAGCCAGTCATAAGGGAAGGGTGCAGAGAAAGACTCAAAAAGCAGCTCCAGTCATCTTACTGGTACTGAGGGAGCTGATTGGCAGCAGAAGGGGGGGAGGTGCATGCAGAGAGAAAGTGCTGGGGTTCATCATGTGTGCATTAGCACTCTGTAACAGTAAAAAAAATAAACAGAAATGATGAAACTTTTTTTTTTTTTTACAAATAATGAAAAATAAAGGGGGAGTTTCAAAAGGGGGGGTCTTTTGAACCTGACAACCCCCCTGGCAATGGCTATGGTCCCCTTGTGGTGTCTCCTTGTACCAAAAGTAGTGAAGGTACCAATCAACCCTTTATCATTTTGTTTAAATTCATGATAGAGACTCTGCTTGTTGGTCCAGCTCAAGATACAGACAAGAAGATCTAGAGAGAGGGAGAAACAAGAGAAAAAGAAAAGAAAGCCAAAACATACTGTACATATTGCATTCTGATGATTGTTCATAGCATACTACTTCAGTTGACATGCATGACCCAATCAAAACCAAGAGAACTGTACAGTAAAAACTAAATTGTCACTTAAAAATAAACTGATATAACCTTTTCCACTATCAAGGGCTCTAAAACAGATTTAAAATGCAGTTGAGAAAAAGGGGGAGTGGGGGCATGCTTATAAAGGTCTTTTATAAAAAACTCATTCACCCAAACAGGGAACACCCTGGGTCCGATTCGAAAAACGCATGGCACAACTCACAGGCGTATGCGAGTTGCATCATGCAGTGCTATGCTGGGGACCCTGCACCCTATTCCAGGAGAGGCAGGGTCCCCGGCACCTATGCCTGCAACTTGCGGCAGACACAGACTAGCACCAAGAGAATGGTGCACTGGACCTGGGTGCCACAAGTCATGGCACACAATTAACTGCCTCCAATCCCCCCCACCCTGTAACACACCTGAAGGTACCTGGGGGCATTGGGAGGGTGGCTGGTTGGCACTGGTGATCGGGCAGGGCATGTCAGACAATGGACCTGGGGGTCCCAGAATTCTGGGGAGGTGGGGGCATGACTGTGCAGGGGGGGCATGCTGGGCACTGAAATGTCATTTCCATGGTGCTGCGGGGGGAGGCATCTATTGATGTGCCAGGATGGATGCCTCTTAGACCACCTCCTAGCTGGTCCAACCCCGCTATGGCATTGCCTGTTCTGGAATGGCGTAAGTAGGTTACGGCAGCCGCCCTTCTAGAATAGGGCACAGTTGCTGCTGTAACCCACCCTTGCGCCATGCCACTGCAGGTTGCAGGCGTAGTGGGTGGCATAGCCCACTTTTGGCGCAACCCACATATGGCATGGCGCAAGGCGCCTTCTGGAATAGCAACTTGCATTATGCGTGGTGAAAGGTGCGATTTGCACCATGGGGTTTGGCGTAAATCACCCTGCACCAGGCGTAACCTGTCTTGGAATTGGGCCCCAAAAGACTTAATTCTGGGATGCTTTTGACCTACAGAAAGGGTCAAATCCTATTCTTGGATAAAGCCATTTGGTGTTAGTGTCCCAGTGGTGAATATCTAAAAACATTTGTGTTGCAAATGTATTTTTCAAACAGTTTCCACCTATCTTGTCAATTTTAATCCTCTTGATTCCCATAAGTTTAATTTTTTGGGGATTCAATTGGTAGGGTGACAGAAAGTGGGTGCCCACAGGAGAGTCATCTGTTTTGTTTTTAATATCTCTGATGTGCTTTTGTATTCTCTGGTGTATCGATCTTATGGTTCATCCTATATACAACATGGAGCATGGACACCATAAACAAAAGACCACAGATCCTGTTCTGTGAGTTATGAATTCTGTTATTTCTACTTTTCTCTCATACCCTGTAACATTTGGTGGTAACAGTTAACACACACTGAACATTTGCCACATTTATGCCTTCCTGGTGGTTTACTTGGTAGCAAATTGTAAAGTTGTCTCCGATCACTAGAGGGCACAAATCTACTGTGTACTATTTTATCACCTATGTTGGGTGCCTTCTGAAAGGAGATTAAGGGTCCAACCCATGCTAGAGTAGAATCATATTTCAGTATGGGCCAGTGTTGTTTTATTACTGCCCCAACCTGTCCTGCTAGGCCATTAAATTCTGTCACAAAACAAATTCTTTCCTCATTTGGGTTTGATCTATTTTTCAGGACAAGTAATTCAATTCTGTTGGCTCCTTAGCTCTCTCTAATGCATTTTCCAGAATTTCTAACTCATATCCTCTCTCCAGGAATCTAATTTTAGTTCCTGAGCTTGCTTACCAAAGTCCAAATCAGAGAAGCAGTTTCTTCTTAAGCAAAGAAACTGGCCGTAGGTTGTAGATCTAATCAGTGACTTCGGGTAAGAGATGTTGGCCTGCAGTGATGAGTTAGTTGCTGTGGGCTTTTGATAACCCTTTGTGACAACTTTTTAAACTTACCTACTGACAGGGTCATATCTAGAAAGTTCATACTAATTTCACTGATGTTTGTAGTGAATTTAATGGCCAGGGAATTTGTGTTTAATCAGACAATAAATGCTTCTGCATCTTCCCTGGAACCATCCTGCACATAGACCACATTATCAATAAAACAATGCCGTCTGATGGTGTGGTCTGTGTGTGGGTTGTTGGCAGTATAAAATATAGTCTGACTTGTGCTCCGGCCTGTCCTAATCTACACACCCCTAGATCTGCTCATACTGGGGGTTTGCATTTACCTTTTGTAGGACCTGTTTTATTTATTTATTTAGTTTTTGTTTACGGGGTAGGTGCACTAGCCATAGCCATGACTATTTTCAGGCACGACCCGGGAGAATAGAAGACAACAAATACAGGGATGACATTCCAAATACAAGTACAACAAAAAAAAATCATTACACCAGTTTACAAGTAGGTTGCTAAAAACAAGGAGGTTATGGTAACAGTGCGGAAAAATATGGAGCAGTACAAAAACAAAATTCAACCACAGTTTGCTTAGAGAGAAATATGAAATAATAACATTTTCAGCACTAATAAGGGATTGAAAAGTTAACTTAGAGGAGGGATAATAGTAAGTGATAGAAGTAGGAGACTCGGAAAGGAGAGGGAAAGGAGAAGTGCAAAGGGGAGGTAAAGGAGAAGTGCTTAGTGTGTAGGGGACAGATAAAAAAGAAGAGGTAAAGACTGGGGTGAGAAGGGCTTGGGAGGTTTGAAACAGGAGCATTTGTGAGGAGTTTCAAAATAAGTACATAGACCTTTTTAAAAGATGCATGGGATGTTGATTGGTGCAAGATTAGTGGAAGGGAGTTCCAGTATTTGGGGGCATGGCAGGCGATAGCATTAGCACCTTTAGTGGTGCAGTGTCTGGGGATGAAAACAGGGGCCTGGACCATGGAACGCTATCCATAGCACGGAGTCAGGTTTTGGAAAAGGCCTGCTAGGGATTTAGGGATTTGTAGATGAACCATGTTGTCAATGACAGAGCCATAAGCATGTAGCCTTAGTTCAGCAGGAGGAAGCCGTCCCAGGTCAGTATAGAGGAGGCAATGGTGTTTCAGCCGGTGTGAGGAGGAGGCATAGTGACAGATGTTGTTATATGTAACATCCCATTTCCTTAGAAGCAATTTGCATGCAGAAACATATGTTATAGTCCCATAGGTAAGTGATGGTAGGAGTATGCCATGGGCAATGGCAAGCCTAGCAGAGGGAGTGAGCATATAGCTGGTTTGGAAGGCTATTCCTAGTTTGGCATGTACCTGTTTGCAAGTTAGATTGATGTGTAAGTTGAAATTTAGTGCTGGATCAAGGGTAATACCCAGATATTTAAAGGAGGATACTACCCCAACTACTGAATCATTTAAGGAGGTGACTTTAATTTGAGAATGGGCATGATTTAGTTTCACAGTTGATCCAAAGAGCGTTGTTTGGGTTTTAGACTCATTTAGTACAAGCTTGTGAGTAAGTAGCCACTTTTGTATTAGCTGGAAATCAAGAGAGAGTTGTTTGTTAATGTCATCAATGCTTTTAGCACTAGCATACAGCACAGAGTCATCAGCATATAGCAGGAAGACTGTCCTGTGGAAGTCAACAGAGATGTTATTTATGAAAAGAGAGAAAAGTAAGGGCCCAAGGATGGAGCCTTGCAGCACCCCAATATTTATATTGGTTTTGTCTGAGAGGGTAGAGTTGTATTTCACAATTTGAGGCCTATCAGCTAGGTAATTTCCAAACCATCCAACAACATTAGTTGTGAAACCTAGGGATCCCATGGTGGTTAGAAGGATGGAGTGATCAACTAAGTTGAATGCCTTAGTCGTGTCAATGAAAACTGCATCGGTGAGGAGGCTGGAGTCCATAGCCACTTGAGTATCTGATGTGAATTTGAGGGGGGCAGTAGTGGTGCTATGTCCTTTGTGAAAACCATGCTGGGCAACGGTGAGTAGATCATGCTTCTGTAAGAAGCTGATTGTCTGGGCAGCTACAAGCTTCTCAAGAATTTTATTCAGGACAGATAGGATGGCAATGGACCTATAGTTAGAAGGGTCTTTACGATCTCCTTTTTTAAAGACTGGAGCAATTCTAGCTGTTTTCCATATGTCCAGGATGTAGGCCTGGCACAGGGAAAGCATGAAAATCCTGGCTAGGGGAGCAGCGATGAAAGGGGCTGCAATCTTAAGTAGCCTGGGCTCTAGATTGTCTGAGCCAGCTGCTATGCAGTCCAAAATACTGTTTAGCAATCTGAGCACATCACATTTTGTGATTGCTTTTAAAAAAAATTGAGGACCATTTACAATAGGTCGGGTAGATACACTTGGTTGGGCAGGGAAGGAGGAGGTGTAGTTGGTTAAGTCCAAGAATTTATAGTTGAAAAAGTTTGCAATGGTTCTGGGATTATTACAGTGTACCCCATCAAGAGACATGTTGTTAGGGGTGGATGCTAGATTAGAACCTAGAAAGAATTTAGCATGTGACCAAAATTTTTTGGGGTCATAATAGGAGTTGGTCAATAGGTCTTTGCAGTATGCACTCTTGACTTTTTTGATGTCCTTTTTGCAGGTATTTCGCAGAGCCCTATAGTTGTTGAGGTCAGAGGCTAGCCTTGAGTTTTTATAACGGTGCCAGCTTTTGTCCCTTAGCTTAAGTTTAGCTAGTAGGTCAGCTTTCAACCATCAGGTTTGTCTATTTTTTACTCTGCGGGTTACGAGTTTGCAGTGCTTATCTTGGAGCTCTAGGAAGTGTTTCAAGAGCAGGTCCAGGGTGGCCTGAGCATCATTGGATAAGAGAATTAAGAGAATGGGGGTCCAATCAGTAGAAGCAATGTCATTCAGGAAAAACTGAGGGTCAAATTTTGCATGGTTGTGGAAAGTAATGAAGTGAGGTCCCGTCTGGGTAGGCCTGCCTTTTCCCTAGATACATTACGTTGGGGAATGATCAGTGATGGCATCTGGCAGTACTCCAGAGGCAATTACATTTTCAGGGCAATTGGTCACTATCCAGTCTAGTAGCGTGTTGGAGCAAAGGTTATTTCTGTCCACCTAGGGACAAATGACCTGGCTAAGAAAGGGATTAGAGAAGTGCAGGAAGAGTTTGTGGAATTGGGGAGGGGCCTTCGACAAATAGCATGGACGGTAACCTTCTTGGAGGTGCTGCCCATCTATGGCGTAGGAGAGGCTAAGGTGTTCCGCACCATGGGATTCAATCAGTGGTTGAAAAACTGGTGTGGAGGTAAGGGAATTGGCTTCATTGGGGACTGGGAGTCCACCTGGAGTGATGCAAGCCTATACTGGCATGATGGGCTGCATCTGTCCAGCAGGGAAACCAGGATCCTAGGTGATAGGTTTAAATGCTTCATTGGCAAGCATTTAAACTAGCCAGGGGGAGGAGGCACTGGAAAGCAGCAGGGAAATCCTAGCCCCCCCCAAAAATCATGATAGTAAGTGCGGTAAACACCAACATAGAGGTGTCGATAAGGAGAAGGGCAGGGGTAAATGGAGAAAGTGACAAAGGCAAGAAGGACAGAGATGGGGAAAAAAGGAGTAAGGCCATCAGGAAATGGAGGGTAATGAGTACCAATGCCCGTAATCTGGGCAACAAACTCCCTGAGCTGGTGGCCTTGATGGAAAAGGGATGCGTGGATATTGTAGCAGTCACAGAAACATGGCACACAGAGCACCATGACTAGGATGTTAACATACCAGGGTACATAACCTACAGGAGAGACAGGCAGGGGAGAAGAGGGGGAGGAGTAGCTCTCTATGTAAAGGAATGGATAAAAGCAACTGAACAAAAGAGTAAACAGAGAGGAGAGGAGGCACTGTGGGTCACCTTGGAGACTAGAAAGGGCACTACAATCCGCACAGAGGTTGTGTACAGACCCCCATGTCAGGGGGAAGGAATGGACAAGGATATGATAGAAGGCCTTCTTAGAATGGCAGAGAAAGGGGAGATACTGTTGATGGGAGACCTGAATATGCCTGATGTTAACTGGAGCACATTTGCTGCAGCCACATCCAAGAGCAGGGCCATTCTTGATGCCCTACAGGTGGCAGACCTCAGACAGCTAGTTTCAGAACCCACTCATGAGGGAGCAATCTTAGATCTCATACTCTCAAATGGGGGCAGTGAGAGGATCTCAGATCTAGAAGTGGGTTGCCATCTGGGAACAAGTGACCATCAAACAGTGTGGTTCACGTTAAACTCAGCTACACAGTCAAGCCATACAAAAGTGAAGGTACTGGACTTCAGGAGGGCTGACTTTGGCAAGATGGGAGAGTGCCTCAGAAAAGCACTAACAAACAGGCTAGAAGGAGGTGTGGAGCAACAATGGGGAATCATCAAAACTGCCATCACAGAGGCAACAAGCCTTTGTGTGAAGCAAATAAACAAATCAAAATAAAAGAAAAAGCCACTATGGTTCTCAAAAGAGGTGGCTGTGAAAGTCAGGAAGAAAAAGATAGCATTCCAGAAGTATAAGGAAACACAAAAGGAGCAGGGCAGAGAGCTGTACCAGTTAAGGCAGAAGGAGGCAGGGAGGGAGGTCAGAATAGCAAAGGCCCAAACTGAGGAAAAGATAGCCAACTCAGTTAAGAAGGGGGATAAAACTTTTATAGGTACATCAGCGAGCGTAGAAAGGCAAAGGGAGGGATAGTGAGGCTGAATAGAATGAATGGTGGGTGGGCAGATGGGGACAATGAAAAAGCAGGGATACAGGGAAAAACAGGGAACGAATATTTCTGCTCAGTATTCACAAAAGAGGGGGGGAAGTGCCTAATCCAATTAACAGAAGCACTCTTGATAGGGGGGTCGATTCCAGTCCTTTCACAGAAGAAAGGGTTCTGCAAGAACTCCTAAAACTGAAGGTGGACAAAGCAATGGGGCCTGATGGAATTCACGCCAGAATTCTAAAAGAATGAAGGGGGGAACTAGTGAAACCACTGACTACTCTTTTTAATAAATCATGGGAGGATGGTGTATTACGCAAGGACTGGAGGAAGGTGGATCCCTACACAACTCCCTAAACTCCCCCTGCACTGTCCCAGCCCTGTCTCTAGCGAAGTCATTAGTCCCCAGGTGGACAATGACATCTAGCTTACCCTCCAATCCTGTGCCCTAGCGATCCTTAGGATCTGCTTCCCATCACTTCCAGGTGTGGTGCTGCATAGGCACCTAACCTCCCTCTCCCCCCTTCCTATTTCCAAATTGATCCCCCTCATAATCGAGTCCTCTACCAAAAGTTGCTTCCTTCTACTCTGTGTCCTCTACCAATCTCCTTAGGATTTCCACTATGGACGGCCCCCATATCCTCTCTGGTCACTGACATGGGTGCTTCCTTCCAGCAGTCCAACTACGCCAGAGTTGTGTAGGAATTCATAGTGGTACTGGTTGAGCAATGTGCCTCTGTCCCTCCACTCCCTCCCTTCCAGAACCCAACATAGTCCAGCTGTTCCACCTCCCTGGCATCCTCTGAGGTAACAGTGAAAGACTTGGTGGCCCGTGGGTGGGGGAAGAGGTCCTCTGAATCCTAGCCAATTTAGCTTGGAGTCAGTTACCTCCTCTCTCTACCCAAAGAGTTGTGTGCAGATGGACCAGGGACACAGTCTACAGAAGATCTCTCTTAAAAACGTCCACCACACAGCCACTGCACTGACCATTCCCAACATTCCCAACTTCTGTTCTCCCAGTGTTACTTGGAAATACTTTTGTACTCTTACCCCTGATAGGGTATTTCTAGTTTTCCTCTTTTTTGTTTATTCCTTTTTGTACTCCCCCATACTTTGTTTAAGTCTCTTTATCCCCTCGATAGGGTGTTGCTTCTATTCCCGGTTTTGACCTGTCTTTTACCTTCTGCCTCTCCCAGCAGTGACTGTTACACAGCAGTAAACAGGTGCCTTACCTTAGTTGACTGTCAGAGTCCCCTGCTTCCATACTTCCTTCTGCTGATGCATAAGATGCCAGCTAGCTGTTCTACTTCTTTGCTGTTCCACTCACTCACTGGGAACCAAACGTGCATGGGACATGTTAGGAGACAGCCCTTTTATAGTGCTCTTGTAAGAAGGCACTATATCTCTGTCAGCTCCACCCCCTAATTACACAGCTGAAGACAGGGATTCCTGAATCTGTTCAGCCTCAATATTAGTCTCCAGAGCTAGCTTCTCCATACTACCTGTTACAATGTTAAAGACAAATTTCAAAGTGCACCAAACACTTCCTACAGATCTCTTTTTTTCTCATCACTTACACTGCTACTTTCAGTATGAAGAAAAGCATAAATAAATATAAATATACCTTTAAGGTAAAGCTAGGTGCTTTCACTTCCCCTTATCAACTACCTTGGTTACCTACTTAGAGATGACTATCAAGTTGGTCGGACAAGAGCTCCCTGCCACAAACCCATGCTTCTTACTCTCCTGAAGCCCATTGTTCTTCAGGTATTCCACTAGGTCCTCTTTGCAGAGTGTTGGCATCAGTTTCCTACCATGGAGGTAAGGACTAACAGTATATAGTTTCCTGGATGCTCATTGTCCCCTCCCATGTGTAGTGGAACTATGTCTGCAGTCCTCCAGTCCTTGGAAACCGCCTTTGCTGCAAAGTGCTATTGAATAGCCCCAATGGAGGTTCAGCTTACAACGATGCCAGTTCCCTTAGTATTCTTGGATGCATCCCATCCAGTCCTGGGGCCTTGTTCAGGGCTGTTAATGCTTTTCTGACTCTTTTGCTAGCATAGTTCTGTTGTCTAATTTCTTGAACCCTCTATTAGCTGCCTTTGTGCTGCTCTCTGGCAAGGGACTGCTGTTCTCAGTAGCGAATACCGAGCAGAAGTAGTCATTCAGTACAGCTGCTTTCTGCCCTTATTCCTCTATTATCCTGCCCCTTGCCTTAGCCTGACAATCTCCCCTACCATCTTTATTTTTTCTCTTATATCTCTAAAAAACTTTTTTCCTTTCCTTGAACCCCTCCTCAATATGCAGTTCTATGTCTGCCTTTGTGATCTTGATTGCCTTCTTGGCCTCTCTAGTTGTTTTCCTGATATTCATCCCATTCCTTATCCCCCTGATTTTCTTTTTACCATATAAAGGCCTTCTTTATGGCTCTTGCTGCCTTCCTGACATTTTCAATCAACCAAATCGATCTCTTATACTTGTTTCTCTTGGTAACTGTCCTTGTGCATGTTTTAATTAGAGTGAGAAAGGCACCTTTTATGACCCCCCATCTTTCTTCTTCTTCATAGTGCTGTCTACCCCAGCTAACCAGCCCAGGACAAGTTCCCTCATTTGGATGAAATCTGCCCTTTTAAAGTCTAGCACCTTAGCCTTGGATGAGGGCTTACAGGTGCCCAGGGCCAACACAAACCATGTAGTACTGTGGCCACTGAACACCAGTGGTTCCCCAACTCACACTCCATCTATCCTCTCTGAATTGGTGAGTACCACATCAAGAATGGTTGATTGTCTAGTGGGTTCCCATACCTGCTGCACCAACATGCAGTTCTGCAAAATATCAAGCAGGACCTGGCTTCTTGCTGCTGGGATGGCACAGTCAATGTCTGGCAGGTTGAAATCTCCTACTACTGCAACCTCTCCTTTTGCCACCCCCTTTTCTTCTTTTGCTCCTAGTTCCTTATCTCTTGTCTCCCTGCACTAGTGGTCTGTAAACCACCCCAAGTGAAATCTTCTACCTGATGGCTCTGTGAACTGTACCCACAGTAATTCTACCTCCCCTCTCCATCCAATGTGCATCCTCTACTGCTTTGTTTCCTTTCCCAGTGTAAATGGCCACTCTTCCACCTCTACCTGTTCCCCAGATCTGTACATTAAAACACTAGTTCCCTCTTTTGTCAGGTGAAGACCATCCCCTTTAAAGAGCTTCCTGTCCCAGAAGCCACTCAGTCCTCCACAAAGTGGTATCCCTGTTACTGACACCACTCTTTTAACCACCCATTGCACTCCTTGAGCTCCTCCTTCCTCACTATGTCCTCCCCCTTCTCCCTACTCCAGAGAGGGAGGATCATCAGAAAGGCCAAGAAAGCTGAGTGCTTCTTCAGTCTGTCTCCTAGCCTGTGGAAGATCCACTTCACTGTCTCCACAGGTCGGTTTACCAGAACATCTGAGCTTATGTGCTGATGGAATGGGGTGAGTGGTAAGGTTGATAACCCCAAGGAAGACCCCAGTGCTGATTTGGGAAAACTCAGGAGAGATGAAGTTGTAATTGTTTTCCTGTTTGCTGTCTGCAGGGTAGGGATGGGGTGTTAGGGTTGGGCACTCCAACACCACATTTCTCTACTTTTGTTGCTTTAATCTGAACTCTAACTGTTGCATTAACAAAGTTTTTTTTGCAAAGAATAATTACATACTAAGTGTATGTCCCATATGAGGAATTAACTATATTTTACATGTTTTTTTAATTAAAATCAATAAAATATATGTTACAAAATAGCAAATAAGGTATGTGCTTTCACATGATGGTCAGGGCGGGCACAGCTGCTGGGAGGCACCTCAGGTAGGAGCAGTATCATCCTGCAGTTGGGAGAGAATGTTGTAATCAGGGTCATTTTGTGACTGGACAACATAGCACTGATAGAGTAACAGAGTTCATGTGGGGGAAGATGAGGTGTGCCTTTTATGCACAATTATGGAGGTGCCCAGATGGCTTTCAAAAATAAATACATTTAAATTACTAAAAATAAATAAATAAATTCAATCCATCATGCTGCACAGGAAATCTTGCACCAGAAATTCAGCATTGGCATTCCCTTAACTTCAGAACTATATTTCAAGGCACAGAAATGTAGTAAGTAAGTAATGATTTATTTGTTGGGTGCCCAATCTCAGGGGCTCTGGGCATCATACAGTGGAACAATAACAATATTATGAACAATCAAATTATAAAAACAGTCAATTACAGATTACATTTTTAAAGATTGCATATCAATTAAAAAACATTTGCTGAAAAAGTTAGGCTAAACAGGTGGTCTTTACACCTCCACTGTAGGGGCCTCCCTCAAGGATCTTGGCAACGAGTTCCAGAGTACCGGGCCGACCACTCTGAATAAACAATCACCTGAGGTTTTCGGAGAAGTTGCTGAAGTTAGGGTAGCACCAATGCTGTGTTCAGCAATTATTCAAACCCCGAGGAACACCACAGCACACATTCATCATCAGCTGGGGGACTTTTTATCTTAACTTTGCATTTCTCTACTTTTGTGGCTTTGCTCTTCAACCTTAACTGATGCTTGATCATAGTTTTTGCGATTAAGTCTTCAAAATAGGAAACCTTGAGGCTACCATGGTGGAATCTGACTTAGACATTGTGGCATCACAGAGACCTGGTGTAACAACCTCCAGAGCTGGGAAGCATCCATACCAGGCTACAATCTATTCTGGAAGGACAGAGTAGGCAGAAAGGGGTGAAGAGTGGCTGTATATGTGAGGGAAGGCATTAAGGCTACAGAAATTCAGGGAGAACAGGGTGAGGGCGAGATACTGTGGGTTACAGTAGAAAGAAAAAAGGGAACATCCATCCACACAGGCAGGGGTGTAGCCAGGCATTTCAGATTTGTACACCAACCTGCCACACTGCTACCCCTTCCCTACTGTTGTTAATGCCTGCACCCCCCCCCATGACTCTAGTCCAAGGTTCCTGGTCCAATCACGATTCCCACACTAGACCTGCTGCCTGTCTGCACTGCTAGTGTGGTGCTTGCTCCCTGCTGGTAGACACCACTGACTGCACCTCGAGTCCAAGACCATGGCAGAGATTTCTCCTCCCCCCCCCCCGCAGGTAGGCAAATTCACTTCACTTGCCACTCCACATGAAGTCTTTTTTCTTTTAGCTGGTTCTGAGTCTGTTCTTCCATCTGCTGCTCCTCAGTTTTCTACTGCTTCTCTTGCTCCCAGTACAATTGAACTAATAGTATGGCATCTAACTTTGCTGGGGCATTTAAACTCGCTACCCCAGACTTGCCACATCCCCTAACAGATGCCGCAGCCAATCACTATGCAGGCGTACCATGCAGACCTAATTGAGACCTTCAACTTCAATGTCCATGGTCACTCTGCCCCCCCAAAACAAAGCTGAAAGAGAAAAGAAAAAGCCTGCAAAGCCAAACAAAAGAGTTTAAACACGATGGACTAGAGAGGGCAGAGCAATGCTGGCCAGCTTGTTTGCTACCCCCTGCTAATGAACTTGGTACGCCATGGCTTACTTGGAGTATCAGTAGCTACGCCCTTGCACACAGGGATAGTTTACAGACCACCAGCTCAGCAACTGCATGGGAGACAGTACTGGATGTCATTGACCACCTAGGGACAAATGACTTGGCCATGCATGGGATTAGAGCAGTGTAGGAGGAGTTTGTGAAGTTGGGGAGGGGTCTTAGACAAGTAGCTCATACAGTATCCTTCTTGGACGTGGTACCTGTCTATGGCATGGGTGAGGTGAGGGTTCTCCGTACCATGTAGTTCAATGAATGGTTGAAAAACTGGTGTAGAGCACAGGGTTTGGCTTCACAGGGGACTGGGGTTCCACCTGGAGGGATACCCACCTATACTGGCACAATGGTCTGCATCTGTCCAGGAAAGGAAGTCTCCTCAGTGATCTGTTTAAATGCTTCATTGGCATGCTTTTAAACTAGCCAAGGGGGAGGCACTGATAAGCAGCAGGGAATTCTCAGCCTCCCCCTCCAAAACAGGGCACTAAATGAGGTAAAGACCAAGGTAGAAAGATCAGTAGGGAGCAGGACTGGGGTAAATGGAGACAGCAAAGTCAGTAAGGGCAGGGATGGGGCTACAAGAGGAAAAGCCATCACAAAATTGAGAGTAATGAGTACCAATGCCCATAGTTTGGGTAACAAGCTTCCTGAACTAGTGACCTTGATTGAAGAGGAACATCTGGATATCATGGCAGTCACAGAAACATGGCACACGCAGAACCATGACAGGGATGTAAACATACCAAGGTACACTATCTATAGGAGGGACAGGGAGGGTAAAAGAGAAGGTGGAGTAGCTCTCTACATAAGGGAAGGAATCAAAGCAATAGAACAAAAGGGTAAACAGGGAGGAGAGGAAGCACTGTGGGTTAACTTGGAGACAGGCAATGGCATCACAATCCGCACAGGGGTTGTATACAGACCCCCCATCTCAGGGGGAGGAAATGGACAAGGAAATGATAGAAGGTATCCTTAGAATGGCAGAAAAAGGGGAGATATTGTTGATGGGGGATCTGAATAAGCCAGATATTAACTGGAGTGCATTTGCTGCAGCCACTTCAAAGAGTGGGGTCATTCTAGATGCCCTGCAGGGCGCATGCCTTAGACAACTAGTATTGGAACCCACTCGGTAGGGAGCAATCTTAGGCCTGGTATTCTCAAATGGAGATGGAGAGAGGATCACAGATGTAGAAGTGGGTAGCCATCTGGGAACTAGCGACCATTGAACAGTATGGTTCATGATAAACACAGTAGTAGAGTCAAGCCATACAAAGGCAAAGGTCCTAGACTTTAGGAGGGCTGACATTGCCAAAATGGGTGAGTGCCTAAGGAATGCACTAGCAAATGGGCAGGAAGGAGGGGTGGAAGAACAATGGGGAATAATCAAAACTGCCATCACTAAGGCAACACGCCTTTGTGTAAAGCAAATAAACAAAAAACGCGCCTTTGTGTAAAGCAAATAAACAAAACAAAATGATGTAAAAAAACACTATAGTTCTCAAAAGAGGTGGCAGGGAAGGTTAGGGAGAAAAAGATAGCATTCAGAAAGTACAAGGAATCACAGTAGGAGCAGGACAGAGAACTGTATCAGTTAAAGCAGAAGGAAGCAGGGAAGGCAGTCAGAACAGCAAAGGACCAAACCGAAGAAAAGATAGCCAACTCAGTTAAGAAGGGGGATAAAACCATTTCTAGGTACATCAGGGAGTGAAGGAAGACCAAGGGAGGGACAGTGAGGCTTAATAAAGGGGAAGGGGTGGGCAGAGGGGGACTGTGAAAAGGCAGAGATACTAAACAAATATTTTTGCTCAGTATTCACAAGTGAAGAAGGAGAGGTACCTAAACCAAACAACAGAAACACTCTGGATAGGGAGGTTGATACCAACCCATTCACAGAAGAAAGAGTTCTGAAAGAACTTTTAAAACTGAAGGTGGACAAAGCAATGGGGCCTGATGGGATTCATCCAAGAATTCTAAAAGAACTAAGGGTAGAACTAGTGACACCACTGATTATCCTCTTTAACAAGTCATGGGAGGATGGGGTGGTACCTGAGGACTGGAGGAGGGCAAATGTGATTCCTCTTCACAGAAGTGGAAGCAGGGCAGAGGCAGGAAACTACAAACCTGTTAGCTTGACCTCAGTGATAGGAAAAATGATGGAATCACTTCTGAAGGAAAGAATTGTTGAGTACCTAGAGGCCAGAGGGGCACAGGACCCAAGGCAGCATGGATTCACAGCAGAAAGGTCATGTCAGACAAATCTAATAGATTTCTTTGACTGGGTGACCAAAGTAGTAGATCAGGGAGGGGCTGTGGACATGGCCTGCCTAGACTTAAGCAAGGCATTTGACACAGTCCCACACAAAAGGTTAATATACAAGTTAGCCAGCCTTGGAGTGGGTCCCGAGATGGTAAGCTGGGTAAAAAATTGGCTGGAGAACAGGACACAGAGGGTAATAGTAAACGGAGTCCACTCTGAAAAAAGGGGGGTTACTAGTGGGGTACCGCAGGGTTCAGTTCTAGGACCGGTCCTCTTCAATGTCTTTATAAGTGACATTGAAGAGGGACTGGAAGAAAAGGTATGTCTCTTTGCAGACGACATAAAAATCTGCAACAGGGTTGATACACAAGGTGGGGTGGAAAGGATGAGAAGGGACTTGGCAAGGTTGGAGGAATGATCAAACGTATGGCAGGTTAGATTCAATGCTAAGAAGTGCAAAGTAATGCACCTGAGAAACAAGAACCCAGGGGAAGAGTACACGATGGGGGTGAGATACTAACAACAACAAAAATGGAAATCAACCTGGGGTAGTCATATCAGATGACCTAAAGGTGGGCAAGCAATGTGAGAGGGCAGTAAGGATACTGGGATGTATAGGAAGAGGCATCACCAGTAGAAAACAGGAAGTTGTTATCTCTCTGTACAGACAACTGGTGAGACCCCATCTGGAGTACTGCGTGCAGCTCTGGAGACCCAGTCTCCACAAAGACATAGACAGGATGGAGGCAGTCCAGAGGAGGGCAACTAAAATGGTGCAGGGTCTGCACCAGAAGACATATGAAGAGAGACTTAAGGAGCTTAATATGTATACCCTCAAGGAAAGGAGGAACAGAGGGGACATGACAGAAACTTTCAAGTACCTCAAAGGAATCAACAAAGTCCAAGAGGGTAGCATCTTTCAGAAAAAGAGATGTGCAAGAACAAACGGCCACAATTTGAAGATAGAAGGGGGACGGCTCAGAGGTAATGTGAGGAAGTATTTTTTCACGGAGAGGGTTGTGGGTGCATGTAACAGCCTTCCTGTGGAGGTTGTGAAGTCAAAAACAGTGGGGGAGTTCAAGAATGCATAGGACAGACATAAGACAATTCTAGGGGTTGTGGGTAGGAGGAAGTAGACTGTTGGTTAACTAGGATCTGCAGCTTATCCATTAGGTAGGGAAATGGGCAGACTGGGTGGGCAAAGCGGTCCTCATCTGCCATCAAATTCTATGTTTCTATGTTATGTTTCTGTGATAGGGAGATGCTACTAGTTATCCAAAGGGTGACACACAAGTGTTGCTCATCAGTGATTTCAATCTACTTGATATTGATTCGAAAATCTCCATAGCAGCAATGTCTAGGAGCAGGAATATCTTGGACTTCCTACAAGAGGTATTCCTTAAACAGATGGTCTAGGATCCCACATGAGGGGAGGCATTACTGGACCTGGTGCTTACTAATGTGGATAGCATTACAGGGGTTACGGTGGAAGAGCACCTGGGGAACAGTGATCACCAATCAGTGAGGTTAGAAATAACTGAGGGGGTGGAACAAAGCCACACAAGGAAAAAAGTCCTAGATTTTAAGAGGGCAGGCTTCAAAAAGATGTGAGACTGCCTAGAAAAAGCTTTGATCGGAGTAGAGGAAAAGAAGGGGGTGGAAGAACAGTGAGAGGAGATCAAAGCAGAGACTATGATGGTGACTGAACTCTGTGTTAAGCAGGTGAATAATGGGAAGAGAAAAAAGAGGCTACTATGTTTCTCGAAGGATGTAGCAGAAAAGGTTAGAGAAAAAAAAAACACATTCAGGCAATACAAAAAGTCTCAGGAGGAAGAGGACAGTTAATGGTATCAGAAACTACAAAGACAGGCAGCCAAGGCGCAGACAGAGGAACATATAGAGAATTTAGTGGTGAAGGGAGACAGAACCTTTTACAGGTGCATCAATTAGAAAAGGAGAGCAAGGGGGGATTGTAAGACTGAAAAGAAGATGGAAAAAGTGTAGAGGATGACCGCCAGAAGGCAAATATACTGAACAAATATTTCTGCTCAGTTTTTACTGTGGAGAGGCCAGGAAGTGGCCAACAGCAAGTGATATGGGCATGATGGGCACAGAGATGGACTCTAGCACATTTTCAAAGGAAAAGGTCCTTAAGGAACTGGAAAAAACTAATAGTTGACAAGGCAATGGGGACAGATGGCATATACCCCAGGATTCTTAAAGAGCTAAGGGAAGTGTTGGCAGACCCACTTACTGCCCTTAATAACCTGTCTTTTGAAATGGGGAAAGTTCCCAATGATTGAAGGAGGGCTGATGTAGTCTCTCTCTATACAAAAGTGGGAACAAGGAGGAGGCGGGAAACTACAGGCCAGTCAGCTTGACCTCAATAGTGGGGGAAAGTCATAGAAACACTACTGAAGGAAAGAATCGTAGAACACCTGGTTGTCAATGATCTACAGGACACAAGGCAGCATAGTTTTACAGCAGAAAGGTCATGTCAGACTAATCTCAAAGAGTTTTTCAATTGGGTAACCAGAGAGGTAGATCGGGGGGGGGGGCAGTGGACATAGCCTACCTGGATTTCTGTAAGTCCTTTGACACAATGCCACATCGTAGGTTAATAAGGAAGCTGGAGAACATGGGAGTACAAAAGAAGCTGGTGAAGTGGGTGGAAAAGTGGCTGGATAATAGCACCCAGAGAGCAGTGGTAAATGGCATTCACTCACTCTGAAGAGGATAAGGTGTCCAGTGGGGTACCGCAGGAATCAGTATTGGGACTGGTCCTCTTCAATGTCTTTATAAGTGACATTGTAGAGGGTCTAGAAAGGAAAATCTGCTTATTTGCCGATGACACCAAGCTATGCAGCAAGGTGGACACACCAGAGGGAGTAGATAGAATGCAGGGGGATCTAAAGAAGCTAGAGGACTGGTCACTGGATTGGCAACTGAGGTTCAATGCTAAAAAGTGCAAGATAATGCACATGGGGCACAAAAAATCAGAAGCAACATATTATCTGGCAGTGGAGGAAATTGCATGCTCCAAGCAGGAAGGAGACTCGGGGGTGATCATCTCTGATGACCTCAAAGTTGGGAGTCAGTGTGACAAGGTGGTGGGAAAGGCCAGCAGAAAGCTGAGATGCATAAGAAGGGGAATCACCAGTAGAAGAAGAAAGGGAAAGGGGAAATTGTTTAACCAGGAAAGGCACACAAAGCCAAAGCTTGTTTCCAGGTGCGACCTGGGAGCACAAGGAAGTTCAGTGACTTGCTCAGGGTCACACAGTATGCAAGTGGGGGTTGTGGGATTCAAACCCTGGTCTCCAGGTTTGCAGCTCAGAGCCTTAAACCACTGCACTATACTGAATAGAGGTAATATTTCCACTGTACAGGACCTTGGTAAGGCTGCATCTAGAGTACTGTGTCATTCTGGGGGCTGCACCTGCAAAAGGACGTTGATATGGTAGACGCAGTTCAGAGAAGGGCAATCAAAATGATACAGGGACTACATCACAAGCCATACAATGCTAGGCTGAAGGATTAGAATACGTACTCCCTGGAGGAGAGGAGGAAGAGGGGAGATATGATTGAAACATTTAAGTACCTCACTGGGAGGAATAAGATACAGGAGAATACAGCTTTTCAGAAAAATAGTTGTTCAAGGACAAGGGGTCACAAGATGAAATTGGTAGGTGGGAAATTCAGGAGAAATGTGAGAAAGTACTTCTTCATGGAGAGGGTGGTGGACAAGTGGAACAACCTGCCTGTGGAGGTGGTTGGGTCAAAAACAATAAAGGGTTTTAAAAATGTTGGGGATAGGCATAGAGGAATACTGGTAATGGGAGCAGGGGGACTGCCTAAGACTGGCAGAACATAAAAGAGCAGTTATTGGAGATGTTGGGGCAGACCTGGTGGGCCGAAGGCCCTTATCTGCTGACAAATTTCTATGTTTCTATGTAGCCCTAACTGATGCTTAATCATAGTTTTTTTGAGATTGAGTGCTGTTCTTTTTTTATAAAAATACTTAGCAACAGATACACATTACTTTGCAGTGACAGTGCAGGCCAATCTTTTTAAGGGTAAGCAGTACCTGATGTCCAGTGGAACTACCTTCCCTCACTCCACCCCATGCCAAACATCCTTGTTGTTCAGAGGCACTTTCATCTCTCACTCCTCCCTGTGCCAAGCAGTCCCTGATGTCCAGTGGCACTTCTTTCCCTCACTCCACCCTGTGCCAAACATTCCCTGGTGTCTAGAGTCACTCCCTTCCCTCAGTCCACCCTGTGCCAAGCAGTTCCTGATGTCCACAGGCACTGCCTTCCCTCACTCTTCCCTGTGCTGAGCAGTCTTTGATGTCCAGTGGCACCCCTTTCTTCACTCTACCCTGGGCCAGGCAGTCTCTGGTGTCCAGAGGCACTCCCTTCCCGCAATCCACCCTGTGCCAAGCAGTCCATTGTGTCCAGTGGCACTCCTGTCCCTCACACAACCCTGTACTGAGCAGTTCATGATGTTCAGAGGCACTCCTGTCCCTTAGTCTTCCCTGTGACAAGCAGTCCCTGGTGTCCAGTGACACTCCCTTCCCTCACTCTGTCCTGTGTCATGCAACTCCTGGTGTCCAGTGGCACCCTTTCCCTCACTCCTTCTGGGCCAAGCAGTCCCTGTTGTCCAGAGGCACTTCCATCCCTTACTCCACCCTATGCCAAGCAGTTCCTGATGTGCAGAGGGACTCCAGTCCCTCATTCTTCTCTGTCCTAAGCAGTCCATGGTACTCCCATCCCTCACTTCACCCTGTGTCAGCAGTCCCTGGTGTCCAGTAACACTCCCTTCCCTCACTCTGTCCCATGTCAAGCAACTCCTGGTTTCTAGTGGCACCCCTTCCCTCACTCCTCCCTGTGCCAAGCAGTCCCTGTTGTCCAGAGGAACTCCCATCCCTTACTCCACCCTATGCCAGGCAGTTCCTGATATTCAGAGGCATCTAGTCCCTCTATCTACCCTATACTAAGCTGTCTCTGGTGGCCAGAGGTACTCTCATCCCTCACTTCACCCTGTGCTAAGCAGTCCCTGGTGTCCACTGGCACTCTATTCCTCACTCCACCCTGTGCCAAACAGTTTCTGGTGTCCAGTGACACTTCAGTCCCTCACTCCTCCCTGTATCAAGCACTCCCTGGTGTCCATTGGTTCCCCCCTTTCCTCATTCCATCCTGTACCAAGCAGTCCCTCATGTACAGATGCAACCTGTCCCTCACCCCACCCTATGCCAATCAGTCCCTGATGTCAAGTGGCACTCCCTAACCTCACTCCACTTGTACCAATAAGTCCCTGGTGTCCAGTGGCACTGCCTTCCCTCATTTCAGCCTGTGCCAATCACTCCCCGATGTCCAGAGGCACTCCCTTCCTTAACTTCAGGCTGTGTCAAGCAGCCCCTGGTGTCCAGTAGTGCTTCCCTCCCTCGCTTCACCCTGTACCATGCAGTTCCTGGTGTCAAGTGACGCTCCAGTCCCTCTCTCCACGCTGTGCTAAGCCATCCCTGATGGCCAGAGGCACTTCCTTCCCTCACTCCACCCTGCACCAAGCATTCCCTGATGTAAATAGGCGCTCCCTTTCTCCCACTCCACCCTGTGCCAAGCACTCCATGATGTCCAGAGGAACTGCCCATTTCCCACTCCCCACTCCACCCTGTACCAACCAGTCCCTAATGCCAGAGGCACACTCATTCTTCACTTCATCTTCTGCCAAGCAGTCTGAGATGTCAAGAGGCAATCCTTTCGCTCATCCCGTCCCGTGTCAAGCAGCTCCTGCTGTCCAGAGGCACTCCCTTCCCTCTCTCTACACAGTGGTGTGGAGTCCTTGATGTCCAGAGGCACTCCTGTCCCTCACTCCACCCTGTGTCATGCAGTCCCTGCTGTCCAGAGGCACTCCCATCCCTCACTCCACCCTGTACCAAGCAGTGCCTGACATCAAGTGGCACTGCCGTCCCTCATTCCACCCTGTGGCAAGCAGTCCCTGGTGTATAGAGGCACTCCCATCCCTTATTCCACCCTCTGCCATGCAGTTCCTAGTGTCTAGAGGCATTCCATTCCATCACGCCAATCAATCTGTCAATCAATCAATCAATCAATCAAAATCTTTATTTATCCAGGCGAACATCGTTGAGCAATGCTCATTTGCAAGATGGACCTGGGTGGAACATAGTAAACATAACAATACAAAGTAATACATTATATTCCATCAGAACAAGTAGGTTAAATTTTGACAACAGGTCAACAAGGAAAAATAGAACACACAAGCCTGTAACATTTGAAGCAATAGCACAAAATGTAGGAGCATGTGCATATATCCAATCTGGATGTAATAATAGAGAAGAAAAAAGAATCATAGTTAAAATAATATAGTAGGCTGAAGACAGCTTGGCTAGCAGGAAGGTCAGGATAGAGGGTAGGGGCAGGGGGAAGGGAATAAGTAGAGGTACAGAGGGAGAAGCAAAGTGGGGTGGGGAAGGAGGTGTGCAGGAGGTGGTGGAGGAGAACCAGTTAGGAAATAAAAGGAGTGCAGGATACAGGAGAAGGGGCGAGGAGGTAGTCTCAACCAAGGTGTACAAGGAATTCCTACCCTGTTGATGGGAGACACGTATTGGAGTTAAGATGTGGAGAAAAGAAATGGGGGGGTGAGGTTGCAGATGGAGATGATGGAACGGCTAGGGCTTATGAGGGTGGTGGACAGAATCGGAATACCTGAGTCTTATATACTGTTCCAGGCAGGATGGGGTACCATGGCAGACCCTGATGCAGATCTTGGGAGGGAAAAACAGCTGCACACTTCTTTGATTGAGTGGGAATATAGTGTCTTGAAGGCAGTCAGGCAGATAGGGATGCTCTATTTGAGAGCTTTTGCAGTTTGTTCCATAGAGAACGCAGCATGAAGCTTATTGCCGCTTGCCAAGCGAGATTTCGCTTTAGGTATCTTGAGAGAGATAAATTAGCAACTTAGTATAGTTACCTATTTCACTTAACGGGAGGCAGCTAGAAATATAGTGTGGCAGTTTTTTATATCGCTCTGAAGGTCCAGAGTACAGCATTTCTATCTCACCTGAGCTTAAGGGATGTCCATCCTACAGCCACATATAGGGAGCAGTGATGCATGCTGAAGGACATCCTGTTATAAACCTCAGGGCTCTGCGATAGAGTGTGTCCAATTTTGTCAAGCAAGATAGGACACTGGTTACATAGGAAGTCTCATAGTCAATCAACGATAGAAACGTTGATTGGACCAAACATAACTTAGCATCTCTGGTAAGAAATGGATTAATTCTAAAGAAGAGCCCCAGCCTTCTTTTAGTTTTTTAGCAGATCCTCAGTGTGTTCAGTAAAGTAAAGTCTGTGGTCTAGTCGCACTCCCAGGTACTTACATTTTTCAACGAATTTCAATTTTTCCTAACATGGCGGTAATCTGGGAACTGATCCAGTAGTTGCGGATTAACTGAATGGATAAATGGAGAGAAGAGCATCGCTGTCTTTTGGGCATTGAGGAGGAGCTTTTTGTGAAGTAGTTGGCTCTGCAGTAGATTAAATTCGGATTGGAGGTCTTCACAGGCAGCTTCTGGCATTTGGCAACTTAAGTAAAGAACAATATCATCTGCAAACAGATGCATATTGGCCTCGTTTATACAATTGTCGATATTGTTAATGTAGATTGCAAACAGTAGGGGACCTAGCATTGATCCCTGGGGCACACCTAGTTGTAGAGGTTTAAGAGGTGACTGCTCGGCTTTGACTTGCTGTAGGCCTCCTGTTAGATAATCAGCGGACCATCCCAGCGATGAAGAGTCCAAGCCTATATTACACAGGGAGGAAAGGAGCAGGCTATGATTGACAGTGTCAAAAGCCTGTGTCAAGCAGTCACTGGTGCCAAGAGGTAGTCCCATCCCTCTCTCAACCCTCTGCTGAGTTGTCCCTGATGTCCAAATGCACTCCTTCTCCTCACTTTACCCTGGACCAAGTATTCCCTGGTGTCAAGAGGCACTCCCTTCTCTCAGTACACCCTGTGTCAAGCAACATCTGGTGTCCAGGGACACTTCCTTCCCTCATTCCACCCTGTGTCAAGCAATCCCTGGTGTCCAGAGGCACTCTTCCCTCATGCCACTCTGTGCTAAGCAGCATCTGGTGTCCAGAGACACTTCCTTCCTTCACGCCACCCTGTGTCAAGCAGTCCCCTGGTGTCCAGAGGTACCCTTTCCTCACACCATCCTGTGCTAAGCAATCCCCTGGTGTCCAGGGGCACTTCTTTCCCTCATTTCACCCTGTGTCAAGCAGTCACCTGGTGTCAACAGGCACTCCCTTCTCTCAGTACACCCTGTGTCAAGCAACATCTGGTGTCCAGAGACACATTCTTTCTTCACTCTACCCTGTGTCAAGCAGTCCCCTGGTGTCCAGAGGCACTCCTTTCCCTCACACCACCCTGTGCTAAGCAATCCCCTGGTGTCCAGGGGCACTTCTTTCCCTCATTTCACCCTGTGCCAAGCAGTCCCTGCTGTGACACTCCTTTCTCCTTACTTTACCCTGTGCTGTTGCCCGTGTCAAGAGGCACCCTTTTCCTCACACACCCTGTGCCAAGCAGCATCTGCTGTCCAGAGACTCTTCCTTCTCTCATTCCACCATGTACCAAGCAATCCCATGATGTCCAAAGGCACTGCTTTCTCTCACTTTACCCCGTGCCAAGCAATCCCTGGTGTCCAGTGTCACTCCCTCCCTCACACTGGCCCAGTCCCAATCATTCCATGGTGTCCAGAAGCACCCCCTCCCTCACCCAGTCCAATGTAAAGTGGTCTCTGGTGTCCAGTGTTACCTCCTTCCCTCTCCTTGCCTCAAGCCAAATAGTTTCTGGTGTTTAGAGAGACCACCCTCCCTCACCTTGTCCCAAGTCAAGTGGTCCCAGTTGTCCATTGGCACTCTTCTCCCTACCCCAGTTACAAGGTTTCCCTGGCATTCAGGGGCACCACTATCTCTCACCTTGCCTCAAGGCAAGTGGACTCCAGTGTCCCTTGGCACCCCCTCCTCGCCCCGCTTTTAAGGTATCCCTGGCATCCAGAGGCACCATCCTCCCTCACCCTGCTCAAGTCAAGTGACCCATAGCAACTAGTGGCACCCCCTTTGCTCACTCTTCCTCAAGTCAAGCTGACCCTGGTGTCCATTATCACCCTCCCTGCTCCAGTTCCAAGGTATCCCTGGCATCCAGTTGCACCACCCTGCCACTCATTGCCTAAACCAAGCAGTTTATAGTGTCTGTCAGATTCCCTCTCATTCTGCTCCAGTTCATGCAATATATGGCATCCATTGGCAACCCTTCCCTCACCCTGCCCCAGTTCAGATTAGGAATGCCATGATAACACGATATGACAATATATCATGACAATTACCACTGATGATAATTTATTGTTGCAAAAAAAAAAAACGTTAATAATTATTGTGCAGCATGATACACCATAATATACAGTAATAAGGCAGCTTAGCTTGCTTTTCCGGCAATGTGTCCCTTTCCAGGTGCATCCATGATTCCCGATTCCCTACCATCCTCCTATCAGATTTTAACTATTTTCCCTTAAAATGAGAAATACAGTGCTGGCCATGTGGCATGGAGTTTTGAGGAACGGGGTGCCTCACCTATAGTCAAGCAGCTAAATCAGGTTCAGGAATAGACCTGGGTCACCGGAGTGCTGGCTGCATGAAGGAGGACTGAGCATCCATTGATGACTCTCCTTCTTTAATGAGGGAGGACAGCATAAGCTGCTGCCTGGTCGCCATCTAGTGGAGGTTTGCTGATGCAACTGTAACAGCCTTCTGACTGTCTGGGTGCAGGGGCTGAGTATGTGCAACATCTTTATGTCACACAACCGCACCATTGCACATGTGCCAGCCTGAGGGATGGGGAAAAGAAATGGGGGGGGGGAGAGGAATATGCACCGGTCAACTTACTTAGTGGCAAACAGGAGCCCTTGGACCTCTCCCCATGTTGATCCTTACTAGTGAGATAGCAGGGGAAGTGGTAAATGTTTCTGTGCACCCATGCTTGTACCCCTTGTATTGTACATAAGTAAACCTTGCTCCACTGTCCTTCAGTCTGTTACTTGTAAAATAGAACCCAAAGCTGACAGTGTCTCTTTAAAATAAAGATACAAAAGCCTAGATTTAAAGTAAATAAAAAAAAAAAAGTTGTCTTGCTGCACCCGTGCAGGGGGTCCTGAACTCTGTTCATACTAGTAGCTCATTACCAGTAGAATGAGGACCACTAGTGGACCAATCAGAACGTATGATTTCCCGCTGAACATTCCATGAGGTTTATAATCCTGCATATACTTGTCCTGCCCATTCTTTACCATTTTGTGTATACAGTTCATAAATAATAACTATTTAACATGTATCTGTGACCTGGTTTTGTGTAGTGGAATAGGTAGCAACTTACTGAAAATGTGTATATTCTTCCTGAGGACACGATACAAGTGAGGCCCAGCACACTAGAGAAAAGTTCAGAGTGTTTGGAGCACATGGTTATTCCTGCTTGTCTGTCTTGTATTGAGAAGGTGAATCTGCCAACTGGGTCGGTTGGTTCAGTAATCCTGAGGGCACTGTGAGTATGTGCATAAGAGCAGTGGCGGAGCCAGGTTTGGGAGCATTTGGGAGCCGGGGAGGGGCAGTCAGTCAATCACGGGCTCCACAATGAGCACTAAACTGTGAATAAAGATGGTGGCATGGCACCACTATTCTCACCGGGCAGCCAGGAGGGGCGACCGCCCCCCCCCCAGCTCTGCCACTGCATAAGAGGGGGCAAATGAAAAATAAATAGGGGATATGTAATGGCTTTACTCAAAATATGCATTTTATCTTCAAGTGTGTGGGGACAAAACCATAACTTACAAGTGGCAGAGCCATGGGTGAATTATGAAAGTCTTGCCCACTTACAAGTGATAAACTGCATATCTTGAGTCAAGCAATTGCTTATTTAGTTTATACATCTCTTTACTAGTTTGTTTGGGCTGCTTCTGTGTTAGTGCTGACCTGGGATCTGAGATGCTCTATAATCAAATGACAATGCTTTAAGCTTTTAAGGAGAAAGTTACTTGGTTCTGCACAGCACCCGTGGTACTGGACCAGCTGAGGAGCAGGTGTCTGGAGCCTCTAGCTTGTTTAAGTGTGTTGCCACACTGGGAGCAAGTGCACACAGTTCTGTGTACCAGGAGCTGGAACTCTGGTTGTTTCATTTGGAAATGCTCTATCTGACAACTAAAGGGTGCAAAAATAGAGAAGAAAATAGCCACGGAAGGGCTGAACCTTATTAGATAGAACACAGCTGGATGTCGAACAAAACCTAATGACGGTGACATGGTAAAAATGTATTAGAAAATTTGCCATAATGGTATTTCAAGAAACATGGCTACCAAATAATGACAATTTTACATTAGAAGGATACCAATGTTGGGAAACAAAAGTAGTAAAAAAAAATCCACATTTGGCAAACCAACTAAGGGGTCTCTGTACCTTGGTATCAATTAAATAATTTATTTACTGTAAGAAACCTGACCTGGGGATCTCAATATTCTTTGCGTAATAGTTTTTGTACAACAAAAAATGGGATGCAGTTATTCAAACATACATATTTTGCCATTCCGCATTGCTGTCTACACAGAGGATGCCCTAAATATTCTCACAGAGGTGTTTATTTTTAGAAAAGCCAGATTTCAAAATATCACTATAAATTTAGCAAAGGATGCACATGCACAAATGGCCTTCTCTTTGCAGCAAAAAAAAAAATATAATAGCAATTTAGATGACATAACAGGAATTCCTTTAAAGAAATCCAAAGATTAAAAAATAATGTTGAGAAGTAATAAGCTACTGAACATATCAGATGAGTTTATGTTTCGGCTGTTCAGTGACATCACCACTGGAGATTGGGCTGGTGGTAATATTAATTATCCAACATAGACGGGGGAAGAGTACTGGACATTTGCATTGTAGACACTGTTTTTTCAGTGTAATGCATTTTCTTGAAATAGATTTTTGGGAAAGTAACCACTGACTGCATTTGCATGATTTTGGCAAATATTTATTATACCACTGAAAGAAAGCAGAGACGACGTAAATACAGATAATAATCTTTGTATAACAAATTCTAGGAAGAGTAGACGAACACTGTTTATTCAGGAGCAGCTGTCAAATATTTTGAAAAAGTTTATCTGTTTACTTATTGGAGAAACATTGGGGTGCCACATATCCTAAGGCCAGCCCTAGGTCCAAACAGTTATATGGGAAAAAATGTTTTAAATTTGCTGCTTATCATGTTACTCAATATATGGTGTTAATTTGTACCCACATATCATGATACTAAAATGTGATATCGTGCAATCCCTAGTTCAGATGTATAAATGGTGTTCCTTTGGGACACCCTCCCCCACCCTGCCCCAAGTCAAGTAGTCCCTGGATACAATGGTACCCCTTTCATTTCCGTGCTCAAGTGAAATGGTTCCTGGAATCTAGTGGAACCCACTCCTCACTCTGCATCAAGTCAAGTGGTCCCTGGTGTTCCATGGTACCCCCTTCCTCTCCCTTGCCCCAGGTCAAGATGTTCGTGGCATCCAGTGGCACCACCCTCTCTCACCCAGCCCCTCAAGTTGTCCCTCCCTGGTATCCAGTGGTGCCTTAGCTTTCCCCAGATGGCAGCCAATGGAAACCCTCCTCTCACCTTCTTGACTGGCTGCTGTCTGGAAACATTACTGCAAATGCAATATAGGAAATGCATGCAGTGAGTAAGTATTGCTTACTGTATATTACAGTATGCTATAATATTTTCTAGACTTTGGCTAGCCTAGAAGATGAGAGGAAAGCTTGTTTTAGCTGCGGTTGGGGTATTGACTCTGTGGCACTAGGGCTCGGCTTCCGGTGCCACATATAAAAAGTTGAGGTGCTTGGGAATGAGACGGGGAAACGTTAAAAAAACAAACAAACAAAAAAAAAACAGCACTGGGATGGTCTCCTGGTGTTGGAACTGGATGGGGAGCACAGAGCAGTTGTGAGCCATCAGGGATGGGCTGTCAGTGGCTGCATGTTTTGTTCAAGTGAGAGTCCTGGACTCGTGGGACAGGTGTGCCACCAGGATGGGCACCCAGTGGTGCCACCATTTTTGAGGGATATCAGGGTTCAAGTGCCTCTGGGTATTGTCTTGTAGTGGCCACATTTAGGGGGCCAGAAGGTAGTGTCCAGTGGAATGGGGTTTGAGACTCCTAACAATTTCAGGTTAGGCCAGACGAATCTTGAAGGAGAGGCAGAAAGCTTACTCAGGGACCAAGATGCACAAAGGTTTATTTACAAGGGATAAGAAGAATAACAAAATAGCTGTTTTCTACAATGCTACAGGATAATAAACAACAAAACAATATGACTAGGACCAACAATTGGTCAAACCTGGAACAGGGAGTTAACCCCTTTTAGTTCAAGTCCTACATGCACTTGGCTGAGATGACAAATGGCGGACGAGCCAAGCTTGGGCTTTTTGATGAGTCAGCTGATCAGCAGGTGGGCATTGACCCCACAAAGCCCTTTTTATAAACAGGCCATAACGGGGCATTCCTCGGATGAACAGGACACAAAGATGAACTTTGCTAGCTGGACAATGAAGAACTTGACAATTCTTTGTGGCTCTAGGCAAGAAGCTGAAGACTTCTGGTTGGCAGATGGTTCTACAGACGACCACTGGCAGGTCCCCAGCACCCAGACCACCTCCCAATGAGAAGACTGCTGGCAGTACTATCTTTGAGTGGCCTCTATGGAGTGGCACAGGTACATGCACACTTACAGATGGTCGACAAACAAGAAAATGGGCATGCACGATGTAACTATGGTCCCTCATGCTTGAGCCAGGGTGACTCCTAAACTGACTCACTACTGGATACCTGAGTAGTGTCTCTCTACTCTTACAATTGCAGGACTGATTCTGGAACACTGTGGTGGAACTTCGAGGTGGGTTGGCATCATTGGAGACAATTCTGCTGCAAATGGAGGATGAGCTGGGAAACTACCTGGGTCAATGTCTGGCTCTGAAGAAGCTGGTTCAGGCAACAAAGGCAACGCTGGGCATCTGGTAAGCAGGGACACAATTTGATAACACAGTTCAGAGGTAAGCAAACAGTTCTGACTTTTAAGCGGACAGTTTAGTTCTTGCAAAGGGTGCAGTCTCTAGGGGCACCAGCCAAGCTACAGCACAATTCGGGTTGGGTGGGGCCCACAATACCTACACATAACTCTGTGGGCAATTTAAACCAGAACCATCTCCCACTCCACCTCAGAGGTACTGTACCTTTACAAATGTTTTTGCTCTGGCTGTCTCCGCAGCCACACCCTTTATTAATACTACTACGCCTGAGTCTATGGGACTGGTAGACCTGGTTCCACCACCCTCCTGGATAGTAGCTGGGCCTGCGGTGTGGAGGTCTTGCTCAACCAGCCCTTTTACTACTATGCATATGGGCCTGGGCCTCACCATTGTATAATGAATATTACTACAGACCTCGCTGCCTCCTTTGAGTCACTGTTTCCTAAAATAACATATGAACATACAAAACTTGCCAGCAGAAACAGGCCTCATGGTCTATCAAGTCTGCTCAAATGCACAGCTAGCACCCCTATACTGCAGCTGCCCCATCTGCCCCTTACCCTCGGAAACTGCTCAGCATTGTTACCCAGCCCCCCTTTGCCCTGTCTCATGCTCTTTTGAAACTGCCTACTGTCCTGCATGCCAACACCTCCTCTGGAAGAGCATTCCATTTCGACACCACCATCTCAGTGAAATAATGCCTCCCCATCTCCCTCCTGAATCTACCACCCTCCAGTCTTAACTCATGCCCCCTCATGTCCCTTCGCTTCCTCAGCTTAAATAACCCCTCTGTGCCAGATTTGTTGATCCCCTCAAGTATTTGAAAGTTTCAGTCATATCCCCCAATCCCTTCTCTCCTCCCGAGTGTACAAACTCAGGTGTCTCCACTTTTCTTCGTAGGTTCTGCCTTCCAACCACTGTATTATTTTTGTCACCCTGTGCTGCACTGCATCGAGCAGCCTGATATCCTTCATCAGATATGGACGCTAGTACTGCACGCAGTACTTGAAATGAGGCCTGACCAAGGACCTGTACTGGGGCAGGATCACATCCTTGTATTTGGATGAGAACCCCCCGTGCAATGCCCTTCAGCATCCTATTGGCCTTAGCCACAGCCTTTCTGCACTGAGCAGAGTTGCTCATGCTCCCCATTACTATAACCCCTAGATCTTTCTCCTCCTCAGTGGCACCCAACCGCATCCCACCCAACCAATATTTCCTCCTTGGGTTCTTCACCCTGAAGTGTATAACTTTGCACTTCTGTGCATTAAAACGCAATTGCCACCTTGCCGACCACTGCTCAAGTCTGGTTAGGTCACTGTGTAGCTTCTGCCACCCCTCTATGTCATCCACAACAGCCCCCATCTTGGTGTCATCAGCGAAAAAGCTGATGTTGCTCCCAACCCCATGTGCAATATCCGATATGAACATAGCAAACAACACCGGCCCAGCACAGAGCCATGCAGCACACCACTGGTCACTGGTCAGATGAGAGCCCCCACCACAACCATCCATTGCAGTCTATCTTCCAGCCAATTCTTGATCCAGTTATCCATCTTAGCCCCCACCCTACATATTTCAGCTTTGTCCCCAGTTGTCCGTGAGGGAACGAATCAAAGGCCTTGCTGAAATCCAAGTACAGGACATCCACTGCATGGCCTTTATCCAACTCCCTTGTGACCCAGTCGTAGCATTCTATTAGGTTGGTCTGGCATGATCTTCTGGAGGCGAACCTATGCTGCTGCTGCCCATCCTGGAGCTCATTGACCTCCAGGAAGGTTACCAGTCTGTTCTTCAAGATTGCTTCCATAAGTTTACCCACTATGGAAGTGAGATAGACAGGTCTGTAATTACCTGGCTCATCCTTTGGGCCACTCTTATGGCTAGGCACCACATGAGCAAACCTCCAGTCCTGTGGCATGCACCCCGTGTCAAGGGAGAGGTTGAACAGGTCAGCCAGCAGCCCGGCCAACATCTCCACCATCTCCTTCAACACCCTAGAGTGAATGCCATCTGGACCTGTGCCTTATCCACCCTAAGTGCCTTCAGACTTTCCAATACCTTGCTTTCCAGAATCACCCCATCAGTCACCTCCTCCCCCCTCACCCCCACCCTCCAAGTCCACAGAGGTAGTGGACCTCCTTCCTCCCTAGTGAACACAGAGCAGAAGTATTCATTCAGCACTTCTGCCTGTTCCTTCTCCTTCTCCACCCACCCCACTGTCCTTCTTGATCTGGACTATCCGATCCCTGCAGTTCCTTTTCTCCCATACGTATCTATAGAATTTCTTCTCCCTCTCCCTGATGCCCTGATCCAACCTCAGCTCCTTGGAGACCTTGGCCTCTCTTACTAACTTGGCTACCTCCTTGGACATCCTTGCATACATCTCCCTGTCCTCCTCCCTCCTGGTTCTTTTCAGTCTCCTAAAAGCCGCTGTCTTGGCCCCTCACCCCCACCAACACATTCCTGGTCATCCAGAATGGCACCTTAGCCCTGGCCTTCTTGCTCAGAGTCCTGGTGCATGCTTTCCTAGCCTCCCTCAGCCCAGACTTTATGATATCCCACTTCTGTTGTGCATCCATCTCCGACCTAATCCCCTTAAGGTGCCCCCTCAGTATTTCCCTAATCCTCCTGAAGTCTGCCCATCTGAAGTCCACTACCTTTGTTGCTGACCCTTCCACCTCCCTGCTCATGCTGAGCGTGAACCACACTGAAAGGTGGTCACTCCCAGCTAGTGGATCCTCCACCCATAGCTCCCTCACCATCTCCCCATTTGATAATACCAGGTCCAATGTATTACCTAGCCAGGTTGGTTCACCAACCATCTGCACCAGATGGCTAATAATAAAAAAAAAACATAAGACAACTTAGTGGCCTCTGGCCACTTGTATTGCCTTTCCCTCTTTCTTTTTGGGTATTTGGCCCACTACCACAGGTTACCCTCTCTTAGGGCTGTCTGCCATCCCTGGGAGACCACTATACCTTCCATATGGCTATCTGGGCACTGCCCCTTTAAATTCCACTTTTCTCCTTGGGCATGCTGCCCACTTCTTCCTTTCCTCCCCACTCCCCAGCATCTGTGGTGCAAGTGTAACATAATCGGGCAATCGGCCCACTCACCATCATGGTCCGGATCTCTATCACTGCTGGGGGAAGGCAGAAGAATGGCCAGGGAGCCACTCAGCTCCTCTCTAGCACTGCATGGCTGCTGGGGGTGGAACTACAGATTTGGGGTGCATTTTAGACCTGGACTTATTTCTTTGTGGCCCAAGTTGGTCTGCCAATGCTTACTTCTCCCTTTTGCTGATCCGAGCTCTGCCTGGGGAGAACAGGTCATGTTGGAGAGCTGCACTCCACCTGACCATCCCTACTGCTGCTGCCACCATGCCACAGACTACAGCTAGAGGGGAGTGATGCCAGGGGAGCCACAGACACAAGGCAGGTACTTTTTTTTTCTCTTTGTTCATGATCTCTGTGTGCCCTACCCTCCCAAATATACCACCGACTGCCTCTTTGCCACTCCTTTGCCTTTTTATAGGGCAGGGGAGGTCCTGGCTTTTGGAAAGGAGACTAGGCACTGCGAGACCTGCAGGGAAGGTCTCCTGCCTGTGGTTCCCCTTCTCAGTGCCAAACAGTGGAAAAAGGACAAAGGAACTGGGTGGGATCTGTGGGACTGGAGGAAGAGGGGCCACTGGAGCCATTTTATAAACAAAAAAAATACTTTTCAGCTCATGGAAGGGTCTCTGTTTCCCTTTTTGTGGTGCCCCTCAACTCTGGAGCACTACACACATTTAAAAAGAATGTGTGCTGACACCATAGATAGGCTGCCAGTGTTTACGAATAAATAAAAAATTTAAAACAGCTGGGATGGGCTGCTAGTGTCAGCAAGAATGTGCTCTGGCTGTGGCTGCAAAGGCATCCAAGATGTGATGACAAAGGTGGGTGCCTGCTGGTGAATGTGCATAGGCAGGTGAAAAAAAACCCTTATGAAAATAATAGAGAAACACTACTGCGCATGCGCTACCAACAGTGCTTCAGTATTTTCGTTAAAATCTTTGTTTTTAGACATTTTGTTGAAAAAAAAAAAACAACCAAAGGCACTCCTTGCTTTGTGACAGTATCTTATGAAACTGAACATTTCAGGTTTCACATTTTTGACATTTGTTTTGTTTTTTGGAGAACAAAACAATTGTCACAATTTGGAAATGTTTATGTGTTCTTGACATGCAATAATTTAACAACTGGCTGATAGTTTTTTTTTACCAGTTGTTCAGGGTTCAGGGATCCTGCCACAAAGGGTGTGCCTTCCTAGTGTCAGGTCACTGGGTCAAAAAATGACCAAGCCATAAGTGGATACAAATAGGGGTTTAGCACAGAAGTGCCAACTCAACCCTAATAATAGTGGTGCAATAATATACCAGCATTCCAAAAAAATTCATACCTCATGCAGTAAAAGTTAATCTAATTTTCTTTACTTAGGAGTGCTATGCCTGCAAACAATTATTCAGTTACTGCAGCCTGTCTACTTACCACTTTATTTTCTTCAACCATTTTGCAGGTAGAGTCTGCAAAAGCAGGGAAGAGTAGGAATTATTAGAAGGGCAACTGAAATCTTCACAACACAATTAAATGCATCAGATAAATGAAAATGAAGTTGAAAACTACACAGTTTCTAAATAAATAATTTAGTATTGTCAAAATTCTGAAAAAGTAGAACCAAAAATCTGCCAAAAATGTTTTTTAAATTTCATGTAATTTTGTGTATTGATACATAAAATTAGTATTAATACCATTTTAAATAATATTGAAACATACAGAATAGTATCGACACAGAAAAAAACTGTAACCAAAACTGATTCTTAAAACCCTGACGCCAAGCTTCCATTAAAAAATAAACATTATGTTTCTAGCCCTAACAAGTCCAAAGTTAGAACTTTCAAAAGATAATGGGTGGGATTTTCAGAACTGTGGTGGCAGCCTTTGCATCTGTATTTTGGATGCATACTTTGTCCACACAGATATTTCAAGATGTCCACGTCCTATTCACACACATCTGGATACATTCACATTTCCCACAGTTTACTGCAATTTCTGCCGCAACTGCAGA
Organism: Neoceratodus forsteri; assembly: GCA_016271365.2. Taxonomy (NCBI): domain Eukaryota; kingdom Metazoa; phylum Chordata; order Ceratodontiformes; family Ceratodontidae; genus Neoceratodus; species Neoceratodus forsteri. Next base: position 518,316,840 of record CM028137.1, read on the forward strand.
GCTGATGTCTGTTTTTCTGACACAAGTGTAGAATCCCATCTAAAAAGTCTGACCAACATTTTGTGGTCTAACTTTTTGGGTGGATTTCTGCACCCGAGTCCAAAAAATGGACGAAGGGTGCTGAAAATCCCACCCAATTTCTTTAAAATGGGATAACATTGGAACCATTAAGGCTAGAAACGTAGCCAGCCCCGTGGTGCTGAGGGCTGAGGTGCTGGACTCCTTACCTCGTGCCACTCCGGCAGCCCGGGTTTGGGAGACTGCTTAGGTTATTGGGGGTCAGCTGGGGAGGAGAGGATCGAGCATCTAGAGAATTGTTCTCCTCCTCTCCTGGGGAGGTGTTGGTTGTGTGTCCCCGGCACCTGCGATCCCTGGTGGAGACTAGGGGTGCTACAGCTGGGGACACCTGGTAACAGTGATGGGGACTGAAGTGGACATCCTGTGGGTGAGTGCAGGAGCATGCTCATCACACGCCAGATGTCATTGCATGTCCGCATCCCCCCAGGGATCATGCAAGGAAAAAACCCTCTGGCTGCAGCACTTAGGAAGCACATGACAGACTCCCTCTCCTGGACTGAACAAAGCCCGGTGAATGGGCTGGGGTTCAGGGTCATCTCAGTCTGCCCCCATCTCCCACAGGGGGGTCCCCTTCATGGGAGGGCACGCCACAGTCCTCCCCATCCTCTGCCGAGGTAAGGGCTGAGCCGGGGGTGTTGAGGGTCCGTGGAACAGGGCTGATAGTGGGATAAGGTGCTGTCCCCTGCCGAACCAGAGGCACTAAAAATAGAGTTAAAAAAAGGCTAGAAACTTAATTTTTTTAAATGAAAGCTTGAAGTCAGTTAAGGTAATATACCAATATATGATGTTTATAAATCTTTCATATATTGATATACGAAAACAAAATGGTTAAAGAGTTACTGATGCCTCAAAGAAAACTTTAAAGAACATAATAATTAGGTACAATTTTGCTTGCATTCTATTTATATTTTATATATTTCACCTTTAATTTATTACTAAAGAAATGTGTATGAATATATGATTGTTGTCCCTTACAGTTCATTTTGAACTCATCTGCCTCTATAGCTTACTCCCTACTTCAAGTCATAATCCTCTGTTGTGACATCACAATCTGTTTACATGGGAGTAACTGTGAGGTCACATGCAGAGCTATATTACTTCAGGTAGGGAGAAAGCAGAAATAGATGAAGTCTTCAGGAGCAAAGATCCAGTTTTCATGCAAATGACCTCAGTGCTGAATAATGGAGAGGAGGAATACAGAACTAATGGGAAATACAAGCAGGATAGTGGCTAAATATTATTTTTTGTTAAAGTTCTCCTGAATGTGTCACAAGGTCTTTAACAAAAGTGTTTAAAGTGCTGTTATTTCTAACAACATATTATACTGACATACCTAAACATGAAACACATGAGAACTGTACTGTTATACTCTATTCATGTTGATCAAACTCCAAACTTTCATTAAAAAAACACCTTGTATTTCTCCTTTGTGTCCTTGCTAGGACTTTTAAACCGTTTTAACTCTGTTAAAAAGGTTTAAAAGGTTTGCATCCAGAGTGTAGCTTGGTAAAAATCATGCTACAATCTGTATTCTAAAACCATGCTGCAGTCCTGCTCAGAGTAGGCTAGAGCACAGCTTTAGGGCAGCACGGCTGCCTGAACCTGAATTAACAGCAGTCTGTATGTGAGCCATGCTGTAACAGAGGTTAAGGCATGCACCTGCAACCTACAATGTAGTTTTTCAGCTGGTTACAGCCAAGAAAAATAATTTCAAAGTGCCTTGTGCTGGGGCTGCAGTGATGCTTGGGAACTCACTTGGGACAATATGGTGTTGGAGTGCAGCCTGGACAAGCCAATAACCATGCTTAAAGGAGAACTGCACTGAATCTAGAAGTCATTTTCCAAGTAAGAGCTATTTTTAAATATTGGCTCCAATTCTGTTATTGCTGTAGCTGTCCAGGTGTTTTTGCTATCATAGTGGCTGTTTCTGATTCACATGCTGCTGTTAAGAACCATTTTAGAACTGTATGATGTAGTTTATGTCCCTGTTCTACTCTTCTGTTGTTGGTACAATGCATTCATGTTCTTGTGTCGAACTCTGTGGTTGAGGGGGGCATAAACTACATCATACAGTTCTAAAATGTCACTTAACACCAGAGTGTAAAGCAGAAACACCCAGTGAGGTTACCAGAAGGCCTGTATAGGTGGAACAATAACTGAAATTTAACCAGTACTTAAAAAACAGCTTCTATTAGAAACAAACATTTGTGAATGCCGAATGTTGTCTCGCTGGCATTGGCATTGGTAGTGCAGGAGTTAGAGATGCATAATAGGAATGGCAGTGAAGTATGGAACTGATGCCAACCCCACCTCCACCCTGCAGAGACTGACAGGTGCCAGGGTGTGCCTTTGGGGCGTCAGCTAGAACACTCATGCCATTTTACCTCACCCTACCCTGTAGACACTGACAAGTGTCGTGGTGTGCTTTGGGGTCTTTGAGCCTTATACTTACCCCATTCCATAAGGACATATGCTGAGACGGGTGCAGTATAGGAGAATGGGCCTCACCCTACCCTGTAGACACTGACAAGTGTTGTGGTGTGCTTTGGGGTCTTTGGGCCTTATACTTACCCCATTCCATAAGGAAATACACTGAGACAGGTGCAGTAAAGGAGAATGGGTTAAACGTTAGGGCTGAACACTCCAAGGCACACCTCGATGCCTGTCATTGGCTGCAGGGTGGGGGTTGGGGTGGAATGGTGTGAGCATTACAGCCAATGATCCCAAGTCACACCCCTGATGCCTGGCAGTCTCTATAGGGTGGGGTGTTACAGTTGGAAACCCTAACGTTGTAGGCATTTGTTGGTATTTTCACTCCAAATTTTCAACATAGGCTTTTTGTGACCCCACCTCATGAAGAGCGGCACAATCAGTTTGTTAGCTGAAATGTGGTTTTGCACAGCAGCTATGCCATTTGGAGACACAGGGACAAAAACACATTTTAGTCAGGATGTGGAAAATGACAACTGTATTGTTCATGAGGAGGCATAAAAAAATGGCATCGTTGAAAATCTGGAGTGAAAATATTAAAAATTGGTGAAGTCATGAGCATGCATAGAAACTGCGCAACACACTTCCGGAACCCAATTATTTTTGGAAGTGTTTTAGTCACATTTTCAACATAGGCATTTTGGGACCTCTCCTCATGAACAGTGGCGCTGTGATTTTGTTAATCTGTCCCAAAAGTTGATTTCCCACAGTGACCATGCCATTGTCCGGCACAGGTGCGGAAACACATTTTGGGCAGGCTGTGAAAAATGACAGCAGTACTGTTGTTAAGGAGGTGTGAAAAAATGCCAGTGTTAAAAATCTGGCATGAAAATATTGCAAATTTGCAAAGTTACAAGGGTGCGTGGAAATTGCGCAACGCACGCTTGTAACATAGTCATTTTATGGACTTTCGGCACCAAATTTTCAACATAGGCATTTTAGGACCTCTGTTCATGAACAGTGTCATTGCCATTTTCTCAAACTGTCCCGAAAACTGATTTCGCACAGCGACTGCGCTATTCTGCGCCGGACGTGCGAAAATACTCGGCCAGGATATGTAAAATGACAGCTATACTGTTTATAAGGAGGTATGGAAAAATGGCAATTTTGAAAATCTGGATTGAAAATATTGCAAATTGATGAAGTTACGAGCATGCATGGAAACAGCGCAACGCACGCTCATTAAACAGCCATGTTTTGAAAATTTTTCACCAAATTTGCAACACAGGCTTTTTGAGAGCCCCCTCATGAACAGTGGCACTGTCATTTCGTTACTCGGTCCCGAAAGGTGATTCTGTGCAGTGACCGCGAAATCACTTTTCGGGACCGAATAACGCCATGACAGTGACTGAATTCATGAGGAGGGGTCCCAATAACCCCATGTTGAAAATGTGGTGCAAGAATTCAAAAAAATGCCCGAGATATGCACCAAAGTTGAAAAAAATCCCATTTATGTCATTATACAGCTTACCAGCATTTCTTCCATTCGCGGTCGGCTTTGAAGAGTGCAGACGTGTTCCCGGTCCACCAAAGATTGTCACGCTGAACTCCGGAGGTAAGTATGGGGTGAGGGGGGTGTGGGGAGGCAGGGTGCGCAGAGGGTAGGCGCGGGTTGTGGGAGGTGGCAGGGAGACCATGAGGGACCGTTTTCTTCTTTCACAGGGTTAAAAAAAAACATTGCAGGACGGTTTTTCATTTTCAGGGGATTCGACATGCTGGGGTGGGCTGCCAGTGTGCCGCTAAGTATTTTGGGGGATGCTGTAATGCTGTAGCTGATGGGGATTGGGCACCCCATTGGCACACAATGAAAGCGGGGGGGGGCAAAAGCCGAGGGGGATTGGGCACCCCCCTCGGCACATAACAAATGGGAGGGTGCATTATGCTGACGGGGAGTGGGCTCCTCTGTTGGCACATACATTGGGTCAGGGCATGCCGACAGGGGGATTGGGCACCCCCGAAGTCGGCATTATGGCAGGCAGTGTGCCGCCATGTTTAATGTAATTTTTCACTAGGGAAAGCACTTTGGGAGGTGCCGCTGCATATGACAAGCTTTGCTCACATTGCAGTGGACCTTTCCTTAAATGTGCTTGCCACATTATGTATTCCTGGTGTGGCACCGGCATGCAGGCTTATTGGGGAATGAGGGACGCATCTACTGATGCATGCCCTGCATTCGCCCAACAGTGACCGTGCCTCCAAATCTGCTACTAATGCAACATGTTGGCTGGCATGCAAGCGCGAGCCAACATAAAAACAAGCATTTGTCAATGCCAAATGTTTGCTTGCTGGCATTGGCACTGGTAGTGTAGAAGTTACAGAGCTGCATATTAGAAATGCCAGTGAAGTTTTGACTAAGTATCAAATCCCTCGCTGTCTTATTTTTAGAAATTTTCAACTTCGTCACCTCCTAGTGGGGAAACTTGACAATCTCACCAGGGACGGAGTCTCAGGCAATTTTGAGGAGGATCTGACCCCTTTGGTTGGGATGCCTCATGCTATATCTGCCATCTATAATAACCTGTATGAAGGGTTATTCCCAATCACCCTCACTCCCAGAAATTATTGGTCCTTACGATTTCCGGAACATAATTTCAATTGGGATAATATTTGGCGTGCCTGCCATAAATTCTTATCGCAAGATAGGCTTAGGTTAATGCAATTCAAGATTTTGCATAATATTTATTATTCCCCTTTGAAATTATGGGAACAAGGTTTGACGACGTCCTCCACTTGTTTTAGATGTCAACAGGGATCTGGGGACTTGCTTCATGTTTTTTGGTACTGCCCGAAAGTAGCGGTCTTATGGGAGTCTATTAAAAAGAACCTCGACCCTCTACTGGGTTTGGAAAGCTTATTTACCCCTGAGGTTTGTATTTTAGGGGACATGTCCCTGGTGGGTGTCAAGAACAGGAAATACCATATGGGGCTGATCTCGGCCTCAGTTAAAAAGGTAGTTCTGAGGCATTGGAAGGACAATACAGAGATCTCTTATGGCGAATGGCTACATGAATTTCTAGCCAACCTTAGAACAGATAGGACCATTGCTAGTCTACAATACAAACTTCCTAAGTTTAACGGTATCTGGGGTTGCTTATATACCTTTTTTTCTGTCCCTTCATAATTCGTTTTGGGTTTATTAGTCAGTTAAGGTTTGAGTGCTGTGCATTGGGGTGGAGGGTTTGGGGGGTTGGGGAGGATGGGGTTGGGTTGGCTTGGGGACTACATCCTGATGTTCCTTTTTCTGTACTGGTATGTATTCCTTTTACGATATTATGTTTCTTTCTGGATGTGGTCTTTTTTTTTGTGGAAAAGTTCTAATAAAAGTTGAATTGAAAAAAAAAAAAGAAATGCCAGTGAAGTATTGAACTGAAGCCAACCCCACCACCACCCTGCAGAGAGTGACAGGCATTGGGTGTGCATTTGGGTCGTCAGGCATAACGGCCATGCCTTTTCACCACACCCTACCCTGCAGTCACTGACAAGTGCCACGGTGTGCCTTGGGGTCTTTGGCCCTTATGCGCACCTCATTCCACCAGGAAATACGGTGAGATGGGTGCGGTATAGGAGAATGGGGTGAACTTTGGGGCCGAAGAGTCCAAGGCATACCTCGATGCCTCTCACTGGCTACAGGGTGTGGAATGGTATGAGCATTACAGGCAAGAATCCCAAGTCACACCCCTGATGCCTGTCATTCTCTACAGGGTGGGGCGTTATGGTTGGAAACCCTAACACCTCAGGCATTCGTTGGTATTTTCACTCCAAATTTTCATCATTTTTTTTGTGATCCCCACCTCATGAACAGTGGCAATATCAGTTTGTTAGCTGAAAGCTGCTTATGCACAGCGACTATGGCATTTAGCACCACAGGTGCAAAAACACATTCTGAACAGGATGTGAAAAATGACAGCTGTACTGTTCATGGGGAGGTGTAAAAAATGGCATTGTTGCAAATCTGCAGTAAAAATATAAAAAAAAACGGTGAAGTCATGAGCGTGCATAGAAACTGTGCAACGCACACCCGTAATGTAAGTAGTTTGGGGATTTTTTTATAGCAGATTGTCAACACAAGCATTTTGGGTCCTCCGATCATGAACAGTGTCACTGTGATTTTCTTTATCTGTCCCGAACAATGATTTCCCACAGCGACCACGCATCTCTTCGCTGAAAGTGTGAAAACACATTTTGGCCATGTTGTGAAAAATGACAACTGTACTGTTCATGAGGAAGTGTGAAAAAATGCCACTGGTGAAAATCTGGACTGAAAATATTACAAATTCATGAACTTACGAGGGTGCGTGGAAACTGAGCAATGCTCACTCGTAACACAGTCATTTTATGGACTTTTGTCACCAAATTTTCAACACAGCCATTTTAAGACCTCTGCTCATGAACAGTGTAACTGTGATTTTCTTAATCTGTCCCAAACATTGCTTTTGCACACCGACTGCACCATTGCGTGCTACATGTGTGGAAACACATTTGGGGCGAAATGTGAAAAATGGCAGCTGTACTGTTCATAAGGATGTATAATAAAATGGCAATGTGGAAAATCTGGAGTGAAAATATAGAAAATTTGCAAACTTACGAGCATGCGTAGGAACTGCGCAACACACGCTCGTAAAACAGTCATTTTTAGGAATTTTTTCACCAAATTTTCAACATAGCCATTTTAAGACCTCTGCTCATGAACAGTGTCACTGTGATTTTCTTAATGTGTCCCATACATTGATTTTGCACCGACTGCGCCATTGTGCGCTACATGGGCAGAAACACGTTTTGGGCAAGATGTGAAAAATGACAGCTGTACTGCTCATAAGGAAGTGCAATAAAATGGCAATGTTGAAAATCTGGAGTGAAAATATAGAAAATTCACAAACTTACGAGCATGCGTAGGAACTGCGCAACGCACGCTTGTAATAGGGTTGCCACCTGTCAGGTTTTTTACCTGGTGGTCAGGTTTTCAGGGTCTTTATCAGGTAATCCGGTTTTGCTCTGTGCTGGTCAGGTTTTTGAGCCATTTTGAGTGCTCACGTACTTTTGAAACAGATTTTGTCATCTCATTCATTGTTTTAACTACATGTCCATGTTATAAACAAGTTCTGTTGTCAGTATAGCCTTTTGTTTGTGAAGCAGTCAACCTGGGAGGTGTAAAGTATGGCCATTAACACCATTAGCACTTACTTAACCTAATCTTTTTCACTGCATCTTAAAGTGGCATAGCAGCAAAGCTGCCCCCACCTTTTGTAACAGCAACACAGCCAGTTGTCTTCCACTTTCAGTTGCTGGTAAACATTTTCATCTCTAACAGAATTTTGGCATTTTAAATCTTTTAAATGATGTTTTTCCTCAAGAAAACAATGTGGCCACTTCTTTGACTTTGAACTATTACTGTGGACATGAAAAGGAAATGGAGCCAGAAAAATATATAGTACACATTCTGGAAAACAATTTCTTTATTATGTATTATTATATACCAAGTATACTGTTGTATGCTACTTAAAGTATTTCCCTTGTTTCCCCCATATCATATCTGTAAATGAGATTTATTTTATCTCTGTATGTTTATCTGGTAAACTAATGTTAATAAATCATTCAATACATGCATAAATAAATAACTAGGAAGAACCTAGGAAAGTAACTTTAACAGGTACAGTATCTTAAGATTTTTGTTGAACTGCTTTAAGTGTTGCATTTTATTGATATAACCATTGGCTTTCTAGGAGGAGCAATGCATGAAGAGTCATGAAATGGGGTGGGGCTAGGGGCGGAGCTTAGGATCCGTTTTTTGCCTCTTCCAAAGGTGGCAACCCTAGCTTGTAAAACAGTCATTTTAGGAATTTTTTCACCAAATTTTCAACATAGCCATTTTAAGACCTCTGGTCATTAACAGTGTCACTGTGATTTTCTTAATGTGTCCCATACATTGATTTTGCACCGACTGCGCCGTTGAGCGCTACATGGGCAGAAACACGTTTTGGGCAAGATGTGAAAAATGACAGCTATACTACTCATAAGGAGGTGTGGTAAAATGGCAACGTTGAAAATCTGGAGTGAAAATATTGAAAATTCATGAACTTACGAGCGTGCGTAGGAACTGCGCAATGCACGCTCGTAAAAGTCATTTTTAGGAATTTTTCCACCAAATTTTCAACATAGGCTTTTTGAGGGCCCACCTTATGAACAGTGGCACTGTCACTTCATTACTCAGTCCCGAAAGATGATTTTGAGCAATGACTGCGAAATCACCCTTTGGGCCTGATTAACGCCATGACAGTGAGAGCATTCATGAGAAGGGGTCCCAAAAACCCTATGTTGAAAATTTGGTGCAAAAATTCCAAAAAATGCCTGAGATATGCAGCAAACTTGAAAAAACCCTATCTATCCCATTATACAGCTTACCGGCATTTCCTCAGTTCGTGGTCGGCTTTGAGGAGTGCAGGCGTGTTCCCGGTCCACGAAGATCATCGCGCGGAGTCGAGGTATGTATGGGGTGGGGGCGTGGGGAGGCGGGGTGCTCAGTGGGTGGGTGGGCGGTGGGGGCAGAGACAGCAAGGACCGTTTTCAGTTTCAGGTTTTTTTAAATGGCGCTGGATGTTTGCCACGCTGGGGTGGGCTCCCAGCGTGGCGCAAGGATGGCTGGTGGGGGGGAGCGTGGAGCCGATGGGGGTTTGGGCACCTCCGTCGGTGATAGCATCTGTTGCCACTCTGGGGTGGGCTCCCAGCGTGGCACCCTGTACTCTCGGGGGGAACCAGTGGAGCCGACGGGGGATTGGGCACCCCTGTTGGCTATACGATGTGTAGCCATGCTGCGGAGGTACCCAGCGTGGCATATGGAACTCTGTTTGGGGGTGCAGCACAGCCGGCGGGGGATTGGGCATCGATCCATTACACAATGTGTCGCGTGGGGGGTGAGCACGCAGTATGCGTGCGTGCGTGCGTGTGTGTGTGTGTGTGTGTAGGAGGAGCACGCATGAGCAGGCGATATCTTATCGCTGCTCACTGAAGCGTAGCTCCCCCTTTCAACTGTACTCTACTGCATTTTGGACTGCTGTCATAGACAGCTCCAGCAGGCATTGGAGAACAGCGGCCGTGCCTGCAAACACACTGACTGAATTGGAAGAGGGCTGCCACACCTCCGAAAACTCGGATGATGGCACTATGTTTCTTGCACATGTGTGCAAGTAAACATAATGACTTACAGGCTCAGAGCAGTTCTCCTTTAAATGACAAAGAACCTCTGTACGCAAACACTGAGGCAAGGGTCACCCCAAAGGGCATTTGGCTGGGAAGCCAAGTTTCAAGAAAATGCAAAATCACACATGCCCCCACAATGCAAAGCATCATTGTCTCGCATATGAAAATCACCCAAAGTTTGTTGGTCCACTACAGATTGGTCTGGTTTGTTCAGTGTTAACAGACAGACATGTGGTGCCCTTGTTGCGACTCACTGTCTGTTTGCCTCAGTGAATGACAGTTACCGATAGTGTGCCTTGCATATGCGTGAACCTATTGAACAAAATTGAGAGCAAAGAACTCAGCGCAACACTGAGGTGGCTCAGCAGATGGCTGGGAAGTTGTTTCAGCCAGCAACACAAAATCACATGCCCCACAATGCAAAGCTGTGTGATTTTGCAGTATTTTCTGAAACTTGGCTTCCCAGCCGAATGCCCTTTGGTAACCCTTGCCTCAGTGTTTGTGCACAGAGGTTCTTTGTCTTTTAAATAGTTTTTTTATTTTAATGGGTTCACCGCAATATATCCAAGGCACACTGCCTCTAGGATAGCTGGTCCATTCCACTGGGGTGTCAAACAGACGAGGCATACCGATGAGTCCTGGTAGGATGAAACACGTGTCTATGTCTTCTGTTAGCACCCTTTGCAAACTGTGTGAGAGGCCTTTCGGCACCGTGCAATTCTGCTTAAAGTTGAACCAGCATAACATTCTGTGGTGATTTGCATATGCAGCCCATGATGCTTTGCATTGTGGGGGCATGTGTGATTTTGTATCTCCTTTAAATACTGTTTCTGTAACAATTTTTAAAATATTATAAAAACCCCACACAATGTGAACAGGGCTTTAACTTAGTTCAAAATATACATTAGAAATTTTGATAAAAATTTACTTTTGGAAATGGTCAGAAGATATTTGTGGCTGTTTGTTTTATTTAAGACTAAACACATTCTTTTCTAGTTTAGAAACAGGAAAGTGATGCACAGAAAAAGATTTGAATAGTTCATCTGGTCTGCCTCATGGTTCTGTATTTTATTTATTTAGTTGAGGATCGGATAACACCTTTGAGCACAAGTGCTCTTTTCCAAAGGTTCCACGTCAGTTACAAACGTGAAAAAAAAACACTGAGACACATGAACTACATTAGTGACAAATAGATAAATTGGCATAGGTAAGGTATATACTACAAGATTTCACCATCTCAGGGGGGAGCCAGGTCAAGTACAGACACTGGGGTTGCAAGTAAGGTATATCAGCATAGAGATTTAACAGAGGGCAAACAAGTCACATCATTATACAGTGAGGTAAGTGGTCATAAAAAACAATGGCAAAGAGATTTCAGTGCAAGTTCCTTTCTTAGGGAATTCTTAAATGGTGCAATTTTGGGGAGGACCACTATGGATTCAGGGAGTTCATTAAACCACCGTGCCACTTGGATAGAAAATGTTCATCTACCCTGACTAGTTTTGCGAAAGGGGACTTGCAGGGCATGTTTGGACATACTCCTTTTGGTGTAGTTGTTGTTGACCGGGCAGAAGAGGTCACCAATTGCGGATGGAGTGAGGCTCAAGAGAGCTTTTTTACCAGCAGACAGGACTGGAATTTCAGCCTATCCTGCAAAGGGAGCCAGTTGGTAAGTGCATACAAGGAGCAATTATGTATAAGTCTATCAGCCCCACTTGCAAACCAACAGGCTTTGTTGAGGACCATTTTTAACCTGCCAAGTACTGAGTCACAGGCAACTCCATAGATCAGTAGACCATAGTCAATGAGGGGGGAGGACCGAACTAGAGACTGCCAGGCGTCTAGCTTCAGAGGTAAGATTAAAGCGTTGTCGGAAGAGAGCCCCTAATTTTCTGTTGGCCAGATTTGTAATGTTGTCAATATGGGTGGTATAAGAGAGGGTGTCATCCAGGGTGACACCTAGATATTTAAATGATTCGACCTGTTCAGTGGTAGCACCAAGTGAATTTTGGATAACCAGGGAGGGACTATTTTCTTTTGGTGAGACCCGGAGAACAGCATTGTCTTTGTCTTTATCTTTTTATAGTTCAGGACAAGTTTATTGTTCTCAAACCAGTCCTCCACAGATTTAAAGCTAGATTGCAGGTCACAGGAAAGATCCCTGAGCTGTGGGTTATTATTTAAAATCACTGCATCGTCTGTGTAAAGTAACAGTTTGGAGACTTTCTACTGGGTTATCTTATCATGCTCTCTGTAATCGCCCTCCTCCAGTCTACTCACCCCTTTCCACACCTCCACTTCTGGTCTGATAACTCATTTATATTATTGCACTTCCATTTGAAGCCTGCTATTGTATTTGGCTTTGGCTTTGGAAGACCCCAGCCCCCCCCCCACCTTTTCCCATTTCCCCATTCTGGAGAAAAAACAAAACACCACACTTGTTTCTGGGGCATGAACAATTTTGGAATAGCTGGTTCAGGTTATTGCAATACCAATTAAAAACAAGAAAACTCACATTCTAGTAGTGCAAGGAAGGGGGTGCTTCGGCAGGCTGTCTGGCCCCAGACAAAACACAACAAAACAAGAGATTGCAGCACTCCTGGAACATACTTGGTAATGCATGGTCCTGGTTTAGATACAGGTGCATTTATTGCTCAATTAGTATTTTGCAGACGTGGAACTGTGAGCAGCTAGGAGCCAAGACTAGTACTTCAGATGCCCCAGCACTTCATGCTGCTAAGCTTTGTCAGGGGGCCCTTTTAACACTGGCAAAAATTGCAAAATGCTGAAATGTTCCATATTTTAATCCCTGACCATTCTTCAATCAAGTTTTACTAATAGATTCGACTTGCAGAACAACAGAGAGAAATGAGGGACAAGTGAAAGGGGAGAAGTTCTGTAGTAACTGCAGTGTGGAAAAAGGCAAGGGGGGGGTAGGAAGAAAGGGTTAGTGAAGGAATCAGGGTGTGGAGGAAGAAGGGTGGAGGGTTTGGACAGGGGTTCACCATTAGGGCATATGAATTAATGGTGGTCCCCTTGTGGTGTCTCTTTGTACCAAAAGTAGTGAAGGTACCAATCACCACTGTATCATTTTGTTTAAATTCATGATAGGGACTCTGCTTGTTGGTCCAGCTCAAGATACAGACAAGAAGATCTAGAGAGAGAGGGAAACAAGAGAAAAAGAAAAGAAAGCCAAAACATACTGTACATATTGCATTCTGATGATTGTTCATAGCATACTACTTCAGTTGACATGCACGAGCCAATCAAAACCAAGAGAACTGTACGGTAAAAACTAAATTCTCACTTAAAAATAAACTGATATAACCTTTTCCACTATCAAGGGCTCTAAAACAGATTTAAAATGCAGTTGAGAAAAAGGGGGCGTGAGGTCATGCTTATAAAGGTTTTTGATAAAAAACACATTCACCCAAACAGGAACACCCTGGTCCGATTAAGCATATGGTGCAACTCACAGGCGTGTCGGTTGCACCATGCAGTCTGGGGACCCTGCACCTATTCCAAGAGAGGCAGGGTCCCTAGCACCTATGCCTGCAACTTGCGGCAGCCACAGGCTAGCACCAAGAGAATGGTGCACTGGATCTGGGTGCTGCAAGTCATGGCACACAATTAACTGCCCCCCGACCCCCTCACCCTGTAACGCACCTGAACTTACCTGGGGGCATTGGGAGGGTGGCTGGTTGGCACTGGTGATCGGGGAGCATGTCAAATCAAATCAAATCAAATCATTCTTTATTTATATAAGGCGCCTTTCTTAAACCAGGGTGCCTGTACAATATTACATACAACAATAAATAGTTGAAACAGCATTAAGATATTCAAAAATCATTATAGGCTTTACTAAAAAGGTAGGTTTTCAAAGCTCTTTTAAAACTTTGGACAATGGACCTGGGATTCCCAGAATTCTGGGGGAGTGGGGGCATGACTGTGTATGGGGGCGTGCTGGGCACTGATATGTCATTTCCATGGTGCTGTGGGGGGGCATCTATCGATGTGCCAGGATGGATGCCTCTTAGATCACCTCCTAGCTGGTCCAACCCTGCTATGACATTGCCTGTTCTGGAAAGGCGTAAGTAGGTTACGGCAGCCGCCCTTCTGGAATAGAGTGCAGTTGCTACTGTAACCCACCCTTGCACCATGCCGCTGCAGGTTGCAGGTGTAGTGGGTGGCATAGCCTACTTTTGGCACAACCCTGAACCCACATGTGGCAAGTTGCAAGGCACCTTCCGGAATAGCAACTTGTGTTATGCCTGGTGAAAGGTACGATTTGCACCATGGGGTTCGGCGTAAATCACCCTGCACCAGGTGTAACCTGTCTTGGAATCGGGCCCCGAAGGACTTAATTCTGGAATGCTTTTGACCTACAGAAAGGGTCAAATCCTATTCTTGGATCAAGCCATTTGGTGTTAGTGTCCCAGTGGTGAATATCTAAAAACATTTGTGTTGCAAATGTTTTTTTCAGACAGATCCACCTATCTTGTCAATTTTAATCCTCTTGATTCCCATAAGTTTCATTTTTTTGGGATTCGATTGGTAGGGTGACAGAAAGTGGGTGCCCACAGGAGAGTCATCTGTTTTGTTTTTTTATATCTCTGATGTGCTTTTGTATTCTCTGGTGTAGCGATCTTATGGTTCATCCTATATACATCATGGAGCATGGACACCATAAACCACAGACCACAGATCCTGTTCTGTGGGTTATGAATTCTCTTGTTTCTACTTTTCTCTCATACCCTGTAACATTTGGCGGTGACAGTTAACACACACTGAACATTTGCCACATTTATGCCTTCCTGGTGGTTTACTTGGTAGCAAATTGTAAAGTTGTCTCCGATCACTAGAGGGCACAAATCTACTGTGTACTGTTTTATCGTCTATGTTGGGTGCCTTCTGAAAGGAGATTAAGGGTCCAACCCATGCTAGAGTAGAATCATATTTCAGTATGGGCCAGTGTTGTTTTATTATTGCCCCAACCTGTCCTGCTAGGCCATTAAATTCTGTCACAAAACAAATTCTTTCCTCATTTGGGTTTGATCTATTTTTCAGGACAAGTAATTCAATTCTGTTGGCTCCTTAGCTCTCTCTAATGCATTTTCCAGAATTTCTAACTCATATCCTCTCTCCAGGAATCTAATTTTAGTTCCTGAGCTTGCTTACCAAAGTCCAAATCAGAGGAGCAGTTTCTTCTTAAGCTAAGAAACTGACTGTAGGTTGTAGATCTAATCAGTGACTTTGGGTAAGAGATGTTGGCCTGCAGTGATGGGTTAGTTGCTGTGGGCTTTTGATACCCCTTTGTGACAACTTTTTGATCCTCACCTACTGACAGGGTCATATCTAGAAAGTTCAAACTAATTTCACTGATATTTGCAGTGAATTTAAGGGCAAGAGAATTTGTGTTTAATCAGACAATAAATGCTTCTGCATCTTCCCTGGAACCATCCTGCACATAGACCACATTATCAATAAAATAATGCCATCTGATGACGTGGTCTGTGTGTGGGTTGTTGGCAGTATAAAATATTGTCTGCCTTGTGCTCTGGCCTGTCCTAATCTACACACCACTAGATCTGCTCATACTGGGGGTTTGCATCTACCTTTTTGTAGGACCTGTTTTATTTATTTATTTAGTTTTTGTTTACCAGATAGGTGCACTAGCCATAGACATGACTATTTTCAGGCATGACCCGGGAGGATACAAAACAACAAATACAGGGATGACATTCCAAATACAAGTACAACAAAAAAAAATCAGTACACCAGTTTACAAGTAGGTTGCAAGAAATTAGCTAAAAACAAGGAGGTTATGGTAACAGTGCAGAAAAATATGGAGCAGTACAAAAACAAAATTCAACCACAGTTTGCATAGAGAGAAACATGAAATAATAACATTTTCAGCACTAATAAGGGATTGAAAAGCTAACTTAAAGGAGGGATATTAGTAAGTGATAGAAGTAGGAGACTCGGAAAGGAGAAGTAAAGGAGAAGTGCAAAGGGGAGGTAAAGGAGAAGTGCTTAGTGTGTAGGCGACAGATAAGAAAGAAGAGGTAAGACTGGGGTGAGAAGGGCTAGGGAGGTTTGAAACAGGAGCATTTGTGAGAAGTTTCAAAATAAGTATGTAGACATTTTTTAAAAGATGCATGGGATGTTGATTGATGCAAGGTTAGTGGAAGGGAGTTCCAATATTTGGGGGCATGGCAGGTGAAAGCATTAGCACCTTTAGTGGTGCAGTGTCTAGGGATGAAAACAGGGGCCTGGACCATGGAACGCAATCCATAGCATGGAATCAGGTTTTGGAAAAGGTCTGCTAGGGATTTAGGGATTTGTAGATGAATCATGTTGTCAATGACAGAGCCATAAGCATGTAGCCTTAGTTCAGCAAGAGGAAGCCATCCCAGGTCAGTACAGAGGAGGCAATGGTGTTTCAGCCGGTGTGAGGAGGAGGCATAGTGACAGATGTTGTTATATGTAACACCCCATTTCCTAAGGATCGATTTGCATGCAGAAACATATGTTGCAGTCCCATAGGTAAGTGATGGTAGGAGTATGCCACGGGCAATGGCAAGCCTAGCAGAGGGAGTGAGCATATAGCTAGTTCGGTAGGCTATTCCTAGTTTGGCATGTACCTGTTTGCAAGTTAGATTGATGTGTAAGTCAAAATTTAGTGCTGGATCAAGGGTAATACCCAGAAATTTAAATGAGGATACTATCCCAACTACTGAACCATTTAAGGAGGTGACTTTGAATTGAGAATGGGCATGCTTTAGTTTCACAGTTGATCCAAAGAGCATTGCTTGGGTTTTAGACTCACTTAGTACAAGTTTGTGAGTAAATAGCCACTTTTGTATTAGCTGAAAATCAAGAGAGAGTCGTTTGTTAATGTCATCAATGCTTTTAGCACTAGCATACCGTACAATGTCATCAGCATATAACGGGAAGGCTGTCCTGTGGAGGTCAGCGGAGATGTTATTTATGAAAAGTGAGAAAAGTAAGGGCCCAAGGATGGAGCCTTGCAGCACCCCAATATTTATGATGGTTTTGTCCGAGAAGGTAGAATTGTATTTCATAATTTGAGACCTATCAGCTAGGTAGTTTCCAAACCATCCAACAACGTTAGTTGTGAAACCTAGGGATCCCATGGTGGTTAGAAGGATGGAGTGATCAACTAAGTTGAACGCCTTAGTCATGTCAATGAAAACTGCACCAATGAGGAGGCCGGAGTCCATAGCCACTTGAGTATCTGATGTGAATTTGAGGAGGACAGTAGTGGTGCTTTGTCCTTTGTGAAAACCATGCTGGGCAACGGTGAGTAGATCATGCTTCTGTAAGAAGTTGATTGTCTGGGCAGCTACAAGCTTCTCAAGGATTTTATTCAGGACAGACAGGATGGCAATGGGCCTATAGTTAGAGGGGTCTTTACAATCTCCTTTTTTAAAGACTGGAGTAATTCTAGCTGTTTTCCATATGTCCAGGATGTAGCCCTGGCACAGGGAGAGCATGAAAATCCTGGCTAGGGGAGCAGCGATGAAAGGGGCTGCAATCTTAAGTAGCCTGGGCTCTAGATTGTCCGAGCCAGCTGCTGTACAGTCCAAGATACTGTTTAGCAATCTGAGCACTTCACATTTTGTGATTGCTTTTAAAAAAAATTGAGGACCGTTTACAATAGGTCGGGTAGATATACTTGGTTGGGCAGGGAAAGAGGAGGTGTAGTTGGTTAAGTCCGAGAATTTATAGTTGAAAAAGTTTGCAATGGTTCTGGGATTATTACAGTGTACCCCATCAAGAGACATGTTGTTAGGGGTGGATGCTAGATTAGAACCAAGAAAGAATTTAGTATGTGACCAGAATTTTTTGGGGTCACTATAGGAGTTGGTCAGTAGGTCTTTGCAGTATGTGCTCTTGGCTTTTTTGATGTCCTTTTTGCAGGCATTTTGCAGAGCCCTATAGTTGTTGAGGTCAGAGGCTAGCCTTGAGTTTTTATAACGGAGCCAGCTTTTGTCCCTCAGCTTAAGTTTAGCTAATAGGTCAGCTTGCAACCATCGGGTTTGTCTATTTTTTACCCTGTGGGTTATGAGTTTGCAGTGCTTATCTTGGTGCTCTAGGAAGTGTTTCAAGAGCAGGTCCAGGGTGGCCTGAACATCATTGGATAAGAGAATTAAGAGAATGGGGGTTCAATCAGTAGAAGCAATGTTGTTCAGGAAAAACTGAGGGTCAAAGTTTGCATAGTTGTGGAAAGTAATGAAGTGAGGTCCTGTCTGGGTAGGCCTGCCTTTTCCCCAGATACAGTACTTTGGGGAGTGATCAGTGATGGCATCTGGCAGTACTCCAGAGGCAATTACATTTTCAGGGTGATTGGTCATTATCCAGTCTAGTAGCGTGTTGGAGCAAAGGTTATTTTTGGTAGGTTCACCTATAGGCTGGTGTAGGTTATACTGTAACTCTGCAACTTGGTCATTATTATTGTTTGGTTACTGCCCAGCCAATTTATGTTTAGGTCCCCAAGTATAAGGACCTCGTTTCTTCCGACAAGGCATGTGATTTGTTCCAATAACTCATCTAGCCCTACTTGCCCATTTGTAGGGGGATTGTAGGCACACACGATGTGAAGTTTTCTAGTACCAAAAGTGAGCAGGACATGAAGTGCCTCACAGTGGCATAGGGCAGATGTCTTAACAGCAGAGACATCAAGGTGATCTCTAAAGTAGACAGCTGTTCCACCTCTTTTGGGTGCAGTTCTATCAAGTCTCAGAAGGTTATAGTGGGGAAGGGGGCATATAGAATCTGGTATGGCAGGTTTTAGCCACGTCTCGGTTAGGCATATAATATCAGGTTTGTATAGGGTGGTCCAGGATTCAAGCTCAGTAAGATTGTGAGCAAGGCTCCTGGTGTTGTGATGTGCTATGATAAGACCTTTGGCATAGGTGATAGCGTCAGGTAGGACATTAGATGGTCCTGGATTTAATTGAACATCATCTGAGAGTAGGATAGCAAGTAGGAGAAAGTACCATAGCTTGTGGTGCATGAAAGAACCACGGGCATGTAGGTGCAGGTGGCATTTCTTATGTACATGGGCAGCTAAGTGTTTCCAGATCTTATTTAGTAGCACTGGGGAGGGGTCAAAACAGGGGGCAGGAAGTATCAGGAGATTAGAGTAGTAGTAATCCTGGAATGCAAAGTAGGGAGGGGTTGCTTTATTTTGGAGTGCCATAGGTATGGACAAGAAGAGTAGTGGTAGTGTGATCAAAAGAGACAGTAACATCAATGGGGTCATTTTAAATAGAGTTATTATGAGGTTGTGACTAACAGCTTAAGGCCCCAATGAGGTTGAGAGGCTGCCGAAGAATGGTTAACTTATTAGGGGGTCTGGCCAAAACTTCACAAAGAGTGATTCAACTAAGACGCAACTAGGTAGTGGGGGTTCATGCAGAGTAGCAGGCGAGATGGCAGTCACACTAGGCTAGCAGGAATAAAGACAGAAAGAAAACTTGTGCAAGGAAAAACAGGCACTGCAAGCAGTCTAGGTAATACTGGGATCTTTAGCCAGTAAGTAATTTAATCCTGCCAGAAAGGGTGGTATAATAATAGGAGCTTGGGGGAACTTTCCACCTCTGAGATTAATTTCAGATCAGGCCAGATTATTAAGGAAGCCAATGAGGAGAGGGGGAGGACCGAGAGGGAGGAGTTACAGTGTATTTAATGGAGGCCTGGGAGGGGGTGGGGCAGCGGGAGAAAAACCCTGTGTAAAGGCAAAAGCAGCTATGGGCTCAGCTTTGAAAAACGGCAGAGAAAAGGCACTGAAATCTCAGTCCATAGTCCAGAGAGTCGAAGGGAAAGGAGCACCAATCGGCAAGGCAGCCCACGGCTGGCAGACCGATCAGTGAATCATGACAAGCCGCTAATTCAACTGTGAAGAGCCCCAGTGGAGAAATCCAAGAGAAGCTAGTGGAAGCAGCATGTACCTGTGCTTGCAGTCTGGGCAGGGGCCAGGCAGGTGGCCAGGAGTGGATCGATGTCCTGGTGTGCGGCGGGCGGCGGCCGGCGAGATGGCCGTTCTGCTCCACCTCAGGATGTGGGGGCACCACTGAAGCAGAGAATGCCTGAAGAAAGAAGGAGACAGAAAAATATATCATTAGAGGAGCTGTAGTCACAGAGACCTGGGAAATCGGGGTGGGGGCGGTGGCAGACTGTCAGCAGGGGTGGAGGTGATCTAAGTTAGAACAAAAGGACAAAGGACAGAGGTTTAAGATGGATGGGGGTGGGGTCCTAGGTACAAGTGAAAGGAAGTGGGTAATTTGAAACAGGGGCCAGAGGTCCGGGGGGGGGGGTAAGGAAAGCAGTTAGACTATGCAGATAGGAAGAGATCTAGTGAAACAGAAAAAGTGAGCGAATTTTAGAGAAATTCAGGAGCAGGCAGGGTAGGGAAAGTTGTAAGCAGGTAGAGAGATTCAACAGCAGACAGGTTAGGGAAAGTTGTAGACAGGTAGGGTTGTCAACAAGGAGATAGAGCAAGGAAGGGTAACAGTTTCAAGCAATCACAGCACTTTTAGTTATTTAAATTCGGCAGATAAAAATCAGGCTAGCAATGTAACAGAAACAAACTTATACACTTAAAAACAACAGTACATCAAAACCCTGTGTAAAGGCAAAAGCAGCTATGGGCTCAGCTCTGAAAAATGGTTGAGAAAAGGTGCTGAAATCTCAGTCCATGGTCCAGAGAATTGAAGGGAAAGGCACACCAATCGGCAAGGCAGCCCACGGCCGGCGGACCAATCAGTGATCATCGCGGAGGAGTTGCACCAATCAGAAGAGCCCCAGTGGAGAACGAAGAGAAGCTAGTGGAAGTGGCATGTACCTGTGCTTGCAGTCCGGGCAGGGGGGCCAGGCAGGTGGCCAGGAGCAGATCGATGTCCCGGTGTGTGGCTGGCGGCGGCCGACGAGATGGCCATTCTGCCCCACCTTAGGATATGGGGCGCCACTCAAGCAGAGACTGCCTGTGCTTGCAGTCTGGGCAGGGGGGCCAGGCAGGCAGCCAGGAGCAGATCGATGTCCCGGTGTGCGGCGGGTGGCAGGCAGCGAGACGGCTGTTCAGCTCCGCCTCAGGATGTGGGGCACCGCTCAAGCAGAGACTGCCTGTGCTTGCAGTCTGGGCAGGGGGGCCAGGCAGGCGGCCAGGAGCGGATCAATGTCCCGGTGTGCGGCGGGTGGCGAGACGGCCATTCTGCTCTGTCTCAGGATGTGGGGCGCTGCTCAAGTGGAGACTGACAGAGAGTCTGGTTGTATCACGTTATTAAGTTGTGGAATGAACTGCCTGACTCATTTTTAGTTACTGCTTCATTGTTTTTAAAAAATGTTGAAACCAACATTGTCGTAGTCTCTGTCAATGCTCATGTTTTAACTTGTGAAAACTTTGCATATTGTAACTTTCTTTTTTTTTTACCTCTTGGGTCACCCATGAAAATGGGCATTTGATGCCCTCAGGTTTTATCTGGTTACCAAAATTTTAAAATAAATAATAAATAAAACCATCATTCATTCCCAGTCTCCAAGGAACAAATTAGCAAAGGTGGGAGCCATTGCTGCCCCATTGCTGTCCCCTTAAGATGTAGCTAGAACTGGGTATTAAATTCAAAATAGTTGTGCTTCAGCACAAAAGCCAGAGATTCTAAGATACAGTCAACTGGGAAATTTTCACAATGAGGGGCTGTTCCCCAAGAAGAACTCAGATGCCTCCAGGTTGGCCCCATGTTTAAGTGATGTATACAAAGATTCCATATCAACTCCCATCCACATGTAGTTCTTATTCCTGGTAAGGTCTTGAAATTTTTCTAGAGTATGCATTATGTCTCAGTGATAAGAGTTGAGACCATCAACACATGTCTTTAAGAAAAAAATCTACAAATTTGCGTAAGTTGTTAGGGAACCTATTCCTGACACAATCGGACAGCGTGGAGGGTCTGTGAGTGTGAGACTCTTAAGTATTTTGGGCAAGATATAAAATGTTAGAATATGAGGGGAGTCACTCCAGGTAAAACTGAATTCATCTTCTGTAATGGATGGATTCTTGCATTTTTGCCCCTTTCCAACAACATGTTTAGCAGGTTTTTCTTAAAGACAAGGGTGGGGTCTGATGGCAAAGGTCTATAATTCAAAGTATCATTTAGAAGTTCCAAGACTTTTCTAATGCAGAATTCCTGTGTCATACAGTGTTTTCCCCTGTGATGGCTTTTTTTAAAACCAACCCTTTCACATTTTGTAATTCTTCTAAAGTTTTCAATTCACGTGTTGACAAGTTATTATAGTGAAATTCTACATTATTTTCAAACAGTTTGCCTACTTTTGCACATGGTGTTTTTTGATTTTCCAATGGTTTAATTATGTTGTTGGAGATCATGGGGCAACGCAAGGACTTACTTTTAAACATTTTCTTCCTAAGCCTGTTAAAATCCTCACTATTACATGCAAAATTGATGTTATTAACATTCCCCAACCACTCACTCATTAATTCATTAACATTCTCATCTAGATTTGAATTAGGAATTCCAGGATTTAACATATCAGAGTCCTCTAATCCTGTGCTGGAATTTAACATGGGTTATGAATTACCTTGGCTTTCACTTCAAGTTCCTCTTGCTGGAGTTATGTAATGTCCGATGTATCCTCCACAAGATTTAACAATAAATCAGCATCCTCTGTCATTCCTGTATCTGTACGTTCTCAGAAATCCACTTCAAAGCTCATGTTGTTATTTATTGCCCCTTTATTGTCAAACTACTCCTTCAGTCTAATTTTTCAAAAAGTTTGCAGATATCCACTTGAGTTTTAAATTTATCGTGCCCCTGTTGAGGTGACAACGATAATACTCTTTTCAGAAGTGACTTGTGTGCCAGAGTGAATTTGAAAGTGGAAAGATTATTTTTTTCTTGGCCTTGTTGTGACCTGCTCTCCTCACTGGTTTGCTCCCTGTGGTCTCTTCTCCCCTCTTTGTTTTCCTCTTACTCTGGGATGTTTTTGGTGTGTTTTTTTTTTTCACTTGGGTTTCCCCTCTTGTCCCTAAAAAAGTGACCAATTTACTGTTTGGATGACTTTTTGGCTCTTCAGTTGAACTCTTAGCTGACCCCATGATGAAAGTTGGCAGAGCAAAGTGTCAGGACACCTGAAGTACTAGCCTTGGCTCCTAACTGCTCACAGTCCAATGTCTGCAACATGCTAGTTGAGAAATAAATGCACCTGCATCTAAACCTTGTCCGTGCTTGTGAGTTTCTTACATGAGTTCTGCAGCTTCTTGTTTTGTTACCTCGATGCCAAAACCAAACAGGAGTCAATCCCCCCAAACCAGGGAGGCCACAGCCTCCAGAAGAGGCCTGCTACTGTCACCCCACTCCACTAGGTGGTGGGTAGGTCATCCTTTGATTGCACTCCTCCCCAAACCGAAAGGGTATACCGCGTACAGGTGACTGTGATCGAGCGCTTACAAAAAGAGTGATTCAATCATGGTGCCTGTGTACAGGGCTACCTGGCAGGGTAGCGAGCAGATACTGGGGTGGGCAAGGTAGGGTGAACAGATGTACACGCATATACATGCATGTGGGGGGAGGTAGGGGAGGGAAGGTATGTGGGAGGGGGTGTGGTGGGCAGCTGCCAAGCTGGACCACTAGCATGTTGGGGTGGGTGGTCGCTTGGGAGGTGTAAGGTTCGTGTCTGGCATGGTGCATTTTTTTTTTGCTGGAGGGTGGCTTTGTATTTTTCCAAGTTTTTCACCCCCAGACATGCACCCCCCTGGAGTTGAGAATCTATTAGTAGGGGGGTGCTTTGGTGCCGCCCCTGCATTAAAAAAAACACCTATAGGTCTTGAGCACCCTCTTCATCCTTGCCGTGAGTGTATATTGCCGAAATTCATTTTCGGTGATGTAGACTTGCCGTAATGGCAATCGCTATTCTGCGATCGCTGTTATGACATGGAACCTTTTGAAAGGGATGGCATTCCCCCCACACCCAATACCTATTAAACTTCTATCGTCCAAATGTGTTACAAGAAGTGTGATGATGTGTGACAAATGGGAAAAATGTGTGACATATCATGAAACGTAACATTACAAGTTTAGAACACAGTGGATATCAGACGGCCCACTGGTGCAGCTATAGTGCTACTGCTCATGATGCTGGTGACCCAGGTTTGGGAACAGACCAGGGTTGCTAGAGGGCCAGCTGGGTGCAGGTGGATTGAGCGGCTCTTGCACACTCTCCACCTCCGGGGAGGATGCTGTGTCTCCGGTGTAGTGCTCCTTGGTGACCACAGGATGTACTACCACCGGAGGCCACATAGAGGACAGGAGGCATGCTGGATGCATGGCATTCTTATACTGCAGTGTCACTGTGCATCATGCCTCCCACAACCACTACAGCTAAGATACCTGTCACTGGACCAGCTGGATACAGCCCTCCTTGCACCGCTGCCAATGCATATTTGATCCAAAGCTGCCTCCCCAGACACTAAACAAGGTGTCCAAAGGGGTAAGAAGAGACCCTGGAGGCCCCACCCTGGGGTGAGCCGGGGGGGAACACTGGGTGAGGTACATCCTGGAATCAAAGATGATGGTGTTTGGGCTGAGGTAGGACTGATGGGGGGGACATCCAGGTGGGAACAAAAGTACACAATAGATATCAGTGCACTTATGTTTATGTTTTTTTTTCATATACATTTTGTACTGCTTAGCTGAAGCAGACAGGACTTTCCTAATCCCTGTCCCCGTTGAACCCCACCATCTCTAACCTCCCCAAGCTTACTTGTCCGGCACGGGTAACCCCTGTGAATTGCCCCCAATAGTGGGGTCAAAAGGGGGAGGCCGTCCTTTCCCTCAAGATACAAATCCAGCATCCTGGCTGGCAGAGTGCTTGTGATGGAGCAGGTGGGGATCGGTGCACAGAATGTCAGGTATGCTTGCCTCACCTACCATTTTCCACCAATTTTCTCCCAGTGCCCCATGTTGGGCATCACTCTGGCAAGTGTGTGTGGAGATATGTGCATGCTGCGGAACCTGCAGCTCCATCTTTCATTGCCGCTTGCCAGACCTGCCCTTCCACCGGGCCTCCACCTGGTGGCAGTCTTTCCCTGCCGGGAGAGAAGAGTAGTTTATTGGGCAGTGATATGCCAACAACTGTAAGGGCCCCCCTGCAAAATATTTTGTGGAGCCCACCTCCTCACCAATAAACTGAAAATAACCATTAGCACATATGAACATTTTATACCTAAGTGTTTTTGTGTTAGTCCTGCTGAGCATCGGTTGTTTAACCATGTGGCCCCATCCCCCTTGCTAGCACCATGATCAAGGAACTGAACAATGTAATTTGTTCCGGCTCCTCCTGAGGACACCAGCACCAAGATTAGATGTTTTGAGTAATGGGCCCTTTTGCTTGTTTGTTCCGTACACCCCTCAACCACATGAAACTGGATCTGGAATCTTTTAACACCACTACTGACAGACGCAGTTTCAAATGGATAAGCAATTTCCAAAGAGAAACGTGCAAGTTTGTTTGTTAGAAAAGGTTTTCTTAATGATGACCTCTGAAGCAGTGGGCCCCCTAACAGTGTGGGCCCTACTGCAACTGCAGCTCTTGCACCCTCCTGGTCATGGTCCTGCTATTGGGCACTCGATCTCCTACTCCCCCAGCCACCCCCCAGCAACCCTAGATCCCTCTCATTTCTGGGTCACCGGCATAGTGGGCGGTAGTTCTGCTGTTGCACTACTGGACTGGCATCACTTATGTTTATGTGTGTTGATAACTGAACATTATAGATTATTATGAATTTCTGCTTTAAAGCCTCAAATGGGCAATCTAGAATATCATCTTCTCCCCATATGACAGAGGGTTTCTGAGAGGTTTAATGAATGACATACCTCATAATGCATGCCAGTTAAGAGGTCTGCCACACTCTACCTTACCAGTCTTCAGTCAAATGCACTTCAAGCCTACTTGTTTTTCTCCTGTACCAGGCTTCCCAGAGGTACGAACATACGAAATTTGCCAGCAGATAAAGGCCTAGTGGTCTATCAAGTCTGCTCGAATGTGCAGCTAGCACCCCTTATTCTGCAGCTGCCCCTCCCTTCCACCCTTCCCCTTCATTAACCCTCCCCCTTGTCCTGTCCCATCCCCTTTTGAAGCAGTCCACTGTTCTATTGCATACCACTTCTGCAGGTAACGCATTCCACTCAGCCACCACCCTCTCTGTGAAAAAGCGTCTCCTCATCTCCCTCCTGAACCTTCCTCCCTCCAGTCTCATATCATGGCCCCTGGTGGCCCTCTCCTCACTTACTTTGAACAGCCCCTCTGTACCCATCTTGTTTATTCCTTTCATGTATTTAAAGGTTTCAATCATGTCACCCCTGTCCCTCCTCTCCTCCAGTGAGTACATGTTCAACTTCTTCAACCTCCTCTCGTATGATAAGTCCCCCAGCCCCTTGATCATCTTTGTCACCCTGCGCTGCACCCCCTCCAATAACTCAATGTCCCTCTTCAGATACGGGTGCCAGTACTGCATGCAGTACTCCAGGTGTGGTCTAACTAATGACCTATACAGTGGCAGAATCACCTCCTCCCTCCTCGAGGATATACCCCTTGCAATACAACCCAGGATTATGTTGGCCTTTGCAGCTGCCTTCCTACATTGTGCCGAGTTGTTCATTGACCCTGTAATGAGCACACCCAGATCCTTCTCCTCCTCTGTCTGGGCTAGCTGCACTTCCCCCAGCTGGTAACTCCTCCTTGGGTTCTTCATCTCAAAATGCAGCACCTTGCACTTTTTGGCATTAAACCCCAGTTGCCAGGAGTCTGACCCGGTTTCAAGCTTTGCCAGATCATCCTGCAACCCCTGCCATCCCCTTAGGTCATCCACCACCGTGCCTACTTTGGTATCATCAGCAAACAGACTGATCTTGCTCTTGATGTCCCATGATATGTCTGCAATGAATATCCCAAACAACACTGGTCCCAACACGAGCCCTGTGGAACACCGCTCGTCACTGCCCTTGGGTGTGAGAGCTCCCCACCCACCACCACCACCACCACCCTCTGTTGCCTTCCCTGAAGCCAGTTTCCTACTCAGCTCACCAGCTTTGCACCCGCCCCTGTGCCTACTAACTTCCTTCCCAGCCTTCCATGCAGCACCAAGTTGAATGCCTTACTGAAGTCCAGATACAGGACATCCACTGCATGGCCCCTGTCCAGTTGCCTAGTTACCCAGTCATAGAACTCCACCAGGTTGGTTTGGCAGGATCTGCCACGTGTAAACCATGCTGTCTGCTGTCTGTAGTCCTTTGGCCTCTGGGAGGCCACCAACCTCTCTCCTTCAGGACAGTCTCCATTAACACACGATGGATGTGAGGCTCACTGGTCTGTAGTTTCGGTTCATCCTTGGGGCCACTCTTGTGGAGGGCACCACATGAGCCATCCTCCAGTCCTGAACATTTTTATTTAGTGAGGCATTAAATGAGGTCTGCCAAAGGTCCTGCAAGGACCTCTGCCACTCCTTCAGTACCCTGGGTGGATGCCATCTGGGCCTGGCGCCTTGTCCACCCTCAGTGCCTTCAAACCCTCTCGAACTCTGCCTCCATGATTTCCCATCTGTCACCACTTTCCCCTGCTTCTGCCATTTCTCCCACCTTGGGTGTCACCCCTCTTCTATTTAGTAAATACTGAGCAGAAGTACTCATTTAGTGCTTCTGCCTTATCGCACCTGCTTACACCCAACCCCGCCTCCTTCCTAATCCTTACTATGTGGTCCTTACAGCTCCTTTTCTCCTGATGTACTTAAAGAAGTCCTTCTCCCCCTTCTTAATGCCTTGTGCCAGTCTGAGTTCCATAGATGCTTTGGCTCCCCTTACTGCCCTTGTCACCTCCTTCAATTCTGTCAAGTACTCCTCCCTGTCCTCCCCCCTCCCTGTTTTCTTGTACTTTCTAAAGGCAGCTCTTTTCCTCCTTACCTTTTCCATGACCTCCTTGCTCAACCAGCTCGGTTTCTTAGTCCTAGCCTTCTTGCTCTAGGCTTTGCAGCAGGTTTTGGTTGCCTCCACTATCCCCAGCTTTATGAGCTCTCACCTCTGGTTAGTGTCCATACTAGATTGAATTCTGGCCAGATACCCTTTTACCACTTCCCCCATCCTCCCAAAGTTGGCCCTCCTGAAGTCCAGAACTCTTGTGCCAAATTCCACTCCTTCCTTGCCCATATCCAATGTGAGCCATACTGAGTGGTGGTCACTCCCTGACAGCGGTTCCCCCACTGCAAGTTCCTCACAAAGTCCCAATTTGCCAGCACAAAGTCAAGGGTATTCCCTAACCTGGTTGGTTCACTGACCATTTGCAGCAGGAAGCTGTCCTGGAAGGCATCCAGCAGTACCTGCTCCCTTCTGTTCCTGGTTGTTGGGGTGCTCCAGTCCACTCCTAGCATGTTGAAGTCCCCCACAATCACCACACTACCCTTCTCACAGGTCCTCCTGATCTGTCCCGCTAGTTCCCTGTCTAACTCCTCCGTCTGAGATGGTGGCCTGTACACCACTCCCATTCTAAGAATCCTATTCTTGGAATCCTGGATTTGCACCCAAAGTGACTCCATACTACCCTCCTCCCCTTCCTCCCTTACAGAATTCAGTCCTTCCTTCACATATAGTGCCACCCCCCCCTTTCCCAATCACCCTGTCCCTACGAAATAACCTGTACCCTGGTACAGACAGGTCACAGTCATTGTATTGGGTGGCCCATGTTTCTGTGATGGCTGCAATGTCCACCTCTCCCTCTGCCATGAGAACCTGTAACTGCAGTTTTCCTCCCAAGGCTCCTAGCATTAAGGGTAATCACCTTTCACCCTTTTCCCCTCCTCCCATCCTGCCCTCCTTTCCTAGCATCACCAATAGTACTTGCCATTTGTCCTTTGTCACTGTTATGGGGGGTAAGCTCATATGGTTTCCCAACCTGTGGTCTCTGCATATCTCTTCCCCAACTGCCACCCCCCACTCCTAGCTTAAATTCCCAACTTCCTCTATGTACCTCTCCATCCTCTGTTTCAACACTTTCTTTCCTCCTCACTCAAGTGTAGTCTGTCCTTGGCATAGAGATTACTGTCCTCCCAGGTCCTCCCACCCCCCAACAGCCCATACCCTTTAGCACAACACCAGATTCTTAGCCATCCGTTAAATTCCTCTATTCTCAGCTTTCTTGTTGTGCTTGCCTTTGGCACCGGAAGTATCTCTGAAAAAGTTACTGATCTTCCTGCCCCTCACATAATTGTGCTAGTTCCTCAAACCTCCTCTGGACTATATCTACTGTCTTGTCAGCCAGGTCGTTTGTCCCAAGATGTATAATTAAATGAGGCTTGTCCCTACCCTTCTAGCATATTTCAGAACAGATTGTCCCACCCTTTCCACTGTCATTCCTGGCATGGCCTCCACCCAAATCGACTATGCCTCTTCCCTTGCTACCCCACCTGACTCCTCTTAGTATTGAGTCCCCAGCACTAAGATTCCACCCTCTTACTCCTGCTTGCTTCCATTCATCTCTCTCTCTCATTTCCAGATCCTCTTCTTCCTCCTGCATTATTCCCCTTTTACCCAGTTTGCAATTCTCCCAGCAGAACTTCCCCCTGCTCCGGTTTGGTCCAGGCATTTATCAATTACTCCTCTAATTCATCATTTCCCTCCTCCACCTTCTTCCTCTCTAGCAGTGCAAAACTATTTTCTGAAGACCCTTCACAAATGCCCGCCCCCTCTCTTCATAGTAACCTGTTCTCTCCTTTCCACTCCATGACTTTTGCCACTTCTTTGCCTCCCCTCACAAGTCCCTATCTCCTCCCTCCATTTGTCTTTTGTCTCCTGACCTGGTTTCCCCGGCAATCATTCTTCCTGGCCTGTGCCCCTTTGTCTCTGCTTCCCTTCTTCTGACCCTCTCCTCACCACTGTTGGCTTAAATCGCCCTCCCTCCTCTCCCCTTCTTCCTCTCTCCAGTATTGGGCTAAACCCACCCCAATCTGCCTTGCCTGTCTTAGTTCCTCCTGCAGACCCTCAATCTCCTTTCTAAGTTTTCTCTGTGGTTTACACTAAAACATCCTCCCACACTTCAGGCAATTTTAGAAGATTGGTGCACCGAGTTTTGCAGCCTACCACCCCTACCCATTGCTGTCGTTGCCTCACCAGTGACCCCCACCCTTCCAGATGCAGGATACCAAACACTCCCCAAGTCTCCCTCTCCCCCCTCTATCAGTGCAAAACATTTTCTTTATTTCCCTTACCTCCTTTGTTGTACACGTTTAGATATATTGAGCAACTGCTTTTTATATTCTTATCCTTCCTATCCACACTCAAAAAGAGACTTTAAGTAGCCATTGCACAACCTTCTCCAAACTCCTACTCTTCCTTTCCCCAATGCAATATCAATGCGAAGGAGTAATAATGAAAGCTCCTAGATTTGCATTTACTTCCCTTCCACTGAGATAGCAGTCACCTCTTCACTTGCTGCTGTTCCTTTCCTGGATGTCTGCTTCTGCTATGACAGGTGCATCTCCTTTGCCTGTTTGAGGAAGTGATGTCAGAACCCCTAGTATAAAGGAAATAATGGACCTGGGGTAGGTGGGTTGAGGGGTTTGGGGGGCGTGGGACCAGCCCAAGTCTTCCAGAAACAATCAGGTAGCTGAGGCCTCTGGTCAGACCATTAGCACCCTTCCCCAACTCTGCACTAAAACTTTGCAGCTAGTGAAGCCAGCAACAATGAATCACAATTCTACTCAAAGCTCCCAAAATAGGTTTGCTACCCAAAGAAACAGGACTCCAATTCAAACAGCTTCACCAACAACACATCTAAATAGATTTGGAATTAGAAGATATAGGTCTCCAATTCAAAGAAACAGACCCAGTTAAATCACACCAATGATGTTTTAAAACAAAATAAATAGGCCTCTACAAATGCAGCCTGCCACACAGTGAATCAAACAAATGAGCCCACTTATAGCAACCAAAAACAGGTTTCAAAATTCCAACAGCACCAAACAATACCCTGCAAGCCCCTTAGTAGTAAGAAAGAAAAGAAATAACTTTCTACCAAGTAGAAACACAAGAAACAATGCAAAAACAACAAGAAGCTACTGTGCTGTAGATCTGATCCTGTTCCCCTTCTAGTTCCTTCTGAGGTAACCCATCCACCACAAGGTAGGCACAATAAAACCTTGTTTGCGTCCCTCCATCCCTGCCCAACCAAACTGAAATGGTCCCCCAGTAATTCCTGCTAGACATTTGCTCAGTGCATATCTGTACTTGTAGATTAAAAAAATAGCTGAACTGATGACTGATAGATGAATCCCGTCTGTGTGATAGAGCCCTGAGCAACCAGTTATGATCTCATGAGACACCACCATTCCCTGGACCACTCGACAACAGTCCCAGTTTCCTGATTTATCTTCTTACGTGATCACTGAATCCCTTTAGGGTCTAGAGTGTGGCTCCAGACCAACTATGGCAGCATCTGAGACCATACCGGGTAATAACCTGGCAGCAGGATCTTGATAGCCAACAAAGTTCATCTTGATTGTGTAAGTAATAAGCTGGAGTGTTGCCTGTGAGCCCATATCATTCCCTTCAACATGGAAGAACACTGCTTCCAGCACTCACAATTTCTTTTTGGCATGTTTGGTAGGGCAAAGTTGCTCCTACTGCATGCCCCGCTTCCCTGTCCACTGGACAATGATGTCACACCTGGCTATTCCCAGCTGGGTCCCACCTGCTCTTGCCTCTGCCCCCATCTAGGCCCAGAAACTGTAGTAAGACCCCAGTATCCATACTTGCACCGGTTGCCTTTTTCCTGCCATCTGGGAGGGAAACACATCTATTAGTTAGTAAGTATTATTATCATGCAGTTGCAAAGGTTGGATGTACTGCTTGTATGCATCCAGCTTCTACCTCCTGATTTACATAATCACCTCACCTGACAACCCAAGGCTTGCCACTGTGCTGGCAGCCCCGTCTGAAATAAGTAAGACTCATAACCTGTCAGGTCGAGTCCACAATACTCTGTCACCTTCAAAATCTTACTGAACTGATACATTGGTGAGCAGGGCCCTATCCTCATGGATGGGCACCTGACCTCCCATTCAAGGGTGGATTGTCCAAAAGTGTTTCAGTTTGCCCACTGGACAAACCTAACCATGGTTCAAGCTTCTTAGAGTCACTGACCCCTCTGTCCCCTTTCCCTTCTGATCAGTTTTTGAAAT
Source organism: Neoceratodus forsteri (assembly GCA_016271365.2). Lineage (NCBI taxonomy): Eukaryota > Metazoa > Chordata > Ceratodontiformes > Ceratodontidae > Neoceratodus > Neoceratodus forsteri. The sequence goes on from CM028137.1 coordinate 518,348,866, forward strand.
TGAATTTATTTTATTGGTTTCATAAACAAAACATGACTACTTATCAGTTTTTGACTACTGTACCCTAATCTGCACCTGAGCTAGTCCCCATGTGACATCCTTTTCCTGTAAGCCTGCTGCCCTATCTTCCTTTAAGTACATGACCAACTCATTTGCCCTGAAAGGCCCATAAAAAGCTAACAAAAAGGTGGCCCTAAAAAGCCTAGCCTTGAAATTACTTTCTGTGCAATGCCCACCAACCCACTTTGGCCTGTCCAAGTCCATTAGTGTAATAGGTCTTCTGCCATCTGGGCACACCAACAATTAATAGGCACAACCCTCCATAAATTTCCTAACCACAAAATTGTGCATCTCTTCACATTTACCAACAGCTTTCTGAAAAATGTTATCCCCACTGGATAAGTCCCCATCACTGACCATGACACGCTGTCCCATGATTTTTCTGGTCCACAAAAAACAAGAAACCAAAAACAAAACAAAGCAAAATATATACTCAATGTTGCTAACTAAGTGAGGACTCCTCGATGCATCTTACAGTACGCTGCATACTGTGTCACCCCTGGTTATATGCCCTCCACGTTCTCCATCCAAAACTTCATCCCTCTGTCCCTCAAATTATCTTCTATGCTTCTAAAGCTACCCCAATGAAGAAGAATCCAGAAAGGTTAGGTTTTGTGTTCCCCTTGGCAAAATATCCCAAAGCTCTTTCTCCCCCATTGCGTCTATGAAAAACTTCAATCCCGTATATGAGGCCTTGGGTTTCTGCCACACTGCCAGCCCACTGAATTGCTCTAATATATTTGCCCACACCTTAAGGTCCTTCTTTATGTCCCTCATGACCCTGACGAAATGACGGGGGCCTGCATTCTGGACCAATGTTCCCTCTAATGTTGTGGCTCAGTGGGTGTAAATCTTGTGTGTGTGTGTGTGTGTGTGTGTGCGCCAGCAGCACTTGGCACCAAGAAAAAGATTTACATGTGTAAAGCAAATCGAGTCTATAATAGAGATACTGTTTATTACCACTAAAAAGTGTAGGTTACATTTTTCACTATAACAGGTACTGCTACTTTAAAGAGCTGCTGATGCCTCAAAGAAATCTTTAAGAAACATAATAATTAGGTACAATTTTGCATTACATTTACATTTTGTATATTTCTTTACCCCATAATTTATTATTAAGGAAATTTGCATGGGTACATGATCTTTGTCCCTTGGAGAGTCTTCGGAGTCCATCTGCCTCTATAGCTTACTCCCTATTTCAAGTCATAATCCTCTGTTGTGACATCACAATCTGTTGCTGTGGGAGTAATTGGGATACCACAATGAGTGCTCTATGACTTCAGATAGGGAGAACGCAGCAGGAATAGATAAACTCTTCAGGAGCAAAGATCCTGTTTTCATTCAGATGACCTCAGTAATAAATAATGAGGAGGTGGAATACAGCACTAATGAGAAATACAAGCTGGACTGTTTCTAAATATTAGGTTTTGCTAAAGTTCTCCTGAACAGGTCACCAGCTCTTTAAGTACCTTTGAAAGTTCTACACTCAAGCTTATTTGTAGTTCAGTTCCATTCTGCTCAATTATTTGACTTAGGCCTTAAATTGTCAGACATCCAGACAATTTCTTAGCTTTTAAAACCATGCTCAGAAATGCAGTGGAATGCACTACTAGTTATCCATTTAAAACCTGACACAATTAAACACAAATAATTTCATAGGCTTTTAAAGTCTCACAGACACACAGTTCTCTTAACCAGACTGAAAAAATCCACTATACTAAAAAAATACTACAATTCCCATCAATGAGAATCTATTTATTGTAGTAAGGGCGGATTAAATGACAAAAGCTAGCCCAGAACTGTGACCCACTAAAGTCATGTCATGTACTCTGCTACAATAAAGATATTTCCAGTGACTGCAAATCCACAGTAATTACGAATCTGATAACCGTTGCAATAATTTTTTGGCTGCAGCATTCTCCTCAGTCTCGATGTTAAAGTGCCTTTCACATCATTTTTGTATGCTTTAAAAATTAACAAAAGATGACCCTTTATGCCCCCCACATCAGCACACAAATCTGCTTTCCTTTTTTTATTTTGTTTTTTAGTCAAAGAAAAGGTGGTTCTTTTTTAAACTACACAGCTTCTATTTTTTACATTTAACCATCAGGACCGTATTCAGTTTTTCTTTTAACTCTGTGAGCATCCTTAATTTTATTACATACTGACCTACACTTACAATATAGAGGATAATGGATGGGCCAGTATCCATAACAAGCATGTGTAGCCTTCGAGCGGTTGTCTATGGCGACTGTTTAAACCTCGAGAGTGCAACTCGAGAGGTTTTGGTCGCCATGACAACCGCAAGATGGCTACTCACGCTTGTTGTGGATAGTGGCCCATACATTGTCTTTTATAGTGTATGGGCCACTATCACTATGGAAAAAAAGTTAGTTTTCCTTGCTGAGTCCTTACTCATTGTTGATTTCATCGGCACTGCTCTCCTGCAGTACCGTTCTCATCGCCATGGCCACTTCCTATCTGGCGACTCTTATCTAAATGCGCATGCACATGTGTATTCTATGTTGTTATGCTGCAGTAGCTACATAGCTAGGGCAGCATAACAGCTGTTATGACATAGCTACTGCAGCATACCATATACAGTAATGGATGGGGAAGTGTGCTTAATGAGAAATTAATGGTTGCCTGAGGCCGAGGGCAAAGCCCGAGGGGTTTATTAAAGCATCCCACACCGAGGGCAACCATTTCTTTCAAATTTATGCACATTTTCCCATCCTTTATTATTTATAATTGCTGGGCAGCAATTTTTTCTAGCCTTCCTCTAGTGTCTGTGACTCTCTGACTTTCACACACACACACACACTCACACACTCACACACACAGTCGCTGAGACAGTCTTTTTTCTCTGCTTTAGGTTTTTTTGTACAGCTTTTTTTTTTATTTTAAGTTATGCTTTGTTTGAAAGAACAGTTTATAGTTTACATCGCATTCACGATCACTGCTTACCCGACGCAGCGAGACTGGAGCCATTTCCCAGTGGTAGTTCTTATCCATTGCAGCCACCAGGATCAACCAGATACTTTGTTTTTTAATTTTAACTGGAGGAACAGGTTATTTAGAATTAAAAAACCTGAAAACACGATGAAGACCATTGGTGTGGCGGCTCCTTGCTGCTCGGGGAAAGGGAGCCACCAGGTTTCAAAATGCAATTAGCCTGCCCGCAAGGAGGTCAACAGCCAATATGTGAGCAGCTGTTTTTGACTGACTGGGCGCGTGCTTGCTGTTATAACCTACGGGTTATAACGACAAATTATAACTGGGTCAGACATTGTAAAAAATTGCCGACCTGTTATTATAACTCCATTATAGTTATGGATTTCTACCCATAACAACATTCTACCATACACTAAATATATTTCTCTCTCTCTCTCTCTCTCTCTCTCTTTAACCAGATTGAAGTCAATGAACACCAGCCGAAAAATGTTACCCCATCAAAGTCAGAAAACATTAGCAGATAAAGGATCCCCTCCAAACAAGAACCTTATTAATTTAATTGAAATGGCTCTGCATTTTTATTACTTGTTTTCCTGCATGGGATGTATTACACCCTCTCTTTCACCCCATCACAATCAAAGAACACCATCAGAAAAAGGACCTTCTAAAATTAACAAGAACCTTACATTTTTTATATTAATTTATTGAAATCCTCCAAACACCAACACACAGCTTTAGTGTATAGTAGAGCATTTTTCTATATAGAAATCCAACATTTTCAAAATGCTGTTTTACCACAGTTCAAAGGTTATGGAATGTGATTATACCCTTTTGTGGTAGAATAGCATTCAAGAACCTCTAGAGACTGCACAAGCTAGTTTCATTGTGAAAGTGGGAAAACACAATGCACACATTTCACATAATTCTATACACTATAAAAAATACAGGTTGAGCAACTTTATGCACAACTGAGGGGTTCTGCCTACTTGGGGTTCTGATTTGTATGGACCTCTCGAGCATTGCTGTCAAGATCAGAGGGAATCAGAATCCCTCTATGGCAGAACACACTGGTAGTTCATAGTTGCCCATCCAGTACTCTCTAGTCAGCTACCTGGCACACAACACATAACTGTATATATGTAACCTTCCCCACTGGCACCCCTTGTTCAACTAGCAGAGCTGCTCCTTTCACACATGGTGCCACCAAGAGGGGTGGGGGTTGTCACTATGAACACAGTTCTATGAACCCATACTTCTACTACTGAGCCTGCCATCCTTAGACAGGCAAACCAAGTGTAGCCACTACCTGGCTCACACCTGGGGGGACCATTTAGCATGCCCATCAACCTGGGTCCCTGGGAGAAAACATTTGATCAGCATTATGCTAGGTTTGTACATCTGGTCAGAGGCACCCAAGTAAATCCAGACACTGGAAGCAATAACTGTACTGACCAAACCAGGTTGGGATTCTAGGGTGTGGCTTTTATTTACATACACAGAGAATAACAAAGCAATGATGGCCCCCCACAGGGCTACTCTCACTGGTAATGCAGATTATTGAGGTACAGAGCACACACACACACACACAAACACACACACACACACACACACACATACAGCGAACCCTCAGGTTCTGAATGGATTTGGGCACACACAGCTCACACTGGTACACTTCTCTTCTTTCCCTTGACTTGGCACCCTGGCCAGTACTAGGACACTTTCTCATATAGCATGAGAAATTATTCATGGTTACTCCCTACCAGCTCTGAGGACTCTCTGGCTCACTGAAAATCCAAAATCCCACATCTGAGTAATTTCCTCAGGCACTGGCCAAATGCTCTGAGAGAAAATAAAGGTGCCCAAACTGAACCCAGAGAGGTAAACATGGTTACTCCAGATTGGGGGTCTCCTACCTTTTGCTTCCAATATTTATACTTGGCCATTCATCTAGTTACAACACCTTACTCTGAAACACTCTTGTAGATGCTCTCTTGAAATGTATTTCACATTTCACATTCTACTTCTCACACCTTGAAGGTGTCATGAAATTAAAAGTTCTGTATGTGGCTATGTCTTTACTTTAGACCCCCACTGTAGGCAGACACTTTTACTAGAAATACAGTCTTGGTGAACAGAGTCCTTTTGTCAGAGAAAACTCACCACTGGAATGCAGGTTCCACATGTAGTCTCAGGTACTCACAGAACAAATGACTCTAGGTGGCTTCACCACTCTCCAGGCTGGACCAGGGGATTGCCCCTGAATACTGGACCCCCCCATCCCTCCGGGGATGGGGCACTGGAAAGCCTTCTAGGGATGGTCTCTACCACTTCCTTCACTGGTCTTCTGTGTTCTCTAGTGTGAGAACACACTACCCCTTCTCTTGAGGTTGCTCTCTTACAGAGCTAAGTCTGAGAAGCTGCAATCTGCTGCACTCCTCACTCTCCAGACTCTCCACACAGACTACTGACTCTCTCCCAACATTCTACTGCTAACCTCTGCAGCTAGCATTCCATTGTGGCGTATGCTGAATTCTAAGGTGATATCATCACTCCAGCTCAGCAGAGACTGAAGACAGAGTGTGACAGTGCGAAACCCATTTAATTGGCATCTCACCAGGCAGGAATCTTCCGGAAATGACAGGATGGCCGTCTGAAAACTGCTGGTCTGATGTCATCTCTGGCTGACATCATCTAGGAGATGGAACCTTGAAACAGAAAAGGAACAGCTGGACTGAAGTCATCTGAAATCCCAGGCGATGAATCAGGAAACAGCTGGGGTAATGTCTTCTCTGGCTGATGTCATCTGGAAGGCCAGGCGATGGAACTGGAAGGCACACTGCAAGGCTGATGAATCTGGGTGCACCTTTGGATCGTGGAACACCAGACTGGCAGAACAACATGGGTATGGCAACGGCTGGATGGCAGCACTGGCTACCACTGCTCTGCTTTCCACTTGGTAGGCATGGGTGCATTCTCAGGAAGCTGGTTACATTGAGGGTAATACCACAATGGGTCAGGTGCAAGAATTATTACCCCATATGGGCACTCATAATTCACGTTATGGAAAGTCTCATTTCCCTTTTTGTCCACAATACGTACAGTGTCTATGAACAGTGTCCTGCCCACTTTCCAGTACTGCAGTTTGTCTCTTATCACTTTGTTTCTGACAAAACGATTGGCACCTGGATGCAGTTCTTTAGTTGCTCCTTCCACTAGCCAGGTTCTCCTGTTTTTCTCAATCTTCTCCTAGACTCTCCAAGGAAAGGTAGAAAAGGACAATCCATAGATCTCATTTGCCTTCCTATGAACCAGTCTTTCCTCCTTACTACTCTTGGTCAGATCAAGACCACTAGCCTGGCTTGGGGCTGGCCAGTACTGGTTCTGCCAGTGTCGCATAGTCAATGCTACGTAGAATAGATCCCTAACTCCTCCTTCTGGGGGCAGGGCTGTGGAGTCACCAAGTTCTTCTTCTGGTTCTTCCGAGGCAAGAGCCTGAGGCTGTGGACTAGCAGCTTCATCATAAGGATACATAGCTTCCCTCTCCTCCTCTTCCTCACTTAGGACCTGGGCCCAGGAGTGAGCAGTCATCCTCACTCCTGAGACTGTCCACTCTTCACTGGGCATGGAGGTAGACACCTCCCAATCTAGGGTCTCTCGAATCTCATCCTCTCCAACGAGACTAGTACTTGGATCCTCTCTCCATGGATCCACTGATGCTCCCTCCGCACTGTCCATCTGTGACATGGACGTGGAGACAACACAAGGACTCTGCTCTGCCAGAACATCCACACCCTCTTCCTTTGTGCCATATCCTGCTGGGCTTCCCCCAACAGGCTCCACCTGGTGCTGTGTGCTGCCATTTGCAGGATCTTGAAGCTTTGCCCATGTGGGAGCCAAACGAATCTTGTGTGCACTAGTTAGACCTTGCTTCTCTAAGCACCCAGAACAGTGAGGAATCATGAAAACGTCCCTTCCAGCCTTGAGGCACATTATGCATACTCTCACAGGGTACCCGGGAATCACAACATGAGGAGGCAAATGTCCACCGTAGAAACATTTCTCTTATTTCTTTCAGCTTGTTAACCTCTTTCACTATCATAGCCCGGGCATGATCCAGGTAGCGCGATGATCCCAAAGCCATGACTGCAGAAAAAACACAAAAAAGTTCACTGTTATCTCTGAGTTCACTTTGCTTGGAGCAGTCTCAGAAAATGGCTCCCCTGCTGTTGTGTTTACTTTACTACCCCACCCTATAATGGCGGTGGCAGCACTCCTGGCGCATCAACATTCTGTATGTAACTCAAGCCACTGCGCATCCGATTTACTGCATACTGATAAATTTTACTCAGACTGCACAGACTGCACTATTTTTCTTCCTCAGCACATCTATATGATTTTCTAGTACTTTACATTAGCTTTTAATCACTTTTACTTGCTTAAAGTCACTAAAGCCACAGTATTTCATGAACAGGATTGCCTGTTTGTTGCAGCCTCTCATACAACTCACAGTCTCTCTTTTTGCTCAGAAAATTACACTGTTGCTGAATCCATAATACATGCTCACAGTCTAATGCTCAGAATTCTTGCTTGGGTTTGTGTTACTTTACACAGTCCTTCTTTGCAAAAACAATCACACTGTTTACACACAGATCCAGCTAGCTTTAGAAAAATCACACACAGTTTGAGCTCAGTTTTGCTGAATGGTACTCACTGGATCAGTAGCTGGCTTTTCTATTGAAATTTCAGCCTACAGCCAATCCTGGAGGCCTCTGGGTTGAAACAGGCTGGTGGTTCTACCAGTTGCCCCTCCTGCGAACACCACGCTTTTTTCCCAGTTGATCAGAATATGGGTTGAGCCTGATTTAACAAAGAAAAGTCTGATATTTAAACTTTTAGAATGTTTGCAGTCACCATGACGCTCCTCCTGGCTAACCAGCTCGCACACCACTTGCTCTGTCCCTCTCAAACACTGGGCAGCACTCTGAAGCTGGCTTAGGGGTGGGACTGATTGCAGTCTCACCAATCACTCTATGCCATGCAAATGAGCCTCTCTCTTCTCATGCTCTTCTCCTCCACGGCGATCATTGAGTGGGCAAAATCTAAACTGCAAAGCAACTTTTTTTCTTTTCAACTGTAACTCCACGACGGGAGCACCGTTTTAACCATTTCTCAGTGCAATTTCTCTAGCGACTCCCCCAGTCCACACAGCAAGCATTTTAAACTTTCAGGGCACAAATGTCTCCTTGTTTCCCACAGTTCTCCATACATTTTCTTGTCACAATTTGAACATTAAAGCTGGCAAAACGTTCTTTTTGATGCAGGACAAGGGGCACACACAATCTGGCTTTACAGCTCCTTGGTAAATGTTGGCACAATCACAGCAGCACATGAACAGCAGGCACACAGCAGCACATATGGATGGCAATACTCTGGTGAATCCCTTATGCGCAAAGCTTCAGATTTTTTGGGCTACCAACTGCCAGACAGACAAAACGCTAGCCACAACCTCAGCAAACATCTCTTGTTTTCTTCCAAATTCCAAACAAATCCCAGCGGTGCCTCCATTTTGTAACCTCCCCCCACTGGCCCCCCCATTGTTCAACTAGCAGGGCTGCTACTCTCACACATGGTGCCACTGAAAGGGGTTGGGGGTGTCACTACAAACACAGTTCTACTGACCCATACTTCTACTACTGAGCCTGCCATCCTTAGACAGGCAAACAAAGTGTGGCCACTACTTGGCTCACAGCTGGGGGGGACCATTTAGCATGGCCATGAACCTGGGTCCCTGGAAGAAAACATTTGCTAAGCATTATGCTAGGTTAGTACTTCTGGTCAGGTACACCCAAGTAAATCCAGACACTGGAAGCAATAACTGTACTGCTGCCCAAACCATGTTAAGGTTCTAGAGTGTGGCTTTTATTCACATACACAGAGAATAACAAAGCAATGATGGACCCCACAGGGCTACTCTCACTGGTAATGCAGATTACTGAGGTACAGAGCACACACACAACACACACACACACACACACACACACACACACAGCGAACCCTCAGGTTCTGAATGAATCTGGGCACACACGGCCCGCACTGGTGCACATCTCTTCTTTCCCTTGACTTGGCACCCTGGCCAGTACTAGGACACATTCTCATATATTATGAGGAATTATTCTTGGTGGCTCCCTACCATCTCTGAGCACTCTCTGGCTCACTGAAAATCCAAAATTCCACATCTGGGTATTTTACTCAGGCATTGGCCAAATGTCCTGAGAGAAAATAAAGGTGCCCAAACTGAACCTGGAGATGTAAACATGGTTACTCCAGATGGGTGGGGTCTCCTACCTTTTGATTCCAATATTTATACTCGACCATTCATCTGGTTACAACACCTTTCTCTGAAACACTCTTGTAGATGCTCTCTTGAAATGTATTTCACATTTAACATTCTACTTCTCACATCTTGAAAGTGTCATGAAATTAAAAGTTCTGTATGTGGCTATGTCTTTACTCTATACCCCCACTGTAGGCAGGCATTTTTACTAGAAACACAGTCTTGGTGAACAGAGTCCCTTTGTCAGAGAAAACTCACCACTGGATTGCAGGTGCCCCAGGGTATTTTCCACACATAGTCTCAGGTACTCACAGAACAAATGACTCTAGGCAGCTTCACCACTCTCCAGGCTGGACCAGAGGATTGCCCCTGAATCCTGGAATTCTCCCCCATCCCTCCAGGGATGGGGCACTGGAAAGCCTTCTAGGGATGGTTTCTACCACTTCCTTTACTGGTCTTGTGTGTTCTTCTCTAGTGTGAGAACACACTACCCCTTCTCTTGAGGTTGCTCTCTTACAGAGCTAAGTCTGAGGAGCTGCAATCTGCCACACTCCTCACTCTTCAGACTCTCCATACAGACTACTGACTCTCTCCCAACAGTCTACTGCTAACCCCTGCAGCTAGCATTCCATTGTGGCTCATGCTGCTGCGAGAATTCTAAGGTGACATCATCACTCCAGCGCAGCAGAGACTGAAGACAGAGTGTGACAGTGTGAAATCCATTTAACTGGCATCTCACTAGCTGCCTTCCCTGCCTGCCACTGATTCTAAGTGGGATTCTAGTAATCCCTGGGAACAAGGGGATTACATATAGTTTACAGCAATGTATTTTAAATTATTTGTTCTTAGTATCTTGCTCCTCTTAAAGAGTGTTCAGATCTCTGCAGGCCAAGTAGTCTGATGAGGTCTTGCTTTGTAGTGCTCAAAACAAAAGTTTGTTATAATCTTATAAGCAACACTTTATACATCTGTTAATGCATCCAAGAAGCAAGCAAAACCTCAGACCACACACTGAAACATGATCTCACTTATCCCTTATCTAAAGAAAATGTTGTCCATCCCTTATCTCACAGACTATCATAGAAATTGGGAACTTCCCTTCAATTATCCTTATTTATGACTCTGAGTACCTTACCAACACACTCACTATGCAATGTGTGTGTTTGTGTGTGTGTGTGTGTGTGTGTCTGAAATTTACAGCCAAGGAGGGAGACAACATAGCAGTCACTGAGTGCAAGGAATTCTGGACTGATATGTCAATTCATAGCAAAGCAAGGGTTAAGCATAGAGGGGTGAGATGGAGGGAAAAAGTCTAGTCTGAAAGAAGTGAAGATAATTCACTGTAGTTTTATCAGCACATCATCTGCGTGCCAGTGCTTCTGTACTGGGTGGGTCTTTCTTTTATCCTGAGTGGCCGCACAAGTGGACATCTGAGGGGGAACACAGCTCTGGACATAGTTCTTGTCAGTCACCTACAGAAATGCTACCCCATCAGTATCACCCAGCATGCAAAGTTAAGAGGGTCATATAAGACCTGTAACTGGTGTAGTGTCATCTTCCTTGATTTTGCTAACATCGTTCACCAAAAGGAGTAGGTGTGCCACCTTTTCTTGCAGTGGCCTTGAAACCTTGACCACCAAGTCCAGTTCGATCCCAAGGAACATCAGGGTCATTGAAGGACCTTCTTTTTTGTCCCTTGCCAGTGGAATCCAAAACTGCCTGTCTGTGGTCTCAAAGATCACCAATGTCTCCTGCACAGACTTTCCCCTTTAGGGCCAATGAACAAGAAGTCATCTGGGTAGTACAAAATGGAATTCACCTTCGGCCTCTGATAAAGAACCCGATTTGCAAACATACTAAACTTTTCAAAAATCACACAGGATGCCAAGCAACCAATGGGCATGCATTTGCCATAAAAATAGTTCCCACTCTTCATACCCAAAAAGCAATGTTCTGATAGATGTACAGGAATAAGGTGGAAAGTCGATTTGATATCCACCTTCGCCAGCAGTGCTTCTGGGCTGAAAGCCCTCACCCATTCAACAGCCCCATTGAATGAATTGTAGAATATTGCTGCTAACTGTGGAGCAATGCTGTCATTGACTGAACACCCTTTTGAAAATGACACATGATACTTTAATCAGAATTTGCCCAGAGCCCTATTCAGCACCAATCTCAATGGTGATACCCACAACTTCCTTCTGGAAAAGGACCAGGAAGCCTTCCCAACTCCATCTCTTTTTGGAGTTTTCTGGGTAAGGCCAGTGGATTTCCCTTGCCTGACTTCAAATGACCTGCCTATCTGGCCACCCTGGGGCCCACATACAGGGTTGTAAAAATGTCTGTAAAACTGTCTGCCAGTTCCTTTGCTGCATCTTTAGTCAGACAAATTTCCAGCCATATAGATAGAGTCCAGACTTTAGCTGGCATTTGTAACTATAATAAAGTAGTAGTAATATTAATAGCAGTAAAATGTATTCACAAAATTCTGAACGTGGAAATCATGATTGAGCTGAGGTTAATTTCCAGTGGGGTCCCATATACCTGTTGCAACCCCCAAATCCATGTGAGTCTTTTTTAATTTTTTAGTTACTTGTTTTATCCCCTTGTCACTGGCCATACCCCCATCATGCCAACTTCCCCAGCCCCGTGACTCAGCTTTCCTTACTCCCCCCCCATCTTTTTCCCTTTGATCACCTCACTCAGGGATCTCCCTCAGACATCACCCCAGTATCTCCTGCCCAGCCTGAGATCCTCCCACTGTGACTCCCCCAGTGCTCTGAGCACCGCACACCTTACCTGCAACCAGCTACCTAGCTTGCACCCCTCCCAGGGCAGGGACACCTTCACTGCATGGTGGTCCTTGAATCCAATTGTACTGCAGGCAGGGTGAAGGTTGGAGGATATCAGGGCCTCCGGCAGGTGGAATCTGATAGTGTGTGTGGGGCCATGGTGTGTTGTCGCCCTCCCTGAGCATGGAGCATTATCTTTTTCCATGATGTAAGCATTACCCTGCCCCAGAGGCATGGACATGCAAAGACAACCAGTGTGAGATGAGCATGCTCCTGCATCCAGCCAGTGTACGTCTGCCATTGCCTCCACCCCTTCCCAGTGTGACCCCTGGCTACAGCACCCCCAGCCTCCACTGGAAGTCACAAGCCTACCCTCCCAGAAGAGGAGAGCAGTCTTCCAGATGTTCAGTTCTCTCCTCCCTGGCCATCCCCTGGTAGCCTGAGCTCACTCCTGAGCCTGGATAGCCGGCATGGTGAGAGGTATGGCATCCAGTGCCTCAACCCACAGTGCCACCAGGCTGGCTCAGCTTCCCTTACTTACCAACGACTCTGTTACCCCTATGTCTTGCCCTCCCTCATGGCTAGGATAGTGGGGTTCCTCAACTCCCACCACAGAATGAATCCAGACTTGAAGAAGGGCCAGATCACACATGTGAGCCTGCAGGAAGTTGGACATCTTTCTCTGCTGTATGGGGTTTTCTTTGCTTTCGTTCCCATACTTGCAGGAAACAGGCAGCTAGGGTACGCATGAGCTTGCATGCATGCAAGTGAGCGTAACATGGCACCAGCCAGCTTCCTCCCTCACCATAAAGCTACTCTGACTGCACTGGCACCTGTTGTCACCAGGTGGCAGGCTCTCACAGGGCCAAATTCCTTCCTCCCTACGAATCTGCTCTGACTGCACTGTAACCTTTTGTCATCATGTGGCAGTGCCTCACAGAGCCAGCTTCCCTCCCTTCTTCCCCAGAGAAGGAGAACAACATCCCTTGAGATACTCAGTCCCCCCCCGATGGCTCCCAATGACCCAGACTCATTCCTGGACTTGGTTCATCTGTGTCATGAGTGGTAGCCCTATTGCTGCACAGATGGGCTGGCTGGACCGCTATGAGTCAATGCCAGGTCCATTACCATCTTTTTCCTAAAGGCCTCATCATATGTCCACCATGCATCACCCTCGAATTAATCTTTCAGCATCAAATTCTGATATGAGGCTGCACTAGTCCTCAGGGTGCTGTTGAAGTACTGCTATTCTCAGTATAATAAAACACTCGATCCAAGTCAACATGTCCCGCTTAACCCCTAGGTTTTATGCTTCTTCTTTTTTACCCTCAGAACCATTTTCTTCACCCTTAGCCTCCTCTTCCCCATACAATAAAGTAAAAATATGGGTGAATCCTCTCTTCCATGATTTATCCTTAGTAACTTGGTTGATATGATTGCTTAAGGAACGTGAGTCACAGGTGGAAGAGCCTTTCTCAGCTTCCATTACTTGTGCCCGCAGCTCCTCCAATTTGTTTAGCAATGTCGTGGTAGTATCTTTGGCAGGTGGAGGGTGGTTGCCATCCCTGCTCTCTAGGGTGGGAGGGAGATGTTGGGCTTCACCAAACACACTGTGATCCATGCAGCCTATGCCCCTAGGGGTTCCAGTGGAGGTAGGGGGCATGCACTGAATGGCCAGGGAGCTGGATGGTGGTGGGCTGGGGAGGATGGGAGAGTTGGAAGTTCTGATATCTGCAGGAGTGGTGAACATATTGTCCCAGGGCTTGTAGAGGCCTGCCATGGTTTAGACCAGGGTTTAAAACATTGTCTGTATATATGCCCCAGGTCAGTTGTGACCTGGTCTACATGCCTGGAGAGGGAAGGGCCTGGGTCAGCTCCCCTGCTATGCCCACTGTGCTAGGTTCCATGCTTGACCTGCTTTGCAGTGAGCAAAAACTGATCCCATGTGTTGGACCCCCTACTTACAAGCATGACCCCCACAGCCTTTTGGTTTCTAAGTTTTAACCCAAAAGGTCATGCATTGGGTTAAAAATAACTGATAATTCATTACAGGATTAATGTGCTGTAGAAACACAGAAACAAGGAATGTGATGGCAGATAAGGGCCACTTGGCCCACCTAGTCTGCCCAATTTTTTTTCTACCGTCCTTCATTTTCATTGCAGACTAGCTTGATCTATGGTGCTGTCTCTTCCCCCCTTCCTTCCCCCTACAATTCCCTTGTGCCTATCCCATTGAACCCCACCACTGTGGTCTTTCCTGGGATGTGGTCTCCAGAATTGGACACAGCATGCCAGGTGGGGCCTTACTAGCGATTTATATAGGGGCCACACCTCCTCCCACTTTCTGTTGGTGATGCCCCTTCCTATGCACCCCAGCATCCCACTAGTCCTTCCGACTGCTTTGTCACACTATCTGGACACCTTTAGGTCATCCAATATGATTACCCCCATGTCTCTTTCCTGCTTGGCTATTGTCAATATCACTCCACCCATTCTGTAGTCTGGCCCTGGGTTTCTATGGCCTAAGTGCATTATTTTTCACTTTTTTGCATTAAAACCCAGCTGCCATACCCTTGACCACTTTTCCAGTTTTTTTCAGATCTCTACCAATCCTTTCCGCCCCCCTCAAGTGCCCACCCTGCTGTAGATCTTGGCGTCATCTGCAAAGAGGAAGACCTTCCATTCCAGTTTTTCTTCTATGTCACTAATAAAGACATTAAATAGGACTAGTCTCGGCATTGAACCCTGAGGTACCCCGCTGGTCACCCTCCCTTCCTCAAAACAAACTCTGGTTACCACTACCCTCTGTCTCCTATCCCCTAGCCAGTTTCTTACCCAGGTTACCACCTTGCTTCCCACCCCTAAGCCATCCCATACCAAGTGAAGAGAGTGCTTCAATAATAGCACTGTCAAAACCGCGCCTCAAAAATTGCATCTGCCTTTATAGCGACAGGGTTAGGATAGTGCATGGTAATAACCGCTAACCCCTGTAGCTGTCAAGGCAAGTGAGGAAGAAGGGAGGAAGTGGAGAAGTAGGCAGAAAGTGTGGAAGCTGTCTGAGCTGCTCCTGTGGTGGAAAGGGCTAAGGCAGAAGCAGTTTATGTGGTATAGCTAGGGAGACCTGGGTTCTGTTCCCAGTCTCCCGAATCTTGTGGCTTCACTCACCCCCCCACCCCAAGTGTGTTTTTTTTTGTTATGCCTGAATCCGGTCACTCCCCAACTTTCTCCCTGTCCCTGAGTTCCACCACTCATGGAGTTGATTATTTAAATATTGGGGGATGTGGGGGGCGAAGTTGCAGTTTTGTTTCCTCGCCATGGTAGCGGTCCTCCCTGTGTTTTTTGACTGCTACCATTGGCACTATTTTTGTAGTCTGCATTTTGCATGGGTGCTGTTCTTGTTGGCGGGATTTTTACTGTGTAGTTCTTGACTGCGCAGTTCTTGTTTTCAGCATTATAACCTAGTGAAAAGCTATCCAGCTTGCTTACCAATATCCTATGTGGAACGGTGTCAAAAGTCTTGCTGAAATCCAGGTAGGCCATGTCCATTGCTCCACCCTGATCTAACTTCTTGGTCACCCAGTCAAAGAAATCTATCAGATTTGTTTGACATGACCTCTCTCCTGTGAATCCATGCTGCCGCAGATCCTGCAACCCATTGGATTCAAAATATTCCACAATCCTTTTCTTTAACAATGCTTCCATTAACTTACCCACTACCAATATCAGACCGACAAGCCTATAATTGCCCTCCTCTTCCCTGCTACCACTTTTGTAAAGTGGGACTACATTTGCCTTTCTCTAGTCCTCCAGGACCACTCTGGTTTCCAGTAATCTGGCAAATAGGTCTGTCAGAGGTGCAGCTGGTACCTCATTGAGCTCCCTCAGCACCCTTGGATGCACCCCGTCTGGCCCCATAGCTTTGTCCACCTTCAGGTTAGCCAGTGCATTCTGGACTGTCTCATAAAAAGGACTAGTGTTGTCACTTCCCTCCCATCAAAACTCCTGATGCTTTTCATGGTCCCTTCCCTTCCCCTTCTACTGTGAGCACTGATCAGAAGTATTTGTTCAAGATGTCTACCATTTCTTGGTCCTCCTCCATACAGCCCCCCCTTAACCTTACAATCCCTCCCTTTCTCTATCTTTTTTCTCAAACATACATAAAACATTTCTTGTTCCCTTTTGATATTGCCTGAGCTATTCTTACTTCAGTTTGCACCTTTGCATGCCTTACTGCTTTCCCTACCTCCCTCTGTGTTCCCTATCCTCCTCTCTCTGGGTCTCCTTATAACTTCTGCATGCATCCCTTTTAGTCTTTACTTTTTCTGCCCCCTCTTTTGAGAACCATAGTGATCTCATCTTCCTTTTGTTTTTGCTTACTTGCTTGACACAAAGGTTTGTTGCCTTCACTATGCCCTCTTTTAGTTTGGCCCACTGTTCCTCCAACCCCCCACAGGTTGTCTCCTCCTGCCAGGTCACTCCTGAGGGATTCACCCATCTTTATAAAATCTGCCTTCTGAAGTCCAGGACTCTTGCCATTATGTGGTTGGATTCTGCAGCTGTTCATATGTTGAAACCCACTGTACGATGATCACTGGTCCCCAGATGGCTTCCCACCTTGATGTCTGCAACACTGTCACCGTTAGTAAGAAAAAATTACTTACCATAGTAATCTTGTTTCTTCCAAGTGATACTCAGGTATTCATAACTTTATGCAGTCATCCTTGCAAATAGAATTGCCCAGAGAGAATTTGGAACATATGCGAATGATGGAATCTTTTGCATGAGACACTTTTCAAAGGCTGCCTTATACTAACTGCCTTTGTTCCAAAACCCCTCAGACTTCCTGGAAGCCTGGAAAGACAGGCCCATGGGGACTAAGTGTAATAATGATAATTACAATAATAATAATAATAATAACAACACTACTATTAATTGTAATAATAATAATAGAGGAACTTCCTTAACACCCAAAAAAAGGGACCTCCAACTGGAGGGCAGAACATATGAAAGGATACCCTTGAATGTCCAGATCCCCTAAAAAGGGGAGGAGGACAATAGTAGTGATCACAGTCACAATATGTGTGCCAGAAATAGCATTTGTACCCCTGAGAGCACAGTATTCAGGAGCGCAGAAGCCAAAGGTTCCAGAAGGGGAGGAGGGAGGGAAAGTTATGAATACATGAGTATCACTTGGAAGAAACCTGATTGCGGTGGTAAGTAATTTTTTCTTCTAACTCCAGTAACACTCAGGTATTCATAACTTTATGCAGACTACTAAGCAGTACCTTGGAGGTGGGCACAGAACCTTATTTTGGGAACAGACTTTGCAGGACTGCTGTGCCGAACCTAGCATCACCCCTGGAGAAAATATCCAGACTGTAATGCTTTGTAAAGGTGTGTACTGTTTCCAGGTAGCTGCTTTACAGATGTCGACCAGGGGAACATCCCCGACAGCTGCTATAGTAGCAGCTGTGCCCCTTGTGGAATGGGCCCTCAACCCTGTTGGGGGCTCCTTTCCAGCCTTAGAATAACAAAAACTGAAAAAACTGTACTATCCAGCGAGAAATTGATCTTTTTGATGCTGGGTTACTCTTTCCCACATTTTCATAGGTCAGGAACAGCTGTTTTCTGTCCTGCCTATTGACTTTAGTGGTTACCAAGTAATAGCTAAAAGCTCCTTTGACATCCAGACCATGAAGACTCTTTTCACCAAAACTAAAGTGTTCAGTGAAAAGGATAGATAACATGGGCAGACTGGGTGGACTATTGGTCCTTATCTGCAGACACTGTCTATGTAGCTATGTATTTAAGTATAATGGTTTGATTCAAATGGGAATCAGAAGTCATTTAAAAGAGAAACTTCTTATTTGTTCCCAGAATAATTTTGTCTCTGTGGAATGAAATGTGGTCCTGTTCAATGCAGAGAGACTTGAGGTCATTGATTCTTGTGGCAGAAATCATTACCGCAAGGAAAAAAGTATGTGTGTATATATATATATATATATATATATGTGTGTGTGTGTGTGTGTGTGTAACCCCCCTACTACCCGGGGTTACTAGAATCCCAGTAAGACCTAGTGGTAGGCAGGGAAGGCAGCTTGTGACACTCCAGTTAAATGGATTTCACACTGTCTCACTCTGTTCTCAGTCTCAGCTGAGACTGAGGGATGACATCATTTAGAACTGTCGCAGCTGCATAAGCCACACTGGAATGTTGCAGTTGGAGGTTAGAGTAGAATGTTGGGGAATTTGAAGTAGAGTCTGTAGAGTTCAGTAGAGTGTGTGCAGTCTGTAAAGAGGTGCTCTGCTGTAAGTAGGTCCTCAGAGCTCTAAGCTCTGACAAAGAGCTATTATTTTGGTATAGGTGTGTGTTCTCACCTGAAGAGGAACACAATAAGAGCACATTGAAGTGGAGGAGACTGCTTTCAGTGGTTCAGGGCCCCATCCCTGCGGAGATGGGGGGAAGGAATCAGCTTGCTTCCAGGGGCAAACCCCCTTGGTCCAGCTAGGAAAAGGAAGCTGCCTTGTTTAAGTTCATGCTGAGGCACCAGAAGCTCTGGAAGAGAGTTCCTTGAGGAGGAAATGCCTGTGGGGCACCTGCAACTGAAGGGTGAGTTCGCTCTGCTAAAGGGCCATGTGTTTTCACCTGCATCAAGATGAAACTAAAGGGACTGTTACTGTGGGTCAAGAAAAGACAGCCAAGTACAGATTGGAAGATGTGGGGAGTGAAGTGCTTAACTCTGTGGGGGGGGGGGTATAGAGTAATGGACAAAGCCACTTATTAAGTATGTTCAAGTCCAGCACAAATGGGATGTAAAGACAGTAGATTGAATGTGAAATACATTTAAAAAGAATCTACACAGCAAAGTGTTTTAAAGGATGGGGTGTTACAGTCCAGAGAAATGGCTGGATATGAATTATGGGAGCGAGAGGTGGGAGACCCCCCATCAGTAGTAACCAAATTCACCTCTACGGATTTGCTCTGGGACACCTGTTGCTTTCTCTCAGGTACTTGGCCAATGCCTGGGAAAAGTACCCAGACGTGGGATTGATGAGGAAGATTCCCTGATGGAGCAGAAGTGCTCATAGGTGGTTTAGGGAGCCACCAGTAAATGTTTCCATGCTATATGGAAAGTGTCCAAGTGGCTGGAAAGGGAGCCGAGCCAGGGAAAACCCAGAGCAGCATACAAGTTTGGGCTGTGTGCCCAGTGTGTTTCAGAACCTGAGGGCTAAAGTGATGAGGATGTGCTCTGATCTCCTTAAATCTGCATTACCATGAGTGTAGCCCCATGGGGGTCCACCTATGCTTTGTTTTTTCTGTTGGATGTGAATAAAAGCCACACTTTAGAATCCCACTTCTGGTATTGGACATTACAGTTATTACTTCCTTTGTCTGGAGTTACTTGGGTGCCCCTGTTGCAGAGCAGCCAAAACTAGCCAATGTGCAGAGTGACATATTCCATTTCCTCCCCAAACCCAGCCCACCAGGTAGAGCTGTCAAGAAAGAAACAGCATACCTGGGTGGGGGTTACATATATTTTTTTTTTGTAGATATTTAAAATAAGCTGAAAACATCGGCTCAAAAAGGGGGACCCCTGAGCCTAACTATGCACACATCTAGGTCCCATGCTGGCACTGGTTCCCTGTGAGGGGGTGCAAATGGACCAGGCCTTTAAAGAACCCTTTGACGATAGGGTCTGAGGCTTGAAAAAACACTCTGTCCAACTGAGAAGTAAATAAATACTGAGACCAGGTGGACCTGTAAGGTACTGTTCTGCAAGCCCAGTGAAAGCAAATAGGTAAAATAGTCTGGCACAGCTGGAACACCAGCCTGTGCTGATATGTGCCGGGCCCTAAAAGAACCTCTGTGAGGCTGGGATCTTGGGGCCATTAAAACAGTTTGTCCAGCTAATATGCAAGCATATACTGCAGCTAGGTGGACTTTGAGGATGCTGGACTGCAAGTCCAGTGAATACAAATAGGTAAGTTAGTCAAGCACTGCCTGACCCAGCAAATGCTGGAAACAGTTTTCCAGTTGAATACCAATAGTAACCTTTTCCCTTCTGAAGCATACAGTTTCCTGACAGAGGGCTTCCTGTAACCACGCACAATGTCTAGACACTGTGAAAAAGGTTCAAGGCTGCATATTGTACAGTAGACCCTCAAGAGGCATGACTTGGGCCTGAGTGACCCAAGGTTTGGGTACAAAAGCCTCCTGGTTGGAGATCAGCAGGTTGTTCCTCTGAGTAAAGGTGTATTGGTTTGGAGCCAGACATGAAGAGTAGTAGAGAGAACCATGTCTGCCTGGACCAGTCTGGCGTTATCAAGACCATTGATGCTGGCTGGGACCTGAGCTTGAGAAATGCATTGTATGCCAAAGGGGAGGAAGAAGAGCGTACAGATGCTTCCCTGGCCAACTTAGAACCAGAGAATTCTGGGGATTGGTCCTGGATCTCTGATTGACTTAGTACTGTGGCAGGTAATGGTTGTGGTGGGATGTGAACAAGCCTACCTCCGGTATGCTCCACCTCCTGAAGATAACTTGCACCACCTGACTATTCAAGGCCCATTCCTGATGGGACTGGTTGATCTGTGTCAAGGTATCTGCCAAGGTAGTGTCCCTACCTGGCAAATGAACATCCTGCAGGGACCCATGGAGCATGCTAGACTCCATATGTTCATAAGTCCTGAGCAGGGAGGGCTTAACCTTGTCCCTCCCTGTTTACGGATGTAATACATTGTGGTGGTATTGTCTGTTCTGACCTGTACCACCTTTGTAGTAGTTGTGTGAAGACCTTTAGCACAGTAACACTACTCAGTCCCTGCAGGTTTATGTGCAGGAGTAAATCTGCACTTGACCATGTGTCTTGGGTGGTGTGAACCCCCAGATGGGAGCCCCACTCTAGTAGGGATGCATCTGTTGTCAGACAACTGATAGGGGTTCTTTGCTGAAAAAGAAGAAGCCCCTGCCTTAGATTGGTTCCCTCTTTTCCTCCACTGGAGGCCTGTAACAATGTCCTTGTTACTAGAATTACTGTAGTTTTAAAAGAGGGTCCTGTCTCTGACACCATTGAGCCATGAGGCTACACTGAATGGCCCTGATCTGTAACCTGGATTCCAAGAATGTGCCAGTGGCAGATGCCATGTGGTCAGTAGCTGAAGAAAACTGTCTTGCAGTTTTTGGTTCATTCAGCCTGAATGAGCCCGCTATTAGTGGAATACTTCTTGTCCTGCGTAGGGGCAGGTAGACCCTGCCTTGCAGGGTATTTAGCTTTGCTCCTATGAACTGGAGTGCTTGAGCAGGCTGAAGGTCAGACTTTCTTTAGATTTATCAAGGACCCTAGAGAGTCCAGGAGACCTTAAGTGAGTTGCAGACTCACTTACTGGAGTGATTCTACCACCATCAGCCAGTCATCTAGACATAGGGAAACTGTGACACCTTATCTTTGAAGGTGATCCAACCCCTGTGTACACTCCGAGAGAGTGACCTGAGGAGAGTCTGAACCTGAAGTACTTTCTGTGAGACTCCCTTATGGGAGTGTGGAAATAATTTAAGTACAGTGATGCCAGGAACCCCTTTAGGTTTTTCCTGGGGTTTGACATGCTTTGTCTTTTTGGTTTTCGTGGAGGGGAACGGAGAAACAGCCAGACCACTCACCCACTTTTTTTTAAAAACCTGAATCACCCTTCTCAGGGGTGTGTAAGTAAGAGACAGCAGTTTCACATGCAAATTTGGAGGGTGTTAGGCTGGTCAGAGCCTGAAGCACCCTTATTCGGTCTCTTTTGCAACCTTTCTAGTCCTTTTTATGTTGATTGCATGCATGCGCAAGAAACATGTTGCGTCAGCTTTCTCCACAAGCAGGTTGTGGAGGCGTGGCACTGTTGTGCCCAATGCCCCCACAGCCTGCAAAGGCTTGTCCCCTGTCCCCCAATGCTGTGGCACGCTGCTGCTGACACTAATTCAGCCAGCGTGCCACAATCTTCTAAAAAATCAGCCACTGCAATCAAGGGCCACCTCATCATTGCAGCGTCAGCCATCCGCTGCAATGAGGGAGTGACCTGTCACTGCAGGGCGAGATGTAGGATCCCTGATATTGTTTGGAAACATGGTGGCAGCTTGCTGCCATATTCATAAACAGTATTTATCCCCTCCCCATGTTTATTTGCCGACGGGGAACCCACTCCCCGTAGGCATAGTGTAACACCCCCCCCGTTGTATTGTGTGCTGATGGGTGCCCAATCCGTCGGCAGAAAGAAATCCCCCCCTTTTGTTGTTTGCCGATGGGGGTGTCCAAACCCCATCAGCAGAAAAGAATTCCCCGCCCTGTTGTTGTTGTCGATGGGGGTGCCCAATCCCCTGTTGGCTACAGCTGCCCCCAAAACAAGACTCCAGTGGCACGCTGGGAGCCCACCCCAGAGTGCCACATGCCCCTTTTGTTGTTTGCCGACGGGTGTGCCCAATCCCCCGTGGGCTACAGCTGCCTCCCAAAGCAAGACTCCTTGGTGGCATGCTGGGAGCCCACCCCAGCGTGCCACATGGCCCTGTAAAGTTGAAAATAGTCCCACAATGTTTTTTTGTTTTTCTTCACCTGAAAAAAGGGAAACAGTCCCTCGTAGTCTCCCTGCACCTCTCCCACAACCCACACCCACCACTTCGACCCTGCCTCCCCACACCCCCCCACCCCATACTTACCTCCGGAGCTTGGCGCGACGATCTTCAGTGGACCGGGAACATGTCTGCACTCTTCAAAGCTGACCGCGAATTGAGGAAATGCCGGTAAGCTGTATAATGTAATGAATAGGGTTTTATCAATGTTAGTGCATATCTGGGGCATTTTTGGGAATTTTTTCATCAAATTTTCAACATGGGGTTTTTGGGACCCCTCCTCATGAATTCTGTAACTGTCATGGCGTTAATCAGCCTCGAAAGGTGGTTTTGTGGTCACTGTGTGGAATCACCCTTCGGGGCTGATTAACGAAACGACAGTGCCAGTGTTCATGAGGTGGGCTCTCAAAAAGCCCATGTTGCAAATTTGGTGGAAAAAATCCAAAAAATGACTGTTTTACGAGCGTGCATTGCGCAGTTGCTATGTATGCTCGTAACTTCGCAAATTTACAATATTTTCATGCCAGATTTTCAACATTGCCATTTTGTCACACCTCCTTGTGAGCAGTATGGCTGTCATTGTTGACATCCTGGCCAAAATTGTTTTCGCTCTTCCGGCGCAGAATAGCACGGTTGCTGTGGGAAATCAGTGTTCAGGACAGATTAAGAAAATGACAGTGACACTGTTCATGAGTAGAAGTCCTAAAATGCCTATGCTGAAAATTTGGTAATGATACTCCATAAAATGACTGTGTTAGATGCGTACTTTGCGCAGTTGGCACGCATGCTCGTAACTTCACGAATTTATAATATTTTCACTCCAGATTTTCAACATTGCCATTTTCCCAGACCTACTTATGAACGGTGCAGCTGTCATTTTTCCCATCCTGGCTGAAATGTGTTTTCGCACTTCCAGTGCAGAATAGAGCGGTTGCTGTGGGAAATCACTGATCGAGACAGATTAAGAACATGACAATGATACTGTTCATGAGCAGAAGTCCTAAAATGCCTATGTTGAAAATTTGGTGATGATAGCCCATCAATTGACTGTGTTACAAGTGTGCGTTGTGCACTTTCCATGCACCCTTGTAACTTCGCAGATTTGTAATATTGTCACACCAGATTTTCAACAGTGTCATTTTTTCACACTTCCTTATAAGCAGTACAGCTGTCATTTTTCACATCCTGACTGAAATGTGTTTTCACAGTTTCGGCACAGAATAACGTGGTCACTGTGGGAAGTCAGTGTTCAGGACAGATTAAGAAAATGACAGTGGCACTGTTCATGAGCAGAGGTCCTAAAATCCCTATGCTGAAAATTTGGTGACGAAACTCCATAACATGACTGTGTTACAAGCGTGCGTTGAACTGTTTCCACGCACCCTTGTAACTTCGCAAATTTGTAATACTGTCATGCCACATTTTCAACAGTGGCATTTTTTCACAACTCCTTATGAACACTACAGCTGTCATTTTTCACATCCTGGCTAAAACATGTTTTTGCACTCTTGCCTGACAATTGCACGGTCACTCTGGGAAATCAGTGTTTGGGACAGATTAAGACCAACCGAGTGAGAGGGGGGAGTGACTGAGCTCAACTGAGCTCTGTCGGGAGTGCTGCAGATTTGTTTGTGGACAGCCAAAGGCCCCAACACAAGAGTCCAGTGCAAAAGGGCAGCCTGCAGCACTGGGAGAAACAGAATGAGAGAGTGAGTGAGGGAGGAGGAGTGAGCGAACTCACCAAAGCGCTGTCAGGACTGCTGCGGATTTCTTTGTAGGCAGAAAAAGGCGTCAATACAGGCAGGGGCCCAGTACAAAAGGCCAGCCTGCAGCGGTGGGAGAAACAGTATGAGCGAGTGAGACAAGGGTACTTAGTGAGCTCAATGGAGCTCTATCAGGACTGCTGGGATTTCTTTTTGGGCAGAAAAAGGCACCAATGCAGGCAGGAGCCCCATACAAAATGGCAGCTTGCAGCATCTGGACAAACAGAATGAGTGATGAGAGAGGGAGACTGAGCGACCTCAGCGGAGCTCTGTTGGGACAGCTGTGGATTTCTTTGTGGACAGACAAAGGTGCCAATGCAGCCAGAAGCCCCATACAAAAGCGCAGTCTGCGGCGCCAAGAGAAACAGAACGAGTGAGTGACAGAGCAGTAGTGAGCGAACTCAACAAAGCTGTAGTGTGACTGCTGCAGATTTCTTTGTGGGCAGAAAATGTGGCAATGTAGGCAGGAGCCCAGTACAAAAGGCCAGCTTGCAGCGCCGGCAGAAATGGAATGCGAGAGTGACAGAGGGGGAGTGAGCGAGCTCAGCGAGCTGTGTTGGGACTGCTTCAGATTTCTTTCTGGCCAGAAAAAGCCGCCAATGCAGGCAGGAGCCCAGTACAAAAGGGCAGCCTGCAGTGCCAGGAGACACAGAATGAGCGAGTGAGGAGAGGGGGAGTCAATGAGCTCAACGGAGCTCTGTTGGGACTGCTGTAGATTTGTTTGTGGGCAGAAAAAGGCAGCAATGCATGCAGGGGCCCAGTACAAAAGGGCAGCCTGCAGTGGCAGGAAAACCAGAATGAGCGAGTGAGTGAGCTCAACAGAGCTGTATTGTAACTGCTGCAAATTTCTTTGTGGGCATAAGAAGGCAGCAATGCAGGCAGGAGCCCAGTAGAAAAGGGCAGCCTGCAGCGCTGGCAGAACAGAATGAGTGAGTGAGAGAAGGGGAGTGAGTGAGCTCAATGCAGCTTTGTCGGGACTGTTGCAGATTTCTTTGTGTGCAGAAAAAGGCACCAATAGAGGCAGGAGCCCAGTACAAAAGGGCAGCCCGCAGTACCAGGAGAACCAGACTGAGTGAGTGAGACAGGGGGAGTGAGCGACCTTAACGAAGCTCTGTCGGGACAGTTGTGGATTTTTTTGTGGGTAGAAAAAGCCACCAACACAGGCAGGAGCCCAGTACAAAAGAGCAGCCTGCAGCGCCAGGAGAAACAGAATGAGCGAGTGAGAGAGGGGGAGTGAGCCACCTCAATGAAGCTCTATCGGGACAGCTGCGTATTTCTTCCTCAGCAGAACAAGGTGCCAATGCAGGCAGCAGCCCAGTACAAAAGAGCAGCATGCAGCACTGGGACAAACAGACTGAGCCACTGACAGAGGGCAACTGAGCGAGCTCAACAGACCAACGCAATCAACATTTGGCATTGACAAATGCTTGTTTCCACTGTTGTTAGTGGAAGGAATTTGAATTCAGAGACAATCACTGACTCACTACATGCAGGACCACTTGTCTGTGGTGCCAGAAATACCCATGCTGTGGGAACTGCTGATACTGAGGTGCAGCCCCTGCCTGATAGAAAAAAGGGGGCTTGCTGTGGTATATACATATATATATATATCTGTTAGCACCCTTTGCAAACTGTGTGAGAGGCCTTTCAGCACCATACAATTCTGCTTAAAGTTGAACCAGCATAACATTCTGTGGTGATTTGCATATGTAGCCTATGATGCTTTGTGATTTTGTATTTTCTTGAAACTTGGCTTCCCAGCCAAATGCCCTTTGGGGTAACCCTTGCCTCAGTGTTTGTGCACAGAGGTTCTTTGTCTTTTAAATAGTTTTTTATTTTAATGGGTTCACCACAACATAACCCAGAAAGACCGTCTTAGGGTAGCTGGTTCATTCCATTGGGGTGTTAAACAGACGAGGCATACTGATGAGTCCTGGTAGAATGAAACACGTGTCTATGTCACCTGTTAGCACCCTTTGCAAACTGTGTGAGAGGCCTTTCAGCACTTGCAATTCTGCTTAAAGTTGAACCAGCATAACATTCTGTGGTGATTTGCATATGCAGCTCATGATGCTTTGCATTGTGTGGGCATGTGTGATTTTGTATTTTCTTGAAACTTGGCTTCCCAGCCAAATCCCTTTGGGGTAACCCTTGCCTCAGTGTTTGCACACAGAGGTTCTTTGTCTTTTAAATATTTTTTTTATTTTAATGGGTTCACCACAACATAACCCAGACAGACCGTCTTAGGGTAGCTGGTTCATTCCACTGGGGTGTCAAACAGACGAGGCAGACTGATGAGTCCTGGTAGGATGAAACACGTGTCTATGTCATCTGTTAGCACCCTTTGCAAACTGTGTGAGAGGCCTTTTGGCACCATGCAATTCTGCTTAAAGTTGAACCAGCATAACATTTTGTGGTGATTTGCATATGCAGCCGATGATGCTTTGCATCGTGTGGGCATGTGTGATTTTGTATTATATATATATATATATATATATATATATATATATATATATATGTATTTATATCTCTCCACCTTTTCATGTAAGCCTTTATCTTTCTCCAAAGAGGAATTACCCTCGACTGGAAAGTCTATAACCTTGGTTTGGGTATCCTGAGTGAGGTCTGTGACTCAGAGCCAGGCAAACCTCCTCTGAACCCCAGTACTTGTCATCCATTCTAGCATCAGCCACTTAAACTGTTATTTGACTGCTCTCAAACCAAATTTAGCTGTTTCAGCTAGATCATCTGATGGGGGAGTCTGGGCCTTGGCTGACATAGCAGAGGCTGACTACCACAGTGACATTGGTATTGACATCGGCTTGAGATGTGTGCCTGCCTGTTGGCCAAGGCAGCTGATAAATATATATCTTTTTAAGCCATGTTGTCAATTTTTCCCGGAATCCTTGTTGAGAGGACAGGATGCCAGGGGTATCTTTGCCTTGTCACAGGCTATCACTTTAACCACTCCTTGGTGAACAGGGTGGGGGAGTAAATTTCAGTTCCCTCCATATCCAGCTGAAATTTCTTATACATCCTCTTATCCAGAGCGGGAACAGAGCTTGGAGTTTGTAAAATCTTTAAAGTATCTTCCCTGAAGAATTTATTCACAGGAATGGGAAGCTTTTAGTGGGTGTCAGCCCAATCTTTCTCACCAATGTGAAGAATGAGGAATAATCTTCAGATGTTCTGTGGAGAGAGACAAACTCATGTTCAGAGGAAACGTAAGATTCAATAGATTCTCCTCCATTTCATAATAATTACATATTCTTCCTTTTAAATATTAGGAAGACTGCTTTGCAAAGGTCTGCTGCTGAGAGACAGACAGTCCTTGTAAGCCTGAAAGTGTTTTCTTTAGCCGTTTCAGGCATTTCTCCACACTTTTTCCTCCTGGCAAAGTTTACAGATTTCACAATACCCATTTAGGTGATCATAGCTAAGGGAAGCAATATACAACTGTGTTTGCCTATCTTGGCAAATACTTCCCCAATCAGAACATCCTGCAATTTCTGAAGGAATTGGCAGGCTTTATAGCAGACACAGAAGTCCCCAAAATGCTGTCAGCAGGGGGTTATGTGTGCTTAGTTTTCTTCAATTTCACTGAGGGAACCAGGGAGTCAGTCAGTTTAACAAGCCTTTTAAAAACTGCTTATATGTCCATCTCAGGGCAGCAGTTACAATATTTGTTGTGGAGTCGCCCACAGTAACTTAAGGTGTCAGCTGGTTAGAGCTGGAGGCAGTGGCATCATGCCCATAGGGCCCGAGGGGGCATGTGCCCCCCCCAATATTGTTGTGCAGACTATTAAAAAAAATGTTAATTATTTTATTTTTTATTCTCTGGATGGTTGAAAAAAAAGGTTTTTTCAAGGTCTTTTTGGTGGGGGGTGGGCATTCCAAATTGATTGGTGTGTGGTGAGATGACTGAGAGCTGCTGGCGGTTTAAAAAAAAAATGTGCTTGCTCCCGCTGGGCTGGAAACTGGCTATGGGGCTGAGCTGAGCACCTGTAAAAACAAACAGAGACAGACACACAGTTGATTGGTGATAACTGCCAGGCAGCTAGCAGCCAATCACAGCCGAGGTGCAAAGAAATAGCTCACGTGGCAACCTGGTTCATTCTTCGTTGACAACTATTTACTGGTGCTGAACCAGGCCAGGCGGGCAGCCATACGCCATCACTCGCCTAAGTTTGGGATCTCACACCCAATCCCTTGCTTTGCTTAGTTTAGTAGTTGGTTTCCTGATTTAATCTATTTTAAAAGTTATTGTATCGCGTCCCGCCTCTCCCCACTCAATGAGTCCTCCTGTGACAGTGTCCGACCAAGTGGGGGTGCAGAGGCAGGAATTGCAGGGCTTCTGAAGCAGACAGTAACCTGATAAACTGGAAGCTAAGGATATTTGTGGCCAGGATTAATTATTTTTTCCAGTCTCCTCTCAGCATAACTTTTATGGTGCTGGCGGGGTTGTCTAACCCGTAATCATTTTACGAAATTCACCTCCTGGGCAGTATTTTGACTTCAAAAAAAGGTGAAATGATAATGATTTGCAATTTACATGATCTGTACCTTCCAGTCCACCAGTAACATATGCACTGTGCATATGATATGCACAGTGCGTATGTTACTGGTGGACTGTACCTTTGACATTTTGCCCTGGGCCTGTAGCACACTATGCCTCGTCCCCACAACAGAATGAACACAACCTGTAAGTACAGTGCCACATAGTGCCATCGGCAGCCAGTCCCTAAATTCAATACCTGGTGCTTGCTGCCTGCCAGCTGTTTTTATTTATTTAAAAATATCTGGTCTCCTGCCAGTGAGAATAGCAC
Organism: Neoceratodus forsteri; assembly: GCA_016271365.2. Classification (NCBI taxonomy): domain Eukaryota; kingdom Metazoa; phylum Chordata; order Ceratodontiformes; family Ceratodontidae; genus Neoceratodus; species Neoceratodus forsteri. Next base: position 518,378,202 of record CM028137.1, read on the forward strand.
TCCTCACAATGCGCCTTCCTCCCGACTAACGCCTGCTTTGTGACCAAGGTTGCATATTCACACCGCCACTCCTTGGCTGTTCAAGGGCGGAATCCCCTTCAGTGCAGTAGTGCACCACTATGGAGCTGTGGCTTGACTCCATAACTCCACTCTCACTGGGGCCTCAGTGCCTTGCAGCTACGGCTCTGAGTCTGCATTAATTTAAACAGGGCACAAGTTTTAATATATATAAAAAAAAAATTTGCTGCCTTTACCCAGGCTGGCCCCAAATACCACTTGACCACCAGGGCTAGGGCTATTACTCACTAGCCAGGGCAACCTGCTCACCAGCCCTTGGCTACCAACTGCTGCACCCATTATTTCTTCTACAACAGGGTGACAGGCAAGTTGCATAAAATGTCAGTGTATGAGTGTATGTTTTGTGTAAAGGGTGTAGGCAGTCACTCCTCCCCCCCCTTCTTAGCTTATTCCTACCAGCACTAATTAATAATATGCTCACCACCTTTTTTTTTATTCACACAGTCTACCCTTCCTTTCTGACAGATCCCAAGCTCCGGACCTCCCACCAGATGACCCCCTAGAAAATAGTTACACCACCCTATTTTCAAACGGGAGCATTGGGGAGGGTGACTAGTTCAAGAGAAACCTCCCTATGCTGAACACCTCTGCAGCCAGCTGATAGGTTCACTATATCTAGGTGGTAATATGCCTACTTACTGAATAACAGTGGCCATCAGAGGTGTTCACTATAAGAGGGATTTTGTTATAGTGGGATTCACTATAGCGAGGCAGCACAGTATTTTTTAAATTTATTTTGTTTTTATTTTAGTATTTTTTTAGCCAGGAAAGGCACACTGAGCCAAAGCTCATATCCAACTGCATCCCAGGAGCACTGGAAGGTTAAATGACTTGCTCTGGGTCACACAGTATGCCAACGACTGTTGTGGGCTTCAAATAGAGGTCTTCTGGGTCTCCAGGTTCAGAGCTCAGTGCTCTATCCTTCTAGGCTATACTGACTCCAGTCAGTGATCCAGTAGAGGCACACCAGACTGCTGAGGGCCCAAGTAGGAATCGAGCAGACTGGATGGACCTTAAGTCTGTTTCTGTTAGTAAACGTCTATGTACAATATCTATATTTGCATCAATACATTTAAAATCTACTGGCAGCCTAAGAGTTAGTACTGTAGCTATTGACCTGTCTTTACACTGTATACAGGTGTCACCTCTTGCATCCTTATGGTGTTAGAACCCTACAGTTCTCTCACCCAAAGAACACACGAAGAGACAATGAGTCATAGTACTCATTTAAGCAATATACCCCTACAGGGAGTGGGTATACTGGTGGATTTACCACGTCTGGTGTGGTTCGATCACGAGGCACTCGTGAGAATACACAGCTCACTCTGCAGGAGTGAGAATATTTTCCATATCCTACTCCTGCCCATCATGTATCCATATATATATATATATATATATATATATATGATAAAAGACTCACAAAATGCAGAAGTTCAGACTATTTTTTTTTTTTTATTTAAAATACAAAAGGTAACACTGTAAGTAGAATGAACAAAGGACAAAAACAATTGATCATTCCTCTAACCTATATCGGTATTATGGCATTTAGCTTGTTGGGGAACAGCTTTCTGGACTGCTAAAAGTCTCCAAAATACACCATTTCACTTCACTTTTTCAAAATTTTCCCAAGGGAGCATGTTTCTGGCCCCCCCTAGAGAGGTTGAGATTTTGTGCCCCTCCAGAATTTCTGACTGCATGACGCCCCTGGCTGGAGGGACCCTTAGGTGGTAATACTTTTATTTTTTTTTTTAAGCCTTATCCAGGCATTTCAGTAGTTTTTCCATGTAATGCAGATTTCACTCTGCTTTTAAATGTTCATGTCCAGATAGGCAAAACAAGAGAATGTTTGACTTAACAAAAGTTCACCACACGGAATACAAGGTTTGAAACCGGGATCACCAGTTTCTTTTTATAACATTTTCAATGTAAAGCCAATAACAGTTGCAACCGCTAAAAATAAATATTTAAATTTAAGTCTATTTAGCAGTTGTGGTCGGTTCCGGAACCGTTGCAGGACCCGGGAACCGAGATAAAAATGAACCGAGGTTATCGGTCCAGGAACCGGTATTAGCGGTTCTAAAACAAACTAATTTAATACTATTGAGCATAATTAATGGAGTTTTTTAGTTAGAAAACTCTGATAAATATAAAATAAACCTCGGTTTACCCCCAGTTATACTGAACCGGGAGAAACCAAGAAAACTTATAATTTAAACACTAAAACTGCGGGTTTATCTAAATAACAAAAAGTAAAAGGTAGCAAATGAAATGTAAAGAATACTTATTTTATAAGGTTTCTTATGTCAGAACAAACAAGCATTTGTCAGTGCCGAATGTTGCTTGCTTCTATGTGCTGTTTAGGTATCTGGAAGTCATTGGAGTGCAAATATTGAAAATTCACGAACTTACGAGAGTGCGTAGGAACTGCGCAACACACGCTCGAAAAACAGTCATTTTTAGGAATCTTTTCACCAAATTTTCAACATAGCCATTTTAAGACCTCTGCTAATGAACAGTGTCACTGTGATTTTCTTAATGTGTCCCATACATTGAGTTCACACACCGACTGCGCCATTGTGCGCTACATGGGCAGAAACACATTTTGAGAAAGATGTGAAAAATGACAGCTGCACTGCTCATAAGGAGGTGTGGTAAAATGGCAATGTTGAAAATCTGGAGTGAAAATATTGAAAATTCGCAAACTTACAAGCGTGCATAGGAACCGCGCAATGCACGCTCGAAAAACAGTCATTTTTAGGAATTTTTTCACCAAATTTTCAACATAGCCATTTTAAGACCTCTGCTCATGAACAGTGTCACTGTGATTTTCTTAATGTGTCCCATACATTGAGTTCACACACCGACTGCGCCATTGTGCGCTACATGGGCTGAAACACATTTTGGGCAGGATGTGAAAAATGACAGCTGTACTGCTCATAAGGAGGTGTGGTAAAATGGCAATGTTGAAAATCTGGAGTGAAAATATTGAAAATTCGCAAACTTACGAGTGCATGATAACCGCGCAACGACGCCAGAAACAAACATTTTTAGAGAATTTTACTAAATTTTTCAACACAGGATTTTTGAGAGCCCACCTTATGAACACTGGCAGTATCATTTCATTAATCAGTGCGGAAAGGTGATTTCACGCAGTGACATCCCCTTCGGGCCCGAGTAACGCCATGACAGTGCAAGAATTCATGAGAAGGGGTCACAAAAACCCCATGTTGAAAATTTGGGGCCAAAATTCCCAAAATGCCTGAGATATGCAACAAAGTTGAAAAAACCCTATCTATCCCATTATACAGCTTACTGGCATTTCCTCAGTTCGCGGTCGGCTTTGAAGAGTGCAGACGTGTTCCCGGTCCACCGATGATCGTCGCGCCGAGCTCCGGAGGTAAGTATGGGGTGGGGTGTGTGGGGAGGCAGGGTGCGCAGTGGGTGGGTGCAGGTTGTGGGAGGGCAGGGAGACTATGAGGGACCTTTTTATTTACAGTTTTTTTTTTTAAGAAGACGACGGGGACGCTTGCCACACTGGGTGGGCTCCCAGCGTGGCAGCAGGAAAAGCTGTTTGGGGGATGGAGCCGACGGGGATTGGGCACCCGTCAGCCAAAACAAGATTTGCCACGCTGGGGTGGGTTCCCAGCGTGGCACCGGGAAAGCTTTTGGGGAGGGGCATGCAGCCTTGGAGCCGATAGGGGATTGGGCACCCCATCGGCTATAACAGTTGTTGCCACACTGGGGTGGGCTCCCAGCGTGGCACCTGGACAGCTGTTGGGGCGTGGAGCCGATGGGTATTGGGTATGCATGGGGGCGCATCAGCACACAATATGCGTGCTTGCGCGTGTGTGTGCGCGCGGGGGGGGAGAGCTCTGCTCACTGAAGCGGAGCTCTCCCTTTCAACTGTATGCCACTGCATTTTGGAGCTGTCATAGACAGCTGCAGCACTCATTGGGAAACTGGGGCCGCGCCTGCAAACACACTGACTGCATTGGAAGAGGGGCTGACACACCTCCGAAAACTCGGATGATGGCACTATGTTTCTTGCACATTCGTGCAAGCAACATAGAAATGATGAGGAGAGGATCTCTGAGCATCTAGACTGGACAGGCAGAGAGAGAAATCTGAGGGGTTTAGAACTAAGGCAGTTAGTATAAGGCAGCATTTGAAAAGTGTTTCATGCAAAAGATTCCGTCCTTTGCATATGTTCCAGATTCTCTCTGGGCAGTTCTACTTGCAATGATGACTGCATAAAGTTATGAGTACCTGAGTATTACTTGGGTTAGAAGCACCAGTTCCAGTACTGTCCCATCTCGAGTGGGTTCACCTACTAGTTACCTGAGGAACGTCCCCTGCAGGGAGTCCAGGATGTTCCTGCTTCTGAATGAAGCTGCAGCTGGGAGACTCCAATCTACATCCGGCAGACTTACGTCACTCACCAGCAGCACCTCCTCCTTTTCAGCCATTTTGGCAATTGCTTCTAACATTTCCTTATCTAACTCCTACCCCGATGCTGGAGGCCTATAGATCACACCTGTCTGAATAGTGGCTCCGTTTCCTGACTCGAGGGTGACTCCCAAAACCTTTGTCCTCTCCACCAAATTCCCTGTACCTCCATTGCTTTTATGTTTTTCTTCACGCAAAGCACCACACCACACCCCCTCCTTTCCTTCCCACCCTGTCCTTTCTGAACAGTGTGTGGCCTGGTATGGCCCTGTCCCAGTCATGGCTGTCAGTGCACCATAACTCAGTAATGGCCACAATATCCAGGTCGACCTCTGCCACGATGGCCTCCAGGTCTGGGATCTTACTTCCCAGACTTCTAGCATTTGCATACTTGCCTTCCAGATTTTGTTAGGTATTAGCTTGTTGCTTCCCCCTTTTTCCTTTTGCTTCCCCTCATTCCCCCTTCTCTTTTCACTGTTTTCTTTTCTCTCCTTTTCCCTTTGCTATCACCATGCTTCTTTGATTAACTTGTACTAGTGGGGGAAGGTCTCTCTCCTTTCAGGATCTCCCTACTCTCTATCTCAGCCTGTGTGGGAGCAGTTTCTGCCTCACTTATTTCTTCCGCCACCCTTCTCAGCTAGTTTAACCCATTCTTACCGGTAGCGCAATATGGCATCGGAACCATCTATTGCTTAACCCGTCCCAAAATGGTTGCACAAGATAGAATATTAAATGTTCATTGAAGCAACATTTAAACTGTCACCTGAGGACTGTGGTTCCCCTCCCAGATGGATGCAGGCCATCACCTCTGTATAGGCTCTTATCTTACCAGGTGGGCCCCCAATCCCCAGTGTAGCTATACCCCTCTTCTTTGCACCATGTGTTGAAGGCCTTGGTGCAGAGATCCCGCTCTTTTCCCCAGCTGTAGAGAAGCAGCATCTTCACAAAAGCTACTGAGCATGCAACTTGCCTAAGACTGCTTCCCAGTTCCCTAAACTCCCTTGCAGACTTGAAGAGGCCACTGTCTGATGTGTTCTCTGCTGGCCACATCTCCTGTGCACTGCATTCCAGCTGGACAGTGAATTGCACATTGGAGTTCTTGCTCAGTGCCCCCTCGAAGATCCCTCCCCCTGCAGAGATGGTGAGCTACCACCCATTGGGGGGTTTAACCCAGGATTTTTTTTTGGTGGAAGTAAATCTATCTAGTGTGGACAGTGCATGCAGGGGAAGTGTGGGTGAAGCAGTTGCTGCCTATAATAGGTTGATGACTGAGGCACTCGACTCCCTTGCACCGGTCCGTGTATGACCCAGATCTTCTCACTTGAGGTCCCCATGGTTTGATGGAGAGCTCAAGGCTTTGAAGATCAAGGGTCAGAGGTTGTAGCACTGCTGGCAGAGGACCAGGTTGGAGGTGGAAAAACTGGCCTTGCATGCACACTACAGTATGTACCAGCGGGCAATCAACCGTAAGAAGGCAGTGTTCCTGTCCAGGGAGATTGCTGCCGGGAGAAACCGATCAGCTATGCTTTTTTGGACTGTGGACAGGCTATTACATCCAGCCTGTCTATAGCTGAAAAAACAGTTTCTGAGGACTTGTGCAATGAGTTTGCTTGGTTTGTCTCGGACAGGGTGTCTGCCATCAGGCTAGGAATTCCACAGTGAGCTGTGTTATGGCCAACAGTGGTTGCCTGGATTGTCGACAGAGCACTCTGCCTGGTTGGGGAGAGTTTAAACCAGTGGAGGTAGCTGATGTCATTGAGGTGGCCTCAGAACTGAAGCACACACATTGTGAGCTGGACCCGGTGCTGACAAGGTTCCTAATGGGATGTGTCGACACTGTTGGCCCAGTGTTTGCCCTGATTGTCCGGTGTTCCTTGTCGGAGGGATCTTCCCAGATGCCTTGAAGGAGGTGCTGGTGAGGCCCCTTCTGAAGAAGTCATCTTTGGACCCTGACATCAAGGCGAATTATCGACCGGTATCCAACCTACCATTTTTGGGAAAGGTTGTGGAGAAGATTGTGGCGCAACAGTTGGGACAACTCCTCATGGCATTTAATATCTATGAGCCACTCCAGTTGGGTTTTTGTGCGGGACATTCAACAGAAATCGCATTAGTTCAAGTGCATAATGATCTCCTCAGGGTGAGGGATCGAGGTGAGGGGACAATTATCATTCTTCTCGATCTCTCCTCAGCTTTTGACATGGTGGACTATCGTGTGTTACTTGACCCCCTGAGGGACTTCTGTGGACTCACCGGTACCATTATCTGCTGGTTTGAATCCTTTTTGCAAACAGAAGACAGAGGGTGGTGATGGGGAATTTTTCCTTGTCCCCAAGCCTTATGTCTTGTGGGGTACCTCAGGGTTGGTCTTGTCACCGATGTTGTTTGCCGAGTATATGCTGCCCCTGGGTGAGATCATTAGAAAGTACAGCTTGGGGTTTCATTGTTATGCTGATGATACTCAGCTGTACTTATCCTTTGCCCGTGGGACATCCAATGCGGTTGAAGTATTAAAAAACTGTCTGGCCGAGATCAACGACTGGATGGTCACCAGCTGGTTGCGACTGAACTCCGATAAGACCGAGGTACTGGTGGTGGAGTCGCACAGGAGGCATGATAGGATGGCCTCTGGAGCAGATACCGGCTTAATTCTTGGGTCTGTCCCATTGATGGCCTCCTTTAAGGTGCGTAATCTTGGTGTGGTGCTAGATAGCGATTTGACAATGGAACATCAAGTGTCATCCATTGTCAGGGCTAGTTTTTTCCATCTGAGAAACATTCCCACGATTAAGCACCTGATTCCACCCCTGGACTCTGGACTTTGGTGCATGCATTTGTAACATCTGGGCTTGACTACTGTAATGCGCTCTACCTTGGGGTCTCCAGAGGCACTCTCCATTGACTGCAGCTGGTGCAGAATGCAGCTGCCAGGTTGCTGACTGGACAGTTGAAATTCTGTCACATCATCACAGTGCTGCAGGAATTGCACTGGCTGCCGGTTCTATAGAGGGTTCTTTTTAAGGTGGGTCTGCTCACCTTTAAGGCCCTACATGGACTGGGCCCTTGCTACCTGGCGGACTTTCTTACACCCACTGCCCCGGTTTGCTCCCTGCGGTCCTCCTCGAGGTGCCTTCTGGCAATTCCTAGGACCAGGTTGAAAATGGCCGATGATAGAGCTTTTAGTGTCGCCGGCCCTGTCCTATGGAATTCGCTCCCGCCACTGGTGAGGAAGGCTCCCTTCGGTGCAAGCATTTAAAGCCTCCCTTAAGTGTTATCTGTTTAGCCAGACCTTCTTGGGTATTGGATGAGAATATGAACTGTCAGTCCTTTTTAAAGTAATGAAGGTGATTATTATATGTAGGAAACTGTTTTTTTATATGTGATTATTTATTATAGTGTGAGATATATATACATATATATATATATATATATACATGTTTTAATTCAAATTTTTTTGTGTGTGTACGGCACCCAGAGCCTCTGGGATTGGGCGCCAGAAAAAAAAATTACCTTGCCTTACCTTAAACAAACAAGGCTAGGAGGAGGGGCCAAGGAGCTTCAAAGAATGGGGAGAAAGAAGTAGGATCTAACAGGAGCAGCAGGCTAACATGGGGATGAGGTGTAATGTCACATCTAGTGGGGCTGGCTGAATTCACAGCCAACATCAAGTCACTCCTTGAGTGCTGGCCTCCCTGGTCAGGAGGAGAAAAAGCTGGCCGGCTAGATTGTGGAGAAGGTTGTGCGAAGCCACCCAGGCTCATTCTTGTGTAACTATGATCCGGGTTGATGGTGCTGAAGAATATAACCAGCTATTCCTGCCTCCCCCAGCTCAGGCCTCCTGTGCCAGCTCCCACAGCCACAGGGCATGACCCTGTGCCATTCACCACCAGTGACATCACCCACCAGTGCAGCTGTCAGTGCTGCACCACCCATTCCAAGGAAAGACCAGTCCATGTCCAAACCACAGTCTGGGCATAAATCTAATTTCCTCAAGGGCCATGTGGATGGCAGTGAATGGGCAGGCAGCTGGGGGAAGGAAAGGGCTGGCACCATGGGGCAGTGGGGGAGGTGTATGTAGTGGCTCTGCGCCAAAGCCTCCCTCCCCTCTAACATGAGGAGGTTACTGTCTCCACAACCTAGTCAGAAAGTCTGTTCCAGCCATCCACCATGCTTTCTGTGAAGTTATACTTTCTAATGTCCTTTTTGAACCTACCCTCTTCTAGCTTGAGCACATGCCCCCTGGTGGATGCACTGTTTCTTTAATATGAACAAACTTGCTGAGCCCACTCTGTTGAATGCTTTCATGAACTGAAAGGCTTTGTCATGTCCCCCTCTTTCTTATGCCCTCCAGAGACTACATATTGAAATGTTCAGTCTTTCATCTTATGCCTTGCCCTGCTGACCAATGATCATCTTTGTTGCCCTTTGTTGCACTCTGTCTCTGACCTGTCCCTTCCCTGTTTTTCTTTAGATTCAGTCCTCAGAAGTGGACACAGTATTCCAGATGCGTCTCACCAGTGATTTATACAGAGACAGTATTACCTCCCTCCTTCTGCTAGTATTTCCTCTCCCTGTGCACCCCAGCATTCTGTTAGTCCGCCCACATATCCTGTCTCACTGAACAGCTGACTTTAGGTTATAGCTGCTCACTACCCCAGGTCTGTCTCCTTCCCCATGCTCTCTACCCATGTCCCATCAGTATAATACACTGTTTCCAATTTTTCCCTCTTATATGCATCACCTTGCACTTTATGGCTTTAATGTCAACTGCCTTACTAGGCCATTTCTCCAATTGCCTTACACCTTGTGTGATAGCGTTAATTCCTTCTTCATTGTCAACTCTCCCACAGAGCTTGGTATCATCTGTGAACAGACTCACTGTGCTCTAGATACCCTCTCCTATGTCACAGAAGCACCAATTAAGCAGGAGTGGGCCCAAGACTGACCCCCCCTGTGGTACCCCACTGGACACTGCTTTGTCCTCCAAGAATTTACCATTTAGGACCATCCTCTGGATTCTATCTGTCAGTCAGTTTTTGATCCAACCAATTATTTTTTTCCCCTAGCCACAGGTCTCCAACCTTTGTAAGAGGTGTCCCATGCAGTACTGAATCATAGACCTTGTTAAAATCCACGTACAGTACATTCACTGCCTGACCTCTGTCTGCCATTTGTGTCACAACATTACAGCAGTCTAAAAATGGAAATCTCCTTCCTCATACTGATTGAAGTACTTTATGAAATGTTCACAATATTGAAAAGTAAACTGCCAAAAAGTGAAAGCAGAGATCAAAACTCACCTATATATTTTGCTCTAGTTCTGAAACCTTGTCCTATTTCTTCTGGTACCAAAGCGCATCTCACACAATCTCACCAATTTGGGCCCATCATGACCCAAAGTCATAATGCCACATAAGGGGTGGTTTATTTTTCCCCTTTGGGTAAAATACAGATGAGGCATATTGATGAGTCCTGAGTAGGGCGAAACATGAGTTTGTATCTTCTGTTCTCAGCCTTTGCAGATTCTGTGACAAGCACTTTGGCATCAAGCAGTCCTGCTTTAAGCAGACCCAGCCTAAATGTTCATGGTGATTTGCATATACATCCCATAATGCTTTGCACTATGGGGGTATGTATGATTTTTTTATTTCTTTGAAGCCCTGTTTTATTTTTCTTACCATGAGTTTCCAGTACGCTGCAAAGACAGTATAGCAGGACTCAAATGCCATATTACAGCAAAAAAGAAAAAAAAATATATTTCAGAACACTCCTCCTGTCATTGTTATTAAAGATGTTTGCATAAAGACTGTCTCTTTGACACACAGACTTCATCTGACTCTATGGCTGTTCCCACCATGAAGTCATAACCATCTGTTTGTGACAGCAGAATCATTTCCTAGGCAGCAGGTTGTGATGTCATAAGCAGATGATTATGACCCACACAGCATGTATAAGCAACATGAACAACTGAAGTCTATGAAAAAAAAAATCCTCATTCCTTTTAATTTATTTTATTGCATTTTGTAAATATGACAACTACAATGAAAACCATTGTATAAGATAGGGTAAGTACAATTAACCGATGATACAATGATATCGCAGTAGGCTCAATCACTTATACATACCAGATACACTGGAGGGGTACGTTAAAAAGCAAGTGAAGCAAAGATAATTGCTAAAGTCCTGTATAGTTGTCCTAAAAGCCCACATTTTCACAAAGCCATTGACAAAATCCAAAGTATGAAATCCACTAAAGGAAGAACAGCCTTCCTGGGTCCTGTGAGTGAAAAGTCCCCAGGCCTACTGTATGTAGTCCATGTAATTAATTCTGTGTTGCTCCTAGAAAAGGGACATCTTGCCTCACTGAGCTTACCCAGTCACCAAAATCCAGTAAATAAAAATAAAACTATTATAAGTACAATGTCCTTGATCAGCAAAATTCAAGGCATGGAAAATATTGGGAAAATTATCCATAATGGGATCAAAATATCATGTTGTGAGTTAACAGCCAAAATTCACTTAACATTTGTAAAGCATGCAGGCACTCTAGGGCACATACTCCATTAAGAGCTATATTTAGCCTTTCCACAGAATTCTAGTTTATCTCAGTAAATGTAAGGTCACTACAGTTTTGTACAGAGCTATTATATTGCTGTGTAGATTATTGATGCCCCAGTTTTCAAGTCGGCTTTTTGACTGCTGTAACTCCATTCATTAATACAACTCTGTTGTTAAAGTCTGAATTACTCCCGTTTACCATGATTTATACATATATGTACTCCAAATAGGATTTGTTGCTGTCTATTTTCCTACATGCTCCTGTCTCCCTATGTAGGGTCCCGCTACTCTTCTCTCTCTCTCTCTGGTGCTTATACTCAGCTCCCTACTGCTTGTGCCTACCACAGACCTCTTGTCTGCATATTCCTCTTTCTCTTCCAACTGTACTGCCCTCACTCTTCCCCTTCCCCATATTTTCTAGGCAGTCATGCGGACTCCCTATATTGGGTCCCCCTATTTGTTTCTCTCTTTCAGCTGCCCACACGTAACTCCTTACCTAGCTCACTAACCTCTTCCATTTACTTAAATTCTGTGATATCACGCCCCGCTGTCTTTCTTCTATGTTTCTGGTTACCCTTTCTCTCCTTCCCTTCCTGTTTTTCCTAGCTTCCCTCACTCCTACTGTCTTTTCCTCACCTTCCTCCTTCATCTCCCTTCCCTTCTCTCCTCCTCGAGCCTTCCCTCTCTCCCCATTCCCCCTAGCTTCCTGGGTGCTACCTCTACCCTTTGTCTTACCTCCATCTTTTTTTTTTATTTATGTTTTTTTGGGAGGAGCTGACAGGGAGCTCCAGTCCCTCCCTCAGAGGGACTCATTCTCTGACCTGATACCTGATACTTGGGTCATCATGGACCCTGCTGGCTCCCAATTTTGTGCTGCTTTGTCCCTGAGCACACAATCAAGCAATGGGTGGACCGGCTGTCTCCACCTCCACGAAGGTAGCCTAATGCCCTGGACGTGAGCCCTTCCCCATTATTTGCAGCATGCCTGTGCTGATAGCCAGCCACCGCTGGGTGTCAGTCTATGGTGCATCGCATGATTCCCCTCCCTGAGGAAGGAGAGCTGTCTACGGATGCTCAGTCCTTCCTTGTCCTGCCGACCCCTGAGCAACCTGAGTCTGTTCCTGAACTTGGGTCACCAATGTGGCATCAAAGCCATCAAAAAATGGAGAGCAATGAGTACCAATGCCCATAGTCTGGGTAACAAGCTTCCTGAATTAGTGGCCTTGATGGAGAAGGAACATCTAGATATTGTGGCAGTCACAGAAACATGGTACACACAAAACCATGACTGGGATGTAAACATACCAGGATACACTATCTACAGGAGGGACAGGGAGGGTAAAAGAGGAGGAGGAGGAGGAGGAGTAGCTCTCTACATAAGAGAAGGAATCAAAGCAACAGAACAAAAGGGTAAACAGGGAGGAGAAGAAGCACTGTGGGTCAATTTGGAGGCAGGCAATGGCACCACAATCCGCACAGGGGTTGTATACAGACCCCTCCTCTCAGGGGGAGGAAATGGACAAGGAAATGATAGAAAGTATACTTAGAATGGCAGATAAATGGGAGATATTGCTGATGGGTGATCTGAATGTGCCAGATGTTAACTGGAGTGCAGTTGCAGCAGCCACTTCTAAGAGTGGGGTTATTCTAGATGCCCTACAGGGGGCATGCCTTTGACAACTAGTATGGGAACCCACTCGAGAGGGAGCAATCTTAGACCTGGTCCTCTCAAATGGAGATGGAGAGAGGATCACAGATGTAGAAGTGGGTAGCCATCTGGGAACTAGCGACCACCGAGGAACTAGCGACCACCGAACAGTATGGTTCACAATAAACACAGCAATAGAGTCAAGCCATACAAAGGCAAAAGTACTGGACTTCAGGAGGGATGACTTTGCCAAAATGAGTGAGTGCTTAAGGAATGCACTAGCAAATGGGCAGGAAGGAGGGGTGGAAGAACAATGGGGAATAATAAAAACTGCCATCACAGAGGTAACAAGCCTTTGTGTGAAGCAAATAAACAAAACAAAACGATGTAAGAAACCACTATGGTTCTCAAAGGAGGTGGCAGTGAAGGTTCAAGAGAAAAAGAAAGCATTCAGAAAGTAAAAGGAATCACAGAAGGAGCAGGACAGAGAACTGTATTAGTTAAAGCAAAAGGAAGCTGGGAAGTCAGTCAGAACAGCAAAGGCCTGAACTGAGGAAAAGATAGCCAACTCAGTTAAGAAGAGGATAAACCTTTATAGGTACATCAGGAGCGAAGGAAGACTAAGGGAGGAGAGTGAGGCTTAATAAAGGGAGGGGTGGCAGAGGGTGACTGTGAAAAGGCAGAGATACTAAACAAATATTTTTGCTCAGTATTTACAAATGAAGAGGGCGAGGTACCTAAAACAAACAATAGAAACACTCTGGATACAGAAGTTGATACCAGCCCATTTACAGAAGAAAGGGTTCTGAAAGAACTCTTAAAACTGAAGGTGGACAAAGCAATGGGGCCTGATGGGATTCATCCCAGAATTCTAAAAGAACTAAGGGTAGAACTAGAGACACCACTGACTAGCCTCTTTAACAAATCATGGGAGGATGGGGTGGTACCTGAGGACTGGAGGAGGGCAGATGTGATTCCCCTTCACAAAAGTGGGAGTAGGGCAGAGCGGGAAACTACAGACCAGTTAGTTTAACCTCAGTGATAGGGAAAATGATGGAATCACCTCTGAAGGAAAAGAATTGTCAAGTACCTAGAGGCCAGAGGGCACAGGACCCAAGACAGCATGGATTCACAGCAGGAAGGTCATGCCAGATGAATCTAATAGATTTCTTTGACTGGGTGACCAAAGTAGTAGATCAGGGAGGGGCTGTGTACATGGCCTACCTAGACTTTAGCAAGGCATTTGACTCAGTCCTACACAAAAGATTAATATACAAGTTAGCCAGCCTGGGAGTGGGTCCCAAGATGATAGTCTGGGTAAAGAATTGGCTGGAAAATAGGTCACAGAGGGTAATAGTAAATGGAGTCCACTCTGAAGAAAGGGGGGTTACTAGTGGGGCATCGCAGGGTTCAGTATTAGGACCGGTCCTCTTCAATGTCTTTGTAGGCGACATTGCAGAGGGATTGGAAGGAAAAGTATGTCTCTCTGCAGATGACACAAAGATCTGCAACAGAGTTGATGAACAAGGTGGGGTGGAAAGGATGAGAAGGGACTTGGCAAGGTTAGAGGAATGGTCAAATGTATGGCAGCTTAGATTTAATGCTAAGAAGTGCAAGGTAATGCACCTGGGAAACAAAAACCCAGGGGAAGAGTACACAATGGTAGGTGAGATACTAACAACAACAAAAATGGAAAGGGACCTGGGGGTAGTCATATCAGATGACTTAAAGGTGGGCAAGCAACGTGAGAGGGCAGTAAGGAGGGCTGGGGGGATACTCGGATGCATAGGGAGAGGCATCACCAGTAGAAAACAGGAAGTTGTTATCCCTCTGTACAGACAGCTGGTGAGACCACATCTGGAGTACTGTGTGCAGTTCTGGAGACCCAATCTCTGCAAGGACATAGACAAGATTGAAGCTGTCCAGAGGAGGGCAACTAAAATGATGCAGGGTCTGCACCGGCAGACATATGAAGAGAGACTAAAGGAGCTTAATATGTATAGCCTCGAGGAAAGGAGGGAGAGGGGGGACATGATAGAAACGTTCAAGTACCTCAAGGGAATCAACAAAGTCCAAGAGGGTAGCATCTTTCAAAAAAAGAGGTGTGCAAGAACAAGGGGCACAATTTGAAGATAAGGGGGCAGCTCAGAGGTAATGTAAGGAAGTATTTTTTCACAGAGAGGGTTGTGGATGCATGGAACGGCCTTCCGGAGGAGGTTGTGGAGTCAAAAACAGTGACTGAATTTAAGCATGCATGGGACAGCCATAAGGCAATTCTAGGGGGTGAGGGTAGAAAGAAGTAGGCTGCTGGTTAAGTAGGATCTGCAGCTTATCCATTAGGTAGGGAAATGGGCAGACTGGTTGGGACAAGCGGTCCTTATCTGCCATCAAATTCTATGTTTCTAAGTTTCTATGAGGTATAGCGTCCAGCACCTCAACCCTCAGTGCCACCAGGCTGCCCTCTTACCTCCATCTTGAAGGACTCAGATCTCTTCTTTCCCTCCTGCTCCTCTGTCCTCCCACTCCCCCTCTCCCTCACACCTGCCTCACAAATGTCTGTCAGGCTACTTCAAGCTCCTTGTCTCTTTGCTGCTTTTAGTGACAGGTGATATTGAGCCCAATCCTGGCCCTGCTTACACTTCTCCCACTCATCTTCCCAAAGGATACAGAGTGACACATATCAACATCTGAAGCCTCCTCCCAAAGATTGATCAGCTACAATTACTTATGGTTAATCTCAAACCCATTGTGTTGGTTATCTCGGAGTCTTGGTTATCCATCAAGATCCCTGATACTACAGTCGCCATTCCTGGGTACAGACTCACTTGGCAGGATCATGCTAAGAGGGGTGGTGGAGTTGCCATCTACATCTCCTCTAAATCCAGTTCGAGCTTGTACTTGTTGTCACCTCCCCCTCTGTCTGTGAGCTACTCCTCTTCAAACTCTCTCTCCCTTTCTCTGTCCCTGTCTTTGAGGCTGAAGTCTACTGTTGCCCTGATCTGTCCCCTCTGTCAGTCACTGAGCTCCTTAGCACAATCTCCTCACATGCCTCATCTGGGGAGCTACTCACCCATGGTGACTTAAACCTTAACTGGCTTTCCCCATCACTAACTAAACTGTGCCAAAACATTAAATCCCCCCTGCTTACCCATCTGATCTCTGACCCAGCCTGGTACAGTCGTATATCCCTCATCCACTTCTTACTGGACTGGGTTCTTACCGCTCACCTCCACCGTATCATTGATGCCGGCACCCTCCCAAATGCCCTCAGTGACAACCATATGGTCTAAAATACACCAACTCATTGCCCCTCCAGTTCCTCCAGATCCAGTCCTTCTGGTCACTGGACTTGTCCTCTGTCTATGCCAACCTTGTAGCTACCGACTGGCTCCCATCTCTACTGCCAGTAACATCAGTACTGCCCTCCATTATTTCAACACAAAATTTCTGTCAATCAGGGACCTTCATGCCCCCTCAGAAAAAACAGGATCCGTGGTTCCCACATCCCATGGATCTCCGCTGAATTGCTGGCCTGCTTCCATGCACATGACCTTGCCTGGAAGACCTATAAGTCCTCTGGCTCCCCTGCTGACCTATTCAAGCACTGCTCCAATAGTGCTGACAAGCGCTCCTGTTTACCGGCTGGTGCAGAGCAGGGGTGGCCAACCACTTAGATCAAGAAGTCCAAAAAGTTCTAGATTTGCAAATAAGAAATTGTTGCAGGCATTGTGGTATCTCATCAGTCCATTTATTTAGGACCACAAACAAATAAAAATCACTCATGCTCTTAACAGGGCCCAGCGCTTTGCCTCTATACAAGGCTTCCAAGGGGCTATTGGGAGTGACTTTAAATGGGAATGCTATACCATTATTCATTAGCCCCTTGGAAGAAGTGGTCTGAAACAAATGGATTGGTGAGACACCACAATGCCTGCAGTTTTTTTCTTGTTGCGAGTGCAGAACTTTTTGGATTTCTACTCAAGTACTGATCCCTTTGCAATGCCTATACTTAAGCCACAAGGCTTACCAAGTCTGAATACTTTGCCTCCACGATTCAGAACAACCTTAATCACCCCTCTAAGTTCTGGAAGGTTATCCATACTTTCTTCTGCGCCCCAACCCAGTCCTCCTCCCCTGTCCTCAAGGTGTGTGACACTCATCTCTGACCCCTTCTCTGTTGCCTCAACGTTCAACTCATTCTTCATCTTCTGTGCCTCCTCCTTTCTCTTCCCCTCCCCCAACCCCTTCCCCTGTCCTTCCACTCTATCACACCCTTTCTCCTTCTCTCCTATCATTCCTGTTGCTTCATTCAAGGCTCTTAACCGTCTCAAGGGCAGGCGCTCTGATGGTCTTGACCCCAAGCTCCTCTATCTCTCCGCCCCTGCAATTGCCCTACTTATTACCTCTGTAAAGAATACAGCTCAGGCAACCTCAGACAAAACAAAGACTTTATTCAGGGAGTAGCCCAGCTCCAATCAAGGCAACTAATAATCAAAATAGCAGATGGGAAAATACAGGCCAGCTCACCCAAAATATATCAAAATATACATTTTTTTCATAAAGCAGAAATAACCCGTGTATAGGTCAGCATGTATCCTGATCTAATACCAAAGTTTTGGATTTCTCATTCATCAGGATTACACTGGTCATAAATCCTAAAATAAGTTCAAAACATCTAGTTTTTTAAAATTGGTCACTCAAAACTTGGATATAGGGCAATTTTTATATCTCATAGACATACTCACATTTTCTGTTAAACCAATGCCCTTTTTTCATTTTTTTGGTTGGTACCTATTGATTCAATAACTAAGTTCATATTCAATACACAATAAAACAGTTTTTAATAAAATATCATAATTCATGTATAATATAGTCAACTCACTTGTTGTACTTGTTATTTTTTCAGCACTCACTCCATAAACTGTTCCTACAGTGTAAATTCTGAACTTGCCCAATAAAGTATAGCTGCTTAATTTTTATATTCTTTCGTATGCAGTGTTAACATAAGCATTACATTTCTAACTTCATTAGATGACATATGTATTTAGAAAGAATGGTCACTATTAATTCAATTAAATTCTATTTCATTATATTATACTGTTCATTTATAATAAATCTGGTTAAACAATCAAGTGCTTTTGCAAATTTAAATTCACATAACAATAGTTTTAAATTTTGTCATCAACTTTTATATTGTCTGACTCTTTTAAATTCACATAACAATAGTTTTAAATGTTGTCATTAATTTTTATATCGTTTGTCTCTTTTTCATTAAATCTGGAAATAACCAGAATATGACGTTCTGATATCACTCTCTAATGCCCATTATTGTAGTATATTTAAATCTTGTACTTACTGAAGTTGAAAATGGAGTGCAGCACAGCTCCCAGCTCTCTCTATGGGAAGGCAGCGTCCTCGCTCCTCTCTGCCTCTTTTATTCTGAGGAAAATAGAGAATTGGGTGCACAGAGACGTGCTCCCCCACATGACAAATGACATCATCTGATCAGTACTATTTATTTATTATTTCTTTATTTAGAAAAGTTTTGCCAGGAAAGACAACATGAGCTGAGAACAGCTCATTTCCAGAAGCTTCCTATGTCACCTGTGTGCCCAACTTCAGCAGCACCTAGCAACAAACAACAAAAAATGGCTAGGTGTCCCGGATGCTGCTCATTTTGTAAATAAATGCAGATTGGGTTCTAAGAAACTGTAAAGAATGTAATCTGTGTTTATGTTTCTTTAGTATTTATGTTCCACATATCAGACGTCAATTTCTACCCTTATTTTTCAAGCACATTCCCAATACAGGATCTGTTTGTGTTCATCCAGGAAGTCAAGATCAAACACGGCATGTTACATCTATGCATTTTAGCGTAGGTCTTATTGTTCTATTAGATTGTATAACTGGTAATCCAAAATTTTTTATTATGTTCACTGACCTACGCAGCCAGTATAGTGCTATGCTTATGTAACTGTGTTAGTTTTGGTTGTGGCTGTTTGCACTCTCTATTCCAGAGGAATTACCACCCTGTAGGGGTATGAAAGCAAGGAACTCTCGGAGAGGGTTCCACCCCTAGAGGTGCCATGGGATGGTTCCCGTGGTTGAAGGTACCTTAGGAATCCCCCTAAGGATAGAGCACTGCCAATGGAGGAGGAGGGGAGGATGGTGGGGCAAAGACAAAATGCTTCACAGCAGGGTTCAACAAATCCTATTGCCCGACATCCCGGGCTACCAGTTACAGTGCAGGGACAAGCACTTTCTGTTGTGCCACCTGTCCATGGGCTAGCACTAATTTAAATATTTGCTGCTGCAGTTCTACCTTCCACCAGTAGGGTGCTCACTGCTTCGGCTGTCACGGGGGTCATCTGACCTACCGAGCAATGCACCTACTGGTCGGGAACGAGCGGTGAGTGTGTGAGCTTGCCTCAGAATCAGAAGTGAGCATGAGCGAGTGTGAGCACGAGCAGCATCTCATCGGAGGAAAACAGAGGAGGAGGAGCAAGCTGTCAGACTGGCAGGTGTGGGGCCAAATGAGGAAAACAATCTTAAGCTGTAAGTCATGCAAAGAATGCCCATTGGCTGCGGTGGTGATTTGGTGCATAGTGGAGACGAGAGTAAAGACATGCATTGCGTTAGAGCCCCTCATTCACTGTCTGTTGGTGGAGACTAGAGGATACACAAATTACACAGTCCGTTGTTGTGGATATCGGGGAGTGGGGACTGCGAGTGCAACCAGAGCTGCCTTACTTTGTGTGTGTGGAGTGGACTACTCGGAAAACAAATATTATTTTAAACTGAATTAAGGAGGGAGAGTTGGTGAGAGTGAAGAGCTGGGAGGAGGAAGGAGGGAGCTAGGAGGACTAAGGAGCAGGTACAACGTGGCTGAGCAGGCACTGATAACTGCACACAAGTGCATTAGTGCAGCAGACAAGCAAATTTACGTGCCCTGTGCCGTGCCAGTTTTGCCAAAAGTGCAAAATTAATGAAGAGAGTAATCTGAGTAAATGAGTGTGCAGGCAGGGTAAATAAAATATTGAGAAGGGTTAGGTTGGGCTTGTCTTAGAACTGGGCATAACAGGGTGTAAGCAAACTAAGGACTAGGAGCATATAAAATAAATTAAGTAGGCAGTATAGTGCAGTGGTCTAAGGCTCTGAGCTGCAAATCTGGTGACATCCAGCAGACCAGACCTGGGTTTGAATCCCACAGCTTCCACTTGCATACTGCCTGAGCAAGTCACTTAACCTCCTTGTGTGCTCCCAGGTCACTCCTGTAAAAAGCTTTCAGCTTAGTGTGCTATACCTGGTTAAACAACTAAGTAAAAAAAAATAATTGAAACAAGGACAAAAGGAAACAAAACAGAAACTTGGGAAGGGGTACTGTCTGCTGTCTGTGTAGCAGGGTGGAAGAGGGAGGGAAGTTGGGAACCCCTGACAACTGAGAACTAGCAGCAGCGTAAGTGTCACTGACTACAGAAAATAAAAAGGAAGAAAGCAAAGGGCAGGGGACTACTACTGTTGGCGGGGAGCTTTGTGTTGCCCACCAGTAAAAACAGCAGTTTAGCTGCATAAACAAAGAAAAAAGAAAGAAGAGAAGAGGCTGGTGGGCTCTTGGGAGAGGAGAGCGCAGATATAGAGATTGTGTGTAAAGGAGTGAAGGAGGAGCTTGGAGAGAGGTGGGGCGAAGGAAAGGACTGACTTGAGAAAGTTAGTAAAAAAAAAAAAGATAAGAACTTAAAAGAAATAAGCCTATAACTCAGACTGGCTTGGTCGGGCTGTTGGGAGAGATAGATTTTGTGAAAAGGAATGAAGGACCCAGTGTCCTGCAACCAGTTGGCTGGCTTTTGGCTTGAAGTACCCAAGAAACAAAAAGAGAAATATAGTAAAAAAATATATATAAGACAAGTGTAAGTAACGGTAAAATAAAATAAGGGAGCCTAACTGTGGGAAGGGGGGGCTGTGCTGGGAGAGAGGTGAGTGAGTGACTGTGTGGAGGAGAATGTTCTGCAGCCAGCTGCCTGACTTGTTACAGGACAAGACAACTTCCAGTGTATAGAAAAAAAGCATATATCTGTCCCCTGGTGACCCAGCCCATGATGAGCCCACACTAACCACCAGTGAAAAAAGGACACACAGACACCAGTGTTTAAAATAAGTTTAATTTATTGGTTCCATTAGTCTTTAAAAATAAAAGTGACCACCAAATTTATACGGACAATATGCAAACGAACAAAGCCAAACAACAAAGTTTCTTGTCTCTCTGGTCAGCAGCAGCACCACCATCTTTTATGAGACAAACACAGTCTGGTACTACTTCCACAGATAAAAGTCATGAAACTGAATCTGTATCTGTGGGTATAACTGCTGACCAGGTAGTTGATGTAAACAGAGAAGTCGTGAGTAGCCTTATCTCAAAAAGCCCCTTGTCACTTGCTAGAAACGTAGTTTACTGCTTGATAATGAGGTGGCAGTTGGGAGTAGTAAGAACAAGAAATATGACCAAGAAAAAGGGCCAGACTATTTCAGTGTCATTGGTTGTCCACTTATAAATGGTTGAGATAATGATGATAAAAGGGCTTATATACTGCACACTATGTGAAAAGTATCCCACTATTGCAACTCCAGCATTTTCAAAAACAAATGTCTTTTCACAGGCTCTAACAACTTTCAGATTGAGTCACTACGTGCACATGAAAAATCCAATCCACATGTGCTATGCCAGAACCAACATATTCTGGAAAGTGGCCAACGAGCAGTATGTTGTGAGATTAGTGAGTCACCACTTTACCAAGCCTTTGCACAGTTGGAAGAGCCACAAAAGCAAAGATGAGACGCCTGTTTAACACAGCGTATTCCATAGCCAAAAATCTTAAGCCCTTTCTCAGACATGGAGTTGGCTCTGTGAATTACAGGAAAAAAATGGCATTAAGCTAGGTTCTAATTATACTAACGATAGCGAGCCAGGGACTTTTGCAGTGCTATTTCAGCAGTTATATCCAGAACCCAGATGCAGACTCTTGCTAATGTTAAGTATGTGACAGTTCTTGCTGGGCAGTACTAGTTACAGTATAACTGAGTAGGAAAATGTTTTCTTAAGGTTTGTTGAACCTAATTCAAAACAGGTGCATACATTGCTTATCCAAGCTGTGCCACTGGAACATGCACATGCAGAAGGTGTATTCCATGCAATATCAACTGCATTGGAGTCAGTAAATCTTCCTCTCAGTAACCTACAAAATGTTAACAATCCAGGATCACTTCTTATTTCAGCAAATTTTGATGGGGCCAGTGTCATGATGGGCAAAAGAGGAGGAACCATAGCAAAGTTGAGGGGAACACTGCCGTCCTGAAATAATTGCGATGCACTGCATTGCCCATAAGCTAGAGCTGGCAGTTCTCGATGTGTTAAAAAAAATCCATTTGTATCAAAGCTGGAAAGTACTCTCAGGAATATTTAATTTTATCACTATAGTCCCAAAAAATGAGAGAGCTCCAAGAAATTGCTAACGTGATGGATACTGATCTGGCGACTTTACTGCAATTAAACAAGTGAGATGGCTTGCCAGTAGGTCATGTTCGTACATGCAGTTCAGGTTAACTTACCTACTGTTGTACAACACCTACATGCATCTTTGACTGCTGGTGGTGATGAAAGTTCAAAACAAAGGGCCTCTTAAAAGAAACACAGAGTGTGCAGTTTGTAAAAGCTATCCATATACTGCAAGATTTCCTGCCAATACTAAAAACCTGTCACTGCAGTTTCAACGAGATGACATAGTATACTGGAAGTTCCACAGCTTGTTGAGACCTGCCTACTCCAGCTTATGGAACTGAAAACCATGCCAGGGCAATACATGGCAGCTTTCCTCAGCCATTACAAACCAGAACAGAAATGTATGGAATATGTTGTGACAAAGAGGGGAAGGGAGGAGAAGACTGTTCATTTTCCATTCAGAGGCAACTGCCCAGAAATCAGTTTTGTGAGAGATGGACAACTACAGACTTTAATAGATGCAGCAATAATGTATATTGACAACAGATTTAAAAATTTCTCAGAGGTGCCTCTCAAATGGTTCAACTGCTTAGATTTTAAGCAGTTTGATCTGCCAATAGACCAACTAGTGGTGTTTGGGACCTCTGAACTTGCAAACCTGGCAGAATATTTTCACTTTTCATGGAGGAAGCAGAGAACATATAAAGTCAGAGTATGCTGCATTTAAAACAATATTGAAATCTGCCATTGAAAAACCCTATTTGCAGCTATATACCAGATTACTAAAAGAAAAACCACCCCAGATTATACACATTCTTGACCTAGTTGAAATACTCATGGCAATGAGTGTATCGACTTCAAAATGTGAGAGAGTTTTTTCTGTTCAGAACCTAATCAAAACAAAAATCAGGATAAGGCTGGCTGAGGATTCACTACAGTCTCTCCTGCAGATAGCAGTAGAAGGTCCTGAACTGCATGACTTTGATCCGGATCCAGCAATTAACCACTGGCTGCTCTCTGGTCCAGGCACTCGACATGTTCGTGGGCATGCTGTTGCTGCTGATACATTATCTTCTGGTTTAGCTGCTTCTGCTGCTGATGATCTTCTTGATGCTAGTACTCCTGCTCCCAGTGCCCCATCATCTTCTTCCTGGCTAGCCCTTAATCACCATTTCATGTTCTTCTCAACCAATGGCCTAGCTGGTTTGGCTTGTTCTTAACTAATTCTGTAACATTTCTCAATCTCTTCTAATACAGACTTCTGCCTGGGGTGCCTTAGTGTCCGGCCTGTACTACTACCTAGCCTGTATAAACAAAAAATATATGAAAATATTGTTTTTCCTAATTTATGAAGTTCTTCTACATCTCTCCATCCATCCTATGAAATAATAGTACAATATATAAGCACTGCCACACAGCCACACCATTTATCTTATTTCTGTTAAGTCGGTTGAATATTTCAATTGAAATGTACTGGACTACCACTCTGAACTCGAGGACTACCATTTTTGTCAAGGCCACTTGTCCTGGACTAGCATGAGATTTTAAAATTTGTCAATCCCTGCTTCACAGTGAGGCTGAGAGGAACTGCTTATATAGCTCAGGAAATGGGAGTGGCTGGCTGCTTGGTCACTGAACTACAGGCAAAGCCTTTCACTTCACTGACCTACACAGCCAGTATAGTGTTATGCTTATGTAACTGTGTTAGTTTTGGTTGTGGCTGTTCGCACTGTCTATTCCAGAGGAATTACCACCCTGTAGGGGTACGAAAGCAAGGACTCTTGGAGAAGGTTCTGCACCTAGAGGTGCCACAGGATGGTTCCCGTGGCTAAAGGTACCTTAGGAATCCCCAAAAGATATGTAGTATCATCCCCAACAGGAGGCAACATGATGCGTAAGAGCAATCAGTAACAGTGACGTAGAAACAGTAACTGCAACATAGTAGTAGAGAAGAATAGTGATGGCTTGCATTGAGAGAAGTGGATCCCCTAAGGAGAGAGAGGGAATGGCAGGACATCCTCCACCTCCATCCAACAACAGAACCTACCTAAGGAGACTAGGGGAAACAACTATGCTAACTAAGTGTTATGACCTGAGGAAACAGAGGACAGAAAAAAACCCTTTGAGGAGGAAATCTCTGGGGATCCAAGACCTAGGTCACCTTTTCACCAGGCTAGGGAAAATGTATTTAGCGATGGCTCTGCAGCTGCAATTTGGAAAACCCAACTAAAGAGAGGTGGAAAATATTCCAATTTGGAAGAAGGCTCTCACTCAAACCCTCTAGCGGGAACGTCATGGAAGGTTGTGAGAAAACTCTGCAACAATACAAGCATCCAAGGTGCAGGAGGAGAGCAACAACTGCTGAGGCACTCACCTGGCCTACCCACCCTAAATCAAACCAGGTGAACCAGAGGCAGTCGTGGGGAGAATGCAGTGAAGGTGCCTTGCTAGGGAAACCACTAAAGTCAATGGCCAATCGTTATAGTGGAACACTAGAGCCAAAGGAGATCGTCGTAACCACCCTTCACCGCTGGTCTTAAATTCTACACCAGGAGCTGCTGTCGCATAGCAGGCAGCTAAAGCCAAGCCTGGGGCAAGGACATTCCCAGCTATGGACCAGGTGAGAAGGATCCCGCCACAAGCTGGACATGCGTGATGATGCAGACTAAGTGTAGAGCAAGACCGTCAGCTGCAGGAACCTGCGCCAGATTAGAATGGCTAGCATGCCCCAGAATTGATTGAGAGCTGTAAAGCTGGTGAGCAGAATGAGCACAGCGTGTTGAGATTGTAATGAGCATTGAGTGCTGAGACCTTGCAAGGTCAAATGCAGATTGAGAGCAGTAGAATCCTAGGCTGAAGCCGAGGGGATGGCACTAGGCATGAAGCTATGGTTTGTGTAAGCAAGGAACAATGGTTGCGTAAGCAAGTGTGGACCTGATAGGTCAGTAAGCAGTAGTAGTAATAGGTGGACCTGCATAACAACTGTATAGCAAGTAAACAGCACTGAGTTAGGGGCAAGCCAGCCAGACATGAATAGCCAAATCAAGGTTACAAACTCTGAGGATTTTCAGCAGTGAAGACAGGATGTAGAACAGAATTAATTAACCACATAGGCCATGACCCCCCAAACACCTCCCAGTCCCCGCCGTAGGACAAACAAGGAAGCGATGAAAGGCTGAGAACCACATGCAGATACAAAGCTAATTTAATAGCCTCAGCAGGAGTTTCAGCTAACCTCAGAGTAAACAAGGTACAATAGGAATGGGTTTAAACAATGCAGCAGCAGGAAGCAAGTAGGCCTGTACAGCAGTAGTAAATAAATGAGTACACTGAGTTGTAAGTGCAAATAAAGGAGGCATAATGCTTTTAAGCATTGTCAAACAGGCAGTGCAATGAGATTGCAGTAATGAGGTAAGTAGAACAAGCATGAGTAAGCTGTACAGCTAGGTTCAAGTAATCTGAGTCAGGTAAGAACAATAAAATATGCCACATGGACCAGCTATAGTTGAGTAACTGAAAGCTAGCATCATGAGCTCTGAATAGCAGTATGCTAGGAGCCTAGAAAAGCCCCCCCAAAAAGGAAGGAAGCATACACAACTGAAGGCAAAAATAAAAACCAAAGCAGGAAAACACACACAGAAGCCCTGCAGAGACAAGCAAGGGTTGGGGGGGGGCTCCAACCAGGGAGGCCTGACCAGCTCAGGGAACAAACCGGCATAGCCTTCGTCTGCAAAGACAAAATGCTTCACAGTGAAACTGAGAGGAACTGCCTCTCTAAAGCCCTGGAGAAAGTGGTGGCCATTCAAATCACTGATTATCTGGCTAAGCATAACATTTTATGCCCAGAGCAACATGGCTTCCATGCTGGTCACAGTACCAGCACTTCCCTTATTGAATTCTCCAACTTTCTACACTCCTCCTTGGATACCAGCTCCCTAGCTGGTGCAGTGTTCATCGACCTCTCAAAGGCTTTCGACACCATCTCCCATCCACTTCTGCTGAACGCACTCTGCCACACTGATCTCTCAGCTGGCCCCCTAGCATGGTGCGCTAGCTATCTTGACACTCGATCTCAGTGTGTAAAAATTAATAGCACACTCTCCGATACCCATCCCATTCTCTCTGGGGTCCCCCAAGGCTCCATCCTGGGCCCCCTTCTCTTCTCGCTCTATCTGAACACCCTGCCCAGTGCATGCCCTGGCAAAATTCTACTGTATTCAGATGACGCTGTCCTTTTTGCCACCCACCGCAATCCCATCTCCCTACAGGACTCCCTACAGCAGTCTTTCAACAGTGCTGAGGCTTGGTTTAAGGAGCCCAGACTCGTCATCAATCTTAATAAAACCAAAGCTATGCTCTTTTCCCACCCCCAAAACAAAGCTAGCAACCACCCACTCTATATCCTTCCAAGTACCAATCAGCCACTGGAACAAGTCTGCTCCTACAAATACCTTGGGGTTACCTTCGACTCAGCCCTCACATTTCACAACCACATCGACGCCCTAACATCCGCCACTAACACACGGCTTGGCATCCTCTTCCGCCATAGAACCTGCCTTCCCCCAAATGCTCTCCGCTCGCTGTTACATCATCCGTTCTGTCCCTTGTAGACTATGGTCTACCAGTATATAGTGCTGCCGACATCACTGCACTCAACAAAATTCACTTAACCCTGAATAAAGCCTGCAGATTGATTACTGGTGCCCCAGGCTAACACACACCTGTCAGCTGTATGTCGAGGCTAACCTGCTTACCCTGGATGAACAGCTCCGATACCAAACCTGTCTCCTCACAAAAACCTACTCGGGCTCTCCCCCCCTGGGGTAACGGCATCCATCCACCAGAGCCCTCCCACTATTGCAACACGGTCTTCCTACAAGACCACTCTAAAGGTCCCCAGATCAAGAACCAGCCGTTGCCAGAGGTCCTTCTGCTATAGAGCCCCAGCCTGGTTTAACTCTCTCCTGCCCCCATCACCAATGCCACCACCATCTCCAAGTTCAAAACCACCATTCGAACCACATCATCAGCACTCGTGAACTGCTCCTGTCTCTGAACATAGCTCCACCTCTGCTTCTCTTGACAACGCCCGGCAGCTCTCCACCTAGCCATCCCCACCACCACTCTCTGTACACTGTGCCTATGTTTAACCTGGCCAGTGCCAGCTGTTTAGGTGTTTACCAACTAGATTGCTCACTTGATACCAACTTGTGTAACACCTGTTATCAATTACATGTACCCTGTAACCTAATTGTATTTGTCTGACCACAGTGTGACGTGGCGCCTCTGTTGAATGCCTATTGTTTTGCAAATCTATGCTATGTAACCAAAAACACAATGTATGTCTTTATGTGACGAAGTACCTTTGGAAACGAGCCTCTAGCTCAAAGGTTGTAAACTGATTCTTAGAAATAAATTAAAAAAAAAATATAGCTCAGGAAGTGGGAGTGGCTGGCTGCTTGTTCACCGAACTACAGGCAAAGCCTTTCAATTATACATCTCCCTTACTCGAATTCTATCTCCTGTATATCAAAAAAATCATACTACAGTTTGTTAGATGGAGTGTAGCCCTGCTTCCAACTGTCTACATATAAAGGAAGTTCGCTCACTCTTTTCTGTTACTGCATATCGTTTAATGACTAGACGTATTAGTTCATTTCAAGTACATTCTGGGGATTCTCTTTAATCACAAAATATTTAAACTTGTAACAATAGAGGTTAATGTAGTTACATATGCACCCATACTGAATGTTTCTCTGCAAGAGGTAACAAGGCCATGGGCATATTTCTAGATGGCAGGTTGGAGGAGTAGAACATTTTTTGGTTTGTTTTTATTAAACTAGGACCCCATACTGTACATCCTTTTATACCCAATTCTTTATGTGTTAGAAAGATTCCTGCGGACACAAAGGTGGTGGGGGTTAGGTGAGAGGGAGCAACCCCCATGATAAGTCAGAATGGATATTCCTGATTCTGCTACCATAATACTTTTATCTAATGATGCTGTTTGTATAAGAGTGGCTGCCAATCAATACTGTCATTAAGTCCAAACTTTATGTTTGTGGCCTGGAATCTATTGATGTAATGCCTCTCTTAATAATAGCTTTGTTCTGTACTCCCCACCCCGGGAGTTTAATTCTACTTTTTCTAAACCAAAGAATCTCAAATATGGTAGCTGGTGTCTTGATTACATAAAGTGTCTAGCTACAGGGGGTGTGATATCTGCCCTCCTGATATCACACTTATGTTCCCCTATCTGGGTTTTCAGCTGCCTTTCTGTTTTACCTATGCATACTTTGTCACAGGGACATTTGAGTAAATAAATGACCACTGTTGTTTGACAGTCAATAAACTGTCTAATCTCCATGTCCTTATCTCTTGCTGTGTTCCTTATTTTCTTTATCCTGTATGAGTTATTACAGTGGACACAATGACTGCATTGGTAGTTCCTTCTCAGATCTAGTGTTAGTAAAAATGTACTGTTTTTTTTTCTGGACTTTGTGTTCCATGTGTATCGATCTGTCTCCAATAGATCTGTTTCTTTTGGCAACTACCATAGATCTGCCCTGAAAACTGTTTGATCCGATATACGTAGCTTGCAATACATTCCAGTGTCTGTGTAATATTTTTTGATAGGAAAAAAAGGCATCATTATAGGTTGTGGCCAAAAGGATCTTATCACCCTTGCCTACCCTATCACCCCAATTACCCCTATTTAGTAGTGTTCTCCTTTCCTGATTTTCAGTCTTTTCCATTGCTGTTTGTAATGTAACTGATCCATATTCCCTTTCCCTAAATCTGTCAATCATTTCTGTTGCTACCATTAGGAACTCTGAGTTCTCCAAACAATTTCTCTTTGCCCTTAAAAGCTGGCCATATTAGATTGACTCAGGAAGTTTTTTTAGGGTGATAACCATCTGCTCTCAAGGTTGCATTTCTGTCTGTGAGCATCCTGTACAGTTTTGTTGCTTGCTTCTCTCACGGTTTATAGATCATAAGGTCCAAAACAGGGATTTCGGTCTCTCTTGCATTTCTGACAAAAATCAAATGATCTGTTCTTTCATTCTGATAGGTATGATGAAAATCTTCTAACTGTTCTGGGATTCCTTGCCAAACCTCAATGATGTCATCAATAAAGCATTTCCATTCACAGATTCTCTGCCTGTATGGATTTCGGTCACAGAATACATATTTTCTTTCAAATGAGTCCATTTATATGCTCGCATATGAGGGAGCCATACTTGAACCCATTGCTGTTCCTCCTATTTGTAAAAAATATTGTTTCTCAAATCTAAAGTAATTTTGAGATAACGCTATCTCTGCCATCTTAATAGGTAAGTGGTTTGGTGGTTTTGATTCCTGTCTTTTTGACTCCAAAACTTCCTGTAGTAGTCCACAACACAGATTGTGTGAGACTGAGGTATATCAATCAATCAATCATAGCAATCAAATTATTTATTTATCCAGGCGAACACCATTGAGCAAGCTCATTTACAAGGTGGACCTGCATTACACAAGTCAAGTAACAATGCATTTATATTCGGACAAATAGCCAGTGGATGCAAGAGTACAACAGTACAGGTAGGCCTGCAATAGACAGGATAAGTAAACATACATTTGGGTTCAGGTAAAAGATGGTCGGCTAAGGGTATACATAACAATAGCGTAGCAAGTCAGTAAAAATTTATACCAGATACAACAACATACATGGTTTAGTATTCCTGTAAGGTAAAGGCATTATAGTCCAGCGAAGAGATTAGTTGAAGTGGATGCTACAAGGGAAGAGACATACATAGTCAGTTTAAAAAGACCCAGGAGTATCAAGGGGGAGACATGTGTCGGAGGAAGTGAGTAACCAGTGGGGGAGGGGTCTGGAACTGGGATAATACTAGGAGCAAAGGAATGAGATGCTGTGGGTATACATAGATGGGTGAGGGAGGGTGAATTTTAGGGCAGTAGATAAGTAGGTGGCTCAAGGAGAAGTTATGTACTGATACAAGAAGGAAGGAGGATGGGATGGGAAGTTCTTCAGATCCCATGTTATCAGTAAATATTTTTCCACATTATCTTCAATTTCATTAAGGGATTCCAAAATATTAATAATATATGTATAGTCTTTAATGTATGCTTCTGTTGTCTCTCTGAGAGGTCTGATATAGTGATCTATAAAATTGACAATGGTTCCAAAATTGAGTTGATGCATAAAACTATTGACCTGCCTGGTGGGTTCCTCTGATCTTTGTGTATTTTTGATAGAGTGTAACATAGAGGGAGAGATGGTGTTGTCCTCCAGAGTGCATCCTTTTCTACCTATTAACTCCCTTCTCAGCTGCACCTTCTCCCTTGCCTCTGTCCCAGACTCTTGGAAACAGGCCACACAGGAATTGAATCCCACCGAGGGTACCCAGTCGCGAGGGCCTGACTGCAGATGCCCTCCCCCACCCCAAACAGCACACACGGGAATTGAATCTCACCGAGGGTTTCCCAGTCACAAGGGCCTGATTGCAGATGCCCTTCCCCACCCCTGAACAGCACACATGGGAATTGAATCCCAATGAGGGTTCCCCAGTCACAAGGCCTGATTGCAGATGCCTCCCCCCCCACACAGCACACAAAGAAATTGAATCCCACCGAAGGTTCCCCGGTCGCGAGGGCCTGATTGCAGATGCCCTCCCCTACCCCCGAACAGGTATGGAATCACTGGCGCAGCAACGAGTCAGGACTGTGGCGCAGTTCCAGCTAGTGTGCTTTTGTGTGTTGGCACCTTTTACTTGAACATTTCTGCCAGCGTAGCAGTGGAGATAGTTTTTTAATTCAGTGAAATCTCCACCACCACTGCCTTTACCTGTAAGCTGCACTGTGTCTTAAGGAATCAAGCAGCTGTTTTTAAACAGAACAGTGGGTAACTGAGTGCACTTAAGCAACTGTTTAACACTGCTTTAAATAAGTAATGTTAGATGCCTTAAGGAGACAAAGCACTGTTTAACCCTGCTTTAAATAAGTAATATTAGATGCCTTAAGTAGACAAAGCATGTTTCTCACTGTTTAATTACATCGCTCTCAAATAGACATGTTCTAAGTTAAGAAACAGTAGAGCCTCTTGCATTCTACTCAGTCTCCTCCCCCTGTAGCTCAGGTTAAATAACACATACCTGCTTCTCCACAGTACACACAGGAATTGAATCCCACTGAGGGTTCCCCGGTCATGAGGCCCTGATTGCAGACGCCCTCCCCCAACCCCGAACAGGTACAGAATCACTGGCGCAGCAACGAGTCAGGACTGTGGTGCAGTTCCAGCTAGTATGCTTGCCCCACTGACACTGCGTGTCAGCTCCCCGCCGCCCCCACCATCACCCTTGATCGGCACACCCTTAATTAGGGCTGGAATGAACCAACTAGGGTGAGGATGCTCCAGAACTTATCGGCCCACTCTACCATTAGCAGCTTATATCACTTCACCACCGAAGGCAGCACAGTCCCCATCCACTTTCACTGTTCTATTTTACCTTTTCCAATATATGTAATTGGTGTCTAGCCCTCCAACCTCTCACCACTCACCACCAATAAACTTGCTCCAGTTGTCCTATCTCCCTCCCCACCCTCCTGTAACAGCCTCCATCCTGTACCCTCAGATACTGCCCTGCTGCCTAGCAACCTTCTAGCATCCCCCTGGCAGCAGACTTCGGCATTACAATGCTTATCGAACTACTTGCCTCTATCCTCTTCATCCCGGGACCCCCTATTCACTCGCCCATGGCTCACTCCACAGGCCCTCATGTGTCACAACACAGGCTCCCACTCACTCTCCTTGGCACGGCAGCTCTGCTGCACCCCCCCACTCATCGCCCACCCATCTCCTCTCAACACCACCTCCCATGTCCCATTGCATTCCTCTCATACCCTACCCTTATCTCCCTGGCCACCCCCTGCTCAGGCAGAACCCAAGAAATAAAGCAGCGTGCCCACATCACAAAACTGAAAACACTGGCCCTCCTCAGAATTTTTGCACTGCTGCTTCTAATGTCAAGCAATGTACACCCTAATCCAGGCCCAGCCTCAGTTAGCCCCAGCGCCTCCTGCTATGGGCTAAGTATTGCTGCCATGAACATCTGCAGCCTAACCAACAAATTAGCACAGCTCCAATGCTGGGTGCAGCTTCATGAACCGGATGTGCTAGACCTCACTGAGACCTGGCTATCAAAGAAGTTCCCGGACCCCTTTATTGCAATCCCTGGCCACACCATTTATCGAGCAGACAGACTTGGCAAATGGGGAGGGGGCTATGCCTTTTACATATGAGACTCCCTGCTATGCCAAAGCCTACCGGCACCCTCCCTGGCCCACGGAGCGCAAGCTCTAACTCTAAAAATCACACCAGATGCTACCAGAGCCCCTGTTACCATTACTGTGGTGTACATCCCACCTTGTAACCAAACCCTAGCATTTCAATCTCTGGCAGACTATATCTACAGCTTCCCACCCAACACTGAACACATTATTATGGGTGATTTTAATATGAACTGGCTGTCAGGCTCAGCCTCCCCTATAAAGGACTCCATCTTAGCACTAGACCTGACCCAATTAGTCACCCAGCCAACCAGGATTAACCCCAAAAATGGTACTAGCACCCTCATTGACCTCCTATTCACCAATCACCCTAACAGAATCACAAACGTAATGGTACTGCCAGACTCATTAAGCGGCCACTCCCCCATCCTCTTTGCCTGGTCATGCCTGCTGAAACTTCCCCGACCAAGCAGTTTCCTCTGATGCTGGCTCCAACCTGGAGGCCTCACTAAATTAAAGAGATACCTTACCCAGTGTGACTGGTCCCCCATCAGACGTGCCCCCACCATAGATACTGCTACCCTTGAATACTTCACCCGCACATTCAACAAGGCCAGTGATGCTTTTGCCCCACTGATGAAGGTGCAAACCAAAAAACGAAATGCCCCCTGGGTTACACCTGCACTGCTCAATCAGCTAAAGAGGCGGGACGATCTCTGGTACAAAGCAACCGCCTCTGGGGTACACACGGACAGGCTGGCCTATAAAATGGCTCGCAACAAGTGCACCTGGGCTATTAGAATGGCCAAATCCTGCTACTACAAGTCCACCCTGGCCTCTTTCTGGGGCAATGCTAGGTTGTTTTGGGACAACCTAAAAGAACTAAACGGAAAGTCCAGGATGTCTGCCCCTGCCCAGCTATCTGTCAACAATAATATTACAACGGATCCACTCGCTATCGCCAACGGTCTGAATGCAGCTTTCTCTGATCTGAGTGCAGTCCTGCCGAGAAACTCTTTTGATCCCACCCCTAACTCCCTGGAACCAAACAACACCTACCCACCTTTCTACCTCAAGGTCATTACTATGAATGAAGCAAGCCTCTATCTTAAAAAAGCACTAGGGGGCTCAAACTACTGTGCAGACTCCTTCGACGTGAGAATCCTTAATTTGGTTCTTGACTTGGTGCTAGCCTCCTTAACTGATCTCCTCAACCTCTCCCTGTGTCTTGGACAGTTTCCAAGCAACTGGAAGATGGCCACTGTCACTCCTATACTGAAGGGTGGGGACCCCACTTTGCCCAATAACTACAGACCCATCTCAATACTCCCACCCCTCCAAAAGCCCTGGAAAAAATTGTTGCAGACCAACTCACAGACTACCTACATGCACACGACTGCCTATGCAGGGAACAATATGGTTTTAGAGTTGGACACAGCACAACCACTGCCCTCGTAGAGTTCTCCAACTCTCTGCACAGTGCAGTAGATAAAAAACTGCTAACAGGAGCTGTATTCATAGACCTGTCGAAAGCATTCAACACTCTCTCTCACCCCCTCCTCATAAATACTCTTCGCAGAACAGGCCTGTCCCCTGGACCCATCGCATGGTTCACAAGCTACCTTACAGACAGGTCCCAACGTGTGAGGATAAACAGCACCCTGTCACCCGCACTACCAGTCCGCTCTGGGGTGCCCCAGGGCTCCATCCTTGGCCCATTGCTATTCAGCATCTTCCTGAATACCCTGCCCTAATCCTGTCCTTCTAACCTTCTTCTCTATGCAGATGATGCAGTAATGTATGCCTCTAACTCAGATCCTGCAATCCTTCAGTCCTCCCTACAACTTGCCTTCAACCAAGTTGAACACTGGTTCACTGACCACAGACTTGTGGTCAATATAAATAAAACTAAATCTATGCTCTTCACCCACCAACAGAGTACGGTCCACAATGCCCGGCTTACAGTCTTCTCCAAAAATCTCCTCCCACTGGAACAGGTCTACACCTATAAATACCTGGGCATAACCTTTGATCCTAATCTCTCATTTCACCCACATATAAACAATCTTTCCTCCGCCATAAACATATGCACTGGGCTGCTGTATCAGCACAAAGCCAGCTCACCCCCAGAGGCACTAAACATTGCTGTTACCTCCTCTGTTCTCTCCCTTGTAGACTATGGGCTAACTGTCTACTCAGCCGCTGACCACACAGCGGTAAACAAAATCCACCTAGCCATTAACAAGGCCTGTAGACTCATTGCTGGAGTAGCTAGGTGTACCCACAGCTGTTCCCTATATGCTCTAACAAAGATTCTCACCCTAGACGAATGACTACGTTATCATATATGTCTCCTTACTAAAAAACTCCAACTAGGCCTTACCCCCTCTGGAATCTCAGCCTCCCTCTATGCTGCACATAATACAACTAAAACCTGCGCAGCAGACAAATCAATATGGGCTGTTCCCAGAGTCTCTACCACACTGGCACAACGGTCCTTCCCCTACAGAGCACCCTCCTGGTACAGTGAACTCCCCCTAGCCATCACCTCCATCCCCAGACTAGGTCCCTTAAAATCAGCCCTCAAGAACCACTTAATCACCACTCACCACTGCCTCTGCCCTCACTAAAGTTATAGATATCAGCCACAGATGGTAGTCCCTGGGCTAAGATAACCCTGATCCACTTGCGCCACTGTGCACTAAGACAACTTTGGTTTCCCGACAGTTCATCGCCTACCAGCAATTAGGCTGTGCATAGATTTGTTGATGTACTACTCGTAGAAGTGCTTATGCTCCCTACAAAACTGTATAGCTACCAAATCTGTATAGGTCTAACAAATCATATCTGTATAGGTCTAGCAGCACTATCCGCTACCTTACTTATAGTACTCTGCCCATATGTA
The DNA here is from genome assembly GCA_016271365.2 of Neoceratodus forsteri. Taxonomy (NCBI): domain Eukaryota; kingdom Metazoa; phylum Chordata; order Ceratodontiformes; family Ceratodontidae; genus Neoceratodus; species Neoceratodus forsteri. The sequence goes on from CM028137.1 coordinate 518,413,617, forward strand.
ACTCTTAATGCATATACCCTGTTGTCTCTGTCTCCCCCATCTGCAACTATGCTCAATGTCCTCCCCCTTGTATGTTTTGGCATTCTGACGTGGAGCCTTTGGAAATGAGTCCCTGACTCAAAGGTTGTAATCCGATTGTTTCAATAAATAAATAAAATAAATAAATATCCCTTCCCAAAGGAGGTGACCCCTCCTCTCCTGGCAACTATCATCCTATCTCCTAGTTCACCACTTTGGTCAAACTCCAAGAACACCTTGTGCTATCTCAGCACTCCCCTTTCCTTGATTCATCTCTTTCTTTGCCCCTTTCCAGTTTGGCTACTGGAAATTCTACTCCACCTCGTCCTCCTTCCTCCAGCTTACTGACTCCATTTTCTCTGGCATGGATTAGGGCCTAATCATCTCTGCCATTTTTGTTGACTTGTCTAAAACCTTTGACACTGTTACCCACACCCTTCTCCTAGATAAGCTTAAAGCAGTGGAGCTCTCTAACTCCTCAATTAATTGGTTCCTATCCTACCTTGAGGGAAGGTTTCAAACTGTTTGAACTGGAGATTCCCTATTTCCCCCACTTCCTATCAAATCTGGCATCCCAAGGGTCTGTTCTTGGCCCAATTCTTTTCTCGGTCTTCCTGAATGACCTCCCCACTGCCTGTACCTCTGCATCTATTCATATATATGTGGAGGATGTGGTACTATTTGCTTCTGGCTCCACCCCCTCTGACCTTATGGCTGGTTTCAGTTGGATTTCGCTAACATTCAGAAATGGGTCTGGACATATTGGCTGTCCCTCAGTGCCAAGAGAATGGTATCCATGAGCTTTGGCACTAGGTAGAAGCTCACTAAGCTAACCTCCCTCCCCTCCTTCCACTCTGTAGATGATGTTGAAATCGATGATGTTCCCTCATTTAAATACCTCAGGGTCTGGCTTGACCAGCACCTCAACGTTTCAGTGCATGTGGATGCCATCCACAAAAAAGTACTCCCCAAACCTGGTGCACTCTGCTGGAATAAAGGTTGCAGTCCTCTTCCTGCTCACTGAGTTATTCTCTTGAAAATGATACTCCCCATCTTTGACTGTGGTGCCATAATCTACAGCACTGCTCCCAAGTCCACCTAAGCCAGACTGAATGCTCTCTTTCACTCCTTCTGTCACTTTGCTTTGGACTGCCTGCTCTGCACCCACAATTATTTCCTGTACTCCTTCCTCTACCTCCCATCCCTTGAAGCCAGACACCTTGCTCATTGTGCTTCCTTCATCTCTAAATATTGGCTAAGCTCCCTCTCCTCCTACCTTATCTCTCTCCTCCCCCCCCCGCACCCTTCACAACTCTGGCTATGATTCTCTCACTCTTCCCTCAAGGAAATATTTCGATGACCAGGCTGCTTTCTCCTACTGCTTCCCCAAACTATGGAATTCTCCCCCCAACCATTTGCTCTTCCTCTTCCTATCGCTCAGTCTCTCCTCTCTCTCCTCTCCTCTCCCTCCTCCTCTCCTCTCCTCTCTTCTCTTCTCTGTGTTTTCACTTCTCACTCTTGCAGTTGCTTCTGACACCTGTCCCTAGTCCACTGCTTGCAACCCATTATCCCACTTCCTCTTCTTCTCCCTGTTCTGTACCTGACTAGCCTCTTTCATGCTCCCTATCATCTACCCTTGCACCTTCTGTTGACCCCATTGGCACTTTTGAATTGTACTTCTTGAATGGCACCCCCTTTCCCCTACAAATCCTCTCTGCATAGTTTGCTCTCCTTCCTTATATTCATTGTCTGTGTATGATGCTTAGTTATGATGCTTAGCTATGATGCTAATTTCTTTTCTACCTACTATGTAATTTTTGTTTTAATTTTTAATTTTTTGAAAATTTTGCTCTTGATTTCTTCATTGACCTCCTTTACCACCTGGACACATCTGGAGATGAGCTGTTATCAGCTCAGTATATTTCTCCTGGTGAAACTTTTGACATAAATAAATAAATTCATAAATTTAATATGCTGAAAAACAAACCTTATCCCAGATATGAAACTGTCTTTAGAGATAACAAATGTAAGGGGCTGAAATTCAGGTTTTTATCTGGTGTAACTTCTTCTGTTTATTAAGCAGGAAAAAAAACTCCATTGAGCAAGCTCATTTACAAGGAGGTTGTGCAAAATGGTTAATAACACTGTAAGTGATCAAAAGAGACAACGACAGTGCATATAATACAGTGGACGAGAAGCATCAAGGATAAGGATACAATAAGGACAAAAAAAAAAAGAAACTTGCAACATTTGTACAGTATATACAATCCTATTAAATTCGTGTACAAGTGCAGTGACCAAAAGTACAGGCAGTGATATTTACAATTTAAGTCGCTTACTCAAGAATAGAGGAAACATTTCAGCAATATAATCTCACAGGGGTGGGGTGAGGGACAGAAAGAATAAGAGCATGAGTCAGGTGGGAGATGGAGGGGTAACAAGTATGAAGTACAGAGGAATGGGATGGATGGAAGGCAGGGGTAAGAGCACAGGAGTGAGGTGGAAGGTGACTGGGTTGTGCTGATGCCAAGTGTGATTGTTTTGTTGAGCACTGGAAAATAACTGGTAGAGATAGCAACTTGTAGACACTGATAAAAAAATTGAGAATCTTGTTTTCAGTGCGCTCTGCCCTAATTTGCCCATGATGAATTTTTAAGTGTCTCTGTTTTGCTCTCTGAAGGTGGACAGGTTTGTTCTGTCTGGCTCCTTCTAGGAGTCTGTTGTTGAGCTTAAAATAAAATGCTGTCTGTAGATCATTAATTACATCCCACTTTAGGGCCGAGGAACAGGGGAGTGAGCAGGAATGACGTGAAAAGGCGAATTAGCATATGAAAGGCAAGCTTAATTAGCAATAAATTTAGAACCTAAAACTGTGCCATCAGCAAATGACAGGGAACAAATGTTATTCTGTTATGCTTTTACATGACTGTGTGAATTGGGCTCATGGAAGGAATCCTAACAGAGAGACAATTTTTGGGTTTATTGTAGGACAGAAAAAAAATGATTTAACTGAATTTAATGAGTCATAATTGTTATCAGTTTTGTATTGAATCTGCAGGCTTGATTCCATTCACCAGAATTTGTGTTCATTGAATTTTCTGAAACATATAAAAAACAGTTTAGTTGGTGGTTATTGAAGGGGATTAACATACAAATTAGAAACATAGAATCTGACAGCAGATAAGGACTGCTTGGCCCACCCAGTCTGCCCTTTTCACCATGCTTAAACTATTACCACAGAATGTACCCAATCTACAGCTTTTTCTCCCACCCCTTCCTTTCCAGTATGATTCCCTTGTGCTTATCCCATACATTCATGTATCCCACCACTGTTTTTTTCCCCCACCATCTCCACTGAAAGGCTGTTTCAGGAATCCACCACTCTTTCTGTGAAGAAGTACTTCCTCACATATCTCCTGAATCTATCCCCCCCTCCAGCTTCATAGCATGTTCCCTTGTTCTTGAGCACCTTTTCTTCTGAAAAATACTTCCCTCCTATGCCTTATTTACCCCTGTCAGGTATTTAAAGTTCTCTATCATATCCCCCCCTCCTCTGTCCCAGGGTGTACATATTGAGGTTGTTTAGTGTCTCCTTGTAGGACTTTTGATGCAGACCCTACACCATTTTAGTTGCCCTCCTCTGGACTGCCTCCACTCTGTCTATGTCCTGCTGGAGATGTGATCTGTAGAACTGGATACAGTACTCTATGTGGGATCTTACCAGCAATATATAAAGAGGCAACACCACTTTCCTCTTTCTGCTGGCGATACCCCTCCCTATGTACCCCAGCATCCCGCTAGCTCTCCCTACTGCCTTGTTGCACTGCCTGGCCACCAACTTTAGGTTATCTGGTATTGTTATCCCCAGGTTTCTTTCCTGCTTGGTGGTTATCAATACCACTCCACCCATTTTGTACTCCACCACTGGGTTTCTGTACCCTAAGTGCATTATTTTGCACTGTTTCACACTGAAACCACACCCTTGATCACTCCTCCAGTTTTCTGAGGTCTCTGTTCATCCTTTCCATCCCCTCTCGAGTGTCTACCCTATTTCAAATGTTGGTGTCATCCACAAAGAGGCAGACCTTCCCTTCCAGCTCCTCTGCAATATTACTTGTGAAGACATTAAAGAGGACCAGTCTCAGCACTGATCCCTTAGGCATGCCGCTAGTTACCTGCCCTTCCTCAGAGTGAACCCTGTTTGCCACCACCCTCGATCACCTATTTCCTAGCCAATTTCTTAGCCAATTAGCTAGCAGAAGAAGAAGGCATTTTAGTCTGAGTCTACTCAATTGTAGAGCCCTTCATTTAGAGGTTACAGAAGGCCCTCGTTTATGCCAACCCTGATCCTCCCCTTCATCATGTCTTAACCAATCTTGAACACCCCCACTGTCTTTTGATTGGTTGATGACCGCAGATGGTAGCTCATTCCACCCTGACACTACCCACTCTGTAAAGAAGTGTCTTCTGTCCTCCTCCTTGAACATTCTCCCACCAGGTTATAACAGTGCCACCCTGTGGTTTTGTTTTCACTGAGACAAAAAAGGTCCCCGATATTTAGCCAAGTTCAGCAGTGTAGAAAGTGAGAGAGAGAGAGATAGAACACAAACTCCAGCCATAGCGGAGGAGGTTAGGTGAAGACAGACTTAAGGCAGTAAGCTGTAAGTGCAAGGGGAGTAAGGCTAATGAGGACTAGCAGTGGACTAGCAATGCAGGAGTAGGGCCGAGGAGAGTTCAAGGTAGAAGGAAGCAAGTGCAGGGGTCAGTAGCTAAGAGGTGACTATGTAGCTTCTGTCTGAAGCTAGAATGAGTAGGGAAGAGGTGGATAGCAGCAGGTAAAGAGTTCCAGTAGAAACGTGCAAAGTGGGAAAAAGTCTGAGCTTCCATTGTTGTTTCTGGGGACTTGTAGTAGGATCTGGTCCCTCAAGCAGAGGGTGTAGTGGAGGATAGATTGATTCAGCATCTTTTCTAGTGTGGAGGAGATGCCAGATGAAAGATACTGCCAATCAGGGTGCCAAGAAAAAATAGATGGTCAGCAGCAGGAGAGAGCTAATGAAGGCCACTGTATAGCTGGTAGTGATGGGTAAGGTGATGTGAGGCCAGGGCAAAACAACAGATACTATTATATGTGGTGTCTTACTTGTGTAGACTAGCTTTATTAGCACCAAGATATGTGACAGAGCCATAAGTGAGAGCAGGAAGAAGAATGCCCTGGGCAATGACAATTTTGGCAGAGGGTGTTAGTGCATAGCTTGTTTTGTAGGCCAGTCCAATTCTGGAATTGATAGCCCTGCAGGTGGTAGAGATATGGTGGTCGAAGTCAAATGAGGGGTCAAGAGTAATGCCCAGACATTTAAATGTGTTGACATTTTCGAGGAAGGAGCCATCACAGCAGGAGATTGATAGCTGTCCTGGACATTTCTTTAATCTAGGAGCAGACCCAAAGAGTATACAGTGAGTTTTACTGGTGCTCAGTACTAATTTATTGCTAATGAATCAGGCTTGGATGTGGCGAAAATCAGAAGAAAGAGTCGAGTTAAGGTCAGCGATATCCTTGGAGCTGTAATAGAAAATGAGGTCATCAGCATAGAGCAGAGATGAGCAAGTAGTGGCATTGAAAGAAATGTCATTGATGAAGATGGTAAAGAGAAGGGGGCCAAGTCTGGAGCCTTGGGTATCTCGAGGTTTAAAGTGGAGAGATCAGAGACAGCAGAGTTATATTTGATGTATTGGCAAGCTTTTAATCTAGCCAAGGGGGGGGGCACTGATAAAAAGCAGGGAATTCCCAGCCCCCCCCACAAAACAGGGTAGTTAGTGAGGTAAACATCAAGGTAGAAAGGTCAATAGGGAGCAGGACAGGGGTAAATGGAGAAGACAAAGTCAGGAAGGGCAGGGATGGGGCTAAAAGAGTTAAAGCCATCAAAAAATGCAGAGTAATGAGTACCAATGCCCATAGTCTGGGTAACAAGCTTCCTGAACTAGTGGTCTTGATTGAAGAGGGACACCTGGATATTGTGGCAGTCACAGAAACATGGTACACACAGAACCATGACTGGGATGTAAACATACCAGGGTACACAATCTACAGGAGGGACTGGGAGGGTAGCTTTCCACATAAGGGAAGTGATCAAAGCAACAGAACTAAAGTGTAAATGGGGAGGAGAGGCAGCACTGTGGGTCAACTTGGAGACAGGCAATGGCACCACAATCTGCAAGGGGGTTGTATACAGACCCCCATTTCAGGGGGAGGAAATGGACAAGGAAATGACAGAAGGCATCCTTAGAATGGCAGAAAAAGGGGAGATAATGCTGATGGGGGACCTGAATATGCCAGATGTTAACTGGAGCACATTTGCCATAGCCACATCCAAGAGTAGGGTCTTTCTCAATGCCCTGCAGGGGGCATGCCTCAGACAACTAGTACTGGAACCCACTCGGGAGGGAGCAGTCTTAGACCTGGTACTCTTAAATGGAGACAGAGAGAGGATCACAGATTTAGAAGTGGGTAGCCATCTGGGAACTAGCGACCACCGAAACATGCATTGTTCATGATAAACACAGCAGAAGAGTCAAGCCATACAAAGGCAAAGGTATTGGACTTTAGAAGGGCTGACTTTCCCAAAATGGTGAGTGCCTAAGGAATGAACTAGCAAATGGGCAGGAAGGAGGGGTGGAAGAACAATGGGGAAAAATCAAAACTGCTATCACAGAGTCAACAAGCCTTTGTGTGAAGCAAATAAATAAAACAAAATGAAGGGAAAAAACACTATGGTTCTCAAAGGAGGTGGCAGGATAGGTTAGGGAGAAAAAGATAGCATTTAGGAAGTACAAGGAATTACAGAAGGAGCAGGACAGATAACTGTATTAGTTAAAGCAGAAGGAAGCAGGGAAGGCAGTCAGAATAGGGAAGGCCCAAACCAAGGAAGATAGCCAACTCAGTTAAGAAGGGGGATAAAACCTTTTACAGGTACATCAGGGAGTGAAGGAAGACCAAGGAAGGGATAGGGAGGCTTAATAATGGGGAGGGGAGGTGGGCAGAGATTGACTGTGAAAAGCCAGAGATACTGAGCAAATACTTTTGCTCAGTATTCACAAAAGAAGAGGAGGGGGAGGTACCTAAACCAAACAATAGAAGCACTCTGGACAGGGGGACAATACCAGTCCATTCACAGAATAAAGGGTCCTGAAAGAACTCCTAAAACTCAAGGTGGACAAAGCAATGGGGCCTGATGGGATTCACCACAGAATTCTAAAAGAACTAAGGAGAGACCTAGTGACACCACTGACTACCCTTTTTAAAAATCATGGGAGGATGGTGTGGTACCTGAGGACTGAAGGAGGGCAGATGTGATTCTTCTTCACAAAAGTGGGAGCAAGGCAGAGGCAGGAAACTACAGATCTGTTAGCTTGACCTCAGTGGTAGGGAAAATGATGGAATCACTTCTGAAAGAAAGAATTGCTGAGTACCTAGAGGCCAGTAGGGCACAGGACCCAAGGCAGCATGGATTCACAGCAGGAAGGTCATGTCAGACAAATCTAATGGATTTCTTTGATGGGGTGACCAAAGTAGTAGACCAGGGAGGGGCTGTGGATATGGCCTACCTAGACTTTAGCAAGGCATTTGACACAGTCCCATGCAAAAAATTAATAAACATATTAGCCAGCCTTGGAGTGGGTCCTAGGGTGGTAGCCCGGGTAACAAACTGACTGGACAACAGGACCCAGAGGGCAATAGTAAACGGAGTACACTCTGAAGAAAGGAGGGTTACTAGTTGGGTACCACAGGGTTCAGTACTGGGACCAGTCCTCTTTAATGTCTTTATAGGAGACATTGTGGAGGGGCTGGAAGGAAAAGTATGCCTCTTTCCAGATGACACAAAGATCTGCAACAGGGTTGATACACAAGGGTGTGTGGAAAGGATGAGAAGGGACTTGGCAAGATTGGAGGAATGGTCAAAAATATGACAGCTTAGATTCAATGCAAAAAAGTGCAAAGTAATGCACCTGGGAAACAAAAACCCAGGGGAAGAGTACACAATGGGAGGGGAGATACTAACAACAACACAAATGGAAAGGGACCTGGGGGTAATCATATCAGAGGACCTTAAGGTAGGTAAGCAATGTTAGAAGGCAGTAAGGAGGGCTGGGGGGATACTAGGATGTATAGGGAGAGGCAACACCAGTAGAAAACAGGAAGTTGTTATCCCTTTATGCAGACATTTGGTGAGACCCCATCTGGAGTACTGCGTACAGTTTGGGAGACCCCATCTCTGCAGGGACATAGACAGGGTGGAGGCAGTCCAGAGGAGGGCAACTAAAATGGTGCAGAGTCTGCAACAGAAGCTATACAAAGAGACACTAAAAGTGCTTAATTTGTATACCCTTGAGGAAAGGAGGGAGAGGGGTGACTTGATAGAATCTTTCAAGTACCTCAAGGTAATCAACAAAGTCCAAGACGGTAGCATCTTTCTGAAAAAGAGATGTGCAAGAACCAGAGGGTGCAGTTTGGAAATAGAAGGGGGATGGCTCAGGGGCAACATGAGGAAGTATTTTTTCATGGAGAAGGTGGTGGACGCATGGAACCACCTTCCTGAAGAGGTCGTGGGGTCAAAAACAGTGGGGAAATTCAAGAATGCATGGGACAGACATAAGGCAATTATGGTGAGGGATAGGAGGAAGTAGGCTGTTGGGTAACTAGAATCAGCAGTTTATCCAATAGGTAGGGAAATGGGCAGACTGGGGGGGGACAAGCGGTCCATATTTGCCGTCAAAGTCTATGTTTCTATGTTTCTATGTATTGCTGCCTTCCAGGTTAAATAGCTGTTATGCCAGGTTTCAACTTCAGGGGAGAAGCCAAGGGAGAGCATTTTGCACTTGTGTAGAGGATGATTAACAAGATCAAAGGCCTTAGTTAGGTCAGTGAAGACTGTACCGATTTGTAGGCTGTTGTTCACTGCAGCTTTAGTGTCATTGGTGAACTTGAGTGCAGCAGTAGTGCTATGACCTTTTCTAGAGCCATGCTGTGTGGCTGAGAGAAGGTTCTTGTCATGTAGGAAATCAACAGTTTGAAGGGAGGCAAGTTTTTCTTTGAGCTTACTTAGGACAGAGAGAATGGCAATAGGTTAATAATTTGTGATCGACTTGGTATCACCTTTCTTAAAAACAGGGACAAGCCTGGTAATCTTCCAGATATTAGAAAGAACTCCAGTGTGAAGTGACAGATTGTAAATTCTGGCCAGAGGGGAAGTAAGGAGAGGAGCTGCCAGCTTGAGGAGTCTGGGCTCAAGACTGTTAGCACCAAAGCTGCTACTGTCAGAGATGGATTGGAGTAGCTTATGGATCTCCTGTTAAGTTACAGCATGGAAGCGGAAGTGAGGAGATGTGTTGTGTGTCATTAGTGGAGTCAGCGATAGAAGCAGAAGGGGTAGGGAGGGAACAGATAAACTTGGATAAGTTAGTGAAATGTTGATTGAAGGAGTTAGCAATGGTAACAGGGTTGTTATAGTGCAAGCCTTCAAGCATCATGTCATTTGTGGTCTGGGTATGCTTAGCCCCCATAAAATGTTTTATGTTAGCCCAGAATTTCTTTGAGTCACTGGCAGCACTGAGTAGTAGGTTCTTGCAGTAAGAGCTCTTGGCAAAGCATATAGCCCTCTTACAGGCATTTCTCTTGGCTTGGTATTCATGCAGGCCAGACAGTAGGCCAGAGGTCTTGAACTTAGACCAGCTGTTATCCTTGGACTTTAGTTGAGCAAGGAGGTCCTTGCCAAGCCATCTTGTAGGAGTCCCACGGATCCCGCGTGACAATGTAGGGGTATGCTGATTCTGAAGAGCACAGAATTGTGCTAGGAAGTAATCAAGCACATCGTTAACATGATCTGTGGTGAAGAGCAAGGATAAGTTAATCCTAAATAGATCATTGAGGAAAGTAGTGGGGTTTAGATTAGAAAAGTCATGAAAAGATATGACTTTGGGTAGGGGAGTGCAGAAGGCTCGAACTCGCCACATGCAGTAGATGGGGGAGTGGTCAGCAAATACATCTTCTGAAAGGATGCCAGCGCCAGCAATCGTGTCAGTCCTATTTGTCGGGACCCAGTCAATTAGTGTATGCGATCCCATGTTTATAGAAATCCTAGTGGGGTCAGCAATAAGTTGGTGAAGGCTGTGTCCTTAAACTAGAGTGTTGGATTTACTAAACCAGTCGAGATTTATGTCACTGAGTGGAATAATTTTATTACGACCAGCAGCAGAGGTAGCATGAGAGAAGAGTTCTGATAGGCCAGCAGTGCATACTACTAGAGAGTTATAGGTGATGTGGAGGGTTTTTTTTGTGTCTCTTGGGAGGAGGAGGGAGTGTAGAGCCTAATAGTGAGAGGAAGGAGGGGTGGGAAGAGCAGAGAGGTTAAGGTGCGTCTTAAAGTATATTGCTACACCACCTCCCCTTTTAGAGGAGAGGTGATTCCAGTGAATGAGACTGTAATTTGGTAAGGAGCAGGCTGAGTCTGGAATAGAGGGTTTTAGCCAGGTTTCTGAGATACATAAGATATCTGGATTGTACAAGGCCACCCATGCCTCTAGGTCAGGAAGACTGCATGGAAGGCTATGTATATTTAGGTGGACAATCCACAGGCCCCTACCCCAGCCCAGTGTAGATCCAAGTGGAAGAGAGGGGCAGCAGGACCTGGATTAGGTTCAATATCACCTGCCAGGATTAGGGTAAGGGGGCTGAGGTACCAAAGATTACGAGGGGCAGGTTAATAGAGTGAGTTAAAAAGTAAGCAGTGGCAGTGTTTCATTACAAACTTTGCAATCTGGAAAAACTGGCCAGAGGAGAGAAGTGGGGCTAGATTAGGACAGAAAGTCTGAGAGGCAAGTAGGTCTGAGTAAAAGAAGTCAAGATTTGAGTAAGAGAAAGCATAATAATTCTGCTGGACTAATTTCGAGGATGACAACAGGGGGTGCGCATAAGGTTAAAGATGAAATTCACGCATAGTAGTGAGGAGCACCAGAGAATGGCAAATTTGGGAGAGGGCATGACCTTAGGAGGATGGGGATGCCCAGCACAGAGAGGTATCAATCAGGATTGGCTGAATTAGTTGCAGATACACAGTGAGGGAGTTCAAATAGTACAGAAGAAAAGAAAAAGACAGAAGAGTAATCAGTAGAGTAAGTAATTATTAGAACTAGGGATGGGAAAAACCTGAACCCCCCCAGACCAACAACATTACAGTCAGTCGAGCCACATCTGAACTGTTTCTTCACAGAAAAAGTGGTGAATTCCTGGAACAGCCAACCAGTGGAAGTGGTGGTGGCGAAAACAATGGCGGGTTCAAGAATCCATGGGATAAGGACAAGGGAATCATAGAGGAAAGGGGGGGGGAGAGAAAGAGCAGTAGGTCAGATACTGTCTGCAGTAATAGTGTAGGTAGGGTGAAAGGGGCAGACTGGATGGGTCAGACAGTGCTTATCAGCCATCAAATTCTGTTTCCAGGTTTCTTGTTTGTGATTGTACTTATTGCAGCAATGAGGTCCTCTAGGCCAGACATTTTAACTTTAGAAGGCTTGTATATGCACCTCACAATCAGCACTACTGTTCTCTCTGATTGTCTGAGTGACCACTCTCTGGTCACATGTACTGTACCTGGTCCTCTAACTATTATAAACCACAAACCAGAACAATTACAAACCAAGTCTTACTAAAAGGGCACCAGGAGCTGCTAAAAATGGACCTCAAGAGCGCAGTTTGGGCAGCACTCTATAATGCCAATAATGTGGACACAGCCCTGGACCACTTCATAACAACTTTCAGCGCCGTCTATGACAAGCATGCCCTGATAAAAAACAGAAAGATAAGAGGGCACAGTAACCCCTGGATCACTCCGGACCTCCCAGAGCAACTGCAACCCAGAGATCACTTATGGCAGATAGCAAGAGCATACGGTACCACTGCTAACATAGAGCTATAAAAAAAGCTCAGAATGAGTGCACTAAGCTGTCTGACTTACCAAAAGCAAATACTACAAAGAAGCCCTCTCCAGCACCTGGAATGACAGCAAGTGATTCTGGTATAACCTCAATGACATAATCAGCAAGGACCCCAAATCTGCACCAGCTATGCTCTTGATCGACAGTGTACCATCCTTGGACCACATGCACATTGCCAAAGCACTTAACATTGCATTCACGGACCTAAGCAGTGTGCTACCAACAGACTACTTCAACCCCCGCAGCTGACTGATCCTAATACGGTCAAACAACCATCACTTAACCACCCGATCTTCTGCTTTAAGGAAGTCTCTCAAGCTGAAGCTAAAAGGTACCTGGAGAAGGCGCTAGGGAAATCTAAACATAGCAGGGACACTCTGGACCTTAAATTCACCAAGCTAGCCCTGGCTGAAGTTCTAGGCCCACTTACCAAACTAATCAACTTCTCCCTCTGCCTCTCTCAGTTCCCCCAGAGATGGAAATCAGCCACAGTAACTCCAGTGCACAAAGGTGGCAACAGGACCCTACATAACAACAACAGACCTATCTCCATACTCCTCCCCCCTCTCTCCAAAGCCCTTGAGTGGATAGTGGCAGACCAGTTAACTGCACACCTGAACCAATACCAACTTCTCTGTCCTAAGCAACATGGCTTACGATCAGGTCACAGTACTATCACAGCCTTGCTCGAATTCGCTGGACACATTCACCATTCAATTGATCAAGGTCTCCTGGTTTCATAGTTTCATAGATAAATACAAGTTCTAAAGTCTGAAGCCAATAATGAACTTGCCACCATTAATCTCCAACGGTGGAAAGAGTATTTTTTTATCCCCCATGTACTGATCGAGTTTTCTTTTAAACTGTTCCACATTTTCACTCGTAACAATGTTATGTGGTAAAGAATTCCAGATAGAAGGGATTCTCTGTGAAAAAAAAAATTACACCGTCTGGTTGTTTTGCATAATGAATATTTTAATTTAAAATTATGTGATCTAGTAATATTATTTGCTAGCTGCTTTTCTAGGAAATTGTGTCTAATGTAGAGTCTTTTTGGAAGGCTTTATAAATATAAAGCAGGTCTACTCTTAAGGCTCTATAGTCCATGGTGTATAAACCAAGAGTTCTAAGCCTGTCTTCATAATTTATTTTAGTCATATTTTTGATTCTCTTGGTGACTTTTTGCTGCACCTTTTCAACCATTACCTTTCCATCAATAGAGGTGGGGGCACAGAACGGGGCAGAATATTCTAAGTGGGGTCACACAAGGCTTGAGTAGAGAGGAAGAATAACTTCAGGCTTCCTGCTTTTAATATGCTTAAGGATACAACCTAAGATTCCATAACACTTTTATAGTCTTTTTGGTGTGCATATCAAATTTAAGATCTTCTGAAATTATAACACCAAAATCTTTTTCCTCAGATGTTACCTCTAATTGTACATTATTTAGTGTATAACTTGTCCTGATATTATTTTTGTCCAAGCGCATTATTTTGCACTTAGACTCATTGAAGGTCATTTTGTTTTCTACTGCCCAGTCAGTTAACATATTCAAGTTTGCTTGTAAATGTGCTACTGATTGTGCATCATTTACTATGTACCCTGTTTTGCAGTCATCTGCGTACTCATTTATCCAGGTGCTTTAGTAGTCTGCATACTAGAGACCAATATATTAAATAATAGTGGTCCCAACACAGAGCCCTGAGAGATTCCACTTGTAACACTTCCCCATACTAACGTGTGTCCTCAAATGACTACCCTTTGCTGTCCATCATGAAGCCAGGACACTATCCATCTTATGATGTTATGGTGTAAATTTATTTTAATTAATTGATCAATTAGGACTTTATGGGATGCTGTGTCAAATGCCTTTACGTAGTCCAAAAAAAATAATATCAATGGGTATTCCGTTGTCTAATGCCTCACTAACTGGTTCAAATAAATTAATAAGATCAGTCAGGCATGACCTTCCAGGAGTAAAACCGTGCTGTGATATATCTGGATAGCCTCTTTTTTGGACATGATTAATAACCTTATGTTGTAAAAGCCTTTCCATGAGTTTACATATTGTTGATGTCAGGCTAATAGGCCTGTAATTACTCACCAATTGTCTACTTCCACCTTTGTGTATCGGTGTAATATTTGCTATCTTCCATGATTTCAATGTCTTCCCCTCTTTCAAGGAGGTATTAAACAAAATGGTTAAGGGACCAGATATTTCCTTGGTTAACTCTTTTAAAAATGTTGGCATGATCCCATTAGGGCCTGGCGAAGAATTTTCCTTAATTTGAACAACTGCTGCTGCAATATTTTGTTCACAAAATGGGACTAAGGTATCACTGTTTGATAAATTATTTATGTCAATGATCTCTTTTGGTTTGAAAACATTCATAAAGTAAGAGTTTAGTTCTTTAGTCATCTTGGTCTCATCACTTATGACTGTATGTTCCAATTTCAAGGGTCCTACACCAGTTGGGTTTTCTTTTAGTGATCCTATGTAGTTGTAAAACTCTTTTTTATTGTCTTTAGAGTTCTTAGCTAACTGCAGTTCTAATTGCTGCTTAATGGAACACATGCTTTTTTTGGTTTTTTAGCCAATATCTTAAATCTGTTCCAGTGTGGTACGGTCTGGTGTTTTTTAAATTTATAATAAGCTCTGCGTTTTTTATTAATGTATAATTTTATTTCATTGGTCCACCATAATGGGATTCTTTGCTTATTATTATTGTATTTAGTACATTCTGTGATCCATTTGGTTATGCAGTATTCAATCTTATTATTTATTTTCCCCAAAATTTGTTTAGGTTCAACGTTTTTAAGTTAATCACGCTAGTTCCATGCTGCCAAAACATTTTTTATACTTGAATAATCTGCTCTATTGTATTCCCTAATTTTGGTGATCTCTCAATTAATGTTAGTAACTCTTTTTAAACTGAACTGGACCATATTATGGTCACTGTCTCCAAGTGGTGGTAATATTAATGGTAATTATTCTGCATCCTTGATGTTAGTAAGTATTCGGTCAAGTATATTAATACTTTTAGTGGGTTCTGCCACAAGTGGTTCCAGATTATGTTGGAGAGTAACTTCTAGAAATTTTTTCTCCAACTGACCTTTAACCTCTAGTATTGACCACTTAATGTTAGGCAAATTAAAATCACCCATTAGAAAGTAGTCATCAGACACTTCCATATTTTCCAGTTCATCCATAAAGATTCTATTTTTGTCTGCTCCTAAGCTTGGAGAGTGATATCCTAAGCCTGTTGTTAATATTTTCTTAACAACATGTATTTTTGTCCATATGATTTCACCATTAGTATCCTGTTGTCCTATCTGATAACATTTATATTTTTCTGTTATATGTAGTGTAATGCCTCCACCTTTTTTGTCTTTCCTATTTTTAGAGATCTTTATGTATCCTGGTATATCTGTGCACCAGTCAGTATCTGAGAACCATGTCTTAGTGATACCACATATATCAATTTTATTAGATGCTAGTGTATATATTAGCTAATCCATTTTATTTTTCAGACTTCTTGCATTAACCAGTATTAGTATACTTAGTTCACTGGAGTTGTTCTGCTTTTTTAACTTTGTGGCCTGTGTTACATCAGTAGGGCATATTTTCTTTCTCAGTTTTTGATTGGGATTTACTTTCTTTTTATTTTTAGCTGATATCTTGTTTATTTGCATCTGTGAATCAATGATTAGATAGTGGTGCAATAAAATACATCCCTTTCATTTCATCAACCTATAAGAAGCATTTGATAAGGTGCATCACGAGCTCTTGCTGGACCAACTGTCAGCTACGGGACTCTCCTCAGAATCAGTATGCTGGTTCAGCAGCTATCTTCACAATCGTTCACAAAAGGTCAAAATGGGGGGATCACCTCTGATAACAGACCTGTCCACTCAGGGGTTCCACAAGGATCACTTCTGGGACACTTACTGTTCAGTTTATTCCTAAACAAACTGCCATCCACATGCCCAGACCGAATGCTCCTATACACAGACAATGCAGTCATATTCAACAGAAACCCTAATCCCAAACAACTGATGATGGATCTCCAAAAGGGCTTCTCAGCTGCTGAAAAAATGGGTTTACAGATCACAGACTAGTCATGAACTGCAAAAAAATTAACACTGTGATGTTCACCAGCATACAGAGCAAGCATAACCCCCCCCCCCACAATCAGTAAAGCCAATGGGGACTCACTTGAACATGTCCCTGAAGTTCAGGTACCTGGGCATCACACTTGATTCTACACTTTTGTATGCCCAACACATCAACAACACAGCAAGGGTGATTAATACAAGAACAGGGATCCTATACAGATGTAGACACTGTCTAACACGTGAGGCATTGGACCTGGCCATCAACAGCTTGATAGTATCCCTCATTGATTATAGTTATGCCTGGGTTATATACCACCAACTGACCCACATGTAACCATAACCTTATACATCTATAAGTATTAGTGCCTTACCACAGTCTTAAAATGTTTTGTCTTGTTTTCACTACTAATATTAGTGACCTTTATTATATTTGCTATGCTCATATTTATCTGCAATGCATTTAACTAAATGATATGTTTCTGCCATATATTCTGTTGTACTCATAATCATGCACATTCTGTATATTTCCACTATAGTAACACATTGTATGCTTTTATGATTACGCTGCAAGTATTTCCAGACTCACTGTCTCCAGCGAAAACTGATAACACTTGTATTTCATTGCTGATTATGAATTTCCTTTGTTCTAAGATTTATGCCATCTATGCACTCTTGCTTCCTGAGGTTCCACCCAGATATTACGCTCTGCATATTATGTCCAGTTGTACTTATCTGCCTTATCCAAATGTTACAGTCTTATCAGTCCTATATAATTGCTTGCACACCAGCTCCACGAGGAGAAAGAGATCATACTCAAGGAATGGTGGGAAATCATCTCCCTTGTGATATCTTCGTCACATGTCTGACATGAGTATTTGTAATAAAACTGTTCTTTATTACATGCTGCTTGCAGTATATTCTTTGGATAGCCAACCAAACTCACAAGAATCTGATGGTAAGCTGGACTTACTGCAACAATGGCGGCCGCAGGAATTTTTTTTTTTTTTTTACTAACAAAGGTACATTCATTTCCTATTGGGAACTGAGTTCTGGGAATTAATTTTCCCCTACAAGTAGTTGTGAGCTACAGCTTGGGACTCTGGTTTAAAATCATGGACTGCAGTTCTCTATTTGCTAAAGCACTGGCACTAGGGACTCCGATGTACAGCATTCTGTCAGTCCCCTACTTAGTGGATCTTAGGCAGCTTTGAACCTCTGTACAGGCAGACTGTCACTCTGCATTTGGTTTAACCTTAAGCAGCTTTGGGACTCCTTGAAGCTGGGCTGCTTGCCCATAGGTTGTGGGGTCCTTTTACAGGCACCCACATAAGTCAGAGCCATCTGTGTGTCTCCAACTACTGTGGTTCGAAACACAGTTGCTGAGCCACATATGGTTAAACATTTCCCTGCTTATTGACATGTCTAAAATATGCAAAGAGTTGAGAGAAGACATCTCAGCTTATCTCACTGCACATGGTGAGTGGGAAGTGCTTAGAAATATAGTTAACTAAAGATGTTTGGATCCAATTAGGGTGATCTGTCACTGGTATATTGAACTGAGACAGTCAACTATAAAGCAATCAGAAAAGGACTGCTTTAGGGGCTTTCATGCCTAAAGAGTAATGGCTACTGATCAATCAGTGATTGACCCATCTAATAAGTTTATTATAGACTTCCATGAGGAATCCTCCTCACTAATGGGATTCACAGACCAAACATTTGTCTGTTCTGACCTTGGAGGTATTATTTTTTTTTTAAATGGAATGATCATTTGACAAGGTGTTAACCCTGTTCTTGGGCTTCGGATTTGTGGTGAGTACACTTTAATTATATCTGTTGGTTGATCCACCTTTCATTGCTCTCTTAATGAATCTAGGTGCACACACTTTTGTCTATACAACTATTCCTTGCTACTCACTTTAGGAAAAGCACTACATTTAATAGTATAGTACTCCATATCTTGTTTTGTGTTCCCTGAATGCTTAGTTTAATCTCTGCTAGACTGAAGACAGCCTAGCCAAGGATGCACTGTATCCTGCCATTGAGACAATAACCAATTGCAGAATTTTCAAGGCAGAAGAGACTGTACCATATTCTGTATTGAATCTTAAGGTTTTATGGTGTTTGCTTCTCGAACTATTATGGTGTGTTTGATTTTAAAGCTGTTTTGATAACAGTAATTAGTGTTGGCTGGTACACATGAGTTAAGTCAAGTCAAGTCAAGTCATGTTTATTTAAAAAGACACCCAATCCCAAGGGCTCTGGGCACTGCACAAAGAGTTTATAGCATTTCATACCACATAAATACATAAAAAGAATATAGTACATATACGTAGTCAAAATTAAACCCCAAAAGCTTGCAGAAATAAGTACGTCTTAAGGCAAACCTTAAAGGCAGTTATAGTGGGGCCTCCTAACTGCAGCTGGCAAAGAATTCCAAAAGCGGCAACACTAAATGCTCGATCGCCCAGAGATTTTAATCCGCCTTGAACAGTTAGGAGGTCACCAGAGGAGCGGAGATCACGGGAAGAGGAGAAGATACCAGGAGAGCTGACAGGTAACCAAGGCCCTGTCCGTGTAGGGCCTTATAGGTGAGAAGCCCCACCTTGAAGAGCACTCTCTACCTGACAGGCAGCCAGTGCAGTTCGCGCAGCACAGGTGTAATGTGACAAAATTTAGTCTGCCCAGTTAAAAGCCGGGCAGCAGTGTTCTGCACAAGCTGCAGTCTGTGGAGAGAATCCCCAGAGACCTTGAGATAGAGGACATTACAGTAGTCAAGCCTAGAAGTGACTAAGGCGTGTATCAAGGTAGGGAGGTCCAGAGACGGAACAAGGGACTTAATCCTGGCAATGTTTCGAAGATGGAAAAAACAGGAACGGACCAGGGAAGATATCTGAACCTCCATGGACAAATTCCTGTCAAACATCACACCAAGATTTCGCACCCAGGGGGAGGCCATCAATGACGGAGCTCCTAGCACAAGGCCAGTTGCAGAGTCAGAGGCCATCCCATCACGAACTCTGTTCGACTCCACTACCAATACCTCAGTCTTGTCAGGGTTCAGTCAAAGCCAACTGGAGGCCATCCAGTCACTAATGTCAGCCAGACAGATATTTAACACATCTACTGCATTGGGTGTTCCTGGGGCAAAAAGATAAGTATAGCTGAGTATCATCAGCATAACAATGAAAACTCAGACCATACTTTTCTAATGATCCTCTCAGGGCAGCATATATATGTAACAACATTGGGGCCAACACCGAACCCTGAGGACTCCATACAAAGGAGACTGGGTGTTGATGAGAAATTTCCCATCACAACCTCGTCTCCTATTTGTGAGAAAGGACTCAAACCACTTGATGACAGTACCGGTGAGTCCACATAATTCCCTCAGGGGGAGAAGCAACACACAATGCTCCACAGTATCAAATGCTGAAGAGAGATCAAGGAGAACAAGAATTGTCTTGTCTCCTCGGTCTCTAGCCCTGAGGAGGTCATTTTGCACCCGAACTAATGCAGTTTCAGTGCTATACCTGCCCGAAAAGCCGACTGGAAGGGATCATATAACTCGTGAGTCATGAGATGTTCCTCCAACTGAAGCGATACCACCTTCTCAACAATCTTCCCCAAATATGGGAGATTAGAGATAGGACGGTAATTTGCCCTGACCTCCGGGTCCAAAGATTTCTTTAGAAGGGGTCTAACCAGAGCCTCCTTCAAGGCATCTGGAAAGACACCCTGACTTAAGGAACACCGGACAATCAGGGCAAACACCGGGCCTACAGAGTCAATGCATCTCATTAAGAAATGTGTTGGCACTGGGTCCAGTTCACAAAAGGTATGCTTCAGATTGACCGCCACCTCGATAACCTCACGGTCCTCCACTGGCCTAAACTCTCCCCAACTAGGTGGAGTGCACTCAGTACAGCGCTAGACCACTGACAGCAATGGTATTGCTGGCTGAAGAAACCTTCCGCCGGATCAAAGACACCCTATCCGAGAAAAAACGAGCAAAATCCTCACAATCCTCATTAGAGGAAACTATTCCGGGCTGAAGACAGAGAGGATGAAGAAGTCTGTCGACAGTCTGGAAGAGCGAGACTGATCGGTTTCTCCCAGCAGCAATCTCCCGAGACAAAAATAATGTGTTCTTTTGGTTGACTGCCTCCTGATATGCACAATAATGCGCACGCAGGACCAGTTTGTCCGTCTCCAGGCCGGACTTCCTCCAGCAGTGCTCCAATCTCCAACCCATCTTCTTCATACCATGGAGACCTCAAGTACGAAGTTCTGGGTCATACACGGATAGGTGCGAGGGAGTTGATGGCGTCAGATAGCACCTTATTATAGGTATCCGCACCGACACCAACAGCTCCGACGCATACACCACCTAAACTAGATAGATTAGCCACCGCCATAAAACCCTCAGGGGTAAGATCACCTAAAGGGCGGCAGCGAATCATCTCAGCAGGGGAGAAACTTACGGTGGGAGCCCCAAGCATGAACCTCACCATGCTATGGTCAGACCAAAATACTTGATCAATCATGAGATCCAAGATCTCAATCCCCTGTGAGAACACCAGGTCCAATGTGTGGCCATTCCGATGGGTAGTTGCGTCAACAAACTGCAAAAGCCTTAATAAGGACATATTTTGCAGAAATTCACTGATATGTCTTTGAGTTTTATCCTCAACCCAGACATTGAAGTCCCCCAGAAAAACATATCTAGGGGAATCCAACGTCTCGCTGGCAACAAACTTGGCAAATTCCTAGGAAACTCCCACCGGGCCAGGAGGGCGATAGATGAGGAGGATCCTGCAGCCAATGCCGAGTCCTCCATGGACAGCCACACACTCAAACAAACCCGGGGTTCCCACCGGGTGCACGGTGAAGGTCAGGCTAGATTTAAAACAAATGGCTACACCGCCACCCCTGCGATTTCCTCTGGGGCAATGCACAATGGTATAACCTGGGGGACTGCAGCCTCAAAAACAGGGCCAGCATCATCTCCCACCCAGGTCTCCGTTATGCAAGATAGGTCGACTGAAGAAATCAAGGCAGCAATAATTGCCGTCTTGTTTCTAATCAACCTGGCATTGCACAGCACTGCCAACAGAGGTATAACAGGTGGTGTAGCCCCTCGGGTTACCTGACCACTCGGTCTGGTGGTTTCCCTGGAAATGGGCACCAACCACGTCTGGCATTGCCTAGATGCCCTAAATAAACCAGGCATCTCCTCGATCCAACCACCTCTATCCTTCCATCAACTCGCTCCTGGTCAGCCCACAGCCCGAAAGCCAAACAGTCCCTCACAATCCCCACTTCCTGCAGCGCCTGCTCAGTACATCAGACACAGGAAAGGATAAGGGATGCAAAGCATGCAGCTGTGCCTTCCCATAAATAATCCTAACCCCCACAGGTTGCCCTTCAGACCCCCTACACATTCCTAGTTTGAAATAAAAATAACAAACAGGCTTTAATTTAGACTAACTCAATCAAATTAAAACATTCATATCTTAAAAAACCTAACACAGTCTAAAACCCTCAGTAAACAGCCCTGCTTCCCAACTCTCGTTACAAAACAAAATAATTCTAGCACCGAGTGGTGCTCGCGTCACTCACAACGTTCGCGCTTGCGAGCGGCACTTCCTTTTATGCAGAAACTCCTCACCAACCCTCGCAGCAATACGAGTTCCCTCCCACACCTCCAATATCAGCCAGAACCAGGCAATTAAATACAGCCTCTCACACTGTGATTCTGCCAGATCAGGGCGAATAGGAGGAGAGGGGCAATCAACATCAGGTAGGGAAAATTAAGTCTTATCTGCCAACGGATACAGTTCCAGCCGCTAACGAGCGCCGCTCCACCAGAAGCCAAAGTCGCAAAACGCTGCCGCTTTACGAGCGGTACAGGACAATGCTATCACACACTGCTTAGCTGCTTAAGTATGTCTATTAGATTGATTGCATCACTTGGGTTTGTTCACTTGAGCTAATTATTTCTGAATTAGAAAAATCCTCTTTTGCTTATTCAAGGTTTGCCTTTGTCTGTGATGTAGGGTTGAAGAATATGCATTTGTGCCAAATTAAGCATATGCTATATGATCTAATTGTTACTGTTACCAGTTATCAGAGTCTCTAACTGTGTTTTCTGAAGCCACACTAGTTTTTTTTATGTCGTTTGTATTGAGGAAGATCTGCTCGTCAAATGGCCGACTCCTTTGGCTTGTCACCAAGGACATATTCCAGTCTACAGTGTTGGCACATTGTCTGCAGTCTTTCTATCTTTCAGATAAGTGGTTGGTTTAACGTTGAAGTAAGTGGACTGATGTCATTAGTCTTGATTCAAGTTAATCATAGTTTGTTGAGAAAAAAAACAGCATAAAACAAAAGCTTGCAATAGTTTTCTGTGTTTTTTTTTCTCCTTTCAAATATGGCCTCTCCATCTGCTGTCATGGAAATCATGATGGTTCATCAATTTTGTTTTTGAAGCCTCAGCCGGTGGCTAGAAAGTATTCTTTCATCACTAAGACCTCTCATTTAGCACAGTGTCCAAGGCCACTGCAGCTACAGCTGGGTTTGGTTCCAGGAACCATCATTTGCACAGTGTGTGATCTTTGGCACGTCACTTGACCTCCTTGTGCTTTTGAGCTGTACCTGTTTTTCAAGCACACAATTGATGTACCTACCTAATTAAATCAATATTTCTTATCCAAATATAACTTTAATGGGGTGTGCACATCAAAAGTACTTTTGTTAAAATTACTTTTTTTCCAGTCCTCCTCATCTGTATGTGATATTAGGACTGCAATTTTTTTTCTCTGGGCTTGCAGCCATAAAGCTGCTTTCTATCTACAAACCTGCTCATTCCTACATATGCCTTCCTTTAAGGAAGTTCTCATAGCTTCTTTGTCCTTGTCCTGTATCACTTATCCCCATGCATCACGGCGATCGGGGGGGGGGGCTGATCACCTCCAGCATTTGTAATAAGCCACTTACTTTAACTTTAGCAGGCTAACTACATAATTTACACTACCACAAAAAATATTATGTCTGTTTTGGGAGATTTTACCATTTATGTTACAGGCCTGGTTTAACACCCTTTTAACAATTTTGTACATACAAAATACCAGTGTTATATATTGTGTTATTTATCAGAATGGTGTGTGTTAATGACACAGTTCTGATGTCATATTCAGAGATTTAGGGACACCTAATGCTGTGACATTAATATTTTATTTCATTTTCAGAAATTAATTGGAGTGTAATAATAGCTACAATAAAAAGATCCAACCCCCAAGGGTAGTTGAAGGCATACTTCTGTTTAGAGTTACTCTAAGTATCAGCATTTTGAAAACTAATGCTAACCTTCCACAAGGAGAACACTCTGAGAAAAAGAGATGTTCCCTTTCATGGCTTGTGTTTTATTTTTTCTCTCTTACAGGAATAAGACAATCCTTCATGAGCAACCATTGGTAATGTATAACGATATTTTGACTGGTGGTCCAATTTCATTATAATGTTATTATAGTTTGTGTCATAGTAGGATACTGTACTGACCTTATTATTTTTTCTTTATTTATACATTTGGGTCAAACCCATCCGCATTTATTCAGCATACAACCTTTCAGATGATGACTGATTGGCAAGGGAAGATTGCCTACATATTTGTGGATAAATATCCACATGATTATTGGAAATAAAGTGTTCTCTAACATTTATGCAAACACCTATTACAAGTAAATTTGATAGTATTTACTGTTGTATGGTCAGGCATCTGCTCCAGCATTGGTCATACAGTATCCTATTATCTCCAAGCTGCACCTTTCATTAAAGATGGAGCTCAGGAGGGGAGAAGCCAAAGGCATGAATTGTATATATACCCACTCCCATTAACTGATAGCTTACATTAACACTTGTTTTAACAACTGGTGTGCTCGTAAGGGGCAGATAACTGTTGGAACTGTTAATGGCATACTTAACTACTAACACATCATTGCATGCCTATTTGTTTAACAAATAACAGTCTAGGAATGGTGTCAGTTGTATATGCACTATTTAATACAGGCTGTACTCACTGATAAAAGGCTTTTATGGTTCATCAGTGATGGGTATGTATAATGCTGCAGCTGCTACCATTCTTAGTGTGATTCACCATGTCTATGACATTTTCATAGATATGATATACTGTAAGCCTAGCCTCCTGAACTATACAAGGAGCTCGGGGGGGGGTTGAACCATGCCACCTTATAGTGAACTTACAGTGGTTGCAAATAAATAAAAGTCCTTCTGGACCTGACTGAGCTACAGCTAGCAGATTCATAAATGAGGGAGGTAAACCCACTGTCCCTCCATTAAGAGCACACAAAAAGGAAAATGTGTGTTTGCTAATAACCCATTTGTTGATTACACGTTTTAAAAAATATATATATATATGTAATGTACTCTAACATTATAAACCAGCTCAGCCTCTCTGCCCTCCCAGTGTGGTCTAGCATACCATACACAATCTATTTGCAAGTGGCTTTATGCCAGCTAGCACCAGCCAGGTGCAAGGGCCTTGGCCCTCAACTAGTAATCCGCTGAGCTGGGGGGGAGAGGAGAGAACTGTGTACATTCCCATATTCTTTCACATATCCATTTTGTCTTTTTAGCTCCTGTAAAAGACAATATTATTTCAACAGTCATCCCTTGACTCTGTCGACCAACTTCATTTTAAATGTGATCAATGTTTAAAATGTATTTTCTGCAGTGTGCTTATTATGACTATTGTTTCATTGTGACAATGTTTGTGTCTTACACTGTTAGGTTTTCAGATGTTGTTGCAGCTTATATAGTATAAGCTCAGTAAACTGCTCCACATCCATGAATACTTTGTGGTATTAGGCCTATCTAGGTGACATCTGTCAGAACCACATGGGGGGTACCAAGTACCAACCACTTACACGACAAATTAGTTGCTTTCACAAGCTGAAATGTCCCAACAACACCCCCATGCATGATTATTTCTTTCTTATAGGTTATGTGCCACCATTCATACTCCCAAACAAAAGGGATCAGCACTGCTGTCCCATCCAGATTAATTACAACATGATAACCATGTACACCTAGTACCATAGTGGTGGCCCCTAACCAATCTCACAGAATAAATGGCAGACTATTAGTAATCAACAACAAATCTGTAAGGCCCATCTAGCTAATGGCATACTCCAGTGTAGGCCCTACACCAGAAGGACACCTATTGGCATCCTGTCTATATGTCAGGCCCAAGCACAACACACAAGTTTCTATAACTGTACTGTACTCAGACATCCATAGTATCATATACCTTATTCCATTGCTAGCACTGCCATGTTTCCAACTGTTGTTACCCCAACAGAGAAAAAGCCTATCCAATGTTCCAAGCATAAACCCAGACCAACTAGTGGTCTGATTCCTTCGTCATTCCCAGGTACCCTTGTAAATGATGTGTAAATACACGCATAATATGACAGAATGTAAATTCTGCTTCAGTACAAACACTTCTAGGTTTCATAGCATCATGTTACCTGATCCCTTTGCAATAGAACTGATGCATACTCAAGACCCAGTATCAGAACACCACACTACTGACTACCTAGCAGCATTACACCCTAGACAACAGATCTAACAAAGAGACTTTTTCAAATCCCACAGGCACAACAGGTGCTATTGTATACCCCTGTGTTACATGGTGTAGATGGCATGCCGCCATAAGATAAAGATTCAAAGTGCATATAATATCACACTTTCATTTCATGAGATAGGCCTAAACTAGGCCAAACAGCAACACATAGACAGGGAAACTATGTTTTATTTGTCTGACTGTCACAACCTCTTCTGAGACTTGGAAACAGGGTGTATTCACAGATGAATAAATGGTATATTCTTATTATTGGACCTCGATCTGCACCTCTGAGTGCATGGCTAACATCATCACTTGTCTAACGCACCACACCACAAGCAAAGTCACTGCTAATGAACATACCATTTTCCTTTTCCCTTTCAAAACAATTGTATGTGTGCTTTAAAACTAAGTTTTCAACAACGTTTTACAAGTTTAAGGTTTCTACTGAGTGGTACTGGTAAAATCTTCAAGCAACACATGCAACTTTTCTTCATGGCTGGTTTTCCAAACTTGGCTGGCACCTCATATGAACTGATTGTTGTTATATGGACTATGCTCTTGGCTGCTCTTTCATGAATTATGTTCTTTATGAATTGTCGATATTTGTGCAGAATGTGCTCTTTTTACAAAAAGCTATGCCTGCGTGGGTATGGCTATTCCATTGAAACATTCAATGGACAATCTCATGCAACCCTTGCCAAGGCCTTTGCCAATCCAGCCAACCAGCAGCCAGCTACATGAACATTACCTCTCTTACCATGCTGGTACATATCTGCTTAACCCCATGTGCCATGTATGCACCATGGGTCACAAACTTTCAGCAAATTACATTTTAAATGTAACTACACTGCTTTGTGGTTACCAACTCAAACCTTATGGACTGGTTCCTCTTTAAGGACATTGTTATTAGATTTTTCAATCAATAACATATGCTGCTATCCTGTATGCCACCATTATCTGCCTTTTCAACTCTCAATATGGACTGTTCTTTATGAATGGACAATGACTTTAACATTGTTTTTACAAACAATGTTCTGTGATAATACATATCAACATTTTTTCTTGTACATGTATTCACTGTGGTGTTGACATACCTAGTTTCTGTTTTGTGTTTTATGCGCTGACCACCTGTGATTACCCCTGTGTCAACTCCTGTATAGGACTACTTTGACAGTCACCCTGACTATCTGTATGCTATAGACATGTAATTCATTTACATTATGAGTTTTTATGTGCTTTGAAAGCAGATATTCAACTCAATGTTTTAAAGCTTGATAGTAGTTTATATCTTGTTTTAACTCATCCACTACTAACTCTTTGCTGTCTGAGATGTATTTTTAACCAGCATCTTGCACGGCTGCAGTTCTTTTACAAAGTTCATGCCTCAGGCTTGTTGAAGAAATAAGATATACCATTATTACACCTAACCATCTTCTTTTAGTTGTGTTGCCCTTTGAGAAAGGCAACAAGGAGGGGCCTGGAGTTCTAAGTTTTATGCCATCTATGCACTCTTGCTTCCTGAGGTCCACCCAAATATTACACTCTGAATATTCTATCCAATTGTACTTGTCTGCCTTATCCAAATGTTGCATTCTTATCAGTCATATATAATTGCTTGCATACTAGCTCCTCAAGAAAAAAAGAGACCATACTCGAGGAATAGTGGGAAATCGGCTCCCTTGTGATTTCTTCATCACATGTCTGATGTGAGTATTTGTAATAAAACTGCTCTTTATTACATACTGCTTGTGGTATATTCTTTGGATAGCCAATCCAACATACAGGAATCTGATGGTAAGCTGGACTTTACCACAACACTATGGCCTGGCAATCTACAGGTAGGTGACAGACATAGCCCTAAACTGCATCACCACTGCACTGAACAAAATGGGCTGACTGCTCACAGGTGCAGAAAGACTAACGTGCATCTGTGAGCTCTACACCTGGGCATGTTGGCTACAACTGAAGGATAAAATAAACTACCAAACCTGCCTCATTGCCAAGAAATGTTCCCTCAACCAACTACCCACAGGGGTCCAGAACCTTCTAACTCCACACTCAAGCACTTGACCCACAAGGAACTCCTCCACTCAGACCTACAAAATTCCCAGATACTGCACAGCCCTGGCACAACATGCCTTTTACTATTGTGTTCCACTATGGACCAATGCCTTACTTCCTGACATTATCAATGCCACATCTATTAGATCACTCATATGCAGACTCCAGCAGCATCTAGTAAATGTGACTGCTACCATTAGCACCCTCCTGGAGCATCAACCAACTACCTACACTTACCTCCTGACAACTCATTGGGTTGAAGGACCCCAATCAAAGCATTTTAGGTTACATCTACCTCCCCAGTTATGACATCACTCCCACTTCCCTACCCCCACACTACCTCCCAACTACCTTACTCCTTCCACCCATGTTTGCAACCCCTCCTTCTTCTTACCTCAGAGAGCTTCTAAGTAGGATGTTAACCTCTGATGCTGGCTAGCTGCTATACTGCCTAAGCTGTTTAATGCTGTTGTACCCTGCAACTTATCTCTACCATATGTAACCCTGTCATCTGTATTATATTGTATATGTAACTGGCGTGGAACCTATAAATGAGCATCTGCTCACTGGTGTAATCCAAGACCTCAATAAATAAAAATAATAATAATAAAAAAAAATAAAGTTTGGCATTACCAAGACTATTTCAAAAGACATAAATGTTCTCATCCTGAACTAGGAGTAGTAAGGTCTAATACCTCTGCTACTATTGTTTCTTTAACATAGAAAATCAATTGGGTACTTTTACTTCTGCAGTCCTTTCTAAAAGAGGTATACCCTTCAGTGTGATCAGTCAGCATTCGCTAATTGCCAATTCATTAAACAATACTGGGCCAAGCAGTGACCCCTGTGGGACACCACTGGTGACTTCCCTCATACCTCAGAGTTCTGCCCCACCTTTTGTGTCCTACCACTATGCCCATTTGCCACTCACCTTGTTAATTTGCGTCCTGCTACTAGGCTCTCCAACTTCTTAATCAACCTCTTGTAGGGCACCGAGTTAAAGGGCTTGCTGAAATCGAAGTATAGAATGTCAGTTGCCCAGCCCTTGTTCACTGCCTTCATTGCCTAGTCAAAGAAGCTGATCAGGTCAGCCCGGTGGTGCTGAGGGTTGAGGCACTGGGCGCCACACCTCGCACCACACTGGCAAACCAGGTTCAGGACTGGACTTGGGCTGCTGGGGGTCAGAGGTGCGGAGGAGGATTGAGAATCCCAGTGGATGCTCTCCTCTTCCAGTGGTGGATTCCTGGGGTGCCTTGAGCACCCGACACACCGGTGCCTATGGAAGCATGGGTATCGAGGCACAGGTAGTTCTTCAGAACTGGGGAGGGGAGGACGTTGTGGGTACTTGGCAACGATGTGCATCAACATGTCGTCTGCCTTGACGTTAGTCCTGCATGCTGATGTCCTCAGGGGTATTGAGATCTAAGAGGGAGAAAATGCAGAAAAAAACCCACTCAACTCCAAGATGATGACTAACCTAAATCCTGGACCACCTACCACGGGCAGACCCCAATGTGTGTAGGCATTCCAGAAGGAGGAAGGTAAGGGGGAGGATTCTGGAGTAAGGCTGACACTCTAGGGGCAGACTCTGTGGTAGAATCACCGGGAGTGATCAAGTCTGAAAGAGTGGGGTGAGTGGGTAGTAAGGTGGGATAACAAGAAAGTGCAAAAAAAAAAGAGAAGCTGATCAGGTTGGTTCGACAGGTTCTCCTTGACATGAACCCATGCTGTCTTTCATCCTGGAGTTTGTTTGCTTCAAGGAACATGACTAGTGTTTCCTTCAGAATGGTCTACATCAGTTTACCCACAATGGAGGTCAGACTGACCAGCTTGTAGTTCCCAGGGTCATCCCTAGTCCCACTCTTGTGCAGTGATACTACAGGCTCCACTCCTGTGGTGCCACCTCCATATATAATGAACTGTTTATCAGCTCCACCAGTGGTTACACCAGATCTGCCACCAGTTCCCACAACACCCCTGGGTGCAGGCCATCTGGATCTGGGGACTTGCTACCTTCAGGAGCATGAGCCCTTTTCTAACCCTGTCTTCTGTTATCCTGTCCACAACCATAACCCCCCCATCTCCCTTGCTGCACTGGTCCATCCTTTTTCTAAGTAAAAACAGAACAGAAGTATTTGTTCAACACCTCTGCCTTCTCATTACTGCCTTCCATCCACCCTCCCCTATTTTTAACTTGTCTAAGCCTACCTGCATGTTTGTGTTTTTGCTGATATACCTGAATAAGGCTTTCTCTCCATCCTTGATCCCCTCTGCAGTTTGCAGATCCTTCCTAGCTTTGGATTGTCAGACCACCTGACAAGCCTCCCTAACTTTTGCCACGTAGACCCCCTCATCCTCATCCTTTTAGGATGTTCTATACTTTCTGTATGCGGCCCTCTTCTCCCTCACTGCCTGGCCCACCTCCCTATTAAACCAACTTGATCGCCAGACTTTGCAGTTTTCCCACTTCTGTTTAGGGCAGGTGTTATTGACTGGCACAATTACTTCTCTGATCACTGTCCACTTTTGGATCCACTCCCATATCTTTCTTGTGGTAGTTAGGTGTCCCCTCAATGTCTCAACTGTCTCACTATAGTCGGCCTTCCTAAAATCCAGCACTTTCGTGCTTGATAATTCCTTCCACAAATTAGCTTGGAACCATACCATTCACTGGTTGCTGTTTGACAAGGGCTCCTACACCTCAATATCCCTGATGTGATTCCTGTTTATTAATACTAGCTCAAAGATGACTCCCTCTCTTGTTGGTTCAGTCACTGGTTGGAACCTGTTCTGGAGTGCATCCAGGATCAACTGACTCCTGGCCCAGGTAGAAGATGGGGCACTCCAATCCACCCTAGGCAAATTTAAGTTCCCCATTACCACCACTTTACCTCTTTCAATTGCCATCCTGATCATGGTACTCAACTCCCTGTCCTTGCCTTGTGGTGATGAGGTAGCCATTAAACTACACCCAGCCTTGATTTCCTTCCTGCTGCTGTTTGGATCTGTGCCCAAGGCATCTCTAATTTCCCATCCCTATTTCCACCCTAGTGGCAGTAATGCCTTCTCTGATGTATAATATGACCCACCTTTCTTTTCTCCCTGTCCTGCCCATAGAGGATAAAACCTGGAATTAGAAGGTGTCAGTCATGGTTTGCAACAGCCCAGGTCTCAGTGGCTGTCACCAGATCCACCTTCCCCTCTGACATCATGGCCTGGAGGTTGCCCATTTTGTTACTGAAAGTTCTAGCATTAAGGGACACTTCCCTCCACCACTCCTAATTCCCTCCCTTCTTTTCAAACAAGTGCCTCCCTCCTCCTCTGCTTGACTGCCTGACTCTTTCTTCTACTTCTCTTGATCCTACTCCTTGCTTTTTTTGCCCATAGTCCCCTTTTATTCCCCCAATATCTCCCTTTTCTGACCCCCCAATGCTTTTTGACCCACTCACCCAAGTATAATAAAAATATATATTTTTACTTTATTGTAGATAGTTCTAACACAGTGTATAAAGTCAGATGCATATTCTGACTAGTATCTTCTACATTTCAGAATTACTCCTTTAGCAGGGATACACTGGGAATAACTCTAAAAATAAAGACATATTTTATATTTCACTTCACTCTTTTTTTGTTTGTCAATATTCAAGAAAAACATAATTATTTGAATGTATTTATACTCACACTACTCAGTCAATATTCATTTCTTTCCTCTTCTATCTGGTGGGAAATGTTTTTCCTTTTGTTTATATCAGGTTTTAATCTATATAAAATTGATTGTGAGTTTACTATGTATCTCATAGACAGTATATATATCATTAAATACATGCTGCATCATTGTTTATCATGCCTCGCTATGTCATTTTACTTGTCTCTTTATACATGTTTGAAACCTTATTCTAAATTATTCATTCAATTTATTTTTGCAGTCACCATAGTCTACATTTTCTTAGTCTTTGAGTAATACATAAATAGATACAACAGTCATCATTCAGGTGAAACAACCATATCTACCTGTGTTAATGCTCCACCTGAGTGTGTTCTCTTTCTGAAATGTAACATAAGTTTCATAACTATTTGCTGCAAACATTGCTCTCAAAATATAATTGCTAGCATGGTGCACACATTTGCAGTTCATAAATAAACTTACTTAGAGTAGGTATGGAGTCTAGCATGGCCCCCTGCTTTCTCTATGGTTGGAGTCAGCATGCTGGAACTTCAGAACTCCTTTTATACTGTGGAGCTAAGGGGAATTGGGTGCACACTGATGAGTCACAATCACATGACACAAGGCAAAGTCATGTGATGGACACTGTTATGCTGAGCACCTGACCTGTTTTTGCATTGCCCAGCAACCAGCAACTAGACTTGCTAGACCTACCCACATATTTTCGATATGTTCCATCACAGTGTATACTCTTCTGCTCTGTTAGAAATAAATTGTTTTATTTTAATCTTGTTCCTGTCGTGAGCCTTATTAAATAGCCAACATAATCTATTGCATCCCAGACCCTCTTTCCTGCGGTCATAATAAGCTGGAGGTCAGGGAGGTCATATGCATATCTCAGGAACATGAATAAAGAACAGAGTAAAAATAGTTTTTGTCACTATGTAAAAACTAATGGGTCACATAAGCTAGGTGAATTTCCAAGACATTCTATCCAATTGTCACAATTTAGCCCACTAAATCTGCTAGTACTAATATTATACACTAACACTTTTCATGTGCTTGATCCTCACCCTTCAGAATTACTCATGATCTCCATGGCCCCCAGAACCTTGTGACAATTGGATAGAATGTAGCCGAAATTCACCTACCCTGTGTGACCCATCAGTTTTCACATAGTGACAAAAAATATTTTTACTCTGTTCTTTATTCACGTTCCTGAGATATGCATATGACCTCCCTGACCTCCAGTTTATTATGACCTCAGGGAAGATGGTCTGGTATGCAATAGATTATGTTGGCTATTTAATAAGGCTCACAGCAGGAACCAGATTAAAATAAAACAATTTATTTCTAACAGAGTAGAAGCACATAAACTGTGATGGGACATGTAGAAAATGTGTGCGGATGCCTAACAAGTCTAGTTGTCGGTTGCTAGGCACTGCAAAAGCAGGTCAGGAGCACAGCATGACAGTGTCCATCACATGACTGCCTTAGGTCATGTGACTGTGACTCATCAATGTGCACTCAGTTCCCCTTAGCTCCACAGTATAAAAGGAGCTCCCAAGTGTCAGCATGCTGCCTTCAACCACAGAGAATACAGGGAGCCATGCTAGACTCCACACCTACTCTATGTAAGTTTATTTATGAACTGCAAATATGTGCACCATGCTAACAATTATATTTTGAGATAAATGTTTGCAACAAATAGTTATGAAACTTATGTCACATTTGAGAAAGAGAACAAACTCAGGTGGAGCATTAACACAGGTAGATATGTTTGTTTCACCTGAATGATGACTGTTGTATCTATTCATATATTACTCAATGACTAAGAAAATGTAGAATATGGTGATTGTAGAAAGAAATAGAATGGAGAATTTAGAATAAGGTTTCAAACATGTATAAAGACACTTAAGTGAAGTGACATAGTGAAGCACGATAAACCATGATGCAGCATGTATTTGATGAAATATATACTGTCTATGAGATATGTATTAAACTCTGAATCAATTTTATATAGATTTAAACCTGATATAAACAAAAGGAAAAACATTTCCCACCAGATAGAAGAGGAAAGAAATAAATATTGATTGAGTAGTGTGAGTATAAATACATTCAAATAATTATGTTTTTCTTGAATACTGACAAACAAAAAGGAGTGAAGTGAAATATAAAGTATGTCTTTATTTTTAGAGTTATTCTCAGTGCATCCCTGCTAAAGGAGTAGTTCTAAAATGTAGGAGGTACTAGTCAGAATATGCATCTGACTTTATACACTGTGTTAGAATTATCTACAATAAAGTAAAAATATATATTTTTTTTATTATTTTTGGGTGACTG
This sequence comes from Neoceratodus forsteri, assembly GCA_016271365.2. Taxonomy (NCBI): domain Eukaryota; kingdom Metazoa; phylum Chordata; order Ceratodontiformes; family Ceratodontidae; genus Neoceratodus; species Neoceratodus forsteri. The sequence goes on from CM028137.1 coordinate 518,447,450, forward strand.
GGCCTTTTGTTCCAATCTGACTATTCTTGTCTGAATTTCCCTAAATACAAATTTTGTTTAAACCAAGGTCAGCTCTGTTGGTTCTACCATAGGACTGGATATCGAGCACTAGGCAGGTGCTTTTCCCAGAGGGCTGAACACCTGAATAAAAGAAACACTTAAGTATTTGAAATATATTTTGGGATTTCCTTCATTATGTGGAAATAATATATGAATTGATTGGGGGAAAAAATTGCATCCTAAAGGAACTACTTCTTGACTGTGGACATAACCAAAATAAACATCTAGCAACATGTTGAATTTTGATGAATTGGATAAAGTGACAGAGAACAGATCACATCCATTACTTATTACACATATGGATGAACCAAGGATTTTATAAAACATTAAAACAAAAAGAGAATTTGGAGGGACTACATCTCTATGGTCAGTAACTGACCAGTCTGAATACCTAAAGCAAAAACAGACAAAACTGGAGCGGCATGCACACACAAAGACTCAATATTTATAACAGAAGTGTATTCCCAGAGGTCTTAGAATTTTTGTTCAAGCCAATTTAGGTTATGTAGATACTGATTTAGAAGCAAAATGGGATGGGTCAGGAACAGATGTTCCAAGGATTTTATGCTGTTAATAGCTGAATCCATTACTAGGGGATTACAAAATGTGGAAGATGATTTACACCAATATGAATCAGAAGTTAGACTGAAATTCTCATCAGAAGATTTAGGGGAATACCTTACTAAAGAGAATGCCCACCTAGCTGAATTTGAGGAAGAATTATGAGCAACCGAATTACATAAGTTCAAGAGAGATCCGAACGATTATAAAGAAAATAAAGTACATACATACATACAACACAAATTCTAAGGGATATGATGAAAATTATAAATATAAAATAGACTCTCACACTTCTTTATATTCATCTGGCAGTGAAATGGAACCAAGCCAGACCCATGTCAGAGGAAGGGATAGGTGGGGTTTTGGGGGAAGGGGGATATCAAGGCAGGAGTCAAGTTCCAGAACAAAGGACATTAGGGGTTCTCAATACACCAAATATATGACATTGTGAGAAGCAATAAGGGATGACCCAGGAGCAGGACCCTCAGGGAAATTGCAACAGGAGAAGGTATAGGGCCAATAGAAAAAAGAAAAGACAAACGTCAACCAGAAACAGTGCAAGAGAAAATAATGACCAGATCACAGAAATCCAGTTAGTTTATAACATCTCACAAAGGCACTTAACAGATTTAGAAAAGGATTCTGTCTAAGGGCTTGTCATTCTGCCCTCATATCCTAATCAATGAATTTGAGTTAAAACTGGATATGAATTTTTTTTTTTTTTAGAAAAATCAGATTAAAGTATTTATTGGAAAACAGCTGGAAAGGACTGTCATAAATATACAAGAGAGAGAAAAAGGAATGGCTTTGAGACAGAAATTACAACTAAAATCCACAGCTGTGCCCCCCTTGAAACATACCACAAAACATTGAAACTTATTTAACTTTAGTAAGCAGAAACAGAAAATTACTACACACAGAAACAAACATGGATAGGAGGACAAGATTCAATTTAAAGGCTACCTAAAGGCAATTCTAAGGGGGTACACTGTGCCATAATTCCTCCTGTGGAAGCATAGCAGTCACGGAGAGGTTTTGTAAAATGTAAAGCATTACCTTAAAATCCATTGTTTAATATGTTTTCAGCAACTTTTTTGTAATTATCGAAACCAGGAAACATTGTTTCAATGCCGTTGTGATTGGAGGCTAAGGCTGCTGGGAACATGCAGTGTGATGATGTCATTTTAGTGAGTCCAGGCATCCCCAGTATTTAGTCCCTATGGAGCCTTACATATTAAGTGTAATGTTATTGGCACATGTGTACCTTGCCATCTTTATTGTTATTTAACATGTACAGTCACGTGTACTGTACATGTTAAATAATGATAAATTTAAACCTTAGACAGCCAGTAGAGAATACACAAGCATATATGAAAGATTTAACTGACATCATTAATGTCCTATCACAAAATTTCTTTAAATTTGAAAAACAGCAGTACCTGCAAGTAAGGGGTATGGCCATGGGCTCTAGAATGGCCCTTGCTTATGCCAACATTTATATGGACCACTTTGAAAATATGTATATATTTAATGAACAGAACCCTTTCTTAGAAAAAATACATATATGGAAATGTTTTATAGATGATGTAGTAGCAATATGGTTAGGCACTAGGGAGCAACTAGAGGATTTTCATAAATATTTAAATGCACAGATGGCTCATTTAATTATTGTAATGAATACTAATGAAACAGAAATTCCTTTTTTGGATCTATTGATCTACAAAGAAGGAAATAAACTGGCCACCAAACTCTATTGAATGCCAGCTGACAAAAATGCAATATTAAGAGCAGACAGTTTTCATCCAAGGAGACTAATCGAGTCAATTCCACATGGACAGCTAATAAGAGCCAGAAGAAATTGCACAGATGACACATAATTTCAACAAACTGCTAACAACATGAAAGAAAGGTTTGACAAGAGATTATAGCTGGAGAATATGGAAGCAGCAACAGACAAAATAAATGATAATGATAAGGATAGAAACACATCACTAAAGGAAATAGAAGAATCAATTCAGATAGGAAAGGAGAGAAGACATTACTAGTCACACAACACAATGACACATTCTTCTCTATTAAGAATATAGTCCATAAATATTGGGATATTTTAAAAGCAACATATATGGGAGCACAAATTTTTGAGGAGAAACCAATGGTAGTAGCAAAAAAGAATAAAACCATTGGTAACAGATTAGTGCATACTCAACATAAGATACTTAAGAAGAAACCACACCATTTTTTATCACCACCAGATTTAAGGAAACTATCAGTGTGGCCACTGTGTACACTGTAATTATTTATATATATATATATATATATATATATATATCTACAGAATTAAGAAAATCAATAACAGAGTCAGGGACAAAGAAGTGGAGATAGGTCCGTTTATCAACTGCCGAACTACAGGAGTGGTGTACCTTCTAAAATGTCCATGTTATAAAATATATATAGGGATGACAGAAAGAATACTTAAACCTCAGATTGGGAAGCACAAAAGTGATATACATAGGGAAGACATAACATCCCCTGTAGCCAGATATTTTATGGAACAGACACCAACTGCCTTATTTAAGATTCTTTGGACTAGGAAAGGTAGAGCCAAACCCTAGAGGAGGTGACTGTAGAACAAAATTGTTACTAAGATAGGCATATTATATTGACAGATTTCAAGCAACAACCCCAGATTTGGACTCAATGATAGTATAGATTGGCAACCTATTATCTAAAGGATTGAGTCCATTAATCGAATACCACTGGGCTAGTAAATGGGAATGAGGGACAACATATAACAAGGGGTATTGTAAGATGTGTTGATATTATAAAAAATGAGTGCATGCCCCATTTTCCCCCAACATATTACATGTCTCATTACAATTCCCCCCCCCATCATATTGATTCTCCTCTAATGGTGTGAACATCTGTGCTGTGTCATGTCCACTTCCATTTAGCCCACTAAATCTGCTAGTACTAATATTATAAATCAGCACTTTTCATGCACTTGATCCCTGCCCCTTAAAATTGCTCATGACCTCCCCTGACCCCAAGTACCTTGTGACAATTGGCTAGAATGTCCCAGAAATTCACCTAGTCTATGTGACCTGCTAGTTTTTACATAGTGACAAAAACAATTTTTATTCCGTTCTTTATTCATGTTCCTGAGATGTGCATATGACCTCCATGACCTCCAACTTATTATGACTGCAGGACAGTCAGTCCAGGATGCAATCAATTGTGTTGGCTATTTAATAAAGCTTACAACTGGAACAAGATTAAATTAAAACAATTTATTTCAAACAAAGCAGAAGGGTGTAAACTGTGATGGAACATGTAGAAAATGTGTGGGGGATGCCTAGCAAGTCTAGTTGTTGGTTGCTAGGCGCTGCAAAAGCAGGTCGGGAGCACAGCATGACAGTGTCCATCACATGACTTTACCTTGTGTCATGTGATTGTGACTCATCAGTGTGCGCCCACTTCCTCTTAGCTCCACAGTATAAAAGGAGCTCCCAAGTGCCAGCATGCTGCCTCCAACCATAGAGAAAGCAGGGGGGCCATGCTAGACTCCACAACTACTCTAAGTAAGTTTATTTACAAACTGCAAATGTGTGCACCAGCCTGACAATTATATTATGAGAGCAATGTTTGCAACAAATAGTTATGAAACTTATGCTACATTTCAGAAAGAGAACAAACTCAGGTGGAGCATTAACACATGCAGATATGTTTGTTTCACCTGATTTATGACTGTTGTATATATTCATATATTACTCAATGACTAAGAAAATGTAGACTATGGAGATTGTAGAAAGAAATAGAATGGATAATTTAGAATAAGGTTTCAAACATGTATGAAGAGACTTGACAAGTAAAATGACATAGCGGGGCATGATAAACAATGATGCAGCATGTATTTAATTAAATATATACTGTCTATGAGAAATTTATTAAACTCAGAATCAATTTTATATAGATTAAAACCTGATATAAACAAAAGGAAAAACATTTCCTACCAGATAGAAGAGGAAAGAAATGAATATTGACTGAGTGGTTTGAGTATAAATACATTCAAATAATTATGTGTTTCTTGAATATTGACAAACAAAAAGAAGTGAACTGAAATATAAAGTATGTCTTTATTTTTAGAGTTATTCTTGGTGTATCCTGATGAAGGAGTAATTCTTAAATGTAGAAGATATTAGTCAGAATATGCATTTGACTTTATACACTGTGTTAGAATTATCTACAATAAAGTAAAAATATATCTTTTTATTATACTTGGGTGAGTGGGCCTTTGTTCCAGTTTGACTTTTCTTGTCTGAATTTTGCCTTAATTGGAATTAGGCTACTCCCTAAATAATAATTTTGTTTAAACCGAGGTCGGCTGTGCTAGACCTACCAAAGGCCACCATGCTTCTTACCTGGGGGTGCTGGCCCCCTCCTTCAGCAATCCCCACCTCAAGCCGACTTATTTATTTATTTATATTTATTTATAGCATTTTGAAGGGAGGAGGGATTTGCACTTTCCCTACTCCCCCCCCCTTCATGAACACTCTGTGTTTTCATTTTTGTGGGATCTGGCCACCCCTCTTCTGCATAACCCATAGTATTGAGACCGTTGCTGTCCCCCCTTCAATTAATTTTAAACTTCTGCTCATATATTCCCAAATCAATTCCCCGAGAAGCCTAGTTTTCCCACTCCTTAGATGCAACTTATCAGTTGCATATAAGGTTTTATCATTCTAGGTCCCTTTCCAGTTCCCTACATGTACAAATCCCTCCTCCCTTCACCATTCCCTCAGCCAGCCATTAAATTCCTCAATCTCGCATTTCCTAGGTGTGCTGGCTCTAGGCACCTGCAGCACTTCTGAGAAGGATACCAACATTGCCTCCCCATACAAACCTGCCCCACCACTCTGAACCGCTCCTGTACTGTCCCTACCTTGCATCCAGTGAGGTCATTGGTACCTCGGTGAACTACTGCATGTTGCTTCCCCTCTCCCCTATGTGAGTGGGATCACTTCTTCTGCCATTCCTGGAAGGTGCACCACTCTCCTACCTTGCTGCTCACCCCTCCTCTTAGCACATCTAATCCCCTTCACTATTGAACATCTCAGTACTTTGACTCTAGTACTGCCCTTCCCTTCTCCCATTCTCCTCCTGCTAAGACCAAGTTCTCCTGTTCTACTCACTGTATTGCTCCCCTCCTTACTGCTACACCCCCCTCCTCCTTCTTCCCATCAACCACTGCGTGCTTATTGTCCCCTGCCCCTTCTGAAATACTCCTCCTGCCTCTGCAACTTCAGTTGGTGTCTCTCCTCCCTATTTTTCCACTTCACCCTCCTCACTACCCCCCAACGATGCCCCTTCTGCTCCTGTTATCCTTACTTCACCCCCTTTATCTTTGATCCCACTGTAGCCTCCCACAAACCTCTTCTACAGCCCATATGCCCCCCATCTTCCATGTCCCACCTAGGCCACCTGCATCCCCTTCAGTACTCAGTGTTGAAATTGATTATTAACTGATACCACCATGGTGCACCTGTCCCCCTTCCCCTGCTGAACACTTCCTCTCACCCTATGGTCCTTCATCCTGTCTCCTGAGGTTTTCTCTCCCTCTGGGATAGTGGATCCAATGAATCTGAACCCCTGTCCCCCTGCCCTCCCCCATTCCTTGTTCCTCCTCTTTGCCTGGCCCAGCTCTCCTGCTTCCCTGCCAATATTACCACCTCTTTTCTTAGCATCTGCACCTCAACCATCAAAAAACCTAGCTTCCTACACTGGGCAACCCCCTGCCTCCCACATTTTTCCCAGGAACATTGCTGCCTCACATCCCCTAGAGCATGCAACTCTTCCCCTCTCTCTTCCTGCCTCCTGCCTCACCATTCTTTTTCTTATGCTACACTCCTATCTGCCCTGTGAGTCTACCCCATGATAATGGATATCACTAACCCTTTCACTACCCCTTTAGTCCCCAGATAGGGAGCATTCCCAAACACTCTTCCAACCTACATCTACAGGCCTGCCATAGATAGCGAGTAGTCCCAAACACTACCCCAACCTGCTTCTGCAGGCCTTCCCCAGATAGGGAGTAGTCTCATTCACTACCCTAAACTGCCTTCTCAGTCATACTCCAGACAGAAAGTAATTCCAAACACTATCCCAACCTACCTCCTCAGGCCTACCCTAGATAGGGAGTAGACTCATACACTACCCCAATTTGCCTGCTCACTATCCCAATCTACCTCCTCAGGCCTATCTTAGAAAGGGAGTAGTCTCATACACTACCCCAACCTGCCTGCTAAGTCATACACCCAATAGGGAGTAGTCCCAAACACTATCCCAACCTGCCCCTGCAGGCCCAGCATTTTTTTTTGTCAACCAGTAATGCAAGACCCCCCTTCCTCTTCTAGGCCTGTCCACTTACCTGGTCTCTGTTGGGCAGAGTCTCTTGTAGGCCTGCAGTGGGTTCTGTGGATGTCCTAAGACATTCCCCAGGTGAGACACCATGCTTATGTTTTCTGGCACTCTTGTTTCAGGGTCACTAGGAACTCAGGACTTTTCTATGGACTATAGCCACCCTATTGACTGGCTGTATCCACGTGGATCACTGGACCTCCAGTGATGTTGTGTATGGCTGCTGGGTCACCCACCCTCAACTCTGCCTCTAGTAGCATCCGCCTACCTCCCCCTTCCTTGTTCCCACACCAGCAATCTTTTCACAACATGTAGCAGGAAATGTAATTAAAAAAACAAAGATAAACACTTAGTTGAGCTAAACTCCTCATCTGTTCTGTGATGTATGGGTTGCGGCTTAACTTTGTGCTTTGCTGCTCTGTTCCTCATAGAGTTGCTTTATCAGAAGCCAATGCAGTTCAGCTGTGCTGAGTCACTGCAGTGGTAGGGAGCTGAAACACTGCAAGCATTTTTTGTACCTGTGCGGACAGTCACCTGTAAGGACCTGCAGCACTCCTGAAGTTAGGGCTAGAAGCCAGGAGAGGACAACATTTGGAGGGTGTTTTTTTTTTTACAGCTGCACCGAATAGCTATGTAAGACTTAATTTGTTCAGAAGAAAAAAATTGGGAAAAGTGGAAACAGAAGTGATGCATGCTACTTTTGGCATCTGCAGTAGAATTGGACCACCTCATTATTATCATTCAGACTGCTGCACTGTCCTCTTCTTTCCATACATCAAAGCTGCTATCATCAACATCTCTCCTCATCTTCCCCATAGTCTCATCTGCTGCTACCAGTCTTGACCATCACATGATGGCTTCCCAGTATACATGATGACTGACCATACCACTAGAGATGTGCTGCACTCAGGATCACCACCAAAACAAAAGCAGCCATACCACTGGAGATGCCGGTGCACCAAGGATCAATAATAATGACAAAAGCAGCTTCACCACTGGAGTTCTGGGTGTACTCAGGATCACTGATGAAGACAAAAGCAACTGCACTGCTGGAGATCCCAGTGCATCCGTGATTGTTTTTTGAAGACAAACACAGCTGTGCTGCCAGAGGTCCCAGTGCATCTGCGATCATTGATGAAGACAAAAGAGGCTGTGCAGCTGGAGTTCCTGATGCACCCCGGATTGCGGATGAAGACAAATGCTGCTGTGTCACTGGAGAGCCTGTTGCACCCAGGATCCATGATAAAGACAAAAGCAGCTGCCCCAGTGGAGATCACTGTGTACCTGGAATTGCTGATGAAGGCAAAGGTAGCTGCACCACTGGAGACCCCGGTGCATCCAGGAGCACTGATGAAAGCAAAAGTTTCTGTGGTTTTCCTGTATGCTGCTGTACTTCTTTCCCCTTTAAACCTTGGCACAATTGATTTAGTTCAAAATTCATCTGACAACTAATATGAAACACAGGAGTTAAACTGAGCAGAAGCCTCCAGAAAATCAATTCCACCACCTCATAAAAAATTGGATAACAGTTCCACCAGCTCTATCTGCTTTTGCCACAGATAGAAGAATTACACCACCTAGAAATTACAGTTCCACCACCCAGGAATCTAGATGTAATAGCAACTCCATCCCAGTATTTTCAATTTAACTACTGCTGAAACAGCCTCACTCCCACTTGAACTTCTTAATACTGTCTGACTGTGATGGAAGTGAGATACTGTGCTATTGTAGTGTTTACTAACTGTTCTTGAAGCAGCAGCATTTATTCATCAGCAAGAAATGTTATTGTAGTTTTTTCGCATAAAAATATTTCTGACATCCTTAGATTTACTGTACCTTCAGTGTATTTTTAGGTTTCTCAGAGATTTTTAAGACAGTTTTTATAGTTAATTTTGCATGACTCATGTCATTAAAGATGGCTGCCACTCGCAATATTTAAAAATCTCTTCTTTTGAGGTGCCCTAGTGAATGTACATGTTAGAGTAATACTGTGGATGTATTAGAATGGTGTTGTCACATGTTTTGGATGATAAACAGAATAGCACTGTACCAAGATATTTAATTTTCTTATGGCGGGCACGGCAGGGGAGCAGGAACTTTTAAACACTTCAAAATTCAGTATCTTTGTTCAGGAATGAAAGAAAACAAAAAGGAAAATGAGTATTTTCATATTTTCATCTGAAAAACATTATTGCCCCCCCCAAAAGAAAAACTACTGTATATGGTGACTAACTAATACAATTGCTTTAAGCAAATAAACTCCGAGCCCCACTGAAAAAATGAGTCAAGCTCAGTCGGTGAAAATCAGACAGAGCAGGCAAACTTGGTTTAAACAGTTTGCTGTGTCAAGGCCTTACAGGGCTGTAATATTTATGGAGTGGAGTTTTCAGGTAAATATCAAATAAACTGAGCACAACCTTTCATGTGCAGTTTATCTTGTTCCCTCTGGTCAGGAACAAGCAAGTGCTATTTAGACTACAAAGTTACTGCTGAACTTAGAAACATAGGCAATAGTGGCAGAAAAAGACTGATGATTCATTCATTCTACCCATGGTTCACTATCAAATCCTGGGACCGATTGTCAATTCAGGTTTCTAGCCCTCCCTATCCTCCCCCATTCCCCTCTCTGTTACTGTTAGGGAGTCTAACCCTGATCAGGTTCTTGGCGATAATTAGAGATGCAAAAGAATCACAGATGAGTTGCATATCCATAATAAAATGTGTATTACTATAAAAGGATATCACAGTTGCCCTAACAGTTCTTACCGTAAGATACTGGGAGCCAGAGTTTATCGTTCTCCTGTGCCCCAAGGAGTGAAGATGGTCTCTGAGGGGAAAACGTAATGCATTACATTATATACTATGATAATTACCATGACTACCAAAAGATAGAAGCATTCTAAATTAGAGTGAGTGAGCCCTAACTGGTTAAAAGTAAGGTGGCTCCACAGCATAGATAACATTATACAGTTTTGCTAAGTCAGCAATCTCTTGTGAACAATAAAGGTATACATAAGATGAGCAAAATACAGGATGTAGTATAATTATACATAAATCCAAGGTGTGGCAGTGCCGACTACAAAATATCAGAAGATGACAAAGACATGAATGTCTTGGATTACTATGTGCAGTTTCCATGCATAGAGAAAGTAACGTGTATTACAATCATTGCATACATGTCCTGATGCCTAATCCTATACGGTCAGTGTCTGTGCCCTATGTATTAGTATCACATATTATGTGTAATATAAGGTTTGTCTAAGGTGTACAGTAAGAAAGCCAATTAGGGTGTAGGGAACTTGCAAAACAATCCCCCCTTGTTGCCTTACCAAAAAGCAACAACACTATAGAAAAGTGGTGATAACAAACTGTCATTTACAGACTCGATACATGAGCCTTGTAAAGGAATTCAAGCTGCTCTTGATGCTGTTTGAGTGCACACCTTAGGCAGCAAAGCATAATTATCAAAAAGAAAATAAAAAATGCCTGTATGATAACAAAACCTTTAAAGGTGATTTCTAACCAAGTATTAGAAAGTGCATCATTTAGATCACCATCATTGATGAGGGCATTAATTGCATTACTAGCAGTGGTGAGGTTGTTATTGATGTGAATGAGGTGTGTATCTTTCCTCTCTAAAAGTGATTTAAGTGTCAATGTCAGTGGGTCTATGAGTACATTAAATATGGATAGATATTGAGATAGAGCAAGTAAACATTCATGGTCACAATCAATAACATCAGGTTCCATGATGGGAACAGGAGTAATCACTGAATGTCCTATCACTGTAGTTTGATGAGGAACAAAACAAAAGTTAGGGTGTTGTATTTGCAAACCATGTTACCATAGGAGAAAGTTTTATGATTAGTTACAACACAGTACTGACTATCAGAATTATGTCATCCTGCACACTGGCTGATCCCTCTTTCAGGCTGCTCAAGGTCCTTCTCACCCCGGCTGCTCCCAACCCTGCCACCCCACATCGCAGCCACCCAGGGTACCCTGATGTATCCCTTCATTGGGCGGATCCTCTGCCTATGTAGGGAATGAGCCTTACCAGCCATTCCAATGGTCCTGGGTGCTGCTGAGGTGGCTGATGGAGCTCCAGGAGCTCTGGAGGTGAGGATCGAGGAGGCCATCACCTGATCGACTTAGTGCACCATTTTCTGCTTTTCTCCCACAGAAGCATAATGTGCAGGATGCAAGGCAAGTGCCAGCATCTGTCATGCTCCTTAGACAGTGGGACCCAACATGCTGCTGTATCCCTGGCCTCCACCAGGGGTTAGTAGGCACTGGTCCTCTAGCCATCCTTCCCCTGAGAGAAGGTGAGCAGTCGGTGGATGCTCAAGCCTTCTCTCCCTCAGCTGACCCTCTGACACCTGAATCTGTTCCTGAACCTGGGTCACCAGCATCACAGCGGTGAATCTTTCCACTGCACCAGTGGTCTGGATTGATATGTCATTTTAACAGTTGGCAACCTCCATTTTTGCAGTTGGACTGCGCAGGTGTAAGATTGATTCGAATGTCTTGTAGTGAGCCGATGTACTACCTCCTCCTTATAAGTCTTGCAGAGTTTTTCATTGTTTGCCAGTGGTGGTGGTGCTGAACGTGCATCAGGGGGATCTGTGTCATTAGCAATAATGTCCTGGTCCAAAGTAAAGGACCAATTAATGCTGTCAGGCGAGTAGCTGCAAACAGGTTTTATAACATCAAAAACATCACAATGACACAAATAATGGTATCCCTTTCTGGCACAGCAATCCGCGTGAGGTGAGACACATGCGACCAGGGTTGGGTGGTAGACAAGGAGAAGTTGGAAGGTTGATGTGTTCTCTCTAGATGTCTTCAGGATGCCTAATGGAGTGAACTGTAGCAGGTTCATCAAATATAGCTGTATTTGGATCAAAACATGGTAATGATACAGTAAAAGTAACAAACATTGTGTCTAGAATAGTACATTTCTTAGCAGTGAAACATGGTCCTTTGTTAGGATGTCTGGTAACAAAATCTAAATTTCTAGCAGTAGATATAGGTATGGAAATAGATTGGGACGTACACATTGCAATACAGGAAGCAAATTTACAATGTGGGCAACACATTTAGAAATTCTTCTATTGTGAATAATGTTTGGAATATGTCCAGATTCCAGATCATGGAATAGGTTATTGATGGTGGTTATGACATAAGAGCCATAAGCTGAGCAAAGAAGTTCCCTGGCAATATATTGCTTGTCAGCCTCCTTGTTGTTTTGTACAATGAGTTGATTTAACTTATCCTTAGTGTCACTAAAACTTTCAGCAATTTCTTTCATGTTGTAGACAGTATATATTTCTTCCTGGCTAAGGCCAGCCACACCATGTAACAATGGGGATATTATATCATTAATCATACCTACTTGGAATTTACATGAGTAATCTCTGATAGTAGCAACGTCTGCCCTGTTCCAGATAGACATAGTGCTACCAAAGTTATCAGTGAGGGTACCTGTTGCATCAGTGACATCAGCTGTTTCACGCTTCTTTCTAGAAGAATGAGATTTCTGTTTAGACTGATTTGGTCTAGATTTAAATAAACCTAGATGTTCTACAGTATTGACTCCAGCTACTGGGTCTTGTGTGTGTGTCTAGCAGGCTGCCAGACTATATAATAACATAGTGTTGAAAAATCTTGAGGTGTTAGTAGCAAAACACATACCACATTCTACCATATTCCAATGTGTGAGATTAAAAAGTACAGGAAAATGCATATATTGCAAATTATTCATAAGGCTATCAGGGGCTGAATTGGCAGTCAAACCACTAAGTGGGCCAGGTTCATGTGGGGGACATTTAAGTAGTTCTGCTTCTATTGGAGGTATAACAGATAAATACATGGTGCCTGAGGCCATAGAATTTAGTGCACAGTATTCCTTTGTGGAGTCTTTGGAGAAGATCTCGCAATAGGTAGGGTCAATTAGAGCAGTAAGATTGTATAGGCCTGAATGTTAATGACTGGTTTGATGAATAGATAAAATACCAATTGGGGCAATTTTGGCATTGGGCCAGCCATGGAAGGTTCCTTAGGACAGGCAGGCCACTGGGAGGGTTTGTCCATTACAATCAGTTTGCCATTCTATTTGTAGGGTAGATTTGTCAGGGGCTACAACTGAGGCAGTGAGGTACTGTAGGCATCTTTTCCTTCCTATACAGTAATTAATTGTTTTGGGACTGTGATTGATACTCCTTCAGGGGCAGCAACAGGTGGATGGTCTATATGTGGATGCATGTGATCTACTTTGCCTTGGATGCAGGGGAAAGCTCCTAAGATGAGGAGTAACAGGTGCAAGATAGCCATCTTGCAGTGATATCTATAAGGAAAAAGAAAGGATCAGTTGGTACAATTCCACCCAATGGTGTTAGAAAAAGTAATTATACTCCTTTATACAGCTTTAGTTGGTTGCATGCAATCATTTGTCAGTTAGTTTCTTGTTTTGAAGAAGTCTAACTTAATAGACTGTGGGACTGAGCTTGTTGACAATGGGGTAGGGTCCTTCCCATTTGTTGGAAAAGGAATGTGTTGGGTGAGTGAATCTGTGTACCATTACCTGATCTCTGACTTGCCAATCTACTTCTTGTGCATGTTTGTCAAACTGGATTTTGGATTGTTGCTGGGTCTTGCCCATGCAGTGTGCAGCATACACATGGGTTTTAACAATGTCTTCTTTAAGTTTGGACACATACGTGTCAACAGACACTCTGTCTGCACTGGGAGTGTTCAGATCAAACAACAGATGTTCGGGTAATCTCATGGTTCTATCAGTCATCACATCAAAGGGTGTCTGCTGGGTTGTGGTTGAAGGAGTACCCCTAATTGTCATAAGGAGTAAAGGCAGTAGGGAATCCCAATCCTTGGGATTGTACTCAATGAATTTGGAAAGCATTTGCTTAATCCATCTGTTGTCTCTTTCTACTTGACCTGAAGATTGGGTATGGTAAGGTATGTGGAACTTCTGGTGGACCCCTAGAAGTTTAAGGGATTCTTTCATCAACTCACCTGTAAAGCTGGTTCCTTTGTCAGAGTCTATCTTCAGAGGTAGGCCCCACCTGGAGAAGATCTGTCCCACCAGGGTTTTAGCAGTTGCTTTTGCAGTGCATGTCTTAGTGGGAAAGGCTTCAACCCACTTAGAGAAGAGGTCAATAACTACAAGTGCACACTTGTTGTTCCTGCTTGTATTGGTCAAGGGATCAATAAAGTCAATTTGTATGGCATGCCAATGGCCAGAATGTCTCTGTGGTAGCAGCTTGGCATTCTGTTTGGTTGGTATTGGGTTATTTTGAGTGCAGATCAGACATTTGTCAATGTAATGTCTGACATCCTGGGTGATGCCAGGCCACCAACCAACACTTTTGAGTCTTTGGAGTGTATCTTCCACCCCCTGATGTCCACCAGTAGGGGTGTCATGCACCTGGTGGAGAAATTCAAATCTCAGTGCTTGGGGAACTACCCACAATTTATAGGGTAGGTCCACAGGTTGATACCAGATCAGCTTGTCATCTGGTGACAAGTGTAACCTACTTGTGTGTCTCTTGTATGGACTATGGGTAGGTAAGTCCTGTTCTGTTCCTTTGTCAATGAGATGGAACACCTCCTTGAGTTGGGGGTCTTCATGTTGTGCAATGGACAGGTCTAATGGATCAAATGGTTCTGGTTTCTTTCTGAAAGCTGCCACGTGGCCAGCTGCTAGGGCATCTAGGTAATCCATTATCCAAGTGTCCCCCTCTCGAGCACCTTCTTTTGCAAGAGTATTTGCTTTGTCATTGAAGGAATGGTAGGGATCTGTTTTAGAGTGGGCTTTAACCTTGCGGATGGAAAGTTTGTGTTGGAAACTCTGTTCTAGTTCGTGAATATAAATCACAAGTGCTTTATATTTCACTGAGGTGCCATCAGAAGATGCAAAGGAGTTATTCTGCCAGAATGGTAGAAATTCAGTGAGGGAGCAGCAGACCCAGTTGGAGTCTGCAAAAGTGATGGTGTCCTCGGTACCATGTTGTATGAACTCAAGAGAACAGGCTATAGCTGCCAGTTCTGCATACTGTGATGATGCTACACTTCAATGTTTGGATATCCAAACAGTGTTGCCATTGGGATATATGATAAGCACTCCAAGTCTAGCTACCTGTTCTCCTTGGTAGTATGAGGCTGAGCCGTCTGTAAAGACATGACAC
The DNA here is from genome assembly GCA_016271365.2 of Neoceratodus forsteri. Classification (NCBI taxonomy): domain Eukaryota; kingdom Metazoa; phylum Chordata; order Ceratodontiformes; family Ceratodontidae; genus Neoceratodus; species Neoceratodus forsteri. The sequence continues at coordinate 518,462,689 of CM028137.1, forward strand.
AGGGAAGTGTCTTTAAGGAGCTTGGGAGTGGCAGGGAGAAATGGGCCTGGATCAGGCAGGCCTGGTGGTTGCAGTGTACAGTTGTGTGGTTCTCCTTGATAAACGAGTCCATGTGCCAGAATGGAAGACATTTTGGCAGGGTGGACCTGTATGTCACGGTCCTGGAGAAGAAGAGACCAGTAAGTCAGTATGGTGTTGAATACTGATCCATCCTTTACTCTATCTGATAGCAAGAAGGTTGTGGGGGTATGGTTGGTGTTGATAACGATAGGTGAGTACCCGATGATATACAAGAAATGTTTGACAGCCCAGTAGGTTGACAGAAGGTTCCTTTCACAAAGGCTGTACTTCCGTTCCACTGGTGACAACATCTGAGATGCATATGCAACAGGTCTCAAAGTACCACTGACTTTCTCAGCAAGGACTGCAGACATGGCAATGTCTGAGGTCGCTGATTCCAGAAGGAGGAGCAATGTTGGATTTGGGTTCACTAAAGCTGTGGCAGAGGCCAAGGCCTGTTTCAGTGATGTCACAGCTTGAGTGTGGATAGGACCCCAAGTCCAGGGAATGTCCTTTTTCAGAAGCTCATACAGAGGGGTTGCCTTCTGGGCAAAGTCACAGATAAAGTCCCTGGAATAGTTGACCATTCCCAGGAAACATCTGAGTGTTGCCACAATGGTGGGGAGTGATAAATCTTGTAGGCCCTGGATCTTTTTTCAGACTGGGCTTCTGCCTTTGTTTGTTATGTGCAAGTCAAGGAAGATGGCTTCTTTTTGGCAAAGTTGTGCTTTTGCAGGGTTGCATTTGAGGTCTGCTCTCTGTAGGAGGGTCAGTAGTTCATTCAAGAGGTCAAAGTGTTGTTCTTTGGTGGCAATGGCCAACAATAGGTCATCCATCATGTGTAGGTGGAAGAGGGAGGTGCTATTGTGAAATCCCTGGGATAAACAGGTCCATGTGTACTGTCTTCCTTCAAAGGTGAAGGCAAATTTTTATTGCCTCTTGAGTGCCAGTGGCAGTGACCAGAAACCATTGGAAATGTCAAGAGCACTGAACCACTGATGGTCAGGGGTCAGTAATTTGAGCACATCAGTTACTGCTGCTACTGTAGGTGAGCAGCTAGGAGTGACTTGGTTAAGTCTCCTGTAATCAGCTGTGAGTCTTCAAGTTCTCATGGGTTTCTTCACATGCCAAATAGGTGAGTTGTCAGCAGAGCCACAAGTCCTGATCACACATTGTTTGAGGAGTGACTGCATGGTTTCTCTGAGTGATGGCAGGGCCTCAGCAGGAAAAAGGTATTGCCTTTGATTTTCATGGGCTGGGCCTGGTATTTCGATGACAGTGTGCATCCTACCACAATCATGTTTGTTTTTGGCAAATGTGTCCAGATGTTTCAGCAGAATGGGAAGAAGTCTGTTGAAGAACTCATGGCTCTAGAATAGAGTTATGACATCATATTCCTTGTCATTAGTGGTTATGGCTGCAACCACGTGTGAATTCGAAATCATGACAGTATGGTATTGTCCTCTGATTTAGATCAATAGCATGTTAGCTAGATCCACCACACAACCGTGCAGTGCGAGAAAATCAATCCCCATGATGCTGGGATGGTCCGGTTGTACCATAAGCTGAAAGGTATGGTGGGCCTTCATATTACCTATGGTCACTGATAATACCGCTGAGTGATACATCAGTAGCTTTGTGCCATCCACGCAGGAAGTGTTGGTCCACCATCTGGTAGACCAAGGAGAATTTGCTGGATCATTGTCACGTAATAAAGACACAGCCACGCCTGTATCTAAGAGCATTGTCAGTGGGCAAAGCCTTCCATTTGTGTCCAATTCTAGCTTGTTCACAGTATGGACTAGGGTCTGTAATTGTCAATCCATAGTGCTGCAGCAGGGTGCTCCTGGAAGAGCGGTTGGGCCTGGTCTTGATGGACCACCTCCCTGTGCTGAATGGCTGAGATGTAAGGGGTGGCATCAGGATTCAGGCCTTCTGAGGCCTGATGCCCTCCACTTCTGCAGTCTCAGTGGCCTGTTGAGGCCTGTTCTCTCGGGCCGATAGCTGCAAAGGCCCATGCATCTGCTACAGAGTGGACCTGACTGAGGAGGTTTCAGAAGTTTCTATTCTCCTCCACGATCTCCCTGTATGAGGGGCCTGATCGATTGTTTCATTTGCCTTGATTGGAATCAGAATTCCAATTGCATTTGTTTTTGTTGTAGTTCCGGTTTCCACCCCGGACTGGTTATGCTGTTGGTTGTCTGAAGGTGTGTATTTCTTCTCATGGGCCTTGCTGTCCACAGTATAGTGGGTTGTAGGCTCGTTGGTAGATTGTACCATGGCTACCTTTTTCAAACCGGAGCCAAGGTCTCGGATGTAGAGCTGGTAAACCCACTCCGTTTTCCAAAGGATATTGGCACAATTGTCTGTGGTGGGGAAAATTGTTGGTTCCACCTTCTCACAGATGGCTAGGAGAAAGTTCCAAAATAACAAGTTTTTGTATTCTATGAGATCGGTATCTGCAGCCTCTCTTGCAAGGTTTTTACCTGCATGGTAGGCCATCCATAGCCTCTGATGGAAAGATGCGGGACTTTCTTTAGCGTTTTGTTTTACGGGGTACGCTAGCATTACCCCAACTACACCTGGACTGTGTGTGGCTATGAGTTCAGCTGCCATTTGGTCAAAGGTATCAGTTATCCTGGTGGGCTACTTCTGGAAGTTTTGCCCATAGGCTGGGATCAATAGTCTGTCGGAGGATCTGTACTTGGTAGTTCACCGGTAAGCTGAGCATTTTGCATTTGGAGTGTACCTTCTCCAAATGACAACTGAGGTTGTTAGTGGGACTCATACAGCCTATGCTGTCAATGATTTGCTGAACAGAGTGGGCCATCTGAAGGGGATTAGTGGTTTGGGGAAGGAAGGATATCTCAGGCACCACGAATAGCGGCCTTGGCTGTGGGGATCAGCCACAGTCCGGACCATAGATTCCTGAGTAGTGCTCTCCTTCAGCATTTGTTTTATCTGTGTTCAGAGGGTTTGTTTGCTTCTTTCAGGTAAATCTGAATTGGGCAAGGTGCTTTCAATCATTTTCTTAATCTCCTCTCTGTCGTCCACTGAAATAACGGCAACAGGGGTGGCTGTTGATAGGCCTTGTGATGACAGAGGTAGGCCTAAGTCTCCCCCCATCATGGGGGTCTCCATATTGGTGGCACACATGATAATCGTTATTGTATTGGTGACATAGGGACATGCTGTCGTAGCGAGGGGACCCATCTTGTGAATGGCAGGGTGGGGTTACTGGGCCTTAGTAGGGGCATGACTGGGTGTTGTATTGGGAGATGTCATCCTCTGATTCATCCTTCCCTGATGATGTGAGGTCGATGGGGGCATAGCCACCCATTGCCTTAATGTGACCAGTCAAGACCTGTCGCTGATGGTGTAGTTTTGCCATCTTGTTTTTACATTCTTTATGACTAACTTTTGCAGTGTTCTGTTCTACACCCTTCATAACCTGTTTCTGTATCATTCTATACGTGGCGCTCAATTCACAGTTGTCCCCATGTTCCCTATTTAACTCATTACGTACCTGGTTTAAGTCGTCTTGGAATCTGTCCAAGTCCTCTCAAAGTTGATTGTTAGTTTTACTTAAATCATTCATTTGTAACACCTGTCTCTTATCCTGCTTCAAACTTACACATTTATCTCTCAACATACACATTTCTTGCTGATTGCCATCAACAGAACAGTGCAAAATAGTCTGTTTCTCATTTCGCAAGGACTGAAGTGCAGTCTGCAGTTCTTGCTCTTTTTCAAACTTTCAGTTGCCTGCACTCCTATCTCTTTCTTAAGGGATGAGAATTGTTGTTCGAAGGAGCGAAACCTTGATTCGGAAGCTTCTAATGCAGTGTAGAGGACCATGATTAACAGCCCTTTAGCCTCACACTTTTTGGGTGTTTGCCTCATCTCTGTGTACTGGGTTGAAATCCTCAGCATGGGGTTTTCGGATTGACTTGCATCCAACGCAAAGTCAGTCCACCCTCCATGGGAGGCAAGGAAGTTAGAGTCTACATTGCTCAAAATTTATTTTCAGCGATGTAGACTCACCCAAATGGTGATCGCTATTACACGGTCGCCGTTATCACATAGAACCATTGGGAGTTAGGACACTCAGTTCAAGAATAAAACTCCAACCTGCTTCAACCATGCTGCAGTCCCCATGCTGATACAATGTTCCTATTGTCTTTGAATCCCGAATGCCTGGCAATGCCATAAAGGGCTGCTAATTATGAACTTGTGCAATGGCTTGTTCCATTGTATTAACCTGGTTGCTGAAAATGCCTACATTGGTTGCCATTCCTGGTTTAATTGTTACCTATTGTATTCTTTCTTTTCTTTATGTACCAAAGACTTATTGTAGCAATTCAGTTGTTACCAATTGTATTCTTCCTTTTAATGTACCAACAACTTATTGTAGCAATGTAGTTTATGACAAGGAACCTTTGCAAATGAACATGTCTACTCAAAGGTATTCATCCGATTGCTTAAATAAAAAAATAAAACAACTGAAGAGAAATGGAACATCTTAAAAGAAGCTATGCTCTCTACTAGTAATAAATTCACACCTGAAATTAGGAAATACACAAACAAAGGCATTAGACCAAAATGGCTTTCAATGTGCATCAAAAATTCTTAAAAAAAAAATAGAAGTTATATGCAAACTATACTGAGAACAGGACAGGAAGCAATTGAATTGAATAAAATACAAAATACATGAATGTAAATGCAAAGGGTTTATAAGGAAGGCAAGCATCCAGATGGAACACAGAACTGCAAAAAGTGCTACTAAGTATAGTGGGAAACTATTCTATGGCTATGTAAATCCCCTTAAAAATGGGAACAACACAGACAGAGCCAATTTTGGAAAACATAACTATCATTTCAGATCATGTTGATATGGTTAATTCCTTTAACAATTATCTCAGATCTGTTTCTGCACCCAAAACTATGGAGCCCACATTACCAGTAACTTGTAACTTAAGTTGCCCCTTAATAGCACTGGAGACAGTTATTAATAACATCTCTCAACTAAAAAGGCAATATTCACCTGGACCAGATGATATATCTGGGAAAATGCTAAAAATCATGTGCCAGCGTATTAGCAGACTACTGTGTTGCATCTTCCAGGAATCATTAGACACAGATGTAATTCCATCAGATTGGAGAATTGCAGAAATAACACCAGTTCATAAGAAAGGCAGTAATGAGGTAGTTGGGAACTATAGACCAAAAAGTCCAACATTGGTGCCTGGTAACATTCTTGAATGCAATATAATGGACTGTATTGATGTCAAAATATAGGCTCTAGATCCTACTCAGCATGGATTTAAAAAAAGGAAGATCATGCACTACCAATTTACTGTTTTTATGAAAACATAAGTGCCTCCCTATGTGCCAAAATTCTTTGTGACATCCCATTCTTGGACTTTAGCAAAGCATTTGATATGATGCCTCACTGGGCAATAATTCAAAATATGGTAGAGGCAAACCTTGAACCCTGCTTAGTAAGATGGATACTAAATTGGCTACATGACAGAGAACAATCAGTAAAAATAAAAGGCAACAAGTCAAATACCTGTAAGGTTACTAGTGGAGTGCCACAGGGCTCTGTCTTTGTTCCCGGTAGGCGTTCAAAAGCACATTTCAATAACAGCGCAGTAAAAACTATGCAGAGAAAAAAGTGTAAGTGAAAACAGCAAGGTGTCAATAATAGCACAGTCATTACCGCGCAATACACCTAGCTGTTCTCACTGATGTCGAGCAGTACGAGTACACGACTGTGTGCTTCTTGTCTGTGCTGACACTGTGGCATGCATTATAGACTCATGGGCAGTGAAGTACCTCGCTGTGTCCAGTTGACCGGGTTTGAATCTTGGGCTATTGTTTTTTGCCGTCGGCCACCACAGTAATATTAAATTCCCCCCCTCCCAATTTGTCCCTCCCAGAGTTAATTATATATTTATTTATTTATTTATTTATTTTATTTAGTTTTTGTTGACCAGGTAAGTGCACTAGACAAATCCTGCCTATTTTCAGGACGACCCAGGGGAGGGGGATACAGATGAATGCCAACTGACCTTGAACCAGATTAAGCTGTTGGTGGTATTTTTAGTGAATGAGGGAAATTTGGCCAGGACACCGGGGACATTCCCCTACTCTTTTTTCGATAAGTGCCATGGGATCTTTAACATCCACCTGAACTACCACCAATCCAGGCAGATGGGACCTCGGTTTAACGTCTCATCCGAAAGACGGATATAATATATTTAAGGGGTTGCAGTGGGTGAAGCCCCCTGCATATAAAACTATCACTTACCTGACCGCCGTTTCATCTGTGAATTTTGCCACGAAAGTGGGGTGAAATCCCCAACTTCGTGGTGGACCTTTGAAATTGACGGAGCAAATTTTTTAAGTTCACCCATCTGTAGTCCCGACCCGTTCCACTTACCTTGTCCCAGTGCCCACTCCTGAAGTTTTGGGTTCCCTAAGTTAGGGTTCTACTTTCTGATTCCATCTGCATATCCCCTTTATTCCCCGTCTGTGCTGTCACTGTTTTTTCTGAGCACTGTTTTTGTTTGTGTGCTTTTGCATGTGCTCGTCGATCATGCTCTAATTGTTTAGCGGTTTTGACCTAGAACCTAATTTGCCATATATTTATAGTAGACTTAACAAAAATTCTATATAGCTGGGCCTGCAAGTTTGCAGATTATGCTAGAATAGGAGGTCTCTGTGCAACAACAGCACAAGCACATCACTTCCAAGCAGATCTGGATGACATACGTAGATTAAGCACTATCTGGGGTATGAAATTCCAACAGTGACAAATATAAAGTGATTTACTTAGGCAATAAGAACCCTACATTCTCATACAAATGAGGAATGGTAAAATTAATAGAATCTACATGTGAAAAGGATCTAGGAGTACTCAACAGATCTGATCTGGACTCCCAAAAACAATGTAATGAGGTCATAGCAGGAGCCAGCAGGGCATTATGGTCAATAAAAAGAAATATCAGCTCACAACATAAAAGAGATCATTTTTCCATGTTACAGAGCATATGTTAGACCACACCTGCAGTTTGCCACTTCATGTTGGTGTCCATATAAGGCAGGTCATATAAAACAACTTGAAAGAGTACAACACAGAGCTACAAAATTAACTAATGGAATAAGAGACTGTTCATATAAACAATGAATAAACTCATTAAAACCTGTCACTAAGAAGGCTTGGGGGGACTTGCAGATAATGTCTAAATAATGACTGACCCCATTTTATTGCGTGAACTCAACTTTAAATTTAAATCAGGCTTAACTGGGACAGGAGGCCACTGTCTCCAATTAGCAGGTAAACATTTTCATACTATTAAAAGGAAATACTTTTTCACAAATAGAATAATAAAAATCTGAAATTCTCTACCACTAGAACTAATAATAAATAAAACAGAGACTGAGTTCAAGAACAAATTTGGACAAATATCTTTTTACTAAGGAAGTAAGGTGCTATTAGTTCAAAGGAGCTAACAATGGGCTTTTCTTTAACCTTCTCAGTGCCTAGCACCTCACTCCAGTATCTGCAGAAGACAGTCATAGAAACATGGAAACACTTTGACGGCAGATAACGACCACTTGGCCAACCCAGTCTGCCCATTTCCCTACCTATTGGATAAGCTGCAGTTCCTACAGTAGTTAACCAACAGCCTACTGCCTCCTACCCCCCACCAAAGTTGCCTTATGTCTGTCCCATGCCCACTGTTTTGACCCCACGACCTCCTCAGAAAGGCCGTTCCATGCGTCCACCACCCTCTTTGTGAAAAAATACTTCCCACGTTGCCCCTGAGCCGCCCCCCCATCCTTAGATTGTGCATAGAAACAGACTTTGATGGCAGTCATTGCCACTTTCTGTGCAGTGGTAATCATACACATTCATGGCATACCATGGTTCAGGACGCTCTATGGATGTAGTCTCCATTTGCAGCGGAAGACTTGTGGAGTCATTTAGGCATGGAGGAGCACGTGGAGAACTAGGGGTTCATTTATACAGGTTCAAAGACCTCTATCCAATCTGTTTCTACTGCAGCTTCGATCTATCTTCTTGCCTGGTAAGCTGTTCCATAAACTGCTGTCTCTGTTTTTGAGTTTGTATACAAGTGGGATTTTTTTGTATAGTTTTGTTGACCAAGACTGTGTTTTTAAAAATGCCTCAATAAAGGCACAGCTTTAGTTTTTTTTCTGCATAACAGGGGGAGGGGGCATCAGATATAGAGGATTTTATTGCATTTGTGTTCATTTGACAGGTAAATGTGAGATCGTCTTGTCATTAGGGTTTTCATCAGGCAAAGCAGCTTTCAGTGAGGAGCAAGAGGCATGCGGGTGGGTTGTGTCTGGGTTTGAAGCAGTGTGACTGTTGTACCTCGAGGATGAAGCAGTGTGTGATTTATAGTCAGGAGAAAACTTTTCAATTAATTCCCAAGCCTCCGCAGGAGTACACAGTTTATGATATCCTCCACCTCTACTGACCATCAAAACTGCAACACCTAGTTGCTGCAGTACTTTATTTATGTAAGTGAAGGCTTTCCTTTTGTCCACTACATTAGCAGAAAAGTCCTGGAAAAAATGAATACGGTTGCCCCCCCTTCCCCACATCAGAGTTTTGTTTTCTCTGGCCGCTTAATTTATTTCTTGATGTTAAATCTTAGAAATTTGACTAAAATGGGTCTAAGGCTTTGACCTGGTTTCAGCTTGGGTTCAAAGGTCCTGTGGGCATGCTAAATCTTGAGTGGCCGGGGCCACTAATAGTTCAACACCGACGGAATTCATTTTTGTAAAAAGCCCAGCATGTCTCTATCTCTCCTCTCCTCTCCTTTCCTCTCCTCTGGAACTCCCACTCTTCTCAAATGATTTATCTGGCTGTTGGTTTACTGAGTCATCTACCTTAGAAAATATAGACTTAAGATATTCTGAGTGAACGGCAATGGTATCCTCTATTTTTGCAAATGCTTCCTTTAAAAATGCCATCCTCTCTTCAAAAGTTCCCATTTTCTCTTCTATTTCATTTTTTTTCCCTTTATCAGTGTTATCTTTTAACTCTGTAATGTTATTTTTAATCAACAACAGCATTTCTGTCAGACTAGTCCATGTTACCTTGAGGTTTGTAGGATTAGCTGTAGTCATCGCTGTTGCATTCCCATGGTGACCGTTAACGGCAGTCACTTTTGGTTTACTGATGCCTGGTGCCATGAGAGTTTAACACCACTGATTTTTAAAATTGAGATAAAAATAATAAAAAACACAATTTCAATGTTGTTTTTACAGAATTCATTTGCGTGGAACAAATAAAAATGAATTTGTAAGACAAACCTTCCAAAGTTAAACTTTCATTTTTATGCTTTTTCCAGGATCACAATACAAGTGGGAGGGCAGTGATCCTACGCAGTTACGGTCCTTAGCATTGGCATGTCTCCGAGGACCTCAGCTCTTGATTGGGTTTTTTTGGTCCCAAGGGCAAGTCTGAACCAAATGGAGTTGCGGTGTTATTCCCTAGTGGCTCTCCAACTGTCACAGCTCCTACCACCTCTGAACTGGCGAGCACCACATCGGGAATGGCCTCCTGTCTGGTGGGTTCCTAAACTAGCTGTACCAGAAGACAGTCCTGGACTGTACCCAGCAAGGCTTGATTTCTGGTGCTGTTGGCCACTGGAACAACCCAATTGATGTCCGGCAAGTTCAGATCACCCACTATCACTACTTCCCCCTTTACCAGTCCCCTTTTTAGTTCTTCTCCGAGCTCTCTGCCTCTCCATTCCCCTTGCCATGTTGGTCTATAGATCACCTGCAAAATTAGCAAAATTAGCTTCTTGCCTGAGGTCACTGTGCGTTGTACCCACAGTGGCTCTGTCTCTCAGTTTCTAGCCCGATGCACCCATCTTCCTCAACCTCAATACCATCCTCGGCCTATGCCACCCCCTCTACCTTTTCCTCTATCCCTCTTGAGCATTTAGTACCCAGGGACTGTCAGGTCCCAGTTGTTTTCTGAGGCCTACATTTATGTGATAGCCACAAGATCCATCAGCATCTGCCATTACTGCCTGAAGCACGCTGATTTTATTACCCAGGCTCCTGGCGTTAATGCAGACCCCTTTCCATTTAACTACCGAACCCTTTTTGCTATTTACCTGTCTTTCTCCCTTATTCATCCCTGGTCTTCTTAATTTCTTGTTTTTTGTCATGATTGTACACTTTATGTTCCCTCTCTCTCTCTTGTCCCTTCCCTTAGCCCAGTATTAACCTCAATGCTATTTTTACCTGCTGTGCTGCTACAAGTAGGGTTACCACCTTTTAAGAAGCCCAAAGTGGGACATTTCTTACTGAAACATGATTTTTCGCATGACAGTACGTAACCTCGACTGATGCAACAGACTTGTTTTCTCTGTATAATCAGAATTAAGGCTAAGTGTTGTAGTTTCTTAGTGGCTTATGTTGTTTCTTATCATTTTAAGGTATTTTAATTAAAGTATTGTAGTTTTCTGCAACATTTAGTGGAAAGTTAGAAAATATTTTTTCTACTATAAAATCAGGACATGTAGTATTTTTCCTGTTTTTTTGCAGGACACAGCTGCCCAAATCAGGACTGTCCTGCAAAAATCAGGACATGTGGTAACCCTAGCTATGAGCCCTCAGACATGGATGAGTACTATTTAGATTCCCATTCTTCCCTCCTATCACCATGGTTCCCCTAGTACCAGTCTCTCTCACTGTCAGTTTAACTGTCCACTGTAGACATCAAATGTCTGCCCCAGTGCACTGGCCCCTTTTCTGTCAGGTGGAGCCCATCACCCTTGAAGAGCCTCCTTTCCCAGAAGTCCCCTTGTTCCCCACAAAGTGATATTCCTTCTTCTGACACCATCCCTTAAGTCGCCAATTAAACTCCTCTATCTCATGCCTCTTTATGCTATACGTCTCCCCACACCACATAGGGAGGACCTCAGAAAAAATCTGGGAGGCTGAGTGTGCTGTCAATCTGTCCACCAATCTGCGAAAGTTCTGCTTTACAATCTTTATTGACTTGTTTGACAGATCTTTGGCATCCAGGTGTACCAACACCCCCAGTCCCACCCCTCGGTTCCTCTCCATGATCCACTCTATCCTGTCTAAATCCAAAATGACTGATATACCAGGAAGGCACCTAACCATCCTCCTCCCATCCAACCCCCTTCCACCACCCTCTCAACACCCCTAATCATTGAGTCCCCAACCACTAAGACTGTTCTGGTAGATTTGCTCCTGTTCATCCGCTTGAGTGCCACCATGCTGTCCTGCCCCTTTCCTCCAACTGACTCAGAGCCCCCTCCCATGGAGTCAGGTACCTAAGTCTCATCTAGGGGTGCAAAGCAGTTTGCCATCTGTATGGTGTTGGCCTGGTCAATCTCCCTTTGGCCAACTCTGCTTCCTTTTTTCTTTCCTGTCCCCAACGCTATCCATCCCCCTAGACCAATGGACCTCTGGGGGTGTGGCTCCAGCTGAGTTGATGATACAGCTGAGATATTTATTTTCTTGCTGCCACCAGCTGAACATGGAGATCCATCAAGGTCCTGCAGATGGAGCAATACCCCCTCCTCCAGAGCATATTCCTAGAGAAGAGCACCCCACAGCCATCACAACTGACCATCTCCCCTCTGTATCCCATCCCTATACAGAACCTATGAATAAGACTATACCTAGCTGATTAGGATATGCAACTAACAATTCCACAGTTCACAACATAAGAGAGTCAACCTGGCTTATAATATTAATGAGCTATTGTATTGCCTAAAATTAATATTAGTTTTCAAAAGCAGTCAACCATTACCTTTTATATCTGAGGTATGTTTTCCTTTCCCTTTGGTTATTTAGAAGATTATTTCCTGATGTTAGTAGGTATGCTGTGTGGAACAGCACTCTGCTTGGCAGCTGACATGTCTAGCTCTGTTCTCCCATTACATATTCAGTATTGTGACATCACTGCTGCTTAGGAACAGCCACTCAGTATCTGCCAGGTCAGTCGCCTGTGATGTCACTGTCAGTGAGGTCACAAAGCTGATGATGTAGTGAGGGAACAGAGATCTGTAGATATGTCAGCTGCCAGACTGAGAGCTGCTCCACACATCCAACACAATATTATCACTTAGAAAACTTTCTAATGGGAAACAAGAAAAAGGAAAATACTGCAGAAATGAAAAGTTACAACTAACTACTTCTTAAAATTTGTGTCATTGTCCTGTCTGTTTTGGTTCCACTAGCGCTTTAAACTGAGAGCAAAAAGGAATGCTCGCCCAGATAGGGTGTAGCAGAAAGCATCAATTTTAGCACAAAACAGATGACTTAAATGATCACTGCTGACCCAGATAGGTTTGTTGTTATGAACAAGCATAACAAGCACAGCCAAAATGAAGCCTGCACACCAGGGCCGAGTTCTTTCAGATCTTATTTCGAAACAAGTGCTAAGATGCAAATCATGCATAAAATTTCATCAAAAAGCCACGGATCAAAACCACAATCACAAAACATTAAACCTCCCCTTACATATTCGACACAAACAGTGTCTTCATCAGGTGGCAGAGTTTTAGGTTACAAGAGCACTGTTTAAATAGCCCAAGCTATGGATAGCAAATTTTAAACTGCCCAGTCAGGAAACCATTCTAAGTTAGAAATGCTTAAAGTTGTATTACAGTTTGTCTCTAATGCTGCGGCCATTTAATCACCATGCACTTTCTCTGTTTAATTACAGTTCAATGACCTATGCAACCAGTATAGTGTTATGTTTATGTAACTGTGTTACCTTGCTTTGGCTGTTTGCACTCGCTATTCCAGAGGAACTACCACCCTATACAGGTACCAAAGGCAAAGGAACCCTCGAAGAGGGTTCCACCCCTAGAGGAGCCACGGGAAGCTTCCCTTGGCTAAAGGTACTTTAGGAAGAATCCTCAAAAGAACTGTAGCAGTGCCAAAGGAACATTAGCGATCAATGGGTATGAGGCAGAGAAGTAGAGTAACAGCAACAGGCAGCTTGATAAACATAAACGAGATGCAGGTTAGCAGATTAGCATGGATATAATGGATTGCATGAATGACTGCAGCAGGCTTCCTAAGGAGAGACGGAATGGTAATAGGAACACCATCCACCTCCATCCAACAGCAGAATCTACCTTAGTAAACTAGGAAACACTGCCTAAGGCTAACTAAATATTATGACCTGTGGCATGGAGGAGAGAGAGAGGAAAAAAACCTTTTGAGGAGGAAATCTCTGGGGATCCAAGGCCTAGGTCACCTTCTCTCCAGGTTTGGGATATTTTTGATTAGTGACAGCTCTGCTGCTGCAATTTGGAAACCCAATTAAAGGGGGGGGGGATATTCCAGTTTGGAGGAAAGCTCTCCTCTATCCCTCTAATGGGAATGCTGTGGAGGGTTGTGAGCCAGTTTGCTCTGCAACAAGCCTCCTCCAAGGTGGGAGGAGGAGAGCAATGACTGCTGAGGCACTCAGCTGGCCTACTGATCTAAAAACAAACCAGGTGAACCAAAGGCAGTTGTAGGGAGACTAGCTTAGAAGGTGCTGCCAAACCCACACAGCAAGCCAGATGAGCTCCCTTGGGCTTAAAGACCCCACCCTTTGCAGCTGAAATCTTAAATTCTGCAATAAGAAATGCAGTTGATACATCTGCAGGGCTGAAGCTCCACTTGAAGTGAGGACATTCTCACTATGGGCCAGATGAGAAGGACCCTGTCCCAAGTTTCGCACACTCAAGATGCGGACTTTGTAGGTGCAGAGGGAGACCGTCGGCTGCAGGGTGAGCCCTGAGGCATGGTAACTAATGGTCGTGGTTGGCATGCCTCTGATTATGGAAAAAAAATGTGAAGGAGCATAACAGAAGTGCAGAGTGCTGAAGACCCTCACGTAGGTCATACATGTTGTATAGCAGCACATAGCAGGCTAAACCTCCAAGGGCAGAGAAAGCAATGAGTGGACCTGCACATAGGTCTGTGACACAGTGCAAGCAATGATCAGCCCTACATGTAGGTCTGAGAGGCAGCAATTTGCATGACTTGCAGGGAGGCAAGCTAACCAGTCCCATTAAGGAAGCCAATTAAAGGTGTCCAATACTCGGAGGATTTTAATGATGGAGACAGGATTTGAACATGAGGTATTTGGACCACATGGGGCCACTACTCTGCACTATATCTCCCAAGTTCCCCACCATAGGAAAAAGAAGGAAGCCACAGTAAAGCGCCATGACCCACATGCAGATTTGAAAACTAGTTCACAATGACAGCTGCAGCGGAGCTGACCTTTAGAGTATAATGACGCAGTATACAAAAGTAGTTGAGCAGCATTCAACAACAATTAGTTATAGCTTCTGGGAGTAGCTAAGCTGAACAAATTTCAGAATTGTATGGAGAGGCAACACACTGCAAACAACAGCAATGTTACTTGGTATAATTGCATGGAAGCAGGTTTGAAAGCCATGGGCTAGCTTTGCAGAGTGAGCCTGGACAGGTACAAACAAAGCAGCAACTGAGCTGAAACATACAGATAACATTGCACTGAGGGTTTGCCGAAATCTGGTGAGGAAATGGGAGCCAAAATAGCATAACATACTAACATACTAAAATGCCAGCAGAATAGGCCTAACGGTCTTTCGTGTCTGCTCGTTTGGTCAGCCCCCACCCTGGGTGCTGACCTTGCTGTCCCCCTCGCCTTCTCTGGCTTCTCCCTTCCCAGTTCTGGATATTCTTGCTGCATTGGATTTTGCTTCCTGAACCCTTCCCCTGTACCTGTCCCACCCCCTCTTGAACCCCTCCACTGTCTCTGCCTCCACCAGCCTCCTAGGTAGTGCATTCCATGGCTCCACCACCCTCTCAGTGAAGTAGCACCTCCTCCTTTCTCCCCTGAATCTTCCCCCCTCCAGCTTCCACCCATGCCCTCTAGTGGCCCCTTCCTCCTTCCTTCGAAGCACCCTGACTGTTCCTCCCCTATTTACCCTCTTCATGTACCTGAAGACCTCTATCATGTCCCCAGGTCCTTCTCTCTTCCAATGTGTACATATTTAGCTCTTGAGCCTCTCCTCATAGGTCCTGTCCCCAAGCCCCAAATCATTTTGGTTGCCTCCTCGACCCTCTCCAGGAGGTTAATGTCCCTCTTAAGTGTGGCCTCCAAAACTGCATGCAGTACCCAGGTGCGGCCTCACCAAGCAGTTATACAGAGGGAGTATCACTTCCTCCTTCTGGAGGTGATCCCCAGTGATGCATCCCAGCATCCTGTTGGCCTTGGCTGCTGCCCTCCTACAAGTCTCAGAGTTGTTCATCTTGACATCCACCACCACCCCCAGGTCCCTCTCAGCCATTGAGACTTGTAGTATTCCCCAGGGTGTACAAATGGCCTAGGTTTCTGGCCCACAGGTGGAGTACCTTGCATTTCCCTGCATTGAACCTCAGCTTCCACTTTCTAGACCATCTTTCCAGAGCCTCCAGGTCCCTCTGCAGGGCCACCCTCCTCCTCCCCATCTACCACCGCCCCAGTTTCGAGTCATCTGCAAGAGACTCATCTCCTCCTGATTCCGTCCTTATGTCAGATATGTAGGCGTTGAACAGAAGGGGCCCAGGACTGATCCCTGTGGGACCCCACTAATGACCTCCTTGGGGATGAGACTATCCCACCAACTACGACCCTCTGGGTCCGTCCTGGAGCCAATTGCTCATCCATCTGATCATCTGGTTTCCCACCCCATTTCTCCTAGCTTATCCAACAGGCCCACGTGAGGAACAGAGTCAAATGCCTTGCTGAAGTCTAGAAAGAGGACATCCACTGGTCTACCCAGGTCCAAGGCACTTGTCACCCAGTCATAGAACTTCACCAGGTTTGTCTGACATGATTTCCCATAAGCACAGGATTAGCACAATACAAACAAAGGGCAACAGGATGCTAGAGAAACCAGAAAGTCCCCAAAAGAAAAATGCAAAACAAAAACACAAATGCAGGAGGACAGGAAACTGGCAACACAAAGAAGCACGCAGCAGCCAGAGGCAAGCAATACCAACCAAAAAGTAGGAGAAAACAAAACAGAAGTCCAGCAGAAACCAAGCAAAGCTGCAAACAGCAATGGGGGGGGGGGGCTAAGCCCCTGCAGGCCCCAAGGAGAAGACAGACTGATAGAGCCTCCAGCTGCAAAGAAAAAGTGCTTCAGAGTGAGGCTGGGAGGAACTGCCTATATAACCGAGGAAGGGAGTGTGACTGATTGCTCAATCACTGAGCCACAGGCATGGCCTTTCAATAGCGTCTTCATTTAAAAAATCTATTTGAAAGAGACTAATACACAGTCAGTAATTGCTATTGCAACTGTGTTAGGTATTTAGTGCTACTTATGAGTTAGATCATCACAGCAGAACACAGTGGTAAACAGACAAAGAATAAGTTAACAACACATAACTGAATTCATTCTTCTAGAAGGCTGAATGTCAAATGACAGCCACTGGCAGCACATATTTATAAATTTATGAGGAGAGTTCAACCTTCCCACGCCTATATAACACAAACAAAGCACATGTACACGTACAAAAACTATATATACACACTGTGCAGGCAGACAGCCCATCAAATAGAATGGGAGCACACCCATGTTCCTCTCTATGAGGTATAATTTCATTTTTTCAGAAAGGGTGTGTAATCCAGTACTACATTTAATCCCTGCGGGGACGGGCTGTTACGATTACGAATGCACCTAGATTCTCTCTTCAGTAACTTATTTAGACTGTCACCTCCATGTTTATTCAAGGTAACATGTTCAAGACGCACCAGGAAGGTAACTTCCAAAGGACTCTGAGTTCTTTCCTTGTCTTTTATTAAAATAATCACCCAAGGCAATTGTCTCAGCACTGTACCATTTTTTTTCTATATACTGTAACTTTTTACCCCACTGGAGACCCCACATCTGTCCTTACCTCCTTGAGGCAGTATAGCGCAGTGGTCTAAGGCTCTGAGCTACAAATCTGGTGACATCCAACAGACCAGACCTGGGTTTGAATCCCACAGCTTCCACTTGCATACTGTGTGACCCTGAGCAAGTCACTTAACTTCCTTGTGCTCCCAGGTCACACCTGGAAACAAGCTCTGACTTAGTGTGCCTTTCCTGGTTAAACAATTTCCCCTTTCCCTCTGGCATCTACCTCCCCAGAAACTACCTTTGTTTACTGATTGCTGCTATTTTTAATTGTATTTAGATGGTTTGTTATTTATCAGCGTTTTATTTATGTATCTGTTTTATTTAATTGAATAGTTGTATTTTGTGTACGGTGCCCAGAGCCTCCGGGATTGTGTGCCTGAAAAATAAAACTTGCTTTGCCTTGCTTTACCTGGAGCAAGTCCCCCACAGCTCTCTCCATGTGGTGGAGTTGGAGAGGGATGGCCATCCTCCCCCCAGGTCCATAACATGGAGTTGCTCCAGGCATCTGGATGGCAGCACGGGCCCTGGGAGGTACGCAGTGCAGCGGTCCGCCATGGGGTCCCTTTTTCTCCCAGAGGTCCCTGCCATGGCAGCACATCAGGATGTGCACATGAAGGCATGAACTCCCTGTGGAACTGCAGCTTCTCCCTTCGAGTTGCTCATTGCCTGCAGTACCAGTGTCCCTCCACATGGTGGCAGTCAAAGGCCACACAGCTGGCCACCCCTCGGGGGGGGGGTGGAGGACAGCAGTCCCTGGGATGCTCAATCCTCTCCTACCCCACCGACCCATGACAACCTGTGTTTGTTCCAGAACATTGGTCGCTGGCATGGCAGGAGGTAAGGCATTCATTGTCTCGGCCCTCCACCCCACTAGGTTGATGTCTCAATATCATTTTTAATGGAAAAGACATGTTCCTGTATTCACATTTTGAGCTACCTAATGGTTCTGACCACATAAATATTTGGACAGAAACACCAGGCAACCTACACAATGGGGTCTGAGTATCAATTTACATATTATTTCACTTCATTTTCTTTTTGGAAACAGAATCTGGCCCTTCTTGAGAGCCTTAGCGTATTTACAAGTGCAACATTTCTTACATGATAAGAGCCTAACAGTTTATTTTGAAGCCGCCATTTTTAGATATAACAGGAACACGCATAATCAGCATTAAACAGACAAGGCTGTGTGCTTTACATTTACACTAAGAATTGCTGCAGCCCAATTTTATTTAACATCTTTATCGGGGACATAATCAATGGGATCAAGAGTAAAATCAGTCTATTCACTGACGACACTAATGTATGTGCAACAGTGGACAGTGAGGAAGGGAGGCAAGAACTCAGGGAAGATCTGGCAAAACTCAAGCAATGGTCAGCGGAATGGCAGCTGGAGTTTAACTCTAAGAAGTGCAAGGTAATGCGCCTTGGAACCAGAAACCCCAAGACCACCTACTGGCTGGGGAAGGGATTGCAGGTGTCTGTTTCTGTGGAAGAGAAAGACCTACTAGTAATAGTTACAGAGGATATGAAGGTATCGGTACAGTGCTGGAGGGCAGCAGCTAAGGTCAATCAAATGCTGGGGTGCAACCCCGGAGAAATCACCTACAGGAAGGAAGAGGAAATCCTGCCACTGTACAGATCACTGGTAAGACCTCACTTGGAGTACAGTGTACAATTCTGGTACCCATACCTAAAAAAGGACATTAGATTACTAGAGGGGGTATAGTGTAGGGTGACTAAGATGATCCAGGGGCTGGGAGATTTGCCCTACGAGGAGAGATTGTGAAAGCTCAACATGTATTCCCTGGAGGATAGAAGGGAGAGGGTGGACATGATAGAGACCTTCAAATACTTAAAAGGCATAAACAGAGCTGAGATGGGGGAATTATTCTGCTTAAATGGAGGGAGAGTCACGAGAGGGCACAGTCTGAAGTTAGAAGGGAGAAGATTCAAGAGGGAAATGAGGAGACATTACTTTACAGAAAGGGCGGTGGAAGGTTGGAACCAATTACCGAAAGGCTTAATTATGTTGAGGACAGTGGACAGTTTTAAGAGAGGGTGGGATAGAGTCAAAGGGACGGTACATACATATAAGAACAGAGGCAGGAATAATGAAGAGGATGATGGGCTGGGAAAAGGGAAAGGGAACATTGTTTAACCAGAAGTAGCACACTAAGCGGAAGGTTGTTTCCAGATGCAACCTGGAAGCACAAGGAAGTTAAGTGACTTGCTCAGGATCACACAGTATGCACCTAGGTGGCTGTGGGATTCAAACCCAGGTCTCCAGATCTGCAGCTCAGAGCCTTAACTCACTGTGCTATACTGCATCCTAAAGGAAAGGGGTAGCTGCAGTAAAAGGATACTGTGAGCTGCACACTCGGGCAGGCTTGATAGACCTTTGGGCCTTTTTCTGCTGGCACTTTCGTATGTTAGTATGTAGCAGGAGACAGTTTACAAGTGGTGATAAAACAGGCAGAGTTCCTGGCTACTGGCAGCCTCTTCTGGCTGACTTCTGTTCTGGGAGACTCCCTCTATGATGCCCTTTGTGCTGCAGTCCTTAGCACTTCAGAGTGCAGCGCAGAGGACTGCCAGGAGCAAGGGCCTTTAAACAGAAAGTAAAGGGTCTGAGGGTGCCTTCCAATTGGATGAGGCTTGCCTGGGAGCCAGATCCTCAGGTCCCTCCCAGACAGTGAGATAAGCTCTGTAGTTGTGGCAATCAGTGGGTTGGGTGAGTGGGAAGTGGTGTATGCCCACTGTGCCACTGTTCAGCTGCATGGCATGGCTGGAAAGATTGGGAACTGGACAACAGTAGTGTTTTTATAAGTCCATTTTGGTGGGTTTTTCAGTGCCTGCCCCTCTGTCCAGAGGGCAGTTTCCAGTTGGAGGAGGCTTGCCTGTGAGGCAGGTCCTCAGATCCCTCCCAGATGGTGTGACAAGCTCCACGGTTGCAGCGATTTTTGGAGAGAGGGTGGGTGGGAGGGCTGTGCATGCACACTGTCTCTGCACCTGTTCAGCTGCATGGAGTGGCTGCAAAGTCCAGCAACTGGCTGACAGTAATACTTTTTAAAGTCTGTTTCAGTGGACTTATCAATGCCCACCCCACTGTCCAAAGGGTGGCTTCCGATTGAAGGAGGCTTGTCTGGGAGGCAGGTCCTCAGGCCTCTCCTGGGTGGTGAGACAAGCTCCACATTTGAGGTGATTGTTGGAGGGAAGGGTTGGTGGGATGGCTGTGCACATCTTCACTGCCCCTGTTCGGATGTGTGGACTGGCTGGAAAAGTTGGGAGCTGGCTGACAGTAGTATTTTTAAAAGTACATTTTGGCAGCCAGTGCAATGCCTGCCACAATATCCTGAGGGTGGCTTCTGATGGAGAGGCATGTCTAGTAAGACAAGTCTTCAGGTCCCTCCTAGATGATGAGACAAGCTCCACAGTTGCAGGTGTGCACACCCTCTCTGCACCTGCTCAGCTGCGTGGAGAGGCCAGAAAAGCTGGGAACTGGATGACAGTTGTGTTTTTGAAAGTCTGTTTCAGTGGGCTTTTCAATGCTCACCCCTCTGTCATGAGGGTGGCCTCCTATTGGAGACGGCTTGTCTGAGAGGTAGGTCCTCAGGTCCCTCTCGGATGATGAGACAAGCTCCACAGTTGCAGCAATTGGTTAGAGGAGGGTGAGTAGGATGTCTGTTCACACACTTTCTGCCCCATTTCAGTTTTGTGTAGTGACTGGAAAGGTCGGGAACTGGCCAACAGTAGTGTTTTTAAAAGTCCATTTCAGTGGGCTTTTCAGCACCCACCCCTCTATCCTGAGGGTGACTTCTGATTGGAGGAGGCTTGTCTGTCAGGTCCCTCCCAAATGGTGAGACAAGCGACAAGCTCTGTGGTTGAGGCAACTGGTGGAGGGGAGGTGGGTGGATGGATGTGCACCCCTCTCTGCCTCTGTTCAGTTGTGTGGAGTGGCTTGAAAGGTTGGAACCAGTCGAATTTCAGTGTGCTTTTGAATGCCTTCAACTTTGTCCAAAAGGTGGCTTCTGATAGGAGGCGACTTGTCTGGGAGGTGGGTCCTCAGGTCCCTGCTGTATGATGAGAGATGCACCACAGTTGCAGCAATTGGTGGGGGGAAGGATGGATGGGATGGCTGTGCACACCCTCTCTGCTCTGTGGAGTGGCTGGTAAGGAACTTAATTTAAGAATAAAAAATTAAAAAATAAACACCAAGGGAACCAAACCAACCCATCACTGTGTGGATGGAAAACAAAAGAAAAATGTAAATGCATGATGAATACAGACAATAGAGTTAGAATCGATGTTTTGACCATAAGTCTTCTTCAGGAATTATCTATAAAGAGAAAAAAAGCAAAGTTGGTGGAGATGTAAGGATAAATAAGGGATGTATACATGAGGAAAGAAAACGGAGGGTGGATCTTGGTGAAAAAGTGATAACAGGCAGTGAAAAAATAGAAATGGAAAAGCAAAAAGGTGATGATGGGGCTAGGGAGGCATGGTATGACTAAATAAGCTGAGGAGTTCTCAGGTAGAGTCTAATTAACTGGGCATAATAATAATACTGAAGGTGAAAAGTACTGCCACACTTGTCACTTGTTCAGCTAATTTGTGTCCTTTTCACCTGTTTCAGTAGTTTAGTGACTTAGATCTTCAGGCATATTATTTATATATCAGTTGTCATAAAGAAAAACAAAACACCTTTGCAAATGCCCCAGAGAGAGAGAATGGGGTGGAGCCAGCTCAAAAGGTGTGATATTGTTTTTTGACACAAAACACATTTGCTTGAGGAAGTTATTTAGAATAAATATACTGTACTGCTTTAAATATGCAGAGAGATGAGAATCTAGACATACTATGCTAGTAGCATTAATGAATTATTATGAAACGGGTAGAAAGAATGCTAGCTCCTGATTAGCCAAGAGCAGCTTTTCAGCTGAGCCGTTATCCCAGCACAACGGCCCAGCTAAAAGTAAAATGTTTAAAAAAGGCGTAACATTTGCTAAAAATGACCCATTTCATAATCGCAATAAGGCACTCCAGGGGTGTGTTATGGTGGGCTAATAGCCCTTCTCAGGTGGTGGAAACACTCATCTACGCCTCTTGCTTCAACCCACCTGAGGTGGGGCTGTTATCCCACTATAACACACCTCCTGTCATGCCTTATTGCTTAAGTAATTGAATAACACAGTGAACATACCCAGAGACTACAGCTATCTTATAAATGATAAACAAGAGTATATATAATATTTTGCATTTGTGATACTTAAGGATACTAAGGAGTCAGTCAGAAATGAACAACAGAAAACATATTTATTTTGGACTGTGTAATATATCTGTATAGGTCAAAATGGATGACTTTATTTCACAGTTGGAAATATATTAGACCCTGTGTCCTATTTGGTATGCATTTTGTGTGTTATGGTGGTTTTGATAAATATTTAATGTGCCGAGGCATTGACCTGGCTCTTGTTTTTTAGTGATAAGTATATAAATGAAATGGAAATTAATTATTGTTTACATTAAAGATCATTTTCCTGAAGAAGCAACAGTAAGTTGTGAAACCTCAAAAGTCTGAAGTGGTCACTAGTTGTATTAGGTCTAGAATAATGCATACAATAAAAATAATAAAAAAAAGAATAAACTCAACAGTTGGTTTAAAGGGGAGAGATAGCTGAACATAGTCTATCTACTCGATCCTTATTGTTTAACAAGTATACCTTATTGACCCAAACTTTGAGAGACTCCACAATTGGCACCTCCTTTAAAGTTCACTCTTAAATGGGAAAGACGCTTTGATTGGACTTACTCAAAGATGTTACCCAACCAGTCTTTGGGAATCTCAACTCTAAAATTGCTGGCAAAATGATACCCGAAGACTGATTTTCAGCATTAGATGTCCTTGATGTGTCTAGTCTATTCCAAGAGGTCTGCTTGTCCTCTTTTCAGTCTCTTAAATCCTCTTTCAGCTTGGGAAACTAACATATTTTTAAGTATATACAGCTTACGCATGCTACTGTATCACCTTCCACATGGGCCTCCACTACGGCTGGCAATGTGCAGAACCAATTTTCAGTCCTTAGTTGATTTAGCTGTATAGCCTCATGCGGTCTCACATATATAGCTCTCTTTTTGCCAAGCTTTACCCTGCCCTGGATGGTGTCTGTTCCTATGGGTAGGAGGCACTGCCCAATCATCATTTTAACCGGGGAAGAATTTGGTTGGACCTTTATACTTTTGTTCCTATTGATAAACTGCATCTTACACAATCTCACACTCATCATGATCTATATTACACTCCTGTTCAGCTAGTTAAAATGGGGAAACTGTTGTCTGGCACCTATACCAGATGCGGGGTGGCAGATGGCACTCTGTTACACATATTTTGTTATTACAGTGAAGTCAAAAGTTTATGGGAAAGTATTAAAGCCAAGCTTGATCCACTCCTGGGCCTGGATGCATTTTTTAACCAGAGACCTATCTAGTGGGTGATTTTAGTAGTATATCCATCAGAGAAAGGAAATTCAATTGAGCCCTGATATCTTTATCAGTTAAATGACTCGTACTGTGGTGTTAGTGGACCAGGAAGTTCTCTCTTACAATGAATGGCTCCAGGACCTTCCTGATATCCTTTACTAAAAATGATAGCAAGTATTCATAACGAAATGCATAGTTATCACATTTACTGGAACAGACTACACATGTGCTATACTTTTTTTTAAACTACATATTGATGTTGACCCTTACAGTTACTGTGTAGCCTTTCTTGTTGTCCTGATACAGCTTATTATTCTCCTCTGGATGGGATTTTGCTATACATTCTTATCCATTAGTATTATGTTGTACCCAAATTATGTTGATACTCATTCCATGTACATAGTTTGAATGTTTATGGTTTGTTTGTTTTGTGTTCTGTTGTAGTTGATAGACATTTGTTAATAATAAAAACTTAATAATAATAAAAAATTGACCGTTGGCTTTTAAAACCTTGGTGAGTGGGGTCCTTTTTTGTTTGGGGGTGAGGTCCCTATTAGTCCATACTTTCCTTTCCTTTTTTGATTGAATTCCTATCAAGGTGTGCATCTATTTACAGAGCAGTGTGTGTGAGTGTGAGAGTCCTGGTACACATAAAACAGTATGCTTCATTTCAAGAAATTACAGCTAATATGTTAATACTAGCTACACAATGATGAACTACATACAAAGTATGTTGATGTTATTTTACTAATACTAATGGAAATTTAAAACAAATCACATTAGTGTCTAAAGACCCCATATTCAAAGGTTAGCGCGACACAAACTGGGTTTGCGTCACGCTAACCTGGAATAGCATCAGCTGTTGGGGGTGTGGACATATTCAAAGGCCACTTATGCACAGTGCATCCCTGATAGCGCTAAGATGCACAATATTGAGCTGTGCCCATGCAAATGAGGGATCCCTCATGCATATGTGGCACAGCACAATATTGACAGTTTTCAGAAGCACTAGATGATCGCTTGCACAGCGCAGTTTAACGTTTCTGAAACCCAGCCCTCAATGGTGTGAATAGGTGGTGGATGCCCCCCAACCCGTCCATGCACCAGCAAGGGCTGTATTCCCTGGTGGTCTAGTGGTCCTGGCCTAGCCCCAATCCCCTTTCACAATATATGGCAATACTCCCTGGTGGTCTAGTGGTTCTGCCTCCCTAATTGCAACCTGCCCATAGCATACATATATATGTCCCTGGTGGTCTAGTAGAACCCGACCCCCCACCCCAGCAGGTACTGTTCCACCACCCTACTCCTCCCCATCCCAACCCTGAGAGCTGGCAACTGGCACAGCCCTCCGCTCACAACCTGCTGGTGTTTCCCTGACATATGCTTCTCTTTGAACAACTTTTACAGTACCAAAGCAGAACTCTCAGGCTTTTTGCAGTATCTCTTTTAGTGTCCAGCTTCACCACAGTGGTAGCAGAAAAAACATTAGTCATTGCAGTATTTACTTTTCAGTTTCTGGTGGGGCAGAATTTGGACCTGAGTAGTATCTCAGACCTACTGAGTACAGAAAGGCCTCTCACTGACAGTTCTCTGGCAGCCCATAACGCAGCCACCTGTTCAATCAATTCCTTTACTTTTCTCTTCAAGTCTTCCATTTCACTGGTGTCTTACCCAGGTAAGACATTGTCTAGAGGGGTCTCTATTTTTCTCAGGGGTGCTACCAGGGGGCTTTGCATTGCAGCTCGATCTTCTTTCTCTCGGACCTCATGTATGAGTTCACCATAGGAAAGGGGATTACTTAGCTGCTCTTCCAAATGCAGCTTCATCAGAAGCATCTCTGAATGTCCAGCTCCCTCTAGGACTTGATCCAGTCTCAGCCAATTCATTTCTTGGACAATCACGGCTCCCTTACGGTACACTCTCTGTATCAATTGTTCGAGGTCTATCAAATATTCATATAGCAGTTCACCATCTCTTTGCACCATCCCTTACAGCTTTCTCAGGATGTATGTACCACTGTCGGTGCTCCTGAACATTCCCTTCAGGGTATTTAGATACATTTGGGCAGTAGCATCAGGTTGGGTAGCTTGCAAATTGCCAATGCCATCCATAGCAAATCCCCTCAAACTCATTCACAGCTGACTTCTCTTCTCAGCTTCAGGTCACTGGGGATCTTGTACCACTGGAGTGGCTTGACCCGTCCACATTTCAAAATCCTCCTCCTCAGGTGTCATGCATTTTCTCCCATGGGTTTTAGCATCAGGTAGGATCCTGTTCCTTTCCCTGGCACCCAAGCAGCAAACTAAGCTGGGGGGGATGTAAGGTGGGGTGACTCTATCGACGTTATATAGTTCTTGCATTTCTTAAGGAGTCTTCCCTACCACAATTCAAATTTCACTTTAAATTTATCTGCCTCTGAGAAACCCTTGGGCATTTTCTTAGCCCTGTTATGAGTCACTGTGGTCCAGGTGGACCCACTCCCCCACAGGGAGAATGTGGTGGATAGCTGTGCAACATCAATTTCAGACTCACTCTTGATCAAGGCACTTACACTTTTACTACTGCGGTCATACCTTAGTCCTTGCACCTTTAAATTGTTAAAACATTCCAATGTCAGCAGTTTAGCAACAATTTGGGATCTAATGAACTTTCAGAAATCCCAGTGACTAAGAGAACTTTTTTACAGTCCAAATGTTCCCCTCAGCACCAAGTCTTGAAAGCAGCAGTACCAGCAACCCAGGAAGTAAATATCAAAATTCCAGTTTTTGCCTGTATGAAATCAGTCATAAATCCGGTTCACATACCATTAATTATTTTTTTCTTCCAATGTTTTGTTTACTCGATATAAATACATTTTTGTTATTATTGTAGAGCCACAGGAAATATGGCTACTCCCTGTAGTTCAGTTGCACTCGACCCCACATTCCAGCACATATTTTGTTTACTTCCTGTGCTCCCAGTGGCATGCATTCTCGCTAGTGTTACCCAATACTTGTGGTGACAGTTCGCACCATAGCAGAGGGTGACTGTTCCTTTCATTAGCGCTCATTCTACTAAGATTAAAAAATGTGTTTTTTTGTTGCTCTCCCATTCTTCTCTCTGAGGTCAGCTGCTCATGGACTCCTTGACATCATTATTTTCCTTTACTATTCTTCTCTATATTAGCCTACTGAGTTGTGAATCCACCCCTCTTGCCTGGAACTGGGTTGGCACGGTCCACTACAGTGATTATTATTGTATTACGAGTCATAAATCCAACAGAGATGTGTTTTCTGTTCTGCTCATTGTCAGGATGTTTCCATCATGATAGTCATTATGTTCATACAATACTCCTGTGTTTACAGAGAGCATACCTCTCAACTCTCTGCCATGAAAATCAGGGACACGTCAGAGAAATGATCCAAATGTGGGTCGATTTTGCACAGTATGTGTGATTGCTAGCAAGGGAACTTAAAAGAGAAGACTCCTGTATATTTATGATTTGGATATGTCTGATGTATTTATTATACATTACATCAATTACTGTACTGTACATATGTCAATAAGAGATCAGACATTTCTTCTGTTGCAACACATATCTAGAGTTTGAGGCTCTGACACAAGGTAGCAAAATGTCAAGCAAGCCTCCATTTACATGAAAATGAGTCACTTGTAATACAGCCCCTCCCATTCCTTGATGTCACTGCAGCAACAGTGCAGAACAAAACATAAGGGTATCAATGCTGTGTAGCCTGATTTTAGTTTAAGTTTGCAATGGCTTAAGGCAGTTCTGTCATGCAACTCACAAAGGGAGTAGTACTTGTAGCCTTAATACTGTATGTGTAGAGCAAATAATGCATCTAATAGTATTGCATTCACAGGAAACAAAAGCTGTTTCTCTGTACTGCTCATTTCTCTCTGTGAGACAGTTGTAACATGTGGAAAGCAGTAGACTGAATCAGTCAATCAACCAATGAATCAATCAATCAATCAATCGAGCAGTCAGTCAGTCACCCTGTATTGAACCAGGTGAACACACTTGAGAAGATTCATTACAAGGTGAGCCTGGGCAGTTTACCAAAGGATCACACAAGACTGACTTATACACATCCCCTTTCAGCAGCCTGAAAGTGGAGAGCTAGATCATTTACTTTATCAAGTGTATTTTTTACATTTCAAATGCTCCTTAAATCTGAGTTTCTGACTGGAAATACCAAGACACAGAATGCATATGACATGGGAGGAGTGATCTAAGCAAATACAGAGCACTACAAACAGAGACTGATTAGTTTCTTTACCTACAACAGCTGAGGTGTAGCATCTGAATTGTGAGGCACATCCTACTTCAAATGCTGGCATTACAAAGCGGGGGTACCTTGAAAGTGAAGTGCTGTAGCTCTCACATCACTGCTAATAATTTATAATGGGAATTGGGGCACTTTTCAAGTCATGGACCTGAGGGGCCATCACAGTTTCTAAGGAGGTTAGGGGAACTTCTTAAGGGTTAGAGAGTAAGGGACTCTAGTAGGACCTGAACCAGAGTCCCCCAGTGCTTGTGCCTGTGCTTTCCTGGTAACCTATTCCTTGTCATAGCTGAATTATTTATTGCCTTACAGCAGCCATCCAATCACTGACTGCCTAGTTACAAAGGGAAAGGGGCCTATTTGCAAGATTGTTTCTCACTGCTGGTGTCAATCAAAACAGAGAATGTTAACACACACACACACACACACACCCATAATACAACAGCTGCATAATACCACTTAAAACTCTTGTTGTACCCAGAGTCATTTATTGGGTAAACTGTTTTTGCTAACAGAAACCGTAACACAACACATACAGGCACTTCCTTATATGAATACTGTATATACCTCATATCAGTGCTGCACCACACTCACCTGGTCCTAGTCCCTATTAGACCTGCACTTCAGGATGTGCACAACACTTAAAGGGTTCCTCCATTACTCAAATGGGGAACCAAGTATTGTGGGTTTGGTCTACTGGTGGAACTGCATTTAGTGCAGCACCATTATCTGTTGCTCTGATGACATCATCCTCCAGCAACATTGTTGTTAAAATGGAGGACAAACACATTGATAACTTTTTAGTGGGCTGTATATTTTTATTTATAATCTAGATCTGGACAGCAATAGGACTGCTGGCAACTGGAGGAGGCACACAACAGTTACACATAAGGAGTTGGGAAAATATTGGTGTGGAACTATGGGAGACTTCCCCTTTAAAGGAAAAGGATCCAGATGTAAAAATTCAGGTCATCGAGAATACCAAGTGTATGATTCTAATTTGTGATATTATTTTGGCTTTTGCAATCCTCTCTGTTCACTCTGCAAAACACCACTAATATGAGGAATACTGTAAAAAACTGAGGCCAGCTCAGGGACATCCTGCTCAATCTGGGACAGTTGAGCGGCATGCAGTGTGTAGTTGTTTATAATGCTCTACAGTGCAATGTCTTGAAACCTACTGCTGTTTTTTTGGTGATAATCTTGCTTAGTCATTTAAGTCTACCCAGGCACAAGTGTTAGGAGAGGAGCAGTGGTCGCACTGCTACAGATGGCAAACATGGCCATATAAAGTACAGATCTCATCAACACTGAATGCTCACAAAATGAGCACACATAGAAAATGAGTCACAGAGTCTGAGCACTAACTGGGAAAGTGCACTCTCACTGATACCGGAGGAACTCGTGGTGGAGGATACTTCATCCTGAGCCAACACACAGAGTGTTGTGAACATGCATCCCTAGCAGGAAGAGGAGGGACAAGCAGCAGCTCTGCTCTACTCAGACTCCTCCATGCTGCCTTGCTGTCGGGAGACGTGGGTCACCGACTAATGTTTGTAAACAATGAGACCTGGATTTAAAATCACTTTATTTCAGGAGAAAATTAACTTTGCTGCAAGAGAAAGCAAAACCTAGACACCCATTTTCCATAGTACTGCTGCTTTAAGTCTTGGAGTGCCATTTTGCCTTTTCCAAATATTCAGGGGCAATTGTGCGGGACAAATGTTTTCCTTCTCTGAACTCAGTTTTGGAGACTACCAATGTGGGGTGTGGGAGAATCCCAGCAGTGCCTCCACATGTAAGGTGGAGGTCTCTCTGTTATGCACACCCGATGCCCCCGCACACACTGACCTATCTTGAGTTCAGCCTGAGTTCTTTTGGGTGTGGAATACAAATGGAATAATAGGAACAGGTTTTGGTGCCTCCAGCTGGGGCAGGGGTATATAAATGCTACCCAATGTATCCCTGCCCTCCCACCAGGAACAAATATTAGTTTCCCTTCCACACACACTGTTAACTTGCCCCCGCACAGTATAAATACACACAAAGGAATAACCATACATAAAAATTATAAAGTGAACTATCCTTAGATTTATTATTGGGGGGAGAGGAAGCAAAAGCATAGAAACCAGCAATTGTTTTTTAACAGTTGTCCCCCACACAGTCCCAGTTCCACCCCTGTAAGTGCACCCTGCTTCCCCCCCCACAGCCATAAGGAGTGTAACTGTCTGTTGCGGTAGGTACCTCACTGGGTTGCTGGTAGCCAATCAGATGCTGCAAGGGTGAAGCCCATTGGAGAATGATGGGAACAACAATTTTAACTTGAATTGGAAAAACTTTGCAACTGGGGCCCCAATGAGATTCCAAACAGAGTGAACCAGTAATTTTTCAATCTTCTGCCTGGGCTTATCCTGTAGATTACCCAGTCCTGCCCAGGACTTCACTCCCTTTGTATCTAACTAAACTGACTAACTTTTGAAAATAACTCCTTGGGGCTATAGCCAAGAGGTAGTCACAGTTTCTTAAAGACTTCAGGGGGTGTTGTGAAAGGATAAGGCTAAGCAGTACTGTTCTGAATGCAGCAGACAATTTCTCAAAGAACAACAGCTGCAGGCTAGGGATTTTAATTTAACCAATGATAGGCTTCTTGTCCTCTTCACCCCTTGTGCCTTTCATTTTCTTCACTCCTTGGGCATTTTGTAGTATTTCCTGAGTCTTCCCTAGGAGATTGATGGGGCCAGGCGAGGCAATTGCCTGCTCCAGCCCATGGCTGGCAGCTGCCATGTTTGGGTTGAGAGCCATAAATGGGAGTGGCATCAGAGCACTGGGACGGGAGAGCAAGGCTGCATGATAGCATCAAATGTTGGAGGGAGGTGCCAGTGAGTGAGAAGGAGCTGAGAGAGTGGACCTGCTGGGGGTTAAGGAGGCAGTGAAGGCCTGTTCAGGAACCCACAGTCCTGGAGGGTTTGGAGCAGTAACAGAATTCTATGGTTCCTAGGATGTGTCACCCATTATTTCAGTGACAGTTGCCATTGGAGCCCTAAGAGTTTCGCCCCGGTGACTGAGAGGGAGCAAGCAGCCCCAAAGTGTAAGGTCTACCAGTTCCAGGGGATGCCAGTGAGACAGTTGTTTAGGAGAAGAAGTAAAGGGCAGAGTACAGTGCGAGTGCTGTTTTAGGGATGCCAGCAGAGCATCCAGTAGTGAGGGCTGGCAGAAGAGACACTGAACCAGTGAAAAGCTGCCTACAGACTGCTAGACCATATCAGTCCAGAGAAAGCTGCATGCAGTTTAAGTGTGAGAAAAGCTGCCTACAGACTGAGATCATATTAGTCCAGAAAAGGGGCTCAAAGACTATGAGACCATATTGGTCTGGAGAAATGTTGCTGAATCCCACGCATAAATCTTCTGCTGCATGGAGTAATGTTTTACAGTTTATAATTAAATGGATCCCACCGTTTGTTTAATTTTGTGTGGGCTGTCATTATTTTGTTAAGACGTTCAGTGCAAGTTAACCTGTTCTGTCCTAGCCCAGCACCTAAAGATGCTAGCACCCTTTGGGACACAATAGTTTAATTCAAAAAAGTGCAAAATTATACACCTGGAAAACAGAAACCCTGGGGAAAGGTGCAGAATTGGGGGGGAGGGTTGCTGACAGTCACAGAGGAGGGAAAGGACCCGGGGGTTATTATTTCAGATGACCTGAAAATGTCAAAGCAGTGTACTAAGGTAGCTGGGAGAGCCAGTGGCATGCTGGGGTGCATAGGCAGGGGTATCACCAGCAGAAGGGGGGAGGTAGTGATGCCATTATATAAAACCATGGTCGGGTCTCACATGGAGTACTGTGTGCAGTTCTGGAGGCTGCACCTTTGTAAGGACATTAACAGGCTGGAGATGGTCCAGAGAAGGGTAACTAAGATGGTACAGGGCTTGCAACACAAGACTTATGAGGAGAGATAAAGGGACATCAATATGTACTCGGAAGAGAGGAGGGAAAGAGGGGACATGATAGAAACATTCAGGTACAGTGCACGCCACTTATAACGCCCATGCATAATTCAGGCAGTCGGATACTGCAGGCAAAATGCCCAAACCATTTGCCATTTCTTGTAGATACAATGTTAATTACTGTTGCATATACTGATCATTGCCCGCCGTGTATTTCGAGCAGTTCAGGTGGCTCACAGCATCTGAATACTTAACGATCTCTCACTTAGCACCTCATTAAATGGGATTATCAGTCACTAACTCATGGCCAAACACAATGCTCAGAGCATCAGCGTCTTAAGTCTCAGTGTCTTAACGTAGGAGGAGTTCAGAGATTTGCAACTAATGTGTCTATATGGTTCTGTGTCAAAATCAATCTTTGAAAACCCCATCAGCTCTGTTTGTTAAAAGCCCCAGTGTCCTAACGTAGGAAGAGTTCAGAGATTTGTGTCTCCTTGGCAACGAAGATAGAGCTTGGCAATGAGGATAAAGTCGAACCTCAATTAGACAGTTGGACTACGAGGAGCAGAGTAGTGAGACCCCTGCACTCAAGCCCTTCACCCACCTGTCCTGTTCATCCTTGAGCCTGCACACCTCAGCCTCTAATTTCATTAACCTGGCACATATTGGACAGCATCCTAGCCTCCACAGTGTATTCATATCCATTGCAGCCCCACAGCCATTGCATCCCACTAGTCTGCCTCCTCTCCATCCAGTAGCTGAAGTCCCCCTCCCCGTCCAGAAGTGAACCTATCCAGGCTGGCTTCCCCTTCCTGCATCTTCAAACAGTGCCTTGCTCCCCCTTCAGACATATCAATGCCCCCTCCCATGTCCCCAACTTCGTACGGCCATTTGGTCATGGTCACCTCAAGAGACAAATAAAACAAAAGAATAACACAATGGTAATGACTATTGACTAGAGATGCCCTTAAGGCAGGAAAACTCAGTAAGTAAACCAAGTCAAACAATGCAGTATAGAACTAGCTTCAGATTAGTAGGAAATCATTTAAAAATCAATTAGAAACAAGCTTGAAAGCAGTTTGCCCCTCTTCTGCACAGATCCACCACCTTTTCCCCCTTCCCTTAACTTGACTCTTTTATGTATTTTTTATCTCTGTTTGAACCTTAGCGAAACTTTTATGTTTCCTTCAGTCCCTGATGATCTTTAGCGTACCATACCCTTCTTTGAACCTTGATCTTTCTCTGTAGTAGCTGTTCCACACATCTACTGACCTGCCCCAAAAACTCTTGCTTGACTCCTTAGTGTTGCTTACCCCCCAGTGCTCCTCCTCCTCCTATCCTGGCCATCCAGTCCCAGGCTTGTGCCTTCCTTGCTTGCTCCTCCTCCATTGGCATTTAATAGAGGTTGGGGCGGGGTTGGTGGTCAGGGTCAGGGTGGGTGGGCAGGAAAAAGTCCACTCCAAAGTCTTGTCTGTGTGGCTCTCTGCTCTGGTTCCTTCCTGACCCCTTTTTTTAGTGATGGCAGCCCCAGCAGTCTCTTTTGCAGCTTGCGGCTCTGCCCGATGCACTCGTCTATGTGTCGGCATCGTCCTTCTCTCCTGATCCTCTCTGTTGGTGAGCGGTGTCTTCGGGGGGGGGCAGCTTGAGTGGCTGGAGCTGCTCTCAAACCCCCATTTCTTCCTCCATCCCTGCAGTGGCTCTTAGAGGCCCCAGTGAAATTGCAGCCCTATTTAAGCTGGCAGCCAGTGTTTAAATTTGACACTAGCTTGATGCAGCTTCCCAATTGGCCCCAGTGAAAGCACCAAGAGGGGCTTGTAAAAATCCACTCCAAAGTCTTGTCTGTGCGGCTCTCTGCTCTGGTTCCTTCCTGACTCCTTTATAGTGGTGGCAGCCCAAGTAAAATTGCAGTGTGAGGGACTTAGACACTCAGCAGTCTCTTTTGTGGCTTGTGGCTCTTCCTGATGTACTCCTCTATGAGGTGGCATCAGTGACGTCCACCTCTGCTGATCCTCTCTGGTGGCAAGTAGTTTCTTCAGTGGGGGGGGGGCAGCTTGAGTGGCTGGAGCTGCTCTCTGACCCCCATTTCTTCTCTGTCCCTGCAGTGGCTTTTTGTGGCCCCAGAGAAATTGCAACCCTATTTAAGCTGGCAGCCAGTGTTTAAATTTGTCACCAGCTTCAAGCAGGTTCCCAGCTGGCCCCAGTGAAAACAGTGGGAGGGGCTTGTAAAAATCCACTCCAAAGTCTTGTCTCTGTGGCTCTCTGCTCTGGTTCCTTCTCGACTCCTTTTTAACAGTAGTGGCCCCAGTGAAATTGCAGGAGGAGGGACTTCGATGCCTAGCAGTCCCTTTTGTGGCTTGCGGCTCTGCCTGACGCACTTCTCTATGTGGTGGCAGAAGCAGCGGCGTCTGCCTCTCCCGATCCTCTCTGGTGGTGAGCGGTGTCTTCATCTTAGTAGAGGTTGATCCATACATATGGAAAACTGGGGGATTCTATAAACAAGAGCCTGAATTGAAACTGGGGGGGGGGGGTAGAATGGGTCACTACATCCAGGGCCTCTGGGTGGAAAGGGTTTCTAAGCTCTCTTCCCAGGCTAAAATAGTGGCAAAATCAGGGAAGGAGGACAGAGTAGGGAGAGATCAGTGGAAGGAGGTGGATTCACAAGTGTACACAGTAACCACCCCCCAAAGTCTTCATATTAAGACTTGCGGTGGTACTATTTTGGAACAGGTCGGTACCTATAAATATCTCAGTCTGACTTTGGATAGTAAGTTATGTTGTAGTGACCATATTGAGAATTTGGTAAACGCTATAAAAATTTGGACTGCTTTTCCATAATTGCTCCACTCTTACTCATGCAGCCAAAAAACTGAGTGCAGTCATATATATTTCCTGTAATAGATTATGGTTTAGTAATTTTGTCTTCTGCTTGCCAGTCATTATTACATTGTGTTGAATTACTTTTAAATAGAGCTTGCAGATTTGTTTTCAATTTGCCATTGGACAAACATATTTATGAGCTGTACAATGTTTCAAGTTGGTTAAATTAAACCCATCTTGTACATTATCAACTTGGTTATTGAGCTTTGAAACTGAAAAATAATGATGCTCCCTCTAAACTCATAGGACCCTCATAGGATGAGGGGCTTGTCCAGTCACCCATACCAGGTACCATTCCGTCAGACTACTAAGGGACAAAGGACCTTTGACTACTGTTCCCCATACCTGCTAAATAAACTCGCCTGCGAAATCCTTGCTATACCAAAACTTACTCCTTTTAAACATAAGCTTCACTCCGAGTTCACATCCCTCAATGGTTATGACTGCACCCTATAGCACAAAAATTATTCTGCGGTAACCCTGTCTGCCCTCCACCCCCTCCACTACCTGTTTCCCTCTATCTACACCCCCATGCCCTCTCCTTAATTGCCTCCCCCCTCTCCTATCTCTGACAAGGCCTTTGGCTGCTCTTAGCTTGCCTCCATGTACTAATTATTTTACATTTGAAACGTTTGTATCAAATTATTTTCTTATACATATATTTAATCCTGTATATTTGTGTCTGTAACAATCTGTATCCATTATTGTGCTTTGCATGTTTATGCTCGATGTGGAACCTTTGTAAACGAGCTCCCATCTCAAAGGTGTTATTAATCCAAGATCAAAATAAATAAATAAATAAATAAAACTGTTCTCCCTAATCATGGCCCCATATTTATAATGGAATCTTTACCAGATCCTCAACTGACTCTCTGTTTAGGTTACCTAAGTGTAAGAAAAAGTATGCAACAAATGTCCTTTTATTATGATATTGCTTCTTACTGGAATTCTGTGTCAACATTTTTAAGAGATTCTGAAAATGTTTACTCATATGTATCTCAATTTAAAAAGTATGTAAATTCTCCTGAAACTTTGTAGCCATTGTAATCCTCTATTGTATTGCAAGTATTTAATGATTTGTCTGTGTTTTTGACCCAGGGCATCTTTGAAAATGGGCAATCTTGTCCAAAGACCCTCGTTTAAATAAAATGAAATGGAAAAAAAATGAAAAAAATTATTCAGGTGGGGATGATAGGGAAAATGCTATAGAGGGTTTTATTTTTGAGAGAGGGCAATCAGAGGGCAGACAGGAGGAAAGGGAAGACAGACCAAAGGAGAGAGCATGGAGACATGGTGGAGGGTGGTATCCTAAATGCTAAAGGTCTATGGAACAAAATGGATGACCACATAAACACTGATAAATGAAGGGAAGGTGGGCATAGCAGTGGTCACAGAAACCTGGGCTACTCCGAACCATGACTAGGTCCTCTCTATTCCTGGGTATAAGCTATATAGAAGTGACAGGAACAGTGAAGGGGGGAGGAGTAGCAATCTACATAAGAAGGACATTACTAGCACAAGAGAGAAGATAGGGGATGAGAAGGCAATGTACTGTGCAAACTGTGGATTACAAATGGCAAAGGGAAGGAAGGCAAGGCTGGCAGTAGTATACAGACCACCTAGCCAGGAAGAGAAAAGGGACAGGGAGCTAGGGACAATGGTCAGGACAGCTGCAGGCAAGAGTAAAGCAGTGACAATGGGGGATTTCAATTTACCTAAGGTGGACTGGAAGGCCACATCCATGACCTGTGCCAGGAGCCAGCTCATCCTGGATGCAGTTCAGAGTAGGTTTTTGGTTCAGGGGGTCACTGAGCCCACCAGGGAAGGGGCCATCCTGGATCTGGTGCTAATGAATAGGGAGCATGTTCAGGATGTTAAGGTGGAGTTGCCCCTGGGAGGAAAGTGACCATCATACAGGCTGGTTCAAACTGGACATTGGCAGGGAAAAGGCAAATACTAGGACAAGGGTACTGCACTTCAGAAAGGCTGATTTGGGGGATGGAAGAATTGTTAAGGGGTCATCTAGCCACCCATCTTAGAGAAGAGATGAGGTGGATCCTATATGGTCTGTTATCAAGAACAGGGTTGCAGGTGCCACAAATGAGTGTATCAGACTGATGGGAAAATACTCAAAAGCCAAGAAACCAGTTTGGTTTAGTAGGGAGGCCCAGGCAGTTAGGGAGAAGGAAACCACATACAAAAACACAGGAAGACCCATAAGGATGAAGATGGGGAGTAATACTTGATAAAGGCTAAGGATGAAGGTAGGGGTAGTCAGGCAGGCCAAGGCCATGAAGGAGTTGAAGTTAGCAGAAGGGATCAAGAAGGGGGAAAAAGTCTTTCTCCAGTACATCAGGGGAAAAAAGGGACAAAAAGGATGGAATAGTAAAGCTAAAAAGGTGCATATGTGTGTGTGTGTGTGTGCGTGTAAAGTAGTACAGATAAAGCAGATGTATTGAACGAGTACTTCTGTTCTATCTTTATGAAGGAAAAGGATGACGCGATACTGCAAGGGAAGAAGTTGGGAAAAGGTGGGGAGGGGATAGGCCAGAAGAAAGGATCACAGAGGACAGAGTGAAAAGAGGGTTAATGACACTCAAAATAGATAGGTCCCTAGGTCCAGATGATATCCACCTGAGAATGTCAGGGAGCTGGGAGAGGACCCGCGGCAGGGCTGATGGCAGGTCGGTTCAATAACTCGCTGGATTTTGGAGAGGTGCAACAGAAGTGAAGAACTGCATATGTGGTGCCAATCCACAAGAGTGGGCCCAGAGATGACCCCGGAAACTACAGGCCAATCAGCCTGACCTCAAGTTTTGGAAAGCTTATGGAGTCAATCTTTAAGGAAAGGCTAGTAGAGTTTCTGGAGGTGAATGGTCTCCAGGACAAGATGCAATATGGGTTCATGGCTGGAAGATCTTGCCAAACTAACTAGATTGGCTTCTTTGACTGGGTAACAAGAACAGGAGACAGTGGCCAAGCAGTTGACATACTATACCTGAACTTCAGCAAGGCCTTTGACTTGGTACCCCCTAAGAGGATGATCTGGAAGTTTGAGTACATAGTGGTAGTGGTGAAGCTTATGAAATGGGTGGCAAATTAGTTGGGGGGAGGGAAGGACCCAGGGGGGTAATAATGGGGGGGTCTCTCATATTCAAGGGAAGTCATCAGTGGAGTTCTGCAGGACTTGGTACTTGGTTCAGTGTTGATTAACGTGTTCATAAGCGACACTGGAGATGGCATAAAGGGTGAAATCTGCCTTTCTGTGGATGACACCAAGCTCTGTGGGAGAGTAGACATGGCTGAAGGGATACAGGACCTAGAGAAAATCTGGCCAGACTAGAAAGGTGACTGGGAATGTAGCAACTTGGGTTTAATGCAAAACAGTGCAAAGTTATGCACATAGGAAGTAGGAACCCGAGGACTGAGTACAGCCGGGGAAAGGGGTCGTGTTTTCCATATCAGAGGAGAAAAAAATCTTGGGGGTAGCCATCACTAGCAACCTCAAACATTCAATGCAGTGTAGGAAAGCAGCAGCCAAAGCAAATAAAATGCTTGGCTGTATTGCCAGGGGGATCACAAGTGGACAGGAGGAGGTCATAGTGCCACAGTGCAGCTCCTTGGGGCTGCTGCACCTTGAGTATGGTGTGCAGTACTGACAACCCCACCTGAAAAAAGATATACACCTGTTAGACCTTCCAGTTTATTATCCAGAGCATGCCAATCATGGTGAAGCATTGAGCCATACTTTGGATGTTCATGGAATCTTAAGATACTATGTTACATGCACCAAGGACTGCAGAACATCCTCTCAACTATTTGTTTCATTCACCCGTGGAAAAGAGGGTGTTCCTGTCTCAAAACAGTGCTTGTCCAAATGGCTAGCACATTGTAGTATGTTCTGTTATTGGAAGTATGGTAAGGAACTTCCTGGTGGAGTTTGTGACTATTCCACTAGAAATATGGATACATCTTACTTGCTTTAGAAAAGTCTCTGTGGCTGACATCTGCACTGCAGCCACCTGGAGTACTGTCCACACCTTTACTAAATATTACAGTCTGGACATTGTTTCTCATAGACAAGTAGGCTTCAGTCTTGCTGTGCTATAGGGCCTACTGCTATGAACAGACTGCACTATCCTCACAGTTGGCTTTTGGGACTGCTTGGGACTCATTCCAAAGGTGTGACCTTAGCAAGACGCATTGTCCATCTCTTGGAAAGGGAGGTTTCTATACACATTCCCTTAATACAGACAGGTATTACTGAAACTACAGATGGAGAGTGTGACCCTCATCCTCATTGCACCTCTGTGGTATTGACAAATATGGTATCGCTGTTACAACAACTAGAAGAGGAGCCTCCAGTTCCCTTGCATCTGTGCAGAGGTCTGTTGCCACAGGACAAGGGAGCTCTGATCCATCCAGATCTGAAGTCCCTGCACATGCATGCCTGGATCCTGAAGACATAGTTATTGGAGAAGACATAGCCATTGGACAGTTTGGGGTGTCACCAAAAGTAGCTGATGTGCTGGTTATGGCCAGAAAGCCTTCCACCAGACATACACACTGTACTCACAGCCAGGGTCAAAACATAATGTGACACCTTTAAGGGGGTTATTAGGAAGTAATCCATCTTTTGGCCTCAGGACAGACTTTGGACTTATGGGGCCAGATTTTTGTTCATTTGGAATTGCCGCATGCCCTGGGTATGTCAAATATATGATGCATCGGGTGTGCAGCAATCTAAAGGGATTTTCTATCCCTCACATTAAAGTTTTGCTCACTAGACCATCTTTTTGTGGTCTAACATGCATCAGTGCCAGTGACTCTTAACATGCAGTTTGTGGTCAAAGTTTGCTGCAAACTGCCATAAATCAAGTTGACCATCACAACTGTTCCTGCGATTACAACAACCATTTGTCAATGCTGAATGTTGTGTGTATGGTGTGTCTGGCAGGCATGTGCAGTGAAATGAGTGATTTGTGGTGGAGCCTGACTTCCTACTAACTGTAGGTCTGTGCCTGATCTGTAAGTTAAAGCTTTCAGGCTAACCTACTTGGCCAGACACGTTGTATGGGCCCATCAGGCCTCAACACACACATCAACCCCTTGTGAAGGAAGGCTATCTGGCCTACCACATAATGTCATATGTGCGCCAGAACATTGCTTTGTCCCTCCCCAGGCTGGGTCCAGTGCTGCACGCTGCAGCACCTATCTACCAGCTTGGGTTCATTCAGCTGCCTCACTGAGCTCACAGCCAAACTCAGATCACTGGCACGGGAAGGCAACGTGGTCTCCACTGGGCCAACAGCTATTCCTGCAAGCGACGTTACTTTATACATTTTTTACAGTATTTTGACCCCAAAATTCCAACATAGTCTTCTTATGACCCCCCCCCCCTTCTGAATACGATAGGTGTCATTTGAAAAATGACAGCTGTTGGGTTCATGAGTTGGCGTGAAAAAAATGGCTATGTTGAAAATTTGGGGTAAAGTTATGAGTGAGCATTGCTTTTTACTATTTTGAACCCAAATTTTCAACAGTCTTCTTAAGACACCACTTCATAAACCCCATAGGTGAAAATTTTCAAATCCCAGCTGAAACAGCATTTCATGTCACAATTGTGAAAACACAGTTTGGCAAGGATTTGAAAAATGACAGCTGTCACATTTATGAGGTGGTGTGAAAAAATGGCTATGTTGAAAATTTGGGGTAAAAATATTGAAAACTGCCAAAGTCATGAAGGAGTGTAGAAAAATGGCAACATACATTCATAACTTTGTTCTTTTTTTTTAATATTTTTACCTCAAATTTTCAATATAAGCTTCTTATGACATCACTTCAAGAACCCGGTAGGTGAAAATGTTCAAATGCTGCCAGAAAGGTGATTTTTACAGAGCAATTGCTACGTACAGAATAATGGGTAGGCAGATGTGTGTTACGGATTGTTTTTACACACTCGAGGTGTGTGATGACCCACAAACCTCGAGAATGAAGCTCGAGAGGTTTATGAGGTCATCACACTCTGAGGGTGTGTAAAACAAATCCATAAGAACAGTTGTCTTTTTTAATTTTTGTAATTACTGGTGCAGGAAGTGAATGCTAAAGCTAGTGAAGCAGTTCTATCACACACACACACACACTCTCTCTCTCTCTCTCTCTCTCTCTCTCTCCCTGTCCAGTACGGGCTTTGTTTTGTGTTTTTCTCTTTTTTATAAATGAAAGTGTTGAACTTGTTTAAGTCATGATGTAGGAAGTCAGCCACAGTCTCACTGGTGGCCACACTGGGTTGGGCTCGTGGTTTCCCAAACCCAATGCACGCAGGATCAATCAGATACATTTACAAGTTGTAAAGGCAAGAGAAACTATGTATATATATATATATATATATATATATATATATATATATATATATATTATGGTATATGTAGTGCTACCATAGTTAGGGTTGAGGAGCCATTTACATGTTAAACCTAAAATTTTGCACCTTAATAACTTTGCAACCATTCAATGGATTTGCCTGAAATTTGGAATACGTGATCAAGAAACACAGATCTGCCAACTTTTGTACTGTTTGGATATACGGCTGCAGAGTTATTAAGCATGATCTGCACACGTGTTTATGCTTTTTTGGAATTCTGTGGTCGTCTCTACAGGTCGCACGGTTTGTGCGATGGGTCCAAAATCTTCAGGGAATGTGCGGCCAGGGTCCCCGATGTGCCTTTTGAAGATTTTGTGAAAAAATATTAAACGGTTCAAAAGTCATTAAAAAAACAAGTTCCCATTATAAGTCAATGGGAAAAGTTAACAAAAAAAGTTTGACGGTGTCGTAAATGCAGTTTTTACTTTCACAAATGGCCCTTTTACTGTTGCAAATCTGCCATTTTGTTTTCAGTTGGTCATCAGAAAAATGCTTGCCATTTAAATTTGGGACCCTCTAGCAACCTAATTATTTTTGTATTCTCCTAGTCGGACCCTGAGGATGCTAGGCATGTCTTTATTTTGGGGTAAAACACCCCAGAAATATGTTTTCAAATTTCTGGAAAAGTACTTTGCAAAGTACTTTTGCATGCCGTACATGTCGAATGAATTTGCTTAGCAGCATTAAGACAGTACTTTTCCAGGCTGTGGGAAAATGACAGCAATTCTTTGGCACCCAGCTGCAAACGAATGGTTTGGTCTTTTGGGCTGAAATTTGGAGGGAACACAGCCAACATCTCACAGATGTGCCTTTCTGTATTTTGTTGAAAAAATATTACAGGGCAGAAAAGTTACGGCACTCCAAAGTTGATGCTTTTTCCCATAGGATAACATTACGGCATCCGCCGCATTACAGGAATCCTTTGGCGCCCTGCTACAAAATAACGGTTTGGTCTTTTGGGCTGAAATTTGGAGGGAAGAAAGCCAACATCCCACAGATGTGCCTTTCAGTAGTTTGGTGAAAAAATATTGCAGGGAGCCAAAGTTATGGCACTCCGAATGTATCTTTTTTCCCATAGGATAACATTATGGTGTTCGCCGCGCCTTTCAGGGCCCTATCTCGGAAACGGTGCGAGATACAGACTTTTTGTTGGAAAAATTCTTAGCCCCTATTAAATATAAAACTAGCTAGGAAAGTCATAAATCACATGACTTTTAAATTGTTTTTCCTACGTCGTATGGTTCCTGAGATATAAGCAATTTAGTATTCCAACTCCTCATTTTCTGCTCCGAGACCCATTGTTATTCATGCATTCTTTGTACTCACTGTCTTTCTCTATGCAGCTTTTGGGGAAAACCAGCCTGTGAGCTTACATTACTGTTACCGTTACCACTTCCGCTTGCAGTTCTGTACCCATTTCACTTACCGTTCCCGTCTACGCCACCATGTGCGTTACCCTTTGCATTTTCATTTGCGCTTGCATTTGCATTATTTTTACCATTTGTGTCTACAGTACTGTTTCTCTTTCTGTTTTGCTTTGCATCACCATGCACATTACCATTTGCGTTTGCGGGCACTGTGTTACTATGTGACAAGCACGCTCCACCACGTACATTACATTCACTATTTCTCATTAGCATTCTCAAAGAAGGAAATTAGAGGCAAAAAATCCATTTAATGCATTAGTTAGGGTTGTTCCACAGCTACAAAAGTGAGGAAATTCAGTGTTAGGTTGAAAGCCCCTTGGACCCCCACACCCCCAACCCGGCACGGTGCGCATTGGGGTTGTCGGTCCTAACTCTCACCCCATTCTCCTATACCTCTGCTTCTTTACACGTGTGATGGGGTGAGGGTTATGGCTGGTAACCCCAATGCTCACTAATGCCAGGTTGGGAGTGGGAAGGGAGTTCAAGGAGGCTTTCAACCCTAACACCGAATTTCCTCACTTTTGTCGCTGTGGAACAACCCTAACTAATGCATTAAATGGAGTTTTTTGCCATATATATATATAATGAGTAGGTGAGACTTGCCATATGTAAATTATCCGTTGCTCTAGCGGCTCGTTGTTAAGCGACAGATGGAACCACCATGTTTGAAGAACTGTTTGGCCTGCCCACTCAGAGAATAACAACCAGTTAGGTAGCATGATGAATGGAACTGAAGAGAGACTTAAACAAAATGCCATAATAACCAGTTAACTTGGTTATTATGGCGTTTGAAACTCAGACTGACTCCATGCATTAATGGGGGTCACTGGTAATTATATCACCTTTCAGCCCAGATTGGTAGAAATTCACCTACCTTGTTCATGAGGTAGGGTCCCAAAGAGGCCATGCTGAACATTGGGGGAAAAATATTAGAAAATGACCAAGTTCAAAACGCATTGAAATACATTGACTGCATACCTGATTTCCTCAATTCCCTGTCCAGTGTTGAAGAGTGAAGACTTGTCTGCAGTCCAGAGAGGATTATGGTGTTGGAACCACATTAGGTAAGTAAGGGTGGGGACGGGGTATAGGGTGGGGGGTGATGAGTGAGGGATCTGGAAGGGGGAAGGTAATGATTGCAGAGGGGTGGTGGCAGCAACACACATTGATGAACCATTTTCTTTTTAGAAGGAATTTAAAAAAATTAAAAAAGACTACAAGGGATGGTTTTCTTTATTTCAAGTACCAATAGTGGGGATTGGGCACCCCAGTGTCAGTGTCATGTTTGGCAGCACCTGGGGTGGGCTCCCCAGTGTCACACAGTGGACTACTACTGCATGCTGCTTCTGC
Organism: Neoceratodus forsteri; assembly: GCA_016271365.2. NCBI lineage: Eukaryota > Metazoa > Chordata > Ceratodontiformes > Ceratodontidae > Neoceratodus > Neoceratodus forsteri. Next base: position 518,506,496 of record CM028137.1, read on the forward strand.
CCACAGATGTCAGTGCCACTACTCTTATTGCCTGCAGTCACCAATACTAGATTTCAGACTCAGGCTTTAGGAGGGGCTTTCACTATCACCACCTGTCCGTCACACTAAAATAAGAGTGGGGATTATTGATAAAACCAAGCTTGGCTGAAGCCTGCACCTACTTGCCCAGGTATGCCACCTTTGTTGGGGGGTAGAGACAAGGTGCTCTAGACATTCAGGGGGAACAGAGACTCTATAGTGTGCCCTACCCTAGTGATGCCACTGCTACAGCTGGGCAGATTTATGCAAATGAAAGGAGCCAGCCACTCTGTGAATGGAGTAGATGGCTCCTTTCAAGTATGAAAAGTTTCTGCCTCACTAACAGAAAACCACCCCACATCATGATCAGACTAGTTGATCATTAGGCTGTTACTTCCAAGCCCATTGCAGCCTGAGCTGCATTGGACCTGATTGTGACACACCTCTTATATGTGGTCCTTCATAACAAAAAAGATAAATAACATACTCCAAGGCATGGGTTTCCTGAAATAACTGCAGTTTCCTTATGCATTGTGAGTCACTCTGCTATTGGCATTGTGCCTTCCAATTCCCCAGGGGTGTGCATTAATTCTTTAGAAACACATGCCATGTTGGGGGCTATTCTATTTACATGTTATAGAAAAATAAATAGGGAACCACTTATAAAGGCAAGACTTCAGACATTTTAGTTTAATGTCAGGCTATCCTTTTACTGTTTTGCACTTCAGTTGCATACAAGACAGATTCTTTGAAACCACAGTTCAAGGAATATAATTAAGTAATGGAGTTCTTAAAGAACTATACAGACAAGGGCATGTTAAACAAAATATTTGGGAGCCCAAAGGAGCAGTAGCTGACACATAGGCCTTGACTTTTTAACAGATTAATAATAACTTGCTTATACTTGTGCATCATTGAACTAATGCAGTCTCCTTTTGAGGACCTGGTTTCACGTTGTTGAACTTGTAAAACTTTACAAGGACTTGTGCGAGTTTGTAGGAGTGCTGTCTACTTTTTACTGCACAGATCAGTAATTTGCCATAGCAGGTTTTTTTTCTTTGTTAATTGTTTCCATAAAGCTTTTTCCACCTTCAGGTGGACAGGTGTCTAATCAGCCCTATCCCTACGTCCTGCAACTGGATTCAACCTCATCCAAATTCCAAGGTGTGCATTTCCCACAGATTACTCCCTCCCCACCCTGCAACAGGGTTGGGAGAGGGAAGGCCATCCTTCCCCCATACAGTTGTATACAGATGTTCCCAGGTCTTTGGAAGATGGGGCAGGACCCAGGGAGATGGGCAGGGCTTCATGTAGCCTGTCCTCCCATTTTCCATTGTCTGTGTTTCCCATTCACTGGTACGGCGGCAGCACATGTGCATGGAGGCATACATTTCCCATGCAGCTGCAGCTCCCTCCCTTCGATCTGTTCTAGCATGGACTGCCACCGGGCCTCCACCCGGTGGCAGGCATAGGCCAAGATGACTTACCATCCCTTCTTGGGAGAGGAGAACCGTCCTTGGAACACTCGATCCTCTCCCACCCTGCTGACCCCTGGCAACTCGTGTTCTTTCCTGAACGCCTTAGCCCTCCATGCCACAGGGCTATTTTTTTTAAATTTGTTTCTCTAATACTGCCAATGAACCTTTATATCAGTTCTTTTTGTACCTTTTACAATGACAGCATGTTGCAGTAAATGTAGAACCGTCTCTGCAGCCCAACAGCTGGTCACCACCATTACCCACCTGCATCGTCATCTCCTTGGTTGCAGTCACCGTGATCCTTGGTTCTGCCTTAGATCCTAGTACAGAGCCTGCAGTTCTATAACCCTGAATTGCCTGGAGCTGGTTGGAAGAGGGAACCCAGCCGGCTCAGAGGTACACCCGGATGACCTCCCTCTGTGTGTGCTGTCTGATTGAAGGACCCATAGACTGTCTGCTGTGGTGCTACTGTTGCTCTTCAGCATAGGTTTTCAGAGTTTGTTAAGTTGAGCCGCCCCACTGGGCAGAAGAAATGCCCAGGCCTCCCCATGTGGTTATTAACATATCAGGTACCACACACATACGTACACATGCTTATGCATGCGCAGACACACACAGAAACTCACACACACACACACACACACATATATGCACACTCAGTGCACATTCATGCTCATGTCCACTCACACTCAGACATGTGCATCACATACATGCACACACGTACGCACTCTCGAGGAGAAAGGATACACTGAGACCTTTCCTGCCATCCTCACCCTCACTCCCACTCCCACCAGAGAGAGATGCAGCCAAGACCGCATCTGTCCCCCCAACCTACCAGAGGAAAAGGGTACAGGAGAGACCTTGTCTACCACCCACCCCACAGAGGAGAAAGGATACAGCTGCCCAAGGCCTTGCCTGCCACCTATCCCATTGGAGAAGAAGGATGCAGCCAAGACCATGTCAGTCACCCAGCCAGAGGAGAAGGATACAGCTAAGACCTCATCTGGCACCTGTGACAGGGTTGAATAAGACCCTGCCCCATTTGTTATGCAGAAAGAGTTCAAATGCAAGGGGCTGTTTTACCCTCTCCTTTTCTGTCTCATCTCTGTCTGGTTGTGCAACCAAATTTTCTTGCGAGACCTATGAACTGATCACTCTGATGGTTTCACAATTCTCCACCTCTCACTACCTCTCTGCCTTCCCTTGCAGCACCCTAATTGACTGGGTCCTGGTCAGCAGACTGTCCCGATTCTCTGAACTCAGAGTTCTCCCGGATGTGCTGAGCGACCACTCACCGATCTCCTTTCTCTGGACCACTAAAATTGCCAAAAGCCCACCATGTCTCATCGAGAGCAGGGTCCTGTGAAAAGGCAAACCTGATTCCCTCAGATCAGCACTGTCTGCCTACAACTGGTCCCCCATACACAAGGCACCCACACTTGACCAGGCACTCAGCTTTTTCATGGAGGGTTTCAACTCCATCTGTGATATCTATTCCCCATGCACTAAAAGGAAAATTCGAGGAGTGGAGAATGGCTGGCTGGATTGTAAGCTCCTCTGTCTCCTAAAAGAAAGGGACTGCCTCTAGGCCAAAGGCTTAAAGTCTGGCTGTAAGCACGACCTACAATGTAACAAAACCACTAGAAATCAGTGTACCAAACTTATCCGGCTCGTGAAGGCCGACTTCCATAAGACCCAGCTCAACAATGCTTGGGGAGATGGAAAGAGGTTTTGGGACAACCTCAAGAACACCCTAGGCAAAGACCAGAAGCTGAATCCCACAATGCTCAATATCAATAATGCACCCTCCACAGATCCTCTAGCCATTGCTGATGCCTTTAACCAGGCCTTTACTGACCTGTCCCCAGTACTACCCCCAGACTACCTTCTGCCGGTGGATGACCAAGGTTGTGCCAACCTAACCACTACTAACCACCCAGCTTTCTACTTTAAGAAGGTGATGGCAAAGGAGGCCCTAACAATGGTCAGGAAAGTCCTAGGAAAAAACAGGTTGGGGAGTGATGGGCTAGATATAAAGATACTATCTCTGACCCTTGATACTCTGATCAAACCCATTACAATGCTATTTAACAAATCCTTGGCCCTAGCTCAGTTCCAGGAAGTTTGGAAGCAAGCCCTGGTAACTCCAGTGCACAAGAATGGTGACAAGGCACTGGTATATAACTACAGGCCAATATCTATCCTCTCCCCACTATCCAAAGCTCTGGAAAAAATCGTGGCAAACCAACTCACAGAATACCTCAACAAGTACAATCTGCTCTGCCCAAACCAACATGGTTTCTGGCAAAAACACAGTACCACCACAGCACTGCTGGCATACTCTGACTATGCACACAAGGTGCTGGATGAAGGCAAATTGGTGGGGTCCATCTTCATAAACCTAACTAAAGCCTTCAACACCGTCAACCACCCTCTACTGGTATTCCAGCTCCAAATACTGTGAGTGGCTCCAAACGCCCTAAATTGGTTCAATGATTACCTATCACAAAGGAATCAGCGAGTCAAAATGGGGTAGACATTATCCAGCTCCAGAGTTGTACTCCTAGAAGTTCTTCAAGGATCAATCCTAGGCCCCTTGCTTTTCAGCCTCTTTGTTAATGAATTGCCCTCGGCCTGTGACACAATCTCATCCTGTATGGGGACGATGCTGTGCTGCTGAGTAGTGGCACCTCCCAAGTTGCCCTACAAACAGAACTACAGATCTCTTTCAACAAACTTGAGGACTGGTTCTGTAGGAAAAAGCTGCTACTGAACTACAAGAAAACCAAGGCCATGCTCCATTCCAGCCCTACAATAAACGCAAGCACACTCCCCTCGAAATCACCAATAACGCTGGTGAGCAGATTGAGCAGGTACAATTGTTTAAGTGCCTAGGGGTCACCATTGATGACTCTCTCACTTAAACAAACCATATTGACTCCCTTGTCAGATCAGTAAATACAAAGATCGGGGTCCTCTATAGACATAAGAAATCCCTCACTCCGGAAGCACTCCAAATCTCAGTCTCCAGCTCCATACTCCCCACAATAGACTACGGGCTAGTGGTCTATGGAGCTGCCACTGATACTGCACTCAACAGGGTCCAAATTGCATTAAATAAGGCATGCCGCCTGACCCTGCACACAGACCATTACACTCACACTTGCACCCTATATGAGCGTACAAACTGGCTTAACCTAAAAGACAGGCTCAAATACCAAACCTGTCTACTGAGTAAGAAGGCACTCCTCAGAAAACCCCCACCCTGCATAGAAAACCTGCTCGAGGCCTCTTTCTCATCCCACATCACCAGATGGAGGAAGAATGGATCACTGTCCATCCCATTCCGACGAACCTCACTTGGGCAGCGTGCTTTCTCCTACCGAGCGCCCCCTCTGGCTAAATGAACTCCCGCTGAAACTACAAACACACTGCCTGCCACAGTTCAAAACAGGCCTCAAACAGCACCTAAAGTCTAGCTCACAAAGCACTTGTTTCTCAGGCCAAACTGAAAGACTAACCAACACCTCCGGTCAAACCCAGCACAGATACCTAGAAAAACCTGCCCTCATCCCAGCCTAGCCAGGAGCACTAGTAAGCTATTAATCCTCCTTACCACACTGCGTACTGCCCCCCCAACCCCCTTCTCCCACTTTCCCAACCATAGTCTATCAACGGACTTTTCATGGTTTCCAGGGCTGAGACACTCAGAGAATCATCCAAGACATAACCTATATCCATTTACAATCGCTTTGTTTTCTAGTGTTTGTCTAACTTCTCATGTACTACTCTTTAATTGCCTAATGTGCTGAACCCTTGTAACAATTGCATTTGTTCTGAACCTGTAACTACTGTATTTGTCTCTTGTATTATTTGTCCACCCTGACGTGGAACCTTTGTAAAACAGCTCACGCTCAAAGGTCTTCCAATATTACAAATAAATAAATAAATAAATATTTCTGTCTTTTCTTCCTCCTTGCATATCTGCAGTTATAAAACATATATGTGAATCTCTGTGTAAAACTGAATGTGATACTAGGATCCTTTGTTTAAAACTTTATATAGTTATACTGTTGAAATGATTGCAAAGTGATTTGGAACTCAAGGGGTTAACCTGAGATGTAGTTTTTAAGCCTTTTGCAGAGTTGAGAACAAGAGGTCAGTTATGGGACACTGTGTACTGTTTTGCTGCACCTGCAAGGAACAAAACTGACAAGAACATTCTGTCAGCTTATAAGAATATTCTGTGAGAAGCAGGCTCTCTTAACAAGTTCCCAGACAAAGATTTATAAAAAGAGCAGCAATGCTTTTGCTAGAGAGACCAGGAGACTAAGAGATTGAAACTTGGTTTATTTTGCTGTTATTGAGAAAAATAAAACGTTATTTGAGAATTTTGAAACTGCTTCTGGTTTTCCTATACTTCCTGACCTGTGCCTCAATGACAGCACCCCACCCACAGAGGAGTAAGGATACAGCCGAGGTTTTGCCTATCACCCCACCCGCTGCAGGAAAGATATAGCCAAACAAGACCTCATCAGCAACCCCACTCCACCAGAGGAAAAAGGGTACACCAAGGCTGAAGCTTTGCATGGTGCCCCACTCCACCAGAGAAAGATACAGGCAAGACCTCATCTGCCACCTCACTGTGCGGGGTAAGAAAGGATATGGCTGAGGCCTTGCCTGCCATCCACACCACCATATAAGAAGGATACAGCCATGATCTCATCTTACACCCCTACCCACAGCGGAGTAAGGATACAGCCAAGGCCTTACCTGCCACTCCCCCCAAATGAAGGAGAAAGGATACAGTTAAGACCTCGTTAGCTACTCAACTCCACCAGAAGAGAAAGAATACACCAAGGAAAAGGCCTTGCATGCCACCCCACCTCACTGGAGGAGAATACAGCCAAGACCTCATCTGCCATCTCACGGCAAAGAAAGGGTTCGGCCAAAGCCTTGTCTGCCACCCACCCTGCCAGAGAAAAAGAATACAGCCAAGACCTCATCTGCCACCCCACCAGAGAAGAATACAGCCAAGATCTCATCAGCCACCCCACCCCACTTAAGGAGAAAGGATACATCAAGGCAGAGGCATAGCATGCCATCCCATCCCAGTGGAGGAGAAGGACACAGCCAAGATCTTGTCTGCCATCCCACTGGAGAAGGGTGCAGCTGAGATCTCATCTGCCACCCCCAGCCCCATAGAGGAGTAAGGCTACAGTCAAGGCCTTGCCTGCAACCCTCACCTCAACCAGAGAAGGATACAGCTAAGAGCTTGTCTGCCATCCCACCCTCTTGGAGGAGCAAGGATACACCAAGGCAGAGGCCTTGCATGTGACTACAGGAGGAGGATGAGCTCTCATCTGCCACCCCACCCCTAAAAGGAGTATGGATACAGCCCAGGCATTTTCTGCCCCCCCACCCCACCAGATGAAAAAATGATACAGCCAACATCTTGTCTGCCGCTGCACACCATAGGCCTTGCCTGCTGCCCCAAACCTAATGGAGGAAAAAAGGGCATAACTAAGACTGTGTCTGGCACTCCTACCCTACCAGAGAAAGGACACATACCATACCGTATCCCACCCCACTGGAGCTGAGTGTGCCAGGCTCTGCCTCCAGGATAAAGCAAACTATTTTAATAACAGCAAACAAAACCAAAAAATCCCAAGAAGGGTCTCCTTAGCTTGTACAGAAGAGCTCTGCTGGTCTGTGGTCCACTGGTTGATAAATTGCAGCATGGTTCTCCTTTTTAGGGCAATATCCAGCAGGTGTTGGATATGATGTGGAAATATTGCTCACTGAGGCTGGGCAGGCAGCAGAAAGTTATAATTCCCAGGCATAGTTGCAGAAGTAGGGCAGATAAGAGACGCAGGGCTTGTAGGCTGGCACAGGCTGAGGCAGATTGATGGCAGAAAGGAGACAAAGGAAGCTAGAGCAGCTACAAGCAGACTATGCAGCAGATTCAGGAAAAGAATAAAAACATTTATAAATCTATGTGTCTGTGTTCTTTCCAACAGGGACTACTGAAGTCACACAGTGAGCTCAGGTCAGCAGGGAGCAAGCAGCAGCAACAGCAGCACACTGACTGGCTGGCCAAACAATAAGTAGCACAGGACCGGGCTGACCACCGACCTTCTCTCTCTAGTCTCTCACTTGCCCGTGAGTTGCTTGCAGGCTGGCTATGATGAGTGATTTACAGCTGCAGCCATGAGCCTGCCATCCCTTAAAGCAAATCCCTGACTGACTCTTCGCTTGGCTGAAGCTCTCTTTGTCCTTGTATCTGGTCTGGTCTGGCAATCCTCTCCCTGTCCACGGGTCATGGTTGTTGGTTTTACCATGGATGGAGCTGCACATACAAAGCAGCAGGTGGCTGGGTGGGTGTCTTAGTTGAGCTTCTTGGTTTCTCTGCTTGCTTTGCAGTAACTCTTTCCCCTTTAGACTTTGACATTCTAGTTATCATGGTTTCTGGCAGTGAAATTCATCTTTTCTTCCTCTAGTCCTCTCTGTGATGCTCCTCTTCTCCTATGGACAAAATGTGAATGATGTCCATTCTGCCCTTGTGCATACTTAATGGAGCAGAAGCAGACCTGAGGGAGAAAGGGCCGTTATCACCTGCTGTCTGGGTGGGAATGCCCTGGGTCAAAGTGTGTCGGTCAAGGTCAGGGAAGCATGTGTCAGCAATGCTGGAGTCCTAGAGGGCGATGTGGGTTGTTGAATGCTGAGCCTAATTGGTGCTATTGAAATGCTGGTCACATGTGTGAACAGCAGTTCCTAATCTTAAATGCCCTGGGTCAAAGTGTGTCGGCCCTGGGTCAGAGTGTGTCTGTTTTTTGAATTTGGGATTCTAACATGAAATGAAGAAGTCTATTACTTCGTGGTCTGTTTATAAACTTTTACTCACCTGTCAACATGTTGTAAATTAATGTAATGTATTTGTATGTTCTAGATATTTTGTAAATTAATGTAACTGTATTGTACTTTCAATGTGCGATCTTCATGTAACTGTATTGTGCATTCAATGTGCCATCTTCATGGCCTGGGTCATTCCTGAAAACGATGCACTGGATCAGTGTACCTGCCCGGGAAACAAATGAATACATAAATAAAACAATATATCCTATGTAGCAAGACCTGCAGCAAGGCAACTAGTATGTTGGATGTATTGGGAGGGGTTTCAATAGCAGGCAGAAGGAGGTAATACTGCCTTAGTATAGAGCACTTGTGAGGCCCTAAGGTAAACGAAGTGGAAACTGTCCATGATCTCTAGAGGAATAGAGTTTTGTGATGCAGACGTCTAGCTGTTGAAGTTGTTGCACCTACAATAAGTGCATGCTTTGCAGACATCTGCAAGACACTCAGTAGAATTTCCCGAGTTCATCCCTACGAAGCTGGTCACACTCCTCCAGTCTCAAGTGAACCCACCCACCCATATAAACTCACTTTGCATTATTTGTTTTAAAAAATCACCACTGCCACTGTAAGGCTGTTGCACTGTACAAACAAACAGTGTCCAGTAAAGTTTATAAACAGACTACCAAGTGATCGACTGCTTCATTTAATTTTAGAATCCCAAATTCAAGAGTTAGACCCCTGCTACCGCAAATCCTACTAAAAACACCGATTGCTAACTTTCAACATGTTTTACTTTGTACAGATTGTTTTTGCAGACTGAGACCATCAGAAATGATTCTGATATCAGTGCAAACAAGCCCCAAACAAAAAGTCTGCCAGAGTAAACGTTTCAAGTCACTACAATCTCATTCAGTTTTAACGGGAGCCATATTGTTTTTCTTTACCTTGGAGATTCTGCACTCAGATGTCCTTAATCAGCCTGATCAACTCCTCCATTGAAACCAATCCCATTCATGTGCTGTCATGGGGATCCCAGGCAAACTGAAGAAGTCCTGTTTCAGGGAAAAAAAGCTGCTAGCTCCCAGTTCTTTGGTCAGATTGCTGTGGCAGGAAATGGCTGTTGTTGACTACAGCACTGCAGGACCACCTCCACATCCATGCTGGTGAGCAGTGAGACAGCTGAAGGAGTTTAGTTTGGGGGCAGCTTTGGTCTGCAGTTGTTTGGTGCATTACAGAGAAGGGCAACCAAAATGGTGCATGGCCTGCATCAGAAGCCCTATAAGGAAAGACTAAGGGAGTTTAATATGTACTTTCAAGAGGAAAGGAGGGAATGGGAAGACATAATAGAAACATTCAAATACCTCTAAGGTATCAATAAGGTGCAGGAAGGTGGCATTTTGCACAGAGATTCTCAAGGACAAGGGGGCATGTTAGGAAGCTGGAAGGGGAGACTTAGAGGGGATGTGAGGAAATACTTCTTTATGGAAAGGGTGGTGGAAGTCTGGAACAGACTCCCTGCAGATGTGGTGGGTATCAAAATGGTAACAGGTTTCAAACATGCATGGGATAGACAAAGGGGGACCTTAGTAACAGGGCTGGGGTGAAGGCCAGATATCAATTAGGATATATGGAAGCACAATAGGTAGGGACCTTAGGGCAGACTAGGAGGGCCACGGGGTCCTTTTCTGCTGATAGCTTCTATGTTTCTATTAGATAAGAACTGGAGGGAGGCTAAGAGTAGGGAATGCTGGGTAGGGACACTGGCTGGCAGTGGCACTGTGGCAGGAATCTAAGGATAGGCGAAGTGCTATCTGGGGCTTGGCTGGGCAGGGTGAGCTAGGAAGCACTGCTCACTGCATGCACATGGTCGGATGAAGGAGAGTATTAGGATAAGAATGCGGTATGGGGAGGGGGACTGACTGGCCAGCTGGCAGTCAGGAGAAAATAACTTTAGGGTGGGTGGGGGAGATTGGCACTGCATTCTGAGGGCTCAAGTGAAGCATGCCTGCTGCTGCTGCTGTCGCTGCTGCTATGCTCATCACTCCTCGGAAGCTCTTCATAAATTATTTCCAGCTTAGAAGGCAGTGGGCTGTCATATACTGTTTATCTACTATAGTAAAGGAGGGTTTTCTGTGTTGCATTGCAGACTGTTGTACTTCCTGTGAACTACATAGCCCAGAATGCCTTGCACAGCTCATTGAGATGATGCCACAGTGGCGATTGGAGAGAGCGAGAGGGAGAATAAAGTAATGGTAGAAACTTGCAATGCATGCTGTTTGTTGTTTTGTATTACTTTCAGTAAATATATTATGGGCAGATTTATGCAAATGAGAGGAGCCAACTGCCCTCTGAATGGAGTGGTTGACTCCTTTTAACCACACACATTTTTCACTCCATGAAAAGAAATACGCATCATGATCAGTCTCACTGATCATTAGGCTGTCACTGCCAAGCCCATTGTAATCTGAGCTGTATTGGACACAGCAGTGACACACCTCTGAAATGCAATTCATACAAAATGTTTGCTGCGCAGGCATGTGCATGCAAACATAAAAATCAGGTGCAGTTGTGGCAATATGCAATGCTGCAGCTATGGTAGAACAAGGGATTAACACAGAGTTTGATGCAAACCCTGAATCGCCCTTTAAAAATCCTGCCCATGGTCTTCTTCTGTCTTTATTGTTCTATCAAACTCCCCAATTACAAAGAAGGGCTGCGCTTACTGAGTGGGGGTTACAAGTCAGCCTGGGGGTCTGCTCCAAGTCCCCAAACAGCTCAGCATAGCACAATGCTGAACAACAGTTTGGGAAACATATAAGAGCAACTGAATCAGAGCCAGTGGTGATCCTGGGGGACTTGCATCTCCCAGGCCTAGACTGTTATCTTGAGTGGGCTAAGAGCAGGGCTGAAGCAGAGTTCCTATCCCCCTTCAAGGATTGCTTCCTTGAGCAGCATGTCTTAACAGTGGATAGATTTGAAACTAACTATGACCTTGTCTTCATCAGTGGGGATGGGGGTCATCTCAAGTATGAATGTCATCGAACTGGTGGGGTTAAGACTGAGCCAGTAGAGCCGACAGGGTAACAGCAGGATGGGGTGGGGGTAAAAGAGAAGAAATGGAATGGAGAGAAAGGAAAGGAGGAGAGCTGAAGTGACGAGTGGAATTAAAGTGGTTATTTTTTGTACTTCACATTTTTATTAAGATTTTCAGTACATGTCACATTAGGCAAGTGCAAATATAGACATTACCAAGAGAACAATAAGGGTCAAGCATCCACTGGAGAACAAGTTAAAAGGTGTAAATAAAGCAGTTTCATAGCAGTGGTAAAATACAACTGGCCTGGGATATCTATAGTTGCACCCACCCAGTTATACACAAGAAATGACAGTAGTCCTTGCGCATCCAAGCACCCTGTTATCAAGGGAACATAGAAACATAGAATTTGATGGCAGATAAGGACCGCTTGGCCCATCTAGTCTGCCCATTTTCCTACCTAACAGATAAGCTGCAGATCCTAGTTAACCAACAGCTTACTTCCTCCTACCCCCCCACTAGGACTGCCTTATGTCTGCCCATGCATTCTTGAATTCCCCCACTGTTCTTGACTGCACGACCTCCTCAGGGAGGCTGTTCCATGCATCCACAACCCTCTCTGTGAAAAAATACTTCCTCACATTACCTCTGAGCCGTCCCTCCTCCATCTTCAAATTGTGCCCCCTTGTTCTTGCACATCTCTTTTTCTGAAAGATGCCATCCTCTTGTACTTTGTTGATTCCCTTGAGGTACTTGAAAGTTTCTATCATGTCCCCTCTCTCCCTCCTTTCCTCAAGGGTATACATATTGAGCTCCTTTAGCCTTTCTTCGTATGTCTTCTGGTGCAGACCCTGCACCATTTTGGTTGCCCTCCACTGGACAGCCTCCACTCTGTCTATGTCTTTCGGAGATGGGGTCTCCAGAACTGCACACAGTACTCCAGATGGGGTCTCACCAACTGTCTGTACAGAGGGATAACAACTTCCTGTTTTCTACTATTGATGCCTCTCCCTATGCATCCCAGTATCCCCACAGCCTTCCTTACTGCCTTCTCACATTGCTTGCCAACCTTTAGGTCATCAGATATAATTACCCCCAGGTTCCTTTCCATTTTTACTGTTGTCAGTATCTCACCCTCCATTGTGTACTCTTCCCCTGGGTTTTTATTTCCCAGGTGCATTACCTTGCACTTCTTTGCATTGAATCTGAGCTGCCATACATTTGACCATTCCTCCAACCTTGCCAAGTCCCTTCTCATCCTTTCCACTCCATCTGGTGTATCAACCCTGTTGCAGATCTTTTTGTTGTCTGCAAAGAGACATACTTTTCCTTCCAGTTCCTCTGCATTGTCAGTTATAAATACATTAAAAAGGATCGGTCCCAGTACTGAACCCTGCGGTACCCCACTAGTAACCCTCTTTTCTTCACTGTGGACTCCATTTACTACTACCCTTTGTGTCCTGTTGTCTAACCAATGTTTTATCCAGGCTACCACCTTGGGATCCACTCCAAGGCTGGCTAACTTGTGTATTAATCTTTTGTGTGGGACTGTATCAAATGCCTTGCTAAAATCTAGGTAAGCCATGTATGTCCACAGCCCCTCCCTGGTCTACTACTTTGGTCACCCCGTCAAAGAAATCTATTAGATTCGTCTGACACGACCTTCCCATCGTGGATCCATGCTGCCTTGGGCCCTGTGCCCCACTGGCCTCTAGGTACTCAACAATTCTTTCCTTCAGAAGTGATTCCATCATTTTCCCTATCACTGAGGTCAAACTAACTGGTCTGTAGTTTCTGCCTCTGTCCTGCTCCCCCTTTTGTGAAGAGGAATCACATCCGCCCTCCTCCAGTCCTCAGGTACCACCCCATCCTCCCATGATTTGTTAAAGAGAGTAGTCAGCGGTGTCATTAGTTCTAACCTTAGTTCTTTTAGAATTCTTGGGTGAATCCCATCAGGCCCCATTGCTTTGTCCACCTTCAATTTTATTAGTTCTTTCAGAACCCTTTCTTCTGTAAATGGACTGGTATCGACCCCGTCTTCAGAGTGTTTCTCTTGTTTGGTTTAGGTACCTCCCCTCCTCTTCCTTTGTGAATACTGAGCAGAAATATTTGTTCAGTATCCTGCTTTTCATTGTCACCCTCTATCACATTCCCTCCCTTTATTAAGCCTCAGTATCCTTCTTTGGTCTTTCTTCACTCCCTAATGTACCTATAAAAGGTCTTATCCCCCTTCTTAACAGAGTTGGCTATCCTTTCCTCGGTTTGGGCCTTTGCTGTTCTGACTGCCTTCCCAGTCTCTTTCTGCTTTAACTGATAAAGTTCTCCGTCCTGCTCCTTCTGTATTTCCTTATATTTCCTCAATGCTATCCTTTTCTCCTTAACCTTCCCTGCCACCTCTTTTGAGAACCATAGCGTTGTTTTTCCTTCATTGTGTTTTGTTGATTTGTTTTACACAAAGACTTGTTGCCTCTGTGATGGCTGTTTTGATTACTCCCCATTGTTCCTCCACCCCTCCTTCTTGCCTGTTTGCTAGTGCTTTTCTGAGGCACTCTCTCATTTTCCCAAAGTCAGCCCTCCTAAAGTCCAATACCCTTGCTTTTGTATGGCTTGATTGTATGGCTGTGTTTATCATGAACCACACTGTTTGGTGGTCACTTGTTCCCAGATGGCTACCCACTTCTAAATCTGAGATTCTTTCTCCGTCCCCATTTGAGAGTACCAGGTCTAAGATTGCTCCTCCGAGTGGGTTCCAATACTAGCTGTCTGAGGCATGCCCCCTGTAGGGCATCAAGAATGACCCTGCTCTTGGATGTGCCTGCAGCAAAGGTGCTCCAGTTAACATCTGGCATATTCAGGTCCCCCATCAACAATAGCTCCCCTTTTTCTGCCATTCTGAGGAAGCCTTCTATCATTTCCTTGTCCATTCCCTCCCCCGAGATGGGGTTCTGTATACAACCCCCATGCGGATTGTGGTGCCATTTCCTGTCTCCAGGGTGACCCAGAGTAAATCTGCTCCCTGTTTACTCTTTAGTTCTGTTGCGTTGATCCCTTCCTTTACATAGAGAGCTACTCCTCCTCCTCTTTTACCCTCCCTGTCCCTCCTGTAGATTGTGTATCCTGGTATGTTGACATCCCAGTCATGGTTCTCTGTGTACCATGTTTCTGTGACTGCCACAATATCCAGGCAACCCTCTTCCATCAAGGCCACTAGTTCAGGGAGCTTGTTACACAGACTACGGGCATTGGTACTCATCACCCTCCACTTTTTGATGGCCTTACCCCTTTTAGCCCCATTCCTGTCCTTACTGCCTTTGCCTTTTTTTACATTTACATCTGTCCTGCTCCCTAATGACTTCTCTACCTTGGTGTTTACCTCACTAATTACCATGTTTTGTGGGGGGAAGCTGGGATTTCCCTGCTCCTTTTCAGTGCCTCCCCCCTTGGCTAGTTTAAATGCTTGCCAATGAAACATTTAAACCTCTCACCTAGGATCCTGGTTCTCCCCCGGACAGATGCAGACCATTGCACCAGTATAGGTCTGCATCCCTCAGAATATTATGTCAACATGTCCCATAATAGAGTATCCAAAGCAGCCATCTGGATCAAAATTGTTCTGGCCTATGCTGAACAGCATACGTATTTGTTTCCATCCTATAAATTGATAAGATTACTGCTTCTCATTCAGCCTGCGAGTGAAGACTTGGTTGCAGCAACCACTTTGTGATGGCTATACTAGCAGCTCCCACCAAATTATGCTAGAGGTAAGGTGCCTCCTTGGCCCCTAACCCCCTAGGAGTTGATTCCAAAACATGTGAAATATTGTTCCTCTGCGTAGGCTTACCATTTCAAATTTCCCAGTGCTCATCCACCAAAGACCCTCAAACTCTACAGATTTGGACAATCCCCAAAATGTTTGTGTTTGTGCATACCTCTCAACTGTCCCTTATTTACAGGGATGGCCCTGATATTGCATTACACATTTCCACTATCCTTTCTAAATTTGGCATTTTGCCACTGAATTGTAGAGACCTGAATCATAAAATCACACCAGGTAACAAACCCTCAGTTCTGAAAAAAAAATTAATGTCAAACTGGGAGGTTTTATGGGTCATGGACCAGCAAAATGTGGGACCTAACATCCCTGCAACCTTTCTTTCCCTTTGATGCTATCCCCTGCCCTCTGCCCCCTACTTGTATCTCTCCCTCCTCGCTTTTCTTCCCCTGGCCATCCCCCTCTCCCCCCACTTTTCTTCTTTTCCCCTCGGCCCTTAACTCTCCTTACCCCGCTGTCCCCTTCCCTTCCTGCATCCCTCCCTCTTGCATGTCCCACCTTTGCCCCCCTCCCCCTAGAGTTCACCCTCCCTTGCCTTGCCTATATTACCTCCACTAAACCATCATCCTCCTCCCCCCTTGCAGCACCTCCCTCCTCTGCCCCCAGTTATTCATCATTTCCATCTGGCCCTCTCCTGTAACTCCACCCTACTGCCCCTTGCTCCCTTTCCCCATGCCCGCATAAGCCCTCTCTAAAGAAAGGAAAAAAAAAAATTCTCAGTGCTGCTATGTTTCTCCATGTCTTAGGCCTAGAATTAGTGAACATTTCTGATGTTTTCTTATAACCTATGTTTGATTATAATGCATATTGTATTATTCACCTGTTGCATTCCTTTAACTACTGTACTTGTTGTAACTTCTATTTATGATTTCTTGTTATTTGTTGTTTATCTGACATGGAACCTCTGTAAAAGATCCTCTGGCTCAAAGGTCTTTCCAAAAACATAAATAAAAATACCCATCATTTGTTATGTGTATGTACTCCTGTCCTGTCTCTACCTATCGGGGCAGCTGCAGAATAGGGATCCTAGCTGCAAAATCGAGCAGACTCTATAAACCAATAGGCCTTTTTCTGCTGGCAGTTTTCATATGTTTGTATGTTTATATGCTCTCAGGCTCCCAGATAGGTTCTACCAACGAAGAGCAATTAGGATAACATCCTTGAAGTCTATACATCTCTGAGACCTTTAGGAGACAAGGTAGTAAAATACAGAAACATAGAATCTGATTGCAGATAAGGACCACTTGTTCCATCCAGTCTGCTCATTTTTTCCTATCTACAGTATCACTGCAGACCCTACTTGATCTCTGGCCTATCCCCCCCTCCTGTCCCCTAAGATTCTCTTTTTCCTGTCCCATGCATTCTTTTTTTTATATTCTCTTTTTACACCCCTTCTCGACACGGTGCTTCCTCACCTTCAGGAGTCTCCTATGGCCTTATACGTCCCTACTCGTCTGTCAGTTTCAGGTGCAGTCATCCCCCCATACTGCCTTGGTTTAACCCCAGGCGGGTACGAGGTGGGGCTCCCCTTCCTCCACCCCGAGTGTCTGTGTTTCACCGGGGATCCATCGCCTGTGCTGACAGAGGCCCTGGGATCGGGGCCTGAAGTTCTGTCTACAGGGAGCACCACGGGGTATTTTTTCTGCTGCTGTTTCACCCAGCACACAGGACGTCTGCACACAAGAAGAGTCTAGGAGTGATGCACATCACAACATGCTGATGCTCCGGCTCCCGGCAGACGTCCTCCCTTCCTACTATATGCTGTCTTCACTGCACCTCCACCCGTGGTCACCCAGGTGGCGGTATCGCAGCGAGACCTACACCCCAACCCACCTGGAGGAGGAGAGCAGCCTCTGGGTGGTACTCCAGCTGCCCGAGTCTGTTCCCAAACCCGGGTTGCTGGTGCTGCGAGCAGTAAGCCTACCGAGGCGCCGGCGGGCCGGTCGTTTTTCCTATGCATTCTTGAACCCCACCACTGTTTTTGCCCCCACTGTCTCCATGGGAAAGCTGTTCCAGGAATCTACCACTCTTTCTGTGAAGAAATACTTCCTTACATCTCTCCTGAATCTACCCCCTCCAGCTTCATAGCATGTCCCCTTGTTTTTGAGCACTTTTTTCTGAAAAATACTTCCATCCTGTACCCTATTTACCCTGTGAGGTACTTATAGGTGCATATCATATTCCCCTCTCCCTCCACTGTGTCTCTCCTCGTAGGGCGTTGGATGCAGACCCTGAATCATTTTAGTTGTCCTCCTCAGGACTGCCTCCACACTGTCTATGTCCTTCTGGAGACGTGGTCTCCAGAACTGGATGCAGTGCTCTATGTGGGGTCTTATGAGTGATCCATACAGAGGCAACACCACCTCCCTTTTTCTGCTAGTGATACCCCTCCCTATGCACCCCAGCACTCCACTAGCCCCCTCCAACTGCCTTATCACACTGCTTGGCCACATTTAGGTCATCAGATATAAGTACTTCCAAGTCTGTTTCTGGATTGGTGGTCATTAATACCACTCCAATCATTTTGTCCTCCTCTGGTTTCTGTGGTCAAGTGCATTATTTTTTCACTTTTTTGCCTTGAAACTCAGCTGCCATACCCCTGACCACTCCTTGAGTTTTCTCAGGTTTCTGTTCATCCCTTCCACTCCCTCCCCCCAAAGTGTCCACCCTATTGCAGATTTTGGTGGCATCCACAAAGAGGCAGACCTTCCCATCCAGCTCCTCTGCAATGTCACTTGAAAAGACATTAAAGAGGACCAGTCCCAGCACTGATCTCGGGGGTACCCCACTGGTCACCCTCTCTTCTTCAGAGTGAACTCCATTTACCACTACCTTCTGCCACCAATCCCCCAACCCATTTCTTACTCAGTTTACCACCTTTGGCCCCACTCCTAGACTATCCAGCTTGCTTACTAGTCTCCTGTGTGAAGCAGTGCTGAAAGCCTTGCTGAAATCTAGGTAGTCTACATCTACCTTTCAACCCTGATCTAGTTCCTTGGTCACCCAGTCAAAAAGATCTATCAGATTCATTTGACATGACCTCCCCCCTGTGAAACCACACTATTTCAGGTCTCGTAACCCATTGGATTCAAGTTATTCCATAATCCTTTCATTCAGCAGTGATTTCATTAACTTCCCCACTGCCAATGGCAGGCTAACTGCCCTAAAATTGCCAACCTGCTCCTGCTTCCACTTTTGTGAAGTGGGATTTCATCTGCCCTCCTCCAGTCCTTTAGAACCACTCCTTTTTCCAATGAGCTGTCCAATAGGACTGTTAGAGATGCAGCCAGTACCTCCCTGAGTTCCCTCGGTACCTTTGGATGCATTCCTTCTGACCCCATCACTTTTTCTACTTTCAGATTAGCAAGTCCTTTAGGACTTTCTTCTCCAAAAACTGACTAGTGTTTGCCTCCTTCCCTCCAATGCTCCTGTTACTTTTTTGTGGCCCATCCCCTTCTTCTTCCTCTGAACACTGAATGAAAGTATTTGTTCAAGATGTCTGAATTTTCCTGGTTCCCCTCTGCACAGTCCTCAACCCTTCCCTTTTTAACCTTATAATCCCTCCCCTGTTCTTCTTCTTTTCACTTACATACCTAAAAATGTCTTGTCCCATTTTGTCACCACCTGGGCTATTCTCTCTCTTCAGTTTGCACCTTGGTGCTCCTTACTGAGCTCCCTGCTTCCCCATTTCCCCCACTACATCTCTCTATCCTCCTCCCTCTGCATCTCCTTATGCCTTCTGAATGTCACCCTTTTAGTTTTTACCTTTAGTGCCACCTCTTTCGAGAACAATAACAGTCTCTTTTTTCTCTAGCTTTTGCTCACTTGCTTGATGCAGAGGTTTGTTGCCTGTACTTTGCCCCATTTTAGCTTTGCCCACTGTTCCTCCACTCCACTGAGGTCATCCCCCCTCCAGGTCATCCCTAAGGTATTCACCCACCTTTATAAAATCTGCCCTCCTGAAGTTCAGGACCCTTGCTTTTGTGTGGTTTGATTCTGCAGGCATCCTTATACTGAACCACACTGTATGGTGAATGTTTGTCCACAGGTGGCCTCCCACTTTGCCTTCTGCATCACTGTCCTTGTTAGCAAATATGAAGTCCAGCTGTAAGAATATGCTGACCCACAAGCACATGATGTACACAAGGTATGTCATGACTACAAGCTTACCCCCACACACACATCACATGCACAAGGCATGTCATGATTACCTGTATGCTCATGTCATGCAGATGATACACAAGACATAGCCCACAGCCATAAGTGGGGCATCTCACACACACACACACACACACACACACACACACACACATGTGGGGGAAAACACATTACATATAGAGCTAGGGACGCACACACCTAGCTAGGGAACATCTACATAAGTTTAGGATAGGTTTACATATACATAAGGCTAGGAGGTTCTTTATTGTTGCATAGAATCTAGATACAAGCTATAAAACTGCACTGCTTCTAAAGCATGACCTTTACCCTACATATGATCCTGTAGGGCAGAGACAAAACACCACGAATAATATTCTAGGCTAGAACTGCACTGCTATTTTGCTGTGAAAATGTCAGAAATATAATGATTTATTTACCCGGGAGCACCCTCTACAGCTAAGGTGTCATGTGCAAACACAGCAATAATTTATATGAATAGACCTTTCAGGGAGCATGATGATACATTTACAAAAAGTGTCATCCATGAAAGCAAGTCATTGACATAAGCGTATACTTATGACTTGAATGCTACAATTGCAGCATTTAAAAGGGCAACTGAGATAATACTCTGCTGCCCCCCAAATTGACCAATAGGAATAATAGCAAGTGCGATCATCACATGCACATGAGCTGGCTATCTATCACCAGACTAAGATCTTATCAGGGTATAAAACCCCTTTCCCCATGCCCCCTCTCTGAGGAAATTGCAGGCAGACCCTGCATGACACTGCAGTGTTCGAGATAACCAGACTCCCAGGTACGTATGTTACATAATTAGTATGCAATGTATAATGACTGTCCTATAAGGCAAGCTAGTAAAATAATAAAAGAACCTTATGTTGCTTTTATGACTGCTTCTGTTTCTTCTTATTGTCTTTTCTTTAGTCCTAGAATCTGTAAGAGGGGTATTGTATGTTTTGTTAAGCTATAGTGCTCGCCTGACGTTCCCCAGAAGGGTTACATTTCTCTGCAGGTAACCAATGGTTTATTAGATCATAATAATGAAGTCAGGGGTGTCCAACAGAGCCCAGCAAAATACCCAACATAACTGGTGACTGTGGAAGGACTACAGAAGGGTTTAGAGGCAGAAGCAGTTTTTCCTACAGTGATGCAAACTGTTCAGAAATAGAATGAGGGGTGGATTGATACACTTTTTGCTTCTATTAGTGAGCAGGATATAGAAGGTGCTCTTGAAATGGGCATTAAAAATAGAACAGCTAATAGTATTAGTTCAGAGCTTAGACTAGGTATTCCTAACCTTTTGACTTTGTATGACAAATGGGGTGTTTTTGCTTCCAATGACTATAAACACAGTGCCCCAATGCAGTGTCTGTGCCCACTGTATTCAGATACTAAATATGCGATGAGGAAAAAACAGGATCATAGGGGGTTAATTGTATCAGATTTATGTTCCAAGATTCATGCACTAGAAGCTGAGAATTTATCCTTGAAGCAAGATTGTAGCCAAGCAACCAGAGAGATATGTAGAAATGTATAATTCTGTGGGAAAAAGTGCCAGAAAGGTTTGCATTCCTTAAGGATCATGTTAAAAGCCACTTTGTGTATATCCCCCATTGATCTTGCGTCTCCAGAGGATGATGAAATGATCAATGATGAGACTAAAGACCAGCCTACTCAGGGTGTCATAAACCTCAGGCATGATGCCAGAGAAGGAAATGAAACTCCCATCCCTCCAGAGTGCTTAAGTCCTGGAAGACCTCCACCCCTAGCCCCAGTCTCCAGCAAGCCCCCAACCCCAGAACAAACTGTAAAGGAAAGACTATGTCAGTAAAGAGCAAACTAGCCATGTAAAATACAGAATGCATTTGAAAAGAGTTATACAAATGCTTTGCTGTATGTGCTGTTTATCAACCTTGAAATGTTTTGAATGTATTATGCTACATAATTTCTTACATAACTGCCTTATGTTATCTTTAAAAATGAAATTGTACCTCTGTACCTTTTTGTTTTCCTCCTTTCTAAAAGAGACTGGCCAGTCACACTATGCTTTCTGTTTCTTTACTCCAAGAACCTATTTTTCTAGCTTCTGAGCCTGATAAGCTCAGAGCAAAACAAAATACACTACATGTATACACTACAAGCTGTAAAAAAATGAGTTTGGTTTTCTTTCTTATTTTATCTAAATGTTCTGAAAACTAGCAGTTTTCAGAAGTGCCATATAAATATGAACAGTGTGAAAAGTTTTTTTTTTCTTCTTGGTTAAATGGAACAATGAAGACACTTGTATGTGATTTTACATCATCAAGTTTATATGTGAGCTAGTTAAGATTAAGTCCATACAGGAGGGCTCAGCTGCCTCAGCTGCTGTTTAATATTTATATTGTATTATAAATATAGTCCCTAGAAAGATATGGGGAGAATCCCTATTTGTAAATTGTTTTGTTTTCTATAATTAGACTTGTTTAGAGAGAGAATTTGATTGGTTGGTTTATGTGCAAGGAATGAAAGTGCTTAAAGGATGTTGTAATTGGTTTGAGCTGTATGTGGAAGGGAGTTAGCAATGGTCTTGGGTGTATTACGTAGAAAGATTAAGTCTGTGCAAGGAACTTGCAATTTAAGTGTAGTTTGATAGCAGCTTGAGACGTCTTTATTGGTTTTAAAAATAATTTTTTTGCTTTCTCGCCTTTCAAAAAGAAAAATGTGTTTATTTGTTCTTTTAACTGGCTGCTACATCAGCCTAACACCACGTCATCAGTTGTGGCAGCTAGACAGGCCAGAAGGCATGACTAACTAGCTGATAAGACAGCTGTGTTCTCTCGCACTCTTCATTATCCAAAGCTAAAGCTTTCAAAGCATTTTTTTAAAGTTATTGTTTATTTAGTTTTTGTTTACTGAGTAAGGTGTCGTTGCCACAAAATATGACTATTTTCAGACACAACCCGGGAGGTTACAATACAAAATTGGCAGACAAAACAAATAACAGGTAGAATTCAGAAGTAATCAACCATACAAAGAAAAATCTACATGATGTTCTGTGAAAGCAGTATTGCTAATGTGACAGACAATGGCAGAAAAATACACAATAGTATAAAACATAATACGCATACAATCATAGTGCAGTAGAGTTTTAACACATAATCCATGGTAAGTGCTACATATAACAGTAACAAGTGGTCAGAGCAAAATTGAAACATTTTGAAGCTGAGGAAGGGGATGTCAAGCACCCTATGGGGGTTTAAAACAGGAACATAGGGCATGTTTGACAAGGAGACTATGAAGCATCTTTTTAAAAGCAATATGACTAGGTGTAGAATGGACATCAAGAGGTAGGGAATTCCAATATTTTGGGGCTAGGCAGGTGAAAGCTGAGGTTCCTTTTAGGGTTCTGCACCTAGGGGTGTATAGTAGAGAGAGTCCAGTAGAGCGGAGGCCATATGTGGGGGACAGAGGTACCAGCATGCCTGCAAGGGAGGTAGGTAGATTAGTTCTAATGTTGTTGCCCAGCAGAGTACCAAGGGTGAGGAGTCAATTGACAGATGGAGAAGGCCATCTAAGGTCTGCATACAGCAAGCAATGGTACTTCAAACATGGGGAAGCCGGGGCATAAATACAGGTACTATTGTACATTGTATCCCATTTAGAGTGGTTTTTGAAGCATTTATGTAGGTAACAGCACCATACGCAAAGGGATGGAAGTAGGATACCCCTAGTAATAGCCAGTCTAGCTGAGGGGGTAAGCATCCGACTAGTCCTGTAAGCTATTCCGAGTTTGAAGTTTACTGACTTGCAGGTGTCGATGATGTGTTACTCAGAGTTGAGAGTTTCATCAAGCAGGACACCTAAATACTTGAATGAGGTTACTTTTGTAAGGGGGAGCCATTTGCACAGGAGACATTGAAAAGGTTGTGGTTTGTTCTAAGTTTGGTTGCAGATCTGAAGAGCATGTCCTGAGTTTTACTTATGTTTAGGATGAGCCTTTTGTTGTGGATCCGTTCCTGCATTATGAGAAATGCAGATGTTAGTCGACTATTTATTTCTTCTATGTCTGCAGAGAAGGTGTAGAGCACCAGATCATCTGCATACAAGACTGTTGAGCACCAAGGGGTGTTAGAAGATATGTCATTTATAAAAATGAAGAAGGGAAGAGACCCCAAGATGGAGTCTTGAGGAACACCAACATTGATAGGCACAGAGTCTGACACCACAGAGTTAAATTTTACTTGTTGTCTTCTATTGCTTAAGTAGCTCTGGAACCAGTTTGTGGCTTGCTGTGAGAAACCAATGAAGCTAAGGCCATCAAGCAGAAGAGGGTGATCTACAAGATCAAACTCCTTTGAGAGGTCAATGAACACTGCACCAGTCATGGGACCGTGATCCATAGCAGTAAGGGTATCATTTGTAAACTGTATCAGAGCAGTAGAGGTGCTATGCTCCTTGCAGAAACCATGTTGAGCAGGTGATAGGGGGTATATTTAGAGAGGAAC
The DNA here is from genome assembly GCA_016271365.2 of Neoceratodus forsteri. Classification (NCBI taxonomy): domain Eukaryota; kingdom Metazoa; phylum Chordata; order Ceratodontiformes; family Ceratodontidae; genus Neoceratodus; species Neoceratodus forsteri. The sequence goes on from CM028137.1 coordinate 518,530,376, forward strand.
TTGGTGACCTATATAGCCACTAATTTCTCGAGTATTTTGTTTAGTACTGACAGAATGGCTATGTGCCTATTATTAGCTATGTCCTTCTTGTCACCTTTCTTAAAGACTGGGGTGACTTTTGCCAGTTTCCACATGTCTGGAAGATGACCATGGCAGAGAGACAGTGAAACGATTTTAGCCAATGGGGCCACAATAAAAGAAGCAGCCAGCTTCAGGAGTTTAGGCTCTAGGTAGTCGGAGCCTACATTAGTATTATCAGAGATTGAGTTTAGTATTTTTAGAGTATCAGCATTTGGAATAGCCTTAAAATAGAAGGGTGGGTGTATGGGCACGTTTGTGTGAGTAACGGGTGTCAGGATGCGATCTGCTGTGAAAGAGGCAGTGTATTTGGTGAGATCAGTAAAGTGTTTGTTGAAAGAATTTGCAATAGTTTTTCCTGTCTATTGTTTTGTATGGTTAAAATGTAAACAAAACATTATGTTTTAAAACAAAAAGGCCCCATCCATTTTAATAGGCTTCTTTTATTTTACAGTTTACTATACAATGTTTATTTATTTTTTTTACAACTACAGTGTTTGCCACAAGAGGCATGAACCTCCTGTGGACGTCTAATAGAATACAGTTATCAACAGCACTCAGATACAAACCTGGTAACTGCAGTTTGAATTGCTCCAGCCCCACTTGCATACTGTGTGACCTTTGGCAAGTCATTTGACCTCCTTGTAGTCCCATACCACATACCTCAAAAGCGCGGACATGGTATGCCTGTACTGGCTAAACAATTTTCTTTTTCCCCTTTTATGAAAGTGTTTCAAAAACACACATTAACTAGTGATTTTTGAATTTTTTTTTAATTTTTACAAAAGCATATGCTTCATGCTTGTCCTCTGTCCAAAGAACGAGGAGAGACATTTTCTTCTAAAACTTCTGCCAGTACTCTTTAGCTTATCTTTTAAAAATGCCAACCGTTGTGTATAATCTTCCTTCACAAAGGTTCATCACCACGGCTTATATTTATTTATTTTTTTTCCCCTGGTGCCATTCACATGTGATTCCCTTGCCAATCAAGGCAATTGGGGGAGAGACATGGAATTTCTAATGCCCCAGCATCCATAACAAGCCGCTTACTTTGACATCTCATAGGAAAAAGACAGCAAGGTCACTTGCTATGCAGTTCTAACTGCTAAAAGGAAAAATATTAGAACTATGTTTTTTTTCCAAATTCACTTACCTAGTGTGCCACTGAAACACACTAGGGGGCATATAATCTAGGAATGACATCCAAGGTCAGTAGAGAGATTCTCCTAATCATTTTGACTTGTTTTAACACTTTTTGTTACAGGCATGGTGTAACTCATTTAACATGTAAATAAAATGTACAGAATTTTGTGTGACTCAGTTAAGACTGTGTTTTTGTAAATTAATACCGAGAGAAAAAAAGGGATGCCTTTTTTGTCTCTGTTTTGATTTTGTTTAATTTTATTTGATTTTTAGAAATCAAGTAAGGTGTGGCTGGCAGCCACAACACCATCTACCCTGCCAATGGCACAGTTGGTAGGGGTAGCCAAAGGCATACATCAGTATAAGGCTAATGCAGCAGCATTCTAAAAATCAATGCTAATCTATCACAGAGAGAACGGTCTACACAACCTTGCTCTTTGTGTTGTGTTTTTATTTTTCTTTATCAGGAAACAAAAGGATCCCTCTAGCCAGGGACTGAAGCAAGACATAAGACTCATCTCTCTGGGGGACAACATTCAATACCCTACAAACCACCTCTCATAATGTATGGAGTAGGCTACTTCAAAATGTAATGTTGTTCATTCAATATCCCACAAGCCACCTCTGGTAATGTATGGAGTAGACTACTTCAAAAAGTAATGCTGTTAAAAGTATAAATAAACATTGGGATACTCTAGGGACACTGCATCAGTATATATTCAGCATACACATTTTAATGTGCTAACTGATTGGCAAATAAAATTTCCAGCATTTTTGTGATTAAATTGCCTGGCCTCTGCTCCAGCATTGGCCAACTCACACAAACCCCTTCCATTACTACAATAACTGAGCTGCCTCTTTCACCAAAAAAGGAGCTCAGTGGAGTATGAATCATACTCCCTTCCAGTGCAACACCTATGGTGGCTGCAAACAACAACAAAAAAATTCCTCTGGACCTGACTGAGCCATAGCTAGCAGATCAAGAAATAAAGGAAGCATATCAATAGCTCCCCAAAGACACAGAAAATAAATGTCTACAAATAATACATTTGTTGTTTACAGTTTGTTTGGTTGTTTTTTTGTGTTAAACATACACAAGCTCCACCTAATGGTACCCTGTCTAGACACTAGGCCCAAGCATAACACACTGGTTTATAAACACACACTGCACTCATAAACCCAAATCCTTGTGCTCAGTTTCCAAATGGTATTATTAGACAGCATTGTGCACTTCATTCCATTGTTAGCACTGCAATGTTTCCAACTGTGGTTCCCCTAACAGAGGAAAAACCCGCCCAATGTCCAATGCAGAAGCACAGACCAACTAGTGGTCTGGTTGCATTATCGCTACCAGGAACCCTTGTAATTAATGCATAATTTATACACATCCATGTGAATTTAAGTCTCACCAGCTACATTATGGCAGAATTTAGATTCTGCTCCAGTACCAACACTTCTAGGTTTCATAGTGCCATGTTACTGAACTTACTTGAAGCATACCAGATACGTACTCAAGATCCAGTAGCAGGGCCACACACTACTTAATACCTAGGAGCATTTAAGCCAAAAAGAACACAGCCAACTAAGAAGTGGTGCCATGCAAATCAGTTGACTCTGTTTAAAGATGTTTAATTATACAACTGTATAACCCCTTCCCCACTTATTGGGGAAGGAACATGCATTTTTAACAGATGGCCTATTTTCTGTATTTAGATATCAAAAATAATAAATGCCAGAATCCATGGATGGAAGGTGATTCTGGGTAGGCCTATTCCAGGCCTACCTACTTATGACCCTGTTGCCGTGCTTGGATCAAGGAGGTCCGATCCAAGAACCTGACCAGAGGAAGACATCTGTTCCAGTACTATGAGACCATTCCCAGATGACTGCACCTTGGAAGGAGACCCTGACCAGAAGGATACAGTTCCACGCCTGGAACCAGAACCGTGTCCTGGTCCATTTCCAGCTCCTGTCCAGGTGATTGGATGGCATTAGCAGCCATCCAATTGGAACGTGAGTGCTCCTTGGCATTGGCTTCCAATTGATTCCTACAGTCTGCTTCTGTGTCTGTTCTAAACCAAGCATAAATCTGATTTCCATGCTGAGATTAGCCAAAAAGGAACTGTAATTACTTTTTTCCTTGACTGTTAAGACCCTTATCCTTCTGTTTAGAGTGTTACATTTAGGGATACTGTTTGATTACACAACTTTTGAAATTCTGTGCTCGCGTCAGCTCCCTACGCGAGCAGACGATCACTTCTCCCTACTAAAATTCCCACTAAGCCTCATCTTATGTCCTCCTTAAATATTACAGAAGCACTCTGAACTGATATGACTGATGTAACATTGAGTACTTACTTGCATTAATTGTTCTTTACTCATGTTATTTGGCTCTATTGTAAATATCTCTGTATGCATTGTACCATTTCACCCGGAGCTAACCAGGTCCATCTTGTAAATGAGCTTGCTCAACGATGTTCGCCTGGATAAATAAAGATTTTGATTGATTGATTGATTGAGGTGAAGTCAATCCCAGGCCCAGTCCCAGATCCAGATGCTCCAGAGAAAGTCTCAGATGACCTCAGAAAGGAAAGAAGTTTTCCCCAATTCATCTTTTTGGTTGACCCATTGGCCTCCAGCCATCCGTCCTAGGCCCAGTTTTAAAATTTTGATTCCCAAATCCTATTGCATAACACATGACAATTCTAATATCAGTCTACAAGTCAATGTGTCTGCTCTTAGCCTGCTTGTTTTTCAACTAAACATTCACTAATTCTAATATACTTTTAAATGACAAATCTTTTAAAGTGGCTCGCCTTAACAAAGGAACTTTTAAAGGTTGTCCAAACACTCAAATCGCTTCTAATGGAACTTTAACAATCCAAAATGTACACTTGCAACACACTGGACTCTACAACATTACCGTTATGGCAAATTCCATTTTTTTGCCTTTGTTTTCACAACAACTCAATGAAGACACTTAGCCAGCTGAACACTATTCTTACTGAATCTATTTACCTTACTGAAATTTCAAAAACTGTTTCTGAAAATCATGAACACTGCCCTATACTTGAACCTGGCACAAAAAGTGGCCTAACTGCTATTTCTGTTCTAGATGTATTAATTAATAATGTACATTACACACATGTGCCTGCAATTTTAAAATGATCTAACTGGAACATGGCTGAATTTGATCATTGCTCCAAAACATTCAGTTCTACATTTCATACAGTAATGCTACTTGACATTATGGCAGCATTTCAAACATGAGTTCAAGACCCTGTAGCAGGGCAGTATTCTCCAGAACACCATGGGGTGTTCAGACCTAAACGTGGAAAAAGAGGGTTAGGTCTGCCTGGTGTGACAGGCTTTTTAGGGTCTGCCACAGGTATGTTTGAGACTGGTTTATCTATTTGGAATCTGGCCAGTTTGGCCAAATTTGGGAGGCATGCTAAACTATTTAATAGTAAGTTACACCAGGATGTAATATAGCCTATGCTACACGGTATTGCTGGCCTTGTACAAGGAGAAAGGTTCACCACACATAATATGCAATTTATTGCTAAGATTTTCAAGCAGACCAAACATAAGTTAATACAGTTGATACACTTTAATAATAGGGAAGCTAGACAACACCACATAGGTAGGGACATCCTTTGCAAGCTATGGAAGCTCTGCGCTCACCACTATTACAAATCTTTTATGAGATTTAGAAATTGGTAAAATCCCAAATCTCATTGATGACAGATGTATGGCCAAGTGGTATTTCCCCATTGTGACAATATAGCATGTACAATGAAGTGCATGGATCATACGGTCACATTTGCCACTGACACTACTGGAAACCTTGGTTATGTTACAGTGCACCCCAACCAGGGCCCCTGCTATAGCAGACATGACTGTGATATAAAAAATGCAATGTTTGTCACATTTACTGTTTCACTGCCTATATTTAATAAGGATACTGCAGTATTTAATAAACTGGTACAGATACAATTACTTGGGCACTTGAAAAAAGACATCTTTTGAGAATGGCTAAAGCTGCCAGATCTCCTTGTTTACTACCATCACCCGAATGCCTGGGTAGCCCCCCATACAGACTGCTACCCTAGAAAGGGCTACCACTACCTGTGCAGGTGTGATATCTTTATCATGGTCACACCTGTGTGTGGATATAAACCAAACTTCGGAGAAGGGTCATCCATTGACCAAGCAGATATAAACTTTGATACAACTGATGGAAACCAGCACACTGTTTCCTCGCCAGCCAGCACTGGTATCCACAACAATGCTAATACTCGGGGTACCATACATGAAGACAAGCCTGAGGGAGGGGCAATCCCTGACTTCAGTGAAGAAAACATTTCTTCAGAGATCTCTTCAATCAAGACTTCAAGCAAGACTCCAATCAAGCACAGCAGCAACACTTTCATCAAGGCTGCTGAAATTTCATTTTCTACTAAACTCACCAACTCCTCAATTTTGTGCCCCATCAGACTTATCAAATGGCTTGTACACCGGAAATTTAAATTACCTACAATTCTTAAGGTTTATACTGTGTGGTTACTAACCATAAGTCTTATGTTTATAACAATATGGTTTGTAATGTGACAACACCCAATTTCTGCTCATAGCTAGGGAACATCTACATAAATTTAAGATAGGTTTACATACACATAAGGCTAGGAGATTATTTATTCTTGCATAGAACCTAGATACAAGCTATGAAACTGCACTGCTTCTTTTTTATTTTATAAAACATACAAAATCCATTAAATAGCTCAAAGTTTGTTGCACAACTAGACAGTACATATATAACAAAGACAATAATAAATAACAAATCTGTCAATAGAGATGCTGTAGAAACTCAGATTATCAAAAAATCTCCTCAAAATAATAAACTGGATATGTCTCTGGGCGTCAGACATCATTATTTTCATTAATAGGAGTTCACAACACATTACAGAAGGGTGTCCATATTTGATAAAATCTGTCAATTTGTTTAGCGTTCAGGTAAAATACCCTTTAAATTTGATGTATAGCTGACATAGCGTTAATCCAATTCCTAAAACTGGGTGAATCCTTGTCTTTCCATTTCATAAATATTATTTTAAATGCACTTATGAGGCCAATATTAATAAGAGTTTGAGCAGAAGACTGTACATTCATAATGGGACCTCCATATCAGAGTAGCATCCAAAACGTATCTTTATAAAGTTTCTTAGAAATAGCCTGGGTCAAAAATTATAATATTAAGTTCCACCAGGTACCCAATACAGGGCACATTATTAGCATGTGCTCTAAAGTGCCAGATGAGTATTGACATCATGGACAGGTATTTGGATTAGCGAGATTCATTAAACTGAGCTGATGGGGGGTATAATATGTGCACTGAAGTATATTAAACTGTATCTGTCTGAATCTGGCTGATTTTAATCCCCAACCCTTTATATTTATAATTTTCTTCCAAAGGGAAATACAGATATTTTGCTGTAATTTCACTTCCTATTTTGATTTTAATTCAATGGACAAAGGAGAAATGTCTGAGATTAGCACTTTATAAATATTTAAAATTAGTTTGTAGGATTGTGGTAATGTTAGGATGTTTTTCAATTTGTTCTAATTTCTCATTTTTCACCAGGCGGAAATATTTCCTAATAAAGTCCCTAACTTGTAAGAAGTCATATAATTGAATATTAGGTAAATTATATATATCCTTTAGGGATTTGAAATCAATAAATTGATCATCCAAAAGCAGTTGATTAATTTCTGTTAACCCTTTGAATTACCAATTTATAAATATATGATCAGAAATTGAGGGAAAGAAATGAGAATTTAAATATAGAGGTGAATGCTTGAAACACAGAGGAGAGCGAACTTTCCCCAAAATTATATGCCAAATATGAAGCACAACTTTGGAGCAAAAGGAAAGAGTTTCTAATTTACGGATATATATGCCAGCATATAAACAATGCTCTAAATTTATATATGGGGAACAATATGCTTCCATATTAAAGGAATAATTGGTTTCAATTTGATTGAACGAGTTATAAGTAGTTGTTAAATTAGCAGCATAATAATAATTCTTAAAACATGGAAGTGCAAGACCACCTTCTATAACTTGGGGTAGAAGTTTCTTTATTTTAAGTCTAGGTTTCTTGCCCTTCCACAAGAATTTTTGAATTAATGCTTCAAGTCCCTTAAAAAATCATCTTTAACAATAATAGGGACATTCTGAAATATAAATAGAAATTTCTGAAGGATATTCATTTTGATGGTATTAATCCAACCAATAAGTCTTAGGAGGAGAATCTCCCATCGCTTAAACATCTCTTTGGTGTCCTGTACTAATGTGTCCAGATGTGAAGCCTGTAGGTTTTTCAATTCACTATCAATAGAGATGCCCAGATAAAGAATTTCTGAGACCCTTTTAATTTTAGCCTCAGAAGGGGATTTAAATGGATCAGTATGACCTTTTGTTTCCATAAGTTCCGACTTATCCTAGTTAACTTTGTAGCCCAAGGCCAAACCGAATTGTGTAATAATTTCATGAATAGGGGGAAGGGAAGAATTAAAATTATTGACATAAATCAATGAGTCATCTGCATACAGACTGATAAGATATTCTACATTGTTTATACATGGACCTTTAATATTTGGTGACATTCTAATTGATAGAGCAAAAGGCTCAATGGCTAAAGCAAAAATAAGTGGGGACAAGGGACAACCTTGATGGGTTCCTCTAGAGAGGGGGAAGGGTAAAGACATTTCTTGATTAGTTTTGATCCTGGCCACCAGGTTGGAGTAAAGCACCCACATCCACCCACAAAAATAGGGACCAAATCCAAATTTGGAGAGAATGGCTTTAATATATTCCCATTCTAGATGATCAGAAGCTTTTTCGGTGTCCAATAACAGTAGTGAAAGATCGGAATTTTTATAGTAGTCAATTAATATTCAGTGTTCTTCTTATATTGGAAGAAAGTGATCTCCCTTTAATGAACCCATTTTGGTCAGGATGGATTAAATAGGGGAGTACTTTCTCTAACCTGGTGGGCAGGACCTTAGTCAAGATTTTAGTGTCTGAATTAATGAGTGAAATAGGTCTATATGAACTAACCAATACTGGATTTTTAAGTTTTTTCGGAAAGACATGAATGTTAGCTTCTTTAAAGGATGGAATAAGTTGTTTTGTTAGAAATATATAATCAAATAATAGTTTGAGATAGGGGGCTAATATGTCCGAAAATGCTTTATATAAATCTATAATAAGATAATTAGGGCCTGGGACTTTGCCAGAGGGCAAAGCTTTAATCACTGCCTGTATCTCAGTTATGGTAATTTCAGCTTCTAGGACTGAAAATTGCTGTAAATCAACGTTGGGAAACCTAAGTTCTGATATAAAGATATGTATGTTCTCAGTAGTGCATGTGCTGTCTGACAAGTACAGTTCTTGATAATAATGTTAGAAAACATTATTAATTTCTATGGGAGAGTTGACAATTTGGCCCAAATGATCCTGTATTGTGGAAACTAAATGATTTTGCTGCTAAGCTCTAAGTTGCCATGATAGCAATTTATTAGTCTTGTCACCAATTATATAATAATTACACTTAGAGTATAATATTTGCCTTTCTGTTTCTTCAGTAAGCAAACTATTCAGTTGTTCTTTACATGTGGCTAGTTCCATAAATATAGTTGGATCATTAGTCTGCATGTGAGTTTTCTCTTTATGAGAAATCTCTATTTCTAGCTCTTGAATTCTTCTGCACCTTTTCTTATTTCTTTTAATCTAGAAGGACGTAACACAATCCCTTATATATGATTTAAATGCCTCCCATAGAGTCCCCATATTAGTATCCTTTGTAGAGTTGGTACTGAAAAAAATATCTATACCTAACCCTTTCTGCTTAATGAAATTAGAATCTTTCATAAGTAATGGATCAAATTTGAATTTAATCAGCTGTGATCTATCTGTATATTGTAAACAAAGCAAAATGGGAGCATGATCTGAGATAATAATGCCACCATGATTAGCTTTAACCACTTGAAACTGGCAAGATTCTGAAAGTAAAAAAGATCAACCCGGGAATAAGAGAAATGCACAGGAGAGTAATACGTAAAATGCTAAGACTTAGGATTCCAAACTCTGCATATATCTATTAAATGAAGTTCTTGCATAAATTGCACAACTGTAGAGGCAGCAGAAGTTCTTTGATCCAGGCAAATGCTTGATTTGTCTAAAGAAGGATTTGAAGCAAGATTAAAGTCCCCTCCTATAATGTAAGGAGTGGGAAAAGAGCTAAGCTGTAAAAAAAAATTGAAAAAAGGCAGGAGAATTTTGATTAGGGCCATATAAATTCCCTATAGTATAAACCTGACCTGCTAAGGTAATATGAGCAATAATATATTGGTCTTCCTTATCTATACTTTGTTTATTAATTTGTAATTTTAAAGATTTTTTAAAGAATATGGACACCACTCTAGAATTATTTTTATATGGCCCATTTATGCCCATTCCCCATCTTTTGGAATGAAATAAAAACTATGTTTGGGGTAAGTGGGTTTCCTGAATAAGAACACAGTTCACCCCCTCTTTATCTAGCCAATTAAATATTTTATGTGCTTTATGATGATCTAACATCTCTTTGACATTCCAGCTAACACATTTCAATTGATTAACCATTCCTTCATAATGAATTTAAAAAAATAAAAAAGAAAAAGAATTGAAAAAAGGAGAAAAAAAAAGAAAAAAAATAAAAAGTGGCAAAAGAGAAAAAATACACAATCTAATAAGAGTTTCCAATTTGCCAACATTTTGTGCAACATACAATTCTTTGAGCATTCCATAGACCATTACATCTAAAAAACAGATATATATCGATTACCCCCACCCCCCCGTTTGCATATTTTATCCCCATGGAAAAATATTATTTTATCTTGGTTATGCAGAAACTCTACACCTACACTATGTTTATACTTATGTTTGGCTTGTAAATTATATAAGGTCAAGAAACAAAACATAACCTTAAGGTTAACAGCACTGAATACACTTTCTCCATTATGATAATTGTAAGAAGGTGCCCAAAGTGAGCAAGACCCATTTATAATAAAGCCAGCACATACCCAGACATATTATCCCCTCCCTCAAAATGTAATCCAGATGGGTGTCATTTGTTCGTTCCCAATACAGCAGAAGCAAGGTTCAAGCCCCAAATGAGAAAATTAAGAAAACATCATTCAAACTGAAAAAATAAAACATAAAAATAATTAAAAAAAAGAGAGAAGCCCCCCCAAACAAACAAATAAAAAAAAAAAACACGCTTATTCACTGTAGTTAATCTAGACTGTAGAAAATCCTGAAGACTGCAGCAAATTTAGCTCAGTTTTGGCCCAAAATTAATCCATCTTAAGCAGTCTAGAAAAAGCCTCAGCCATTCCAAATTGTATATCTGAAATTACATTTCTAAATATTAATGACTGGATGTAGTATGAGTGCAGTCTGAAGATTCATTAACATTTTCGTTAACAGTCAGGGAATGTAAATAAGCTGCAGCTTTCTTAGAGTCTGAAAAAGTTGAAGTTTTGCAGTGGACAAAGATCTGCAGCCAAGTCAGATGAAGCAAATAATGTTTAATTCCTTTCTGCCGCAATAATTCTCTGACCTGGTCAAAAGATCTACGCTGTTGCGTTGTAGTGACAGACACATCAGAGTAAGCAGAAACGCTAAGATTTTCATAAGAAAGACCTTTATTGATTCTAGCATGTTGTAAAATCACTTCCTGGTCCTGAAGGTAGTGAGGCCGCACATATACTGGTCTGATATTTCTTTTATTGGGGCAGTCTGATAGGCTGGAGTCTCCCCCCCCCCCGATGAGCTCTATCGAGCACAATTCTCTCCTCTGGATAGTGATGTTTTAAAGCAGTGGTAAGAAATTTTTCAAAAAACTGCATGGGGTCCTCTTTTCCTTCAATACCTTCAGGAAGGCCAATTAGTTTAATATTTGCCCTTCTTGAGAGACCCTCTAAATCAGCAATTTTGTGTTGAAGCTCCTGTAAAATCTGATTATGTTCAGACTTATTTTTAATGAGGGGAGCCATTTTATCTTCCAATACGCTAATACGGTTTTCAGCTTCTGTGGTTCAAATGGTAAGAGTTTCCATTTTCTGCTGAATGGTACTGAGAACATTTGAAAAGTCTACAAATGAAGATGTAATAGCAGCAAAACCACTTTGGATCTCACTTCGAATTTCCAGCTGAAATGCACTAAGAACATTTAGTGGAGGCATTCCAGTATCATGGTTGCTTATACTGCATGACTTTTGTAAAGTGTCAGACACAGTAAAATCAGCTTGTGTAGAACTCTGTATAGAACTCTGTGAGCCAGCTTGATTAAAGTAAGGCACCCCATGCATATCACCACCAGACTTCCCATTCATTTCAGCCACTACTGTCCCCTCATTAGTTTGTTTCACCTTCTCTCTTGCCGATTCAGACATGAAAACAGTACTGATCTTATCAGTTTCTGGGAATTTAGTAGCTGTAGAGGGCATAGAACCTGATGGTCCCTGATCCTCTTCATCTGTGGTGGAATAATGCATGTCTTCCTGTTCCAGGTGGGGGGCCAAAGATTCAGAATCACAGACTGCTACAGGTGAGGGAAAGTCTGGGATGGGGGATAATTGTTTGCCCACAAAAATTGTAGCCAGAGGAAAATAGACATTCAATTTCTGCTGCTGCACGTGAGTTCATCTTTCACGGGCTTCACAGTTACCGGGAACCTGGACATCAGAATCAGCGATGCAGCCTGAGGAAACCAACTGTTTCCTTTTCTTCTTAAGGTTTCGCTGCTCACACTGGTCTGTCGGTTCCCATGTGGCATGTGAAGAGGCATTTTTGTGGGGTTAGGTAAAGGCATACTTTATATCAGCTCTATGCTGACCAGTAAATAACCTTTTTAGCTCCACTCATAGAAAAGTTTACTGGTGACTACCCACCCGCTGTGACATATCATTCGGTTTGGCTGGATTCATGCAAGGTTTGAAAACGCTTGCACCTCCGCCTGTTGGGATGCTCATGTCGCCATTTTAGATCTGACTCCACCTCCCAAAACTGTACTGCTTCTAAAACATGACCTTTATCCTACATATGATCCTTTAGGCTAGAGACAAAACACCACGAATAATGTTCTAGGCTAGAATTGCACTGCTATTTTGCTGTGATAATGTTAGAAATATAATGATTTATTTTCCCTGGAGTGCCCTCTACAGCTAAGGTGTCATGCAAACACAGCAATAATTAACATGAGTAGACCTTTTAGAGAGCATGATGATACATTTACAAAATGTGTCATCCACAAGAACATGTCATTGACATAAGCGTATTCTTATGACTTGAATGCTGCAATTGTAGCATTCAAAAAGGCAACTGAGATAATACTTTGTTGTCCCCAAAATTGACCAGTAGAAGTAATAGTAAGTGCGATCCTTACATGCACATGAGCTGGTTATCACCAGACTAAGATCTTATCAGGATATAAAACCCCTTTCCCCATGCCCCCTTTCTGAGGAAATCGTAGGCAGACCTTGCATGACACTGCAGTGTTCGAGAGAACCAGACTCCTGGGTACGTATGTTGTGTAATTAGTATGCAGTGTATAATGACTGTCCCATAAGGCAAGCTAGTAAAATAATAAAAGAACCTTATGTTGCTTTTATATTCGCTTCCATTTCTTCTTATTGTCTTTTCTTTAGTCCTAGAATCTATACGATGGGTATTGTATGTTTTGTTATGATATAGTGATCTCCTGACATTCCCCAGAAGGGTTATGTTTCCCTGCAGGTAATCAAGGGTTTATTAGATTATAATAACAAAGTCAGAGGGTGTCCAACAGATCCTAGCAAAATACTCAATGCAGCATTTTCCCATCATGAGTGGGTCCACTGCCTAGTTATCTGAGGAATGCCCGCGGAGGGAATCCTGGATATCCCTGCTTCTAGCTGAAGCTGCAGCTGTGAGGCTCCAGTCTACATCTGGCAGACTGAAGTCCCCCACCAGCAGCATTTCCACCTTTTCTGCCATATTGCCTGTGGCTTCCACCAGTACATTGTCTAACTCCTCCCCTGTGCTGGAGATCTGTAGATCACACCAGTGTGAACAGTGGCTCCATTACTTGTCTCCAGGGTGACCTACATTACCACTGCCCCCCCAGCATTCCCTGTATCTCCTTCACTTTTATATTTTACATTACATAAAGCACCACCCCCTCATCCTTCCCACCCTGCTCTTTTTGAACACAGTATAGCCTGGTATGGCCATGTCCTAGTCTTGGTTTTCAGTTCACCATGACTGAATAATGGCCACAATATCTAGGTCAGCCTCTGCAATGATGGCCTCCTGGATCAGAATCTCATTACCTAGACTTTGAGTATTCAGATGCATGGCCTTCCAGATTTTGTTACCACTCTGTATCACTTGGACACTGAGAAGTTCAAGACAACAAGATGAAATCCTGAACCTGAAAGACTGGAAGCGATCTGTTCTATCCAGATAGTATTTCTGGAAAAGACCTTGAAAAGTAACACCAACCCTTCTCCAAAAGATGCAAAGGAGAAATTAAATCCTTGTTTTACCTCATCCAAAATTTAAGATTGAGCTGGACTAGCACAAATCCAATATCCCCTAGTAAAGCCCTATGATCTCACAGGGCTGTCTGCAGATGAAGCCTGTTGCAAAGAAAAACCCCTGTATTTGTATATGGCTCCAATACTCCACAACCAATAAGAATTAACCTGATTCCTGATGGTTTCTTCCAAGGGTATATTCTAATACACTTTGTTCAATATCTTTTCACCTATAGAGAGTTAACCCAAAGAATTACACATTGAATCTGAGCTGTCAAATGATTATCTGCCAAATTAGGGACCACCAACCCCCATCTTCATTTAGGGGATTAAAGCACTTTTAATTTAACTCTTGGGCACTTATAAGACCACAAAAAATTTGAAAACAGTTTTTTTTCCATTCTTTATTTTTTTATTTGTTTAACTAGGAGAGACACACTAAACTGAAAGCTTGTTTACAGGTGCAACCTGGGAGCACACAGATATCAACTTCTTCATAGGGCTCTGACCCAGAATAGCCTTAAAAAGGTACAATAATTTAGGTAAAGATGACATTTTAAGCATTGCCAGTCTAGCAATCGTGGAAAGACCAAGGACTTCCCAACACTTCAGATCTGCCTTAATGGCCTAAATCACAGAGTTATAGTTGTTTAAATACAAATCCCTTTTATTCTTCCCTATTGACACCTCTAATTATGTTAAAGCAGCTTCTCCCACTGAACCCAAGAATCCCTTTTTAGCTCTTCAGACAGATCAGGGTTTAAAACCATAATCTTTGCCTTGCAGACATTCAATGTATACCACCAAGAGAAAGCCAACATTTTCCTGACCCTACCAGTCCCTCCTCAGGGAAGCCTCTGGGGTGTCCAACAAAGCAAAAGTGTCATCTGCATACAAGGCCATCTTCTGAGACTTAAAACCTAAATGTATACTCTTTATGTCTTCTTGCTGGTGGATCCATTGGACAAGGGATTCAAACTGCAAAGCAAACAATACTAGAAAAAGGGGGCAGCCCTATCTGATTCCCAGTAAAAGGTTAAAACGCTGAGTCAGAGTGAGTTTTAGCACTCTAATATAAGCCTTGGGAGCCTTATATAATTTATCACTATAACCTACAAAAGTATCCCAAAAAACAGATTTAAATAAAGTCCAAAACAGAAAATGTCATGTCACCTTATCTAAGGCCTTCTCAATGTCATTTCCCAAGAAAAATCTAATTTTAGTATGAGTGATATGGTTCTCTATGTGTACTGTTTATCAAAAATTGTTTGCAGCCTGCCAAGATAAAATAAAACCCATCAGGTCCAAAAGAGTCAAGGGAGAGATTAACTGCTCCAAGCAGCATGCTAAAATTGCTGTAAGGACTTTATAATCAATATTTAAAATATAAATTGGATGATAGAAGCCACATTGCTCAGGATCCTTTTATTCATTAGGGATCACAGAAATCATGGCATATTCTCAAGAAGGGCCAGAGCACCCACACCTCCTAAGACATATCAAAATGCACTAAGAATGCAGTCACCTCACCACCTCTTAAAACGATTGACAGAATTTGGGCAAATAACATAGAAACATAGACTGTGTCAGCAGAGAGTGACCCAGAGGTCTATTCAGTCTGCCATTTCCCTGCCTAGCTGATTGCATGACCTAAAGCTAGACTGGATTTAGAGATCTGATTGCTCTAGTGGCTGATTGTCACCGCTTTTCCAGGTATCCCTTCCATTTTTCTGTCTATGGGTCCCACTGTTCCCTTATATTGGTCTCTCTCAGGTTTAAAACCCTGACAGTCTTGGCCTGAAACACCTCTCTGGGCAGTTTATTCCATTTGTCCACCACCCACTCTGTGAAGAAGAACTTCCTTATGTCCCTCCTGAATGTCCCCCACCATTCTCCACCTTGTGGCTTATAGGTGCTGTGCCTTCATTCTTCATGAACAAGCAATTACAATCCATCCTGTTGATTCCTCTCAAGAACTTACAGTATATGTTTCAGTCATATCTCCCTTTTCCATCTTGGCCAGCAGTGTATACATGTTAAGGTCTGCGAATCTTTCCTCATAAGACCATCCCTGCTGCCCCTGGACTATCTTTGTTCCCTCTTTTGTATGATCTGTATGTGGTACTCATCTTTCTTGAGGTGTGGACTTGAATGCAGTGCTTCAGGTATGGACTTACCAGGGACTTGTACAGGAGCACTATCACCTCAATCCACCTACTATCAAACCTCCTTCTTATACAGTACATCCCAATATCCTGTTTGCCTTCTCATGTGCTTTACTGCACTGTATAGTGGATTTGAGACTATCACTAATGATGACTCCCAGATCTCTCTCCTCAGTTGTTTGCACCACCAAGCAGAGACACATAATAGTCGAATATTTCACAGTTTGCCCCTTGCTTTTTTCACTGCCACATGCTGCAGACAAGATGGCAGATTGACTGTCCTAAGAGAAGGACAGGCTGATCATGGTGGAACTTGGGCAACCCAATCACCATGTTTTTAAGTGTATCGTAACTTACTACATTGTTCAGAAAAACTCTAGGCTTTTTAATTTGTTCTGTTAATAAGCTACCTTCAGGGAAGTCTTTCCTTTTCAACCTTTTCAGATATAGTGACACAGTGCTCTTTGTGAATTTCCTATCTGGTTCCCCAGTGAAAAAGAAAGAGAGAGAAAGAAAGAGACATGGAAAGCAGACCTGGTGATCTGGAGTGGTGCAGGAGCAGTGTGGGACCAGAAGATGAACCTGGTGAGCACAAGAGCCCATTGAAACTCGAGCAGCTGGAGAGACTAATTCAGATTGTGTTCAAGAAGTTGATGTGCTAGGTCACCAGAAGGGTATCAGAAGGGAACCAGAAGGGAACAGAAACACTGCTGGATGGAGATTTGCATGCAGACCCAGGAGTGAGAGAATATTGAGGCTGGGTGGTGAAGCTGTGGGTTCAAGCTGCTCAGCAGGATTAGACAGCACTACCACTGTGCCTGTGGGCTGGTCAATATTCACCACTTTGTTTTATTTGAACTGTATTCAGTGGTGGCTTTGATGTTTGTCTTTTACTTTTGGATTCCTTTTTATGTTGGCTTGTGTGCATGCGTAAGCAACATTTTGCGGTAGTAGCACTGTACTAGCACTTTCAAAGGTGTGTCAGTGTTGTGGCGAATCCAGGGGATGCTTTAGTGGGTGTGTCCCTCAGCTGCCAACCAGTGAGCATGCTGCCAATGACAGCAGTTTCAGAGAGTGCCACCAACTGGAAAGAAATCCACCTCTGCAATGAGAGACAGGCTTGTTATTGTAGCGGCAGATCTGACACGCCTCCATTACGTGCCATTCCTGGTGAAAAATTTCAATAAACATGGTGGTGGCTCTTGCTGACCACCTCTTGCAATCCCTATAAAGCCAAATTTTGGGATGCCCAATCCCCCTTCCGGCATTCTCCCTCCCCAGTTCTATTTGTTTGCTGATGGGGGTACCCTATCCCCATCAGCATAATGCCTCCCCAGTTTTATTTGTCTACCAATGGGGGTGCCCAATCCCCCTTGGCATCTGACCCCCCCAACACAGACATGCTTTATTTGCTGATGGGGTGCCCAGTTCCCATTGGCTCCAGTCCCCCCCAAAAAACAACAGGTGGAACACTGGGAGCCCACCCTAGTGTGCCCAAATGTCTTAGTGTCACCTGGAAAAACAAAAACCTTCACCCAAAGTTTTTTTTCCCATTAAAAACAAGAAAACGGTTCCTTGTTGTCCGCGGCACCCCTCCCCGCACCCATCCTCTGTGCACCCCACCTCCCCACACCCCCTCACCCCATACTTACCTCTGGAGGTTGGCGTGGTGATCTTTGGTGGAGTGGGAACACAGCTGCACTCTTCAAAGCCAACCGTGAACTAAAGAAATGCTGGTAAGCTGTATAATGGCGTAAATGGGGGGGGGTTCAACTTAGGTGGATATCTCGGCCATTTTATTTTGACTTTTGGCTCCAAATTTTCAACATTGGGTTCTTGGGACCCCACCTCATGAAATCAGTCACTGTCATTTCGTTATTCTGTCCCGAAAGGTGATTTCATGGTCACTGCATGGAATCACCTTTCAGGACTGATTAATGAAACTACAGTACCACTGTTCATGGGGTGGGCTCCCAAAAAGCCTATGTTGCAAATTTGGTGAAAATAATTCCCAAAAATTATTGTGTTATGAGAGTGCGTTTAATATTTTCACTCCAGATTTTCAACATTGCCATTTTTTTCACATCTCCTTATGAACAGTACAGCTGTCATTATTCACATCTTGCCCGAAATGTGTGTTTGCACATGTGGCTTACAATGGTGCGATCGCTGTGGGAAATCAATGTTCGGGAAAGATTAAAAAAATCACAGAGACACTGTTCATGAGCAGAGGTCCCAAAATGCCTATGTTTAAAATTTGGTGAAAAATTCCAAAAAATGACTATGTCACGAGTGTGTGTTGCGCAGTTTCCACACATGCTGGTAACTTTGAGAATTTTTAAAATTTTCATTCCAGATTTTCAACATTGCCATTTTTTCACACCTCCTTATGAATAGTACATCTGTCATTTTTCATATCCTGCCTGAAATGTGTTTTCACACCTGTGGGTCACAATGGGCAAGGTCGCTGTGCAAAATTAACTTTTGGAACAGAGTACCAAAATCACAGTGTCACTGTTCATGAGGAGAGGTCCCAAAATGCCCATGTTGAAAATCTGGTAAAAAAAATACCAAAATTGACCGCAGTACGGGCGTGCATTGCGCAGTATCTACGCACATTCGTAAGTTTGCACATTTTTCATATTTTCTCTCCAGATTTTCAACATTACCATTTTTTTACACCTTCTCGTGAACAGTACAGCTGTCATTTTTTGCATCCTGCCCAGAATGTGTTTCCGCACCTGTGGCTCCCAATGGCATAGTTGCTGTGCGAAATCACCTTTCAAGATTAATTAACAAAATGATAGCACCACTGTTCATGAGGTGGGGTCCCATAAAGTCTCTGTTGAAAATTTGGAGTGAAAATGCCAACAAAAACCTGGGGCATTAAGGTTTCCAACCATATACCCACCCTGTACAGACTGACAGGCATTGGGGACGTTACTTGGGTTCGTCGGTCATAATGTTCACAGAATTCTACCCCCACCCCCAACCCTACAGCCAATGACAAGCTTTGAGGTGTGCCTTGGGTTCCATCACCCTAATGTTCACCCCATTCTCCTATATTGCACCCATCTCAGCTTATTTCCTTATAGAATGGGGTTAGCATAAAGGCCGAAGACCCTAATGCACACCCCAACACCTGTCACTCTCTGTAGGGTGAGGTGAGATAGAATGGCATCAGCATTATGGGTGACCAAAAGCCACACTCCTAACATCTTTCAGTCTCTGTGGCGTGTGTGTGTGTGTGTGTGTGTGTGTGTGTGTTGGCATTGCTTCAATACTCCACTGCCATTCCTATTTTGCATTTCTAACTCCTGCACTACCAATGCCAATGCCATCAAGCCAACATTCAGCATTGACAAATGTTGTTTATATTTGATTGTAAATCAAGATTTCCCAGGGTTATTCAGGTGTATGCATCATATGATGATGAGTGAGCAATTAGAGCACATGTTGCTCTGAGCCCTACTTTTCCATTACCAGATGAAGGAATCAATGGGAGTGAGCTGCAGATTGACAAATACTTTGCATTTGAAAATATACATAGCTAGCTGAATCTTTCTTTTATTTTTACTAATTCTGATAAAATATAAACTCCATCTTTGTTCCTCACTGACAGCTTTCACTACTTCAAACTGGGACCCATATTTGAAATAGCGAGCCAACATGTTGAGCCTGGGCTCATTCGGGGTGGACCACCCATATTAAATTTTACACCTGCCCTTGCACAAGCTATGGAAATGTAAATATGGATGCCAATATACAGCTTTTGGTAATATTAGCATAGACCCACCAATAAGTTAAAGGTTGAATTGCCTTTGGAAGTGCTATTACTTTTCTGTTACTAGTCTGCATATTTAACTGCTAACTGTAATGTTAATAATTTAATTTACTAGCTGTGCATGCATATCTCATGGCATATACTTATTAAGTGGGTTCATTGTGTAATATATTACTCCACCAACTATTAGCCACTGAATCCATGTTAGTACCCCCATGTGTTATTCTTTTAGTTTTAAGGAAGCAGAGTTTTATTGCTGATGTGGAAGGCTGAATTAGCAGTATTTTACTTAATTTTTATGCAGGAAGACTAATTTCTCCACAGACTACAGATTCTTGTTTGCTTGAAGCACCTGTAAAACATGAACTACTTGAACATAGAGTATTTCTAAATATGTCCAGACACTGATAAATATCTCTTGCACTGACTTTCCTTTACCTCAGGAGAACTTTGAGGAAAACCAAGCTGTAGCACCATTTTAACTAGTTTAATTATTTTCAATATTGATAAAAGTCAAGAAAGTACACTGGACTTAAGCCACGGTGTAGTACATGCTATCTGGACTGCTCATAAGCTACTACTAGACCCAATCAATATTGGGTCTTGTTTGAGGCTGTTTCCAGGTTTGCCACTATAACTTAGGAAACATGCCCAGGAGAAGTATACAGAATCAGGATTGTTTACCCTCTACTACCAGTGATAACTAACTTTTGATGTTTTTAGAGTGCATGGTCTTTTTATTTTGTTACTAAACATTTTAGCCATACGTTCCATTTTTAGAATCATAAGGTGTCTTGTGATTGTTTAATACTGTACTAAGGTGTAACTTTGGTGTGTGATACATCAAGACCTCATCTATTCCCTATTAGGCCTACTATAAGTGGGAAATTCATTGTAGCTCCGAGCCACCCTGCCTCCCCCCCCAAAAAAGATAAAAAATAATTGCATTTTCCTGGGTGATTTAAATATAGTGGACTCAACCCCAATAGGTTCTAAAAATGATCTTCAGCCCGTGGAAGAAATAAATCAGGCACAAGAAAAAAGGAGCCTATCGTCTGTCTTCTTGGAGGAGCAGGTAAAAATATTAGGTAATCCCAATGTAACTAAAAAATTACCCAAGAATATAATCAAACAAAAGAATGAGCAAGCAGGTAAAGAAATAACAAGGCAACAAAAAATAATAATAACATAAAATAAGAAGAAATGCACCTCAATTCAAAAGCAAACAAAAAAGAGGCTATGACAGACTTTATTTTACAGATTAATGCATGCAGACAGAAAAAAAAAGATAAAACAGAGTTGCAGAAAGGAAACATAGAAACATACAAGACGATTCATTAGGTATCTCAAAGACTCAGGAAATAAAAAATAACTGGAACTCTTTAGTTCTCTTAACTAGTCAGAAATTCGTGTAACTCTCTGATTAGAACATGGGAACTAGATTTCAGTGATCATCCTAGGATTAATACACTAGCATTCCTGAATATTGTATTTGAACAGTTAAACCAACAGATGGAAAATATAGCTATTCACACAGAACTTTTAAATCATTGCCGTACTAACTTATCTAAATATAGTTTGAAGGTGCTGACTCACTCTATTCTATCTAATATAGTAATTTTAGAACCAATAACTGAAATCAAAGCCAATCATAAACTTTTAAAGAAAGATGTTTCAGACTAAACAACTTGCAGCAAAAAATAAAATATTTACAAAGTGGCAAAGGAAGTCAAAAGTTATTCTCAATAGTAATTATTCCTGACTCACCTATAAGAAACAAAATGGAAAAAATGGAAAGAGATCAAAAAGAAAGCAAAAGAAATAAGAGGTAAACATCTTACACCTTGATGAAAATCAGAAATCATACAAATCTCCCCCACCACCAAATGAAGTGCAGCATCAGAAAAAGGAAGACATGGGAAATGATCATAAAGAAAGGAAGTGGTATAGGACAGAGAAGGAACATAGAACTGATGAAACACCAATTACGGAAGGGGGCTTAAAACAAATATAAAAAATTCAAACCTTAGAAAATAATAAATGTGAGAACCATCCACTATTTAGGGAAGAGCAGAACCCAGGAACTACTGCAGCCACAAAACAGATAAATAGTGCTTAGGATACTAGTAGAAATAGTAAAAGATTCTGAGGAACATACATATATTAAATTGACAGGCAATGAAACTATAGTTTGGATTAATGGAATTTACCTTAAACAAAATGAGACAAGACTCCCCCTTACGGAACTAATCCTAGTTTTATTCCTGGCAGAACTGGGAATTAACAAAGCCAAGGAAAACATGCTAACAGTTTTCAGGGATACAGATTACCTTCCTTTACCTTTACCTGTACATGTAATGGTTATTAAGATGGGCCTTGCCAAGCAAATCTGGTTTAAGACAAAAAGACTCTCTCTGGATTAGAATTAGCCTCCAGAGTACCACGGTGTACAATTGATAAAATTATCTTTAATATAGAACAAATAAGAGCACAAATTGAACCAAAAGTGCTTCAGTATGCACCAACATCTTTGTAATTGATTTTTTTTGAGAAAGCCTCTTTGCCTATAACAAATGAACCAAACTTAATTCAATAATTCTCTTCATGTTTGGAATGGAAAGATTAACACATAAAAATAGTTCTTCGCTGCATTCAGCAGTCTGCTTCTTAGCATCAGACATCTTAAAAGTTGAAAAAGGACAGGGGGGCATTGAAAAGACAATTAGATTAAATGAATGCCTGCAAGGGGACCAGATAGATCGTTATGTAAAAAAATCCGAATTTGGCCAAAGTTTACTTGGAAATACTCTAAAGTTGGCTCACTTAGATATACTGTACTCATCACAGATCTTAATAAATTACCAAATTAATAGAAACTGACAAGAATGAACTGCAACTCAGTGTCATAAACGAGAACTTAAACACCTCAGCATAACTAGATAAACTTTTATTTACACAAATAGGATTTGTTAATTATGGAATATTGCTGGCCCTTATAAGAAAATTAAAGATAATGAAGGGGTGCCTTTTTAACTAAATTTACTGCAATGTGTTTCCAAGAGGAATGGCATCAAGATAAGATTAATTTAAATGGATGTGAAACCATTTTTGCCCTGGTGATTAAGTGTAGCAAATTCTGAACATATATTGGAGGCCTTGCCCCTAATGTCAAGATTAGGCCTGGAATAAAAATGTAGGACAACTTTAAAGTAGAAAAGAACTATATAATTACTGTCTTACAATGTCCATCATTCATACTGATTAATATTTATTTTCCCTCAAAATGATCCTCACAATACTCAGTATATGGGGTTTCATTGATTTGGACATTGAATTGGCGTTGTTAAAATTTCCCTCAGCGTGCATTTAAAATGCTGGTGATTTTAGTGCCAGACTTGCAAATTTTGATAACATAGATTTCTTGGAACCATATATGGATCTTGTGAATGTCCCTAGGAGGTCAAATTCCAATGAGATTAAAAATGAAACAGGCAGGAACCTAGAGGAATTTATCCGAGTATATGCACTACTTATGTTAAATGGAAGACTTAAGGGGGATGATTTAGGTGCTACGACATATTTTGAAACCAATGATCAAAGTACTGTTGACTATGTTCTTTGTAGTCTAAACAGCTTTTCTGTGTTTGTCTCCTTGATACTAGAAATCAGAGCAGAAAGTGATCATGTACCATCATTGTTAGAAGTTTTGACAAGTAATAAGAAAAACACTATACAAAGTCCGTCAATCAATACTACCTTAAATATAAGTGACAACACAAGATAACATTTGGAAGGTTTAGTTCTTGACAAAATTATTAAGGTGCTTTATGGTGAAGAAACTGGCCGTATGTTACAATTTATTCAAAAATCCACAGAAGTAGAGAAAGCCTCAGAAATGTTGGAAAATTGTTTAAGTTATTATGCCTAATCTTATATACCAGTAACACAAGAAATGCAATGAGATCTAAATAGATGGTTCGATAATAAATGTAAGGATACTAAAATAAATTCAATGAAAACAATAAGGTGGACAAAAGCATCCATCCAGGTTTCAATTTAATTGTTTAAATAACAATATAAAACAATATATTTCCTTTTTAAAAAGGAAACAGCAAATTATAAGAAGGCTAGATGGCAGAAAATCTTGAATACTGTTAATACAAATGATACAAAGCATTTTGGATGTTAGTTGCAAAAGGTACAAATATATATCAATCCTGTCTTTCAGTATGTATTCCAGAAGAAACACGGGGAAACATTATAAACAATATATTCTCAAATTCACAAATCTTACCTGAGAGCTCGGAAACTAACATTTAATTGGACACCTTTTAATTTTTTTCATTAGCTTAAGTTGAGGATGCAATTTTGACCTTTACCTCTAACAAAGCACCTGGCCCTGAAGCCATACTATGTGAATTATATATGAAAAATTTAAACCATGAGGTTTCTATTTTGACAAAATTTTTCAACAACTGCCTTAAACAGAGACTCATACCATCTACTTGGATTTTTTGTTTTATTGTTCTTATTCATAAAAAGGAGTCCTGTAATTACAGGTAATTTTCTCCCTTTTAACTGTCTCATTTCTTTGTCCAAAATGTTCAACAAAATTCTTTTAGCTAGGCTAACCGAGTAATTGAAACCAAGCTGGATTTAGGTGTGGATTCTTGACAACTGATAACGGGTTGGATTTTCAACATGAAGTGGGACTAAGTCCCACATCACAACTGCAGTTCTGGTCCAAAATCTCTGCAGCTGCAGTCCACAAACTGCCATAAATCACAGAGTCAGTCACAAACTGGCTTCACTTTTGCAAATACCATAGTTGTGGAAAAAACTGCGTCTCTGTAAGTGGAGATCTGCTCTCACTAGTTTTTTCCTCGCAGCTGCAGGAGTTGCCATGGCTTTGAGAATTTAGCCCAACATATTTGTCTTTACACATTTACTGGAAAATTATCAAACTTTAAAAAAATAAAGCTTTATGAATTGTTTGTAGAATTCTCATCAGCTTTTTGTTCTATCAATAGAGGAAATTATGGGCCATCACAATGGATACAGGCATAGAACATTCACTGGTAATACTGATTGGGCAGTTATATTCAAATAATACAGCTTTATCTAGGTATGACAATGCAGGGAACCTTTCTGAACTGTTTGCAGCAGACAGAATCAAACAAGTATGTCACTTAGCACCAATCTTGTTTAATATATATGCAAGCTCCCTACCGGAATTTGATTCAGAACAAATATATGATCCACCAAAAATGAAAAATAGACCATGCTACATTTCAGCATATGTGTATTATATGGTCCTTCTTTTCCTCTCACAAAATCATTACATTTAAAACTAGTTGTGACAAAGTGGAACTTAAAATCAACCCAAATAAAGCCAAGATCTTGATATTCATTTCTTATAATAAAACAACAACAACAACAACAAAAAGGCATCTCCTTCTAAGCTAATGAAAAAATCAAGATAGTGAAGGAATACATATATTTAGGAATAAAACTTACATATAATGGAAAATAGACCCAGCACACAAAAGGCCGATCTAATAAGGTCAAAATATGATACAGGCTTTGTTAAAATGTAATCACAGTTATGGTGGAAATGCATTTGACTCTGCTTTAATAGCAGGTGACATGAAAATTAATCCAGTCCTGCCTTATGGTGCTGAAGTATGGGGCATAACATTCTCAAAAGAAATATAAATGCCACTCTTTTATTACTATAAAACACTTCTAAGAGTGCCATTATCAACTTCAATGGCAGTGATTGGATAGAATTGTGCAAGACAGCTCTTCAGTCTCGAATCAAACTTAGATTAATTTCACACTGGTTAAGAGCCATTATTAATAATTCTAACACATCACCAAAAGAATGTCTACTAGAAAAGATAACCTGGCTAAACTTGTACAGATGCTCAGCATGGCTAGCAGAACTTCTTCAGCTTCGGTCCAATATTAATCTTTACCATCTGCGGACGGATTATACTAGGAAAACAAAATATTGCTTTGTCTTATTGGTCACTTATTAAAAAAGAAACTCTTCAAATGTGCGCAGAAGATGGATATTGATAATCTTAGAGAACTAAAATGTGTACCATGGTTCAAATTAAATAAGATCTCACATGGTATTGAGGAATATTAATTATACATAGATACATAGACAGTGTCAGCAGATAAGGGCCTATGGCCCACCCAGTCTGCCCATTTGAGCTTGTAAGTTCAGTTTATGTTTTCCTAGAAGTCTGTTGCCCCTTACTCCTGACCTCCAGAATTCCTTTATGTCTATCCCATGCATTCTTAAATCCTGTGATTGTTTCAGCCCCCCACCACTTCTTCTGGCAGGGTGTTCCACTTGTCCACCTATTACTGCCTATTGACTCAGACTTAAGAAGATCCATCATGTTAGCTAGGATCAAATTATTACTGTCAAAATTTCTAGACTATAAAAATAAAGTATCTTCAAATTCATTAAGTTCACTTCTTGAGCCAGCCCAGTGGTGTGGAGGGCTGAAGCACTGGATGCTTTACCTCCTGCCACGCTGGTGACCCAAGTTCAGATACAGGTTCAGGTTGCTTGGGGGCCAGAAGGGAGAGGAAGGATTGAGCATCCCTAGGGCAGCTCTCCCTCCTTGGGGAGAGGGGGTCAGTGTGGCGCAGTGCTTGACTGCCACCCAATGGAAGCTGGGCAGCATCACATGTGATACCTTCAAGAAGGGAAGGGAACCCACTTTCAGGATGCTAGAGGCGTCTCCATGGAGATGAAGCTTGCACATCATGCCCATTACACGTCCGTGGGCCCAGGGTGAAAAACAGGTGGAAAACACCCCAGGTGGCAGGATGAAGCTCAACCCTTTTCAGGCACTACACCAGTGACCAGGCACCACCACAAACCTTGTGGCTGAGGACATCAGTGTAAGGTAAGTCCCGGGGAAGCCAGCTGATGGGGTGGGGGGGGGTCAGTCAGAAGGAGGCAGCTAGGGAGAACAGGAGATAAAATGCATACATAAAGAAAATTCACTTCTGGGATGTTCATGTAGAATAGGATTCACAGAATCTCTGTATCATGTAACAATTCAATGTGCACTATAGAAAGAATGTAGAAATCACTTTATTGTAAATATCTTGAACAATTATTCAGTTGCCTCTATGATGTCCTGTTCAGTTTGTTGCATCCTATAACCAATAATGATGCTGAAGCAATTGTTAAATTCTATTCTGCTGTAATGAAAAAAAGAAAGAGACTAGGTTAAGTACATAGTTGGGATGGAGTTACATGAAAATAATTTTTTTGTTATGATAATAGCTTCAATCTTTATAGTGATCATCTTACCTGGGCTGGTTTCTGGCAAGGTTCATAAAGTTTACCAGTTCTCCCCATTAGATTTAAATGTCCTAAATATGGGACATTTGCTAATGCCTCTCTACCCATCTTCACCCTTTATAAGGTGCTATGAACTATATGCACTTTATGAAATGGTAGCGACAATAGACTGTGTTCAGATGCTACCTGAAAACTTCTTTGTACCAATGTGACCGTCTTTATAATGATTGTCTTTCCAGGGTAGGTTTCTGGCAAGTTTCCCCAAGTTTACCAGTTCTCCCCCAGTAGATTTAACTGACCAAAATATGGGGCCATTTGCTAATGCCTCTCCATCTGTCTTCACCCTTTATATGGAGTTACAAACTATATGCACTTTATGAACTGGTAGCTAAATGGTTTATGTCCTGATGTTACTTGAAAACTTTTTTTCATTGTTTACCAGGACCTCCATGTGAATAAGCCTGCTCAATGGAGTATTTCCTGTAATAAACTTGAATTGTATTGAACTGGGCTTATGACCTGATAGATAAGGATATCAACTTGGTTTACAATAAATTTATGTTAAAAATAAACACTTGTATAAAACTTTGGGTCCCCAGTAGAAAGAAATATATCAAAAACAAAACAGCCCCCTTATGGTGGAATTATAAAATAAAGACAATTTTAGCTAAGAAACACCGTTTATACAAGAAATATAAAAACAAAAAAACAAGTGAAAACTGGAATAAATACAAGCTGATATCAAACAAAAGTAAAAACATGATTATAAAAGAAAAAAAAACATCTAGAATTAAAATTAGCTGTTAATGTTAAAGACAACAAAAAACCTTTTACAACTATATTGGTTCTTTAAAAAAAACAGTCCTACCATAGGACCATTACAGTCATCCCAACAACTAATTACTAACGAAGTTGAAATAGCCAATAAAATGAACGGTTAATTTGTAAACATTTTTCAAAAAAATACAACAAATCCAGTAATGGAGCATACTATAACATCATCTTTTTCATACATAACAGAAGATGAAGTTAAGGAAGCTATTGATAAACTAAAAAACAGCGGTTCCCCGGGTCCCGATGTTATCCTTCCACTGTTTATCAAAAATTTAAAAGATCAACTAATTGGGCCATTAACTTTGTTATTTAATTTGTCAGTCTACACAGAAAAAACAGTAACAAATTGGAATAAAGCTATCGTTATACCTATTTTTAAAAATGGCAATAAACACCTTTAGCAAAACTACAGACCAGTTAGTTTAACTGATGTTATGTGCAAACTTCTAGAAAGGGTACTTAAGGGTAGAATTACTGATCATCTTGACAAAAATAACATATTGTTCATTCATCAACTTGGATTTATAAAGAACTGATCATGCCAAACAAATTTACTGTACTTTTTGGAACCAGTGAGTAATGCATTAGATAAGGGATTCTCAGAGGATGTAATTTTTTTAGACTTTTCCAAGGCTTTTGATTTGGTCTCAGATGGGATATTAATATCCGAATTAGTCAAATTAAAACTAGATTCTAAAATTATAGGCTGGATTCAAGCTTGGTTACTAAACAGAACCCAACAAGTGTCTGTTAAGGGTTATCTATCTAATCCAGGCCAGGTCACAAGTGGAGTTCCCCAAGGATCTGTGTTGGGCCCAACCTTGTTCAACATTTTGATCTCTACAACGTGTCCCCTTAATAATTCCTGCTGGTTAGTAAAGTTTGCTGACGACTGCAAAATAGGCTATATAATAAAAGATCAAAACGATTATAATGAAATGCAAAAAAACCTGGACCATTTAGTAGATTGGTCCATAGAAAAAAGTCTTTTATTTAATAAGACCAAATGCAAGGTGATGCACTTGGGGAAAAATAATCCTTGTTATCCTTACAAGATCAATAAGACTTACTTGGAAAAAATTACTTATGATAAAGACTTAGGTGTTATAATTTCCAACAACTTTAGTTTTAACAAACATACAATTTCAGCTGTCAAAAAAGGAAACAGAATTCTAAATTGCATTTTTAGAAATATTAAAAGCGGGGAGGCCAAAGTTATACTGCCTTTGTACTCAAGTTTAGTAAGACCCCATCTAGAATACTGTAGTTCAGTAGTATCACCTTACTTAATCAAAAACCAAAAACTTATAGAAAATATTCAAAGAAAAACAACTAAGAAAATAAATGGATTGCAAAATTTAGATTACGAAAGTAGACTAAAAGATTTAAATCTCTATTCTCTTAATTATAGGCAACTCCGTGGTGATTTATGTCTAACTTATAAAGCCTTCCAAAATGACTTAATGTTTGAAACTATTGGTTTAGAAAGAAATATAAGTAACAAAAATACCAGATCTCATACACAAAAACTTAAAGGAACCCCCAATAATACTGTAAAAAGAAACAATTGGTTCTCTCAAAGGATTGTTAATCTCTGGAATACTTTTACCATCCAGTGCAGTCAACAGCAAAACTATAACTATGTTCAAATCAAATATTGACAAAGAAAAAGGAGACCTTAAATTCTCTTTCCATCCATGAAGGATGGCGTATTCGTAAAAGGTAGAAATACCTACTGAACCCGTATTGAACTATGAAACTATGAAACTCACTACCACTGAAAAACAAAATAATCCACTGGCTAAGGCTCCAGATTTTGCGCTCTTTTTATTTCCAGAGTTGAAGACAAAAGTGCAGAGTATTGCTACAGCAGTTGGGAGCACAAAGGTCCTAATATTTCACCTCATTAGAGACGTTTTCAAGGGATAAAGCCATCTATGGTTCAACTACTTTTGTAGCTGTTCAAAGGGTGTGTAATTTTACATTTAAAGTGACAGCGCAATTTAATTAATAATATGCTCACATATATAATACATATCAGGTTATATTTACAAAAACATTACTATAGAACCCATTATCCCCTAGTAAAAACACTATTGAGCAAACAAGTACTTGGTGCCTATCTATACTGCTAGTTAAACTAGCAAATAAAAGATGTTACAATACTGAAGCATGGATTGAAGTGCATGGGCAGTTCCAAGCATTATATTGCACCTATTTCTCTATGCAATTGGCAAAAAATATATGTTCTGCCTATATATGGTACATATTGCACATACCCAGCAATTGCATTAGAAAATTACATGTTTAAAGGGGACATGAAATAAAAAATGGATGGTATATGCCAGTATATATATTTAGGGCCAGTATGCATCATCACCACAGCATTTCTGTTTGTCATATATCAAAACATACAGTACAATTTGCAGTTTACATTGTAATTCCAAAGACAGCTGTTTTTGTAGACTTATGAGCCTACTTCCTGTCTGTGGGAGAAAGGAAGTACAGTTTCACTCAGTGTCTTGCCTCTCAACTGTCCCTGAGTTTCAGGTATGTCCCTGATTTTGACTCAAAAAATTCCTCTGTCCCTCCTAGAGTTTGCATTTTTGTCACAGAAGAGTCAGTATTTGACACATAAAACTATGTCAGACAGTAGTGTTATGGTTTAGTTTTCCATTGGAAAATGCTTTTATCACTAAGCCACATATTGTAACAGCTTTTTGAGCTGATGTTAGTCTTTCTAGTGATGTGTCCCTGATTTTGAACCTTTGTCCCTGATTTTCTTAAGCCTTGTCCCTGAATATGTGAGGTACAGGATTGAGAGGTATACTCAGAGTGCTGCATATTACTAGTGGTGTCCCCCCTACACACACACATACTGTATACAGTGGTTAAATTGGAAATGCTTAGGTGGGGGAACTTTCACCTCTAGATTTGTAAGTGTGGAACTACTGTCATCCCTTGGTGGTAGAATGCTCATATAGTATTTAGTGAATAAAGAACACAGAGGTGCAGGAACTATCATTCAGTGTTAGAAAGGGTGGGGACTAAATGTCTGCTCAATTGAACATAGCACACAATATGCTGTTCTGACACCTTTATTCATCATCTGTTGCTGACAAGCTACTTATGGGCTGAGCAGTGAATAGTCTCTTTCCTTGCCTCAACAAAGATGATCAGGTCAGTTTACCTTTTAAAAAGACTTTTAAAATCTATTCTATACTTCATAACAGGCATCATTTACTCGTACATGCTAGTTTGTAATTTTGTGTGGAGGTAGAGACAAGAAGCAACAGACCTTATTATCCATGTTCTCTGAATTATGACATTGTAGCAAGGGTGAGTGGGATATAATCAATACAGACGGTGTGCAGATTCACTACTGATTATAAAACATCAAGGCACCAGGATGTATAACATCGATGCTGTGGAACTGCACTTGATAAGCCTTGCTCTCCAGCAGTGCTGACTCTGTGTGCTAGTTTGCATAACTGTAGGCTTAGCATGCCAAATTGTTACATTGTATTAGAAATACTTTGATTTGGGGGTCTTTGTTAGAGGCCTGATACACTAGCATTTGTAGTTCATTTCAGTTGTTTCCCAAAGTACTCTAAAGTTCCACAGCACCAGTACAATGCATCTTGGTTCCTTGAAGTTGTTATAAGCAGTACTGAATCTACACATTGTCTGTACTGATTATATCCCACTAACAGCCATGCTACAGTCACACAATTCAGAGAATGGGTAATAAGATTTATCTCTTCATTTATCTGCCACCACACAAAACTAGAAACTAGACAGTGTGAATAAATGATGACTTAAGAGAGCTCAGGAGCACAGGACCCAAGGTAACATGGATTCAGAGTGGGAAGGTCATGTCAGACGAATCTAATAGATTTCTTTGACTGGGTGACCAAAGTAGTAGACCAGGGAGAGGCTGTGGATGTGGCTTACCTAGACTTTAGCAAGGCATTTGACACAGTCCCACACAAAAGATTAGTAAACAAGTTAGACAGCCTGGGAGTGGGTTCCAGGGTGGTAACCTGGGTAGAAAACTAGCTGGACAACAGGACGATGAGAGTAATAGTAAACAGAGTCCACTCTGAAGAAAGGGGGGTTACTAGTGGGATACTGCAGGGTTCAGTACTGGGATTGGTCCTCTTTAATGTCTTTATAGGTGACATTGTGGAGGGACTGGAAGGGAAAGTATGCCTCTTTGCAGATGATACAAAGATCTGCAACAGGGTTGATACACAAGGGGGTGAAAAGGATGAGAAGGGACTTGGCAAGGTTGGAAGAATGGTCAAGAGTATGGCAGCTTAGATCCTGTGCAAAGAAGTGCAAAGTAATGCATATGGGAAACAAAAACCCAGGGGCAGAGTACACAATGGGGGTACTAACAACAACAAAAATGGAAAGGGACCTAGGGGTAGTCATAGCTGATGACCTAAAGGTAGGCAAGCAATCTGAGAAGGCAGTAAGGAGGGCTGGGGGGATACTGGGATGCATAGGGAGAGGCATCACCAGTAGAAAACAGGAAGTTGTTATCGCTCTGTACAGATAGTTGGTGAGACCCCATCTGGAGTATTGCATGCAGTTCTGGAGACCCCATCTCCACAAGGACATAGATAGGATAGAGGCAGTCCAGAGGAGGGCAACTAAAATTGTGCAGGGTCTGCACCCAGAAGCCATACGAAGAGAGATTGAAGGAGCTTAATATGTATACCCTCGAGGAAAGGAGGGAGAGGGGGGTCATGATAGAAACTTTTAAGTACCTCAAGGGAATCAACAAAGTCCAAGAGGGTAGCATCTTTCAGAAAAAGAAATGTGCAAGAACAAGGGGGCATAATTTGAAGATAGCTGGGGGGATGGGTGAGGGGCAATGTGAGGAAGTATTTTTTCATGGAGAGGGTGGTGAACGCATGGAACAGCCTTTTAGAGGGGGTCATGGGGTCAAAAACAGTGGGGGAATTCAAGAATGCATGGGACAGACATAAGGCAATTCTAGAGTGGGGTAGGAAGAAGTAGGCTGTTGGTTAACTAAGATCTGCATCTTATCCAATAGGTAGGGAAAGGGGCAGACTAGGTGGGCCAAGCAGTCCTTATCTGCTGTCAAAGTCTATGTTTCTATGTTTCCACCACTTGGGGATAACAGTAGTTCCACACCTACAAATCTAGAGGGGGAAAGGTCTCCCAGCCAAGCATTTCCAATTTAAAGGGACACTGTCAGCTGAATTGTGGCATTTTTTTTTTCATTGTGATAAAGTGTGTTGTGGCTCAAAATGTGTACATGTGTTCCCTGTTTGTGGTTCTGTATTTATTTTTTTTTCAGAAATCATAAATAAAGGGTTTAGTTCTGTGAAAGTGTAAGTGAATTCCTCATGAGTGGGTCACCAGTAATCCCATCCAGTCCTACGATTTGCGAATGCGTTCCCATTACAGACATGCTAACAGTGTCAGCAGCAGTTTGGGAGTTTGGGACATGAATGAGCAAGGCACTGAAATGCCCACTTGAGATTCTGTTCATGGACATACTGTCTTTAGCATGAGCCTGTTGTCTTATTGTCAGCTGTCTGTCAGCTGTATCTTTCCAGTCGTGTAAAGCAAACATGGCCAGTTGTAATATGGAAGTGAGAGTCTGGTTGAGGCTGAATTATGTAGGGGAGTAAATGATTATCCCAAGCGTTGATTTTATTTGTGGTACTCCAACAACTGTGGGTCCATTCTTGTACTGTATGGTATCGGTGATTGCCAAATAGTTATTAGTGAGTGAGTCGATACAGTCATCTGTGGTATAGTGACTTGTTTGGATAATTCTTGTGTTTATTTTTTTTGTGTGGGGTGGAATGAAAATGGGACAAGGTGCAGAGATCATTTATCCACACTACCATGCCATACAAGGGCTGTCATTCTTCTGTCACTGAGAATATTCATACTACTTAACCCCCCTCACTGCCACTATGTTCAAATAATGAAATCTAAACAGATATCATCAAACAACTAAAAGTAACATTAAAAGCAATAGGATTACATATTTCAGACAATTCTGACAGCTCACCTATAAAAAAGTGATTACTTTATAACTTTACATGACTGGATGGATACAGCTGAAAGAAAGACAAGCAGGTCAGTCTAAAGACAATAAGTCAGTCCACGTACAGCATCTCGAGCAAGCATGTAAATGTCTTATTCATGTTGTAAACTGCTGCTGACTCAGTTAGCGTGTCTGTGAAGAGAATGCGCTCACAGCTTGTAGGACAAGACGGGACTACTGGCGACCCACTCCTAAAGAATTTACTTATTCTTTCACAGAACGAAACACTTTATTTATGGTTTCTGAAAAAAAAAAAAACATTTCTACAGAACTGCAAACAGGGAACACATGTACACATTTCAAGCCACAACACACTTTATTACAATGAGAAAAAAAGACACAATTCAGCTGATAGTGTCCCTTTAACCACTGTGTGTGTGTGTGTGGTGTTGGTGGTGGGGGCACACCACCAACAGCACACCAATCAGCTTGGCTTCCGCAAAGGGCACAGCACTACCATAGCACTCTTTGAATTCACCACACATATCCATCATGCACTTGATCAGGGCCAGTTGGTCGGCGCCTTTTTTATTGACCTGACTAAGGCATTTGCACTGTCAATCGCTCAATTTTCCTTGAACAATTATCCCTCCTTGGTCTTTCAAGTGAAATTACCCTCTGGTTTCAAAGCTACCTCAGTAACCGGACCCAACAGGTCAGGATTGGCGAATTCCTCTCGTCATCCCTACCAATCCACTCTGGAGTACCCCAAGGTTCTATCCTGGGTTCCTTGTTATTTAGCATATTCCTGAACAATCTCCCTGCCTCCTGCCATGACAGAATGTTACTGTATGCAGATGATGCAGTAATCTTCACTTGTCACACTGACCCCACCTCCCTTCAGTCTCAACTACAGGAAAGTTTCACAGAAGTGTAAGACTGGTTTTGCTCACATAAACTCATCCTTAACCACAAAAATACTAAAATAATGTTGTTCCATGGATCCCACATCAAGTACAAGGACCATAAGCTCATAATTAACAACCACAAAGGCGTCGCCCTTGAGCAGGTGGATATGTTTAAATATCTGGGCCTGACCCTTGACTGCTCCTTCTCATATACCAAACACATTGACAATATCGCTAAAACTGTGAACTCCCGTATAGGGCTACTATACAAGCATAAACATTGCCTAATGGCTGAAGCCTTGAACCTCGCTATCCAGAGCTTTGTTATATCAACTATTGACTATGGGCTCGTTATCTATGGATCCGCTATTGATACTGCACTCCGGCACATAGCTGTAGCCCTTAATAAAGCATGTAGACTCCTTATTTCAGCTGCCCACCTTTCTCACACTTGTGACATTTACGAGCAGGCTAACTGGCTCCAACTATCCGGCAGGCTAAAGTACCAGACCTTCATCCTAGCTAAGAAAACATCACTGGGCCTTATGCCCCCTGGAGTCCAATCAATATTGACCCCACAGCGTGTCCACTGCCTAACTAGAAGATCGGACAGTCTAACCTTTACAATACCTCACTGCCAGACCTCTCAAGCTCAGCATTCTTACTTTGTCAGAGCCTCCATCTGATTCAACTTGCTACCTACAGAAATCTCCAACATTGCCATGATTGGTGCTTTTAAGTGTAAACTATCTCAACACCTCGTGGCTAGTGCCTTCTGTGATTGCTTCTTATAATCCCCTCCAAGCATACTACCCTCAAGCATCCCTCTTCACTGCCTCAGCTCCTCCTCCTCTCCTACCCTCCATTACTGGGTATAGGATGAATCTGTCTCCTCTTCCTTTTCATCTCCCCCATTCCTCCTCCCTTGCTATTTCCCATCTACCACATACCCAACGTAATGCCCTCCCTATTTCTCCCCTCCT
Organism: Neoceratodus forsteri; assembly: GCA_016271365.2. Taxonomy (NCBI): domain Eukaryota; kingdom Metazoa; phylum Chordata; order Ceratodontiformes; family Ceratodontidae; genus Neoceratodus; species Neoceratodus forsteri. The sequence continues at coordinate 518,566,262 of CM028137.1, forward strand.
CCCTCTCTCTCTCTCCCATACCATCCCCTCACCACCACTCTTCTTTCTGTTTTCCTACTAACCCACTCCTAACAAAGCTTCACTGAGCCACCTATGACTTGTACTGTATAATTAACTCGCAACACAATTCTTTGACAATGCCTTTGGCCACTATTATTGTAACCTTACTTGTCTTTTTTTCTTTTGTAAGTTCCATTGAAATGATCATGTTATGCTTTGTACCTTATTGTCCTTATTGCCTTGACATGGAACCTTTGTAAAAGAGCCCTTGGCTCAAAGGTGTCAGCCAAAATACAGATAAATAAATAAATAAAATAAAACCCGCAGACTTACATATTGAACCATCATTACTTTAAATCAAACTGCACTTCCTTATTGCTACAGGCAGAAAGTTGGCTCACAAGACTACATAAACAGCCATCTTTGAAATTATAGTGTAAACTGTAATTTGTTTGTTTTGCTACATGGCAAACGGAAATGGTATCCTTTCATGTCCCCTTTAAGGGAATATGGGTGCTATTCTCCTTCTGTGGGAAAGTTGCTGGGAATGTGCAATATGTACCATATGTAGGCAGAACATATAATATATTTTTTGCCAATTGTATAGAGAAATAGGTACAGTATAATGTTTTGAACTGCCCATACACTTAAATCCATTCTTCGGTATTGTAGCATCTTGTGCGTTCCAATTAAATTTAAATATAATTAACTATTTAGTAATATAGATAGGCAACAAATACATTTTTGTTCAATAGTGTTTTTACTAGGGGATATGGGGTTGTATAGTAATGTTTATTTTACTGGAATCTGATAGGTACTATATACGTGAGCATATTATTACTTAAATTGCACTGTCACTTTAAATGTAAAATCGCACACACTTTGCAATGCTGCAAAAACAGCTGAACCCTAGATGGTACTATCCATTGAAAAAGTCTCCCATGAGGGGAAACGTTAGGACCTTTGTGCGCCTCACTGCTGTAGCAATACTCTACACTTTTGTTTTCACTCCTGGAACTGAAAGAGCAAAACCTGGAGCCTTATCCTGCAGATTCTTTTGTTTTTCAGTGGTGGTGAGTGCTGTGACCATTTTATGGCTCTGCCTAGTGTTTAACTGTCATTGGCACCAAGTGTTCATTACGGCTCTGTGTGTGTTTGCTCTATTGTCTGCAACACATGCACTTTCCCATCCAGTAGTCCATTTTAGGGTTCTTTTCTACCAATGTGCATCACTTTGCATGTTTTTGTGTTAAACTTTAGTTGCTATAATCTGGGCGACATTTCTCTTTTCATTTCCCTGACTCCGTCCTCAGCGTCCAGTCTGCCACAGATCTTAGTGTCATCAACAAAGAGATGCTCCTTATTCTGGATCCCCTCTCCTATATCACAAATAAAGATAATGAAGAGCACCAGTAGCAGAACCATTCCATGTGTTACCCCACTCATCACTCCCCTGGGCTCTGAGTGTTCTCCATATATGACTACCCTCTGTGTTCTGCCCCTCAGCCAGTTTCCTATCTACCTGATAAGTTTATCCCCCAACCCCAGTTCACACAACTTTTCTATTAGTCGTCTGTGGGGAAAGCTTTGCCAAAGTTGAAGTACAACACATCTACTACTTGGCTTCTGTTTACTGCCTTTGTAACCCATTCAAAGAGGTCAATCCATTTAGTTTGGCATGATCTCCCTGCTACAAACCCATGCTACCTTAAGGCTTGCAACTCATTTGCAGCCAAGAATTCCACAATTTGTTCCTTAATGATAGTGTCCAACACCTGCCTACAATCAAAGCTGAAGTGACCAGTCTGTAATTTCCAGGATCATCACTTTTCTCACTCTTTTGCAGCAGCACTATATTAGCTACTGGGATCTGATACACAGTTGTAGTTGTGGGTGATGGTCCTTAGGGCTAGACAGAGGCTCCCTGTAACACCACTCATGAAAACTGCAATACATAAAGCCCTGATTTTGCCACTGGAGGAGGACACATTTATTTATTTATTTATTGAAAGTTTCGGATGACAACCATTGAGCCAAGATGGCTGTTTTTCAAAGGCTCTAAGTCAAACATTGGAACGTGACAAGTACAGTAGTTACACCCAGTTACATTCAAGGATACAGAGCACAGATACATACATGGACAATGAATCAATGATTATTAACAATAATCAGGTATTTTTAAGATGAAATGTAACAGTTCAGGTAGAGGTTACTAAGCACAGTAGAGGTTGGAGCTGTCAGGGAGTGAAAAGAAACGGTAGAGTGTTTGAGAGTGTGGGCGAGAGAGTGAGTGTAGTTGGGGTAGAGTAAAGAGGAGTAGAGATGTTAGATTAGGGTAGGTCTAAGGACTCAATGCAGCCAGAAGAGGCATTGTCAGTTACACCAGTGGGACAGCTGGCAAGAGTGAGTTTTATTAGTTATGGGGTGCGAGGGAGATAAAATTAAGGAGCAGATAAATTCCTAGATATGGGGCCCTGCCAAGATGCAGAAGTGACAGTGTAGAAGTGGGCAGTCACAGTCATTTACTAGTGTTAGCCAGGCATGGACAGCCTTTTTAAACAGACCTATTTTTCTGCTATCTTGGAGGGTGGCCGGGAGGTCATTATGCCATTTTGGGCCATGGTAAATTAAAAATCTTAGGGCAAGGGTAATGCCTTTTAACTTTTTTTCCTCGTTAGCTAAGTTGCAATGCAAATGGGGGTCACTCAAAGACTGAACATGTGGCACTCACACACATTTGTGCATGGCATTGTGCCAGTCACATGGTGTAATGCCCAAGTGTCCAAGGCATGGTGCTACCACTGAAGTGATCACCCACACCCCTCCTCTCTGTGACTTTTGGTCCATTTGTGGGACTGTTTCTTTTCTTTTATTTCATTTCCCATGGCTGTCATCCCAGGTGGTTCAATGGTCCCCCAAATGTTCCACAATGTAATCCCCATCATTGGTGTTAGTAGTACCCCCAGTCCCATTCCTTTTTTTTAAATTCAAAGTTTATCCGGGTTTTAGAAAAATCACAGAACATATCATTGCATAAAACGTTACTGACAAATAACTAAATTCCATACAAAGGAAAACAAAATACAGAAAGACCACAGTAAATCATAAATGTATATCATAACATTCTTACAATTAATTAAGTAATCAAGCATCTTGCAGTTTTCAATTTAGACCTAAGAGTAGAGTTTAGATTGTGAGCAGTTACAGCATTTAAAACTAACTATACATTTGATCTGTATGTTATAAATGAGTCCTATGTAAGTGGAACAGTTTCAATGTGTCTAAAATAATGTGACTAATTATTTCATTATTTGCCAAGATTCTCAGAGAATCAAACCATTCCCTAATGAATGTGTTCTATTATCTCTCCAATGTTTTAAGATTAACCCTTTAAATGCTAGAGATACATAATATCCAAATCTGCCTATACTTCTGAAGAGAGGAGAGTGAAGCAGTATCTCCCAAGATAAACAAGGCTGGGGAAAAGGGAATAGGAGCTCCAGGTATTAGTTGGCATTGTACATGAATACTCTTTCATACTTTTAATGTTTCACTACAAAATCAGAATAAATGGTTAAAAAAAAATCTGCTTTCAGGGTGCCATATTTCCAGCATTTGTCTGTTGTAGATTTTCCTATTTTCTGAAGTTGTAATGGTGGTGATGGCGGTGGTGTGATGGTGGTGGTGGTGGCTGTGGTGGCTAGGGGTAGTAAAAATGATGAAGGATTTTAAATAGAGTTAACCTTGTCTGTGCTTCTTCCAGATTTTATTTATTTATTGAAAAGTAGGATTACAATAACATATGAACTAGAAGTTCATTTACAAAGGTTCCATGTTGAAAAAACAAGGGGGGGGGACAACAAATAAGGTGGTTATAATTCATGAATAATATAGCATACAGAACAAGGTAGTAACATTACCAGAACTGACAAAGTAACAGGCTTAGTACAAAAGTTTCAGTTTCAGTTCAGCAGTCCGAGCAGGATCTAATCAGAAAAAGTGCTGAGAATGTGGGGCTGGAAGTGCAGTAGAGCGTGAGGATAGTGGGGGGTGGATAGGGATAGAAAAAAGGGGCGCAAGAGTGGAAACGTGTGAAAAATGAGGGAGGGAGGGGAGGCTGAAGGAACAGGGAGTGAGGCAAAAGGGTGGTGGTAGTGGGCGGCGGAGGAGGGAGGGGAAGGGGAGCAGGTGCACTGGTCCCTGGGAGGGCAGCAAAAGGGTGTATGTAGCGTAGGAAAGGGTAGGGGGAGGAGGAGGTGGTGGGAAATATTAGGGGGGAGAAAGGTGAAGAGGCAAAAGGTAGGGAGATTAAAGAGAGGAGATTGAAGGAGGGAGGCTGGAAGACAGTTGACAGAAGAAGAGAACTTAGACAAAGCAATCGCAGGGGCTAAGTGTGATGAAGTGTTGTTGAAGCTTGGTTTTAAAAGAACTTAGTTTGAGGGGGCGTGGATAGCAACCGAATGAAATGGTTGCTTGAGCACGGAGCTCCCTGTAGATCCCTGCAAAACCCACAAATTTGGGTCCCTCCAGTTGTCGGCGCGATTGTAACAAGCTCACTGGTGAGAGGGAAGTATCACTCGTCTACCGACCTGTTGTTTTGTCTCCGGCTGCTGAATTTCGTCTTTGATCCGCGGTGCGTCACTTATCCGTGAGGCATTAGCTTTCATTATGGGCTGCAGGATGGAGCCTGCCACCACACCAATGGGATCGGAGGGGAATCTTTTGGAAATTCGGCAGATGTTTGCTGAAATCCTGCAGCGAATGGGCAACTTGGACCTGGCCACAACTAAAAACACTTCAGATATCGTGGATTTGTCTCAGAGAGCCGGGGTTAATAAGCACAGGCTGGCTGAAGTGGAGGACAGCTGGCATAAAATGGGAGCCAGGCTCCGTGACCAGGATAGGAAGATCAACCAACTTTGGGCCAGAGTGGAGGACCTTGAAAACCGCAGATGACGGAACAGTCTGTGGTTTGTTGGGTTCCCTGAAGGCTGCGAGGGGTCGGACACCATCCAGTTCTTACAGACTGTGATACCACACATTTTCGACTGGCATACCAGAGCCCCGCTGGAAATTGACGGAGTTCATCGCTTGCTTGCCCCTTGGCCCTCCCCTGGCGGCCATCCACGCACTATCCTCGCCCAGTTCCTCTGCTTTCAGGACAAGGAGAATATTACCAGAATTGCCCAGGGGAAAAAAAAAGAGCTTTCTTGGCAAGGTCACCATGTTCAGATTTTTGTTGACTACTCGCAGGAGGTCACCATGCAATGTCAGGCCTTTACCCCAGCGTGCAGAGCCTGTGCTGAACTAGGACTTGAATACTCTGTAAGATACCCTGCCTCTTTCAGAGTAGTATTCAATGGTACCCCTAGGTTTTTTGATGATCCAATAGCTGTGGAGAATTTCCTGGCAGCACAGACCCCCAAGCTGAACTGGGGCAAGATTAGAGACACTACTTGCCCTGGGTCTGAGGTCACTTCTCCTTCCCAGAGGGAAACTGGGCAACACGGGGCTGTCTTAGTCACTCCAAGTCCCATGCAGCTGCAATCATCAACCCGCTCACCCTCCAAGAAGACCCCAGGCAGCAAATGGAGGAACAGACGTAAGGACCGGATAGAAGGAGCTCACATTGATAAGACACCCCGACTCCGCTCCAGAAGTCGTAGTGACAGCCCGGACTCAGGTGCATCACAAAGCCTGTTGGACTTGAGTAATAATAAATTCAGCTCTCTGATGGATCTTCCAACGGATGACCCTCTGCAGGATGTACACAAGCCTCCTCGTAACTCACTGCACAAGAACAGTAGGTCTCAGTCTGCCGGAGGCCACTCCTGGACTGACTCAACAAGTGTCCAACCCTCTGGGGCCTCAGCACTCTCTGGACAATCCTTACGTGAAGGACAGTTTGATGCCTCAAACTCTGTGGGCTGAGCAGGAGGCTAATCCTCCAGTGTGTAGCCTGTCATTATTTTTTCTTTTCACTGGTCACCTGTATTCGGTGACTCTCCCCGGCCAGGATCTGACTTTTCCTGCTGCATTTAAACTTGTCTAGAGGCAGTAAGTATAAGTTGCCCTTGCAGCGAAGAGCTTTGTATTTAGGGCTGGGGTCTTCCCATTTACGGGTTGGGTTTTCCACCTGTACTGAGTTGGGCCCTTAATTTATTCCCTCCTTGTCTGTTTTAAGACAATCCCTGCTTTATGGAGCAGATATCCTTTTTCCTTCACCAGGTTTTACCCCCCCCCCCCAGTTTGAGGAGGGTTGTAGGGTTTCATGATTGTCCTGCTCTGTTTCAATTATACACTCAGACAGTCCTTGTTAATTTGAAAGTTTATGGAGTGTTCCCTAATGTTTGGATATGTTTGGGGTTACAGGGAAACCTTGGAGCTCAAGGGACTCCTACATTCTATTGCTTTAGTTTCTCACCTCCAGCGACCACTGCTGGTATCTGGGCTGGTATCAGCTGTTACACATTCAGCAGAGGCTGGTCTTGTACTAGGATGTTCATGGGAAGCAAGATGGGGGGTTGTAGATAAGTTTGTAAATGTTTATCCAAAGTTGGTTTTCATCTGTATGTTTAAAATGTTTGTGACACTAGGTGATCAGTTTGCACCACCTAGAGTTCTTTATGGTTATGGCAATCTGCAGGTAGGGGTTATGATTCATTACTGGTGTAAGGTGGATACATGTTGGCTAGCTGTTGACTCTAGATACCACCCTGTCACACTCTGTTTACACCTTCACCTATTTTCAGCCATAGTATTCCCCAAGGAGGATGCAATTTAAACTAATCTGGAATGTTAGGGGACTTTACTTCCCAGTTAAAAGGAAGAAGGTACTCCTGCATCTAAAGAAACTGGGCCCCCTTATAGTATTCCTTCAGGAAACAAAGAATTCTTCTGGTGAGGCTAAGAAGCTTAAACGAGGTTGGGTAGGTGAAGAGGTACACAGTGTGGTGGACTCTCATCGGCGAGGAGTCTCTATATTGATACTTAAAACCTTGGGCTGGAAACTGACTAGATTTATTCATGACGAAGAAGACAGATGGGTTATGGCTGAGATGGATACTCCGGAGGGCCCACTGATTCTAGTTAATATTTATGCTCCAAACCAAGACTCCCCTCAATATTTCCATGCTTAAATCAATCTCTTTCTGACTTTAATCCTAACCAAGCTCCAGTATTACTGGGTGGGGATTTTAATCTGACACTGGACCATACACTAGATAGAAATAATAAGTCCCCAGAACCCCACAGATGAGCCAGACTGGCTGTTCAATGGCTCATAAGTGAACATGTTATGCTGGATGCATGGCGGGCTCAGCACCCCGGGGATCATGATTTCACATACTTCTCTCCGTGCATGGGTCTTCTAGCAGAATAGACCTATGGCTTATCTCCTCTAGGTTATACGAATCTGTTGTCCACTCCTACATTCACCCGATCATTATATCAGACCATGCACCCTTAGAACTTATGATCAGACAGGGGCAGGTCTCCCCTCCAACCTCTTCATGGCACTTGGACCTTCTCCTATTAGAGGATGCAGAATTCCAGTGCTGGCTTGGACCTGAAGTGGCAGAGTATTGGGAGCATAATGACAATGTGAAGGTCTCTGACTCAACCCTCTGGAGGCCTTTAAGGCCACAATTTGGGGCAGAATCATTGCTTTGCTTCCGCCAGAAGGCAGCGTCAGGAGGCTCGCCAGCGAGCCCTTGAGAAACAACTTTACACATTAGAGTCTCAATATAAGGCACTTAAATCTCAAGCTCCTTCCCAGACCCTGATGGCCCGGTTGATTAGTACCAGAATCTCACTTAATGCCCACCTTACTCATCAAGCTGAACTGAACTTGTGAAGAACTCGCCATGCCTACTGGGGGCGGGGGGGGAAGGCTAGTAAACATCTAGCCTACCGCTTGAAACACCAACAAGCCTCCCATATGATCCACTCTGTGGCAGACGAGCAAGGGGGTATATGCTATTCACAAAAAGGGATTAATGAAATCATGATTAGGTTCTATGAACAGTTGTATGCCTCTCCCAATCCCACTGATCTATTGAAAATTCAGGACTTTCTAACCTCATTACCTATTCCTCGAGTCCCAGAGTCGGACTGTCAATTTTGGACACCCAGATCACAGAGAAAGAGGTGACTGGAGTGGTTCGGTCCGTGAACCTTCACAAGGGCCCAGGGAGGGATGGGTTGCCCATAGATTTTAATAGAACCCCGGGTATTAATCTGGCCCCGTACCTAGTTCATGCTTTTCATCATTCCCTATCGGTTGGCGAACTTCCTCCTACCTTGAGAGAAGCTACCATCATGGTTCTTCCAAAAAAAGGGAAAAAACTGCTTTTCCCCAGTAGCTATCACCCTATATCACTCATCAATGCTGATGCTAAAGTTCTGGCCTAGGTCCTGGCAACTAGGCTTGAACATCTCCTTCCGGGATTAATACACCCTTCACAGACTGGCTTTGTTAAAGGCCGCCTTGGATCAGATCACCACAGAACTTTGATCTCACTGATGCACCTTGTTAAATCATCTAGGACACCGGCTGTTGCCCTGGCCTTTGACTTTGAAAAGGCGTTTGACTCGATTGAGTGGCCCTTTCTTTTTCACACTCTCTCTGCTATGGGAATAGGTCCCAATTTTATCTCCTGAGTCAAACTCCTATATACCTCCCCCAAGGCCTCTGTCTTGACCAATGGCATCTTGTCTGTGCCCTTTCATCTTCAGAAAGGAATGAGGCAGGGGTGCCCCCTTTCTCTGCTTTTATTTGTTCTAGCTATGGAGCCCCTCGCCATTGCCCTCCAGGAGTCCCCCCGAATTCCTGGGATGTGGGTGGGAACTCCATTGTCAACACTTTTCTTTATGCTGATGATCTCCTCATTACTACAGAGCATACTCCTCAAGTGTTAAAGGACATTTTCACTTTATTAGCTGAGTTTTCCCAGGTCTCAGGTCTTAAGCTTAATCAGTCCAAAACTGAGGTCCTTCCATTAAATTCGGATACCCCTAAGGACAGTTTTACGGCTTTGGGTTTAAAATGGGCCCCAAACGGCATTAAATATCTGCGCATAATCCTGCATCTGAACCTAGACAAAATGCTCTCCGTTAAGTTCATCAATCTTATAGACTCTCTCAGATTGGATTTTGACAGATGGAAGGCCCTGAGACTGTCGTTAGCAGGGAAAATTGATTCAATCAAGATGATGGCCACCCGAAGATGCTACATGTTTTGGCTCACTTACCTGTGCCCATACCCCAGAAATAGTTTCAGAAATTGGAGGCCCTCATGGGCAATTTTTTATGGGAAGGGACCCATCCCAGATTTAGTAAACTAAAATTGAGACAGCACTGGAGCAGAGGGGGCTGGGGACTCCCTTGGTTACAAGGGTACCACATGGCCTATGTTTCAGCTCAGACGATTAAATGGTTCTCTACAATTGATCAGACCTCTCCCTCCTGGCTACCATTAGAAGCTTTCTCACTGAATGCTACATCCCCTGCAGTAGTCCTATACAAGAACAAAAAATTCTCCTTCTGGGGTTCTCCCACTATACTGACAACTGTTATGTATTGGAAGACAGCCTGTGCCCTCCTAGGTCAGAATCCATCCCCGTGGGAATTTGCCCCTTTGTGGAATAACCCTGCCTTACAAATAGGGAGTTGTATGCCCCACTGGCGAATTTGGGAAGCTCAAGGTATTGCTCTGATTCAGGACCTCTTACTTCCAGGTACATATTTACTTGAGTCCTTTGCAACCCTGAGAACTCGTGCCCATCTTCCTACATCCCATTTTTGGAGATACCTCCAAATTAGGGATGCTATCTACCATTTACCCAATGCTCTGCTCACAAAGGAGATCCCTCAAGAACCCCACCCCATTAGCACGTGGGGCAAGCTCCATAAAAATAGAACCAGTAAGATTTATTTGGACCTTAGAGATGTCACAAAGGACCCTACTCGGACTGTTAGGGATCAGTGGGAATTGGACCTACAGATCTCTATCTCTGAATGCCAATGGGCACACAGTTGGATAAGGATCCATAAAGCATGTAGAGATGGTCGTAGGTGGTATAGGGACCCTGCCAAACTTAAGCGTATGGGTCTTACTCCGGTTGATAATTGTTGGAGGTGTGGCAATTCAGGGGCTAATTTATTCCACATTCTCTGGTCCTGTTCCTTGCTTCAGCTCTTCTGGCTTTCAATCCAGACACGTTGTCAGCAAATTTTTCTCTTGCTTGCCCCTGACCCCTCTCTTCTTCTTTTGGGGTGTGGGAACCCGTCCATACCTAAAGGATCCCCTGGGGCCAAATGGATCACTAGTATAGGGGCTACTGCTAAAAGATTAATCCTGATGAGATGAAGATCCCCTGATACCCCTATGTTTCAGGAATTCCTTCTGGTGGTGGCCCAAGGGGCTATGTTAGAGATACTCTCCTGTTTGGCAAGGGGCCTAATCTCCCAGTTTGAAGAATGCTGGCAGCCATTTCTTAATTCAAAATGTTGTCATGATGTCTCCTCGAACCTAGCCTCTGTATCTTCTAAGTTTGTCTCCTCCTAGATGAGTTCTATGTGGTATTTAACTGTTTCCCCTTTCCTTTAGTTTGGATTGCCTTTTTGTATATAGTTTTTCTTAGTTAACATATCATTACTAGAACCCACCACTTTGTCCCTAAAGTGTATGTACAGGGTCCAGGTTTTCATGTTCTTTATGTACTTAACACTGGTAAAGACCATCAGGCCATAGTCCAATAGGTGTTCCTTTATAAAGGGACCCAGCTATGATATAACTTTATTTTTCTTTTTCATTATATAGTTCCAGCATGAATTCATTTCAATTCTACTGTGCACAGCTGTTTCCAGATAAAGCTACTGTACCTGGTGTTAAGGTTTGGCATTGGAGATCCGGACTTACCAAATGTTGCGGTATGGTACTGGATCCTGTCTGTATCTTTGTATTTTTGTACATGAGTGGTGCTTGTTCCTTCAACTAATAAAAATCTTTAACCACTAAAAGAACTTAGTTTAGGTTCGGCAATGATATCTGGAGGGAGATGGGCTTGGGAGGTCCTGCAGAAAGGGATGAGATAGGATGGCTTAGCAGTACTCCTCATACATCGGGTAATGTGAGCTGGCGAGATAAGTGTTTTGGTAAAGGGGGGCATGTGGCCTAGGGTGATCTTTTTTGCTAAAAGGCTGGTGTAGTAGGAAACTCTAGCCTTGTGGGGAAGCCAATTTGTCCTCTCATAGAGTTCACAGGTATGTGTCGTCTTGTCAGATCCAGAAACTAGCCTACAGAATTTGTTAAGAGTGAGTGTAATTCTCTTAAGAGAGGTTTCCGATGCAGCACCATAAATAACTTAACCAAAGTCGACAAGTGAGAGGATTGTACTAGTTACAGCAAGCCTCAGAGCTTCTGTTGACAGATAGTGGCGGTAACGATAAAGGATACCAATCCTGGAATTTGTTACTTTGGCAATTTGGTTAATATGGGGATTAAATGAGAGGGAAGTATCAAGCGTGATACCAAGGTATTTAAACACTTGTACTTGCTCAAGGGGTTGGTTTAGATTATTGCAAATGGTCAATCTGGCAGTGTGGTGCTTGTTGTGGGGGTTGGAAAAAAAGCATGGGCTTGTTTTTTTTTGTAATTTCTGAGCAGTTTGTGTTGCTCAGACCAGACCTTAACCAAATTGAAATTGGACTGAAGATCTGATGTAAGTGAGAGTGGGTCAGGGCTCTGGGTAAAAAGGACAGCATTGTCCGCATAGAGGACCATATTGCTTTTACAGGCAGATGGAAGATTATTGATAAATAAGCTGAAGAGTAGGGGCCCGAGTATGGATCCTTGGGGGACTCCCGACCAAACAGGGAGACTGCTTGAGAGTGTGTTGGTGATCTTTACTTGCTGGGAATGTTCACCAAGGTAGCTATTGAACCAGCAATTTACTTCTGGGGATAGACCAAGGGAGGGGAGAGTGCAGAGCAGAAGCGAGTGGTTAACTATATCAAAGGTCTTCGTTAGGTCGATATAGATTGACCCAACTAAGTGGCCATTGTCCAAGGCCTTGTGGATGAAATTGGTGTAGGCAAGTAGGGCAGCTGTGGTACTGTGAGACTTTCTAAAGCCATGCTGTTGATGGCACTGTAGGTTATATTTGGAGAGGTATTCTGTAAGCTGGTCTGCAACAATGCACTCAAGGGCCTTAGAGAGGGGTGGGAGGATTAATATGGGCTAGTAGTTATTACTTGACGTCCTGTCACCACTTTTGTGGACCCGCATGACTATTGCTGCTTTCCTGTGGCTAGGGAATTGCTTAAAGCAGAGAGATAGGTTAAAGAGACTGGTGAGGGGAGCAATGACAGCTTCAAGGGAGAGGTGATGAAGTTTAAAATCCAAAGTGTGGCCGCTAAATCTGGATTTGCCAAGGATCCTTGTTATGTACCTTTTGGACTCCGACAGTGTAATTTGCCTGATGTAGAAGGGAGGGTTGGAAGGGTTCGGGGTGGCAGGGGAGGCATTAGGGGCAGGGCTTGGAGTATCGATGAAGTCAGGTAGGAGAATACCACTTAGATCAGTAAATGCTACATTAAAAGCATCTGCTATGGTCATGTGGTCCTGTGGGTTAATACCATCAACCTGGAGTAGGGAGGGAGAAGCTTTATTGGCCTTTCCTGTGAGGTCCTTAAGTGTTTCCCAGAGGTAACGGCCATTATCTGCGGAGTTTGTAAATTTCCCTTTGAAGTAATCTTTTTTTGTTCTGTGTATCTCAAATGTGCAGTGATTTCTTGCAACCTTGTAGAGCTGCATGTCACTTTGTTTGCTGGTATTCATCGCCTGATGCCAAAGATTGCATCTCTGTTTCATCTGGTTTATAATGGAGGTGGTGATCCAGGGGTTGGAATGGTCCTTGATCTTTTTCTTTGTGGGGAGGGGCAAAGAGATCACAGGCTTTATTGAACTAGGAGATGAAAAAGGAGAGGACATCATCTACATAGTTGAAGCTACTGATGGGGGACCAGTTGCATTGTGCTAGATAGTTTTGAAAACAGGTGATGCTTCCTTCTTTGAGTACCCAATGATAAATGGTCTTGAGTGGTGGTTTGTGAATCTTGTTTGACCAGTAGCAAAGCACTGGTGAATGGTCACTCAAGTGAGTCAGAAAGAACATCGATTCTTGTGATTCTGTTAGGGTATGTGGCGAGGATGAGGTCCAGGAGGGAGCTGTTGCCAGTCCTTAGGTTAAATCTCGTGGGCATGGTGACCATCTGTGAGATGCCAATGGATGCAACGGCATCTTTAAATGGTGGCTGCCTCAGGGGCAAGCCAATTTATATTAAGGTCACCCATTATCACGGTCTCTGTCTGATGTGGGAGGGATTCAAGGTAGTCCATGATCAACTTAAACCCAGTTGACTGGTCTCAAAGAGGGATATATACAGAGAGCACAGTGAGGGGTTTTCTGTTCTGCCCAAATAGGATTTTAGTAGCTAGTAACTGAGAGTTATTACAAGGGGTAGCATGGGGGAAGGCTATACTCTTTAGATGGTCTTTGATGTATATCACACAGCCACCACCTTGTTTACTTAATCTGTCTTGCCTAAATAGGCTGTAGCTAGGCAGAGTAATTGCAATGTCCGAGACCCTGGAGGAGAGCCAGGTTTCATTGATAGCGAGAATATCAGGATTATGCTGAGACATCCAGGCTTGTAGCTTGTCTGGTTTGGGTAGCAAGCTCCAGATGTTGATAGTGGCAAATGTTAATAGCTTACTTTTGTGGTTTATATGAGGTGGGCTGCAAGGGGGACCAGGGTTGGGGTGACATTTTCCCAAAGTTGGAACCAGGTTTTTTTCTGTAATTTGCATTTTAAATCCATTTTCCCACTTACCTTTGGCTGAGACAGTTAAACTATTATCACTGTCAGACAACAGTTTGTAAATATGACTTGCCCCTTTTCCAAGGTGAGCTATTTTGAAAAAGTTATTCCATTCTGGGTTATCTGGAAGTGTATAGTTGGACAACAATATTCCATTCAGTAATGTGTCTTTTATTTGTAAGTATACCCAACATTTTAATTTATGAATGTTGTAGTTTGTTTTAAGTCTTCAAAAGATAACAAATGATTCTGATTATCTAACAGGTCTGCAATAGTACTGATACCTTTTTTTCTCCAGCCAATGTCTTGGGATTTTTTTATAGTTAAAGTCTGATTTGTTCCAAAAGGGTAGGAATTGCAATAGCAAGGAACTAGCATTTTTAAGATTTGAGAATTCTGTGCACACCGGTTTTATAACAAATATGGAGGGAGGATTAGATAACAATTTAGGAGTGGACACAACAAAAGAAATGTTGTTAATTTCAAGGGGGGCTTTGCTAGTTCACTTTCTACTTTTGCCCACATAGTTTGAGATGGATTGGTGAAAGGTGTAAACCATGTTGCAGCCTATTTGTTTCTGAAGGCTCTGTGATACCCTTTCTATCAGGATAGAGCAAAACCCCCATTCTGTCTAGAAGCTCTCAGTTTTCAAATGTGTAAATGTGGCAGTTTATCTCAAAAGTAATTGGATATCAGTTTATCCAGTTTTTTTAAATGAAACTATCTTGACTGGAGCAGCAATGTTATTTAGGACATGAAATATTTTTGGAGCGGTGATAATCTTAATCAAATTTATTTTACCCATAAAGATAAGTGGAATTTTGACCATTTACTTAACTCAGTGACCATTTCATTCAGAACAAAGGTTAGGTTAAGATTAGTGGTATTTTTTTCAATAGAATCAAATATTTGTATTCCCAGAAAAAACAACCCCATCGATGCCCATGTGATTTTATGACCTGTGTTTAGTCTTATTTCTTCAGAGAGAGATTTTGAAAACATATTTTCTGATTCAGATCAGTTAATGTATAAACCAGATAATGCTCAAAATTCCAGAAGTATTAATTTTAGGTTTGCAAATGATAAGTGGGGCTGTGTTAAAATAACAGGGTAGAAGAACCTCTCAGCCCTCCCTCAAGTGCAAATAAATTGTAAAGTCCAAACCGTAGTGTAACTTGTAGAAAGGACACACTTTATTAAATAACAAGTATACTCACTAGTTCCAAAATGTATAAACAATGTGCCACCCCAGTAATCTATAAAGATGCATACTGTAGGGTCTGAAATTAGGCCATTGGTAATAATAGAAGCTCTAGAGTTTTTGTAAATTATTGAAATCTATGTCCTCAATACAGGGCCAAAATTATAGGTGCGCAAGACTTTGTCTAAAAATCTCCATTCTAGAGAACCAAATGCTTTTCCAATATCATGGGGAAATGGCTAACATAGGAGATTTATTTTGATTCTGAGCAGCACACAGCACAGAAAGTAACCTATGTAAGTTATCCGATGCTTGTCTTCCCTTTATGAAGACTACTTGTTCTTTTCCAATCATCCAATCAAGGTTTGCATAACTTATGCCAGTCTGTTAGCTAGGATTTTTGTTAATATTTTGTAATAAAACTGAGTAATGATATGGGTCTATAAATCGAACATTCCAATTGATCCCTACCTTTTTTTCCTTTGCTAATAGGTAAATTAGTGCATTATTCGTAGAGCTAGGTAAATTACCCATATCAAAAGACCTTTGAAACATGGTAAATTACCAATATCAAGACCTTTGAAACATGGAAGTTAAATGTTTACAGATATTTGGGTATAAGTAAGCAGTAAGACACAATGGGGTGTGCATTAGATAGTTCTAATGCATGGCTAGGGGGTGTAGAGAGGCACAAGACCACAGGTTGAGTGCGTCTAGCCCCCTAGCCATGCATTAGAACTGTCTAACACACACTCCAAAGTGTCTTATTGCGCTTATAAAATGAGCTTCTGTAATTTACATGAATGCAAATATCAAACATTTTATGTTCAAATAGAAAAATATTTAAATATTTAGTGTGCTGGCAAGTATAGCCTAGAGGTTAGAGCAACAAGCTGTGAACAAACTTAGTACATCCAGTGGACAAGACTTGGTTTGATTCTCACAACCTCCACTTGCATACTGTGTGACTCTGAACTAGTCACTTAACCGCCCAGTGCTCCCAGGTCACTCCTGAAAACAGGCACTTGTGCCTAATGGGTTGTACCCAGTTACTAAATACTAAAATAAATAAATAAATAACTGTAAAATAGTTCCTCCACCTGAAATTGACTGCATTTTCCCCCCATTGGACTTTTGACCAACTGTGGCCACTCTAGTTGAAGGTGGTAGCTATGGCAACTAGTTTTCTACTGAACACACACTCCTGAGTCCCTCGCCCACTCACACACCTCGAATGCCATAAACACAGCAGCATGTTGTGTATTTTTTTTACTTACTTTTTTTTCCTTTTCCATTTGTTGTACCATAAGCTGATGAGGAGCCGGTAAGGAGTGAGCGAGTGCGCGCTTACCGCTGAAGCAGAAAATGGTAGCGAAGGGCAGCAGTGGCATTTAAAATGTAAATACCAGAGGGGGAAAAAAAAAATAGGTTTCTTTTGGTGTAGCTACTGGCTGCAGCTAGAGTCCTTTTGTGACTGTGTGAGGGGGAGCAAGCGTATAACTGCGGAGGCATAGGGCAATGTGCGAGGGGTGGAGAATGAGAGGACTGCTGGCATTACTTCCTAGCGGTTACTTCTAGCAGTCTGGGAGCAGGAGGCAGAATGGTGAGGAGATTTTAAATTTAGTCTGTGACAAATGGGCTGGTGTCCTATTCCTCAAATGTCTGAGCTGTGTGGTGGATGGAGAATGGGAGGACTGCTGGCGTTAGTGACAGGATGTAAAGGTAGTGGGCGGTTGGCCATGAGGATCTGTGGGATAGTGGGACCGTGATAATCGGCAGTGGATTTAAAAATATACAAACTCTGTCTAGCAGCTGTCCCCAGGAGCTGTACACTTTTAAACTGTGCATTTCCCTCATTTCCCTAATTTAAAACAAAATGAGGCAACAAGCAGGGTGTTTGAGAGATTGGAGGGTGGGAGCAATCAAGCGGCGGGCAAGGCGTGGAGCGGGGGACATGTAATTAGATCAAGAAAGATTAAAAAACAGACAAAACAAGGGGCATTTTCTTAAATGGTATGAGTTTATTTGATTTATGTTTTATTTTTTTCTATTGTGTGTTCACTCAGCCAGGGAAAGATTCAGTTACTATATAGCAGCAAGCTGTGGCAAACTCTCTCTAAATAGAGAGACAAAATGGCTGCCATTATATTTTAAACATTCCAAGGCACAATAATTTCTTTTTATGATTTGTGTCCAGTCGGTCAACACTTCTTTTTAGCTGTGCATTAGACACTTCTAACACACGGCTAACAACTAATCAAATTGCTCCAAATGCTTTGCCCATTTTATAAATCTTTATAAATTTCACTGAATAGGCCACCAGGTCCTGGGGATTTCCCGTTAGGGGTTTTGTTAATGACTGCTATTACTTTGTCCATAAAGATAGGCTTCTCAATATTTTGTTTTTCAATATTAGTTATTTCAGGAAGCGTAGTTAAATTTAAGAAGGTCTCTAGAGAGAATTTATCTTGGGTTCCTTGAAATTTGTACAGGTTTACATAAAATTCCTTATATAGAAACATAGACTTTGGCAGCAGATAAGGACCGCTTGGCCTACCTAGTCTGCTCATCTCCCTACCTACTGGATAAGCTGCAGATCCTAGTTAACCAACAGCCTATTTCTTCCTACTCCCCCACAAGAATTGCCTTGTGTCTGCCCCATGCATTCTTGAATTCTCCCACAGTTTTAGACCCCATTACCTCAGGAAGGCTGTTCCAAGCATTCGCCACCCTCTCTGTGGAAAAAATGCTTCCTCACATTGCTCCTGAGCCATCCCTCTCCCCACCTTCAAATTGTGTCCCCTTGTTCTTACACATCTCTTTTTCTGAAAGATGCTACCCTCTTGGACTTTGTTGATTCCACTGAGGTACTTAAAAGTTTCTATCATGTCCCATTCTCCCTCCTTTCCTCAAGGATATACATATTAAGCTCCTTTAGCCTCTCCTCATATGGCTTCTCTTGCAGACCCTGCACCATTTTAGTTGCCCTCTTCTGCACTACCTCTATCCTGTCTATGTCCTTGCAGAGATGGGGTATCCAGCACTGGACACAGTACTCCAGATGGGGTCTTACCAACTGTCTGTACAGAGGGATAACCAGGGCCTGATTAATGGATGTGGGGGCCCTACTCCAAGTCACATTTTGTGACCTGGGGGGTCCCTAAATGCCAATATCCCACTCCACCAGGGGACAAAATCATTGAACTTTTGGAAAACAAAAGAAAGAGAAAATAACTAAATAAACAGTGTTTGTTATGCAGCACTGCAGCACTGCAGCACACAGACTAGTGGTAGGGCTAAACGTCCTACCTAAGCATCACATGGACTCTTTTCTGTATTCTTTTTAAACATGTCTGTTACAGTACCATTTTGTTGTCACTCTTTTACTATTCTATGGTATTCCTTGTCTCTTCTGTCAGGATGGCCATCTACAGGACCCCCCTCTCTCTTCTGTCTACCTCTGTAATCTCCATTTTTCATTTTCAGTCCCGCTACTTGCCTTAGTGCCTTATCCCGAAATGGCTCAAAGAGATACAATCTGAAAATGGGCCAGGGCTGATGAAAAAGCTAGCTAGTAAGTGCCCTGTTATTAAATATAGACACTGAGACCTGGATGTTATAATAGTATAACTATGCACTTTTTTAAGTAAGAGCCATTTGTTGTTTTTCCTAACATGCTGTTCTGCAGCCCTTAGATGTGGAATATTGGACAGTTTGTCTGGGAATACATTTAAATGTTCTAATTAGTGTACAGAAATTAATGAGATAAGGATGTGTTTTGTGTGGCTCGTTGTCGGAAGTACAACCACTTTCCATTGAAACTGTGAAGTTTCCCTGTTTTAGAGGTACTGGCAGGGAACATGAAAAACCACTCCCTCCATGCTTCTGAATTAAGTATAAAAATTATCTTTCTTTCCCTCCTCTTGTGGAAAAAATGTGCAATTTATAATTTGTAAGAAATGCCGACCGAAATGAGCTAGACAGCTCTTTTAAAGAAAATAGACTCCTGAAAATGGAGTGGATTTGAAATCAACTTAGTGGTATAGCAAGTAGCGGCTCCATAACAGAACTTTCTTAATAAATAAAGTATAATCTTAATAAAAATATGCAGTGGCTTGTTCTTTCTTTATTTTTGTTAGAGTCCTAAACAGTAACTGCCTCAGGAGCTAAAATTTTAAATATTATCTGACCTAGGCTCTTGAAAATGGAGCATATCTTAGGGCTGCAATAATGAATAGCAGGCAGTTGCCCCATTTTGGACCATGAAAGAAAGATTCACTGTGGCTTGACCATTTTTTGTAGCATAAAAGCTTCACTTTAACGCTGCCACTTACTCTAAATGTTTTTGATATTCACTGTAGTGCTGCAAACAAAGAAGAAGGTGAGGGGGGTGAGGGAAGATAACAACATCAACATACCTGGTGTGGCCTGCCTTGTTTGGCCTGATTGATCTCTGTGACAGTGATGACTGTCCTGATGATTGGACTGGAGGAAGAGGATAAATGCCAGCCTGGTGGTAGACACATGTGATGTCTGAGATCCTCAAGATCACTCAGGCAGCAGCAACATGACTCGGTCCAGCATGGGAGGACTCCTCACAGCAGGACCAGAGGTCCAACTTTAGCAGCATTAACTATGATTGACCCTGGCTACACCTAACACCAGCAGCACAGCATGTGATGCTGCACATCAGCCTGCTGACTGCATGGCATCTGCAGCGATGAATAACTAAAATGAAAGCCCTGGTGGCTGGAGCTGATCAGTGGTGAAGCCGAATCTGACTCCGGGTGACCCCCCGCAGCCCTCTCTCTCTCTGTACTTGTACTATTGTGTCTTCAATTGAGATGAGAGAGACTGATGACTGACCATCGATGTCCATGACAGCTCTCTTGTCCTCCTCCTCGATTTCTCACTGCCTGGCCACATACCCTGATGCCATGCACACGCATGCATGCACTGATTCCCCCTTCCCAGTAGCCACACCAGAGGACCTCTGATGGACATGATTGGTTGTGTGGTGGGTTCAGGATGGATCAGAGGTGGAGCCAGAGCTGCCCATTGGAGAGACTGAGAGGCTCACTCGCTCAGAGTGGCTGTGGAGGGGGGGTGGCGGCCAGGCTGACTCTGAGGTTGGACGGGGGAATACTGGTCTGGACAATGGTCCGGATCTGACTCTGAATGGGGGGGGTGCTTTTTGGGCAATTCAGCTGGTCCCGGCAGTCGCCCACTACTAGGGAAAGACAGTAACAAATAAGTTAACAGTGGGGGCCCTCCTGAACCATGGGACCCTATGCCATGGCGTAATTTGAGTGCAGGTTAATCCTGCCATGGGGATAACAACTTCCTGTTTTCTGCTGGTGATGCCTCTCCCTATACATCCCAGTATCCCCCCAGCCCTCTCTACTGCCTTCTCACATTGCTTGCCAACCTTAAGGTCATCTGATATGATTACCCCCAGGTCCCTTTCCATTTGTGTTGTTGTTACTGCCTCCCCCCCACATTGTGTACTCTTCCCCTGGGTTTTTATTTCCCAGGTGCATTATTTTGCACTTCTTTACATTGAATCCAAGCTGCATACTTCTGACCATTCCTCCAACCTTGCCAAGTCCATTCTCATCCTTTCCACGCCTCCTTGTGTATCAACCCTGTTGCAGATCTTTGTGTCATCTATAAAGAGGCATACTTTTCCTTCTAGTCCCTCTGCAATGTCACTTATAAAGACATTAAAAAGGACTGGACCCAGTACTGAACCCTGCGGTACCCCACTAGTAACCCCCCTTTCTTCAGAGTGGACTCTGTTTATAATTACCTTCTGTGTCCTGTTGTCCAGCCAATGTTTTACCCAGGCTACCACCCTGGGACCCACTCCAAGGCTGGCTAATTTGTTTATTAATCTTTTGTGTGGGACCGTGTCAAATTCCTTGCTAAAGTCTAGGTAGGCCATGTCCACAGCCCCTCCCTGGTCTACTACTTTGGTCACCCAGTCAAAGAAATTGATTAGATTCGTCTGACATGACCTTCCCACTGTGAACCCATGCTGCTTTGGGTCCTGTGCCCCACTGACCTCTAGGTACTCAACAATTCTTTCATTCAGAAGTGATTCCATCACTTTCCTTACTACAGAGGTCAAACTGACAGGTCTTTAGTTTCCTGCCTCTGTCTTGCTCCCACTTTTGTGAAGGGGAATCACATCCATCCTCCTCCAATCCTCAGATACCACACCATCCTCCCATGATTTGTTAAAAAGGGTAGTCAGTGGTGTCACTAGTTCTCCCCTTAATTCTTTTAGAATTCTGGGGTGAATCCCATCTGGCCTCATTGCTTTCTTCACCTTCAGTTTTAGGAGTTCTTTCAGAACCCTTTCTTCTGTGAAAGGCCTGGGATCAACCCCCTATGCAGAGTGCTTCTGTTAATTGGATTAGGTACCTCCCACTCCTCCTCTTTTGTGAATACTGAGCAGAAGTATTCATTTAGTATCCCTGCTTTTTCACTGTCCCTCTCTGCCCACTCACCATCCATTCTATTCATCCTCACTATCCCTCCCTTTGTCTTTCTATGCTCCCTAATGTACCTATAAAAGGTTTTATCCCCCTTCTTAACGGAGTTGGCTATCTTTTCCTCAGTTTGGGCCTTTGCATTCTGACTGTCTTCCCTGCTTCCTTCTTCCTTAACTGATACAGTTATATGTCCTGCTCTTTCTGTGTTTCCTTATACTTCCTAAATGCTATCTTTTACTCCCTAACCTTCCCCGCCACCTCTTTTGCGAACCATAGTGGCTTTTTATTTCATTTTGACTTGTTTATTTGCTTCACACAAAGGCTTGTTGCCTCTGTGATGGCAGTTTTGATGTTTCCCCATTGTTGCTCCACACCTCCTTCTTACCTGTTTGCTAGTGCTTTTCTAAGGCACTCTCCCATCTTGCTAAAGTCAGCCCTCCTGAAGTCCAGTACCCTCACTTTTGTATGGCTTGACTCTGCAACTGAGTTTATCATGAACCACACTGTTTGGTGGTCACTTGTTCCCAGATGGCTACCCCACTTCTAGATCTGAGATCCTCTCATTGTCCTCATTTGAGAGTACCAGGTCTAACATTGCTCCCTCCCGAGTGGGTTCCAACACTAGCTGTCTGAGGCATGCCCCCTGTAGGGCATCGAGAATGGCCCTGCTCTTGGATGTGGCTGCAGCAAAGGTACTCCAGTTAACATCTGGCATATTCAGGTCCCCCATTAACAGTATCTACCCTTTCTCTGCCATTCTAAGGATGCCTTCTATCACATCCTTGTCCATTCCCTCCCCTTGGATGGGGGTCTGTATACAACCCCCTGTGCGGATTGTGGTGCCATTTCCAGTCTCTAAGGTGACCCACAGTGCCTCCTCTCCTCCCTGTTTACTCTTTTGTTCCATTGCTTTTATCTCTTCCCTTACATAGAGAGCTACTCCTCCCCCTCTTCTACCCTCCCTGTCTCTCCTGTAGGTTGTGTACCCTGGTATGTTAACATCCCATTCATGGTTCTCTGTGTACCATGTTTCTGTGACTGCCACAATATCCAGGCATCCCTCTTCCATCAAGGCCACCAGTTCAGGGAGCTTGTTGCCCAGACTATGAGCATTGGTACTCATTACCCTCTATTTCTTGATGGCCTTACCCCTTTTTGCCCCATCCCTATTCTTATTGCCTTTGTTGTTTTCTCCATTTACCCCTACCCTTCTCCCTATTGATGTCTCTATCTCGGTGTTTACCTCACTTACTACCCTGATTTTTTGGGGGGTTAGGATTTCCCTGCTCCTTTCCAGTGCCTCCCCCCTTGGCTAGTCTAAATGCTTGCCAATGAAGCATTTAAACCTATCACCTAGGATCCTGGTTCCCCTCCTGGACAGATGCAGACCATCGCACCAGTATAGACCTGCATCACTCTAGGTGGACTCCCAGTCCCCAGTGAAGCCAAAACCCTGAGCTCTGCACCAGTTTTTCAACCACTGATTGAATCCCATGGTGTGGAGCACCCTTGCCTCACCCATGCCATAGACAGACAGCACCTCCGAGAAGGTTACCGTGCGTGCTACTTGTCTAAGGCCCCTCCCCAACTCCACAAACTCTTCCTGCACTGCTCTGATCCCTTTCCCAGCCAGGTTATTAACCTTTTCAAGTTATACAAAATCTTTCCACTACTATCACTAACCCCATTAATGCCATTCTGAATTTGTTGTTTTCTGAGACAGTAAGTTAATAGCTTTCCAGCTTTTTCACCACCTTCTCAATAAGACTGCTTTGTATGACATAGAGCATATTCAATCCTAGCAGAATGAAGTTTGTTAATTTCAAATTTCAGTTTAATAATCTGGTATAGAAGCTCCTGTTTTGGGGAGTTTTTTTTTTTAACTCTGATTGTAATTTGGTGAACTGTTGTTCTTTGACAGTTCTTTATGTCACTCTTTTTTTTTCTTATGGGCAAAACTCATAATTCTACCTCAAATGTAAGCTTTAAAAGCTTCCCAAAGACATTGTGAGGACACCTCTCCATTATCACTTACTGTATCTCAAAATACTGTGATTGTCCTTATTAATCTATTCCTTAAATTTGGAATCTTGGAAAAGGGTAATATTAAATCCATCTGGAATTTTTGTGAGCATTATGTTCAAAACTAACGGATGCTTTCAGCAAACTATGACCAGAAATTACTAAATTTTCATATTCAATATTGAAAACTGAACTACATAAGTTTATTGGAAAGGAAAAATAATCTAATTTACTGAAGGAAACATGCCTTGCCGAATAGAAGGAATAGTTTTTGTCTGGCAGACGGGTGAATCTCAGAACATCTAATAGGCCCAATTCCTTGACGGTGTCATGAAGAACTTTCCTAGGTTTAGGGACAATGGCTTGTAACCTAACACTTGATGTATTTAATAATTTATTTAGTCAACGGTCCATTACTTCACTGAAGTCTCCTAGCAAAATTTCGTAATCTTTCAGATTGCCATTTCAAAAAGTAATTTATGAAAAAAAAAATCCACATGACCAGATGTGGGGGCATAAATGTTACAAATGGCTACCCTTTTACCATACAATGTTCCATATCAAATCTGATATCTGCTTTCTGGGTCAGATATATGGTAGTGCCTTTTTTAATCAAAATGGCCATTCCCCTTGTTTAGAAAAAAACAACTGTATTCTACACTAGCTACCCATTCCCTGAATAATGTATCTGCCTCTGTTGCAACAAGATGTGTCTCGTAACATTGCCACATCCACTTTATGTTTTTTAAGGTGATCAAGTATTAGTTTTCTTTTCATTCGGGAACCAAGCCCTTGAACAGTCCAAGAGGCTATTGTTAAATCACTCATATTTCAAAAGTCAGGTAGTACTACTCATACTAAATAATATAAAATCATGTGTAAAACATTACTAAAATGTAAAACAGAAAAGCAAAATTTTACCTAGTTTATATTGACTAAAATTTATACTAACTACACTCACATGAGTTATTAAACAATAACTTCACTGAAATAAACTATGTAGGATTGGTTTACAACTAACTAACTACTAGTACTAAGACACTAGGGGCCAGATATTCAAAACTTTGCCCCTGGGCTAAATAAACACTGCCCCGTGGGCAAACTTAGCCCGGAGCACAAAGCAAGCTATATTCAAAAGGAATAGCCTGGGGCAAACAGCTTCTGAATATAGCAAGGGAATGAGGCCAGGCAAACTGGGCTGGGAGTGCAGGGCAAACTTAGCCCTGGAATAAGACAGCTCTGAATATAGCAACCAGGAAGTGCAAACCTCAACAGCAACACAGTGCACAGCGACGTGAAGGTAGATAGAGGTGAGCTATGTGGCCAATGTGTATGCCAGCAAATGTGTAGACTCAGTACAGCTGCAGGCAGCAGCGCATGTGAAAGTACAGTGTTCAAAACTGTATAACATTCCCCAAACTTTTTGCGCAGTGCTAACACATTTGCGCGGGTTTAGCGCAGGGCTAAACTGTTAGCTCGGTGCAAACATGTTTGCCCGGCGCTAAACTTTGCCATATTCAAAAGTGACATGCAAATGAGCCTTCTTAGGTAGTCTCTGGGCAAACATCCAGATTCGCATCTCATTATACCCTGATTTGCATGCAGTTTGCCCAGCATTACTGCAGGATCCCACAGCTCCACCTTTAGGTCAGTCTGGAAGTACAAGGGCTGGCCAGGTCCGACCACAGCTCCACCTGTAGGTCAGTCTGGCAGTGCATTATGATAGCTGTAGGCTACATGTAAACAGTACAGCATAGCATAGAATATTGTACCCCAGGGGACAACACACCATAGGCACAGATGGTGGTGGTGCTGCATGCAACTGTCACACTGTAGGTCATGCTACAGTACACAGCAGACACTACAGTAGCAAGCGGGCCAGTAGTGTGTGGACACAGCACTGCCTATGGAGTGTAGGGCAGTGCTGATGACTGCACTATACACAGTGACAGGCCCAACATGCAGGTGTTTATTGACAGTGGACATTACTGTTACACTGTTGTGTGACCCACAGATGCTGTACCTCTGGCATGGGATGCTCACAGTGACATATACATGTCCGGCTTTGTTTGCTGTGGCAGTTGTACAGCTGTGTGGTATGTGGCCAGGGAGGCATATATTATCAGAAAGGCACACTGATGTTGGGGTATTCCCAATACTGCATGATGTGTCCCAGCCTTGTGGCCCCACCTGGTCTGTGGCACAGCCTGGCCACCTGTACACTCTCCCCTCAACATCCTCCATGCCCACAGTGCTGCATGTGTGTGCTGGCATCTGTTGGTGTCCACAGAAGAGTGGTCCGCAGGTGTGTGCTGTATGGGCACACTACCATGCTGTCCATTGGCGGCAGGGTCACCACTTACTGCCTTGCATGGCTGGGACTGGTGGCAGATGATGGCATCATTGTGATGCCATCAGTGAGCAGCATGTTTCCTACTATGTCTGGCTTTGTCTATGTGTCATATTTATTTGTTAGGGTGATGCAAAACTGCACAAAAGCCGCGCAAACACCGCTCAAAGCCAAAATGTCATGCAAAGCTGATTGCCCAGGGTTAAGACTACCTTTTCCTGGGCGGTAATGTGCACCGCACTAAGTGTCACGCTAAGTCACACAAAACCACTTTGCGTGGCGCTAGTCACTAAATATAGCATTGCGCCTGTATTCATTTACACACACCCTCAGTTTGCCCCTTGCATACAGTATGATTTTACCTGGTGCTAATGCAATTTGCACGTGCTATTTGGCCTTTTGAATATAGCAAACCCTCGCTAATCCTGCACTAAACCTGCGCAAACGGTTTGCGCTCAGTGCAAAGTTTTGAATATCTGGCCCTAGGAGAGCTGTGAAGGTACCCACAGAGATATTTGATAGATAGATAGATAGATAGATAGATAGATAGATAGATAGATAGACAGACAGACACTTTATTTCTAAAGCACCTCATTCCAAAAACTCGAGGCACTGTACAATAAACCTCAATACAATTTTTAAAATCACACAAAATAAGTCGACTTGGAGTAAACAGTTGATCTATCTATCCCACTTTAAAACCTAACATATATTTATCAATAAAAGCCTATTGGAACAGATATGTCCTCAGACCCTTTTTGAAGGCTTCTACCATGGGAGCCTCCCTCAGATAAGCTGGCAGTGTGCTCCACAGGGTAGGTGCAGGCACCGAGAATGCCTAACCCTGGGAACTCTGCGTATGTATGGTTTTATTGTTCAGCTAAATGTCATTACAATGCACTAAAATACAAGCATACTAAAATACAAACACCTCAGCTTACAGTATACAAATTAAATTACCTTATTCATACTATAATTCGGTTCCATTAAAAATATTAACCATGCACTTTCCCACAAGGATAACATTTCCACCAACATTATCCTATACAATCCAGCATTAAATCCATCAGAAAAACAGTTTAACTAATCAAAATATAAAACATGTATTATTATCCGTATCTATGAGTGATTAGCTATAATTTTGTTTTGCAGCTAATTGCCATTCAATGGGACCTGATTTAACTCTCATGAGAGAGCCAATCATAACATCCACCAAGAATCCCTCTGAGAAACTATCTCCCATCCCCAAACAGGCATGACACTTAGCCAACATGTTTGGGCCAGTCACAGGTAGGATCCTACTCTTGAAGGTACTATGTAAAAAGATTATCCAAGGATGCCCGCTCACTGGAGTCAAATTATGAAATTCTAAGCTGCCAGCAACACCCATCCAACTGAGGTACTATCAAAGAGCATCCCACTTGAAACATAGAAACATAGAATTTGATGGCAGATAAGGACCGCTTGGCCCACCCAGTCTGCCCATTTCCCTACCTGATGGATAAGCTGCAGATCCTAGTTAACCAGCAGCCTACTTCTTCCTACCCCACCCCCTAGAATTGCCTTATGACTGTCCCATGCATGCTTGAATTCCACCACTGTTTTTGACTCCACAACCTCCTCTGGAAGGCCATTCCATACATCCACAACCCTCTCTGTGAAAAAATACTTCCTTAAATTACCTCTGAGCCGCCCCCCTTCTATCTTCAAATTGTGCCCCCTTGTTCTTGCACACCTCTTTTTTTGAAAGATGCTACCCTCTTGGACTTTGTTGATTCCCTTGAGGTACTTGAAAGTTTCTATCATGTCCCCTCTCCTCCTTTCCTCGAGGCTATACATATTAAGCTCCATGGTCTCTTCCGCTGTATGTCTTCCGATTCCAGACCCTGCACCATTTTAGTTGCCTCCTCTGGACAGCTTCCATCCTGTCTATGTCCTTGTGGAGACTGGGTCTCCAGAACTGCACGAGTACTCCAGATGTGGTCTCACCAGCTGTCTGTACAGAGGATAATAACCTTGTTTTTACTGGTGATGCCTCCCTATGCATCCCAGTATTCCCCAGCCTCCTTGCTGCCTCTCACATTGCTTGCCCACCTTAGGTCATCTGATATGACTACCCCAGGTCCCTTTCCATTTTTGTTGTTAGTATCTCACCCTCATTGTGTACTCTTCCCCTAGGTTTTGTTTCCAGGTGCATTACCTTGCACTTCTTAGCATTGAATCTAAGCTGTCATACATTTGACCATTCCTCTAACCTTGCCAAGTCCCTTCTCATCCTTTCCACCCCACCTTGTGCATCAACTCTGTTGCAGATCTTTGTGTCATCTGCAAGAGACATACTTTTCCTTCCAGTCCCTCTGCAATGTCGCTATAAAGACATTGAAGAGGACCGTCCCACACTGGAACCCCTGGTACCCTACTACTAACCCCCTTTTTCAGAGTGGACTCCATTTACTATTACTCTCTGTGTCCTATTCTCCAGCCAATTTTTTACCCAGGCTGTCATCTTGGGACCCACTCCCAGGCTGGCTAACTTGTACATTAATCTTTGTGTGGGACT
This sequence comes from Neoceratodus forsteri, assembly GCA_016271365.2. Lineage (NCBI taxonomy): Eukaryota > Metazoa > Chordata > Ceratodontiformes > Ceratodontidae > Neoceratodus > Neoceratodus forsteri. The sequence goes on from CM028137.1 coordinate 518,594,776, forward strand.
GTGTCAAATGCCTTGCTAAAGTCTAGGTAGGCCATGTCCACAGCCCTACCTACCTGATCAACTACTTTGGTCACCCAGTCAAAGAAATCTATCAGATTTGTCTGCATGACCTTCCGCTGTGAATCCATGCTGCCTTGGGTCCTGTCCCTCTGGCCTCTAGATACTCAACAATTCTTTCCTTCAGAAGTGATTCCATCATTTTCCCTACCACTGAGGTTAAACTAACAGGTCTATAGTTTCCTGCTTCTGCCTTGCTCCCACTTTTGTGAAGGGGAATCACATCTGCCTCCTCCAGTCCTCAGGTACCACCCCATCCTCCCATGATTTGTTAAAGAGGGTAGTCAGTGGTGTCACTAGTTCTACCCTTAGTTCTTTTAGAATTCTGGGATGAATCCCATCAGGCCCATTGCTTTGTCCACCTTCAGTTTTAAGAGCTCTTTCAGAACCCTTTCTTCTGTAAATGGGCTGGTATCAACTTCTGTATCCAGAGTGTTTCTACTGTTTGTTTTAGGTACCTCCCTCTTCCTTTGTAAATACTGAGCAAAATATTTGTTTAGTATCTCTGCCTTTTCACAGTCACCCTCTGCCCACTCTCCCTCCCTCCCTCCCTCCCTTTATTAAGCCTTACTATCCCTCCCTTGGTCTTCCTTCGCCCTGATGTACCTATAAAAGGTTTTATCCCCTTCTTAACTGGAGTTGGCTATCTTCCTCGGTTTGGGCCTTTGCTGTTCTGACTGCCTTTCCAGCTTCCTTTTGCTTTAACTGATACAGTTCTCTGTCCTGTTCCTTCTGTGATTCCTTGTACTTCCTGAATGCTTTCTTTTCTCTTGAACCTTCACTGCCACTTCTTTGAGAACCATAGTGGTTTCGCACTGTTTCATTTTGTTTATTTGCTTTACACAAAGGCTTGTTACTCTGTGATGGCAGTTTTATTATTCCCATTGTTCTTCCACCCTCCTTCCTGCCTATTTGCTAGTGCATTCCTTAGGCACTCACCCATTTTGGCAAAGTCAGCCCTCCTAAAATCCAGTACCTTTGTCTTTGTATGGCTTGACTCTATTGCTGTGTTTATTGTGAACCATACTGTTCGATGGTCGCTAGTTCCAGATGGCTACCCACTTCTACATCTGTGATCCTCTCTTCATCTCCATTTGAGAGAACCAGATCTAAGATTGCTCCTCTCAGTGGGCTCCAATACTAGTTGTCTAAGGCATGCCCTGTAGGGCATCTAGAATAACCCCACTCTTAGAAGTGCTGCTGCAACTGCACTCCAGATAACATCTGGCATATTCAGATCCCCATCAGCAATATCTCCCTTTATCTGCCATTCTAAGTATACTTTCTATCATTTCCTTGTCCATTTCCTCCCCTGAGAGGAGGTCTGTATACAACCCCTATGCGGATTTGTGGTGCCATTGCCTGCCTCCAAATTGACCCACAGTGCTTCTTCTCCTCCCTGTTTACCCTTTTGTTCTGTTGCTTTGATTTCTTCTCTTATGTAGAGAGCTACTCCTCCTCCCCTTTTACCCTCCCTGTCCCTCCTGTAGATAGTGTATCCTGGTATGTTTACTTCCCAGTCATGGTTCTGTGTGTACCATGTTTCTGTGACTGCCATGATATCCAGATCTTCCTCCTCCATCAAGGCCACTAATTCAGGAAACTTGTTACCCAGACTACAGGCATTGGTACTCATTGCTCTCCATTTTTTGATGGCTTTACCCTCTGTAGCGGCATCCCCCACTGACCTTTCTACCTTGGTCTTTTTCTCATTTAGTACCCTGTTTTGTAGGGGGAGGCTGGGATTTTCCTGTTGCTTATCAGTGCCTCCCCCCTTGACTAGTTTAAAGGCTTGCCAATGAAGCATTTAAACCGATTGCCCAAAAGACTTGTTCCCTTCCCGGACAGATGCAGACCATCCTGCCAGTATAGGCTGGTGTCCCTCCAGGTGGAACTCCAGTCCCCAATGAAGCCAAACCCCTGTGCTCCACACCATTTTTTCAACCATTTGTTAAACTGCATGGTGCAAAGTACCCTCGCCTCATCCATGCCACTGACAGGCAGTACCTCTGAGAAGGATACTGTGTGTGCTACTTGTCTTAAGCCCCTCCCCAACTCTACAAAGTCCTTCTGCACTGCTCTAATCTCATGATGAGCTAAGTGATTTGTCCCTAGGTGGACAATGACATCCAGCTCAGACTCCCGTGCAACTGTTCTCGTGATCCTAAGGATGCGCTTCCTGTCCCTCCAAGCCATGGCACCAGGCAGGCACCTTACTTCAGTTTTCCTGCTCCCTCCAGTTCTATCCCCCTAATAATTAAGTCCCCCACCAGGAGCTGCTTTCTTTTCCTGTGGTGCCCTCTGCCTCCTTCCTGAGGGCCTCCTTAGACAGTTGTCTGCACCTCCTTAGTCTCCTCTGTGGGTGCATCCATAGGGGAACTATGCTCCCCAGAATGGTGTATGGATTGTGGAGTGGAACAACTGACTGGGTGTGCCTCTGTTCCACCACCCTTACCCTCCCTGAGCCCACTGTGGTCCAACTGCTGTGCTTTCTTCACAACCTCTGAGGTAGTGGTGGTGGCTCTGGTGCTCCCTGGATGGGGGAGGTTCCCTTGCCACTGTCCAGTGCGGCCTGAAGACGGGCAACTTCCTCCCTCAGGGCAGATAGTTGTCTGCAAACAGGGCAGCATCTCAGCCTTCAGAAAGACTCCCGGAAGACTGCTGCCCCACAGCCATTACATTGTACTACTCCCCACATAACTGTCTACCTTGTTTAGTTTTTTTTGTGTGTGTGTGATTGGTGCGTTATATAGAAATATATGTATTTATATAATGTGTATGCTTATATTGTCAGTGCAGTGTGCTAGACAGGATATGACAGTGATATGTACCTTGCCCTCTTGAGGAAATGATGTCAGAACCCCAGGTATAAATGAACTATTTCCAGGGGTGGGTGAGGTGAGGGGTGGAAAGGGGTTGGGCCTAAACTGTGCCCTCACAAAACAATCAGCTAAATGCTCTGACCTACTGATGTGATGAGTGCCTTCCTGTCAGCAAGATGTCATACACGACAATTTGTAATACTGCTTCAAACCAATTTGACAGAGAAAATACCCTGCTAATCAAACAGAGAAAAATCCAAACATCCAAGTCAGACACAGGTAAACCTCCCCAGCCCCAAAACAGCCTGGTGACTTGTGCTCTGAAAACAGTCAGCCCCACAACACGTCAGCTGTGCAGAAGGGCAGACACAGAAAACAGTATTCAGCCTATGTGGGTTTAAACTCTTCCTGCATTGAAAACCTTAACACTTGTAACAAAAGTAAAGCAAACTCCACCTCCCTCTGTTGATTGAAAGACTGCCTTTTCTGATAATTCCAAGTTCCTTATTTCACTCTTCAGTTAGAAGTATCCTCCACCTGAAGAATATTAACTTTCCTAAGGAATCTGCTTCAAACCAAAGACAATTGTAAATTGTAAGGTTCACCTCTCTCTGTTGTGAGCACTACTCACTTTCTTGCAAATCTTAAGTCCAGTGTTGCAGCTTGCAGCCAGAGGCAGCTTCACCTGAAGACTATGAGGTTATCTGATGAGCCTGCTAAAATTAGTACTTTTATCAAGGTCTGTAAGATTCTTCCAGAGCTATTGGCTGTTAAGTAGCTGTGATGTAAGCACTTCCTGACACAGTCTGGCTTGGCCTTATAAGGCACACTGAGGTAAACAAAGGAAAAACAGTTTCCACCCCTAGGCACTGTCTGGGTCCAATACACAGCCTGTAACATGCTCTCAATTCAGGGCTTATGACAAATTCTTAGCCCAGTGAATACTCACAGTATTACAAATATTGCAATGCAAACAGTCAATCACTAACTCCAATCAAGTCAGAAGGGCAGAAACACAGAAAACAGTAAAATCTTAACACTTGTAACAAGTAAAGCAAACTCCACCTCCCTCTGTTGATTGAAAGACTGCCTTTTCTGATAATTTCAAGTTCCCTATTTCACTCTTCAGTTAGAAGTATCCTCCACCTGAAGAATATTAACTTTCCTAAGGAATCTTCTTCAAACCAAAGACAATTGTAAATTGTAAGGTTCACCTCCCTCTGTTGTGAGCACTACTCACTTTCTTGCAAATCTTAAGTCCAGTGTTGCAGCTTGCAGCCAGAGGTAGCTTCACCTGAAGACTATGAGGTTATCTTGGCAGGGAGTCCCATGCTCCTACTACACCCTGGTATAATGGGATTTATATGCCAGCTGCTACTGTAACCAGCTATGAGTCTTTTGGAGACTGAGCTTTTCCCCAGAAAAAAATTCCCACAATTCCCTCCACCTTTGAGTCCAGTACTTTGAGACTGAATCCTGCCATTGCAGGCTTAATCAGACCAGAATAGAGAAAGAAGTTTCCCTGGAGATCAGACTGGAAAGTGTAATGCCCCAAAGTTGAGGCATCCCAGAAAAACAGAAATAAATAAAGCAATTTGGGATTTACAGGTGCCCAGGGTGCCTGGTGTAGGTGTGGGCAGCAGGGTACAGTAAAAAGGTACCCTTGCTAAGTAAAGTTTCCCCTCCTTGTAATGGGAAACAACTGTATATAACAGAAAAAGTGCCCTGTGCACTGTAAATATTGTCAAAAAATAGGTTTTGTTGCAGCTCCAGTAACAATGGCCTGGATGGAATGCTGTGCTGAGCTGTTCATGCACAACATTCCACTCCAGCCATTCTAGAACTCTGGGGGTTCAAGCCTGAAGTGAAACAGTTTTTTTCAGTTGGTCCTGGGCAGCTGTAGAGGAGAGAGGATACAGTAAGTCCAAAGGTACTAGTATAGGGCTTATATGGTGATTGAAGCCGTCCCTTGGGACTTAGCTGTATGCCTGCTCTGCCTCTTCTGCCTGAAGACTCCTGCTGCCGTCATGTGTTGCTGTCGGTAATGCCATCAGGGCACCATGAAGAAAGAAGATGTACAGTTCGGTTGTTTTTGGGCTCTGTTAAGCCCTGTCAGTTATTTATTTTCGTCCCAAGTATTTTAAAGTTAAGTCCGGTCCCCCGTCGGCGGCAGAGAAAAGCCACATCGTGACCATTAAGCCGGTGGCTGTCTGAGGTCCCCTGTCACCCGCTGCATTGCCTGTAATGCTCCCTCCCACTGCCAGCCCACCTCCTCCTCCCAACTACCGCCAGAGCAGCCCAAGAGTGGTGAGTCGGTAAGGCAATTGAAGCTGCGAGCTGACTGCCTGTAAAAAAAAGAGACTGTGTTTTTTTACTGGACAATGCACAGTAGGCGCTTATGAAAGTGGCTGAGCACCGCAATGTAATCAGGTCAGAGGACCCTGATTTAGTATGCGGGAGGGGCGGGAGTGAGTAACGCCCACAAGGAGGGGCCAAGACAAAGTAAGGCCAAGCAAGGGCCTGTTAAACATATAGTAGAGGGGCGGGACAAAGGAAGTGATAGGCAAAAGGAATGACAGCTCGGAGAGAGCTGCAGGATTAAAGGGACCACGCAGTTAAAAGGGCAAGTCAGGCCCAAAACAAAGTGAATAGTGCTTTCATGCTCAAAGTAAGGTGGGTACCAGGCCCCAAATTAAGAGTGGGCACTAGGCCCAGTTCAGAAAGTGGCAGCCAATGCCCAGTAAAGGAAGGGCTACCAGGCCCAAAGTGAAGTGGGCACCAGGCCCGAGGTAAAGAGGGTGCCAGGCCAGAGGCAAAGAGGTCACTAGGCCCAGGATATGAAGTGGGCACCAGGCCCGGTTTGAAGAGATGGCTACCAGGCCCAATATAAAGAGGGCTACCAGGCCCAGAATAGAGAGGGCACCAGGCCCATAAGTTGAAAGCAGGGCACCAGGCCCATTTCGGAGGGCACCAGGCCCACAGTATTTAGGGCACCAGGCCCCAAGTGATGAAGGGTACCAGGCCAAGATATAGGTGGGGCACCAGGCCCGAGGTAAATCTAGGGCACCAGGACGAGGTAAAGCAGGGTGTCCCGGCCTAGTGAGTAAGGGCAAGCCAGCCCAGCAGTAGTAAGGGCAGCTCCGGCCTAGTGAGTAAGGGCAAGCCAGCCAAGTGGTAGTAAGGGCAGCCCCAGCCTAGTGAGTTAGGGTAAGCCAGCCCAGTGGTAGTAAGGGCAGCCCAGGCCTTTCCAGTAAGGCAAAGCCAGCACAGTAGTAAGTAGGGCATATAGGCCCCATAGTAAGTAAGGCATTTAGGCCTTTAATGTTCAGGGCAACTAACATAGAGCAAGTGATACTCCCTAGTAGAGTGGTTGGGCATTCCTAGCAAAACATTCAGGGGTAGCCAGATCCTATTCCAGTAGGCCCTACAGTCAGAAAAGGGTCCATCTAAGGGTGCTTAGCTCACAATATGCTACAAAGTAACTGTAATGTCTGCACTGTTATACCACTGTTTATTGCTCCAGCATCTGAACAATTGTATATTGGCTAGAAGCACCAAGACTGCATTGTACATTAGGATTGTGGTTATTTGCCCCTGGTTGTATGAATTATTGCCCCATGCATCTGAACTATTGCCCTGTGCATCTGAACTATTGCCCTGGGTATAGAATATTTGCCCCAAAATTGATAATTTGCCCATCCTCCTGGCAAATTATCTTGTCATTACGCAGTTCTTCTGGCATTGCAAGAAGGTGTGTCATATAGCTACATTGCTGCCAGTGTATGGGGACAGTCTCAATCTTCTACCACATTGATGTTCCATGGAGTGGTCTGTAATCCTACGTATCCAGAATCAGTCAATGCCCAGAATAGGATGCCTTCATCATCATTCTTCACCAGAAAAGTGTCCGACCATCAGATCATCTTCTCCATCTGTGTTGTCCGCTAAAGTTGAGTTGTCGCCGTTCACACAAGTCGTACCCGCCGTTTCTTCTGTTTTACAGTTTGCAGTTATGTTCGCCGAAGTTCAAACGTATCACGACTGCCATGCTAGTGTTGTTTCTTCTGGTTCCTGTTCCAGATGTTCCGAAGTTGGTTGCCCTCTGCAGAAGAGAGTGTGCACATCCTGGAAGAACCTGGTTTGCGCCTCTGGTCGTTCACTGTAAGTCGAGTCTGTCGAAGCCCAGTTCGGGATGCGTTCGCCATTTCCTTATTTTTTGTTCCAGTTCCTTGTGGCAAGATTGCAGAATCAACCATCTTCACTACAGATCCTTCTGGTTCCTGGTTCTATAGGAGATCCATCTTCACCTCAGATCCTTCAGAGTCTTGCTGGCCCTTGGAGTGCTGCAGCATCATCCAGGTCGTGGTAGTCCTCGAGTGGATTCGTCGCCATGCATCTCCTGGTTTCCCTTCTTCCTTGTCAGCCCTAGAAGTGGCTTTTGGCCAAGAAATCCTGTGCATCCAGTGGGGAATCCGACAACCCATCCATGGGTTTATTCCAGGAACCAGTTTCTCTGGTTCTTTCTTTCCGGCAGCCTTGGAGAGAGTGGACTTTTGCTGAAGAAACATATAGTCTGTTTACCAAACCTCTCACCACCCCAGTGGCCTTAACTAGGTCCTTGTTGGGAATTGTGTTTAGGGTTCTACAGTTCTGTTTTACTTCCCTTGTAGCTACCAATGAAGAATGATGGTGCGCACGAAGACAACAGACATTTGGACTTTGTGAGAATTTGATGGTCATTATAAAACCAACTATTGTATTTGGGGTAGTGAAGAACGTCTGATTTTGCCTAAGTTCTAGTTATACTCTTAGGTTACAGCTGAAGAACTGTAGAAGTATAGTGGCAGTAGGCCAAGATACATATTCTAATACTGTTTGTAATCATTTTAGCAGTCGTAGATAAAAGTAATTCTGTCATCTTTACCGCCCTGTTGTTTTGGTGTGTCCACGCCCTCTCTTGTGACTGTGTCTCCCTACCCACTGGTACTAAATAAACGCCCTGTGGGCACTGAATCTCTTGGATGACTCCTGCCTCTCCTTGTCTGGGTAACTGTTATCTTATCCACTATAATTCAGACCTTGGTGCTCACTCATCTCATTCCATCTTCATATTGGGAAGCATCACAAAAGTCCACCAGCTGACTTCCATGGCCATCTGCCAATATTGTTCGGTTCATGACATTACATTAAAATAAATATACTTAATATTCATAGTAAATTCCCATAGCTGACCAGATTAATAATAATAATAATGAAAAAAAAATGTTTAATCAAATTTAGGGTCCACTGCAGGTAGGGAATCCTACTCTTAAAGATACGTACTACTGGCTCATTGCGAATGCCAACTCACCAATTTAGGGTATTTCAAGCTACCCGCAAAATCCATCCTTTTGGGGTACTATCCAGGAGCATCCTACTGTGCATGCAGTTCCATATCCCGACTCTCCCCCATTATGAAGGGAATTACATGCTGGTTGCTTTTTATAACCAAGTATGGGTCTTTAGAATTAGGCCTACCCTAAATAGCGCTCACACTTCTCTCCATTTTCACTTCCAAAACCTTGGAGCTGGACCCCATAAAATACAATAAATTTAACTTACACCAGAAATAACAAAAATAAAAACAGGTCCTTTAGTTGCTCAGTTCATTTATCATTTGTCAAATACCAACAAACTCAGCAGTCAGAAAAAAAAAATATCCTTACAAGAACACCGAGGCAATAATTTACCAGTTTTCCTTTGTAAAAGTTCAGCTCTTATTAGCTCCCTCACGCGCTGAAAAAACGGTGCCCTTCTTATAGCAAATTTGCAGTCCGCAATTAATTGGAAACCCATAAAGGCAAATGATTCGAACTCAGTATGAAGAACAAAATAATACCTCATGAGGAGTTATCCCTTAGTCTCCAGCAGTTGCCAGGTTGTGTCCCAGATGGACATTCTAAAGGATAAAAAACAACCGCTCCAATGAATTACACCAAATAATCTCATTTTGTTTGCATTTAGTTAAGTGTTTCAAGTACCTAGGTAGTCCAAATCCAGTCATCCTTCCATAAGATGTTCTCCACCAGCAGGCCCAAATTCTACCTCCTGAATGATACAAACTTGTGGACACCTAGAGAATGAGATAAGGAACAGAAAACATTGCTCTTCTGAGCGCAGTAAAAATCATCTGTTTAAAATATTTCCCCCCAGCCCTTAGGCAAAGATGGCATAACTTTTTTTAAATTTAATTTGGGAACTTCAGCGCTGGTGGCGCACTTATTGACTCTCGACTGCTCTTCCAAGCATGCCTCCAAATGGGTGCGCCAAAATCTCTATCTCGCCATTGACTCCTCTCTAGGTCCAGTTCTAAGGCATAGTAGCCCAGCAAAGCAAACAGAAAGAACCCTCAGTTTAATACAAACTTAGCAACAGCCAGAGCTACAACAAGCATGCTGAGGAAAGCCAGACAGCCAGACAGCGACCAAACACTTGAGCCATCACGGGGGAATCACTGGGAATTTGCCAGCAAGTCTGCTTCAGCAGGCACAATCCGTCAAAAATTAAGTTGAGTTTCATTCATCTGGAGCTTTTTCATAATAAAAACAGTGAAATAAATGTACTAAAATGCTGCTGGAGAAGGGAGTGAGGAGCAGAGCAGCAGCATTACAGCCATCTTGCTGCTTGCCCTGGGACCTTTTCGCACCCACTAACAATTGTGCCACCGCGTTCTGCACCAGCTACAGTCTGCCGAGGTTGCCTCCAGATAACCCTAGGTACAGGGCATTACAGTAGTTCAACCAGGATGTGATGAAAGCATGTACCAGCGTGGCCAGGTCCTCAGGTGGGATCAGATCCAGGTGATGTTCTTAAGATGGTAAAATCCACTTTGGACCATGGCTGACACCTGAGCATCAAGTGGTGTCTAGGATCACACCCAAATCACACCCAAATCCTTCACCTGTCTAGAAGGGGCAAGGGGAATCCCACCCAGCATTAGGCTGGGGGGTAACCCCTCACTCCCCCCTCTCTGCCTCGATGACCCGGATCCACCACCAGTACCTCAGTCTTGTCTAGATTAAGCTTAAGCCAGTTTTGGGTCATCCACATCTGAATTTCCTCAAGGTAGCTATTAAATACAGAGGCCGCCACCTGGGTATCGGGTGCACAGGACAGGTACAGCTGGGTATCATCTGCATAACAGTGAAAACCCAGCCTGTACCACCTGATAATGTCTCCCAATGCCAGCATATACACTATGAACAACAAAGGCAACAAAACAAAACCCTTTAGGACCGCACAGCACAGGGGCTTTGGGTTAGATGAGGTTAACCCCATCGTCACCCTTTCACTCTGCCCATCAGCTGACTGGCTTACTCTGTGGGCTTTGGTAAAGCATTTTTTGTGCTGCCAGGTGGGGTTTAACCTGATCTTTTAAGGGCAGGTTACCCCCACAGTCTGCCCCAGGATTCAGGAGCGCTCTGGATGGTTGCCATAGCAATGAAGGCAACGTCACAGAGCTGCGCTGGTAAAAGCTCGGCTACAGCAAGTGGAGTCCAGTGAAAGGACTTCTGTTGGTGACTTATGGGTGTGAGAGGATAGCACAGCAGCTGTAGCTGCATTGAAAGCTAAATTGAAGTGGGCACTTTGATTCCCGGTGGCGCTGCTTGAACTCCTCGCTACTCGGGGAGCTTGCAGCTGACTGGCTCACTCTGTGGGCTTTGGTAAAGTGATTTTTGTGCTGCCAGGTGGGGTTTAACCTGATCTTTTAAGTGCAGATTACCCCCACAGTCTGCCCCAGGATTCAGGAGTGCTCGGGACGGTTACCATAGCAACGAAGGCAACGTCACAAAGCTGCGCTGGTAAAAGCTCGGCTACAGTGAACGGAGTAGAGCGCAGAGCAGAGATGACATGGGCAGAGGCCAGCGGTGTCTATCGGCATCTGTCAAGGGAAGGAGCCACTAGTCCTACTGCAAACAACGAAGGTCTGTAAGTAGGAGCATTTAGGAAATCCTGCTTTACTATGGAACTAAATATGGGTATGCATGATAGGGACTATGTTACTATGAACTTCTGTCTCACATGTAAAATGTACGAGGAAGGGGAGAAGGTTGAGTCTTTTGTTTGTGATAAATGTACCTTGATTGAAATTTTGGATCAAGAAATTAAATCGTTACAGAATAGGATTCAGCTAAGATTGGGATATCTTCATTGGAAAAATGTATTGATTCAGCTTTGGATGATTGTGTTGAACAACATGTAAATGATCAGTCAGCAAGGGATTGCATATGTAGAAGGGGAAGATACACATCTGGATGCAAACAACTATTTGGACTCTAAGGAAGAGGAAGATTGGTGCAGAGTGGAAAAGGGTATTAAAAAGGGAAGAAGGAATATTGGTGGAAATGGGCAGACTGACATTCAGAATAGTTACAACATCCTCAGTACCGAGGTAGATCAGGGAAATACTTACCAATTAGACCCAAGCCCTAGTGTGCTTAGGGAAGTACATGAAAAAATGGTAGGGAACAAAAAGCAAGGGTTACCAAGAGTTCACAAACTAAATGAGGAACTTCTGGTTATTGGTGACTCCATGGTTAGAAATATCGATAAAATATTATGTCATAGAAAGAACGAGTTTACAACTGTTAGTACTCTACCTGGAGCAGGTATAGGGGATGTTCGTAAACTGTTGCCTGGATTATTGGACAATACCCTAAATCCAGTCACGGTACTACACATTGGTACAAATGATGTTGGAAAAAGGGCACTTCTGGATATTCAAAGGGACTCTGAGGCAGTTGGCAAGGATTTGAGGGTACAGGGATGCCATCTTATGATATCAGAAATCCTGCCCATCCCTCGAGATGGGGCAGCCAAACATAGGGATATTAGACAGCAAAATGGGTGGCTGAGAAGGTGGTGCCATAGGGAGGGTTTTGTATTTATCCACCACTGGGACACATTTAGGGACCCAGGTTTATTTGGGAATGATGGGTTGCATCTTAACAGACATGGTACTAGAGTACTAGCTAGGGAAATACAACAACAGGTTGAGAATCATTTAAACTAGGTACCGAGGGGGTAGGGGGTAGTCATCTAGCTTCCCAGGCATCAGGAAGTATCCCCAAACAACTTAAGAAGATTAATGTATCTCAGGACTGGAAATGCCTGTCCCTAAATGCCAGGAGCCTTACAAACAAATTTGATGAACTAGTTTGTTTGCTAAATACTGACAATGTCCAGATATGTACCATAACTGAGACCTGGTGGACATCTGAGGATACCTGGGACCATCATATACCGGGATTTGATTTATATCATATGGATAGACTAAGTAAAAAGGGGGGGGTAGCACTGTATGTATCCGATGCAATAAAATCAGTACCTATTGAAGTTCCTCAAATACCAGAAATTGAACATCTGTGGATTAAGATATTGCCACTAGAAGGCCCAAATATCACAATGGGGGTTATGTATCGACCTCCCTCAATTTCCCCCCAAAATGATGAGGCTGTTCTAAATTTTTTGAACTCCTTAGAGTCTACTGAAAGTATTATACTTTTAGGTGACTTTAATCTGCCTGGTATAAATTGGTCAAAACAAATAGCAGGGACATCAAATGAGTTAAGATATATGGACTCTTTTTCACTTGCAGGTTTGGATCAATACAAGGGGAGTAGCACAAGGGGGGAAAACACATTAGACCTTGTGTTAAGTAATTTAGGGGACTCGATTAAAAATTGTAGTACTACCTCACCACTTGGTTCAAGTGATCATTGCATGATTAGTTTTGAACTTAAGGGGGTATATTCTATGATTTCTGGTTCAACCGAGGTCCGGAACTTTAACAAGGCAAATTTCAATAAAATGAGCATGGAACTCATGGAGTGGGGATGGCTAGAAGAGTTTGAGAATAGATCATTAAAGGATAACTGGGCTATCTTGAAGAAGAAGATTGTTGATTTGGTAAACAAGTATGTTCCACTAAGGAAGAAATACAATGGACTGGGTAAAATTACCTCATGGCTATCCCCTAGAATTAGGAAATTGATTAAAAAGAAAAAAAGAGCTTATATTAAAGCAAGGAAAAGTGAGTGTGCAAAAAATTGAGTTGTGTATAAAAAACTGTTAAAAGAAACTAAAAAAGCTATTAATCAGGCAACTCGAAATTATGAGTCTAATTTGGTTACAAGAGTTAGGGATAATCATAAATCTTTCTACACTTATATTAATAATAAAAAGGGGAGTAAAACTACTGTGGGGCCTATTAAGGACCTGGCTGGAGATTTAGTTGAAGACAACCAAGCTATGGCAGGGCATTTCAATACTAATTTTTCATCAGACTTTACTGATAAAACTGAAAGTACTAGGGATCATCTGTATAATGCAGGTTATAGAATTGTTTTGAATAAAGGAGATATAGGGACCAGACGGGATCCATCCTAGAGTTCTTAGGGAGCTGGCAACAGTATTGGCAGAACCCATAACAGTATTGTTTCAAACATCACTGGATAGAGGGGAGGTGATACAGGTATGGCGGGAAGCAAATGTTGTTCCTATCCATAAAAAGGGGTCAAAACAGGAATTGAGTAACTATAGACCTGTAAGCTTGACCACTGTTTTGGGGGAAAATGTTGGAAACTATTATTAAGGTCCAAATAGTGGAGTTCATGAACTTGGCAGGAGATTGTGATAATGCACAACATGACTTTAAGAAGGGTTTATAATGTCAGACTAATCTCCTGAAGTTTTATGAGCATGTGAGTAGGGCCTTGAACGAGGGTTCCTCTGTGGACGTAGTGTTTGTGGATTTTTCCAAAGCATTCGATAAGGTCCCACATGGAGAACTGGTGGATGCTTTAATAGAACACAAAATACCTGGGTATATTACATTGTGGGTAAAAGCATGGCTGAGCGATAGAAAGCAGAGGGTTTGTTTAAAGGGTATATATTCTGATTGGTTAGGAGTGGAAAGTGGAGTTACCCAGGCATCAGTGCTGGGGCCTTGTTTAATATATATATATATATATATACATACAATCACTGACTGGAGGAGGGGATGTCTGGGAAACCAAATTTGCAAACAGCACTAGGATTGGTACTAGTATCAGAAATAGTGACGATGTAATGAAACTGCAGGTAGTCTTATTTAAAATGGAAAGATGGGCTAGAGATTATAAGTTATCTTTTAACACCAATAAATGTGCAGTTATGCACTTTGGGAAAAATAACAAAAAAGCTGATTATGTTCTAAATGGACATATGCTGGGAAAGGTACTTGAAGAAAGAGATCTGGGTGTTAAAGTGACAAATGATCTCAAGTTCCATCAGCATTGTAGCCAGGTTCTAAAGACCTCTGGTGGTATTCTTATTAATATTAAGAAGCATATTAAGAGTAGGAAGAGGGAGGTAATTTTACCTCTGTTTGGTGCACTGGTGAGGCCACAATTGGAGTATTGTGCCCACTTCTGGTCACCTGGGTTTAGGACAGATGCCAAGAGATTGGAGAGGGTTCAGAGAAGGGCAACTAGGTTGGTGGCAGATGTTAAGGACCTAGATTACAAGGACAGATTGAAAGAGTTGGGGATGTTCACACTGGAGTATAGATGATTGAGACATCAACTTAAGGGAGAAACTGGGACTTACACTAAGGGATCAGCATTGTGACACTAGGACACACTCATGGCAGTTGAAGGGGCAAACATTTAAGACAATAAAAAGAAAACACTGGTTTAGTGTTAGAGTAATTCCGGTTTGGAACAACTTGCCTGAAGAGGTGGTTGCTAGTAAGACCATGCTTGAGTTCAAAAGGAAACTGGACAAACATTGTGTAGTGAACAAAATAGGTAGCTACCATAAATAGGGCCTAAGCGAGCACAATGGACGAAAGTCTTCTTTGCTCTGTACCGACCTATGACCTATGATTACCGGACAGGCCACACAAGAACCACAAGCAGCACCTCATGATCCAGATGTCAAACACCACAGAGAGCTCCAGGAGGACCAAGATGGTATGGTCTCTCCTGTCCCTCACTATCAGGAGATCATTCAGCACCCTCACCAGTGCAGTCTCCGTACTATGCCCCGTGCAGAACCCAGACTGGAAAGACTTATAGATGAAAGTCGAGGCAAGATGCATCTCAAGCTGGATGGCCACCACCTTTTCTATAATCTACCCTAAAAATTGGAGGTTTGAAACTGGCCTGTAGTTGCCGAGGCAGTCCGGGTCCAAAGAAGGCTTCTTCAAGAGGGGGCCTTACCAAGGCCTCTTTCAAGGTCAATGGAAAGACCCCACTCCTCAAAGAACTTTGAACAACCTCCGCAACCACAGGTCCAATCAAGTCTAAACATCCAACCAAAAGGCGGGTCAGACCTGGGTCCAGATCACATTGTGCTGGCTACAGTTTTGAGATTATCTCCACCACCTCCTCCACCCCAACCAGGTCAAACTCATTCCAGACAGGAGGAGTGTTTCGACACAGTTCAGGCTGAAACCTGTATCCCTTTCAAGAGATGCCTGAAGAGACCACAGCCCTGATGGAAGACATCTTGTCAGCAAAGAACACAGGAAGATCCTCACACCTAGTACTAGAACCTGCCCCACCAACACGGAGACAGGCAGGATGTAAAAGCCCGCTTAGCATGTGGAATGCTGAACTGGTCTGCTCCTTGCTGCAGCAATCTCACTAGACAAGAATTCTGCCTTTTTTGGGAGACTGTCCCCTGATAGTTGACATAATGTGACTTCAGGGCCAATTTGTCCCCCATCAGGCTAGATCTCATCCAACTCCTCTCTAACCCTCTGACCCCTAAACTTTAAGCTCCAGAGATATTAATCCCAATGTGGAATCACACATCTCAATGTGGAACCTCACAACTCCAGGAACTTGAAAACATTGTAACTCACATTAGTTAGAGAAAGGAAGACATTATAAATGGAATTAAGATCTGGCAAAAATAAACAAATCACACAGAATTATTAGGTAGTTGCTGGCCAGATAATAATCCCTGTATAATTAAGAAATTATACTGACATGTTATGGCCAGATGCTCAGGTTGAAAACATAATGTGCTGCCAAAGGAGAAACAAAATTAAGCACACAGAATCACAAGTAACCCATTGTGCATATTTGAGCCCTAGGAACTCAGGTTTTTGAATGTGTGTGCCCCCCATACAGGTAAGAGATGAGGATAAAAGGACCAGCAGCAAGCACACAAAGGAAATAATTGTAGCAGTATTGAAAAGTTAAACAGTAAGTTCAAGTAACAAAGTAGATAAAAAACTCCATTGGAGATAGTAAGAGGGAATGTGATCCACAGTACTCTTACTTTCTGTACCATGCTTTCTCAACTACATACAGTGCATCAGTATCTAGTGCTTCTGCATGTACTAAAGAGTAGAGTCAAGATGCGCCCCCCTCCCTGCAAGTCGCATCTCAGGCATCCAACCCCAGCCTGAGCTTTGCAGGATTTGACCATATATTGCTGGCTAATAAAATTCTCAGCTAGCTGAGAAAATGCAGCTACCGTGGAGAACACTGTTAAGTATCTTAGAGGAGCAGTTTACCCTGGTATCAACATTAACTCTTGCCACATTTGTATGACAGAACATCCAAATGGAGCAGACATAAATCTTAAAAAGTTTTCCTTTTTGTTTGTATACCCAACCAAATAGCATGCTCAAAACCTTTGCATTGCTCAAAATGCAATTCACATTTCTGGAGAAGGGTGCTGCTGGTGTGTGGCATCCAGTGCACCCCCCCTCAAAAAAAAAACATGGCATATATTCAACATTCAAACATTTTAACTGCCTAATGGCTTTTTTTTACTTTAAACTCCATGAAAAAAGGGTGTCCTCTTAGTTTTCAGACTGGAATTTCAAAGTGAGCAAGCTATACCACCCCTTCATGGTGGGACCCTTTCGGTATAGTCCCTAAAACTAGCTTCTCAGCTCTGAAATGCCTGCAGTGGCTACTCATAAATATAGAGTACTGCCTAAATTGGCTTAAATCAAATGGCCTTATTGGCTCCTTAAATTGATTCCACCCAGGAATTTCCAAAAGTGGTGGCAGGGAGCATGCTAAGGGGAGTACCACAACTCCCAAAACTCTAAAAACAACCAAATAGCATGCTCAAAACCTTTGCATTGCTCAAAATGCAATTCACATGCAGGGCAATGCAGAGTGGAGCAGGCTGATTTGGAGAAGGTGTGGCACCCCTTACAGCATGCTCCCTTCCACCACCTGTAAATGTTCCTGGGTGGAAGTACCTTATTTAAGGAGCCAATTAGGCAGGCCAATTCAGGCAGCACTCTATATTTGTGATTATACAACGGGCACAAAAAAAATGGACAGAATCCTGCATTTTGATTGGCTGGCACCTTTTCAGCATTGTAAATCCTCCATAGTACCCACTGAAAAAGGTGCCAGCCACCACTCAGCCGCATCAGGAACTCCCTGGCAAATCCCTCCCTTCATCGCAAACTCACCACTGCCAAGCACACGGATGGACGACGAGATTACCTAGTCGTTAACCCGACATCCGATACTCCCTCATCACCCTCAAAACTTCACAAAAAGTGCTGCACCATTCCAGAAAAGTGACGCACCCGAAAGAAAAAAAGAAAAGAAAATGCAGTTCATTCTCTCATCAGCAAATAAGCTGAAAAAAATCGTAACAGTAGCGGTGGCAATCAGCGATCCTCCGGCACATGCACAGAACTCTCAAAAAATCCAAGTAGTGCGTCCGCAGTAAAAAACAAACGAGCAGCAACTTTGAAAACGAACGGACGTTTTAAATATTTTTATTTGTATAGAAACAGACAGAGCCTTTGTATAATCACAATATACCCCTCCAGGGAGTGGGTATAATGGAGGATTTACCACTACTGGTGTAGTTAAGTCCCTCGGCTGTGCCTCGTGATCGAACTACACCAGCCGTGGTAAATCCTCTGGTATACCCACACCCTGTTGGGGTATATTGCTTTAGTAGCCACTGCAGGCATTTCAGAGCTGAAAAGCTAGTGTAGGGACTATACTGAAAGGGTCCCACCATGGAGTGGTGGTATAGCTTGCTCACTTTACATGAAGTTTAAAGTAAGTAGAGCCAGTGGCCATGAAGCTGTTTAAATATTAATATGTACCATGTTTGGGGGGGGGGGTTGTGCACTGGTATTTTGTTTTTAATTGCTGTTATTTACCACAACCCAGTAGCACCCCCTAGCAGAAATGTGAATTACACTTGTGGGCGATGCAGAGTGGAGCAGGCTGATTTGGG
Organism: Neoceratodus forsteri; assembly: GCA_016271365.2. Classification (NCBI taxonomy): domain Eukaryota; kingdom Metazoa; phylum Chordata; order Ceratodontiformes; family Ceratodontidae; genus Neoceratodus; species Neoceratodus forsteri. The sequence goes on from CM028137.1 coordinate 518,612,913, forward strand.
GAAGGTGTGGCACCCCTTACAGCACGCTCCCTTCCACCACCTGTAAATGTTCCTGGGTGGAAGTACCTTATTTAAGGAGCCAATTAGGCAGGTCAATTCAGGCAGCACTCTATATTTGTGAGTAGCCACTGCAGGCATTTCAGAGCTGAAAAGCTAGTGTAGGGACTATACCGAAAGGGTCCCACCGAGGAGTGGTGGTATAGCTTGCTCACTTTGGAATTCCAATCTGAAAACTAAGAGGCCCCTTCTTTATATGAAGTTTAAAGTAAGTAGAGCAAGTGGCCATGAAAATGTTTAAATATTAATATGTACCATGTTTGGGGGTAGGTTTGTGCACTGGTATTTTGTTTTTAACTGTTGTTTGTATACCACCACCAGACCCTCCTCCCCTCTGAGCTACCCATCTGGGAGTGAGAAAGCCAACCACACCCAGAATGTGAAAGAATAACAATGTCTCACTGTGATGTAATTGGCATAACCAACTCACAGTATAAGTCCACTGGAATGGAATAACTGCAAAGTATATTAGAATCTGTCCCTGAGCAGCAAAAAGGAAAAGGGCATCACTGCTAGTCCATTGATCATGAGTAGCGAGCAGGGCAGAAATGACTTCTGAGTGACCCCAGGCTGACACTGTCCAGGTCAATATGGTACATCTCAGCAAGAACCAATGAAACAACTTGTCCCGGTCCTCCAATAGGGTTGCAGTCAAGGCAAGTGTAGCCAGTAAATTTATTTATTTATTTATTTTTTATTTATTTGGTATTCCGGATACAACCTTTGAGTACACTCTTTTACAAAGGTTCCACGTCAGGATGTAAAACAGCAGAGACATAACAAAAACTTGACAGTTAACATAAAACGTAAGATTGCTATGTAATACAGAAAATAGATAAATACTACATTTGAGTAACCTAGACAACTGAAATTAAACAGCGGGAGGAGATTCCCAATTAGCAACATACAGCATAGCTGCCCCAAGGGGGCCTGTCAAGGTAGAGTATCGGAAAGGGTAGGAGAAAGAAAGGGGGAAGAGTGCAAATGAGGGGTAGATTAGAGAGAGAGAGAGAGAGAGGAGGAGGGGAGAGAGAGAGAGAGAAGGGGGAGAAAGAGAGAGGAGAAAGAGAGAAAAGGATTGGGAGAAGGAGAATATTTAGGGGAGAGGGTGGAAAGGGGAGGTGTTGGGGGAGTATGGAGGGGAGGGAGTAGAAGGGAGCTGGGGTGGTGGCAAGGGATGGTAGGTAAGGGGCCAGGGTAGGTAAGACAAGAGGAAAGCTCAGACAGATGAGGGGGGTATCTGGGTTGAGGATATGGACTTAGGTAAGGGAGTCAGAGGTGTTTAGGAGGGGGTATCCAGATTGAAGATATGGATTCAGGTAAGGCAGTCGCAGGCATTTGAGCTCAGCAGGTATTGCTTCAGTTCTCTTTTAAAGGACCGAACATTTGTTGTATTAAGAGCTGCAGCAGGGATCTCATTTAGCCATAGTGGAGCTAGCTACATGAAGGATCTTTGTCCTAGGGAAGTTCTACGAAATAGGACATCAAGCTGTGCTGTCACTGTTCTTCATGTATTGTATTGGGAGCTTGCTTCCTCTACCAGGTCTGCAATGTACGTAGGGGTTAGGGAGAGCATGGCCTTTCTCTCTAGCAGGCAAGTTTGGTATCTTTCTGGATTGAAGCAGTAGTTTGTGGGCCAGACCATACAGGGTACAAGTGTGCGTGAAGCGGCCAGTATTTAGCAATAGTCTGCAAGCCTCGTTAAGGGCAGTGGCAACCCTTTTGAGGGCCGTATAAGTGGCAGCGCTGTAAACCACCTGCCCATAGTCGACCAGGGAGAGGACAGAGCTGGAGACTGAGAGCCGGAGGGCTTCAGCAGTGAGGCTTTTCTTATACCTAAACAGGATCCCTAATTTAGTGTTCACAGCTTTCACCACCATGTCAATGTGCTGAACATACGAGAGGGTATCATCCACATTGACACCCAGGTACTTGAAGTAGTGAACCTGTTCCAGTGGGGCAGTGAAATGATTTGTGATTGTTAGTTCTGGGCTTCTTCTTTTTAGTTGGGGGCTAGAGAGGAGCATCGTCTTGGTTTTTTTGTAGTTTAGTAGCAACCTTTGGGAGTAGAACCAGGTCTCCATTTGCTGGAAAGATGATTGTAGCTCGGCCTGTAGGTGCTGTATGTGAGAGTGACAGCTAAGTAGGACAGCATCCTCAGTGTATAGAATTACTTTGCTAGTGCAGGCATCGGGTAGGTTGTTCAGAAACATGCTGCAGAGCAGTGGACCCAGGATGGACCCTTGAGGCACCCCTAGCGAATAAATGAATCTAAAATGGCCAGATGTTCTGACCCCTAGGAAACAAGATGACAGGAGTCTTTGTCTGACACTGTTGGATAAGAAGAAGCACACAGCATGCCCACTACTGGGTTTTCCATGTCACTAGAGGGTGAGGATTTAGTTGAAGCAGAAGTCTCAGATTTTATGACCAGATCATCTTGTATGTAGCTGATGACTTCATTTAATAGTGAGGTGTATTTGTTGGAGATATCCATTCATCTGTTCAGGGTTTTGAAAAATGGCTGGATTTTCGTGTTGGGCTTTGAGGTCCAGAACATCAATTTTGGAATGATTATAGCTTTCTCTGCATAAGAAGGGGGAGGTTTGACATTTGTGTTATTGAAAGATTTAGCAAAGTCATTTTTATATTCAGGTTCTTTGGGCTGTTCTTTGTGTGGAAGCTGATGCTGAACTTCATGAAAGCTGTCTTGAGCAGATGTTGGTTTCTTTGATAATGTTGTTGAGCTTGCGTTGATGCAAGTTTGGGTTGTCAACTCTTTTGGATTTTTACTGTCATTTTTGTAAGAGCTATGAGTGGCTTCGGTCTGAGATCTACCAATAAAATCAAATGGATCTTCAACTGAGTGTAATGTATGTACCCCTTCCTCCTTAAAATCATTAACACAACTGGGTATTTGATAAAATAAGGCACATTAAGCTTTTGACGGGCAATTCAAATCTCAGAAAACACAAATTTTTTCAACAATTTCATAAGAAAAATACTGAAAGAAACATATTCTGCCTGTCCCCACATTAAGACCTTTCTCTGCCTGGCAACTGACAATATTTCTTCTTTAACTGTAAAATGCAGAAACTTAATAATTATGGGTTGGAGTCTCTGCCCATTTTGGGTTTTGGTTAAAGTGTCCTATGCACCCTTTATATCTCTAAGGGCTACAGCCATGAAAAGTTAAGTAAAGAAGAAATGAAATCGTGTAAAAACCCAATCATGTCCTTGCCTTCCAGATTTTCTGGTATCCCAATTAGCCTTAAATTCTTGTGTCTTGTTCTGTTTTCTATGTCATACACCTTAATAAATAGATTACTTAAATGGGAGGTGTTCCTCTCAGCCTCAGTGGAATCTTCAACTTTAGTGAGAGATTCTTCTATTAATGCTAAATTCCCTTTTGAAAGTGTCCATGCTGTCATTTAGATCATTAACTTTTTTCTTGTCAGCTTCATTTTTAAGGACTGCAATATCCAATTTAATGGAGTGTAGCATTTGTTTGATGAAAAGCATATCTTGCTAATTTGATTTGTCCTGTTTACCTGGTGTGCTGTGTTGTGACTGAGGGGAAGAAGTCCCACTTTGTTTTCTCGATTGTTCCACTCCACTCTTGCTGTGCTCAGTCATGATTTTGATGTGGCAGTCAGCAAAACTTTAACTTTGAATAACTGTCAGAAACAACTTGTTTAAAATAACACTTGGTATTTCGTTAGCAGATGAAGAAATATAATGAAAATGGTCAGCAGTGCCAGTTAAATGTGATTTTTAAAATTTAATTTTTAAAAACTATCACGATTGGTGAGAGAACATTCATTTCAAGTGGCCATTATCTCAGGTGCCCATGCACAGCCACCCCTAGTCCCATTCCTTATGTGCATGATATGCTAAATTGGTCTGTTGCTAATCTAAGTCCCATGTCACCACCATTTGCTTCCACAGTGGATCATAAGTCCTCTGCTGCATCCCTGCAGCAGCACTGTGTGTATACTTTCAGAAGTTCTACAGTCTTGTTGTGCTCTGCGACTTTGTTTCATTCAACAAGTTAAACACTGCAGCACTGGCACTAATGGTTGTTTGAACTTCTTCTTTACCACTGGTTACTATTAGAGGTTGAATTGTGATGTCTGTTTGCACTTTATGTTTTGGATAGAGCTGGCCAGCCTGGTTATCAGCACCACTGTGATTTCTAGCATGACATATTTTGTTTTGTTCTAGACCCCACTTTGTGGCATGTGGCAATGGAGAGACTGAGGAGAGCAGAGTGCTTCATTAACACAATGGCCCCTGCCCCTCTCCTTGTGCTGGTGCAGTGCTTCTTGCACTGGAACAGGGAAAGTATTGTGACCCCTTTGCATTTAGCACAAAGGGGTACAAGGCTGAACTGTGCTGCTCAGAGGTCCTTGCAAATACTTTGCGACACCAACCTGTGACTGTGCATGGAGCCCCTGAAATTGATTAACAAAATACATTTCTGGACTCAAATGCATTTTTCTTTGTTACTTACTCTTCTCCCTGACCTCCTTCAGTTCTAGTGCTTGACCCTGGTTTGCACCTTTGGAGGAGTCACCACTTCAACTCTTCAAAACACCTCATGCTCCCTTAACAAACAGGCATGACCCTATGTACAGGCTGGGCCTGCAGTCTCTGACCAGAGGATCCTTCCCTAGGGTTGGTATTTCACCTTTTTATTTTATGGAGTAGACTAAATCAGACTGAAGGAGGAGGAGCCAGAAGGTCTGCATGCCCCAGCTGGATGAGCTGGCAACATGAGAGTCACCTCCTGGGAGGGTTCCATTTCCCATATTAATTTGAATTTTTTTAAAACTTTTTGTGTAACTGGGTAATTTTCACACAATGGGACCCTTCTTCAAGGATGTAGAGATGCACGCACCAGCATGCCTGATGTGGCATGTATGCATCCTCCTTCCCCGTCCCCTTCCTGTGTACTGCTCTAGCTGCACTGCTTTCTGTGGTCACCTAGGTAATGATATTGCTGCAGAGAATGCTACCCAACTACCAAGGAGGAAGAGCTCTATCCTTCTCTTCTGCTTAGCCTTTCCTGGCAACTCTGGGGTTAGATTGCCAGCATGACAAGCAGTGCTAGCCACTGTACCACCTGTCTGACAGAGAAACTACACATCAATTAATTTCCATTCAATTGTAACTCTCATGTAAAGAGACCTATCTTTGCCTTTCAAATATTTATCATCACACGTGCCTTGATTAGTTTCAGGTGGAAGACAGCAGACAGTGTAGCCTGAGATGTGACCCAAGGTCAGATCTCCAAATCCCCCCCCTTCCCTGTGTGTGTCTTAAAGCACCAAGCTGCTGACTTATGAGGAATTAATAAGATTTGTTCTGTATGATATTAGGTCAGCACTAATCAGAGAATTGGCCCAGCAGTGAGCCTGAGCCCTTCAGTCAGGTCAGGCCAATTCAATTAGACATCTCTGAAGGGAATTTGCTGAAGTTCTTGTGGTAGTAAGTGCAAATTCTTACACTTACAAGCAAAGCAAAACGGCCATTGTGCTGCCATCCAACACTGATTTATTGTAGTAGCAGTAATAATATTTTACTGATGATCATCAAGACTTTACAAACCATATTTATCATGTAATATACATTAATAAACAGTAAAACTATCACATGCATTAAAATTATGTAACATCTCTCACTGATATATAGGGGACATACAGTGGCCTGTGTTAAAATATGCAATGTGTTTTCATGAGTGAGGGAGCAGGACAATAAATCACAAGTGGGTAAAGTCACAAGTGAGTTATGAAAGTTCCTCCCCCTCACGAATGAAAATAAATGGTATACTTGAACACAGGCCATTGTATGTTTTGTATTCATAAATGTGGTACAGCTGTATGAAGAAGTCCAATGCTTCAAGGCACAGGCTGCCCCCACATTGAAAGTGCTGTGCAGGCTGAATCCCTCCCAAGTGTACTGTGCCCCCCAAAGTGCTTTGCAGGTTGGATTCCTCTCCAAAAGTACTGTCTCTTTGCAAACATAAAGAAATGTATCTTGAGTCATTTTTGTTCTTCAGCAAGTCATTTTTGTTCTTCAGCAGGTCTCAAAGCAAGCGAGGATAACTGCAGTGTTTTTTCCCCCTGCATTTGTATGTTTTCTCGAGTGAGCATGTCTGAACTCTGGCCAGCAGGCCATATTACCTAGGAAATGTTGGCACAATGGGGAGAAATTTAAAAATAATGCTGAAATTATGCATCAATAAATATATGTGCAACAGCAGTGGATAAAACCATGCTGCAATTTCGAGATAGACCGTTTTGGCCTGTATCTGCTGGCTTCTTTTGTATGTTCGTAACAGCGTGCATTTAAAAGTTAAATGTTCTGAATAACTGCTCTGGACTGGAGTGTGGAGAAGCAGGGGAGAAAAGATGGTGGTGGGTGTGGAGTTTTCATTTCAAAGTGGGGATCATTACAGGCTGTAACTGGGTGTCACATTAGTTGTGGGATTGGCCAGAATGGGATGTCAGTCAAGTTGACTGACAGTTCCTTTCACCCATGATGTAAGCAGGTGAAAAATAAATGATTCTGACATATGTAAATGAAACATAAATCTTACTGCTACTACTATGTCTAGGGTTCTCAAGTGACCCAGCACATCCCCCACCCTAATTCCCTGATTATTAACTCCCTGGTGGGCCAGTTGTTCCTTAATGCTTCCCCAGTGTCCCTGTACCATGGTGGTTTGGTGGTTACCAGCTCCCTATCCTCTCCCCCAGTGCAACAATCCCTGGTGGTTAGGTGGAACCCTGCCCCAGATGACTGTCCATCTCCCAGCTACACCCACTCACACCCCTACAACTCTGTTAGTGCCTGTGTTTAGCAGCCTTAGCCAAGGGGAAGTCACAGCAAGGTGCAAGTGGGCCTGCAAGGACATCTTGTACTTGAGAATGGCCCTGCAGGCCCTTAACATGGCAGCTCTTGCCCCTTTTCTTGAGTGCCCATAGTGGCCTTTGGGAAAGGTGTGCGACCCTCATCACTGAGTGTGGTTTAACAGGATCACAAGCACATTGCAGCTGCACAGGGGTCTTTGTGAACACTTTGCACTGCTCATTGCAACAGAGAATGGGGCTCTCAGAGAGTACAGCAGTGGTAGGAAACCTGTTCTGCTCATGTCATAAAAACTATTTTTTCTCTAGCTTGTCTGTGCAGCGGTAGTGCTACTGCTTGTGATGCCGACAACCCAAGTTGGGCTGTTGGGGGCCAGCTGGGGGGAGGAAGATTGAGCATCCCAGAGGATGCTGCCTTCCTCTAGGGAGAGAAGGGTCTTGCTGCTGCTGCTGCTATACTGCCACCTGGGTGACCACAGTGGTAGTGCTGAAGGCAGCAAGTGAAGGAGTAAAGGATGTCAGCCAAGGCCTGTATGAAGCACATACGTGTGCTTCCAATTTGGCCTCCTGGCCAGTGTGGGAATGTGAAATGAGGAACAAAAAAATAACAAAATACCCACCTAAGCACAATGACACGGATGCACTCAAGTCCCGTCCTCCACCATTGTTGGCTCCATGGAGAACCCTGTCTTTTGAGCTTTGATATTTTCAAGCACTCAGTTCTCGTGGAATTGCACTTAGTTTTGTGAACACCTCTGCTTAGTACTACACCCCTATATTCAGGGTTGAGTAGGCTGTTTAATGTTAAACCCCAATATTTGCACCTTAATTGCTTTGGCATTGTTTGATGAACTAGCCCAAAATTTGGCATGAGTGGTCAGGCTGCCAGAGTCTTAAAACGTGAAAAGTTTTGTGATAGCATCTTGCTGAGTTTTTGAGATATGGAGCTCTAAAAAACTGAAAAAAAAAACATGTTTGGTTTTCCTATACGTAATTGATAGTTTTTGCTCTCACCTACAGCCTAGATGGTGTGTTTTTTTTTCATGATATTTTCAGGGTTGAAGGGGCCCATGCCAAGGGTTTGCCTCTGGAAGGTCTCATGAAAAAATATTACATGGTTCCAGAGTTATAACGATTTTAGAGTTAACGTCCTAATATGAATAATAAAAAAAAATTGCGACTGCTTATTTTCACGATATGCCTCTCATAGTGAAAAAAGTACAGATTGTGTCATCTATATGTCTATATGTGTGTGTGTGTGTGCAAGTGTGTGTGTGTGTGTGTGTCTGTGTCTGTCTGTCTGTGCCTGTCTGTCTGTCTGTCTATCTATCTATCTATCTGCCTATCTACCCACCTACCTACCTACCCACTTACCTATTTATTTGTTAAGCAGACCAGGGTGCCCACCTCTGGTACTACTTCTTTCTCCCCTTCCCCTCCAGGTCACCCGCCTGCCCTTCCCAATGTTTTATAATATTTTTTATGTATTTTATAAGTGGACTGGGATGCCCTCCTCCAATACCACCTGTCTTCAGCCCCCTCCACTCCAGGTCACCAGCCTCAGTCCCATTTTCCAAGTGGCAGCAGTGGAGTGCCCATCCCTGGTGCCACCGAACAGTAGCCCGACACTGGAATGCCCAGTCCCCCGTGTTGGAATGTGAATGTCCCCTGCAAGGAAGAAAACTACCCCTTATTTGTCCTCCCACTCAGCACCTACCAACCCACACCCTCCACACACCCCACATACCCTCACTCACCTAAACATGTCCCACTGTGTAGATCAACTCTCCAATCGAAGACACGTTTTGCTGTTGGAACCGCCAACTGTAGTATGAGAAACTAAAGTAAATGCAGTTCAATGTACGTCAATGAGGTTTTGAACTTTGATGCATAACTTTGTCAATTTTGCATATTTTGACTCCAGATTTTCAATATAGCCTTTTTTGGACCCTACCTCATAATGACCAGTGGTGGTGGATTTATGCAAATTAGGCCTGAAAGGCAATTTCGTGATCATTTGGCAAAATCATCTTTTGGGTGGCATTTGAAAAATGTCACCATCCTTGCTAATAATGTGGGGATGTAAGAAGGCTATGTTGAACATTTTGGGTCAGAATATGTAAAAATGTCAAAGTTATGCATGTACATTTAAATTTTGCTATGCTCGCTAGTAACTTCAGTAATTTTAAATATTTTCACCTCAAATTTTCAACAGAGCCAGTTTTACACACCACCTCATGAACATGAAAGCTGTCATTTTTCAAATCCTGGCCAAATTGTGTTTTCACACTTGTGGCATGGAATAATAATAATAATAACTTTATTTATATGAAGCGCAATTCAAAAAATATCAAAGCACTTTTACAAGGCAACTAAAACCATTAAATTGTAAAACCAGTTAAAACATCAGAATCCATAACTCAATAATCAGAGTAGGCAAGAGAAAATAAATTAGTTTTGAGAGCAGATTTAAAGCTCTCCACAGTCAGGCACCCACTTATCTGAGGAGATAGAGAATTCCACAGAGTAGGAGTTGCGAAAGCAAATGCACGGGCTCCAGAGGTCTTCAAACGAACCCTGGGAATCTCTAGCAATCCCTCCTTGGTGGAGTGGAGCAGTTGGGTGGGGCGGTAGAGACAGAGGAACTCTTGCAGATAACTCAGTCCCTGTCTGTGTAGGGCCTTGTAGGTTAGCAAGCCAACCTTGAAGGTGATCCGCCACTGAACTGGCAGCCAGTGCAGATCGCAAAGCATAAGTGTGACATGGCTACATCTAGAAGGCCTAGTCAACAGCCTGGCTGCAGAGTTCTGCACCAGCTGCAAGCAGCAGATATCAGCCCCTGGGAACCCTAGGTACAGGGTGTTGCAGTAATCAAGGCGGGAGGTCACAAAGGTGTGGACCAAAGTCGGGAGATCACAGAGTGGAACCAGGTGCTTAATCTGGGCAATATTCCTCAGATGATAAAATGAGGTCTTGACAATGGATGGATTCTGAGATTTCAGGGTCAACCCCTCATCAAAAATAACACCCAGACTCCACACCTGTTCAGAGGACATCAGCTGGCAACCTCCAAGCAAAAGCCCAGAGGCCTGCTCTGCCAAGGACCCCCTCTACCCAGTGACCTGGGTCCACCACCAAAACCTCAGTCTTGTCAGGATTCAACCTCAGCCAGTTGGCACTCATCCAGCCCTGGACCTCAGCGAGGCAGTTGTTAAACACTGAGACCACATCATCCTGGTCAGGCACAAAGGACAGGTATAGTTGAGTGTCATTTGCATAGCAGTGAAAAACCATACCACCTCACAATGTCTCCAAATGGCAGCATGTACACTGCGAATAACATAGGCGAAAGCACAGAGCCCTGGGGTACCCCATATGGTGGAGAGAATGCATCAGAGGAATAAATTCCCGATGTAACTCTCTGAGATCTACCAGTAAGGAATTAATGGAACCATCTGAGGACTTTACCAAACAGCCCACAGATCACCCACAAGCACTCTAGCAAAACTTCATGATCCACAGTGTTGAATGCTGCACAGAGATCAAGAAGGACTAAGATGGAATGGGTCCTTTGGTCTCTTGCTAGCAGGAGATTATTGAGCACCCGAACCAGGGCGGTTTCAGTGCTATGCCTCGTCCTAAATCCCAACTAGATTGGATCATAGATGTCATGGATGGTTAGATGATCATCTAGCTGCAGCGTGACCACCTTCTCAATAACCTTGTCCACAAAGGGCAGGTTAGAGCCCGGTCTGTAGTTGGTGAGACAGTCCAGATCCAGAGAAGATTTCTTAAGGAAGGGTGTAACCACCACCTCCTTCAGGGAGCCAGGAAACTCACCTGTCTTGAAAGACCTCCAGTCTATCTCAGCCAGGACCAGTCTGATGACCTCAACGCACCTCACAAGGAGGTGAATTGGGCCCGGGTCCAGACTACAGAAAGTTGGCCGCATACTCTGGATGATCCTTATGATATCCACGATCACTGGCAGGATGAAAGCCAACCAAGAAAACCGTGGTTCTGTAACCTCTAACCCATCTCTGCCCCGCCCGTTGGAGCTAGCTGAGTGGATCTCTGACCTGATGTTGGCAACCTTATCCGCAAAGAAGTGAGCAAACTCATCACACTTATCCTGTGACAGTGCTCTCCAAACTTGTAGACAGGCTGGATTGCACAGTCCATCTACCATTTGGAAGAGCTGAGCAGGTCGTTTCCTTGTAGCAGTGATTTCCCTGGACAGGAATGCTGCCTCCTTACGTGAGCTCACTGATCGATAGTCCAAATAACGGACCATCAATCCATGCCTGTCGGCATCAAGGCCAGATTTCCGCCAGTGACACTCCATCCTTCACTCCTCTCTCGTCATCTCCCTCAAGGTCCCATCAATCCAAGGGGACCGAGGATGAAGGGTGAGGGGGCAAACATGAACAGGAGCAATGGAGTCCAGAGCCACCACCACCGCCATATTATAAGCTTGCAGTAGGTTGTCTGGACCCATGCTAGCAGTTGGAAATCCTGATAGGTCCAATACCATCATCAGGCCACCTGGGGTTACTCCCCTTAAAGGATGGTACCGGACCATCTCCATAGGGGCAGGCTTATAAGGGGGGGGGCCTGGAAATTGAACCTGATAGTGCAATGGTCAGATCAACTGACTGGCTCCACCACCAAATCAGAGCTCTCCATACCTGGAGGAAAACCAGGGCCAGTGAATGCCCTGAATTATGAGTTGCAGAGACAATCACCTGTGAGAAGCTCAATGAGATCATAAGTTGGAGGAAGTCTTGACCAAACTGTGAGAGTTCATTGTTGATCCAGGCATTGAAGTCACCCAGCACCATCAATCTGGGCAACTCCAACACCATCTCAACAATAAAGTCTGTGACTTCCTGCAAAAATTGCTTCCCATCTCCGGGTAAATGGTAGATGAGAAGAACTTTGCACCCCCCACCTGCACCCAGGATACATTCAAAGGATCTGGTCTCCCCCACTGAAACATCTATTAGGCCCAATGATGTTTCGGTGGTGTGGAATTATGTTTTGGCTGGAATTTGAAAATGTTCACCTACCGGGTTCATGGCGTGGGATAGTAAGAAGGCTATGCTGAAAATATGTGTACAAATACAGTACAACACCCTGGTTATGGGTGACCACTGCAGTATTTCATTGTTCACGCATAACTTCACTGATTTTCAGTATTTTGACTCCAAACTTTCATCATAACCATTTTCCTCACCACCTCATAAACATGACGTGTCATTTTTTTTAAAATCCTGGCTGAGATGTGTTTTCGCACTTATGGTGCAAATTGACATTTTGGCCAGTATACTATAAATGGTACATGTCATTTATGTATTTATTTATTTAAAATTTGGCAACTGAGAAAGGCACAAAGAGCTAAACCTCATTTCCAGGTATGACCTGGGGACAGGGCATACAGAACAACAAAGGGTTACAAAGATACCAAATACAGTTATAAAACAACATATAAAAAAAGTTATTACACTTTTTAAAGTTAGGTTGCAAAGTCATTATTACAAATGACAAAAAGAAAACAATATCACTTGACATAGCATAAAAAGGGGTAACATTTATTATTTATGATAGAAGGTAGGGGGAACAGAGGTTTTAGTCATGAATTAGGTCTGAGGACAGCAGCAGGCTGTAACTGGGGATGGTTTGAGAAGGTGCTTAAGTGCAGGACAGGAGGGGGTGAAGTGGTCTGAGGGAGGAGATTATTCCAGGGGGAAGGGAGTCCTAAGGAGAAAGCGAGTTTATTCATGCAGGTCCTAGCACATGGGAGGGTGAAAGAGCGGAAGTAATTTGTCTGCAAGGGGTGGGGGTAGGGGGTGGCTGGGGCTATAAGGGAAAAGAGATAATGCAAAATGAAGCAGCAAAAAGTGAGAGATGGGTTAAGCAAAACCCTAATAAAGTGAGTCATACAACTCAGCCTAAATAGGTGACAACAGGGGAAACAGAACAATTAGGGTGGTAAGAAATGGGGACACTGGGAGCAAGGCTGGAAGGGGAGGAGTCTGAGGAAAGACAGAGAAATGCTGTGCCCAGGAGCCAGGGTGGGGTGTGAGTATGGGGCAGCAACCCCAAATTATAATATAAAAAGATAGCAGTGCTCTCACTCCAGAGCCAGGAGCTCAGACGCTCCAGTGAAGTCACCAAACAAATTTCTTTCAGAGTCACAACTTAATTTTGTTGCTATGATATAAGCAAGTAAAGTCAGAGCAGACAAGCAACAACAGGGCAACTGGTCTAGCAGAGACACAGCTCTATTGTTGCTTGTCTGCTCTGACTTTACTTGCTTATATCATAGCAATAAAATTAAGTTGTGACTGAAAGAAATTTGTTTGGTGACTTCACTGGAGCGTCTGAGCTTCTGGCTGAGGAGTCTGAGGAGCCTTTTGGAAAGAGAGGAGGGAGGAGGAAAGATGAAGGTCAGGGGTAGTTTATTCCAGAGAGAAGAGAGAGGGGAACAAAAGGAGAATGCAGATTGACCAGAAACAGAGTGGGGGTAAGGAAGAGAGAAGGTTCAAGGGTCTCTGTGATGAAGGGAGTAGTTAGAGGTGGCTGCTTGGGAGAGGCGGGAGGAGAGATAGGAGGGGAGAGTACTAAACCAGAATTTAGCAGTGAAAGAAGCACAGTGAACCAGTCTCCTGTGGGACAAAGAAGCAAGTGATAGGGCAGAATAAAGAAGACAGTGGTGGGTAAGAGGAGGGGAAGCTGTGGTGAAGTGGCAGAAAGAGTTTAACAGAATATCAAGTTTGCCTAAGGAGGCCTGAGAAGTCATGCCATACACCACATCGGCATAGTCAAAAGTGGGTAGAATCATTTTGGTGACAAGCTCGCGATGCATAGGGGTGAGAAGGCAGTTTTTGTGCTGGTAGAGGGCACCTAGTTTTGGGTGAAGCTTGGCACAGATGGCATCAACGTGAGTGGAAAAATCCAAGTGGGAATCTAGCCAAATCCCTAAATATTTGCAAGCTGAGACGTTCTTAAGGCAAAAACTGTTCCAGGTAGAGAAGGTTGGAGGGTGCTGAAGGGTGGCCAGTTTTTATCTGGTGCCAAAAGTTATGGCCACTGGTTTTTTTTACATTTAGTTTGAGCTTGTTTTCCATGATCTAGGACAGGACCCTATTGAAATCATCCTGGGGGGGGCCTGTACACTGTTGACAGAGGGCCCAGCGAGGAAAACAATAGTATCGTTGGCACGCATGTGTATTTCAGCAGATCTGCAGACTGAAGGGAGGTTAGTTGTAAATAGGGAAACAAGGATGGGGCCAAGGATGGAGCCTTGGGGGACACTGGAGAGGATTGGGAGTGGGAGGGATAGAACATCGCCTATTTGAACCGATTGTTCCATTCATGAAGATAGGAAAGGAACTAGTTAACCACAGGAACAATGAGACTGACAGAACTGAGAGTTTGTAGCAAGAGGAGATGGGAGACAGAGTCAAAAAGCTTTCACCAGGTTGATGAAGACGGCAGCTGTAATCTGGCTCTTGTCCATCACTGAGAGTATAGAATCTGTGACGCGCAGAAGAATAGATGTGGTCGAGTGGTGCTTCTGGAATCCAGACTGCACAGGAGAGAGAGTGTTAGAACTAGCAAGGTAGTCAGACAGCCTTGAGTGGATGAGAGATTCTTGCAGTTTGGCTAGGGAGGGGCAGAGGGAGATAGGTCTATAGTTACCAGGGGCCACGAGGCTCCCACCCTTATGGAGGGGAAGGACTTTTAGCTGATTTCCAGGCCTTGGGAATGGAGGAAGAGGAGAGAGAAAGGTTTAGGATGTATGTGAGTGGGGCTGCAATGGCAAGAGCAGAGATGTGGAGAAGCTTGTGGTGGAGACCGTCAGGGCTGGACTTAGAAGGGTTTAGAGCAAGGGGGGCAGAGCAGACTTCAAGAGAGGTGAATGGGGGAATTGGTAAGTGGGGGTTTGTCAGGTGAAACCGATTGGGCTGATGGGGGAGCACTAGGAGGGGGAGCCAGGATCAGGGAGAGCGCAGGTGGCAGAAACTTTGTTGAAAATATTGGCAACTGAAGCAGGGTCAGAGACAGGTGACCCATCAACATGTAGAACTGGTGAGGAATGTTGGGCAGGAGGGTCTAGGAGGGAGTGGAGAATATTCCATAATGATGCAGGAGTGTGATGATCTTGCTGCAGGTGACTCTTGAAGTAATTAGCCTTAGCAAGACGGATGGCCTTAGTGCAGATATTCCTGAGGGCTTTGTATGCTTGAAAGTCAACCTGAAGAAGAGTGGCTTTATAGTGGCACCAGGCTTTATCCCTAGCCCTGCACTTGGCCAGTAGGTCAGTAGTGATCCAGGGGTGGTGGTGTCTCTTCACTCTGGCTTTCTTTAGAGGGGGCATGGTGGTTCCAAATGTGTAAGAAGAGGTTGGAGAAAAGAGATAGAGCAGAGTCAATGTCACATGCAGAGTAGATGGGAAGCCAGTCTACCTCATATAGGTCTTGTTGTAGGGCAGTGATGTCTAGATTGTGTAAGGAGTGGGACCAAATGTACATGGGGGCTACTCGGGGGGGGGGAGTGAATCTTTCTTATACAGTAAGTGATGCAGTGATCACTGATGGCATCAGGTAGTATTCCAGATGCAGTGAGCGGTGGGGGTGAGAGGATAAAAACTCAGTCAAGCAGTGTGTGGTTCTGGGAGCAGGGGTTTATGTGAGTGGTTCTCAGATCAGTTGAGTAAGTTTCAGAGCTTCTATTTCAAGGATGGTGGACTTGGAGGAGGGTGCCAGCCAGTCAAGGTTGAAATCCTCAAGTAGCAGCAACTCTCCACTAGACGTGAGGGAAGCTATGGAGGAGTTGATGGATACCAATGCATCGGGGGACATTTTGGGTGGGGCATAGAGGGCACCAATATAGAGTGGGGCAGAGGAGGGAATGGATAGTAGTGCTAAGATTACTTCATGGGAGGAGGTTCGGGCCTCATTGAAAATGATAGAGCAGGAGATAGATTGTCTAATGTACAGGGCAACACCGCCACCTCACTTACCTCTGTCTTGATGAAATAAGTTAAACTTGAGAATGGAGATGGCAGAATCAGGGATTTTAGCCGATAGCCAGGTTTCAGTTACACACAGGATATCCGAAGGGTATTGGGAGACCCATACTTTAAGCATGTCAATTTTGGGGACGAGACTGTGTGCATTTAAGTGAAAGTTCTTGAGTCTCTTGGGCAAGGAAGAAAAGTTTGCATTGGAGACTGCACTGGGGTATAGGTCATGGTAGGGGGTTAGACAGTGGTCCAGGGTTGGGATGGACTTCACCGGAAAGAAGTACAATTAGAAATAGGGGGGAAATGAGGAGGGTACCTTGACTTTCTGTGGGTATGAGAGGGGGTTCTGGGAAAAGGGGATGTGAGGTGAAACAAAGCCTCCAGGTTAAGAAGAGAGGAAGGTAGCAACCCATGGTGAATAAAAGGAGATGGGTAGGGAAAGGGGGGTCAGAGATAGGAGGCAAGGAGGGCAGAGCCGAAGGAGAATGGAGATAGAAGGGAATAAAAGTGTAGGGGGAAGGGGAAGGGAACAAAGATTAGGTAGGTGGGGGGCATACTGGAGGGATGAGGGGTGAATGAGTCATGGAAAGGGATCAAGGAGAGGGTGAGCAGTACAAGATAGTTAAAGACATGGCAGGGAGAGAGGAGGAGGGGTACAGGTGTAGTATATACAAAAAAACAAGAGGAGTTAGGACAGAACAGTATGGAATGGAAATGTAGGCAGCCCCAGAAGAGTAGAAGAAAGAGAAATTTGTGGCTTTATGACTATCCAAAAGCCACTAGGCAGTGTAGAGGTTGTTAGGTATGCTCAATTCTCATACACTGTGAGCTCAGTAAAAGGGCAGGAGCTTACAGAAATAGTTAATTAGGTGCTGGAAGAAAGCGGCATAGTCTGGCTGAGCCAAGACCATTTAAAGGGTGTCGGGGTGGAGGTGGGTGGACAGGAAAACAAATTTCAACCTGTAGACAAAATTAAGGCTGCAGACAGGGCGGAGAGAAAATATGAACAAAGAGAGAAAGCTGAGCAAGGAGTCTGAAGCCTGGGCAGAGCAGATCAGCCAATCAGGTACTGGGCAAGAAGTCTGAAATCAGGCTATTACCTTGGAGCAGGAGCTTCGGGTGGCATCAGTGCCACGGGAGGGGGAGCCCACTCAGGGTTTGAATGGCAGTCCTGTTCAAGCTGAACAGCAGTCCTGTTCAATCCCTGAGTGGGCTCCCCCTCCTGTGGCTCTGCCACTGCCCGAAGCTCCTGCTCCAAGACTGCTGTTCAAGCCCTGAGTGGGCTCCCCCTCCCATGGCACTGCTGCTGCTGCCCAAAGCTCCTGCTCCAAGACTGCTGTTCAAGCCCTGAGCAGGCTCCCCCTCCTGTAAGGTGAATCATAAAACAAGTATCTTGAAAATTTGGGACAAAATATAAAAGAAACAAGTAATTGTTAAACTTTGTGTGTAGTGACAGTCTTGAACCCAGCAGGTATGCTTTGTGATGCTGTGTCAGTGAGGTGAGGTGAGTTCAGGGTGAGCTCAACAACCCAGCTGGATGGGGTGAGGGTGGGGGATGGCGCTGTTGTGCAACACCCCCAGCCAGGGAATGTAAGGTGCAGGGTTGTCCACATAGATCCAGGTACTATATAGTGAAGACAACTGTCCTGTTGGCATAGGGCCCTGCACCTCTCCAAACATGGGTGGCAAAGGGCCCTGTGCACTGGCTGACAGATGCACTCTTTTCCCTGTGCATCTGTATCTCCAGCTACATGGAAATGCAGGGAATAGAGGGCCCTGCAGTTCTGCAGCCCACCAGACAGCCCCATGACTTCTTCATATCTGTTGCTGCATGAAATTGCAGGGCCCGCAAGAGCCATGCACTTCTGTAGGTGGAATGTGTCTTCCCTTGGCACAGGGCATCTGCATCTGTTCAGGACCTGTGTGAATAAAGATATAATTCCACTATCTCAAAAAGAAAAGAAATTCTTTGGAAAAAACTTTGCTAATGCACCAGTTAGGGTAACCTAATGCCACTAATCCCCACCTCACCCTCAAGCAGCAAAGGGGCAAAATATTAGGGCCTTGTGTTTTTAGAGTCTTGGTGAATCAGTGGTAGGGTCTTCCTTGGGGTTGTCAACCTTAATGCCCATCCCCTTCCCTGAGCTAACAACATCACATATGCTGTCCTTTCTTAATGCAGGGGCTGCAGGGCCCTGCATGAAAAAAAGCTACAACAAACTGTGTTGGCAACATGTGGTGAGACATACACTTCTGTACCTTTGAAGAGTGTATCACTATGAGGCACTGGCTTAGAATTGTACATTGAACTTCAGACAGGAGGCTATGGGCTAGATGGAGAGGTGAGCATTAGGGTTGACAACCCCAAGGAAGACCTCACCACTGGTTTCCAAGGCTCTGGAGATCCCAGACTCTAATTTTTTTTTTTTTTTCCCTTTGCTGCTTGGGGGGTGGGGGTGGGGAGTTGTGATTGAAAAGTCTAATCCCACATTTCCCTAATTTTTTGGCATTAAGTTACCCTAACTGGTGCATTAATGATGTTTTTTGCAAAGAATATATATTATATATATGTATAGATATTTTTTGCCTGTACTTGGGCTGGCAAGATATTTGAGACTGAGAAGGGAGAACAGCTGCGCTAAGGGCTTGCCTGACAGGAAGATTTTTTATCAACAAACATTCAGTAAATTGGAACTGGGGTAGTGTGACTGGTGAGCCCTGCATCAGAGCCCTGCATCAGAATAGCAAGTAAGGGGTAGATGCTGCTAGTTGGTGACTTTAATCTGCCAAATGTGGAGTAGAGCCTTCCAGCTGCAACTTCAGCAAGAACAGGGCCATCCTTGACTGCCTACAAGGGGCTTTTCTCCGGCAGCTAGTCAAAGAAACCACTAGGGATGGGACAATGCTGGACTTGGTGCTTACAAACAGGGACAGCATTGCAGGCATGATAGTGAACACTCCTTTTAGTGCATACAGTTCATGACTTGAGGGCCACTTGTCTTGTTTATTGGAGTGTGTAACAGAGGTCTCTGGACAGTAGCCACAGCCTGGTGCCTCAGGTAAGTTTTTTTCTCTTTATCAAGGAGGAGGAACACTCTTAGTCAGTTAGACTGCAGGGGAACAATATTCATTTTTCTCTTTCTCCTTTTCTCCCTTGTGTTCTCTGAAGATGGACCCTCCCTTCCACCCTCTTGTTATGCTCATCTACATGCATGTTTATAGCGACGTCTTACTAAGTTAATAAGAAGGACCTAGGTAGTAAAATGAGGGACAGTTTCTCTTGTTTTTTCCTCTTATTGTGGCAGCTAGGGTTTCCCTTGGCTAAATCTGCTGAAGTACCAAAGTACTGGAGTGCTGCAGTGAGGGAACAGATTTTGTCTCTTTCTTTTTGTCAAGCAAGCACTCCTAGTCAAGGCAGTGTGGGGCTTTTGTTGAAGTCAATCCCACGAGTGCAGTCCTAGCATGCCATTTCTGGTGGTTTTCCAGCATGACTTGCTTGTGCTCTTGTTACCAGATTGCATGCTTCCAGGAATTGTTTTCATGGTGTAGTCATGCCTCACATTGGTCTCATTCCCCTCACGTCACATGCAGCAGCATGACATCACCTCGCCAGCATGAGCACTGTGTCAGTTCAACACATCTGCTCAGTGCTGTAACTGGGGTGGAGCCTGCCAGTGCAACTCCCCCACATCTCCCGCGTTGCTCGAGACAACAAGCAGGGTAATACATTTGATGATTACTTTTACAGCACTGGGGACAAGGCAGGCAACAAGCAGGGTAGTGCCTTTGCATCTTCTAGTTGAGGTGTTGATACACCGAGGCTCAGACAGTAGGCCATTAGAGTATACTACAGGGGAGCTGGCTGCCTTCAGATGAGGGGGCTGAACTGCTACCTGCAGCACAGAAAGCACTGGACTGGATCAGTAGTAACGATCGGTATCTGGCAATAAGTTTTCTTATCTTTTCCTGCTTATTAGACCAGTATGGACCAGTGGCACTATGGCTTACTGGAGACCAGTAGTGTTTTAGAGATGTAAGACCTGCAGGATGATGATGAGACCCTCTCTTTTGGGGTTATATGGCCCTCACTGTGTACCACAATCTAACATGACTATTACAGTCCCCCCTTAGCTGAAACGCCAAGCTGGGGGGGGGTGCACCTGTGGTACTGACTGGTAGTGGTAAGGCTGAGTTGTACAAACCCTTTTTACTACTCTTAAATGAGTTGCTGAGTCCCAAAGCCCCACCCTTGAGGAATGGTCAAGAGCATGGCAGTTTGGGTTCAATGCAAAAAAGTGCAAAATCAAGCACCTAGGGCATAAGAACCCTGGTGCTGAGTATAGTATGGGGGGTGGTACTGACAGTCACTAAGAAGAAAAAGGGACCTTGAGGTTATCGTAACTGAAAACCTCAAAGTGTCAGGCAGTGTATCAAAGCAGTGGGTAAGGCTAGTGGGAAGTTGGAGTGCATAAGGAGGGGCATCTCTTGTAGGAGGAGGGAGATAGTGTTGCCGCTGTATCACTTGCTACTGAGGTCCCACCTGGAGTATGTTGTCTAGTTTTTGAGGCTGCATCTCAGAAAGGACATATACAGGGTTGAGGCAGTCCAGAGGAGGGCAACTAAAATAGTGCAGGGGTTGCACAACAATCCCTATGAGGAGAGACTGAGGGATCTCAACATGTACACCCTGGAAGAGAGGTGAGCAAGAGGGGATATGATAGAGACTTGCAAGTACCCCACAGGGGTGAACAGGGTGAGGAGGAGAGTCTGTTTCAAAGAAGAAAGAGCACCAGGACAAGAGGCCATGCAATGAAGCTGGAAGGGAGAAGTTTAAGAGGGATGTGAGGAAGTATTACTTCACTGAATGGGAGTAGACTCCTAGAATAGACTGCCAGCTTTTATAGACTAATAACATAAAATAAAACAAACACTTTTTTTTATCCTTCTAACTTCCTTCATGACTATGGGACGACCATTAATGCATTTTTCTAATCATTCTTTGTTTTTTTATCTCCTTTTCAACCCCTGATTGCCCTTTACCATATTCTGTGATCCATGTATTGAGCATTGTGTATTAAAAATGTTGTGCTGGTCATTGTATTCACTGGTTTGTGATCCAGCGATTATTTTACTGTACTATGTTTCTATACTTTGTTGCAAAAAGTTCAATAAATCATACTAAGTTGAAAAAAAGAATAGACTGCCAGCAGAAGTGATGGAGGCAAAACAGTAGGGGGCTTCAAACATGCATGGGAATGACATTAGGGTAGATTAGTAAACAGGTGGGGAGGAGGGAGAGTCGCTGGAGACGAAATAGGTTCTGTGGAGACAGAATAGGCAGGGGGACATCTGGGCAGACTGGGTGGGCCAAGAAGTCCTTGTCTGCCGATAAATTCTATGTTTCTTTTTTTCTCTGTTTCTAAGTTGAGTTAGGAGTTAGCCCAATCCATATTCTACAGTATCCCAGTCTTCAGTAGATACCTAAAGTTTTTTCAAAATCTAGAGAAATAAATCAGGAGCAATTTTAAAAATGCAGTACTGATAGAAAGTTGGAATGACCTCTGAAGGGAAGATTCTGAAATTTTGTAGGACTACCCTCCGTCTCTGAATGAGTCCCATTTTTTATCTCTCTTGCACTTAGAAAGCACCACAAACCATCCTATTGATCTATCATGATTGCCTCGTTAATTAGCACCTTATTATTTATTTATAAGGCAGCAGCTTTAAGCAAAGACAAGTTAATTGAAAACAGACAGTGAAGTGCAATTTGACCAGCTCAACTGGTTCTTCTATGAATGCTTAATGTCTCCCAAATTCTTCCTTTTGCAGGAACAGTGGACACCTGACTGGGGCTAATTTTAGTTTGGAGAAATATGATAGTATAAAAGCTGTGTTTACACTTGCTGGTTATTGTGAGCCATTTCATCTCCCAGTGAGTGGGCTGCAGCAGACTGATACATTTTCTGGTTTGACCGTTGCAGTGCTCTATGGTGCAGTGCTAGCCTGGTGGCTTCAGATGGGCTGAGTACCTTTATGTTTTCTTGCAGAATGCAAGGAAACATATTGGTAACATGTTAGTGGCAAAAGGGGTGCGATGGTTGTATGTCAGGCTGTGAGCAAGGGATGCGTCTGCAAATGACACTGTTCTTCACAGCCAATGGTGAGAGACCTGGTCGATGATGCAGGTTTACATTTGCCTGTACACTTTTCAAAGGGGGCATCCACACCTATCTCATTGCAGAACTTGCCTTTCCTGACAATGTGTTTTCTGCAAGCAATGATATAACACTGTTCTGCTCTCTTCTGCCCCCCCCACACTCATAATGCCATTGCTGTTTTTTTTAAGTTCTTGTTTTCATAGCCATGATTGTGTGGGACTTGTTGTGAACCTGCCAGCCCCCACCAAACACTATCACTGCCAGTTCTTACTAAATCCACTCTGTGGCACTTAGCATGATCCTGGTATCCTCCCAGACACCAGCACCACCAGTACTTTGTAAAGCTGCTCTGTGGCACTTAGTGTGATCCTACCCCCCCCAACACTGCCATTGCTGTTACTTGGTAAAAGTGCTTGGTGGCACTTGTTGTGACCCCCTGCCTCCAACACCAGTACCACTGATACTTAATAAAGCTGCTGTGTGGCACTCAGTGTGATCCCATCCAACAATGGCACCACCAGTACTTGGTAAGCTGCTCTGTGGCACTCAGTGTGTGATCCTGCCCCCCCCAACACTGCATCACTGGAACTTGGTAAAGCCGCATAGCCACTTGTCAGTTAAAACAGAGGATTCAGTCTCTTCTCCACCCAAGGGAAATCTTTCAAATATTACATTTCTCTTTCTGCCCAATATTTGAAAGATTTGTCATGTGAGGTGGTGCACTGAATCCTCTGTAAGGTACTGACTAAAGTACTAACTTGGAGGCTAGAACCCATTATTGCAGGGGTGGTTGAAAAATACAAGGCTGGGTTTGTAATGGGACATATGGCTATGGACAACATACAGTAAGAGCAGTAATTAATGCAGTTTGGAAGGGCTCCACCCACAAAAAGCCCAGCCCTCCTTACAAGTGTAGATATTGAGAAGGCCTTGAACTCAGTAGAGAGGATGAGTCTATGCTCAAACTTTAGCATTCTGCTTAAGCTCCCCTACTCTAGCCCCTGCACCTCCACCCTTACGAATGGAGTGATATCCCCAAAGTTCTCCTAATCCCTTGTACCGTGGCACCAGGCAGGGTTGCTCCCTGTCTCCCTTCCTTAAGGTGTGGTGTCCAGTGTCTCAACAATAAGTGCCACTGGGCCAGAAATGCAATCTCCTTCTTTTGTAGTGTCGCTAAATTCAATCCAGTTGCATACACAGTTAGCTACTTCTTTGTAAAATTCTGAATTGAAAAGTACATATTTCATCATTAGCAGGCATTTTATATTTCACTTACTGTGTTAGAGAGGGGTACAGCCACAGGTAAAAGCAAAAAAAACAGTCTTCTAAAAAACATACACAACAAAGCTACGTTTTCATTGACAGGCAAAAGGATATTCTAAACCTCGAGTGCAAAACTTGAAGATCTCTATGCTGTAATCTCACCCAAGTTGAAAACATCAATCTTGTATATGGTTGCCCAATTAATATTTTTATAGTACAGGCTTGTTTTAATTCATTTACCTTCTTTTTAACTCTCTTGAATTGTAGTCAAACAGAAAACCTCAAACAACAGGATGAGATTAAAAACATTCAATGTGATTTAAATATTAACTACATAAGCTGGCAACATTTCTAGTTATCTTTTAACGAAACAGTTCATTTGCGGTGTTTTCCGTCTTTCTGATATCTTCGTTATGAGGAATCTGAAGTATAGGTAAGTATGAGGAGGATTCTATGCCATTCCACAGTAGTGACAGAGCTACTGCGGTACAACAGCATTCTGAAATCACTGCTGTGGTACAACAGCATTCTGAAATCACTGCTGTGGTACAACACAGTGATGAAAGTGAACAGGAACGCACAGGAACTCCATTCCTGTACCTTTTTTGCAGCAGGAACAGAGTTCCTGTACTTCTTTCCACTGATATTGGAACTTAAATTCTTAAAATAACAATATAATGATCATTTCTGGGCCTGTGATTTGAAATCAGGGGTTTCCATGATAAAATTTGACTTGTACAATAATGTAGTTCCCCTAGATATATTGGATCTACTAGTGTCATACAAATAGATGTGTCTTGATTGAAAGAGTTATCCTTCAGATGGAGGATCTTCACTCTACCTTTCATATTTTCTAATGTCTGAGTTCCTGTACTTCTTGTCTACCACTTTCACCACTGGTACAACAGCATTCTGAAATCACTGCTGTGGTACAACAGCATTCTGAAATCACTGCTGTGGTACAACAGCATTCTGAAATCACTGCTGTGGCACAACAGCATTCTGAAATCACTGCTGTGGCACAACGGCATCTGGAAGTGTATCGGTTACCATATACAGCACTGGACCATATACTACAGTTACTTTGTTCTTCATTACTGAAGGCATTTACATATAATAACCGGTGACCCCCTATAATGACTGGATTTCTGCTCATGATAAAACACCCTAATAACCCATGGAATTCCTTAATAACTCGATAGCGAGTTATTATGGTGTTTTCTTCCTCATGCTTTCACTTCACTGAAGTGTGAAAGAAACCACACTGTATTTGTTTGACTATGATGGCTGCTCAGAGATGCGCTCACTCACACAAATACAGCTTACAGTTGTTGTCTCTGCCGAAACCTTGCACCAGTTACTATAAAAAATAATGCCAGTGCAAGTTTGTCGTATGAGGATTTTTCACACACCCTCAGTATATAATAATCTTATAAACCCCTTGAGCTTTGCTCTCAGAGTTTATGGCTTATCGCACACCTCAGGTGTGTGAAAAATCCTCATAACACACACTTGCACAGGCATTATGGTCTGTATAAACAGGACCTTTTTTCTTTAGAGGTTATCTGCTCTTGATGTCTGTTTTCTTAGCTGAGGTAGATTAATCACTGGGCAGCTTGATTCCTTTTATTGGCCCAACATTCATCTTGTACAAAGACTTTGCAGTACACACATGCTTTCGGGGCCACACAGGTCCCTTCTTCAGATGTTATTTGTAGCAGAGCTAAAGGCAACATAAACCTTGTTTTTCCTTTTTTAGTATAATTGGGAATGTGAGCCTGTGTGCAGCCTCCTTAATCTTCCTAGTTAATAGTTACTTTGCAGGGTGTTTTCTTATGGTACATGAGAATTTGTGCATGAGGTTTGGACCAGAGGACCACAGAGCAAAGGTTCTGCCCAAACCTCATGGAAGGACTCTTATGCCATAAGAGGCACCCTGCAGATGACCTATTAACTTATTATAAATCACTCAAGTTAGCTAGAAGTTTGGATCCCATTTTAGAAATTGATACTTAGAGTGATGTTGTATGTATACATCTTATGTGTTCTTTGGCAATAAACAGGACTTGGTTTGATCTGCTCTTTTTGAGAATGCACCTCCCACACCATACTCTGCTGGTGAAAATGCTTCAATAAGTGTGGTTTCTAATGTGCCTTCTGAACAGAAAAGAATATATCCTTACAAAATGAGTGCTGAATGAATCATGTGCTCTGATACAGGAGGTGGAGGTAGAGATATCTGTTAGTTGCATTGCTAGTCCCACAAATTGCACAGGATGCAATGCAAATTCTCCATTTCAGAGATGTCTCATCTCTGTTTAGTAGCTGCAGCTCCAAATTAGGCCATCTGCCAGTGTCCTTGTGGGATTCCAGTTGATGAAAGTGTTAATCATCTGACCTTTGCTGAGCTCAAAGATATGAGGCATACTTCATCTGGCTCCCTTGTCATGGAGAGGTAAGCTAAATGGGTTCCTAGGCCTACCAGGCTCACCAGTTTCACTCTGTTGTCGCGGTAGGAGTGACTTTGATAAACTGGGCTTAGGGTGTTGAAAGGGATCCTAAGACCTGTTGTTTACATCTGGAATTCCTAACTACTAAAAAAAAAATATTGTGCAAGAAAAAGGCCATATTAATAAAGGACCTTACCAAAAATAAAAACCAAAAACAAAACAAAGACTATTTCAAAAGAAACGCACAAAACAATGTATTGGTGTTATTAAACAGACTTCACACATACACAGATTAGCAGTAATATTTAAAAATGTACACAGCAATGTTTATATTCCCTTTAATGTCACATAAACATCCAAAATTCATTGCTAAATAAATAGAGACTAATGTATGGGAATGGTTTATTTCATAGAGAATAATGCATAGGTGACTGTGCATTATGAATTTTTTTTTTACGCACCCTCATTATGTGATGACCATGTAAACCTCGAGAATAATGCTCAGGTGTCTATATGTTATAAATTTTTTTTATACACCTGAGGTATGTGATGACCTATAAACTGAGCAAAGCTTGAGAGGTTTATGAGGTCATCGCACACCAAGACTGTGTATAAAAACCCTCATAATCACACAGATGTCCTGTGTGTTATGCTTTATAATATCTGGTGCAAGAAATATAAATTAAATATGTGCAGAAAAGGGCTCCTTATATCTGCTGTTTATTAAATAAATCAAAACAGATCTGAAAAAGATTATTCAGGGGGCTAAACTATATGTGTATTGAACAATTCCAAGGTCTAACAATTTGTATCCAGTAACTGCCTTTAAAAAAAAATATTTTCTCTTACTTTTTTGTTGTTGCTGGATCACAGTTTGACCATACAGCCACGATTTGTTTATTTATTTATTGAAATGTTTCACCAGAAAGGCGCACTGAGCAACAAGTCGCTTGTCTCCTGGTGCAACCTGGGGGGAAGGGGTACAATTGGAATGAGGCATTAAACATTCAAGTTACAAGATCAGCATTAACATACAGTTGTAAATCAGGTGTTACAAACAGTGTTACAACAGTGTTGCGCATAACATGTTGAAAGAGTGGACAATAATAAGTGCCGGGTTAATAAGTGAACAAGTGCTTACATGAAAGAAAAGGGGGAAAGGGGAGGGAGGGGTGAAGTGGGGGAGGGGAAGAGTCGTATCCCTGGAGACCCCCTCAGGATGTGAGGAACCCTGCAAGGGGACTGGTGGGACCAGAGAGAGAAGGGGATAAGGCAGTGTCCGAGAGAGACCTCTTTAGGATGGTGGGGGGAAGGGAGTAGATCAGAGATACAAGCCCCTTGGGGGGTAGGAGAGGGACTCATGGAGAGCATTCAGGGTCCTTTGCATTCTGTGAGAGATCAAGGGAGGCCAGTAAGGAGGAGCAATTTGGGGGAAGGAAGGCTAGAGATTTGGGGGGTGGGTGTGCACTAGGTAAAATGAAGATGAGGATAGAGAGGTAGGGTAAAGTAGGTAGAGGTAGGTAGGTAGGTAGATCATATTGTGCAGGAGTGTTGTGAACTCTAGAACTCAGTCAAGTAATAAGGGATTAGTAAAATGATCAACAGTAAGAAAGTCTAATTTTAAAACAATCCATTTTCCTTTCTCCATGGCTGTTTGGCTTGTGGTCTGGTCGTGCAGTTTCTACTGAAACATTCAGGAGCCTGTTGAAAAACTTAAGACTCAGTGAGAGAGCTGGTTAAGCATTCCCCAGATCAACTTGTGCTTTCACTTTCAGTTAGTGATTTCAGGCACTCACCACCCAGAAAAGGGATGCCAACAGCTAGGTTCCAATTAAAAAGTCATTTATTGACACTCCACAGAAAGACACATGTCCTGCCTGACACATAATCAGTGTTTGCACTATGATTGTATGTTTTGGAGCACCACATTCCTAGTGTGCACTTTCAAGTTTGAACAGAAATGCTGTAATAACTGTGTGTGACATCACATCCAGTTATTACGATGTTTAACATCACCCAATAGGCGGTTGATGAAGAGGTCACAAGTTATTATGAGTTTGTTTTGCGCACCCGCCATACCTGTTGGAGAAGCTCCAGAGGTTTATGAAGCCATCATAAATGGAGGGTGTGTGAATTTTGACACACCTTTCCATATTTTATTTTTTATAATTCCTGTTTGCTAAACAATAGTGGTAGAAAAAACATGCTGCAGTTATTCCAAGTTCAGACTGTGTATTCCTTAATGATCTCATAATGAAATGCAAATGGTGACAACGTCGAATAAAAGCTCATTTTAAACAGTAAGTATTCTTTAAATACTGGTGGAAACTGAAACTGGCTGAGATTGAGCAGAAGATGGAAATGGAGCTTCAACAGAAGCCTACTATAAAACAAGCATTTGTTAATGCTGAATGTTCGACGCTTGCATTGCTGTTGTACTGGGTCTTGCTTGTACATATTTTCACTATATATTTACCCAGGATAGACTAGATGAGATGCAATATCTCATTTTCAGTGGTTCATCCTGCTTTTACATATTTTTAGACTGTATTTGCCCACGATAGGCCAGCTGAGAGGCAATATCTAATTGTTTGTGGGCCCCCACATTTTGATCCCCAATTTCCAACAGTTTTTTTATGACCCAATGTTATGATCAAGACAAGTGGAATTTTTTAAATCCCATCCAAAAGATGATTTTGAAGTGTGACTGTGAAGACAACTTTCAGAGGGGATTTGAAAAATGACATCTGTCATGTTCAGGAGGTGGGGTAACACAAGGAATATGCTGACCATTAGGGGCCAAAACCTGCAAAAACAAATTTATGAGTAAACGGTGGAACAATTCAATGTTTCTTCGTAATTTAGTTATCTTCACATTCTGACACCAAATTTTGAACATAATCTTTTTATGACCACTCCTTCTGAACGTGACAGGTGTCATTTATAAAAAAGTGGCTGCAATGTCATTCCGCGTCACAAGTGTGAAAACGCATTTTGTCCAGGATATGAAAAATGACAGCTGTCATGTTCATGATGTGGTGTGAAACAATGGCTATGCTGAACATTTGGAATCAAAATATTGGAAAATTATCAGAGTTGTAAGCATGCATTGAAAAATGTCAGTGTACACTCATAGCTTTTTAAAAATATTTTTACCCCAAATCTTCAACTTAGCATTATCATGACCCCCACCTCATGCACAATGGTGGAGAAAGTTTTCAAATCCTGTCTGAAAGGTGATTTTGTGTCACAAGTGTGAAGACATGTTTTGGTCAGGATTTGACAAATGACAGCAATCATATTCATGAGGTGGTGTGGAAAAATGGCTATATTGAAAATTTGGGATCAAAGTATTGAAAATTACCAAAGTTACAAGCGTGCATTGTCAGTTTTCAATGTACACTCATAACTTTTTTGGTTTTTAATATTTTTATTCCAAATGTTCAACATAACCTTCTTATGACCCAACCTCATGAACAAGGGCAGAGAAAATGTTCAAATCCTGCCTGAAAGTTGACTTCATGCAGTGACCATGCAGTCACCTTTCAGGATGGATTTGCATAATTACATAGCATTGTTGATAAGGCGTGGTCCCAAAAAGGTTATGTTGAAAATTTTGGGGAAAGATATTGAAAATGACCAAGTTATGAGGACAAATCCAAAACCCATTGAAACACATTGAACCACGTACTTGATTTCTTTAGTTTCCTGATCCAGTGTTGAAGAGTGAAAACATATCTCTAGTCCAGAGAGGATTATGGCATTGAACTCCCAGTAGGTAAGTAAGGGTGAGGGGTGCTGAGTGGGTGGGTTAGGTGGGGGAAGGGCAACGGCAACAACAGACATTGAACAGTTTTCTTTTTTACAGGGTGTTTAAAAAAAGACTACTACGAGTAGTTTTCTTTATTTCAGGTATCAACCCTGGGGATTGGGCACCCCAGTGTCAGTTTAATCTTAGGGGCACGGGAAGTCACAGAGAGGTGGGAAGCATGCTTGGTAGAGGGTGGGATTACATGAATAAAATACAAATAAAAAAACTATGAGGGATTATTTTCATTATTTCATGTACTGACACTGAGGATTAGGCACGCCAGTGTTGGTGTTGTTATGTTTGGTGGCACTGGGGGTGGTATCCCCGGTGTCACACAATGAAAATGGGTGGGGTGTGGGCATTAGCCGACAAGGGGGACTGGGCATCCCAGTGTTGGAAAATTCAGAATGAAGGGGAAGCAATGGGAAGTGGAAGAGATACTTGGCAGATGATGGAGATTTTTTTTCATGGGGAGGACCACAACAGGCTGATCATGATGCTGATGAACTCAGCTTGCTGGGTGGCTTATGCAGATCAAAGGAAAGAGCCGCCCTATGATTTGGTTGCCTCTTTTCTTAGAACTATGCAAAGTTTCTGCCAAGTAAGACCAGAACAGTGTGATGATCAGCCTGGCTGATGACTGGTCTGACACTGTTAAGCCCATTGCAGACTGCCCTGCACTGAACTGACAGTGACAAATCTCTCAAAATCCATTATCACACCAATATATATGTCCCCTGTGCATACACAAGGATGGACATAGTCAGCTGTGTTGTTTTCTGTTTGTATCATGAACCTGGCTGAGGGAGCTGTAATAGACCAGGGGGAAAAAACTAATTTCTATATTTCACAGAGAAAAAGATGAACTTCATTTAAAGTGCTGCTTGTTTTTTTTTTTAAATAAAATGGCATAAGTGAGCTAAACTAAGTGGAAATGCATGACAGGAAATTGTGCGTCCACAAATATTAAACTGCCATTCTATTTATTTTGTGCAGGCAGTGAGCTCAGCAAACAGTCATTTGGAGGAGAAACCGCCCCAAAAAAGTAATTTAAAATTTTGTGTACTTACATTTCAGAATACTTATTGCTGAAAAGAACAATAGTTACTTGTTTTATGTGAGGTACAAGAAATATGAATAAACAGATGTTTAGATAGTTAGGGCAGGGTCACATTATGGACATTGCAAAGTGTAAACCTGAGTGCCTCTACATACCTCAGCATTACCTCAGGGTAGTAAAAGTTTACATAACTACCACTGTGCATTCTGCAATGCCTGTGTGCCCCTGCCGTGTCTGGTAATGTGATTTCTGGTATGCTGTGTGTGCCCTATGTATGTTACTGTACAGTGGGACATCCACATGTGGTACCACTCCACCATACACTCCGGCTGTTGCCCCGGTACATATCTTCCGGCCTGCACATTGTGTTCAAAATACACTATGGTTGCCATACTCTGGTTGGTGCATGTCACTGTGCCACTAGTCAGTTACTTACCACCCAACCCATGCCTCACCACTGTTACCTGTGTCAACTGTGTCACTCAGCATACTATTGGCACATACACTCTTGACACTGTGTGATGAGATCTCTGGACATGTGCGTGCCACCTTGGGGAACCGTACATGGTGTGGCAGCCCATGGTGTTAAACACAGCGCTGCCCACAGTACCACAGACATACTACCAGCCTTGTGGGGTGACCATGTCCTTGGTCCACACATAGTAATTACCAGGACCTGCAATGTGCATGCGTGGCACTGGCCATGTTCACATGTGCCACTCTGTACTGCACAGATGGAAGTGTATGCATTGTGTGCTGCCCCACAGAGGGCCATGTCCATGGCATGCATGCAGGTTGTACCTTGTAGATCACCTGCCACAGGTATGTCCCACGTCATGTGTGGCACACATGCTGATTATGATTCCTTTGTTGTTAGAGGTGATGGTCCATGACATGGCATCTGGGCAGGTGACTGGTCAGTCCAGCCCATAGTGAGGCACAAGCTACACCATGTCCGTGGCATACATGCCCTACAGGGAGAGGTGACTGGAGTGCTGCGGGACATAGCAGCACAGTTACGGGTGCCAGTCCTGCCCCAGTGACCACAACATAGACAGCTGGATGCCAACCACTGGGCTTTTTATGTTTGGGACATTGCTGATCCTGAGGCAATGGCAGTTTCCTCGTTATGTTTTATTGCGGTCGGTTTGCCAGTTTTCTTTTTATGACGGTTTGCCACATTTGTTGTTTTAATGGCAGTTTGCCACATTAGTTTTGTTTCTGGTGGTTTGCCACTTTTTATGGTGATTTGTCCATTTAGTTTTGTTAATGGTGGTTTGCCAAATTAGTTTTGTTTATGTTGGTATACCACCTTTTTGTTTATAGCAGTTGGCCTGTTTCTGTTTTATTATGTATAAGTAAATACCTATTGTTTCTACATAAGCGTCTGTTGTCCATGGTTCTGTGTGTTTTTCTGGGGAATTGTTTTGGGGGGGTTGTGGTACTGCCTGCAGTATACCATTCATAAGATGGTATGGGCTGAGGTTTCACTGCTATGCTGATGTTACCCAGCTCTATCTGTCCTTTGCACCCAACCAGGATAGTGCTCTCTCGGTATTTAACAACTGCCTTGCTGAAATCCAGGATTGGATGAATTCGAGCTGGCTAAAGTTGAATTTTGGAAAGACTGAGGTGATGGTTGTAGACCCGGGTCACCGGATAGAGGGGTTGAGGGCTGGTCAGCTCTCTGGACTTTATCTGGGGGGGGCTCCCAGATTCTCACCTTTGAATGGGTGCGTGACCTGGTGGTGGTGCTTGATGATGGGCTGACCCTACGATCTTAGGTGTCGGCAGTAGTCAAGTCTGCCTTTTGTCATCTTAGGAACATCACCAGGATCAAGCACCTTGTTCTGTCTGGGGATCTGCCTACATTGGCCCATGCCTTTGTGACCTTGTGCCTTGACTACTGCAATTCCCTATACTTAGGGTTCCCTGGGGTTGATATCCGCCACCTCCAGCTAGTGCGGAATGCTGCAGCACGATTGTTAATGGGGAATTCCTGTTCCTCACATATTACCCTGGTGCTGCGTGATCTGCACTGGCTGCCAGTTCAGTGGCGGATCACCTTTAAATTGGTTTACTGACTTATAAAGCCCTACATGGACTTGGCTCCAACTACCTGAAAGACCTTCTTGTTCCCTACTGGCCCGTGCAACAGCTCCATTCGGCTGATGAGGGGTTGCTGGAGATTCTGAGGGTGACTTTGAAATCTTCTGGGGCCCGTGCATTTATGTTTGTGGCCCCTACCTTCTGGAATTCTCTACCCCGTCAGCTTCGAGAGTGCGCAACTGTGGGGGGACTTAAACAGGTGTTTAAAACTTTTCTGTGGCGTCAGGCTTTTCAATGATGTATAGCTGTATGGACCTGTTATTTTATTTATTATTTTATTTGTTTTATGCAATTATGTTTTAATCTTTGTACAGCGCCTTGATATTTCAAAAGGTGCTTAAAAAATAAAGTTTATTATTATTATTTCTCTTAGTTGTGTGATTTCTCATTGTGATTGTAAGGGGGGGCTGTAGAGCACACTGCGGCTGCTTTTTCAGTTGCATTTTCAACTGGCACTATTGCCTGCTATATTGGCAGACATTTAGTGTACGCTGTGTCAGTTTGCAATCATTCCAATATATCATCAGTTAGGGAATGGCACTGATTTGTGATTGCCTGGTACTGCTGGTCCTTTGGATCAACTGGTCCACTCTGGACACAATTTATGGCATGGCCTGCTTGCCTTGTGATGCCTGTGGCACTACTTCTTGGTCCAGTATGGGCACAATTTTGTCAGTGTGACTGTGGCCTTCCCCATGGGAAATTCTCGAATTAACATTAGAAAATTTGTAAGAGAAATGCTGGCCTATGACTGGGTGACAGCATTCTCTATCTATGTGTATTATTTAGTTTTTGTTGACAGGGTAGGTGTACTAGGCAAACAAATGCCTATTTTCAGGCATGACCTGGAAGAGTACAGTATACAAAACATTACAGAACTAGTTCTAAGACTGCTATATGGTTCATATCCACACATTGGCAGTTCTTCATTAAGAACTAATTTGCCAGAACATCTCCAAGCTGAGCTCCTCCCACCATTCAGGCAGCACATCCCTCAGTTCTGCTCTGTGACATCAGGTCTTTGCACAATGGAAGCAGGGATCCATGTGCCACTTGCCAGGGGAGGTCGAGTGGGTGGTTGAGATGTGAACCATATACCATTCCTAGAATTACGATTACAGGTGAATAACCTGTTTTCCCAGGGGCATCGATATGGTTCACTTATCCACACGCTGGCAGACTTCCAGCAGTTCTCCAGGAGGAGAGGGAAAAGCACGCATCCCTATTTGGCAAACAGACTGGAGAACAGAGGTAGAAAATAAAGCATCCTAATGAGACTCAAGGTCGATGCTGTAATGGGAAATGAAAATGTGTGCTGACTTCCAGTTGGCAGCCATGTAGATCTCCTGGATAGGATGTCCCTGAAAGCAGTCACTGAGGTAGCAGTATGTCTGGTGGAATGAGCCCTGAGCACTACAGGAGGCTCTCTACTAGCCAACCTATAACAGAGATTGATGCAGGATGTAATCCACCTGCCAATCATCCTCTTGGCTGCAGGTCTGCCAGGCGTGGCTTCAGCATACATCACAAAGAACTGTCGAGACTCATCATGAACTTTAGCTCTGTGCTCTACATAATAAAAAAGTGCCTGCCGCAGGTCTAAATATGGAGTCTGTGGTCGGCCTCCGAAGATAGACTCATGAAGAAGACCATGAGGTTCATTATCTTGTTAAGGTGGAACTCTGAGACAACTTTTGGGACGAACTTGAAGTGGGGGTCACATTGCCCCTGTGGAAGACCAGGTACAGAGGATTCATTGACAGTGCCTAGAGCGCACTGATCCTTCTGGCTGATGTGATAGTCATCTGTATATCAGGTAACATGGCCTGCTAAAAAAACAGTTGGTGTGCACCTCACACTTCCCTACTCATCTGCTCACCAACACTGCATTTCCTCCACTCTGCTTGTTTCTTCTTCCATAACAACCATCCACTTTTTGCACCATGCTATTTGGGCATTTGTTGCACATCGCCCCAACCCAACCTATTTTCTATATGTGATATGACCCTTGAGGGTGTGGGATGATGTGTGATTCCTGCCCTTCCAAGGACTAGTAGGCCCTCAACGTCCCTGGGGCAGACTGATATCCCCAACACCCTATGTTGGGTCTTATCATTTGCCTGTTATGGCTAGAACAAGCAAAGGCACTGTCGCTTAATTTCTGATCCCTCTCTTTGGGTCCAGAATATTCAGGCCTCCTGAGGTTCTGGGCCCAAATAATGAGGAATATACAAAATCGTAACAACAAAAAGGTCAAACCTAGCAAATGTGGGTTAATCCACATTGTTTACCAAGTTATATATTCCTGAAGGAGCAGGACCCCTGATCTAGTGAGTCACATGGCAGTGCATCAGGGTACATACTTCAGGGTCAGCAGCATGGCTCTGTATCTGTAACTTTCAGACTGAAGTGTAGATCCCTTTGTAGATCCCCACTAGGGAGACATGTACCTTTATAGATGAAGAACAAGTGTATCCCTCATCCTCTTTAGCTTGCACCTCACTGTTTATTTGCATACTTCATGGGGGCTGATGATGAGGCTGTGAGGGTCAACACGTGCATGTATGCTTCTTCATTTCTTCATGCCACTGACACTCTGAATCAACTTTGGGTAGAGGGGTTTGACATTGTGTGGTCTTCTCCTACACTCCCTGAAATTCAAGTTTGTCACCCCCACTGCAATGCTGTAACTCTGCAGGTCAGAAATGGGGATTCTTTGGGCTTAGGCTTGAACCTGAGTCCTCCTGCATGACAACATAAGGCAGACATACTGCTACTCCACCAGCTCTGCCTGGTGCATGAAGTGTCAGATGTTCACACACAGCTCTGTTTAAAGAAAAAGCAAAGGGCAAAGCACAGGGCTTGTCCCACCTGCAAAGATTTCAGGACATAAAAAATCTGCTCATCACGAACTGCCAGATTCCTGCATCAATGCTTATGGCATTTTAATTGCGAACATCTTGAGTGAGATGTAAAGGACATCCGTTCCCAGCTGGCTCCGACAGCAGTCAAAGCTCCTGGCAGATACAGAAAGGGAGTTCACCACTGAGAGCCAGGGCTATCACACCCACTCATTTTGCTGTCCTCACTGTTTTATGAGACTGCCAGAATACCTCATTATAAAGAGCAGAATAAGAATTACACAGGGCTCTACATGGGTGACACTAGCTCCCAGAGCTATCTTGCTCTATTGTTGCATGAAACGTAACTTAATTTCAAAGGCCTGATCCATGCAGAATTGAAAACAGAGTGATATGAAAGCATGCAGTCTGCATTGCAAAGAGGCAGTATTCATGCACACTCTTTGCCCTGTTCTCCTAGACCATTTTACTTTGTGTAGTGTCTTTCATAAACAACTACGATATCTGAAAATGATTACCGTTAGTAGCAAATGCAGACAATAACCAATAGTACAACAATATAAATCACAGGTATACACTGTTATACACAAGGGTTAGCCATATAGGCTCACAGTTATGAAATGGGTTAAAAATGTTAAAGATCCTCCATGGTTCATGCTACCACGTGGGTTTGCTGGAAATTCAAGTTATGCACACAGTGCAGAAATGGAATTTACCTGATATGCCCAATGCGAGTATGAACACAGCATTGCTTTATGCCTCACATAATGAAGCTGTCAGAGTGCTCACACCACCACAGCATTCTTATTGCTTACAGTTCTCTGCACTGACACTGTTCTGTGAAACCTCACAGACAACCTGAATAATAAAAGGAAAAAAAGTGAGTGATGTGGCTCTGATTATTCTTTGATTTATTGGAGAAGCACTGGAAAAATGGCCAACTGTATTTACAGGGCCACAACTTACTGCAAAAAAGAAAAGGAAGCTCAGAAAAATATGGTAATGTAAGGTGTTGTCAGGTACTCCTTATGGTATCTAACAGAAATAGTTGAGAATAAAAGTAAAAACAAAATACAAAAAAAATGCCATGTAGTCTGTTAATGTTTCACAAGATTGGCTCAAAAACAATAAGAAATAGTTCATATAATAAGCCTTGAAAATGTAAATATTCTCCTCTAAGAGTTTTGCTAGAAACTGTTTGGGAAATCAAAATTCTGTTTCCAGTTTTCTCGTTAAAATTAAGAACAGCCTTGAACTGTTTCATTATGGTGAGGTAATACAATTGCCAATATGGTTTCAGAGCAGGGAGGTCCACGGACACGGCCCAGGTTGATCTGAATAATTTAGTGGCAACATCTATGAACTCAGGTATGAGTACTGGGGCCATGTTGGTGGACTTCAGTAAGGTTTTTGATGTAGTGGACCATGGGACACTACTGCATAGATTACATGAAATAGGAGTTTATATTGAAACATTACAGTGGTTCATATCATGCTTAGCACATAGAAAGCAGTGTGTGTCCCTGTGAACAATGACATCACTACAGAGAGAGGTAAAAAGAGGAGTACCACAGGGCTCTGTTTTTGGCCCTTTACTCTTCACTGTTTATGTTAACAAACTACCAAATGTTTTGAAAAATGGTTAGGTCCGCCTGTATGCGGAGAACACTGTTTTGATGGTGTCTGCCGACAGCCACACCTCTCTAGAACAAAAACTACAGGAAGACAAGTTTAAGATGGAAATGTGCTTTGTTGAGTCTATATTACTAATGAATCTTGAAACGACACAATGCATGAGTTTTAAAACTGGGTTTAAGGAGAAGTCTGATAAGGATTTAGATATTACATTTAGAAACAAACAGAAAATTGTAAAAATGAAGTCTTACAAATATTTAGGAGTGTTAGTAGATCATAAATTGTCATATGTAAATCATATAAATACAGTAGCAGAGAAAACTACATAATAACTGGTCAGCAATTTTTCTCAATGTACTGACCAGGTTGATATTTTCCATAACAACCTGCTGGTTGTTATGACATTCATGAGCCATGCCAGTCAAACTATGCTGCTGCCTCATTGGCCAACATTCTGTATGTGAGCGGGGCCAAACAGTCTCACAAACTGCTGGAGAAAAATTGTGGATCTGTTATTATAAAAAATAAAAGATGGGGAGGGTGTTTCATATGAGAATTTAATGCACACCCTCATTGTGGGATGCTTTGATAAACCCCTCGGGCTTCGCCCTCGGGATTTATGTAGCATCCCACAACTCGAGTGTGCATTAAATTTTCTTATCAAACCCTTCCCCATCCATTATTCTCTATTTAGAAACTGGGAGCACTAAGAAGAATTTCATTATATCTTGACAAAGATGTGAAAATAACAAGCATTTGTCAATGCCAAATGTTTGCTTGCTGGCATTGGCAGTGGTAGTGTAGAAGTTACAGAGCTACGTAATAGGAATGGCAGTGAAGTATTGAACTGAAGCCAACCCCACCACCACCCTGCAGAGAGTGACAGGCATTGGGGTGTGCGTTTGGGTCGTCAGGCATAGTGGCCACGCCATTTCACCACACCCCACCCTGCAGACACTGACAAATGTCACGGTGTTCCTTGGGGTCTTTGGCCCTTATGTGCACCCCATTTCATTAGGAAATATGGTGAGATGGGTGCGATATAGGAGAATGGGGTGAACTTTGGGACCGAAGAGTCCAAGGCATACCTCGATGCCTCTCACTGGCTGCAGGGTGTGGAATGGTATGAGCATTACAGGCAAGAATCCCAAGTCACACCCCTGATGCCTGTCATTCTCTACAGGGTTGGGCGTTATGGTTGGAAACCCTAATACCTCAGGCATTCGTTGGTATTTTCACTCCAAATTTTCAACATGTTTTTTTTGTGACCCCACCTCATGAACAGGGGGAATATCAGTTTGTTAGCCGAAAGCTGCTTATGCACAACAACTACGGCATTTAGCACCACAGGTGCAAAAACTTTCCGAACTGGATGTAAAAAATGA
The DNA here is from genome assembly GCA_016271365.2 of Neoceratodus forsteri. Taxonomy (NCBI): domain Eukaryota; kingdom Metazoa; phylum Chordata; order Ceratodontiformes; family Ceratodontidae; genus Neoceratodus; species Neoceratodus forsteri. The sequence continues at coordinate 518,651,605 of CM028137.1, forward strand.
CAGCTGTATTGTTCATGGGGAGGTGTAAAAAATGGCAATGTTGCAAATCTGCAGTAAAAATATTTAAAAATATGGTGAAGTCACGAGCGTACATAGAAACTGTGCAACGCACACCCGTAATATAATTAGGTTGGTGATTTTTTACAGCAGATTGTCAACTCAGGCATTTTGGTGCCTCCGATCATGAACAGTATCACTGTGATTTTCTTTATCTGTGCCGAACAATGATTTCCCACAGCAACCACATCTCTGCGCTGAAGGTGTAAACACACTTCAGCCATGCTGTGAAAAATGACAGCTGTACTGTTCATAAGAAGTGTGGAAAAATGCCACTGGTGAAAATCTGGACTGAAAATATTACAAAGTCATGAACTTACGAGGGTGCGTGGAAACTGCGCAATGCTCACTCGTAGCACAGTCATTTTATGGACTTTTGTCACCAAATTTTCAACATAGCCATTTTAAGACTTCTGCTTATGAACAGTGTAACTGTGATTTTCTTAATCTGTCCTAAACATTGCTTTCGCACACCAGTGACTGCGAAATCACCCTTCAGGCTCGAATAACGCCATGTCAGTGACATCATTCATGAGAAGGGGTCCCAAAAACCCTATGTTGAAAATTTGGTGCAAAAATTCCAAAAAATGCCTGAGATATGCAACAAAGTTGAAAAACCCTATCTAGCCCATTATACAGCTTACCTGCATTTCCTCAGTTCGCGGTCGGCTTTGAAGAGTGCAGGCGTGTTCCGGTCCACGAAGATCATCGCGCAAGCTCGGAGGTAAGTATGGGATGGGGTGTGTGGGGAGGCTGGAGTGCGCAGTGGGTGGGTGTGGGTTGTGGGGGAGGGGCAGGAAGACTAAGTGGGACCCGTTTTTTCTTTACAGGGATTCAAAAAAAAAAGACGACGTGGGACGTTTGCCACACTGGGGTGGACTCCCAGCGTGGCACATGGATGGCTGGGGGGGCTGTGGAGCCAATGGGAGATTGGGCACCCCCATCGGCCATATGATCAGTTGCCACGCTGGGGTGGGCTCCCAGCGTGGCACCCAGTACTCGGGGGGGTGAGGACAGTGGAGCCGACGGGGGATTGGGCACCCCCGTTGGCTATTCTATCAGTTGCCACGCTGGGGTGGGCACCCAGCGTGGCATGTGGAAAACTTGGGGGAGTGCAGCACAAGCCGGAGGGGATTGAGGCACCCCGTCGGCTATCTACGTGTGTGCGGGGAGGTCAGCAAGCAGTATGCATGCGTTTCTGTGTGTGTGTGTGTGTGTGTGTGTGTGTAGGGGGAGCTGCGCATGAGCAGGCGATATCTTATCGCTGCTCACTGAAGCGTAGCTCCCCCTTTCAACTGTACGCCACTGCATTTTGAAATTTAAAATTTTGAAATTTACGCCACTGCATTTTGGAACTTGTCATAGACAGCTCCAGCATGCATTGGCGGACAGGGGCCGCGCCTGCCAACACACTGACTGAATTTGAAGAGGGGGTGACACATCTTCGAAATCTCGGATGATGGCACTATGTTTCTTGCACATGCGTGCAAGCAAACATAATAAAAATGATACAACTCCTAATCCCAGTATTAGAGTATGGGGGACTGATCTATAGAAATGCACGAAAAATAGCAGTGAAAAAGATCGACCAAACCTATTACAAACTGGCAAGATTTGCTAATTCTAGTAAATATGGCACACAACACTGCAAAGTTTACACAGAACTGAACTGGATGGGTCCTGAACAAAAAAGGGAATTTCACTGGTTAACCTAGTGCTATGAATTACCGTGATCCAAAAATAATCATCCAATGCGTCATTTGCTATCAATTGAGGCAGAACAAGAGGAAAAGTATTAATTAAGAGAAAGTACAATAAAAATGACTTTGCCTGGGTTTTTAATAGGTTTGGTGATATTACAATACAAACCAGTATAGCAAAGTCATGGAATGAGATACCTATGGAACTAAGTACAAAAAATTCTGTACACGAATTTCAGATAGCCTTGAGGAAATATTTTAAATTATTATGTAACTGCTACACTTGAATTTAACAAATTGACAATTTATGTGTTACGTTGTATTGTTTTTACATAAATGTTTTATTGTATTGATTGTAAACTGTACAGTGCATTCTTGTTGAACACAGGGATCCTATTCCCTTCTGTTTGCTCCTGCATAAAAATACATTTTATCATCATCATTATCATCAAAATAAACATTTTAATGTGAGCAGTGGCACTGAGTTTTAAATCAGCAATAACATTTTTCTCAAGTTTTTGGAAAGTTGGGAAAGCTAAGGCTGACTATTGCAGCTCCCCCCCCCCCCAACATATCAGAGACCGAGATTTGTGTAAGCACAGCAAATCTTCTGTTCTGGGCACAGACATAGACATAGCCATCAACCTAGGTCGAAAAGCCTGGTTAGATCTCCACTAATAATCACCCATCATGCCCCTTAGGGCATCAGGCAAATTAAAATGTCATTAAAAAGAGGTATGATGGAGCTCTGGTTAGAGCAATGGCGTGCTCACACAGGGGATCCAACCACTGAAAAAGAAATCTGACTCCCCCACTCCTGCCCTCCCCCCTCTTCTCCTCACTAACAATTCATAGGCTCTCTCAAGCTCCTCATCTCCTTGCTACTTATAGTAGCAAGTAATACTGAGCTCAATCCTGCCCCTGTCCTGGCATTTCCCTCTCATCTTCCAAAAGGACTAGGAGTGGTTCATGTCAACACCCGCAGTTTCCTCCCCAAGCTTGACCAGTTACAACCACTCATGGTTAACCTCAAACCTGACGTGCTGGTCATCCCAGAATCTTGGCTCTTCCTTAAAATCCTGGATACCTCTGCTGCCATCCCAGGGGCAGGATCAAGCAAAGAGTGGTGGTGGAGTAACAATCTACCTCTCCTCTAATGTTCACTTTGAGCCTATGCTCACTGCCACCTCCCCTCTGCCTATGAGTAGCTCCTTCTCATACTCTCCCTCCTCTTCTCTGTCCTCATATTAATTACTGGAGTTTACTGCTGTCCCGTCCATCAGTCACAGAACTCCTCACCACCGTCTCCTCCCATCCCTCCATTGGTGAGACTCCTTCTTGGTGATTTCAACCTCAGTTGGCCCCCCCTTACATAAATTTTGCCTAAATGCAGTCCCACAAACTCTCCCGACATATCACTGACCCCACTCGACACAATCATAAATCCCTCACCACTCCCTCCTGGACTGGGCCTTCCACTCCCATCTTCACTGTATTGTGGATGCTGGTACCCTTCCCAGTGCCCTCAGTGACCACTATATAGTCTACTGTGTACACAAGATTCATCACCAAAAAGTTCCCCCTAAATTCATCCAGGTCTGGTCCTTCAGGTCCCTGGACTTGTCCTCCCTTGCTCTCTTTTTTTGTTTTGTTGATTTCAATTCTATTTATGCTCCTCCATTGCTGGCTGGGGAAGTACCCCTTATCTGCCCTTACAGACCCCTACCACCCCCAACCTGACATCCCTCAAGGCCTACCTGCACAAGATGAGGTCCTGTGGCTTGCCCCAATAGCGGGGCTCCCCCGGGGCACAGGGGAGAGACAAAGATCCACTTTTGGTTGCTTTGGCCAGCCATTCTGGGCATCATTCCATGGAGGACGTGGAGTCTCAACTTCGCTGTGTGCAGCCATGAAGGGGTTTTTGTTAGCTTGGTTGTTGCCTTGCCCCAATGGTGTGGACGTGCCTTGGTTTCAGTGGCATGCAGGACACGCTTCCACATGCTACATGCCAACACTTGCCACAGCCACCAATCCCAGTACTGCTGAGGCTCACAGGTGCACTGACTCCTGGCTGCTGCCAGGAGGCAGAATGCTGCCAAGAGCTGTCATCTGCCCTACTTGGAGGAGGACAGCTGTCCACTGTATGCTCTATACTCCTCCCCCTGGCCGATTCTATGATGCTTTGGGTTCCCTCCTGAATCCAGGCCATTGGCACTGCAAGTGGTAGCACTACTGCTATGCTGGCAGGCTAGTACTGGCCTTCCACCTCAACAGCCAGCAACATCAGTTATGTCCTCCAGTTCTTCAGCTCCAAATTCTTTTCTGACAGGGATCATCATGCCCCCTTAGAAAAACCAGGGTCCAAGAGTTCCACCTCCCATGGATCTCAGCTGAGTTACTCACCTGTCTCCATGCAAGAGAATGTGCCTGGCAGATCCACGAGTCCACTGGCTTCCCAGCTGACCTTACTTGAAGCACAGAAACATAGACTTTGTTGGCAAAAAAAGGACCTCTTGGCCCACCCAGTCTGCCCAGATGTTCCCTGCCTATTCTGTCTCCACAGACCCTAGCAAGTCTCTGGCAACTCTCCCACTTCCCTGCCTCTTTTGTACTGTATCCCTATGTTTATCTCATGCATGGCTGAAGCCCCACCCCCACCACCATTGTAGCCTCCACCAAAATGGCTGGCAGACTGTTCCAGGCGTCTACCAGCCTTTCAGTGAAGAAATATTTCCCACATCTCTCTTGAACACCCTGCCCCACACTTCACTGCATGTCCCCTGGTTCTTGTGCTCATTCTTATTCTCATTTGAAAGACACTCCCCCCTTCACCAAGTTCACCTCTTTGTGGTACTTGTAGGTCTCAATCATGTTACCTCTCTTTCTCCTCTCTTTCAGTGTGTACATGTTGAGATCCCTCAGTTTCCCTGCTAGGGATTCTGTTTTTTTTTTGTATTTACAATTTTATTAAAAGTATTATAACATTACATGCACAAGACTGCTTCACCATATACTGTTACAGATCAGAAATTGTATGAGAGACAATCATTGTTCAATTAAAACAGACACAAAATTAAGACACCATTTGACTAAAAGGAGTATCTTATCCTTTTGTTATACTATTATTTTACTTTGTTTCTTCATATAAAAAACACTTTCACAGATCTATCCACCAATCTCGGGGAGGGGGGTAGGATTCCATTATTTCCCCCACAGCAGCAACACTCCCACCTCCATGAAATTCATTACCCATCAGGAAACAAATTCTGCATCCTCCCATGCCATATATAATATCTAGCGCTGCCTTCTGGTATCGAAGTGCTCAACCCAGTCATGCATTTTTGCTGTTAACTGTTCATATTTATAAATATGATGAACTATACCATCTCACTCTAACACTATGGGAACTCTTGTAGTCATCCAGAGTCATGTGATAGCCTTTTTAGTGGCCAATAAATATAGTAATAGCATAGATTTGGACCCTGTATTTTTTTTCCTACTAGAGATGGACAACAAGGCCAGTTCGTCTGTTAAATCGAATAGTTCTCCCATCAAATCCTCCAACTTCCTCTGTATAGCCTCCCAGTATGGACTAAGGATGGGACAAGACCAAAAAATATGACCATGGTCCACTGGAAGATATCCAAAACCTCTCCAACACCCCCCAAATGTCAGTGGGAGATAGTTAATTAGAACTGCTGGAGTGTGCAAATATTGAGTCTTACACTTCCATGCACTGTTCTTGCTCCTCTGCTCAATCTGGATATGACTATCTGTTTTATTCTGAACTGTTAGCAGGTTCTGCAACTTAATTTAAGTTGCATTTTTGCCTATGACTTGTGCCTATATGACTCTTGGTGATAGACTGAACCTCCGTTTTAACTGCTGGTGACTGTATGTACACTGCATGTAATACTTTACCATAATCAGCATGTTAAGCCTTTTATTTTGCACAGCCACTTAATGTATATCACTATACCAGTATGTACTGATTTCTCTGAAATATTTGTACTATGTAATGTGACCTCATACCAAGTGTTTTCGGCAGTCCTGTGTTGTTCTAATTGTATTTCTTATTGTATTGATGTTTGTTGTTTTTGCCACCCTGGTGGCCTGGGTCGCAACTGAAAAAGGTCCTCTGGATCAGTTTGCTCACCTGGTTATCAAAGACATACATACATAAATAAATACATGTTGGAAGATGTAATTTTGACTGTTGTAGTTGCACACAGTACTTTAACCAAGTTTCAAAATTTACTGCTATGTTCAGGTCTTTATTCCAGTTTTCTAAGAATGAGTGAGTGGAATCTCCCAAGTATTCCCCTAGTGCTTTATATAACTTACCTATTAAATGGTCCCAAAGCTAGTTGCATTGTGCATCTTGTATCAGCGTGAGCAGTTGTGGAGGTGAATCAGGTAGCATGGTATATTTTTTCTGCTTATGTAAAATAAGAGACCTGAACTAGAGGTAGTGATAGTGTTCCCTAACGGTAAGACCGTATACAGTCTGTAATCGTTCAAATGGAACTACTCCATAATTATCTAAGAACTGATGTATATATATATCAATCCTAGCTGTCACCAGTGATTAAAGGACAGATCCATTTGTGCCGGTAAGAAATCGTCATCCATTGCTAGCACTTTAGAGAAGTAAAATATATGTTCTAATTTAGTGTGATATCTCAGTTGGAACCAGATTTTGAGTGTGTTAGATGTTAAATTATTAAAGTGGCTTAGTGGAGGTGTTAAGGCAGGTGATGTGAATAAAACGGGGTACAAGTCATACAAGTCATTAAAGGAAAATTCAATATATTTCCAAGGTGCAGAATTTTATTTGTAGAGTCAACCACATTAGGACTACATGTAGAAAAGTGGCTTTTGCATACAGTTCCAGATTAGGTAGATTTATCCCCATCCCGTGATAGAGATAGCTGTAACAATGAAAAGTGAATACAGGGTCTCTGTTCTCCCCACAGAAAATTAGAAACAATTCTTTTCCATGATATAAAAAATATCTAGAGGGACAGACTGGGATTGTTTGAAATAAATAAAGCAAACATGGTAAACTGTTCATCCTCATAGTTTCAGCGCATTGAAAACTGGAAAGATGTAATCTCCCCCATTTAATCAAATTCTCTTGAATTTTTGAAGTTAATGGCTTGAAATTTAGTAGTTCCAAACTGTTGAGGTTCTTAGAAATATAGATTCCAAGATATTTTAGTTGTGTATTGTGCCATTTTATTTTAAGTGCCTGATTAAGTACAGGTTAGGGACTATAATTTAGTAGAAGGTCTTCTTTCTTACTAGGATTTATATGAAAACCAGCAACTTTCTTAGATTCATGCAAGATAGCCCAAGTGTCTGGCACTGACAATTCTGGATTCAACACAGTCAGGAGAACATTGTCTGCATAAAGTATCACCTTGTAAGTGGTTTGCCCTAAGGGGATACCTTCAATAGTTGGTGATTTTCTTAATGCTAAAGCTAGGGGTTCCATGTACAACGTAATGGTGACAACCGGCACCTTTGTTGTGTGCCTCTATGTAAATCTATTGGGGAGGATAATGACCTGTTCACCCACACATAAGCTGTTGGTTGCAAATATATAAGTTTCAACCAATCAAAAAACTTATCTGGGAAACTGAAAGATGACAGGGCATACAGGAGAAAATTCTAGGGCACCCTGTCAAATGCCTTTTCAGCACCTAAACTACAGTAATTAATGCGTCTGGGATTTTCCTAGTTTGAATATATTCTGTTAGCTAAAAAGTGCACCGTATGTTATCTATAGTGTGTCATTGCCTTATAAATCCTGCCTGATCTGGGTGTATTAAGAAAAGAAAGACTTTTTCCAACCTCTGCACCCAAACTGCCAAGTATAAATCATAATCTACATTTAATATTGATATTGGGTGATAAGCCGTGGGGGTCTGTGGAATCCTTACCTGGCTTAACCAGGGCTACAATAACTGCATATGCTCAATTTGGAGGCAGGCTATTTCCCTCAACCACTTCATTAAATGCTTCAGGCATCTGAAGGAGTAACAAGTTCTGAAACTTTTTATACCATTCCATTACATAGCTGACTGGGCATGGGTAATTTTGAGTTTTAGCTAATTTAATTTGTTGGTTGAGTTCTTCTGCATTTATGGGGGGCCTCAAGGGCCAATTTTTGCACCTCTGTCAGTTGAGGAAGCTGTAACTGTTCCAAGAAACAATTGCTGTCTTCAGGGCTCTGACAGCTCCTGTGACTGCTACATATAATCAGCCCTACCTATCTTCAACCAATCTGCTCTATGCACTTATCCCACTGTGACTGCTACATATAACCAGCCCTACCTATCTTCAACCTATCCTTTCCATGCACTTATACTCTATCTTCCCATTTTCCCTCACCTACCATCCTTGTCTATCCCCTTCCCTCCGCTAGTACTCCCCCCATTTTGTCTGTCTATGTCACCTTCTGCTCCCCCACTGTGATGTTGACAATGCCTCCAGTTGCTCCCTCCTCCCTCTGTGTCCCTCCGCTCCAATGTGTCCCCACGTACCTTCCCTTCTGTCTTCTCCTATGTTATCCCACTCTAGTACAGCTTATCCTGACCACAGCATTGTATTTCTCCTAGTTGTAATATGTTATATTCCATATTTTTTTCTGTGTTGCACTGTATTTGATGTGGAACCTTTGTAAAAGAGCCTTGGCTCAAAGGTATTTGTAATCCTAGACTTAATAAACAAAATAAATAAATATAATTCTGCAGTATACAAATTTTGATAGTATTGTTTAAAAATAGTTTGAATTCCTTCTTTGTCATGTGTAATCTGCTTTGTCACTGGATCTTTTAGTTTTAGTACAGTGGCTGACTGCTTTCTCACTCTTTGTTTATGTGCCAGCATTCTGGTACCCTGAGCTCCCCCCTTGTATTGTATTTGTTTTAAATATGCCAGTGTTTGCTGAATCTTTAAATCCATGATCTGCTGTATTTCTTTTTGGACCGCTCTCATTTTTTTCTCTAGTACTGTGTCTCCTTTAGAGTATAACTGATATGTTTGTAATTGTTGTGTAAGGGACTCATATTTTCTCTCCATGTTCTTTTTTCCCTGGAAGCATAGGCAATAATTTCCCCTCTAATCATGTTTTTTTTTTTTGTTTGGAATCAGACTATGGCATGCGATCTTATTGTATTTCAGGGAATAATTTACCAGTCATCATATTGTCATCATATTCCTCCCTATCCAATTCTCCAGTCACTATGACAGCTCAGGAAGAAAAAAAGAACAAAAAAGGACAAGAAATAATGGAATGAATCTACAAAGGGCACCAAATACATCTCATTGTGTTGCCCTTAGATAATTAAAGAAAGGGTTCCATATATTATTAAATTTATCTACTTTCCCTTCCTGGTTATAAAAGATTCTCTCCAAATTTGTGTATTCTATTGAGAGATTCAACCAATGTTTTATATGCAGTGATTCATTGTCTTTCCAGGTTTGTAAGATATGTTTTTGCATTTATTAATAACATATTTAATAAAAGAGATTTGTTGTTATCTACCGGATGTATAAAGTTGCTCCCAAATATTATAATTCCAGGATCAAATGGGAGATCTAGACCAAGTATGATACCATTTATTGTCAATATTGTTTTCCAGTAGTGTGCGAGTTTTGTGCAATTTACCAACTTGTGAATAAGGGACCATTATGTTACCGTGTCTAAGGCATTTATCTGATATGTTTTTATTAAACTTATTCAATTTCTCTGGGGTATAATATGTGACACTTTGCCCATCTACTTGTTATTATATTGTATCATATTTGTGATATAAATGTATATTCTGTGAATGTCTGCTGGGAAAATATGACAGCAGGTCCATGGGAAACACTAGCTATTGAAGGGGCCTGACCTTTTGACCCCAAAGGCACCTGCTTGCTGGAACAGCTGGCTGTAGTAAAACTGACTTCCTGGGACTATAAGGACACCAGGTTATAACACATTGTAAACCATCAATTTGCTCTGAAGTCCAGGAAGTCATAGAAGACTGCATTTTTCATGACATCTTAGGAAGCAACCATTTCTAACAGATACTTGTTACATTTCTCACCACTAGGAGAAAATAGCTGTCAGGATATGTTTCTGAAGATCAAAGGGAATACCCTGATGGGAAAGAGACTGTTATAATTTAATATTGCTATCTTTGCAGAGTTCAAGTAAGCAAGCAGTAAAATGACACCCTTTGGGATATACTTGGTCATGTTACAAAATAATTACAGAACTAACAGTGACCTCATGAGCTGTGACCTCACAGGATGGGAGGGACATTTTGGCTTATTATCAGTCTGACTGAAAGGAGTTTGATCTTCTATCTCTGGACTCCTAAGAGAACACACACTTGTGTTCAGGACTTAAGGGTACTTCTGTCAAGAGTAGGTAATACTCAAATGAAAACTGAGTCAGAATAAACAATTCAAGTATCAGGCGTTTTGTTTCTGTAATTTCCATTTCTTTTGGACTGTAAACATTTATGTATATATGTTCTATGTTTTATATGTATTTACTATTTTTTTTAATTTTAGTAAACATTTTGGTTTCCTTAATGCTGCCTGCGTCTTTTCTCATTCTGTATGTGAATGCTGGAACAGTGTTGATAATTCTGACATAACTGTTAAAGGGCTTATAGTGTGTTACCATTTGTACTAAGGTAACAAATGTACCTAGGTCTCTATTGAGTCAAAGGTAAAATTGTGAACCAGGTTGGGTGCCCACTTGGTAAAGTATTGCACTGCATTTCCCTGAAGAGGGTATGGTATTTGATCCTGTTAACTGGGTGTGCTAGCAAAAAGAGTTCATACTTGACCTCAGGACTTGAAACTAGTAGGTGTTCAGACCCAAAACAGACAGGAGGGTTACCCTGTTTGTCTCCTGTTCACATATTGCACTTCAAGGTTTGGCACTGTGGGAGAAGAGGGCCTGACCTGCGGAGTGCGTTTGTGACATAATATACTTTATGAAAAATGTTATATTGAATCTGTTTTAACCTATTTTTTGACACTTCTTGGGTTGTAGATGCTATTTCAGATAATTTTTGTTTGGTTAAAGTTGGGTCTATGTATTTTTTACAATTATCACAAAGTTTCTGCTAACTAAAATTTTTTTTCCACGCATAAGTGATAAATTTGACCGATTCATTTCTTGTTTATTGCTTTGTTTGCTAGGTTTTCCAATGGAAAAAATGGTATTTCAGTTATGGAGCCCTTTTTTTTCAGTATAGTCTCTCACTTGTAGATATGTAAGGAAATGACCTCCCTCTAAATTGAATTGCTGTCCCTGATTACGGTCTTAACTGTATCCCATAAAACTGTTGCAGTGACCGGTTGAGTGCTGTTAGCCTGTAAAATTTGAGGAATATGCTCTTTCATTAGGGAAGCAAACTGCTTATCTTTTAATAATGATGAATTTAAATGCCAAAATGAATTCCTCGGCAGTTTATCCAGGTCCAGTTCTAACAGCATCAAGCGATGGTCAGATAATAACTGTGGGCATAGGATATATTTCTGACCATTGTGAAATGTTGGTAGGTAACAAAGAAATAATCAAGATGGGAAAACTCTGGTGATAGACAGAATAAACTGTATATGTCCGTTGTTTGGGAAATAATCTACGCAAAACATCAATAGTCCCCATTTGTTCAAAATTTCTTTTTAGGAAATGTCTGATGCTTGAGGGTCTGTGTTTTGATGAATTAGATGTGTTCAGCTCAAAAGAAAACAGCATATTAAAATCAACTCCCATTCTTTGTTGCCCAGTGAGCATGTCTAACAATTTTCCTAGAAGGGCTCGTACTACTGGGAAGGTGACATTTGGGGGTAGGTAGACATTAACTAAGGTTACTTCTTGAGAGCAGAGGTGTCCCTGTAATATCACATATACCCTTGTGCATCATTATGGGACTTCTGCACTTCTCACTGGGTCATGGACGGTATAATTGTAGCCGCTCCTCTCTTTTTACCACTAGAATGGGTGGATGCATAAACATCATAACAACTGCTCCATTTAAACTTCATATATTCTGATTCAGACAGATTTGTTTCTTGAATAAAATACACGTCAGCCGCATTTTTCCTCAGGTATTGCATAAACCTTGTCTGTTTTATGGGATTATTTAATCCCTTAATATTCTGTGGAAAGATTTTCACTGGTGTTGACATCATCATATCAGTATAATAGGACATGCCATTGCTGCAGCGAAGGTGCATGCCTACATATACTTTTATCCTTAAACAATGAAAAGGAACATTCTGCAGAACTCCTCACCCAGTCCGGCTGTCCTGAGGGATACAATACAGCAAGCCAGACTTGAGGACGAGGGTCCCAGCATGGACTGATCCCCTTCTCATCTGTTTCCATGTCTGTTGCATACCCAATAAAATATACCGCTCCCATAACTATGTCCATGTGTGCTTCCATTTAATTTTTAGTTCAGTAAAAGACTTAGATAACCTATTTGAATCATACTGGTTTAGTAACCAGGTTAGAAAATTATTTTGTAAGACACTACTGTATAACTATGGGCAACTGCCCCTTTTTTAGCAACTCCAACCAGGAGTGTACAACCTTGAAAACACCAGGTATTCTGATACTGGTTTTGAAAAATAACCACAACTGTATACCAAATGATTTCCAATTGGTAGGAGGGAAATATTCCTCACCTAAGTTGCTACAATTACTGGTACTTACCTGTAGGACCATTACCAGAGCAGGAGGTAATAGCAACTCCATTTCTGGGTTGGGCCTCCTGTGAGACCGCATTGTCCCAACAAAATAATACCAGCTGCAAAAAATGTTAAGTGTCTTAATAAAAGGTAAATCAAAGAAAAATGGTTTAAAACCATTAACACCTGCTATTATTAGTAACTGTGAGTCAGGTGCCTGTACAGCAGTGTCTGAAATCAAATATGTTATTTTTAAGGGGATTGTCAGGAGGACCTAGAAGAAACTGGATTTGGTGCATGATCCCCCCCCCCCCCACAAACTGGGAGTTCTTAAGCATTATAAATCCATTCCCTGCTAATGTTTCAATAAGCTAATGGGGGGAAATAGTTAACTGAAATCATCTTTTTTTAGTAGTTAATAATCTAGACGTCAAGTTTATATAAAGCCCTCAAGGATATATGTCCCTTTTCATCCTGTGGCCCAAAGGCAGATCCAAGATGTCATATTATTCTGTACTGTACTATCCTTACTTAGAGGCTGTAGGAGTTGAATTCACATACTAAAACATGTGGTCACTGGCTCAGTGGCATAGAGGGCTGAGGTGCTGGTGCCTTACCTCAGCCCACGCTGGAGACCTGGGTTTGGGAACGGACTCGGGGGACCGGGGGTCAGCAGGGGAGGAGAGGATTGAGCATCTGGAGGACTGCTCTCCTCTCCTGGGGTGGGTATTGGGCATGCGTTGCTCTGCTGTGACCTCTGGTGGAGACCAGGGGTAATGCAGACGTGCGCAAGAGAGGGAACGTTACCAGAAAAATGGAAACTAGCTCCGCACTCGACTGGATGATGGCCGCCTGGCAGTCCGATGCCATCAATGTCCCAGGACCCATCCGTCCCTCAGCAGTACCCCAGGGCTAAGTAGTGCACTTGCTTGCCCCACAGGTGCCTCTCCCCTCGGAGGAGGGGGGCCCACCAGGTGAAGGGTCACATCTGGATCACCCTGGGGATGATTGCAAATATGAGGGATGAGTACAAGAACAGGATGGATTGGAGCTGCCTTGGCACAGCCTGAAGGAGTGGCTGAGAGTGGTAGCACGTAGGGGAAATAAGATAATACATAAAAAAAAAAAATGCGGTATGACAGATTGAGATCTTACATATATAATGATTAATCCAGATTAAAAATAGCCCTTAACAAACTCTCTTGTTTGGATTTCTGTTTGCTTTTGGTTAGTTAAATAATCCACCTTAAGAATAAACAAGGTCATAGGGCCAGGGTTACTAGAGGGAACCCTCCATGTTTGTTATCATTTTTAAATGCAATAGTTTTAACCAGATTATTTAGAATTGTCAAATTCTGTTCCGAGAACAATGGCATTGACATTTTGTGGTAGAGATCAATAGTACCTTTGTTTAAAAAGCATTTCCTACCTAGTAAATAAAGCACTTAAAATTGTAGCAGTATCCTACTGTTGAAAGTAGCCCTCAGCCAAGCTGTCTTGTTTTGAGTGTTTGATTATTTTTGTTTTGCTTTTGTTACCCACAACTAGCCCTCCTTAAAAAAGCAAACCAGGACCCCCAGCTAGGGTTACAGGGGTGAGCTATCTGTGTTTGCCTACAACTTCAAAATTCGATAATTTTAGCCAGAGGGCTTGGTATAGCTGAAGTCGATTTAGTGGATTTTCTTTATTTAGTTTCTGTTAACCGGGTTAGGTGTGCTAGCCAAAGTTGAATATTTTCAGGCATGACCCGGGAGAATACATACATAAAATGACATGAGATTATACAATATATAGTATATAGTACAGGTACATAGTATATAGTACAGGTAGGTTAGAATACAGATCAAGTCAGACAGTACTCGAGATAATACATATAGCTATGCAGAGATGACAAAAGTGACATTAGTACATGCAAATAACTGAAACTGGGCTAAGTAATAAGAATGACAGTTCCAGATAAAGGTCAATAGGGGTGTTTTAGAACATTGGTCTCACTTAATGTTTCCCACTATTAATCTCACACTGTATATTTTGAATGGAGATACCCTGGGCTATTAATGTGATCCTGAAGTACCAGCTCAAACCAGTTAAATAGGGGATTTGAAAAATGAAGTTATGATTGATCTGTTAATTTCACAGGTCTTCTGGGGTCAACTTGACCAAACAAAGACAGATACAATTACTAACTTCACTGCAAGGTACACAGAGCCAAAGGTAAAAAAAAGAAAGAAAAGGGGGGGGGGTGGTAAAAGGCAGTTAATTGCTCTATTAGCATTCAAAGAGTCCAGGATAAAAAATGGGACTGTAACCTAAAAAGTGGGAACAAGTATTCCAGTTCTGTTCGCCCCACGTAGCCCCAGTAGATCATACTGATGTTGAAACCTTCTTTACTTCTGTGTTAGAAGATATTTTGCTTGATGCCTTGTGAAACTTATACTTCACACTATGAGATGCCATCAGGCCCTCAGATCATATATTCCAAGATTTAGTTTTGAGTTATGTTGCTCTGTTAACTCCACAGAGCCTCGTGTGTCAAGTTAACTAGATAGAGACAAGATCATTTATAAAAGCTTAGTTGCATGGCACACAGATCTAAAGGTTTCAGGTATAAAAGGCAGGTCATTGCTCTGTTAGCTTCATAGAGCCTCATATGTCAAAGTAGCCAAATGAAAACCATGTTTATTTAGAACAAATTTTGTTGCAAAGTACATTGGACCAAAGGTTGAGAACGTAAAGGGCAAGTCATTGCTCTGGGAGCCTCACAGAGCCTGGGATATATCCGCAGCTGTAACTTGAGAAATAGGAGAATGTTTTTCTGTTCTATTCACCCCACAGGGCCTTAATCATCACATTTATTTATTTATTAATTAGAATTTTGGATAAATACCTTTGCACCAATGGTTCTTTTACAAAGGTTCCACGTCAGTATACAAAGAATAGAAGTACAGTTTGTGTGAGATTAGCAGGCAAGCAGTTTAAACACAAAAATTCAGTACAGGGCATACATGGTCTAAAAGCTACAGGTAATATAAATAACAGAACAACACATTCGAGCATACATTTAAGAATGATGAGTCACAACAAACAATATTTACATGAATTAAAGCTGCCAGAAGGACATTGTCAAAGGGAAAGGTGGCATGGAAAAACTGAGTTGCTGCCAGTTGTGCCAGGTAGCATAGGAAAGTGGAAGAGAGAGTGGGTGTGGAGGGGTAACTGGGAAGAAGACAGAAGGAGAGGTGGGTAGGCAGCAAGGATCGGGGAACAAGTGCAACAGTGGGTGGGGTGAGTAGATTAGAAAAGGAGAGAGGAAGGGAGTTGAAGGAGGGTAAGAGAGGAAGGTGGTGGATCAGGGCTAGGGAGAGAGGCAGGGGTATATATGGGGGAGGGGGAGGGTGGTGGCAGGCAGAGGTGGTGATAGTAGAGAGGTGCGAAGAACAGGAGCGACTGCCAGGGATGTTAGGAGAAACAGTCACAGATGGCTCTGGACACAAGCGTTTGACGTAGCTTGTGTTTGAACAAGCAGAGGGTGCCTAAGTTGATGAGTTCGCTGCCCAGGGAGTTAAACATCTGAGGGGCTCTACCTGCAAGAGACTGCTGGCCTTGGGCAGTGCGACAGTGGGGAACAGATAGAGAATAGTTGTCAGAGCTTCTTGTGTAATGGGGGCGGTTGGCTGGGCTTAAGAAAGAGACTGAACTCAGGGGGCATGAGTCCCATCAGTGACTTTATTGCTAGTAGGCAGGTTTGGAAAGTAATCCTTCCCTGAAGTTGTAGTCAGTTTGACTGTTCGTAGAGGTCACAGGTATGCATGCAGTGGGCAGCACCATTAAGGAGTCTGCAGTCCCTATTCAGTGCTGTAATGATTCGCTGTAGTGCTATAGCTGTCGCTGCTCTGTAGATAACATGCCCATAATCAATAATGGATACCATAGAGCTGTGTATCGCTAGCTTAATGATGTCAGGTGTCAGGCAGCGTCTATGTTTATAGAGAAGGCCTATATGGATATTTACAGATTTCGCAGCTGAATCGACATGGCTGGAGAAGGACAGAGTAGGGTCCAAGGTTATACCATGGTATTTGAAAGTCTGCGTCTGGTCCAGGGTCACACCCGAGCTGTTTTTGATAGCCAACTGTTGGTGTTTATGTTTGTAATGTGTGCTGTGGAACAGAATAGTCTTTGTTTTTTTGTAATTTATCACTAGTTTCTGTGAGACGGACCAGGCCTCAACTTGCATGAAATGTTCCTGCAGTTGTTTCTCCAAGAGGGAGGGGTCAGAATTCTTAGAGAAAATCACTGTGTCATCAGCATACAGAATAATGTTTTCATCACAGGCAGAAGGGAGATTGTTCAGGAAGATGCTGAAAAGAAGGAGCCCCAATATTGACAATTGGGGAACACCAGCCCGGATAGGTAGTTTGGAGGAGAGGGAGTCACCAATCTTAACTTGTTGTGACCGGTTGGAGACCAGTTGGAAACCATTTGTACTGCTGTATTATGCAGTATTTAGCTTGTTGCCATTGCAAAAAAAAAAAAAAAGAAAACAATTTCTACTCCATTCGATAATTTATACCAAATTTTAGTTTGTTTGTTTTTCTTTTATTCCCATAGAATCATTATGAGACAGGTTTTGAGTCCAATTGTCAGTTCAAGTTGAGAAGAACACAAGGCCCATTACAAAGGATCAACATGTTCCTCTGAAAACTGATCTCAAGAAGGAAAATAAGAGGCAGTATGTAGCTCTGTTAATTTCACAGAGCCTGTCATTTCCCGTTTAACAGAGACAATGATTGTGGCATGAGCTACCCTCAGTGGAAGGAGGGGAGAAATCATTGCAGAAGGCATAGTGGAGAGTATCCAAGTAGCCATTTTATGTGCAAGAAATATTGCACTTTTCCCGCAGTGGACAGCAAGGCATCAGACCCAAACCTTCTTTTTTACTGTAAGCTAATAAGCAGCTGTCAATGTATACCTATAGCTATTTTGCACTATTAGTATCCCATTGTAGCATTATGCGATTGTAATTTAGGGAGGAGGGTGTCAGCCAGAGAGAGGAGCATGCCATGAGGACTTTGTGTCTCCCCCTTGGGCCCAAAATCACACCCAAACCATTTCCATATTGGAGGCCAAATGTTAAAGAACCATGACAGCTCACATCGGGAACGGTGTAAATCTAACTTCAATCTGCTGCTCCTCGCAAACAAAGAAAGATAGCTTGTAGATCCCTGCACACTCACCCCCCATGGATGCCCACTTACCCTTCATAAATTAGGCTTAGGCTCTTTCTGGGAGCTCAGGTATCGACAGCACTGGAAAGAACAAAGTTGGGCCTTGATATGTGCTATAGTGTTCAGCAACTGCAGTCTTCTCTGTCTGGGATCAGGTACCTTCTTCCATCTTGTCTGTTTCTCCACAGTTACTGCAGGCTGTGGTCAACAGGAAGAAATTTCTATGTTTCATTTTTGCAGGTCCTCCTGAGCTTCCGCAGCTGAATGGTATTCCATTTGTCCCTTGGGAAACTGGGTGATCAGCCTAGTGGGGTAAGGTATGCAAAATGTAATATCTCATTGCAGTAGGACTTGGAGGAGCGGGATATATTTCCTATGCAGCTTTAAACTGTTTGGAGCATAACTGTGGTTGAAAAATATTCTTGTCTGACAATAATGTACAATATTTCCCTGCCATGCTAGTTGAATAATTTTATCCTTAACTGCATAGTTAAGGAAATTTACTATTATTGATCTGGACCTTGCTGATGGAGCTGGTGGTTTCGGGATAAGTGCCCTATGTGTTCTCTCAATGTCTATAGGACAATCAGGCCCAAAGTCTAGCACTGTACGAAAGAACAAATTCAAAAAACCAGGAAGGTCAGTACCCTTTGTGCTTTCAGAGAATCTGTACAGCCTTGGTTTTTTTCTTCTTGCCTGATTTTCAAGATACTCTTGTCGAGCAAGTAGGTGGGACTGCATTTCTATTATGTCCTTAAGGGTCGATTTGAGATCATCCACGTGTTTGTCTGCGTTAGTGGTCTGTCATTCTAAGTTATTTGTACGCTGCTCCATGGATGAAACATCTTTTTGAATTTCTTTTAGTGCTTCGGTAATATCCACATGGAAGGCTTTAATTTCTTTGTAAATTAGATTGTTTCCCTTGTTTCCGTGGCGTTTGTTTTTCCTTTTTGGCAGAATCTAAGGTTGACTACAGTGCCTGTGGTAACTCCGCGTAGGAAAATTCAGGAGCTAGATCTTGTTCATCCTGCATGGACGGAAACGTTTTCTGTTTTCCTAATTTCCCCATCATAGTTTGTCCTCACCTCCAATACTTTCATTTAAATTCTTGTTGATTTAACAGATTTTAACAAGGGTTTAGGCACTGCTGGAAATGGAGCTCCATTTCTATGCTGCCATGCTAGGTGTGATGTCACCAGAAGTCCTGGTACTGATTCTTGTGCAAATCCTGTCCCATTTTAGTTGCCCTCTTCTGGACTGCCTCCACCCTTGCTATGTCATTTCTGAGGCGTGGTCTCCAAAACTGGACACAGCACTAGGTACCAAACCCTTTATAATGTCTGTATCAGAACTAGTAGGCTTGCAAAGTCAGAAAACTTCACAGCCATACTCCAGAACAACCTTAACCACCCCTCCAAGCTCTGGAAGGTTATCCATGCCCTCTTCTTCGCACTGACCCAGTCCCCTCCTGCTGTCCTCAAGGTGGGTGAGTCTCATATCTCGGACCCCACTGATGTTGCATCATCTTTCAACTCCTTTTTCGCCTCCTGTGCACTTTCCCTCCTCCTTCCTTCCCCCTTCTCCTCATCCCAACTACTGCCCCCACCCTTTCTTCTTTAAACAACAGGAATTCATCAGTAATGCCTTACAAATAGCATCAGTTCGCAGGAGTGAGCTGCCCTGGAGATAGTATTTTATGAAAATTTTAGATTGTAGAATACGAGTTCAAACTCTACACTGTGGTAACACTCCCTCTGCTGACTTAATGTCAGATTTGTTTCTCTACTTGAAGAGAGCTGTCGGCCATATGTCACCTCTAGTCTTCTGGTCTAATACTTATACTCTTCTATCCAAATAATTTTTTTTGGTTTTTTTTTGAACTCAGCTTTATTTCATCAAAGCAAAAACTTACAGCAATACATTTTAGGACTAAGAGTCCAACAGGCCCAGTCAAATATCTCACTTCAAACCATGCATTAATAACATTTAGTATGTGCTCCTTAGGACACATGAAGGTAATTGATAGTTTAACAGTGCTGAAGTCTGCTGCATAAAAATATATGCTAGGTTACTGTTCCCCTCTACATGGGGATAATGTCTAAAGTGATGTTGATAACTTCACAAACAACTTACTGGGCTGAACTGCCCAGTTTCAACCTATGTCCATATGTATGCGCCCCCCTCCCGGACTGATATACTATAAGCATTTGCCAATTCAAATCTTTCAACATCCCAGGTAATCACACACACTCTACCTCCAATAGTCCCTTGCCCTCCTCTGGAGAGCCAGTCCCCTACTAAATCTATATTCTACAGTTCTCTCCTATTCATGAGCCAAGTTTCCCATCCTCGCCACCTTGTCTCGAATTGATCATAGTGAAGCCTTAGTTTTGCTGTCAAGGCCTACATGGATAGTGCCTCCTTAACCCGCTGAATCCATTCACCCATGGTGGTGGGGGGGGTCCTGTTGTAGCTATCTTGCTGTAATGCATTTAAGGGCGACTGCTATTAAAGTCAGCAAGACTCCTCTAGTGTCCCCCCTCTGATGTATGGCTATTGGGAGCCCCAGTACCCATTCCTCAAATTCCAGAGGAAGGAGAACTCCAGTAATGTCCTGTACTGCCACCTAAATGGACTGCCAATATCTGGCTAGGGCTGGCAACCCCCCAAAATGTGCCAACGATTCCCTCTTAGACCACAGGCTTGCTAAAATGCTGCCAAACCTGAAGTGCTATAATGACATGTGACTGATGGGGGTATGAAAGAATCTTATCAGAATTTTCTAAAAAAACTCCCACCAGACCGGGGCAGAGGTGACACATCATCCCCACTTAAGCCAATGTGCCCAATCTGATTCACTGATGGGGATGTTAGCCTCTTTTTCCCAAGCTTTCCTAATCGCTCCCAGAGACACCCCATTCTGCACCAATAGGATTCTATAGGTATTCAAAATATATTTACCAGCATCCTTAATGGTGACTACCCCATAAAGGAACTCCTCCCACCCCATGCATGGTCTCATGAGGTGTTGGATATGGTCCTCTGTGTTAATAAAGTTTCGGACCTACATGTAGTGGAGGAATTCCAAATTGGACTAATTGAATTTTTCTTTGGCACTCTGAAATGTTATGCATTTCTGACATTCAGTAAGTTGTATAAATCTAAAGGGTCCATGCAGCCCCCAACCTGCATAGTCTGGATCCAGGGTCAGTGGGAAGAATTCTGGTTCATGCCTGATAAGAGAGAGGGACCCCACTCCCCCGGGTGTGTCTGTGAGCTTCCGAATCTTCCCAAGGACATAGAGGCCATGCCTGACTCATCCATTCCTCACTCCCCCACGACGTCCTGTGGGGCTGCAGTCAGGGCCAATGCGTATAAAGGCCGCTCCTTTACATCCGCATCCTCTATCAGATTCCACTGAGAGGACACTCTTTGTTTGGTCCAAGTCATCAACATCGCTCCTTGTGAGGCCAGATAGTATAGAGAAAGATTAGGAAGGGTGAGACCCCCTACCTCCCTTGGAAGATGTAGTATCTTCTTAGCAATTCAGGTCTTTTATTGTTCCAGATAAATCTGGAAATTTGCTTGTTACCTTTGTTCCAGTAAGAGACAGGTATCCTAATGGGAAGACACTGGAACAAGAAGAGAAAATCAGGTAGTATGTTCATTTGTATATTAGCTACTCTCCCAATCAAACACAGGGACAACAAGTGCCACTGCGCCAAATCCAGCTCCAGGGCCTCCCATAGCTTCTCTATATCATTTGTTGTTTTTTTTTAATCTTACTTCTGTTTTTCCTCCTTCGGCAGAGCGGCCCCATGATCTCCGGCTGCCGGCCCTGCACCCCCGGACCCGGTCATGCATGCGGGCCACATGAACCCGCTCCCCTAGTGGGCTGGCCTTTATCGCTCTCGCACCCACTGGGCACGCGCCCCCTCTCAGGTCTCTCTGGGGGTGCAAGGCATGGCCATGAGCTGCGAAGATCGCCCTCTGCATTTTCCACTTTTTTCTCCCTATGGAGAGCCGGACGTGCAATGATGTCCTGAGCATGTAGTGCTGATGCCCTCTGCATTCTCCCCCCCCATTTTGGCATGCCACTGTAGTGCAGCCGGCCTCTGCCAGTTGCTGCTGCAGGGCGATGCAAGCCCCACTACCCACCCCAGAGAGAGGAGTGCAGTCATCGGACGCTCAATCCTCCCTTTCCCCTGCCAGCCCCCGGTGGCCCGAGTCCGTTCCTGAACCCAGGTTGTCGGCATGGTGCGAGGTGTGTCATCCAGCACCTCAACCCTCAGCACCACTGGGCCATCATTTGTTGTTTTAGTTACAATGCTAGTTCCTGAATACTCTGCATTGGGTTTTTTTATTTTACAGCTTTTGTGACTGGAAACTGAATATTTATTTTTACAGGTCATATCAGCATTTGGCATAACTGATAGATCTAAAAGGAGAACAGGGCCCACAGGTTTTAAAAATTGTTTTCAGCTTCTGGCAAGGGCAGACTACCCTGAGTTTGGTTTAAAGTGCTAGCCTCCAGATCATTTTATTAACTGTGAACTCTGCGAAAAGGTTTACCCTAAAAAAACCCAAAAAAGGGCTTTGAAAAGAGAATAATTTATGGCTTCTAAGTCAGCCTCTGTGTTAGCAAAACACAATAAAGGCTCAGAGGGCATTCCCAATGATGGTGTAAAGCAGTAACACACACATCAGAGGTCCTTCTGCTCATGTTAAAGAGGGCAGATGAAAAAAGATAAAGTGGTTCACCATCAGAATGGCATGGAAAGCATGGTAAAGACATCTGGGTGTCTGAAATGGGAAACCCTGATTCCAGTGATGGTAAAAATGCAAATAAAAGAGCCTCAGAGCAAGTGCTGAAAAAAGTGCCTGCTAAGAAAAAATCAAAATAAAAACATCCCTATCACTCCTGTAACGGAAAAGGAAAAGGCAGCAGAACAAAATCAAATGCCCTCAACAAAGGATATTATTAAGGTATAGCAGTTTTTCCAGAGATTTCAGGCTATAGGAAATGTATTTAATGTGTCTGCTCCCCACCCCAGGCTCTGGTTCCAGACCACTCTCCTATGGAGGAGAATATGTAAAAGTAGTGTCCTTTGTCCACTGTAATATCCTGTGATGTTGCCAATTCACCAGTAGGTGGGGTTTATGCCGTACATAGAAAGCAAGTATGGGCACAGGTTAGTGAACTGCAATGGCAGCTTTACGATCTAGGACATCAGTTTCCTGGCAACAATCCACAGTTCAGGCAGCTGACTCCATGAGCATCATTCTGTTAAAAATACAGCAAACATTTGCAAGTTCAGGGAGCGAGTGAGGAGAGAGCGAGTAAGCTTGAGTTGTACTGCATGGTTTTGTGGAAGCAGCAGCTTCACGATGACGACAAGCATGGGCAACAGTATTACAATTCTGAAGGGTGGCAGCTGCACAACTCCTTATCGGATTGGCATCTTTTGTCAGACCTGCTGAGACCTTTTAAGAAAGCCCACAATTGGTGGGCAGGCTGGGGGATAACAAATGCTGTGATGATGAGTCGACAGAGTGAAGGGAAAGAGCGAGCGACCCCTGAGCTAAAGATGTTATGCGTACCTCAGTGGGAGCCGTTACTTTTGAACTGTGTTCCATTGCTATGGTAACGAAGAATTTTTCTTTATTTTAAATTGGTCATTTCTATGGATCAGAGCCCATCTCCTGGTGCCTGTTACAGATCTGGAGTCTACCAGGTCTGCCATGTTTGTTGTGGGCATTTTTCCCCGAGTGACAGTGGATTACTTTTACAATGCTGACTTCTGATTGTGTGGGGGCTACTTTCAGCTGGGCAGTTTGTGCTGGGATAGCAGCCTGGCTAAAAGTAGTTCTCAACCAATCAGGATTCATCATTCTTCAGAACCATTTCAAAATGTACCTTTAATACAGCACCTCAGGATGGTAGGAAACAGTTTGAACTAATCAACTGAAAGACTTAGGGCTCAATCCACGTAAAGGGCACACAGACCCTCTGCCCATGCACAGTGCAGTGAAAAGCCATGGAGTGCCCCTGACCTGCAGAATGCACAACTTTGAGATACCCTGTGGCATCCACATTCCTGCCTACAAGTTCCTTTACATCTGTGTGCACTGGTTCTCACCCAGCCAGGTCAGGGGTTTGGGCAAGGGGGTGGTGATGTGCCTGCACCTAATCCACAGCACTGTGGAGATGGCGTATGTGGCCAGCACAGAGGTTGCTTCCTAGATGATCTAAGGGGCTGCTGTAACACTTACATGCCCCCTCCATCTGGCCATCCTGCAGTTTCCTAGGTACAATCAGCCCTCCTCCACTGGCCCTCTGCTCCAGGGACATTGGTAAAAGGCCAGGGGTGTCACAGACACTACCCAGTGGACTTAGTATAAATGTAGTATAGCAGCTGTGGATATGGAAGCCCTTGGAGGACTGACATGGACAGCCTTATTACATGGTCCCTTGCACCATGTGAAGCAGGAGGTCTTCTTAAGTGGTGACCTGGCATTTGACTGGATGCCTGGCCATCCTGGCCATAATGTCCCCAGCATTGCCCACAGACTCTGCACAGGGTTCTGCACCTGCAGGGCATGAGGATGTGGTCCTCATGCAGTCCTGGGATGCACAGCTACATAGCTGGAATATGTCCATTTTGAGTGTATCACGGCCGATTTTGTGGATCAGGCCCATAGTCTTAATTCTGATTATTTAGAGAAAAGAAGTTTGCTGCACTGATCAAGGTTACACGTGTCCTGTGAAAAAACATATTTTAGTTTGAAATGTCCTGTTTAGGCTCCTTAATGCTCCTTGCTGCACCAAGCCTCACAAAGTCTTGTGTGGTTTTCTTTAAAGCTTGCAAAATGAATAGTTACATGCTGTGTCTGTCTTCCTTGTCAAGTATCTGGATAGGCCTGGCATGTGGGCTGGTTGTGTTAGACCTTTGCTAAATCTCCCCCTCCATGACTACAAGGACAATGGGGTTAGTCACTGTGTTTTGTACCCGTGTCTTCATATCCCAATAAACCTTACTGCTTTTTGGTATCCTATAGTGTGACTGTTCAAATTTTTGCTCTTGACATCAGCACTGTTCTGAAAACGTGCAGCTTGTGGTTGTTGGTTACAAGGGCATCAGTCTCAGGCAACTTAAAATCATGTTTTGAAATAAAAAAGTTACGAAAATGGAGCACAATATGTGGGCCTGAGTTTCATAGGGGTCAAACACAGATGCAACTGCATAATCTCTCCATTCATCTGCTTCCACACAAATCCATCTGCCAGTCATCCAACTAATTTCAAAAGAAGTGGTCTTTTGTTGCAAACAGTCACTACCTGTAACAATCTGCATTAAAAAAAGATGCAAATTTAATTAGTGGCAATCTGTGTAACAGACATATTGGATGATCTAAAGATGATCTTGCATGCCGAAACAAACGTAGATGCAAGTCTGCAGTTGAAAACAGGAGCAGGCTGGGATGTCCAGTGTGTCAATGGTAGTGCGTCAAACATCCATACCAGTGAGCTGGGTTCAGGAAGCAGGAATTGGGTATGGCCAGGGCTCTGGAGTTCTGCAGAGGTAAGTGCAAGGCAGTCTGGGAGAGGCTGATTTTGGCATCTGCCACTGCAGTGACCCCACGAGGTGGCCCAGAGAGCTGAGCTCTCTTGCAAAAGGTAGTGAATGCATATATTGTGCTGCACTGAGTGAGGACTGAAGAGGCTCTGTTGACATCTGGGGTTAGTGGGTGGAGTGAACGAGTGAGACAAGGGAGAAAGTTGATAAAAAATTCTATGCATCATGAGCCATCTGTACAACGGGATGATTTTTGTGCATCTCTCTAAACCACATACATATTCTTGATATCAGTGTCAGTGGCTCAGCAGGCTGCACACTCACCTCTGAGGCTGGAAGATCGGAAGGATGTGGGTTCTAGCCCCACACCAGGAACATGGGGTATAATCCCAATATTGACACTGTAGTGCAGTACGAAGGGGATGCTGAACTCTATGTGGTGTCTTTTGGGTGATCTTGTGACAGTACGTTCGTGCACGTCAGCATCCATGACTGCTGGCTGTTAGTATGGCTGTGGTACATCCACTGAGGTGCCGGCGTGTGCTTTGTTTATATTTTTTCTGCATGTAGTTCTGCTGCCTCTATATTTATGTGTATTCACTTGCACTTTATGATGTCTTTTCACAGCACTTATGTACTGAATAAAAGAGTTATCTGTGACTGGTAAGCAGCTCCCATTTTTGATTGTTGGGCTGGCAGTATAGCCTAGAGGTTAGATTAATGAGCTGTAAACAAGCTTGGTACATCCATCAGATCAGACCTGGGTTTGATTCCCACAATCTCCACTTGCATACTGTGTGACTCTGAGCAAGTCACTTAACTGCCCAGTATTCACAGGTAGCCCCTGAAAACAGGCACTTGTGCCTAATGGGCCTTACCCGGTTACCAAAGACTAAAGAGAAAAAAAAATGTTTGCAGTATTGTGCTTTCTGAGTCTTGTGCAGCAGCACTTCGTCAGTTTCACTGCTTGTCTTTTTGCTGTGTTGTTTTTTTAGCTGACTTGTACCAACCTGGTCACCTTTGAGTGAAGTGAGCCCCACACTTTTTGTTTTCTAGTTTGTATGTCTTTTGGATGAGCCATAAGACCAAAGTCCCATCTGCCTGTTCTGGAGGTTGTTCAAGTGGACATCTAAGATCCCATGTCACTCAAAAAGAGTAGGGGGAATTTCCCTTGTGTCGTGGCCATTCTTTCCTTAATTCACTAAAAATATTACCAACAGCTTCATCTGGTTCAATTTCAGTTGCTGGTTTCCATCTTTTTCTCCCCCCTTCCCCACGGGTCAATTTTGAAAATAAGCAGACTTGCTTAGTTCTCCTTTCCCAATCAACAAAAAAAAAACAAAATAAATATAAAAAATGCATTTTTTATCATTTAAAATGTGTTTACCGGGTAAACACAAAGATCATCAAATGCCTATTTTCAAGGGGGACTCAGAGTACAGGATAATACAATGAACAGTAAAAGATAATACAGTAGTAACATAACACAAAACAATACATTTATGAAACTCATAGATACGAAGAATTGTCTAAACAATGTTTTTTTTTTGGTTCACTAAATGTTTAAAGCCCTGTTATTTTTAACAACATATTATATGGACATGTATAGATGTAATGACACATGAAAACTGTATTGCTGAACTGTATTCATGTTACTCAGATTCCAAACTCTCATTTAAGAAAAAAATATGTTT
Organism: Neoceratodus forsteri; assembly: GCA_016271365.2. Lineage (NCBI taxonomy): Eukaryota > Metazoa > Chordata > Ceratodontiformes > Ceratodontidae > Neoceratodus > Neoceratodus forsteri. The sequence continues at coordinate 518,678,568 of CM028137.1, forward strand.
CTACGAAGAACAGTTTAAAATGTTACAGCTTTCAAAATATAAATTTAAGCATTATAAAATATAAAAGATTATTTTCGGGAAATGGTTGGAAGCCAAATGGTTATTCAGTCAAAGAAGAAACACACTTCTTTCTAGTTTTTCATGATTGTTAGGGTCTGACGTACAATTCAGAACATTTTAGACGCACTCTGCCCTTGGAAGTGTGCGAATAAGCTGGGAGACACTATGACAGCTGATGTCAATGACTGTAATAGCATAACGGCTTGCTGAATGGCTGACAGATTAGTTATGAGTTTCTCTGAATCAGTCTGGCATGACGCTATATTAATCTGGTATGACTTCACACCAGGTTGAAACAGAGATACAAGGTCTGATTTATGGGCGATATCAGACCCTACCAGTTAATACAGACCCATTTACTTCTCCCCAGTTCTCTCCAAGATTCTGGAACCGTGCATCAATTTACAGTTAACTGGTTCTGTCAATCAGGCCCACCTTTTCTCTTTCTTGCAATCAAGCTTCAGGAAGCAGCATTCCACCATCTCCACCCTGCTCATTGTCACCAGTGATTTGCATTCAGCCATGGATAATGTTTTTCTCATTGTGGCCTTATAAACAGACATCTCCAAGGTCTTTGATTTGATGGATCATGTACTTCTGTCACAGAAACCAAGGAATCTAGGTCTCAGCCTAACATCATCATTTTTTAAACTACTTGAGATGCCATACCCAACAGTGTGCACACAAGACACAAACATGGACATAGCTGACATTATCATAGGAATATTGCAAGGCTCTATACCTGGCCCTCTTCCATTCTCCATTTTTTATGAATGATCCTTCAAAGCATAGGGGGAGGTATAATTTTCATATGTATGAACCTAAACCACCTTTGTGAGGTTGCAATTTTTAGCAAACAAACAAATGAATAAACCAGCAAACATGTATACAGACAATATCATCCTTAACTACAGTGCACCAACCATCCAAGTCAAGGCAGTCCTCAAATGGGACTTCAGTATGATCTCCGCCTGGTTCTTCATCAATCCCTTGATCCAAAAGGCAACCAAAACTAAGGCAATGATATCTGGCACTCACAGAAGGGTGATGCATTCAGTAGAACCTTTCAATATCAATACAGCAGATGGCAACCCCATTGAGCAAATCAGTGTTTTTAAGTATCTGGTGGTATTGTTCAGTTCCTTACTCCCAGACAGCAAGTACCTGGATCCCATCCTAGACACTGTGGGGCATGACCATCTCTCTCTCTCTCTCTCACTCTTTTTCTCTCGCTCATCAGGTAAAGGTTTGCTTTAGTGTGCACAACAGAGGCAGGTGGTTTTTCACATCCTACTCCCCACTGTCAACTATGGGGACATCATATACAGGTCAGAGAACAAATCTGCTCTTTTAGCCCTAGATTGTCTATATAAAAAGGTATGCAGGCTTATACTCTGATGTGATTTTACCACCCATCACTGCACTCTCTTTGAGAAGCTTAACTGACTAAATCCCTCAAGCGGGCATGGCTATCACTGATTCTCTTTGCTAGAGATGACAGGATCAGCTCTGTACCAGATCAGAACCTCACCAGAATGGTACACTTTGACTTGACTCCGGAAATCAGAGTAACTTGTGACTCAGTTTTGATATTTCTTTTTATCCCACCTTACTGCCCTACCGGAGTCATCTCATCAGGAGTCACCAATGAAGCCTGACCCTGCCACCGTCTTACCTGACTTGTCGGGTTCCTCCATCCTGCTGCAGATTACCCCCTGGGTGGGGTCAGAGTGGGGCAGGACATCCCTGTACCTTGAAGTCTTGTCAGGTCCTGAGGCAGCTGGCAGATGGTGGCACATCAGAACTAGGCTCAGTGCTCCATCTTCCTGGCTCCGGGGCGTGTTTTTCCCTTTTCTGTGCAGACATTGCATGCCCTGATGTCAAGATGTGAGTGCTGATGTCCACAACATCCATCCCCTATGTTGCAGCCCCTGGAGCTGATTGGTCTGAATGTGGCCAATCATATTCCTAAGACACCGACATGCTGTCTGGCCCCCAGCCTTCACCAGGGGTCAGCACATGCCAGATTAAATCCTGTCCCTCCCCCTGGAGAAGGCAAGCTGTCATTGGATGCTCCAGCATTTCTCCCCCAGCTGAATGGCTCAATTTTGATTTGACCTTGTTCAGTCTATTGACCAGGTTCAGATTTTTAAGGGATCCAGTTCTAACCAAATCCTGAGAATGTAAGTGATTTGGGAGCTTCTTTTCTATTAACAATAAGAAATCTGTTGATAAAAAACTGAAATACTATTTTAAATCTTAAATGACATAAGGAAAGGGCTTACGAAGAAAGGGTAACCTGATTCTGTCATTTGACCTGGTCCAGATCTAAATCTGACCTGGTTCTGGACCACTCTCAAAAATGTACTAGTTTTGAGAAACAAGAGTAAATCAGAACTTTTTAGAAGGTCAGAGTTGGAAATGGAACTGGGTCCCAATATACATACTCTTTACTATACAACTGTGTACATGGGAAAACCCCTGATTATCTGTTAACTTACTTCATGCAATTAAGAAATGCCTACTCACTCTGGTCATCTGTGGTAGTCAACTTTTCATCTTCCAGAATGAAGCATTGTTTCTGGTCAAAACGTCTTTGCATATTCTGCCCTTGGTTACTGGAATAACCTATCCCCTAAACTTGAAAATGGCACAGCCTACAAGGGTTCACAACCAGTCTCTCCCAGCACCTCAGAACATCTTGAACCTGTTTTGGTCCAGTGTCCACCACACCCCATCACAATACATAATATATTTAGGGCCCAATGTTCCATACTACTGTTATTCGACCTATGTCATCCTCTAATAAATTAGGGTTTGTATCTCAATTAGTTTTACATTGCATTTCCTCCTTATATTTGTATATTGCTTTGCACATGGGGACAACAGTTCTTGATTTTAGAATGGTGGATTTTAAAACAATGGGTGACTGGCTCAGGAGATACCTGAGGGGGGTGGAGGAGTGCCTGGGAGGGGTACAAGTGCTGTGGGGGAAAATAAGGTAGGGCATACCTAAAGCAACAACCTATGCATGAAGTAAGTAAGTGAAAAAAAAAAAAGGAAAAGGAGGTCATAAGGTCCTCCAAGGAAGTAGGAAAGGGGTTAAAAGAAAAAAAGGGTTGTATTCAAAAGGTACAAGAAAACACAGGGAGAGGAGGTCAGGGAGGTTTATTTACAGAAACAGAAGGTAGGAGGCAAGGCTATGAGGAGTGCAAAAGTGCAGACAGAGGAAAGGATTGCCCAAGGGATAGCTACAAGGAATGATTTATACCCTTCGTGATGTAAAAAAAATGTGTGTTGCCATACTGATCCTTACACAACAAGCTGTGCAAATTAGGTGATTTAATACCTTTTATTGGTCAAATAGAGATTACAGAAAGACCTTAAAGGACACCTAAACCATCTTTTTACATGTTTTGTTTTTTAATAAATGACTCCATAGGCTTGTAAAGGAGTGGTGGTTGTTTACATTTATACTGAAACTGCATTTATTAACTTAGGATAAATGCAGTTTCATAGCATTTGAAAATTGTAAACACAGCCTCTCCTGATTCAGATATCCTACTCTCAGTATGCTAAAATGGCTTCTTTGATGATGTCATGTATGAGAGAGATGACAGATGTGCAGATGTATACTAGCTCTACTAACTGTATTCAAATGCGAATAACTTTAAAATGAAAAATGATAGCATGGTACTAGTGTGAACATGAAAGTTGTTCTGCACAAAAATATCTACAAAATGAGTGATGTTTCATTTATAGACACTTTTTCATTTAAAAAAATTAGCAAAAAAAGCAGTAGCTAATTCAATGGTTTGTCACTTTTTTGACATACAGATGAAAATAACTTTAAAAAAAATGACAGCATGGTGCTGTGAGCATGACATTTGTTCAGCACAAAAATATCTACAAAATGAGTGGTGTTTCATTTATATATATATCTTTCAGTTTTTTTATTATCAGCAAAAAACAGCAGAAATTTCATTTTTTTTTTCACTTTTTGCATCAAACAAATGCAAATAGCTTTAAAATGAAAAATGATAGCATAGTAATTTGAGCCCAAAAGTTGTTTGACACAAAATTATCTATCAAATGAGTGGTGTTTTATTTATAGATATCTTTTAGATGTTTTTATAATCGGAAGGGAATTCCATTTTTTTTCCTTTTTTTGGAGGCATGGTATAAATTGAATACGCTACCTCCCTACTGGAAATATTCTTGATATATTTTGTTCTCGTGCCCTCCTCCAATTAACTAAACTGCAATTTGCTTTTCAAATAGCTCCCAACTTCCGCCTTCTGAATGGGGAGAGTGGGTACAAAACTGTTGTATGCTTACTGCTTCCATTTCTAGGTGCTCCTGCTCTGTCAATGCTGCCTCACCATGACAGTGTGAGCCACAGATTCTCATTTTCCCACTTTACAATATCAGGCAAAACAATCTAGGGCATGCTGCATTTCTCATGCAGCCACCCACTGACACTTTTTTCTTCCTTGCATTTAGTTAGTGCACATGAAAATTACCTTCACCATACTACCTGGACTTACATCTCACTCTGCTGCTGTTTCCCTTTTTTGGCTTCATTTTGTGTCATTCAACTGTGTGCCATTTAAGTTAGAATATTACCTTTGTTTCCAGGCAGAAGCCAGGTGCCTGGTGCTCCTCAGAGCAGCCACCTGCTGACTCTCCCATGTCCTTAGCATGTACTTTCATAGCAGCATAGGTGCCTTCAACACCTGAGTGAAGACATCAGCACTTCCCAGGTGGCTGATGACAATCAGTTGTGCCTCATAACTTACAACCCACCTGGGGTGTGCGGTAATTTAGTATTACCACTCACTTTGTCATGTGTTATTGCTTACTTACAATTTACAGTGTGATCCTATGGGAATTTTATTTTGCATTTCCCAGGACCCTGAAGGCAATCAACTGCATCTTGTACCTCACAACCCACCTAGGGCTTGTAGCAATTTAGCATTGCTGCATACCCTACCATGTGGAATTGCTCACTTACAAGTTATAATATAATCTTATTCAAATTATATACCACACTTCCCAGGTGGATGAAGGCACCCAGCTGTGCATTGTGTCTTACACTCCACCTGGGGCATGAAACAATTTAGCATTGCAGCAAACCCTACCATGTATTATTGCTTAATTACAATTTACAATGTGATCCCATGGGAAATTTATATTTCACTTCCCAGTTGGCTGAAGGCAGTCAGCTGCACTTCATGCCTCACAACCCACCTGAGGCATACAACAATTTGGCATTGTTGCACACCATGCTGTGTGTTATTGCTTACTTACAATTTACAATGTGATCCTATGGGAATCATAAACTGCACTTCCCAGGCAGTTAAAGGCACTTGGCTGTGCCTCATGCCTCACAACCCACCTTGGATGTGTGGTAATTTAGCATTGCTGCATACCCTGTCATGTGTTATTCCTTGGTTACAATTTACAGTGTGATCTTAAGGGAATTTTTTTACCGCACTTCCCAGGTGGTATGCAAACGTGCATGTGTATCCATGGCTACAGAAGCACTGGACCATGATGATGGATGTCTCTTATGGCATTTGAAAAGAGTTGTATGTTGTTTGTCTTACCTGATGATTGATGTCTGTGGTTGCTTGTGTTGCCTTCCCCCTTGGCAGTTTGGTGGAGGGGGGAATGCAGAGTTAATGTTAAAAACCCTAACATCACATTTCTATACTGTTGCAGCTTTAATCACAACTCAAACTGATGCATTAATGGAGTTTTTTTGCAAAGAATACACAAGGCATATGCTACTCCTTTACTGGAAATATTGTTGACATTTTTTATTAGAGTACAGATTGATCTTACGACATCATGAGTGACAAAGCCACAAGTGATGTCATCAGGTCAATTGGCATGAGAACAAAATGTATCAACAATATTTCCAGTAAAAAGGTAGCATACTCCATTTATGCCATACCTCAAAAAAAAAAAAAAAAAAGAATTCTGCCTTGTTTTGCTGATTATAAAAAAATCTAAAAGGTATCTATAAATAAAACCCCACTAATTTGGTAGATAATTTTGTACTGAACAACTTTTGAACTCAAAGTACCATGCTATCATTTTTTGTTTTAAAGCTATTTGCATTTGTTTGTTTCAAAAAAGGTGAAAACAATGGAATTTTCTGCTGTTTATTTGCCAATTATAATAAATACTAAAAGGTATATGTAAATACCACTCATTTTGTAGATATTTTTGTGCTGAATAAATGTCATGCTTACAGTACCTTGATATCATGTTTTGCTTTAAAGTTATTTGCATTTGTTTCTTGAAAAAGTAACAAACAAGGCTGGCCTGCTGGTGCTGAGGGCTGAGGCACTGGACACCTTACCTCATGGCACGCTGGTGACCTGGGTTCGGGAATGATCCTGGGCCATCGGAGGTTAGTGGGGGGGAAGGCGGAGCTGGATGGAGCTGCCAATAGGCAAGCTCTTCTCTCTGGGGCAGTGTAATGGGCTTCCTCTGGCTGATGGCTGCCACCTGGTGGAGGCTTGGGCAGCACGGCCCAGGAGGATCCAGGTGCTAGGCCTGAGGTAGGAGGAAAGGGGCCATTACTGGGGCCGTGGGACTAATGCGTGCCTCCACACGCATGCGTACCCACTCCTGGGGTCCCTGGGGTAAAAACATAGGAAAAAGCCAGCAGAAGGATGGCGACTGACTCCCTGCAGGCTCCACTCCTGGGCCAGGTGTAAGGTAAGCCCTGATAATTCTGGGCGATGGAAAAAAGTGCAAACAATTTAATTTTCTGCTGGTTTGTTTTTTGGCAATTTTTTAAAAATGAAAAGGTGTCTACGAATGAAACATCACTCATTTCATGGATATTTTTGCGTTGAACAACTTTCGAGCTCCCAGTACCATGCTGTCATTTTTTTGTTTTAAAGCTATTCACACTTGAATGTGGTTAGTAGAGCTAGAATACATCTGCACAGCTGGCATCTCTCTCATGTATGACATCATCAAGTAAGCCATTTTAGGATTCTAAGAGCAGGACTTTTGAATCAGAAGAGGCTGTGTTTACAATTTTCAAATGCTATGAAACTGCATTTATCCTACATTAATAAATGCAGTTTCTGTATAAATGGAAACAACAGCCTCTGCTTTACAAGCCTATGGAGTAATTAAAAAAACTGTGTAAAAGAGATGGTCTAGGTGCCCTTTAAGCTTTTGAACTCACAGAGTTCTTCTTCAGAAGAAATGGAAGATTTTTTTTAGAAAACTCCCTTCTAAAAAGCTCAGAGAAAAAAAATACATTTTACACATGAGTGTGACAGATTAGCAATTAGTTAACAAGAAATACAACCAGAGATAAGCGGACATCCCTGAGACTAGTAAGTCAAATGTCACAGAATGGAATGTTATGTAGTAAATCCTCTGATGTTACAAGTCTCACTGAAACCAAGTTAAAGAAAATGTGTGTGTTTGTTCTAAGCATTTAGAACAGCAGTTTTGCATGTGTTAAACTAAAAGATTACCTCCCCCCTTTATTAGCTAAACTTAACCTTAAAAACCCAGGAAGCATAATGAGAAACTGTACGCATCTACTGTAGGTGCTGATCACTTAATGAAATTGCAGACACAGGTCCAGATATTCAGAAGTGTTACACATGGCACAACACTGTTGTGCCATGTGCAAGCCACTGATGTGCCCCGGTGTGATATTCAAATGGGGATTGTGCCTGGCACAAATCCCGATGTGCCGGAGCGCATCAGTAGTGTATGCTGCGCAGGTGTGGGGGGGTGCCCATGCATACTCTGCACATACCAATATTCAGCCTGGGATGTGCTGAGCCCATGCATGCACAACCCCTACTTGCACTGCACACAGGTGAGCCAAAAAAAAAGGAACAACAGCTGGCCACTCACAGGTGAGCTGCTGTATTGCAGGATGCAACACGGCAGCTGCCACCCGTGGGTGGCCACCCGAGCTCCGGCTGCACCTTCGTGGCGGTTTCCCTCCCATGCCCGATCATGTGGCAGATGTAGATGTAAACATTCATCCTATATTTCTGGTGGTCCAGTGGACAGCTTGCAGCCCGATCACGGGCTTAAGTATTAAATTATTTGTCCTATATCTCTGGTGGTCCAGTGGATGCTTGCAGCCTGATCATGGGCTTAAGTATAAAAAATATTCATCCTATATACCTGGTGGTCCAGTGGACCACTTGCAGACCGATCCCGGGCTTAAGTATTAAATTATTCATCCTATATCCCTGGTGGTCCAGTGGACCACTCGCAGCCTTATCGTGGGTGCCAGTAAAACATTAATGGCACAGCAACCCAACCCTGGTGGTCTAGTGGTACTCCCCTTCCCACCTGCCCACTGAGCCCCACCGCCCCCACTCCCCCAGTCAGCGGTGGGCAGCAGCTCCCCAACTGCTTGCCACCCCACTGCCCACCGACTGACACCATACAGCAGGGCTGTATGCCCATTAGTCCACAGCATGAGCCAACGGGCGTGCAGCCTGTACCGTACTACACAGTCCAGATATGTGAGGGAGGGGGGTACCGCTAGACCACCAGGGTTGGGTTGCTGTGCCATTAATGTTTTATTGATGCCTGCGATCAGGCTGCAAGCGGTCCACTGGACCACCAGGGATATGGGATGATTATTTTAATACTTAGCCAATGATCAGGCCGTGAGCAGTCCACTGGACCACCAGGGATATAGGACGAATATCTTTATACATAAGCCTATTGTCAGACTGTGAGTGGTCCACTGGACCACCAGGGATATAGGATAAATATATTTATACTTAAGCCCATGATCAGGCTGCAAATGGTCCACTAGACCACCAGGGATATAGACGTATTTTATTTTAACTGATGCCTGTGATTGAGCAGTGGGGCAGTTTTCCGCACTGTGCAAGGGGTGTTGGTCCCCGATGGCTGCAGCCCGGCAGGGCGTCAAGAGCAAGTCTCCGGGGTCGGCATACCTGCATGCAAATGGGGCCATAATGACATGCAAATGGCCCCATTTGTGTCTTGCATGCATTATGGCCCCATTTACATGTGTACCTTTGAATATCACGGTTGTTGCACCTAGCACAATGGAACTTGAGCTTGTGCATCCCCCTGCTCCACTCTGGCCACTTGTGCTGGTGCAGTGCTACTGCATCATGCGCACTGTGGGGTGGCCAGGGTGCGATATTCAGTGATGATGTGCCATGGCACAGCTCCATTGAATATCACCTGCTGCGCAGCCCATTTGTGCTGCTCCCAGGCTTGCGCCACAGCCTGGCACATTCTGAATATCCGTGCCACAGTGTACTAGCAGAAAATGAGCCAACACATGATTTTTTACACTTATTTTCAATGCTGGCACTATGTAAACATGTTCCTGTCTGTAACTATGTGTTCATTTGTCAGTATTATTTGTGAATATTTAAACTCAACACTGTTTAAATGTGCAGTCTGCAGCTAGTGTTCATTAGTCAATATTGTTTGCAAACATTTAAATTGTAACCTGAAACAGGGTCTCCTTGTAAATAGGGCTCTGTTGTCATTAAGTGCTCAGCACCCAGACACACACAGTTTCTCATTATGCTTCCTGTGTTTTTAAGGTCGACTTTAACTTAAAAAAAGGGGGGTATAATCTCTTAGTTTTACACATGCAAAACTGCTGTTCTAAATGCTTTGCAAACACACACACACACACACGTTTTACATAATTCTAATTAATATGCTTTAACACACACACACATATTTTCTTTAACTTAGCTACACACACACACACACACACACACACACACACACACACACACACACACACACACACACAGTTTCTTAAACTTGACTTTAGTGAGACTTGTAACATCAGAGGATTTACTACATTTTTCATTTTCATTTATTTATTGGAAGGCAAGATTGAGAGTTAAACTCTCTTTTTGAACAGTGTCCAGTACAAAAAACAATTGCATAGTCATAACAGTACAATTTAGTAGAACAACAATATATGATACATTAAGTTGCATAAATACATAAAAAGAGATAAGTTAAAAGGTTCACCCAAAACAATCACAGTAATTATAAAAAGCTTTAGCAATTGTTGTTTTAAATCTAATAAAAGATGTTAGCAGATTTAAATTACAGTATTTCTTAATCAATTCCCAGGCTCTGGGGACAGATACAGCCAAAGTAAAAGACCCAAATGTAGTTCTTTGTCCAGAAATGGTGAAACTTCTCATATTAGATTACCTAAGACTATAACAAGCTTGTTTTCCAAAGTGCAGAGTGTCAATGAAATATTTAGGTTATGTCACAACAATGAATTTCTAAGCATACAAAAAACAATGTATATCCCTATGCAGGGCCAATGAATTCCAGCCTACGACAGTGTACTGGTGACAATGATGTGTGCTCCATGGGAGCCTAGTTATAAATCTTAGTGCACTGTGGTAGAGTGGATCCAGTGTGCTTAGCATATTACGAGTTGCATTTCTATAAATACAGTCACCATAATCAAGAACTAATAGAAATAATGAGTTAACTAGAAATTTCCTGATAGAGTAACAAAAATGTATATTGTTCCTATAAAAAAAATAATATTCTTTTAAGCTTGACAGACAAATAATTGCACATGTTGACTACATTTTAAATGCTTATCTAAAGTCAAGCCGAGATATTTATAGGTAGCTACTCTATCTATGTCAGTACCTTTACTGGATTTCAAAACTAAGCCATCATTAGTCAGGCATTTTTTAGCAAACAACATCTATTGTGTTTTCTTTTCATTCAACAGTAGTCTTAGATCCATCAAAGTATTCTGCACGGTAACAAAGTCAAACTGTAAGGCTGCCCCAGCCTACCCTGCATAACCATGACTAGTGTACATCATGGTGTCATCTGCATATAAGAATATGCTTGTTGATGGGGAGCAGGACCTGGGTAAGTCATTAATGTAAAGTAAAAATTACAGGGGGCCCAAGATTGATCCCTGGAGGATCCCTCTATTGACTATAGCCAGGTCTGAGCTAAACCCACCAACGTTTACACATTGTCGGTGTGTTAAATAAGCACAAAACCACAGTAATGCAGAACAGCCTAAGCCAGATACCTTTAATTTGTTACAAAGAATATTATGATTGAACGTGCTGAATGCCTTGGATAGATCCAAGGAGACTGCAGGTAAGTAGTGACCATTATCAAAAGAAACAAAGACATCATTTGTAACTTTAGAAATGATAGTTATTGTATTCTGACCTTTCCTAAAGCCTGACTGAACATCTGTGATTAAGTTATGTCGATCCAGGAAGTGTAATAATTGCTTATAAACCAACTTCTCAAAAATGTTAACTACCATGGGGAGAATAGAAATAGGCTGGTAACAGTTAGGATCAGGATCAGTTCCACCCTTGAAAATTGGAATGATATTAGCTGTCTTCCAATCATCTGGCAATTGAGCAGACTGGATGGAAACATTAAAAAGGTATGCTAGATGACTGTAAAGAATTTTTGCACCTGTCTTATAAAAAATTGGCTCAATGTCATCACAGCCTACTCCCATGCCAGTATCCAAATTAAGTAGCTCCTTATAGACAACTTCCTCATGTACATGAGAGGAAGAAAATAGATTCCTTTTTAAATGAATAGAAAAATCACAATCCAACTCAGGAGCAGAGGAATTTGGATATGCTTTGTCAAACAGTTGACTGATTTCAGTAAAGAATTTATTAAAGGCTGCCACTTCATCCTTTGAATTATGGAGAGCCATGTTATTATATAAGAGTAATATAGGGAGTGATGACACATGATCTTTCCCCAGCAATGTGTTGGGCAGACTGGGTGGGCCAAGCGGTCCTTATCTGCCGTCAAATTCTATGTTTCTATGTTATGTTTCTATGTAATACCCTTCCAAGTCTTACTGGGATTTCTCATGAAATCTGACAGTTGTTCTTTATAAAAATTCAATTTAGCTTTCCTAATTTCCTAGGTGCAGTTGTTTCTACAAATTGTATACTCAAGTTTATCATGTGGGTCCTTTGTAATCCTGGCTTTCTTCCAGGGACTTTCTTTTAACTTTAAAAGTTTTTTATTTTAGGGGAATCCATGGAATTATTTTATTTTTCTCTCTAGCAAACTGTAGGCACATGTTTATTAATGCTGGACAGTAAAGATGATTTAAAATAGTATCATGCCATATGAATGTCTGGTCATAAATACATTAGAGATCAGTCTATACTATACAAGTCCCGTAAAAATGCTTGATCATTAAAATGTGTAAAGTTACAGGAAAATATAACATGTGGGAGAGACTGCATTTTCATATGCATTCTGATACAAGCAATATAACAATGGCTACTAATGTCAAGCACAGAAATATATTTACGGGTAGTAGTGGTCGAAATCAAATCTAAAATAGTATCTTTGTGACTATATACTTTATTAGGTCTAGTTGGAATCAAAATTAACTGAGGAAGATTTAAAGCTGCAAGCTGATTCAACAATTCTAAACTAGGACATTTCATGTCCCAGCTAAGATCCCCCAAGAGTTCAAATTTGTGCTCCAAATATGAAGAAATTAAAGAGCTTAGCAGTTGTAAAGAATGGGATGGCAGTAACATGCAGCCAAAAATTAACTAAAATTAGTAGAAACTGTAATTTGTAGTATTAACAATCTAATTGTTAAGGAATCAATTTCATATACTTAGCCTGACCTCCAAGGGAGTCTTTTAAATGAACTCCCACACCACCACCCTTTTTGGTTCTATCCTGTCAGAAGATGCTGAAACCCTTTATCGCTACATCAGAATCCAAGATTTTTTTACTGAACCATGTCTCAGAGAACACAAAAATATCTGGATTAGATGCAGCAATTGAGGACCTCAGATGATTCATTTTAGGAGTCAAGCTTCTTGTGTTCAGATGTAATATTCCAAAATTAGGGTGAGAACCAAACTCTTGCAATGAAAAATCATTATGTAACGTTTGAGAGCCAGGATTAGCATGAACATTACCTGACAGCAAAAGAAGTATCAGCATAAAGTGTCTAGTGTAAAAAATAAATTATTTTAAAATCTGGTGTTTAACCGAGAATAACAGCAAAATGATTTAGAGCTCCGAAGATACATACGTACATAAGATACAGTAGCTTTCAAGAGAATGCTATCTTTTAAGGTCCCTACACCTGTATTTAAACCTCCGTAAACATTTAGTAAAAATATGAACAAGTAAAATACTTGCCTTCCCCTATTCTCTGTAAAAACTCCCTCACCCATTGCCAAAGGCAATAAACACATTCCAATAAGAGTTAAGGGCAGCATAATTAATACTCAGATGATAAAACAAATAAACCACTCACAAAAATGCAAGCTAGAGTCTGGAGACCAAGAAAAATGCTGCATGTGCTAAACTGTAAGAGACAAATTAATTTTACCACACCACTTGCGTTACAGCACTCACGCCGTAGGGTGGCACAGGCTTTTAATCTGCACCTGTGCCTGACCCCTCATTGCCTGTCAGCTATTGGTCCACTGCTGGACCCCAGACTCAGCTGTGAGAACAAGCAAGACAACGTACAACAAAATCAGGCACTTAGAGCAAATTCAAAGAGTTTTTAATGTGGAAACAGGCAGTAGCAGGGTAACAGTCTAAAGCGTAGGTATACTGGGGCTCACCACAAATGTAAATATCATGCAGCAACAAAATGAAAGCAGTCTGTAAAGTTGCATCACACAATGGCAAGAAATAATCTAGCATGCTGATTGGTTAATGAGCCCCAGACACAGTGATGATATTACACTATAACATCACTGTATCTAGGTCAGGCACAAAGGTAACCACGCTGCAGAAAAGGATCCCTCCCTCTGTCACTATCCCATAACCCTCACAGCTCACCTGTGCGTGTACAAGCATCCAGCCGACTACTGAACAGTTCACAGTGAAATCACCATCCCATCGCCAAATGTCATTTTCTTTTCATGATCCAACTGCATAAAAACAGAAACTCTTCCTAAACAGACTGCAAGTTCTTCCAAAATGACACCGTGTCTGTTTGGAAGAACTTGCAGTCTGTTTAAGAAGAGTAGACACCTGCCTGAAGCTTTGTGCAACAGAAGTTTGTACCTCCAGCTGCTGCTCCATACGACTCCATTGTTGAGAAGGCACACTTCAGAACACTCACACTCAGCCATCCATTCCCCAAAAAAACACATATTCCAACTAAAAAGAAAAGCCATCAGTAATGGCATTTACTTCTTCTGCTCATTGACGAGTTGGTGTGAGCGCGAGCGCAGTACAAATTCACGCTGCACAGTTCCTAAAAATGCTTGACAGCTATAGAAGAAACACAATAAATTTAAAATTGAAAAAAGAAAAAAAAACTCAAACACTGTTCCCTTCACGCACTGTCTGTTGTAACTTTATGCAAATGATCAGAAAGGGCAGAGGGGAGACCGATATCACAGAACAATATACTGTATAAACAAGAAAAGGCATTTAGGACTCAGTAGGCAAAATCGATGTGGCAGCAGCGCCACCGTGTGTTGGAAAATATATTCTGGACTTTTTTCTTAAAACATATACCTGCACCCACAGAAATCATAGGAAAAATGGATAAAAAAACATTTTTTCTTTCTTTTTTTTTAAATTAACAAATAAGCCATTGTATAATAGTAATAAGGCACTCCAGGGACGTGTGTTATTGTGTAATAACGTCACTCCTGGGGTGGAGGAAGCACTCGGCTTTACCTCATGCTTCAACCTACCCCAGGAGTGACGTTATATAGAAAAAATGGATGGGGAAGGGTTTGATATAAGAATTTAATGCATTACCTGAGTTGTGGATATATAAACCCCCGAGGGTGAAGCCTCAAGGGGTTTATCAAAGATCCCACAATGAGGGTGTGCATTAAATTCTCATATGAAACACCCTCCCCATCATTTATTTTTTATAATAACAGGCCAGCAATTTTTCTCCAGCAGTTTGTGAGACTGTTTGGCCCCGCCCACATACAGAATGTTGGCCAATGAGACAGCAGCATAGTTTGACTGGCATGGCTCATGAATGTCATAACAACCAGTTGGTTGTTATGGAAAATATCAACCTGGTCAGTACATTGAGAGAAATTGCTGACCAGTTATTATTACACAATAACACACACCCTGTTGTGCCTTATTGCTTAATTATCGGGACTCTCATTCTCTGAAAAGACAGGTGTCACTGGAAACAGATGTGTCTTTGCCCCTCACAAATGCTGGTACAGACTCAAATTCAGCTCCTAGTAACTGCTAAATGCTCAAAGGGTGGCACGGGCCTTTAATCTGCACCTGGGCCCCGCCTCCTTGCTGTCTCTCAGCTATGGATTTGCCGCAGGACCCCCTACTCAGCTTTGAGAAAGAGCAAGATATATAACTTTCCATTCTGTGATATTTGACTTACTAGTCTCAGGGATGCCTTCTTATCTCTGGTTGTATTTCTTAAGTAATTGCTAATCTGTCACACTCATGTGTAATGTAAAATGTTTTTTTCTCTAGGCTTTTTAAAAGAGTTTTCTAAAAATCTGCCATTTCTTCTGAAGAACTCTGTTAGTTTGAAAGCTTAAGATCTTTTTGTAATCTCTGTTGGTCCACTAAAAAGTATCAGATCCTCACACAGACATTATATTAAAATGAAGAAGACTGAAAAGCCTGTTGGACAACATTTCTCGCAGTCCGATCACTCCATCTCTGACTTTTCGGTCCTGGTTCTGAAAGGTCATTTTGAAAATACACAACAGAGGTGAGCATGGGAGGTGAAACTGATTTTTATTTTGAATACTGTGCAGGATGGCACGAACGTAGACATCAGTTTCGTGTCCCGCTACAATATTTCAAGTGCTCCTGTTTTGTTTTGCCCTGGTTTCAGGTACAGCACATGGACAGTTATTTGTTTACATGGTTCTAATATGCTTAAACATAAAATGGTTCTATTTATTCTATCTAAACGTGGATTCAGAGGTTTGTTTCTAGCTGGTAGGTGGTGATTCCCTGGGCTTTCATTTTAAATATGCAGAACTGCTGTTTAGTAATAAAAGATTTTGGTTTCATACAGGCATATTGAGTACATTGACATCATTAGGGCAACAGAGCCCTATTTACAAGGTGGTTCTGTTTCAGGTTACAGTTTAAATGTTAAAGGAATGATGCATGACAGGGTGTGTGTCATGTTGGGATAATGTCACACCTGGGGTGATTAGGCACGAGGCCACAGGTCGAGTGCGACTAATCACCCCTGAAGTGATGTTATTCCAGCACGACACACAGCTGGAGTGCATTATTTCTATTATACAATGGCTTGTTGTTATATGTAAAATAAAAAAGTAATTTTAAATAATGTTTTTATTAGGGTGGAAAAATATTTTTGTTTCTTAAGAGGAGATGCAAAAAAAGAGATCATGAATAGTGGCCTTCATGATGGCAATAGACCTGTGATGTTATGCTGGATAATACCACACCCATGATGTTATGCTAGGATAACATCACAGATCCAGCCCCATATCAGCCCCAGACTGACCAATCAGAATCCAGGAAATTTTCTTGCCATTGTATAATCGCAAACACTACTAACTAATGAACACTAGCTGCAGACTGCACATGTTTAAACAGTGTGAGTTTAAATATTCACAAATAATATTGACAAATAAACACATAGTTACAGAGAGAAACATGTTTACATAATGCTAGCATTGAAAATAAGTGTAAACAAATCATGTGTAGGCTCATTTTCTGCTAGTACACTGTGTCTGTAATTTCATTAGATGCTTAAGCACTCAGACACACACAAATTCTCATTATGCTTCCTGGATTTTTAAGATTTTTAACTCAAAAAAGGGGGTAATCTCTTAGTTTTACACATGTAAAACTGCTGTTCTAAATGCTTAGAACACACACACACACACACACACACACACTTTCTTTAATTTGGCTTCAGCGAGACATTCAGAGATAAGATAGCTGCCATGCTGGGCATCCATCTTCAGTGCTTTTTGGAACACTAGATCATTTTCACCCCTAAACATCCTTAAAGGGTTTATTTTATTTACAGGAGAATCCTTTAAGTAGTGCAGTTAGTTGCTACTGCCCAGATGTAATCAGGGGAGTGAAAATGTCTTTATTTTAGTTAAGAGTAGTGCACTAGTATATAGTGTTAGCGTGGTGAGGTAAGGGTTTAATTGTTAGGTAGGGTGTTTTAGGGAGATAGCGTAGGACTGATTTTTTAATTTTTAGGATCTGATAGTTTTTATCCAGAGGACCACATCTTACATATATTCCCATTTTTGTTTGCCTGTGGCCAGTAGTTATTGGCTGGAAACAAGGACCAGTTCTGACCAGGAGCAGTTGCCATTTGGGGAACCATGGAGAGAAGGAACAGTTGTTGGAGGGAGCAATTTTGGCTGGAAAATCATACAGTGTCCCAGTGTTCCAGTGCGTCTATGGAGTGCTTGTCTAGCCGTCAGAGAATGGAGGCAGGGGACTTCATGGGATGGAGTCAGCCCCTTTTGGATTGTGTACTGGGAGTCCATACTGGTGCCAAATTGCACTGCAAGGAGAGTGAAGCAGCCACTGGGGTGTAAGGTATGTGGCAGCTCTGCCGTGAGAGAAGCAAGCTGCTGCTGGAGTGTTTGAGGTGGTATTTTTATGTAGTGAGTGACTGCAGGACTGATTATTCAGACTTGGTGGTTGATCCCCCCCTCCTTCTGAAAGCTCCCAGTGGGTGTCTGTTCAGTTCTCCTTGGATAATTGAGTGGTGAGATCACATATCGATCTGGCGGTCGTGGTCCCCCCCTCCTGTGATGTTGATGCCTTTTTCATCTAAGAGTGAGTAATAAGAATGCTCCTCTGACTTTCCGTGTTATTTCCCCTATCAGAAATGGTGGGAGCATAACTGAATTTTGGTAACTTTATGGCCTGAACTTTGGACCTTGTGTTGGTGGCCTATGTCATAATTTTAGAGAGTGGGGAGATCACTGCTCTATCTGGCTTCTGTAACCTGAGACCCTGTGCTGATTTGACTTTAGACTCTGTTCATGTTACTTACATAGACTGCCTGGACTTGCCTGGACTTATCTATCCTCTGGACTTGAAAAAAACTACTTTGGATTCTCCTGTTGTTTTGGTTAAATTGTTTTAATTTATTTGTCTTTTGGGTAGGTTTTGGTTGGGTGTGGGTTAGTTAGTGCTCGAAAGTGATTAAGTGTGATTAGGAAAATCGTTTGTATTGTAAGGTATAATTGTGTAAGGATGCAGTGTAGTATAGGTCTTGGAAACTGTTTGGTTGTGTTTTTAAAGCCATCTCCTAGGTTGTCTAGGATTTTTAGTTTATATTGTTTTATCTTTAACTTTAATAGAGTTAGTGAATAGTGGTTGTTTCCAGAAGATGTGTTGGAGTTATGGACCCCTCTGTATTGTCTACGCAGCATCCCTGCTGCGTGACCTGTGCCCCTTTACTGATCTTCCTATTCCAGCTGCAGCAGTGAGATGCTGCCAGGAGGTTGGTATCATTAGGGAACATGGAGATTGGTGGTGGGGTGCTGCAGGTATAGTGGAGGTGAACAAGATTGGGGCTGTTAGGAGTAAGAGATGCTCTGGAGCTAAATGGAGCCAGGGGAGAGGTACAACGTGTTTAGTGCCCATTCCCAGGGTTTCCACCCTACCAAGAGGGCAGGTAGCCGGGGGGCCTGCAACCCCCACCAGTCGTCTTCGGGACACGCTTTGCAATGCCAGCTCAATGATGAACAAGACCTCAGTTATGGTGGACTTGATTTCATCTGCCAGTCTGGCTTGCATTACAGAGACCTGGCAGGGAGATGATGCCAAGCCAGTTTTAGAGGCGGCTGTCCCCACCTAGTACTCTGTAGTGCACTTCCCAAGATGGTAATGCAGGGGTGGGGTTGTGGTTATTTGCTTTAGATCCAGCTTGAATCTGCCATGCACCCAGTTGGTTCTACCTCATCCTTTGAATGTGTCATGGTGCGTGGGGGGTCCAGGTGTGGGTTGCAGGATTCTCCTTGTATATCTCTCTCTCTCTCTCTTTCTCTGGGGTGGGGGGGGGATTTGCTGCAGGAGGTTGTGGATTTTGTCATCAACAGGGTATTGGAGTCCCCTAGATGGTTAATTCTGGGGGACTTCAAAGCCTGAGTCAACAACGAGTCTGCACATTTTGGAGGTGACCCCCTCCATTTGATGTCATCACTGGGCCTGTCACAAGCAGTTGCTTCTGTGACCCATCACCACGGCCACACTTTGGAGTTGGTATTCTCATTGGGCCTTGAGATCATGAACCTCAAGACTGATCAAGTCACAATAAAGTTCTCATTTGGGGCTCCCACCGATAGTCCTTCTCATATAGAGTTGGACAGCTAGCACTCTTTGAGGGGATTGTCCCCTGATGGATTTTTGGCAGTAGTAGACTTATCCTGTTTGAGTACTGCATGTGTGATTGGAGCAGGTGAGGTGGTGGCTACATGTAATAAGGCCATCTCTGAAGCATTCAATGCCATCACACCAGTCTGTACATGAACAAGATCTTCTCACTTGATACCCCCATGGTTCAATGGGGCTCTCAAGAAGATGAAGATCAAGGGTCAGAAGTTGGAGTGTTGCTGGAGGAGGACTTGTTCTGAGGAGGACAAACTGGCCTTGCAAGCTCACTACCATGAGTACCAAGGGGAAATTAACCATAAGAAGGCAGAGTTCCTGTCTAGGGAGATTGCTTCAGGGAGGAACAGACCAGCTCAGCTTTTATGGACTGTGGACTGGCTACTTCATTCAGTCAGTCTGCAGCTGAAAAAAGCATTTTCAATCGCATTGTGTGATCAGTTTGCTCAGTTCTTCTCTGACAGGGTGTCCCTTAGCCCATCTGGGATCTCCCCAGTGGGGCAAGGTCTGCCCCGCGGTGGTTGGCCTGGTATGAGCATGGGCACACCTATTGTCTTCGAGGAGTTTAGGCCAGTGGAGGTGGCTGAGGTTGTTGGGGTGATCTCGAAGCTGCAGTCCACTTTTTGTGACTGGACCCAGACCCGATTCGTCTCCTAGTGGGATACACCGAGACTGTTGACCCAGTGTTTGCCAGGATAATCCAGTGTTCACTTTTGGAGGGGGGTCTTCCCTGATGTCCTGAAGGAGGCACTGGTGAGGCACCTCCTGAAGAAGCCATCACTCAACCCTGATGTCCTGGTGAATTATTGGCCTATCTCCAACCTCCCATTTCTAGGGATGGTTGTTGAAAAAATAGCGGCACTGCAGCTTGAGGTGCACCTCATGGCCTATGACATCTATGACCAATTCCAGTCTGGTTTCAGGGCTAGGCACAGCACCGAAATGGTGTTGGTGAGAGTGCAAAATGATGTCCTCAGGATGAGAGATAGAGGAGACCAGTCAGTTCTCATTCTCCTCGATCTCTTCTCAGCATTTGACGCTGTGGACCACATTGTGCTTCTGGATCACTTTAGAGAATATTGTGGACTCACCGGTACTGTCATCAACTGGTTTGAGTCCTATCTCTCTGGTAGGAAGCAGCGGGTGGTGATGGGGAATTTCTCCTCCTCCTCTCTGAAGTTCCTGCCATGTGGAATTCCTCAAATGTCGAGCATGTCACAGATGCTGTTTGCTGTGTACATGCTACCCCTGGGTGAGCTCGTCAGATGGTACAGTCTGGGTTTTCACTGCCCCTGGAACAAATGATGCCAAGGAAGTGCTAAATAACTGCCTGGCTGAAATTCAGGACTGGATAGCCTCCAACTGGCTGAGGCTAAATCCTGACAAGATTGAGCCTGGTCATGAGTGTAATGAGAGTGCCTCTGGAGTGGCAACATGACTGGTCCTAGGAACCACTTCATTAATGGCTTCCCCTAAGGTGAGAAGTCTGGGCATCTTCCTGGATGACAGTTTGACACTTGATGTTCAGTTGTCTGCAGTTGTCCAAAGTGGTTTCTACCACTTAAGGAACATAACCCAGATTAAACCCCTAGTTCTGCCCGAGGACCTGCCATCACTAGTTTCTGCCTTATGACTTCCAGACTAGGTCACTGTAACACTCTGTACTTCAGGAACTGCAGAGGGACCCTTCACTGACTGCAGTTGGTGCTGAACGCAGTGGTCAGGCTATTGACAGGCCTGTCTAAGTCATGTCATATAACCCTGGTTCTGTGAGATCTACACCGGCTGCCTGTCAGATAGAGGATCCTCTTCAAGGTGGGCTTGCTCACCTACAAGGCCCTGTATGGGTTGGGTCCTGGCTATCTGACAGATCTCCTTACCCCTGCCACTCCAGTCCACTCCTCTACCAGGCGCCTCCTTCTGGTTCCGAGGGCCAGACTGAAAACCTCTGGTGACTGAGGACTTGAGGTGGCTGGACTGGCACTCTGGAACTTGTTTCCAAGCTCTGTAAGGGAGGCCCTTGTCGATGAGGCATTCAAGAGGGGTCTAAAGATCCATCTTTTTAAACAGGCCTTTCCGGACTAACCAGTGTTTTTAAGCTTGTGTTTTATTTATTAATTATTTATAACTGTTTATATTCAATCTTAAATTTCCTGTATAACCCTTTAGAGCTCTTATTTTATTGTTATTGTTTACCCTGCCTGTTTTTAATTTTGTAAGGTGCCTAGAGCCTCTGGGATTGGGCGCCATAGAAATAAATGTTACCTTACCTTACCTTGTAACATCAGAGGATTTACTACATAACATTCCATTCTGTGACCTTTGATTTACTACTCTCAGGGATGCCTGCTTATCTCTTTCTGTATTTCTTAACTAATTGCTGATCTGTCACACTCATGTGTGAAATGTTTTTTTCCCCTGGGCTTTTAAAAGTGAGTTTTCTAAAAAATCTGCCATTTCTTCTGAAGAAGAACTCTGAGTTTGAAAGCGTAGGGTCTTCCTGTAATCTCTGTTGGTCCAATAAAAAGTGTCAAATCACCTAATTTGTGTGTTTCATTAGGAACATAAGTGAGAAGAGGAAGACAAGCAGAGGGATAGTACGGAATAGAAGGGCAGAAGGGGAGGACTGTGCAGAAGAAGACCAGGAAAAAGCTGTCATTTTAAATAGGTACTTCTGCTCAGTCTTCACATGGAGGGTGGAGGGGCGGACCACCGGGGAAAACAGAGATAGGGTGGGGAGGTGGTGGACAAAGGTCCATTTTCAAAATAGAGTGCCGAAAGTACCAGAAAACCTGTAGGTGAACAAGGCTATAGGACCAGATGGGATTCACCCCAGGGTACTAAAAGAACTTAGGGAGATTCTGGCTGCTCCACTCTCAACCTTAGTGAACAACTTACTAAAAACAGGAGTTGCTCCAGATAACTGGACAAGGGCAGATGTCCCTCTACATACGAGTGGCAGTAGGGAGAAGGGAAGGCTGGCAACTATAGGCCAGTCGGTCTCATTCAGTGGTAGGAACATTAATGGAAACACTACTGAGATCAAGGATAATAGAGTATCTTGAATCTAATAGGCTTCTGGACCACAGGCAACACAGATTCATGAGGCTGAGGTCATGTCAAACAAATTTAATAGATTTCTTTGACTACGTGATCTGGGAAATTGAGTAAGGTACAGTAGTGGATGTAGCCTATTTAGACTTTATGTGTTCCAAAGAGCTGCATGCAAATAAGAACGTCTACATACGCTGCTTAGCTATAGTTTAAGTATTTATTACAAATACATTACTGCCACCACTTACATTCACTGCAAGGTCTGACCCCTAGCTCTTTGCTTGCTCTGTGAGGCTTCTAGGGGGGCAATGAGCAAACATAGCATTCAACATTTTAACTACTCCTTAAAGCTGACATCATCAGATAAGTCTCTCTAATTGGTTAGTTGCAAAAATTCAAAAAATCTAACATTTTCTCAATGCCATTTGTAAAATAAGAAATAAATAATAAAATAGGCATTTAAATAAGCAAATAAGAAGTTCTAAGTCTCCCACACTCAACTTCATTTACTAGAAAGTTTGGACACTGCTAGCTCACCATCATAATTATAACATTATAGCTTTTCATTTAAATGGAAACATAAGTATCTCCTAATTCTTTTTTATTTATTTAAAGATGAAGCATCTTTTTTTCCATTTTATGTAATAAATCCATGTAGGTACGTCCAAAGTCTAATTGTATCTACTTCTCAAAAAATGGAGGTACCAAATGTGACCTTACTTATTAATATTGTATTTTAATTTATATGGTCTTATAGACCTGTAGGAACATAACGTTTACATTTATATATATTGTAGTTAGGTCACATTCAAAAAATAGCAGGTTAGGGTAAATAAAGAGGTGAAAAACTAAAAGAAGTATCCTATTAGTGTAACACAAGAAACCCTTTTCCATAGATGTCAACAGAAGAGTGTGTAGTTCTGATTATTTTGCATGAATCTGCATTTGGAGCTGAAGGAAGTGACTGCGATCACCCAATATACTTTCAAGACATGTCCTGGGGATCAAAAGTATCCCAAACGTTCGATTTTCAAATTCATTTCTGTTGAAAAATACTTGCAACAAGGGTCAAGAGAAGAAAACCATTATTTATTGTATTAAAACATATTTAGATAGTATTGTGCAAGAAAAGTGCAGTGGATAACTATATTAGATCTTTAAGGTATGTGTGTCTAAATATTAAATGAGATGATATGGTGAGGGGGTTGGCGGGGGTTAGATTTCATTCTAAAGGGTTTAGATATAAAATAAGGGGAAAGACAAACTTTCAATGGCATAGATTTTAGTAGTGGGGGTGAGGCTTTCTTGCACGGGAAGCAAGAAGCAAATATATGGTTATAGTAATAAAAACATATTGTTTAACAACATATGATCAGGCATTCATATCATTTGAGATGTAGTTTCAGATCCCGCATCTCATTCATACCAGCAGGGTTAACAGTATTCAGCTGGAAAATCCAGTACCCTTCTTTCTTCAAAAGTAAATTCACCCTGTCACCTCCACGCTTCCTACATTTTGCTACCTCAATTCCCATACATTTTAGTCCCTTGGAATCTGACTGATGTACCTCTGTAAATTGTCTTCCCACAGCCTTGTCTAGTCTTTGATTTCTAATGTAACCCACATGTTCTTGGATGCGTTCCTTAAAGCTACGTACAGTTCTTCCAACATACGCAAGATTACAGGGGCACCAGATCATGTATACCACAAAAGCGGTGTTGCAGGTTATCAAATCCTTAATATAAATTCTTTGATTATTGTTATATGCTGCCAAGTTAAGTCCTTCATTAACATACTGGCAAATATTGCAACGTCTACACTTGTACATCCCTTTCAGTCTTCCTGGGATCCAAGTACCCATATAGTTAGCATTTGGAAATGGCTATGGACAAGTTTGCCCCTGAGGCTGGGGGCCCTCTAAAAGGTAACTCTGGGACAAGGGCCCACCACCATACCCACTTTTTCATCTGCTAGTAAAATTTGCCAGTTTTTCCTTATGTCATTACCAATTGCCCCTGCTATGTTGTTATACTCTGTGGTCAGAGTTACTGGCCCCCACCCTATTTCCTCACTTCCCATTCTCTCCTTCATGCAGAGTTCTGTTTGAGAAATGTTGCTTACTTTCTCTTTAGCTTTTTCCACAGTTTCATTGTTCTAGCCCCTGTCTATAAACCTCTTTTGTAATTCCTCAGCTTGTTTATCAAAATCATTTTGTTCAGTACAATTTCTCCGAATCCTTAACATTTGGCTGTAAGGAATTGATTCCTTTAGTCTCGGTGGATGGGCACTGTCACTGCATAGTACTGCAATGGTGGCAGTCTGTTTTCTGAACCCCTTAGTTGTAATTCTTTTTGTTTCTTCATTTTCCATAAGAGTCACATCAAGAAAATGTGTCTGTTCTTTTCCAATTCTGTAGGTAAACTTAAGACTGTATTTATTGTTATTTAACCAGTTCACAAATTCACATGTTTTTTCCTCACTCCCCTTCCATAAGCAGTGGCAATCACCTACTTAGCAATTTTTTGTTACATCATAAATGTGAAGCATCTCCCAGTACCCCATGAACAAACTGGCATATGCCGGTGCCATTACTGCACCCACTGTAGTGCCGCATGCTTGGAGAAAATATTCTTCATTGAATGTGAAAACTTTGTGTGTTGAAATAAATTTTAGGGCTTTTAGAATGAAATCTGTAGGAGTAGCACTGTAGAGTGTACTATTTTCCAGAAAAATGTACATACCCTAACGCCATCATCATGCTTTATGCTAGTATAAAATGCTTCAACATCAGTGGTAAGCCAAACCTAACTTTCTTGCCATTCTATATTGGTTACCTTCCATATTGTGTCTCCTGTATCCTTCAGAAAGAAGGTGAATCAGGTACTAATTTTTGTAAAATGTAGTCCACAAAAAACCCTAAATTTTCAGTTAAAGATCTGACGCCTGAGATTATTGGCTATCCCGGAGGGTCGTCCATACTCTTATGCACCTTAGGTAATGCATATAAGGTAGGCATAATGGAGTTGATATTACCGGGAATTGGGGGCATTGATGTGACTGAGAACAGTAGAGGGGAAGTTCTGCAGCAGCAGAGGGTGGGTTCTGCAGTGACAGGGGGAATTGGTGTGACTGGGAATGGTGGGGGGGGAGGGTTCTGCAGCAGGGGAGACAACACCCAAGTCTAACTGTGAATCAGGACAGGCAGCATTCTCAGTAGAGCAAGCACTTCTCTAGCTACTGTAGCTACTGTATGCAGACTAAGGACAAAGTTTTATGTTTAAAAACAGTCTTTTCAGGGATCCCCGAGGGATGGTGACATTTTGGACTGGGCTTGGAGCAGTGGTGGCTGCGGCCAGAGGGTGGGGGGATGTGGCTGTCATAATTTCAATGGACTAACATACAATGCAAGAAATACACTGAGAAATAATACTTCTTGTTACATTTAGATGCATCTTCTTCTGTGGGACAAAGAAGCATGACACAAACCACTTGACCACCAGGTAAATTTATACCAGTATATAAAACTGCCTTGGAATCCTGCCTTGTACTGCCATTTGGCTCACAGAGCCAGTACAACTGTGACTACTTTATTGGCATTCTGCACTACTAAAATGATCAAAAACATTGCTTAACATGTGCAGTGGTAAAAGTGACACGCATGTTAAGTCATGATTTGGATCATTTTGGTAAACTATTACTGCAGATCGGCATTTAAAAAAAAGAAGTGTACTATACTGCAATGTATAGGAAGCCATCCAACTCTCGCTTCATTGAGGTTATTATGTCTTATGTTGGGGGCCATTTCATAGAGCAGACAGAGTGGGTTTTTCGAAAGGAGAGGGCTGCTGTTTACATTTTTGAAATGCTACAAAACTGCATTTATGCTTTTTTAAATAAATGCAGTTTTAGCATTAATGTAAACAGCCCCCTTTCCTTTACAACTCTATGAAACTGTTTTTTTGAATAGTGAAAGGGAAACACAAGCTGTTTACTTGTCCTCTTAATTCTACCTACTTAGAGTACATGTAGAAAATTTAAGAAAATAATGTACACAGTCTACAGTACAGTACTATAAATGCAGGTGAGAAATGCAGTGGTAGAGGGAAATGCACTGAATGGAAGGAGACTAACAGCTCTAAAGGATTACTGTGAAAAAAAAAAAACCAACCACTGCATTGAAAATGCATTGCACCTGCATTGCAAAGGAGCTGAGGGAAATTTAGAGAACAGTTGAAAGTGAGTTGCATCTGAGTTGAAGGGTGATTGGAAAACAGTTTACAGCTGCAGAAGCTAGAAATGGCACTGCATTGTCATCACAAAAATAAATAAATGAAAGGGCAGTGAGTAGTATGAACAGCTTAGTGTGACTTGTACCATAGTTGCTCAGGGCAGGATCTTCTCTATATTATCTATTTCTCTCCTGGTAAGTGGGCTCCATGCTTGACTGCATAATCCAAAATAGGCCTCACATATGCTCTGTACAGGGGCATTATAACCTTGACTCCTCTACTCGTAAAATTGCGTTTTATGGTCTGAAGCAGTCTGTTGACTTTTGCAATTATTGTGGTACACTGGTTGGTGGAGTCAAAATTTTTGTTAAAGATGACACCTAAGTCACGTTCATTTCTGCCCTCCTTAATGACATTATCACCAAGTTTATATGTAGCTTTAATGGACTGTTAGCCTAAATGTAGCACACTGTATTTATCAGTATTTAACTTCATGCCCCAAGTAACAGCCCACTTATAAATATTTTCTAGGTCTGCTTGAATGGATTCTATCTCATTTATAGAGCTGACCTTGCCTGCTAATTTGGTGTCACCTGCATATTTACTTGACCAATTATTTACATGCAGTGACATGTCGGTTATAAAGATTAGAAAAAGGACTGGGCCAAGGACAGACCCCTGAGTGACACCACTAGAAAAACTGCCCACATTTGAAAAGTAACTATTGATGCAACCCCTCTGGCTCCTATTACCTATCCATTTGCATATCCAATTGATTATGTATTTATTTTTATTAAGTTTAGCCATTTTCTTGATAGAGGCATAATGAGGGACTGAATCAATGGTTTTAGCAAAGTGGAGATATATACAATCCATGTGATCCCCGTTGTCTAAAGTGTGGGTTTCATAAAAGCATAGTAAATTAATAACACAAGACTTTCGTGTAGAGAAACCATGTTGTTCCATATCTATTTGTTTAGTTTCATGTATGTGATATATTTTGTCATCCTTAAGGATGGATACTAATAACTTACCTGGGACTGATGTTTGGTTTATTGGGCAATAATTATTGCGTGCATTTTTGGTACCCTTTTACTAGATAAGCACAACAGTAGCAGTCAGCCAATCATCACTTGGGACCACTCCATTAATGATAGATGCTATGAATAGGTATTTGAGTGGTGTATCAATGCTGGGTGATAATATTTTCAGTATCTTGCTAGATATTTTGTCTGAGTCGGGGTGCTATAATTTTTAAATGATCTATCTTCTTGTTAATTTCATCCTCAGATATTTCAGTAAGTGCAGAACCAACAGGGGAACATTTTTCAATGTGAGAGGTAAGATTGGAGAAAACTGAATGAACATAATTATTAAAAGCATCAGCTATTTCAATAGGGTCAGTTATCAGTTTGTTATTCTCATAAATAGAACTAAGTTTGTTATTTGTATTTTTTAACAAATTTAAATAATTATAGCAATCTTTCATATTATTTTTGTTGGAGTAATTAGCCATTTTCAGTTCCATTTTACATTAGATTTCTTAATTTTATGTTTACACATCTTTAATATTGTTTTATAATTGTTCCATGTAATGCAAGTTTTATGTTTCACATATAATGTGTACATTTTCCTTTTCTTTTTTAACAGTTTTTTTATGTCCCCTATTGCGCCATCTGGGTTTGATATCTGGGGCTTGATATTCAGAAATGTGCCAAATGTATGTTGTTACACAAGGTCCCTGCACCCTTATTGGTACCCCCAGAGGTACACTGTAGACAGCTAGTGCTTAGGCATATGTTATACTAACATGTAGGGCTAAGGGCATCTACTGTACAAGAGTAGATGTCAGGTTATGTATGCATATTATTGTTATACACTTTGCTTCCTAATACATATATACTTTTTATGTATTTCTCACTCATAAGATGTTAGGACATCTCTGTCCTTGTAATGATTATGATATGTAAGTCGGCATTGCCACCTTTTGTTGATTTGTACTACTACACTGATTTGTGTAAGAACTGTACTCTTTTGTTTCACAAAGTGATGACTACTACAAAATTGTATAATGTTATCTTGGACCGTGGAGCCTCCTCTAATTTAGCCAACAGGGCTCATCTCTGTAACTAGAAATGTTTCTGTTTTACAATAACCATAGTAATTATCATAGGTATATAATGTGAGACACTGAGTCTTATACCTCAGAGACCCCAAGAGACATGAAGAAACCTCAAGGTATAGGGAACGCTTAGCATTGGCTCCCGGTTCATATTGGTAAAAACTACTTAGGGCAACTGTGATTTATCCCTTTGGTAGTAATAAACAAGTTTATTACCCTTATGCAACATGTCTATAATTTCTTGCATTCCCAATATTGCCAAGAACCTGAGAGTGAAGTTTTGACCTCCTGACAGTGCGCAACCCTGGCACAGCACAAGTCAACTGCACAATGGTGCAGTGACTGCGATATTCAATGGTTGCACACCGCAACATGAGCCAGTGCAACATGGCTGAATGTCACAGGCACTATGCCAAAGAGCAGTGAGAGGTGTGTCAGGGAGCAGCCAGAAATGTGCCACAGTGCAACCAGAGATGCACAAGGGGCAGAGGAAGATGCACCAAGGCACAGCAGGAACAGCCAGAGGCACAGCATGGAGAGAGGCAAGGGGGACGGGGGGTGGAACAGTGCAGGAAGGTGGGAGCACCAGGCCAGGAACACTGGCAGGGACACAGCCAGCACACAAGTCACCACTGCCCATGGAGCGCAGGCATGCAGCTTGCCCCCCAGGTGGTGGTGGACACACGGTACCAACGGCACCGATGACCAAGGGTGGACCCCAACTGGCCACCACCCACCAGATGGCACGCACCCGCCCAGAGAACAGTACATCACATCTTGGCACATGGCACCCTACACACACACAACACAGCCTGTACAGCCAGCCCAAGGCCACACCAAGGCACAGCCACTGACAAACAGGCATGGCACCACCATGCATGGTCCACACAACAACACAGGTGCACCACCCGGCCACCCACCACACCACTGCAACATGGACCCACTCACCAGCTGCAAAGCAGACATGGACACAGACGGGTAAACAAGCAACAAATATAATTCAAAGACAACAACATGAATGAAACAGAACAGTCTAGAACAAGGGGGTGGGTAGGTGAGGGAGGGAAGGGGACAGGGGACAGGGTCTGTACAGTAGGTTGGGGGAAGCTAGGGGATGGGAGAACAGAGGCAGGATGGGAGCTGCAGTCCATTACAGCCGGCCATGGCCTGCCGGCACCTGGCGCATCCCCCTGTGCCGGTCCTGGAGCATGAACCTCCTGGTCTGCCCTGCTATCTCCATGGTATGTGACATGATGAGGAGGATCTCACACAGGAGAAGACGATACAGTGGCAGACGGGATCCCCTCTGGACACCTATGACAGAGAAAGGGACAGGTGATGAGTGTGCATCCATAGCACCCTAGCCCCCCCATGCGTAGCAGACTGTGGGTACACATGCCCCTGGAGTGGCACCCCTGCCACCTCACCTGCAGTGGGTGGGCCTATGCCTGCCACCAACCCGGCAGGCCATGGCAGTGCACAGCGATGGAAACTGCTGCCCAAGGGACACCTGACAGCACAGTGGCAGGCAGGTGGCATGGTGCTGCAGCAGAACCACAGTGGCACTGGTGGCAGCTGGACACACACCCATCCCACCAACAGCTGCCACACACGTGCAATAGCCACCCCACAGTGCCATGCACACTACGCCATGTGCTGCACACAGCTGCCATGACACAAGGCACAGGAGGCCAAGGCCACACCCCCACCCCTGCCGACCACCCAGTACGACAATGTGGGAATGCACAGTGCCTATCTGCCTGCCATGGTGCTGTGCACACTGGTCCCACTGCTGCACCTCCACTCGGTTCTGCATCCCCAACCATAGGGCCCACCAGGTGCCCCTGCTGCCCTGGCACATCTCTGGTTCTCAGGTCCTAGGACAGGAACACAGACAGGCACACATCAGAACACAGCCACAGCATTAGCCCACTGCTCCCACCCCCAAGCACAGTGTGCGCCCCGGCCGGGCAAGGCTGCAGGGCAGTGGCGCAGTGCACCCAGTGACAGGCAATACCATTCCACAGGGTACACAATGACAGGGCCCCCTCCACAACATGGCATGCAGCCCTGCCAACCCCATGGAATGGTGGTCCTGCACAGACGCAGTATGAGCCCACTTACCTGGCCGTGGCATGGCCCCCCTGTGGACACATGCCTGCAGCACCCTCAGCCACTCCGGGTCCCTCCTGACTAGGTCACAATACTGATGGTGGCACTGCTCCCTGGTGTGCTGCACCCCAGTGGCCTGTACCAGTCCATCGGTGATGTCCTGCCACATCTCTGTTCTGGGCTGCTGTAGGGGCTGCTGCCTGAACAGCCTGGCAGCATGGGGCTCCACCTGGCCAACAGGTTCACAAGTTCCACCTGGCTTCAGTTCTGAGAGTGTGAGACAGCATGGCGTGCCATGGTGCTATAGCAAAGCAGCAGGTCAAAATGGCACCCAGTAGCACACGTGCACAACATGCACGCCTCGCTAGTGGTTGTGCTCCCTCTGGCAATTTTGCATCTCTGGAGATGCACGGTGTGGGTGTGGCCACATCAGCACATGAAGCAGAGGTCCCAAGAGGGCATAAGGTAGGGTGGGGGTCAGGGGGCAGAATGCACAGTGTGTACGTGGGCACCATAGGGCCCATGATGCATGGTGCGTAATAGGACCATGAAGGTACCATGCCCCATAGGCCCTATAGCACCCAAATGCCATAGGCCCTATAGCACCCAAGCACCATAGGCCCTACAGTGCCTGAGCACCAGAGGCCCTATAGCATCTGAGCACCATAGGCCCCATAGCGCCCGAGCACCATATGGTCCATAGCGCATAGGGCATGATAGCCCCCATAGCGCACCTAGTGCTTGCTGCACAATAGGTGGTAGCATATGTCACCACACATGCGCGTTGGCTAGTGCCCACTGTGCATGTCACGGCATTGTGCCACAGCAAGTCCACTGCGCAATTTGGAACAGTGCGATATTCAGCCATCACATGCAGATTAGCTCATCAGCCTATCCACGGTGCAATGAGGACATTTGCATGTCATTACAGTTGCACATCAGCTCATTTGCATGTGATGCGCTATAAAGGTGCCGCACAACATCACAGGCTATGGATCGGTACTGCAGCCATCAGAGGTAAGGTGCGCCTGCCGAGGGGATGGCCAGCACAGGGTACTGGATGGCTGGGGTGGGCCGCTGCAGCCACTAACCACATGTTCATGTCCACAGGTAGCATCATGTCCGAGCATGAGGAGGGTGAGGAACGTGGGCCTGCCCGGAAGTACAGGCTCAACTTCACGAGAGCGGAGACAGATGCCCTTTTCGAGGCATACCTGGACAGGGAGCTACTGCTGAGTGGCACCACTGGCACACCCCAGGCCAGGGCTGCATTCTGGGAGGAGGTAGCGGAGGCCGTGAACCAGCAGGACAGCCACCAGTGGTCTGCACAGGAGTGCAGGAAAAAGGTGGGCATTGACAAGCGTCAGATAAAGGAGAAGGTGGTGGTCATTCGGGCTGCCAGGTCAGCCACAGGTGGGGGCCAGGCTGCTGTGACACAGCTCACGCCACAGGAGGAGATGGTGGCAGCCACCATGCAGCGAAAAGTGTGGAGGTTTGTCGGTGGTGGCTTCCAGACTGAGAGGAGCCCATCACTGCATGGTGGTATGGCTGGCAGGTGGGGGTGGGCCTGGGGGGCCTGGGGCCTGTCGAGTCAGCAGCTCTAATGCATCTGTGTTCCCTTACAGAACCTGCACACCAGCATGCGGTGGCAGGGGTGCCAGCAGCTATCATGGTAGCCTGCCCAGCCTCAGAGAACCAGCCATCCACCTCCACTGGCCTCCAGGGTCCTGATAGGCTTCAGAATGCCACCGCTGTCCAGCCGGATCTCCCGGGCATGGTGGCGGATGAGGCCCTGGCTGTGTTCCAGCAAGATGCCAGACACGGCATGCTCTGTGTGGAGACACAGATCAGGATGGGGTCTAACACTGATGATGATCTGACCATAGTCCTGGATGGCGGGGGTCTTGTCAGAGGGAAGACACCCATACCATCCACCAGCACTGGCAGCATGGCTGGTGGCCTGTCGGTGGTGGAACAGCTGCCCACCACTGCCCCTGGTAGCACTGTGTGCACAGGCACAGTGACGCAGGGTGGCAGGACACCTGCACAGGTGCTGGCCAGAGCACAGGGGTGGGAGGGACAGCAGCAGCAGATGGCTGGAGACGTTGGGAGGCCGGGTACCACATCCGCTGCTGGGAATCTGTCATTGCCCATCCCCATCAGGACCACACTGTGCAGCTCTCACCTGAGTGGAGGGCCATGCAGTACGGTCGTATGACACCGGTGGGTCAGCATCTTGCCCATGCAGCCCAGGGTGCTGAACCCTTGGCCAAGCACACCCGATTGCTGCGGGCCTCCGTGGAGCAACAGGTGCTGCTCATGGCTGGGGTGCTCCACGCAGAGGTGCACCAGGCAGCCGAGCAGCACGAGAGGGGCAACATGCAGGTCCTGGAGGCCAATCAACGCCTGCGGGAGGACACGACCGCAGCTCTGGACTGCAATTCCAATGCGATTTCAGTTGACCTTGCCCCACTGGCTGCCACAGGGTGTGGCTGGCCACTACAGACACTGCAGTCTGCAATGTCCACCCCACGGCTCTGGGGTCGGGTGACCAAAACCGTATCTATGCTGGGTTCCGCTGTGGGCATCCCAGGCACACC
Organism: Neoceratodus forsteri; assembly: GCA_016271365.2. Lineage (NCBI taxonomy): Eukaryota > Metazoa > Chordata > Ceratodontiformes > Ceratodontidae > Neoceratodus > Neoceratodus forsteri. The sequence goes on from CM028137.1 coordinate 518,712,138, forward strand.
TGGTGCAGGCCTGTTTGGGAGCCTGCAGACCCCTGCGAGGACCCGGTCATGGTCTCGCAGTCCCACCCCTGGGGGGCAGTGGCAGACTCCCCTGTGGCCATCATGCAGCCTGTGTCTATTGGGCGGATGCGGTGTGGCTGTCCCCATGTCCATGGTGGCTGTGTGTCTGCGTGGCTGACCTGATGTGCATGTCTGTCTGACTGTTGTCTGCTGCCACCACCCTGTGTGCACATGGGCATTGTGTGTGTGTGTGTGCATGGCATGGTCGTGGCAGCCGTGTGGTGTGCCACATGCTGCCTGTGTGCACACCTGCCTGGCCACTGGCCCATGTGGCGTGTGCATGATGATGCCTGCTTAACACTGGTTGCACATGTGCACCGGTGCCCTGCGTCTGATCCACACCACGTGCTTGCACTCGGTCATGTGCCTGCGGGTGCCACTGTGTGAGTGTGTGGGTGTGTGTGGGTATGATGCTGTGTGGTGCTGTGTGGTGTGGTGTTGCATGTGGCTGTGTGGCACTGCACTGCCACTGCCCCACGCCTGTGTGTGCATGGCCGTGGCCATGCCCACTCATGGCTGTGTGCCCTGACACTGTGTCGGTTCTGTGCATGGGTGTTTGTCCACCTACCTGCATGCACTGTAGTGCTCCTGTACAATTGTGTCTCACCGGTGGCGTGTCAGCCGCATAAGCTGGGGATCTCTCCGCCCGTGGGGCGCTAGCCACCACCTCCCAGACCAACACCCATGTCGTCCTCACTGCTGTTCCCCTCCTCAGCCTTGACTGCTATCCCACAGTCAATGGCCATGTTGTGAAGCATGCAGCAGGCCAAGAATAGGCTGCAGGCCTTTGAGGGGCTGTATTGCAGGGCACCACTAGACTTGTTCAGGCAACGGAACCGTGCCTTCAGCATCCCAAACACATACTCAATGATGTTCTGCATGCTGCTGTCTGCCTCATTGTATTGCTCTACTGCTGGGGATGACAGGCGCTGGTAGTGGGGGTAAGCAGCCAGGGCCTGAGTGGGTAGCCACTGTCACCTGTGTGAGGGGAGAGAGAGAGAGAGAGGGGGACAGGGTTAGACCAGTGAACCCTGTCCCTGTGCTCCATGCCCTTCCCAGATGCACATAGCGGTCCCCTTGCTCTGGCCGCCCCACTTCCATGCCCTGCTGTGCCCAGCTGCCTGTGGTCTTGACAAACTCATCCACTAGGTGACCTGTGGGGATGTCCCCACTCTTGAACCTGTGGCACAGTGCTGAGCTGTGCCAGATGAAGGCATCATGTGCTTCCCCAGGGTGTGTGGCACAGACATTGGTTATGCGCCCCCTGGCATCGCACACCACCTGGCAGTTGATACTGGGGTAGCCCTATCTGTTGATGTAGGCTACCCCCTTCATTCCAGGTGGCATGCGGATGCCCACATGGGTGCAGTCGATGGCCCATAGCATGCCAGGCATACATGCTAACCTGTGGAACTTCTGCATGGTTACTGTGTGCTCCGGCTGTGTGCTGGGGAAGTGGATGTATTCCACAGCATTTGGCAGCAGGGCACTGAGGAATTGTGTGAGGAGCCATGATGTGGCCAACTGGGTTATGCCTGTGGTGTCCCCTGTTGGTCTCTGGAAGGTGCCCATGGGAAGCAGGCACATGACAGCTGTCACCTTTGTCTCCACTGTCAGGGCATGGCTCTGTCTGGTGGGTGCCTGCATCTCCTTACTGCCAGTTCATAGAGCTGCCTCAGAATCGCCTAGTTCAGGTGATACCAGCCCACGATCTCTGTGTCAGCGTGGGTCTCATAGCTGATGTGGGGCCAGTAACACCTGTTCTGGGCGTACCACTGATGGGCCCTTCCACGGCCACGTTGCTCTGCCTCCTGCCTCCTCACACCCCTCATTACAGCCTCCATCTGGAATGCCATACTGGCCATGGCCCCTGTTGTCCTGTCACCCCCTTGGCGTCCAGCTCCACTGGCCCCCCTGGCTCTGTGGGGAAGTGCCTGTCACTTGGCTGGACCCCCTCCTGCGTACCCTGCCCCCGGCTGGCTATTACTTGCAGGCTCTGTCAACCACCCCTGTGGGTGCCTGTGTTGCTCCCCTTGGGTCTGGTGACTCTGTATGGCACCCACTCACTCTCACACCCTCCGTCGTCCTCCCTGTCTGTCTCCCTCTCTCTCTCTCTCCCCCGGTCTCTCTCTCTCTCTCTCACTCTCTCTCTCTCTCGCTCTCTCTTTCTCTTTCTCTCTCCCCCTGTCTCCTTCTTCCTCTCTCAGACAGCTTGTTTGTCTCCCTCTGTCCTGCCCCCCTCTGGCACAAGTGCCCTCCTCCTACTTGCTCCCTGTTTTTATAGGCTCAAGTCTTCTCCGTGCAACTGGCAGTTGCTTCTCAATTACGCCATTGGTTGGGGGTTGAATATCACACTGTGCAGCATATTCATGGGTATGCCCCCTGCCCTTGCACATGCATACATTACTATTGCACTTTGGCGGACTGCTACTTGTGCTGTGCAGTTGTTCCCGCTGAATATCGCTCTATGGCGCATCTCCACAGTTGCACATGCGCAACCCTATTGCACCATTCGCAACTGCTTTGAATATCCAGGCCCATGACAATTGTATTTCCTTATTTTTACATTCACTTGCGCGCATGCGCAAGGAACATCTTGGGAGAATGGGACACTTTGGAGGTGTGCCCCTCCCCTGCAATCCCCTGCTCCATTGAGCAGGCGTGGCAGTCCTGCACCAATCGGATGCGGTGCTGTGTATGACAGTGGTGGTCTCTTCAAAGAAAACCACCACTGTCATACACGCACTGCATCACGCTGCCCCTAAATCTTTTGCTGCCATGCTGGGAGCCCACCCCAGCGTGGCAAACATCCCGCTGCCGTGTTCGCCGACGGGTGCCCAATCCCGCCGGCTCCACGGCCCCCAGCTATCCTTCTGCCACGCTGAGCCCATCCCAGCATGGCAAATGTCCCGTGTTGTCTGCTGACAGGGGTGCCCAATCCCCCGTTGGCTCCACGGCCCCCCAGCCATCTTCTGCCACGCTGGGAGCCCACCCCAGCGTGGCAAACGTCCTGCATTGTCTGCTGACGGGGGTGCCCAATCCCCCGTCAGCTCCATGGCCCCCTAGCCATCTTCTGCCATGCTGGGAGCCCACCCCAGTGTGGCAAATGTCCGCATTGTCTGCTGGCGGGGTGCCCAATCCCCGTTGGCTCCACGACCCCAGCCATCTTCTGCCACTGGGAGCCCACCCCAGCATGGCAAACATCCCACATTGTTCGCCAATGGGGTGCCCAATCTGTCAGCTCCACGCCCCCCAGCCATCTTTCTGCCACGCCTGGGAGCCCACCCAGCATGGCAAACGCCCTGCCGTCAATTGTAAGAAAACCCTATAAATTAAAAACCATCCCACATGGTCTCCCTGCCCCTCCCACAACCCGCACCTCACCCACTGCGCACCTCTCTGCCTCCCAACACCCTCACCCCATACTTGCCTCCGGAGCTTGGCGTGACGATCATCGGTGGACCGGGAACACGTCTGCACTCTTCAAAGCTGACCGCGAACTGATGAAATGCCGGTAAGCTGTATAATGGGCTTTATTGCATATCTCAGGCATTTTTTGGTTTTTGCACCAGATTTTCAACATGGGGTTTTTGGGACCCCTTCTCATGAATGATGTCACTGTCATGGCATTATTCGGGCCCGAGGGGTGATTTCGCAGTCACTGCACAGTCACTGTGTGAAATCACCCTTCAGGCCTGAATAATGCCATGACAGTGACATCATTCATGAGAAGGGGTACTAAAACCCCATGTTGAAAAATTTTGCAAAAATTCCAAAATGACTGTTTTATTGAGCGCATGCTATGCAGTTCCTATGCACGCCGTAGGTTTGTTTAATTTTCAATATTTCCACTCCAGATTTTCAACATTGCCATTTTACCACACCTTCTTTGAGTAGTACAGCTGTCATTTTTCACATCTCACTCAAACGCAGCCCGCCTCATGAAAAGTACAATGGCGCAGTCGGTACAAATCAATGGGACACATTAAGAAAATCACAGTGACACTGTTCATGAGCAGAGGTCTTAAAATGGCTATGTTGAAAATTTGGTGAAAAATTCCACAAATGACTGTTTTATTTAGCCGCAGCTAAGAGTTCCTACACACGCCGTAAGTTCGCGATTTTTCAATATTTGCACCCCAATGACTTCCAAATACCTAAACAGCAAATAGAAGCAAGCAACATTTGGCATTGACAAATGCTTGTACTTCTTTGTCACTGATTTTTTTAAGCCATGTCCAAGTGCCAAATACCACTGCAAATACCTGCAAGCGAACGTTCGGCATTGACAAATGCTTGTGTGTTTCTCACACAATAATAGAATGGATGTTTTGATTTTAGTCCATATTTCATCAACTGATTTGTTCTTAAGGTCAGTTTCCCAGTCTATTTTTTTAACTCATTTAAAATGTTGTCCGTGTCCCCAGTTTGATATAAATAAAATAAGTTTAGAATAGGTTTCAGCAATCTGAAAGGTAATACTTCTATGATCACTAATCCCTGGGACATACTATTTATTTATTTATTTATTTATTGAATTTTGATAACCGGGTAGGCCCACTGGGCCCCGGAGGTCCCTTTTTCAGGGGCAACCCGGGTGAGACAACAAATTACAGGTAACAGATCAGTACAGTCATGTAATTGTAAAGTATTTAACAATAAGAACACATAGGTTTACAGGCGGCAGGTAGTGTAAGACATGCAGGCAGTAAGGACATAGAGATTACACATAATGAGACCGTTTTACATCCCAAGTTAGTGATTAGGTTGAGAGAGTGCTCTGGTAGGCAAGCAGTAGCTAAAGACCTGGGGTTAGCTTCTTTGTGGGCATATTGGAAGGGGATAAGAGGACAAAAGTGCACCCATCTTTAGGGGAGGTCCGTTATGCAACCAGGATGGCTATGCAAGGTCGGGTCTAATGAGCTACCAGGATGGTTGTACATGGTCAGGTCCTGTAACAAAGACATGTGCTCCTGTCGAGCAGGTGTCCCTTGAGCTTTGTCCGAAGCTGGAGACGGACACAGCCTCCCCTACTCCAAGGGAGGTTGTTCCAGGTGGAAGGGCGGTGTGCAAAGGACCTGGACACGGCTTTAGTCCTAGTCTTGGGAACCACGAGGAGAGTTTGGCCTGATGAGCGAGGCACCATGGGTTGGGTTTCACCCTACACGAGACCATTCAGGCTGGGGAGGTGTGGTACCCAGTAGCTTGAAATGTAAGGCAGAGGGTTGGGTAGGAGAGGTGAGCTTCCAAAAGACGGCCACCTGAGCTCTAGATTGGCCTCGTAGTGGTGAGTCCTCGGTGACATAGTGGCAAAGCGGACTATCTTGTTGTACAGTTCTGCAGCCTCCCTAACTCCATCACGGCCACGCCCTGGAGAATCGGGCCATGGAGGGTGAGCTTTGGGAGGAGTACGCTAGCGGCAATGGCTACCCTAGCTTCAGGGATAATCTGGTCCTTTAGTCTATAAAGGATTCCAAGTTTCCCATGGATGGCTTTGGTGATTTGGTCTACGTGATTTTTTAGTGTGAGGCCTTGGTCCAGGGTAAGGCCAAGGTATTTGGTGGAGGTGACCACCTCAAGTTTTATACCCCCCCTGGACTGGAGTTGTAGAAGATGTGACCTCTCAGATCCCAGGGATCTAGGACCAAAGAGCATTACCTTTGTTTTGTTGGTGTTTAAAACCATTTTGTTCAGAGTGAGCCAGTCCTCCATCTGAAGGATGTCTTCTTGGAGGGCTGTCTCCAACTCAGGTAAAGTAGGGGAAGCTCTGTAAATGACCGCATCATCCGCGTACTGGATAACGCTACTGCTCCCGCAGTGTGTATGCAGATCATTTATGAACAGTGTAAAGAGAAGGGGGCCGAGGATTGACCCTTGAGGTACCCCTTCTTTGAGTGGAGCTAGCTTGGAGACTTTACTAGCAGAGCAATTGGTGATGTTTAATGTGTTAGAGCTAAGGATGATATCAAGAATATTGTCTCCTCTAGTGGGAGAGTTTACATGTTGCGTTAAATTTAACTGTTTACATGATCGATTAAATTTCTTACTATGAATGTAAGTTGCACTGCTAGTACTCCAATCAATGTCACTATAGTTAAAATCTCCCTAACAATAGTACATCACCTAGGTCACAAGTCTGCTCTAATTCATACTTAATGTCTTTGTTTACTGAGATGTTGGTAGTTGGGGGTCAGTAACATAGGTTGATCACTTTACTCTTTCTAGTACACTTTACTCTTGCTGTATCATTAATTACTTTTAGCCATATAGTTTCAGTGGTACAATGCTCTATTGAACAATGGGCTATGCTTCTAACAGATTTGTTTAACATCTGCTTGAGTTGCACCTATATTCCAGAGAACTGCGTGAGAACATTATAGTACCCATTCAAGGTGGGGGGGGGGGTGTAATGGATGACCCTGTATCCTATAGACCCATAAGCTTAACTGATAATATGACAAAATGATTTTTACAAAAAGATATTTTAAAAAGACTGGAGGAATGGGTTACTGTTAGCAGTATGCCTTTGGATTTATAAGTGTGTTTTTGGGCCGGGTTCTCAACCACAGATCATTGTTTCTCCCTTGCTCATATCATATGCAAATACATTAAAGTTCATAGATAAAAAAGCTTTGTGGCATTTATTAGCTTAACATTCCCCTTTGGCTCACTCACAGGGATTTTACTTTGGCAAAATTGCTTGATACACAAATTCTCCTAAATGTTATCCAATACTTATTTACGGGTACATGGACAAACATTAGATATACCACCTATGGATCTCTAGCAATTTTAAATCAAATCATGGAATTAAACAGGGTTGCGTCTTGGCCCCTTTGTTGTTCAACTTATATGTAGATGATTTTTTTAATACCTAGACCAAATTAAGTGTGACTCCCCAAACGTTTTGAACAAATGTGTCCCAGGTCTTGCACAGGCCAGTTTCATCACTGTAATGCGTCTATCACTTAGGGGCCTGCAGATGTTGCTGAATCAACTATATGATTTTTGAACATTATTTCCATAGAAGATAAATAATACAAGATTCAAATCTGTCAAAGCATATGTGTGCCTGGGAATTACATTTTCAAAAAAAAAAATATTGGAGTACTCATTTAAGCACTATGGTCAAATTATTGAACCAGGCTATGATGAGGTTGTTCAGATTTTATAGGCTCTATGGAGGAAACTTCATAACAGCTGCTATTAGAGTGGCAAATGTGTAATTAACTACAAAAGTGCTATGTGGTTGAAATTTGGGTCATGTTTAAAATGAACTTGATAGATAATAAAATGTACATTTTGGAAAGATATTCTTGGTGCACATATTGGCATTCCAGGCCAAACTGTCAGAGCAGAATTGGAGTAACCTTCCTTATCGACCATGGCAGAAACCAGACTATTTGGTTATTGGTTGTATATATTAAAGATTGAAAATACATGTTTATGCAAGTTAGCATACCAGGAACAGAGGAAATCCCAGTCTCTAGGTGTCAGTATGGGCTGGCTATCAGACTTACACAGAATTCTTGGAAAAACAGATCTAACTACTTTATTTGCTTTAACAGAACAGGGGATTATCATTAATTAATCTTATATTAAGTTGGTGGGATAAAGATTAATTGTAGAGGTTAATTAGAAAGACATAGAGCTTATAAAAACTACTAGATTTAGTCTATGGCTAGCTAATAATACGAGGGCACATGAGATTGAATCCAGTTTGCTCCTTAAAGAATTACTTTGAACAGCTGTATATACCTGATTTAGAGTCTCATGTTCGAGTCAGGTATGCTAACTGCAAGATACAAAGTGGAATCCAAAAGACTATAATGCCACTCTCTGCGGTTGTGGATTCAGTGTCCCAAAAGATTACGTTGAATTTTTTTTTCTAGAGTATGACAAACCCATAAGAAAATGGTTTAGATTATTTTTTGCAGACTCTCAAGCTCAACCCACGAAACAACTTATGTTACTCTTATCAGTCACTGATTACAAGCTTACAAACAGATTTGCAGATGTTTTAAACATGATTGCTAAAATGAGAAAAGCCTTTGGCAAGTAAAATTAACTCATTATACCCTGGGAGGCTATTTTGTATCAGGAGAATCAGTGGATGGTTCAGACTTCATACGGAGCTACTGGGTACAATAACAGAGGTTGTCTGAGTTTTTAATCCTATTGTTAAAAAGTTAGATCACTGAGTACATGTGAACTAACCTTTAGTCCATTAGGGATTTAGAGATTGTGGGCAATAGTTATTGGGACGGATGTAAAAAAACAGGCCCAAACCACCAATCTTTTAGGAATTTTGTCCATTTCCACTTATGCCTATCACTTATTAGTGAAGCTCATTACCCATGTACCAAATCATGGCTTGGGTTATATTTCCATAGCACTTAATTTTTGCATTTTATGATATCCTTGTAAGTAGAGTTCAAATAAGTACACTTGCACCTTCAGCAGTTATGACCTTCACAAAAATAGATAATGCTGTAACTACATTTTTATACAACGTATGTTCTATTTCTTGATATATGTTTTTAAAGGTATACTTTATGTATGTCTTAATATGTAATGGCAATTAATTTGCTTGTCATAAATAAAAGGTTACCTACCTGCCAGTCAAAAAAAAGTCTATTAAATGTGTTTGACAAGCCCTTCCTTCTGCTGTATCATGCTTTCTACTACATAGCAGCCATTAGTCTCCAGGAAATCTGTCAGTCTTTTTTGTATTATAGTTTTGAGTAGTTTGTTGATGGTTGATGTCCAACTAACTGTCCTGTAGATTCCTGGTTCATTCATTCACCTACTTTTGTGCAGTTTTACCACATCTACTGATCTTCATGCCATAGGTACTGCTCCAGTCTGTAAGTAGTAGTAGAAGAGGTGTGTCAGCCAGTACCTGCACCATTTTCTTCAGCACCCTGAGGTGCAGTCCATCTGTCCCTGGGAATTTATTTACCTCTAGTGCTTTGAGACCCCCTAAGCACCCTGTTCATGGCAATTGGTACCACACACAGTTCTAGCCCCCACTTTAGGTTTTGTACTAACTTTAATATATGGTAGTGGGTCCCCTTTTCCTTTGTAAAAACTGAACTGAAGTAATCATTCATTTTTTTCTACCTTGCTTTTATTGCCTTATGCCACCTCTCATGCTGTTTCAGATTGACAGTGCCTTCCTTCATCTTTCTTTTCTCCTGGATGTAGTGAAAGCAGGCCTTGCCTCCTTTAACTTTTTCTGGTATCCATAGCTTCTTATCAAACAATTAAAAAATGTGAGCATATTGGCCGCGGTTCACAAATGCTTATGTGCCATGCAAGGGCAGTGCGTAGGCATTCCCACAATCGAATGCCACATGGCGGTGCCCTGCACACCCCTCACAGTATTAATGGGTGCATTACCACCCTGCACAATGGATCCCAGGCTGGCTGTGAGGCACTGCACCAGGGGTGGGATGGGGCATGCCAGGGGAGCGCCTTGCTTGGAGTCCATTCACAATGGCACTGTGTGCCATTCTGGGCTGCATCCTCTGCACAGGGGAGACATAGATGTAGCCATTGTGCCCCCCTCCTGGTGCAGCCACTGGCCATGGCAAAGCATTCCTGGCCCCTTCCCCATGCCATCCTAGCCCCATGGAACAGAGGGGGGCTGGAGTGGCTGCCTGGGCATTTGTCTAGTGTCCCTGTGTGGACACAGTACACAGGTCTGAAACCCCCTGCACTGCGGCTCCACTAGCGGATTGGGTATGGGCATCCTATTGGCTACCTACCTGTGTCCGCCAATCCACCACTGTGCACTAGCATGCCAGGGGGGAGGGTCTGCAGATTGGAAGTGTGTGGTGGCCGGTGATCGTGAATGCCGGCCACCACACATCTGTCCCTGGGTGCAGAGCCGCGTTGGCAGGTTACACGCGTTTTGCATGGGAAACATGCCGTTTGAGAATCACAGCCATTATATCTATAGCATACACAATAGGAAAGTGCAATGCATTTTAACAAAAGGGTGCTGCTACCATTAATGTGCCTATAAAACCAAAATTAGTCATTGCAAAGTCTGAATGGGCCATTGAAACAGTTTTATCTTCTCTGTGTAATAAAGCTGATGTGTTCCATGGTCAGAAATGCTTACTGTGGAATATGGAACATATTTTTTTCTTTATTTGTAAATAGAATTCACCATGTGCCTCCCATTTCATTTGCTGGACTCTCAGGCAACCTTGACATGTTAACTGAAAAGTGGTGTAAGGTATTTCTTGTATTGATTAAATCAGCACAGTGGCACACAAGGGGCAATTTTTTTTTGGGGGGGGGTTCTTGCCACCTTCCCCTTCCCAGAATTAATTTGCCCAATTCATTTTTGAAAACATTTTCTACATTTTTGTGGGGGGAAGGGTACCCTGAGGGCCCCCCCCTTAATTTGCCTAAGAATCAATACAAGAAAGACCTTATTTATACCACACTTCAGTTTTGATTTTTCTCCTGATCATCCTGAAGCTACTTTGGCTTATACGCCACATATACAGAAATTGCTAAAACCATAAATCACATATTGCTTCCAAAGCAGAGATATCGTCTTCTACACCCTGACATGCTACCACTAAGTGCCAAGACAACAGTGTTTTTTTTCCTAAAGCTTCTTCCAGTAGCATTCAGACATAAAAGCTACAGCACTGTTTTGTAGAAACAAAGTTTGATCTCATATGGAAATGATATGTGCTGTAGTATACTGAAAAATATGTTGGAGTTCTTGGACAGTATATTTAGTCTAGAAATAGACAGTAAAATACATACTGTAGTTGTCTTTGGCTGAGCATATGCACATCATCTACAATAAGCAATAATAGATTGCTAGCTCCACACAGCTGGTTATTTTAGTGCCTCCGAATGAGGGCATCTGATTTGGATGGAAGTTTACCCTTTAATCTCTTGACCAGAACATCTGCTTTTAGACTGCTGGATTATTTCAGACTTTAAACTGTGATGTTGGACCTTAATACCAGTTGATGACCCTCACAAGTTTCTAACATCCTCTGTCTCCACGGGCTCACAGCAGAGTATGTTTCTTTCCAACAAATTATTTGTCTTTTTTTTTTTGTTTTAATACTGTATCATTTCAAACCCCCTCTTTGTTTTGTTTAGTTACTGTGTCCGTCTTAGTTTTAAATTAAGAGTATTTTGTTGTAAATTCACTTCAGCAGTGAAAATAGCACAAAACACATTTTATAGTTTAATTCTATCTTAACTCCTTCCCCATATGTTTGGTAGCTGATGAAGAATTGTTTATCAGTCTAAAATAGCATGACAGTTGTTTGTTCCACCAGTACTCCTTCCCCAGGCATGTCTCACCTCTGGGGTCATTATGCCTCGCTGTCTTCCAGACTTATCTCTCACTACCACTAATGATCTCCAGGATCCCCATGCTGTCTGATGTCTGTGTCCACAGTATCCCATCTGAGGGACACCCCTATTGTTGCCAAGAGAGAAAGTGCCTTGAGACTGAGGTTATCAGTTGGGGGAATGATGAGGTTGTGCTGAGGGGGCTGGTGGTATGTGGGACATAAGAGGTGTCATCCAGAGTGCCCATCTAGAGAAATCATTTCCCTATTCTTGTCCCTTCATCTCCCTTCCTCCCTCCATCCCTCCACCCACCATAGCCCACACATCCATGGAAGGGGGGGGTGTCTAATGACTCATGGTCACCAAACGGCCAGAAGCACCACCACCACTTCACCACCAGGAGTTGTTCACCCAAGGATGTGATACTTCACCCTTCCCTGGGAGATGAGCAGTTCTCTGGACACTTTTGTCCTCCCTGCTGTTCTCTGATCCTGTCATCCCATTCTCGGGGCACAAACATGAGTTATTCGCATGCTGAGCATGTACCCCGCCACTTAACACGATGGAGCCAGCATACATGTATTTTAATAACAACTGTAATAAAAGGTTATGTTTTACATTTCAACTTTACTGTCTGCAGACTGCTTTGACACTAGACAAGATGTTTTTGATGCGAACATGATAGATGCCATATATTACATATCTATAACTAGGTACTGCATTATCATGCCTTGGAGTGTGCTAGAGGTAATTTGGTAATGTTAGGAAGTTGTAAAGAGGCCAAGTTCTAAAAAGTGACAGATATCATGACATTGTTGTTTTTGGCTTTAAACCCAGTGTACTTCTTAAAAAGTGATACATCCCATTGTACTCCAGATAGCTGTGCTGACCTGAGACATCCCAGTGACTGCAGCAGGTACCCTTGGGTTCCATGCTACAAAAATGCAGCAGTGAAGCAATGCTGGGGACAGGACATTGCTGGTTTACCTGTTAGGGGACAAACATGGGTATAGACACCTACATGGAAAAAATATGATCCAACGTTTAGGTAAAGAAGGAAAGGAATATGGCTTTATATTGTCCTTTTCTGCAAAGTGTATCCCAAAGTGTTTTACAATCTAGAACAGGAAAGACAATACATTTGCTAGCTAGCATGTCAGGCACATGGGGAGATCCAAACAGCACAGAGACAGACTAGAGAGAAATTGAAGAGAGGTTAAGCACAGGGAGGTTTAATGACTTGCTCAAGGTCCCACACTGATTACATGGCAATAGTGGGAATTGAGCCTAGGTGTCTGGGTCTTTGGTTTGGTGCTCAAACCACTGGGCTTCACTGCCTTCTATAACACATACAATATATCAGATCCACCTTAACATTTCCAGGGACCCAGCACAGAGAATATAACCTCCTCCTGTTGGCAGCCTCGTATAGGACTTTACTTGTAATGAAGGAGCAACATTACCAATGCAAGCAAAATCAGAAAAAAAAGATGAAGGCATTTTATGTATTAAATGCACTTGAAGACATCTTGTGTTTTTTTGGAGTTATGGATTGTAGACAGAGCTGGAGATATTGACTGCAAACCTTACCTAGCTAATCACTTTGATGAATTCCATTGTAATATTTTCATTAGCTTCTGTGTTTATTTTGTATGCAGCAGTGGAAGCAATAAAACACATTAAATATTGACATACAGAAAAGTAAATACCAGTCTAACATTAATATTCTGTGTTAATCTATCTAGTTTGCACAGGAGAATAGCAGTCTGAAATCACAGTGCATTAATATCTTTAACGAGCAAGTCTGATTTAATCAGTGTTTTGTTTAAATGCCATAGTGCAGGTAAAATGTGTCCAACATCAATAATTACAAGACTACAACAATCCAGGCATATGTTCAACCACATACTGTTAAAATAATATTTCCATCAAAATTTAATGTAATGAGCCAGTTTCATCGACTGCAGAAAATGTGTATTGTTTTAATCAGTATTTTCGAGAATCACTTGAGAGATTCCAGCCACGTTAAAAATAAGTTGTTATAAGGCCAGCATATTCAAAAATCATGTTAACTAGTGCACAAAGGGCTGTATGCTAATGTAACTGTGCAAGGCACACAAGGAGGCATATTAGAAATCTCACACAAACACCCTGTGCTGTGTGAAGAGGTTTCTTTAATTTATTTTTATAAAGGTTTTTTTGTTTTTATAAAGGTTTTTATCCTCCAGGCCTGAGTGGGCAGGCCATCAGCCCTGTCCCTGCCAGCCTCCCAACCAGCTGCTACCTCCCCTAAGGACTGGCCTGTAGAATCCACCACAGATATCCTCCATGGTGGGGTCAGGAGGGGGAAGGCCACCCTTCCTCCCCTAGGGACACACATCAAGATTGCAGGCCTAGATCAGCAGGCAGTGGTGCCGTTCAGGGCTAGTGGGCATGGTTTTTCAAAGCCTGCTCAGCCTGTTTTCCACATTTCTTTTTCCCAACCCCTTCTGTGGCCAGTGCACAACAGTGCATGCCACGTGGAGGCACAGAAACACTGTGTCAGACCGTAGCCCCTCCCTTCATGCCTTCCTGTTTGCACTGCCACAAAGCCTCCATCAGGTGGAAGTTGACAGTAGAACAACAAAGCCTCCTTCACCCAAGAGAGGTAAGTAGTCCCTGGAGCACTTGTTTCTCTCCTCCCTGGCCATCCCCCATCAACCTGAGTTTGTTCCTGAACTCAGGTCACTAGCATGCCGGCAGGAGAGGTGCACAGCTCCTCAGCCCTCTGTGCTACTAGGCTAGCTATGTTGGATGTTTTATTATTGTTGATATACTGTGACATGATTTTTGGAAAGGCATATTTAAATATTTTCAGTATCTATCTGTATCTTCAGTGTCTGTCTGTCTGTCTGTCTGTCTGTCTGTCTGTCTGTCTATCTATCTATCTATCTATCTATCTATCTATCTATCTATCTATCTATCTATCTATCTATCTATCTATCCCGCCTGCCAGTTCACACCAAACCAAAACCCTAACTCCTCCTGATCATGAGCACAAAATGGAGTCCCTGGTGTGCTATGCTAACAACCTTGCAGAAAGCAGTTAGTGTGGCACAACCAGCATAATGTCCAAGCCCTATCCTGTGATATTCAAGAATACCATGTGTAGGCCCCCTCTGGGAGCTTACTCCTAGTCAGGCCCAAGTTTTGCTTGCCTGGTCTCTGGGGCCCCCTGCTGATTGGTAGGGTGGGGAGGCCAGTGGTTTTATAAGAGAGGGTTTTTATTTATTTATTTATTTAGTTAATTTTTGTTGACCGGGTAAGTGCACTAGACAAATCCTGCCTATTTTCAGGCACGACCCGGGGGAGGGGGATACAGATGAATGCCAACTGACCTTGAACCAGATTAAGCTGTTGGTGGTAATTTTAGTGCATGAGGGAAATTTTGGCCAGGACACTGGGGAAATTCCCCTACTCTTTGTAGGTGGAGCCTTTGCTGCTGGCTGCATGATGGCCAGTATGCGTGAACCCTTGGAGGAGATGGACGTCGGGAGTACAGGGGAGTGGGCCTCCTCTCCTGTGCTTGTAACACTTGAGGCTATTGAAGAGCAACTTGATGTGGCCACTGTCTGTGCAGACACTATAATTGAAACTGCTACTGCGAACGATTTTGATAATAAGGAGAAGAAAGAAGACACTGACTTTAATATTGCTGATTTCTCCTGCTCTGCTCTCTAGTGGAGCACCGCCAGCATTGTTTCTTCAAATGCAGCAGCTAGATTCCAGGATTGCAGCATTAGTGCAGACGCCACAGTGATTGATTCCCAAGAGACGCCATGAAGTAAAGCCCTCTGCTGACACGACACGGGCTGACGGATTCCACAGTTGCTTCCGCATTAGCACGCTGCCACGGACAAGGCTGGCAGTTTTTCGAGGTCTGTCTCTGTCGTAGTTTGCAGCTCGCGCTCAACCCCAGAATGACATGCATTCGAGGCAGTATCGGCAGAACGCTGCTCGAAAACAGTAAGTGGTGCACCTAAAAACCGAAATATGACTATCACACACCAGAATTCTGACACAGAGATTTTTTTCTTCTCGGCTAATAAAGCCCCTGGATGGACTAAACGCGGTGGGGTTTCAATTACAAGGAACAAACATTCTTCTATGAGTTTAGACACAGTTAGTGACCCTAAGAAATCGTGGTCACCTGAAAAAGCACTAGAAAGTGCTGGTTGGGAAAAAGGGAAGGGGTGTCTGGACTCAGACTTACAGGACCCAACATATATAAATATGCTACAGAAAGCAACTACCATCAAGCCTTCTGCTACAACTAAGAGCTCCAACGAACCCCGGGTGTTGATTTATCTTGTGGCTTTTCTGAACTTGATACTGCAACTCTTACCCCTACTGCCACTGATATTGACACTAATGATAGGGAGTTTTCTTTTAAATCAACGTTGCCTATTGTTAAAACTGTTGATAATTTGTCTAATACTAATGACACTCCTGTTGTTCCTTCTGGAATTACGATTCCATTAGGTTCTAAACCTACCCCAGTTTTGCAAAACTCAGTGGATAATTGTTCAGGTCGTCCAGCCGGTTTTAAACTGGCTGATTTGTTTAATCCTAAAGGAGAACCAGCACCCAGGCAAAATGCTGTCCGGTTACTCTATAAAGGGGTGTTGGAGGAAACACTGGACCGGATGCATATTGCTAAAAAACTACTAAAAGGGTCCATGAAATTTTTTTATTCAGAGATTTTTGCTCTGATTAGTTTAGGAAATTCCAATTTTGATGTTAGTTTCAAACAAGTTTCTGGTTTAGACAGATTTTGGGCTCAGTATGAAACACTCCAGACCTCTCCTACCTGGTCCCCTTTTCAAGCCATCCCATTAACCAAACCAGCTGTATGGAATATTACAATTATATTTAAAAATGAAGGGGTAAATATAGAAGACATTCTTTTTTGGTTAAATAAAAGATGTGAGGTGTTGAATAGGCCTACACCTACGTTGGATAGTGAACAAATCTGGGACGGGAGCTGGAGGGTCCGAGTTAAACTGTATTCTACTAATACTGGACCCAAACATTTACCTAGTTTTTTTATTTAGGTAAAGACAAAGGGCTTATCTTTATGCTGGACAACCCAAGTCTTGTTTTAAGTGTGGTTCACGACTCATCTTAGTTCTGCTTGTGATACACTGAAATGTAGTCATTGCTTGATTATGGACATACTTCTAGTGCCTGCTTAAATCCCTTTAAATGTAACCTTTGTGAAGGTATAGGCCATGCTTATGGTCGTTGCCCCTGGGCATCCCATAATAGGGACGATTGTCCTTCCCATGATGGTTTAATTACCATTGCACAGCAATTACAAGCACAAAAGGCTGCTGCTTGAGATTTGGAAAGTGACTTTCCTTCTTCTTCTACAGTAACAGTTCTTAAAGAGTCTTCTGTGGTTACTGTTCAAAATCCTCAAGATCTGCCTCCAACAACTGTAACTCCCGTAGAAGGAGTCCCTCCTTCTGTTTCTGATGTTTCTTCAAAGATTGCTGACACAAATGTTTCAGATGTCATAATGCCCCTCCCCCACAATCTGCTTCTGATGCGGATTCCTCTGGTTTTATTTCAGTTACCCATAAGAGAACTAGGAAAGGCCTAGCAGTGGTTAGTCGAGGCAAGGAAATTAAAGCTTGTACTTGGCAGTCTAATAATAAATTTGCTGTTTTAGCTACTGATTTATCTGATAGGGATTCTGGTGGGGATGATACAGACACTTCCTCAGTTCGATCTTGTCCGGATATGGAAGGAGGTACAGACGTAGACCCAATAGCTAAACGAACCCGACAAAGTCAAAGGAGTAAATCACCTATTGGCTCCTAAATGGCTTCTTTATCGATCTGTTCTTTAAATGTGAATAGTATTAAAGGTCAGAAGAAACTAGGGGGTGTTTTTCTGACAGTTAAAGACCTCAAGTGTGATATTGTTTGTTTAGTGGATACAAGATTAAAAATCCATGGTGAACTACATCAGGCCTCTAGGGCATGGACCAGTGGCCCTTCTTTTTGGTCATCAGGATTCGATACTTGTGATGGTATTGGTATTTTATTCTCCAATACAGAATTTCATGTTTCTAGATTGGTTGATATTTTACCAGGCAGAGCTATGATGTTAGATTTTACTTATAATTTGGAGAGATTTCGATTAATTGTAGTTTATGCCCCACAGACAAAAGCTCAACGAGTCTCTCTTTTTCATTCAGTTAGACCATTTTGTATACCTCAAGGTTACTTCTCTGGGTTGGGATTTCAACTGTGGTTTGCATCAAACTGATAGAGGGTTAAAACTCCCAAACTTTTTGTGATTCAGTTGCTTTAAAAGAAATTGTATCCATGGCTCAGCTTATTGATGCTTATAGGTATTGTCATGATACTGGTGGCTTTACTTTTTTAAGGGCCTCACGAACTAGAATTGACTTTATATTTTGTCTAAAGTCCTAATACTTCATTCTTGTCAAACTGTGGGGTAGAATTCTGATCATGTTGCTCTTTGTGCATCATTTTCCTGGGATACTGCCCCTCGTTGTAAAAAAGAATAGTTACGTTAATGATTCCTTTTAGAAGATCCCCAATTTTGAGGTTGTATGGCGAGAGAATGTGCAGCGTGACTATCAGTAGTGGATTTTATGATAATGGTATGGATTGGTGGAAGATTCAAAATTAAGATGGAAACAAGTTTTTCAAAAAGGCGTAGATACCCAGAATAACAAATATTTGAAATATTTAACTCTGAGACAACAGTTACAGCATTTGATTTCTTTAGCTGATACTACTTGTAATGATTATAGTAAACAAATTGAAGTAATTTGTACCCAGATGAGAAAATTGCAATATGATCGAGCTAGCTCTTTAGGACAAGAAGCTTGATTTGGTACAAGAACATATAAAGGAAGTCTAGATCCCTTTCCGCATGTAAAAATCGAGTAGATTCTAAATTAATTCGGTCCTTAAGATCTTCTACTGGGACTTAGCTACGTCGCCTGAGGCATTGGTTGAAATTGTTGAACAGCATGTTTTTAGAATGTTGGGTAGTGAGTCTGAATGTGAGACCGCTGAGGATTTTTTGAATCCTTTACATCTCCCCCAACTCTCCACATTGGAGCAGGATGTGTTAACTGCTGATATTGTGGAGCAAGAAGTAGGACAGGCTATTGATACTCTGTGTTTGCATTCTGCCCCCGGTTCAGATGGTCTCACAGCAAAATTTTATAAAACCTTTTCTCCTGATTTGGTTCCAGTTTTGACCTTACTATATAATGAAATGTTGGCCTCCGATTCTCTGACCAAAACAATGAAGGAAGCCATTTTAATTTTGATTTTTAAAAAAAGGTGATGCCACTGACTTAAACAATTGGAGACCACTTAGTTTATTAAACGTAGATTATAAAATACTTGATAAAATCCTGTTATCTAGATTGCTGAAAGTAGCCATTCACATAAGTCCAGTCCAAACGTGTGGTATTCCAGGAAGATACCAACACGACAATCTAGTTTTATTACGTGAATTATTTGCTTTAGGTGAAAGACAGGTTGTTTCTGGATGGGTACTGGGTTTAGATCAGGAGAAGGCATTCAATAGGGTTTCTCATAATTATTTGTTTAAGGTTTTAAAGGCCTTTGGTTTTCCTGTAGTGTTTCTTTCATGGATTCAGACTTTATATAAGGGTGCATTGATTATACCTAATGTAAATGGTTGGTTAGGAAATTCAGTTCTCTTGTTCGTGGGGTTAGAAAAGGATGCCCCTAAGCCTGTTATACTTTATGATTTTTATATTGACACTTTGGTAAGAGCACATTACTTTGCCCCAAATCATAGGCCTGAAAGGAATTCCTCTTACCGCCAATTAAACTGTTAGCTTATGCTGATGATTTGGTTCTGGTGGTAGATAAATGTACAAAGCAAGAGGCTCTGGTCCAGGTTCTTCGGGCCTTTTCATCAGTTTCTGGATCCAGAATTAATTTTGATAAAAGTACTGGTGTTCCTATAGGTCATACTTCTCTCCCAATAAATGGCAATTATGCTGGGATTCCTATTAAAGTTGATGTATTTAAATATTTAGGGATTTATTTTGGACCTGGTGATATGTTGTCTTATAACTGGCTTATTGCCTTAAATAAGGCTGAAGGCTTAATTGCAGGATGGAAACAGGCCTTGATTGGAAAAAGAGAGTTGTTTTACTTAAACGTTGGTTATACCTTATTTTTGTATCTTAGTTATGTATTTCCCCTTCTTCTGTGTTTTTTACCAAGTTATATGGGATATTTGTTAAGGGTTTTGGGGTCTAGACTGAACCCTATAAAATGAAATTTAACTTATAGACCCATACGGGAGGGTGGGGTAAATATGATTCACCCTGTTGGTTTCTTTTATAGTTTATTTTTTAACTATAATTTTGGAAAGGCTCTCAAGCCAGGGGAAGTAGTTTGGAAACCTTATCTTATGTTATGGTTTTCGTTCTTGTTTAGTTAAATGGGATTCAGGACAAAAAAATACTATTTCTCGGTCATTAGATATACCATTATATGGAAAGGAAGGCTATAAGATGGCTTTATCTTGGGGCTTTTCCCTCAGGATTTTTGTATTTTGTCAAGGTGTATGATATACTGATAAGATATGGAGACGAGAGGCCCAGGAAGCTGTAGTATTCTTTCTGTCCTTTGAATCATTTTTCTTGGATTCTTCAACAGCTTCAAATCCTCGCTACCTCCATACGCTTGGGACATGGTATGGTTAAGTAATTATGACAGGTTGGGGTTAAAAGTAATTATAAGCATAAAGCTTTGAATGCCTGCTTTTGCCCCAGAGATCATTGTCAAGAGATCCTAGAAACTCAGCAACATTTGTTTCTTGACTGCGCTCTTCTTTAGTTATCTGGTCTAGTTTGGCTACAGTATGGTCAGAACCCTTATTTCTCCATTTAACTTATGAACAAATTATGTTTTGTACAAATGCTAATTTAAACACCAAATTCCATGTTGATACTTTATATGTGGTTTTGCCTTATTAGATATTATATATGGCAAGCAAGATGCATGTTAGTTTTACATCAGAAATTCATTCCTAAACATGAAATCATTTGTAATATCTGTAAAGCTCTCTGTTCAGTTAAAATGCATGATTTTCAAGTTTACAGCAGACATCAATTTCATCTTCTGTGGCGTAATTGTGATTCTTTGACTAATGATTGTTAATATTTGTATGTTTATTATTTTATGTTACTTCTGTTTATGAACTTAGTTTACTATGTATAGGATGCTGTCAATTTTCTGTAATGAAGTCCAACCTTCTAATAAAATACCCCTACTCTTTTCGATAAGTGCCATGGGATCTTTAACATCCACCTGAACTACCACCAATCCAGGCAGATGGGACCTTGGTTTAACGTCTCATCCGAAAGATGGCACCTCAGAAGTGCAGCACCCCTCTCATGCTGCACTACAGTGTCAGTACTGGGATATTAACCCAAGTGCCAGATGTGGGAACTGAACCCACAGCCCTCTGATCTCCCAGCCTCAGAGGCGAGTTTGCTACCTACTGAGCCACTGACACTTGATATTTTGATGCCTTTGAGGATGGAGCAAGTGGGAATAGGAAGGAGTCGGGAGTCTCAGCCAGTTTTTGGCCAGAGGGTCAAGGTTTGGGGCTGGAATTGGGCCATCGCCACCCTGTCCCACCACCCTCAAAGAGTAGCACCTGGAGACGTCGGGACTGAAAGGGTGCTTCTGGGCATGTTCTGATGTTGGAAACCACAATGCCATGTTTGGGGAGCCAGGGCCTGAGGGGAAAAGGAGCCTGAAATGTGACCCCTGGCACCGGGGCAGGATGGCATGGAAGGATCCCTGCAGGTTAGGCCTAGTGGTTGCCACAGGGTCCCAGTGCGTGGGTCGGTGGTGGCGGCTCAGCCCACTGGGGATGCAGTGGTGGCTGCCTGTATCTCTTCACCATTAAGGGTCCTGTGTTCACCTGTGTGTCTGGTCAGAGGCTCCTTGGAGTACCTGGCTGCCCCAGCTGTCAGCGTGGCTCAGTTGGTAGCACATCCACCTCTGGACCAGAAGGTCATGGGTTCTTGTCTCACACCGGGATTGGACTTGCACCTAAAAATTGCTGGCATCCGAGTGCAGTATTGGGGGGTGCTGTATTGCTGGGGTGTGCCGTCCTTTGGATGAGACATTAAACCGAGGTCCCTTCTGCCCATCCTGGTGTTGTCCTGGTGGGTGTCCAGGTGGAAGTAAAAGAACCCAGGGCACTCTTCACAAAGAGTAAGGAACATTCCCAGTGTCCTGGCCAACATTCCCCTTCCCATAAACCGGTTCATGCAATTATCCAGGCTGTGTGTGGGTGATGATGTGCAATATGGCTGCCACCACACATTCAGTCACTTCACTACCAGTCTAGCATTGCTTGTAAAGTGCTTTGGATGTATGAAAAGTCCTATATAAATGCCGATTCTTCTTCTTTATCTTCTTTTCCTTGAGCACAGACCCAGCACCGCAGGTTTTGTGGTTCCACCATGCTTTGGGCTGTTCCCATTGGCTGTCACTGCGCATGCTACTGTTGTTCCAATGAGGTCTTCACCAATAATTGCTTGGCTCTAGTGCCACCCCTCACCCAGTCCCTTTGTGTAACCTATATGTTATATGGGGCCAGCATCAAATGAGTGAGTGAGGAGGGTATGCCACTAGAGTCAGGGCTGCAAGGGTTTTGGAAGTGTTAGCTAACACTGTGCAAGCAGACTGTTTATATTTTCAAAACTATTTCAGTATACCAATGTAACCTGAATGCATGCTTGCACCCCTCATTCACATTTTGTAACAGTTTACCACTGCACTAACAGTGCTTTTGAATATGCCACTAGACATGCTAACCGACTAACTAGTTGAACATTCGGTCCTCCTTGATGCAGTACCACAGTGGCCATGTTAAACAAGAAACTAAAGTTCATATTGTTACAGGAATATCAGTATAATTTTCTACATTTTATTTTCAGTTCTAATTTCAGCATAATCTGGTGTTAGAATAATACATTTACAGAAAAGAGACTATGGTTGACAACATATAAGCAATATAATGTATGGGACAGGCTTATTACGATCAAAAATCAGCCAGACTATAGCCTTGTAATACAATCGCTGTGATGTCAGAGTGTTGTTAACCCTCTTGAGTATGTCATAGCAAAGGGATTACAAAATGGAACGCCAGCAGAGAGCAGTACTCTTTAACAAGAATGTCAATCGCTAGTCCCTGCAAGCAGTTCAAATGAGAATTCCATCCTGGCAGTTAGAACTTGCAGGAACTAACAATTGTGATGGCATTCACCACAGCTCTTAACAGTGAAAATACCAAATGATTGCTCGGTATCCCATACACAATAAAAGCTAATGTATGGGTTTTGATCAGTAACCATGCTGGAATCACTTCTTGAGGTTACCGTGACAACTGAAAACCTCTCAAGCTTCGCTTTCGAGGTTTACAAAGTTGTCATTGTAACCTCTTGAAGTGACTACAATGAGGTTACTGATCAAAGCCCATACATTATGCCGGCCTGGTGGCGCTGAGGGTTGAGGCATGGTCATTTGCACCTCTTGCCATGCCGGTGACCGGTGTTCGGGAATGAGCACAGGTCACCAGGGGTTGGCAGGGGAGGAGAGGGATCGAGTGTCCGATGGACAGCTCTCCCTCTCCAGGGTGGGGGTTTACAACAGTCGTCTGGCGACTGCTCTTCGGCGGAGGCTGGGGACAGAATTCATGCTGTGCTCTGGAGAAAGTTGGGGGCAGATGCCAGGAGGGAGCACATGCGGACGCATGTGCGCTCTCCTCCATTGGTGTCTTTGCATGCCTGCCGGCCCGGGGAACAAGAAAAGAGGAAATACGGCACCTTGCTGTGCGGCTTGATGTCTGTGCAAGATCTCCGGCTCGGGGGGGGGAGGCACACCAGATCTGGATCCATGTGGGTGGGTGAAGTTGGGGGCTCACCACCACCCCGCTGTGGGGGGCAAGCCGCAGGAGATAAAAAGGCGGACCCTGTGGAGTGCAGGAGGACGTGCAGAGGCCAGATATCCCAGGAGGAGTTGCCAGGGCAGAAGGGAAGCAGACAAGATAGGCCTCAGGAGGAGAAAATAATAATTAAAAAAACAAAACGACATACATTATCCTCTATGTGAAATATGCTGTTTTTAACATTTTCATTTTCAGTAATTTAATACAATGCTTCATTTTCTTTTTTTTAACTCAGCTTTATTAAAAAACATTAGTCGCGCATGAAATCTGTCATAGTGACTCTCCCACCCTAGACTGGAGTGCTCCCAGACAAGAGTTTGCATACTAGAGGGGTATTTCTGTTGTAATACACCTATCACTCATTCAAATCCACAGCCATAAAAGCAATAGTAGACTAAACCATATAAAGCTAAAGTACACGGAGAATAATTAGGAACAGGGTACCATTTCTCACATACTGTCTACCCAGCTGGGTTGGCTACTGAAATAAATTCATTCAACATCACTCATAACTGCTTTCTGATGTTTTGTAACTTTGCTCCCTCTGCACGCCCCTCCCCTGTGTTGCACCTGGAAATGAGCCTCGGCTCCATGTGCCTTGCCTGGTTACCAATTTCTACATAAATAAATCAATAATCAGTAAATAAATAAATAAAACATCACTTTGAATAACAAATTAACTGAATAGGACTGGTCCTAGATTGGGGAATACACATATTGCTTCATTGCTTGCAAGAAGCAGGGCATATAGCCATGGGGGGGGGGCGGGGTACTTCATTTTCAGTTCACATTTTACCATAGTGGGGATTTTTGGTCTTATGCATTTGGACCAGTAACTTTACTGACATAAATTTCATTATAAACAGCAATTTGTGCAGGGAAGAAATGGTCTTGTCTGGAAATTTCCCCAACAGGAAAATTTTGTGGCACCTTTACTACCTTTAATGTGCAAAAAGCAGGTTATGTCATGCATGTAGGAAGCAGATCATCTGACAAACCTGGGTACAAATCCAAGGCAAGGCCCTTGAGCAGAACTGTAAGAGAAGAACTTCCCTGCCTTTGGTCCACCATCCACCGCACCCACCCAGAGGGAGACTTTAGAAGGGCATAAATGGGGATCCTCTCTAATAACATACTGTATCCAAAGCTTTGTTATATACAACTAAATGTTATTTTGAAATGCATTTATCCAAATGCATGGTGTTACTTCATTTTCCAAGTTAAGTACTTCAACATTTTCAAAACAAAAAACAGAAGCAATAGCTGTGTAAAAAAACATTTACTGTGTGCAAAAACCAGTCAAGTTTGAAACAAAGTTAGCTGTGGAAAGCTATTGTAGCTACCTCATTAGTAGGGGGCTATTAAAGCTGTTATTTCATCCTCTGCCATCTGGACCTGCAAAGGGCTAATTTACAAGGTGAGTAACTGGTTCCTGTGTGTCTAGCTGCCATGGGTATAAAAAGGGTATAGTATTCTTTTTAGATCAGACTGCAGAGCGATTGAGATTGGAGTTTGGTAAGGTGGTAAAGTAACAGCGGGGAGCTCTTAGGGGTTCCACTCTGTTTGCAACTCTGGCAGTGACCAGCATGGGGGATGGGAAGGCTTGCCAGGCCCTTGGAGAGGAAAAATAGGTCCTGAGCTGGGGGGGTGGGGCATTGTTTTCCTGGGCCGAGTCAGGGCAGCCATTCTGCACTCTGAAGATGACTGAGGGGAAGTAGGAGCCTGGAGGAGGTTTCCCCCAAAGAGAATCATTCAGAAGGCTTTACACTAGGTCTCGATACTGAGTAAAGACCTCAAAGGTCAGTAGCAGTGTTGGGTAAGTTACTTTTTCTATTACTTTCTATTACTTTTGAAAACCTTTTCCAGAAAGCTCTGTGCAGTCACTAGCAAGGATGGAGAAGTACTGGAAGATGTGATACACCTTAGAGTAACATTTACTTATGTCTGTTTATACAAAAGAAATACATAACTCTAACTGATTACATTTATTTGAAAGTAACTAGTAACTAACCTAATACTTTCAAAAAATGTAATCTGTTATAGTTATTTATTATTTTTGTATTAAAAGAAATACGTAACTATAATTGTAAGGTGTATTACTTTTTCTAGTACTTCTCCATCCTTTCTAGTGATCACACAGAGCTTCCTGGAACAAATTTTTAAATAAAATAGAAAGTAATAGAAAAAGTAACTTATCCAACACTGATCAGTAGCAATAATTGCCAGGCAGAGGCTGAGATGTAACAGCTCCCTCCTTATCCAGGAGTCCAGATTCTGGATATAAACTGTTGATTGGTTACCTCCGTGGAGCGCTCCTCCTCATTGGCTCCTAGAGCAAGCTGATTCGAACTCCAGCCGAAATCTGCCACAAGGCTCCTTATCTGTATTTTGTATACCTAACTTTGTCCCTTCTCCCCTCCCCCAACCCTGGGGCTCTTTAAATGCTCTTGCTGCACCTCAGACTCCACTCTTCAGTGCAGCTTGTCCAATCGAATCCCAGCAGTATTCGTCCAAGACATAAGCCCTAATTTTCTCTTCCTTCATCTCCGCCACATCTGCTGCCTGCCATCAATCCTAGTAGCCCAGTCCTCCTGTCTCTTACTAGTACACCTAATCCCCACTTCTCCACTACTGTTCCCCCTTTCCTCCATGTCTAAACTCTCTACTCTCTCACTGCTCCCATAATCTCCCATCTCACCGTGCATATGGATCTCTCCATCCAGACCATGTCATCCAGCTTCCCTCTCTTCCCACACATCTCCCTCCTGTTTCTTTTACTTACTTACCTTCCCTCCCCATCATCCCCTCCTTCTTGTCCCCTTCCCCACTGCTGCCCCAACCCTTCTCTCCCCACTCCTCACCCCCTCCACCAGCTGCCTCTATCCCTTACTGTCCACCCCATGCCATCCTATCCCCTTCTCTCTTCTCCTCACCTGTGTCCCACCCTCTACCCTCCCCTTTTCCCCATTTCATTCACCCCTCACTGCTCCCTCCAACTTCCTAAACCTCGATCCTCTCTTCCAGTGCTTAAACCTCTATGCCCCGCCCTCTGTGCGCTGGTCTGGCAGATCAAAACACCCTTCACTCCTTACTCTCTCCCTCCTCCTCTTGCTCCTGGCTGGTAACATTTAACCAAACCCTGGCCCCTCAGTGCCTCAACCTACCATCTCCTCATCCACTGCCCTCCAGGGACAGCCCCCTTGCCAGACCTCATTTTCACTTCCCAAGGACCTCTACATTTTTCATCTTAACACTAGGAGCCTCCTCCATAAAATGATGCCTTAAATGCATGGTTCACCCAACACCACCCTGACATACTCTGCATCCCAGAAACCTGGCTATCCGCCAAAATTCCTAACTCCTCTCTTGCCATTCCTGACTACAACTTTTTCCATCAGGACAGAGGTAGGTGAGGTGGGGGAGTAGCCCTGTACATCAGGCAATCCGTCTCATGCTCCATTATTTTCAAGGAATCCTGCCCTTCCTCTGATGAATTCATCTTTGCTCACTTATCTTTTCCCTCCTCCACCCCCCTTTACATAGGTGCTCTGTATGCCATGCTGAAGACCTCGTCTGACTCCCTCGTCAAGGCCATCTCTTCTATCTCCTCCAGCACATCCAATGGTGAACTCTTGCTATTAGGTAACTTCAATCTAGACTGGCTGTCCTCATCCACCAAGATTACCACCCTAAAGATAGAAGCCCTTAATCTCTTCCAGCTAATCCAGGAACCAACTCCCTTCTGGACTGGATTTTATCCACCCATTCCCACTGGATCTCAGCCTCAGGCATCCTCTCTGACACCCTTAGTGACCACTGTATTACTTATTGCATTTGCAAAATCTACTCACTCCGCAAATTCATTTGGGCTCGCTCCCTCCACTCTCTCAACGAATCTGCCCTGCAGCAAGATCTAACAAATACAGACTGACAACCAGTCTTTTCTACGTCGGATGTACAGTAGACCTTGCTCTATCCCATTTCTGCAACATCTTTATGCATATCTGGGACCTCCATGCACCCCTTAGAAAAATTAGGGTGAAATGATATCACCACCCCTGGATCACTTCTGACCGCATCACTATGTGTCATTCCAGGGACAAAGCCTGGAGGCTGTACAAGCTTCCCATGCCCCAAGCAATCTCCAATCTTACAAACAACTCAGAAACAAATGCACCAAGGTAATCCATCAGTCCAAGGCTTCATATTTTAAATCCTAGCTCAATCAGAGCCAAACTTCTCCTGCGTCTTTCTCTGGAAGGTGATCCACTCCCTCCTAGATCCCCCTTCCAGACAAGCTTGCCCAGTCCTTAAGATCGATGGCAGCCCTGTCTCTGACCCTGCCACTGTAGCTGAGGTCTTCAATAAATTATTTGTTTCCTGTGCCCTGCTTGACCCCCCCCCAACCCCTCCTCTGTCTCTTCCCCCCACACTGCTGAGCCACCCTCCCCTTCCTCAGGCTTCTTCTTTCCTCCCTTCACTCCATTAGAAGTCTACACTGCACTCACCTCCCTTAACCTGTCCAAGTACAGCCCTGATGGTATGCACCCTAGACTGCTCCATATCTCTGCCCCCGCAATAGTTGCCCCCTTGACGTACATACTAAATCTCTCTCTCTATCCACAGTCACTGTTCCCAAAGCCTGGAAATTGGCCAAGGTCCTTCTATTGTACAAAGGTGGTGACCCCTCCACCCTGGGGAATTACAGGCCCATCTCTCTCTCCTCCCCTCTCTTGCCAAAGTCCAGGAATCCCACATACTGTCCAAGCTCTCTGACTTTCCCTCCTCCAACAACTCCCTTTCACCTGTACAGTCACTGCTATGGATCAAAGCCAAATCATTGCTGCTATCTTCATCAACTTGGCAAAAGCTTTAGACTCTGTCTCCCACCTACTACTTCTCCATAAACTTAGCTCCTTCAGCCTTGCTAAACCTGCTATTGACTGGTTCTGCTCATACCTCCAAAATAGACGACAGTCAGTCCAAATAGGTGATGCACTCTCCACCTCTCTCCCTATCATCTCAGGGGTTCCTCAAGGCTCTATCCTTGCCCCCATCCTCTTCCCTCTTTTCATAAATGACATTCCCTCTGCCTGTCTGTCCTCTAATATGCACCTGTATGCAGATGACACCATCATCTATGCCTCTGGCTCTTCCGACGACAGTGTTCTCCCCAATCTCCAAAATGACTTCAACAGAGTTTAATCCTGGTTCCAGGCAAACCAGCTGAAACTCAATGCCAAAAAACACACTCACCATGGTTTTTGGCTCCAGACAGAAGCTTACCTCCCTTCCCGCCTCCCCTGCGATCACCACACTGGACGGCTTGCCCCTTGAGCTGGTTCCTGCTTTCAAGTACTTAGGAGTTTGGCTGGACAGCTACCTTGATTTCTCTACTCACATTGAGGCCATCTGCACCAAACTCTGGCCCAAACTCGTGGTTCTCTACCGTCACAAAGCCAGCCTCCCTCTCCCCACTCAACGAGAGCTCTTACATAAAACAATTTTGCCAGTGTGGGATTACACTGATGTTGTCTATGGAATGGCCCCAACCTCTTCTCTCTCTAAGTTAGACACCCTTCTCAACTACTTCTGCCACTTTGCCACTGCCTCCCCCCCACCACTCACTCATCACTGTCTCCTCTATGCACCACTCTCCCTGGCCCCACTCTCCCACAGGAGAACCATCCACAGTGCCTCCCTCATAGCAAAATATTGGTTTTGTACCCTCCCCCTCTATCTCTCATCCCATCTTACCCCAGCCAAATCCTCAAACTACTCTGTTCGTCACAGGGACTCGCGCACTTTCCACATACCCTGTCCTCACACTGCTACAGGGCAGTCTGCTTCTTGTACCATCTCCCTCTCCTCTGGAATAATCTACCCTCTGACCTCCACCTCGCCTCCCCTTTGTCATCCTTTAGAAGACTCCTCAGACTCCTCCCATCCCCTCAGTGCCCCCAATGCTCCTAATGACCCATTGTGCTCCTCCCACCTCCCCCCATCTCCACTTATGCCTTCCTTCTCTAGCCCCCTGCTCTGTGTTTCTTACATGTTGCTGGTCTGAGCCATCTCCCTCCTGATCTTTAACCCACCCCTCCGTACTCATGATCCCCACATGAGGAGACCCAAAGGGTCTTAATATATAATTGTTTAGCCTCAACGAATGTACTCTCGCCTACATTCCTGTATATATACTCTATGTTGTTGTACATATTTTTTATAATCTACTTATTTTGTAGCACCATTCATTACTGTGTATACTTTGTACCCAGGTCACACCTGGAAACGAGCCTTGGCTCAGTGTGTCTTTCCTGGTCATCAATTTTAAATAAAAAGATAATTAATAAATTAATCAGCCAAGATTAAAATGAAGAGATGTGGGTTTGCAGGCCACACAGGTGGTTGGCCAGGAAAGCTGCCTCTGATAAGACCATGAGTAAATGAGGTACTTTGAGCTTTGTAAAGGAGGCAGAGAAAGTGGGTAGAGGAAGGCAGTATTACACCTCAGTTGGTGTCCCCTATGGATCCTTGTGGGTCCTGTTGCCTGCTCACAGGTGAGGATGTGATCACAATGAGTAGGAAAAGGGCAATTGTTTAAGTAGGAGGCACACTAAGCCAGCGCTTGTTTTCAGGTGTGACCTGGGAGCACAAGGAAGTTAAGTGACTGCTTAGGGTTGCATAGTATTCAGGTGGGGGCTGATGGGATTCATCCCCAGGTCTCCAGGTTTGTAGCTCAGTGCCCCTTAACCACTACACTATACTGCTATACTGCCTACTGACTAGGAAGGGCCATTGCATATGTAGGGTGGGTTGTTGGCCGGTCCTGAATGCCAACTCTGGGGCCCTCATGACAACTCGAGGGGACTGGCCTTGGTCCTTGTGCAACAGGACTGTGACTACTAAACTTTTGGTGGTGTGGTGCCTCCACCTGGGGACTTGGGCAAAATAACCAATGACCTTTCCCCATTCCCCAGAAAAAATATTTCCACCTCCCAAGCTCCTGAAGACAGTTCCCAGCAATACACAGTACCCCAAAACAGCCATGGAGACAGCAATTAGCATAAGCACAGCAAGTATTTATTACTGGAGGGAGCAGGACTGGTAACTTTAGCTGCAAGAAAATTAGGTTAGGTTAGGCACTTACACAATACTCTCCAACTCAGAGATTATACCCATAATACCATTAGTAACACCAAATGCAACTTCCCCCAATGCTCCCACCTGTCTGGTACCAGACCTGTCCCAATGTCTTTTGCAGTACCCCACTACGGTGGCAGGCCTGTGATGTATGGGCTGGTCAATGTTGGGGCCCTAGATGAAAAACTACCACAAGACAAAGCAACTTGGAACAACAGCAACCATTTGTAGTCCCCCTGGTGGTGACATTGTGCTTAACTGACACTGTGCAGGTGAGAAAGATAACATTGGCTTCTTTCCACTCCAGTGGAATCCTCTGGAACACTTGACAGGTGGCAACTAGGGCAGCAGCTTCTTACCTAAAGGCAAACTGCAGCTCCATTGCTCTGGCAGGAGCAGTTCAATGAAGACCCCGATCTCAATAGAATCTCAAGCAACACACCCTGGGGTGCAATATCTTCAAACATCAATTATAAAGAGTCTTTTGTAAATCCAAAAGTGAGGTCCTCTGAGTTAAAGATGAGCTCCAGATCCTCAAATGTCTTATCCAGAATCTTCACCACCCTTTGGTGGACTTAGACAGCTTTTGTAGCAAACGGTTTAGCTTCTGTAGCCAGCAAGGTAGTTTCTGTAGCAAACAGTTTGGGAAAACACAGCCCGATCTAGCAGCAATCCACTTGGGCTCTTGGCAAACACTTCCAGTTTCTCTTTTGATTCTTCAGTCCCAGCACTGTGACTCAGTGTCTGCAGGAGTCTCAACCAGTCAGCACAACTTGGGGCTTCAGCCCTTGGTGCAGTCCCTCCTGGTCTCACTTCTCCCTGGGGAATGGAGTTTTGGCAGACTCCTGGGGGGCTATTCAATAACTCACCTGCATGTAGCCCGTGCACCCAACTTGGCATGGCCCCACCAAATGTTGGCTCCGTTAGTCAACATTTCTCATTCTCATCGGTTTCCCTCAAGGGAAGTGGAAGACTTGATTCTCCACCTAGATACTAAGAAAAGTGCCAGCGCAGATGCGCTTGAACCATACTTCCTAAAGATAGCATGCCACGTATTGGCAGTGCCTATTACTCATTTATTCAACCTGTCCCTAACACAAGGTACCCTCCCTCAAATATGGAAGATTGCACATGTTATGCCGCTATTTAAATCTGGAGACCCTTGCAACCTT
Organism: Neoceratodus forsteri; assembly: GCA_016271365.2. NCBI lineage: Eukaryota > Metazoa > Chordata > Ceratodontiformes > Ceratodontidae > Neoceratodus > Neoceratodus forsteri. Next base: position 518,743,886 of record CM028137.1, read on the forward strand.
AATAACTATAGGCCAATTTCTCTCCTACTCACACTCTCCAAGTTACTGGAAAAAATAGTAAATGGCCAACTAAGATCCTTCATCGACAGAGAAAAATTACTAAACCCCCTTCAATCCGGATTCAGAGCCAACCACAGTACAGTCTCGGCATTAGCCAGAGTAACCAACGACTGACAACTGAAGTTGGAGCATAAAAAGTCAGTATGTGCTGTGTTTCTTGACCTCAGCAAAGCATTCAACACAGTCGACCACGACCTGCTCCTCGACTCGCTAAAAACACTAGGATTGGATGCTACTTCTCTAAACTGGTTCTCTGAATATCTGACAGACAGATACCAGCAGGTGAAAGCGGATGGCGAACTATCTGCCCTAAAACCCTTACAAACAGGTGTCCCTCAGGGATCCATATTAGGTCCCCTCCTCTTCGCAGTGTATATCAACAACATTGATGAGGGAATGAAGCATGCAAGTATTCACTTATTCACGGATGACACAGTGCTGTACCTGAGTCGTCCCACGCCAAAAGAAGCTTGTAATGACCTACAAAAAGATTTCAACCTCCTGCAACTCCAACTAATCAGTAAAAAACTGCTATTAAATGCTAAGAAAACTAAAGCCATGTTATTTTCCCCCGCAAACTACACAAGTGCTACTGACTCCCTCCCCCCAATAACCACGATGCTGGGAAAGTGCTTAGAGTATGTTCCGTAATTCAGATATCTTGGGGTCTGGATCAACTGTATCTCTCCTTCACTGACCACCTGGAAGACTTGCTGAAAAAATTAAGGCAAAGACTTGCCCTTTTTTACTAGATAAGAAGACTTCTTACAGCAGACGCAAAGAAACGACTAGTCCAAGCAATGTTCCTGTCCTTAATTGACTATGCAGACTTCATATACAGTAGCTGTGCGGCTTCCTATCTTGAAAAACTGGATATGCTCTACTACAGAGCTATATGCTTCATCACTGACCTCCCCTTCTCTACCCATCATTGCGCACTATATGCCGCCACGGGCTGGACCTCACTTCACTATAGGCGTAACTTTAATGGAGCACTCTGGACACTTAGAGCCCTCAGTGGCAAACTCCCTCAATAGATTGTCGACTGTCTGTCTCTGATTGTGCCCAGGAATTATTCCCTTAGAAGCTGCTCACAACTCCTAACTATACCTAAATATACCCAGGGTACTCACACTCCCATCAATATTGAATAAAACCCCAAAAATACTTAAGTTGAAAACCCCAGCAAGTACCCATTTGTTCAAAAGGCTTTACCATAATAGCATTACGGAAATTTGCAACTGCTTTACTAGACACTAACTAACCTCCCTCCCTCAAATGGCAGCCCACAAACAGCGGTCCCCCCAGCTGAAATGTGTGTCTCTGCCTATAGCATGCCCACCAACAGATCCACAGGATTTATTGCCGAACTCTCATATCTTATTCTTTGACGCTCTGAAGAGCTGCAGCCTGATTCTAGCACATGCTACCGCACTTGGGGATAATTATCATCTTTCGCCCCCAAAAATATTCAGTCCCTCATCCATCCAACACCTCCCTCTGCCCCAATCTCCAGGACCCTCCCAGTTATACCCCTGCAACTATATTCCTCCTCTTGCACTTAGTACAACGGCATCTTTTCTCCTCCACATGTCACCATGTTTTGGGGCAAAAATTGCTTAGTCGCCTATCGTACAGTCCTCCGCCCTCCAATCCCTCACTCTGCTCTAACAATTGGATCCTCTTCACTTGCGCCCCTATTCCCCACCTCTCCCTACATTATGCACTTGATATCTTCTATCTGGTATACCTACCCTCTCCCTAACATTTCCCACTACAAAATGCACAGTTTTTGGGCTTGGATCCAGAACAAGTTCATTATCCATGACTCCTTGTAGTTCTATGTTCAATGTATATTATCTGTAAATGGGCTATTTTTACTGTTTGTACTATTGTAACTTGTCTTTCTGTATTATTACTGTAGGACCCCAGGAAAGGTGACCATTCTCTCACAAATGCCTCCTCCCTATCCCTGACCACTTGCGTCAGCCTTTCCAGTGCGAGGGAGCAAAAAATTGCCCGCCTCCACTCCAACACTATAGATCTAGACCCTGAGACCTAGGTATTTTGAATGCAATGATGGATTAATACAAACAGGACCCTTATCCATCTAGGAAGCGGCAGCCATTCCTCTTCACCCCCAATTACCTCAACTCCAAATAAACATATCGGGGATCTCATGGCAATTGTCTTCCAGCTATCTGATTCACCTCTTTCACTACCTCCCCCCAGAATGTGACCAATACTGGACAAGACCAGAAGCAGTGGATATAGATGCCTACATCTCTATTACACCTTCGGCACTGTGAGGATATTGCGGGGTGTGCCCTGTACACCACTGCTGGGGGCCAATACATTCTGTGTATAAACTTGAAAAAGGCCTCTTTGAACTTATTACATACCATTATGCCCTCTGGCATACCCAAGACCACTTTCTACTTCTCCCCAGAAATTCATTGACCCAAATCTCTTTCCCATAGAGCTTTTGTACTCCCAGTCAGATCTGGTAGCCTTTGTTTACCCTGCTTCGCAACCTTCCCTGTGAAGCCCTTTGGATCTTTCTTGGCATGATACACCAGCTGTTCAACCATGTACGGTTGCATCCCTTCCCTACTGCTCTTATCCAACTTCCCCACAAAGGCTCTTAATTGTAGGTATCTATACAAGTGGGATGCCCCCAGACCCAAACCCTGCTTAACCTTTTCAAATGTGCTGAGCTCTCCTTTCTTTAGCAGATTACCCACATTGTCTATCCCTCTCCTTTCCCACTTTTGAAAGCCTCCATCTCCGGTAGAAAGAAGGGATTCCTCACTATCGGTAACAGTATAGTCTCCCCCTGCCCCAGGCCTTTCTGTCTTCAAAGGTGCTCCCACGCCTCAAGTGTCTCCCTGACCAAGGGGTTACCACTTCCTAGTTCTCTATATACTCGAAGTCCCCTACTGTGCAGATACGCAGTGAGTCTCCCTGGGGTCCCCCACTGTTCTAACTCCACCCTGCTTGCTACCAGTGGTTGATGTACCCAATCAGCTATCCCTCTGAGCTGCACCGCTATATAGTACATGCCCAGATCTGGAAAATTGAGTCCTCCCCTAGTCCTATCCGCCCTAAGCCGCTTTAGACTGATTCGGGGCTTCCTGCCCTGCCAAATAAATTCTGAGAACCCCTTCTCTGTTCTTTTTACATCCCACATCATTAGTCTCAGTTGTAACATCTGCATAGGGTACAAAATTCAGGGCAGGATGTTCATTTTTATCAGGTTGATCCTCCCTAACCACAAAATAGGAAATTGCATTCACCTTTTAAGATCTGCAAGAATCTTCTTAATCATGGGAGGGTAATTCAACTTATATAAATCCCCCCACATCCACCCTATCTTTACCCCTAGATATTTAAAATCCGTCTGGGCCACTTTAAATCTCATCTGCTGAAATTCCATGTCGACATCCAGAAACCCCATCTTTTCAGATTTTCCCACATTAATCTTGTACCCAGAGAAACTGGCAAACTCTTCTATAATAAGCATCAGGTGCCCCATGGACCTTCTCGGGTTTCCTATAAACAAGAGCGTATCATCTGCATATAACACCACCTTATGTTCCACCCCCTTTGCCCCACCAATCCCTTCCACCCCCTTATGATGTCGTATCACCACCACCAGTGGTTCGATCGCCAAGGCGAACAGAAGATGGGACAAGGGGCATCCCTGCCTTATGCCTCTCCCTAACCTGAATCGTTCCGACAGGCATCTGTTCACCATAACTCGTGCACGTGGCTTAAGGTACATAGCTCTTACCCAACCTATGAATGAGTCACCCAGACCAAACTGGGCCAAAATCTCAAGTAGGTAGTCCCATTCCACCCTATCGAACGCTTTCTCAGCGTCCAGAGAGACCACCCCCATTTTCTCTTGTGATTGGCCTGCTCTCCATATTACATTCAGTAATCTCCGCACATTATGATATGACTGTTGGCCTTTAATGAACCCGGTCTGGTCTGGGTGAATCAAGTCTGGGAGAATATTCTCCAGTCTGGTAGCGAGAACTTTAGCTAAGATTTTCAAATCTACATTAAGCAACAAGATGGGTTGGTAGGCTGCACACTTGAGACCATCTTGCCCTGACTTGGGTATCAGGCAAATATTGGCATCATAGCAAGAGTCAGGTAGCACTGGGGTCTCTTCCTCACCCTCTACCTTGAACACCTCACACAGCATCCCAGCTAACTGACCACTCAGGATTTTGTAATATTCAATAGGGAACCCGTCAGGGCCACTAGCATTTCCTTGCTGCATTTTTTGGATGGCCCTTAAAATTTCCCCTCTTGAAATAGGCTGCCCCAACAATTCCCTCTGCCCCTCCATAACCATCTGCAGTTTTAACCTGTCTAGAAATCACCGTATGTGAGCTTCTTTTCCTGTGTATTCAGCTTTATACAGCAATTCGTAAAATTTCCTAAAACATTCCGCTATGTCCCCTGATTTGGTACAGATCCTTCCTTCCCCATTCCGCACTCTTAATATATGTGTTGAGTGCCTAGCCCCTTTCTTTAGTCTCACCAACGTAGGCCCTGGCTTTTTACCCCATTCAAAAATCCTCCTCTGGCAATAAAACCATGATTTCCCCGCCTCATCTCTCAGCAATGCATTAAGAGCCTCCCTGGCAGTTAATAGTAACCTAGGGGTTTCCCCTCATTCTTCTCCTCCAACCCATTTCTCCAGCTCCTTTACTTGTCTCTCCAGCTCATCTTGCTTACACCTCTTTGCTTTTTAATTTTTGCTACATAGGCTATAATAGCCCCCCTCATAAAGGCTTTACCAGCCCCAAAAAAATAGCGCTGGAGATCTCCTGCGTGGAGTTTGTTTCCTCATACAATTTCCACTGTTCAATTAGGTATTCCCTAAAAGCTTGATCTTTAATCAGATACGTGGGAAATTTCCTAGCTGGGGGTGGCCCTCCAGGTGCCTTATCCATCAGCTTCAACTGCACCATGGCATGGTCCGAGACGTAGATAAGGCTATGGGAGATCTCTCTTATCTTACCCACCCAGCTCCTGGGAAGATAAATATAATCTAGACGAGACCAGGTCTTGTGCGGGTTTGAATAAAATGTATATTCCCTTGCCCCTGGCTTGACCGACCGCCACCCGTCCACTAAATCCAGATCAGCTACCCCAATCTGCCACTGATTCATAACCTCTGAGACATGTCCCTTCCCTTCAGAGTGGTCCATGCATGCATCCATAGTCCAATTAAAATCCCCTCCCATAATAAGCCCAGGGAACTGTTCCCGGACCAACAAGCCCAGCAAAGAGGAATAAAATTGCGGCTCATACACCGCGGGGGCATAAATACAGTCAAATGTAAGTTTCTCCCCCTGTAACAAACCTGTAACAAAAATATACCTGCCTTCTCTCAGATCCCATACCACCTTTTTGACCTCAAAGCGAAGGTTCTAGTGTAAGAGGATTGCAACACCTCTCCTATGAGAGGAAAAGGAGGCCACGTAACATTTCCCCACCCAATTCCGCTCCAATTTTGCATGCTACAAATCCGTTAGGTGGGTTTCCTGCAACAGGGCCACCTGAGCCACCCCCCCCTTCAATGCAGTCAAAAGTGTTGTCCTCTTTATTGGGCTTGCTATGCCTTTTACATTCCATGAAATAACGTTTAAATCTGTGATGTCAGCCATGTGTCATAGTGTAACCTTTCCAGCTCTGGCCTGCGTCTCCTGGCCCATTTCTCCTTTCTTTTCCTTTTTGAACAACTACATTTTAAACAGTCTTACAAAGTAACAGTACATTTCACATCATCGATTGCATCTATAATTAACACAACTATCTTAACAGCATTAACAGTTCTAACAGTAAAACCATTTTTAACTTTATGAACTCTCCCCTCCCCCCCACCCCCAAATTCCCCCACTCCCCCCTGTGCCTAGCATATTTTCCCAACAACCCTTATTTCCCAAATTTGTACCCACCCTATACCCCCTCCCCATACTCTTCCACTTTAGTCTTCCTGTCTCAAAAAGTCTCAGTCCATCTTCCCACCAACCTCCAATCCCCCGACACTAATTGCTAATATAGTACGTGGTCCTAAGAAAAAGGCAATAACCTCTCCTCAACTGAAATGCACGTCCCGCCACTCTGCCCCCACAGCCACTCCCCCCCTCTGGTATTAGCCTTTGTGAGCAGCTCCAAATCATTAAAACCTGTCCCGATGCAGATCTCCATTCAGTCCTATCTCTCCCCTGAGTTCCCTTCTTCACACATCTGCTTGCCCCCACAGCCTGCCCTTAATTGTGAGTCACTCCTCCTTGTGCTCAGAGCTCTTTCTACCTCCCCTTCTCTCTGACATAGCCTGGGCAGCTTATATTGACCCCATCTCACTGGACCCCCCCCCACGTCAGGTTGAACCTCAACAGCTATACTTCTGCCGAGGTGAGAAATAGACTATGCCCACATAACCTCTTATCTTCCTTATCCGCTTCTTTTCTCCCTCTTCGCCTCAGTTCACCCATCCTCCTTTTACCACTTGCGACATAGTTGCTGTATGCTCAGACCCCTCACCCCTTCCCACATTCTCTTTCCCCTGCCACCATCCCCCACAAACACCTAAAATTGACACCCCGCCTCAGCAAAAAGGGACAAGGGAGAGAGTATGGTGGGCATAAGAGCCAGGCCGCGCCTTCCAACATTCACGCCACACTCGCTCCCGCCCTCCATGAGTCCGGCACCGGGGCTTGAGACCCACCACTCCGCCAAGTCGCCACCAGCTGTGGCTCCCCAGATAAACAATGAGGATGTGACAGGCCACCAGACCCATTCTCCACAGAGAGGGAAAATCCCAGTGTGATCGAGCACCCCACCTGCAAATCCAACAATCACCCCTCCTTCCCTTCCCCTTCCATGCGAGGGCGAACAAACAATAAAGGCCCCAGAATGTCACACCCATTGACCCCGCCCCCTCCAGAGAACCACCTCCCCCAACCAGTTTGTCCCCACAGAGAGAAGGGCAGCAAGACAACAGTACAAAATCTCCTCATGGCTGCCCCTCTCCCCCATTTCCACGCCCCACAAAAGCGACTCAGGATCAGACCCCTCACCCTCCTCACCATCCCTCTCATTTACAAGTATTCCCCCCCCAGATAAGCAGTATTAATACCTTGCCAAACACAAAAATAATAATAAAAAGGGGTAAGCGTGAGGGTTGCAAGAGCTAGGCTGCGCCTTCTTAACACAGGTGCTAAGCCCGCTCTCACCCCTACCTTTCAGAGGTCTCGCATCAGGGTTCAAGGCCCATCACACCACAGCACCATCATCATCAACAGGGGCTCCCTGAACAGCCAGAAAACAAAGTGGGAGTAGATTAGGCTACTATACACAGTCACAACAAAGGGGCAAGTCCTGGTCCAATTCAGTCCAACATCTCCAGATCCAATAATAGCCCCATTTTCCTGTTTTTCAGCTCCTTGTGAAGGCAAGTAAATGGAGTAAGCATTACTTTTACTTAACATGTCCCAACAGAGCACAAAACAAAAAAAAAGGAAGAACGGGAAAAGTAGAATAACAAGCGATCTCCTCATGGCAAAACTCTCGCCATTTCCCCAAGGATATTCTTCCCTCATGCCTCTCATCCCACTTTCCTTTTCAGGGCCTTCACAAACTCCTCAGCTTTCTCCAGTTCCCAAAATGAGAAGGTCGCCCCTTCATGCTTGATTTTTAATGTGGAGGGGTATACCAGAACATTTTTGATCTTCATGCCTCTCAGCTGAGCCATAGGTCCATTGAATGCTTTCCTCTTCTTCAGCAACCTTACAGAATAATCCTGTGAGATGAATAATCGATTACCTTCATAGCTCAGCGTTCCCTTCATTCTATAAGCCTTCAAGGTTGCCTCCCGATCCTGATAATTGTGAAACCTCATAATGATTTGGCGAGGCGGTTGATCCGCAGGTGGATGCGGGAGCACAGCACGATGGTTCCATTACAATTTTACCTTGCCATGCTTAGTGTGAAGGCCCAACAGCTCCCGTAAAACTCTACTACAGAAATCCAGAGCGTCACCGCCTTCTCGCCCCTCAGGCAGTCCTCTCAACTGAAGGTTTAACCGTCAATGGTAATTTTCTTGGTAGTCATAAGCTTCCTTAAACTCCTCCAGTTCCTTTTGGAGTGCCATGACCTGCCCAGGCACTGTTAGTACTTCGTCCTCCAACCGCGATACCCTCTCCTCCACTTCTGCCAACCTAGAGTTCTGCTGGGTCTGTTGCTCTAGCACTTCTTATAGTCAGCTGTCCAGTTTATCTTCAGGCTTTATTAATCGTGGCTCGAGCACCGCGATTACATGGCCAGTTAACTCCTTTCCCAACGCAGTGACCTCCACTGCAGATAAAGACACCAGGCCCGAGTTTTCTCCTGCAGGGACCGGTGCACCCTTCTTCCCAGCTTTTCCTGCAGCTCGTTGGTTTTTGACTGGATTAGGGGTCAAGTACTCATCCATACTCACTTCCTGCACCATGTACAGTAGTACTGTCATTTGTCTGCTCACAGGTGTTTAAATTTATTTTTCTATTAATTAGTGGCTGCACGAGTGGAGTGACCAGGAACTGCGTCTGTTCAGCCAGGTGCTCATCAGCGCCCCCAAAAATGGTTTTAATCAGGGATAGGATCCCTTCCCACAGCCCGAGGTCCATGCAGTGACCCAAGCAGGGGGTTTTCATTTAACTCTACACTGTTAGCCTCATACATGTTTTTCAAGTCATTATGTTTTACCTTCAGATTGTAACCATAAATCCACTTTGGTCCTAAAATCATTAGTACTCATTCCCAGTCCCACAGGCTCTGGGGCACTCACATGCGTGACCACTGACCATGGGACTTCGGAACCCCTTGGGGTGAAGTCTGGGAGCACCTTGGTGAAATCAATCACAGACCCACTCTTTACCAGGGCACTCAGACTATCACTATAGCAGTCATACCTCCAACCTTGTATTTTTAAATTATTGTGACATTCAAATTCATGTAACATATCAATCACATATGTTCTGTCAACACTTTCTAGTATTCCCTTTAGCAGAATCACTTTTTTCCAGTCTAGCCCTTCTCTCTGGCACCACTCTTCCAATTCTTGAAGTGCCATTTTTTTCTTGCAGGTTGGTTGGGATCTGTCCCAACACCACTCCCTGACTCCACGCAGAACCCATGGCTATCTTTTGGGGCACAGGAGGATCCCAGTGGTAAGCCTCCAGTATGTAGGGTGGGTTGTCAGCTGGTCCTGAATGCCAACTCCAGGGCCCTCATGACAGCTCTAGGGGGCCGGCCTGGGTCCTTGTGCGACAGGACTGCAACTACTAAACTTTTGATGGTGTGGTGCCTCCACCTGGGGACTTGGGAAAAATAACCAGTGACCTTCCCCCATTCCCCAGGAAAAGTATTTCAACTCCCAAGCCCCTCAAGACAATTCCCAATAATATACAGTACCCAGAAACAGTGGTAGAGGCAATAATTAGCATAAGCACAGCAAGTATTTATTACTAGAGGGAGTAGGACTGGTAACTTTGGCTGTAAGAAAATTAGGTTAGGTTAGGCACGTATACAATACTCTCCAACTCAGAGATTTTACCAATAATGCCATTAGTAACACCAAATGCAACTTCCCCCAGTGCTCCCACCCGTCTGGTACCAGATCTGTCCCAATGTCTTTTGGGGTACCCCACTATGGTGGCAGGCCTATGATGCCATGGGTTGGTTGACGTTGGGGCCTAGCTGAAGAACTAACACAAGACAAAGCAATTTGGAACAACAACAACCATTTGTAATCCCCCTGGTGGTGAAATTATACTTAACTGACACTGTGCTGGTGAGAAAGATGTCCTTGGCTTCTTTCCACTCCAGCGTAATCCTCTGGAACACTTGACAGGTGGCAGCTTGGGCAGGAGCTTCTCAGCTAGAGGTGAACAGCAGCTCTGTCTCTCTGGTAAGAACAGTTCAATGAAGACCCCAATCTCACTGGGATCTCAGGCAACACACCCTGGGGTGCAATATCTTCAAACAGCAATTATGCAAGAGTCTTTTGTAACTCCAAAAGTGAGGTCCTCTGAGTTAAAGATGAGCTCCAGACCTTCAAATATCTTATCTAGAATCTTCACCACCCTCTTGGTGGACTTAGACAGCTTTTGTAGCAAACAGTTTAGCTTCTGTAGCCAGCAAGGTAGCTTCTGTAGCAAACAGTTTGGGAAAAACACAGCCCGACCTAGTAGCAATCCATTTGGGCTCTTGGCAAACATTTCCATTTTCTAGCTTGAATGTTCCGTTCAGCAGTGTGACTCAATGCCTGCAGGAGTCTTGACCAGCAAACACAACTTGGGGCTTCAGCCCTTGATGCAGTCCTTCCTAGTCTCACTCTTCTCCCTGGGGACTGGAGTTTTGGTGGGCTCATGGGGCTATTTATAGCCCTCCAGACTCCCTGCTAATCGGTTCAACTGTTTCCAGGCAAAAAAAAGTTTTGCCTATTTTTTTTCTCTTCTTCCTTCCTTCCTTCCTCCTGCAGCAGTGCTGTCTGCCTTTGTTTTTATTCCCCCCGGACCCTGCCACCAGAATTAAAAGGACCGGGGGGAAAGCCTTTTTTACCACACCAGTCTTCTTAAAGCCACACAGGGGTGTGGGGGCTAACACATAAATGCATGATTTTTTTTGACACTAGTAGGATCTCAGCCACAGCTGGTGTTAGGGTCCTGCACTTGTGGGCATGTGGTGAGTGGGAGATTATACTAATCTGGTACAGAAAAGTCTAAATGTTGCCTGTTTGGCACCCTAGAGTTGCCTGATAAAGTTGCATAAAAATTGAGTAACCAGTAATAAGTGACAGCCAGATACTGATTGCTCCTCTGGTGGTAATGCGGGGGTCTTACACATTAGTGCCCAAACTATTTGGCTCCCTGTACATAGGCCCACATTCCAGTTGCTCTCTCATGCTATGAGAATCCCAGTGGAGGACAGTACAAGATGGGAGAGGAGTGTGCATATAATTCTCTGCTGGGTCATATACGCAAGCTTAGAGAAGATTGCCAGTAATTCATGGGAATTGGAGAGGTGATCACATTTGACATTTGAAGGAAAAGGTTGAAATGCAACATAAGAGCACAAAAGTGTTTAAACTGCATGAGAAGATACTGGGAGGGAGAATATGGAGAATGGACACCAGTAGCTCTGGGACCAAGGAGTATGTCAGAACACCAGATAGTTGTGGGGTTAGGAAATTTAGCTGGGACTGTAATGTCAACAAAAAGCAAAGTGTTTTTTCTGCATGCAAAGAAAAGCCTGAGCAATTGCATCTGGCACCGAAGAGATAATTGTGAGCAAGTTGTTAGTCACAATTTGCATGGTCCTGATTCATAGAGATGTCTATAAGTTCTCAAAGATCTAAAGGGTGAAGAAACTGTTTATAAAGCCTGCACAGTTTGCAATCATTATTTTATTATTTATTTTATTTCAAAAGTGTCACCAGGAAAGACATACTGAGCTGAGTACCAGCTCATTTCCAGATGCGTCCTGGTGGGAGGGGTAATGAGAGATATATACTGTACATAGTATTTACAGTATATAATCAAATAACTGTACAATGGCATGACAGAGCATTTCCCAATGTGTAATAAACAGAGCAAAACAGCAGCAGTATTACAGTATGCATACCTAGGTGCAGTATATAAAACACCATGTAGGGTCAACCATCTAGGCAGAAAGCACTGTGAAGACATGCAGTGAAAGGGAGTGGAACAGAGTAGACAGGTAGTGAGGTGGAGTTTACAAGGAGTTAACCAGAAGGCAGTGGTTGAGGTAATGGAGGAAGAGGAGGAAGAAGGAGGAGAAGGAGAAGATGGGGAGTAGGTAGAGTAGAGGGGTGGGGGGGAGAGCTCAGGTGCAGTTGCAGGAGGGAACGGTGAAATCTTGGAGAAGACAAGAGAGGGAGCAGATGGAGGTGGCAGTGTGGATGGGGAGGGGGAGGGTGTTTCAGAGTTTAGGGGAGGCAGAAGGAGAATGCAGCTTGGCTGGAAGAGGGCTAGGCTCCAGTAGCCAGCGTGGCTCAGTTGGTAGCACATCTGCCTCTAGACCAGAAGGTTATGGGTTCTTGTCCCACACCAGGATTGGACTTGCACCCAAAAATCGCTGGCATCCGAATGCAGTATTGGGGGGTGCTGTACTGCTGGGGTGTGCCATCCTTCGGATGAGACGTTAAACCGAGATCCCTTCTGCCCATCCTGGTGTTGTCCTGGTGGATGTCCAGGTGGAAGTAAAAGAACCCAGGGCACTCTTCACAAAGAGCAGGGAACATTCAAGGTGTCCTGGCCAACATTCTCCTTCCCATAAACAGGTTCATGCAATTATCCAGGCTGTGTGTGGGTGATGATGTGCGATATGGCAGCCACCACACATTCAGTCACTTCACTACCAGTCTAGCGTTGCTTGTAAAGTGCTTTGGGATACTGTGTATGAAAAGCGCTATATAAATGCTGATTCTTCTTCTTCTTCTTCTTCTTCTTGCCAGAGTTATAAAGGGAATAGGAGGAGTGAGGAGGAGAGGAGAGGAGAGATGTGAGGTAGGAGGGGAGGGAGCTCAGCCAGTACTTAGCAATAAGGGAGGAGTCATGTGCAAGATGTCTGGCTTCTAGAGAGGGAAGACAGAGTGAGATGTAGAGGGAGAAGTGGTGAGTCAGAGGCAGGCAGGCAGTCAAGAGCAAACTGACAGAAGGAATGAAAGAGGGCGTCCAGTCTGGCCAGGGTGGACTTTGGAGCACTGTCATAGATGGTGTCTCCATAGTCGAAAATGGGGAGAATTATTCTCTGTACAATGGCTCTGCACCCCAACAGGGTGATACACCCTCGATTCCAGTACAAGACACCTAGTTTTGGGTGGAACTTTTTGTGGATAGAGTCCACGTGTACAGAGAAATCTAGGTGCCGGTCAAGCCACATCTCAAGGTACTTGAAGGAAGGGACATCTTCAAGTAGGGATCCATACAGGGTGTGGAAGGAGGGGAGGGCTAGAAGTCTAGAGGGCTTTTGCCTACTTCCGACGGTCATATAGACCGGGTTTTTTTTTTGCATTTAGGGACATCTGATTAGAACGGAACCAGAGCTAGATGTTGTTGAAGTCCAGCTGAAGTCTGGTCATCAGATCAGCAGGAGAGGAGCCAAAGGCAAATAAGACAGTATTATCTGCATACATAAGAATGGATGCAGATGTATAGGCAGTAGGGAGGCTATATAGAAAAATGGAGAGGACAGTGGGACCAAGCACTGATCCTTGGGGGATGCCAGTGCTGATAGGGAGAGGGGGAACAGGGCATTGCCAATTTTAACTGATTGAGTTCTGCCCAGAAGGTATGAATGGAACCAATGTGTAGCTTGGGAGAAAAGTCCTGCAGCAGGCAGCTTTACAAGAAGGAGTGGGTGGGCTACCATATCGAAGGCTTTGGCAAGGTTGACAAAATTTGCAGATGTGATCAGATCCTGATCCATGCTGGACAGAATGGAATCAATCAGCCTGAGAAGCGAGGTGGAGGTGGAGTGGAATTTGTGAAATCCAGACTGAAAAGGGGTGAGGCAGGAGGATGAGTCAAGAAAAGGAGAAAGCTGAGAAACAACCACATGTTCTTGAAATTTAGCAAGAGTAGGAAGTATCGAGATAGGGCAGTTGTTCCCAGGAACAGAGGAGTCACCACCTTTAGGGAGAGAATGACTGTGGCATGCTTCCACGAAACAGGGACGGAAGTCAGAGAGAAGGAGAGGTTAAGAAGGGATGCGAGAGGGAGGCAGATGGCAGGGGCAGAGAGATGAAGGAGTTTTGGGTCCAATCCATCTGAACTCTTGACCTTAAGGGGGTTTAGAGCTTGGAGGGCCTTGAGAGTGGCAGCTGGTGAGACTAGAGAGAAGGAGAAAGGGGAGGATAGGGAGGGTTGGGCATCAGTGGAAGGAGGGGGATGTGGTAAGGAGGAGAAGAGAGAAGAGGCACAGGAGGTGAAGAAGTCATTAAATTCAGTGGCAACAGCAGTGGGGTCAGAGATGATGGCACCTCTCATATTGAGGACTGGGACAGAGGACTGGGTAGAGGGGAGAAGAGGGAGTGGATGACCTTTCAAAACTTTGAGGGGTGGTTAATATTATTTTGGAGGGTGGAGGAAAACTACTCTGCCTTAGCATGATTTTTCTATTTGGAAAATAAATTTGTTGCTTAGAGCTGGCCTATTAAAACCTGTTTTAAATGCTTTACCCCCTGTGTGCTGTCGCTAAGGGTGGACTACATCTGGAAACTTCGCTTCATGAAAAAGTACACAAAGTTTCCTGACTTGACGTGGTGCAAAACGGTACTTTTCAAACTTTTTTGTCTGGCAATGTGTCCCCTTAACCTTGTGAAGACTTCACGCAGTGGTACTTTGCCAATGAAGCACCACTTTGTATAGTATTTTGTCCAATGAAAGCAGCACTTTGCTGGCAAACTGCCATTATGTGAAGTTTTTTTTTTTAATGTGCAGGTATAGTGCAACTGCTTGTAACCCCAATGACCTGGATTCAGTTGAGGACTCTGTGTATCAAGGGCTGGCCAAGGGTAGGAGAATCAAACATCCAGGGACTGCTGTCCTCCTTTGGGGTGGGAGGATGTTACCCCCACAACATGACTCACACCTAGCAGAGGCTAGGTGGTATCACAGTCATGGCTACCTGAAGAAGTGGGGACACCACCGGATGCAGCCTGCTGACACAGTGGTGTGATTTGTGTGTCATTGCATTGCTGGTGGTCGTCTGGGGAGAAAAATGGAAAAATGCCCCAATTCACTGATGGTAAAGTTTGCATGTTCTGCAGGCCCACCCTTGATTGACAGGGTAGGCCACTTACCATTGCAGTGGTCCTGGGTAAGATAACCAGTGGATAACCAGTAATCCCATGAGAAGGTTAGCAACAGGGCTCGGTGGGTGCCAGCAGAAGGCGAGTGGACCAAAGGCAAGGGAGTTAAAGCTCTATAGCAAAAAGTAAAAAAAACACACCCTGAAAACCCATCACCACCCTTTTGGTACCATTTTCTTCCTCCTTCCTCTTCTCCAAAAATGTTTTAAAAAAAAAAACACCCTCTCCCCTCATTACATCCATACCAACCTTTTCCTCCATTCCTGGTAATGTAAAAGCATAGTCACACTGTCATGCATAGTAAGTCATTTGAAATGTGCAAAGTCCTTCCACATACCCTAGTAGCAGTTTTCACTTTTAACCTCCTCCTCCTTCTAGCTTGATCAAGTAAAAAATTCCCCCCCTTCATTCCCCACATTTTAGGCTCATCCATCCCGCCATCCTCCCCTAGCACCCAAAAAAAGAATACTACAGGTCTAGTGGTGGGTAACAGGAGTAGCCCTCCTGCCTTCTTGATTGGACACCATCTAATGAATGAAATGCATACCCTTCCTGTAGTAATCACCTACACAACAGCTGATTCGGTATTTACAATATGGAGCATGCATGGTTTCATTCATTAGATTGCAGCTATATGAGGTGGAGGACTGCTGTATCAGTTGCAGCTGTGGACCTATAAATATCTTTTTTTGGGTGTGGAGTAGGGTTAGAGGATATGATGGGTAGGAGTGGTGTGCCTAGAGGGTGGGGGACAGGGATATTAGCCTTTTATTAAGTTGGACTGGTGGAGGTTGGTGGGAGTGAAAACTGCTATGAGGGTGGGGGGAAGGGATTTACACATTTTCATTGATTTACTATGTGCAGCAGCACAACTATGCTTTTACTTTGCTGGGATGGGGTATAGGGTGGTATGGATTAGGGATGGGAGAACTTGGTGAAGTTCTGACCCTTAGTTAAGCAATAAGCCACAAGGGAGTGTGGGTTATCGGGGGATTTACCACGGCTGGAGTGGTTTGCCCACGAGGCGTAGCCGAGTGGGTAAATCCTCGCCAGCCGTGGTAAATCCCCTGATAACCCACACCCTTGAGTGGCTTATTGCGATTATACCATCACATTTTGTCATGGATGAAAGTTTAAATTGTTTAATTTTCTTTTTTCCTGTGGAAAAAAAATGATTTTAATAAGAGATATCCTTCCATGAAAAAAATAGTCCATGTTTTTTAATGCATTTCTTTATTTAAGCTTTATTAGATGAGTGATAATAACAGTGAGGTTTTCAGTGACATGAATTAAGGGTTTTAAGTTGTTAACAAGTAGTCAATTGTTAAAATAGATCATGAGGCTTTCAACTTGTTAAATACTAGAACATTATATTAGAAATATGTGTTCATACTGTAATGTAAGGTGAGATTCTGTTTATTAGAAATGAGTTTTTTCAACAGTTCATATATTGTATAGTAGATTTTTTTATTATGCTGTGGTGCTGAGCAGTTTGTTTGGCTTTGTTTCTTTAAATTATTGTAAGGTAGGTTGCATTTCATTCTGTGGATGCAGTAATCTGAGACCTTTGACCTGTTGAGGATAAGAAAAAGGGTAGTTATTTATTTGAGATTAGCTATGCATTTTGATTCATTTTTTTTTCAATTGTACTTACATTTTTATTTTGAAATAAAGTTAACTGTTCCATAGTTAACGAGATGTGCAATTGAAGGTAGTCTCGTGTTGGGTTCTGGGTGTGGCTCGATGACGTTGGTAGCTGCTTTGTGCGTGCAAATATTTGCAGCATTGGAGGCTGTTAGAATCGTCGTGTCTTTTGCTTGAGGAGGTGAACTTTTGTTCTCGACCTGATTTTCTCTGGAAACTTCAGGAGAATTTATTTGAAAAGGTATGTTATGTTGGGCGAAGCAGGATTTACGTGGATGCAGAACATTTTTTTTATCAGGCGCAGCATGAACATGGCTTTCAGAAATGTTTTCTGTTGGTTGCAATGCAGAGTCCGTGGAGTTTCTGTTACCACTGATTATCTGGCCCCATTTTTTAAACTCTGCAAGGTTTGGTTGCCAGTAACTTCTGAGTGATGTCTCATTTTTATGACTGGTTATGGCCATGATTTGTCTGGCTTCCATGCCAGAATCACTTAGCAGAGTTGCTGCGGTTGCACGGAGGGAGTGGTTTGTAAATATAGTTTCTAGGCTGGCTTCCTTGCAGATTTTGGGCAACATATTACCTAGGAAATTTATCCCCATGGGCTTAGCTGTGTACCAGACTTTAATTGTATCTAGTATACATTGGTCTAATTTTTTGGGATGCAGAAATAAAGCTGGAGGGTTTGGTGGCAGTTTAGATAAATATTTTTTGAAACTGCCGACTGGACATAGAGGATCGTTGGGCTGTGCAAACATACAGCCTCGGGTAAATTGTTTTGTTGGGTCTATTATCTCTTTGTGATTTTTGCTTTGCTCGTTGAATGTTTTTGTAAGGTATTCTTCACTGTTTTCTGTTGCTTTAATTTCAAACGAGTGGACTGTCAGCTGTCTAATGCCTTCATTGCCGCGTCTGGCGAAGTGAAGCAAAATGTCCATCCAAACTTTTTTTACTAGCCCAGTGGCAGTGAGTGGAGTCAGTACAGATGAATTTCTGAGCTTTGTGAGTTGATTAATGGTTAGTGGGGCGTGGTGGTTTGCTTTATCTTTTCCGTCTTTTCGGTAGCGCTTTACAACAGCCTTGAAGATGTTGTTGGCTATGTTAAACTCTGTGTCATTCATTATGTTTATGCTACGGCTTAGCGGGGGATCATTTAAATATCTATTTAATCCAGTTCTAAGACTGATGTAGCTGGCAAGTATGTACTCGTTGCCATCAGTATTGCGTACTGTACTGTAGTATTGCCGTAGTATGATGTTTAATTCAGAAGGGCTGATGCTGGGAAAGTTTATTTCTATTTCTTTCTGATTTGCCCAATCCATAAAGACATTTATTGCCCACCGGGTTTGTTTTTGTGTGGCTATTTCATGTCCTTCCTTCTCTAATTGAAGCATTTCCTGTGTGGTGATTTCTTCGTGACGTTGTCTTTTCTTCCCTACAGGATTGGCTGCTGTGTCTAAGGTGGAGAGAGGCGCCGAGTTCAAGTTGGTGGCTGCGGACACTCGAGGTGATGTAGTCGACTGCAGGGACGACTGGAGACTTGGGGTTTCGGACGGTGGGACCGGAGCGATGTACGGTATTGCTGTATTTGGCTGAGGTACATTTATTTGCCAAGATAATTTGCAATCGTTTTGAAGGCTTCAATATTTGATCGAGTTCAGTTTGGTCGATGAGGTCAAACGAGGCATCCATTTTGTTTGTTTACTTTTTTACTATGCGAGGCATACTAGTTACTGTTAGCGAGAGGAAAGATGGCGGTTTTGCGATGTTGG
The DNA here is from genome assembly GCA_016271365.2 of Neoceratodus forsteri. NCBI lineage: Eukaryota > Metazoa > Chordata > Ceratodontiformes > Ceratodontidae > Neoceratodus > Neoceratodus forsteri. The sequence goes on from CM028137.1 coordinate 518,762,261, forward strand.
GGGGGGTCGGACTGATATTCTGTTAGGGTAGTGCGAGGATGTGGCAGGCTGGCACCTTTGCCAGTGATTACCATAGGATTTACAACAGGGCTGAGGTGCCAGTCTGCTTCTGTGATTGGCTGGTGATTTATGTATGTGGTATAATAAATAAGAACCAGAACATGGTGAAGTTCTGATTTATCCTGATTAGTTCTGATTTATTGACCAATATTTGAAAAAATGTGAAAAAATGCATAAAAGCTGCCAAAGTTGCTCATATTTGGCACAGAGGCTCAAATGAAATAATTTTAATAGGTTATTTGTATAAAAATTAAAGTAAAACTGCTAAATAAAAAAGCAATCTGTCACTACTAGCCCCTTCATGGCTGGCCTATAATAGTGGCATATCCTGCTCAGGTCCATGACATGAGTGTGCTGGGAAAGACGGAGAGAGAGAGAGACAGACAGACAGACCGACAGATGCAAATACCTGTATCATAGCACCACCAAGCACTACAGGCACTGCCAGGCAGATAATATTTCTTTTTTAATTAATGGTGCTGTGTGGGTAATATTTTGATGGATGTTCCAGTCAGAGCCGAACAAGCCAAAGAAATGGATATGAATGATCAAATGAGCAGCACTAAGAGAGCCCACCCACCCTACCCATGTGAATTATGTAACTGCTTTGCATGCCTCAGTGTACTGTGATATATGGTACACTACCTGGTCCAAGAGGTGATAATGCTTTCTAGTACTACAACCACTTCTACTGAATCTGATCAGCATGCTGAGGATGCTGGATCCTTAAAGAAGAAAAATGAAAGATACAGTAATCACCACCCAGGCAGGCAGCCAGTCACACATTGCATTGGTCAAGTGCAGAGCAGTCATAAAAAAGTTTGCCACTGCCACCTGATGAACACCTGATGACACACAACACAACACAATGACATCCTTCCTAGTTCCACAATTGTTTGCTGCCAGTCACTGTCAGATAATTTAAGTATCACAAATAAAATATAGTAATATAATCATCTCAGCCCAGTTACTGCAAGTAAGATGTAACCAGGCTAGCATACCACACGCACACAAACAATGAAGAAATTATATGAATTTTCAATTTAGAAGCATTTTTTTTCTGTGAAGTATTTGTAGCCAAATATTGGGGACATGAGAATGTAGAAAGAGTATTCAATTTCTGAACTTTCAGGCGCCTGCTAAGCCATAACTGTACAGAAATGAAAACAGTACAGTCAGGACTCAGGATCAGTTGCTGAGGGCAAAAAAAGTGACAAGTAGTAATAGTATGGAGCAGGACTGGAGCAAGGACAAAAAGTGATAAATAAGTAGTAGTTGTGACTTGTGAGGACAAAAACTGATAGTAGTAGTAGTAGGAGACAGCAGTACCCTACCTTCCAGATCAGATAGTGGTACTGTACCAGTACCACAAAGTAAGTTTGTGACATGAAATGCAGTTGCTTGCTGTATTTGGACTCTGAACCCACTGATGTTACTTTTTTTTCTATTCTGTGCTGCTCATGTGATCATAGTGGCCTGGCCTAGTCCATCCTGACCTGACTTGCTGCTATTAATTGCTACCTCATGTAGTAGACCCTATTCACAAAAGATTTTCACTACAGGGAAAAATTCTTGAAAGTGTTTTGTGCATAGGGCCTGCTTGGAACAGTCAGTGTATGTTTCATTCGGGTATCATATTTGAAATTACAATGAGGAATGTTGACTTTGAGAAACGTGAGGTGCTCAGCATTTTCTGGTGTCAAACAGAATTGTGTGCCAGTAATGACGTTACCAGCTGAACCGAACAATCGTTCTGAACAGACGCTAGTCGGAGGGCAATTCATGTACTTCATTGCAATGTTTACTAAAGCAGGCCACATATTTTGTTTGGATTTCCAGTATTTCAAAGGATCAGCATTCCAGCTGATATTTTATATCTAGCTGCCAGGTACAGTTCAACAATGGTCTGTGCTTAGGCTGTGTTACAAGAGGTAGATGAAGATGTTCCAATAACATCTTCTAAGTGACTCAAGAGACATGAAGCTGAACTGAGTGACTCTGGGACAGTGCTATGCTTGGCTGGTGGTGAAGAAGAAGATTCGGCTGCAGTGGCTGAGGAGGAAGAGGGAGAAAATGCTTCAACAGTAGAGGATGGGCCACTTGATGCTGTGCTGTGTCATGAAGAAGATTCTGAATGTGGTGCTGCTGTTGTACTCTATTCCATGACAACACGTACCTTGTCAATTATTTCTTGTTTGTTTCTCTCGCAAACAAGTATCATGATCATCACTCAATAGTTGCTTCAATTTGTATTGTGGGTCCAAGATTGTTGCTTTAATGTAGTACTCAGAATGAAGTATTTTACATATTTTGTCATCTTCTGCGACTTTTTTGATCATATGTCTCTTTAGATCTTGTTGTATTCCGGAGGGTAACCTGTATGTGTCAGCACCACTGGCAGCCTGTGTGATCATGGAACTGTTTTGCTTCTCTAATGTTTCCCTAATCAGATTCAATCTGAATTTCAGCATTTCTATTAGGGGTATCACCTGGCTTAGAGTTGCTGTGTTTGCACTAACCTCCCTAGTGATTTCTTCAAATGGCTGGAGCAGGAAAATTAGAAACACCAGCATGGCCCACTGTGGTGGAATAATATAGACGTCTGCATCACCAATTTTATTTTCTAAGGTGTACTGCCTGACAGCTTTCTTTTGATCCAGCAGCCACTGGAACATATAAAAGGTCGAATTCCATTGAGTAAAAATGTCTTGGATTAGTCTGTGCAAAGGTAAACTGTGCTCCGGCTGTATTTTTTCAAACAATTGATGAGTTTTGCTTGAGTGGCTGAAATGAGTGCATATTCTTTTACCAGTGCTAACAAGAGCCTTAATCTCCCTGTCATCATCAAAGAAACTGTGAACTATTAAATTTAAGCAGTGTGCAAAGCAGTGGATGTGAACAAAGCCCCCTTCCCAAAGGCCTTCCTTATGTTGGACCCATTATCCTCACCTATAAAGCCAACTGACAGTCTCTGTGAAGTGAGCCATTGCTGTATTGGTTTTTGGAGCTCTTCATTGATGTTGTATGAGGTATGTTCAGATGAATAATAAAACAGTCTTAGAACAGCAAACTGTGATGCTTCACTGTCCCCACTCCTATGTGAATTATCGAAACATGCCCAATGTGCTGTGACAGACATAAAGGGTTCAGGCTGACAGCTTGTCCAGATATCTGTTGTGAGATGTATCACCCTCCCAACAGCACTGAACAACACACGTCTTAATTTTTTACATGCAACATTGTAAAGATCTGGAATCCCTGTTGTTGAGAAGTATTTCCGCGATGGTATACTGTATTGAGGTTTAGGTACTCAAGAAGCTGCCTGAATCCTATATTTTCAAAAATATTATATAGAAACATAGAAACATAGAATTTGACAGCAGATAAGGACCGCTTGGCCCACCCAGTCTGCCCATTTCCCTACCTAATGGATAAGCTGCAGATCCTAGTTAACCAGCAGCCTACTTCTTTCTACCCCCACCCCCTAGAATTGCCTTATGGCTGTCCCATGCATGCTTGAATTCAATCACTGTTTTTGACTCCACAACCTCCTCTGGAAGGTCGTTCCATGCATCCACAACCCTCTCTGTGAAAAAATAATTCCTTACATTACCTCTGAGCCGCCTCTATCTTCAAATTGAGCCCCTTGTTCTTGCACACCTCTTTTTTTGAAAGATGCTACCCTCTTGGACTTTGTTGATTCCCTTGAGGTACTTGAATGTTTCTATCATGTCCCCCTCCTCCTTTCCTTGAGGCTATACATATTAAGCTCCTTTAGTCTCTTCATATGTCTTCGGTGCAGACCCTGCACCATTTTAGTGCCCTCCTCTGGACAGCTTCCATCTTGTCTATGTCCTTGCGGAGATTGGGTCTCCAGAACTGCACACAGTACTCCAGATGGGGTCTCACCAGCTGTCTGTACAGAGGGATAACAACTTCCTGTTTTCTACTGGTGATGCCTGTCCCTATGCATCCCAGTATCCCCCCAGCCCTCCTTACTGCCCTCTCACATTACTTGCCCACCTTTAGGTCATCTGATATGACTACCCCCAGGTCCCTTTCCATTTTTGTTGTTGTTAGTATCTCACCCCCCATTGTGTACTCTTCCCCTGGTTTTGTTCCCAGGTGCATTACCTTGCACTTCTTAGCATTAAATCTAAGCTGCCATATATTTGACCATTCCTCTAACCTTGCCAAGTCCCTTCTCATCCTTTCCACCCCACCTTGTGCATCAACTCTGTTGCAGCTCTTTGTGTCATCTGCAAAGAGACATACTTTTCCTTCCAGTCCCTCTGCAATGTCACTTACAAAGACATTGAAGAGGACCGGTCCTAATACTGAACCCAGCGGCACCCCACTAGTAACCCTCCTTTCTTCAGAGTGGACTCCATTTACTATTACCCTCTGTGTCCTATTCTCCACCTAATTCTTTACCCAGGCTGTCATCTTGGGACCCACTCCCAGGCTGGCTAACTTGTATATTAATATTTTGTGTGGGACTGAGTCAAATGCCTTGCTAAAGTCTAGGTAGGCCATGTCCACAGCCCCTCCCTGATCTACTACTTTGGTCACCCAGTCAAATAAATCTATTAGATTCATCTGGCATGACCTTCCTGCTGTGAATCCATGCTGCTTTGGTCCTGTGCCCTCTGGCCTCTAGGTACTCAACAATTCTTTCCTTCAGAAGTGATTCCGTCATTTTCCTATCACTGAGGTTAAACTAACTGGTCTGTAGTTTCCCACTTCTGCCCTCTGCTCCCACTTTTGTGAAGGGGAGATCACATCGGCCTCCTCCAGTTCTCAGGTACCACCCATCCTCCCATGATTTGTTAAGAGAGGGTAGTCAGTGGTGTCACTAGTTCTACCCTTAGTTCTTTTTAGAATTCTGGGATGAATTCCATCAGGCCCCATTGCTTTGTCCACCTTCAGTTTTAAGAGTTCTTTCAGGACCCTTTCTTCTGTAATGGGCTGGTATCAACTTCTGTATCCAGAGTGTTTCTATTGTTTGTTTTAGGTACCTCCCTCTTCGTTTGTAAATACTGAGCAAAAATATTTGTTTAGTATCTCTGCCTATTCACAGTCACCCTCTGCCCACCCCCTCCTTTATTAAACCTCACTATCCTCCTTGGTCTTCCTTCACTCCCTAATGTACCTAAAAGGTTTTATCCCTTCTTAACTGAGTTGGCTATCTTTTCCTTGGTTTGGGCCTTGCTGTTCTGACTGCCTTCCCAGCTTCCTTTGCTTTAACTGATACAGTTCTCTGTCCTGCTCCTTCTGTGATTCCTTGTACTTCCTGAATGCTTTCTTTTCTCTTGAACTGTCACTGCTCTTCCTTTGAGAACCATAGTGGTTTCTTACATCATTTCATTTTGTTTATTGCTTCACACAAAGGCTTGTTACCTCTGTGATGGCAGTTTTTATTATTCCCCATTGTTCTTCCACCCATCCTTCCTGCCCATTTGTTAGTGCATTCCTTAGGCACTCACCCATTTTGGCAAAGTCAGCCCTCCTAAAGTCCAGTACTTTTGCCTTTGTACGACTTGACTCTATTGCTGTGTTTATTGTGAACCATACTGTTCGTTAGTCTCTAGTTCCCAGATGGCTACTCACTTCTACATCTGTGATCCTCTCTCCATCTCCATTTGAGAGAACCATGTCTAAGATTGCTCCCTCTCGAGTGGGCTCCAATACCAGTTGTCTGAGCATGCTTCTCGTAGGGCATCTAGAATAACCCCACTCTTCAAGTTGGCTGCTGCAACTGCACTCCAGTTAACATCTGGATATTCAGATCACCCATCAGCAATATCTCCCCTTTTTCTGCCATTCTAAGTATACTTTCTATCATTTCCTTGTCCATTTCCTCCCCCTGAGAAGGGGGTCTGTATACAACCCCTGTGCGGATTGTGGTGCCATTGCCTGTCTCCAAATTTACCCACAGTGCTTCTTCTCCTCCCTGTTTACCTTTTGTTCTGTTGCTTTGATTCCTTCCCTTATGTAAAGAGCTACTCCTTCTCCTCCTCTTTTACCCTCCCTGTCCCTCCTGTAGATAGTGTATCCTGGTATGTTTACGTCCCAGTCATGGTTTTGTGTGTACCATGTTTCTGTGACTGCCACAATATCCAGATGTTCCTCCTCCATCAAGGCCACTAATTCAGGAAGCTTGTTACTCAGACTACGGGCATTGGTACTCATTGCTCTCCATTTTTTGATGGCTTTACCTTCTGTTGCAGAATCCCCCACTGACCTTTCAACCTTGGTCTTTTTCTCATTTAGTACCCTGTTTTGTAGGGAGAGGCTGGGATTTTCCTGCTGCTTATCAGTGCCCCCCCTTGACTAGTTTAAAAGCTTGCCAATGAAGCATTTAAACCGATTGCTCCTAAGACTTGTTCCTTCCTGGACAGATGCAGACCATCCTGCCAGTATAGGCTAGTGTCCTCAGGTGGAGACCCCAGTCCTAATGAAGCCAAGCCCTGCATTCACACCATTTTTTCAACCATTCATTAAACTGCATGGTGAAAAGTACCCTCACCTCACCCATGCCATTGACAGGCAGCACCTCTGAGAAGGATACTGTGTGTGCTACTTGTCTTAGGCCCCTCCCCAACTCTACAAAGTCACCTGCACTGCTCTAATCTCATAATGAGCCAAGTAATTTGTCCCTAGGTGGACAATGACATCCAGCTCAGACTCCCGTGCAGCTGTTCTCGTGATCCTGAGGATGCACTTCCTGTCCCTCCAAGCCATGGCACCAAGCAGGTACCTTACTTCAGTTTTCCCTGCTCCCCCAGTTCTATCCCCCTAATAGTTGAATTCACCACCAGGAGCTGCTTTCTTTCCCTGTGGTGTCCTCTGCCTCCTTCCTGTGGGCCTCCCTTGTGACAGTTGTCCTCAGCCTCCTTAGTCTCCTCTGTGAGTGCATCCATAGGGGAGCTATGCTCCCCCAGAATGGTGTATCGATTGTGGAGTGGAACAACTGACTGGGTGTGCCTCTGTTCCACCATCCTCACCCTCCCTGAGCCCACTGTGGTCCAACTGCTGTGCTTTCTTCGCAACCTCTGAGGTAGTGGTGGTGGCACTAGTGCTCCCTGGATGGGGGAGGTTCCCTTCTTACTGTCCAGTGTGGCCTGGGTGAAGGTTCCCTTACTACTGTCCAGTGTGGACGGGCAACTTCCTCCCTCAGGGCAGAGAGTTGTCTGCAAATAGGGCAGCATCTCAGCCTCCAGAAAGACTCCCAGAAGACTGCTGCCCCACAGCCATTACATTGCACTACTCCCCACATGTGTATCTACTTTTTTTGTGTGTGTGTGTGCTTGATTGGTTTGTTATATAGAAATATATATTATACAATGATGAGTCCAATTCACAGCAATCTACGGTGGGATTTTCCCTGACAGACCAATCAGCATGCAACCAGACTGTGACACTAGTCGCAGTTTCACAGATGGAAACCATTCTCTAGTTGAAAGAAATGAAGTGCCCCAATGACAGCGCTTCATTCCTTTCATTCATCACCTTACTGATCTTATCATTTATCTCCACACCCATCCTACAGATGTCCGGGTACCCAGCCATACACTGCATCCCCACTCTCTGTGCCATAAGCAGTTAACAGTCCTAGCAGTAAAGAACAAATAAATATAATTTATCCTTCCCCCGACAGATGTCCGCGTTGAACTTGTTTGTGTCTCTGTGTGAATGAGAGTGCATGTTCTTGTCCCTGAGCTCCTCTCTCTCCGGTGCTTCATCTGTGCCACAATGCCCAGTTTGAGCATTGCTGTCTGTGATGGTACCCACTGACCTGCCCACGGATCTGAGTGAGAGTGCTGAGAAGTGAGGCAGCATTGTCTGCAGAACTGTAGCTTAACCCTGGACTGCAGGGGGAGAAAGAAACACACAGGCTGCAGGGACAAACACTGAGAAGGAGAGGCAGCATCGCCCCTCCCCCCAAAAGAAAACACAGGATCGAAAGAGGTGGTGAGTGGCACCAGTGTCAGGGACAGAGCAGAGAGAGAGTCCCCAAACAGTGACAGCAACATGCCGAGATGTGGCGAGTAAGCAAAATGAGATTGATCACCAGGTAACAGGCTGTCACTATTGCAGCACCACCTTGGCAGTGTGAAATTGGGGCAGTGCAATGTAGTAACCATAACCATGATGACTGGTAGCTCCCAGACCTGCAACTGAGCAAATGTTCATTTCAATGGGTTGCCCTTCCCCTAGCAATGTCTAGTCCCTGTCCCCACCCCCAACCCCGCCTCCCACCCCCCAAGACAGACACAGCAACAGCGAGAGCCACATCCAGTGTAGCATATATGTCACAGGTCCAATCCGTTCCAGTCAGAGATGGTGTTAACCCCCTCTTAAAATAGAGAAGTGGAGTACAGTGTGCGCCCGAGCTTGGTTGCCATCCATTTTATTGCCACTCACTCTTCCGGCACCTTGCTGTCAGTCTGACTCTCTGTTTGTCTTTCTGAAGCCCAGTGGAAGTGGACAGCACATACAGAGAGACAGAGAAAGTGGCAGCAAGAGTACTGTGACTGGGACAGAGAGCAGTACTGAAGAGTTTTCCTTTCGCCATGGGGGAGTGGAGGTGAGAGAGAGAGAGAGAGACAGACAGACAGAGAGAGAGAGAGAAACAAACTTGGTGCATTTATTGCACCCACTGCACAACAGGAGCACCCAAACAGTGACAGAGACAGATATGTGGGTCACATATCTGCCCCTTCACATTGACTAGCACAGTGTAGGGTGAGCACTGGATGGGCGCCCCTGGGCAGTTGCTGCCTGCTGCACGTCCAGCTCACATCAGCACATATGGAACAATTTGCATTAGCCAGAGACTGATGTAGGTTATTCTTTTTCCCCTCCACAGCCATCCCACTCCACACAGGTTGGCACAGTGACAAGGTGACCTCCAGGTGGACAGCCCAAGGCAAATAGTGAACTGTGGCCTGGCAGAAGCTGGTGACTGGTGCCCCCTCCACAACCGTCCTACCACTGCACATTGGGTGCCCCAGCTAGAGACAGAAATGTGAGTTGCACATTTGCCACACCACACCTGTTTCTATCTAGCCTGGTGGGTGGAAATGGGGCTGTGGTCCAGATCCACTGGGTGCCCCAAGGCCATTGGTACCCAACGCACCATTCCACATCTCTGCACATGTGAAGCATTTTTCTCCTTCCATTCCAGCTCCTGCATGTGAGGAGCACTCTGTGGGAGCCAATGACAGACATAGTTCACACATCTGTCCATCTTCACCCATCTGAGTTCCATGAAAGCTGGAACTGGCATTGTGCGGCCTCCAGGAAGATGGCTTTAGGAGAATGATGCCCCACTCCATCCCACTTCCACACAAGGGTAGCACCCTGCAGCAGCCATGGATAGAGATGCAAGTTGCACATCTGGCCTTCATATCCGTCCCTGCTCCACCAGGGCTAGTATGAAGGTTGATGTGGGCTTTGGGGGGATTTTCACTTCCTCACCCTATGCCACACCTGTACACTTTCAGAACACTCTGCTTCAGCCAGAGGCTCTCCCACCTAACATGCTCTGCCCATGGAGAGCACTCTGAGGTACTGGGCTATAAAAATGTGGATCCTGTATCTGCCCCTCCACAACTGTTCCCACTGTGCTGGGTGGGTTGAGGGAGGGCAGGATGCAATGGGTGATCCTGCATGACTGGTGCCCCCTTCTTGCACACCATCTATCAACCCAATGCTTTACTGCAGTCAGACAAGAGATGTGGGTTGCACATCTGCACCATCATAAGCTGTCCCCATTTCAAACAGTTTCACACACAGGCTAGAGTGGGGTCTAGGATGGTGGCCCCTAAGTGACTGTTACCCCCTCTATCCCATCTCTACACCTGGGGAGCACTCTTCCCCCTCCATTACACATTTTCACATAGAGAGCACTCCTCCCCCTTCATGCCTTCTTTGCATATGGGGTACAATTCTCCTTCTCCAGCCCTCTTCCACATGGTGGACATAGTGTGTTATGTAATCATATTTGATCTCAGTCCTTATTGAATTCAACATTGTACATATTCTGCCATGGGTGGCCTCCTTGGAGTTCTCAGGGTTAGGTTGCAGCATTCTGGGGACAGGGTGTTCTTGGTGGCCACACCTTCCCTGTGGAACTCCTTTCTTGTGTATTTAAAGAAGGCTCCCTTGGTAGAAGCCTGTGAGAAGGGCCTAAAAACTTACCTGTTCCAGCAAGCTTTTATTGATTAATTGTTTGATGTTAGTGGGATAGACAGATGCATTTTAAATCTGCTCCTAGTTGAACTTTACATACATTTTTGGCATATGATTTTATATTGTTGTTTGCTGTTTGTATTGTGCAGCGCACAGGGTCCCAGGAAATTGGGTGCTTTTATAAATCAATATCTATCCAGATTTCCCAGGAAATTGGGTGCTTTTATAAATCACTATTTATCTATCTATCTATCTATCTATCTATCTATCTATCTATCTATCTATCTATCTATCTTTCTATCTATCTATCTATCTATCGTATATACTAATGTAAAGAAAATTGCTTTATTTTAATTTAGATTATGTGTCCGTACTTTTTATATCTCACACCATGTATTGTCTTTATCATTGCTTGTACAAGGGACCTCCTTGCAAATGAACTTGCTCACTGGATTTTATCCATTCACAATAACGTGAACATGGAGAACACTCTTCTGTCTTTTCCATCTCCACACATAAGTATCATTACTCCACCTCCATACATTGTGAGCACTGATCCCCTGACTCCCAGTGCTTCTCCCACTACATTTCACCTCCCCCACATGGAGCGCACTTCTCCCACTGCATTCCACTTCTGTCCCTCCATTCAACCTCTACACATGGGGAACTTTCCTCTCACTTCATAAAAGCTCTGTACATGGGGAGCAATCCACCTCTCCATCCCACTGTCCCTACATAGGGAGCATTGCTCCCCATCCATCCCACTCCTACACATGGGGACACCTCCTCACATTTGCATCACTCCTTCTCTACCACCATCCCACCATTGCATATAGAGAGTACTCTTAACCCCATTCCACCTTTGCACATGGGAGCAGTCTGCAACAGCCAGAGATAAAGATGTCAATCAGGCACCTGCCTTTCCACACCCATTCCCACTCCACATGATAAGCTCCAAGTTGGGTAGAACATCAGTGTGGTTGAGATGTAATGAATGGGTTGTCCTGGGAGATGGTGCCAATACCCTTTACTGCCTCTCTGAATGAGAGGAGCCCCCATCTGAATCAATCTTTATTCTTTTCTCCACTCGCCACTTTTCTGCTGATTATCCTCCTGTTGACTTGCCTTAACAGTCGCTCCCCTCCCAAGGCAGGACTATAGGTCACTAGGTCAGGGCAGATTTTTCCTCAACCTCTCCTGTCTTCTCTTCAGACCACACCACACCACCAGTTCAGCCAGCAGCCAGCACAGTCAAGAAGATGCACCGCATGTTACTCACAGCCCTGCATGGGTCTGTTCTTTCTGTGGTAGACCATACTTCAAATTTTCCTACAGTTCAACTGAGGCTAGAGAAGAGCCACACACAGTCCTCCTCTACCACTACAACAGTCAATGGGACACCACAACTTGCTCGGTGTGTACAGACAATGCAGCACAGCAGCGTGCTCACTAGTCTGTCTCACCAGGCTTCTCCCGCTCTCTGTGTTGATGATGTCTCTTATCTCCCCTAGCCATCAACAGTCCCATGCATGCACACTGTGTTGCAGCTAGCTCCAGCCACTATGTAGACTGCTGAGACACTGAGTGTTTTAGCAGCTGAGCCTGAGCCAACCCAAAAATAAAATACAGGAATCTGAAAATTTCTGAGATAATTTTGGGGGGGGTGGGTTGAACACCCTGAGCACCCCCTGCATATGCCCATGCAATCCACAACAGTTCAGACACATGCAGTTCTTGCATTTAAAGGCACTCCTCCCAGCGTAGCTAGCTCACCTGCCTGCCCCAGCACACTAGTGAACACTAACTGCTACCTCTCCCACTTCCTTTGCAAGCAGTGAGGATCCCTCACTCTCAAGTGGTCAGTCCTGTACAAGTAGCAGAGTTGGGGTCTGGGGCTGCAGTAAGACATGTTGCTGTAATGGAGCTTGAGCCTTCCTGAATACAACAGGACAGCTAAACTGAGTCCCCTTAATCCCTACAGATGGAGGGCTGCTGCACAGATGATTGCTGAAGCCACTCAGGCACCACCGGGGATTTAAAAGAAGAGCTGGACTATGACAGGCAGCCTGCCATCTGCCTCCTTCTCCTCATCCTACATTGATTGCTTGCAGCACTTGCCCAGCTCCTCCTCTGCTACCGGTGCCCACCAGTGGTCAGTAGTTGGTGGGTGACCCTCGTTGGAGTGGTCAAGCGAGCTCCTTGACTTGTTACTATCCCCCACAACTGATACTCTCTTTTGACTTCCTTCTGTGTCTGGTTGCATTTGCCTGTTTCTAAACACCCAATGAACTTTTTTCCTAGTGTCTACTTAGATGCAAAATATTAAATATATCAAAATAAAATACAATTGCTTTGAAGAAGATAGAAGCCTTTATTATGGCTTGGCTTCAATGTATGGTTGGAGAACGCTGAAATCTCATCTTGATTGTTTTACTTCCTTATTGCTATTTTGTATTTTCAGGTTAAATCAAATATAATAAAATATAATTGTTTTTTTGAGAAGCTAGAAGCTTTTATTATGGCTCTTTTTGGTTTGATCCACGCACACTGACACTTTGAAGCAGTGAGATCACCACGATTTTTGTAGCCTTGCACCATTCCTCTGATCCTAAAACTATGTATCACAATGGTTGTATAATTGTAGGTCTATATTCAAATGTCTTTAACTCATTATAGTTACACACTAAGAAGAATGGTCTTAATGAGTGCATTTAAGGTTTCATAATTTGACCTTTTGCAATTTTAATGATCTCCCAATCCTGGAGTCATCAATTTGTTTTATCTAAACATTTATTTGCTCAGTTCATCAATAGACCCATAAGATTTAGAATAAAATTACTTTAGAACAAAAACTATATAAACTTTGGGTTTGATTTTGCGCAACTAGTAACTTGTCTAAGAGTTGAAAATGTATAGGAGATTAGTTGTACATACTTTTGTATTTCTCCACACTTTTACTTTGGAAATTTGTAAAAAAAATATGAAAAAATAACACTCAACAGTCCAATAAGATTTAGAATAAAATAACTTTAGAATAAAACTATAAACTTTGGATTTGATTTTGCTCAAATATTAACTTCTTTCTGAGTTGAAAATGCATAGGAGATTAGTTGTACATACTTTTCTATTTCTCCAAACTTTTACTTTGGAAATTTGTAAAAGAAATATAAAAAAAAAAACACTTGACCTTTTGCACAGGTATTGACCTCCCATAAAGAGAATGGCTTAACACTTATTTAGGAGTCATTCAAAAGTTATCCCAAGGTCAAATTTTAGTAAACTATGAATTTAATGGATTTTAATAGTAGAAGTTGCCAAAGAGGACATAACAAAAGAAGACAGTAGTGGTGCAATATGGATGCCTAAAAGGCATCAAACCATTTGCTTCTAAAAGTTTCACAGACAGCTAGGCCTTCTTTATGTGTGTGAGCATTGTTTTCTTCTGTGTCTTCCTTTTTTCCCTATCTAGTCAGTGTCAGCTTCACATATAGATATTGCTAGCTAATAATTACTAAAATTAATCTGTTGTTTTTTTCCTGAAAAGATTTAACATGATCAAATCCTGAAAAGATCTAATGTGCCCCCAGTATAAGCGTATAATTTTGTTTCAAGCTGTTTTTTTCTCTTCATCTTAAGAACCAAACAATTCCATTGATGTGTTCTGCATTCCTAGAATAATTTCAGACTCTACTGTTAAATTAGGCTTGACAAGATATAAACCATATGTGCTGGTCTCAGCATAGTGGTTTCAGAAATCAGGCTGTTAGAAATTCAATAGGAGTTATCCCAAACAAATGTAAATATCTAAAAATGTATAGGAGTTAATCATAACCCATCAATATGAAAGTTGTTCAAGACAAAAATAGCTTTCAAATGAGCCTATTTATTGATCTGCAGTAATTATACTTTTTAAACTATGGCCATCTGATTACCTGAATTTTCATTTTTCTTCACAATTTTCACCTTTCTGATGGCTATTTTTAAAAAAATCTAATGAATTCAGATTAGCAGCTACCCTCATTTGAAAGGTAATTTTATCCCAAACAACCTTCACGTTGTTGTATATTGGTAACTTGTACACTTTCCAAAATATTTACATTTGTTTGGCATGACTCCTGCTGTGCTCACTTAGAGAGAAAAAAATGAGGTTGTTTGGAAGACCATATTTTACAAAATATAAAGAATTCAGATTAGTGACTACCCTCATGTGAAATGTCTTTTTGTCCTGAACAACTTTCATGCTGGTTGTTTTTGCGCACCATGAATAGTTTTGAAGATATTTAGATTTGTTTGGAATGTGTGCACATTTGCTCTCAGAGAAAAGCAGCTTGGAGTTCTGTGTCCATCATTCTAAACAGAAAGAAGGGAGTATTTTTTTATAGTGTATGGTGGAATGTTGTATTCCCTTAAAATCTGTCTTTCACTAGTCTTGTTGTACCATCGATGTGACGTCACAATGTTGTTGTACCATCATGAGTACGTCACAACAATGCTACAACAGCTCTGATTGCGTTTGCGCATGTGCAAGTTGCAGTTTGTAGGCATTCATAAAATGGCCATGGCAGTTCATCGAAGGCACAGCAGGAAGTTCAAATCTATCAGTACGTGTCAATTTTTTAAATCTTAGCCGGCATACAGCAGGACACCAGTATTTATTTTTAAATGTAAAAATAAACAGTATCTTTGTCTACTGGGAAGAAGTGGAGTGTTGTCATGGACACGGACAGGGCGGTGGGGTCCCTGACATCACAGCGCGACTGTGGAAGAAGTTACAAGCTGTTTTTGTTTTTTTTTACTTTTGCCCATACACTATACAAGATAATGGATGGGCAACAGTAAACAACAACACTGCAGTCCACTTCTTGAGGTTGTATGACAATGAAAAACCTCTCGAGCTTCGCTCTCGAGGTTTACATGGTTGTCATGACAACCTCTGGAAGTGAACAACAGTGTTGTTATTCACTGTTGCCCATCCATTATCCTCTATAACTGCCATAGAAATCTACAGTGTTATGAAAGGATACACTGAAAACTCCTAAAAGATGTGTTCCACGGAAACACCTTTTTTCCAGGGATAGCAGAATGGCTGTAGGCTCCACCCACAGCCATAAAAATTGGGGATCTTATGTAACTGTAAAATTTCTCTAGTACCTGCAGTAATCTCTCCCTCTCTCCTCTGGATCTGGAATGGCACAAGTCAAAGATTTTGCCAGTCTGCCTTTTCTGTACTCACAGCTACTGTCTAAGGCCAGGAAAAAAAAACTTTCATTTGGGATTTTCTGTAACTGCAATCTTTGCCCCCCCCAGTACTCTGGATCTGGAATGGCACAAGTCAGATTTTACCAGCCTGCCCTTTTTGTACACACAGCTACTGTCTGAGGCCAAGAAAAAAAAACTTTCTTTTGGGATTCTCTGCCCCCCCAGTACTCTAGATCTGGAATAGCACAATTCAGATTTTGCCAGTCTGCCCTTTTTGTACACTCAGCTACTGCCCAAGGCCAAGAAAAAATAAACTTTAATTTGGAATTTTCTGTAACTGTAATGGGCTTCCAGTACATGAGTTTCCCTCTCCGCCTCTCTCCACACTAGTCTCACTCTCCATCCTCTGGAATGGCACAAGTCAGATCTTGCCAGCCTGCCTTGCTCACACACAGTCACCAGTCCAGCATCCCCCCACCCCACACCACTATTTCCCAGTCCTGACTCCCTCCCCAATCTGACTCCCAGTGCTGCCGCCTGAGTCCTGACCCCAACCACCTTTACCCATTCCCATGATCGGTTCTCACCCCCTCCCTAACTTCTGCTTTGTCCCACTCCCTTCCCTTCCCTTCCCTTTCCTCCAGCTGGAGAAACTCTTGTTTTTAGGGTGCTTTTTTTGGTTTTGTTTTGGCTCTGCTGCTCAGTGCAGCTCCTCCACTGCTCTCTCTTCCTGGTCCTCCTCATTCTTGGCTGCGTGACACACTCATCATGTGACCTTCTGTTGCCTGATTGGATGCTGCCGGCCACCTGTACATGCTGATGGCATCCCCATGGCAACAGAAAACAAAATCGGGGAAACAACATCTCCATGGACCTTGAACCAGACCTCTACCATGAAGTCTGTATTTATCCAGGTCCATGGATTGTGGGTTCAATCCAGGGGTCTGGATCTCCGACGGGACAGTCCGCCCAGCCCTAGTATGGATGCTATGAAGGCAGGGGAATGAGGGATTTATATTACATGATCAGGGTTGGGAATAAAGAGGATGGAGAAAAAGAGTGTGTAGAGTTTGGGTGGAAGGGTTTTCTGTTTGTTTTTTTAATTTAAAAAAATAAACTCCACCGACAAAGTTGGTGCAACCAGCAAAACTATGCAAAGTGTTGTGCATTGTGAAGTGGACCACTTTGCACAAACTTTGC
Source organism: Neoceratodus forsteri (assembly GCA_016271365.2). Lineage (NCBI taxonomy): Eukaryota > Metazoa > Chordata > Ceratodontiformes > Ceratodontidae > Neoceratodus > Neoceratodus forsteri. The sequence continues at coordinate 518,778,917 of CM028137.1, forward strand.
TGGCAGAGGTTTACTTTGCAACATCTAGCTGTCCTTTCTGCTGCTTACTATAGAGACTTTTGAGATGTAACCCTCTCAGCCCCTTCCCTGCATACCAGGTTAGCACCCTGAGGAGGGGATCTACAAAATGGCATCTGAATTGGGAATTGGGAGACATGCACACAGTTCAGGTTAAGATGAAAAATTTCCAAAGAGAAGGTATCATTTTGATGCATAGAAAAGCAGACAGGCTAGCACCAGCAGAGATAAACATGGAGCTGTACATGAGAAGGAGTAGTGACATCATGAGAGTGGGAGGTTTGGATGGAACACATAATTTGCACATCAAGATTCTATTGCCTAGAGATGTCAGTAGGCTGCATTTTGTTTTGTTATGGGGTGTTATCCCCAGCATGTGACAGAACAGCACAAGTGCATCCCAAAAGTAAACAGAGTACACAGCAGAGCTGAGAAAGCAGTTATGTAGGGTAGGGTACACAGGTCATCTCCTTGTCGGCTGATCCTGAGTACCAACTCTGGGTCCCTCATAGTTGCTCAAGGGGGCTGGCCTGGGTTCTTAAAAGACAGGACTGAAACTCACTAGACCTTTTAAAGTGTGGTGTCCACACCTGAGGACATGGGCAACATAACAATGACTTTCTCCCGTTCCCCTGGAACAATACTTTCTTCTTCTGCATCCCTTCAGGCAACCCCCAACAAAGTACAGTACCCAAAAACAGTTGTGGAGACAGCAATTACCATAGCATAAGTGTAGCCCTGGTGCCATCCTATACAAGAGCTACTACCCCTCTCTGGGTGGCTGCCACCAGGATAAGGGGCCTGGGTTCCCATATAGCTGTTAAAGGGGGGTACTTTCCCAAGATATAAACATAAAATGGTGGTGTCTCCACCCAGAGTGCAAATTAAGTGGGTAAGATTTTCTACCAGTACAATCCCTGGGATGTTGTATCAGCCCACCTCCCCATACAGTCGCCCCAGACATGGACACAGCATTAGCCAATATCCCCAAATTCAATACTTGGCATTTCTATTTTCAGGTAATAACATGTTCACTAAATTAGGCTTTTGAGTCAGATGTTTTCCAAAACAGTAACATCTCATTTATTTACATGGGGAGGGTTAGGAAGGGGAGATTGGAATAGAAGTCAAGTGGAACATTTTTTAGATTTGCATTTAAAGAGTTGGCATTTTCAAACAATCATTTCCTCTTTTGATTCAAACTCACATTTTAGTTACTGCAGCTACCAACTATCTGTCTAGCTAACTACTGCAGGTATTAAATATGCACGACCCCCAGCTGGTACCAGCTTGGAATGAAGCCCCAAATTCTATCCCTGGGTACCCAGCCTTGTAGTTGTAGACCTGAGGTGCAGCTGGTCGGCTGGCATTGGTGCTTTTGATGAATCAACTTAACTTTTTACATTTCTCTCCCGATTGCTTTTAAACTTTCCTATGCCAGTGGGCATATTTGAGCATAAAACTATATACACTCCCCAGGGGCAGGGTAAATCCTGCTTTTACTCATAGTTTTGCCAAATCAGTCCTCTGGTGGTACATCTGACTGAAGTCCTGGGGTTGGTGGAACAGCAGAAGCAGAACTTTGGGATTGATGCTTGAACACTCTTGAAGAAGGGGAAACAGGATGCTGCAGTTTGGATCTTCAGCTTGATTGAAGGTCTCGCAGCTTGTCCCTTCGGCCTGTTGAGGCCCGTTACAGAGCACAGGCACAAAACCCACCAACTGCAGAGGACCCAGACCTATGAGTGGCCCCATGGCCTGGCTCCCTCACAGGTTAGCATGCCCTAACACTTGGGAATAAACCCATGGTCCCCTGCAGCCAGCAGACCCCACTTGATGGGGTTAGCAAGTTTCCCACCTGACCCGGGTTTAGAATGGAAACTTCAGATCATTTTTATGTTTGCTTGCATGCATGTGCAAGAAACATAGTGCCATCATCCGAGTTTTCATAGGTGTGGCACCTGTCTTCCAATACAGTCAGTGTGTTTGCAGGCGCGGCCACAGTTCACCAATGAATGCTGCAGCTGTCTATGACAGCAGTTGAAAATGCAGTGCCATACAAAACGATGTAAGAAACCACTATAGTTCTCAAAGGAAGTGGCAGTGAAGGTTCAAGAGAAAAAGAAAGCATTCAGGAAGTACAAGGAATCACAGAAGGAGCAGGACAGAGAACTGTATCAGTTAAAGCAAAAGGAAGCTGGGAAGGCAGTCAGAACAGCAAAGGCCCAAACCGAGGAAAAGATAGCCAACTCAGTTAAGAAGGGGATAAAACCTTTATAGGTACATCAGGGAGCTAAGGAAGACCAAGGATGGATAGTGAGGCTTAATAAAGAGGAGGGAGGAGGGCAGAGGGAGACTGTGAAAGGCAGTGATACTAAACAAATATTTTGCTCAGTATTTACAAATGAAGAGGGGAGGTACAAACAAACAGTAGAAACATTCTGGATACAGAAGTTGATACCAGCCCATTACAGAAGAAAGGGTTCTGAAAGAACTCTTAAAACTGAAGGTGGACAAAGCAATGGGGCCTGATGGATTCATCCCAGAATTCTAAAGAACTAAGGGTAGAACTAGTGACACCACTGACTACCCTTTTAACAAATCATGGGAGGATGGGGTGGTACCCGAGGACTGGAGGAGGGAAGATGTGATTCCCCTTCACAAAAGTGGAAGCAAGGCAGAAGCAGAAAACTACAGACCAGTTAGTTTAACCTCAGTGATAGGGAAAATGATGGAATCACTTCTGAAGGAAAGAATTGTTGAGTATCTAGAGGCCAGATGGGCACAGGACCCTAGGCAGCATGGATTCACAGCGGGAAGGTCATGTCAGACGAATCTGATAGATTTCTTTGACTGGGTGACCAAAGTAGTAGATCAGGGAGGGGCTGTGGACATGGCCTACCTAGACTTTAGCAAGGCATTTGACACAGTCCCACACAAAGATTAATATACAAGTTAGCCAGCCTGGGAGTGGGTCCCAAGATGACAGCCTGGGTAAAGAATTGGCTGGAGAATAGGATACAGAGAGTAACAGTAAATGGAGTCCACTCAGAAGAAAGGAGGGTTACTAGTGGAGAATTACCGCAGGATTCAGTATTAGGACCGGTCCTCTTCAATGTCTTTATAAGCAACATTGCAGAAGGACTGGAAGGAAAAGTATGTCTCTTTGCAGATGACACAAAGATCTGCAACAGAGTTGATGCACAGGGTGGGCTGGAAAGGATGAGAAGGGACTTGGCAAGGTTAGAGGAATGGTCAAATGTATGGCAGCTTAGATTCAATGCTAAGAAGTGCAAGGTAATGCACCTGGGAAACAAAAATCCAGGGGAAGAGTACACAATGGGGGGTGAGATACTAACAACAACAAAAATGGAAAGGGACCTGGGGGTAGTCATATCAGATGACCTAAAGGTGGGAAAGCAATGTGAGAGGGCAGCAAGGAGGGTTGGGGGATACTGGGATGCATAGGGAGAGGCATCACCAGTAGAAAACAGGAAGTTATTATCCCTCTGTACAGACAGCTGGTGAGACCCCATCTGGAGTACTGTGTGCAGTTCTGGAGACCCAATCTCCGCAAAGACATAGAAGGATGGAAGCTGCCCAGAGGAGGGCAACTAAAATGGTGCAGGGTCTGCACCGGAAGACATATGAAGAGAGACGAAAGGAGCTTAATATGTATAGCCTCGAGGAAAGGAGGAGAGGGGGACATGATAGAAATGTTCAAGTACCTCAAGGAATCAACAAAGTCCAAGAGGGTAGCATCTTTCAAAAAAAGAGGTGTGCAAGAACAAGAGGCACAATTTGAAGATAGAGGGCGGCTCAGAGGTAATTTAAGGAAGTATTTTTTCACAGAGAGGGTTGTGGATGCATGGAACTGCCTTCCGGAGGAGGTTGTGGAGTCAAAATCAGTGGTGGAATTCAAGCATGCATGGGACAGTCATAAGGCAATTCTAGGGGGTTGGGGTAGGAAGAAGTAGGCTGCTGGTTAACTAGGATCTGCAGCTTATCCAGTAGGTAGGGAAATGGGCAGACTTGGTGGGCCAAGTGGTCCTTATCTGCCGTCAAATTCTATGTTTCTATGCTTCTATGTACAGTTGAAAGGCAGAGCTCCGCTTCAGTGAGCAGCGAGAAGCTACTGCCTGCACATGCGCTCCCTCCCACACACATGCACGCACGCATAGTGCGTTCTAATGTACTCCCCCCCACACACTGTATGGCTGACCGGGGTGCCCCAATGCCCCTGCCGGCCCACTGCTCCCGCCCCAAACAGCCTTCCAGCTGCTGCATCGCCCAAGAAAAAAGAAACTTGAAAGACAAAACCTTCCCTCGCTGACTGTCCTGACCCCGCTCCCCACTCACCCACTCTCTACACGTGCCTCCCCACACCCGCCTCACCACATATTTACCTCCGAGTCCGGCGCAACGATCTTCAGTGGACCAGGAACACGTCTGCACTCTTCAAAGCCGACCACGAACTGAGGAAATGCCAGTAAGCTGTATAATGTAATAAATAGGGCTTTTTCAACTTTGATGCATATCTCAGGCATTTTGGGGAATTTTGTTCACCAAATATTCAACATGGGGTTTTTGGGACCCCACCTCATGAATTCTGTCACTGTCATTTTGTTAATCATCACCGAAAGGTGATTTTGCAGTCACTGCGTGGAACCACCTTTCAGGACCAATTTATGAAATGACAGTGTCACAGTTCATGAGGTAGGCCCCAAAACCCTATGTTGAAAATTTGGTGAAAAAATTCTCAAATGACTTGTTTTATTAGCATGCATTGTGCTGTTCCTATGCACACTGTAGTTTGCGAATTTTCAATATTTTCAATATTTTACTCCAGATTTTCAACATTGCCATTTTACCACACCTCCTTATGAGCAGTACAGCTGTCATTTTTCACATCTTGCTTAAAACGTGATTCCGCGCATGTAGCGCACAATGGCACAGTCGGTGTGCGAAATCAATGTTCAGGGCAGATTAAGAAAATCACAGTGACAGTGTTCGTGAGCAGAGGTGTTACAATGGCTATGTTAAAAATTTGGTGAAAAAAGTCCATAAAATGACTGTGTTATGAGCGACCATTGAGCAGTTTCCATGCACCCGCGTAAGTTCATGGATTTCTAATATTTTCAGTCCAGATTTTCACCACTGGCATTTTCCACACTTCCTTATGAACAGTACAGCTGTCATTTTTCACACCATGGCCGAAATGTGTTTTCACACTTCCAGCGCAGAAATGTGGTCGCTGTGGGAAATCACTGTTCGGGATAGAGTAAGAAAATCACAGTGACACTGTTCATGAGCGGAGGTTCCAAAATGCCTGTGTTGACAAGCTGCTGTTAAAAATCCCCAAACTAGTTATATTATGGGTGTGCTGCTATAGTTTCTACACAATGCTCGTGACTTCACCATTTTTTAATATTTTCACTGCAGATTTTCAACATTGCCATTTTTCCACCTCCCATGAACAGTACAGCTGTCATTTTCACATCCTGTTCAAAATGTGTTTTCGTACTCTGTGTGTCAAATGGTGTAGTTGCTGTGCAAAAGCAGCTTTCGGCTAACAAACTGATATTGCCACTGTTCATAAGGTGGGGTCACAAAAAACCCATGTTGAAAATTTGGAATGAAAATGCCAACAAACGCCTGAGACATTAGGGTTTCTGACCATACGCCCCACCCTGTAGAAACTGACAGGCATCAGGGGTGTTACTTGGGATTCTTGCTTGTAATGCTCATTCCATTCCACATCCTGCAGCCAGTGAGAGGCGTCAAGGTGTGCCTTGGACTCTTTGGCCCCAAAGTTCACCCCATTCTCCTATACAGCACCCATCTCACCATATTTCCTGATGGAATGGGGTGCGCATAAGGGCCAAAGACCCCAAGGCACACCGTGACACTTGTCGGTGTCTGCAGGGTAGGGTGTGGTGAAATGGCATGGCCGTTATGCCTGATGACCCAAAGGCATACCCCAATGCCTGTCAGTCTCTGCAGGGTGGTGGCGGGGTTGGCTTAAGTTCAATATTTCACTGCCATTCCTATTATGCAGCTCTCTAACTCCTACACTACCAATGCCAATGCCAGCAAGCCAACATTGGGCATTGACAAATGCTTGTTCTTCCTCATAACATCCAGCTACGGGGTGTAACTCTCTGACTGTCAGGCTCTGGCAGCAACAACAAAGTCTGAACTCCAGGTTCAGCACAACGTCTCTTTGCTCAGCTGCATTTCAGGAGCAGGCAGCAGGTACCTGGCCCAGAAAGCACTTGCCAACCTTTCTGATTTCACAGTCTCTCAACTTCAGTACGCAACTGCCTGTAATAATCATGCAGGCACCAACATGGAGTCAGCTGGCAAGCTTACTGTGCTGATAAAACAAAAAGAACAACTGAAGAAAAGGCATGCAACTGCCCACCAGATGTAGATTTATATATACAAGCTAGCGCATGTGCATTGGCAAAGCATAAGCAAGTCACATATGATAATTAACTTCCTTACATCTCCCTTCTCAATTAAACTCCCCCTCCCAAACATAAAATGTTTAAAGTTCTATAAAGCTCAAAGTTTTTGTGAGTCTATATAGCCACAATGCCAGATGGGCCTTCAGATCTCCCTTCCACTGGCACGGCTAGCTCTTGGTTTGGGGCTGGTGCCAGTCAATTGGTCCTGACTGCTCAGTGCCGGTGCCGATTCCACAGGCTCACTTTGTGACTGCCCCAGCATCACTTGTGGAGGGACCTTCATTGCAGGCACCTCTTGGATCCCATTGTCCTCCATAATGTCATCCTGCTCACCATCCTCTTCTTCTCCTCGGAAGTGCAAGTTTTGTGGGCCACAGGGGTGGCGTGTCTCTGGGGTTAGCATGAGGTCTCTCCTGTTTCTGCGATACAGTTTCCCATTTGCTTTAACTACATAGGAATGTGGCTCTTCACTATGGCATTCCACCATTGCGGGAGTCCAGATATTTTAAGGTGTGCACAGGTAAACAGGCTGTCTCAGCTTTTAGGCTGGGAGTGGTCGGGTGTGCAAATTGTAATAAGATTTTTGTTTTTCTTGAGCCCTTCATAGTGTAGCTTGCACCTCAACTTCTGGTACTCTTGGTTTAAGTAATTCAGATCTGTTAAGCATTAAAGTTCTGATTCTGCGGCCTGTGAGCAGCTGTGCAGGATCCCAGCCCCTCCAGTGGGGTATTTCTCAATTCCATTTCAATGTATTTGGAATAGTAATCAACTATTGCCAGATAAGTTTCCCCTTCAAATTAAAACAAGTCAGCCCCAACCTTTTGCCAAGGCCTATCTGGTATCTCATGCAGCTGCAAAGGCTTGTGAAATTGTGCTTTCCTGAACTGGTGGCAAATGCCACATTTGGACACCATGTCACTAATCTGACTGTTCATCCCTGGCCAGAATAAGAGATCTCTGGCCCTGTGCTTGCATTTTTCAATGCTCAGGTGGCTGCTGTGTAATCTGCTTAACATGTCTGGGCTCAGTGATGTGGGGACTATCAGTCTCTCCCCCTTCAGTAAAGTCCATTTTATGTTGAGATTTCATCTCTGAACTGCCAGTATTGCCTTATATCAGGGTGCACTGATGTCTTGTCCTGGATCCACCCACTTAAAACAGCGTCTCTCAATTTGATCAGTGCTGAATCTTTGTCAGTCTCTTGCTGAAACAGTTTCAGTTTTTCATCACTAATAGGCATATAGTCCACTGTGTGAACCTCATATTTGTCAAGTTCAGTTTCTGGCACATAATTTTCTCCCACAGCCCTACTCAAGGCATCTGCTATATGAAGTTCTTTATTCGTGTTGTACTGTACTTGCAAATCATACTTTTGCAATTTTAACATCATACATTGAATTCTCAATGGGACTGAGACCAGCAGATTTTTGAAAAGGCTTTCTAGGGGTTTACGGTCCAATTCAACATGTACCCTTGGTCTGCCATAAATATACTGGTGAAACTTTGAACAGCCAAACACAATACAGCTAGCAATTCTTTCTCAATTTGTGCACAATTTCTCTCAGCTTTATTAAGTGATCTGGAAGCATAAGCAATAGGCCTGCCTTCTTGCAGCAGGCATGCACCCAGTCCTTCTGAAGATGCGTGGACAGATAATTCAACAGGTTTCCTTAGATCATAGTAGGCCAGCACCCGTGGGATTAGTGACAACTGTTTTCAGCTCCTGAAAGGCCTGTTAGTGTCGTTCTTCCCAGTGCCATGCTGTTTCTTTCTCTAGTAACTCTCTCAACAACTTATTTACAGTTGATAGGTTTGGAATGAACTTTGTGAGGTAGTTTACCATATCCATAAATCTCTATAAGTCAGTCTTTATTTTTTGGAACAGGCATCTTGGTAATTGCTTTTGTCTTCTCGGGGTCTGCCAACAACCCGTTGGTACGTAACTTGTGCCTGATATATTGGACCTCTGACATTTTGATTCTAGATTTTTTTAGGTTTAAAGACAAATGCTTATCTCTGGCTCTTTGAAGAACATTCCATAACCTCTCATTGTGCTCTTGTACATTGGCTTCCCATATTAGTATGTCATCCATAATGACCTCTATGACCTCAAACCCTTCAAAAATATGTGAAATTTTCTTTTGAAAGACTTCTGGTGCTGAGGAAATCCCAAAGGGAAGACGCTTGAACTTGTGCCTCCCAAAGGGTGTATTAAAAGTCATCAGATCAGAGCTAGGGCCATTCAGTTTAATCTGGCAGAAAGCATGCCTCGCATCTAATACTGTAAATACTTTGGCCCCAGCTAGCTTGGCAGCAACATCTTCAGCTGTTTCATTGGGTGATGGTCCCTTTTAATTGCTCTGTCAAGATCTCTGGGATCTATGCAGATTCACATTTTGTTTGTTTTTTCTACAACCACCATCGAGTTAACCTAGCTTGTAGGTTTCTACACTTTCTCAATAACCCCCAATCTTTCTATATTCTGTAGCTCAGTTTTCACTTTGTCTTGTAATGTGAAAGGTATTTTCCTAGGGGGTGGATCACAGGGCTGACTGTTGTACCTATTTTAATGTGGTATTCACCCTCTAAGCACCCCAATTCCTCAAATACATCAGCAAATTCAGCCAGTATGCCTTCTATGGTTTCCACTGCACTTCCACTTGCAGCATCTACTGAAAATAACTTCTTTACAAGCTTCATTTCCAAACAAGTAGGTAGGCCCAACTCTGGGGTCACGTTTGCATTAACCACTTGAAATGGCAACAGGTAATACTTTTGCTTAAAACATGTTAGCAGCATCACTTTGCCTTTCACATCCAGTTTATGCCTAGAATAGGAAACCAGTCTAGCTGACGACCTTTGAAGAGCTTCTCTAGACAATGTCTTATACATCTGAAATGGCATTACATTACACTGTGCTCCAGTGTCTAATTTGAACGTCACCATTTTCCCATTTATGCTCAAATTTACTTTCCAGTCAGTCTCAGGTTTGTAAGTAGACAGTCTCAATACTAGAAGTACTTTCAGTTTCTTGGGCATCTTCTCCCACAACATAGATCTCCCTGCATTTACCCACATGACATACTCTAGCAAAGTGATTTTTCCTGTGGCACAATCTACAATACTGTCCATATGCAGGGCATTTGTTTATCTCATGCTCACGACCACACTTGTCACATTTGACTTTAATCACTCATGGTGCATAGCTCCCTTTGCTCACATTGGCACTTGCTTTTACTCTTTCTTCCTGCACAACTGCTACTTGCACTGAGCTTTCATCCTGAGCATTTCTACTTAAGCATTTAATCTGCATTTCACTTGGTTCTGCAGCCCTGCATATGTCTATGGCATCATCTAGTGTTAGGTCCACTTTTCTCAAGAGTCTGTGTCTCACATGTTCACTTTGTATGCCACATGCTATTCTATCTCTGATCAATGAGTCAGTTAAATCTCCAAATTCACAAGATTTAGCCTTCAGCCTCAGTTCAGTTACATATGAATCAATGGACTCACCCAGATTCTGGCTCCTAGTATTGAACAAATGTCTTTCATAAGTCACATTCTTTCTTGGGTTATAGTACCTCTCAAACTGTCCCATGATTTTATTCAGTATCTCCTTCTCTTCCTCATTTTCCCAAACAAAAGGATTGAATACCTCTACTGCATCAGGGCCTGCCACATGCAAGAGGGTCATCACCTGGATTTTCTGTGAGTTCACTGGCAAACAAGAAAATTTCAAATTGCTGCTTAAATCTCCTCCAATTTTCAGTAACATTTCCATGAAAATTGAGCAAGGTGGTAGGCTGCAGGCGGTCCATTCTGACACCATGTAATAATTATGCAGACACCAACGTGGAGTAAGCTGGCAAGTTTACTGTATTGATAACACAAAAAGAACAACTGCAGAAAAGGCAGGCAACTGCCCGCCAGGTACGGATTTATATATACAAGCTAGCGCATGTGCATTGGCAAAGCTAACACAAGTCACATATACTAATTACCTTCCTTACACTGCCATTCTTGCTCTGGCTCACACACAATTCAGAAACTCTTTTTCTCAAACATGCCTCAAAGAAAGTCTCTTTTCTCATCGTACAGGTGCAGATAAATGCAAAAGAGGATCTCTCTTTACCTTCTCAGAAATCTGATTCCAATCCAGCTTCCAGTATCCATTTTCCAATGTCACAAACACTCCTGAAAACCTTGTGTCCTTCCCTTCTCTCTTTAGAGGCTTTGTCTTTGTCAGGGTCAGACAGAACTATTTCCTTTTACTATTCTTACATACAACTCTCTCATCACTACAGTCTCACCAACTTGGTGCAGACAAAACAGAAGAGGCTGTCTCCTCATCCTCTTCACACAAAAACTAATCCATTTCCATGAACCTTTTCCCAAATCCAATCAACCGTTTCTCTGAACACTTTCACCACTGTGGTGCAACTTCTTAGCACAGCAGCCTGTAGCAGGATCCTGCAGTTCTCCTTCTTCCTCTGCAGAGCTGCCTGAACAACCTTCCTCCTCTTTACTCTGTAGATGGGGAAAGGTACACCCAGCACTGGAGGACAGATTGCTGGCAGCCCCAAGGCAGGCCCTTTCCCAGCCTTGCAGCCCCATTCTGTGCATAGGGGCTGAAGCCCCCCCCTTCTTGTGGAGGGGCTCCTGCTGAACTGACCCAGAAACCACATGTCCTTTTCTCTTGGGAGCTTTCTGGCAACTCCCCATTGGCTGGAGTCACTGTCTCTCTTAAAAATTAATATGTATGAGGCTCCCTCGATGCCTCATTGGCTACTAAAAGGGCATCTAAACTTACCCCAGTATTTTTTCCCCAACAGCCTTTTCAGCAGCCCCACAGTCCTTCTGGTGAATCCTGGCCCCTTGATTGGTTGTAAAATGATCACATAGCTACTAGCATAGCTGCAGAATTAAACAGTCCCAACACAGTTCTTACAGTGTCCCAAGTTTAAACTATTCCTGCACCTAAATCATTTACTTTTATTTATTTATTTAACCACCAAAATGTAGCAGCCTCTGTGCACTGTACGACAGTTGCACTATTTAGCACTTTGATTTAGCCCATTTTATGATGCTGCTGCCATTTGTCACTACTCTTAGGCAGCCACACATATATCCCCAGTACAGTCCATATATATCCCACTTTCCAGATTGTGTGCAGACACATTTTTTACTTATTTTTTGCCCCAACATTTTGTAGCCCCTTCTTTGCCCTGTCACACCATTACACATTTAATTCATTTTATTTACTTTCCTGCCTGTCGCTAGCACTAATTCACTCTGCAAGCTGCTGTAGCTGAGACAGAAAGCAGCCACCAGCTTCCTTAAAGCAAGGAGGTGATTTAATAGAGTACACTGAATTGAATTCTTAATTTTGAGGCCTGTGTAAGTAACTAGAAGTCAGTGTTCTGGTTCTCTATTTTTAGTGTAACTTTATTTGACAAGGAGGAAATCTAACTGGGAGAATATTTGCAGTCATTTGTGGCTAGACCTGTTACCTAACCTCTGTGAAATAGGTGTCTGATAAGGGGAGGAGCCGAAGGGGGCATGAGGAACTGTGGATTCAGAATGGGAGTTGTTTGTGGACTCTGTCTGCTGTAGCTGAGACAGACAGCAGCCACCAGCTTCATTAGAGCAAGGAGGTGATTTAATAGAGTACACTGAATTGAATTCTTAATTTTGAGGCCTGTGTAAGTAAACAGAACTCAGTGTTTTGGTTCTCTGTTTTTGGGGTCGACTTTACTTAGTGTAACTTTTATTTGCCAGGGAGGAAATCTAGCTGGGAGAATATTTGCAGTCATTTGTGACTAGACCTATTACTTAACCTCTGTGAAATAGGTGTCTAAAAGGAAGGAAGGCACTCACTGGGGTGGTGGGTCAGAGCTGTAGTTGATTGTTACTGGAGGGCATGGGTTTAGTCCCACCTACCCTACCCATCACCCCACCCACGCCAAGTGCATCATTTCCTTTATATCTGGGGTTTTGACATCACTTCCCCAAAAGTGCAAAGGACATACACCTGTTTATATCCTTAACAGCACAACACACTGAATGGGGGTAAAAACACTCACACACACTAAAAACAAACAAACAAAAAATCTTAAACAGGGAGGGAGACAGACTTGTGGGAAGTGGTGCAATGCACTGGCTGTGGAGTGACAGTCTTCCAGGAGACATTCTGGAGGCTGTGTTACTGCCCTATTTGCAGGCACCTTTCTGGTCTGACCTGGCGAGGATTCAAGAAACCTCCTCCCCCACCCAGGGACCACCCAGGCCACTACCACTTACTCAGAGGTTGACAAGAGCAGTTGGACCATGGTGGGCTCAGGGAGGGTGAGGGTGGTGGAACAGATGCACATCCCTCCAGTTGTGGCTTTCCACAATTCATTCACCATTCTGGTGGAGCAGGTGTTCCTCTATGGAGGCACCTGCAGTGGAGACCAAAGAGGATGCTGGGAACCTCCACAAAGGAGACACACAAAAGGGTGGCACAGAACCCCACAGGGGAAGGAAACAACTCCTGGTGGGGGACTCAATAGTTAGGAGGGTAGAACTGGGGTAGGGAGGGGAGAGGGAGGTAAGGTGCCTACCCAGTGCCATGGCTTGGAGGGACAGGAAGCGAATCCTCAGGATCATGGGAGCAGCTGCATGGGGTAGGGAGCTGGATGTCATTGTCCACTAGGGACAAAAATCTGTCTGGGAATGGGATCAGAGCAGTGCAGCAGGAGTTTGTGGAGTTGGGAAGGGGCCTTAGAAAGTAGCAAGCACGGTAACTTTCTCGGAAGGGCTACCTGTCTATGACATGGGTGAGGCTAGGGTACTCCACACCATGAGATTCAATGACTAGATGAAAAACTGGTGTGGAGCTCAGGCATTTGGCTTCACTGGGGACTGGGGGCCCACCTGGAGGGATGCAGGCCTATACTGGCATGATGGTCTGCATCTGTCTGGGAGGGGAACCAGGATCCTAGGTGATAGGTTTAAATGCTTCATTGGCAAGCATTAAAACTAGCCAAGGGGGTAGGCACTGAAGAGAAGCGGGGATATCCCAGCCGCCCCCAAAACAGGATAGTTAGTGAAGTAGACACAAAGGTAGAAAAGTCGATAGGGAGCAGGACTGGGGTAAATCCAGAAAAAGACAAAGGCAGTAAGGACAGGGAAGGGCCTAAAAGGGGCCAGGCCATCAAAAAATGGAGGGTGATGAGTACTAATTCCCATAGTCTGTGTAACAAGCTCCATGAACTAGTGGTTTTGCTATAAGAGGGACATCTGGATATCGTGGCAGTCACAGAAACATGGTACACAGAGAACCATGACTGGGATGCCAGCATACCAGGGTATACAATCTACAGGAGGGACAGGGTGGGTAAAAGAGGAGGAGGAGTAGCTCTCTACATAAGGGAAGGAATCAAAGCAACAGACCTAAAGGGTAAACAGACAGGGGAGGAGGCACTGTGGGCCACCCTAGAGACAGGAAATGGCACCACAATCCACACAGGGGTTGTTTACAGACCCCTGTCTCAGGGGGAGGCAATGGATAAGGAAATGATAGAAGAAATCCTTAGAATGGCAGAAAAAGGAGAGATATTTTTTTTTAAATTGTATTTTTATTTGTCTTAGAATGTAAAAGAAATGAATGGGATACAGTACATCATGTAAATCACTTAGTAAAATCGAACATAACTCTAGCAGCATACAATGTGTTACAGTTATAAGTGCATGTCTAAAAATAATACATATCCATAAATAAATCCAACCTGATGGAGATCCTTGTATATCAGTACAAAGGAGAGATATTGTTGATGGGGGACCTGAATATGCCAGATGTTAACTGGAGCACCTTTTTTTTTTAGTTGTTTAACCAGGAGTAGCACACTAAGCTGAAAGCTTTTTTACAGGAGCATAGGGAATTTAAGTGACTTGCTCAGGGTCACATAGTATGTAAGTGGAAGCTGTGGGATTCAAACCCAGATCTGGTCTGCTGGATGTCACCAGATTTTCAGTGCAGAGCCTTAAACCACTGTGCTATACTACCTCCCTTTACTGAAGCCACATCCAAGAGCAGGTTAATTCTCGATGCCCTACAGGGGGCATGCCTCAGGCAGATAGTGTTGGAACCTACTCAGGAGGGAGCAATCTTAGACCTGGTACTCTCAAATGGGGATGGAGAGAGGATCTCAGATTTAGAAGTGGGTAGCCATCTGGGAACAAGTGACCACCAAACAGTGTGATTCACAGTAAACACAGCTGTAGAGTCAAGCCATACAAAAGCAAGGGTGTTGGACTTTAGGAGGGCTGACTTTGGCAAAATGGGAGAATGCCTCAGAAAAGCACTAGCAAACAGGCAAGAAGGAGGGGTGGAAGAACAATGGGGAAAAATCAAAACTGCCATCACAGATGCAACAGGCCTTTGTGTAAAGCAAGTCAACAAAACAAAACGAAGGAAAAAGCCACTATGATTCTCAAAAGAGGTGGCAGGGAAGGTTAAGGAGAAAAGGATAGCATTCAGGAAATATAAGGAAACATTGAAGGAGCAGGATAGAGAACTGCATCAGTTAAGGCAGAAGGAGGCAGGGAAGTCAGTCAAAATAGCAAAGGCCCAAACCAAGGAAAAGATAACCAACTCTATTAAGAAGAGGGATAAAATCTTTTATAGATACATTAGGGAGTGAAGAAAGACCAAAGGGATACTGAGGCTTAATAAAGGGGAGGGAATGTGGGCAGAGGGTGACAGTAAAAAAGCAGGGATACTGAACGAATACTTCTGCTCAGTATTCACAAAAGAAGAGGAGGAGGAGGTACCTAAACCAAACAATAGAAACACTCTTGATAGGGGGGTTGATACCAGTCCATTCACAGAAGAAATGGTTCTGAAAGAACTCTTAAAACTGAAGGTGGACAAAGCAATGGGTCTTGATGGAGTTCACCCCAGAATTCTAAAAGAACTAAGGGGAGAACTAGTGACACCACTGACTACCCTCTTATATTAATCATGGGAAGATGGGGTGGTACCTGAGGACTGGAGGAGGGATGATGTGATTCCACTTCACAAAAGTGGGAGCAAGGCAGAGGCAGGAAACTACAGACCTGTTATTTTGACCTCAGTGGCAGGTAAAATGATGGAATCACTTCTGAAGGAAAGAATTTTTGAATACCTAGAGGCCAGCGGGCCACAGGACCCAAGGCAGCATGGATTCACAGTGGGAAGGTCATGTCAGATTAATCTAATAGATTTCTTTGACTGGGTGACCAAAGTAGAAGACAGGAGGGGCTGTGGACATGGCCTACCTAGACTTTAGCAAGGCATTTGACACAGTCCCATAGAAAAGATTAATAAACAAGTTAACCAGCCTTGGAGTGGGTCCCAAAGTGGTAGCCTGGGTAAAAAATTGGCTGGACAACAGGATGCTGAGGGTAATAGTAAAATGGAGTCCACTCTGAAGAAAGGGGGGTTACTAGTACGGTACTGCAGGGTTTAGTACTGGGACCGATCCTCTTTAATGTCTTTATAAGTGACATTGCGGAGGGACTAGAAGGAAAAGTATGTCTCTTTGCAGAAGACACAAAGATCTACAACAGGGTTGATACACAAGGTGAGGTGGAAAGGATGAGAAGGGACTTGGCAAGGTTGGAGGAATCATCAAGAGTATGGCAGCTTAGATTCAATGCAAAGAAGTGCAACACAATGCACCTGGGAAACAAAAACCCAGGGGCAGAGTACACAGTGGGGGGGTACTAACAACAACAAAAATGGGGTAGTCATACCAGGTGACCTAAAGGTGGACAAGCAATGTGAGAAGGCCGTAAGGAGGGCTGGGGGATACTGGGATGCATAGGAAGAGGTATCACCAGTAGAAAACAGAAAGTTGTTAGCCCTCTGTATAGACAGTTGGTGAGACCCCATCTGGAGTACTGTGTGCAGTTCTGGAGACCCCATCTCCACAAGGACATAGAAAGAATGGAGGCTGTCCAGAGGAGGCAACTAAAATGGTGCAGGGTCTGCACCAGAAGCGTATGAAGAGAGAGACTAAAGGAGCTTAATATGTATACCCTCGAGGAAAGGAGGGGGAGGGGGAAAAGGGAATCAACAAAGTCCAAGAGGGTAGCATCTTTCAGAAAAAGAGATGTGCAAGAACAAGCAGGCACAATTTGAAGATAGAGGGGGGGGGATGGCTCAGAGGTAATGTGAGGAAGTATTTTTTCACAGAGAGGGTTGTGGATGCATGGAATGGCCTTCCTGAGGAGGTCGTGGAGTCAAAAACAGTGGGGGAATTCAAGAATGCATGGGACAGACATAAGGCAATTCTAGTGGGGGGAAGGAGGAAGTAGGCTGTTGGTTAACTAGGATCTGCAGCTTATCCATTAGGTAGGGAAATGGGCAGACTAGGTGGGCCAAGTGGTCCTCATCTGCTGTCAAATTCTATGTTTCTATGTTTCTATGTTTCTGCCCCAGCCCTAGACATGCTTTAGCTCTTTGATATTCATGAGCCACCTCATTAATATTCACGAGGCAGCTCCCAGATCCTTGAGCGCGATTGGCACCCCTAAAAAATGCTCCCTTCATTTCTGTGCTGCCTCTCTGGTCCACCTGAGGTCTCTGGTCCCTCTTTTGCTTTACCCTGGGACTGGGATCACTGGAGAGGCAACCCAGAATGGCTGTGAATGGGCAAAATGAAAATGCACTTCTGCACATGCGCGGAGCACTGGAATGCACCCGAAGATGCAAATTCAACTGGCAACTCTGTGCTACAGCTCCCTTGGCACCACTCTCCAAAAAACTATGCGGGTGCTGGAGGAAGAAACCAGGACACTAAGGGGGCTGGCCAGGAGCAGAGGACAGACTGGAGAAAATGGGAGAAACCGGGGCACCAGAACAGGGACACAGCAGCCCCAAAGGGGCAGACAGGTAAACCCCCGGACAGCAGAGTTACATAAGCAAGAAGGAGCAAGAAAGGGCTGGCAATTTGACTGCAAGAAAATAAGGTTAGGTTAGGCATTTATGCAACACTTCCCAACACCAGTAACTATATCAGTAATACCCTTAACAAGGCCCAGTGTAACTCCTTTCAAGCTACCACCCGTCTGGTACCAGGCCTATCCGAGTCTTTTTTTGGGTACCCCACTATGGTGGCAGGCCTGCAGTGCCATGGGTTGGGGCCCCAGGTGCAGAAATAACACAAGGCAAAGCAACTTGAAGCAGAAGTAACCATTTGTAATCCCCTAGAGGAAAACTTATACTTAGCTGACATGGTGCCAGTGGAAAAGGTGTCCTTGGTTTCATATTACACTGGAGCATTTGGCAGACAGCAGCCTGAGCAGGGGCTTCTTGGATAAAGATGAACCACAGCTCTGTCATCCCACAGGAACAGTTCAATGCAGACCTCGGTTGCAGGTGGGGTCTCGGGCCAACAGGCTGGTATCAAGATCTTGGGCCAATAGGCCAGTAGCAGGATCTCAGGCCAACAGGCCAGCACCCTCGGATGCAATGTCCATAGCGGGGTCCTCTGCGCTAAAGATGATCTCCAGACCTTTTCTTTTTGAATTTCAGACTCCCTCTCTGGGGTGAAACCAAAGCTTCTTTCACACTGTAGTAATCAGGCAGAAATGTTACTGCTGCAGCAGCTCCCCAATTGACTTTGGCACGACTTCACATAGGCTCAGTGTAGCTTGTCCTTTTCTGTGGGAGACTGTGGCCAAACAAGACTGAGGAACAAAGCGCAGAGTCCTTAGAGTTTTCAACCTTTTCTCACTTCATAAGAATCCTTTGTCCTCAAAGTCACAGTCCCCCACAGTTCTGCCACCACTGTGGTCTCAGTCACTTACAGCTCTCTCACAGCTGGGTGGAGGTGGGCTCACAGCTCTCTCATAGCTGAAGACTTCAAATCCTCAGGATTCTGGGGGACAGGAGACTAGCATCCTCCTGGAAAAGTGTATTTTTAGGCAGAGAAACTACATTTTCTTCTTCTTGGGGCTGGAACCCCTTCCTGCAGGAGGGGATCCCAATGAACCGACCCTCAGTACTTCAAGTCTCTCCATTTTGGGAGCTCTGAAAGGCTCCTGATTGGTGGAAACGCTTATCCATCTGAAAAATTAATATTCTTTAATCTTACTCGACACCTTATTGGTCTTGTAAAAAGGTGCCTAAAATTAACCCCCCTTTTATTCCCAAGAGTCTTTGAGTTAGTCCCATAGTCATCTGGATGCTTTCTGAGCCCCTGCTTGGTTAAATGCAGAGGATAAATGTGACATTATGGTTTATGGCTGGTAATCTTCAGTCCCAAACAAGTCTCCACTTTCAAAAGTACATTGCAGCCATAAACATTAATCTTTACAATTATTTCCCCCAGCACTTAATAGCACTCCCTCTGCCCTCTCACCTGAACACAGATTTTAAAATTGTTATTGCTCTGGCAGCTTGTCATGGCTGCTGAAACACTGTTCCCCCCAAGAAAGAGCCAGGCTCATCAATATCCATGAGCCCTTATTAATATTTATAACCCCTGAGAACATGAGCACTAAAATGCTCCTAACTTAAATAATTTTGGGGCCCCTCTTAGACTGTCTCTAGGTGTCCAGACCCCAAGAGGGTGAATGGAGGGGTGGGGAACACTAGAGAAACACCATATTGCTGGAGGAGTAGCCAGAAACAAGATACATGAATCATACATGCACGCCACACCAAACCGTCGAAAGTGGGCATTCTGATCAGTGGCACTGCAGAGAAACGGGACCAACAAAGCTAAGACCGACAGAGTTGGGTGGCTTACAAATAGCAATAGTATTATGAAAAAAATAGACTAAAAACATTTATTCTAGTTAATTAAATTGAATGTCCAGAACTTCCAGGGCAACCAAGATAAGTGACTGAGAGTAGGCAGGTGGCACTAAAGAAGATTCTTGGGCCACCGCCTCTTCAGCAGGGAACAATGTATAAAACATCTTCCCCCGGTGTTGCCATCCTGGAGGCACAGAGAGTCAGCTGTAGTATATGAATGCGTAAAGCAGTTGACACAGATGTCTAGGGAATAGAGAGTGCACACTACGTCTGAAAGCATGGCCCCAATGACTCTTTAATGAGGATGCTCCATCCCATCCACTACTATAAATGAGACCACAGCCCTCCTGGAGCAGAAGCTCCCTCATTGAGAATACTTCTCATTGGGGGAAGCACCAGTTGAACCACCACAGGATTCCTCTCAGAGAGTTATCATGTGGAAGAGGAACCAGGGAGCGTGCGCAGCTTTGGTTTTCATGGACCCAGCTTGCACCCACAGATTATCTGCTGAGAAGAGCTGACTATGTGAACAGACAGAAGGTGTCCAAGGTTCAAAAGTGCACAGATCTCCTGTTTCTTTGGAGTGGTGACCACAAAATCTTTTTATACATCTTGTATTTCAGATGCTGTAACTTTTTCTGGGAGAGACATTTGCATTCTACAATTTATTTTATTACTAGAAACATTTTATCATCATATAGTCTTTGGGACTCTTGTTGCTGTTACTTGCTAACATTCAAAAATGATAAAATGGCTATAAAAAGTATAAATGCATAAAACTCCTTACTTTAAAAACATAAAAAATATTTTTTCTAATCATAGGTGTACATAAAGTCCATTAGGTAGCACAGCAGTAGCGAGCATAAAGTTTTGAAATCTTGGAGTTGTACCTTTATTAACTTTTACAGGTACAGATGAGGCAAAGGAAACACCCAGTAAGCACTGATTGTGGCCAGGGAGGACAACAGTTTTTATACAGAGATTTCAGTTTTAAGTTCATCTAAGAGCTAGAAATAAGTTTAGTGGTGAGATAGGTAGACAGCATGGGAAAGAGAAAGAAAAACCTCTGATCATAGGAGACTCCATGATTCGGGGGGTTGATACGTATCTCCAGCCAGGGGTAATGGTCAGATGTCTCCCAGGTACATCAGCATGGAGAGACACTGACTGCATTGCTAAAATTGTTCAGGAAGCATGAGAAAACATAGATGTCGTGGTACACACAGGGACTAACGTTCTCACCAGCCAGTCAGTTGTGGAGACCAAGGAACACCTGACCAGGCTGGGTGACAAACTATCATCCATTTCATCCGGCATCTCCTTCTCTGAGATCCTGCCAGCCTGGGAGAGGGGAGCAGATGGATGGAAGGTCAGAGAAGGGGAGATAGGGGAGCTAAACATGTGGCTCAAGGGCTGGTGTCAGGAAAAAGGATACAAATTTGTAGGGAACTGGCAACAGTTTTGGGAGTGAAAGTTCTTTAAATTTGATGGACTGCATCTGACTAAGGAGGGAGTCAGTGCATTGGGGCAGAAGTTTGATGTCTTTGCAGAATATTTAAAATAGCAAATGGGGAGAGGGGTGCAGCACCCCATATGTCGAATGGGAAGAACACCCCTCCACCCTCAGCTAGTGGTCAAACAGGAGTTCAGCATGTTTGTAGTTCATTTGCATCAACAGGTAAGGAAAAAGGTCTGGTTTCCCATACGACACACAGGGGAAACGGCGGACCTCACCCAACAACTAACACACCAAAATCTGGCCAATGGAAAATCATGTACAGAAATGCTCGCAGTCTGGGAAATAAGATCCCAGACCTGCAGGCAATAATGACAGAGGCTAAACTGGACATAGTAGCCATTAGCGAGACATGGTTTACCAGTAACCACACTTGGGAGACTTCAGTACCTGGGTATGTACTGTTCAGAAGAGACTGAGGTGCAAAAAGGGGGGGTGGAGTGGACCTTTATGTCAATGAAAACATCAAAGCTACAGAAATTCAGAATACACATAAGAAGCCAGAAGAACTGTGGGTCACCCTGGAAACAGGAAATGGGCCAGCCATACGAACTGGGGTTGTGTACAGGCCTCCAGACCAGGAGGAGGACATAGACACATTACTGTTAGAAGATATACAAAACATGACAGCTAAAGGAGAGATTCTGAGAATGGGAGACTTCAACATGCCAGATACAAATTGGTCAATACCAGCAGGGACATCTGCCAGAACTAGACACATGGTGGATTCCCTGCAGGGGAAAGGCCTCAAACAACTGGTACAACACTCCACAAGAGACAGGGCTATCCTATATCTAGTACTGACTGTCAGGGAAAGGATCACAAATCTCCAGGTAGAAGGTCACCTGGGTGCCAGTATCACATGGTATGGTTCAATTTGGCCACTAGAACAAAATCATCCCATTCCAAGGCAAACATATGGGACTTCAGAGGAGCTGACTTTGATAAGATGGCCAACAGAGTTAAGCTAGTCCTGGAAAAAAGAAATACAGGTGAGGGGGTACAGGCAAAGTGGGCAAGCATTAAAGATGCAATACTTGAAGCAACATCCCATTGTGTTAGTGAGACAAGGAAGTGCAAAAGAAGAAGGAAACCACTTTGGTTCTCAAACACAGTAGCAGAAAAGGTCAGAGCCAAAAGGCTGGCCTTCAGGAAATATAAGGGAATGCGGCAGGATGAAGACAGAGAGGCATACCAAACTTCCCTAAGGGAAGCAGGGAAGGCAGCAAGGCAGGCAAAGGCCCAAACTGAGAAAACACTAGCACGGACAGTGAAAGAAGATGACAAGACTTTCTATAGATACATTAGTGAAAGGAGAAAGTCCAGAGGGGTTATTGCTAAGATCAAATGGGATAAGGAGGCGTGTGAGGAGAGGACCATGTAAAAGCATCTATCCTAAATAGATACTTCTGCTCAGTATTTACTGAATAGAAGGTAGGGCAGGGCTCACAGCTCAGCACCATGGACACAGGGGAGGAAGGTGTGCACTAGCCCCTTCAGAAAAGAAAGAGTCCTACAAGAGCTCGATAAGCTCAGGGTGGAAAAGGCAATGGGACCTGATGGCATACATCCCAGGGTACTAAAGGAGCTAAGGGTGGAACTAGCAGAGTCATTATCAGGACTGTTTAGTGATTCTCTGAGCACAGGAGAGGTCCCAGAAGACTGGAGAAGGGCTCATGTGATCCCACTCCACAAGAGTGGTAGCAGGGAGGAGGCAGGGAACTACAGACCAGTCAGTCTTACCTCAGTAGTGGGCAAGATTATGGAGACACTCCTTAAGGAAAGGATAGTGCAACACCTGGAATCCATAGGAGCACAGGATCCAAGACAGCATGGGTTTACAAAAGGAAGGTCCTGTCAAACTAATCTCATAGATTTCTTTGACTGGGTAACCAGAGTGGTGGACCAAGGGGGAGCAGTTGATGTCGCCTACCTTGACTTTAGCAAAGCTTTCGATACTGTTCCACATAGAAGATTGATTAATAAGCTGGGTAGGCTCCAGGTGGGTCAGACGTCGGTAAACTGGGTGGCAAACTGGTTGATGGGCAGAAAACAGAGAGTGGTGGTAAATGGTATACAGTCAGAAGAGATGCAAGTCACAAGTGGGGTTCCTCAGGGATCAGTCCTGGGGCCAGTCCTCTTCAATATCTTCATCAGTGACATTGCAGATGGGCTGGAGGGTAAGATTTGTCTGTTTGCAGATGACACCAAGATCTGCAACAGAGTAGATGATCCAGATGGGTTGGGCATAATGAGAAGAGATCTGGATAAACTAGCAAAATGGTCAGAAGAGTGGCAACTGGGGTTTAACGCAAAGAAGTGCAAGATCATGCACATAGGGAAGAGAAACCCTGAAGCCACCTATAGGCTGGGAGGGGAGTTGCTGGCAGTCACAAGAGAAGAAAGAGACTTGGGCTTCATCATCACCGATGACCTGAAATCATCCAAGCAGACCTCTAAAGCAGTAGGTAAGGCTAGAGGGATGTTGAGGTGTATTAGTAGGGGTATCACAAGTCAGAAGAGGGATGTAATAATCTCTATTTACAAGACACTGGTTAGGCCCCATCTGGAGTACTGTGTGCAGTACTGCAGGCCACACCTTCACAAGGACATTAACCAAATTGAGGCAGTCCAGAGAAGGGCAACCACAATGGTGCAGGGACTGCATCAGAAAACATATGAGGACAGATTAACTGAGCTTAATATGTATACCCTAGAGCAAAGGAGGGAGAGAGGTGATCTGATTGAAACATTCAAACACCTTAAGGGCATTAACAAAGTGAAAGATTCTAACATGTTTCAATGTAAGAAAAATAGCAAGACAAGGGGACACAGCATGAGATTAGAGGGAGGCCGATTAAGGGGTAATGTGAGGAAGTTCTTTTTCACAGAAAGGGTGGTGGATGAATGGAACGGCCTACCTCAGGAAGTGGTGGATATGAATACAGTGCAGGGCTTCAAACAGGCATGGAATAGACATAAGGAAGCAATACAGATGAGTATGAATAGATAGGCCATTGACAGAGCAGATCTCCGACAGGAGTCCAACAAAATTTTTGTCGAATGCCCCGTCAGCGACACCAGCAGGTCGACTGCATTCTGCAGTTGGCTGTTGGTTCGCTATCTCTTTCTTTGTTTTCTTCGGGGGGCTTCTCCCACCAAAAAAACCCCGTGGGGGGTAACCTTGCACCCTGCCATAAGTTCTCAACTCTAGTCGGAGTTGAATGGGGGGGGTGCAGGACCCCCGACAAACAGCGCCGGGTTCCAGCGGGTGTCCCATCGCGGCTAGGCGCTGTAGTCGCTGTGGGGGACCTAGCTGGTGAAATGTCGCTGTGTGGGGGTAACTGGACAGAACAAAGGCCAATGGCACATTCATAAGGTAGAAAAAGAAATGGGCAGACTGGATGGACCTTGCAGTCCTTATCTGCCGTCAACTTCTGTGTATCTATGTTTCTATGCACCAGTTACCATATTTGGCAACAAGAGTATGGTTTTTCATCTGGTACCACAGTACAGTAATTTATTTGACAAAGATGCACGTTGATTTGAAATTTCTGCTACTTGTACCATTTACTCGGTATAGCCCCTGCATTCCCACATTAGACCCAGAGTATAGGATATCCTAAGAAATAAATTATAATCAGCCTGGTGGCGCAAAGGGCTGATGCGTTGTAAGTGCCTTACCTCTCACCATGCCAGTCATCAGAGTTTGGGAACAAACCACCAGGGGTTTGGCGGGGGGGCAAGAGAGGATCAAGCAGCCACCTGGCAGCTCTCCTATCTTGGATTGGGGTGGTGCACCTTCCTTACTCTTGGCTGTTACCAGGTGGAGGCCTGGTGGCAGCACTGATGTATAGAAGAGGCAGACATAGGCCAGGGGTGGAGGGAACCGTGGTTCTGGCACATATGTGGGCCTCCACACACAGGTGTCCTCCATGCCGCTGCAGCTTCAGGACCTAGAGGGAGAACACAAAGAGGAAAATGAGCAGACCAGGGCTTTGCGAAGCCCAGCCGAGACACCTGACCCGTCCTTCCACTCTAACTGGTAAGGCATTCTGGATGAGAGCACTTGAGTGTGGAGGACAGCCCTCCCCTTGTTCCTGTCATGGGGGAATCCTCGGAGAGCCAGCCGCCCCAGTGTGGAGAGAGGATGGGGTGGTCAGAGGTGTCCAGGGATTTGGCTGAGTAGCTGTTCTGTCTGTCTCAGGAGAGAAAAAAATATTTACAAAAAAAAAAAAGAAATGAATGAATGTGCATGTTTTGCATGTAGTTCAGAGAAATGCATTCATTGTTATGTCACTCTCTGTTATCCCTGCCTGAGGACCCATAATTTATTTTCAATACCCCTTGCCTGGAGGGCTTACCATTTATTAGACTGGGTGGCCCACATAGGTCTGAGCCACCATCCATGCTGTTTGGAGTTAGGTGTGTTGTCACATCCTGTGTCCTCTACAAGGGACTGTGGCAGAGTGCCCCCCCCCCGGAATTGCTGATACCACAAGGACAAGTCCTCTTCACTATCTTCCCCTTCTTTAAGCCTACTGCAGTAGCATTTTCTTTTTTTTAGTCTATCCTGACTATTTCTGTTTTCTACTATGATGGGGTGGCCTCCCACTGTAGTATCTTATACTATTCATCCCCGCTGTTTTTCCTTTTTGTCCCTGGTGATGATTAGGTAGAGGCTAGGATAAGCCTTCTAATTGGAATATGGCCCTGGGCTAGTGGGCTGTGAAAGTATGAAAACAACCCCATGGAGCCTTATGAAACAGGGACCATACCTGGTGAAATGTAAGCTCTTGACAGAGCTCTCTATGGTGCTAGTCAGCTCCATATGAGTCGGTCACAAGAATAAATAATTGCAAGGACGCTTGTAATAATTGCATAAAGAAGATGATGCTCCAGATGTTTATTATGTTATTAGGCAGCCAGAACAGCTTTCCGGGATGTACAAATAAAGAAATAGAAGTCAGCACCCCTATGGCTATAGAAATACAAATTGGTGCCCCATCTACTCCTGTAGGAGCAATAAGGTAATAATATTGGGCACTAATAATGGCCCCATTTGGCTCCTGTATGGAGCACTAAAATTTTGCTGTATGTGACCACTTCAAGTGGTAGTAAAAATAAAGAGAAGCCATCCTAGAAAGAGATACTGCTATATGCGGCATTAAATAAGGGCTCCCTCAAGGCTTGTTGCTTTTTCAGTTTTTGGAAGGAAATACCCTCGGGAGTTGTTGCCACTGGTTGTGATTATCCAGGAAGCTCCTTCTCACTCCATTTGGCCCCAGTTTCCTTTGCCGCTGCCGTGGCTGTTTAAATAAATGGACGAGATATCTGCAGGAGCGAGTGTTGCACTGAAATCCCGGAGCGTGTGCCCAAGCAGCATCAGAGCAAAAAAGGTGCTCTGTTGCCGGATGCAGAAGCGCTTTGAAATAAGCACTAGTAGTTCGGAGCTGAAAAGTGCTCTGAATCAAAAGGTGTGTGTGCGCAAATGCGCATATGGTGGCACTGAACAGGGGTTCCCTTTATTACAAATAAAGAATATATAGGACTAACAAAAGGCCCAATTGAAATAGAAGCCATCGGCTGACGATTTCAGCCAACAGAACATTATCCCACACCTGGAAATAAATTTCTGCCCTTATCACATGGCAGAATAAAGGAGAACATACAAAATAATTGGATTAAACACCATAGTACAATTTCTTTGACAATAATTACAGACCTAATGAGGGGGAGGCTAACTCCAGGTTCTTATCTGCTTATACTGTCCTGTGTTATGCCTCAGGAGGCAGCACGCCCAATAAGAAGCTTATTTATAGAGACATGGACAGTCCATAATACTGTCCTGGGGGAGGAGTTAAGTGCCTCAAGAGACCCTAAAACATATTTAAACCCAAATACTGGCTGTAATGGGACAAAGGGATTACAAATGACATGATAGCTTGCTTTTATCCTTTGTTATAGTTTGGTCTAGCTGATCCCCCATTTTGCTGTATTAGAATAGTTTTTTTTTCTGTAAAATAGGTTAGGGGTGGATCAGCTGACCCTGTAATGTCAGAGGTTGGTCCTACATAAAACACCTCTGATGCTCAGTCAGGCAGGCAGATGAGCCTAGGTAAACAGTAGGGAAGTAAGTACTGCAGAACTCTAAAGGCACAGAAGATAGTGGAGAGACTGTATGGAGTTTGATTATCCACTCTGTGGCAGCACTGCTAGGGCAGAGCAGTGCTGATGCTCAGTCAGAGCGACTTTGTTTTGATTTTCTTAGTTTTATTTTTCATTTTTTTCTGATTCTGAGTTAAGAGTTTTGAAGAAAAATAAAACTCACACAGAACCAATGTGTGTTTTAAAAACCTAAACATTGTGTCCATGTTATTGAATTCCCATACCCTTCTACAGGGTCACTCTTGGACTTGCTGAGGACCACAAGCATTTCTGGCTACTGAGTATGTAGCCCCTCAAGTTGTTATTTCTCCCTCTGCCATCTGGATCTCCAAGAGGTTCATTTACAGGCTCTTACCAGTGCATGTGTATCTTATTGCCCTTTACAGAAGAGGACGGAAAGGAAGAAGAAGAAGAAGAAGAAGAAGAGGATGGGGAGTGACATCATAAGTGCATTGAATTGGAGTCAAGAGGTTGGAAAAGTAACTTCTGATAGTGAGTGGATAGGAGTGAGAGGAGGAGGAGAGAGGTGGTATAGCAGGAGGAGGTGGAGAAGGAGGACAGATATAGGGACAGGAGAGGAAAGTCAGGTAGAGAGAGGGTGAAAGGTATGGGGAGTAGCAGGAAGGAAGAGCAGGGAAGAGCACAGAATGAAAGTAATGGGAGGAACATAATAGTGAAGGGGAATGTCAAAACCAAGAGACATGCTGAGCTGGTGCAGGGAGGTGCAGTCGACAATACTGAAACCAGTAACAGCAATGCAACAAAAACAAGCATTTGTCAATGCCGAATGTTGTCTCGCTG
This sequence comes from Neoceratodus forsteri, assembly GCA_016271365.2. Taxonomy (NCBI): domain Eukaryota; kingdom Metazoa; phylum Chordata; order Ceratodontiformes; family Ceratodontidae; genus Neoceratodus; species Neoceratodus forsteri. The sequence goes on from CM028137.1 coordinate 518,806,677, forward strand.
GCATTGGCACTGGTAGTACCGGAGTTAGAGATGCATAATAGGAATGGCAGTGAAGTACTTGAAGTGACGCCACCCTCATCCCCACCCTGTAGAGACCGACAGGCATTGGAGTGTGCCTTTGGGTCATCAGCTATAACGTTCATGCCATTGTATCTCACCCTACCCTGTAGACACTGACAAGTGTTGTCGGGTGCTTTGGGGTCTTTGGGTATTATACTTACCCCATTCCATAAGGAAATATGCTGAGGTGGGTGCAGTATAGGAGAATGGGGTGAACTTTGTGACCGAGCAGTGCAAGGCACAGCATGATGCCTGTCACTGGCTGCAGGGTGGGGGTGGAATGGCATGAGCATTACAGCCAATGATCCCAATTCACACCCCTGACGCCTGCCAGTCTCTACAGGGTGGGGTACTACAGTTGGAAACCCTAACACCACAGGTGTGTGTTGGTATTTTCACTCCAAATTTTCAACATGGGCTGTTTGTGAGCCTACCTCATGAAAAGCGGCACTATCAATTTGTTAGCTGAAAGGTGGTTTTGCAAAGCGGCTATGCCATTTGGTGACACAGGGATGAAAAAACATTTTGGGTAGGATGTGGAAAATGACATCTGTATTGTTCATGAGGAGGCGTAAAAAAATGGCAACGTTGAAAATATGGAGTGAAAATGTGAAAAATTGGTGAAGTCATGAGCATGCATAGAAACTGCACAACACATGTCCGTAACCCAATTATTTTTGGGAGTTTTTAGTCACATTTTCAACATACGCATTTTGCGACCTCCCCTCATGAACAGTGGTGCTGTGATTTTATTAATCAGTCCCAAAAGTTGATTTCCCACAGTGACCATGCCATTGTGCACCAGAGGTGTGGAAACACATTTTGGGCAGGATGTGAAAAATGACAGCTGTACTGTTGATAAGGAGGTGTGAAAAAATGGCAGTGTTGAAAATCTGGCATGAAAATATTGCAAATGTGCGAAGTTACAAGGGTGCGTGGAAACTGTGTAATGCATGCTTGTAACACAGTCATTTTATGGACTTTTGACACCAAATTTTCAACATATGCATCTTTGGACCTCTGCTCGTGAGCAGTGTCACTGTCATTTTCTCAAACTTTCCCAAAAACTGATTTCACACAGCGACCATGCTATTCTGCACCAGACGTATGAAAACACATTTCAGCCAGGATATGTAAAATGACAGCTATACCGTTCATAAGGAGGTGTGGAAAATACCAATTTTGAAAATCTGGGTGAAAATATTACAAATTCACGATTGCAGTGCAGAAACCTTTTAGCATAGCAGCTCTTAAAACAGCCATTTTTGGATTTGTTTGCCAAATTTGCAACATAGGCTTTTTGAGAGACCCCCCCCTCATAAACAGTGACACTGTCGTTTCATTATTCAGTCCTGAAAGGTGATTCCACGCAGTGACCAAAAAATCATCTTTCGGGACCGAATATGCCATGACAGTGACTGAATTCATGAGGAGGGGTCCTAATAACCCCATGTTGAAAAGTTGGTGCAACAATTCCAAAACATGGCCGAGATATGCACCAAAGCTGAAAAAACCCTATTTATGCCATTATAAAGCTTACCAGCATTTCTTCAGTTCGCGGTCGTCTTTGAAGAGTGCAGACGTGTTCCCGGTCCACCAAAGATCATCGCGCCAGACTCCGGAGGTATGTACGGGGTGAGGGGGGTGTGGGGAGGCATGGTGCGAAGAGGGTGGGCGTGGGTTGTGGGAGGGGGTAGGGAGATCGCGAGGGACCATTTTCTTCTTTCACAGGGGTAAATAAAAAAACATCGTGGGACGGTTTTTCCTTTTATGTGGATTTGGCACGCTGGGGTGGGCTCCCAGCATGTCACCTAAGTGTTTTTGGGGAGATGCTGTAGCCAATGGGGGATTGGGCACCCCATCAGCACACAACAAAAGTGGGGAGGGAGGGCAAGAGCCGAGGGGGATTGGGCACCCCCCTTGGCACATAACAAATGGGGGGGGTGCATGATGCCGATGGGGAGTGGGCTCCCCCGTCAGCACATACAGTGTATCAGGGCATGCTGACAGGGGGATTGGGCACCCCCAAAGTCGGCATTATGACAAGCAGTGTGCCACCATGTTTTTACTTTTTCACCAGGGCAAGCACGTCGGGAGGTGCTGCTGCGTATGACGAGCTTTGCTCACATTGCAGTGGACCTTTTGTTAGATGTGCTGTCCACATTATGTATTTACGGTGTGGCGCAGCATGCAAACTTATTGAGGAATGAGGGACGCACCTACTGATGTGTTCCCTGCATTCGCCCAACAGTGACCGCGCCTCCAAATCTGCTACTACTGCAATATGTTGGCTGTGCATGCGTGAGGCAACATAAAAATGGGTTCACATTGTTTCTCCAGCATAAGAAATCAAGTTGTAGACTGTAAGTCCAAAGTGCTTATTTATTGGAACAACTGCAGTGACCGGATAATGCTGTCTTGACTGAGCTTTTATTTGTCTGATCACTGCAGTTGTTCCAGTAAATATGCACTTTGGACCAATGATGTATGACCTCATCTGCTATGCACTAGTTTGTTTGTTTTTTGCTTTACTGAGAGGTGGAAAAGGCAGATATATGTTGAACAGTGGGAAGGGAGAGGTTTGAGGAAGGAGGAAGGGGAAGGTGATAGGTGAGGCAGATTGAGAAACATGAATTCCAGGCAAGTATAGGTGAGAAGAAGAAGAGTGGTAGGAAAATAGGTTAGGTTAGGTGTGTGTTGGGGATGCAGGTAACATGTTAAACAACTAAGCACAGCTACTATATAGGTAGGAAAATCAGAATCACATTTCAATAATGAATTATCCAAGACCAAAGGAGTTACAGCCAAGAATGGTAGTGTTTCTGCAGCATGCAGGTATTTGGTAAGGTAGTTAAGCAGGACTACTCCAATGAACAAATATCAGTATCACACTTCAAATGCAATTAAAAAATAATTTATAAAGTTGCATCGAGAGTAGTGGTGATTATTGACAATGTTATATATATAAGCTGACTAACTTGCTATAAATAGGTATAGTGCATGGGTTACACTAGGAAAGCACCAGAGATTCCTCCTCTGTTTCTCCCACTCCTGCTGTGTCACTCATACTGGTTTCCTTTAACACTGCATCCTTGTGGAGATGAGGGAAATGTAATAGGGGTGAACATCCTTCCTCCAGGCTCATGGTCCCTCTCACAGTTGGAGCCTCTGGGAGCAAGGCAGTTCTGGTGGGATTGGCTTACCCCTTTCATGTTCTTGCACTGTCAGTAGAGCCTATAGGGGAGCTCAGCTCATGACCCTGGCTCAAATGGCTTCGTTGGCAGCATAGGTTGCAACAAAAACAAAGGGATCATGAGGTCCTGCTAAACTGACAACTGGGGGCTGCTGCAGACTTTAAACCTGGTACAAATATCTCGCCTTCTGGCTAGTGCTCCTGCTCTTGATTGGAGCCTCTGATCACATGTATCCCAACTCACTCTATGGATTGAGCCTATAGGTTTTTTTTGGGGGGGAGGGCATTTTTTTTTAAAGACTCGTAGCTTTTTAATTTTTCATTTTTTTCCTTACCAAATTTGAGGATTGGAGTTCTAACCCCCTCCTATGCATGAAAACCAATTGGATTTTTGCCAAATTGTCCCTAAGTCTGGTTTCAGGCACACCTTTTTTTCCTTAAAAAAGAAATACCCTCCTTTTGGGACTTAGGTATTTTTATCAGGTTTTTATGTCACCTACAAGTAGAACAGTACATTGAGAGACATTGAGGAATCACATTGAGGGACATTAGGAATCATGATGTGCAACATTGAGGAAATATGATTAAGGACTATGCTATGGGCATCAGGGTGGAGGATGAAGTGGGTGCTAGAAGGTGGACAAGGGTGTGTTTGTTTTACAGTATATTATGGCTGGAGGGAAGAGGGTGGGGTGGAGAAGTTGGCCACTCTGTAGGGTAAAGGGTAATTAAACATTATAGGATATGGGAGGCTATTGTTGGTGGGCTTGGTTACCCATCAATTGTTTGTTTAAAGATGAGGTGGGCAGAAGGGGGATATCAGCAGCAGAGTTCTGCACCTGCCACTGGTTGGTTTAAAAATCAGATGGCAGAGAGTAATGGTGATGGGGTTGGGTAACCACTGCCAGTGCCATTATAGATCAAGTGGGTGGGGGTTACTGTGGCAGGCTCTGTCATGCAGCACTGGTTTGTTTAAAGATCAGGCAGGTGGTGGGGGATACCCCAGTGTTAGGGTTCAGCACTCAGATCCAGTTTGTTTAGAGGTTGGGCTGGCAGGCTGGAGGAGGAGGAGGAGGAGGAGATATTGGCCACTGGGTTGGGCACCCACTGCAGGTTTCTTTAAAGATTGGGTGGGCAAGAGTTGGGATACCAACAATGGGGGTGGCACCTGTTTTCAGTTTGTTTACAGATCAGGTGGGTGGCTGGGAGGTACTGGTCCCAGGGTTGGGCAGTCATGCCAGTTTGCTAACAGATCAGACAGGTGGAAGGGGGATACCAGCAGCCAGGTTGGGCACTCACCACCATTTGTTTTAAAGACTGGGTGGGCAGTGGTGGGGTTAGTTACCTACAGATCCAATGGGTAGCAGGAGGGATATTGGTGGCAGGTTTGGGCATCTGCCAGCAGTTTTCTTTGCAAGATTGGGTGGGTGGGAGTGGGTACCATCATTGGGCCTGAGCACCCACTGCCAGCCATTAAACAACTCTGGTAGGTAGACGGGGTTGGCAGCAGTGTGGATGGGTTCCTGACTGCTGAAGAAATTTGGGGAGGGAGGTTCTGATGCCGGTATCAGGGACTGGTTCCCAAACACCAGTAATGGAAGCAATGAGAGGGCCATTTAAGTTACTTTAAACTGCATGAAAATGGCAGTTTTGAGTCACAAAATTAGCCTCCTTACAATATACATCATATTCCCAGAAATTATGTTATCCTTAGAACACCGAAAAATGTTCTATGCGTGTGCCAAAATAGCACTTTATTTTTTAAAATAATGTAAAAACTACACATTTTCTAGTAAAACCACCTATTAAAGAATCATCCATGGGCCAAACCCTGATGAACCTGATAGTTTCACGTTTTAACACTCAGTCATTTTTGTGTTATAAATGAGTAACAAAAAGATCATAATTTCCATATTTTTATGTGTTTTGAACCTTATAGAGCTGTCAAACTGCTGAACCAACCATCACTAAATTTACAGGATCCAGAGATTCTGGCATCAAGTTTACACGTGCCAAATGTCAGACTATTTCATCCAGGGATGGCTGAGTTATTAAGGTGCAAACATCAGGATTTAACATTAAAGTGCTTACTCAACCCTAATATACAGGCACTGCTATGCCTTTATAATACTGTATATTAATTGCAAATAAACTATGTTAGTGGATACATTAGGGTTGCAAAAACACAATGTAAGGAAATTAAAAATATTACCATGTAAAATCTCATGAATCTTGGAAAATTAGTAATGTGGTGTTCTTCTGGGGTTTCAACCCTAATGCCCATCCCCTCCTTATCCCCTAGCCTTGTGACCCAGGACATGCTACTGGTCCAGGTCCATGCCCAATAGTTCTGGTGCTTGAAGCTAGTCAACTATGACTCTCCACATGGGACAGGCATAATTAGTTTTAACTTTTGTTCATTCAGGGCCCTGTGGGCCCTGCATGAAGCAGGAGATCAAGATCATTTGGAACTTCCTTCATACAGTGACTGCATGACCTAGACCTGTAGCTTGTTTTTGGGTCACGAGGCTGAGGGAGGGCAGGTGGGCAGCATTAGGGCTGAAAATGCCAAGGAACACCACATTACCAATTTGTCAAAACTCATAAGACTTTAAACCATGCTGTTTTTTATTTCATTACTTTGTTAGTTTTGTGTTTCTGCTACTGTAATGTATGCATTAACATAGTTTTTTGCAATTTATCTCCTTACTTTCTGAAAACATAAAGTTGTCAATTTTTTCAGGCCCTTCATAAAGCAAGATGCACAGAGCTGCACCCTGTATGAATTAGGAGGCAGTTCCTAACTTGCTTCATACATTGCATGAAATAGGATGCACAGGGCCCTTTGGGCAAATTTACATAACAGGGCATGAGTCCAAATTTTAGGCCCTGTGTTATTCAGAAACTAACTATTAACGTGCTGAATGCTTTTCAATGTCCCTCAACATGCTGCTCCTCCAACCAGTGACCACATTGAAATGAATAGGGTGCATTCCTTTTTTAACAGGCCCTGTTCATTTCAATGGGGTTTTCTTCTTTAATGCATAACTTCTTTGTTTTTCAATAATTTCATCTACTTGTCGCTGTCCAGGTCATGTTTTATCCTCACCCTCACAAACCCTGCAATATGTGTCAACTTTCAGATGCCTTCTGAAATGGGCCTATCACTTACCAGGTAGAAATCTTGACACCATTGCTGTTAAATTGCTTGGGATGGGGTTATTATTCCTGGAACATTTTGCTAAACTAAAAAAAAAAGGAATATTGGATCTAAAAAAGCATTTCAAATGTATTATATAACTCTGCAATTATTGCCAAGTCAATAAACCTTTTGGGCCGGATATTCAAAAGGGTTGCGCCATGCTCAAGTCCAAAAGTGCGCCATTTTGCGATATTCAGCAGGAGGCAGTTGCGCCACCGAAAACATGCTGAGCAACAGCGCAATGCAAAGGAAGGCATGCGCAACCAATGTGGGTGGAGCCATGCATAAAGAGTGCAATGCGAATTGAAAGATTCTGGCGCATTGCGCAATAGCGAACTGCCGGAAATTAAAAGACTAGCGAAATGAGCCAAAATAAAAGGCTCAAGGAAGCGCGCAAGAACGCCAAAGGATGCCAAGTGGGGTAGAGAGAGACAGACAGACAGACAGACAGTGACAGGCTAGGGCAGGCAAGGCAAGCATTGTGGGCCATAGGCTGCAGGGCCAGCGGGGGGGTGCCAGTGCAGTGGAAGTAGCAGTCAGGACAGCGAGGTAACACAGCAACACCAGCCAGGGGTGAGAAGCCAGGGAGATGGACAGTGCCGGCTTCACATGGAAGCTATAATGAGGGGGTGAGAATGCAAGCTGCAGGGGCCAGGCGTGGAAGGGCCCGTCGGTCGCCCAACAGAGCAGTACCGTGCCCGCATCAGCTATGACCTGTACACAGATGTAGAGATTGTGGGCTGGTACTGCCTGAACAGGGCAATACTGAGGCGGCTCTGTGAGCTGTGCAGTGATGTGATGCAGGCACCCTCACGACGGAGTCACGCTCTGTCAGTGGAGACCAAGGTGACAGCCTGCATGTGCCTGCTTGCCATGGGCACCTTCCAGAGGCTGACAGGGGACACCACAGGCATCACACAGTCGGCCACATCATGCATCCTCACCCAATTCCTCAGCGCACTGCTGCCACATGCTGCGGAACACATCCATTTCCCCAGCACCGCAGCAGAGCATACAGCAAACATGCGGGAGTTCCACAGGGTAGCATGTATGCCTGGCATGCTAGGGGCCATAGACTGCACACATGTGGCCATTGGCACGTCACCTGGCCCCGATGGTGCAGCGTATATGAACCGAAAGGATACCCCAGTGTCAACTGCCAGGTGGTGTGTGATGCCACTGGGTATAGTCAATGTCTGTGCCACACCCTGGCGGAGCACATGATGCCTTCATATGGCATCAGTCTGCACTGTGCCATCGATTCGAGTGGGGACATCCCACAGGACATCTAGTGGGTGAGTACGCATGTATGGAATGCAAACTTGGGGCAAGGGTGGGAATGCCACAGATGCCATGTAGTGGTACACAGGATATGGGCAAAATGGACCTGAACATGACACTGATCTCCACTATCTCCACACAGGTGACAGCGGTACCCACTCCGTCCTGGCTCTCACCATACCAGCGCCCCATGACCCATCGCAGCAACGCTATAATGAGGCACATGCCGCCACAAGCAACATCATAGAGCGGGTGTTTGGGATGCTCAAGGCACGCTCTGATGCCTAGACACCTCCGGGTGCCCTCACAGTACAGCCCCAAAGGCCTGTGGGATATTCCTGGCCTGTTGCATCCTGCACAACATGGCCAAAGACTGTGGGATAGCCCTACAGTTGAAGAGGGGGACAGCGATGGGGGCGCCAGTGGCGCCAGGTGTTGATGGTGATGAGCAGCCCCCCCTAGGACGGCGGGACCCCTGACTGATCCGGCAGGCCCAGCTGCACTGGGACACCATCACAGAGGAGCACTATGCATGACACAGGTAAGTCAAGGGGCCATGTGCAACCAACACTGTCCAGGCGCAAACCACAGGCACACAGGGTAACACACCAGAGGTGCATGACGGCCAGGGGAGTGGAAAGGTCCAGGCATACAAACATACCATCAGGGAGGGGTGAACACTCATATGGACACACACACACCAGGCACAGAGCGTACATGGGCAGATGCACAGCACACCAGAACCGACATTGCTAACACACAGAACCACCGACCACCCCCACCACCTGTACTGTTCAAGTACGTGTGTCAGATGCTGGGCACCCTTGCACCTTGGTGTACAGTACAATGCAGGCATCATCATGCACACGCACCTGTGGACAGCAGTTGGGAGGGTGTGCAGGTGGTCCTGTGTCGGCGTGAGCAGAGCACCCAGCAGTGCACTGCCCACCATGACACACATTGCACAGGGCAGCACCAGACAGTGCCGCACTGGGAGACAGGTCAGTCATGTAGCACTGTCCCCGGCCACCGTGGATGCGTGGGCGCCCGCCGCGGCCAACAGCCCTGGCAGGCTGAGCAGGAGCCACATGGGGTGGCACTGTTGGACCACCGGGGTCCCACTGCACGAACGCGACCTTGCCCACACAGGGGTCTGCAGCATGCCGAACAAACCTGCACCAGGGGTGCTCGGGATGCCCACAGCAGAAGCCGGCATCGACAGGCCTGGTGTCGCACGATGCCGGGAATGGGGAGTGGAGAGTGAACTGTGTGGGGTGTGCGGTACAGGGGCACCTGACTGTGTGCCCAATGTGTCCACGACAGAGACCACTGCCTGGGTCAGCCTGTCAATGGCGGCGGTCACATCTGTCCGCATACAAACCATCTCTGCACGGTCCAGAGCACACTCCCTGCTGTGCCGCTCCACAGCCACAGACAGTGCCTCCACAGACATTGCAATCCACCTCTGCTGCTGTACTGATTCCTGCAGCAGGCAGGTGTGCTCGTCCAATGGGTACTGTGCCCCAAAGGCATCCTGTCCCCCAGGGTGTGGAAGGTCCTGATGCACAACACCCCTTGAGGGTGGGCGCTGTTCACCAGGACCAGGAATGGGTGGATCAAAGGGCGGCGGACATGTGCCACCGCTTGACACTGTACCCCCAGACCTGGTGGGTGACTGCTGCTGCTGCCCCTCCAACCGCTGTGCCCCAGGGTCCACTCGTTCCACCGCTGTGGCTGCAACAGTGCCAGACACCTGCACATCCACCAGTGCTGCCCCACCGGTGCTGACAGGCACAGCCTGGGACTGTGCCAACATGCTGGTACACAAGTTGGAACCAGAAAGGCCCAGGGGCACGTGCTGGCCTGCTGTGTGTCCGTCATGGGACACACACATATCACTGCCCATTGCAGTCCTTGCATCATCAATGGTGCAGGTACATGCTACAGCCACAGTCACAGTGTGCTGGCATGCTTGCATGCCAGACTGCTGAGACACAGGCTGTGCACCCCCCACACCCGAATCACCGACACCAGAGTTGGCGGCCCAGCGTGCATGCTGCTGCAGTGCATGCTGGCTGGTGACAGAGGCAGATGGACCCTCCTCCATGTCCAGCAGGTCATCATCACTGCCTAGACCCACCACCACCATCTCCTGAAGACGAACAGGATCTGTAACAGAAAGAGAGTACATCTGAGTGCATGTGAACAACCTTCCCCCCCCCAACACCACCACCATGTCATACCTGCAATGATGGCTTCCACCTGTCTGGAATCCACCTCCGGCACGCCCCTCAATAGCGCTCCACTGCATTGATGCAGCCAGTCTGTCCTCAGGGTCAGCTCAACACCGCTGGCTGGCCCCGCCAGTGCCAGCACGTGCTGCCCTGAAGGCTGCCACCTTCTCCTTCACCCTCCTGCGGTCATCCCCATCTTCTTCTTGCATTCCTGCATGGAGCGCTGGTGGCTTCCATGCAGATTCACAGCCTGTTACCCTCCCATGCAGCCGCACGTGGGACTGAGGGGTGCCCCCGCCGTCCACCAGTAGTGGCTCCTGCCCAGGTAGGCCTGGAAGAGGGCCTCTGTCTCTGCTGTGTGGTAAAGTTGGGCCTCCTCCTCGCCCACCATCCTCACCCCTCACCTTGTCTCTGCTCAGTCATGGCGATCTGTATGGGGAAGTGGACACCTGTCACTGTGCAGTCTACAGCATTTTCCCATGACCATTGTCCAGAGCATCACACAGCATGCAACTCACCTCTCACCTGCAGTAACCAAATCTGGCCAGCGCAGCACAATGTCACCTATTTATAGCGCAATGCATGTAAATGAGGTGTTGCGCAACTTTAATGACATTCTAATCTCGCTACTGTGCCTTTGAATGGCTGATCAGATGATTTGCATATGTCGTCTGAATATCGCGCCTTTGCGCTTTGCGTAAGTCGTTTGAGCTGGCTGAGCTCAAACTATAGTTAGGGTTCAGTGGTCAGTTACATACTAAAGTCAAAAGTTTGGCCGTTAATAACATTGGACCCATTCAATGGATTTGCCTGAAATTTGGTACGTTTGTTGGGGCATGGTACATCTCTTGATTTGCCAAATTGTGTTTTGGTTGTAGTGATGGTCTTTGTGTACGAAAGCGCTGAAAAATGCAAAATTATCAATTTTTGGAGGCACCTTTTGGCATTCTGAATGTGGTCCTGCACGGCCGTTGTGTGTCATGCTGCTCTGTGAGAAGGCTTGTTTGAAAGAGCTTTGGTGGCCAAACATGCCACTTTTTGTTTGGTGAAAACATATTAAGGCATTCAAAAGTTATGGCACTTTTAAGTTCCCATTATAAGTCAATGGGAAAATTTATATGCATGTTTTGCGAACAAAGAATGGGGTTCTGGCCATCTTGTCCCCCCTGGCAATCAAAGAATTTGCAGCCTCGTGGTTCAAGAATCTTTGTCCCCAAAGATGTTTTCAAATTCTTTGATCGCGAGGTCCGCCATCTTGTTTTCAGTTTTCCTATCGGAAAAACACAAATATCTCGGCTCAGGGGTCACTTCTGAGGTAAAACTTGGATGGGTTTTACTCAGGGGACCTCGATCTACAGAGCCATGCCTTTTGTTTCATCAAAATTGGTCTAAAAATAGAGTTCTAAGGTTTAAAATTATTTGTTCGTGGCTCGCTAACAATCTTTGATCGCGAGCCTGCAAATTCTTTGATCGCGATCGTTGACATTACTGACGAGGATGAAGATGGCCAGATTTAAAAAATGTTTTTCTCAGCCCAGGGGTGCTCTACAAACTTAAATAAGGCTGGTTTTTGCTCAGGGGGCTTAGTTCTGCCCCATCTGAATAAAAAAAACTTTTGTTTTCATTATTCCTGGTAGTCTAGCGGCCCCCTCCCCATCATAATACTGTGAATAGCAATCCCTCTATCCCTGGTAGTCTAGTGGCCCCCCCAATGAGTATTTTATTTATATGTTTCTATTTTATCCATGGTAGTCTAGTTGCCCCCCCATGTGTGTTTATAAAAAAAAATTTTTTCTCATATCCCTGGTAGTCTAGTGGCCCCCCATCTGTATCTCATTATTATTAATATCCCTGGTAGTCTAGTGGTTCCCCACCCCATCAGAATAAAATAAATAACAGTGTTTAATGTCCCAGTGATCTAGTGGCCCCACCCCCCACCCAGCCATGCCAGTCCACCCAGCACTCCCCACCCTTCCCCAGCCAGCAACTGGCACAGCCCACCTCTCACCTCCATGGCCAGCTGCTGACTATGTATATTCTGAGCACTTATTCAAACAGGCACTCAGAAATAATTTCAGAGCGCCTGTTTGAATAAGCACTCATATTATACACAGTTGAGGGCTGGCTGTGGAGATGAGAGGTGGACTGTGCCAGTCACTGGCTGGGGAAGGGTGGGGGGTGCTGGATGGACTGGCACAGCTGGGCCTGTATCTCGGAAACGGTGCGAGATATGGACTTTTCGTCACAAAAATGCTTAGCCCCCAATGGAGGCTGAGTATGAAACTAGCCAGGAAAGTCATAATTCATATGAAATTTAAATTTTTTTTTTTACGTCGTACGGTTCCTGAGATATAAGCAATTTACTATTGCAAGTAGTAATTTTGTGCTCCAAGGTCCATTATTATGCATACATTCTTTGTTTTCACTGTGTTTTTCAATGCAGTTTTGGGGTAAAGAAGGGTGTGCCCTTTCGTTACTGTGCCAGTTAGTGTTTCCTGTTGCGCTTCCGTTACTGTTCGTGTCACCATTCCCGTCTATGCTACCGTGTGTGTTACGGTTTGCGCTTTTGTTTCTGCTTGCATTTCTGTTTCTATTTTGTTTGTCGTTATTGTTGCTGTTACCGTTACGATTTGCATTTGCAATTGCAGTACCATGTCCGTGCGCATTATGGTTTGCATTTTCGTACGCTCTTGCGTTTGTGTTTCCGTTTCTGTCTCCTTTGGCGTTATTGTTGTTCTTACCGTTAGCATTTGCATTTTCAATTGCGGTACCATCAATGTGCATGTTCCCAGTTGTGTTTCATATGCAATTCCGTTTGTGTCTCCGTTTCCGTCACTGTTTGCTTTGGCGTCACTTTGCACTTGCATATCTATTTCCGTTTGTGTTACCATTTTCGTTTGGAGCACCATATGCGTAACTGTTTGCACTTGTGTTTGCATTGCACTTACTGTTACTATGTCACACAAAATCATGTGGTGAGAGTGCGGGGCCCTAACTTGCGAAATTTTCTACTTTTCTATTCTTTCCTAAAAGGTAAGGAAATTATATGTAAAAAACTTCATTAATGCATCAGTTAGGGTTCTTCTACAGTGAAAAAAGTGATGAAATTAAATTTGAGGGTTCCCACACCTTCCACCCCACCCCCAGTCCGCCCCCACCAACAGGCATCAGGGTGTGCATTGGGGTCATCGGCCTAATTCTCACCCCATCCCATGTGTAAACAAGCTGAGGTGGTGCAGTGTAGGAGAATGGGGTGAGAGTTAGAGACCGATGACCCCAATGCACACCCCGATGTCTGTTGGTGGGGGTGTGCTGGGGTGGGTGGAAGGGTGGGAACCCTAAAATTGAATTTCCTCATTTTTTTCACTGTAGAAGAACCCTAATGATGCATTAAGGAAGTGTTTTGCATATTATATATATATATATATATATATTTATAAAGTGAGGAGCACATCATCCTCAAAATCCAGTGTTCTGATTGTATAAAACACATTACATGACCGTGCGTATATCAGAATGTGACTGCACACCTGCACTTTTACCACCCCCAAAAAACAACTTTGCCATTTTATAAAATAGATAACCCACTCTAGGATGTGTGGTCATGCTCGATATACTGGTTGACGTGACTTGGCCTGTGCCTCGGTGTGTACAACGACACCAAGGCATGTGTATATCAGAGCACGTACTGCACACCTAAGAGTAATATTCTATTACATATATATATATATATATATATATATATATATATATATATATATATTGGCTAATATTCTACAAAGGTGCCAACAGCTCTAGGGAGTAGCCTGATTGACAATATTGAAGCTAACAGAAAAGGAAATTATGATAAGTATGAAGGAATTTTTTTCTCTTTGTATCATCCCATGTTGTCAATGGAGAGTTAATGCAAATGGGTTCTAAGAAGCAGCACCCATTATGAATAGAGAAGGGGAGAATATTGTCCCATATATGGCCAGTAAGAGCAACTTCTGGATTCATCTTTTGGCAACTACCTGCAAAACTCTGCACTCTAAGGTTGCATTGGTGGGGCTGTTAATGTCAAATCTATAATTCTTCATAAAAGTGTATGGAGGACCATGTTGTTGCTTTGCATAGTTCAGTGGCCAGTGCCCCTGCCATTTTTGCCCAGGAAGCCACACGTGTCCAAGTGGAATGGGCTCTTATTAACCCAGGTACCTTTTTATGGCTGCAGTGGGTGAAGCCCTGCAGTCATTTTGCTTTTTCTGTAGAAAAAGGGAGCCCTCCAGTTCCCCTAATGGACTAGATAATATGGAAGGTTTTGTGTTCTCAGTATGCTAATTAATTGTAACAGTCTGCTGAGGAGAATGTCAAAGTACCGTTTTGTGTGCTAAGCTTCAATCTGGCTAGAATTACCTTTGAAGAAAGATTTATAGGCTCATAAACATGTCAAGTAGGTTAGATTTTCCCAGGCATAAAGGGTAATTGAGCGTAAGGAGGAGGTTTCAGATTTCAGATGCTATGTTAAAATGCCTCAGACAGGCCAGACAAAAACTGAAGCATAACTGAGAAATCAGACCAGAGACCTACTTTCACTTGAAGTGTATATTTTTTTTTCATCAGCCAATATTCTTTATTCCAAACTATGCAACATTTTGAGATCATAAAGACTTGTTCATCTGGGAGCTAGCTGAAAATCACATAATAGTCGTAAAATTAGTATGCAATGTTTCACTACTTACATACCTCACAAAATAATTCATATAATAAATTTTTTTAATCTTTTGGTAAGTGGGTAAGGACCACTTGGCACAAGTGCCTGTTTTCAAGCGCAACCTGGGAGCACTAGGGTGATTAAGTGACTTGCTCATAGTCACACAGTATGCAAATGGAGGTTGTGGGAAACAAACCCAGGTCTGCTGGATGTACGAAGCTCATTCATAGCTCATTAACCTCTATGCTATACTGCGAGCCTCAATTGTAAAATGAAGTGGAATAGTCTCCACATTATCTTAATAGTTCCACAATGCATGCACTTCTACTTTTTTTAAAATATTTTTTTCTAAAAATCTGTGTGCATAAACATGTATTAAATAATGCTTCTACGTATCAATATGGACACTGCAAAATCACTAAAACAGGTTATTAAAACATGTTAATGGCCACACAATTGTCTACAAAATGAGCTCATTTTTAAATACTGTGTCAAAACTTCACCTGACACAAATACAAACAATTACCTGACCCAAGTTTGTTAGGAAGTCACTATGCTACTATGCTATATGCTATCACAAAAGAAAAACATGTAGTTCATCATATCACTCTTTAAACATGAAAGAAAAAAAGTTTTCAGTACAAACAGTTAATCTAATTCACTTCACTCCTTCTTAAATTCTGTGACCATTTTAGCCCCTACCACCCCCTCTGGTAGACTATTCCAGGCATCCACCACCCTCTCCGTGAAAAAATATTTTCTTATATTTCCCCCAAGCCTTCCCCTCTCTAACTTCATTTTGTGCCTCTTTACTTGGAGCATCTCTTACTTTGGAAGATGCTTCCTTCCTATACTCTGTTTATACCGGTAATGTATTTGTATGTCTCAGTCATGTCCCCCCCTTTTTCTCAAGGGAATATATATTTAACTCATTTAGTCTTTCCACATAGGTGTTATCCTGTAGGCCCTGCAACAGTTTAGTTACCCTCCACTGCACCGCCTCCACCCTGTCTATGTTCTTCTCAAATTGGGCCTCCAGAACTGAAAGCAGTATTCCTGGTGTGTTCTGTCATGAGTGTCTTATACAGGGGCAAGATAACCTCCCTCTTTATACTATTGACACTCCTCCCTATGCATTCAAGCATCTGGATAGCCTTTCCAGCTGCCTTATCACACTGCTAGTTTCTCTTAGGCCCTCCGAGATGATAACTTCCAAGTCCCTTTCCTGCTTTGTGTCTGTCAGTACTCCCCCACCTAATTCATGCTTTGCCCCTGGGTTCTTGTGCCCTATGTGCATGATCCTGCACTTATTTGCATTAAATCCCAGCTGCCATTCTTCAGACCATTTCTCCAGTTTTTTAAGGTCTTCCCTCATTCTTTCAACACCTCATGGTGTGTCCACCCTATTGCATAGCTTTCTATCATCTGCAAAGAGGCATTCTTTCCTCTCCAGTCCCTCTGCAATGTCCCCAATAAAGAAAGAGAAATGGCCCCAACACATACCCCTGTGACACCCTGCTCATCACCTCTCCCTCTCCAGAGTACTATCTGTTTACCACAACCCTCTGACTCCTGTCATTCAGCCAGTTCTCCCCCCACAGAACTATTTTAGGATCCACCCCTAGGCTGTGCAATTTGTTAGTCAGCCTTCTATGGGGGACAGTGTCGAAGGCCTTTCTGAAGTCCAAATAGGCCACATCCACCACACCTCCCTGGTCCACTACCTTAGTTGCCCAATTGTGCTGTAGATTAGTACAATGAGTTAGTGCAAAACACAGCGCTTATCATAAATACAGTAAAAGTTAGGGTTAGATGTTTAAGTAAATACATGCCATATAAGGCAGTGCACATGTGTTAGTGCGTATGTGGTAATGCTCTGTGTGTGTAGACAGTGCACTGCTATGTTATATTGGAATATATATGCATATATTTAGGGAAGCAGTATAGCACAGTGGTTTAAGGCTCTGAGCTGCAAATCTGGAAACCTGGGTTTGAATTCCACAGCCCCCACTTGCATACTGTGTGACCCTGAACAAGTCACTTAACTTCCCTGTGCTCCCAGGTTGCACCTGTAAACAAGCTTTCAGCTTAGTGTGTCTCACCTGGTTAAAAAATTGGGAAAAAAATATATGTGTATATGTTTTAGTCAGTGTGTATGTGTATCACAACAATTAGAAAGTGCAGTTAGGTGGCTTAGTGGTTAGTGCAAAAATTGTTAGTCTGTATTCCCCCACAATCTAGATCAGTTTCAGCCTTATGCATGTTATTGCTGATTGAAATGAGGTGTCTATTGGCAACCCCCCATGATGCAGGAATCCCTCACCAGGGACTTCAAGTTCACTGCCACCACCATGGGTTTTTACTAACAGGACCCAGGGAAACTGCCAGGGCAGTTTTTATCGATTTGTCAAAGGCTTTTGACACAGTCTGCCACCCTCTTCTCATTAACACCCTCATCCAGCTTGGTTTCACCTCAGGCCCTGTAAGCTGGGTCACCAACTACCTCGCTGCCTGTACCCAGTGCGTAAAAATCAACAATATCCTTTCCAGCCAGCGTCAGGTCTGCTCCAGTGTTCCCCATGGCTCTATCCTGGGATCACTACTCTTTAGCATATATTTAAACACGCCTCCCAGTGTCTCCTCAGAAAACATACTGCTTTATGCAGATGACGTGGTCCTCTTCACATCCCACCCCAACCCTGCCCAACTCCAGCTTGCGCTCCACTCTGCTTTTGCCCAGACTGAGCAGTGGTTCCTTGACCACAAGCTTGTGATCAGCCTTAAAAAAACAAAAACCTTGCTGTTCATCCACAATCAGAACAAACTCAAGGGCTCTGCACTGTCCATCAAATCCCTCTCCCACCACCCTCTTGAGCAGGTCACCTCATACAAATGCCTAGGTATCATCCTCGACTCTTCCCTCATCTTCCATGACCACATCCACACCCTCTGCTCTGCCATAAATTCCTGCATAGGCTTGCTATATTGGCACAGAGCCAGTCTCCCCCCAGAAGCACTAAGACTCATCATTGACTCATCAGTCCTGTCCCTAGTGGACTATGGACTCTTAATATATGGCGGAAGTGGACCACACTGCTCTGGGCAAAATCAAGCTCTCAATCAACAAGGCCTGTCAGCTGCCCACTGGGGCTGACAGGCTAACACACACCTGTGCACTTTATGACTTATCTAACCTCCTTTCCCTTGAAGAGCGGCTACTCCACCAGACCTGTCTGCTCACCCAAAACATCTGTGTCAGCTTAACCCCCCCAGTCTGTCTAAACTAATCAGCATGGCCACGCCTCCTGTCCACACTTGTAGCTCCACTAAGTCCCTGCTAGTTGTCCCTAGGGTTAGGATGACCCTCGCTCAGAGATCCTTTTCCTACAGGGCACCCTCCTGGTTCAACACCCTCCCTCCTGGTACCTCATCTGAACTCAGAATTGGACCGTTCAAATCATCCCTGTGTAGCCACCTTCTCAGCTCCCATCATTGCAATTGCAAATAATTGCACCACTACTGGTTCTCATCCAACCACCTGACCCACTCCACCCACCCTCTTTATATATCAGTGTGCATATCTCATGATTGCTGCTCTACAATCATGTGAAGGCCTGTATATGCAAGTTTTGAGTTCCTGCACCACATTCCTGCTGTCTACCTCTACTGTATGTAATATCTACAAACTACATATACCCTATGATCACGCCTTTCTTGCTTAGCTACCATTATGTATAGACCTATCTCCTGCAAGAAGGGGCCTTCTATCGCCTATATGGCTCACTCCACCTGTATTTAATTGTACAAATTATTATTGTAAATATTATTACCCTTCTTCTGTTCCTGCACTGCTGTCTGTTTTCCACTCACTGTATATTTTCTACCACCCCATCCTAATCTGTGTACGACGATGAGTCTTTGTAAATGAGTCTTTGACTCAAAGGGTTGTAATTCTGATACTGTAATAAATAAATAAATAAATAAACCTGTTTCTTACCTCCTCCTTTGCACAAGGTCAGGAAGGTCAACACAATAACTGTGGGTAGAGTGCCCTTTCAGAGACAGACTACAAACAGAGTCCAGCAGAAATTGTAGAATTACCCTTTTAAATAAAGCAAGCCGTCACTGATTCTATAAAAATATGATTCTTTTACTAAAAGACAACAAGTATTTTCAACAGGATGTATTTACAGGAAAACAAAGGATTGCACATTTACTAAAAAGCAGAAAATAAAACAAGTTGAACAGACAGTTGGTGTACAGCAGAATTCTGAGCTATTCTCACCTAAAGTCCTTCAACTGCCCTAGCTACAGAATTGCACTGTCCCTTACTGTGCTATTTTACCAGTCAGCTAGTCTTTGTATGGCAGGACCTCTGTTCCTCAGATGTTTCAAGTCCAAGAGAATGTGCTTTCTTACAGCACCTCAATTTATTTCTTACTCACTGTGGGGAGGGGTCTCATTCCCTTTGAGTGACAGTTCCATGCTGTCCCAGACCCCCTTGAATGTGTGTGTCCTCCTTTCAGCACCTTCTTGCTAACATTATGACTAGGGCTGTGTGAAACTCTAAAAGTTCTACCTTGCAAACTTTCTCAGTAGAACCCAAAAAAGTTCTACCTGGTTCCATCAGGTAGAAGCCAGTAGAATTGGATTCTACCAGATAGAACTGGGTTCTACCATTTATAACCAAGTTCTACCAAGTAAAACCAGGTTCTACCAAGTAGAACCAGAGTCTACCAAATAAAACCAGGTTCTACTAAATAAAACCAGGCTCTACATGGTATAACAAGGTTCTATAATATATAATGCCAAAACAAAAAAACATTTTACGTGGTGCTACTTAATTAAAAAATCCACAGAAGTATTGTTTTGCATGTTTGGGAAAGTACACATAGTACTAAGAATGGTATGTACAGTTAATTATTGCAAAGCTTTGGTGCATATGATTCTGTCTCAGTGCTCAAAAGCTTTGCAAAACATACCATTCTTAAAGTTAGAATGTTAGTACTACATGTATATTCCCAAATATGCAAAATAACATATGTGGACTTTTTTATAGTTAAGTACAACCAGGTAGAATGTGGTTATATATTGCAGAACCACCTGGTTGTCCAGTAGATGCCATAAAATAGAGTTGAAACAGATTTAGCAAGTGATAAAGGTCAGGGATGATATATGACTCGAATATCATCCCTGACAGCTTTAGCTTTTTAATTCTAGTTGCAGCCCAAAGGGTTAACCCCCTGAGCTACACCCTGTTACAATAATTTTAAATCTTCCCCCACTGTTAGACCCAGGTACTAACAGAGGCCAGTTCAAAATGACTGGCACTCCAGAGCCCTGGTACCAATAGCCTCAGCTGCTATAGTACCAAATAAGTACACAGACAAAAGTTTAAAGTAGAAAAAGTATTTAATCCACACAATGTGATAAAGCAAAATGCCACACTGCCCCAGTGCTTCTGCACCTTACCTTCCCTAGTGCCCTCCCCCCAAGGAAGGCAAGGTGCTGAAGCACTGGGGCAGTGTGGTGTTTTGCTTTACCACATTGTGTGGATTAAATTATTTTTCTTCTTTAAATTCTGTTCATGTACTTATTATTTAGCACTATAGCACCTGAGGCTATCGGTACCAGGAGCACCCATCATGTTGAGCTTTTCAGAATCCGAGGGTGGTCCCCTTTCTGACTGAGTGGCTCCTGCTTGAAGCTTGGCACAAGTAGTAACCCCCTACTGAACTACTAATAGAGCCCAATGGTTGTGGCCATGGGCCATAAAGAAATGCAGGGGTGGCAGGCATCTAGTATCAGTTTTGTTTTTTTTTATTATTCTGAGTAAATATCAATATTAGTAATATATTACCCATGCTCATTTTCTCCTTTCCATCTAGTACACTCTCCTGCCCGATTCCTATACCTTCCATAGGTAACTATGTCAATATTACTTCATTTGTCCCACCCTCCCAAACACCCGTCCCTTCCTTATCTTTACTCAGAATAATTGAAAAACCCATAACAGTATACCCTCTGTCAATTGTCTTTATGATGCCAGGTGTGTAGTTTAGGGTTTAACAATGGAGGGTGAATTGTATTTGTAAGAGGGAGTGTCCTGGGGGTTTGGACTTGCAGTTGGGAGGGGTGCCAGAGTAAGACCAGGGATGTTTTTTATTGTCATCATGATGGTCAATTAGTGCAGTATGTGGGGACAGCATTTTTTTTAATTCAATTCTTTTATTTTCATTTTACAGGTTATGATGAAAACAGTTTATATCTGGTGGATGGCTCATTCAGATCAAAACATCAGATGTGTCCATGGGTGCAGCATTGACATTGTGAATGTATTGTAAAGTTGACATTTTACAGCAAAAAACATTATTAGAATTAAATCCCCATCTGGAGTCGAACCAGAAGAACAATTATTTATTTATTTTATTAATGTTTTTGTTTTTAACAACCTAATAAGTATTTATTGAGTGTGTGTGTGTTTTGTTACGAAAATGCAATAAAAACAAATGTATGAAGAACTGTGTGACAGTAATGTGTAGTCATTTATGGATGCTTTAGCTGAAACGCAGTATGTAGTGGCCCTTCAGTTTCTGGCGCTAGACAAATTGGGTCTCAGTGGCACATGAGAACCAGCAGTGGATGTTTGTTTCAGAAATTAATGGAAGTCAAGAAACAGAATGAAGAAAAGACCGGAGGACCCACCAGTGGAGAACAGACAGGTGGAAAAGCTAGTGGCTACTAGTGGCAACAGAATCCCTCATCATCATCATCATCATCATCATCATCAGTATGGTATGCCATCCAGGTGCTGTCAGCCTGCATAAATTTTGGAAAGTATATGTTTTTGAACTGTGGCAGGTTCATTTTAAGAAAAGCAAGTCTTTCTACATTCTTTGTGGAAAGACAATGTTCTTTTGTGATTCACTATTGCCCCAGCAGCACTGAAAATTCTCTCTGAATATATACTTGTGGGTGGGCAACTGAGATATTCAATTGCAATCTCAGTTAAAGAAGGCCATATAGATTTTTTTCTGTTGCCAATACAGTAATCGCTTGTCACCTGCGGTGAGATGTACAATCTCCTCCATATTATCTTTCACCATTTTTGCAGCAGAGACTTCTGGTACCACAATAGTCAGCTGAGCTTTTCCAGCTGTCTTTAACAGATCAAAGTCTGACAGCATGTCCCACAGTGGTTTGTCCTCTTGTGGTGTAGCAGCAGCATCAGCATCAGCAGCAGCAACAGCAAATTGTGCCCCCTTCCCACCAGATCTTTTTCAGAATTTGAATGTTGCCAGAAGGGCACTGATGATGTACTACTTTTCTCAATTATATGTGCTGACACTTTCTCAATTAACAGTTTTTGACAGTATTCCAGGTCTTTAAAGTCATGTGGTTTGAAGAATGTCTCAATTGTATCCTTAAACCAAGGATCCAGAAGTGTGGCCAAAATGTAATGTTCTGCTTTGCACATATTTACAATGCGCTCATCAGCCAGGAATGTTTTCAACATTTTTCCCACAAGTGATGCAGCATTGATGTCATCAGTGTCAAGGAACTGTGACCCGAGATGCTCCAGTCTCATTCTGATGAGTGAGCTTAAGGGTAATATCTGGCTTAGCCCAGCACCATCGGAGCTCACCACTCATGTAACCTCCTCAAAGGGTTTAAGAATACAAGTAAGATTCTCCATCAGATGCCACTTATTGGTGCTGATATTCACATCTCCTTTTCCATTGCCATGTTGGACTGCATATTGATGGGTGGCTTTCTGTTGCTCAAGCATTCTCTGCATCATATAGTAGGTGGAATTCCACCTGGTTGGAACTTCCTGGATCATCTGGTGGAGAGGGAGGCTGTTTTCTATTTGAATCTGCAGCAACAACTTTCTGGCTTTAACAGAATGGCTAAAGTGGGTGCACACAGTGCAGACAGCTGCAATCAAGTTCTGAACATTTTGGTCCTCAAAGATAAAGTCTTTTACCACCAAGTTAACAGTGTGTGCAAAGCATGGTACATGTGTAAACTTACCAAGCCTTACTGCTTTCACAATATTAGAAGCTTTGTCAGACACTATAAACCCTGGTTGCAAGGACTTTGGAGTCAGCCACTCGGCAAACTTTTCTTCAATGCCCCCAGAAGATGTTCCGCTTTGTGATCTTTTTTAAAACCATAAATACATAATGCTGCCTGCCTGAGAACAGAGAAGGACCCTTGCTTCGTGCTGCTGCTGCTGCTACTGCCACCAGTGCCTCTACAAGGGAAAGTTTACCCAATGGCCAGTCACAGCCATATAGTCAGTCGTCTGGCCACTGGTCCACATATCTGTTGTGACATGGACCTTTTTGTCCACTGAATCTTTAACAGCCTCAGACACACTGTTATGAACAATGTCATACAAGTCTGGGATGGCAACAGTTGAGAAATAAGTCCATTTGGGGACTTGATATTTGGGCACAGCAATTTTCATTAGTGCTTTAAATCCCGGGTTAGACACAAAGGAGAATGGTAGCAAGTCGGTGGCTATCATCTCTCCAATTACATTTGTTAATTGCCTTGCCTCAGACCTGTTGGGCTTATATTTCTGTGACTGCTCAAAACAGTCTTTCAGTGAAATTTGAGGATTGCTATACTTGCTGATATCAGCAGATTTTCTGGGTAGCTTCCCTTCCCTTTTACCACCATGAGGGGTGGATGTTGTGGACACGGATGGTGTATGACTCCTGCCAGGCAGTGGTGGTGGTGGTGGGCTCAGAGAGGTAAAGAAATGCAAAATTGAAGATGTGCTTTGACTGGAAGTCAGACTTTCATCATCCTCCAACTCCGCATCAATTACATCATCACCATGACCTTGGCAAACATCCATATCATCCTCCTCAGCAGAGTGCAGCAGTGCAACAATTTGTGTGTGCTCCTTTTGTGCTTTTTTTTATTTATTTTTATTAGACATTTTTATACATCATATGCATTAGGTAGATGTTGAGTAGTATACAGTACCATCATAATAAACTATTATTCACACATTTTATGCATTGACAGCCGGAGTCACTGGAAGCATTAAAGGCTATGACTACTTCATCCAGAACGCCAGACCCTTGACTGACTGAAAATGCTATACATATATTCAGGGACCGGAAGCTGAATCCACCCCTGAGTAGTACAGAACTCAGCCCTGACATTTAAGTCTAAATTTCTGTGTACAGTCCTGGAGTGTTGCCGTAAGGCTTTCCATCTGATAGATTTCCAACATTATAGATCTCCAGTCCTGAATGGTAGGAGTTTGCGTAGACATCCATTTTCTGGTGATAGCCTTCTTGGCTGCTATAAGAAATATGGGCAGCAGTGTTTTGTTCCACTGGGGGGAGTGATTAGGGTATACTGAGAGCAGGACAACCTCCCCTGTTAGTTCTGCAGGTCCCCCTAAACAAGTAGACAGCTCCAACTGGAGACTACACCAAAAGGGCATAAGGGAAGAGCAGCTCTGTAGAGTATGACCCAAGTCAGCAAATGGTCATCCACATCATCTCCAGCATTGGCCATATTCCACTGGGAGGAATTTGGTTAGGATCACAGGGACATGAAAATATCTGGTTCAGATTTTCAAGGAAAACTCCTGCCAAAAGGAAGAAGAAGTCACCCTAATGGCTGACAAGGTTGCAGCTATCCAGTCTATAACTTGAACCTCGGATGCAAGATCCTTGTTCCATTTATCTAGAATTGACTTTGTTGAGTCTCCCAATAAGTCTCTCAAATCCCTATATATGTTTCCTATGAGATGTCCACTGATTCCCCTTAATCGAATCAATGAAAAATTTTAAAAAGGGTGGGGTTGGGGTAGGGAGTTTAGCGTTAGTGACCAATTGCGAAGTATATAATTCCTCATTTGGAGGTATCTGAAAAAATCTGGGCCACAAAGTCCGTATTGTGTTTTGAGCTTTTCGAATGGCAGAACCCCCCTCTCATCCAAGAACTGGAACAAATATGATAATCCAGAATTACGCCATTGAGAAAAGGCAAGATCCATATGCAAGGTTTGGAAAAGGTCATCTTTGGAAATTATTTAACAATAATCATAAATTGGTTTCATTTCTGTTTTTTTTCTTAGCCTGTACCATATTTGAAGAGTATTAGCTGTGATCTGTGTAAATTCCTGCAGAGCTGGTGTATTGTCGATGGAGGAGAAAAGAAGAGCAGATATATCATACATGTCATTTAGACTAAACTCCAGGGATTTCCAAGGAGCCAAGAAACTGTCAGTTAGCCAATAAATAAGAATATGAAGGAATGCTTCCTGAGCATAGAGTTTAAGATTAGGAAGATTTGCTCTCCCTTGAGCCTTGGGTTGTAGGAGAATGGAGAGGCGAACCCTCGGACGTTGTTTGCCCCAGATAAATTTCAAAAGTAATTTATCCCAAGACTTTAAATAAAAGGATGCAGGGAAGTATGGAATGTTTTGGAAGAGGTATAAGAACTGGGGGAGGATGTTCATATGAATAGTTTCAATCCATTGAAAAAATGACAGAGGCAAAGAAGACCATCTTTCCAGATCTTTTTGTATTGTAATAGTAAGTGGCTCATGATTAACCAGCTCTATCACCTCCTTGTTCAGAGGGATATGTACTCCCAAATATTTTATCTTTGTGGATCTCCACCATAGGGGAGAAGATCATGAAGGCTTTTGGTTGGGGAAAAATTAAAAAGGAGAGCTTCCGATTTTTCAACGTTTAACTTAAATCCTGCCAAAGCTTCGTATTTCTGAAGAATTTGCCATACCGCAGGAATAGATGTGTCCGGCGAGGGAAGGGTCAAAAGGACATCGTCAGCAAACATGTTGACTTTATATTGTTGTTGTCCTAGTGGAATGCCCTCTATCTAGGAGGAGTTTCTTAGGGCCGTCCCCAACGGCTCCACATAAAGAGCAAACAAAAGAGGGGAAAGGGGGAAGCCTTGTCGGGTACCCCTGTGTAAAGGGAAAGGGGGAGATATTCCACCATTGACTCTCACATATGTCCTTTTGTGCTTTTTGACACTGATAAATGTGAGACTTGTTCATATGTCTTATCATTGTTGATGATCCCATCCTGGTACCCACTTTACCGTGACTTAATTTTGTTTTGCATAATTTGCAGTCCACATGGCTGCAGGATGATTTATCTTGGATAAAAAAATCCCACACTATGGATTTCACAGATTTTGTTGCACTGCTTCTTATGAGGAGGATATGTTTGCCACTGTCCCTGCCACCACCACAGCCACTACTGCTGCCAGTTTCTCTTTGAGGTTTTTCCATCTCTATGTCAATCAGCGAATGTTGATGCACAGCAACTCTTCCTGCCTCAACTGCTTCTGTTTCCACTCCTCTGGAGCCCTGTCCATCTTCTATTCTGTTACTCCACTGCAGGTGTGGTTGTCTTATTATGCCCCATTATGTTTTTCTTAGCACCACCATCCTTCCTAGAACTCTTTTTTGCTCCTTTTCTAGCCCTGTAGTCCTCCTCCTCATCCCACTCCCCAGAACTGCTGCCACTTGACAGGCTGACTGCTACTTTACTACAAACTCAGGGTCTGTTTCACTGATTTTCCCCTCAGTTTAATCTGTCTTCTCCTCCTTCTCCTCATCATCCATCACTCTGCTTACTAAGACTGGCTGCCACACTATGATGGCCCTTGTGCTCATTCTCTGAGTACCATGATGGGTTACTCCTGCAATTTCCTGAATTTTATATACTGTTGCCACAACTCCCTGTTTTTGTTTACCACCTGTGGTTTTGGGCACAGGTTCTGACAGACATGCTTCCTGTCTTTCCATATTTGATTTTTAAACTATTCAAAATTAAATTTGCTTAAGTAGCAAATGGTGCACACAGGCATAATTATTTCCCTAATAGGTCAGTACTGCACTGTTGGCTGCATCAAGTCAGGTTCTTTAAGTAGTAAGTAATAAACAGCAATATTTCTTTCCCTAATAGGTCAGTACAGCACTGATGGCTGCACCTAGTAGCTGTGCCAAAAACAGGGAAATTTACTCCCAAACACTCCAAACAGTCGAGTCAAATACTTTTAGGTAGTAGCAACACACAGGGATTGTTCTTTTCCTTGTAGATCAGTACAGCACTGATGGCTGCATTGAGTCAAATACTTTTAAGTAGTAATAACAGACAGGGATATTTCTTTCCCTAATAGGTCAGTAAAGCACTGATGGCTGTGTTGAGTCAAGTACTTTAAGTAGTAGTAGTAGTAAATACACAGGGATAATTCTTTCTCTAATAGGTCAGTACAGCACTACTGGCTGCATCGAGTCAAGTTCTTTAAGTAGCAAGTAACACACAGCAATATTTCTTTCCCTAATAGGTCAGTACAGCATTGATGGCTGCATCGAGTCAAATACTTTTAAGTAGTAGTAACACACAGGGATATTTTTTTCCCTAATAGGTCAGTACAGCACTAATGGCTGCATCAAGTCAAATACTTTTAAGTAGTAGCAAATGTCACAAATGCACTCAGCAGGTCAGGTCCTCTGCTCTTACAGTGCCAACCTCCGAGTGCAGTATTCTGAACAGGTAACAGACAGGGTAACCCTCCTGTCTGCTTGTGAGTCTGAATCACCTTTGGTCTCAAGTTCTGGGGGATTCAAACTGTGAACCTTATGCTAGCATACCCAAATGTACAGGCTCAGATAATCTGCTCTTTGGAAGGATGCCAGATATCTTTCACCTAAGGGCACCTAACCAGGTATCCACAATGAACCCATAAAACTCTATAAAAGACCTTAGGTATATTCTTACCTTTTCCAAGCTTATGAACAGTTTTGTCAGTCTTAACCCTCCATATGTCACATGCAAAAGAAAGAACTTCGAAGACACGCCCAGGCAGTCTTTGGAATAAAGGGTTTACTTAAAAATGGATAAACATATGTAAAATGTAAACACAGAACACTATATCACAAAGCATACAATCACTTAAAAGAAAATAAGGAAAAGTACAAACTAAAACTCCTACCACAACACAATTAGACTTTTCTATCTAATGTATTACCTCTATAAGTGCATTAGTTAGGACTTGTTTCTTAAGAGTCCAAAAAGAAATGTCCCTCAGTTGAAACACAGAATACAGTTTAAACTCTGTGTTTCCACCCATTCTGTGATGTAATCTAGCTCCTCTTCCTAGAATACAAAAATTATACAAACAATGATCTTCCTGCCAGGAGATATTTCCAATACTGTGACTTCAGCAAAAACTAATTTCTCAAATATGACTCCTTTAATCAAGCCTTTCCTTTGATCTTGTGTGGTTTCCTGTTCCCATGGCAGGTCAAAGATTTTACAACTTTTCACACCATGTTGTTATAAAAGGTTTTTCCTCTAAGACATCATAAAGGTTTACGAGCCCTATATCATGGTAGCTGGGTCAGTTATAATTAAGTCAGATAAACAGGAGACCCTTAATTAAGTCTCTCCAGTCTTTTAATTTCCTCCTGGTTTCAGGTTAACATATCCTGCAGCGTCTCTGAAACCTGGGGAGGGAAGTATCCAAAGCACAGCTGTCTTATGTGAGACAAATCACCTACTATATTCTATATTACAAATATCATAGAACAATCATAACCAGCTGGCCAAGTGTCACAGCAAACACACAGGGATATTTCTTTCCCTAATAGTTCAGTACAGCACTGATGGCTGCATCTAGTAGCTGTGCCAAAAACAGGGAAATTTACTCCCAAGCACTCCAAACTGTCGAGTCAAATACTTTTAAGTAGTAGTAACACACAGGAATATTTCTTTCCCTAATAGGTCACTACAGCATGGATGGCTGCATCTAGTAGCTGTGCCAAAAACAGGGAAATTTACTCCCAAGCACTCCAAACAGTCGAGTCAAATACTTTTAAGTAGTAGTAACACACAGGGATATTTCTTTCCCTAATAGGTCAGTACAGCACTGATGGCTGCACCTAGTAGCTGTGCCTAAAACAGGGAAATTTACTCCCAAACAGGTGACTACAGCACTGCTGACTGCATTGAGTCAAATACTTTTAAGTAGTAATAACACACAGGGATAATTCTTTCCCTAATAGGTCAGTACAGCACTGATGGCTGCATCAAGTCAAGTACTTTAAGTAGTAGTAGTAGTAAACACACAGGGATAATTCTTTCTCTAATAGGTCAGTACAGCACTGCTGGCTGCATTGAGTCAAGTTTTTTTAGTACTGTAGTAAGTAACACACAGGGATATTTCTTTCCTTAGTAGGTCAGTACAGCACTGATGGCTGCGTCAAGTCAAGTACTTTAAGTAGTAGTAGTAAACACACAGGGATATTTCTTTCCCTATAAAAGGTCAGTACAGCACTGATGGCTATGTTGAATAACTCTGCCCAAAACAGGGACATTTGCTGTGAAACAGGTGACTACAGCACTGCTGGCTGCATCAAGTCAAATATTTTAAGTAGTAGTAGTAAACACTAAACACACAAGGATAGTTCTTTCCCTAATAGGTCAGTACAGCAGCACTCGTGGCTGCATCGAATAGCTAAGAAGTTTAGAAGAATACAACAAAATTATCCAAAAAATACAAAATAGGTCAGTAAAGCACTAGTAGGCGTAGTAATGGATGTACTATGTACTACTTGGGATTGTGAACACAGACAAAAAGCATTTTTTATAGCAGCAGAGATAGAATCAGATATTTTTAATTTAAACTGCTGCTAATAAGTAAGTATATTTATTTATTAAAGGTTGTTAATGTAAGTTAAAAAATCAGACCGTCAGACAGAAAGCACTGTGGCCTGGATATTCAGAAATGCTCCAGAGCCCAGTGCAAGTCCAACACAGCGCAAGTCTGATGTGCACAGGTGCAACAGGAGTGATATTCAGAGAGTGAGTATGCTGTAGTCTGCCAGCCCAACCCAGCCGAATATGGCACAGTTGTGCAATGGTGCAACTGGCAATGCACCATGGCACAAGGAATGGTGTGCCATGGCACAAAAAGAGGTGCACCATGATGCAAACACACACACAGTTGCACTGCAGCAGCAGAGCAACAGGGGGGTAGGCATGACACAGAGAACTGACCCACAAACAGATCCAGGGAGGCACAGTGACAGACCACAGGAGGCCACCATGAGTGGGGGACAGCAGGGCATGAACAGGCACCCACTCCCCCACCCCAAGCACAACAGTGGCACTGTAGTGAGTCAACAGGAGAAGTCAATGGCCAACAGAGGGCCACCAAGGGAACCACCGCAGGCTGCATGCCATGCCCCCCCAACACAGCCAGACCAGAGCAGGACACACCCAGGACCATGCAGCCAAGCACACACACTCACAACACACCCCTGACAGACCACCCATGGGCACCCCATGACACACCCACTGACCTGGGGGGGACACCACCACAGTGGGACACACCACGGCACACAGCAGGGACCCACAGCAGCACAATAGGCACCCCAACACATGCACACTACATGGACAGACACTGGGCCACTGCAGCATGGCACCTCATGCCACCTGCAAAGCAGACACTGACACAGGCAGGTAGGGCATAACAATGTATTAAGTAACAGAACAGTGAACTATGTACAACTCAATGGGGAAGGAAGGCATAAGACTGAGAGGGATGGGGATAGGGAATAGGGACTGTACAGTGGAAATGGGGACTGGTGGGGGAGGAACAGCAGGGGACACAGGGGATGGTAGGGTGGACATCAGCAGTGGCCATGCCGTGTCACCCCGTGTCATCCACAGTGTCCACCATCAAACACCCACTGGTGTATCTGGATCACTGCCTCCACCATGGTCGACGTTATTAAAATGATCTGCTGCAACAGCCGGCAATACAGGGGCATCCTCCTCCACCTCTGGACACCTAGGAGAAGGGACAGGACAGGCCATCAGTGCAGTGTCCCACAGAACCATGCCCCACCACTGCACGCATAGGGCAGCAGAAACACCCCCCAGAGGGCCTGCACAGGCCACCCACAGAGGGATGGACCCACATCTGTCAGAAATGCAGAACACCACTACAGTGCACAACAGTGGCACCTGCCGCACAGTAGCCACGCGACTGCACAATGCCAGTCACATGGCACAGTGCCCATGCAGCACCACAACACTGACAGTGGCAGCCGGGTGCACACCCACCCCACCAACAGCTGACACATGTGTACAATGGATGCACCACAGTGGTGGGCACCAAGCACAGTGCAACACATCCAGCCCCCATGCCACACAGCACAGGCGGCTATGTCCGGACCCATGCCCCTGCCTACCCCCAATAGACGTGTGGAGGACCATGCTCTTCCCTAAACACTCTTGGTGTGTAGGATAAATAATAATAATACAGATTCTTGTATCTCAGAGTCTGCGAAGAAACATTCATAAACAAGCAAGGAGTACTAATAAAGTTTATCATACTACTTACGCCAAGCATGTGACAAAGAAAATCACAAGGGAAATGGGTTTCTCACCATTTCTCCTGAAGAATGTTCATAATCTCCAGGACTGTAGGATCTCAGGTTCTCCAAGATATAATTCTCTCTCCCCACTCTGCTAGAGCACTAATCCTTCTAGAGAAGCTACAGTGTGTTGCAGACAGGTAAATACTACAGATAACAGTATAGCAACAGAGATGACTTCATAGTTGCAGATATGAGAAACAATATTTATTAGTCCTAAGTCATTTTCCATTGGGTGATGAACTAGGAGACAGAATTACTAATGAGTATCATATGAGACAGAATATGCTTCCATCTGCATTATAGCTTGGACAAAAGAAATGCTGACTGGTTCAAACTACATGTGGCATTTCTTGCTTATGTATAATGCAAGACATAACAAAGGAGTTCTCTCTGTGTCAGCTTGCTTAGACAAAGAGAACTGCTGGCAGGGCTCTATTACATGTGGAATATCTGCCTGAGTGTAAAACACATACTACATATAATTATATGAGAATATAAGTATACAATAATCACTGATGATCCCTCAGAGTCATCATATCAGTAATTAGATAGATTATATATGGAATATCTATGAAAGACAAACATAATCTAGATAAATGTATTATAGTGAGGTAAAATGAATCATGCATGATCAATATTAGCATATCTTAGCAGCAAAGCACATTCCTAGTACTCATGCTTATATGATGTGTGCCCATATCTATATGTTAGTGCAAAATAGCAGTATCACAGTATAATAGACCAGGAATACAATGTGAGGTGTATGTAGGGCGATAGGGGGGATAACTCAGGTGTAACAATCCCCTCTTTGTTGCCCTAATTGCAAAAGTGGCAACACAACAAAAATACGGTGATTAGGCATCATTTGTCTACAGGCCCGAGGCACGAGCCTGATAGAGGAAATTAACTGGTCACGGTGGTGTTGCAGGGATTTCCGTAAACAACAAATTGTAATTAAAAGGGAAAATGTTAGTAAACCTTGTATTACTCTAAATATTTGGAATAAAACTTCACAATGGGGTTTTCCAATATCAAAACAATAAGTAAATGCTGATATGTATCAGGTGTGTATCTGTCCTGTTGGGAAGAAATTGAAGAGACAAACCTAAGTTACCTGTATGGACATTAAAAATAATTAAAAATCGAGATAGAGCATCAAGATAGTTAGGACTAGACTTAATGATATCTGGTTCCGGGATGGGAACAAGTGTGATTACCGTATACCCTATTACCTGTTTAGGGAGTAAAACAGAAGTTAGAAAAGTTCACTTTGCATAACTTTTAGTCCATATCAGAAGAATGTATAGTTGGTCACCACACAATGTTCCACATCAGCAGAATATACCACATTGAAGGATGGCATTTTTCAGTTGGTAAATTGAACAGGACACGAAATGTCAATGTCCACAAAGCATAAACTATGAACAGTTCCAGGGATAAATCCAAGGTTTCTTCAAGTGTTAGATGAAGATTCATAGTTCAGATTAGATGCATTTAGATTTTCCAAAGGTTGATCTGAATGTTCAGGAGGCAGCAGTATTTTCAGATGCCTCAGCAGGGGTTGCATTAGATTGCACATTGAGTTTTACAATGGAATAGCAACAGTGTCATGGAAGATGATCACATGGCTGCACAAAGTATAAAAGTTTATAACAGTACTCAGTTTGTACGAGGTGCCAGCCAGGCTTGGAAAACATGCAGTGAAGAAAATGGATTTCTTGATTGTAGATCAAATAAAGAAGAGTCTTCTTGCTGAGTTAGGGGATTGCCCCCACCCCAGACTTGCTTCATAGTATGCATAACAATGAGCTTGATTGTAGAATCCTAATTGGCTGGACTGAATACAGTTTATTTGAAAGTTCACAAATGGAAGCCTAATTTCAGTTATTAGGCCAGTATTCACAAGTTGGTAATACAAGTTGGAAGATGTCACATTTGCATAAAAGGTGATGTTCCTTTCAGGTACAACAATCAAAGTTCAGAGTCGGTCACGATTCCAAGACCTCATGGTTAACAAGGAAAGGAGGTAGTTTCAACCTTTCACAATAAAAGTTCCCATCAAGATGACCAATAGAATGGACAGTTGCCAGATGATCAGAGATGGATGTTGCAGGATGAAAATGCGGCAATGATACTGTGAGAGTCACAAACATGGCTTCCTGGATTGTGCAGGAATAAGTTTTGAAACATGGAGCAATACTGGTGTGTGTGGTGACATATCCAAGGTTCCTTGCTATTGACAAGGGAATAGTGCTAGATTCAAATAAACATTTGTTAACACATGCAATAGAAGTGCAAAATGTGGCAATGCCACTGACTCATATGTCTGTCATGTATGAGATCAAGGATATATCCTAATTCCAGATCCCGGAAGAGATAACCAAAAGGTTGAATGAACATAATAGCTGTAGGTAGTGCAAAGAACTTTCCTAGCTATGTGGTGCTCATCTGCTTCATTAATATAAGCAGAAATTAATTAATTAACATGAACATTTGTCAGGTCAAACCCCTTCAGAATATCCTTAATATTGTAAATGTAAATCACTCTTAATGAGCAAAATCATGTATACCATGCAATGGGGGATGATATTATATTTCATGCTATCATAAACCTTTAATATATGTGCTTCAATAATGGCTAAATCAGCCCTATTTCAACTAGATATGTCAGATCCAAGTAGGCTTGAGTCAATACCTGTGTTTTTTTTACTAAAAAAAAAAAATGAGAAAAACAAAAACAAAATGCCTAGTGCGTTTGGGTATGTTTACAGTCATAGGATGTACCTTTACATTAGGATAAGCTTTCAATGTTACCGCATTTGTTGTTGACTGATTGTTTCTGCTCTTACCTCCTTGTTCTTTTGTCCGTGGTTCTTCTTTTTCAGCAGGGGAAGGGCCCAGCCACCCTCCCCCATCCCCAACCACCCCATACTACACTCCTTTTATAGGGTAGCACAGTCGTGACATTTCCTGTAGCAAAGCAGGAAGGGGTGGATCAGTGGAGCATCCACAAGGTGAGCTCATTTACAGGGGCACTAGTAATTTAACTTGTTATAACAAGTTATACAAAAACAAAACACATAATCAAACCATTACTTGCATTTTCTTCCTTCTAATTACTCTGACCAGGTTATAAACCCAGCAACTTATCTGGAATGGATATCATTAACTGCAGGTACTGTGAAACACTTTTCAGAAGGACAGGATTTAGGACACTGTCCTACATGGTGGGCCATTGGAGATCTTAGGGCTCAGCTCCGGGCAGCATGAGCAGAGATTGCATGCCTCAAATTTCATATTCAAGAGGAAATACATTATAAGAACCACCTGCCATTTCCCCCACATCCAACAGAAGAACCTCGACCACAGAGGGTAGTTGCTCTGGGAGGTTGGCAGGTGGTTAGGAGGGGTAAATCGGGTGCCCCATCACTTGGTGTTCTCCAACATATTACCTCCAAAAACCATATAAACACTATGAACAGGTACCTGCCGCTATCTCTGAAATCAAACAAAGGGGCAGAGGACACTGCAGAGCAGGACACTACAGCACAGGAGCTAGCACAACAAAACTCACCCAAATTAGGAACCAAAACAAGAAAAGCAAAAAGGAAATCCAAAAAACTTCTGATCATAGGAGACTCCATGATTCAGGGAGTTGATACCTATCTCCAGCCAGGGGTAAGGGTCAGACATCTCCCAGGTACATCAGCTTGGAGAGACACTGACCACATTGCTAAAATTGTTCAGGAAGCAGAAGAAAACATTGACGTCCTGGTACACATAGGGTCTAATGATCTCGCCAGCTGGTCAGTTGTGGAGACCAAGGAACACCTGACCAGGCTGGGTGACAAACTATTATCCATTTCGTCCGGCATCTCCTTCTCTGAGATCCTGCCCATCTGGTAGAGGGGGGCAGATGGACAGAAGGTCAGAGAAGGGAGATAGGGAGCTAAACATGTGGCTCAAGGACTGGTGCCAGGAAAAAGGACACAGATTTGTAGAGAACTGGCAACAGTTCTGGGACGAAAGTTCTTTAAATTTGATGGACTGCATCTGACTAAGGAGGAGTCAGTGCATTGGGGGAAGTTTGACGTCTTTGCAGAATATTTAAACTAGCAAATGGGGAGGGTGCAGCACCATCGTCAAATGGGAAGAACACCCTCCCTCAGCTAGTCGTCAAACAGGGATTCAGCATGTTTGCAGTTCATTTACATCACCAGGTAAGAAAAAAGGTCCATCTCCCCATAGGACATACAGGGGAAATGCCAGACCTCATCCAACAACTAACACACCGAAATCTGGCCAATGGAAAATCATGTACACAATGCTCACAGCCTGGGAAATAAGATCCCAGACCTGCAGGCAATAATGTCAGAGCTATACTGGACATAGTAGCAATTAGTGAGATGTGGTTTACCAGTAACCACACTTGGGAGACTTTAGTACCTGGCTATGTACTGTTCAGAAGAGAACAAGGTGCAAAAAGGGAAGGGGGGGTGGAGGGCTGTATGTCAATGAAAATATCAAAGCTACAGAAATTCAGAATACACATAAGGAGCCAGAAGAACTGTGGGTCACCCTGGAAACAGGAAATGGGACAGCCATAAGAACTGGGGTTGTCTACAGGCCCCCAGACCAGGGGGAGGACATAGACACATTACTGTTAGAAGATATACAAAACATGACAGCTAAAGGGGAGGTTCTGATAATGGGAGACTTCAACATGCCAAATACAGATTGGTCAATACCAGCAGGAACATCTGCCAGAACTAGACACATAGTGGATTCCCTGCAGGGGAGGGCCTCAAACAACTGGTACAACAACCCACAAGAGACAGGGCTATCCTAGATCTAGTACTGACTAACAGAGAAGGGATCACAGATCTCCAGGTAGAAGGTCACCTGGGGGCCAGTGACCATCACATGGTATGGTTCAATTTGGCTACTACATCTAAATCATCCCATTCCAAGGCAAAAATATGGGACTTCAGAGGAGCTGACTTTGATAAGATGGCCAACAGAGTTAAGCTAGCCCTGGCAAAAAGAAACACAGGTGAGGGGTACAGGCAAAGTGGGCAAGCATTAAGGATGCAATACTTGAAGCAACATCCCATTGTGTCAGACAGAAAAGGAAGTGCAAAAGAAGAAGGAAACCACTTTGGTTCTCAAATACAGTAGCAGAAAAGGACAGAGCCAAAAGGCTCGCCTTCAGGAAATATAAGGGAACACAGCGGGATGAAAATAGGGAGTATACCAAACTGCCCTGGGAAGCAGGGAAGGCAGTAGCAGGCAAAGTCCCAAACTGAGGAAACACTAGCACGAACAGTAAAAGAAGGTGACAAGACTTTCTATAGATACATTAGTGAAAGGAGAAAGTCCAGAGGGGTATTGCTAAGCTTAATGGAGAAAGGGGCATGTGAGGAGGGACCCTGTAAAAGCATCTATCCTAAATAGATACTTTTGCTCAGTATTTACTGAAGAGAGGTAGGGCAGGGCCCACAGCTCAGCACCATGGACACAGGGAGGAGGTGAGCACTACTCCTTCACAAAGAAAGGGTCCTACAAGAGCTTGCTAAGCTCAGGGTGGACAAGAGCAATGGGACCTGATGGCATACATCCCAGGGTACTTAAGGAGCTAAGGTGGAACTAGCAGAGCCATTAGCAGAACTGTTTAGTGAGTCTCTGAGCACAGGAGAGGTCCCAGAAGACTGGAGAAGGGCTCATGTGATCCCACTCCACAAGAGTGGTAGCAGGAGGAGGCAGGGAACTACAGACCAGTCAGTCTTACCTCAGTAGTGGGCAAGATTATGGAGCACTCCTTAAGGAAAGGATAGTGCAACACCTGGAATCCATAGGGGCTCGGATCCAAGACAGCATGGGTTTACAAAAGGAAGGTCCTGTCAAACTAATCTCATAGATTTCTTTGACTGGGTAACCAGAGTGGTGGACCAAGGGGAGCAGTTGATGTCGCCTACCTTGACTTCAGCAAAGCTTTTGACACTGTTCCACATAGAAGGTTAATAAATAAGCTGGGTAGGCTCGGGGTGGGTCAGAAGTTGGTCAACTGGGTGGCAAACTGGTTGATGGGCAGAAAACAGAGAGTGGTGGTAAATGGTATACAGTCAGAAGAGATGCAAGTCACAAGTGGGGTACCTCAGGGATCAGTCCTGGGCCAGTCCTCTTCAACATCTTCATTAGTGACCTTGCAGATGGACTAGAGGGTAAGGCTTGTCTGTTTGCAGATGACACCAAGATCTGCAACAGAGTAGATGATCCAGATGAGGTGGGCAGAATGAGAAGAGATCTGGATAAACTAGCAAAATGGTCAGAAGAGTGGCAACTGGGATTTAATGCAAAAGTGCAAGATCATGCACATAGGAAGAAAACCCTGAAGCCACCTATAGGCTGGGAGGAGTTGCTAGCAGTCACAAAGGAAGAAAGAGACTTGGGCATCATCATCACCGATGACCTGAAATCATCCAAGCAGACCTCTAAAGCAGTAGGTAAGGCTAGGGGGATGTTAGGGTGTATTAGTAGGGGTATCACAAGTCGTAAGAGGGAGGTAATAATCCCTCTTTACAAGACACTGGTTAGGCCCCATCTGGAGTACTGCATGCAGTACTGGAGGCCACACCTTCACAAGGACATTAACCAAATTGAGGCAGTCCAGAGAAGGGCAACCAAAATGGTGCAGGGACTGCATCAGAAGACATATGAGGACAGATTAACGGAGCTCAATATGTATACCCTTGAGCAAAGGAGAGAGAGAGGTGATATGATTGAAACATTCAAACACCTTAAGGGCATTAACAAGGTGAAAGAGTCTAACATGTTTCAATATAAGAAAAATAGCAGGACAAGAGGACACAGCATGAGATTAGAGGGAGGCCATTAAGGGGTAATGTGAGGAAGTTCTTTTTCACAGAAAGGGTGGTGGATGCATGGAATGGCCTACCTCAGGAAGTGGTGGCTATGAATACAGTGCAGGACTTCAAACAGGCATAGGATAGGCATAAGGGAGCAATACAGATGAGTATGAATAGATAGGCCACTGACAGAGCAAAGGCTGATGGCACATTTATAAGGTAGAAAAAGAAATGGGCAGACTGGATGGGCCTTGAGGTCCTTATCTGCCGTCAACTTCTATGTTTGTATGTTTCTATGTTACCACTAGCAGGCAGGCAGTGTGTGTTACTATCAGTCCCTGTGTAAGGAGTCATTAATGAGTACCTGGTATGCTACTAGGGTATTCAATCACATCATTATGAAAAAAAAGTGGGAAATGTTTGTTGTGAAACATAAAACAAATCATTCCAAGTTCTAAAGGGTGAGATTTAAAAATCACTGGGATGTGCATGAACTGCATGTTATTAACTAGGGTACCTGGTTGGGAAGTGACTACTGGGTGGGCCAGGGTTCTATTTTGGGCACTCAGTATTAAGTGTCACAAATTATGGGGCATCATTGGGTAAAAACCTTAAGGTCTAATGGCTTTTATTGCCATCTAAATTTTGGATGCAAAATTCCTGGTTATCAATAAAATGTAAACAGGAGTCCAGATCAAGTCTAGCTTCTAGGACTGATCCAAAGCAATGATCATAATATTCAGTAGGGCCTCACTACCCTTCTGGATGATGAATATGTCTTTTAGGACTTTAGTGTGAATTCCACAGGATGCAATTGAATAATGTGGGCTTATGAGGTATTCTGCCTCAACAATCTGTTTAGGATTAGGTCACTGGTTCTTATCTGCAATAAAATGTGCAGTTTGGGCTTGTAAAAAGACCCATGCTTTTAAAAAGAATAATAAGCATAAAAGCAAGCATCTCTCTCTCTGGAACCTAAAATGAAAGAGAAAAAGAAATATATAATTAGTTTAGTACTATTCCTCCCGCTGGGGGATGGAAAAGCAAGTTAATCTCCTTTAAACAGGTTCATTTAATTGGCATATAGCCATTTATCAATGACTGTTATAGTGAGGCAGTCAAACTTGGTAGACTGCTGGACTGAGTTTGTTTACAATGGGATAGGGCAAGTTGTTGGGCCTTGCCCATACATTGTGCAGCAAACAAGTGTACTTTTTGGATGCCTTGTTTGAGACATTTAACATATTTATCTACTGATGCTCCATCAGCAGTGTCAGTACGCAGGTCCAGAAGTAAATGTTCTGGGAGCCTCATGGACCATCTGGTCATGATTTCAAAAATGAGGTACGCTGTGTACCTGCAGAGGGTGTTCCTCTTATTGCCATAAGGAGTAAAGGCAATAATGAATCCCATTCTTTGGAGTTTTCCTGAACAGATATGGATAACATAACTTTGATCTGCCTGTTAGCCCATTCCACCTGTCCTGATGACTGTGGTTTGTAAGGGATATGAAACTTTGTTTTACCCTTAACAAATCCAGAGTTTCCTGCATTACTTTGGCTATAAAACCTGATCCCTGTAATCAGAATTTACCTTTAGGGGTAAACCCTACCTAGTAAATAGCAGGTTCATCAAGACATTTGCAGTCACTTTGACTGAGTTGTTCTGTTTTGGGATAGCTTTAAACTGTTTGGAAAATAGGTAGGCGATTACTAGTGCAAACTAGTTGTTCTTAGTGGTTAGCATAGGGCCAGTGTAGTCAATCTGGATATTGTTCCAGGGGCCTTTTGCCTCTGGGGTAACAATGTTTTTTTCCTAGCTGGTATAGGATTGTTCTGTGCACAGATCAAACAGTTACTGCAGTGTTCTACATCACTTCTTGTGTGGCCACAATACAGAGGATTTCAGTCTGTCTAGGGTTTTTACTGACTCACTGGTGTCTACCAGTTGGAGTATTATGTACTTGGTACAGTAGATAAAATCTACTCTCAGGTATTCAGGAATTACTCATAACTTTTCATGAGTGTAACAATAGTGATGTTCCAAATGAATAGGCCATCACTGGATAGGTGAAGATCATTTTCACTTTCCATAAGAGCTATTTCTGGAAGTTATTCCTCAGTTCCTTTATTAAGGAACCTATACACTGCCCTCATATGAGGGTCCTTCTTTTGGTGCATAAAAAAATATGTATACAAAATGCTCGAACCTTATGAATGTACAGTTTGTAAACTGTTAGGTTGTGATGTACACAAACAAGTCAATGTATTTCACAGCCATACTACAGAGTGCTGGAACAGAAGCTTGTTTTCTTCCCAAAGAAATTCAGTTTAGAGAGAAAAAGACCCGATTAGAAACTGTAATAAAACAAAAAAAAAAGCATTTATCAATGCCAAATGTTGATTGCTTTGCTCCGTTGAGCTCACTCACTCCTCCTCTGTCAGTCGCTCATTCTGTTTCTGTTGGCGCTGCAGGCTGTGCTTTGTACTGGGCTCCTGTCTGTGTTGGCAACTTTGTCTGCCCACAAAGAAATCTGCAGCTGTCCCGACAGAGCTCTGTTGAGGTCGCTCAGTCTCCCACTCTCATGCGCTTATTCTTTTTCTCCTGGCGCTGCAGGCTGCCCTTTTGTACTGGGCTCCTGCCTGCATTGCTGCCTTTTTCTGCCCACAAAGAAATCTGCAGCAGTCACGATAGAGCTCAGTTGAGCTCGCTCACTCCCCCCCCCGTCACTCATTCTGTTTCTCCTGCCGCTGCAGGCTGCCCTTTTGTACTGGGCCCCTGCCTGCATTGCTGCCTTTTTCTGCCCACAAAGAAATCTGCAGCAGTCACGATAGAGCTCAGTTGAGCTCGCTCACTCCCCCTCTCTCCGTCGCTCGTTCTGTTTCTCCTGCCGCTGCAGGCTGCCCTTTTGTATTGGGCCCCTGCCTGCATTGCTGCCTTTTTCTGCCCACAAAGAAATCCGCAGCTGTCCCAACAGCGCTCTGTTGAGGTCACTCACTCTCCCTCCGTCACCCGCTCATTCAGCTTCTCCTCGTGCTGCAGGCTGCCCTTTTGTACTGGGCTCCTGTGTGGGGCCTTTTTCTGCCCACAAAAAAATCCGCAGCAGTCCCTACAGAGGTCAGTTGAGCTCAGTCACTCCTCCCTCTCACTCGCTCGATCTTAATCTGTCCCAAACACTGATTTCCCACAGCAACAGTGCTATTATGCGGCAGGAGTGCAAAAACATATTTAGGCCAGGATGTGAAAAATGACAGCTGTACTTTTCATAAGGAGGTGTGAAAAAATGCCAGTGTTGAAAATGTGGTGTGAAAATATTACAAATTTGCAAAGTTACAAGGGTGCATGGAAACAATTCAACGCACGCTTGCAACACAATCATTTTATGGACTATCGTCACCAAATTTTCAGCATAGGGATTTTAGGACCTCTGGTCATGAACAGTGTCAATGTCATTTTCTTAATCTGTCCCAAACACTGATTTCCCACAGCGACTGTGCTACTCTGTGCCTCAAGTCCAAAAACTCATTTCGGCCAGGATGTGAAAAATGACAGCTGTACTGTTCATAAGGAGGTGTGAAAAAATGTCAGTGTTGAAAATGTGGCATGAAAATATTACTGATTTGCGAAGTTACAAGGGTGCGTGGAAACTGCACAATGCACACTTGTAACACAGTCATTTTATGGATTTTCATCACAAAATTTTCAACATAGGCATTTTAGGGCCTCTGCTTATTAACAGTGTCACTGTGGTTTTCTTAATGTGTCCCAAACACTGATTTCCCACAGCGACCACACTAATCTGCACTGGAGGTACGAAATCACATTTTGGCCAGGATGTGAAAAATGACAGTTGTACTGTTCATAAGCAGGGGTGGGTGTATCTACTCATTGCTTTGTCTCCACTCCACAGACACTGCTGTAATATAGGACCATGGAGGACCTATGGGAGGGTGGGCAACTCTAAAGTTCTGGCACAGCTCCATTGAACTCGTTCACTTCCCCTCTCTCACGTGCTCATTCTGTTTCTCCCGGCACTGCAGGCTGTCCTTTTGTACTGGGCTCCTGCTTGCATTCGTGCCTTTTTCTGCCCACAAAGAAATCCGCAGCAGTCCCGAGACAGCTCCGTTGAGTTCACTCACTCCCCCGTCTCACTCACTCGTTCTGTGTCTCCTTGCGCTGCAGGCTGCCCTGTTGTACTGAGCTCCTGCCTGTGTTGGCACCTTTCTCTGCCCTCAAAGAAGTTCACAGCTGTCCTGATAGAGCTCCATTGAGGTCGTTCACTCCCCCTCTCTCACCCGCTCATTCTATTTTTCCTGGTTCTGCAGACTGCCCTTTTGTACTGGGCTCCTGCCTCTATTGACATCTTTTTCTGCCCACAAAGAAATCTGCAGCAGTGCCAACAGAGCTCCGTGGAGTTCGCTCACTCCCCCCCCCTCTCAGTCGCTCGTTCCATTTCTTCTGGCACTGCAGGCTGCCCTTTTGTACAGGGCTCCTGCCTGCATTGGCGCCTTTTTCTGCCCACAAAGAAATCCGTAGCAGTTCTGATAGAACTCCGTTGAGCTCACTCAGTCCCCCTCTGTCACTCGCTCATACTGTTTCTCCCACCACTGCAGGCTGCCCTTTTGCACTGGGCCCCTAACTGCATTGACGCCTTTTTCTGCCCTCAAAGAAATCAGCAGCAGTTCCGACAGAGCTCCATTGAGTCCGTTCACTCCCCCTCCCTCACTCGCTCTCTTGTTCTGTTTCTCCCACTGCTGCAGGCTGCCCTTTTGTATTGGGCACCTGTGTTGGGGCAATTTTCTGCCCACAAAGAAATCCGCAGCAGTCCCGGCAGAGCTTACTTGAGCTCGGTCACTCCCCCCCCCCACTCTCTCGATCTTAATCTGTCCCAAACACTGATTTCCCACAGTGACCATGCCATTCTGCAGCAGGAGTACAAAAACATATTATGGCCAGGATGTGAAAAATTACATCTGTACTGTTCATAAGGAGGTGTGAAAAAATGGCAGTGTTGAAAATGTGGTGTGAAACTATTACAAATTTGTCGAGTTACAAGGGTGCATGGAAACAGTTCAACGCACGCTTGTAACACAGTCATTTTATGGAGTTTCATCACCACATGTTCAACATAGGGATTTTAGGACCTCTGCTCATGAACAGTGTCACTGTCATTTCTTAATCTGTCCCGAACACTGATTTCCCACAGCGACTGTGCTATTCTGCACCGGAAGCGCGAAAACACATTTCAGTCAGGATGTGCAATATGACAGCTGTACTGTTCATAAGGAGGTGTGAAAAAATGACAGTGTTGAAAATCTGGCGTGACAATATTACAAATCTGTGAAATTACAAGGGTGCGTGGAAACTGTGCAACGCACATTTGTAACACAGTCGTTTGATAGGCTATTGTCACCAAATTTTCAACATTGGCTTTTTAGGACCTCTGCTCATGAACAGTATCACTGTCATTTTCTTAATCTGTCCCGAACACTGATTTCCCACAGCAACCACGCTATTCTGTGCTGGAAGTGTGAAAAAACATTTCGGTCAGGATGGGAAAAATGACAGCTGTACTGTTCATAAGTAGGTGTGGGAAAATAGCAATGCTGAAAATGTGGAGTGAAAATATTATAAATTCATGAAGTTATGAGCGTGCGTGCGAACTGTGCAATGCACACTCATAACAGTCACTTTATGGAGTATCGTCACCAAATTTTCAACATAGGCATTTTAGGACCTCTGCTCATGAAAAGTGTCACTGTCATTTTCTTAATCTGTCCTGAACACTGATTTCCCACAGCGAACACGCTATTCTGCGCCGGAAGTGCGAAAACACATTTCAGCCAGGATGTGAAAAATGACAGCTGTACTGTTCACAAGGAGGTGTGAAAAAATGCCAGTGTTGAAAATCTGGCTTGAGAATATTGCAAAGTCGCAAAGTTATGAGTGTGTGTAGCAACTGCCCAATGCACGCTCGTAAAGCAGTCATATTTCAGATTTTTTCCACTAAATTTGCAACATAGGCTTTTTGAGAGCCCACCTCATGGACACTGGCACTGTCATTTCATTAACCAGTCCCAAAAGGTGATTCCACGCAGTGACCGTGAAATCACCTTTTGGGGCCGAATAATACCATGACAGTGGCAGAATTCATCAGGAGGGGTCCCAAAAACCCCATGTTGAAAATTTGGTGCCAAAATTTAAAAAAATGCCTGAGATATGCACCACAGTAAAAAAAAACCCTGTTTATGCCATTATACAGCTTACCAGCATTTCCTCAGTTTGCGGTTGGCTTTGAAGAAAGCAGATGTGTTCCCGGTCCACCAAAGATCGTCGTACTGGACTCCACAGGTAAGTATGGGGTGAGGGGTGGTGTGGGGAGGTAGAGTGCACAGACGGTGGGTGTGGGTTGTGGGGGGGGGCAGGGAGACCACGAGGGACCGTTTTCCTTTTTGACAGGTACAAAAAAAAAAATTGCAGGACTTTTTTTGTTTTACAGGGCCATTTGGCATGCTAGGGTGGGCTCCCAGTGTGCCAACAGAGTGTTTGTT
Source organism: Neoceratodus forsteri (assembly GCA_016271365.2). NCBI lineage: Eukaryota > Metazoa > Chordata > Ceratodontiformes > Ceratodontidae > Neoceratodus > Neoceratodus forsteri. The sequence continues at coordinate 518,851,213 of CM028137.1, forward strand.
TGGGGGGGCACCTCTAGCCGACGGGGGATTGAGCACCTCTGTCAGCACAAAAGAGGGGGGGCACAAGAGCTGAGGTGGATTGAGCACCCCCTCGGCACAACTGTAGTGTATGTTTGGGGGTGGGAATTATGCCGATGGGGAGTGGGCTCCCCCGTCGACAACATCAACGTTAGGGCACTGAAGCCGATGGGGATTGGGTCCCCCGTCAGCAAACAAACACTCTGGGAGGGCACATGCTGCCGAGGGGGGATTGAGAGCCGCCTCGACAGTGGGTCGGCTTCATATTGTTTGTGAACACGGCGGCAAGCCGCCGCCATGTTCAAAAACAATATCACACTAACAAGGTTCTGCCCAGCAATGACGAGTCGCTTCCTCGTTGCAGCGTAATGGCTTACGCTGCAATGACAAGGCTGCCCCTGATTGCAGCAGCTGAAACCTTACAAGGTTGTGGCACACTGGCTGAACTAGTGTCAACAGCAGCATGCCACCCCATTGGGAAAAGCGGGCCAAGCCTCCAAAGGCTGTGGGGGCATGGGCCACAACAGTGCCGCACCTCCACAACCTGCTTCTGGACCAAACTGCCACAATATGTTTCTTGTGCATGCGTGCAATCAACATAAAAACAGTTTCTGCAGTTTGTAATTATCTCAGTGCATCATCCACCCCATGTTCCCGGTGTTGGGTGGCACCAACACTGTCGATGCTGGACTCTGCTGTTGGTATCCCAGGCACACCTGGGGCAGGCCTGTTTGGGCACCTATGCACCTCTGTGTGGACCCGGTCGTGGTCCCACGAGTTGACCCCTGGGGTCCATTGCAAACACCCCCTGTCACCGGTGAGCAGCCCGTGGCTGCCGATCGGCCCCAGCATGGCCGCCCCCATGGCAGTGGTGGTCAGGGATCCATGCAGCATCTCTGATGTGCCGCCCACCCCATACCCAGTCAGCTGCTGCTGCCCGGTGCATGCTGGTGGCATGTGCATGTGCATACCTCAGGCGTGGCACCTGTGTGTCGTACCACATGCTGCTTGTATGCATGCTTGCCTGCCCGCTGGACCATGTGGCATGGGCATGACGAGGACTGTTCTGCGCTGGATGCACCTGTGCACTGGTGCTATGCATCTGATCCTCACCTCATACAATGCCTGGGAGTGAGTGTGCGTGCACGTGTGTGTGTGTGTGTGTGTGTGTGTGTGTGCACATGTGTTGCTGTGTGCTGCTGTGTGCTGTTGTGTGTGGTAGTGTTCCGCCATCCCCCGTGACCCTGCACCATGCCTCTGTGTGTGCATGCCCATTGCCACGCTCACCCCTGCCTGTGTGCTGTACCTGTGTGCTGTATCTGTGTGTGTGGTTCCTGCATGTGTTTAGCACCACCTACCTTGGTGCATCATAGTGCGCCTGTGCGATGGTGTTGCAGTGTTGTCGGGCCTGCCTCATCAGCTGTGGATTCCTCCGCCCCGGGAGGGGGGCTGTCCACCACCCTCCGGTACATTTCTTCTATCATCCCCACTACTGTCACTCTCATCAACCTCGACAGCTATCCCACGGTCAATGGCCATGTTGTGCAGTATGCAGCAGGCCAGGAATAGGCCACAGGCTTTTGAGGGGCTGTACTGTAGGGCACCGTAAGACCTGTCTAGGCAATGGAATCCTGCCTTCAGCATTCCAAATACACGCTCTATGATGTTCTGCATGCTGGTGTGTGCCTCTTTATAGCATTCTTCGGCTGGGGACGACTGGCACCGGTAGGGGGTGAGCAGCCAGGGCCTCAATGGATAGGCATTGTCACCTGTGTGGATAGGGAAATCGTTAGCTCTCTGGCTGCCCTTGTGTGCCTCTTGCCTGCCCAGGCACTCCCACCTGCTTGCCCACCCTGCCCGCCCTGTTCCATGACCTGCCCTACCCATCACCCCTTGCCCGTCCGATACTCAACCACTAGGTGGCCTGTGGAGATGTCCCCATGTTCGAATCTGTGGCACAGCATGGAGCTGTGCCAGATGAACGCATCATGTGCACTTCCATGGTGTGTGGCACAGACATTGGTAATGCACCCCATGGCATCGCACACCACCTGGCAGTTGATGCTTGGGCTCCCCTTCCGGTTGATGTATGCTAGGCCCTTGCGGCCAGTTGGCATGTGGATGCCCACATAGGTGCAGTCAATGTCCCCAAGCATGCCAGGCATACATGCTACCCTGTTGAAGTCCTATATGGCTGCTGTACACTCCGCCTGTGTGCTGGGGAACTGGATGTGTTCCGAAGCACGTGGCAGCAGGGCATTGAGAAACCGTGTGAGGAGGCGTGATGTGGCCAACTGGGTTATGCCTGTGGTGTCCCCTGTTGGTCTCTGGAAGGTGCCCGTGGCAAGCAGGCACATGACTGCTGTGACTTTCATCTCCACTGACATTGCATGACTCCGTCTAGTAGGTGCCTGCATCCCCTCACTGCACAGCTCACAGAGCTGCCTCAGAATTGCCCTATTCAGGCGGTACCGGACCACTATCTCCATATCAGTGAAGTTCTTGAATGTGGTGCAGGCACGGTACCACCTGTGTCTGGCATACCGCCGATGGACCCTTCCTCAACCACATCGCTGTTCCACCTGCCCCCTCACACCCCTCATTACGGCCTCCATCATGTATGGTGCACTATCCATGGCACCTGTTGTCTCGTCACCCCTGGGCAGTTGGCTGCTGCTGGGTGTGTGGCACTCTGCTGCACCACCTGGCACTGTGCCTGCGACTCCCTCTCACTCCCCCTTCTCCCTTTCCAGTGCCACCTGTGTCACACTCCATGTGTGGCTGCCTCTGTCTGTCTCTCTCTGTCCTTTCTTTCTTTCTTTCTTTCTTTCTTTCTTTCTTTCTTTCTTTCTTTCTTTCTTTCGTCTGTCTCTCTCTCTCTCTTTCTCTCACACTCTGTCTCTCACCTGGCGCAAATGCTGTCAGTGTGCTTGCACCTGTTTTTTATAGGCTCAAGTCTGCTCGGCGCATCTTGGGTTTGCTCCCCACATGCGCCATGGCTCCACAGTTCAATATTGCACTGCGCTGGATATGCATGGGCATGCCCCCTGCGGTTGCACCTGCATTCATTATCATTGTGCATTGGTGCACCGGTACTTGCACTGCGCATTGGCTCCCACTGAATATGGCTCCATGGCGCAGTTTTGTACTTGCACCAGTGCAGCATTGAATATCTTGTGTCTACGTTTTTTTTTATTAATTGATCTGTTTGCCGCAAGAAAGAATAAGAGAAAGGAGAAAGTGGCAACAACGGACTTAACTGGTCGAGCTGTCTGAGACAGTGTCCGTCTTTGACTTTTGACTGTTTCCCCAGCTAGTTAAGCAAGCCTGGGGATAACTTAAATACTTATAATGACTTGACTTGTTCAAAATTCATTACTTCATTCCTTGTTCTCAACAGAGTACAGAGAGACACACACAGAAGAAACAGAAAGAATCAGACATCTTTTCAGTCTTCACTCTCAAATCTTAGTCTCAGGCAGCATGGTCCAGGCAGCACCCACCACGCTGTCCTGCTGGAGTTTTCCCTCCTCACCCTTCCCTGACTCTCCCATCCCAGTCAAATATCTTCGCTCCTCTGTCTCTCCAAAATGCTGCAACTAGTTGGATTCAAGAGTTAAATAGCAATGCTCAGCAAATGAGTAAAGTTTGAGTTTTTTTTTTGGAGAACTTGTTTCTATTTTTCTCACACGGACTCCACAGGATGGAGTCAGACCAAAGACAGACAGTCAGTACAGCCGCACTGAAGCCAGAAGAGGAAGGAAACAGATTCATTTCAGTGCTTTATAGTAACTGTTCATTGCTATTTTTGTTTTAAACTTAGATTTTGGGCTTTTAGTGACACTGAAATTTCTTTGCTGTCTTTACTTAGAATTGTTTTTGGGTTGCTGAAAATTTAAAATCTAGCTTGCTCTGCTTGTAGTGGTGGTCTATTCCTTTGCTGTCTTTAATTGCTGCAAATTTTACCCCTCCCTCCCCTGCCCCCAACACTTAATTATATGCCCTGTTAAATCTGATTGACAGGAGCTAAGCACAGGGGATAGTGGGGGTTGTGGAGTAGGAGGGGCAGGAGGGTGAAGAAGCCCGCCCTCAGCACGACAAGTGTTTTGACTCATTTTTTTATTTCTTTTTTTTTCTTTTCTAAAGAAAAGTATCTGAGGATCAGTGGCAGGATTTTTAGGACAGTAAATAAATAAAAAGGGAACTAGGAGAGCTTCAGTAACAGACAAGTACTGGAATAGCAGTATAAGTGCAGTATAATGTGGGGAGTGGTACAATGCAGTGGCTGCAGGGCAGCCATATTCAAGCAGACCTTCTGGACACTGAGGTATTGCCCTATCTGCATGCATCTCTCTAGACTATAAGATGAGGTAGCCAGACTCAGAGCAGAAGTAAACTGGGTCAGAAGTACCATCACCCCAATCCAGAGACCATCCAGTCTAACACCGCTGCCTCAAAGGATGCCGAGAACAAGGAGCACTTGGATGACAGTGGGCTCAGGGAGGGTTAGGGTGGTCAGGCAGAGGCACATCCCAGATCCTATTCCACTCAAGAACTCATATGCCACACTGGCAAACGGGGACAACCAAATAGAGGTACCCAGAGAAGTGGAAGGAAAGGATGTAGAGGTTAGACAAGGAGGTGACCTCAGTGGGGAAAGCAGTGAACCCCAGAGAAGGAGGAACTGAATCCTGGTGGGGGACTCCATCATAAGAGGATCCAGCTAGGAACACAGGAGGGGGAGGACAGGGAGGTGAGGTGCCTACCAGGTGCCACGGCATGGAGGGATGGAAGGAAGATCCTGGGGATCACTGGGAAGGCAAGAAGGGAGGGTGAGCTGGATGTCATTATCCACCTAGGTACTAATGACCTGGCAAATGGGGAGCCAAAGGAAGTTCAGAAAGAGTTTAGGAAATTGGGGAGGGGTCTCAAGCAAGTAGCTACTTCTGTCACCCTCTCAGAAGTACTACCTGCGAGAGGCATGGGACAGCGTGGGGCACATGTACCAGGAACTTTAACTCATGGTTGAAGAACTGGTGCTGTGAGGAAGGGTTTGAATTCATTGGTGACTGGGGACCCACCTGGAGGAATGGAGGCTTGTTCAAGCCTGATGGCCTGCATCCATCCTGGAGGGGATTCCAAGCATTCAATGATAAGTTTAAATGCTACATTGACAAGCATTTAAATCAGCCAAGGGGGGTGGCAGGCCAGCAAAGAGGGTACCTAAATTGCCCACCCCCCACAGTTAGCAGTGGAACCAGTGAACCGGAGGAGTGGATATCTCTACAAAGCAGTGTGCAAAAGATGGAGATAAGCACCCAAGAGGTGGATAGGCAGAAAAGGGGCGAAATTCAACAAAAGGGCAGACAGCAAGGAGAACCAGGGATAAAGGACAACCAGGGAAGAGGCTGCAGTAGAACAGCTAAACAGTCCAGGGAGGTCAAATCATGGAAAGCCATGTGTGCCAATGCCAGGAGCCTTAGCAACAAGATGGAGGATCTGGAGGCTGTCATGGTGCAGTTGGACCTGGACATTGTGGCCATCACAGAAACCTGGTGTAATGATAACCACAACTGGGAGATGGCCATACCTGGCTACAACACATTCAGAAGAGACAGGGCAGGCAGGAAGGGAGGAGGAGTGGCACTGTATGTGAAAAATGACATAAGGGCCACAGAGATCCAGGAGGAACAAAATAGGGGAGAGATACTGTGGGTTAAGCTGGAAAGGAAAATGGGGCCAGCCATCCACACAGATGTGGTCTACAGACCACCAGCCCAGGAGGAAGAAACAGATAGGGAGCTTGCTAGTCATCCAAAGGATGGCAGACAAGGGTGAGGTAGTGCTGGTTGGAGACCTCAATATTCCAAATGTGGACTGGAGCATCCCAGCAGTAGCATCAACTAGGAGCAGATTTATCCTGGACTCCCTTCAGGGTGTCTTCCTCAAGCAACTGGTCATGGAGCCAACTCGGCAGAAGACAATACTGGACCTAGTGCTCACAAACAGGGACAGTGTGATGGGGGTAACAGTGAGGGAGCACCTGGGGAACAATGACCACCAGTTATTGTGGTTTGAAATCACAGAAGGAACAGAACCAATCCACACAAAAACATGTATCCTGGATTTTAGGGGGGCAGACTTTGGGAAAATGGGGAGATGCTTGAAAGAGGCATTAAGGGGAATGGGGCAAGACTCAGGGGTTGAGGAACAGTGGGCAGTATTTAAAACAGGGATTACAAGAGCAACAGAATTATGCATTAAGCAGGTTAGAAAGGGAAAAGGAAGAGGAGGCCATTATGGTTTTCCAAAGAGGTAGCGGAGAAAGTGAAAGCCAAAAAGATTGCATTCAGGCAATACAAAAAGACACAAGCAGAAGGGGATAGGGAGAAGTACCAGGAGAAGCAAAGGGAGGCAGGGAGGTCAGTAAGGGAAGCCAAAGCTCAGACAGAAAAGCACATTGCAAAATCAGTGGGTAGAGGGGACAAAACCTTTTACAGGTACATAGGTGAAAAAAGAAAGGCAAAGGGAGGGATAGTGAGACTGAAGGGGGAGGATGGGGACCACATGGAGGATGACAACAGTAAAGCTGACATATTGAACAGGTATTTCTGCTCAGTCTTTACTGAGGAAGAGGAGGGTAATGGGTCTGAAGGAGTACAAGGGGTGAGAATGGTGCAGAAATGGACACGTCCCTTTACATGAAAAGGGTCCTGAAGGAACTGGAAGTAATAAGAGTTGATAAAGCAATGGGGTCAGATGGGGTGCACCCCAGGGTCCTTAAAGAACTAAGAGAGGTGGCGGCTGAACCTCTGGCAATCTTGTTTAGACGATCACTGGAAACAGGAGAGGTACCCAAAGACTGGGGGACAGCAGATATAGTCCCCTTATACAAAAGTGGGAACAAAGAGGAAGCAGGGAACTACAGACCAGTCAGCCTCACCTCGGTAGTGGGGAAGATCATGGAAGCATTACTGAAGAAGAGATTGGTGGAACATCTGGTTGTCAATGGACTACAGGACCCAAGGCAGCATGGTTTCACCAGGGGGAGGTCATGTCAGACCAACCTTGTTGAATTTTTCGACTGGGTGAATAGGGAGGTGGATCAGGGGAGGGCAGTGGACAAGGCCTATCTGGACTTCAGCAAGGCCTTTGACATGGTGCCACAAAGAAGACTATTACACAAACTGAGGAATATGGGTGTGGGCAGGACAGTAGTGTGGAGGGTAGGTAACTGGCTGGGCGGCAGGACACAGACGGTGGTGATAAATGGCTGTCACTCCACAGAGGGAAGAGTGACCAGTGGGGTACTACAGGGATCAGTGCTGGGACCGGTCCTATTCAACATCTTCATCAGTGACATTGTGCAGGACCTAGAAGGCAGAATTTCCCTATTCGCTGATGACACAAAGCTCTGTAACAGAGTAGGACACACCAGAGGGTGTAGACAGAATGAGAAGGGACCTGCAGAAACTTGAAGAATGGTCAGGGGTTTGGCAGTTGAAATTCAATGCAAAGAAGTGCAAGATAATGCATATGGGGCACAAAAACCCTGGCACAATATATCAGTTGGGGGGTGAGGATATAGCATGCACCAAGCAGGAAAGGGATCTTGGGGTTATCATCTCTGATGACCTCAAGGTAAGGAAACAGTGTGACAAGACAGCAGGTAAAGCAAATAGGATGCTGGGATGCATAGGCAGGGCATCACCAGCAGGAAAAGGAGGTCATAATTCCACTATACAAGACACTAGTGAGGCCCCACCTGGAGTACAGTGTACAGTTCTGGAGCCACTACCTACGTAAGGACATAGACAGGGTACAGAAGGTTCAGAGGAGGGCAACAAAGATGGTACATGGATTGCATCACAAGTCCTATGAGGACAGGTTGAAGGAACTGAATATGTACTCCCTGGAGAAGAGGAGGGAGAGAGGGGATATGATAGAGACATACAAGTATCTTACAGGGAGGAACAGGGTGCAGGAATACACTATTTTTAAGTGAAAAAGATGTTCCAGGACTATAGTGCATGGGATGAAGTTGGAGGGAGGACGATTCAGAGGAAACATGAGGAAGAATTTCTTCACAGAATGGGTGGTGGACAAGTGGAACACCCTGCCAGAGGAAGTGGTGGGGGCTGAAACAATCATGGGATTTAAGAATGCATGGGGTAGACATAAAGGAATTCTGGAGGTCAGGGTTAAGGGGCAACAGACTTCTAGGAAAACATAAAGTGAACTTACAAGCTCAAATGGGCAGACTGAGTGGGCCGTAGGCCCTTATCTGCCGACACTGTCTATGTATCTATGTATCTATGAGTCACGCACCAACTGCCAGAAAACTGGTGCTGCAACTCAAGTTATCCAGCCAGCCACCCACATGACTATTTTTCTGTGCTGGCCAACACAGACTTGTCTCTCTACAGACAGCCCTTTGACAGCCAATCACCCACATGTTTACATATGTTCCAGGCGGGAATTGTGATAACAAGGCTGATGTGTAGGGTTGGTTGTTGAATGGGCTGTCAAACTGTCAATCACCCCAGCCAACTTGGAGTCGTCACGTCATGTGATGACTGAATTGAGCATCATGTGAGTAGGTGAGGCTTTTAATTATCATACCCACAAAGAACTAATAAATAAAATGAAAAAAAAAATCATTCGGTCCTTCAGTCATGAATTTTTTTGGTAAACTTGTAAGCTGCATTTCTTTTTTCAGGCTGCTCTCTCTGAGTCAAGTTACTGAGGAAACCTAGCAAAAAGTGTAGAAGCGTTGAACTTTTAACCTGACTGTGGGAGATCTCTGAGCTTTCAGAACTCAAACTGGATTGATATACTGTGGTTAATATATTGTTTTCATTATCTTTGATTCACTGCTGACTCCTCCCCCACTGTGTGAGAGGTGCTGTTGGGGTTAAACTATTTTTGGATCATTTAACTGGAGTGGCGGGAGCTCTCTGGTTTCAGAACTCAAGCTGCACTGTATTATTATAACTGGGTTTCCCCCTGTCTCCTATCTACCATGGGCAGCTAAAATGGACTGATAATTTTTGCATAATTCTTATTTTATCTTATTTTTAAGATTGTGCTGAGTGTGGTTGAGGAGTGTATGGGTGTGTGTGTGTAGGAGTATATGGGTGTGGCTGTGTGTGTGTGTGTGTGTGTGTGTGTGAGTAAGGGTGTGTAGATTGTATTGGTCTATCTGATTTGCTAGCAGCTTTTGTTGAGCTGAAGATGTGCTGGCAGGTAGCTCTCCCGGTCTGGCCCTATTCCCCTTCTGAGCTCTGGGACCTCTGTCGCTTTAATTGTCCTCCTCTGCCGGCAGCAGTTTATAGACACTGCAGGGCATTGGGAATAGTAGGTAGGAGGCGGAGTGGGGTCAGGGGTCCCAGACCTGGGGGGGGGGATGAGCTGGGTGGTCGGATTGGGGTAGTTAGGACCAGGAGATGCCCTGGGGAGAAATGGGTTTCAGAACGTGGTTCTCATATCTGGTCTCCATACCCAAGGGCTCCAGTGTTTCTGGGCCGGTAGCCTGGCTGGCCTTGGAATCTCATCCAACTCGAATAGTGTTGTGCAATGCCAGGTCTGTTAGGAACAAGACGGTTATTATTGCTGATCTTGTTGGGACAACAGACCTGGCTTGCATCACCGAGACCTGGCTGAATGATAATGCCGGTCTCTTTTTGGAGGCGGCTATTCCGGCTAGGTTCTTGGTGATACATTGCTCGAGATCGGACCGCAGGGGTGGGGGTGTAGCCATTTGGTTTAGATCAGAATTGAGCCTTGTAGGGATGCCAGTTGAGGACTCCAGATAATTTGAGTGTACTGTGGTTGCAGGTGTGGGTGTAGGATCATTCTCATCTCCCATCCACCTTAGGGGTGAGAAATTGTTCCTACAGGAAGTCGTGGACTTCATTGTCAACATGTCATTCAAGTCACCTAGGTTGATGATGCTGGGTGACTTCAACGCCTGGGTCAACGATGAATTCTCGCAATTTGGCCAGGACTTCCTACAGCTTATGAACTCATTGGGCTTCACACAGGTAGTTGACTCTGCAACCTACAATCATGTTCACTCACTTGACCTGGTTTTCCTCCTGTGGATGGAGACCTCTGATTTTTGGTGGAACCAGTCAGATGGTCTGATCACCACACCATAAGGTTCAATCTCCAGGCTCCCCCTTATAGGCCTGCCCCAGCGAAGATGGTCAGATACCGGCCCTTGAGGGAATGTGATCCCTGATGGCCTACTGGCAGTATTAGACCTATCAGGACTACTGGGTGCAAGTGAGGGTCCAGAGAGTTTGGTTCAGACCTACAATAAGGCTGTAACGAAAGCTCTGGACTCTATTGCTCCTGTCCGTGTTCGTCTTCTCTCTCTCTCTTTGCCCATGGTCCCCTTGGTTTGATGGGATCTTGAGGGAGTTGAGATGAGTTGGATGAAGCTTAGACTGATGCTGGCAGAAAACCGCCGTCAATGCTGACCACCTTAGATTGATGGAACATTACCAGGTCTATCAACCAGCAATCACTCATAAGAAGGCAGAGTTCCTGTCTGGGGAGATTGCTGCAGCTCAGAATTGACCAGCTCAGCTGTTTCGAACTGTGGACAGGTTGTGCAACCCAACCTGTCTGCAGGTTTGAACTGTGTTTTCACAAGTTAAGTGTGACGAGTTTGCTAGATTCTTTGCTGATAAGGTGGCCAACATCAGGGCCGAGATCTGACCAACTCACTCTATGGGGGTTGGTGGTGGTCAGTGCTTGGTCACCTCCCCTTGGTCTTTTTGGACATCCTTCAACTGACTGGAGACCATGGATATCGTGCGGATTGTCCAGAGTATGCGGCCGATGTGCTGTAGTTTGGACCTGTGACCAACAAGCCTTATAATGGAGTGTGTGGATTCCAAATGCCCCGTCCTTGCTGAGATTATTTGGTGCTCTTTAGAGATGGGTGAGTTCCCTAGCTCCCTGAAGGAGGCTGTGGTGATACTGCTCCTTAAGAAAGCTTCTCTTGACCCAAACTACTCTGCTAACTACAGGCCTATCTCTAACCTTCCCTTTGTAGGGAAGGTGATTGAGAAAGTAGTTGCGCTGCAGCTGAAGAACCATCTTACCATCCATGACATCTAAGATCCTCTCCAGTCCAGTTTCCGGAAGAGGCATAGTACTGAGACTGCTCTGGTTTGGGTGCTCAATGATCTCCTGATGGCAAGAGATCAGAAGCGCCATTCCATCTTAGTGCTTCTTGATCTCTCTCTCTTCAGCTTTTGACACCGTGGACCATGGGGCGCTGCTCAAGTGCCCGAGGGTCATCTGTGGCCTGGCAGGTTTGGTCCTCAGATGGTTTCAGTTGTTCCTCACTAGGAGATCTCAGAGGGTGGTGTCGGGGATGTTTTTCTCTGACTCATTCTCTCTACCATATGGAGTCCCCCAGGGCTCTCTGCTGTCTCCAATGTTGTTCACAGTGTATATGCTGCCTTTGGGAGACATTGTGAGATGGTATGAGCTGAGGTTTCACTGTTATGCAGATGATACCCAGCTCTACCTGTCTTTTGTACCTGACCAGGATAGTGCGATCTCAGTCTTTAACAACTGTCTTGTAGAAATCCAGGACTGGATGAAGATCAGCTGGTTGAAGTGAAATTCCAATAAGACTGAGGTGCTGGTAGTGGGTCCAGATCACTGGAAAGAGGGGTCAGTGGCAGGGTCCCCCTCTGGGCCCTGGTTTGGGGGTAACCAGTTGCCTTCCTCTGAATGGGTGCGAAACCTGGGGGTGATTCTTGATGATGGGTTGACACTGCATTTGCAGGTGTCGGCAGTAGCCAAGTCCTCATTTAATCATCTGAGGAACATTGCCCGGGTCAAGCACCTTGTTCCATCCAATTACCTTTCGACACTGATCCATGCCTTTGTGACCTCGTGCCTGGACTACTGTAACTCCCTTTACCTAGAGCTCCGGGGATTGATATCCACCGCTTGCAGATGGTGCAGAACACTGCAGCACAGGTGTTGATGGGGGCTCCTCACTCAAGCCACGTCACTCCTGTGCTGTGTGAACTGTACTGGCTGCCTGTACAGTGGTGGATCCCCTTCAGGGTTGGTCTTCTAGTCTGCAAGGCCCTGCATGGACAGAGTCTGAGCTACCTGCAAGAGCTCCTGAATCCTTACTGTCCCAGCCGACCACTCTGCTCAGCTGACGAGGGGTTGTTAGAGATTCCCAGGGTGTGGCTGAAAACCTCTGGGTCGCAAACTTTAATGTATGTAGCCCCTACCCTGTGGAACTCTCTACCTCACCAGATTCGAGAGTACCGGACCATGAAGAGCTTCAAGATGGCCTTAAAGACCCATCTGTTCCATCTGGTATATTGAGATTTTATATAATAATTTGTTTTTATATTTTCTATGTAACCTGAAATTGGATTGTTTTATTATCTCACTTATTTTAATATGTTTTTGTTGATAATTCTGTACAGCACTTTGGTTTTGGCATTGTGCTTTAGAAATAAAGTATATTATTATTATTACTACTGGTCACATAAAGTTTAAACTTTACTTACTACTACTTAGTTCATTAAGGATGGATTTCATTTTCTTTTTCTGCAGCTGCCCATCTTTATTACTGCTGTCACTCTGCTCCCAACCCCACTTTTGCTCCCACATTCTTGTACAGCCTGCCGACCCTGGGATCTGACCAATGCCATGATGAATGATGCCATGCCCCTTTTTGACCCCATAATATGGCACCACCCCCCCTCCATACCTGGCTCTGGGTTGGTTCGAGGTTCCATATCCATCAGGACTAAATGGCAATGAATGCAGCATGTGAAATATGCAAGCTTTATTTTGCCCATTTTGGCCCTGCAGTACAAATTTGCGAGTGTTGCATGGGCAAACTGGAAGATCCAAAGTTTGCATATTTCTTTCATATGGTCGCGCATGGTCGGACTTGCGCGAACATGGGTGTTTGACTATTCAGGCTGAATGGTCAAACTGAACTAGCAGCCCTAATTATGACATGCACCTGGGTCCTTTGTTCAACATGGGAACATCTCAAGGAAGGACTCCCCTCTGGGGTAATTGCTTTATTGCCTCCTCCCTAACTTTTCTGTTAGCTTTCCAACGAGAACATCAGTCCCTCTACCCTGGCTGATATAAGCTGTCATATACTACTTGATCATGTGATCTGGTAGCCATCTTGGACCTGAAGCAGATGCATATTCAGAAAAGAATAAATGAATCAAAAGAATACATGGCTCTGGTCCCCTTTCCCGTCACATCTTCCTCCCTCAAGAAATGAAGGTTTGTCTCTTTTGGGCAACCCCCAAGAGACACTGCTATTCATGTAGGGCCTAGGGACTGCCTAAAGGAAAATGCCATGCACTTAGCCCTGCCTTAACAGTCCATCTGCAATGGCATTCTCTGCCCCACTTTGGTGCTGAATGATCATAATATATGACTGTAGTACCAAACTCCAGCAAAATAACTTTGTCTTTTGCCCACTAGTCCTACGGAGCCATGTCAAAGGGTTATGATCTGTGACCACAGTGAACTCCCTCCCATACAAATATGGCTCAGCTTCTGAAGGGTCCACACTATCCCTGGACATTTCCTCTCCACTGTGGCATATGGCTCTTCCCTGGGCACAAGCTTCCAGCTCAGGTACACTATGGGATGCTCCTCCCCCTGCAGTGCAACCTGCCTTAGGACGGCACCCAACCCATGGTCTGAGGCATCCACAAGTACTACGAACTTTAAGTCATAATTGGGGCTAGCAAGCATGGGTGACCCACTTAATGCCTCTTTTAACCGTTGGAAGGCAGACTCACAGTCCTCTGTAGAGAGAACTTTTTCAGGCATTCTCTTTTTTGTCAGATCTGTCAGGGGCTTGGCCACATTACTGTAGTGATGGACAAACCTCCTGTTGTACCCGGCTGTTCCCAGAAATGCCCTTACCTGTTTCTTTGTGCAGGGGAGGGCCAGGCCTGGATGGCATCAGCCTTAGCTGGCTCTGGATGGATGTGTCCACTGCCCACCTGGTGCCCAAGGTAGGACACTTCAGCCATGCCTACTTGGCATTTTTCTGCCTTACCTGTCAGCCCTCAGCCTTCAGTCTGAAGAACACTTCGCTCATGTGCCTGATGTGATCCTCCCATGTCTAGCCGTAAATGGTGATGTCATCCATGTAAGCCAGTGCATATTCACCTTCCCCAGCCAGGATGCAATCCACAAGCAGTTGGAAGGTTGTGGGTGCATTCTTCATCCCAAATGGCATTACTCAGAATTCGAATAAGTCATATGGGGTAACAAAGGCAGACCTCTCCTGGGCTGCAGGGGTTAATGGCACTTGCCAGTAGCCCTTTGTCAGATCTATCATAATCAGGAACCGGGCTCCCCACAGCCATTCCAAGGTCTCATCTGTTCTGGGCATGGGGTAGGCATCAGACTCCATATAGCTGTTGAACCTCCAGTAGTCAACACAGAATTGTGTGGTATCATCCTTCTTGGGGATCAGGACCATGGGTGAGACCCAGGGGCTACTGGACTCCTGGATCACTCCAAGGGCCAGCATCTCCCCAAGTTCCTCCTGTATGGTCTTCTTAACCTCCTCAGGTACCCTGTAGGGAGACTGCCTCAGCGGAACTTGGGCCTGAGTATCCATGTGGTGTTCAACCATTGTGGTGTACCTCGGCTTCCCCATGAATATGTCCCCAAATTCTCACAGCACCCCCCTCATCTCCTAAGCCTGGGCAGGTGTGAGCTGCCCTCTGAGAGGGTGAGGTTATTCACTGAGGATCCCTCCCAGTCTTCTCCAAGGAGATCCACCAGGGATCAGCCTTGTTCCTCTCCTCTGGTGCACTGCACACAGTGAGGATCACTTCCTCCCTATCATAATAGGGCCTCATCATGTTCACATGATATACCCTCTGCCTGCACCTTCTGTCAGGCAGCCCTACTATGTAGTCAACAATACACAGCTTCATGATTATGGAGGATGGGCCCTCCCATGCTGCCTGCAGTTTATTGTGTCAGACTGGGATAAGTACCATCACTTGCTGTCTGACTTTGTACTCCTGGATTCTGGCCCCATGGGCCTACCAGGCTTTATGTTGCTGTTGTGCAGTGGCTAAGTGTTGCTGGGCAAGCCCTGTGAGCTCCTTAAGCCTGGCCATGAAATGTAGGATAGACTCCACAATAGACTCCCTTTGGGAGGCAAGGTTACCTTCCCATTCATCCCTGACTAAATCTAGGGCTCCCTCACCCTGTGACCAAACAGGAGCTCAAAGAGTGACAACCATGTGAACTCCTGTGGGAGTTCCCTGTATACAAACAGGAGGCAGGGAAATATTTGTCCCACTCTCTTTTGTGCTTGTCCATAAATGCCCTGAGCATAGTTTTAAGGGTCCCATTAAACCTTTCAACCAGGCCATTTGTCTCAGGATGATAGGGTGAAACATGGAGCTGCTTCACCCTGCACTTTTCCCAGGCTCTACAATGCCAGTTTGACAACTAAGTTGTTGACCGCCATCACAGTGAAGGGTATTTGTTGACCGCAACTTGCGGTCAACATAAATCTGACTGGAGATCCCGGCTGTGTTTTCATCGGCCCCGGACCTCCCGATCTAAAGGATTCTAACTCCAAGTCAGAGTTGGGTCGGGGAGGGGATGCAGCACTGGGAGAGAGAGTGTCAGGGTCTTGGGTGGACCATTACATTGAAAACATCGATGTTGTCAGCATCGATGTTTTCGCTGTAATAGTGTCACCGTCCTGGGGGCATACCTTTTTCCCACAAACTAGTCATTAATAGTGACATGAAATTTGTCCCCTGGTCTGACAAAATTTCCTGGGGAAATCCCACTTGGCTAAAGATTCCCAGGAGTTCATCAACCACCTTTTCTGCCTCAATGGAGGACATTGCCACTGGCTCGGGGTAGCTGGTTGCTTAATCCACCACAAGCAGTATGTATGGTTTGCCCATGCGACTTGGGGTACTTTGGGGCTCCACTATGTCCACAGTGGTATCATGTAAGTATAGCTGCCCAGAATGAGCGACTACATAAATAGCAACTCATTTTGGGTGCTATTATTCTGGGCTACCTTGCAGAATAGCGAGGGTATGGGACAGCGACTATAGGGAAAGGCGAATGGAAGGGGGGAATAGTGAGGGGAAGGGGAAGGAAAGGGAAGGGTTGTCAGGAACTGGAGTACCTGCTGCTGCCAAGTTAGCCATGTGGCATGGTGGTGTGGGTGGCTAGCTCTAGCACAGCAGGTACTGGGTTTGGGAGCAGGTTATAAGTGGCACTTAATTTTTTGCCGACATTCGGATTTTGCCCCTCCTCGACATGCACCCCCCTGGAGCTGAGAATTCTAATTCAGGGTTGTGTGGGGGGCAAAACCCCCTGTGAGGGAAGGTGTGGGGGGTAGCCCCCCCGCTAAAACACTTTTTCAATATCTGGATGTCTGGTCACCTCAAAGTGTATATTGCCAATTTGCTTTTCGACAATATACACTCGCCATAATAGCAATCGCTGTATTGCGATCGCTATTATAACATGGAACCATCTACGGCTACCCTCTTAAAGGGTTCATCAGTAATAGGCAGGGCCACCAAAGTTGCCTTAGCCTTGTCCCCAACCTTTTTAACTCACTGGCACTGCGGACAATTCAGACAATAACTTGCCGGATCTGTGTACATGCTTGGCCAAAAGAAAGTGCTGGCAAGATGCTTTTTTGTGCGGTTAATATCCAGATGGCCTGAAAAAGGAATATCATGGGCCAGGGCCAGAAGTTGCTTTTGGTAGTCCCAGGGGACTACCAGTTGCTGGAGTACCTTTCCCTCTAGTTCCCTCTGTGGTGTACACTCCCTGTACAACAGCCCATTTTCCAAATAAACTGACTTTACTCCCTTGAGAGGCCACAGCACTATCTGCTATCTCTCTCAGTTTTTGGAGGGTAGAATCAGCTTGCTGTGCCCTGCCCAGCTCCTCCCATCTGACCCTCCCCAATTCCCCTTCAGGAAGAAAGCTGCCCTTGGTAGCAATCTCCTTGCTTGCAGTTGGGGCTCAGGGCTGCTATTCCTACCTAACCCTTCACCCACACTAGCCACTTCTTCTGCTGCTGAGTGATGGGTCTGCACAGGCTGCATCACCCCCTCCTCACCCTCAGAAGCTTGTCCTTTTGCTTGGCTATGGGTAGTTACACATACTAGGTTTTTCATGTGGTCAAAATCATTCCCCATGATCACATCCACAGGGAGATCAAGTACAACTCCCACCTCCTGTACCCCATGGCCACCCTCCCAGCTCAGGAAGACCTGAGGCATTGGCACTTGGACAGCTGGACTTGTGACTCCCCGAATCTTGGAGAACTGCCCCAGCAGAATCTGCTCCAGCTGGATCACATCCTGCCTTACCATGGAGATGGAGGTGCCAGTGTCTCTCAATCCCTGTGTTACTGTCCCATTGACTAGACTAGGGTGCATATGTTTGGTGGCACTACAGTGTGTGCACAGTTTACCAACTGCAGTGTACTGTCTTGGTCACCCCTTCCCCCAGACTTTTGCTCTTTACTTCTGTTTTTAGGGCAGTCATAGGACAGATACTCCACTTTCTGGCAAATCCAGCATTTCTTTGCCCCCAGCTCTTTGTTACACTTAGAACCGGTGGGTTCTGTTTTCGGCTTGGGTGCAGGCTTGATTCCTTTAAGCTGCCCTCCCTGGGTCCCCTTAACACCATTTGCTTCCCCACCCCCATAGGTTTTATGCTGTGAATGGCATCTGCTGGCCACACACAAATCAACACTTTCTTCTGCCTCCTTTGCAGAGGTTCATGCCCGGTCCAGTAGCCAAATGCACAGGTCATCAGGTACAATTTTATGAAACTGTTCCCTTACAATTGAATCTTTAATATGCTCTACAGTCCTTGCCTTAGCCCCATCTACCCAATGGTCTAAATAAGCACACATTTGGACATGCAGGTCTACATAAATGTCTTCTGGGACCTTTCTTAATTCTTTAAATTTCTGCCTATAAGCCTCAGGAGTCAATTCAAAACATTATAATTACATTCTTTTAACTTTATCATAATCCATGCAACCATTATAGTCCATCCGAGCAAATCATGGCCAGTAAGCAATGGGGTCAGGTTGATCATCCAAGAAGCCTTGTCTAATTTTAACTACCCACAAACCCTCTCAAATGATTTTAAAAACAAATCCAGATCATCTCCCTCCCAGTATTGTGGGAACATTTTAGAATTAATCATGGCTTCGTGGGTTGAACCACCTTTGCCATTACTTATGGTTTACCATGCTGTTTGCTGGAGTAGTTTCCCCATCTCAGTCTTGTGCAGTCATTCTTCTCTCATGCTGCTCGTTCTCTCTCTGGCTTTGCTCATTCCTTCTCTCACTCTCTCTTTCTTCTTGCATAAAGATCTCATGCTGGAGTATCTTTTCTCTTTCCTCTACCTCCAGCCTTATTTTCTCCCTTTCAGCCTCCATCCTTGCCCTCTGCTGTTTGGCATCCTGTAGCACAAGCTCTGCCTTCAGGATCTCAAGCTGAGGTTGACTGGGCTGCACAGCTTCCCCAGCTTGTGGCACAATGTGCCCCCCCTTGCTCAGCCACTGTGACCTCAGTCTCTCTATCTGGGTCACTATCCTTTGCAAGTGCCTGCTGACCAGGTATTGGGCCAGGCCCATCTGAGATAATCTTCTTCTGCAGCCAGTCTTGCACCAACAGGGCTTCCATGAGTGCACTCTTTGTCATGCCCTCATAGATAATCCCCTTCCTTGTGCACGGTTCATGAAGCTGCTATACATGAAATGTGACATAGCCTGAGGAGCTCATATTCTCTAGTTATGCTACACTAAGCTATCTAGAAATAATAATAATAAAAAAAAAAACAGTAGTAAACAATGCAACCTTTTGAAATCCTGTTTCATGACTGTTAAAGTATATTTCTGCTGGCACTCAATGACCAGTGTGCTATTTCTCTCTCAGAGTTCCTGCCTCACAGGAAAGCACTCTGTGCACTGCTCTGCACTGAACTAGTACCAGTTGCCACATGGATCCCATCATGCTGCCACCAATGTAATGCAAAAATCCCTCACCAGGGACTTCAAGTTCACTGCCACCACCTGGGTTTTTACCAGTAGGACCCAGGGAAACCTGTTTCTTACCTCCTCCTCCTCCTTTGTAAAAGGCCAGGAAGGTTAACACAATAACTGGGGATAGAGTGCCCCTTCAGAGATGGACTGCAAACAGGGTCCAGCAGAAATAGTAGAATTACCCTTTTAAATAAAACAAGCAGTCACTGATTCTATAAAAATATGATTCTTTTACTAAAAGACTACAGGTGTTTACACCAGGATTTATTTACAGGAAAACAAAAGGGTTGCACATTTACTAAGAAGCAGAGAATAAGTTACAGACAGTTGGTGTACAGCAGAATTCTGAGCTGTTCTCACCTAAAATCCTTCACCTGTCCTAGCTAATGAATTGCATTGTCCCTTACTGTGCTATTTTATCAGTCAGCTAGTCTTTGTATGGCAGGGCCCCTGGTCCCAGATATTCCAGTCCAAGAGAATGTGCTTTCTTATAGCACCTCAATTTATTTCTTACTCACTGTGGGGAAGGGTCTCATTCCCTTTGAGTGACAGTTTCATGCTGTCCCAGCCCCCTTTGAGTGTGTGTGTGTGTGTGTGTCCACCCTTCAGCACCTCCTTGCTAACATTGTGAAATGCTCATGCTTCCTTTGTCCAACATGGGAACATCTCCAGGAAGGACTACCCTCTGGGGTTATTGCTTTATTGCATCCTTCTTAGCCTTCCTGTTAGCTTTCCCACACGGACATCAGTCTCTCCACCCTGGATGACATAAGCTGACATATACTACTTGATCATGTGATCTGGTAGCCATCTTGGACCTGAAGCAGATGCATATTCTGAAAAGAATAAATGAATCAAAAGAATACATGGCTCTGGTCCCCTTTCCCATCATACCCCCACCCTCTGATGTCCCTCAGAGCCTGAAAAGAAGAAAATAGTCCCTCTATGTATTTTTTTATTTGTAAAAATGTGTGTAGACAGTGTACTGCTATGCCATACCAGAATATATATGCATATATGTGTATATGTATTAGTCAGTGTGTGTGAATCACAGCAAATTAAAACATGCAGTTAGGTGGCTCAATGGTTAGTGCACAATTTGCTAATCTACATTCCCGCTATCTAGATCAGTTTCAGCCTTATGCATGTCATTGCTTATTTAAATGAGGTGTCTAGTGGCACCCCCCACCCTCTAATGTCCCTCTGAACCTGAAAAGAAGAAAACAGTCCCTCAATGTCTTTTTTAATCTCTAAAGAATGTGTGTAGACAGTGCACTATGTTATACTGGAATATTTATGCATATATGCATATATGTATGGTATTAGTGTGTGTGTATTACAACAATTAGAAGGTGCAGTTAGGTTTGACAGTTGCTCTATTTGCAGATTGAAACCTGAGCTTTGTGTTTTGTCTTCTAGGTTTGCTTGAAAGGACAAAGCAAAGGGCAGAGCACAGCTTGTTTTTTCATTGGTGTACCTTGCAACTTGAGTTTTAAATTGTAACAAGTGGTGTGGGGAAAACTAGTTCAGGAACTTAATGTTGGGATGAGTAGATTCTGGAAGCCCTGTGAATCAGGTGTGTGTGTGTGGGGGGGGGTGGAGCTGACAAAAACCTAGTACCTTCTAACAAAAAGAAGATTTAAAAGGTCAAGTTAGTTGGTGCGTTGAGGTGGAAGACTAAAGCTGACAAAAACTGCCTAGCTTTACCTGAGCTTTTTGTCTTCTAGGTTTGCTTGAAAGGACAGAGCAAAGAGAAACATTTAGGCTTCTTTTTGCTAAGCAGAGTTACTGTTTTGTTACTATTTTGTTTTGTGCTTATAGGTTTTGTAGTTTGATCTCTCTTTAGGCTAAGCAGAGTTACTGCTTTGTGCTTACAGGTTTTGCAGTTTGATCTTTCTTTCTCACATTGAAGGAGCTGTTTTTCTTCCACAGCCCTTCAAGGGGATTAGGTCCACCCTTCCCTTCCCCATCCCAACCTCCCCAGGCTAGTCCAGCTTTATAGGCATACACCTGGGATACTAATTTCAACTTTCTGCTTCAGGACAGGGTGGTAGAGCTTACAGCTACACATAAAACCACAAGTTAGATACCCCAGAGCCCCAACCTGCATATTGTGTGACTCTGAGCAAGTCTCTTAAAGGAGCACTGTCAGCCTTGTCCATCATTTTATTACTACTGTGCATGCATGGGATTTGTGCATCGTTGCACTTTCATGCATGTGTGAGATTTTGACGCCTCCTTTCAGAAGCATTTTACATCTTTCCCAGCTCTCAGTTTCAGTATGGCCATGTGCAAAATTGATGTTTGTGCCGGTGCACAGTGTCAGATGCGCGCTCTCATCTTACTTATGCTTCCGGTGCACAGTGTACTTATGGGGAACCCGAGGGAAAGTAAAAGGTCATGAAAACCACAAAAATTGGTAAGAATTCTTGATTGTGGTATATATGGGGTATTCTGTGGACCATATGTGATCACTGTATCCACAGATGTACACTGATGTTTTGTGGCAATAAAACGAGGGACAAGGCTGACAGTGCCCCTTTAACTTTCTTGTGCTCCCAGGTCGCACCAGGAAACAAGCTTCAGCTTAGTGTGCCTCTCCTGGTTAAACAGTTCCCCCCTTTAGAACTGTAGTCTTGCATTAAGGCAGAGTAAAAAGGGGGATGGGAGAGAGAGAAAAAAGGGGAAGTCAATAGTAGTCATGTTAGGAGTAGCACAATGCAGTGGCTATGAGGTGTCAGTTTTCAGGGAAACATTCTGGAGACTGTGGTGCTGCCCCATCTGCAGGCACCTCTCTGGGTTGAGGGAGGAGGTTGCTTATCTCCCTGTTGAGCTGGCTAGGATTCAGGAGGCCTCCCCCCATCCAGGGACCACCAAATCCACACTCACTGCCTCAAAGGATGCCAAGAATGAGGGGCAGTTGGACAAAGGTGGGCTCAGGGAGGGTGAGGGAGGTGGGCAAAGGGGCATCCAACCTGAGGTTCCAATCTACAACTCCTATGCTGTTCTGGCAGGGTGGGACTGTCTTGATGAGACACCTACAATGGTGGACAAGGTGGATGCAGGGATCCTCCACACAGGAGACCCCTGGGGAGATGGCATGAGACCCCAGAGGAGAAGTATGCAACTCCTAGTGGGGAACTATATTATTAGGGGATAGTCCTGAGCATTGGGAACAGGGAGGTGAGGTGCTTACCCAGCACCATGACTTGGAGGGATTAGAACCAAATTCAAAGGATTGCTGGGACAGCAAGGGGGGAGGGTGAGCTAGATGTCATTGTCCACCTGGGTACAAATGATCTGGTTGGGGTTGAAGTGAGGGCAGTGCAGATGGAGTCTGCAGAGTTGGGGAGGGGTCTTAGACAGGTGACATGCACAGTAACTTTCTCGGAAGTGCTACCTGTCTACAGCATGGGGGAGACCATGGTACTCTGCACCAGGGAATTCAATGAATGACTGAAGAGCTGGTGCAGAGCTGAGGGATTTGGCTTCATTGGGGACTGGGGGACCAGTTGGAGAGATGTGGGCTTGTATGGGAGGGATGGTAATGTATCCATCTGGGAGGGACTGAGATCCTTAGTGAGAGGTTTAAATGTTTCATTGGCAAACATTTAAACTAGCCAAGGGGGGTGGTGGTGGCAGAATTAAGCAAGAAAGAATCAACTGCCCCCCCACAGGTTAAGGTAGACAGACAGATACTAGAGCCGAGAAAGGAACATTTAAACTAGCCAAGGGGGATGGCATAATTAAGCAGGGAAAAACAACTGCTCCCCACAGAGAAAGGTAACAAACAGGCTGATACTATGGCTATGGAAGCAACAAAAGAAACACAAAGGGAGGTGAAGCAAGGGAGTCAGGGAGGGAAGGCATAGGATCGGGATGCAGGGGAGCCGGTACAGGCGGGGACATCAAAACATGGAAAGCCATGTGTACAAATGCCTGGAGCCTGGGAAACAAGATCCCAGACCTAGCGGTCTTGATGGTGGAGGAAGACCTAAACATTCTCGCAGTCACTGAAACATGGTACACAGGAAACCATGACCGGGATGTTACCATACCAGGGTACACAATCTTCAGGAGAGATAGGAAAGGCAAAAAGGTGTGGCTATGCACATCAGAGAGGTGATCAAGGCAACAGAGGTAGGGGGAAGAGGCACTATGGGTCACATTAGAGACAGGAAATGGCACCACCATCTGCACTGGAGTTGTCTACAGACCTCCAGCACAGGGGGAAGAAATAGACAGGGTATTAGTGGATACCATACACAAAATGGCAGACAAAGGGAAGGTATTGCTGGTGGGAGACCTAAACATGCCAGATGTTAACTGGAACACACATGCTGCAGCCTCTACCAGGAGCAGAGACATCTTGAATGCCTCGGAAGGAGCATGCCTCAGAGAGTTGGTAAAGCAGCCCACATGGGAGGGAGCAATACTAGATCTGGTTCTCACAAATAGTGACAGAATAGCAGATCTATAAGTGGGCAGTCATCTAGGGTCCAGTGATAACCATACAGTGTGGTTTACAGTGAAGACAGTTGTAGAGTCAAGCCACTCAAAAGTAAAGGTCCTGGACTTCAAGAGGGCAGACTTTGCAAAATGTTGAAAAGTCCTGGATAATCCTGGTGAAGGGGAGGGAGGGTGGGGGAGCGGAGGAACAGTGGAAGCAACTTAAAGGAGCCACATCAGAGACAACAGGCCTCTGTGTAAAGCTGGCAAACAATGGAAAAGAAAGAAAAACTCACAATGGTTTTCAAAAGAAGTGGCAGGGAAGATTAGGGAAAAAAAAACAGACATTCAGAAAGTACAAGGAAACACAGAGGAAGGGAGACAGGGAAATGTACCAGGCAAAGCAGAAGGAGGCGGGGAAGGCAATCAGATGTGCAAAGGTGCAAACTGAAGAAAGGATAGCAAAATCAGTAAAAGAAGGTGACAAAACCTTCTACAGGTTTATCAAGGAAAGAAAAAAGACCAATGAAGGGATCGTAAGGTTGAATGGGGGTGCAGAGGGTGCCTAGAAAATGCAGAAATTCTAAAACAATACTTCTGTTCAGCATTTACAAAGGAATGGGAACAGGAAGGACCAAAATTAGGGGGTAGAAACACACACGGGGGGAGGTGGATGCCAGTCCATTCACGGAGGAGAGAGTCCTAAAGGAACTCTTGAAACTAAAAATGGACAAGGCAATGGGACCAGATGGGATGCATCCCAGAATACTGAAAGAACTTAGGGAGGTACTAGGGGCACCATTGACAGCCCTACTAACAAATCACTAGAGGAGAGAGTGGCATCAAAGGACTGAAGGAGGGCAAATGTGGTACCACTATACAAAAGTGTGAGCAAGGTGGAGGCTGGAAATTACAGGCTGGTCAGCTTGACCTCAGTGGAGGGGAAAATCATGGAATCCATGTTAAAAGAAAGGATTGTGGCATGTCTGGAGGCTAGTGGGGCACAGGACCCGAGGAAACATGGATTCACAGCAGGGAGATCTTGTCAAACAAATCTGATAGATTTCTTTGACTGGGGAACCAAGGTGGTGGATCAGGGAGTGGCAGCGAACATGGCCTCCCTAGATTTTAGCAAGGCATTTGACACCGTCCCACACGGGAGGCTAGTAAACAAGTTGCGTAGTCTGGGAGTAGGTCCCAAGGTGGTACACTGGGTCAGAAATTAGCTGTGCAACAGGACACAGAGGGTGGTGGTAAATGGAGTTCAATCATGGGGGGGTGAGAAGTGGGGTGCCACAGGGCTTGGTTCTGGGGCCAGTCCTTTTCAATTCTTCATTAGTGACATTGTGGAGGGGCTGGAGTGAAGGTAAGCCTCTTTGTGGATGACACTAAGATCTGCAATAGGGTAGACACTCCAGACAGGGTGGAAAAAATGAGTAAAGACCTCAGCAAATTGGAGGAGTGGTCAAGAGTGTGGTAGCTTAAATTCAATACAAGAAAAGTGCAAAGTCATGCACTTAGGCCACAGGAATCCTGGGGAGGAATACAAAGGGGGGATACTGACAACAACAAAATTGGAAGGGGACCTGGGATAAACATAACAGATGACCTGAAGGTGGCCAAGCAATGTGAAAAGGCGGTGGAGAGGGCTGGAGGGATGCTGGGGTACATAGGGAGGGGCATCACCAGTAGAAAACAGGAGGCGGTGATGCCACTGTACAGACAATTGGTCAGGTCACATCTGGAATACTGTGTTCAGTTCTGGAGACCACATCTCCAGAAGGACATTGACAGAATGAAGGTGGTCCAGAGAAAGGCAACAAAAATGGTGAAAGGAATGCACCAGAAAACATATGAGGAAAGACTGAAAGACCGCAATATGTGTACTCTGGAGGAAAGGAAGGAGAAGGAGAAGGAGATATAATCAAGACATTCAAGTACCTCAGGGGAATCAACAAGATCCAGAAGGGCAGCATCTTTCAAAAAAAGATATGTGCAAGAACAAGGGGTCACAATATGAGGCTGGGGGGAGGCTCAGGGGTAATGTGAGGAAGTATTTTTTTCACAGAAGGGGTAGTGGATGTGTGCAACAGCCTCCCAGTGGAGGTCGTAGAGGCTAACATGATTGGTGAGTTCAAGAATGCATGGGATAGACAAACGGCAACCCTAGTGATAGGAAAGACAGGGTACGCTGCAGATCATTTAGGATCTGTAGTTTAAGTAGTTAGGAAAATGGGCAGACTAGGTGGGCCAGGCTGTCCTTATCTGCCATAAAAATCTTTGTTTCTGTGTTTCTATGTGGCTCAGCGGTTAGCGCATAAATTGCTAGTTTATACTTTTCTCACTGCCCACAGTACCATTATTTTGCAGTCGTAATGGCTCTTGCTAGAGTTTGTCTTTATAGCCATGTAAGCTTTTGTGATGCAGGATATGGCCTACCTTTCCAGGTTAGATTCTAACCATTCTTTGCTGCCCCAAAGAGTACAGAAATGACTTATAAGGTCCTCATTTCTCTTCAAGAATGTTTTTACTCCACTGCGTAAATCAAGTTTATGCAATTTCTTCTCCTTTGAGTTTGTAGGTTTTGGACAAAAGAAGAGAAGGTACACCGCCTCTTGGTTCACATGAAAAGCAGTGGGAACCTTTTTAATGAAGGAAGGCACCTTAATACATAGCTATCCTGTCTTTTATGTATTATAAGATAAGACTGCTTATGTGAAAGGGATTGATGTTTGAAAGCAACTCTTACAAGAAAGGACATCAAGGGGCACCGATGACAATGGTTTGAAAAGTGACTTGCACAGAACCTGAAGACAGTACCAGGATTAAATCCCAGGGTGGTACAGGTGATCAGAAAGAAGGTTTTGAACAACTAACTGCTCTAAGGAATTGAATGACATTAAAACAGAAGCATAGAATTTGATGGCAGAAAAGTACTGCTTAGGCCACCTAATCTACCCAGGTGTTCCCTACCTATCCTGTTTCTGCAGACCGTATCTGGTTTCTTTCGACCCTCCCACCTCCCTGCATCCTAATATACCTCATGTCTATCCCATGCGTGCTTGATTTCCCCCACTGTTCTAGCCTCTACAAATTCTGATGGAAATCTGTTCCAGGCATCCACTACCCTTTCAGTTAAGAAATATTTCCTCACATCACTCTGGAATTTCCCCCTTCAGATTCAGTGCATACCCCTTGGTCCAAGTTCTTCCTCTCATTTGAAAGAGACTCCCCACCTGCATCACCTATTCTTTTCCAGGAGCCCACTGGCCCAGGGGGTGAAGAGTGGGGGTGGTGGGGAGGGAGGTGGGAAGGAAGGCAGGGTTAGCCACAGAGAGTTTATTCAGTCCAACACCATCCAGATGGCAAATCATTTTTC
The DNA here is from genome assembly GCA_016271365.2 of Neoceratodus forsteri. Classification (NCBI taxonomy): domain Eukaryota; kingdom Metazoa; phylum Chordata; order Ceratodontiformes; family Ceratodontidae; genus Neoceratodus; species Neoceratodus forsteri. The sequence goes on from CM028137.1 coordinate 518,878,161, forward strand.
ACCTCTAGAGGAGGCTCAGGTACTGGACTCTATTGCGGAGGACTCAGAGTTAGTCAGTGTTGTAGGGCAGATCAGCCCGGTGGCACTCAAGGGGATAAGGAGAAGCAAATCTACCAGGAGAGTCTTCGTGGTTGGGGACTCAATGATTAGGGATGTGGAGAGGGTGGTGTTAGGGATATTGGATGGGAAGGGGATGGTCAGGTGTCTTCCAGATGCATCAGCCATCCGGGATATAGACAGGATAGGTAGGATGACAGACAGGGACCATGGCAAGCGGGGGGTGCTGGTACACCTGGGTGCCAATGATCTGGCAAACCAGTTTGTTGAGATGGTGAGGTGGAACTTTTGAAGACTAGGGGACAGTTTGGTAGCACACTCAGCCTCCATGGCCTTTTCTGAGGCCCTCCCTGTGAGGGGCAGGGAGGAGGAAGGATAGAATTAGGAGGAATAAGATAGAGAAGTTTAATGGGTAGCTTAAGGAATGGTGTTAGGAGACGGGGTACCACTTTGTGGGGGACTTCTAGGACTGGAGGCTCTTCAAGAGTGATGGACTCCATCTGACAAGAGAAGGGGCCTGCGTGTTGGGGCAGATGCTTTATGTCTATATCACTCATTGAAACTGACTACAAGAGAGACTGGGGCTAGAGGAACCACAATGACAGATGGGAAGAAGGGGATCCTAGTTAGTACTTTCCCACATTGGGTGGCTAGCAGCAGCTCATCAGGTATAAAGAAGGATGAGGTACAATCTGGGGCAGGTGAGGGGACATTAGATAGGAGGAACACAAAGTGTGCAAACCCCAAGAAAAACAAGAGGCTAAGAGAACATGGGAAACACAAGGGCCATATCCAGGGGAATAGCAAGGTGGGGTCAGGGGTCAGATGGAAGGGTGTATGCCTTAATTCCAGGAGCCTGGGTAATAAAATTAGTGAGCTACAGGTGCTGATGGCAGACACTGGGGCAGACTTTGTGGCCATCATGGAAATATGTGCTACAGAAAATAATGACTGGATCTGATGGTTCCTGGTTATTCATTGTTCAGGAAGGACAGACGAAAAGGTAGAGGGGGAGGAGTAACCCTCTATGTCAGGGATGGAACTGAGGTGGTAGAGGGAGTGCATCAGGGATAATAATAGGGAGTCAGAGTCACTGTGGTACAACTCATGGCAGCCTTGGACAAGAAACTACGCTTGGAGGTGCTCTATAGACCTCCAGAACAAGGGGAAGAGAAGGACAGAAAGCTCAGGGAAGAACTTGAAAGGGGGGTTGCAAAGGGGGAAGTAGTGGCTGATCTGAACCTGTAGGACATTGACTTGGATGTTCAGGGGCCAGAAGCACCAGAAGTCAGGCTTTATTGGATGTACTCCAGAATTGTCTCCTGGTACAGCTAGTTAAGGAACCCACCAGGCAGACTGCCATTTTCAAAAATTCAAAATTGATTTGTACTGAACACTGGCAAGACCCAGGCCATGCTCTTTGGGTCTCCTCAAAAGGTTTGGGCCTGTTCCACCGGTCTTGACATTGTATGTCTTGACAGCTCCCCCGTCTCTGTGACCAACCATTTCAAATACCTAGGTGCTACACTCAACTCTGCCTTGGACTTTTTGCAGCACATCTCAAACATCCGCAGATCCATAAATACCAAACTTGGACTTGCATATAGGATCCAACATGCCCTTTCTTCTGCGGACAGGGTCACTACTGCCCAGAGAGTCCTACTTCCCAGCCTATGTTATGGGCCTACCTCTTTTTATCAGGCTAATGCGAGCTGCTTCCACAAATGGAATGTCTCCTACAACAGTATGTGTAGGTTTGCCCTGTCTGCTCCTCAACTTACCCATTACTGCTCGCCTATTCCAATCTAAATTGGGACCCCCCCGGCACTTCTATATTCTATGCTGCTCGATTGATACATCCTTAGATTCTCTAAACCTGCCTCTCTGGCCTTTATGTTCACTCCTGCTGACTCTGCTTAACCTCTACCCTCTAAAGATCAGGCCCTCCTGGTTATTCCTAAGTGTTCCTCTAAAATGGGTAAACAGGCGTTTGCTCATTTTGCCCCCAAAGCTTGGAACTCTCTACCCTCTCACCTTAGGCTCTGCCAGTCCCACCTCACATTCAGATGACAATTATTCAATTATTTTTGCTCCTCTGAAGTATGATCCTTCTCCTGACTTATTTCCGAACACTATGTTTGACTCCTGTTCCTGTCCTTAATCCTTTTGTTGTTTATTTCCTCTAACTTTTGTTTTGTTCTTTTGGCTCTTTGCCTACCTAATTATTTGGTTTACTTTGGATGTTTCTGCCAGCACATACATGATGCACTATTTTTACTGTCTTGCTGATTCACATTCACTTGCTATTATTATAGGGGTGTACTTATTTTAAATTTAGCTCCACTTATTGTTTGTTCATTTTGCTTTTTGCCTCTTCGTGGCTATTGCTATACGTCTGTATCAGTTATTTCTACTACTTATCACTTTATCCATGTTGGCAGCTGTTTTGGAAATTTTCTGTATTCTTTTCTTGTACATTCTACTTGATTTTCCTATCTCATTGTACTTATTGTTAACCCTGCTCTCGTAATCTTCTGGATTGTGCCTGAAAACAGGCATTCTGTCTAGTGTACTTACCTGGTCAACAAAAACTAACTAACTAACTAACTATACAAATGAAGAAATCCAGTTTAGCCTCTGCCATGATGACTTCCAGCTCTGAAGTTTTGTTACCAAGGCTCCTTGCATTAGTGCAGGTCAGTTTCCAAATCTTTTCCCTTCTGTCTACTACCCTGCTTCTTTCTCCTATTCCTGACTGTTTTGTTCCCTGACTTACCCCTTGACTCACCTCTTCCCTTCTCACTTACACCATATCTATTCCCCTTTAATCCTATGTCCTCCCCCACCTGTGTTATATTCCCATTTTCTTTTTTCCTATCATTGTCTCCGTCTTTTTTTGCATCTGCTCTAGGTTGAGTTTTCTCCACTATGGTCTTCCCGTTCTAGCACTTTACCATCTGGGGAGACAATTGTTGCCTCCTTTTGTTTCACTACCCCCCGTCTAGTTTAAATGTCTATCCATGTAGCTTTTAAACTTGCCATCAAGGACTGCGATCCCTTCTTAGAAAGGTACAGTCCATCTCTCCCATACAGGCCCATATCTCCCAGTTGGTCCCCCTGTCCCGATATATCAAAAACCTTCCTCCATGCACAATACCTTTAACCATTCATTAAATGCCCTAGTGGTGTTTTCTGCTCTCACAAGCTGTACACGGTAGCACCTTGAAAGTGCCACCCATGCGCCTGCTTGACGATCCTCCCACTTCAGAAATTTCCTTCACTACTCCTACCTTCTCCTGTGCTATATCATTTGTCCCAATAAGGACAATGATATCCAACTCCTGGTGCCCTAGCAATCCTCTGGATCCACTCTGTATCTCTTCTAGCTGAGGTGCCCCTCATGCACCTCATCTTCCTACCTCCAGCTCCCAAGTCTATCCCCTTCACAACTGAGAACCCTGCCAGCAGCTGCTTCCTATTTGGCTGTGGGATTTTCCTGCCATCCTTGGGGCCTCCACTTCTGAGGACTCCTACCTCTTCCCTTCCCACTGTGATGGGTACCTCTTCTCAGCTGACCCTTTGTGTCAGTAAGGCAAAGGTGTTCTGCAGTGGTAGAGGTGAAGCAGCTTTCTCCCCACCCTCCAGGAGACCACCATGATCCTTCTACTCTGTCGCTGTCTAGACATCCTCTGGGGGAACAGTTGTGGACTTGCTGGTCCCTAAATGAAGCAGAAGGTCCACTGAACCCTCACAAGTTTGGGCACGGGGTCAATATAGCACATGACATAATGCCACATGGCACAACTGCGCTGAGCGATTGATGCCATGAGGCATATATCTTTGTTCTGTGGGGGGCTCTGCCCCTCACACCCCTGTTACAGGGGCTGCACCTCAAGAACCCCCATTAAAGATTATCAACCTGGGAGGTCCAACTTGGGTGTGCACAAGTCCGGTTCACCATAATGTCATGACGCTATCATGTCATGCGACATTATGACCCGGTACGACCAGTTTGCCCTGGAGTCCAATAACATGTGCATGTAACCCAGAGAGCTGAGCACTAGGGGCTTGCAAATAACAAATATTATTTCCCGAATACCATGAATAATGGCCTAGTCGTTATTCAGGAACAAAAACTAACAGGCCCACTATTCTTGCTGTTTGGTATTTTTTTAAAACCTTTCCCCCTACCCACTTCCCCTAACCCTGGTGCCTCAGAGATGGCTCCAGGAAGAAAGAAATCTTTCCCAGCAGCTTTTAAATTGTCATCTCCTTACACTATGCCAGGAGCTGACAGTTTATTTTAAACTACACTCCCCTCCCTATCCTGAGTCACCCCCCATCATAGCACCAGGTGTTTCTTTATTGTATCCTACTTACCTGGATTTTGAGGGGAGGGGCTAGTGCCATCTTCCTTATCCCAATTCCCAACTAGTCAGCCGGGCCCCCTGTCCCACTATGCTCCCCCCACCTGCTCTCCTGCTGTTGTTTCTAGTTTGTTTTCATGACTCACAATCTTCATCTATTGTTGTTTAGACCTCTCAGTAATCCACATGCAATCACTAGACTGCACGACCGAAATAAAGTCAGCTCTCCAGGACTGGCCCATGCATCCAAGAGGCTCTGCATCAATATCGTTGCTACCAGGATGAACCTATGAATACTCACCAAAATATTTGAAATAAGGTGTTCACACACCCCTAGTGCGCACGTATGGGGCAGCACCTCAGTCTCCAGAAGGTTTCCTTAAAAACTACTGCACCACAACCATTGCACTGCACTGCTCCAATGATCTTTACCTTCCTTTGCTTAGTCTCTGTGCAAGTTCAGTTTACCTTTCTACCTCTTTCCTACTCCCTAGTTTGTATTACTTTACCCTGTTTTTTTCCTAAAACTGTATTTTAACCTACCCTAGATAGAGTGCCTCCTGCTTTCCCTTTATTAATCCTTTTATCTGTTCCTATGTTTGTCTGATCCTTTATTATACATTTTTAATCCTGACCTCCTTCCTGTACTCAGTTGACCGGGGAAAGCTTTGTACCTATCCCACTTGATTGTTATCCCCCTTACCAGTAGCAACTGTCTTGTTAAAACTGTAGGACATTACATTAAGTAATTGTAACTTTCAGACAATGCTTCTCAGTTTACCATACTGTACATAAAAGACAATGAATGTGAAATATCTTTCTTGCCTATTCAGATTAGATAATGCAACCCAGCATCAATGCATACAGTATTTATATGTTTAGTATAAAGAACTAATAGCAGCTAATATTAGTTATATATTAATAACAATATGCACCTTTTAGCCCCATGTTATCATTTATACTAATAGTAGCCCACCCCACAGTATAATCCACTTATATCTAGTATTATTTAACCCCTCTATTTACTTACAATATTTGGTGCCTTAATGCTGGAATGCTGCACTCTTACAGTTGAATAAACCTCACATTTCACTTGTACCCAAGTGAAATTAAATATCAGGGCTGCTTTGGATGTCACACTTAGAGTTTGGCATCTCCTGCAGATTGACACACCACATTGACAGTCACAGTGTGAAGCTCTTAAGCTATGGCCCTTCAGCCAAAGGACCGCTAGGCTGAAGCCCAGAAGTACTAGAGTGGTCATGCCCACTACACACAAATGGCTCCTGATAGGGGCAGGGTTCAGTTCAAGCCTGCTTAGAGCAAAGAGTTGTTCTTTTGGTATTAGTCCTACTGTTGGAGTCCAATTGGCCCCAACTCTCCTTGAACTCTGGATCAGCTGTTTGAGCAGAACAGAGTGGCTGGTTTCAAATGCTGCCTCTTCTGTTATTGGCCACACCCACTAAACACAAGTGGTTCTGTTTGGAGCAGTGGCTGTCACTGGGCAGCGTTCTCAGTGGGCAGGGTTCAGTATATCTGAAATGTTTTTTTTCTTTTCTGTTTTTCTAAGTGGAAGATTTCTACCTGACAGTACTAGGTGTGTTTTGTGGAACAACAGTCTACATGGAGGCTGACGTAATTGGCTCTGTTCTACCCTATACATCATCACATCAGTATTGTGATCTCACTGACTGTGACATCACTAGTAACAAGAAGAGACAATCTCCTGCTGCTTAACTGGTAACTTTTAAAATTGTTACCAGTCAGGCAGCAGGACTATGAGTGAGGTCAGATGCTGATGATGCAGTGGGAGGAATTCAACTAGATATGTCAGCTTCCAGGATAGGCACTGATTTTCATATTACGCTCAGCACTATTAGGTAGAAGACTATCTAATGAGCACATAGAAAAAGAAAAACAATTCATAGATACAAAGTAATAAGGGACTACTTTCAAAACTTACTAACATTTTCTGCCTGCCATTTTTTGGTGCTACTAGTTCTTTAAAGCCACTCCTTTGCCTACTCCAGATTGTAGGAAATCTGTGGAATCTTTGCCCTGGAGGGCTTAATTCCTTAGGCTAGGGACCATTCTGGAAAAATATTCCACACCCTATCATAAGCTGCTTAAGTGAAAGTCTTCCCCAAGGAATTCATGGTATCTACAACCTTAGCAAAGAATCCTTACTTCAGAGGTCTCCTTCTTTCGGGAGCCAGGCTGCCATTTACATTGCTCCTGGTTTTGGGTGCAGAATTGACCCTGTCCTAGCAGATCTCTGTGGCAGGGATGCTGGAATGGTGCCTGAACTGCCAGGTTTACTAGTTCCATGAACCATGGCCTTTATGGCCACTCTGGGGCTATAAGAAGGAAGTTTCTTCTTGAGTGCTGTATTTTTTGCAGTACTCTTGGAAGTAACAGAAATTGTGGAAACAGATATGCCCTGCTGAAGTACCACTGCTGCAACAGGTCATCCACTGCTTCTGCCCACTGGCACCAACACCAGATGAAGTATCTCAGGATCTGTGCATTTTCCTGTGATGCAACTAGGTCTATCTGAGGCCATCTGAACCTTTTGAGCAGTAGATTGAACACCCTTGTGTTCAGTGACCCTGCTCCGATGTGAACTTTCTGTCAGTTTAACCAATCCACCTGAACATTAAGGTCTCCTGCCAGGTGTATGACTTATCATTAACAGATTTCTGTCCACCCAGTTGAGCACTATATTTGCTTCCAATCACACTCTTTCACTTTGTGTACACCTTTTATTGTTTACGTACTCAGCAGTCACTACATTGTCCAAGCATACCTTCACTGCCTGGCACCAAATCTGGTCCCGGAAGTGTGTCAGTGCTAGAAACACTGAGCACATATCCAGAACATTTATCTGTAGGTTCTGTGTCTGTGGTCCATAGGTTCACCGCACAGGAATGTGGTCTAGTACTGCTCCCAGCCTGAGAGGCTGGCATCCGTAATGAGGATCATCTGCTCTGGGGATGCTAAAGGCATGCCCCAGAGGAGATTTTCAGGATCTTTTCACCACAATGGGGATTGACATACTGACCATTGTAGCCAGACTGGTACATGGTAATTTTCTGATGCCAGAGACCATACTGACAGCAACCTGTTCTGGTGTGGGTTCAGATGGAGCTGCACTCATGGGCTAGCTCTATTACTGCTACTATTGCTGCTGTCATTGGACCTAGTACCGGAATAATCTTGTAAGTGGACACAACTGCCTGAGAAATAAACACCAGAATCTTCTTAACTAGTGTCTCCGTGCTGACTGTGGTATGGAAAGCTTTCTGTCTGTCCATCTGGAATATCACACCCAGGTGTTTCAGTCTCTGCGATGGTATCAAATAATTTTCTCCCTGTTCACTAGCCAGCTGGGTAACTCCAGGACTTTCAATGTTCTGGCCACTTATCTCCTCACTGTTTGCATTGTTGGGGCTCTGATCAGGAGATTGTCCAGTTAAGTGTACAGGTGGTGACACTCCGGCCTCAGTAGTGCCATCAGACTATGAGAATTTTTTTTTAAATTTAGTACCCTTTATGGGGTTGCCAAGACCTCCGAAGGGAGAACACCTTTGGGGCCTTTGTCAAGCTGAAAGGAAATGTTTGGCATTGGTATTGCTGATTCTGGACTGCAAATCTCAGACATTTTTGGTGAGACCAGTGGATTGGGATGTAGAAATAAGTGTCTGCTAGATGAAGGCTAGATAATTCCTGGTTGTGCAGTTCTGATGATCAGCCCTAGGAACTCCATCTTGAACGTTGTGTGTCTGATAAACTCGTTCAATTATTTTAAATCCAGGATTGTGTGATAGCTCTGTGACTTCTTAAGGTCTATGAAATAAACGGAATAGAACCCCTGCCCACTCTCTTGTGGTGGCAGTGGAATAATTGCCTGTATCTGGATTAGGTGGCTCAGGGCTTGATTCACTGCCTATCTCTTTATGGGATTCTGAGACACATGGGACTGGAAAAAATGGTCTATTGTCAGTACAGCACAGAACTGTATGGCATAGCCTAGTGACAATATTTCTAGAGCCCAGGCATCTATTGTGGTTTGGGTCCATCTCTGATAAAATCTTTGAAGTCATCTGTCAAGTGGTTGGGGGCAGATATGGACCTGTGTATTTTCATTGCAAACATCAGTCTCTCCTCCATTGTGTCTTCAGACAAAGGAACCTGTGCTGTGAGAGAACTTAAATCCAGAGTAGGCCCCCTTCCTTTCTGGTTACAAAAGTTTTGAAAGGGACTAAAGCCACACCTCGCCTGATGGGAACAGCCAAAACCTCACCTCCTGGAGAACTGATTTGTCTTTCACTATTGTTTGTACACCAGCAATTGTATTTTCTTATCCAGAATGTCTTTCAGGATTAGATCCAATTCTGGGATGTACAGAAAGCTGCCAAAAAAGACATATTGTGCAACTTTGCCTTAATGGTCTGATCTGCAGACCAGTGGCGGAGCCAAACCCCTTATGTGGCTGACACCATGAACTGACATGCATAAGCTACCCAGAACTGCATCTCCCAAAAAATGATGAAATCACTGATATGAGGTGCAGAAAGTTGGCGCCCAAAAAGTTCTCCAGTAAGACCTCGCCGGAGTCAATACCCAGGTGCATGAGTCTCTGGAAATTATGAATTTATTTATTTATTTTATTTAATGATTCAGAAAAGATCTTTGAATGCAAGCTCTTTTACAAAGGTTCCACATCATAGATTGCAAAACAAAGTACAATAGAAGAAAGCAATCGTACATTACAATGAATGATGCAGCATGCATTCAGAACTTACAGAATAACTTAAACATAGGTACAAGTTAAATAACAAGAAAAGCACTTTATGAGGGTGGGCTGGGGAAATAAGCAGCCGCAAAGTGCCTAGTCAATAGTTTAGAGGGATGGGGATAGCTGGCAGTGGGGTGAAGAAAGGAGGTATGAGAGAGAGGTAGGTACTGTGGTGGAGGTGAAAAGTGGGGGAAGAAGGGCGATAAGGTATAGTTTTTGTGCTTGGGGACTCCATTATAAAGTATCTTGCTAGGGCCATTTGTAATCCCGATAAAGCAATAAGAACTTGCTCTAGCTTTAGGGGAGCTAAAGTCTCTAATATTGCAGGAATGATTAACAATATTCTCTCCAATTCGGGACAAAATCCGTTAGTTATTGCACATGCAGGAACTAATGATATTAAGTGTACCAACCCCCTACAGTTAAGGAAAGATTATGTGGCGCTTTACAACTTACTAACTGAGAAAGGTTGTACCGTATGCTTCTCTGAAATTCTTCTAGTGCCTAGGGCAACCTATGATATTACATGCCTAATTAAAGAAACAAATGAATGGCTGAGGAAGTGGTGCCTTAAACAAAATATTTTCTGTATTCCGCATTGGGAAAATTTTTGTAACAGGGACTCACTCTTCTGCTGGGATGGACTACACCTCAGCAGAAGAGGGAATACTTTGCTGGGTAGATCTATAGTTTCAGTGATAAATAAACATTTAAACTAAAAAACATGGGGGAGAATGGGCTAGTTCCTAATTCTCTTAGTATGGGTAAGATTAATAATACTGGTAGGTCTTGTAATGTACTGTCATTTAATGCTAGATCCCTGAACAATCCTAACTTGTCAGAATTGGAAGCCAAATGTATCTTGCTTGACCTTAGTATAGTTGCTATAACTGAAACATGGTGGGACCCCTCTTCGGCATGGTCCAGGCAAATTCCTAATTTTAAAGTCTATCATAAGGACAGAGCAGATAAAATAGGAGGTGGAGTGTGCTTCTATATTAGAGATGACATTCCCTCACATGAGATTCAAATAGAAACACATACAGAATCCCTTTGGGTCTCCATTCAATTGGAAAGACATCCAAAACTCACACTAGGTGTATGCTATAGACCACTAACTGTAGATATACAAGACACCACTGCCATAATAAATATCATTACGAATATGGCCCATAAAGGCAATATTCTCACTTTAGGAGACTTCAGTATGCCTGGTATTGTCTGGAATTCCTTGTCAGCCACCAACAACCATGAAAAACAACTTATAACATTTATCATGGATCTGTGCCTGTATCAATTAATAAGCCAACCCACTAGAGGAAGGAATATACTTGATTTAGTTATAACTAATGTTGAACACAAATTCACAAATATAGATATTATTGCCCCCATTGGGAATAATGATCATAACTCAATATTTTTCAGTATTCCAATTCAAATCCCTAAAATCATAAATAATACTAAATATAAGGATTACAATAAAGCAAACTTTACACAAATAAATAAGGAACTAAATGTAATAAATTGGGTTGAATTATTTAGGGACAAGCCTATGAATAATGCATATGAGGACATAGTACATATTATACAGTATTTAGAGAAAATTTAAGTCCCAACTAAAACTAAATGTAATAACAAGGGTAAAGTACCTGTATGGTTTAGTAAATCAATTAATAAACTAATAACATCCAAAGAACATTTATTTAGGAAATACAAAAAAAATCCCAATGTTACTACTAGGCACAAATATAAAACTGCTGTCTCCACACTAAAAAGATCAATTAGAATAGCCAAACCGAAATTTGAATTTAACTTAGCTCACTCAAAAACTAATACAAAATCACTGTTTTCATACATTAATAGTAAAAAGGGAAATATAAGACAGATTGGCCCCCTTCAAGATAATGGAACCACTATAACATCTGACCTGGGGATAGCAAATCATTTTAACAGATATTTCTGCTCGGTTTTTGATAAATCCAACTCCTATCCTACAATAAATAATAATAATAATTCACATATCCCATTATTTGACCTCATAGAAATAAAGAATATTCTATCATCTCTAAAAAAATCTACAAGCCTGGGACCTGACTATATCCATTCAAGATTCCTAGTGGAAACCCAGAATACCATAACAATTCCTCTTATGTTATTGTTCAATAAATCATTATTACAGAACAAAATCCCAGATGATTGGTGCAGAGCTATAGTTACACCTATTTACTAAAAAGAAATAAATCTAAAGTCCAGAATTACCGGCCAATTAGCTTTACCTCTATTATTGGAAAGGTTATGGAGTGCCTAATTAAAGCTAGGATTGAGAAAGTTATACAACTAAGTATCCATGATGACTCCCAACATGGCTTTAAAACTGGGCATTCTTGCACCACAAATCGTATATCCTTTTATAAAACAATAAGCAGCTGTCTGAATAACAATATTTCCACAGATGTCCTATTGCTCAATTTTAGAAAAGCATTTGACAAAGTGTCACATACCTTGTTGATTAATAAACTTCATAGCCAGGGATTTCCTCCATATTTAGTTAATTGGATAATTCAATGGCTTTCAAATCAAATTCAAGTGGTTAGAATAAATGGTGTGCAGTCCACTGTTTGCATGGTAACTAGTGGTGTTCCCCAGGGCTCGGTGCTGGGCCCTATTCTATTTAACATCTTTATAAATGAGATGAGGCTTACTTCAAATAATATATTGTCAAAATTTGCAGATGACACAAAAATTGGAGGTAGAGTTGACTCGCCATCTAATATATTACAGCTTGAACAGGACCTAACACATATAGAGCATTGGGCAAAAACAAACTCAATGGCCTTTAATACAAAAAAATGTACGGTCCTACATTTTGGTAGAAATAATTTACATCATATATACTACATTAATAATTCTCCACTTAAATCTACTACTTGTGAAAGGGACTTGAGTATCTTAGTTAATAATAAGTTGTCATCCAGTGACCACTCTAGTAAAGTGGCTAGAACAGCAAACATTATTGTAAGACAAATTAATAAAACTTTTATTAATAAATCTGAGCATTGTTTAGTACCTTTGTATAGAGCATATGTTAGACCACAACTGGATTATGGGTCTCCCTTTTGGAGTCCATGTCTTAAGGCTGACATTAACAGGATAGAACAAGTTCAAAGGAGACTTACCAAATTAATACCACAATTAAAATCAATAAATTATGAAGATAGACTCAAGGAAATGGGAATCTATCCCCTAAATTTAAGGAAGACAAAGGGATGACCTTTTGCTTATGTATAAGCTATTACGTACTCCTGCATTACTAGAGCTGTGTGGGCTAACATTAGCCAATAAATATACGGTAGAGTGGGAAGACTACATAATCAGCAATTCAAAATTGACTGGGCTAACACTAATAAGCATGATAACATCTTTCACATAAGAGTAGAAAAACAATGGAATGCTCTACCTCAGGAGATCACAGATTAAATTAGTCTTGGTTCCTTTAAGTTCAAACTTGACATTTGGCTAGAAGTACATTAATTCAATTCAGCATTGCTCCACAGTTGTGGGAGGACAATCTCGATGGGTCTTGTGCCTACTTTTGTCCTACATGATCCAGTGAATCCAGTAAATCCAGTACAGGGAGAAATGAGGGTTGAGGGGAGGCTGAGCAGAGAAGACATACTAGAGTAAATGGTGGGGTGTGAGGGGACATGGTCAGGCAGCTTGCATTAGTAGTGACTGTTAGGGAAATTCATGGGACTGGAAGTTGGGGGAAGGGGTGGGGTGGTGGGTGCTGAAGGAGCATGAAGCAAACTGATTGCTGAGGCAAGTCATGAGAAGGGACAGAGGGAGGGGGTACCTGAGGCCTGCCTAGTGCTTGCTGGGGGGCAGAGAGAGCAGGTGTGGCTGGACATAGGGGCAGGTGCACTTAGAAAGTATTAGGCACTGTTTGCTGGAGAGGAAAGTGGAGAGGTGGAGTTATGTGTACATGACTGGTCCATGATTGCAGCTTAGTGCTTGCACTCTGAGTGGCGTCCTGCAGGTTATTCTAGCATTTACACTCTTTAGTTGAGCATGGACCCTGCCAATGTCTCCATGGGACATGATATCTTCTGCTGCTTTGCATTTTGTTACTTTTGCTAATGGTACAGATCCGTGCATGCTGACAGCTGTGTGCCTCGATTTCGGCAGCGTGTTTTTATCTCATGGTTCATCAAAAGCGGGCAGAAAACTCAAGTAAAACTGTACCTTTATACACTTTTATGTTGCTGACTTTACCATAAACAGTTGTGTTTCTCGACAGGTGAGTTCTTTGATCTCGAGATGCACTGAGGAGTATGTCCACACCGTCTCCCGGGCTGAAAAGTCAACGAAAGAGGTTAAAAGAATCTGAGCCCAAGTATAAGAAAAAAACAACATATCAAAAAAGAGACTGTACCTCATTCAACCTCTACCAAAGGAATTACCACAGACTCAGGTACATGAACACGGGCTGCAGCAGCAGAAATTAGTGAGTTACCTCACACCCACAGGAAATATATTCGGAAAGTCCTTGTCTCCTCTCCCCACTTTGCCTGCCTTATTGAATAGTAAAGAATCGTTTGGCTTTGATGAGACAAATTTTGAAGTGGACGAACCTGGGTACCTAACAGTGGAGGATGAAATGGAGGAAACCCAACTTCCATTAAACTTGAAGGAACAAAATATCTCATCCTTAGACACAGCCTTAAAGGTCAGTGAAGCCTTGTTTAACCATCAGAAACAGTTTTCTCAAACTGTAATGGCTCAAAATATTGAAGCAACTTCAGCCACCCCTGACTCTGAAACATTAAATAATATCACTGTTGCCTCTATTATCCATGAAACCAATAGTCTCCCTAATAAAGCTGCAAATGTTTCTAATTCTGAAATCTGTAGAGTTTCGACCACACTACCTATGACAAACATAGTTCAGGGAGGTTCTGCAAATAATAAACCTGAGTACACTGAGCCCCCACCTTACCCTAAATTAGAGGAGTTTAAAGAAGAAATAAAGAATGAAATTAAAGAGGGACTTGCCACTATACCTATGGCCTTACATGATGTCTCCACTATGCTTGCTTCTTTACAGACTAAAATGGAATCCTTATCAGTACAAACCACAGAAGCAGAGAATAGAATTAGTCTCCTGGAAGACAAATGCAACTCCCTACAGCACCAGCAGCCTATATGGGAAAAGGAATTAGGAGAACTAAGATATAAAGTTCAGGACTTAGAAGATAGATCTCTGCAATCAAATATAAAGCTAATTAGGGTCCCAGAAAGCCTGGAAGGACCCGGAGATCCGTTACCCTTCTTCGAGAAATTTATAACCATCACCTAGAACTGAAAGTTCCCTGAAAAATGTATTCCTTTGGATCGTGCTCATCGGAGCTCTAAGGCTGACTCAATGAATCAAATGAATATGTCTATTCCTAGACTGATATACATTAAACCACACTACTTCAAGGATCGTGAACTAATTCTCAGACATGCCCATATAAATCATGGCCTGACGTATGAACATATAAAATTCTCAGCTATTCCTGATATATCTTTCAGTATTCAGCAGGCCTGCAGATCCTTTGATTCTTCCAAGGAAATTCTTAAGTCCCATAATATCAAGTTCAGCATTTTGTATCCAGCTAGGCTTCAATTTTTTCGCATGGGAAATCCTGGACTTTTCAAGACTCTAAAAAAGCAGAACAATTTCTATCTAATCAAAAATGGGATTCAAATGCTGTTTGATTTCGTGAATAGAGAATGCGAGTGATGTAAGGGGGGGAAGACTTTGTGATGAGGAGCTAATGTGATGTCTGTATAAGGGTGGGAGAAGAGGGGAGAGTGATTAGTGGGGCATACGTGAGGGGATGGAGAGGGACTTTTTTTCTTTTTTCTTTTTTTTTTCTTTCTCTCTCTTCCCTCTCTGTACTATTACTGTAGTTTTTTGTTTGGGGAGGGGCTCTGCTCAAATACAGTCTATTTTAGTATTAAACTGCTAGGATGCTACTCGCTAGTTACTAGGCTTGAACATTGGGATAAGTAGTGAAAGGGGAAGGAGGGATAGTGGGGGGAAAATTGTCTATAGACTAATACTGTCTTTCTTTGTATTTGCTCCATATGTTGCTTTAATATTCATGCCAACAAGTAGTTATAGAGGTAACTATTGTCTTTAATTAGCCTATGGTACTATATATTCTGGCTATACATTAGAACATATTGGTTCAACATCTTTGGTCTTGTGTGTAACGTTGGTTTTGAAACAAGATCTTGAAACTAATGTGTGGAGCATCAACATGGTATTCAATTGAAAGTTTGCAGTATACTATGTTGGGGAAGGTGAAGGGTGGGGTTAGTAGGGTAGATAGAAAAAAGATTATGAATTTTTGTGATGGCACATATACTAGGCTTCTATTAGTAAACATACAAAAAGCACATTTGGTATGTTTTGAAATGATTAATAACAGGATTAATATAAAAAAAGGAAAAAAAGAGTAAGTTATGACCTTTTGTTCCGATACTATTATAAGATGTTCCAGCTTAGCTTTGTGGAAATGGCTACTAGTTATACTTAAATGGTGGAACCACATTTGAAATTCATCTCTTGGAATGTCAAGGGCATGGCGGATAGGCTAAAAGCTAAAAAAAATTTCGTTATATTGATTAGAAGGGGGCCAACTGTTTATTGGTTCAGGAATCTCTCTTAAGTCATCAGGATTTCCAGTTTTTTTCTAATCGATGGGGTAATGGACTGAATGCCCCGTATACTAACTCATCGTATGGAGTTGCTATTTTTTTTAAAAAAATCTCTTGCCTTTAAAATTATTAAATCAAAACTTGACACCGTGGGTCGATATATCATATGTCAAGTGCTCTTAAATGGTCAATTTTTTACCATTGACAATTTATATGCCCCTAATAACAACTCTCCAAAATGTCTTACAAATTTCTTTTTGGAACTAGCTGACTTTCCCACTCCATATATAATCGGCGGTGACTTTAATCAAGTTTTCAACCCAGCTCTTGATCGGTCTTGCGGTCAGTCTGGTACATGCAATTTAGCCATGTCAAAAATCTTACAGGCCACAACTGACTACAAATTAATTGAAATATGGTGAAAAATATTTCCACAAGAACAACATTACTCATTTTTTTCGTATCCACACCAAACATATTCTTGTATAGATTTCTTTTTAGTGTCTAGTAGTATTCAGTCCTTAGTTACAGAGATTAAATATAATAATATTATAATCTCAGACCACGCTTCAGTCCAAATGTCAGTTAAAACCTCAGTACATACTAAACCAATCTCTTTTCATTTTGATCCATCTCTTCTTAAAGAGGAAGCTTTTATACAATATATTAATAAAGAGATTGATTTCTTTTTCAAAACTAATACATCTTCAGACACCAATGTTATTAATATTTGGGAAACATCTAAAGCTTATATTCGTGGATGTATCATCACCTATACTGCTAAACGGAACAAAACTAGAAAACTAAGATTACAAGAATTAGAAAACTCCATCACTGAATTTGAACATTCTCATATGACAGATAACCATTCAGAAACTATAATAAAACTGACTGCCCTCTGCAATCAATATTCTCAATTGATGACTGAACAGGTTGACAGACTTGCTCCATGTAGTTGCAGTCACTACTATATTAAAGGTGATAGGACAGAAAAACTTATGGCTTAGCAGTTAAGATCAATGCAACAAAAAAACCTGATTACACAAATAAAAGTTGAGGGAGATGTTATTCATACTTCTCCCAAGGAAATTAATAGGGTGTTCTTTAAATATTATCAAGACTTATATTCCACAGAGCAACCCAATGATAATATACAACTATCAGATTTTCGGTCCAGTATCCCTCTTACAACCATTTCTGATAATCAAAAACAAATGATGTATAAAGATATCTGTGTAGAAGAAATCATCCGAGCAATAAAAAGCTTGCCTTCTGGTAAGGCACTGGGCCCCGATGGGCTCCCTATTGATTTTTATAAATAATTTTTTGAGAAATTGGTATATTTTTTAAAACAAGTCATCGACTACATGTTTGACCATCAAACATTAACTCCCTTGTTCAAAGAGGCTGAGATACTTCTGTTCCTGAAAAAGGACAAGAATCTGGATTTCCCCTCTTGTTAACGCCCTGTATCATTAATGAACTCTGATACTAAAATTTTGGCAAAGATCCTGGCCACCAGGCTTGAGACAACACTTCCTACCCTTATACAGTCTGATCAAAATGGATTTATTAAAGGTAGATCCCTAAGAACCAATATCTGTCACACCATAAACATATTAGACACTAACTTGAATTCAGATTTAGCTCTGATATTTGTCGACTCAGAAAAAGCATTTGATCATGTGGAATGGATATATACTAAATTTATTATCTGAAAATATGGCTTTGGACCATATTTTACTAAATGGGTCGAAGTGCTGTACTCGGACCCAGTGGCCAGGGTAAAAACTAATTCAGATCTCACACCAACTATTCAGCTCTAAAGGGGCACCAGACAGGGTTGTCCTCTCTCTCCCCTTATTTTTGCATTGCCTATTGAACCAATGGCAATGGCTATACGAATGTCTCCAAATATTAAAGGTCCTATCATCAATAACTATGAGCATCGCATAAGCCTATATGCAGATGATACATTTTTCTATATAATAAACTTAAACTATTGTTTTCACTTCATTATGGACATACTTAATCAATTTGGAAAGGCATCAAGATACAAAGTGAATTGGGGTAAAACTGAGGTCATGGAGTCTCCTAAACACTCAGATAGAAACATAGAGACATAGAATTTGATGGCAGATAAGGACCGCTTGGCCCACCCACCCAGTCTGCCCATTTCCCTACCTAATGGATAAGCTGTGGATCCTAGTCAACTAGCAGCCTACTTCTTTCTTCCCCCAACCCCTAGAATTGCCTTATGACTGTCCCATGCATGCTTGAATTCCACCACTGTTTTTGACTCCACAACCTCCTCCAGAAGGCCGTTCCATGCATCCACAATCCTCTCTGTGAAAAATACTCCTTAGATTACCTCTGAGCCGCCCATCTTCAAATTGTGCCCCTTGTTCTTGCACACCTTTTTTTGAAAGATGCTACCCTCTTGGACTTTGTTGATTCCCTTGAGGTACTTGAAAGTTTCTATCATGTCCCCCCCTCCCTCCTTTCCTTGAGGCTATACATATTAAGCTCCTTTAGTCTCTCTTCATATCCTTCAGATCCTTTCATCTCCCCCACCCAATCTCAAGATTCGATCAGTTACTCAAATAACATATCTTGGGATAAAAATAGATAAAAACTTATCTCAACTTCAAACACTAAATTTGGATCCTTTGCTAGAGGAAACAAAACAAACATTACAACAATGGGAAACTTTCCATTTTTCATTAATTGGATGTGTGAACATGATTAAAATGGTCATACTCCCCAAATTTATGTTTTTCTTTCAAATCTTACCTACAATTTTGAAAGATACTTACTTCAAAGGTGTTGAAGTAATAATTAAAACATTTCTTTGGAAGGGGAAACGACCTCGACTAAAACTGGAAAAGTTATATTTAACCAACGTAAATGCTGGATTGGCCTTACTCTATTTTAAAGATTATTTCACTGCGAATCTAGCCATACTATCAAACTGGTTTAAGGAGGATTCATCTGACTCAACTTATAGTATAGAAGCTAGTCACTCCCCTTTTAAACATCTAAGACACTTACTATACATTAGTCCACCCAAAATAACTTCTTGTAGACTTATGTTGAGCACCTTAACTACACTTTATGTCTGGTATAAAGTTTTTCCACCTGTGCGATATAAACCTTTTTTCTCAAAATATACACCCTTATGTATGAATCCCTACTTCCCCCATCCAATCAAGAATCTACTTTCAAACATTTTTTTTATTTTATTTTATTGAAATCTAGGATTACTAATACCTTTGAGCAGGAACTGCTCATTTACAAAGGTTCCACGTTGAGGAAATGGAAGGTAAACATACATACAAAGGTCGACAGGATTATAAAAAAATTACATAGTACAAAGAAGCATGAGGCTGAGGCATAGTTAATTACAGTACCTCAAAAATGCACTGAATGTTAGGTAGAGAGACATGACATCCAAGGGAAAACTTAGAAATAAACTTATAGATAAGCGCTGCTGGTGAGAAGATAGGGAGGGTGGGGTATGCAGGCCGGGCGGCCATTGTCGATGGCTAAGGGGTGATGGTAAGAGCACACAAGGGGTGGAGGGAGTGATAATTGTCAGTAAGTGCCAAGGAGGGAGGAGGAAGGGAGGTGGGGAGGGGTGCAGGGGAGGCAGGAGAGGGAGGGCATGGCAAGGGGATAGCTGACCTGTCTAAAGCAGAGAGCAGTGAGCATGGGGCCCCAGACTAGGTGAAGCAGTCACAATGACTAGCTGAGCTAAGATGAAGTCAGAGTTGTCTTTTAAATGGGCCAAGAGCAGCAGCTGTAAGAGTTTCTTCGTTGAGTGTATTGTACCACTGTGGAGCTCTGTGAGCAAAAGCCCTCTGTCCCATTGTAGTCCGGCATCTGGGGACAAGGAAGGTTTGATGTTGTGAGCTTCTAGTGTGCTGGGTGCTGTGGTGGTCTATGAGGAGCTTTTTGATGCCTGGGGGCATGATCCCAAGGAGGACTATTTTGGCTAAGAGGCAGGTTTTGGTACTGGATCGGGCTAATGAGAGGAAGCCATCCTGCCTGAATGTACAGATCACACATGTGAGTAAGTCAGTCAGTCCCCATTAGAAGCCTGCATGCTTTGTCAAGTGCAACTGCAATTCTGCAGAGGGCAGAGGCAGAGGTGGAGCCATAGATTGCTAACCCGTAATCAATGATGGGGGTGACAGAGCTGTTAATAGCCAACCGGAGTGTGTCAGGGGTCATGCAGTGTTTGTGCCTGTAGAGCACACCTATACGGATATTGGCGGCTTTGGTGACAGAATCAATGTGCCGATGGTAAGAGAGGAAACTGTTGAAAGTAACACCGAGGTATTTAAATTCAGGAACATGATCGAGTATGGGCTCTGTTAGGTTTTTGATGGTAAGGTCATGGGATTTGTACTTGCTCCTGGCATTGTAGAAGATCATTACTTCTGTTTTGCTGTCATTTAGGACCAGTTTGTGCATCTTGAACCATTCTTCAATGTGCATGAAGTCGAGCTGTAGTTGTTTCTGAAGGAGCTCCATGTCTTGGTGGTTGGTGAACAAGACTGCATCATCAGCATAAAGTAGTAATTTCTGATGGCAGACACTGGGGAGGTTGTTCAGAAAGAGGCCGAAGAGTAGTGGTCCCAGGATGGACCCTTGGGGGACCCCCGAATGGACTGGTTTATCTTCTGAAGTGACACCAGTGATCCTGACCCACTGGACCCTCTCCCAAAGGTAGCTTGAAATCCAGAGCAGCACTTCTTTGGAGAGCCCAACGCTTGATAGTTGCTTGAGTAGGAGTAGGTGATTGACAGTGTCAAAGGCTTTCATAAGGTTGATGAATACTGCCCCCACACAGTTTCCCTGATCAAGAGTGGTATGGATGAATCCCATGAATTCCAATAGTGCAGTGGTGGTGCTGTGTCCTTTACGAAAGCCATGTTGCTCAGGACATTGGATTTTATATTTTTCCAGGTACTCAACTAGCTGGTCTGAGGCAATGCATTCCAGGGCCTTAGACAAAGGAGGGAGGATGGAAGTAGGTCTGTAGTTGGAGTGTAGTGACTTGTCTCCACTTTTGTGTACCGGTGTGATGGTCACCTGCTTCCAGCAAGATGGGAACTGGGCCAGTCTTAGTGACAGGTTGAAGATCATTGTCAGGAGTACAAGGATTTCTTCAAGGACCGGCGCTAACAACTTCAGGTCGAGGGAGTCTCCACTGTAGCCTGTGTTGTGGGTGGCCTTCTGAATATGGGTTCTGGCTAAGTGCACCAGGATTTCTTTGAAGTAGAATCTTGGGGTAGTGTGTAGGAGAGAAGCAGTGTTGGGGGTTACTAACAGGGGGGCATCGAAGAAGTCATATAGGAGGACACTATCCAAGCTGGAGAATGCATTGCAGAAGGTATTGGTGATTGGGTAAAGGTCAGATGTTGGTGTTCCATTAATGCTGAGCATTTATGTTGAACCAGTCCCCAAGTATACAATGGTATACTTGGGGACTGGTTGAGATGGGGCAAATTTATAGTCAAAATGTGATTTATGATTTCAATATTTTGAAACATACTTATTATCTTCCTAACTCTCATCTATACAGATATCTTCAAATGCAAGATTTTATTCAAAAAATAAACATCTCTCTGATAATACCATTTCTAATATGGAATTAGTTATTACTCAACCCACCACATTTAAATTGATATCACAAATTTACCACTGTATTAACACAAAAAATACCTCTTCGATAGAGGAATTAAAACTTAAATGCACACAAATATTAAATAAACCAATCTCATGGAATAATTGGAAGAAAATTATTAATATCAAACAATGGGGTCTTAGATTGATAAAATCTCAGCAAATTATGTTTAACATTCTCCATTGAGTATATTATACTCCTCATTATCTACATAAAATTAACTCTTCCATTTCATCTTTGTGCCCTAGATGTCAGATGCACTTGGGTACACTAGAGCATATGCTTATATTATGCACTTTATTAGATAGCTGGTGGGATTCAATCATGAACTTCCTTTCCGAAGCTTTATCACGTACGTTCACTAAACATCCTTTATGGATGCTTCTTCGGGTTGATATGACAGCTGAGGGTTTTACTTTATACCAAATGTAATTTCTTAATATATGCCTAACGGTGGCTTTTAAACAAATTCTACTTAAGTGGAAAGATACTGAACCTCTAAAATATACAATATGGCTCAAAGCTTTATCTGAAGTACATGCACTTGAATGTATCCATTATATGACTATTAAACATATACAAAAATATGAGCAGATCTGGAGACCATTTACAGAAAAAATCAAGACTTCATAGCCCTAAACCCCCCACTCCCTGGGCACCCAAGAGATTAAAGATAGGAACCAAAGAAAACAGGATTTATTGAATGTTTTGGTCCATATGTATTAAAAATGATGATAGAATTTTATCTGTGCTGACTATTATGTTTGTGAATTTATTTAGTATATGTATATCTTTTTACCTGCAAATAATTCATAAAACTTAAAAAAAAAAAATTAGGTGCTGTTTGAGGTCAGTTTTGAATTGGGCCAGACAATTGTTGGCCAAGAAGTGCTCGGGGAGTTCATTCATCCACAGGGAGGCCTGGTAGGCAAGTGCATGTTGCCCAAGTGAGGTGTGATGGAAGGGGATAGCCAAGGCTCCTCTAGTCCTGCCCCTGGTGACCTGTAATAAGTTGGCCACCTTGATCAAATTGCCTACACAAGGTTGTGTTTTACCCAATAGAGCCTTCTTCCTTAGGATGCAAGTCTGGAATTTCACCCTGTTTCTTAATGACAGCCAATTTGCACATTCATACAGAGTACAGGTGTGAGTGCAACACTCAGCATCCAGGGTGAGTCTACAGGCTTTGTTGAGTGCAGTCTGATCTCTCTTGAGTGCTGTATCCATTGCTGCCCCATAGACCACTAGTCCATAGTCAATAGTAGATATAATGCAACTGTGGACTGAGAGAAGGAAGGCCCCTGGAGAGAGGTATTGCCTGTGCCTGTACAGGACACCAGTCTTGGTATTAACTGTCTTGACAAGAGAGTCAATATGGTGCACAAACATGAGGGTATCATCTAGTATGACTCTCAGATACTTGAACAATTGGACTTGTTCCAGTTGCTCACTGCATGAGTTGGAAATGATGGGGGGGTGGTGCTTATTTTTGTTGTGGGGGCTGGATATAAGCATGGCCTTGGTCTTCTTGTAGTTTAGTAGCAACTTATGACTACAGAACCAGTCCTTGAGTTTGGAGAAGGAGTTCTGTAGCTCAGACTGTAGGGTAGCCTGAGATGTGCTGCTGCTCAGGAGCACAACATCATCTGCATACAATATGAGTTTGGTGTTGCACGCTGTGGGAAGGTCATTTAAGAAGAGGCTGAAGAGTAGGGGCCCCAGTATTGATCCCTGGGGTACCCCTAATGATACCCTCTCTTGAACTGGATACTGTTTGCCCAATTTTGACACATTAATTTATCTATATCAGGTAGTCTTGGAACCAACAAAGGGCATTGGGCACCATACCCATGTTTTGTAGTTGGGTCAGTAACAAGGGGTGGTTGACTGTATTGAAGGCTTTGGTGAGGTCAATAAAGACAGACCCAACCATTTTGTCTTCATCCAGGGCCTTATGTGCATAGTTCATGTAGTCCAGTAGGCCAGTGGTGGTACTGTGATTTTGTCTGAAGCCATGCTGGTTGGGGCATAGTAGATTATACTTATTGAGGTAGTCGATGAGTTGACCCACCACAATCTTTTCAAGTGCCTTGGATGGGGGGGAGGCTTGAGATGGGTCTGTAGTTGGCTACCAGAGACTTGTCACCTCCTTTACGCACTGGTGCACATATAATTCTCAGCTTTGCTCCATTAGATGTAAAGGCTTGCCTGCGTGTCGTGTCTACTTTCTTGCAATGTGCATCTGAAGTTACTTTTGCTCTTCTGGAGGAATAATTGTATGTTTTACTGTGTTGTATACTGCTTTGTCCACCACAGGGAGCACCTCCCAATTCTTTGATTGTTCCTCCTGAAAAGGATAACACCTCATCCTAGGTCTAGGGAGTTGTCTCATTTTGTAAATGCCTGTCCATTCTTGCTCAATAATTTAATCTGTTTCAGAAGTTTGGGAAACACTTAGGTGCAGAGCCTGAGCCAGACATAAAGTGGTTCAGGTTCAGTGTCTCTATGGTCATCTGTAACTGTAATATTCTACATGTCTCCATGAGCAGATAAAACATTATTTTAGTGTCAAATGGGGAGGGATTAGAATTTTTTTCTTAGAGTTTGTTCACTCCCATTTCTCTTCAGAATAATATTACCCCCCCGATGACAATTCCGTTTCTGTTGGATCTGGGTTTTCATCTTTATCTTCCCCCTTATCCTTATCAAGATCACCTATGTTATTGGATAGAAGGATGCTTGCAAATCGAGGTAAGCAGGGTCTCAATGCTAAGGTGAACTGCCTTGTGTCTGCTGGGGGCTCCCTTAACCTGAGGGTCCCATTTTAGGTTTGGGTGTCTTTGTAGGTATTACCTGTAGATCATCAGAGTGTAACAACTCATTAAGAAGTAACAAGATGGATTTGGCAACTAAGCTTTACTACTGCTAGTCAGTAAACCAGGTGTACCTCCCAGACTGGGACTCCAGTTGGTGGTGACCAAGACTGACATATTGGATTGCATTACACAAAATGGACAGTATGATTTTGTTGGCAACAGTCTCATGGTCCTGTGATAGGTCTTGCATTTCTTAAAAATGAATGGTTTGTATTACATCATGGTGCTTGTTGCCAATTGCAAACAATTTTCTTTTTTGGTGTGGTGATCTACCCAACTTCTAACCCTTATTTGTATATAATCGTGTTGCATATATGTTTTTTTTAACTCTATGTATCTGTAAATGCCACATGGTACATGCCAATGTGAAGGGAATGGATCGTGTTTCTTTAAAATGGCTGATATGCCTGTAACTTGGGTTCTAAGAGAAACTGGGATTCCCATGGGAAACTAAACATTGCATTTCCTGGCTAGCTAACAGAGCGGTCATAAATCATGCTTTCAGGAACAGAATGCTTTGATCACAAGAAAGCTGTTGCAAAATGCTACATTTTGTTGGGTAACGGGAAAGAAGCATGTTTCTTAGCAAACCTATGTTTAACAGGACACTGTGAATTAGCTCAGAGGATGTATAGGGATACATCAAAGTTTTAGCTTTGACTTTCCTGTTACTGGTAAATTATTGAGGTAGAACACTGTGTTGAAAGCTGGGTAACAAAGGTTCCCCCCCAACACACTGACATTCTTTCTAAGTGCCAAGACTTTGGGAAAGCCCAAGAGTGAAACCCGGTGGCCTAAAGTGAAAGTGGCAAGCCCCGTTCCCCAGCTTGGGAGTGGTCATCTATTTAAACTCTCCAACCCAGAGCATTCTGTCATTCTGTTTGGAGTTTCTTCTCTTGAACACAACAGGACACAGCACCCAGCTGCTAACACAAGGACTGAGATTTTGCAAGCAGTGATTTCTCTGGACTTTAACAGGTAGAGACATAGTTAAACAGTTTTAAGGTATTTATACTGTATACTTTCCAAATTTCCATACTGTAACCTAAATTAGTATATGTTTTCTTTTAGCTGTACTGCATTTATTTAAATAGTTTTAGTAAAACTTTTGTTTCCTAAAGAAATTTTGCCTGTGTGAGAGTTTTTTATATTGTATGTGTGACTGTAGAAGATTTATCAGTAATCTGTGACAACTGTTACTTGCTTAGAAATGTCACGGATGGCTACCAAATTAAAAGGGTCTGTGGGGACAATCAGGATGGGTTTTGGGAGAATACCAGAGTGTCATATGAGTCTGCTGGGGGTGTGAACTAGGCTATTGCATGTCCTGTAGGGTGAAGACCAAATCAGGTGGTGCACTGCTACCCCAAAGAGAGTGTACCACTTGGACCTTCATCCTGTGTGTAATAGCCATGAAAAGGGTTCATATTTGGCCACAAGAATTGAGACTGGTATTGTTCCCTGATCCAAAGTATAGAAGGATACTCTGGGACCTGGTGGTGAGTGTTCAGTTGTAAACCCAGTGAGTACTCTGGAAGGACATGAGGAGGGTATCCCTGTTTTCCCCCTCCCTGTCACAGATTGTACTTAGGGTTGGGCACTGTGAGCTCAGTGATCTGACCCTCATGAGTAGGTTCATGACACTTGGCATATATTCACCTCCCCACAGTTGACAAACTCTAGTATGTAGAACTTTATCCATACTGTGAGCAAGCCCCCGTACCACTTTTTCCTTTAAAATGTACTGCTCCTTTAAAAGGTCAGTCTTTTCTTTTACCCAGTGGGTACTCTGTGTCACTACCTTTCTTTATGAGATCACTAGCTCAAAATAAAATAACTGTTGTGTAACCTATGCAGCCATTCCCTTAAAAGAGAGAAAAAACAAACACTTATTTTCAAATCTATGTGGCCTCAGTGCTTAAAAATGCTGCTTTACACATCATCTGTTTCTCTAACCTTGTCTCATGTTTATGGTCACAGTCAGGAGCATGCATGTGTCAGGACATCACATGCTCATGTGCGTGATGTCATGGTGATGTCCACCAATGTCTGGGGAATGTGCACCTCTGTGGTGAGTCTACACACATGAGCTCATATCCTGTGCTCCTAGCATTTGAAAATGGCTGCACATATAGGAGTTTCACTGTCTTCTAGACAGAAACTGCTCTGCTTCACTGATGAATTGCTGAAAAGGTATGAATGGCATGGAGTTCCTCAGAGCCTAGGGAATCACAAAAGAACAAAAAAAAACAGACAAACAAAAAGAAAAAACACCAGCCACAGAACAAATTTTACCCTTAAAGCCAAAAATATAGCAATTAGACCACCAGGGCTATAATCAACACAGGCTAGTAGTATCCACAGAATTGTACGGCAATGCAGGAGGGGAGGGAGTGGCTGTCAAATTTGTCATCAGAAGGAAACAGACACCCTCACTTATCAAGTGCACCAGGCTCTAACTAGCAGATCTGCAACTTAAGGGACATGAACAGAAACTTTTGTTGTACACCCCTTCTAGTGGCAAGTAGTCCTCATTCAGGCTGTTCAAGGCTGAGATGAGAGTTACAGCAGGTTAGTCAATTTGAAACCTAAAGTTTAACAGACACAAGTTTTACGACATTTCAGGGTTCTGCCTGTCACCAGATAACCCAAACCTGCTCTGGAGGTACATTAATCTTTTCAAAATAATAAAATGATGAGTTTTGAATACATTTTCAGAGAGCTGTTCAGAGTGCTGCCTTTCTCCTTTAAATGGTACCTTAGACTGGCTAATTGGAAGTGGATGGTTCATGCCCTCAGAGTTCCAGCGCTGCTGGGACTGCCCAAGATATTAGACTGACCCACTTATCCCCTGGTGGTAGTGGGTGCACATTACCCATATGCATGAACTCTCCATGAACAGCATGGTACGATACAGAAACAGTCTCAGACTAGGTCTAACTAGAGGTACAATGTAGAAAGAGAAATGCCACTGTGAACAGCAGGGTTACTTCACCATGTCCAGTGACCATAAGTCTGCTTGCTGTGGAGAAGATTTTTGTAAGTTTTGCTATTGTTTTCTAAACTACAGGAGAGAAGGATTAGTTAATTCTACTTGCTGTTGAGAGAGTTAATGTGCAGAGGTTTTTTGTAAGTTTTGATATTGTTTTTTTTTTTTAATTTAGCGTAAGGTAGAATTTAGCTTAAAGGTTTATGTGACTGGAGTGACTGTAAAAGCCCTCCCTCCCAGCTCTTCCACCAGCCTTTCTTAAATACTGAAAAACAACTGGGGGTTGGGTTTGAAGGCTGTGAGGGAGGAGCTTGGGGAGCTGCAAACTGACCTGAGCCCTCACAGCAGGTCAGGAAGGAGGAAACAAGGAACAGCCATATGAGCTAATTCTTAAAGATATACAAATATATATAACTTATGAGTAGGTCTATAGTTCTTATGAGTAGGATCGTGGTTTCCAGTTAGTACTGTAGTTGTCTGTCTTATGCTGTGTGCAAGGGCATTTGGGATTAGAATTTATTTTAGAGGTTGGGCTAGGATTAGTTAATTCTACTTGCTGTAGGGAGAGTTAGGGTGGAGAGGATTTTTGTAAGTTTTTCTAATTTTTTTTCCTTCTTTTATTTAGCTTAAAGGTTTCTGTGGCTATATTTTTTGAATTAAACTTAAAAGTTTCTGTGGCTGTGTCTTTTGAATTTATCTTAAAGGTCCCCATGGCTGTGATGTTTGGAATTAAGCTTAATGGGGACACAGTGGCACCACTTAAAGCTGGGGGGAGGGTCCTAAAGAGGACCTGGGGCAAACGTCTAATTTCTGGACTGTATGTGTTTGTGAGACCTGGGAATGCTATTGGTGAGTTTGTAATTGTGTTTGTAAACAACTGCAATCAATATAGAGAAACTGTACCTCACTTTTCTGTATAGGTAGTGTGGACCATGGGTAGGATTGTAGGGTGTGTTGGTTGTGGGGCAGCAATGCAGATGAACATACTCTGGAGGCTGGGAGGGTGCCCAATGTGCCACAGGCTAAGGAGACTTGAGAAAGAGGTTCAGTGGCTTGGCAGGGAGCTGGGAAGGTTGAGGGATGAGGGGAGGATTGCATCGGTAGGAGGGGTGACATCTGATAGTATTGTAGGAGCACCACAGAGAAGGAACAGTGAGTCAAGGGAGGGGTTGGGGGAGGGAGAAAACTAGACAGGAAGCCAGCTGATGAAGGGTGGACTCTAGTAGGACCTAGAAAAAGAGGAGCAGCAGTAGGCAGGAGGGAGGAGAAAACACATAGTAAGTGAAAGGGGGTAAGGAACATGTTTGCTGTACTGGCAGCACATGGAAAAGAGGACACAGGAGGAGATTGCACAAGGGATAGTACTCATGAAGAGGAGGGATTGAGGGGCATTACTAGTGGAGAGATTGAGCATGGCATGGCAGGGGGAGGGATAATACTCGGAGAGGTGAGGAGGGAGAGGGAGGTTGGCAGCCAAACAGGAGGAGGGAGGGGTCTCAACTGAGAGGGCAAGGGGAAGACACTGGGGAAAATGGTAAAAGCACCATCTTGAGTGGCCCCAGGAATGAGAACCTGGGTTGGGGGGTGGCAACTGGTACAAGGAAAGAGGAGGGGGGTGTACTGGTGTTGGAGGATTCCATAGTCATGGGGATCAGATGGGGCAGCAAGGGGGAGAGGCACAGTCGGATATGGGTGGAGTCCATACCAGGATTAAAGGCAGACAAGGCAGGACAGGCAATCCTAAGGTTCATAAGGAGGGACAGGAGGAAACCACACATTGTGGTACATGTGGGGACAAATGACATAGTGGGAGAAATGGTGGAGGTAACAAGGGAGAGGACTGAGGAAGTGGGTAGGTTGTGCAAGGAGACTAGGGAGTCTGTGGCCTTCTCTGAGGTGCTCCCAGTATCCTGCACAAGCACAGTGAGAAAGAAAAAGGATTAGGGAGTTGAACACATGGTTGGTAGAATGGTGTCAAACTAAGGGGTATGGGGTTGTGGGCGGCTGGGGCAGTACCTGGGATAATAACAATCCATTTGCAAGGTATAGGCTGCACCTGAGTGGGGAGGGGAAGGAGGTATTAAAGCAAAGACTGGGGAGGTATATTGTGACAAAGGTGGATTTAAACTAGATGGGGGGTGGCAAGTGGACAGCAGGTAGGCAGGGATCCGATAGAGTGGAGTCACAGCCTACCCCCCCCCAGGCTAGCAGGGAAGGACTCGGGATGGCCCAAAAGGGAGGGAGTAGAAGGGAGGAGATGGAGGCCAGTGAAGGGAAGGGGGGGCAGGATGGAGGGTGGTCTTGCTAAATGCAAGAAGCTTAGGCAACAAAACAGCTGAGCTACAGGCACTCTTAGCAGTGTGGAGGGTGGATATTGCAGCTGTCACAGAAACGTGGGCAACTGAGCACTGGGACTGGGATCTGGCAATCCCAGGATACAAATTATACAGAAAGGACCATAAGGAAGGGGCGGGGTGGGGTGGCAGTCTATGTGAGGGACGAGATCAAATACACAAGGGACGAGGGGGAAGAAAGGAGAACAGAGGTAATCTGGCTGCAGCTCCTAGACTTAAGGCTTAGGAAACTGAGGTTTGGGGTGGTATGCAGGCCACCATCCCAGTCTGAGGAGCTCGACAGGGAATTAGTGGGAAAAATCAGAAAGGTATGTAGAAAAGGGAAGATGGTCATCGTGGGGGATTTCAACTTGCCGGGGGTTGACTGGAGTGTTCAGGTCACCTCCAGTGCTAAGGAGCAAGTGCTCCTGGATGTGATCCGGGAGGGTCTCCAGACACAGTTGCTTAGTGTACCTACTAGGCTAAAGAACACTTTAGATCTGGTATTGTCGAATGGGGAGGCAGTAAGGGAAATAAAGGTGGAGGACCCACTAGCTGACAGCGATCACCAAATGGTGTGGTTTAATATCACGATGTGTGGTGAGACAGAGAAATCAGTTACTAGGGTGGTAAACTTCAGGGAGGTGGACTTTGGGAGGATGCAGGAAGTACTGAAAGGAAAACTGGAGGGCATAAGGCAGAAGATGGACATGGAGCAGAAATGGGATATTATTAAACGGGAGATTACAGAGGCAACAGAAGCCTGCACCAAGACACAGAGTAAGAGGAGCAGAGCAAGAAAACCATGCTGGTTGAAGAGAGAGGTAGTGGAGGTGGTGAAGGCAAAATGAGAGGCGCATCAGAGGTATAGGAGGATGGGGAAGGAAGGGGACAGGGAGAAGTATGCAAGATGGTCCAGGGAGGTGACCAGAAAAGTGAGAGAAGCCAAGGCCCAGAGGGAGCTGAGATTAGCACAGGGAATTAATGGGGGGGGACAGACTTTTTCAGATACATCAGGGAGAAAAGTAAGTGTAAGGAGACAATAGTGAGGATAAAAAGGTGTGGGAAGTGGACAGAAAAGGAGGAGTAGCAGGTGAAAGCACTGAATGATTACTTTTGCTCAGTGTTCACGTAAGAAAAGGGGGGACTGCTACCACCATGGCCTGGGAGGGTGGGGACGTGGGGAGAGAAGGCGACAGATGGAAGAATTGAGGCAAGTAGAGTCATAGAGGAACTGAGGGCACTGAAGGTAGACAAGGCACCAGGGCAGGATGGTATCCACCCCAGGGTGTAGAGGGAGATGGCGGAGGTGTTGGTGGAGCCGCTGGCAGATCTGTACAGCACCTCACTAGAGTCGGGATGTGTGTCACTGGACTGGAGGATGGCACATGTAGTACCATTACACAAGAGCTGACCAAGGGATGAATCGGGTAATTATCATCCGGTAAGTCTCACCTCCATAGTGTGAAAACTCATGGAAATGATACTAAAGGAAAGACTGGTGTCATACCTGGAGAACAATGGCCTCCAGGATGTGAGGCAGCATGGGTTCATTTCAGGGAAATCTTGTCAAACCAACCTGATACAATATTATGACTAGGTGACAGGTGAGCAGGATAAGGGTCATTCGGTGGATGTTCTTTACTTGGACTTCAGCAAGGCCTTCAATTCGGTGCCTCATGGGCGGCTTGGGGAGAAGTTAACTGGTGTAGGGGTAGGGGCCAAAATGACAAACTGGATTACAAACTGGCTGAGTGGGAGGCTGCAACAGGTGGTGGTGAGAGGAGAGCTCTCAACTCCAAGGCTGGTGTGCCACAGGGCTCTGTGCTGGGGCTAGTATTATTTGGGCCCTTCATATCAGACATTGCACATGGGGTGGTGAGCAAGGTAAGTCTGTTCACTGATGACACCAAAATCAGAGCAGTGGTGGATGGAGAGGAGGGATGGAAACAGCTGCAGGGGGATCTAAGCAAGCTAGAGGAGTGGTCAAAGAGGTGGCAGCTGGGGTTCAATGCAAAGAAGTGTATGGTTATGCACTTCAGGGTGAAGAACCCAAGGAGAGAATACTGGCTGGGGGGGGGGGGGTAATGATAACAGGGACCATGAACAACACTATCCAGTGCAGGAGAGCAGTTGCAAAAGTGAACAAAATGCTGGGTTGCATAGCAAGGTTTTTTTGTCCAGGTGAAGAGAGGTGATCTTGCTCTTCTACAGGTTGCTGGTAAGGCTGCACTTAGTGTATTGTGTGCACTTTTGGAGGCCATACCTAAAGCATGATATCAGGCTGCTGGAGGGGATGCAGAGGAGGGCAACAAAGATGATATGTAGAATGGAGGGGAGAGACTATGAGAGCAGGCTGGGAGACCTGAGTATGTACACCCTGGAGGATAGAAGGGACGGGGGGAACATGATAGAGACATTCAAGTATCTGAGGGGGATCAATAAGGATGGGGCAGATGGGGTCTTTAAGCTAAGAAGTGGAGGGACACCAGGGGGCATGGGCTAAGAATCGAAAGGGGAAGATTTAGGAGGGAAATGAGGAGACACTATTTCACAGAGAGGGTGGTAACAAAATGGAATGCATTACCAGAATGGGTGGTATCGTGTAAATCTGTGAACAGCTTTAAAAGGGCATGGGACAGGGAACAGGGGAGAGTGAGGGTGGGGGGAGAGGGGGATGGCAGTGGGATGACAAAGGGGGGGTGGGGCAGCTGCAAACTAGAGGTGCTAGCTGCATGCTCGAACAGACTTACATAGACCGTGTGGTCTGTTTCTGCTGGCACATTTGTATGTTTGTATGTATACCTGTGGAATAGCTAATGTGTTCACAGTCATCAGGACAGTAGCAGTCATGGCAACTGTCCTGTCTTTGGTCTTCAAAGGACCTGTCACTCAGTGAAGCAGGAAAAAGGTTTCCTCTTCAAAAGAGAAAAAAAAATACCACTCACTCCTTTGGAAGCAGGCATCAATGTGATGAGGCAATGGGGTGATTTGTTTCTACCATCTGAGAGCAGAATTCATTCACTGAACAGAAAACCAATGGGACAAAGAAACTTTACTGGAGCAACTCCTCAGGCAGCAAGTTCTTGTGAGTCCAGTAATGGGTAACACAGCTGATACTTTGACTCTGCAACTGGCTGATTCACTTTGGCTGGGCATTCCCATTGGAGTAAAAGGGTGAAGGAACAAGAATTTCAAAGATGGTAGATTCCTCTTCAGTGTCAGCTACCATGTGCGATGGGCTAGGTCTTTAGGTTTAGCTGTCCAGTTCCTCCTTAGTATTGCATCTCTATGTCCCTGGAAGTTCCAAGGGTAGCAAAGATAGGAGCGGGTCCATGGTGACCAAGCTGGTGGCCTGACCCAAGGTCAAGTCAGTCAACACTCTTGTCACCGGTGGTACCCCAATCCATCCTCCCTGTGACAAAGGGACAAAACAATGGACTATTTATTTATTTAGAGAGTTTTACCAGGAGAGACATATTGAACTGGTAACTGCTCACTTCCAGATGTATCCTAGAGGAGCAGCTAAAGCATTCGCAGTCATCAGGTCTTTGCGTTTTGCTACAACACACTTATCTCAGGCAGACAAGGACCAATTGGGTTACCGGGATCATACAAGTCTGTACAGCAGCTTGCACCCTAGTTCCAAATGGTTGCTTCATGGGAGCAGCATTAGGCACACCTGACAGGTAGACCTTATGAGTTGCATCATAATCTGGCTCCATAATGACAATATGTCATTGGGCTGATCTTTGTTCCTCTGAAGATCAGGTGGCAGCCAGGTCGGCAGCTGGAACAGTCTTGGGAGGAGGGTCACAGCTAAGATTGTCAAATGATCCACTACGCAGCCACCTAACAAGAAGCCAGGGAATTCATGCTAACTATTCACAGAACATTGTCTTTGTTGTTTAATTGGCATCCCCACAACATTCCATGGGGCCCCTCTTGATAATGTCTGGTGCAGATGGAGCTGCCATGTGAACAGTTTATGTGGTGGTCCTCTGTCAAGTGTCAGCTGGTCTACAGAAATCTGACAAGCAGGATGCTTCACCACTTAAGTGTCCATGTGCTCATGAGCTTACTGTCAGCTGCAATGGGAAAACATATGAGTCCCTTAACACATCCAGGAGTACAGTGAAAACAGTGTCAATATGCAGCAAACTGCATCAAATGAGAATGTGATATATGAGCTCTGTAACAAGTTCTAAAATTATCTGCTCCAATTTGCCTTTTGCTACAACGTGCTCAAGTCCCTGTTTAGCCACCTCTTGTGTAATCGCCATCCACTCCATGATGGTCACTCAGCGACATGCAGGCCTTCCTGTTGGATTGAAGGGGTGGGCCAGGGTTCCTCATAGGAAAGTACAGTTCACAGGATCTTGAGTGTCACAATTCTGGGTTACCATAATACATAAAGTACTGTCCAGGCCATAAACAGAGACAGCCATTGGCTACTTTATTAAATTTCAGGTACTAATCACTTCAAAAGCTCATGCAAGTACCATATTAAGGTCAGCAGTCTCAGTCATCTTCACATCTTTTTTCTCAGATTAATTGCCCCAACTTCCTGGGGGAGAGTCAGAGGACCCATGGGCTACAGCATAATGGATGTTGAGGGACACACTAGTGGACCATAACTGCACAAGACTGTCGATCACAGCTCCTCTTACCTTGTTGGCCTTTACAAAGAGAAAGCATCATGAGAGTGAAAACCATGTACATTAGTCCTGAATTCTTCCCAAATACACTCAAAGGTGCTACTTCACTTTTAACAGCTAAGCTTTCTCTTCACAAATATTAATCCCCCACAATTTTCACCCCCTTCCGCTGGTTTCCCTCTCACCTCACCCCCCCACTTTAAAACCCTTTCCTTATCCCTCTCTCCCCCACATCACCCAGCCCTGCCCTATCACCTACTTACGTAACCCTGGGTAGATTCCTATACAATCCCACCCTCTGACTACTCAACCCCTTATTCTGTCACCCCTTGTCTCTACCCCACCCTCCCCTGATCTCATCTATTCTGTCCTCCCTCCTTTGGTCACCACCACTTCTGACCCTCCATAACTCTACCTGCATGTTCTAAAGCTCAGCTACCACTATAAATTTGCTTGTCCACCTTAGATATGCTCTTAGTACTGTTGCAATAAAGTTGACCTCTCCTACCTGATGTATTTTAACTGTACTTGCTTAAATCTGTATCTGTATGTACCATAATGTACTTGCCTGCTGTATATACCCCTATCTGTTTTGTAATGTCTATGTACCTTGTCTATTGTCTTACAACGTGAAACCTTTGTAAACGAGCTTTTAGCTCAAAGATGTTATCTGAGAGTCCAATAAATAAATAAAACAGTACAGCACATAATCAGGAGATGAAGCATCCTAATCCAATAACCAGACGGACAGGGGTGTTTTCATTAGATTGTTCTCTCTTCCTGCCTGCCTCAGGAGAGCTACTGTAGTTCCATCTCCACTCTCGCTAACCTGTATTTGCTTACACTGTACTTGTACTGTTTTTTTTATTACCTATAGTATATGAAGTATCCTCCCATGTACCCTCTCCCAGTGTCATACATGAAATGTGTCTTGGCTCAGTGTGCCTTTTCCAGTCACCAATTTCTAACTAACTGACCAACTTATTAACTAGCTCACTAACTCATGGAACAGTGGGTGGCACTACTCTGCTGCAGACAATCAGGTGCCTTCTGGGGATCACAGCCATGC
Source organism: Neoceratodus forsteri (assembly GCA_016271365.2). Lineage (NCBI taxonomy): Eukaryota > Metazoa > Chordata > Ceratodontiformes > Ceratodontidae > Neoceratodus > Neoceratodus forsteri. Next base: position 518,913,708 of record CM028137.1, read on the forward strand.
ATAAGTACTAATTCACCAGCTGTAACCTCATTGGCCCCCATGAGGCATGCATCCCACTGAGACAGATCATACTTCACATTTTAAGCACCGGAGTGCCTGAACTCACAGTCTGTTGTAACCCATAACCTCTCAAGGCAACTCTAGTCTATAGTCTCCTACATTTCTCTTCTTGCTGAACTGTATTTGATCAAAGGAAAACATGTGAGCCAAAATCTGGATATGGGAGAGTCCTCCCCCCTCTGTCCCTGGAGCCAAAAACCTCCCACTCAAACTCTTGTCTGTTCTGTTCTCTTCTGAGTTAGATCTCCCTCCAGCAGTACAGCACACATGCAGCAAAGAATCCCAGCTTAACCCTTGTGGTGCCAAAGCAATCATGCAGTTCGGGAACCCATGAGGATTCTGGGGGTTTCACAAAGCATCTTTTTCATTCTTCAACACAGGTGATCCACACAACTGATTGTGGCTGCAGGATGATGCACCTTGGGAATGAGACAAGCCTCCACTTGTAATGAGTAAACAGAGTATGTACAAAACATGGCAATGACAATGTTGTTTGCCCCTTGGCCTTGACTGTGAGAGGAAAAAGGGTTAAGAGAAGCAGGGAACAAGGCACCAAAAACAAAAAGCATTGAAGCCAGAAGATGCCTTTTGGGAGTGAGAGTACTGGACTTTCCCTGTGAATTTGCAGCCAACCAGAAGCATGAATTTGCTGATCAGTCCACTGCATTTAAGGGTCAGGCCCATCCATAGGCTGGGAAGGATTGGTACTTAACCTGATGCAGAGGGCAGAGTTGAATGTCTTTGCAGCGACTTCCAAGGGTCATAGGAGGTTTGCCAATGACCTGTGAGAGCCTGGCAGAGAGTATGCACATAAAGACTATGAATTGGGAAGGAGCAGTTCCTGCCCAGGACTGAGAAGAGTAAAGGCCAGAGTGTTCAAAATGCACAGTTGCCCTGTACACTTTACTGTCATGGGTTATATTGTCAAACAACCAGAGACTGAATCCTTTCATGACTACACCTGCTGTGGGGGTGCGCCAGTCAAAGCCCCATCAGAGTGACAGCCAAACCTGTGTGAGAGATGACTGCCTAAATCATCTAGCATTTGTCAGCGAAATCGCCATGCAGGGCAGAACAGAAGAAAGTCCCCTACCAAGGGGTAACGATAATAGTCCCTATTCAGGGTGAAGATCAGCTTCTCTTAATAAGACCTGTCCTTGTTTTGCACTTTACCTATTGCGGACCACCTCCTTATTTAGCAATGTTATTTTATAAACTGTGGGGTAGGTGTGTTGGAAAGGAAAGAAAGAAAAGAAAAGGAGGTTGCTTTATATAGCATCTTTCATAAAACCTGTACACTGTACCTGAGGAACTGTGAATGTGATTGTTGGATAGAACTCCAGGCTCCTCGAGGGAGGCAACCGAGAAGGCTGATCAGTTCATATTGGGCTGACCATCCTCTCAGCACAAAGGTAGTGGGGGAAGAAAATCAGATGGTTTAAGGGAACCCCGGGGGAACCTAAAGGAAGACAGCATGTGCCTGAACAAAAAGGGAGGTCACTGGGTTTCAAAAGCATGGAAACAGGTGAGCACAGGTGTTATATTTGCCAGAAACTGGGACATTTGTCATATGATTGTCTGAAAAATGTGACAAATGGGGTTAGTGCAGCAGGAGGGGATAGCTTGTGGAGCTCTCAGCCATTAGTGACCTGTACACAGAGTGCAGTGCCTTCAAACTCCACTGCACACTGTTTTTGTAAATGGGATGGTGACCCAGGGATTGAGGGACATTTGGGTTTCCATTTCTATGGTGAAGCAGGATTTGATTCAGAAGGAACAGATCCTGGCTGGCTTGTAGTCTAGGATTAGAGGAATGATGGTTCCTGCAATCTCAGTGTCAATGGCCTGAATCTTTCTAAGCTGGAAAGATGGTCAGGTCATACAGGAGGTGGATGTTGTACAAGACTTGCCTGTGGATGTAATCATAGGTAATGACTTTGATAGTAGGGCCAATATTTTGTGTGTGTGTCACTAATTGTAGCAAGGTGAGGGAACTGGCTCCTAAGGACACAGAGGGGACAGTGCATGAGGAAGCTACCCTTACCTCAGTTGCAGGAGAAGGTGTAGATGAAGAATGAGCTGGGAGCAGCAGGTTTGAGCCACAGCTACAGACTGAGGACAGCCCAGCCATGGGCAGCTCTTCCACAGCAGAGTGTGCTTTGGGGTAGGTCAGGCATGCAGAGCTAGGGAGAGCTCAGCAAGCTGACCCATACCTGCAAACATTAAGAGAGTTAACCACCAGTGTGGAAGCTGACTCTCTGAGTTCTAGGAAAATGGAGGCGTACTGGGAGAATGGTATCTGTACTGTGCACGGGTTCCTAAGGCAGGACCAGAGGAAGGGATACTCTGGCATATAGTGGTTCATAGGGAGTATAGGAATCAGCTTCTGGCCTTAGCCCACAATATACCCTTTTCTGGACACCTATGGATCAGTCGTACAAAAAGGTGGCGGACTAACAATTTTTCTGGTCCAGTATTTTTAAAGACACGGAAAATTAATGTCAAACTTGTTTGCAGTGCTAGAAGGTAGAAAAGGTTGGGAACAAGGTTATGGTGGCTTGGGAAGTGCCTTACTTGGTGGTTAGGAGGGTGAGTGATATTAACCTTTGCTGTGCCGATGGCCTGTATACATATCCTGAAAACCTATATGTTCTAAATCTTCTGGCAGCCTAAGGGTTAATTATGTGGTGGAGCTACCAGACAGGAGGCACAAACAGCAATTCTATCAAGTAAACATGATGAAGCCCTAGAATGCCCAGGACAAGATGGTCCTAGCTGTGTGCAGCAATCCAGAGGAGGAGGCCAAAGCCGATCTGCTGGTGGACCTCCTGGGAGAGGTTAAGGGAGAATCTACAGGAGATGCTGTCGCCCTCTTGGGGTGGCTAACATCAGCCCACACTGCCCAAATGTGTGGGGTGCTGCATACATTTGGTGAAATGTTCATGGGGAAACCGAGGTTTACCACATTGGTAGAGCACTATTGGAATACATGGTCCCAAGCCCTGCTGAGACAGTTACCCTGGAACATAGGGATACAGTGTGACACAGATCTTCTGAGGGGTGCAGAAGAGAAGGAGGTTGCTAACCTTCTGACAACGGCACTTACACAGAGATTCCAGCACTCCATGTCACTAAAGTAAAACTGTCAATTCAGTAAGTTACAGGACGCAAGTTGCAGCCATTATAATCCATTTATTGAACTTGCAAATGGCACATATCCAAGCAAAAGAGGCAAGTCAGTTCCCCAGCACTTCAGGCAAACACTCTGGCCTTCATCAGGGGATGTGTCCATTCCATACACTCCATCACCATTTTAAAGCACCTTGTTTAAGTGAAAGATACACAATATAGGTACAGTATTGATGGACGGGGCAAGAACCAAAAATGCTATACCGTATTGGTCATAGAGATCAGACAGAAAAAGTCATATATGCATTAAAATTTAGATGTGTAACTTTTTTAATTTCTTAAAAATGCTTAGATTTATAAGGTCATAATAAGGTTCTATGACCGTATGAGTCATCCTGTATCTTTCTGTTGAAGAGGTAATGGAATTCAGACTAGGAAACTAGTCTGAATCTTAATAGACCTGTAAAAAAAACAAAACACAGAGACATTGAATGAATAAGTGAAAACAAGAACAAAGGGTCAAGGACAACACACGAAGAGGCACAGGTGATCCAGGAGGTCACCGAGCAAATTAAAGGTCAGTTATCCAGGCAATTTCTAATTTTTTATATAAGGCAAATAATCAATATCATCATTCAGTCCTGAGGGTGCTACAGTGTTGAGAGGCACTGTCCATCATGTTTCTTTTTGTAGTAGCCTGTTCACCCTGTCCCCACCTCTTTCCAAGGAGCCCATGCATTCTAGTGCTGTAAACATAAAGCTTGTTGGATCAAAGTTATGAATTGGGCAAAGTGTATGCCTAAAGCACTTCTATCACTCTTGTTTATAATTGCCCTTACATGTTCTTGTGTGGGTCTTAAGGAGTCGAGCAGTCCTCCCTACGTAATGTTTTGTGCAACAACACCAGACTATATACACTACAAATGTAGTGACAAAAGAGATTACATTTTTTATCACTACCCTCCTGTTATTATGAGGGTGTACATATATATGTCCCCTTCCTTTGCATACTTACATATATTGCAATTTCCACATTTGTGGAAACCTGGTGGTTTTGGAGGCAACCAGTTCTGTGATAATGGGGTTATCGTGGGTTTAAAATGGCTTGAAGTGAGTAAGTCACCCAGATTTGTGCTTTTTTAAAAGTTACTCTTGGTTTAACACTCACCTGTTCCTTCAGAATTTGGTCTATATGTAATACATGCCAATGTTTATGTGTAACATTTCCAATGTTCCCTGCCAGGGTATTATGCTTTGTGGAAAATATGATAGCTTTTTTGTCTACTGTTTTTCTAATCCTGGGTGCCAGCAGTGTGTTGCGATTCATGTCTTTGGTTTTATTAAAGGCACTGTCTAAAATGTCACTACTGTAGCCTCTTTCTTTGAATCTGTCATTTTTTTTGACTGCACTAGAAAACCAGAGTCTTGGGAGCAATTCCTCCTCAATCTCATATATTGGCTCAGGGGGATTGATTCCTTCAGTTTCTTTGGATGTGCACTTGCTGCATGCAATAAAGTGTTTGCAGTGGTAGATTTCCCGTAGCCTACACTTTGTATCTGACCTGTATTTCATTGTATTTCTACAGTTAACACTGTGATGGATTCTGTACTGTGGGGATAAGTGAATTTCAAGCTCTAATTGGTGTTATCTAAACACTCTATGAAAAAAACAAATCAATCTCTTTTTCAGTGCCTTGCCAAATACACAGAATGTTGACAATAAAGCGATACTAGTGTACCACTTTATTGAAGAATGGATTACTATTTAATATTTGTGTCATAAATGTGTTGTTCTTCCCACCTGCCCATATATAAGTTAGCACATGAAGGGGCCATAGAGGCACCAATCGCAGTTCCTTATCTCTGTAGTATGTTTTATCAGACACAAAGTAATTGTGCTGAAGAACAAAGTCTAGTACTTCCAAAAGGAAGGTTTTAAGAATGTTTGCTCCCATTGTGGGTTTTGATAGGTATTGTTTAATGACTTCCAAACCTTCTGCATGGCTTGTGACACCTATTGTGATCCAAATGAATTTTTTTCCCAGGTTATGCCTTGCAACCTTTTCAATAGGTGCATAGTGTCCCTAAGAAATGAGGGTAGCCCATAAACAAATTGTTTCAGAAAATAATCAATGAATTGACTTAGATTTTCTGTTAGGGAACTGATTCTTGAGACAATTGGTCTGAAGGGAGGATTCATGGGATGTTTGTGTATTTTGAGGAGACCATAGAATGTTGGGATGACCGGGAAATTAGGTTTTAAAAAGGCAGTTTCATCCCCACTGATCCACCCTGCAGTGTATGCTCTATCTACTAATGTATACAATTCCAAGATATATCCAGGTGTAGGGTCCACCTTAAGTCTTTCATAGTTTGTTTCATCACTTAGCAACTCTAGGATTCTTGAAACAGAGAAACTTTCTCTCATAAGAATTATTGTATGTTTTCCCCTTTGTCTGATGATTTTACCGCTACATTTTCTAAACCACACAATTCTCGTAAGGCATTTTTTCCTGGTACACTCAGATTATTCTTCCTATGAGAATAGTTGTTTTTATTTAACTCACCTAAGTCCTTTAGGACAAATTTTTTGAATGTGGAGATCGCTGTAATACTTATTTGTGGAGTGAAAATGGATTTTGGATTAAAATTACCTGTTCTTTCTGTTATTATTGTTACATTGAGCAATCAGTCTCAGCATAGTAATTTTGCATGTCCTCCAGATCTGAGCAGTCCAATAGGCAACATTCATTATTTATTATTTCATTAGCGCTCATCAGTTCTGATGTAGCTGTGCTGTCCATGGCTATAAACTCATGCAGGACATTTGTGGATCCTGCATTGAAATATGTGGCTCCCATGTTTTCAGATTGCTTGAAATAGTATTCCAGTTTGATTATCCTAATTAGTTTAAAGATGTGAATCTTAATCTCAAACAGGTCCACATGAGGAGTAGGTGAGAAGGACAAACCATATTCTAAAGCCTTAATCTGTTTGGCTGTTATTATGATATCAGTTAAACTGATCACTGTGTTTTTGTTAAGCTCTTCAGTAGATGTCTCTTTGGTCTTGCCCCTGCCTCTTCCTCTTCGTCTTCTTCTGGTCCTTGGACTTGATTCTGTTACAAACTTTTTTGTTGAGATTTTTGTTGAATTAGAATGCTGGTCATTTGTGCTTTGGTTCCTCCCTTTTTGAGGTTTGTTCTCATTAAAAAAGGATCTCTGTTAGGTGTTGATGGTTCAGTGTCACTAATGATCTCAGGTTCAGGATCTATTGCCATGGTTTTGTTCTGAGGTTATTTTCTTTTATCATCGGATTTTGATCTAGGATTCCTTCACCAATTTTTGGATCTAGACCTGCTCCTCGAGCATCCCCAGGAGGGTGAGCTCCCTGTTAGATCCCACTTCAAAACTTGACCACTCTCGAAATCTGTGGAATCCCTCAGTAACTTTGACTGTTTTCTCTTTATTAAATCCTTTTCTATTTTTGTTGTGTTATTTATGTATTTTTATATTCAAATCTGCAAATTCAGGATGTTCTTGTAGAGGTCTCAGCTGGTTTTGAACTTTTGAGATCTCAGTTCTACTTCAGATAAGTCCCTCTCATCTTTTTTAATTAGAGCAATAATAAACTCAGTTGTGCAATTAATACAGGCTTTCCCCAATCAGCTTTAAGGACTGGATCAGAAAATCCACAAGATGATTGTCTATCTAATTGGGGACTGCGTGGTGACCACCCTTTTTCCAAAGCAATGCTCCAATTTAATTTTGCTGTAATATTTGTCTAATTCTGTAATTCTTGCTCTCCCTAATTGAATAAATAGTTATTTCAGCTCACCAAAATTTGAGGTAGCCATGTCTTCTGTGTATAAGTTTAGTCTCGGATGCTCCCGGCATTTTAGTGTAGCAGTCCAATTCTCCAGACAGTCGAAATCCTCTAAAGGATTTTTTGTTACTCCAACTGCAGGGTTTCCATCTATCCTGGTTTGTTGGTTAATACCCCAAGTGCTTCAGATTCAGTCCACAAGGATTTTTGTGATAAAGAATCTTGAAGGAAAAGTGGATAGTGCAGCTTTTTTTTTAAAGTAAGAACGACACTTAGCAGCAGTCCCAATACATTTATTGCTGCTACAATGTAAACAGATAAGTACGATGTAAACAATTCAGAAATTCACTCTGATAGAGCATCCAGCAGCAACTGGTAACTAACACGCAATTAGGAATAGGAACACAGAGATGCAGTGCGACACAGATCTTCTGAGGGTGCAGAAGAGAAGGGGGTTGCTAACTCTATGACAATGGCACTTACACAGCGATTCCAGTACTCTGGTTCGCTAAAGAATCCCATTACCTCTTCAACAGGAAAATACAGGATGACTCATACAGTCATAGAACCTTATTATGACCTTAAAAATCTAAACATTTTAAGAGTTAAGCATCTAAATTTTAACACCTATATGACTTACCGTGTATATGACTTTGTCTGTCTGATCTCTATGACCAATTCAGTGTAGCATTTTGGTTCTTGCCCCTTTCATTAATACCTAAGCCCCTCCCCTTTTAAGTCCTATAAGGTATTTGGACATTAATCTGGAAATTGTAAATAAAGAAATATTTTCATTAGGAAAGATCAATTTATACTAATATTTTTTTATATAGCACCTGTGATTTTTTATGTTGTGTGACTTTCACTTTAACAAGATGCTTTAAAATGGTGATGGATTGCATGGAATGGACCCCCCCCCGATGAAGGCCAGAGTGTTTGGTTGAAGCACTGGGGAACTGACTTGCCTCCTTTGCCTGGATATGTACCATTTGCAAGTTCAATAAACAGATTATAATGGCTGCAGCTTGTGTCCTGTAACTTACTGAACTGACAGTTTAACTTAAATGACCCAGAGTGCTGGAATCTTTGTGTAAATGAAACAGCCACCCTAGAGAGTCCTAGAAGGAGTAAGACATGCCATAAAGGGGGAGATCAAGGAGATGTTGGCTCTCCAGGTGATCTAAGAGTCTAATAGTCCCTGGGCCCCCCCCAGTGGTACTGAACCCAGAAAAGGATGGAACCAAGGGGTTCTGCATTAACTACTACAAGCTCAACAGCTGCACAGAGTCAGACACATACCCCATGCCCAGGATGGATGAGGTCCTAGAGAGGTTAGGTAGAGCTCTTTACCTGACCACTGTTGACCTGACAATGGGCTATTGGCAGGTACCCCTGAGGCCAGAGAGAGGTTGGCCATTGTCTCCCCATTCAGATTATTTGAGTTCAGAGTAATGCCATTTGGTATGAAGAATGTGTCAGCCACCTTTCAATGGCTCATGGACCACATTCTAAATGGAGAAGGAGACTTCACTCTGGTGTACATGGATGACATTGCCATCTATAGCCAGACCTGGGAGGATCACGTCGTGTATGTGACTGAGGAGTTCTGCCAACTGCAGGCCACTGGGCTGACAGTTAAGGTGGAGGAGTGCCCAATGGGAATGGCAAAAGTGTCATACCTTGGGAACAGGATAGGGAGTGAGTACATTTGGCCTGAGCCTGTGAAAATTGAGACCATACAGGGATGGCCCATGCCTACGACCAAGAGAAAAGTAGTACAGGCCTCCCTGGGGATAGCAAGATTCTACCATAAATTTGTGCCGAATTTCAGCAGCATGGCCAAACCCTATCCAATCTCACAGGAAAAAATACCAGAAAAGGTTCAGTAGACAGAAACCTGCGATACTGCATTCCATCACCTGAAGGAGGCATTGTGTCGGGCACCTGTGTTTGCCAATCTTGACAATTCCCTTAGATTTATTATGCACATAGATACAGCTAATCATGGGCTAGGCATGGTTCTGAGTAAGGTTATGCATTCAGGAGAGGAACACCCAGTCATGTACCTGAGCAGGAAGTTGCTGCCCAGTCAGGAGGCTTACACCACAAAAGAAAATGAGTGTCTAGGTATTGTCTGGGTTTTGCAGAAGCTGCAGCCTTTTATGTATGGGAAAGAGTTCACACTGGTCACTGATCACAGCCCACTTACATGGTTGCATAGGAACAGTGGACAGAATGGCAAAATTGCTAAGGTGGAGCCTGGTGCTGCAGTCCTATAATATGCACATTAGGTACCCCAGTGGATCGCACCATGGCAAATAGGGATGGGGTGCCCAGACAATAGTTAGAGCCTCTTTGTAAGTAGGAGAGGTGCTAGGAAAGTAATGTGGGTTTCACACAAAGAGTGAAGTGAGGGCATAGCAGTGGGAGCCAGCCATCTCACATGAAAAAAAAACATTATTTAGGGGTGCTAGAGGATTATTTTTGTACTAAAGTTTTTAATAGGTGAAGCATTATAATCATACAGGCACATTCACAGTCAGTAGAAATACAATACAGCAGAGGTTCCTTATCAATCAAAATCCCCACTTAAGTAGCTTCTAAAAAAATCTGGAATATGTTAACATTCATCAGGATCAGAGAGGAGCAGCACTGGCAAAAGAACAAGAAATAAAAATAAATTCACTGCTTTTGATTATGATATATTTGAGTTGACCTCTTAACATAAAAGGCAGTTTTCACATAATTCGTTTCTAACACCTCCAAATGAGAGCTGGAGGCCCCCCCTCAGCAGCAGCACTTCTTCTGAGGCTTCTTAGTTAAACCATCAAGGGACACAATCTACATCCACCAAAGCTGCGTACCACACCCAACATTGCTAGTGAAGATCAAAGTGGTCAAATCTATCATGTAGCTCTGCTGTGAGTTTCTCAAAATGAAATGCCGAGGAACTGTGTGGTTCTGTTTGTAATGGCAGAGGAGCTCAGTGAGTTTGGAAGAGCAATAGAACTATCTAGTTATGTCCCATACAGTGTCAAGTCTTTCTGTTAATTGTACATAATTGTCAAGAATGTGACTCACCAACAGATTTAGTGCATGTATAAAACAATCAGCATTGGTAAAATCCACATCATTCATCACCTCCAGTATGTTACCACCACTTCCCATCAAAAATATTCACACCCTCAAATCATGAGGGTATTTGAATGTCTAGCAGTAATGGGATTAACCACAGAATGTTTTCCCCACTGTGCTTACCCTCCATGACTGACACTTTAACTCACTGCTCCAAAAACTCTTTTCAAAGTCTGAGGATTCCATTGCTTAAACTTAATGCAAAATGTATACCTCAGAGCGGATGAGGTAAATGAGGCACTTCCTCTATTGGTGTGACTCCATGAGGCTGTCTGCTTTAGTATAAATCCTGAAGAGGCTGCTGGTGCTGGAGGCCAGACAGGAATGGTGGCGGCATTTGATTTGGAAACAACCCAATAGGCAGTAAGACATAGGAAAATTTCATTTGCACTACTGCTCCAGATGTTGCTAGTTAAATGCATTTAACTCCCTCTGCCTCCATCAGAAGTGTCACCATCTGTATGTGTACTACCTCAAACAGATGGGTGGAACATGCCTGAAAAATGTGAAGCATAATAGAACGATGTATTTGAGCTTCACTTTATGCAACAGTCTTCACAAGTTGATGTCTTCTATAATGGAGAATGGCTGAGGATCATGGGCCATCATCTCCTCAATGAGTTGTGTCATTTGAACAGAACTTGGGTGAGTAAGTGGAAGTTTAGTGTAGGCATGTAATAAGTTAACTAGTGCTGTTTATTTTGTTGCTGGTGGTTTGAGTGGTAATTTTGAAGTAGTGCCGGTATCTGGGAATGCATCAATTGGCTGCTGTGGTTGCCATGGGAGCAGCATTAATAATAATAATAATAATCTTTATTTATTTTAAGCACAATTCAAACATGTACCAAAGCGCTTTTACAGAATATAAATCTTAAGAATTGTAAATATTTAAAATCTGACATGACAGCAGACATCCATAAATTAGTTCTCAGAATAGGCAAGCGAGAATAAGTATGTTTTGAGTGCTGATTACATGAACAAATCATCTAATTTCACAGTTTGCCATACCCTACTGTTACTGCTGCTGGCCAGTCTGTCCAGGGTGTGGAAAGGGAATGAAGGAGGCTGTTAGGAAGATGCTGAATGAAACTGCACTGGACTTGCAAACCATTTACCCCTTTACAGACTCATTCTTACTTATTGGTATCAATTCTGTTACTGTTCCATGTCCGCAGCCTTTTTAGTTATCATTCTTAGTGTTTCTGATTTACACATAGGTAGTAATTATTATTTTAGAACTGTGGGATGTAGTTTATGTCCTTGCTTACAATTGTTGGTACAATGCATCTATGTTCTACTATGGAACTGTGTGGTTGAGAGTCTTAGGCCCTGGACACACTACAGAACTTTTTGAAAACCGTTTTTAAAACCAGTTTAGCTAAACTATTTCAGTGCAGCCACACTACTCAGTAACCATTTTTGATAATGGTTTAGTGTGGCCACACTGCTAGTGTTAAATCTGTTCTTGTAACTATTTTGTGTTAAGTCCAAAACACAGAACTATGTTTGCCTGGACACACTGCCGCTAGAACTGTTTTAGTTAAACCATTACAGCTTAAAACACTTTTACTCCTGGACAGACCTGTGAGTAAAACCATGCTAGCTCCAAAATGTTTTTAAAAATGGTTTTAAAACTAGGTATCTAGCAGTGTTTAAAAACACTTTTGTTAAAACATTTTAAGAGGTTTGTAGTCTGTCTTCAAACAGTGCTAGGGGGATTTAAACCATTTTAAGGCACTTAAACCATTTTAAGTTTCCCAGTGTGTCCAGGGCCCTAAACTACATCACACTTTTCTAAAATGGCGCTTAACACCAGATCTCAAATTCAGGCCTGTACGCAACCCATCTTTATAACAAAAAGATCCTTTCGCAAATTCAGTGCAGTAAACTTCCTATCTGACCTGAGCATGATCAGATGGCAAAATCTTTACCTAGCCAAAGATGTCAACAAGGCAGCTTGCATCCTTAATGACAAACCCACTACAATAATAAATAAGCAAGCCCCTTTCATCAAAGTAAGGGTACGGAACAATTCCAACCCCTGGTTCACCTCGGATCTCAAGGCAGCCCTTATAGCTCGAGATAAGCTCTGGGCTAAAGCTAGACATTCCAAAGAATCTTTGGATTGGCAGGCCTTTAGAACAGCCAGGAATAACTGTGTGAAAAACTTGCTCTGCTAAAGCTAACTATTATATTTCTACTCTCGAACAAGCTAAAGGTAACCTCATAAAATATGGAAGACTATAAAGCTATAGAAGGACGGCCCATGGCCCCCTCTGTCCCAACAAAGATAGTTGCAAGTGGCAAGATTGTGGAAAACAAGTCCCTAATCCTGGAGGAACTTAACTCCTACTTTGCCACAGCTGGATTAGCTTTTGACTCGTCACCTTGTGCTGGTGCTGCGGTGAGCCAGCATACCCCCCCGCCACATCTAGTCCTGCACCCAGCCCCTTCCAACTGCGCGAGATAACTTATAAAGAAGTAGAAGATTCTCTTCTTAACTTAGACACCAAAAAAAGCGCAGGGGACGATGGCTTGGAACCCTTTTTCCTAAGGTCAGGCTACGCCCATCTCACTGCCCCAATTCTCCACATCTTCAATCTTTCCATTACATCTGCTACTGTGCAGTCCTGCTGGAAATCAGCACATATCCTCCCTCTATTTAAATCTGGTGACCCATGCGATGTAAACAACTATAGGCCTATCTCCATATTGCCTATCCTTTCTAAAGTTCTCGAAAAACTGATCCATATTCAGTTAAAATCTCACTTGGAAACCTTCTCTCTCATTAACCCAGCTCAATCCGGCTTCCGGGCTAATCATAGTACAATCACTGCACTAGCAAAAGTAACCAATGATTGGATCTCTGCTATAGATGCTAAGAAGGTAACTGGTGCAGTCTTTTTGGACCTCAGCAAAGCTTTTGATACTGTTGATCACAAACTATTAGTCAATTGCCTTGCAAAGTTGGGTGCCACATACCATACCACCCAGTGGTTCTCTAGCTACCTAACTGGAAGATTCCAAAAAGTAAAGGCGGAAGGCTTTTTTTCTACTGCCTTGCCAGTTGCAAGAGGAGTCCCCCAAGGATCCATCTTAGGCCCTATCTTGTTTTCTCTGTACATTAATGACTTAGATGCTAACATATCTACGTCCAATCTGCACTTTTTTTGCAGATGATACTGTGTTGTATACTTCTGGCTCATCGTTACCTGAAGTCAAGGGAGTGCTTCAAGCGGACTTCGCACAACTTGAGCTTAATCTAATAAAGGCAAAGCTTCTGCTCAATGCTAAGAAGACTAAAGCGATGATATTCTCCTGCAGTGCTGTCTCAGGCCCCCCCAATACCCTTGCCCAAGACTTCATTGTCACCACGCTAAACGGGCCTCTGGAAGTTGTAACCAAATTTAAATATATAGGTATCTGGATCGACAATAAATTATCTTTCAGTGACCACGTCGAAGATGTCTCTAGAAGGTTAAAAGCAAGGTTAGGTTTCTTCTACAGAAATAGGCCCCTTTTCCCCCTTGAAACTCGAAACAAGCTTGTACAGGCCACTTTTCTCCCCCACCGACTATGGCGATGTAATCTATTCCTCCACCACTCTTGCAAATCTAAGTAAACTGGACATCCTTTATCACCGTGCATTACGGTTCATTACCAACTCCTTACCGCTCGCACCACTGTGACTTATATGCAGCTGTTGGTTGGACATCCCTTACTACTAGACGCCTGCTCCATGCTGGGCTATGGACTCTTAAACTGCTCCTGCAGAAATTGCTAGCTATCTCTCTTCCCTTATTAGTATCTCACATAGTGCATACTGTTAAGAAAATCTGACTTTATTATGCTTGACATGCCAAGGATGTGACTTCTTTGTAAACGTGTTATTGCATATGCCCTTCCTCCATTTGGAACCAATTACAAACCGTATCGAAACTAACTAGCACAGTTTCAATAAACTTCTACAAATCGCTAAGTTCAGCCAAAATAAAAGACACCTGTAACTGTCATTAAGTCTCTTCCTTCCCCATGTGTGCCATATTTATCCACTGGTAAGGTATAATTGATTTGTCATATTAACTGCTTTCCCTTCCCCTTCTACTCCTGGCTTTATCTTTGCTTACCCTCCACTGCAACTCTATCAAATCTCCTCCCCCATATCAGTTGTAGACTGTAGTTTGTTCTAGCTGCCAAAATACTGTATATGTATTGCACACACCAGTCATCATGTTTCATTTATCAGTATGCAACCTGTAAGTCGCTTTCCTGTCTCATATCAATGTTTACCACCTGCGGTCACCCTATGTGGTACCCTTGCATGTATATCCAGCCTGTATCATGTAACGTGCATTTCATGTATATACTGTTATTACCTATCTGTGTTTGTACTCTAAGTGTTTATGTCACAGGACCTCCTTGTGAATGAGCTTGCTCAATGGAGTTTTCCTGCAATAAACTTGAACTTGAACTTGAACTTGAACATCTAACTTGAAACATGGAAGGGTTTTACACCATGCCCAAATCCAACCATGCATTTCATAACATTTCTGTAACATTTCTGAGCTGTTGGCAAGCATGTAACTAATAAATGGGGTTGTACTTTTGTCAGGTTACATTTTTGTAGAAAATTATGGTATGTTATTGTCATGGTCCATATGTCAAAAGTCACAGAAATCACAGTGAAAGACAAAATAGTCATGGATCCGTTTTGTGTTAAACAAATTGATTCTAGTTTGAAATAGTCTGACATTTTTTTATACACGAACATCAACAAAAGAGCCACCAACTGACCTCTCTTCAGTGTCTGCCCACCCCACAGTCACAATTTGACCTGTTTCTGGTAAGCGGGGGGTTGGGGGTTTACAAGGTCCAGCTTTGATTGGGGGTAAAATTCGGCTTGGCTTCAACACTCTAACCGAATCACTTTGACTTCCAATGAAGTAACTGGCATAGGGCATGAAAACACACTGCAGAAAAAGAGGTAAAAAGCCTTGAATTCAGCACTGGCAATGAATTACTATAGCTTATATGTGTGGCAGGTGGTGTTCGCATTTCACGGCTGGGGATTGCCACAATGCCGAACACATATGACTGCTAAGCACCTCCATCAGAGCTATAGGACCTCAGGGCCCCCCCCTCCGTCCTTCATGCCAATTGCAATGTTAGTTACACATGAGTTTTCAAAATAACCCCCCCTTCCAAAAAAACATATGCACCCAACAGAAAAGTGCAAGTACAACCATACTATACAAGGGCATTGCTTTTCCTACCTTACCTTCCCAAATTTGTATATTTACTTTAAAAAAATTGTAAATATTTTTAATTTTTTCCTTTTGAAAAATATGTTGCTAAAATGTGTTAAGAGCTATAGGAATTCTTAGTTTCCTTGGCTGAGCTTAAGGCCTCCCCATAGTCCCTTCTTTTTTGGTAAATATTTTTTATTCTTTCAGTTTTATTTCTTTTTTTTCACATTTAGTGCTAAGCTTTACTGTAACAGCTGCTGCCCAATTGCAGCTTCATTCTGATGTCCTGCCAGACTGCTGATAAAGCCTTTCACAAAACGACTGCTCAGAGGCACCCACTGCCTAGCCTGTCATGAAAACTACACTGCAGTTGGATAAAGTGTTTCACATGATTTTTGGGGGGGCTCCAGCTCCCTTAGGCAGGCCAGACGTGGCAGACACTGCCTGTCATGAAGACTGAGCTGCAATTGGATAAAGTGTTTCACAAGAATTTTTTTGGGGGGCTCCAGCTCCCTCAGGCAGGCCAGTCATGGCGCACACTGCCTGTCATGAGGACTAAGCTGCAGTTGGATAAAGTGTTTCACTAGATTTTTTGGGCTGGGCTCCAGCTCCCTCAGGCAGGCCAGACACCCACAGCCTGTTACAAAGACTAAACTGCAATTGGATAAAGTGTTTGACAATTTTTTTTTTGGGGGGTGGAGCTCTGGCTATAAATTCTGTTTGGCTTCTCATCCCATATATGCATAAATAAAATACCCGTTCCTTTGTTAGATTTGTTATCAATTAATGCAGAACAACTAATTCTCAAATATCTGAAAGACAAACTCCCCCCAAAGTACACAAACTGGCTTAATCTTGTGCTTGGTAGCTCTAAATTGAAAAGAGCATTTTATAGTGTTCAGAGGCAAGCAAATACATTTCTTGAAACTTGGAGTCTTGTTCTTAGATTTCTGATGAATCGCTCAACTGGATATTACTGTAATTTACCTAGAAGTTTAAGGGGCTCTTTTTCGTTATGACTTGCCTCTTTCCTTTTCTCTCTGCGCATGATGGACTTGACCCCCAAGGATTGTGATGAAAGTGCCTACTTGAAGTCTTGGTTACCATCTAAGATACTCACACCTGTGCAAATCTGATATCCTCCCCCCAAAAAACAATTGCTTTGTGTCATCTGTTTCAAGGAATCATACAACGTTGCTTTGGAAATAGTATATGAAGGTACACTTGTTAAATGGGATGGCAGCAAATTCTATCTGTATGGAACAACTAAAGTAATGATCCTTGTCCTCAAAGTAACAACAAAGTGCGGTGGCTAAATGAAATTGGGGATTTATATACTGTAAACGTCTACTTATTTCTGGCATCCAGAGCCAATACTGGATGTGAGCAGTTTCTTGCAAATTTAACTGTGGCATGATTCTCCACCCACATCATGATGTTGTCTGGTTCACGAGCTATGAAGCAAGGCAAGCCAAAGTCCATGCTTTCTCATCAAAGTTTGATTTGGTTGGCTGTTGGTCAAGTTCAACCAGTAAAATTATTTTTTGGAACTGAATGGGCAGCTCTACCTGAAACATCACATTCTGTTCCACTGGAAATGTGATGCCACAAGTAAGACTTTAATGTAAGGTAACAGCAGGCTGATGATCCTGTTTTCATGGTAATGTGCATAACTATCATGAAAAGAAGGCACTGAAATACAGAGAATTTTTGAAATATATATTGAAATGTGTCTCAAAATAAAATGCTTTCAAAGTTTCTCACTGTGACATCACTGGCTCTTAAAAGAAGCCATGACATCTCTGGGAATACATTGAAAATGATAATATACAGTGGCGTGCCCCAGGATGAAACCCAATTCTGCAGCATTTTGCAGCACTCTGCAGAATGCAGACCTACTAAATAAAGCAATGTAATTTCAATGGCAATTAGTCCCTTTTGTCATTCAGAAAAATGTGACACTGCCAGGATGAAGTGAATGCCACAGTTTCCAGCATGACAAAAGGGACTAATTGCCATTGAAATTACATTGCTTTATTGAGTAGATCTGCTGCAGCATACTGCAGAGTGCTTTAAAAGTGGATTTTATCCTGGGCGTTCACAATTTGGCTTCAAGTTTTACATATTTTCAGTATTTATTTTTCCCTCTGTCTTCACAGTGTTAGCCAGTGCCAACAGTAGTGATATCATAAGTTATGGTACACCATGAGACTACCATTCTCATTAGCTCTACTAGCATTGAGTTTATTGTTTGATCGGTTTAAAACCATTACAAACATTGAAAAAATAAAAATACTAAGAGAAAGAAAATTACATCAGATTAACCCCCATATCAATATACATAAATGTAACCACCCAGTCCCCTAGGGTTACTAGAATCCTATTAGTACTAGTCTTAGGCAGGTAGGAAAAGGCAACTGGTGGGGAACTCATTAGGGGCTTCCTACGTTATGACATCTTTGTTTACTCAGCTAGCTTGAGAGAGGGATGATTATGTCATTTGGAACTCTCGCAGCAGCATAACCATTTTTGAGTCAGCTGATCAGAGGAAGCTTAGAATGTTCAGTTAGTCTGAGTTAGAGTGTCAGAGTAGCAGGAGGTCTGCCAGTGGAGGTCTGCAAAGGGAGTCCTGCTATTTCTCACCCTAGTTTAGTAAAATCCTTGTGTTGCCTTTGAAGTGGTAGAGACTGTTTGCCTGCAGGATACTTTAGTTTCACTCCAAGGGGAGTGAGAGGGACTGCAATGTCTTGTGGATCCAAGGGGCACTCCCCTGAAGGCCCTGAAGTTTACAGCTGCCTTAAAGAAGGACAATGAGTAAAATCTGACAAGCTGCCAGAAAGGAAAAGGTGCCTTTCTTTTGTTCTTTTCATGACTGGGAGGAATAGCAACTAATTTGTGAGTACAGACTTTGTGACTATTCTCTTAGGGAGTTGACTGAGGTGTGTGTGCCCTAGATAATGCTAAATCACACTGGTCAGGACCCCTTTCACCGCAAGTGTGCTGAATTTAAAGTTGAAGTTGGGAGTCTTTAGCAATTCAGTAGGGATTGAAGACTCTTTTGGTGTATCCCTGAAGGAATGGCAGAGACTGTTTTGGGGTGAAGGGTGGTAGGAACACCATCTGGAGTCTCAGACGGAGCTAACTGGTTCATGAATGGGCACCAGTGTTCCCTGGGCAAAGGCCATGTGCCACGAGGATTTTAAAGTGTGTGGTATATCCCACAAGTATACACTTTGGAAATGGAAATGTGTTCAGGAAATGTTTAAAATGTGTGGCACATCCCACAAGTATACACTTTGGAAATGGAAATGTGTTTTGGAAATGGTTAAAGTGTGTGGCACATCCCACAAGAATACACTTTGAGGAAAAGGAGATGTGTCTGTGGAAAACAGTACTGCTTAGCAAAGTGTTTCTGCAAAAGAGAATGCACCTGTGTTGCAATGACAAACTATTCGGGGACCACCCTTGCTTTAAGTAACATCTGTGAATAAAGCCTTACTACATAATCCCAGTTACTGCTTTAGACATTCAGCTTATTGCTTCTGTGTGAACGTTATTGGGGCCCTTCAGCAGTTAGGTCAACATACCCCTAGCATTCTCTCCCCTGGACCTGGTGGTAAATACAACGGTTCATTTTTTAGTATTTACCCCACCCCCTTTCCTCTAGATAATGAGCCTGGTATACACTCCAATGCTAGGGGTGGTACCATTTGGTAATTCTGCTAAAAGTAATTAGTATGCCATATATGGGGCACTAGTTCTTATAATGGGGGGTGCCAGCTAGCCAAAGGTGGCATGGGGGTTACATAAAGTAGCAAGAAAAACAAACTAATGAAACTGCAATAAATTTATAAAAGACCACAAAGTGACACAGAGAGCCTGCACTTTCATTATGGAATAGTCCCCTACCAAGTTAATAAAGTGCCATTTTATAAATAAGTAACCATTTTGCTTTGTTACCAACATTTAGTACTAACCTGATGCCACAGTAGATGTCCAAGATATTAGTTTCTGTACCATAAAACTTTTATAAATTAATAGTGCATTGCCATTATAATTCTGACATGATCCAATACCATAATTGTATGAAAAACTAAAAGAAACATGCCTGAAAGGCATCATAATATTAAAACATGACAGTTAGTAACAGACCAGATTGGATCAATAACCAAAGGACCAGATTAACCAAAGAAGCTGCACTTTAGAAAGGTCCATCTGGTCTCTCCAACGATACCACCAGCCACACTGAGCAAACAATTCCCCATGCAATGAACCATCCCTATATCTTGCTTGGGGATGAAAACAGACCACTATAGTAAACCTCATGTTCAGGCCTGGGGTCAACTTGCAGAATTGCTTTTGTCCCATTAAAAAACAGCAAACATTACAGCTGCTAGCCCCACTAAGGTTTCACATAAGCTGCCAGAAAGATTCTCCATCTTCAGTGAAATTCCAAAGAAACTACCAAAGAGCACCATGCAGTGCATGCCACTTAATGTCACTGTCCATGGAGGATTTATAGTCCAGCCACACACTGGACCCAAAATATGGGTTGCTACACACTGGATATGCTCCCAGATGCCCAGATAATTTATCCTACTTTCAGTTCATTGGCAATTCACAGTCCCATATTATGGCTCCCTAATCACACCACATTTAGAGCTTATGAATTTCTTCCTGCAAAGGAATAATGGCACAAGCACTGTTATGGTTCCATTAGGGTTACCCAAAGGTCTTCCCCAGTTTTGCTGCTCAGTAGAAACCAGTGGGAATCCTTTAATATTTTCCAGGTCTGTATCCATAGTTAGGTTATTATAACTACCTTTGTGGGACCTAATTACCAGTCCTTTTGGCTTTTGTAATACAGTTTATCAACTAAACAGTATTGATCTATTGCAGGATTGCTTTTGTTCCAGTCACAAATATAAAAAATCACAGTTGCTAGACCCACTAAGGGTCCACATAAACTGCCAGAAAGACTCTTCATCTTCAGTGAAATTCTGAGGTACTAGAGGTCACAAGGCAAGAGAGAGACCTGGGAATTATTATTACCAATGACCTGAAAGTGGTGAAGCAGTGTGGGAAGGCAGTGGGAAAGGCTAACCAAATGCTTGGTTGCACAGGGAAGGGCATCATCAGTAGAAGGAGGGAGGTAATACTTCCCTTGTATGCTTCATTGCTGAGGCCTCACCTTGAGTACTGTGTGAAGTTCTGGAGGCACCCTCTTTGAAGGGATAGAGACAGACAGGAGAAGGTGCAGAGGAGAGCAACCAAAATGGTGCAGAGCCTGCATGGGAGCACCTATGAGGAGAAGCTCAAGGAACTAAACTTGTACTCCCTGGAGAACAGGAGGAGGCAGGGTATATGACTGAGTCATTCAGATATCTCAAGGGAACAAACAAGGTGCAGGAAAACAGTATCTTTCAGAGAAAAAGATGGTCTAGGACTAGAGGCCATGATATGAAGCTTGTGGGGGTAGGTTCAGGGGTAAAGTGAGGAAGTTCTTCATGGAAAGGGTTGTGGATGATTGGAACTGCCTCCCAGTGGAGGTGGTGGGGCAAGTACAGTTACAGGTTTTAAGTGTACATGGCATAAACACATGGGTATCTTGGGTAATAGAGTGGGTGGATGACAGGCCCCTAGTAGTGACTAGGGTATCACTATTAGGGGGAATTTTACAGGCAGACTTGATGGGCCATTAGGTCCTTATACAACAACATAATCTATGAATCTATTTCACTTCAGTGCCATAACTATACAACTGGACTTTCTGGACAAAAGAAGAAAACAAGCAGCTTCTACAATTACAGGTACATATATGACAAATAGATACTATGGGATTCTTACAGATAAAATTGTTTAGAAAAAGACACATATGAATTTAAATTAAATTGTACTGGCCAAATAATAAGTCAGATTCAAAAAGACAAAGTTTTCAGCAAATGCCTTTGGGTCAGATTTGAAATAAACTAGAAAATCAAACCTTACGCATTTTGGACTCCTTGATATAACACTTTAAAGTTTCAGGAAAAAGGTCTATAAGGCACAGACCAGGGACTAGTACAGATTTTCAAAAGCCTGCAAAGGATGAAATATTTTATAAATAAATCAAAAACTGGCTTTCTCCCACTGATACCGGGATTGTCCTCCAGAAGGAGTTTTATAATATAAGGAGTGAAATCGTCTAACACACTAGAGCCCATAATAGCCTGAGTACATAGGGTCCTGGCTCAAAAAAAACGGAGTTATGGCCTAACTCTATCCTTCATTCCTGCTCCTAGGGCTTTTTCCATGGGCCTCCTGTTGAATCCTGTTCATTGCTGTTCATTCAGGATTTACTCCTTCCCTGGTACAACCTGGCAGAAGGAAATAGAAAGAAAAAAAAATTGATCGATCTGAGCATAGTAAATATAGGTATTTTGAAGTCCTGTGCCTGTAAACCTGTAGGCAGAGTTAGCATACTTTTATATTTCTTTGTGTGCCATCAACACAGCTAAACCCCTACATCGATAGTAATGTGGGTGCTGCAACTTGATCAACAGTGATTCCGTCGATTGGGATTTCACAGCACCCAACATCTTGCCACCAGAGGGGGTATTGCCCTGTTTTCTCCCAACACCTCCAACCTGGAGGTGATTATATTATTTGTTGGAAGGTGCAGGGATAAAGCCCCCCCTCAAACAGTGGGGATGTACTCTGGTGCTTTGCCATGACTGCGGTTGGGTGGCACGATTGCTTGGCGACATGGTCACCATTGGCATTTTTTTGTTGTTCTGGTGTCGAACCGACATGATGGAACCATATAAAAGCAACATGAAAGCACTCTATGATGCAACTCTCAAAGGAGTATACTTCCTTGAATATCTCCAGAACTTTAGATCTCAGCCACTGATGTAAACTGCCACTATTGTGGGAAAACACCAACATAGCTCCTCAACCCAGAGTCACTCTGGTATCAGGTCTGCTCATAAAAGCAGGCAGAAATAACCCTTTTTATGTTGTCTTGTGTATGCGCAGCCAACATATTGCGATAGTAGCAGATTTGGAGGAGCGGTCACTGTTAGGCGAATGCAGGGCACACATCAGTAGGTGTGTCACTTATTTCCCAATAAGCCTGCATACCTGCGCCACACCATGAATTCATAATGTGGCAAGCACATCTAGTGAAAGGTCCACTGTAAATCGAGCAAAGCTTGTCGTACGCAGCGGTACCTCCCGGCGGGCTTTCCTGGTTAAAAATTGCAACATGGCAGCACACTGCCTGCAATAATGTCACGACTTCGGGTTGCCTTTAATCCCCTATTGGCATGCCCTGATACAAAGTATGTGCTGGTGGGAGCCCACTCCCCATCGGCATCATGTACACTCCACATTTGTTATTTGCCGAGGGGTGTCTAACTCCCTGCCTGCCCCTGCTTTTGTTGTGTGCAGACGGGGTGCCCAATCCCTGTCAGCTACAGAATCCCCCCAAAACACTTAGGTGGCACACTGGGAGCCCACCCCAGCATGCCAAATCCCCTGAAAAAGAAAAAATGTCCCGCAATTTTTGTTTTCTCCGTGAAAGAAGAAAATGGTCCCTTGCAGTCTCCCTGCCCCCTCCCACAACCTGCACCCAACCTCTGCGCACTCTGCCTACCAAGACACCCCTCACCCCATACTTACTTACCTCCAGAGTCTGGCGCGACGATCTTTGGTGGACCAGGAACACATCTGCACTCTTCTAAGCCAACCGCAAACTAAAGAAATGCCGGTAAGCTGTATAATGGCATAAATATTTTTTTTTCAACTTTGGTGCATATCTCGGACATTTTGTAGAATGTTTGCACTAAATTTTCAACATGGAGTTATTGGGACACCTCCTCATGAATTCAGTCACTGTCATGGCGTTATTCAGTCTCTAAAGGAGATTTCGCAATCACTGCGTGGAATCACCTTTCAGGACAGAGCAATGAAACAACAGTGCCAATGTTCATTAGAGTGTCTCTCAAAAAGCTTATGTTGCAAATTAGGTGAAAAAAATCCAAAAAATGGCTATTTTACGAGAGTGCATTGCGCTGTTTCCACACATGCTTGTAACTTCGTGAATTTGTAATATTTTCACTCCAGATTTTCAAAATTGGCATTTCCCACACCTCCTTATGAACAGTATAGCTGTAATTTTACATATCCTGGTCAAAATGTGTTTTTGCATGTCTGGCGCAGAATTACACACTCGCTGTGCGAAATCAGTTTTCGGGACAGTTTGAGAAAATGACAGTGACACTATTCATGAGCAGAGGTCCTAAAATGCCTATGTTGAAAATCTGGTGCTGAAAGTCCATAAAATGACTGTGTTACAAGTGTGCGATGCGCAGTTTCCACGCACCCTTGTAACTTCGCAAATCTGCAATATTTTCATGCCAGATTTTCAACACTGCCATTTTTTCACACCTCCTTATCGATAGTACAGCTGTCATTTTTCACAGCCTGCCCAAAATGAGTTTCCGCACCTGTGGTGCACAATGGCGTGGTCGCTGTGGGAAATCAACTTTTGGGACTGATTAACAAAATCACAGCCCCACTGTTCATGAGGGGAGGTCCCAAAATGCCTATGTTGAAAATGTGGCTTAAAAACTCCCAAAAATAATTGGGCTACGGACATGTGTTGCGCAGTTTCTATGCATGCTCATGACTTCACCAATTTTTTATTTTTTCACTCCAGATTTTCAACGTTGCCATTTTTTTACACCTCCTCATGAACAATACAGACGTCATTTTCCACATACTGCCCAAAATGTGTTTTCATCCCTGTGTTGCCAAATGGCATAGCTGCTGTGCAAAACCACTTTTCAGCTAACAAACTGGTAGTGCCGCTTTTCATGAGGTGGGCTCACAAACGGCCTCTGTTGAAAATTTGGAGTGAAAATACCAACACATGCCTACGGTGTTAGGGTTTCCAACTGTAACACCCCACCCTGTAGAGACTGACAGGCATCGGGATGTGACTTGGAATCATCAGCTGTAATGCTCACGCCATTTCACCCCCACTCACACCCTGCAGCAAGTGACAGGCATCGTGGTGTGCCTTGCACTGTTCGGCCACAAAGTTCACTCCATTCTCCTATACTGCACCCACCTCAGCATATTTTCTTATGGAATGGGGTAAGTATAAATGCTCAAAGACCCCAAAGCACACCATGACACTTGTCACTGTCTACAGGGTAGGGTAGCTTACAATGGCATGAGTGTTATAGCTGATGACCCAAAGGCACACCCCAATGCCTGTCGGCCTCTACAGGGTGGGGGTGGGGATGGCATCACTTCAATACTTCACTGCCATTCCTATTATGTGTCTCTAACTCCAGCACTACCAATGCCAATGCCAGTGAGAAAACATTTGGCATTGACAAATGCTTGTTCTGACCTCCAACTTCTCTTTATTTGAAGTCCAGTTTAGGTAATTATTATTATTTTTTTGCTATTCCTTTTTGCCCTCCCCTGGCATACCTGATCTGCTCCCTATTCTGGCAGCCTCCTCAGGATATTCCAGTTGCTGTCCCACATCTGCACTCCAGTCAGGGTCATGCCTGCTCTCCTCTACAGCTTACCCCCCACAGCAGGGTGGTGGGGAGCTCAAAACTCACCCACCTCGAATTGGATCCAGAACTCAGGTGCTCCCTCAGAGCCGATGTCGTCAGGTGACCATCAAGCCGCTCGACCCGGATGTCACTCCATTTTTCTTGTGTTTTTACTCCCAGGAGCTGTGGGAGTGCAGTGATGCCAGGTGGAGGGGAGCACACATGCGTTCACATGCGCTCCCTTTAGGCATCGGCCCCAGCTCCTCCCCATGCTTGCAGAGTGTCACCTTGTCCCCCAGCCTCTGCCAGGGGGCAAACAGGCTCTGTCTCTTGAAGACCCCCTCCCCAGAGAAGGAGAGCAGTCCATCAGATGCTCGACCCTTCTTCTCCCCTGCTGACCCCCAGCGACCCGTGCTCGTTCTCGAACATGGGTCACCGGTGTAGCATGAGGTTAAGCGTACAGCGCCTCAGCCCTCAGTGCCACCAGGCTCACTAGTATAGGTCATTTTAAAAAGCTTTTAGTAACCTTAAATGGTTTGCTCCCTCAAATGCCTTTCAACTTTTAAAACACTTAAAACATTAAAAAAATAGAAACAGAGCAAAGTGGTGCCTTAACTAAGCGGTTGGCAGAGCAGAACAGCTGTGTGGCCATCTTGATTCTCTGCCACCTTCCACTGGAACTGTAAAAATTGGCATCCGCCTTGTTAGCTCTATGTTACCCAATGCATAGAAAGCAATATCATCTAGGCACAACCTGGCTTGATATGGCTAATGGTGGCTTTGGCTACCACTTTATTACTGAAGACAGTTGCCTGAAATTGTGATCCTTGTTCAATGGTCTTCACATGCTCTTGCTGTCTATACGTGATGTCCTCATTTTCTGTTTATAAATCTCAGTCAGTTGGTGTGGAAATGATCAAGATGCCACAAGCAGGGAACTGTGAGCTGTCATTTAGTCCTCGGACAAAAAGTCGTGGTCAAAATGAAGTGCTGAAATCATCACCAGGACAAATCGCCACAACTCATATCAGTGAAAATCACATTAGTAGATGTAGCATTCTGTCACTGTTTCAAAAGGAAGCATGCCAAATGGTCACCCTACCTTATACTGCACTACACCATCCTTCACCATTACAGCAACCTATTCACTTCCCTCTGTGCCTTGTGTATCAGGCAATGAATTCCCCATGGAAACAGTATATGAGAGATGTAAACAAGTTTCAAATGAAGCTTTATGGATTCAATGCAAGAAACATGACATATTTAAAAGTATTTGAAAGTATTTAAAAGTAGCAAAGCTTATCATTAGAACAATGTGCAAAAGTAGAAAACGGGCAAAGGAGCAAAGCATTGTGCATGTGTGCAAAGGTAACAAAACATTAGTTTATCATTTGTCTATCATTACTTTCACGTGCAAAGGAACAAAGCAAAGCATTGTGCAAATGTGCAAAAGGAGCTATCTTGTGCAAAACTGCAACAATAAATACATCTAAACTAATTAATTCATTTATATAAAGTGCTTAAACAGTATGCTATGCTTATGTTGCATTTATTTATTTATTTATTGATGATTTGGAAAGACCTTTGAGTCAATGACTCATTTACAAAGGTTCCACATCGGAAACACTGAAGTACAGAGACAGCATAATTACAGTTATTTACAGTATTTCAATGACTGTAGCTATATCCATCAAGTATTGCAATTGGCAAAATCAGCACAAATGGTTTTAAACACCTTATTTTACCCAAATGCACTTTGTGTATTTTCGAGGGGCTGCTGTCCGAGTTCAACTTGTCTTCACTGCAGTGCCACCACATGCTGCTCCTGTCTCAATTCTTTGGCAAGTCATGCTCTGGTGGGGTAGCTAATGGATACTGTGCATGAGAAAGCACAATGCCAAGCCTCTAGGGCATTGTTACTTCTAGGCAAGTCAGACATCACTCTCTCAAACTGGTTCCAGAAATGTATTGGAATCCGAGGACTGCAGCATTTCTTTTTACTTCTTGTAAGCCTCTCAATTATAATTATCCTCAAAGTACTCCAGTATACATTCATGGTCACTGAAATCCTCGTCATCTTGCAGCATCTCAAAAAAAAAATGCTCCACATTCTGCTCAGGCACAAAAGCAAAACCAAGAATACAGCGCACCTTGTGTGCAAATGCCTCCTCCTGTACATAGCACTGCTGCAGCCCCTTCTGTTGGACTCTGCACCACACAGCTTGGCAAAGATGGAAATTACACCCACTCAGCTCTGCATTTGGTATCATTCCTTGCGGAACATTTACTGCTGCAATTTCAAAGTCTGTCATAGCACTAGTTGCCTGCAGCTGGCCCCCTACCAACTTTTCCAGTTGAATGGAACATTTTCTATAGACTGCCTTACTTCTACCAGGAAGTCGGGCATAGACACATGGCAATTAAGTCCATGCACAAATGCATGAACTGTGTATAGCTGGTCATCCTCTCACGGTGCCACCACAAGATTCCATCACAGAACCAGTGCTCATGATCACTAAGAACTTTTAAATCAGTGTCACTGCCAAAAATCAAAATGTCTTCTGTATTAACTCTCAAAAATGGTTCCTCACTGACTGAGTGTAAATACTATATGACATCTGAATCATTGCTATCACCCTGCTGTCTATGGCACCTGACATCATGCCTGAGAGTTTCTTGCATGGGCAGCAGGTGTGCATGAATCAAAGACACCTGCTGAAGACCTTGATGTACAACATTTCATGTAGCCTACTCTGACTCACAGGCTCTGTGTCCCATGTCAGCCTGAGCCATGATGTCCTCTGCACGACCATGCACAGGGGCATGGTTATGCTCGCTTGGAGGCATGGTGATGGTGTTGCCAAGTATGTGGAGATGAGCAGGGTAGATACGCAGTTCACATCACCAAAATGCCATTCCTTGTGCCCCATCCTTCCCCTTTGTATACAAGTAGTTGTTTAACACCAACTTCTGCTTTCAATTTTGTGTGGGTACATACTCCATGGCTGAATATCAGTGAATGAGATTCTAACTGCAACCTCACCTTAAATACAGCTATGGCAGTACCACCAGATACAGATTCCGAATTAAAATCTGGATCTGATACTGGGTCTTGGTTAGCTGCATTGTACCTAATCTACCATGAATTACAAAATTTAGTTACCTGTCACTGTGCGATCATACAAAAAGTCGCACTGAATATGTTGCATGTCATCACCATAACATTTGGTTACTTAATTTACATTTAGTCCATGACCACTACACTGGTGATGGCATGTCAGTTCTACATTTACCCCAGTGCAATATGACCGTGACCAGTGTTAACGTGATGTTACATCCATATGCCGCAGGCAACTGTTTGTAACATCATGTGTAGACAAGCATCACATGCAGTTGAAGTCAAAGGGCACGAATCCTGTTTCCAAATAAATTTCTCTAGTAACAGGGAAGGGAAATGTAAAAATGGGAAAGTTAGGAAATATAACTAGAACTGGGTCTAATTTATAATCTTTTCCCAGAAGACTTGTACATATGCGCATGCCCAGTGTCACTGCTCAGTTGTGAGACCAATGTGTTTTCTTGCATTTGTAGTCCACAGTTTTAAAAAAAAAACACTTCCCCGAGTTCTGCTGGGTTTAAACTGTAAAATACAGCCTTTAGTTGGACTTGGGTCAAAAGAACCCTCCCCGATCCATTTGTGGTACTATGAGTTACTGTACTGCCCCCTCCCTGCCAGAACCCTTCACAAAATGCTGGAACATCTGGGGGAGCACCTACAGTGCTGCAGAGTCAGGACATCTGAATGTTGCTCCACACCATTTCAGGGAGCACAGGACATAACAGTCTACACAGCTACGATATCAATTCTGGACATGTGAATCAGGTGTATGAGGGATATACAGTAAGTGCAAGGCTTTCTTTTGCTCAGTTTGCCTAGTAATACTTGACCTCACTGACTGCACTTGCTTGGGACAGTTTCCTTTTGTTGTCTTCTGTAGTGGTGGGGGGCTCAGTGTGATAGGTGTTTTCCATACTGCACAGAGCATTCAAGCATGGCCTGAAGATCAGCTCCAAGGATTGCTTGGGAAGACTCTTTCAAATAGTCAGCAGTCAGAAGAGATGAACAGAGTTCTTGTTTTGTGTCCACTAATGAAAAAGACCTTGCCCCCCCAAAAAAAAATCACAAACTAAAAAAAACAGTAAGAAGCCCTGCAAACTGCTGATTTTATAAGACTGCTTTCATTTTGTGACTGATGGGACTGGCAGGAAAGGAATTTTCATTTATGCTGCATTTGCTTGATTCCAATAACTGTGTGTGTTTTATATATTTATTAGTTTAATTTGAAGTGTCTGGGGTTGTACAGTGCACCTTTCACTTTGATTGATTTGACTGCAATATAGAAGGGTTTGGGATTTATAATTGACTGTACGAAATTATGCAACTGTAGCTAGGATACAGATGTACAGTATATATTCTTTAATATTTGCATATGTGTCAGGTCTAAGAACCTTGTTGTTTGTATGGTTTTCTAATGTTTTCTTTAGTCCCAGTGCTACAAGGTATTTCTATATATCTTGAGTGAATTTTGTATTGCACTGTTATAAAGTTATGTTGTTTCATGTATATGTGCAGTTTTATGGAAAAAGTTCAATTAAAAGAATAAAAAAATATATTTTTTAAGGGAACTGTAGAAGGTGTAAGTTTGCTCTGGTGTTGGAGGACATTGTGGGTTTAGTGGGTGTTTGTTGTCTTGTCTGCATAACAGACCCATTCCTACCTGGATCAAAATCAGAAAGTATTTTGCAGCTGTCCCATTGACATACAGTGGTGGACTGGGATATACCTTTTTATGGCTGTCTGAGTGAGTTGTACCTTGCTATGGCTACTCACAGCTGTCTATAAAGCTTTGCTAACTTTCTGTTGGCTGCAAAGAGGAGAATGCTTGAGAACCTGTTGAGCAACTGTCAGCTATCTCATGAACATGCCTAGAACACTAACCTAGATGATAACATGGAAAATGTCCTCAGGTTGTTTAGTCTTACCCCCACCCCACTGTGGTGACAAAAATGACAATGAATGAGTTCAGAGAGTAATTTAACTTACTATCAACACAACGTTGTCAATGGAAAAATTAACCTTCATGTTTTTCTGAAAAAAAAAATGAAATTGCCTATATAAAACAGAGTTTTCATGCATCAAAATTATTGCAATGCAAAAAGACAAAGAATTATTAAACTGTGGCACCATTTGGTGTTTGTAGTAACTAGAAAGTATCTCTCTCATGCTCTCTGTATAATGAAAAAAACAGCTGAGCTTCCAATTAATTTGAGTAGCCTGGCCAGGAACTGGGAAAACAAAGGGAGGGGGGATCAGTTACTGGAGCAGAAGGGGTCAGGGTGTGGCAATTTGCAAAACATCACTTTGCCAACATGACTTTCATTAACACTGTATCCCAAAGAGTTTTACAAGATAAAGGAGTACCATAGTCCCATACTGATAAAATGGGGGAATGTAGAATAGAACAGAACTGAATACACTTTCCTAATGGCCGCTTATGCAGCAGTAGTGTTTTGAGGGAGCTCCAGCAGTTTTCAGAGTTTCTGCTAAATTTTACTTATGATTACCTTGTGTACTTACATTTGTTGCATATATCTGAAAAGAGGAAAAACAGACCATCCTCTTGATCTAGCAAGGAGTTTGCCTTGCCACAAATATAATCTTTAGAGAAGATATTCTTATGGCCCAGACTCTGCCCGGTAGTGGAGTGCCACTTATTTTCACCCCTGCCACAACATTCTTCACCTCTAGAACTACAAGGGATCTGATTTTTGAAGTGCTGGTAGAGGTGTTGGATCCTGTGTCTCACAACACAAACAGGATTCTCTCACTCTTGCGTGTTGGCTCTTTTCAGTGACAGCAACAGAAAATCAGGCACAAATACAGAACAGGCATATCAAGAAGAAACTGGAAAATTTTTGAGATTCAAACTAAAGTGGGTTACTCTGGGCTTATATTTGTGCTAGGAGCTGATGAAATGGCGACTTCTTCCAGTGTGACCCTGGAGGGAACAGTTTCCCGATCTACTCAATCTGAGCCTCTGCAACTGATTCAATACTCCTTGGAATTTTTGGGAAAGACAATTGATAGAGTTTTGTACAATACTGGAAAGATAGGAAAGGAAGCAGGATGCAATGAATGCTAAAACTTATTTTCTCCAAAATGAAATAAAATCCACAAAGGAAATATGTCAGACTAGCACAAAACAAATTGACAAAAATAATGAGAAAATAATAGCTATGGACAATAAGGTTATTGCCCCTGGAAGCCACCAATGCTGCTGTTGTGAAACAGAATTACAATTTGCACAGAAAGGTGAGGAACCTAGTGAATCAGATTAGATATCAAAATTACAGGATTGTTGGACTCCCAAATCATTTAGATCTAGGTTTTGACAATGTAAAAGACTTGATGAAAAATATATTCATTGAAGTCTTTGACCGTCCTTCAGAAAACTTACTTTTTATCAATAAGGCATTCAGGCTGCACAAAAGGAAAGTTGAAAAGGAGGTGGTTTGCTTTCTTGGCCAAGCAACTAGAGCACTGGTTCCAAACTACTGATAGGTCTCCCATATGGGCTTAATATGAACAAGAAATTCTTAAACCTAAAACTGTATTAGATCCTATATTTAATTTGCTACCAAGTACTCTTAAACAGCATCCAATTCTCAACAGCATACTTAAGGTTTATAAAAGCATTTTTGTAGAATTGGGCCTATCTGAATTGCCCAAAGAATATTATTCCTTATGGTACAACCAAAAAAAATCAAATTTGAAAACAAAATACTTGTGAACAAACTTTGGGAGGACAAAGGTATAAAAATATTAAAACACATAATTAATCCCATCTCAGGGGTTTTATACTGTTTTCAGGACTTCAAATAAAAAATTCAGTTACCTTTTACTGAATTTCGTACTTACTTACAAATACGAGACTCCTTATAGATGTTTATGGGACCTTATTATCAAATCCAAATGTCTCAACAATGGAATTCATTTCTAAAGTTAGCTGCAGGGAGAGGGGTTGCAGGTCAAATTTATAAGATGATTCTTAATTATAATAAAAATCTCACCTTATCAACAAAGTCTAAATGGGAGAGAGATCTGGGTATGCAAATTTCTCAACAGACATGGAAAACATTATGAAAAAATGTTTATCAAGCAAGTAGAGAAGTCCAAAGTTGTCTAGTACAATACAACATTTTGGTATGCCGACCTGATGGTGACAGCAGCACAGCGACATCCCTTGCTGTCAGCAAATTTGACACTTTGCTGACAGGTCGCTGTTTTGGTGTGCCTGAAGCAGAGGACTGTCTCCCAGTCCTGCACCACCTCCCTGAATCAACTGTGACTGGAGTTGACAATCTAAAGTACAGCGGGTGCAGGAGCAGAGCCCCCCTCCACATGGGGGGTTCAAGGGTGAAGCCTCCCGATAGAAACACAGGACCAGGAGACATATGGGATTTATGTCTACTGCAATTTGCGGTCAACATAAATCCCATCGCTGTGATGCCGATCAGCAAAAGTGTTGTTGAACTGGCATCATAGATCCCCAAATTTTGCATCACTATTATACCCCTAGCAAACTGGAAAAAAATGGGAAAATGCTCTGAGGGTACATGTTGGAAATGTAACAAAGAACATGTTTTCTTACTCCATATGTTATGGGAATGCCCAACATTGAAAGCGATATGGAAAGAAACAAGTGATATCAATTCTTGAGTAGTAAATTGCAGAATATCTTTAGATCCTTTATTTATTTATTTATTTATTTATTTATTTATTTATTTCATGTTTAGGATTCAATGCCTTTGAGCTAGACGCTCGTTTACAAAGGTCCCAAGTCAGACAAGTAACAAGAACTCATCAATGGCAATACACAACAGGAGACAACTGATGACAATACAATAAGATTACATAAGTCACGTAGTGCAAATATTTGTTGTTATTTACAAGAAGCCAGGAGCAAAGATTACAACAGCACTACTGGGGTGTGGCAAACAACTTTTATAATCATAACTAACTTGGGGTCAGCGTGGAACCCAGGCTCAGGTCATTTGTGGTAGAGAATAGTAGCAATCCTAATCTATTTATTTTAGGGGACACTTCTAGTTTACTTCATATAGGTAGAAACAAACAACTATGGATTCTGACTGCTGCATTGAGATTAAAAAGAATTATCTTGGCAAAATGGAAAGAGAAACATGCCCCAGTTATACAAGATTGGATTAACTATATGGGAAATTTGGCAAACAATGAAATAATTAGTTTTGTTATTCAAAATAAATCCTACCAATGATAGAAAAAGGTCATGCTTGAAAAGTAAGCCAGAACCCAAAGAAAGAGAGAGAAAGAGAGCGAGAGAGAGACAGAGAGAGAGAGAGAGAGAGAAGTAGAGTTTTCTTTTAAAAACAAAACAAAAACAAGAATTTGTCAATGCCAGATGTTCACTGCTGGTATTGATGTTGTACTAGTTCTAGGAGGAGATCCCCATGCCAGAAGATTAATATGGGCTGGGCTTGGGATGGGCTGGGCATGGGGGCAGTTATGGTGGAGCAACAAAAGACTCTCATTTAAATCAGATATGACATGCATAAGGCTGAAACTGATCTAGATAGTGGGGGAATGTAGACTAGCAATTTTTGCACTAACCCACTGAGCCATTTAACTTCACTTTCTAATTGCTGTGATACACACACACTGACAATACATATAAATATGTATGCATATATATTACAGTGAGTATCACATAGCAGTGCACTATCTACACACACGTTTACAGATTAAAAGAAAAGACATTAAGGTACCACTTTCTTCTTTTCAGGCTCTGAGGGACATCAGAGGGTGGGGAGTTGCTACTAGACACCTCAATTAAATAAGCAATGACATGCAGAAGGCTGAAACTGATCTAAATAGTGGGGAAATGTAGACTAGCACTTTTTGCACTAACCAAAGAGCCACCTAACTGCACTTTCTAATTGTTGTGATACACACATGCTGATTAATACAAATACACATATATGCATACAGTATATATTATAGTATAACATAACAGTGCACTGTCTGCACACATAGAGCATTGCCCACCCCCACACACAAACACACATACACTGCCTTATATAGGGTATACTGTTCAAACATCAAAGTTTTGACATCGACTCTCCGACATCGAAACCCCAACATTGACAGATTTTTTGTCGATGGTGCTGAAGTGGGGTGGGGGGGGAGTAAGCACCTAACTCCACTGTCTGTGTGATGTGGAGTTAGATATTTAATGTAGGAGTGATGTGGGTGGGTGCAACCCCTCACTCATACAGTCAAGTGTGGAGGTTGGTGTCAGCCTGTTGTGGGTCATTGTTGGGATGCATCGATGATGTCAGCAGGAGTGCATCGATGTGAAGGATTGCAGTGAAATTTCCATCACTGTGGCTTGGTGGAACTATTATATGGCATTTATTTACTTATACATCTAAGCCTAACTTTTGCTGTATTTTGGATAAGCACTGTGTTTTGCACTAACTCATTGTACTAATATACTGCATGACTGGGTAACTAAGGTAGGACCAGGGAGTGCAGTGGATGTGACCTATCTGGACTTCAGAAAGGCCTTTGACACCATCCCCC
This sequence comes from Neoceratodus forsteri, assembly GCA_016271365.2. Lineage (NCBI taxonomy): Eukaryota > Metazoa > Chordata > Ceratodontiformes > Ceratodontidae > Neoceratodus > Neoceratodus forsteri. The sequence continues at coordinate 518,948,342 of CM028137.1, forward strand.
ACAGAAGGCTGATTAACAAACTGCACAGCCTGGGGGTGAATCCTAAGATAGTTTTGTGGGTGCTGAACTGGCTGAATGGCAGGAGTCAGAGAGTTGTGGTAAACAGGGAGTACGCTGGAGAGTGTAAGGTGATTAGCAGGGTGCCGCTGGGGTTAGTGTTCGGGCCAGTCCTCTTCAATGTCTTTGTTGAGGACATTGCAGAGGGACTAGAGGGGAAGGCATTTCTCTTCACAGAGGATACAAAGGTATGCAATAGGGTAGACATGCCAGGGGGTGTTAAAAGAATGATGGAAGACCTTAAAAAACTGGAAAGCCAGACCGGTGGTGCTGAAGGTTGAGCCGCTGGATGCCATACCTCACACTACATGTGCAACCTGGGTTTGGGACTGAGCCCAGGTTGTCAAAGGCTGGCTAGGTGGGAGGGAAGGAGCAGGATTAAGCAGCCACAAGGCAGCTGTCCTCTCCCAGAGAAGGGCTCTTGGCCCCAGCAGTCAAACTGCCCCCAGGTGGAGGCCTGAGGGTAGCACGTACAGGCAGGTGGCAAGCAGAGGGAGGGTGCTGCAGAACTACAGCATGTGTGTGCTTCCACAGGTGCACGCATGGCCGCAGCATGGGGAGTCGGGCAAAGGTGGAGACAAAATGGGGGCATAGACACAATAAAAAAAACTGGAGAAATGGACTGAAGAATGGTAGCTGGGTTTCAATGCAAAGAAGCAGGAAAGGGACTTGGGAGTTATCATCTTGTAGGACCTAAGAGAAACTAGGCAGTTTGATAAGGTAGCTGCAAAGGCTAGTCAGATGCTTGGATGCACAGGGAGGGGTATCCAGAGTATAAAGATGAAGGTCATCTTGCCCCTGTGTAAGACACTCATGAGACTGCACCTGAAATACTGCATCCAGTTCTGGAGGTCCCATCTGAGAAATAACATAGACAAGGTGGAGGCTGTGAGTGGAAGTCAACTACAACGGCACAAGGCATACAGGATAAGACCTATGAGGAAAGACTAGCCAAGTAGATATTTAAAATATTTATTTCATTTAGGTAAAGCATTTAAACCATTTTAAATATTGAATTTTTACAGGATATGCCAGCTGAGATTCGATATATGATATATCGAGATCTCAGCTATATCCTAATAAGAACTTACAGTGTGGTCATGCTTTTACTGATTATTTCTAATGAATTTGCACAATGCAGATCTGCTGAGAGGCAGTTTCAATGTGGTCTTCCTTTTACACATTTTTACAATGTGGTCTCCTAGAATATGCCTAATGATTGCTAAATATTTATCCTGGATATTTCACAGAAGACATGACATCTTATTTTCAGTGGGACTCTACATCTATACAACATTATACTGCATTGCGTAAAATCAGAACATGCTGAAAACAATATCTTACATCTGGACTAGGCTACCCTGAATAAATATATAATAAAAATAGTAAAATCATTACCCCACTGAAAACAAGATATTGCATCTATCTGTGACAGCCTGAGTAAATACAGTGCAAAAAATGTGTAAAATGAAGATCCCTATGAGAATAAGATGCAGCATCTCACCTGTGCTATTGATGATGCAAAGTATAGGATAAGAAATATTTAAAGGAAATCTACTGTAAGCCGAACTTCACTGTGTCACACATAACCAAGACTGATATAAACAAACAGTTTCTTTGTTTTATAACATGTTATATTGCAGTATTTTGAATGTTGTGGCCATGAGGATGGTGTGTATAGTGTGTGTGTGTGTGTGTGTGTGTGTGTGTGTGTGTGTGTGTGTGCATGTTTGCAGTAGCTCAATATAAATATTTTTTTTCCCAAAAAGCATAGTAAAAGGCATAACAAATGATACCATTCCTTACTTGTCTTAGGGGTTAAAGTAGCAGCTGTCTTCTGTTATACTAACATACATTCTAGATACTGCTGGTTGTACTATGCACTTAGATTTGAAACCAGAAAAGGTGGCTGTTTTCAGGGCCAAACGTTTCATAAAGTGTTTGCCATTTAAAGCCCAACATAAGTATTTTTTTCAAATAGCATAGTAAAATTAGTAACAAAAGATAACAGTTCTTTACAGATGTCTTCTGCTATAGTAAACTATGTCTGAGACAGTTCTTATCAGATAGTGTCTTAAGAGGTTAAAACAACAGTGTAAATCTTTTTAGGAGATTTCTTGCTGGGAAAAGGTGACATTTATGAGGCATGAATCATTCTTGAAAGAGAATACCTGCCCAACTGAAGCTAGTAGCAAGAAAATATTTAAATGCTAAGTACTGTATTTAAATATGGAAGTTATTGCATTTTGAAGGGGGTAAACTAATCTCCAGTTTAATAGGCAACCAGTATTTAATAAGCTGTTTCAGTTTCCATTGCTGTAATGTTGAAGAGGAAGGGAGCAGGCAGGCTGAGAGCACATGATGAGATCAGCTGTGCTTGCTAAAAGAGCTGATTTAGGAACGTCTGTCAGCACATTGTTTTGAAGTCCACACACTTTCATGCCTGAACAGTATCATGACCAGGCTTGCTAATTATTGGTCAAGCCCCTTGCAGAGTCTCCTGCATTGGACCACTGTGACACACCTCTCAAAATCCTGTACATAGCAAAATGTTCGACTTGTGCTAGCATTCACGGCGAACATAGAAATGTACTATGTTGTTATTAATGTTTTGATATATTTTCTTTTATGTATCTGTATAATTTTTTTAATGTTCATATATAGTTAATGTTGATACTTTCTGTATGTTACTTGATTGATGTTAACTGGTGTATTTATTAGTATTGCAATTTGATAATTCAGTAAAAATTTATAAAGCAAAAAAAATTAAAAATAAAAGGAGGTGGTTAATGTCCAAGGAAATTCTGCCCCAGTGGGTCCATTGGAACCGGTTTTGAGAGTGAAGAGCACCATCCTACTTAGTTTTGCTTTTGAGTATGATAAAGATCTGTTACTTAAACTAGTCAGAGTCAAAGAAATTCTAACTTGCAAAACGCACAAGTTCTTTATATTTCTGGATTTCACATTCCAGATAAAATGACAATGCAAGAAATTTCTAACCTTCCACCAAGAAATTTTGGAACTTGGAGGGTCTTTCCAGTTGTTAGCTCCTGCAAAACTATGAGTCTCCCTTAAAAACAAAATGTACATCTTTTTTTAATTGCTCAGTTGGTCAACCTTTTGGGTGCACAGTACAAAGAAGGCTCCTTCAAAGAGGGAGAAATCCCCAAATAATTCAGATAGACAGCATTCAGCTGCAGCCTTAGAGACTGAAGGACTTATTTAAAGTGTCTAAAGTGTGCAATATCTGTATTGTTTGAAAGTGAAGAAAATATAACACATTTAATTAATTGTAGGCTATTCAGTAAATAATTGTTGTCTTTTTAATCTCACTTATTTATGGCCTAGGTAACCAGAATAAGATAAATATTAATATTATATTTAGGCATGGACTACCCGATGGGTAGCTGGGTCAGGTACTGTCGGTATCATCTGTTTTTGGAAGGGTAGGGTAGTTTGGGTAATGTACTACCCTACCTAACATAACAGTGTAATTCTTGGTTTGGGTAGTTTGACACAGCTAATGGGTAAAAGACTGGAAACAGGTACTAAAGGGCAGCTGGTGGGGTCCTTCATGGAGCTTACAGCAAAGTAGAAACACCTGACACCGGGCTGACACCTGACTGGTAAGTGATGTCTAAAGGGCTGTGCTCCATCTGCTGTGAGCCTATGAGGCACAGATAGCAGTCTGGAAGCAGTGCCATGGGCGCTCATGGCAGAAAACTTGTATTTTGAACTGATTTTTGAATCAACAGTTGAAAAACCTACGCTACTCAAACTAGGAGTCAGACAGGTGCAAAATTAAAGGAGAAATAGTGGGGGACTGAAACAATCTTGGGGAGAGGTGAAATGATGGTTTACCATGAGTATTGCGACTGAATATGGATGCCATTTCAAAACGGTGACTCATATTGGGTGCTCTACTCATGGGCTACCCAGCAAGGGTAGCGACTGTACATGACTGCTATGGTAGTGGATGGTGACAGGAAGGGGGAAATAGTGAGGGACAGGGGAGGGAGAGGGAACAGGTTTTGAGGGATGGGTGTACCTGCTGCCACTGAGCTAGCTGTGTAGTGTGGTGGTGTGGGTGGCTAGCTCAGGTGCAGCAGGTACAGGGTTCAGGACCAGGTGCGGGAAAATTTTGCCACTGCCTGTGGCTGTGGCACTTAATTTTTTTCCAGTTTAGGGATTTCGCCCTCTCCCCAACATGCACCCCTCTGGAGATGAGAATCCTTATTATAGCCCCCCAGAAAAACACTTTTTAAAATTCCAGATGTCAGGTCACCTGAAAGTATATATCGCCGATTTGCTTTTCAGCGATATACACTCACCATAATAGCAATCGCTATTCTGCGATCGTTATTATGATATAGAACCGAAATGATCTCAGGGGGATGGGTAGGGGGATCAGCCTCAGTCACAGAGGTGGTGCTGGGGAGAGAACAGAGGAGCAAGGTTGGGGGAAAGAAACATAGATAAAAAACAGTGGCAGCTGGTTTGAAATTAAAAAAAAAAGTTGAAAAACTTGAAATGATTACAGTTTGTTAGGTGCCCCTGAGCCCAGTCATTTATTATTGTGTGACATAGTCAGTTACACTGTGTCTCTGCAGCAGAGTGAAATTCTTTTACAGCTGTATTACACTGCTTTTTAGGTGCCCCAAGCCCTGTCATTTATTGCTGTGTAACACAGTCCGTCAGCTACACTGTGTGTCTCTGTAGTATAGTGAAATCCTTTTATGACTGTATTACACTGTTTTTTAGATGCTCTTAAGCTCTGTTATTTATTACTGTGGCATAGCTACACTATCTGTCTCTGCAGCATAGTGAAAGCCTTTTATGGCTGTATTACACTGTTTGTGAGGTGACCCCGAGGTCTGAGCCCTGTCATTTATTAATGTGTGACATAGTCCGCCAGCTACACTGTGTGTCTCTGCAGTACAGTAAAATCCTTTTACGGCTGTATTACACTGTTTGTTAGGTGCCCCTAAGCTCTGTCATTTATTACCATGACATAGCTACACTGTCTGTTTCTGTAGCACAGTGAAAGTCTTTTACAGCTATATTACACTATTTGTGAGGTGCCCCTGAGGTCCGAGCCCTGTCATTTAGTGCTGTGTAACATAGTCAGAAACACTGTGTGTCTTTCAGCATAGTGAGAAAAACAAAGAATTTGTGCATTTATTTTTTATTCAGTGAAAATAAATTACCCTACTCTGGATTTGCTGTTCAAAACATTTGTATGTTGCATAATTCTGTCATTCAGTGCAATTTTTATCAAATTATAAAAATGCATGTAATTGTCAATTGACAGGAAGTACAGAAAACAACACAAATGAAAAAAAGAAGTTTAATTGACAGTTCTCATAATGCAAATACAGCTACTGTACAGTTATCTCTACTACAAAAGTGCCACAGTGTATAAAAAAGGAAAAGCACACAAGCACTCATCGGAGTTCATAGGCAAAATCCATAAGCTGAAACCTGCATGACTTACTGTGTAGAAAATTAGTGTATAACTACTCAGTATTTATGAATGAAAAAAAAATCTTGTGGTAAATCACAACACATTTGTAACTCATTCACCATACCTGACAAGGTCTTTATATTTAAATTGTATAATTTAAATATTTCAACACAATCAGCTAACTACTGCACACATCACTCCAACTAAACATTCTCCACAGAATTATAGATACAGCTATCACAATACACTTGACAGCTGTCTCGTTCCATGTGTGCCCACACACATACCTTAAGGTATTTGCAAACTCAAGATCTCAATCTACATGCGCGGCCACACCACTGATGGTGGGACATACTCTGCTCCAACACATCCATGCACAGATCAGAGCCGTTAAAAAAGACACACATTTTTTTCTTTTCTTTTTGGCAAGATAGAGCAAAACAGAACACAAAGAAAAGTAGAGGTGGAAGCACAAATCATAAAGTGCAATGTTTTATTTACAACCATGAACATAAATCAGACATTATTTTAGGGAATTCTTGCACTGCTGCTTTAAAAACGATCTGGGAGGGGGCATTATTGCTTTTGCCTCTTATAAATAGCATAAACAGATGGACTCATATGAATTTCTTCAAGAGAAGTTGCACACACTACATCTTTTATATTCACAAGGTGACTGAGTAATAGTTGCCCGTATCATGGTAGTGAAACGAGAGCTTCAGGCACTCTTGGATAAATAAATCCAACAGGCCCTCCATTACCTTAAACAATTTTATTATAAAGGAGGCTCCAGAGGTACATGGCTATTGGCCCGATGTTTGAGGGCCCGTAAATGAGTTGCTTGTATCCTTAGCCTTCATGACCCAGCCACTGGACATAACATATTTGCATCTCAGAATATCTGTTCTAGTCTCTGATCCTACTACCAGGACCTCTACTCTGAGTCCTCCTCTTTGATTCTCTACTTTTCTCTCCTGTCTTTCATTGCCTGCTCTCATGGGCACCCAGAAAGGTACACTTGAGGGCCCCTTCTGAAGAATTATAATGGGCTCTGGCAGAAGCAAAAACTCAGAAATGCCCAGAAACAGATAGCCACTCAGTCAAATGGTACAAAACTTTTCATGAACAGCTGCTCCTCTACCTATATTGGGTGATTTCTGCAACCACTGAAGGTGTGGCTCCTCCTCCTTCATGGAGCTTTATCACTTTGTCTGAAATTCTGAAGCTGGGTAGGGATCTTTAATGTCCATCCTCCTATTGCCTGATATCCATACTAAATGTGGATTACAAGTTGTTTTTGGTAATTTGGGTGCATAGGCTGGCACGGATACTCCAGCCAATGATACATCATGATCAGTCTGGCTTATCCAGCAGTGTCAAATGGTGGATAAGATCCAGTGAACTCTCACTTTGATGGAATATGTGACTCAAAGATCCTTTCCTACAGCCTTTCTTAGTCTTGATGCTGAGAAGGCCTTTGGCAGAGTGTTGTGGGGATTGCTCTGAGGCAGCCTGTCAGTCTATAGCTTCCTAGATACTTTTCTAGTTTGGCTGTGTAATGTATACCTTCACTCCCAAGCTCTTATACCACTCCTATATAGCTCCAGTGTGACACTTGGCAGGGGTGCCCTCTGTCTCCTCTGTTGTTTGCCCTCTACATTGAAACATTGGCAGTGGCTCTCTGATGTTATCAACTGGTTCAAGGAATCACTCTAGGAGGCATGTAGTATAAGCTGGCTTTATATGCTGACGGATATTCTTCTCTGTTTGCTTAAGTCCGAGAAAGCTTTACTACCTGTCTGGTCCCTTTAGTAATAGTGCAGATCATTAGCTGGCTTTTCTTTCAATATCCATAAAATGGAAGTTCTTGTTTTGTATTTTTATCTTTCATTCACCCTTAGAGAAGTCTCTCCCTTGAAATGGAGGGGAACCAGATTTAAATACTTAGGTGTCCAGGTATTGAAGGATTTAGGGAACTTAGAATTACTTAATTATGACCCTTTGACTGTGGCCATAATGGAGGATGTTTCTCGTTGGAGTCTTTTATCCCTGTCATTCCTCTCCAAGGTCGAAATGATCCACGTTAATCTTCTCCCTCACATTCACTACTTCTCGCAAACTTTCCCTCTCTTTTACTTCCTGCTATTACTTGCATTTCTGGAACAAATTAATATTTTGATTTATTTTGGGTGGGCACTGTCCCAGGATTGGCTTTTCAGTATTGCAATTATTGATCCAACAAGGTGGGTTAATCTGTCTAATCTCTTTAATTCTGCAAAGACCAGCCATCTTCATATTATCTGTACCTGGCTTCACCTGTAACTTAATCTCCCATGGAAACAGAGTGTACTGAATGGCCTGTACAACACTGGCCGTTCTCTGTTCTCCTCCCCAAATCTGAGGCTAGATTTAACCTATTTAACAACCTTCACAGCCAAAATGTGTTCTGCATGGTTCAAACTGCAGAATCACCTGTAACTATCTTTAGTCTTCTACTTCTGTAGGATGCTGGCCTCAGATGACGACTTCTTCCCTTTTCAATTAGATCAGGCTTTTTCTTCTTGGAGATGCCTTGGCTTGACACATATATTTCCATTTCTTGAGTCCAGGGTAGGGCTTCCTTTTGAACCTCTGCAAACTACATATGGCCTTAGTGAGAGGGAGCATTTCTGGTATTTGCTGGTACGTACCTACTTTCTACACAAAACACCTGCGAGAACTACACTGCCAGATCCTGCCCCCCTTGTTACTGACGTTATTAACAGTGGCAATTCAGTGTACACAATGGGGACATTTGATTGGATATTTTTATCAGAGATTGCGGGGCTTGCTTGGGGACTTGACTAAATCAATACTACTGAACTGAAACTCTAGGTTGGGCATTGACATGTCCTATGATACATGGCTTCGCCATACCTCTCCCAGCATTAAAGGTGACTTCATCCATTAGTTGGTGAAAGTTCACATGGAAATACCCTTCTAGGTTTTTTCGAAGTCCTGAGGTCCTGGCTCAGTTTCTGCCCTTGGAGTTTGGACAGTGCTGGCATCTATGCAGTCAGCCCCTGATCAATCATACCCACGTATTTTGGTCATGCTCAGTGCTGCAGCCATGTTGGCTGGAACTGGCCATGCAGTTTACAGACTTATCCCTCTCTCAAGACTTAATCTCTCTTACAGTGATACTTCTTTCCATCCCCCTATGGGTACCAGTTTTGTGGATGAGCATTAGTTTATGTCGATTTTACCTGACTTTGGATGCATTGGTTAACATTAACAATTGCCACCTGGTGGTCAGTAGTCTTAGAAATTCACAACATAGTGTGTTTGACAGATTCCATTCATGACTGGCTGGGACAATTCTGCACCAGATGGCAGGACTGGATGCAATATCTTCTTGATATTGATCCTTCCTTTGTACCATAACCCTTGCTAACCTGACAATTTTAAGAGATCTGTTTGTGCTCTGGGATTCACAGTATATACTGGGTATGCAGAACCCAACCTACCCCACCTGCTGAGGTTAGCTACAACTGTGTTTTACCTACTGCTACCTTCTTAACTATGAAACAGTGCTGTCTATTAACTGTTTCTCTACTGTGACTATATTGTACATGTCTTCATATTGTGATGTACTGACTCATTTTACTTTATTTTTGTATTCCCTGATGTCTCAATAAAATTTTAAATTTAAAAAATGGACAAGTAGATCTAAGAAGGCCATGCTGTGACAGAATTTGGAGCCATCATGGTGCTTTTGTTTAAACATTGTTTTGGTGCCTATTCGGATACTTTTTTGAGCAATTTGTTCAACATTTATTTACAACATGATGTCCAAAAAAATAAAATGGACTAAGGATGTTACTGAACTCCTTCAGCTGGCAAAAAACAAACAAACAACTGTGAGGAGATGAACAAGATTAGATTCTACCTACCAAGCCCCATCCCCTTGCAGGGTTCTCTGCATCCTGGAGGGGTTTAGGTCCTGGCCTGTCTCTCTTCCTCCCCCCCCCAGCCAGTCTTTCGCCTTCCCCCCACTTTGTGTTATAGCTGCCTTTTTTACACATAGACTAACACTTAGTAACCTTGTGCACAGCCAGCTACTGCTGCTTCTGCCACCCTTAGGTTCACTCCATCTTCTGCCTATACTTCTACCGGGTTGCATGTTCTTGGCTTTTCATCACTATGTATGTCCTTGCTACTTATAGTTTTTTGGACACCCCGGTATGTCACCCCCAATGTCAGCTCCTCTACCTTAGTTGCTCTACTGCACTTTTTATATAATACTGTCTGTTTGTCTTTGATCAAAATGTACTGGAATTTGACTACACGTCACGTCTGAGTGTCACTATATACATTTTTTTATTGTTATGTTTATTGCCTACTCTGCACTTTATGTATCCAAACTGCACTATGTTGAACTTTATATTGTCATATTTTTGTCTGCTCTTCCTATTGTTTGTAACCCATCCCCCCCAGAATGCTTCTGGAAATGAGCTGTTCACAGCTCATGTTGTCTTTCCTGGTGAAACCTTTTCAAATAAATAAAAATAAAAATGCACAAACATTTATTGAATACTCCGGACCTGTGAGCTGCTAACCCCCCTGAAAAATGATGCTGCTGTTTTACCTACTACACAGCCAGCTCCCACAGTTAACTACAGTGATTTAAATATTATAAGTATGAATGTTGAATTACCTATGTTGACATTTGGAAATCCCCTGAAGGCCACGGCTGCAATCCCCGCTCAAACTGAAAACTCAGCGGTGGTTCCAGTCCCAAGATTGCTGGTGTTTCTGTCTGACAGCACCTTGCATTTGGTTAACTCTGAAGCCCCTGATGAGCTGTTAAAACTTACTAAAATTCCAGGGGATTTCAAAATATGAAATTATATTTCTGTATCTCAAACCGATTCTCGGACGACTGAAACACTGACCCAGTTTGAATCACCTCACAGCCTGGCTGCCGATCAGCTGAACACTGACATATTTCAGCAACCACCAGATTTTCTATCTGCTGAGGGTTTGGCACTTTGCATTCTGGCTCTGATACACTATGCAAGTCTCTTGAACCTGCTATACTCTTGCAGCAATCTACACAGTCTGTAGTAAAAAACAATATCATAAGTGACTCAGTCAGGCCAAAGAGACATAGAAACATAGAAACATAGAAGTTGACGACAGATAAGGACCGCAAGGCCCATCCAGTCTGCCCATTTCTTTTTCTATCTTATAAATGTGCCATCGGCCTTTGCTATGTCAGTGACCGATCTATTCATAGTCATTTGTATTGCTCCCTTATGCCTATCCCATGCCTGTTTGAAGCCCTGCACTGTATTCATAGCCACTACTTCTTGTGGTAAGCCATTCCATGCATCTACCACCCTTTCTGTGAAAAGAATTTCTCACATTCCCCTTAATCGGCCTCCCTCTAATCTCATGCTGTGTCCTCTTGTCCTGCTATTTTTCTTATATTTAAACATGTTAGACTCTTTCACCTTGTTTATGCCCTTAAGGTGTTTAAATGTCTCGATCATATCACCTCTCTCCCTCCTTTGCTCAAGGGTATACATATTGAGCTCCGTTAATCTGTCCTCTTATGTCTTCTGATGCAGTCCCTGCACCATTTTGGTTGCCCTTCTCTGGACTGCCTCAATTTGGTTAATGTCCTTGTGAAGGTGTGGCCTCCAATACTGCACGCAGTACTCCAGATGGGGCCTAACCAATGTCTTGTACAGAGGGATTATTACCTCCCTCTTACGACTTGTGATACCCCTACTAATACACCCTAACACCCCCCTAGCCTTACCTACTGCTTTAGAGGTCTGCTTGGATGATTTCAGGTCATCAGTGGTGATGATGATGCTCAAGTCTCTTTCTTCCTTTGTGACTGCTAGCAACTCCCCTCCCAGCCTATAAGTGGCTTCAGGGTTTCTCTTCCCTATGTGCATGATTTTGCACTTCTTTGCATTAAATCCCAGTTGCCACTCTTCTGACCATTCTGCTAGTTTATCCAGATCTCTTCTCATTCTGCCCACCCCATCTGGATCATCTACTCTGTTGCAGATCTTGGTGTCATCTGCAAACAGACAAGCCTACCTCTAGTCCATCTGCTAGGTCACTAATGAAGATGTTGAATAGGACTGGCCCCAGGACTGATCCCTGAGGTACCCCACTTGTGACTTGCATCTCTTCTGACTGTATACCATTTACCACCACTCTCTGTTTTCTGCCAGTCAACCAGTTTGCCACCCAGTTGACCAACTTCTGACCCACCCGAGCCTACCTAGCTTATTTATCAATCTTCTATGTGGAACAGTGTCAAAAGCTTTGCTGAAGTCAAGGTGGCGACATCAACTGCTCCCCTTGGTCCACCACTCTGGTTACCCAGTCAAAGAAATCTATGAGATTAGTTTGACAGGACCTTCCTTTGTAAACCCATGCTGTCTTGGATCCTGTGCCCTATGGATTCCAGGTGTTGCACTATCCTTTCCTTAAGGAGTGCTTCCATAATCTTGCCCACTACTGAGGTAAGACTGACCGGTCTGTAGTTCCCCGCCTCCTCCCTGCTACCACTCTTGTGGAGTGGGATCACATGAGCCCTTCTCCAGTCTTCTGGGACACTTGGATTTTTATGAAGCCCCTGTACCACAGAATCCTTCTGCCTTGCCTCAACAGAATATTAGTGCAGGTCCTGAGGGACAAGTCGAAGATGTGAAGACAGATGCAGAATGTCCATCAGACGATTTGGGTCTTCAACATCTGGTGGGTAAGTCAATAAGTAAGATTACTAATAATAGCATTGAGCTTATACACTGGGTGCAGAAGGGCATGCAGTATATTGTCAGGGGCAGAGAATCAATGCGAGACTAACAAATTATCACCCAGTGCTGTACTGCTACTATTGAAGTGGGTACTGAAGTTAATAAAATCTTGCAATGGTCTCAATTAATATTGGGTGTATCCAAATAAATTTCTTCAATACCGTCTTCCCCTAAAACCAACTCTACCATGGAAAATAAAAAATACAGTCACGTAATGTGCAGTAGCCAGTTATCTGGAGCAGAGCAACCACCAAATGCTCAAGAAGATTGCCTCCTTCTCTCAGAGGTTGGAAAACCTTCTATAGCTCTTGCGAGGGGCTCTCATCCAAACACCAATGAAGCTGTGTTGAGGGACAACATGGCTATTAAAGCTGCTGACAACCTAACTGATAAAGTTGCAATTCCTGTATGGGCAGAAACACTACATAAGAATGTTCTTGTATTTCGATTGGATATGCAAGCAGTCCTCTCTGCTATTAATAATAACTCAGTGTTAAATTTAGCTCAGTCAATAACAAATTTAAATAATAATATGGAAACCCTCTCAATTTGTATGACAGAACTTGAAGAGAGAGTGAATCTTGTGGAACACACATTGGCAGCCTTAGCATACACCATTGCCACACATAATACTCATCTCAAATTTCTTATGCGTAAAGTACAGGACCAAGAAGATTGGTCCAGAAGGGACAATTTGAAATTAGCCAAGATACCAGAAGGCCTGGAAGGGACAGGAGACCAGTGACTGTTCTTAAAAAAATGAACAACAATAGACAAGGGCCGCAAGTATCCTGAAGAACTGATTTTGTTGGATAGAGCAAACTGTGCTGCGCCAAATACAGTAAATGCCTTCCAGCACAAGCAGCCCAATTTAATCCTCCAAGATTTGTGTATATTAAACTTCATAGATTTCAATATAAGGAAGCAATTTTAAGAAATGCAAGAAAGGAGGATAGATTAACATATGAGGGCCATAAAATTCTTGCCTATCCTGATTTTAGTTGCTCCACTATGATTCAGCGCAAAATTTTTGACCAGGTTTTAGGAATCCTAAGAAACAAAGAAATTAAGTATACACTGCTTCCTCCAGCAAAACTTTATTTCTACCTCAATGGTAAACTTTGGTGCTTTACTTCACCTGAAGATGCCGTGAAGGCAATGGAGACTGCAGATATTCACCCTCAAGACATGAGGGTACAAGCATTTTATAAAAGTCTGGATCAAAATTAACCTGTACAGGGGAGCAAGGCTGTATTACTATCTACATCCAAGCAGAAGGAGTTACCTAGTAATAATACAGTAGATTCTTGGTTTTACCTGTGAATTAGCCTGGTAATGAAAGAGATGGGTCAGGCAATCAACATGCTACAGGCAAGGCAGGCCTGTCTAATGAAACCTGAGTTGCTCATCTGACCATATTCTGAAGAAAATGGGCCTTAGGATATACTGTAATGTTCCATATAAACTCTCTAAGACATTTTTAAGAATGAAGTCTCTACTTGAAGGTTGAAGAATTATTGCTGGAGGAAAATAAAAATATATATTTTTTTCTTTCTTGCTCTTTTTGTGCACTGTTTCTCTCTTTGTGACTGATCTTCAGATTTATTACTTAGGACCCCCATATTCAGAGCCAGCCAGATATGCACGTAGACAGATGCACCACACGACAAAAATGTGCTGGCCGGCTCTGGATCAATATTTAAACAGATGGCTCAATTGAGACATCTGTTTGAATATTGGACCCCTGGATGCACAGTGTACAGCAAGCATCTGCCATACATGATGCGGCGCATCCAGGGTGTGGGGCTGAGGACTGCCCATAGGGGAATGCATGGTGCATACTTGTATGTGCCAAAGCCCCCATTTGCGGTATTCATCCCACACATGTGAATGAACCCATTGGGCATGCACGGCGCAAAGGGGCCATTTGCATGCCCATTACATAGATACTGTTGGCAGATAAGGGCCTATGGCCCACCCAGTCTGCCCATTTGAGCTTGTAAGTTCCCTGTAAGTTTTTCTAGAAGTCTGTTGCCCCTTACCCCGGACCTTCAGAATTCCCTTATGTCTATCCCATGCATTCCTAAATCCCATGATTGTTTCAGCCCCCACCACTTCCTCTGGCAGGTTGTTCCACTTGTCCACCACCCTTTCTGTGAAGAAATTCTTCCTCATGTTTCCTCTGAATTGCCCTCCATCCAACTTCATCCCATGCCCTCTAGTCCTGGAATATCTTTTTTGCTAGAAAATAGTGTATTCCTGCACCTTGTTCCTCCCTGTAAGGTACTTGTATGTCTCTATCATATCTCCTCTCTTCCTCCTCTCCTCCAGGGAGTACATATTCAAGTGGGATCATTTGCATGGCTGTGCCTGGCAGAATGCTTGGGGCCAGTCCCCCAAAGCCCTGATCACTGTAGGACATAAAATACCTCACTGATACCCATTGCCATAGTGTAGTGTACCCCCAGCCTGGATCACTGCAAGACATAAAATACTTCCCCAATTCCCATTACCATAATGTAGTGTCCCCCCCAGCTCTGATCACTGTAAGACATAAAATATCTCCCAGATCCCTGTTCTTGTAGTGTAGTGTCCCCCCAGCCCTGACCACTGGCACAGCAATGAAAACCTCAATTCCTGTTCCCTGGTGGCTAGTGGTTCCCCCACCCCCACCCCAACCCAGTAACCAGTAACCTAGCAACCCCCTTCCCAACCCATGCCAGCAACTGGCACAGCCCTCCTTATCCTGACACAGCCAGCCACTGACTGATTGGTACCGGAGTGCATACAGTAAATAGTATGTGCTCACTGGTTGTCTTGACAACCAATGAGAGCATACTATTTACTGTATGTGCTCCGGTACCAATCAGTCAACGGCTGGCAGTGGCAAGGTGAGGAGGGCTGTGCTAGTCACTGGCATGGGTCAGTATGGGGGTGCAGGGTGGTGGGTTACTGCCTACTGGGGTGGAGGGTGAACCACTAGTTATCAGAGAAAGGGGATCAGGGTTTTCATTGTTGTGCCAGTGATTGAGGGTGGGGGGGGCATTGCACTATAGCAACGGGGATCAGGGAGGTATTTTATATCTTACAGTGATCGAGGTTTTGGGGGAACTACACTATGGCAACAGGGAATGGGGTGGTATTTTATGTTTTTCAGTGAACAGTGCTGGGGGGACACTACACTATGAACATGGGGAATGGTGCAGTATTTTATTTCTTATAGTGATCGGGGCTGGGGGGCACTACACTATAGCAATGGGGATCAGGGAGGTATTTTATGTCTTACAGTGATCTGGGCTGGGGGGACTCTACACTATAGAAACAGGGAACGGGGTTGTATTTCATGTTTTACAGTGATCACGGCTGGGTGGAACACTACATTATGGAAATCGGGAATGGACGGTATTTTATTTCTTACAGTGATCAGGGCTGGGGGGGACATGACACTATAGGAATGGGGAGGTATTTTATGTTTTACGGTGATCAGGGCTGGGGGGGTGACTGTGTAACCGGCCCTAAACTGTGCACATGGCACCAACCTACTCTGTGCATAGTTAAAGTAGGATTTAGAAGCATAACTATGCACCGGTGCTGCTGGCCATTTTTATGTTTAGGAAGGGTTTCAATATTGTGATGTGTGGCATATGCATTAGGGACCCCTCATTTGCAGAGGTGCTTCACAATATTATGTATGGCGGTGTAGTCGGGGGTGTGCAGCACATCAGTGACCTTTGAATATGGCCACACCCCAACACACTACACAAGTCCTGGGATGCGCGGCGCATTTCATCTGAATATATGGGCCTAGGATTTTTTTCCTTTTGTTGTTGAAGTTTAAAGTTTTATTGTTGATCACTTAAGAAGCCATTACAACGCTACCTAACAAAAAAAGACATGACCTACAGCACAATTTAGATACAAGAATATAAAAAGTTATATCTGAAACATATGCACATCATATGGGAATCATCTTCCATGTCTCCAATAAATAAAAACACTTTCTTTACATTACTAATTTCATTGTGAAGTTAAACAACCATCAGTTATGTTTCTGGACATTATTTAAGTCATCGTAGTTTGTCTTTTCTAAAATATTCCAGAAATATACAATATGCTGCTAATAAAACCACATTTAATATGATAATTAATTAAACCCTTGAAAACATTTCTCAGTAAGGGTAGTACATCAGAGCACAGGGGGTAAACAACAAGATGCCCAACTTCAGATGGGGAACAGTCAGTCAAACCCATCACTAATTAACAATGACACATATAATTTTTCAGGTACTATCCAGAGTCTATTTTGTCCTGTAATCTCTATATGCATTAACAGAAGCCAACCCACTGAGTCCCACTTTGTATTGACAAGACAGTCCCTCTGTAGGATCCCTATTTCCTCTGGGTGCCACTATGCCATATAAGGTCTAGGTACTGGTTAACCCCTGATTACCAGATCTGGGTCAACATTTCCATTCAGACCAACTTAGGTGTGCAGCTGCCAAACTTGGGAGTACAGGACCAAAAGAGGCATGATGTCAAAAAGTGCAGAAAGCAACAAGTTCTGTTACAGTATATACAACTGGACCACTGGACAATTTTTTGCCCCAGAATTTCTATACCAAATAATTGTGATAGCAAAAGCGGGGATACTTAAGAACAACCCTCTCAAAAAATTCAGGCTAACCTGTTGCACCACTCTAAATTAGAATAAACTAGCCCAGCCAAGAAAGAACAATTAGTTTAAAGGGTTGAATCCAAACCAATTACCCAATACTAACCTGAAAACACTGATACATTTCAAATGAAAGGTTTCCAATTATAGCCAGAAACACATTCATCCTAATTGTGAATACAAAAGCAATATCATCTAAGATGAGCACTAGAGACATTAAATAAACATTTAGTACATAGTAATATTTGGATAATATTGGGATAATTTAAACCAGACAAGAGCTGAAAAGCAGTATTTAAATTAAGAAGTCCATCAGATTATGGAACAGTAGTTAAAATAAATTATTGAGTCCTTGCTCTGTAACTACAGTACTGTAAACATCTAATGGCATCTCTTACTCCCTTATTCAGATGGCGACTTACACTATGAATACTGACAAAAGTAATCAGATATATTAGTGCTTTACAGTCCAAATAAGAATTGTACAGCAAACACTTTTAATAACAGACGGAGTATTAGATGGAACCTCAAAGTGTTTTAATAACCTCAATGGAGTCCAATTAAATTTCAAGCTCTGTGTTATTCTCTGAAACACCTCAAGATAGTCAAATCATGAGTTTGCCACAATAATTTTTTTTTAGCTGCATTAAGTTGTGGACCAAACATAAAGGTAATGACGGCCCATTTTAACAATGGATAGATTCCAATGATCTCGTTACAAGGACTGCAATTCCCAGTAGCATGAAAAATGATAAAATGGGACTTCCACAATGTTCCTTAGACACTTCAGCTAAATCTAAGCAAAAATAGTCAGCAGCATTGTTTTTCCTAATTTCCGGGTTCCTTTTTGCAGTAGCCTTACAGCTGAGAACCTCTATCTTCTAACAAGTTGTCCAGCCAGCCTTGATTCCCACTCACCAGTTCCCTTACCTGTAGCCAGCATCCTACAGCAACCGTTTTTTACCACTGCAGGTTAAAAGTTGCCTCCAGTCAATTATGTTTCGATTTATATTAAAAATATTAATGGGGGCAAAAAGTTTTAATTAGGCAGTATATTCAGGGTGAGAACATGCCATCAACAATATTAGGTCCGACGTTCATATATGGGAAAACCAATGCAGACAAATTGTATTTCAATTGGCAAGTGTTTTTGGGTTCAGATATTAAAAAAGTGTATAACAAAGTGGCTCCATAACTAGGAGTCCACAGCGACATATCTATATATGGAGACTTGGTTTTTAAATGAACAGTTTGATAAGCGGCAATTAATGGTAAATTCTCATAATGTAATAGAGCACACATCTCAGGAGTTCAAGTTACAAAACAGAAAAAAGCAGCCCTTTGGAGAATTTTAAACCCAGAATCAGCTTCCACTATTAAATGTCACAATGGTTAAAACAGCATCTTTATAAAACCCAGGTAACATCAGCTGAGTCTAAAACAGTAAAACGAACACCTGTTGAGGGAAGTACCTCTTACTGGCCTCCGAGTCCCACTATTAAGGCATCCTTGTAAATATGTTTTAACAAAGGTACACAGTTTACCCGTCTCAAACAAATTTTGCTCCCTCTTTTCTTTTGCTTTGGCCAGGAGTTCAAGCCCACTCTGGTTTATATCATCGACCAAGGATGGACACAGATACTCCTACAGTTGATCCAGCACCACAATTCTCTGCCATATCCAGCTATGATGGCAATCTTCTTGTTTCTTCTCAGAGTCAAAACGCTGGGCCACAGAATCCAAGGAGCCAACTGCACATGACCAGCCGTAACTGTAAGAGAGAGAGAGAGACAGAAAGAAACACTCCACTGAGCATAGTAACTTCAGGCATATTATTAAAAAGTCCACTATAGCCCCAAGGCAAAGATGTCATGCCATTTTTTAAATTAAATTAAAGCCAGCATTACAACATTATAGCACAGAAGTGCTCTGACTCTCACGCTCACTGCAAGGTCTCCATGTACCTTCTCCTCCTCTCATATTCACTCTGGCCAACGCTGCTTGCTGATAGCAAACAATTTTGAAGCACAGCCTCAAGCCAACCAGCCGCCAATAAAAAGAAACTCCTTTTGTTTTCTCTAAGAGTACTCTGTTTTTTTTTTAGGTCTTCTGAGCAAAGCAAGTAAAATAACCGAAGTGGGGAAATCCAAAAATGCCCCAAAAAACATGGTGAGGCATGGAATCAGAGCAACACTTCAGCTATCTTGCCGCTCCACCCCCCCACCCTCTTAGATTGACCCAGACTAGACTATTCTCCTCCTGCTTGTTGTTGAAGAGAATTGTAGGCACTGATAATACAATTTTAGTTAGTTAATTGTGATGCCACCATGGCTTCTCCTCTTCTGCACATAGGTAAGTAAATGGGTCTTTCTTATTTCTCCTAGCTATCTTTGTTAATATGGAGAAAGTTGGTGCAGAGGGAAGGTGGGGGTTAGGCCACAAGGGGCAATGGGTAGGGATTGTTATGGATTACAAAAGGGAGTAAAAGAAGCTTTATGTGTTTCGACTTCATGTCAATATTATTTTTTTGACATTAGACATGAGTATGGGATGGGAGAGTGGGAAGAGGAAACAGGTTCTTCAAAAACAGACAAATAAGATAATGGACATATTATGTGCATGATTTAAAAAAAAATTGGGGCATGAACTCTGAACAAAGAATTATAGTTAGGAATGACTGAGTTAAAAATCCTACCATAGAATGTCAAGGGTCTGATGAATAGAATTAAGTTGGGTAAAGTGCTAGATTATCTCAATAGGGGCCATGATAATATCTTATTACTCTAAGAGACACATTTTTTACCTAAAGACCTTACTTTTGTTTCTAGAAAATGTGGGTTGGACTTGGGGTCATTCTATCATGCAAACTCTTGAGGGGTTGCCACCTTTATCAAGAAAAATTCCTTAGCCAGGTTTGAAAAAACATTGACTGATCCTAACAGTTGGTTCTTGATACTGAAATTAGTTTCCCAGGTTTTAGATTCACCCTATTGAATGTGTATGGTCCTAATGAAAATGATCCACAATTTTTTGTAGACTTGTTTTTAGAATTTGCCCCTTTTCCTTCACCATATCTAATTGGGGGGGTAATATTACCCTTAATAATTTATTGGATGGAACACCTCCATCTGGTAATATAGAAAGAAGCGCATGCAGTATGTTGAGAAGTGTAAAGAAAGACGTTTTCTTGGTTGATCCCTAGTGACATAACCCAATTTTTAGCATTCATATTACTCACCTGTATGTAATAGCTACTCTAGGACTGATTTTTTCTTAATTAATGAGTCTTTATTATATACTGTTTCACACACTACATACTGTACCATAGCATTTTGATTTCTGATCATGTCCCAGTAACTATGGCAATTAAAGTACCCAATTGGAAAAACATAAGACCCTGGCCTATGCCTCAAGCGTTAATAAATTAAGAGAATTTTTATTCTAAAATAACAGATAAGATGAATTCTTTCTTTGATAACAACACAGATCAATCAGTGTTAGCCAAAATGCTTTGGGATTGCTTCAAGACACATCTTAAGGGTTCCTGCATTGCCTACTCCGCTTTTAAATATATAAAGATATAGATAAGAAACTGAATAAAAGAAAAAACTATAAAAAAATCTTGAAGCAATTATTATTCATCAACCAACTGATAGTAATAAAAAGCTTCTTAATGAAAACAAACTGGAATATAACTTATTATCTTTGAAAGTAGAAAATGCTATTTTGAAAACTAGATCCACTTATTACTCTATGAGTGATAAACCAGATAAACGTATGACCCTGCAATTAAAAGAAAAAGAAATGGGGCAAAGTAGTAATAGTATTAGAACAACTATGGGAGATGTAACAAACATACTAAAAGAAATAAATCAGGCCTTTTTTATAACTTTATACTAATTTGTACACTTCCAAATGGAATAAATTTCTGAATGCTGCAAACTTTTTTTTACTATTATAGATATCCCATGTATCCCCGCTGAAGTAGTAAATGATTTAGAAAAAGATATCTCAATGAATGAAATACTGTTGGCAATTGAGAGTTTATAGGCTAGGAAGGCCCTTGGTCTGGATGAAATTCCTATGGATTTCTATAAGAGGTGGAAAAAAACAAATAAGTATATATATATATATAATACATTTACTCAGGCATTTGATACAGGCAAATTACCTGACTCATTTTTAGAAGTCAATATCTTTCTGTTTCTGAAAAAAGGGTAACAATCCTGAGCTCTGCTCATCATATAGACCTATGTCTTTGTCAAATGCTGTCTATAAAATTCTATCAAAGATACTGGCTACTCGTTTAGAATCCATTTTACCAATCTTTATCCAACCCAATCAAATCAGATTCATTAAAGGCTGACAACTTACAGTACTACTAACATAAGACGTGCATTTAATTATATAGATACTATGAAAAATACAGATTCAGTGTTACTCATGCTCGATGCTGAGAAGGCATTTGATAGAGCGGAATGGGACTACATTTATAGTTTCTTAGAGAAAATAGGACTTGGGTAGAATTTTAGGAAGTGGATCTCTATGGTTTATCATTTTTTGAGTGCTTCTATTAAAACTAATCTGGATATGTCTCCAGCTATGCAACTACATAGAAGGATACATCAAGTTTGTCCACTATCTCCAGTATTATTTGCTTTAATAATAGAACCCCTTGCAATCAAGATGAGACAGTTGCCCAATATTTAGATTAGCCTCTATACAGATGACATATTTTTAATGCTGTCTGATCCTGTTGAATCCTTGCCAGTTATGTATAAATTAATTGATAATTTTCTGGTGCAACCTCTGGATATAAAATCAATTGGCAAAAGTCAGAAATATTACCCCTTGGCATATTGCCTAAACTGCCTTTCAATATGTAAATACTATTGAAATTGTTAATGAAATTAAATATCAAGGGATAAATCTATCTAAAGATGACCAGAGGATCATAGAGTCAAATTTTAATACCCTTCTGAACACCATTATGTCAGATTTAATAAATGGACTCCATTCCCATGGACGTTGATTGGGAGAGTAAATTTAATTAAAATGGTTGTCTTGCCTAAATTACTCTTTTTATTTCAGTCTCTCCAAGTTATAATACCAGAGACTTGGTTCTCCTCTTTGAATAGAGTAATTGTTAAATTTCTTTGGAAAAAAATAAACAAACAAACAAACAATCAATCAAAACAAACAAACAAACAAAAAATAAAATAAGTCTGTCTATGGAATAACACTTCCAAAAATTCAGGGTGGCCTGGTCCTTCCTAACTTTATATTGTATTACTACGCAGGGCAATTAAGTCAACTTCAAACCTGGTTTAAGAATGAGGAATTAGCTTGTTGCCAGTTAGAACTTCAGATGACATTTGGCAAGATATTATATATATATACACATCATTTAAAGGCTTAATTTCTACTGAACTTCAACATATACATACAACACAATACAATACAATATTTTACACCGCACTTATTATACTCCTATGAAGCTTACTAAAATGAATTTGAATATTTTCCCTGCCTGCCCGAGACATAATATTATCCCAGCAACACTCATACATGTTTGTTAGCTGTACCAGAATTCAAAAATTCTGGAAAGGTATTTTTAAAATAATTACAAGAGTTACAGGGGTTCACCCTACAATAAATTGTGAACTGATCCTTTCTGGTCGCTACACTATCAATTTTATTCCCACATATGTTATAAAAGGTATTCATTCAGCTATAATTATGGCTAATAAAGCTATTTTATTGAATTCGAAAAGTGTAGCACTCCCAGAGTACAGCACTGGATAAATCTGATGACAGATTCAATGAAGCTAGAAACAAATCCATTATTATGTTAGAAAATAAGAATAGGAGAAAATATGACGTCATTTTGCTAATCCTTATCTCTAAGAAAAGTAATCTATAATATAAGGGTACTATCCCTTTATTGGTTAGGATGGAGGGCTCTTGACTCACATGAATATGTATGCAATTATTTAGATTTTTCCTAGCCTGTATCAGATTGTTGGTTGATTATATATGTTCCTGTCTCCTGTACAATATTATTCCTTTGATGGAATTGTTTGTTTGTCATCTATGCATTATGTATTTTGTTACCTATGTTAATATGAAATAACATCTCGTTATCAATAAAAAAAAATTCCAACCCCATCCGTCCTGTCAGGGAATAAAAAAAAAGTCTGTCTCCCTCCCCCAAACTACCTGACTGGTTTGATGCTCAATCTGGCCCATCAGGGAATAAAAAATAATCCATCCCTTTCCCCCCAATTACCTGATAGATCCAGTGTCCAACCCAGACCATCACAGAATAAAAAAAAAACATGGTAATATGAAGGGGGGTGCTATAAGTTAGTTTGGTGCTGTGAAGGATGAAACTAATTGCCTGGTGTTGGGTGGACTTAAACCCTGGTGTACAGTGTAGGGATCATTACTGAAAAGTGTGAGAGGGAGCTGGGTAACCTAGGAGACCATTTCCTGCTTAAGACTGTTGCAACAGCACTTTTTCTGTATCCTCTTCTTGTACTGTATTTGACTTTCTCTTTCCGTGTATATTTTCCCCATTCTCCGGTAGGCCTCTGGTGGCTGTTCTCCCTATCTCTTACTTTGGCTGAAAACCTCTGGTCTCCATAGGTGCACACCCTCCCGTTTCCTTTATTTTCTCCTGATTGTTGGTTTGGGCAGCTGAGCGGTCATGTACACGTTCACCTGCTCAAACGATTGCAATGGTCAGCACGATCGTGTGAACAACCCCATTTAGAGGTTTAACAGTGGGTGAAAATGAATGAGGACTATTATGCTGGTGTCAGTGATAGACTCACTCCCTAGAGCTGAATACTGGTTAAAGCACATTCAGTGAAGCAATAGGCAGTTCTATATGAAGTAGTGTTGTAAAAATAATTGCTGTTGGCAGCCTGTTCTCTGTTCTCTGTCATGGGTTCACTGCGGCTCGCTTGCTACGTTGGTGGGGAACACTGCAGCTGACCCTCAGCTGAAAATGGGTTGTTCGGGAGGGAGTAATAGAAAGATCACTATAAAAAGATGTAAGCAAGTTTTATTTAGACAGGTTAGGTCCCAAGTTAAGGGAAACAGGGTAGACATTGTGCAGCTGCATTAAGAACTTGCCATATCTCTGTTTCTGGGATGCCTGGTATTTCTGGTGAACTTCTCTTCAGCAAGGCACTCCTCTAGCTGTCTGTAGCTCTTTAGAGCCAGCCAGCCATTTCTTCCCTGATTTTATGTGCAGCAGCATGTGGGAGTGGCCTATTGCTGAAAAAGACTTGCTAAACTCTTCTTTTCTGCATTGTTTTTCCTTTTTGTACTTGAAATACTATGCCAATATGCATAATAATAAAGAATGTATGTTGCTATATTAATTTAAATGAAGATAAACACTTTTTGTGCATAGTAGAGGTAAAAGGGGCAGAGCATTGGCTCCCACATGACAGGGATCTGGTATAAAAGGACTCAGATTTCCATTCTGAGTCAATGGTTCTAGGGTACTGACCCTAGCTGTGTCCTAGTTTGTTGCTAGGAAGTATTATACCCAGTGCTGTTAACTGTGGATTGTTCTTTTGCTTAATATTATTTTATTATTTTCTCATTACTAGTACACCTATGTTAATACTGCTGCAAGAATAAATGCTATTTTGTTTGATCCTGACAAGTGGTGAAGCATGCATCATTACCCATGATTCTCACAAAAAGCAGTGCCACTGTGTTATAGTCCTCCCTTTAGGCACTGCATGCAAAAAGTCTGTAAAACTGATGTCGGGTGTGGTGCTCATATAACTACAATGATAATAGTGAGACTGGTGAGACAGTAAGGCCTGCAACATAAATAAAGATAACAACATAAAAAAGCACAACCAGTCTTGTTGGCACCAGTCAAATCTTGTTTGATTTTGGAGTGGGTTCTGATTTTTTTCTTTTGGGATTGTAATGGTTTTGGGGTTGATTTTTTTTTATGTCTGTCATAATACCATTGTCTAGGAAGTTCATTACCTCCTTGCCTAATCAATAGTGTTGACCCTGCCCTTTCTTTTATAGATGGCCTTTGACCACTGGTGCTATAGGAAATTTAAGGAGGCATGCCTGGAGCAGAGATTGGGTTTAAGTGGGGAGGAATGAGGGGGTTAGCGTATGGCAATTTATGGCAATTTTTGTGGGGGGTAGGAAGAAATAGGCTGTTGGTTAAATAGGATCTGCAGCTTATCCTCTAGGTAGGGAAATGGGCAGACTAGGTGGGCCAAGCGGTCCTTATCTGCCATCAAAGTCTGTGTTTCTATGGAGTAGGAGGCTCAGGCAACACCCTTGGAGGGGGATGACACTGGACAAGGTTTCTCCATGCCTAGACTCCACCTTGAGGCAGCACCCAGCATCTATCATGGTAGTGGCTAGTGGAAGTAAGACCCCTTCTGGTCTGGCCAGTTCTACGGAATGTGATACAACTGGGAAATAAAACTGTGGTAATATCTGATTTTATTGTGGATTCCTCTGTTTACCTGGTATACATCATGGAAACCTGGCTGAGTGATGACTTCTGAGGTGCAGAGGTGCAGTACCTGCAGTAGGAAAACAAAGGGTGGGGTGGTGAGGTCATATGTTTCGGATCTACTGTATCCTTGGGCATACTACATTCCCAGTTGCGGAGACCATGTCATTTGAATGTGTGGGTGTTATGTGGAGCAATTATGGGCTGCCTGATCCATTTTGTCTATCATCCACCTAGGAGAGAGGGGGAATTACTGCTGGAATTTGAGGACATCATCAGCAAAATGATATCAGAGTTAACTTGACTACTTGTCCTTGGTGGCTTTAATGACTGCTTAGATGATAAGTCTGTATCTTTTCCACAGTAACTTTTCCAGTTTACATCTCCACTGGATTTTGTGCATGCAGTTGTCTTGTACCCATGAGTCAGGCCACACCATGGATGTCAGGGTTAATTCTTTAGCTTGGTGGGGTCATTGTGCATTGTACTTTCAGCCCAGGGCCCCCTTTGGAAATGATTCAGGACTGGTCACACCACAACTTTGATCCTGATAAGCTCAGGATAATACTACGAGCTTGGAGAGTGCTTGCAGTGATGGTGTCAAGAAGGTGGTAGACAGCTATAATATGGCTGTCAGGACTGCCACAGACTCCTTTGCACCATATTATTTATGCCTTGCAGTCTCCCACTGATGCTCATGATGGTATGTGCATTAGTAACAGACCCTTTGAGCCAAGGCTTGGAATACAAACAAAAGGAACATTTGGCTGCCAGTATAGGAAGTGATATCATGCTCTGTGTCTGCAACTGATCACTCCTTTCATTTGCATTCCAAGCCTCGGTTTCAAATTACCTGCAGCTAAGGTCTACAATGGTGAGCTGAGGTGGCTGAAGCTGCTAGGAAGCAGGTTAGAAGGTTCCCGGATAAGAACTTGCTCTGAGGCTGACATATGGGCCCTGTGAACTAATTACTGTGAGTACCAGAGGGCAATCTCTGTGAGGAAGGCAGAATTTTTATCTGGGATGGTTGCTGTGGGAAAGAACTGATGTACCCAGCTCTTCTGCCCCATATACAGACTCCTGCATCTGCACTGTCTGTGGTTCAGTGGAGTGCTTGATGCACTAAAGTGTGAGGAATTCAGCAGGCTCTTTTGCAACAGGGTGTCAGCCATTAGAGCTGGGATATTTGCAAGTGGTCAAGTTCTGTCTGGCAGTGGTTGTAGTAGTGTCTCATCTAATCTGATACCCTGGGAGGAGTTTCAGATCACATGTTTACAGGTGTCCCAGGTTATAGCTGGGCTACATTTCACTTACTGTAGCATGGCTCTCGGTCTGACCTAGCTGCTTGTCAACTGCCAGGATGCCCTGGGTCCAATGTTTGTTGCTTACTGGCATCATCATATGTTTCCTTGAAGAAAGTAAACTTCCTGCTGACCTGAAGAGAGCAAGGGTGAGACACCTCCTTAAGAAATCATCTTTTGACCCTGAGGTTCCAGGAAATTATAGACATATCTCCAACTTTTGCTGAATAGGGAAGCACATACATTAATACAGTCAAATTGGTCCTTGTACAAACATACAGAGAAAGCAGATGATTTGATAACTTTAGATCACCATGTATGTAACCAGCAACTCCCTTCTATTAGCTTGAGACAGGTTACTAGAGAGCATTCAAAGAGTTAAGAGAGATTTTGAGGGCTGTTCTCTGTTTTTTTTCCCTGAGACAGGATGTCTGGATGTTTGTGCTGTGAGTGGCCTGACTTAGCTAAGTGCGGGAAAATAGAGCATGAATATTCATAGTTCTGCTCTTCCCCCAAAAAGCTATAAAAAGGGGAGGCAACAAATCATTTGGAATTTGAGGAAATTGGAGCTGGGTGCAGAGAAACAAGCAATCCATCCTCCTTGGTTATGACTGGGTTGAGGGGCCTGTGGTCCCAGGGATAGTGGCAGGGTCCCTGGGATAGTGCAGCACTGGTCCCTTCATGCCTGGTCTCCAGAGAAGACTACTAGGAGCAGCTGGGAGGGTTTGAGACCTGGTAAGCTTACCTTGTCTTGAGAGGAGCAGAGACTATCAACACCTAACAAGCACATTGGGGAATGTGGGTCATCTCTCATAGGTGGAGTCCAGAACCCTTGTGGGCTCACTCCCAGTAGGAGATGATGAGAGCTGTCCAGTATACTGAGCAATCTGCAAGTCAACGTTGCTTAATGAAATGCTTGTGTAAGGCCTAGTCATTACGAGTAGTAAACCCCTGACAGTGTATTTGAAAGTTAGGCATCAGGTAATAGATGGCCTGGCAAAGGTTGCGGTTGGTAAGTCCCCAGGAATGGGGTCAGGCATGTTCTTTGGGCCACTAGGCTGTCCATGTGGTCTTGAAGGGAGACACACAAGGCCAGATTAATCATAGCTATGAAGCTGGAGCTGGACAGACTCAGGGGAGATGTGAGGAAGTACTCCTTCATGGAAAGGTGGATACCTGGAATAGCCTCTCAGTGGATGTGGTGGGGGAAAAAACTGTAACAGGGTTCAAGAAAACGTGGGATAGGTATAAGGGAACCTTAGTGATAAGACAAGGGGGGATAAGCCAGAGATCAAATAGGGTCTGCAGTGATACAGTAGCTAGTGAAAAACGAGCAGACTAGGTGGGTCAGGTGGTCCTTATTTGCTGTCAAATTCTATGTTTCTAGCTTTTAAGCACATTGTAGCAATTTAATAGGCTGATACGCTTTCAAATGTATTGTTCTTCTAGACAAACAGAGACACGTGCTGGCACAGCAAAAAGTAGAGGATCTGCACCCAGATGAGACTCCCAAGAAGTGGAGCTGTGTTCAGAATAACAGCTTTTATTACAGTTAAGCTCAAATGTGCTGGCGCAGCTTGCTTCCAGGGTAGTGTTTACCCTGCCTGGGAGAGTGTCACTGCACAACCAGTCTTAGGCATGCCAGGGCTCCATGGACCCCAAAAATGAGGTTAGGGATCCGTAGGGTTACAAAAGATACGTTGCTGTCAGTAATATGTTAGTATGCCCCTTTAGGTTCAGGGGGAACACCTGGTAATGATTATGGTGATGGGATGCGTAACATGCTCCACATTTACATTGAGTGCCATTAGATCATTGTTGAGGAAAGCAGTCAAAATGTATGCAATACTAGAAGTGGGGGTTTAGATAGAGCCCAGGGAGTATTTGGAGGAATAAATATGCAAGGCATGGTCCATGAAGTTATGAAATGTAGTGTGAACAGTGATGGAGTTATGAAGTCATGTCATGAGTCATGAAGGAATATGGCCTTGAAAAGACCTGGAGAGCTGTGTTCCACCTAGGCACTTAATAAAATACATCATGCTTGATCCCAGTTACTATATGGACATTATAGTTTGTGTGTGGTCTGTTGTTTATGGTGCCCAGAGTATGGTTAAGGTGCCCCCAGTTCCCATTGCCTCTGACCCGAGATGGCAAGGTTTCTGGCAGTGGTGCAGAACTGGTGTTCATGGCATAAGGCAGGCAGTGTCCTGGTTGAGATGCCATCATATACTCTAGACATGGGGGGGGGGGGTTAACTGGCCCTTACAAGTAATTTTCATGAAAAAACCTTTCAGGCCTCACCTTGCCCTTCTTCAAGTGAAGTACCCTTCTTTCTAGAGAAGGTAATTGAGAAGGCAGTGGTAATGCTAAATGAGGATAACCTGGAGTGTTAAAATATCTATGAGCTGCTCCAGTCTGGTTTCTGACTTCAGCACAGCACCAAGATGGCTCTTGTTATAGTGGTTAATGATCTCCTCTTGGTAAGAGACAAGGTGACATGGCGCATTTTGATTCTCCTTGGTCTCTCTTCACCTTTTGACACCGTGGACCATCAGGTACTGTTAGATCACCTTGAGTGTTACCAAGGCTTTACCTAGACAGTTTTGCCTGGTGTGAATCACATCTGTCTGATATGGAGCAGAAGGTAATTGTGGGATGAGTCTCATTTAAGCCATCAACTCTGTTGTGGAGTGCTGCAGGGCTAGATCCTCTTTCTGATGTTTGCAGTGTATATGCAACCACTGAGTGAGACTATTATACGGTATAACATAGAGTTTGATAGACAGATGATAGGAGTCTGAAATTGAGATTAAAACTGACAGATGATAGTTATGCCTGTTGTTTGCATCTAATAGGGCTGACTTGGCTGCTGTGATTTTCTGATGGCTGTCAGATATAAATGACTGGATTGACACAAGCTGGTTGAGTCTTTACCTGGGCAAAACAAAGTTGTTGCTCATTGGTTCTGGCTCTCAGACATCGACAATGACAGGGGATTGTGCCATAATACAATCCTTAGATGGTCTGCTTAAAAAGGCGGCTACTAGAGAAATTCTTCTGGAGCCCAGATGTAATGTAAAATGTATGAAGAAAGGTAGTTGGGTATCTCACAGAACGACTGACATCCAGAACTTATGAGTTAAGTTACGTTGTCCATATTTATTGTTAAAAAATCAATAGTTAATAAATAGCAGCAAGCTTAAACCACAAAGCACTAATGTTTTACCTATCTCTTTACGCTTTATCAAGGGTGTGGTCTGAGTTTAGTTCTCAGTAATTATATTCCATTATCCAGTGACATGATCTATTTAAAATAGCCAATCACAATCTTAACACTACTCTTATGTGAACTGAGTCTACTAGTGCTCAGACCACTAAAAACACCACACAGCACAACTAATATATACAAGGCATAATATAAACCACACTTACTTAAAAGAACATTAAATTACACATTTGCTTGAGCCATGCTTATAAATCCTAACTAAATTTATACTGATAGGAAAACTATCTTCTATTCTTTAAAAATGGGACCAGGGTGAAATTTTCCCCCCAGCTAAACTTATTCTAAGAGTATATTGCCATTCACTCTCTTGTTGTAGCAATGTATTATTCCAATCACCCCTTACAACTCACAGTGACTTTTTCTAGGCCCTGAAATTTAAACACACGTTCAGCTCCCTTTTGTACTATATGTGGAGCTAATGCATTCTTAACATCCCTTTTGACAATACTTCTCAAGTGTTCTGAAATTCTTGCCTTAAAGTTGCGTTTAGTTTTCCCTACACAGAATTTTTTGCACTCACAAGTTGCTGCATACACAACATGAGTTGTGTTGTAGTCGAAGTCCTGAAGTGCATATGATTGTCCTGTAAAGGGATGTGTAAAGGCAGTCCCTGTTCGAATCTTCTGGCAAAAAGTATGATTGCCACAACAAAAAGTTCCTTTAGGCAGAGTGTTCCTAGCTGCATTCCATCTGAAAAGAAGCTGCTTGTGATAATGTCACCAGTGTTCTTGCCGCTTCCATGGACCATTTGTGTGGGTGGGGGGCGTACTTGTAATGTTTTTTAGCTTGGGTTCTGTGTTCAATATATACATGTTCTTTTGTACAATTAATTTTATTCTGTAACTCTATGGAGTAAAATCATAAACAAAGTTAAGTTTCTGACCTTGGTCCCTCTGTTTCTGTTTAAGTAAATTTTCCCTAGGTATCTGTTCCACCTGTTTCTATGCATTTCCAGACATTTTTTATCATACCCTCTATTTTCAAAATGTTTAATTAATGTCTTCACATTTTCATCCAGACATCCAACATCTCTTGTGTTCCTTTTAATTCTCCTCAGTTTTCCTTTTGGAATGCTGTTCACTAATGTTCTAGGGTGACAGCTATCAAATCTAAGTAGTGCATTTCTATCCATAGCTTTCCTAAAAAGATTAGTTTCTATAGCTCCTGTTTCACTTTTTATAATACACAGATCAAAACAATTAATCTCATTCAGATCAAATGTCATAGAGGGTACCAGGTTAAGACAACGTAAATAAAACCACACATGAAATATAGCAATGTAAGAAGCGCTAATGGCTCTACAGAGACAGGGGTTTTTACAGCGTGTGGTAGAAACCGCTACCCCTGTCGCTATAGGCTGCCAGCAGGGAAGGTGAAGGATGCCATTGGGGCAGTGCCTGGCCAAACTACTCCCATGGTGGACTGGCCTGAGCACCTGCCTCTGGCAGTGTCGGGGAGCTGGGGCTGCAATTTGGTTCTCCCCATGTCCTACTCTGCTGTGGCTTTTTTTGGCCCCAATAACAAAAATTTTCCTGATCTGAGTTTTTTTTTTAACCCTGATCTCCATGACCCCCCAGAGATGATTATAATTAGTCCAAGGGGTGTGGGGTTGGGGTGGAGCCCCCCTGAAAAACTAAATTGTTTCTATGGTGTGCGCTGGTTAGCATACTGTGGTGATGTTATTTTGCCTCATGCTGCTTTGCTTGAAGCATTGTTGTGGTGCACAATTTTGCCTGTGACATTATGACCCTGTGCCATCATGGAGAACTTCAAATTCCTATTTGTGGATTCTAAATAGGACACAAATGCTGGTAGGTCATCTGTTGCCCCTCCCATGTAAATAACAAATCATCTATGTATCATCTATAAAGATTTATGTGCCTAAAACATGGAAATAAGAGTGGTGTTAAGATTGTGATCGGCTATTTTAAATAGATCACGTGACTGAATAAGGGTATATAATTACTGAGAACTAAACTCAGACCACACCTTGACAAAGCGTAAAGAGATACGTGAAACATTGGTGCTTTGTAGTTTAAGCTTGCTGCTGTTAAACTATTGATTTTTTAACAATAAAATATGGACAACGTAACTTAACTCAAAAGTTCTGGATGTCAGTTATTCTGTGATGCCAGACTACCTTTCTTCATACATTTTACATTACATCTGGGCTACAGAAGTATTTCTCTAGTAGCCATCTTTATAGGCAATTCTTGTTACTTTTTTGGCTTGGCACAGAGAAAGATTGAATTCTTTCCTCGGAATAATGGCTTCTGAAAGACCAAATGAGGTGAGCATAAATGCAGCATATCACTTATTTTTCAGGACAGCCTGCCAACTACTCAGCATACTATCCCTGCAGCAACTCAATGACAATCCTTTAATTTTGAAGAAGGCCTACTTTTCAAAGAAGGGGATACAAACCCTAGGTTGAATAATGGAACATCTGAGAGACATCTCCAACAAGAAGGTAATCAGGAGATAAGGGAACCAAACTACATAAAAGAAGCATTTGTACTGTTGGAAAGAGCTGTTTTAATAGCACGCTGCCTATATTGGCAGCGGGTTACACTATCAACATATTTGGAGGTTAATAGAGCTCCCAGGGGCTTAAGGATAGCAATTTAGCCTGCATTTGGCATGGATAGATCAGATTTCTTAAAAATCTGGCAGACACATAATCTAGAAGCAAGCACAGGGTATATGAGAATAATTCTGTAAGATGCTGAGAAACAAGAACAAGACATCAAAGAAGTGATTATACAAAGAGAAATGGCAGTCAGACAATTTACGGCACATGTAGAATACAATTAATACAGACTACAATTGGATAAGGCAATTAAATATGATCAGGGAATAAAAAAAATAAAGAAAAAAGTTTAAACGAGATCGAAGGGACTACTTGGAAGGAAGACGTTTCTTACAGGGGCAAGAACAAAGAACAGCAATAGGACTCAATACAATTCCAAATCTATCTTATAAACTAGAGATGAATCAGTTAATGATGTATATACCAGTGGCTTAGACTTGGACAACCAACAAGAATTAGAGGATCCTTTTTTAGAGCAAAGGGGGGGGGAGAACCACTCCTCCTCCCCCTTCCCCAAATCAATTGATCCAGCAAGCAGAAGCTGGAGGCAATTGTCACATGAGGGGCAACCAGCAAGGAAGTACGAGACAGAATTTTGGATAGCCTAGGAGAGACAAACCTGTTAACCAGGAATGAGGAACCCAACAATGCATTGAATCTCCTGGAGATTCCACAGAGACTAGTACGATGAAGCCCATGCTTCATTCAGTTCTGTGATGAACTAGAAGAGGAACCAAGGGGAAGGGAAGGAAGAGGAGGATGACATGGACATCAACGAGGATGCTTTCAAGGGAACTGGAGAACTTGGAGCCGATAGCCGAGGTAAATGAGACACTGGCTATAAACATCTCAAATTATGAATTGACTGAAACAGAACAAAAAGTTTTGCAGAAAGGTTTAAATTATGTTCCAGCAAACCAGATAAATGAATTTAAAGCCATTGTAAATCTGTATAGTTTTACACGAAAACTTGACTTACAAGCACAATGTCAGGAAAGAACAGTAGAGCCCACAGAAACGCTTCGAACATCTGAAATGAGTAGCACAAGTGATACTTTTAGGAAGCCTTCTACTTATACAGTATACCACCAAAAAATCCAGCGGTTATGATTTTCAAAAGAGCTTGTGAACATGACATTCAAGAACTGATTGCTAGTAATAAAAAGTACAGATTTTTCAATTGCTCAAAAGAAGAAAAAGCAGCCCTTAAAGTACTAGCAACAAACAATGCAATAGAACCCAAGGTGGCAGACAAGGGTGGTGCTACAGTCATTTTAGACAAAGTTAGGTACAGAGATGAAATGGGCAGAACATTGTCTGATATCAACCTTTATAAAAGATTACCTAGAGATCTGACTAATAATTTTAAGAAAGAAATAGATATCATGCCTCATGAATTTTTACTAAATGATGTTATTTCTAAACAGACATTTGATTTTCTAACTGTACTCTTTTCTGTGAGAGCTTCTCTGTATGGTTTACCAAAAATCCACAAAAATGAGTCTGCCCCCGCCCCGGACATCCCATAGTTGCTAGTACTGGTTCTTTAACTGAACCACTAGCAAAGTACATTGACCATCATATTAAAGATGTAGTGCCTGTGGGACCTGCTTATCTAAAATATACTACCCACCTATTGGATATTTTAGAATGTGTTCAAATGAATAATGAAGAAGTGTTGGTAACAATGGACATTGCATCACTTTACACAAATATTCTGAATGAAGGCGGTATAGAAGCATTAAGTGAAACATTGTTTGAAAAAACTAATTACACACAAGCATTTATACAGTGTTTGCTTCTATTAACTGAAAAAGTGCTAACATGTAACACTTTTATGTTTATTTATTTATTGAAATTGTTTCACCAGGAAAGGCACACTGAGCAACACACTGCTCCTCTCCCGGTGCGACCTGGGGGGAGGGGTAACAGGGGGTGGATTACATGCAGGTTATCAATTGAGTAGCATTTTAAGCAACAGAATGCATATTATTTACACTTTATGATGGTTATAGGTGACTTCAATGAACAACCATGTTACAGATAGGCACATAAAACACTTAGTATACATATAAGAAAAGACTGTAGTGGAGGTTACTCTGATTTTGCAATTGCAGACAAATACACCACTCATAGGAAGCAGCTATCGAATCAAAATAATAAACAAAAACAAAAAACATTAAGTGCCTAGGTACTAAGCGTGTCTGTTGAGCTTAAATACTCCAGTTCTGTAGCATTTGCTTTTGCGTTTGACGGAGTATTTTACCTACAGGCTATGAAAACAGGGATGGGGGCAGCACTTGCCACCAATTATGCTAATACATATATTTCAAGGTGGGAAATTCAAAATGTGCTCTGTGAGCGAAATCCAGTTTGTAGACACATAAAACTTTATAGACAATACATAGACGATCTGTAATTCACATTTGTGTGTGTTTGTGTGTGCATGTGTGGGGGGATGAACAGACGAACTACCAGCATTTGCATCCTATTTGAAAACCACAAATAGGAATTTGAAGTTCCCCATGACATGTGATTTGAATGAGATTAATTTTTTTTGATCTTTGCATTATAAAAAATGAAACAGGAGCTATAGAAACTATTATTTTTAGGAATGCTACGGATATAAATGCACTACTTAGATATGATAGCTGTCATCCTAGAACATTGGTGAACAGCACTCCAAAAGGACAACTGATGAGAATTAAAAGGAACACAAGTGATTTTGAATGTCTACATGAAAATGTGAAGACATTAATTAAATGTATTGAAAAAAGAGGGTATGATAAAAAAAATGTCTGGAAAATGCACAGAAACAGGTGGAACAGATACCTAGGGAACATTTACTTAAACAGAAACAGAGGAACCAAGGTCAGAAACTTTACTTTGTTTGTGATTTTACTCTGCAGAGTTACAGAATAAAATCAATTATATACAAGAACTGGTATATATTAAACACAGAAACCAAGCTGAAAAACATTACGGCTGAGATATTCAGAGCACTTGCGCATGGCGCAACTGAGTTGCTCTAGCGCAAGTCCAAATATGCGCCACCGAGTGATATTCAAAGGGAGCCACAGCGCAGTGCAAATCCCATTGCACCAATGCACAACCACAATGTATACAGTGCAAGTGCAGGAAGCATTCCCATGAGTAAGTGGTGCACTGGCATATTCAACCGTACAGCAAGGCGCAACTCTGGAGCAAATCCCAAGTTGCGCCAGGCAGACTTCAACCAATAAATATAGGCACAAACACACAGACAGCAGATGCTAACAGTGTGCAGAGAGAGAGAGAGAGAGAGAACATCTGAGAGAGAGAGAGAGAGAGAAAAGGAGAGCAAGAGAGAGACATACAGACAGAGAGGGAGAGAGAGACACACACAGACTGATGGATGGAGTGACAGAGAGTGAGAGGCACCCAAGGAGACACCCAGTGACTGAGTGATGGACAATGGCCCATTCATAATGGATGCAATAATGAGGGGTCTGAGGAGGCAGGAGGAACAGCAGCATGGCCGACGAAGGGCCCAGCGGTGGTATGCCTGACATAGGTGGTACAGTGCCAGGATCATGTATGAGAATATCAGTGATACAGAGATAGTGGGCCAGTACCGCCTGAACACGACAGTTCTGAGGCTGCTCTGTGAGCTGTGCAGTGATGAGATGCAGACACCCACCAGACATAGTCATGCCATGGCAGTGGAGACTAAGGTGACCGCTGTGATGTGCCTGATCACCATGGGCACCTTCCAAAGACCAATGGGTGATACCACGGGCATCACCCAGTCGGCCACTTTCTGCCTCCTCACCCAGTTCCTCAACACTTGCCGCCACATGCTTTGGAGTACATACATTTCCCCAACACATAGGAAGAGCATACAGAAAACATGCAGGAGTTCCACTGGGTGGCACGCATGCCAGGTGTGACTGGGGCAATAGACTGCACCCACATTGGCATCCGCACACCACCTGGCCCAGAGGGCCCAGTGTACATAAATTAAAAGGATACCCTTCCATCAACTGCCAGGTGGTATGCGATGCCATAGGGGCAATCATCAATGTGCACACACCAGAGATGTGCCATAAGTTTGGCCAGGAGACATCCCCACGGGCCATCTTGTCGGTGAGTAGGACATGCACCAGGGTGGTTGAGAGCCACAGTCCTTGGGGTGGAGGAGGGAGGTTGGGGTGGGTGCTGTGGTGCGTGTGGTGGCTGAGAGAGAGAGCATGTGGCAGCACAGCACAGCACAGGGATAACCATGTTGTCTTCCACACAGGCGACAGTGCATACTCCCTAAGGCCATGGCTGCTTACCCCCTACCGGTAACCATCATCCCCTGCAGAGGAACGATACAACGAGGCACACGCCAGCATGCACAATATCATTAAGCATGTCTTTGGTATGCTAAAGATGCGATTCTGTTGCCTAGACAGGTCAGGCAATGCCTTACAATGTAGCCCATTGAAAGCCTGTGGCATATTCCTGGCCTGCTGCATCCTGCACAACATGGCCATTGACCATGGAATAGCAGTTGAGGCTGATGAGGGTGACAGGAGCGGGGACGATGGTGGTGAAGGGCTGAAGGGTGGTGGGCAGCTGCCCCTTGGCAGGAGGGACCCTTAAATGGTGCATGAGGAATGGCAGCACTGTGACACCATCACAAGGAAGCATTATGGACAATGCAGGTGAGTGCACTGACACACAGGCAAGGCCCACACAGTGCCAGCACACAACAAAGTGGCAGGGAAGTGCACAGTGGTATGCATGCAGGGATGGGGGAGCACAACACACATGGTGGATCCACTGGCACATGGGCTCACACACACAGACACATGCAGCAATGGCATGTGTGCACACACACACACACACACACCCACCCACCCACATGGTGAGGGATATGGCATGGATCAGAGGCATGACACCAGTGCACAGGCATGACTGGTGCTGAGCTGCTCTCATCACATCCCAGCAGCATGGTCCACACACACAGGGGCATGCAGCACAACACACATGTGTGCCACCACATGTATGCCACACCACCACCACCCACGTGTGTGTATGGCAAAAGCAGAGGATAGCAGGTCAGGGCAGCAGACATGTCACTCCAACTGTGCAGTCCCACAACCGCCACAGCCACATGGGCGACAGCACTGGGGCTGACCTGCAAACGCATGTTGCACATCGGCCAAGGGGTGCATGTCAGACATCCTCCCAGGGGTTGATGTGCGGGACTGCAACCGAGTCCGTGCAGGGGTGGTGAGGCGGCCAAAAAGGCCTGCCCTGGGGGTGTCTGGGATGCTGTCATCAGATCCTGGTGTCCACTGTACCGGTGTCACCAGATTCTGGGACTGTGGGGTAGATAGTGCACTGTGGGGGGTCCTATGTGCATTGCCGAGCCCAGTGGCTGCCACTGACACCAGCCCAGCTGCAATGGTACCGGTCATGCAGTCCATTGATGTCACAATGGCACTGGTCATGCAGTCCATTGCTGCAGTCGTGGCCTCCGACATCTGGGTGAGCCTGTTCATAAGTCTTGCATCGCCCCATCCTGCTGCTCGTCCATCTGGCACACCTCTGCCCGCAGTGCACGCACCTCAGAGGCAAGCAACGTCTGGTGTTCCACGAATGCCCACAGTAACTGGGTGTGCTCCGTCAGCCTCTCAGCATCCTGGGCCTCCTGGTGCACTCGTCGAGCTGGGGGGGTGCCACAGCATGCTGCTGTACAGTCTCCTGTTCAGGTGGATGCTGCACAGTGGGCCATAGAGGGGGCACAGTGCTGTCCGGCGCATTGGCGGTGGGCACCGTGGCACACTGCGCCCAACATCACCTGCATCCTGCTGCTGCTGCCCAACTGTCTGGTGGACAGCGCCTTGCACCTCTGCCACAATAACAGCACCACTGCCACCCACACTGGACATGGCTGTGGCGCCACACACAGCTGCACCGGCGGGGATGGGGGTGGCTGTGGAGCTGCAGGCACAGTGATGGGACCTGCCGTTGCCTGTGTAGCGAGAAGGGGAATGTCGGGCACCACCATCCCTATGCTGTCCAGTACCAGAGTAAGGTCATCATCAGTGTTGGACAGCACCCCAAGCTCGGGCTCTGCACACAGCACCTCCAGGCTGTCATCATGCAGGAACCCAGCTAGGGGTCATCTGACCCCATGTCAAGCACGGCTGCATGCCCAACAACGCCAAGACATGGCCTGTCCTAGCTCTGGATGCCTGTCAATGTTGAGGGGTGGGCATTCCCTCTGCATGGAGGTGTGCTGGTGCTGCAAAACAAAACAGAGTGTTAGTGGGGCAGCATACCCTATGACCCCCACACCCTCCATGCCACAGTTGCCACATGCCACTTTGCAGCAATGTGTGTCCGCGTCCACACATGCTTGTGGCAGTGGGCATGGCCTCAGACACACCTGCATGTCACGCCCACACCAGGCACGCCTGGCGGCTGGTCAAAGTCACCATGAAGTGAGGGTTTGCCACCCATCTGGAACCCACCACCAGGCACACCTGCCACCACCGTGCAGCTGATGGTGGATGCCACAAGCTCCTCCATGGCACGGTTGCTGGCCCAACACTGGTTGCCCTGCAGAATGTCTATATGGCCGCAACCCTATCCTTGATCTGCCTCCTGTCTGTGCCAACCTTCTTGCACTTCTGCAGGGTGTGATGGTGGTGTCTGTGGGTGTTGACGTATCGGGTCTCCTCCTCCCAGCCCACTGCTCGCTCCTGTGGCATGCCTGTGGCACCGCTGAGAATGCCCTCCTGGTCCATGTAGGCCTCAAAGAGGGCATTGCTCTCAGTGGCTGTAAAGTTGGGCCTGCGCTTGTGAGCAGGCCCCTGACTCTCCTCTCCTTCATTTCCCGACATTCTGCCACCTGTGGACATGAACAGCAGAGTGGGTCAGTGCCACCATGTTGCAATGCAGCACTCTGTTGCAGTGTTTGATTAGGCTGCTGTTCATCTATGTTGCCAGTCACTTACCTGAATGGTTGCAATACCAGTCTGTGGCCTGTGCTGTTCTGCGACGCTTTTAAGGTGCAAGGCAAGCAAATCAGCCTGTGCATAATGTTATTGATATGCTAATGCTCCCTACTGCTCAATGCATTGGCTCATGAGGTGATCTGCATGCAGCATCTCAATATCACATAATTGCACCATGCGCAATGGGGTTACACCAGAGCATCTCCTTGGTGCAATACCTGGGCATGTGCTGTGTGCACGCCTGCAGTGCACATGTGTGCAGCACTGACTACATTGCCATGACATGGCGCATGTGGCGCTGGCATGCCATCATGCATGCAATCACTGCCTCTCTTGCACAGCTGCACACTGCATGCAGGGGTGATGACCTGTGACCCATGGGTCGTGTCGTAACCCCATGCCCCCAGTAGGTCCCAGCCTGCTACGCATGCCCATGACTACGCTAAGGCCCTGCACTGCTCAGTGTTCACGCATCTATGTGCTGCGCAATTTGCAGCCTTGTGTATTCTATCGCGCATCCTGCACATGTGGCAGACGGTGCACTGTTCAATGGGCATTTTCCTCTTGAACTCGGCTGCTGACCATGGAGCAGGGACAGAGCAAGAGGGCAGGCAAATGGATGGAGGTTGAGCTCATCAACCTGGTGGATGTGGTTCAGCCCTTTGAGGGACAGCTGTATGGCCAGGTGCCACTCCAGCAGGCTGGGGGTGGTGGTGTGGCACCATGTTGCAGAGGCTCTGGAGTGGAGGACTGGTGTTGGGTGCATGGTGGAGCAGTGCAGGCACCGATATGGGGACCTGCGGTGGAGGGCATCAGACTGCCTGTGGCGTCTGCAGGCCCACATCCTGTGAGGTTCCATACCACAGCCAGGTAGGTGTGCTCATGTTGCTGTTCTGCCCAAGCATAGCACCATGGTGTTGGCATGGCCCGCAGTGGGGTACTTCATCAGCCTGGAAGTACCGCGCATCATGCTTGGCTGCTGCACAGGTAGCAGCTGTGCTGGCGTGTGGGCCTCAGGCCTGACAGGGACACACCCTGCCCACAGCAGACTGTGTTGTGGGGGGCTCCACATGCATGACTGTGTACTAATGTCCACCTCTCTTCATTTCCTCCATGGGTCCGGAGGACCGTAGATAGGCCAGGGTGGCAGCGGAGGTGGTCAGGGTGGCGTGGCCTAGTGGGCAGTAGGCAGCACCAGCTGTACAGCAAGGGACAGGTAAGCATTGTCTCATTCCTTCTCAGTGTCACAGTGGGATAGTGGTGGTGATAGGGCACAGCCATGGCCACCTCTGCCATGCACCTGGACACCTGTGTGTGTCACACAGTCCATTGTGCGTGCCACTGCATGCCATCCCTTGGCCACCATGTACCAGCTGTTGGTGGGGTGGTTGTGCATATGGCTTCCACCATTTGTACTGCAGCACTGCTGTTGCTGTGTGCCATGTGACCCTCTCATTGCGCTCCTGTGGCCACTGCACAGCAGTGTCCACCTCTGTGCACCACCGTGGTGTGCTATGTGGATGGCTGGCATTGTCCACTGTGTGAGGGTCCTCTCCAGTGTCTCCAGGGGTGTGTGCCTCCACTGTCCAATGCGCATTGTGGGTGGGTAGGGGTCCTTAGGGCACTGCTCTGATTGCCTGTCTTGTCCCATCCCCTATGTGTCAGGACTGTGGCAGTGAGGTGGGGCCCAAGGGCACAGGTGAGGACCCAGAGGCAGATCCTGGCTGTGTTCCAGAGAATACTCTGCAAGTGCAGTCCATACAGCATGTCACCACAGCCATGAGGAGGGAGCAGGGGCACCGAGGGCCAGACAGGCATGGACAGCATTAACATGTCCCTGTGTATAGTAGCCCCCTTTCCCTTGCTATTCCTGTTCACCTGCAGTCCCCCAACATCTTGTACAGCCCCTATTTCCTGACCCCATCCTATGTTTTTACCTCCCCTGTCACTTCCCCTGTTACTGCGTTTCTCTGCTGTTTTCAATTTATAAAGCATTTATTTTCCTAACATGCCTGTGTCCGTGTCTGCTTTGCAGGTGGTACGTGAAGCCATGCTGCAGTGGTCAGGTGTTGGTCCTTGGTGTTGGTGCAGGGGGGAGAGTGTGGGTTAACTGTGGTTTCCTGCTGTGTCCAGTGGTGTTTCACGTTGTGGTGGGGCTGTCTCCCGTGTGTGATGGGTGTGTTGTGTGTTTTCAGAGTCACCATGGTGCTGTGATCTGGGCTGGTCAGGTGGTTGGGGGAGTGGGGGTTGCACATGGGCCTGGTTGTCATGCTGGCCTCGTCGGCCCGCTGGGGTGTGGCCATCCACGTCCACTGTTGCGCTCCCAGTCCCATGTGTTCTGGTCACCTGCCTGGGTCATTCACTGCCTGGTGTTGAGCTGCCTGTGGGGGTGTGTGGCATGCGGCATGGGTGTGTTTGGGTCCAGGGCCATGGGGGGGGCACGGTGTGGCATTGGTCATTGCCACTTGGGTGGTGGTCTGCGGGGAAGGGGCAGCATTGGTGGCCTCACATTGGCCAGTGTCCCCACCTGTCCCCTAATTGCGGCACACTATTATGTTATGGGGTGCTGTTATGGTGCATGCCCCTGTTGCACGCCCATGGACTGGCTCTAGTTGATGTGGTGCACATTGCCTCTGTTGGTGGCTGTGCTCCATCCTGTGATGCCCATTGTTCCCTCCTGCTCTGTGCTGGTGTATGCACTGGTGTGCTCTGCTGGCTGTTGGGGTCCTGTACCATTGGCACTGTGCTTTCTTTGTTGTGTCCCAGGGCCTCTTGCATTTGCACTGCTGCCTGTGTTTGTGTGCAGGTTTACTTCACGCTTCCATGGTTGTGCTGGTGCATCTCTGCTTGTGCCATGGTGCATCTTTGCCATTTTCTGTGAGCTTGCGCTACCATATCTGTGGTGGCGCAACTTCTAAATATGGCACCTGATTTGCCATGGTGCATCTGCCTTGGGCTGCACTGGACTTGTGCCGGTCTATAGCGCATTTCTGAATCTCTTGTCCTACAAGTACACTCCCCCCAAAATGGTCCGTACAAGAGGCAAGAACATTGGTGACATTGACACAAGCAGCTTCAAATTAATTATACAAAAGAACGTGTATCTATTGAACACAGAACCCAAACTAAAAACATTACAAGTATGTCCCCCACCCCCACAAATGGTCCATGGAAGCGGCAAGAACACTGGTGACATTGTCACAAGCAGCTTCTTTTCAGATGGAATGCAACTAGGAACACTCTGCCTAAAGGATCTTTTTGCTGTGGCAATTGTAATTTCTGCCAGAATATTCCAACAGGGACTGCCTTGATACATCCCTTTACAGGATAATCATATTCACTTCAGGACTTCAACTGCAACACAGCTCATGTTGTGTATGTAGCAACTTGTAGTAAGTGCAAACAATTCTATGTAGGGAAAACTAAATGCAACTTTAAGGTAAGAATTTCAGAACACTTGAGAAGTATTGTCAAAAGGGAAGTAAAGAATGCATTAGCTCTACAAATGGCACAAAAGGGAGCAGAACATGTGTTTAAATTTCAGGGCCTAGAAAAAGTCACTATGAGTCCTCAGGGATGATTGGGATAATACATTGCTACAATAAGAGAGTAAATGGCAATATACTCTTAGAACAAGTTTAGCTGGGGGGGGGGGAATTTCAACCTAATCCCATTTTTAGAGAAAAGAAGATAGTTTTCCTATCAGTATGAATTTAGTTAGGATTTATAAGCATAAATCAAGCAAATGTTTAATGTTCTTTTCAAAAAGTGTGGTTTATATTATGCCTTGTATATATTTGCTGTGCTGTGTGGCGTTTTTAGTGGTCTGAGTAATAGAAGACCCATTTCACGTAAGAGTGGTGTTAAGATTGTGACTACCTATTTTAAATAGATCATGTGATGGGATAATGGTGTATAAATACTGAGAACTTAACTCAGACCACACCTTGATAAAGTGCAAAGAGATACATGAAACATTGGTGCTTTGTGGCTTAAGCTTGCTGCTATTTTTTAACTATTGATTTTTTAACAATAAATATGGACAACGTAACTTAACTCATAAGTTCTGGATGTCAGTCATTC
Source organism: Neoceratodus forsteri (assembly GCA_016271365.2). Taxonomy (NCBI): domain Eukaryota; kingdom Metazoa; phylum Chordata; order Ceratodontiformes; family Ceratodontidae; genus Neoceratodus; species Neoceratodus forsteri. Next base: position 518,992,120 of record CM028137.1, read on the forward strand.
TGTAATGCCTGACCGCCTTTCTTCACACAACCTGAGATGGTGCTCACTTTCGAGCTGTGTGCATGGCGAGAAACCTGAGAGTTGTGCTTGACTGTGGGCTGACATTTAAATCTTAAGATGTCAGTGGCAATATGGAACAGTTTTTTTCATCTGAAGAATATTACTAGGTTGAAGAGTTACATACCACCATAGAAACAGAAACATCGAATTTGTTGGTAGATTGGCCAACCCAGTCTGCCCAGATAGCCCTGCCTACTTTGTCTCCTTAGACCCTACCTGGTCTCTGGCGACCCTTCCTGCTTATTTACTGATATTCCTCTATATCTAACACATGCATGCTTGAAGCCTGTCATTGTTTTTGCGCCACCACTTCAGCTGGCAGTCTGTTCCAGGTTTCTACCACGTTTTCAGTGAAGAAGTATTTCATCATATTCCTCCTGAACTTCTCCACCTTCAGCTCCATTGCATGTCGCCTGGTTCTTGGGCTCTTTCTTATTTGAAAGGACTCCCCTCCTGCACCTTGTTCACCCCGTGGGGTACTTGTAGGTCTCTATCATGCCCCCTCTCACTCTCCTCTCTTGTAGGGTGTACATGTTGAGATCCCTCAGTTTCTGTCCTCATAGGGCTTTTGATGCAGCCTCTGTACACTTTTAGTTGCCCGCTTCTGGACTGTCTCTACCCTGTCTATGTCCTTTCTGAGGTACAGCCTCCAGAACTGGACACAATACTCCAGGTAGGGTCTCACCAGTGACCAATGTAGTTGTAGCACCACCTCCCTCCTCCTCCTCTTGGTGATACCATGTCCAACAGCTGTCTGGGGGTTGCCCTCATAACTTTTCTTGTCCTACTTTGCCTTGACAGAATTACACTATCCTTATGAAATGAGGATGGCTCAAATAAATCTAGGACCGAGCACTGTGATTTTACTTTCTCCAACCTTATTGTTTATAATACAAGGATACTACAAACTAATCTTCTTCTCTTCCAAAAGGGCTGTCCCTACCATTCTCTCTATATGTTTAGGAAACTGTGGAACAAGTCTACATTATCCCATCCTTTTCTAAACATGGGGCTATGGTTCCTTGTCATCATTGCCATTCTGCTACCTGGGGATATAGAGACAAATCCTGGGCCACCAGATGCTTATTTCTCAGCAGATGACATACATACTATGTCCAAACATGGGCTGTTAATTGCACATTTGAATATAAGAAGTTTGATGTGTCACTTCGTGGAACTGGAGTCATGGGTCAAGCTGTACAATCCTGATATCCTCTGTCTCACTGAGACCTGGCTAAAACCATCTGTTACTGACTCCCTCTGCTCCTTGCCAAATTACTCTATTATTCGAAGGCATAGGATATTGAACAAACAAGGTGGTGGAGTTGCTCTGTACTACAAAAATAATCTGACTGTCTCTCTTCTTGCTATCCCAGATGCTCAGTCGGTATATGAATACTTGCATGCTACCCTTGCGTTGGGAGCCAAGAAACTGCATGTTATCTGTGCGTATAACCCCCCCCAGCGGGAGGGATTGCGGGTCTAGAGTACCTGTTGGGAAATGCCTCTCAGAATTTTAATCATAATGAGGTTGTCATCTTAGGGGACCTAAACTTAAACTGGCTAGGGGCAGCTCCCAGTTCTCTTCAATCTCTGACTCATAGCTACAACCTGCATCAGATGGTAACAGTGCCGACTAGAAGTCTGTCTTCATCACCACTAGGCACACTATTGGATTGGGTGCTGGTAAATTGGATTGAACACATCTCAGCTGCTGGTACTCTTGCTGATGCCTTAACAAACCACTCTCCTACTTTCTGTATCCTGTCCTTGGGGCACGTCCATCTCCTCCACCACGTCTCATCACTCTCACAAACTTTGCTCACCTAGACCAAGAGGTGTTTCTATATGACATCTCCAGAATTGATTGGTCAGAGATCTATCTATCACACTGTTCTCAGGATGCTCTTAACCTCTTCATCACTAAATTCCTTATGGTTCAGTGTAAACATGCCCTAAAGATCACCCAGAGAGTGAGGGGTAAACAAACAAGATGGCTAAACAATGACTTGCTCAAAAGTTTGTGCCTTAGAGATAAACTCTGGAAGCGCTACAGAACATCAGGCCAGCAAACAGATTTCAATGCTTACCGTACGCTATGGAATTCATGTAAAAGACAAGTCAGAGCTGCTACGAGCAAGTACTATAAAGACCTACTGATTAACTCAGCCAATGATCCCAGAAAATTCTGGTCACACATCAAATCCTTCCTAGGATCCTCACAGTCAACTACCCCTGGTGATATGCTGATAAATGATGTGCATTGCAATGACTCACAAATCATAGCTAATTCTTTCAACCTGCATTTCTCTGATCTCTCCCAATATACCTCTTTCTTCGATCCCACTGCAGTGTCCTCCCACTCCTCATCAGGAACCTGTCTGGCTAAGTTGGAAGTGTTGTCCCCTGTGCCTCCTTATACTCCTCCATTCTATTTTAAGGCTGTGTCTAGAAAGGAAGTCCTGAAGCTCCTGAGGTCCATCTCTGATCATACCAGCTCTGGCTCAGACTCCCTTGAACCCCGCCTCTTGAAACTTGCAGCTCCCCTTATTGCATTACCGCTGGCCAAAATTTATATGTTATCACTTTCAGGTGGAGTGGTCCCTGACCTCTGGAAAGCTGCTCGGATCACACCTGTACTTAAAAAAGGGGATCCTAAGGTTGTCATGAACTACAGACCATTTGCTATACTCTCGGTACTGAGCAAAATCCTGGAGAAAATTGTCGCAATTCAGACAACTGACTATCTACTTAAGCACAGCCTGCTCTCAAATACCCAGCATTTCTTCAGAAAAGGAAATAGCACAATGACTGCACTCCTTAAATTCACCACAGACACACTTTCAAAAATGGATACTGGCAATCTGACTGGGGCTGTCTTCATTGACCTCACAAAGGCATTTGACCTTGTTGATCACATTTTGCTTCTCTCCTCACTTCAACACCTGTATTTCTCCTCCTCTGTTGCTGACTGGCGTGAAAGCTACCTGACAAATAGAACTCAAGTGGTGAAATTTAATTCCTCTCTATCGAACAGTACCACCATTAACATTGGTGTACCTCAGGGCTACATCCTAGGGACCCTCCTATTCTCTCTTTATATAAATAACATTGGAGCTGCTCTAAAATCCTACTCTGCTATTCTATATGCTGATGATCTTGTCATCTATACAAGTCCTACTAATATAGACACTATCAACACAACCCTTTCCTCTGACTTTAACAATATCCAAAACTGGCTATATGACCACAAACTGGCTGTCAACACTAGCAAAGCTAAAGCCATGCTGCTTGGATCAGACCCAAAGCTCCGGGATTGCACAACAGCAATGAAGGTGCAGGACTTAGAAGGTAAATTACTGGAATGTGTGACCTTTTTCAAGTACCTGGGCATCCTGCTAGATCAATCTCTTGATCTTAATCTTCATGTACAGTCTGTTTGCAGAGCTGTCAATTCCAAACTGGGTGTTGCATATAAGACTAGTTATATGCTCATGCCATCGGCTAAAATGGCCATTGTGAGGGGGATTCTGCTCCCCACCCTAACCTATGGGGCACCCTTATTTGGGGCTGCTCATAAAACTGACCTACTCAGATGGGATATTACGTATAACAACATATGTCGCTATGCCTCTTCTGCTCCTCGGCTTAAACACCACTGTCAGCTTTATAATGAGCTTGGTTGGCTGTCTCCATTAGCTAGTAGGAAATACTACCTTGGCTCTCTTATTGATTCGATAATTTGAAATCAAACCCCTAGGTGTCTTGCAGCTATGATTGTTCCTCAGGACACACTCCATGGTCTACGATCAGCTGACAAATCCTTTCTGAATTTGCCGAGGTGCCGCACTAGGAAAGGAACTGTTGCATTTGAGCATGTGGCTCCACAGCTGTGGAATTCCCTTCCCCTCGACATTAGACTTTCTAGCTCCCACACATGCTTTAAGAGAAAACTGCGCTCAAATCTGCTGATTGCTGATACCTGTTCCTGCTTTCACCCTACCTAATGACTGATTGGCCATACAATAGTATTTCCTCACCTCTATATAACCCTCTTACTGCCTCAGCCTGTCCTGGCTCCCTTTCCCTGCCCATATACAATCTTGCACTGCAGACATCTCCATTACACTTACATACACTCATATAATCTAATTTCATGGATTGCTCCCCTCTTCCTCACTTACCAACCTTTTCCTTAATGACACCCTCTACTCTCAACGGTTATTTCTTCCTTTTGTATTACCTGTTTTTGTTTTTGTGTACATTGTGCTGTTCATATGATATGTCACCTGATAATTTATTGTCCAAGGTCCTCTCTATTCATTGCACAGGTAGGCACCTATGAACTTATGAATGGTCTACTCTGTATGTCTCTGATATATTGTATCCACTTTAGCTCACTGTATATAAAGCGCTTTACTTTGTATGTTCTGATATATTGTATCCTCTTTAACTCATTGTATGCAAAGCACTTATAATTTGTTATCCTGCTAAGTTTCTGCATGTCTGTACTCTCCCGGGTCGTGCCTGAAAATAGTCATTTTATGGCTAGTGCACTTACCCGGTTAACAAAAGCTAAATAAATAAATACCTGCCCAGCATCCCAGTGGCCTTACCTACTGCTTTGTCACACTGCCCTAACACTTGAGGTTATCAGATATGATTATTCAAAGTCATTTTTCCTGATTAGTGACTATCAGTACATCCTCCCCCATCCTATACTCAGCTTCTAGGTTTCTATGCCCTGGGTTCATGATTTTTCACTTTTTGGCATTGAACCCCAGCTGCCATGTCCTTGACCACCCCTTCAGTTTTCTAGAGTTACTGCACATTCCTGTCACCTTCCCTGAATATTGTGAAGTATACAATTAAGCATGGGGTTTAATGTTTAGCTGCCACCCCTTCAAGAGCACTCAGAACACTGGTTATTGTTAATTGTAACATGGCTGTAAACAAGAGCCTAAAATAACGAACACAGCTTGGATAAACAGCAACAGCTGATCATTAAGCAGCCATGGATTAATTCCACAGTAGAACCATGGTTGCTTGTGTAATACCAGTATGAAACACAATAAAATACATAGCATAGTTCTCTAATAAGACATGCTTGCACCAGCAATTCTATGCTCAAGTACAGTTCCCATGGCAGCCCAACAGATGGCTCTAAAACAGTGCTGTGCTGCTAGCATCATTTCACAGCCATCGTAAAACAGCAGAAGTCCCTGATTTTCCCACCCACCCAGTGGATCACCATTCACAAGTGAAGCACAGAGGGAGAGCAATGCATAATTTTAATGTCAACTTTTGTGTGTGTGTGTGGAGTAGTGGGCATCACTACCTTGGTAAATACACACTATGGTAAAGATGAGCCTGCACCTTCTATAACAGAAAGCAAGAATAGCAAAGACAGAGAGATAAACAAAGCAAGATCAAAGAAAGAGGTTGATTCTATGGGTGAAAAGAAAAATAAAGAAAGTGAGAAAAACAAAAGGATATCAAAGAAAGAGACTAACAATACTAGTCAGAAAAAGTATTTGAAAGGTGAAATTAGTAAACATCATGTTGTTCGATCTCCTGCTGAGCTAGATAATTTAGAGAGGAGGAAAGAAGTGAAGTTAATGCAAAAATAGTACTTGGTCTATGAAAGTTTTTTTCAGATTGGCTCAATTCAGTACATTTGGAAATTGATCTAAAAATGGCTGTAAAACATGGTTAGGTTGTTGGAGGCACTTGGCCTTCACCCTTGTGCCCCAATCCCCCAACCATGGATTACTTTCACAGTAGACCCATCCTTTCTCATGGCTTAATCCTTACAAATGCTGCACTGCCTGGCAGTTAGTCCACGGACAGTCTGTGAAACCCCTCAGTCTGAAACATAGCCTTATGGTGTGCAGAAGTCTCCTGTAATTAATAAACAGCCTTCTGTTTTTATTTTATACATCTGACTTAGTTATTCACATGGTTCAGCAAGAGTAGCGAGAGATAGACATGGCAGACCTCAAGAGAAGAAAAAGGTCCTAGTGGCAAACCAACACCAAACAGTTTCTACCCTTTTACAGATATTAGTGTCATCTTTTCTGGCAAGGATCTGGTCACTTGGTGCATGAATTCATGATATCACACCTCGACGATTGTAAGGCTGTATACCTAGAGCTACCTGGGGGGATCTACCATCTACAGTTTGTGCAAAATGTAGCAGCCAGACTAACATCTGTGAGCAGATCAACTCATATCATATCTATGCTATGTGAGCTGCCCTGGCTGTCAATAAAATGGCACATCACCCTCAAGGCTTGTTTCCTGACATATAAAGCCCTAGATGGACTGAGTCATGGCTCCCTGACAGACATCCTGGCGCTTTATTCCCCTGACTACCCACCCTGCTCCACAGAGCCAAATATGGCTGTTGGTTCCAGGTCCCATTTGAAGTCAACTAGTGATTTGCAGTAGCTGCACCTGTGTTGTGGAACGTAACAACCTTTCCGCATTCTCTCGAGCACCTCAGCAGAGCCCTTTAGAGCCAAATCTAAAATCTATCTATTTTCACAGGTTTCCCAACGTTATTGGTGCATTCACATTTTGTTGAAGTTTTGCATTATTATTTTTATCTGAGTATTTTGTGTTTTATACTCTGTTTTAATGTAAAGTGTTCTGAGCCCTAGGGATGAGCTGCATACCTCTCAACTGTCCCTTTTTTTCAGGATTTCCCAAATTTATTCTCCCTGTCATGAAGTCCTGAGCTGCTTGCTTATTTTCCAGATTTTTAGAATGCCAGTTTAAGCCTAGCAGACCTGTTTAACCCTTAAGCTAACAACAGAATTAGAATGTACAGGAGTCCTGGATTGATACATCAGTCAACAACACAGCAAGGGTTGTGCTGATGGTGGTCTTCCACACTGATAGTACAAAGGCAGATACCCAGCATTCCCTAGGCCCATCTGTTTCTGTAACTGTGCTGAGAGAGAGAGAGAGAGCACACACACATATTCTGCACTCCAATACATTATTTTTCTGTTTAGTTAAGTCTGGAAATTAATAACACTGGATCCTTAAAAGCCTGGAAATTAACGTGACACTGGATCCTAAAAAATATGTGCCCATGTTCCACCTCCGTCTCAAGTAAGTAAATAGGCAAAACATCTGCCTGTGTTTATTTTTTATTGTGCCATTTGGTAGTATGCAACTGAATTTGACATTTAAAAAGCATAAACTAAAGGTGCTTTACATATGTTGTAGTGTACTACATCATGTGATGTACATGTCATGCGATGATGTGGAGCCCTGCTGAATAAAATATGGTGTCCCTGATTTTGGTAAGTTGTCTCTGATTTTGGGGGGAGTGTCCCTGAATTTGGTCCTAGTGGGTTGAGAGGTATGATGAGATGCTATGTAAAAAAAATACCTTACCTTAGTATGTCTGGTGTAAACCCAGTGGTGGGGGTATAATTTTACTTAGCTAAAAATGATTTCTCCCCTGTGTTAATCTCAGATCATCAAATGCATTTACAACAAAAGCTGGTTCTTCAGGTGAGGCTTACATGCACTAACATTGGTACCAAGTCAAACTTTGATTACTTTCTCACTTATCTTGTTTGAGAACTCTCAAGAGCCTTTTCAAAGGGAATCATTGTCAACACTTGAACAGACAGTTAACTGTTTTCACAATAAAGTGCTGAGGTTTGATTGAAATCCACGACTGAAGCATGCTAGGTGTACTCACAGACAACTTCTCTGTGCTGTCCTTAAGGATGTGCTGGTGTGTGTGCTTAGGAATATAACTCATAAATCTCCAGGGAGGTACATCTCATAAAAATGGCAGTCAATGCTCTGGGATTTATAAACTGCATTTAAATTATCAGAAGCACCGTTAGGAATTTTTGCTAAAAGTATATATTTCAGACAGAAATTAGGGAATCAACCTTGCTTGGCTTAAACCAGGCCAGCAGGATTTTAGAGGTAAACAGTAAGCAAGGAACAACTGCTCCGCTCCTTAGAAACTGGGCATAGAGATAATTATGAATTTTCATTGAACATTCCAAATGTCAGCTGGAGGCAGAGAGATTCTATAGCAAGAACATAGAGGGGATTCCTTGTGAAATACACTGGTGAATATTTTATATTGAACATGGATAATAGATGAATCCCTTTTCAAGAAAGATGAAGAAAGAATAAGCCACTGAATTGAGTCCTAGCCGCTGAGTTACTGATTCCCTTTCTTAAACAATACACACCATCCCATGCTGCTCTGTGGCATCTATTTTTTTCCATTGTAGAATAGCATGTTTCTACACAGCAGTAGAATTACTACTTGTGACACGTGCAATCTGGGTTCAGAAATGAAGGCCTGGGTACTGGCCTTGGGGAGGAGGAAGGAGCATCCCAGAGGAAGCTCTCCTCCTCCTCAGGGGGGAGGCAGATCAATAGCCAATAGTTCAGTGCCACCTGGGGGTACCCAAATGATGCAATCCCAGTAATGACAGCCGTGGGATGGGAGACACAGTAGGTACGTCTTGCAGCATTCACGCGTGTTGCATGCATAGTTGCACATTCATGATCCAGTTTCATGAGGAGGAACACAGGAGTAAAACACCCACCAGGCTCAGTAATATGATGCCAGCACACTTGGGTCCCGCACTGCTTGCCTGCCCAGCACAAACAGCCCTGCTGCCACAAGATTAGGACTCCAGTGGAGGGGGGGGTGCCACTCCAAAAAACAACAATGAAAGGCTGACTGGGGAACAGTGGGGTTGCCAGTACAAATAGATCCAAGTAACAGAAGTAAATCAGCACCTCTCATCAATGCTGTAACAGAAGCTAGTAGGATCACTTAACATGTAAAACAATTTTTTATTTCAAATTGGAAACAACACCTTGGTAGCTGGGTTTATTCTTGAGAATACCTCTCCCCCTGCAGATCCTACAGTGGGAGGGTTACTCCATGGGGAGGTAAGTGGGGCTGTCTGGGGTCTGGGATAAATGGCAGTGCTTGGTGGTTGCCAGGTTGAAGCCAGCTGCATTGGGCGAATTAAGGACATTAACTCTCTCTCTCTCTCTCTCTCTCTCTATATATATATATATATATATATATATATATAAAGAATAGCATGTTCACACATTCAGACAACAGTACAGTAAACACCATGATCCCCCACTACTCTGCTAACACTATGGCATTTTCTAGGGCCCCCGTATTCAGTTGCTGCTGTTTACACTGTGTAGGGACCTTGTACATAGCCTCAGTGTTCCACCCACCCCACCAGAGCTCTACCTACTTATGGCATTCCTGGCAGTCTAGTGAACCCCTCCCCACCAAATTCCCATATTTGTTTTAAACTACAAATACAATCCCTGGCAGTCATGTAGATCCTCTTCCCACCAGATCCCCATTGGGTATGGTTATAAACTGTAAATCTAGTCCCAGGAAGTCTAGTGGACCTGTCTCCCTACCTGAGCCTTGTTGGAAGTGATGATAACATTTCACGATCCCATTCTTGGCAGTCTAGAGGTAAACCCCCTGCTGATCATTGTCAAAGCCTCTTTTTCTTCCTGGCCCACCCACCCACCATCCCCACCCCTGCTGGCTCCTGACTCACCCATCCTTCTATTACAGAGCCACCGTCAAGGTCCTCAGATAGCAACTGGCCGTGACCTTCCACTCACCACCTTGGCCATCTGCTGTCTGACTGCTAGTGTACACATACGGTAGACACAGCTGTTTACAACCATTACTAATGGCCATTGGGTGGTGAGGCAGGTCACTGGACTACCAGGGATGGGATTTCCAGTTTGAAATGAATTGCCGATGGGGATCAGGCAGGTGGCTACAGGTGTCACTGACATCAGTGCTACTGAGAGAAGGGGTTATATACCACCATGCATGTTGATAAATGCAGGGTTCTATAAGAATTATCTAGCAGTGCCTTGGCAATCTGTTAGCACTTACAGAGCTCTTTGAATATAGAGCTTCAGCCTGTATGAAAGAGAACACCTTAATTTGCATGGGGGCCATGAAGTATTTTGTGCCTCAGTGCTACAACCGTGCATGGCACCCAGGGACACTTTGAATATGGCCTCCACTCATCCAGACATGCCAAGTCCAGTTAGTGTGGCATTATGCCTGTTAGCACTACACAAACCTTCTGAATATGTGGACCCAAGTCTTGTAATGTTTACCAATGCTCTCTCCATTCTTACATTCTGATATTGGACTGATCCATTTTGCCAGGCCTTGTTGGAGTGATAACAGTATGAAGGCAATCACATGATATGGGATACTGGGGAGGGAGGGGGCGTATATTTTTAGGATTAAAGTTATTGATGGAGAAATAGCAAAAGAGTATGAGGTTCTGACAAGTTATGAAAAGTTCCAATAGTTATCTAAGTTATCTGAGTCTTATAACCTTCACACTTTTGGATGCGTTCTAAGTATTATAGGTATAGTGGCAGCTAGTGAAAAGCTGAGGAACATCTGGATATATCAGTCTGGGCTTCCCATTCATTTCAATGGGATATCCTGTGATATAGCTAGAAAGTGCTGCTTATCACTGGCTGTAACTGTAACACAGTAACATAGATCTGTGATGACGGATGTGTCTTAGAATCTATTATAGTGCTCTAAAGTTGGGGTCCTACAGAACTAAACCCTGGGAGCAGATAGAAGTCCTTCAGGTTCTCGAGTTTGTGCATCTCATGTCCTAGTCCAGCAAACCCAGTAAAGCCCAGGTGCCCCTGGCAGTTTGAATACAGTGGCAGGGGAAGGGAATGTTGTACAGTATTGTAATTAGCCCCACACAGAAAACAGGCTGTCAGCAGTTTAAACTTTTTTTTCTCTTGTATCTTGTCTCCCTCACTGTTGGTTCTCATAGAACGCTCCCACAGCAGGCAGCATGAAGTAATATCAGCCATGTGCTTGGACTGCTGCCTTCGTCCAGTGATCGGGCAAAAATTCAAATGGGGACGCTGTTGTGGCTTGAGCTCGGGTTTCAAGCTTTGGAACACTGAGCCTTCAAGGGAGTAGCATTGGAGAGATCCTGATGAGCCAGGGACAGAGAAGCAAAACAATGAGCAATGGGAAGCCAAGGCAGCTTACCTGGTTGGTTGAAGCCAGTTCTGTTGACTTTGCTGTTGTGTCTCTCCTCTGGTTGGTCTCCAGGCTCATATGGTGGCCCAGTTTGGTGGTCTCTTCAAGCATCAGAAGTGGCAGCTGTCTGGTGAGTCCAGAAATCAGCAGCCGTCTGCTGGCCATGGTGTGGGCTCAGTTTGGCCTATTTGTTATTTTGTTTTATTAAAAATTTAGTTAGGTTCCACGTCGGAGTCTACAGAGGACTGTGGTGGTGAGACAAGAGAAGTGTGAGGAAGTGGCACTAGAATGAGGCTGCAGTTGCTAGAAGAGAAGTGTCGAGCAGAGGAGAGGTCACGTGATGGCAGCCTGAGAAGATGTACCTGCTCTCTGCTCTCACCCACTCAGTCTTTAATTGTTTTATTTTATCCTTTTTCTCAAAGTTCCCAATGAGAAACTGGTGTAGACTGTTTTACCTCGACTAGTGCTATATTTTGGTGGCTTTGGTTCAATCTGCTGGGATGCATACAGACATGAAAACTCTGCTTCCTTGCTACACTCCTCTGCAGACGTCCGAGCAGGAGAAGACTAACAAATGCTCTAAGCAGCAGGCCACAGGGGCCTCTAATTCTTCTCCCACTCCTGCGGCCCTCACTGAAGAGAAATTTATGGAGGAGATGGCCCCTTTACAAAATTCCATGAAGCTGCTTATGGAGGAACTGCAGAAACTCCGCTCCTCTCTGGACTTCTTGAATCAGTGGGTTGGAGATGCTGAGATCTGTGCCTCATCACTGGAGGACTGGCGGAGCCTAAGGAAGATGGAAGATCGTCTGGAGGATCTCGAAGGTCAGTCCTGCTGGAACAATCTGGTGATCATGGGGCTACCTGAAGGGGCTGAGGGTCCCCAAGCCATTTTGTTCATTCAAAAGTTGCTAAAAAAACTAGCGGGACCCTCGCTCAATGGTCCGGTGTATGTGGTAGAGTGAGCACACCGGTCCTGGCTCTCCTCCATGGCTGATTATTTGTAAGCTCTTAAATTTTCTAGACAAGCAACATGTTTTGGCCAAGATCCGAGATCTCAAGCAGGTGCTTTGGGAGGGACAGTGCATATGGATTGCCCAGGATATCCCTTTTTCTGATCAGCAAAGGAGAGCGGTTTTCCACTCCCTGGTCTTCAAGCTGATAGTCGCTGATATTAAATTTCAGCCGCGCTATCCTTCTATTCTTGTGGTGCTCCAGAATGACAGATAGATCAGCTTTAAAACTCCAGAAAAGGTGGTGGCTGAGCTAAAGATGAGGTTCCCTGATCTTTTCAAATGACTCCTAGGTTTATAGCAGGTTTACCTCTCCTGTACGCCTACAGTCGATGGTAAGCTGTTTTTTGTTTATTCTTATCTAAACATATTTGCACCTCTGGCCCTTGTTTGGACTTTTGGCTGTGAACTGGTTGCTATTCCATCTTGTATGCTGTGGGAGACCTTGGATTTTAATAGACCTGCTTTAATGGTGAAGGGTGCCTATATTACGCAGGGACATGCTTTTTGGATCCTGAACCAGTTAAAGGATCTTCTTGCCAGGTTCTGATTGGTTTGGTCCCTGCAGTGAGCCCTGGAACTGCATTTAGTGCACTGCTGAAGGATCAACCATTCTGGGACATAGCACTCGGTGGGCGGGTCTGGCCAGTAATGTGGATGCACTACCCTATGAACCTCTTCTCCTCTAGTAACCCATTCCAACAGGTCTGCTGTGGACAGCTACGGACTCTGATGGGCATGCTTTTCCAGAGGAGTGCATCCTATATTATATGGGGGTTAGATGTCTGGTCTCTTAACCAACTTCGGGGGCTCCCTTTTAGCATCTGAGCAGTTTGGTCCTGGCAACGAGCCCAGGGGTCTGACAGTTGCACTGCTGTTGGGCCAAACTTCTAAGCCTGGGAGTACAGAGTACAGGATTGGCCAACTGAATTGAGATATCCTGTCACGGACATTTTTCTTTCTCATTTTCCTGGTAACCTACTCCACTGGGATTTATGTGTTTGATCAGACTTGGCTCACCTTGGTTCTATCTTCCCGGTTTGATGCCTGCCTGTATTAACTGTGCCCACATTGCTTCCTGCATCTGACGGATGTTCTGCCTCTGTTGCCTATGGCCAGCTGGGCCCTCTCTCTTTCCTTGTAAATTGGCCTGTATCCTTCCAGGATAGACTTTGGGACTCTGCATACTTAGTTCCGCCCTACTCTGGGTGTTTTTTTTAGTTTTCCTCTTCATTCTTGTTATATTAGTGTTATATTGTTATATAAATTTTACTGTTTGAGTGCAGTTCATGTTGTCTTATGGGTTATGGAATGCTCCATGTTTGTTCATGCATTACTGTTTGAATTTATGGATGGGGAGGGCAGGGGCGTGGAGGTGGCAGGGTCTCACCCATCATGGGCTGGTTATTAGCTGGAGATTGATCACTAGGGATAGGGCTCAAGGTGTTTCTGTTGGTGTTTTTACTAGTGATTTTTGGGGTGACGGGGTTGGGGAAGGGGGTCTGACTTTACTTCTATTGCTACATATGACCTCTTTGGGTTATCCTGTTCTATTTGTGCCTTTGACAATGAGACAACATGATGTTCACCCATCTTGGCTTATTTCAATGAAGCTGGCTTGCCATTTGCTTGGGTATTTGGGGGGGCTGTTCTTCAGGGGTTTATTTTCTAACTGGGGCTTTTTTTTTGTGGGTGGGGGTGGGTTGAGGGGCTGGGTTGTTGGGGCGGGGGGTTGGGTTGAGCACTGTTACACCCAGGGGGATGCTATCGCTATTTGTAAGGGCTGTATGCTTCTTGATACATTCTTTGCATCTTTTCTTTTTGTGTAAATGCAGTCCTCTGAGAAATTTCTAACTTGGGATATTAAGGGGGGGATAGAATAAATGTAAATGAGCTATGGTGTTAAAACACTTAAAAGGCGTTATAACCCAGTGTCGTTTTCTTACAAGAGACCCATCTTCCTAAGGAGGATGTCCCTTTTTTTCCCAGTGATTGGGTGAGCCAAGTTTTTGGGCTGGGAATTAGCAAACGGAGAGTAGATACCTCCCTTTCTCCTTGATTCAGGAATTTGGTGATCCAGAAGGCTGGTATTTCTTCCTACATGGCCATCTGGGTCCCACAGGACTTCTAATGGGTACCATATATGGTCCTAATCAGGACTCTCCATGCTTTTTTACAGGAGTTACAGCTCAATTAGGCTCCTTCACACACTTACCTATTTTTGCAGGATGGGATTGGAACCTGGTACAGCAGATGGAAACCGATAGATCTGGCTTGGACAGGAAGGGTCTTACTTCAGGTCAAAGTGGCCTCAGGGAATTTATAGATATCCTTGGTTTAGTAGATCCTTGGAGGGTCCTTCATCCCTCTACCCAGCAGTACACTTACTTTTCAACACTCTTCATACTCCCACATTGATTATTTTTTAATAAGTAAGGATACCCTTCTCTGTCTCATTAATACCTCCATTTTGCCTACGGTTATATCCAACCATGCCCCTGTTTTATTAGAATGTACCATTTTGGGGTGAGGGGACATGGATAAAATCTTGCTGCAACACCCATCTCTTGTTACTGACCCAGCTTCTAGAAGTGCCCTCAGACAATCCCTTATGGACTTCCTTAGACATAATGAGGGTACTGTCTCCAATATGGATGTTCTTTGGGCCACTTTAAAACGTGCAGTGTGAAGTGAGTATATCCATTTAACCATGGTGGTTAAGAAGCACCGCCTTCATTGGGCTGAAGTGCTTCTCTCTCAGATCTGGGCATTAGAACTTTCCCTCTCCTCCTGCTCATACCCTGCGTTGTGGTTCATTCTGTGGACCTATGGAAATTATATTATGAGCTCCTTGCCAAGAAGGCAGAATTAGCTGTAAAGCATACTAAAATGCGATACTTGGAGGCTGGAGAGCAGGCCAGATGGTTACTGGCACTTCATTTGAAGCAAATGGACTTAGCACAGGCTATTCCTGGCCTCTGGTCCTCTCTCCAAGATCCTGTCCTCACCCAGCCCCGAGATATTGCTAGCATCTTTCAGCAATACTATAACTCTCTCTACTGCAAGGACGCTTCTCCCCTGACCACTACTCAGGCTAACGGTAAATTACTTAGACCCCCTTTCCCTTCCCACTCTCTTGCCACAACAGCAGGTCCTTTTAATGGCCCCTATACTGGAGCTGGAGGTTAGACAGGCCATTACAAGTCTCCTGAAGGGAAAAGCCCCTGGCCCCGATGGTTTTCTGAACACCTTCTATGCTACTTACATTGATAGTCCAGCCCTCTTTCTTACACATCTCTTTAATCATTTTCTTTCTTCTGATATTTCAGATGCTTCCTTCACTCAGGCCTGGATATCTCTTATACTCAAACCGGGCAAGGACCCTCTCATGCCAGGTAGCTACCACCTGAATTCTCTCCTAAATACTGATTTCAAAATTTTGGCAAAGTGCCTAGCAAATAGATTGTTCTAGGTATGGACAGGTTTGGTGTCACTGGAACAGGTGGGTTTTATGGCTGGACGCCATTCCAGCGATCACGTTCATAAGCTGCTACATTTGATCTCTGTGTCCGGGGTCTCCAGGCCCTTTCTGTTTTTGGTTTTAGAAAAGTTTGGTTTCCCCCAAAATTTTTGCTCCTGGCTTAAGGTCTTATACCACAATCCCACAGCTAGGATTCATTATAATGGAGTATTGTTGGCCCCGGTGCTACTTCAGAAGGTACTAGAAAGGGTTGCCCCTTATCCCCTTTCCTCTTCAGTTTGTACCTGGAGCCCCTCATCTGGCAGATACAAATGCACCAGATGTTCTGGGAATTCAGGTGGGGGTCTCCAGATAAAAACTTTCAGCTTATGCTGATGATCTTTTATTACACCTGGAGTCCCCTACTTCCTCCCTCCCTGTGGTGCTGAAGGAAATACAAGAGTTTTCTGTGATTTCAAGATACTGGCTTGATCCTGATAAATCCCAAGTGATGCCATTAAACAATCTGGTATTTAAGCAATAAATATTAAATCTGGGTCTGGGTTGGGTGCCCGAGGCAGCCACCTATCTTGGCATTTAAGGGCGTGTCACCAAGATCAGATCAGTTCCAGTACAATAGCTTCTTCTTGCTGATTTTACATTGTTTCTTGTGGATTTTACTTGGTAGAAGGTTCTTTCTTTCTAAGGGGCTAACAGGATATTGTTTTGGGGCTGTTGGAATTTTGAAACCTATTTTGGTGGCTATAAGTGGGCTTATTTGTTTGATGTTTCACTGTGTAGCAGGCTGTGTTCGGGGAGGCCTATTTCTTCTGATTTAAAGCCTATTTGGTGTGATTTTATTGGGGCTGTTTTTTTCAATTGGAGACCTATATCTACTAATTTCAAGCCTAATTTGTTGTGTTGTTGGTGAGGCTGTTTGAATTGGAGACTTGTTTCTTTTGGTAGCAAACCTATTTTTTGTGCTTTGAGTGGAATTGTGATTGCATTTTGCTGGCTTCACTAGCTGCAAAGTCTAGTGCATAGTGGGGGAAGGCTGCTACTGTTCTGACTGGGGGCCTTAGCTACCTGATTGCTTTTGGAAGGCACAGGCTGGTCCCACCCTTCCCAGGTCCATGATTTCCTTTATATCAGGGGTTCTGACATCACTTCTCCAAAAGAGCAAAGGACATGTACCTGTCACAGCAGAAGCAGACATCCAAGAAAGGAACAGCAGCGAGTGAAGAGGTGACTGCTATCTCAGTGGAAGGGAAGTAACTGCAAAACAAGGAGCTTTCATTGTTACTTCTTTGCTCTGGTATTTGCATTGTGGAAAGAAAGAGTAGGAGTTTGAAGAAGATTATGCAATAGTTACTTAAAGTCTCTTTTTGGGTGTGGACAGGAAGGATAGGAATGTAAAAAGCAGTTACTCAATATATCTAGACATGTACGACAAAGGGGGTAAGAGAAATTAAGAAAAGGAGAAGAATCTTTTACACTGATAGAGGAGGGAGAGGGGAGACTTGGGGGAGTGTTTGGTGTCCTTCGTCTGGAAGGGTGGGTGTTGCTGGTGGGCAACGAGAGCAATGGGTAGGGTGGTAGGCTACAACATCTGCGGTGCACCAATCTTTCTAAAAATTGCCTGGAGGGTTGGGGGATGTTTAGTGTGCAACCACATAGAGAAACTTAGAAAGGAGATTGAGGGTCTGCAGGAGGAATTAAGACAGGCAAGGCAGACTGGATGTGGGTTTAGCCCAATACTGGAGGGAGGGAGGATGGGAGATGAGGCAGGGCAATTTGAACCGACAGTGGTGAGGAGAGGGTCAGAAGAAGGGAAGCGGAGACAAAGGGACCCAGACCAGGAAGAATGATTGTTGGGGAAACTAGGTCAGGAGACAAAACACAAATGGAAGGAGGAGACAGGGACTTGTTAGGGTAAGAGAAGAAGTGGCAACAGTCATGGAGTGGAAAGGAGGGAACAGGTTACTATAAAGAGAGAGGAAGCGGGCATTTGTGAAGGGTCTTCAGAAAATAGTTTTGCACTGCTAGAGGGGAAGAAGGAGGAGGGAGGTGATGCAATTGGAGGAGTAATTGATAAATGCCTGGACCAAACCAGAGTGGGGGGGGAAGTTCTGCTGGGAGAATTGCAACAGGGTCAAAAGGGTGCAATGATGTGCAGAAGGTAGAAGAGAAGCCAGGAACGAGAGATGGAGATGAATGGAAGCAAGCAGGGAGTAAGAGGGGTGGAATCTATACTAAGAGGAGTCAGGTGGGGTAGCAAGGGGGAGAGGCATAGTCGCATTTGGGTGGAGGCCATGCCAGGAATGACAGTGGAAAGGATGGGCAGTCTGTTCTGAAATATGCTAGAAGGGGTAGGGACAAGCCTCATTTAATTATACATCTTGGAGCGAATAACCTGGTTGACAAGACAGTAGATATAGTCCAGAGGAGGTTTGAGGAACTAGGACAATTATGTGAGAGGGCAGGAAGATCAGTAACTTTTTCAGAGATACTTCCAGTGCCCAAGGCAAGCACAACAACAAAGCTGAGAATAGAGGAATTTAATGGATGGCTAAGAACCTGGTGTCATGCTAAAGGGTATGGGCTGTTGGGGGGGGGGAGGGACCTGACAGGACAGTAGTCTCTATGCCAAGGACAGACTACACTTGAGTGAGAAGGGAAAGAAAGTGTTGAAACAGAGAATGGAGGAGTGCATAGAGGAAGTTGGGAGTTTAAACTAGGAGCGGGGGGGTGGCAAGTGAGCAAGAGACATGCAGAGATCACAGGTTGGGAAACCATATGAGCTTACCCCCATAACAGTGACAAAGGACAAATGGCAAGTACTGTTGGTGATGCTAGGAAAGGAGGGCAGGATGGGAGGGGGATGAAAGGGTGGAATGTGGTTACCCTTAATGCTAGGAGCCTTGGGAGGAAAATTGCAGAGTTACAGCAGCTCATGGCAGAGGGAGAGGTGGATATTGCAGCCATCACAGAAACATGGGCCACCCAATACAAAGACTGGGACCTGTCTGTACCAGGGTACAGGTTATTTCATAGGGACAGGGTGATTGGGAAAGGGGGGGGGTGGCACTTTATGTGAAGGAAGGACTGAAATGTGTAAGGGAGGAAGGCAAGGAGGGTAGTACAGAGTCACTTTGGATGCAAATCCAAGATCCCAAGAATAGGATTTTCAGCATGGGAGTGGTGTACAAGCCACCCTCTTAGATGGAGGAGTTAGACAGGGAACTAGCAAGACAGATCAGGAGGATCTGCGAGACGGGTAGTGTGGTGATTATGGGGGGCTTCAACATGTCAGGAGTGGACTGGAGTACCCCAACAACCAGGAATAGAATGGAGCAGGTACTGCTTGATGCCTTCCAGGACAGCTTCCTGCAGCAAATGGTCAGTGAACCAACCAGGTTAGGGAATACCCTTGACATTGTGCTGGCAAATGGGGAGTTTGTGAGAAAACTTATGGTGGAAGAATCGCTGTCAGGGAGTGACCACCACTCCGTATGGCTACATTGGATATGGGCAAGGAAAGACTGGAATCTGGC
This sequence comes from Neoceratodus forsteri, assembly GCA_016271365.2. Classification (NCBI taxonomy): domain Eukaryota; kingdom Metazoa; phylum Chordata; order Ceratodontiformes; family Ceratodontidae; genus Neoceratodus; species Neoceratodus forsteri. Next base: position 519,011,287 of record CM028137.1, read on the forward strand.
AGAAGAGTGCTGGAATTCAGAAGGGCCAACTTTGGGAGGATGGAGGAAGTGGTAAAAGGGTACCTAGCCAGAATTCAACCTAGTATGGGCACTAACCAGAGGTAGGAGCTCAAAAAGCTTTGTATAGTGGAGGCAACCAAAACCTTCTGCACGGCCCAGAGCAAGAAGGCTAGGGCTAAGAAACTGAGCTGGTTGAGCAAGGAGGTCATGGAAAAGATAAGGAGGGAAAAAGCTGCCTTTAGGAGGTACAAGAAAACAGCGAGGGGGGGGGACAGGGAGGAGTACCTGATGGAATTGAAGGAGGTTACACGAGCAGAAAGGGGAGCCAAGGCATCTACGGAGCTCAGGCTGGCACAAAGCATTAAGAAGGGGAGAAGGACTTTTTTAGGTACTTCAGGGAGAAAAGGAGCTAGAAGGACCACATAGTAAGGATTAGGAAGGAGGGGGCGGGGTTGGGTGGAAGCAGGGTGCAATAAGGCAGAAGTGCTAAATAATTACTTCTGCTCGGTATTTACTAAGGAGAATGGGGGGTGATACCCAGGGAGGAACAGCAGAAATAGGGGGAAGGGGTGAAAGATGGGGAAATCATGGAGGGCAGAGTTTGGGAGGATTTGAAGGCACTGAGGGTGGACAAGGCGCCAGGCTCAGATGGCATTCTCCCCAGGGTACTGAAGAAGCTGGCAGAGGTCCTTGCAGGACATTTGGCAGACCTATTTAATGCCTCACTACACTCAGGGTGTGTACCTCAAGATTGGAGGATGGCTCATGTGGTGCCCCTCCACAAGAGTGGCTCCAAGGATGAACCGGGGAACTACAGACCGGTGAGCTTCACATCCATCGTGGGTAAGCTGATGGAGACTATCCTGAAGGAGAGGCTGGTGGCCCTTCTAGAGGCCAAAGGACTACAGGACAGCAGACAGCATGGCTTCATACATGGCAGATCCTGCCATGGCAGCCTGGTGGAGTTCTATGACTGAGTAACTAGGCAACTGGATAGGAGCCATGCAGTGGATGTCCTGTATCTGGACTTCAGTAAAGCATTTGACTTGGTGCCACATGGGAGGCTGTGAAGTAAGTGAGAAGGCACAGGGGAAGGTGCAAAGCTGGTGAAATGGGTAGGGAACTGGCTTCAAGGAAGGCAAAAAAGGGTGGTGGTGAGTGGGGAGCTCTCACACCCAAGGGTAGTGACGAGTGGTGTTCCACAGGGCTCAGTGTTGGGACCAGTGTTGTTTGGGATATTCATTGCAGACATATAATTGGACATCAAGAGCAAGATCAGTCTGTTTGCTGATGGTACCAAGATGGGAGTGGTGGTGGATGACCTAGGGGGATGGCAAGGGTTGCAGGATGATCTCGCAAAGCTTGAAACATGGTCAGACACCTGCCAACTGGTGTTTAATGCCAAAAAGTGCAAGGTGCTGCATTTTGGGGTGAAGAACCCAAGGAGGAGTTACCAGCTAGGGGGAGTGCAGCTAGCCCAGATGAAGGAGGAGAAAGATCTGGGTGTGCTCATTACAGGGTCAATGAACAACTCGGCACAATGTAGGAAGGCAGCTGCAAAGGCCAACAAAATGCTGGGTTGTATTGCAAGGGATATATCCTTGAAAAGGGAAAAGGTGATTCTGCCATTGTATAGGTCATTAGTTAGACCACACCTGGAGTACTGTATGCAGTACTGGTGCCCATATCTGAGGAGGGACATTAAGTTACTGGAGGGGGTGCAGCGCAGGGTGACAAAGATGATCAAGGGACTGGGGACTTACTGTATGAGAGGAGGCTGAGGGAGTTGAACATGCATTCGCTTGAGGAGAGGAGGGACAGGGGGACAAGATTGAAACCTTTAAGTACATGAAAGGAATAAACAAAACAGGTACAGAGGGGCTGTTCAAAGTAAGGGAGGGGAGGGATACCAGGGGCCATGATATGAGACTGGAGGGAGGAAGGTTCAGGAGGGAGATGAGGAGACACGTTTTTACAGAAAGGGTGGTAGCTGGGTGGAATGCATTACCTGCAGAAGTGGTATCCATTAGAACAATAGACTGCTTCAAAAGGGGATGGGACAGGACAAGGTGAAGGGTCAATGAAGGGGAAGGGTGGAAGGGAGGGGCAGCTGCAGAATAAGGGGTGCTAGCTATACATTCAAGCAGATTTGATAGACCTCTAGGCCTTTATCTGCTAGCAAATTTCATATGTTTGTATGTTCCCATGTTCGTATTTGTATATCTTCTGCCCTTACTGATCTCGTCAAATTAAATGTTACACCCCTTCTGTCTTGTATCAAAGAGGAGCTCGTAAGATGGACAGCCCTTCCTATCTCACTTTGGAGGAGGGTTAATATTATTAAAATGAACATCCTTCCCAGGGTTTTTTATCCTTTGGAAATGCTAGGTTTATACCTTCCCAAGGAATGGTTCTCCTGACTTCAAAGACTGATCTCGGAGTTTCTATGGCGGAAAGGAGCTGTACGCTAGGCTTACTTCAAGCTGACACAGCCAAAGGAAAGAGGCAGTCTTTGCTTGGCTGACTTTTTCCTTTATTACTGTGCTTTGCATAGTAATAAAATATTTAGATTGGAACAGAATCCGGAGGGTCCAACCGATAATATTTATTGGCCCTTATAGCTCCAGCTGGAATCCCAGCTGTGCAGTCACTATAGCATCCACTTATCCAGTCTACTTTATTCTTAACTCTCTGCTCCCCTCCCCCATCTTGGTGACACTTCCTTAAAATGGTCTGTACAGGCTCTTATGCAGCTGCAGTCATATCTCAAGAAGGATTGGGCTCAGGATCTTTCCCAACCCATTCTGGGGAATCCTAACATTAGAATCGTTAATCGCCCTATCCCTCTCAACTTTTGCCCTTCATTCTGGAATTTCCCTATAGAAGCATTTCTTTCAGTGGCAGGCTAGCCCCGACCCCGAATACAATCCAATGGTGTTTTCTCTTCTGGCTTATTACCCTTTTAAATATTTACAGCTAACTGGAGCCCTGATGACCTTTTTGGGCCTGCAGTCATGAGCATCGTCTTTCCCTCCCTCCCTCCCTCCCTCTTATAGAACATCAGTCGACGCCTAGAATCCACACTCTTGTCTCTCATTTCTACTTCTTACTTTCAGGCTAACGACCTGAGGGACCTTTCAGGAACCGGGTTTTATTGGCCACATTCTTTGAATTTGGGGCTCGGACTTGGGGCCTGGCAACTTATCTGGAAGAGGTTGTACAGGTATATTAAACAAGGCAGGTACCGTTACACCCAATTTCATATTTTACATAATACATATTAGACTCCCCTGAGGTTATACTGTATGGGCCGCCTTTCTTCACCAGTTTACTCCCGGTGTTGATCCTGGGTGTGCTGTCTACAACATATTCTATGGGACTGTTCTAAAGTAACCTCCTTTTGGTTTAGTATTCATAATTCCCTTGACCCTTTGTTGCCCCTGGATTCTTTTTCACCCCTGTAGTATGCTTAGTAGGGCATTTTCCTGATGAGCTCTTTGGACTCTGAAAAGTATTTCTTTCTCTAATTGCCATTACTGCTAAACTGGTCATCCTTTGTCATTGGAAAGATGACACTGTTTCATTGCTTTCTGAATGGCAGCAGCAGCTTCTGCAGGTTTTTGCAGTGGAGAAACACATTGTCAAACAACAAGAGAAGTTGAAGAGGTACTTGGATTTCTGGGGCCCACTGGAGACCCTCATCTAACAGATCTCTAAGCGTTCATGAAGGGATCTCTCGGTTCATCTGCTGTACTGTTTATTTAGGTTTCCCCCTCCATCTCTATTCTGTGCTCCCCTTTTCCCCCTTTTCTCCTTTCTTTTGTGTTTGCTGCTATCTTCTTTCAACTTGCCCCCCTCCATGGGGTTTGGCAGTGCTTTGGGTTGGGAGGAGGGTGTGTGTGTGGGGGTGAGGGTTGGGAAAGGATGGATTTGATTTGTTGCTTGTATTGTCTTCTGGTCATGTTGTTTAATGTTACTGATGACCTTTGTATTTTGAGAAGTTGACTGTTTTGTTTGTGTTTGTACTGATTTAAATGGTACTAGAGGAGTGAGTTCCTGGTCATTTGAGAGGGGGTAGGTTTTTATTCTGTTTATTTCATTTCATTTTATTTGTATTTTATTTTGTCCTTCACCCCCCCCCCACACTGTGAGAGAGAGTGAAGGAGTGAACTATCTGGACACTTGAAAGGGGGTAGGTCTTATTTGTTTTTATTTTATCCACCACTCTGTAAGAGAGAGTGGAGGAATGTATTTTTTTGGGGGGAATGGGGTAGTTTTATGTGGGGTGGAATTCAACTTACTTAAATCATTGGGCTTAGTTTGGGTTTTACCTTTTTCTTCCCCCACTCTGTGAGACAGAGTGGGGGATTGCATTATTTTGGTTTCAGAATTTGATTTATTTTTACTGCTGCTTGCTGCATCTGTGATTTTAAGTGTTCTGGGTTTCTGGGTGTGTGGCATGAGATTTTGGGTGCCTAGGTGTGTCGGTGGACTGCTCTCCCGGTTGTGCGCTACTCAACCTCTGAACTTCATGATCTCTGCCCATTTACTCCTCCCCATTTACAGTTTACAGTCTATCAACATTGTAGAGCATTGGGAATTGCTCATGGGGGTCGAGGCTGGGTGAGGGGTTGCGAGCATTAGAAGGGTGAATGAGCAGGGTTCTCGTATTAAGGTAATGTTCCGGCCGTGTACTCGGTGATACACCACTCAAGATCAGACCATGGGGGAGGGGGGTAGGTATCTGTTTCAAGATGGAACTTGACCTTACAAGTGTGCCAGCTGAGGAGACCAACTCATTTGAGTGTTCCGTGGTTGCAGGTGTAGGCTGCAGGATCACTCTCTTCTACCATCCACCTGGGGATGAGAAGTGGTTCCTTCAGGAAGTAGCGGACTTCATGGTTGACATGGCATTTAAGTCACCCAGGTTGATGGTCATAGGTGACTTCAATGCCTGGGTCGATGATCAACTCTCACAATTTGGACAGGACTTCCTCCAGTTGATAACATCTCTGGGCTTTACACAGGTGGTTGCCTCTGCTACCCATAAGTTCTGTCACTCTCTTGACTTGGTTTTCCTTCTGGGGACTGAAACCTCTGACTTGGTGGTGGAACCAGTCAGATGGTCAGATCATCATACTGAAGAGTTCAGTTTTTATGCCCCCCTGTATAGGTCTGCCACTGTGGAGATGTGAGTCCCAATAGTCTATTGGCAGTATTAGATCTATCGGTAATTCCAGAAGCAAGTGGGAGTCCAGAGAGCCTGGTTTAGGCCTATAACAAGGCCGTTACTATGGCTCTGGACTCTATCGCTCCTGTCTGTGTTCATCCTCTCTCCCTTTGCCCTCAGTCCCCTTGGTTTGATGGGACCTTGAGGCAGTTGTGGCGACTTGGACAAAGGTTAGAGCGTTGCTGGCAGAAATCTGCCCTGGCTGCTGACCGCCTTAGATTGATGGAACATTATCAAGTCTATCAATCAGCAATCACCCGTAAGAAGGCAGAGTTCCTGTCTGGGGAGATTGCTGCTGCTCAGAACCGACCAGCTCAGCTTTTTCAAACCATGGACAGGTTGAGCAACCCAACCTGTCTTCAGATTCGAAGAGCCTTTTCACAGATTGAGTGCGATGAGCTCTCTCGGTTCTTTGTGGATAAGGTGGCCAGCATCAGAGCAGAGATCCAACCGGCACACTCTATGGGAGCTGATAGTGGTCAGTGTATGGTCACTCTTCCTTGGTTTACCTGGAGTTCCTTCGACCAGCCAGAAATCATGGATGTTGTGAAAATTGCCCAGAGTATGTACCCAATGTGCTGTAGTTTGGATCCGGGCCCAACTTCCCTGATAATGGGTTGTTGTGATATCATAGGCCCGGTCCTGGCAAAGACAGTTTGGTGCTCTTTAGAGTCTGGTGAGTTTTCCAGCTCCCTGAAGGAGGCATTGGTGACACCTCTCCTGAAGAAAGCTGATCTGGACCCAAGCTACTTTGCAAACTACAGACCGATCTCAAACCTTCCCTTTGTTGGGAAGGTAATTGAGAAAGTTGTGGCACTGCAGCTGGAGAACCACCTGACCATCCATGACATCTACGAACCTCTCCAGTCTGGTTTTCATAAGAGGCATAGTACCAAAACCGCTCTGGTTTGGGTGCTCAATGATCTCTTGCTGGCGAGTGATCAGAAACACCGTTCTAACTTGGTACTTCATGATCTCTCTTCAGCCTTTGACACTGTGGACCATGGGGTGCTTCTTGAGTGCCTGAGGTTTATCTGTGACCTGTCTGAAACAGTTCTCGGATGGTTTAAGTCCTTCCTCACTGGCAGAACTCACAGGGTGGTGTCGGGGAATTTTTTCTCTGACCCATTCTCTCTGCCATATGGGGTCCCTCAGGGCTCGGTGTTGTCCCCCATGTTGTTCGTGGTGTATATGCTGCCCCTCAGAGACATTGTAAGATGGTATGGGCTGAGGTTTCACTGCTATGCTGATGATACCCAGCTCTATCTGTCTTTTGCACCTGACCAGGATAGTACATGCTTGGTATTTAACAACTACCTCGCTGAAATCCAGGACTGGATGAACTTCAGCTGATTGAAGTTGAACTCTGGAAAGACTGAGGTAATGGTGGTGGATCCTGGTTGCCAGATAGAGGGGTTGGGGGCTGGCCAACCCACCTGACTTTGTCTAGGGGGTATCCAGCTTCCTTTCTCTGAATGGGTGCAAGACCTGGGGGTGATTCTTGATGATGGGCTGACACTGCGTTTGCAGGTGTCGGAAGTCATCAAGTCCTCTTTCTACCATCTGAGAAACATCATCAGGGTCAAGCCCCTGGTTCCATCCAGTGACCTTCCAATGTTGATCCATGCCTTTGTGACCTTGTGCCTCAACTACTGCAACTCCCTTTATCTAGGGCTTCTGGGGATTGATATCCACTGCTTGCAGCTAGAGCAGAACGCTGCGGCCTGGCTGTTGACAGGGACTCCTTGTTTGAGTCACATCATACCGGTGCTGCGCAAACTGCACTGGCTGCCTATTCAGTGGTGGATCACCTTCAAGGTCAGGCTTCTGACCTACAAGGCCTTGCATGGACTGGGCCCAGACTATCAGCAAGAGCTCCTGTGCCTCTACTGTCCCGGGCAACCTCTCTGCTCAGCTGACAAGAGGTTTCTAGAGATTCCCAGGGTGATCTTGACGTAATCTGGGGCCTGTGCATTTATGTATGTGGCCCCAGTCCTGTGGAATTCTCAATCCTGTCAAATACATGAGTGCATGACTGTGGCAGGCTTTAAGAAGACCTTGAAGACACATCTATGGCTGATTGCCTACCCAGACTGATTATTTTAGCCTTATTTTGGCTTTGTTATTCATTCTGTTGTTTGGTTATATTATTATGTATTTTATTGCTTTTATCTGTTTATTTATTGTTCAATAAAATATAGTAAATTTTTTTTAAAAAAGTGTTGAATAGAGCAGCTAAACCTCACCTATGAAACCACCCACCATGCCTCCCTTCAGCCAGCATCCACCAGCTGCACTTCCTCCTGGCAGTTTTATCCTGGGTCGGGGAGGTGAGTTGGTGGCAGCACCAGTGGACAGCTGCTGATCATGAGGACTGTTAAAAAATACATGTTTGTTGTTTGAAGCACCAGATGGCGCAGGGATGGATAAGACCAAGGCAAAGGGGACCACCCACAGAGCAGCCTAATGGGCCTGAGGCCCCTAGTTTAATAACAGGGACCTTCCTTGGGGCAGAACTATAGGCAGAGCAGAGTGTAGTGTAACCCCAAGGCAGTGTCCAGAGTCAATTTTTTTTTTAATCATGCTGAGCAACAATAAACCAGGTATCTAGGGCCACATGGGTGGGCAGGTATTCCCCACCTCAGGAATGCCCACAGAGGTGGCTGAGACCCTGCTCCACAGGAGCATAATTGGCCCAGCAAGGCCCCAATAAAAGCACTATCCATGGGGCCGAATCTATTGAGCTTCATAGGAGCCTGTGTGAAGGGGGGGACATACCCATAGTATGAAATCTCTAGAAATCCACTAGTAACCAGAACAGCGAGATCCGGGTCACGATAGCCAATACTGAGAAGTGAATGTTTAAATGACTATTGAATATTTTCAGTTTGCCCTGTGACCTGCATTTGAAGTTGCAGCATGCCTTATTTACAAAATTAACTGCCTAAACTTGTGTTGCCCTGTGTACATAACGAACTGCCTAAACCTGCGTTGCCCTGTTTGTAAAGCAAACTGCCTAAACCTGCGTTGCCATGTTTGCAGACAAATTGCCTAAACCTGTGTTGTTCTGTTTGCAAAACAAACTGCCTAAACTAGTATAGTACCCTTTTGTCCTGAAATAACTGTTTTGAAATTGTTGGTGCCCATACTGACTGCCTAAAAGCTTGGTACCTTTCCTAAAGACTGCCATAAATTTCTATGTATTTGTCTTTGAACCATTTCCTAGCTTTGTTACCGTGTTTCCACTGCACAGTAACCAGATGCCCTCTACAAGCACATTTAGACTGCTCAGGTGTCACACCCACTAAAGACTGTTCGAAACTGCTTATGACACCCAATACCACGTTGGACTACAACTTAGGGTGGTCTACCCAGCTAGTGTTAGGGGTTAGTCAGGGCAGGCCCCTTCAGCTATTCTGCCAAGTTACATCCCTACCCTGTTAAGGAGTGAAGGCAGTTTAGGAACTGCACCATCTAAGTCTCAATCAACAGCCTACTTCCTCCTACCTCCCACATAAGGCAATTCTAGTGGGAGGTAGGAGGAAGTGGTCTGTTGGTAAAACTAGGATCTGCAGCTTATCCAGTAGGTAGGGAAATGGACAGACTGGATGGGCCAAGCGGTTCTTATCAGCTATCCAAGTCTATGTTTCTATGTTTCTCAGTAGCTAAGGACATTGACTTGAAGTAGTGTAGGATTTTCTTGTTGCAGGAACGAGGAAAGTTGCCAGACCTAGGATCACTGAAAGTGACCAGATTTAGGAGCAACGAAAGCTCAAGATACCCAGATTACAAATTTGTGTGTTCAATATGACCCTGTTCAGTGGTCTGCCACAACCTATTCAACGATGCAAAAGTTTTGAAGTGCCTTTGAAGGAATCCAATTATTCTATCTCGGTCAATGGTCTGCCACGACCCATTCATCAAAGCAAAAGTCTTGGAGTGTCTTTGAAGGAATTCAATTGTTCTGTCTTGATCAGATGTCTTCCACAACCCATTTACAGATGCAAAAGTCTTGAAGTGCTTCTGGTCTGGTGATCTGACACAACCTTTCCCAGGCAACTAAGCCTCCAAACCAGGGACTGCGGTATACCCTCTGGTGATCCCCACTTTGTAGAGTAAAAGTTTTCTGCCATTCCTTCTGCTGCACTTATTGTTTTTTTTTGAACCCACCCACAGGTCATCATATTTCCAGCTTCACAAAAGGTTAAGTGGAATATCATTCTGAGCTACCTCTGGCAAGGATTTTTAGAATGTTAAAATTGTTCTAAAGGACAGCATTTCTTTAGATTATATGGCATTGCCTTGGAGTATAGTAGATACTTACAGTCTATAACACTGCCTTAGAATACAGAAACATAGAAACATTGAAAATGATGGCAGGAAAAGACACATGGTCCATCCAGCCTGCCTGAGTACACCATTTAACCCTGGGATCTACTGTCCCTCCAGGGTGCTAGCCCTCCCCAACCTTTCCCTCATTCTCCTTCCAGTTTCTGTTGCCCCCAACAAGCACTATACCCTCCACTCTGTCCCAAACATGCTTGAAACCAGCAACAGTTTTGTTCACTTATCACTTCGGCTGGTAGAGTGCTCCATGGTACCCTTTCGGTAAAATAATACTTCCTCATGTCCCTCCTGAACTTCCCCCTATTAGTTTCCACTCATGTCCACGAGACCACAAGCTAGTGTTCAAGCTAAATAGTTCACAGCAGTTCATTTTGTTAATTCCTTTTAAGAAACACAGAAACATAGAAACTAAGGGCCAGATATTCAAAACTTTGCCCCAGGGCTAAATTAGCACTGCCCAGTGGAGAAACTTAGCCCGGAGCACAAAGCAAGTTATATTCAAAAGGAAACAGCCCGGTGCTAATCCTGCTGAATATAGCAGTCTAAGAAAGCTGGGCAAACTGGTCTGGGAGTGCAGGGCAAAAATAGCCCAGGAATAAGACAGCACTGAATAGAGCAACTGGGAAGTGCAAACTGCAACTGCAACTGCAGCTCATTAGACTCTGTAGCAAGCCAGTGTTGCAGGTGGAGAACATTGTGTGTGATTGCACTGAGATGTCTCACAGCTACTGCAAACACACCTCTCAATCTCCTGACTCACAAATCAGGGACAAGACTTAAAACAATCAGGGACACACCTTATAAATTGGTGATATCCACTCAGGAAGCTGGTAGAATAAGTGGTGTAGTGTAAAATGCATTGTTTAAGGAAGAACATGTCTGTAGCATTAATGTCTGACATTATGTTATGCCTACAACCCCCCACTGTTTGGTCATGGAAACACAGTTTGTAGGAGGGACAGAGTAAAAGTGTGAGGTAAATTCAGGGATGTCCCTGGAAATCAGGGACAGTTGAGAGGTATGAAAACAACAATGTAAGCCACACACTGCAGAACTATGCTTAGTATGCTATGCTGAAGTGAGGTTTGCCCGGGGCTAACCTGATTGCACAGTGCTAACACATTAGCCCAGTGCAAACTGGTTAGCCCGGGACAAACGGGAGCTATATTCAAAGCACCCATGCAAATGAGCCTACTTAGGTAATCCGTGGACAAACAAGTACATTTGCACTACTGGAAGTAATAAGAGTTGACAAAGCAATGGGGCCAGATGGGGTGCACCCCAGGGTCCTTAAGAACTAAGAGAGGTGGTGGATGAACCTCTGGCTATCCTGTTTAGCCAATCACTGGAAACAGGAGAGGTACCCAAAGACTGGAGGACAGCAGATGTAGTCCCTTATACAAAAGCGGGAACAAAGAGGAAGCAGGGAACTACAGACCAGTCAGCCTCACCTCGGTAGTGGGAAAGATCATGGAAGCACTTCTGAGGAAGAATTTGGAACATCTGGTTGTCAATGGACTACAGGACCCAAGGCAGCATGGTTTCACCAGGGGAGGTCATGTCAGACCAATCTCATTGAATTTTTGACTGGGTGACTAGGGAGGTGGATCAGGGAGGGCAGTGGACATGGCCTATCTGGACTTCAGCAAGGCCTTTGACACTGTGCCACATAGAAGACTATACACAAACTGGGGAATATGGGTGTGGGCAGGACAGTAGTGTGGTGGGTGAGGTAACTGGCTGGGTGGCAGGACACAGAGGGTGGTGGTAAATGGCTGTCACTCCACAGAGGAAGAGTGACCAGTGGGGTACCACAGGGATCAGTGCTGGGACGGTCCTATTCAACATCTTCATCAGTGACATTACTGCGGATCAAGAAGGCAGAATTTCACTGTTGCTGATGACACAAAGCTCTGTAACAGAGTAGACACACCAGAGGGTGTAGACAGAATGAGAAGGACCTGCAGAAACTTGAAGAATGGTCAAGGGTTTGGCAGTTGAAATTCAATGCAAAGAAGTGCAAGATAATGCATATGGGGCACAAAACCCTGGCACAATATATCAGTTAGGGGTGAGGATATAGCATGCACCAAGCAGGAAAGGGATCTTGGGGTTGTCATCTCTGATGACCTCAAAGTAGGAAACAGTGTGACAAGGCAGCAGGTAAAGCAAATAGGATGCTGGGATGTATAGGCAGGGGCATCACCAGCAGGAAAAGGAGGTCATAATTCCGCTATACAAGACACTAGTGAGGCCCACCTGGAGTACAGTGTACAGTTCTGGAGACCATACCTACATAAGGACATAGACAGGGTAGAGGAGGTTCAGAGGAGGGCAACAAAGATGGTGCATGGATTGCATCACAAGTCCTATGAAGACAGGTTGAAGGAACTGAACATGTACTCCCTGGAGGAGGAGGGAGAGAGGGATATGATAGAGACATACAAGTATCTTACGGAGAAACAGAGTGCAGGAAAACACTATTTTTAAGCAAAAAGATGTTCCAGGACTAGAGGGCATGGGATGAAGTTGGAGGAGGACGATTCAGAGGAAACATGAGAAAGAATTTCTTCACAGAATGGGTGGTGGACAAGTGGAACACCCTGCCAGAGGAAGTGGTGGGGGCTGAAACAATCACGGGATTTAAGAATGCATGGGATAGACATAAAGGAATTCTAGAGGTCAGGGGTAAGGGGAAACAGACTTCTAGGAAAACAAACTGAACTTATAGGCTCAAATGGGCAGACTGGGTGGGCCATAGGCCCTTATCTGCCGACACTGTCTATGTATCTATGTATGTATCTATGCATCTCATTAAGTGCTGTTTAGCATACATTATCATACAGTTTGCCCGGTGCTACTGCATGGAGGAAAAAAGCTCCCCTTTTTGGTCAGAATGGAAGTACTGGCTGGATGCTGCAGGCCAGAGCATGCCCACAGCATTCCCTGTTGGTCGGAATGGAAGTACAAGCTGGAAGTAGCAGGAACTGTGTGCTGGCAGGTACAAGCAGTGCATACAACATAGCTATGTAGCACTGCAAGCAGTACATAATGAGATATATAGATCCGTAGCGATCTATAACTATAGATCGATACAGAGACAGAGACACGTGAACATATATATATATATATATATATATATACAGATATATAGATAACTATATACACACACACACACACAAACACACACTACCAGTGGCCACACATGCCCTGGATGATGCCTCCACCCAACACCAACAGAGGCAGCCCACAGCAGGTGTGGGTGGAACACAAGTATGCATGGGTCAGGCATAAAGCAAACCTGCTGGGGATGGGGGGGGGATGTCAGCTGTAGGGTCACTGGGCTGTGCAGCGCAGCCATTCAATATATAGGGACCTGGGCAGACAGGCTGGACCAGGCAGCCCTTCTCAGTCATCATGGTCCCTGTTCCCACCTGTGTTGGTTCCACTCCCTGGTAGTCCAGTGTTCTCCCCACCCCTCTTCAGCATGAATTCTGACCCCCAGTACATGTATATCACGTCAATATCCCTGGTAGTCTAGTGGTCCCCCCAACCCCAGCACTATCCCAACCCCCGTTTGATATATAATAACTCCATTTCCCTGGTAGTGTAGTAGTTCCCCCACCCACCAGCACATATCCCAACCCCCGTTTGGCATAACAATAACTCAGTTTCCCTGGTAGTCTAGTGGTCCCCCCACCCCGCAGCATGTATCCCGAGACCCGTTTGACATCATAATAACTCATTTTCCCTGGTAGTCTAGTGGTCCCCCTTCCCCAAAGCACGGCTCCCAACCCCGGTTTAAAAATAGAATAACTCAGTTTCACTGGTAGTCTAGTGGTCCCCCAGCAATATCCTGACCCCCATTTCAAATAAGACTAACTCTGTTTCCCTGGTAGTCTAGTACCCCCCCCCCCGCAGTGACAACTCGCCCATCCAAATAGATTTCCAGAATGGAGCTGGAGACCGGCTCAGCCCTCCTCTCACCACCACTTCCGGCCACCAACTGAGGTAGGAAGGGTGCTCCTTCCTACCTCAGTTGGTGGCCAGCCGTGGTGGTGAGAGGAGGGCTGAGCTGGTTGCTGGCTCCATTCTGGCACTCTATTTGGATGGGTGGGTTGTCACTGCTGGGGGGACACTAGACTACCAGGGAAATGGAGTTAGTATTATTTCAAACTGGGGTCGGGATAGTGCTGGGTGTGGGGACCACTAGACTACCAGGGAAACTGAGTTAATTTATTTTTAAACCAGGGTCTGGAGCCATGCTTGGGGGAAGGGGGACCACTAGACTAACAGGGAAATTGAGATATTTTATTTCAAACCAGGGTTGAGAGCCATGCGTGGGGAGGAGGCCACTAAACTACCAGGAAACTGAGATATTTATTCCAAACCGGGGTCAGGAGCTGTGCATGGGAGGGGGGACACTAGACTACCAGGGCACTGTGTTATTTTGTGTCAAATGGGGGTCAGGAGCCATTCTTGGGGAGGGGGACCACTAGACAACCAGGGAAAATGAGTTATTTTATGTCAAATGGGAGTGGGATACGTTCTTGGGGTGGGATGACCACTAGACTACCAGGGATACATGCTTTATGTTATGGTCAACAGGGATTGGGATTCATGCAGGGGGGTGGGGGGCACGCTGCATTACCGCCAACTTTTCTTTGGCGGTAGTTAGCACCGCACTACAGGTTGCGCTAATGCCTGTAGCGTGGTGCTATACCTTTGCATATGCCATTGTGCCGGCATTCAGGTCCCCTCCCCTCAGTCCCTCCCTGCATACATTATAATTTAGCGTCGGTGCTAACACCTAGCACTAACGCTAAATGTCCTTTTGAATGTTGCAGTTGGATGCAAATTTGGAGCTAGTCCAATGCAACGGATTTGAGCCCAGCACTACCCTTTGAATATCTGACCCATAGAATTTTATGGCAGATAAGAACCGCAAGGCCCATCCAGTCTGCCCATTTTCTACCTTATGAATGTGCCATAGGCCTTTACTCTGTCAATGTCCTATTTATTCATACTCACTTGTACTGCTCCCTTATGCCTATCCCATGCATGTTTAAATTCCTGCAATGTATTCATATCCACCACTTCCTGAGGTAGGCCGATCCATGCATCCACCACACTTTCTGTGAAAAAGAACTTCCTCATATTACCGCTTAATCGGCCTCCCCCTAATCTCATGCTGTGTCCTCTTGTCCTGATATTTTCTTATATTGAAGCATGTTAGACTCTTTTACCTTGTTAATGCCCTTAAGATATTTGAATGTTTTGATCTCCCTCCTTTGCTCTAGGGCAGTGATACTCAGACTGTGGCTCTTGAGCCGCATGCGGCTCTTCAATGTTTCAGCTGCGGCTCTTTAGCTCCTACTTACGTATTTATTACCTGTGGCTCTTCAATGAAGAAAACCATGGTTACTTGTTACTCGATCAAGCTGAACCACTTGACTGAGCAATAACCATGTACAACCGGAGCTGGAATGGCATATCGTCTATAAGTCAGAGTTGCATAGCAAGTGTCTTCGCATATACAGGGCACAGATCTTTTTACTTAATAATCTATGAGACATGCAGTAGAGTGAAAACAATTTATTTTTGTTTCTTGCTTACACTGTTTTCTGAAATGCTGCTGTGTACTCTCTTAGTCAAGGTACTGCGATACATGCAATAGTCAGATGGTTGCATTAAGAATTACAGTAAGCATTCAGTTGCAATTCAGATAAAGTACTGACATAACATGGAACTATGGCAGTTTGTGATCCCTTGAACTAAACAAAATTTGAAGATATTTACAATGTATAAATTGCTATACATTAATATACCATCCTTGCTAGCACATAATGTACATCTTAACTTATGAACTGTCATATTGTGAAATTATTTTTAGTAAATTAAATAAAGGCTTATTAAATGATTATTAATGTTTATTATACTTTTATTTTATTTTGAAGTGCATTTGTCAAAACTTAGTATTACATGTATGTTGTGGCTCCTTGGCTGTCGCTAACTACTCATGTGGCTCCAGAGCCAGTCAGGACTGAGTATCACTGCTCTAGGGTATACATATTGAGCTCTGTTAATCTGTTCTCATATGTTTTCTGATGCAGACCCTACACCATTTTGATTGCCCTTCTCTGGACTGCCTCCATTTTGTTAATGTCTTTGTGCAGATGTGGCCTCCAGTACTGCATGCAGTACTCCAGATGGGGCCTAACCAGTGTCTTGTAAAGAGGAATTATTACCTCCCTCTTACGACTTGTGATACCGCTGCTAATACACTCCAACATCCCTCTAGCCTTACCTACTGCTTTAGCGGTCTGCTTGGATGATTTCAGGTCACCTGTGATAATGATGCCCAAGTCTCTTTCTTCCCTTGTGATTTCCAGCAATTCCCCTCCCATACTATAGATAGCTTCAGGGTTTCTCTTCCTTATGTAACCCGTCACCCCTGTCTTTTTTACTAAAATGACAGGTGGCATGCTGTTGGCATTGGCAGCAATACCTGATGGGGATCTGGGTTCGGGGAGGATGAGGTTACCTGGCACAAGGGACCTAGGTTTGGCTACTCTGCACAGGGGCACCCAAGTAAATCCAACTACAGGAAGCAATAACTGTAATGTCCAGAACCAGGAATTGGGATTTTTCAGTATGGCTTTATTCATAAACTAGCTGAACATAAACAAAGCATAGATGGTCCCTCAAAGGGCTACGTTCACTGTATATGCAGATTATAGACTACAAGGCGGTCCACTTTAAGAATGAACACATTTCTACTATGGACTGGCTCTGGACCCACCAGGCACTCAGCCCGGACTTGCATGCGCTTTGGATACACAGCCCGACTGGCCCAGCTCCCCTGCCGGCCACTTGACTGATGGTCCATTTAAAGAATGAACCCAACTTTACTTGGAAAGACTCCCATCACACAAGGAGTATATTTTCCCAAGCTGTGGCTCCCCACACCACTTAGAGTCTGCGACTCTTAGAGAGATTTGATTTCTTACTTCCTTCGAACTCCCATCAAACAAGGAGACTCCCATCATACAAGGAGTATATTTTCCTATCCTGTGGCTCCCCACACCACTTAGAGTCTGCGACTCCTAGAGAGATTTTCAAGTTGAGACCCACGTCTGGGTACCCATCTCATCACTGGCTTAGTGCATGAGGCAAGTAGCAATCACAGTAGAAATCCGTAGAGGTGGACCTGGTTACTAAAGATGGGGGGTGTTCCCACCTGCAGCTCCCGCAGCCCATACCCATCCATTTCTCTGGACAAACAGAAACTTAGAACTTTAAAACGTAGATTGACCGGTGGATGACCTGAAGCACCCCCTCTACAACAGTACTTGAAATCCATTCAGACTTTAAACTTTAACTACTCCATTTGTTTGTCCTAGTACAATAGGCCTCCCAAATAGTAGTGCACATCCAGCTTTTCTTCATAATTTCCAAACTGAAGAAAACATTTTGTTTCTCCTCTCAATAGAGCACAACACTCACCCTTCGTGCAGGTGCCCATCAGCGGTAGGTACCACATCTTTCACTGTTATACAAGAACAGAAACTGTAAAGAGGCAGTTTATAGTGTGGAAATAGGGGATTGCCCTGGAATGCACAGAGGGACTTTTCTTCCTCCCGGAGAGGCACTGAGACCTGGACAGCGGTCTCCACCACTTTAAACTGGACTCAACTTTCTCCCAAGGAGTAAACAGAAGACCTTCTTCTCCTTTGACAACAAACAGAAGACCTCCTTTCAGTTTGAAGGTAAACAGAAGACTGACTTTGAAAAAAAAACTCCCAAAGTTCTAACTCACTCCCTGAGCTGCAGATTCCAATGTGGCTTATGCAGCTGCCACAGTTCTATGGTGATGTCATCTCTCAAGTCTCAGCTGTGACTGAGAACAGAGTGAAATAGTGTGAAACCCATTTAACTGGAGTTTCACAAGCTGCCTTCCCTGCCTACCACTAGGTCTTACTGGGATTCTAGTAACCCCGGGTAACAAGGGGGTTACACTTATGTGCATGATTTTGTACTTCTTTGTGTTAAACCCAAGTTGCCACTCTTTAGACCATTTTGCCAGTTTTTTCCAGATCTCTTCTTATTCTGCCCACTCCATCTGGATCATCTACTCTGTTGCAGATCTTGGTGTCATCTGCAAAGGACAAATCTTGCCCTCCTGTTCATCTGCAATGTCACTGATGAAGATATTGAAGAGGACTGGCCCCAGGACTGATCCCTGAGGTACCCCACTTGTGACTTGCATCTCTTCTGACAGTATAACATTTACTACCACTCTCTGTTTTCTGCCCGCCAACTAGGTTGCCACCCAGTTGACCAACTTCTGACCCACCCGAGCTTACGCAGCTTATTAATCAATCTTCTATATGGAACAATATCGAAAGCTTTGCTGAAGTCAAGGTAGGCAACATCAACTGCACCCCCTTGGTCCACCACTCTGGTTACCCAGTCAAAGAAATCTATGAGATTAGTTTGACAGGACCTTCCTGTTGTAAACCCATGCTCTCTTGTAGCCTGTGCTCCTATGAATTCCAGGTGTTGCACTATCCTTTTCTGAAGGAGTGCCTCCATAATCTTGTCCACTACTGAGGTAAGACTGTTTGGTCTGTGGTTCCCTGCCTCCTCCCTTCTGCCACTCTTGTGGAGCGGGATCACATGAGTCCTTCTCCACTCTTCTGGGACCTCTCCAGTGCTCAGAGGCTCACTAAACAGTTCTGTTAATGGCTCTGCTAGTTCCACTCTTAGTTCCTTTAGTACACAGGGATGTGTGCTATCAGGTCCCATTGCCTTGTCCACCCTGAGCTTAGTGGGCTTTTGTAATACCCTTTCTTTTGTGAAGGTACTTGTGCACACCTTCCTCCCCCCTGTGTCCATGGTGCTGAGCTGTAGGCCCTGCCCTACCTTCTCCTCAGTAAATACTGAGCAGAAATATCTATTTAGGATAGATGCTTTTCCATGGTCCTGCTCCACACACTCTTTCTTATCCCCTTTGATCTCAGCAATACCCCCTCTGGACTTTCTCCTTTCACTAATGTACGTATCTAGAGAAAGTCTTGCCCCCTTCCTTTACTGTTTGTGCTAGTGTTTCCTCGGTTTGGGCCTTTGCCTACCTTACTACATTCTCTGCTTCCCTTAGGGTAGTTTGGTATGTCTCCCTATGTTTGTCCCACTGCATACCCTTATATTTCCTGAAGGCCAGTCTTTTGGCTCTGACCTTTTCTGCTACTGTTTTTGAGAACCAAAGTGGTTTCATCCTTCTTTTGCTCTTGCCTTTCTCCCTAACACAATGGGATGATGCTTCAAGTATTGCATCCTTAATGCTTGCCCACTTTGCCTGTACATCCTCACCTGTATTTCTTCTTGCCAGGGCTAGCTTAACTCTGTTGGCCATCGTATCAAAGTCAGCTCCTCTGAAGTCCTATATTTTTGCCTTGGAATATGATGATTTAGTTCTAGTGGCCAAATTGAATCATAACATGTGATGGTCACTGGCCCCCAGGTGACCTTCTACCTGGAGATCTGTGATCCTTTCCCCGTTAGTCAGTACCAGATCCAGGATAGCCCTGTATCTTGTGGGTTGTTTTAGGCCCTCCCTCTGCAGGGAATCCACTATGTGCCTAGTTCTGGCGAATGTTCCTGCTGGTATTGACCAATCTGTATCTGGCATGTTGAAGTAACCCATTGTCACACCCTAACCTTAAGTTGTCATGTTTTGTATATCTTCTAACACTAATGTGTCTATGTCCTCCCCCCGGTCTGGAGGCCTGAAGACAACCCCAATTCAAATGGCTGTCCCAATTCTTGTTTCCAGGGTGATCCACAGTTCTTCTGGCTCCTTATGTGTATTCTGAATTTCTATAGCTTTGATATTTTCATTGACATAAAGGGCCACTCCTCCCCCCTTTTTTCTTCTCGGTCTCTTCTGAACTGTACATAGCCAGGTACTGAAGCCTCCCAAGTGTGTTTACTGGTGAACCATGTCTCGCTAATGGCTACTATGTTCAGTTTAGTCTCTGTCATTACATAGATACATAGATACATAGACAGTGTCAGCAGATACGGGCCTATGGCCCACCCAGTCTGCCCATTTGAGCTTGTAAGTTCAGTTTGTTTTCCTAGAAGTCTGTTGCCCCTTACCCATGACCTCCAGAATTCCTTTATGTCTATCCCATGCATTCTTAAATCCCATGATTGTTTCAGCCCCCACCACGTCCTCTGGCAGGGTGTTCCACTTGTCCACCACCCGTTCTGTGAAGAAATTCTTCCTCATGTTTCCTCTGAATTGGCCTCCCTCCAACTTCATCCCATGCCCTATAGTCCTGGAACATCTTTTTCGCTTAAAAATAATGTATTCCTGCGCCCTGTTCCTCCCTGTAAGATACTTGTATGTCTCTATCATATCCCCTCTCTCCCCCTCCTCTCCTCCAGGGAGTACATGTTCAGTTCCTTCAACCTGTCTTCATAGGACTTGTGATGCAATCCATGCACCATCTTTGTTGCCCTCCTCTGAATCTTCTCTACCCTGTCTATGTCCTTACGTAGGTATGGTTTCCAGAACTGTACACTGTACTCCAGGTGGGGCCTCACTAGTGTCTTGTATAGCAGAATTATGACCTCCCTTTCCTGCTGGTGATGCCCCAGCCTATACATCCCAGCATCCTTTTTGCTTTACCTGCTGCCTTGTCACACTTTTTCCCTACCTTGAGGTCATCAGAGATGACAACCCCAAGATCCCTTTCCTGCTTGGTGCATGCTATATCCTCACCCCCTAACTGATATATTGTGCCAGGGTTTTTGTGCCCCATATGCATTATCTTGCATTTCCTTGCATTGAATTTCAACTGCCAAACCCCTGACCATTCTTCAAGTTTCTGCAGGTCTCTTCTCATTCTGTCTACACCCTCTGGTGTGTCTACTCTGTTACAGAGCTTTGTGTCATCAGCGAACAGTGAAATTCTGCATTCTAGGTCCTGCTCAATGTCACTGATGAAGATGTTGAATAGGACCGGTCCCAGCACTGATCCCTGTGGTACTCCACTGGTCACTCTTCCCTCTGTGGAGTGACAGCCATTTACCACCACCCTCTGTGTCCTGCCACCCAGCCAGTTACCTACCCACCACACTACTGTCCTGCCCACTCCCATATTCTCCAGTTTGTGTAATAGTCTTCTATGTGGCACAGTGTCAAAGGTGTTGCTGAAGTCCAGATAGGCCATGTCCACTGCCCTCCCCTGATCCACCTCCCTAGTCACCCAGTCAAAAAATTCAACAAGGTTGGTCTGACATGACCTCCCCCCTGGTGAAACCATGCTGCTTTGGGTCCTGTAGTCCATTGACAAACAGATGTTCCACAATCTCTCCTTCAGTAGTGCTTCCATGATCTTCCCCACTACCAAGGTGAGGCTGACTGGTCTGTAGTTCCTGCTTCCTCTTTGTTCCCACTTTTGTATAAGGGGACTACATCTGCTGTCCTCCAGTCTTTGGGTACCTCCCTGTTTCCAGTGATTGGCTAAACAGGATAGCCAGAGTTCAGCCACCACCTCTCTTAGTTCTTTAAGGACCCTGGGGTGCACCCCATCTGGCCCCATTAGCTTTATCAACTCTTATTACTTCCAGTTCCTTCAGGACCCTTTCTAATGTAAAAGGACTTGTGTCTATTTCTGCACCATTCTCACCCTTGTACTCCCTTCAGACCCATTATCCTCCTCTTCCTCAGTAAAGACTGAGCAGAAATACCTGTTCAATATGTCAGCTTTACTGTTGTCATCCTCCACGTAGCCCCATCCTCCTCTTCAGTCTCACTATCCCTCCCTTTGTCTTTTTTTTTCACTTATGTACCTGTAAAGGTTTTGTCCCTCTACCCATTGATTTTTTTGCAATGTGTTCTTCTGTCTGAGCTTTGGCTTCCCTTACTGACCTCCCTTCCTCCCTTTGCTTCTGCTGGTACTTCTCCCTATCCCCTTCTGCCTGTGTCTTTTTGTATTGCCTGAATGCAATCTTTTTGGCTTTCACTTTCTCTGTTACCTCTTTGGAAAACCATAATGGTCTCCTCTTCCTTTTCCTCTTGCTAACCTGCTTAATGCATAATTCTGTTGTTCTTGTAATCCCCATTTTAAATACTGCCCACTGTTCCTCAACCCCTGATTCGTGCCCCATTCCCCTTAATGCCTCTTTCAAGTATCTCCCCATTTTCCCAAAGTCTGCCCCCTAAAATCCAGGATACATGTTTTTGTGTGGTTTGATTCTGCTCTTTTTGTGATTTCAAACCACAATGACTGGTGGTCACTGTTTCCCAGGTGCTCTCCCACTGTTACCCCCATCACACTGTCCCTGTTTGTGAGCACAAGGTCCAGTATTGCCTTCTGCCGAGTTGGTTCCATGACCAGTTGCTTGGGAAGGCACCCTGAAGGAGTCCAGGATAAATCCGCTCCTAGTTGATGCTGCTGCTGGGATGCTCAGTCCACATCTGGAATATTGAAGTCTCCCAACCAGTACTACCTCACCCTTGTCTGCCATCCTTTGGATGGCTAGCATCAGCTCCCTATCTGTTTCTTCCTCCTGGGCTGGTGGTCTATAGACCACACCTGTGCAGATGGCTGTCCCCATTTTCCTTTCCAGCTTAACCCACAGTATCTCGCTCCCATTTTGTTCCTCCTGGATCTCTGTGGCCCTTATGTCATTTTTCACATACAGTGCCACTCCTCCTCCCTTCCTGCCTGCTTTGTCTCTTCTGAATATGTTGTAGCCAGGTATGGCCATCTCCCAATCATAGTTATCATTACACCAGGTTTCAGTGATGGCCACAATGTCCAGGTCTGACTGAACCATGACAGCCTCCAGATCTTCGATCTTGTTGCTAAGGCTCCTGGCATTTGCACACATGGCTTTCCATGATTTGACCTGCCTAGACTGTTTTGCTGTTCTACTCCAGCCCCTTCCTTGGTTGTCCACTGTTGTCTCCAGGTCTGGGATCTTGTTTCCCAGACTGGGGGCATTTGTGTACATGATTTTCCATTGGCAAGATTTCGATACATTAGTTGTCGGGTGAGGTCCGGGTTTCCCCCTGCATATCATATGGGGAGCCGGATCTTTTTCCTTACTTGGTGATGCAAATGAACTACAAACGTGCTGAACTCCTGTTTGATCACTAGTTGAGGTGGGAGGGGTGCTCTTCCCGTTCAATGTATCGGGTGTTGCACTTCTCTCCCTATTTGCTAGTTTAAATATCCTGCAAAGACATCAAACTTCTGCCCCAATGCACTGACTCCCTCCTTAGTCAGATGCAGTCTATCGAATTTAAAGAACTTTCACTCCCAAAACTTGAAGGTCTCTGTGATATCTCCCGTCTCTCTTCTGGTCTCCAGTGAGTACATGTTCAGTGCCTGGAGACACTCCTCATAGGATCTGTCTGTTGGTCCTGAATCATTTTCATTACCCTTTGCTGCATCATTTTCAGCCTATCCCTACCTTTCCTGATGAGGAGCCCAGAACTGGGTGCACTACACCAGGTATGGCTGCAGTAAGGCTCTACATAGTGAAAGTATTACTTCTTCCCTTTTGCCATCAGTACCCCTCCCAATACAACCCAGAATCCTCTTCACTTTGCTATATGCCACATCGCACTTACTCAATTGTTTTAGGGAGTCACTGATGATAACTCCAAGGTCCTGTTCCTTAGCTGTAGTGCCAAGTCTCATCCCACTCATCCAGTACTCTGTCCTGGGATTCTTGTTCCCTATGTGTGTTACCTTGCACTTCTTGGTGTTGAATTTCAACTGCCAAACCTTAGACCACCCCTCTAGTGTTTGTAAGTCACTATGCATGTTACTGATTTCGTTGTTGCTATCCACCCTCCCACAGAGCTTAGTGTTATCCAGAAAGACACAGCCTGACCTGGTTTTATTTTCTTTTTTCCTTTTATTTCTTTTATTTTTTTATTTATTGAGAAATCAGAATTACAAACCTTTGAGCTAAGAGCTCGTTTACAAAGGATTCTCGTCAACACTCAAGGAGATACTGTACATTTGTTGAAACAGCATAATTACAGCAGACAAACTGACACCGGGGTTATACTACTAACATAGTGTTTACATAGGAAGGGGCAGAAAAATACAGTTACAGTTGACACAAGTCAAGACGTGAATGAAGCAACTGGTGGCGTTGTCAATTTCCCAGTGATGGTATGCAATGAGTAGCCATCTGAGAAGTTAAGTGCAGAGAGACAAATTGAGGTTTGGCAAGTGCAGGTTGGTGGGGGAGTGGGAGGGGGGGAGGAAGTGGTCAAGGGGATGGGCAAGAGGTAGTGTGGGTGTACTGGACAGAGGGCAGGTGGAGGGGAGGAGTTAGGAGGGGGTCAGAGGATGTGGAGAGGGGACCAGGCAGGAGGTAGTGAGTGTGTACTGGACAGAGGGCAAGTGGGGGGGAGGAGTTGGTAGAGACGGGGAAGGGAGTGGGGGGGAGTAGGTGCAACCCAGTTAGAGCAAGGAGGCAATTAAGTGGTGCACCGGATACTGGGATTACATTTGACACAGGCAGCAGAATGATGGAGAGATGGACTTACGGAGTTCGGATTTGAAGTGCCCTAGGCATTGAAGGCTGATGTTTGGGTCTGGAAGCTTGTTTAGCCAGGTGGGTGCCCTTACCGCGAAGGCATACCTCGTGATCTCCTGAAGGGAACAGCTAAGGCATGCCTGGTGATGCTTCTTGTGGCATGCTCACCAGGGGAAGGTCTGAATAATGCCTGCAGGGAGACAGGTGCCAATCCCAGTAGGACCTTCTTTCTTAGTAGGAGGGTCTGGAGCTTTATTCTATCCCAGAAGGGGAGCCACGTTGCCCTTATGTAGAGCTCACAGGTGTGTGTGATGCGATCTGCATCCAGGACAAATCTGCATGCTTTATTGAGGGTAAGGTAACTTGGTGAAGGCTCGTGTCTGTGGCAGCACCATAAACCACATTTCCATAGTCCAGGATTGACTGCCTGGAGCCTGGCTTCTTGGGTGAGGCAGAGGCAGAGTCTGTAGAGTGCCCCCAACTTCCTATTTGCAACCCTAGTAATATTACTTATGTGTTCATCGATAGAGAGGGACTCATCGATTGTGAACCCCAGATACCAGAAAGAGTGAACCTGTTCGAGGGTGGAAGCTGTGTTGAGTGCTATTTTAAACAGTGTGGTGGATTTCCTCTTCTGGTGACTGGTAAAGAGCATGGTCTTAGTCTTTTTTCTATTGAGTACTAGGAGGCTGGTGTTAAACCATTCCTGCAGTAGGCCAAAGTTACACTGTAAGTTCCTGGTCAGCGTGTCTTGGCAGGAGCAATGAAGGAACAACACCATGTCATCTGCATACAGCAGGACTTTGGCAGATGGGCATGTAGCTGGAAGGTTGTTTACAAAGAGGCTAAACAGGAGGGGGCCCAGTATGGACCCTTGCGGGACCCCAACCATAAAGCTTAACAACAGGGGCTCCACTAACAAAATAATAGACAAAGGGTACCAAGCTGTGGTTGCAGTTGATAGAAAGGAACTGTTGTCAGACAAAAATGAGGTGTCTGACAATAGTAAAAGGTTCCATTTTGTGGCAACTTACAGTGCTCAAATTTGGCAGATAGGGCAAATAATTAAAAAACATTGGCAAGTGTTAGCCGTTGAACAAGGGTTACAAGAGGTTTCCTCAGAGTCCCCGATCTTGACCTACAGTATAGACATGCACCTACATTAAAAGACACTTTGGTAAGAAGTCATTTTACACCCATAGTGGGACACACCAATAGTTGGCTAGGAAATTATATAGGCTGTATACAGTGTAAAAAATGTAGTGCATGTGATTATATAGTAAAAGAGAAGGATTTTAGTGTAATTTGTTGACAGGGGAAAATCTTTACCATTAGGCAACTAATAACATGTAACACTCAAGGGGGTATTTATTTGGCGAAGTGTAGTTGTGGAGCTTTTTATGTTGGGAAAACAGAAAGAGCTTTTAAATCAGAGTGTTAGAACATGTCAGAGCCATAAATAGACAGGATCTAACTTATGTAACTGCAGTGCATATATTTGAGAATAAGGAAAAACTGGAGAGACAAGATTTTAAATTTCTAGGCATTGAAAAAGTTTTCCATGGCCCAAGAGATAGTAATTATCAAAATAAAATTCTGAAAAAAGAAAATGAATGATTCCTAAGGTTAAATGCTTACAAAAAAATGGGCATCAATGCCCATCTGGAGCTTAAACCTTATCTGGAATATAAACAGTAATTCTATATATTTAAGTCCAGATTTTGCTTCACTGTTGATGTATAGTATCTAAGAGGTCTCATATTGCATTGTAGTTGTTTATAGTGGGGGATGTTATTTAAAAGTTAATCAGAATGGATTGTTTAATTATTATAATTGGGGCATTGTTTGATATGGGGTAGACTAGTTAATATAAACATACAAATAATATTTTAAAGATGTTTAGATGGTAATTCGTGGTACCATTTAAAATATAGATTATGTGATGTTCATAAG
Source organism: Neoceratodus forsteri (assembly GCA_016271365.2). Classification (NCBI taxonomy): domain Eukaryota; kingdom Metazoa; phylum Chordata; order Ceratodontiformes; family Ceratodontidae; genus Neoceratodus; species Neoceratodus forsteri. The sequence goes on from CM028137.1 coordinate 519,037,391, forward strand.
CTCATTTTTGACGTTTCATTTGACACGCTGCTATTTTAAGGGTGATAGTATTTTAAATAATTTATTGTAGAACCAATGAATTTGTATTTCGTCATCATGATATAATAGGAGATTTGGTATTTAAATTGACATGTATGTACTGATGTTTTTAGCCTTTGATAAAGGACCTTCATCCAAAATGCGTCAGGTGTGCAGTTGGTGGAATAAACTTGTTAAAGAAGATCTGGATCCGAGTATTATTGGGGTGTGTGTGTGCTTCAGCTTTTTCAGAAAAATTAATCATTTAGCTGAAAGCACCACAATTACCTTGTGCATGGTTCGTGTATGAAAACCACTGGAACAAATCTCTGGCAGGTTCAGATCACCAATCATAACTACTTCCCCCTTTGCCACTCCTCTTTCAAGTTCTTCCCTGAGCTGTCTTTCCCTCTCTTTCCCTTGCCATGGAGGTCTATAGATCGCTCCCAAGTGTGGTTTCTTGGCTGAGGCTGCTGTGAGTTGCACCCACAGTGACTCTGTCTACCCCTTACTATCCCTGATGCACCCATCTTCCACCACTTTGATACCATCTTTGACAAAAATGGCTAGTCCTCCCTTTTACTTGTTCCTCTGTTCCTCCTGAACAATGAATACCCAGGGACCGTTAGTTACCAGTCATTATTTTCTGAAGCCCCCGTTTCTGTGATGGCCACAAGGTTCGACTCACTATCCACCATCAGTGCCTGTAGCTCACTAATTTTGTTACCTAGTCTCCTGGCAGATACTCATCTATAGCTTTGCTTTAGAGTATAATAATTACCTAAAATCTACAGCACTGCCTTTATATATAGCCTTCCACAGTATTACTGTGTTACTTGTGACTCAGTTTCTTTGTGATTTGATGTGACACTTGCACTCCACTCCCTTCAATAAAAATATTTTAATTGTATCTGAAGATGTGCCTGTCTCTCCTTGCAAGAAGGCAAATATCAGGTCTGAAAGAATGTTCTGTAGTCCAGTTGGAAGTGGCCAAAGGGGTATATGCACCACAGTCAGGACTAAATTTGATGTAGCTGGCAATATCTGAAAGAAAAGGAGGAATAGGGAGTGTAAATGGTTCCACTGGAAGGATGGGACAAGGAGGCCCTAGCACTCAGATGTCACCTCTTACCATGCCTTATTATTTTGGTTCCCCATGGTTAGCCAGGTACACCAGAGAACCAATAGATCCCACTGCCAGCAGCTTGGGAGAGTTCAGAGCCAAGATGAAAGCTATGTTTAGGCTGTACAAATTACTGGAACACCAGAAGGTCACAATTCTTATCAGACAATTGGAAGGAGCAGCTCACTGAGAAGTGGTATCATGTCCTGTAGAAGAGTCAACCACAGCAGAACATATCCTGATGAAACTGGGATGCACCTTTGTTACTCAGAGGCTGTCAGAGTTAAAGATATGATTTTTTTGCTAGGACCCCAGGACCTTGTGAGAGTTTGCGAGAGTGTGTTTTAAGCTTATAGGAGGCCTTGAGGGCTATTGAGTTTTTGGGCCCTAGAGATATGTGGGATCCTGAAAAAGCTTCTGCTGGATAAATTCATTGAAGGACTACATAGTAACATACTAAAGAGAGGACTTAGAATGCTCCACTTGCAAGCCCCATATGAGACCTTTGTAGATTTCAAAGAGAAGGCAGTCAAAGTTTTTGGAATGGGACAGCCGGATGAACAGGTAGCCATTTGTCAGCAATATGTAGGAACACCACCCCTGATATGGCCTGGAAATCCCATGCCCAGAGATGTCCCACACAAGAGTTGCATTGAGGAGTTTGGAACAGGATCTACTGGCTTTCCTGAGGTCCATGAATGCTACTGTTTGGGAAGAGGATACTGCAGCAAAAAAATAATACAGAATGGCTGCATGCTTAGAACACAGAAATCAATTCCACGGCTAACAAATAATAAAACAGCATTTAGTGCACATGATCAAAACAGTAGCAACCCCCCATAGAAAACATCAATGTTTTGCGTCACTCTGACACTTTATCAAGACATCTCAATAAAGCATCAGAGCGACATGAAACATTGTCATTTTCTATGTGTGTGTGTGTGTGTGTGGGAGGGGGGTTCTACTGTTTCAATCATGTGCAATAATTCCAAGTTTTATCATTTCCAGCAGTGGAATTGATTTCTGTGTTCTAAGCATGCAGTCATTCTTTATTTTGTTTGCTACAGAAGACAGTTTGTGACTCCACTACTACGTGGATCCTGAGCCACCTTTAACTTGTTTTTGTGGGAAGAGAACATGCCTGAAGTGAGTATTCTGTTCACAATATGGCCCAGACATCAGAAAGACTCACCATAGGAGATGAACCTTCAACTCCAAGTGCAACCTGGGTGATGCAGGAACAGGTAACCGAGCTGACCAAAAGAATGACAGATATATACTGTGAGGTGAGGACCCTGAAACATGGTTGGAGAAGAGAACTGGATCCTGGATCATTTCAACAAGGAGAGAATCGACATCCCACCCTGGGAGTGAGATGAGGTTATGGATAATTTTATTTGTTTGTTTATGTATTGTCTTGGGGGATTTCAATGTTTGGGCTGGCGATGAATTTTCTCAGCCTGGTCACAACCTCCTTCAGACTATGTTGTCACTGGGCCTGTCTCAAGTTGTTTCTGCTGCAATACACCAGGGCAGCCATGCATTGGGCCTGGTGTTCTCACTGGGGCTTGAGATAGATCATCTCAGGATTGATCAGGTAGCTTGGTTTAATCACTACACGGTGCAGTTCATGTTCGGGGCTCCCACCGGGTGCCCTCTCCCTACAGAGATGATGAGCTGTCACCCTTTGTGGGGATTGACCCCAGAGGGTTTTTTGGTGGCAGCCAATCTATCTGGTGTGGGTAATGCATGCATTGGAGGCATTGGTGCCGTGGTGGACTCCATAACAGATTGCTATCCGACGCCATTGACTCCCTCGCACCTGTCCATATATGACCCAAATCTTCCTACCTGAGGTCCCCATGGTTTGATAAGGACCTCAAGGAGATGAAGAGAAAGGGTCAGAGGTTGGAGCATTGCTGGAGAAAGTCCAGTCTGAAGGAGGACAAACTGGCCCTGCATGTGCATTATAATGCATACCAGGGGGCAATCAACCATAAGAAGGCAGTGTTCTTGTCCAGGGAGATTGCTGCCGGGAAGAACCCACCAGCCATACTTTTTTGGACTGTGGACAGACTACTTCATCCTGCTTGTCTACAGCTGAAGAAGGTTTTTTTGAATGCTGAATGCAAAGAGTTTGCCTGGTTCTTCTCGGCCAGAGTGTCCGGTATCTGGCAGGGAGTTCCTTCAGTCAGCAGTGCCATAGCTGGCAGTGGTCACCAGAACTGTTCTGAGTGTGCTCCGCCTGGTTGGGGGGAGTTTAGACCAGTGGAGGCAAGTGAGGTTATTGAGGCGGTGACCAATCTGAAGCACACTTTTTGTGAACTGGATCTGGTGCAGATGCATTTCTTGATGATATGCATCAACACCGTTGGCCTGGTGTTTGCTCTGGTTGTCCAGTGTTCCTTATCTGAGGGGGTCTTCTCTGATGCCTTGAAAGAGGCATCGGTGAGACCACTCTTAAAGAAACCATCTTTGGACCCAGAGGTCATGGCAAATTACTGACCTATCTCCAATCTCCCCTTTTTGATGAAGGTTGTGGAGAAGGTAGTGGCGCTTCAGTTGGAGGAGCACCTTGTGACCCATAAGTTGTATGAACACTTCCAGTTGGGGTTTCAGGTGAAGCATAGCAAAGAAATCACACTTGTTCAGGTGCAGAATGATCTTCTCAGGGCTAGAGATCGAGGAGAAAGGACAATTCTTGTTCTCCTTGATCTCTGCTCAGCTTTTGACACTATGGACCATTGTGTTTTGCTTGGGAACACTGTGGACTCATCGGTACTGTCATCTGCTGGTCTGAGTCCTTTTTAACCAACAGGAGGTAACGGGTTGTGATGGGGAATTTCTCCTCCACCCCTAGCCTCCTATCTTGCGGAGTACCTCAGGGATCGGTCTTGGTCCCAATGTTGTTCACAGTGCACATGCTTCCCCTGGGAGGGAACATTAGGAAGTATGGCTTGGGTTTTCATTGCTATGATGATGATACCCCACTATACTTATCCTTTGGCCCAGGAATATCCAATATGGTGGATGTGCTAAACAGCTGCCTTGCTGAGATCGACTGGATGGCTTCTAGCTGGTTGCGACGGAACCCCAATAAGATGGAGGTAATGGCGATGGAGTTGAACAGAGTGCGTGATAGGATGGCCTCTGACTCAGAGACAGGACTTGTTCTGGGCTCTGTTCCATTGAAGGCTTCCTTTAAGGTGCAGAATCTTAGCATCATTCTAGATAGGAGTTTGACTATAGAAGCGCAGATATCTTCCATTGTCTGCCCCTATTTCTTCCATCTCAGAAATGCCCCCGGACAAAGCGCCTTGTTCCACCTCTGGCCCACCCCACTTTGATGCATGCCTTAGTTACATCGAGGCTTGACTACTGTAATGTGCTCTACCTCGGGGTCATGGGAGGATCTCTCCGCAGACTGCAACTAGTGCAGAATGCAGCTACCAGGTTACTTACTGGGCAGCTGAAATTTTGCCACATTACACCAGTGTTGTATGAGCTGCACTGGCTGCCAGTCAGGTGGAGGATCCTCTTTAAGGTGGGTCTTCTTACCTATAAGGCCCTACATGGTCAGGGACCTGGTTACCTGTTAGAACTTCTTGTACCTGCTCTCTCAGCTAGCCCCCTCTGTTCCTCCTGTGGAGGCCCCCTAGCAATTCCCAGGACAAGGTTGAAATCGGCTGGTGACAGGGCTTTTAGTGTTGCCACCCCAGTCCTATGGAATTCGCTCCCCCTGGGGTTAAGGGGGACCCTACTTTGGAGGTATTCAAGGCCCGCCTTAAGGCCCTCCTATTCACTCAGGCATTTTGGGATTAAGCTATTAATTTATAGATTTGATCTGAGTATAGCTGTTGATAATTTGTTGTTCAGTTTACTGTTTATGGGTAATGTTTATATGAAGTATTATCATCTATATGTTTATAATTATCTTTGTGTTTTTATTGATCTATCTCTAAATATGTGTTTATTTATTTGTATGGTGCCCAGAGCCTCCAGGATTGGGCGTCTTTTTAAATAAATTTTGTTTTGCCTTGCCTTATGACTTTGATAACCAGGTAGGTGCACTAATCCCAGGGACTGTTTTCAGGCACAACCAAGGTCACATACTATGGCACAGGAGTAAGCTTTAAGTAAGGTACATATAACAGTTGAGCAGTTTAACAATGATGCCAAAAGAAAATACAACAGTATTCAAAATACAAGGTAGTAAAATACATTAAAGTAGATGAACAGCAGGACAAGGTGTCAGTTTCCATAGCAGACAAAACAAGCAATTTTCAGTAGCAGTAATTGGACTAACAAGATAAAGTGCAGGCAAAGGGATCCCTTGACTGGGGATGGGTACCCATAAGTGCAGGGGAGTAGAGGGGTGGAGGGGTAGGTGTGGGAGAGGGAGGGATTGTGGGATATAAAACAAAAGGAAAAGTTTAGCTAGGAAAAACTCAAGGATGACAGCGCAGTAACTGATTCGATGCCCAGGGCAATCCCATATGCAAGCAATGTGGTTTCAGTGGCCATGTTGAGCAGAGATGTGACCAGAGGCAGAACATGGTGAGTTTAAACAGGGAGTCCCTGAGGCAGAGGACTGACCCTCGGGGCAGAGCAGAACTAGGTGTAGCATGTCCTGATAAACACAAGTTCATGAGAAGATGTCCGATAGTCTCTGTAAAGATAAATTGAATAGATTTCTAGGCACTCTTGGACACTGGTTCACAAGTCATAACTATTCAAGGAAAACACTATCTCCAGCATTGGCAGAAGACTCAACTTCAGAAGCCATCACAGAGAGGCATCAGCCTAATCACAAGTAATGGCCTTGCAATTCCCTACTTGGGCTACGTGGAAGCCAGCATTCAAATGAGAACATTATGTACCAGGATCAAAGACTTACTGTCAGTGATACCTTAACCAACAGTTTACTACCAGCCTTTGTAAGAATGAATTTCCTCCAACACTACTACCAAGAACTTGTAAATTTCCTGAAGCAGCAGGAGGCAAAATTGCCCAAGATGGATAGATGAGCATGGTAGCAATCCATCCATCTGACCAGAGCCATTAGCAGTATGCAAATAATGAAGGAGAGATTGGCAAGGTGTGAAATGTGGACAGGCAGGGAGTGTGGTTGGACCCAGGAACAGAAACAGTGCTCTTATGCAAGGCAACAGTGGGGATTTGAGGGCAAGATTACACAGTATTGTTGGAATCATGCTCAAACTATGAAGACAGCCCAGTGATGGTTGCACAAAGTCTAGTGATGGTCAAGAAAGGATAGGTACCAGTGAGGGTACTCAACTAAGGAGCTGTTGCAATATAGCTGTACAGACACCAGCCCACTGGGCGGTTTCTTCAGACTGAACCAGATTACGTAGTGGAGGGGTGTCCTAGAGTCACTACAGATACCCTAGATGCTAATTGTTCTGTTGTAGCAATGGATATTTCTAGTACTGACACCATGGAGATATGACTGAAGAAGATTGATTTAGGCACTGACAGCATGACAGAAGTTCAAAAGCAAGAGCTGCTAGAATTAATCCATAGACATCAAAGTGCCTTCTCTCACCATTCTTTCAACTTTGGATATACTGAGTCTGTGCAACATTACATTTCTGCTGCTGATCACCCACCAATCTGAGAAAGATTTAGGCCAATTCCTCTCACCATGTACAAGCCAATGAAGAAAATGCTTAAGCAGATGTTGAATACCAAGGTCATCCAGGAGATTTATGGTCCATGGGAGGTGCCCATTGTCCTAGATAAGAAGAAAGATCAAAAGTTGAAATTTTGTTTTTACTACGACAAACCAAATCAAGTGACTCACAAAGATGCCTATCCACTTCTAGAATTGAAAACTCATTACTGCTTTGAAGCCAGCATCACTGCTGTCGATGCTTGACTTAGTAAGTGGATATCAGCAAGTGCCAATTGCTGCAGCTGATCAAGAGAAAACTGCTTTTGTCAAACCCATGGGGTTATTCAAGTTCACTAGAATGCCATTTGAACTATGCCACACACCCAACACCTTTCAGTGACTCATAGAGCACTGTCAGGGCATTCAAAACTTTTAAATTGTGCTGTTGTACTTGGATGATATCACCATCTACTTGCAAACATACTAGGAGCATTTGCACCATCTAGAACATGTTTTCAAGTGGCTAGCAACCTATAGCCTGAAGATAAAGCTCTCCAAGTGTCACTTACTGAAGGGATGAGTCAATTACCTAGGACACATAGTCACGTCTGCAGGAGTATCGCCAGACCCTGAGAAGATTCGAACAGTACAAGAATGGCCTGTCCTGACAACTATTTGAGATGTGAGAAATGTTCTGAGATTAGTGGGTTACTACAGGAGATTTGTAAATGACTTCTCCAACATTGTCACTCTATTACATGAACTCCAGAGAGGAACCAAGAATGAAAGAATTACTCGAAACACAGCAGCCAATTGAACCACACCACAGTAGAACCTTCAATCAGTTAAAGCGAATCATAACAGAGACACCCATTCTCATCTATCCAAATTACAAGAAACCATTCTGAGTGTATACCACTGCCAGTAACCAAGGATTGTGAACTGTCCTGGCACAGAAGCAAGATGGGGCAGAATGAGTAATAACACATGCCAGCAGACAACTCTGTGGCTCTGAATGGAATGACGAAAGGTACAGTTCATTCAAGTTGGAATTCTTAGCATTAGCGTGGGCAGTGATTGAAAAAATTCAAGAACTACTTGGCTGCTAACTCTTTTGCAGTATACACTGATAATAATCCATTACAATCCACTGGCTCATCTGAATAAAGCAATATTGGAAGCTCTAGGACAATGGTGGGCATCCCGATTAGCAAATTATGACTTCACTATACATTATTGTTTAGGCTGAGCATATGCCAATGCATATGCACTGTCTCACCCACCTGCTGAAGATGAACCAGAAGAGGATGGGAGCCAGTATGAGAACTTACAGTTGCATCCATTCCTCCAGATCCTAGCTGAGGCCATATGTGCTTGTTGTCAGCACTTACCTCAAACTGTGAAAGATAAACCAGAAGCTGAACCTGCAGGGTCAAGCAAAACAAAGACATTTGCAAACAAGTTCAGACTCAAAGCCCAATCATCCAGCATTGCAAATCCAAGAACTCATGAACACTGGCAAAGTCCTGATGCCAAAAGAATGAGAAAAAGCCCCAGAAGAACTAATCAAGTTACTCTGACACAAGGAGCAATTCACATTTCAGCAGGGGAGGCTGATCAGGAAGATCATAGATCCCAAAACATATTGAGAAATACTGCAAATAATACTTCCTGCCTCTCCTTGCAACAACACTCTATTATTTGGTATACTTTCAAGGGGAACCTGTGCTCTACACTATTTATCTGCCTCTCATTCTGCATGGTAGTAACTATTTCTAATTTGAGTATAGACGCACATCAATGCTTAATGGCCAGAATGTTATCCCCACTCATGCTGTGTAACCCTTAGTGCCATTCTCAATCAACTCTTTAGTTCTGTGTTGACACCCTGACAAGTGTTACTTTTGACAACTTCAATAGGTAGGCTAGTCCACCCTCTGGAAGAAGTAACACGTTCTAATGTTACTCCCTATTCTGCTTATCCTCTTCTGCCTGAGGACATGCTCTCTACAATAATTCTACCTGCACTCACTAGTTCAAACATTTGTTTATACTCCACCATGTCTAGCCCCTTTAATAATCAGGAAACATAAGAAGACTGACATGAAGAAAAGAGAAATTTGGTGTTGAATGGAGAGTAGTATTGCTTTCAAATAAAAGAACTGAATTTCAATTAGGACATAAAGTATACTTGGCAGCAATAGAATTCAAACCCAATCCCCTGGAAAAACTGGAGCCTTAATCTAACACCTTAGACAACTGTGATACACACTACCTTGTCACTCTGCTGATCATGAAATACATGAATGGTATGACTATCCACATAAAATAAACCACCTTGTTTCTTTCCATGCAAAATGTGCTTTTGATTCTTCTGTATCCTGAAAAGGATATGAAATAAATTGTTCACTATCCCACCAGATACTCTGATAATGCTACACTATACTATCAGATTTGCCATATAGCTTGAATATAAATATAACTTAATAAAAGATGGCCAAGGTCTATGGTAGGATTGGTAATTCCATAACAAACCCCGAGAGTGGGACTATACTTGTCAAATTGCAGGGAGATACTGCCATTTAGGCAATAAGGCATGACATGGTGTGCATCGTCATGGGATAACGGCACACCTAGGGTGGGTTGAAGCACTCGGCCTTCTGCCACCCTTTGTGTGCTGTTATTCCACTACGATGCACACCCTGGAGTGCCTTATTGTGATTATAATATGGCTATAAAATATTTGACATTACTTTAATGATTAAGCATTTAAGAGTTGCAAAAAATCTGAAGCTTTAACTTTATTGCAAATAAATTTGGCAATGACATTGAGATAAAATAGTCCTTTACAGAACTAGTCTGCATCACTTTGCATTGTTTGCACTTCCTTTTTTTGCATAAAAAATATGTAACAGAAGTAAAGAATCTGAAGGTTTAACTGTATTGCAATTAAATGCTGCCATAACATATAGAGATACTATATAGTCCCTTGTCATGTCTTGGACTGCCTTTTTTATACAATAAAAAGAAGCCATAACATATAGAGATACTGTAGTCCCTTGTCATGTTTTGGACTGCCTTTTTAATTTTTTTTTAATACATTAAAAAAGCAAAAACTGAATGTCTAACTGTATTGTAACAACATTTAAACAGATTTAACCACATTTACTGTACTCCCTTGAATAGCTACTCTGCATCATTTGTTTATTTATTACATTTTACTGTTAGATGTAACAAATATGATTTTAGTTTTTTTACAGTACTTATGATGGTGATGGGTTGGAGGAAAATAACACCAAGCTCCTGGACACCAGCAGGTTGACTGTCTGTTTCCTGTTGGAATGGATTAATATTTTTTCACCAAACCAGCCAAAGGTACATCTGTGGGCCAAACCCTTTCTACCCTGAAAATGTCAGACCATCTGAGTGCTAGACGATGATAAGAAAAACAGCAAAAAATGGTGATGTTTTAACTTTTCTCACTATCCAGACCTTGGAATCCGCATATCCAACTAGACGGACCTTGGTAAGTCAAGAGAGCTACCTCTTGAGACTGTGCATGTGAAATTTCATGCAAATCCATTGAACACTTGCAAAGATATTAAAGTGCAAAGTATCCAAGAAGTTGGTTTAAGATATTTGTCTTGGGTTTGAATTCAAGAGAGGGAATGTTTACTATGTATGTAGTACAAGATTTCCAATCTCTGCTCAGTTCTACTGGCAGAATGTTTACCTCCACTATCACACAACAGACGGCCTAAGATGGAACCAGGGCTTTTGTTTTATCTGTAGCAGGCTAAATAACACCAATTTCCCCAGTATGCAGGTGAGGATAGGATAGGATAGGATAGGATAGGATAGGATAGGATAGGATAGGAAGGGGATTTTTCATGCTCAACAAAGAAACACCAGGTCTTATTAGGTTATACCTAGTGAAGAAACCACACAGGACAGTAGAGAGAAGATAGGTTGTCAGAATAGAAGCAGAACTATTTAAGATGCCCTGCCTGCATTAGTACCTGTCTGCGTAACACTATATTTTTTTTTTATGCAGTCTAAATCACTCTGTATGTACCACGGGTCAGACTGAAGTGCTTCTATACTAGTTTCCATATCTACGCTAAGGGTCACATGGTGCGTATGTTCATAGGAATCTATAGGACAGTTGGAGCTTGAAGAGGGTTCATGTATAAATGCATGGCGTCACTTCCCTCCCAAGTCAAGGAGGTTGACAGTTTATGGGACGGTCATGATGGTGTGAAGAAAACATCATGGCACGAGAGGTGTTCTCAAGTTATATTAACGTGCAGCTGTTGACAGCTGCAAGGATGGGGATACAACTGTATAAACCTTATCTCATGCCTTATCTCTCCTTCCCTCATTTAATAAAACATGATCTCCACAAAGTCACTCATCCCAGCAGAGCACATGATGTCTTCGCCTAACAAACCAACCCCTTCCTCCCCTTAGCCTCACAGCTGAAGGCCTCTCCCGACTACGAGACTGATCCTTCATGCAAAGTAAATTTGCACCAGTGCCTGGTTTTAGGCCCCCACCTTGGAAGTTGAGTTGTCTTTGGGTCCAGTTGGATCACAAGTTGAGGCATTCCTGGACCTGTTCCCAGGAAGGCCCCCCCACCAGTACTGATCCCTGACTCATGATTGGTAATTTTAAAGTTACAGTAGTTAAATGTTTCTTGGTTATTAGTCCCTCCTTTAATCCCAGGTATAATTTAAGTTTGCATGGAATTCACATACAACTGATTCAATGTGTGGTGGCTGGCTGGGGACAGGGTGAAGGATCAGGGGGAGGGGTTCCGGGCTTGAAGGGCATCCTACAGATTTAAAATGTGTCCCCTTAGTCTACATCTCTGCTCATAGAATGTGAATGGCCTCACTAACCCAGTAAAATGGGCAAATATTCTAAACAGAATCAGAAAATTTGAAACTCGACTCGATATACCTGCAGAAGACACACCTTACACAAGCTGAGCATGCCAAGTTTACTAAGCTAGACTTTCAGGCTGAATATTCTTCTTCACACACATTGGGTAGAAGGTGAGGGGTGTCCATTCTAATTCCCAAGCATACTAACTTTGAAAAACAACAGACATGGATAAACCTGGCGGGCCAACTGATATTAGTACAGGGCACGTTACATGTGATAGAGGTCACCCTGGCTAATGTATATGTTCCCCTGGGCAAAAACTCCGCAGACATTAAATCCTTGATGGCACAATAATAACTAATACTAAAGGCATCTTACTACTAGCCGGTGACCTCAATATGACCCTCAACCCTTAGATGGATTCATCTGCCTCATGAAAAACCTTTCAACTAGCATCTCAGAAATACTTTAAAAACTATGCTAAGGAAATAAGCCTATCTGGTATATGGCGCTCACTGAACCCTAAAACCTGCCGGTATGCACATTAATCTGTGGTACACCATTGCTAAGTTAGGATAGACTATGATTTCACCCAAACAGAAAACCTTAGTTAACCCCACTTTCATACTTTCATAAAGGAAACACTCAAAATGACCAGCAACCCTCCAGCAGACACAACAGTGGCAATTCACTGGGATACTATTAAAAACCATCTTGAGGGGACTCTTAATACAGTATGCATCTATGCTGAAGAAACAATGCCAGGGCCGTAAACAGTCACTAGAGAACATGCTGCACTTTCTGCAGCTTGTCCACCAACAGGTTGACAACTCAGTACTGCTACAGCTGACCTGGGTTAAGGCAGACCTGGACATGCTGGCCCTAGAACAAACTGAAATAACCCTCGCTTTCCTAAGACAATGCTATTATGAAACTGGACCCAGGTCAACCTGACTATTAGCTTACCAACTTCATAAACAACATAAATTAGCAACCATTACAGCAATTATACCCCCCCTCCCCACTCAGGTTCCCAGATTACCAAGTATTAAGATATAGCTCAGGCCTTTAAAGTGTATTATGAATCCTTATATATCCCTGACTACTCTGCAACACGAGAAGATATAGATATAGTATTTTCTAGCCCAAATCACCCTCCCTAGCTTAGCATTAGAAGCCGGACAGCATCTCATGAGACCAATCATGGGGGCTGAAAATGAGTTAGCAATAAACAACACTAAGATCATGAAGACCCCAGGACCAGATGGATACAGAGCAGAATTTTATAAGTTGGCAAAGGTACAATTCCAACATAGTCTGTTAGCAATGTTTAATGAAGATTGTCCTGCTCCCCCCTACTGGTCCAATGCCGCAATCTCAGTTATCCCTAAGCAAGGTAAAAATCCCCTTTAGTGTTCATCCTATCACCCAATCTCAGTACCGAACACTGATTATAAATTATTCATGCCTATTCTGGCACACCGGTTGGATATCCTTCTCCCAGGCTTGATACATACAGATCAAACAGGCTTTATTCAAACCCATACTACTATGTACACTATCAGAAGAACCCTACACCTTGCCCACCAAATGAGACAAAATCCCCAGTCCTCAGTATTACTCAGCCTGGATGCCGAAAATTCATTTGACCATGTTTCCTAGCTCTTTCTTTACTGGATTCCGCGGAACTTGGGTTCTCCATCCCTTTGATAGAACTGTTACTAAAAATATACAACTCCCCCCAAGTGAATATCAAAATCAGTGGTCATCATTTGGACAATTTCTGATTGTATCAATGCACTCAACAGAGCTGCTGTATGTCCCCACTGTTATTCACAGTGTATATAGAACCTCTTGCACAGGCAACACAAGAGGCAGACACCCTGGCAGGTATCCCTGCAGCTGAGGAGGAGCACCGTATAGCTCTATACACAGACAATGTCCTACTTTACCTACAAAACCCAGAGAACTTGTTACCAGCGATCCTTGAAATTATTACCCAGTTTGGCAAAGTCTCAGGATACTGAGTAAACAAGACAAAAACTGAGCCATTAAGTTTCCATTTTACTGCAAACTTAGCTTTTAGGCAGCAGTTCCTATTCCGTTGGGATTTACAGAAGATACAATACTTAGGAATTTTTATAGCACCAGATCCAGCCCAGCTCTATAAATATAATTATATTCCAGTCACTCAAAATATGATACAAGATTTTAAGAGTTGGGGGACCCTACCCTTGATATTATCCAGAAGAATAGAGGTGATCCATATGGTCACCTTGCCTAGGGCCCTATATTTTTTTCCAAAGTCTTCTGGTGATACTAACAGCAGGGACTTGGAAACAGTGGAACAAGGAAATGTTGTGGTTTATCTGAGCAGGGCAGAAGCCCTGGATAAAACTACAGCAACTTAACCTGGCAAGAGATAGGGGAGGTCTTGCTTTCCTCTCTCTCAAAACATATTACTTGGCAGCCCTCATTCAGTTCAGAATTTCCAGACACACAAAAGGAACAGTACAGTCATGGTTAGATATGGAGAGAGACATCCTCCCCTTCATACAGTTTGTTCAATTGATGCAGCACAGTCCCACCAGGAAGAAAACCCCCCTTCAAACCCCTGCTCCAACATCAGATTGCTGTATTGCAGTTCATCACAAAGGCACTGCATTTAACACCATTTCTATCTCTCTCTTGCCCCATCACACAGCTTGAACAATTCTCTCCAGCAAGCCAGGACAACAGATTTCAATTGTGGGCAAAATTGTCACTGGAATATATTATTTCAACTATTTTAAGGCTCTATATTACTCTCTTTCGTAGAACTGCAAGTTAAGTTTCACCTACAAAAACCTGACTTCTATCAGTATCTCCAAATATGTCACTACATCCTCTCTATGGCATTGACAACTCGAATTCCACTAACCTTCCCTTGTATTATTACTTACTTTCTAACTCTCATACGGTCAGGTGTGCAATCACGTATGATCTCGCAGCTATACCAGGCATTATTGGCCTCACTTGGGGACTTCTCCACGGATGTAGCCTGAAGATGGGAGACTGAGATGAATTATCAAATAGATGAAGTGACCTTGCTGAGAGCATGCAGACACATGGTGAAAGTAACAAGCTCTCACCAGTGGAAAGAGTAAGCCTGGAGGCAACTCTCCAGATTTTTTCGTACTCGGGTGATCGAGGCCCATTACCTCTCTGTGGCACCCTCATGGTGCTGGAGGGGATGTGGTGACCACTGAGCAACACACTACCACATTATGTGGAGCTGCTCAAAGACTAAACATTTCCTAGACAGTGTACAATTGGAATTACAGGACATTTTTGACTCCACGCTCCAACTAACCCTACTGTTATATATACTATTACAATACCCACAGAACAGAAGGGACCCATTTTCCCCATTACCTCTTGGGGATTCTCCTTACACTGGCAAAGAAAATAACCACGAGACTTTGGCTGACTCCCACCACACCTGCTGTAAATGACTGAAGTAAATTGGTATATCAGGTCTACCGAATGGAAAAACTTACCGCCTCCCTTAACAATTAGGCCGAAAAATACACAAACCGAAGGCAAAGGTGGTTGGTCCATACCATGAGAAGAGACCCTAGCATAATACCATAATGGCTGCTTAGAATCTTGGAGACTGGTAGGGAACCCTGACAAACTTTGCTACCCATAAAACCTTTTTTTGAAATTCAATAACCTTTATTCATAATTTGCAATACAACGAGAAAAATAAATACACAGCTGAGATACAATTGTGACAGGACTAGCAAGAGTTGAACCAATAACAGCCAAACAACTATGAAACAATATAACACAACACAA
This sequence comes from Neoceratodus forsteri, assembly GCA_016271365.2. Classification (NCBI taxonomy): domain Eukaryota; kingdom Metazoa; phylum Chordata; order Ceratodontiformes; family Ceratodontidae; genus Neoceratodus; species Neoceratodus forsteri. The sequence goes on from CM028137.1 coordinate 519,052,894, forward strand.
TCCCATAAACTCACCCTCCTCTCCCCCCAGCAGAGATCCAAATATGAGATTCCAAGAGTGCATAAGCTATAATTAATGTGACCTAATATAACCCAATATAAAAATAACAATGATTGAGAAGCAATATAATAACAAAAAAAAGAAGAAAAGGGACCTAAGGATCATATGTATGAGAAAAAAAGAAAAGATATCACAAAGTAATGTAAATATGTTCAGGTGTTATCCTCAGTGTCACTCAAAGGAGAAATCAGAGGGAGTATAAGGTATGCAATTGACCCCATACCTTGTTGAACCCCTTGATATTATACCGGTAACTGGCAATGGAAAGAGGATCTCTTATCTTGAAGTGGGTAGCCACCTGGGAACAAGCGACCAACAAACAGTGTAGTTCATGATAAACTTAGCTGTAGAGTCAAGCCACACAAAAGTGAAGGTACTGGACTCCAGGAGGGCTGATTTTGTAGAAATGAGAGAGTGCCTCAGAAAAGCACTAGCAAACAGGCAAGAAGGTGGGGTGGAGCAACAATGGGGAAACATCAAAACCGCCATCACAGAGGCAACAAGCCTTGTGTGAAACAAATAAACAAATCAAAATGAAAGAAAAAAACACTATGGTTCTCAAAAGAAGTGACGCGGAAGGTAAGGGAGAAAAAGATAGCATTCAGGAAGTATAAGGAAACACAGAAGGAGCAGGACAGAGAACTGTACCAGTTGAAGCAGAAGGAAGCGGGTAAGGCAGTCAGAATAGCAAAGGCCCAAACTGAGGAAAAGATAGCCAACTCAGTTAAGAAGGGGGATAAAACCTTTTATAGGTACATTAGGGAGCAAAGAAAGACTAAGGCAGGGATACTGAGGCTGAACAAAGAGGAAGGTGGTTGGGCAGACAGCGACAGTGAAAAAGCAGGGATACTGAACAAATACTTCTGCTCAGTATTCACAATGGAAAAGCAGGGGGAAATACCTAAACCGGTCAATAGAGGCACTCTGGATAGGGGGGGTTGATATTAGTCCTTTCACAGAAGAAAGGGTTCTGAAAGAACTCTTAAAAGTGAAGGTGGATAAAGCAATGGGCCTGATGGGATTCACCCCAGAATTCTAAAAGAACTAAGGGAAGAACTAGTAACACCACTGACTACCCTTTTTAATAAATCATGAGAGGATGGGGTGGTACCTGAGGACTGGAGGAGGGTGGATGTGATTCCCCTTCACAAAAGTAGGAGCAAAACAGAGTCAGGAAACCACAGACCTGTCAGTTTGATTTCTGTGGTAGGGAAAATGATGGAATCACTTCTGAAGGAAAGAATTGTTGAGTACCAAGAGGCCAGTGGGGCACAGGACCCAAGGCAGCATGGATTCACAGTGGGAAGGTCATGTCAGACAAATCTAATTGATTTCTTTGACTGGGTGACCAAAGCAGTAAACCTGAGAGGGGCTGTGGATATGGCCTACCTAGACAAGGCAAGGCATTTGACACAGTCCCTCACAAAAGATTAATAAACAAATTAGCCAGCCTGGGAGTGGGTCCTAGGGTGTTAGCCTGGGTAAAACATTGGTTGGACAACAGGACACAGCGGGTAATAGTAAATGGAGTCCACAGTGAAGAAAGGAGGGTTACTAGTGGGGTACCACAGGGTTTAGTACTGGGGACGGTCCTTTTTAATGTCTTTATAAGTGACATTGCAGAGGGACTGGAAGGGAAAGTGTGTCTCTTTGCAGATGACACAAAGATCTGCAACAGGGTTGATACACAAGGTGGGGTGGATAGGATGAAAAGGGACTTGGCAAAGTTGGAGGAATGGTCAAATGTATTCAGCTTAGATTCAACGCAAAAAAGTGCAAAGTAATGCACCTGGGAAACAAAAACCCAAGGGAAGAGTACACAATGGGGTGTGAGATACTGAAAACAACAAAAATGGAAAAGGACCTGGGGGTTGTCATATCAGATGACCTAAAGGTGGGCCAGCAATGTGAGAAGGCAGTAAGGAGGGCTGGGGGAGATACTGGGATGCATAGGGAGAGGCATCAATAGTAGAAAACAGGAAGTTGTTGGCCCTCTGTACAGACAGTTGGTAAGACCACATCTGGAGTACTGTGTACAGTTCTGGAGACCCCATCTCCTCAAAGACATAGACAGGGTGGAGGCTGTCCAGAAGAGGGCAACCAAAATGATGCAGGGTCTGCATCAGAAGACATATGAAGAAAGACTAAAGGAGCTTAAGATGTATAGCCTCAAGGAAAGGAGGGAGAGGGGGGACATGATAGAAACTTTCAAATACCTCAAGGGAATCAACAAAGTCCAAGAGGGTAGCATCTTTCAGAAAAAGAGATGTACAAAAACAGGGGGGCACAAGTTGAAGATAGAGGGGGGACGGCTCAGGGGTAATGTGAGGAAGTATTTCTTCACAGAGATGGTCGTGGATACATGGAACAGCCTTCTTGAGGAAGTCATAGAGACAAAAACAGTGGGGGAATTCAAGAATGCATGGGACAGACATAAGGCAATTCTAGTGGGGGGTAGGAGGAAGTAGGCTGTTAGTTAACTAGGATCTGCAGCTTATCCGTTAGGCAGGGAAATGGACAGATTATGTGGGCCAAGCGGTCCTTATCTGTCGTCAAATTCTATGTTTCTATGTTTTTATCTTTTCCAGATGGTGATTATTCAGAAGTTCCTGCAACCATTTGTTATAAGAAATATCTATTTGCTCTTTCCAGTGGCGAAGAACCACTCATTTCACAGAGAGGGAAATAATGGCAATATGATGTCTCTGTTCTCTAACAGGAACTTCCAAATAATCCCCTATGATACAAATGTCTGCTGTAAAACAATCATAAAGACCAAAAAGGGGATCTGCCCTAGCTTTGATATTATCCCACAAAGTGATGAACCTAGGGCACTCCCAGAAGATGTGCAACAAAGTGCCATCCATTTGCCCGCATCTCGTATACAAAGGTGACTCTAGTTTCCCCATCTTAAACAATTTAGCTGACATAAAATAAATGTTATGTAGAATGTAAAATTGAGTACATCGGAGTCTATCATTGGAAATTTATAAGTACAGATCTCTCCATATCTGGTCCCAATTGAAGAAAGAGTTGGGAAAACACATTTCCCAATAGTTGAAGTGACCAGATATCCCAGAGAACAATGCAAGCATACTTGAAGCAACATCCCATTGTGTCAGGGAGAAAAGCAAGAGAAAAAGAAGGATGAAATCACTTTGGTTCTCAAAAACAGTAGCAGAAAAGATCAGCGCCAAAAGATTGGCCTTCAGGAAATATAAGGGAACACAACGGGATAAAGATAGGGAGGCATATCAAACTTCCCTAAGGGAAGCAGGGAAGGCAGTAAGGCAGGAAAAGGACCAAACCCAGGAAACACTAGCACAAACAGTAAAAGAAGGGGAAAAGACTTTCTTTAGATACATTTGTGAAAGGAGAAAGTCCAGAGAGTGTACTGCTAAGATCAAAGGGGATAAGTGGAAGTGTGTGGAGGAGGACCAAGGAAAAGCATATATCCTAAATAGATACTTTTGCTCAGTATTTACTGAGGAAAAGCTAGGACAGGGCCCACAGCTCAGCACCATGGACACAGGGGGGAAGGAGGTATGCACAAGTCCCTTCACAAAAGAAAGGGTCCTATAAGAGCTCGCTAAACTCAGGGGGGACAAGGCAATAGGACCTGATGGCATACATCCCAGGGTACTAAAGGAGCTAAGGGTGTAACTAGCAGAGCCATTAGCAGAACTGTTTAGAGAGTCTCTGAGTACAGGAGAGGTCCCAGAAGACTGGAGAAGGGCTCATATGGTCCCGCTCCACAAGAGTGGCAGAAGGAAGAAGGCAGGGAACTACAGACCAGATAGTCTTACCTCAGAAGTGGGCAAGATTATGGAGGCACTCCTTAAGGAAAGGATAGTAGAACACCTGGAATCCATAGGAGCACAGGATCCAAGACAGCATGGGTTTACAAAAGGAAGGTCCTGTCACACTAATCTCATAGATTTCTTTGACTGGGTAACCAGAGTGGTGGACCAAGGGGGTGCAGTTGAGGTTGCCTACCTTGACTTCAGCAAAGCTTTTAATATTGTTCCACATAGAAGACTGATTAATAAGCTGGGTAGGCTCAGGGTGGGTTAGAAGTTTGTCAACTGGGTGGCAAACTGGTTGGCGGGCAGAAAACAGAGAGTGGTGGTAAATGGTATACAGTCAGAAGAGATGCAAGTCATAAGTGGGGTACCTCAGGGATCAGTCCTGGGGCCAGTCCTCTTCAATATCTTCATCAGTGACATAGCAGATGGACTGGAGGGTAAGGTTTGTCTGTTTGCAGATGACATCAGGATCTTCAACAGAGTAGATGATCCAGATGGGGTGGGCAGAATGAGAAGAGAGCTGGATAAACTGGCAAAATGGTTGGAAGAGTGGCAACCGGGGTTTAACACAAAGAAGTGCATGATCATGCACATAGGGAAGAGAAACCCTGAAGCTACCTATATGTTGGGAGGGGAGTTGCTGGCAATCACAAGGGAAGAAAGAGATGTGGGCATTATCATCACAGATGCCCTGAAATCATCCAAGCAGACCACTAAAGCAGTAGGTAAGGCTAGAGGGATGTTGTAGTGTATTAGTAGGGTATCACAAGTTGTAAGAGGGAGGTAATAATCCTTCTTTACAAGACACTTGTTAGGCCCCATCTGGAGTATTGGGTGCAATACTGGAGGCCACACCTGCACAAGGACATTAACAAAATGGAGGCAGTCCAGAGAAGGGCAACCAAAATAGTGCAGGGACTGCATCAGAAAACATATGAGGACAGATTAATGGAGCTCAATATGTACTGTATACCCTAGAGCAGAGGAGGGAGAGGGGTGATATGATTGAAACATTCAAACATCTTAAGGGCATTAACAAGGTGAAAGAATCTAAGAAGTTTTAATATAAGGAAAACAGCAGGACAAGAGGACACAGTATGAGATTAGAGGGAGGCCAATTAAGGGGTAATGTGAGAAAGTTATTTTTCACAGAAAGGATGGTGGATGCGTGAAATGGCCTACCTCTGGAAGTGGTGGAAATTAATACAGTGCAAGACTTCAAACAGGCATGGGATAGGCATAAGGGAGCAATACAGATGAAACATAGAAACCTAGAATTTCATGGCAGATAAGGACTGCTTGGTCCACCTAGTCTGCCCATTTCTGTACCTAACAGATAAGCTGCAGGTCCTAGTTAACCAACAGCCTACTTCCTCCTACCCCCCACTAGAATTGCCTTATGTCTCTCCTGTGCATTCTTGAATTCTCCCACTGTTTTTGACTCTATGACCACCTCAGAAAGGCTGTTCCATGCATCTATAACCCTCTCTGTGAAAAAATACTTCCTCACATTACCTCTGAGCCGTCCCCCCTCTATCTTCAAATTGTGCCCCTTGTTCTTACACATCTGTTTTTTTGAAAGATGCTACCCTGTTGGACTTTGTTGATTCCCTTAAGGTATTTGAAATGTTTCTATCATGTCCCCCCCCCCTCCATTCCTCGAGGCTATACATCTTAAGCTCCTTTAGTCTTTCTTCATATGTCTTCTGGTGCAGACCCTGCACCATTTTGGTTGCCCTCCTCTGGACAGCCTCCACCCTGTCTATGTCTTTGAGGAGATGGGATCTCCAGAACTGTACACAGAACTCCAGATGTGGTCTTAACAACTGTCTGTACAGAGGGCCAACAACTTCCTGTTTTCTACTACTGATGCCTCTCCCTATGCATCCCAGTATCCCCCAGCCCTCCCTACTGCCTTCTCACATTGCTGGCCCACCTTTAGTTCATCTGATATAACTACTGCAGGGTCCCTTTCCATTTTTGTTGTTGTCAGTATCTCACCCCCCACTGTGTACTCTTCCCCTTGGATTTTGTTTCCCAGGTGCATTACTTTGTACTTCTTTGCGTTGAATCTAAGCTGAATACATTTGACCACTCCTCCAACCTTGCCAAGTCCCTTTACATCCTTTCAACCCCACCTTGTGTATCAACCCTGTTGCAGATCTTTGTGTCATCTGTAAAGAGACATACTTTTCCTTCAAGTTCCTCTGCAATGTCACTTATAAAGACATTAAAAAGGATTGGCCCCAGTACTGAACCCTGCGGTACCCCACTAGTAACCTCCCTTTCTTCACTGAGGACTCCATTTACTATTACCCTCTGTGTCCTGTTGTTCATCCAGTGTTTTACCCAGGCTACCACCCTGGGACCCACTCCCAGGCTGGCTAATTTGTTTATTAATCTTTTGTGCGGGACTGTGTCAAATGCCTTGCCTTGTCTAGGTATACCATGTCCACAGCCCCTCCCTGGTCTACTACTTTGGTCACCCAGTCAAAGAAATCAATTAGATTTGTCTGACATGACCTTCCTGCTGTGAATCCATGCTGCCTTGGGTCCTGTGCCCCACTGGCCTCTAGGTACTCAACAGTTCTTTCCTTCAGAAGTGATTCCAATATTTTTCCTACCACTGAGGTCAAACTGACAGGTCTGTAGTTTTCTGCCTCTGTCTTGCTCCCACTTTTGTGTAGAGGAATCACATCTTCCCTCCTCCAGTCTTCAGGTACCACACCATCCTCCCATAATTTATTAAAAATGGTAGGCAGTGGTGTTATTAGTTGTTCTTTTAGAATTCTGGGGTGAATCTCATCAAGCCCCATTGCTTTATCCACCTTCAGTTTTAAGAGTTTTTCAGAACCCTTTCTTCTGTGAAAGGACTAATATCAACCCCCCTATCCAGAGTGCTTCTATTGACTGGATTAGGTATCTCCCCCTGCTTTTCCATTGTGAATACTGAGCAGAAGTATTTGTTCAGTATCCCTGCTTTTTCACTGTAGCTCTCTGCCCAACCACCTTCCTCTTTATTCAGCCTCAGTATCCCTGTCTTAGTCTTTCTTTGCTTCCTAATGTACCTATAAAAGGTTTTATCCCCCTTCTTAACTGAGTCGGCTATCTTTTCCTTGGTTTGGGCCTTTGTTATTCTGACTGTCTTCCCTGCTTCCTTCTGCTTTAACTGATACAGTTCTCTGTCCTGCTTCTTCTCTGTTTCCTTATACTTCCTGAATGCTATCTTTTTCTCCCTAACCTTCCCGCCACTTCTTTTGAGAACCATTGTGTTTTTTTCTTCTATTTTGATTTGTTTATTTGCCTCACACAAAGGCTTGTTGCCTCTGTGATGGCGGTTTTGATGTTTCCCCTTGTTGCTCCACCCCACCTTCTTGCCTGTTTGCTAGTGCTTTTCTGAGGCACTCTCCCATTTTGACAAAATCAGCCCTCCTGAAATCCAGTACCTTCACTTTTGTATGGCTTGACTCTACAGCTAAGTTTATCATGAACCACACTGTTTGGTGGTCGCTTGTTCCCAGATGGCTACCCACTTCAAGATCGGAGATCCTCTCTCCATCCTCATTTGAGAGTATGAGGTCTAAGATTGCTCCCTCCTGAGTGGGTTCCAAAACTAGCTGTCTGAGGCATGCCTCCTGTTGGGCATCGAGAATGGCACTGCTCTTGGAAGTGACTGCAGAAAAGGTGCTCCAGTTGACATCTGGCATATTCAGGTCCTCCATCAGCAATATCTCCCCTTTCTCTGCCATCCTAAGGATGCCTTCTAACATTTCCTTGTCCATTTCCTCCCCCTGAGAAGGGGGCCTGTATACAACCCCTGTGCGGATTGTGGTGCCATTTCCAGTCTCCAGGGTGACCCACAGTGCCTCCTCTCCTCCCTGTTTACCCTTTAGTTCTCTTGCTTTGACCCCTTCCCTTACATAGAGATCTACTCCTCCTCCTCCTCTTCTTCCCTCCCTGTCCCTCCTGTAGATTGTGTACCCTGGTATGTTGACATTCCAGTCATGATTCTCTGTGTACCATGTTTCTGTGACTGCCACAATATCCAGGGATCTCTCTTCCATCAAGGCCACCATTTCAGGGAGCTTTTTACTAAGACTACGGGTATTGGTACTCATTATCCTCCATTTTTTTATGGCTTTATTTCTTTTTCCCCATCCCTGTCCTTACTGCCTTTGTCTTTTTCTCCATTTACCCCTGCCCTTCTCCTTATCAACTGCTCTATCTTGGTGTTTACCTCACTAAGTACCCTGATTCTGGGGGAAGGGTAGGATTTCCCTTCTCCTTTTTAGTGCCTCCACCCTGGGCTAGTTTAAATGCTTGCCAATGAAGCATTTAAACCTATCATCTAGAATTCTGTTCCCCACCTGGATAGATGCAGACCATCACGCCACTATAGGCCTGCACCCCTCCAGGTGGAGCCCCAGTCCCCAAGTGAAGCCAAATCCCTGAGCTCTGCACCAGTTTTTCAACCAGTCATTGAATCCCATGGTGTGAAGTACCCTAGCCTCATCCATGCCATAGACAGGTAGCACTTCCAAGAAAGTTACCGTGTGTGCTACTTGTCTAAGGCTCCTCCCCAACTCCACAAACTTCTGTTGCACTGCTCTGATCCCATTCTCAGCCAGGTCATTTGTCCCTAGGTGGATAATGACATCCAGATCACTCCCCCTTGAAGCTGCTCCCACGAGCCTGAGGATTCATTTCCTGTCCCTCCAAGCCATGGCACTGGGCAGGCATCTTACCTCCCTTTCCCCTCCCTCCCCCAGTTCTACACCCCTAATAACTGAGTCCCCCAGCAGGAGTTGTTTCCTTCTCCTGTGGGGTCCTGTGCCACCTCCTGTGGGTCTCCATTGTGGAGTTTCCCAGCATCCTCCTTGGTTTCCACTGTGGGTGCCTCCATAGAGGAAACATGCTCCGTCAGAGTGGTGAATGAATTGTGGAGAGGCACAACTGGAGGGATGCACCTTTGTTCCACCACCCTCACCCTCTCCCTCTCTGAGCCCATTGTGGTTCAACCACTCCTCTTTCTTGGCAACCTCTGAGGCAGTGGCAGTGGCCTGGGTAGTCCCTGGGTGTGGGAACAGGAGGGAGATGAGTATGAATAGATAGGCCATTGACAGATTAAAGGCCTATGGCACATTCATAAGGTAGAAAAAATGGTCAGACTGGATGGGCCTTGTGGCCCTTATCTGCTGTCAACTTCTCTGTTTCTATGTTTCAGTAAATAAAAAAGAGTAGGTCCGAGAAACAGAGTGTGGATGATTCCCCAAATCCATCAGCATTCACCAAAATTCTTCCTTGTTGTTGTACCATAATGAGATACCAAACCTCTGAATCAGAAGGTGGCATAGCTGATAGATCTTGAAGAGGAATTTAGCTGGCAAATGCAATTTAGTTAGAATATCTTGACTGGATGGAATCTGAGTGTTTACTAGTAAATCGTAAACTTTCTTGGTCACTAGTTGGGGAATCCAAGCAGGAGAGAGCATTACTCCTCCCACTTTGAGGTTGGGGTTTACACATAATGGTTGAGAAACATCTGTATGCGGGTTATACTGCATCAGTTTGCCTAATTGAGCATGAACTCATAAAGAGGTATATATCAATGAGCCTTGAAGTTGCCTTGGTAGCAGCTTTGGAGAAGTATAAAAAAAGACCATCAGGGGATAGTTCTGCATTCCTTATCATGGATCTCTCCAACTGCAGCCATACGACAGAGCCGATAAAATAGAGGCGTTAGGCTTGCTGACATGCAGCAAGATGTCATCGGCATATGCAGAGAGCTTGAGGTTGAACAGTCCTATTGGTATGCCAGTTATTATGGGAGATTCCTTTATTTTGAGCAGGAGAGATTCCAAATATAAGTTAGATAACAACGAGGACAATGGAGAACCCTGTTGGGTGCCCGAACATAGTGGAACAGTGGAGGAAAAAAGACAGTTGCAGTAGTTCTTCGTGGTGGGGCATGAGTATAAAACTTGTATCCAGTTGATGAACAAAGAAGGAAAGCCTAATTTGTGCAGAACTGAAAATAGAAAACTCCAGTCCACCCTATCAAAGCCTTCTCTGTGTCCGGGGACACAAGGGCCATAGGTTGCCTTGATTCCCTGGATGCGGAGAAGATTTGAGCAATCTTGCACAAATGATCTTCTGAAGACCTCCCTGGCATGAAGCCAACCTGTTCCGGACTGATCAGACCCTCCCACACATGCAAAATCCTGTTAGCCAATATTTTTGCAAACATTTTTAGATCATAATTCATGAGCGAGATGGGTCTGTAGCTGGTGACCTTATCCAGGGGTTTGCCTGATTTGGGCAGAACTATGATGATTGCTTCTAACAAGGAGGCATCAGTGAGTCCAGATTCACAGAAAAATGAATATAGACCATGCAGGATTGGCACCAACTCTTTCAAGAAAGTCTTTTAGAAGTTTGACAGGAAACAGTTTGGTCCTGGAGCTTTATCTAGTGATAGGGAATTAATGGCGTCAAGTATCTCTTGACATGTAATGGGCCAGATAAGAAAGAACTGTTGGTCTGGTGTCAAGCTTGGGAGGGGTATGCCATTTAGATATTCCTGTAATTTGGAAAGAGAGGGAGAAATACCAGAAGGCTTATACAGCATCTGGTAATATGATTAAAAGTTGCTAATTATAGCTGACGGCTATGTTTTCAAGGAATTATTGTCTAAGGAAGTAATAGATAGAACTAGGCGGGATGCTTCTTGTTTTTGCAGTCGCATAAGAAGAAGGTGGCTCACTTTCTCCACTTGGTCTACGTACAGCAACTGGGTCTTAAGTATGGCATACTCGGCTTTTTCCTCTCAAGCTCTCTGCATACTTATCACAGAGAAGGATTATTGTTTTGCAAATGTCATCTGGGGAATCAGATGACAATTCTGATTCTAGCTCAGTAATGTGAGTTAACAGGGAGCACATATCAGCTTCCTGTTTATGTTTCTTCTTGGTGGATATTCTAATAAACTCCCAGCGCAAAAAACACTTGAGAGCTGCCCACTCCTTGTCTATATGTGCTATAGTACCCTCATTTTGTGCCATAAACAAGGCTACAAGTTCCTTTATTCGAGTCACAATGTAGGTATCTTTCAGTAGTTGAGTATTTAGTTTCCACATAGTGTCTTTGTGAAAATTAGGAGACAAAGTACAGTCAGTCCAAACAGGAGAGTGATCTGACAGCACTCTCGGTGTAAGCCCAATGCATAACACCCCGATAAGACATGATGACTAATTAAGAAATGATGAAGCCATGAATATGTCCCATGGGATGCCGAATAGAAGGTGTATTCCTGGGTGGATGGCTGCTCATAAAACCTGAGAGCCCAGAAACTACACTCCCTATGGCCACCCTCCCAGAACCCCCCAGCTTTGTTGTTACACAAGCAACAGATTACAGAGCCCCAGGGGACATGCTAAAAATGCTTGTTCATTCGCCTTACAGATTTTCTCCCTTACATGAATAAGTGTTAAGGACCCTCTCATGCACTGTGTCATAGGGGGTTGGGAGGATTTTTCTACAGTTAAGAGAAATGTACTCCTGGAAGTTTGATTGTAAATGTTGTACTATTATGTATTTGAAGAATTAACTGCTGAAAAATAACCCATGCTGTACCTGGAAAAACTGAATAAACATATTTACAGAACAAACAAACAAACCACATAAATTAAAACTATAAGTAGTGTAGTACTTAATTTTATAAGTTATGTGTGTGTGTGTGTGTGTGTGAAGAGGATTATGAAGTCAAATAACATTCAATTATTATGTTTTTACATTTAAGGCAGTTTTATTTTTAGGGCCTAGTTGAAGGTTTTTAGTGAGTAAAAGTGATAGCCACATTTGTGATGTTAGTCAGGTATGTGTTTGGTGCTACTGATTTCATATGTGAAGAGGCTACTGGTCCTTCCTCCAGTGCTGTCATGGTGGGACAACAGCACTGGGTTCCAAGCTCCTCAGGCACAAGGGAACATCGGGTGGGGCGAGAGTGATGAAAAGCCATTGATCACTTAGGGTCAGTGACTACATACAAGTTTAGAGCTTACGAGCAGACTAGATGGGCCTAGCGGTCCTTATCTGCTGACAATTTCTATGTATCTGTATCTCAACCAATCCTACTGAATTTTTTACAAATATATTATAATCTTGGGATTGTGACTTACAGTACTTGAAAGACTGACTAGGAAACAAGAGACCTCTAGGTAAGTGGAACAGTAGCTATGCCTTTTCATTGTTTCATACTTCAATCTTTCCCAGCCTCCACCTGGAGAAGTTATCACATAGAAAGTGGAACTCTTGACTTATCTCCATTTTTCTGTTTTTCTTGAGTCATTGCTTTTTTTTTCCCTCCTGCAGCTCTGGTCAAGATGAAAACAACAAACTTCAAATACTGTACCTATTAGCAGAGGGTTTCATCATCTTACCTCCTTTGCCCTTTACACAGGCTTGAAACTATCCTAGGCATTGGCATTCATTTCAATGGGCATTTGCCAAGCCCTCCCCCATCCCAGTGAGCCTAATACACAAATAATAAAGGAGTAATCCGTGACCATAGTGATTGAGATTGAGTGCCTAGAAAAACAGTGACTCAATGTCGGTGACTGTGATCATGCCTACCTAGGGAGGAGGGTGACCGGATACTGTGCCTGGCGAAAACCATGACAGGAACTAGCAGGTATACACATGAGCACGCACCCACGGGGGGGGGAGGCAGGGGAGGGATGGCAAGTTGGAGAGGTTGCAGTAAGCAGCTGCTGAGCTGGATCATTGGCGTTGTGGGGAAGGTGGTTGGCTGGGAGCATGGGGTATCGGGTTCTGGTTCGGCATGGTGAGGGTTTTTTTTTCCCCACCTGGCGGCATGTATTTTTATCAAGTTTTGCACCCCGACATGCACCCCGGAATTGAGAATCCATAAGTAGGGAGATAAGGGGGATGCAGCCACCAGCATTAAAAATGAGACCTGTAGGTCTCGGGCTCCTTTTTTTTTCTGCGCTGCAAGTGTGCATCGCTGAAATTGATTTTCAGCGATCTACACTCACCATAATAGCGATCACTGTTTCTTGATTGCTATTATAACATGGTACCTAATAAAGGCTCATGCAAACTGATGGAAATAGGCCTTCATGGTCTCAGGCTAAGAGACATACAGTCTCTCTGTAAGGGTATGACTCTACAATGGGCTTCACCAGTGTGAGAGAAGTGTTAGAATCTCTAATAAAAATAGCTGTTGTTCAATGTTTGAGCATTCATTGCAAGACTGGTACAGAGTTCATGAGTAAGGGACCTCTTCAATAACAGAGAAGACACAAAAAAAGAAGTTTCCTTAAAGGAAGTGAACAATGGAGAGCACACTGAAAGCAACAGATAAAATGGAGACCTAAGTTAATAAAAGGAGGAACTGAGAACTAATGGGAGTAGGGACAAATGTATAGCCACCCAGAGAGGAGTTCAGATGCAGAGCAGACAGTATAATGGAGATGAGAAAGCTGACATGAGGAAATGGAATATGGAGAGTCATTAAAAACATTCTTGGCAGTTGTGGGATAAGAATCCATGCTTCCAAAGAGGCTGGAGCTTAAACCCAGTGCCTTGGACTGTTCACCCACACTACCTTCATGACTCAGAAAAGGATGGCAGTACATGTGATCATTAACAAATATGAGCCAGACTTTTCTTTAATATGCTGACTGTTTTTTAATCTCTCTATATGGTCAAAATGGATATAAAAGAAATAATGCAGTATCTTTTACATACTCTGGTATACTAACAGATTTCCCATGGCAGTGAAATAAGTATACCTTAGCAGAAAATAACTGGATGACTTGCTGGTTTCATAACTGTTAAGGGGTAGATTGTACTCGTCATATCCCTGACATAAGTAAATTCTAGTTGCCATGGCTTACTTGGCTAATTTATTTGTCTAGTAAACAGGAGGTATCCAGGGTTGAAATCCCAGCAGTACCCTTTTATTCCTATGTGCTTGAAACTTTTACCAGTGCTCTACCAGGAGACATTACATACAAAGTAGAACTAATTGAAGAAAATTCCTTTTCTGGAATTTTTTAGGCATTTCTTTTATGTTTCCTGTAGCTCCAGTTAAGATAAGAACAGTGAACTGCATAGCCCCATTAGCTGTGTGTTGTGTGCTTTGCCTCCTAAGCCCTTTTGTGCATATGTGACAAAGTGGTCAACTATGTAAGATGACAGAATGGTAATTTTAATAACATTTACTATATAACATATTATTTAATGACATTTTTATCTTGAGTAAGGGAGTTCTCAGGTAAGACTGAGGATACAAAGTGCGGAGTGCACTGGAGGCAAGTGACAAATGGAGAGCTGGCTGGATAGAAGAAATAAAATGGTGACCTCTGATGATGGAAGCAGAATGGACTTGGGGCCATAGGAACAGAGAGCTATCCACCATTATCCTGACATTGACACAGGAATAAATATGTAGGCCCTAGCAGTCAAAGTACTGCTGGGAGCCCATAGCAAAGCACTCACCGTCATCTCAGTCTATATCACCCCCCCCCCCCAGAGAATAGTCCAGTGGCCTCAATAAGGTCCTTGACTATTTAAGCAACCTTCAGCAAAATACAGAAGTAGTGGTGTTAGGGGACTTCAGTGTCAACTGGCAATTCCATGAAGCAGCCCCATACAAAGATGCCATCTCCTCCATCAATGCTACACAGATTATAGACAACCCCAGCAGATACAACTACTGTACCGGCACAAGCACGCTGCTCAATTGGGTGCTTACCAACTACCCTGAAAGAATCACCAACCTCTCTGTCCTCCCTGACTCTATAAGTGACCATGCCCCCATTCTGCTAAACTGGCCTAATAAAGCCACTAATCCCCCAGCCAGAACCATCACTGGCCAAGTTCTAAAACAAGGGCAGCTAGAACCCCTCAAAACCCACCTCAGTCGTCACGACTGGTCCCAGATTGATATGTACAAAGACATGGACAGTGCACCTGATCACTTTATCAGTGCATTCAATGCTGTCTGTGACATCCACGCCCCATTAGGAAATGCAGGCTTAAGGGCATCACCTCGGCCCTCCTCAACCTCATGTCCACAAGGGATAACTTATGGCACCATGCACATGCCTCTGACAGACAGGCTGACTTTCAACTATACAAAAGGGCCAGGAATGACTGCACCCGAGAAATACGCCTGGCAAAAAGTCACTATTTTAAGGATGAGCTCACCAAATCTTGGGGTGATGACAGGAAGTTCTGGGGAAACCTGCATGACCTGAAAGTGAAGCCCCAAAAAAGCTCGCCAACCATGCTGAAGTTCAATGGGGTATTCACCCAAGACCTGAAAGAAATAGCAGGCACCTTTAACAGTGCTTTCACAGACCTTAGTAGTGTCCTACCCCTGACTTTTTTGAGCGTACTGGTAACTCTGTTAAGCCTGTAAAGGCAGTGCACCAGCATGCCCCCCGTTCCACTTCAAAGTCGTCACCAAAACTGAAGCCAGAAGCCAGAAGATACCTTCAGCGAGTATTAAATAAACCTAGCCCCAGCTATGACTCCCTTGATCTTAAACTCATTGCTCTCATCCTGGATGAAGTGCTTACTCCCTTGACCAAAATACTTAACCTGTCACTAAGACTTGCCCAATTCCCCCAGAAATGGAAAGCCGCCGTGGTAACTCCGGTCCATAAGAGTGGAGATACAGCTCTGCACATTAACTACCTCCCCCCTCCAAAGCACTCATGTGCATTGTCACAGACCAGCTGATTGAATACTAGGAAAAGTACCAGATCCAATGTCCTCAACAGCATGGTTTTCATAAGTCGCACATCACCACCACAGCATTGCTGGAGTTCACTGGTTTCATTAACCATGCAGTTGACCGTGGTCAGATAGTGGGAGCAGTCTACATTGACCTCACCAAAGCATTTGATATGGTCAATCACTTATTACTACTTGAACAACTCACTGCTGCTGGGCTCTCGGATGAGTCCATGGGGTGGTTCAATAGCTATCTAGAGAACAGGACCCAACAGGTCAAAATAAATGAAGTCCAATCTGACAGCCATGAGGTATGCTCAGAAGTTCCACAAGGATCTGTATTGGGTACGTTGCTCTTCAGCCTCTTCCTTAACTGACTTCCCCTTGTCTGTTCTGACAAAATTCTTCTTTATGCAGACCACGCAGTTATCTTTGCTAGCAGTCCGGATCCAGTAACTCTGGAGAAGCAACTCCAGAGTAGCTTTACTGCAGTCAAAGCCTGGTTCATGTAGCATAAACTCCTCATGAACTATAAAAATACAAAGGTCATGTTGTTTGCAAACCCACACAATAAACTTGAATTACATCACCTAACAATTTGTAGTAGTGTCAACACCCTGTTAGAAACAGTTCAAACCTTCAAATAGCTAGAGATAATCCTTGACTGCTCCCTTTCTATCACCCACCATGTTAACCACGTTGCCAAAGCAATCAACACTAGAATAGGCCTACTGCACCATTGCAAGCATTGCCTGACAACCGAGGCAGTCTGTACTGCTGTCAACAGCAGCATAATCTCCATAATAGACTATGGTCTAGTCATTTATAGTGCCGCATTAGACACCACACTTAAAAAGGTTACCACTGCGCTAAACAAAGCCTGCGGACTAGTTACAGGTGCACACCGACTCACACATATATGTGACCTATACGCTCAGTTCTGCAGGCTGCACCTTAAAGGCAGGGTAAAATACCAGACCTGTCTACTAGCCAAAAAAAACGGTCTAGGTCTAACCCCTCCAGCCCTCCTGCACCTTCTCACCCCAATGTCCAACTCCCACAGGACTCAGGGCAAGTCCAGGCAGTCATACCAAGTCCCATTCCACCGTACAACCCAGGGGCAAAGGACCTTCACCTACTGTACCCCCGACTGGCTTAATGGTCTCCTTTGGGACACCCTCTTCGAAACAAAGATTGGTCTGTTTAAGCATAAACTTCGCCAACACCTCACAGCTCTTAGTGGCTGTGACTGCACTCCTGCTAGTTGCTATTAACTATGAGCACTTACACTCTGCTTGCCCTTGGCCTTGCCCCCCTCCCCAACTCCCTCCCCAACACCCTAGCTCCTACTCACCCTCCCCCCCCATGCCCCATGTTTCTCTCACCATCGTAGCATCGCTAACCTTGACAAAGATCCCAGGCTGCTCATAGCTTAGTTACATGTATTAAATTCTATAACTGAAGTGTCACTCTCAAACTGACTGTACTACTTTTAGCTCTCTATGTATCCTGCCATTTTTTTGTCCCATCTTGTCTTTATTGTATGTTACTTGTTTTACTCAGACGTGGATCCTTTGTAAAAGAGCTTTCAGCTCAAAGGTGTTGTAATCCAAGATCTCAATAAATAAATAAGTAAATAAATCCAGAATAGAAGGGAAATGTAGTGCTGACAGAAAAACTGAGTGATAAGAAAACTGGAATGAAGGGAAGAGAAATTCAGATTTAACTGGAGAGCTATATTTCTTTCAAATGAAAATGTGCATTTTAATTGGTATGAAAAGTATACTTAGCAGTTGTGGGATTTGTCCCCCCCCAAAGAGGTTTTAACCTTCTACAGCTCCTTACACTGCTTGGCCGTGCTACCTTGTAATTCCGATGGCCATGGGAAAGCTCCGGCACCATTATCTATGTAAAATCAACCACTTTGTTTCTTTCCATGTAAAAATGTAGTTTTGATTCTTCTGTATGGTCAAGAGGGATATGAAAGAAATTATACATTATACCAGTGGATAGTCTGATATTCTGTACTATGCTATCCAATTTGTCATATGGCAAGTTTATAAATATAACTTACTAGAAGATGGCAAAGATCTACAATAAAGTTGATAATTCTATGAAGAACCCAGAGAGCTGGACTGTACTAGTCAAATTGCAGGGAGATGCTGCTGTTTTTGGAGCTGTGACTTACTTGACTAAAAAGCCTGACTAGGAAACAGGTGATCTCTAGATACGGATATGAAAGAAATGACGCTGTATCCTACTGGGCTGTTTGATATACTCTGGCATGCTAAGGGCTTTCACATGGCAGCGAAATAAATAGACCATAGTAGAAGATAACTGAAGTCTGTTGGAAGAATTTCAGTTCCATAAATATTTAGGGTGGATCGTAAATCTAAAAACATCTACCTCATAGAGTTCTAACTAGATTTTATTTAGTAATTCACAGTCTGATAATATTAAATCCTGAAGAATCGTATTGTGTCAGTTTCTAGAAGTAAAACAATGAAGCCTGCTCGACAGCTACAGTACATAAGGTACTCTCGCTGTTATCTGCCTACTTTCACCAGTGTGCCTAATGACAGTTTAGTTTGTTAAAATGAATGTTGCTCTTAATTTTCACTGTAGGTGCAACATTTTCTGAAATCATATATTAAAAGCATCAAATCATACCCATATACTTTCACTATATCATAAAATAATTTATAATGCATGTCACCGTTGTTTTACTCCAGAGGCTGGATATTCAGAAATGTGCCAGAGCCCAGTGCAAGTCTGGCGCAGTGCAAATCCGATGTGCACTGGTGCAACAGGAGTGATATTCAGAGATTTCACATGCTGTAGTGTGCCAGTGCAACCTGGCTGAATATGGCACAGGTGTGCTATGGCGCAACTGGGAATGCACCATGGTGCAAGGAGAGGTGTGCCATGGCATGCACGTGCACACACACACACACACACACACACAGAGTTGTGCCACAGCAGCAGAGCGATGGGGGGGGAGCATGGCACAGAGAAGTGATCTAGGGACAGAACCAGGGAGGCACAGTGACAGGCCACAGGAGGCCACCACCAGCTGGGCACAGCAGGGTGCAAACAGGCACCCACACCCCCGCCCAAGATCACAACAGTAGCACCAAAGGGAGGCAACAGGAGGTGCCAATGGCCAACAGAGGGCCACCAAGGGGACCCCCCACAGGCTACATTTGTGCCCCCCCAACACAGCCAGACCAGAGCAGAACACACCCAGGACCACACAGCCAACCACACACACCCACAACATGCCCCTGACAGCCCACCCATGGGCACCCCCATGACACGCACACTGACCAAGGGGAGGGACACCACCACAGTGGGACACACCACGGCACACAGCAGGGAACCACAGAAGCACAACATGCATCCTGACACATGCACACCACACAGACAGGCGCTGGGCCACTGCAGCATGGCGCCACATGCCACCTGCAAAGCAGACACTGACACAGGCAGGTAAGTCAAAATATTGTAATAGAGTAAAGAACAGTAAACTATGCACAGAACAATGGTGGAGGGAAGGCGTAGGAATGTGAGGGATGGGGACAGGGAACAGGGACTGTATAGTGGGAAGGGGGACTGTAGGGGGAGGTACAGCAGAGGAAACAGGGGAAGGTAGGGTGTACATTAGTGGCGGCCATGCCGTGCCATCCCTCTTCATCCACAGTGTCCACCTTCCAATACCCGCCAGTGTATCTGGAGCACCACCTCCATAGTGGTCGATGCAATCAGAATAATCTGCTGCAACAGCCTGAAGTACAGGGGCATCCTCCTCCACCTCCGGACACCTAGGAGAAGGGACAGGACAGGCGATCAGTGCAGTGTCCCAAGGAACCATGTCCAGCCACTGCATGCATAGGGCAGTAGGAATACCCCCCCAGAGGGCCTGAACAGGCCACCTGCAGGGGGATGGGCCAACATCTGCCAGCAACATGGCATACCACAACAGTGCACAATGGTGGTCCCTGCCGCAGTGTAGCCACCCAACTGCGCAATGCCAGTCACATGGCACAGTGCCCATGCAGCACCACAGCATTGACAGTGGCAGCCGGGTGCACACCCACCCCACCAACAGCTGGCACATGAGTACAATGGCTGCGTCACAGTGGTGGGCACCACACTCAATGCAACACACACAGCTGCAATAGCACACGGCACAGGCGGCCATACCCAGACCCATGCCCCTACTAACCCCCAATACAAGTGTGAAGGGCCATGACAGTGCTACCTGCTCTCTGTGGCCCTGCTGGTGCTGGTGCTGGGGCTGCTCCGGCACCACCTCCGGGTCCTGCTGAGGCCTGCTGTCCTGCTGTGGCTGCTGCTGCCCTCCGGCAATTCTCAGGGCCTTGGAATTTTTTTTTTCAATTGTTTAACCAGGTGAGACACACTAAGCTGAAAGCTTGTTTACAGGTGCAACCTGTGAGCACAGGGAAGTTAAATGACTTGCTCAGGGTCACACGGTATGCAAGTGGGGGCAGTGGGATTCAAACCCAGGTCTCCAGATTTGCAGCTCAGAGCCCTAAACTACTGCGCTATACTGCCTCCCTTCAATGGAATGGAACATAGACAGGAACACATCAGTACACATCCACAGCAGCGACCCCCCCCTCCCGCATTGTGTGGGTCCCTGCCTGGCACGGTCTGCACAGCAGCATGGCAACGCAAGTGGTGGTGGGTGATGCATCTCCGTGATATGCACAATAACAGTACACCACCCTGTGGGACATGCCAGGCAGCCCAGTCAACACCACAGTACAGCACCAGGGCACACATGAATTCTGGGCCTACTCACCTGGCTGCGGCACATGCCCATGCCTGACGCACGCCTCCAGCCATAGGAGGCAACCTGGGTCCCTCCGCATCAGGTTCCCATAATGGTGCTGACAGTGCTCGCTGGTCCTGGCCACCCCAGTTCGCTGCACTAGTGTGGCAGCAATATCCTGCCACACAGCCACATGGGGCTGCTGTAGTGGGGCCTGGCTGAACAGCTGGGGTGCGTGGGGCTGGAAGCAGGCCACGAGGTTGGCCAGCTCCACTTGTGTCCAGTTACTCGCCTGACGAGACCTGCGCTGTGCCATGTCCCTGCTGAGAGCCATGGCGCAAAATGGCAGCCATAGCTGCAAGTAGCCACAGCATGTGACAGATGTGGGCCGAGGGGTGATGAGCTGTGTGCACCTATCGTGCAATGGCAGAGATGCGTGACATGAGTGTGGCTGGGCAGGGCCATGTGTGCGGGGTCATCTAGGGCCAGAGATCACTGCAGGGGTTGGAGCATGGCTGCGCACTGTGCGTCAACTGTGCAATAGCATCCATGACACACTCTGTGCACCATGGATGCTAATGCACAGTTGGCGCACAGTCTTTTGTCAGTGGCGTGTGCACCACCGGCAGCTGCACACAGCGGCAATACACACCGTGTATGCATGTGAATTGCACCACGTCGTGCTCAAGACCAATCATATGACTTGCTCTGGAGCACTGTCATTGCTCACGGTGCAAATACACAATATTCAACCGCCACATGCTAATGAGCTCATCAGCTAATGCGTGGTGCAATGGGGGCATTAGCACATCATTACCGTTGCGCCAAAGCCCATTTGCATATGATGCGCCATAAAAGTGCCACAGAATGGCACAGGCCATGGACCGGTATTGCATCCTTGTGAGGCAAGTTGCGCATGCTGCTGGAGCACACTGAGCACAGAGGGCACAGCAAGGGAGATGGCAATGGGAGTTGCTGCCACTGACACACTGTGCTGTCCATTACCACAGGAAGGAACATGTTGGAACCTGAGGAGGTTGGGGAGCGCGGGCCTGCTCACAAGTGCAGGCCCAACTTCACAAAAGCAGAGACAGAGGCCCTGTTTGAGGCCTACCTCGACAGGGAGCGACTCTTGAGCGGTGCCATGAGCACACCACAGGCAACGGTTGGGGCCTGGGTGGAGGTGACAGAATGTGTCAACCAGCAGGGCAGCCACCAGCAGTCAGTGCAGAAGTTCTGCAAGAAGGTGGGCACTGACAAGGGGCAGATCAAGGAGAAGGTGGTGGCCATCCGTGCAGCCTGGAATGCCACTGGAGGGGGGCCTATGGATGCGCCACAGCTCACAGCACAGGAGGTGCTGGTGGCAGCCACGTTGCACCACAGCACCATGGAGGGTGTGCCTGGTGGTGGATTCCAGACAGGTGGCAGTCCATCCCTGCATGGTACATATGGCAGCAATGCACAGCATGCTGTGGCATAGTGGGGGGGGCATGTGTGGCCACTACTTCACTGACACACCTGTTTTATCTTCCAGCACCGGCACGCCTGCAAGCAGAGGATGGGGTGCTGGCAGCAGCTGTGGAGGCAGGAACAGCCCTAGATGACCAGCCATCCACCTCCACAGGCATCCATGGGCATCCAGGGGCCTGGGAGGCTGCAGCACACCACCACTGTCCAGCTGGATGTCCTGGGCATGGTGTTGGACGAGGCCCTGGATGTGTTCCTACAGGATGCCAATCTCGGTGTCCTCTGTGTGGAGACACAGATCAGGGTTGGGTCTGGCACCGATGATAACCTCACCATAATCCTGGACAGCATGGGCAGTGTTGTGGGGGAGACACCCATACCAGGCACAAGCAGCGCGTGCAGCGACCTGACAGCAGGGGACCAGCTGCAAGCCACCACTACAGGTGCCACAGTATGCACTGCCACAGCTGTGCTGAGCAGTGGTGGTGGTGAAGCTGTGCAGGCACTGGGCAGTGTTCAGTGGCTGGAGAGGCAATGGCAGCAGGCTGCTGGTGCTACAGGGCAGCCGGATGCAGGGTCCGTCACCGGGGAGCCAGCTAGGGACATACCCCAAGAGGACCCCACTGTGCAGTGTCCACCTGAGAGGGGGGCTGTGCAGCATGGCTAGTCACCACAGAAGGGTCGGTGTCCCACCCAGAATCCCCAGGATGCTGACCCCGCAGCAGAGCACACCCATTTGCTCCGGGCCTCTGTTGAGCAACAGGTGCAGGTTGCCGCTGGGCTGTGTGCACTGCACACGGAGGTGCACCAGCTGGCCGAGCAGTGTGAGAGGGGCATTGCAGATCTCCTGGTGGGGATACAGTGCATGCAGTAGGCCACAATGGCTTCCATGGATCGCATTGCTCACCACATGCAGAAGGCCATGACTCCATCCATGGATCGCATTGCACAGGCAGTCATGGATGGCTTCACGCTGCTGGCTGCCACAGGGCATTGCCGGCCACTGAGGACCCCACGCAAAGCATTGTCCACCCCATGATCCTGGAGTTGGGTGCCACCCACACTGTCGATGCTGGGCTCTGATGTTGGCATCCGAGGCACGCCTGGGGCGGGCCTGTTTGAGCGCTTACACACTCCCACTCAGACCCGGTTGTAGTCCCGTGGGTCAACCCCTGGGGGGCCTTTGCAAACACCCCTGTGGCTGATGAGCAGCCTGTGGCTGTCGATTGGCCCCAGCGCAGCCACCCCCGTGGTCATGGTGGCCAGGGTTCCGTGCAGCAGCCCTGATGTGCGGTCTGCCCTGACTGCAGTCTGCTGCTGCTGCCACCCAGTGTGTGCATGGGTGACGTGTGCATACCACTGGTGTGGTGCCTTTGTATCATGCCACATGCTGCCTGTGTACGTGCTTGCCCAGCCGCTGAACCATGTGGTGTGGGCGTGATGATAGAAGATCTGCACCAGTTGTGCCTGTGCACTGGTGCTATACATCTGATCCTCACCACATGCCAACGCCTGAACGTGTGGGTGTGTGGGTGTGTGTGTGTGTGTGTGTGTGTGGGTGTGTGTGTGTGTTGCTGTGAGCTGCTCTGTGCAGTTGTGTGTGGTAGTGTGCCACCGCCTTCCCTGACCCTGCACCATGCCTCTGTGTGTGCATGCCCATTGCCATGCACACCCCTGCATGTGTGCTGTACCTGTGTGTGTGGCTCATGCATGGGTTTAGCACCACCTACCTGCGTGTACCAGGGTGCTCCTGTGTGATGGTGTCACAGTGCTGTTGAGCCTGCCTCATCAGCCGTGGTTCCCCCTGCCCAGAGGGGCTGTCCACCTCCCTCCAGCACATTGCCTTCATCATCCCCACTACTGTCACCCTCATCAGCATCGACAGCTATCCCATGGTCAATGGCCATGTTGTGCGGTATGCAGCAGGCCAGGAATAGGCCACAGGCTTTCCAGGGCTGTACTGTAGGGCACCACCGGACCTGTCTAGGCAATGGAAATGTGCCTGCAGCATTCCAAATACACGCTCAATGATTATCCCTGTGCTGACATGTGCCTCGTTGTAGTGTTCTTCGGCTGGGGATGATGGGTGCCAGTAGTGGGTGAGCAGCCAGAACCTCAGTGGGTAGGCGCTGTCACCTGTATGGATAGTGACATAGTTAGCTCTCTGCCTTCCCTTACTGTGCCCCTTACCTGCCCTGGTGCCCTTGCCTGCCTGCCCACCCTGCCTCACCCGTGTCATGACCTGCCCTGCCCATCACCCCTTGCCCGTCCCATACTCACCCACTAGGTGGCCTGTGGGGATGTCCTCATGTTCGAATCTGTGGCACAGCATGGAGCTGTGCCAGATGAATGTATCATGTGCACTCCCTGGGTGTGTGGCACAGACATTGGTGATGCACCCTGTGGCATCGCACACCACCTGACAGTTGATACGCGGGCTCCCCTTCCTATTGATGTATGCTAGCCCCTCGGGGCCAGGTGGCATGCAGATGCCCACATGGGTGCAGTCAATGGCTCCAAGCATGCCAGGCATATGTGCTACCCTGTGGAAGTCCTGCATGGCTGCTGTATGTTCCACTTGTGTGCTGGGGAAATGGATGTATTCCGGAGCATGTGGCAGCAGGGCATTGAGGAACTGTGTAAGCAGGCATGATGTGGCCAACTGGGTTATGCCTGTGGTGTCCCCTGTTGGTCTCTGGAAGGTGCCTGTGGCAAGCAGACACATGACTGCTGTTACTTTCATCTCCATAGACATTGCATGGCTCCATCTTGTGGGTGCCTGCATCTCTTCACCGCACAGCTTGCAGAGCTGCCTCAGAATGGTTCTATTCAGGTGGTACCAGCCCACTATCTCCATGTCGGAGAAGTTCTTGAAGGTGGAATGGGCACGGTACCACCTGTGTTGGGCATACCACCGACGGGCCCTTCCTCAGCCACGTCGCTGTTCCGCCTGCCCCCTCACACCCCTCATTATGGCCTCCATCATGTATGGTGCACTGTCCATGGCCCCTGCTGTCTTGTCTTGCCCTGGGTGGTTGGCTGCTGCGGGATGTGTGGCACCCTAGTGCAATGCCTGGCACTGTGCCTGCCTATCCCTCTCACTCTCTCTGCCCCTTCTCCCTTTCCAATGCACCTCTGTCACTCCCCCCTCTGTGGCTGCCTCTCTTTCTTTCTTTCTTGTTTTCTCTCTCTCTCTCCTTCCCTCTCTTTCTCCTTGCGCAAGTGCTGTCTGTGTGCTTGCGCCTGGTATTTATAGGCTCAAGTCTGCTCGGCGCATCTTGATTTTGTTCCACACATGTGCCATGGTTCCACGGTTGAATATCACACTGTGCTGGATATTCATGGGCACGCCCCCTACGGTTGCGACTGCATTCATTACAGTTGCACAATGGTATTTGCACTGTGCATTGGCTCCCACTGAATATGGCTCCTTGGCGCAATTCTGCACAATTCCTCCCTCCTCCCTGCTCATTTCCTAATATTCTCTTATGCCTATCCGACACATGCAAGATCCCCTACTGTTTTAACCTCTACCACTTCTGCTGGCAGTCTGTTCCAGGCATCTACCATTCTTTCAGTGAAGTAGCACTGTATTTCTTCACATCCTTCCTAATCTCCCACCCTCCAACATCATGGCATGCCCTCTGATTCTGCTGTTCTTCCTCATTTGAACGAGACTTCACTCCAGCATGCTGTTCATCCCGTGGGGTATTTGTTGGTCTCTATCATGTCCACTCTCACTGTCCTGTCTCCAAGGGTGTATATGTTGAGATCCCTCACTCTCTCCTCATTGGGCTTTTGATGCAACCTCTGCACCGTTTTAGCTGCCCTCCTCTTGACAGCCTCCACCCTGTCTATGTCATTTGTGAGGTGCTGCCCCAGTACTGAAGAAAGTACTTCAGGTGGTTTACTTATGCCGAATTGACAGTACTGTTGTCGAGGTTCAGCATAGCAAGATCCCCGATGTTGACAGGTGACATTTCACCTCTCAAACATCAGTGTGTTTTCTATCGGGGGCTGCACCCCCCACAGCCCCCTTCTAAGGATTCCTAACTCCAAGTCAGAGTCATCTTGAAGAGGGGGTCAAAAGTCAGTGAAAGGGCAAAATTTCACCTGATGGTCTCCCACAGTGACAATCTCAAAACCTGTTGAGATTGTCACTGTGGGGTATTTCGCCATGCGGTCGGCATACCCTTCAGATGGGGTCACACCAGCAAGTGATATAATAGCAACATCACCACCCCCCCTCCTGCTTGTGAGGCCTCTCCCTAAGCATCCCAACATCACACTGGCCCTACCCACTGCTTTGTCACACTTCTCAGCCACTTTGAGGTCATCAGATATGATAACCCTGTGGTCCCTTTCCTACTTAGTGACTGACTGTACCTCTTCCCCATCCTATACTCACTTCTTGGGTTCCTATGCCCCAGGTGCATTATTTTGCTCCTTTTGACACTGAACCCCAACTGCTATGTTTTTGCCCACACCTTGAGTTTCTCAAGGCCCCAATGCATTCTTTACACCCCTACCTTACTGTCCACCATATTGCAGGGGACCCTACACTATGGAAATGTTTTTGTTATTGGGTGGGAGATTGGGACCAGAGAGGGGCCTTACACTATGGCAATATTTATTTTTATTATCAGGTAGGAGATCGTGACCAGGGAAGGACCTTACACTATGGAAAAAGTTTTATCTTATTATCAGGTGGGAGATATGGGACCGGGAAGGGACCCTACACTATGAAAATATTTATTTTTATTATCAGGTGTGAGATCAGTGACCAGGGAGGGGCTCTACACTATGGGAAATGTTTTATTTTATTATTGGGTGGGAGACTGGGGACTGGAGTGGGATCCTACACTATGGAAATATTTATTTTATTATCAGGTGGGAGAGCAGGGATCAGGGAGGAGGCTGGGGGCTGCAGTACCTCTGCCAACCACTAGGGTTGTGTGGATTACTGCCAGGTTTTTATCAGCGGTAATTTCTCCAAGCAAGGGCCTTCGTAAATGGCCCTTGCATAGAGCAAAAACCCTAATGTTCCCCCATTCCACCAGCAAATTAGCTCAGATGTGCAGACTATGTGAGAATTTAGTGAGAGTTAGGGTTGATAACCCCAAGAAAGACCCCAGCCCTGATCTGCCAAGACTCAGGACAGTCAAAACCACAATGATTTTTCCTTTTGCTGGTTGGAGGGTGGAGGTGGGGTGTTAGGGTTGAAAACCCTAACACCACATTTCTCTACTTTTGTTGCTCTAATCTGAACCCTAATTGGTGCATTAATGCAGTTTTTTGCAAAGAATTTCCTTCCTTTCTTTTTGAGATAGAATAATCGGATCCTCATTCATGCAGATCCCTTTGGGACCTGTATGAACATATCTGTCTGCTTGTACTTCCATCCCTTCATAGATGTATAGATCCATCTAGCTGTAGAAGCACAGGGCCCTTTGGGCCCTACATTTCCATGCCTCCAGAAAAGCAATCTATGTGCTTATAATTGTTTTTTATGGGGCTCACTTCAAAAGGAAAAATATATTAAGTGTCCCTCTTACCCGCCAGTGCTTGATTGTATACAGGCAAAAATCTGTTCTTTGTTTTTTTATACATGTCAGTAAATTTTTGTTAGTTTGCTATGGAATTTGTGATGGTTGTAGTGGAAGACTAGATACACCTTTAATGCATTGTTGATGATAATTGGACTTTCATTGTGCATCTGGCACCATGGTGAAGACTGGATGTAGTTTTGAGGTGCACTGTGTACCCCATGAATGTTTGGGGGGATTATGTGTTGGTATTGTACTACTCATTGACATGTTTTCATATATGCATCATCCCTTAACTCTAATTATTGACAGACTTATGGGTTGCTAAAGTTGCAATGTTATCCTATGGGAATTTAATGTTTTAAATGTTTTTTTATGTGACCCCTACACTTTTGGGATGTGCTATGTTAGTGTTCTAGTACTCATTCTGACCCTGCTTTTGATATATATATATATATTATCCCATAACTTCAAATATTGACATAGTTATGGCTTGTTAAATTTGGAATGTGGGAAAAAAATCCAAGTCCAAATTCTTTTTTTGCATGAAGGAGACTTTTTTCCTGAGATTGTATCATTCTCATGAAAAAGGATTCTTTCATACGAAGAATGTGAAATAAAACTAAGTCCAAATTCTTTTTTTTTTGTATGAAGGCAATCTTGTTTCGTATGGCCCTATTCTTGTTTCCTATGGCCATTTGAAAAAAGAAAATCAACTCATGAAAAATGATTCTTAAAATGTGCTAAAAACATATTTCTAGATAATTTTTCCAAAAATAACTGCAGAATCCACCTAATGGGATACCGATTAGCAACATACATGTGTTGGTGGGGTTCCATGATATGAGTTTTATAGGTTTTGTAAATGTTAAAAAAAAAAAAACAGAAACAAGATGGCGGCATACAAAAAAAGATTTTTCCCACGATGCAAGATTACCTCCATATGAAACAAAATCTTTTTTCATATGACCTAGATTATTTTTTCATATGAAATAGAAATCCAAAAGAGCATGCTGAGATCTGAAATTCAAAATCCTTATAACTCTGGAACAGATTAATTTTTGTTCATCAAACCAAGGAAAGGCACCACTCTGGGCCCAGCCCTTTAAATTTCAGACCAAAACTCCAAACCATCTGGGTGCCAGGTGATGACAAAAAAAAAAAAAGCAAAAAAAACAAACAAAAAAAATGATTTTGTTTTTCACTTTTCACTATCCAGATCTCAGAATCTGCACATCTGACTGGAAAGAAACTTGGCACTTCAATAGACCTTACCCCTGAGACTGTGCATGCAAAAGTTTGTGCAAATCCATTGAATGGTGGCACAGTTATTAAAGTACAAAGTTAGGGATTTAACATTAAGCAGCCTACCCAACCTTAAGTATAGTGGTGTTATCACGCCACTATAACGTACAGCCCAGATGATTTGGAATTTTGGTCTAAAATTTTCATGGTGGAATGGGCATGCCCCAGAATGCTGTCATTCATTGATTTGGTGAAAAAAATATTAATCCATTCCAAAGTTACAAGTATTTGAAAATTTGGTTCTTAGCATGCTCAGTAGGGTATCAAATGTCTGTCCACTAGATGCTACTGAGCATGCTCAGAAATGAAATTTCAAATCCCTATAACTCTGGAATGGATTCATATTTTTTCACCAAACAAACAAAAGACATCGTTCTGGGCAAGTCCTTTCTACCCTGAAGGTTTCAGACCAAGATTCCATACCATGTAAGTGCTAGGCGATGACAAAATAACAGCAGAAAATCCAGATTTTTCTTATAAACGCACTATGTGGATCTCAGAATCTGGACATCTGACCAGAATGAAACATGGCATGTCAAGAGACTTTGCCACCCAGACCATGCATGCAAACTTTCATGCAAATCTGTTCAATGGGAGTGAAGCCATTAAAGTACAAAATTAAGAGTTTAATATTAAACAGCACACTCAACCCTAATTATAGTGATGCTGCCATGCCACTATAATATATATCTCTATCTACTGTATATCGATAGCATGTGAAGAGGGAAAATGATTAATGGTGAAATGTCACAACAGTGACAGAACCATATTGCTGACACGTTTGCATGACCATGGTTTTGCCCCCATCCCTGAGTCTTGCACCCCCAGAGTTGGAATCTAAATTAAGGGGTGTGTGGGACGCAAAGGCCCCACAAGGGGTGGGTGCAGAAAACACTTTACCAAAAGTATTCATGCTGTGGGTTCGGTGGTGTTGTGATGGTTCACCATTCCCCAGTAGCCCTTCTGATGTGGAACAATCTATATCTATATATATGTAAATATATATTCATTACAAAAAAAATTTGTTAATGTACCAATTAGGGTTAAAGTGACAAAAGAAGGGAAATGTGGTGTTAGGGTTCCCAATTCTAGCACCCCATCCTCACTCTGCAGGCAGCAACAGGAAAAACCATCACAGTTCAACTCTCCAGAGTCTCCTCAAATGACGTGTGGGGTGTACCTTGGGGATGTCAATCTGAATACTCACCCCCTTCCATCAGTAAATAAGCTGAGATGTGTAGAGTATATGAGAAGCGGGTGAGCAATAGGGCTGACAACTCCAAGACACACTCCACACCTGATTCGCAAATACTTAGGAGAGGTGAAACCATAATGGTTTTTCCTGTTGCTGCCTGCAGGGTGGGAGTGGGGTGTTAGGTTTGTGAACCCAACCACCACATTTTTCTACTTTTGTCACTTTAACTCTAACTGGTGCAATAACAAAGTTTTTTGCAATTAATTTCCTTACCTTTTGAAATAGTATAATCATATCCTTTTTGTGACCTGCATGAACAAACAGTATCTATTTGCCTGTGTAAGCACAGGTCCCAGAGGGCCCGTGCTTCCATCCCTATATAGATGCATACATTCATGTTGGTGTGCAAGCATGGGGCTCTCTGAGCCCCATGCTTCCATTTCTGCCAAAAGCAATTTATTTGCTTGATTGTATGGCTCGTTAAACTGCCAATGTTATTCTATGGGAATTTTGATGTTTTAACTTTTGTGATTTTTTATATGCTCCTAAATTCTTGGGGGGTATTATGTATTATTCTTGTAGTACTCACTGATACCTTTGTTTTGATATATGGATTGTCCTTTAACTGCAAATATTGAGGGAGTTATGGTTTGTTGAAGTTGAAATGTGGGAAAAAAACTAAGTCCAAATTCTTTTTTCATATGAAGGGATCCTTTAGTATGAGCGAAAAAGTCATATGAAAAATGATTCCTTCATACAAAAAAATAACCAGCAAAACACACACACACAAAAAAACCTAAGTCCAAAATATTTTTTTGTATGAAGGCATCCTTTTACACATGAATCAAAAACACGTATGAAAATGGATGCCTTCATATGAAAAAGGAAGCACGAAGAAAACTAAGTCCAAAATCTTTTTTTTGTATGAGGGCATCCTTTTTCATATGAATTAAAAAAAAACATAAAAAAAGGATTCCTTCACATGAAAAAAGGATTCGGAAAAAAAAAGTCCCAAATCTTTTTTTGTATGAAGGCATCCTTTTACGTATGAAAAAAAAATGTATGAAAAAGGATCCCTTTATATGAAAAAAGAATTTGGACTTAGTTTTTTTCTGATTTTTTTTTTTAGTATGAAGGGATCCTTTTTTGCATGTTTTTTTTTCATTCATTTGAAAAAGGATACCTTCATATGAAAAAAGAATTGGAAAAAAACTAAGTCCAAGTTTTTTTTTTGTACGAAGGGATCCTTTTTGTATGGCCAAATTCAATTTTTGTATGGTCACATGAAAAAAGGAAACTGAGTCATGAAAAATGATTTTAAAATGTATAAGAAGCATATTTCTGGGTCTGTTTTCCAAAACGTAAGTGTAGAATCCACCTACAGGGTCCAAATTAGCAAGATACATGTGTTTGTGTATGTTCAGGATGACATTTTCGAAAGTTTGGAATTAAAAAAAAAAAAAGCAGAAACAAGATGGCAGCCATACAAAAAATCATTCTTTCCTCATGAAAAAGGATTACCCCCATACAAAAAAGGATCCTTTTTCATATGGACCAAATTCTTTTTTTGTTCGAAGCAGCTATCCAAAAGATCATACTGAGCATGCTCAGAACTGAAATTTCAAAATGTAATAACTTTGGAATAGATTAATATATTTCTCACCAAACCAATGAAAGGCACCAGTGTGGCACAAACCCTTTCAACTCTGAAAATTTCAGACCAAAATTCCAAACTGTCTGGACACCAGACGACAAAAAAACAGCAAATAATTGTGATTTATTTTACTTTTTTGCTATCCTGATCCTGGAATCCACAAATCCGACTGGAGCAAAACTTGACACACCAAGAGAACTACCCTGCAAGACCACACATACAACATTTTGTACAAATCCATTGAATGGTTGAAAAGCTATTAAAGTGCAATGTCTGAGATTGAACATAGAAACTCCTGCTTAGTCCTAACTATAGTGGTGCTACTGCATCATTACAATATGAAATTAATTGCAGAAAATGTTGTTAATGCATTAGTTATGGTTACACCAACAAATGTAGGGAAATGTGGTATTAGGGTTGCCAACCCTAACACCTCACCCCAAACCTGTAGGCAGCAACAGGAAAAAACATTAAGGTTTAACCGCTCATGTGTCTTCGTAAATCAGGCATGACATGTGCCTTGGGGTTGTCAACCCAAACACTCACCCCATTCCATCAGTAAATGAGATGAGAGGTGTACAGTATATGAGAATGGTGGAGCATTAGAGTTGACAACCCTAAGGCACAAGGCACGCCTGATTTACAAAGACACAGAAGAGGTCAAACCATAATGTTTTTTCTGTTGCTGCCTACAGGGTGGGAGTGGGGTGTTAAGGTTGGCAACCCTAACACCACATATCCCTACTTTTGGCAGTTTAACCCTAACTAGTGCATTAAAGAAGCTTTTTTGCAATTCATTTCCTTAGTTTTTGAGACAGTATAATTGTATCCTCATTTGCCTGTGGGAGTGCAGGGCACTCTGGGTCCTGCACTTCAATCCCTCCATAGATGCATACATGTATGTTGCTGTGGAAGCACAGGGCACATTTCTGCCAAAACAACAATTTATTTTCTTCCTTGTATGGCTTGTTAAAGTTCCAAAGTTATCCTATGGGAATTTGCATTTTTTTAATGCCTTTTTATATTGCCCCTAAATGTTTAGGGGTGGATATGTGTTATTATTGTAGTACTCATGAATGCCTTTGCTTCTATATATAGATTGTCCCTTAAGTCCAAATATTGAGGGAATTATGGCTTGCTGAAGTTCCAATGTTATCCTATGGGAATTTGTATGTTTTATTGGTTATTTTTTACAGTACTCCTAAATGTTCAGGGGTATGTGTTATTCTTGTAGTGCTCATTAATACCTTTGTTTTGACAGATTGTCACTTAAGTCCAAATATTGAGTGAGTTATGGTTTACTGAAATTCCAATGTTATCCTATGCAAATCTATAATTTTTTATAGTTTTTTTATATTGCCCCTAAATGTTTATGGGGGGGAATGTGTGTTATTCTTGTAGTACTCATTAGGAACTTTGTTCTGATATATAGATTATCCCTTAAATCAAAATATTACATACATATAATTGCCAGAAGATAAGGACCTAATGTGCCCCATGATACTCTTTATGCATTGAGTATCCCCTTGACCCATTCCAGTTTTTTCCTGATTTCCCTATTAATCCCCAGTTAAGTATACCCCTCCCCTCCACACTTTCATGATCCCCTTATGCCTGTCCCATACATGCTTAAAACCAGAGACCATTTCAACCCCATCTATCTCATCTGGCATCCCATTCCAGGCATCCACCACCCTCTCCATGAAAAAATACTTTCTTATATTTCCCCTAAATTTTTCTCCCTCCAGCTTCATGCCATGACCCCTAGTTGTTGAGCCATTTTTCCTTTGAAATAAGCTTTCCTCCTGTACCCTGTTAAACACCTTTAGATATTTATAAATCTCAATCATGTCCCCCCTCTCTCTCTCTCTCCTTTCCTCCAGGGAGTACATATCTAGATCTCTCAATCTGTCCTCATACTCCCTCCCATGCAGCCCATGTATCATTCTGGTGGCTCTCATTTGGACAGCCTCCACCCTCTCTACATCCTTTTTCAGATGTGATCTCCAATGCCTTGATTACTGCAACACCCTATACCTAGGGCTACTGGGAGTTGATCTGCCGATTGCAGCCAGTGCAGAATGCGGCAGCAAGGTTGTTGACTGGCACATTGAAATCTTGTCATGTCACTTATTATGTCACTCCAGTGCTCCATGGCCAGCACTGGTTGCCTGTACATTGGCAGATCACCTTTGAGGTTGGATTACTGATTTATAAAGCCCTACACAGACAGGGACCTGGCTACTTGCAAGATCTTCTTTGTCCCTATCACCACCTCCTTTCACTCTGCTCCTCTGATGAGGGATTGCTAGAGATTGCAAGGGTTTGATTAAAGACCTCTGGGGCCCATTCTTTTGTTTTTGTGGCCCCCGGCCTATGGAATTCTCTTCCTCATCCGATTAGAGACTGCCTGATCATTGAGAGTTTTAAAATTGCATTAAAACCAGACTTATTCAGCCTTGGTTTTCCTGATTGAAATAGAATTTGTGTTCCGCTATCTGTTATAGTTATAATTAATTTAATTTTAATGTATTTTATGCTGTTTATTTGGATTTTAATGTTTTGTACAGTACCTTGATCCTTCTTTGGAAAGGTGCTTAAAATAAAGTTGATTTGATCTGGTTTGATACTGGATGCAGTACTCAAGGTGAGACCTGACCAATGTCTTATACAGGAGCTCAGTGAGGTACAATACTTATGACTTGTTAAAGTTCCAATGTCATCTTGTGGGAATTTTCATTTGTTATTTTTTCATATTGCCCCTAAATGTTTAAGGGGGATATGTGTTATTCTTGTACTACTCATTAAGACTTTTGTTTTGATATATAGATTACCCCTTTAGTCCAAATATTGAGAGAGATATGACTTGTTAAAGTTCCAATGTTATCCTATGGAAATTTTATTTTTTTAATTTTTTGTCTGTACTGCCCCTAAATGTTTGGGAGGGGGTATGTGTTATTCTTGTAGTAATCATTATGACCTTTGTTTTGATATGTAGATTGTCCCTTAAGTCCAAATATTAAGGGACTTATGACTTGTTTAAGTTCCAGTGTTATTCTATGGGAATTTTCATTTGTTATCCTTTTTATATTGCCCCTAAATGTTTAGGGGGAATATGTGTTTTTATTTTACTACTCATTAAGAACTTTATTTTGATATATACATATATGTGTATATATATATATATATATATATATATATATATAAAACCATGACTCCTGTTAATTCTATGCATTGTGCAAATGTAAATTCTGGATTGTCAGCCTGTAATTACTGTTTCTCCAATGTTATGTCTCAATTTTAACTACTGTATTATTGTCCACTATATGTAATTTTTTCTGTATGTATCTAATCCTGGGTTGTCCCTTAAAAAGGGACCTCTGGTCTCAGTGGGCTTACCCGGTTACCAAAATCTAAATAAAAATAACAATAAAATATAGTGTCCGTGAAGTCCAAATATTGAGAGAGATATGACTTGCTAAAGTTCCAATGTTATCTTATGGAAATTTTCATCGTTTATGTTTTTGTCTGTATTACCCCTAAATGTTTTGGGGGGAATATATGTTATTCTTGTAGTACTCATTAGGACCTTTGTTTTGTTATATAGCTTGTCCATTAAAGAGCTACTGACCCCTCAAAGAAAACTTAAAAAAACATAATTAGGTACAAATCAGCTTGCATTCCATTTATATTTTATGTATTTCTCCTCCCCATAATTTGTTACTAAAGAGATGTGTATGAATATATGATTGTTGTCCCTTATAGTTCATTTTGAGTTCATCTGCCTCTATAGCTTACTCCCTATTACAAGTCATAGGGCCCGATTCCAAGACAGTTATGCCAGGCATAAATGCAGTACGCCAGTCCTGATAATGCAAATCGCAAGTTACGCCAGTGATCTGCGACATGCGCGATTCCAAAGGAACACTTACACCTCAACTGCTATGACAAAAGCAAGTTACGCCGCAGTTACACAAAAGAATGCCTACGCCACTGCGTAATGTGGCTTACGACATGCATAACACACCAGCAGCACAGAACTACTATTCCAGAACAGGTGGCATACTGAACCAAACCAGAGGATGGTAACATAAGTTAGAACAAGGAAAAGCTGTCCTAATCAGATCACAGGCCATAGAAACACCCCCCCTCACAAAGCCAGACTGCAGTATACCCCCAACCAGTAGGCCCCGAAGGTGGAACTAATGGGCATACAGTGGAACACCCAAGCAAACATGCCCTAGGAAGCCCAAGACACAGTGAAATAGGTAGCAGCATGGCCAGGCAGGCCAATTGTAAGTGAAATACATACCTGGTGCAACATGTACCATAGCATGTAGCACAATAGCCAAACACAGACTGTGGGACAGGGCATCACACTGTGGAACAGAGAAGTGATGGGACATACAGTAGGGAACAGTGCCATGTACTGTGGGACAGTCAAGAGATATGCACTGCTGACAGTATTGCGAGTTGCGACATGTATACTGCTATGCCACTATTGCGAGTTACACCATGTCTTGAGGGCATAACTTGCAACATGCATAATTCTGCATTTTCCATCATATCTGATGATTCTCTTGGAATATGGCACAGCTCGAATGTCGTAGGGATTTTGGCATAACTTTATACACTGGCGTACTTTGCAGTTTGCTCTCATCGCTGTCTTAGAATCGGGCCCCTAATCCTCTGTTGTGACATCACAATCTGTTGCCATGGGAGTAACCGTGAGGTCACAAGCAGTGCTCTATGACTTCAGGTTGGGAGAAAGCAGCATAAGTAGATGAATTTTTCAAAGTCAAAGATCCTGTTTTCATGCAAATGACCTCACTACTAAATAATTGGGAGTAGGAATACAGAATTAATGGGAAATACAATCTGGACAGTGCCTAAATATTATGTTTAGTTAAAGTTCTCCTGAATATGTCACCAGCTCTTTAAGTCCAAATATTGAGGGACTTATGGCTTGTTGAAGTTCCAATGTTATTCTTTGTGAATTTTTTTTTTTGCAATTTCTTTTTATCCCACCTTACTACCCACCCACCCCACTCCTTCAGACTTGATCACCCCCGGCAATTCTACCACAGAGTCTTCCCCTAGAGTGTCGGCCTTCCTCCCCCTTACCTTCCTCCTTCTGAAGCGCCTGCACACATTGAGGTCTGCCCGAGGTAGTTAGTCCGGGATTAGGTCAGTCGTCATCTTGGGGTAGAGCGGGTTTTTTTCCACATTTTCTCCCTCTTAGGTCCCACTACCCCGAGGACGTCAGCATGCAGGACTGAGGCCCAGGCAGATGACGTGCTGACACACACATCATTGCCAAGTGCCCACAACCTCCTCCCCTGCCTGGTTCTGAAGAACTGCCTGTGCCCACAGGCACCGGTGCGTTGGGTGCTCAAGGCGCCACAGGAACCCACCCCTGGAGGAGGATAGCATCCATTGGGATGCTTGATCCTCCTCCGCCCCTCTGACCCCCGATGGCCTGAGTCCATTCCTGAACCCAGGTTGCTGGCAGGGTGCGAGGTTTGGTGCCCAGCGCCTCAACCCTCAGCGCCACCGGGCCGGCATTCTTTGGGAATTTTCATTTATTTTTTATATTGCCCCTAAATGTTTGGGAGGAATATGTGTTATCCTTGTACTACTCATTAAGAACTTTGTTTTGCTATATACTGCAGATTGTGCCTTAAGCCCAAATACTGAGAGGGTTATGGTTTGTTGAAGTTCCAATGTTATCCTATGGGAATTTTCATTTTTTTTGTTTGTATTACCCATAAACATTTTGGGGGAATATATGTTATTCTTGTAGTACTCATTAGGACCTTCATTTTGATATATAGATTGTGCCTTAAGTCCAAATATTGAATGAGTTGTGGCTTATTAAAATTCCAGTGTTATCCTATGAGAATTTTCATTTTTTAATTTATGTTTTTTTATTTAAGTAGACCCTAAATTTTTTTAAGGGATTATGTATTATTGTTTTAGTACTCATTAAGACCTCCATTTATATATATATATATATATATATATATATATATATATATATATATATACATGTATATATAGTATACATTGATTATCCCTTAAATTAAAATATTGAGAGAGCTATGGCTTGTTGAAATTCAACTGTGGGAAAGAAAACTGAGCCCAAAATCTTTTTACACATGGGGTCATTCTTTTTTTGTATGAACTAAAAAAGCCATATGAAAAAGGATGCCATGATTCAAAAAATAGAATGGGACAAATAAGTCCAAATTATTTTTTCATATGAGGGAATTATTTTTTCATATGAACAAAAAAATATGAAAAAGGATGCCTTCATACAAAAAAGAATGGGAAAACAACTAAGTCCAAATTTTTTTTTCATATGAGGGAATTATTTTTTCTTACAAATGAAAAAAGCATATGAAAAAGGATGCCTTCACAGGAAAAAAGAATGGGAAAAAAACTAAGGGCTGGATTCTTAAAGAGAGCCAAAAATTCCATAGTTGCAGAAAAATGGCTCATAGCACTGTGGAAATTTAGTTGCAGCATATTCACAAAGAAAATTTCCGCAGTTGCAGAAAATCGCAAAACAGGCAAGTTGTGAAATTCCACAAGTGCTGAAAATCTGCAAAATTTTTTCAAGGCTGCTGAAAATTTGCAAGTGCAGATCTGCAGCTGAGGAAAAGATCAGCAGGCACATCAACAGGTGATCCATATTAACTGGAGCAACAGACTTTGACAGTCTTGCCATAGATGCAGCAGAAAGTACTCACAGAGTGACCAGCAGTCAGTCCCTTATCTGGGACCACTGCAGCACCACTGATACCAGCAGAACCATGCACCACAGTGTCTGTCTGTAACTGATGGTGGAACTGATGGTTGTGTCTCTCCCTGGAGTGTTTATGTTGCCTGCTTCAGTAGCACTCACTGCAGGCTGCTACCATCTCTGCCTCTACCGCCTATGGGGCTCCTTTATGGGCTGTACTGGGTCTAGTGGTTGTGGTTAGTTGTCTTTCAGTGAAAATGTCTGCTATTTTTGTTGTAACAACTGACACTACTATACACCCAATGGTTTTCTGTTGCTTGGTGCCTGAGCCTCCAGTATAATTGTACCTCAATTGTTGGTACACTACATTTTGCTCAGGGAGAGTTACAACTCACTCTGTGTGGTGCAGCATGTGTGAAGCATTTTTTCCACAACTACAAAAAAACAGTGGCTGTGAATAGCCTTTAAGGAGAAATGCCATACACTTTAATGGATTTTTTCCTCAGGAATTTCCACAGCTGCACTTTTTTCTGCAGGCCGCAGTGTATTTTTTCTGCAGCTGCAGAAGTTTTGTGTATACCACTCAGCTCAATTTCCTCTTTTTTCCACAACTGTGGAACTTTTGGGGACTTGAGGATGGTTTTACACCTTCAGAGTATTTTGAGAATTCAGCTGTAAGTCCAAATTCATTTTTTGTATGAGGGCATTCTTTTTTCGTATGAATAAAAATAGCATACAAAAAAGGATGCCTTCATACAAAAAAGTAATTTGGACTTAGTTTTCCCCATTCTGTTTTTGTATGAAGGAATGCTTTTTCATATGCTTGTTTCATTCATAAGAAAAAAGAATTGGAAAAAAACAAAGTACAAATTCTTTTTTCATATAAAGCCATCCTTTTGTGTATAAACCAATTCTTTTTTGTATGCCCATATGAAAAAAAAAATCATCTCATGAAAAAGGATTTTTAAATGTTTAAAAAAATACATTTCAGAGTAATTTTTCCAGACACTAAGTGCAGAATCCACCTAAAGGAGCCCTGATGAGCAAGATACATGTTTTGGTGTGTGTGTGTGTCTGTGTATCCATGTGCGTGTATAGGATGTAATTTTTGTGGGTTTTGAAATTTTATTTTTGAGAAAAAAATGAAAACAAGATGGTGGACATACAGAAAAATATTTTTTCCTCATGAAAAAGGATTACCCCAATATGAAAAAAGATTCTTTTTTTGTATGGACTTAATTCTTTTTTCTTTCCAAGCAGCTATCCAAAAGACTGTACAGAGCATACTCAGAACCGAAATTTCAGATGTATTAACTTTGGAATGGATTAATACTTTTTCACCAAACTAGCAAAAGACACATCTGTGGGCCACGCCCTTTCTTCCCTGAAAATTTCAGAACACAATTCCAAACCATCCGGGTGCTAGGTGTTGACAAATAAACAGCAAAAAAGCAGGTATTTTTTAAACTTTTTCCACTATCCACATCATTGAATCTGTACATCTGACCAGAAAAAAACTTGGCACATCAAGAGACCTATTCCCCGAGACCACATGTGCACAATTTTGTGCAAATCTGTTGAACGGTTGCAACGATATTAAAGTGCAAAGTTTGAGGTTTAACATAGAAACCCCTGCTCAACACTATCTATAGTGATGCTATTTTCCCACTTAAGAGTCATTATCATATTTTCCTGTATAACTGTACTGCCCTGTATGGTTAGGAAATTTTAAAAAGAAATAAAGGGGAGGGAGGTTGCCTCATCTACCCCTCATTTATAATGCCTTTTTTGTTTTATAAACTTTATCTTCTGTCTGAAAGTGTTTTTGGAAATGCACTTGATGTAATAAATTATAATTGATGCACTAATTTCTGGTACCAAATAAGCCCCTGATGCCCCGATACTCCCTGGTACTGATCTTTGTTTAAAGTGTGTATCTGCTCAAATCTTCTATCTCGGGCATGCTGGTTTTAACTAATTGAGTTTGTTTTTAGTGTCTATGGTGATGGCACACTTTTAAAAACAGAGGTGCTCATTTGTTGCATTACGTTTAATGAAGATTGACAGTGACCAATCAAAATGTTAGGTGGTTTTCTCTCACTGTTGATGTCATTAGTCATTGACAGAGAGTTTACTGCACCAAACAACCATGAATATAGCTGTCTGTCCTGCTTTGAGCATATGATAAAAGAAGCCTGGTGAGTTAGCTGAGAGGTTCAGAGGCACTCTGTCTGTCTGGGAGTAGTTTAGGCCAGTGGAGGTGTCTGAAGTGACTAAGATGATCTTAGAGTTGATGCACACTTATTGCGAACTGGACCCAGCCCCAATGCATTTCTTAATGGGATGTGTCGAGACTGTAGGCCAGTTGTTCACCAGGATTGCCAGGTGCTATATGGTGGAGGGGGTATACCCAGCAGCTTTGAAAGAAGTGCTGGTGAGACCTCTCCTTAACAAACCTTCCCTCTACCCAAATGTCCTGGTGAATTTCCACTCCATCTTCAACCTGCCCTTTTTGAGCAAGGTTGTCAAGAAATTAGTGGCACAGCAGCTCGAGAATCACCTGGTGTCCTTTGAAATCTATAAGCCTTTTAAGTTGGGTTTTCTGGCCAGACATAGCACAGAGACTGCTCTAATGAGGGTGCATAATGATATGCTCAGGGCTAGAGATAGGGGAGACAATCCAGTTCTTGTGCTTCTCGATTTCTCCTCAGCTTTTGACACTGTGGACCACATCGTGCTTCTTGATTGGCTCTGTGAGTTTTGTGGACTCACCGGTACTGTCATTAGATGGTTTGAATCCTATCTCTCAGGCAGAGTGCAGCGGGTGGTGATGAGGAATTTCTCCTCCTCCCCAATGCCTCTGTCCTGTGGAGTTCTGCAGGGCTGGATTTTGTCACCGATGCTGTTTGTAGTGTACGCGCTGCCCCTGGATGAGATCATCCAACAATACAGCGTGGAGTTTCACTGCTGTGCAGATGACACCCAGCTGTATTTGTCTTTTGCCCCCGGAACATCAGGAGCTGTTGACATGCTTAACAATTATTTGACTAAAATCAATGACTGGATGGCTTCCAGCTGGCTGAAACTTAACCTGGCCAAGTTGGAGGTACTAGTGATTGAGCCAGGTCACGGGCATGATGGGTTGTCATCCAGGGTTGACACTGGCCTTGTTCTGGGCTCTACTCCATTGGTGGCTTCCCCAAGGGTGCGTAATCTAGGTGTAATCCTGGACAACAGATTGACTTTTGAAGATAAGGTGCCATCTGTGGTCAAAAGTGTTTTTTATCACTTTCAGAACATGCTAAGATTAAATCCCTCATTTCCCCCAAGGATCTGCTGACACTGGTGCATGCCTTTGTTGCCTCTAGGCTCGACAACTATAACTCTCTGTACTTCGGGGTCATGGGAGGGACCCTCCACAGACTGCAGCTGGTGCAGAACACAGCGACCTGGTTGCTGACGGGCCTTTCTAGGTCCAGTCATATAACCTTGGTTCTGTGTGTTCTGCACTGGCTGCCAGTCAGGTG
Source organism: Neoceratodus forsteri (assembly GCA_016271365.2). NCBI lineage: Eukaryota > Metazoa > Chordata > Ceratodontiformes > Ceratodontidae > Neoceratodus > Neoceratodus forsteri. Next base: position 519,094,757 of record CM028137.1, read on the forward strand.
GTAGGTCCTTTTCAAGGTGGGTTTATGCACCTATAAAGCTGTATACGGACTGGGTCCTGGTTACCTGTCACAGTTCCTTACACCGGTGACCTCTGCTCGCTCCCTCCACTCCTCTTCGAGGGGCCTCCTGGACATTCCCAGGGTTCAGCTCAGGACATCGGGAGATTGTGCTTCCAGTGTCTCTGGGCTGTACCTGTGGAACTCACTTCCATCTGCAGTCTGGGAGGCTGCCTCGATGGAGGTGTTTAAGCAGAGGCTGAAGGCCCACCTCTTCAACCTGGCCTTCACAGATTGCTGAGTTTATTTTCAATGTCAAGTCCATGTTTTCAGCAGACCTGATGCTTTCTTCCATGATGCTAAGTTATAAACTGCATTTTTATATTGTAACCCCTAGGCGGTGTTATTCTAAGGGCTACTACCCCTCTCTGCCTGTATGGCAATACACAGGATGAGGGGCCTGAGTTCTGTAATCGGGTGCCTCCACCCAGAGGAATGGAATTGGGGTAGCTCAACTGCTTTGGTATAGCCCTCTGGGATGCTATAACCACCCACTAACCCTTCTAGTGGCCTAAGAAATAACACAATGATACCTTCATAATCAGTGTGTAACAATAATAATGTGCTCACACCCTTTCACTTACCACCAGGGCTGGATCTGCTGCAACTGCCCTGGTGACCCCCTGGAAAATAAGATCAGCAATGCAACAATGCAATCTTACCACTGTAACCCAACTAATATCATGCACACTAGCCAGGTTAAACGTGAAAAAAGACAATCAGATTTATTTAGGGGCAGTGAACAAGGGAGGGGTGTGAATCTAGCAGAATGATTAGCAATCTGATCTGAATCAGGATTGTTCAGCATGCACTGTAAGTCCCAATTAGACAGTTCAACAACTCTGGGTACCCAGTATGTCATGCAGGCCCAGGGTGGCCGGCGTTTCAGCTGTTGTTGTGGCCCTTTAAAAAGGAAAAACAGTTAAACATGCACACAACCCAATTATTTGTAATCCAAGCCGGATGGCTCAGTCTGTTGCAATAACCCAGTGAAAGAAACAATTAGTTGGTACCACAATGATTTTTGCTTTTATTGCAGGGAGCTACCCTGGATTGCACTCATGCTACCCAGACCAGGATGCAGGACAGGTGAGATGTAGACCTCGTGGTGATGATCAGGAAGGTGATGGGAAGCAGAGCCAACACAACTCAGCTCCAGGTGGTCGCTACCTGCTCAATGGTGTTGGGCAGGGGGCTGGATCCCCAAGCCAGTCTTTCGCCGAGATGGTCTCTGAAGCAGGAGTAGCAGCCTAGGGCAAGATGGCAGGGCCCAGGCAGGATGAACAGTTCTGCAAAAGTTTGTGATCGTCTGCTGGTGAAGCCTCCAGCTGGCGTAACAGATTTGACTGTGGGGAAACAAATCGTGACCTACGAAACATAGTCAGCACATTTAAATCACTAACTTCATTAAACAACAGTTCGGATACAGTCCGGTTGCAAATTGACAGCTTCGCTGTGCAAACCTTTCACTCCGAGACAAATTCTATCACAAGCTGGTCTTCAGTCCAAATCACAAGTTGCAATAACAAACTTGTTCTTTCTCCTGCTGCAGTTGCAAGGCTGGAAATCGGACAGGTCTGACTTCTACAATAGGCAGTCTGAACTACTGGAGAATGTGGCAGGAAGGCTAGCAGAGCCTCTTCCTGCTGATTCCCCTATGCTCCTTCAGGGAGCAGCTGCTCAAAAGCTAGAGCTGTTCACTCTTCAACCTCCAGCTCTAACTGTTTCACTGCTTCAGGCAGTTCTGGGCATTTCCCTTGTAATTCAAAAGGTTCAGTTGGCTGAGGGAACTGTCAGTCACAGTAAGGGCTCCCCATCCAGGTCCATTTGTGCGCCAACACTTAAAACTACAAAAACTACAGAATTCCTTTCCACAAGACCCCTGCGGACAGTCTCCATTTTAGGTCCCCAGTGGTTTGATTGATCCAAATACTGGAAGTCCAGAACCTAACATGGTGGCTCCCATTCAGATGTTCGAGCTACAATAAAAGCAGGTTAGACAAACCTCTCTATCTTTACTATAACAGCAAATAAGCAGTAAACACTCACAGTTCCTATGAGAGCTCCCTCTGCACAAGTAGCAACTACAGAATGGAGCAAAATAACACACTGTCTGGCCAGTCACAATCCTTGAATCACTCAGTCCCAGCCCAGACTAATTTCTAAACACAGATTAGCCATTTTCTTAAAGAGACAGGTGCGAAGGCTCACTAGGGCACGCTCATGCAGATAGATAGAACTACTAAAGACAGGACACCAGCCTGACAGTGGGCATTTAAGAGCCCAGGAAGACATTATAGTAAATCCCAATTTGTAGGGTGGTTACACTATTTTTTTTGGATATCTGTTATTGTATTTAATTGTTTGCTTCATTTTATTGATGTTTGTTAGGCGCCCAGATCCTCCACGAATGGGCACCTTATAAATAAAAATTGCCTTGCCTTGCCTTAAACTTTATCTCACTTTTGTGTGCATTATTGTTGACTTGGGTGCTGATTCTCATGGTTTTATTGAAAGAAGATTCTGGATCTAGAGGCCATCATAGCAGAGGCCAGCCTGGATATTGTGACCATTACCGAGTCATGGTGCACTGAAAACCATGATGGGGACATGGTCATACCAGGCTGTACTCTGTTCAGGAAGGACAGGGTGGGAAGAAAAGGAGGGTGTGTGGTGCTTTATGTGAGGGAAAGCATAAAAGGGATGGAGATACAGGGAATACAGGGGGGCAGAGGGACTGTGGGTCACCCTGGAGATGGGGAATGGAGCCATTATCAACACTGGAGTGATCTACAGATCTGCAGCACAGGGGCAGGAATTATATAGGGTACTATAAAAAAGGGGGAGGTGCTGCTGGTGGGGGACTTCAACCTGCCAAGTGTAGACTGCAGCTTCTCAGCAGCAGCTTCAGCTAGAAGCAGGGGCATCCTGGACTCCCTACAGGGGGCACTCCTCAGGCAGCTAGTCAGTGAACCCATTTGTGATGGGCAATACTGGACTTGGTACTCACTAACAGAGAAAGCACTGCAGACATAAAGGTGGGAGGCCATCTGGGGATTAGTGATCACTGTACACTGTAAACTGTGGTTCAATATAAGGATGGCTGCATAACTGAACCACACAAGGGCAGAGGGCCTGGATTTCAGGAGGGCAGATTTTATAAAGCTAGATGAATGCCCTGGTGTGGGGGGCCTGGGTGGGGTGGGGAACAGTGTGCAAAGCTAATAGGATGCATAGTAAAGGCAACAAACCGCTGTATCAAACAAATGAACAAAAGCAACAGGAAAAAGAGACCACTATGGTTCTCAAAACAGGTGGCTGAAAAAGTAAATCTAACACTGCTCCTCCTCACTACAGAATCTTACCTCCTGTATCACTATATTTTCCCAATTTGATTCAGCACACCTGTATTACTACCACACTGTGTACAACCTATTGCTTTCTATTTGTACTCTGAAATAACCTCCAAAGTATGCCTTTTCTATAGCTGTGTTTGAAAGCCCAAATTGTATCTTACATTGTGTAAATCTACATACTACTGTACCATCTGCTGTATAGCTTGTCAATCTCTATTGTTAACAATTTTGCAAACTGCTTTGATTGTAACCTACCCACTAACTCCCGCCCCCTGATCGCACCTGGAAATGAGACCTGGCTCAGTGTGCCGCTCCTGGTGAACAAATTGAAATAAAATAAATAAAATAAAAAAGGGTAGCATTCAGAAGGTATACGGAGATGCAGAGGGAGGATGATAGGGACACATATCAGGGGAAACAGGAAACAGGGAGCACAGTAAGAAGCACAAGAGTGCAAACTGAAGAGAGAATAGCCCATGAGGTAACGAAAGGACATGACATATTTTTAGCTATGTAAGTTAAAAGAGGAAGACCAGGAGATGGATTGAAAGGTTAAAAAGGGAAGGGGGGGTACTGTGCAGAGGGGGACAAGGAAAAGGAAGATATCTTGAACAAATACTTGTGTTCAGTGTCCACAGGGGAAGGAGAAGGAGAGGAGGCCACATAAAAGTAACAGAAGCTTTGGAGAGAGAGAGAGGTGGACACTATCCCTTTTTTGGAGGACTGAGTCCTGAAAGGATTTGTTAATCTGAAGGTGGACAAAGCAATGGAGCCAGATGGGGTGCATCCAAGGATATCGAGGGAGCTCAAGGAAATACTGGCTGCACCTCTGACTGTTCTATTTAACAGCTCACTGGAAAGAGGAGTGATTCAGAGGACTGGAGGAGGGCGGATGTAGTCCCACTGCACAAAAGTGGTTGCAGGGAGGAAGGAGGAGGCTGGCAGTTATAGGCCAGTAAGCCTGACGTTAGTGGTGGGGAAGTTAATGGAATCACTGCTGAAGTAAAAGACTGTGGAATATCTTATCCAGTGGGTTACAAGACCTGAGGCAGCATGGGTTCATGTGGAAGGTCATCCCAAATGAATGTGATAGATTTGTTTGACTGGGTGACAAAGGATTTAGATCAGAGTGGAGAGGTGAACATGGCCTACCTAGATTTCAGTTAAGGTTTTCAGCACTGTTCCACATAGGAGACCAGTAAGCAAGCTGGGTAGCTTAGGAGTGGGTCCAAAGGTAATAAACTGGATAAGAAGTTGGTTAGGTGATAGGAGACAGAGGGTGGTGGTAAACAGACTTCACTCTGAGGAAGGGAGGGTGACCAGTGGTGTGCCTCAGGGATCAGTGCTGGGACTGATCCCCTTTAATGCCTTTATAAGTAACATTGCAGAGGAGCTTGAAGAGAAAGTCTGTCTCTTTGCGGATGACATCAAAATCTGCAGTAGGGTGGACACACCGAGGGGGTGAGAAAAGGACAAGCAGAGACCTGAGAAAACTAGAGGAGTGGTCAAGAGTATGGCAGCTGGGTTTCAACGCAAAAAAGTGCAACATAATGCACTCAGGGCACAGAAATCCAGGAGCGGAGTATAATATGGGTGTAGTGGTACTGATGACCACCAAGCAGGAAAGAGACCTGGGGGTAATCATATCAGATGACCTAAAGGTGAACAGGCAGTGCATCAAGGCAGTCAGGAGGGCTAGTGGGATGTTGGGGTGCATAGGGAGGGGTATCACCAGTAGAAAGAGGTAGGTGGTGTTGCCTCTATATAGATCACTGGTAAGACCCCACCTAGAGTACAAGTCCAGTTTTGGAGACCAGGGGCTCAATTTTCAAAGGGTGACACAGGGCATCTGTCAAGCCCTGCATGACAACCATTTTTTTTTGGCACAGCTATGCCAAACTCCTTTGATGCAACTATACCTGATTTTACTATATCATGTGCACTTGCGACAGTTTCCTCAATTTATGACAGCTTGTGTCAAGGATTTGGCACAAGCCCCATAAAAAAAGTCCCCCAAATGGCATAAGTTAGACCAGGTAAAAGTTGGTTTAACTTGTGGCATTTGGGCTTAGGACTGAAAATCCCAATCGCCAGCCGGGAGATTGCTGCAAGCCCCATGTGTCAAATGACCGGTGCACCATAGGCTTGTGACATTCATGGGGTTTTGAAAACTGAGCCCCAGATCTCCAGAAGGACATAGACAGAGAGGAGGCAGTCTAGAGGAGGGCAACTACAATGGTGCAGGGTCTACACCAAAAGCACTACAAGACGAGATTAAAGGACCTCAATATTTACACCCTGAAACAAAGGAGGGAGAGGGGATATGATAGAGATCTTTAAATACCTCACATGGGTAAATAAGGTACAGGAGGGACGTATTTTTCAGAGGAAAAGGTGCTCAAGAACAAGGGGACATGTATGAAGCTGGAGGGAGTAGGTTCAGGAGTGAAGTGAGAAAGTACTTCTTCACAGAAGGAGTGGTGGATTCCTGGAACAGCCTTCCAGTGGAGGTGGTGAGGGTGATAACAGTGGTGGGGTTCAGGAATGCATGAGATAAGCACAAGGAAATCATAGTGGAAAGGAAGGGGGAGGGAGAAAGAGCTGTAGATCAGGTATACTACTGTAGGTAGGGAGAGATGGGCAGACTGGATGGGCCAAGTGGTCCTTATCTGCCATCAAATTCTGTGTTTCTATGTTACAGTAATATAGCAAACTTGGAAATGTTTCTGACTATGGCTCAACAAGAAACCGACTCAAACCCACACAGCAAGAAAAGCTACAGCAACCTACCATGAATCATATAAAACACAGGATGTGTATATGTGGAATACAAGGCCATATACCCACTGGGGGGGGGGTTAATCAGATAATAAGTCCCATATGCTGACCTCAAGTGCATGCCACTGCCACGGTTCATAAGGCTCTTTAGGTACTCCCCTCCTTCCAACACACCAACTCACCTATCTACTACCCGCCTCAAACTGTCTGTTCACCTGGGGTCATATGCTACCTCCTGAATAAACAATATGCAAAGAATTACCTCTTTAAACTGTGTCATGATGATAACCATGCCTGTATCCACTGTTTCCTGTAACTTCCTCATGTTGTAACAGACAATGTATACAAAAGTTCTTTTTTTTTTTTGTCCTTGTTTCTGTTTCATAACTAGTATTGTTATCCCGGGTCACCCCTGAAAAAGGGACCTTTGGGGCCCAGTGGGCCTACCCAGTCACCAAAATTTAATAAATAAAATAAATAAATAAAGCCAGTTGCCCTTTGTGCTCATGGCCTTATTATCTTATTAACCCCCCTCAGTAGGAATATTTCCACATACCTATCATATATTCTCTTACTTTCTATGTATATGTTTTTCCCTCAAAGGAAAGGGACCTGGGGGTAGTCATATCAGATGACCTAAAGGTGGGCTAGCAATGTGAGAAGGCAGTAAGGAGGGCTGGGAGGATACTGGAATGCATAGGGTGAGGCATCACCAGTAGAAAACAAGAAGTTGTTGTCCCTCTGTACAGACAGTTGGTAAGACCACATCTGGAGTACTGTGTACAGTTCTGGAGACCCCATCTCCACAAAGACATAGACAGGGTGGAGGCTGTCCAGAGGAGGACAACCAAAATGGTGCAGGGTCTGCACCAGAAGACATACGAAGAAAGATTAAAGGAGTTTAAGATGTATAGCCTTGAGGAAAGGCGGGAGGGGGGGACATGATAGAAACTTTCAAGTACCCCAAGGGAATCAACAAAGTCCAAGAGGGTAGCATCTTTCAGAAAAAGAGATGTGCAAGAACAAGAGGGCACAATTTGAAGATAGAGGGGGGACGGCTCAGAGGTAATGTGAGGAAGTATTTCTTCACAGAGAGGGTTGTAGATGCATAGAACAGCCTTCCTGAGGAGGTCGTAGAGTCAAAAACAGTGGGGGAATTCAAGAATGCATGGGACAGACATAAGGCAATTCTAGTGGGGGGATAGGAGGAAGTAGGCTGTTGGTTAACTAGGATCTGCAGCTTACCCATTAGGTAGGGAAATGGGCAGAATAGATGGGCCAAGTGGTCCTTATCTGCCATCAAATTCTATGTTTCTAGGAACCACTATTGTATATTTCCCCATACACCTCACCAACTAAATCTGTAGACCTCCCAAATACAGTTGTATTCTGTACCTCCCAATTAAAGCCATATACCTCTGGAGGGATACCTGTATACCCCCCAATTAAGGCTATATATCTCTGGAGAGATTTCTGTACACATCCAGAGGTATACAACCCATAAACTGAGGCAAAAAGTCCTGTCTCCCCCTCTAGGAAACCTACAAAGCTGCTGGGAAGAGCATACCTAGAAAAGAAACCCTCCTCCCCAATGGAAAATAACTGTGTCCTCCTCAGGAGACCTGGGGAACCTGCAAAAAAAAGTTGTAGGGCATACACAAGAACCCCCCCCCCACTATGAGAACCTGTAAAAAAAACAAAACACAAAAGTACCTGGAGAGCATACACAGTAAGCAACTCCCGCTCAAACACTTGGAGAACCTGCAAAGAACAAACACATAGAGGACACACACAAGAATAAAATAGACCCCTTATTCTCACCAACAGCCCTTTCCCTCCGTGATCCAGCTCTCTCTTGTAATGCAATATCTTCCTGGCTGCCACCATCTCCAAGCTCCAGGCCTAAGCTCCGCAGATCTCAAGTCCAACCCGTCTCATATACCAGAAGCCACAGTATTGACTTTCAGCCATCAGAGTAAAGGACAGAGTTAAAAGAAAACAACACAAACTCCCAATTGAACTGAGGCAGTCTCGGTCAGCAATGTGATGGCAACTCGAAAACCAATGAGGCAGAACCAGCAGCATTTTCATCTACTTCCCTTGAGAGAACTGTTCAATATGCCTGAGAAAGTAAGATCAGCAGAGCTAAGTCACTTCTTTAACAAAATTACACTTGCACGCTACATAGAAGAGTCCTGGACACTAAGAGGTTTTGAGAATTGACAGACTACCCACTTGTAGGCTTGAGGAATTAGCTTTTAAGAGTAACTGGGAAAAAAACATTAACGGGGTGCTCGCACAAGTTGATGTAACCATCAAGAGAGATAACAAACATCTAACCATTATTACTACAGAAATCAGAACAGTGTAACAAGAACTAACAAAATACAAGACAACTGAAAGCTTTGATGAAGTAAATAAAAAATTACATTGCAAAAATCAATAAAAGAGATAAAAACTCTTTGCATGCAAATAAGCAAAGCTTGAGAGGTACTCTGAGGACTATATGAAGGGAGAGGTTTTTTTATTGGGAACAGAGCAAACGCTCGTTCAGCTGGGGAAGATTTAAGTCTTTTAACAGGCAGTTTAACTGCAATAGAAACAGTTCCAAATCAGTTTATTTCAATGAAACCATACAAGTAGTTGACTCAGAAGAATTAGATTCCTCAATTAATTCTACTAATACACAGTACATTATTTTTAGAAAAAAACAAACTACAAAAACAAGCCAAAACCAAAGCAGCAAATAATACTGCAAAAAGAAAACATGTAGGGGGAAAAGGGAAAATTGTTTAACCAGGAAAGGCACACTAAGCTGAAGCTTGTTTACAGGTGTGACCTGGGAGCACAAGGAAGTTAAATGACTTGCTCAAGGTCACACAGTATGCAATTTGGGCTGTAGGATTCAAACCCAGCTCTCCAGGTTTGCAGCTCAGTGCTCTTAACCACTACACTATACTGGATGAAGAACAATGGACAAGCAGCAAAAAAACACTGAGGGGGAGAACTTATTAATTATAGGTTTAAGAGAGGTCACCCTTACACAAGTACAAGAAAAAGTCTTATGTCTTGGACTTAGTTGTGTCCCAACTCACCCACAGATCGACCTCTTTAAAGTCTACGTGGACATCTTTAACCTGGTGAGGAGCATAAAACTAACATATTACTTCAAAATGTCTGTTGCAATTGAACATATGGATATGGGGATACTTGAAAACCAAAATCTGAAGGAGGTCAATGACCTTGACCTCGAGTATATGACTGCCGTTGTGGAAATGTCTTTCACATCAAGAGATTTGATGTTAGAAGAGCGATCATTACCCCAGCAAACATGCAGCACTGGGCATTTGGAATTATGGCACACTGAAAGAACAACTTGACATGGACATATAATGATACTGACAACTATGAAGTGAATACAGTGGATCTGATAGACAGGATTAACCTAGACAAACTGTTCAAAACCTATGGGGACTTTGCAAACCATAACATTTTAACACACTTTGACAAAACTAAATTCAAACCCAAGTCGGTGTTGTGCCCTAATGTTAGATTCAGTGCTGTAATACAAACATTTCAGAAAACCTCGACATCAGAAGTGGAAAAGCCATATAATGAGAAAAATGCGATCAAATATAGTAACTTGTCACCAATAGAAAAGAAGGCTTTACAGGAACTGGAGGACATGTCAGGCATAATCATAAAACCCTCTGATAAAGGGGGAATTCAGTTACCATGAAATAGTTTTTATATGGAAAAAGTCATGGAATTATTACCAGTTGAACAAGACTATGAAGTGTTAAAAGGAGATCCCACTAACACAAAGTGAAGCTTTACAGTATGGTAAATCTGGCAGTACATTTTGGGTGGATATTACAGAATGAAGCTGAATTTTTAAAAGTTGATTTTCCTGTCACTTCTATGCTGTATACACTACCAAAAATTCACAAACAAAACACAAATCCACCAGGTCACCAATCACTGTGGGTATTGATGCCCTGTCCCAGAATCTGTCATTATACACTGATGCATTTTTGCAACCAGTAGTCCCCAAACTTAAATCATATCTCTCTCTCTCTCTCTCTCTCTCTCTATATATATATATATAGATATGTCAATCTGCTAATTAATCACTCAAGGTTATTGCTGCTGTACAACCTACTCATCTCTTTTTGTATTGCTATTCTTTAGCTCTGATTTCCTAACTGCATTGTTGTGACTCCTGTAACCTGCACTAAAGCTGCATTTACTTCTTGTTTTATGTTATTCCCAGGTCGCCCCTAAAAAAGGGACCTCTGGGGTTCAGTAGGCTAACCCGGTCACCAAAATTTAAGAAATAAATAAAATATATATATAACCACCCCTGCTGGTTTACACAATTAGCTACCCCTTGGTACCCTTGACTGGGCACAAACCACTTCGGACACTGGTACCATCCCTAGCTTTGGGAATGTAAACCAGGCTCATTACTTCTAGAGGTCAGAAAAGGGGTGGGGGTACAAAAACAAATACAATTATGACCAATTAATCAGGTCTTGAGGAGAGAACTTTTTGCTAGGGCTATGTTAGATCTATACTTTTGGAGGGTACCCAGTAACACCACAGAGGAAGCAGAAACATGAATGTCCAAACCACAGCTGGGATTCTAGAGTGTGACTTTATTCCAAAAGATGTTCTCTAAAGCAAGGGTGGGCTCCCAAGGTTTGCACAGCATGGCATGAGGCATTGCAGAACAACAAAAGGGCTGTATCTGACAGAAACTCTACATATTACTATACTTCATAGGACATTGAATTCTCCTCAGTGGCAATGGCCTTAGCTGAACATTTCTTCTAGTGGCACTGACCACAACTGAGCACACATTTCCCATTTGGCATAGGACTTTAAAACCTCTTCAAGTGGCAACTGGCCACAAAGGAGCACACAGGGGCTCATTACTAGCACAACCCACATCAGGGGGTAAACTTCTCTTCAGACATTGGCCAACATGTCCTGAATAAGCAGGTGCCCTTACGGAATCTGTAGTGCTGAATTGGTCACTCCAGATGGAGGGCTGCCCACCCTTCACTTCCACGTCCATACCCAGCCATTCTTTCAGAGTTACATCTTAAAACGTCTTGTAAAACATGTAGGAAAATGCATCTTGGAATGAACTTTCACATCCAGCATATGAAAAGCACTGCTCCAGGAGTGTAGAAAACTAAAGTCCCAAACAATGAGCATTAGTCTGCCTCTGGACCTCACAATTGTCAGCCAACTTTAAACTGAGAAAAGTCTCAAACTTAGAACAGAACTGGTGTACCTTTTCCCTTTTAGTCAGAGAAACACCAAAGCATGGGTACTTTCTTTAGGAAACACAAAGTCAGATCTGATCACAGCTAGAACATACAGGCAGCTTCAAATTATTGGATCAAATAGGGGATTACCCCTAGGATCCATTCTCTAGAAATCCTTTCCATCCCTCCAGGGATGAAAATCAGGAGATCCTGCTGTAGATACCATTTTCCACCACTTCTATGGGCAGGCTGACTGATGACTTTCAGGACTAGGGTGAGAAAGTAGGCTCTCCTCTCAGAGCTCACAGCAGCTCTCACTCCTCACACTTCAACTACTGCTGACAAACTAACCCAAGATTCTAAAACTCCCCACTGTCAGCCAGCTGCTGTGGCTTATGCTGCTGCGAGAATTCTAAATGACCTCATCTCTCTTATCTCAGCTGAGACCAAGTAAACAGAGAATGAGTAGGTGAAAACCCCATTTAACTAGCTATTCACCAGCTGCCTTCCCTACCTAGCACTGACACTGATGGGATTCTAGTAATCCCAGGGAACTGGGTGGTTTTATATATATATATCATAGGGGTGAGCTAATCACCAGTTGAATAAATCTTATTTTCACCCCAGTGGAATAAATCCTGCTGACATAACCACAGTGAAAATATCTGCCATTTATTCACACAGTGTCTATGTCAACAAACTGATATTCTCACTGTGGTTATGTCAGCAGCAGCACCTGCCTGACCAGACTACTTTTCAAAACAACCAAAGTATAAGTGTGCCAAAAAACACCAAGTGCCCAAAACGTGAGATCACCCACAAACCCACACTGTCTAAACATGAACACCGCAAGAAAACAGGACTAAAAACCTCATCTATACCTCCACAGCATTCTCTGTCTCTGGTCACTGCACTAAAGCTACAAGTGTGACCCACAAAAGCTCAACTAATTCAGACTGCACACTCCATCGATAATGATCTCCCAGTAACACCCCAACACATAGCAGACAACAAAACAAAAAGTTACCTCACCAATGTAAAATTCTTCTGTAAGTCATCCTCAGAAGCAGTCCTGAAATGAAAAACAATCCCTGTCAGGAACTGGCAACAAAATGGAATGGAAGTACAAAACCCAGTAAATATGCACCCGATTCAGCAAACACTTTCTTTCAAAGCAAAACACAAAAACAGTAATTTTCACAGCTCCAATAAAAGCAGAACCAGAAAAATAAAACTAACAAACATACAGATCCGAAAAGGAGCGCTGTCCCCGAACATAACCCTGTCCAGAAGCAACAGCACACCAATCAAAGATCATGCAGGACGCACAACACAAGTCACTAACCAGTCAGAAAGCCTCCATTCATAAGAACAACCAATGAAATACCACAGCCTCCCCATTCACAACCTAACACACAGTCACCCATCATGTATCATATATATATATATATGTAACCCCACTGTTACCCGGGGTTACTAGAATCCCAGTAAGACCTAATGGTAGGCAGGGAAGGCAGCTTGTGAAACTCCAGTTAAATGGATTTCACACTGTCTCACTCTGTTCTCAGTTTCAGCTGAGACTGAGGGATGACATCATTTTAGAACTGTTGCAGCTGCATAAGCCACACTGGAATGTTGCAGTTGAAGACTAGAGTAGAACGTTGGGGATTTTGAAGCCAGTCTGTGTGCAGTCTGAGTGAGAGACTGTAGTGTAGCAGAGTGTGTGCAGGCTCTCAGAGCTTTAAACTCTGTTTCAGAGCTACTTTTATTAAGGTGTGTGTTTCCACCTGAAGAGGAACACAGGAACTGGTAATTGAAGTGGTGGAGACTGCTCTCAATGGTTCACAGCCCCATCCCTGAGGTGATGGGGGGAAGGTGTCTGTCTGTTTTCCAGGGGCAACCCCTTTGGGTCCGTCTAAGGGAAAGAAGCTGCCTGTTCCAGTTGTGCTGAGGCACCAGAAGCTCTGAGAGGAAGATTCCTTGAGGAGGAAATGCCTGTGGGGCACCTGCAACCAAAGGGTGAGTTTGCTCTGAAAAAGGGCCAAGTGTTTTCACCTGAACAGAAGGAAACTAAAGGGACTGTTACTATGGGGTCAGGAAAGACAGCCGAGTACAGTTGGAAGATGTGGGGATTGGACTGCTTAATTTTGTGGGGGGTCTAGAGTAATGGACAAAGCCTCTAATAAGCATGTTCAAGTTCAGCACAAATGGAAAGAAAGACTGTGGGGATTGGACTGTTTAATTCTGTGGGGGGGGGTCTAGAGTAATGGACAATGCCACTTATTTTAAGTATGTTCAAGTCCAGCACAAGTGGGAAGCAAGACAAGTAGACTGAATGTGAAATACATTTAGCAAGAATCTACACAGCAAAGTGTTAAAGGATGATGTGTTTACAGTCCAGAGAAATGGCCCAGTATGAATTGTGGGAGCGAGAGGTGGGAGACCCCCCACCAGTAGTAACTAAATTCACCTCTACGGATTTGCTCTGAGATACCTGTTGCTTTCTCTCAGGTGCTTGGCCAGTGCCTGAGGAAAGTACCCAGACGTTGGCTTAAAGAGGAAGATTCCCTGATGGAGCCGAGGTGCTCTTAGGTGGTTTAGGGAGCCACCAGAAAATGTTTCCATGAAGTATGGAAGGTGTCCAAGTGGCTGGCAAGGGAGCCGAGCCAGGGAAAACCCAGACCAGTGTACAAGTTCGGGCTGTGTAACCCAAAGCAGTGTACAAGTCCGGGCTGTGTGCCCAGTGTTTTTTTTTTTAATTTTATTTTTAGTTTTAGTTTTTGTTGACCGGGTAAGTGCACTAGACAAATCCTGCCTAATTTCAGGCATGACCTGGGGGAGGGGGATACAGATGAATGCCAACTGACCTTGAACCAGGTTAAGCTGTTGGTGGCATTTTTAGTGAATGAGGGAAATGGCCTGGACACCGGGGAAATTCCCTTACTCTTTTCGATAAGTGCCATGGGATCTTTAACATCCACCTGAACTACCACCAATCCAGGCAGATGGGACCTCGGTTTAATGTCTCATCTGAAAGATGGCACCTCAGAAGTGCAGCACCCCTCTCAAGCTGCACTACAGTGTCAGTACTGGGATATTAACCCAAGTGCCAGATGTGGGAACTGAACCCACAGCCCTCTGATCTCCCAGCCTCAGAGGTGAGTGTACTACCTGTGTTGTAGAGCCTGAGGGCTAAAGTGATGAGGATGTGTTCTGGTTTCCTTTAATCTGCATTACCAGGAGTGTAGCCCAGTGGGGGTCCATCTATGCTTTGTTTATTCTGTTTGAATGTGAATAAAAGCCACACTTTAGAATCCCACTTCTGGTATTGGACATTACAGTTATTGCTTCGTTTGTCCAGAGTTACTTGGGTGCCCCTGTGCAGAGTAGCCAAACCTAGCCTATGTGCCGAGTGACATATTCCTCCCCGAACCCAGCCCACCTGGTAGAGCTGTCAAATACAAACGGCATACCAGCCTGGGGTTTTATATATATATATATATATATATAAGTAATAGATATACCACTCTGAAGGTGTGCGGTGGCGCTCTGATATCGCATGCCTTGGTGTGCGTTATCACCCAGGCCTGCGGCCTCGGCAGCGCCAACTTCAAGGCGCATGTGTGATATCAGAGCGACCAAGACACCTCAGAGTGGTATATCTATCTTATAAAATGGCTATAGATTTTTTTGGTGGGGTGGGTGGAAAAAGTAGTCCTTCTGTGTGGTTGGTAATTAAATGATATGTTGGCAGAGGTGTAAAATAAAGTTGTATTGAAAAATGAGAGAGGCAAGTATGATTGGAAGCACTTTTTGGTGTGAAAAAAATGTATTTGTAAATGAATTGAACTTTTACTAGCTCTTTTTGGTGTGAAAAAAACTATGTCTGTAAAGGACTTTCACTTTAATTGCCGAACTGTAGCGTGACAGCGGTGCTCATTTTAGAAAGTGAGAAGCTATTCTGAGCTGAAAGTAAGCGATGCTGTGTTTAAAAATCAGAAAAGTGACTGCCTTGTTAGTTTCTGTTGCCTTTCGGTAATAAGTAGTTCCATATTGTATGCGGAAGGAGGCGAGGATAGATCAGCGGTCGGGAATTTAGGAAGGTAGAAGGAGTGAGGTGGAGTGTTGCCACTAACACTCGCTCTCGCTTCGATCTCGGTCTAGAGTGCCGACTCGCTTGCTCTCGTCAGCCCGTTCACTGCCACAATGCTGCAGCTTCTGTGCTGAAGGAAGAAACAAGCACAAGGAAACCACCCTAATTAAACTACATGAAGACTACTCACCTTCAGCTCAACTTTCTCTCGATATCTGCACCAATGCGATCCTTCTTCAGCATTGAAAGTGAAAGTCGTGCAGGATCGCAGTATTCTCAGTGGAAAAGCAGCTTTTTTTACAGAAATGAAGAGAAGACAACAAAAGAATGTATGTTCTACTTTTATATATACAGTTAGGTTTCTGTTAGACTGATTGGTCACAGTGGTTACAGTAATAAAAGTGGTTGTACACTGTGACACTGTGAAAATGGCAGGCAGGATTTGATTTTTAAATTAAATTTTAAGTAAACATTACTGGTAGGATGAAGAGATCTGTTTCTACAGTGTGGGGCTACTACTGGTATATTTACTTATGGGTGTGGGTGTCAGTTGCATATGTGTGTTAGTGTGGGTGTCTAGCTGCACCAGGTGTGGAGTGGTCTTGCTGCGGTGAAAAGGTTTTGAGGACTGGAAAGTAGTTCAGGCGTGCGAGTCGTAGTGGAAGGTGTGCGGTCGTTGGGAAATAATGCACGTCATGTGACGTGTTTTGTCCAATTGTATAAGTGGGATTTTAATGATTTTACCACACCATTTATAAATATATATATATATATATATATATATATATATATATATTCTTTTCAAAAACTTTGTTAATGTATTAGTTAGGGTGAATACCATAGCAACAAAAGCAGGAAATGAGGTGTTGGGTTTACAACCCTGCGCCCCACCAGGGTTCCCACCCTACCACCCACCCCATTCCCCAGCCTACATACACTGGCGGTCATTGGTGTGCCATTAGTCATCAGGCCCAACTGTCATCCCATTCCACATGTAAACCAGCTTACATGCTACAGTATAGGACAATGGAGTGAGAGTTAGGCCTAACAACCCAATGGCACACCTCAATGCCTATTGGTGTGTGGAGGGTGGGGGGATGGGGTGAGATGGTAGGGGTGGGAACCCTGGACATGGGGTGTTAGGGTTGGAAACCTTAACACCTCATTTCCCAGCTTTTGTCGCTGTGGTAGTCACTCTAATGCATTAACAAAGTTTTTTCCTAAGAATTTTCCTTCTTTTTTAGATAATATAAATGTATCCTCATTTTACTGTGGGGGCACAGGGTCCTTTGGAAAGTAGCCATACGTCCCAGTGGGAGCACAGGGTTCTTTGGACCCTGCGCTCCCATCCCTTCATTGAGATAGTACAATACTGTTCATATGTCACAGTGAGAGCACAGGGTCCTTTGGACCCTGCACTCCCATGCAGCCAGCCATCCATCCATCCATCCATTCATCCATCCATCCAGATAGCACAACAATGTCCATATGTGACAGTGGGAGTGCAGGATCCTTTGAACCCCGTGCTCCCATCCCTCCACAGATGCACATATGTATCTAGCTGTGGAAACACAGGGGTCTTGGAAGCCTGCACTTCCACACATTAAGTTATGAGCAGGCATTGCGAAATTGCAACAAATAGTCATAACTGTGCCATCTCAAATAATTTTCACCCCAAATGTTCAGCATAACCTTCTTAGCACCTCGCCACATGTACACAGTATAACAAACTTTAAAATCCCAGTCAAAATGTAATTCCGATCAACCGTAACAGTTTTTTTGCACCAGAGTTGCAGAAAAACATTTTCAGCAGGATTTGAAAAATGACAGCTGTACTGTTTATGAGGTGGTGTGAAAAAATGGCAATGTTAAAAATCTGGAGTGAAAATAGGAAAAATTGGTGACATTACCAGCCTGCGTAGAAACTGTGCAACACAAGCTTATAACGTGGTCATTTTTTGGAATTGTTTCAGCAGATTTTCAACATCAGCATTATGGGACCTACCCTCATGAACCGTGCAACTGTAATTTTGTTAATCCATTCCAAAAGTTGATTTCGCACAGCTACCGCACCATTCTGCGCCACAGGTTGAAAACACGTTCTAGGCAGAATGTGCAAAATGACAGCTGTACTTTTCATAAGAAGGTGTGAAAAAATAGTAATGTTGAAAATCTGAAGTGAAAATATTAAAAATTGGTAAAGTTATGAACATGTGAAGAAACTGCGCAACGCACACTCATACAGTCTTTCTTGAATTTGTTCACCAAATTTGCAACATGGGCTTTTTGGGACCCCACGTCATGAAAAATGGCACTGTTGCTTTGTTTCTCAGTCCCGAAAGGTGATTCCGTGCAGCAACTGTGAAATCACCTTTCGGGACCAGGAAACGAAACGACAGTTCTAGTGTTCAGGAGGTGGGGCCCCAGGAACCCCATGTTGAAAATTAAGCACAAAAATTCCTAAAATTGGCTGATATATCAACCTAAGATGAAACCCCCTCCATTGAGTCCCATTCTACAGCGCTTACTCGATTCCTCATTTGGCAGTTCGGCTTTGAAAAGTGCAGACGTGTCTCGGTTCAGAGAAGATCGCGGCTCCTAACCTCCAGAGGGTAAGTATGGGTGAGGGGTGGTGTGGGAGGTGGGTGCACAGAGGGAGGGTGGGATGGGGAGGGGACGGAGAGCGATGATAGACAGTTTTTTCATTACAGGTAAAAAATAAAGACTTGAGGATGGTTTTCTTCATTTACAGAAACAAATTAAAAAAAAACACATTTTGGGCACACTGGGGTGGGCTCCCAGTGTGCCACATAAGTTTTGGGGAGATCATGATGACAGGGGATTGGGCACCCTGTCAGCAATAAAATTGGGCTGGGGGTCATCCACCACTGGGAGTTGGCATTCCAGTGTCGGAAAGGGTTAATATTTTAATTACTGTATATATATATATATATATATATATATATATATATATATATATATATAATACAAAATCACACATGCCCACACAATGCAAAGCATCATGGGCTGCATATACCAATCACCACATATATGTATATAGGCACACTGGGGTGGGCTCCCAGAGTGCCAGAATGCTGGGTGGGGGGTGATATGGATCGACTCAACACAGGGATTGGGCACCCTGATGTCGGTAGAGGGGGCACAGTAGTTCGATGCAGGATCCTGCATCGCAGTGATCACAAATTTCGATGCAGGATTCTGCATTGAAGAAAATACATCAGAGGACAGTTTTCTTTTCCCACATGTTTTTAAATACTGGTCACACTGGGGTGGGCTCCCAGTGTACCAAATATGTGCAAGGGAAACGTACCAACACAGGGATTGAGCACCCCGTGTCGGTTGAAAAAAAAAGCAATTTGCACACAGTACCAATATGGGGATTGGGCCCCCTATGTCAGAAAGCAAATTCGCTGCACAGTGCTGTAGAGTACTTTGATACAGGATCATGCATTGAAATTATGGAAAATTTTGATGCAGGATTCTTCATCGAAGAAAATACCTTGGGGACCTCGGGAACAGTTTTCTTCTTTTTACAGTTTTTTAAAACAATAAACAATAAATATATTTGGGCACACTGGGGTGGGCTCCCAGTGTGCCCACTAACCACACTCTATTGTGCGAACAAAGCAACGGGTCTTCCTTGACTCTGCAGCTGGCCACACAAGTTCCAGCTGAGGCTGCAGAAGTCAAGAAAATACCGCTCTTCTCATACAGAGAACGTCTTACAAGCCGTTCTCTGTATAAGCTGGCACCCAACATAGAAAACTTGTTTGGTGCCAGCTTAAAACAATAAAAAACATCAGAATACACCTTAATGGGTTCTGTTTGTGTTTTCTGATGCTTTTTGTGTTTAAAACATTCCTTAGTTCAACATCCTCGCTAAGCAGCAAAACAAGATAGTGGTTGCAACACAGCTCAATCGATCTCAGGACTGTGAACTGTGTGAAAAATACCAGCATTCTTTGCTAAAAGAAGCTGGTATTTTTTGCACAGTACTCCTATTGTTCGAATATAAGCTGGTATTTTTCATACAATACTGTTGTGCGTAAAACAGTATTTTTCGTGCCTGACATGTAAATGTTCCCATAGCAAATAATGGGAAAATAAAAAATGTCATAACTTTTAAACAGATTAATATTTTTCCACAAAACCTTCAAAAGGCACATCTGTGACCCAAATGCTTTCTACCCTGAAAATTTCAGCCCGCAACATAAAGCCGTTTTTGCGATCCAGCTGTAGAAAAAATACCAAACAAATCCTGATTTTGTTCTGTTTTTCCAACACTTTATATCTCAGAAACCACTTTAACATAAATATGCAGTTTTACCCTAACTATACTGGTGCAACAGCGCCAGTATATATATATATATATATATATATATATATATATATATATATATATATGTGTGTGTGTGTGTGTGTATATATATATATTATACCTGCCTGGTAGGGCAGATATAAGTTAGGTGGCGCAGCCACTTCTATGTTAAACCTAAAATGTTACACTTTAATAACTTTGCAACCGTTTGTCCAATCTGCCTGGAAGTTTGCATCCCTGGTGTAGTACCATAGATCACTGGATCTGAAAATTTTTGTTCTGGTCATATTTTCAGTTGTGGAGCTGCGGAGTGCTGAAAAGTGTGAAAAATCCTCAACATTTTTTAATTCTTTGCTCACCTCTACAGCCTGAATGGTTTGTCCGACTGGTCTGAAATTTTCAGGGTATATGGGGACTGGGTGAAGGAAGTGTCTTTTGAAGATTTGGTGAAAAATATTAATCCTTTCAAAAGTTGTGAAAGTTCAAAGTTTCCTATTATAGCCTATGGGAAAAAATATGGGAAAAGCTTTTAAAAGCTTTCGCACAAGAAAAAAAAAAAAAAACTTTCGAGCTATGCCAATTTGCTTGTGAGCTGCTGCCATCTTGTTTTCAGTTAGCGAGGGACAAAATGGTTGCAGTTCATATTTGGCTGCGCATAGGAAAATACTGACAGTTGTGTTTACCTAGTCAGGCCCTGAGCTAAACAGCACAACCTTTTTTGGGGGTAAACCCTCCCAGACATGTCTTTTCTGAGATTGGCTCCCCGTAGTGTCACAAAATTGTGACAGAATGGATGTGACACTTTCGCAAATCATGACAGTGTCGTGACCATCCTTTCATATTTTTTGTGAAAGTATTACAATTTTGTGACACTAGAACATACAAAAAAAGAGAAATTCTATGTCACTCCAGGATAGTTAGATGGTTGGGGCTTGTAGGCTGAAATTTGCAGGGTAGTAAGCCCTGGGTCCACTGATTTGCCTTTTGTTGGTTTGGTCCCAAACCATTCAATGCTCCCTTAGCTGAAGTGTTCCGAGATTGAGAAATGTCCCAAAGGTTAACATGGCAGTATCCGCATTGTGTTTCGGCACCCATAGCTCAAAAACAGTTCTAGATATGGATTTTTCGCTCTGGGCACCTTGAACTAAGGAAGCATGGAGGTTTCAAAGTCAATATTACAACTGCTGTGGATTTTTTTTCATACCTACTATGGTTACTGAGATATTGGCAAATTAGTGTTCCAAGGGTTCATTTCTATGTTTGCAGGCTTGTGTTATGTCTCCATACTTATGTGTAAGTGGGAGCACAGGGCCCAAAGTGCCCATGCTCTTCCATTCACATACCACTACACACACACATATTTTAAGCATATGGTGAACACAGGGCCCGGAGGGCACGCACTCCCACAACCACATACCAGTTACATTACACTACATTTACAATGGTACAGTAGCGTTGCAAATTTTTTCAGTAAACTAGCAAAAGACAACCATAGAAATCTTTACTGAGATATCGGTATCTGCATCACTTTTCAGCATCTGTGTCTGGGAAAGTGCCAGTGGTGTTTGAACACTGCCTTTAGTTTCGAGAAAGTACCAGCAGTGTTGTGACACTATCATTACTTTTGTGAAAGTACCAGTAGTGCTGTGACACTACCTCATGTTTTGCAAAAGTACCAGTAGTGTTCCTACACTTCTTTTTGTTTCTCAGAAGTGCCAGTGGTGTTGCAACGCTACTCTTTAGTTTTGCAAAACTCATGTATGTTGACCTATGGGAGTTTTGTGAAAGTAGCAGAATTTCACGAAATTAAAGTACCAAATTAGCCAGTTTCCTTGGCATTTCATAGTAAGAAAATGACTGGTGCTTTGTTTGCTGAAATTTGCAGTGTGGTAGCTGGCCCGGTGGTGCTGAGGGAGGAGGCACTGGACGTCTGACCTCATGCTGTGCCAGTGACCCATGTTTGGGAATGAGCATGGGCCACTGGGGGTCAGCAGTGGAGGATAAGGATCAAGCATCCGAGGGACTGCTCTCCTTTTCCAGGGAGGGGGGCCACCAGCAGTCAGTGTCAACTGGCCCCTAGAGGTGGCTGGGGGACAGCACACTGATGCTTAGAAAGGGGAGGAGAGGAGGCAGATGCTTGGAGGAGCACATGCAGGCACGTGCGTGCTCTCTCCATAGGGTGTCATTGCATGCCTCTTCTCCTAAGTGGAGAAAAAGAGAGGAAAAAAAGTCCTGGGTGCAGCATGATGATAGCCAATCCCCACAGGCCCCACTCTCATGAATAGTGGTAACCTCCACACCGGATCCATTCCAGCAGGTTGAGGGATCTCTGCCACCCCACCATGGGGAGAAAGCTGTGGAGGACAGCAGAAGGTAGGCCACGAGTGGGGGATGGGGATGGGGGATCAGACATGAAGAAGTGCCACCCAGGGAAGGAGAAAGAAATTAACTGCAAAAAAAAAAAGAAATTTGCAGTGTGGCAAGGCCTGACCACACAGATGTGCCTGTAAGTGGGAGCACAGGGCCCGGAGGGCCCACACTCTCACATATACATATCATTAGCCAAAAAAATGGGCACTGTGAAGGGAGTGCAGGGCCTGGAGTGCCCATGCTCCCATAACCATATACCTGTTACCACTTACATTACCCTTTCTGAAAAAGAAGGGAAATTCATTGCAAAAAACTCATGCTATTCTCCTATGCTGTAGCATGTCAGCTTGTTTACATATGGAATTGGGTGAGAGTTGGGCCTGATGAGCCCACTGCACACCCCATCGAGTGGTGTGTAGAGGGTGGTGGTGGGGGGTGCTGGGGTGGTAACCCTATCATCGAATTTCCAAACTTTTGTCGGTGTACTATCAACCCTAACTGATGCATTAATGGAGTTTTTTGCAATGATATATATATATATATATATATATCTATATCTATAGATATATATATGGGATATGACATGGTCTGACTGAAGATAACATATGAGAGGCCAATGATATCATGATATCTCATGAGTGGTGAAGCCACGGGTAAGACATCTTGATGTCATTGGCCTTGAGTGAAGATAAATATGATATCTTCAGTCAGGCCATGTCATGTTCTGTTTATACAACATATGTTTTGGGATGTGCCCAACATAATCCCCCCCCCACTTTTCCCCTCATCACAGTCCCCACATAGGGGTTCCCCCACTCAGTTGAGTTACTCATGCCCCCCCCACAGAACTGTCCATATTTCCCTACAGAACTGTTCATATTCCCCACACAATACACAAGCATGATTTGTGATTTAAAACACTTGCTGTTCCTATCATTTTAACAGTGTCTTACAATCAAGCACTGCCACTTTTTTTTTTGCTTTAATGTAACGTGACCGAGTGGTGCATATAGTAGTAAATGAAGTGCTGCTAGTGATTTAAACAAAGGTATTCTCTGTGTAAAAAAAAGTAACAAAACTGTTGTTTTTATGTTGTTTCCTTAGTTTTATGTAAGAGACCTTATGTGGTTGATCATGCCATTTACAGTGTCGTACCATTGCACTACTTTCACTTTTAATCCAGTTATGTAGTGTAGCCAACTGCTGTCAATAGGTGTAGATGATGACATGCTGGTAGAAGGACTCCCACTGTTGGAAAAGTACTAAGAAACATCTGTATTTTATTTTAATTTACTCAGCTTTCTGTAAAAGAGCTTGCAACTGTAGCAAGAAGAGAGGGAGCGCAATGTGAGTAAATCAGCAGCTTGAGAACAATAGCTGAGAGTGCGAGTGTTTGTTGGTATGGCAACGGTGACTTGGGCTTGCTGCTTGTTTTTGGAATCTGCCAACTCACTGGGTGCATGCTCCATGTCATCTTGCTAAAGTTGTTTCTTGCCTTTTTTACAGATAGAGCATTATCTTAAAGTTCTATCAGGAAGCCATGTACTGTACACCTATTGATAATGCTCAGCCATGCTACATGAGAGGAAGAAAAGTGAAAGTGGTTACATCGGCAATACAGTCTGTAAATGGCAAGATCTGGAGGCAGGATCAACCAGATAAGTTCTCTTTCACAAAAGTAAGGAGAGTTAAGATTAAAAACGCTGTTTTGTTTCTTTTTACGCAGAGCGTGTCTTATTGCAAATGTCCATTTACAGCTGTAGACAGCTCTGAGTTACAATACATTAAAGCAAGAAAGTGAAAGTTCCACATATCACAGTGGTTTCAGTATGACACATAGGAACGTGGAGATATCGTATGATGTATGGGAGCATGAAGATATATATGATATCTTTACTGGCAGGCTTAGATATTACTTTTTATACGTGGATTTATCCCAAAACATACATTTTATATATAGATAGATAGATAGATAGATATAAAACAGCATGGATCTAATGTTAAATTATGTATTGTGTGGGACATTAATTGTTGTTGGGCTACAATAGACATATGCACTGTAGTCTATATATTTGCATTATTACTGAATGCTAGAAGTCTTGTAAATAAGATCTCCGAGCTACAAATTCAATTGCAATCCAAAAATATTGATATTTGTGGTGTTACAGAGACTTGGTTCTCTGATGAACAATGGGGCCTTGAAATTCCTGGTTACCATCTTTTTAAGAAAAATAGAGAATTTTCTAGAGGAGGAGGTGTCTCTTTTTATATAAAAGAAGGTTATGATTGTTTGGAATTAAAATTTGATCTTCCTGACCCCATGGGAGTCGAAATACTGTGGGTTTCAATAAAATCAAAGATTGAATCTTTTACTTTTGGAATATGTTATAAACCCCCATCTTTGGATAATAATAAATCAGAATCTTTTTTACATTATTTTCAAAGTATTAAACTACCAACTAACACTGTATTCATGGGAGATTTTAATTTCCCAGGGATAAATTGGAATTCTTTTTGTGGCTCAACCCATAATGAAAAATGTTTCTTAGAAACAATTTTTATGTTAGGATTAGATCAAATTGTTACAGTACCTACCAGGCAAAATAATGTTCTTGATCTAATCTTTGCAAACATTAAACAATATTATAAAAATCCATTAATTCTTGAACCTCTTGGATTATCTGATCACAATATACTTTTCTGGGAAATATTCGTTACTGTTTTGGAAAACAGAGGTATCAAAAAGATGAAAAATTACAATAAAGCAAATTTTGTGAAAATAAAAAAATATCTATCCAAATGGAATTGGGAAAAATATTTAGATCATTTATCCGTGGAGAAAATTTGGGAGAATATAAAAACTCAACTTTATTTTTGTATAAATAATTGGGTGCCTGAAAGAAATAAATACACTAACAAAAGACGTAATCCAGTATGGTTTAACAATACTATAAGGAAATCCATATTAAGAAAGAAAAGGGCCTTTAATAAATATAATAAAAATAAAACAGATGTAAATTGGCAGAGATTTAAATTAAAATCAAAGGATACAAAGTTAAAGATACGTACTGCTAAAAAGAATTTTGAAAAAAATTTGGTTACTCAAAAGGATAATAAAAAATCTTTTTTTAATTATATTGGCTCCTTGAAAAATTCTCAAACTCAGGTTGGACCTCTGGTTGTTGATGATTTGTTAATAACAAATGAACTAGATATGGCAAATGCTTTTAATAAACAATTTTCTAGTGTATTTAAAAAGCAAGAAAAACTAGACTTTGCGTTTGATTATAATATAAATCGAAACATAATTTTTACATCCACAGAAGTTTTCTCTGCCTTGATGTCTTTCAAAACTTCATCCTCTGTTGGTATTGATAATATTCCTTTTGTATTTCTTAAAGAATTGGTAGCTGAGTTGATTGATGTTTTGACCTTTTTATTTAATAAATCTTTACAACAAGGTATAGTACCCAAGGAATGAAAATTTGCTCGAGTGATACCAATTCATAAAAATGGGTCAAAATTATACATTAAACAATATAGACCTATTAGTCTAATGTCAAGTATTGGTAAGATTATGGAAAAACTTATCTTACAAAAGATTGAGGAATATATTAAAACTAATGGGGATATTGACATCTTTCAGTATGGATTTAGAAAGGGTAGATCCTGTCAAGAAAACCTAATAAACTTTTTTGAACCAGTAAGCCTGGCACTGGATACAGGCTTCCCAGTGGATGTTATTTTCCTAGACAATGAAAAAGCATTTGATACTGTCTCACATAGGGTAATAATTGATTGTTTAATAAAACTGCAAATATGTAAAAACATAATTAAATGGATTACATCATAGTTATTAGAAAGACAACAACAGGTTAGTATTAGAGGTTATAACTCTGCATGGAGTAGGGTGACTAGTGGAGTGCCTCAGGGCTCTGTGCTGGGACCAATTTTATTTAACATTGTTATTTCTAGTATGTCTACATCAAATGGGGTATGGTTAAATAAATATGCAGCTAATGTCAAATTAGGCTGCATTGTAAATGATTCAATTTCTGTACAAAACCTTCAGACAAATTTAAACAATATATCAAACTGGGCTACTAAAAATAACTTATTAAACATAGCCAAATGCAAAGTTATGCATTTTGGCAAAAATAACCAAATGTCACACTATATGTTAAATAATGTAACACTGACTAAAGCCTCATCAGAAAGTGATCTGGGTGTTGTTATTAGTAATGACCTAAAATTTACAGATCATAATAATTTAATAGTTAAAAATTGCCATCGCTTAATAAATTGTATTTTTAGAAATTTAAAGAGTAGAGATTCAGAGGTACTTATTCCTTTATATAGTAGTTTGATGAGGTCTAAATTTGATTATTGTTCTCCCTTTTGTGCACCTACACTTACAAAGGATAAAATAAATAGAGAATGAGTACAACGTAGATTTACTCAAAATATTAAGAATCTTAAACATATTCCCTACCAGGAAAGATTAAAAAAACTTAAACTTTACTCATTAGAATATAGGTCTGTGAGAGGTGACTTATGTCTAATTTTTTGTGCTTTAAAAAATGAGTCTTAGTTTGAAACTTTATGCTTAGAGTGGGGAAATAGTTTGGGCTCTACACGATCTCATAATATTAAAATCAAGACATTCAACGTGAAAACCAATAAAAGGAAAAGTTTCATAACTTCAAAGAGTAATTCCAGTATGGAATTCCTTGCCACAGGATGTTGTAAATAGTCCAAGTTTTAATATGTTTAAAAAAAACTTGGACAATTATATGGGTGATAAATATTACTTCCACCCAAGTTAAAGGGTGGCGAAGTCATAATGGGCTAGTCCCTCGACTTTGTATATTACCTATGGACCTATGAACCTATACCTCACTATAAAGACATTGAAGCAGTTAACTATTACCTTGAGAATCATCCTGTGCATAATAATGTCTCAAAATAATGTTTGTCTGTCTGTCTCTCTCTTTTTGGAATACATATCGAGAAGGAATTATTTCTTATTCAATTATATATTCTACAGGCAAAAATGTGAAACTGCAATGTGGGCAGCAGTTGCCCCATCTTTTGCTAGTCTTTATATGGAGTACTGGGAGGAGAGGCATATTTGGGACATTTAATCCAAACCCGTTTTTTGATAACATTGTTCTGCTTCAGTGTTTCATTGATGATATCATGTGTATTTGGAAGGGTCCAGTTGAAAACGTAGACAATTTTATTGCTTACATTAATGTAAACAACATGAATTTAAACTTTACTCATGAACAATATAAAAATGAGATCCATTTCATGGATCTTAAGTTAACTGGCAAACCTGGTGAACCAACAGGAATAGAATTCTACAGGAATTCCACTGCTGGAAATTCTCTATTACATGCTGAGAGCCACCACCCTAGAAAACTAAAGGATTTGATCCCATACAGCCAGTTCCTATGTATTCACAGGAACTGCACATTAGATGAAACCTTCCAAACTCAAGCATTAGAATTAGATAGACTGAGTCTATCCATTTCTAACTCTGTTGCCTGAAAACCTACTAGTGCCCACTTACTTCCTCACCCCTCCTCTTTATTTTTATTTTTCATTTTTGTTTCTTTTTCTTTTATCTTTTCCCCTCCCTTCTCTCCCTCACTACCCTTGTACCTACTAACTTTCTGTTCTATTACTCTCTTCTCCCAACTTACTTACCTGTCACTTGTAGAGTTTGGTGATGGTGCCTAATTGTTTTTGTACATTCCTATGCATTGTAAATGTCCCTATGCATAATAAGCTCTCTGCTGCTATATCTTGATAAGTAGAGTTACACCTACTCCCCTTGTCTGATGAGGTTGCCATCAATTTGTACCTAGGTTTGCATACTTAATTTGTAAATTTTTTTTTTGTCTTTGTATCACACTATTTATGGACTTAACAATCCTTGTCTGTAATCTCCTCTACCTGAAATGTGCTGTAATTACACTGTACATACTTGCTGTCATGCCTGGGTCGACCCTAAAAAACGGACTGCAATTGTCTCAGTGGTCTTACCCGGTTACCAAAATTCAAATAAATAAATAAATACATGATCTCAATAATTCTTAGAGGTTATGATAAAGAACTTCTACAAGAAGTAATTAGTAGGGTACAAAAGTGTAATAGGGAAGACCTACTCACGCCACAATATAGAACCAATAAGGATAACAACACAAAAAGGGTACTAGCTTTCACCACAGAGTTTAACACCTTGTCAGAACAAGTGGGCATGTTTGCTGCATAAACTTTGGCCCATTTTAACATTGGACTAGATATTAAGTCACATAATTGAGTGAAAAACCAGAGCTATTTTTAATAAAACTAGGAGTGTAGGGGAATCAGAAAACAGCCAACCATTTTGAAAAAAGCCTTACTACCCCACAGACTACTTTGTGGTTACTAGAAAGACTAATTGTTTTTTCATAAATGTGGGGTTTGCAGTGCATGCTAATTTTGTAATACAGGTAAATCGTTTCAATATTCCTCCAAAAATATAGACCTTAAACATTTTATTACATGCTCTATATCATTTATAGTATACATAACATGGTGCAGTTGCAATGTACGCTACATCTGCTGGAGTACCTGGCCATTCAAGAGAAGCCTTCAGGAACAGGTAAGAGTGATTGTCAGCAAAGATACAAATGATGCTTTAGGGGCACATTTTGGAATCCATCATAATTCAGACACCAGGGGCCCGATATTTAAAAGTTTGCATTGGTGCTAACAGATCTATGCCACTGCAAACTGAAGTTTGCACTGGATCCCCATATTCTAAAGCAGCTGTTGTGTAGGCAAAGAGGGTTAGTGCCTGTGCAAAAAATAATGTATGCACGTGGGCAAAGGGAGGGGTGTGGCCATGAATGGCTGTGCTACCCCACATTCAGCAGCTTTGCAATGCACAAAAGGATTTAGCTCAGGCCTTTTACACAGCACAAATACCACTGAACAAAATCCTGACATGACTATGGGCAACCCTAGTGGCTGCCTGAGGTAATGCAGCTGCCTAGCTGGTTGGCCACGGTGGGAGCACAACTGCTCCAAATGGTCTCTGGCATCCCCCCACCGATTGCCAGCCCCAATCTACAAGTTAAAGCTCCCTGGTGTTAGTGGTCCCCCCCCACCAATTGCCAGCCCTACTGTAAAAAAAAAAAATAACCTCAGTGGTAGTTGCTCCCCCCCTGCTGATCACCAGCCTGTACTGTATAAAAATATATCCCTGGTGCTAGTGCCCCCCCGTTGATATCTGGCCCATTCTGTACAAAATAACATCCCTGGTTCTAGTGGTCCCCCCATGTCAATCACTGGCCCATACTGTGATATCATGAATTCCCTAGAGTCTAGTGACCCCCCCACCATGGAACCCAAAACCCACCCACCCCTAGTCATCTTCCCAGTCCCCTCAGTGCTGGGGTGCATTCATTGACCAGCGCAGCCCTCCTCACACCTCCTTGGATGGCTGCTGTATGTCCAGGCAGGGAGTGTGCCTCTAATTTATAGGACAAGGTGCCATGCAATATCTTATAAATAAGGGGTGCACTCCATACCTGGACATATGGTGGATGGCCAAGGAGGCGTGAAGAGGGCTGCGCCAGTCACCGTATGTCCAGACATGGAGCGCACCCCTTCTTTTTAGGACAGGGCATATCACTCTCTCCTATAAATATGAAGCTTGCTTCCTGCCTGGACATATGGTGGCCAGCTGAGGAGGTGTGAGGAGAGCTGTGCCAGTTGCCATATGCACCTGCTGCACTGAAGGAACTGTGAAGGTGACTGGGGGGGTGGGTTTTTGGTGCTTCAGTTGGGGGCTGCTAGATGTCAGGAATTATCATAGTATGGGCCAGCAACTGGCAAGGGGGATCACTAGCACCAGGGATATTACTTTGTGCAGAACGGGCTGGAGATCAATTGGGGGGGAACACTAGCACTAGGAATATATTTTTATACAGTATAGGCTGGCAATTGCTGGAAGGGGGGACCACTAGTACCAGGGATATATTTTTATAGAGTACAGGCCAGCGATTGGTGGGGTGGGGGAACTACTAGCACCAGGGATATATTTATATACAGTATGGGCTGATGATTGGTGTGGGGGACCACTAGCACCAGGGATATATTTAATACAGTATGGGTCAGCGATCCGGAGGTACCACTAGCACCAGGATATATTTATATACAGTATAGGCTGGTGATTGAGAGTGGGGGGACATTTAGCACCAGAGATTTATTTTTATACAGTACAGGCTGGCGATCGGAGGGGTGACCACTACCACCAGGGATATCTACATGTCTGTGACCAGGCAATTGGGGGGTGCTGTGCTAACTTGCCTCATTACCCATGCAAAGGAGCCCATAATGGGCAAGCAAATGGCACCTTAGCAC
This sequence comes from Neoceratodus forsteri, assembly GCA_016271365.2. Taxonomy (NCBI): domain Eukaryota; kingdom Metazoa; phylum Chordata; order Ceratodontiformes; family Ceratodontidae; genus Neoceratodus; species Neoceratodus forsteri. The sequence continues at coordinate 519,125,444 of CM028137.1, forward strand.
CTTGCATGTCTAATGGGCTTATTTGCATGGGTTTCTTTGAATGTTGAAAATAGCACTGTGGCACTATCCATTCTGGCGGTGTACTTTGAGAACCCTTTTGGGGCAGTGCTAAGTGGCTTAGCACTGGGCTGACATGGCCCTATATTTAGTCAAACAGTGCCGGTGCACTATTTGGCTGAATATAGCATCTTTGGGCATCTGGGCAATCGCAAGGTGCAGTGCAAATTTTTGTGCTCCGCTTTGCGTAAATTTGAATATTGGGCCCCAGCAGTTTAAAATATTTGGTATTGGAACATGTGCTCCCTTTGAAAAGAGAGGGGGCTGAGTATGCAACCTGGCACAGAAACAGACAAGGTGGATCATGTCTTTAAAGACATACTGCCCCTTTGATCTGAATGAAGACATAGATTATGTTCCATTTCTGTAAAAATATAAAAATGTATAGGTACAGAAGAATAATACTGGGATTTCATTGTGTCTGATATGCTCTAAACATTTAAATAATATCATGCTTGTCTTCTTGTACTGAGAAACCATTTTTCTCACTTCTCCTCTAGATGATATACACAGGTTTTTCTACGGTTCTGTCAATCTCAGTCACAGTTATCCTGATGAGGGACCACTCATCCATTTCCACAGGACCTATCCATGTCCCTGCTGCTTCTGGATGTAACCATAGATATCTATTCCCATACTGCAAGGCTTACATTATAGTTTCTGCATATTTGTATACCCAGTATTGTACTTTTTCCAGAAAACCATTTTCCACATTTCTGTAATCTATAAAAGGTTTTGATTAATTGACAAAAGGTATACAGTTTGCAGTGAGGGGGGAGCAAATGGGCCACAGCACAGAACAGCAAGAGCACAGTTTGGAGATAAGTGAGCTTTAAATTTATATTTGTTTCTTTTACCAGCAAGGGCATAAAACGGCCAAGGGTTGCTGCTATTTATTGTGAGGGGGTTGATTGTCTTGGGAGAGACTGGGGTGTACGCCCAAACCCTCCCTCCCCAACCTCATCTCCATTTATAGTGAGGCTGCTGCCTCCTGATTGGAGGAGAAAGGGGCTTCCCTAACAATCACAGGTATCGATGTAACATTGTGGTCTAAGCTGTGTAACAGAATTAAATGATCAAGGAAGATATCATATATTAAATGGTATTGAGTTAGGAAAAAGTACTAGATTGGGGGGGCATTGGAACTAGGTAAGTAAAGAGTACGGGGTACCAGGGGATTGGGCAGACAGGCTTCAAGGGCAGAGGCAGGAGTGGGGACAGGCACTGGGTTGGGGAGGATGAGCAGGAACATTGCAGGAGGGGATATAGGAAGGATAGTTAACTGCAATGGATGCAGGGCTGCCATCTTCTTAAAGAGTGCATGGAGGGCAGGGGGGTGCTTGATGTGCAAGCAACTTGTGCAACTAAATGAGGAAATTGCATGGCTGAAGAGGGAGCTGTGCATAAGAGAGAAAAGGGGGTGGAGGGGCCAGCTGGGAACAATGGACCAAAGAAAGGCATACTCAAATGGCACAGACTGCAGGCACAGAATGGAACAGGTAGGGGGAGCAAATAGGCCAGCACCACCATACCCTCAAGAGCCACTGAAGGAAGGGGCAAAGGGGTGGACAATGGTCCAAAAAGGGGTTAGACATGGACCTGGGAGGGAACGGAACTGGAACACTCAGCACAAAGGATCAGGGACAATCCAAGGAGAGATGAAACATAGAAACATAGAACATAGAATTTGATGGCAGATAAGGACCGCATGGCCCACCCAGTCTGCCCATTTCCCTACCTGATGGATAAGCTACAGAGTCTAGTTAATCAACAGCTTACTTCCTCCTACCCCCCCACTAGAATTGCCTTATGCCTGTCCCATGCATTCTTGAATTCTCCCACTGTTCCTGACTCCACAACTTCCTCAGGAAGGCTGTTCAATGCATCCACAACCCTCTCCATAAAAAATACTTTCTAACATTACTTCTGAGCTGTCCCCCCATCTTCAAATTGTGCCCCCTTGTTCTTGCACATCTCTTCTTCTGAAATATACTACCCTCTTGTACTTTGTTAATTCCCTTGAGATACTTGAAAGTTTCTATTATGTCCCCCCTCTCCCTCCTTTCCTCAAGGGTATAGAGGGAGAGGAGGGACATGATAGAAACTTTCAAGTATCTCAAGGGAATTAACAAAGTACAAGAGGGTAGTAGAGGAGAGCAAAGTACAAAAGGAGTATGAGAGAGGAGAGCAACAGGTTCTCTGTTCTGGCTAGTGTGAAGGAGCTGGAGGGCAGGAATTTCAAGGGGGAGGCAATAGCAAGGGGGAGGAGAAACACAACAGAGGCCATCGACCTGGCTGATGTCAAGGCCAGGATGTCAGAAGATACAAGTAGGATAGCAGAGGCTAAAGATGGGGGTAGGATGGATGATTCATTAGGGAAGGGTGAGCAAGCAGATGGTGGGCAGAGGTTGAATGAAGGTGGTAATGTTGGTAATAATAAGGGTCTGGGAGGGCAGACAAGAGGGGTGGGAAGTGGGGACAACAGTGGGCCAGCTGGTGATATGACATGGGTGGGGGTCAGGAGGGCATCAGAACTTAAGAAGGCTTCAGAGGGGGAAGGAGGAATAGGTAGAGCAGAAGAAAATGGAGGCATGGGGAACGAGGACCCACTTGGGGACTGTGGCCTGCAAAGGGGAGGCCAACCAGGAGGCAAGCATGATAGAGTGGAAAAGTTCATTGGATTGGGGGACTGGGATGGTGTGCCAGCACAAGGCTGACACCACCACAGCGAACACCAGCACAGTGACAGAAATCACCTGTCTGTGGCGAGTCACTGTGCTGGTGCGCAGAAGACACTGGCAGTGCATTTCCCAGTGTAGCACCCCCCCAGTCCAACTCCAACTCGGAGTTAGAATCCTAGAGATCGGAGGGTGTGGGGGCAGAACCTCACACATGGAGGGTTCGGGGGCACAGCCCCCCAATAGAAAGCACTGATATCACTGAAGCTCCAATGCAAACAGTCAGCTGGTTGGCTGTCGCTGTAGGAGATACAGCAAGGCTGCCTGTTGCCATGGTAAAACCAACTGGGATATAGAGAGGAGGGACTGCACGGGTCATGGGAGACAGGAGGAGGCAGAAACACTATGCCAGTGAGAGAAAAGAGTCTCTCCCTGGAGAGAGCACAATGGAGGAAACAGAGACAAAAGGGGATGACGACAGTGCTGAAGGGGTGGGACAGTGGGGTAAGAGGCAGATTATGGGTGAGAGAACTGGGGGGCTGCAGGGATTAGAACAGAGGGTCATCATACTGGGTGACTCAATAGTGAACGGTATCAGGTGGGGGTGCAAAGAAGCCAGGAAGAGTTCTGTCTGGGTGGAATGCATACCAGGTATGGTGGCAGGTAGAGTAGGACAGCATGTCATTAAATGTGTGAGAAGACGGTTGAGAAGCCCCACGTAGTGGTGCACTTTGGCACTAATGATCTGGAGATCAGCAGAGTGGAGGAAGTGCAGGACAGTTTCAGGGAGTTGGTCAGGTTGTGCAGCATCGAGGGGCAAACAGTCACATTCTCTGAGATATACAAAATATGACAGCTAAAGGGGAGGTTCTGATAATGGGAGACTTCAACATGCCAGATACAGACTGGTCAATACCAGCAGGAACATTTGTCAGAACTCGACACATAGTGGATTCCCTGCAGGAGGAGGGCCTCAAACAACTGGTACAACAACCCACAAGAGACAGAGCTATCATAGATCTAGTTCTGACTAACAGGGAAAGGATTACAGATCTCCAGGTAGAAGGTCACCTGGGAGCCAGTGGCCATCACATGGCATGGTTCAATTTGGCCACTAGAACTAAACCATCCCATTCCAAGGCACAAATATGGGACTTCAGAGGAGCTGACTTTGATAAGATGGCCAACAGAGTTAAGCCAGCCCTGGCAAAAAGAAATGCAGGTGAGGGGGTACAGGCAAAGTGGGCAAGCATTAAGGATGTAATAATTGAAGCAACATCCCATTGTGTTAGAGAGAAAAGGAAGTGCAAAAGAAGAAGGAAACCACTTTGGTTCTCAAAAACAGTAGCAGAAAAGGTCAGCGCCAAAAGGCTGGCCTTCAGGAAATATAAGGGAACGCAGCAGGAGGAAGATAGGGAGGCATACCAAACTTCCTTAAGGGAAATAGGGAAGGCAGTAAGGCAGACAAAGGCCCTAACCAAGGAAACACTAGCACAAACAGTAAAAGATTGATTAATAAGCTGGGTAGGCTCTGTGTGGGTCAGAAGTTGGTCAACTGGGTGGCAAACTGGTTGACAGGTAGAAAACAGAGAGCGATGGTAAATGGTATACAGTCAGAAGAGATGCAAGTCACAAGCGGGGTACTTCAGGGATCAGTCCTGGGGCTAGTCCTCTTTAATATCTTCATCAGTGACATTGCAGATGGACTGGAGGGTAAGGTTTGTCCGTTTGCAGATGACACCAAGATCTACAACAGAGTAGATGATCCAGCTGAAGGTGGGCAGAATGAGACGAGATCTGGATAAACTGACAAAATGGTCGAAAGAGTGGCAACTGGGGTTTAATGCAAAGAAGTGCAAGATCATGCACATAGGGACGAGAAACCCTGAAGCCACCTATAGGCTGGGAAGGGAGCTGCTAGCAGTTACAAGGGAAGTAAGAGACTTGGGCATCATCATCACAGATGACCTGAAATAATCCAGGCAGATCACTAAAGCAGTAGGTAAGGCTATGGGGATGTTGGGGTGTATTAGTAGGGGTATCACAAGTCAGAAGAGGGAGGTAATAATCCCTCTTTACAAGACACTGGTTAGGCCCCATCTGGAGTACTGCATGCAGTACTGGAGGCCACACCTTCACAAGGACATTAACCAAATTGAGGCAGTTCAGAGAAGGGCAAACAAAATGGTGCAGGGACTGCATCAGAATACATATGAGGACAGATTAATGGAGCTCAATATGTATCCCCTAGAGCAAAGGAGGGAGAGAGGTGATATGATCGAAACATTCAAACACCTTAAGGGCATTAACAAGGTGAAAGAGTCTAACATGTTTCAATATAAGAAAAACAGCAGGACAAAAGGACACAGAATGAGATTAGAGGAAGGCCAATTAAGGGGTAATGTGAGGAAGTTCTTTTTCACAGAAAGGGTGGTGGATGCATGGAATGGCCTACCTCAGGAAGTGGTGGATATGAATACAGTGCAGGGCTTCAAACAGACATGGGATTGGCATAAGGGAGCAATACAGATGGGTATGAATAGATAGGCCATTGACAGAGCAAAAGCCAATGGCACATTCATAAGGTAGAAAAAAAAATGGGCAGACTGGATGGGCCTTGCAGTCCTTATCTGCTGTCAACTTCTATATTTCTATGTTTCTACCAGTACCCAGGGTAAGCACAGCCAGGAAACAGAGGATCATATAATTTAATTCATGGCTGGCACAGTGGTGTAGAATTATGGGGTTTGGATTAGCGGGTTGGGGGGCAACATGGGATAACAAGAACCTCTACTTGCCAGATAGACATCACCTGAGCAAGGAGGGTTCCTGTGTCCTGAAACAGAAACTGGAGGAGTTCATTACAGTCAAGTATAATTTAAACTGACTAAGGGGGGGCTTAGCACTGGGCAGCAACCAGAGCCAAAGGAGATGGGCAGTGCGCTCCTCCCAGCTAACAGGAGGAGGAAGGGGGCAATCAAAAAGCAGAGGAGGCAGAGGGGAAGGGAGTACTGGGGTAAGCAGGGAATCTGGCTGGAGGGTCGTGTCACCAAATGCAAGGAGCTTGTGGAACAAAATACCTGAGCTACAAGGATTAATGGCAGAAGGGGAGGTGGATATAGCTGCCATCACCGAGACATGGGCCGGCCAGCACCATGACTGGGACATCATGTTACCAGGATACAGACTGTATCTCAGGGATAGGACAAAAGGGAAGGGTGGAGGGGTGGCTTTATTTGTGAAGGAAGGGATAGTGAGCAGTAGGGAGGAGGGAGGTGAGGGGAGGCCAGAAGCCTTATGGGTTCACCTACAGAACAATAAAGGTAAAAGGGTCAGACTGGGGGTTGTGTACTAACCACCCCCACAGTCAGAGGGCATCGATAGAGAACTGGCAGATCACTTACGGAATCACTGTGGAAGGAGTAGCACTGTGGTCGGTGGGGATTTCAATCTACCAAGCGGTGGATCGGAAAACCATGTCTAACACAAGCACAAGGGTGCAGGTCATTCTGGATGCCTTCCAGGATGTATTCCTGTCACAAAAGGTAGAGGAACCAACAAGGGAAGGGAACATCTTGGATCATGTGCTGACTGATGGAGACTACATGCAAGGCATATGGACTGAGGACCCCCTAGCAGGTAGTGACCTCCGGACAGTTTAGTTCTCCCTGGATATGGGTAGGGAAGGGGCATCTACAGAAACCAAGACAGTGGACTTCAAAAGGGCTGACTTCTTTAGGATGGCTGACATCCTCAGGGAAATTTGACTAGCATCACCCCTGACATGGCTACCATCCAGAAATGGACCATCCTGAAGGAAGCCCTGTTAGTGGCCACAGACACCTGCACAAAGAAATGCAGTAAGAAGGCAAGGACCAAGAAGCCATGTTAGTGGTCAAAGGAGGTGCAGATAAGGGTGAGGGAGAAAAAGACTGCCTTCAGAAGATGGAAGAGGTCCAAAAGAGAGGAGGATAAGGAGCACACAAGGAAAACCAGGGAGGCAAGCAGAGCTGTGAGGGCTGCCAAGGCTTCAAAGGAGCTAAGGCTAGCAGAGGGTATTAAGGAAGGGGACAAGGCCTTCTTCGAGTACATACGGGAGAAGAGGAACTGCAAGGAGCAAATCATCAGGATAAAGAAGGATGGAGGTTGGGTGGAGAAGGGGGTTGAACAGGTACAGGTGCTCAATGAGTATTTCTGCTCAGTTTTTACCAGGGAGAGAGATGGGCCAATACCACAGGGGCAGGGCAACACTGGCATGGGAGGAGATAGGATAACGGATGAGGAGATCCCTGTGAGCAGAGTGCTTGAGGGTCTTAAGTCACTGAACATGGACAAGGTTACATGGCTGGATGGGCTGCACCCTAGAGTCCTGAGAGAGTTGGTTGAGGTCCTGGCGGCACCACTGGCAGACTTGTTCAATGCCTCCCTGCAGATGGGGTGCATGCCTCAGGACTGGAGGATGGCACATGTGGTACCAAGGACCAGCCTGGTAACTATAGACCAGTCAGTCTGACATGCATTGTGGGTAAGCTCATGGAAACGATCCTAAAGGAAAGGTTGATGACCTTCTTGGAGGTGAACGGTCTTATGGACAACAAACAGCATGGGTTCATCTCCGGGAGATCATGTCAAACAAACCTGGTTTAATTTTTTGACTGGTTGACAAAAGAACTAGACACTAGTCAGGCCATAGATGTCCTGTATCTGGATTTCAGCAAGGCCTTTGACTCGGTACAACATGTGACAGATTAACTAGTAAATTGAGGAACCTGGGAGCAGGGGAGAAACTGGTTTAAGTGGGTTGGTAACTGGTTGGGGGACAGACATCAGAGGGTGGTTGTGGGGGGAACTCTCAACTCATAAGGCAGTCATCAGTGGGGTCCCACAGGGTTCATTGCTGGGGCCGGTGCTGTTTAACATCTTCATAGCTGATATAGCAGCTGGAGTTAAGAGCAGAATCAGTCTATTCGTGGATGACACCAAGATAGGGCAGTTGTGGATGGGGTAGAGGGAGGAAAATTCCTCCAAGAAGATTTGAGAAGGCTTGAGCAGTGGTCAGACACTTGGCAGCTGAGTTTCAATGTTAAGAAGTGCAAGGTCATGTATTTCGGAGCGAGGAATCCTGGGTAAGTTACCATCTGGGAGGTGTTCAGCTGTCCATCTCTGAGGAGGAAAAGGATTTGGGGGTAATGGTCACAAAGAATATGAACCACTTGTCTCAATGTAGGAAAGCAGCAACAAAAGTCAATAGAATGCTGGGGTGCATTGCTAGAGGAATAACCTCTGGGAGGGAGGGAAGGAGTCATTCTGCCACTGTACAGGTCACTGGTGAGGCCGCACTTGAAGTACTGTGTACAGTTCTGGAACCCATGCTTAAAGAAGGACATCAGGTTACTGGAGGGGGTACAGTAGAGGGCAACTAAAATGATCAGAGGTATGGAGGGGAAGGCTTATGAGGATAGGTTGAGGGACCTCAACATGTTCTCATAGGAGGAGAGAAGGGAAAGAGGTGATATGATTGAAACCTTCAAGTACTTAAAGGGCATCAGCAGAGTTAGTATGGAGGGCATGTTTTAATTAAAGAGAGAAAGGATTATTAGGGGGCACAGCCTGAAGTTGGTGAGGGGTAGAGTCAGGAGGGAGGCAAGGAAGCACTACTTCACAGGGAGGGTGGTGGGGGATGCAATGCGCTCCCTGAAGAAATGGTATCTCTTAAAACAGTGGAGAGCTTAAAAGGGGTGGGATAGGGTGATGGGCAAGATACTAGTCAGTGGGAAGATGAGGGGGAAGAGAGGGGGGTAGGGGGTTGGGGGAGCAGCAGGAGTCTAACCTCTGTGCTGCACAATCAAGCAGACATGACAGACCATTTCACCTGTATCTGCTGGCAGTTTTGTATGTTCATATATATTTTTTCATTTAATTTCCAGAATCGGCACACATCTTTAAACCAGTCTTTGGCTCTTGAGCATGAATAATTATTCCATATGAAATACAGACTTCAGAGACAAAAAAATCCCCCTTTTCTTCCCCTTCCTCCTTCCTTTCCCCTCTTTTGGCAGTTATGAAATGCTGACTTTTAGGTCCTAGTTTCGGTTTCTTATCTAGCTTATACGTTGAATATGAACAGGCTCCTTGACTTGTATGCATACTTATTTCTATCCCCTTACTATCTTTTCCTCCCCAATTATTCCTGTCTTCATACAAACATTCCTTATTTTGAAAATAGCTTCCACAGTCTTATAATATCTAAAATGTTTACGTTCTTTCCATCACCACCCATTTCTACACTCTCTGCTTATTCCTACCCCCCACCCCAGTCTTACCTGTTTTTGGCTACTTTGTACAGTAACCTTTTTGAATTAGCCATTGTAGTCCTTGCAGTTTTTGGTTTTAAAGTTCTTGTTTTTTTGTATTTAAAAATGACTATACATCAAATGAATTCTAGCTTCATTAAAAACATAGCTGGTAGAATACAGTGCGGCCATGCTTTTTAATAATATTCATTTTTTGCCCTTTTGCTATTTTATGTATATGAATTTACGAATTATGAGTTATTGTGGTTTTACATGTTTTTTCACATATGTTTTGTTAATAATATTTGTGAGGTTATCTTTAAGGGGCTACTGTTTATTTGACATGCGTTCTCTGTTGGTTACGCTCCCTGAAGAAGGCCTCCTGTGGTTGAAGGGCTGGAGTTATGTCTTTGTTTGTTCTCATGCTCTCTGTTGGTCACGTCCCCTGACGACGGCTCCCTGTGTTTGGTAGGCTGGGGTGATGTCTCTGTTTCTTCTCACCAAGTTTGCTAATTTAACTCTTTGGTCTTGGTATGCTTTAATGTGAGACCAGGTTTCTTTGAGTGGAAGCTCCTTTTGTTTGTGACTGTACTACAGGGGTTAGCCCCCCAGCTTTGCACCGGTCCTGTTTCCCAGGACCACTGATTTATTTTTTGTAGAATCAGCAGCAGCAACGCTTGATGTCCAAACAAGCGAAGCAACTCAGAAATCAGATATACTACACAGTGCTGTCATCTGAGCTGTTTTATTCACCTACCACCTACCAAAATAAAGACTATGATGCAAAGAGATGCTGCCCCTATGTGCTTGGTTCCATGAGCCCCAAGCTGCCATTATCATCAACAAAATGGGATTTACTCACCTGGTAAAGGTGATTATCTGAGTACCCTTTATAGTACTCCGCAATCAACACCAGTGGGTGTTCCTCTTCCATCCTATAGGTTGATGCACGATCCAATCAAATCAAAGGTGGGCAAGGACATCCCCCCACCCTCATCAGATTATCTCCAGTGTGAGTCTTCCATAGCTATATAGTGAGAGAGAAAAGAAAGAAACTACAAGCCAGAAATACACCCAGCCCAAGGAGGATCCATCGAGAAGATGAGCTTCCTAGTGCACTGGACCCTGTGATGATTGCCTGTGAGCCATTACTTATACTATATTATGGGATGGAACACTTAGTTGGGTGTTGCTTTTCACCCATCACCTTTATTGTAGTATTTTCCTTATTTACTGAAATAGACATAAAGTTTGACATAGAAATGTTACATTTTGTTTCATCATATCTTCACATGAAATCATTAGTGACATTTGGTCCTACTTTCACCTTTCCCAGTATACCAAACGGTGTTAGCTCTTACTGCTAACCCGACCTGATGGGTAATCTGCCATCCTGGGTGGGCTTGTGGAGTACTATAAAGGGTACTCAGATAATCACCTTTACCAGGTGAGTAAATCCTATTATATTTCGTACCCTTTACAGTACTCTGCAGTTAACACCAGTGGGACCATAGTAGCAGTGTACCGTTAGAGTGAATACTCTCGGGTGGGTAAGGAGAAGGCAGATTAGTCCAGGTCTAACCCTGTTGGTCCCCTGCCTCCAGTACCGTCTTGGCAAATATGGTCCTTTTGGCAGATGCTATATCTAGCCTGTAATGCCTGGTGAAGTTGTGTATTGAAGACCAGGTAGCCACTGAACAAATGTCTTGTGTAGACACATTTCCCCTTTCTTCCCAGGATGTTGCTACTGCCCTGGTAGAGTGTGCTTTGAGGTCTTCTGGTGGTGTCTACCCCATTGCCCTATAGGCCTCGTTAATGGTCTGCTTGATCCATCTGGCTATGGTGTCTTTGGAGGCTGCCTGCACTACTGTGTGCCCTTTGGTTAGGATGAATAACTTGGCTGACTTCCGAACATGCCTAGTGATATTGAGATATTTTTCCAGCTGATGACCCACGTCTAGAGGGTGGTGGATCGATGTGTCTAGGTGGTTACTCTGAGTTATGTAGGGCAACAGTACATCCTGGTCCTTGTGGTACGGTAATGCCATCTTGGGCAGGAAGGATGGTACTGTTCTCAAAATGACCCTATCACTATGAAAGGTGATAAAGGGTTTCCTGCATAAGAGGGCCTGAATCTCTCCTATTCTCCTGGCTGAACAAATTGCCACAAGGAAAGCTGTCTTAATAGTACACCAGTGTAATGAATCTTGCTGTAGAGTGAGTGACTGTAGTGCATCTAGCACTGTATTAAGTTGCCATGGTGGGCATCTGTGCCTCACCCTTGGTGCTGTTAATGCAACTGCCTTAAGCAGTCGGATGGTGTTGGGGTGTGAACCAATGTGCCCTATTTCTGGAAGTGGACCCCTAATGGAAGATATAGCTGAAGTCCAGAATTTGTGTTAACCCTGCTACTGAGGGTGAGGTACCCATTTCCCTGCACCATTTGTGGAAGATTTGTCATTGTCTGAGGTAAGTCTTATTTGTAGACTATCTCCTGGATTGTAGTAGATGATTCACGACCCTGGTATGGTAGCCCTGATTTAACAGTCTGTTCCTTTCAATAGCCATGCTGTCAGATTCAGGCTGGCTGGATTTGGGTGGAGAACTGGTCCCTGTGACAGTAGGTTTGGCCAGGGTGGTAGAATCATCAGAGGGCTCACTGACATGGCTTGGATGAGTGAGTACCATGGCCGTCTCAGCCAATTGGGGGCCACCAGGACCACTGATGCTCCCATGCGTCAAATCTTGTAGAGCACTTTGGGTATCATTGGGAGTGGCAGAAATAGGTAGGAGCATGTGAAGCTCCAAGGGGCTGACAGCGTATCGATCTCCTGGGCCTTGGGATCTGAGAACCTGGAGTGGTAGTTGGGCAGTTGCGTGTTTGTCCGTGAAGCCATTAGATCGACCTGTAAGGGCCTCCATCTGGATTGTAGGCTCTGAAAAATGGACCTGTGGAGTCTCCACTCTGACTGGCTGACGGTGACCCTGCTTAGCCAGTCCGCCTCTGTGTTGGACTTTCCTGCTAGGTATATTGCGGTTAGGGACAGTAGGTTCCGCTCTGCCCAGTGGAGTAGTTGTAGTGACTCCTTTATCATTGCCTTGCTCCTTGTGCCACCTTGTTTGTTTATGTATGCTACTGTCACTTGGTTGTCGCACCGGACTAGAACTGGCCTGTTGGTGAGGAGGGGTGCGAAGAAGAGTAGGGCCAGGTGAACAGCTCTCATTTCTAATATATTGATGGGTAGTGAGGACTCCTTCTGAGTCCACAGGCCCTGGGTCACATGATTGTTGTATGTTGCTCCCCAGCCCGATAGACTGGCGTCTGTGGTGATTACTTCTGCTGCTGCTTGTGTCAGTGTTCTTCCCCGCATTAAGTGTGGTTTCAGAGTCCACCATCGTAGCCCGGCTAGTACCGGGGGTGACCCGAAATCTGAAGTTTTGGGTCATCTGGTCCCATGAGTCTATTAGATACCTCTGGAGTGTTTGTATGTGTACTCTGGACCATGGAACCAGGTCAATTAATGCTGCCATGATACCCAGTACCTGGCAGTAGTCCTATGCTGCCCTGTTTGGTCTGCTGATTAGGCCCGACACCAGTGTTTCATGTTCTGAACTTTCTCATGTGTTGGGGTTGCCCTGTTGTTTTTTGTATCTATTACTATTCCCAAGTGTGTAATGGACTGGGCAGGAATCTACTGGCTCTTGGCCTTGTTGATTATCCATCTGTGTTGCTGCAAGCGGCTGATTGCAGCTGATTGCTAACTGTGTGCTTTGTAGGGCCTGCTCCACTGTTCTTGCCCTTATCAGCCAGTAGTTCAGGTATGGGATTACGTGAGCCCCTTGTTTTCTGAGACGTGCTGCGAGAACTACCAGGGTCTTGGTGAACACCCTGGGGGCAGATGCCAGGTCGAATGGTAGGCATGTGTATTGGAAATGTTGCCCTTGGATGTTGAATCTGAGGTAACGGTGGTGTGACGCCCAGATGGGGATGTGGAGGTAGGCATCACTGAGATCTATTGAGGTCAAGTAGTCCCCCGGTTGAATGGATGCCAGTGTCGATTGGAGGGTCTCCATTTTGAATTTTTTTGTAAGTCACTGTCTGGTTTAGATACTTGAGGTCTAGTATGGGGCGCATCCCACCCATCTTCTTTGGGACAACAAAGTACAAGGAGTAGACCCCTGTGTCTTGTTCCTCTGTGGGGATTTGTGTGATAGCCCCATTGCTGAGCAACTCCTGTATTACCTCCTTTATAGCTTGAACCGTGATTGAGTCCCTCGGCATAGGTGATACAAATGGTCTGTGTCTTTTTTGGTTTGCTGCTGAACTCGACTGCATAGCCCTTGGTGACCACTTCCAGCACCTATTTGTCTGACGTTGTCTGGGCCCACAGTTGTGCAAACCACCACAGCCACCCTGCCAGCGGTAAGTGTGCTTGGGCCAGTGCGCCTTCATTTCTTGTTACCCTGGGGCTTGAAATTTGGTTTTCGACCTCCATTGGAGTACTGGCACCCTGTATTGCCTCTTGCCCTGTTATTGTATGCCTTGTGCTGGAAATGGGGTCTTTAGGGCTACTGCTTTGTGTTCTGGGAATTGTATGACTGCGTTTTGGGTTTAAAAAACTTGCTTTTGGGATGAAAAGTTCTGTCTGTGGGGAGGTAGACATCCTTGTCTCCCTGCACCTGTTTCTCCCCCCCCTTTGTTTGAGGTATGGGGTTAGACCTTCTCCAAAAAGTGTACCCTCTTTGAATGGTAGTTTAAAAAGAGTGGTTTGGGACTCATTGTCCACCTGCCATAGTTTTAGCCACAGTGCTCTTCTGGCTCTATTGGCCAGCACTGTGGCCCGAGCCCCAAATCTAAAAATGTTGGATGATGCGTCCATGATATATTTCACTGCCTGGATGGCACACTCCACTGCATCTGCTTGGGAGGAGTCCTCAGGGATGCTCTCAGTGAGCATGTCTAGCCATCTATGGAGTGCCCTACAGATGAACCATACGGCAGTGTCCGCTGAGCGTGCCATGCCGGCCGCTTCGTGAATTTTCTGGAGATGTTCCTCCATCTTCTTATCCATTGGGTCTTTGAGTGCTGCCATACTTTCAATTGGAATGGTAGTGCATTTGGACAGCTCCAAGACAGGTTGGTACACTGTGGGAGCCTTTCCCCATTGGTCACTTTTTTCCTGGCTAATGGGGTACCACCTGTTTACCATGCTCTTTTTGGGCATTCTGGTTGGGTCTAGTGCCTCGTACTCCTTGGCAAGAAGTGTATTGAGGGTCTTACAGGAGAGGAAGTGGACTTTCTCCTCTGGCTCGCCCATAGAGAGTAAGGGATCCTCTGACGTGGAGGGCTGTGCGGGCTGCTGTGATATTTTGAGTGCCGCCCATACCATTGTAATCAGCTCATCTATGTTTTCCCTGTGGCACTTTCGGGTTGACTTGTCCGAAGTGCCCTCCTCTGGGTCAGCCATGGTGTCGGCCATTGTGCTGTCCATGTCCAGCCTGGGGCGTTTCTTTGCAGGCTCCTGATCGGTGGCTTTCAGTGGTGCTGTGATAAAGGGGTCACCTGCTTTCTTGCGTTCCAGAAGCTTGAACAGCGACTGAGCTTGGTAGGCATCCAATGCAGTTGGGGAGGTCAGCGGGGGGCTGGGATTCCAAGATGGAGTCTTCATCTTCCATCTCTGCTGCACCTCTGTGCAGACTGAGGAGACACACCGCACATGTTTGGTCATCCTCTTCTGTTGCCATGAGTGACACTCCGCACTCCTTGCATTTCCTCATGATGTGGAAGGATCTGGGAGAATGAAGAGAGAATTGCATTAGGAAGGGTCCCCCTGATGCAGCAGGCTACATAATTAAAATACAGCTGCCAGTTATAATGTTGCTGTTGCACTCAATAGGAAAACAGGTTGGCACCAAGGGAAGTACTGAATGAGAGACCCAGGCAAGATGGCGGCTGTGAGATCTCGCAAGAACTCACGTGGTTTGGGACTGTTGTATAGATGCCTAGTACAGGCAAGATGGCCACCGTAGTCTCACGAGATTACTGGCGAGATCTGCATTGCCGAAAAAGGGGCTGCGGGGCTCTCGTGGGAGCCACTGAGCATCATGGGGCTTGTCTGCCATAGCAGAAGAGCGAGGAAACATGTGGCCATGTGTTGTCTCGGGGGGGGTGGGAAGTTGATTTACAACCCCCCCGAGACAAAGGAATTCCACAGAGCAGCGAGGCATAAACTGGCTCACACTGGGGAATGGGGCCCATTGGAAAATGCCCAGC
This sequence comes from Neoceratodus forsteri, assembly GCA_016271365.2. NCBI lineage: Eukaryota > Metazoa > Chordata > Ceratodontiformes > Ceratodontidae > Neoceratodus > Neoceratodus forsteri. The sequence continues at coordinate 519,140,746 of CM028137.1, forward strand.
CTGCCGAGGAGGGGAGATCTAGTGGCACTGCACCACTCAGGTATGTGGAGAGAGAGGCTTTAGAAGGCTGTTGCCCGATTGCCTGGTCGGGGCCTCGCAATTCTCCTGCACTGTATCAGTGGGAAGGTTGGTGCAGGTCTGTTGAGCCCTGTGTGAATGGGCTAGTTGTTTTGGGAGGCTGCTGCTGGAGGTGCCTCATGGAGAAAGGTCCGCTAGCCAGGCGGTGATCCTGGAGTGTTTTTGTTAATCCTTGAGGGTTATGCTGTGCTTCTGTGTTGGGCAGAGATCGCTACTGGAGGAGATCCCTGCCCAAAGTATTTGCACCAAGGTTTTTTTGTGTTGCAGTGTCATTCTCGGTGCCTGCTACTGGGGAAGGGGTGGATTGCTGTCCCACATTTGGGTGGATTGTTGTCCCACATAAGCAGGGGTCGCTACGGGAGGGACTCAAGCCTTGCCAGGACTGGCAGCAATGTGCAGCAGTTGTGTGTTTTGGACCCACTACAGGAAAGGGGTCCTGATCCCCAGATACATTTTTTTTTCTGCTCTATTGAGCCCTACAGCTGTAGTTACCAACGTGTAAAAACAGATGCTTTAAAAGAATTGCATGCAGTCAGTAGTATGCTGATCTAGCTATCTCCAGGCTGCTTGTGTTAGGTATATTAGAATTAAAGTAATTTTTTACAGTACCTGTACAGTTGTTTGAGCTGAATAAGACTGTTGGGAACAGTAAGGACGTGACCAACCTATCTTGATGCACGGAGTGAACTGGAGATAATTTGATGAGGGCGGAGGGATGTCCTCGCCCACCTTTGATTTGATTGTATCGTGCATCAACCTATAGGATGGATGAGGAATACCCACTGGTGTTGACTGCAGAGTACTATAAAGGGTATGAAATATAATTGCCTCTGCCACTGTCTGCTGTTGTGAATAGCCTAGGGCATGGACAGTTGCATGATGCACATACTGATTGTAGGCTAGGCTCCCGTGAATGAGACATTAGCCACAATGCAACACAGTAACTTGCAGTAAATGACATGTCATAAAATACTGCATTACAAAAGGGCTTAAGTGTCATTGAATTAAACTGTTTCCTTCAGTATACTACAGCATTTTGCACTATACTGCAGCATTACTGTGTTGCACCCTGGCTGGTACAGCTGTGTATATGCTACGTGCTGGCTTAACAGGAGATATTAGACATATTTTCATGAGTTGCACTTGACCTCTGACCTCACGAGTGGTGAGGCCACAAGTGAGGTCAATAGAGGTCAAGTAAAATGAATGAAGATAGTTCTGATACTGGTTTCTAAGCCAGCACACATAGAATGTATACAGCACTGTGTTACAGTTAATAGACATTGTTCTGTATAAAAAATCAGGCTACTCAAAATCCTTTTTGTGTGCATTCCAAACTGTTGTCCTCATTCTAAAGTGTTGTTATGCTTGACTGCTTGGCATTTTATCAAGTAGCTGTTTTTGCCGTAATTGTGGTTTCTTAGCTGTTGTTTTTGGAGACATTTTTCTTTCAGGCAGTATGACACAGTGCCTAGTCCAAAGAGTTGCTTTGTACAGTTCAAAGGTCATAACATTGTAAATTCGCTGTTCTCCAAACTGTTTACTAACTACCCAGTGCCCAAAGCTCTACCTGTTAACTCGTAAAGGCCTGTGAATGTATGGCTGGGTTTTCAGCCCACCCTGAGGTGAAGTCCCACTCCACAATGGCTGCTGCAGAGTGAAATCATTGCACCTACTGTGTTCCACATTTTCAGCCAGCACAGTTGCAGCGGATGCTATGCCAGGTCCCACCAGGTGTACCTCTTCCGCACAGCTGTGCTGAAAAATCAGTCACAAGCTGCTGTAAATCTGGGAGCTGGTCGGATACTGGCTCCCCTTTGAAAATACTGCTGCTGGGGGGAAAACTGCCACTCCTCAAGTGGAGACCCACTTCTGCCGGGTGTTTCCTGCAGCCATGGGGAGTGACAGGGGCCTTGAAAATCTAGCCCATAATGTTGATCATGGAAAAGAACTTTGGGCTCTGGAAGGGTAGTTAGCAGCTGGATATAAGGTGAGATTTTTTTTCATAAAGAAATGGCAATTTTGTTACTAGAGGGGAACACATCTGCGACTGCTGTGTAAAAGAAAACCTATACTATAGAAAATAAACTGTGAGCAGCCACATACAACTCCTCATGTGTTTCCATCGCGGGGGTTAGTTGACTGCATGGACCTCTTGAGCTTTGCTCTCGAGGTTCATATGCTGTCATCTCAAACCCTTGATGGAAAATCACCCTTGCTGTGTATGGTTGCCTTTACAATATTCTATATGAATTTCATATAGAGTCAAAGCCCAAACAGCATTTCAACTAGGACAGTGCATAGGCCAAACGGTATTTAATGAATACTATGAATAGTAGGCTTTCTGAATATTTGGATGCCCTTCCTGAATTCTCCACTATTCGGCTGCTGTTCAGGAAGGACTATTCAGTGAGATTTCTGTGTCACGCAGATATTCATTGGCTACTTGAAGTTAATTTCTGGAGCTCACAAGAAGAACACTATATGACCTCCTCACTATGATTTGGTAGAGGACAGGAGATGGTAATTTCTGAGAGCTAGCTCTGAGACCTTAAACTTGACAAAAAAGAAATCTTTTTTTATTTGCTTCACAGGCTTTTTTTGTCAGTACTTTTGTATTATCAGTGTCAGCAATCTCAGACCTGCACTCAGTAACAGGAACCAGGAGGGCTGTCTGCTGACACCCCTTCCCGTTGTTCTGACACACAGCTCCAGTGTGATATAGCCCCTGGGCTGCACTGTCTCCCACCATCGTCCACCCCCCCATATCTCCATTCCTGCCCCCGCCCCAACCACCTCCCATACTCCCCTTCCCCTGCACCCCCGATCGCCAACCTTCACTTCCGCCACCACCACCCACCCCCTTCCCTTGTCTTGCTCATAGCTCAAGTCTTTGTACTGGTTATTACATGTCTGTAAGTCAATGACTATATGTTTGTAACTAAAAATGATGACTGTTACTACGCTGATGTGGAACCTTTGTAACAGAGCCTCAGCTCAAAGGTATTGTAATCCTAGATTGAAATAAATAAATATATATATATATATTTTTTTTTTTTTTGGGTGAAGCACATCTTACTGGTGTTTTTTATTTGCTGTCATCTAGTTTCAGACATGGTTAATTGCATGACTGAGGAGGTTGTTGTCTGACTCCCCCTTGCACAGCTCACTGGGCAGGACTTGTCTGTGCATGCATACCATTTTTGTGAGGACATGCCCTGCATGTGGATGGCTACGTGCATGCATTTTTGTTTGTGTTAAACTGCTGCAGTTTGCAGTGGAATAGTCCTGAGTCACTGAATTGTTTTAGTCATCTGGTTCCAGGCTCAGTTCCCTGTATGACTGAGGAGGGTGTTTGCTGACTTTCCCCTCCTGCAGCACACTGTGCAATAATTGTCTCTGCCAGCACAATTTTCTTTTGTGAAGCTGCACTCTGCATGTACAGAGCTGTGTGTACACAGTTTTAAAATGTAACTGCTGCAGTTCTCAGTGGGTCAAGCTTGACTCACTGATTTGTTGTTATAGTGTATGATGGAACGTTGTTTCTGTTAAAACTCCATCACTTTACAAACATTGTTATGCTGTTCTAGTGACATCAGGTGTATTTGTTGTGCTGCAGTAGCTACAGTATGTATGTACTGCAGCATAACATAATAGAACTGACTGCATGCTATGTGTAGCAGCACCTGTTTTTGTAAAATTCTCAGCTTGTCAGTTGCCACCTACAGTTCAATAAATAGCATAAAACAAGCACTTTAAAATGACAGCCACGGTCTTCTCAACATAATTTACTGACAGCGAGAAATTTCTGAACATTCTTTAATGTCTCCCACTAATAAATTCTGCTTCGCGTGCTCCAGTTTTGACCTTTGACTTAATAATTTTTTCCCCCATAGGGCACAGGTCATTGTGAGAGGACATAGCAAAGGTCACGCTGGATCAACTGTTTACCTCACTAAAGTTACCCGATGTAATGCGCAGACTATGTTTAAAAGTTTACAATTTGAACTGCCTTAAGTTTTTAGTTTTAATCTAAACGGTTGGATGTTTTGCTGTAGAAGCTGTACTCACTCGCTTTTGCGAGCACTGTCAGGCACATGTCTACTGAGTATGTAAGTAAAGGCTCCCTTTTGTTTGACAGCCATAAGTTTGTCTCTGAGTGTTTTTTAACTATTTTTCTGCCATTTTTTAACATACTGACATACACTATAAAAAACAATGAATGGCAACCCATTGGTAACCAAGCTAGTTAGTTACATCTCGACGTTGCCATTGGCAACCAAACCTCTTGAGCTGCGCTCTTGAGGTTCAAATGGCTGCCATGGCAACCTGTTGATGCACTAACCAGCTTGTTGCTGATGGGTTGCCATTTGTTTGTCTCTATGTTAGTCATCTGCTTCAGGGCTCGGTTTCCTGTATCAGCAAGGAAGGTGCTGGCTGAATCTCCCCTCCTGCAGAACACTGTTTAGGAGTTGCGTGTGTGTGCATAATATATCTTTTTTGTAAGGCTTTGTCCTGTGTGTGCATGTAGTTGTTTTAATAAAACAGCTGCAGCTCTCAGGGGTCAGGCTTGACTCACTGAGTAGTGTGCATGTGTGTGTGTGTGAGATCTGCAGGTTCTGGGCTCAGATCCACATGTGACTGAGTGAAGAGGTTCTCCTCTGTTTCTTCCTTCATAGTAGCAATGGCCTGATCCTCTCCCCCAATCACTCTGATTTTCACTTTGATCTACTTCAACAATCATAGAGTTGGAAAGTGCAAAGCAGATACTGCTTTTGAATCTGAGTAGCACATTCAAGGTTCCTACTAGAAATCTTTGTTGTGCTTTTTGTACCACATATCTGTATCCTGAAACCACTCAGTGGTACTTCCTGTCTTCTTTCTGCCCCCCCCCGGCACTTTTTGTCATCACCCTTCCAACAAATCATGGCAATATATGTCTCTGCAACTGATTTTTTGTCCCCCCACCACAGTCTAACTCTAGGGTGCCCAACCTCAGGTGCCACTATGCTATACACATCACGTTATAATCCTACACTGGGATGACCAATCCCTGGTGCCACCTTACAACACGCCCTGTCATGGTCTGACACATGGGTGCACAACACCTGGTGCTGCCAAACACACACACACTGGCCCTAGTTGCTCAATCCTCTGTGTCAGCTCCCTGAAAAAAAGAAAACCATCCATTGTCTTTTCTCTTTTGTTTTTTTTTAACTTTCTATATGTCTCCTGTAACCCATGGGTATGTACCTCATATCTGCTCTGGACTTCACCAACACCCACCAACTGCTATCTCCCTGGGCCTATCTGTACAAGCTGCTCATCATGAATTCCTCCCCATGGTGGGCTCCTCGTGGGGGCAAGGGAGAGAGAATGAAATTTCTGTTTTGCCTGGTTGGTCATTCCTGGCTTCTGGCATCCAATAGGGTGAAGGAGGCCTGGTGCATCATGCCGCCCAGCCACAAGGTGTTTTCTTGTAAGTTACAATCCCTGCAGGAGCAGACATGCAATGACATCCTTGTGCATCATGCATGCTCCCATGCGTGATATGTCAGTGTCTGTTGTGTCCTCCAATCCCCTGCATCTGCTGAGGTCCCCCGGATTACTGCCTCTTGGTCACCACCAGTCTGTTGAAGGATACCTTGCCCCTCCTACCCTGGAGGAGGTGAGCTGTCCACCAGATGCTGTGACCTAATCCCCTCCAGCTGGCCCTCCCAAACTCAAGTCATTGATGTCGCAAGCAGTAGTGCTACTGCTGTGCCTGTCGGCTGGTCTCTTTTTTTTTTTACACTTGGAAATAAGAAAACCATCCTCTGACCCCCACAGCATCCACCACCACATACACCCCCATCCTTCACTTGCTGCACTAAGGTTTCACAAAGTAATACTCTACATGATAGTCAATGGTGCTCTCCATACCACACAGACACACAAATTGAAAGAAAACAAAGTAAGTCCTGTTAATGACTTTTTAATGCGTTTTGAACTATTACTCATACCTTCATCATTTTTCAACATTTTGGCTCCAAATTTTCAACATGAGTTTTTGTTTACTCCATCTCATGAACATGACAGGTGTAACTTTTAAAATACCCTCTGAAACATTTGTTTTGAAAGTCTGTCTCTGACATCACCTTTTTATGTGATTTAAACAATTGCACCTGTCTTGATTATAAGGTGGGAGTAATAAAAAGACTATGTTGAAAATCTGAGGACAAAATCTCAAAATAAAACCCCGACAACTGTTTAAGGTTTATTCATAAATGTTATATTTTTTGACATTTTGACCCCAAATGTTCAACAAAGATTTTTTATACCCCACTGCATGAACATGCCAGGTGCCATTTTTCAAATCCCACCCAAAATGTGTTTTCATGCTGCTGCAAAATGATGTTTTTGGCAGCATTTCGTAAATGACAAAAATCTTGTTCATAAGGTGGGGTAAAACAAAACATATTAAAAATTTGAGGTCATAAAAAAAAACAAAGTTAAGAGGAAATGTTGACTTTTTTTAAACATATTCTCATAACACTGCAGTTTTTTTTCTAACATTTTGAACTGACATTTTAAACATAGCCTTTTCTTCACCCTACCACATGAACAGGGCAGGTGTAATTTTTCAAATCCCCCTCCCAAACCTGTTTTCAGGGTCATTCTGCAAAATCACATTTCAGGTGGGATTTGACAGATGACACCTGTTATATTCATATGCTGGGGTGCTAAAAATACTGTCTTGAAAATCTGGGGCACATTCTAAGAAAACAACAGCATTATGTGTGAATCTCTTCATTTCCTAATCATGACAATTACAGTGTTAGAACTTTGTTTTTAATTTGAACTGTCCGAATCATGACAATTACACAACTGAAACTTTTAATTTTATTTAAACTGCTATGCTGTCTAGGCCCAACGACTATACAGCAAATACAAGCAGGCAAACATGACTGGCACTGGCCAATGCTTGCTTCTATTTGCTACCAAATTTTGTGGTACAGTATAACTGCTAAGGTTGTTGTGTGTATTACTGCTGTTCCAAAAGCACTAGGTAACACATCACATACAGAGGCACTACATAGTAATAGTTTGGTTAGGGTTTTACACAGTCACCACTAGTGAGTGACCTGATCCATCATGTTTCAGCAACCTCACAAACATGCTTGGTCGAGCCTCAGCATAACATCTGTGCCATGAACCCCAAGTAATGAGAGTTACTGTTATAGATGGGGTATCTGGGTGTATTCAATAGGCTAAAATATTTTTCTCCCCAATGAAGCCTTCCAGTTCTGGTAGCAGTGGGAGTGGAGATAATACCATACACTACTGGTATCACTAGTACTGCTACTACTATTGTCAAAGTAAGGGGGAGCAGTGCAGAAAGAGACACAGGAGTAATGTTACCAAATGATCTAAAATGGGAAGATCATATACACTCAGTGGTTAGCAAAGCAAGCCAGATGACAGGATGCGTAAAGTGAAAAACTGTGAGCAGAGGAAGTGAGGGGTTATATCCTTATATATGTCACTTATGAGGGTGCATTTGGAGTATGTCGTCCAATTATGAAAACCATATATGCAAAGAAAATAATAAACATTGAAAAACTGCAGAAAAGGATGACCTGGGGAAGGAGGGTGAAGAAAGACTGGAATCTCTGAACATGCACACATTGGAGAGAAGGTATAGAGGGGGACATGATCCCAACAAATAGAGCCAGAAGGGACAAAAGTCTGTCAGATGCACTATATTTAAAAGCAGAGGAAAATAAATCAGGTATCAGAGCTCACCAACACCAATATAATGGGAAATGTTTCATAACAGACCATAGAAGGAAATGGTTTACACAAAGGGTAATACCTGGATAGAATGTCTTGCCAGTGGAGATTGTTGCCTGCAATACAGTAACACGTTTTAAAAGTAATCTGGATCAGTTTATGGATTTAGGAAACATGCTGGGTCAAACTCTATGAGAACAGATAGGTAATTTCTAATGACCATAGCCTACTTTTGCCTATAAACCTTAACTATGTAACAACATACTATTAGTGGCACCACTTATTCCATCTGCACGTTAAGTGCAACATCCTTCTATGGCAGTAATAGGAGGAGGAATTTAGCACTTACATGTCCTGTGCAGGAAGCAGCAGTCATCACCACCAGTGTTCCCACATCTACCCCTATGGCTGCTACATCCCTAGTCAGTGTGCTTCCTACTGTCACATGACCCTGGCCCCCTAACCTTGTGCAGCCCAGCAGGACCTCCTGTTTGCAGAGAGGATCGCCCTGTTCAGGTGCTTGTGAGCAGGAATAAGGGTTCAGGAAGACTTCCCAACCTTTCTTTTCCCAGTGGGAGGGTGGATTCTGTAGTTTTGAGTTCCCTTCACTCTGCACTACTTTCAGTATTTGAATTCCACAACAGCCACTGGCTACATCTCGCCTAAGTTCTTTTATATGATAGCTGAGCAGGTTCCATCTTTTTAGGCACACAGTCTTTTCAGAACCCTTCAGTTTAAATGTTAAATCATAAAACCAGACCCCAGGCAGAGTTGATAAGAAAATCATAAAAGTTTACTTAAAATAAAAGAAAAACAAAAAAAAGCATACAGTTTGAAAGAACTTTAAAATACAGACAATACAAAAGTAACATTGGATGGTTTAACACTAGATACTGTATTCTAAATGATTTCTTGTTTTGATGTTAAAGTTCAGACAAGATTTCAAATGTCCTGGTACAGATGACAGTTCATTAGGCAATAGAATGTGTAGCAAGTCCTTGATCCAAGTCTCTGGATGTCCTTTTAAAAAGGCTTCAGATGTTGTATTGGTGCAAAGTTTTGGTTTCCAAAATCCTGACTTAAAAATCAAAATTTTCTGTTTAGTATGTGGCAAGTCAAACTTTCCACACACTCAAGACTGAGTTTTGAGAATCTCCCAGACCTACACATATACTTTCTGGGGTAAAAGTATATGCCAGTTGGACAGACTATTATACCTTCCAACTTAAACACTATTCAATTGCTCTGCATTCAAAGTGTGTCAGATATACTTGAGGTTCATTTAGGACACACCCTCATTATTTTTTTCTCTGGGGTGGGGTTAATGACTCCAGGACAATACAGATATTAGGGTGCAACAATTTACCTTTCCCTATAGGTGTCACTGTGGTTCCTTGTCAATTCCAGTGACATCTGGTGCATGCATTTGGCTTAACCTCTGACCACTAGGTCATTACATTACCTTTTTCCTGTCATGGAAATCCACAGCGGTATGTTTTATGCATTCCTGGGGTTATATACCTGTCTCCTTTATCTTGAAATATAACAGGTCCACACTAGCCTTTATAGAAAAAAAAAAAAACAGTTATTTTGTAGATATCTGTTAAAGGGACAGTGTCTTAATTCTAAAGTACATTACATCATGTACAATATGAACCCACATAAATGGATATCGGCCTATCATGTGACATTCCTCCCTACTAAAACAGAACCTGGGGGGAACACACTCCTATTGGAGGCAGTTCTTCTCAGTTCTGTTATAGATCCAGTATGTGGGATAGGCCATCCACGTTCCCATTTTTGGATCCAGGCCTATGAGCACTCTCGATGTCATAAGCCTGCAAGGCAATACTCCATCTCAGAAGTTTCCCATTTGTTTTTCCCATTTGGCCCAACCATATTAATGGGTTGTGATCTGTTTGGACCTTAAAATGCCTCCCATAAAGGTATGGTTCAAGTTTTTTGAATGCCCAAACAAAGGCAAGACATTCCTTCTTCACTGTCATATAGGCTTGTTCTCATGGAAGCAGCTTCTTGCTTAAGTGTACAATGAGGTGCTATCTCCCCTGATTGGATACTTGGCTGAGGACTGCCTCTATTCCCACATCTGAGGCATCCATCTGTCCACAAATGGCCTGTTGTAGTCTGGGATTGCTAGCACTGGTGCCCTACACAGCAAGGTTTTTAGCTGTGTGAAGGTCTGCTCACAGTCTGTGTCCCATTTTACCTTCCTAGGCTTATCCTTTGTCAGCAACCCAGATAAAGGAGTGGCCAGGGGCTGTAGTTGTGAACAAATTTTCTATAGTACCCTGCTGTCCCAAGAAAGCTCCTGACTTGTCTCTGGGTTTCAGGTGTAGGCCATGATGCAATGGCTTCTATCTTTGCTTGGTTTGGGTGAAGTTGGCCTCTTCCCACCACATGTCCCAAATAAGCGACCTCTGCCATGGCCACCTGACACTTTTCTGCCTTAATAGTCAGACCTCTGGCCTGTATTCGGCCCAACACCTCCCTCAGGTGTATCAGGTGTTTCTCCCAGCTATTGCTGAAGGTAGCAATATCATCCAGGAAGGTGGCTGCAAAGTCCTCCATATCCTGTAACACCTGATTTACTAACCTTCAGAATATAGCAGGGGCATTCTTCATCCCAAAGGGCATGACCTTGAACTTGAACAGGCTGACTGGGATGATGAATGCTGACCTTTCCCTAGTCCTGGCAGTCAGTTCCACCTGCCAGTACCCCTTTGTCAGGTCTACTGTAGTCAAGTATGTCACCCCTCCCAGTTTGTCAAGCAGTTCATCTGTGTGTGTCATTGGATGGGCATCAGATTTTGTGATGGCGTTAAGCCCATGGTAATCTACTCAGAACCATGTAGTCCCATCCGGTTTGGGTACAAGGACTACAGGTGAGGCCCAGGGGCTGTGAGATTTCTGGATCATCCCTAGATCCAGCATCTCCCCTCCCTCCCTCCTAATGTGCTTGAGGACTGTCTGTGACACTTGGTAAGCTGTCCTACGTATGGGTGCTTGGGTCCCCATGTCTATGTCATGCACTACTAGCAGTGTCCATCCAGGCTGTGCCATAAATAAAGGGGCAAAGTCTTGCAAAATGGTCCTCAATTCTTGGGCCTGTCCAGGTGTCAACTGGCATGACAGCATGATGGTCTCCACAGATGACGCCTGCTTGCTCTCAGCTAACAAGTCGAGAAGGGGGTCTTCCCCACCTAGCTGCTCCCCAGGACTTCAAACCGCAAGTACCATGTCAGCCCTATTAAAATATGTCTTCTATGTGATACATCCTGTGAGTGTGTTTTCAGTCAAGTAACTCTATAATGTAATTAACATCGTTTACCTGCCATACTGCCTTATATGGCCCTGCTCACTCAGCTTGCAGCTTGTCCTTTCAGACCAGAATCAGAACCATTTCCTCCTGTCCTGCCCCGTATGAGTGAACTCTGGCTCCATAATCATACCAAGTCTTTTGTTTTTGCTGGGCGTCTTGTCAAGTAGTGGTCAGAGTAGCAGTGGTGGTGGTGGTCAATGCAATACGTCTAGGGCAAGAGGTACATCAACCTCTATGCATAAATCTGGGAAAATAACTTCATTTGTGGATTTGTCACCTGTGCAGCCCTCTTCATCACGCATCCACACCCCAACCCTGGCCATTCGCAGAGCAGAGCCATTTGTCACACCCCGTGCAAACGTGTAAGTCAGCCCATGTTGCAGAGTGTTTTTGTCCATAACCTGAAGTACCCACCCAATCATGCAGTGTCACGTGAACGTAATACTGTTGTAGCTGAAATGCTGGCAATTGATCTTTTGCCCTTCTCCTTCATGGAGAATTCTGGATTCTGGTAGTTTGCAGCACACGCCTGTCCAAAATGGAAAGTCCCATCCAGGACAGACTTTTTCCTTCCGTGCTGTCCTAAGTTATACCGTACTGTGTCCAACTCTGTAAGACATGCCATTCAACATTCCTCCTCTCCATTCATCCATTTAAGTATTGATATGTGGACACGTGGCAAAACAGCAGGGAGTTCATATTTGTGTATAACTGCATATTGGGCGGAGGTGCCGGGGGTTGTTTGTGCTGGTGGTAGTGTGAATAATCAGTGTAGTAAGGTAGCAATCTTCCAGGAATTCAACAGCATGCAACGCTTGCTATGCGCAGTATGACCTGTTCACACAGTGGTGAAAATATGCTGGACTTGCTACTGACTGAAATTGACGAGTGGCTGAACCTCCGTCCCTGAGAGCTGGGTTTATAGCAAGTGACAATGGGTCAAATGTGGTTAAATGCATCACAAATGGTGGCTTTGTTCGGGTTCCATGCATGGCCCACTGTCTAAATATTGTGGTGCAGGAGTTTCTGCAGCACCCTGATATAAAGGAAATGCTGACAGTTGCATGCCGTATCTGTTCTAACTTTTCATGCTCTACAAAGGCGCATGACCAACTTTGGCAGTTGCAGATACAAAACAGCCTCTCGCAGCATCGCCTCAAGCTGGAAGTTGCCACCCAGTGGAACTCCACCTTATACATGGCAGAGAGGTTGTATGAACAATACAAAGCCATCTCAGAATATCTTGCCATGCACACTAGCTGTGACACTTCTGGGGCCTCCATGTCTCTCACTACTGAACAGTGACACCTCATGGACTCTGTAATAACAATTTTGAGGCCTTTTGAACATGCCACACAGGCAGTGAGTGGCAAGTCTGCCTCCATTAGCCAATCAATTCCACTGCTGTGGGTGTTGAGGCAGACATTGCTGAATCTACAGCATAGCCTTGATGGTTCCGGAGACTGTGCTAGCAGTATATTGCTGAAACACATGCTTACACTCTTTAAACTCAATCGGCACATCTTGAGCATTCAGCAGAGTGATGACTTTGCAATAGCAAACAATGCTGGACCCATGATACAAAAGTTGAATTGCCTCATTACTGGAGGGAGGGTCTAAACAGGTAAAAAATGTCAGTGGGCAACTGGTGCACTTGATTCATGAGGCACAGAAGTCACGTGCCAAGGTCAGCAAACCTCAACAGCATAATCAGGTTGAAGGTCAATTTGGGGTAATAGCAAGCACATCCTGTAAGGAGGCTGCAGTTCCAGGTGGTCTGTTATCAAAACCAGTTGTCATTAACCCACTTTGGGGTGCTTTGTCCCAAATTGGGATTTGTGACATAAATGATTCCGGAGAACAGGATGATGCATCAGCCACCGGACTTCATGCAGCACAGTGAACGCTTGACTCATATTTTGCTGAAACCAGGCATATGTTAATAACTGATGATCCTCTTTTATACTGGAGTGGAAAGGTCAGTGAATGGCCAGAGATGACCTCAGTGACACTGAAGTACATGACATGCCCACCCTCCAGTGTAAATGTCGAGAGGGTATTCAGTTCAGTGGGTGCAATAGTTCGGGATCATCGTACAAATCTCTCTCCTTCAAATGTCAGCTTGCTGACATTCATAAAAATGAAAGCGGAGCATGTACCAGCTTGAACTGCAACCTCAGTATTCATTCCCTGTCACGGTCATGGTTGTACTGATGTAGAAATGGACCATTCTGGTGGCACTGGCAGTATGAAACGGCCTACCAGTGAGGTAGATAATGGCATGATGGAGAAAGAATTCCCTAGTGGGAAGAATTCAGACATTGATGATTTCAAGGGCAGCTTTCTGTATGAGGATGATGATTAGGTTGATGTTGGTGGGTTTTAAGTGAAGTGGTTAAAAGGCTGTCACATTTTTTCTATGGAACATGTTTTGATTTTCATAAAGTTAAATTAGTGTCCCACTTAGAATGACTCAAATTTCATGTCATATTTGTAACACAGTGCACACTATATCCTGCCCGCCACCCACCTGTGTGTGGCTGACAGTGATAGTGAATGTGTTGCAGGCTGCAGCTGTTCCCCCATGACCACCACCAGAAAACTGCTGTTAGCCAAAGCCACCAGATGCAGATAAATGTGAGAGGGAATGTCATCATGTGCCCCCTTGACCACCACCAGAAAACCGCCGTTGAGCCAAAGCCACCAGATGCAGATAAATGTGAGAGGGAATGTCATCATCATCTGCCCATGACCATCCACCACCACCAGTATGCCAATGTTTTCCATTCTGTGTCCTGCCCATGCCATGGCAGATGGAGTCAGAGAGGAGACCACATACATCAGCCACAACCACAAGGCTTCTTAGTTACTATCAATACTTTAAAGTGAGTATGTGTACTAATGTTTCATACTATGGAACTTCCTTTAGCTGTGTTACGTTTCCTGTTGATTTTGTGAGATGCAGTGGTCAAACACATATGGTCAACTTATTTTCTTTTTTTACAGGTTAACAAACCACTCTCCTTTGCTGGAGGACTATGGTACTGCAATACTGTCTACAGCATCCTGCAGGATATCCATTTATATACCGGTAAGTATATCAATTTTATTTCATCAGTTCTTTTTTGGTTTTCATTTTTTCAAAAGAGTGCAAATCCCCCTCAATATTAGGTCACTTTGGTATCTCCCCAAGAGAAAGCTCCCTCAACTATTAAAAGGCATCACCTTCAAACCCACTTACAGCTTTGCTCCGTACTAAAGATTACAATGAACAAAGACATTTCCCAACCACTGTTTTGGGAATCCTAATCTTCAGATAGCTGGACATATGCTTTCAGAGTGGTTTTGGATTTGGATTTGGATAAACATGGGAATAGACACTATTGCAGACCTGGTCCAAGCCCCAAAACTTCTTTTATTTTCAGAGGCAAGAGACCTATACCACTGGACATCATTATGTTCCCTTAGGTATTTCCAAGTTACACATATGCTTTATCAATTTTTTGGCCCATGACCCTGGTATAGTCCTTTTGGAAATTTGGTTTTTCCCTTGCTTAAATCTGCTCCCATCTCACATTACATATCATATTATATTATTACTGCTTCCTGAGAGAGTACTCAACTCTAGGAGAGCTCCCTGGATTTTATTACTGGGATCAAGAACTTCTGACCACCAAAAATACCAGGAATTGGTCAAAGATTTGGGCAGACTTATATAAATATGTTAAGTGGGATAGATACAGGATTATGCAATCTCAGATCCTGCATAACTTCTACTATACTCCGGTTAAGTTACATAGGATGGGTAGGTTACCTAATGATACATGCTCCAGATGTGGCAAAGAAGTGGGCTCTCTGTACCATATTCTCTGGTCCTGTGAAATGGTGGCCCCTTTCTGGAAGTCAATTCAAACACAGATGAATCCATTGCTTGGCCTATCAGAGGCCTTTTCCCAGAAATTTGTCTTATGGGGGATTATGGGGATATCTTGTTTGGTAACCAACAGCACACATAGCTTTGATAGTGATCTGTGTGACAAAGGTAATTCTTCATCACTGGTTGAATCACATCATCTCCCAGTACCTAGAATGGTATAGGGAGGTGTTATCTGCACTACGGGCAGAGCACATTATTGCTAATATGTTGGGTAAGACTCATAGATGCAAGCTTATCTGGGAACCTTTATATGTTCTGCTGACAACCTGAATAAGAATATCTTCCCTGACTGGGTTTACGAGCCTGACTAGGCAAAATAGCTTATTTCAGATTTTTCCACAACACCTTACAAGTAAAGACCAGTTTAGTTGGTGGCATCGGTGGGGTGGGGGGTTATTAGGGTGGGTGGAAGGAGTGGAGGGCTTATATATCTATATATATATATATATATATATATATATACACACATTATATAGAATGTTCGGCTACCTGTTTCTGGGTCTCTGTTACGTCTGTAGCCTGATATTTGTTTATGTTTTGTAACTTGTTACTTCACCTCTTTGAATAAAGTTTATTCAATTTGAAAAAAAAAGAGTGCAAATCCGACTGAAGAGTGATACAAAGTAAGTGACATGTACGTCACTTAATATATTTGTCATGCACATCACACACTGTATTGCTGCAGCAGCCATGCCAGTGTTGAACAAAGTTTAATCCAGGTCATGACTTCACAAGATGTGTTTTTACAATGTAACTTGAGTTAAGACACAGGGACAGTGACACAGTGTATGGGTTACAGGTACTAAATTTGTGATTGTGATGGTTTGGTCTTCATGTGGCTTAGTGAGACAGCTTGCTATCTGTTAATCAACATATGTGACAGGATGGAACAGCCACACTTTAAACATAATGGGCCCGATTCTAGAAAGGCAGTTACGCAATAACGTAATTGTGCAAAGTACGCCAAAGCAATTGCGACATGCAACATATGCCGTATTCTAAAACGTGCAAGACATACGCCAAACACAACTGTGCAAGTCGCGACATGCAAAATACGCAATATAAAAGGGTGCAACACACAACAGCGGCATAAGATACACCAGCAGAAATGCAAGAGCAATCGCAGAAGCTGCAGCACAGAGGCAAACATGCAAGAGAAACTTTAACCATGAGGAGGTCCAGACACTGGTGGAGGAGATAGATAAGCACCATGCACTCCTCATGAGTCGAGGAGGGGAGACTAAGAAGAGGAAAAAAAAGGAGGAAGGCATGGGACATGGTCACACGCAAGGGGGAGCCAGTACCTGGCTATGTATTGTTCAGAAGAGACCGAGGTGCAAAAAGGGGGGGAGGAGTGGCCCTGTATGTTAATGAAAATATCAAAGCTACAGAAATTCAGAATACATAAGGAGCCAGAAGAACTGTGGGTCACCCTGGAAACAGGAAATGGGACAGCATAAGAACTGGGGTTGTCTACAGGCCCCAGACCAGAGGGAGGACATAGACACATTACTGTTAGAAGATATACAAAACATGACAGCTAAAGGGAGGTTCTGATAATGGGAGACTTCAACATGCGGATACAGATTGGTCAATACCAGCAGGAACATCTGCCAGAACTAGACTCATAGTGGATTTCCTGCAGGGGAGGACCTCAAACAACTGGTACAGCAACCCACAAGAGACAGGGCTATCCTAGATCTAGTACTGACTAACAAGAAGGGATCACAGATCTCCAGGTAGAAGGTCACCTGGGGCCAGTGATCATCACATGGTATGGTTCAATTTGGCTACTACATCTAAATCATCCCATTCCAAGGCAAAATATGGGACTTCAGAGGAGCTGACTTTGATAAGATGGCCAACAGAGTTAAGCTTAGACCTGGCAAAAAAGAAAACAAGAGGGTACAGGCAAAGTGGGCAAGCATTAAGGATGCAATACTTGAAGCAACATCCCATTGTGTTAGACAGAAAAGGAAGTGCAAAGAAGAAGGAAACCACTTTGGTTCTCAAATACAGTAGCAGAAAGGTCAGAGCCAAAGGCTGGCCTTCAGGAAATATAAAGAAACACAGCGGGATGAAGATAGGGAGGCATACCAAACTGCCCTAAGGGAAGCAGGTAAGGCAGTAAGGCAGGCAAAGTCCCAAACTGAGGAAGCACTAGCACGAACAGTAAAAGAAGGTGACAAGACTTTCTATAGATACATTAGTGAAAGGAGAAAGTCCAGAGGGGGTATTGCTAAGCTTAATGGAGAAAAGGGAGCATGTGAGGAGGAGGACCCTGTAAAGGCATCTATCCTAAATAGATACTTTTGCTCAGTATTTACTGAAGAGAAGGTAGGGCAGGGCCCACAGCTCAGCATCATGGACACAGGGGAGGGAGGTGAGCACTACTCCCTTCACAAAAGAAAGGGTCCTACAAGAGCTTGCTAAGCTCAGGGTGGATAAGGCAATGGGACCTGATGGCATACATCCCAGGGTACTTAAGGAGCTAAAGGAGGAACTAGCAGAGCCATTAGCAGAATTGTTTAGTGAGTCTCTGAGCATAGGAGAGGTCCCAGAAGACTGGAGAAGGGCTCATGTGATCCCGCTCCACAAGAGTGGTAGCAGGAGGAGGCAGGGAACTACAGACCAGTCAGTCTTACCTCAGTAGTGGGCAAGATTATGGAGGCACTCCTTAAGGAAAGGATACTGCAACACCTGGAATCCATAGGAGCACAGGATCCAAGACAGCATGGGTTTACAAAAGGAAGGTCCTGTCAAACTAATCTCATAGATTTCTTTGACTGGGTAACCAGAGTGGTGGACCAAGGGGGAGCAGTTGATGTCGCCTACCTTGACTTCAGCAAAGCTTTTGACACTGTTCCACATAGAAGATTGATAAATAAGCTGGGTAGGCTCAGGGTGGGTCAGAAGTTGGTCAACTGGGTGGCAAACTGGTTGACGGGCAGAAAACAGAGAGTGGTGGTAAATGGTATACAGTCAGAAGAGATGCAAGTCACAAGTGGGGTACCTCAGGGATCAGTCCTGGGGCCAGTCCTCTTCAACATCTTCATTAGTGACCTTGCAGATGGACTAGAGGGTAAGGCTTGTCTGTTTGCAGATGACACCAAGATCTGCAACAGAGTAGATGATCCAGATGGGGTGGGCAGAATGAGAAGAGATCTGGATAAACTAGCAGAATGGTCAGAAGAGTGGCAACTGGGATTTAATGCAAAGAAGTGCAAAATCATGCACATAGGGAAGAGAAACCCTGAAGCCACCTATAGGCTGGGAGGGGAGTTGCTAGCAGTCACAAAGGAAGACAGAGACTTGGGCATCATCATCACTGATGACCTAAAATCATCCAAGCAGACCTCTAAAGCAGTAGGTAAGGCTAGGGGGGTGTTAGGGTGTATTAGTAGGGGTATCACAAGTCGTAAGAGAGGTAATAATCCTCTGTACAAGACACTGGTTAGGCCCCATCTGAGTACTGCGCAGTATTGGAGGCCACACCTCACTGAGACATTAACCAAATTGAGGCAGTCCAGAGAAGGGCAACCAAAATGGTGCAGGGACTGCATCAGAAGACATATGAGGACAGATTAACGGAGCTCAATATGTATACCCTTGAGCAAAGGAAGGAGAGAGGTGATATGATCGAGGCATTCAAACACCTTAAGGGCATAAACAAGGTGAAAGAGTCTAACATGTTTAAATATAAGAAAAATAGCAGGACAAGAGGACACAGCATGAGATTAGAGGAGGCCGATTAAGAGGAATGTGAGGAAATTCTTTTTCACAGAAAGGGTGGTGGATGCATGGAATGGCTTACCACAAGAAGTGGTGGCTATGAATACAGTGCAGGGCTTCAAACAGGCATGGGATAGGCATAAGGGAGCAATACAAATGACAATGAATAGATAGGCCACTGACAGAGCAAAGGCCGATGGCACATTTATAATGTAGAAAAAGAAATGGGCAGACTGGATGGGCCTTGCGGTCCTTATCTGCCGTCAACTTCTATGTTTCTATGTTTCTAAGGTGAATGCCATAGCGGCACAACGGAGGACAATGCGTGACATACAGAAAAAGTATAATGACCTGAAGAGCCTAGTGAAGTGCAAGCTGGCCCAGAATAGACAGAGTGCACAGGGCATAGGGGTGGACCCACTTAGCAGCAGCCACTCAGCACCCTTGAGAGGAGAATAGCAGCATACCTGAGCCAGCAGAGCATCGGAGGTGTCACGGAGCTGGACACCTTTAGACAGCAAACCGGCACAGGTAGGGATAATGAACACCAATGCATGTGACAGTCCTGACATGGCAACAACACTGCAATCAACAGCAAAGGTGGAGTGGGTGGGGTGACACCATGTAGGCTGATGCAGCAGTGTGGTGGTATGCTACAGCAATGCCATATGGTCACAGCCAGCCACAGAGTGGGCTCAGGGAACCATACCATGGCCAAGGATGGCCCAGGGACAAGCACTGTATGCAGCTGATGTGTGGTGCCATGCAAAGGTACGGGCCATGCTGAACTGTGGAGGGATCAGACACATGCACATGGAACTGGTTGGGGAAGGGGCTGTGCACAGGCATGTGCTGTGCTGAACGGGGAGCTGTGACATGCACTGTGCACTGTGGGAGAACTGTGCACAGCTATGAGCTGTGCAGAACAGGGGAGCTGTGATATGCAAAGTGTACTGTTAGGGACTGCACATCTATGAGCTGTGCTGAATGGGGGAGCTGTGACATGCACTGTGAACTGTTGGGGCTGTGCACAACCATGAGCTGTGCTGAACAGGGGGAGCTGTGATATGCAAGTGCACTGTTGGGGGACTGTGCACAACTATGAGCTGTGCTGAACGGGGAGCTGTGATATGCATTGTGTACTGTTGGGGGGGTTGTGCACAGGTATGAGCTGTACTGAATAGGGGGGCATGGGGTACTGCCACAGTGATCACAAAGGGAGGGCGAGGGCAGATGGGCATGTGCATGGACAGCAGGGCCAATGCAACCACCTGGGGGGGGCTGGCCCCTGCAGCACAGTGGCCCCCCATGATCGCAGCCGTGCATACTGTCACTGTGCAGCTGGTAGTTGAACGGGGCAGCAGTATGACAGCTGGATATTATGTACCAGGGTGGATAGCACAGGATTGGCAGCAACAGTGGAGGGACCACACCAACTGTGAAGGATGCAGGCACAGAGGTGGCAAACACCTGGTAGGACTGTACACAAGTGAGGCAAGTGCAATGCAATAGCGTAATGTTGTAGCACACCTGTGAGGGCAACATGAAGCAGGCAGTAGAGTGCACGCAACCCTGTGTAGACATATCAACATGTTGTCCATCCAACAGGTACTGTGGCAGCTGGCAATAGTGGGCTGAGTGGAGCTGGAAGGCAGGAGGAGGAGCAGCAGTAGCAGCATGGCCAGGATGATGCCAGCACAGACCAGGACACTGGCACAGTGTTGGGAGATGGCAGCAGCACACCAACAAGTGGTGGCAGCCCAGGCACAAGCACACCTGTGGCCAACACACCAGAACCCATGGCGGAGCCTGATGGGAATGTGGGTGGTGATAGCCCCATGGGTGAGGAGGAGGTGGCCAGCAGTGTGGAGAATGCAGCAGGCCAGCTTCATGAGCAGCAGGGGACCACTGAGGACACCAGCAGTGATACCACACTGGCAGAGGTTGCGGATGACTGGGGACAACCAGGAGGTGACCGAGCATGTGCAACCAGTAACACAGGACACAGCAATAGGGTTGCTGACCCCCCTGAGCACCCGTGGACTGGAGGAGCAACTGAATGAGGCCATCCAGGAGCTGCAGGACCAGCTGTCCCCACTGGCCTACATAGGAGACTACTGCCAGTCAGTGCTGGCCAGGTAGGGGGATGTGAGGCAGGAGCTGGGGAACATCCAGCAGGCCATGCAGGAGCACCACAACAGTGTTGAGACGCATCTGTCCAGCATTGCCAGCAGTCTGCAGGCATGCACCAGGGAGACAACAGTATGCATGGGCAGCTTGGGGATGCCATACAGGGCATACGGCACTGTGCTGAATGCCAGGTGGTGATCATGGACCACCTCAACACAGGCATGGAACACATGCTGGCACAGCAACAGTGCAACGACACAGCCATGGCCATGGTCATGCAGGCCATAGTGTGTGCACTGCATCCCTTGCAACACCTGCAGTACAAGGCCTAGTGTATGGCACCCCCAGCTACTGCACAGGCAAGCACACAGACACAGACACCGGAACCCGTGCAACCCCCTTCCCCACCCACAGACCAGGTGGTGGTGCGCAACCCCATGCAGTCATGCTGCCCAAGCCACAGGCCCAGCCATGCAAGACCCACACAGACCCGGGCACAGACCAGCACCATGGTGCACCCACCATGACCCATGAAGCCATGCCTGCACCACAGGCGCAGGACAGGACAACACACACAGACATGCCTACCGGAACAGGGACAGGTACAGTGCCTACACAGGGAGGCGTGCACACGGAGGCTGCTGCACCACAGGCAACACAGGTAACAAGAAGGTTCACACGGGATGGGGGAACACACTATGTAGCATTTGCACAGCTGCCACCACATGTGGCAACAAGGCATGTTGGCCTGAGGGGGCAGAGACACAGTAGAGCCACTGCGGTGGCACACACAAGCCCATGGGGTGCTATGCCAGGGGAGGTCCACCAGGGCACTGCACAAACCACCAGCACAACCGGGTCCTCGACAGCCCAGCACCTGGCACTGGAGGTGTCTGTGTGAGTACAGCATGGCCATGGTAGATGGCTGTAGTGCGCCCAGCAGCATGGTGCAGATGGGGGATGGTCAGGTGGAGCTGCAATGGTGGGTTGGGGGCAATAGCATGGCAGGGAGGTACCTGTATCGGGGGGGCACTGTGCAGTACACAAGGGTGTGGGTGTATGTATGTTTGACTGTGTGCATGGGTGAGTGTGGGAGCACACATGATGGGAAAACACAGGGGAGCACTGTGTCAAGTGCAGCTGATGTTGACTGTGCACGATGTAAATAAACCACTGCACCTGATCTCTAAGATGTCATGTGTCTTTCTTCAGGTACCATGTGATGTCCACCAGTGTTGGTCACAGCCCTAGAAGGGCAAGCAGTAGTAGATAGGTGCTAGCCATTGCGGGTCATGGGTCAAGCCATTGATGGGACAAGGCATCACAGCACTGGAGCGGTGGCGTCAGGCAGCTGGCTCAGGGTATAGGTCAGCAGAGGCCAGCTGTTTCCCATGGTGACTGGTGCATGGGGTACAGCCGCACACCAGGATGGCACATGCACAGTATGCGTGGGCCACGGGAGGGGTACCACAATGGCCAGTGGCAGCAGGGGTGCCGCAGGCAGAGGCATGCCCAGACAGGAAGCCCAGGCAGGCCACATGCCATGTGTACCGGTTCCGGCACATGCAGCATGCACCACCGGCCATGGCTGCAGCCTGTGGTGGGCAAGGGTGGCCACCGGCAGTGGCATAGCACAGTGCCATGTCTGCAGCCCATGTGGTCACTGGATGGAGATCCACTGCACTCATGGCTGCACACAGGAACATCAGTGGCCACTGTGCATGCCTGATGTGGGACACAGGGCACCCACACCTGTGGCACTGGACAACAGTGCAGGATGCATGGCCACCAGACTGCCTCGCACTGGCGTTGGCACTGCAGATGTCTTGCACATGCATATCCCAGGCATGCACATACACACCCACACACCCACGCATACACACTGCACATGCAGCAGGTGGTACAGTACTAGGCAGAAGCTCTGGGGAACATGTGACCAGTTCCCGGGCATACATGTCTGATGGCATGCAGGGGATGGTGGATCATTACAGTGGGGCTGGTGACAAGGGACAGCACACAGCAGCCATGACCACCAGGCCATGTGTACCATGTTACCACAGCAGGATAGCAGCAAAGTCTGGCACAGCCACAGGGAATTACTGTGGCCTGGATCTCAATACCCATGTGCCACTGGTGCCACACCCAGGGCCTGGGGCACACCAGGGTGGTGTGTTGCTGGGTGGGGCCACAGCCAGCACAGCAGTTGGTGGTGCTGAGTGGGGGGGCTGGGATCACAGTGCACTGCTGTGCACAAGCGAAACAGGTGTCATGCACATGTGCATGTCCCCTGTGAGATGTCAGCGCTGGGCAATGTGCATGCCACACAGCCGTGCCATGTGCCTGCAGCAACACACAGTGGATGTTGCACTGCTGATGTCCACATGGAGTGGCACACACAGCACACAGGTGCCAGGTCAGTGACAGCACACAGTACCGTGGTGATTGTTGCCAAACAGCATGGTACAGTGTGGTAACAACTGACACACACAGCACTGCACAGCATGATGGGTTGCGACCTCACTGCCATTGTGTTGTACAGGCATGCAGCCCACCCTTGCCATTGACAGGTGCAGTGAACCCATAGGATCACAGGCACACTGGCAGTGGCCCATGCTGCCAGTCATCCCATGGCACAGTGCCACTTCCCCCCCGCACCTCCTCAGGGGATGCAGCCCTGCTGCTGGCAGGGCAGGGTACCCATGTGCAATGACTGTGCCAGCACTACACAATGGACATGCACAGTGCCATGCAGTCCCACCCCTGTGGGTGGACTGATGTTGGTTGGCAGCAACTTGCCACTGGCCACCACTGGGCACATACACACACAGCCATGCCTTCACGCATGCCACAGATGCATGACATTCACTACTCATATCGCAGATGCACAGCATACCGCATCAGCCCAACACAGTTGCAAGTTCAACATTGCAGGCTGCAACTACACATCGCAGATACCCAGTGTGACGCCATGGTGGACGGCCACATGGTGGCTCATGCTGCACCCTTACATTGCCTATGTGTGTGTGCCACCTAACCGGACCCAGCACTGACCACATCCCTTGCATTCCTACAGGTGTCCATAGCTGACTTTCACAATGGCAGAGGGCCCTGCTGAGGGCAATGGTGGAGGTCAAGGCCACCAATGCTGTGGGGTACTGGAGGCACACACAGCACAGGCAGTGGAGGGCCAGGGTCCTTCCACCGACCTCATCCTCCTCCTCCTCCTTCTTGGCAGCGGTGTCTGCTGAAGACATGGGCACTGTAGCACTGGAGGTGGTGCCAACAGACCCCACAGATGTTGTGCGCCAGGGGTCTGTCACACAGCTTGCTCCCAGACTGGCCATGGAGGGCAACATTGAGGCGGAGGAAGACCAGGCCATGGCTGCTTCACTGTCAGGGACCATGGTGGGGGCTCCAGCAGCACAGGCAGCTGAGGATGCTCCACCACCAGACACTGCACCATGTGTTGATGCACTTGAGGCAGGGGACACCGGACCACAGCCACTGGATGTCATGCAGGAGCTGCAACAGGGGGAGGCTGTGGATGTCGTGGCTAGGGACCCTGGTGCTGTTCCCATGAGGGGGGATCAGGAGTGCATTGTGACCCTTGTGTCAGCCATACTCCAGGATATTGGGCACCTCCATGGATCGGTGGGCACCCTGTTGTCCGAACTCAGGTGGACTTAGTGTCTGTGGTCTGCACATTAATTCCATGGGTGGGACTGTGTCTGTGGGTTGTGTTGTATATAGAGGTGGTTGTCTTGTTAGGGTGGGTTTGTAGATATGGGTGTGGTGGGTTACATTTGGGTGGGCATTTCTATATGTTTGTGTTCATTGTTCTGGGTGGGATTGGGTTGTTGTTGTGGGGACCAGTGTTCTGTTGTTTGTAGGTGCGGGTGGGCATTTGGGTTTGTTGTGGGTTGCTGCTAGGGTGTGGGCACTTTGATTTGCTTTCCTGTTGTGTCATTGCTTGTTATTCAGACCCTTCCCCCTTTCATTGTTTTTTGTGTCCCTGTTGCTGTTTTTATGCATTAAACTGTCTACCTTCATCACTGTGTCTCTGTGTCTGTTCCAGGTGTGCATGGCAGTGTGGGTGTGTGTCACCATGAACATGGGTGCTCACTGGTGGTGGTGCCTGCTTTCCCCGGTGTTTTCTCACTGTACATCTGGTCAGTGTGCCAGTTGTGCTGCTCACAGCCCATGGCACTGTCCACTGGCCACATCTGTGTGGTGTCCTGTGTGCTGTGGGTCACCGTGCATGGTGTGGCATCCATGCCACCTCACTATGTATGTCCCAGCTGTGTGGTGGCACAGTGCCTATGCAGCACCCTTCCACCTCAGGGAGCCATTGTTCCCCTGTGGGTGGCACCAATGGCATGGGCACTGGTGTGTCTCACTGACATATGTTTACAGGTCTGTGTCACCCGGTACTGTGCCCCTGTTGTGGTTGCACTGTTTACATGTATCAGTGGCCATGGCAGGGGCATTGTGCCTGGTGGCACCATCGTACCAGCATTGTGCCTGTGGCCTCTGTGCACCCTTTGTCCCCCATGCCACACTTTAGCTTTGTGCCTGCTTTTCTTGCACATTCTGTCTGTCGTTCTCCCATGGTATGTTGATGTATGCTGCATGCATGGTCCACTGCATGGCACTGGTTCTGCCCTGTTCATGTGTGTCAGTGTCTACTGGTTGTGCCATGTGTCTGCAGGCCTCACAGGTGAGTGCCCACACAGTGTGCTGCCTGCTTCTGCCCATTGACCTAACCTACTGTGTGCCTTGTCGTGTGGTGTGAGACATAATCTGTACTGCCCTATGCATGGCCGTTCCCCTTCCCCAGCAGACTGTGCTGTGCCTATCACCACCTACCTGTTGTGCTGGTCTTGTTACATTGCTCCATACTGTCTCTCAGTTCCCACACTGTACCATGTCCATGGCTGTGTGTGCACTGCCCAATGTGGCCACATTCTACAGGACCTGTTGCCATCATCCAGTGTCACCAAGACCTGTGCACTGCACCAGGTGGCACGCCCATGTGTTGTTTTGTTGGACATCTCTGCCTGGCATTTGGTGGCTGTCACTGTGGTTCCATGGCATCTCTCAGGTGAAGTGCCTCTTTATCAGATTGCGTCATGCATGTTGGTCTGCCTGTGCCAGCGCTGCATCTGTCTGGTGGAATCTGTCATGTCTGTGTGCCATGCCATTCCACTCCTGGTCCTCCTCATCCACGTCCTCCAGCTGGTCTGGTGGTGGCACATGGTGTTGCACTGTGATGTTGTGCATTATGCAGCAGACAAGAAATATCTTGCAGGTCATCTCTGGACTGTACTGTAGGGCCCCCGATGATCTATCAATGCACCTGAATTGTGCCTTCAAGATGCCAGAGGTGCACTCAATGACGCACCTTGTCTGGCTGTGCACCTCATTGTATCATGTCTGTGCTGCTGTGCATGTGTGGTGCAGTGGTGTCATCACTCATGGCAGCTGTGGATACCCGCTGTCCCCTGTTGGATAGATGGTACATCATCAGTCACTATAGTCTGCGTTCCAGTGTGTGCATGGTGTGCAGGTATTCAGGTATGCAGTGCTCTGTGCTGTGTTCACTTACCTACTAGCCATCCTTCCGTGACCTGGCCCCTCTGGTAGCCCTCATGTAGCCCACTGTTGTGCAGGATGTAGGCATCATGCATGGAACCAGGATACTGGGCAACCACATCCAGTATGCGGCCCTGACTGTCGCACACCACCTGCATATTCATGGAATGGTGGCCCTTACAATTCACATACACATCCCCATTGACTGATGGTGCCCTTATGGTGACATGGGTGCAGTCTATTGCACCCATAATACGTGGGAATTGGGTGATGGTGGTGAAGCCCTGCATCACTGCCTGCTGCTGTCATGCTTCCTGGGGGAAGGTGATGTACTGGTCCATGTGGGCCACCATGGTATTCAGGAACTGGCATAGGCACCTAGATGTGTCCAGCTGTGATATTCCCACAGTGTTGCCTGTTGGTGTCTGGAATGTCCCTGTTGCCAGGAAGCATAGTGCTGCTGTTACCTTCACCTCCACAGTGACTGGCTGCCTCCTGCAGGTGGCACTCTGCAGGTCTGCTCAGAGGTCATCGCATATCCTCTCTATGATGGCCTGGGGCAGTCGGTAGCATGCAATGCATTGTTCCTCCATCAGGTCCTGGTATGTCTTCCTTACCCTGTACAGCCGTGGTGCATGGCGTCTGCCAGGTCTGTGCCATCCTGGTTGCTGCCTGTTCCTTTGGTTCCATGCATTGTGTCACCTCCTATGCCTGTCCCAGCACTCCAGTAGTAGCACACCTAGCATTGCTACTGGTCCTTCCATTTTGTCTCTTTCCTTTCTCTCTTTGTCACAGTGCTGTGCTGCTGTGTCTCCAGCCTGCCTGTCTATGCTCCTTTATATACTGTGTATGTTGCACCTGCTCCCACCTGGTGTATGTTATGCCAGATGGTCTTGGTGTAAGTTGTGGCACTGCAGCTTCTAGAATCTTGCCCTGGCGTATCTCATCCATTTTCTTGGCGTATGTTCAGTTACGCGTTGATGTACCTGTGGGTATATCGCAACTGTGGCGTAAGTCGCATTTGGTGTACTTAGTTGTGTCATATCACATGTCGCATTGTAGAATAGCGTATGTCACATTTGCTTGATGTATTTGCGACTTGTGACATTTTCCTTGACTCATCTGCGTTGTGCTGTGGCGTATTGTTTCTAGAATCGGGCCCAATGTGTTACTGCAATCAAATACTAATAAATCCTTCTTCATCTCTTTTAGGAGAAAACTTTCTGATGCTGCGTGCTGTCATTGTTGCTTTCTCCAAATAACAATTTCAACATTATATTCCCCTGGCCAGCAGACACGCAACAAGTAGTATTATTCCATGACCATGACCATCATTACTGGACTGGAGGAGGATGAAGATAAAACCTGTGAAGAATTAATCAGACAATAAACCATTAATGAAATTTGCTTGCAAATGACCCCCCCAAAAAAATACTTACTGTCACTTGCTTGACAGTATTCCAACACCACAATTCCTCATCAATCACAGAAATGCGCACACCAGCTGCGACTATGTGACCTGTGACACAAAACAAAACAATGGGGTCGATTCCAAGATGGCCAGCGTGACTTGCACGCAGTTGTGAGTTACGCCAGTCACCTCTACACCAGGGGCCCTACGCCGCATTCCAGAAGAGGCAGGGTCCTGGTACTTGTGACATGCGAGATATGTCATGTGTGTGACAGTAGCCCACACATGGCTTATCGCAGCCACATGTCGCAAATTGCGGCAAGTGACAGGTGGCCCTTCGAAGCCCCCCAGCCCACCTCAGCAGACTCCAGGGGGCATCGGGGCTAGACATAATGCACAGTCATCCTGGGGGGGTGCACCAATATCAGACCCCCCCGGGATCCCTGATGATCTGGGGGTTGGAGAGCAGGGGTGTGCTGCAGGGGGCTAGGGGGTCCCTATGGCACCATCGCCGGGGCTCTGTGTGGTGGCATCTGATGGTGCCAGCCATCAGATGCCACACAGGACAGCTCTGAGCTGTCAGAGTTTCCCTATGCCACTGCAGCTTTTGGAATTGCAACTGCGGGTTATGACAGCAACCCACCTGGAATTGGGCTATGTGCATGTCGTAACCCGCAGTTGCACCAGGCATTGTGGGCTGCAGCATAAGTGGTGTCTGAACATTCAATTGTCACAGCCCGCAGACACACTGGCATACAGCACCTCTTGGAATGGCACCGGGCTATTGCATGGCGTAAGTCACTGGATCACGCATGGAGGTGGCATATCCCGCCTTACACTGGCATAGCCTGACTTGGAATCGGGCCCAATGATTACATGTCTGTATATATATATATATATATATATATATATATATATATATGTGTATATATACATATATATATATATATATATATAAAACAAATATAATATATATATATTTTATATATATATAGCAGTTAACGTCAGGTTCTGTGGAAAACGATGGTGCCAGGTAGGTACATTAATCAGCTTACCAAGGGTAGTATTAGTGTACAGACAAAGGGCATCCTTCCTGTTGGGGTCAGTGCAGCACACTTTGGGCAACCAACAGTGTTCTCAGTCTCATCATCTTGGACGGTTAACTCAATGGTCAGGTTATCCTTCCAGCACACCATTTGGCAAGGCACTGCATCATCCCAGTCAGGTCAACAGCAGCATTACATGTAATTCCAACAGGAGCAGCAAGGCACTAAGTTCTTAATGGAGTGTGGAGTGTGGAGACTTTTCATTCCATGTTATGGTCTCATTTCTCTTTGTCTGGAGTGGGGAATTTTCTGGACACAAAACAGTAGCATTTTGGGGATGCACATTAATTCTGGGGACTGTGTGGCAGCACTGCACGCCTGACCGAGAGCGCCTTTAATTAATTCCCTTCTTTATTATATTCCAACTTAATAATGTCTATTTCCAAAAATAAATAATTTTAGTGGTCTCAGTAATGTTTTATTTCTGTTTTGCAATAACATGTGCTAAACAGCATGTGTGCAGTGCACTGTCATGTGCAGACACTGTCCAGCTCCTTGAAAACATGTATGATGACTTGTTCCACTGTTTATGGTATAAAGACTAAAGATAAGAATATATGGGGCTGGATATTCAAACTGCGCCATTCTGAGGCCAACCCTTGCGCTGCACAAAATAGTTGCGCAGGGGTGTGGCCCAGGTGATATTCAAAGGAGTTGCGCTATTGAGCAACTCCTTTGAATATCACCCCCCAGCCACAGCCACTGTGCATGGTGCAGTGAAACTTGTGCCACTGCAAGTTGTCAGAGTGGAGCATTCAACTTGCGGTGGCCAAGTACCATTGTGCCATGCACAAAATCACGATATTCAAAAGGTGACATGCAAATGGGGCCATAATTCATGCAAGGCACAGGGGGGGCCATTTGCATCTGATTATGGCCCCATTTGCATGCCATTAGCATGTAGGTGCGCCGATCCCCGAGGACTTGCACTGGCCGCCCTGCCAGGCAGCAGCCATCGGGGACCGACGCACCCTGCAGCCTGATCGCGGGCAGCAATGTGGCTCCTCCACCTCACTCCAAACATCTCCCTGGTGGTCCGTGGACCGGCGTGTCTTGATCGCGGGCAGAATGTAAATGAACCCCCAACATGTTCCTAGTGCCCGATCGTGGGCAGAATGTGAAATGAACCCCGAACATGTTTCCCAATTATCGATCGTGGGGCAGAATGTAAATTGACACCCCGCAAACATCTCCCTGGTGGCTAGTGTCCCCCACCCACCACCACGCAAGCCCACCACCCGCTCCCCGGCGGCGGCGGCGGCAGCATCCACCGCCTGCCACCCGCACCGCCCACCGACTGACAGCCTGGTAGAACTGCGCCCATTGGTGCAGGCAAGAGCCAATGGGCATGCAGCCATACCGTTCATGACAGTCAGATTTATCAGATGATCATTCACCGATCTGGACTTATCATGTCTGATATGGGCTACTGCCCGTGGCTCTTGCTCACCAATGGCGTCGCTCTGAGCAATCCGGCCGATTGAAGCAGCGGCTGGTGGGTGGCATGCTGCCGCCTGCCGGCTGCCGGAGGACGGGGTGGTGGGGCTTCGTGGGTGGGTGGGTGGGGACACTAGCCACCAGGGAGATGTTTGGGCGAGGGGGTGTCAATTTACATTCTGCCCGTGATCGGGCATTACGGTCCACTGGACCACCAGGGAGATGTTCGGGGGGGTTCATTTCACATTCTGCCCGTGATCGGGCACTAGGAACATGTTCAGGGGGTTCATTTCACATTCTGCCCACGATCGGGCACTAGGAACATGTTCGGGGGGTTCATTTTACATTCTGCCCGTGATCGGGCACTAGGAACATGTTCAGGGGGGTTCATTTTACATTCTGCCCGCGATCGGGCACTAGGAACATGTTCGGGGTTCATTTTACATTCTGCCCACAATCGGGCACTAGAAACATGTTGGGGTTCATTTTACATTCTGCCCGTGATCGGGCATTACGGTCCACTGGACCACCAGGAGATGTTCGGGGGTTCATTTCACATTCTGCCTGCGATCGGGCATTTCGGTCCACTGGACCACCAGGGATGTGAACGGGAGGGGAGCCACATTGATGCCCGCGATCGGGCTGGTGGGGGGGGAGTACACTATGCCCACGATCGGGCTGGGGGCACAGGGACTGAGTTGGGGGCCAGCCACAGGTGGCAGCTGCTGTGTTGCGTCCTGCAATACAGCAGCTCACCTGTGGGTGGCCCTCTAACCTTTTTTTTTTGGCTCAAGGTCCTGCAGGCTCAGGTTGGGGGTTGCGCCTGCACAACTCTGCACAGCCTGGCTGAATATCGGGCTGTGCAGTTTATGCATGGTTCCTCCCCCTCCTGTTGAGCATGCATTCATTTGCATTGCGCTGTTGCTCAGCCTGTTTTCAGTGGCGCAACTGCCTCCTGCTGAATATCGCAGAATGGCGCAATCTAGGACTTGAGCATGTGCAACCCTGTTGAGCATGGCGCAACCCTTTTGAATATCTGGCCCATAACGTATAGTTTATTTGTACCATCGTCACCAGTGAACAAAGTCATGTAATATGTTTCCAGAGGGCTTGGCGGGCAGTGTGCACCTCACAGTGCACACATGCGGTTTAGCAGATCATAGCACTGCTCACTTCTGCTTTTCAACAAACCCTTCCTGACAGAAATGAAATATTGCTGAGGCACCCAACTTATTTCATGGTGAACAGACATTATTAAGTCAGAATATAACAGGTCCAGTCCACTACCATGCTGTGCTAACACTGGGGACGGGCAGGGCACTGGTGGAGAGCAGCTGGCTGCAAAACTGCCACTGCCAGTCTAAATCAGAAAGCCTGCACTCCAGACCAAAAAAAACGCAAAGAAGAAATATTCACTGCTGTGAATTTCTTGATGGAAAAACAAGACACACAAAAATGACCCCTGTGCTTCAGCGCTTAGACCTTCAATATGAGGCCCCCAAAAGAAGGCCTAACCACCAAAACACAGGGGTCATTTCTGTGCTTTGTTTTGCCATCAATACATTTGCAGTAGCAGACTGTGAACATTTTTTCTTTGCATTTTTTGCTCTGAAGTGCTGGCTTTCTGGTTTAGACCGGCAATGGCAGTTTTTCAGCTAGCTGCTCTCCACCAGCACCCGAGCTGTTATATTCTGGCTTAATAATGTCTGTTCACCATGAAATATTTTAGGTGCCTCAGCAATATTTCATTTCTGTCGGGTAGGGTTTGTTGAAAAGCAGGAGTGGGCAGTGCTATGCTCTGCTAAACCTCATGTGTGCACTGTGAGGTGCACACTGCCCACCAAGCACTCTGAACACATATTATATGACTTGGTCTGCTGTTGATGCTACAAATGAAATATGCGTTATATATCAAATCAAATCAATAATTATTTGTAGTGCACTCTTCAAAGTACCAAAGCGCAAATACATAACAAGGATAACATACATCAATAATAAATAGAAATATAAAAACATTTAAAAGGCAACAGGATAAACTTCTTCAAAAGCTAATTTGAATAAGTAGCTCTTCAATGAAGCCTTAAATGACTCTGTGGACAGGCACTCTCTAATCCGACGAGGTAGAGAATTCCACAGGGTTGGGGCCACAAAAGAAAAAGCTCTGGCCCTGGATCACTGAAGATGAACCCTGGGAATCTCTAGCAATCCCTCGTCAGCAGAACAGAGTGGGCGGAGAGGACGGTAAGGCCGAAGGAGATCTTGCAAGTAGCCCGGTCCCAGTCCATGTAGGGTCTTATACGTCAGCAACGCGACCTTAAAGGTGATCCTCCATTGCACCAGCAGCCAGTGCAGTTCGCGCAGCACAGGTGTGATATGGCAAGTTCTTGGTAACCCAGTCAACAACCTGGCTGCAGCATTCTGCACCAGCTGCAGGCGACGGAGATGCATGAAAAAAGGAACACAATCTTTATTCTTTATACCATAAACAGTGGAACAAGTCATCACATATATGTTTGCAAGAAGCTGGACAGTGTGTGCACATGACAGTGCACTGCACACATGCTGTTTAGCAGAGTATTATTGTACTGCTCTGTCCTGCTTTTTAACAAACACTCCACAGCAGAAAGGAAACATTACTGAGGCACCAAAAATATTTCAGGGTAAACAGACATTGTTAAGTAGTAATATAACAGGGTCACAAGAAGCATGTTGCACTATGTGGACGGCTGTTGGTACACTGTAGCTGGCTCCAAAAGTGCAAGGCAAACCCACAAAATCACCACTCGATATGAACACATGCCAAGAAAAACTGTTCAATGCTACTGCAACTTTATTGATGGCAAAACAAGGCACACACAAATGCCCACTGAGCTTTGGTGCTTAGGCCTTCCTTAGGGGGCACACTAATGAAGGTCTAACCACCAAAGCGCAAGGGTCATTACTGTGTGCCTTGTTTTGTCATAATTACATTTGCACTAGCAGTGAAAATATTTTATTGGCATCCATTCATGTGGAGTTATGGGTTTCTGGTTTTGTTAAGTTGGAATATAATGAGGGCAAGGACAACCCTTTTTTACTTAATTTTATTTCAGCTGATTTTGGACATGGTTATCACCATTTTCGGGAGTTAAACAAGGTTATGCAAAACAAAAACAGAACACAAACTTAACATTTTTATACACATAATGGTGCTCAATGGCAGGGGTGGACAAAGAACAACAAAAATGGATAGTAAAACCTGTGTCAGATTACCTAAAGGTATGCAAAACAAATGGCAGTAGGAACTAGGGAGGGATGGGGGACAGGGAATACTGGGATGTATTGGGGACCATCACATAAAAATGAAGTCAGAAAAGGGCTGTACAAAGGAGAGGAACTAAAATGCTGAAGGGTATACACCAGAATGAAGCCAGGCGAAGATACACTAAAGGACATTGCATACAAACAGAAGGAAAGGGGAGGGGGTGCAGGATAGAAACTATTAAGTACAGAAATGGACTCAACAACAGGGTAGACACATCCAAAAGACCAGAACAAAAGATGTGCATGAAAAAAGGAACACAATTTTAAGACAGAGAGCGGAAGGATCAGGGGCAAGATAGGGATATATTTTTTCACACAGAGGGTGGTGGTGGGGGTGCAAGCCAGGACAAACTAAAAATCTAATAGTCAATGTTATGGTGGGACAGCAGCAGTTGGAGCATCCCCATTATTTGCAGTTGGTGGCCCTCAATGCTTTCCAACCGCTGCTCAACGTTGGTGAGCCAGTGGTTTGCAATATCCACCGAGCTCCACAGCATGGCCAAATCAGCCTGAGTGGCAGGCAGTTCAAAAGGGTTGCTACCCTCAGCAGGAAGTGCTGCAACTTGTGGTGGTTGTGGTGGTGGAGCAGCAGATTCTGCCGTGGCCCTCCCCCACTTCATGCTATGCGCAGGTGGACACCGTTCTGCCACCTCTGCCACAGCAGGGCCAGCAGATGCATTGCTGGCCTGTTCGGTGACCACAGCCTGCCACTCTTAGTGGTGATGATTCTGCATATGGGTGCACTGATCTCCTGTACACAGGTGACTTCCTCAGGTGCCACGGTGGACATCAACACCGCAAAGCTTGCATCTCACTACGCTGCTGTCCCCCCGTGATGTATCAAAAAAAGCCAAAACTAAGGAGGTGCAGGAAGGATCAGGCACAGGTGGGGGGGTCCAGATGTTGTGGGAGCCAGGGGCTGCAGCTGTACAGTTGGGGCTGGGGGTGCAGACACCTGCTGTTGCATTTCCTGCTGTGACTCCTCCTCCTTCCTCACTTCTTGCTGCTGCTGAGACGCTGCCTAGGGGACATGGGTGCTGTTGCTGGCACTGGTGGGGCACTGGTAGGTGATGCGAAGGGTGGTGGTTCCATGGCAGCAGCACCAACTCCCATATGTATGCGAACACCCACCATGCATGCGAACGCCCACCTGATTGCCGCCAAGTCGAACAAACCCCCTAGAGCATCTCTCACCCTCCATTGTGGAATCGGTAAAACTGTCCTCCACACCACAACAACACACACATGCGCGCGCACGCACACACACACGCACCCACACAATTAATAAAACAAATACTACTAAACACAAATACTGTAAAAACACAAATCCAGACAACAAATGAAATACTCAAGCAAAATCACCTATATAGCCAAAAAAAAATAAAAGATTCAAATTGTTTTTTTCCAAAGCTTCTCCTTTCTCACTAGAAATTCTCCTACACACACCCTCTTTCTCCTCATGCAAGGCAAAAGTGAAACTCTCTTCCAAGCATGAGTCACTTCCTGCCTGCCTGACTAAAGCATGTGACTTACACTAGTGCAAGCCATGTGATGTGTGGGGGCTGCCAGTAGACTTCTCCCTCCACCTTAAAACGAATTAAGGCGGAGCGAAGAATGCAAAGTCATAATTACAATGCGAAGTGGCAAAGTGATGCTTTAAAATGGGCATGTCACATTGCGGAATGATAACGTGAAGTGGCCACTTCACGGCCACTTTGCGGGCGGAATTTTACTTTGCTGCATCTCTAGTGGTAGCCCAACATGGGAGAATATCCCCAGCAAAGCATCTGCCACTTTGTCCACCTTAGTGGAGGGCAGCGCAATGGCTTCGGGATAGCAGGTAGCATAATCAATAACTGTCAATATATACCTTTTCTCCAAGGAACTTGGGGTATTCAAAGGACCCACAATATCCATTCCAACCTTCTGGAATGGCTACTTCATAAGTGGTAAGGGAATCAGGGCAGCCTTGGCTCCGCTTCCGGCCTTCCCTATTTCCTGACACCGATGACAGAATTTACAGTATTCCTTCACCTGCTTGGTAGTATTGGGCCAATAGAAATTGTGGGCTAAGCACTGCGTAGTGTGAGCAATGCCCAATTATACAATGGCAAGAACATTTCCTGGACTCTGATTGGTCAGTATGTCCCTGGCACAGTGAGGTTATCCCAGCACAACCTCACTGTATTGATTTGGATGACCATTTGCTCTTTGCTTTAGATGACCTTTTGCTTTTCTCTTAAGAAACAAATTTATATTGCCACACTAAAAATCTACTAAAAACATTTTTTTTTTTTGTATAACAACGAGCCATTGTATAATTACAATCACTTCTGGGATGTTGAATGCACTTGGCCTGCGGCCTCGTGCCCAACCACCCAGGTGTGAGGTTATCCCAGCACAACCCACACCCTCTCATGCATTATTGCTTAAATGTCCAGACATGGGAATATCATGAGCTACCTTGAGCAATAATCCACGATACACCTGGGGAACAACAAGCTGCCTGCCCATCACCCCTCCCTCTGTCCTGATGTCTTGTGTGTATAGTAGTCCATTTTCTCAATACACTATGCTTTCCATCACCTCCTTGGGTCCCATTAGACTCTGCACAGGCCCTCAGCTTCTCTAAGTTAGGGTCTGTCGGTTGTGCTGCTGCTAAGTCTTCCAACTTACCCAGAGCATGGGGCATGCCCCCATCAGTTCCCAGGCTGAGGTCCATAGCTGTGGCAGTAGGGGACTCAGTATTACAACCTTCCCCCTCCCTTGGGCTATGGGTCACCCCTCCCTCCTGAAAGCAACCTTCAGTAGCAGTTGGGTTAACTGCTACTAGGGGAAGTTCCATCCCCCCATTATTCCCCTCTTTTACAAGTGCTACAGGTTGGCTGGCCTGTCTCCCAAAGTCTCCTGTCTGAATTTCTGTGGGGTCCCGAGGATCACAGGAGCATCTATTCTTCTGGCTCCTGGTCACAGCACAAACCACTCCCTGTGAAGCATCATTCCCCACAATAGCATTCATAACAAGTTTTTCAGCTACATCCACTTTCCTTACCCCTTCACCTGCATCTCCCCAATCCAGGGTAACACTGGCTAATGGGTAGGTTTTTCTTTCCCCTGTGTAATCTTTCACAGAGACAAACTGATTTGGCAGTATCTGTTCAGAGCCCACCAAATCCCCTTTTGCTAAGATAAGAGATGCTCCTGTATCCCTCAGCCCCCTAGTTTGTACCCCATTCACCGTGACTAGGTGAAAGTGCCCCCTCATATTGTCAGGGAGAGCCTCAGCTATACAGTGGGCTATTGTCTCCAATTGCATAGGCCCTTTTACATTCTGGGCTTTCTTAGGACATTGTCTAGACAGATGGCCTATCTGATGACAATACCAGCAGTCATCATGTTTCTTGTCCCCAACCTCCCTTTTGGGCACCTGGGGATTCCCTTCTTTTTGCAGGGGCCCTGTGTGTTTTTGGTTGTCCAAAATGCCCACTTTCCCTTTCACCCCTGAATTCCCCTTGGGAGCAGTCCTGCTTCAAGCATAGCAATCCGCCAGCTCCGTAGCCTCTTTGGCACACTTAGGATCTCTGTCCTCTAGCCAAAGCTTCAAGTCAGGTGAGCAAATCCAATAAAACTGTTCAAGCAATACCACCCCTTCAATAGCTTCAACAGAATTTGCTTTCACCCCTTCCCACCAATGTTTTAAATACTGATGCTGTTTTGTGGCTACCTCCTCAAAGCTCATCTCTGGCCCCATTTAGAGTTTCCGGAACTTTGCTCTGTTTGCATCAGGGTTCAGATCATATTTTTTTAATAAAGCAGTTTTTAACTTGTCAAAATCTTTACTTTCAATATTGTCCATCCACCCCAATGCTTCCCTCCCCTTGCCAGTAAGTAGTGGAGACAGGTAAACGCTCCCGGTCTCTTTTGGCAGATTGGCCTGGATACAGACCTTTTCAAATGAATTTAAAAACATGTCCATATCCTCTCCCTCTTTAAACTCAGCAATTAATTTTGAATTTAACTTGTACCCAAGTCCTGGAATTTCAGACCCACCCTCACCACTTACCTGCTCAGGGGTTGTTGTTAGTTGGAGCGTCAGCTTTTTCAGCTCATGTTCCCTCTGGCACTGCCATTCGTCAGCCTCTGCTTCCAACTGTCCCTGTCAGTCGTTGGCCTCTCTCTGTTGCTGTCATTCCACTATTTCCATTTCAAACCTTTTTTGCTTATTCTCAATCCTTTTCTGCTCATTCTCAAGCTGTTTCTCCTGTATCCGTAGCCTTCTCCACTCCAGCCTTTGGTCCATAGATGGCTCCTTCTCCTCTAGGCTCTGGACCTCCGAAGTCACCACCACTGGCACTAAGTGGGGTGGCACTTCCTCCATCTCAACTGCCAGAAGGGCATCCATGAGTTACCTTTTAATTTTGTTTTCACTAACGAAGCCCTTATCCCCACAGATCTTCCTCAGTTGTTCCAAGTTCATATTGCTGTACTGAACAGACATTCATTTATCTATACTACTCTGCTCAAACAAAAATTCAAACAGGATAGGGTCTATTGTCTGCAAACAAACTTATTTTTCCCCTTTCCAAATTCTGCCTTTGATTGTGCGATGGTTTTGCAAGATCGTTCAAAATCCCAGTACCTGGTGTCATAAACCCACTCAGCAGGTCAGCCCTCTACTCCCAAAGTGCCAACCTCCTAGCGCAGTCTTGTGAACAGTTAACAGAAACAGGGTAACCCTCCCTCCTGTCTGTTTTTGTGGGTTCGAAAACCTTTGGTCTCAAGTCTTGGAGGGATTCAATCTGTGAACCTCTTGTTAGCGTACCCAATGTGCAGGCTCAGATAATTCTGTCTTCGGGGGGCCAGATATCTTTGCCTACAGGCAGCTAACCAGGTGTACAGAAATGAACCCTTAAAAACTGTAATAAAAGACCTCAGATTAAAGCGCTTAACTTTTTCCAGTTTGGTATCACCATTCAAGCTTATGCACAGTGTCTGCTGTAACCATATATACTTCACTTGTAAAGGAAAGAAATCAAAGACAGACCAAATAGGCTCTAAAACAGAGTTTTACTAAAATAGATAAAAATATGTAAAACATAAAATACAGAACCAATATCACAAGAACCATGCAATCTTTTAAAATAAGGTTTTAACAGTGCAATTCCTACTGCAGTACTTAGATTTGTCTCTCTCTCTCTAAATACCTGCTTAAAGTGCTCAAAGATGTTTCTTTGTCAGAGTGTAGATAAGAGTGTGTCCTCTGAAGGAAAACAGAATATTGTTTAAAAGCTGGCTTTGCCCACCTCTTTGTATGAGGTCACCTAGCTCCTCCCTGTCAGAATATATAAAAAAAATGTATCTATACAAAAACAGGATGTCTTTTTCCCAGAAGGTAAATTAATATTCTGTGATCTCAGCACAACTCATTTTCTTTTTCAAATGACATTTCTTTGATCTTTTGATCCGCTTCCCCTTCCCAGGACATCAAAGCATCTTTTATGACTTCGTGCTAAAATGTCATAACCTGCTCTTCTTCCTCTAAGTGTTATAAAAGTTTATGATCTATCTTGGCAGTTAGGTATCTTCTAGCCTGTAATTAGCTTCTGGCCTTCCAGGTAACACCTAGTATCTAAAACCTGTGTATGTGTGTGTGTGTGTGTGATCTCACATGCTGTTTCAGCATCTCTTATGACACATTTTTATATTACAAAAAATGATACAGTTATCAGAACCAGCTGTCCAAGTGTCACAATTCCTCCCAACCTAGACTGAATTTGGGGGCTCTATCCCCTGCATGGGATGAGCTTCCCAAATCAGTTCACTTCTCATAGACCCTAGACAGCCCATCTGAGTTCTGATTTTTGGCTTCAGCCATACGTAATATTGTCATATCATACCCTTGCAAAGCAAGACTCCACCTTAGCAATCTACCATTGTTATTTTCCATCTGAGTCAGCCAAACCAGGGGGTTGTGGTCAATCTGCACCACAAAATGCTGCCCATACAAGTATGGTTCCAACTTCTTTAGGGCCCACATTATGGCAAGACACTCTTTTTCCACCGTGGAGTATGCCTGCTCCCTGGGAAGTAATTTCCTACTCAGGTACACCACTGGGTAATGTGTCCCCTGGCTGGATGTCTGACTCAGTACTGCCCCAATACCCACATGTGAGGCGTCAGTCTGAATTATAAGGGTTTTGCTATAGTCAGGACTTGTCAAAACAGGAGCACTGCACAGTTCCTTTTTTAGTTTGGAAAAGGCTTCCTCACAGGCTGGGCCCCAGGTAATTTTCTTGGGCATCCTTTTCTTTGTCAGGTCAGATAGGGGAACAACCAGGGCACTGTAATTGGGTACAAATTTCCTGTAGTACCCTGCTGTCCCTAGAAAACTCCAGACCTGCTTCTGTGTTTCTGGTCTGGGCCATGCCTGGATTACCTCTATTTTTATTTGGTTAGGTCAGAGCTGTCCCCAGCCTACCACATGCCTGAGGTATGTCACTTCTCCCATGGCCACCTGGCACTTTCCAGCTTTGACAGTGAGCTCGGCCCTCTGTATCCTGCCCAGCACTTCCCTAAGGTGGGATAGGTGTTCCTCCCAGCTGGTACTAAAGATGACAATGTCATCCAGGTACGGCACGGCGTACTCCTCAGCACCATTTAACACCTGGTTCACCAACCTTTGGAAAGTGGCCGGGGGTGTTCTTCATTCCAAAAGACATTACTTTAAACTTAAATAAGCCTATTGGAATGATGAAGGCCGACCTCTCCCTAGCTCTGTCTGTCAGCTCTACCTGCCAATACCCCTTTGTCAGGTCAGTCGTCGTAAGGTAGGTCATCCCCCCAACTTGTCCAGGAGTTTGTCCATCCGGGACATCGGGTGGGCATCTGACTTCATGACTGCATTCAGTCCATGATAGTTGACACAGAAATTAGTAGAGCAATCTGGCTTAGGCACAAGGACTACGGGTGAGGCCCAGGGGCTGTGGGATCTCTGGATTACCCCTAAATCCAGCATCTCCTCCACTTCCCTCCTAATGTCCTTTTGGACAGCCTCTGACACCCAATATGCTGTCCGCCATATGGGTGTCTGTGTCCCTGTCTCCACATCTTGCATCACTAAGGGGGTTAGTCCAGGCTTGACACTAAACAATGGTGCAAAGTCTGCTAAAACCTCTCTTACTTTCTGGATCTGGTCTGGACCCAGCTGGGGAGACAAGTTTACTGCCTCCACAGAGGACTCCCACTTACTTTCTTCCAGCAAATCCAGAAGGGGGTCCCCTTCATCCATCCCCTCCCTATGACTACACATTGCAAACACCATGTCAGCCCTGTTTGCATATGGCTTCATCATGTTGACATGTTACAACCTTTCTGTCTGTCTTCAGTCAGGTAACTCCACAATGTAGTTTACGTCATTTACCATCCTAACCACTTTGTACGGTCCTGCCCACTCAGCCTGCAGCTTGTCTTTCCAGACTGGAATAAGGACCATAACTTCCTGATCCACCATGTATGAGCTAGCTCTGGCTCTGTGGTCGTACCACCCTTTTTGTCTCTGTTGAGCAGCTGCCAGGTTGCTCTCGGCTGTCCCCATAAGCTCCTTCAGCCTTTCCCTAATCCTAAGGACATAATCCACAATGGGAATTCCCTTTGTGGCATGCTTGCCTTCCCAATCCTCCCGGATCAAGTCTAGGGGCCCATGTACCCGGCATCCATATAAGAGTTTGAAGGGGAAAAATCCTGTCGACTCTTGGGGCACCTTTCTGTATGCAAACAACAGGTGGGGAAGGTATTTCTCCCAGTCCCTCCCAACCTGTTCAGCAAACGCCAGGAGCATTGACTTTACGGTACCATTGAATCTTCCCATGAGCTCTCTCTAAATACCTGCTTAAAGTGCTCAAAGATGTTTCTTTGTCAGAGTGTAGATAAGAGTGTGTCCTCTGAAGGAAAACAGAATATTGTTTAAAAGCTGGCTTTGCCCACCTCTTTGCATGAGGTCACCTAGCTCCCCCCCTATCAGAATATGTATAAAAAATATATCTATACAAAAACAGGATGTCTTTTTCCCAGAAGGTAAATTAATATTCTGTGATCTCAGCACAACTCATTTTCTTTGTCAAGTGACATTTCTTTGATCTTTTGATCCGCTTCCCCTGCCCAGGACATCAAAGCATCTTTTATGACTTCACACTAAAGCATCATAACCTGTGCATCTTCCTCTAAGCGTTATAAAAGTTTATGATCTATCTTGGCAGTTAGGTACCTTCTAGCCTGTAATTAGCTTCTGGCTTCCAAGTAACACCTAGTATCTAAAACCTGTGTGTGTGTATGTGTGTGTGATCTCACATAATGTTTCAGTATCTCTCATAACACATTTTTATATTACAAAAAATGATACAGTGATCAGAACCAGCTGCCCAAGTGTCACACCTGGCACCAAATCTATCATGCGCTCCTGACCCCCTAACCCCGGGCAACTGACAGGACCTCCTGTTTGCAGAGAGGATCTCCCTATTCAGGAGCTGGAGTAAGGGTTCAGGAAGACTTCTCAACCTTCTTTTTCCCAGTGGGAGGGTGGATTCTGTAGTTTTGAGTTCCCTTGACTCTGCACTACTTTCAGTATTTGAATCCCACCATGGCCACTGGCTACGTCTTGCCTAGGTAGTTTTATATGATAGCCGAGTGGATTCTATTTTTTTTAGGCACACAGTCTTTCAAAATCCTTCCATTTAAATGTTAAATCACACAATCACACCCCAGACAGACTTGATAAGAAAATCATAAAAGTTT
Source organism: Neoceratodus forsteri (assembly GCA_016271365.2). Lineage (NCBI taxonomy): Eukaryota > Metazoa > Chordata > Ceratodontiformes > Ceratodontidae > Neoceratodus > Neoceratodus forsteri. The sequence continues at coordinate 519,183,375 of CM028137.1, forward strand.
ACTTAAAATAAAAGCAATACAGAAAAGTCTACAGTTTGGAAGAACTTTGAAATGCAAACAATAAGAAAAGTAAAATTGGATGGTTTACAGAAAACACTAGATACTGTTTTCTAAACTATACCTTGTTTTGATGTTAAAGTTCAGTCAAGATTTCAAATGTCCTGGTACAGATGACAGTTCATTAGGCAATAGAATGTGTAGCAAGTCCTTGATCCAAGTCTCTGGATGTCCTTTTAAAAAGTATTCAGAAGTTGCATCGGTGCAAAGTCTTGGTTTCTGAAATTCTGATTTAAAAATCAGAATTTTCTGTTCAGTATGTGTCAAGTCAAACTTTCCACACACTCAGAACTGGGTTTTGAGAATTTCCCAGACCTACACATATACTTTCTGGTGTAAAAGTATATGCCAGTTGGACAGATTATTCTGCCTTCCAACTTAAACATTTCAACTGCTCTGCATTCGAAGTGTGTCAGGCATACTTGAAGGTCATTTTAGGACACACCCTCCTTATTTCTCTGGGATGGGGTTAATGACTTCAGGACAATACAGATATTAGGGTGCAACAATTTAGCTTTCCCTGTAGGTGTCACTGTGGTTCCATGTCAATCCCAGTAACATCTAGTGCATGCATTTGGTTTTACCTCTGACCCTTAGGTCATTACATTACCCTTTCCCTGTCATGGAAAGCCACAGTAGAATTTTTTATGCCTTCCTGGGGTTATATACCTGTCTCCATTGTCCTGAAATATAACAGGTCTACACTAGCCTTTATAGAAATAACAGTTATTTTGTAGATATCTATTAAAGGGACAGTGTCTGAATTCCAGAGTACATTACATCATATACAATATGAACCCACATAAATGGATATCAGCCTATCATGCAACACCCACCACCACCAGTGCCATTCTTGCAGCAGCCACCTGCTCTACTGTCACCTCCACCACTGCAGCCACTGTGACTACTGTTACTTTACCCATGGCACATCACCTAATGTCCCTGTGACTGACGATGTGACCTGTGACTATGGACATTCTCAGTGTGTTGACCCAACGCAGTGCTCAATATCATGTCTGCAGTGCTATGTGTGTGGTGTGGTGGAGTGAGGGTGCCACAGGTAGCTTGTGTTGTGTTAGTAACAGCTCTGTGTCACTCACTGAGGTGTACTGTATATGGCACAACAACTTCAAAGAGGAGTTGATAATGTAAATTTCAATGCTTCTAACCTATCCTTTTAAAAAAAAAACACCTTTCCAAGCCGAAAACTGAACAACGAATAACTAAATTCCTGGGACCTGAATACTGAGTATTAGGACAAATATTCAGAAAAAAAGGAGTTTGTACAGTCCTGATTTCCAAATTTTGGACATTTCAGCATTTTCTGCAAGAGAAAATGACATTGGAAATGTTTAGTGCATTTAGTTAATGAGTAGCTGAGAGTATGATGTCTTTAACTAATGAAATCCTCTGACTGTAACATAATTAACTAGTGACATATTTTGATTGGGACATTTACTAGTGATATCTTGATATATTTTAAGTTAAGTAAAATATATCACTTGTATGGGTAATTTAATCTCCGCTAAGGGATCTTCCTTCATTCCTTGAGCTTCCTATCTATTTGTGTTTGCTTTCTGGTTTGGATGCAGTTCTAAAGCTGTTGGGCTAAGTCATCAAAACATCTACAGGTGCAATTTGGTTGCTGCTTACATTTGAAAAAAAAATGTTGGCTAAAAAATGCTTGTCTAGAATTTGTAGAGTCACCACCAGAATTTGAGGTTTGGTTGTCAACTGTTGTGCTGGAATGTGACAGGAGCTGGAATGTACAACATGCATTTGGAATGCTGGACAGCAACATCACCCCCAGAATACCTCCCAACCCAGGAACAGGTGTCCCAAACTGCAGGAGTGCCCATAGGCCTTCCAGAATGTGCTTCCTTCACCCTCAACCTTGAATAGGTGCCATGACCCTAAACATTCCCAACCTACCAAAACAGGTGCCCCAACCACTGGACTACCCCTGATCCAGTGGAGAAGGCTTCCCCACACTCCACAACCTGCCAGAATAGGTTCACCCCCTCCAAAAAAATCTCTGATCCAATGGAACACGTGCCCAAACACTGTAAGAACTCCCAGACCTGAAAGAATGGGCTTCTTCACAACCTAATCTACTGAAATAGGAGTCCCGACCAGTAGAATAACCCTGACCTGCTAGAACAGGTGTCCCTACCCCTGAAATCCTCCAGATCAATATAATAAGCTTCCCCATACCTCCTGTTCTGCCATTATAGGTGCCCAAATCCCCAGAATATCCCAGTTCCCCTGAAACAGATACCTCACCCCAAGAATGTCCATTCCGGTGGGTCATCATGGTGGTTTTGGCAGGTAAGGGGACTTTCTGGTGAGTTGGTGGCATTTTAGTGATTGAGGCACTTATTTTTGTAGGTCAGGATGCATAGACAAGGTACCTTTTCGCAGGCCAGGAGTATTCTGGGTGTTGGGGCATCTATTCTGTAGTTTAGGGAGCTTTCTGAGGATCAGGATACTTATTCAGACAGGTTAGGGTGCTTGTTTAGGTACCAGTTCTAGTGGTTCTATGAGCATTTCATGGATCAGAAATGTCATCCCAGAATACTGGAGGGCATTCCAAGGGTTGTACAATGGTCTGTCATTCTGGATTAAAGTACATTTTTCACATTCTGATTCCAGGCAAATTCTAGTGTTCTAGTTTGTATTGAAATATCAGAATTTGCTATCGAAAACAGTTCCAGTGATGTCCCTTGAGACCCCTGGCAGGCATTTTTCTGTCTCCCCCCCAAAAATAAAGTGTTTTAAAATATTGCAATAGTTAACAAATTGCTCATGAAAAAATTTGAATATCTGTCCCTTTTTATGTTTGGATCTTTCTCGGCATTTGATTAGTCTTATCAAGTTTTCTACTTCCAATACAATGCAATCCCAAGAACTTAAACTGTCATGAATACAGCAGGCTATAGGAGGACAGGACTGCAGCCCATAACACAGATTTTGGATTGTTCTCTGGAAAGGCACCACCAGACTGAAGGCTTGAAAAGGGAACTGTGGGTATGGTAATGAATATGAATGACAGATGTGTACGCTATTCACTCCTTTGGGAACCCAGGACACACTTAATTATGTCTGATTCATGACTCTGTTCTTCCTCACAATTGGAAGGGTCAGCATTTGCCCCTTAATGTTGTGATGGCAAAGGTTAACAGCATAGCTCTGCTCTCCACTGTGGTTCAGTGAGCTCTACCTGCTAAAATGCTGTTCTGGGTGACCAGTGATTTGGAGGTAATAGCAGGAGAGGAATGTGTCCTTACACCCTGTATTCATATCTGAGGGATTCCTTATAGATGAGTATATGGCAACAACTGCTAAAGCAAAGCAGCCATTAACAGTGATATTTAACAGAGATGGAAGGTGCAACACCTTGAGCCTTAATTCAGGTCCTATCAATTATGCATAAGGGTTTCTTTCACTTGTTTTTCATGCAGTTGTACAGCATGATTAGAAATCTGGCCATGTTTCCCAAGTCCTCAGTGGCAATGCAGTTGAAGTTGGTCATCTATTTACAGAAAGGGTCTATTAACAACCTATGAGTTGTTTCAAGAGCTAGTAGTGCCAAAACCAGAAGACAGAAAATGCTATTAATATTTAAAGAGCAGCTGACACCTTTGGAAAACTTTTGAAAACATAATATTTAGACACATTTCAGCTTGTATTTCATAAACCTTCCGTCGGTTTCCCCTCTCCCTTACTAACTACTAAAGAAAGTCCCTCAAAAACAAGATCTTTATCCCTTAGAGTTCATCTGCCTTTATAGCTTATTCTGTAGATGAAATTATAATGTTCTGTTGTGACATCACAGTCTGTTGCCATGGGAGTAATTGTGATGCCACAATCAGATTATTATGACAACAGGGACCAGATATTCAAAACTTTGCTCAGTTGGCAAAGTGATTGCACTGTTTGCGCAAGGATTGTGCCCAATGTGCAATATTCAAAGGGAGAATAATGTATGCGGAGTATAGAAGGAGGGGAGGGGACAAGATTACTCACACAATGCAATGTTCAGTATGGTAGCACCGTGCAAAGGAATAGTGCAGGCCACTTTGCACAACTCTTACTGTGTACAAAACCCTGACTTGCTCTGTGCAATCCAAGTGGTTGTTGGAGCCATTGCAGCCAACAACCAAGTTGGCAGTTAGGTGAGCACACCCACCCCTGGTGCCTAGTGGCACCCACGTCCACCAATCACCATCGCCCATAAAGTAAAAAATGTCCCTGGTGTCCAGTTGTTCCCCCGGTCTCTGATCCTCACTCCACATAAAAATAACATACTTCCTAGCACTAGTTGTCCCCCCTGTCCTCTGATCACTGTCCCCATCTAGGAGTTAACAATTCCTGGTGCCCAGTAGTTCTCCCTGTCCACCAATCCCCAACCTCATTAAAAACAATGAAGTCCCTGGTGTTCTATGGTCCCCTGTCCACTGATCATTGTCCCTGTTCAAAATACAATGTTCCCTGGTGTCCAGTGGCACACCCCACCTCTGATCGCCACTCTGTATATGAAAAGGTAATCCCTGGTGATAGTGGCACCCCCACCATCTGATCATCATTTGTGTGACAGGAAAGAACTCCCAGATGTCTAGCAGCCCCCAGCATTTCCAGCACCATGCAAACTACCCTGCCATCTCCTTCCCAATGATGCTGATGCCACGGCTGTAATATGGCAATTTACATAGCCCTCCTTGCACCTCCTCGGACAGCTGTCTTATGGACAGACAGAGAGCGAATATCCTCTATACTGTATAGGGTGTATGTCCTCTGTACCGTACAGGGAGCACAAGGCCAGCACAGTACTCAGACTGTGCTCCCTGTAAAGTACAGAGGATGCATGCCCTGTACAGTACAGAGGAAGCATGCTCCCTTACTGCCCATATGGTGGCCAGCCAAGGAGGTGAGAAGAGGACTGTAACAATTGCTGTATCAGAGCCACAGAACTGGCATCAACAGGTTGGGGGTTGGCAGGGTAGTTTGCATAATATCGTGGTTTGGGAGGCCACCAGATTCCAGGGAGTTCTTTCTTTCCACAACAACGGCAATCAGAGGGTGGGAGATACCACTAGCACCAGGGACTACATTGTCATATACAGCAATGGCAGTCGGAGGGTTGGAGTGTACTACTAGCACCAGAGATTACCTTTTCATATATGGGGATGGTGATCAGAAGGTGGAGGGTGCCACTAGCACCAGGGATTACCTTTTCATATATGGGGGTGGTGATCAGAAGGTGGGGGGGTGCCACTAGCACCAGAGATGACCTTTTCATATATGGGAATGACAATTGGAGGGTGATGGTGCCACTGGACACCAGGGAACATTGTATTTTGAATGGAGGTGGTGATGTGTGGCTGGAAGTTCCCTGGGGCACCAGAAACTTCTCTATTTTTAACAGGGCCAAGGATCAGTGGATGGGAGAAGATCACCGGGCACCAGGGACTATTCTGTCCTATATGGGGATGGTGATCGGAAGATGAGAGGGACCACTGGACATAAGGGAGTTATTTTTCTCTACCTGGGTTGGTGATCAGAAGGTGGGGGAGGACCACTAGGCACCAGGGATTACTTGATTTTACAGGACAGGGCAATGAGGGTAGGGACGGAGCCAGTTGCAGGGATGCAAACCTGCTGCAGCTTCCCATGAAAATTTTTATTTATTTTATTTATTGAAATATTTCACCAGGAAGGGTCATTGAGCAACAAGTTGCTCATCTCCTGGTGTGGCCTGTGGGGAGGGGGTACAAATTGGGTGCTTGACTAAATATGTAGTTTTACATTTACATTGATGAGAAAAATAACATACATACATATGTACAATTGCATTTATGATAAGACAATACAGTTAGTAATTAACATACATCTAATGTTTAACATATCATGGAGTAAATAAACAACACATTTAGTATAATTGAGAATTATCGTACAGAATTATGAATTAGCAATAAGCGATGATGCGCACCCCTAAAAGATTGCATTGCCAAATTAAGAGGGAGCTGATACAGCAGCACCAAGGGGGTCCAGCAAAAGAGGTCATCTAAGAGGGGAAGGCAGTGGATGCCAGCTGGGGGTAGGAGGAGCTAATAAGGTGGGGTAACAGCCGGAGTAAAAATGAAGATCGGCTGTGAGGGGCATATTAGCAATGTCAAGTGCAAGCAGGGAGTAGCCCAGGTAGAGGAAGGGTACAAGTAAATTAGCACAAGTGAGGTAGTTCCAGTTCAAGTGAAATGAGGTAGAGAGAAGGGGCAGGAGGGAGGTCGGTTGGGATGGGGCTATTGGGTAAGGGACAGGACCACCCAGGAATGTGGAGAACCCCTGCTATGGCAAGAAAGAGGGATGACTGTGAAAGGAGGGGGGAATGAGGGGGGAAGATGGGGGAAAGGATGGGCTAGAAGGGTGGTATAGATATGGAGGCAGGTAAGCGTGGTGAAGGAGGGAGGGATAAAACTATCCACAGGGACTAGGTCTTTCCAGGATGTTGAGGGCTATTCCAGAAGGAGGATAGGTTGGGTAATAAGAATACAGGGGATGGTAAAAGTTTGCCTTAGACTAGGCGCCTCTCCAGGATGCTGATAACCCTGCCAGAGGGCATAATCAAGCGAGGAATAGGTGGGCAGAGAGGATAGAAAGGATGGGTAGGAGAGGTCTGCCCATTGCTGGACCCCTCCAGGATGCTGAGAACCCTGCCACAGAGCACAATAAGCAAGGACAAGAGGTAGTGGTGGAGACAGAATGGGGAGGCGGTTGAGGTGAGTATTAGGGAAGGAACAAGGTGGGGGGAGTGAGAGGGCTTGCCCAGTGTTAGACCCCTCCAGGATGCTGAGAACCCTGCCAGGGGGCAAGATAAGCAAGGACAAGTAGGTAGTGGTGGGAAAAAAGATAGAGGGGGTAGAACTAGGGACTGGGGAGGGAGGAAAGGGGGCAGGTGGGAGGGGAGCATGCTGGGGTCAGGCTCAGAGGGGTGAAAAATGATTTAGAAGGGGATGGGAGGTGCAGAATAACAGATTTAAAAGAAGGCAGTTAGGAAGGATTAAAGCTTGAGCAGGTAGAAGAGAAAAAGTTAGGTAAGGCAGAGGCTAGGGAGTGGGAGGAGGAGGAGTGGTGTATTTGGGGGGAAGGGCGTTCCAGATTTTTGTGACTCAATGAGTGAAGTCTAACTGTCCAATGAGAGTGGTTTGGTGGGGGACCAGTAAAGTACAAGTGTCTATGGACCTGAGGGAGTGGGGGGAGTAGAGAGTGAACATAATAGGTAGGGGCGAAGTTCACCTAGCCAGAATTCTGAAGTGAGTTTTGCATAGTGAGTGAGGTGCCTGTTGGCAAGCGAGAGAAAGGACAGGGCATGGTAAAGGTCGCAATGATGAGTATGAGATGGAGCATCAAGGGCAAAGGGACAGAAAGCATTAAAGAGAGTGTCCAATCTGGTTAGGGAGGATTTGGGAGTGGCACCATAGACTGCATCGCAGTAGTTGAAAATAGGGAGGATCATCTTCTGAACAAGTTTGCGCCATGTCATAGGAGGGATTAATTTATGGTTCCTAAATAGAACACCGAGCTTTGGGCACAGTTTTTTAGGATGGCGTCAATGTGGCCAGAGAAGTTGAGGTGTTGGTCAAGCCAGACCCCTAGGTATCTGAAAGAGGAGGTGTCCTCTAGGATTGTCCCAACAAGGGAGTGGAAAAAAGGTAAGGAGTGCTGCCTAGAGAGTTTCTGCCTTGTGCCAAAGGTCATGGAGACAGTATTTTTGGCATTAAGTGATAGTTGATGTGAGGCAAACCACAGCTGAACTTGATTGAAATTAAGTTGAAGGGTGGTTGCTACATCGGGGAAGCATTTGCCTGAGAAGAACAGGACAGTGTCATCTGTGTACATATGGATAGAGAAGGAGGGGGAGCAAACTGAGGGCAGGTCATTTAGGAAGATGGAGAATAGAATGGGGCCAAGCACAGAGCCCTGTGGGACTCCTGAAGCGATTGGAAGGGGGGGAGAAAATGTTCCCATAATGGGCATGCAAATGGCCCCTTAGAGCCTTGCATGCCCAATGGGCTCATTTGCATGGGGCCATCTGAATATCATGCAGGAAGATACCAGTGCCATCAGGTCTGGTGGTGCTGTTCCCTGTACTGCCAGATTCCATATTGGGGCAGCGCTACTCGACTTAGCGCTACATCAACTTGCCCCTATATTCAGTTGGATAGCGCCGGTGTGCTCTCTGAGTAAATATAGCATCCTCAGGTTTGAGGGCAATGGGCAAGTGCAGCACAAAATGTTTTGCTCTGCTTTGCCCATTTTTGAATATCAGGCCCCAGGTTAGGAAGAAGCAATAGGAGCTGATGAATCTGCAAGGAACAACTACTCAGTTTTGATACATATGACCTCAATAATATATAATGGGGATAAGAAAATACAGAGCTAATAAGAAATATAGGCTGTTTTGTGTCAAAATATTATGTTTTTCAAAGTTCTTATCAAGGCATGGGTGGCTCTTTAAAAGTAGCAGTTGTTAGTTTTTATTTCTAAAGAATTTTTATGTTCATGATGCGAGCACCTGCAGTGAACATTTTGTCAGGAGAGTGGCTTTTGAGGGATGTGACACTGTTAGGCCAATGCAGAATGGTCTGCAAGGGGCTCATCAATGCCACACCAATCATCAGCCAGGCTGATCATGACAGTGTTCTGGCTTGCTGGGCATAAACTTTGTGTAATTCAAAAGAGAGCTGACCCAATCATAGGCCGGCTCTTTCCTTTGATCTTCAGCCTGCTGAGGTTGAATTACACCCTGCAAAACAGAAAACTGTCCATCAAAGTCTGTTGCTGCCACCACCCTTACTGTCCCCCAACCCGACCCTCCCACTCAGCACCAACCCCCCCACCCCATCACAAACATAGCACTGACACTGGAGGTGCCCAATCCCCAGTGTCACCACCTGAAATAAAGAAAATAATTCCTAGTAGTTTTATATATAAAGCCTGTAAAAAAGAACACCATCCATCGATGTGTGTTGCTGCCGCAGCCGTTACTGTTCACCTACCTGACCCTCCCACTTAGCACACACCATCCTACCCCCCCCAAAAAAAACATAACACTGACACTGGGGTGCCCAATCTCCAGTGTCACCACCTGAAATAAAGAAAATCATCCCTAGTAGTTTTTTTAAATATATCCTGTAAAAAAGAAAACTATCCATTGATGTCTGTTGCTGCTGCTGTCAATAGTCCCTCACCTGACCCTCCCACTCAGCACCCACTACTCCACAACACCCGAAGCCCTTACTTACCCACTGGGGGTCCACTGGGTAATTCTCTCTGGACTAGAGACATGTCTTCACTCTTCAGTGCCGGACCTCAAATCTGAGGAAATCAGGCATGCAGTTCAATGTATTTCAAAGAGGTCTTGGACTTAGTGGCATAACTAGATCATTTCTGAATATTTTCTCCCCAAATTCTCAACATGCCTTTTTTGGGACCCCACTTCATGAACAATGGCAGTGAAATTAGGCAAATCTGTCCCAAAAGATGATTTAACTGTTACTGCACAAAATCACCTTTGAGTAGGAGTTGAAAATTTTCTTCACCCTTGTTCATGAGGTTGCGTTATAAGAAGGCTATGTTGAAAATTTGGGGTAAAAATATTAAAAGACAACAAAATGATGAGCCTACCCAGAAATTTACGAATGCAGACTCGTAAGGTAAATTGCAATATTTTGACCCCAAATTTTCAACATAGCCATTTCTTCAAAGCACCTCATGAATGTGACAGCTGCCATTTTTCAAATCCTAGCCAAAATGTGTTTTCGCACTTGTAACGCGAAATCACATTTGGGCAGGATATGAAAATCTTCTCTTCCCTTGTTCATGAGGTGAGCTCATAAGAAGGCCATGTGGGGACATACGAAAGCTATGGTGAAAATATGAGAAAACAAAGTTATGAGTCTATGTTGCAATTTTTCAAGGCACATTCATAATTGTGGTAATTTTTAATTTTTTGACCGCAACTTTTCAGTATAGCCATTTTTTCACACCACCTCATGAGTATGACAACTGCCATTTCTCAGATCCTACTAACAATGTGTTTTAACCCTTGTGGTGCACAATGTTGTTCCAGCCATTGTTTTATATATGACACCTGTCATGTTTAGAAAGAGTGGTCATAAAAAGATTATGTTGAGAATTTTGAGTAAAAAATGTGAAAAACCAACTAAGTTATGAGGAAATGAATTGTTGCAACATTTACCTATGACTTTGTTTTTTGCAGATTTTGGCCCCTAATGTTCAACATATCCCTTGTGTTACCCCACCTCCAGAACATGGCAGATGTCATTTTTCAAATCCCCTCTGAAACTTGTTTCCACAGTCACACAGCAAAATCACCTTTTGGGTGGGATTTTAAAAACTCTACCTGTCTTGATCCTAACATCAGGTCATAAAAAGTCTGTTGAATATTTGGGGTCAAAATGTGGGAGCCCATTTAAAAGTAGATATTGCCTCTCAGCTGCCATATCCTGGGTAATTACAATCTAATAATGTGTCAAAGCAGGACACCATTGAAAATGAGATATTGCATCTCATCTGCCCTATCTTGGGTAATTACAATCTACCAATGTGTCAAAGCAGGACACCATTGAAAATGAGATATTGCATCTCATCTGCTCTATCCTGGGTAAATATATAGTAAAAATGTGTACAAGCAAGACCCAGTACAACAGCAGTACCAGCAGCAAACATTCGGCATTGACAAATGCTTGTTTCTTTTTCCTTCTGCTAATTCAAAGGTTTATTGTCACATATGTGTGTGTGTGTGTGTGTGTGTGTGTGTGCGTGCATAGAACAGCAGTTTGCTTGAAAGCTGAACTATCTAGTGCTATTCCCCTTCATAGATCATCTGTGTTGTGACCACACTTATTGTGACATCACTAGTGACCACTCGGGCAGAAGGTGAGTAGCTCTTCATTATCAGTTGTGAAGTCACAGGGAGATCATGATTCTGATGTTGTATGAAGGGAAAACTAGATAGGTCAACTTCCACGCATCACTATCACAGTATTACTGTCAGGTGGAAAACCTTCTAATTAGCAAACGAAAAATAAAGTTCTTAAGGAGGAACATTTAAGAACAGTGCCCATCATACATTTAAAATTTATGAAATGCTGTTTTATTTTTTCAGAGAGAAAGTAAAATCAAACAATCAGTTACACATTCTGCTAAACAACTGCGAAACAACAAAAAAGATCCATTAAACAATTTCTCGAAAAGTATAATTTTTTTGATATTTCTGAGGGGATGAACAAGAAAATAAATCCGGGAATACAGCCAGAAACCAGGGGATGGATTATCACTTGAATGGGGTACAGTTGGGGAGCTCCACAGAGGAGAAGGACTTAGGAGTGATCATTATGGGGAGCATGAACAACTTTGCTCAGTGCAGGAAGGTGGCAGCAAAAGCCAACAAAATGCTAGGGTGTATTGCCAGAGGGATCTCCACCAGAAGGAGGGAGGTCATCCTGCTCCTGTATAGGTCATTGTTCAGGCCCCACCTAGAGTATTGTATGCAGTACTGGTGCCCATTTCTGAAGAAGGGCATCAGATTGTTGGAGGGGGTGCAGCGAAGAGCCACAAAGATGATCCAGGGATTGAAGAGCAACTATAAATATAGATTTATAGTTAATTAATTAGGTCACTCTGTTTCATGCTCCAAGCTTAAACATCCCTACAAAATAGATAGTTGATCAAGAAGATGCTCTATTCAGGCAAATTATAATCTGACATGGACTGACCAAAATAAACACTACGGATCACCACTATGGTTCATGTGAAAAACAACAAAAAATAGTCAATTTTCCATATCCGGTTTCAAATTCAGATAACCACTGGGAGATACTGGGTGTTATCTGTTGGTTCTTCTTCATCCTGATCTGACACCAAATCTCTGGGCAAAGTTACAGTTTTGTTCACAGAATGCCCAAGCAGTATCAACATCAACAAAGAAGTAGTCCTTGAAAAGTAACTTTCAGTTTGGTCATATATCCAAAGCATGGCTAAATAAAGTCTCAGATAGCATGGTGGCCATCCTGAATGACACTATATTTAGGTAGGATAGATCTTTTAGAGTTGGGGGAGGGTTGCAATATATTTAAAAGAACTCTGATCTCGAACTGGACACTATTGTCAGGGGGATAGACTTGGGAGCGGGAGGTGGACTGGCTTGGAGGGATGGGAACCAGATCCAGAAGATCACTACGGTAGCAGGAGATCTTAGGGAGCTAGATGTCATTGCCCATCTGAGGACAAACAACCTGGCAAGGGATAGGGTAGGAGTAGTGCAGAGTAATTTCAGGGAGCTGGGGAAGGGCCTTAAGCAGTGGCATACACGGTGGCATTTGCCAAGGTGTTACCTGTGTATGGCTGGGTATAGGAAAGGGCACTCCACATAAGGGCTTTTAAGAATTGGTTGAAGGCCTAGTGCATGGAGTAGTGCTTTGGCCACACTGGGAACTGAGGGCCAGCTGAGAGGATAGTGGCCTCTATTAGGGAGATAGCCTGCATCCTTCCAGGTGTTGGACCACAGTCCTTAGTGGGAGGTTTTAATGTTACTTGGATGAGCATTTTAAACTAGACAAGGGGCTGTAATACCAAGGAAGGCAAAAATTGCCCTCCATATGATGAAGCAACAAGGATGGAGGGTCCAAGGGGAGGAACCCCCCCCCACACACAGGGCAGGGGCACAGGAGAAAAGGAGTGGGGACATGTCAGAGGACAAGGGGTGCATAAATAAAGAATGAAAGAAGAGAGATATAAAAGAGACAGGAGAGGCTAACAAGGGAGGCGGGATGTCGGAGGGAGCGTCAGTGAGCAGCACAGGTAGACAAGGAGAGAAAGCAGGGAGGCAGGTTGAGAGGATGTAAGGTATGGTGAGCCATATGTGCCAATGATAAGAGTCTTGGAAATAAAATTACAGACCAGGAGGCCATCATGGAGGAGGCTAGCCTTATTTGGTGGCCATGACAGAGTTATGGTGTACTGACAGTCATTACTGGTATATGACCATACCAAGCTACTCTTTGTTCATGGGAGATAGGGAAGGGAGGAGGTGTTGCACTATTTAAAAGGGAACAATTCAAGGGTACCCAGAGGAAAAGGATGGGCTTGAGGTGCTGTGGATCATCCTGAAGGCAGGAGCTATGGCCACTAGCCCTACAGCGGTTGTATACAGACCTCCAGCACAAGGAGAGGAGCTGCATAAGTCACTTGGGGAAGACATCATCAGGATGGAAAATAAGGGGGGGGTGTTGCTAGTTGGAAACTTCAGTCTGCCAGATGTGGAGCCATCCAGCTGCAGCTTTGGCAAGGAGCAGGGCAATCCTTGACTCACTACAAGAGGCTTTTCTCAGGCAACTAATCAACAAACCTACTAAGGATTAGGCAGTGCTGGACCTAGTGCTTGCAAACAGGGACAGCATTGCAGATGTTATGGTGGGCACTCCCCTGGGAAGCAGTAATCAAGGTACAGTGTGATTTAACATTAAGATGGGAGCAGAGGAAAACCACACAGAGACGAGGGTCCTGGACTTTAGGAGTGCAGATTTTAAAGAAATGGGAGACTACCTCCGAAACTGCCTAGTAGGAGGGATTGCCAGGGAGGGGTAGAGTAAAAGTGGGGAAAAATAAGGGAGGACATAATTAAGGCAACCAATCTCTGCATGAAAGAAGTGAGTAAAAGTAGAAGGAAAAAGAGACTGTTGCTGTACTCTCAGGAAGTGGCCACAGTGGTGAAGAAACATAGAAACAGAATTTGACAGCAGATAAGGACCACTTGGCCCACCTAGTCTGCCCATTTTCCTACCTAGCAGATAAACTGCAGAGCCTAGCTAACTAAAAGCTTACTTCCTCCTACCCCCACTAGGACTGCCTTATGTCTGTCCCATGCATTCTTGAATTCCCCCACTGTTCTTGACTCCACGACCTCCTCAGGGAAGCTGTTCGATGCATCCACAACCCTCTCCATGAAAAAATACTTCCTCACATTACCTCTGAGTCATCCCCCCATCTTCAAATTGTGCCCCCTAGGAAAAAAGAGCTGCATTCAGGAGGTATAAAGAAATGCAGAGGGAGGAAGACAGAGGTGTATCAGGTAAAACAGAGGGAAGCAAGTAAGGCAGTGAGGAGGTCAAAAGTGCAGACAGAGGAAAGTATAGCTAATGGGGTAGCAAACAGGGACACAACTGTCTTCAGGTATTTAAGTGAGAAGAGGAAAGCAAAGGGAGGGATAGTGAGGATAAGGAGGATGACAGAGGGAGACTGCGCAGAAGGGAACCAAGTAAAAACAGACATTATAAACAGGTACTTCTTCTTGGTCTTCACAGTGGAGGGACGGGGTGGACTCCCAGGGAACAGCAGCAACAAGGGGGTTGGGGCAGACTTAAGTCCATTTTCAGAGGAAAGAGTCCTGAAAGAACTTGCCACTCTGAAAGAGGACAAGGCTATGGGACCAGATGGGATACATCCAAGGGTATGGAAAGAGCTCAGGGAGGTGCTGGCTCCCCCTCTGATGACCTTATTCAACAGCTCACTGAAATAGGACATGGTTCTGGAGAACTGGAGGGGAGTAGACATGATCCTGTGACATAAGAGTGGCAGCAGGGAGGAGGCTAGCAACTACATGCCTGTAAGCCACACCTCAGTGCTTGGGAAATTAATTGAAACACTGTTAAAGGAAGGGTTGATAGAGTATCATGAATCAAATGGGTTTCAAGATCAAAGGCAGCATGGATTCATGGGTGGGGGGGTGCAGGAGGTCATGTCAGATGAACCTGATTAATTTCTCCGACTGGATGATCAGGTAAATAGATCAGAGAAGGGCAGTGGCTGTGGCCTATCTGGACTTTAGCAAGGCCTTTGACACTCTGCTGCACAGGAGATTGAAAGAGAAACTGAGCAGTCTAGGGGTGGGATCCAAAGTGGTGAATTGGGTTAGAAATTGGTTAATGGATTGGAGACAGAGGATGGTGGTTAATGGCACTCACTCTGAGGATGGAAGAGTGACCAGAGAGGTGCTGCAGGGCTCAGAACTGGGAACAGTCCTCTTCAATGACTTCACAGGTGACATTGCAGATTAACTGGAAGGGAAGGTATGCCTTTTTGCAGATGATATCAAAATCTGTAATAGGGTGGACAATCAGAAGGGTATAGAAAGAATGTGTAGGGATCTTGGAAAGATTGAGAAGTGGTAAAAAACATGACAGTTGGGTTTCAATGCCACAAAGTGCAAAATGATGTGCCCAGGGCATAGGAACACAGGAACTGAGAATAGGATGGATATGTGTGTGTGTGTGGGGGGTACTGTCCTGTCAGTCACTATGCAGGAAAGGACCATGGGGTTATGATATCTGATGAACTGAAAGTGGCATGATAGTATGACAAAGCTGTTGGTAGGGCCAGTGTGATGCTGGGATACACTGGGAGAGGTATCTCCAGCAGGAGGAGAGAGCTAGTGTCACCACTGTGTCACTCACTGATGAGACCCCAGCTTGAGTATTGTGTCAAGTTCTCAAGACCACATCTCAGAAAGCACATAGACACTGTGGAGGCAATCCAGAGGAGGACCACTAAAATAATGTAGCATGTGTACCAAAAGCCCTATGAGGAGAGACTGAGGTATCTCAACATGTACACCCTGGAAAAGAGGAAAGCAAAAGGGGATATGATAGAGACCACAAGTACCTCACAGGAATGAACAGGGTGAAGGAGGGGAATCTCTTTCAAGGAGGAAGAGCACCAGAACCAGAGGGCGTGTGATGAAACTGGAGGTGGGGGAAGTTAAAAAGGATGTGAGCAAATACTACTTCACTAAAAGAGGTGTAGGTGCCTGGAACAAACTGCCAGTGAAAGTAGTGGAGGCAAAAACAATAAGGGGTGCCAAGCATGCAATATTGGTGAATAGACAGGGAGGGAGGAAGGAAGGTCATTGGAGACCATTTAAGTTCTGTAGAGGTAGATTAGGTAGGGATCATCTGGGCAGACTGGGTGAGCCAAGCAGTCCTCTTGTTTTGTTTTTATTCTTTTGGTAACCAGGTAAGACCCATTAGGCTCAAGTGCCTGTTTTCAGGGGTGACCCTGGAGCACTGGGGAGGTTAAGTGATGTGTTCAGAGTCACACAGTATGCCAACAAATTCTGTTTCCATGTTTCTATTTGAAATTATCTAAACTCATCCCTAAAAAGCTAGTCTTGTTGCAGTGACTCGATTGCTTTAGGGAGTCACTGATGATAACTCCAAGGTTCCATTCCTCAGCCTTAGTACTAAGTCTCAACCCACTCATCAAGTACTCTGTCCTGGGATTCTTGTTCTCTAGGTACATTACCTTGCACTTCTTACCTTGTACTTCTTGGCACTGAATTTTAACTGCCAAACCTTAGACGACCCCTTTATTTTTTGTAAGCTCCCTATGCATTTCCCTGATTCCATCATCGCTATCCACCCTTCCACAGAGTGTATTGTCATCCACAAAAGGACACAGTCTGCCTCGAATTCATTCACCAATATTGCTGATGAACATATTGAAGAGGACCGGATCCAGGAAAGATCCCTGTGGTACTCCACTCATGACCTCCCTCCCTTCTGATTTGAACCCATTGGCCACAAGACTCTGCTGCATTGCCTTAGCCAGTTACCAACCCAGTTTACTATGACCTTAGCTGCACCCAGATCCTCCATCTTCTTCAACAAGTGTTTGTGAGGCATGAAGTCAAAAGTCTTGCTGAAGTCAAAGTAGAGCATATCCACAGCGTATCCCCTATCCAATTCCCTCATCATCCAGTCAAAGAAAACTATCAGGTTAGTCTGACAAGACTTCCCTGCCATGAATTCATGCTGTTTACTGTCCTGTAGCCTGTTGCTCTCCAAGTAATCCTTGAGGTCCTCTTTGACTGATGACTCCATCAGCTTCCATACAATAAAGGTAAGACTGACAGGTCTGTAGTTCCCTGTATGTTCCTTGTCCCCCTCTCCTTTATGGAGTGGAACCACATCTGCCGCTCTCCAGGGGAATCACATCTGCCACTCTCCAATCAATTGGAACCACCCTTGTCCCCAGTGAGCTGTTGTATAAATCTACCAAAGGTTCAGCCAGTTCTGCTGCCAGTTCACTGAGCAACCTTGAATGCAACCCATCTGGTCCCAGATCCTTATCTATCTTTAGGGCTGCCAACCCTTTTTTTTACCATTTTGCTTATAAATGTTGGCTGCCTCATCCCCTGGACCCACCTGGTCAACTCATTATATTTGGCACACCTTGATTATGGGGATTTTACATATCAAAACACTGCAACCACTTTGCTTAACACATTGGATCCTCTTTATCATAGCTCAGTTAGATTTATCATCGGTCCCCCATGGAGGACGCATCTGTGTATTATATTCTTCTTTGGGTAGGGTATCACTGCCACTAAGGAGACTCCAAGATCAGTATATGGATTTGTATAATGTGCTCTTGGGTATAGTCCAAATTTACCTCATACAACCTTTATTTGGGTCAGGCTTCTTCTATGACTGGTTTAAGAGCTAAAAATGTATTCCAGTATTATGCCCCAAGAGCACAAACTAAAGATGGGACATTTACATTGTCAACAGTAATGCCTTGTTCCTGGTTGCAAATACAATCAAAGTACAAATGGCACTAAAGGTTCCAAATAAGATCTGTAAAATGTGAAATAATTATAAACAGTTTGAGAATAAACAGTACCCATAGCAAAAGAGTACTCACTCCAAATGGTGCAAACCAAAAAAATGTTTATTTAACTAAAGTGTAGACAAAAACCCAAACAACACTACAGACGGCTAAAAACCATTGGACCAGAGCTGCTGAAACACAATGAACGGTCACTTAAAACTGACATTTCGCTTAAAAACTTTGAGCTTGCCTAGTGTTCCTTTGGAGTGAGTACTCTTTTGCTATGGGTGCTGTTTATTATCAAACTGTTTTTGCTGTTGTTATCTAAGCACAGTAGCACTTTTTTTTGGTGCCGCTTTCTGTTTGTTTTTGTGTGAAATAATTATGTATTAAAATACAAAATACTGTACCTGAATTCAGTCCTTTTCCTGCTTAGCAAACACACATTCAGTATGCCACTGAACTACAGGTTAGGTAATTGCACCTCCTGTGTTATAGATGTTAAATCACAACCTGCAAAACAGAGGAATGGAGATCTTATCCCAGCAGGCACATTACCTTCACAAGTTGTCGTTCTTAGCTAAATTTCTTCTCATATAATTTACTGTTCCACTCTACACCACCATAAGTCACCACACAAGTGAGTTTCCAGTTTACAAAACATTTGAAAAAAATGTTGAAGTCCCTGCCAGGATTTGAATTGCTGATCCTTTGCGTGGTAAGCAAACATACATTCAATTTGTCACTGAGCTGCGGGTAAGAGAGTTGCAGTGTCTATGGTGTAGAAATATGTTACAACCT
Source organism: Neoceratodus forsteri (assembly GCA_016271365.2). Classification (NCBI taxonomy): domain Eukaryota; kingdom Metazoa; phylum Chordata; order Ceratodontiformes; family Ceratodontidae; genus Neoceratodus; species Neoceratodus forsteri. Next base: position 519,201,921 of record CM028137.1, read on the forward strand.
GCAAATCAGGTGACTGGTGATCTAATCCCAGCAGGCAATATACCTTCAAAGATTGTTGTTCTTAGCTAAATATACTTCTCATATAATTTACTATTCCAGTTCAAATTCCACACCACTATGAATCACCATTCAAGTTTTTTTCCATTTGACAAAAAAAAAACACTGAAACAATGTTTAAGTCACTGAACCATTAAACTGTAGTGAAGCAGGCTGCAGTTCCTATGATGTAGAAGTTATGTCACAACCTGTAAACTAGGCAATTGGGAATATAATCCCACCAGGCAAGTTACCTTCACAAATTGTTGTTCTTAGCTAAATTTACTTCTCATATAATTTATTATTACAACTCCACACCACCATGAATCACCTCTCAGTGAGTTTCCATTTTAAAAAAATTGAAAACATGTTTAAGTCCTTGCCCTGATTTGAACTGAGTCTACCTCTATTTGAACCACTGAGTCTCTGCTTGCTAAGCAAACACACACATTCAGTGTGCCACTGAGCTACTGGTAAGTGAGTTGCAGTTGCCACTGTGTAGCGGTCATGTCACAACCTGCAAAACAGGCCACTAGGGATCTAATCCAGCAGACAAGTTCCCTTTACAAATTGTTGTTCTTAGCTTCATTTACTTCTATTATAATTAACTATTCCAACTCCACACTACCATGAATCACACCTCAAGTGAGTTTCCATCTTACAAAAAAAAGTTTATTTTTCTTGCCACGATTTGTACCACTGATCTTTTGCTTACTGAGTGAACACGCATTCAGTATGCCACTGAGTCACTGGTAAGGGAGATGCAGTTCCTATGATTATGGTTGTTGTTCTTAGCTAAATGTACTTATATAATATACTATTCCAACTCCACACCACCACCTTGAATCACCACTCAAGTGAGTTTACATTTTACAGAAAAAAAAGAAAAGAAAATAATGCTCAAGAACCTGCTCACATGTGAGCCACTGATCCTTAGCATGCTAAGCAAACACACATTGGGCATGCCAGTCAACTGCAGGTTAGTGAGTTGCATTTCTTATGATGTAGCAGTTATGTCAAACCTGCAAAACAGGTGATTAGGGATCTAATCCCAGCAGGCAATTCACCTTCACAAATGGTTGTTCTTAGCTAAATGTACTTCTCATATAATTTATTATTCCACTCCACACTATCATGAATTGCTACTCAAGTGAGTTTCCATCCTTCAAAAAAGAAAAGCTGAAATAATGTTTAAGGTCCTACCAGGACTCAAACTATGTCAACCTAAATTTAAACTGCTGATCCTTTGCTCACTAGGTGAACACACATTCAGCATGCCACTGAGCTGCAGGTAAGGGAATTGCATTTCCTATGGTGTACAGATTATGTCACAACCTGCAAAACAGGTGACTGGGGACATAAACCCATCAGGTGATTTACCTTTACAAATTGTTGTTCTTAGTTAAATTTGCCTGTCATAGAATTGACAATTTCAACTATACCACCAAAAATCTCTACTCAAGTGAGTTTCCATCTTCTAAAAAGATATTTGAATCCCTGCCAGGATTTGAACCACTGAGCCTTTGCATGCTAAATAATCACACATTCAGTCTGCCAGTGAGCTACCAGTAAGTGAGTTGCATTTCTTATGTTGGCTAGATTATGTCACAACCTGCAAAACAGGTGACTCAGATTGTATTTGTACCTAGACAAGCCTCATCTGGGACTAATTTAATTGACTACACCATACTGCAAAAACTAAGTTCAGTTATCTGAAAGTCTGCTGTTTAGCTCAGCTGAAAGCATTCATTACTGTACATCAGCAATAGCATCTAATATCATATTTCTTAAAACTTAGTCACCATGTCCTGGCTGTGCCAATTACACATCTCTTTAACCTATCTCTCATGCAGGGTGCCCTTCCACCCATATGGAAAATCACCCATGTAATCTCGCTGTTCAAATCTGGAGATCCTAGTGATCTAAATAACTATAGACCAATCTCCCTACTCCCTCTCCTATCTAAAATGTTGGAGAAAATAGTGAGCGCACAGCTCAGGAACTACCTGGAATCAGCAAATCTGCAAAATCCACTGCAACCAGGATTTAGGCCACTCCATAGTACTATTTTGGCCCTTGCAAAGGTGTCTAATGATAGGCAGGGTGCTCTGGATACCAAGAATTTCATGTGTGCAGTATTTCTGGACCTAAGCAAGACATTTGACACAGTTGACCATGATTTGCTTCTAGTCTCTCTCATTAAGATTGGTCTAGACTCCCTTTCCCTGAGATGATTCTCAAACTATCTCACAGGTCATCATCAGCAGGTAAAGGCAGAAGGGGAATTCTTGCCACTGAAACCCTTGTTAAGGGATGTACCGCAGGGTTCCATACTGGGTCCACTGCTTTTCGCAATTTACATTAATGGTATTGACTCAGGAATCAAAACTGTCAACATTCATCTCTTTGCTGATGATACGGTCCTTTACATTGGCAGACCTACCCCTGAAGCAGCATGCACAGACTTACAAGAGGAATTTAATCAGCTGCAATTAAACTTACTGAATCAGAAGTTTCTATTGAATGCAAAAAAAAAAAAAAACCAAAGGTGATGCTTTTCTCATCCTTTATCAATGCTACTAATCCTGCTACCCAGGGATCTATACCTCAAATCACCACACTTCTAGGTGAACCCCTAGACTTCATAACCAAATTCAAATACCTGGGGGTCTGGATTGACCACAAACTTTCCTTCCTCAATCACATTGAGGAACTGATAAAAAAGCTCAAGCAGAGGCTTGGCATCTTTTACAGGATCAAACTTCTACTTACCCAGGATGCTAAGAAGAGACTGGTCCATACCACTTTCCTTTCAATTCTGGACTATGCTGATTTCCTTTACTGCTAAGGCCCTGCCTCTGCACTAGCCATATTTGATACGCTCTACCATAGAGCCATAAGATTTATCTCTGGTACTCCATATTCCACTCATCACTGCTCCCTTTACTCTGTAGTAGGATGGTCATCCCTCAATTACATAAGACAAAGAAATGCTGCTCTCTGGACATAGAGTGCAATCACAAAGAAGCTGCCTCAATACATATCTGATTGTCTTCCCCAAAGTATGGCAGGAAAGTATGCCCTGAGAAGTTCCTTCTATATCTCCCTAATTATACCCAAGATCAAATCACATTTTGGTAGGGCATCAATAAGCCATGTGCTACCCCAACTCAGGAACAAATTGCAAAAAACCTTGACATTTGCATACCCTATCAATTTGTCCACATTCAAATCACTATATGCATGTTCTGTCAAGGAGTCCTGTAATTACTTCCTCTGATTGTTGCCTTATGTCTTCAACCAACGGAGGCTCTTCACACTGTGTCCCCCGGCACCTTCAAACACTTGGTACCCTCTTCATTCTTTCACCTCCTCTCTCCACATTCAAAACACTAGATGCACATTCTGTCAAGGAGTCCTGTAATTGTTTCCCCTGATTGTTGCCATATGTCTTCAGCAAACAGAGGCTCTTCACACTGGTGTTTCCCCTGGCACTTTCAAACACTTCGTATCCTCTCCTCTCTTCTGTGAGTTGCTCCATGCTTAACCTGTTTATTAACAGAGAACTGTATCAGTTAAAGCAGAAGGAGACAGGGAAGGCAGTCAGAATAGCAAAGGCACAAACTGAGGAAAAGATAGCCAACTCCGTTAAGAAGGGGGATAAAACCTTGTATAGGTACATTAGGGAGTGAAGAAATCCCAAGGGAGGGATACAGAGACTTAATAAAGGGGAGGGAATGAGGGCAGAGGGTGACAGTGAAAAAACAGGGATACTGAAAGAATATTTCTGCTCAGTATTCACAATGGAAGAGGAGGGGGCCGTACCTAAATCAAACAAGAGAGAAACTCGGAATAGGGGGGTCGCTACCAGTCCATTCACAGAAGAAAGGGTTTTGAAAGAACTCTTGAAACTGAGGGTGGACAAAGCAATGGGGCCTGATGGGATTCACCCAAGAATTCTAAAAGAACTAAGGGTAGAACTAGTAACACCACGGCAAATCATGGGAGGACTTCACAAAAATGGGAGCAGGGCAGAGGCAGAAAACTACAGACTAGTTAGTTTGACCTCAGTGGTAGGGAAAATGATGGAATCACTTTTGAAGGAAAGAATTGTTGAGTACCTAGAGGACAGTGGGGCACAGGACCCAAGGCAGCATGGTTTCACAGCAGGAAGCTCATGTCAGATGAATTTAATATGTTTCTTTGACTGGGTGACCAAAGTAATAGACCAGAGAGGATATGTCCTACCTAGATTTTAGCAAGGCATTTGACACAGTCTCACACAAAAGATTAACAAACAAGTTAGCCAGCCTTGGAGTGGGTCCCAAGGTGGTAGCCTGGATAAAAAACTGTCTAGACAACAGGATGAAAAGGGTAATAGTAAACAAAGTTCACAGTGAAGAAACGAGGGTAACTAGCCTGGGCACCACAGGGTTCGGTATTGGGACCGGTCCTCTTTAATGTCTGTGACATTAGAGAGCACCTGGAAGGAAAGATATGTCTTTTTGCAAATGACACAAAGATCTGCAACAGGGTTGATACACAAAGTGGGATGGAAAGGATGAAAAGGGACTTGGCAAGGTTGGAGGAATGGTCAAATATGTGGCAGCTCAGATTCAATGCAAAGAAGTGCAAGGTAATGCATCTGGGAAACAAAAACCCAGGGGAAGAGTACACAATGGGGGGAGAGTTAATAACAACAACAACAAAAATCAAAAGAGACCTAAGAGTAATTATATCAGATGACCTAAAGGTGGGCAAGCAATGTGAGAAGGCAGTAATGAGGGCTGGGGGGATACTGGGATGTATAGGGAGAGGCATCAACAGTAGAAAACAGGAAGTTGTTATCCCTCTGTACAGACAGTTGGTGAGACCCCATCTGGAGTACTGTGTACAATTCTGGAGACCCCATCTCTGCAAAGACATAGACAGAGTGGAGGCTGTTCAGAGGAGGGCAACCAAAATGGTGCAGGGTCTGCACCAGAAAACTTACGAGGAGAGACTAAAGCAGCTTAGTATGTATACCCTTGAGGAAAGGAGGAAGAGGGGGGACATGATAGAAACTTTCAAGTATCTCAAGGGAATTGACAAAGTACAAGAGAGTAACATCTTTCAGAAGAAGAGATGTGCAAGAACAAGGGGGCACAATTTGAAGATAGAGGGGGGATGGCTCAGAGGTAATGTTAGAAAGTACTTTTTCACCAAGAGGGTTGTGGATGCATGGAACAGCCTTCCTGAGGAGGTTGTGGAGTCAGGAACAGTGGGAGAATTCAAGAATACATGGGACAGGCATAACGCAATTCTAGTGGGGGGTAGGAGGAAGTAAGCTGTTGATTAACTAGAATCTGCAGCTTATCCATCAGGTAGGGAAATGGGCAGACTAGGTGGGCCAAGCGGTCCTTATCTGCCGTCAAATTCTATGTTTCTATTAACGTTTTCCTTACATGCTTGTTTTAGGGTCTTTTTACACATGACTACCTGCAAGCTCCATGTATATACTGAAATAGATATCTGCCATTTTTTAATTTTTCTTGTACATTGTATATTGTTACAGTTCCCAATTGTATCCTGTTTCTTTTGTATACTGTATATTCGATTTGTGTAACCTGTTCAGTGTACTGATTACGTATACTGCCCAGGTCCACCTTGAAAATGAGTTTTCTCAAAGGTGTTTTGCCTGGTAAAATAAAGATTTGATTATTTGATTAATGATTTCTCTCATACATCTGTAGTGAAAAAAAATGTGCGATACAGGGGATCGAACCCAGGCTAGTGTAGGTCTAAAACTCTATGCTTAGACTTAAAAGCCCTATCACTAACAATGAACTACTTTGACTCATACAGTATCTGTTTTATGATTCAAAGCCTTAATTGCCCAGTTATCATACAGCCACTTTGAATATCATTGCTATGACTGTTATTTATTTACACACTTTAACCTGAGTATGTGTTATCTATATACTGTATAATGTGTTGCATTGTATGTGACCTACTGTACATGTACGGTGTCTTTTGTACTGTTTGTACTGTATGGTTACAATTGTAAAAGAGCGAGTTTTATTTCAATTTGTTCACCAATAAACTGATTGTTTGATTGATTGCATTGATTACATTGCTACCACTGTATGGGACCTTGTGATGTCATGTAGGAACAGGCCATACATGAAAACATATAGTTTGATACAGCTTGCCCTCCGTGAAATCACAGTGTACCATAAATTGGTGGCAATGTAGTTTTAGTATTGAAAAGACTTTGTTATGTATGTCTTAGGACTGCTACCAGATACAGGTATGCCCAATAGCCCATTTAAAATAACCTATTGTGGGCACTCAAACTGTGATGCCCACTGTGCATGAATATTCCCTATTAAGATACAAAAACATTAACTACATTAAAACATTTGTATTAATTTCCAGCACTGTACTAGCCCTTATAAGGATCCCTTGACATCTCAAGGGGAAACTTTTTCTATTTTAATTTCCCCTTTTCCTTTCTAAGTGTAATCACTCCATGGGGACTTATCTTTAGGGCTTCCTGCATTTGCACTACAAAGGTTCAAGCCACCACCAATGGAGTAGGTATATCAACACTCCCAACTGAATCAGGATTCCCCTATTGTGGCTACAACTGAATCAGGCACTTATGTGCAACTGTGGAGGACTTGCAGTTCAGTCAGGTGAGTGGGATTGAATTGGTGTAGGGACAGACTATTTTATTATTTAGTTGAGCCTGGACAGGCAAAGGAACAGCTTTGGCACTGCCTTGCATTGGGCTGGGCATAGTTGGGCATGGGAAAAAGCATCTAGAAACAATATACTGCTGCCTCATTGATTAGTTCTCTTTTTTCTAGGACATTATCCTGGATCCTAATAAAGCACTTGTTTTTGTTGCAAATACTGCCTGAGTATACATCATTTTAATGTGTTAAGTTACATGTTTTGTAGGGATGGCTATTGCACTGCATTGAGTCACAGGTGGGTTGATCCAGTGAGGAGTTTGGGAGCTAGCGCATCCTATGGTTTATGCTATACTTATACCAGGAGAGTGTGAATATCTTATTTCGAATAGCCATGTGAATATTCATATTTGGGGCTCAAAGTATTGCACTTCACTACACTTCACTTTGACTACAATTTCTGCTTAGCTTATTTTGCCTTGTTCTTTGTTTCAGACAAGTCCTCTAAGTAAGTTACAAACAAAAACTTAAATTTCTATTTAAAAAATAAACCCCTATAAACTCTCCCTTACTCCCTTAAGTGGTGTGTCTGCTAGCATGGGGCCCCCTCCCCTGCCTGTCTGTCTGAGAAAGCAGCCCTTCTTTAGTTTCATGTTCTCTCACTGGGAACATGACAATTCACCCCGGCAATCCAACCTGTGTCAACTCGCTCCCGACATTTCATCCCGGCGATAATTCGTTCCTCTGACACTCACTGCCCTACGATAATTCGCTCCCAGTTAGTGCAAATCAATGTAATGTGCAAATCAATAAGTTTCAATGATGTATAAAATGCTCTTACCAGTCTCCACAGCTAGTCTCCATATTTCAATCCACGGCGTGTCACAGTGTGACATTGTATGGCGAATGGTTCCACAACTCTATATCGTAAAGTGGTTATCTACGTCCTGCTCCTCTTCTATTTCTCCTTCCCACCCATGTGTCCTCTAAATAGTCAATTAATGGCTGTAATTCATCAGGGAAAATGTGTGTTGAATCATCTGAGATGTCCTCAAATCGTGCAACAACTTGGTCTGGGGGATAGAATACTAGTGCAGGTAGATATTTACACTTTATTGCAAATTCTGGGTCCTCGGCATATTTAACAGCTAGTCCCTCAGCTTGGATTTTACAGTAGATACATTGTGTGAAATGAAAAAAAAGTCCCACTATCTTTGATTGTGGGAAAACAGACTGGAATGCAACAATAGATGCCCTCTCAAAGTCAGTCATTACCAGCTCTGGGTTAAGATTTGGAGAAATTGTTTTCAGTGCAGACAGCAGACGTTCGAAGCACTCCCTTGATTTCCCAGGTAAAAGGGCATAAATTGCAGGCTGAACATTACCAAAGCATTCCCCCATTATTACATACAACTGTTTAAACAGTGGAGGGGCAACGCTGAATGTTCCGTCTGCATACCACTGTTTGCATTTCTCAAGGAATGCCAGATTTGTATGTGTTCCAATCAGCAGAAATCTATTCTGTCCAGCTCTGTCTTTGGCTGCATTTACAGCATCTGCCTTTTCCACTGCACATTCATCGGGTGCATGAGAATGTATTGAAAAATGATGTATTATTGTTGGGGCCTCAAAGCCTTTTTGTGTGTACTCTTGCATTGCACAACTTTACTTTATGGACAGCCATCTCACACTGCCAAATCACCTTGTTCATGTGTCCGAGTTTGTGAAATGTGTAGATGAAGTTTAAATCATCTACCAGCTTTTTGTTCCGTCTGTCGGACAAAATGAAGTGGCAAGTCATTCTTCACTGTGATTATTGAGGAGCGCATGCGGGGGCTAGCAGTAAGCCATACTTAAAGATTCATAATTACCCACAATCACTGACCAGCGATTTTGAGTATTGGCAACAGTCAGTCAGGATTAGTAACAAGCTGAACTGTGATTTGAGCATACAACAGCAGACCAGCAGTGGACCAACAGTTACGTGTATTGGCAACATACTTTTTTTAAAAGTGACAGGAGCGAATGTACTGTAGTAATAGCAATTAAGTATTGGCAACATATATTTTTACTCAGTGGAACAGCAGTTAATTGTACTAAAAAATAACATTTTTAAAGTTTGAAAGAGGGAGCGAGTTGACATAGCAAGAATTGATGTAGGAGCGGGATGACTGCGGAGTGTACTGTCGGGAGTGAGTAGTCGCCGTATGAATTGTCGGGAGCAAGTTGTCATGTACTGTCTCTCAATTTAGCAGTTCTAATAAAAAAAGTGCCCACACTACAAGTGTACTGAAATTGATTCTAACAGCTTCAGATTTAGAAAGGGAATGAACACTTCAAGACATCTGCTTTATGTCTAATTTTAACAAGTGAAAGGAAGTAGATGTGCCCTTTCACAGCAGCTTAGATGTTTTTCTCTCATGCCTGTAGCTTCTGTGAGTGCTCAGTTATGTGAACTGCCTTCAGTGAGATTCCAAACTGGCCTCTGATTGGACAGGAATTCTCAGCAGATCTTGAACTCCCACAAACAGCAAAACACAGAATAGGCTCGAATAGCACCAATTATTCATTTTCCTTCATGTGTAACAAATAATCTATTATTCATGGTATTCGGGAAATACCATTAGTTACTCACACACCAGTAACTTACACCAGGCCCACCTAAGTCTTTTTCCAGGTGGAGGCACTATGCTATTTAAATTTTACCTTGAGTACAAGCCCCTGTATCAAGAGTTTAAGAAACCCAGGCACCTCAAACTTGTTAAACCCGGAAGGCAGAGGGTAGTAACTCTAGCATCAAGGGTAACCCGGTTACATATGTAACCCCCCTGTTACCCGGGGTTACTAGAATCCCAGTAAGACCTAGTGGTAGGCAGGGAAGGCAGCTTGTGAAACTCCAGTTAAATGGATTTCACACTGTCTCACTCTGTTCTCAGTCTCAGCTGAGACTGAGGGATGACATCACCATAGAACTATCGCATCTGCATGAGCCACATTGGAATCTGCAGATGGGAGTTAGGTTAGAATGTTGGGAGTTTTTGAAAGCAGTTGTGTGTGAGCAGTCTTGAAGGGAGGAGCACAGCAGTCTGTGCACAGACTCTGGAGCCTAAAGCTCTGATATAGAGCTACTTATAGGGAAAGGTGTGTGTTTCCGCCAAAAGAGGAACACAGTAAGCTGTTCTTGAAGTGGTGGAGACCGCCGTTATTGGTCTCTGTGCCCCATCCCTGAGGGGATGGGGGGTAACAGGTTTGCCTGTTATTCCAGGGCAGCCTCCTGGTTCTGGCTAGGGAAGAAGCTGCCTTATTTTCTAAGTTGTGTTGTGGCACCAGAAGCTGTCAAGATTCGCCTGTGGGGCACCTGCAACCAAAGGGTGAGTTCTGCTCTTGTCATGGGGCCTATGTTTCACCTGAACTGTTGTTAAAGTGGGGATTGGACTGCTTAATCAGTGGGAGGCCTAGAGGAATAGGCTAAGCCAAAGTAAAAGTATGTTCAAGTCCAGCACAAGGGAAAAGCCAAGACATGTAGAGGAAATGTACTATACATTTACCCTTTAATCTACACTGCCAAGCTTTTCAGAGAGAGATGTTTAAGTATGTTCGAGTCTAGTACAAGGGGAAAGTCAAGACATGTAGAGGGAATGTGCTATACATTTACCCTTTAATCTACATTGCCAAGCTTTCAAAAAGAGTTGTTTAATGTCCAGAGAAATGGCCTGGTATGGATTGTGGAAGTGAGAGGTGGGAGACCCCCCATCTTTAGTAACCAGGTTCACCTCTACGGATTTGCTCTGTGGCCCTTTTACTTTGCCTCAGGCACTTGGCCAGTGCTGAGAGAAGTACCCAGATGTGGGATTGAAAGGAAATTTCCCTTATGGAGTCGAAGGCTCTAAGGTGGTTTAAGGAGCCACCGGAAAATGTGTCCACTGCCACATGGACAGGGTTCGAGTGGCTGGCAGGGGAGCTGGGCCAGAAAAAAAACAAATAGTGTACAAGTCGGGCTGTGTACCCAAAGCAGCGTGCAAGTCCGGGCTGTGTGCCTGCTGGGTCCGGAGCCTGAGGGTTGAAGTGTTGAAGAAGTGTTCTGTTACTCTTATCTGCATTACCAGGAATGTAGCCCCGTGGGGGTCCATCTATTCTTTGTTTGTTCAGTTTGGATGTGGATAAAAGCCACACTTTAGAATCCCATTCCTGGTATTGGACACTACAGTTATTGCTTCCTGTGTTCGGATTTACTTGGGTGCCCCTGTGCAGAGTAGCCAAACCTAAGCCCTTGTGCCGAGTAACCTAGTCCTCCCTGAACCCAGTCCCCCGCTGGTACTGCTGTCAGCTTCAACAGCATACCACCTGTCATTTGCAAAAAGGCAGGGGTGAGGGGATTACACATAACTATATGTAAACCTCCAAAATGTGGGGCTTATCCTTTGTGCTCAACAGAACCCATCCCATGGCACCAGCTGCCTACTTAGTTACTACCACTGGTCCCCTGTTCTGTACTTTTGCTGCCAGGGGAAAGGATGGGGGAAGGGAGTCAGGATTGTTCTATGCCTCCTACACCTAAGAGGCTCCCACTGCACTTCAGTGGTGGCTGCCTGCTGCCACTGGACCAGTGCTTTGGTGTTTCCATCAGAGCTGGGATTTCCCCTGCTGAACACCCTAGCTGACTGGACTCAGTGCGAGTGCACATGACAGAAAGGAGGGTGCACAAGTAAATGTTTTCTGATCAGGAGGAGTCCTGTTAAAGTAAGACATTTGGGGCCAGTTCCACACAGCAAACAGAACAGTTGCCATATCTGTACACCCTAACCCCATAATTACAGCAGCAGTGGTCATGGGTTGCACCATCAGCCAATCAGGCTGCAGAGTATGGAAGGGGAATCCCAAGAAGCTCCTGGAACACAGGAAGACTACATTAAGTTTGATGCAAATTTCTAGTCAGTCCTCTTCAGAGTGACAGAACACCAGCTCTGCCTAGAGTCATTGACAGCCAACGTGAACCAAGGGTGCGCTGACTTTCCTGAGAGAACAGCAGAGACAGTGTGCAAGCTGAATAAGTTTTCCTGTGGCTGTGTTTGGAGGCAGACTGAGTCTTCTTATATCTACAGTGACAAGCATGTTGGAGCTGCTGAAGAGACAGAGTGAGAGGTGAGAAGCATACCTCCTGCTACAAAAGAGGAGGTTTTATTTATTTATTTTAGTCTTTGGTAACCAGGTAAGGCCCACTAGGCACAACTGCCTGTTTTCAGGGGCAATCTGGGAGCACTGGGCGGTTAAGTGACTTGGTCAGAGTCACATAGTATGAAAGTGGAGGTTGTGAGAATCAAACAAGGTCTGGTTCAAGGTCTGGTTCAAACCATAGCACCACAGCCGCGCTTTTGGACTATGCCAACACTATCCATGAGACCCTGGATACAAGCCAGATTGCTGGTGCTGTCTACATAGATCTTTCCAAAGTATTTGACACCGTCCACCACTCACTTCTCCTAACCTCGCTAACCCAAACAGGTTTCTCACAGGATATCACCACTTGGTTCTCAAACTACCTGTCTGACAGAACCCAGAGAGTCAGATTAGAGCATATTTTTTCATCCCTCCTCAGAGTTACATCTGGGGTCCACCAAGGGTCAATCCTTGGCCCTCTACATTTCACTCTGTTCCTTAACTCTCTGCCCAAGCCCTGTTCTGGGAGTCTCCTTCTATAAGCAGATGATGCGGTTTTATTCAGCACCCACACCAACCCTACCACCCTCCAAGTAGCCCTCCAAGGGTCATTTAATGAGGCTGAATCCTGGTTTACTGACCATAGGCTTGTTCTAAACTATAAAAAAACAAAATCCATGCTGTTTGACCATGCCCAAAACAAGTTCAGTAACCACCCCCTGCTCATCCATAATTCCCATAATGAGACCCTGGAACAAGTATCTACCTTTAACTATTTAGGGGTTACTCTAGACTCAGGGCTAACCTACCATGAACATATCCACCGACTTAATACGGCTGTCAATGTGTACATTGGTCTGCTCCACCACTAGAAGCACTGTCTCCCCCCGAAGCCCTACAGCTAGCCATCTTCTCCTCCATCCTGTCACTCATTGATTACGGGATTATCTTCTATGGTCATCTCCCTCAACAAAATTAGGGTTTCCCCTGAATAAAGCCTGTAGACTGGCCACAGGATGTGACCAGCTTACACACACCTGTATACTGTATACCAGTACAAACTGGCTTAATTTCGATGATCACCTAAAGTACCAGACCTGTCTCCTTGCCAATAAATCACAACTGGCCTCATGCCCCCTGCTCTGGTGATGCTGCTCCCCCCCCCCAACAGCACCAGACACACACGTCACACTGAGAAATCGCCCTACCAGGTTCCCCACTGTAAAACCTCCATGGGGCAAAGAACTTTCAGATATCGCGCCCCCAATTGGCTGAATTCACTGCCCATACCAGTCCTCCTGGCTCCTACCCTAGGACTGTTCAAATCCCTTCTCCGTAGCAATATCTTGAGTGACTCCACCTGTGACTGTACTTGACCTACCCATGACCTATAACTGCCATGACAATGGACCCATTTGGTTCTGCTTCTAGAGCGCCTGTCCCTGGTTTCGGTCTTACCCGAGTCTCAGACTAGTTGACATTCACTGGGCTGCGCTGATTGCAAATTCCAGTCATAAATACTTCTCTACAACAACTACTGTACTGTATGATTGCCTATGTAATTACTGTATTTATTGTATTTTGCCACTGTACTGCATTGTCTTTGATTGTTGAAATTATCCTGTACCACATCCACCTGTTGTAATTTACCATGTATCATTCGTAAGGCGTGATATTTTCCACACTGCTATTTATACTGTGATGTCTGTACACTGTATGCTCTGTATGGTTTTCTATGACATGGAGCCTTTCTAAAGGAGTCTCTGACTCAAAGGAATTAATTCTGATTGTATTCAATAAATAAACAAAAAAATGGTCTGCTGGATGTACTAAGCTCATTCACAGCTCGTTACTCTAACCTCTACGCTATACTGCCAGCCCATATTATGAAGTGCATGCCCATCATTAAACAGAAAGCTGACAATACCAGCTAATGAGATGCTGTTACCATGCTGCAAACCAGTCCAAACTGAACTTTGACCACAGCTAGTCTGAGGAAGCCACACAGCCAGTGCTACTGCCTATTACTGGTTATCACCAACCCAAGGGAGTGGATGCCAGAACATGCTGGGTGTGACAGACAGAAATGAATATTCACTGGCTTAGTTGCTCCTGTGTGAACAAAAGATTGTCTGTTGAATGTGAAGATTAGGAGTGGCCTGACTGGAGTCAGAGCAAGACAGCCAAACACCAGCCAACACTGTAGGCCTCGGGAGGAGAGAGAGAGAGAGTTAAGCCAGCCAGAGAGGGACTTGCTGTGAACTGTGCCATCACCCTACACATCAGTAGCGATCCCCTGATCTGAGACACCATGAATAAATTCAGGGTTTGCTTGGCAATCCGTATATCATATTTGGGAGGCATTAGATGGACTAAGCCATGTGGCAATAATACCCATTTGGGTTTTCAGAGTCTTTGGGTTTGGGGCTGTTAATGTAAACTCATTGGTTTAATAAAGGTGCCCCACCACTGGCCAACCACATGCAACATCATAGGGTCTACACTGTTTCTATTGTTGGGTACCCAGTGAAGCACGCTCCCTAATAGTAATTAATGAGATATACACTGGTATCAGTGGGGATATTGTATCACCCTGCAGTATAACTGGGCAACAGTGAACAGTACTGTGTATTGTGTGGCTTGGGGGTAGGCACTGTTGTTGGGTTGAGCCTGGAAGGGCACTTGAAGCACAGATGCTGGTTACCATTGGGTGAACATCACTCTCCAATTGAAGAAAACTTCATAAAATAATATGGTCAGTAACAGTGGTATGGTTTGGTGCCAGACTACTTGGGATGTGGCCTTGTCGTATGTCCTCTAAAATCTTCCTTACAGAATGCTGTTTCTATGAATATGGTTGTTCCTAGGAGCAGAACAACTAGGTTAATGTATTTTATAGCTACTTTGTGCCACAATTTCTTTTATTTACTGCCCCCAAAACTAATTGTTATCGCAGGTAAAAATTCCCAACTACGTATGATAGAGAAGAATTTTTTAAATGAATTCCCACAGCTGGATGTTTGTTGCCCAGGTTATTTAGAAGTGCATAGAGTACTTAATGTGCAATATTTGACTATGTTTAACTTGATTAATTTATGTCATCTTTGTATATGATGTGTTGTTACATGTTATTTATTTACTGCTGATGTGTGACTGCTAGCATGCCATTGCAAATGAACTGTTGTCAGTAGTTTATATTCTATAATAAAATTAAAATTGAAACCATTATTATTTGGATACACCTAGCTGGGTGATCGAACTGTATGGAGGCTGGGCCTGGCAAGGTATAGAGGAACCAGACAAATGCTTATTCTTATCTCAATTTTCTAACCCTTTTTTTCTTTTTATGGCCTTGCAGTGACCTTAAATAAAGGTTCTGTAATTTTGTTTGGAATTACTGTCTGTGTTCATATTATTATCTTTAAAGTCTAAGTTGTATGCTTTGTGGGGAATTGTTATTGCACTGTGCAAGTTAAATCAAATCAAATCAAATATCAAATCAAAATTTATTTATAATGCACTTTTCTACATATCAAAGCGTGATTACATATCACAATAACATCAAACATAATAAATAACGGCATAAAAACAATAACAGCAGCAGTAGACTTATTCAAATGCTAATTCAAACAGATAACTTTTCAGAGACGCCTTAAATGACTCCGTGGACAGACACTCTCTAATCTGACGAGGTAGAGAATTCCACAGGATTGGGGCCATAAAAGAAAAAGCTCTGGCCCCAGATGACTGAAGACGAACCCTGGAAATCTCTAGCAATCCCTCGTCAGTGGAGTGAAGTGGGCGGAGAGAGCAGTAAAGTCGAAGGAGATCTTGCAAGTAGCCCGGTCCCTGACCGTGTAGGGTCTTATAGATCAGTAAAGCGACCTTGAAAGTGATTCTCCACCGCACCGGCAGCCAGTGCAGTTCGTGCAGCACAGGTGTGATGTGGCAAGTTCTTGGTAGCCCAGTCAACAACCTGGCTGCAGCGTTCTGCACCAGCTGCAGGTGACGGAGATTCACTCCCGGCAACCCTAGATATAGAGCATTACAGTAATCAAGACGAGAGGAAACAAAAGCGTGGATGAACACAGGAAGGTCATCGTGTGGAACAAGGTGTTTTATCTGAGCGATATTCCTCAGATGGTAAAAGGAAGACTTGACAGCGGCTGACACCTGTGCCTTCAGTGTCAGCTCGCTGTCAAGAATTATGCCCAGATTTCACACCTGTTCAGAAGGTCTCAACTGGTTACCCCCTAGTACAAGGCCAGAGGGAAACCCAGGAGTCAACTTCTCTGCACGATGACCCGGGTCCACAACCAACACCTCAGTCTTATCCGGATTCAGTTTCAACCAGTTAGCACTCATCCAGTCCTGGATCTCAGTGAGGCAGTTTTTAAAGACCGATAATGCATCATTCTGTTTGGGTACAAAGGACATATAGAGCTGAGTATCATCTGCATAGCAGTGAAAACTCAGCCCATAACACCTTATAATGTCTCCCAACGGTAACATATACACTGTGAACAACATGGGGGAAAGCACAGAGCCCTACGGCACCCCACAGGACAGAGCAAAGGGAGCAGAGGAAAAAATTCCTGAAACTACCCTCTGACTTCTGCCTGTGAGGAAAGAGTGGAACCATCTGAGGACTGTCCCCGACAGTCCACAGAATAGCCGCAGGTGATCTAGCAACATCCCATGGTCTACAGTATCAAACGCTGCAGAGAGATCAAGGAGGACCAAGATCGAACGGTTCCTCCAATCTCTCACTATTAGGAGATCATTAAAGTACCCAGACCAACGACGTCTCGGTACTATGCCTCTTCCTGAAACCAAACTGGAGAGGATCATAGACCTCATGGGTGGTAAGAAAGTCATCAAGCTGCAATGCAACTACTTTCTCAATAACCTTGCCCAAAAAGGGCAGGTTAGAGATTGGTTTGTAGTTAGCGAGACAGTCTGGGTCAAGGGAAGATTTCTTCAAAAGGGGTGTCATGACAGCCTCTTTTAAGGACTCCAGAAACACCCCTTGGTCCAAAAAGCACCTGACTATCTCAGCAAGGACTGGTCTGATCACATCCATGCACTGCACAAGGAGGTGCGTTAGGACCAGGATCCAAACTACAGCAAGTCGGTCACAAGCCCTGGACAATCTTCATGATATCCATGATCGCTGGCAGGTCAAAATCTGTCCAGGTAGACTGAGGGCCTGTGACCCCACATCGATTCCTGCAACGCTCATTAGAACGTGTACTGCGGATCTCCAACCTAATCGATGACACCTTATCCTCAAAAAACTTAGCAAACTCATCACACTGTATTTATGAAAAGCTCTCCGACCCCACAGACAGGCTGGATTGCACAGTCTGTCCATGGTCTGGAAGAGCTGGGCTGGTCGATTTCTTGATGCAGCTATCTCCCTGGACAGGAACTCTGCCTTCTTATGGGAGATTTCTGATTGATAGTCCACGTAATGGGCCATGAATCTAAGCCTGTCGTCTTCCAGGCCGGATTTCCGCTAACAGCATTCCAATCTTCGCCCCATTCTCCTCGACTCCCTCAGTATCTCATCAAACCAAGGGGACCAAGGGTGAAGGGAGAGGGGGGCGAACACGGACAGGTGCTATGGAATCCAGTACCCTCAGCACCATATTATTATAGTGCACTACTAAGGCATCTGGTTCCATGTACTCTACAGGCCAACTCGATAGGTCCAGCACTGCCATCAGACCCCCAGGGGTAACTCCCCTCAAAGGGCGATACTGGACCATCTCCAAAGGGGTAGATCTCACAAGGGGGGGGGTTGCGAAATTGAACCTTATGGAGTGATGGTCAGACCACCCAACTGGTTTCACCACCAGTTCCGTGATCTCCATCCCCAGGGTGAACACCAGATCCAAACAGTGACCCTGAATATGGGTAACAGCGGTAACAACCTGTGTGAAGCCCAAAGAAATCATCAATTGGAGGAAGTTTTGACCAAAATGCGAGAATTCATCGTTGACCCAGGCATTGAAGTCCCCCAGGACCAACCACCTGGAGGGCTCCAACACCAGATCGACAATGAAGTCTGCAACTTCCTGCAGAAAAACTTTCTCATCACCGGTTGGACGGTAGACGAGTAAGATTCTGCTACCCACACCTACTCCCATGATACACTCAAAGGATCTAGGGGACTCCACTGGAACCTCCACAAGGCCCAATTCTGATTTAAAACAAATAGCACCCCCACCCCTTCAATCCAACCTCGGGCTGTACTACCGAGTACACTCCGCTGAAACTGTTGACTCCAATATGGGACCAGCATTTCGTCCAGCCAGGTCTCGTAATGCAAGCCAGGTCAGCTGACTCAACAAGGTCAATAATAATTGCTGTCTTGCTTTTTATAGACCTGGCATTGCATAACACCGCCTGGGTTGGATGAGAGGCCTTGGAGGAGCGGGCCACTTGCCCACTCTCAGTGGAACCCTTGGGTATGGGAACCAGGCATCGCACCCCCCTATCCTGGATCCATTCCATCCCAGGGTGTCTCTCTGACCCCACCACCCTAATTCGCCCACTCTGCTCCTCCCCTCGTAGCCGAGGAACCCCCTCCACCTCCTCCGTGCAATCCCTAAGGCACGACAGTGCCTATATACCTTGGGTAGCAATGGGGGGCTTTCGAAAGGGTGCAGGTCCCTCAGCCTAGAGGGGGGAATAGCGCCTGCCCACAGAAGCCCGGTCCCAACACATGCTGCCAAATATTTAAAACAACTATTAATCAACCAATTTGAGTAATACTATCGAAACCACTAAACTGTCTTAAACATCAGCCCCACTCCCCATTTCTAACAAAAAAATAAAACAAAAGTCCATTCCCCTTCAGGCAAACTCCTCAGAGAAGATCCTAAGCAGTCTGGGCAGATTTTAGCTCCTCCGAAAGAGTTCATAACAGTTTGGACACAAAGTCTCAGATTCCTTCCACCTGTACACCACTGAAAACTGAGAGTAATGAAAAAAAAAACCCTCAGAGCTCTCACCCCTGAGGTGTTAGTCTCAAGCCTATCTCTCACATAGGCAAAGTAAACAGTTGCACAGTTTGATCTTGGATACAAAAATGAAGCACTCTCACTGCTTCACTGAAATATACAGGAGGAAAAGAAAAAAGAACAATCTGACCTGGGTAGTATTCAGACAAGATCCATAAGTTCCTAGTTGATAAAACAGACCTTTGCTGCAGCTAAAATCCTCAGAAATTGATCCCAACCATTTAAAGGTGAGCTCAAGCCACCAGCCAAAAAGAGATTCTTCCCCCGGTCGTCCCCCAAGATGTCACTGAGGAAGTCGACCAGTGACTGGATCCACGCGAGCAGGCTCTCCAGCCTGCCCTTTGCAAAGCCCAGAAACCACGGGCACACTGGGGCCTGTCCTCCAACAGTACCACCCCAATCTCCCATTGCAGCCAATTGCCCCAGTAAACCACCCTGGGTTCAGGCCAGGATTTAAAGAAACTCACTCCCCGGTCGTCCGCTGAGATGCACCACCCTGGGTTCAGACCAGAATTTTCACAGGCTCACTCGATCCAGAAAAACGGCACCGAGGATG
Organism: Neoceratodus forsteri; assembly: GCA_016271365.2. Taxonomy (NCBI): domain Eukaryota; kingdom Metazoa; phylum Chordata; order Ceratodontiformes; family Ceratodontidae; genus Neoceratodus; species Neoceratodus forsteri. Next base: position 519,221,375 of record CM028137.1, read on the forward strand.
CAGCAGTCTAACTGCGAAAGCCGCTAAGTCTTCAAAAAAGAACCCAGCTTCAAGATCACAGTCTCCAGCTCCAGGATCCGGACCGAATCGTACGACCACTCCAGCAAAATCCGGGTACAGTCACAGGACAGCGCAAGACCAATGACTAGCTCACAGTCCCAGTATACAAACTCCCAGCTCCTGATAGAAGCCTCCCAGATTGTGATCGGAGTATTCCAGGTAGAATTCTTAAATCTTGCTCCAAAGATTAAATCTTGCTTAAGTCTTGCTCCAGAGATAACTTTCCAATCTGAAAGGGAAAAACAGTAGCAATACCACACACACTGTTGCAGTCTCTGCCGATGACTATTGGCAGATATTCCACACGACGAATAACCACAAAAAAAATAAAGAAAAACAACGAACTAAAAGCATAAAAATAGAACAACAAAATTAACATTAAAACAGGTAAAATAACAAAAAAAGTATAGCTGCTGTCAGGTTGGGGGGGGGATCCTATGAGGAGGTGGGGAGGTACTGAATCCCAGGGAGTTGCAGCATACTTACACCATGCTCATTTAAACCTTCTCTGGGTGAAGATACTGCACAATAAATTAAAAACCACTGATATGAACCCTCCCGTCAGGAGTTTATTGACACAGGGCCCAAATCCATGCTTGAGCCCACAAGGCAGCGGTAATATACCCGACATCCATAGTGACATGGTTACATCTATAAAGTACATTAACATACACACAGGATCACTGTCCCCTAGACTTTATCAGCTTTGGCTACACTTGAGATCACAATTTGCCAATGCCATTTGTTTTAGGTCTGCTCTGACTCTTGCAGCATGTCAGGTGAGGGAAGCTAGGTTACTGTAATTGAATATGTTAGGGGTGACACAGGTATGGTGACAGGATACTTCTTGTGAATCATCTTCTGGAACATGAGAGTGAGTTCCTGCAGGAGTTTCTGGAATTCCTAATCGGCCAAACATTTCAGTCTCCAAGACAACAGTGTCCTCGACAATTGGTGCTGGTGGACTTCAACGCCTCGGTTCGGGATGTATGAGAGTTGACGGCAGTTTTCCGCTGATCTGGAGCTGGCCTGGGGTGTGGAGTCAACTGTTTTGGTTGTACCTTGACTGTGCTGAAATTTCTGCCAAAGGCATGTGACCAGCCGAGGAAGGAATTGTGGAATTGGTGCATTTTTTCTGCCCAGGAACAGAGGAACGTTTGGTCTGAGTGAGTGCCTTCAGCAGAGGGACTTGGTTGAGAACTAGTGCTATGGTTCTGTTCATTCCGGTCCACCGTCCTTCCCTTGGTTGCTCTGGACCTACAAATTGTGTCAGCTCCTGGTTTCCTGAGCCAGTCCACAAGCTACTGTGAAGAATTGGACTGCTTTGCTTGGAGACCCAGCTTGAATCCAGGGGATGTTTGCTGGAGTCCCGGCTGTGGGTGGAAATCCGGGTCCGGTGTCCTTGGAGGACGGGCACTGTTTGTCCCGAGATCCCCATGCCGGGCGGTCAGGCTGGAAGACCTGCTTGTTTTGAGCTGGCCATGGTTGGTGTCTCTGCCAACTCCTTGGGGGATGGCGGGGCAAGCAACCTGCGGTGGAGATTCCTGTAGCTGGATGCTGGAGTTTGATCTTGAAGTTGGAAGGAGTACTGACTGTGGTGGACACCTAAACTGTCTTCACCTCTTTGAGGAACGGCAGCAGTGAGTGTTTTTAGTTCCTATTTAAACATTATTTCCTTGGAAACTGTTATTTTTCTATCTTGCCTATGTGAGAGATTGACTGGAAGATTAATTTCTTTTGTTCTGGGGAGGTGAGAGCTCACCAGAAGGGTCATTAATATACATTGCTGGACTTTGGGCTACTTATTTATCATCTTTTTTGCTCTCGGACATTATTTGTTTTGGACTCTAATTAAAATTTGTTACAGTTTCTATTTAATGTATTTTCTTTTTTAATATAGGGTTGTGTATTTGGGTGTATGGTGTGTGTATTGGGTTTTTATATTGAAAGGATTGTGTATAGGGTGAGTGAGTTCTTTGTTGGGTGTAATTTTGAAAAGGGTGGGCAGGGGTTTTTGTTGTTTTGTAGTTTTGTATTATTTTATTTGATACTCCCTAGTGAGAGTTGTGGGAGTGTCTAACTGTTTTTTATTTAGGGTTTTATTTGGTTGTTTTTGTATACTTTGTTGGGGGGGGTTCTTTTTGTTCTAGCCTGGTGTGTTTTTGTTTGGGGCAGTATTATGTGTTGGAAGCCTGCCCCGGTTGTGGGTTATTCGTCCTCTACCCTCTGTGACCTCCTGCCTCCCCCCCTTAAAGTTTTCAACCTATCAGCACTGTAGAGCACTGGGCATTGCCCGTGGGGGGGGTGGGGGGTGCGAACCGTGGAGGACAAATGAGCGGGCTCTCACATCAGGGTTGTTAGGTCTAGAAGATGCCCTGGGACAAAATGGATTCTGCAACATGGTCTGCCATGTCTGGTATCCATACCTAAGGGCACCACCATTACTGGTGGGCAGGTAGCTCGGACAGCCCCGGAGACCTGGCGAACTTGAGCAGTGTTATGCATTGCCAGATCTATCATGAACAAGACTGCAATTATTGCAGATCTTGTTGGGTCAGCTGGTCTGGCTTGCATCACCAAGACCTGGCTGGATGAAAATGCTGGCCCCATAGTGGAGGCTGCGATTCCAGCCAGGTACTCAGTGATACACCGCTCGAGATTGGACCTCGGGGGGGGGGTTGTGGTCTGTTTTAAGACTGAATTGGGCCTCATGAGTGTACCAGTTGAGTTGTCTGGGTCATTTGAGTGTACTGCAGTAGCAGGTGTAGGTAGTAGGGTAGCCCTCATCTACTGTCCACCCGGGGATGAGAAGCAATTCCTAGAGGAAGTAGTGGACTTCGTGATTGAAATGGTGTTTGAGTCACCCAGGCTGATTGTCCTGGGTGACTTCAACGCCTGGGTCAATGACGAACTCTCACAATTTGGAGAAAACATCCTCCAGTTGATGACATCTCTGGGCCTTACACAGATTGTTACCTCTACTACTCATAAACACGGTCACTCTCTTGACCTGGTTTTCCTCCTGGGGATTAAAGCCTCTGATTTAGGGGTGGAACCTGTCATGTGGTCTGATCATTACACCATGGGATTCAATTTTTGCACCCCCCTTTCATAGGCCTGCCCCTGTGGAGATGGTCAGATACCACCCTTTATGGGAAGTGAGTCCTGAAGGCCTAGTGGTGGTACTTGACCTATCGGAGTTTCCTACAGCAAGCAGAAGTCCAGAGGCCTTGGTTCAGGCCTATAACAAGGCCATCTCTACAGCCCTGGACTCTATCACTCCTGCCCATATTTGTCCTCTCTCCCTTTGCCCTCGGTCCCCTTGGTTCAATGGGACCTTGAGGGAGATGCGGAGACTTGGACGAAGGTTAAAGCATTGCTGGCAGAAATCCACCCTGGAGGCTGACCATCTTAGATTGCTAGAATATTATCAAGGCTATCATTCTACAATCTCCTGTAAGAAGGCAGAGTTCCTGTCCAGGGAGATTGCAGCTGCTCAGAACTGACCGGCTCAGCTCTTTCAAACTGTGGACAGGCTGTGCAACACGGCCTGTCTCCAGTTTTGAAGAGCTTTTTCACAATTGGAGTGTGACAAGCTCACTCGGTTCTTTGCGGATAAGGTGGCCGACATCAGGGCAGAGATCCAATCAGCACACTCTATGGGGGATGCTACTGATTGGTGCTTTGCCACTTTCCCTCCCTTTTCCTGGAGTGCCTTTGACCGGCTGGAGCTCATGGATGTTATGCGGATTGTCCACGGTATGCGCACTATGTGCTGTAGTTTGGATCCAGGTCTAAATTCTAAATTCTACAGCTTTTCGCAGCCTGGTCATCCTTGCAGTTTATAGCCAGATCAGGTGGTCAGCCAGATGAATGTGCTGACGTTTCGGAGGACACACCTCCTTCCTCAGAGCTAATACATTTAGTAAAGGGGAGCCATATTTATGCTTCCTGTTGTCAGTTTCTACACAACCATTCCTTCAAGAGGCTTTGTCTCCCCTCATATACTTTCACTTGCCTTATTGTTTCTTCTGTTTGAACTTTCATGCTGCATCAGGCAACTGTGCCTTCTTTTTCACCCTATCAGGTTGTCAGCTCCCTAATGTTTACTTTCAAATTCTGTTATGTTTCCTGCATTTCACCTTTAAATTTTGTTAGGCGACATACCTTTTATTAGGGCTAATTACTTAATATACCTTAACATTCTAAAACCTATTTTGTTATATTTACAATATACAATTCAAATCAATTATCTTTTTACACCAAAACATTCATTTTACTTCACCATTTTATACTATACTTTACTAATGTTTTTTCTCATACTCCAATTCCTTTATGTTTTTTATGTTTCATTTAAACCCCGGCATCCTTATTACAGAAATCAAAAGGCCTTTAAACATTATTTTAAATCCTTGCCATTTTGCACCTAATTACTCTCTACCTTTAAGGGAGGTGTTGAGCTGCACAAAACAAATGTATTCATGGAATTCTTCCTTTCAGCCATTAGGGTGTCCACCACCTTATTAGAGAAACCATGTTTCAGGAGTCTCCTCCTTTCAGGAGCTAAGCCATGAGCTGCACCACTCCCAGATTTAGATGCAAAATGGGACCTTGTGAGAGAAGCCCCCCCACACTGGAAGATAAAATGATGCACATTGAGCTAAGTTCACTATGTCACTATGTCCAAGAACCACGGTCTTCTGGGCCACTCCAGAGCTATTAGAAGAAAGCTTCCTCTTGAGTGACTTATTTTGCTTATGACCTTAGGGAGGAGAGGCAGAGGAGGAAAGGCATACATTATGCTGAAATTCCATGCTTGAGACAGGGTATCCACTGCCTTCACCTGTGGATACTGGTAGCAGCTGAAGAACCGTTGAACTTGAGCATTGTGGCTGGAGGTGAACAAATTGATTTGAGGATGACAGAATCTTTGACACAGAAGGTGGAAAACCTCTGGGTTCAACATCCACTCTCCTGGATGAACATTCTCACAGCTAAGTCAATTGGCCTAAATGTTCAACTCCCTCACCAAGTGAACTGTTGATAGAGAAAGAAGATTCTCCTCTGCCCACAGCAGGAGATCGGTGGCTTCTTTCAGCATCTTCCTGCTCTTTGTGCCCCCTTGATTGTTTATGTACACTACTGTGACGGCATTGTCTGAATTTACTTTCATTGCTTTTGACTGCACCTGACTTTGAAAATGAAGGAGAGCAAGGTGCACCACCATCATCTCCAGAATGTTTATGTGTAGGTGCTGTCCCTGTGCTGACCAAGTCTCCTGAATGGAAACATAGTCCAGGACTGCCTCCCAACCCGACAGGCTGGCATCAGATGTCAGAATCAACTCTGGCAGAACTTTTAAGCAAGACCCTTTGCTCAGATTCACCAACTCAAAGAATGCTGCAGTTGTGGAGAGATAGGGATCCTGGTCTTATAATCCTCCTAGGTCAGATCCTAGGCTGACAGTAAATCAATCTGTAGGGGCCCTGAGGCCCAGATTTCACAGAATATGGTGAGTTGAAGTTGACAATTGGCTCCCAGCCACTGCACCTCTCTCAACAGGGTTGTAGGGACATGTCCTAAATTGTAAAAATATTTTTTAATGCTTTTATTATTATTTTATAATCATTAACTTTTAATTATACTATTAAACTGGGGAAAACAAGACATCTGGTTAGACTCTGAAAACTCTGCTTTCATAAACTGCTTGGAAGCAGTTAAAGGTTGCTTGGACTTTCAAAGTTGAGAAAAAAATGATGGTTTGCAGTTTAAAATCTCACCTTTTGACCCAGGGAAGAGCTAGGCCCCTTGCTCTAAGTTTCTTACTTGTGTCCAGTCAGATGCAATAGACGTTGCTTTTTGATAAAGTCACCTAGCAACTACATACTAAACTGTCAAAACAACATTTTAAGCCTAGAACTGCCAGTTACTTTAAGAAAAAAAAGGAAAAAGGCTAAATTGAATCCCTATGTGTTTCTACTATTGGAAACAACTTTTGTTTGTTACTAGAGAATGCAACATGCTGCCAGCATGAAACTTACACAGTGGATACAGAACATCTTGACCTATTGACTGGCCAAGTGTAAGACTTGCAGCTGCTGGATAATTCAAGTTAGTTGACAATATATTTTGTGCAAAAAACCTAAACGCTGAAATACCTGTGTTTGGTCTTAAATGAAAGATGGTGTCATGACAAATCTACAGAGATAATTTTTGTGTGTGTAACATGGTGCTAAACTGAGAAATACCATCTTAAAGAGTTTGAGGTAAACAACTTTGGAACAGACTCTGTACAGGCTACTGAGTACAAAGAGACAACCCATTGCAATGGAATTCAATGCTTTTGAGGAGTTTCCTGAAAAGCGTTCTGGACAAAATCTACCTAATTCTGAAGCTGGAGACATGGAGAACAGAATATTCATTTTGTTTCCAAAAGACTTTACTAAGAAATGATGATATAATCATTATTAACTTATCTCAGAAAATATTTGTCTCACAGACATGAGAGGTATTTTGAAAAATTGCTTTTTATGAGCTAAGCTTGGAAATATTCTTTTGAAGACTGCATCTTATTGTATTTGAATGTTATAAGGAAAATTAACTCTGAACTAAAAATGTAATCAATGCAGAGGGAGGTGGAGTCTCAGAAGAAAATAACTATCCATCCCATCTCCTTTGCAAGAACCAATCAGGACTGGTGCAATAATGACCTAGCCAGACAGTGATGTCACTCTGGACCAGAGGTAATAAAAGCCAGTTCCTAAAAGGGGCTGGCAGAAGCCTTCTACAGTAACTGAGATGCTGAAAGGATCTGTGCTTGTGGGACTGCGATTTTGCTGAAGTAATGTTTTGAAATTCCCTCCAAAACTAGAACAAGGACAGAGACTGCCTATTGATGTCCATGAGCAAGGAAGCAAGTCTGCATTGCTGTGTTGACAACAGATGAGTCCAAAGTCCAGGGTTAGAGTAGGGACACGAGTGAAAAACAGGAACAAGATCCAGCCACTAACAAGGTCTTTCACCATCCAGGAAAATAGAATTCTCACCAACATCCTGAAATTAAGGAAGAAAATCCAGACTCTACTGCTAATCAGATGTCTTGAGTATTATTTTAAATAATTTTAATAATATTCTAATTGGGCTTAGCTGGGAGGTTACATGGGAAAATAATTTCTTAAATACTAATGTTGGGTATATAGGGAAAGCTTGAATCTAAGTAATGATATATAAAAAATTTTGCCTAAGAAAAAGTATTTGAATAACTTACCAAGAGAAGTTTTGACATGCTAAAAAGACAAAGTTATTTGAAGTCTTCATGCAAGGCAGAAACAGCCTAAATTGTTTATGCAACTAGATTCTTTAGAATTACTTACAACAATGGATATCTAAGCTTATGAAGTATATGTAAAATAATTTCCCTGATTGCAAAAGTTGCCAAACTTGCAAGTGTGTTCTTTTGTTTCTTCTTGTTTTCTGAAATCTTTGTTGTTATTTATATTTATGCTGCTTTTCACAATATTTATAATGTTTTATTATTTATGCAAAATATATTAGTAATTAGTTATACTGTACAGGGAAAAATAAAATCTATTTTCATATATTATGAGGGTGTGATGGAAATGTTATTCATGGCTATCTAGAACTTTTTTTTACAATGGGCTATAAAGTAAGGTGTGAGCCAGTCTTACATTGCTTTATACATATTTTATGACAGAGGGCTGAAGGCTTAGCCTAGTGCCCATAATAATAATTGATTCCAGCCTATTGTTCTGACAGGGTCTCCTTCCTGGCTGGCGAGAGGAAGACCCTCCCCTCATCCATCTTAAACACCACTCCTTGGTATTCCAGGATCTGTGACAGCTTGTGAAAGCTCTCCCAATTCACCACCCAGCCATGGGACTCTAACTCCTCCAAAGTCCAAGTCACTGACTTCCTTGCCATTGGCACAGATGGCACTTGAATTAACAGATCATTCAGATAGGGATAAACATGATGTCCCTCCTGTCTGAGTTGAGCCACCATGACTATGAGCACCTTCAATAAAACTCTAGTGGCTGTTGCCAGCCCAAATGAGAGCATCCACTACTGGAAGTGCTATCCCTGGACTGTGAACCTGAGGAACCTCTGATGAGACTGTCAGATAGAGATGAGGAGATATGCATTCCTCAGATCTATGAAAACTAGATAATCCCCAGTTGGACAGCTCGGATGATTGAATGCTGGGACTTCATCTTGAAGGTCATGTGGTGAACACACTTATTTAGGTGTTTCAGATCCAGAATAGGCCTGACACCCCCACCCTGATTTCTTGGGAACTATGAAATAAATTGAGTAGAATCCCTGGACTTGATCACTGGGAGGGACCAGAACAATCATCCTGATTTGAGTGAGGTGGTCAAAGGTCTGACACACCACTTTTCTCTAAAGGGGCCCTTTGAACTGAGGATGGCAGAAAACATCCCATTGAGGGAATTGTCAAAAAGTCTATTGCATAACCTAAAACCAGAATTTCCAAAATCTAAGCATCTGATGTTATCTGGACCCATCTTGTGTAAAAATTGTGCAATCTTCCACAAAGGGAAGGTAGGCAGAAATGAGCCTGCATAACCTCATTATGAGGTGCCCACTTTTTGTCCTGAGCCTCCATTGCATCTTCGGCAAAGGGCTCCTCTGCAACTATTCTTCACCATGAAGTTCCAAAAGGGATGAAACCCCCTTGAACTGCCTCTGTTGGCTGCCTCCTTGACCTTTTGGAGTTGAGGTGGCATTTTGCTGTTGCTTTGACACTGGAAGGTGGCCCTTTTTATGCTGGATATCCTTCAAAATATCATCCAGGCCAAAACCAAACAACAAACTTCCCTCAAATACTAAATTGAACAGCTTGGTCTTTGAAGACTGATCAGTTACCCAATGCCAAAACCACACTCCTTGCATAGTGGATGCAATGTGGTAAGCAGAGTGAGCCGACATGAACAAGTTCTCCACCATGGCATCCCCTAAGAAGGTGGAAGCCATGGATACCAACTGCAAAATGCTTGACCCCTCCAAATCCAGCAGAACAAAGCTGCCTAGGAACATAACCCACAAGTGTAAGGCTCTGGCAGCAATAAAGGAGACATAAGAGGTGCGTAGGTTTTTACTGTTGATGGCAAAGGTTCTTCAGCATGAAGTATCCACTTGTTTGTTATGCGAATCTGCTACGGCCAAGGACCCCTCAATAGAAATAGTGGTGTGCCTGATGAAATTATGAACCACCTTATCCGCTAGAGGAGGGGTTTCCCACTTGCGGGTATTTTTTCCAAAAAAGGGAAACACCACACTTTAGGTTTCGGTAGATAATTTCATTGATCTGTAGCTGCCCATTCTTGTTCAATAATCTGGTCACAATGAATAATGTTTGGAAAACACTTTTGGAGTGGAGGAGGATGCGGAGAGGATAGGGTTGACATCTAATACCATCACAGATTGCATTTCCTTCAGCTGTAATGTTCTACTTGATAACCTGTCTGTTATCAGATAGTACAAAGATTTTCTATCAAAGAGGGGAGAGAAGTCCGCTCCCCTTCCTCCTCCTCCTCTTCCCCTCAGACAGTTCATCCTCATCGTTGTCAAGTAATGTCTTTGGGTCAGGATTTTCCCTAAGATCCCCAATCTCCTCATCCTGATCCTCTTTATGATCAGAGTTGGGGTCTGCTTGCATATCTTTAATAGCAGCCCTGTCTTGCTGTGGCACACCTGGACATGCCTGTGGGTGCCCCTGACCTGAGGTGCCCAGTTTGGGTTGGATGTGTCTAAAGGGATGTCCTGTGGAACATCAGGACCCAGAAGCTCTCCTAAGAGCAATAAGAAAGATTTACACAATTCTGTTTTGTCACTGCCAACTGGTACACCAGGTGCACCCCACCCAACTTGGAGGTGCAACCAGGGTGAACCATAAGAGACATATTAGCTTGAGTAACACAATGGGGAAAATACAAACCCAGAAGATTGGGTCACATTACCCTTTTGCAGGTCTTACATTTTTAAAAATGAGAGGTCTTGGATAAGCCATGGTACCAAAGTAATATAGCCCTGCAGCTGCCAAACTCTAAAATATGTGTAGAGTTTTCCAGAAGAAAATATGGAGGACTGCTGCTGTGATCCCCACCTCCAATTGTGGAGAAAACAGTAAAAACAAAAAATAAAGCAACCAGAAGAGAAAGAAATGCATACAAAAGACAGAGCTGCCGCTTCTTGCACTAGTGAAGTGCAGGCACGTGTGCACTCTTTTAAACATGCATATGCGCAATGTCATGATGCTGTGCATGATGTCGGCATGCCAGGGCAGCACATGCACAACACAGGTGTGTGAATGATGTGATAAGAAGAAAGAAGTCTCTGAAGAAAAGGTGTGCACCCAATGGATGGAAGGAAAAGCAGAAAAATGATGGGAAACTGTGGCTCAATGGAGCTGAGAAAAAAACACAGAATAGCCTGAAAGGTGAAGAAAAGCTCCCAAACCATGGGAAAAAAACTTTGGATCTACCCAGAGTCCAAAAGCTCCTGCTCCAGCAAGCCTTTTTTTAGACTGCTGAGGATAATTTAAAGGGAAAATGTCCCTATAAGACAAGCGCCAGCTTTAAAGGGAACTATTCTTTCAAAGTACAAAAACAAGCACTTGTCAGGCAAAACACAACCAATAAACCCTACAAAACTGGGGAGGAGTGGTGGAGAGGGTCACTGACACCTAGAAATGGAGAGAAACCCCTGGGGAATGGCCCCCAGAGAAAAAAACAGGTACCTACTTGAGGCACCTTCTTCTTTCTTTTCCTTTTCAAGCAATCGGAGACCTGATTAAAAAAACACCCCTAAACTACTGTATAGCAGGTATATTTTGTGTCTTGATATATTTCACTATATTCGCTATTGCATATCATACTGCGAAATGTCTTGCGCGAAAACTACGGGAAGTGAATTCAATCTGCTATACAGTATGTGGCAGACATGGCCCCCAATCTAAGCATAAGCAGGAAAATGGGAAGAGCAGGTTAGCCAATTTGAAAGCTGCAGCTGAACAGGCACTGTTTTAATTTAGGGGTGCTCCCTGTCATCAGGTAGCCCCAACTGCTATGCAGAATTGCAGCCCTAAATAACCAGCAACTGAATTTTCTTCACAGAAGCTTAATAATTGTTTCTCCTTTGATGGCACAGCAAATACTGGGGAGTGGGGAGTTGCTGCTGTCCAGAATGTTGATGTGCTCAACATTCTAGGCCAATTCAGTCTTTGGACTGTGCCATTTCCCCTAGTAGGGGTGCACATCACCCATCTGTAATGACTGCCCATTTACAACGTGGAGCACTACAGAAATGTCATTATTAAACTGGCTGATAAGAGTGGAGGAATAGTGGTCTTGGATTATGCCATGTTTACAAGTCAATGTATGAGACAATTGACTGACCAAATCTATACATTTCACTAGAGTATGACCCCACTAATGATATCCAGAACTGAATTAAGAATTTACTTGAGTTGGGAGTCACATTTGGGTGGACAACAGAGTGGGAACTGCATATTTTGGATAATAAAACATCAAAATGCAGTTTTTTTATGTTTCAACAAAATATCACAAAAGCGCTACCAATTCCCCCAGGAGAAATTTTATCTCAGGGATTGGTTCTGTCCTAGAATCATTTCCTACAGTACTTACTGTACATCAAATTCCACATACAGCCAGAGGCAGAAAAGTTATCTACATACATCTGAGATTCAGGACATATGTTGAAAATAATTTCAATCATTATTAGAGCTATTACAGACATACAGGGACTTAATACCCTTGAGTGTATCCCATCTGGTCCCAGAGCTTTGTTCACTTTCAGATCTGCAAGTTCCTTCAGGACTGTCCTCTAGAAGATGGATTTGTGTCTACCCCCCCCAACCCTCAAGCTGTATGGTAGGATGTTGTTATGCATAGAGATTCATACACTTGAAAAAGTTGTTCTGCAGCAGTAGTAACATAGCTACTTCAGGTGAACGACTTTTCATTCTGCTGTAGTAGCTATGTCACAATATGTGTCCTCTTCAGCGCTGTTCATTAGACAGATGGTGGTTGAAATGCTACACTCGTGTGCTGGCCGGTGGATGGATGGCGGCAAAGTGCGGTCAGTGGAGGGCAGAGACTTACTTCAGTTACTACTAAAAGTAAGTAACTGTGGATTTTTTCACCATACGCTATATACAGTAAAATAGTGTATGAGAGCCCAAATACACAACAGTGCTATTCTTAACAAAGCATGTATGACGGCTGGACTGCAACCTAGGTAGTGCAGTGCTGTGGTTAGAAAGTCAGTATGGCACAATGTAAGAAAACCAGCACCTGCTGGATACAATCATTTTTATATATTAAAACATTACTCACAGAGGGCATTGGCGGCAATACAGGATACTGGAGACCATCCAGGACTTCAGTTTTCAAACTTAGCTTTTATTGAATCAATGTAACCCATACCCCAGCCAAAATTGGCATCTTTAAACCAGGATCCCCCTAAACTACCCAGACAAGGCAGCAAACCACAAGTTGGCATAAAATAGGCATCACCCCTGGCACTGGGGCAAATACCTGGCTTGGCATCTAGAGGTCTAGTTGATAGGGCGCAAAACAAACATTTATATTTACTTCGAGTTCTGGGAGAGAGATGCTAGGGCTATGCTAGGTCAGTGTTCTGAGGGGGCCCATAAATAAGTCACACTGGGAAGCAGAGATCGACTGCCCATAACTGGAAATGGGATTGTACAGTATGGCTTTATTCTGACACAAGATGAAACAAACACAGAATGGGGTGGTCTCCCAAGTTGGAAATGACTTTCTCTGGGCATCACACACTTTTCTTTTCCAGAAACAACACTTGTCTTGGGTTGTACACATTCTTACTAGTAACAAACTATGAACAGTCCCTCCCTCTGTACCAGGGAATTGAACATGGACATTTCTCTCAAAGTGTCTTTTCTGCCGGGGGGTTGCCACACAATTAAAAACATTTCTAATCTTTTTCCTCCTGACATGATAGACTTAGTTAACATGCCTCAGGTAACCTTGTGCCTTTCTGTGAACCAGTTAGCCCTGACTGAAGTTTAAGATGGGGGGTTTCCCACCCTGGCAAAAAAACTGCTCTTAGCAGGATCAACACACTCCTCAATAAGGCCTGTCGTCTTTCTTTGGGGGCTATTCTCGACACCCACACCTACTCACTGTACACTGGAACTGGGTGGCTCCCACTCCATCTTAGAGGACAATACCAAACCTGCCTACTTCTAAAAAAAGTACTACTTGGGCTGACATCCCCCACACTGGGCAGACACTTTAACCTGGCCATCCCAACAAAATCTACCCATAGTGCAGTCGCTGACAAGATGGTGATTCCCTTCAAAGGGATGAAACTTGCCCAGAACTCCATCCTGTATCAATGTCTGAAATGGTACAATGAACTACCTGCTATCCTTACTGATACTACCAAGATTAGTACCTTTAAAGCTGTGCTCAAATCTCTCCTTGATTCTAAAATGAATTGTACCTTCCTGCGCTAATGTTAAAGTACCTTGCCCTCAGTTTTCCATTTACCTACCCCCCTCTACATCTTTCAGCTATATACCACTGTTTCTCTTAACCCACTCCCCTACCCCCAATTACCTGATGATGGCCTTACTTGGTTGAAAGCTCCACCTCTCTCCCACCTTAGACGATGCTACCTGCCTGCGCTAATGTGATAATATGTTGCCCCCAGTTTTCCATTTACCTACCCCGCTCTACATCTTTCTGCTATATACCACTTTTTTCTTAAACCACTCCTTCTCCTCTAGTTATTTGATTGATGCACACTTGGTTGAAAGTTCCAATTCTCCCACTGGAGGATGCCACCTTCTGCTGATCCCCCCAACCCCCTCTTATCTAATCAGTCTATCTGTTAATATTTACTAATTTGATGCGTATAAGTTCAAATTTTACTATTACTGCCTGTGTATATGCTTCAATGTTTTTTCCCTTTTTTTTCTCTGTAAACCTTGAATTTTTGTAATGTTTGTTCAACACTGATGTGGAACCTTTGAAAATGAGTTCTTGACTCAAAGGTATTAATCCCAAACTGAAGTAAATAAATAAAACCAGTCTCTGTCATTCCTTCTAGGTTACACAAAGTGAGCCTTCAGTCTCATCAGATTGCTAAAGGACTTTACATTCTCAATATTTACATTCAGCACATTTCTGTGGTGATATAGGAGCCCTGACAGGTGTATTCTAGCCTTACCTCTGGGCACATACACCTAATACAACTCCCTAGAAACAGTTCCATATAACTGTACTCATGGTTTTGTTTGTCCCTTTGTTACAGACATGGATGCTGGAAGAAACACCTCTTCCCTTTCAGGTAGCTTTTCATAGCTTCAAACAGAAACACTCATTGCCTCTCTCTCTGGGCAGCTGACACTCTTCTGGTCCCTCAGGGGATTGCCCCTTGGAAACACTGAATCTGCAGTCCCTCTTCACTTTCTCTGGAATGACCCACTTGGGTCCTGCTGGCAACAGCCTCCACCACTTTTCTTGACACTGCTGTATTTTCTCTTATTAGGGTGAGAAAACAACCAGAGGTCCTTTACCCAGCCTAGACAGGCTGGCAGGCACCTCTAAACACTGAGAACTCCTTCCTCACTAAGCTTCCACACTGAACCAATTACACTGCCATCTGAACATTGTAAAGCTAAACCCTTGCAGCTGATTTCAAAGTAGCTCAGGCTAGTAACCCCAGGGGACTTGGTGGTTATACTCACTGCCAACAGATGAAACCTGCTGTCTGCAGCAAGTGTTTTTGCCTGTAACACAGGCCATCCAACCTCTGGTTGCCTTACAGGGCAAGGTGGCCAGGCTCACCCCTACCTAGGCTGAAGCATAGACAGGATGCACCAGAGAACAGAGGCCAACTGAAGAAACTTCAGCTCCTATCCCGACACACTATCTCGAAACTTTTCAGTGGCTCCAAAATACTGCCTTAAGCATGCCCTGACAGACAACAATGGTGACCCCTATCCGGATCAGGACAACCAGCCTGTCTATCCCTCTTGCCATCTAGGGAAAAGCTATCTGACCTATACTACCTACAGGGTATCTATACCTACACACACATTTCACAATTTTAGACTGCAGACTGCTTTAGAAACATACAATAGGCATTGCTATGCATTCCGCAAGCCCCAGTACTACATACTCTACACCTGCAAAGCAGAAAAATGTTTAACATTCTCTATTTAAACTTTAAAAAAAAACTCAAAACACTCTAGAGGAGGACTCTGTGGAGCCCTTAACATCCTCTTCTTGTCTTCTTTTCTTCTCTCAGGAGCACCTGTTAAAGAAAACATTCCAGAACACATCCTGCAAGCAAGAACAACCTGCAAGAAAAAACAGCAACCAAACCTCCCACCAGCAGATACTACACAATCCCAAATTTTTTTTAAAGAGTTTTCTACAAAAGTCAGTATAAAAGTATTCAAATAAACATATAAGCATTTGGGGGGGAAGGAATCCCTTAAATGTCCCCGTACTTAGGGAAAATGTCCTGAGTGCACATGGCACTCCATGCAAGAAGAGTATCTTTAGGTCAAACCTGCTGACAACTGTTCTTGGCACAGGCTCGAGGCCTGCTAAACTGCAATCCAGATCCAGATATATATTCTTTGGACCAACAGTTCAAGGGACATCTCCACATATGGGCACAGTCAATAAAATAAAATGTAAAGAGGAAATTTTGGCCTACCAGTTCCTGAAGTGCAGGCTGCACAGCCACATCACCTCTTTGGATCTAGTTGAAGACAAATCTTGGGATCAGGTTCTTCCATGCCACCTCTGGACCTGGTTGCTGCTGGATGGAATTCAAACTGGATTCACCAGGACAGATGCACCCACGCTGGTCTCCTCCTCTTTGTGCTGACTTCCCACATAGAAGCTGGATTCGGCAGGACAGATGCACCCATGTTGTCTACTCCACTTCGGACTTGGCAGGAGACATGCACCACTATGCTGGAGTAGTGGCAGTCAGGGATAGTACCACTCAAGACGAGGACCATAAACTACTGTCCCATCTGGACGAACAAATCTTTGGGTGTGGACTGTCTCTTTTCCAGATTTATCAATTACTCAGACAGAATCTAGGTAAAAGGTGACACCTAGTTCCAAAAGTTCAGACTGTCATGACACAGTTTGAAACCCACATATTTGCACACATTGGGTCTAATGGTAGCTTGGGCTTCATCCCATAACTATGTCTCTCTATTGTCCTCTATGGCTTCCCACACCCATCTTGGAAAAAAATGGATAATTTTGTCCACACTTGACCTCAGCCCTGCATCTGACAAGACATTCCTCTTTGCTGTTTTTAGGCAGACTCAACCCAATGTCCAAGCTTGGGGAACGCCAGACCTAGTCAAGCTAGCTTTGGATGGTCACAACAGGGAAAAAGCAGTCCATCCCTGTACTTTCTATAACTTCTGAACCCTGTATAGTCTTTGGCAGCTCACTTGCAGTTTGGGCCACTGGCAGCCCATTCTCACTTCCAGTTGCCTTACTAACTTGATCTTTTTCTGCTTGCTCTACATGTTTTGACCAGGAGCAGATAGCTGTTTCATCCCCCAGCACAGTCCACTCCTCGCTATGTTCTGAGGCAGTTGCCTCCTGGTGCAAGGCATCTTCTGTCTCATCTTCTCCTATGAGACTTGAACTTGGGCCTGCTGCCCACAGATCTACAGAATGTTTCTGGCATGTCTCTTCCAACCTTTTCTGGAGTCAAAAAGACCATTTCTGTCTGCCACTGAAAGTTGCTCTGGGTCACACCCTCAAAAAATTATTTCAGTAGCTCCTCTGGATCATCCTGCCTGCATGCAGTTTCTCCCTGTAAGTCACAGGTCGGGCCCTAAAACAGAGGCCACACTGGAGCTAAACATATTGCTTTGGACTTGGCTTGCACAACACTTCTGTTTTCACACACCCCATACTGCTTCCTGCAGTCTTTACAGAGTGGTATCATCAGAACATCCCTCCCAGTTTTCATGCTTATCATACCGACGTTCTTTGGAAAACCAGGTAATGCAACTTTTGCTGGTGCCCCTTCACATTGTACAGCTTTTCATACTGAGCTAATTCTCTTTCCTGCTGGGCTATCCATGCATGGGCATGGAGGGAATACCCTGTCCTTTGACTAGACATTTTTCTCTGCAACAGAAACAACAAAAAAGTCCAAGTTACCTATCTGCACTTTGCACTTAGCATTCGGTTTCTGATTGATTTAAACTGCAAATGTCACTTTGCTTTCTCTCTGCACTTTACTGAAACCGCTGCCTGGATTGCACATTTAACTCCAAACACTTTGGACGTGGTTTTGGTTGCTTTGCCATTAGACTCTTTGTCCAACATGGTGCCTGGTTGTTTGTTTACTTCTCTAAACTACTTCCCAACATGGCCACTGAACTTTTTCCTGCATCAGATGCACATTGCTCTACCTGCCTTTGTTTCTCTGACATAGTGTTTGCTTGTTCTATGCACAACCTTGCAAATTTTCTTTTGGAAAAATCAGCAGAGTCTTTAAAATCTTTGCTCACACTTTCTTCGACTTTGTTTAGTACTGCCCATGGCTAGACTACAGCTTGTTTGCTTGCTACCAGCTACAGCTACTACAACTCTGTCCTTTTTTGCCATCAAACACTTGCTTAGCTCAGTGCTTGCTGACTTTAGCATTAGATCTCTTGCTTTTTGCACACAATCTTTTTGATTTGTCTTTCATGGTACTTACAGAAAGTAGCTGGTTCCCTCTGTTGGTGTTTGTGGCCTTGCTGCAGGTTTAAGGATTGTTGGGGTCATTTGGGATGTCCAGCCCAATGGCTTGCACCATGCACACTCACAATCACTACTACTGCAGTCGCTAGGTGGGAGCAGCCTGAATTGACTGTTTTTTAAAGTTTTTTGGCAAAAGCAACAAAGTTCTCTTTTGTGATGGTTCATTGCTGCTGCTGCTGCTGCTGACTGAACTGCTTGCATGCTCCTCACTCTCTCCTTCTCAAACACTCCTTTCACACTGAGACTCCAGGCAATGGGTGGGACTTGGCTGGTTTGGCCAATCACACGACACCATGCAAATGAGCTCTCTCTCTCTCTCTCTCCTGCTTGCACTTCCTCACGATGATTGTCAAGGAGCCAAATTTAAATAGCAAAACTGAACTTTTTTCTTTGGCTTGAAATTTCAATGGGCAGAAGCACTTTCTAGGCAATTTGGCACAGTTTTCTGTACATTTCCTTTAGTGACTCACCTAGTTTACATCACAAGGACTTGAAACTTTCTGGACACTTGGGCACAAATGTTCTCTTTGTCCACAACTTTAACTTTGAAATCTTTTATTTTTAACAGTCTTCTAAGCACTTTGACTGACAGGGCACACATTTCTCAGCACAGCAGTCCTTGTCATCATAGTTTCCACAAGCACCACAGACAACACACTTTTTCCTCAGAAAGCACAGGCAGCAAATTCTCCCCCAAAACACAGGCAGAAAATCTTTGGATGGCACTTTACTGGACATAACTTTAATTTTCCTCATAATGATTTCTGTTATGGTGCACTGCCACCAGGCAGAAAGACCCTAGACATACCCTCAGTATTTGCACTGGCATGGCAACCTTTTGTCCTCTCCCCCAAGAGCTTTGGACAAGCCCTCATTTTTGTAACCTGTACCCTGGCCAAGAGTGGCATATGGAAACCAGGACCCCTCTAAACTTGTACCAAGACAAGGTAACAAACCACAAGTTGGCATAAAATAGGAATCACCCCAGGCACTGGGGCAAATACCTGGCTCGGCATCTAGAGGTCGGGAGTTAGGGTGCAAAACAAACATTTATATTTACTTCAAGTTCTGGGACAGAGCTGCTAGGGCTATGGTAGGTCAGTCTTCTGAGAGGTCCTATAAACAAGTCACACTGGGAAGCAGAGATCGAATGTCCACTTCTGGAAATGGGATTGTATAGTATGGCTTTATTCTGACACAAGATGGAACAAACACAGAATGGAGTGGTCCCCCAGGTTGGAACTGACTTTGTCAGGGCATCACACACTTGTCTTTTCCAGAAACAACCCTTGTCTGTATTGTACACATTCTTACTAGTCACAAACTATGAACAGTCCCTTCTTCTGTACCAGGAAATTGAACATGGGCATTTCTCTTACAGTGTCTTTTCTGTGGGGGATTGCCACACACTTAAAAACATTTCAAATCTTTTTCCTCCTGATGTGATGGACTTAGTTAACATGCCTCAGGTAATCTTGTACCCTTCCATGAACCAGGTAGCCCTGACTGAAGTTTAAGATGGGGGGTTGCCCACTCTGGCACCAACCAATCTCTGCCATTCCTTCTGGGTTACATAAATTGAGCCTTCAATCTCATTAGATTGCTAAAGGACTCTACATTCTCAATCTACACATTCAACACATGTTTGTGGTGATACAAGAGCCCTGACAAGTGTATTTTAGGCATATCTCTGGGCACATACACCTCAGACAACTTCCTAGAAACAGTTCCATGTAACTGTACTCACAGTTTCATTTGTCCCTTTATTACAGACATGGATGCTGGAAGAAACACCTCTTCCATTTCAGGTTGCTTTTCATAGCTTTAAACAGAAACATGTGTCTCTCTCTGGACAGGTGACATTCTTCTGGTCCCTCAGGGGATTGCCCTTTGGAAACACTGAATCTGCAGTCCCACTTCACTTTCTCTGGTATGACCCACTGGGATCCTGCCGGCAATGGTCTCCACCACTTCTCTTGGCACTGCTGTATTTTTACTCACTAGGGTTAGAAAATGACCAGAGGTCCTTCACCCAGCTTAGACAGGCTGGTTGGCACCTCTGCACACTGTGAGCTCTCTCTCCTCACAGAGCCTCTATACTGAACCAACTGCACTACCATCTGAACATTCTAAAGCTAACCCCTGGCAGCTGATTCCAAAGTGGCTTAGGCTGCTGCAGAAGTTCTGGATGACATAATCCATTCTCTCCTCAGGCTAGCTGAGTAAACAATGATGTCATGTTGTAAAGAGCTTTTAACAACTACCTACAGGCTGAATAGGAACCTTCCTAATCTAACACTGGTTGGATTTTAGTAACCCAGGGGACTGGGTGGTTACATAAATATCAAGTACTTGCTTGTAGAAAAGAACAGTGCATTGTACAGAGTCACCAGGTCCTCACAGTGTAGTGCCCAAAAAACTCCAAAAATGCCCCACAGATAGATCAGCATTTCTTCCTACAGGAATGAATATATAGAAGCTGTTAAAATTAAAATGAACAAGACCTTAAATGCTTTCAGGAGGCTCTGTTTTAAATTTGGAGGCAGCTCCGTGAAAATGAATTTTGTCAGTTCTTTATGCTAAACTGGGATCCACAATTTTTTGCACTGCAGGAGTCTGGGGTTTTGCTGATCACTCCTCACTGCAGAATGATTAAATAAGGCACACAGATACATCTTGCAGATTCCAATTTGTGTCACTTCTTTTGGGTCTGAGAGCTGAATTGGGACAATTATGAATAACATTATTGATATAGGAAAGAATAACAATATTTCATATGGATATGATTAAAATACCAGAGGATTGCTTTCCAAGAATGCGTCTTGAGGAACAGATTTCATATTCATCACAAGGATTTATTTATCCAGATAATGACTTCATTAAGACTACCCTGTATAATTCAGGCCTGAGTAATCTTGTAATAGAAACATTTTATGGACCTAGAGAAGAAATAATTGAAACTATAAAAAGTTGATGCAGAGCTGTAGCAGTTCAATGTGGTATATCTTCTATAAAAATTTCCATGATACACATATTTCATACATTTCTTTAAATCAATCATGCTAGAGAATTCTACCAAACACCTCCCTTATGCCCAAAGAATAAGGAATAGTAATGTGATTTACAGTATGATAGAACTTTGTAAAAGGAGTAGCTTCATACTTTAAACAGAAAATAAAAGGGATAAATTCACCAAACTCTAGATGTGGCACTGAAGAGGCTGATAACCTCAAACATATAGTTACGTTTTGCCTATTATTCAGTTATAAAGAGAAAAATGGCAGGCCCCTATTATGAGGGAAGTATATATCCCAATGGAAGACTTAGTAATTAGTCTGTTTGACTCAAATAATCATGGTGATGTATTTAGACTAGTAAAATATTTATCACTACAACTGTGGTAGATAATAGAAATGTAAGGTACAACATTGGTTTCTAACTGTGTGCACCAAAATTAATGTTAATACTTTTACTGAGACTACAATCTCTGAATTATTGGAACGTCGGTAACCAGGTAAAACCTTTAATTTATCAGGTTTATATTCCTTTAGCCTGCTTAATTTATAAGCTAGTATATTAACTTTGCATTAATATGAGCATTGTTTTTTTTTAATTCAGCTTTCTCCCAATTAACCTTTATCGAAGAGCAGTCCTTAAAAACATATATTTTCATTTTAATTTGAGATTTGATGACTAGGTAGGAGCAACTGAACTAACTGTCCTTTTTTCAGGCTCAACCTGGGCCAAACACGTGGCAATCATAAAATACATACAATTTCATGAAATACCAATGCAATACAAATACATTCACAGTTACAAACAATTTGAGAGATCAAATTTTGATGCAAAAACTTTTGAAATGCAGAACATGATGTACGAATTGTCTCAGGTAGCTTATTCCAGTAAATTGGAGCAACCATAGTGAAGGCACAAGATCCCATTTTAGTTTTACAAAATCAAGTTTGCAAAGACATTGCCTTACATGACTGTAGAGTTTTAGAATCATTTAACTCTATTAATGTCAATCTAAAAATAATAAATGGCATGCATTTTTTCTGCATTTGGTGTCTTCTGCTTTGATTGACGATTCCATAGAATTGGGGCTGGGGCAGGGAGGTCAAAAACCCCATAAACTATAAATTTTTGAATTCCTAACAAATTATTCTATAAAAGTAATCATATGTCAAAATTATGAAACAATCACAATAGTCACATGATCAAATCCAAGATGGCTACCATGAGACCCTCTCAGAATACTACTTCACTGACCAGGACCCCCAGAGAATACTTAATGCTAACTTCTAAATTTCAAAATGTAGGTTTAGTGTGAAAATAAGTATGTTAATACAAAAAAAATGCCACTATGAACAAATATGAGGTTTGTTACCGTATTTTTAGCTCTGATTTATAGATGCATGTAGCGCTTCATTTCAAAATGGAGTGATCAGGCATTAGGATACAAGCTATAGCTCCAGAAGTTTATGAAATACAGCTAAAAAATGTAATGATTTCTCAAAACAGGTAATAGGTAGTTAGCTATGACACAAAACTGTGGCATTTCAGACACTCTTGAGGTCACATAACCCAATACAAAATGACAGGTATTATAAGAGTCTACATTTGAAAAATATTTTAGCACTGAGTATATGGAGATAGACAGTAACAATAATAATAACAAACTCTGGTCAGAGCTGAAACAGCTGTTGATCCATTAATGTGACAAGGGATATGAAGTAATTTGACGTTGTCTGTATTGTTGACCAAGTCGCACGCTGAGTGGTGACGTCATTGGGTGGCTACTGCTCTTGTCTGTCTGACTTCTGTTTCTCACCTGCAGTTTCCCATTATTTAAGGTAGCACTGAATCTTACTTGCAGTCATAATTAGGAAAACACAAAGAAGATAGATTCAGGCAGAGACACAATTATGGTATAAAATATGTTGACACTGAACTCCAAAGTGAAACCACAATCGGAACACCAGTAGTCATAAAAGCAAGTGAGAGAAAATATTTATTATCAAAAAAAAAGGTTCCATGTCATAGTAGCGACTGAGGAATGGTGACACGTGATAATGGTGCCAAACCCACATTGCGACCACTTTTGATAAAGTCTTTTGTTGTGGGGGCTTTGCCCCCCACAACCCTCCTTGTGAGGGGCTTTGCCCCCACACATCCTTACTATAGATTCTTACTCTGGGGCAACTCGGGGAAAGAGGGGAACCAGGATAGCAAAAGGTTGGCTCTCGTGGTTCCACTCCGCCGCCTTCTCGCTGTTCTATGGGTCGCTAGCTTCATGGCTAACAAAAACAGATGGCATATAAATGTGAATTGTGAACTGATTTCCTAGCAGACTAACACAGGACACAAGAAGCTGTCTAATTATGAATTGTAAGAGAGAACATTGGGACTGTGGAGCTGGTGCTAGCCCCCACCCCAAAAGAAGGAAAATATCACTCAAGTGAAGTACGAAAAATCAAGTTATGAATTTGGAGATTGATGCTGGTACAAAAGTTTATTTCATAGTACAAAAACACAGCAGTAGTGCCCTGGCACTTCCCATCACACTTATGATAAACTTTTGCACCACATGGCATCAGCCTATAAATTTATAAGTTGATTTTTTTCTGCTTCACTTGAGTGCTACCTTATGTTTTCTTTTTCCTCCTTTTTTTTTAAGGTTAGCACCAGCTCCCTTTCCTGTGAGCACATGGTCCCAATGTCCTCTCTTACGGCCATAAGTAAATAGCCTCTTGTGTCCTGTGTTAGTCGGCTAGGAAATCAGTTTACACTTACTGTATATGCCATCTGCTTTTTTTGATAATAAACATTTTCTCTCACTTGCTTTTATGACCATCTGCACTTCGACTGTAGTTTCACATTGGGGTTTAGTGTTGACGTGTTTGACACTGTAATTGTGTCTCTGCCTGATCTATCTTCCTTGGGTGGCTTAGTTCAGATTCTGGCTAAATAAAAATTCTTTAGTATATGTATAAGGTGTTGTAAACATAGCAAGTACTAGACTGGATCCACACCCATACCCTTTGGGTCATGTAACCTGATTCAAAATGGACGGTTCTGTTCTGCCATTTTCAAAGGGGAAACACTGCTCTTACCAATATATTCTAGAAAAAAGTGAGAAGCAGTGTAACTCTCAATCAGCACCCATTTTCTCATATCTACAATGGTCTGGATGATATCTGTGTGCATTATTTCTAGATATCTACATCGCTTTCAGATTAATGGTGGGACATCTGACCATACTGTACTTATTGCCAAGGAAGACTACCGGGGTCTCACTGTCATCACTATGGGGTACTGATAAAACAAAATCTATGAAAGAAAGGTATAAATAAGCTTGATTTATATGTATAAAGGGTTGACAAATATAACAAGTACTAGACTGGGTCCATGCCTACCCCCCGGTCATGTAAACCCAGTCAAACTGACCACCACAGTTCTGTCATTTTAATGAAGAAAAACTCCTCTTCCCAATATGTTTTTGAAAAAAAAAAGAGAGAGACAGTGTAAATGGTATCATGTAATATGAGAGAGTCAGATTGAGTGACTCAATTTGACCGCTGGTAGGAATTGCGACTGTGTAGCTATAGCGAGGATTAGTATATAGCAAGTGTAGCAGTGAGCTACACCAGCTGCAGCAGGCTAAGGAGCTATATTTGGCCAAGCAGTTCCCAGCTGGCTGTTTGGCCTAGTGGCTTCAGTCACTGCCTCTGTAGTTGGTGGGCCTGGGTTCGGGTCTGGCTGTGGTGGATTTTTATTATTTTTATTTTGGGGGATTAATATACATATTTTAAATAACTGCTGTTCCTCTGCCCTCCAGACTTTGTTCCCTCCTGCCCACAGGTTGCCCCCTTGGAGTAGCCCCCCTCCTGAGTTTTCTCCTTTCCCCTGTGGCCATCCCCTCTCAGAGTTGATTATATAAATTTTGCAGGGGGGTGCAGGGGCAAAGCATTTAATTTATATTGCTCCTGCAGAGAAAGTAAGTGACTGTCACTGTTTGCGGTGGTTGCTGTAATTCAGATTGTCATTTTCACTTTTGGCGATGTAGGGTTCACTGTTGCTGTCGGTGCTGTTTTTGAGTCGCCATTATCACATAACACCATGTAAATCTCAAGCACCTACCTTTTTCTCTTATCTACAGTGGTCTGAATGATATCTGTGTGCAGGAGTTCCACATCCTTACTCCACTTTCAGAGTACGGTTGGACATCTGAGCAAACCACCCCTACTGTTAAGGAAAACTACTGGGATCCCACTGGCTGCACTATGGGGCATAGAAAAAAAGAAACCAAAACAGCGCCTCTGATTCAAACAGGTGCTCGAGTAAATACTGGAAGTGCAGAAAAAGCGAAACTCAGCACGCTGTAATTGGCGTTCTAAATGGGCATATTTTATTGACAAAGAAAAACGCCAAGCCTAACAACAGGGGTGACCCCCTGATGACGTGCTGTGCATGAAACTGGTTGGGATTGTTGTTCCTTGTTGTTAGGTTTGCGTTTTTCTTTGTCAATAAAATATGCCCGTTTAGAATGCCAATTACAGCGTGCTGAGTTTCGCTTTTTCTGCACTATGGGGCATAGGCATAAAAAAAATGTTATGGAAAGGTGTAAATTAGCCTGATTTATATATATATATATATATATATATATATATATATATATATATATATATATATATATATATCATATGGTGTTGACAAGTATATCTAGTACCATACTGGTTTCACACCCATACCCCCTCGGTCAAAGAAACAGAATCAAAATGGCCAACACTGCTCTGCCATTTTAAATGAAGAAACACACCACTTAACAATATATTCTTTTAAAAACATGAGAAATAGTGCTAATCTCAATCAGCACCCATTTTGTCATATCTACAATTGTCTGGATGATATATATTTGCAGTATTTCTATATCCCTATACGACATTCAGATATACGGTGGGTCATCTGACCACACCATCCCCACTGTCAAGTAAGACTGCCTGTTGAAAGAAAAACCTATCTTTCCCTGTAACTACAGTATCTACAGTTTTCACGCTCACAACCTGTGGAAAAAAACAATCTGCTCTTTCCCTGTATTATAATTTTCACGTCACCATACCAGTAAAAGATCAATTGTCCTACCTTTCCTTGGACTAATATTCCATATTTTTCTTTTGGTTGCCATACTTTGAAGCCATAAACCTGTGGAAAAAAACCCTATCCTTTTTCTGAAGTACGTAAAACATGACACAGTGGCATCCATTCATGAACATTACCTCCAGTGTTGGAACCACTTTACTCAATTGTTTCTACTTCAGTTCAGCAATGTGCTATCCAACAACATGGGATATTGATGAATTGGGTTAGTAAATGCAAAATCAAGTTGTGTTAACACTGCACTTACTGTTCATGAATATAGACCAATGATTCCCAACTCTTTCTTTTTGCGTCAAGCACACCTTAGCAGAACCTGTTGGAAAAAAAAACCCTATTTTTCTTTATAACTACTGTATTTACCGCTTTCATGCTTGCAACAAATGTTCCCTCTAATTTTTTGACTCTGTGGGTGGAAGTCTCATGTGTGTGTGTGCAGCACTGGGCACCAAGAAAGAGATTTACATGTACAGTGCAAATTAGGTCTATTATAGGGATACCATTTATTCATTAAAAAGTGTAGGTTAAATTGTTCACTATAACATATACTGTAGCTTTAAGTACCTTTAAAAGTTCTGCACTCAAACTTATTTGTAGTCCAGTGCCATTTATGTTCAATTATTTGGCTTAAGCCTTAAAGTGTCAGACATTCAGTCAATTTCATAGCTTTTGAAACTTTGCTTAGAACTATGCTCAGAATAGTATATGCTTTCAGCTGACTGTATGTGGTGATCAAGTATTCCACTGTCTTCTGCATAACTGTTTATTGTCAAGTAATAACCTGCATGTTATCCTCCCTATGTACCCTTCCCCATGGTCGCAATGGCAGATGAGCATCATTTTGCTCAGTGTGCCTTTCCTTGTGAAACAATTGCATAAATAAATAACTACAATGAAACACAAATAATTTAGTAGGCCTTTAACATCTCATAGACACACAGTTCTCTTAACCAGACTAAAAAATGTACTATACTAAAAATACTATGATTATCATAAATAAGAATCTACTTATTGTAGTAAGGGCAGATGAAATTACAAAAGCTGACCCAAACAGTGGAATGACCTGTCACCCTAAAAACCTGTTCCTCAACCAATTTCTTTAGGACTAAACTACTCTCTTTACTCTCCCCCGTTGAGTCTTCCAATTGTTTTAAATGAGATGATTCACCCTTACATCAAGCCTGTCATTTGCTTCAGCACTTCATTGCATATTGTATAGATATTTAACTATATGTATTGACATTGCACCTGACTATTTAGTAGAAGGCTTGCACAGACCATTGTTTTTTTTTTTCCTTTTTACCATCCTGGGATTTGTACTTCCTAAATCTCTCTTTACAATTGTTATGTACAATGTATCTGGTACTATTTGCTATTGTATTCCTCAGCACTAAATCATTTGAAAATAGGCTCTGCCTAAACGGTTTTATGTGAAATAAAAATGAAAAATGAATTAAATGAAATGAACTGTGATCCACTACAGTCATGTACTCTGCTGCAATAAAGATATGTTCAATGACTGAAAATCCACAGTAATTATGAATATCATAGCCTTTGCCTTCATTGTTTGACTGTAGCATTCCCCCAGCTTCAGTTGTTAAAGTACCTTTCCCATCATTTTCTTGTGCTTTAAAAATTAGCAAGAGATGAACCTTTATGTCCCTCTCCCCAACTTCACACAAATCTGCTTTCTTTTTTTTATTTCTATTTTAGTCAAAGAATAGGTGAGCCTTTCTCACTACACAGCTTCTATTTCTTTTCATTTTTAATTATCAGGAGCTTATCCTCATTTTTTCTTTTAACTGTGAGCATCCTCAATTGTATTACATATTGACCTACACTTACAATATATATTTCTCCCTCTCTTTAACCAGATTGAAGTCAGTTGAACACCAGCAGAAAAATTTTACCCCATCGAAGTCAGAAAACATCAGCAGATAAAAGACCCCCTTCAAACAAAAAGATCCTTATTCATTTAATTGAAATGGCTCTGCATTTGTGTTACTTATTTCCCTGCACCAAATGCATTACACCCTCTCTTTCACCCCATCACAGTTTTAAAGAACACCATAAGAAAAAGGACCTTCTAAAAACAACAAAAACCTTGCATTTTTAATATTAATTTATTGAAATTCTCCAAACATCAACACACTACTACAGTGTATAGTAGAGCAATGTTCTATACAGAAATCCATCCTTTTCAAAATGCTGTTATATCACAGTTCAAATGTCACAAAATGGGATTGTACCCTTCTGTGGTAGAACAGCATTCCAGACCCTCTAGAGACTGCACAAGTAAGTTTAATTGTGAAAGAGAGAAGAAACACAGTGTACACATTTCACATAATACTATACACTATAAAAAATACAGAATGAGCAACTTTATACATAACCAGTGCATTCTGCAACCTCGGGGTTCTGATTCCCATGGACCTTTCGACCTTTGTTCTCAAAGTCAGAGGGAATCAGAACCCCTCTGTGGCAGAACACACAGGTTGTGCATAGTTGCCCATCCAGTATTCTGTATGTAATTGCCTGGGACATAACACATAACTGCATAGTTTACAGTAGCGTACTATAAATTGTTTGTTCTTAGTAACTTTGACTCCTCTTAAAGAGAGTTCAGATATCTGCAGGCTAAGTAATCAGATGTAGTCAGTCTTGTTTTGTAGTATACAAACCAAAGGTTCATTACAATCTTATAAGCAACACTTCATTATGCATCTGCTAATACATCCATGAGGCAAGCAAGCAAGGGTTCACACTCAAAACCTCAGAGAATGCACTGTCTGAAACATTATCTAACCCATCCCTTATCTAAAAAATGTTGTCCAACCCTTATCTTACAGACTATCATAGAAACTGGGAGCTTACCTTCAATTACCCTTATTCATGGCTCAGAGAACCTTACCAACACACTCACTATACAGTTGAGCCTTGATTATCTGGACCTCATGGGGACAGCAAATCTGTCTGGATAATCGATCATCCAGTTAATCAAAAAAACAGAAAAAAAGTAAGCTGTCATGTGGTCAGAAAATGTTTTACAAAGCACACACAGCAACACAGTTAAAATCATTTAAAAGCAGCATAAAAAGCTTCAAAAGCATATATAACTAAACTAAACATTTCCCTCAGATTTAAAAAAACTCAGTTAATGTCAGCTGCATTGTACTGTTTTCTTAGACGCAAGTGCCTGTTCAGAGTGATAAGGTGTAGTGGATCTGCATCTGCTTGGTGTTCAAGCCAGTAAACACACCTTTTGAATTGCTCTACTGCCTGCGAGTTAGTTACAGTCTCCTCTTGCCCCTGTTCTTCTGGCTTCTGTGGATCTGAATCATCCTCATCCTCCTGCACTCTGGGATCTGTGACAATGCTGACAATGTCCCTGTCACTGAGGTCAGGCGAGGTCATAATCTCCTGGTCATGTGTCATAAGCTTGTCAATCTTCTTGTAAAATTCACCCTGGATCTCTAGCTGGCAGATAGAATGTCTCTGTTTAAAGTGCTGCAACCAACCACTTGATGCCTTAAAATCTGTGGCAGAGGGATTTTCATTTTCCTTATTGATCTCCTGGCTGAAATGCAAAGCCTTCTCTTGTAGCAAGAACCTGACACAGGAGCACCCTTGCTACACTGCTGAGCAAACCAAATGTAGGTCACCTTTTCCAGTTTATCATCAGCAGCTTGCTTCAATGTTTTCCTATGTTTAAGTTCTCTATCATCCTTGACGCTGGTTGCATGAGACGTCAGTTTGTCTTTTTGTTTCTTAATATCTGAAACTTGCTGCTTACTGACTCCATAAGCCTCTGCAATGCTAACAGCTTTGTCACCCTTATCAAGCCTCTGAAGTATCTCACTCAGGGTAAGAATTGTACATTTGCGTTTAACAGCATTGCTTCTCTCAGCCATTTCAGTGGGTGTTCTGATGATATGATTGCCCTAGTGAATGAACTGAGCATACAGTTTAAGTAACCCTCAATTACTACTGTAATTGCCTCAGACAATCAGCAGTCAGCAAGTGCCATCAGCTCTTAAAATAATTGCCTAAACTGCAACACATTAACACCGAGAGCTGAACAGTGAGCTGTAGAATGTAACACCAAATGTCACACCTAATCAGGGTACCTGGGACTGTCAAACTACCAGGCTGAGTGCTACTTTGTAGTTTGTTGTTGTTGTGGGGAATGGCAATAAGTACAGAAGAGCATACTGAAAGCTGCGAACAAAAAAAAAAGTCTGACATTTTAACTTCAGTATTTACTCGGGACCGAGATGCAAGTCCGTACGAGCGAATTATCTGGATAACCGATGTCCGGATAATCAATGTTCAACTGTAGTGTGTGTGTGTGTGTGTGTGTGTGTGTAGATCCAGAAGCAAATGATTTGATACCTTTTAATGGACCAACATAGATGTAACAACAAGACCAGAGTGCTCTAGCTTTTGGACCAACTAGTCCTTCGTCAGAAGCGTAATGACAGTTATTTAGAAAAAACAATACTTTTAACAACTAGATCATGCAGAAAAAAAAAAACAGAAAAAGTCCCCACTGGTTTAAAATACTCATTAAAAAAAACAGAAGATGATGTCGGAGGAGCCTTACAGTACCATGTTACCTTCCGCTGGGAGGGTCCCAGGGTCAAAAGTGCTTGGTGCCGAACACATACAAAGAATTCTACTGCATATAAATTCAATTGACATGAGATAACTCTACCAGTAAAGCTGTCTTAAAAAGATCTGTACACACTGTATGATGCGTAAAACTTAGCTGGACCCATAACCCAGCTATACTCTCCAGCTAGATATTATGCCCCATAAACTTCAAAAGCCTCAAGTGTAGTAACATGACTTTATAAATGATAATATAACTATAAATTGATAGTATTAATGTCAAACAAAAAACTCTTGACAATGTGTGTGTGCATGTGTGAAATTTACAGTCTGGGTGGAAAGCAACATAGAAGAGACCAAGTGAGTGTACTGGAATGTAAAGAAATTCTGGACTGATATGTCAGTCCATGGCAAAGCCAGGTTTAAGTGAGGTGGGGTGGGGGAAGAAAGTCTAGTCTGAAAGAAGTGAATATAATTCACTGTAGTTTTATCAGCACATCATCTGCATGCCACTGCTTCTGTAGAGGGTGGCTCTTTCTTTCATAATGGGCAGCCACACAAGCGTACATCTTCGAGGGAACACAGCTTGCAGCATGGAAAAAAACTATCTACTCTTTCCCTGTACTATAATGTTCACATCATCATGCCAGTCCATTAGAGGATAAATCGTTCTACCTTTCCCTAGGCTAATATACCATTTTTTTTTGTTTTCATACTGTAAGGCTATAAACCTATGAAAAAAAAATATTCTCTCCCTATAATAAAACATGACACAATGGCATATATTCTTGAACATTACCTCTGGTGTCGGAAACATTTTACTTAACTGTTTCTACCTCGATTCAGCATTGTGCTATTAAACTATATGGGAGATTGCCAAATCTGATAAGTTTTAAATGCAAAGTCATGTTGTGCTAACACTGCATATACTGTTCAGGAATATAGGCCAATGATTCCAAGCTCTTTCTCTTCATGTCAAGCACACCTTAGCAGAACCTATTGGGGGAAAAGTATCTTTTCCTATAACTATATACAGTTTTCGTGCTCAAAACCAGGAAAAAAGCATGTCTACCCTTTCCCTGTACTGTAATTTTCATATCAACATATCATTCTACCTTTCCCTAGACTAATATATCATATTTTTTTTGTTTTCATACTATACGGCTTTAAGCCTGTGGAAAAAAAACACATTATCTTCTCCCTGAAGTAAAACATGACACAGTGGCATATATTCATGAACATTACCTCCAGCATTGGAACCACTTTACTCTACTGTTTCTACCTTGATTCAGCAATGTGCTCGTGAACAACATGGGAGATTGCTAAACTGAGTTTTGTAAATGCAAAGTCAAGTTGTGCTAACACTACACTTACTGTTCATGAATATAGGCCAATGATTCCAAACTCTTTATTTTCATGTAAACACATCTTAGCAGAACCTCTTGAAAAAACAAAACAAATCTATCTTTCTCTGTAACTATCTACAGTTTTCATGCTTGCAACCTGCGGAAAAACCTGTCTTCTCTTTCCCTATACTGCAATTTTCATATTGCTATACTAGTTCTGTAAAGTAAAAATTCTCCCAGCTTTCCCTAGACCAATATACAATTATTTTTCATACTTTTTTTCACTTCTATTTCTTCTCCTCCTGGATGGCTGGGGGGGGGGCTACCCCCAGCTCTGTGCCAGATCTCCTCCTGCCAGCATCCCCCATGAGGCCTTCCTTGGCTGGTGATACCCTTAGCTTTCTCCCTATGGTGAGGATCTCCCCAGGGTCTATGAAAGAGAGACCGAGATTCACAATTTGCCAGCCTTTGGCTGGTGTGGGATGTCATTCAGGGAGGCATCTAGGTATCACTGCGCATGCCCATAGAGGGGAGTTTCAGCTTTTTCCCCATCCCCCAGAGGCATGGGTGTACAATGATGTCCAAAGCAGGCTGAGCACGCTACCACACTCAGCATGCAGATGTCTGCTGTCGCCTCCAATCCTGTCCCATGGTGGCCTGATCTTGATGCACAGTCAGCCTCTATTGGGTATTGCTGAAGAATGGCGACACATTCCTTCCTCCTCCTGGGAGAGGAGAGCAGTCTGATGGATGCTCAATCCTCTCCCTCCCGGCCTACCCCTGGTGATTCGAGCTCATTCCCAAACTTGAGTCGCCAGCATGGTAAACGGTATGGTGCATGTGGCACCTCAGCTCTCTATACTACTGGGTTGGCCTTTATTTTTCATACTTTAAAGTGGCCGTATTTGTTAGTCACCATGTAATTTTTATGAGACATGATGAGTTTATGACAAAAACAATCAATATACCCATTTTTCCATTTTGCTTTCTTTCATTTCTGTACTTATACTGTATAAGGGAATTTTAAGTTTTTAAAAATTCCCAATCCTGTGACATTGCAACCATAAGAAAATTAAATATCTTCCCATGATGCTGTCATGTTTTAGAAACATAGAAACATAAAATTTGATGGAAAATAAGGATCTCCTGGCCCACCTAGTCTGATCATTTCCCTACCTAACGGATAAACTGCAGATCCTAGTTAACCAACAGCCTTTTTCCTCCTACCCCCCCACTAGAATTGCCTTATGTCTGTCCCATGCATTCTTGGATTCCCCCACTGTTTTTGACTCTATGACCTCCTCAGGAAGGCTGTTCTATGCATCCACAACCCTCTCTGTGAAGAAATACTTTCTCATATTACCTCTGAGCCGTCCCCCCTCTATCTTCAAATTGTGCCCCTTGTTCTTGCACATCTCTTTTTCTGAAAGATGCTACCCTCTTGGACTTTGATTCCCTTGAAGTATTTGAAAGTTTCTATCATGTCCCCCTCCCTCCTTTCCTCGAGGCTATACATCTTAAGATCATTTAGTCTTTCTTCATATGTCTTCTGGTGCAGACCCTGCACCATTTTGGTTGCCCTCCTCTGGACAGCCTCAACCCTGTATATGTCTTTGTGGAGATGGGAACTCCAGAACTCTACACAGTACTCCAGATGTGGTCTTACAACTGTCTGTACAGAGGGCCAACAACTTCCTGTTTTCTACTGGTGATGCCTCTCCCTATGCACCCAGTATCTCCCCAGCACCCCTTACTGCCTTCTCACATTGCTGGCCCACCTTTAGGTCATCTGATATGACTTCCCCCAGGTCCCTTTCCATTTTTGTTGTTGTCAGTGTCTCACCCCTCATTGTGTACTCTTCCCCTGGGTTTTTGTTTCCCAGGTGCATTACTTTGCACTTCTTTGTGTTTAATCTAAGCTACCATACATTTGACCATTCATCCAACCTTGCCAAGTCCCTTTTCATCCTTTCCACCCCACCTTGCGTATCAATTCTGTTGCAGATCTTTGTGTCATCTGCAAAGAGACATACTTTTCCTTCCAGTCCCTCTGCGATGTCACTTATAAAGACATTAAAAAGGACTGGCCCCAGTACTGCACCCTGTGGTACCCCACTAGTAACCCTCCTTTCTTCACTGTGGACTCCATTTACTATTACCCTCTGTGTCCTGTTGTTCAGCAAATGTTTTACCCAGGCTACCACCTGGGACCCACTTCCAGGCTGGCTAATTTGTTTATTAATCTTTTGTGCGGGACTGTGTCAAATGCCTTGTTAAAGTCTAGGTAGGTCATTTCAACAGCCCCTCCCTGGTCTACTACTTTGGTCACCTAGTCAAAGAAATCAATTAGATTCATCTGACATGACCTTCCCACTGTGAATCCATGCTGCCTTGGGTCCTGTGCCCCACTGCCCTCTAGGATCTCAACAATTCTTTCCTTCAGAAGTGATTCCATCATTTTCCCTACTGCTGAGGTCAAACTGACAGGTCTGTAGTTTCCTGCCTCTGTCTTGCTCCCACTTTTGTGAAGGGGAATCACATCCACCCTCCTCCAGTCCTCAGGTACCACACCATCCTCTCATGATTTATTAAAAAGGGTAGTCAGTGGTGTTACTAGTTCTTCCCTTAGTTCTTTTAGAATTCTGGGGTGAATCCCATCAGGCCCCATTGCTTTATCCACCTTCAGTTTTAAGAGTTCTTTCAGAACCCCTTTCTTCTGTGAAAGGGCTATTATCAATCCCCCTATCCAGAGTGCTTCTTTTGACTGGATTAGTTATCGCTCCCTGCTTTTCCATTGTGAATATTGAGCAGAAGTATTTGTTCAGTATCCCTGCTTTTTCACTGTCGCTTTCTGCCCAATCACCTTCCCCTTTATTCAGCCTCAGTTTCCCTGCTTTAGTCTTTCTTTGCTCCCTAATGTACCTATAAAAGGTTTTATCCCCCTTCTTAACCGAGCTGGCAATCTTTTTCCTCAGTTTGATCCTTTGCTATTCTGACTGCCATCCCCGCTTCCTTCTGCTTTAACTGGTACAGTTCTCTATCCTGCTCTTTCTGTGTTTCCTAATAATTCCTGAATGCTATCTTTTTCTCCCTTACATTCCCCACCACTTCTTTTGAGAACCATAGTGTTTTTTTCTTTCATTTTGATTTGTTTATTTGCTTCACACAAAGGCTTGTTGTCTCTGTGATGGCGGTTTTGATGTTTCCCCATTGTTGCTCCACCCCACCTTCTTACCTGTTTGCTAGTGCTTTTCTGAAGCACTCTCCCATTTTGACAAAGTCAGCCCTCCTGAAGTCCAGTACCTTCACTTTTATGTGGCTTGACTCTACAGCTAAGTTTATCGTGAAGCACACTGTTTGGTGGTCGCTTATTCCCAGATGGCTACCCACTTCAAGATCAGAGACCCTCTCTCTGTCCCTGGCATTTGAGAGTACTAGGTCTAAGATTGCTCCCTCCTGAGTGGGTTCCAAAACTAGTTGCCTGAGGCATGCCCCCTGTAGGGCATCAAGAATGACCCTGCTCTTGGATGTGGCTGCAGCAAAGGTGCTTCAGTTACCATCTGGCACATTCAGGTCCCCCATCAGCAATATATCCCCTTTCTATACCATCCCAAGGATGCCTTCTATCATTTTCTTGTCTATTTCCTCCCCCTGAGATTGGGGTCTGTATTCAACCCTGTGCAGATTGTGGAGTCATTTCCAGTCTCCAGGGTGACCCACAGTGCCTCCTCTCCTCCCTGTTTACCCTTTAGTTCTGTTGCTTTGATCCCTTCCCTTATATAGAGAGCTACTCCTCCTCCTCTTCTTCCCTCCCTGTCCCTCCTGTAGATTGTGTACCCTGGTATGTTGACATCCCAGTCATGGTTCTCTGTGTGCCATGTTTCTGTGACTGCCACAATATTCAGGCATCCCTCTTCCATCAAGGCCACCATTTCGGGGAGCTTTTTACCTAGACTATGGGCATTGGTACTCATTACCCTCCTTTATTTTATGGGTTTATTTCTTTTGGCCCCATCCCTGTCCTTACTGCCTTTGTCTTTTTCTCCATTTACCCCTGCCCTTCTCCCTATCGACTGCTCTATCTTGGTGTTTACCTCATTAATTACCCTGATTTGGGGGGAGCTAGGATTTCACTTCTCCTTTTCAGTGCCCCCCCCTTGCCTAGTTTAAATGCTTGCCAATGATGCATTTAAACCTATCACCTAGGGTCCTGGTTCTCTTCCTGGATAGATGCAGACCATCACACCTGTATAGGCCTGCATCCCTCCAGGTGGAGCCCCAGTCCCCAATGAAGACAAATCCCTGAGCTCTGCCCCAGTTTTTCAACCAGTCACTAAATCCCATGGTGTGGAGTACCCTAGCCTTATCCATGCCATAGACAGGTAGCACTTCTGAGAAAGTTACCATGTAAGCTTCTTGTCTAAGGCCCCTCCCCAACTCCACAAACTCCTATTGCACTGCTCTGATCCCACTCCCAGCCAGGTCATGCATCCCCATGTGGATAATGACATCCAGCTCCCTCCCCTTGCAGCTGCTCCCACAATCCTAAGGATCCATTTTCTGTCCCTCCAAGCCATGGCGCTGGGCAGGTACCTTACCTCCCTTTCCCCTCCCTTCCCCAGTTCTACCCCCTAACAACTGAATCCCCCACAAGGAGTTGTTTCCTACCTCTGTGGGGTCCTGTGCCACCCTCCTGTGGGTCTCCATTGTGGAGGTTCCCAGCATCCTCCTTGGTCTCCACTGTGGGTGCCTCCATAGAGGAACCATGCTCTACCAGAATGGTGAATGAATTGTGGAGAGGCATAACTGGAGGGATGCACCTTTGTTCCACCACCCTTACCCTCCCTGAGCCCACCGTGGTCCAATCACTCCTCTTTCTTGGCAACCTCTGAGGTAGTGATGGTGGCCTGGGTGGTCCCTGGGTGGGGGAGCAGGTTTCCTGAATCCTTGCCAGGTCAGC
Organism: Neoceratodus forsteri; assembly: GCA_016271365.2. NCBI lineage: Eukaryota > Metazoa > Chordata > Ceratodontiformes > Ceratodontidae > Neoceratodus > Neoceratodus forsteri. The sequence goes on from CM028137.1 coordinate 519,258,358, forward strand.
ATGGAGATGAACAACCTCCTCCCTCAGACCAGAGAGGTGCCTGCAAATATGGCAGCAACGCATGTCTCCCGGAAGACTGCTGCTCCACAGCCTGTGCATTGCACCACTCCCCACATGTCTGTGTCCCTTCCTGTTACAGATGCTTTTCTTTTGTTGTTTTTTGTTCTTATTTTAGTGTGTGCAAGCTTGTGAGTGTCTCTACCCACTATTCAGTGTGCTGTGCCTTTAAGGATATGAACAGGTGTATATTATTAGCAGTTTTGGGGAAGTGATGTCAGAACCCCTGCTATAAAGGAAGTTATGCACTTGGGGTGGGTGGAGTGAGGGGAAGTGTGGGAGGGAGTAAACCTATGCTGTCCAGAAACAATCAACTGCAGGTCTGACCCTCAACCCTGGGGAGTGCCTTCCTTCCTTTCAGACACCTATTTCACAGAGTTTAAGTAACAGGTCTAGTCACATGACTGCAAATATCTCCCAGCTACAGTTCCTTTCTGGCAAATTAAAGTTAAACCTAAGAAAAGTCAACCCCAAAAACAGAATCAATACTAGTTACTTACACAGCTCCAAAATTTAAAAATTCAGTTCAGTGTAGTCTAGAAAATAACCTCCTTGATTCAAGGAAGCTGTGGCTGCTTTCTCACTCTCTCTGTCTCATGTTTCCATCAGAAACATGTGAAAACACTATCATAATACATATTTAGTAATACTCTAGTATGTCTGTTCAACAGGTAACCACAGCAGAAGAGATTTTTAATAATTGCGAGTGGCAGCCATCTTGAATGACATGAGTCATTAAATACAAAATAAGCTGTAAAAGAAATTTTACAGATAGTCAAGGAAATTTTCAAATTACCACAAGGATGAATGCAAGAATGTTACCAATCCATTTAAAAAAAGAAACCTATTTAATTGTTTTACTAACATATACTGCTCCTTTAAAGCCATACATTTATTGAAAAACCCTGTCCTCTCTGTAAACTAAAATGTGACACAATGATTCCAAACTCCTTCTTTACGTGTCAGGTGCACCTTTGCAAAACCTGTGGGAAAAAAACTATCTTTCCCTATAACTATATACAGTTTTTATGCTTTCAACCTGGGTAAAAAATGGTCTACTCTTTCCCTATTATTATTTTCAGATCTCCATACAAGTCATGTAATATTGCCATGGTTGACCTAGTGTGTATCATCTATCATGCAACCAGTAAAGAAAAACAGAAGTTTTGTGATTCTACTGTGTGTCTCATGGTGTACCTTCATATGAGGTCATTACATGGAGCATTAGAAATGGTATACCATTAGAACGGGAACTGAATTTTGTCACCGCGATTACGGCACCACAATAAGGGCGATGATGACAAGGGCAATCTGGATTTTAGATCGCCCCTCAGTCATGCCACCCTTTGTGACCACACAATTCCTACTCCCTCTAGGGTATGCCCACGCCAGAGGAGGTTATATTTAGTTGTGGGGGGTGCGGTTGGTAGAGCCCCCACAAAACATGATTATTTCCCAGGAAGGGGCTTTGGCGCTCTCTGTCCTGGGAGCCACAATGCCTGGTGCAGAAATGCCGGGCAGCATATTGCTTGTGCTGATATCAGTGTCGACAAAATGACTGTCACACCGATATGGGTGAACCATTAGAAGCAAGCTTCAGCATGAGAATCAACTACCAAGTGATGAGACAGTGAAGGCATGGTGTGGTGTGGTGCAGTGCTGTCTACAAAGTCTACAAGGTTGATTTCTTTTAGCACTACAAGGTTTCCACAGCCAGACAGAGCAACCAGTCAGTCTCTTACCTTAATGCAGATAAGTTGTGATTGGAGCATAATCTTTTTGCTGTTCACTGTAGATTTCTTCTTGGTGCTTAACATTTACTTAACAACACCAGCTGTATCATACAGAGACAAGAAGGAAAGCATTGAAAGGCAATGTCATGGCATTGTCTTGAACTTCAATGTTTTTGCAAATGGTCTGGTCCATGACTATTATAGGTTTGCTGGTAGCACAAACCTTGAGAAAAGATAACATTACATAATGAATATTTATGAGGTGAAAACAGATGCCAGCATTTCCCCAGCAACAATTCCAACATCACTCTCATCCATTTAACCAATGACCCATTAGCAATTCATTCTTATAATCATTAATAATATCAGTTCAAATCCTACATCCAACTTTGCACATGTGCTTCATGTCCTTAATTACCAAATCATAAATTGCCATTACCGTAATCTCCTTAATTAGAATGATATAATTTCAGACCTGTAATCATTCATATATTATAGTACCATACATTCAGGTTCAAAACATATTAAATGTGTTCAGAAGTACATAAGAATGTAGACTAGTAAGACAAATGTACTGTATCACCATACACAGTGCTGTAGAGTAGAAGGATCCCATGAAAATGAAATCATATGCATCTAGCCCTGGCCATTAGGGTAGCAGAGCAACATTTTGCCTTGAATATGAAAAGAAAATTGTTAACACAGTCTAAAGGCCTGACTCGACTCTCTCAAAAAAAACAACAGCAGTAAGCCACAAATCGTTCTACCACCTCTTCGCCACACTTTTAATCCAACAGCATGGAAAATCACACACTGTTAAACAGTTTGGAAAAGTATTCTTGTGCTTTTTTTTAAGTTTCACTCAGTGTAGAGAAAGTTATAAGTGACAGAGTATTCCTGTCAGGATGTAAACTGAGGCTGTCAGGTTAGTATTATGTGCTATCCTTTATGACAAGGGTGTGATAATTATAATGTAATAAATGGCTTGCTAGTCCTGCATTTTACAATGTAACTTCATCTATTGTTTTCACTCTGGCAGGCAGACTGTCATCATTAATTTTCTGTATACTGAGTGAAACATGGAAAAAAAAAAAAAACAGAATAAAACACCAGAACACTTTTTTTCCAAACTGTTTATTGCTGAAACTAAGACAGGGTCAAAAAGTGACAGTGGATTTTACTGCTATGACTCAGACTGAAGTAAATACTGCTGAATGTTTTTCCTGAGTCAGTCACAGAGATGAGCTGACTTTTGGGAGTTTCGTGCTGCTGTATAATAAGAAGCTGTCAATCACTAGTTCACACACATGAACGTGCAAATTCCTCACACTCCCAGATAATGTGCATGTGCATTGTGAGCAGTCTTGTGCAAGCCCAAATCTGTTTTCTGGATCTGATGAAATGCAGACTAGGGCTTGCATTGCTTCTACAATCAGAGGTTTTCCTGGAGCTGGTGGTGAATGTCTTGCCAACCAGTATGTACTGAGCACTTTATCCATATCAGTGGAAAAAGCAGACAGAAACAGATGCCACGAGTGTTTTTCAAAGGCAGTTTTTATTGAAAATGGACTGTGACACCACATACAGTATATAAAAAAACAACAATCAAGTGCATACCTGTCCTTTAAGTAGTTCCATGACTGAAAATGCTTCATAATCAGGATGAGATCGCATTTTGAAACTTGTGTTTATGGCAAACTTGATCAGTTCCTTCAAGGTCAGAATTGGGCAAGCATGCACCTGATTTACTGCATTATACACAGATTTGTCAGGTACACATGCATGAAGATTGCACATGTGAGGATGCCCTCACAGTGGCTGGCATGCCCCTTTGCATGTTAACATATACTGTATAAGTGAGCACAGGAAGCTAATCCATTTGTCAGGGCAGTGCGTAAGGAAGTTAATTAAATATCCTTGGCCCCTATCAGGACAGTGAACGGGGGGCACTTTTTAAGTCCCTTTCAAGGCCACACAGCAGCCAGTTTGTAATATTTAATAACTCAGGGCAACTACACTAGACCTAATCAGTTATTATTCCCTTTTCAGTGCACCGTTTTGGCCAGGGTGCATAGTAGTCAGTATTATGCCATATGCAGAAACAGCAATATAAAATTAGTAAACAAAAAACAACAGGACAGGTGCAAAGTCTATGTATCAGTCATGTGTCAAGGGTGGAAATTATATGCTGTCTGATGAGGATTCAAATTATTTGGGGAGGTGATTGTTGAGGTACACAGTTATGAATGGAGATGCACTGATTCCATACCCACAATAGTGCCTATCTGTTCTGCAAGGCTTATATCCCATCTGGGGTGAAAAGTGACCACGTAATGATACTGTCACTCTTGTCTTGGAGGACAAGTGACACCATATTGACTGTGTAACCTAATATACAGCAACAGTAATGAAGAGTGACCACATATTGATCACATAAGCACAATCTTTAGCAACGTGTATCTATTTGTGAATGGAGTGGTACTACTTCTCTATTCACACTAAGAGTTTTATGTACTGCAACACTCTTGCCTTGAAGGAAAAGTGACACCATATTGGCTATGTAACCAAACATACAGCCACAGAAACTCCTTTGTGAATGGAACTGAATAGCTTCCCTACTCACAATAGAGTATATCTCTGTTGTAAGGTTACACCACATCTGGAGTGAAAAGCAATCACATCCAGTACTGCTACCACCAATTGAAATTAACACACTATATACCTATTTGTGAATGAATCAGTAATGCTTTGTTATTCACATTAAAGAATATATGTACTCCAACACTCCTTGGGACCAATTTTCAAAGTCCCCCCCCCAAATGGCACAAGGGGCTTGAGCCACAAGGAATGGCACAGGGTGTGGCTTGCACTAAAGGATGTGCTGGGAACAATTCTCAAGAGCATGCAGCATCAAATGCAGGCTGCATGTGTCAAAGGAGGCCTGTGCTGTCCTTGTGGCACAAAATGGTCTGTGGAATGGTGCTAGGGGGCTTGCAGCAGATTCAGGCTGCCATATCCCCTAATTCAGGAGTCTCTAAACCCTCCCAGAGGACAAATTTCTAAATACCATTAGACCAGCCAGCGCTGATCTAAGGGACTTAGAAGTGTGTCCTGTGGGAGAGTTTAGATCCTTGTGCCACCCATAGAGTCCTCCCTGGGTGGAGGGAACATGTGCTGTGGACCCCACATCCCCGACCTCCTTTAATGAACCATATACCTGTCCCTGGAGGTCTAGTGGACCCCCAGCCCTGATTCCCCTTGTTATGTGCAATAATTACATCTCTGGTGGTCTAGTGGGTTCCCCCATTCCCAATCTCCCCCATTAAAAACACATATATCATTCCCTGGTGGTCTAGCACCCCCCCATTCCTGATCTGCCCATATACTGTAACATATAACTTTCACTGGTGGTGTTGTTGACCGTCCACATCCCCCACCCCAGCAGGCAATGTTCCACCATCCTGCTCCCCCATCCCTTCCATGAGCCGATGACCAGCAACCCTCCACAATTGCTCATATTAACCCTGCATCATTTATTCACAGTTGCTATAATGACAGTCATTATTAATGATTCACTAAAATTGAGATGCTCATTTGACACAATATCATTTCTGTTTGGTTTTCACAGTAAAGAGGGAGGGTGAGGGACCAAAAAGGAGCAGCAAGTACACAGAAGGGAAGAGGTATACACAAGTCCATTTTCAGAGGAGCATCTTTAAGGGACTTGCAAACCAGATAGCGGATAAGGCCATGGAACCGGATGAGATACATCCAAGGGTGCTAAGGAAACACAGGTAGGAGTTTGCTGCACCACCAGCATCCTTATTCAAGATATCACTGGAAACAGGAGAGGTTCCTGGGGACTGGAGGAGATCTCATGTAGTTCCATTCCATAAAAGTGGCAGAAGGAAGGAGGCTAGCAACTATAGACTGATCAGACTTGCATCACTGGTGGGGAAATTAATGGAAACCCTGTTAAAATGAAGTTTAGTGGAATATCTTGAATCCTGTGGGATGCAAGACCACAGACAACAGATTCAAGAGGGGGAGGTCACGTTAGACAAAGCTGATAGATTTCTTTGACTGGATAACCAGGGAAATAAATCAGAGGAGGGCAGTGGATGTGGTCTACTTGGACCACTGCAGGCATTCAGAGCGCCAGCATTAGGGTGCTAAAATCGGGATTTGTCACCCCCTTCCCGAGGTCTACCTGCCCCAGAGTTGGCATCTATAGTTAGGGGGGTTGGTGGGAGACAGCCCCGGAGGGTGTGGTGGGTGCAGCACCCCACAAAACAGTGGTCTGTAACATTACTGATTGGTGTCCTAATGGCACAGTGCTGTAACACTGGTGCATTCTGAGGATGGAACCTACTTGGACTACAGCAAAGCCTTTGAGGCTGTACCACATAGGAGACTGATGAAGAAGTTGGATAGTCTAGGAATATGACAATAATTTGTAAATTGGGTAAAATACTGAGTAATGGATAGGCCACAGAGTGTGATGGTAAATGGCGGTCACTCAGATGAGGGGAGTGTAACCAGCAGGGTGCCACAGGGTTCAGTATTAGTTTGGTCCTTCTGAACATCTTCATAAGTGACATTGCAGAAGAGCTTGAAGGGAAGATATGCATTTATGCATGTGACACCAACATCTGCAACAGGATGGATACTCAGGAGGAAGTGGAGAAAATGAAATGGAACCTAAGAAAACTTGAGTAATGGTCAAGGGCATGACAGTTGGGGTTCAATGCCAAAAAGTGTAAAATCATGCAGGCATAGAAACCTACAAGCCAAGTATGAAATGGAGGAACCAACTGAAACAGATGCCTAGCTATGTGCTTTCTAGCTTGAGGAGGAAGTTAGAGAAGCAGGGAGACATTGCTTGTATATTTTTTAATAAAAGGTATGCCACCTATGCCCAGGGCCCCTACTTTTCTGCAGCACAGTGGGACCAAGTTCTGCGGCAAGACTACCATTTGCCGCAGAACTTCTGCCGCGGTGGTTTGTAATTTCTGTGGAAGTTCTGCGGCACTAACAAACTACCACATCACAGTGTCAGCTTGTCATCCTGACTTCACTTTCATGGCAGTGGTTATAGCAATCAGGATGGTGGAAAGCACAGTAACACTAGTTCAAAAAATAACAGACTTAAATTAATTTTATGCCTAAAAAAGCAAAACAAATGTCTCTCCCTTAAGGTCCAAGCCTGTTGCATAAATGACATATGCAGACGGGATCTTATGTGATAAATAAGGTATTTCTATATGCATGCTATCTATCCCACTAATGAGGTTTCCACTGTCTATCACTTATATATTTGTATGTGCTTTCTACACCACTCATGAGGTTCCCATTGTGTATCACTTATATATTTATATGCAATCTGTAACATACACACAAATATGCGTGTGTGTGTGTGTGTGTGTGTGTGTGTGTATATATATATATATATATATATATATACATATTTTTAATTTCCATGAACTTGCATCCTCATTCATACAGGTCCCATTTGAAATGGAATAGAGGAGTTATTGCAAAACTCATTTTTCATGTCAACCTGCTTTCCCTGACACATTGTGTAACACCATCAGGCCATGACATGCATGTGAACCAATTGTGAGATAGAGCTCTCCGGCCCATCACAATTTGTCCACCATGTGACAGAACACTGCAGCATACCTTCTCAGGCTCCGAGCAGTGATGTGTTCCACCAGTCCTTGTGCTGCCCATCCAGGTCCCAGAGCTAATCTCTGAACCTGAGTTGCCGGCACCGAAACACAGCATGCTACCCTCCGGCCCAACAGCTCTCCCTGCACAAAACATTTCTCAATAACTTTTAGGTGATTCTATCAACTAATGACAATATATAATCAATAACCCTGGCAAAAATTCGTACTTTGCAATTATTTATTTAATAGGTCTATTTTTTCAACAGGTCTACACATTATTATATTTCACTTTTCTGGGCATAATTATTTTTCTTAAAAATTTAGACAGTTAAATTCATTTTACCAGTTATTCATTTCAGAAAGTGTCTCTATACCTTAAAAGCATAAATAGGTCTGTACAAAGTGAGGTATGGACTTAACAGGTCTGTGGTATTGACAAGGTTTTGTTTAAGTTGGCCCTAGTGCAACAATGTAAGACTGAAAATTGTATTAGGCTGTAGTGTAGGTTGAGCAAATATCACCATGCATGATGTGCTGTGCCACCGTCTCTGGCAGTGGGAGCTGTGGTAGATAAGTGACTGTTCATTTCTGTTGCAGAATGCAGCCATTTCATTAACTAATGTATGATGTTATAGCAATGATAACATCACATTCTGAACATATAGGGGGGTTTTGGATATAAAAAGAAGGGAAGGGAACCAGATTATATGCATAAACAGAAATATTAATAAAAATCACCAAGAAGAGTGAATTCTGCAGCACGCAGAGAGTTCTACGGTGGTGCAAGTTCTGCACAAAATTCTCGTACGTTCTAGAAACCTGCCTATACTCGAACAGTTTGTCTCCTTACCAGTTGATTATTTTGCTGGCCTCTGTTGAGTGTTTCCTTGCTGTTTTTTTTTGCTTTCCCAGCTCCCAGGAGGAAGGCCCGCTGGTGGCCTGAGGAGTTTCCCTCATAGCAGTGCTGGATTGGGAGTGAGGAAAGCAACCTTTGGACTGGCTGCAAAGGAAGATGAGGGGCACGCCCTGTGATTGAGTGTGTAAGGCAGAATGTCAGAAATTCAGCTCTCGCCATCTGCATTGTTGTGTTCCTGCCAAAGGGACATATTTGGTTAAGGAAGTTTTAATAATTTTATTTTACGTATTTTACACATTAAGCTGATGTTTTTACATGTTAAGCTGATGTTTTAAAACCATAACTGTATTTAAATCAGGTGTAACAGATGGTCCAATAAGTAGCATTGTATGCCTTTAAATATCACTTAGTTGTGAAGTTTATTTAAAATACGCATTAATATCTACATATCTAAATACTGATGGATAAATAGATACTGCTGTTTTTAGTTTTAGTGCCATATTCAAATTTTTGCCCCATGTGACCAGTTCCTATGAAAGGCGCATGTGCCCCTCTCTACAGCCAGACAGTGTCAGAGTGTCGTGGAGTGTGTCACAGAGATTTCTGTGCTCTTATAGCTAAGCTAATGTGCTGCTTCTTTTGAGAAAATTGAGCACTTAATCTTTCAACTTGCTTTTGGTCTGTGGCACTTTCAAGTTTACAATATACAGTGTGTGGAATTATTAGTACGAATGCATCACATCTCACTGCTTAGATACTCTTTTCCAAGGGCTGGCATCCATATAGCATTCTAAGGCTGGAAAATTAAAGTAAGACTTTTGCAGCCTGCTAGCTGACCCAATTGGAATTCAGGAGCATTCTAACAGGCACAATTTACATCTTATACTTTGTTGGATGGAGATTAGTAGCCAAGAAAACTAGTGGCTCTTCTATCTTGGCTCTTTGGGCATCGTGGGCATTTTTCATCGACAATACTAACAAACAGCTTGTTAGTGTAGGTGAAAACCCTGGACAAAAGTAAGTTCCAATACTAATTAGCTATTATTAATGTTGGCTGGCTCAAATTCATTGTACTCATATAGGAACTGAGTGTAAGTATTGTATTTATAGCCTGGTCATTTTAGTAGGGTCACTGTGGCAACTGTGTTTAATATCTGTGTGGTGCTATGTAATTTTCTTCTTCTCTCTCTCTCTCTTTGGAAGTTGCAAATAGTCTGAAGCAGAAAAGTAGGAAAGCAGCTCAGATAATTGTTTTGATAATAGCCTCATTAAAAAGTAATGCATATTATATTTAGCATCTACTAGCATTTATTAAAATAAGCTGGAGGCTGCTGATAATTATAACTAAATACATAATAAGTATATGGTAATTATATGGTAATTTGCTACTTGGATAGGACCCTGTTTATATTTTCTCTTCTATTTTTCCTAGTGGAAGACTCAAGAGGAAATCAATTGCTTTGTGACTATAGTGCTTCCCAGTATTCAGGATTTCTTCAGGATAAGGACTGTGTCAGGCAATTACAGAGAACTTGTTGCCTGATATTCCTGATAAACAAGAACTGTGGGGAAACTGATAGTAGCATTGTGTAACCCTGAATACCATTGGCTTGGCAAGAACTATTTACAAGTTGTTGTAAGGTTTAAATCACTGTGGGAATACTTCTACTTACATCCAACTTGTCACTTGTTCGGTTGCTGGTTTACAGAAGATTGTGCCCGAAGCGGAAGCTGGATAACCACGCAAATATTATTCATTTTGTATGAGACACCTGGCTCTAGGAAATTCTACAGAATTTTTCTATAGAATTTTTAGTCCTTGTTAATTAATATACCTTCAGGACACTTGAGGCCACGAGGAACTGTCCAATTAACCTAACTGATACATCTTCCCTTTTAGCAGTGTATTTAATATTACTGTAATTACTGTATTGTGAATGGATTTCTCTTGTCTCGTGACTTAAAAATGGGCTGAATGGCCAGAATATTTAGAAAATGGTAAACACCAGAAGTGGCAGATCTTGTTCACCAACAAATCAATTAATATATAACAAATCTAACAAATTAAATAAAAAGAACAGGAAATTAAGAGAGGAAGATCAGGTCAGTAGCAAAATTAAGGGTAGTATAAAACTGATGGGCAAAAACAATACCTTAAAGCAGTTAAAGATAACCTATTTTTTGGTAGAGATGTGGAACATGACACCTCCATCCCCAGTTTAATTGGGGAAGTATTTTTTTGGGATACTACACTGCATGAAAGAGGGTTGATGATAGACAATTCTAAAATTAAAACCCCTGTTGATCTTAAAAAAACAAAAGTTGTACAAGCTTCACATAACTTACAAGATGAAATAATTTTATCAGATAGTTAAAGTATAAGTAGTTGGACAGACCAATCCACTAATTTTCGGGTTTGATATAAAACCACTGTGGTACCTGATTCTGGTCCCAATTTAAGTACTTTGTGGGAAGTTTCCTCTGACTTTGAAAAATATTCTATCAGTCTGGGATCTGAAAGGCCACTTAAAGAAAGGACGCGGGTCCTTATGGCTAATAGTGATTTGAAACATAACAGTGCACACGCACTTCTGAAAATGGATCTCAAGAGAAAGGAAACATGCAATAGAAGTCAACCAGTTAATTTGCTGCAAACTGTAAAGGACCTGAATCATACTTTATGTAAACTTAAACAACTGGATTCAAGTCATGCTAGCAATGATAGTCATGATATCCAAGATAGCCAAGGAAGACTAGAAGCTTATAGCTCTGTAACACCATCCCTTGGGTTTTTCCCAGCTTCTTCCCCCTCAATTACTAAGCTCAATAATACTAACAAGGATTTGTTACAGAATGAAGAAATTTGGTATAATAAAGATTTTTTTTGCAAACAAAGGTGGCTTTACTTCTAATTCATCCTTGTCACTGCAAATCCTTGAGATGATAAAAAAAAAAATCAATATTACGCGAACATAATAATGCTGGAAAATATGTGAGCATTGAAGCAAGAGCTGGAGAACCTAATAGGGGATGTTGCATATAATAGGGTCTTACTGGATTGATTAACAAAACCCAGGGTTAATAATGGTTCTGAGCTCACCGAAGAGGAAAATCAGATGGAAGCAGACTATGCTAAGTGTAACAGAGCTGTGCAGGCTAATTTGTCTCCTCCATTTCAGAAAGGGAGAGAAATTAACCCTGAAACTGGCTAACTTGGAAATTACAGAACAACATAAAAAAAAAACAAAGTCTACACTCACGGCCAAAAAGGGAAATAGGGGATCTAAAATCCGAACAGAGAAATTAAAGAAGTTAAAAAGAAAAACAGGGAAAAAACTAATCAAAGTCAGGAACATTCTAAGCCCCATTCATTGGGTAGATCTGACAGACTGAGCATTTCCAGTAATATTAATGCTGATGATGTAATACAGGATGTAAACATGATATTGCATAAAGATAAGGAGAATGAGGACATAATAATAACTGTTGGCAAAGAGGACTCTTCTTTGAATCCTGTAAATATCGAGGAGGAGTGCTACTTCAGAGGAGAGATCAAGGGTAATTCCAACAGGTCACAAATTGGGATGCCAAGGAAGCCAAATGATATCTTGATGTCAGTTCCCTCTAGTTTAAATTTAAAAAAAAAACTCATCTGACCCTATTGGAGAATTTCTGATAGAAATGTATTTGATCCATAGATTAGCAGATGAGTCCACACAGCTACTAACTGATTGATATCAAAATTGTTGTATCTCATTAGTGACAAAGGGGAAATACTTGTAATGAGATCTCCAAATTTAGATTATAAAGGTTGTGTGTTGATTTATTGCACAAAGGATGATGTAGCACAGAAAATTTGGGACCTGGAAAAAGAGTTGCGTACAAAGGATATTTATATGCTCCCTCCTCAATTGGTGCCTATGGTTGGTTCTGGGAAATGTATAATAAGAAAGGAAATTGTAGGGGTAATTTCTGGTTAGACAGGGCCAAAAGGGTCACCTCAAACTACAACCTTTCTAGAACCACTGAGTGGGAGAACAAGAAACTGTCACTATTTGGCTGGGAAGCAGATAGAGGCTGCAGATAGGTACATTAAAGAAGGAAATAGGTACTTATTTGTCCTGCACCTTGGGCATGAATATTAGTAGGAGTGCTATTAGATTCATATATATATATATATATATATATATATATATATCTCTATCTATATATATCTATATATATATATATATATACACACACACACACATACATCAGGCTGATTCAAATATACCCCAGACTGACATTACATTCCAATCTAGCAAACTGGCTGCGTTGGGGTACAAGCGTCGAAAGTTCTAGACCCTTATAATATTTATCTTATAGATGAGGAGACATTAAATAGGAAGGGTGACAGCCAGCACCAAAAAGCTCAGATAAACTTGGAATCAATTAATTTTTACACCCCTCTCACAGATATAAATCCAAATTGACAGCCAGATTCTAGAGAAGTAAAGTTGGTAGAGTCATTACCAGAGTTACATATATTAACATGGAATATAAAAGGACTTTTAACTAGATTAGCTGATGACAAATTTAAGGCCTTTTTGATGAAAACTGACATTATTTGCTTTCAAGAAACATGGCTGATGGGAGGTGATCTGCCCATGATTTCTTGCTACTCAGGATTCACTAGTCCAGCAATAAAATGTAAGAAAAATGGTAGACCAGACCAAAAGCAGGCCTGACAATTTTTATAAAGATAGACTTTAACTTTAATATAACACCTCTGAATGTGGATCTACCAAATTGTCAAGTAGTCAATGATAAAATATTTGTGATAATATTTAATGTTTATGTAGCCCCAATTAAGAATACAACCAAGGATGAATATTGGAAGTCTTTTAATTCAGTATTGAAGTGTATAATGGAGGAATGTGAGCAGAGTATTATAATAGTCTTAGGAGACTTTAGCACAAGATTTACTCAAACCAACTCATTACAAAAAGAACTTATGGATGGGATAAACATAATGAACACTAATCTATCCTGTGAGCGCAAATCAAGAGATAAAATAAACAATAAAAATGGGAAATGTTTGATCAACATAATGTCTAGACTGGATTATTGCTTGTTCAATGGAAGAACTAAAAGCGACCCTGAAGGAAATTTCACTTTTATAGACCCTCATGGTTCATCAGTTATTGATCATGTATGGGGAAACATGGAGGCAATTAACAAAATAAGATATTTAGATATGATCACAAGGCCCGAATCTTCACATTTTCGGGTACTTACAACATAGTAACTGGAGATAGAGGATAGAAGTCTGAAAGGTATGCAGGAACAATGCCATATTGAAATTCTAAATGCAAAACAAATAAGATGGCAAAATTCTTGCATACCTCAGTTTGAAGAAATCTTGAGTTATGACTATATGATGGACTATAGAAACACAATTTTAGAAGTAGTGGACAGCTCTAATATAGTGCTGGCCTGGGAGAATGAGTGTTTCTACTTTAAACCCTTCTTTTACCACACTGACTTAAGGAAGAAAAGAAAACACACATGGTTTAACATCACATGTAAAAAAGCAAAATAAATGGTCAGGCAATACAAAAATATAAACTCAGCGATAATAAACAAAGTAATTATTAAGGAAAGGAAACTTTACAAGGAAATATTACATAAAGAAAGATAACAATTTCAGAATATTTATGTGAAAAAAATTAAGAATGTCAATTATTAAAAAGGACAATAAACAGTTTGGACATTAATCAGCAAAGGTTACAGCAAATATACTAATTGTATTAAATCAAGCATTAGTGCACAAATTTGGGAATAGCATTTTACTAGACTTTATTTTTCACAAACAGAGGAGGATAGACAAATGTGTATTATTAATTTTAGAAGTATAATCTTTCCAAAATCTCTTTTTATAAAATATAAGGAAATTACGGAAACTCTGAATGAATTATCATCAAACAAGGCCCCTGGCCCTGATAAAGTACTGGTGGATATGTATAGATCTTTCAAAGAGTGGTGTTCCCCAGTATTACAAGTGTTCTTTAATTACTGTATACAAAGAGAACACTTCCCAGAATCCTGGAAGAGAAGTATAGTATGTCCCATACATAAAAAGGGAGATGCTAATGATCCCACTACGTACCACCCAATTAGCTTACTCAGTGCATCACAAAAAATATTCTGCAGAATTTTATTAAATAGAATGCAACAGTGGATAGAGCAGAATAACATATTTTCAGAATTTCAGACTGGGTTCAGGTCCAAGCATTCAACAGTACAACATTGTTTTGTCCTTCAACATCTCATTTGGAAATATGTAAATATTAAGCATTCCAAATTGTATTGTTGCTTTATCTACCTTAATGAGCAGATTTTCACTTAAAAAAATTCCTCCACCCTTCCCCGATTCTGTAGTTTACCCTCCAGTTTAAAGAACCTTGTATGTGCAGCATTTATTTGTTTAATACATTTCTAGTATTATCTCTCATAAAAAACAGCATGGAGACCCGCAGCCAAAATGCCTGTACTTCCTAACTAGTAGGCACGTCGCCACACTCGCACGTTATGTGATGTCAGGGTATGATGGCAATTGGGGAAGGGGGGAGGAATTTTTTTGAAGTGAAAACCTGCTCTTTAAGTTAGCATTTGATTCAATAAGCAGAATAATATTGTGGCATATGTTGGAAGGGTATAATATAGATCCAGACATATTGGATATTCTTGTAAAACTTCATAACAATACGTGGCTTAAAATCAAGTACAACCAACAAGGAGATCTAACAAACAAAATACATAGGGCCAGATATTCAAAGGGGTTGCATCTGGTGCAACTGAGCTGCACCAGTGCAACCCCAGAAATGTGCCCTGGGGCAATATTCAGGGACTCTGATTTACTGTGATTGCGAAAAGGCAAATTCCATTTTGCACATAGTAAAAACCAGTATTGCCACCGGTGTCTGCAAAGCCCAAATCCGTTTTTGGCGGTGTTTTGTTTTGTGCACTTTATTTAACAATTTTTAACTGTGTTAACATGCATTTTAGCAATTGTTACCTCCACTATTATACATCTATCCATCCTTGTACCAATTAAAGTTATTGTAGGTACAAGATGTGATGGCAGCAGCAGCACTATGGCCCACATCCTTCAGGTTCAGTAGTAGCAACAACACTATGCCCCCCCTCCCTCTGGTGTTACAGAAGCAGCAGCACTGCAGTCTCCCATTCTGCAGGTGTGACAGCAACAGTACTACATTCCCCATCCCTCAGGTGTGATGGCAGCGAATCAGCACTATGGTCCCCTTCCCTCAGGGGTGATGGTGGCAGCACCACCAATACTTCCAGCTCCCTCCAACACAGTGAATACAGTCAGCCCTGGAAAACAAACAAACACTGCAAGTATGCCACCACACCTAAATAAATCCTGGCTGAATGTACCATTATTTTGTACTGTGTGTCAATGCTACATTATGGAAAGGAGCATTGGCAATGCCCTATGCTGGTTCTGTATGCCTTTTCACCACCAGGTACTTAAATAAAAGAGACAAGCTAAATTAAATAAAATACTGTTTATAAATGTGCAGAAAGTGGTGCAAAAGTAGAAACAGTCCAAAAGCATATACATTAAAATGTACAACATTTATAATCAGCAAAAATTTAATACGATAAGGATAAACCAAATACTGAAATAACATTTAAAATGTATATAAAAATAGTAAAGTGCAGAAACAGTGGAGAAACTAACATTTTGGACTAAAATCCACATACATTAAAATGTGCAAACGTGAAACAAAATAAACTGTGCAAAAGAATCAGTTAATCTAAAGCTCTTACAATTTAATTGAACATTTTGTTAACTAACAAAACCAGCTAAGCAGTGGCAACCAATACATAAAGTACCCTATTTATTGAACATTAACATTGAAAACAGTCACAAATTGTCCACCCGCAGGTTTATCCTTTGATCCGTATGGATCTGACCATATACAGAAAATGACCTTTCAACATCAGCACTGGACACTGGGACCCAAATTGCCTGCTGGATAGCTCTAGCCAGCACTGGTAGCTGAGGCTCCACAGACTTCCAGTACTGACCCAGATCAAAGTCCAGCTTTCCTGGCAAGTCACTGAGGTCTTGTCTTATGTAGAGATCCCAATCCTTTTTCAAAGCTGCTGTATTGTGATGTCCAAACATTGGAATGTCCTCTGCGGATTGATTGTAGTCCTTGTTCAGTTTAGGCAGATTGAATGGGTCTAGTATGTGACATGCCTTGAAAAACTGTAGCGAAGGATTTGACCCCATATGCTTGCCGAGTTTGTTTAGCGCTACACTGAAAGCTTTTTGAAATACCAAAACTTGATCCTGCTTGGCCCGGCCTCTAAGCTGATGAAGCTGCTCATCAGTTCTCTCTCCAAAGCCATCGGTCTTTAACACACCAGCCTCAAATCTGTTCTTGATTGCCATTAGTGTATATGATGGAGACACAGCCAGTGGTTTATCTTTCAGTTGCAGCATGTGTATTGTCTCTATTATGTCCATACTATTTTCTGCAATAAATGTAGTCTGAATTTGGAGCTCTCCCATCCATTCGGTGAATAAGTTGCACATCGATTTCAATGAATTCGCATCACTTTGGTCTTCCTGCAAGAAATCTCGTAAATATTGCAAGTGGGTGGCATGGTATTTCACAGCCTCAAACCATGTGTTCCAGCGTGTCAGTACTGGGACAGGAGGTAAAGTGTTGTTCTCCACCCCCAACTCTGTGAGGAATGCCAGGTACTCCCTTTATCATTTTGGGGACTGCTGGAACACATATTTAATCTGCGCGACCAGTTTGTTCACTCAAAATGGTCGATCCATGTGTCACCTACAAGTGACAGGACATGTGCCCAGCAACCGACATGGATGACATGGTCCCCAATAACTCCCTGTAATGTATCATTGAAACATTTAATCATGTATCTGGCATTGTCAGTGACAAAACCCACAACTTTTTCCATCTCCACCTCATATTTCTGCAGAGTTTTTAAAACAGTTTGCGCAACAGTTGAATGGTTCACTGCTACCAACTCCGTGGTATTTGCAGTGTAAGATTTACCACTATTGATAACAAAAACAATGTTCAGTACACACCGAGCATCTGAATCTGTGGATTCATCACACATTACTGTGATGCTCTTTCCTTTCACTTGTTGGCGAATTGACTCCTCCATCTCATTCTGCAGTTTTGGCAGGTAGTTCTGATGGAGAGTGTCTGCCCTTGAAGTGCACCTATGCTCTTAATATACTTTCCCATCCAGTCTCTGAGGCAGGGTTGATCAAGTTTCTCAATTGGAATATTGGCCCCACACCAAGCCCTCAATGTGTAGAGACTGTTTCTTCACTTGAAGCAGCAGCAGAAGTGGTGGCATTGAAACTCATTTGTAATGTTACCTGTCTGTTCTCACTTTTCTCTTTCTGGCTCATGTTTTTTAAATGCTTCTTGCTGTTGCAGTGGTCTACAATGGTATCCTTCTGGATGTGGTCCACTGGATGGGCACAAAACCGGCAGAACATTTTCCCTCCATCTTCATACATTCCCATTGCCTTGAACTGTAGTGCATGGTCTTTCACAGTAATGCTGGAGATTTTTGCCATCTTTCGTGTTGGTGGTGTTGCCATCTTGATGGTGTAGTGATGCGATATTTCCAAAGAACTAAAAGTGACAAAGCAAAAAAAAAAAAAACACATAGTAAGGAATAGTTCTGCAACACCAGCAAAGCATTCACAATTTTAGCATGGAAGACCCACTAGTGGGCAAAAAGAAAGCAAACTGTACCTTTTACGGTGGTCTTGGATACACTTGCAGCAGATCACGTCCAACAGCACTTCAAGGCCTGAAATCATAATTGAAATGTTTACATGTGGCCCAAAGAAAACTGTACACATAACTGTTAAAAAGATCATCATCCACATCCTCATCCTCATCAATTCATTCTCCAATCACAGCTTGCCACCAACACCCACACCTACTTACTTGAAGAGTGGCACAAAGGAATAAGCATGACTGCATGAGGTGCTGGTAGCAGTGTTGGCAGGTGGTTCAACAACAGAATGAATTTGCAGCAGGGCACAGGCATGGTGCTTATGAAGACTTCACAGACTCCAAGCAAGATGGAAACAGCAGTCTTGATGATTCTTCAGGTTAGACAGCAGCAGCACTGCAGCCCCCACCCCTCAGGCATGATGGCAGCAAGTGCAGCCCCCACCCCTCAGGTGTGACGGCAGCAAGTGCAACCCCCAACCCTCAGGCATGATGGCAGCAGAGGCAGAATGATGGCACTCACCCAATGCCATGTACCAAAGCTTGACAGAGCTCAGACATGAATTAAGCCGAACCACCAGACGCCAAGGTGGACTCCATCGGTTCAATCCCTAACATCTAGCTGCCTGGATTGGTTTATATATAAGCAAAGTGCATCCAATTAAAACAAATCCAACACTGATTAATGAGGATTGAGGATGCTAATGGAGAGATCAACAATCTGCACCAAACAATAAACCAATCAGCAATTGCACCACAGTAAGCTGGGCACTTTCTACTTGGTCCTCATGAAAATGGAGCCTCTTAGGTTTCATGTGAACTCAAACTCATGAAAGGTGTTCTACCAGCAGAGGTAAAGCTGCCATAACCACTGTGCAGCTCATGATGGCTTCATCTCTCCTACCCCCCCCCGCAGTCAACAGAAATAAATTGATCTTTGCACCCAGTCACCAGTTTGAGTGATCACTCAGGTGCAAAGATTATTTTTTTAATATAATGCCTTAAGGGGGGACCAGAGAGGTGAAGCCCCAATCCGTAAAGTGGTCAGGGCTTCACCTCTGCGGTAGTTCAACTTTAAGAACTGATCATTTCTCTGTAGTTCCCCAACACTTCCAAAAATATTCCATTAGACATTCCTGCAAAAGTCCAACTAAAAAAGTGGTAAGATTATTATTAATATGCAGTTTTACAGTTTATCAGCTTGTCTTTGTTTACCCCCTAGGTAATCTGATGCCTACATCCTCCACAATTGATCAAGGAAACCAAGGAGGAAAATCTGCAATTGACAGTTTTGAAGGGCACAGATTAGACATGGTTTATTCAGCTTGATGTGGCTTAATAAAGTTATTTTATCTGACAACCCTTTATTATTCTACATGTACACACACACACAGACACAAACAAACACAAGCTCACACACACACGCGCACACACACACACAGACATAGACATGCACGCACGCACAGACACGCACACACACGCACGCATGCACGCACACACAGAGACATGCACGCACACATACAGACATGCACACAAGAAGACACATTCCAGCAAACCACAACAGACTGGCACAGACACTCTCCCCACCCTGGTGGACAAGCACTGCCACTTTCCACACCATGATGGACCGACAACTCTCCCCAATCTGAATGAACATCATCCAGGTCGGTGTCCCCCCACCCACACCCCAGGCACACAAAGATAATGACACATTTTATACACATTTTGTACTGTATTTTTCATGGAGAGTACAACCAACTAAATATAAAACATTTTTCTACTTTATTTCTTTGTGGACTCCCCACCCCACCTCTGTTTCTTACTGTATATCACTCTGACCACAAGCCCACCTCCCCATAGATCAGTCAAGCATACCACAGATGTACAATGCAAGGTGTGCAAAAAAAAAACCACAACAAAAAAAGACCAACCACTGGAGCGTGGCACAGTCATGCCAGACTGGCATACATGCCAGGAAAAATGGTTCAGTGCCACTCTGCCCATTTACCCCTCCCTCAGAGGCCAGAAGCATTTTTTTCCATCATGTGAACCAGTCCGCCCAGCCTGCCCATCTGCCGACCATCAACCAACAAACCAATGGAGCGTGGCATGGACAAGGCAGACTGGAATACATGTTGGAAAAATGGTTCAGTGCCACTCTGCCACCCGCCCTCCTCAGAGACCAGAACCATTTTTTTTCCATCATGTGAACCAGTCCGCCCAGCCTGCCCATCTGCCGACCATCAACCAACAAACCAATGGAGCATGGCACGACAAGGCAGACTGGAATACATGTTGGAAAAATAGTTCAGTGCCACTCTGCCACCCGCCTCCTCAGAGACCAGAACCATTTTTTTCCATCATGTGAACCAGTCCGCCCAGCCTGCCCATCTGCCGACCATCAACCAACAAACCAATGGAGCATGGCATGGACAAGGCAGACTGGAATACATGTTGGAAAAATGATTCAGTGCCACTCTACTGCCCACCCCTCCCTCAGAGGCTAGAACCATTTTTTTCCATCATGTCAACCAGTCCGCCCAGCCTGCCCATCTGCCGACCATCAACCAACAAACCAATGGAGCATGGCACAGACAAGGCAGACTGGAATACATGTTGGAAAAATGGTTCAGTGCCACTCTCCCATCCGCCCCTCCCTCAGAGGCCAGAACCATTTTTTTCCATCATGTGAACCAGTCCACCCAGCCTGCCCATCTGCCGACCATCAACCAACAAACCAATGGAGCATGGCACGGACAAGGCAGACTGGAATACATGTTGGAAAAATGGTTCAGTGCCACTCTGCCACCCGCCCCTCCCTCAGAGACCAGAACCATTGTTTTTCCATCATGTGAACCAGTCTGCCCAGCCTGCCCATCTGCCGACCATCAACCAACAAACCAATGGAGCATGGCACGGACAAGGCAGACTGGAATACATGCCGGGAAAAATGGTTCAGTGCCATTCTGTCTGCCCACCCCTCCCTCAGAGGCCAGAACCATTTTTCTCCAGCATGTGAACCAGTCCACCCAGCCCTTCCCTCAGCCGACCATCAACCAACAACCTCTGGAGCTCACACAAAGTTTCCAGATATCACACTCAAACCTCAGAGAAAAAGACCAAGGCACTGCATTTTTTTTTCAAAGTTTTATGCAGTAGGGGCATTTGCTTCCCACAACAGTGATTTATAAAGAAGCTGCTTTTCTAAAAGGAGTAAAACTTGGAAAAAGAAAACGCAGTGCCTTGGTCTTTTTCTCTGAGGTAGAATGTGATATTTGGCAACTGTGTCCATGAAAATAAAAGCAGGCTATCTGAAACAAAAACTTACCAGACTATCGCTTATCTTGGAAGTAACCTCATAAGTGTTTGAATACTGCATTCTGGTTGTCCCTTGGGGGTAGCTGGATTGACTACTAGGATTTTGGGACAGAAACTATTTTTATATAATTTACTGGTGCGTAGGAGTTTGTGACAGTTAAACACTTTTTAACAAAGTTACTGGGGTTAAGGAGTGGTCACAGAAAAACCTGCAGTGTGAAACAGGAAAAGACAGTCTTTCAAGCAACAGAGGGTGGTGGATCTAGGTTTACGTTTGTTTGTTACAATTCTTAAGATTTTCAGTGCAGGAAGAGTTTAAAGCACAGCTGACTTATTTTGGGGCTGACAGCTCTCAGAGCACAAACCACCAGGCCTGTTTTGGGGCTGGGGAGGTTTACCTGTGTCTGACTTGGATGTTTGGATTTTTCTCTGTCTGATTAGCAGGGTATTTCTCTATCAAATTGTTGTGTAGGGCATCTTGCTGACAGGAAGACACTCATTGCAGCAGTGGGTCAGAGCTTTTAGCTGATTGTTTTGCGAGGGCACAGTTTAGGCCCAACCCTTCCACCCTCACCCACCCACCCCTGGAAATAGTTCCTTTATACCTGGGGTTCTGACATCATTTCCTCAAGAGTGCAAGGTGCATGTCACTGTCATATCCTCTCTAGCACACTGCACTGACAATATAAGCACACACATTGTATAATATAAATATATATCTATTTCTATATTACAAACCAATCACACACACAAAAAAAAATTGAAAAAAGAAAAATGTGGGGAGTAGTGCATTGTAATGGCTGTGGGGCAGCAGTCTTCCAGGAGTCTTTCTGGAGGCTGAGATGCTGCCCTATTTGCAGACAACTCTCTGCCCTGAGGAGAAGTTGCCGTCTTCAGGCCACACTGGACAGTGTATGCGGGACCTTCCCCAGGCCACACTGGACAGTAGGAAGGAACCTCCCCATACAGGAGCACCAGAGCCACCACCACTTCCTCAGAGGTTGCAAAGAGCACAGCAGTTGGACCACAGTGGGCTCAGGAGGGTGAGGATGGTGGAACAGAGACACCCAGTCAGTTGTTCCACACCACATCCACACACCATTCTGGGGAGCATAGCTCCCCTATGGATATACCTGCAGAGGAGACTAAGGAGGGTGCAGACAACTGTCACAAGGGAGGCCCTCAGGAAGGAGGCAGAGGGCACCACAGGGAAAGAAAGCAGCTCCTGGTGGGGGACTCAATTATTAGGGGGATAGAACTGGGGGAAGCAGGGAAAACTGAAGTAAGGTGCCTGCCTGGTGCCATGGCTTGGAGGGACAGGAAGTGCATCTTTAGGATCACGAGAACAGTTGCACGGGAGTCTGAGCTGGACGTCATTGTCCACCTAGGGACAAATGACTTAGCTCATCATGAGATTAGAGCAGTGCAGAAGGACTTTGTAGAGTTGGGGAGGGGCTTAAGACAAGTAGCACACACAGTATCCTTCTCAGAGGTACTGTCTGTCAGTGGCATGGGTGAGGTGAGGGTACTTTGCACCATGCAGTTTAACAAATGGTTGAAAAAATGGTGTGGAGCACAGGGGTTTGGCTTCATTGGGGACTGGGGTTCCACCTGGAGGGACACCAGCCTATACTGGCAGGATGGTCTGCATCTGTCCAGGAAGGGAACAAGTCTTTTGGGCAATCGGTTTAAATGCTTCATTGGCAAGCCTTTAAACTAGTCAAGGGGGGAGGCACTGATAAGCGGCAGGAATATCCCAGCCTCCCCCTACAAAACAGGGTACTAAATGAGAAAAAGACCAAGGTAGAAAGGTCAGTGGGGGATGCCGCTACAGAAGGTAAAGCCATCAAAAAATGGAGAGCAATGAGTACCAATGCCCATAGTCTGGGTAACAAGCTTCCTGAATTAGTGGCCTTGATGGAGGAGGAAGATCTGGATATCGTGGCAGTCACAGAAACATGGTACACACAGAACCATGACTGGGATGTAAACATACCAGGATACACTATCTATAGGAGGGACAGGGAGGGTAAAAGAGGAGGAGGAGGAGTAGCTCTCTACATAAGAGAAGAAATCAAAGCAACAGAACAAAAGGGTAAACAGGGAGGAGAAGAAGCACTGTGGGTCAATTTGGAGGCAAGCAATGGCACCACAATCCGCATAGGGGTTGTATACAGACACCCCTCTCAGGGGGAGGAAATGGACAAGGAAATGATAGAAAGTATACTTAGAATGGCAGATAAAGGGGAGATATTGCTGATGGGTGATCTGAATATGCCAGATGTTAACTGGAGTGCAGTTGCAGTAGCCACTTCTAAGAGTGGGGTTATTCTAGATGCCCTACAGGGGGCATGCCTTAGACAACTAGTATTGGAGCCTACTCAAGAGGGAGCAATCTTAGATCTGGTTCTCTCAAATGGAGATGAAGAGAGGATCACAGATGTAGAAGTGGGTAGCCATCTGAGAACTAGCGACCATCGAACAGTATGGTTCACAATAAGCACAGCAATAGAGTCAAGCCATACAAAGACAAAGGTACTGGATTTTAGGAGGGCTGACTTTGCCAAAATGGGTGACTGCCTAAGGAATGCACTAGCAAATGGGCAGGAAGGAGAGTGGAAGAACAAGAGGAATAATAAAACTGCCATCACAGAGGTAACAAGCCTTTGTGTAAAGCAAATAAACAAAATGAAACGAGGTAAGAAACCACTATGGTTCTCAAAGGAAGTGGCAGTGAAGGTTCAAGAGAAAAGAAAGCATTCAGGAAGTACAAGGAATCACAGAAGGAACAGGGCAGAGAACTGTATCAGTTAAAGCAAAAGAAGCTGGAAAGGCAGTCAGAACAGCAAAGGCCCAAACCGAGGAAAAAGATAGCCAAATCAGTTAAGAAGGGGATAAAACCTTTTATAGGTACATCAGAGAGCGAAGAAAGACCAAGAGAGGGATAGTGAGGCTTAATAAAGGAGAGAGAGGGTGGGCAGAGGGTGACTGTGAAAAGGCAGAGATACTAAACAAATATTTTTGCTCAGTATTTACAAAGGAAGAGGGGGAGGTACCTAAAACAAACAGTAGAAACACTCTGGATATAGAAGTTGATACCAGACCATTTACAGAAGAAAGGGTTGTGAAAGAGCTCTTAAAACTGAAGGTGGACAAAGCAATGGGGCCTGATGGGATTCATCCCAGAATTCTAAAAGAACTAAGGGTAGAACTAGTGACACCACTGACTACCCTCTTTAACAAATCATGGGAGGATGGGGTGGTACCTGAGGACTGGAGGAGGGCAGATGTGATTCTCCTTCACAAAAGTGGGAGCAAGGCAGAAGCAGGAAACTACAGACCTGTTAGTTTAACCTCAGTGGTAGGGAAAATGATGGAATCACTTCTGAAGGAAATAATTGTTGAGTATCTAGAGGCCAGAGGGGCACAGGACCCAAGGCAGCATGGATTCACAGCGGGAAGGTCATGCCAGATAAATCTGATAGATTTCTTTGACTGGGTGACCAAAGTAGTTGATCAGGGAGGGGCTGTGGACATGGCCTACCTAGACTTTAGCAAGGCATTTGACACAGTCCCACACAAAAGATTAATATACAAGTTAGCCAGCCTGGGAGTGGGTCCCAAGATGACAGCCTGGGTAAAGAATTGGCTGGAGAATAGGACACAGAGAGTAATAGTAAATGGAGTCCACTCTGAAAAAGGGGGTTAGTAGTGGGGTACCGCAGGGTTCAGTATTAGGACCGGTCCTCTTCAATGTCTTTATAAGTGACATTGCAGAGGGACTGAAGAAAAGTATGTCTCTTTGCAGATGACACAAAGATCTGCAACAGAGTTGATGCACAAGGTGGGGTGGAAAGGATGAGAAGGGACTTGGCAAGGTTAGAGGAATGGTCAAATGTATGGCAGCTTAGATTCAATGCTAAGAAGTGCAAGGTAATGCACCTGGGAAACAAAAACCCAGGGGAAGAGTACACAATGGGGGGTGAGATACTAACAACAACAAAATTGGAACGGGACCTGGGGGTAGTCATATCAGATGACCTAAAGGTGGGCAAGCAATGTGAGAGGGCAGCAAGGAGGGCTGGGGGAATACTGGGATGCATAGGGAGAGGCATCACCAGTAGAAAACAAGAAGTTATTATCCCTCTGTACAGACAGCTGGTGAGACCACATCTGGAGTACTGCATGCAGTTCTGGAGACCCAATCTCCGTAAAGACATAGACAGGATGGAAGCTGTCCAGAGAGGGCAACTAAAATGGTGCGGGTCTGCACCAGAAGACATATGAAGAGAGACTTAAGGAGCTTAATATGTATAGCCTCGAGGAAAGGAGGGAGAGGGGGGACATAATAGAAACTTTCAAGTACCTCAAGGGAATCAACAAAGTCCAAGAGGGTAGCATCTTTCAAAAAAAGAGGTGTGCAAGAACAAGGGGGCACAATTTGAGGATAGAAGGAGGTGGCTCAGAGGTAATTTAATGAAGTATTTTTTCACAGAGAGGGTTGTGGATGTATGGAACGGCCTTCCAGAGGAGGTTGTGGAGTCAAAAACAGTGGTGGAATTCAAGCATGCATGGGACAGTCATAAGGCAATTCTAGGAGGTGGGGGTAGGAAGAAGTAGGCTGCTGGTTAACAAGGATCTGCAACTTATCCATCAGGTAGGGAAATGGGCAGACTGGGTGGGCCAAGCGGTCCTTATCTGCCGTCAAATTCTATGTTATGGTGGTAGGTACACAGAAAGGGAGTAATCCTGTGGCAGGAGATGGCAAGGCAGGTCAGGTACAGCACAACACAGTGGAAAGTGCAGTTCAGCAGCACAAGGCTTCTAGTAGGGCAGGTGAGCAGCACAAAGTTTGCAGGGCAATTAAGCACATCCCCTCTCCACCACGGTGGACCTGCACAGCCTCTCTCCCCACCCCAACAGACCAGCACGGCCCCTCTCCACTCACAGACAGACCGGCACGGCCCCTCTACCCATCCTGACAAACCAGTTTGGCCACTCTACCCACCCAGATGGATCTGCATGTCCCCTCACCCCTCTCTCTTCCCCAACGGACCAGCAGGGCCACTCTACCCACCCAGACGGACTGTCATGACTGCTCTACCCAGCCCGACAGACCTGCAGAGCCACTCTCCCCAACCCGACAGACCGGCACGGCCACTCTCCCCACTCTGACAGACTGGCCACTCTACCCACCCAGACGGACCTACACTTCACCTCTACCCACCCAGACGGACCTACACTTCACCTCTCCCCACCCCAACAGACTGAAACAGCCCCTCTTCACTCACCGATGGACAAGCATGGCCCCTCTCCCCACTCCAACAGATCTGCACAGCCCCTCTCCCTATCCTGACAGACCGGCATGGCCACTTTACCCACCCAGATGGACCTGCATGTCCTCTTGCCCCTCTCTCTTCCCCAACAGACCAGCAGGGCCACTCTACCCACCCAGATGGACTGTCATGGCTGCTCTACCCACCCTAAAGGACCTGCACAGCCACTCTCCCTACCCCAATGGACCATCACGGACCCTCTCCCCATCCTGACTGACATGGACAGCCCTCTTTCAGCCGAGACTGACATGGACAGTCCCCTCTCTGCACCAAGATGGACCCACATGGCTCCTCCTCCCACCCAGATGGATCTGCCACCAACACAACCAGTCTTCCCAAACCCATCCTACCAAAACAACTGTGGCCCTCCAACAGCACACTCACTACAGCAATATTATTTAATAATAAGCTTAACTTGCCACATAATGATAATAGTCTGAATTGTTAAGGCAGTTATCAGATTTATGTAGCTAGCAAGCAGGATGGAGAGAAGCAAGCAATGTTTAGAAGCAGATTTCAGGTGGCATCAAGTGAGCAGTTTGTTACCAAGGTAACCTCAAAAATCTGTCACTATGCAACAAAAATTACAAATAGAAAATGCTGCCTGCCCAACCCAAATTTGCCACTCCATTCTAAGACTCCTTGTAAATCCAGTTAGTTTACACAGTCATTTGGTCAGTAAGTACTTACAGTACTGGAGAGACGCCTTGCTCATTGCCCCCCCGACCGAAAGCTTGCATGGAACACAAATTTTTCACAGCAAACAAAAAACACTTCAGAAGTAGATGTTGTCCAGATTCAAACGGGATCCGTACGATTGACTGGCATGATGTTTACTGTCATTCTCTTAACCAACATTTATTTCCCGGTTTAAGTATTCCCGACATAATTTAAGACTGTCTAGCGGTTTCCCGACTTAAATAAATCTTTGCAAGATCCTTTGCAAGCAGCATTACAATCTAACTCTGCAATTGGAACAATTAAATAAATTAATCTAACTCCTACTCTGCAAGCAGCATTAAATAAGCAGGATTACACTCGGAACACTAAAAAAAAAGATATAACTCTGCAAGCGGTTTACAATCTAACTCTGCAATCGGAACACTTAAATAAATTAATGTAACTCCTACTCTGCAAGCAGCATTAAATAAGCAGGATTACACTCAGAACACTAAAAAAAATAAATATAACTCTGCAAGCAGCATTTCACTTGGAGCAAATCTTTGCGAGCAGCATTACACTCGGAACCCTTAAATCTAACTCTGCAGTCAGCGCTCCTTTGCAAGCAGCACAATCGGAACACTTACATGAATGTTAATAAAATCTGCATCTGCATCTTCTTTTTGCAAGCAGCATAACAATCGGAACACTTAAATAAATTAATGTAACTCCTACTCTGCAAGCAGCATTAAATAAGCACGCAGGATTACACTCGGAACACTGAAAAAAATAAATATAACTCTGCAAGCAGCATTTCACTTGAAACAGTAACATCATGAACCTACAACTTTGTCCAGATTCAAACGCACACACGATGTAGCAGAGGAGTGAACAAAAACATTATTAGAGAAAAGCATTACGGTCACATAGAAATTACAGTCGCAAGTGGATGAATTGAGTTTTCTGATGCAGTGCAAAACATGAAGTAAAAACAAACAACCCAGTTAGTTTACACAGTAAATTACTTACAGTACTGAAGAGAAACTACAGCAAAACTGAACTTTCCGGCAGAAGGACTGTTCACTAGACAGGGTGTGCAGAGAAGCAGATGAGGATATCGACAAGCAAGTAAAAAATGAGAACGAACAACCTGCGCTGAATCTTTTAAAGGCTGTGAATCACAGCCAGGACGAGAACAAATGCTAGTTCCATTTTTTGCTCCGTTTTTCACTAACCAATCAGATTTCCGCATTTCCGTCTGCATCACCACACAAACGGCAAACCAGTGTCCCTGGCAATATTCAAAGGACAGACTTGCACAGCACAAGTCCTGATGTGTCTGGGAACAAAGATAATGTATGTGGTGCATCCCCAGGGTGCGTGCCCATTCATATGTGGCACATCCCAATATTCAGCCTGGAATGCGTGGCACATATGCCTGCACAACCATGGGATGTGCTGCATACCAATGCTCAAAGTTGAGCCTGAAAAAAATGGCTCAAATGGTGGCCACCCACAGGTGAGCTACTGCACTGCACAGTGCAGCACAGCAGCTGCCAGTCATGGGTGGCTCCCCACCTACCTAGGACACCATCCACAAGCACCCATATGTTCCCTGGTGGTCTAGTGCACCACCTCCTCATGCATACCTTATGGCCCTGTAGTATCAGCTGTAATAGTCATTCTCAAATATGTGAATGAAGGCATTCATTCATATATTTGTGTATGACTATTACAGTATACACTGCAAGCCCATTGGTCCATGGTGTGGACCAATGAGCTTACAGCTGATACTGTAAGCTGTCATGTGGTGGGAAGCTGCAGAGGTATGCAGGGTGGGTTTGATGCTGCCCACCGATGATGGGGGAGGGAGCTGGGTAGGTAGGGTGTTCTGTGTAGGTGGGGGGGGTGCCACTGGACCACAAGGGTACAGTACTATTTACGGTGCATTTACTGGTGATCGGGGATACAGACGGGGATGGAGTTACCACCAGACTACCAGGGAATAGTACCTATCAATTCACAGGCATGACAGCTACGGGTGGGGAGAGGGGGGCTTCACTGGACTACCAGGGAGGGTGTTATTAGTTATTAGAAAATGGCCAAAGAAAATTCTCTCTTCTGATTGGCCAAGACACTTGTTTAGGTGGGCATCTATCAGACAATAGATGCCCACCAAATAAAAATTCCCATCTCAAACCTTCCTGATAGCCAGGAAAAGTATCCTTGTGCCCAGTACCCTGCTTCCTAATTGGCTGAAGCGCTGGACACACAGAATGTTTATTTTAAAATGCCCGCCATTTTTGTATCTCCCTTAGCGAGAGCCGAGACCCAACTCCAGTCCTACAGCCATTTTCTCTATATATCCTCAGCTAAATCCCCAAAAATAAATAAAAAAAAGAAACACATTTCTTGAAACTTTTTTTCTCCCAGCACCAAGTCAAAGATTTAAAATTGAAATGACACCTCGCTCCAGGCTACTCCACTGCTACCCAGCTGACAGCCGGTCTCCTCCTCTCCTCCTCTCCTCCTCCATCTGTGTCGGAGGCAACCCATAAAACAAAAAGAACTGTCCCTCTTGTTTTCACAGTCCTGGTCTTCGGACTCAGAGCAAGGTAAGAATGTAATCCCAGTCCTCAAAATATGCAGTGCGGCAGTGTTGGACCAGGAAAGGAGCAGTGCACGGCAGGGGAAGAGTGAAGGACGGATAAAGTTAAACGGGAGGAGACACTGGGTTCGAATTGAACGCATTTAGTTTCTAAACAAAGGAGTGTGAAGGCGCAAGCGGCTGATACCAGGTGTGGGGGCTATGACAGGACCAGAGACTATGAGCTGGGGCTCCACCGTTGAGGCGGCGGGAGCCTGAGTAACGGCAGCATTTCAGCGACTGGCAAGCGGGGTATAGATGTTATCAGAAAACAGGGGAGTGGGTGGGTGCCGTTGTGGAAAAACATAAAAAATGTAATATATTTGTTTGTTGTGGGAGGAGACGTACGAACATACAAAGAGACAGTCTTGTGAGATGTGGAAGTAAGTCAGAGTTTGCTGGTAAGGGGGTTGTGGTAACCATGACAACTATCTCTAAAGTAAGAACTACAGTAGCTGCATTGGGACAGAAGTCCCTAGGGTAAAAAAACAAAACACTGTGTTAATGTAGGTGGAGGAACTATTTTACTACAAAATAATTCAAACAGCTGAGAGTTTTAACATGTAAACACAAAAATATGTTTTTTTAACAAACATGTAATTCAGTGGTCCATTTTCTAAGTGCAATAATACCCTCCAGGGTGGGCAATATGGGCTATACCAGCCCTTCCAGGGGCTATGAGGCCCTCTGCCTGGCGTCGGGCCTCATTACGCCCCTAGGCGGTCCGTATAGCCCATCAGCCCAATTTATCGGTATTATTAGCTACTTATTTGGCACAATCAGAGCATCGGGGGGGAAGGGGTACCACTAGACTGCCAGGGATATTTATGTATTGCAATCATGGCTATGGGGAGGGAAGGGTACCACTAGACAGCCTGGGATATTTTAAACATATATGTATTGCAATCATGGCTACAGGGAGGGTGGGAGGTACCACTGGACCCTCTCTGGGAGCACCACATGCTGTACAAGGTGCCATGCACATTTCGCTGACCAGCCCTGTACAACTCATGCAAATGGGGCCATAATGACATGCAAATGGCTCCATTTGCATACTGCTGGCTGAATATCAAGTATTTGAACACAGCATAACTCTGTTGTACTGGCTCAGTTTCCATTCCTTGTATTCAGCCCTGCCGGGGTGTGTGTGTGTGTGTGTGTGTGTGTGCCAGTGCATCGTATTTGCGCAGTGCACATTACCTGATATATTCAGAGGGGATGTGCCATTGCTCATCTCTTTTGAATATATCCCTGAGTTACACCAGCACAACACAGTGGTGCTGCGCCACCACATGCGCCATTGCCGGGCACAACTCTTAATATTGGGGCCACAATGTACAAATCTGGGTGTACGACAAGGCTGTCTTTTAGCCCCATTATTGTTTAATTTATACATAAATACTGTACTAAAGGATTTAAATGACCTGGAATTTCATTCTCCAAGTATTTTAATGCAAAAAATCCCTTGTTTGGCTACGTGGATGACATCGTTTTGATACCCACGTCCTTTCTAGGTCTTCAGCATGAGGTAACCTATTTCTCAGACCTTTGTAAAAAAGATGGGTTAGTAATAAACCTAAAAAAACAAACATGGTCATTTATTGGAAATTGAAGTAAAAAAGAAACTGTCCTTATTTATCGAAAAAGACAAAGTAGAGTTGGCAACTCATTATGATTATTTGGGACTCAGGTTCTCTGCTAATTTTTCTTGGACTTCACATATTAATATAATGACTCAAAAACTAAAAACGGCATTTGGTGCCTTCAAAAGATTCAATTGGAAAATGGGTCAAAGCCCTATATCGGGCCTATTAAAGGTCATAAACATTAACATTAAAACAAGTAAACTCTTAGAAACAGTAATTAACAAAATGTGTCATTATATTTTAAAAGTACAGCAATCAGTCCCTGCAGAAATATTAAGGAAAAAATTAGGACAATTTTCATTGACAACATTAGCAATCAAGAGATGAATAACCTTTATATTGCAGTTATTTCTTCTACCAGATTACAGGCTACTGAGGTTGTGCCTCGAGGAACAAATTAAATATCATAAATCTAATTTTACATCCAATACTATTAAAATTATAAAAGAAAATATGCTTCATTGGGGCCTAGGGAACTTACATTACAAGATATATGCTACCACTTTCCCTCAGATAGCTGAGCAGGTCAAAACGCAAATTAGGGATATCTCTGTAGCACAGGACCAAGAAAAAATTAGCAAACTCTGTCACTATCATTGGTTTAAAATAATCAAACAAAACACAGCTTGGAAACCTATCTAACTATTTTGATGAATCCACAGGAGAGGAGGATATTTACCAGATATACGCTGGAGCTATACTCAGCAAATTACATTCTATATGACCAGAAGAGATCTGGAATTTCAAGTCCAGAATGTAGTTGTCAATATGGGCCCAGATATTCAAACTGCGCCCGGCTGTGGCGCAAGCTTGGGCGCAGCTCAACTTGGCTGTGCAGGGGTGTGGACTAATTGATATTCAAAGGAGCTGCGCCATGGCTCAACAGCTTTGAATATCGCACCCTGGCCACCCCCAGTGTGCATGGCGCAGTGGCACTGCGCCAGAGCAAGTGGCCAGAGGGGAGCATGGAGATGCGCTAGTGCAAGTTCCATTGCGCCATGCACAGCAACCGCGATATTCAAAAGTTGAAATGCAAATGGGGCCATAATTTATGCAAGGCACACATGGGGCCATTTGCATGTCATTATGGTCCCATTTGCATGCAGGTGCGCCGATCCCCGATGAATTGCGCCTGTTTATGACCTTTAATAGGCCCGATATAGGGCTTTGACCCATTTTCCAATTGAATCTTTTGAAGGCACCAAATGCCGGTTTTAGTTTTTGAGTCATTATATTAATATGTGAATGATTCATTCACATATCTGGACTGTGTAGTATGGTAGGGGCTGCCGCTCGTTAGCTCACGCTGTGAACCAATGGGCGTGCACTCTGAGTGCCAGTCAGCAGGTGGCAGGGGTGGCAGGTGGGTGGGGTGCTGCCACCCGCGCTGACGGGGGGCGGGGCGGTGGGGCTCAGTGGGCGGGTGGGGAGGGGCTACCCTAGACCACCAGGGATATAGGACTTTTTGTTTTAAAGATGCCTGCGATTGGGCAGAGAGTGGTCCACTGGACCACCAGGGATATAGAACTGTTTTGTGTCACAGATGTCCGAGATTGGGCAGAGTGCGGTCCACTGGACCACCAGGGATATAGGACTTTTTATTTTACAGATGCCCGAGATCGGACAGAGAGCAGTCCACTGGACCACCAGGGATATTGGATGGGATTCTTCTATTTTTTTTACAAATGCCCGCGATCGGGCATGGGGGGGGTGCCGCCAGGTGCAGCCAGAACTTAGGTGGCCACCCACAGGTGGCAGCTGCTGTGTTGCACCCTGCAATGCAGCAGCTTCACCTGTGGGTGCATCAGTTGTTCTTTTTGGGCGAACTTTGTGCTGGCATAGGTAGGGGTTGCGCATGCATGGCTCTGCACATCCTGGGCTGAATATCGGGCTGTGCAGGTTATGCATGGGCATGCCCCTACCTGTGCCTGCATACATTACTGATGCGCTGCAATGCATCGGGATTTGTGCCATGCACTTTTCCCTTTTGAATATCGTGCTGGGGCTCAACCCTTTTGAATATCTGGGCCATGGAGTTCAGGACGATTTCAAGCACAATGTGCTGCATTGTCTACTATGTGAAACAGCAAGGAAACATGGTTGGCTGCAATACTAGACACCCTTGGTCTCCCCTCTGAAGAACTTATCATTTTCTTGTTTAACTCAAAGGATAGAAACACTCTAAGCTCTCTTTACAAATTCTTATATATGGTTAAATGATGACCTAAATACACTAAATGAAATGATGAGGAACTTTCATATTGTGGAGTAAAGCTGTGTTTTAAAATAGAAATTTTATTGGTATTAACCTAGGCTATTAATGTGCAATATTGTTTCTCTGTTTATTTACGCAATTAGTTTTTATTTATTTATTTACTGTAATAATTTGCAATGACTCATGTAGAGCAATAAATTATTTAGTAGTAGTAGTAGTAAAATATTTTTTCATAAAAAAAAGTTTATGATTCAGGATAAAACTCGACTGGGTTGAAAACTCATTTACAACAAGGTCCCCTAGGTACATGAAGTGCATTGTTACAAGTCATATTACAAACCTTACAAAATGATTACAAGATTAATAAAATATTAAGGCCCAGATATTCAAATTGCACCACAAAGTAGCTCAATAGCAGAAGCAGGTGCAAGTACAGTGCGCCTATGCACAACACGCGTGGTATTCAAACATTGCGCAGGGCTAGATGCGCTTGCACCACACAACTGGATATCGTGGCAACTGCGCCATGGCGCAACCAGGGATGCGCAGTGGCACAGGTCTGGTGCACAATAGCAGAACCAGGGATGCACAGTGGAGCAGGGTAGCAGTGCATCAGCACAACCAGGGATGCTCAGGGACAGGATGCAGAGGTCCCCCACACATGGAACATATGGGCTGAGGAGCACACAGCAGAATAGACAATGCACCCCCACACCCCATGAACCACCCAACCAGAGGAGAGCTGGAAGAACAACTGACCCATGGAAACCAGCCACAATCCCATGGCTGGGGCATGGTGCCCTAGCATACCCCCTGGCAAGCTGTGACCGGCAAACAAGAAGGTCTGTCCACCCCGTGCTACACCATCCCACCAATGCAGAGCACACCCTGCACAGTGTTCCACAGACACCCTGCCCAGGAGCAGCGCCCAACACTGCAGGACACCCCATGCATGCCACCACCCCCACTGTGACAATACAACCCTGTGCACCATTGAGACATGCAAGGCAGCCCCACCGTGAGCACCCAGAAGTGTGCGGCAGCAGACACCAATGCAACAACTGCAGACACAGTGCCACCCTGCATGTCCCCCCCAATGTACAGCTGAGAGACTGACCATGCATCAGCACATGAGGTACCACACATGTAACAGGGCATGCCCTGGACACCACCACCAGTGGTACAGCACCCTGCACACCTTTCCAGGGACACACCCCATCCCAGCACGGGCCTCAACAGCCAGCAAAGAAGTGCACAGTGGTGCATGGAAGCATGCACCACACAGGATGCAACACAGTGCATGGACAAACACCAACCCATACCCAAGTGCACACCAACACAGGGACGCAGTAGTGGGTCAACAAACCCGCTGACATGTGGCCACAGAAGCTGTGTACCCACAGCTAGCACCCCTCCATGGTACAGGTGTACCAGCCACCCTGCGCATGCACCATGAAGCCATATGCCACCAGCACGTGGCTGGAGCGCAAGTGACAGACAGTGGAGCACATCCCCTGCAACAGACACAAGCAACAGCATGGAAGGGGAACAAAAACAGCAGAGGCCACAGTGCCACCTGAGGCAGACATGCACCACACCGGTGACAGAAGGCAACCTGGCATTGTGCCGGGTACAGTGGTTGTCCAGCATAGACAGCCACAACTGACATGCCAGCAGATGGTGCATATCACAGACATGCAAGGGTGTCAGCTGCACAGCCCATGGATGGTCTGACAGGGGCATCATGGACACAGAGCATGCACCATGGACCACTGCACAGGCAACCAGTGCACAGAGAACAACACACAAACCACAGACAGTGACTGATTCCCCCACCCACACCATAGGCGTTTTCCCTCTGGACACACACACACCCATGCCTGCAACAACCCTGATGCCATGCACACCACTGCAGCTGAGCACCTGCAGCCTGCTTCAAATCATAGACCACCACAGTTGTCAAAATAAAACAAATGTATTATAAATTTCCAATAAAAACAACTATATACATATATATACACAAGTGGGTGGGGAAAGGGCCACAAACCAGGTGGGGGCAGGTAAGGGGCAGCGGTGAACAACTGGGAGAGGAAAGAAGGGGTGTGAGGGTGGGTCCAGGGAGGCAAACATCATCCGGGGGCATTGAGGGCCTAATGTCTGCCCCGCTGTTTGGTCCTGTGGTGTCTGTGCGACCTCCTCCTAAGCACACCATGCCTCTCTAGCTGCTGTGATATCTCAAGGGATGCCCTTGACAGCTGCAGTAACTCCTGCAATGCCTTCTCCATAGCGATCCAACACTGACTACCTAGGACAAGGGAGCAGAGTCAATAGGTGTGAATGTCCATCCCCCTGCAGCCCACCCATTGTGCATAGTATGCAGCCGTGGGCCACGCCCCTGTGATGGTGTGCGACCACCCACAGTGATCGTGTCCACAAGACCTGCCCACCCAGGTGCACACAGCCATATGGACCGCTGCACACACACCCACCGCCCAAGTCCAGCACAGCACCACAGTGGCTGTACAGTGACATGGCTATGCAGTGCAAAGGCAGTGGCACAGCCATGTACCTAGTGCATGCATGGACCACCAACGATGCACACCCACACATGCAGTGCCACAGGACAGTGCTGAGTGTAATGTGTGGCATGCACGTCAGTGGCATCATTGGATGGTGGCCATGCCCTGCTGCCTACCCTGCAACACAGTATGCACAGAATATCCATGAAGAAAGGTACTCACCTGCATCTGCAACATCTTGGCACAGATGTACATGTTGCCCGCCATCACGTGGCTGTTGCTGGGCAGCCTTCTGATCCACCCATGCCTCTCAGGCTTGTCACCTCTCATCAGGGCCTAGGGTGCAAACATGGAGAGGGGAACTTCAGTACAAAACAGTAGCAAAGACCCCCTGGTGTGTGTGATCCCACACAACCCAGCCATGCTGCAACCCCACCACGACCAAAACTGCCCACACTGGACATCTCTCCTGGGGTGGACACTTGCCCACCGTGAAACTTGGATGTACGCCACCAGTGTATGGATGGAGCACCTACCTGGATGTGGCACTGCACCTTGCCTGGCGCGTGCTCATAGACGGGCAAGCCTGTCTGGGTCCCTCCGCCTGAGGTCCCCATAGCAGTGGCGACACTGCTCTGGAGTCCTGGAGATGCTGGTGGCTTCCTCAAATGACACTGCCACCTCCTCCCACACTGCACTCCTAGCCCTATCCAAGGGCACATCCCCAAACAGGGACCCAGCATGGGGCTCTACAATGGCCACCAAATTGGCCAGCTCAAGAGGGCTCCACAGCACTGCTCTCCTGCGTGCCATTGCTAAAGCTGCTAGGATAACAAAATGGCGCTCTGTAGTGCACGTCCACCACGTGCAGATGCTGCATGGTACAGCACTGCCATTCCCCATCACGCTGTCACAGAACAGCACGATAGGGGGTGCACCCATGCAGATGCATGGTGCCTAGGGGGCAAAGGTCGAATGAAGGGTCAAGGGTCATGGACCACCACAGCGTGACTGGGACTCCCTGTGTGCAGCACGGGCGGGTGCCTGTGTGTGACACCCTGCAGTGGCCTACTGCGCTGTGGCACCATGGCACCTACGGTGCTCCAGGGCATGAGTGCTATACATGTGAACAGTGCACTAGTGCCGCTGGCACAGTGGTGGCCATGCTCTGCACTGCCTCCTGCACTCAGCACACCATCAGCATGGCAGGCATCGGTGTCAGTACCCACGGGCATGCACTGTGCGTTGCCTACTGCGCAACATCACAGAGCTGCGCCTTTGCCTGAGCATGCTCAACACAATTGCGCAAGGTGCAACAGCGCAATATTCAGCCAGCATATGCAAATCAGCTCATCAGCAATTCCATGCCACAGCCACTGCATTAGCATCCACTTAAAGTTGCACCTCACCTCATTTGCATGCCTTGCGCTATATAAATATGACATGGTTCTTCAGAGGTCATTGTTTGGTATTGCAGTCTATTGTAGTGGGTTGCATGCTGTTTGGAAGTGTGGACTGTGGTGTGTGGGAGATGCATGGGACTGCACATTCAGAGGTAACACCTGTCATTCCCAGAGGATCAATAATGACCGAACACGAGGAGGAGGAGGAGGAACATAGACGTGGGAGATGGAGAAGCCCCAACTTCACCTGGGCACAATCAGATGCCCTGTTTGAAGCCTACCTCAACAGGGAACTGCTGCTCAGCGGACAGTGGGGAACACCATAGGCCCATGCTGCGGCATGGGATGAGGTAGTGCGTGCCATCAACCAGCATGGCAGCCACCAGCAGTCCATGCAGGAGTGCAAGAAGAAGGTGGGCATGGACAAGAGGAGGATAAAAGATAAGGTGGCTACCATCAGGGCAGCACGTGCTGCAATTGGTGGTGGACAGCTGGATGTGCCACGCCTGACACCACAGGAGGAGCAGGTGGCTGGCAGCATGAGGCGTTGTGCCCTAGTGGGCATTCCAGGTGGTGACTTCCAGATGGGTGGCAGCCCGTCACTGCATGGTAGGTCCTGTTCTGTCACTGTGTGGGGGGTGTGGGGAATGCCACAGGGTAGGGCAGAGACATTAATGCTACCGTGTTCCCTTACAGCTCCTGAGTGCCTCCATGGGTCAGCGGTGGAGGGTGCATCCACTGAGGGCAATACCCTGGACACGGAGGAGTGCCCATTCACCTCCACAGGTGCCTGAGGGTCGGGACAACAGTATACCTGCCTGTTTGTCCGTACTGAAGTTGCTGGTGTTGGTGCGGAGGAGGCCCTGCCTGTGTCCCAGCATGATAGTGTCCATGGATGCCAGCATGCAGTGACACAGACTGGTGCTGGATCCGGCATCGATGATGATGGAGCACACATCATGGACAGTGATACATGTGGGCTGCAGGATGGCCCCACAGCAGGTAACAGCACGGGCATAGCCGTGGTTGGTGCCACCGTGGAGGCCTGCATGACATCACAGTCCCAGCCTGTGCCTGTATGCACCAGTGGGGCAGTACTGGTGTACTTCCAGGCCAGTGGGACTATTGCGGCCACTGCGGCAGCATCAGTGAGCCCTGGTGAGCGGCAGCCGGAGGGGCAGTGTCGGCAGTCGGCCAATGGTGAAGGGGGGACAGTGTCATGGGGTGGCGTCAGTGCACCACGTGTGGACGTGCCCTGGCATGGCTCTGGTGTGCAGCATCCATTGTCAAGGGGTGATGCCCAGCATGGCCAGGAACACCATGAGGGGCCTCGTGTTGATCCAGCGGATGACCTCTTTGATGAGCACAGCCGACTACTCCAGGCTTCTGTGGATCAGCAGTCGCAGCTTGTTAGGGTGGCAGATGCACTCAGTGCGGTTCTGTGCCAGGCAGAGGAGCGGCACAGCAGCGACCACACTCTGCTCCTGGCAGAGATGGCCAGGCAGCGGGAGGATGTGACTGCTGCTATTGACAGGCAGACATGTGCATTCACAGCTGTCATGGCCACATTGGGCACACAGTTTGTTGCACATGCGCCGCAGACACTGTGCAGTGTCATATCCAGCCCCCATTCCCGGTGTTGTGCGACACCCTCCATGTCGACACCGGGGTCAGCTGAGGGCATCCCGATCACACCTGGCACTGGCATGTTCGGTGGGCTGCAGACCCCTGTTCAAACACAGTCATGTTCCCGCAGCATCAGCCCTGTGGGACTGTCGGTGCCACCCCATGAGGCCATTGGTCAGCCTGCCATGGCTGGCAGGTCTCGGCATGGCTGTCCATGCATCCGTGACAGCCGTGGCACTGTGCCGCATGACTGACCTGTCTCCCACCATGGCTACTGTCTGATACTGCCCTGTGTGCAGTGTGTTGTGCAACATGCAATGCATGGGTGGGGTACCCCCCCTGCACACACACACCATCCATTTGCACACGCTCCTGGCTGCTGGCCGCTGTGGCATGTGCATGATGATGCCTGTATTGCGCTGCCCGCCAGTGTGCAATGGTGCCCAGCGTCTGAGACACACACAATGATGGGCACTGGGCGTGGTCGTCTGTGAACCTGTGTGTGGCTAGGGGTAGCAGTCGGGGTCGGCGTGCCTTCTACCTCTTGTGCATGTCTTGTGGGGTGTGTGGGTGGGTGGGTGTGTGACCGCATGTCATGTTAGGCCTTGCCCATCCCTGACAGCATGTGTGGTTCCACGCTCAGCCAACTCTCTTGTGCCATGTGCCCCTGGTGTTCATCCATGCTTGTTTGTGGGTTGTGTGATTGCCATTGGTGGTTGCACATGGCCCCATGACTTACCTGTGTTGGTTGAAGTGCTCCTCTGTGATGGTGTCCCAGTGCAGCTGCGACATCCGGATCAGGCGGGGGTCCCTTCGCACAAGGGGTGGCTGCTCATCACCGTCTGTACCGGCATCCTCATCGTCCCCATCGCTGTCCTCCTCTTCGACCTCTACTGCTATACCACAGTCGTTGGCCATGTTGTGCAGGATGCAACAGGCCAGGAATAGCCCACAGGCCTTCGAGGGGCTGTACTGTAGGGCACCGCCAGACGTGTCCAGGCAACAGAAATGTGCCTTCAGCATCCCGAACACCCGCTCTATGACATTACGTGTGGTGGCATGTACCTCATTGTACCGTTGCTGCGATGGGGTCACGGGGTGCCGGTATGGTTTGAGCAGCCAGGGACGGAGTTGATATCCACTGTCACCTGTGTGTAGTGGGAGGACATTAGTACGGTGGTCAGTGTTGCTCTGCCATGGGCCGTCAAGGCTGGTACCCATGACACCTCTGACTATGCACCCCCCACCCCAGATGCCCATGTCATCCTGCGTGATGTGCATATTCACCCACTAGGTGGCCAGTAGGGATGTCCCCACTCTCAAACCTGTGGCACAGTGCAGACTGGTGCCAGATGAAGGCATCATGTGCTCCCCCAAGGTGCGTGGCACAGACATTGGTTATGCACCCCCCTGGCATCGCACACCACCTGGCAGTTGATGCTGGCATAACCCTTTCTGTTGATGTATGCTACACCATCCAGGCCAGGTGGCGTGTGGATGGCCACATGGGTGCAGTCAATGGCCCCGAGCATGCCAGGCATATGTGCTACCCTGTGGAACTCTTGTATGTGTTCTGTGCACTCCACCTGTGTGCTGGGGAAATGGACATACTCCACAGCATGTGGCAGCAGTGCACAGAGGAATTGTGTGAGTAGGCGTGACGCGGCCGACTGGGTTATGCCTGTTGTGTCCCCTGTTGGTCTCTGGAAAGTGCCTGTGGTGAACAGGCACATGACAGCTGTCACCTTTGTCTCCACTGACAGAGCATGGCTCCATTGTGTGGGTGCCTGCATCTCATCACTGCACAGCTCACAGAGCCACCTCAGAATCACCCAGTTCAGGCGGTACCAGCCCACAATCTCTGTGTCACTGTAGTGCTTGAAGGTGGTGCTGGCTTGGTACCGCCTGTTGGGGGCATACTGCCGATGGGCCCTTCCACAGCTGCGCCCCCCCCTTCTGCCTGACTTCTCACACCCCTCATTACCACCTCCATCTGGAAGGTGGCACTGCCATATCCCTGGCTGGTGTTCCCCCCCAGCAGCTGTTATCCCGTGCCCCCCACTGTCCTTTGTGATGCTCCCCCTGCACCAGGTACACCACCAGCCTTTGGCTGTCCTGCCTACTGCCACTGCCCTCAGTCCACTGTGGCACCTCCCTATCTCTCCTGCACAGTGGTACAGGCTCCCCACTTCTGTCCTGTTCCTGTTCGTTCCCAGGTGTGCCCTGTCCTGCTCCTGCCCAGTCACACTCACTGCTACCCTCTCTCCTGTTGCTGCCACCTTGATCCCACCTCTGGCTTCCCTGTAGCATTCTTGTGCCTCTCTCTTGTTCCTTTTTATTTTGGATCATTTCCACTATCACACAACTTCCGCTTGCTCCCCTATTGCGCATGGCAAATGCTGTTGAATATCGCACTGCACCATTTATTCATGGTTCCTCCCCCTACGGTTGCGCATGCATTCATTATCATTGCGCTCTTGCGCATTGCGACTTCTGCGGTGCAGTTGCCTCCCACTGAATATCGCTGAATGGCGCAATTTCATACTTGCGCTGGCGCATCTCTATTGTGCATGGCGCAACCCTTTTGAATATCTGGGCCTATATCTCATAGGCATATGAATTGAAAGGTATTAAAGATCATATTACTATTCTTCAATAGAACACAGTTACAGTAAACACCTCCCACTAATTTAAATATGGTGCATAATATCACTAGTTTTACCCAATAGACAAGCCTCCATTATAACAACATTGTTGTGGTTTGCTGAATGTGCTCTGCAATCATGTTTTTATTATTTTCCAAATTTTTACCCCTGCTATTTTGCTTAAATTGTGTGGAATATTATTCTAAATTAGTTCACCTCTATAGTACACAGAATTTACCTACCTACCTTAAAAAATTAGTATAAAATGGGGGGGGGGGTACTGTTGGCCACTAAGAAGGAAAGGGATCTAGGGGTTATAATATCTGATGGCCTTAAAGTCACAAGGCAGTGTGTCAAGGCAGTGGGCAGGGCAAATGGAATGCTTGGGTGCATAGGGAAAGGTATCACAAGAGAAGAAGGTGGTGATATTACCACTGTATAGATCATTGGTGAGACCACACCTGGAACATTGTGTTCAGTTCTGGAGGCCACATCTCAGAAAATACATGAACAGGGTGGATGGAGTTCAGAGGAAGGCAACTAAAATGGTACATGGATTGCATGAGAAACCATATGATGAGAGACTGAGGGATCTCAGTATGTACACTCTGGAAGAGAGGAAAGAGAGAGGGAACATGACTGAGACCTACAAGTGGCTCATGGGATAGAACAGGGTACAAATGGGAAGCCTGTTTCAAATGAAAAAGTGCAACAGAACAGCTGGCCCAGTGGTGCTGAGGGTTGAGGCGCTGGACGCCACACCTCACTCCATGCCGACGACCCGTGTTCGAGACCGAGCCCGGGCCATCGGGGGTCAGCAGGGGAGGACTAGGACTGAGCATCCTATGACAGCTCTCCTAGTCCTGGGGAAAAGGGTAGGTTCTGCATCACTCTCTGGCGGCCCCTGGGGATGCTCGGAGGTATTGCAGCCGTACGGTGCTTAGAGGTGGGGAGCGCGATGGACGTATGCACGTCTGTGCATGGACATCATTGCACATCCGCACTCCCACTGGGACAGAACAATGGAAAAAGGACTGGGTGTGACCGTGCAGCTTGATGGCCGCACCCTGTCTCATGGGGAGGACTGTCATGGAATCGCACTGGGGGGGGGTTGGCGCCAGTCCGGCTGGCAGGGATGTGGGAGCCCTCCAGCAGGTCAGCTATGGATGTGCCGGATCCACTCATCATGTGAGTGAGCCTGCTCCTCTCCCCATAGGCTGGGCCAGCAGCTGGATGCCCCCACCAGTAGACACCACAGCAAGGTGCAGAAATAAGGAATTAAAAAAAAAAAGTGCAACAGAACAAGACGGCATGCAACAGAGCTAGAAGGAGGGAAATTTAAGAGGAATGCGAGAAAACACTACTTCACTGAAATAGTGGTAGATGCCTAGAATTGCCTGCCACAAGAGGTAGCATGGGAAAAAACTGTGAGGGGTTTCAAACATACATGGGACAGACATAGGGATATACTAGTAAATAAAAAGGAGGGAGGGTCACCAGAGACCAGTTAGGGTCTGCTAGGACAGCATAAGCATGGTAAAAACCTGGCAAGACTGGGTAGGCCAAGCAGTCCTTTTCTGCTGACAAATTCTATGTTTCTAACTTATAAGAGGAAGAGTGACAGTATTCTGGGGCATGCAGTGTTAGCAAGAAAATGATGGTGGAAATGATCTAGTCATAGGGACAGTTTAACTGGAATTGGCATAATGGTGGCATGAATAGAAAGAAAAGCAGAGTAATAGTGAATGTTATACTCACAGCAGGTATGGATCTGCTGCCCTGAAAAGGCTGGTGTGAACCAGTGGCATCATTTTTTCCTCCATCTGTTTCACCCCACCCACCCTACTCCACTGGTACAGTCTCACCGAGCTGTAATACTTTGACCTGGTCAGTGCAACAGATTTTTGACTGTAAGGTAGGAAAGGAAGCCATGCAACGATAGATACAAGCAGTACCGTATGTAACTTCCTTTCCAAATCAGTGAAGGAGATCTCATATAACTGCTGCCAGTATGTGTGATGAATATTTTACAAAACTTTTCAGTGACGGTGACAACAGGAGGGGTGACAGACATCTGGGGTGTGCAGAGGCAGCAACAGAATAATGAAAGACAACAAGCGATCACCTTCCTACAGTATGAAAAATAAGATATCGTTAAAGCTGGGCATCAGCTTAAAATAACTAAAGCTGGGTTGTGCACACAAAAGAAAAT
The DNA here is from genome assembly GCA_016271365.2 of Neoceratodus forsteri. Taxonomy (NCBI): domain Eukaryota; kingdom Metazoa; phylum Chordata; order Ceratodontiformes; family Ceratodontidae; genus Neoceratodus; species Neoceratodus forsteri. The sequence continues at coordinate 519,302,709 of CM028137.1, forward strand.
GAACAATTATTTCTGCCAGGCTTAATAAGGAAACCTGTTAGTGTTATGTTGGGTCAAAATTAAGGTTTCTTTCATTTATAGACAGTGGCAGATGGTGTTGTGTCTATCTATAGAACTTAGCAGCAGCAGCAGACAGCTGAAAAGCTTATAAGGATATTAAAGTCAAAAGTGAGCTTCCATGGTGCATTTTCTCATGTTATTCTTCAACCAGGAGAAAGTCAGGTAGCAGGTATTTATTTAGTCTCCATCATTTCAATATATGACTCTTTTTCATCTTTCATCTTGTTGTATATAGTACATGTCATAATTGTAATTCGGTGTGGGAAAGCTGACATTTAAAAATGTCAGTTGTTCAACACATTCAGGAAGAAATGTAGCTCTGGTTGGTGATACTATATCAACAGTGCTGCTGAATATCCTTTCTGAAGGTACACTGGTGAGTGGACAACCAAGATAATAGGCAGCAACTTGAACAAGAGGTTGTCAAAAGTATCTCTTTGACTTCCTGCACAGAAAAAGATCTGCTTCAGGGTTTGGGTCTCTCGGTTCATTAAGATATGCAGTGAGCATTCTTTCGGTGGCGAAGTCCTCTTGTGACAAGATTTCTAAATGTAGCCTTGTTTTTTCAATCTGACTTAGACAAGTTCAATTATTTTTGACATGGTGTGTATGACACTGATCCTCTGCAGCTGTGCTAGAGAGGCACAGGGTCAAAATGTCACACAGCAGAATGTGATTCTGGGATTTCTTTTGTTCTGTGCCCCCTGGACCCCCCTCCACTAAGGATTCTAACTTTGGGGGTCCGACTTAAAGAGTGCATAGATCTGGGATGTGCCATAATGCCATACACTATTAAGCGTACGACATTATAACCCGGTAGGTGCTAGAGATAGGCATACTCCTGGAGTTTTCAGTATGGAAACTGGCACTTGAACCTTGTGCCTGAGCCTGAGGACAGTGTCTCTGTTGTACTGGAAGAAGTGGAGCTTTCAAGAGGGATTGGGCCACTTTCACCTCTTAGAACATATGCTGTTTATGCTCCTGTAAAACAGTGGGATCCTGAACAAGGAAGTCATCCGTAAAACAAAGATCTAATACTGTAGCTGTGACACATTTTTTTTTCCTTCAAGTATGCTGTCATACCACCTATGGAGCTTGTCAGTCAATGTGCAAGTTGTATTTAATCAGAAAAGTAGTCCTCATTGTCAAGGGTTTCATTGGTGAAGTTGAGAAGAATATGCTCCATGGGAATGGCTTCACTAATAGAGGCACTGCTGCTGAGTTCTCAGGTAGCACTGTCAAGTGTGGCAAGGATGTGATGAAGTTGGTCCATGGTTGTCCAGTAGTGAGTAGTTCCGCCAAAGTCATTTGACATAGCCATTGCATGTGCTGCCTTTCTTTGTTCCAGCAATCTTTCTATCATGTAATATGTAGAATTCAATCTAGTAGTGACGTCCAGTATCAAGGAGTGCTCAGGCAGTTTTGCTAGCTACTGGAATGTCTGTAGTGTGGCAGTTGCTTTCACAGACCTGTGGAAGTGGCTGGTTATTCTATGTGCCATTGCAATAAAACTGCTGATACTTGTTCTCCTGTCTAAAGCTTGGTGGATAACTACTGTACTGTAACTTTAATGTGTGCGCAAAACTGTGTACATTTACGCTTTCCTTCCAGTCACTGCCACTGAAAGCCTTTATGTTAGCCACATTACCTGTCACTGTCATGCCTACTTGATGTAATTAGGGATGCTATAACTAGGGATGGGCAGGACTGTGACTCAGTTCTGATTTCTACTCTGACTTTTTTTCCAAAAGGTTCTGATTTACTCTGATGGATTGTAGATCTATGTCAGTCTGAGTACGAGTAGCGTATCAGTATTATTCTTTTAGATCCCTTTGTTAAAAAATAATAAAATGTAAACTTCAAAAAAAATGTTGTGTCTGTATTAGTGGTGTGTGAAGTGACCTCAATTTGCTCTGTGAAGTGATTCGTGGAGCCAAGGTGAATTCATGGAGTACTCCACAATGTGAAGCGGAGTAATTCGCATTATAATCGGTAACTCAAAGTCCATTGAAAACAATGACTTTGCGTTACTCCACCTTCCCAGACCACTACTCCACCAATTCTAAAAGCGAAGTGCATTGAAAACAATGCACTTCAACTTGTTTTTAAGCTCCAAAGGTGAATTTTGCAGTGATTCATGGGATTTTAGGTCACATGGGCTCTATATTGATCTGCACAGCCTCAGTTCGGGGTAGTGTGTATAGGAAGCTATAGGAGACAGTGTGCTCTGAGAGCTGTCTGTGATTCAAACCTTCTAAAAGCTGAGTAATTTATTTTTGCTCAAACTTTAGTTCATCGATTGTAGAAAACCATTCTGTGCTCATATCATCTAGCGTTTTTGTTTGAGTGTGGATTTTGAATGTTAATGTGCAACATTGAGTTTGTGTAGTAAGAGACAGTGAAAGTGTGCTTTGGGGAAGGGGTGTATCTGTGGTGTAGGTAGATTTAAGTTGGCAAAATAGGGAATTATTTGTTTTTTGGTTATATATTTGTTATATAAACTGACTGTGTTAATCTATACACAGTAATATTGTTAGTAATTGTTGACATTTTTTTGCTGATTGTGTGTTGTGTGGATCTGGTGCAGCAGTTCATAATTTCAGGTTGTTTACAATATGTAGTATGTTACTGAAGTTTTCAATTTGCCACGCATTACTTGTAGACAAATTGTGTGTGTGTGTGAGTGTGTGTGTGCGATGCGAGACATCAAATAATACATCTTTTATTGTGCCACAGTGTAATTGCAGGCGCAGCAGTGTAAACCTGCTATCCACTGCAGCTGTGTGATTTTGTACTGCCATTGTGGCATCTTTTCTTTGTTTTGCTGCTTGCACTGCCATACAAATCTGCAGTCAGTGCCCCCCTCCCCACTGGCAAAAGGAATTATTTTCCAGATTGGATTGTTTGTGACTTCAGTACCACTGGTTAGTTAAGGTGTTGTTGAACTTGTGACTTTGCATCTGTATCTGTTGCTGAAGCCACAGTTGTTTTTTTGGCTTCACATCCAGCGTCCCCCCACCCAGAGTGAACATTCCAAAATCTAAATTTGTTTAGAATATTGTTGTTGATCCCCCAAAATGCCCGCAAAGAGATGTGCAAGCAAAGCTGTTTTTCGCCATGGCACTGCTGCCAGTGCTATGATTGTCTGTGGGTGTGGTAGTACACAGATGCAGAAGTGCATTGCTAATGCGAGGAAAGGTATTTCTCTTGCAATGTTTTTTACAGCCCAATCAGTAGCTTCACTCATAGTTGGAGGAGATGATGTTGTCCCAGCCGGTGGTGTTAGTGCAGTTGCTGATGGTGGTATGAGTATTGCTGCCTCAAGTTCTACTTCTGACCAGTGCACCATGTCCAAAAATATAGTAGATTGTGAAGCAGTGTGAGTGAGTGGCAGTGCAGATGATGTCATACATCCCAGTAACATCCCAGTAAATGAACATGAGGATTCTGATAATCATGTCAATGATAGCATACAATGTGACATTTCTTCCATCGCGTTTCAGGCCACTCATTTTCCAAGCAGTGATTCACAGTGTGGTGAAAAAATATCTGGTGATTGTGGTGTTGATAATGATGATGAATCTGATGATGATGATGCTGCTGTGGTTGCAACATGCAGTCCACATGCCAGCATCCAAGCAGAAGATGTGGATGTGGGTGATGTTGATGAATATGATGATGATGTAATTGACCCCAGTTGGGAACTGGACAAAAATAAATTCAAAGTGGCTGTGTCTGGGTCTGTTTGCATTAATCCCCTCCACCCCCCCTGTAAAAACTTGTGATTTACCAGTTTCAATTGATGGTGATAATGACGACCTAGTAATAATGATAGGTAGTCATGGCGGTCAGTTGCAATCCAAGTGTGTTCTGCCCATAAAATCACGTAGCACACCCCTCCACTTCATGGCTTAAAGAACAGAGTCCAATAAGCAGCATCAGGGACATATTAAAAGTAGAGCATCACAATGCCTTGTTTGGGATTGTTTTGTGCAAGATGCAAATGATGAGTCAGTTGCAATCTGCCAGGTTTGCCATGTGTGTGTGAGTCGAGGTAAAAAGGGGAGCCACCTGGGCACAGGAGGACAGCATATGCGTCTTAAGAATAGGCACATGGCACTGTGGACCCAGCACAAGATGGCAGCTAATCCCACAGTGGGGTGTTTACCCTTGTCATCAACCATAACGAGCATGTTATCCCCTTCCATGACTGCTAAATCCCATAGGAAATTAAATGTGTGCAGTAGTGATGGAGTAAGAGCAGAGGATTACTACAGGCATGATGAGGTGGAGGAGCATAATGATTTTGAAATGCTGTCCAGTGCTGGTGAGAGCAGCAGTTTTGGTGGTGGTGGTGGTGGTGAATGCAGTATCTCTAGTGCAAGTGGTACATCAACCCTGGTTGGTAAATGTGGCAAAATAACTGCATTTGTGGGTTTGTCATCATCATCTGTGCAACATCTTCATCAAACGTTCACATTCCACCCCCTGCCATTCGCAGAGCAGAACCATTTGTCATCACACCCCATGTAAAACGTTTAAGTCAGCCCAGGTTACAGAGTGTTTTTGAGCATAAGCTGAAGTACCCACTCAATCATAAAGTGTCACGTGAACTCAATGCTGCTGTAGCTGAAATGCTGGTAATTGATCTTTTGCCCTTCTCCTTCATGGAGAATTCTGGGTTCTGGTGGTTTGCTGCACATGTCTGTCCAAAATGGAAAGTCCTATCCAGGATATACTTTTTGACCCGTGCTGTTCCCGAGTTGTTCCGTACTGTGTCCGACACAGTAAGACATGCCCTTCAACATTCCTCCTCTCCATTCATCCATTTAAGTATGGATATGTGGACAAGTGGCAAAACAGCGGGGAGTTCACATCTGTGTATAACTGCAGATTGGGTGCAGGTGCCGAGGGTTGTTTGTGCTGTTGGTAGTGTGAATAATCAGTGCAGCATGGTGGAGTGTTGTGGTAGCAATCTTCCAGGAATTCGACAACATGCAATGATTGCTATGCGCAATATGACCTGTTCACACACTGGTGAAAACATGTTGGATGTGGTACTGACTGAAATTGGCAAGTGGCTGAACCCCCTGTCCCTGAGAGCTGGGTTCACAGCAAGTGACAATGGGTCAAATGTGGTGAAATGCATCACGAATGGTGGCTTTTTGCGTGTTCCATGCATGGCCCATTGTTTAAATCTTGTGGTGCAGGAGTTTCTGCAGCACCCTGATGTAAAGGAAATGCTGACAGTTGCATGCCATATCTGTTCTTACTTTTCACGATCTGCAAAGGCCAGTGACCAGCTTCAGCAGTTGCAGATCTGAAACAGCCTCCCTCAGTACCGCTTGACGCTGGAAGTTGTCACCAGGTGGAATTCCACTTTATACATGGCAGAGAGGTTGTATGAACAATACAAAGCCATCTCAGAATATCTTGTGATGCACACTAGCCATGACAGTTCTGGGGCCTCCATGTCTATGATGACTGAACAGTGGCACCTCATGGACTCTGTAATAATAACGTTGTGGCCTTTTGAACATGCCACACAGGCAGTGAGTGGTGAGTCTGCCTCCATTAGCCAATCAATTCCACTGCTGCGGGTGCTGAGGCAGACACTGGTGAATGTATAGCATGGCCTTGATGTTGCCAGAGTCAGTGCTAGCAGTATGTTGCTGAAACACATGCTGACACTATTCGACCAGAATCGTCACATCTAGAGCATTTAGCGTAGTGCCAACTTTGCCACAGCAACAATGCTGAACCCATGATACAAACGTGGAATTGCCTCAGTACTGGAGGGAGGGCCTGAATAGGTAAAAAATGTCAGTGGGCAACTGGTGTGCTTGGTTCATGGGGCACAGAAGTCATGTACCAAGGTCAGCAAACTTCAGCAGCATAATCAGGCTGAAGGTGCACCTGGAGGAATATCAAGCATATCCTGTAAGGGGAAGGGGACTGCAGTTCCAGGTTGTCTGTCATCCAAAGCAGTTGGCATCAACCCACTTTGGGAGGCTTTGTCCCAAGTGGGGATTTGTGAAATAAATTATTCCAGAGAACAGGGTGATGCATCAACCACTGGACTTAGTGCAGCACAGAGAATGGTTGAATCATATTTGTCTGAAAACAGGCATCTGTCAGTAAATGATGATTCTCTTTTATACTGGAGTGGAAAGGTCAGTGAATGGCCAGAGCTGACTGCAGTGGCACTGAAGTACCTCACATGCCCACCCTCCAGTGTAAGTGTTGAGAGGGTATTCAGCTCAGCAGGAGCAATAGTTAGGGATCATCGGACAAACCTCTCTCCTGCAAATTTTAGTTTGATAACATTCATAAAAATGAATGAGAGGCACATACCAGCACAGACTGCAACCTCAGTATTCGTATCCTGGCCTAGTCATGGTTTTGGTGATGTAGAAATGTACTATCATGGTGGCATTGGCAGTGGCAGCATGAAACGGCATACCACTGACGTAGATGATGACACAATGGAGAGAGTTTTCCAATGGTCAGACTTCAGACATAGATGACTGTGAGGGCAGCTTTCTTTATGAGGATGATGATGAGGTTAATGTTGACAGGTTTTAACTGAAGTTGTTAAAAGGCTGTGACATTTGCTGTATGATACGTGTTTTCTTTTTCATGACTTTGTGTGCCCCCCTGGACCACCACCACCATGACCGCTGTTAGCCACTGCCACCACAAGGAATGACTTTGTGTGCCCCCGGACCACTACCATGACCATTGTTAGCCACTGCCACCACAGGGATTGACTTAGTGTGCCCCCAGACCATCACCATGATCACCGTTAGCCACTGCCACCACAGGGAATGACTTTGTATGCCCCCCGGACCACCACCACCATGACCATCGTTAGCCACTGCCACCACAGTGATAGACTTTGTGTGCCCCCAGACCATCACCATGACTGCTGTTAGCCACTGCCACCACAAGGAATGACTCTGTGTGCCCCCCGGACCATCACCACCATGACCGCTGTTAGCCACTGCCACCACAGGGAATGACTTTGTGTGCCCCCCGGACCACCACCACCATGACCATTGTTAGCCACTGCCACCACAGGGATTGACTTTGTGTGTCCCCAGACCACTACTACCACTGTTAGCCACTGCCACCACAGAGAATGACTTTGTGTGCACCCTGGAACACCACCACCATGACCACTGTTAGCCACTGCCACCACAGGGAATGACTTTGTGTACCCCCTAGACCACCACCACCACCATGACCACTGTTAGCCACTGCAACCACAGGGAATGACTATGTGTGCCTCCCCGGACCACCACCACCATGACCACTGTTAGCCACTGCCACCTCAGGGATTGACTTTGTGTGCTCCTCCTGGACCACCACAACCACCACTGTTAGCCACTGTCACCACAGGGAATAACTTTGTGTGCCCCCTGGACCACCACCACTATTAGCCACTGCCACCACAGGGAATGATTTTGTGTCCCCCCTGGACCACCACCACCATGACCACTGTTAGCCACTGCCACCACAAGGAATGACTCTGTGTGCCCCCCGGACCATCACCACCATGACCGCTGTTAGCCACTGCCACCACAGGGAATGACTTTGTGTGCCCCCTGGATCACCACCACCACCATGACCATTGTTAGCCACTGCCACCACAAGGATTGACTTTGTGTGCCCCAGACCACTACTACCACTGTTAGCCACTGCCACCACAGAGAATGACTTTGTGTGCACCCTGGAACACCACCACCATGACCGCTGTTAGCCACTGCCACCACAGGGAATGACTTTGTGTACCCCCTAGACCACCACCACCATGACCACTGTTAGCCACTGCAACCACAGGGAATGACTATGTGTGCCTCCCCGGACCACCACCACCATGACCACTGTTAGCCACTGCCACCTCAGGGATTGACTTTGTGTGCTCCTCCTGGACCACCACAACCACCACTGTTAGCCACTGTCACCACAGGGAATAACTTTGTGTGCCCCCTTGGACCACCACCGCTATTAGCCACTGCCACCACAGGGAATGATTTTGTGTCCCCTGGACCACCACCACCATGACCACTGTTAGCCACTGCCACCACAAGGAATGACTCTGTGTGCCCCCCGGACCATCACCACCATGACCGCTGTTAGCCACTGCCACCACAGGGAATGACTTTGTGTGCCCCCTGGATCACCACCACCACCATGACCATTGTTAGCCACTGCCATCACAAGGATTGACTTTGTGTGCCCCCAGACCACTACCACCACTGTTAGCCACTGCCACCACAGAAAATGACTTTGTGTGCACCCTGGAACACCACCACCATGACCGCTGTTAGCCACTGCCACCACAGGGAATGACTTTGTGTATCCCCCCGGACCACCACTGCCATGACCACTGTTAGCTACTGCAGCTACAGGGAATCTTTTTGTGTGCCTCCCTGGACCACCACCACCATGACCACTGTTAACCATTGCCACCACAGGGATTGACTTTGTGTGCTTCTCCTGAACCACCACAACCACCACTGTTAGCCACTGCCACCACAGGGAATAACTCTGTGTGTCCCCCCGGACCACCACCACCATGACTGCTGTTAGCCACTGCACCACAGGGAACGACATTGTGTGCCCCCCGGACCACCACCACCATGACCATTGTTAGCCACTGCCACCACAGGGATTGACTTTGTGTGCCCCCAGACAACCACCACCACTGTTTGCCACTGCCATCAAAGGGAATGACTTTGTGTGCCCCCGGACCACCACCACCATGACCATTGTTAGCCACTGCCACCACAAGGATTGACATTGTGTGCCCCCATACCACTACTACCACTGTTAGCCACTGCCACCACAGAGAATGACTTTGTGTGCACCCTCGAACACCACCACCATGACCGCTGTTAGCCACTGCCACCACAGGGAATGACTTTTTGTGCCCTCGGACCACCACCACCATGACCATTGTTAGCCACTGCCACCACAGAGAATGACTTTGTGTGCCCTCTCCAGACCACCACCACCATCATGACCACTGTTAGCCACTGCCACCACAGGGAATGACTTTGTGTGCCCCTGGACCACCACCACCATGACCATTGTTATCCACTGCTACCACAAGGATTGACTTTGTGTGCCCACAGACCACTACTACCACTGTTAGCCACTGCCACCACAGAGAATGACTTTGTGTGCACCCTGGAACACCACCACCATGACCGCTGTTAGCCACTGCCACCACAGGGAATGACTTTTTGTGCCCTCGGACCACCACCACCATGACCATTGTTAGCCACTGCCACCACAGAGAATGACTTTGTGTGCCCTCTCCAGACCACCACCACCACCATCATGACCACTGTTAGCCACTGCCACCACAGGGAATGACTTTGTGTACCCCCAGACCACCACCACCATGACCACTGTTAGCCACTGCAACCACAGGGAATGACTATGTGTGCCTCCCCGGACCACCACCACCATGACCACTGTTAGCCACTGCCACCTCAGGGATTGACTTTATGTGCTCCTCCTGGACCACCACAACCACCACTGTTAGCCACTGTCACCACAGGGAATAACTTTGTGTGCCCCCTGGACCACCACCACTATTAGCCACTGCCACCACAGGGAATGATTTTGTGTTCTCCCCTGGACCACCACCACCATGACCGCTGTTAGCCACTGCCACCACAGGGAATGACTTTGTGTGCCCCCTGGACCACCACCACCACCATGACCATTGTTAGCCACTGCCACCACAGGGATTGACTTTCTGTGCTCCCAGACCACCACCACCGCTGTTAGCCACTGCCATCACAGGGAATGACTTTGTGTGCCCCCGGACCACCACCACTATGACCACCGTTAGCCACTGCCACCACAAGGATTGACTTTGTGTGCCCCCAGACCACTACCACCACTGTTAGCCACTGCTACCACAGAAAATGACTTTGTGTGCACCCTGGAACACCACCACCATGACCGCTGTTAGCCACTGCCACCACAGGGAATGACTTTGTGTATCCCCCCGGACCACCACCGCCATGACCACTGTTAGCCACTGCAGCTACAGGGAATCTTTTTGTGTGCCTCCCTGGACCACCACTACCATGACCACTGTTAGCCACTGCCACCACAGGGATTGACTTTGTGTGCTTCTCCTGAACCACCACAACCACCACTGTTAGCCACTGCCACCACAGGGAATAACTCTGTGTGTCCCCCCGGACCACCACCACCATGACTGCTGTTAGCCACTGCCACCACAGGGAATGATTTTGTGTGCCCTCTGGACCACCACCACCACCACCACTGTTAGCCACTGCCACCATAGGGAATGACTTTGTGTGCCCCCTGGACCACCACCACAATGACTATTGTTAGCCACTGCCACCACAGAGAATGCCATTGTGTACCCCCCTGGACCACCACCACCATGACTGCTGTTAGCCACTGCCACCACAGGGAATGACTTTGTGTGCCCCCAGACCACCACCACCATGACCATTGTTAGCCACTGCCACCACAAGGATTGACTTTGTGTGCCCACAGACCACTACTACCACTGTTAGCCACTGCCACCACAGAGAATCACTTTGTGTGCACCCGTGAACACCACCACCATGACCGCTGTTAGCCACTGCCACCACAGGGAATGACTTTTTGTGCCCTCGGACCACCACCACTATGACCATTGTTAGCCACTGCCACCACAGAGAATGACTTTGTGTGCCCTCTCCAGACCACCACCACCACCATCATGACCACTGTTAGCATCTGCCACCACAGGGAATGACTTTGTGTACCCCCAGACCACCACCACCATGACCACTGTTAGCCACTGCAACCACAGGGAATGACTATGTGTGCCTCCCCGGACCACCACCACCATGACCACTGTTAGCCACTGCCACCTCAGGGATTGACTTTATGTGCTCCTCCTGGACCACCACAACCACCACTGTTAGCCACTGTCACCACAGGGAATAACTTTGTGTGCCCCCTGGACCACCACCACTATTAGCCACTGCCACCGCAGGGAATGATTTTGTGTCCCCCCTTGACCACCACCACCATGACCACTGTTAGCCACTGCCACCACAAGGAATGACTCTGTGTGCCCCCGGACCATCACCACCATGACTGCTGTTAGCCACTGCCACCACAGGGAATGACTTTGTGTGCCCCCTGGACCACCACCACCACCATGACCATTGTTAGCCACTGCCACCACAGGGATTGACTTCCTGTGCCCCCAGACCACCACCACTGCTGTTAGCCACTGCCATCACAGGGAATGACTTTGTGTGCCCCTGGACCACCACCACCATGACCATTGTTAGCCACTGCCACCACAGGGATTGACTTTCTGTGCCCCCAGACCACCACCACTGCTGTTAGCCACTGCCATCACAGGGAATGACTTTGTGTGCCCCTGGAGCACCACCACTATGAACATTGTTAGCCACTGCCACCACAAGGATTGACTTTGTGTGCCCCCAGACCACTACCACTACTGTTAGCCACTGCCACCACAGAAAATGACTTTGTGTGCACCCTGGAACACCACCACCATGACCGCTGTTAGCCACTGCCACCACAGGGAATGACTTTGTGTATCCCCCCGGACCACCACGCCATGACCACTGTTAGCCACTGCAGCTACAGGGAATCTTTTGTGTGCCTCCTGGACCACCACCACCATGACCATTGTTAGCCACTGCCACCACAGGATTGACTTTGTGTGCTTCTCCTGAACCACCACCACCACCACTGTTAGCCACTGCCACCACAGGGAATAACTCTGTGTGTCCCCGGACCACCACCACCATGACTGCTGTTAGCCACTGCCATCACAGGGAATGATTTTGTGTGCCCCCTGGACCACCACCACCACCACCACTGTTAGCCACTGCCACCATAGGGAATGACTTTGTGTGCCCCCTGGACCACCACCACAATGACCATTGTTAGCCACTGCCACCACAGGGAATGATTTTGTGTGCCCCCCAGGCCACCACCACCATGACCACTGTTAGCCACTGCCACCACAGAGAATGCCATTGTGTACCCCCCCGGACCACCACCACCACCACCATGACTGCTGTTAGCCAGTGCCACCACAGGGAATGACTTTGTGTGCCCCCCGGACCACTGCCACCACCACCGTTGTTAGCCACTGTCACCACCACCAGATGCAGGAAGATGTCACGGGGAATGTCATCATGTGCTGCAGCTATCACCACCAGCACTCCACCACCAGTGTCATTCTGACAATGTTTTCCCATTACATTGACCATGGCAAGGCGGAGGGAGTCTAACAGGAGACCACATCCATCAGCCACAGGTACAAGGCTTCTTAATATTAAAACTATGAAGTGAGTATGTGTACTAATGTTTTTTATGCTGTTCAACTTCCTTTAGCTGTGTGTTTTATTTTCTGTTGCTTTTCTGAGCCGCAATGGTCAAACACATATGGTAAACTTATTTTGTTTTTTTTACAGGTTAACAAAAAACGGCTCTTCTTTGCTGAAAGTCGGTATCAATGGTACTGCAGCAGTACCGGACACAGGAACCTATGGAATATCCATTTCAAATCCATACTGGTAAGTATATATTTTATTTCATCTGTTCATTTTTTTTAAAAGAGTGCAACAAATCCAGCTGAGGAGGATTCATAAACTAGGTGACATGTGTACATTGCAAAAACTATTTCTGCAAGATATCATGCACTGTATTCCAAACTTGCAGCTGTGCAGCCATGACATTGTTGAAAAAGTTGGCCACAGGTTGTGTTACTTGACAAGATGTGGTTTTGAAATGTAACTTGAGTTGAGATTGAGAACCAGGGACACTGGCACAGTGTATTTGTTACACAACCTGGTACTAAATTAAGTTGTGATTGATCTGCTGATTGCAGTGTGACAGCTTACTATCTGTGTTATTCCAGATATCCGTGGAACAGCCACAGCTTAAACATAATGTGTTACTACTGCAATCAAGTTGTAATAAGTCCTTCATTTCTTTTTTTAAGAAACTTCCAGATGATTTGTTGTGGCACAGTTGTCTTATCCAAAGAAGTTCTTCAACATCAGCCTCCCCACGTAGAAGTTGTTTCGATCGATGACCATGACCATCATTACCAACCAGACTCGAGAAGGATGCAGATGAAATCTGTGAAGAAGTAACCAAATAAGAAACCATTAATGAGACCTACCTGCAAATATGCTTCCCCCAAAAAAATACTTACCTTCATTGGCTTCAGAGATATCCATTTCCAATTTCAACGCAAAAAGTTCTCATCAAGCACTGGAATGTGCACACCAACAGTATCTGTGACCTTTGATACAAAGCAATATAATGAGTACCTGTCTATATATGTCAACCCCCCACCTACAAAATACGTATATATATATATAGTACAGACAAAGGGCACCCTTCAATCCGGTTGAGGTGATCGCATCACATTTGTGGGAATCACAACACACTTTGGAGCAGCAACAGTTCTCTCATAGTCATCATTTCTGATGAGACTTTGCATGTGGCGTAACACTCCCATTTCACTTCCTTAGCATTTGTCAATTTTCTGGACATGAGACAGATGCATTTTGGGGATGCAGAAAAAATCTGGGGACTCTGTGACCACTGCGTGCATGAATGACTGCTCAATAAATTCTGGGGGACTTTGCACATGGTGTAACGCTCCCATTTCACTTCCTTAGCACTTGTCAATTTTCTGCACACAAGACAGATACATTTTGTGTGTTGTGATTGTGAGCACATAATGTCATACTTAAATTATGAATTAAAGCAGCATTGCAACAATGTGGTGACAATTTTGACCTATGCTTTTTTATGCTAGTTTATATTGCCAGCCACTAGTTACCTCCTGACTTGTATGATACCCTTCTTTTCACAATTTGTGTCGCTTTACTACTTTTTCTCATGTCTGGAAAAAAGGAGCATGCCTTTTAATATTGTTCTGACCAGTTTTTTTCATTATTTGCAGCTGTTTTTAAATAAATATTGTTCTGTGAGGTCATAAAACACTGCTTGCTGCATAACTGTTAATTTTACAACAGAAGTGATATATAACAACTGATGGAGAAAAGCAGTGGATGGAAAATACTGACAAAGACCTGGTCTGCACTGTATTAAAAGGAGTGCTCCTTTTATTATTTCAGACATGAAAAAAAGTAGTAAAGCAGACTCAAATACTGGAAACAATAGTATCACACAAGTCAGGATGTAAGTAATGTGGCAATGTAAAATAGCATAAAGAAGTATAGGTCAAATTTTTCAACAGATTGTTGCACTGCTGCTTTAAAGAGATTCACCAAGTTATATAGTTATTATGGTATTGCACCCAATATATGGGTGCCTTACCTCCAGGGGAATCTTTCTTGCTCCACATGTCCTTAGTGCAATACTTTTCTTGCAAAAGCGCCCATAATTTTGTTAAAGCGGGTCACAGAGGACTTCCCATTCTAAAAAGCTGCCCAAGTTTCTGCCCCCCACGCTCAGCAATGTTATGACGTGATGCCAGGGAGAGTGCCGGAGCACGGTCCATTATAGTGAATGGACGGCAGCTTTCTGAATGTTTCTTTATGTTATAATTTGAATGTTTTCTTTATGTTATAATGATCAGTTTGTGGTGAAACGTGGGAACATTTCCACTAACAAGGCTTCCTCCATGACCTGCTTTAATGAAATTACAGGCGTTTTTGCCAGGAAAGTATTGCACTATGTAAGGACATGTGGAGCAAGAAAAATTCCCTGGAAGTAAGGTGCCCATATATCGAGTGCCATGCTGTAACTTGGTGAATCTCTTTAATGTCTATTTCAAAAACAAAATATTTATGGAGCCTCCATGATGTTTACTTTGTGTCAGGACTCATGATTTGAAAGCGTTTCGCAAAAAGCATGACTCAGCAGTGCAAGGATGTTGTGCTAAACTGCATGTGTGCCATCAGTGTTCTTTCCTGTGTGTGCATACATTGTCCAGCTTCACGCAAACATATATACGGTGTGACTTGTTGCAGTATCTCAAGAATAAAGATAAGAAAGAATACATGACGTATATTTTATTTGTATCATCAGCACCAGTGGAGTAAGTGATATGATATTTTTTCAGAGGTATCTGGTCACTGTGCACCTCAGTCACTCACAGTGCACACATGACTTAGCTGAGATCATAGCACAAAAAACACATACTCTCCTAAAAGTCATGTGTGCAGTATGTGACTAAGGTGCACTCTGGCCAGACACCTCTGAAAAAGTATTGTATCACTTAGTCTGCTGATGATGATGGTGACAATAAAATATACGTTATTCTGCTCGCGCTATTCTTAATACCATAAACGTGACAACAAGTCAGCAATACATGTTTGCAAGAAGCTGCACAATGTCTAATGTCACACACACACACACACACACACACACACATGAAACAACACTGACTACACACATGCAGTTTAGCACATCATACTTGCACTGCTCACACCAGCTTTACCACAACTACTCCACAACAGAAAGTAAACATTACTGAGGCACTGGATTATAACAACAGGGCAATAAGGAGCATGTATGACTGTCTGTTATTAAACATAAAAAAAAAAATCCCAAAACATTACAGCAGTGGGGGAGGGGGGAGGTGTCCAGAAAAAATAAGTTAATGGGGGATCCCATGGTGTAGCAGCAGCAGTTGGAGCATTGACACTTTCTGCAGCTGGTGTTGCTCGATCTGCTTCACCTGCTGCTGCACAGCACCCACCCTCTCATTGCTTTCCTCCAGTGCCACTCACAGCAGTGAAATGTCTGCCTGCATTGCAGGCACTATGGCAGGGTCCACTGGTGCTGGGAGAAAACCAGGTAGTGGTGGTGGTGAGGGTGGTGCTGGTGGCAGTGGTGGTGTTGGAGCAGCTGCTGCTGTGGTCCTCCTCCTGTAGCTGCGGCGGAGAGGCACAACACCCCCAGTACCCTCTGCCACTGCCACAGAAGGACCAACAGGTGGAGGCCTGGCCTGTTCGGTGCCAACCTGCCACTCCACCTTGTGGTGGTTTATCATATGTGTGCACTGGTCACCAGTCCCCAAATGTGTTCCCCAGGGGCCACGGCATACCTGGACGCCACATAACCGACACACCACAATGGTGCTGTCCCCCCCGACACAGTTAAAAAACTGCCAGACTGGGGAGTTGCAGTGGGAGGACCTGGCACAGAAGGGGCAGATATACTGCGGGCAGCACTGGCATGCATCTGGGGCTCCACCGGCTGCTGTGGAGGAGTTGCAGCTGGAGCCCCTGCAGATGCTACTGGTGGTGGTGGTGGAGCTGGTGGATGTGCCGCTGGTGGCACTTGTGGTGCTGCTGTTTCCGGAGGGGGAGAGACAAGACCAAACAGTCGGGAGAGGTCCAATGACACCTGACCACCCCCAATTGTGTACATTCCCCTCTGCTCACGCCCTCGGGCCACAGACTCTCCCTGGTCCATCGTGCATAACCCACTACTTCCCTCTCCATCTGATGGCTCATGCAAAGAAAGACTGCTTCACACACACACACACACACACACACACACACACACACACACAGTCACGCATACACACAAAATAAAACTTATAAAATAAACATATCACTCATAAAAAAGAACTAAAAAAAAACTACAAAAAAAACCTAAAGATTTAGCTTTTAAAAAAGCTGTTTGTTTTTAGGCAATTCGCAAGATACAAACAAATATAACACTCCAAACTCTCCACTCCACAAAAAATGCTTCCTCCTTCTACCACTGCAAAGGAGAAACATAGAAACATAGAATTTGAGGCATATAAGGACCGCTTGGCCCACCTAGTCTGCCCATTTTCCTATCAAACAGATAAGCTGCAGATCCTAGTTAACAAGCAGCCTACTTCCTCCTACCCCCCAATAGAATTGCCTTATGTCTGTCCCATGCACTCTTGAATTCTCCCACAGTTTTAGACCCCACAACCTCCTCAGGAAGGCTGTTCCATGTGTCTACCACCCTCTCTGTGAAAAAATACTTCCTTACATTGCCCCTGAGTCGTCCCCCATCTATCTTCCAGTTGCGTCCCCTTGTTCTTGCACATCTCTTTTTCTGAAAGATACTACCATCTTAGACTTTGTTGATTCCACTGAGGTACTTAAAAGTTTCTGTCATGTCCCCCATCTCCCTCCTTTCCTCAAGGATGTACATATTAAGTGCCTTTAGTCTCTCTTCGTATGGCTTCTCTTGCAGACCCTGCACCATTTTAGTTGCCCTCCTCTCGACTGCCTCCATCCTGTCTATGTCCTTGCAGAGACAGGGTTTCCAGAACTGGACACAGTACTCCAGAACTGGACACATTACTCCAGATGGGGTATAACCAACTGTCTATACAGAGGGGATAACAACTTCCTGTTTTCTGCTGGTGATGTCTCCCCCTATGCATCCCAGTATCCCTCAGCCCTCCTTACTGCCTTCTCACATTGCTGGCCCACCTTTAGGTCATCTGATATGACTACCCCCCAGGTCCCTTTCCATTTTTGTTGTTGACAGTATCTCACCTCCCACTGTGTACACTTGCCCTGGGTTTTTGTTTCCCAGGTGCATTACTTTACACTTCTTTGCGTTAAATCTAAGCTGGGATACATTTGCCCATTCCTCCAACCTTGCCAAGTCCCTTTTCATCTTTTTCACCCCACCTTGCATATCAACTCTGTTGCAGATCTTTGTGTCATCTGCAAAGAGACATACCTTCCCCTTCAGTCCCTCTGCAATGTCACTTATAAAGACATTAAAAAGGACTGGCCCCAGTACTGAACCCTGCGGTACCCCACTAGTAACCCTCCTTTCTTCACTGTGGACTCTATTTACCATTACCTGCTGTGTCCTGTTGTCCAGCCATTGTTTTACCCAGTCTACCACCCTGGGACCCACTCTCAGGCTGGCTAATTTGTTTATTAATCTTTTGTGTGGGACTGTGTCAAATGCCTTGCTAAAGTCTAGGTAGACCATGTCCACAGCCCCTCCCTGGTCTACTACTGTGGTCACCCAGTCAAAGAAATCAATTAGAGTTGTTTGACATGACCTTCCTGCTGTGAATCCATGCTGCCTTGGGTCCTGTGCCCCACTGGCCTCTAGGTACTCAACAATTCTTTCCTTCAGAAGTGAGTCCATCATTTTCCCTACCACTGAGGTCAAACTGACAGGTCTGTAGTTTCCTGCCTCTGTCTTGCTCTCACTTTTGTGAAGGGGAATCACATCCACCCTTCTCCAGCCTCAGGTACCACACCAACCTCCCATGATTTATTAAAAAGGGTAGTCAGTGGTGTTACTAGTTCTTCCCTTAGTTCTTTTAGAATTCTGGGGTGAATCCCATCAGGCCCCATCGCTTTATCCACCATCAGTTTTAAGAGTTCTTTCAGAACCCTTTCTTCTGTGAAAGGACTAATATCAACCCCCCTATCCAGAGTGCTTCTATTGACTGGATTAGGTCTCTCCCCCTGCTTTTCCATTGTGAATACTGAGTAGAAATATTCATTCAGTACCCTGCTTTTTCACTGTCACTCTCTGCCCAACATCTTCCCCTTTATTCAGCCTCAGTATCCCTGCCTTCATCTTTCTTTGCTCCCTAATGTACCTATAAAAGGTTTTATTCCCCCTTCTTAACCGAGTTGGCTATCTTTTCCTCAGTTTGGGCCTTTGCTATTCTGACTGCCTTCCCTGCTTCCTTCTGCTTTAACTGGCACAGTTCTCTGTCCTGCTCCTTCTGTGTTTCTTTATACTTCCTGAATGCTATCTTTTTCTCCCTTACCTTCCCCGCCACTTCTTTTGAAAACCATAGTGTTTTTTCTTTCATTTTGATTTGTTTATTTGAAACTATCTGCTTGTATGACTCACTTCCTTCCTGCCTGGCTAAAGCATGTGACTTACAGTACTGTAAGCCCTGTGATGTGTTTGGGGCTGCCTATATTGTTGTCACTTCATCTTACTTCACGTTAAGGCTGAATGACAACGCAAAGTCATAATTAGAAGGTGAAGTGAGCACCTTCCAATGGTCAATTCGCGTCCGCTTCACCGGTGGATTTTAAATTCGCTGCATCTCTAGTCTGTATTTTCATGTTGTTTGTCGAGATTAGCAAGCAGCCAACAGCAATAAATAAATTGACTGTTGTTCTTGCCAGTCCTCTGTGTTAGCCACCACATGACATTTGTAGGAAACATTGGGCTGGATTCACAAAACTCCTGAAATTCCCGCAGCTAAGAAACTAGCCTATAGATTAAGAGCCAGAAAACGTACTTCCACAATTTTAAAGCTTACAAATTTAACAACGGGGAAAGTACATCACTCAGACAGTCATATCTTTCAAGCTTTCTCAGATTATTATGGGCAATTGTACTCCTCAGATACCCCCCCATTTCAAGAAGAGTCTCAAAAATGTTTAAAACAAGCTAACCTCCCAACCCTGCCTCCACTCCAGATTGAGATGTTAAAGTCTCCCATTTCCAGTTCAGAAATCACAGAGATGACAAAAAATCTTAAATTAGGCAAGTGTCCGGGCCCAGATGGCTATACGCCAGAATGGTACAAGACATTTATAAAAGAACTAACACCTAAATTACACTCTCTCTTTAATGAAATTACCCGGGGTGGTCTGTCCCCCCATCCTGGGAATTGGCAACAATAGCCCCAATACTCAAAACACATAAGGACCCCTCAGATCCAGGATCCTATCACCCAATTTCTATCTTAAACGTTGACTGTAAAATCTATATGGCCATTCTGGCCTCCAAATTGGAACTTATTATTCCACAAATAATACACTCCAACCAATCAGGCTTTATTAAAAACAGGAGTACCACTGACAACATCCGTAGGGCATTATTCCTACAGGAATACATCCGATCTAGGAAGATACCATCAGTATTTATTGGCCTTGATGCAGAAAAGGCCTTCGACCATGTTTCATGGCCCTTTCTTTGGAGCACTCTCAGGGCCTTTCATTTCCCCACCTCCTTTATCACCTGCTTAATTAACCTCTGTAAATCTCCAAGAGCTTACGTTCAGATTAATGGTACTCTATCCTCCCCTCCCCCTTGGTAGAGAAACGCATCAGGGATGCCCCCTGTCTCCTTACCTTTTTGCATTATACCTTGAACCATTGGCATCAGCACTGCAGAATTCACCTCAGGTTGAAGGCATACCAATAGGCCAGTGAGAAAATAAAATTAGCGTGTTTACAGATGACATATTATTAACTTTATTATCCCCCTCTGAATCCATTCCAGCCACATGGAAAATGTTGACTTTCTTTGAGAAAATAGCAGGCTTCAGATTAAATATGACTAAAACGGAAATTTTAGCTTTTCACTTTACTCCCCCCCCCCCAATTGAAGAAGATTTATCTTTTCAGATGGAGGTCAACAAAAATAAAATACTTGGGTCTACAGGTTCCATTAGATTTAGGAGTCATGGAGACAATTAATTATGAACCCCTTACATTGCTGATTCAATCGGACTTAGATGGATGGCCCAGGTTTTTTTTTCCTTTTCACCAAAGAATTGATATAGTCCGTGCAAACATCCTTTCCCGGATTTTATACTTGCTTCATAATATTCCCTTTTTCCCCTCGAAGTTTTACGTTAAATCCTGGAATAAACTGATTTCTGATTTTGTTTGGAGCAAGAGCCGTCCCAGAATAAGGCTCTCAATTACTAGCCCAAGGAGGCTTCAACATCCCCGATTTTGAATTATATGCCAAATCGGTGTTCCTGAGAACCCTGATAATGTGGCTGACTGAATCTTACAGGTCTCCTTGGAAAACCATAGAATTTTGCATTAATGACCTTTATGATATTAAGAGAATTTTGTTTTCCTCAGAAGAGAGATCTGTATCAGCCTCAGACCTTACGAATATTACGAATATTACATCCCAAATCTATAAATTTTGGAGGCATATGAGAAGGTCCGGCCATCTTCGTACAATATATGAATATAGTAAATTAATTTCTGAAGATGTAACTTTTGTCCTCATTCACATGGACCACATCTTCTCTGCCTGGAGAGGGGTGGGCCTTTCTAATTTTTTCCAGTTTTTGTCCCCGCAGGGGATTCTCCCTTTTGAGAAGCTACGGTCCCAGTACACACTTCATAATTCAGACTTGTATCGTTATTTTCAAGTTCGTACCCATATACTATGAAACAGAAACATTCAAGCTAAAATACCCTCCCCTACCCCTGTCTTATTAAAAAATTTTCTAGAAGCTATTAGAGGTAATCTGATGGCCCATGCTATTGGTCTTATTTATAAAGAGCTAAGGAATGAACAAACAGAGTCTACAGCCTCCATTTTGGAGGAATGGAACAGAGATCTCTCCTTAGAAATTTCTATGGAAATGTGGTTGGGGTCGTCTTTAAGAGAGGCTAACACTATGTCATCCCCCTTTGGAGGGAATTTGTGTGGAAATGTCACTCCTGATTCTTTAGAGCCCCAGCGATCCTTCTGAAGTTCCTTCCAGTTGAATATGGGAAATATTGGAGGGGTTGAGGCTGTCTAAAGGCTACCTTGGCTCATATTTTCTGGCTCTGCCCTAATCTTATGCCATTCTGGGTCTCTTTTCAAATGGAACTTTCAGCTATATTTAATGAACCAATTGAACTTACAGCAGAGCAATTCTTGTTGGGGCACTCCTCCATGGTATACTACCCTTTCTTCCTATCTGTCTTCTAGCAGCTAAAAAGGGCTGTAACTTGAAGATGGATGTCTTCACATATTCCAACTGTACCAAAATGGAGAGCCATAATGTCAGATATTTAAGCAATAATGCCCAAAAGGGTGTGTGTTGTGGTGGGATAATGTCATGCCTCAGGTGGTGGGATATGAGGCCATAGGCTGAGTGCGTCCAACAACTGAGATGTGACGTTATCCCAAATGACGCACACCCTGTAGGGCATTATTGATATTATACAATGGCTCGTTGTTATATATAAAATAAAAAAATAGTTTTAAAGAATGTTTTTATTAGTGTGGGAAAATATTTTTGTTTCTTAAGAGGAGATGCAAAAAAGAGGGCAGCCATAAAGATGACAGTAGACCTGTGATGTTGTGCTGGGATAACATCACGGGTTCTGCCCAAGACTGACCAATCAGAGTCCAGAATTTTTTCTTGCCATTCTATAATTATCATTTAGAGGGTTTTAATGCTAAAATACAGACCAAAGGTCCATCTTACATGATGAAATGGCAGGGATGGGTGATGTATCATTCTTCAGTAGACCCTAACTTCTCTCCATGATATTACAGGTGAAGGAGAGGATTCCATGTCACTAAAGCCAATTGAGACTGATTGGCTTAGTGAGACTAAGAGTGTTACGACAGAACATTCTGCCTGTGCCTATGGATTTCATCCTTGAAACTGATTATTCACAACATCAAGAACGTGTTTCTTCCCTCCCCCCATTATTAAAATTTTTTTTTTACTTTTGGAAGAAGGGGCCTTTCCTGTACATGGAGATGGACCTTTCTTTGTAATTAACAAGGTATGAGCTTAACTGTCTTCGAGACTTTGAAACTTAAAGAATGTAGGATCCCATTGACTGTCTACAAAGTGTTCTTTGTTTACTATCTTCTCTAATCAAATATAAACCATTTTCTCTGTCTAAATGTGGGAAAAAAATCTGAAATAAAAGGAAATAATAAAAAAAAGAAATTCCCGCAGCTATGGGGGAAACTCAGCACAAGTGAGTTGCCACTTGTGGAACTGCAGTTTCTCCTGCAGCTATGGTATTCTCAAAAATGGAGCCAGTTTATGACCTGCTCCATGATTTATGGCAACTTGCCGGTGGTGTTGCTATGGAAATCCCTGCAACTGCAGAAAAAAGTTACAGCCAGCGGACCTGCCGTAACATCTTCTGCAGCTGCTGCAGATGTGAATAGCAATCTCCACAGCTGCGGAGATTTTGGTCCACAACTGGAGTTGTGATGTGGGACTTAGTCCTGAAAACATTTGCTAATCTAGTTCAGTGTATACAGGTAATTTTGGGCTTTGCAGTTAAAGGAGGCAGTGTGTCAAATGTTAGAAAGAGAGAGAGAGAGATCCACAAATTCAACAACAGAAGGACAACAACAGAGTGCAGACCTTCACTGAGTCTGGTATGCTTTTTGGTGGGAGACAAGCAGCATGAACAGGATATGGGATGGGGCCCCAGCCATCCCTCCTGCCCTTTTGACTTGAGATGTTTTTTTTTTATTTGTAATTATTTTGTTTTCCTACTTGGTGTTATAGCAAACATAATTATGGGCCCCAGACCATCCCACTCACTGTTGCCTGATTGGCCAATTATTTTTTATCAGTTGTGTTTTGAAACTTATGTGATTGCCTTGCCCCCCCCCCCAACCTGGCATTGCAGTTTTTGGATATATCCTACAAGCTTTCAAAACTAATATTTGCAATCAATTTTTGGTTTTATAGACCTGTTTTGCCCCGACTGCTACCAACTCCTGCCATGAAGCCTACCTGCCGGTCCCCAGCCCTGTCACTTCTCCCTCCATCATCAAGCCAGTGGGGAGCTGCATGGTGTGGGACCCGAGGACCTCTGGGACCAGCACTCATGGTGGTGGTGCGTGCATATAGGCATTTTTCCTTTGTGCTGCCCCCTTGGTCCTGCCATCCACCCCAGACATGCAGCAATCCACTGCCTATGCCCTGTTTGTATTTTTAACATGCTGAATAAACAAATTACACTCCACCTGGGTTCCCAAATTGAATGTGAAAAACATATGCAGTAATACATATGATGTCATATACACTGTGATCTCAGAAGAAGGATTTTTTTACTTGATCTTTCTGTTATGGTTGCTGACCTTTTTCTTCTGAATTCAAAGAAATAAATCATTAAATTAAATAATATCATCACCATCATCTTCAAACACCACCAAAGAAGCACCCTTATTAGGAGATACCTGTTGTAGCTGTTCATTATCATCACTTTTATGTTCCTGCCACTGTTCACTGAACCAGTGAGAGAATTTGTTAAGATTGACTTTTAGGAAGGTAAGGCATTGTACATTTTCAGGAGTAAGCCTTGTGAGGCCATCAGAGATTTTTTTTTAATTCAGAATCTTTATTGATTTTATAATAGCAAAACCAGCCAAGGTACAATAGGCAAACAATACAACCGGATAACAGAAAATAAACTAACCCCCCCATCCCCCCATCCAAACCCCTCTTCCACTCCAGGAGTGTGCCCAGTATGCTAAATAGGAACAACAGGAAGTAAATGAAATGAGCCACAAGGAGAGTTAGCATAGCCATACTTTATTAATGCAAATATAGTGCATATCATTTGCCCCAATTGTTTTCAAAATACTTGAGCCTATTACGGGATCCAGCAATGAAAAGTTCTGTTCTGAGACATGCTGAAAGCTTATGTAACCAATCACTATAAGATAAGAGCAACTGATCCGCGCAGTGTTTAAGCACAAGCCTTTTGACAGCCATTGAGATTAAGGTCATATGGAATCTACGCTCCTTAACCCTGATGTTGGTATATATGCCCAGAAGGCAGATTTCCATGGTGAAAAGCCCCTCCAGACACAACAGAGGGTCCAACCTGGATTGAATAAGTTGCCATAGGGGAACAACTTTTACACACTGCCAGAATACATGCATCAGGTTCCCCTCTGATTTGCCACATCTGGAACAGAAAGGGACAGGCAGATGGCCTATTTTGGCCAATTTGACAGGTGTGTGGTACATGTCATTTAGTATATTGTATTGGGTAAGTCTGAGCTTGTCCTGGGGGATATAGAGGTATAAATCTTTCCAGATTTGAGTCCAATTAAAGGACATATCTGGCGGCAAAGAGGTCCAGACCCTAGAACCTGAAGGGGGATCTAGATGGAGAATAGCTAAGAGACCAACATATATCAAGGAGATACAATGGGATTTTGGGGAAAGATTCTGCAACAGGGCTAAAATGGAGCTTACTTTGGATATTTGAGGGGTGATGCTATCAAAGATAACTAGGGATGTAAGTTTGTCATGGCAGTCATAAACATCATGGATTCCATGATGTTTGGTCTTTATTCAGGACTTCCATGACTTTCACTATTGTCATCAAAATGTAGCTATGATGACAGTGCCATGACGTTTACTAATGTTAACTAATGATTTCATGAACATCCAATGGGTCATTAAAACCTCATCCATGACAAACTTACATCCCTAGAGATAACATTTCCAGCTGTGCTAAATATACGCTCACAGTGAACACTAGTGGGAGGGCAACTAAGAAGCTGAATAGCAAAGGCAGATAGTGCAGGGCAGATGATTTTCTTTTCCAGCCAGTACTCAGAAAGGTCATCAGTAATATTAATGAGTGGTTCTCATAAATAGGCATCCAAAATATCAGACAAATACAAAGAGGGCAGCTCCATGACAGACACATCTGAATCATCAGTCTCCATGAGTTTTGACCAAAAAGTGTGACCGTCATCTGTGTGCTTCTCAGAATGACATGCCTTTTTCAAGAGCTGTGAAAGAGGATGTTGTGCAGGACTACCCAATGTTGATGAAGGAGTATATGGTGGTACTAGGCGGAAATTATTGCTGTCACCATCAATAGATTTTGCATCATCAGATTTTGCATCCTCATCATGTAATTCACTTGTATTGTCAAATACCGTTCCTTCCTTTTCCTGTGCAATTGCTGAAATCAGCATGTTTTTGTATTTGAGTTAAGAGTCACCAAGATCTGAAGGAGGCAGCTGTTGCAACTTAAACTGGGGGCCAAGAAGAGTGGAAATCAGAAAAATTGTATCTGTCTTGATATTGTGAAGTTTTCTGCAGTTTGGGAATTGCTGCGTCACTCAGTCCATAAGGAATACACCAGATTTGTCTCCTTTTTAGTCAAAACCTCTATGCAGCTTCCTGAGCGCCTTGTTCAATAAATTTATGATGGAAATAATCTGGTTTAGAGTAGTATTCTCTTTGCTAATCTGTTGAGCGGCTTCCTCAAAGGGAGTCAAGAGCAATGTAAGATGCTCCATGAGGCCCCACTGGAATAAATTCAGCACAACACTATCTTCTACGTTGTGCTTCATTGTATATTCATAGACTGCCTCTGTTGTGTCAGAAGTCTCCCACACATGTACATTGATGAGTTCCATCTTGCTGGAACACTTTGTTTTAGTTGTTGCATTGGAAAGACTTTTTTTTATGGAAGTCAGCCAAGATACTCTGTGATTTTTACAGAGTGACTAAAATGGCCACAGATTTTGTTAGTAAGCCCCACCAGTATTACAATACTGTTGCCACTGGAAAGGAAAGCTCATGCTAACGATTCAATGAACGTGCAAAGCACAGAATGTGAGTAAACCCCCACATTTCAATGCACTAACAATATTGGTGCCATTGTTTGAACTCAAAAAATCAGTAGTGAGTCTCAGGGGCTCTAACCACTCAGAAAGTTTAGTCACACAACTCTTCCAAAATATTGTCAGCACTGTGATGCTAACTAAATGTACTAATGCAAAGGGATGCCATTCTTTGTCTTCCTGTACACTGCTGCCTGTGGTGGTGTTTGAAGATAATCATGACACTCAATGTGCTGTGATGCACATATAATCAGTGGTTTGAGAACTCATCCACATATCTGTGGTCAGGTGCACAGAACCACATTCACTGTCTTGATGAGCCAATTTTATTTTACTTTGCATATATTCATACATTTTGGGAACAGCTACAGTTGCAGCATGTTTACTGCTTGGTATTGTGGTGAGCTGCCGGCTGCTAGCCCTTATTTGCATGTATTATCATGTTGTATATATGTTTTTTATGTAATTCTATGTACATGCCAGTGTCAGCAAAAACACATACATAAAATACTGTGTTTTTTTTAAAAGGGGTTTGACCTTCCTCTGCCCTACAAGGCCAACCTTGCTTGCAGGAATCTGACAGATTCTCATCAAAAGCTTGTGGATACATGATCAAAGAGTATTCTTCTAGGTTAACTGGCCAGGGGAAACAGAAGTAATAAAATCAGCTTATATAATCATACAGCTTGCAGGATCTTCCTTGTAACTAATTAAATCAAGCCAGTTCAAAAGTCCCAGGATGAGAGAAGCTATTCTACTGATATAAACCCTTTAGATCAAAAGGGAAATGGTCTTAGACAAGAGGTGACAGAAAAGGTTTCCGCAGTACACTGACATTTTTTTATAAGTGCCAGGAAACATCCTTCTAAGAGGCCAATGTAAGATTAAAATGTCAGGTGACAGAAAAGGTTCCCACAGTTCCCACTGACATTTTTTCTAAGTGCCAAGACTTTGGAAAAGTGCAAGAGTGACACCCGCTGGCCTAAAGTGGAAGGGCCAGCCTTTGTTCACAGACTGGGGGTGGTCTTCTAAATAAATTCTCCAGCACAGACACTCACAGCCATTTTTACTATTTTGATTGGACTCTCCTGACCACAGAGAACACTTGTCAGCACAGACACTGCCTAATAACCAAAGACTGCTACAGAAAGACTGAAGTAATTTGCAAACCAGTGATTCTCTAGACTTTGAAATCTTTATACCTCAGGTAGACTAGCTCACAGTGTTAGCAGATTTCATTGTACATTTTTTCATTTTCGTTTGCTGTATACTGTAACACAAATTAATATTCTCTTTTTAGTTGTACTTGTATTTATTTAAGTATTTTAGTAAAACATTTGTTTTCCTAAAGAAATTCTGCCTGTGTGAGAGTTCTTATATTGTATGTGTGACTGTAGAAAGTTTTTTTAATAATTTATGAAAACTGTTATTGCCAGAGGGGCCACCATAAGCAATCAAATTGAAATGGGGTCTAGAAAGGTCATCTGGAAGAATATGGAGAATACCAGAGTCTACAAAGATTTTGAATCAGGCTGTTGCAGGTCCTTTTGGGAGGAGGCCAAATCAGGTTTTTACGCTGCTACCCTGAAGAGAGTGTGATACCTGGGTCTTCCTCCTGTGTGTAATAGCCAAGAAAGGGTTCATACTTGGTCAAAAGGCATGAGACTGATATTGTGCCCTTACCTAGAGTTAGAGGGATGCCTGGTATCCTCATGGCAGAGGTGCAGTCGTGACCTTGGTGAGCATTCTAAAGGATGAGGAGGGTATCCCTGTTCCCCCATCACAGATTGCACTTAAGGGTGGGCACTGTGAGCTCAGTGGTGCTGACCCCTCAAGAGTGGGTTTGTGACAGATCTGGTGCACAGCATTAGGATCAGAGAGATTTGGCTGCATAGTGTTGCAATTCAAGAGATACTGGTGGCACAAGCATAACAGTTGGATTTGAGCCCAGTGTATCAGATTGATAAACTGTAAACAGTCCACACACAATTAAGGCAGAGATTTAAAGAAAATATATAATTTGGTTACAGTATAAAGTTCCCTACCTGTTTTTATTTTTTTCCTTGGGTGCAAGCTAGAGTAGCAGTAGTTAGGGAAGAAGATGGCTTCCATCTACGGTGACTACACTGGAGACTACCTGAAGCAGTTGTGTCACTAAAGAGAAGTCCAGTGCAAGGGGTGAACCAAAAAGCACCCTGTGGAGGCTCTTGTGGCAGCCAATGAGCAAGCAACTGCTCAGGACCTCGAGTCACAGCTGGTGACTGAAAGGGACTAGACCTTGGGCATGGGGGTGCCAAGGTGTGTCATAGAGTCCAGTCCCAGGGAGGAGAACAACAAGACCAGAGGGAACCCAGAGCCACAGCACCAGTGGAGGGTCATCACAATGCTGGAGCCAGAAGGGATCAGGCTGCAGCTAGAGCTGAGGAGACTGGAGCTGTAATTCAAGCAGAGGAAGTGGCAGATGGAGCTGGAAATGCAGCAAAAATAAAACCAGCATCAGAGAGAGGCCAAGGAAAAAGAAAGGCAGCTTCAGAGAGTGGCTGAGAAAGAGAGAGGAAAAAGTGCACCAGAGGGAATTCAAACTGACAAAGCTAAGACTCCAATGACCAGTGCCAGAGGAGGTAAGTGGCAGGGGTGGACCAGGAACTCCAGGACTGGGGTATAAATTCCAAATTAATAGCTGAATTTCAAGAGGGGGAGGATATAGATGCATTTTTAAATTCATTTGAAAAGGTCTGTATCCAGGCCAAAATACCCAGGGAGTCCTGGAGCTTTCAGCGATCCCCACTGCTTACTGGGTAAGGGTGTGAGGCACTAGGCCAAGTGGACAATCAGAACAGTAGTAATTATGAGAAACTTAAAGCTGCATTGCTTAAAAAGTATGACTTAATGCCTGAAGCATACAGGGTTAAGTTCTGTAAGCTTTGGAGAAGCCCTGACATGAGCTATGAGAAACTCGGCACAGAACAATGTCAGTTTCTGAAATGTTGGTGGGAGGCTGTGGAAGCAAACTCTGTAGAGAAAATTGAGGAGGTTGTACTTCTGGAGCAATTCTTTTGGGCTTGACCAGCAGAACTAAAAACCTGGTTAGAGGACTGAGATCCAAAAACAGCACAGCAGGCTGCTGAGCTCTTGGACCACTATGCCAGGAGCAGGCCTGCAATGAAAGGGAGTGGGGCAGGTGTGGCAGCACACAAGAGGAAAAGCATGCCTTCAGGGCAGCTAAAACCCTCACTGCCTCCACAGAAAGAGGGAAGCCCCAGGTTACAAAAAAAGGATGTATTGGATAAAAGAAATGATGACTGCTGGTTTTGCAAACAGCCAGGGCATCTTGCTAGACAATGTCCTAAAAAGGCACAGAGTGGTCAAAGTGGTACTTGAACAGAGTTGGGTACACTGTGTATCCCTGAAATCATGCCTATGAACATGAGGGAACACATGTAGACACATGGATTAGGGGGCATGGGGGAGTTTCTTATTTTAGTAAAAGGGGATTTGGTTGAGCATGAACAGTTTATACCTAATCAGTTCATAACAGTAAGGGGATTCACTGGCGAGGAGAAAACTCTGCCACTTACTAGTGTTCTCCTGGACTTGGATGAGACAGGAGAGAGGGTGCAAAAGGTGGCAGTAGCAGACAACCTCACCCTGGATGTGATTATAGGGAACAATCTCCAGAAGGGGGTGGTGTGTGTAATTACCCGCAGTAAGACAGCAAAGGCTGATTGTAGTTCCCTGGAACCCATAGAGGGCCCTGTGGAAAACAATGGAAGGCTGGTTCCCCAAATTGTGTCTCTTCACAGGGAGGGTAGTCAAAGGGGGGGGTAGGACTTCCCCATGTAGCAGTTCACAAAAATGCTACAAAAGGTTACTCTGGGAGGGAGGAGTAACCAATGGTCAGAAGGTTAGGGTTGGCAGTGACACTGAATGCCCTGATGCTAGAGCTATGGACCCCAACTTAAGAACTGAAGGGGACATGTCTCATGCTTTGGGAAAATGTGAAGAATTTTCAGGTGCTCAGAGGACTGATCCCAGTTTGGAGAGGCTGAAAGCTTGTGAAGAATCCGACGGGACACAGGGAGGTGACATGAGAAATAGTGTATTGGGACAAGACTGTTGTATATGCAGGATGTAAGGACAGAGGGAGGGGTGATTGTCAGGCAGCTTGTCGTTCCCCAGGGGTACCGTGAGTGGTTTCTCAAGATCGCACATGATATCCCCATGTTCAGACATCTGGGAATCATGCACACCATACAGTGACTGGCCCAGAATTTGTATTGGCCCAATTTCGACCAGCAGGTAAAGGAATATTGCAGGTCTTGTCACTGGTGCCAACAAACAGGGAAGGCAGTTAGTAAAACCAAAGCTGCCCTAATTCCATTACCCATTGTGGAGGAGCCATTCCAGAGGGTAGGAATGGATGTTGTGGGACCCTTGAGTACCCCAAGCTCCTCCAGGATAAGGTTTATCCTGACGGTGGTAGATTATGCCACCCGATACCCAAAGACAGTCACCCTTTCCTCACTTAGGATGGACAAATTGGCAGATGGCTTGCTAGGGATTTTCTCCCATGTTGGGCTTCTGCAGGAGGTTATCACTGATCGAGGGGGTACCTTCATGTCAAACCTGATGAAATGATTGTGGGAGAAGTGGGGGATGGTGCAGAGATGCATGACACCTTATCACCCGCAAACGAATGGACTGGTGGAAAGGTTTAACGGCACCCTGAAATCAATGCTCCAAGCATTTGCTGAACAGCATAGGAGGGTCTGGGAGAAATACCTTCTCCACCTGTTGTTCACATACAGGGAGGTGCCCCATGAGTCAACAGGGTTCTCCCCCTTCAAGCTCTTATATGAACATAGGGTGAGTGTGCCCCTAGACTTGATCCGGGAAGACTGTGAAGGCAAGCATACCACCCAAGGAACTCCCATAGTGAAGTATGTACTAACATTTAGGGTAATGCTGAAGGAGCTTATGGGAGCAGCCCAGAGCAACCTGTCAGTGACCCAGCAGAAGAAAAAGGTCTGGTATGACTGCAGAGCCAGAGCTCACTCATACAGTGTAGGTCAGGAAGTTGTGATCCTAATTCTGGTCTAGAAGGACAAGCTGTAGGCTGAGTGGGCAGGACTATACAAGGTAGTCTGACAGGCAAATGATGTGAACTATATTGTGGAACTGCCTTATAGGAGACATACTCATAAAATCTACTATGTCAACACGATGAAGCCATGTGCAAATAGGGAAGGCATGGCATTTGTAGTGTGCAGTCCTAGGGATGGGACTGACAAAGAAGACCCTCTACTAGACTTGCTGGAGGAAAGCAAGT
Organism: Neoceratodus forsteri; assembly: GCA_016271365.2. Lineage (NCBI taxonomy): Eukaryota > Metazoa > Chordata > Ceratodontiformes > Ceratodontidae > Neoceratodus > Neoceratodus forsteri. The sequence continues at coordinate 519,334,474 of CM028137.1, forward strand.
TAGAGTCCTCTGTGGAGGCAATCAGATTGTCACCCCAACTGACCCCTGAACAAACCCAGGAAGTGAGGGGGTTTAGTGGACTTTTCTTCTTTGTTTACAGCCAAGCCTGGACTACCCCCCCCCTTAGCAAGACACAACATAGACACAGGGACACAAGTGCCCATATGGCAGACAGCCTACTGGGTGTCTGAAGACATCCTAAAGGACATTAGGAGGGAGTTGGAGGAAATGCTGGAGTCAGGGGTAATCCAGAAATCCCACAGCCCCTAGACTTCACCCATAGTCCTCATTCCCAAGATGGATGGCTCTACTCACTTTTGTGTGGACTATCATGGACTCAACACAGTTACGAAGTCTGACACCCACCCAATGCCATGGAGAGAGGAACTACTGGAGAAGTTGGGAGGGGCGATATACCTTACCACAACTGACTTGACAAAAGTGTATTGGCAGGTGGAGTTGACTACCAGAGCTAGGGAGAGGTTGGCCTTCATCACTCCAATAGGATTATTTGAGTTCAAGGTAATTCCTTTTGGAATGAAGAACACCCCTGCCACTTTCCAAAGATTGGTCAACCAGCTGTTACATGGTACTAAAGAGTATGCAGTGGTGTATCTGGATGATATTGCCATCTTCAGCACTATTTGGAAGGAACACCTGTCCCACCTGATGGAAGTGTTGGGCATGATACAGAGGGCAGGGCTCACTGTCAAGGCTAAAAAGTGCCAGGTAGCCATGGCAGTGGTGGCATACCTAGGCCATTTAGTAGGGTGGGGACAGCTTTGACCCACTCAAACCAAGATTGAGGCAATAGAGGTGTGTCCCAGGCCTGAAACCCAGAAGCAGATTCAGAGTTTCCTAGGGACTGCTGGGTACTATTGAAAGTTTGTACCAAATTACAGTACCTTGCCAGCTCCCCTCTTGGGCCTGCTAAAGAAGGGAATGCCCAAAAAGGTATATTGGGAGCCAGCCTGTGAATGAGCCTTCACACAGCTAAAGGAGGCATTGCACAGTGCCCCTGTGTTGGCCAGTCCATAATACAGTAAGCCATTTGTAGTCCAGACAGATGCCTCAGTTGTGGGGATTGGAGCAGTCCTCAGTCAGACCTCTAACCACAGGAAAGATCACCCAATAGTGTACCTTAGCAAAATGTTGCTTCCCCAGGAGCAGGCCTATTCCACAGTTAAAAAGGAATGCTTTGTGCTGGCATGGGCCCTGAAGAAATTAGAGCCATACCTTTATGGGAGGCACTTTGAGGTACTGACTGATCAAAACCCCACGGTGTGGCTGACACAGATAGGTAAAATGAATGGTTATCTCTTAAGGTGGAGTATTGCCTTACAGGGCCACAATATGACCATTACTCTCTGGGCCGAATCAGCCAATATCAACGCACATGGGCTATCTCGCCAGTTAGAGCAGTGAACAGAATTTGTGAAAGTCATACCCTGCATAAGGATGGATTCCCACAAATTCAGTCTAGGAGGGAGGGATGTTTCAAGCTGCCCAGCTGCTAGCCCTTATTTGTAGATATTATTATGTTGTATATATGTGTTTTATGTTATTCTATGTAAATGCCAGTGTCAGCAAAGACACATAGGGAAAATACTGTTTTTTTTTTAAAAAAAGGGGGTTTTACCTTCCTCTGACCTACAAGGCCAGCCTTGCTTACAGGAATCTGACAGGTTCTTGTCAAAAAGCTTGTGGATAAATGATCAAAGAGTATTCTTCTAGGTTAACTGGTCAGGGGAAACAGAAGTAATTAATTCAGCTTATATAATTGTACAACTTGCAAGATCTTCCTTGTAACTAATTAAATGAAGCCAGTTCAAAAGTCCCAGGATGAGAGAAGCTATTTCCACTGTTGTAAACCCTTAAGATAAAAAGGGAAATGGTCTTAGACAAGAGGTGACTGAAAAGGTTCCCACAGTACACTGACATTTTTTTATAAGTGCCAGGAAACATCCTTCTAACAGGCCTGTGTAAGACTGTAATGTCAGGTGACATAAAAGCTTCCCACAGTACACTGACATTTTTTCTAAGTGCCAAGATACTGGGAAAGTGCAAGAGTGATGCCCAATGGCCTAAAGTGGAAGGGCCAGCCGCCTTTATTCACAGAAGGGCCAGTCTTTATTCATAGACTGGGGGCTCTTCTGTATAAACTGTCCAGCACAGACACTCAGAGCCATTTTTGACATTTTGCTTGGACTCTCCTGACCACAGAGAACCCCTGTCAGCACAGAGACTGCCTAAGAACCAAAGGCTGCTACAGAAAGACTGAAGTAATTTGCAAACCAGCGATTCTCTGGACTTTGAAATCTTTATACCTCAGGTAGACTAGCTTACAGTGTTAATGCATTTCATTTCAAATTTTTCCATTTTCTTTTCCTGTGTTATACTGTAACCCAAATTAATATTCTCTTTTTAGTTGTATTTATTTAAGTATTTTCGTAAAACTTTTGTTTTCCTAAAGAAATTCTGCCTGCATGAGAGTTTTTATATTGTATGTGTGACTGTAGAAGGTTTATTAATAATTTGTGAAAACTGTTATTGCCAGAGGGGCCACCATAAGCAACCACATTGAAAAGGAGTCTGGAAGGGACATCTGAAAGAATAGGAAGAATACCAGAGTCTACAAAGATTTTGAATCCGGTTGTTGCATGTCCTTTTGGGAGAAGGCCAAATCAGGTTTTTACACTGCTACCCTGAAGAGAGTGTGATATCTGGGTCTTCCTCCTGTGTGTAATTGCCAAGGAAGGGTTCATATTTGGCCTCAAGACTTGAGACTGATATTGTGCCCTTATCCAGAGCTAGAGGGACACCCAGGATCCTCATGGCAGAGGTGCAGTTGGTGAGCATGCTAAAGGATGAGAAGGGTATCCGTGTCCTCCCTCATCACAGATTTCACTTAAGGGTAGAAACTGTGAGCTCATTGGACCTGACCCCCTCAGGAGTGGGTTCATGACAGGTATGTTGTAATGTGAAGCAAAATATTTTAAAAGGGCTCTAACACCATCATTCTCCACCACAGAAAATGGTTGCAGCTCCTTGGCAATGAATTCAGCTATTAATTGATTAATTTTTAATGTGATCTACTGTGGGCAGTTTTTTGTTCAAGCATCACAGTAATGATCTGCTGTTTAGTTTGTTCAGGGGGCCAAACCACAGGATTGCAGTGGCGAAGCTGTAGCTTGTCTAAATACTTTTGAAATGTGAAATCAAACATGTTTTTCTTCTGCCCTGTCTCTCATTCTCTTCACCATTACTATTGTATGGAGGAGTCTTTTCATCACAGGTATTTATTTGTCCATCACTCAGGACTGCTGCCTAGCCAAATGGTTGGATGTGCTCTTTGCAAATGCCTTTTTAGTGATGTCCCAAACTAGCCCCTTATTTTCCCCCTACTAACTTCCCAATGGCAAAAGGTGCAGACAGAAAAACATTCATTTTTTTGGAACTTATATGAAAATAGCTCCACACAACTAAGGTGGAACGGTTTGTCATTATTCCAGGAACTGCAGCATATTTGGTGGCAGTTGTTTCTGACAGTGATTAATGCACATTGTGGTGATTCCCAGAAGAGCTACCATAATTATTGATTGGTTTTCCACTACTGGCTGTGGCTACTGGTGGGGCTTGCTGTATATGTTTTTACTTTATGGGTGGGGGAAACCCAGGTGGCATCCTCTAATTCATCAGTATCACATTCTGATTCAGCAGCTTTGGAAGAGCAACATCATGATTGTGATCTTATTCTTGTACATTTGCAACCTCTTCCTTATCAGAGGCATTGCTTACTGATAAAGGAGCCCAATATGCATGAGTGACATATCATGGAGTACTAGAGAGAGCATTTTCCTTAATCACTGATTTTCTAGGTCTAACTGTTTTTGGTTACCTGTTTTTGTATTTTTCTTTTCTCTAATTTTTCTGGCAATGCTGACAGTGCTGCATTACTTTTATCAGGGGATTCACCAACATTCTTTTCCTTTTCTGGTTGAGTTGCTTTATCTTTTTCTGGTTGTGTTACTTCATCTTTTTTCTGGTTGTGTTGCTTCATTTTCATCAATTGTATTAATTATATTTTCAGTGGTGAATTTCCCATTTTTTTCTCAATTTGTTTTTGGGAAATATTTTTTTTGTTACATGTACCAATTTTAGCCATACTGCTGGTGTTTGCCACATGTTCCATTTCCATAACAGACTCTGATTCTGAATCCATTTTTGGGGTCCAACTTAATTGCTTACTTAGCAATATTAGTTCAGACACAGACATGGGCAAAACAGAGCCTGAGACATGACACCCCCCTCTCAAAATTTGTGAGGCACTATATGACCTATTAGTAGTTCAGGCACAGAGATGGGCAACACAGAGTCTGAGACATGACACCCTCCCCTTCATAATCTCTATGGCACTATGACCTAGTAGTAGTTCAGGCTCTGTGATGTGCAACACAGAGTCTGAGACGTGACCCACCCTTCACAATCTGTATGGCACTATGACCTAGAACTAGTTCAAGCACAGAGATGGGCAACACAGAGTCTACACTACAGCAGTATGGCCTAGTAGTAGTTCAGGCACAGAGATGGGCAACACAGAATCTGAGACATGACCCCCCCTTCTGAATGGCACTATGGCCTAGTAGTAGTTCAGGCACAGAGCTAGGCAACACAGAGTCTGGGATATAACACCCCCCTTCACAATCTGTATGGCACAATGACCTAGTAGTAGTATGACCTTTCAAGGCAGCACAGAGATGGGCAACACAGAGTATGAGATGTTGGTGACATCCCTTCAAAATCTGTACAGCACTAAGCCCCCCTCACAATTACTGAGGCACTATGACCTTCGACAGAGTCCTCCTGTCCTGTCTGACTCTACTGCCCCCTCTTAACATTTTATTTGTTTCTGTACTCTGCTGTTGTTTGCTGTTGAATTCATTGGTCTCACTCTCTCTCCTCTCTCTCTCTCTCTCTCTCTCTAATGAAACATGGGTATTTTTTTCATGTTTTACTGTGGAGTCTGCAATGTATGCACTCTGCTGTTGTCCACTCTGCACTCTGCTGTTGAATTCGTTGGTCTCTCTCGCTCTCTCTTTCTAATGAAAATGATTTTTCTTTCTACAGAGTACTCTGCTACAATGTCTGCACTCTGCTGTTATCTGCTGTTGAATTAATTGGTCTCTCTCTACTCTCCCTCCCTCTCTCTGACTCTCTCTCTCTCTCTAACAAAATGAAACATGTTTTGTTTTATTTTTGCCTTTTTTTTTGGAATCTCCTTACACACACACACACACAGACCTGTCTCCTTTGTTTTTTTTATATTATATTGTGATTTTCCACTTTTTTTCATACAGTATATATTAACATCAAGATGCCTACAAAATGACAACAAAATGAAAACTGTCCATTTAAAGGATATCTTCAGTCCATTTCATAAAGGGGGGAGGGAGAGACTTGTGTTTTATTCACACTGAGACATATTAGATCAAAATACCTGTAGCAGACAGCATAACAGAAGAATTGCTTCCTTAATCGACCATACAGAATAAACAAAATATAATTTATATCCTCTTCTTCACTCAGAAATCTTGCTCCATATACAGGCTCAAATAGCTTCAAGGGGCATAATACAGGATGTAAAAGGGTATAGAAATCAAAAAGATCACAAATCAAGACCCTCTGCAGCTTCTACAACTTTGACAACAGCAGACATTTCCTGCTCTGACAGAGTGGGAGAATCGATCCCCTCCTCTGAGTCTTTTTCATACTGGCCCCTTAAAAATGCCGCAAGTTGGTCAATTAAAAAAAAAAGTTTTCCCATTGTACCAGATTCAGACTTAGCTGGTGGAAGCAGCTGAAATTGAGTTCCATCCTGCCTGTAAGATAAAAATGTTCTTCTTCATCTGGAAATATGCTGAAACTGTAGCCTATATACAACAATGTTCATTTGATTCTTGATAATTTTAGGATATGGTCTCTGTCTGATTCAAAAGCAAGTGAGATAAAAATAGTAGCTTTTAACTTGGGATCCCATGTCTGAGTCTGTGTATCAGCTTTTTTGAGAACTCAATGCTTTTATAACAAAAGGTAAATTGTCTGCAGGGAGCTCATAAACAGAGATAAAAATATATTTTACCAGGTCACGAGTGGTGTCAAAACCATCTTCTACTTTCAAAGGCAGACCAACAATTCTCAAATTTCTGTACCTGGCTTGGTTCTCCAATATTTTGATTTTCCCATTTATATTATAATTGTCTTTAGCCAGACCAATAGTAGATAACTGCTTTCACCTGGTCATTTATTTTTTGAATGGTTTGCAAATTCTCCTGTACTTCTTTTTGAATGTTACTTATAGTTTCTTTGTTCTGTTTTACCTCTTTTAGGATATAGTCTACTTTCAAGTTTAGTTCTTCAAATTTGCGATCAAGCCGCTGTATGCCCTCTAAAATGTTTTCAGTTGAGCTCCTCATTGATTCCATTGTTCATTTACTTTGCTTACTTTGCAGCAGGCAGGTGTCCTCAGATTCAGGTTTCAGTGCAAGCACAGGGTCAAATTTCTGTTGTAAAATGGGGCTCTGTAGCAACTGTTCCACATCTGCTGAGAAGCTGCTCTTGGAAACACTCTCCCTTTGCAGCCCGGAATTGTCCCGTGAGGGCTGTGAGCAAGAAGCTGAGGAGGAGGAGGAGGAGCCCTTTGGGGCTGGGGATCCAAAACCTGTACCAGCCTTCCCGAAGCCTCCCTGGCTAGTAGCAGGTTGGAAAGTTTTCTCCAGAGGCTGAATGCGAGGTGAGACATACTCTTTGGATGATGTACTTTGTCTATCTTTTCTTTAAACATGCATATTTATTGTCGGTTAGCTCGAAATAGTAGATTCAGGATCTGGCGTCCTCAGGGTTAAGCAAAAGCATATCTGCACAGGCAGCCATCCCCCCAACTGTCTTCTTTGAATTAAAAGCCTCAAATGCACATGATACACTGTTTTCTAGGGATGTCCTGTGGTTCCTGACATGTAGGATAGACTAGAACATCAATCAATCACAGAATAGAGACACTCATTGGCTGACTTCCTTCAGTGCCCCAGGATTATGAGTGTTTGCCTTTGTTGGTCATGTGACGGTCCAAGGAGTTGGAAGTATTCATCAGAAATTGGGAGAAAAAACACTTTATTTTAAATTACTGCACCCTGCCCTGCCTTTTCCATGCAGTATTGGTGGTGAGAGTGTTATTCCAAGACCAGACTACACTTCCAAACTGGGCCAACTTGGTAATTCAGGCCGAGCTATGAAAGGCTAAGTTTTCCTGATCAAAACCGAGACAGCCTGGTCTGGGGGGATTCGGACGTGCGGCAGAGCCGGTTCACCCATACCTACTCATAATCCATTTGTGAGTTTTTTTCCTCCAACAGTTTTTCTAGGGTGTTACGTAAGTTGACTGCAGTGTGTTCACTATCCATAATACTGGCACTGAACAATGCCATTCCCCTGTACTGCCCTTTTGGTGTCAGATTAGATTGCTTTTGTGACTGCAAGAAAGAAAGCCAGTGTGTGGTCTGAGAGATAGGCCAATGAATGAATTAACTTGTTCAAATATCTGTTGTGAAGTGTACAGCCCCATCCTCTGACTCCTTAACTGTGTGCACAATGCAGGTTTTGACTGTCTGGTAAATCTCTGAAACTACTCTGTGGTTAAATGTAAACCTGGATGATAGTTCATATCTCAGCTGTAACAATGTAAGCCTTTGGAATACAACATTTTCCATAATGGAGAAGGGCAGTAGATCTTTCCATATCATTTCATAAATAAGTCATGTAATTTGGGAAGCAGTGGGATGCTTAGAGCCAAATTTGATCTTGCGTTCAATTGACTGAGCTATAGTTCATTGCATAGCTTTTGGAAAAGGACTGGCCAAAGAACTGGTGTTGCTGCTGCTCTGTGATGGCGGGGGTGTTGATTATAGAAGTACTGTGTCAGCTGATGCTGCCGCTTCCACAGAAGTTGAACTACTTTTAGTATGTAATGGAGGAGAAGGCCACATAACTGATCTCCCTCTGCCACCACAGTTGCCTATGGGGGACTGACTGCTACTACTACCATGATCCATCTCTGACTTAGAAGATTATCAATATGATCTGAATAGTCCCTGTATGGCTTAGTGAGATCTTTAGGAAGAACAAGTACTGTACATGTGTGTGCTGCCTCATTAGGTGTCACCTCATGGCAGTGGATCCCACGTCACTGAGTTCCTTCCCCCTACTAATCATTGTTTTATAGTGCACACATAATGTTAAAGGGCATTCCCTGATGTTTCAACAACCCTATGCCAAATTTAAAAATTTTTTGCCCAGTATATGATGGTCATCTAAACATTTAAACTCCACAATAAAAAAGATGGGTTGCTGGACTTGTTTCTAAGTTACGTAGTGAGACTTTATGAATGTGTAATCCCTGGGCCCTGGCTACCCAAGAGACTGACTCCCCATCTGACCTCTTGCCCTCTCTACTCCTCTGAGGTGGGCCTCATAGCTGTTCTAGTGGTGGTGCTGAAATTCTCAGGTGCTTTATCACTTGTGGGCCCTACCCTTTGTAACAGGCTTCCCAGGACTCTGAGAGAGGTTCCCTTAGTGGAGGCCTTTAAAAGGGGTCTGAATTCTTACCTCTTCTGGGAGGTTTTTGTCACTGTTTGACTTACAAGGTACTCTACTTCTCTCACATTTTCATTGCAGGTTCTGTTTTGTATTCATATTAATTATTTTTTTATCACTACTTTATTTTCCCTCCTGTGCAGCCACCACTCTGCCTTACATCCAGCCACCGCTACGCTTCCCCCAATGACCCCCCTGGGGTGCCCCACACACACCGGCTGGCATATGCTGCTGTACCCACAAAAGGGACCCCCCCTTTAGTCCCTGCACCAGGCCAGGATCCAATACCGTCATGTCAGGTCACCCCCCCGGGCTGTCGCCGGGCTCAGGAAGCTGCGGCCATCAAGCTGCCACGAGTGATGCAGCTAGTTTTTTCTCCTTTGTTCCCTAGGAATGCAGATATGCAATGACATCTAGCACTGACATGCTGACGTCCGCTGCACTCCTCCCTTCACTGCACCGGCTCTAGCAGTACCTCTGGGTGTCCCCAGGGGCCGCTGCAGAGCGGTGGAAGCCCACATCCCTCCCCAGGATAGGAGAGCAGTCCTCTGGATGCTCGATCCTATCCTCCCCTACCAACCCCTGACAACCAGGGCTTGCACCCGAACCTGGGTCGCCAGCATGACACGAGGTGTGGCACCCAGCGCCTCAACCCTCAGCACCACTGGGACGGCTTTATATTCATATTAATTATAATTTTATTTATTGTATGTATGTAATGTCATCAATGATGCATTTGTTTTGAAATTATTGTACAGCACTCAGAGCCCCTGGGATTGCTTAAGAAGTAAAGTCTACTACTACTACCACTAATCCTTCAATATGAAAAAAATCCATAAGGGGTCAGCTTGTTTTAAGTAGCTATAACATCAATGTTTAGGTGTCAGCTTGAGTTTGAAAGAAAAAGTAAATCAAGAACACATCATTTGCCATGACGTTTGCTTCATTTTTTCCCGGAAAAGCAAAAATAAAGAGTACATTGCCAATACTATGACACTCTCTTGAGCTAACGTTCCCCAAAATGGGGAAATATATGTATGTTTTCATGTATAAAACTGTTCCAGTCCCATGCCATTTTCATGAAACATTTTTTTTGTATAATATTTTTCTTGACTTTTTGTCATATAAGAAAATCAAACATATAACCATTCATCAGTATCGAACCTTGTTAAAATATTGTACACTTACATCATAAAAAGAAAATAAAGAGAATTTTGGATAAAATAGAATATACAGGTACAGAACAATTTGTTCTATGGAAATTCAGTCTATATGCTGAGATAAAGAAATAACATCCATATATATATATATATATATATATATATATATATATATGTGTGAGATACATGATGGGCATGAGTGTGATATGGAAAATATCTTCACTATAGAGTGACCTCTGAATACTCACGGTGGCGAAGCCACAGTGAGATTTCAGGAATCACTGCTCTGAACTAGACATATTTCCCATATCACTGAGTGCCCATCATGTATCTGATACATGGGGCCTCATTGTTGCAAAATGTACCATTTGTGCAGCTTTGCGTGGTATGCGCAGCTTTGCGCGTGTGTGATAAATGTCAGGTCTTATATTTATCACACCCTGTTGAAAATAACATAATTTATTACACTCATTTACCACTCACCCCCATTGTATGTATATGTATATGTATATAATCTTAATTGTCACAGTATCTGGTTTTGGGTCTTTTCTCTATTTATGTGTCTGTTCCCTGTTTGTCTCTTAAGGCTTATCTAACATTCAGATAATGCCCTTCCTTAGCATTTGAGTCTGTGTTGGTGATAGGGAGTCCAAAAATGTTCCCCGCTTATTTAGGAACCTTTCCTCCCTTTCCTTGAGGATGTATGTAATACAGTCCAATACCTGGGTCTATATAGTCAGGATCTTCCACTGTCCCACAGTGGGCTTCACATATGAGACCTAGGTATTCTGTATGCATTGTCTTGCTGTGGCGAGCATAATTCTTACCCATCATGGGTATGGGCCCACCCTTCCTCCCCCAAGTCATCCATTTCGAACAATAGTGACAGGGGCTAGTTAGGTATAGGATTCCCTCCAGTGTTAGTCAGCTCTCATGATACCTCCCCCTAAAATGGTTTAAGAGTACTGCAATCCCAGAAATAATGGTAATATGTTCCCCTAACAGTATGGCATCTCCCACATATAGGAGAGATCAAAGGTGTTGAACTTATGCACCACATTTGGTAAGCAATATAGGTAGTGGAGAAATTTATACTGTGACTCCATGTATTTGTTACAGATAAGTAAACCCATGTGGGAACTAAGCACTGTTTTCTAGTTTTCTTCAGTGATTGCTAATCCCATATCTTGTTCCCACTGTTGTCTCACTTTTCCTGATAGATCTGGGAAAAACTGTCTGTTCTGTCTTGCTGCTCTCCCTATTAAGCCCTTATCATCCTTTCTTGCCTTATAGACCTCCTGTTCTACCGTCACTAAGCCAGAGGCCTCCACTGGTTCTTTATGTAGCCCTTTGCCAAAGGCTTGAGTTTACAAGTATCTGAAATGATGTGACTGTGGTATCGCTATACTTTTCTGAATATCTGTGAATGAATACTTCCTTTCTCTGGAGAATAGATCCTCCAAGTATCTGACCTCTCTTTCTTCCCACATATGAAACACAGGGTCTTCTAGCCAAGGTAAAAGTCCTGGGTTGCGAGCTATTGGAACCAGCAGTTTTTTTTTTAATATTCTCTGTTTATACCCCCTTACTCACCGCTCTGGACCCTTTCCTCAGGGATCCCTAGGCTGGCGCACTCCTGTTGGTCCTCCCCAGGTATCTCCTTCTGAAGTCCTGTCTGCACATCCCCCATCCAGCTGTGGTTTGCCCCCCAGACAGGGAGGAGAGAGACCTCCCATAGTCTCCTTCAGTCCATAAGTCCTTGTCAGGAGTGCCATACAGGCCCCATCTGGAGTCTGGTTACAGATTTTCTCAAGCAGCTGGGTCCTGTCTCCAGGCATCCATTGCAGGGTGTTTCCACTTTTTCATTGCCATCCCTTTTGACATCAAAATGCTAGGGAAGCCTAGGGAAGGAGCACGCTGTAACATGGTAGCGCTCTGGCTCCCAGCTGATGTCCTCCCTCCCCATATACTGTCTTTGCTGCACCTCCACCTGTGGTCACCCAGGTGGCGGTATTGCAGCAGGACGAGCATCCCACCCTCCCCCCATAGGAGGAGAGCCACCACTGGGTGCTCACTCCTTCTCCCCCCCAGTCCAGCCCTCCAGCCTCCTGAGTCCATTCCTGAACCCAGGTCACTGACACTGCAAGCAGTAGCCCTACTGCTGTGCCTGAGGCCGGTCGGAACCAGCAGGGTTTGATCCCCCTCTGTTCCTCTTCTCTTTTTAACTGATTCCCAGGCCTTCAAAACCCAGAGCACCAGTGGGTTTGGATCAGATAGCTGCCCATAGGCCTGCCTTTTTCCATTTGTCAGATATGCTGACACCCACCCAGGGCAGCCTTCTCCTCTAGGTCTGCCCAACTAGCCACAGACCCCCCTATTTACCCAGTCTTGTATGCAGCGATGCTGAATGGCCAGGTAGTACCCACGGATTTCTGGAAACCCAAGCCCTCCTTTATCCTTCCCACTTTTGAGTCCATGTAGGCTCATCCTCAGATGCTTCCCTTGCCATATAAAGGTGGTGAAACCTCTCTCTAGCCTTTTGATATCCGCTTTGGTTGGGCTCATGGGCAGCATCTGCATTGCATACAGCAATCTTAGCAGAATGTTCATCTTACTTAAGTTGATATGCCCCAGTCAGGATATAGGTAAGGCTCGTCATCTATCCATCTCCTTGAGAATGGTGTTGAACACTGGGCTATAATTTAAGTGGTATAAGCTCCCCAGGTCTCATCCTACCTTTGTCACAAGATACGTTAGTGATTCCCCCACCACCTTCAACCCCCATGAATTGTCCCCTTCCTCCACCCCCCAACACATCATTTCTGACTTATGCAGGTTTAACTTATATCCTGAAGAGGTGCAAAGGCTTCATCCACATGCAGTAGAGCCATCATTGAGGTTCTAGGGTCAGTAACAAAGATGAGCAAGTTATCCGCATACAAAGTGATCTTGTACAGCATTCCCCTGTTCTCCTTAATGCCACTGATCTACCAATCCTCTCAAATCTTGATTGCTAATTGTTCAATGGCCAAAGCAAATAATGGGGGGGAGAGGGGCAGCCCTGCCTCATACCCCGGAAAAGTCTGAACTCCTCTGAGGGGACGCTGTTAACCAGTACTCCAGCCATTGATTCCCAGTATAGCATTTGTACCAACTCCACAAACCCATATCCCAATCCAAACTATTTAAGTACCTCAAACAGATACCCTCATTCCGTTCTATCAAAGGCCTTCTCAGCATCCATGGATAGCACACGCTCATGTCCAGGTCACCGAGAGCCCCACTGGGCAACATTTAACAGTCTTCTCATATTATGATAGGACACTTGACCCTGTACAAAACCAGTCTGGTTGGCATGCACAATCTGAGTCAATACCTACTCCAGCAGCCTTGGCATTACCTTCGCCATAATCTTGAGATCACAGTTTAGAAGGGAGATGGGTCTGTATGAAGTGCACTTACAAGGGTCCTTTCCCAGATTTGGTATGACACAAATTCTAGCCTCATAGCACATTTTAGGGAGGCCCCTCCCCCCCTTGTCTCCCCCATTAGTGTCCTTAGCGGTTCCACCAACACCCCTTGTAGCTCCTTGTAATATTCTGTCACTAGCCCATCAGGACCCCCTGCCTTTCCTTTTTCAACCTTCCAATTGCCTGGAGTATTTCAGTGGTAGTGTGAGTCTGTGAGGGTTGGGATATTAATCCCTTCCAGAAAGGCGGTGGTCTGTTCTTCCGACCATACATTCCGCCCTATACAGCTGTTGATAAATATCATGAAAACTTTTTTCCCCTGTACATACTTTTGGCCTTTTCCCTTTTGGTCCCACTCTCATGCGTCCCCGACATGACGCATGAGTATGGAGGCGCACGTACGCATGCCTTGTGGGATGCCCCCCCACTCTACTGGTCACACCATTGTCACCTGCGCTTATCACCAGACCTCCATCTGGTGATGTCGGGACTATGGGTGGGTGACCCCACCTTCCTAGGAGAGGAGAACCTTTGCTCAACCCCTGATGTCAAGGCACGAGGTGCCGAAGTCCACGATGACCAATGTCCACGCTGTACAGCGGCCACCCATCCCTTATAATTGGGGCTTGCAGTACTCTGAGCCTCTGCTCAGAGTCAGGCAAGTGCGCGGGCTTTAGCCTTAACCCTCCTCAGAGAAAGCGAGCTGTCATGGGACGCTGAAGCCTATCTCCCCCCGGCCGACCCACTAGCAACCCGAGTCTGCTCCTGAACCCAGGTCGATGGCATGGAGCGAGGTGTGGCATCCAGCGCCTCAACCATCAGCGCCACCGGGCCAACAATATGATAGTTTTTATGTGTAACCACATTTTGTATGTGGTACAATTTGCCAACAAAACATCACAGTTAATTTAGGATAAATGGTTATTTATTTTGTTTATGTCAGCATTTTTATAGTAAAAAATTATGAATTATTCATATATGTAGAGGAAGATAAGTCAATATTAAAACTCACAGAGAAATGGTCACTATTGGACAGTGGTGGTCAGCATTACAGTGTGATATGCTCAAATTAGGGGTACCCAGGGCAAGATCCAGAATGTTGTTTCCTCTGGTTGGTTCTGACACATATTGATACAGCACTAGCTGCGCATACACAGACAAACATATCTTACTAGAAAGACAAACAGCTAACTGATTTCCCCAACCAATATTCCAAAAATTTAAATCCCCCATACAGTAACAGAAACATCACCAATTTTACAGGTTCGCTCCATTTCTTCTATGATGTGTTTGGTTCCCTCATGTGATATATCAGGAGGGCGGTAACAAAGTCTTATGGTAAAAGTGTCTGAGGGGTTAGGAGATACTTTGACCCACAGTGTTTCAGAATCAAAATATTTGTCAATTTTACTGTTTGAAATATCTGTAGATTTGAAGGCATCATTAATAAAAAAGGCAATACCCCTGCCATGTTTATCACTTCAATTCATAAAAAAAAGGATCATAACCACAGATATTCCTGTCCCAAACATAGCTGTCAGTCCACAACATTTCTGTAATCCCTATTATATTTGGTCCATCGTGTATCACTTGTGATATCAGTTCCTTGAGTTTATTGTTTAAACTTCTGGCATTAAACAGACAACATTTAATCCCTCTATAGTTTTCCCTGTGCATCTGCATATTATTGTTAACTAATGAGAAATGTTTTGAGTTGACAGTCTGACTAGTAGTTCCCCCATTTGAATTAGTTTAAATGTAGCTGTTCCAAGACTTGTTTTAGAGCATTCCCCAGTGCTCTTGCCCCTGTTTTATTTAAATGTAAATCATCCTTAGCAAGTGATGATTTATCATCCTTAAACAAGTTTCAGGTGTCAATAAATAAAATGTTTTCATTTTTGTACCAATTAGCAAGTCTTATATTGATTTGTTTGATAGTGCAGTTTTTCTCAGTATGGGCACATGGAACTGGCAAAATGCTGGACATTGCTTTGTAGCCTTTTTGTTTACAAGTTTGGCTAATAAAAGCAAGTCATGATAGATATCCTTCTCATGATGTTTGCTGACATTATTGGTGCCCACATGTATTATTACTGAAGAGTTAACCTCTTTTACTAAATCATGAATTCTTAGCTTAGCATCCTCAGTTTTAACACCGGGGAGACAAATAATGGATGCACTGACTTTATCGTCTCTGCAAATATGTGAATCTGCATACCAAACCAAAGAATTACCAATGACCACCTTCTGTTGCATCCCTACTTGTTTAGTGGGAGTATTTTGGTTTGTATTATTTGAAACATTACTCTCTTTTGACTGCCTGTTTACCAATGTAACTGCACTCTATAAAGGTTCCTGCTGTAGATGGAATATCTATTTGACAGCGGTAGTTCATTATTACTTATTATACAAAGGGAAAGAAAATACTGGTTCCTGATTGGCTGGCTAGCACAATTTACAATGTGTAAATCCTGCCATCACCCCACAGGAAGAAGTGCCAGCCAAGCATGGTACCAGACTTCAAAACTGCTGGCCGCCATTTTGTTTTATCATGGTAACCGGAATGCGCAAAACTCAAAATAAAAAAATAAAACCTTCTCTCTTCTACTTTTCTATATTGTATAATCACAATATACCATGAGCGGCTTTGGGTGATGGCAGGATTTACCCATGCCTGGTATGGTTTCTTCACTCAGCCAGTGGTGTCGTGAGCACACCATCACACCAGGAGTGGGTTAATCCTGCCATCACTCACAGCCACTCATGGTATATTGCTTAAATGTCTTCCTTCCTTTTTTGTAATTGAGATTTTGTACAATTATCCAATTGTTAGTCTGCTCTTGGGTATTGGACTCCTTCCCCCATTTTGGAGACTGTGCTAAATGATCAGGTAAACCTGATTCACCACTATTTACTTGCACTTTCCTTTTGTTTTGAACCATTTGTATGTTAACTGTATTGCTGATTAAATGTTTTAACTGCTCCTTGGTGCTATCAAGTTCCTCTGATAGCTTTTAAATATTAGTGCATTTCTCACAAATAAAACAGTGGACAATTAGATTATCAGTAACATTTAGAACATACATTTTACACCGTGTGCACATTTTAATTGATCCATCATGACAAAGAATCTCCAAAACATCAATTGATAGGCAGTAACTTATTTTTTTTGTTTTGATAGAAAAGCTCATAGTAAGTTGATATAAGTGAAAGACAAATAATGCATAGTGTGCACTGTTCAGACTTGAAACACAGTGATCTAACAAGTGTAATAAATAAATAAATATAAATAATCAACAGCTAGGCCCCACCATAACCATAAAGTGCACAGCCAAATGCTTATGGTGAGGACTTTGGGTGAATAACTACTGGTAATTCACACAGGGATCCTAGCTATGTAGAGTATTAGTTTAAATGTCCCAAGCAAATAGAAGTAGAACATTTATGAACCTTTGCCCCAGCATATGATTGCAAACTTGGACCAATCTCTGGTCCTCTAGAGCCCGTCAACCCTGCTGGATATGCCAGACACGTGTGCCTTGATATGTTCTTGTCTCAGCATGCGTTGTTTCCATGTGCACCTCCCTCATGTGCTAGCTCTGCTCACTTTGGGGCTTGATTTCCCTTTTGCACTGAAACAGTACTATGTATAGTTCACAGAGCAACTGGGAAACTACAAGTCCCACCACCCTGTTTGCTCTATCATAGCTACTGACTACAGCACAACAGGCCCCCCGAGCAAATATCTATTGCTCGTTTGCACATACACTTGCAGATGTTTTGTTCAAAAGCAGTATAACAGGCATATAAGCCTCATGCACAAAACGTTATGGTTCTACATGGCCCTGCTCATTATGGGGCTTGATTTATGCCCCGTGGAGGTCAGATGACCAGCTGCACTGTCCCAAGTAGCATACAAAGTTAAAAGAATAAATGATGAAAACAAGGAGTAAATTCCATCAGTAAAGTGCTCTGCAGGCTAGCCTGTCTAAAATGTTTGTGGTTTATTTACTGACACCATGAGTTCCCTGGTGCACTGAAACAGTATGCTGTATAGATCCCGGAGGGACTGGGAAACTACAAGTCCCACCACCCTGTTTGCTGTATCATAGCTACTGACAACAGCACAACAGGTCCCCTGAGCTAATATCTATTGCTCATTTGCACATACACTTATAGACATTTTGTTCAACAGCAGTATGACAGGTGTATAAGCCTCACACACAAGAGATTATGCTAATGCTAATGAAAGTAAGATTTATTGAGTATCTTGGATCCAGTGGATTGTAGGACTACAGACAACATGGATTTATGGGGTGGGATCATGCTAATCTAATAGATTTATTTTACTGGGTGACCAGGGAAATTGGTCAGGGTAGGGTGGCAGATGTGTGACTCTAGAAAGGCCTTCAAGATGGTGACACATAGAAGGCTGATTAAGAAGTTGACCAACCTAGGAGTGGGATCCATAGTGGTAAACTATGTTACAAACTGGTTAAGGATAGCAGTCAGAAAGTGGTGGTTTGCAGCACTTATTCCAAGGAGGGATGTGTGACCAGTGGGGTACCACAGTGCTTGGTATTGCAACCACTCCTCTTCAATATCTTCATAGGGGACATTGCAGAAGAGCTGGAAGGGAAGGTATGCTATTTTGCAGAGGATGTCAAAGTCTGCAATAGGGTGGGCACTCAGGAAAGGATAGAAAAATGTGCAGAGATCTTGGGAAACTCAAGGAATGGTCAAAAACATGGCAGTTGGGGTTTAATGCCAAAATGTGCAAAATAATGCACCTAGAGCATAGACACCCCAGTGCAGAGTACAGGATGGGGGAAGGTACTAGCAGTCACTAGACAACAATGGATCTTGGGGTTATCATATTTAAGGATCTCAAGGTGGCAGGACAATGTGACAAGGCATTTGATAAGGCTAGTGGGATGCTGGGTTGCATAGGGATGGGTATTTCCAGCAAGTGAATGTAACTGATGATGATGATGCCTTTATATCACTCGCTGGTACAGCCACACCTGGAGTACTGTGCTTAGTCTTGGAAACCACACCTCAGAAAGGACATAGACAAGGCAGAGGTGGTCCACATGAGGGCAAATAAAATGGTGCCTGGTTTGAATGAGAAGCCCTATGAGGCTAGATTGAGGAATCAAAACATATACACCTGGAAGAGAGGAGAAAGAGAGGTGATGTGATAGAGAATAAGTATCGCATGGGCATAAGCAGGGTATAGGAGGGGAGTCTCTTTAAAAAGGGAATAAACACCAGGGCTGGGGACATGCAATGAAGCTGGGGGGATTCAAGAGTGATGTGAAGAAATATTTCTTCACTGAAAGGATAGCGGATGTCTGGAATAGACTGCCAGCAGATGTGGTGGAGGATAGAACAGTGGGGGGCTTCAAGCATGCATGTGACAGACATGGGGTATATTAGATAGGAAGCAGGTATGTTGGAGCCTCAAGAGAGACCAGATAGGTTCTGCGAAGACAGAATAGGCAGAGAACATCTGGGCAGACTAGATGGGCTAAGCGATCCTTTTCTGCTGTTAAATTCTATGTTTCTATGTTTCTACTGGGGACAGGGTGGAACAATGCATTTCCCTGCTGAAAGGGGACAGTGGTTGTTACTATCCATGCCCTCAGCAGGGATTTATTGCCATTGAAACAGCTTGTGTGGAATAAAGGGTGTGGGAGAGCATAATGTGGCTGTAGCTTTTGGTGGGAAAGATAACAGTAGAGAAGTGAAGGGCTAGCCAGCCCAGACAATGGAAGGGGTGTCACAACCCAGGAGCTTCACTGAAGGGTGAAAAGTCAACATAGTGCCCTAGGCCAGGGTGCTGGCTGAAGGGATGTTCATATGCATGCTAGCATTATGGCTGGATACACAGGTTACTGATATGCTCCCAATGGGATGGATCAAGGAGCTGGATCATCAAGGTGTCTGGCCCATTACAATGGGCTACTGGAGAGTAGTTCCTGATGTGAGCTCCAACCTGAGACTGAAGTGCTTGGCTGCCCTGAACCCTGCAGTAAAATATGTGTGTGTGTGTGGGGGGGGGGGGGTCACATAGATTTGGAGCCTGGCATGGATAGGAGAGGACCTGACAAGTTGTGTCTGGCCTGAGGATCAGAGGAGGTAATTGAATCCAGGGCTCTAGCTGGCAAACTGCACAGGGATCCTAGGAAGGAAAGTGAGTTCCAGAATGTACACCCTCAAGGAGTGCTACCTAATAGTCTGTATAGCCTGATGAGGATTCTTAAGAAGTAAGGTTATGTTTATGGCTAGGGGGCACATTTTCATGTAGGCTAGATAGCCGTGTCATCTCAGAACATTGAAAGGATGGGTATGACTGAAGGCCAGAGCTATATTCTAGGTTGTTAAACAGAGAATCTCCAAGAAACAGGTGGGAAATTAACTCTGAGAGTGCGGGGATGATCCCCAAAGTTGACATAAAACTGGGCAGTCATGGCCATACAAGCAGGCATTCCCCAGAGGGGTTGGGTTTAAGATGCCGCAGTCAAAGCAGAGTTACAACTGTGTCATCATTGTCATACATGCAGGGATCATTGGAAGAGTCAGGTTGCAATTAAATGGAAAGTCCTCTATTTTCGGTATACCTGTGTAGTTTGTAAGCATGAACAATGATTCCTTGTTTTGCATGCACCTAATGTCTTCCTAATTTAAATATAAATGAGGTTGCTTTACTCTGTTTTGCCTTAGTGTGAAAATCTGTTTATCTCCATTCCAAAGGTGAAGACTCCACTCGTGCAAGGCATCATGGGAATAGATGATGCATACATGCACAAGCCAGCAGAAATTATATTCTCATTCAGTTCTGTTGCATATCTTGTGAAGTCCTGTATTCTCTAAAAGCATTTATTTTTAACTCAGATAATAAACTATAGAAAACAGCAGGGCACTTACCATGCCTTGAAAAGTTTCATGGCCAACATAAGACAAGAACATGGGGACTGCAGAGGAAAGCAACAGCATTGACTAATACGGTGTAACTACTGGAGGATTTAGCACCAAAGCATCATAAAATTCCAGGATGCCTTACATGAGTCAGGTCATGACCTTTGCAATGGAGTCAAGCAGCTTTTCACACATGACTTAAGTATCTTCATTTACATTTAAATCCTGATAAAATTAGGAGGATGCAACAGAGGCAATCATTGTGTATGCCTACAAACTACACAGGGAAACAGAATAAAAGGTTGAGGGACTTTCACTTTAAGGGACTTTGGATGCCTATGCTAGAAGTGCTACTTATTAATTTTTGGGTGCCTTGTTTCAAGGGCATGGAGCAAGTATGCATGTGAGGAACCACGATTCCCAGTGCAGTAGGTAAGTTGGGCCCAGGAAAGTGCCTTACTCACTGGCTATGCTGGGGGAAACAGGGACTGGGAAAGTCCAGGATAAATGTAACATGTCAGGCTGTGGCTAAGGTGTGGATGTGAGGAATACTCATTGGAGTACCATATTTAATTGTATAGACAGTGAACTTGTCAGTTCTATGTGATCAGTTGAATTAACTGTTGTGCCCCATATGCTAACTGCCTCTATTAAAGGAGACTAGCCTGTCTCTGAGTGTGTATTTCCACCAAGCAGGGCTGGCGTTAAGCACCCACAAGACCTGCAGCTGTGGGGGGCCCACATGTAGCTGGGGTCCCCCCCACACACTAACATCAGCAGGCATACACAGTTGGGGATTCAGTCCTGAGCATGAGGGTGCACGCCACCTCCTTTGGTGAGAGGAGCACCTTTGATGAGCTGCAAATTGCTGAGCCACAAACTAGTCATCAATGACAGACTCAGAGGCTGCTATTGATTTAGCTGTGGGGCTTGCATATCATCTTCAGTCAGTCTGTGATGTAGGTGGCTGGTGGGCCATTCAAAAACTGATCCAAGAGCAGCACTCAATCTCTTTTGCACTTGTACTCCAAACGAGTGGGTTACTTACTGCTGCCTGGTGACCTTTGGCATCAGACCATGATTTAGCATTCTCTCCTGCTGGAGTGAGCTTGGTAGCGTGTTTGTGACTTGGCAAGATTGAGATTGAAGGAGCTTCAGACACAGTGGCATGTTGACAGAAGAATCCTAGCTTTGGACCAGTACAAAACTCCAACTGGTAAGTTAATTAAATTTTCATATTGACAAATGTGACCCCTGGGGTGCCGCTGTGCCAGGCCAGACTGAAGCCTTTATGTTGGGCACTGACACCCTCTTTAAGCTCTGAGCCCCACAGATCACAATTTTGCTATCCACAGTAAAAACAACATTACTTACTGTGTTGTGCCTGCTCACCCGGCTGTTGCAATGTAATCAATCTGCACTGAGGAACTCCCAGTTGTGACCAGAGTCAATACAAAACTAAAAGATAAAAGACTCTTCTTACTAGTTCCGTGAAAGTGAACCTTGCCCTCTAGCTGATGTTCCTGACACAATTAGTTCCGTGGGTGCCCCCTTCTGCTTGTCAACCTCACTACAGCAGCTTCAGAAAGGCAACCTAAGAACTGGTTAAAAATAATAATAATCATGATAATAATCATCTCTCAAAACTTTGCGAGAGGATGCGATGAGAATCATCTGAGTAACCATGCCCACTGATGTTGTGTTCCTGTGTACAGCAGTACAGTATGACCACCTAGCTGGTGTGCCCTCTCTGTAGCAAGTACTGGAGAGGAGGACCCAGAATCTAAGCACCATTGGCCACCCTTGACCACAGCATTACAGTCATCAGGAGGCCAGGCCTGTTTAGTACAGTGAGAATGTTTTTGTTAATTTGCTCTGTTGCTATATGTAGGCCCATTTTTTGTTGTTTTAAATGTTTGCTCTGCTGCTGTTTATGTAGGTCTGTGGCATTTCCAGGTGGGGCTCATATGGTTTGAATGAACCCCCCTCCTTATGCCAGAGCACTGCAGTTGCTTGTGACTTGAATCTCCCTGCCTTTTAGTCTCTGATTGTATTTTTTTTTTGCAGCAAGTTTGAAAAGCATTGATGGGGCAGGCTGGGGCTGGAAGAAGTGTGCACACTAAATCCTCTTTTTTGTGTGTGTGTGGGGGTGCAGGGCAAACTTCCTTCCTTTATTTCAGTATTCCCTGCAGATGGTGGGGTGTCTTGGATTCAAAGGCTCAGACTGGGGGACCCAGCAGCTGTCCCTATTAGGCAGTGAGTCATGAAGTAGGCAGCTGCGGGGTAGTAACATGCCCCCAGGGAAAGATCTGCAAGAAGTGGTCTGGGCGAGCCATGTGTGGCCAGTACCAATGTCAAAGAGAAAAGGGAAACAGAAGGAGAGTGCCATGGCACCCTAACTTCAGGGGGAGGGATCCATTCCACCACATGGAACCATGGAGAAGGGGGAGGACTCCAACAGCCCACAATGTTCAGCAAGATCGAGAAAGCAGGTAAAGACTCTTGGGTTGCAGCGGTGAGCAGGAAAGGCTGGGGATGTGAAGAGGAGGGATGCCTGAGAAAGGTCCTGCTATAATAATGGGGAAGGGGCAGAGCAAGACAGGCCGCAGCTTATCTGAAATGTCAAGAGACGGACA
This sequence comes from Neoceratodus forsteri, assembly GCA_016271365.2. Lineage (NCBI taxonomy): Eukaryota > Metazoa > Chordata > Ceratodontiformes > Ceratodontidae > Neoceratodus > Neoceratodus forsteri. The sequence continues at coordinate 519,357,307 of CM028137.1, forward strand.
TGCCTTCATTTGTTCAGGCCTCTCCAAGTTACTCTGTACATAGGATCGCAGGGCGTTCATATGTTGGGATGGTCTGAGGGGTGGGAAGGAGGTAGAGGGGGCTGCCCTGTAGAGGGGATTGCCTGCATTACTTTCTGCCCTTGTTTGTCTTCTAGGTTACAAGGCTGCTGCAGCTTGTGTAGTTTTTAAGTGAAAACAATCTGTTTTTCTTTAGCAGCCACAGGCAACAGTTTTGGATTTGAAGAGAGAGAGAGAGAGGTACTGCACCTTAGCTTTGACCTTAAGCAAAAAATAATAAAAAAAGAGTGCCAGAACATTATCTCTCTGTGTCTGTCTCAGAGTCTCTCCTAAATCTCATTATATGTATAGTAAAATAAAAGTCAGTGAAGGAGATTGTAGCTGTTTTCTATGACATGGCAAACCAGAATAACTCAACCAGTGAAAAGTATTGGCAGTCTGATGGATGAGTGCAGTCTGGCTTCATCTTACTGTTTTCAGATTTAGTTATAAGGAGCAGTATGGACTGATATCACTTTTCTTTAGAGGCTTTCTCCATTCAAGATTTTCCATAGGTTTGTTGTAATGTGCTCTTTGTGATGACTAGGATGTGTGTGCATCAGAATTTAGTACGGCTGGTAGTATAGTCTAGAGGTTAGAGTACTGAGCTGTGAATGACCTTCGTACATCCAGCAGACCTGGGTTTGATTCCCAGAACCTCCACTTGCATTCTGTCTGACTCTGGGTAAGTCACTTAACCACTCCATTGCTCCCAGGTCACCACTGAAAACAGACACTTGTTACTGTATCTGGTTACCAAAGAATAAAATACATTTCTCATTGCTAGTAATCTGTGACTACTAATATAGCCATTTGAAAGATACAACACCTGAGAATTTTAATAGTTATTGTTTTCTTGTTTGGAATTGACATTTCTTATAACAGTGTGTATGTATGCAAGTATAGTATGATGTATGGTATATGCATCAGCTATTCCTTAAACACCTGCAGTATGTCTATGAGCATTATGCATTATATTGTGTGTTTGGTCCATCTTAAACACACATTACAAATAGGTAGTTTTTTTTTAAATGCGTTTGATAATTTTCATTAAATCTGCAGCTAACACAGTCCTGTGGCCCCCTTGTCTTTACTGTTTCTCAAAGCATCCTTTGATTTGATTACATCTAAGTTGTCTAGTAAGAAGTGCAGGGGCAGGGTATTACTCAATGCTAGTTCTTGCGGGTTGAGAACTTGAGGTTAGGCCAGTCCTTTCAACTGAGCACATTTCCTAGCTTCTCTCCATCACAGTGCAGTGGCAAGTTGTCTTGGCAGGGATGGGAGGAAAGCTGAGGGAAATGCCTGGTTGTTCTAGCAGAACAACCAGATAGCTCCCTCAGAATCACTATATCCCTGTGAGGCAGCCATTACTGTTTGCAGCTGCTCTGTGAGGGAAATGGAACTAGGATAATTTTTTTGAGGGGGTAATCAACACTTTGCTCCTGAAACTGGGCCTAAAATGCACCAAAATGCATCATTTTACATATTACATTTTCAAAATTTCAAGGGGGGGGGCGCATGCCCCTGGACCCCCCTGGAGAGGTTTGTTTTTTCAGGCCAAGAGCGAGTGTATGCATATTTTAATTTCATAAAATTTGAGTAAAACATGAACTATGTGTAAAAAGATAACTTGGTGGGGCCCCTATCATTAATTTTGCTGGGGGCCCCCTTAATCCTAAAACCGGCTCTGTCACCAAGTATAGTGTTTGCCTCAGCAGATCCCAGTTGAAGGAAACAGGGTTAGCCTTTCAAAATGTGAGATTGTTTGCAAGGGGCTCCTGGTGAGCTGAAACCATCAAAATACTCCTAGACGCAGGAGTACCCTGGGCCATCCCCCCCCCAGACACAGTCAGGTTAGTAGGCGACCTGAATGAAAGTTAGGGCTTGCAGCTGACCAAATGTTTTGAATGTCACTGAAGGCCCATGCCTTCAGGAAATAAGCTAATTATTCATCAGCATTTCCTGGAAGCTCAGGTCATGGGATCTTGCCTGCTTGTTGGCGGCTTTGTTTACTGCTACTGTAGCTGCAGTCCCTGAGAGCTGCAAAACATCCTACACTGGTACAGATTCAGAAGCTCATATCAGGAAAAGGATAGACTTGTTATATAAATACTGTTTCTAAGACTGATTAATGTTCACTTAATATAAACAAATACTAAGACCCTCTCAAACGATTCTGTGCTCAAAGTCTCTCTACCATAGTAAGCAAGGTATTGCTACAGTTTGGCACCTGGCCAGAAACCTGATTTATAACTTGCAGAAATAGTAATGCATTTCTCAGTTATCATAACACTAAATTGGCTTGCTTCTTTTTGGCCCAGGCTGCCAAAAGTATGAGGTGAGGGTGATTCTTTATGAATTTCATGTACAATTCAAGATTTTGAAAGCAGCTAATTGTGACTGTTAAGTCCGTATGTATCCAGGCTGCAGGAGCTTGATTGCTGTGCAGAGCATCAAGCCCTGATTAGCTTTTGGGGGCTGTTTGAGTAATTACATGATGTTTGTGACGTTTACAAAAATATGCACAGTGAAGCAGAGAAGAGAAGAGAAAGGACTGTGCAGCAGCAGCTGTCTATTTTAAAAATTGTACTGAAAAAGATCCCTTTCAGCCATTTCAAACGCAGAGCTACTGTCTAGTTATTCTGCAGTAACTGTACAGTAGACTATAATAGAGTTATGCTAATCCCTGCATTCTGATTGGCTTACACACAAACACACTACTGCTCACTGTCAACAAACAGTCACTAACCTGAAAAGTAATAATGGCATAAGTAAGCTCATTTTCACTTCCACTGTCTGAGTCTATCATCAAATAATTTTTTCTTTCTAATTAAAATGCCTTTTCAGTATAGCAACTCTAAGTAATAGCTATAGTGATGTGGGTTAAACTTGGTAATAACCACATTTGTTACTTCATAAACACCGCTTCACATTTTATGTAGTTTCATATGCAACTATTACCTTCTAAATGCCACCACCATAGTTATTGCATAATAATTAGCTAATTCATAGTTGCTTAAAAAAATACACTGAATGTAACTCCTGTTAGAAAGCCTGTTCTTTTAAGAGTGTCTACAGACTTCTATGCATGAATTGTTCTATGCCTGTGGAGGACTAGGTCAGCTGGTCTAACTTGGCATTCCATGGGGGAGCAGTCAGCAGCCTGAGATGAAGGGCACAGGTTGGTGACTGTCAGCTGGTGGGAGGTGCGCTCAGGCACACAGTGCCTGCTCTTAAGTGCTGAAGTTTCTGTCTTAGAGTCTGTGACAGTTAAGTACTGTGTCGTTGCAGCTGTCACTTAAAAGTACCCTTGAAAGGGGGTGCCCCATACGCTAGCAAGAGAAAAGTATCAAAGGGAATAGATTGAGTGCTGAGGAGAAAATGAAAGATCTGTCACAATGGACACTGAGATGAAAGTTATGCTGTCTGACATTTGAAAGAGGCTGTATTGGCACCACCGGTACCCCACCGGCCTGAGGCATGATAGGAGCTTGAACCATTTAGCGAAGAGGATTTGCACCATAGGGCCTAAGTATTCTCTCCAGAGTGTGCCTGATGGGTGGTCTGTGCTCAGATACTGTGAGGAACTCCTTCTGGTCATTTTGTGACAATTTCCCTGAGTGTGCCTGACAGCCGAGCAGCGCCCAGAGACTCAGGGAGCCTCTTTTCATGTGAAGTCCTGACAAGACAGGGAAGCTCTCTTCAAGCTCGAAGTGTCAGAAATTGAGGGTGTGTTGTCACCTTTGAAACACGGTGATGTCTATTTTCAACTCCCTGTGTGGGTGAGCAGAAGAAAGAGTGCCTAGGAGATCCACATTCATGCTGCTTGGAACATGGACCCCAGTAGAACTGACTGTTTGCCTTCAACAGGGCCAGTAAACCAATGACTTGTACCCCACTTAGGTTGCTTGCAGCCCCCTGGGATGCCTGGACATACACCAATGCTTGATTACCTACAGATTTTTGAAAGGCCCATGGCTTAGAGGAGAGGAAGAACATGAAATGTATTGACATGTCTGGTTTTACCATCTGAGCTCATAAGATGGAAGAATAAAAGGATCCTAATTCTTGTTTTACCCCTGTTGAACATTCGATGTTGTCCTCTGTCCCTGTTCTGCTAACTCCCTTAATTTGCAGCTTTGATTGCCTGCTGAGTGTTGCTGGTGCCCCGGAGGTCATGTTTCTGCCTGGAAGGTCAAGTAAGTGCAAGTTAGTGGTTGTGTGGGTTCCCTCCCTGTAAATGCTGTTGCCATCATATTTACCCCAGATCAGGGAGGAGGGCTTATATGAATAGTTTGCTTATGATTCACAGAAAACACATTGTTTTGCATATATTTATAAAATCTTGACCCATGCTTAATCACACAGTGGTTGGAGAGCTGCTTGCCAAGCTGCCTGCCTGGGTCTGAGTCCTGCATCTGAGTTACCACTGCAGGCTGGCAGAGGTATTTCCAGTATTCTCAGGGGTGATCGCTACCTCTGGGCTATATTGCTTTCTGTTTTCCCCATGGTGTTCAAAGGAGTTCAGTGCAGGGGTGGGGTTACAGGAGTGTGCCAGGCATAGTGCTGTATGTGGATCCAGGGATGCCTTCAGGGGATTTAACTTCATGGCAGAGGAGCAGTAGGCTCAGGCACCAAAAGAGGCTGAAGCAGGCCTAAAAGCCCCCAAAGACACAGACAGAAGCAGCCAGGATGACCATGCACAAAGCAGGAGGGAAGATGCCTGCAGGCAGCCACGCAGCTACATGGTACCGAGGGGTGGGACTGAACAGAGCCACCATGTGGCGGGCAAACAAAAATCCAAGCATAACGGGGCACTTGGACATGTTCCATTTTAGCTGTGTGGAGAGGGGACGTGGTGTATGTCATCCGCTGCCCCACCGAATCAGAGACAAAGCTCTTACAATAAGTGATGTGCCAAAAGTAGCAGCAAAAATCACCAGGAATTTGATAAATAGCTTGCCAAAAGAATGTATTTGAACAAACAGCAGTGTGAGTAGAACCGGGTACTCCAAATACTTATTATGATCTGCTTGCAATGCTATTTGTTCAAATAATTTTGGCATTTCTGTGTACAAAAACCCCTTTCTTGGAGGTGCTTCCTTCTGATTTGCTGCTGCCATGAGAAGGTGTGTCCTGAGGCCTTGAAAGCCTCCTGACTGGATCCCCATAGTGCGGACAAACTGATGACCTCTAGCCCCTTCCCATACCCCTGTGGGGCCTCAGGGTCTCAAAGATGGCATCTTCCATGCCCTCAGGGCTAATTTATATTATCTATAATACCACTAACCCGCAACATGGCTTCCAGCCATCATCGTGTGTCTCTTGGCACTTCGACAAACTGCGCTGGCTGGTTTACTTGATATTTATTTGCTTTGTCATTTGTTAGGGTCAGGCGGGTGTAAGAGCATTTGTGGGCATTGTCAGTGCTCTGCTCCAGTGTGCTACTCACTTTATGTGCTCCCTGCTAGCTTTCTGGCAGGGAACCAAGTTTTTTATTTTCTCCAGTCCCTAAGCATGGGGTAGAGAGCTTGATCTTGGTCCTCCTCAGCAACTTGGGCCACAATTATACTTGCACTCCAGTCTGTGCTAAGAAAAAAAAACATGCAGCCCCTGTTACTGCCTGGTCCTTTTTCCAGTTTTGGGGGGACCAGATGCATGTACAGTATGCTGTGCAGTGCATTGGCCTTGAAGATTCACCTGCAGTGGCCACTTGGGTGAGGAGGAGGGGTGCATTCTGAGGCAGGGAGCCAAATAAGATAAGTCCTGTTTTGGAGGGAGTTACATTAATATAGTTACTGGTGAGCCTATTTATCAGTTCAGTTACGAGTGCTCTCAAACGCTGTAATAACCTGAAATCGGGTTACGACGGCGTTCACTAAACATTTTTTCACCTCCAGTGTCCATTGTCTGCCACTCAAGTGTACCAAGCCACTTCATTGACTCGCGGTCTGCTTGTGGACGGGCTGAGCAGTATTTCAAAAATGGCGGCTCGGTTTTCGGTTTACCGAAGAGCTACTTTTGTTTACTTTCCTCTCTATTTTTATATTATTTATTTATTCTTTATCTGATTGATACTGCCTTTCAAACACAAAAGAAATATCTGGTTGATCCCGTTCCCCTGGATCGGTAAACGCGTTGACTCCAATTGAAATCCTGGATGATCCCGGTACGAGTCGCGGCTGACACTTAAAAGAAAAAAAAAGTAAGTCTGAGTGAGCGAGGGAGAAAGGGAAAGTGTGTGTGTGTGTCTGTAGGTAGGGGACAGGCTGAGACACTGTGCAAACTCTTTGTACTAGTAATTATAAAAAATAAAGGATAGGCAACTGTGTTTTTATGGATTTTATTTTACACACCCTCGGTGTGTGATGACCTCATAAACCTTGGGTGTGTAAAAAAATATCCATAACACACAGTTGCCTATCCATGATTTTCTATATAAATATCTCACCAGAACCCCCCAAATTCCTACAGGTTGCATAATTTTGATAGAATTTAATGGAATTCAGTGGGTAGTATGCATTCTGCAATGGAAATTTGTGGAAGCAAAACCGCATTGTTTCGAAGGAACCAGAGTACAGACTGTATAGTTAAAAAAAGTTTTAAAAATGTAAGATTTAAGCTGGCCCAGTAGCATAGAAGGCTGATGCACTGTGCGTCTTACCTCGTGCCATGCCAGTGACCCAAATTCAGGAACAAGCTCAAGTCACAGGAGTCACCTGGGAAGGAGGGCTGGGACAGGACTGAGTGGCCACCTGGCAGCTCTCTTCTTCTGGAGTGGGGTGGTGTACCATCTCAGTTCTTGGCTGCCACCAAATGGAGGCCTGGTAGTAGTACCAATGCATGAGCAGCAGACAAGCATCAGAGGAAGGGGAAGCCACTGTTCTGGGGCACATATACACTTCCACACACATGTGTAACCTGAGAGTGCCACGGATAGGGAAGGGAGAAATTGAGGAAAAACATGGCACGGCAAGCATCAGTGATGCTCTGCACACCGAGCCCCCACCCACCTTACCACCAGGACAAACCTGCAGGCCTACTGGATTATGACTTTGGGGAAGGACAGCTCTCATCCTCCAGGCTCTGCCACGGGGGGATTCCATTGGGGTACCAATCTGGAAGGTAAGCTTGGGGAGGTGGTAGATGGTAGGTTCCAGTGGTGTGGGGCAGAAGGGAGTCTAAGTTTGCCTTGGCAAGGGAGCATAAACAGGATATGAAAAAAATGTATATAAGATTTAGACACAATTCTTCAGATAATCATTCCTTCTAAACAATCAGAGGAAGAAAGAAATGTAATGGTGCTCGACATAATCAAGACCTTCGATCTTCTTCATGACAGTACATGTTTCCTTATTTACTGAAATGGAGTATTTAACATTTTTTACAATTCTGTATAAAAGTGATTTACAGTGCTCCAAGGGCTAAACATACATATATACATATATATATATATATATATATATATATATATATATATATATATATATATATATATATATAATGCAGTACAACAGGGATGTCCCTGTCCCTAGTTCTTTTATTTTATGTTTAAAACTGCTTCTCAATGCCATCAGACAGACTTCTATGAGTCATGGTATAACACTAGTACCTGAGAAGGTGAAAATTGAGTGTTTATGATGATATCATGCTACCTTTCAAAATCTAATATCTTGGTTCCTGCTCCCTTACAGGAAATTGACAAATTTTCCAAATTTTCAGGTTATGAATTACATCAGTCTAAGACAACCCTTTTACCAATAACTCCACTTTCTTTGAATGCACCATCTATATTATTTACTTATTTTATTTAGTTTTTGTTTACCGGGTAAGTACTCTAGACAAAAATGTTCTATATTTTCAGGCATGACCTGGGAGAGTTACAGGCAGAGGAAACAGCAATTACAGGAGACAATACAGTACAAGATTACATACAAAGGTTAGTAAAAACTTGAGTAACAATTTCAGTCCTTACAGCCGTGCAGGACCACTGAAAACAATGGAGCTAAGCGGAGAATTATGCAACAGTATAGAGGAATGCAATTCATATGACAGTCAAAGTAAAGTGCTTAGAAATCATTGAAGAGGGACATGTTAAGAGGGTGTGCTATAGGTCAGTTACAATTGCATTTGTTAGAGCCCAAGAGGGAGATATGAAGCTCCTGGGAGTGCCGAACAGATGATGGCATGAAGTTCCACAGCCTGGGTGCAGATGAAGCGAAGGCTTGTTCTTCCATTTTCGGAACACATTTAGGTATGCCTAGATGAGACTTTTCTGCAGACCTCAGAGGGTAGGCCTGGGTTGCTAGACATAACATGCAGGCCAGGGTCTCCGGTGTACCAGTTCCAATGATGTTATCTATCATACAGCCAGCAGTGTAGTCGATAGGAGTTTGGAGAGAGCCAGCCCAGGTGTGAGTAGAGTATACAGCGATGTGTGCATCTGGGTACTGACAGGGCAAAACAACATATGCTATTGTAGCATGTGTCCCATTTTTCCAGGACCCTTTTGTTGGCATCCAGGTATGTTATTAATCCAAAGGTTAGGCTAGATCTAAGAACTCCCTGTGCAATGGTCAGTTTAGTGGCAGTGTTAAGAGAAGACCTGATTTTATAGGCCAGCCCCAGCTTCACATTTACTGCTTTGCATGTAGTTGCGATGTGCTGATTAAAATCAAGTGAAGTATCTAGTGTTACTCCTAGATACAGTACATGAAAAACTCGACCATTTCCAGTGGAGAGACATCTGGGCCTAAGATCATAAGAGCAGAAGGACTGGCTTTGATCCTGGGTGCTGAGCCAAATAGCATGGCAACTGTCTTTTTAACATTCAGTAGTAGCTTGTTGTGTGTTAGCCATGTTTGTAGAAAATCAAAATCCATCTTTAGGGTATAATATATGGTGGCAATGTCCTTGGTAGTGGTGTACAAAATCATGTCATCTGCACACAGAATGGTGGAGAAGGAACCAGACATATTTGGCATACAGTTTAAAAATAAAGAGAAAAGCAGTGGACCAAGAATGGATCCTTGAGGGACGTCAACACTGGTGGAGGAGGGATTAGATTTGCATTAATCTATTTACACAAATTGTTTTCATTCAGTGAGGTAGCTGTCGAACCAGGAAGTAGAGGCCTAAGAGAAACCAACTGTAGACAGTTTTGATAGTAGCAAGGGATGGTCTGACAGGTCAAATGATTTTGTTAAGTCTACAGAAACTGCCCCTATGTGCAAGCCCTTGTTCATGGCTATTTTCATGTTGTTGGTAAATTTGATTAGTGCCGTGGTTGTACTATGATCCTTCCAGAATCCATGTTGTGCAGGAGAAATGACCTGGCTGGGAAAGGGATCAGAGCAGTGCAGGAGGAGTTTGAGGAGTTGGGGAGGGGCCATAGACAAGTAGAATGCGTGGTAACCTTCTCGGAAGTGCTGCATGTCTATGGTATGGGTGAGGCTAGGGTGCTCCGCACCATGGAATTCAATCAGTGGTTGAAAAACTGGTGCAGAACTCAGGGTTTTGGCTTCACTGGGGACTGGGGGTCCACCTGAAGGGATGCAGGCCTATACTGGCATGATGGTCTGCATCTGTCCAGGAGGGGAGCAAGGATCCTAGGTGATAGGTTTAAATGCTTCATTGGCAAGCATTTAAACTAGCCAAGGGAGGAGGCACTAAAAAGGAGAAGGGAAATCCTAGCCCCCCCCAAAAATCCAGGGTAGTAGACACCAAGATAAAGAAGTCGATAGGGAGAAGGGCAGGGGTAAATGGAGAAAAAGACAAAAGCAGTAAGGACAGGGATGGGGCAAAAAGGGGTAAGGCCATCAAAAAATGGAGGCTAATGAGTTCCAATGCTTGTAGTCTAGGTAACAAGCTCCCTTAACTGGTGGCCTTGATGGAAGAGGGATGCCTGGATATCGTGGCAGTCACAGAAACATAGTACACAGAGAACCATGACTGGGATGTCAACATACCAGGGTATACAGTTTACAGGAGGGACAGGGAGGGTAGTAGAAGAGGAGGAGTAGCTCTCTATGTAAGGGAAGGGATCAAAGCAATGGAACTAAAGGGTAGACAGCGAGGTGAGGAGGCACTGTGGATCACCCTGGGGACTGTAAATGGCACCACAATCTGCACAGGGGTTGTATACAGACCCCCATCTCAGGAGGAGAAAATGATAGAAGGTATCCTTAGGCTGGCAGAGAAAGGGGCGATATTGATGATGGGGGACCTGAATATGCCAGATGTTAACTGGAGCACATTTGCTGCAGCCACATCCAAGAGCAGGGTCATTCTTGATGCCCTACAGGGAGCATGCCTCAGATAGCTAGTGTTGGAACCCACTCAGGAGGGAGCAGTCTTAGACCTGGTACTCTCAAATGGGGATGGAGAGAGGATCTCAGATGTAGAAGTGGGTAGCCATCTGGGAACAAGTGACCATCAAACTGTGTGGTTCACGATAAACTCAGCTGTAGAGTCAAGTCATACAAAAGCGAAGGTACTGGACTTCAGGAGGGCTGATTTTGTCAAAATGAGAGAGTGCATCAGAAAGGCACTAGCAAACAGGCAAGAAGGAGAGGTGGAGCAACAATGGGGAAACATCAGAACTGCCATCACAGAGGCAACAAGCCTTTGTGTGAAGCAAATAAACAAATCAAAACAAAAGAAAAAACACTATGATTCTCAAAAGAGGTGGCAGGGAAGGTTAGGGAGAAAAATATAGCATTCAGAAAGTATAAGGAAATACAAAAGGAGCAGGACAGAGAACTATACCAGTTAAAGCAGAAGGAAGCTGGAAGGCAGTCAGAATAGCAAAGGCCCAAACCGAGGAAAAGATAGCCAACTTGGTTAAGAAGGGAGATAAAACCTTTTATAGGTACATTAGGGAACAAAGAAAGACTAAATCAGGGTTACTGAGGCTGAATAAAGAGGAGGGTGGGTGGGCAGAGAGAAACAGTGAAAAAGCAGGGATACTGAGCTAATACTTCTGCTCAGTATTCACAAAGGAAGAGGAGGTATCTAATCCAGTAAATAGAAGCAATCTGGATGGGGGGGGTGGTGGTGTCGATATCAGTCCTGTCACAGAAGAAAGGGTTCTGAAAGAACTCCTAAAACTGAAGGTGGACAAAGCAATGGGACCTGATAAGATTCATCCCAGAATTCTAAAAGAACTAAGGGGAGAACTAGTAACACCATTGACTACCCTTTCTAACAAATCATGGGAGGATGGTGTGGTACATGAGGACTGGAGGAGGGCAGATGTAATTTCCCTTCACAAAAGTGGGAGCAAGACAGAGGCAGGAAACTATATACCTACCAGTTTGAGCTCAGTGGTAGGGATAAATGATGGAATCACTTCTGAAGGAAACATTGTAGAGCACCTAGAGGCCAGTGGGGCACATGAACCAAGGCAGCATGGATTCACAGTGGGAAGGTCATGTCAGATCAATCTAATTGATTTCTTTGACTGGGAGATCAACGTAGTAGACCAGGGAGGGGCTGTGGACATGGCCTACCTAGACTTTAGTAAGGCATCTGACACAGTCCCGCATAAAAGATTAATAAACAGATTAGCCAGCCTGGGAGTGAGTCCCAAGGTGGTAGCCTGGGTAAAATATTGGCTGGACAATAGGACACAGAGGCTAATAGTAAATGGAGTCCACAGTGAAGAAAGGGGGGTTACTAGTGGGCAGAAGGAAGTGGGGAAGGCAGTCAGAATAGCAAAGGCCCAAACTGAGGAAAAGATAGCCAACTCAGTTAGGAAGGGGGATAAAACCTTTTATAAGTACATTAGGGAGCAACGAAAGACTAAATCAGGGCTACTGAGGCTGAATGAAGAGAAAGGTGGTTGGGCAGAGAGCGACAGTGAAAAAGCAGGGATACTGAACAAATACTTCTGCTCAGTATTCACAATGGAAAATGGGGAGATACCTAATCCAGTCAATAGAAGCACTCTGGATAGGGGGGTTGATATTAGTCCTTTCACAGAAGAAGGGGTTCTGAAAGAACTGTTAAAACTGAAGGTGGATAAAGCAATGGGACCTGATGGGATTCACCCCAGAATTCTAAAAGTACTAAGGGAAGAATTACTAACACCACTGACTACCCTTTTTAATAAATCATGGGAGGATGGTGTGGTACCTGAGGACTGGAGGAGGGCAGATGTGATTCCCCTTCACAAAAGTAGGAGCAAGACAGAGGCAGGAAACTATGTACCTTTCAGTTTGACTTCAGTGGTAGGGAAAATGATGGAATCACTTCTGAAGGAAAGAACTGTTCAGTACCTAGAGGTCAGTGGGGCTCAGGACCCAAGGCAGCATGGATTCACAGTGGGAAAGTCATGTCAGACAAATCTAACTGATTTCTTTGACTGGGTGACCAAAGTAGTAGACCATGGGAGGGGCTGTGGACATGGACTACCTAGACTTTAGCAAGGCATTTGACACAGTCCCACACAAAAGAGTAATAAACAAATTAGCCAGCCTGGGAGTGAGTCCCAGGGTGGTAGCCTGAGTAAAATATTGGCTGGACAATAGGACACAGAGGTTAATAGTAAATGGAGTCCACAGTGAAGAAAGGGGGGTTACTAGTGGGGTACCGCGGGGTTCAGTACCGGGTCCAGTCCTTTTTAATGTCTTTATAAGTGACATTGCAGAGGGACTGGAAGGAAAAGCATGTCTCTTTGCAGATGACACAAAGATCTACAACAGGGCTGATACACAAGGTGGGGTGGAAAGGATAAGAAGGGACTTGGCAAGGTTGGAGGAATGGTCAGATGTATGGCAGCTTAGATTCAATGCAAAGAAGTGCAAAGTAATGCACCTGGCAAACAAAAACTCAGAGGAAGAGTACACATTGAGGGGTGAGATACTGACAACAACAAAAATGGAAAGGGACCGGGGGGTAGTTATATCAGATGACCTAAAGGTGGGCAAGCAATGTGAGAAGGCAGTAAGGAGGGTTGGGGGGACACTGGAATCTGTTACTACTATGCTAATTTACCTTGTCTGCTGCTTCTTGTCACAAAAATTGTTATTTGATACTATAATATCCTAAGCATTCAATGTGCGCTGCTTGTATATTCATGCAATCGTGTATCCTTATGCTGCATTTTATTTGCTTCTGTTAACTGTTCACTTGATAACCTATGAGTTAACATATCCATGTGTACCCTCCCCAGGTTGCACTGGGAGATGAGCATCTTGTTGCTTAGTGTGCCTTTCCTGGTGAAACAATTGCAATAAATAAATAAATAAATAATAGGTAGAGGCATCACCAGTAGAAAACAAGAAGTTTGTTACCCCTCTGTACAGACAGTTGGTGAGACCCCATCTAGAGTACTGCGTGCAGTTTTGGAGACCCCATTTCCGCAAAGACATAGACAGGGTGGAGGCTGTCCAGAAGAGGGCAACCAAAATGGTGCAGAGTCTGCACCAGAAGACATACAAAGAGAGACTAAAGGAGCTTAATATGTATGCCCTTGAGGAAAGGAGGGAGAGGGAGGACATAATAGAAACTTTTAAGTACCTCAAGGGAATCAACAAAGTCCAAGAGGGTAGCATCTTTTAGGAAAAGAGATGTGCAAGAACAAGGGGGCACAATTTCAAGATTGAGGGGGATGACTCAGAGGTAATGTGAGGAAGTATTTTTTCATGGAGAGGTTGGTGGATGCATGGAACAGCCTTCCTGAGGAAGTCATGGAGTCATAAACAGTGGGGCAATGCAAGAATGCATGGGACAGACATAAGGCAATTCTAGTAGGGGGTAGGAGGAATTAGGCTGTTGGTTAACTAGGATCTGCAGCTTATCCATTAGGTAGGGAAATGAGCAGACTAAGTGGGCCAAGCGGTCCTTATCTGCCATCAAATTCTATGTTTCTATTTTTATTCTGTTATATGTATTCTGTAACCTGACTGGACACCATTGTTTCAAGTAGTTTGTTCAGAACAGATAGTTTAGCTATTGGTCGGTAATTATTCATGGCCTTGGTATCCCCTTTTTTATGTATGGGTACAAGCCGTGCAATTTTCCAGAGCGTAGAGACTGACTTTGTGCAGAGTGAGAGACTGAAGATCCTGGTGACCAGTGCAACTAGGACAGGGGCAGAAGTTTTAAGGAACCTGGGCATAAGACCATTAGACCCGGCTGATCTGTAGGCTGGGATGGTTTTCATAAGATGCAGCACTTTTGCGTTAGTGACTTCCCTCAGGCTAAATGATGTAGAGGCAGGTTCCCTGTTACAGGATGGTAGATCAGAGGACTAGCCAGTAAGCTTCACATAGTCAGAGAGGTCAGAAAAATGAGCGGTTAGGGCATTTCATATTGTATTAATATTATTGCAGTTTGCTCCATCCAGTGTCATATCTGCAATTGTTAAGTTGCAGCCCTGCTCCATGAAAGTTTTTATGTGGTTCCAAAAACCGCGGGCATCTCTGACAGATGCCTGTAGCAGCTGATTGCAGTAGACCCTTTTAGCTGTTCGTATAGCTTTTTACAAGCATTTCTCTGCTTTCTGTGCTCCTCCCAATCAGTTTGCAGTTGAGATTTCTTTGCTGAGACCCAGGTGTTATCCCTTCCTCTCATGTTGGCTAATAGTTCACTGTGTACCCATCTTGCTGTTGAGCCTCGTGCTCTCCTTCTTTTGAGGGGTGTGTGTTTATTCTGTATCTCTTGGAGAGTGGATACAAGGAAGTTTAGAGTGTTTCCTACATCCTTAGTCTGATATATAACGGACCAGCCAATATTGTGCAGATCCACATGCAGGGCCCCAACATTTAGTTTTGAGAAATCCTAAAATTGAATTTCTTTAGAGAGAGAGGCTTCTGTGTATGTGCACTCCAGACACAGAAGACTGAAGTACGGTCACTGATAGCTAGGTAGTGTGCCTGCAGCCCATGTCCATTCAGCTCTGTTTGTAATGATCCAGTCTAATAGGGAATTGCAGCTGCTACATGAAGATAGTCTTGTTGGGCATGTAATCGGCTATAATAGATGTAGTTTCCCGAGAGCCATGTTATGCGTTCTAGAGTGTTTCCCTGTCCAGTCCAGATTAAAGATGAGCGAAGTCCGCAAATTTCACTCCCTGAAATATTTTGCAAAATTTGTGCATTTTGCAAAATATTCTGTGAGTGTGAATGCAAAAATCACCAGCGAAATGCGGAATTTCCACGAATGGCAGAATTTCACCACTCACGGGCAAAATTCTGTTGTTTACAGGCAAAAGTCTGCCATTTGTGGGTGAAATTCCGCATTTCACACCCATGGAATATTTCATGAAATGCACAAATTTCACAAAATATTCAGAGGGGTGAAATTCCTGACTTTGCTGGAACATTGCCAGTGAAATTAAACCTCGCTGCATCTCTAGTCCAGATTGAAGTCTCCTAATAATAGGAGTTCTTTCTTTCCTTTTAGAGAGGCCAGGTAATCAGTGAGAGTTGTTAGTCCCATGAGACCACTCTTAGGTGGGTAGTTTACACATACCATGTTGATATTTTTGTGTTTCCAAGTACCAGTACCACATAAAGGGCTTCACAGGTGCATGTTAGATAAGTAGGTTGCACCATGAGATTTAGATGTTCTCTAACGTAGAAGGCAACCCCATCCCCCCTCTTAGAGAAGCAACTGTCCATTCTGAGTAACTTATAGCCCTTAATAGCACATATTGAGTCAGGGATATTTGGCTTTAGCCATGTTTCAGTTAGCCCAAGTATGTCTGGGGATTAGAGAGATACTCATACTTCCAGCTCAGCAAAGTTGGCCGTGAGGCTTCTTATATTCAAGAGGGCAATTTTTAGACCTTTAGTTGAGAAGAAACACCAAAGAAAGAATGCTCAGAAGACCAGGTAGAATAGTTGGCTGGTGTTGTGGCAGACCTCATGCTAGAGCTGCAGAAGTTAAGAACTGATTTACAGGGATCCAAACAGTCTGAACAACTTTGTGGCCAGGACCATGACAAGTGGCAAAATCAAGTGAGGGATGGAGAAAGACAGCCTCCAAGGAGGGGCCCACCGAATAGAGCAGGGCAGGGCAGAGAACACTCCTACACATGTTGGAAGTGTGTGACAGAGGGACACTTTGCCCAGGAGTGTCATCAGAACTTGGGAAACTAGAATCAGCAGGAGTAACCTCTGAAAGAAGAGGTCCATACAAACCGTCTATCCAAATATAATGCAGTAGGGAGTGGAGTGTACTTGAGAAGGAAGATTCAAAATATCCCTTGCGAGATACTAATAGACTCCGGTGCACAAGTTTCATTAATTCATAGAAATCTGTGGGAAGAAGCCACCAAAGGAGGGAGAAACACCTAGAGATATACAGAGGCACTGTAAATGTCACAAATGGGCAATCCCTGAATGTGATGCATGTTTGGAAGGCAGACTTTCGAGTTGGAGACATCAAGACTAGGTAGGGGTTCCTGGTAAGCAAGGATGCCAGTGTCACTGCCCTGTTGGGAACCAATTTTCTTACTGAGTTCATTGTCATAACTGATCTAAAAAATCAAGTGTGTAATGTTGCAGGATGTGCGGTTCCACCAGCCTTAAAATCTGAAATTAATACTATCAGAAGGGTAGTGACATGCACACTGCTGATCATCCTGCCTAGGTCTAAGATGGTTATATCTGGTTATGTGGATGAGGTTACCCTAGGTATGGAAGAAGGGTAGTAGAGCTGGAAGTAGAAATGCCTGGACCAAGGGGGATCCTCATAGGGCAGGCCTTGGTGTGCAGCAGATGAGGACAAATACCGACACAAGTGCTGAACCTGGAACAAGAACCAAAGATATTAGAAATAAATTTTGTGTTGGGAAAGTTTGAACCTTGTAATGAGGGCTTGGTAACTAGCACTGAGATGAGTGGCATGGGGAAAAGTCATAAATCTTTAGAAGGAACCTGGACAGTGGAGAACCTGATGGAGAAGCTTGGACTTTGAGATTGGGGTCCAAAGCCTGAAGAAGAGAGGGCAGTCCACGAACTTTTACAGAAATACTTGACCACTTTCAGCATTGGGGACATGGACATTGGTTGGACTAATAGAACTTTCCACATGATTGACACTGAGGAAACAAGACCCATCAAAGTAGGATTACAGAGAGTTCCAATTCATTTGCAAGAGGAATTCAATGAGCATTTGAGTGACATGCAAAAGAAAGGTATAATCCGTCCATCTTCCAGGCTTTGGGCTGCCCCAGTGGTCCTGGTTCAAAAGAAGGATGGGGACTTCAATTTTGCATAGACTTCCATAAACTTAATGAAGTCACCATTAAGGATGCTTACCCCCTCCCTAGGATCGATGACACCTTGGCTATGCTGGCAAAGGCTAAATGGTTCTCTACTTTGTATCTGGCCAGTGGTTACTGGCAGGTAGAAGTCAAGCCAGAGGACAGAGAGAAGACTGCATTTGTCACCTGGTCAGGACTTTCTGAATTTAACATTATGCCTTTTGGTTTATGCAATGCACTGGGGATATTCCAATGGTTAATGGACCACATTCTGGCAGACTTACAGTGGACCACCTGTCTAGTTTACCTAGACAACATCATTGCTTTTGGTAGAGCTAATCAAGAACATGTAGCTTGGTTGAGTGAGGTCTTAGATAGACTTAAGGCCTCCAACTTAAAAGTCAAGCCATCTAAGTGTGATCTTCTTAGAACCAAAGTTCAGTACCTGGGACATGTAATCAGCACAGAAGGTATTGCCACTGACCCAGATAAAGTGGAGACAGTGAGAACTTGGCCCAAACATAAAAACATCACCAAGATATGCAGCTTTTTGGGTCATGCATCACATTATCAAAGGTTCATCCGTAACTTTTCCAAAATTGCTGAACTGACGCACCGTCTGGTCAATAATGGAGCCAAGTTTGAATGGACGGAACTCTGTCAGCAAGCCTTTAATTCCCTTAAAGCCAGTCTCTTTTCTGCCCCCATCTTGGCATACCCTGATCCTGAAAAATCATTTATTTTGAACATTAACGCCAATGATAGAGGTATTGGGGCAGTACACTCACAGCGGAAGGGGGATCAAGAAAGGGTGGTCACCTATGCCAGTAAGGCTTTATCCACAGCAGAACGAAAATATGCCACCACATGGAAGGAGCTGTTGGCTATGGTGGTATTCACTCAGCATTTCCGACACTACCTTCATGGAAGAAAATTTATCCTGTGGACAGATAATAGATCCTTAAGATGGCTACAAAATTTCAGACACCCTGAATGCCAACTTGCCAGAGCAACTAGCCCAATACGAATACGGGATTGTACACCAAGGCGGGCGTATACATAATAACGCTGATGCATTATCCAGGAGACCAGATGGGAGTTCAGATTTGGAAAAACCTATTGTCACATCTACAGAACCTGACCCTGGGGAAGGATCTTGTGTAACAATCGCAACTCTAGTGGCCTGCATTCCCACAGAGGATTTGGGTTTCGATTTGAAGATCAAACAAGATGAAGACCCTGCCCTTGGGAAAATCAAGGAATAGAAAATAAGTTCTGAAAAAAAAAACAGCTGAACAATGGAGTAAGCCTGAGCTGAGAAAATTCAGATGCATTTAGGATTCCCTAATGGTCAGAGATGGGGTCCTGTTTAAACAGTTTGTGCATACCTCTTCAGAAAGAGAAATCGAACAGGTGGTGGTCCCTCCTGCCCTCCTTTCCCTCATCCTAACAGCCCTACACAATGATAGGTGCTCAGGACATCTGGGGAGAGATAAGGTAATAGAAAAAGTCCATGCAAGGTTCTTTTGGCCAAACTGGAAGAGTTCAGTAAAAGAGTGAGGTCGGAATTGGGTGGACTGTGTGGCCCGTAAGACTTATGGACTCAATCCTAGAGCGCCCCTTGTGACCTCTAAAGTGGGACGCCCCATGGACAGGTTGACAATAGACATTTTGGGACCTCTACCTGTTTCCAGACATAGGAATTGCTATATAATGGTGGTGGTGGTGGACTATTTCTCTAAATAGGCTGAAGCATTACTCTTACCCGACCAAGAGGCTCGGACTGTGGCAGAAACCTTAGTCTCTGAAATTATATGCCGCTTTGGGCCCCCCCCCCGCTCCATTCATACCGATCAGGGGAGGAACATTGAATCCACCCTGTTCCAGGAACTATGCTTCTTATTAGAGATAAATAAGACCCGGACCACTCCCTATCACCCCCAATCGGATGGCTTAGTGGAGAGGCTAAATCGGACATTATTAGATATGTTGTCCATGTTTGTTAATGCAAACCAAGACAATTGGGATACCCTTCTTCCTTATATAATGATGGCCTACTGTAGTAGTGTGCAAGACTCCATTGGATTTAGACCCTTTGAAGTCATGTTTGGGAGGGAGATCACGCTTCCTGTGGATGTGGTCTTTAACAGACCATGGGGGGACGGTTATGAGTCTGTTTTGGAATTTTTAGACAGACGGAGGGTTACTTGCAGATGGCTAAAGAAGATATAAACAAACACCAAGAAAAAGCTTCAAATAGAAGGAGTTTTATGATATGAAAGTAACCCCCCCAATTGTATGTGGTAGGAGAGTTGGTCTGG
Organism: Neoceratodus forsteri; assembly: GCA_016271365.2. NCBI lineage: Eukaryota > Metazoa > Chordata > Ceratodontiformes > Ceratodontidae > Neoceratodus > Neoceratodus forsteri. The sequence continues at coordinate 519,376,900 of CM028137.1, forward strand.
GTCAGGGACTCTAGGTGTCGCAAAGAACACTGTCCAAAATTTCAAAAAAGGTTTGCTGGTACTTACAAAATTTTGCATAAGTTTACAGATATTCTGTACAAAGTGAAACTTGTGTCCACTGGGGTTGAATTCACTGTGCATTTTAATAGAATGAAACCTTATGTGGGGCCACCAGTTGAAGAGGCAGGTGTTTTAGAAGGAACTCCTCTCTCTCTCTGATCATGAAAATACTGAGGAAATAGAGGTCCCTGTACCAAATTCAGTAGAAGGTGGACAGATAATTCCCACTGAGAACAGTCCTAGAGAGATCCATATTGCACCAGTATGGATACCTCCACAACCTCAAGTTTTCACCCCTATTTTAGAAACAGAGGATGGTGACAATTCTTCAGGGGATTTGCAATTTGAAAACACCCTTCCTCTCCTGGACGAGGAAAACAGTATGTTGGATGTTATTGATCCTGAAATTACCGACGTGCCAGAAATGTTTAACCCCGTAGATTCCAGTAGATCTCACAGAGAGAGGCAACCGCCTATGGAGCATCAAGACTATGTTATTGGTCTAATTAAGGCATATTGGACATGAGGACATGTCCTTTTAGGGAAGGGGTAGTGTAGCAGGAAACACCCCCCGAGCAATCTGCTTGAGCTGGCACCCACGCGCTGGGACTGCTGTCATACCCAGCCTCGCGTGCGTTTGAGAAATTTTCGGTGGAAGAAGCAAGGCTCGGGGTTCACGAATTAGAACCCCGGGCAGTTTTTGAAAGGAAAAAACATTCTCTGGAAGTTTTCATGCTGGTGTTGAGAGGAGGAGGACACCAGAAACCGAGAGGGAGTTTAGGGCTTACCTGATGAGTGGAAGCCTTTCCCTGGTTGTCTGGGCACCTCGGGTCCTACTCCACCAGTGAAGATGGCTGCTGTGCTCCTGTTTCACTGCAGTCAAGTCCGGCAGTTCCACTTGAAGTCCTGCCCCTGCATTCGGTGTGGGCTCTGTTCAGCCCGGTTTATTGTTTTTAGTCCCGTGCCTGTTATTTTGGTCCCTTGTTGGCAGCAAAAGAAGAGCTGCATCAAGAAAGAAGGAGCCTCCCTGCATCAGGAAGTCCTGAAAGGCTCCTCTGCCATCCTCTGTGCTGCCTGAAAGCCCTGCCTCTGCAAAGAATCCTCCCACCTCCCGATCAAATCTCCTCGCATCCTGCAGTAGTGCGGTGAGTCGGCAGCAACACTTCGCTATGTGCTGTCTGCCTTAGAACTAAGAATAGTGTATTTAATTATTTTAAACAGTTTGCACTAGGTGAAAATAGGAAAGCGGCTGAGCGCCATAAAGGGGCTGGCCAGGGGCTGTATTTAGTAATTCAGACTGCAGGGCGTAACGATGCTCACGGGGAGGTCAGCCACAGAAAGGCCTCTGAAGGGCCATAAATATTCAGCAGGGAGGAGTGGCTCAAGTGACAGACTCACAGCTAGGCCTGTACGGGCCCAGAGTTTAAAAGGGAAAGCCAGCCCAGTTCTTAAAGGGGCTTGTTCAGAAGGACTCCAGAGTGTTTAAAGGAGCTTATAAAGGGTGGCACAGTACTTCAAGGGGCCCTGTTCAGGAAGGGGCACAGCTGTCCAGAGGGGCCCAAATATTTATTTAAAAGGGGCTCACCCAGGAAAAACCCAGCGCTCAGAAAGGGGCCCCAGTGCATTTGAAAAGGACTCTGTCCAGTAGGCCCACGATTTAAAAGGGCACAGCCTAAGGGAGGCCATAATTTAAAGCAGGCTCAGTAATCTTAAAAGGGCCAGGGTTAAAGAGTTGCCCAGTGGTCTTGAAGGGGGCACACCAGATATAGGCCCACTGCTATTTAAGGGGGCAAGTTAGGCAAACTACTATTTAAAGGGGCAAGTTAGGCCCACTGCTAGCCATTTAGATTCCCCAGGTGTTACAGGGACCCAGCAGCATTAGTCACCCCATGGTTAAGGAGTCTAGCTAGCTTTTCAGAACTGCAGTAACCAGAAGAACTCAAGTTAGTCAGGGGGACCCCTGTTAGTTTAGGTCCACCAGTGCTAGGGTTCACCAAGAAAAGTGATTTGCCTGTATATTTGCTGTGGTCAGGATATTGAGACTGATCTATCAACAACTGAAATAAGAACTAAGACTTGATGGACATTACTAATTTTGCTACGAACATTTACTGTGCTAGAAGTACTGCTTTGTGGTCAGCATTTTGTGTACAAGGGATGCAAATCAGTCTTCATCTAGTTCTCAGAGTCGCTTCACCATTTACAGTTCTCCAAAATGCAGACAGTGGGTCACATCGGGGACAAGTTGAGACCATCAAGGGTGGTCAGAAGAGGGCCGGCGCCACAGCAGTTTGCCCCAATACAGAGAGTGAGTCACATCAGGGAAAAGTTGAGACCATTGAGGGTGGTCAGAAGAGGGCCAGTGCCATAGCAGTTCACCCCAACGCAGACAATGGGTGACGTCAGGGACAAGTTGAGACCACCGAGTGTGGTCAGAAGAGGGCTGGTGCTATAGCAGTTCACCCCAATGCAGACAGTGGGTCATATCAGGGACAAATTGAGGCCATCTAGGGTGGCCAGAAGAGGGCCAGTGCCGTAGCAGTTCATCCCAACTCAGACAGCGGGTCACATCGGGGACAAGTTGAGGCCATCAAGGGTGGCCAAAAGAGGGCCAGTGCCATAGCGTTTGCCCCACCGCATACATTCTTAGCTTCTAGGTCAAGAATTTGGCAAGCCCAGTGCTTATGATGTGCTGCTTCTCCCAGCCGTCGACTCTAAGACTCTTTTGTATCTTGTTGAAACCTCCCTCTTTCTTAGAATCTAGTATTGTGTTCTACCTTTCCCTTCCCGTAGAGTATAGGTCTCCTTACCATTCCTTATGTTTGTTACTGTCTACAAAAATTCAGTAAACTGTTGTTGAAACTGACTCTCTTGTGTCCATCTCTTTTCTGCTGATCACCCAGTGGTACCCATGAAGGGAAACAGAGCCTCTCCTTTATTCCGGCTCTGTCTAAACTTTTCAGTTGCCGGTGCTGGTTGGCCTGTGTTTTAATCTGGGTCAGTCACCTGGCCATTGGGCCAAACAACCTGAGGCTCCTGTCCGAATCCTTGCCTATTGGCTTTTGAATCCTGGGCAGGGCCAATTACAGTATTATAATGTACATGTTTAATATATTCTGGAAGATCTTTCATGTTTTACAAACATCCAGGTCATGCCTGTAAATGGGCTTTCTGGTCTTGCGTACTTACCTTGTAAGCAAATAGATTGAAATTGAAATTAACTGAAAATTGAAACTGAGGATTGGGAGGAGGTACTGATAGTCACTAAACAGAAAAGGGACCTCTGGGTTGTCATATTGGATAACCTCAAAGTGGATGGGCAGTGCAACAAAGCAGTGAGTAGGGCTAGTGGGATACCTGGGTGCATAGGGAGGGTTATCTCCAGCAGGAGAAGGGAAGTGATGTTGCAACTGTATCACTTGCTGCTGAAGTCCCACCTGGAGTACTGTATTCCGTTTTGGAGGCTGCACCTCAGAAAGGACATAAACAGAATGGAAGAAGTCCAGAGGAGGGAAACTAAAATATTACAGGATTTGCATGAGAAGCCTTATGAGGCAAGGCTGACAGATCTCAACATGTACTGTATACCCTGTAAGAGAGGAAGGAAAGAGGTGACATGTTGCTTTGGCTTCTCAGAAGGAACTAGAAGGGGACAGGATCAGATCTGTTACAGTACAATAGCTTCTTGTTGTTTTTACATTATTTCTTGTGGATTCTACTTGGTAGAAGGTTATTGATTTTCTTTATTACTACTTCTAAGGGGCTAGCAGGGTATTGTTTGGGGCTGTTGGAATTTTGAAACCTGTTTTGGAAGCCATAAGTGGGCTCATTTGTTTCATGTTTCACTGTGTAGCAGGCTGTGTTTGGGGAGGCCTATTTCTTCTGATTTAAAACCTATTTGGTGTGATTTAACTGTGGCTGTTTCTTTAAATTGGAGACCTATATCTTCTAATTTCAAGCCTATTTTGATGTGTTGTTGGTGAAGCTGTTTGAATTGGAGACCTGTTTCTTTTGGTAGCAAACCAATTTTGGGGGCTTTGACTAGAATTGTGATTCATTTTTGCTGGCTTCACTAGCTGCAAAGTTTAGTGCAGAGTAGGGGATGGGTGCTTATGGTCTGACCAGAGGACTCAGCTACCTGATTGTTTCTGGAAGACTTGGGCTGGTACACCCCATCCCCTCACCCCACCCACCCTTAGTCCATTATTTCCCTTTATACCAGGGTTCTGACATCACTTTCTCAAACAGGTAAATGATATGCACCTGTCATAGCAGAAGCAGACATCCTGGAAAGGAACAGCAGCAAGTGAAGAGGTGACTGCTATCTCAGTGGAAGGGAAGTAACTACAAATCTAGGAGCTTTCATTGTTACTTCTTTGCATTGTTATTGCATTGCGGAAAGGAGGAGTAGGAGTTTGAAGAAGGCTGTGCAATAGCTACTTAAAGTCTCTTTTTGAGTGTGGATAGGAAGGATAGGAATATAAAAAGCAGTTACTCAATCTGTCTAAATGCGTACAACAAAGGGGGTAAGAGAAATTAAGAAAATAATGTTTTGCGCTGATAGAGGGGGGAGAGGGGAGACTGGGGGGAGTGTTTGGTATCCTGCATCTGGAAGGGTGGAGGGGGTCGCTGGTGGTCAACGACAGCAATGGGTAGGGTGGTAGGCTGCAGCAACTGCAATGCACCAATCTTTCTAAAAACTGCCTGGAGTGTGGGAGGATGTTTAGTGTGCAACCACATAGAGAAACTTAGAAAGGAGATCGAGGGTCTGCAGGAGGAACTAAGAGGCAAGGCAGATTGGGGGTGAGTTTAGCCCAATACAGGAAGGAGGAAGAAGGGGAGATGAAGGAGGGTGATTTAAGCCAACAGTGGTGAGGAGAGGGTCAGAAGAAGGGAAGCAGAGACAAAGGGGCCCAGGCCAGGAAGAACGATTGCCGGGGAAACCAGATCAGGAGACAAAAGACAAAGGGAAGGAGGAGATAGGGACTTATGAGGGGAGGCGAAGAAGTGCCAAAAGTCATGGAGTGGAAAGGAGAGAACAGCTTACTATGAAGAGAGAGGGAGCGGGCATTTGTGAAGGGTTTTCAGAAAATAGTTTTGCACTGCTAGAGAGGAAGAAGGTGGAGGAGGGAAATGATGAAATTAGAGGTGTAATTGATAAATGCCTGGACCAAACCTGAGCGGGGGAAGTTCTGCTGGGAGAATTGCAACAGGGGCAAAAGGGGGAAATAATGTGCAGGAGGAAGAAGAGGAGCTGGAAATGAGCGAGGGAGATGAATGGAAGCAAGCAGGGAGTAAGAGTGGTGGAATCTTAGTGCTGGGGGACTCAATACTAAGAGAAGTCAGGTGGGGTAGCAAGGGGGAGAGGTATAGTTGCATTTGGGTGGAGGCCATGCCAGGAATGACAGTGGAAAGGGTGGGACAAACTGTTCTGAAATATGCTAGAAGGGTTAGGGACAAGCCTAATTTAATTATACATCTTGGGACGAACGACCTGGCTGACAAGACAGTAGATATAGTCCAGAGGAGGTTTGAGGAACTAGCACAATAATCTGAGGGGGCAGGAAGATCAGTTACTTTTTCAGAGATACTTCCAGTGCCCAAGGCAAGCACAGCAAGAAAGCTGAGAATAGAGGAATTTAACGGATGGCTAAGAACCTGGTGTTGTGCTAAAGGGTATGGGCTGTGGGGGGGGGAGGGACCTGGGAGGACAGTATTCTCTATGCCAAGGACAGACTACACTTGAGTGAGGAGGGAAAGAAAGTGTTGAAACAGAGGATGGAGGCGTACATAGAGGAAGTTAGGAATTTAAACTAGGAGCGGGGGTGGCAATTGGGCAAGAGATATGCAGAGACCACAGGTTGGAAACCATATCAGCTTACCCCCCATAACAGTGACAAAGGACAAATGGCAAGTACTGTTGGTGACGCTAGTAAAGGATGGCAGGATGGGGGGGAGGGTGGAAGGTGGTTACCCTTAATGCTAGGAGCCTTGGGAGGAAAACTGCAGAGTTACAGGTGCTCATGGCAGAGGGAGTGGTGGACATTGCAGCCATCACAGAAACATGGGCCACCCAATACAATGACTGGGACCTGTCTGTACCAGGGTACAGGTTATTTCGTAGGGACAGGGTGATTGGGAAAGGAGGGGGTGTGGCACTATATGTGAAGAAAGGATTGAAGTGTGTAAGGGAGGAAGAGGAGGAGGGTAGTATGGAGTCACTTTGGATGCATATCCAGGATTCCAAGAATAGGATTCTTAGAATGGGAGTGGTGTACAGGCCACCATCACAGATGGAGGAGTTAGATAGAGAACTAGCTGGACAGATCAGGAGGACCTGTGAGAAGGGTAGTGTGGTGATTGTGGGGGACTTCAACATGCCAGGAGTGGACTGGAGTACCCCAACAACCAGGAACAGAAGGGAGCAGGTACTGCTGGATGCCTTCCAGGACAGCTTCCTGCTGCAAATGGTCAGTGAACCAACCAGGGTTAGGGAATACCCTTGACCTTGTGCTGGTAAATGGGGACTTTGTGAGAGAACTTACAGTGGAGGAACCGCTGTCAGGGAGTGACCACCACTCAGTATGGCTCACATTGGATATGGGCAAGGAAGGAGTGGAATCTGGCACAAGAGTGCTGAACTTCAGGAGGACTGACTGTGGGAGGATGGGGGAAGTGGTAAAAGGGTACCTGGCCAGAATTCAATCTAGTATGGACACTAACCAGAGGTGGGAGCTCATAAAGCTGGGGATAGTGGAGGCAACCAAAACCTGCTGCAAGGTCCAGAGCAAGAAGGCTAGGGCTAAGAAACCGAGCTGGTTGAGCAAGGAGGTCATGGAAAAGGTAAGGAGGAAAAGAGCTGCCTTTAGGAAGTACAAGAAAACAGGGAGGGGAGGACAGGGAGGTACTTCACAGAATCCAAGGAGGTGACAAGGGCAGTAAGGGAGCCAAAGCAATCAGGAACTCTGGCTGGCACAAGGCATTAAGAAGGGAGAAGGACTTCTTTAGGTACATCAGGGAGAAAAGGAGCTGTAAGGACCACATAGTAAGGATTAGGAAGGAGGGGTTTGGGTGGAAGCAGGGTGCGATAAGGCAGAAGCACTAAATGAGTACTTCTGCTCAGTATTTATTAAAGAGAAGGGGTGACACCAAGGGGGGAAATGGCAGAAACAGGGGGAGGAAGGTGTGACAGATGGGGAAATCATGGAGGGCAGAGTTCGGGAGGGTTTGAAGGCACCGAGGGTGGACAAGGTGCCAGGCCCAGATGGCATCCACCCCGGGGTACTGAAGGAGCTGGCAGAGGTCCTTGCTGGACCTTTGGCAGACCTATTTAATGCCTCACTACATTCAGGTGTGTACCTCAGGACTGGAGGATGGCTCATGTGGTGCCCCTCCACAAGAGTGGCCCCAAGGATGAACTGGGAAACTACAGACCAGTGAGCCTCACATCCATCATGGGTAAGCTAATGGAGACTATCCTGAAGGAGAGGCTGGTGGCCCTCCTAGAGGCCAAAGGACTACAGGAAAGCAGACAGCATGGCTTCATATGGGGAAGATCCTGCCAAACCAACCTGGTGGAGTTCTATGATTGGGTAACTAGGCAACTGGACAGGGGCCATGCAGTGGATGTCCTGTATCTGGACTTCAGTAAGGCATTCGACTTGGTGCCACATGGAAGGCTGGGAAGTAAGTTAGTAGGCACGGGGGGTGCAAAGCTGGTGAGATGGGTAGGAAACTGGCTTCAGGGAAGGCAACAGAGGGTGGTGGTGGGTGGGAACTCTCACACCCAAGGGTAGTGACAAGCGGTGTTCCACAGGGCTCGGTGTTGGGACCAGTGTTGTTTGGGATATTCATTGTAGACATATCATGGGACATCAAGAGCAAGATCAGTCTGTTTGCTGATGATACCAAAGTAGGGGTGGTGGTGGATGACCTAGGGGGATGGCAGGGGTTGCAGGATGATCTGGCAAAGCTTGAAACCTAGTCAGACACCTGGCAACTGGGGTTTAATGCCAAAAAGTACAAGGTGCTGCATTTTGGGATAAAGAACCCAAGGAGGAGTTACCAGCAGGGGTGAAGTGCAACTAGCACAGACAGAGGAGGAGAAGGATCTGGGGTGCTCATTACAGGGTCAATGAACAACTCGGCACAATGTAGAAAGACAGCTGCAAAGGCCGACAAAATGCTGGGTTGTATTGCAAGGGGTATATACTCGAGGAGGGAGAAGGAGATTCTGCCACTGTATAGGTCATTAGTTAGACTGCACCTGGAGTACTACATGCAGTACTGGCTCCCGTATCTGAAGAGGGACATTAAATTACTGGAGGGGGTGCAGCGCAGGGCAACAAAGATGATCAAGGGGCTGGGGGAATTGTCATACGAGAGGAGGCTGAGGGAGCTGAACATGTACTCATTGGAGGAGATGGACGGGGGGACATGATTGAAACCTTTAAGTACATGAAAGGAATAAACAAGACAGGTACAGAGGGGCTGTTCTAAGTAAGGGAGGGAGGGACACCAGGGGCCTTGATATGAGACTGGAGGGAGGGAGGAAGGTTCAGGAGGGAGATGAGGAGACACTTTTTTACAGAGAGGGTGGTGGCTGGGTGGAATGCGTTACCTGCAGAAGTAGTATCCAGTAGAACAGTGGACTGCTTCAAAAGGGGATGGGACAGGACAAGGGCGAGGGTTAATGAAGGGGAAGGGTGGAAGGAAGGGGTAGCTGCAGAATAAGAGGTGCTAGCTGCACATTCAAGCACACTTGATATACCTCTAGGCCTTTATCTGCTGCCAAATCTCTTATGTTCGTATGTTAGAGACCTATATGAGCCTCATAGGGGTAAACAGGGTGCAGGGGGAGTCTCTTTCAAGTGAGAAAGAGCTACTGGACCAGGGGGCATGAGACGAAGGTAGTCAGGGGATGTTTAAGAGAGGTGTGAGGAAATATTTCTTCGTTGAAAGGGTGGTGGACACCTGGAATAGACTGCCATCAGAAGTGGTGGGGTCCAAAAGAGTGGAGGCTTCAAACATGCATGGGGAAGACATAAGGGTATATTGGAAAATAGAAAGGGAGAAAGGAGGGTCGCTGGAGTCTAATTAGGGTCTGTGGAGACAAATTAGGCAGGGAACATCTGGGCAGACTGGATGTGCCAAGTGATCCTTTTCTGCTGACAAATTCTCTGTTTCTATGTTTCTAATTTCTATTCTATTCTGCACTTTAAAAATGAACAGGTGTGCAGGAGCAACTAGAAAGATAGAAACATAAAAATTTGTGGCAGAAGAAGGCCTGTTGATCTATCAAATCTGCCTTTATCCCTTTTTGACCTATAAAACAAAGCTCCCTAGTGAGCACTCGTCTTCTCCCTCCTCTTTTAGCCTTCCTGTATTTTGGAACTCTCTACCACCCCTGCTCATGATGCCCGCTCGGATGAGGCCTTTACTGTGTATTTTTATCTTCCTTACTGTATACTTGCCATTGTCTTTTTAAGACACCCTGAGCTTTTGGATATTGTGCCATAGAAATAACATTGCCTTGCCCTCCTGGTTGCTCCCTCTTCTAAACTCATCAGTCTGTGCTTGGACACTACTACTGATTTTGCACAGACAGACTGGAGGGATCAGTGGTCTTTATCTATCCATATTGTCTTTGTTTCTATGTTTTAGGCCACCTCGTTGGGCAATCTGTTCCACCTATCCATCAAGATCTGCATAAAAAACTATTTCCTGATGTCCTTCTTTAAACTGCCCCCTACCAGCCTCTTTTCATCACCTCTATATTTTGTGTTTGTGCTTAAGGTGAACATCGCACTGCTGCCCATTTCAATGAAACTTGAATGCTTCTATCATGTTCCCCTTCCCTCCTGATTTCTAGTGAGCACATCTTTAGGTCAATCAGCTTTTCCTCGTAGGACCTACCCTGCTGCCCTTGAACTGTCTTGGAAACCCTCTGGTTTGACTCCAGTCTATTTCTATCCTTCATATGAGGATTCCAGAACTACATGCAGTACTCTGAGGTCTCATGAGGGATCTGTAGTGCACAGTGACTGTATCACCTCCTTATACCTATTGCTTTTTTCGCTGCCTATGAAACCCAACATTCTATTGACCTTGCCTACTGTCTTATTACATTGAGCAGACTGTTTTAGGTTATCAGATGACATAACCCCCAGATCCCTCTCTTTCTTTGTTAGCTCCAACCCCACCCTCTGTCCTCAGGGTTTTTTCTTCTCCTATGTGCATGACTTTACTCTTCTTCACATTGAACTTCAGCTGCCATACCCAGGATCATCTCTTCAACCTCTCCAAATCTTTGTTCATTAACCTCACTATCCACTCTCCCACACATCTTATGTGTGATATGGAGATGTTAAAAAGTAACGGCCTCAGGACTGACACCTGCAGCACTCCACTAGTGACTGCTCTCACCTGTGAAAATTCCTCATTGAGCATCACTTTCAGTTCCACTCCCCACAGCCAATTTCCAACCAAGGTAACAAATTTCTCTCCTACACTCAGGTCAGCTCATTTCCTAACTAGCCTCCTGTGTGGGATAGAGTTGAACACTTTACAAAAGTGCAGGTACAGTACATATACAGCTTGACTTTTGCCAACAGCCTTTGTTATCCAATCAAATAAGTCAATCAGGGTCATCTGGCAAGACCTTCCTGCCATGAACCAATGCTGCCTATTGTCCTGTAACCCATTTACTTCCAGGAACTCCACCAGTATTTTCTGAATAATGGATTACAGCATCTAACCCACTATTGAAGTCAATCTAAGCAGCAAAAATAAAATTCTGTCTTTATTTTTTTTTTGTACTTGCTATTTATCCTTCCTCTTCCCCGCACCATCAGGAGTCACCTATGGTGTCTGCCCCTCTCTTCACCTACCTGAGCCTGTGGGTGAAAAATGCTGTTTAAACCTCAAGTTGCATTTTTTTTAGTTTTTAATCAAGCTTTTATGACACCCTCCCCCATCATTCTACCATCTTCTTCCTTCTTATGGCCACTTCTTGTACCTGTCCATATGTCTCACAGACTACTCCCATGGATCCGAGACAGACTACTGTCAATTCAGGCATCCCACTTGGAAAGCCCTGTCACAGTGAGCCCAGAAGAATACAATGGTCTGCAGCTCTAGTTCACCTGGGTAAGAGAAGGAGCCAGGAAGCAGACCTAAGATTGGAGAGGGGTCCACCATGTGTGTCATTCTGATAAACCAAGGCATTTTTTCCCTTAGCATAGCCCCTCTCACCTCAGCACTCTTTAGGCAGTCCTTGTGTGTCGGTCGGGGCAGACATCCATGATTTTCATTGCCAACCCCTAACCTTCCACAAGAGGAACTGCAACAGTAAGGAGGCTGTGTTCCTTCCCCAAGAGTCTGAGAGTGCTGCTTCTGAAGTGTTTCTGATACTCCACTGGCCTGGTGTGCAAATCGGGGACACAGTGTGAATTTAGATCTCCCATCTTGTAACACAATGAGTTCATGCTGCCTTTTCAACCTTATAATCCTTAGCTGAATGTGTAATCTGTTAATGGAATCCTAATTGATCAGTTTTGTGTTTGGAAATAGTCCCTTAATACCTTTGTTCAACCATGTTTTGTTATTTATTAGGTGCCTATAGCTCTGTGCAGAATCCTTATTTATTTTGCACTTAGTTGCATGCATGGAAAAACAGCACTCTAATGCACTCTTTCAGATTTTAATAAATAAAACACAACCAACCAGGGCTATTTCTATACTCTATTTAACTCTGAGAGGCTTTAAATATTGAATGTATTTGAATATTTTATATCCACAAAGGCTAATTACAGCTAGTACTGAGATGGAGTACAATATTGTTCCTGGCATCTAGAAGCCAGCTATGCAGTGATCCTTCTTTACTGATCACATCATAAGTACAATAACAATTTAACAATTTCTTGTTATGTCAAGGCACGTTTCCGAACAAGCATGCATATAACATACCCAAAGCAGCATGATGTTGAAAAGAACTTGAGCTACAATATATAGTCTGTCATAGTATTAGCCTGCAGAAGGAAAACATGCAATTTGTAAGCCATGAACACTTCTTATGCACTCTGCACAGTGTAACCAGTTTCCGATAATGAGCAATGACTGTGAGGTATGGCTGGGCAATTCAAATACAATTCAGGACAAATAAATACTGCATTGTTTATAAATACAAAAATAAATGTCACTCTCAAGTATCCGTATTTATGTTAGACCACACAAAGTACAGCAGCATCAGACATCAGCTGATACTCAGACACACATATTGACTACTTTTGCTTATTACACAAATGCATATATTATTGATAATTCCACATATTTTATTGATAACTCTCAAACCCCAGGTCTTATGCCATCATTAACAGAAACAAGCCTGAAATGTAAAAACTATATTTTTAGTAAACATGAATGTGCAACAACTATGACTACAAACACGAGACCCACATTCAAACTTCAAAAATCAACCCCTTGCACACCCCTACTGTCAGACTGAAACTGGGTTTATGGTATCTAATTGTCATCAAGGTGGATATTTATGAAAACCTCTCTAATCTTCCTGACACAAAATAGCTGCTTAGATGTGCAAGCTGTACCTATTGTATTTGAGGAGATAACTCACTCATCTCGTCCTTTAATTCTAGGTCAAGTACAATACTTGGGTTCTAAACTGGGTCAAAACTCAAAGCTCACTTAAGAGTTTTCTTTGGCTTTTCATCTTTTTGTCATATGTTTTCATATTTTTAGTGTTCAACTTCGTTTTGCCTTTTTCTGACCATTTGTTTGTATGCCTTTGTTTTTATTCAGCCTTGGAGACTTGGGAGGAAGGAGAGAAGAGAGCAGCTAGGCTACACCAGAAAATATATTTTATTTAGTTTTATACTTAAAGTGGCAGTTGCACTAAGTAGGCAGAAGTAAGTGCTTTGGGGTCAGTGTGCTGATGATTTGGGGTAATAAGCAGTGGGAATATTGCTGTCTCTTATAGTGGTTAGTTATGACCTGTAAAACAGGTGTCTAATTGGAGAAGGAGCTGCTACAGGCTTACCTGGCATTGTAGTGATTGACAGGAGACTTAAGCTCCATACTGTGTCCATTTTTCCTTTGCTGTTTTAGATTTTCTGTTATTGTCCCAGCTTTATCTTAATATACCTTTTCTGAAATGATGTATATATTGTGAGGCACACAGTCCTCAGGAGAGGGTGCCATTTAAATATAATTGCCTTGTCTTGCCATGCCTGCTAACATCGCTACTGTGGAGCAGCATGGCATTTGAGTGTGAGTGTCACAGAATAGAAGTAGAGCATGGACGTCTGTAGGGTGTCTGTAGGTAGACTGCAGTTCTGTAGGGAACTCTGCTCAAGGTAAGGCAGGATAACATGCAGTATGCAAGAGCCAAACAAAATTGGAGCTGGTGTCCTAGGACAATTGTGGGAAAGCAGTGGGAGTGTAAGTAAGAACCGAAACAGCAGGGTGCAAATGTGTAGCTGGCACATACAAAAGAAAAAAACTAAAAAAAAAAAACACACCAGAAAGACAAAAAGGGATAAGATGGGAACCAGAGAAGTGAAAAAACAGTTATAGAGGTAATGATTTTAGGAGTTCTAAACAATCCTTGAAAAATCATTTCTGGGATAGTCTGATAAAAGGGTACCTGAAAAGGGAATGGGTCAGAGGTGAAAAGGGACTACCTGGCAGGGGAAACTGCAGTCAGTGGATAACAGACAGTAATAAAGGAAGCAGAAAGGGAGAATGTGGAGAACTTAGGTAGGACAGGATAGGTGGGTGGGCAGTGGTGTGATAGTCTAAAACACCTGGGGTGTAGTCATCTCCAGGGATGTCTTCTTCCTCACCTTCGGCAGGCTACTGTCATAGATCCCATGATTCCCACACTTTCAATCTCCTGCATTCGCACTCTCAAGTAGGCAAGGCCACTTTCTCCTTCAGACTTCCAGATCTATGGAATCATCTCCCCTATGCTATCTGCCTTGCACCCACTCTAATGTGAAGAAATAACAGCTAAAGCTCCTCCCATCACTCCCTGCAACTGCTCCCCACCTAGCCCCTCTTGACTCCATCCCCCTACTCCTTACTCCTCTGCCTTTCTTTTTTCTTCTCTGCTGTGCTCTCTACCCTTACTCCCTTAATTCTTCTTAACTACACTTCTCTTGGGTCAGTCCATCCTCCATGCAAGCATATTCCTTGCAAGCAGGTAACACAATCTTTTTTTCCCCTCATGCATGATGTAAACACTGTCATACAATTTGACCATTACCATTTGCACCTTGTAAATAGTGACACCTATTACAATTTGTAACTTAAATATATATTTTTCTCAATGCTGCATGCTGTTCAATTAGTTCCTTACCTGTGATAGTTGCATTGTTTTGCAATTCAACTAATGCAAGTCCCACTACCCTTTCCCCCAGGTCACACCTGGAAATGAGCCTTGGTTCAGAGTGTCTTTCCCGGTTACTAAAAATTTTAAATAAATAAATTAAATCAATTCTGGAGGAGACAATGTTGCCGAGGGTGCAGCAGGTTTATGGCACTCACTTAGGAGCTAGTTGCAGTGAAGGCAGACCTTAACTTTCTCCAAAGCAGGTCTCAGTGGCCACTGCTGGCAGCCACTACATCTCTTACCTGTCAGAATGCTAGGATCCAGGCTGGGGAGTGAAAGGTAGTCAACAAGGGGAGAGGGGGAGGAGGGTACAGGAGGGTGGAAAACCTGAGTAGGCAACAGTGAACAGATTAACACCCCTGTGTAATTTGATTGCTCCAATCTCCCCAATGTGGATGCTGCTACCTGTAGCCTCCCGGAATTCCAGGTATATCAAGAAGAACATGAGTATGATTCAAGTCCGAAAAGAAAGGACCACAAAGGTACTTGTGTTAGGGAACTCCATCATGTAGAGGATAGTATGGCTAATGGGGTCAAGGTGCAGGGTGCTAGAATAGCAAGGTGCCTGCTGAGAGCTTGATTTGGGAGGGATGCAGACAGGGTAGGGCGTATAGTCAGGAGAGTTGAAAGGGTGCATTACCTTGATGTCGTTGTCCACCTGGGGACCAATGACCTGGATTATGGACCCCTGGGGGAGGATACAGATAGCTTTATGAAGCTAGGGGGAGGCTCAAAAAGGCAGCAAGCCTTCCACAGTGATAATTTCTGAGGTCCTGCCAGTTTGGGAAGGGGAGAGAGGAGAAGTATTCTGATCACTCACTTTAATGCACGGCAAAAGGAGTGGTGCAGGGAGGAAAGATGGGGTACATGGAGGTGGGGTTACTCTTGGTAGACTAGAAGGCTTTTCAAGTGAGATTGCCTTCAACCCACTAAGGATGGCAATAGGAGGCTAGGGCACAGGTTTATTTATTATTTTATTTAGTTTTTGTTAACCGGGTAAGCACCATAGCGAAGACATGACTATTTTCAGGGATCACCCAGGAGATCACAGTGGGTAGGAATAGTTGGGGAATACATATATTTGCAAATACATAACATATTGTGATTTAAGGGAATCAACATCAATACAATAGCCATATCAAAATAACACGTTTGCAGGTGTGAATTGATAATAGGTAGGTAAGGATACCAGAATACATACATTTATATATATTTGTAAGTACAGGGAATCAACAATGACACAGAGATTTCTCAGATTATAAACATACATGACAGAATAGGCCCAATAGCAGCAGACGCCTTGTGACTAGTACTCACTCTTTCAAGCATACAGCTGAGGATGAGAACATCTTGAAACAAATACAGGGAGACAATATAAGTGCTTAAATAATCCGTCCAAGTGGTTGAAAGAACACATTTCAAGAGCCCCTGACACCATTTGAAAAACTTGGAAAAAATGTGAGATTTCAACAGTTCAGTTTATACTTCATGTATTTTCAAAAATTATTTTACCTTTTTTCTTTATTACCAAGGACAGCTGTATGAAAGAGGCTTACTGTCCCTTAGACCGTATCTGCTCTTTCTGCTATCCTACATGTGACATCATAATCTGGGTTGCAGCTGGAAATGAGCTTCTGGTCATGGTGCTTTTCCAGGTTACCAACTTTTAAATAAATAAATAAGTAAAATAAATAATCCCCAATTTATGGTATTGTAATTATCCCCACAGCAACAGATTGTGATGTCAAAAACAGAACTGTGATGTCATATGTAGGCAAGCAGCCAGAACAGGTAGGGCAGTGATCCTGTTTACATGCAAATGTCCTTAGTAATAAAGAAGAATGAGAAATACAAAAATAATATTAAAATATAAGCTCACTTCTGCTAAACATTACATTTTCTCAAAGTTGTCACAGCTGTGTCAGGAGCTCTTTAAGGCCCTTTGAACTAACTGGGAATTAATTGGAAGCAGATAGGTGTACTTATGGAATTCAAAGAGATGTAGATGACACCGCTCAGTGCAAGAGAACTAGGAAGGAGAAACAGAAAATGAAGGGAGGAGAAACAGGAGAAAGCTGGGAGAAGTTATAGAAGAGAAGACACAGGTAAACCAGATAAGAGATAGTAAAAGGGATACAGAGACAAGGATGGACAGGAGGTCAGTGAGAAAGGAGAATAGGTTAAGTCCAGCGTGTGTGTGTGTGGTTATCTGAAGAGCTATATGCATGAATACCAAGAGCAGAAAATAAGATCAGTGATTTGGAAGCAGTGGGGACTGAGGCAAGCCTGGACCTGGTAATAATCACAGAGACATGGACTGCCCAGTACTGTGACTGGGACATGACCATGCCAGGGTATATTGTGTACAGGGGGAATAGAAATGGAAAGATAGGGGAAGGGGTGATACAGATAGATAGTTATTCTTTACAAAAACCTGCATTAATACAACAGTTAGGATTCAGAGTAAACCAACAAATGTAGGAAAATGTGATGTTAGGGTTTTCAACCCTAACACCCGTGCACCAACCCTGAAGTAAAAGAGGGATAGAATCTTTCTTGGGGTTGTCAACCCTAATGCTCACCCCACTGCAGTAACAGAAAAGCTGAGATGTGATACAGACAGGTGTGTATGTTTCATTAGTGCATAGAATGGGGTGAGCATTAGGGTTGACAGCCCCAAGGAAGACTCTGCCCCTCATTCGCTTCAGGGGTGGAGCAGGGGTGTTAGTGTTGGAAATCCCAACATCACATTTCACTACTTTTGTTGGTTTAATCTGAACCCTAACTGCTGCTTTAATGCAGTTTTTTTGCAAAAAATGTCCTTACTTTTTGAAATAGTATAATTGTATCCTCATTTGCCTGTGGGAGTGCAAGGCTCATCCCTCCATAGATGAGTACATGTATGTCTCTGTAGAAGTGCAGGGCCCTTTGGGCCCTGTGCTTGCATTTGTAGCAAAACTGCAACCAAATTGTCAGTATAGCATTCTTATTACCCCACTTCATGAACCCCATACTGAATTTTCAAATCCTTGCTGAAATGTCATTCTCCACCACTGAAATATCAGTCCACACCATAGGTGCAAAAGCACAGTTTGGCCAGGATTTCAAAAATGACAGCTGTCACATTCATGAGGTGGTGTAAAAAAAATTGCTATGTTTAAAATTTGGGGTCAAAATAAGTAAAAATGGCAAAGTTACTGGGTTAAAATATTTTAACTTATTAAAGTTGTGAGTGAGCATAGCAAAATTTCAATGTATGGGCATAACTTTGCCATTTTTACATTTTTTCACCCAAAATTTTCAACATAGCCTTCTTATGACCCCCAGCTCATGAACAAGTGCAGAGAAAATGTTCAAATCCTGCTGAAAAGGTGATTCCGCCAAGCAACTGTGAAATCATCTCTCTTGTGGATTTGCAGAATTCCACCACCATTCTTTATGAGATGGGGTCTCAAAAAGGAAATGTTGAAAATTTGGTGTAAAAATATGCAAAAATGCAAAGTTATGCATCAAAGTTGAAAACCCTAATTGAAATACATTGAACCACACTTACCTTACTTTCTCATATAGCAGCTAGCATTCTGAGTAGCAAAACATGTCTTCCAGTGGAGAGTGGATCTTTGCCCTGGGACCTGTTCAGGTGAGTGAGGATGTGTGAGGCCATGTGGGGGGTGCAAGGTGGCAGATGCTGATTGGGAGGTCAGGGTGGTGGGATCAGATCAGTGAGGGACCATTTTCTTTTTTTACAGGTTTAAAAGACATCACAGAACCATTTTCTTTATTACAGACAGGATGACAACGGAGGGTGAGGAGTGCCACTAGACACCAGGGAAAGAAAAAATCAAAATGGAGATGGCAATTGGTGGGGTGCTACTAGACACCAAGGAAAAAAATGCAATAACTATGGGCATGGCGATCAGAGGGTAGATGGTGCCACTTGACACTAGGTGAATATTTTATCACCACAGCGAGGGAGATTTGAGAGTGAGGGGTGCCACTAGACACTAGGGGAAAAAATACAATAATTATGGGGATGGCAACTGGAGGGTGCCACTAGACACCAGGGAAATACTAAACAATATGGGCATGGTGAATGAGGGGGGGGCACTAGACACCAGGGAAAAAAAGCAATAATGATAGGCATGGCAATCAGAGGGTGGGTAGTGCCACTAGACACCAGGGAAAAATGAACTAATTATGGGGATGGGATTGGAGGTTGGGGGGCACCACTAGACACCAGGGAAGAAAGGATTCACTCATATTTTCATTTCTTGAAACAAACATTTCTATATATTTCCATTCATATAAAATTTTTTGTTCCATCTCCAAATGAAAAAAGCAGAAGCAAGTCATGAAAAAAGATTCAATATATATAAAAAAAAAACATTTTGGGGACATTTGTCTAACAGTTAAGTGCAAAATCCACTTAACAGAGTCCCAATGAGCAAGATAGATATATTGCACTCTGTGCAACATGTAATTTTTGTGGGGTTTGAATTTTTTTTTAATGGAAAGCAAAATGGCAACAAAGGAAAAAATATTTTTCCCCTCACAAAAAAGGACTGGGCCCATATGAAAAAAAAATATTGTTTAGTTTTATACAGCTATTTTGAAGTGCTTACTGAGCAAGTTTAGAATCCAAAATTTTAAAATTTAATAACTTTGGAACAAATTAATATTTGTTTGCCAAACCAGCAAAATACACATCTGTGGGCCAGCCCCTTTCTACTCTGAGAATTTGAGACTAAAATTCCAAATTGTCTGAGCACTACTGCTGTCACTAAAAATAGCAAAAAACCCTGAAAAATTCACTTTTTGCACTATCCAGATCTCAGAATCCATGTATCCAACTGGAACAAACATGGCACATTTAGAGATCTACCCTGCAAGACTGGGCATGCAAAATTTCTTGTAAATCTGTTGAATGACTGTGAAGTTATTAAAGGGTAAAAATTTGGATTTAACATTGAAGTGCCTACTCAACCCTAACTATAGTGGCGTTACCGTGCCACTAAAATATATATCTCAATCTATGCATCTATGTATCTATGTATCTATCTACCTGTCTCTCTCTCTCTGTCTGTCTGTCTATCTATATGTATGTGTATATATATATATATATATATATATATATATATATATATATGAACGACAGCAAAAAGCTCCACAGATTGAGAATAGTGGGCAGATCAAGAACACAGAAGCAATATAGGTGCAGGAAGTAACAGACTGGGAAAGAAATATCAGAACTGGGGTTGTTTATAGACCACTATCTCAAAAGGAAGAAACAGATGGGAAATTTGGGGATGAGATCAAAAAAGGAGCAGAGTTTGGGTAGGTACTGCTACTGGGGGACTTCAGCATGCTGGACATGGATTGGAGGATCCCCAGCAACAAGTGCAAGAAGCCATCATCTGGCAGTATAGCCTAGAAGTTAGAGTAATGAACTCTGAATGAGCTTGGTACATCCAGCAGGCCTGGGTTTGATTCCCACAACCTCCACTGTGTGTTATCCTGAGCAAGCCACTTAACTTCTCCAGTGCTCCCAGGTCACCCCTGAAATTGGGCCTTGTGCTTAGCGGGCCTAGGGGACCTTTCCCAGTTACTAAAGAATAAAATAAATGTGTTTTAGGCAGGACATTATGATCTTAGACCTAATACTTACCAATAAGGACAGTATAGGGGAGGTGAGAGTGCCAGACCCACTGGGAATCAACAACCATCAAACAGTTTGGCTCAGCATCAGACTTAAGCCATGTTTACATTAAACAGTAAAATCTCTATTGCTTCTTTCCATCTGCACTGTCTCTGGAGCCTGCAATCAACTGTTTACAAAGCTCCCCCTTTCTGCGCTACAAGCTGTGCTGTGATGGGGCCATTCCTTCGGTGGGGAGTGTTCACTGTTGTTGGTAAAATGGTGAAGGATGGAAAAAAGTTGATTTCATAGTGGATCGAGCACAGAATACTGTTTACAACACAGGGTGATCCGTTCGATCTGCTGGACATCCCCTCTCCTGCATCGGATCCAAAAACAGATTTGGATGCCATCTAAAGCACTTTGGCAAGTGTTCACATGTCAGAATTTGCAGCTCATCAACCGCTGTGCACTGCAATAGTGGTGGTGTAAATGGGGCTTTAGACACAAAGAGATCAGTCCCAGACTAAAGTCCTGAAATTTAGAAGGGCTGATTTCAGAAGAATGAGGGAATTACTGCAGGGAATCATGAGGGGATAAGAGTAGCAAAGGGGATGGAAGCTAAATGGTAATTGCTATAAAAAGGGATCACTGAAGTCACAGATCACTCTGTAAGGGTAGTCGGCAAGAAGATGAGGGGTTAAAACCATTATGGTTCACAACTGAAAAAGGGATGGCCATGAGGGCTAAGAAAATGGCATTTAGAAACTATAGAACCAGCCTAGCAGGGTGAAATTTCACAGCAGGAGGAAAATGATCAACAGGATATGAAGGTTAAGGCTGACATGGAAGTAAGAATTGCCGAAGGTGTGAAGAGGAGAGATAAGACCTTCTTTCATTACATAAGGGAGAAGTTGAAGATGAGGGATGGAATGGTCAGCCTGAATGAAGGAGAGGAGGGAAAAGAGGATGATCAGACTAGATATTTCTGCTCAGTGTTACATAGGACAAGGAGCTAATGCCTGATTATGTGCCATCAGGGTGGGGGGGGGAGAAGGGGTCTGTGTTGATTCTATTTCAGTTAAAGGGCACTGTAGGGGTTATGCACATTTATTATTTATTTATTAAAATTTGTTAACCAGGTATGCCCACTGAGGTGTGGTGTTCCTTTTTCAGGGGCGACTCGGAGTTAGTTACATTCAGTAAAAAGTTTACATAAAGAGACAAATTAACAATCACAGATACCTGCTGGTGTTAGGGCCAACAGTGAACCTGGATATCTGCTGGTGCTAGGGCCAAACGTGGGCCTGAATACCTACTTGTGGTGGTGCCAAGAGTGAGCCTGGATACCTGCTGGTGTTAGGGTTAACAGTGAGCCTGGATACCTGCTGGTGTTAAGGTGAACAGTGGGCCTGGATAACTGTTTGTGGTGGTGCCCAGACAGAGCCTGGATACTTGCAGGTGTTAGGGCCAACAGTGAGTCTGGATACTTGCTGGTGTCAGGGTCAACAGTGAGCCTGGATACTTGCTTTTAGAGACAAAGTAGCTTAATCTGGTTCAATATTTATTTATTTTTATTTATTTGAATTTTGATAACTGGGTAGACCCACTGAGACAGACATGTCCCTATTGTAGGGGCACCCATGGAAGCAATTTCATGAGTAGATTACAATACACAAATTGGTATACATTGCCAAGGAATACCATAAGGAGCAATTCCATGAGTAGATTACTACACAAAAATTGGTATACATTGTAAAAAAATAACATAAGGAGACATGAGATCACAATGACAGTATAAAAAAACAATAAGTAGTTGAAGGTATGCAGAGAGAGGAACATCCGTTTCTTCCATTGTTGGGTGATGGTTCCAGAATAGGCACTGAGGGGTCCAGAGGCTTGTGTTAAAAGTCCCTGAGGGTGCAGGAACCCAAGTACTGCAATAGATAATTTGTTCAATTATAGGCTTACACACAGGACAGTGAGGGGTCCATAAGGGTCAAGACCCTAGTGCAGCGTAAGGTAAGCTGTTCATTAGAGGCAAACGCGCCGTATAGGTTCACAGTACAGACTAGCTTGTACAAGTTTGAGAGTGGAGAGAGAGAGATTTACAGAGTAAGGGTGGGAAGAAGAGAGAAGAGGAAGGGAAGGGGGTAAGAGAAGGCAGGGGAGTCAGGAGAGGTGGGGGGAATAATTAGAGGTGAGGGAAAGGGGGCAGAGAAGGGAAAGGACAGCCAAAGAGATCAAAGGGGAGAGGAAGTTGAGAGGAGAAAACGGAGGGGTTAAGTGCAAGCACCACTACATATTGATGGGGAAAAGAAGATTTCCTTCAAGTTTTTCTTGAACTGGGGAAGAGACGTACATGAGAGGACTAGGTGGAAGAGCATTCCATTTTTGGGCTGCGGAGAAAGCAAAGGAGTGCCTTCCAACAACAAGGTGGGCTTTGGGAAGGTTGAGCAGTGGGATGTGGTAACAGTGGAGGATCCTGGAGAGGGTCTTCAGAGTAAGCAGACCAGAGATGACGGGGAGGGGAGCTGGAGGCGAATGAGTTTAAAGGTAGTGCATAGCACTGGGAAGTCCAATATGTCAGTTTGCATCTATAACCCCCCCCCCACAAGGCAAGGCTGAAAATAGGCAAAATCATCTAGCCCTCTTTTGCCAGTCAAAAAAAAAAAAAACAAAAAAAAAAAAAAAACACCTTTGCTCATGAGCCGATGTGAAGTCACCAGCATCACACTTCATGAAGTTTTCCCAGAGAGGGCTCAAATTTGCATAAATTTATAAAGCAGCTCTGTCAGTGCTGTGTATACAACTTTGTGGTGAAGTTGGGGAAGTTTGAGCTATTAATAGGAGAATGAAGGACTCACATGTGAGTTCTGATGGGTTAATGCAGCATAATCTCAGTGGGACACCAGTGTAGTAAACAACGACATGGTAGTGGAGCATGAACTGATGCGCCTAAAGAGGCTGATGGACATTTACACTGGTTCTGGAGGCTGTTTTTTTTTTTTATTTATTTAGAAAATTGATGATTAGGAGAGGCACACTGAGCCAAGGCCTGTTTCCAGGTATATTCAAACAACAATGCAAATGGGTAATGGTGTCGGAAATCCTTTAAGAAGAGCTCCTTAGAAGGTGTCCAACAATCATCCAAAAAACCAAAGCTGGGAGCTCAGATATTCATTTAAATGCTTTCACTCATTCATATGTTGTTGCAATTTTCTTTTATTTTAGTTAAAATCCCCTACATTTCGCTCCTTTGAGCTTGTTCACGGGGCATTCTGAATCTGTGTTAAAGTATAGGAAACCCTAATGGTAAATAAGTGAAAAGTGTCCTTTAAATTATTAAAAATACAGTAAAAAGAGATGTGATGAAAATGTAATTACATTATGAAAAAGTAATTGTATTTTTGTGTTTAACACAGATTCAGAATGCCCCGTGAACAAGCTCAAAGGAGCGAAACGTAAGGGATTTTAACTAAAATAAAAGAAAATTGCAACAACAAATGAATGAGTGAAAGCATTTAAAGGAGTATCTGAGCTCCCTGTTTCCAGGTACAACCTGGGGAAGGGGATCAAAGGATAAAGGCTGGCTTCTAGAGAAGGAGGAGTAGGACAGAGCTTTAGACATTGGCACAGAGGCTGGGCTGGCTTGCTGAGAAGAAGAAGAAGGAGGGAGCTTCATGTAGCAGCAGTCAGAAAATAACTTCATTGCTATTTACACTGGCTACTAAGGCCAGCTTGGCTTGTTTAGATGGCAGAGGAGGAGGATACAGCTTCAGGCAGCAGCAACAAGACAATATGTTCACTGCTATTTAAGCTGGATACAGAGGTCAGCCTGGCTTGTTGAAAAGAAGAAGTAGATGGATGACACTTCAAACAGAAGCCAGACAGTGAGTTCAGTGCTATTCACACTGGATATGAAGGCCGGGTTGACTCGCTGAGAAAGAGAAAGAAGAGGATAGTGCTTCAGGCAGCAGCAGCCAGACAATACTTTCAGTACTATTAAAGCTGGCTACAGAGGCCAGGTTGTTTTTTTAAGAAGAAGCAGCTGGAGGATGGTGCTTCAGACAGAAGCAGCAGCCATACAATAAGCTCAGTACTATTTATGCTGGATATGGAGGCCCATAGCCAGGTTTAGGCACCAGTAAACCCTGCGGTCACTTGCTTGCTCATATGAGTACCACAAATCAGATCAGTTTATCTTATTCATTTTTAAATGTTTGTCTTATTATCTCCTTAAAACAGCAATAAAAGTCTGTGCAGCTCCTCCTGATGTGGCATCATGATGTCATAAAATGCCTCACCAAGCTATGATTCAGCAAATAAGAGGCAAAAGGGCAGAAACAGATGGAATGGGAAGAACAGCCCCAAGGACTAACACCACTGCCTACCCCCAAGAAATATAAAGGTTCCATGTCATAATTTGGAGATCGCCGTTTGGGCTAGTGTACATCGCCAACAATAAATAACGGTGATCTACACTTGCGGCAACTCCAAATGCGGTGATGGGACTATAATATATGCAGGGAGTACACCTACCCATGAAGCTCCCCGCAGTCCCCTAATTAAAGATTCTCAATTCCAGGGGGGTGTAAAACTTAAAAAGTTAAAAAACTCAGCCCTGTTACAAAAAGCAACGCCTGCCCCAGAACCGAACTCGGCACCATCCCAATCCCAGCCAGCCACCATCATCACCACACCACATGACCAACTCAACAGCTGACTGCCACACTACCTCCTACATACCCTCCCTCCCATCCTGAGTCTCACAAGGTGTGGCCCCCCAGGTGTGTGTATAGTTCCTGTCACCCTCCTTCACCCACCATGGTGTCCTGTTGCTACCCTGCAAGGTAGCCCAGAACACAGAAGCTGTGATTGAGTCACCGTTTTTGCAGTCGCTCAATCGCGGTTGCCGTGTTCACAGGATTCCAATATAAATATACCACTGGTTGTACTGAAAAAAAAAATGTTGTGCATATGGGCTACCATCAAACACATGGAGGTGGGTCAAGGAGGGGGACTCCATGACTTTACTAATCCTGCTGTGGGCCCCCAAAACCCTAAAGCTGATCCTGTGGAGGCCTGGTTGGCTTGTTGAGAAGGAGTAGTTGGAGGACAAAGCTTCAGGCAGCAGCCAGACAATAGGTTCACTGCTACAGTATGAACAATGGACACATAGACTGTGTTGGTTGAGAGGGAGCAGTTGGAGGACAAAGCTTCAGGCAGCAGCCAGACAATAGGTTCACTGCTACAGTATGTACAATGGATATATAGACTATGTTAGTTGAGAATGAGAAGCTGGAAGAAGGAGCTTCAGGCAGCAGAAGCCAGACAAGAAGTTCACTGCTATTCACACAGCATACAGAGGCCAGGTTTGCTTGTTGAGAAGAAGAACAGGGAGGAGGACAGAGCTTGTGGCAGAAGTCAGTATAGCACAATTGTTGAAGCACTAAGCTGCAAACCTGGAGAACTGGGTTTGAATTCCACAGCCACCACTTGCATACTAGGTGACCATGAGCAAGTCACTTAACTTTTCTGTGCTCCCAGGATACATCTGGAAACAAGCCTTAGCTTAATGTGTCTTTCCTGGCCAAAAATTGCAAAATATAAATCAAATTTCAGGGCACTCCTCTGGTGGATCTGTTTGCCTCTTGGGAGAATGCTAAACTGAGGCTCTTTCGTACCCACCCTCCACAGTCCAGGATGCCTTCCTGAGGCCTTGGACACCAGGCCTCATGTATACATTCCCTCCCTTCCCTTTGATCCACAAGGTGGTGGTCAAGGCTCAGAAGGACAAGGTACAGATGATCTTGATAGCACCAGACTGGCCAAGGCAGTTATGGTACTCGGATCTCCTCTGCCTCAGCAACAGACCTCCATGGTGGCTGCTGATTCACCCATATTTGCTGACCAGACAAAAGGGAATGGTCCTGCACCCTGACCAGACATCCTTGTACCTCACGATCTGGTTGCTGAGTGGCTAGAGTCTCATGCCTTGGGTCTGTCAGAAGCTATGTTCCACACCGTAGATGCCTCCTTTAAAGTCAACTCACAAATGTTATGCATTTAAATGGAAGAGGTTCTCCATTTGGTGCCAGTGCAAGGAGCTTGATGTCCTTGCTAGCCCTGTGGTGAGCACCTTAGAACACCTCTGGTCCTCCTATCAGTTAGGTCTGCGAGCACATGGCAGTCATTTTTTCTTACTGGGAACAGGCTTGTAAGCTGATGGTGACCCAGGAGAAGGTGGTCAGGTGCTTTTTCAAAGGCTTGGATCTTCTGTCTACACCAGTGCATGAACCACAATCACCGTGGTACTTACTGTTGGTGCTGGTTGTGCTCAAGGGCAAGTCATTCAAGTCTATGCACAGCTATGAGGGGTCTGTAGTGATAGTATAATATGTTGATTATTGTCACTCCATTTTGTATGCTATTTCATGTAATGTATACTCCATTTTGTATTGTGTGACTCCATTTTACATGCTGCTTCATTTAATTGGTGTTTTGCTCTTTAGATAGCCTCATTATTATGTTTTGCTTCAGACAGTGTATTTTGCTGACTTGAAGGTCGCATATTATCAGGCAACCTGTTTTTGTAGTTTTGTTTAAACTTCTGCTTAGCTCATAGCGTTCTAGGCACCTGACCAGTGTTTGGAGCACAGTGACCTAGCAGGTGTAGGGAATTCTGAGCAGTCCTTATGGTGTGGTCGCGGCATCCTGGGAGCCCGGCCAGCTTCTAGAATGTGGCGAGACAACACTATGAAGGCTGCACAGTTATTTTTAGCATAGAATAAGATATAAATGTAGCTTTCTCAATGCCTGGTTAGAAGCCTCACCTGCAGGGTGGACGACGCTGGGGCCAATTCCGGTTCGTGAGACTCCTAGCCAGGCTGACAAGGGGGCTTCCCAGCCATTGGAACAGGCTTGGATGTAGCTTTTGGAATCGGTGATGTATAACCTTTTGTATTATATTTTGCTATAATAAAGCTTTGGCTTGCTGTACTTATTGTAACCTTTTATATTATATTTTGCTATAATAAAGCTTTGGCTTGCTATACTTATTGTCCTGTTATTGTGTGTATGTGAGTGTGAATGGCAAATAGCTGCTTGGTTTGAGTTGGCAGAACAGGGTCTCACTTGTTGCGGAAGATGACCTTTTTGGTGGTCATCCCATTAGCCAGAAGGATCAGTGAGCTCCTGGCATGTTTGGTGGCGTCTCCTTGCCTGGTCCTCCACAAGTAAAATAGCTGATCTTCACTCCCACCTGAAGTTCCTCCTGATGGTAGTATTGGAGTTTCACCTTAACTAGGTGATAAACCTTACCGTATATTTTACCAACCCTCCTTCAGAGACTGATCACAGGCTCCTTACTCTGGACCTGCAGAGGGTGCAGTCTTATTATAAAAAGCGCACGGCTGGAGTTTTGGGGTGAGGCTCACTAGCTGTTTGTAAAATACACTGAAGCTGTGCCTGGCAGACCAGCATCAAAGCAAATGATTGGTAGGTGGATTATATCCTGCATCGACCTCTGCTATAGGTTGTCTGGTAGGGAGCTTCCTATTGGGCTTAGGGCTCATTCTACCAGACACACTGTTGCCTTGGTGGCTGCTTCCAGAGACATCCCCATACAGGAGAGCTGTAGGGCTGCCACCTGGAAGTTAGCATACACCTTTATTTCCTACTACAGCATCTATAGTACCTTGAATCACATTGGGATGCTGCTTTTGAGATCTCAGTTCTCCCATCTCTAGTCATCAAATAGGGCTGCACACCTTGCTCCCTCTTCTGGGGGAACTGCTAAGAGTCTGCCAAAGTGTGGGTAATGAACTGTAGCCATGCCCCTAGAAAGACAGGTTAATCACCAGTAACGGTTGTTCTAGAGAGGTATACAGTTCACATCTACACAACCCACCTACCCTCCCCTTGAGAGTGGCACACAGATCCCTGCTTCCAGCATGCAAAATCTGATGTCACTGGGCAGAGTCGGGAGATATAGCACCCAGACAGTGGAAGGAGCTTAGATTTAAGATGTCCAATGAATCAGCATTTCCAGTGGAACTGCCAAAGTGTGGCTGTGAACTGTATACAACAATGGTTAAAGGTGTGCAACCAATCTTTTCATGCAACTGTCCTTAGTAATAAAGAAATAAGGTTGAAGATTACAGAAAAACAATAAAATATATGCTGATTTGTGTCTAAATATTACAGTTTGTTTTTCAAAATTGTCCAAACAGCATCAGGGGCTCTTGAAAAACATGTATTTTAAATCTCAGCTCAGACACAAGGTGGAACATTACAAAACAAATTTTGCTTTCTCTGACTGATTATGGAAACGTCATTTATCATAATGCCAATAATGTAGACCTTTTATTATTAGAGAAAATTTATTACAATATAACAAGATTTGCCTTATGTAATACTGGCCCTGTTGTTGATATACACCACTGTTCTCTCCTGCTAAACTGGGGATGGGTTTCCCTGTCCATCAGGAGGGAACTGCAGTTGTTAAAGGTTTTATTTAAATGCTTTAATGGCATGTTGCCGTCTCATATAACTTCCCAATTTGTACCACTGTGCTCCCATTACTTACTCAGAATGGTAGAACAAGGGCTGGTTTTACACCAAACCAGGACTGATTATGGACACATGACTTACTTACACTGATGCTTCTCCATGGAATAAGCTACTGGAATATATTCAGTGTGGAACTTCACAGGCTACTTTAAACAATGCTATTATTGTTTTATTTTCATTTTAAGGCAATTGTCAGTGACTAGTATTTTATGTATATAAAGCAGTGATGTAAAGAATTGCATATATATCCATATGTAATAATGTCAGTCACTGGATGATGCCTGAGAATGGACTGTGCTGAGTAATCCCTATCCTGCTTAAAAAACAATGCATTGGAAATTAACACTGGAAATTAATATGCATTTTTTTTTCTATCTAAGGGTCTAAGCTGAGTGTGTAAACTCTGAAAATCACAAGAATGAGTTTGTGGACATGAGCTTGACCCATACAGTGCTGTCTGTAAATCTATCAGGGCTAGAAGTGTGCTACAGTTTCCTTAGGGTCAGCACAGTGTCAGTCCCTCGGATGCATTTATAGCAAGTCATCAGTTTAGAGTTTTCATTTTAGAACAGCTGTCCATGACTTTAATGACCTTATGGCTACAAGTTTCTTGAATGATAATGAAACAATGAAATAACTCATACCAAGTGCACTAAAAAAAATAGCATCTAGGGTTTGTTCCAGTAGGTGTACTGTATGCACAGCAGTGAGAATTATTGGCAGTGTGCACCCAGTGGCTACTCTGACACATCCTCCTAAGGACAGTGTTTTAAATTGACATCTTAAACTGGGGCACCCTGACTTACAGCACTTGACCTTTATTGTAAGGTTTGCTGGGTGTGGGTGTAGATCATCCTGTCAGATATGAGGATTATGTATGCCCATTGAGTGCAGTCAGCCTCAAAAAAAAAACACAGTGACTTCAAGAAGTTAGGTCATTCATGCTTCCTCTTGAAACTACAGTGTAAGCCCACAGCATGTTTGATTTTGATGTGCTCTTGAACATCAGACAGTTGAATCTATGCCATGGCCAAGCTGTTACATGTCATGGTGTCAATGCAGCACCACAATCAGGTTTTGTTTTAGTTAATTTTTTAAAGGGGAAAAACAGTCAAAATTTGCAAACAAATACTGTATGTTGCACAGAGTGTTTTGATTTGTGGGTGTAGTCCTGGTGTGTCCTTCCCATTGTTTGCATTTGGGAGTTTTTCTAAATTTTCCTACTAGTTCTATGGCCCCTTGGGGTAAGCTATGTTCTGAATTAAAATTTGTCTGTGAACTGTGCACTATGTGGACTATTCACATAGTGTGCACTATGCAAATGTGCTGCAACATCATACATTTTTCTAAGCAAATTAATGCAGTCCCACTTGGAGTGAATTTGTGATGTGAACAGTGTCAAAAATTGGATCCATGACAGTTGGTTGACAAATTTATTGGCGGCCAACATTACGGCGACACCTTTATGTCAACGCATTTGTGGCTGGCATAAAGCTGGTCACTTTAGACTGTAGTTTGGGCGCGTGCCTTGAATCCCCATGTGGGGCTTTGTTCCCACACCCCTTAACTAAAGTAATCAACTCTAAGCCGGAGTTGATTCGGGGAGGGGTTGAAAGCCCCCCAAAACAGTGCTGGGGTCCTGCACTGACACTACAGTGATCTGTCGCTGTTGTCGCTGTAGTGTCGGTCACAGTAAAATTGTTGCCGTAGCGATGGCATACATCAAAAATTCACCACAAAATGGCAAATTGCTTCAATTCCTGTAGTAAAGTTCACACAGCTGCAGCAAACAGCATAGCATGAACTGACACAATTTGTGCTAAACTATGCAAATTGCAGAGCTTTTTAAATTCACCTTCAGCTATTGGGGGTTTTCATGTTTGACTGTTTTTTGCTCTTTTTTCTTCCTGCAATGGCTGCTGTCCCATGTGACAGTGATGCGTTCATTCAGCAAGTGCTGGCTTATTGTCAAGTTTACAACAATAGAGCTGTGATTTTATTTAACTCTCCTTATCCAGACAGCACTAATAAAGACTATTTTCACAGTTTGGCAAACACCTGAGGAATAACTGAGTGGGCTATTCTGTAAAGAAACAGCTAGATTCTTCACTAATTATATCATCAATATCCTGGGGTGATTTGTGTGCTGTTTTGTTTTGACTGTGTGTAGTCTGATGAAATGAAACATTTTAAAAAACAAAACACTTACTCCTGCAGGCTATATCTAGACACATGCGTAGAAAACAAAAAGATTGGATTAAAAATAATTATTTAGTTGAGACCAGAATGTCAAGTTCCTATCAGCAGATTTACAAATACATAACTGTTACATTGGACAGAAGGCACTGTAGGAAAAAAAGAGCAATAAAAAATTCAAACATGGAGATGCACAGGGGGCATGGAATTAGTAGGCAAATTAGTAGGCAACCCATTAACCACCAAACATTTTTGAGACACCTGCCTCTTTCTCAAGGCGTAACAAGTGTTTATATCCATATGTGAATTTATCTCCCTGGTTACCTCACTGATGAATATGTTACACCTATTCCTCTAATTAGAGGGTATGTTCTACTTCTCAACATTTGTAACATATCCTGCACATATATGCACTTTAACTTTGATGTTTGTAATAATAACGTGCGTAGTTTTAGTCAGATTTAGAGTGTTTTGATAGTATGTCTGTATTTATTGTTATTTATGCAGTCTGAATGTGGGGAAGTGGGACGTACCCTCTAATCAGAAGCTCGGGTGTAACATATTCACCAGTGTTGGAACCAGGGAGATAAATTCACATATTGGTGTGCACACTTGTTATGCCTTGAGAAAAAAACAAGGGTCTCAAAAATGTTTGGTGGTTAATGGGTTAATGTCTCTTCTGTTTTAACTTTCATGTAACTTAATAAAAGTACATGGTATCTGATGACCAAGCATGTGGTGCTTTATACACAGCAGTCTGAGCACAGACTTTATCATTATTAGGTGGTTAAGATTACACCTGGAGCTTGACAATTCATCTGATGGCCACCTTCAACTTTTGCTTTTGCCCGTTTTGTCCACTTTCTGCACATGTGTTGACCGCACTGTCCCTCAGAGATTCAATGATCACTTAATACAGCATTGCTGTTACTCTAACCTTGGTACTGTAAGTCAAGGAAAATAAAATACTGACATAGTTATGCTTGGATAGAGGGAGGTGATGTTAGGGTAACATCCATGGTGCATCACATGACCATTCAACCCATAAGAAACAGCACACCACTTATTTATCAATTCTCCAAGTACCTTTTCTCCCCATTTTTTATTTCCATACTTTTTCTGTTTTGTGCTTCAACCCTAACAGATACATGAGCATAGATTTTTGCAATTTATTTCCATACTTTTTGACAAGTTATACAATAACAAACATGTTTATCTTCCATTGGGCTCAGTGTTGGACCTGTAAGTTGCATTGCACAAAGCCTTCTGGGCACTACATAAAGCAGCAGACCTCTTTGGCACAGTGCTAAACTTGTAGCTTCTTCACACAGGGCCCTGAAGACCCTGCATGAAGCAGACTCTTGCTTTACCTCAGGGGTCTGTTGGCATTACACAAAGCAGCAGACACATTGGGTATAGGACCAGACCTGGGTTTGCTTCAGGTAGGGTTCCACATGCCCTATGCAAAGTGACTGACCTGTCAGGCACAGGGCTGAACATGTTGCTTGCTTTTGATAGGGCCCTGCAGTCCCATGTGAAGCAGCAGACCTGTTGAGTAGACCAATGAACATGTAGCTTGCTTTGTGCAGGCCCTCTGGGCCCTACATTAAATGAAAGACCCATTTGGCAGGTCTGAATGTTCCCCTTTGGGTGGTTGTAATGAGAATGGTGTTGGTAGGTTTTCTAGCTATTGAAATTTGTGCTTAAAATGTTAAATATGGTAAGGGTATAGGTGATAGAAAAAACATTAGAAAAGCCAAGTCTCAGAGCATGCATCTTTTTTGGGACACAGTTCTTTGGGGACTTTTTTAATCACCCATAATGTTTTTATTATAAGCTTTTTTTAATGTGAAGGTCAGGAAGCTATCATCTCCCCATGACTATGCAGTTCTGGGGTTTGAATTTGCCCCAAATAGGGTTTGAGAATACCTAAGTCAACCTTTTTTTGCCAAAAAATAAAGACACTGTACATGTGCAGTTTTTTTTTACTTTAGTTTGGTCCTTTTTCTTTTAGGTTCATGATCAAAGGCATGGGACTGATGCAAAAGACAGCAATTGGATGAGGTGGAGGGAGGACTATGTTAATCACCCACTATTGGATGACACATAATGTATGTACTGGGGTTGCCATTGGGGGAGGAGAGTGGCAGGGTTCTAGAGAGTGGGAAGGGTGGGGGTTATTTAGATTCTATGGGCTGGATGGAGGGAGACTTCCTGGACATGGGTGGATATTTGTGTTATAGTAGGGGTACTGGCAGTGGGGTTGGGCACCTATCTGCTGGTCAGGCTAGTCACTGGCACAGTGCTGGTGGCAGATTTGTGCACCTGTCCATTGGTCAATTAAGTGACTGGAGGATAGGGGTACCAGCAGTGAGGCTGGCACCCAATAGCCAGCATGAGTATTGTTGGGGATGGGTGGCAAGAAAACACTTTTTTTTCATTTGTGATTGACTTGGAAGTCAGTCATGAATGAATAAAGGTCTCTTTGTATTATATTATTTCTTGCCTATTTTGGCCCACACATTCATGCACTAAAAATATGTACAATGTTATAATTTGGCCTTTTTTATAGTAGAAATAAATGAAAGGCCTTTCCCTGGAACAATACCTAATGAAACTGAAAGTTTTAGGTTTTAAATCTGTGTATTTGTTTAGTTATCTGTATTCTGTATGTAAGAAATGCATTAATTTGGGTGAAAATTGCAATTTTTGGCACATCACTAGCAAAGTTACTGTATTAAAAACTGACATTCACCAAGCCTCTAAGATTAAGATAATGCATGCCAATTTTTTAATCTCCAGGTCTTAAAACAGCTGAGTTATAAGTTGTCATATATATATTATGGTAGCATGGTAGTGCTACCATAGTTAGGGTTGAAGAGCCATTTACATGTTAAACCCAAAATTTTTCACCTTAATAACTTTGCAACCGTTTGACGGATTTGCCTGCAATATGGAATACATGATCAAGACCCATACACCTTGGGATATGCCAAGTTTTGTACCGGTTGGATACACGGCTGCGGAGTTATTAAGCGTGATCTGAGCGTGTGTTTATGCTTTTTCTGGAATTCTACGGTCGCGCCTACAGGTTGCACGGTTTGCGCTACTGGTCTGAAATCTTCATGGAACATGAGGCCAGGGTCCCCAATGTGCCTTTTGAAGATTTCATGAAAAAATATTAAATGGTTCAAAAGTTATTCAGAAAACAATTTCCCATTATAAGTCAATGGGAAAAGTTAACAAAAAGTTCGACAGTGTCGCAAATGCACTTTTTGCTGTTGCAAATGACCCTTTTGCTGTCGCAAATCCACCATTTTGTTTTCAGTTAGTGATCAGATAAATGCTTGGCATTTAAAATTGGGACCCTCTAGCAACCTAATTCTTTTTGTATTCACCTAGTTGGGCCCTGAGAATGCTAGCTATGTCTTTATTTTGGGGTAAAACACCCCAGAAATATGATTTTCAAATTTCTGGAAAAGTACTTTCGCAAAGTAGTGTTGCAATTTTTGCGAAAGCTTTCACAAATTGCGACAGTACTTTTCTAGGCTGTGGGAAAATTACAGCAATTCTTTGGCACCCTGCTGCAAAACAACGGTTTGGTGCTTTGGCCTGAAATTTCGAGGGAACGCAGCCAACATCTCACAGATGTGCCTTTCGGTGTTGCTTTGCAAAAATGTTACACGGCGGCAATGTTACGGCACTCCAAAGTTGATGCTTTTTCCCATAGGATAACATTACGGCATCCGACGCAATGCAGCAATCCTTTGGCGCCCTGCTGCAATAAAACGGCTCAGTCTTTTGGGCTGAAATTTGGAGGGAAGACAGTCAACATCCCATAGATGTGCCTTTTAGTGGTTTGGTGAAAAAATATTACAGGGATCCACACTTATGGCACTCCAAACTTCTCTTTTTTTCTATAGGATAACATTACGGTGTTCGCCGCACCTTTCAGGGCCCGTATCTCGGAAACGGTGTGAGATACGGACTTTTCATTGAAAAGTGCTTAGCTCCCATTGGGGGCTAAGCACAAAACTAGCCAGGAAAGTAATAAATCATATGACTTTTAAATTTTTTTTCTACGTTGTAAGGTTCCTGAGATATAAGCTATTTAGTATTACAACTCCTCATTTTCTGCTCCGAGACCCATTATTACGCATATATTCTTTGTGCTCACTGTCATTCTTTATGCAGCTTTTGGGGAAAATCAGCCTGTGTGCTTACATTACTGTTACCGTTGCCCTTTTCGCTTGCGGTTCCGTACCCTTTTCACTTACCGTTCACGTCTACGCCACCATGTGTGTTATCCTTTGCTTTTTCATTTGCGCTTGTGTTTCCGTTATTTTTTGCCATTTGTGTCTACAGTACTGTTTATGTTTCTGTTTTGCTTTGCGTCACCATGCTCATTGACATTTCCATTTGCGGGCACCATGTTACTATGTGGCAAGACATCACGTGGTGGACCATTCCCGTCTACGCCACCGTGTACGTTACCCTTTCTGTTCTCATTCGAACTTGCATTACCATGTGTGCCACTGTTAGCACTTCTGTTTGCATTGCTGTTCCTGTTACTATGTCACAAAACATCACGTGGCAGGAGCACACTCCCGTCGCTGCATTACATTCACTATTTCTCATTATCAATCTCAAAAAGAAGGGAAATTAGAGGCAAAAAACTCCATTTAGTGCATCAGTTGGGGTTGTTCCACAGTGACAAAAGTGAGGAAATTTGGTGTTAGGGTTGAAAACCCCCCTTGGACCCCCTAACCCACCCCCCCAACCGGCATTGGGGTGTTTGGTCCTAATTCTCATCCTATTCTCCTATACTTTTGCTGCTTTACACATCTGATGGGGTGAGAGTTAGGGCCAACGACCCCAATGTGCACCCCAATGCTGGTTGCGGGGGGGCTGGAGGGTCCAAGGAGGGTTTTCAACCCTAACACTGAATTTCCTCACTTTTGTCACTGTGGAACAACCCTAACTGGTGCATTAAATGGATTTTTTGCCTCTAATATGCTAAAAACTTTGTTAATGCATCATTTAGGGTTAAAACACAAAAAGTCAGGAAATGAGACCTTTAGTGTTGCCCCCCCCCATGGACCCCCATCTTCCTGAGATTGACAGATGACAGGGTGTCATTGGGGTTGTGAGGACTAAATGTCACCCCATTTCATGTGTAATCATATTCACAAGCCACAGTAAAGAAAATTGGGATGACATTTCACAACCCCAATGACACACCTGCCATCTGTCAATCTCGGAAGGATGGGGGGGTCCATGGGGGGGGAGAGGGCAACCCTAAAGGTCTCATTTCCTGTCTTTTTGTGTTTTATCCCTAAATGATGCATTAACAAAGTTTTTTAAATAAAATGTCCTTACTTTTTGGAAAAGAATAGAAAAGTAGAAAGTTGTGTAAGTTGGTTGGAGTGTAGGGCCCTTCGGGACATGCGCTCCCACCAGCTTGCAAATTTCTGCTTAACATAATAGTACATGTACTGAATATCATATGCATTGGTGGGAGTGCATATGGGTGAGAGCATGGGCCCACCACCTTGAAACAAAACAAAGTGTCAGTCATCAGAGTGCCATAATTCCACACCTCTTTACATGTCAGACACTTAACCACTGAAAATTACCTCCATGGCAGTAAGGCTAGGTACCCTATAAATGTGAACCCACTACTACAATGGAAAACACTATATGCAAAATGTAAAGTGCGTCATGCAATATCACCACAGCAAATTAATTTTCCAGCACCTAAACACTACAATTCACATGTACAGGACATACCTTCAACAACATCAAAATTTCAATTTAAAAGACTAAACCATTTCCAAGATACAACATTTGAAAGTTTGAGATTTTCATTCGTCGGAGTTGCAGAATTCTGCACCTCTTTAAATTATAGACACCTAACAACTGAAAAGTACATTCATGGCAGTAAGGCTAACTACCATATAAATTTCAAGCCATTAACAGAATGGAAAACGCTGTCCGCAAAATGTAAAGTGCGCCACGTAATATCTCCACAACAAATATATTGTCTGACACATAAACACTACAGTTTACATCTCAAGGACATCCCGTCAACACCCTCCAAATTTCAAGTTAAAAGACCAAACCGTTTCCGAGATATTTAATTTTAAAAATTGTTAAAATTGGGTTATCGGGACCCTCCAAATTTGGCCATCTAGTCCTTCCCTTGTGATCAAAGATCGCGATCGAAGAATCTCGTGATCAAAGAATTTGCAGGCTCACAACCAAAGAATTTGCAGGCTCATGATGAAAGAATAAAAAATGGTAAAAGTAAATTTTTACACAAAAATAAATGAAACCATAGCCATGACTCGATAGAACGAAGCTCCCTGAGCAAAACCCATCCTCATTTGGCTTAATAAGTCACCCATGGGCTGAGAAATTAGATTTTTTTATCTGGCCATCTAGTCATGCCGTCGCAATCAAAAAACCTTGCAATCAAAGAATTTGCAGGCTCGCAATCAAAGATCGCTAGCGAGCCATGATCAAAGATTTGAAAAGTTGAAAAGTCTGTTTTTTGACCAAATTACAAGAAACCACAGCCATGGTTCAATAGAGGGAAGCCCCCTGAGCAAAACCCATCCAAGTTTTACTTCAGGAGTCACCCCTGAGCCAAGATATTTGAATTTTTCTGACCGCAAACTGAAAACAAGATGGCGGCCATCACAATCAAAGAATTCCTCAAAGCCTGCAAATTCTTTGATCATGAGGAGGGATCAGATGGCCAAAACTCCATTCTTCTTTCACAAAATAACCATATAAATTTTCCCATTGACTTGTAATGGGAACTTAAAACTTTAATAACTTTTGAATGGATTAATATTTTTTCACCAAACAAAAAGTGGCATATTCCTTGACCCAATCTCTTTCAGATGAGCTAAATCACAGAGTGGCATGCCACATGATGACCATGCAACACCACAGACAAAATCCAAAAAAATGCCCACATAACTGACAAAAAGTACATTTTTCAGCATTTTGGTGTGCAAAAACCTTAAGTCCAACCAAAACAAAATTTGGCAGATCAGGAGATCTACCATGCCACCTGTGTGTACCAAATTACATGCAAATCCATTGAATAAGTCTAAAGTTATTAACATGCAAAATTTCAAGTTTAACATAGAAGTGCCTACTCAACCCAAAATAGAGAGTGCGACACGCTATCATATATATATATATATATATATATACATACATAAAAAATCTTATTAATGCATCAGTTAGGGCTGATAGTACAGCAAAAAGTATGGAAATGATGTTAGGGTTACCCCCTACCAACTCCCTTCTTACACTGACAGACATCAGAGTGTGCCATGGATCATCAGCCCAACTCTCACCCCATTCCATATGTAAGCAAGCTGACATGCTACAGTATAAGAGAATGGGGTGAGAGTTAGGTGTGATGATGTTATGGCATACCCCGATGTCTGTTGGTGTGTGGAGGGTGGTGGGTTGTGGTGGTAGGGGGTAACCCTAACACCACATTTCCATACTTTTGTCACTGCACTATCAATCCTAACTGATGCATTAATGAAGTTTTTTGCAATGAATTTCCCTTCTTTTTGAGAAAGTGTAATGTAACTGGCATGTGTTTGTGGGAGTGCAGGCCCTCTGGGCCCTGCGCTCCCTTCATGTTGCCCATCTTTTGTGTAATGGTATGCATCTGTAGAAGGGTGGGCCCTCTGGGCCCTGCACTCCCACTTACACATACTGTAAGTATGGAGTCATACAGCAGCACCATAGTACTGAAAAGGAACCCTTGTAACACTTACTTGGCAATATCTCAGTAACCGTAGCAACTATGAAAATAATTCCACTACAGTTGTAATCATGGCTTTGAAACCTCCATGCATGCTTAGTCCTAAGCTGCGGGTAGCAAAAAGTCTGTATCTCAAATCATTTTTGAGATATGGGTGCCGAAAGGAACCATGGGCGCCGCAATGTTATCCTATGGGAAATTTCTCAGCTTTGGAACACTGTAACTATAGGTCTGTTGAATGGTTTGGGACCAAACCACCAAAAGGCACATCTGTGGAACCAGGGCTTGCCATTCTGCAAATTTCAGCCCAAAAGCACAATCCTTGGCACAATGAAGTGACAAAGAAAACAACACATGGGACGATGTTTTTGAGCATTGTTTTTGCAAAAACAAAAGTGTTTTTGCGACACCCCTATACCTTATAATGAAATCTTTTCATGCATAAAAAAATGTTGTTAAGCCACCTTTTATTCTGTGTGTGATCATTGTCACGCACACAAAAAATGTTTTCACAAAAACAAAATGGCAAAATGATGGAAACATTTAGAAAAACATATTTCCAAGCTACCTGCACAAAAACTGATGCCAGGGTCATGATCCTCAGGGCTAGACTAGGTAAACACAAGTGTTGGTGTTTACCAAGGGGCAGTATTTTTTGATTTACAATGTTTTTTGTCTCTTGATAACTGAAAACAAAATGGCATCAGCACAAAAAGAAAAATCAGGAGTACGACAACAAAAAAGTGTTTGAGAAAGTTTTAGCAGTGCACATATAAATTTTGCCATAGTCTAAAATGGGACATGAAAAATTTGCATAACTTTTGAACGGATTAATATTTTTTCACCAAATCTTCAAAGGGCACCAGTTTGACCCAGGCCACATATACACATGCACATTTGAATCCAAACAGATGCATATTTCAGTCTGTTAAGGCAAGCCTGATGAAAAAATACACAGAAGTTGAGGATTTTTCACATTTTTTACTTTCTGCAGTTCTGCAACTGTACATCCAACCAAAACAAAATTTTACAGTTCCAGAGATCTATGGTTGGATGCTATGCATGCAAAATTTGAAAGCAAATTGGACAAATGGTTGCAAAGTTATCAAAGTGCAACCTTTGGGGTTTAACATACTAGTGGCCAGCTAACCCAAACTATAGCGGCACTACCGTGCCACTATAATACACACATATATGTATATATATATATATATATATATATATATATATATACATTCTATATATATTGTTTGCAAAAAAACTTTGTTAATACATTAATTAGGGTGAATACCACAATGACAAAAGCAGGGAACTGAGGCATTAGGGTTTCCAACCCTAACACCTCACCCCAGGGTTCCCACGCCTACCACCTCACCCCATCCCCCCAACCTCCACACACACCAACAATCGAACATACAAACAAGCCATCAGAAGAAGGCCATTTGGTCTATCAAGTCTGCTCATATTGCAGGGTCCACAGCTAGAGCTAATGTCCCTGCCCTCCCTCCCTTCCTCCCCACTCCTCCCATCCTCCCTACCCATGATTCTTATCTTCCCTCATCCCTATCCCAACCTCTCTTAAAGCTGCTCACTGTCTTTAACAAGATGACCTCTTCTGACAGCGCAGTCCAAGTGTCCACCACCCTTTCTATGAAGAAGTGCTTCCTGACATCCCTCCTAAACCTCCCACCCTTCAGCTTAAGACTGTGCTCCCTCATGATATGGTTGCCACTCAGCTTAAAGAGACTTTCCTTATCAGCATTATTTATCCCTTTCAAGTACTTGAACATCTCAGTCATGTCCTCTCTCTCTCTCCTGTCCTCCAGGGAGTACATGTTCAGTGCCCTTAGCCTCTCCTTGTATGCCTTGCCCTGCTGACTGGCTATCATCTTTGTAGCCCTCCTCTGTACCTTCTGCAGCATGTCAATGTCCTTTTTGAGGTCCTTTGGACCCTGCGCTCCCATTCCTCCATCGAGATAGTATAACTGTATCCATATGTCCTAGTGGGAGCACAGGGCCCATCCCTCAATCCAGATAGCATAACAGTATCTACATGTGATAGTGGGAGTGCAGGGCTTTTGAACCATGGGCTCCCATACCTCCATCCAAATAGTACAACAGTGTCCATATG
Organism: Neoceratodus forsteri; assembly: GCA_016271365.2. NCBI lineage: Eukaryota > Metazoa > Chordata > Ceratodontiformes > Ceratodontidae > Neoceratodus > Neoceratodus forsteri. Next base: position 519,417,698 of record CM028137.1, read on the forward strand.
TCACGATGGGAGTTCAGGGTCCATTGGAACCTGTGTTCCCATCCTTCCACAGATGCACATATGTATCTAGCTGTGGAAACACAGGGAGTCCTGGACCCCTGCGCTTCCACTTATTGTTATGAGCAGGCGTAATGAAATTGCAACAAATAGTCATAACCGTGCCATCTCAAGTAATTTTCACCCCAAATGTTCAACATAACCTTCTTAGCACCTCACCACATGTACCTAGTACAACAAACTTTCAAATCCCCATCAAAATGTCATTCCGCACAACTGTAACACCATTTTTGTGCCACAGTTGCGGGAAAACATTTTCAGTAGGATTTGAAAAATGACAGCTATACTGTTCATGAGGTGGTATGGAAAAATGTCAATGTTAAAAATCTGGAGTGAAAATAGGAAAAACTGGTGATATTGCGAGCATGCGTAGAAACTGCGCAACGCACACTTGTAGCACGGTAATGTTTTGGGAATTTTTTCACCAAATCTTCAACATCAGCATTATGGGACCTACCCTCATGAACAGTGGAACTATGATTTTGTCAATCCAGTCCAAAAGTGACTGTGCCATTCTGCGACACAGATGTGAAAACGTGTTCTGGGCAGGATGTGCAAAATGACAGCTGTACTGTTCATAAGGAGGTGTGAAAAAATAGTAATGTTGAAAATTTGAAGTGAAAATATAAAAAATTGGTGAAGTTATGAGTGTGTATAGAAACTGAGCAACACACGGTCATAACACAGCCATTTTTGGGAATTTGCAACTTAGGCTTTTTGGGACCCCACCTCATGAACAGTGGCACTGTCGTTTCATGAATCAGTCCCGAAAAGTGATTCCATGCAGTGACCGCAAAATCACCTTTCAGGACAGAGAAACGAAATGACAGTGACTGTGTTCATGAGGTGGGGTCCCAAGAACTCCATGTTGAAAACCTGGGGCCAAAATTCCAATTAAAAAGGAAACATCGAGGATGGATTTCTTTATTTACAAGTAGACTCCCAGTGTGCCACATAAGTTGGGGGTGGGGGGGGACATCATCATGCCAACAGGGGTTGGGTACCTCCATCAACAATAAAGTGGGCTGGGGATGGAGTCATCCGACACTGGGAGTGGGCATCCGGTGTCGGAAAGGGTTTTCAAAATATTATATGTATATATATATATATATATATATGTATGTATATATATATATATATATAAATATATATATATATATATATATTTATTAGATCATCGGTTTACAGACCTTTGAGTCGCAGACTCATTTACAAAGACACCTTATCAAAAGAGCAATACATCACAGCAAACAAAACAATACAGTACAGTACATAATGCTTAGATTAAAAAAGCCACCAGTTTTACAGGCATTCACTGGTGGTACACGTTTGGTAATAGACAGATCACAGTAGTCATAATATAGGCACACAATTACCATGTCAGGTAGCAACCAGAGATATTTTATTGCATTTGTTAGCAGATGTTGCCTGAGACCCCAGGTATATACAGTAAAAGTAGACAGGGCAGACCCAGCCTAGGGGTGAGGGTAAGGGGCAGGTGGGGGATTATGTGCAGTTGCAGCAGTGAGTGCTTGTCAGATGGCTTCTGAGGGAGACTTTGAAAGGACCAAGCTTAATGGAGTCAGCTATGTTGAATGGGAGGGAATTGAACCAGGAGGGAGCCTGATAGCAAAAGGATCTCTGGGCCATAGAGGTCCTTACCCTGGGGACAATAAGGTAGGTTTTGACAGTGCTGCGGGTGGAGACTGTGGGGGAGGCATGCTGCAGGGAGGTGGTGACCTCAGGTGGGGAGAGTCCTAGTAGGGTCTATTTTACAAGAAGGCAGGTTTGGAAGTGAAGTCTTTCTTCAAGGTTGAGCAAGTTGGTGGTGGAGTACAGCAGGCACGTATGGGTGTGCCTAGGGGCTCCCAGCATTAGCCTGCAGGCTTTGTGTATAGAGAGCTGGATTCTTGCAAGTGCAGTGTTGTCAGCTACAGCATAGATGGGCAGCCCCTAGTTGATTAGCGACAGGACAGAGGAGGTGATTGCCAATCTAAGGGCTTCTTGTGGTAAGCAGTCCCTATGGTGGTATAACAGTCCAGTCCTGACATTGGTGGCAGCAGAAATGGCTTTGATATGGGAATGGAAGGAGAGTGCCGAATCAAAGGTAATGCCCAGATACTTGCAGGAGGAAACCTGCTCAATGGGGTTTAGTGTGCTAGGCAGTATCACAAGAGGGGCACCACTGGCTTTGCTTTGGCGATGCGAGAAGAGCATAACTTTGGTCTTTTTTAGGTTCAGGACTAGCCTTCATTATGTGAACCAATGCTCAGCTCTATCAAAAGCTTGTTGGAGGGTGGCCTGGAGTGTGTTGGGGTTGGGGTCAGTGACAAAGAGCACAGCGTAATCCGTGTAGAGGAGGATCTTACTTGGGCTGTCCAAGGGGAAGGAGTTGAGCTAGACACTGAAGAGGAGGGGGCCTAAAATGGAGCAGGAAGTTGGAGAATTCAAGTAGCGCGGTTGTGATGCTGTGACGTGCACAAAAGCCATGCTGTTCAGGGCACAGGGTATTGTGCATGGCCAGGTATTCAGCAAGCTGGTTGGCAACTACTTTTTCAAGGGCCTTAGAGAGTGGGGGGAGGATGGAGATAGGTCGATAGTTACCCGGGGTCACTCGATCACCGCTCTTTAGGATGGGAGTGATGATGGCAGTTTTCCATGTGCTGGGGAGCTGCCTCAGGCACAGAGAGCAGATGAGCAGCTCGGTAAGTGGGACCAGGATAGCATCCAATGTCAGATGAAGTAGCCTAGTGTCCAGTAGGTTGGTGCCGGGGTTGTTACTACTAACGGCTTTTTACAGAAGGGGTCTAGCCTCTAATGGGGAGATGGTATGTAGGTAGAAAGGAGGTCTCTGGAGAGTGGGCAGGGGTGCTACTTAGATGGGGTCAAAGAGGTTACTGGGCAGGACTGAACACAGGTCTGAGAAAGTATGGTTTAGGCAGTCTGCAATGCCAAGGGGGTCAGAGCAGACAGTTCCATTAAAGGAGAGTTGAGAGGGGGATGGGGAGCAGGATTTCCCATTCAGCTCCTTTACATTATTCCAAAAGTTTCTAGCCGACCCCCAGGAGGAGACAAGAGTGGATTGGTAGTACTGGGCTTTGGCCTGTCGAATGGCCCAAGTGCACTTATTGCGCTCAGCAATGTACACTTGCCTATCAGCTGGCTTACCAGATTCCACGGCAATGTGCCATAGGCAGTCTCTCATTTTAAGTTTGTGAAGGATGGAGGGGGTAACCCAGGGCATGTGTGCTTTTTGGTGCGATTTCTAATGAAGGAGGCATAGAGGTCACAGGCAGTGTTAAAAGTGCGAGTGAAAAAATCCAATGCCTCGTCTATGGATGGTGCAAGCCTGATTGGGGACCAATCCAGTTATGAGAGGTACAGATTAAGGTGATGCAGGCTGCCTGGGAGTAGGCGATGTCACTGGGTGGTTTGTGGTGTAGGTTTGCAGTTGGCAGTGGACCAAGAGAATATGACCGGAGAGTGGTCACTAAGTGAGTTGGGAAGTACACTGATATCGAGCGCCCTCTGGGGGCGGTTAGTAGTGGTGATATCCAGGAGGGTGCTGGAGCCAGTAGAGGGGTTGAATCTAGTTGGGGTGGTGACAAGCTGAGACACGTCAAAGGCGGCAAAGATATCTCTGGTTTGGGAGGCCATGGCAGAGAGCCAGCTGATATTCAGGTCACCAACAATTACCCGGGCCATTTTGGGTGGTAGGCCAGAGAGGTAGTTAGCATGTGCCTGAATGGTGAGGTCTTGCTTTCTGGCAGGAATATAGGCAACGGTGAGAAAGAGTGAGCCCTTAAAATGGTTGGGGGAGATTTTTAGTGTGAGGGCTTGAGCCCCATTATCAAGCTTGGGTGGTGGAAGTGCATGTCCAAGGAGGAAGTCATGCATGTAGACCGCACAACCACCTCCACGCTTACCCACCCGATCTTCCCTGAAAAGGGGTAACCAGGGAGGGAGACGAAGGAGTCAGGGGTGAATTTGGATAACCATGTTTTGATGAGCGCGACAATGTCCGGTTGGTGCTGAGTAACCCAGCACTGGAATGCAGTAGCCTTCTTAAGGAGGCTGCAAATATTCATAGAAGCTATGCAGAGTCCTTGAGCCTGGGCAGGCTTGTTCATAAGGTTGGGCATGGGGCCAGGGTTTGGATGACTGTTACCTGATAGAAGCAACAGGAGGGTGATTAGGCACACCAAAGCATGGTAGTGATTGTGGCATCTCCCCTTGTGACTGGACATGGGCCGGGTGCTGGGGTGCAAGGGGTGGGTAGAGTATGAAGGGTGGGAGAGATATTAAGGGGAAGAGACCAAGGTATGAATGGTAAGTAAGAGGTAGCAGGGGTGAAAGCGTGGGGGGTACCGAGAGGGGAGGTGATTGAGCATCAGGGAGGGTCTGGTAGATGTGTTGCAGATAAGAGGGGGGTACTATGCGTAAAGGGTGATGGTCCTAAGTGAGGTGGGACTGGTGTAGGACCATAGTCAGTATCAATGCACTTGATCCCGGATACATTGTGGACGACAAGTTATTTGAGCACGAGAGAGGATCACCCCTTTAAGAATTTACAGAAAGGAGAGCCCCTTTAAGGAGTTGCTGTAATTGACTAGTGTGAGGCCTCAGGGGCCGGGATCACTGGGGAAGTGTACTTAATAAAGAAGGGAGGAGGGTGTGGGGGGGTGGGTGAAAAAACTGTCCAGAGAGCAGTACATCAAGGCAGTGGCCGAGCTGTGTTTTGAAAAAAGTGCCTTGTATGTTTTCTTTCTCAATGGGGATCTACAGCATCCAATTGGCAAGCAGCCATGGTCCCCAGGAGCCAGTCCAATTGTGGGGATTGAAGCCTGACAGCTCCAAGCTAGGAGCTGACCAAATATACCTAATTTTCTTGGTCAGGGGGTGGCGGGCTGAACGACAAGGTCCGGCTGCCAGCAAGTAGCAGTGCCAGGGCCACTCGGCTGAAGTGGAGAGCCTGGTTTGGGTTTGTGGCTAAAACAGAGCAGAAAAAAAAGGAGGGCCGATAGTTAAAAAGTCAAAGACAAAGGTCAAATAAATTGGTGGGAGGGCCCTGGGCAATTTAGTGCTCAGGGCAGAAGTAGGTGCAAATAGTGGGAGAGAAAAGGTTCCTGCAGAGAGGTCTGGTCAAAGATGCCAGGTGGGAATTTAGCAAAACTAAAGGCTAATTCAGATCTATATCTGTCAATCTATATATTTATAAATATATTCTATGCAAAAAACATAATTAATGCATCAGTTAGGGTTCTTCTCGCGAAAAAAGTGAGGAAATTCGATTTAAAGTTCCCTCCCTTGCCCACCCACCGTCCCCACCAACAGGCATCGGGAGTGCCTTGGGGTCATCGGTCCAACTCTCACCCCATCCCATGTGTAAACAAGCTGAGGTGGTGCAGGTAGGAGAATGGGTGAGAGTTAGGGCCAATGACCCAAACGCACACCCCGATGCCTGTTGGTGGGGCATGGTGGGGTGGGTAAGGGGTGGGAACCCTTAAATTGAATTTTCTCACTTTTTTCATTGTAGAAGAACCCTAACTGATGCATTAATGAAGTTTTTTGCATAGAATTTCCTTACGTTTTAAGAAAAAATAGAAAAGTAGAAAGTTGCGCAAGCTTTGGGCCCCGCGCTCCCACCAACTTGTAAGTGTCAGGCCACACACCCAATGACTAAAAAGTACATTCACAACAGCAAGGCCAGCCACCAAGCAAATGTTAATCTAGTAGAACAACAGAAAACGCTGTCCACAAAACATAAACTGCACCATACAATATCTCCGCAAAAAATATATTGTCCGACATGTAAACACCACTATTAACATATACAGGACATGCCATCAACACCCTCCAAATTTCAAGTAAAAGACCAAACCATGTCCAAGATATGACATGTTAAAATTAGAAATTTTCATTCATCAGAGTGGCACAGTTCCGCACCTGTTGACACTTAACACACACAATGACTGAAAACTACATCCATGACACTAAGGCTAGGAATCCTATCAATTTCAAGCCACCACCACAAGCAAAATTCTGTCTACAGAACGTAAACTGTGCCATGCCATAGCTCTGCCAAAAATATTTTCTGACACGGAAACACTGTAATTTACAGCCACAGGACATGCCGTCAACACCCTCCAAATTTCAAGTGAAAAGACCAAACTGTGTCCGAGATATGACATTTTATCCCATGAGATTTTCATTCATCAGACTGGCACAGTTCCACACCTGTTTACATTTAGCACACGCAATGACTGAAAACTACATCCATGACACTAAGGCTAGGTATCCTATCAATTTCAAGCTACCACCACAAGCAAAACACTGTCCGAAACACGTAAAGTGCATCACACAATATCTCCACAAAAAAAATTTTCTCCAACACGTAAATACAATAATTCACTTCTACAGGACATGCTGTAAACATCCTCCAAATTTCAAGTAAAAAGATCAAACCGTTTCCAAGATATTAAATGTTAAAGATTGGTAAATGTCCCCATCTATTCCATTATAAAAAATCTGGCCATATTGTCCTTCCCTCGCAATCAAACATGGCGATCAAAGAATCTCACAATCAAAGAATTTGCAGGCTCGTGATCAAAGAATTTGCAGGCTCATGAACAAAGAATTAAAAATCTTATAAATCAAAAAATTTATGGAATTGTGGTATACCACTGTCATGGTTCAACAGAACGAAGCCCCCTCAGTAAACCCATCCTCATTTGACTTCCTAGGACATTCCTTCACTGAGAAAATTGATTTTTAAACTGGGCCCTCTCATCCCTTGCTCACAATGCACGATCATGATCAAAGAATTTCACAATCAAAGAATTTGCAGGCTCGCGATCAAAGAATTTGCAGGCTCGCGATCAAAGAATTAAAAATGGTGAAATGTGAATTGTTCACTGATTTGAAGCAAACCAATGGCATGCCTCGATAGAATGGACCCTCCTGAGCAAAACCCACCCTCATTTGTGTCCCTAGCCCACCTCTGAGACTAGATATTAGTGTTTTTAGGTCACGATGCAAGATCACGATCAAAGAATTTGCAGGCTCGCGATCAAAGATCGTTAGCCAGCCGCGAATTAAGATTTTCAAAGCTTATAACTCTATTTTTTGATTGATTTGGATGAAACCAAAGGCATAGCTCGATAGACCGGACCATCCTGAGTAAAACCCATCCAAGTTTTACTTCAGAAGTGACCCCTGAGCCGAGATATTTGTTTTTTCCGATTGCAAATTAAAAAACAAGATGGCGGACCTCACTATCAAAGAATTTTGAAAATTCTTGGGGACAAAGATTCTTGAACCACGAGGCTGCAAATTCTTTGATCACCAGGCGGGACGAGATGGCCAGAACCCCATTCTTTGTCCGCAAAACATACATATAAATTTTCCCATTGACTTATAATGGGAACTTAAAAGTGGCATAACTTTTGAATGCCTTAATATTTTTTCACCAAACAAAAAGCGGCATGTTCGACCATGAAAGCTCTTTCAAACAAGCCACATCACAGAGTGTCACACCACTTGATGGCTGTGCAGGACCACATCCAAAATCCCAAAAGCTGCCTCCAAAAATGGATAATTTTGCATTTTTCAGCGTTTTCGTACACAAAAAACGTAAGTCTGACCGAAACAAAATTTGGCAAATCAAGAGATCTATCATGCCCCACCACACATTCCAAATTTCAGGCAAATCTGTTGAACGGGTCCAAAGTTATTAACGCAAAAACTTTTGACTTTAGTATGTAAGTGACCGCTGAACCCTAACTATAGTGGTGCGACCACGCCATTACAATATATATATATATATATATATATATATATATATATATATATATATATATATATATATATATATTGGCACACTAGGGTGGGCTCCCAGTGTGCCATAATACTGGGGTGGGATACACATTGACACGGGGATTGGGCACCCCGGTGTTGGTGCAGGGGGTAGACTAGTCCAATGCAGGATCCTGCATCAAAATTATTGCAAAGCATATACTACTAAATTAATACATTGACACTTGAATATGTTTTAAATATGAAGAAAAACTTATGTTCCTGACATGAATCCTAAATGGATAAGACATGTTGCCTCTCTTCCAAAATGTAAAAACATCTGCCTCATACAGTGCTAAATAAATTATATTTGGTGAACCACATAAAATCAATATTAAATAAATCCAGAATTAACAATTTTTTATCTGTTTCTGAATGTAGAGTAATGAAGCCTGATCAAAAGCTATTTACATAGCTCTGTCAACTATTCACCCACTTTGGTGCAAGAAAAAATAAGCAGATGGAGTGGCAAATAATTCTGTTTTAGTAAAATGTAAAGTGTTTAATGCTCATAATTTGCAATGTAGGTACTGTGCACTATAACTGAAGTCATATATTAAAACATTATGTATGGGTGTTATTATGGCTGGCACTATAGCCTAGTGATCAGAGTAACAAACAGTGATTGAACTAGGTACATCCAGCCGACTTGGGTAAAGGGTTTGATTCCCACAACCTCCACTTGCATTCTGTATGACTCTGAACAAGTCACTTAACCTTCCCAGTGCTCCTGGGTCACCCCTCAAAACAGGCCATTCTGCCTAGTGGGCCTTACCTGGTTTACAAAGAATATATATATAAAAAAATACCAATACATGTTTACTACAACATACAGTAGTCCTGGGTACCACGTAATTTGCCTGAGTTTTACTTGGGCTGCAATTATTTTTTTATAGGTAAAGATAAATGTTCATACATTTTATGTGTTTTATAAGCTTGTTTTTAAACTTTAGCTAGGTTTTTATTGTATTCTTTGCGTGTGGGCATCTAGGTTGTAGATTGCTAAGCACAGGATCACTGTTACCAACTAGCTTATTAAAGTTTATAATCAGCAGGGCCAATCAAAATCCTCAGTTGTTTGAATGAAAACTAGTCTGAATTAAAGTATGTTCACAAGGAAGAAACTTCACAGTTAGCACCCCATTTAGGAAATTGGATCATTTGCACCTTTTCTCTCACCTGCTGTTTCAATCTCTGTGATAACAAAAAGTTTTCTGATAGACTGCTTCAACAAAAAGCAAATATTAAGTGCTTAAGTGTGCTTATGCTTGGCCAGTGGATTTTGAAAGCGATTTCAATGACACACATAAGGTAAGACCCCAGGGGCTGTATGAAGCTGGTGGGCAGAGTGGTGCTCAATTCACATCTGGGCTCAGACATGAAAACTGAGAGACACCCTTTTCATGGAGACCAAGTTAAAAAAAGCATCCACATGTTTGAAATATGCATGATTTTCCATTTGAAGGTCCTCCACTAATCACTTGTGGATTTTTTAGGTGAAGACACTTTATTTCCAAGATGCAAATTCAGGCAGTTTTGTTTTGCTCCTCCTACCCCCTGGCTATCCGCTCCTTCAGGCCTGCCGAGGCTTCCTACCACCACTGCTGAATCCTGACCACTATCCACTGCTCCTTACTGCAGTGCTACCAGGTAACCCGAAGTAACCCTTCATCAGGTGGGCCCTTACCCCTGTGAGAGGCTACAAGGGGAGGAGAATCTCCCCAAAGAGCTTCCTGTGTATCCCGGGCATGGCAGGGCATGCCTCTCAACTGTCCCTGATTTTCAGGGACATCCCTGATTTTGCCTCAGAATTTTTCTCTGCCCCTCCTAAAAATTATGTTTCTGTGACCAAACAGCGGGAGTCGGAAGCACAAAATAATGTCAAACATTAAAGTTAAAGAGTTGTTCTTCCTCAGAAAATGCATTTTGCACTAAGCCCCATATTCTACCAGCTTCCTGAGTGGATATCATCAAGTTTGAAGATGTGTCCCTGATTATGGTCCTTTGTCCCTGATATTTTTAAGCCTTGTCCCTGATTTATGAGGCAGGAGGTTGAGAGGTATGTGGCAGGGGTCAGAACAGACACTTGTATCTGGGGCGTTGGGCTTATGGAGGGACCAGCAGCCATCCTCTGGTTGGCCAGCGGGTGTTTTCCCATTTTCTTGGCAGCATGACAGGCCACATGATGTCAAGGCACAAGTCAATGTCTATCACACTCCCTCCTGCAGTGAGGGCTGACCTATTGCCATACCTCTGGCCTCCACCAGGGGCCAGGAAATGCTGAGCTGTGAACCCACCCTCCCTCCAAGGAGAAGGCGACTGGTCATTAGACTCTCAAGCCTTCATCCCCCCCCCCAGCCTGCACTCCAACACCCAAGTCTGTTCCTGAACCCTGGTCAGTGGTGTCGAGGCAGAAATCCAATTCAGGCAGTTAAACAATAGATAGGAAATAAACAAAGATGGTCCACCTTACTCGTGGTTCAGAAGATTAATTCACATCTGAGTTCTAACAAGCAAAGAGACCAAGTAATTTGTAACTTGGGCATGTGGGGTGTGGATGCTGAAGAAAGGGGATCATAGTGCTATCACTACTGCCATCACCCCGAGGTATATGGGCTGCATTGTTGCTTCTGCCATCACACCTGAGGGGCGGAAGCCGTAGTGCTTCTGCCATCACCACTGGTGGATAGGGAATGTAGTACTGCTGCCATCCCACCTGATGGATGGGGCCATAGTGCTGATACTGCCATCACACCTGAGGGATGGGGAATGTAGTACTGCTGCCATCACACCTAAGGGATGGGAGCCACAATGCTGAGGCTTCCATCACACCTGATGGAAGGGGGGCCATGGCGTTGATGCTGCTGCCATCACACCAGAGGGATGGGGACCATAGTGCTGCTGGTGCTGCCATTGCACCTGAGGGATGGGGGCCATAGTGCTGCTTCCATTACACCTTAGGGATGGGGGCTGTAGTGCTGCTGCTGCCATCACATCTTGTACCTAAAATAACTTTAAATTGGTACAAGGATAGAAGGATGTGCAATGGTGGAGGTCAAAATTGCTAAAATGCATGTTAGCAGAGTTAAAAATTGTTAAATAAAGTACACAAACTCAAACACCGGTAAAACTGAATTTTGGCTTAATAGACACCAGTGACAATACCGTTTTCTACAATGTGCAAAACAGAAATTGCCCTTTCTCAATCCCAGTAAACCAGTGTCCCTGATTCTTGTGCCTTTTATATCTAACACTATAGTAGGTTATGAAGCTCTATGAAGGAGCTGTGTGAATTTGTAACACCTACTTTGTTTTTGCTAGAGTCTAAACATTGTCTATGTGGAGCCCTAGTTCCTGTCTAGACAGGGATCAGGAAGAGAGCCAGTAGCTTTGACTGTGATACGCAGCGAACTACAGGCTGTTTTTGGGACAGTGTGTTTTACTTCTGGGGGTTATTTCACACCATGAAGCTTGTCAGTGTTGTGCATGAGCAGCACTCGCACGTTTTGGAGCATTTATTTATTTATTTATTTGTACATCGGTTTACAACCTTTGAGTCAGAGGCTCATTTCCAAAGGTACCTCATCACAAAGAGGACACATACAGTACAACATTTAGATTACACATTGCAATTAGAGTATTTTCAACATTGTGGTTACAGTCTTGGTAGGTAAATGCAGTTATTTATTTGTTACAATATGAGTGTTACAGGTTTGGTATTCACAGGCTATTGCAGAACTTGGTAACAGGTTTGAGAGATAAGCATACATAGATAGTGCAGACCAGTAGCCTAGAAACGGAGACAGCAGGAAGTAAACAATACAGGTGATGAGGGCACAGCTTGTGATAAGTTTGGGCAGGGAGCCACTCAGAGAGTGTTGTCAATTAGTTTGTTGAGGAGCCACGCAGTGAGTTTTGTAAGGGCATGGTGTGCTAGATCACCTAAATTAAAATTGTAATAGCTCTTGTTCGGAGCTTGGTGACCCCAGGATAGCACTTCCGGGTCATCTACCCTGCTTAAATTTGGCACCACAGCGAGCAGGGTGAGCCAAGTAGGGCACATGCGGTGCTGCACATGGAGACGCATGCCAAGACACACGTGTATGCACATGTTCTGCATGTTCAGCGTGGTTTGCATGGCACGGAGGAACTATCGGTAATTCTGAAGTTAGTCTGATATCACCGAAGTAACCAACATATATTCTATCTTAATCTAGGTTGTGTACTTAATATCTATAATCATGACTGAGACAATTATGTGTCTTGATGGGGCAGAGGGCACAAAATGTAATGGGGGATATATTCAGAGGGGTTGTGCCTGGTGCAACAGAGTTGTGCCGGCTCAACCCCGTGATGTGTACCAGTGCGATATTCGAAGGGGGACTTGCATTGCTAATGTATGCAGTGCATCTGCAGGGGCATGCCCATGCATATGCAGCACAACCCCATATTCAGCCTGGGATGTGCGGCGCAGCTGCTGGCACAACACCCAGATACAACACATACCAGGGCACAAAGTTTAGCCAGGAAGATCTGGCTCAAATCCTGGCCAACCACAGGCGGGCTGCTGTATTGCAGGGTGCAACACAACAGCTGTCTACCATGGGTGGCCACCCGCCAGACAGGAACACCGTCCACAAAGACCCATCATGTTCCTGGTAGTCCAGTGGTACCCCCCACCCTCCTAATAGCCTGATCATGGGCATTTGTAATTTAGAATGTATCTCTGGTAGTCTATTGGTAACCCCCCTCCCTCCCATAACCCAATCGTGGGTACAATGTTGTAACAAAGATTCCTGGTGGTCCAGTGGCACCCCCCACCCCTCCCTCCTGCAGAGGACCCCTGGCTGCCCAGCTTCACCCTGTCATCACCCTGGTCGGGGCATGTAATTTTATTTGGACTACCTGTGAGCATGACTTCGGGAAGGAGAGGTGACCACTAGACTACCAGGGATACATTTTAAATTACAAATGCCCATGATAGGGCATACAAGAGGGGAAGGGGGTACACTAGCCCATTAAGGATTCAACTCCTGATGCCAGCAGCTATGCAGGGTGCCAGGCACATTTCGCCGGGATGCCCTGCGCAACGCATGTAACTGGGGCCATAATGACATGGAAATGGCCCCATTTGTGCCCTGCATACATTATGACCCCATTTGCATGCCCACGTCTGAAAATCATGGATGCTGCACTGGTGCATTCCCAGTCCTCCCTGTCTGGGGAATGCTCCGGCGCAGTGTCACTGCGCCATGCTCAGTCCATGCCATATTCAATGGTGATGCACCATGGTGCATCACCTTTGAATATCACCCTGTCTTTGCTCCAGTGCATCTAGGATGCACTGCACCCCCCACTTGCACCATTGCCTGGTGCAGTCTGAATATCTTCCCCTATGAGTGTAACATGTACACATTTGTTACTGGTCTCACGTTGATACATAATTATGTTTGCTCTAAATGCATTGAGAGCACTTCCTTAAAGCAGGATGTTTCTATGTTTAACTCTAGAATGTCTGAGCTGGAAGTAAGCCAGAAACAAATGCAGGCTACATTCAATGCTTTAAGCCATAATACCTCTTCCCTTAATCCTTCTGAGAATTCAGTACCTAAAGAAGTCCCTCCTATGAGGCATGTATCAGAACAACTAAGTTGTGGTGTCAGCAAAACAGTTGATGCGTGTAATATTGGTCAAGGAAAATGACCAAGGGATAATGACAGGAATGATAACCCAGACGAGATATGGTATGAAGTTCAGGATAAAAGAGCTTATAAAAAAGGATGTAAGGCAGCCATATTCTCCTTGAAGACTCACGACAGATGCAGTCTGTAGTGAAGCATAATACTAATGAGAATATTGCTACAGATGATCCTACATGTAGCAACATATCTGAATCAGAGATAAACTGTGCTCCACTTCTGAGTTCACTGCCCCCTTTCCTCTACTGTAGCTTTAGTACCGGAATCTGTGATACCTCCCTGTCACCAAGCTATTATAGGGTCTACACCTCTAAGTAATATCTTGCCCATGGATACCCCTCCAAGTCATTATGTTCAGCAAAGACAAGTGTACATCCTAGGAGACTCTCTCATCAAACACCTGGATTGGAACATATGTGCACAAGATAAAACTAACTGTACATGTTCTAGTTTCTGAGGTGCCAGAGTTGCTGATATCACTAGAATGGTAAATAATATTCTAAATACCTGCGGGACAATTCCTCTGGTGGTACTCCATGTGGGAATAGATAATATTATGCACGATGATGTGTCTGAAATAAAAAAGGATCTAGTTGCACTATCTTACAGCTTGGTAGAACATGGATGTGAAACAGCTTTCTCTGAAATCTTGCCATCCCCAGAGCATCTTATGAGACAGACTAAGAAATCAAAAAATGTAATGAGTGGCTTCATAAATGGTGCCTTAAGCAACAACAAGTCTGTATTACTCATTGGGAGGAATTCATCACTAGGTCAGAACTCTTCTGTGGGGATGGTCGCCATCTGAGTCATCAGGAGAATTCATTATTAAGCAAACATATTCTGAATTATATTGGCAAGCATTTAAAGTAATTGACTTGGGGGAGAGACAACATTTCCCTCCCCCCTTGAACACTGTAGCCCCAGTACATAACACCTGTTATTTGAAGCATTTGAACTGTTTATACTTCAGTGCCAGGAGCCTTCAAAACAAAATTGATGAACTTGTAAGTAAAAATAGCTACAGAAAAAACAGATATCATTTGAGTTACCGAAACATGGGGAGATGATAAATCTAACTGGGCTTGTCTTCTACTGGGTATACCCCACATATTCTTAATAGACTAAATAAAAGAGGCGGGAGTGTAGCTATATTTATAAGAGATACACTACAGACAGTAGAAGTCTCTGTTAAAATTAAAACCCCCAATAGCTCTACCAATACTATCTGGATTAAAGTCCTCTTAAATAAAAACAAATACGCTATCCTGGGTATCTGTTATCATCCACCAGATGCATCACCTGAATACCTAGATACAATCATCCAGGAAATTGACACAGCATGTACATTAGGGGACTTCCTATTGATGGGTGATTTTAATCCTGGAGATATAGCCTGGAAATATCAAATGGCTTCATCCAGAGTATTAATCATCCTACCAGAGGTAATAATATTCTTGACCATTGTCATTCACAATAGAAATTTAGTACTTAAGAACATTAATATTCTACCCCCTGTTGGTAATAGTGACCATCAGGCCATTAGTTTTACATTAGAGCATACAGTAACTCTAGTTAACAACAATACTAAACTATATATATGTATATATATATATATATGAGAAAGCTGACATTACCAGTATTAAAACTCAGCTAAATAACATTGACTGGCAATCTATATTCTCTTCCACAGAGGTTAAGGACTACTTTGGCAAGTTATATAGTACTATCTGTAACCTAAGGGACACTTACCCTGTATATCCCTACAAAAACAAAACATACAAATAAATATCAATACCCCAAATGGATGAATAAATCAATAAAAAAACTCATCAAACAAAAAAATAGAAAACATTCAAATTATTTAAAATCCCCTACACAACCCAACTGGACTTCAAAAAAAGTGTAAAAAAGGCATTCAAATGGCAAAGAAAGAATGGGAACACAAATTAGCATGTGAAGCTAACAAAAACAACAGTCAGTCCTTTTTCTCGTATATTAACTCACTAAAAAAAATACATGTCAGGTGGGCCCCCTGTAGATTAATAATAACATAATTCATGATCCCAACAATATGGCTAATATATTTAACACCAAATGTTGTGAAATATTTCAAGCTTATCAGAATACTAACATAGTATTATGTACTGTACACTGGACAGAACCATTACCATACCTGAGAAAGCTGTCCATATCAAACTAACCTAACTTAAAGGAAAACCTAGTACCTCACCCGACCATATATCAGGTCACCTTTTATTTCTGCTAGTTGATAGTCTGTCATTACCTCTTAAACTTTTGTTTGAACAATGCATAAACTCAAATTTTGTTCCTGAACTTTGGAAGACAGCTTATGTCATTCCTACCCATAAAAAGGACCACATAATAACTGGGAAAACTATAGGCCCATCAGCTTAACTTCTCCACTATGCAAAGTATTAGAAATCATTATTAAGGATCTGGTTTCTACCACTTTTGACACTCTGGACAATGACCAATATGGGTTCAAAAAAGGACGCAGTTGCTTAACTAACTTGTTATGCTTTTATGAGGAGGTCAGCCATCAACTTGATAATAAATCCCCTTATGATGTTGTTTTCATCAACTTTAATAAGGCTTTCGATTCCATGCCTCACTGGGCCTTAATAAAAAAATTATACACATTAAACATTAACCGTAACATTGTGAAATGGATATCTAAGTGGTTAACTGATAGGACTCAAAGAGTATTAATTAACAGTCAGCTATCTAACATTGGTTCAGTCACTAGTGGGGTACCACAAGGCTCGGTTCTGGGCCCATGTCTATTTCAAGCTTTTATAGCAGATCTTACATATAATTGTTACTCTACTACAATTAAATATGCTGACAATGTGAAAATCGGAGGACCTTGTTCTAACCCTGACCAAACAGCATCTGTTCAGAACAATCTTAATTACATTTCACAATGGGTCAAGAAATGGAAGATGAAACTAAATCATAATAAACGTAGGGTCATGCATCTGGGCCCTAATAACCCAAACAACAGATATAAGCTGGATGAAAGGTTACTAATAAACATATCTGTGGAAGAAGATCTAGGGGTTAATATCACAGTGGACTTTTTACCTGGTTTCCAGATTAATGAGACTATTCAAAAAGCAAACAGAGTAATTTGGTCTATAAAAAGAAACATTAAATCAAGAGACAACAAAGTGTTGATGCCACTATACAGAGCATATGTTCGCCCACATCTAGATTACACGTCACAATTATGGTGTCCATTCAGGAAATATGACAGTACACAACTAGAAAAGGTACAAAGAAAAGTCACAAAACTTATTAGAGGCTTGTATGATGTCCCTTATGAATCCAGATTAAAATCGTTGAATTTAATGACACTATCAACCAGACATCTGAGGGGGGACCTTCTCTTTATGTACAATATTATGCAGGATCCCTTTTTAATGACTACACTAGGTTTGGAATTTAAAAATAACATCTTTAACACCAGAGGCCACCCCTACAGTTACAAGGCAGAAATTTTAATTTAATGACATGAAAATATTTTTACACTATTAGAACCATTAATCCCTAGAATGCGTTACCCCTGTAGGTAATTATTAGTAATTCTAAGTCAACATTAAAGAGTAGGCTGGACAAATGTATTCTTTCTGATGTTAAAATTAGCTATTATTAACTAAAGGAGCAATTATGGGCCTCACAGCCTCCTAGCTCCAAGAAAATTCTTAGTATGATTCTTAGTATTCAGACAAAAAGCAACAGAGCACTCAACACTGCACAGAAAAATACAGCAGTCACCATTTTAGCCAAACTCAAATGGCAAAATGTTTTGTTCAGTTCAGGAGAACAGATTTCTAAATTGAAACCACCTACTAAAAATAACAAAAAGCACACACTTAGAAACAGCAAAAAAACACAGTAAATAAGTAGAATACATACTGCACAATCACGCACACCCCTATTGTGTAAATTGAATACATGATAGGCAGTCATGCTATGGAAAATATTCTCACTCCTGCAGAGTGAGCTCTGGATACTCTCACTCGTACCTTTGGCACCTGTGAGTATCCAGAGCTCACTCTGCAGGAGTGAGAATATTTTCCATATCACACTCCTGCCCACCATGTATCCCCTATATATATATATGGTACTATCCACACTAAATGGGTACATTTGGGACACATCAACTTTGTAAGTCAATAACTATAAAAATATTTAATTAAAAAATTACAAAAATGCAATACAGCCTGCTACACATGTTGGGGAGATAACATACATAACTCTAGCCTTGCAGGAATTATCAATAAAATGCATTTAAAAAAAATTCCAGATTTGTCCCCTGTTTTTTCTGCTGTCTGGGTGGGACATTCGAGACCATGATGAATTGCAACCTTTGCTTCTCACTACCCAAACGCACTGCTGATTCACAATTGCTCTGAATGCCTTCTTAATAAACATATTTATAAAATTAATGTTTTTGTGGGTCTTTACTTAATTTATTTTTCCCCAGAAATGACTTTAAAATTGGTGTTCCCGTTTGTAACATTCTCTGTCCCTCTATGTTACAAATGGGAACCTGTGGGCTAAATGGTGACCTCTGCTAACTTTGGGACATTCAACCCCCAGGAACAAACGCCAAAGTGCTTGTTTGATGAAACAGCTGATTAGCCCATTTTAATCTTGCAATACTGCCTGTTTGAGCACGAGAGAGGAACCAGGCTACGTCTCTCTGTCCCACCCCCATCTACATTCGTAACACACCCTTTCATGCCGTGGGAGTGTGATTTCACATTTGATGCAGTGATTGGCTATTTGTAGCCAACCAGAACCCCCCATGCCACATTTAAACTATTGGAAGCCTGCGAATCTGCCCCTTTGTGCTGTACCCTGAAACAAGAAGGATCTCTGTCTCCACGCCATCGCCAAGTTACAAACAGGATCAGAATTTGAAATAGGTAAGCAAAGCAGCTGTTTTTGGAGAGGCAGACAAAAGGGGGGGCTTCATTTCAACACTAGTGTGTTGTTGGATGTCTCATTTTACTGTTTTGGGCAAATGTGTACACCAGGGAGAAACGGAGTAGCGTTTGCAGGCAGAAGTAGCTGGCTCAGTCTCTGAGAAGTGAAGAAAGGACGATCCTGTTTGTAATCAGGGACAGGTTTAAAATCTCAGTCCCTGTTACACACAGAGTATAAATATTGTAGCTCACAATTACTTTAAATTTAATGTATATTACCAGAATGTATTTCCCCAGAATGATGCACATTCACACTGTAAATGAATGTAATATGATAAAACAGCACACTTCTAAAATGACCACTTTATTAAGGGGGCAGTGTTTTTTTACTTATTTTCTGTCCTGGATCCAAACAGGATTTTAAACTATTATTTTGCATTAGTACTGGAGAGGGGTCCAAGGCAGTGCAATTACTGGTGTTTGTGTTTTATTGCAGACTGGCAAAAAATGAAAAGGTGGTTTAAATGTTATACCTCATTTGTAACAACCTGAAAATATCTGTCCCTGTTACAAATAAGGCTGTTGGTGGAACCTTATTTATTTAATATGCTTATTAAGAGATTTTAGATCCACACCCCAAAGAAATGCACAGTGAAGGATAACAAAGGCTTGTGGTTTTAAAAATGGCCACCCACAGGCTTTGGGGGAGGGGGAGGGGGAAGGGGCTGCTAGTTCATCTGAAAATAAACTGTATGCAAATTTTGCTTGAAGTATGTTGGGTAGGTGATGGTGTGCCCATGTGATTTATTATTACATTTATTGTTTAAAAAAAAAAACTCGGACCCATGTTTGCATTTTAAAAATTCTCCTAAAAATCCTGAGCAAGTTCAGTCCTGTTTGTAACAGGGATCCCCAGAAAACAGCGGTCCCTGTTACAAACAGGACTTTTGGTGGTGCCTGGTTTTAAAATTGGTATTATTAATATATGTTGGTTTTATTTGACTGTACATTGCTTTGGGTGGTAAAACAAAGGCCTGAGGTTTGAAAATGGCCGTCCTCATGCTGTGGGGGAAGGGGTTGGGGCTGCCAGCTCTCCCGAAAATAACGTTTCAATGGGATGTTTGCCTCAAAGTGTGAGAAAGAAAAGAATGATGGGCCACCCCAGCGATTCATTATTACATTTAATGTTAAAACAGCCTCGGACCCATGTTTGCATTTTAAAAAGGACTCCGAAAAGCCTGCTTTAAAGTTCAGTCCTGTTTGTAACAGGGACCCCCAGAAAACAGCGGTCCCTGTTACATACAGGACTTTTGGTGGTGCCTGGTTTTAAAATTGGTATTATTAATATATGTTGGTTTTATTTGACTGTGCATTGCTATGGGTGGTGTAACAAAGGCCTGAGGTTTTAAAATGGTTGTCCACATGCTGTGGGGGAGTGAGCTGGGGCTGGTAGCTCTCCTGGTCACAGCATAGCATGGATACAGTCTCCCAACAGGATTTTCTTAAAACTACTGATGCAGTTGCTTCACATAGCTCCAGTTTGGAGTCTGTGTGTCCGTAGGCTCTAAACAGGAGCTGAAGGTATGGCACTGTAGTAGCATAGAAACATAGACTTTGATGGCAGATAAGGACCACTTGGCCCACCCAGTCTGCCCATTTCCCTACTTATTGGATAAGCAGCAGATTCTAATTAATCAACTGCCTGCTTCCTCCTACCCCCCAACTATAATTGCCTTATGCATTCTTGAACTCCCCCACTATTTTTGACCCCACAACCTTCCCAGCAAGACTGTTCCATGCATCCGCCACCCCTCCATGAAAAAATACTTCCTTACATTGGCCCGAACATTCCCCCTCAATCTTCAGATTGTGTCCCTCATTCTTGCACATCATTTTCTGAAAGATGCTATCCTGTTGTACTTTGTTGATTTCCTTGCTGTTCTTGAAAGTTTCTATCATGTCCCCTTCTACCTCCTTTCATCAATGGGTATGCATATTTAGCACATTTAGTCTCCCCTCATATGGTTTCTGGTGCAGACTCTACACCATTTTACCTGCCCTCTGCTGGACTGCATCTATCTATGTCCTTACAGAGATGGGGTCTCCAGAACAGCACACAGTACTCCATATGGGGTCTCATCAACTGTCTGTACAGAGGGATGATAATTTCCTGCTTTCTACTGGTGATTTCTGTCCCTATTCTTCCCAATATGCACCCACCTCCTTACCATCCCACATAGAAGGCTGATGAACAAGATAGGTAATCTAGGCATGGGAGACAAGGTGGTCAGCTGCGTTAGGAACTGGTTAACAGACAGGAGACAGAGAGTGGTGATAAATGGGTACAATCTGGGGAGAAGGGAGTGACCAATGGGGTACCACAGGGATCAGTACTAGGACCAGTCCTTTTCAATGTCTTCTTCAGTGACATTGCAGAGGGGCTGGAAGGAGAGGCCTGCCTGTTTGCAGATGACACCAAGATCTGCAACAGGGTGGCTACTCCAGAAGGGGTGCAGAAAATGAAGAGGGACCTGGAGAAGCTTGAACAATGACCGGAGATGTGGCAACTGAGGTTCAGTGTGAAGAACTGGAAAATAATGCACCTGGGTAGAGGGAACCCTGGTGAGAGCTACAGGTTGGGGGGGATGACTGTCACCAAAGAGGAAAAGGACCTAGGAGTTATCATCTCTGATGACCTTAAGGTATCAAAGCAGTGTACAAAGGTGGCAGGGAGGGCCAGTAATATACTGGGGTGCATAGGCATTACTAGCAGGAGGTGGTGATGCCTTTGTATAAAACATTGGTAAGGCCTCACCTGGAGTACTGCATGCAGTTCTGTAGACCACACCTGTGCAAGGACATAGATATGGTGGAGACTATCCAGAGAAGGGCAACAAAGATGGTGCAGGGCTTACACCACAAAACATATGAGGAGAGACTAAGAGACCTCAATATGTACTCAATGGAGCAGAGAAGCAGCGGGGGGACATGATTGAAACTTTCAAGTACTTCAAGGACATAAACAAGGTGCAGGTGGCGGAGCTTTTCCAATGTAGAAAAAGTACTAGAACAAGTGGACACAATATGAAATTGGAAGGGGGTAGATTAAGAGGTAATGTGAGGAAGTTTTTCCACACAGAAAGGGTAGTCGACACATGGAATAGTCTGCCACAGGAGGTGGTGGGGACAAGCACAGTGGAGAGGTTTAAGCATGCTTGGGACAGGCACAAGGTAAGCCTGAGAGGGGAGGGAATGATGACAAGCCATTCTCATTTGCAACAGGGGATGCATCACATTCACATTTATTTATTTCGTTTTTGTTGACCGGGTATGTGCACAAGACAAATCCTGCCTATTTTCAGGCATGACCTGGGGGAGGGGGACAGAGATGAATGTCAATGGACCTTGAACCAGATTAAGCTGTTGATGGTATTTTTAGTGAATGAGGGAAATTTAGCCAGAACACCGGGGAAATTCCCCTACTCTCCACTGGGGGCTTGTGGGCCGTCTGTGGAAGATGGCCACTTCTCCGGGAGCAGCAGAGAGGGAGAACATTCCTAGGACAGGAGCTCTGGCCTCCACTCCTGTCCTGTCTACACAGGAGGCTGTAGATGTAGCGACGGTGATTGCTGACTTTTCTCAAGTGCATGATATGGATATGTCAATGGATATTACGTCCGCTTCAGCGGACCTACCTGTTTTGAGTGCTGGTTTAGATTTGGGAGAGCCCCCTGCATTGCCGTCCTTTTCTCATCGGCAGGCGCTTATGCGTTAAAAACAGGATTTGAAAAAAAAAAGTGAAGACATTGAGGCGGAACTACGGGCACTGCAGGAGGCTTCACAGGGGGCCCAGGATGCTTCGGACCGGATAGAACTTGTGTTCCAGTCAGACGACGCACAGGTGATTGATGTGCTTCCTCCCCCAGTGGAGTCGTCGGATTCTTGATTACCTGGTGACCCAGTCTGTGTTCCTCCGGTGTGCTCACCGCCAAATGCTTCTCCGGCTGTTCCTGCCCCACTAGACTCTCACATCAAGAAAGCTCGACTGGGGATGACGAGGATGGTCTTGGACTTACCAGTTTCTGTGAATGCTATTCCGGTTGATACATAGCAGACGTTTTCCTTTTTGGATCGTTGGAAACCACAGAAATGGGGTGATTTAGCCCCTGAACCCCCTGCCATACATAGTGCATCCTGATCACCTGATAGAGCTCTGACGGAGGCTGGTTGGATTCCTGGGGCTTCGGGTCAATGGACTCCAGACTCAAATGACCCCTCCTTTCTAAAACTGTGTACTTCATCTGCTGCTGTGGCCACCGATGACAGTTCTTCAAAGAGCTCCACTGTACCCCAGGGTAATATTTCTGTAGCATTGCCAAATGTTTCCGTTTCTTCTATTGATATTTCTACCCCACCAGTTGTTCAGGATAAGGGTTTACCATCTGCAGTTGGGAAGGGGTCTAGTTCGGTTCTCAGGGCTGACAATCAGGTTTTGTCCCCTAAAGCTCCCTTGTTTCACCTGGCTGATTTATTCCAGCCAACTGGGGAGCCTGATCCTCGGAGGAACGCAGTTCGCTTGCTATATAAGGGGGGCTTAGAACAAGTGCCAAAGTGCCAGATAGATTATTTATAGCTCAGACTTTGTTAAAACAGTCCATAAAATATTTCTCTTCGGAAATTTTTGCATTAATTTCATTAGGGAATGGAAACTACGATGTTAGTTTTAAACATGTCTCAAATCTTGACAGGTTTTGGGCACAATATGAGACCCTTAAGAATGACCCTTTATGGGTTCCATTTCAGGCCATTCCACTCACAAAACCCTTGATTAAAACCATCACTATCTTATTTAAGAATGAAGGTGTCAATGTTGAAGACATCCTATTTTGGTTATGTAAGAGATGTGAAATTTTGGGGAGGCCTACTCCCACTCTGGATAGTGAAAGAATATGGGATGGCAGTTGGAAGGTTAAAGTAAAACTTTTTTCTACTAATTCTGGACCAGCCCATCTACCTAGTGTGTTCTTTCTCGGGAAAGATCAGGGGTCCATCTTCTATGTTGGGCAACCCAGATTCTGTTTTAAGTGTGGGTCCCGCCTGCATCTAAGTTTGGCCTGTGACACCTCTAAGTGCAATCATTGTCTGGAGTATGGGCACTTGGCTTCCATTTGCCTGAACCTTTTTAAATGCAACCTATGTGAACAGACTGGTCATGCCTATGGGCGATGTCCTTGGGCCTCACACAATAGAGCTGACTGTCCCTCCCATGATGGACTTATTACTCAGGCACAGCGGAATTTTTCCCAGAAATCTGACAAAGCTGTGCCGCAGGCATCAGACTCTGTTCAGGTTCCAGCCCAGGCAGTTCCTCGTTGAGCCAGCCTCATTGACACGATGGACGTTACTCCCTCCAGTGCACAAGTAGAAGCAGACTTGCCTTCACTTACTGTTCCTTCTGTTGACCAGTCTGTGGAGGACCCTGTGGCTCACATGCCCCCTCTCCCCCCATCTGAAGCCCCATTCAAGACTGTACAACCTAGGAAAAGGAACAGACGTGGCAAAGCTATGTCAGAACTTAAGCCCCCTCTCACAACTATTGCCCAGAGAGAGCCAGTTAAATTAGGGAACGTTTTTTCCCCCCTAGAGGACGATATGGGTGGGGATTTAGGGGATGACACAGACTCCTCGTCGGTTGTTTCTAACACTGATTCGGAAAACAGAATAGATGATTCTAT
This sequence comes from Neoceratodus forsteri, assembly GCA_016271365.2. Taxonomy (NCBI): domain Eukaryota; kingdom Metazoa; phylum Chordata; order Ceratodontiformes; family Ceratodontidae; genus Neoceratodus; species Neoceratodus forsteri. Next base: position 519,442,001 of record CM028137.1, read on the forward strand.
TGCTAAACGAACAAGACGTAGGCAACTGGGTAAACCTCCCTGAGGTTTTCCCCTTGTTTTTTGTCTTTTTCTGATTTTCCCTTCTTTTTTTTCCTGATATGTCTTCTTTAAATATTTCCACATTAAATGTCAATGATGTGAAGAAGCGTATTGTTTTTTTTTCACTCCTTAAAACTTTTGATTTAGATGTTATTTGACTGCAAGACATCCGACTGAAGACCTCTCAGGAACTCCAACATGCTTCTCATAGTTGGACTTTGGGCCCATCATTCTGGTCTATAGGGGAGGACCCCTGTGATGGTTTGGGTATCTTGTTTTTTAATTCTGCAGTTTCTGTGTCCAGATTAGTGGATATTCACCCTGGGAGGGCATTGTGTTTAGATATCTCTATTCATGCAGCTAGATTTCGGATTCTTACTGTATATGCCCCACAAACAAAAGCTCAATGGATAGCTCTTTTTAAAGAGGTCCAGCCATATTTACACACTTCTTGATTAGTAATTTGGTTAGGTGATTTTAATTGTGCTTTATCAACTGCTGATAGAGGTCTCCAAACTGACAAAATGTTTTGTGATTCAGTTGTTTTACATAAAGTAGTGTCTACAGCTCATTTAGTAGATGCTTACAGGGTTTTATATACTACGGGGGGTTTTACCTATTTTCGGGGTGTCCTTCGGACAAGGATAGATTTTGTTTTTTTATCAGCAGTTTTACATATAGTTCAGGCCTCCTCTAGACCTATAGAATTTTCAGATCATAATATTCTTACGGTTTCTATTTCTTGGGATCGGGCCCCGAGATGTCAGAAGAACATTTGGAGATTGAATGAAAGTTTATTGGAGGACTATGCCCTTAAAAAGTTATGGTTGAGAGACTGGGCAGACCAGGTGTCTGTTGTGGAATGCTATGATTCCATCTTAGAGTGGTGGGAGGATACCAAACTGGGTTGGAAACATTTTTTTCAACATCGGGCTCAAGTTAAAACCCAGAAAGACTACATGTGATATTTAAAGCTCAGATACCAGTTGCAATGTCTGATATCACTTACTGAGACAACGACACATACTTATAGTGCTCATATTGCTACTTTGAAAAGATAAATGGTGGATTTACAGTAACGGGGGAGGTCTTTGGATCAAGAGTTGAGATTTGGCACATGACTGTCTAAACATTCTTTGAATCCGTTCAAAGATAATCAGAACAGAGTAAATTCAAGACTTATTACCTCCCTCACTGATGAGACGGGACACCTTGTGAGTGACCCACACAAACTTCTGCATGTAGTAGAACACTATTTATCCTCTTGTTTGGCTCCAGATACTATTTTGGATGATAATGCCATTACCAACATTTTACATAGATACATAGATACATAGATACATGGACAGTGTCGGCAGATAAGGGCCTATGGCCCACCCAGTCTGCCCATTTGAGCTTGTAAGTTCAGTTTGTTTTCCTAGAAGTCTGTTTCCCCTTACCCCTGACCTCTAGAATTCCTTTATGTCTATCCCATGCATTCTTAAATCCCGTGATTGTTTCAGTCCCTACCACTTCCTCTGGCAGGGTGTTCCACTTGTCCACCACCCGTTCTGTGAAGAAATTCTTTCTCATGTTTCCTCTGAATCGTCCTCCCTCCAACTTCATCCCATGCCCTTTAGTCCTGGAACATCTTTTTCGCTTAAAAATAGTGTTTTCCTGCACCCTGTTCCTCCCTGTAAGATACTTGTATGTCTCTATCATATCCCCTCTCTCCCTCCTCTCCTTACATGGGTTACAGTTACCAGGTTTATCAAGGGATTAACAGCAGGCACTAACAGTGGATATTACTTTGGAAGGAGTACAATCTGCGGTGTGTATGTTGACCTCTCACACGGCCCGGGCACAGATGGTCTCAGTGCTGGGTTTTATAAAACCTTTTTACAGGCCATCGGCCCAGTTTTGATTATTCTTTTTAATCATGTTTTACATTCTGGATCTTATGCCCCCTCTATGAGAGAGGCGATACTGCTTCTTATTTATGAAAAAGGGAATAAGACAGATATCGGTAATTGGCGTCCACTTAGCCTCTTAAATACTGACATGAAAATTCTTAGTAAAATCCTTTTGGCCAGGCTTGCTAGGATCACTCCACTACTACTTCATCCTGCACAGACCTGTGCAGTTAAGGGCAGAAAACAACAGGATAATCTAATATACCTTAGAGAGTTTTTTTGTAGAGAGGACCTTGGACAATTGCAGGGGTTTGCTTTTGGACTAGATCAAGAAAAAGCCTTTGATCAAGTATCTCACAACTTTCTCTTTTTGGTATTGAAAGCCTATGGGTTGCCAGACACATTTGTTTTTTGGATCTCTGCTATGTATAAGGGAGCAGTACTTATACCTAATGTTAATGGATGGTTGGGAAAGAAGCTGGCTATTATGAAGGGAGTTAGACAAGGTTGTCCACTGAGTCCTACCTTATATGCCTTTTCAATTGATATTTTTAATAGATTGTTACAAGCAAACACAGCTATACGGGGTCTTGATATGTTCCCAGATAGGCCATCGCAGCAAGTATTGGCTTATGCAGATGACTTAGTTTTATTATTACCCCCTAATTTTTCCATATCGGCATTGCAAGACTCCTTTCGTATTTTTTTAAGTATTTCTGGTTCCAGAATCAATTATAGTAAGTGTACTGGCGTTGTTATAGGCACCACACCAGTGCCTGAGAATGGAAGTATGGCTGGGATCTCAGTATCCAGAGCACCTATTAAAATCCTGGGGGTGTTTTTTGGCCCTGGGGATATGGCTGGATACAACTGGGACATGGCATTAGCCAAGGGATTCAGACTAGTGGGGGAATGGAAAGGCATGCCACTCTCCAAGAAAAAATGGGTTTTATTGATTAAAACACTCCTAATTCCTGTTTTTCTGTATGTTAGTTATATTTTTCTGCCCCCCTCTCATCTGTGGACGCAGCTTTTTAGTGTTTTTTTCCAAGCGTTCTGGGGGTCCTGACTAAACCCTCTTAAAAGAGAATTTACTTATCTTCCTATCGCTGAAGGTGGGGTATCTATGATCCACCCTATTGCTTTTTTTTAAGCCTTTTTTTTACATGTAATTTGGGATCAGTCTTAAAACCTGGGTGGCTTATTTGTAGACCTTTCATGGAGCATTGGATTAGCCTAAGTAGATCAGGGTGGCAGGAGAAGAAGCCTAGATTATTATCCAGGTTGGTAGAGTTACCAATATATATGAAAGAATGTATGAAGCAGCTTATCAAATGGGAGGTTACCATGCAGTTATTGCAGACTTATGACAGGAAGAAATTGTATAAACATATACTCTCCATGGAACGCACCTCTGAGGTGCTGTTCCCAGATTGCCCGGCGGACAGGCAGGCGGTTATTTTACAGTTCCTTACGAATAAGCATATTCCACCTTATGCATGGGATTGTGTATGGTTAGGAAACTATGGTAAATTAGGAGTTAAGGACAATAGTAAACATAAACAGTTATTGGAAAGGTATTGCCCTAGGCCTGCTTGTATTCAAATTCTAGAAACTCAATGTCATTTATTATGTTTGCTTGCATGCATGTGCAAGAAACATAGTGCCATCATCCGAGTTTTCGGAGGTGTGTCACCCCCTCTTCCAATTCAGTCAGTGTGTTGGCAGGCGCGGCCCCAGTCCACCAATGCCTGCTGGAGCTATCTATGACAGCTCCAAACTGCAGAGGCGTACAGTTGAAAGGGGGAGCTACGCTTCAGTGAGCAGCGATAAGATATCGCCTGCTCATGCGCAGCTCCACCTACACACACACACACACACACACACAAACACACGCACGCATACTGCGTGCTGCCCCCCCACGCACACACTGTATAGCCGAGGGGGGTGCCCAATCCCCCATCAGCTGTGCTGCGCTCCCCCCAAAGCCTTCCACATGCCATGCTGGTGCCCACCCCAGTGTGGCAACTCATATAGCGAGAAGTGTGCCCAATCCCGTCGGCTCACTATCCTCATCCCCCCTCCCCAGTACTGGGTGCCGCGCTGGGAGCCCACCCCAGCGTGGCACAATCTAATGGCTGACGACGGTACCCAATCCCGTCAGCTCCACGCCCCCAACCAGCCGTCCTTGTGCCACAAGGAGCCCACCCAGCGTGGCAAACATCAACGTTGTCAATTTAAAAAAAAAAACCTGTAAATTTAAAGCGGTCCCGCAGTCTCCGGCCTGCCACACAACCCGGACCCACCCACTGCCCTGCTTCCCCACCCCCTCACTCTATACTTACCTCCGAGTCCAGCGATGATCTTGGGTGGACTGAACTGCTCGTCTGCACTCTTCAAAGCCGACCACGAACTGAGGAAATGCCGGTAAGCTGTATAATGGGATAGATAGGGTTTTCACCTTTGTTGCATATCTCAGGCATTTTTGGAATTTTTGCCAAATTTTCAACATGGGGCTTTGGGACCCTTCTCATGAATGCTGTCACTGTCATGGATTATTCAGGCCGAAGGGTGATTTCACAGTCACTGTGTGAAATCACCTTTCCAGAATGATTAATGAAACGACACTGCCAGTGTTCCTAAGGTGGGCTCTCAAGCCTATTTTAGAATTGGTGGAACATCGAAAAACTGTTCTGGCGTCATTGCGCGAGTTCCTACACGCTCGTGAGTTCACCAATTTTCAATATTTTCACTCCAGATTTTCAACATTGCCATTTTACCACACCTTCTTATGAGCAGTACAGCTGTCATTTTTACATCTCACCAAAACGTGTTTCCGCCCATGTAGTGCACAATGGCACAGTCAGTGTGTGAAATCAATGTACGGGACAAATTAAGAAAATCACAGTGACACTGTTCATGAGCAGAGGTCTTAAAATGGCTATGTTGAAAATTTGGTGAAAAAATTCCTAAAATGACTGTTTTACGTGCGTGCGTTGCGCAGTTCCTACGCAGCTTGTAAGTTCGCGAATTTTCAATATTTTCACTCCAGATTTTCAACATTGCCATTTTACCACACCTCCTTATGAGTAGTACAGCTGTCATTTTTCACATCTCACCCAAAACGTGTTTCCGCCCATGTAGTGCACAATGGCACAGTCGGTGTGTGAAATCAATGTATGGGACAAATTAAGAAAATCACAGTGACACTGTTCATGAGCAGAGGTCTTAAAATGACTATGTTGAAAATTTGGTGAAAAAATTCCAAAAAATGACTGTTTTATGAGCGTGCATTGTACAGTTCCTACGCGCGCTCGTAAGTTCGTGAATTTTCAATATATTCACTAAAGATTTTCAACATTGCCATTTTACCACACCTTCTCATGAGTAGTACAGCTATCATTTTACACATCTCACCCAAAACATGTTTCCGCCCATGTAGTGCACAATGGCGCAGTCAGTGTGCGAAATCAATGTATGGGACAAATTAAGAAAATCACAGTGACACTGTTCATGAGCAGAGGTCTTAAAATGGCTATGTTGAAAATTTGGTGAAAAAATTCCTAAAAATGACTGTTTCTGAGAGCTATGCTGCACAGTTCCTACGCACGTCAGAAGTTCAAGGGACTTTTCATTATTTCACTCCAGATTTTCAACATTGCCATTTTACCACACCTCCTTATGAGCAGTACAGCTGTCATTTTCATCTTGCCCAAAATGTGTTTCCGCCCATGTAGCGCACAATGGGCGCGCGGTCGATGTCGCAATCAATATGGGACACATTAAGAAAATCACAATGACACTGTTCATGAGCAGAGGTCTTAAAATGGCTATGTTGAAAATTTGGTGAAAAAATTCCTTAAAATGACTGTTTTACGTGCGTGCGTTGCGCAGTTCCTATATATGCTCGTAAGTTTGCGAATTTAATATTTTCACTCCAGATATTCAACATTGCCATTTTATTACACTTCTTTATGAACAGTACAGCTGCCATTTTTCATATGCCACCCAAAATGTGTTTTCGCACATGTAGCACAATGGTGCTGTTGGTGCTGAAGCAATGTTTGGGACAGATTAAGAAAATCACAGTTACACTGTTCATGAACAGAGGTCTTAAAATGGCTATGCTGAAAATTTGGTGACAAAAGTCCATAAAATGACTGTGTTATGAGTGAGCATTGCACAGTTTCCACGCTACCTGTAAGTTCATGACTTTGTAATATTTTAAGTCCAGATTTTCACCAGTGGCATTTTTCCACACTTCCTTATTTACAGTACAGCTGTCATTTTTCACAACATGGCAAGTGTGTTTTCACACTTTCAGCGAGAGATGGTCACTGTGGGAAATCATTGTTCGAGACAGATAAAGAAAATCACAGTGACACTGTTCATGATTGAGGCACCAAAATGCCTGAGTTGACAATCTGCTGTAAAAAATCCCCAACCTAATTATATTACGGGTGTGCGTTGCACAGTTTCTATGTACGCTCGTGACTTCACCATTTTTTTAAATATTTTTACTGCAGATTTGCAACATTGCCATTTTTTACACCTCCCCATGAACAGTACAGCTGTCATTTTTTACATCCTGTTCGGAATGTTTTTGCACCTGTGGTGCTAAATGCCGTAGTCGCTGTGCATAAGCAGCTTTTGGCTAACAAACTGATAATCCCCCTGTTCATGAGGTGGGGTCACAAAAAAACCATGTTGAAAATTTGGAGTGAAAATACCAACGAATGCCTGAGGTATTAGGGTTTCCAACCATAACGCCCAACCCTGTAGAGAATGACAGGCATCAGGGGTGTGACTTGGGATTCTTGCCTATAATGCTCATACCATTCCACATCCTGCAGCCAGTGAGAGGCATCGAGGTATGCCTTGGACTCTTCAGCCCCAAAGTTCACCCCATTCTCCTATATCGCACCCATCTCACCGTATTTCATAATGGAATGGGTTGCGCATAAGGGCCAAATACCCCAAGGAACACCATGACACTTGTCAGTGTCTGCAGGGTGGGGTGTGGTGAAATGGCATGGCCGTTATGCCTGACGACCCAAAGGCACACCCCAATGCTGTCACTCTCTGCAGGGTGGTGGTGGGGTTGGCTTCAGTTCAATACTTCACTGCCATTCCTATTACGCAGCTCTGTAACTTCTACACTACCACTGCCAATGCCAGCAAGCAAACATTCGGCATTGACAAATGCTTGTTTTTAGAATGTTCTTATATTAAACCATTCTGGGACTTACTGGCGGATTACTGGAAGGTTCCTGAATTTCGGTCCCTTGATTATTCTATGGTTACGTTTGGCCCTTTCCCTAATACTTTTGTTAAATATCATAGTGCAACTATTTATGTTATATTGTGCATTTTGAGATTTCATTTATGGCAATCTAGGTGCCTTTGGATTCTGCAACAGAAAAGCATTCCTCCTGCGGAATTGGTTGCCACTGTTTGTAAAACAGTGGATAGACTTATGAAATATGACTCCACTAAAGGACCGAATGAACAATTTCTGAGTTATTAGATTAATTGTACTATATGGACTCATTGATTGTTTTTTTTTTCCTCGCTTTCTTCATTTTTTGTATACAGATCTTTGTTTGATTGTTTATTGTATTTTATGAAATGAAGTCCATTCTTTCAATAAAATCCCCCTACTCTTTTTGATAAGTGCCATGGGATCTTTAACATCCACATGAATGTACTAGCTGCACATTTGAGCAGACTTGATAGACCTCTAGGCCTTTATCTGCTGGCAAATTTCGTATGTTTGTATGAACTACCACCAATCCACCAATCCAGGCAGGATAATGGGACCTTCCCCATGAAAACACATGTCCTCATAACACATTATAAGACTTTATTGAAAAACAATAGTTTTTATGTTGTAAGTATTGTACCTTATGTGAGATAAATGATTGCGATGGTAGTGCTGACTTGGTCCTTTTGAGCACAAAGATCCAACTGACTTGAAGAAAACTGGCTCTGGCCTGGGTGCGACAAATAGGGCCAAGGAGAGGGTTGCCACCAGGTACCCCAGGACTGCTGATGGGGGAGTGTGGAAGGGAATGGAACTGAGCACTTGTTGAAGTGGACTGCTGACAGGGCTGTGGGTGATCTAGGCTGGTGCCACCAGGTCCCAAGGACTGCATCTAGGTATGGTGAAGGGGATGGGAATGACCTCTTTTTAGGTTGCAGGCCAGTGGACACTGTCGCCTGGGGTCTGCCAAGTCCCTGGTCTGTCTTTCATGGGGCCCTGATGGGTGCACAGGTGGTGAACCACGTACACGTGCTCGAGAGTCACTCTAGCCTTTGCGCCCGCATTCTCTTCTGGTGGATTCAGTTATGCTGTCGCCTGGGGTCTGCCAGGTCCCTGGTCAGTCTTTCATGGTGCCCCAGTGGGTGCACAGGTGGTGAACCACACACACATGCTCGAGAGTCACTCTAGCCTGGCGCCTGCATTCTCTTCTGGTGGATTCAGTTACACCATCGTCTGGGGTCTGCCAGGTCCCTGGTCAGTCTTTCATGGGGCCCTGGTGGGTGCACAGGTGGTGAACCACACACACATGCTTGAGAGTCACTCTAGCCTGGCGCCCACATTCTCTTCTGGTGGATTCAGTTATGTAGTCGCCTGGGGTCTGCCAGGTCCCTGGTCAGTCTTTCATGGGGCCCTGGTGGGTGCACAGGTGGTGAACCACACACACGTGCTCGAGAGTCACTCTAGCCTGGTGCCCGCATTCTCTTCTGGTGGATTCAGTTATGCCATCACCTGGGGTCTGCCAGGTCTCTAGTCAGTCTTTCATGGGGCCCTGGTGGGTGCACAGGTGGTGAACCACACACACGTGCTCGAGTGTTACTCTAGTCTGGTGCCTGCCTTCTCTTCTGGTAGATTCAGTTACACCATCATCTGGGGTCTGCCATGTCCCTGGTCAGTCTTTCATGGGGCCCTGGCAGGTGCACAGGTGGTGTACTGCGCACACCTACTCCATTCAGTCACTGGAGCCTGGCACGTGTGTTCTCTTCTGGTGGATTCAGTTACGCCATTGCCTGGGGTCTGCCAGGTCCCTGGTCAGTCTTTCATGGTGCCCTGGTGGGTGCACAGGTGGTGAACCACACACATGTGCTTGAGAATCACTCTAGCCTGGTGCCCACATTCTCTTTTGGTGGATTCAGTTACGCCATCACCTGGGGTCTGCCAGGTCCCTGGTCAGTCTTTCATGGGACCCTGGTGGGTGCACAGGTGGTATACTGTGCACACCTGCTCCATTCAGTCACTGTAGGCTGGCACCTGCATTCTCTTCTGGTGGATTCAGTTACATCATCATTTGTGGTCTCCCATTTTTTTTTCACAGAATCTATACATTCACAAAATGAATAAAACCACTATTCCAAGTAAGCATGCACTTGCCATGCAAAAGTACTGGAAAAACATCAAAGCTAGCCCAGACATGTATAAAGAACACAGAGAATCTGAGTCAAAGAGACTACGAGAATTCCTCAAAAACATGGATGAAGAAACCAAAAAGAGATACAATGAGGCTAGCAAGCAGAGAATGCATGAATACCGAATCCGTAAGAAGTTGCAGGCCTTGGAAGACAAGGAAAATGATGTGAGATGATGCACCAGGGCAGATGAGGAAAGGAAGAAGCTACAACGTGAGGCTTAGCGTTTAAAGAAACAGAAACAGCGGATGGAAATGTCAGCCCAGAAGAAAAGACGTTACAGGGAGAAGGATGCCGAATGGAAAAAGAAGCAGTATCAGGAAAAGACAAGTAACACCCAAACAGTGCTCAGTGAGATGAGTGACATTCAGGAATGTAACAATGAGAGTCCATCAACCTCCAGGGACTCTGTGAGAAAAGCAGTGTACCGGGCCAAACAGAAACTTCCAAAATCGGCAGAAAGATTTGTCACTGTGATTGCTGGATTGATTAAAAATGCGACCAGTAAAGAAAAGGAATTGCTAAAAAAAATTGGCATAGACTACGATGGGCAGTGGCACAAATTAGTTTTAAAATGTGTAAAGGAAACATGCCGCACACTAACATGTAAAAGAAAGAGAGTTTTCATTAGCCACTTAACTGCTCACCTAGATATTAAACACGGGCTAAAAAAGAAAGTCTGCAGTGAACTGGGTATAAGCAGAAAATATTTGAGCAAGTATTGTGCTTTATGAAGATCTAATGTTAATCTGAATTTTTTGGAACGGCCAGCAAGAAGAGCAGATGCATTAAGTGCAGAGACTCAGCAAGCGATTCTTGACCATTATCACAACCCTGATGTGATCACAGTTATGCCAAATAAAAAAGGAGTTGCTGACACAACCCCAAAATATGTTCTGCATCGATCCCTAACAGAGACCTATTTATCTTTCATAAAGGACAATGCAGTCAGTGTCGGCAAGTCAAAATTCGCCGAACTCCGACCGCGGCATGTACTAGTACAAAGCAAGGCCAAGGCATATCAGTGCCTTTGTGAGTACTGCACCAATGTAGATCTGAAATTAAAAACTATTAATCAGTTAGCCAAATCAAAAAAAGGTAAATGTCTCATCTCAGACAGATACTATATGTCTGAATTGACTCTTTGCCCACATGATGGAAGATACGCCAGCTTAAGATGTATCGACCGACAGTGCCCCACATGTGGAGTGCATCAAATTAAGAAATTATTGGATCCATTAATCCATGTGTTTGGAAATGAGCATGTATCCTAGAGAATATGGGGACAAATGACATACAAAGAGGCAAAGAAAGCACTTTTAACGAGAAATGGAGGTATCTGCAATTTAATTGATGAACTGATGGCAGAATTGGGGCCCTTGTCTTCCCATTTGTTTGAGGCAAGATGGCAGCAGACACAGTTTTCCAGCATTGTCAAACATCCTCCGATGGCATCTGTGGTGATGGTTATGGATTTTGCTGAAAACTATAACTGCATCATGCAAAACGAACTGCAGAGTGTGCACTGGACTAAAGTTCAGATAACCATACATCCCATGGTGGCATATCACAAATGCAATATGTGCAGCAGACTGGATGCAGTAAGAGAAGCAATAGTAATTATTTCAGATGATCATCAACACGATGCTCACGCCGTGAACCACTTTATGCAGATCGCTGTACAGCACCTTGCAAAAGTAAGACTTCTTGTCATCAATAGATTGATTCAGTTTAGCAATGGCTGTGGTGTACAATACAAGTCAAAAATTCCATTGACTGATTTAACTTTTGCCACAGATGACTTGGGCATCCCTACAGTTGAGCGCCATTATTTTGGTTCCCGTCATGGGAAAAATCCCTGTGATGGAGAGGGTGGAGTCATTAAAAATACTGCCACAAAAGCAGTGAGATCTGAGCCCGACCTCATAATTGATGGAGCGATCAGTTTTCACATGTTCTCTAATGAGAGACTGACCAAGGATGCTGTGAATGCAGCTGGTGAGTGCAATCACTCGCGGCGATCATGTTTTCTTGTTAAACAAGGTGAAGTAATGCGAGACCGTCCAGAAAGATCAGAAGTTGGCACTTTACCTGGAACACGACAGATACACGCTGCCATTGGGTTATACCCATATAATGTCAAAGTTTGTCGCTTGACCTGTTTCTGTGCCTCATGTGAAGCCAGTGAAGAACCTTGCGACAATTGTAACTATACCAGTGACTGGGAACAAAAGCACTTAAAATTAAAACATCAAGAACTGGAACCACAAACCATTGTTTTAGATCTAATAGCACTGGAATCCACTGCAGTAGATGATGAGTATCTGAACCATGATGGTGAGTATGTAATATTTGGGTCATATTGCTGAATGTGTGAAAATATAGCACTAAACAATATAAATTGTATCCTTTTTTTAGAGCTCAACCTTTCAAGCATCCATGCTGAAGATGATCATGATACAATGGTTACTGAGCAATCTTTGGATTCGGATAATGAACAGAGTCCAACAGCAGATGGAATGTCAGTAAAAGTCACCTTCTAGGCTACTGCTTTTCAAATAAAGTGCATGTATGGGTGGGGCAGATGGCTGAGGCACCATGAGTGCCTTACCCTGTGCTACACTGGTGGCCCAAGTTCAGAAATTGAATTGGGTCACTAGGGGATTGGCCAGGAGAGGGAGGTTTGAGCATCCATAGGTCAGCTCACCTTCCTTGTGGGGGGGGCATGTTTCACTGCTTGAGTGCTATCTAGGGGAAGCCTAGTGGCAGCCCAAGTGAGCATGCCATGAGTGCATGTCTCTACTGCTCAGTGGGTAGAAAATAGGGAGGAAAAAAATGGATTGTAGTGTTAATGAACCTATCTTTGTTTGCTGATGGCATGCCCTGCCTGGGATCTCCAGATATAATTTGGGTGGGGAAAGACAGCCATCCCTTCATGGCTCACCTGCAGGCAGCAACCCTTGGGATATACAAGCCCCAAGAGACCTGAGAGGTGGAACTGTGGCAGTAGAGGGGACAGGGCTGAGACAGCTAGTCTGCATGCCTAGGAGAAATGTAAAACCTATGCTAAAGAGTGCAGGTGTTATCTTAATGTGTTATGTATTTATAGCTGTTAGGAGAAAAGGACCACCTGGGCCACAGTCTGACCTACGTCAATACCTACTGTGCAACCCACTTACCTTTTTGGACTACTTTTCTCTTTGTAGAGTGCAGCTGTTAGCTGGCACGGGTGGTACAGAGGTCTGAGGTGTCGTGAATGTCATATCTGGTCCCACACTGGTGACCCAAGTTCAGAAATGGACTTGGGTCAATTGGGGTGCTGAGGGCTGAGGTGCCGTAAGAACATTACCTCATCCCACACTTGCAACAATCTGTGATACCGAGCAGGCCTGGCATTCTTCTTTGTTCCACTTCTTGACACTTAGAGCTTTCTTTAACACTAGTGACACTAATTCGGTGGCACATAGTGAGACCAAGGGAGAACTTCCTGAGCTCTGTAGGCCGCCCTGATGGCAAACACACCTGGCATCACAGGACTGGGCTAGGCATCCAGGTCTCCTATCTGCCAGAGTGCTCCCCTACTGATCAGCACCATAATGTTGACTAAATTAATAAAGTGATACACAAGCAAGCAATATTTGAGTGGATTTATTAATTTTTTCATCAGTTATGTCTGTCATAGGCCCTTCTGTTCCTTCAGTCTGGGTGTACCTGTGTTAGAAAAAAAAAAGAAAACATATTATGGAAGTGTCCAACTTAATCTTTTTTTCAGCTTTTTTGCAGGGTGCCTTCGCACCTTAGCAGATCCCCACAAGAGAATTATGATGCAGCACAGAAGGACCGCAAAAAAAGACAGGAATCCTATTATGCAGTGTTCTATGACAAGGAATACTACATAGGGAGGCTATTGACTATGAAGGACTCAGAGTACATTTTTACTTTTATGCATCGACAACGATCAGCATCCCAAAATGCCACATTTGTTTGGCCAAAGCGAGAGGATATAGACACAGTTGACGAAAAATATATACTGTGTGGGCCACTGGTTGTTGTGGGGGATGGGCCTTATATGGTGGTAGACATTGAAAAAGTGAACGAAGCCTTCAAAAAAATGAAATGATGATGTACTTGTGCAAAGAATAAGATGTATGTTTGCTGCAGTGGTTTAGGGATGTAATAAGCAATGTATAATGTGTATAGTGTGGTGTTTTGGTTTAGTTTTAATTGTAATGTGTGTTTCTGGTATTTGTTGTGTCATGAACTTGCTTTTACCTAATTGATTTATGAACTTTACACATTAGACATATAAATATTTAAATAATAAAGGACTCAAATAGCCTAATTTTCTGTTTTTGACAATGTTTTACATTCCAACTTGCAGTTTTTGAATATTTCTCTGTCCTGTTACATATGTTAATGGAACTCTTTTTCACTGATTTTGTGGGGTTTAATTTTGAAAGTAATCAAAAAAAGTTTTAAATGTCATCTACTTTAATCCCCAGTTATGTGTGAAAGCATTTAAATCTGTGGCTGTCCAGGAAATCTTGGTGAGAAAAAACTTGGAAATTACTTTGCTCTGTAGTTCTGTGCCATATGCTCGATTGATGGTTATCACACTCATTTGCATGCAGATACTTTAGAATTGCTTAGTGAATTAACCAAAGGAATTGCAGTACTGCAAATTCATGTAGAGATAAAACAAAATTTATGCATATTTTTTTTAAATTTAAAATGTTCTATGTCCCTGTTACATACGTTACCTGGTTACTGTTCAAAAACATTAGAGACTGGACCCAGAAAACCAAGAGTAACGTTATCTTCCTGTTTACAATTTTAGTAAAGGACCTTAAGGGTAAAGTACTCATGGTGAAAGAAGAAAGAAATTACAACATTTATTTTTGAACAGTCATGTCCCACATATGTCCCCCATTACTGTGGATAGGCCCATATGTATTTATATACAATGGGGGTGGGAGCTCCAGCATGACAATAAATAAAATTATTTCTAATGCAGTGTGATATCTGAAGCTGACATCAGCAGAGTTAAAATATCTGCTGTTTATACATACTCTGCTGATGCCAGCTTCAGCACAACCTACACTCTCAGTTAGGCTACTCCAAACAGCAGTTTCTCTTTCCCATTAAAGCCTGCTAAATAAGAGATTTCTAAATGACAAACTGCACCTTCCTGTGTATCATACTGTTTCAGGCTAAAAACACATGTTTCTCATGGCTTATTTAAACACCGAGCTGAACAGAGCCGCAGACATGCTGTTTCTGAGAGATCTCCTGTACAAGCGGTATCGGTGAAAAAAACGTACCGAACATGTAAATAAAAAGTTGAAATTATACCAGGCACTCAAAATAACCCTTCACATAAATGAAGTAACAGTAAAATAAAGCAGCTAATATAAGAATTTGAGCTGCTAAAATGATAAAAATAATCCTCCGTCTCAGTTCCTGAAATAAAGTCCTACCCTAAAACACACAACCACCAATGAAAATACAAAGTCAACCAGACAACAACCAATCAGGAAAAAGACACAGAAAATTACACAAATCAGAAACCTAAAACACATTCCATTCACAAGAACTCACGCACACTGAAACCACAAACAGGAAGACCAGAAAGCACACAGAAACACAAGAAATAACACACAAGAAACATTGCAATAATAGAAAAGCTCCCACCTCCACTGTATAAAGAGCACACATGATGTGCAGATCATGTACTATGTAAAATATTATCACTCCTGTAGAGCGAGCTCTAGATACTCTCACTCGTGCCTTCGGTACTCATGAGTATCCAGAGCTCACTCTGCAGGAGTGAAATATTCCATATCACCTCCTGCCCATCATGTATCCTATATATATATATATATATATATTCATGGCAAAAACTCCGTTTAATGCATCAGTTAGGGTTGTTCCACAGCGACAAAAGTGAGAAATTAGCTGTTGGGTTGAAAACCCTAACTCCGAATTCACCCCCCCAGCACCACACACACACAGACACACGCACACATTCAAGTATGGGGGAGGACCAAGTCAACACAACCAATGACAGACATCCAGCAGCAGGTGACAGAAATAACAAACAATTGTCTAAATGTACTACGAGACATCCCCACCCACCTGACCAGGTACTGCATGCTCAGTGGAGATCAACAGCAATACTGAGGCCATGTACACCAAACGTACACATCCCTGATTGCAGCTGCACACAATGTACCACACTTAGTAGTTGCATGGCCTTACCTACCGATGCCCACACCACACCAGACCACTGTGGTGGCCCACCTGAGCAATAGAGTTAAGCAAAACCAAGGAGTTGTACAGGTATAATATCTCTGATTATAACAAGGGTTTGAGAAATGCAGCTTTCTAATTGACTGTAAACATTGTAACAGCCTTATGTTTAGTTTTATTAATATACATGTAGAGCCTAACCATATGATGAACATGGTTTAATGTTGTTTAAAAAACAGTTTTATTATGATAGCAATAAGCCACTCCCAGGTATTATGTTAATGGTCAGTTTATCACTGTCTAGCGACATGTGGCACTCGGATATGCCTCATTCAACATTAAACCCCTACAGGGTGATTAACAGACCATTTAACATAACTGTTGGTCATGACTTATTGCTTAATTGTCTTTATGAGTAGATACTCTCCCTCTGCTAGGCACTGCAGCAGCTTTGCAACACAGTGTCCCACCCAGTTACACCATACACTGTCTAGCTGCTGGAGAATGGCTGTGAATATGAACTCATGAAGATGAACAGTGTAACTTGATCATTACAGTCATCAAAACCTAGTGTGATTATAACTGACAGACTCAGTGATAGGGATAACCCCTGCTGTCCTAGTACATTTACCCCATTATGAGTTAAATCAATACTAAAAGACATTTTGTTTATATCTACACCATACCTACTTGATTCCTGTTGTAGCAGAATTAACATAGTTATCACTTTGATAGCATCAGTGACAGAAGTGTGGCAAACCCAAACAGTAGGCATACAGCCTGAGTATGAAACAAATGTTAAAAAAAATTTGTGTCCATAAGTGGCATAGATCACTCATTTCAACAATAGCAAATGTATTACTATTTGAATAAGTTAGTCATCACAGATGCAATGAGATTGTCTTTATCAGGTACAACATACTCAGTAAGTGCCTACAGGAAAATCTATCCTATATACCATGTCCAATACAGGTACATCATTGTTGGCTCAGTAGTGCTATCATATTTAGAAGTTGCTTGGCCTGATCCATGCAATTGCAATCTTTCTTACAAAGAATACTTACTGCATCTTTAATATTGAAACACACTGAAGGTCTATGTATGTACATCAGCAGTACACCTTTATCAGTAAGAATGCATGTGATACTGGCAGTGCCAATTTCACAGCGTTGAACAGGCAATGCTTTTCCATACGTTTACATCAGCCTCTCTATGTTGAGTAAACCATTGCAGTAAATGTACTACTATGTAAATCACCTACTAAATGTATCACTACTTTTATCTTGAGCATGCTAGTGTCTTGTAGTTAATTTATGTGCTTCTCTTAATTAATGTATACTCAGTAGTGTTCAAACCTTTCTACAACTGTCATCATGCACCTTCAGCATTTATATTGAATAACGGCACAGTACCAGTTGTGGTGTGGTGTGGTGTGGGGCATCGGTAGGTAAGGCCATGCAACTACTAAGTGTGGTACGTTGTGTGCAGCTGCAATCAGGGATGTGTACGTTTGGTGTACATGGCCTCAATTTTGCTGTTGATCTCCACTGAGCATGCAGTACCTGGTCAGGTGGGTGGGGATGTCTCGTAGTACATTTAGACAATTGTTTGTTATTTCTGTCACCTGCTGCTGGATGTCTGTCATTGGTTGTGTTGACTTGGTCCTCCCCCATACTTGAATGTGTGTGTGTGTCTGTGTGTGTGTGGTGCTGGGGGGGTGAATTCAGAGTTAGGGTTTTCAACCCTAACAGCGAATTTCCTCACTTTTGTCACTGTGGAACAACCCTAACTGATGCATTAAACGGAGTTTTTTGCCATGAATATCCTGTCTTTTTCACAAGTATCACTCAGCATACTACATGATTTATAGTCCTAAGAATAGTGCATATACATATAAAACAATGTTCCAGTATCAGAAATATTTCAACTGTTGTGGTTGCATTTACTGTCATTGTCTTAATTACTTTATTAATTGTCATTTGTCATTCTTGTTCCATGTAGTAGTTTTAATGTTAAAGTGTCTTAATCATTTTGTTTGTCAGCACATATGTTAATTTAAAATGTGCATAACTAAAGACAATATGACATGACATGGACACTATTAGTTCATGTACTGAACAAATGGATATGCTACTATAGTAACTTGAGATTTCATAGAGTGCTTCCACTACCAACTGAGGTGGTACCATCAATCATGTGAACAGCGGTGGAAGAGGTTTGTTGTACTGAATACATATACTGGACCAGCAGAGCTATGTTAGGGGGGTTTACTGCTTACATCCCAGGGCAGGAGTTTCGGTCCACTAGACCACCAGGGCTATGTTCGAGGGGCAGCTTTACTGTTCACATCCGTGAACGGGAGTTTCAGTCCACTACAGCACCAGGGCTATGTTCGGCAAGGGGGGGGTGTATTTCACACTGATACACCCTGCAATCAGCTTTTCAGTACACTGAACCACCAGGGATGTATTCGGGGCAGGGTTGTTTTTAAACTAAAGCAGCCCGTGGTCAGGCTTGTGGAGGAGGAACATTTCTGCTGTTGCCCACAATAGGGCCAGTGGGGGGGTGGTGTTGGGGATTGTCACTCTTTTGACCACGATCAGGCTGCACGAGGGGACATGGAGTGGGTTGGGGGCCAGCCACAGCTGTCAGCTGCTGTGTTGTGCCATGCAATGCAGCAGGTTACCTGTGGGTGATCATTGACTTGACCATTTTTTTGGCCTCAAAGTTGTGCAGGCGCAGGTTGCGGGTTGCACCTTCACAACTCTGGACAGCCTTGCTGAATATCAGGCTGTGCAGTTAATGCATGGTTGCTCTCCCTGCAGTTCATCATGCATTCATTTGCATTGCACTGTTACTTAGCATGTTTTCTGTGGTGGAACTTCCTCCTGCTGAATATCGCAGAATGGAGCAAGTCTTGACTTGCGCAGGCACTACCCTATTACACATGTCACAACCCTTTTGAATATCTGGCCCATAAAGTATAATACTAATAGAAGGAAGGCATTTGTCACACAGAGACTGCTGGCCCCTTGGAATGAGCTCCCCTTGTCACTTATTTGTCCTAAATCAAAGATGCTTTTTAAAACTCAGCTGTATAGAAATTTTTATGAAGGAAGCTAACATGACTACATAAGAGATACTGGCTGGCAACAGCTATGGCCTATTCTTTACTGTCTGACCTCCTCCACTCCCTTGAACATTTGTATGAACCTTTCTATTAACTATCTTTATATTAGGGATTACAATACTACCACATATACCCAATATTAAGATGATATGGTTATGACAATTGGCCCAAAAAATGTTGGGGCTTGAATGTCACACTTTATCTCTTGAATAGCAATAACACACCAAACACAACAGAGCATAGTTCAACTATTTTTACTATAAAAATAATTTCAATATAAAAAATTACTAACTAAAATTTTTTTTATAAATACAAAATAGATTTTTACAAAATAATATATACATACACGAAAAAACATATGAAGTGTGTATTACATCATTACAAAATTAAAATAAAATAAAAATATTTTTTTCTTTATATTAATAAAACTTATAAAAATATATTTAAATGTTCTTTCAGTTCAGGCGAAGACTTGTGAGAGGTGTATGCACTGCTTGAGGCAATCAGGCTGGAAGCTGGATTCAATGTGAAGCACAAAAGAAGTGGAAACTGTTGCGCCCTCGGGAGATGATACCGGACCACTATGAAGGGTGGCCAGTTTCACCCAGGGAAGCTGCAGGAACAGATGGTAGCCGTGGAGGTGAAGCACTGCTAGTTGCAACAGCACCATCACCCACTGCTACAACCGGCTCAAGGACGAGGTTCACAGTCTGCTGCTGTGCATCCAAGGGAGACTGGATTTTGTCCAGCCTCTCAAGGATCACAGCATTCTCCTTCCACAGACTGAGAACCTCGTGCGTGAGCTCATCTGTAACAGCAGCAATGGCCTATGCACCTTCATGATGCGCCGGCGCCCTACAAAGAAAAAAAAAAAACAGTTATGATGAATATATAACACAAATTCAACAATTACAACTGTAAAATATTTCACTTCAAATATTTCTTATCTAATGCAATATCAGAAATGCATTCATTTAAAAGTAATGATAATAGTTTTAAGTATGATGCTAAACTATTTAGTATGTAATTTGTCTCTCTGTCATACTTGACTATCTATATTATCTAATAAGCTCACAACATAAAAAAATGTATAGTTAGCTGTGGCTTAGAATGCTACTCTTAGATTTTCTTTCACTACTCAGAAATATTCTGTATGTGCATACTTTAGCATTATTTACACTATTATACCATAGGTTGAAATACATCCTCATCAAGTGTGAGAATGTTTACTTCACCATGTCTGCCTATAATGTAGTCATGTATTCAGTGAAATTAAAGTACGTTGACAGTAGCAGTATAATAAAATACTTTTCATGGGTACACTATCATGATAAGTTTAATGATACTTTAAACCGAACAGCTTTTTACCCGTGTTTCAAGATCTCAACACACATCAGTACTTTAAATAATTAAGTCACTAATATAAGATGCGATGCAAAACCATGCCAGATATCGAGCCGAGCTGAGCAGAGTTGTTGGCGCAACCTAACTCGCCTGCACAACTTTGAGAAAAAAAAAGGATCAAGTTAGAGGCCACCCACAAGTGAGCTGCTGCATTGCAGGGCCTAACACAGCAGCTACCACCTGTGGCTGCCCTCAACACTCTGTCTCATCGTCCTGAACTGTTTGTTCCCAAAATGTGTTACATTGCTTCTCAAAATGTTGAAAGAATAGGAAAAGTGTGGAACACTTAATCTAATTTTTAAATTAAAGCCCAACACTACTAAAATGTTTGCATTTAAGTTCATAAAGTCTGCAATTTATCAAATTGATATATTTAGCATCATTTACTATACAATTTTGCAAAAAATGTTAACACTGAATGTGTTACAAGTCCTCATAATGAAACAGGAAGCTTTAGTGAATTAAAATGAGTAACATTCCTCGCAATGTGGTATACTTGAGAGATATGCACTCTACACCCCCTCATCAAGGCAATCACGGGCAGCAATGTCTGCCCCCCAACACTCATGTCTTTTGTTGGGGTGGGTTGCTAACTACATCCCACAATTGGGATTTTCAGGATATGATCGGGAGGTGGGGGTGGGGTTTCAATACTCAAGCCTGCAATTGGGCTTATCAGTCCACTAGTATCACCAGGGATATATTCAGGAGGTAGGGAGGTGTTTCATTACTTAATAGCGCTAGTGTGCTTATTGGTCCACTGGACCTCACGTCTGTGTTGAATGGGGAGATACATTGCTGCCCCAACTGGGCTACTGGGGGAGGGGTATTAACAGTATGCCCACTGGGGCCAGTGGGGGGATTAATGCTCTTTGCCTGCAATTAGCCTGCATAGGGGTATCCTTCCCAACGGCTGCTACCTGGTAAGGACCCAAGCGCAAGTCCTCGGGGATCACCACACCTGCATGCTAATGGGATGCAAATAGCGGCATAATCAGATGAGAATGTCCCACCCAGTGCCTTGCCTGAATTACAACCACATTTGCATATTACCTTTAGAATATCGGATTTTGCGACCACAAGTAGAATGCTGCAGTTTCTAAACTTGGCTGCTGCAAGTTACACTGCAGCATGCAGAGTGGATGTGCTTGAGGTGATATTCAAAGTACTTCCTCAATAGCACAACTCCTTTGAATATCACCCTGGACACACCCCTGCGCAACTATTTTTCACACCAGAAGGCCTTGCGCCTATGATAGCATCTAATGTTCATCTAAAAACAAATGTTTTAAAGTAGACATATTACCACCTTTACTCACATACAGTCTCACAGTCATCTCCTTACACTGTCCCCAAAAGTAATTTCGAACAACAGCCACACCATCATATAGTGACGTTTTAAAAACACTGTTTTAAAGAATAGTTGCTCATTGAAACTATGACACTGTCTGTTGCTAACCCATGCATCATTGAACAATTTAGCAATGTGATATATGTGGCCCAATATTTAGCACAGTTTCACTACTCAGCAACTTCTTTTCATAACACCCAACCCAGAAACACGCATCGTATAATGTAGTGGAATTTGCACCACTGCAACCTGTCATAGTACTGCATTTTAATTAAGCAGTAATGCCCCACAGTGTAGGCGGTATTGGGAATACCGGACCAGCCAGGGGTGTAATGAGGCCCGACGCCGCAGGCGGACGGCCTTATACCTCCTGGCCGGTCTGGTATTGCTCAATACTGCCCACCCTGGAGGGCATTATTGCGCTTAGAAAATGGCCCATTGTACTATTTTTATTAAAGAAAAATATTTTTATGTTTTAATGTGAAAACTGTTTTATTTTATTTCTTTGTAATAAAATAGTTCCTCTGCATGTGCCCTAGTCGCAGTCCTGTAGTTGTGGGTTTGGAGGCTGTTGTCATGTTAACATAACCACCCCCCACCGTACACAGGACTACAGAGAGTTCAATCAAGATATGTTTAATACATGTGTCTGTTTCTTGTCCACCACTAGCACAGCACCGGCCCCTCTCGCACAGCTCCGACCCCGCTGACACTGAGCTTGATACAAATTCCCAGTACGAATGCGTCCGGACCGCCGGTTTGCCTTCTACCGGCAGAGGCTGTACGTCGTTTCCTAGCTGCACCACAGTACCGTTCCATGACGCTACAGCTTCCCAGTCAGTCAAAACTAATCCCACAAAAGTAGAGTGAAGCTCTGAGGAGGAAACAGTACAGAAAGGGAGGGCAGAGGTATAGAAGGGAGTGAGGAGCAGTGAATCATCGGCTAGTGCTGTGTCATTTAGGAATGGAATCAGTGCTGAGAGGGCGCCGTCA
The DNA here is from genome assembly GCA_016271365.2 of Neoceratodus forsteri. Classification (NCBI taxonomy): domain Eukaryota; kingdom Metazoa; phylum Chordata; order Ceratodontiformes; family Ceratodontidae; genus Neoceratodus; species Neoceratodus forsteri. The sequence continues at coordinate 519,464,505 of CM028137.1, forward strand.
GAAGAGCGTTGGCTGCTGTGGTTGCCGATCCTAAAAATGCAGGAGCACAGTCTTGGCAGGTGGGTAAGTGACATGGGGGGATGTAGCCTTAATTTAAAGTCAGCACTAGTGGAGTTAGGGCTACAATAAAACTGTACGATGGAAAAGGTGTTGAAGTACGCTGAGCGTGCAACGTCCTAGCACTGTTTTAAATACTGACATCTTTAAAAGAAATCGAAATCAATACACTTCTGCACCGAATGAATTTGCCTGACAAAAGTTGTTGAGGAACAGTGAGAGAGTGTGTGTGTGTGTGTGTGGTGGGGGGCAGTGTCTTTTTGAGACAGCTTGTCATTAACGGCCCAATATCTCTCGCTAAGTGACAGAAAAAAAAATGGCAGTGATTTCACATTTATTTCGATGTTTTTAGCCAATGAGCAACCTGGATGGGCAGAGGGATACTTGAGTGGGTGAGAGGGTACTGGGGCTGGTACTTTTTATTTCCTTGGGATCTATTTAAAGTTAATTTGCCCCCTGGAAGAGTACTAGCCAATCAGATGCCAGGAAATAAAAGCCCATTTTCTAAGTGTGGTGAGACAACCCATAGCGTTATTTAGAAACGTCGATATTCATAGGGTGAACATGAAACAGTCCCATTATTTCCTGCATTATTAGTTTTATCGACATTCCCTCAGTTCAAGATCACCTTTAAAAATACACATATCTGGCAGTGCACTGAACAGCATCACTTACATTGTAGAGGTAAGCATTAGGCTGGCAAGGCTGAAGACAGACACACTGCACAGCTATTCACTTTTACTGGGAAAAGGGATAATAAGACACTATAAGGCACACTTTTAAACTTGTAGATTGAGAAAAACTAATAAATCATAATTGTAGACTATATGCAGTGCACAACATTTAGGTCACTACAATATCCTACCACCATGTTTGTGTTTTTGGGTGGTTGGGTATCTGCAGTGATCAATGCATACCACCCTTATAGATCACATCACACGTAAGTAAGTAATGTAAACAGTGATTCGCCTCACCCACAACAAACAAAATAAAGTGGTACTCACTCAACAACGAAGCTCTGTTGCTCACACCCCAAACAATGTTACATTTGCAGTGAGTATGCCAATCAGACAGTGCACTCCCCTATCATGCAGTAGTACTGCACACGTATAATTATCAACAGGAGCATTGATCACCACAGAATGTTGACAACCCTATGGTACTTCTCAAGGATGCAGATAATAGCAAAAACAGATTTCACTTACGCAGGCTGATGCCGCTTCTGCTTTCACCTCCACACGCTCCGAACAGCAGCTTCCCGGGCTCTATTAAAGGAAATAAGAAAAAATTACATTAATAGATGAAATATCAAGGTCAAAGTGTTTTCTTTAAAACATCTATTTCTTCAATTAATGTATTTTCAAAAACATTACTCACAAATATATAATTGGTAGTATGCAGTGCAGAACAAGTAGTGCCTGCCCATCAATCACAATACTTATAACATTGTCATAATGCATGGTTGAGACACATAAACATCCTAAAAACATTACATGTATGTTCAATTTACATACATGCATACCTAATAGTATGACGCTCTGTTCCTTTAATAGTTTTAAAATGTGAGTTATAATAAAAAGAACACCAACACAACGATAATGTCACTGTTCACTCAATGACCCTCTAGCTGCATGTAGCAGCCATGTATGTGTTATTAGCCATATTACCCCTACAGGGCTATTAAAACACATTAACAAACATGTAGAGATTCTATAATGCACATTTATAACTATTGCAATAATACAAATGAAACATTGGCATGACATATATAAATATTAACTAAATACAATGTAGGGACATGTCACACTGCAACAGATAATTTAACTGCACACCATTGAATTCCACTGAGACACCTACAACACTAGAACAACATTTTAGAATTTGTTATCTATAACTCATTATACAATGGCAAGAAAAAATCCTGGACTCTGACTCATCAGTCTTGAGAGACGCAGTGATGTTAATCAGTACAACATCACGGGTCTAGTCTCAGCTTAATGAGAACCTGCTGATCAGCATGAGCATGCTGATCATTTGCTTGATTGTTTCGCTCGTTTCCAAAAACAAAAAAATATTTTCCCACACAAAACATCTTTTAACATTTTTTTTTTTCTGTGGATAACAATGAAGCCATTGTATAATATGTAATAATGCCCGACAGGGTGTGATGCCGTTGCAGGATAGCGTCCACGCCTCGGTTATTGGACACACACTGCCCGCGACCTCGTGCTCAACCACCTGAGGCATGACGCTACCGCAGCACAACACACACCCCGTCAAAATATTGCTTAATTGTACATTGAACCCACCACCAAAATTATTAGCAGAGGAGAAGACCTGCCCCCATAACACCGTCAATCTACCGCTATGCACACCCATACATTGTCAGATCTCATGAAGAATATTATCCACTCACATCTGTAATACAAATTTAGTCATGGTAGTACAGGATCTTCTGCCATGGTGGCACTGCACATTCACTAGAGTTGGTTAACACCTATTTTGAACTATTTAGGTAGGATATTCAAGATGGTTGACCCATACACAATAGGGCTCCCATCTGCAAGTACAACATTCTGCCATTCTGCAACATTCAAAAACACATCTGCGGCCTTGAAAACTGGCTGAACAACAGCACAATGCAAATGAATGCATGGTTAAGTGTACAGAGGAACAGCAAATGAACCCATAGACCAATATTCACCCAGGCTGTGGAGAGCTGTAGCCACAACCCCCAACCAAGTTCAAATAGACTCCTGCAGGCAAAAAAAAAAAAAGCTAACTGAGGGTCACTCACAGCTGAGCTGCTAGATTTGAGGCTGAAATACAACTGCTGGCACCTGTGCTGTCCCCCAACCTAGTCCCCATGCCCCCGAACACGATTGCAGCCAACCTGACTGTAAATCCCCTCCCACCCTCCCAATGGCCCTACCGAGGCATTCTGTACTTCCCCAACACCAGTGAATCACGGGCACTGTGCCTCCCCCAAATGTATCCTTATGCTCCAGTGACAGTGCCCAATCACACCCAGAAAGTTGTAACCCACCAAATGTATCCTTTGTGCCTGGCGGACAAAATGCCCAATTGCAGCCAGTAAGTAAACAAGCCCACCCATCCTCCTGAATGATTTCCGTCCTGGTCCGGGACTGAATGTTTGCGCATGAGTTAGTTTAATAACCCCCTCTGAAGATAGCCCTGGTGGCCAGTGCGCCTCACCCAACCCAACCATGGTGGCACCACTACCTCGCTCACCACCTCACAGGCAGGGCAGCATTATCCGTTACACCTGCCCCCATCAACTGACTGCCCAATAGGGCTGCACACACCCATTGCTGCAGACCAAGACCCAATGAGCATGCACCCCGTAGTGTGATCACGTAACAGATTTGTTAATCAATTCATTCATTAGTAAGTCTGAACTGTCATGTACGTATGGCTCCTAACATTAGCTGTACTGAACAGCAATGGTCATTCAGCTCTACAAGACAGCCTTTCGCGGGTGGCAGGGTGGTAGACATGTGGTTGCTGCTGCCCAGCAGCTGCCAGGAGAGACAGGATGGTGGAACTTAGCAACCGCATTGTTGTCGGTCATACTGCTCACCAGGGCTATGTTCAGAGATGGCTCATTAAACTTACAACCTGCAATTTACTTTTTCGGGCCTGTATCAGAAATGTTGTTCAGAGGACCACATTGCTAACAATCAATGTTCTGGAGAATTGAACTATTCTCTGATCAGCCCAGAGTCAAACAGGTATTTCTACACGTTTCTCTGTGTCAGGCTGCACGCAGTATTGTTCCCCATGCCTGCAGCCTGTTGGGCACCGCACAATTCCTCGGGGATCGGAGACCTGCATGGTAATAGCATAAAATCGCGTGTAATGACATGCAATGCCTGCATCCAATGATCATACCCATTTGCATGTCACATTTTTAATATTGTCCGAGAGGCACAGCTGTGCAGCTAGTTGTACAGCACAACATCGCGTATGAATGGCACATTTGACTATCACACGCTTGTGGCATGAGAAACCTCATTTCTTGTTTGTAAACAAGCTAAGAAATTTGTGATAATAACGCTTACCGTCAGACTGAATCACAATGGCACTTTCATTGTCTGACGACCACCCTCCACAGCTTGGCTCTGCTGCACTACCTTGTTGCAGCTGGGAACGCCAATGTTCTACCATGACCCCCAAAATCTAAATGTTAGATAAATGACAGAACATTTTGTAAGACTTACAACAACAGCTGTGAGAAGCTAGTTTCTGATTAGTATCACAACTATTAGCTGTCGTCAATCTTTGATTGACATAAATGTAGACTAAGCACATACAAACAATGTTCAACATGTTTCAAAATAATCGTGGGCTCCACGTGACCTCAAAAATGCATATCTTCTAATATTGAAGAATTATGACAATCCTTTCATATTTCAGAAGAATAGGACAAAACATGTACCATTTTAACATGAGTACTTTGTCCCCAAGAATCGTCATAACTCGTTATAATGTTGTACAATTTACAACTGTAAATAAACAATACAATTTCAACAAAATGGAATTCAAATACAGTCATTACATAGACTGTGACATGTTACATCTTGTGTAGATCAGTGACTACACTGAAAATTGTTGTAGTGGCTTCAATCGACGCCAACAATATTTACGGTCACTAGAGAAACCATGATTACATGTCTGTGAAAGATTCTACCCTATTACATTCAACAAACATTCCACTGTCTCAGAAGTAGTCTTTTCACACTTCTAGTGACTCTTCACATATAGAGAACATCATTAGATCACCATGCAACAGTGTAGAACTATCACGCTTTCAGATGTAGTACTAGTATTGTACATGTAAAAACAACTACGTTATTGATAATGCAAAAGCTGACTTACACAACTGTATAATAACCAATTACTGAATCTAATTCAGTGACTCTTACAACTGTTTAAAATTACTTGTACATAATAGAAACATTTGTTTCAACTGTACATTGCTAATAACTAGTTTAATAGTTGAACTAAAAATAGCATATTAGCACTACAGTACAAGTGAATGTCTTACATATTACTCTGCAGTATACTAACAACATGTAACTAAGCATAAGTTTGTGAAAAATGCATTCCATTACAGTTTTAGTATTTACAAGTTAAAATTTACATAGAAGCCAATGTAAGAATTGATAACATTTTTTGTTCATGTAAAACATTTATTTTTGTGTACTTGTCACATAACTAACTGTTACTGTATGTACAAAATATTGACAATTGTAAATCAGGCACTGTTGCTGATCACAACAAACTGCATACATGTTCCTGACAATATTTATGATCGCCTCAATTGAGGGGGTCGGTGGGAATTTTCCATTTGCACCTAGTCAGTGACATATTATGTAATAGTAAGAATCAAATGTCACTAAACTTCAATTGTAAACTGTACTACTTAGACAATCAGCATATGGTTTTCGCCACCCGAGGAACATCCACATTAGCAGTCACACAATTACAACAAAACACTTGTCTATCTTGTGTCTAATCACTCCACAACCAACTGACATTCCCTTATTAACATAGCAGACAAGTAATGCACTACACATAGTTACAACATACAACCATTTTTTAAAAAGTTATATTTTTTACAAACTAAATTCACATTCAATAGCAATATCTTCAGCCTGACTATTAAAATTACAAGTCAAATGCCAGAAAATACTTCCACACATATAAACAGAAGTGAGTACTGAAGCACAACTAAAAACACACAACATCTGATTAGTCATATAATATCACACACTTAGTCCAATCCACATTATACACTTATTATTATTCTTACACATTTACAAATTTCACAAGTAATGATTGCACACATACAAAGATTGTATTGTGAGACTGCTTCTGTTAACAAAATTTTAATTTTGATTCGATCTTTTCTCCATTTGACAAATTGGCAATACATTTTTTAAAATCATAACCACCTGTGTCGACTCATTACTTTAAATACCATACTGAAATGAAAATAACTGTCTATGACTTAAGCATACAAATCAATGTTTACTAATACTGCTACAACTATACCTCCATCTATTTGTTTGCTACCTATGACATACAGTCAGTAACACAGCAACACAAAAGGGTAACACACATGGTGGCATAAGCATCGGGATCGTCAGCCCTAAGTCTCACCCCATGACATGTGTAAAGCAGCAGAAGTATAGGAGAGTGGGGTGAGAGTTAGGAGCCATGATCCCAATGCACACCCCAATGCCAGTTTGGGGGGTGGGCAGGGCAGTACAGGCCATGCACTAGTGCCACATGATGTGTTATGGCACAATAAAACAGACAACACCGCAAACATTAATGCTAAAGTGCCACTTGAGGAGTGGGCAGCAGGGTACAAGTGGGTGTTCACCCCACCAGCGAATTTTCCTCACTTTTGTCACTGTGGAACAACCCTAACTAATGCATTAAACAGACTTTTTTGCCTCTAATTTCCCTTCTTTTTAAGAAAGATAACAAGAAATAGTAAATGTAATGCAGCAGCGGAGTGCGGGGCCTTTGGGCCCTTCTAACCATGAATGAGAACAGAAAGGCTAATGCATACAGTGGCATACACAGGAATGCTGTGCCATGTGATGCCTTGTCACAAAGTAACGTGGTGCCTGTAAATTGAAATGTCAATGGGCATGGTGACACAAAGTGAAACAGAAAGCAAAACAGTACAGTACACACAAATGGCTAAAAAGTAACAGAAAGCATAAACAAAAAGAAAACGAAAACAATGGCACATATGGTGGCATTGAGTCTGCACTAGGATCATCAGCCTAACTCTCACCCCATGACATGTGTAAAACAGCAGAAGTATAGGACAATGCGGTGAGAGTTAGGACCCCAATCAATGCGCACCCTGCCGGTTTGGGGGATGGTAGGGGGTCAAGGGGAGTTTTCAACCCTAACAGCGAATTTCCTCACTTTTGTTGCTGTGGAACAACCCTAACTAATGCATTAAACACAGTTTTTTTGCCTCTAATTTCCCTTCTTTTTAAGAATGATAACAAGAAATAGTGAATGTAATGCAGCGACGGGAGCGCGGGGCCCCACATGATGTGTGGTGGCATACTAACAGGGACAGCAACGCAAACAGAAATGCTAACAGTGGCACACATGCTAACACAAGCACGAATGAGAACAGAAAGGGTAACGCACATGGTGGCGTAGACGGGAATGGTCTGCCACATGATCTGTTGTGACATAGTAACATGGTGCCTGCAAACACAAATGGCAATGGGCATGGTGAATTAAAGTGAAACAGTAAGAGAAACAGTACTGTACACAGAAATGGCACAAAATAACAGAAAGCATAGCGCGAATAAGCGCAAAGGATAAGCGCACATGGTGGGCGAGCGTCAATGATGCATTAGGGAGCGCTGGGCCCTTTGGGCCTGGGCCCCGCCTACATGATGTTGTGGCATACTAACAGGAGAGCAACGCAAACAGAAATGCACAGTAGCGCACATGCTAACACAAGCACGAATGAGAACAGAAAGCGTGACATATGGTGTAGACGGAAATGGTCTCGCCACATGATGTGTTGTGACATAGTAACATGGTGCCTGCAAACACAAAATGGCAATGGGCATCGTGAAGTAAAGTGAAACAGTAAGAGAAACAGTACTGTAGACAGAAATGGCAAGAATAACAGAAGCGTAAGCGCAAATGAAAATGCAAAGGATAACGACATGGTGACGCAGACGTCAATGGTAAGTGAAACGAGTACGGAGCCGCAAGTGAAAAGAGCAACAGTAACAGTAATGTAGCACATAGGCTGGTTTTCCCCACAACCTGCATTGAAAAAGACAGTGAGTACAAATAATGTATGCAAAATAATGAGTATCGGCGCAGAAAATGAGATCTTGGAATACTAAACACATTATATCTCAGGAACTGTACGACGTAGAAAAAAAATTTAAAAGTCATATTATTTACAACTGTCCTGGCTAATTTGAATCTTAGCCCCATTATGGGGCTAAGAAATTTTCCGACGAAAAGTCCGTATCTCACACCGTTTCCGAGATACGGGCCCTGAAAGGCGCGACGAACACCATAATGTTATCCTATGGGAAAAAACGTCCATTTTGGAGTGCTGTAACTTTGCCGCCATGTGATATTTTTTCACCAAACTACTGAAAGGCACATCTGTGGACTGTTAGCTGTCTTCCTTCCAAATTTCAGGAAAAAATACCAAACCATTATTTTGCAGCAGGGTGCCAAAGGATTCCTGTAATGCTTCGAGCGCCACAATGTTATCCTATGGGAAAAACAGTCAACTTTGGAGTGCCATAACTTTGCCACCGTGTAATATTTTTTCAATACAGCACTGAAAGGCACATCGGTGAGATGTCAGCTGCGTTCCCTCCAAATTTTAGCCCAAAACTCCCAGCGGTTATTCATGATGCAGTGCCAAAGATTGCTGTCATTCCCCACAGACTAGAAAATTACTGTAGCAATTGCTAAAGCTTTCAAAAAAGTTCAACACTTTCGTGAGCACGAAAGTACTTTGAAAGTATTTTCCCAGAAATTTGAAAACATATTTCTGGTGTTTACCACAAAATAAAGACATGGCAAGCATCCTCAGGCCCGAATAGCTAAATACAAAAGAATTACGTTGCTAGAGGTCTCAAATTTAAATGCCAACCATTTTTCTGATCACCAACTGAAAACAAAATGGCGGATTTGCGAAAGTAACAGGCCCATTTGCGAAAGTAAAAATGCATTTGCGACACTGTCGAACTTTTTGTTAACTTTTTCCCATTGACTTATAATGGGAAACTGTTTTTTGAATAACTTTTGAACCGTTTAATATTTTTTCACCAAATCTTCGAAAGGCACATCGGGGACCCCACCTGCACGTTCCCTGAAGATTTTGGGCCGGTCACACAAACCGTACGACCTGTAGGCGCAACCGTAGAATTCCAGAAAAGCATAAATGCGCGCACAGATCACACTTAATAACTCCGCAACTGTATATCCGATCAGTACAAAACTTGGCAGATCCCAAGGCCTATGGGTCTTGATTATACATTCCAAATTTCAGGCAAATCCATCAAACAGTTGCAAAGTTATTAAGGTGCAAAATTTTGGGTTTAACATGGAAATGGCTCCTGAACCCTAACTATGGTAGCACTACCATGCTACCATAATATATATATATGTATATGTGTGTGTATATATATATATATATTGTTTATTTATTTTAGCGTTTGGTAACCTGGTAAGGCCCACTAGGCATAAGTGCCTGTTTTCAGGGGTGACCTGATATATACACACACAAATATATATAATAGTGGCACTATAGTGCCACCGTAGTTAGGATTTAGACTTCACTTCTATGTTAACCCCCAGATTTTGCACTTTAATACTTTGCTACTGTTTGTCTGATTTGCCTGAGATTCTGCATGCTCTGTCTGGTACCATAGATCTCTGGATCTGGCAAGTTTTGTTCAGGTCAGATGCATAAGTGCAGAGCTATGGAATGTCAAAAAATTTGAAAATTACCACTTTTTTGGCAATTTCTTGGGCATGGCATTTCTCCTAAACACTTGGTGGTTTGTTCCAAAACTTCCAGGGTATGTGGGGTTTAGGTCACAGATGTGCCTTTTGGAGGCATGATGAAAAAATATTAATCCATTCAAAAGTTAATAAAATTTCAAGTTTCCCATTATTTCCTATGGGAAAAATTACCCATGCAAAAGTGCCAATTCTCTTTCATACGATGGTAGGAGGAATAAAAGAAAGGCGGTGGGCCCATAAATGCTCCTATCCAATCATCCATAACTTTCGTGAAAGTGCATTCTCTTTTGCAAATGGGGACAGTTCTTTTGAGATTCTGCCATCTTGTTTTCAGTTAGCAGTGCAGAGAAAACAATATAATTCAAAAATTACTGCTCCTTGGAAAACACCAACAATTGTATTTACCTATTTGGGGCCAGAGGAACACAATTCTAGCATTTTTTTTAAAAGTCTGGAAATATGTTTATTTTTATTGGCACATTTTTAATGACGCAAATTGTGGCACTACATTTGCGAAAGTACTGCAAATTTCAACACTACTTTTGCGAAAGTGCCACAGATTGTGGCACTATTTCGTGAAACACCCATGGTAACACAGCAAATTGCAGTACTTTTAATAAAATTTGTGTTTCTTCATCACTTCACTGCACAGCAATGGTTTGTACCCATGAGCTGAAATTTTCAGGGTACAAAGGGTTTGCCCTACAGATGTGCCTTTTGATAGATTGCTTATACAGTTTACATGGATTCCATAGTTATAACATTCCAATGTTTAGAAATTTCCCATAGGATAAAATTGTGTTGGTTGGGTACCTTTCGTACAGTACTACACAGTTATGCATGTTTCCAGGCCTTGATGAGAACTGTAGAGGAATTTTTTATCAGAATCCCTATGGTGACTGTGATACCATGTCATTGGCAGCACAAGGGTAAATTGCAATGTCTCAGCACTTATGGATAGGTATGAGAGTAGGGACCATAGCGCCCTGCACTCCCACTCCAGGCCCTGCACTAACACAGGGAGATGAAGATTAATTACAATGTATCTACACTTGTGGATAGATAGAGTCCTGCACTTCCACATATGGATACTATTATGGAGATCAAAAAATCAGGGACAATTACAATATGCATGCGTGGGAGCCCACATCACACTATGGACTGATGAGAGTGCAGGGCCCTCCAAATAAGGGTAAGATTACACTTTCTCAAAAAGTAAGGAAATTCATAGCAAAAAACTTTGTTAATGCATTAGTCAGGGTTCATATTAAAGTGACAAAAGTATGGAAATGTGTTTTTAGGGTTTCCTGGATATTATGCATGTCAAATTTTGTCCAAATTCGTTAAACAGTTCCAAAGTTATTAAGGTTCAGAGGTTTGGGTTTAACATAGAAGTTTGCACTCAGCCCTAATATACTGGCACTTCTGCGCTAGCATTGTATATATATATATATATATATATATATATATATATATATATATATATATATATATATATATACTGTATATATATCTACAGTATATATATTCCATCCAGAGGGGGGAGAGAGAGAGAGAGAGAGAGAGAGAGGGAGACTATGGGGGTCTCGAGAAACATAAAATATTTGACTTATGCCATACAGAGGAGGGAAAGAGAAGAGAGAGAGAGAGAGAGAGAGATTGCTGGGGTGGGCCCATGAGAAATTTAACAGTTCCAGAAATCCCAAATACAAGTTTCTGTTTTTTTTCCTGGCTACACTGTGGCTGTGTCTACTGGGCAAGGGCAGGCTGGCAAAATAAATGTTTGACCTATGCCAACCAGAGGGGAGAGAGAGAGAGACAGACTATAGGGGGCCCACAAGAAATGTAACAGTCCCAGAAAATCCCAAGAAAAAGTTTCTTTTTTTTTTCTCCTGGCCTTAGTGTGGCTGTGTGTACAGGGCAAGGGCAGGCTAGCAAAATAAATCTTTAACTTGTGCCATCCAAAGGAGAGAGAGAGAGGTCATGGACCAGAGCAGGATATGTTACCATTACAGGCCAGCCATGAATTTACATTTATTTTTATATAAATAAATTAAAAAAAATTAAAAATAAATTTACATTTATTTTTATATAAATAATGCATTAAATTATTTCCTTTGGTCCCCTGTGTCATATGTGACCGACTTTTGCCACTTTTATGCATTTTTCAAACCTTTGTCAAGAAATTAGAACTAATCACAACAAATCAGAACTTCACTGTGTTTCAGTTCTTATTTAATAAGGGGCAGAACTTCACTGAATTCTCTATGCCCCAATAAGGATATAAATAAACTATGTGAAAAAGTAAGGAAATTCATTGCAAAAAAATGTTGTTAATGCACCATTAGGGTTGAAATATCAAAAGTAGGGAAATACACCTTAGGGTTCCCAAGCCTAAGACCCCACTCCCGTTGTGCATGCAACAACAGGCATGAAGGGTTCTTAAGGGTCCTAACTTACCCCACCCTCCCTTGACTTCAGCCTAATACCCCACCATGCATGTAGGAACAGGTGTGGCATGTATGCTTTGGCATTTCAACCCTAATGCTCACTCCATTCTTTTATTCTGTACCCATCTTAGCTTACTTAGTCTTGTAATGGAGTGAGCATTAGGGTTCAAATGCCAAGGCACCACTGGCATACTCCTGTTCCAACATGCAGGGTGGGGGCGGGGTAATAGGGTTCAAAGCTGAGGGAAGGGGTGGGGTGTTGGGATTGGGAACCTTCAGAACCCCTCATGCCTGTTGCTGCATGCACAGTGGGAGTGGGGTCTTAGGCTTGGGAACCCTAAGGTCGTATTTCCCTACTTTTGATACTTCAATCCTAATGGTGCATTAACAAAGTTTTTTGCAATGACTCTCTCTCTCTCTCTCTCTCTCTCTCTCTCTCTCTCTCTCTCTATATATATATATATATATATATATATATATGGATAGATAGAGGATAGATATATAAATATTTATATCTATATATAGATATAGATATATCTATCTATCTATATATATATATATATATATATATATATCTATATAGATGTAGCTATATCTATCTATATATATATCTATATATATAAATATATATATGTGTATGTATATATATATACACACATATATATATATATATATATATATATATATATATATATGTATTTATATATATACTACAAAAGAACCCCAGAGCAAATGCCCTGAGGTATGGGTTATCCCAAAGGATATTGGCCATACAGCCAAGTTTTAAAGAAAACACAATTGCACATACCCCAATAATGCAAAACATCATGGGAAACATATGCAAATCCCCATGAGAGAAACTGGACTGGCTCAACTATCTATATATATATATATATATATATATATATATATATATACACATATATGTGTGTGTGTATATCTCATAAGGGCATGATAGCACCCTTATAGTTACGGTTGGTACAATTATTCAATGTTATATCTCAATTTTTTGCACTTTAATAACTTTGTCATTTTTCAATCAAATAACACAAAAATTGGTATGTGCTATCATGTTGTCAGTGTCGCAAAATGTTGAAAGTTTCATGATGGTAGCTTTTACAGTTTCAGAGATATAAAGTGGTCAAAAACGCAAAAGGGAATTTTTTTTTCAAAAGATAACATGGGATTTTTTGCTCTCATGTACAGCACACATGGAATTAAGCTTGCCTCTGATACTTTCAGGGATGATGGGGTGTATGCCAAGGGTGTGCCATTGAATGGTTTGGTGAAAACATATATAACCATTTTTGAATTATAATGCTTTTTGTGATAGATGCAAGACAGGTAGTGCACAGGGTAAATTGCATTTTCCGTTCAAACAGTAATTTGTGAATGTCAAGGCAAGACAACTTTTATTTTTCAGGCGCCCAATGCCAGAGGCTCTGGGCACCATACAATAAAGCACCAGAATTTAAACATTATAAATAATCAACATTCAATTAAAACTTCATATCACATAATTAAAAAGGTCCAGATTGTCAGCAGAATTCAACACTAGTAAACAGATAACCCATATATTATCTACAAAAGAGTGTCTGGGAATGCCTGGCTAAACAGAAAAGCCTTGAGGCAGGCCTTGAACACCTCCACTGAAGGGGTCTCCCTTTTTGATGGAGGAAGCGAATTCCACAGGACGGGGCCAGTGACACTAAAAGCTCTGTCACCAGCGGATCTTAACCTCATCCTGGGAATTGCCAGGAGGCCCCTAGAGGAGAATTAGAGGAAGCAGACTGGAGTAGCAGGTGTAAGAAGGTCCAACAGGTAGCCAGGTCCCAGTCCATATAGGGCCTTAAAGGTAAGCAAGCCCACCTTAAAGAGAATCCTCCATTGAACCGGCAGCCAGTGCAGATCACGCTGCACCGGGGTGAAGAGACAGTATCTAGACTGTCCAGTCAACAACCTGACAGCTGCCTTCTGCACCAGCTGCAGCTGATGGAGGTCACCTCCTGAGACCCTGAGGTAGAGTGCATTACAGTAGCCAAGCCTAGATGTTATGAATGCGTACACTATGGTGGGGAGGTCCAGGGGTGGAACCATGTGCTTGAGCCTCATGATATTCCTCAGATGGAAAAAGCTGGACCGGACAATGGATGACACCTGAGATTCAAATGTCAATACGCTGTTGAGAATAACATTGAGGTTGCGCACCCAAGAGGAGGCCTTCAATGGCACAGATCCCAGGAACAATACAGTCTCTGTGCCAAAAGGTCAACCTATCATGCCTCCTGTTCAACTCCACCACCAGTACGTCTTATCGGGGTTCAATCACAAACAGCTGGAGCAGAGATGAAAGAGAACAGGAACACACAGGAACTCAGTTCCTGTACCTTTTTTGCAGCAGGAACCAAGTTCCCGAACTGAAATTCTTAACTTGCAACATAATTACAGTTTCTGGGCCTATGACTTGAAATCAGGGTTTCCATAGCAACATTTGACTTGTACAACAATGCTATTTTCCTATAAATACTTCAATATCTCTAACTGAATCTACTAGTGTCTAAACAGATAAATGCGTCTTGACACAGCTATCCTTCAGATTGGTGATGTTCATTCTGCATTTCATATTTGCCAATGCCTGAGTTCCTGTACATCTTGTCTGCCACTTGCACCACTGAGCTGGAGGCCATCCAGTCATTGATCTTGGCCAGGCTGGTGTTAAGTACATCCACTGCATTGGATGTCCCAGGGGCAAAGGATAAATACAGCTGGGTATCATTGGAATAGCAATGAAACTCCAAGCTGTACTTCCTAATGATTCCCCCCAAGGGCAGCATATACATGGCAAACAACATTGGTGACAAGACCGAACCCTGATGTACTCCACATGATAGAAGGTTCAAGGAGGAGGAGAAATTCCCCATCACAACCCTTTGCCTCCTATTTGTGAGATTGGACTCAAACCAGCAGATGACCATGTCAGTGAGTCCGCAAAATTCCCTCAGGTGGTTGAGTAACACACAATGGTCTACCATGTTAAACGCTGAAGAGAGATCAAGAACAAGAACTGTCTTCTCACCTCGATCCCCCACCCTGAGGAGATCATTGTGCACCTGAACTAATGTGGTTTCTGTACAATGCCCAGCATGAAACCCAGACTGGAGCAGCTCATAGATGTCAAAGGCCTTGAGGTGCTCCCCAGGCAACCTTTACTAAAAATGGCAGGTTGGAGAGAGGACAGTAATTCATCTTGATGTCAGGGTCTAAAGATGGCTTCTTCAGAAGGGGTATCACCAGTGCCTCCTTCAAAGCATCTGGGATGACCTCCTCTGACAAAGAGCACTGGACAATCAAGGCAAACATGGGGCTGACAGTGTCAACACATCCCATTAAGAAACGTGTTGGCACTGGGTCCAGTTCACAATATGTGTGCTTCAGCCTCAAGACAACCTCAATAACTTAGGCCACCTCCGCTGGTTTAAACTCCCCCCCAACGAGATGGAGTGCACCACGGACAATCCAGGTGACCACTGTTGACCACACTGTGGCTCACTGGTGGGATCCACTGCCGGTTGGTGGACACTCTGTCTGAGAAGAACCAAGCAAACTGATTGCATAACATGTCAGAAAATGCTTTTTTCAGCTGTAGACAGGCTGGATGTAATAGCCTGCCCATAGTCTGAAAAAGCATAGCTAGTTTGTTCTTCCCAGTGGCAATCTCCCTGGACAGGAACACTGCCTTCTTATTGTTGGTTGCTCCCTGGTACACTAAATAGTATGTACACAAGGCCAGCCTGTCTGTCTCCAGACCAGTCTTCTGCCAGCAGCACTCTAACCTCTGACCCTTAATCTTCATTGCCTTGAGCTCCCCATCAAACTGAGGGGACCTCAAGTGAGAGGATCTGGGTCATACACAGACCAGTGCAAGGGAGGCTAGTGTCCCAGACAACGCCTTATTATAGGTGGTGACTGCTTCACTCACACCCCCCATGCATGCACTGCCCACACTAGATAGATCAGCCACCACCAGAAAACCCTCTGTTGTCAAACCCCTCAAAGGGCAGTAGCTTACTATCTCTGCAGGGGGAGGGCTCACGGGGGGGGGGCCTTGAGCAGGAACTCCACCGTGCAATGATTGGACCAACTGATCCATTTAGTCTTGAGATTCTCAATCTCATGCACCAGCGAGAAAGCCAAGTCCAACATGTGGCCACCCTGTTGAGTCATGGTTGAAACCTCTTGAGACAGGCCCAGAGATGCCATCATCTGGAGGAACTGATAACCCAATCTAGATGATTCATCATTGGCCCAAACATTGAAGTCTCCCAGGACTGAGCACCGGTGGCCCCCAATGTTTCACCGGTGACAAAATCGGCTACTTCCTGCTGAAATTATTCTGCCGCCCCAGTGGGGCAGTAAATCAGGAGAATCTTGCAACCTGCACCCAGACCACCACGGATGGCCACACAGTCAAATGAATTCAGTGTTCTTACTGGGTGCATGGTGAAGCCCAGCTCAGATATAAAACAGATGGCCACAGTCCCACCCCTGCATTCCACTCTGAGGCAGTGCACAATGGAGTACCCGGGGGGGGGGAACAGCAGTCTTTAAAACTGGGCCAGCATCGTCCCCAATCCAGGTCTCCGTAATGCATGCCAGATCAACCAATGAAACCAGATTCGCAATAATTGCGATCTTATTTCTGATCGACCTTGCATTGCACAGCATCACCCTCAGGGGATTGGGGGACAGTGCAGCCCCTCTGGCTGCCTGCCCACTCGATCTCATGGAACCCCTGGGGATGGGAACCAAACACATCTGGCCTCTCTCTAGGTCCCATTGAACCCCAGGGCGCTTTCTGCACCTCACCACCTCTATCCTACCCCCATCCAATGTGCATGGGGTGCCCCGCCAACTCTGACTAATATGGCCCCTTCTAATCCTGACCTCTAAACAGTGGCATGCTGTGTTGTTACAGACAGGGAGGTTGGTGAAGGGCCGCAGGTCATGGAGCTGGGATGCCCCGTACACAGTTCTTACCTGATCCTGCTCCCTGGGCACACCCAGGCACATGCCAGCAATTTAGGCCCTCAACCCAACAAGACTTAACTAAATAAATAAATAACCCCCACAAAAACCAATCATACCCTAATACAATCAAGCCCTAAGTCACACACACCACATACACACAACTAACTACCCCCCACCCAATCACCCTAACAAACAAAAAAGTTAAAATAACTACAATAATGGAAAATCACAAGTGAACAGTGTGCTACAGCAACTAAAATAACTAGGACAGAAATATAAAATGTCCCAACAGAAGGAAACAAAACTGTCCAGTCTGAGAATCCAGCCAACAGGCTGTCATTTACCATTCGCAAATTACTGTGCGAACGGTAAATGCCATTTACCGTTCGAACAGTAAATATGCAAATGGTAAAAGGCATTTACCATTCTCACTTTACTGGTTGCAGTTCAGGTTTCTGTTTAAATTTTGTGCCATTTTGATTTTTTTTTTTGCAAGGCTTTTCACAGTTTTAACATTTTTTAAATACAGCTCCTTGGTAAACACTAACAGTTGTGTTTACCTAATGGGGGACCGAGGAACACGCTCTTAACATTTTTTTACACCCCCAAGCCCATTGCTTTTTATCCCGACATTGGGGTGCCCAATCCCGAGTTGGGTTTTGTTGCCCCCCCTTTCTGGGTGGCACAAAATATAACCTGTAAAAAGAGACAACTGTCCCCCGCCATCTTTTCCTCGATGCAGAATCTTGCATCGAAATTTTCGATGCAGGATCCTGCATCAATGCAGCTTGTTCCACGCAATGTTTTTTTCTGCATCGGGGTGCCCAATACCTGTGCCAGCATGTGTCCCCCATTTCACTACACACTGGGAGCCCACACCCCAGTGTGCCCTAATTGTAATAAATTATTTCCAACACTGGGATGCCCCAGGTGTTAGATGCCCTCCCTCAAAGCCTGTTATTTTCTTCCCAACATCGGGTGCCCAACTCGAGTCTGGCTAAAGGTTCTCTGGCTGGCACAAAATATAACCTATAAAAAGAGAAAAACTGTCCCCTCTCGCTCTTTTTCCTTTTCGATAGCAGAATCCTGCATCAAAATTTTCGATGCAGGATCCTGTATCAATGCAGCTTGGTCCCCGCAATGTTTTTCCAGCATCAGGGTACCCAATCTCCATGCTGGCATGTGTCTCCCCTCCTCCCATACTAATGTGGCACACTGGGAGCCCCCCCCAGTGTGCCCTAATTGTAATAAATTATTTCCAACACCAGGATGCCCCCCTCCCGGTATTGCATGCCCTTCCCCCAAAGCCCCTTATTTTTACCCCTGACATTGGGGTGCCCAATCCCCACGTTTGGTCATGTACCTTCCCACTAGTGTGGCACACTGGGAGCCCACCCCAGTGAGCAAAATGTTTTGTATATTTTTATTTCCTGTAAAATAAGAAAATGGTCCCCTGAAGTCCTTTTTTTTAAATTAACCATGCAAAAAAGGAAACCAACCCTCATCATCTCCCCAGTTCCACCTCCCCCATCCCCACCCTCCTGCTGAGAACCCACCTCCCTTCACCCCCCCCACCCATACGTATCCTCTGGAGGTCGGGATCAGCAATCTTCTCTGGACCAGGACACATCTGCAGTATTCAAAGCTGAACTATGAACTGAGGAATCAAGATAAGCCATATAATGGGAGTCAATGGGGGGTAAACTTATGTTGATATCTCAGTCATTTTTGGGAATTTGGACCCAAACTTTCAACATGGGGTTTTGGGGACCCCACCTCATGAACATTTCATTTTTTCATTTTATTTTTATTTTTTATACTTGATAATTTGATGAGCATCACTGCCAGTTTTCACAAGTGGCAATGCAATGCAACTGTCATCTCGTTTCTCTGCCCCGGAAGGTGTTTTCTCAGTTGCTGCTTGGAATCACCTTTTGGGACTGATTAATGAAATGACAGTGCCACTGTTCATGAGATGGGGTCCCAAAAAGCCAATGTTGTGAATTCTGTGAAAAAATTCCAAAAAATGACTGCGTTATGAGCGTGTGTTGCGCAGTTTTGTATACACGCTTGTAACTTCCTCAATTTTTAATATTTTCACTCCAGATTTTAACATTGCCATTTTTTCCACACCTCCTCATGAACAGTAAAGCTGTCATTTTTACATCCTGCCCAGAATGTGTTTTCACACCATGCTTTCAGAGATGGCAGTCACTGTCGAAATCAACTTTTGGGATGGGAGGTTAAAATATCACAGTGCCACTTTTCATGAGGTGCAGTTCAAAAAGCCCACATTGTGAACTAGGTGAAAAAATCCAAAAATGACTTATTGGGCCTAACTCTCACCTCATTCTCTTATTTTACACATGGACTGAGGTGAGAGTTAGGCTGACAACCCCAGCGACTCCCGATGCCTGTTGGTCTGTGGAGGGTGGTAGGGGATGTGTGTGTAACCCAATACCACATTTCCAAAATGTTGTCGCTGTGCTATAACCATAACTGATGCATTAACTGAGTTTTTGCAATGAATATATATATATATATATATGGGATATGCAGCAGTTCAGTGTGTGATAATGCATTTATCTTGTACAGTTTTAGTGACCTCAAGTAAACCTCATAAGTGCGAGGCACGTGAGATGCGAGGAGGTCACTGGAAACTGTAACAAAATAAATGAATATCACATACTGAACTGCTGCATATTCCATTTATGCAACAGGTTTAGATGTTGTGTGAATATTTTGATTTTGGTAGGTGTAAATAATTTGTCAAAAAAAGGGAAAAGGAAATTGAATTTTATGCTGTTTTTTACAGTTATAAAAACCAAAATGGTATCTATAAATGAAACACCACTCATTTTGTAGATATTTTGAGCTGAACATTTTTCGTGCTCATAGTACCATGCTATCATTTTTGTTTTAAAGTTATTTATATTTGTTTGTCAAAAAGTGAACAAAAATTACATTTTCTTCTGTTTTCTTGCTAATCATATACGATATACAGGGTTTATATAAATGAAACAGTATTCATTTTGTAGATAATTTTGTGCTGAACAATTTTCGTGCTCACAGTATCATGTTATCTTTTTTCGTTTTTAAGTTATTGACATTTAAATATGGTTAGTACTGCTTCTGAGGCCGAACATTCTAAATGAATTCTGAAGAGAACTGTGTAGATAAATGAGCTAGTGATTTAGTTACTGTGTGAATAAATGGGTGATGATGTAGTTACTATGTGGATAAATAAATTTATTACCATAGTAGCGAAGATAAATGGTTTTATTCTACAGTTTTTATCCTGACCCCTGTTGCATAAATATATATATATATATATATATATATATATATATATTATGGTGCTACCATAGTTAGGGTTCAGGAGCCATTTCCATGTTAAACCCAAAATTTTGCACCTTAATAACTTTGCAACTGTTTGATGGATTTGCCTGAAATTTGGAATGTATGATCAAGACCCATAGTCCTTGGGATCTGCTGAGTTTCGTACTGATCAGATATACGGTTGTGGAGTTATTAAGCGTGATCTGTGCGCACGTTTACGCTTTTCTGGAATTCTATGGTCGCGCGTACAGGTCGTACGGTTTGCATGACTTGCCCGAAATCTTCAGGGAACATGCAGGCAGGGTCCCTGATGTGCCTTTCAAAGATTTGGTGAAAATATAAACGGTTCAAAAGTTATTCAAAACAGTTTCCCATTATAAGTCAATGGGAAAAGTTAACAAAAAGTTCGACAGTGTCGCAAATGAATTTTACTTTCGGAAATGGGCCTGTTACTTTCGCAAAACCGCCATTTTGTTTTCAGTTGGTGATCAGAAAAATGGTTGGCATTTAAATTTGAGACCCTCTAGCAACGTAATTCTTTTTGTATTTAGCTATTCGGGCCCTGAGGATGCTTGCCATGTCTTTATTTTGTGGTAAAACACCCCAGAAATATGTTTTTCAAATTTCTGGAAAAAGTACTTTCGCAAATTACTTTCGTGCTCACGAAAGTGTCGAACTTTTTTGCGAAAGCTTTCGCAAATTGCGACAGTAATTTTCTAGTCTGTGGGAAAATGACAGCAATTCTTTGGCACTGCACTGCAAAATAACCGTTGGGAGTTTTGGGCTGAAATTTGGAGGGAACGCAGCCGACATCTCACAGATGTGCCTTTCAGTGTTGTATTGAAAAAATATTACACGGCGGCAAAGTTATGGCACTCCAAAGTTGACAGTTTTTCCCATAGGATAACATTACGCGCTCAAGCATTACAGGAATCCTTTGGCACCCTGCTGCAAAATAATGGTTTGGTCTTTTTCCTGAAATTTGGAGGGAAGACAGCCAATAGAACACAGATGTGCTTTCAGTAGTTTGGTGAAAAAATATCACATGGCGGCAAAGTTACAGCACTCCAAAATTGACGTGTTTTCCCATAGGATAACATTACAGCGCCGACACTTAACAGAAATCATTTGAGCCCTGCTGCAAAATAACGGTTTGGTCTTTTTCCTGAAATTTGAGGAAGACAGCCAACAGCCCACAGATGTGCCTTTCAGTAGTTTGGTGAAAAAACATTACAGGGAGGCAAAGTTATGGCACTCCGAACTTTTCTTTTTTTCCCATAGGATAACATTACGGAGTTCGCCGCGCCTTTCAGGGCCCGTATCTCGGAAACGGTGCGAGATACGGACTTTTCGTCGGAAAACTTCTTAGCCCCATGGTGGGGCTAAGATGCAAATTAGCCAGGACAGTTGTAAATAATATGACTTTGAAATTTTTTTTCTACGTCGTACGGTTCCTGAGAGATAATGTATTTAGTATTCCAAGATCTCATTTTCCTCGCCGATACTCATTATTTTGCATACATTATTTGTACTCACTGTCTTTCTCAATGCAGGTTTTGGGGAAAACCAGCCTGTGCACTTACATTACTGTTACTGTTGCCCTTTCCGCTATGGGATCCGCACTCATTTCACTTACCATTGACGTCTGCGCCACCATGTGTGTTATCCTTTGCGTTTTCATTTGCGCTGCGTTTCTGTTATTTTTTGCCATTTCTGTCTACAGTACTGTTTATCTTACTGTTTCACTTTACATCACCATGCCCATTGACATTTCTGTTGCAGGCACCATGTTACTATGTGACAACACATCACGTGGCAGACCATTCCCGTCTACGCCACCATGTGTGTTACCCTTTCTGTTCTCATTCGTGCTTGTGTTACCATGTGTGCCACTGTTAGCATTTCTGTTTGCGTTGCTGTCCCTGTAAGGGCTCCGCGCTCCCGCCGCTGCATTACATTCACTATTTCTCATTATCATTCTCAAAAAGAAGGGAAATTAGAGGCAAAAAACTTCATTTAATACATTAGTTAGGGTTGTTCCACAGTGACAAAAGTGAGGAAATTCACTGTTAGGGTTGAAAACCCCATTGGACCCCCGCCCACCCCCAACTGGCATTGGGGTGCGCATTGGGATCGTGGGTCCTAACTCTCACCCCATTCTCCTATACTTCTGCTGCTTTACACATGTCATGGGGTGAGAGTTAGGGCTGACGATTCCTAACGCACACCCCAATGCCAGTTGGGGTGGGTGGGTCCAATGGGGTTTTCAACCCTAACAGCGAATTTCTCACTTTTGTCACTGTGGAACAACCCTAACTAATGCATTAAATGGAGTTTTTGCTCTAATATATATATATATATATACAGGTATATATTATAGAGAAATCTCCTGGTTTCTGCATTTCCACAGTAGGGGCAGCAGAGAGAAACTCTTTAGAAATGTGAAATATCTGGAAATAGCTGGCAATGTCTGTGGCTTCTACTATATATATATATATATATAAATATATATATCCACTATAGTTAGGGTTGCACAGCCACCTCTTTGTTAACCCCCAGATTTTGCACTTTAATAACTTTCCAACCGTTTGACTGATGTGCCTGAAATTTTGCATGTGCCATCTGGTACCTTAGATCTCTGGATCTGACAAGATTTGTTCTGGTCAGTGGTGCAGTTGCAGAGCTACAGAGGGCCACAAAATGTAAAATTTACCTTTTAAGTTCAAATTCTTTGTGCTGGCATAAATCTAAAATGGTTTGGGGGTTTGGTTTGAAATTGTTAGGGTATATGGGGCCTGGGTCACTGATGTGCATTTTGAAGGTTTGGTGAAAAAATATTAATCCATTCAAAAGTTATTAAAGTTTAAACTTTTCCATTATAGCCTATGGGAAAAATTAGATGTCTGGTGCAAAAGTCCTTTTTACTTTGGCAAAAGTACTTTTTACTTTTGGGAAAGTACTTTTTGCTTTAGAAAATGGGAAAGTAGTGTCGTGCTTTTGCCATCTTGTTTTCAGTTAGTGATGGGGAAAAATGCTGTAATTCAAAAAATACTGCCACTTGGTAAACACCAACAGTTGTGTTTATCTAATTGGACCGGAGAAACACCATCCTGGCATTAGATTTAAAAATAATGTTTGGAAATATGTTTTTTCAGTTTGTCTGTTGGAAGTGTCACAAATTTGTGGCACTACTTTTGTGAAACTTTTGCAAATTGCAACAGTTTTGCAAATGTATTGGCACCAAATTCGCAAAACTTTTGTGAAAAGTTTCACAAAATTTGTGAAACTTTCACAAATTTGTGACACTACTTTAAAATAATTGCTGTTTCTTCGCCACTTCACTGCAAATAAATAATTAGGACTTTTGGGCTGAAATTTGCAGGTTAGAAAGGGCTTGCACCACAGATGTGTCTTTTGCTGGTTTGGTCATAACATTTACATTGGTTCCATAGTTATAAAATTCCAAAGTTTAGAAATTTCCCATAGGATAACATTATGGCAGTCATGTTACCTTTTGGCCGCATTATCTCGAAAATGGTTCGAGATATGGATTTTTTGCTACTAAGCAAGTATGTAGGTTGCCAGGCCATGATTACAAATGAGGTGGAATTTTTTCCAGTGTTCCTATGGTTACTGTAATATTGCACCATTTGCAGCACAAGGATTACTTGGAATGTCTCTAGGGGTGTGCTGTCTCTACACTTATGGGTAGATGGGAGCACATATGGATGCCATTATAGAAACATAGAAGTTGATGGCAAATAAGGACCGCAAGGCCCATCCAATCTGCCCATTTCTTTTTCTACCTTATGAATGTGCCATTGGCCTTTGCTCTGTCAATGGCCTGTCTATTCATACTCATCTGTGTTGCTCCTTTATGTTATCCCATGCCTGTTTGAAGCCCTGCACTGTATTCATATCCACCACTTCCTGAGGAAGGCCGTTCCATGCATCCACTACCTTTTCTGTGAAAAAGAACTTCCTCACATTACTCCTTAATCGGCCTCCCTCTGATCTCATGCTGTGTCCTCTTGTCCTGCTATTTTTCTTATATTGAAACATGTTAGACTCTTTCACCTTGTTAATGCCCTTAAGGTGTTTGAATGTTTTGATCATATCACCTCTCTCCCTCCTTTGCTCTAGGGTATACATATTGAGCTCTGTTAATATGTCCTCATATGTTTTCTGATGCAGTCCTTGCACCATTTTGGTTGCCCTTCTCTGGACTGCCTCAATTTGGTTAATGTCCTTGTGAAGGTGTGGTCTCCAGTACTGCACACAGTACTCCAGATGGGGCCTAACCAGTGTCTTGTAAAGAGGGATTATTACCTCCCTCTTCTGACTTGTGCTACCCTACTAATACACAGTAATGCAGTAATGGGAGCTCAGGGTCCTCCATTATGTAGTACTGGGAGTGCAGGGCTTGGAGGATGAGGGTTCATTACAATGTTTCTACACTTATGGATAGATGGGAGTGCAGCCCTCCCCAAAATGGATACCATTATGGAGTGATGAGAGTGTGAGGGGAGCATGGGGTCTGGAGGGCCTGCACACTCTCACTGGGAGATGAGGGTTAATTACAATGTCTCTACACTTACGGTTACATAGGAGTGCAGGGCCCTTCCACATGAAAATCAGAGACAATTACAATATGGATGCATGGGAGCACAGATCCTGGAGGGCCCTGTGCTCCCACAATACACTCCCACAACCTCATATGGGTAAGATTATGCTTTCTCAAAAGGTAAGGAAATTCATTGCAAAAAGGAAAAGACTTCTGTTAATGCATTAGTTAGGTTTCCCATTACAGTGACAAAAGTATGGAAATTTGGTGTTAGGGTTACCAACCCTATCACCCCACCCTTCATACACCAACAGGCATCAGGGTGTGCCTTGGGGTTGTCGGACCTAACTGTCTCCCCATTCTCCTATATTGTACCATCTCAGCTTCCTTACACATGGTGAGAGTTAGGTCTGATGACCCCAAGGCACACACCGATGCCTGTTGGTGTGTGGAGGGTGGGGAGTGGGGTTGGGTGGTAGGGTTGATAACCCTAACACTGAATTTCCATATTTTTGTCACTGCAATAGGAACCATGGCTGAATATCTATACTTACATAAAAATATTTATAAAATGGGTAAGAAAATTTTGTTCAAATCCAATGTTCTGATAATATAAAACAAATCACATGACTATGTGTATATCAGAGCGCGACTGCACACCTGCACTTTCACCCCCCTCCAAAACAATTTTGCCATTTTATAAGATAGATAACCCACTCTAGGGTGTGTAGTCCTGCTCCGATATATGCACGCATTGGGTGGTTGATGCACTCGTCCTGCGGCCTTGTGCATGACAACCCACACCAAGGCATGTGTATATCACAGCACAACCACACACCTTAGAGTGGATTATCTATTACATACAAAATGGATAGAGAAATTCTTGCATTTTGAATGGTTGCTAGCCATGCATTAGAAGTGCCTAATGCACAGCTATCAACAAGGTCAGGTAACCACAGCCACATTGAAAAAAATTGTGTATTAAAAAGCCAAATGGAACATTTATTTCTTGAATCACCACCATTTTTCATGCCCGCTGACATGCAGGTCATTCT
Source organism: Neoceratodus forsteri (assembly GCA_016271365.2). Classification (NCBI taxonomy): domain Eukaryota; kingdom Metazoa; phylum Chordata; order Ceratodontiformes; family Ceratodontidae; genus Neoceratodus; species Neoceratodus forsteri. The sequence goes on from CM028137.1 coordinate 519,490,568, forward strand.
CCCGTTCTGTGTTACCACACTGTACAGAGAGCCCCGAGTCTCACTGCCATAATGTTCTTTAAAAAAAAAAACAATACCTGCAGCGTCAAAGTTTCAGACAGAATGCAGCTGCTGCCCGAATAATTTAATGACAATATTTTGCACTTTTAAAAAAAACATTTGTTGTGAGCTGTTTCCCATTGTTCTATTCACTCCAGTCCGCTACTCTATCCAGGTGGTCGCTGAACCTGCCAAACCCTGCTTCCAGCCCTTTCCCTTATCAACACAAAGGACGTCAATTTAAGACAAACTGCCATCACTGTTCATCTGTCATTCTGGCCGCCCACTTGCCTGCCTGCTCTCTTCCTCTCGTTTCTTGCCAAAACTAAGAAGAACAACAAAGAAAACATGGAGCAGTTACATTAGCTACTTCAGCCACTCACCCGCTCCCTCGCATGCTGCAAACACCAGTGGTGTCTCTTGCCCCGTCCCCGTGAGTAAACCAGTGACATGGCAGTAGTTGTAACTGATGTGTTACCCCATCTGTAGAGCCATGATTTCCTGCAACCTGCCAGCCACTTGCTCACTCACTATTTCACAGCTTGCAATTCTCACACTCACATATGCTTCTGCAGGTATGACATAAGCCCATAATTGCCAGTACAAGTTGTAAAGTTTGCTGTGTTTTTTTTCTTAAATGTTTCCTGTGCTTTAATAGTAACAATAAATATTGTGACTGCGTCTGCGGAATGGGGAGCCATAGCAACAAGCTCAGCTATGGCAGCCCTAATAGGGCAGGAAATGGAAGCTAGTACTGGTGGAGGAACTATTTGATGTCACAATGCAGTAAAGAAATATTTTTTATTATTGAAACCTAACATTTTTTATTTCTCCCCCCCTGCAAATTATGCAGACAAATTTTATAAGCATAATAAGACACTTAGAGCATGTGCATTAGTCATGTCTAATGCATGGCCAGGGCTGAAGGTACTCAGCCAGCAGCCTCATGCTTAACTACGCCCCTGGCCATGCATTTGAAAAATGACTAATGTACACCCCTTCATGTCAAACTGCTTACACACACACACACATCTATACATATATATATATATATATATATATATATATATATATATATATATATATATATATATATATATATATATATATATATATATATATATATTTATTAAACCTGCACTACCATGCAGGCATAGGGTTGGTGGGCCACTTTAATGTTAAACCCCAATGTTTGCACTTTAATAACTTTGCAAGCATTTGTATGATTTTCCTGAACGTTTGCATGCGAGGTGTCCAACCATCGTTCTCTGGATCTGAGAAGTTTCGTTCCAGTCAGCTGTACAGTCACGGAACTGTAGAGTATCAAAAATGTGAAAAATCCTCAACTTTTGTGCATTTCTTTGTCATGCAAGACAGACTGAACTGTGCATCTGTCTGGCTTCCAGTGTGCATTTGTATATGTGGTCTGGGTCAAGGAAGTGCCTTTTGAAGATTTGGTGAAAAAATATTAATCTGTTCAAAATTATGTAAGTTTTTCATGTCCCATTTTAGTCTATGGGAAAATTTATATGTGCATCGTGAAAACATTTTCAAAAACATTTTTTTGTGCACATAAAGATTTCATTATAAGGCATAAGGGTGTCAGTCACGAAAACATTTTTGTTTTCATGAAAACAATGCTCAAAAACATTGTTCAATCTGTTATTTTCTTTGTCACTTCGTTGTACGGAGGTGGATTGTGCTTTTGGGCTGAAATTTGCAGGTTGGGAAGCCCTGGTTCCACAGATGTGCCTTTTGTTGGTTTGCTCCCAAAACATTCAATAGGCCTGTAGTTATAACATTCTGAAGTTGAGAAATTTCCCATAGGATAACATTGCGGTGCCTGCAGTGCCTTTCGGAGCCTGTATCTCGAAAAAGATTCAAGATATGGATCTTTTGCTACCCACAGTTTAGTCCACCTTTAGCTTGTGAGGACGTTTCGAAGTCATATATTACACCTGCAGTGGAATTTTTTTCATAGTTGCTACAGTTACTGAGATATTGTCAGAAAAGTGTTACAAGGGTTCCTTTTCAGTACTATGGGGCTGCTGTATGGCTCCGTATTTATGTGTAAGTGGGAGCACAGGGCCCAGAGGGCCCATGCTCTCACATTTGCATACCATTAGGAAAAAATGGTCAGCATCAGGGGAGCACAGGGCCTGGAGGACCTGCGCTCCCACAAACACATACCAGTTACCAGTTACATTGTACGTTCTCAAAAAGAAGGGAAATTCATTGCAAAAATCTTCATTAATGCATCAGTTAGGGTTGATACCACAGCAATAAAAGCATGGAAATTCCACGTTAGGCTTACCACCCCTACCACTCCACCCCCAACCCCCCTCCACCCTCCACAGTCGGGGTGTACCATGGGGTCATCGGGCCTATCTCTCACTTCATTCTCCTATACAGTAGCATGTCAGCTTGTTTACACTTGGAATAGGGGTAACAGTTGGGCCTGACAACCCCATGGCACACCCCAATGCCTGTTGGTGTGTGGAGGGAGGGAGGAAGGGGGTTGGTGGTAGGGGTGGTAAACCTAATGTGGAATTTCCACGCTTTTCTCGCTGTGGTATCAACCCTAACTGATGCATCAACAAAGTGTTTTGCAATGAATATATATTTATATATACATATATATATAGAGAGAATAATTGATGGGGAAGTGTGTGACATGAGAATTTAATGCACACCTGAGGGGTTTATGAAAGCATCCCCCCCGAGGGTGTGCATTACATTCTCATATCACACACTTCCCCATCTTTTATTTTGTATAATAAACTAGAAAGGAATTTTTTCCCACGACAGTACAGGTGTCTTTGTATACAATGTTTTAGAACATATCAGTCTTTTGTGAATTATGACCAAAGGTTAATTAAATACAACGTTACAACAGCAGGAACATTGATATGCAAAAAAAAATTAATAAAAATAACAGCATAGAACAAGACAGTTGTAGCATTTACTAACTTTTTGTTTTTGTTTAATGAAAAGACTATGTAGGCAGACTGGTAAAACTGTTATAACTTTAAAAATGAAGAGTCTTTTGCTAAGGTCTATATTTTGGAAAGTCTTTTTTTGAATGTTAAACAACTGAGAATTACTTGCTGCTTGCAGTTTTATTTTTTGGATCCATTTCTGTTGGCTCGTTTTTTTTCCCTGTGGTTCCGGGTGGGGGGTTGGTTATGATGGAGAGTTGCTGTGCATGCTGGTCTTGCCTGTGGGGAGAAGGGAGTGTGGTAAAAGTGCCTGTTTTTCATTTACTATATTAGGCTTTTTTGTGCATTTTTTAATGTTTTATTTACTTGCAGTATACCATTTGTGCTTAAGAAGCTGGTAGAGGTAAGAAAATTATGGAAGGGGGTCCCGGAGAAAGTGTTTACGTAAGCAATAAGGCACAACAGGGTGTGGGTTATTGGGGGTTTACCCACACCTTGTGTGGTGTGTCACGAGGTGCAGCCGAGTGACTTAACCACACGAGAAGTGGGTAAATCCCTAACAACTCACACCCTGGAGTGCCTTATTGTGATTATACAATGGACCCATGTGTAAAATGTGTTTAATTATGTTGTTTTATAAATGCATTTCCTCAGCGGTGGGTAATACATTATTTACCCATGGTCATGTGACATGCTTTGACCAATGAGGTTACAGGATTTTCACACACCATTGTATAATTGTCAGCAGTGGCAGTTGTTCGGGTGGGTGACAGGACAGCAGCTGTGGGGCTCACACTGTGCTCTGTTTTGCTGAGCGCGTGTTCATCAACCTGGTCTCTCCATTGAAAAAATTCTTTGCCAGTTATTATATATCTATATATACATTATAGTGGCACAGTAGTGCCACTACAGTTAGGGTTGCATGGCCACTTCTGTGTTAAGCCTCAAAGTTTGCACTTTAATAACTTTGCAACAATTTGCCTGATTTACCTGAAATTTGGATTGCACAATCGCCTACTATAGATCTCTGGATCTGGAAATTTTTGTTGCGGAACTGTGGGGTACTGAAAAAGTGAAAGATCACGCTTTTTGAGCATTTTTCAGTAAGCCATATTGGACTGAAGAATGTGTTTGGGTGGCTTCAAATTTATTTGTCCGCATGTGTTCTGAGTTGAACTGGTGCATTTTGAAGATTTGGTGAAAAAATATTGTTCCATTCAAAAGTTATTCAATTTTTTTTCATGTTCCATTATAGCCTACGGAAAAATTTATATGTGCATCGTGAAAACTTTCATGATCACATTTTTGTTGTCGAGCTCCCCTAGATTATTTTCGTGCTACCGCCATCTTGTTTTTCAGTTAGCGACAGAGAAAAAATGCTGTAAATCAAAAAATAATGCCCTTTGGTAAACTCAACAGTTATGTTTACCTAACTGGGCCCTGAGGAACATGCTTCTGGCATTAGTTTTTACTAGGTGGTCCGCAAATATGTTTTTTAAACTTTTGCCATTTTTTGATCACTGCAACATTTCTTGTTGCCATGAAAACAATCAAGTTCAGGGAAAAAATAACCGCAGCAACATTTCTGTGTGCACAATAACATTACCATTATAGAGATAGGATTGTCATGATAACATTAAAGTAATCGCATTAACAGTGCACAAACACATTTTGCTATGTGTTGTTTTCTTTCTCACTTCATTGTGGCAAGGTGGATTGTGCTATTGGCCTGAAATTTTCAGGGTGGCAACCCTAGTCTCACAGATGTGCCTTTTGGTGGTTTGGTACAAAAACATTGAACAGGCCCATAGTTACAGCATTCCAAGTTTCACAGATTTTCCCATAGGATAACATTGCGGCGCCCTTGATGCATTTCGGTGCCTGTAACTCAAAAATGGTTCAAGATATGTATTTTTCATCTCAAAAATTCTTGGGGACTAAGTACAGAAGTAGGTTGGAAAGCAATCAATACCATGAAATTTGAATTGTTTTTCTACCTTGTATGGTTACTGAGATATTTGGGTATTAGTATTCGAATTGCTTATTTCCATGTCCGTGGGCCACTATTAGGCCCACAGAGTTAGCATTCATAATGCTTTTCAGTGCCCATATCTCGTAAATGATGTGAGATATGGATTTGGTCGATCTATGTCATGTGGACTTCTCACTGTCATGATTACGACAACACTTGAATTTTTTTCCCTACCTGTTACGGTTCCTGAGATTTGTATTACAAGGGTTCCTTGCCCTATGGGGCTTCTGTATGGCTTTGTAGCTATGTGTAAGTGGCAGCACATGGCCTGGAGTGCCCGCTCTCCCACAGACAGATATCAATATGCACAAATGTGCAGCTTGCTGGGAGCATGCCCCGCGCTTCCAGCAACAGATATCATTTTACTATTTATTTAAAACTTTTTCAAAAAGAAAGGAAATTCTTTGCAAAAAATCCCATTAATGCATTAGTTAGGGTTGTTTCCACAGTGTAAAAAGTGTGAAAATTCAATGATAGGGTTACCACCCCACCTCCATGCCCCCATCCTCCACACAACAACAGACATCAGGGTATGTCATGGGGTCATCAGTCCTAACTCTCACCCCAGTCTCCTATACTGTAGCATATCAGCTTGCATACACATGGACTGGGGTGAGAGTTGGGGCTGGCAACCCCATGGCACACCCCAATGTCTGTTGGTGTGTGGAGGATGGGTGTGGGGGTGGGGTGGTGGAGTTGTAACCCTAACGTTAAATTTCCACACTTTTGTTGCTGTGGACACAACCCTGATGCATTAACAATGTTCTTTTGCAAAAATATATATTATACCTGCACGGTAGTGCAGGTATAGTTAGGGTTGCATAGTCACTTCTATGTTAAACCCCAAATTTTGCAATTTAATAACTTTGCCATCGTATGGCAGATTTGCCTGAAAATTTTCATGTGTGGTCTGGTACCATAGATCTCTGGATCTTACGAGTTGTGTTATGGTCGGATAAGCAGTTGAGGAACTGTGGAGTGGCCAAAAATGCAAAAATAAATGGGTTTTTGCATGTTTCTTTGCTCGTGGCTACAGCCCACACAATTTGTCCATTTGGCCTGCAGTCTTCAGGGAAGATGCAGTCTGGGTCACTGATGTGCTTTTCAAAGATTTGGTGAAAAAATATTAAACTGTTCAAAAGTTATTCAAAAAAACTAATTTCCCATTATAGTGAATGGGAAAAAACTATGTGTCTCTCGAAAGCGGCCGCCACTACATTTTACTGCCACAAATGACCTTTTTACTGTCATGTGGCAACCATCTTGTTTTCAGTTAGTGAGAGAGAAAAATGCCTGATATTTAAATTGGGGACTCCCTAGGTAAACACTGACTGTTGTGTTTACCTAGTCAGCTCCTGAGGATGACAGACCTATCTTTTTTTTTTTAACCCCCCCACAGAAATGCTGTTTTAAAACTCGAAGCCCCGTACTGTCACAAATTGTGACAGAAATGGCCCTGACACTTTTACAAATCATGAAAGTGTTGTGCTATTTTTGCGAAACTGTCGTGATTTGAGACAGTACTTTGCCCCAAAACAGCAAATCTTTGACACCCCTGCAACAAAATGCTTGGGGCTTCTGGGCTAAAATTTTGCATGGTGACAAGCTCTGATCCCACAGATGTGCCTTTTGGTGGTTTGGTCCCAAAACATTCAATGGGTCCATAGTTACACTGCTCTGAATTTGGGAAATTTCCCATAGGCTAACATTGCAGTGCCTGTGGTGACTTTCGGCACCAGTATCTCAGATACAGATTTTTCGCTACCCGCAGCTTAGTGGACTAAGCTAAAAAACAGGTTTCGAAGTCATAGATTATACCTGCAGTGGACTTTGTTTCCTACTTGCTACGGTTACGGAGATATTGACAAAAACATGTTACAAGGGTTCCTTTGGAGTACTATGGTGCTGCTGTATGGCTCCGTACTAATGTGTAAGTGGGAGCACAGGGCCTGGAGGTCCCACGCTCCCACGTATGCATACCATTATGTTAAAAATAGGCAATGTGATGGAAGTGCTGGGCCCAGAGGGACCACTCTCCCACTAACACATACCAGTTACATTACACTTTTTTCCAAAAGAAGGGAAATTCATTGCAAAAAAGTTTTGAAATGTGATGTTAGGGTTACACCCCTACCACCCCACCCCCATCCTCCCACCCTCCACACACCAACAGGCATTGGGGTGTGTGTTGGGGTCATTGGGCCTAACTCTCACCCCATTCTCCTATACTGCACCATCTAGCTTGTTTATACATGGAATGGGGTGAGAGTTAGGCCAATGACCCCAAAGCACACCCAGATGCCTGTTGATGTGTGGAGGGTGGGGGTGGTGTGGTAGGGGTGTAACCCTAGCATCACATTTCCAAACTTTTGTGGCTGTGCTATCAACCCTAACTAATGCATTAACTGAGTTTTTTGGAATGAATATATATATATACTGTATGTATATATAGATATTATACTGGTGTGGTAGCACCAGTGTAGTTAGGGTGAAAGGTAACATCTTTGTTAAATCCGAATTTTTGAACCTTATTAACTTAGGAACTGTTTAATAGTTTTTCATGAACTTTAGCATGCATAATCTCTAGGGCCAGGTCTCATGACGGGCCAAATTTTGTGTGACTCTGTTGTGTGGTGTCTGATATACAAAGTGTTCAAAAAACTGAAAAATCTTTGTTTTTTGCCATTTCATTGTCCACCTGGATCTCAGAAATGGTTTTAGGTTGTGGTTAGAAATTTTCAGGGTAGAACACCTTTGCCTCACAGATGTGCCTTTTGAAGGTTTGGTGAAAAAATATTAATCTGTTTATAAGTTATTACATTTTTAATTTTCCCATTATTTCCTATGGGAAAATGTATATGCCAGGCACAAATGAATATATTTTTCACAAAATACTTTGCGCACAAATCCAACTTATTTTTGTGCAAAGTAAGTCAATCTTCTCGCACAGTATATGGGTTGCAGAGCTCTGTTGGGTCCTTCATTTTGTTTTGCCATTGGCGAGCATGAGAATGGGAAGAAAACATGTGAGAATAAGTGTAATAAAAAAATCTGAACTTAGGTAAAAGGGGCCCCTTTGGCTATATGCTGATGTTTTTTTTTTTAAATGTGGCCCAAAACATGTTTGCTGAGTACCCGAAATGTCAGGTGCTGAGCTTAGTCAGAGGACCACTTCTTTTCAATTCTCAGTATGAGAACACTGGCATTTTCTTGACTTCTGTTGCCACAGCTGGAACTCATGCTGCCAGCTATGGAGTGAGCCTTGAGCTTCCCCTTTTGTGTCGTGTCTTGTGGCACCCCCGTTTATGTTGCCCTGCTGTCTAGTGGCAGCCCCACCTGTCCCTGGTGTCCAGTAGCACCCTCCCACATCCCTCCCTGTTATGTGGTGCCATCTCCCCACCCTCTTTTATTGTTTATTTTTAATTATTATACTCTGACACTGGGATGTCCACTCCCGGTGTCAGATGCCACCAGTGGAGCCCCTTTGCTTTTGTATGTGCCGACATCGGGTGCCCCAATCTCCATGCTGGCATTAAATGCCCCCACTCCCCCAACCCTTCCACAGCAGTGTGGGCCACTTCAGAGTCCAATCCCAGTGTCCCCAAATGTGTTTTCATCATCTGACCTGTAAAAAAGGAAACGGTCCTCCGACATGTTTTTTATCCTGAAAAAAAGAAAATGGTCCCTTGTTGTCCCTCCCCATCCCAACCCCCGCTGCACCCCATACCCTATACTTATCTGCTCAGGTTGTGCACTGTCATCTTCCGATCGAAAATGTGGTATGTGCAAAAAAAGGTATAGCTTATTTTTGCACATGTCACATTTTTGAAACTCAAGTGAAAAAAAACCCACCTCCACTGATGTGGCTCTCTGGTGGTGCAGAGGACCAGACACAGGACTGCAGGGCACTGGGTTCAAGACCAGACTTGCCATTATTTTTTCAGCTTCATTGTAGGTGCAAAAACAATGAAAAGCCTGAACTCGAACCTCGGACCCTGAGCCCTGCAGTCCCCTGTCTAGTCCTCTGCTCCACCAGAGAACCACATCTGGTAAAGTGTTTTTTTTTACTTAAGAATGCTGTTAATCATGTGCATCCTTGATCTCAACTTTACATTTAATGTTCGAAATAGTGGTATGTGCCTAAATATGCCTATTTTGACACATACCACATATGCGAACATTTGGTGTACAGTTGTGGCCAAGGATGCATATTATTGGGAGTCACACAAACAAAATCCCTCTAAGTTGCCAACACTCGAGGGCCCAATCCCCTTGTTGGCACTGGAAGCCCCCTCCCACCCCTTCTGGGACACTGGGGAGCCTACTCTCAGTGTCCAAAGGCATGTTGTGTGTCACCCCCCTGGCAGTGTGCAACACTGGGGAGCCCCACTCCCAGCATCTGCAGTCATCTATGCCCCCCAGTTTGCAGTGTAGGACACTGGGGATTCCACTTCCAGTGTCCCAAGTTCTGCCCCCCAATAGTGTGTGACATTGGGGAACCCACTCCCAGTGTGTCCATACATGTGTAACCAATCCCCTTTAGTATGGGACACTGGGGAGCCCACTCCCAGTGTCCCTAAATCATGATTTTCTTGTTTCCTGGAAAAAACCAAACTGTCCCCTATTGTCTTTATTTTTTTTTTTGTTGTACTTTCTATTTTTTCCCTCCTCTCTCCCCTCAACTCCAGTCTCCTCGGGAGTACCTAGGAGTCATCCCACTATGGTTCGCTCCTACCTGGTCCATCCTCTGTCACCCATGTAGCCTCAGTTTTCCCCCTGGGCGGGGATGGGTTGGGCTCCAACACCCCGGAATTCTCTGGTGGCATCGGTCGGAAGAATGCCAGGAGGGCGGCCGTAAATCATGGGCAAGCTCCGGTTCTCCATCTCCGCCGGAGCTGAAGGTTTTTTTTCCCTTTTTCCCTAGGAGTGGCCAGCACCCTGATGTCAAGGCCCCACCGATGTCTGTCACTCCCCAACCCCTTGTTATGCTTCTCTTGGTGCTTGCTGTATTTCCGGCTTCTGCCAGAGGTCAGCCGAGCGCCGAATAGGAACCCTGTCCCTCCCGAGAGAGGAGAGCTGTCCTCCAGATGCTTGATCCTCTCCCTCCCCTGCCGACCCCTAGCAACCCGGGCTCATTCCTGAATCCAGGTCGCTGGCATGGTGTGAGGTGTGACATCCAGTGCCTCAACCCACAGTGTCACGGGGTCAGCCCCTTTATTTTTTGTTTAAGCTGCAAAAAAGAAAATGGTCCCTTGTTGTCCCCCCATCTCCCTCCCACAACCCAACCCTCCCACTGAAGACCCACCACCCACACCTCCTCTTACCCTGTACTCACCACTGGGGGTCACCCGCTGTCATCTTCTGTGGACCGGGACACGTCTGCACTCTTGAAAGCCAAACCGCAAACTGAGGACTCAAGATAAATGATGTATAATTACTGTCAATTGCATTTTCAAATTATGTTGATATCTTGGTCAATTTAAGGAATATTTGCACCACATTTTCAACATGGGGTTTTTGGAACCCCTCCTCATGAACACTGTCACTGATGTTTCACTAATCAGACCCTTAAGGTGATTTCTCAGACGCTGCACAAAAGCACAAAATCACCTTTTGGGACTGACTAACAAATGACAGTGCCAGTGTTCATGAGGTGGGATCCCAAAAACCCCATGTTGAAAATTTGGTGCCAAAATACCAAAAAACACCAGTGTTATGGAAGGTCATAGAAATTGTTCTATGCACATGTGTAACTTTGCCAATGTTTAATATTTTCACTCCGAATTTACAACATAGCCATTTTTTTACACCACCTCATGAATGGTACAGCTGTCATTTCTCACATCCTGATCAAAACATGTTTTTGTACCTGTGGCACGGAATGTCGTGGTCATTGTGCAAAATCAGCTTTTGGGATGGATTAATGAAATGAAAGTGCCACTGTTCATTAGGTGGGGTTCCAGAAAACCCATGTTGAAAATCTGGTGAAAACATTCCTAAAAATGGGCAGCTTACGCATGTTCATTGAAATATTTCTATGCATGTACATAACTTTGGTAATTTTTAATTTTTTGACCCCAAATTTACAACATAGACATTTTTTCACACTACCTCATAAAGAGTACAACTGCCATTTTTCAAATCCTGTCCAAAATGTGTTTTTACACCTGTGGTGTGGAATGGCATTGCAGTTGTGCAGAATTATATTTTGGCAGTGATTTTAAATTTTTCTGTACTGGGTACACGTGCTGGGTAATAAGATGGCTATGCTGATAATTTTGTCACGCATCCACGGAGAGATGGGTGCTTAGACCCTGTGCTCCCACAGTAAAATAAGGAAAATCCATGAGCAACTGAGCGTGAGGCCCAAAGTGACTTGCGCTCCCACTGTGACATAAAGACATTTATGGAGGGTTGGAACACGGGAAATAAGGTTACCAGTAAACTATCTGAAAAAGTAAGGAAATTAATTGCAAGAAAATGCCATTAATGCATCAGTTAGGGTATTTAGTACAGCGACAAAACTAGGGAAATATGGCGTTAGGGTTTTCAACCCTAACGCCCTACCCCCACCCTGCAGACACCGACAGGCATTGGAAATGTGCCTTGGGGTTGTCGGCCCTAACGCTCACTCCATTCTCGTATACTGTATCCATCTGAGCTTATTTACTTATGGAATGGAGTGAGCAATAGGGCCGATGACCCCAAGGCACACCCCAATGCCTGTTGGTGTCAGTACCATGCTTCAAACCAAGCTACCCCACCCCTCTGACTATACCATGAGGACTGGGAGCACAGCTGTGAACACAGGCAAACCAGTAGGTCCTCTATCTGGAAAATAACAGTACTGGGAGGACTGGCCATATCCCACAATTCCTCAGTCCACACAGAGTGTAGGATCCAGTCTGTTGGTGGGTACTTCATCAGATTGGATGGCTGCTGTTGATCACCAGGCCTGGGTTTGCACATTTGACACATTCCCTGCTGCCTATGTGAATAGGGTCCAATATTAGACTTCATTTTCAGTAAACAGTAAGTTCATGAGGGACCGATTTCTGAATGATAACTTACATCACAGCTACAGTACTGACATTTGGCAATTGTAAGTGTGCGCACCTACAAATGCATGTTACCTAGGCATTAACTGTGCAAGCAATACCATTATTTCTTACCCCCAATATTGTTACAATGTCAATTAGTAATTATGAAAATGAAATATTTTTGTGTACAGTCATATATCAATTCACAGTATTAGACTGCATGTTTATTAACCTGTAAGTTCATGAAAAACTGGAATACAGACATGGAACATTATCTAAAGAGTCAGTACATTTAAGTGTAGCAGACTAAAGTCACATTATAACCATATTTTAGTTACCATTCTGATTACACTTTTAAGTTTTTCCTGTGTGATTACCTCTTAATTAAATATCAGATAGACATAGACTGTTGCAACAGTGCACAAGACCTGCATTCATGCATAGTTACACTTGTAAGAAACAAATTAAAATTAGTAACACAGTAGTTACACAATATATTTTCTGTTACGATTTGTAAACACTATTACATGTGTAGTTTTTTTTTTTTTATTTTAGACTTTGGTAACCGGGTAAGTTGTACTTGTAAGAACAAATTACATAATGCCAGAAGAGATACAGTGGTAGTTGCACAACAGAGTTTCTGTTACACTTTCAACAGCTTTTAAATTTGTACTTACACTTGTCAGAATGAATTGATTTGTGCTGAGAGGGAGACAGTAGTAGTTGCATGGGTAACTGTTTCTTCATGCAAATTGTGTATCTACACAACACTCAATTGTGAAACTAGTTAACTACATAGTAGTTACAGTACACTTATAGTGTAGTTACTTCATACAAATTGTGTGTAACTACACAACATGCAAACATGAAACTAGTTAACAACTACATAGTAGTTACTTATACTGTAACTACACTGTAGTTACATTGTAGTTATACAGTAGTTACAATGTAGTTAAGGACACTTAAAATAAAGTGGTGCAGTACATAGAAACATAAACTTTGACAGCAGATAAGGACCACTTGGCCCACCCAGTCTGCCCATTTCCCTACCTACTGGATAAGCTGCAGATGCTAGTTAACCAACACCCTACTTCCTCCTAACCCTCACTAGAATTGCCTTAGGTCTGTCCCATGCATTCTTGAATTCCCCCACTGTTTCTGACCCCACAATCTCCTCAGGAAGGCTGTTCCATGCATCCACCACACTCTCCATGAAAAAATACTTCCTCACATTGCCCCTGAGCCATCCCCCCCTCTATCTTCAAATTGTGCCCCCTTGTTCTTGCACATAAGTATATAGTTAGGGTTGAGGGATCACTTCTATGTTAAAGCCAAGTCCTTGCACCTTAATAACTTTGCAACCATTCAACAGAATTGCATGAAATTTTTCAGGCTTAATTTTATAGGGTAGGTCTGTCAAAGTGGCAAATTTCATTTGAATCGCTTGTGTGGTTTCAGAGATACAGAGTCTGAAAAATCCTTACATTTCCATGTTTTTTCTGTTTCTTTGTCCACCTGTACAGTATCTCAGAAACTGTTTAAAGCTGTGGTCTGAAATTCTCATGGTAGAAAGCCTTTGCTTCGCAGATGTCCCTTTTAAAGGTTTGGTGAAAAAAATATTAATCTGTTCAAAAGTTATTACATTTTAAATTTCTCCATTTTCAATGGGAGAAAATTGATGTTCAGCATGAAAACGTATTCTGTCGCAGGAACTAATCCATTTTTGCAAACAGGTCATTCTGTGTCACATGAGCATAATGGCTTTGTGCACATGGGTCATCCTGTGTTGCAGGTGGGAAATGCTTTTCTGTTAGTCTGCCATTTTGTTTTGTCAGTTAGCGAAAGAAAGAAAAGAAAGAAAACACATAAACATGAATAGATTTCAGAAAACAAACGTCAAAACATAGCTAAGCAGGTCCTATTTAGCTACATTCTGATGTTTGTTTGTTTTTAAATTAGGCCAAGAAACATGTTTTCTGGGCACCTGAAATCCTGGGTGTCCAGCATAGTGAGAAGGGCGCTTCCCCGCATCCTCTGTATGAGAACAGCAGGAAGAACTGTAACTCCCTTTACCTAGGGCTTTCGAGGGTTGATATCTGCAGCTTGCAGCTGGTGTAGAATGCAGTGGCCAGGTTCTTATCTGGATTATCTCAATCAAGTCATATTATACATGTGCTGTGTGAACTGCCCTGGCTGCCAGTTTAGTGGTGGATCACCTTCAAGGTCGGCTTGCTGACCTATAAAGCTCTACATGGACAGGGACCGAGCTACCTACAAGATCTCCTGCATCCTTACTGCCCACTCTGGCCACTCCACTCAGCTGATGAGGGATTGCTGGAGATTCCCAGGGTATGGTTAAAAACTTCTGGATCATGGGCATTTTCATTCACAGCCCCAACCCTGTAGAATTCTCTGCCTCGTCAAATACAAGAGTGCCTGACAGTGGAGAGCTTTAAAACTGCATTAAAAACGTATCTATTTGGGCTCACCTTTGGAGATATTACTTAATCTATGTTGGATTAGTGTAGTTGTGTTTTTAATCATATTGATTGGATGACTGATTTTGGAATGTTATTTTTTAAGTGATTTTGTATGGATTGTACAGTACTTTGATGCCCTGTGAATAGCGCTTTATAAATAAAGATATTATATTATTATTCTTCAGTTCTGCAGCCGCAGCTGAACTTGTGCTGCCAGCTGCTGTGTATGCAATGAGCCATCCTTTTCCCTGGTGTCTAGTAGCACCCATCACCCACTGATTGGGTGCCCACACTGCAGAATTGCATTAATTGGTTACCCTTACAGGAGTTTTGACAACTAATGAGTTTAGTGGCCACCAGGCTTCTAGGGAGCTTTCTTTCACACACTGGTGAGGCAATCTAGATTTTGGTAGAAGCCAGCAATGTAGTTAAAAAGCACAGTTTAGCATTTTGGGAAGTAGAAAGGGACCTGAAAGCGAAGAGTAGTGAGATGTAGACTACTTCTATGGGTCTGGAGCCATGTGCCACCCAAGGTGAAGGAGCGCTAACTGGGAATGAATGAATGAATGAATGAATGAATGAATGAATGGAGGAGGAGGAATGGGAGGCTTGCTGAAGCCCTTACTGAAGCAACTGTGATCTTGCCTGGTGCCATGCACAGTACCATTGGGGAACAGTTGCAGGTGAAAGCCTATTCTGTGGTAGAGCTACCACCAGTGCAGGATGTGCTTGAGGTGCACAAAGTGTGTGGGGGTGCTTCTCTGCAGCTGCCCCTCAGTTTTTCACCAGCCTTTTGGTCCAAGAGCCTGGTGAGTCTGCTATGGGAGTCACGGTGCCCAGCACCAATGAAAAGCCATGCAAATCCAGCTCCAGAGATCCCAGGAAGCCTCCTGACTGGGGCCATCACTGTGAAGGGAATAGACAGACCATGCAAGCACTGGGAAAGAGGCTCAATATCTCAAGTGGGAATGCAATGCTGTCAGTGTTTCCCAGCCACCCACCAGTGATCTCTGCAGCAGCCCTCCCAAGGGCAAAACCAGCATGGGGATAGATCATTGTCACTCACAAATTGTACTATCAGCTCCCCTTGGCATTGATGAGAACCTGCACTTTATATATATTTATATACATACATACTCTCCTCTCCCATTGACATATCAGAAATTTAAATACAAGCCACACCTCACTGGTATCCCCTTGGCTACCGCTTCTTGCTCATATCCATTCAGTTCCTTTTGGGAAAAAAGTTTCACTCCTCCATTTATTACAAGAATAAAATGGCAGGAAAAACTACACATGCATTGAAGCATAACCACTTTTGGCAGGCTCTGTGAAATCACTGATGAAATCATAGTAAGAGCCCCATGGGCATGCAACCTTGAGGCTACCTCTGCAGACCCCCATAATGAGCTGCCCAGCCACTTGTTTTTACAGTTACTAGGATAGCCCAGCTGCTATGCAACATTTCATTTGCAGTGGGTTCCTGCTTTTGCCCAGTTCCACAGGTGGATGGGACTAGAGCATCAGGAGGTTGTGACTTGCTAGGGTCACACACAGTTAGCCTAGTGGAGCTGCAAGATTTGTTTTTTGTCAGAGTCCTGTTTTACCCATTTCTGGAACACTGGCAGTTTAAGTGACTTGATCACTCAGTGATAGCCCAGCTGACATGCAATATATTGTTTTCACTGGGGTCCTACTATTAACCATTTTCACAACTGTTTGGGAGTTGGGACTGGAGCTCTGGGAGGTAAGTGATTTACTTAGGGTCAAACAGTGATAGCCCAGCTGAGAGGCAATATGTTGTTTTCATTGAGGATCCTGCTTTTGCTAATTTGTGGAGCACTGGGAGGTTACGGGACTTTCTCAGGGCCACATGGTAATAGCCCAGCTGAGTTAATAATATTATTAATAATAATAATAATACTTTATTTATAAGACACCTTTCAACAAATCAAGGCACCTAGCAATAAGCTAAAACAACACATAAAACTGTAAATATCAACCTTATAAAATTCAGATAGCAGACAGAATAAAATCAAACAAAATAGGCTTGATGCCAGAAGTGTGTTTTAAGGGCCTGTTTAAATCCCTCCGCGGTCGCGCACTCCCATAGCTGACGGGGTAGAGAATTTCAAAGGGCTGGGGCCACGTACATAAATGCCCGGGCCCCTGAAGATTTTAAAGAAACCCTTGGAATCTCTAGCAACCCCTCGTTAGCCGAGCGGAGCAATTGCCCGGGGCACTAAGGAACCAGAAGCTCTTTCAGGTAGTCCAGGCACTGTCCATGTAGGGTGTTATAAGTCAGACTTCTGTCTTTAAAGGTGATCTGTCACCGCACCGGCAACCAGTGCAGCTCGCGCAGCACCAGAGAGATGTGACAAGACCGAGGAATCCCGGTCAATAGCCAGACTGCAGCATTTTGCACCAGCTGCAAGTGGCATACATCATCCCCAGGTAACCCTAGATAAAGGTAGTTGCAGTAATCAAGGCATGAGGTCACAAAGGCATGGACCAACATAGGGAGGTTGCAGGACAGAACTAGGTGTTTAACCCTGGAGATGCAGTATCTCAATTTCAGTGAGGTCTTGCTTTTAACCATTTCCATAGTGGTATGGGGAACCACAAACTGGAACAGTGGGAGATTAAATGACTTGGTCAGGTACAGTGATACCCCACCTGAGAGGCAATATCTCGTTTTCAGTGGATCCTGCTTTTAACTATTTCCTAAATTGTTTAACAGCCTGAATTGGAGCATACAGAGGTTAAGTGAGTTAGGGTCACATGGTAATAGTTTAGGCGAGATGCAATGTCTTGTTTCAATGCTTTCCTCTTATTATCTATTTCTGGAGCACTGGAAGATTAAATGATTTGTTTAAGGTCACACAGGGAATGCCCAACCGAGATATACTATCTTTTCACTACAATCCTATTTTTACCAATTTTTATAGTTTACCCAGGATGACCCAGCTGAGATGCATCATCTCCTTTTCAGTGGGTTCTTGCTTCTACCTATTTTCACAGCTGGGTGGACTGTAGCACTGGGAGGTTAGCCGACTTGCTCAGGGCCACACAGAGTGCCCTTAACTCTAATTATCCATTTGACAAAATAAAAAAAAATCTATTTTATCCAATTGGGATATTCTAAATAAAACAATATTTTCTGCAGTTAATTGTCTGAGTTATTAGAAATTACAATGTTTATTTTTTCATTTGTGCAGAAGAACATGTAATAGTAACAAGTCCAAAACTGGTTGCATAATTAACTGAAATGCAAAGTCACAGTTTTTATTTTACATCATATAACAATCTCAGTTGAGCAGGATATTTGGATTGTTTCTGCTGAAAGGTTGCCTGCTTAAAATGCAGCCTGTGTTTTATGCGAGACCTTAAACCAGTGCAACTCTCACTGGTGGAGTGTTGGTGGAGGCTCTTTCTTGAGATTCTTTAAAAAAACAAAACAAGAAATACTGTAGAATTTATTACTTAATTTTACTAGCTGCTGGAGAGGATGGGAGGCTGATGTTTGACGTGGACTGCTTTCCCACCTTCTTCATGCTGGAAACAAATGTTTCCTACTGTAGCTTGTTTTCCCCCTGTGATGCTCTAGCTTTAAGGGCAGCTGCAAGTGGATAGGCTGCAGAGTGAGAGAGACGGAGAGAAAAGAAAGAAATGACGACTAACATGAAAAATGACCAGTAAGGAAAACACCCAAAACTCTGACCCCTGCTGCCTCACAGCCATGTCTCTCCAGACTTCCACCCTCCAGCTGCTGCTGCCACTGGGGGATGGGGAGGACTTCTCTCTGTCTGTGTTAGGCTCTCTGCCACTGTTTTTGTAGTACTGGCTTGTGCTCGCTAGGAGGTGTTGTTGCTTATCCAATCAAAGCCTGATAGAGGCAAGCAGTTGTGTCTGTAGCGGGCAGCATTCCTATTAACCCCTCATCACTGAGTCACTTAAAAATCAGAAAAAAACCCGGCAACAACTGGTTTGCGTGAACAAGTCAGACTGACTGTCCCACGTTAGGAGAAACAGTTCATTATGTTTCCTCCCAAAAGTCCTGTTGTTCTAGAGCCTTTCCACCAGTGAAGGACACCGCACCCAGTATTGCATTGGTTGCTCAGTCGGCACACCATTTATTCAAATTTTGTAACAATTCACTTATTCACTTCATATCATACAATACTGAGTTCCTTTATTACACCAACATTTAAAAAATGTATTCATTTATTTTAACGTCACATACTTCTGTGTCTTTATTACATTTTTACATAATCATCCTCATTTCAAAATATCACATCCTTTTTCAATCACCCCCAGGCATAAAGCCATAAAAAAATGGAGGGTAATGAGTACCAATGCCCGTAGTCTAGGTAAAAAGCTCCACGAAATGGTGACCTTGATGAAAGAGGGATGCCTGGATATCATGGCAGTCACAGAAACATGATGCACAGAGAACCATGACTGGGATGTCAACATACCAGGGTACGCATTCTACAGGAGGGACAGGGAGGGAAGAAGAGGAGGAGGAAGAGTAGCTCTCTATGTAAGGGAAGTGATCAAAGCAACAGAACTAAAGGGTAAACAGGAAGGAGAGGAGGCACTGTGGGTCACCCTAGAGACTGAAAATGGCACCACAATCCACACATGGATTGTATACAGACCCCCATCTCAGGGGGGAGGAAATGGACAAGGAAATGATAGAAGGCATCCTTAGGATGGCAGAGAAAGGGTAGATATTGCTGATGGGGACCTGAATATGTCAGATGTTAACAGGAGCACCTTTGTGGCAGCCACATCCAAGAGCAGGGCCATTCTCGATGCCCTACAGGGGGGCATGCCTCAGACAGCTAGTTTTGGAACCCAATCAAGAGGCAGCAATATTTGACCTAGTATTTTAAAATGGGGATGGAGAGAGGATCTCTGATCTTGAAGTGGGTAGCCATCTGGGAACAAGCGACCACCAAACAGTGTGGTTCATGATGAACTTTGCTGTAGAGTCAAGCCATACAAAAGTGAGGGTACTGGACTTCAGGAGGGCTGATTTTGTCAAAACGGGAGCATACCTCAGAAAAGCACTAGCAAACAGGCAAGAAGGTGAGGTGGAGCAACAATGGGGAAACATCAAAACTGCTATCACAGAGGCAACAAGTCTTTGTGTGACGTAAATAAACAGATCAAAAAGAAAGACACAAAACACTATGGTTCTCAAAAGAAGTGGCGGGGAAGGTTTGGGAGAAAAAGATAGCATTCAGGAAGTATAAGGAAATACAGAAGGAGCAGGACAGAGAACTGTACCAGTTAAAGCAGAAGGAAGTGGGAAAGGCAGTCAGAATAGTAAACGCCCAAACCGAGGAAAAGATAGCTAACTCGGTTAAGAAGGGGGATAAAACCTTTTATAAGTACATTAGGGAGCAATGAAAGACTAAATCAGGGCTACTGAGGCTGAATGAAGAGAAAGGTGGTTGGGCAGAGAGCGACAGTGAAAAGCAGGGATACTGAACGAATACGTCTGTTCAGTATTCACAATGGAAAACAGCGGGAGATACCTAATCCAGTCAATAGAAGCACTCTGGATAGAGGGGTTGATATTAGTCCTTTCACAGAAGAAAGGGTTCTGAAAGAACTCTTAAAACTGAAGGTGGATAAAGGAATGGGGCCTCATGGGATTCACCCCAGAATTCTAAAAGTACTAAGGGAAGAACTAGTAACACCACTGACTACCCTTTTTAATAAATCATGGGAGGATGGTGTGGTACCTGAGGACTGGAGGAGGGCAGATTCCCCTTCACAAAAGTGGGAGCAAGAGAGAGGCAGAAAACTACGTACCTTTCAGTTTGACCTCAGTGGTAGGGAAAATGATGGAATCACTTCTGAAGGAAAGAATTGTTGAGTACCTAGAGGCCAGTGGGGCTTAGGACCTGAGGCAGCATGGATTCCCAGTGGGAAGGTCATGTCAGACAAATCTAACTGATTTCTTTGACTGGGTGACCAAAGTAGTAGACCATGGGAGGGGCTGTAGACATGGCCTACCTAGACTTTAGCAAGGCATTTGACACAGTCCCACACAAAAGATTAATAAACAAATTAGCCAGCCTGAGAGTGGGTCCCAGGGTGGTAGCCTGGGTAAAACACTGGCTGGACAACAGGACACAGAGGGTAATAGTAAATGGAGTACACAGTGAGGAAAGGGGGTTACTAGTGGGGTACCGCAGGGTTCAGTACTGGGATAGGTCCTTTTTAATGTCTTTATAAGTGACATTGCAGAGGGACTGGAAGGAAAAGTATGTCTCTTTGCAGATGACACAAAGATTTGCAACAGGGTTAATATGAAAGGTGGGGTGGAAAGGATGAAAAGGGACTTGGCAAGGTTGGAGGAATGGTCAAATGTATGGCAGCTTAGATTCAACGCAAAGAAGTGCAGAGTAAAGCACCTGGGAAACAAAAACCCAGGGGAAGAGTACACAATGGGGGGGCGAGATGCTGGCAACAACAAAACTGGAAAAGGACCTGGGGGTAGTCATATCAGATGACCTAAAGTTGGGCCAGCAATGTGAGAAGGCAGTAAGGATGGCTGGGGGGATACTGGGATGCATAGGGAGAGGCATCACCAGTAGAAAACAGGAAGTTGTTGGCCCTCTGTACAAACAGTTGGTAAGACCACATCTGGAGTACTGTGTACAGTTCTGGAGATCCCAACTTCTTAAGGACATAGACAGGGTGGAGGCTGTCCAAAGGAGGGCAACCAAAATGGTGCAGGGTCTGCACCAGAAGACATATGAAGAAAGTCTAAAGGAGCTTAAGATGTATAGCGTCAAGAAAAGGAGGGAGAGGGGGGACATGAGGGAAATGTTCACATACATCAAAGGATTCAATAAAGTCCAAGAGGGTAGCATCTTTCAGAAAAAGAGATGTGCAAGAACAAGGGGGCACAATTTGAAGTTAGAGGGCGGACAGCTCAGAGGTAATGTGAGGAAGTATTTCTTCACAGAGAGGGTTGTAGATGCATGGAGCAGCCTTCCTGAGGAGGTCATGGAGTCATAAACAGTGGGGGAATGCAAGAATGCATGGGACAGACATAAGGCAATTCTTGTGGGGGGTAGGAGGAAGTCGGCTGTTGGTTAACTAGGATCTGCAGCTTATCCGTGAGGTAGGGAAATGGGCAGACTAGGTGGGCCAAGCGGTCCTTATCTGCCATCAAATTCCATGTTTCTGTATTTCTTTATTGTTTAATTTTTCCTTTTTCACTCCCAGATGTAAATCTGAGGGAGTTGTCTCTTTAATTCAGGGCCTGTTGTCTATTACTGCTGCCCCCCATTTTCCTTCTCCTGGGTGTCCACACCCTCTTCTCCTACTCCCACCTTGATGTAAATTAAAGTTGGGTTCCTCCCCTCTCCCCTACTAAAGACTTTCTTTCTTTACTTTTTCTCCACTAGCCCACCTCCAGCTTGCATTGGAAAGTGGACTTTTCCCCTGCTTCCCAACTCCGTCCCTTTTTTTTATTTTCTCAACCTAGCATCTATTCCTTGTCCTATCTCAGTAATAAAAATGTGGTTACCCATCTCTGCCAGAGGAACCTCATCTGCTCTATACAAACCTGCAATTTTTGTGTCTAATTCCTCATGTCTCAATATCTCCCCTCCTAACCTTTTAAAACATGTTCCCACTCTCCTATTTATTCTCTTCCTTGCACCCTCTATGGCTTTGTGACTCTTGGTGTGTCTCCAAACCCTTCTTGGAACCATCTCCGACCACACCACAGTGACCCTTGGCACCGTCCCTTAACTATTCCCAAGTCTTCTTGTATGTGATTAAAAATGTCCAGCCATGGCCTGGTACCTAATTCATTTCCACCCAAATGCACAATGATTAAATCAGGCTCTGGGTTGGTCCTGCGGGTGTCCTCCAGTAATGGTAGGAATTGTCCCCAACGCATCCTTCGTATTCCCTTCCACAGGATCCATACTTTTCAGTGGTCAAGGGACAGCTATTTTCCCCAGGCCTTCTTTTCGGCTTGCCTCTCCACCCAATATATGTAAGAATGCCCCACAATCCATATTTCCAATCATCGGGCCTTGCCTATAACAAATAATTAAATTTGTGAGCAAACATTTAAGTGGTGGTCCCCCCTTTTCCTTATATTCTGGATTTGTTTTCCCCTTTCTTCCAGCTCCTGTGAATAGAAAAGCAACATTATCCATTAGATATTGATGCTTCTTACATATTTTTAATAACAGCGGGATTTCTACCTGCTCAGGCTCTTCAGACCTTTCTTCCTGTACCCCTTTCGCCACCGCCTCTGATGCTGCTCCTATCCGGAATGAATGTGACAAATATCTCCCTGGGTCCTCCCCCAGGGCTATAATTCCTTTTTTCAACACCCCAGCTAAATGAGGTCCCATCACCCATGCCCCTTGCTCATAAGTGAACATTAAAGGATACCTAAACAACATTTTGACAGCAAACTATTCAAAAATCTGACTCCTTAGATGACTAAAGGAAAGGCTGCTATATTCATTAATGCTAAAACTACATTTATATAATTTACCTAAATGTGGTTCCAGAGCATTTGAAAATTGTAAAATCAGCCTTCCAATTTAAAAAAAACTGGCTTACCTGCTTCCTAAAATGGCTGCCAAATCTGTTATGTGATGACATCATTGGAGCCAAAGTCAGAGAGATATATATGGCTCTCTATAGTGCTAACTAGTTCTTATTTCTCTTTGTATAGAATTGTTTCAGCCAAATGGTCAAAACCATGTGCATTATTTTGTATAATGCACATGTTAGACTATGGTTCTGTTCATTTTGTTTACTTTAACATGCTGAAAATGTGTTTTAATCCAACCGACTTTCTCTGCGGCAAACCACAGTACAGTACAAATCTTGAATAACCTGGTGGTCTAGTGGTTATGGTGGATCCAGAATGCTACAATGGGGGTGCTGGGGTGGTGTGCGTGCTTAATATGCACTTTTTAACATTTTTATTAAACCTTTATATTTTCTGCTCTTATTCTTTTTAGTATGTTTTTGACAGAACCCACAAATGTAATTCATAGTTTGAATGTAAACATTTGTACAATCAGTAAATCAGACTTTTACAACAAAGTGAAATGCAACAGCAGCAGCAAGCAAGTATGTTACTATGTGGGTGGGGTTGCAGCCACACTCTTCACCACCCCCTAGAGCCACCACGTTTTTGTAGAAAAGTTCTTGTGCAGTCCAACGTTACAGTTCATACTTTCTCAAAACTCAAATATATGCTTGTCTTGTCTTCTTTTTCCATGGGAAATAATAATAATAATAATAATTTGCATTTATATAGTAGTGGTTTTTATACATATTGTATCCCACAGTGCTTTACAAGCAATACTAGACTGGTAGTGAAGTGACTGAATGTACAGTATAGTGGCAGCCATTTCATACATTAATTTCCCCACACAGCCTTGGAAAATTGCATGAACTGGTTTTATGTGCAGGGGAATGTTGGCCAGGACAACGGGGTCAGGTAGTGATCATAGTGCTGGCAGCCCCACATCTTATTTCTCACAGTAATCTGCTCATATTTCTCTTCTTCTGTCTTCCCCTTTCCCTTCCCTGAATAACAGTTCCTTGCAAGAGTGGCCTTCTCAGTCCCCCTCTGGTATGCATTCTTCACTATTCCTCCTAACACCAAAAACTAGTGAGCTCATCACCCTTCTGCATCATGAATGCTAGTAGTACAGTCCCCGTTTTATTTTGACATATCAAATATAAACATATCTTTCCAGTAAGTTAGGCTCACAGCAGCGGGGAACAAGATAAATGATGGGCTTTCCTAACCTATAAAAGATCTAGGCTATATCTGATTAGGCACTATTAAATGATGGGTGTACACATCGTTATGCACGTAATATAATAGTACCTAATCATAGGTGGCTTAGAGCTTATGTGGATAGGAAAGCCTATTTTTCCCACTTGTGCCATGCTGCTATCAGCCTGGCTTACCAGAAGATCATGTTTATTATTAATATGTAAATATAACACAGGAGACTGTACAAAACACATTCATGATGCGGAAGGGTAGTAAACTCACCAGTTTTTGGTGTGGGGAGCAGGTGAGAAGAATGAATGTCAGGAAGGGACTGAAGAGGCCATTTCAGCAGGATACAGTACAGCTACTTTCAGGTTAGATGAAGACATGGAGGATGCTGAGCAGATCACTGTGAGATCTGAAATGTAGGGCTGTCAGCATCGTGATCGCTACCTGACTGTGGATGAGAGTAGCCAGCGATGACAATTGTGATTGGTTGATCATCCATGGCACTCCCAGACATTACCTCATGGGTTTTATCCCACCTGATAGGCTAGTGATGCACATGACTCTAGGATCAAATTTCTAGTATATCCAAGTCCCAGAAACCCCTGTTCTCCAGTTCAAATCGTGCATCTGATAAGGCAACAAGCACACCAGGATCCCTGTTGCTCCACACAGAAAGGTAGGCCTCTGATTATAATTTCTATAAGGACTATGGCTTAGGAGCAGAAAATCTAGGTGCTGCATTGGTGTTCCAGGATAAAAACGCAGCACATTGTGTTCCAATGTAGAAAAAGCCAGCTGTGTGGCTTTAAGTTTATTTAAGTTTGTTTAAGTTTATTTAGCTTTAATTTATGTTGGGTTCATCGTGAGAGAATAAGAGCTTTCCAGCCTGCTGATAGAGACTGGAAGCCAGCAGTGGTATCACGATCTTGATCATATTATTTAGATTTTAGATAAGCTTCTAGCCTGTATTTTTACTGCCATAAGATTCAGTTTCACTATTTATACAGTCTACTTGCTATCGCTAAGAGGGTACCCCACTTACAGGCGCCCCAACTGTGTTTTTCCTTGAGAAAATGAGAGAGATCTAGTAGGGGGGTTTGAGTCTGCAGATTGCTGTTTGTTTTGAATCACGCCACGCTCGTCGTGCGTTCTGGCACCTCCCTGAACCCCGTCTCGGCATCGTGCGGTAGCACAAAGGGGAAGGCATCCGCCTGTGGCCTGCTCTCTCACCTCTCCTCCCTGAGTCCCTCTGCAGGCATCCATGAGGTGCTCTGCACCCTGGGGGGTCTCCCCCATGATAAGGAAACTCCATTTTTCTCTCTCGGGAGAGACGCCTCCTCTAGGCCTCTGGCCTACCTCCACTATCTGCAGCGCCTCGCCACCGCCGCGTGGTCAGCCCTGGTCTCCCTTAGCCCCCGAGCTTACAAGGGGCTAGAGTCAGGAGGGTGAAACTCCCAGGCACGCTGTAAGCACTTGCTTGCCTCCGACCACCCCGCGGAACCGCAATGGCCACAGCAGCCTCACAGCGACCGTATGAGCCCGCGGCCTACCTTTTCAGGCAACGCCACTGTCAAGCTCCCCTTTTGCCTCCCACAACTCCCGGCCCTCGGTCTCTCATGGCATTTCTCCACCGAGTGGGCCTTCACACACAGCATTACAGAGGCTGAGGGAAGCACCTGGTTGTTGTATACCTGCATTGAGGATAGCGCCCAGTTTTTGGCTCCCTGCATTTCGACCACATGGTCGAGGGCCTCAGCTGCTCCTGTGGTGTAGGGGCTTAAGCAAAACCCATCCACTCTTGCTAAAGGACTCCCAGCTCCTCGGATTCAGCGAATTTCCTGAATCTGCAAAGGATCCCCTTTTTACACAAATTCAGGCATACTGGGGGGGTCAAACGAACAAAGAAAGGGGGAGCAAGCCCATATGAGCCCAATGTTCCCTCGCGCATATTATGGGGTCCCTCCCATAGCGACCTCTTATATATGGACCACGATTACAGAGCCTCCCCCATTTTACATACAGGTCCCTCTCCATAGCGTACAGGCGGCGATTACAGAACCGCCCCAATTCTCACTCGGGTCCCTCTCCACAGTGACCCTATATGTTTCTCAGCACTATACTGGAGGTCCCTCCCTATAACAACCGCCAGGTTGGTGCACCTATCCATGAGGGGTCCCTCCCACAGCAACCCCACATGCCATTCTTACCACCAAAGGGATGGCACAGATCCCCCAACGCCAATATGGCCAAAGAGCACCTATGGTTTATCCAATACAGTGCTAGACCGTACAGATTGTGTTTCTAACTCTGGGGCAAAAATCTGTCCGCAGGACCTTGCACTAGCCCTAACTATATGCTTGCCTTCTTCTTTCCTCACCAGATGGTCAAGACCAAGAAGTGCTCCTCTTGCAATGCTACTCTCTTGCCCCACGCTCCGGGCCCCCTTTGCTCCACCTGTCTTCATGACGACGACGACTTATCAATGGAGCAAACTCCTGTCATAGGTCCCAGCAATCCAGGTCCCAGTGGCCCCACTTGGATGGATCCTGGTACCCTCCTAATTCAGAACCAACAGGCCACAGTTGCGGTGATGGAGAGCCAACAGAATTTCATGCTGAAGATAATGGAGAAACTCAAATCTCTTACGCAGCATAGAACAGCAGCACCGCTTCCGGAGCCAGACAATTCAGGGGGGCCCTCTGAGGAACGTCTAGACACTGAAAACCCAGTACCAGACAATCTTCGGACGGATTCCGGAGAAGACAAGGATATACCAGACGAAGATGATGGAGTGGATACCGACGAGGAGGACATGGAACCACAAGCCATACCGTCCCTCACTTCAAAACTATGTTCCTTCGACATGGTCCCAGGCCTCATGAAAATTGTCAAGGCCACTATGGGGTTCGACGTTGAGGAGGGTAAACCAGAGTCAAAATTAGATCTCATGATCCAACAAAAGGCGACCACCTCTGAGATCTTCCCAGTATGCCTAGCAATCGAGGACATCTTCAACAGAGAGTGGCAATCTACAGAACCAAGCAGAATGCCAAATAAAAGAAACTTGGACAGGATGTATCTGGTCCAAGAGGACAAGGTCAGTAACTGGTGAAAAGCCCAAACCATTGACCCTCAGGTGGCGGCACTCAGTAAGAAAACCATCTTACCCTGCGGGACCATATAATTAAAGGATCCAACGGATAAGAAGGTGGAGGACATACTAAAGAGGGCCTTTGAGATCAAGGGAACCACAACTGCCATTTACACGGCACGTGCACAAATCCGCTGGATCGAGGAGCTTCTAGAGCAAGCAAACCCTAAGTCCAGAGAGGCAGAACTTTTAGAGTGCACTCTCGATGCTGCAAAATACCTGGTAGACATGGCTGTGGACACCCTTCGACTGCATGCCAGGGCCACAGCCATCACCAGCCATGCCAGGAAAGCATTGTGGCTGAAGTTATGTGACGCTGACAATGAATCAAAGACACTACTACGAAATTTACCCATGAAGGGAAAGTATGTTTTTGGGGAGGGCCTGCAGGAATACCTAAAACAAAAAGAGGAGGGCAGAGACCTACTTAAGAACAAGGCAAAGTACACCTACCTCCCTTCAGGGAGGCAGAGGTTTCGGGGGGGAAACAGGTCATACCAACCTCGCAGGGACACACACTCCCAGAACAGTTCCTTTCGAGGCACAGGAACATCCAACGGTTACCGCAGTTCCTTTCCCCATTCTTACCAGCCATCCTCTTTTAGAGCCCATGGCCCAAAATTTGGGGGAAGAGGTAGAGGTTACAGGGGGAAACAACAACGACTACATACCCAGAACCCTGCAAGGACAGGGATCGTACCCCCCCGTGGGACAAAGACTGTCACTGTTCAGGTGCCAGTGGCTCAACACAACCTCAGACAGGTGGGTCCTAGAGGTGGTTTCAAGAGGGTACTCTATAGAGCTGTCCCACTCTCCCATCACACACAGGTTTCTAAGTTCCCCCATCACCAAAAAGAAGGCAACCCCGCATCAGGTCCAACATATCCTGTCGGAGTTGCTACAAAACAGAGCTATCCAGCCCGTTCCCACGCACAAGCAGAAACTAGGGGTGTACTCCATTTTCTTCCTCATGCCCGAAAATCGGGAGAACTTCGCCCCATCTTGGACCTGAAACACCTCAACGAACACGTGGTGTACCACAGGTTCAAAATGGAAACCATAAGGTCACCTCTACGCAGCGTCCGGGTAGGCGATTACCTCACATCCATAGACTTGAAGGACGCATACCTCCACATTCCTATCATACCAAAACACCGACAATACCTCAGGTTCCACATTTTAGGATACCACTACCAGTATCAGGCCTTGCCCTTCGGGCTCACCTCGGCACCAAGGGTGTTCACCAAGGTGTCCATTGTCCTAGTAGCCAGACTTCGGGAGCAAGGTCTGGATATCATCGACTTGGACGACTGGCTCATTCAAGCATGCTCCAAGGAGCAATCGCACCGAGACACATTGACCACCCTACAGGCACTCGAGGAACACGGCTGGGTAGTGAACCATCCCAAGAGCCATCTAGTGCCCACCCAACAGATCGAACATCTGGGGGCACTAATCAACACATCACAGGGATGGGCAAAATCCTCTCAGACAAGGGTGCTCAATCTGATAACATTGGCTCGTCACATGAGATCTTGCCATCAGACAACCATGGGATGCATAGCCCAGTTATTAGGTTGCATGGCATCCTGCATAAACCTCATACCCTGGGCCAGATGGCACATGCGACCACTTCAGACTTACGTACTCGGGATCACCGAACGAGTTCAACCTACAAGTCATAGTCCCACTACCACCATCGGTGAGACTCTCGATAACATGGTGGACAGTGAAGTCCAACCTCACAAGAGGGGTCCCACTAGAGGCATCTTACACCGCCACAATAGAAACGGATGCAAGCTTGTCAGGCTGGGGAGCGTGCTTGGGCAACTTGACGGCTCAAGGAATATGGACTTCAACGGAAGCCAAATTATCCATCAACGTCCTAGAATTGAGGGCAGTGACTCATGCCCTCAAGGCTTTCATATCATTCATCTGCGGCCAGTAGGTTTTTATATGCTCCGACAACCAGGTCACAGTGGCATATATCACAAAACAAGGGGGCACCAGGAGCAAAGCCATGCTGAGGGAGGCAACGTCAGTCCTCAATTGGGCATAGACCAACCTCAGCCATCTTGGCACGGTGCATCTCTCAGGCAGACTCAACATGCGAGCAGACTGGCTCAGCTGGCAACTGGTTCACCCAGGGGAATGTCGGCTCCATCCCGCTCTCTTTCAGATGATCCAGGAAACCAGGGGACCAGTGTCCATGGACCTCATGGCCACAATGGAAAACACACAGGTTCAGGTGTTCTAGTCATGGTTCAGGGAAAGCTGGTCCCAGGGAAGCAATGCCCTGTCACAACCGTGGTCCCGGAAGCATGCTTACGTGTTCCCACCCCTCCCCTACTTCCTCAGGTACTAAGCAAGATCAGAGCATCTCGATGTACCATCATCCTAGTGGCACCCTACTGGCCACAGAGGACATGGTTTGCCATGGTACTCAACATGACATTAGCCAGCCTCAGATTGCCCTACCGATCGGATATGCTGACACAGGGCCCAGTACTTCACCCGGCCCTGCAGATTCTGAAACTCATGGCCTGGCTCCTGAGATGAAGAGACTGATGAGAGCAGGCTACCACGAGTCTGTCATATCGACGATGCTACAATGTAGACGGTCCTTGACCACATCCACCTATGGTAGGCAATGGTCTCTATTCATGAAGTGGTGTCGAGAGCATGGTAAGGACCCAGAGCAACCGGACATGTCAACCATTCTCTTATTTCTCCAACAGGGAGTAGGCAAGGGACTGGCTCCATCATCCCTCAGAGTACAACCCTCGGCCATTGGAGCGGCCACGGGCTCCATCTGGGGATACAGCCTGGGAGCACACCCGGATGCCCTACACTTCCTAAGAGCAGTGAAAGTGCTCCGACCCAGGGTCCGACCTTCCATCACACCATGGGATCTCCCACTGGTACTGGATTCCCTCAGTACAGCTTTCTTCGAGCCGCTCCACGAGGTGGACCTATTCTGGCTCAGCCTCAAGGCCTGCTCCTTGTCTTCATCTGCTCAGCTCGATGGATCAGAGAACTAGGAGCACTGTCGTATAAGGAACCTTACACTGTGTTCACCCCTCAAGGAGTTCACCTACGGATGGTTCCAGCCTTCCAACTGAATGTATCCACAACTTTCCATAGGGAACAACCCATCGAGTTGCCTACCCTCTCTGGAGACACACAACAGGGCATTAAGCCAATCCTGCATCATCTGGATGTTGAGATCACCCTCTCCATTTACATAGCCAGGACTCTGCCCCTACATAAGATGGAGAGGTTATTCATTGTCACAAGGGGACAAAGACAAGGTAAGGCAGCCTCTAAGACCACGATCGCCAGCTGGCTCAGAACAACCATCTAGGAAGCTTATATAGCCAAGCATATGACACCCCCCGAGGGTATCAAGGCCCGTTCCACTAGATCAGTAGCCACCTCATGGGCGAAGAGGGCGAACATGTCTTCAGAGGACATATGCAAAGCGGCAACATGGACTTCCATCCATACGTTCGCCAGACACTATAGGCTTGAGCACCTGTACAACATACAGCCCACTTTGGCCACACAGATCCTCCTAACAGCCACCTCTGCCTCTCACTTATAGACCACTCTGTCTCCCTCCCTAGGGTACAATACTGCTACTTATCTACCCATGAGGTAATGTCTGGAGTGCCATGGATGGTCAACCAATCACAATGGGTGTTTACTCATCTGGTAAAGGTGATTGTGTTGGTTGAAATCCATGGCACTCCAAGACCCTCCCGACAGAGTACTCAGAGTGACCAGGATCGTAACATTCCCTAACATATCTAAGGAGGGGGTAGGGTATATGCCACTACGGGCACAACCACAGGGATGGAGGATTCTGACCATCGACCTAATAGGGGTTGAGATTAGATTGTAAATAATAGGAAAATAAAAATGGGCCCATTGGCCATACGAGCTTACCATCTCAGGTTGCATCATTATATACAATGATTGTATTGTTTTTTCTTTGGATTTTGTACTTGCGCTTTACTAACCTTGATTTCAGCTATGGAAGATTAGAACTGGAGAACAGGGGTTTCTGGGACCTGGATATACTAGAAATTTGATCCTAGAGTCATGAGGTAATGTCTGGAGTGCCATGGATGTCAACCAACACAGTCACCTTTACCAGGTGAGTAAACACCCAATACTCAGAGTGGCAGGGCTGCATCTAAACTGTTACTTGAATTCAGTGTAGGCAGATTACCCTCGGGTGGGGGTGGTGGTGATGGTGTTGATGTTTGTTAGGACAGTATTGAGGGAGTTGTGTATAGCTCATTCAAGATTTGGAAGGGTGGTAGCCAGCCAACTCGCATTGTGGAGTAGGGCAAAGAAAATTACTGGAGAATAATTGCTGGGAGCTGTCCTGTGGGGTTCTGCAGATCACAGGTAAAGGAGTAGACAGACACTGGAAGTCAGGTGGATTCGCTCAAGATATTAGTGTGCCACTCCTGCTAATAATATTGTTATCCATTGTAAATGCAGCCCTTATGAGGTCATGAACAGCAGTTTTTCTGGAGGGTCATGATTAGCCCTCCAGGAAGACCTAGTTGTTGGTTAATGAGGTGGGAAAAAAACACAACAGGGAACTGTACATACTGCCTTTACTGTGCAGAAGGGTGGTGATCCATTCAGTGTTTACTGTGTGTGAATGTGGACTGGAGAGTGATTTGGGAGGCATTTTTTAACAGTGCCAGCTGATGATGCGTATCAGTATAGGTGTGCACAACTCTCTGAGGTACAAGATTAAAATCTGAGGTGTGAGAATTCTCTTCATGAGACCGCAAGCTTATATACAGCCCCAGGCAGTACTAAGGACAAGGTATGGATGGTGGAGTGTTCAACAGAAGGCAGGCTAGGTACAGGGGGTTGACATGGAAAAAGAAAGCCTTATTTGTGGATTAACAAGAGAGCATGAACTTTGGAACTGAACAAGACTGGTACTTTGCTGTGTGACCCTGAGCAAGTCACTAAACTTCTTTGTGCTCCCAGGCCACACCTGTAAACAAGTTTTCAGCTTAGTGTGTCTCTCCTGGTTAACAAAAAAACAAAATTCAGTGCATCATATAACCACTAGATCATCAGGTATTTGAAGTGTTGTACTGTAATGCAGTTTGCCAAAGAAAAAGTCAGCTGGATTGCAAAACATTTTCCGTAAGTTAAAGTAGACAAAATGAACAAAATCATAGCCTAACGTGTACTGATCAAAATACTGTATAACGCAAAATATCTGCATTTCCTAATTTCCATGAGGGCGGGACCACCAGAGTAATTTGCGTTACCTTATATTAGTGCTTCAGCGGTGATTTACCGAACCCAGAAGTCAGCTGTCAAAATCAGGAAAAGCAGTTGAGATGCTGGTGCTCATTGCTGTTTGTGTAGAAGCCAGCTGTGAAGACAGAGACTTGTCCGGGGAGCTGCTTTGTGCTTTTTGTTGTCAGTCTGAGTCAAACTGCAGAAGTCCCACTGACTGTTGCAGAAGCTCTTGTAGCTGAACTTTCAGCACCTCCTATAAAAAAGCAATGAGAGCACTGTACGCGGTTTTAAATAGGACAGCATAACAACACTTGAAGAGAGAGATGATATCATCTAGAGTTTCTGACAGGCAGGAATAGAAGCGCACACTACCTTTTATGAGTGAGCCCCCCCGCCACTACCGAACTAACAGGCGTTCTTGAAGTTTTTGACGATAAATAAAGCTCAAGTTCAAATGCACCCATTGCTCTCTTTCGGCAGGAATAATAGAATATTAGAAGCACACGGTATGTTTTGCTCCATATCTAGCTTAGTTTTGGATTATTGATTAGTGTTCTGTAACTTGTTGACTGTTAGCAATGTTCATGTGCTCAGATGTAAGCACTAGCAGAATAATAGAAGCACACGGTACCTTTTAGGAGCGAGCACCCCCCCCAGCCACCACTGAATGACAGCATAACAACACTTGAAGAGAGAGAAGATGTTATACTCTAGGGTTTCTGATAGGCAGGAATAGAAGTGCACAGTACCTTTTATGAGTGAGCCCCCCTGCCACTACCGAATTAAACTAACACGTATTCCTGCAATTTTCGGCAGTAAATAAATTTCAGCTGTAAACATATATCCACGCATTTTTCTTGTCCTGCAGATATAGCGTAAATTTTTTTTACAGCGAAATAAAGGGGTTATACAGTAATTCACAAGTTAATACATGGTGTTGATCATTTGGGTATAACAATTTAAAATAAAGAGGGAAAGAAGAACTAGTTAGCACAATAGAAATATATGTGGATCTCTGTCTCTGGCTCTGATGATGTCATCATGACTCATTACTTAACACACTTGGCATACATCTTAGGGAGAAACCAAGGCTGTTTTTTGAAGGTGAAAGGCTGATGTTTACGTTTTTCAAAAGCTAGGAAACTGCATTTATATTATTTACATAAATGCAGTTTTAGCATAAACGTAAACAGCAGCCTTTACTTTACCTTGTTATGAAGCTAGATTTTGGAGTTTACAGTTTTAGAAAACTGTTTGTTTAGGTACCCTTTAAGTCCTGTCCTGTAGGTCTAATGGCTTTATACTCCCATTACGCCCGTACTGGGCAAATAGCTTCTATCCTGTGCTGCTGCAATAGAATGCTGGTCCCCTTTCCCACTTGATCCATTTTTGATTTTCTTAAGAAGACTGTAACCCTCTCCCTGCTCCAATGAACGTTCTCCCACTGCAATTCTGACACTGGGGTCGCTTTTCCAGGGTTTAACAGCTCTCAAACCCTAAATGCCCCTCCATACATAACTGTGAAAATTGCCTTAAAAAGAACCACCTCATAGGAGGAGTAGCATACTTGTGGCAGCACGCCTATCAACTTTTCCAACAGGTGTCCTGATATGTGCCTTCTCTTATCCTGCTCTCTCCCTTTTATTCTCTGCCATCCGATCAGCATGTGTTTTATGATTAAACCCTTACTGAGGTCCCCCCGAGCCCTTCAGGGTAGTCACCCACACTATGGAGGCCAAGTAGACCCCCATTGTGGCATGGGCTATCCCCTTTCGCCATCCAGACACTATAAACTTAGCCACCTGCTCCTCGGTGACTGCCCCACTTACCTCCATGCTTTACGAGGCTCAGAAAGCCTGAAACGCCATCCAGGAGCCCTTGTAAGCCTTAAAAGTGCTGTCTGCCCAAGAGTTCCGATAGAGAAACTCCGCTCATTCCAATCAGTCTCCCATAATCCCTCTGGAATCTTCGTCCCTGTCTTGTTTGCCTTCGGAGTGATGGCCCGGAATTTGTACATCTGTAGACGGGAGAGGCTGTCAGCTATGGTGTTCTGTATCCCTTCAATGTGTCTGGTCCTAAAATTCATATTCAGTTTTAAGCTTTGGAGAACCAATTGCTGCAACACCCTCAAGACCATACTTGAATTATCCCCCTTTTTATTTAGCACCTCTACTACCACCTGTTTGTCACACCAAAACGTCACTCTCTGGTTCCGTAGAGCCTCTCCCCATACTTCCATTGCCACCCATATTGGGAATATCTCCAATAAGGTGATATCCTTAGTGAGACCTCTCCTGATCCACTCCTGTGGCCATGGTTCTGAAAACCATTGCCCCCAAAAATAGGCCCTAACCCCTAACCCCCCACCCGAGGCATCAGTGTAAAGCTTCAAATCTCTATTGAATAACCATTCTTCCTGCAGGAAGGTTATTCCATTATACATTTCCAAAAACTGCTCCCAAATCATCATATCCTCTCTGACTGCCCTGCACAAATCTACCTAGTGATGGGGCTTCCTTGCCACTCTTGTAGACCTGGCCAAGTGCCATGTAAACACGTGCCCAGGCCTGATGGCCCTACAAGCGAAATTCAAATGGCCCAATACCTGTTGCACCTTCTGCAGTGTCACCCATATTTTTGCTGTTATCTCTTTTAATAACTCCTTCAACTTCCCCACCTTATCCTCTTGTAACCTAAATAGTACTGATTCTGCATCAGTTTCTATCCCTAAGAAATCTAGACAATGATTAGGCCCTTCCATCTTGTCCCCTGCCAGCGGGACTCCTAAGATCCGGTACATATCCTTAAAGTCTTCTAACATTTTCTCTAGTCCTAACTTCTTTCCCCTATTAGTAAAAAATCATCTAAATAAAAATGTACCACTACCCCAGGTCTGTATCTTTCTTTAAAGGCCCATTGTAACCATGTGCTAAACATTTCAAATGTAGTACATGCCACCGAACATCCCATAGGCAAGGCCTTGTCAAAATAATATTTTCCATCCACTTGAAAACCTAACAATTCCCAATCCTCCCTCCTACCCAGCAGTAATCTAAATGTCGATTCAATATCTGTCTTAGCCAGCCAGGCTTCTTTTGAGGCACTGATTAGCCCTCCCGCATCCTCTAATGTCCCATATGACACCCTGCTATCTTCCTCAGTAATATAATCATTGACCAAATGCCCATCTGGGTATGATAAGTGATGTATCACCCTGTATTCACCTGCTTGCTTTTTGGGTACAAGTCCCAAGGGTGAAACCCTAAGGTGGTCTAGAGAAGGGCCCTGGAAAGGACCCTCCACCCTCACAGCCTCTCTTTCTTTGGCAATCTTTCATTTTAGTATGTCTTCCTTCCCCTTAACTGATCCCAGGTTTTTGGACCATTTTTTCTCTCTTGTCCCTTGATAATGTAGATTAAATCCATTCCAAAAACCTCCTACCAGGGCATATCCTGCTTTTTTGTCTGGGCAGCCTGCCATCCAACCCTCCATTATGTTCGCCTTTATAGGGGTTCTTGCCAGCGGAAAAATCCTCTCCTGCTCCCCGCTATCTCCTCCCTTGATTATAACCTCTACCCCCAAATAACCTCTGCCTCATCCCCCACTTTCCCAGTGTCCACCCCTTGTCCACCATGAAAGGAGTGGCCCGAATGAGACCCCTCCTTCATTATGGTCCCTGTAAGACCTACAGTTTGATGCCGAGTGTCTACCTCCACATCTTGAGCATGCGTGTTTAAACCTACAATTGGGGAAAGAACGATATGCTCTATTATACCCCCAGCAGCATTTTTGACACCTTCTGGACCCTTTTATCCACCCCCCCTCAGGTCCCCCAGACACAGTCATAGTCTCCCACCATAGATCATTATGCCCGAAATCCCAATGACAATCCAACCCATAATTAGCCATCCTCATCCTAAATTTTTCATCATACTGCAGCCAGTTTGTGCCCCCCATCATTTTGTATGCATTCCTAATTATCAAGGAACAGGCTAATATCGGAACCCCCATTTTGGGTTTCTTTTCCTGCACAGTGGCGCTATAATACGTGAAACCCAAAGTTCAAGCCTCCCATGTCTTGCCCTTATAACTTGGTCCTTTTTGCTCCTCCCCCTTCTTTACTAAAACAATGGCCGCTGCCAATTCTTGCTTTCCAAAGCTTTCCTTTTCTTCATATTGCTCTGTTGTTTTCTTATCCACTAGGGCAAATATGTCCATGAATTCTCCCTTCCATATCTTCTCTTTTGTGGCTAGTGGTAAATGATCCCCTATCAGCACCCCTGCCATGTTTACAAATCCCCCATAATGATCCCTTTAACTGTGTCCTTAGGCTCTACCACCTTTTCACTATACTTCCCTTTCTCCAATTCCGCCAATACTTTCTTTAGTTTCTCTAACCCATCACCCCCATGTCACCCAACAATTATTCTACATATTCTTTCATGCTACTTTCTACAGGAGGTTCACCTGTACCTGTATTGGCCTGGGGGACACTTGATGGTCCTGGCAGTGGTTCTGGCACAGAGAATGGTGGTGGAAGTGGCGCCACTAGTCCTGGCCATGGTGGCTGCGGGGAAGATATCAGTACTGGAGGGGGCTCTGGAACTGGATCTGGAATTGGCATTGGTCCTGCTGGTGAACCTGGCTGTGGACTTGGCTGTGGTACTGGCATCAGTAAAGGTGCTGGGGGCAGTTCTGGCACCAGTTGCAGTACTGGCACTGGCATTGGTTCTGGGATTGGTGCTGGACTAGGCTCTGGTGTTAGCTGTGGTATCAGGACTGGTACTGGGATCGGAAGAGGAGGCACCAGCAGAGGAACTGGCCAAGGATCCAGCTCTGGTTCAGGAATAGGGAGGTAGGGCCTTGGACACTTCAGCATAGGTGCCCTGGGGGCCCCTCCTCTAGGGTTGTCCTTTGTCTCTCCCTCCTGAACTGGCCCTGTCCTTCCTCTTCTTTCCTATTCCTGCTGGTATCTAATCTCCGGTGAGCCCTGTCCACCAGGTCCGTAATTAACTTCATGGCATCTGATGTCAGTGCACATGACCCTCTGGTGTCCATGTTACTGTAAAAATCATCTGAAACATAAACAAACAACATATGAGCATCTTCATCTCCCTTCAAACTGTTGCCCTGGGCTTGTGTCTTTGTACCCACCTATTGGCCCAACCAGTCTGATCCCCACATATCACTGTATAATCACTTATTATACTTTTTTGCACGTAAATATATATTTTTACTATGTTCATGATACCTCTTACTATCCCTATCCATTTAATAATAGTGCAATATTAGTACTTGTGAGAAAAAAGAACCTGAAAAAAGGGAGAGAAAATTGTAGAGGTTGTCACCGTAAAGGGTCGACATAATTGTTGTTAAATCAAGATAACCCAGCCTCTGCATCATCGTTTCCCATTTGTTCCCAAGAAAAACACCCACAAATGCACCTCCATTGAATATTTTCATAATACCCACCCAGCAGGTATATCCCAATTGGCGTCCTACTCACGGTCTGCTCTCACACAAAATGGAGGCTGCCATGCAGTTCTCCTGATCCTAAAATGGCTGCCTCCACGCAGTCCACACAATGCCCAAAATGGCGGCTACCATGCGATCCGCCCACCATCCAGATGATGGCCAAGCTGCATTTTTGTCATCCTGCGGCTGGCACGTGGCCTCCCAATCCTGAAATGACGGCCACCACGCAGTCCCCCTGCTTTCAAGATGGCTGCCCAGCTGTGTTTTTGTCTGCCCAGCCACCTTTCCACCTTTTTTGCCTCCCAAACCGTTTGTCTTTAGTGTCCCGGCCAGTCGTCCCGCTCCTGTGCTTTGGGCAGGACCTCTCTTCCCTCTTCACAGTCTGCAGTCCCAATCCCCCTCCCTCACATGGCTGTGCCTTCCATGCTGCCAGGCATCCTTCTCTGAGTATTCTGGCTGCCCAAGTCAGCCACATACTGCCCCACTGCAAAAAAGTTCCTCTCTTTCCGATGCCCCAACCCCAGTCCTATAGGCCGCAGCATTTGTACCACGTGTGCTATGAATTCGGATCGGCACTCCACCTCTGCTTCCCTTCCAGGTGCCGAACCAAGTCAAAGTGCTGAAATTCACAAAACAAAATCCACTTCCAAACCAAGGCTGCTATCAAATATATGTTTTTGGCGCTTCCCCATTCAATAAACCACCCGCTGCAATCCCTGCCTTTTAGGATCAAATAAACTGGCAAACTCTCAATGTAGCCCTAAGCTGCTCCTAAAAAACTTACCAAGCATACTCAAATGAAAGAGCAACCTGGTCTGCAACATAACAATGCCAT
The DNA here is from genome assembly GCA_016271365.2 of Neoceratodus forsteri. NCBI lineage: Eukaryota > Metazoa > Chordata > Ceratodontiformes > Ceratodontidae > Neoceratodus > Neoceratodus forsteri. The sequence continues at coordinate 519,529,641 of CM028137.1, forward strand.
TGTTTGCTACCACAGTGTTTTCTGATAAAATCAGATTAGAAGCACTAAGCACCAATGCCAGCAACTGCCTTAACATTGACTAATCCTCATCTTTTCTTCCCTTTTTTTAATTATCACTAAAATTTTCCGGTGTGTCTCCACAACTCTTGCTGCATTTTAACAAACATTCACCTTACTATCAAGAAAAAAACCTAGCTTACCTTAAACAAACAAACCAGCTCAGGAACAAAACTAGAAACTCTCCGACTGATGTGCCAAAACAAAATAAAAATCTCTGCTTAGCAAAAGTGCGGGAGAAACCCTCCATGCAGCCCCTTATAACCCCCCCTTAACCCCACCACCAGCTCACCTTCTTCCCTCTCTCTTTTCATTTCCCCAACCCCTATCCTCCTTATTACCCCTAGCCTCCACCACTTCTGAAGTCATGAGCCCTTTGACCAAGCCCCCTTTTCCTCCCCTCATTGTGGTCTTCCCTTCTTCTGATGTCATTAAGCCCCTCCCACCCACCCCTCTCTTACTTGCCTCCCTACCCTCCTTCAAGGTTTATTTATTTATTTAAGTCTTTGGTAACCAAGTAACTGCACTGATCGAGGGCTCCATTTTCAGGCACGACCCGGGCCACACAGGCAGCAGTTACAGAGGTAGTGACAAGTAATACAATGAGTACAAACCATGTGGATAGACAGACATCATTGGTAAACAAAGTGGAAATACAGATATCATTGGTAAACAAAGAAAATAACATAGGAAAGAAAATTAATGAGAGCCTGAAAAAAAAAACGATCAGTACATCATGATAAGCAACAATTATTATACAATTATTTACAAAGGATAAGTGCAAATTAATGCATGATGTAAAAAAGAAAAAAAAAAGTACAGTAGCCAAGTGGGAGAACCTGAGAAGCAGGTAGCAAGGGATGTAAGAAAGGAGTCCAAAGAAATGAGATAGGGCAGGGGAGGACAAAGCAGCACAAGAGGAAAAAGTCAGAAAGGTGGGGGTGGGGTTATCCAAGCTAGCAACGGCATGTGGCCTCGTCAAGTGGCCAGGATTTGAGATGTGTCTTGAAAGTGGCATGGGAGTCCAGAGAGTGGATGGGCATGGGGATTCTGTTCCACAGAGTGGGAGCAGCTACAGATAATGCTCTGCTACCCATAGCCAAGGAGACTTTCGGATATCCGGGAGGGACTGAAGATGCACGAGACATCTCAAGGAGTTCTGATCTTGAGGGGGGGACATATAAGGGGAGGCTTCACCATGCCTGATGGCACTATCCAGGAGGCAGCCAAACCCATAATCAGATCTGCAATGTAGTGGGAGCCAGCCAAGAGTCTGGTAGAGGTGGCAGTGGTGAGTGAAATATGGTGCCAGGAGAGTGAAATGACATATGTTGTTGTTTGTGGAGCAGAGGCGTGCATGCAAGGCTGAGGATGTGTGTAAGTAAATAGGGGAGCAGTAGTCAATCACGGGTAGCAGGTTGCCTTGGGCAATGGCTAAACAGGCTTCTCTGGCCAGGAGTGACTTTATCCGATAGGCTGCACCAAGTTTCTGGTTAATATGGTGGATAACAGAGGAGATATGATCGGAAAAGGAGAGGGACGTGTCCAGGATAACGCCCAGATATTTGAAGGTTAGTACATTTTCAAGAACAGTGTTGTCTGGTGAGCTTGAGAGGGTGGACCCAGCCTTGGTGACCTTAGATTGGAAGGGTTTGCATCCAAATAGCATGGATTTAGTGTTTTTAGCATTAACAGTTAGGTGATGTAAATGGAACCAGGTGTGTGCCGCAGAGTAATTATTGGATAAAACCCTTGATATATTCCCAAGAGCCTTGTCATTAGTAAAGAGGACAAGGTCATCTCCATAAAATAGATCATCACAAGTGAGACAGTCAGAGGGGAGAGAGTTTATAAACAGGGAGAATAACAGTGGGCCCAGGATGGAGCCCTGGGGTACACCGGTAGCAACTGGGAGGGCAGGGAAGGTAGAAGGTCCTACACATACCGACTGAGATCTATCTGAAAGGTAACTTTGAAACCACTGCATGGTCTCAGTTGAGTAGCCAAGGGTGTGGAGGGAGGAGAGCAACAGGGTGTGGTCGACCAGGTCGAAAGCTTTAGACAGGTCAACAAAGATGGCCCCCATTGCTCTTCCAAGATCCATGTTCCTAAGAATATGATTGGTAAACAGAGTGAGGGCAGATGTGGTGGATTTATGTTTATGGAAGCCATGTTGCTGTCTGGGACAGTAGGTTGTGTGTGTCAATATAGTCAGACAGTTGTCGGTGGACAATCCTTTCTAGGAGTTTACTAAGGTGGGGGAGCAAGAATATAGGCCGATAGTTATCTAGGGATAGTGGGTCACCAGTCTTAAAAATCAGGACCACCCTGGCATGCTTCCAAGTGCTGGGCAATGAGGAGGTAGTCAATGCCAGGTTAAAGAGGTAGGTGAATGGTTTTAAGATGGCAGGTGATACAAGTTTAAGCATAGCAGGGAAAAGACCACCGCTATCTGGGCTGCCCCGGCTAGGCAAGCTCTTCAGCAGTTTGGCAGTGTCCCTGGGAGTGGTGGTTCAGAAGCAGAAAGAGGGGATGGGAGGAGTTTGAAGGGAATGGGTGGGGGGATGATCAGACAGACCAGTGGTCACCAGGGGTGGCAGTTTTCTAAGGAGGGCAGACAGGTCTGTGAATTTTTTATTAAAGGCCTCTGCCACAGCAAAGGGGTCAGACAGATGTCTGGAGGGGGTGTCAAGTTGAATAATGGAGTAATGAGTTTGAGGGTTGAGTAATGAGCCGACCGCACTCCAGAGGCAATGAGGGCCATCAAGACTGTCCCTTTGTTTGCCCTGAAAGAAGGCACGCTTTTTGGCAAGGGCTAACTGTTTACAAAGGCTTTGTAGCCACAGGTAATCATTCCATCGGGCAGGGGAGGGAGCATTGTCATAGGCTGACCATAGTCTATCCCTTTCCCTCATCATGTCCAGGTGGTCTTTAGTAACCCAGTGCATCCAGCCACCCAAAACTCGGCAAGTAGTCAGGGGGAAATGTTGATTTTGGAGATGGAGGAGTGTGGACGTGAAGAAGATCTCAGCCATGGACACGTCAGAGAGGGTGTAGAAGGCTGATCAGTTTATTGCTCGAACATCATTAAGGAGGTAGAGGATGTCTGAGTTATTGAAGTTACAGAAGGAGGGTGGTTTAGGGGGGTGGGCGCTTGGTCTTAGAAGCCCAGACCTGGTAGGTTGGGGAGTGACTGCTGACAGCATCAGACAGAGTTCTTGATAGGAGCACCTTGTCCTCTCTGTTGGTGATTACCCAGTCAAGAAGCGTATGGTTTTGAGTACTAGGGTTGTGCCTGGTGGGGATGGTGATAATTTGGACTAGGTTATAGAGCTTGAGTTGGTTAGAGTAATCAGGTTCCTGGGCACTAAGCTAGTCCAGGTTGAAATCCCCAAGGAGGATGGTGTCCCTAGTGGGAGAGAGGCTTCCCATCCCTTCAAGGTGGGTGGTGAGACCTGCTGGGCGCCCTGGAGCAGGGTTATAGCAGCAACCCACATACGACTTTTTTGTGCACCTATGGTCCGTTCCACTAGGAGCCACTCACTGGGTGAGCTAGGATCAGAGCAGAGGACGGGGTAGCAGAGAGAAGCTCATGGATGTAGATAGCCACCCCACCACCCCTTTTCTTACCAGGCCTGTCATGCCTCAGCAGGGAGTATCCTGGGAGATAGTAGGCATCATCAGAGAGATGGTGTTTTAGCCACATTTCTGAGATGCCTAGCACATGTGGCCTGTAAAGGGCAACCCAGGGTTCAAGGACAGTGAATTTGGAGGAGAGACTGCAGAGGTTGATGTGTGCAAACTTCAAACAAAAGGAGAAGTTCCATATAGGATTTGAGTGATCATTGGCTGTACATGGAGGGCCAGGATTGGTCTTGATGTCTCCTGCTAGTAGAAGTAAAGAGAAGAGCAGGTGATATGCCATGGGAAAATGTGGAAGGGAGATAGAAGTAGAGAAAAGGAGGAAGCCAAGATGGCAGGCATCCTGTTTGGAAAGAAATGTGAAAAAGCAAGGCCCATGGGGGTACCCTCCCACCTGACAGTGGGACGGAGAGACATTGGGGTAAAGGAGGGGTAAGGCAGGACAGAAGCTTCTGTTCTATAGCAAGTATGGAAGAACCAAAATCTACGAGGAGTAGGGTGCCTAGCAGCAAGGCTGCCAGCAGTGGTAGCATAGCCCACCTCATATTAGAGTGCAAGTTTAATGACAGGTAACTAGACGGTTGAAGTATCGGGGGGGTGGCTTCAGACAAGAGGGGGATAGGAAAAGTAGAAGGAGTGAAAAAGTACACAGCCAAAGTGACTATTCCAGTGGCATAGTGGATAGGGTGTAAGCCTCCAGAGTGGAGGGTCAGGGGTTCCAGCGGTCAGATATAGAGCAGCTAGAAGTATCTACAAGGGTTGACTAGAGAGCAAATGAGGGGGGGGCCTATAGTTCACAGTGAAAGATCCTCTTACTTCAGTCATGCTGAAAAAGAACTAACGCCCCTCTAGTGGCAGATCTTTATAATCTGCTAATGGGAAACTGAAAAAAAAAAGCAGTACAGCTCTAACATACAGTACAATTGCAATAACAGTTCCAACAATACATTTGCAGTTTTACATTACAAATTCAGGGGGAGAATATGCAGTTTTACATTAAAAACAGTTCAAAATCAGGGATAGAAAAGGTACAGAGAAGCAAGGCAGAGCAGTTACAATTAAAAATTCAAGCAGGGATGGAGTAAACCCAGTTAAAAACTCGATTCTAAAGGCAGGGAGCTACAGTCTTTAGTGGCTCCAGGTATCAGCCAATATAAGGGGGCATCAAGACCCAAGAGCTGTCCAATCAGGACTTGAAAGGCAGTAATGGATTAATGGAGGTGACGGCTGCTAGGTAAACCATATCTGAGAGTTCAGCAGTGGTCAGTAGGAGGAGGGGACAGTGGCTGAAGCAGCAGCCATGTCCCAGGTGCTGGAGATCTGTTGCAGGCTCTTCCGCCCGGTCCTGCGCCCACCACCTGAGAGAAAGAGGGAATGGGAAAGGAGAGTGGGTTAGATAAGGGCTAGAGATAGAGGGAGGGGGCAGTCTAAGAAAGGAGACAGTGAGACAGTGAAACAGGATGGGATTTGGAGAAAGGAGTGGATAGAGTGAGAAAGATGGGAGGGCCGCAGGAAGCAAGCGGGGAGAGGATAGAAGGGATGAAAACTGCAGAGGTGCTGAAGAAGCTATCAGAGCAGAAAAGAAAAACTTTACCAGGTTCCGGGCCTAGAACAATGGGGCCTGTCCTTTTAAGGGACAAACCATCTTCTACACTGAGAGGGGCTGTCCCACACTCAAACCTGAGATTTTAACAGAAAAATACAAACAATGAATGTGAACAGGAAAAGAATGTGTTTATTCTTAGAATAATCACTAGCTTATTCTGATCATTTCCAAATACAATCTTTTATGATATTTTATAATGCTTGAAATTATATTTTGAAAGCTGTATGATTTACTGAGACAGCGATCTGACATGGGGGGGTAGAGTCACTATGGTACAAGGGACATTATGAAATGGGATTGGCATGAAATAGGATCCTGTTTTGCTAAAACAGAATCCTTTATGGTGCTTTCCCCTTTCACTTCAATGGGATTAGTCTGATTTAGGATGCTGTTTCACAAAAGGATCCTTTATCATGCTTCTCCATTAACTACAATGGGAAAACAAGATAAAGGATCTTTTTTTTGCGAAATAGGTTCATTCATCGTGCTAATCCTATTGTAGTCATGGGGAAGGACGATAACGGATCCTTTTGTGAAACAGGACCCTGTTTCATGCTGTGGTTCAATGTATTTCAATGGGGTTTTCAACTTTGGTTCATAATACAGCTGTTTTTTTAACATTTTGACCCCAAATTTTCAACATGGTCTTTTGGGGACCCCACCTTATGAACAATAGGACTGTCGTTATGGAACTGCCTGATTTTGTGTTCACTTGGTGAATTCACCTTTCAGGTGGGATTTGGGCATTTTTGTCTGCCCTTGTTCATGAGGTGGGGTCATAAGTAGGCAATGTTGAACATTTTGGGTCAAAATATGTAAAAATGGCAAAGTTAAGACCATTTGTTGCAATTTCGCTACACATGCTCATAACTTTGGAAATTTTAAATAGCTTTTCAACATATCCTTCTTATCACCCCACCTCATGAATGTCACAACTGTCATTTTTCAAATCCTGGCCAAACTGTATTTTTTGCACCTGTGTCATGGAATGGCATCGTAGTTGCACAGAATTAAGTTTTGGTAGGGATTTGAAAATTTTCTATACTGGGAACCTGAGGTGGGGTAATAAGATGGCTATGGTGACAATTTGGTCACTGTTGTCCTATAAATGGAGGGCCATGTGCTTCCACAACTACATACGTAGCTGCATCTATGGAGGGATGGAAGAGGGCCCTGTGCTCCCACAGATAAAGATATGATTATACTATCCAAAAAGGTAAGGAAATTCATTGCAAAAAACTTCATTAATGCATCAGTTAGGATTGATACTAAAGCAACAAAAGTAGAGAAATGTGATGTTAGTGCTTCCAACCCTAACACCCCACCCTCACTCTACACACACTGACAGGCATTGGGGTGTGCCTTGGGGTCATCAGCCTTAACACTCACCCCATTCTCCTATACTATGCCCATTTCACCTTATTTACTTATGGAATGGGGTGAGTGCTAGGGTTGATGACTCCTTTCTGCTGTTCTCCAGTCACTGTTGCTGCTAATGTGCTGCTCTCCAGTCCACTTTGTGATCCTCTTCTAGGACCCTGATTCTTTCTCCCACAGTTTGGTAACTCATAAGGTCAATTGTACTTTCATGCTACTAAGGCCCAGACATACTGAGCTTCAGCTTGCCTCTACAATGCAGCTTCAACAGGATGAGCTTGGGCAGGCAAGTCATCTCTGCTCCTCAACGCAGACTTCTTCTGGCTACCTCAGTGGTTGGATGTAAAAACCAACAGAGTAGGGGAGGCAAGTTACATCAAAAAGCAGCATCAAAGTGAATTTAAATCTGCTGATAAGGGCATGGGGGAGTGCATGATGGGCATATGATTACTAGCTGACAGCAATCAAAATCAATCAGTGATTGCTCTCATTCTCGGTGGCCATCTTAATTGTCTCCAAGACACTTAGAGATCATTTTCAGAGAGGAAAATTCTCAGGGCAGCAATTTCTCCTGTTTATTTATTTTAAAAACATTTTTCATCCTGCAGCTCATTTTGGACCCTGAAACTGGTAAAATATGGGAATCCCTGTAGATCTGCAAGCACTGTTCTCTTCATACTCAAAGTAGCAGGGTAAGCTGGGAGAAAAAAGAGATTTGTAGGCTGTGCTTGTGGCACTTTGAAACTTGTCTTTCAAATAGTAGCAGGTAGTATGGGGCAAACAAGTTCGAGAGATTAATCTTGGGGCTGAGTAGATCCAGGAAGCCCTGTGAATTTGGTATGTAATGAGGGGTGGAGATGACAGAGGCTTAGTGCCTTTTTACAGGAGCACTGTAAAAATGCTTCCACTCTAACATGTCCAGTACATTCTTGCTTTAGCGACTGAGTGGAACAGCAATGGAGTAGAACAGGTAACTGTTGCCTTAGGTGTCAGCAGGAGGAAGCTATGAAGCAGGGGCTCTGCCGGTCAACTAAGGTAAGACACCTGTTCACTACTGTGAAAAGGTCATTGCTGGGAGGGGCAGAAGGTAAACAATAGACCAAAACTGGGATTAGGAGCAACAGCCTATCTAGGGTAGGAGTATAAAGAGATTTAAACAAGGCACAGGGGAACACAAACAGAAACCAATTAAAACAAAGGGAAACTAGGAGCACCCTATCAGGGTAAAGGTACAAAAGTATTTTCAGGTAACAGAGGGAGAATAGAAGTTGAGAATATTGCGAGTGGTGCAATGCAGTGGCTATGGGGCAGCAGTTTTCAGAGAGACCTTTTGGAGACTATGTTGCTGCCCTATCTGCATGCATCTCTCTTGGTTGAGGGAGGCAGTTGCTAGACTCCAGGCTGAATCAGCTATGATTCATGGGCATCTACCCCCCCAGGAGCCATCAAGTCTGCACCGTTACCTCAGAGAATGCCAGAGAGGAGAAACAGCTGGACTATGGTAGGCTCTGGAATGGTGGGCATGGTGGGACAGAGGTACATTCCTCAACTGGTACCACTATGTAATTCATACACCACTCTGGCACATCTGGTGGTGTAGGACTGCTGGGAGGAGGCACTCTTGGTAGTGACCAGGTAGGCTGTGGAGGCCTTCTGCAGTGGAGACCCCAAGGAGAGGGTAAAGGACCTCAGAGGAGGAAGTGACTTCTGGTGGGAGACTCTTCTGTGGAGGAGGATAGATTTAGGGAGAGGAAAGGGGAGAAGAAGGTTAGGTGCCTACGTGGTGTGATTGCCCAGAGGGATGGGAGGTGGATCCTGAGGATCACTAGGACAGCAGGACAGGAAAGAAAGCTGGATCTTATTGTCCACCTTTGGACTAATGAACTGGCTAGGGACAGGGCTAGGATACTGGAGGGGGAGTTTAGGGAACTGGAGAGGGATCATACACAGGTAGTGCTCTCAGTGGCTTTTGCTGATGTTCTTACTGTCTATGGAGAGATATCTCCACACCAGGACTTTCAACTCATGGCTAAAAGAAAGTTAAAGAGAGGAAGGGTTTGGCTAAACTGGGGAGTGGGAACCCACCTGGGAGGATAAGGGCCTGTAGAGGGGTGATGGCATGCATCCATCTGGGATGGAAACCATGGTCCTCAGTTGACAGTTAAAATGTTATTTTGATGAACATTTTAAACTAGCCTGGGGGTGGCAGAAAAAATCAGAGAGGTAAAAACTGCACCCCTTCAGGCTGAAGTAGAGAGTAGGGAGAACCCGAGGGGAGAGGAATCCCACAGGGTACAAATTAATAAATGAAGCAGGGTGGTAGAGAAAAAAGGGGACAGGAACAGGAGCATTAAAAAGGAAAAAAGGGGGATAATAGATAGAGTAGAAACAAAATCTGGAAGGCCATGTGTGCAAATGCCAGATGTCTAGGAAATAATATTCTGGACCTAGAGGCCATCATGGCAGAGGCCAGCCTGGATATTGTAGCCATTACTGAGTCATGAACAGGGACAGTGCTGCAGACATCAAGGTGTGAGATCACTTGAGGACCAATGATCACTGTACAGTGTGGTTAAATGTAAGGATGACTGCAGACTTGAACCATACAACAGTGAGGGTTCTGGCCTTCAGGAAGGCAGATTTTATAAAGATGGGTGAATTCTTCAAGGATGACCTAGTGTATGTGGGGGGGAGGTGGCCTGGGGGGTGGAGGAAGAGTGGGCAAAGCTAAAAGGTGGCATAATAAATGCAACAAACCTATGTGTCAAACAAATGAGCAAAAGCAAGAGGAAAAAAAAGACCACCATGGTTCTCAAAAGAGGTAGCTCAAAAGACAAAGGTTAAAAGGTAGCATTCAGAACGTCTAAGGAGACGCAGAGGGAGGATAACAGAGAGGTGTATCAAATGAAACAAAGAGAAGCAGGGAAAGCAGTAAGAAAAGCAAAGGCGCAAACTAAATCGAGATGAGCCCAGCAGGTAACAAAAGGGGATAAGACATTTTTTAGATATGCAAGTGAAAAAAAGAAGATCAGGGGTGGGATTATAAGGTTAAAAAGGGAAGGGAAGGGAAAGGGGGCTGTGCAGAGGGGAATGAGGAAAAGGCATATATCCTGAACAAATACTTTTGTGCAGTGTTCACAAAGGAAGGCGATGGGGGAGGGGGCACACAAAAAAGTAACAGAAGCCCTGGAGGGAGGTGAACACTAGTCCTTTTTCAGAGGACAGAGTCCTGAAGGGACTCACTAATCTGAAGGTGAACAAAGCAATGGGACAAGATTGAGTGCATCCAAGGGTATTAAGGGAGCTCAGGGAGATACTGACTGCACCTCTGACTGTCCTATTTAACAGTGCAGTGGAAACTAGGAGTGGTTTTGGAGGACTGATGGAGGGCAGATGTAGTCCCACATCACAAAAGTGGTAGTAGGGAGGAGGGTGGCTATTATAAGCCAGTCTGCCTGATATCGTACTAGGAAACTTAATGGAATCACTGCTGAAGGAAAAGATTGTGGAATACCTTGAATCCAGTGGGTTACAAGACCCGATGTAGCATGGGTTCACAGGGGGGAAATCATGTCAAATGAATCTGATAGATTTCTTTGGGTGACAAAGGAATTAGATCATGGTGGAGTGGTGGACGTGGCCTACCTAGATATCAGTAAGGCTTTCAACACTGTTCTACATAGGAGACTAGTAAGCAAGCTGGATAGTTTAGGAGAGGGTCTAAATGTTGTAAACTGGATAAGAAATTAGTTAGGGCCTAGGTGACAGAGGGTGGTGGTACATGGAGTTCATGCACGGAAGGGAGGGTGACCAGCGGGGTGCCTCAGGGGGTCAGTGCTGGAACTGGTCCTCTTTAATGTCTTTTTAAGTGATGCTGTAGAGGAGCTAGAAGAAAAGGTCTACCTCTTGGCAGATGACAACAAAATCTGCAATAGGATGGACACTCTAGGCAGAGTGGTGGAAAGGATAAGCAGAGACCTGAGTAAACTAGAGGAGTGGTCAAGGGTATGTCAACTGGCTTTCAATGTGAAAAAGTGCAAAATAATGAACTTAGGGCATAGAAACCCAGTGACACAGTACAAAATGTGTGGGGTAGTATTGACGACTACCTAGCAGGAAAGAGACCTGGGGGTAATCATATCTGATGATCTAAATGTGGCCAGGCAGTGCAACAAGGTAGTTGGAAGGGCTAGTGCGATGCTGGGGTGTATGGGAAGGGGTATTACCAGCAGAAAGAGGGAGGTGGTGTTGCCTCTGTATGGATTGCTGGTAAGACCCCACCTAGAGTACTGTGTCCTGTTCTGGAGACCACATCTCCTGAAGGACATAGAGTGGAAGCAGTCAACTGAAGGGCAACTAAAATGCTGCAGGGTCTGCAGCAAAAGCCCTACAAGGAGAGACTAAAGGATCTCAACATGTATACCCTGGAAGACAGGAGGGAGAACAGGGATATGATAGAGACCTTTAAGTACCTCATTGGGGTAAGCAAGGCACAGGAGGGAATACTTTCAGAAACAAGGTGCTCAAGACCAAGGATATATGCTATGAAGCTGGGGGTGAGACTCAGGGGAGATGTGAGAAATTACTTCTTCACAGAAAGAGTGGTAGAGTCCTGGAACAACATTCCAGCAGAGGAGGTGGGGGCAAAAACAGTGCTGGGGTTCAAGAATGCATGAGACAATCATAAGAGAATCATAGTGGAAAGAAAGAGGGGGAGTGCTGTAGGTCAAGTAGGGTCTGCGGTGATACTGCAGGTAGGGAAAATGGTCAAACTGGGTCCTTATCTGCCAACTAATTCCATGTTTGTTTCTTCTGACAGCTCCGGCTGTGTGCTTGAGTGGGATATGCACTAAAACCATGTTAAAGAGGAGAGTATAAGGAAAAAAAACAGGAACATGAGAAAGTGTGCACTTAAGCGAGATGTGCAACTAATTAGTATGCACTTACATGGGCTTCACTGTACAACGTCCGTGACATCAGTATGCCATCATATTGAGTTCCACTGACAATGTGTGTTTCAAATCAAAGTACTTGACCCTCCTTCAACAATGCTGTAGAGAGCTTCATTACAAGTGTTTGTCCATCCTCTTTCTCACCACTCCATCATAACTGGCTTTGACAGGACCCTGTGACAGCATTCATAATGGCACTATCTGCATGCTGTTAAAACTTACTTTTATCAAGAGTTAACTAGTGCTGCACTAACAGTCAATTAGATCTTTCCCTTGGAATTCAATATACCACTGTGCCATGTATGCACAGCTATGGCCTTCTTTTACATGTGATCCAGCCCTGCCATTGTACTTCTGCACAAACTGCAGCTTCCAATATAGGGATTGTCAAGTAAATAACCATCCAAGTGCCAATTTCCCTGTTTACATGGCACAGACTGTTAGAATATGCTGCCCAGTATAACTATTACAGTTTTTTGGCTAGACATTGCCAATTTGCTAAATACTAGAGAATGTGTTAAAATACAGTTGTACCACCAAAATAATTATTTCCTAACTGTGTGAAGATTTTACTTTGAAAGATGCTAGCTTCATTAATTCACTTGTCACCCATAGCTTTACTAACTTTGGCCATAATCCACTGAGCATTTTGAGCCCTATTTAATGTGTTACATTTCTGTTTTATGTCTAGGGTACTATTGATGTAAAATGCAACAGGTATATACAGCTCATGTTTTTTGGTTCTGATGTCTGTAGAAAAATGGCCATTTGTGATATTTATCGGGCAGTTTAGGGCCTCTTGATTCAATTTGATTGAGTCTGCTCTGTTAGGACAACATTTCTATGAAATGTGATTTGTTGGCCTTGAAATGCATTTCAAATGCTAAAGTATTTATGGGTTTGGTCAGGTGCAGAAGAAAATTTAAGATGTTTTATATCTTGCCTGTACTGCAATTCCAGTTGTATTTTATTATAAATGCAAAAAAGGGGGTTGGGCAGACCTAGCTAGCAAACATGGCGGTAGCAAAATAGACAGTTGCAACATTGAACTCAATGGCCTATGCAGCCAGTATAGTGTTATGCTTGTGCAACTGTGTTACTTTGGTTTTGGCCATTTGTACTCTCTAGTACAGAGGAATTACCACCCTGTAGGGGTACCAAAGGCAAGGAACCCTCAAAGAGGGTTCCACCCCTAGAGGTGCCAAGGGATGATTCACTTGGCTAAAGGTACCTTAGGAAGTAATCCCGAGGAGAGAAGTGCTGACACTTGAGGAGGAGGGGAGGATGGTGGGGGCACAAAAAAAATGCTTCAGAAGGAGACTGAGAGGAACTGCTTATATAGGTCAGGAAGTGGGAGTGGCTGGCTGCTTGTCCACTGAACTACAGGCCCAGCCTTCCAATTTAATGGCCTATGCAGCCAGTATAGTGTTATGCTTGTGCAACTGCTTTACTTTGGTTTTGGCCATTCACACAGTCTATTCCAGAGGAACTACCACCCTGTAGGGGTATCAAAGGCAAGGAACCCTTGAAGAAGGTCCACCCCTAAAGGTGCCATGCCATGATTCCCTTGGCTACAGGTACTTTAGGAAGGAACCCCAAAAAGAATTGTAGTAGTATGAAGCATGTTAGCAATCAGTAGCTGTGAGGCATAGTACTGTAGTAGATAAGGCATCGGGCAGAATGATAACGTAATGAGATGCGCAGGTTAGCAATGGCATGAGTTATATGGGTTGCACTAGAGATTGAGGGGACCTCCTAAGGAGAGAGGCAATGGCAAGGAGGGACACCATCCACCTCCAACCAACAGCTGAACCTATCTAAAGAAACTAGGGAACACTAACTATGCCTAACTAACAGTTATGACCTGAGGCACAGAGGAGAAAAAAAAAAAAACATTGAGGAGGAAATCTCTGGGGATCCAAGGCCTAGGTCACCTTCCCTCCAGGCTTGGGATGTTTATTATGTAATAGCTCTGCTGCTGCAATTTAGAAACCCGATTAAAAGGGGTGGAAAATATTCCAATTTAAAGGAAAGCTATTGCTTGATCCCTTTAACGGAAATGCTGTAGAAGGTTGCGAGAGTGCTCTGCAACATCGGGGGCAACCAAGGTGGGATTAGGTCAGAGGAGCAGCACTATGAATAGTGGGGCAGGACAGGCAGGCATTCGAGAAAGCCAATAAAGATGACAAATACTCTGAGGATTTTCGGTGGCAGAGGCAGGATTTAGAACATACGTAAGTAGCCACATGGGGCCATGACTCCCCAAACACCTCCAAGTCCCCACCGTAGGAAAAACAAGAAAGTGATGGAAGGCTCTGAGACCCACATGCAGATATTGAAACTAGTTTACAGCATCAGCTGTAGCTTAGCTGACCTCAGATTGTAATAGCACTGTACAGACATAGAGAGCAACATCTGTATTGAGTAACTATGAGTTGTAGAGTTTGATAAACATAGAATAGAGGGAGGCACAATGCTCTGGAAGCAGCTATCACCAGGCAATGCAATGAAACTGCAGCAATGAGGTAGGTAGAATGAGTTGAGAAAATATGATTGATCTGCATAGCTAAGGTTCAGAGTGAGTGTGGAGGGGCTGTGGGATAATAGGTGGACCAGACACCGAACTTCAGGTTCAACACACAATCTCTATGTGATGTTTATTCAGCATATAGGAAATAAGCTTCAGCAATAGCATATTCCTTCTTCAGTACATTAGTTTACAGCAGCATACCTTGAATGCCCTTTCTCTGCAATTAGCCAGCACCTACTGACACTGATCTCTGATCTAACAACTTTTCAGTGAAAACCCTCCATCCCTATGTGGGCCCCATTTGCTTGGGAGTAGTGGGGGCTCAAAAAAAAAAAAAAAAAAAACAAGCTAAAAACAGAGAACCTCAGTGCAGAAACACTGAAAAAAAAAGTTACCCCAAAGGGCAATGGCAACAAATCAAGTTTCAAAGAAATACAACATCATACATACTTCCATAATGCAAAGCAAATGGGATATATGCAAATCACCATGAAATTTCAGACTTGTTCAATTTACAGCAATTACATACATTTTAAATAGCACAACTAACTTAATTTCTATAATAGTCACCTAGCACTTTTTATCATTATCAAAAACACCTAGTGCCATTGGTATTTTCAACATTTACAGGTTTCATAAACATAAGGTATATTACAACATAGTGCTATTACATACTAAATCCAAGAATGATAAACACAACCTGTTTTACATACGCTTGGCGGTCACAACAATAACCTCTCTGTACAAGGACCTAACAGGGAAAAGGAAAATTAAAGAGGACACTATAGCTCAGTCAAGAAAGGGAAGGGGGTGCCCACAGGTGGCCAACCTTATGAACTAGAAATTGTAAAGGACAGATTAGGCTAAGAAATAGAAGAACTGTTGCAACAGATTTAAGAAAAGGTCAGTCCTCAAGAGTGGCAGGAACTTCCTGTCACAATGAGCCTGAGTCAGGTGAAAATAATTAAGTGTATAGAATGGAGAGCAGCTATGTGGTTTGAGATGAAGCACACAGATGATTGCAGTTGCATTGCGAGTAATTGAGAGCAAGGAGCATGAGCTCTGGATTAGCAATATACTAGGAGCTTAGAAACAAAACCCCAAAAGGCAAAACCAAAGGCACACAAACACAGTGAAACAGGGAACAAACAACAGAAAGAAGCACACAGCTGGAGGTAAAATACAAACCAGATATAGGAGAACAAACACAGAAGACCAGCAGAAGCAGTAAGGCGGGGGGGGGGGGAGGCCCCAGCCAACTGCAGAGGACAGACCGACAGAGCCTCCAGCCAACAAAGAAAAAATGCTTCAGAAGGAGGCTGAGAGAAACTGCTTATGTAGGTCAGGAAGTGGGAGTGGCTGGCTGCTTGTCCACTGAACTACAGACCCAGCCTTCCAAGAAGAATTTTCATCCATCCAGCACAAACACAGGACTTTAATGGATAAATAATGGCAAACTGACAAGCTTATCTTCAGGGCTAAAGATCTATACTAGTATTGTGGCAAATACTCACTGGACCTGCAGAGAAACATTGTTAGCTTCTACACCTTGGCACTGAGCTTTTAATGGGCCTCCGACCTTTTAACGCTTGGACTACAATTGTTCAGCTATGGATTTACAAATACTTTTACCAGCGCAGACAATGGCACGAACTTCTAATCTGGGATTATCAAAACTGACTAAGATAACAAATATACTCACACAGATTTTAGAGAATACCACAGAACTCAAAAGCACCATGGCTCAGACAAATAGAGACCTGTCAGCTCTCTCCACGAGGGTCACCACCATGGAGCAAAAAATCCAACTTCAACAAAATTCTATGGACAGATGTCAATCCACTTTGCACTTTGTCAGTGCACCACCAGAAATTACAATACCTAATGGACAAATTAGATGACCTAGAAAATCAGGCAAGATGGAATAAGATCTGTATCACTGCTATCCCCGAACGTGCTTTGGGCCGGGACATGGTATCCTTTCTAAGGACGATACTCCCAGGCATCCTGCAAACAAATAGCAGCCCTCCTGCCAACATTGAGAGGGCACACCGATCTTTAGCACCAAAGCCTATGCAAGAAGAGAGACCCTGTACCATCCTCTGTAAATTCCTCTGCTACCCTGACAAGGAATATACACAAAGACTGGCACAAGAGAATGTCCCACTGCAATGGGAGGGTCACAGCATTCAATTATACCAGGATTTTTCACCTGAGTTGTTAAAAAGAAGGAGCACCCATGCAGTTGTTAGACAAAAATACTATCACCTCAACATCCCCACTTCACTAAGGTACCCTGCTATCCTCTATATACAGGTTAATGGAGCTTTTATTACCTGTAACTCCCTGTTTGAAGCTGAGCAATATCTCCTTTGCTTCAGGCATGGCACCAGCATCCTCAGTCCACCACTATCAGAACCATGAGGTCACAGTGAAGAGGCCATGGACTTCTCTCAGGTGACCTCAATAAGGGATGTCCAGCAGAATGACTCCTCACAAAACGTTAACATCAAATTGGCAACAAGTGTCCAGGGGAAGACAATGTAAAAAAATCAGACCTGCCAACACTCAAAAAATGCTTCCACTAAAACCCATATCCAGAAACCGGCAGCACACCTACCCAACTTCGAATGCCAGCAGCAGGTTCCTTTATGTCACTCCAGTTAAAACACAAAATCAATATAAGGCACTCAGGGAGCTAACACCAACAGCTTTGGAAATGTCAGCAGAAGTACAGACCTCCCGTAACCCTACAGAATCTCCTGCCAACAGATGCACCCAACTGGACTCCCATATGTTCAGCATGGGTGGACTGCGAGAGTGAATGTCTAGAGGATGCCGATACATTGTCCACCTCTCAACCCACAGCACCCAACAATACCTTCGAAACCCCCCCCACCTTGATTGCTGTTCAAGCAAATCTGGATTTACTTTATGTGCTCTTAGAGTGATCAGGTAAGACTAACTGCTGATGTTCACACTGGAGCATTGCTTGATCTTTGTCAGAGATGCCAGTAACTATAAATACACCGGAACTTTGACTGACTTTCATACTGATAATGCAGTACCATTGCTTTAAAATGTTGCCAAAATTGTCTGTGTTTACATTGCCAAATACTTAGATATATAGTAGTACAGTTCTGACCTTTAACTTGGGATTAACACTCAGGTTTTTGATATAGATGGGTCAGGGCTCCAAGCTGGCTCGAATTGTACAAGCAACATGTAAGCCTTTTGCAATCCAGCACAAGTATGGCCCCATATCCATAATCATTAAGTGCTTAGAGTATAACTAAGTGTAGGAGCCGGATTACAAGTATGAAATGTTCAAGTTAATTGTTTTTTAGTAGTTGTCTGATCATGACAGATTTTGTATTAGGTTTAGTAAGGTTAATTCAGGTAAAAGGTCACAAAAGTAAGTCACTGGTTCTGGCGGCTGAAGCAGTAGTTCTGTTAGATGTGTGCTTTTCCAAGAATAAAAGGTAGGAGTAGTACCCGGCACACCCTGTATGCTATCAAGAAATACAAATGACGACAAGGCAGCACCTCATCTTAGAGCGCATAGCTAGCTAGTCAGTGTTTAAAAGAAATAGGAAGTGGATTTACACATGGTGATCAGAATGATGACAAACATTTAAGGAGCCAAGTTATAGTTTTCAAGCATTATAATTTTCATAAATGCACTCTTGTGCTTGAAGCTGCTGGGCTTAATTGAAATATTCTATGTGGAACAAAGGCAAATTGTGTATACACGGTACAATGCCTGCCAGTGATGAGACAGGCTCACTGGCCACACTAGCCAGTGAACTTATCTTATCACTGACAGGTATTGTACCACGCATAATCTTAAAATATTTTGGATTATTCTAAAAAGCCAGTGTGGAGAGTATCTGTGGAGTGCATGCTGCCTTTTTGTCCCTGCATCAGTTGTCTGACATATGGCGCCTCAGCCATCCTTCTGACAGAGACTACTCGTATGTTTCTGAAGCACGACAGATGGTGAGCAGACTGGACTTTTGGCTAACTTCACTGCTCATTACATCTTTAACTACCGATGTTACTATAGCACCACTCTATTTCTCAGATCATGCCCCTGTGGGCCTAACTACCTCCATAGACTGCTCCAAACAAACAACCCCAACATGGTGCCCAGATCTACTGTTACTTAAAGATAAAGACTTTCATACATGACTTAAAGGAGAAGCCACTGCATAAGAACATAAGAACATAAGAACGTGTCAGCAGAAGGGGACTGTATGATCCATCTAGTCTACCCAGATTGCCTGCCCCCCTACTCTGTTCTTCTTCCGAGATTACCACAATACTTGTCCCATGCTAGCTTAAAAGCAGTGACTGTTTTGGCCTTCACAACCTCTGGTTGTAAACTGTTCCAAGGGTCCGCCACCCTCTCTGTGAAGTAGAACTTATGAATGTTGGTTTTAAACTTACCCCCTGTTAGTCTCAAATTGTGCCTCCTTGTTCATGAGGTCTCATTTCTGTGAAAGAGGTTTTCTGCTTGTACCTTATTTATGCCCTTTATGTATTTGAAGGTTTCTATCATATCCCCCCTGTTTCTCCTTTGCTCGAGGGAGTACATTTGCAATTGCTGTAGTTTAGATTCATATTGCTCCTGGTGCAGTTTCTGTACCATTTTAGTAGTTCTCCACTGTACAGCCTCCAATCAGTCTATGTCCTTTTTTAGGTGTAGCCTCCAGAACTGTACTCAGTACTTGAGATGTGGCCTCACCAAGGACCTGTACAGAGGGAGGTTGACCTCTCACTTCCTTCTTGTAATGTCCCTGCCAGTACATCTGAAAATGCTACTAGCTTTCTGTGCCAACTTTTCACATTGTCTACCCACCTTTAAATCATCAGAAATAAGCACTCTGAGGTCCCGTTCATGTTTTGGGTAACACTTTATTTTAAGTGTCCTTAACTACACTGAAACTACTGTATAACTATGATGTAACTACTATGTAATTTCTGTGTAGTTACATGTAACTACAATGTAGTAGTTAACTAGTTTCACATTTGCAGTTTGGTGTAGTTACACAATTTGCATGAAGTGGTTGTTACTGCAATTACTGTTGCCTTCTTTCTGCCTCAAATCAGTTCTTTCTGGCAAATGTAACTATGTATGTTGCACTTTGCAACAGCTGTTAACATGTGTAGTTACACTTCCAGCATAAATCAATTTTTCTGATGCACTTTGCAACAGCTGTTACATGTGTAGTTACACTTCCAGCATAAATCAATTTTTCTGTTGCACTTTGCAACAGCTGTTACATGCATAGTTACACTTCCAGCATAAATCAATTTCTGCCAAAAGAGAAACAATTGTGGTTGCACTTGTAACTACCACTTCACGCAAATTGTATAACTACACACTAGTCAAATGTGAAAGTAATTAACAACTACATCATATTTACAGTGCAATAACAGTGTAGTTACTTCATAGAAATGTGTGTCTAACTACATAATACGTAAATGTGAAACTAATTACCAACTACGTTGTAGTTATATGTAACTACACAGTACTTACATTGCAGTTACATTGTAGTTTTACAGTAATTATAATGTACTTAAGGACCCTTAAAATAAAGTGTTACCGAGTTTTGTTTCTGTTAATTGTTCACCATCGAGTGTGTATGTTTTCCTTGGGTTTCCTTTACCTGCAGTAGGTACATGACCTTGCACTTTTTGGCCTTGAATTTCAACTGCCAGCTCCTAGACCATGCTTATAGGTTCTTTAGATCTGTTTTCATTGCTGCAGTTCCTTCAATCTACCCTGTTGCAGAGCTTTGTGTCATCTGCAAACAGGCATACCTTACCCTGCATACCATCAGCAGTGTCACTGATGAATATATTGAAGAGGACTGGGCCAAGGACAGATCCTTGAGGCACACCATTGATCACCCTTCCTTCACTAGACAGTGTTCCATTGACTATGACCCTCTTCGTTCTATTGTTGAGCCAGTTTTGAACCCACTTGACTATTTTGTGCCCTAACCCGGAGTACTCTAGCTTATTGACCAATCTTCTATGGGGGACAGAGTCAAAAGTCTTGCTGAAATCCAGATAGACTATGTCTGCTGCCCCTTCCTGGTCCACTATTTTGGAGACCCAGTCAAAGAATTCAATCATATTCATTTGACATAACCATCCTTCTGTAAATCCATGCTGTTTGGTATCTAGCTGCCCTGTTTCCATAAGGAACTTCACTATTATTTCCTTAAGTAGGGACTCCATAAGCTTCCCCACTATTGAGGGCAAGCTCACTGTCCAGTAGTTTCCATCCTCCTCCCTGCTTCCACTTTTGTGCAAGGGTACCACTATGGCTCTTCTTCAGTCCTGAGGTATTTCCCTGCTCTCTAGAGACTGTGTGAATCATTCTGCCTGTGGGCCTGCAATTTCTTGTGCCAGCTCCTTCAGAATTCTATGGTGGATTTCATCTGGGTCCATTGCTTTATTTGCTTGTAATCTGAGAAGCTATTTTAGGACACTGTCTCTTGTAAATGGTCCATCATCTGCTTCTATGGTGAGTCCGCCTGTGTTCTGCATTTTGAGTCCATTGCCATCGTCTTCTTTTGTGAAGACTGAGCAGATGAAACTGTTTAGAATCTCCACTTCTTCGTTATCATTTTCTGCCTATTTGCCATCATTGGTTGCTATTCTTATAATGCCTTCTTTTGTTTTCCTTTTTTCTCTGATGTATCTATAACAAGTTTTGTTGCCCTTCTTCACTCCTCATGTGATTCTCTCTCTTCTGTCTGGGCTTTGGCTGCCCTTACTGGCTTTCCTACTTCTTTTAGCTTCATTTTGTAGACTTTCATATCTGCCTCATTGTTAGTATCCTTGAATCTCTTGAACACTTTCCTTTTATCCCTTATTTCTGTTGCTACATTCTTGGTATATCATAGTGGTGTCCTCCTTTTTCTTGACTTAGAGATCTGCTTTGTGCACTGGGCAGTTACTGTGAGTAAAGCTTCCTTCAGGGCTTTCTACCTCTGTTCCACTGAGCCCCCTGTTTCCTTGCTATGTATTTGCATACTTTGTATATAACCCCACCTGGAGTTGCCTCAGTCGCAATGATTTGAGATGCATTTAAAGCTACGATGCGTGGGTGAATTATTTGCTCTGCCACACATCAACACTGCCAGAGATAAAAAGATTGTAATAGTCTGAAAACTCTACTTAAAGAAAAAGAAAAAGCTTATAAGAAAGACCCCCAACAGCTGTGGAACAGAACTCTGCGCACTGAGCTAACCACCCTTAGATTACAATTTAATGTGCTGGCCACCAGGGAAGCAGAATGGCAAATTAACAGAACAAAACATAATTACTGGGCCAATTGGGAAAAAAGCAAGTAAATTGCTATCTTATTGCCTGTACAAGCAGAGTGATACAAAGCCAACCTTAAAGATTCAGGTGGTCGGATGCATACATCTCCCAACTCTATTAACAACATAATGAGAGATTTTTATAGCAACATGTGTCACTCCAAAAGTCCTAACTTACAGAGCCTAGCAGCCTTCTTATCCAGTCTCAATTTGCCTAAGGTTTCCAACCACCACCAAGCTTTGCTTGAAGCCTCAATTACAGTCACAGAGTTATCACAAGCCATTAAAGCAATGGCACCACACAAAGCCCCAGGCAGTGATGGCTTCCCAATAGACTTTTATCAATGAATACATGAAGTTGTATCAGTTCTCCTTCACCGCATGATTCTAGAGTCACACACCCAGCAAATATTGCCAGGGTGGGTCCTTACATGAAACCCTAATTACAGTGCTGCCTAAGGAAATCAAAGATTTTACAGCACCGACTAGTTACAGACCTATTTCATTAATCAACTCTGATGCCATGATCATGGTCAAACTACAATGAGACTTGAACATATCTTACAAACTCTTATTTATCCATCCCAAGTTGGATTTATAAAAGCAGAAATAACTCTGATCACCTCAGGGCACTAATTGCACTGTTACAGACTGCTGCAGACCTCCCCTCCCTCCCCTTCCCACTCCTGCTGCAGCTATCACCACAGACTTTGAAAAAGCTTTTGATTCACTGGAGTGGGGATATCTGCATGCAGTACTACAGCATTTGAATTTTGGCCCCAGCTTCTCTACATGGATTTGAACCATGTACAATAGCTCTTCTGCACAAATACTTACTAAAAATGCACTATCCCAGCCATTCTCACTCTGTAGTTGTACTAGACAGGGTTGCCTTCTCTCCCCCCTGCTGTTTGTCATTGTTATAGAACCTCTTGCTGCGTCCATCAGAAGTCATCCATTCATAAGAGGGATTAGAATTGGCAATACCGAATATACTAGTAAATTATACACTGATCACTGCTTAGTTCTAACCAGCGATATCGCACAGGGCCTCCCTCATTTACTATCACTTCTAGATACCTTTGCACTACTCTCTGGCCTCAGAATTAATATGAGCAAGTCAGAGATCCTTCCCTTAAATGCCCACACTTCAGCAGAGAGTGTACAAAGCTTAGGACTTGCCTGGGCACCTAAAGAGGTCAAATACTTAGGAGTAAGAATCTCACCTAATCTCAGTCATCTTGTCCACAGAAACTTACACCCGTTACTTATAGAATTACAGGAGGACATGAACAGATGGAGTCACATACATCTATCACTGTTAGGGAAAATTAATCCCATAAAAATGCTGGCGGCCCCCAAAATATCTCATATAATCACCCACCATCCAATACCAGTACTCTAAATGGCTTCAAAAAAATAACTCCATTATATGAAGCTTCCTCTGGGAAAACAAACCCCCTAGGTTCAACAGATCTAAGTTAAGGGCCCAATGGTCAAGAGGAGGCTGGGACCTACCTCACCTTCTTTAATATTACATATAGAATAATACATGGGGTCATGTGTTTAACGAGATTTTACACCCCCCCCAAGGTGTTGGATGCCACATAAACCACAAGGGTGTGTGTAAAATCTCTAGTTAAACACATCGCCCCATGTTTTATTTTATATAATTGCTGGGTATCATTTTTTTTTGCCACAGCAATTCTATAAAATGAAGACATCTCTTCTCAGCCACTGTCTGCTCAGTTTCTACACCATCCATGGTCAGAAATGAATGGAGAAAGAAACATTTCAGTTTCCATTTGTTTTTTATTCCAGTTTTGTTTTTTTAAAGCAGCCTCGTTTGACAGTATTTTCAGCCCAGTTATTTTTTTTAAAGTTAACTTACCGCTGACTCCATGTGGTGGTGTGACCAGCACTGAAGAATGATGGCTAGTTGTGAAGACGGGCAGAGCAGCGGCTGGTACATGCACACAAGGGAAATCAGGCATGTGTTCGCTATTATAACCCACAGGTTATAATGACGAATTATAACCGTGTTTCCCTTTATGAAAAAATGATACTCAGTTATTATTATACTTTTATAATGGTCAAAACCTGTTAACTTCTCAAGCACCCCCATCTAGATATGCCAATATGGATTGGCATAGAAACCACACTTCTAAAGGATGCTCACCCATCTATATACTTAGGCTGTCCCTTACCAACTGTACACCACATAAAATATGACTTACAATATTAGCAACCCACACAACCTGGACAAAAGTTGGAACTATTGCTAACAACTGCTGAGATCTAGGAACTAATTCAGTTCTGTGGAACACCCCTTCTTTTGTATAGGGCACTCCTTAGTGAACTGGGAGGACTGGAAAATGAAGCACATTCACTGTATTGGTGACCTTCCTACACCAGACTCTTACAGCATGGACTCTTTTCAGTCCCTGAATCAAAAATTTAAATTTCCAAACTCTGACTTCTAGCACTACCTCCAGACCTAGAGTTGATACAACCAGTGGCGAAGGGATACATATGTGTGTTCCACATGTTGCAAAAAAACTCTTAATAAATACTTAAGAATACCTATTCAAGCATGAGGAAAAAACATCAAAGGGCCGAGCAGGGACCATCTGTAGATGTCTAAGAGGCACATCTCAGAACCCCTCCCTCTCAGCTAAACAAAAACGAAAACAATCGCTATACATACCTATCCCAGATGAGGAATGGGACCAGTGCTGAAAACTAACACACAAAGCATGTGTAGACCAGAATATTCTGTTAATACAAAATAAGGTATTACATCAATGGTATTGGACCCCTGCTCAGCTTAAGAAAATGGGTCTTCTGTCCCATGATAGATGCTGGAGATGCAATACCACCGGAGCTGACCTCCTCCATATTTTGTGGGGCTGCACTTTAATAAGGCCATACTGGCAATAAGTGATCTGACACTGCTCTAAAATACTGAAGACCCATATCCTTTTTTCCCCTGAACTGATCATATTAGGTATACCCACACCCAGCTCTCAGCACTGGGTCATTGACAAACAATGGCTCATGGTGGCTACAGCCGAAGCTAAACATCTGCCCCTCCAGTGGTGATCATCTACAGACATGCTGTCAACCCAGGAATGGCTGTCCTCCTTAGAGAGACTCACCACCTACTCTAGAATGTCCCACTTTCCCAAAATACCTCTCATAGGTACAAAAAAATCAGGGCCCCCTACCTGCAATATACTGTACAATGTTCAGGGGTATGCCTTCTAGTGCTATAAAAGGTAAAGACTTACTACACCCACCTTCAGTTAACCAGCTTAATTTACACTACCTGACTAGTACCTATACTTAACATGTCTTTTTCCTCTCTAGCACAGCCTGAAATTCATGTATCGCTACCACCTGGATTTAAATGTTTAGCTATAACACATTTGTCATTCTTAACTAATGCTGTCTGTCATACTTGCATATTACTTGACATCTTACGAACATATGAACATATGAAAATGCCAGCAGATTAGGCTTTGAGGTCCATTGAGTCTGGTCGAGATGCAACTCACAGCTTGATAACTGCTGCTGCCCCCACTCACCTCTCCTTTCCCTCCCTTCCCTGAATTCTATTCTGAATTCCCATGATCTTTACCCTCCCTACCAGTACCCTGCCCATGTGTCTATCCCATCCCTTCTTAAAACCTTGCACTGATTTTCTTGATACCAACTCCTCAGGTAATGCATTCCAAGGCATCACCACCCTTTCTGTGAAGTAATGCATTCTCATGTCTTTTCTGTACTTCCCACCAACCAGTTTCAGGCTATGCCCCCTCGTGGTCCCTTCCTCCTTCAGTCTGAACACCCCCTCATTGTTTACCCTATTAATATTCTTTAAGTATTTGAAGGTCTCAATCATATCCCCTCTGTCCCTTCTGTCTTCCAGGGAGTACCTGTTTAGCTCCCTACATCTCTCTTCATTGGGCTTATCCCCCATTCTGAGGATCATCTTAGATGCCCTCCTCTGGTCCTTCTCCAGGAGCATAACATCCTTCTTTAAGTAAGGGTGCCAGAACTGCATGCAGTACTCCAAGTGTGGCCTCACCAAGGCTTGTATTGTGGCTGAATTACCTCCTCCCTTCTCAAAGTGATCACCCTGGCAATGCACTCAAACTTTTTGTTTGCCTTTGCCGCTGCTTTCCTGCATTGACCTGAGTGATTAATTTTACCAGTGATCAATATTCCCAGATCTTTCTCTTCCTCAGAGACTGTTAACCACCCCACCAATTTGTAGCTGTACCCTGGATTCCTAACTCCCAAGTGAAGTACACTGCATTTCCTACACACAGAATTTGTAAAAACATATGTTGTGCAGAGTGTTTTGATTTGTGTGTGAAGTCCTAGTGTGCCCTTCCCTCTGTCTGCTATCAGGAGTTTTTCCTAAATTAGCCCGCTAGCTTTATAGTAGTTTTATGACCCCTGGAGATCTCCATCTCAACTAAGTTTATTGCTTTTCTTGTACCTGCAATCATACCTCTCAACCTCTTTACTCATATATCAGGGACAAGGCTTAAAAAAATCAGGGGCAAAGACCCCAAATCAGGGACACATCTTAAAAATTGGTACTATTTACTCAGAAAGCAGATATAATAATGGGATTAGTGTAAGATGCATTTTCTGAAGATGAACAAGTCTGTAACTTTAATGTTTGGCATTATTTTGTACTTTCAATACCCACTGTTCTGTCACAAAAACACAAATTTTATGAGGGACAGAGGAAAATTCTGAGTCAAAATCAGGGACGTCCCTGAAAATCAGGGACAGTTGGGAGGTATGCCTGCAATGCATCCTGACTCATCAGGTAATGTAGCCGAGCCCATAGATTCAACAACAAGCACTGCTTTACAATGCAACAGCAGAGATGGCTATATTTTAAAAACTATACAGACTTCAGCTTGATGGTGACTACCCTCATTGTAAAGATATTTTTGTTGTGAACAATTTTGACACTGGTTGTGTATGTGTAACTTGTATGGCTTTCAAGATAGTTACATTTGTTTGGCCTGTCTGCTTGAGTGTTCACTCAAAGAAAAAAAACACATCTGCTGTTTGTAGCACACATGCTAAATAAATCAAAATATCTTGAAAACTATACAAGCTAAACAAAAACATCAAGCAGCAACGTTGTTCAGGACAAAAAGATTGTCACAATGAGGGTAATCACTAAGCTGAACTCCTTAAAGTTTTTAAAATATTTGCCATCCAAAGTGGGAAATGTGGTAGAAAAAACATTTAAATGTGCTTAATTAGATGGCTATATTTTAAAAACTATACAGAGTTCAGCTTAGAGATTACCCTTATTGTAAAGGTCTTTTTGTCATGAACAACTTTGCTACTGGGTGTTTTTGTGTAGCTTGTAAAGTTTTCAAGATATTTAGATATGTTTGGAATGTGTACAAATGTGCATAGAATTCTGCACAGTGTCTTAGGAATGTCATAGCAAAGCTGCCAGGAGTTCATTCTGAATGCAGAATAGAGCAGAATTAAGCAGTAAGGCATGGCAGGATGTGTGTTATGTAAGCAATAAAACACGAGGGTGTGTGTATGAAACAAATTTTACCACATGCCCAGGGGTGTGTTGAGGCACGAGACTGTGCATGAAGCAGATTTTATACATGGCCATACGATAATATTTGATCAGTGAGACATCTTTTTTCTGGATACCCATTTTATAATGTGTAATAATGTCACTCCTGGGGTGGGGTGAGGCAGTAGGTGAAGCCAAGTGTGTCCACCACCCCAGGAGTGACTTTGCTACACATTATAAATTAGGCATCAAGATTAAAGAAGTCTTATAAAATGACAGAGTAAAATCATGTAATCTGATTGGCTCTTATTTATGTGTAAAATACGGTTTACACATGGGTTAAAAAAAAGAACTGCTCAGCAGTGAAAAGTCTGCAACACAGATCAATGGGCATTTGGAACACAGGCATTTCAGTTAGCCTTCTACTGCCAGAGCTGATCTTCCACCACAAACATGGCTGCTGCCTTTACACTGTAAAAAAAAACTTCATCTGGGCCCTAAGAATAAAACTATCTTAAATAAAAATAAAACAAATAAAATAAATGCTGTTTCCCTGATTATCACACTCTCCTTACATACATAAACAAATTAGAAACAATAAGTATTGTTTGTAGTTTTCACTACAGCTGTTCCTTTGCTGACAGTCAAAATCCCACTTCTATCTTTAATTGCTTATCAGGGAACTGTCTTCTTCTTGCCCTGACAGTGTGATAACTGAGTCTCTGGCTGTAACAAAGGCCTTTGTTGTCTGTGTGTACAGTGTGTTGGGAGAGAAACATTCTGCCAGGGAAACTGAGCAGAAGTTTGAATCCATGTATTCCGTGGTAAACATTCCATGATAAACATTCCATATCTTGAAAATGGGGAACAACAGAGAAAAAAAACAGGAAGAAGAAGAAAGTAGGCAATAATACAATGACATCATCAATGACATCACTTGTAGTGGGCAGAAGGATTACTTTATCACAAATGCACAAAGTAAATCTATTTTTCTATATATAAACATGCTTTTCTCAATAGTCAAAATTTAAAAAAAAGGAGTCAATTTTATAAGTGCAATGAGGCACTCAGGGGTATGTGTAAACCATATTTTACAGCATGGCCAGCAGCTGAAGTCACTTGGCCATTGGCCTCATGTCTTACTACGCCCCTGGCTGTGTTGTAAAATATGGTTTACACACACCCCTTTGTGCCTTATTGCTTACTTATTGGTCAAAATATATCATGTGACAGTGTATAAAATCGGTTTCATGCACTGTCATCCTGGCCCTAAATCACATCACACAATGAGCAAATCAGTCCTCCTACAACCAGAACTATCTTTCATCAGTCCCCCCTAAAACCAGAATTGATCTTCAATCACAAACATGGCTGCTACCTTTACACAGTAAAAAAACCTTCAACTGGGCCCTAAAATAAAACTACCTTAGAGAGGACAGGAAATCATTTCTAATTGGCAACTGTTTACAAAGTTGTTATTCTCTGAAATGATATGCATTCCCCTAAATTGTCTATATTTTTCTGTAGCTGAATAAAAAGTGATATACAAACTGTATTTTGCATTGTTTTGTTTTTATGGGCAGCATTCTATTACAGTTCTCTTCAAGGAACCAATAATTTGGAGTTTTAACTATGTTACTGTTTGTGCACAGAACCCCTAAGCATAGTTCAGATAGGTCAACAGCTCATAATTAGCATTCTGTACACAACCGTGACATACTTAAAACTCCAGATCACAGGTTCTATGAAGAGAACTGTAACAGAATGCTGCACATGAAAATAAAACAATATAAAATACAGTTTTTGTATCACTTTTTATTCAGGTACAGTTATATATGGATAATTTTATTTATTTATTTAGATTTTGATAACCAGGCAAGCCCACTGAGACCAGAGGTCCCTTTTTCAGGGGTGACCCAGAATTAGTTACAGTAGATTACATACATTGGTATCGGTATACAGTATTTACAGCTGATACATACAAGGAATTGATATCAAGCACTTAACATGGAGACAGCAGGCTCACAAGGCTCACAACGTGTTAGACAGGTGCCCAGTACATTTAACAATTTTGTGTAAGAGTTTCATGGGAGAAATAGAAATGGCAAAATTAGTGACAGCATGACAACAGGCCCAGGCAGGGGGCTAGCGATTACAACCATAGAGACTAAGTTCCAGAAGGTACACTTTGAGGCCTGACTTAAACCCTTGGAGAGTTGGCTTGTCAACCAGACTTGCTGGGAGGGCATTCCATAAGTACAGAGCAGCATACTGAAAGGAACGCCTACCTTGGTTAGTGCGAACACGAGGGATGTCGAGGGGACGATTTGCCGAGGATCGCATGATACGGCACTGTACTTTTGGAGTGAGCAGCCCACTCAGATGGGGAGGAGGGCCAAAGGAGGTTAATTTAAAGGCCAAACAAACAGAGGAATAGGCCAACTTGTGCCGTAAGGTGGGCCAGTTTAGGTCCGCGAGGACATTGCAGTGATGCCTCCTGGGGGAGGAGTTAGTTGCAAAGCGGTGGTAGAGCATAGAAAGTTTGCTAAGCTCCTTCTCCCAGAGGAACTGTAGCAGGGGGGCCCCACATAGAATGGAAGGGTGCAATTGGCTATGGCGTATCGCGCCTCGCCAGAAGGAGAGTTACCCAGCCGGTAGAGGAGTCCAAGCCTCTGGTGGATGGATCTAGTTAAGGAGTCAATGTGGGGTTTGTAGGACAGCTCCTGGTCAAGTAGGATCCCAAGGTACTTAATCCTCTCTATGACCTCAACTCTCTTCCCTTGGGCTGCGTTGAGCTGGAGTAGTTTGCATCTGTCAGTGCCCAGGCATCTGGTCCCAAACAGAACAGCCTTGTTTTTTTCTTCGTTCAGCACAAGAGAATTTGAGGTGAACCAGGCCTCAAGAGCAGGGAGACTTGCCTGCAGTTTGGCAGAGATGACACTGGGCAGTGGGTCACTGCAGTAGACAACAGTGTTATCCGCATATAGGATGAGGTTGCTCAGCCCGCAGACCCCCTCAATGTCATTGAAAAAAAGGGTGAATAGCAGGGGACCCAGGATCGAACCCTGGGGTACCCCAGAGACCACAGGTCTGGTGCTAGATTGTGTTCCTCTCCAATGGACTTTTTGGGCTCTACTGATCAGGTAGCTCTCGAACCAGGAGAGTGAGTGCACATCCAGTCCTAGTCGGTGGAGTTTGGAAAGGAGAAGTTTGTGGCTGACCAAGTCAAAGGCCTTGGACAGGTCAATGAATAGAGCCCCCATTGGGAAGCCCTAGTCCATGGCCTTGAGGATGTCGGATGTGAGCTGGATAAGGGCAGTGTCAGTGCCATGACCTTTCCTGAAGCCGTGTTGTACGTCGGCTAGGAGTAGGTGCTGCTCAAGATAATCCTACAGTTGATTGTATACCAGTCTCTCCTGCACTTTCCTGAGAGGAGATAGGCCTATAGTCCCCCACTTTGTCCCTAGGTACTTTTTTATGGACAGGGGCAATAGTCGATACCTTCCATTTACTTGGGACTGTTCCTTCAAGAAAGGATCTGTTTATGAGCAAGGTGACAGGTTAGGTGAGTGCAGGGGCAGCGGCCCTCAGCAGCCGAGGTTCAAGCAGGTCATGTCCCGGAGAGGAGTTAGGGTTTATTTTGAGTAAAAGGGGAAGTACATCTGTCAGTTTGACCAGTTTCAGGTGGAACTGAGGCCGAGGAAGTGCCCAGTCCGCACTGCTGTTATGGAGAATCCCAGAGAGCACGGGGGGAGAGAGTTCACTTGGATTGGAGAAGGAAGCACAGAAGGCCTCTGCTACTGCAGAGGGGTCATTGGTCAACGTATTCTCAACCAGGAGTGCACCTTCTTGTGCATTAGTGGCACCCTTAAGAAGAGTGTTAATGTGACCCCAGAATTTCTTAGGGTCACGTAGGTGACTAGTTTGGAGATCTCACAGGTACTTGGACTTAGCATGTTTGTAAGCTTTTTTGCATTGGTTCCTCAGCTCCCTGTACTTCTCCCAGTCAGATCTACTGCCTGAGAATTTGTAGTCCCCAAGCCCTGTCATGGAATAGCATACTTCGCTTAAGGCCCGGGCTGAGCCATTTGTGGCACTTGCCCAGTACCCTTAGCTTCTTACGCAGAGCATGCAGATTGGCCACAGACAGAAATGAATTGGTGACATAGTCAAGCACCTCATCCAGTGTGGGGAGGGAGACTACAGGATCCCAGTCTGTGGCTCACAAGTTTGAGCAGAGGTTTGCTGGTAAGAGCCTGCTAAAGTTCCTAGCTTCTATTACCCTAGCAGCAAGTTTAGGGGGCGTATTAGACCAGGTACAGAAAATTGGTGAGTGATCACTCAGAGAGTCTGCCATGATCCCAGCTGTCAATATCTGGTCTGGGCAGGAGACTAGTGCCCAGTTGAGTAGGGAATGATTGCCAGACTTAGCGTTATGCCTAGTAGGCAGATCGATGACTTGGGTTAGGGAGGAGTCCAGCATAGGATTCTTGTTGATGGAAGTCCCCGAGGCAAGTCAGTTCAGATTGAAATCCCCAGGGAGAATCGTCTCCCCTAAGGGGTGCTCTACCAGGGCATGGGTTAGAGATTCAAGGGAGGAGGCAGCTGATTGGGGCAGGAGGTAGGCATACCCTATGTACAAGGGTTTGGTGTCTCTGAGGAGAACTTTAACAAATAGGATCTCACTTACCGAGCCACAAGGGGGAGGGTGATCAAGCTGCGAAGCATGTAAGATTGTGCTGACGTAGATGAGAACCTCACCACCTTTTTTCCCAACTCTATCCTTTCTAAAAACTTGATAGCCAACTAAGTCTACTTCATGAGGGAGGATCTGTGGCTTGATCCAGGTTTCAGTCACAACTGGTACATCGGGTTTGTACAGTGCTGTCCATGCCTCAAGGTCTTGGACTTTGTACCTTAGGCTGCCGATGTTTATGTGCACCAGCTTGAGACCCCTGGTATTGGCCCAGAGAGGGTTGGTAGGGTCACTGAGAGTGAGAGTAGGGGAGCGGGGACCAGGGTTTAATTCAATGTCCCCCCCAAGTGCCAGCTTAAGCCTGGCAAGGTAGCCAATAATTTTGGAGGGGATGTAGAGGAGCCTCCATTAGTCGTGCATGCTAAGGTAGAAAAATAGGTTATAATAGAAACATAGAAGCATAGAATTTGACAGCAGATAAGGACCACTTGGCCCACCCAGTCTGCCCATTTCCCTACCTACTGGATAAGCTGCAGATCCTAGTTAACCAGCAGCCTACTTCTTCCTACCCCCACCCCTAGAATGGCCATATGACTGTCCCATGTATGCTTGAATTCCACCACTGATTTTGACTCCACAACCTCCTCTGGAAGGCTGTTCCATGCATCCACAACCCTCTCTGTGAAAAAATACTTCCTTAAATTACCTCTGAGCTGCCCCCCCATCTTCAAATTGTGCCCTCTTGTTCTTGCACACCTCTTTTTTTAAAAGATGCTACCCTCTTGGACTTTGTTGATTCCCTTGAGGTATTTTAATGTTTCTATCATGTCCCCCCTCTCCCTCCTTTCCTCGAGGCTATACATATTAAGCTCCTTTCATCTCTCTTCATATGTCTTCCGGTGCAGACCCTGCACCATTTTAGTTGCCCTCCTCTGGACAGCTTCCATCCATAATAGCTACTCTTTCAAGTTAATCCATACATGAATAGGCGTATCATGTTAAACCCCTCCTCCCAAGGTTCAAGGGGTCGGGGGGGTGATCAATGTTCCAGCCCAGTTCTGGGGAGAGACGGCCCCAGAGGTAGAGTTGGTCAATCCCCAGTACCAGAGCTATGTATGCGGGAGCTGCCGTGAGTATCAGGCTCTGCATATTTGCCAATCAGGGAGAGGACACCTGACTCAGGGAAGGACCGGGTCAGTTTGGTAGCCCTCAGTAGGGGTTCAGTTCTAAGGAGAGTTGAGTAGGCTAAATCCCCTCCTACTTGAAGGCTTAGAAGAAGGGGGGGTTACAGTGGGTCCTGTCTTAAATAGTAGGAAAGTGTCCCACTCCACTCAGGTGGCCAGAGACGAGCTGGGACAGGAAACTTCAACAGGTACGGTACAGCAGATAACTTGTAATAGCTCAATTACAGCAAAAGGAGTAGTAGGGTTGTGGGGTAATTTAACACAGTATCAGAGTAATGCTAATAGGCAGTTGCTAAAACCCATAAGTTGGAAGAGTCAGCTGTAGGGCAGGAGAATAGAAGCAGCCAAGACTGTCCATGTAGTGCTAAAGGCTATAGTGGTTTAGAGTTGAGCTATAAAGTGGACTCTTTCAAAACAGTGAGCACCAACATAACAATACAGATTAAGACCAGCCAACAATATGACAAGAGGATATCAGCAGTACCTCTACCACCAGAGGGATAAATAGATCTGGTGGCTAGCATATTAGGTTACACTGTAGCAAGTATTCCAGGCTATGATCAAGGTGCTAGCAAGTCAACAGGTTATAAAGACCCTTGAAGTTAGCCTGGTCAATTGTACGACAGGTGGAGTATTTAGCACATCAAGCTTTAAGAGATGAGGAAATATAATGGGTTAAAAGTTATAACAGGCTGATCATGTCAGGTTCAAGGGCTGTCGTAGGCAGGATTGGACCATTCGAGTTAGTGGGAGGGGTTTAGCACCATTTAACGGGAGAAGGGAATGGGGCGAGTGCTCAGGAAATTTTCAACAGTCCAGATGCAGAGGCCCAAGAAAAGACCCTCCAGCCAGGAATGCAAATCATTTCTGAAAATAAAAACTTAATAAATAGCTGCCAATTAGAAAGGATTTCCTGTCCCCTTTAAATAAAGAATAAAACAAATTAATTAAATGTTTCCCTGATAATCACAGTTTCCTTACACACATAAACAAATTAGAAACATTAAATATTGTTTATAGTTTTCATTGCAACTGTTTCTTCATTGACAAAGAAAAATCCCCCTTCTGTCTTTACCTGCTCATCAAGGAAATCTCTTCAGCTTGCCCTGACAGTGAGATAATTGAGTCTATGGCTATAACAGAGGCATTTGTTGTGTGTGTGTGTGTGTGTGTGTGTGTGTGTGTGTACTGTATGTTAGAAGAGAAACATTCTGCCAGTGGAACTGAGCAGAATTTTGAATACATGTATTCCATGATAATCATTCTATACCTTGAATCTTGATGCCAGCAAAGAACAAACTTTATCCAGCAGTAATACAGTGACATCATCTATGACAACATTTGCAGTGGATGGAAGGACTATTTAATCATAAATGCACACAAGTAAATCTATTATTTCTACATACAAACATGATTTTCCGAATTTTAAAAAGTTAAAAAAGGAGCCCATTTTATAAGTGCAATAAGCCTCTCCGGGGTGTGTATGAAATATATTTTACCACACTTCCAGGGGCTGAAAGGCATTTGGCCTGCAGCCTCATGCCACACCACACCCCTGGGCATGCAGTAAAATATGTTTCATACACACCTCTCATGTCTTCTTGCTTACATAACACACATCCTGTCATGTCTTACTGCTTAATTCTACTCTAGTCTGCATTCAGAATGAACTCTTGGCAGCTTTGCTATGACATTCTTAAGACACTGTAAAGAATTCTATGCACATTTGTACACATGCCAAACACAACTAAATATCTTGAAAACTTTACAAGCTACACAAAAACACCCAGCAGCAAAGTTGTTCACTACAAAAGACCGTTAAAATGATGGTAGTCACTAAGCTGGACTCTATAGTTTTTCAAATATAGCCATCTAATTACCAAAATGTCCATGTTTTATTACCAAATTTCCCATTTTGGATGCCAAATATTTTAAAAACTGTAAGGAGTTCAACTTAGTGACTACCCTCATTGTAACAATCTGTCTGTCCTGAACAACTTTGCTGAGTGTTGTTTTCATGTAGCTTGTATAGTTTTCAAGATATTCAGATTTGTTTGGCATGTGTGCAGATCTGCTTACAAACAGCAGATGTTTTTTTCTCTCTGAGTGAACACTCAAGTAGACATGCCAAACAAATGTAAATATCTTGAAAACCATACAAGTTACACATACACAATCAGTGTCAAAATTGTTCACTTCAAAAATATCTTTACAGTGAGGGTAGTCACCAAGCTGAACTCTATAGTTTTTAAAATATAGACATCTCTGCTTTTGTACTGTAAAACAATGCTTGTTGCTGAATCTATCGGCTCGGCTACCTCACTGTCACATGAGACAGGATGCATTGTAGGTACAAGAAAAGCAATACACTTAGCTGAGATGGAGATCTCCAGGGGTCGTAAAACTGCCATAAAGTTAGTAGGCTAATTTAGGAAAAACTCCTGATAGCAGACAGAGGGAAGGACGCACTAGGACTTCACACACAAATCAAAACACTCAGCACAACATATGTTTTTAACAAATTCTGGGTGCTCTACTCCTTCAAATCCCAGCTGCCATGCGACTGATCACTGTTTTAGTCTTTTTAAATCTTCTTGGAGTGTCCTCCTTCCCTCTTCACTGTCCACCACTGCAGATAGTTTGGAGTCATCAGCAAACAGGATCATATTATTTCTAACGCCTAACACAACATTCAAAATGAAAGCATTAAAGAGCGACAGATGCCTCAAAGAAAACGGTGAGAAACATAATAATTAGGTACAGTTCAGCTTGCATTCAAAATATATTCTATAGATTTCTCCTCCCCCTCTTTTATTACAGAGTACATTTGCATGAATACATGATCTTATCTGTTAGAGTTCGTCTGCCTGTATAGCTTACTCCCTACTTCAAGTCATAATCCTCTGTTGTGACATCACAGTCTGTTGCCATGAGAGTAACTGTGATGTCACAAGCAATGCATTATAACCTCAGGTGGGGAGAAAGTAACAGGAATAGATGAACTCTTCAGGAGCAGAGATCCTGTTTTCATGCAAATGACCTCAGAAATAAATAATGGGGAGGAAAAATACAGAACTAATGTGAAATATAAACTGAACTCTGCCTAAATATTATGTTTTGTTTAAGGCATCCTGAAGGCATCAGCTGCTCTTTAAATAACAATGGACACAGACCTGAACCCTGAGGGACACTGCTAATGACCCTCCTGGGTGTCGATAGCTCACCCCCTACCACCACCAGCTGTTGTCTTTCACTCATCCAATTCCCAATCCACCTCACCAACCTTTCTCCCACCCCTAAGTCAATTAGCTTGCCCAGCAGTCTCCCATGCAACACCGAGTCAAAAGCCTTACTGAAGTCCAAATATAGAACATCAACTGGCCTACCACCATCCAGAGACCATGTCACCCAATCAAAATATTCAACCACATTATTCTGACAAGATCTCCCCTTTGCAAAACCATGTTGCCTGACATTCTGAAGTCCACTTACCTCCAAGAACTCCACCAGCCTTTCCTTTACTATGCTTTCCAATAGTTTCCCCACTATGGACATCAGGCTAACTGGTCTATAGTTTTCCTGCTCATTTTTAGGTCCACTCTTATGGATGGGCACTACATGCGCCATTCTCCAGTCCAATGGTACACTTCCTGTTTGGAGGGAGGAGTTGAATAACTCAATCAGTAGTGCTGAAAGGACATCTGCCAGCTCTTTTAGAACTCTGGGGTGGATCCCATCCGGCCCTGGGGCTTTGTCTGTCCGTTATGACCTAAGGCCCTCCCACACTCTCTCACCACCGGTAGATTATCACATGCTAGTGACCCTCCCCCCACCCCTTCTCTTAACCACCCCTTGTGGAATTGGACCATCCTTTTCCTTTGTACAGGCCAGTAGAAGTACTTGTTTGGTACCACAGCCTGCTCCACTTCCTCTTCTTCCACCACCC
The DNA here is from genome assembly GCA_016271365.2 of Neoceratodus forsteri. Taxonomy (NCBI): domain Eukaryota; kingdom Metazoa; phylum Chordata; order Ceratodontiformes; family Ceratodontidae; genus Neoceratodus; species Neoceratodus forsteri. The sequence goes on from CM028137.1 coordinate 519,566,543, forward strand.
TCCCTCTTTTTTATCCTGGTGATCTGCCATTTACTCTTTTCTCTTCTCCCTGATATATCTAAACAATTCCATCTCCCCTCCCTGATCCCCTGTGCCAACCTTAGCTCTTTTGTTGCTTTGGCTGCCCTTAGCACCCTGCTCACCTACTTTGATTTCATAAAGTACTCTTCTCTGTCCTTCTTATTACAGGGTTTCTTGTACTTTTGGTAGGCTAGCCTTTTCTTCCTTACCCTCTCTTGAACATTCCGTGTTCACCAGCAGGGTTTCCTTGACCTCACACTCTTGCATTGGGAGTTAGTGCTGGTTTTAGTGGTCTCTAACAGGCCCACTTTCAAAATTCCCCACCTGCTATCCATGTCCATGTCTGCACATACGTTCTCTAAGTGACCTACCAAAATGGCTGCCATCACCCCAAAATCCACGCCCCATGAAATTCACTACCTTCATATTAGTATGATTTACCTCCCTCCCTAGGTCCAGGGAGAACCATACTGTTGAGTGATCACTTCCAGTGAGCGGGTCTACTACTACAACATTCTTTACCTGCTCACCATCTTAATCTTAAACGATTAATTCATGTTACTAGCAGAAATACATCTTTTACTACTTTGTTGTATACATGACTATATTAATGTCCTAAAAACCTTCAAGCTAAGTAAACTAAAAAGATTAACTGCAAAAAATAAATGCAACAAAAGAAAATACAGAAAATGCACATATACACAGAGGTGAAATCTTAAATTGTAATCTTATTAGAAGGGTTATTTTTTTGGGTGGGGGCACCCATATTAGTGGGCCAGTTTAGGATGATGGGTGTATTGTGTTCATTCTGAAATGTAAAACAGGGGTGTCAGCTTTTGGTAAATAAAGTGAGAATAAAACTGTACTATCACCATAAGGCCTGATTTCTGGAGAGACTTGGGGTCTACTGTTTACTGGCTTGTCTGGTGGGTGATTATGCTATGGAGGGCTGGCACATGTCACTCTCCAGCATCCCTTGTAGCTGAACAATGATCAGGACTTTGTATACCTCCCAAGACTGCTTCCCACTTTTCCATTGCCCAAGATTGGGTACCACAAGTCCACAATTCCACAATGCTACAGTAAGCAGGGGAAAAAACGGGAAAACAGAAGTATCTGCCATTCCCATAAAAGTCTGCAAGAGGTGGAAGGGGATGGTTTGTTTCACAGTGTACCTCTAATGTGTATCAAAACTTATGGCAAAGATTTTTTTAAATAAAATTAATATCTTAAAGCAGGCTAACAAAAATCTAGTAGTCACTGGCAACTTAAAAAGTATCAGTGGCCAGTAAATATAATGCTTAGGTGGCCATATGGCAATTAGGTTTGGTTGCCTTCCCTGTACAGTTGAATGAAATGGCCACCATTACTTTAACCACTAAAACATTTAGTCTAGTGGCCACATGGCTACCAGTCTTGAAGCGATTCTTCAGACTCTCCTTTAGGAAAGTTGCCGGCAAACAAATCAAGGTTAGTTGGCACTCACCATTAACAAGAAAGGAGAAAATGTCCAGCTCATAATTATATTTTTTGTAGACCGATGATAGGCCTCAGTGCCTCATGAAGGTTGTCTGTAACACAGAGGGCCACCCACACTTGCACAGACATGAGTAGATGGCTTGTTGTGTGAGAGTTTGAGCAGGCTTCTTTTTGTGTCTCCTTCCCAACCTTGATGAGGTACAGATGGCGCTTGTGAATCTATCAGATTATAACTGTGAGCCAGGAATTTCTAGGAAATATCTAATGAGTTACCTCTAATGAATCATTAAAAACATTTCAGCCTTGTGCTGGAGTATCAGTCATGGCACTTGGTTAATAGAGTGAACTCAGAAGGAAGTGAAGGCATGATGAGAAAAGACTTGAGCAATTCCTCCACTGTTATGTTAAATCTTCTCTTTATTTTATCATTTCATAGATAACACAGTCTCTGACTTTCTTTTCTAATCTTATCTGCAAAGAGATGTCTTTATCCAGGAGATGCGGATAAATTAGACTTTTTTTCAGTTTTCCCTTGGGACTTTGATAATCGCTGTAATACTTTTAGCTCCTGAAAGTCAATGGCAAAACAAAGCTGATAACAAAGCAAGCAGAAAATGAAAAAAATTCCTATTAAATTCTGAAATGCGATAACCACTCCCCCATGTATTTGAATAAATGGTTTAGACATTACGTTTTCAAGAGGCAGTATGCAGAAAAAGCAGTTTATAGAATGAGCCATAAGTCAGATCTTAACACAAACCCAAGGGAAAAAAAAGTCTAAATTGTTTGGTTTCTTTGTGTCTCTGTCTCATTCAACTCTATGCATGCACTTTTTAGCACCCTGTGTTCAAAGTATGCAGGAAAAAAAAAACACTGTGCCTCTAGGGCTTACAGTTATGGAAAGATAGATGGACGTCTGTCACAGGAGTCCTCTTCTGCTTATATTAAAGAATTCGCCTTTTCATCTGAAATCCATTTTTCATTAAAAACACATAACTGGATGACTCTGTCATGCTGTGGGGAAACACTCAGGCATGCTGATAACCATGCTCTGAGCCAGGCAAATCAGTGGTGGAAGGAAGCAGGGAGGGTTCAGAGCATCTGATGGACACTCTCCTCCTGGAGGGAGAGGGTGTTCACTACACTGTTGCCACAGCAATTGCTGGTGGTGGGGATCAGAGGTACCTCAAAGGTGGGTGTGACCACATGCAGTCTAGCACCTCCCCAGGCCAGCCGCAAATGTGTGCCAGATTCGGGAGGAGGTGGGGAGAAAAAGAGGTGGAAACTAGACTTCCGGTGATGTCACCATGCTATGCAGTAGCTCAAGTGTGTAGCTCCCATCACCTCCACAAATAAATTAAATATTTTGCGCAATCTGCTCATTGGGAGATTACGTTTTGGTGACTGCTAGAACAAAGCATGATGGCGATCAGAAATAAGCTATGTTCGGGAGCCAGAGGGAACTTTAAACAACAGAAGCTAACTTTAACTTCTTGGGCTCCCACTAGAGGCAATGCATCCATGAGGCCTCCGGAGGATACCGACCCAGAGTAAGGGAGTGACTCCAAGAAAGAAGAAGAGGAGTTTACTATCATCTCTGATCAACTCTGCAGGGAGCTCCACCGGCTAAGTAATGCCCTAGGTGTAATCTGAGGAGATGTGGCTGATAATAAAAACAAAATAAAGCTGCACAACATCCAATTACAAGAAATGGAGAAGCAGCTTACTGATTGTCTGGAATCTCTAGATCTTCATAATGGTGCAATTCTGCAACTCCATGATCACTCTCAAGCCCTGATACACAAAATTGAAGATTTAGAAAATCGTTCATGCAGAATCAACTTTTTTTTTCCTTCTAACAATCCTGGAAATAAATCTTCAGCTGTGCCCAGAGAAATGGATTAAAAGTTCATGGGCTGCCTCCCCGGTGTGTGATGGTCCACAGCAAAGTTTCTCAACAAGAATGGGGGTTGGGGTGTAAATAACAAACTGGACAGAGTCCCAAAGTTCACTGCGTTACTTTAAATTTTATTCAGTAGTCTTCATTCACCCTATGTTCTCAATGTTTCACCTGATATTCAGGCTTCATCAGGAGAATGGCCTTTTAATTCCACATTTACATTAAGTATTTTGTCCCTGTTCATACAAACTTGCAAGAAATAATAATTTGATACCAGGAATCCATATCACTGGACTTAGAAAATGTCTCACTTCTCACAAACTGCTTAATTCTCTCACATTCCATCAAGTGAAATTTAAATTGAAAACAATTCCTAAAGAAATGTAAAAAAAAATACTTATTAAGCAAGTATTTAATGACAAGGCCTTTCCTTTAGTTCATCTGAATAATTTCTCTTCATATACGCAGAATCAACATCAGACTGCATGGACGTCCGGAGCATACGGTGTTGGGCAATACTGCTGAATTCATTAACAGTCTGCTGTGTGAGGTGCTTAACCAGGATAAAGATACTCTTCCAAACATAATCTGAGCCCATCGGGCTCTTGCAGGTCCAACGAAAGATCTGAAAGTCAGGCCCTGCTCCATGATTATTGCCTTTTTGGACTATCGTACTAAGGAAACGGTGCGGCAAAAAGCCTGGTCCATGAAGGAGATTGTTTTTGGGGACACTAAATAGCTTTTTTCTCTCTCTTTCAACATTCCCCCTGCCCTGACTGGGCGCTCTGCCTTGTGGTGCAGCTCCTGAAGCTGCCACCCACTCCACTCCCATGCCGGCTCTCCCAGCCAGCCCTTTCAAATTCTCCCCCTGCCCTGACCAGGTGCTCTGCCTTGCAATGTGGCTCCTGAATCTGCCACCTGCATCCACACTGACTTGCCCAACCAACCCTTTCAGCTCCCCCACTGCCCTGACCAGGTGCTCTGCCTTGTGGCGTGACTCCTGAAGCTGCAGCCCGCCTCCACACCGGCTCGCCCAGCCATCCCTTTCGGGTACACCTCCTGTGAGCTCCAGATTTAGAATTTTGGTACTCACTATTCAGCTGCCAGTGATTGGCCCACTCCTGCCAATAAGCTGCTCCACAGCTTATTTTTTCAAATTGGACTGAAGCTATTTTTATTTGGACTGCACTCTGCTATATTCAAACTGTAGCTCTGTTGAAATACAAGTACTGCTGCTAAAAGAGCACTGTAGCTGCTCAAATTGGCTCACCACTGTGGCTTGCTATTTTCTGTCATTTGGACATTCAGTGTTGAAATCAGTCCCTGCTAATTAGCCCTGCTGTAGGTTATTGCTTGACTGAACAGCAACTCACATTTTCCAAGCTATTTTTGTTGTTGCTGCTTGTAATATGGCTGTAATTAATTGCTATCTGCTTTAGTTGCTATTGCTAGCTATTTAATCTGCTTTAATTAATTGTTATCTGCTTAGTTGCTATTGTCAGCTATTTAATCTTCAGCTTTAGTGAGTTGTTTTATTTATGTTCTGCTGTGCTACCCTTTCTCTGTTTAACTTAATTCTTGCCTTAATTTGCCTTAATTTTCCATTTCTCCCCATAGCTCCTCTCAGTCGCCATCCCCCAACCCCCGAATACCCCTTCATAGATGCATAGATACATAGACAATGTTGGCAGATAAAGGCCCATGGCCCACCCAGTCTGCCCATTTGAGTTTGTAAGTTCACTTTACATTTTTCTAGAAGTCTATTGCCCCTTACTCCTGATCTCCAGAATTTCCTTATGACTATCCCAATGCATCCTTAAATCCCATGATTGTTTCAGGCCCCCCACTTCCTCTGGCAGGGTGTTCCATTTGTCCACCACCCTTTCTGTGAAGAAATTCTTCCTCACATTTCCTCTGAATCACTCTCACTATGATTTCTCTTATTTTGACATTCAGTGTTGAAATCAATCCCTGTTAATTAGCCCTGCTGTAGTTTATTGCTTGACCAGAACAACTCAGATTTTCTCCCCCCCCCACCCCAACACTCTTTAATGGTATTTCTGTCTTGGTCGCTGCCCAGCAGACTAACTGTCAATTGGATCCAACTGTAGGAAGTGTGTTCCCCTTAAAGTGCCTACTCCTTCCAGCTGCTAAATTTCTATTTACTACCCTTTACCTCGTTTCGCTTCCACTTTTGCTCCTTTTATTAATTATTAAGGTAGCCCAATCTACCTATCTGAGCTACAACTCCAGTTAGAGCTCACTCAGTGCCTCTGTCTCACTGTATACCTCGCTACACTAGTCTTTTTTAATTAATATTTCTTATCTTTCTATCTCTCTCTCTCTCTCTCTCTCTCACCCTCCTCCTGCTTGTAACCTGATTTCTATCATGCTGCTAACTCTGTCTTGCTCTCTCCTATTTTTCATACCTGCCTCCCTCCTCTGATCCTCCCAGTCACTCAACCACCCCACTACCCCTTCATACCTCTTTCGGCTATCTGTTCCCTTACTCTCTCATGCTTCAACCTCCGCACCCTTCCATCTATTCTGGTCCCATTTCACGTTCCTACCCAGCTTCTCACTTTTCCCACTGCTCAGTGTCAGTGCTATACTTTGACTACTCAAAAATTATGTCTCCTCCCCTCGCTCTTACCTTACCTTACTAAATCACAATTTCTAACAGCCCATCCTTGGTACAAGAGCACTAAGTTTCGCTATCTTATCATTACCCTTCTGTTATTAGCCTCTGGTGACATGAATACCAACCCTGGCCCTCATTCCCACTCACCCTCAGCCCTCCCTCGTGATCTTAAAATCTGCCAACTAAACATAAGAAGCCTCCTCCCCAAAATTGACTTATTGTTACCACTCACAGCTTCACTTGCTTCTGATGTGCTAATACTTATGGAGTCATGGCTCAATGCTAAAAATTCCAGACTCATCTATTGCTATTCCTGGTTTTACCCTTACTAGACAAGACCGTGCTGGAAGAGGGGGAGATGTGGCAATGTACATCTCCTCCTCTATCCAATATAGTACTAAACTATCTATGTCTCTCCCTTTGGCTTAACGAGATGCTTATTATTAGACTCTTTCCCTGTACTCATCTTTGTAGCGGGTGTATATTGCTGTTCTGGCCTCATTGCTGCCACCACCTTTCAGATTCCTTAAGTGATCATCACATGGTTTATTTAGTCTGTAAAATCCACAGACCAAAAGACCCTCACAAAATCTTGCAAATCTTGCAAACCAGATCCTATACATCTCTTGACCTATCCCCCCTTACTCGACCTTGCTCACACTGATTGGTCACCTATCTCCTCAGCTAACTCAGTGGATGATGCCCTGGTATGCTTCAGCAATAACTTTCTTCTTATCTGGAATATTTACACCTCTATCAGACATTCCACGGTGCATGGTAATCACCTTTTCTGGGTCTCTCTAGAACTGCTGGCCTGCCAACGTGCTTGTGATAAGGCCTGGAGAGCTCATAAAGTCTCTCAGTTGCTTAGAAACCTCCAACTGTACCGCACACTTTGTAACTCCTGCACCAAGGGTATTAGGCTGGCTAAAGCTGAATACTTTCATTCTACTTTCCAGGCTAACATAAACAAACCCTCAAAATTCTGGAAAGTCGTACATGCCTTGTTCTCCCCCCTTCTACTCCTTCTTTTCCACTCCTTAAGTCTTATGGTTCTTTAATATCAGACCCCAAGTCTGTAGCCTCTGAATTTAACACCTACTTCACTTCCTGCACTTCTGCCCTCCTCTCTCTCCTCCCCACTCCTCCCCTTCATCCCATAACAGCCCTACCTTTAAGCATGACTCCTTCTCCTTCTCACAAGTCTCCCCTGCTGACATCTTAGCAGCCCTCCAAGTGATCAACCCCTCTAAAGGCAGCTCTTCAGATGGGCTTGATCCTAAACTACTATTCTTATCTGCTCCAGCAATCTCCTCCCTGCTAGCAAATCTACTAAATCTATCTTTCTCATCTGCCTCTGTACCAACCACCTGGAAATATGTAATTGTCCTCCCTCTACCTAAGGGTGATGACGCCACTTCTCCTGCCAACTATTGCCTTATTTCTTTCCTCCCTTACCTGGCTAAATTACAGGAGCACTTGGTCCTCTCTCAACTCACTGTCTTTCTCTCAGAATCCTCCTTCTTCACACCTTACCAATCTGGATTTAGGAAGGATCACTCTACCACCACCTCCCTGCTTAGGCTCACCGACTCCATCTTCTCAGAGATGGACCGTGGTCTAATCACCTCAGCTACCTTTGTTGACCTTGCTAAGGCCTTCAGCACTGTCTCCCACTCTCTCCTTCTAGACAACCTAACTGTGGCAGACCTATCAAACTCTGCGGTAAAATGGTTCAGTGTATACCTCTCTGGTAGGACTCAGTCAAAATAGCTGACTCTTTCCTCACTTCTCCTGATTAATATAGGCGTGCCGCAAGGTTCAGTGTTAGGGCCTGTTCTTTTCTCTATCTTCCTAAATGACCTTCCTATGGTATGCACCACATCCTCTATCCACATGTATGCCGATGACACGGTGTTGTTTACTTCAGGCCAGTCATCTGTTGATATTGCTACCAGACTCCACGCTGACTTTTATAAAGTTCAACACTGGCTTAGCTCACATCATCTCTTCCTAAATGCCAAGAAGACCATCTCCATGACCTTTGGCACCAGGTAGAGACTCTCAAGGCTCCTCACCCCATTTCCACACCCTTGATGGGACTACACTAGAGGACTCCACCTCTTTTTGGTACCTTGGTGTTTGGCTTGACCAGCAACTAAACATTTATGTTCATGTAGCCACCATTCTGAAAAAACTACGCCCCAAGCTAAGTGCCCTGTACAGGAACTGTAGTTGCATATCTCTTCTGGTAAGGCATGAACTAGTTCAGAAAATGATCATCCCCATTTTTGACTACTGTGACATATAGTACAAGTCATATTAAACTGTTCCACCAATGAGTTGGTTTAGCATTGTTTTTTACCGTTGGTAATGCATTGGCAACTCATACTGCATTGTTTTGCAATGCTCAACCAGCTCACGAGCAATGTTTGCGCAATGTTTTTGCAGGTCAGTTGGAAAGCATTTGAAGTCCAGTCACAATGAAATGAAAAGCTGCATTTCAACTCTTAAGAAACAATTTGTGCAGGATTTTGTGCTGGCTCCAGCAACACTTATGCAGCTCAATCAGAAATGCTAAAACAGCTCATTGGAGGAACAGTTTAATGTGACTTGTACTGTAGTTTACAGTGCCAATCCCAAGACCTCCTTGTCCAAGTTGGACACCATCTTTAACTCCTTCTGCTGCTTTGCCTCGGACTCTCCTCTCCATGCTCACCACTGTACCCTATATCACTCCCTAGCCTTTCCCTCACTTGACAATCGACACTTCTCCCATATCGCCAAATTTGTGTCCAAATTTTGGCACGGCTCTCTCCCACCCTATCTCTCCTCCTCTATTAGTATCCTTCTCCCCTCCTCCCACTCCTTCAGATCTCAGAACACATGTACCCTGTCCATCCCCCACCACTCAACTTCAGCAGGCCAATCAGCTTTCTTGTACTGTTTCCCTAAACTCTGGAACCAACTGCCTCCTCAAATTAGGCACTCCTCCAGCCCCCACTCCCTCTCTTCCTCCCTGCTCAATTTCTTTTCTCCAAACTGTTCCTGCTTGTAATTTATTCTATTCTCCCTCAGCCCTCTTGTTCCTTCTTCTTCTGCTTGTACTCCGTCCTCTCCACCATCACCTGACTATGTATTTCTATACTAACTGTGAATCCTGTATATGCTAGCACTTCGGCTTAGTCAGCTCTTATCATAAATAGTACTTAATGTCATTTTAAAATCCTGTTCTTTGTCAGTGTACTCGTACCCTTAATTTGCTTGCTAAATCTGTTATTGCAATTGTTGTACTGCTCTGTAATGCATTGTACTGTAATTTGTCCCTCCTATCCCCTTCCCCCAGCATGCACCAGGAGATGAGCAATTGTATTTGTTCAGTGTGCCTTTACTGATGAAACTTTGCAATAAATAAAAAAAAAATAAAACACTAGACTGTTTATTGACTCTGATTATGCCTCTACCACGATGGCCAATAGAAAGCTTTGGTTCCCTGTTGTAACAGTGCTCCACAGCAAAGGTCTTAAGGCATGTGTGGATTTCCCCTGCCTGGCTTTGGATAATGTCAGATAAAGGAGTTAAACTTTTTGACACTATTGTTGAAGCTAAGAAATATATGGCTTCTCTAGAAGTGCTGGTAGATGACCTTATCAACCCATCACTGATTAAAAACATAGAGAAGAGGCATGGCAGATGGCTGGAGGGTGCTATGCCTTTAAGATTAAGCCTGGTAAACAAGCTGACCACCCTGACTCAAGCCCTAGGTTGAAAATGCAAACACTAAAGAAGTGGGCCACTCATAGCCAGACAATGGCATCTTCATCTCAACAGCCACCTGACTGAACTGTTGAAAGCTGGCTGTCAGAGAGAGAGCATGTAGAGGAGTAACTTGCTTTCATACTTGAGCCTGGCACGAACTTTGCAGGTTGGACAGTTATTCTTGGACAGCCATTTGGCTGTTGGGTTGTGAAGTGACTGAGGGTTTCAAAGGTTACTTTGTCATAGTATTACCTTTAATCGATCTGTTATCTTACTATAGCCTGGATCAAGCTTACTTGTTTATCATTATAGTGGGTGGGACCCTGGCATCCTTCTCAAGCTATGAAAGTTAAAATGAGATTTATGGTAATAAGTTTTTTGTCTACAGACATATCAGACTGATTTATTGACATTCATGACCATGAGGGGTTATATGTGTGGTCTCCGTAATAATCCTCTCTATGATGCCCTCTATCCTTTTTTTTCGTAGAAATTTCGAGTTACAGTGGAGGGGCTCAGATTACTACTGGTGAAGCTCCCAAGACATGGTGGAGCTCTGAGGGAGGTATATGAGTAGTGTTGTTAAAAATGCACAAGGGTTTTTATTCTGAGGGTATGGCGAGGTGGTCCTCGAAGCCTCTTGCATCTTTCTATGTAATCTATCCCCCTAGCCCTCCCGTGCTTGTGGGTGGTGGGTTCTGGGGAATTATTTGGAAGAGGCAGAGTCTGTGATGTGCAACTGGGGGATGGTCCTGGTCTGGTGGGGACCTTTTGCAACTGTTTCATGATTGGGCCCCTGGACTGGGCCGAGTTCCCCTCAATTTGTCTGCGAGGTTATTTAGTATACTGTGGAGCTGGGGGAAATGGTATGACACATGTGAAACAACAAATGTTGCCTAAGACCCTCTCTTTTGGGGCTCAGCAGCAGGGTGCATGATATGTTCCTACACCTCCCACCTCCATCAAGCATCTAGAATGTGATGGGAGCTTTGTGGCTCCTTTTAAGGAGTTTATCTACATGCTGTTAACTCAGTACTGTTATTGGGTTTTGTTAAAGTTATTTTTTGCTGTTGGCTTCATTTATTGCCTTTTAATAGTTTATGCCCTTGTACTTTGGACATTTAGTTTGGCTGTGTGTCCTTCTCCTTCCTATCCCCTTCCCGATGTTGTGCCTAGGGAAGTGAGGGAAAGAGTTGCTGGTTTGGGTACTATCAGGGTTCCCAGGAAGCAGGGGGACCTGGTATTTAACAATGGATAGTTTAAACAGTATCACTTACAACATTAGAGGCTGAATAGCCCTATTAAGAGGGCTAGATTCCTCCTGGAACTGAACAAGATGGGTACCCATATAGCCCTCTTGCAGGAAACTCATCTCACTGAGAGTTAACACAATAAACTTTGCCATCGGTGGGTAGGCTTAGTTTATTTCTCCTCTTACCAGGCCTAACCTCTCCGGAGGGGCACAGCTATCTTAATTCATAAGGCCTGCCTCTTGCAGGTTGAGTCAGTGGACTCTGACCTGGAGGGCAGGTACATGAAACTCCTGGCCACTTATAGAGATGTTCCTTGCACCATGCTCTGTATGTATGCCCCAAATGATGATAGGGAAGTGTCCCACATTTTTAAAAAGCTTTTTTTGGAAGTTATTTCTACTTTAGACCATCTCTACATCCTGGGAGGGGATTTTAATACTATTCTGTACTATTCAGGGATTTGGCAGTTGAAATTCAATGCAAAGAAGTGCAAGATAATGCATATGGGGCACAAAAACTCTGGCACAATATATCAGTTGGGGGGTGAGGATATAGCATGCACCAAGCAGGAAAGGGATCTTGGGGTTATCATCTCTGATGACCTCAAGGTAGGGAAACGGTGTGACAAGGCAGCAGGTAAAGCAAATAGGATGCTGGGATGCATAGGCAGGGGCATCACCAGCAGGAAAACGGAGGTCATAATTCCACTATACAAGACACTAGTGAGGCCCCACATGAAGTACAATGTACAGTTCTGGAGACCTTACCTATGTAAGGACATAGACAGGGTAGAGAAGGTTCAGAGGAGGGCAACAAAGATGGTACATGGATTGCATCACAAGTCCTGTGAGGACAGGTTGAAGGAACTGAATATGTACTCCCTGGAGGAGAGGAGGGAGAGAGGGGATATGATAGAGACATACAAGTATCTTACAGGGAGGAACAGGGTTCAGGAATACACTATTTTTAAGCGAAAAAGATGTTCCAGGACTAGAGGGCATGGGATGAAGTTGGAGGGAGGATGATTCAGAGGAAACATGAGGGCTAGGAAAACATAAACTGAACTTACAAGCTCAAATGGGCAGACTGGGTGGGCCATAGGCCTTATCTGCCGACACTGTCTATGTATCTATGTCTCCCACTCTGGTCAAACGGGGAGGGGGACATTAAAGGCAAGGATAGGGGCTACTGGATCCACCCTAAATAAATTGAGTCAGACTTTAGGACTGTCAGATATCTGGAGAGGGGTCAATGGTCAACAGAGGGATTATTCATATTATTCAGAGAGGCATAATTGTTATACTAGGATTGATTTCGTATTCATATCCGAGGAGTGGGCCTATGCATCTCCCTCATGTTAGATTCTACCACACTTGCTGTCTGATCATACCCCAGTGAAATTGGTTATGGAATTAGCCCCTTCCATGCAGAATTCCCATTGGCGGCTTAATGTAGGCCTACTTAATAACCCTGAGTTCAAAGACCTGATAGACTTTACTATCAGAACTTACCTACTCAACAACCCAGTGGGTGTCACCTCTCATGCAGTCCACTGGGACATGCTAAAGGCTGTCCTTTAGTGAGGTCACTATTAAGTTTGCCTCTGCCTCTAAGCAATGAAGAGAGTGGAAGAGACAAGAATTGCAATCTGATATTGTGGACCTTAAATTTCAACATAAGATTACCTTGAACCCCACAGTTAAGCAGGACCTGGAGGAGGAAAAAGGCATCTTTAGGGGCCTTGTTAACCTCTCAATTAGAGGGTTCCTATAGAAGAGTCCACAAAACTTATTATGAAAATGGTAACCTGGCAGGGCAATTGTTGGTAGTTACCCTGTGGCAGCAACAGAGGAGTAGATTAGTGTTACATCTTGCTGACCCAACTTGGTGAAAGCCAAGACAAGTCACCCTGAGGAAATCAGTAAAATCTTTGCTAGATACTATGAATCATTATAAACACAAGAGGAGATCCTAGACTTTCAGTTAAGAGTTTCCCTGTTCTTCGAGGGCCTTGAGATCAAATCTCTTTTTAGGACTGTGGCTGAACAACTATATCAAACAGTTACCCTCGAGGAGCTGTGGAGCCAGGTGGCCCATTTGAAGAATGACAAATCCCCGGGGCTCAACGGGTTTCCGTCAGAGTTCTACAAAACCCTCACAGACCTTCTCCTCTCAGTTCTGCTGCCTGTCTGCCAGGAGATTATGGAAGGGTGGGGGGGGTGCCAGATTCCTGGCAGTTAGCTCAAATTACAGTACATTATAAGGTGGGTCTTCTTAATGTATTTTTTTATTAAATGTGGATTTGAAGCTCTTTACAGGCCTATTGGTGCAAAGACTTCAAGCCCATATCACTAACTTGGTGCATGAAGATCAAATGGGGTTTATTCCAGGCAGGTACATTGCCAATAACATTCATCGATTATTAAATATCATCTCATCCCAAAAGTCCCAGAAATTATTTCAGATTGCTGTTTCCATGAATGCAGATAAAGCAGTTAATAGGATTCATTGGCAGTTTTTAAAAGCATCCATGGACAAAATGCAATTCGGCCCCAAATTTCTACAAGATCTTTTTCAACTGTATAAAAGCTGTAGGGCATTGGTACAGGTAAATGGCATCAGCTCTGCACTCTTCCCTTTGTATTGTGGAACTCGCCAGGGCTGTCCCTTGTCTCCCCTGATGTTTGCCTTGTGTTTGGAGTTGCTGGCATCAAAGGTTGCAGTTCTTTGGCATGATCTCAGGGTACAAGATACATTTTTCTAAATCTGAGGCCCTAGTGATCTGTGGTACCTGCCCTCGTCACTTTAGGAAGTCCTTCCCCTTCCAGTGGGCTCCCAGAGATCAGATCTGGTACCTGGGCATCCAGATCTCTATGGATCTCTCAAAGTTGTTTTCTTTAAACTATGGGAAGTTATTTGAGACTTTGGAGTGGGATCTGGCTCAATGGCGCTTGCTGCCCCTCACCCTAGTGGAGAGAGTGGATGTAGTTAAAATGAATGTGCTGCCACGTTTTCTTTTTTATTTCAGTGTCTTTCAATATGATGCCCCCTCACTTTTTGGAACAAATTAAACAAGGCTATACAGCAATTCCTGTGGCAACACAAGAGACCCCGAGTTGCATGACGCTTATTACACCTTCCTAAAAAGGAGGGGGGTCTGGCCTTTCCAAACTTCCAATTGTATTACTTGGCAGCAAAGATGATGGCAGTTCTCTCCTGGGCCAAACAAAGGGTGTCTTCACAGTGGTACCACATGGAGAAAGCTACCTCTTTATGCTATTCACTTTAACTTTAACAATGGTCACCCCAGATTACATGAAAAAATTCCCAAATAGATGGGTTAGACATTGGCCTAAATATCCTTTCTAAGTTATGGAAACTGACAGAGATCCCTGTAGGAGTAGGGCCATTTTCCCTTATATGATATGACCCTGACTTTTTCCCTCCCACCTGTGACCCAGGCTGTGCCAGGTGGGAAATGCAGGGGATTACTGATAGAACAGGATGAGTGTATTACATTTCAAAGGGCAAAGGGAAAGTTTAATAAGTGTAACTCACAATTCCTTTGGTACATGCAAGTTAGGCATTTTATTACTTCTTAATCCCTGGGAGACATATCTCAGAAATATATATATATATATATATATATATAGATAGATATATATATATATATATATCTGTATATATGTATACAAACTGTTATTGCAGTCAGACGGAGATTCTTTGCATACTCATAGGTTGGCATGGGAGCGGGAGGCCAACACGTCAATCAATGAAGCTGATTGGAATCATAGGCAGAAACACGGATGGAAGGTTACCTCCTCCCCAGTGTGGCAGGAGCTTTTTTGGAAAGTTTTAATCAGATTTTTTCACACCCCAACTATTATGTAGCATTATAGTGCTACTAAAATGGCAGCTTGCTCAGGGGCTTGTGGTCACATAGGGAGCCATTGGCATATCTTTTGGGGTTGCCCATGGTTGACCTCTTTTTGCAAGGACTAGCAAGACACAGTGAGTGCCATTATGGGGTTCTCATTCCACTTACATTAGAGGATTGGATCCTGGGAATTCCCACAGTGACACATCAGAGGGGAGAGATTCGGAAAGTTTTATTACTTTTAATAGTGGTAGCACTGAAATGCATTATGGGCAAATGGCTCCAGCCAGAGCCCCCCCCCCCATGATGGGAGAATGGGTGTGAAGGGGGAAGGATGTGCTTGTCAAGGAAGCTTTAACAGCTAAACTCTGGCTTCAATTTGATAAGCATGAAGGAAGATCGAGAGGATGGGAAGTCTGGAGGTTAAAGGAGTCGGAAGGGGTGGTTCCTTTGTGGGGGGGAGGTGGGTTTGGGAGTGGACCGGCTAGGAATTACATATTAAGGGATTCTTTTTTTACTTCCCTAAAGGAGGATGTTCTCCATCCGGCTGAATATAAGGAGGAGAGACGAGTTCGCACTGAAGTTTAGTGGGTGTGTGTGCCTTGCAGCCTACTGACTTTTTTTATAATGAGCTAGCGTAAATAAATTGTGGGGAGGTGGGGAGTCGGACATGTGGCCCTTCAGTTAGGCTCTTGAGTTATGAGCCTTGATTTTTTTCTTCCGTTCTTTTTTATTTTTATTATTGTATACCAGAAAGTTGTTATAGCAAACTGGACCCCCTAACTGGGGGGAATATTAACTACTAAACCATAGTTTATGGCAGCTTACAGGACCATAGTTATATGTTTGCTAAAAATAGAAGTTATTCTGTTGTGAATTGTTATGTGAATGTTTCTATTTCATTATTCAATTGGTTCCTCTGTGATCTCTTATAAGGGAAGCTGCTGTATGGATATGTTCAATAAAGCTGAATTTAATAAAAAAAGTGGTGGAAACAGTAACAAAGAAATATATATTTATTTAAAATTTGGTGACTGAGATAGGTAGGACTCATTTCCAGGTGTGGCCTGGGGCAGGGGATACAGCAAGTAGTGAAAAAGCAATAACAAAGTGACAACAATAGGTGCAGGAACATGTTGTATAAAATCACAGTGTAAGTAATGGATTTCAAAGAAAAAACAAAAACAGTGTAAAAGTATACATGTACATTGATTATGGGGTAGCCAGATTGAGAACTAAGGGAGTGTGCCATCAATGTATGGCAAGGTATTTGTACATAAACATTGTGGTGTAAACTAAAGAATAATGTCTGTGCAGGTATGTGTTATGAGGATTTTTCACACACCCAAGGTGTGTGATAATCCATAAACCCCAAGAGCGAAGCTTGAGGGTTTGTGAGATTATCACACACCGAGGGTGTGTGAAAAATCCACATAACACAAATCTTGCACATGCATTATTTTTTATAATTGCAGGTGCAAGGGAGTCAGTGCCAGAGTATGTAATTGAAGGAGCTATACTGTTATTCGTCTGTTCAGTCCCCCACCCCTACACTGAAAAACACACACACACACACACACACACACACACACACACACACACACACTGTCTCTTCTTCTCCAAGATTTCTTAGCTTCACTCTCTTTTTTCCCCCACTGTGGAACTGCACCAAACAGCCACTGCCTGTTCGTGATAACACTGACGGTCTCCTGATGTCCTGCCCAAAATGCGGCACCAGACGGATCAACCAGATAGAGATTTTTTAAAACGTAAGGGCATGATCAACCAGATAAATATTTTCTACATTATCAGGACTCACAGGCAAATGATGTGTGTGGCAACAGCAACAGAGAGACTGCCACAATGTTTGTTGACTTGTTCGGTCTGCCCCATGCATGGAGTAAGAGACAATAAGCTGGCACGCTAAAGATGAGTGACAGCAAATGCTGAAATAGCCCATTCTATGGGGTATAACATCATTTGAAGCGTGGCTCTAGTCCGTGTGATAAAGGGGGACACCAGTAATTATATATAGATTACAGAGTACACTGGGTTGTAAGTTGTACAACAGAGTAGGCAAAAATGGGTAAAATAGGTAAAAGAGTTGGAGGGGGGTTGTATAGGACATGGACTGTTGTAATGTGGAGGGAAGAGGAAGAAGCCTCACTGCAGGTGGATTCTTTTGAGAAGTGTGTGTCAGTAAGAGTGGTTTAAGAGAGTGCAGGTAGGAAGAGAGAGAGAGATGGATTGGTAGAAGGAGGCTGTTCCACTGTGTAGGAAGTTGGATAGAGAAAGCAAACTGGCATGCTACAGACTCTCTGTGAGGGATATGAAAGAAACGAGCAGCAGATGAATGGAGGGAGTAGGAGGAGGTGATCGCAGAGCTAAGGAAAGAGGAGAGGTAAGTGGGAGTAGTGGCAAGACAGTATTTGACCATTAAGGAGGAACAGTGTGAGAGACGATGGACCTTGAGATAGGGGAAGAGAGATTAGCATATAGAGAGCAGTGATGCCCAGTCATGTGATATCTGCCTGAGGGGAAGTATCTCCCATTTTGCTGTCTCTCCTCTGCTCTGCTATTTTTGTAGTCACCTACTGCATAACGCTAATTTAATCTTCATTCTGCATCACTACTAACAATTATGCACCCTTAATTAGTTGCAGAGTGAAAAAAGTCTCCTGCCCCTGTTTCAATGGGGAAATTAAGAAAATTATGCTAAAAAGAGATAACCTATGGGCTATCGCAAGACGCACAAAATTCCAGGAGGATTGATCAGCCTTTAGGGCCTGCCATAATGCCTGTACTTAATTGGTTAGAAAAACCAAAGAATCTTATTACCTAAACATCCTTGAAGCAGCCAATGGAAATCCTGCAAAAATATGGCACACCTTTAAGCTCACGGAAGGTAGCACAACAGCCCCGTCCCTCCCTAACACTATTAGCTACCAGGGTACTCTTATTATCAGACAAAGATGTGATACTTGACAAACCTAATGAGCATTTTGCCACAGCAGGTCTTGCATTTGATTCTTCACAATCAGCTGCTTTACATCCATCTATTCTTCAGTCCCCTACATCTATCGCTAATCCCCCTTATGCTCCCTTCTCCTTCACGACCATAACATATAAACAGGTGGAAGACCAGCTCCTGAAGTTAGACTCAGAAAAGAATGCAGGGGCAGATAATATTGACTCCTTCTTTCTAAAGCTAGGCTATCACTTCCTTACTGCCTCTATCTCCCATTTATTTAACCTATTCCTAGCAGAAGGCATAGTACCCCAGGATTGGAAAGTGGTTCACCTAATATCACTCCTCAAAGTAGGTGACCCTAGTGACCTAAATAATTATAGGCCAATCTCTAGCTTGCCGACACTCTCTAAAATCCTCAAAAAACTGGTCAGCTCACAAGTCATAGAATTTCTAGATTTGCACCAACTGATAAACCCACTGCAGTCTGGCTTCCGACCACACCATAGCACTATTTTGGCACCCTCCAAAGTTACTTGTGATTGACTCAAGGCTATGGATAAAAAGCAAATCACCGGTGCTGTCTTTCTGGACCTAAGCAAGGCCTTCGACCCTGTGGATCACTCCCTTTTGCTCGAATGCCTTACAGAACTGGGACTAGATGCTATCATCGTGAGCTGGTTTTCCAGCTACCTGGAAAATAAGCAACAACGAAGCAAGATTAATGGAACCCTTTCCTCATTGCTCCCCCTCTTAAGAGGAGTCCCACAGGGCTCTGTCCTGGGCCCCCCTGTTGTTTCTCATATATGTCAGTAACTTTTGCAAATATATTATTGACTCCAGAATACATCACTTTGCAGATGACACAGTCCTGTATACCTCTAAGCCATCTTTTGAACAAGTCTGCTCTACACTTCAAACTGATTTCAACAAACTCCAGTGCAATCTACTTTTGTCCAAATTACTACTGAATGCCAGAAAGACCAAGACCACATTCTTTTACCCATCTACTCAACCCATACCCATTCCACCTAAGCCTATTGTCATGCTCCTTGGAGATACTCTTGAGGTGATAGATAAGTTCAGATATCTAGGTTTCATTCTTGATTTGCATTTGTCCTTCTCTGCCACGTCGAAATACTGTCAAAAAGCTAAAAATGAGACTAGGGTTCTTCTTCCAGAACAAATCTCTATTCTCATGGGACTCTAGAGCTAGGCTGGTCTAGGCCACCTTCATGCCCCTCCTTGATTATATCGATATCATTTATAATAGTTGTTCTAGCTCAAATCTCCGCATATTGGATATCCTATTTCACTGCACCATATGCTTTATTACAAATGTTTTAGCTAGAACTCACCATTGTTCATTGTACAAGGAGGTAAATTGGACTTCCCCAGCCACCAGGAGACTTACTCATATTTACATCTGGACATATAAAGCTCTATTAAATAAATTGCCCCCCCCCCATATTACATCAACCCTCCATCACCTACATAGTACTTATGGACTTGGAAATTGCAATTATATCTCCTTGGAAGTTTCCAATCTGTGCACTCGCTTTGGCAGAGCAGCCATGAGCTATGTTCTCCCCACAGTCTGGAATAAGCTCCAATCCTTACTTAAGCTCCAGAATTTAGTCCCGTTAACTGCATTCTAAAATCTCATTCATAATATTACCTCTGAATCCTGCAATTGTTTCTAATCCCCCCTCAAGCCACCATAATATCCTACACTTTATATGTCCCTCTTCTGGGATGATCCATGTGGACACTAGCACTTATTCTCTGGCATCCACTTCTCTTTGTGATCTACTTCACTACCTTTTTATTCTACCTTTTTATGTTTCCTTATGTTCTTACAAAGTTAATCTGAACTGATGCATTACTGTCATTGATTGTATATGTACTATTGTTATACTGTAATTATTCTCCTTGTTATTGTGTATTTTGTTGCTTGTGATGTATGTTGTGTAAGGGACATCCCTGCAAATGAGTTTGCTCAATGGATACTCATCCCTTCACAATAAACTGAACTGCCAGCTCGGTGCTGAGGGTTGAGGTGCTGGACGCCACACCTTGCGCCACGCCGGCAACACGTGTTCAGGAATGAGCACGGGCTACTTGGGGTCAGCAGGGGCAGAGAAAGATCAAGTGTCCCAAGGACTGCTCTCCTTCTCTGGGGAGGGGGGTATCCCAGCAGTTGGTGAACGCTTGCCCCCTAGCGGAGGCTGGGAGGCAGCTCACCAGTGATGAAGATGTGGGCAGAGGAGGGAGCAGACTCCTGGAGGAGCACACGTGGGAGCATGCACACTGCCTCCACTGGTGTCATTGCATGCTGCATCCCCTGAGGGACGAACACATAAAAACAGGAGTCCTCTGCCGCAAGGATAATGATTGTCCCCCTGCAGTGCTGCCAGGAAGATGCCTCCCTGGAATTGGATCCGGTTTGGTAGGTCGAAGATCCCCCCCACCCCCTCCCATGAAGGGTAAGTCATGGGGGCTGAAGAGGAGGGGCCTGATACCCAGGTCGGCATGGGGGGGGGGACTATAGAAGACACCGGCAGAGGACTCTAGGGGAGAAAAAGCACTAACAAAAAAAAAAAAACAATAAACTGAACTGAACTGAATTGAATCTTCATTCTGCATCACTAATTAACTGTGGATATCTTCATCATCTTTTTTGCCTGGAGTTCTTGGTTGTGGGATGGATGTGGACATGAAAAATCAGCTACCACATCATACGCCTCCCCCAACATCCAACAAAGAAAAGAACTCTAAATGGGCAAGACAGCAGGCCACTGAGGCTATGAAAAACCCTAGCACAGGACCAGTGCTAATGGAAGATAGGTGTCTTGAAGAAATGAAGCCTATTCAGTCTTCCTTGATAACCCTAACAGAGGAGCTACAAAAACTGCATACCTCGGTTGATTCCTTGGCAGTGCGAGTTTCTGACTCTGAACCACGGATTTTGTTTATGGAAGATTGGCGGGGTAAAATGGACCCTGAGGTGGTCTCACTCTGTCAAAGGCTACGGAAGGTGGAGGATAAATTGGAGGACCTCGAGGGGCACAGCAGGCGCAATGACTTAGTCTTGTTTGGATTGCTGGAGAAAGAAGATGGTAGTAATCCAGTCACTTTTGTTCAAAAGCTGTGTGAAAGAGTTGCAGACCTTTCCCTCAACGGCCTGGTTTATGTGGTTGAGAGAGTGCATTGCTTGCTGCGCCCCCATTCTGCCACCTAGCTCCCCTCCAAGGCCACTTATCTTTAAACTTAAACTATCTAGACAAGCAGCACATTTTGTTTATTTGTTTATTATTCAGGAACAACCTTTGAGTACAAACTCTTTTGCAAAGGTTCCACATCATGAATACAGAACAGACAACACATAAAAGCATTTCTTGACAAAATAATTAGTTTACAGGCAATTTTAGTAACAGTACATTGGTTCATTAGGCAACATATAAGATTACATTACCAACAAGGGTGTTTTAACAGCAATATAAAACCATCATTGCAGCCCCCGCGGGCCTTGTGTAGGGTTGCAGGTGAAAAGGAGGAAGGTACTTTGAAGGATGGGATGGGGGAGGGAGAGTAGAAGGGTGCTGTAGAATGATCAGGTGGGGGGGGGAAGGTGCCGAGGCAAAGAGAATGTGAGCAAGGAGCAGGGTGCAGAAATTTGGAGGGAGTAGTTGAGAGTTGAGTGAGATGAGGGATGAGATGGGGGCACCAGTGGGTGTACAGGGGAGGGATGGGTGGAGAAAAGAGGACAACAGCAGGAAAGGTGAGGTTAGGGGTCAGAGGGGCGACAAAGTGTGTGTGGGGGGATTGAGTAGAAAACAATAAGGGAAGGGACTGTCTCAGTTCAAACAATCACAAATGTTCAGAGTACTATTTTTGTCGGCTTCAACTGGCTTTAGGTAATCAGCTGGGAGTACAGAGCTTACTGTAGGTCTGTGAAGGCAGAGTTGAACTCTTCTGCAATGGTGTAGGGATTCATTGAGTTTGAGCCGTTAATATTAAGCACAAGAGGTTGTATTTTGTCTTCCTTTCCAGTGAGTTCCTTTATCTTATCCCAGACCCACCTCCCATCACCCCAATTCATTTCTAACTGATCTCTGCAGTAATTGGCCTTGGCACACTGGATAAGGTGGGTGCATTTGTCTCTTGCAGTCCTGTATCTCTGTAGGTCATTATATTCCCCAGAGGCCCTAGCTCTACACCAGAGGTTATCCCTTTCCCTCATGAGATCCAAGAGATCGCTAGTAATCCATCCATTATTGTAACCTCGGGATTTCCTTACTTTGACCAGAGCGAATTTGTCGCAGACCATGTTGAACTTATCAATAAAGTATTGGAGCACTTTATCAAGATCATTTAGTATCTCTAAGGGTGACCAATCTATATCTGAGAGAACTGCTTTGAATGCAGTTAGCTGCCTTTTTCTCAGAATTCTGCTTTTCACCATGATCAGAGGAGCTTTCTTGAATTTATTAGACCACAGGCAGGTGATGGGGAGTGATCGCTTAGAGAGTCAGGAAGCACTGAGACCTCAGATATCTTTTCTGGTGAGCTTGCAAGGAGCCAATCAAGAAGCGAGTGCTTATCTGACTTATGGTTCATTCTAGTGGGCTCACTAACTAGTTGCATGAGATAGAAGCTTGCCACTATATCCTTCAGGTGGGACGATTCACTACAGAGCCAGTTTAAGTTGAAATCCCCTGTAACAACAAGCTCACAGTTCTTGCCAATGCCAGCTACGGTCCTGAGAATTTTGTTTTAGCCCTCCTTGGCCTTCTTAGGTGGGAGGTAGACACAGGCAATGATGAGGGATTTATTGTGAGCCCCGAACAGGAATCTTACTGTGAGGATCTCGTGATCGTCTGCACTGGCCGAGATGGGGCACACAACTCCTTTCAGAGTGTCCCTGATATAAATAAGACAACTCCCACCCCTTCTCCCTTTCCTGTCACACCTAAAAGACTTGTACCCAGATAGCCATATCTCACATCCTTAACCCTGGTAGATAGCCACGACTCAGTCAGGAAAATAATGTCTGGGTTGTGCAAGGAAGCCCATGCCTGAGGTTGCACCATCTTAGGGAGTAAGCTACAGATATTCAAAACTGCTAATTTTAACCCATTGCACTTAGTTCCATTATTAACTACCCTGCCCTGGGGGCTAGGATTTGGGTGTACATTGCCAGATAAGAGGAGGAGCAGTACTAAGACCTTTCTGGTGGAGACATTATGGAGGATGAGGGATTTGCACTCCTCAATCTGAGTTTGCCAAAAATATAATTGTGGAAATTTAATGTACACAGTAGATAGTAGGAAAGGAACCGTGCGAGCCATGGCTAGTGCAGAGATTAGGCATTCCAGAGGAATTAGGAATGCCTGTTCTTGGAGACATTTGCCTGATGAAATGGTGATTGCTAGAGCCTCCAGTTGTCCGTAACTAGCAAGGATAGGGTAGAAGGAGTCTGGAGGTAGTTGGGCAGTGTTAAACCCAACTAGGCTTACACATTGTAGTAGTGACAATAGTAAGATTAAGGTGGTGCATGACATTTTCACAGGCTTCTAACTGGATTTGGGAGCAGCCAGTATAAGGGTATGCATTCCTGGATGTAGAGGCCTGGCAAGTGAGAGGTCAGAAGGTGCACTCCTGTAGCACTGTTTAAGTACTTGGGGTGTTAACTTGGTGACTGTCAAGCCTACACGAAGACCTGCTAAATGTTATTTGATGATTGAGAGGGTCACTAATCAGCCCAGTTCTTTTATGCTCATTTTTTATGGCTTAGCAGGGAGCTGGAGTCCACAAGATTATCTGGCGCAACAGGGCACTGGAAACCATGAGATTATATGGCACAACAGAGAATCAGTGTGTGGCACTTTAAAAGAATTGTTAAACCAGAGGTAGAATTGAGACCCTGCAATTAACCACCTGTTACTTTAAGTGGTGGTGAGAGAATGAGACCAGCCAGAGGGCAGATACCTAGTGGGGGGGGGGAGAAAGGCATTTAAAAAAGGTTGGGGCCGGGGAGAGTGGGTGGGAAAAAAAATTAGAGCAAGTAGGCTGAGACAGAAGCCATGAAAAGCATACAGAAAGCAGTTCAAATTGAAAATTTAGCTGCCAGTGCTCAGTAACCCATGGGGAGCAAGCAGTAGCAAGATCCAACCAATGGCGAGCCGAGTTCAGTACGGAGCAGTCAATATAATCAGCAGCACTATAACCGGGCTGTCTGAGGAGACAAGCAGCGTACCTGGCTCTTGGAGTTTGGGTGGAGAAGTGTGTCATGGCTAGTGACGTGCAGGGCCAGACCGTTACCTGCTGGGTGCCCAGGTCAAGGGTGGAAACCTAAGGGACTGAAAAGAGAGAGGGTCCATGTTACATAAGGGCTGTGAGCTATTCAACTTGGTAGGGGGCGGGCAAGGAACACTCACAAATGAAAAGAAAATATGTGTGAAAAGGAGGAGGGGAGGTAGAAGACACAGGAAAGAAAGGAGTGGGGATCGCAATCCTGAGGAAAGACACCAAAGAAACAAAAGCAAGTTGGAGCGCTGGGTGGGGGGAGAAAGGTGTGGCAGGTATGGGCGAGATGTTAGGGAAGGTAAAATGACACAGGCAGGTATGGGTATGAGATTAGGAGAAATAGAAAAGAAAAAAGTTCTCTGCAGCAGAACGCTGTTTCAATGGTGTCTCTCTAAGAATGGGCTGAGTTTAGGCAGGAATTATGCAAGAAAAGCAACAGCAGAGCACTGTAACATTGGTGGTTCCCTGAGACAGAGTGAACTTTTAGGTGGGTCAAAGCAGGCCTTGACACCAGAGTAGAGAGGATGAGGGGCAGAAAAAAGCAGGACTGGAGACTGAGCGGAGATTTCAGATGCAAAATGGCAGAAGCAGCTTAACACTGTAAAATTAGGTAAAATGCAAACAGTACTTAAAACATTGCAGTAGGCCCCCAAGACTAACAGTACATATCTAAGAAAGGCAAAAGATAAGGGAGATTAAGGACCTTCAATGAGAGGGGAGTGGGGTCAGGATAGCCCAGGACCTGCCTCAGTCATTTTGCGAGAAACGGACTGCCCAGTATCCTCTGGTGATGAAGTTGATTGCAGCTGGAAGGGCTTTTAGGGTCCATTACCCTGCTATCTTACAGGTACAGCACAATGGCCAGTAGAGATCTATGGGGACCCCAGAACAAGCCTCTTCTGAGTTGAAGAACCTTTTCCCTGATTTATTTAAGTGAATGCCTACCATCTCCTGGCCTTACTGCCCTTTTTAAGAAGTGCTGTGCATAATCGACCCTTATGGCCTGCTGTTTAGTTTTCATTCTGTTCTTACCTCACTGAGAAATCCTAGTTTCTTTAGATTGCCGGCAGTGTACTGGTCCTTTTGAAGTGCTCTGGACGATTCATTTTCCTCATCTGGAGTGCCTGGGGCAGAGCGAGGTTACTCGCTTCAGGCAGCATCTTCTGCGTGACTGACCTGTTCTCCTGTCATAGGGGGTAATGCAGACATTGCTTTACTTTATTTTGGAGCCCTTTAATTTTCTAGGTGCTGTGAAGAGCATATTACTGTACTTCTTAATGTTGAATGCACCTGCCTCGAGGACTTACTTCATAGAGTGCTGCATGAGACTTGAGTACCATCGACACTTTTGAACAAGGATACCTCTGCTACGTGTTTCAGCAGACTGTGTTGGAGAATACTGTGTTCCTTATTTCCCAACATTACATATTGAATTTTAGCTCCGGAAAGAGACTTTTCCTGTGTTTATTTACACTTGGAGTTGCAAATATCTGCGCGGATGTTATATTCCTAATGTCCTATGAAGTTGGCCGTCTTTGATGTTGTTCATATACTGCGGATGATTGGAGCCCTGCTCATTTTGTTTTTTCTTGTCTTAAAATCTGGGTCCTGTCAATGTACACCACCTCCTGCGGATCTTCCTGTTGGCTAAAGGCAGCCCTGGACTTGTATTTGATTTATTTTATTTTATAGTGGGCTCCACCTTGATGGGTTACCAATTTATCTTGTCCTGATTGCATAATGTTACTATTTCAGAGACATTTACTTACCTTGTGTATCTTATATATGACGATTGCTGATTAATGATGTAGTATTTGCCTTATGTTTATATTTTTATATGTTTGTGGTACTTTAGTGGTAGGTTACTTCTTTTTGGGCATTGTAAGCTCTTTCTTAGTGTACTGTTATTTTGCAGATGTTTCTCAGGTGGGGGGACTCAGTGCAGTACAGTTATTTGATCATCATGGGGGGGTGTTATAGGAGATCATTCAGTCGTTAGGACAGGGGGTTGGATTATTGTTTGTTAATGGGTTCTTTTTCTGTATACATTGCCTTTCTGATGATAGGGATGGGGAGGGAGAGGGGTTTTGTCCATGGCTCATGTTCTTTTTTGGTCTTTGTGGTGGTGGGCCCTTTTCGAACAAGTTTATTTTTTCTTTAATTTTTAGCACATGAATATGAGTGGACCTTATTGTTTTGTCAGTTGTAACATTAAGGGGGCAGGGGGTAGGAGTAAAAGATCTATGGTTCTGTGCCATCTCAAACAGCTCCGAACTGGAGTTGCTTGTTTACAAGAATCTCACCTCCATTGAGAAGATATTCTTCTTTTTAAAAGAAATTGGGTAGGGTAGGTATACGAGGCCAGAGTTTCGTCCAAACGGGGGGAAGGGGGTCCTTATTTTAATTGCAAGTGGTATACCATTCCAACTTTCTCAAGAGTTTTGGGATCCCAAGGGAGATATATACTTATTGTAAGGTCTATTGGCTTGCACCGTGTGGTGACTGGTTCAGTCTACGTGACGACTTCAGACTCCCCAAATTTTTTCACACAATTTATTCCACTTTTGGCCCCTTCTTGACCTACCCCGATCATTTTAGGGGGCAATTGGAATATAGTGCCCCAGACAGATTGGGACTGTTCAGATGCCAGGGCTATAGGTCTTTCCCCTGCTCAAAGAAGTCTAAGTGATCTGATGGATGGGATGGGGCTTATATATGTTTGGCGAGTTCTCCATCCCTCGGAGAGGTAGTTTTCCTTCTTTTCCCCACCTCATAAAACCTTCTCCAGAACTGATTATTTTTTGGTCAGTGTTTCCTGTTTGCCAGGTATGTTAGTAGTAGGTATCCACTCAATAGTTTTACTGATCACGCTCCGGTTAGTGTCCAATGTCTCTTAGGGGAAGGCCTGTACCAAGATACCCTTTGGCATCTTAATGCTCAGTTGCTGCAGACTCCTGATACATTAGCCCATGTTTTTTTTATTTTTATTTTTTTTATTTTGATGAAATAGCTCAGAGGGTGGGTGCATCCATCATCGAGCAAGCTCATAATGGAACATTTCTCTTCATCACCGCTAAATCATCTTTAAGCTGAATCAGCCAAAATTGCCAAAAATGGATTCCAAATTAAGTCAAATTTATAAAATTGGCTATTCAAAAAGTGAATAGACTTATCAATATTACCATGGTCTAACATCCTTTGAATCCACTCTACATACGATGGGGGGACAATGCATTTCCAATTCTGTAGAATTATTTTAAATGCCACTAATAAACCCATATTACATAATCTTTTGATAACCCAAATGGTCCTGAAACACAAGCGGAAAACCAAAGATCACAATCCCCAGATCATAAGAAAAATCACAGCCTACTACCCTTGATAGAGTGGATCGGATGGAGACCCAGTAATCTTTTATCTGGGGACAACTTAGCAGCATATGGTGGAGAGTACCCTTACCCTTACCCCCGCATATCTGACAAGAGTCAGGAATCTTAGCATCCATTTTATGGAGCCTAACTGGAGTATAATAGGTCCTGTGTACTATATTAAAAAAAATTGCAATAACCTATTATTTCTTACCCCAATATTCTGAAGATTAATAATCTGGAACAAAACTTCCTCTGAGAGGTCAATTTTTAATTCCTTTTCCCAAGCTTCCTTAAGGGGTAAAGATAAGGATATCAGAGAAATCTCTTCAACCAGAGCACTATACAGTCTTGATATCAAGTGTCTATTAGTCTCCAGACCCTGAAAAAGCTGCTCCAACGGTGAAACCAGAAGGGAAAATGAATTATAATTGCTCTTAAAGACATAGTTCTTAACTTGCTAAAATTGCCATCTATTACTAGATGGAATATCATACTTCCTTTGAAATTGTTCAAAAGACATAAAGGAAGATCCCTCATAAAAATCAGTAATCGAATATATATGTTTATGAAAATACCATTCTTTAAACACATGATCCTTTATACTAGGTGGAAAAAATTTATTGTTATAGATTGGAGTCAGGGCTGTAATTTTTCCTGAAAAATGCAAAATTTTTAAAGCACTTGCCCACGCCGATGCTGTGGCACTAGTGGACTGTAATGAATCCTGGGTTTTAAACCCATATCTAGAAGGCGTTAAGGCAAGAAAATTAGATAATTTGAGACCTTTAATAGAATTTTCCTCAAAACACATCCCTGCAGTTGATTTGTCTTTAGGAGTGACAAACCAATGATACACTAACTCTAGCTGTGCAGCCAAATAATATGCCCAAAAACTAGGGCAACCTAACCCTCCTCTCTCTTTGCTCTGATACAGTCTACCAAGCACTACTCAGAGGAGACCTCCCGTCCATAAAAATTTACGTATTATTTTATCTCTTTGAAAAAATCTTTTTCCAGCCTATAAGGAGTAGATTCAAATAAAAATAAAAGTCTTGGGAGAATGTTCATTTTTAACACACTTATTCTTCCCAACAATACACGTGACATGTGCTACCATTTATCCAAATCCTGCTTAATTCTAGCTACTAAAGGATCATAATTTAATTGAATTTCTCTATTTGCTTCCCTAGCCGACATCACCCCAAGGTATCTAATCTTATCCTTATTTATACCTATTAAAGTTGGATTCAGCATATTTACTGAATTATCCAAATACAACATCTCTGATTTATCCCAATTTACCTTATATCCAGAAACTAAACTATATTCAGTTAACAGTTCCTCTAATACCAGAAAGGGATAATCTGGATTGCTCAAAGCCACCAGAATATCATCTGCATATAACATTGCCATTGCACTACCTTCCCCCCTCACTAACCCACCGATCCTGGGCTTTTAATCTCAATCTAACAGCTAACGGCTCCAAAAACAATACATTAGCCCATGTTAAGAATTTTTTGAAGGCCTTCTGGGAACAAAATGAGGGATCTGTAGCTCAACTCAACATTTTCTGGGCAGCACTTAAATGTTCAATCGGGGGGGGAATTTATAAAGCTCTCCTCCTCCTCCCGTATCAAGTTCAGTAGAGCTAAACAAGTCTCGCTTTTATGTGATATTCATAGTCTGGAAGGGTTTCTGACCTGAGCTTCAGCAGAAGCAGATTTGGCTAAGTTAAACTCCCTCCGATCCCAGTATGTTGATGCTTTAGCCCAGAAAGCCGAACTAGCCCTTCACAGTACTATGATGAAATATCTGGAGTCTGGTGAAAGGGCTGGGAAACTACTGGCCCTTCAGCTATGCCAAGCTGAAATTTCCAATTTATTCTAGGGATATGGCCCCACCCAGAGGCCCCAGTCATAATGCACCTGCAGGAAATGGCTGCTGTGTTTCAATCCTACTACTTGGATTTGTATTCTACAGATTCTGCCCAAGATGATCCCCTCAAAGATATACAAGCCTTTTTAAATTCTGTTCCTCTTCCAACTATGCTGCCCTCTTCAGTAACCTCTCTAGGCACTCCAATTACTGTGACTGAAGTGCAGAATACCATTCAGAGTCTATCGTTAGATAAGAACCCTGGACCTGATGGGCTGACTAATAATTTCTATGTAGCCTGTTTCAGAAGTCACACCCTTACCACAGAGGTGTACAATTTTTGGTTTGTCCATGGGATTAGTGATCCTACTTTTCTTGAGGCCCTGATTACCCAACCAGATAAAGATCCCTTTTCACCTGACAGTTACCACCCTATTTCTTTATTAAATATGGATATTAACATTCTATCAAAAGTCTTGGCCACCTGCTTAGCTCCTATAATGGATCACGTCATAGGGCAAGAAAAGGTGGGTTTTAT
Source organism: Neoceratodus forsteri (assembly GCA_016271365.2). NCBI lineage: Eukaryota > Metazoa > Chordata > Ceratodontiformes > Ceratodontidae > Neoceratodus > Neoceratodus forsteri. Next base: position 519,596,534 of record CM028137.1, read on the forward strand.
GTCAGGAAGGCTCTCTTCTGACAACCTCCGGTAGCTTCATTATTTAATTTCCACATCCAGGGAAAGCAGGATTCCGGCGGTCCTGGTCTCCCTGGATGTGGAAAAGGCTTTTGATCGAGTTTCCTGATGATTTATGTTCGAAGCTTTGTTTAAATTTGGGATTCCACTTAATTATGTTCGATGGGTTCAAACTTTTTATAGTTTCCCCTCAGCACGTATATGGTGTAATGGTAATTTATCTTATTCTTTCTCGTTAAAGCGTAGCACCCGCAGGGTTGTCCTCTCTCTCCCTTGTTATTCAATTTTTATTTAGAGCCCTTAATCTGGAAGCTGTGCAACCTAGAGGGGCTCAGGGGGATTTCAATGGTGGGTACTCAATATGTCTTATTTGCATATGCAGATGACCTCTTATTGCACTTGGAAAACCCTATTGACTCAATACCAGTATTGCTGCAGGAAATCGCCACGTTCTCTAGCATCTCCTCTTATAAACTCAATCTCTCTAAAACTAAAGTTTTCCCTCCTAATAACCTGGTCACCAAGTTGGATATTCTATATTTAGGTCTCTCCTGGGAGCCCTGTGCTTTAACCTCGCTGTGTGTCAAATTAACTCATTCTATTCCAAGCATGATTAAGGAAAACTTAACTAGGTTGTTGGATCAGCTTAAAATGGATTTGTACCAGTGGCAAGCATTGCCTTTACCTCTGTGGGGCCGGATCAATATAATTAAAATGAACGTCCTACCCCAATTGCTCTACCCTATAGGTATGTTGGGTCTCTTTCTCCGAAAAGTGTGGTTTGCTCACCTGCAGAGGTTATTTAGTTCTTTTCTATGGAATAATTCTTCAATTCATACAATATATTACAAGTTGACAGCCCCTAAGATGCATGGAGGTCTCTCACTGCCTATGTTTTTTTCATATTATGGCATACTGCATGTGGGCAAATTCCTTTCAGTGGGGTACGGTTGAAGCCCAGCTTGGTATGTTTGCCTATACCCCCTTATGGTTGGACATTGAGAAGATCCTAGCTTCTCAGGTGGGCTGTACATGGTCCAGCCTGCTTTATATTAAGCCCTCTCAACTTCATGGAGGCCTTCGATGTATGCTCCTAGAATGGTTCCTTAAAGCCTAGGTGCAACTGCATGGATATCTGCCCCTTTCCTGGAATAAAGTAGTTGGCCAACCTGTGTTTGGCAACTTTAACTTTAAAATAGGCAGCCGGCCGATACCTAGTTCCATTTGCCCACAATTGAATGCTTGTAGTTTCCGATTTTCTAAGTGATGTTGCATGGATGTCTTTCCAAACATTTCAGGCTCATTTCCATCTTACAAATAAGGACTACTTTAAGTTTCTGCAAATTACTAGTGCAATTTCAGCACGTAAGGGTCCCAAACCCTGGTCCTCTGTGAATCAGAAGGGGGTGGATGCTCTCTTACAGGCAGTTTTAAAGCCGCACACCATTTCTGTTTTATATAAGCTGTTCCAGACTTTGGATTCTTACTTACCAACAGGGGTATGTTTTTATTAGGTGCAATCACTTCAAATTTCTGATCACCAGGATTTATGGAGATCTCTTTGGGTTAATTTGTAAAAGTACATAAAGCATGATTGGCTGTGGTTGATACATTTCAATGTACTGCACAATCTGTATTTTACCCCCTTGAAATTGTTTAGAATGGGCTAGTTATCCTCCCCACACTGCTCCCGGTGCCATGCAATCAATGGTCACCTTTATCATATGTTATGGGAGTGTGATAAGATTAAGCTCTTTTGGTTGTCCATTAAAAATGCTTTGGACCCTTTGTTAGGGTTGGGGGATCTCTTCATCCCATCTGGTTGTATGGTACATCTGCTATCACTTGATTCCCCTAAAATTTGGTAAGCCCTCATGTTTTTAATTGCTGTCACAGCTAAACTTGTAATTATTTGACATTGGAAGGAGGAGACTCCTCCCTCTTTTCTTGAATGGCACCGGGAGATATTAACAGTTCTCATGTTGGAAAAGCGTGTTGCTACCATGAGTACAAGACCTCAGCGATATCATAGTATATGGGAGCCGTGTATAATTTCTCGACCCTTCAAAGGTCCAATCCTCCCCTTTGATTGCTTTCTGCTACCAGTTTGTTTTTTGGTATTAGTGTTTGCAGTGCCTATCCTGCTTTGCTCCATGAAGAGTGGAGCCACGGACGATTGGGGTGGGTGGGGGTGGTGGTTGCTGTGGTGTTTTTTTTCTTCTTAGGGTGACTGTGTTTTCCTGTTCCATCTCTTTCACATAGCCTCTGTGGTAGTATTGTTGTTGCTCTGTGTGTGTGTTTGTTGGTTTTTTATTGTTATTTTCTCCTCTAGGTGTTTTTGATAATGAAAATTTAATAAAGTATATTAAATTAAAAAAAAAAGAGAGCGGCAATGGATGAGAGATAGATTACTGGGGACAAAGCAGCAAAATGAATAAAAAGGGGGTGGAGTCCAGCCTGGTAAGTGTATGCTTTGGAGAAGTGCAGCAGACTACTTCTGCATAGTAAAACACCAGCAAGATCATCTTGTGAATGATCTCTCTGTGGACCAGGAAAGGAAGGCATGATTTGTTTTGGTACAGTACCCCACAATTAGGGTAAACTTTCTTGTACATGGCATCCATGTGGGTGAAAAGGCTGAGATTCTGATGCAGCCACACCCCTTAGTACTTGAAATGAGGTACTTCTTCAAGCAGATTGCCATCCAGAGTTGTGAAGGCAGGTGTATTTTGAAGCCTTGCTAATCTCTATCTAGTGGCAAATGTGAGAGAGACAGTTTTTTGGCATTTAGTGAAAGCTAGTTTGAACAGAACCAGTGTCACACTGGAGCGAAGACTCCATCTTAAGGATCGAAACACTTGAAGTAAATAGAACTGTGTCATCTGCATACATGTTTATGTGGCAAGAGACACAGTCATTTAAGAAGATGAAAAAAGGACTGGGCCATGAATGGAGCCCTGGGGGATACTGGACTTGATGGACAGGCGGGTGGATAGAGCATCACTAATTTGGACCGACTGGAGCTGATCTAAGAGGTGGGAGTGGAACCACCTAACTGTCTGGTTGGATAGTCCCACAGCACCTAACGTATTGAAGAGAAGGGGGTGGGTCACTGTATCAAAGGCTTTTCCAAGGTCTATAAAAATGGCTATGGTGAACAGGTCCCAATCAATGCTTTTCAGCACCAAGTCAGTGAACCAGAGGGGAGAGGAGAAGATGATATGGAATGATGCTTGCAGAAGCCAGACAGAAAAGGAGAGAGGAAAGAAGAAAAGTCAAGTTAGGTAGATAGCTGGGAGAAAGAACAAGTTTTAACTGCACCTGATCCAGGGCAGGGAGAAGCAAGATGAGCCAGTAGTTGGTTAGGGAAAAAGGGTTACCCCCTTTGATGAGGGGGAGTACTTAACCTGCTTCCAGAACTGTAGGAGAGATCCAAGTTAGAAAGAAAGGTTGGAAAGGGAGGCAAGAGGGGGCAGTGACAGCTTGGGGGCTAGTGCACAGAGATGAGAAGACTGGTATCCAGGCAACTGAAGCTATGCCTGTTAGTGGGATTAAGAGATAGTAAGGCAATGAGGAACATAGATTGTGTCAGCAGAAAAAGAGCCAGAGGTCCATCCTGTCTGTCCACTTGCCTGCCTAGCTCCATGCATGATCCAATGCCAGACTGGATATACAGATCTGATTGCCTAGTAGCTGATCATCACCCCATTCCCTATGTACTGTATCGCCTTCCCCTCTTCTGCCTGTGGGTCCCACTATTTCCTTATATCTGTCCCATCCAACTTTAAACCTTAGCACTGTCTTGGTTCCATCCACCTCTCTGGGCTGTCTATTCTATTTGTTCTTCATCTCCTGCATAAAGAACACTTTCACATCCCTGCTGAATCTCCCACCAACCATTTTTCACCCATGCTTTATAGTTATAGTACCCTAATGAAAAAGTCGTTATGATCCACCCTGTTGATTCCTCAAAAGAACTTATATATTTCAGTCTTATCCTCCATTTTCTGCCGGTGCTCCAACATGTCAAGGTCTACCAGCCTTTCCTCATGAGGCCTTCCTTGCTGGCTCTGGATCATGTTTGTGGCCGTTGATAGGCAACCAGTTGATACCTAGTAACTTTTGCCCACAATTGAATGCTTGTAGTTTCTGATTTTCTAAGTGATGTTGCATTGACATCTTTCCAAACATTTCAGGCTCATTTTCATCTAACAAATAAGGACTGTTTTAAGTTTCTGCAAATTACTAGTGCAATTTCAGCACATATGGGTCCCAAACCCTGGTTCTCAGTGAATCAGGGGTGGTGGATGCTCTCCTACAGGCAGTTTTAAAGCCGTATAATACTTATACAATCTCTATGTGGTACTGTCTTTGTTGAGGTGTGGACTCCAAAACTGGATGCAGTACTCCAAATGTGACCTTATCAGGGACCTGTACAGGGTCAGTATCACCTCCTTCCTTCTTTCCTCCTACTATCAAATCTCCTTCACACACATCCCAAAAAGGCAGGTAAAAGGGAAGTAGTTATCATGGGTGACTTTAATCTGCCAGATGTAGACTGGAACATCCTGGCCATAGCGACAGCTAGGAGCAGGGTCATCCTAGACTACATGCAAGGGACATTTCTTAGGCAGATGGTTACAGATCCCACTAGAAATGGGGCAGTGCTGAATCTAGTACTTACAAACAGGGACAACATAGACCAAGGTAGCCCCAATGGTACAAGCGATCGTCATACTGTGTGGTTTGGCATATGGATTGGGCAGGGGGAAAAACATAGTAGGATGAGGGTCCTGGACTTCAGGAGATCAGATTTTAGGGAAATGGGAGACTGTCTTAGGAAATACCTTGAAGGGGTGAACAGCCAAGGGGTGGTGGAGACACAAGGGAATAGAATAAAGAAGGGAAAAACTGTGGTAAAGGCAAGCTGTTTAATGGTAATAAACAAGGTAAGAAGAGAAAGAGGCCACTGTGGTTTTCAACGGAGGTGGCTAAGGCAGTAAAGGAGAAAAAAACAACTTTCAGAAAGTACAAGGAAACCCAAATAGAGGTGGACATGGATGTGTAGCTAGAGAAACTAGGGGAGGCAGGATGGAGGTAAGGATAGCAAAGGTTCAAAAGGAGGAAAAGATCACACAAGAAGTCAAAAATGGGGTTAATGCTTTCTTCAGGTGTATCTGTGAGAAGAGGAAGACTAGGGGTGGTATAATGAAGATTAGGAGACCAGGTGGGAGGACTGTGTAGAGGAACACCAAGAAAAAGCTAACATTTTAAACAAATATTTCTGCTCAATAGTCACGGGGGGGGGGACAGGCCGACATGCATTAATAGGTACTGGGGGAAGGGGTGTGAACACAAGTCTATTTCCAGAAGACAGTGTCTGTGGTGGGTTGGAAGCCCTAAAGGAAAACAAGGCGATGGGGCTGGACAGGATCCACCCAAGGGTACGTAAGGAACTGAACTCAGTGCTAGCTGCCCCTCTGGCAACACAATTTAGCACTTCACTGGAGATGAGGGTGGTTCCAGAGGAATGGAGGAGGGCCAATATGATCCCTCTGCAGAAGAGTGGCTATAGAAAAGAGGCCAGCAATTACAGATCCATCAGTCTCACCAAAGTAGTGGGGAAGTTAATTGAGTTCAGTGCTGAATGAGAGACTGATAGAGTACCTGGAGACATATGGGCTGCAAGACCACTGGTAGCACAGCATCACAGGGGGAAGGTCATGTCAAATCTCATAGACTTTTTTGACTGAGTAGTTAGGGAAGTGCTCTGGAGTCGTTCTAGACTCACCCAATTCTGGAATGCAATTGGGAGCACTTGTTCTGTGGCTGTTAATTTGTCTCTTCCACTGTCACCCAAATTGTTTATTTGGGGCATTTTCCCAGATAATCTCATATTAAAAAAAGATCAAAAACTTTGGATTTTAGCCACATCCCTTGTTGCCAAAAGTCTAATCCTTTCTCATTAGAAAACAGGACTAATCCCCTCTAAAGGATTGGTTTAGATACATAGGCATACAACTAACAATGAAAGGATTAGCCATATGATCCTACTGTAAATAAAATAGAGATTGTTTGTAATGTATGGGGCCCCTTTCTAAACTTCCAGATCAAACAAGTTATTAGTCATATATTATATAAAATGATGATGGATGTCAATCTGCTTTTCTTGAACTTTCTGTTAGCTGGGCTTCTCTATTAAGTTTCCAGAAGTAATTGTACAATGCTGTTAGTCTTGCACTCTTTTTACCCAAGAATCTTGTAATTTAGTATCTTGGGCCAAATATTCAAAACTTAGCCCTGGGGCTAAATTAGCACTGCACGACATGCTAAATTAACCCTGAACCAGTAGCAAGCTATATTCAAATGAATAGCCCCAGAGTTAAACCTACTGAATATAGCATGCAAAGGAAGCAGTGCAAACAGGACTGGGAGTGCAGTGCTAAAACAGCCCGGGAAATAAGACAGCTCTGAATATAGCAAAAGGGAAGTGCAAAATGCAACAGCAGCACAGTGGACACTGAGGTGGAGTAAGGCAGAGCTGAAGGTGATGGACAATGTGTGTGATAGCAATGAAGTGTTGCACAACTGCAAACAATAATGCAGGCCACACACTGCAGAACATTTAGGAGGCAGTATGGCGCAGTGGGTTAAGGCTCTGAGCTGCAAATCTGGAGACCTGGGTTTGAATCCCACAGCCCCCTAGGTGCATACTGTGTGACCCTGAGCAAGTCACTTAACTTCCTGTGCTCCCAGGTTGCACCTGCAAACAAGCTTTCAGCTTAGTGTGTCTCACCTGGTAAAATAATTGGTTAAAAAAAAAAAGAACTATGCTATGCTTTTGAGAGGATTCCCTGGGGCTAACCCAATTGTACAGTGCTAACACATTAGCCCGGTGCAAACACATTTGTCCAGGGCAAACGTTTGCTATATTCAAAGCTCCTTTGCAAATTAACCTACTTAGACAATCAGGCCCAGATATTCAAACTGCACCCAAAAAGTGTGCAACAACAGGAGCAAGTGCAAGTCCATTGCGCCCATGTGCAAGAGGCGTGATATTCAAAAACTGCACTGGCCAAGATGCGCCTACAGCCGACGACTGAATATCTCACTACCTGTGCCATAGCGCAACTAGGGAGGGGAAGCTGAGCATATCTGATGCGCCATAGTGCAACAAGGGATGTTCAGCTGAGCAGTCCAGATGTGCCATAGCACAACCAGGAACACCCCCCAGCAGCAGGGCAGCAATGCAACAGCACAATCAGAGATGCAGGGGCCCACCACCCATTCCACAAATGGGCAGAGGAACACACAGCAGAACAGACATTGTCCCTCCACAACCCATGCACTGCACAACTGGGGGAGGGCTGGAATAACCACTGGCCCATGGAGACAAGCAGCCAACCCACAGCTGGGCCATGGTGCCCCATCACATCCCCTGGCAAGCTGTGACCAGCATACAAGGACGGCCAACCACCCTGTGCCACACCATCCCCCCAATGCAGAGCAAACCCTGCACCATGACCCCCAGACACCCTGCCCAGAAGCAGCGTCCACCAGTGCAGGATACTCCATGCATGCCACCACCCCCACTGTGACAATGCAACCCTGTGCACCACAGAATCATGCAAGGCAGCCCCACCATGAGCACACACAGCGATGTAATGATGGCATACGCAGTGCCACCATGCACAGCCCCCCCCCGAGGTACAGCAGAGAGACCGACCATGCATTGGCACACGAGGTACCCCACATGTGACAGGGCATGCCCCGGACCCCACCACCAGTGGTACAGTGCCCTGCACACCCTCCCAAGGACACACCTTGACCCAGCACTGGCCACAACAGCCAGCGCAGACACCCACAGTGGTGCATGGAAGCATGCACCACACCGATGCAACACAGTGGCATGGACAAACACCCACCCATACCCAAGGGCACACCAACACAGGGACGCAGAAGGGCAACTAAGCCCCCAGCGTGAGCCATGGAAACTGTGTACACATGGCCAGCAGTCCTCATGGCACAGGAGTAGCCAGCCACCCTGCGCAGGCACTGTGGACCTGTACGCCACCAGCATTTGCCCGGAGCACAAGTCACAGACAGTGGTGCACATCCCCTGCAACACACTCAAGCCACAGCATGGAGGTGGGACAACAACAGCGGCGGCCACAGTGTCACCCAAGGCAGACATGCACCACACCAGTGACAGGAGGCAACCCAGCATTGTGACGGGTGCAGTGGCTGCCCTGCATGGACAGCCACCACTGACATGCCAGCAGACCATGCAGGTCACAGACATGCAAGGGTGTCAGCTGCACAGGCCATGGACAAGCTGACAGGTGCACCATGGACACAGAGCATGCACCATGGACCACTGTACACAGTCATCCAGTGCACAGGGAACAACACACACACCACAGACAGTGACTGATAGCTACTCCCACACCATAGTCACTTCCCCATGGACACACACACACATACCCGTGACTGCACCACCCCTGACGCCATACACACCACTGCAGCTGAGCACCTATAGGCCGCTGCAAATCAGAGACCTCCACAGTAGTCATATCAAAAGAAATGTATTCAAAAACATCAAACAAAACTTTGTACAATTATTTACAAATGTGTGGTGGGAGGGCCACAAACAAGGTCGTGGTGGGTAAGGGGCAGGGGTGAACAAATGGTACAGGGAAGGAGGGGTGTGAGGGTGGGTCCAGGGGGGTAGGGGAAATCAGGGGCTGTCTGATGCTCAGTGGGATCCCCGTCCCCCGCTCTGGCTGCTCCTCCTGCCATGACGCCGCCTGACCCCCAGCCTCTCGATCCTCTGCAGGATGTCCAGCGACGCCCTGGCAACAGTCAGGATTTCCTGCAGTGCCTCCCTGATCATGCGCAGCTGCCATCCACCTAGGACAAGGGAGCAGAGTCAATAGGTGTGAATGCACAGTCCCATACAGCCCACCCACTGTAGATGGCATACAGCCATGGGACATGCCTCTGTGATGGTGTGTGACCATCCACAGTGATCATATCCACAAGACCTGCCCAACCAGATGCACACAGCCATGCGGACCGCTGCACACACCCACCAGCCAAGTCCTGCACAGCACCACCATGGCTGTTTAGTGACATGGCTATGTGGTGCGAAGGCAGTGGCACAGCCATGTACCCGGTGCATGCATGGACCACCATTGATGCACTCCCAGACATGCAGTGCCACTGGACAGTGCTGACTGTAACAAGTTGCATGCATGGCAGTGGTGTCAGTGGATGATGGCCATGCCCCGCTGCCCGCCCTGTTACACAGCATGCAATAGTAATCATGGATGTAATGCACTCACCATCATCAGGCTGGTCCCTCTGCCTCTGTGGACCTTCACCCCTCCTGGTGTGCCAGTCTTCCAGCTGGTGCCTCCTCTCCCTCACCAGCCGTCTCTCTCTTCTGGGCCTAAGGCAGGGCCCCGATTATTCTGCGGCACATCGGAGCAAAGTTCTGCGGCAGGGTTCTCATTTGCCGCAGAACTTCTGCGGCACTCAACACCAATTTCTGCGGCAATTCTGAGGCACATTTTTACCCTTAATTTTTTTCCTTTTTTTGTTTTTTTTGCCATATCTGACACAATGCACGCTCGTAACACAGTCATTTTATGGGTGTTTGTCACCAAATTTTCAACATAGCTAGTTTAAGACCTCTGCTCATGAACAGTATCACTGTGATTTTATTAATCTGTCCGGAACATTGATTTCGCAGACCGACCCGCACTATTGTGTGCTGCATGTGCGAAAATACATTTTGGGTGAGATGTGAAAAATGACAGCTGTACTACTCATAAGAAGGTGTGGAAAAATGGCAATTTTGAAAATCTGGAGTGGAAATATTGAAAATTCGGAAACCTATGAGCGTGCCTAGGAACTGCGCAACGCACGCTCGTAAAAGTCATTTTTAGGAATTTTTTCACCAAATTTTCAACATAGCCATTTCAAGACCTCTGCTCATGAACAGTGTCACTGTGATTTTCTTAATTTGTCCCATGCATTGATTTTGCACACCGACTGCGCCATTCTGGGCTGCAAGGGTGGAAACACAGTTTGGGTGAGATGTGAAAAATGACAGCTGTACTACTCATAAGACAGTGTGGTGAAATGGCAATGATGAAACTCTGGAGTGAAAATATTGAAATTTCGCGAACTTACGAGCCTGCGTAGGAACTGCGCAACGCACGCTCGTTAAACAGTCATTTTTTGGAATTTTGCACATTAACATGGCTTTGCCCTTCATGAATGATTCACTGTCATGGCGGTAGTTCGTCCCGGCGGTGATTTCGAGTCACCGCCAGTCACCGCGCCGAAATCACCCTTCGAGCCCTAATAACGCCATGACAGTGACATCATTCATGAGAAGGGGTCCCAAAACCCCATGTTGAAAATTTGGTGCAAAAATTCCCAAAATGCCTGAGATATGCACAAAGTTGAACCCTCCTATCTAGCCCATTATACAGCTTACCGGCATTTCCTCAGTTCGCGGGTCGGCTTTGAAGAGTGCAGACGTGTTCCCGTCCACCGAAGATCGTCGCGCCGGAGTCCGGAGGTAAGTATGGGGTGAGGGGGGTGTGGGGAGGTGGGTACGCAGAGGGTGGGTGCGGGTTGGTGGAGGGGGGCAAAAGAAGCAACAATGGAAGGTTTTTTTTATTTCAGGTTTTATTTTTTTTAATAACACACAAGGAGGGACGGTGAAGCCGACGGGGGATTGGGCACCCCCGTCACAAAGGACATTTTTGCCACGCTGGGGTGGGCTCCCAGCGTGGCATGTAAGCATTTGGGGACAGTGAAGCCGACGGGGATTGGGCACCCCGGCAAAGGACGCGGCCACGCTGGGGTGGGCCTCAGCGTGGCATACAAGCATTTGAGGGGGGATAGTGAAGCCGACGGGGATTGGGCACCCCATCGGCAAATGAAGAGGACGCTTGTTCCACGGGCGGCTCGAATTCCGCTGGTGATGGCAAATTCCTGATATTTCCGCTGGTTTGCCGATCCGCGAATCGCTGAAAACCTCGGGCCCTGGCCTAAGGTACAAACATGGGAGAGGAACATCAGTACAATCCTGTAGCAAAGTCCCCTGCCCCATGTATGTGCAATCCCACACAGCCAGACCCACCCACCCCACACCCTGATAACACCACCACAGCCAACACCGGACGGTCTCCCCCAATGTTCCGGACACATGCAACCGTGATACCCATATGGAAGATAAAAGTGTATGGATGTTACACCTACCTGGCCGTGGCACCATGTCCCTCCTGGCACGTGCCCGCAGGCGGGCAAGCAGGTCCGGGTCCCTCCGCCTCAGGTTCCCATATCTGTGGTGGCACTGCTCCACCATCCGCCTCATTCCTGTGGTCTCCTCCAGGGCGTCAGCCACCTCCTGCTACACCTGACTCCTGGACCTGTCCAGGGGTGCCTCCCCAAACAGTGGGCCAACAAGTGGCTCCACAATAGCAACCAGGTTTGCCATTTCAATCTGGCTCCACTGGGTAGCTCTCCACCGCGCCATCTCTCTTGCTCGGTAGGGTCAAAATGGCACTCTGCAGCGCGATTCTGTCACATGCAGATGCTGCACGGTACAGCGCTGCCATTCCATATTGCACTGTCACCGAACAGCGTGATAGTGGTGCACCCATGCCTGACGCATGGCGCCTAGGGGTCAAAGTTCGGGCACAGGGTCAAGGGTCTCTGGCGCACGGATAGCCACAGCATGATTGGAACCCAATGCGTGTAGCGCGATTGGGTGCCTGTGTGCCACCTCCAGTAGCGGCCTACCACACTGTTGCCCCAGTGCACCTACAATGCCCCAGTGCCGCAGTGCCATATAGGTGAACATCGCTGTATCGCCACTGGCACAATGGTGGCCATGCTCTGCATTGCCTTCCGCACACAGCATGTCAGCAGCGTGGCAGGCACCTGCGTCATCAACCCGGGCATGCACAGTTAGGTGTGTACTGCGCATGTTACAGAACTGCGCCCTTGGCTCAGCACATTCAACACAATTGCGCAAAGTGCAAAAGTGTGATATTCAGCCATCATATGCAAATCAGCCATTCAATGGCGCAGCACTGCAATTTGCATCAACTTAAAGTTGCGCCTCGCCTCATTTGCATGGGTTGCGCTATAAAAGTGCGACATTGGGCTGCACTGGCCATAGTTGGTTACTGCAGTCTATTAGTGAGTTGCATGCTGTTAGGGAGTGTGGATTGTGGATTTTGGGACATGCATGGGACTGCACAGTCACAGGTAACAACTTTCATTCTCACAGGCTGAATCATGACTGAGCGAGTTGTGGGAGAAGAGGAACAGAGTTGTGGGAGGAGGAGGAGGCCAAATTTCACCAAGGCCGAGACGGATGCCCTGTTTGAGGCCTACCTGGATCAGGAGCCGCTTCTCAGCGGACTCCAGGGAACACCACAGGCCCGTGCTGCTGCATGGGAGGAGGTGGCGCGTACTGTGAACCTGCATGGCAGCCTCCAGCGCTTCATGCAGGAGTGCAAGAAGAAGATGGGCACAGACAGGAGGAGGATTAAGGAGAAGGTGGCTGCCATCTGGGCAGCATGATCTGCAACAGGTGGGGGACAGCTGGAGGTGCTACGCCTGACCCCACAGGAGGAGGAGAGGGTTGCTGGCAGCATGCAGCGTTGTGCCATTGAGGGTGTTCTGGATGGTGGCTTCCAGATGGGTGGTAGCCCGTCACTGCATGGTAGGTCATGGTCTGTCTATTGGGGGGGGCAGGGTAGGTCACATGCAGTAACGCGACTTTGTTTTCCCTTACAGATCCTGAGTGTCTGCATGGGTCAACAGTAGTGGGCCTCTCCACTGAGGCCGGTCAGATGGAGATGGAGGAGGGCCCATCCACCTCAACAGGAATACGTGGCTCAGTGTGACAGTGGGCCCACCTGGATGTCCAGACTGATGTTGTTGGAACAGGTGTGGAGGAGGCCCTGCCCATGTCCCAGCATGCCAGCATCCATGGATGCCAGCATGCAGTGACTCGAACTGGTGCCAGGTCCATCACCGATGATGATGTTGCTAACGTCATGGGCAGTGACACGTGTGTGCCACAGGATGGCCACACAGCAGGTAACATCATGGCCATTGCTGTGGGTGGTGCCGCCATGGAGGCCTGCGTGTTATCACAGTCCCAGCCTATGCTTGGCAGCACCGGTGGGGCAGCACTGGTGTGTGTACAGGACAGTGGAACTGTTGCTGCCACTGCAGTGGCACCAGTGAGCCCTGGGGAGTGGCAGCCAGAGGGGCAGCATCAGCAGTTGGTCAATGGGCTTGGGGGTACAGTGTCAGGGGGCGGCGTCAGTGCACTGCCTGTGGACATGCCCAGGCCTGGTCCTGGTGTGCAGCACCCACCATCAAGGGGTGCTGAGCATCAGGGCTGCGCACACTCTGAGGGACAGGATGCCGAGCAGGCAGATGACCTCTTGTATGAGCACACCCGCATACTGCAAGCATCAGTCAACCAGCAGATGCAGCTTGCAATGTCGGTGGATGCACTGCGTGCGGCTCTGGAGTGGGCAGAGGAACATCACAGCAGAGACACCGCTCTGCTCCTGGCAGGGATGGACCGGTTGTGGGAGAATGTGACAGCTGCCATTGACAGGCAGACACAGGCATTCACTGCTGTCATGGCCACAATGGGCACACAGTTATTTGCCCATGTGTTGCAGACACCACGCAGTGCACTGTCCACCCCCCATTCCCGGCATCGTGCGACACCATGCTTGTCAACACCGGGTTCAGCTGTGGGCATCCCGAGCATGCCTGGCACAGGCATGTTCAGTGTGCTGCAGACCTCTGCATGAGCATGGTCGCGTTTACGCAGTGGAACCCCTGGGGGACCATCGGTGTCACCCCACGAGGCCAGTGGTCAGCCTGTCAGTGGTGGCGGGTCTTGGCAGGGTCGCCCATGCATCCATGGTGGCCAGGGCACTGTGGTGCATGACTGACCTGTCTCTCAACACGGCTACTGTCTGATGCTGCCCTGTGTGCATTATGTCATTCAGCAGGCTATGCACGGGTGGGTACCCAGCTCTGCACGCAGACACACAGTCCATCTGCACACCCTCCCGGCTGCTGTCTGCAGTTGTGTGTGCATGATGATGCCTGCATTGCGCTGTACACCAATGTGCAATTGTGCTCAGCATCTGGCACATGCACAATGACAGGCAATGGGTGTGGTGGTCTGTGGACATGTGTGTGGCTAGCGGTGGCATTCTGAGTCGGTGTGCCTCCTACCCTTTGTGCATGTCTGGTGCATATTGTGTGTGTGTGTGTGTGTGTGTGTGCACACGTGTCTGTCTGCGTGCCATGTTAGACCTCACCCATCCCTGGTGGTGTGTGTGGTTCCATGCCTGGCAAATTCCCTTGATGGCATGCACCCCTGGTGTGTGTCCATGTGTGTTTGTGGGTTGTGCCATAGCCACTGGTGGTTGCACATAGCCCCATGACTTACCTGGGTTGGCTGAAGTGCTCCTCCGTGATGGTGTCCCGGTGCAGCTGTGCCAGCCAGAGCAGCCGGGGGTCCCGTCAGCCAAGGAGGGGCTGCCCATCACCATTGTCACCGGCGTCCTCATTGTCCCCATTGCTGTCCCCCTCTTTGACCTGTACGGCTATCCCACACTCGTTGGCCATGTTTTGCAGGATGCAACAGACCAGGAATAGCCCGCAGGCCTTTGAGGGGCTGTACTGTAGGGCACCGCTGGAGGTGTCCAGGCAATGGAAACGTGCCTTCAGCATCCCGAACACCTGCTCGATGACATTACGTGTGGTGGCATGTGCCTCATTGTAGCATTGCTGCAATGGGGTCGCAGGCTGCCGGTATGGTGTGAGCAGTCAGGGACAGAGTGGATATCCACTGTCACCTGTGTGTAGAGGGTGGAGGTTAGTTTGGTGATCAGCATCGCCCTGCCCCAGGCCATGTAGGCCACTACCCATGTCACCTCTGACCATGCCCCCCCAGACCCTATGATTGTCTGTGTGGTTTGCATACTCACCCACTAGATGGCCAGTGGGGATATCCCCACTCTTGAATCTGTGGCACAGTGCTGACTGGTGCCAGATGAAGGCATCATGTGCTCCCCCAGGGTGTGTGGCACAGACATTAATTATGTGCCCCCTGGCATCGCACATCACCTGGCAGTTGATGCTAGCATAGCCCTTCCAATTTATATATGTGGCCCCCTTGGGGCCAGGTGGTGTGCGGATGGCCACATGGGTGCAGTCTATTGCCCTAGCACACCAGCCATACGTGCTGCCCTGTGGAACTCCTGTATGTTTGCTGTGCACTCCGTCAGTGTGCTGGGGAAATGGATGTACTCTGCAGCATATGGCAGCAGTGCGCTGAGGAATTGGGTGAGGAGGCATGACGCGGCTGACTGGGTTATGGCTGTGGTGTTCCCAGTTAGTCTCTGGAAGGTACCCATGGTGAGCAAGCACGTACGTGCAAGCTGTGACTTTCATCTCCACTGACAGAGCATGGCTCCATTGTGTGGGTGCCTGCATCACATCACTGCACAGCTCACAGAGCCACCTCAGAATCGCCCGATTCAGGTGGTGCCGACCCACGATCTCCGTATCACTATACAGCTCAAAGCTGGTGTGGGCTCAGTACTACCTGTTGGGGTTATACTGCCAACGGACCCTTCCACGGCCATGCCCTCCTGCTACCTGCCTTCTCACCCCCCTCATTACTGCCTCCATCTGGATGGTGGCACTGGCCATGTCCCTGGCTTGTGTTCACCCCCCGGCAGCTGTTTCTGTGTTTTCCTCCCGCTGTCCTGGCTGCTACTTCCCCTGCACTGGGAACGCCTTCCTGTGGTGGCCTCTGTGCTGTGTGGCACTTCCCCCTTCTGCACTGGCTGTGGCTCCCCACATCTTCCCTGTGCCTCTCTGTTCAGGGTGCCCTTTCTCTGGCCTGTCCTGTGTGTCCCTCCTGCCCAGTTTGAGTTGCTATAGTTCAGCCTCATGTGCCTTCCCTGTAGCGTTCTTGCACCTCTCCCTTGTTCCTTTTTATTTTGGCTCATTTCCGCTATGGTGCAACTTCTGCTGGCTCCACTATTGTGCATGGTGCATGTTGTTGAATATCGCACTGCTCCATTTATGCATGGTTCCTTCCCCTTCAGTTGCGCATACATTCATTATCGTTGTGCTGTTGCTCAGCATGATTTGGGGGGCCCAACTGCCTCCCGCTGAATATCACAGAATGACACATTTTCAGACTTGTGCTGGCACAACCCTATTGTGCATGGCTCAACTCTTTTGAATATCTGGGCCTCAGTTTGCAAACAGCCACATTAGCATCTCTTTAAGGCCTGCTTAGCATACATTAGCATGAAGATTGTCCGCTGCTATAACATTGTGCACACAGCACAAGTAGGTCAGACTGGAACTACAGGTCAAAAACCACAGGCTGGATGGTGCCTACAGCTCCACCTGTAGGTCAGACTGGACGTGCAGGCTAAAAGCCACAGGCTCAGGTGTGCACACAGCTCCACCTGTATGTCAGCCTTGAAAAACAGTTTGTTAGCTGCAGGACATGGGTGTCAGCAAGCATACGCAGTGCATACCTCCAACCCAGTTAGCAATGGAATGAGGGACACAGACACTCTAGGCTGGATATTCAAAAGGGTTGCGCCATGCACTATAGGGTTGCACCTGTGCAAGTCTGAAATTGTGCCATTCTGCGATATTCAGAAGGAGGCAGTTGCACCCCCCAAGTCATGCTGACCAACAATGCAATGCTAGTGAAGGCATGCTCAACCAGAGGGGGAGGAACCATGCATAAACTCCACAGCCCGATATTCAGCTGGGCTGTGCAGAGTGTGCAGGTGCAACCCCCTACCTGCACCTGCACAACTTTGAGCCCCCAACAAAAGGAGTAAGTGAGGGCCACCCACAGGTGCGCTGCCACATTGCAGGGTGCAACACAGCAGCTACCACCTGTGGGTAGCCCTCCACTTGTTCCCTGTGCCCCTCCTGCAACCAGATCGCGGGCATAATGTGAAATCTCCCCCCCAACCGGCCTGATCGCAGGCATAACATAAATGACAACCCCCCAATGGCCCGATCATGGGCATAACATAAATGAACCCCCATTGGCCCGATCGCAGGCATAACATAAATGACAACCCCGACTGGCCCGATCGCGGGCATATATAATGACAACTCCCCACTGGCCCGATTGCGGGCATAACATAAATGAACCCTCCACTGGCCTGATTGTGGCCAGAATGGACTTCACCTCCCAAAGAACAATTATCCCTGGTGGTCCAGTGGACCCTCGAAGCCTGATCACGGGCATAAGAGTCAACCCCCCAAAGTCCAATACCCTGGTGGTCAGTGGCCCCCCCCTCACCACAAGAGTCCCACCACCCCTCCCCGTCAGCCAGCGGGCAGCAGCACCCCACCGCCTGCCGCCCGCCGCCTGCCGTCTGACTACTCGGTAGGACTGCCGCCCCATTGGTTCCAGAGCAAGAGCCAATGGCGTGCAGCCTATGCCGATACAAGGCAGTCCAGATATGAAATAGATTCATTCATGTATCGGACTATCTTATGCGGTATAAACTACCGCCGATGACTCTTGCTCTGAACAATAAACATCTGTCTGACAGTCAGTTCAGTGGGTAACAGGGTGGCGGGTCGGGTGGGGTGCTACTCCCTCCCGGCTGATGGGGAGGCGGGATGATGGGGCTCCATGGGTGGGTGGCCACTGGACCACCAGGATAGTGGACTTTGGGGGGTTTGCTCTTATGCCTGGATCGCTTCACGGTCCACTGGAACACCAGGGATATTGCTCTTTGGGGGTGACCTCCGTTCTGGCCACGATCGGGCCAGTGAGGGGGTTGTCATTTATATTACACCTGCGATCGGGACAGTCAGGGGGGTAATTTATGTTATGCCCCACGATCGAGCCAGTGGGGGGGTTGTCATTTATATTATGCCCGCGATCGGGCCAGTGGGGGGTGGATTTACTCCTTGCCCACGATCGAGCTGCATGGGGCATCGATCCCCGACGGCTGCTGCCTGGTAGGGCGCCAGGCACAAGTCGTTGGGGATTGGCAAACCTGCATGCTAATGGCATGCAAATAGGGCCATAAGTAGGTGAAATGGCCCCCCGTGCACCTTGCATGAATTATGGCACCATTTGCATGTCACCTTTTGAATATCGGAAAGTTGCACATGGTGCAATGGAACTTGTGCCACCGCATCTTGAATGCTCTACTCTGATCACTTGCGGTGGCACAAGTTCCAGTGTGCCATGCACAGTGGCTGTGGCCAGGGGGTGATATTCAAAGGAGTTGCTCAATAGCGCAACTCCATTGAATGTCACCCTGGCCCCACCCCAGCGGAACTTTTTTGAGCAGTGCAAGGGCTTGCGCCACAGAATGGCGCAGTTTGAATATCCATCCCTCTGAATGTGGAACATTCATGAATGTGGATTTTCAAGTGGGAACTTAAGACCTATCTGTGGAGTCAAGCTTTTGTGATCTGAGGTTTTGTTTTTATTTTGATTTTATATATGAATTTTCTGATTTTCTGTTCATTTGTACAGTGCCTTGGTGCTTGAAAGGTGCTTAATAAATAAAGTTTTATTATTATTATTAACAAAGAGGAACACTGATCTTCATAATGAGAGGCACATCCACAAACATGGAGACGCAAACCAGGACACAATGGAAACCATTACCTTCGTATGTAGACTGGGTAAGAGTTATGTAGCACCATAGAATAATATAACTCCCTGCTTGAAAGTCTGGATGTACAGCACAGTCTCTGTGTGTGCACCACTGTTTCCAGGAGGGACGAATGCAGGTCAGGACTATAATGAGAGAGACACAGAGGGATGTCCCCTGTACTGAGGGACACTGTAGAGGACTGTCCAACTGTGTGTGTGTATGTATAAATATATCTATATATATATATATATATATATATATATATATATATATATATATATATTGTCATTGCAAAAAAAAAACATTAATGCATCAGTTAGGGTGAATAATATAGCGACAAACGCAGGGAAATTAGGTGTTAGGGTTTTCAACCCTAAGAATTATATTTATGTTTTCAACCCTAACACCCCACCCCCAGGGTTTCCAATCCTACCACTCCACCCCCAACCCTCCACTCTCCACACACCAATAGGTGTCTGGGTGTGCATTGGGGTCGCTGGCCTAACTCTCACCCAATTCCATGTGTAAACAAGCTGAGGTGGTACAGTACAGAAAACCTTCAAATCCCTGTGGAAATATAATTCTGCACAACTGTAATGTCATTTTGCACCACAGGTGGAGAATAACATTTGTGGCAGGATGTGAAAAATTGCAGCTGTATTATTCATGAGGTTGTGTGAAAACTGGTTATGTTGAAAATCTGGAGTGAAAACAGGAAAAATTGGTGAAGTGACTAGCGTGCGTAGAAACTGCGTAATGCACTCTCATAACTCTATCAATGAATAGAATTTGTTCACCAAATTGTCAGCATGGGTTTATTGGGACCTCCCCTCATGAACAGTTGCACTGTGATTTTGTTAATCCATCCCGAGAGTTGATTTCACACAGTGACCGTGCCATTTTGCGTCACATGTGTGAAAACACATTTTGGGCAGGATGTGAAAAGTGACAGCTGTACTGTTCATGAGGAGATGTGACAAAATGGCAATGTTGAAACTCTGGGGTGAAAATATAAAAAAATTGGCGATGTTACGAGTGTGCATTGAAACTGCGCAATGCATGCTCATAAAGCAGTCATTTTTTTTGGAATTAGTTCTCCAGATTTGCAACATGGGCTTTTTGGGACCTCACCTCATGAACAGTGGTACTGTTGTTTTGTTAATCAGTCCCAAAAGGTGATTCCATGCAGTGACTGCAAAATCACCTTTTGGGACTGTGTAATGAAATAACAGTGACAGTGTTCATGAGGTGGGGTCCCAAGAACTCCATGTTGAAAATTTGGGGTCAAAATACCTAACAATGACTGAGATATCATCATAAGTTGAACCCCCCATTGACAGCCATTATATGGCATTTACCTTTGATTCTTCATTTTGCGGTCCAGCTTTGAGGAGTGCAGATGTGTCCTGGTCCTCAGAAGATGACAGCTCTGATTTCCAGAGGTAATTATGGGGGGTGGGTAGGTGGGTGCTCAGTAGGAAGGTGGGGATGGGGGAGGGGGGACTGGGAAGACAATGGTGGACCATTTTCTTTTTTCCAGGTTAAAAATAACAAATTAATAATATTTCTCATATATTCCCATTTATTTAGTTCTATATTTCATTTCTCAGGTGCAGTGTTAAAACAGACTCAAACATTTCGGACCCAGGTCCTTTATCAGTGAGTTATACTGTCCCCTACATAAAAAATATAATTTTTTAAACAATTTATCAAAATATATAATATTCTCCATCTTAAATATATTATTTATATCACCAAATTTGTACCTCGATAAATGTGCTCAGTGCCACTTTAAATATTCCTTGTTTCACAATAATTCCATATTTGTGTTCAACTTTAGTAAAAAAAAAATTCAAAAACCTAAAATCACTTATTACATCTACTAGGTCATCATGCGTTATAAACTGCTTCTCAAATATTCTCTCAATCTTATTTCTCAAATTTCCCCTTTAATTTTATGAACAGTTATGTGAACAAAATTCAAATTAGTCTAAAAATGAATATACCTTGTTGGTCTTAAATTATATGTCATAAAGTGCACTGTTGACAAGGAGATAAACAACGTAAGTCATTCTCTCACACCAAATCTCATGTTTCTCTAAAACCTACTTCAGACACTTTCTATACTATCGCCAAACACTGCATCTTTCATCTCTTAAAATTGTGAATTAATCCGTTTATTTTACAGTTGTCTCCTTAATCCTGCTTTCTTCCATGTCATATGCTCCATAACAAAATTCTGCGTGAATCTTTCAAAACAGATATTCTGCTAACTTGCAATGAACTTAGTCCCATTTGTGCTATCTATTTTTATTCAAACCTCAGCAACTCATTTCAGTAAAATTACTCAGGCAGGTAGAAAATCATATACCTGCCCCTTCTTCATATATTTACTCTCTGTGTTATAATCTGTGGGGAAATACATATAATTCTATATTCCATTATTGCAAAACTTTACAGCATGTAATTTTTTTTTTTATATTTTTTAGAGCAATGGAGTTTTTAGATTAAAGTTTTCTACTCACTTTTATCTATGTTTAAAGTGTCCTGAGGGTGCGCTCCATGCCTTCACTATCAGTGCGGGAGGCCAGCTTGAGCATCTGATGCAATTTAAATAATACATCTTTATACTTTCTGGAGAATCGGGCACTCAGGTTTGGCGCTGCAGATCATGTGATCTGTTTGCTCAAACCTTGTGCACCCAACCTGCTGAATGCAGCACTTAGTTACCCACAACCAAAGGTTGTCATACTAAATGTCTCCTACTAGTAATAGATTGGATTTTCTTGTCAAAAATAAATTGTCTCTGTGCAGTTTTAAAAATAAACTCTGAACTGTTTCTAAATCTATCAAATCAATCTCAATCTGTGCTTTGAGGAGTCAATCTTCAACTACAAAACTTAAAAAGATTTATTCAAAGTTTTACCATGGAGGTCACTGTAGAAGGCTAGGAGCTCCTACTGGGTTAGAAATCATAATGAAGTATAGAACGTTGTCTAAGGCTATCTATTCACATCATAGGGGATACAGATTATTCTTTTACCTGCATCACCTTAAAAGGCTCACTTATATGACCTTTCTCACTAACACTTGACCTTCCACTTTTCCAAATTACTTCTCAAATGTATTCCTTTTTCTCTTCTTATTATCAAATCCATATATAAAGATGCCCATCATTCATATTAACAATTTACTGTACTACTCAGTGACCACATTCAAATAAGAGGCCAAAAAGCAGGTTGCCCTTAAGCACTTATACTAAACCAACATGCATTATACTCTACTTTATAAATAGTTCACTCCAGTATTCACCATGCATATATAAACTCCAATGGCCCTTAGCAGATTAATCAAGTAGTCTAATTAAATGTGACCTTTTACACAATATTTGACCTTCCACTTTAACCCATTCCTATTCCTTTCTCATAGTATGGGTTGCCAATCTATCAAGTTATTAAGCCCAAATCTAGTTTTAATAGCTTCAAATCTGTCAATAAAAAAAAGCTTCCCTCATCAGGATTTGGGTTCTATAATCTCCTCCTCTTGTGTTCGGTTCGACTTTTTCTATGCCAAAGAATCTTAAGATCGGCAACTGATGGCCTCCCTCTATAAAATGTCTAGCTACAGGGGAAGTTATATCCCCCTTCTAATATCAGACTTTTGTTCACCTATGATTGATTTTAAAGCCCTTTCCATTTTGCCTATATAAACTTTGTCATGAGGGCATTTGAGACAATAAATGACTCCCTCTGTTGAGCAGTTTATACATTGCTGAATAGTAATGTTCTCATCCCTGTCTACATTTCTACTTTTTTATCTTGTAAGTATTATGACAGTGTGTGCAGTGACCACAGGGGAAGTTCCCCCTTAGATCCATTGTTGACAAAAAGTGTTGTGGTCAGAATTCAGGTATTTTATGCATAATCTTGGAAAGAATATTACCTAATGTTCAGTTTCTTTTAGCAACCACCATTGGTGGGTTTAAAAATATTTGTTCTCCCATAGCTATTGATTTAAGTACACCCCAGTGTTTATAGAGTGTATGCTTAATCTGTCCAAAAATGTCATTAAAAGGTGTGGAAAAAATATTTTCTTTTGCATCTCCTCTGTTGTTCCAGTATTTTGTACTTGCCCTGCTTCCTCTAGTAACACATCTCTTTCTTTACCCTGTATTTTTTCTACAGTTTTTTGCAAAACTATTTCATTATACCCTCTCTTCTTAAATCATTCCTGCATATCAGCTTGTGCCCTCTGATATTCTTCATTATTAGTGCAGTTCCATTTTGCTTGAACAAATTGCCCATAAGGTATAGACTGTATTAAATGTTTTGGTTGAAAACTGTTTGCTCTAAGGAAAGAATTTTGATCAGTCGGTTTCCTATAAATTTTGGTAGCTAGCTTATTATCACATTTATATACCCAAAGGGCCAAAAATTGTACTTCTGTTCTATCTGAGGTCATTGTAAAAATAAAATTGTTGTTCTCATGTTCAAATATTCATTAAATTCAAACAATTCTTTACTGCCTGTCCAGATACAGAAAATGTCATCAATAAAGCGTCAAAATATTCTTATGTGATTATGGAACCTATTATTTTCTGTAAATAAATCATTTTCCTCTAAGTCATTCATATATAAATTAGCATAAGATGGGGCCATGCTAGACCCCATTGCTGTTCCCTGTATTTGTGAAAAAAACTCTTTCTCAAATTTGAAAAAGTTCTGATTCAAAACAATTTCAGCCATTTTAATCAAAAGATTATTTGGTGGTAACTCATCTCCCCATTTCTCATCCAATATTTTCTGAAACACTTCACACCCTTCCTGGTGAGGAATTGAAGTATTAAGATCCTTCAAATCCCATGTCACAGTATGCACTGTTCTATATCTAGATCTGTCTCATTCTCATTTTCAATTAACCTAATTATATATGCAGAATCGTTTATATAAATCCAAGTTTGTTCTACTAAGGGTCAAATATGGTAATCAATGTAAATTGATAAAGGTTCCAGTATAGAATTTATGCCTGAAACTATGGGTCTTCCGGGGGGTTATTTAAATCTTTGTGAATTTTTGGTAAAATGTAAAAAAGCTGGATTGAGGGGGTATTCATAAATAATGCATTTCATTCTCACTCTGTCAACCATTTATTATCAAATGCCAATTGTAGCAAAGTCTTGACTAAATTCTTAACCTGTTCAGTAGGGTCCTGCTGGAGCCTCAAATAATTGTTTTCATCCCTCAATAATGTAAAACAAATATTCTTATATTGCTCATAATCCATAATCACTAGTCCACCACCCTTGTCTGCTTTTTTAATAATAATGTTTGAATCATTTTCCAGTTACCTCAATGCCCCACACTGGGCTGCAGTGAGGTTAAATTTTGTACGTCTGTCCATATTCTTTTTTTTCTGTATCAGCCTCAACGTCCTTAGTTACCAAGGAAATACAAGTGTCTATGTTGTGTGGGATTCCCTGCAGTACAAACATAGATTTTAAGTTTAATTTCTTACTTAATTCTATCTTTTTCACTTGCATATCTCTATCCAAGGTAGCTGTTTCTAGTTCTGTATCAAAAAAAATCTCAATTTCAATTTTCTATAGAATCCGTTTAAATCCAGTTTAAGCTCAAATTCATTTACCTGACTGTATGGACAAAAAGACATACCTTTAGAGAGTACCTCACACTCCTTGGGCCAGATATTCAAAACATTGCCCCAAGGCTAAATTAGCCTGGTGAGCAAACTTAGCCCGGAGCACAAAGCAAGCTATATTGAAAAGGAAATAGCCTGGTGCTAATCCTGCTGAATATAGCAGTCTAAGGAAGCCGGGCAAACCGGTCTAGGAGTGCAGGGCAAAAATAGCCCAGGAACAAGACAGCACTGAATATAGCAACAGGGTGTGCAAACCACAACTGCAGCTCTTTAGACTCTGTAGCAAGCCAGTGTCGCAGGTAGAGAACATTGTGTGTGGTTGCACAGAGATATTTCACATGTACTGCAAACATACCTCTCATCCCCCTGCCTCATAAATCAGGGACAAGGCTTAAAAAAATCAGGGACAAAGGTTTAAAATCAGGGACACATCTTAAAAAATGGTGATATCCACTCAGGAAGCTGGTAGTGTAAAATGCATTTTCTAAGGAAGAACACATCTGTAACATTAATGTTTGACATTATTTTATGCTTAGAACCCCCACTGTTTGGTCATGGAAACACAATATTTAGGAGGGACAGAGTAAAATTTTGAGGTAAAATCAGGGACGTCCCTGAAAATCAGGGACAGTTGAGATGTATGACTGCAAACAACAATGTAAGCCACACACTGCAGAACTGTGCTATGCTGAAGTAAGGTTTGCCAGGGGCTTACCCAAATTCACAGTGCTCACTTTAGCCCAGTGCAAACTGGTTAGCCCGGGGCAAATGGGAGCTATATTCAAAGCTCCCATGCAAATGAGCCTACTTAGGTAATCTGTGGGCAAGCAGGCACATTTGCATCTCATTATGTGCTGCTTAGCATACATTACCATGCTGTTTGCCCGGTGCTACTGCATGGTGCACACAGCTCCATGGTTTGGTCGGAATGGAAGTACAGGCTGGACACTGCAGGCCAAGGCATGCCCACAACAACCCCTTTTGGTCGGAATGGAAGTACAGGCTGGAAGCACCAGGAACTGTGTGTCGGCAGGCACAGTCAGTGCATGCAGCACACTCATGCATCTGTGCAAGCATGACTTATGTATGTGTGTGTGTGTGTGTGTGTGTGTGTGTGTGTATATATATATATATACACACACACACTAACCTTACCTACACACACACACTCAGATTGATAACTAAACACAGACACACTGCCTGTGGCTACTGTGGCCATACATGCCCTGGAGGATGCCCGCCCAACAACATAGGTACCCCACTGCAGTAGTGGGTGACCTACAGTGCGGGGACTCAATGCACAGGACAGGCATAAGCTGAACCAGGTGGGGATGGGAGGGCATAGGCTGTAGGTTCACTAGGCTATGCAGCATATCCATTAGCTAGGGAACAGGGCAGATTGGCTGGGCTGAGCAATTCCTTCCCTGCCATCATGGTCTCTGTGCCCATATGAGCCTGTTACACACCCTGGCATACCCCTCCACTCTTGTGCCAATGAAAATAGGGACATGGATATATGCGGACACTCAAGATGAGGGACAGGGCAGTTGCAAGGTGTAGAATGAGGGATGTCCCTCATAAACAGGGACAGTTGGGTGGTATGCACACTGGTAGGCTAGTGTCTCCCCCCCAGCATGGTCCGCAACCCCTGGTAGCCCCGACAATCAAAGAAATACCTGCTGATCTAGTGGTCCCCACACCCCCAGCACAATCCCCGATCCCAGAGCAAGTAATATTTAAGATCATTTCACTGGTAGTCTAGTGGTCCCCCCATCCCCATGCATGTATCCCAGCCTCCCGGTGCACATTTAAAAGTACATTTTGCCCTGGTAGTCTAGTGGTCCCCCCACCCCCATGCACATATCCTGTCCCCCAGTGCACATATTAAAATTAAATGTTCCCTGGTTGTCTAATGGCCTCCCTACCCCCATGCATGTATTCAGACCCCCAGTGCTCATATTAAACTTACATCTTCCCTGGTAGTCTAGCGGCCCCCCCCACCTGGCGGTGACACCCCACTCCTCCCAATAATTTCTGAGAACAGAGCCAGCGACTGGGTCAGCCCTTCCCTCACCACCACAGCTGGCCGCCGACTGAGGTAGGAAGGAGCGTTCATTCCTACCTCAGTCAGCAGCCGGCCGTGGTGGTGAGAGGAGGGCTAAGCTGGTCACTGGCTCTGTTTTTAGACATTATTGGGAGGAGTGGGGTGTCACCGCCGGATGGGGGGACTGCTAGATTACTAGGGAAGATGTAAATTTAATATGTGCACCTCAGGTCAGGATACATGTGTGGGAGTGAGGGGACCACTAGACTACCAGGGAAGATTTAACTGTAGTATGTGCACCGGGGGTTGAGATATGTGGGTGGGGTGGGTGAACCACTAGACTACCAGGGAAACTATATTCTACGGAGAATGGGGGTCAGGATATGTGCTGGGAGGGGGAACCACAGGACTAATGGGGAAATGAAGATTGTCTACAGGGAACAGGGTCAGGATACATGCTAGGGGGGTAGGGGGAACCACTAGACTACCAGGGAGATGTTATTCTATGGGGAATGAGGGCCAGAGATCATGCTGGGGGGGTTGGGGATCACTAGTACACCAGGGATTATGTGTGCTATTAGTGGACATGGGGGTTGGGTTACGTGATGGAGGTTTGGGGCCCCACCACTATTAGCGCTGCATTAAAAGCAGCTCTTTCCCCATGGTAACTAGCACTGCACTACAGGTCATGCTAATGCCTGTAGAGTGGTGCTATGCTTATGAATATGCCGGTGTGCCGGCATTCAGGGACCCCTCCCCTGCATACATTATGGTTAGCGTCGGTGCTAACTGCACTTTTCAATATTGCAGTCAGGCACAAAGTCGGTGCTAGTCCAGTGCAATGGCTTTGTGCCCAGCACTGAGTTTTGGATATCTGGCCCCTTATCTGTTAATGCTTTCTTAGAAATGTTATACATCAGTTTACTCTGTTGGTCTGTGACCTCAAGGTTTTTTTTCTCTATCTGCACCCCTTGGGGTCTTTTTCTCTCCTTCTGTTTTCTTCTTCTTCTGTAGTTATGTCTACATCTCCTGTGCTGGATGGGCTTGCAGTGGTGTCTACTCTGTCTATCCTGAATTGGTCCCTGCTGATATTCATATATTGGTAACCTCTCTGAAGGACTTGGGTCTGGAATGTTTGAGTGTTTTAACACTGTGCCTGAGAAATGAAATATAGAACTAAATAAATGAGAATATATGAGAAATATTATGAATTTAGTGAGTGGGCTCTCTTTCTATCAATTTGTTTCTTCTATTTATCGTGCCTTAATTGGTAAAGAGATACTCCCTTAATTGAGTTTTTCTTTCTACAGAGGTTGGCTGGACTGGATTATCCTTTTTGTTTTTTTAAAAACAACAAATGACATATCAGGGGATGGTTTTCTTTATTTACAGGAACAAACAATAAAAATAACTAAATGTGGGCACACTGGGGGTGGGCTGCCAGAGTGCCGCATGAGTTGGGGGGACACATGCTGCTGACAGGGGAATTGGGCACCCCCATCAGCAAGGTAATGAATATTTAATAAAATAACTTTTGGGTACACTGGGGTGAGCTCCTAGTGTGCCACATGAGTTGGGGGAGATACATGCTTCTGACATAGGGATTTGGCACCCCTGTCAGCAAGGAAACACTAATAAAATAACTTTTGGGCACACTGGGGTGGGTTCTCAGTGTGCCACATGCATTGCAGGGTACATGCTGCCAACAGGGGGATTGGGCACCCCCATTGGCAAAGAATCACTAATAAAATAACTTTTGGACACACTGTGGTGGGCTCCCAGTGTGCCAAATGAGTTGGAGGGATCATAATGCTGACACAGGGATTGGGAACCCCCATCGGCAATAACAGTGGGCTTCACTAGACTACCAGGAATGGACCTGGTGGTAATTAGAAGTTAGACTTTGAATTACTATGGTAGTAATTTGAAGTGTCACTTTGAATTACTTTGGGTTCCACTGCCACTTACTGCATGCTTTTTGCAGGCGGTATTTAGCGCTGCGCAACTGGTGGTGCAACAACCTGTAGCGTGGCTCTACTATTTTGAATATGTCAGTGCACCGGCATTCATGGCCACTCCCATACCTCCCTCCCCTGCATACATTAACTTTTAGCATCAGCGCTATCACACAGTACCGACGCTATAAGGGCTTTTGAATATTGCAGTCTGGTACAAATTCAGCGCTATTCCAGTGCTACGGATTTGTGCTGAGTGCAAAGCTTTGAATATATAGCCCTTGGTTGTTACTTGTGATTTCTTATATGATTTTGTATTGTTATTGTGAATGAAAATCAATAAATGTTTTTCTGCAAAAAAAAAAAAAAGAATGCATTCATGTGGCAGGAAGCAGGGCTGTTTCTGTGTGTATCTGTGAGGCTTTTGTATAGTTGTTCAGCAGGGATAGGGCTATGTCTCAATGCGTAGCCTCACCCTTGCTAAACATACCGTGCATGTGTGTGAGTTTGCTTTTCAGTGACTGCTGTCAATAGCAGCATCACTGGCCTACTTAATTCAAGATGGACACCAGGTTGCCCAATCCCCAGTGCCAGCTAAATATATTTAACTTTTTTTTTCCCTCCTTTGTGCTCCACAACCCACCATTCCTTCAGGCTTACCTAGATCCCTGCCAATCCACTCTGTCCCTTCCTGAGTCTCCATCCTCATATGGTAGCCTACCCCAGGGTAACCCGGATGTAACCCTTCGCGGGGTGGGTCTCCCTCGTCCGAGGGAGAAGGCACCGGTTGGGGAGTCCAGCGCAACTACTTTTTGGTCCCGGGGTGCTGCTGAGGTGGAAAGGCTCCTTCAGGGCATTGGTGGCATCGGCGGGCTGGTAGCCGTCATCTGGTCGATCGTGGAGCAGTTTCCAGTTTTCTTGTGTTATTCCCTCCTGCGTTGCTACTGCAGTGCTCCTGGTCTCCACCAGAGGCCACTGCAGAGCAATGCCAACCTGCTACCCACCCCAGGAGAGGAGAGCTGTACTATGGACGCTCGATCCTCTCCTTCCCCTGTCAGCCCTCGACGTCCCGAGTCCATTCCTGAACTTGGGTTGCCGGCATGGCTCGGGGTAAGGCGCCAGTGCCTCAGCCCTCTGTGCCACTGGGCCAGCTATATTTAACTTTTAATAATTCTGGCACCGGGGTGCCAACCTTCAGTGCTGGTTCATCTCCACCCTTTTCCTTTCTGATCCAGGCCCCCCCACCAGGTCAATTTGCCAATGTTGGGGTGCCCAGTCCCTGTTGTTATGAAATCAACACCCCATCCAGCAGCCTGGGACATTAGGGTGCCCACCCTGGTGCCCCAAATATTATGCAGACACAAGGGTACCCAATCTCAGTGTCAAAGACCTGAAATGAAGAAAACCACCCCATATGACCTTTTAAGTGTTTGTTTTATCTTTAAATAAAGAAAATGGTCCCTGATTGTCTGCCATCATCAAGACCCACCACACTGACACCCCCCCCCCACTCAGCACATGCCTTACTCTATATTTACCTATTGGAGGTCCAATGCCATAATCCTGTTTGGCCCTGAGACACCTATTTAGTCTTCAGTGCTGGACTGGGAGCTGAGGAAATCAGTTAAGTGCCAAAATAATGTATTTCAATGCATTTTGAATTTGTACTCATAACTTGGTAATTTTTTTTTCTATATACATTTTTTCCTTCCTGCATCTGGGGGTGGCTGCTGAACCCAGTCCCCACCTTCCTGAGCTGGCTCCCCTGCCTCCCTCAGTATTAATGTACCTGGTCTGAGTCTCACCACAGATTCCCCCTCTTGATGAGGTTGTAGGGGAGAGGGCCATTATCCCTCGAGTACATAATCTAAGGTGGACCTGGTTATGTGCCGAGTGGTGGTGCTGGATGGGGGATAGAAGGGCTGGGCTTCATTTAGTCCCCTGGTATTCCATTTTTCAGTTTTCTCCCTGCTCTATTGCTGAGCATCAGACTTGTGAGTGTAGATGCACCCATCTGATGTTCTTCACATTCCACTCCCTTACGTTGCCATGCATGCTCTGCTGTTCCACCAAGCCTCCACCAGGTGGCAGCATATGCCAGGCAAGCATGCCTTCCCACTCCACGAGAGGAGAGCTGTTCCTTGGTCACTCAATCCCCTCCCACTCTGATGAACAGAGTCTGTTTCTGAATCCGTGTCACCGGCATGACAGGAGCTAAGGCGTTAGTGTCTTAGCCCTCTACAGCAGTGGGCTGGCAATGTTGTCATTTTTAAAAAAATTTTCTCCCAGATTCTCAACATGGCCTTTTTGGAACCCCGCCTCCTGAACAAGGCAGGTGAAATTTTTCAAATAGAGCGTGATAGGGGATTTCACAGTTGCTCCATGAAATCACCTTTTAGGTGGGATTTAAAATGTTCACCTATTGGGTTCATGACATGGGGTTATAAGAAGACTATCTTGAAAATCTGGAGTCAAAATATTAAAAAACAACAAAGTTTTGGGTGCATATTTAAAATTTTCAATGCTCACACATAACTTTTGTAATTTTCAATGTTCTGACTACAAGTTTTCAACATAACCTTTTCCCACCACCTCATGAACCTGACAGTTGTCATTTCTTAAATCCTGGCCAAAATGAGTTTTTCCACCTGTGGCATGAAATGACATTTCGGCTGGGATTTGAACATTTTTTTCATACCAGGTTCATGAGGTGGAGTCTTAAGAAGAATATGTTGTAAATATGGGGTCAAAACATTAAAAAAATAAAGTTATGAAGGTACATTGGCACATTTCAATGCTCGGTAGTAACTTTGTTAATTTTCAATATTTTGACCCAAAATTTTCAACATAGCCATTTTTTTCTCACCACCTCATGAACCTGACAGTTGTCATTTTTTAAATCCTGGGCCAAATATGATTTCACACTGGTGGCGCAAAAATTACATTTTATCCAATATTTTATAAATGACACCTCTGAGTTCAGAAGTGGGGTCATAAGAAGACGATGAAATCTTGGGGTCAAAATGTCACCCAAAAATATTTATTAAGCAACATTGTTTGCAGGGATGGCCATGGGCCCAGTTGGGACTATGTTACTTTCCTGTGCCAATGACCTGAGTTTGGTTTGAACTCAGTGAGCTGGCTGAATGGGCCAAGGTAGGGGAAGGGTGCTGCAGTGCGTGACACCAGCCCCAGCCTGGGGAGGGGCAGAGCGGCGCTCTGGCATACACAGAACACCTTGTGGTGGGCTATGGAGCCTATCTATCAGAAGGGGTTGACATGCATGTCAAGGCCTGATGTGCCTATGCAGTGCATCTGGACAAGTAGGGTGGCAAGAAAAATGGGAGAAAATGTACCTGGCAGGATGAAGATTGGATCGCTGCAGGCCCCACACTAACAACAGGCTCCCTACTGGTATCAGTCACCCATCCCCATCACACTTCTTCTCAGGAACTTTCCTTGTACCTTTGGTACCCCACCACATATTCCCCCATGATGGGGATAGAAGGGAGACTGATATCTGCCTTTCCTAGACAGTGAGCCACTTGGCCTGTCTGTTGCAGGGTGTGCGAAAGGTGATGGCTTCATTCTGCCCTGATGGTGGTTGATGAGTGGAGCAACTTGCTCCCTCCCACCCGAGAGCAGAGTGGGCCCAGAGACACTGAATCCTATCCACATCCCCCATGCTGGCTTCCATGAGTGACTCAAGTCCTCTCATGAACCTGGGTTGCTGCCATGGTACCGGTATCTACCCTACTGACCAACTCACTTTAAACCCCAAAATACAACTATAACCTCTTTCCAGCCTACACAGCTGATTGGTATTTTTATTGCTGATAGTAACCATTTCCCATTTCATGTGTACAGTTCCAGTGGATATCAGCACCAGCATTGGAGGACATTGATCACACACACATCAGGTAAGTATTGTTTTATATTTAGAGTATCTTGTTTGTCCCAGTTAGTTATTAAAGGCAACCCCATTGCTATTCTTATTTTACAGGTACAACTAGAAGTTACTTCAAGCATCCCACAATCCATAGTACCCAGGTAAAAAATTATTAGTAGTATTGTATCTATCCTAGTAGTTATAATACTTGCGGTTGAACCATTACACTGTATTATGGTACGGTGCAATGATGCAGCTACTAGTATTACAATGCTGGTGTCTTTCACTGGTTAGTTGGTTGGTGAAGCAGGGCTAGAAATAACTCCAATATTCTATTTATTCATTTTGTGCAGGTTCCAGAGAAATCTCCATGAAATGAGGATGTGATTCCACTATCAGAAAAAAGAAGTGAAATGAATTGCATAAAATTACATTAAAGCAGACTTTAGGGTTAAATAATGCAAAGCACACAAAGTAGGGAAATGAAAAACATTAGGGTTTGGGGTCTCAGGTCAGGTGTATTGGGGAATCAGTGGTGGGGTCTTTCTTGGGGTTGTCAACCCTAACACCCCTCTCCCCTGAGCAAACAAGGTCAGACATGATCTCTTTTCTTCACACAGGGCCCAAAAAAAGCTATAACAGATTCTGCTGGAAGCATCTGGTGAACCATACTGCTCTACCTTTCAAGACTGTATCACTATGAGGCACTGACTTAAAAATGTACCTTGTGCTTTGGACAGGATACTATGGGTTCGAGGGGATTGGGTGGGCATTAGGGTTGACAACACCAAAGAAGACCCCACCACTAATTTGCCAATATTCTGGGGACCCAAAACCTTTATGTATTTCATTTTCTTACTTTGTGCGCTTTGCATTCTTCCACCCTAATGTCTGCATTAATGGATTTTTTATTACAATATATATATAACATATATATATATATATATATATATATATATATATATGTATATATGTAATAGATATACCACTCTGAGGTGTCGTTAGCACTCTGATATCGCATGCCTTGGTGTGCGTTGTACTAGGCGCGCAGGCGAATCGTCAACCGCCCAAGGCGTGTATATCAGAGTGCGACCCACACCCCAGAGTGGTTTATCTATCTTATAAAATGTTAAAATTCTTTTGGGGGGGTAAAGGTGCAAGTGTGCAGTCACGCTCTGATATACGCACCGTCATGTGGTGGAGCTGGTCCAGTAAAAGAGCAACAATTTCCCTACCCATTTTATAAATATATATATGTATATATATATATGTAATGATACACCATGGCCCTAATGAAAGTAGCACTGGTGTTTTTCTGAGATCAGTTTGACATTTTGACAATATGAGTGGTGAAGCCATGAGTGATGTCAAAAGGTCAAACTGCATGACAGAGAATATCAGTGATGACATTTTCAACCTCTCGTGGCATCATCCTCAACTCATTGAGCTTTTCTAGAGCTCAATATTCCCCCATCCATCTCCATACTGTATTCCCACATGGCAATGTCTCACAGTGACCAACCCATACCTCCATGCCTTACCTGTCTATCTGTACTGTTTCCTCCTAGCGCTACCTCCGCTCCTCCTGGGCTGTTAGACCTAGTTTTCTAGGGTAGCTTTAGGGCCAAGATGGAAAACAAGACATGGTAGTCAGAGTTCTCCTTCTGTGCTGCAGTTTGTAGGTCTAGCCCACCTGTTCTGTAATCTGAGTGGTTGTCCTACGGTCCAAGTGTAGAGAAGGGGTGGAACCCTCTGAAAGGGTTCCTTTGTTCATATGACCACAACTCTCTAACATTGACAGTCTTTCAAAGCCAGGCAGCATTTGGGTAGCTTGTTTGCTTGGCACTGATTTGTCCACTGTACTTGCTGTGTACCTTCCTTGTCTCTTTGCATTCCCTTTCTTTAGCCGGACCTTGCTGTCTGGGACCTTGCTCCCTTACCATCGAGGTGGAGTCCTCATGGCCAGGTTTCCATTGGCCATTCAACTGCATCTCTGTGACACTCATATAGGTATAGGCTTCCTACAGGTTGCAGATCAGCCCTTTCTGCATAACAGAGTTCAGCTCCTCACAGGAGACTAATCAGAGCATAAATAACATTGTGCATGCTGCCTCTTCCAGCCAAGTGCTGGCACGCCCACTCCCAAACCCTGCCCTGAATGGCTGCACAGTTGTATGGGTACAGCCACATGGGCCCTTCCAGGTATATGCATCAGGGGTGAGCTGTTTGTGTATCTGGGAGGTGTTATTTGGACACCAGTGATGTACACATCTAGGCCCTATGCACCACGTATCATGGCAGATAGGGCTGCAGATCTTTTATGCACAGGGTCCTTAGGCTTTAACCATAATCAAATATGTTAAAGTTATGCCCATATGTATGAAGCTGATTAACAGGAAATGATCTGCAAGGGTATATTAGGCCTCTTTTTTGCAGGAGGGTATTGATAATCCTCCCTCCACAGCTGGGTATGGATTAGTAGAGACCGGCAGCTTATTGCTGTGTAAAATAAGCTTTAGACCTAGCACTGGATTATATTTTCTTATGATCTAATGCAACTCTTAAAGTGGATGCTCTGCATGTGGCAGGATGGAACAGTAAACAGATTTTATATAGATCAAGGCAATTCTCTTAATCAATTGATATGCACACCAGAGACTTATTTTATAAAGCCTGCCTCCTGTGCAGGTGCACAGAAAATGGGAATGTTCAGGTGATGGTTTTCAATTTGTAGATTCTTGATCAACCTTGTTCAATAATATATATTTGAACATCCCCCAACAGCCCTCTTACACATGCAAGACTGGTCTTACATCCTTAGAGTGTTCAGACGCCTCATCTCCATTTCATGGCTCTCACACTCTAAGCATGAATGCTAGATCATGCTTAATCTTACAAGAGTGCTACTGGTGATCTATAGATATACTGCATATATTTTATGTATATTATATATTAAAGGGGTGTGGTTGCACCCCTGTAGTTAGAGTTGAGAAGGCACTTCAATGTTAAACTCGAAATTTTGCACTTTAATAACTTTGCAACCATTCAACATATTTGCATGCAAATTGGTATGCACCATCACCCAGGGTAGATCTCTGGATGTGGCAAGTTACACTTTGGTTGAATGTGTGGTTTCTGAGTTCCAGAGAGGTGAATAAAGCATTTTTTCATTCATTGACTTTGCTTGGATTTTTCTTTGAACTTGCCTACAGCTTAGCAGGTTTGAATTTTTGGTCTGAAATTTTCAGGGAAGGAAGGGTCTAGCCCACAGATGTACCTTTTGCTAGTCTGGTGAAAAAATAATACAGCATTTGTAAGTTATTGCATTTTAAAATTTTGAAAACAATCATTTCTGAGCATGCTCAGTAAGCACTAAAAGACAGCTGTATGAAATGAAAAAGGAATCCTGTTTCACATGGGAAAATTCCTTTTTTCATTTGAAGCCATCTTGTTTTCATTTTTTCTTTAAAAAAAATGTCAAAGGTCACAAAAATGACATCCTTGAGAGAGACCATCACACTTAACTGGCTGATCGGGACCTCATTAGGTGTAATCTATATTTCAATGTTAGAGATATGCCCTTGAAATGTTATTTTTTAATAATATGACCCTTTTTTCATGACCTCGTAATACAAAAAAAAGAATCCTTTTTCGTATGATGAGTCACAGAAAAAGATCCTTTTTTGTGACAGGAAAAAAGTTGAAATATAATAAAGTTTAACATTTCTTGGTCTGTTGCCTTTTTTGTACACTTTTCCTGTTCCCTAAAAAACAGAATAGGCTTTCCTTATTCTCCTCCCCTCTTGTTCCTGGGTTGTTGTAAGCTGTCTCTCCCTGATTTTTTGTTTCCTTGCCCATCCACATCTTGTCTTTTTTTTCCTCCCAGCTGACTCGCACTTGGTATCCTGTTCATTCCACCTCCCTCTTTCCTTATCTGCCTAGTAGGAGTCAGCTGCTATGGGTATTTTTTCTGTAGCCTCCCTTCAGATCAGCTGCTACCGGTCTTTCTTCTGTAGCCTCCCCAGTCAGCTGCTGCTGGTCTTTCTTCTGTTGCCCTGCCTCCCTCAGCAAGCAACACTGTGCTCCTTCTATGGGAAGACTGGAATCCCTTAAGAGCTACACTGGGAGGCTGAGATCCAAGATCCTCCTATGGGACTGTCCAGAATCTGAAACAGAGGCAGAAGGAGCCTCAGCTGGTGGCGGGCTATTTCTCAGCAGTATTGCCTCCTCCTGCACATTGGCACTGGCAATCACTGGCTATTGGCACTGCCAATCAAAGAGTTGCTCAGGGGAAGGGACGGAGGTTGCAGCTCACACAGCCCTCAGTGATACTGGCAGCAGCCCTTACCCCTCATTGATTGCCCCTGGACCAACTCCACCCAAAAACCTGAAATAAAGAAAACCATCCTCGATGTTTTGTTTTCTTTTCATAAAATGGTGTTTTGATGATCAGCCCCCCATCCCCTACTTAGTGCCCATAGTCCCACATCCCAAGTACACCCCCACACACCCTTACTCACCTGAACAGGTCCCAATTTTGAGATCCAGTCTCTGATCAAAGACATATCCTGCTGCTGTAACCAGCAACTGCAATATGAGAAACAAAGGTAAATGCGGTTCAATGTATTTCAACAGGAGTTTCAACATTTATTCATAACTCTGCCATTGTTTGACATTTTGACCCCAAATTTTCAACATAGCCTTTTGGAGACCTCCTCCTCATGAACAATATGACTGTATTTATGCAACTCCCACCTGAAAGATGATTTCATGGTCACTTGGTGATTTAACCTTTTGGGTAGGATGT
Source organism: Neoceratodus forsteri (assembly GCA_016271365.2). NCBI lineage: Eukaryota > Metazoa > Chordata > Ceratodontiformes > Ceratodontidae > Neoceratodus > Neoceratodus forsteri. The sequence continues at coordinate 519,633,639 of CM028137.1, forward strand.
GCATAATGACAGTCATATTGTCCATGAGATGGTGTCATAAGAAGGCTATGTTGAAAATTTGGGGTCAAAGTATGTAAAATGGCAAAGTTATGACCGTTCATTGCAATTTCGCTACACACACTCATAACTTTGGAAATCTTAAAGAGTCTGACCCCAAATTTTCAACATAGATTTCTTATTACCCTACCTCATGTATGTCATAGCTGTCATTTTTCAGATCCTAGTCAAAATGTGTATAGCGCGGAATGTCATTGCAGTTGTGTGGAATTGTGTTTTGGCAGGGATTCAAACATTTTCTACACTGGGCACATGAGGTGGGGTAATAAGATGGCTGTGCTGCCAATTTGGTCACTGTTGCCCTATAAATGGAATGCAGGGCCCTTCCACAGCAACATACATATACACATCTATGGAGGGATGGGAGTGCACTGTGCTTCCACAGGCAAATAAGGATATGATTACTCTCTCAAAAACTATAGATGGGTGGGAGCACCCAAATAAGACTACAATTACAGTATCTCAAAAAGTAATTAAATTCTTTGCAAAAAACTATGTTAATGCATCAGTTAGGGTTGATATCAAACTGTAAAAAGGAAGAAATATGATGTTAGGGTTAACAACCCTGACATCTCCCCACCCTGCATACACCAACCGGCATCGGGAGGGTGCCTTGGGGTTGTCAGTCATGTCACTCACCCCATTTTCCTATACTGTACCCATCTCAGCTTATTTACTTATGGAATGGAGTGAGCGTTAATGGCTGATGACCTTAAGGCACACCCCCAACACCTGTTGATGTGTGCAGGGTGGGGGTTGGATGTTAGGGTTGGTGATCCTAATGTCATATTTCCCTCCATTTTGCAGTTTGAGATCAACCCTAACTGATGCATTAACATAGTTTTTTGCAAAGAAAAAAAAAAAATATATTTATATATACTGTATATGTATATAGATACATTGTGTGTGTGTGTGTATATATATATATATATATATATATATATATAAAGTTCAATTTATTGCAGGAACGCTCCATTGAGCAAGCTCATTTACAAGGAGGTCCTGGGTGCATGGCTACAACAAATATACAATGCAGGCAATAACATAACAATACATAAATGGCAGACCAGGTCCTACAAGGTACATGGGTAAACAGTCCTGAGTGAAAAAAATATATATATTTAGTACAAGTTGTTTAAGGAAGGCGGTGTAGTGAGAACAAACTAAGGAAGTAAGGAGAAAGCTAGGGAGGGAGTTTAAAAACAGTTACAGGTGTCCTTTATTTTTGAAGCCACCAGTTTTTTGAAGAAATGTACTGAGACTACACTGGATAGTTTCTGAGTGGATTGCAGCTGGTTCCAAATAGTTGGTAGGGCACTTGAGAAGGCTCGTCTGCCAAAGGAGGTACGAGTCCTAGATATGTTGAGTAGGATAAAATCTGATTTCCTAAGAAAATAAGAGCTGTGGACAGTGCGGATAAGTGCTACTAAATAGCTTGGTAATTTATTCAGAAGAAGTTTTAGGGTCCAAATGCCAGCATGGAGTGTGTGTTTAATGGTAAGTGAAGTCCAACCAACAGCTGCGTATAGTTTGCAATGGTGGGTTCGGTATGGGTAGTTTGTAATGAAGCGCAGGGCATGGTGACAGAGAATGTTCAATTTGTTTAGGTTAGTAATTGCTGCAGAAGTGTATAATATGTCCCATAGTCAAGTAAAGGGAGGAAGGTGGTCTGAACAAGCCTGAGTCTAGTTTCCAGGGAAAAGAGGGACCTATTTAGGAAGAAGAAGCCTAGTCTAGCTTTTGGTCTTCTGGACAGGTCGTCAATGTGCCCGTTGAAGGAGAGCTTGTTGTCTAACCAAAAGCCGAGGTATTTAAATTTAGAGACAACTTACAGTGGTTCACCTAGGGATGTAACAATGAAGTCTTTAGGTGGGACAGTGAGGGTGATGGAGGAAGTAATGGGGGGAAAATCATGGCCTTAGTTTTTTTAGCATTTAGGAGGAGTTTGGTATTCATGAGATTTGTTTCTAGCTGTGCGAAATCGACTTGAAGTATATCCCTGTCTTCCGATATTGTATGGCCAGATGTGAACAAAACTGTATCGTCTGCAAAGAAATGCAAGGTTGGCCTGGTTATTTGAGAATCGAGGTTGTAGATATATAGGAAGAAGAGTATAGGACCTATATATATATATGTAGAATATTTCTTGTGGTGAGAATCAAACACCCTACAGTCCATCTATGTTGATTGTTATTCTACTCTTTATGGTAGTCACACCAATGCAGTTTCTATTTCTTGGACATTAAGTGATAGAAAGTAAAGTGCTTCGTAGATCTTTTGCTCTTTCACCATTGATTGTTTACTATTGCTGGATCCAGTGTACATATTCTCTGCTTTGTTCACCTTATGGTGTTTACAGTATTTCTTCACTTCTGCTCTCAATGCTTGTTATTTTGTATCCCCTAATATGATGCTCACATGCACATTGTTCCTATAAAAGGGACCTGGTCCCATTAAGCATATCTAGTTATCCAAACAGATAAATAAATACATAATTACAGTGCCTGTTTACTAACTCCATGCTGCAGTTCAATGTGTTCAATAATGTTGAACTTTAATGTACATGGGTTGTGAGGTTATGTTAAAATTCTATAAATCTAACGTTAAAAAATCAACAGTGTCCTTGTTTCTCAGTGGTTTACATTGTATAACCTGTATTAGTTTAATACATTAAAAGTAATCAAAGTTCATTTTTTTGTTGCCTATCCCAATGATGTTGGGAACAGCATATTGTGCCACAATTCAGGAGGCCCAGGTGTGTACCACAAATGTATCTTCCACCCCCAGCCTGAAGAAGTCAAGAGTGTTGTGAGAGCAGCGAAGGTAATGTTTTCCAATTCTGGATGGAGGTTTGAGCCCCCCATCACTTGAATGCCTTCTATGTCTGGATGTGGGTGGTATTAGATGACCTGAACAGCCATACTATTAGTATCATAGATACAGAGAATAACGTATGGGCAACCATACACAACAAGTCTGTGACTGTACTGAGAGGTTTCTGTTAGAACCAGGAACCTGGGACAGCCAGAGGGCGCTGTGCTGAAGATGGCTGCTTGATTCTTCATCTCCCTGGATTCACCAAATATCATCATCCATCCTACAGATTCCAGACTTCCTACCTTCACCAACATCTGAGATCTTACTATATGTACATCGCAGAACAGCTCTGGTACAGTATTTTTATTGCCTCATAATTACTGAACGAGTTATCTACAGCTTTTCAATTTCTCTATTAAGTCCTACAATAATGGTGGACCAATCTCCACATAACAGTTCTCTTAATAGAGCGGAGGCAATGTTCCAGCAACTAATAAGTGAAATCAATGTATTAAAAATTGCATCTCAACAAAATATCAATAATATGTAGGCACTTGGTCAAAAAATCAGTGCTACTGATGTTAAAGCATCTCAAAATGAAGATTCCATTAACACATTACAGGCTACCATCAGGGAGCAGGACAGAGTTATTAGGAACCTTCAGGATAAAATAGATGATATTGAAAATAGAAACAGACATAACAACCTTAGATTTCTCGGATTTCCTGAAGGTGTTGAACTAGGAGATACCAGTGCTCTTCTAACTCATGTACTTCCTTCTTTGCTTAAATTACCAAGCCGCCAAGACCTAACCATCGAGAGATCTCACCGCATCTTAAATCCGAGGCCTGGACCCGACCAGAAACCCAGGCCCATCATTGCAGATTTCTAAACCACGCACATACTGAACTGATTCTTCAAAAAGCGAGGCAATAAGGTGCACTTACTTGGCAAGAAAACAGAATCCTAATTTTCAGAGACTATTCTAAAGAATTATCTAACAAACGAAAAGCTTACAACCCCATTAAAACAATCCTTCATCAGATTGGAATTAAGTTTGCACTGCGTTACCCTGCAACAATGTGTCTTTTTTTGAATGATTCTACCAGAGATTTCAGTACCCCAGAATCTCTCTGTGAATTTCTGAATTGGACACAGCCGCACTACATTGCCTTGCGATGCTAATGCAGCTCGTTCCTGCTCCAACACAAGCACTTCGCACACAATGTCTTGCCCTTCCTGCTGAAACTGTCCTTCAGGTCCCTGAGAAATCTGCAGCCATCATATCTGCCACTGTAGCTCCTGCCAGAAGCTCCGCACACATACAAGAAAAAAAAGCATCTGGTTCTTCTCCAAATAATAATACTTGCTGTTTAAATAATTTTTCCACCTCTCCAGCTTCCCATGTGGAACATCACATCAGTTTTTCTACTCCTCTTACCTTGTCTAACAAATTCTCCCCACTCCAAGAAGATCTGCTCCAAGAAGAGCTGCACTCATCTACGGAGGATCTGAGACAGACTGTATCTGACATGTTTACTCAAGACCCAAAGAAGATCTCAACGGGTAATGACTCTCCCAATTCTTCCTGGGCTGATCTTGTGTCCAGCTCTCCCTTTAAATCATCTGAACCACCCAAAAAGAAAAGGAGAAGAAAATCAAAGAGCAAGGCTACCTGAGGCTTTTTCCCACTAAAAAAAAAAAAAAAATTTGTAATAAATACTATGGCCCATAATTAGATGTGGTATAGCAGTTTCTCACCAGAATCCCTCCTCTTCACACCACCTCACTCGATTCCTTCGGTACATTTACTGCAAAGCGCAGTCTCTATCCCACCCAACAGGTTTGGAGCACTTAAATGCAGTAAATCGCTATCGCTGCTGAGAAGCCTGTATCTGTCTGTGGGAGGTGAACCAATTGACACTGGTGGTATTTAATCCATGCGGGAGTTACTCTCAATGTATTCAATGGAAAAAAAATAAGAGAAAGAATAAATAATACAATGTTTGTAAGATCTCTTCTAATTAACCCTTGTGTGGTGCCAGACATTAGTATATATGATTGCTATTTACATTCTAATTTTTCATAAGCTTTAGCGCCACCATGTGGTCAGGTGCATACATACATATATAGAGTTCTGTATTTCATATCAGTGTGCCCTTAACCCTACTATTATAGCATTTTTCCATAAAATCCTATCATTTGGAATGTGGAGGATGATTAGACAAATACTTAAAATCAATTACTTATTTTATATTTATTTTGCATCACTTCTGGTATGTAGTGCATCAGGTGCATTCCGTTATATCTCACAGATTTTGCACAAAGTATGCTTCAATTGTATTTCTATACATTGAGTTTTTCTGCCTTTTCACATTATTTTTCATCCCATTTTCTTCCAAATCATTGGAACTTATAAAAATGATTCCACAATACACTGATGCACTATGAACCTATAGTATATACTGAATTCCCTAACCTAGCTTATGTGGATTAATACACATCGGGCATCCTTTTGTCTGACTTACACTGATCCAGCATTATCTGCCATCATGTTGGTATACTTTATTTAATATTGGACTTATTGCTAGGTCCAAGCTAATTCATTATGTTTGGAATTTAACACTATTACATAATTATCCTTTTTTATTTGGTAGAATGATGTTTTGTTTTTTTCCAGGGTAATGCTTTAATTACCTCAGCACAAATCTCAATTACACTTCTTTAATATACTGTTATATAAAGTTTAGTATCTTAAGATTATAGGGTAAACCGTATCTTGAGATTCACTAATTACTCTACACGCCTAGTAGTGTAGAGTGAGAGTCCTGGTATATTTACCGACTGTTATTGCTCTGCATTTCATAAAGGTTTCAAAGTAATATTCTTGTTACTGAGTTTATACTAACGTTTGTTGGTTCTAATGTTTAATTACTTGATATTCCTATCTCTATACTCTCCCTCTGCGAGACAAAATGAATACAAATACTCAATCATCTCGAACCCATACAAGTTAAGGGCCCTGCATACATTTGTTTATTATATATATATTTACCTTTTGAATCTGTGACATCCTCCAAATTAATGGTATTGAGTCCCTCATTCCTATTTGTAACTAATTATCTTATATCCTAGTACCATGAGTGATCTAATCTTACATTCATGGAATGTCAAGGGACTCAACTCGCCTTGTAAACGTAAGCAAGTACTTACCTATCTTAAAAAGCATAAAACACATATTGCTTTTTTACAAGAAACTAAACTTTTATCAGAGGATGTCAACAGACTTAAAGGGACTGGTCGGTCAAGTATATGCGTTATCTTCTCCATCCAAAAAACATGGGGTTGCTATCTTAATACATAAATCTCTTAATTGGCCCCCATAAAAATCATTAGAGACCCAGATGGTAGGTGGATTATAACCCTATTAAACACCACAGCAAGTCCACTTATGTTTGTGAATGTATATGCACCCAACTTTGATTCCCCCATTTTCTTCCATAATCTATCCCAACAAATTATGATTAATAATAAAAATAATTCACCAATTCTTATTGGTGGTGACTTTAACTTAGCACTACAAGCATATTTAGACAGAAGTAACTCGTCACATGATGCCCACCCCCGTAGTATTAATGCTCTATCAATGCTTATGAAGGATTTAGGTCTCTGACATTTGGAGACTACATCATCCCAGATAACGAGATTACACCTTTATTCCTCTTTACATAAATCATATAGTAGGATTGATTATTGGTTCTCTTCTCCCCTCATTACTGAAAAAATTATTGGTACATCGATTCTCCCTATTGTTATATCTGATCATTCCCCTATCAGTTTGCATTTACTCTGGGGTCCACCTTCTTCTAAATCCCCATCTTGGTGTTTAGACCCACTTTTACTCAAAGACTCTGAATTTACTCCTTGGATTAAAACCCAGATTCAAGATTTTCTTTCTGTTAACGATACTCCAGATATGTCTCAAGGTACTATCTGGGAAACATTAAAAGCCACTATTAGAGGTAAAATTATTAGTTATGCAGCGCATAGAAAGAAATTAAGAGAACAACAATTAGCTAATTTAGAAAGATCCCTTAAAGAAAAAGAAACCCAATACTATAAATTAAATAAACCCAATCATAATTCACAGCTTCATCTGGAAATTCTACAATTAAGAATTAAAATTAACGAGTTGATATCCAGGAAAGCTGAACTTGCCCTTTTTAGGATTAAACATGGTTATTGGGAACACGGCGATATATGTGGAAAGTTGCTCTCTTACCAGCTAAAAACTCAACAGATGCAGAGACATATAGCAGGTCTAAAAGATCCATCAGGTCAAACACACACAGACAACCTTTCAATCAATCGTATTATGCAATCCTTTTACCATCAACTATACTCGCAACCTAATACTACAAATCCCAACCTAATACAACATTTTCTGGAAAAATTGAATCTACTTCACCTATCCCCTCAGGACAAAGCTATGCTTGATAAACCAATCACTTTACAGGAAATCCAACTGCTTTATCATCATTAAAAATGGTAAAGCACCTGGCAGTGATGGGTTCCTATTGATTTTATAAAACCCTATCTGACACTCTTTGTCCTGTATTAGTCAATGTATTCCAAGAAGCAACCTTAATAAAAGAAACTCCCATGCACAATGACCGAAGCCATTATAACAGTCTTACCAAAAAAAGACAAAGACCCTTTTCTTCCTTCAAATTATAGACCAATCTCACTTCTTAATACTGATGGAAAAATCTTTGCCAAATTATTAACTCTCCGCTTAGAATCTTTAATGACTAAACTCATCCATACCTCTCAATCTGGATTTATCAAAAATAGAAACAGTTCCGATCATCTTCGCTCATTACTCAATTTAATTCACAAAGCAAAAATTCTTAAAACCCCTGCAGCTGCAATAGCCATTGACTTTGAGAAAGCATTTGACTCTCTCAATTGGGAATATCTATATCAGGTGCGATCTCATTTTGGCTTTACAAATAATTTTTGTGCTTGGATTCAATTATTGTATACCTCCCCCCTTCAGCTCGAGTTCTCACGAACTCTATTTGTCCCCCTCCTTTTACTTAGCAAGAGGCACCAGACAAGGATGCCCCTTATCACCTTCATTGTTTATACTTGCCATGGAACCTCTTTCTGTGTCCCTACATCAATCCGGTACAATTAAAGGCATTACTATTGGTAACTCTCACTATACTTCACTCTCATATGCAGATGATCTCCTTATTTTACTTGAAAACCTTGAAAGTTCCAGGCAACCTTTAGTTAAACTACTGAATGACTTCACCTCCCACTCCGGACTAGCTCTAAACCTTAACAAATCTGAAATGCTACCATTGAATACCCTTTGTAGTCCCCTCATGAACAACTCATTAGGCTTTTGTTGGGCCCCCCAAGGTATATCTTATCTTGACATTCGGATCACCCCGACATTGAATAAATTATGGGATGCTAATATTTTCCCTCTGTTAACCAGTATCCAAACAACACTTGATAGATGGAAGCTACTTAAACTTTCTTTTAATGGTAAAATTTCCGCCATTAAAATGTCTATAACTCCTAAAATATTATACCTATTTTCCAATATCCCTTTGATACTTTCCTCTAGTTTTCTTACCCAAAATAGACAAAATTATCAGCAGCTTCATCTGGGAAGGCAAAATACCTAGATTTAGTCATAATAAACTTAGATCCCATTGGTCAAAAGGTGGCTTTGGCCTTCCTTGGTTCCAAGCCTACTTATGGGCTTTCCCAGCATCTCAAACAATTAAATGGTTTAACAAACCCAACATCCAGTCTCCTTTATGGGTCAATATGGAAACATCCTTATGCCCTGGTAATGGTGACTTCTTTCCTTTATAACACCCTTACCTCTTCTTTAAAGTCTCACCCTACCATAGCTGCTTCTATATTCTATTGGAAAATCATTCACAAGCATATTAAATCTAACCCCAAACCCTTAGCTTACACCCCCTTCTGAGGTAACCACCATATGTCTCTTGATAATCACCCCATTTTTTGTCATACCTGGAAAAATAAGGGTATTCTCTTTTTTCAGGATATACTTGAACCCAAGTCATTAAAGTTAAAATCTTACACCGACCTATGAGGCATATGGAATCTTCCACATCAGGATTTTTGGAAATGTCTACAGCTTTGTACTGCATGCAACTCTTACCTCACACCCTTCTCTATCAATTCTCTGTATGATAAGCACATCTCTAAATGGATAAAAACAACATCCAATTTAAATAGCACTGTTTACAAAGATATTTGTGATATCCTTCCTGACTACTCTGTCAATGCTAAAAACAGATGGAGTACTTTGCTACAATATAATATCACCAATGCACAATGGTCCAGATGTTGGCTCTCCTGCCACAAATCTTTTAATGATAAACGTAGTTCCTCCTTCAAACCAAGATCCTTCATTTGTGGTACAGAACTCCTGTCGTGTACAAAAAAATGGGTTTATTGAACAATAACAATTGCTGGTGCTGCAATTCCCCAATGGGGATTTATTGCATATCTTATGGCACTGTCCTCATACAAAAGATTTGGCACTGTACTCACAGATTTGCAATGAAAGTTGTAGGTCAACCTTTACACTAGACCCTAAACATTGCATTCTTGGTATTTTTAATCACCGTTCTTATAAAATTTCATATTCATAGAGCAGATGGTTAAATATACTCTTCCTTCAAGTTAAACACACAATCCTCATGCATTGGAGATCCAACATAATCCCTACCCTTCCCCGTATCATTAACCAACTATTGTAATATGCCTCTCTGGACCGTATGACATATATCTTGTCTGACCGACTCATGTTATATAACAATTGTTGGCAGGGCTTTTTTAATTTTTTGGAATCAACTAAATCTTCCAACACCAATGTATGGACTTAATACATATGGATTTCCCCCTTTTACTGATACATCATTGTAGTCTCGCTTTTTTCCCCTTTTTGTATAGTTTCCTCTCTCTCTTCTTAACTTTCTTATATATCTTTTCTTTCCTATACTCTGTTCTCAATCGTTCTTTATTACTCCACAATCCTTTTTACATATGTCGTTTTCCCCTTTTGCAGCATCATATATAATTATGTAACATTTTAATATAAACCGTATCTAATCATACCATCCGCTTAAGTTCACTACAAATGTCAAGTATATGCTAATTACATGACCTGTATTGTTTACTATATTTTAAACCAAAAGCTCCTTGTATTATTGTAGCAATGTTCTTATTATATGCTGCCTCAATTTCTTTAAAAAAAAAGTCCTCACATTGTACTGTACTGTAAGAGGTTTGTCTGTATATCTTATGAAAAATTAATAAAAAAGTTTAACTGTAAAAAGAACCAGGAACCTCATGAACGAGGCTCGAGAGGTTCACTGTTGGCCATACAAAACTCAAGATGGAGACACAGGTTTATCTGTGTATGAATGCCAGTACATTGGAGACACAGGTTTATCTGTGTATGAATGCCAGTACATTATCTCTTATAGTATATGAGCATCTATACCCATTTCAGACACTCCACTTCATTTCATTGAAATTGGAGGGGGCATTCAAGGATTGGTGGCAGGCTCCAACTACTGATTCAATATGCTGCAGCTGTTTCTGTAAGTTCAAATTTAAAATAAAACTGCTCAAAGCTCATTTGGATGGAGGAAAGCATCTGTATGGTAGCGTTCTAAGTTGTTGTACTGCAGTATGGCATCACTATTGCAGCACAACAACATAATGATATCACTATGGCAGCACAAAAAGCATATTCTAGGCATGGAATTCCATGCATAACAGCATTCCAATATACACTATAAACCATAGTTATACATATTTAAACTATAGCTATACATGGTCAGTGACCATGGTTATTCATGGGTTGTCTACGATTTTAACCATGGCTGTCCATGGATAATCACTGATGGCAAATGGCACAGGGACAGACCATGCATGACCATAATCAATATATTTTAAGAATTATTGAAGCTGACTGGCTATCCATTGTTGCTAATTTCAGTTGTTTTCTGCATTATGAAACACATTTCTAAACAGCTCTGGGTATTTGTTTATTTCCAACAACGTTAACAGTCTGTTATGGATACATTAGTACCCACAGATATTGTACTTTTGAAAAGCTTGCATTAACTTAACCATTGGTGCTGTTTTTCCTCTTTCTAATGGAGTTTCTTCTTCTCATCACTGACAGATTGCTTAATTGCTATTTATACCACCTAAAACTAAACTCTTTTAAGATGGGGTGAGTTTTCATATTAATTTTTCTTTAGAAATTGTTGGCAGAAAAGACCACTTGGCCCACCCAGTTTGCACAGAAGTTCCCTGCCTAGTCTGTCTCTGCAGACCCTAACTGGTCTCTGGTCACCTTTTGTCCTCCATCCTATTTCTTAGTATTCCAATATGTCTATCCTATGCATGTCTGAAGCACCTTACTGTTTTTGCTGCCACCACTTCTGCTGGCAGTCTGTTCCAGGTGTCCACCACTCTTTCAGTGTAGTTATACTTCCTTGCATCTCTCTTGAACTCCCCCCTTCCCAGTTTCATTGCATGCCCTCTGGTCCTGATGCTCTTTCTCATTTGAGACTCCCCTCCTGTACCTTATTCACCCCTGTGCAGTACCTGTCGTTCTCTATCATGTCTCCTTTTGCTCTCCTCTCTTCTAGTGTGTACATGGTGTACGTGATGTACATGGTGGTCTTCTAGGGTGTACAGGGTGTAGGGAGAAAGAGTCAGAGATCAAGTAGGGTCTGCAGTGATACTGTAGGTAGGGAAATATGGGCAGAATGGGTGGGCAAGTGGTCCTTATCTGTCACCAGATTCTATGTGTCTGTGTTGATGTCCCTCAGTCTCTCCTCACAGGGCTTCCCTTGCAATACCTGTACCTTCTTAGTTACCCTCCTTTGGACTGCCTCTACCCTGTCTATGTCCTTTATAAGGTGCAACCTCCAGAACTGGTCACAGTACTCCAAGTGAGGGCTCACCAGTGAGGGATACATTGGTAATGCCACCTCCCTCATCCTTCCTATGATACCTCTCCCTATGCATACTAGCATCCCACTGGCCCTAACCTCTGCTTTGTCACATTGCCCTGCCACTTTGAGGTCATCATATATAGTAACCTCAAGGTCCCTTTCCTGTTTAGTGACTATCAGTACCTCCCCTCATCCTGTACTCAGCTCCTGGGTTTCTATACCCTAGGTGCATGCGTTTGCACTTTTTGGCATTGAACCCCAGCTGCCATGCCCTTGACCACTCCTCAAGTTTCTCAAAGATCCCTGCACATCCCCCCCATCCTGAATGTCCACCCTGTTTCAGATTCTGGTGTCATTTGCAGAAAGGCATGCTTTCCCTTCCATTTCTTCTGCAATGCACTTATGAAGACGTTGTAGAGGACTAGTCCCAGTACTGACCCCTGTGGCACCCTGCTGGGAACTCTTTTCTCATTGACATAGAAACATAGAATTTGAAAGTAGATAAGGACCACTTGGCCCACCCAGTCTGCCCATTTCCCTACCTAATGGATAAGCTGCAGATCCTAGTTAACCAACAGCCTACTTCCCCCTACCCCCGGCCCCTAGAATTGTCTTTTGACTGTCCCATGCATTCTTGAATTCCACCACTGTTTTTGACTCCACAGCCTCCTCAGGTTCCATGCATCCATGACCCTCTCAGTGAAAAAATACTTCCTCACATTACCTCTGAGCCATCCGCTCTCTGTCTTCACACCTCTTTTTCTGAAAGATGCTACCCTCTTGGACTAAGCTTCTTAAGTCTCTCTTCATATGTCTTCTGGTGCAGACCCTGCACCATTTTAGTTGCCCTCCTTGGGACTGCCTCCATCCTGTCTATGTCTTTGCGGAGATTGGGTCTCCAGAACTGCATGCAGTACTCCAGATGGGGTCTCACCAGCTGTCTGTACAGAGGGATAACAATTTCCTGTTTTTTACTGGTGGTGCCTCTCCCTATGCATTCCAATATCCCCCAGCCCTCCTTACTGCCCTCTCACATTGCTTGCCCACCTTCAAGTCATCTGATATGACTACCCCAGGTCCCTTTCCATTTTTGTTGTTGTTAGTATCTCACCTCCCATTGTGTACTCTTCCCCTTGGTTTTTGTTTCCCAGTTGCATTACTTTACACTTCTTAGCATTGAATCTAAGCTGCCATTCATTTGACCATTCCTCCAACCTTTCCAAGTCCCTTCTCATCCTTTCCAGTCCACCTTCTGTATCAACTCTGTTGCAGATCTTTGTGTCATCTGCAAAGAGACATACTTTTCCTTCCAGTCCCTCTGCAATGTCACTTATAAAGACATTGAAGAGGACTGGTCCCAGTACTGAACCCTGCGGCACCCCACTAGTAACCCCCCTTTCTTCAGAGTGAACTCTGTTTACTATTACCCTCTGTGTCCTGTTCTCCAGCCAATTCTTTACCCAGGTTACCATCTTGGGACCCACTCCAAGGCTGGCTAACTTGTATATTAATCTTTTGTGTGGGACTGTGTCAAATGTCTTGCTAAAGTCTAAGTATGCCATGTCCACAGCCTCTCCCTGATCTACTGCTTTGGTCACCCAGTCAAAGAAATCTATTAGATTCATCTGACATGACCTTCCCACTGTGAATCCATGCTGCCTTGGGTCCTGTGCCCCTCTGGCCTCTAGGTACTCAACAGTTCTTTCCTTCAGAAGTTAGTCCATCATTTTCCCTATCACTGAGGTTAAACTAACAGGTCTGTAGTTTCCTGCTTCTGCCTTGCTCCCACTTTGTGAAGTGGAATAACATCTGCCATCCTCCAGTTCTCAGATACTACCCCATCCTCCCATGATTTGTTAAAGAGGGTAGTCAGTGGTGTCACTAGTTTTACCCTTAGTTCTTTTAGAATTCTGGGATGAATCCCATCAGGCCCCATTGCTGTGTCCACCTTTAGTTTTAAGAGTTCTTTCAGAACTCTTTCTTCTGTGAATGGGCTGGTATCAACCCCCATATCCAGAGCATTTCTATTGTTTGGTTTAGGTACTGTCCCCTCTTCATTTGTGAATACTGAGCAAAAATATTTGTTTAGCATCTCTGCCTTTTTGCAGTCACCCTCTGACCAACCCTCCCCTTATTAAGCCTCACTATCCCTCCCTTGGTCTTCCTTCACTCCCTGATGTGCCTATAAAAAGTTTTATCCCTCTTCTTAGCTAAGTTGGCTATCTCAGTTTGGGCCTTTGCTGTTCTGACTGCCTTCCCTGCTTCATTTTGCTTTAACTGATACAGTTTTCTGTTCTGCTCCTTCTGTGATTCCTTGTACTTCCTGAATGCTTTCTTTTTCTCCCTAACCTTCCTTGACACCTCCTTTGAGAAACATAGTGGTTTCTTACAACATTTTGTTTTGTTTATTTGCTTCACACAAAGGCTTGCTGCCTCTGTGATGGCAGTTTTGATTATTCCCCATTGTTCTTCCACCACTTCTTCCTGCCCATTTGCTAGTGCATTCTTTAGGCACTCACCCATTTTGGCAAATACAGCCTTCCTGAAGTCCAGTATCTTTGCCTTTGTATGGCTTGACTCTACTGCTATGTTTATCATGAACCATACTTTTCAATGGTCGCTAGTTCCCAGATGGCTACCCACTTCTAAATCTGTGATCCTCTCTCCATCTCCATTTGAGAGTACCAGGTCTAAGACTGCTCCCTCTCGAGTGGGTTCCAATACTAGTTGTCTAAGGCATGCCCCCTGTAGGACATCTAGAATGACCCCACTCTTGGAAGTGGCTGCTGCAAATGCACTCCAGCTAACATATGGCATATTCAGATCCCCCATCAACAATATCTTGACTTTTTCTGCCATTCTAAGGATGCCTTCTATCATTTCATAGAAACATAGAAACATAGAAGTTGACGGCAGATAAGGACCGTAAGGCCCATCCAGTCTGCCCATTTCTTTTTCTACCTTATAAATGTGCCATTGGCCTTTGCTCTGTCAGTGGCCTATCTATTCATACTCATTTGTATTGCTCCCTTATGCCTATCCCATGCCTGTTTGAAGCCCTGCACTGTATTCATAGCCACCACTTCTTGAGGTAGGCCATTCCATGCATCCACCACCCTTTCTGTGAAAAAGAATTTCCTCACATTCCCCCTTAATTGGCCCCCCTCTAATCTCATGCTGTGCCCTCTTGTCCTGCTATTTTTCTTATATCTAAACATGTTAGACTCTTTCACCTTGTCAATTTCCTCCTCCTGAGATGGGAGTTTGTATACAACTCATGTGCAGATTGTGGTGCCATTGCCTGTCTCCAAATTGACCCACAGTGCTTCCTCTCTTCCCCATTTACCCTTTTGTTCTGTTGCATTGATTCCTTCCCTTATATAGAGAGCTACTCCTCCTCCTCCTCCTCCTTTACCCTCCCAGTCCCTCCTGTAGATAGTGTATCCTGGTATGTTTACATCCCTGTCATGGTTCTGTGTGTACCATGCTTCTGTGACTGCCACAATATCCAGATGTTCCTCTTCCATCAAGGCCACTAGTTCAGGAAGCTTGTTACCCAGACTATGGGCACTAGTACTCATTACTCTCCATTTTTTGATGGCTTTATCTCTTGTAGCACCATCCCTGTCCTCATTGACTTTGCTTTCTCCATTTATCCCTGTCCTGCTCCCTACTGACATTTCTACCTTGGTCTTTACCTGATTTAGTACCCTGTTTTGTAGGTGGAGGCTGGGAATTCCCTGCTGCTTATCAGTGCCTCCCCCTTGACTAGTTTAAAAGCTTGCCAATAAAGCATTTAAACCAATCACCCAGAAGACTTGTTCTCTTCCTGGACAGATGCAGACTATCCTGCCAATACAGGCTGGTATCCCTCCAGGTAGAACCCCGGTCCCCAGTGAAGCAAAACCCCTGTGCTATGCACCATTTTTTCAACCATTCATTGACTCGCATGGTGCAGAGTACCTCGCCACACCCATGCCATAGACAGGCAGCACTTCTGAGAAGGATACTGTGTGCTACTTGCCTTAGGCTCCTCCCCAACTCCACAAACTCCTCCTTCACTGCTCTAATCTCATGTTGAGTCAAGTCATTCATCCCTAGGTGGACAATGACATCCAGCTCCATCTCCCATGCAGCTATTCTTGTGATCCTGAGGATGTGCTTCCTGTCACTCCAAGCCATGGTGACAGGCAGGCACCTTACTTCACTTTTCCCTGCTCCCTCCAGTTCTATCCCCCTAATAATTGAGTCCCCCACCAGGAGCTGCTTCCTTTCCCTGTGGCGTCCTCTGCCTCCTTCCTGTGGGCCTCCCTTGTGACAGTTGTCTGCAACCTCCTTAGTCTCCTCTGTGGGTGCATCCATAGGGGGAATTCTGCTCCACCAGAATGGTGTATGGATTGTGGAGTGGTACAATTGACTGGGTGTGCCTCTGTTCCACCACTCTCACCCTCCCTGAGCCCACTGTGGTCCAACCGCTGCACTTTCTTGGCAATCTCTGAGGCAGTGGTGGTCTCTGAGGCAGTGGTGGTGGCCCTGGTGCTTCCTGGGTGGTGGAGGTTCCCCTACTACTGTCCAGTGTGGCCTGAAGATGGGCAACCTCCTCCCTCAGAGCAGAGAGTTGCCTGAAAATAGGGCAGCATCTTAGCCTCCAGAAAGACTCCCGGGAGACTGCTGCCCCACAGCCAGTGCATTGCACTACTCCCACATGTCTGTCTACCTTCCTGTTTATATTGTGTAAGTTTCTTTTCTGTTATTGTTTTGTTATATATAAATATAAATATATATATATATATATATATATATATATATATATATATATAATTCATACACTTATATTGTCAGTGCAGTGTGTTAGAAAGGATATGACAGTGGTATGCACCTTGCCCTCTTGAGGAAATGATGTCAGAATCACTGGTATAAAGGAAATGATACCAGGGGAGGGTGGGGTGAGGGGAAGGGGGGATTTGGGCCCAAACTGTGCCCTCTCAAAACAATCAGCTAAAAGCTCTGACTTACCGCTATGATGAGTGTTGACCTTTCTGTCAGCAAGACAATCTGCACAACAATTTAACAGAGAAAATACCCTGCTAAAGAAACAGAGAAAAATTAAGCAGCTGAGTCACACACAGGTAAACTTCCCCAGCCCCAATACAGCCTGATGATTTGAGCTCTGAAAGCAATCAGCCCCAAAGCAAGTCAGCTGTGCACAAGGAAAGAAACAGTAAACAGTAGTTCAATCTCTCCGGGTTTAAACTGCCTAGCTCCAAAGCAGTATTGCAAGCCCTTTCACTGAAAAGAACAATAACAATTGTAAAATGTAAAATACGGTACACTTCCCTCTGCTGTGAACAAGCCTGTCTTACCTGCTGATTCTAAGTTCAGTATTTCACCTTTCCAGCTTTCAGTTAGAGATAGCTTCCACCTGAAGAATATGAGTGAGTGCTGTTAACTACCACCCTCTATTGCTTATCTACTAACTAGCCGCTCACCCAGTATACCACTTTGGATCCCACCCCTAGGCTGCTCAGTTTCTTTATCACTTTCCTGTGTAGCACAGAGTGGAAGGCGTTGCTTAAGTCAAAACAGGTCACATCCACTGCCTCCCCTGATCTATGCCTCTGCTCACCCAAGCAAAGAAGTCAATCAAATTTGTCTGGCATGACCACCCCCTTCCCCAGTTTATACTCAAGTAATTAATTTCCTTGTGTAAACCTTATTTTTGCCCATACATCGCAACAAATGTTATTGTAGCATTTATATTAGTTTAAATGAGCACATTCTGCATTCTGACATGAAGCTAAAGTATGCCAATGAGGTTGCTATCCCATGCTCTTATGACCACGGACAAACTATGATCAAGTATGGATGAACCATGGTATGTCCAGGATATTCCGAAAACATATTAGGAAAGGCTATAAAACACAGAGATCATACTTAAGGAATTCTATAGCAATTTTGACCAAGAACAGTAATCAAATGGAACCAAAATAGTTTCTTAATCAACATGATCTATTGACAAACTGTTGATCTGAGGAATATAGCTGCCACTTGAGTGTGTTTTGAGACACTATTTTTTTATTTATTTGAACAACAAAAAAGACATTCTAGGTTATACGAGGTGGCATAATTTAGACTGAGACTTAAACAGATCCTGGCAAGGCTTAGGATGGATGATGATTTGTTGACATAAAAGAGGCCATAAACTTCAATAGACACTAACTAAAAATACTTTAAATCAAGAAATCTGCATCTTTCCAGCTAATCTTCACACCTGGGGTTCATAGCTGTAATGTAACTTAAAATTATCTTAGTCCCCCTGTAACAGGATTTAGTGGACCCTTCTGTATGAGAGGCTAAACTTACAACTGGAAATATTGTATACAGTTTTACTGTACATTTTATAACATGAGTAATTTCAATTATAAAACTACTAATGTGATAAAAACAAAGCAAACCATCAAACCACTAGTTATCAAGCATAAACACTAAAAAAACATATTTAAATCACAGATAATCATGGCTGCTACCTGAAATAATTTAAAAGTTTTTTTTTAATCAGAAACATTTCTTTATTTTACTCAATTAAACATGAATGAGTTCTCCCAGTTAGTCTCTCTTGATTGTACAGTTTTTCCATAGTCCAGAGAGCATAACACCATATGGTTCGAACTGGCTCTCAACAAAGGCTGAAATCCTGGATTTCAGGAGAAAAGACATTAACCAAATGAGGGAATTATTCCTGGGTAGGATGGTAGGAGTGGACAGAATCAGGGGTGTGAAGGAAAGGTAGGGTGAGGTAACAGAGTAATGTTTGAGGATGGTCAACCCAGAGAAACTGGTACTGTACAAGAAAGAAAAAGGCCATCAGATACATGTAGAAGCAGGGGGATGAAGAATGGAATGAGTACCAAGTGAAATCAAAGGAGGCTAAGATGTCAGTTAGGGATGCAAAAGCAGACTCAGAGCTGCATATTGTTGGGGGGTTATGGATGGTGAGAACAGTTTTCAGATACATTAAGAAAAATGAAAGGAA
The DNA here is from genome assembly GCA_016271365.2 of Neoceratodus forsteri. Classification (NCBI taxonomy): domain Eukaryota; kingdom Metazoa; phylum Chordata; order Ceratodontiformes; family Ceratodontidae; genus Neoceratodus; species Neoceratodus forsteri. The sequence continues at coordinate 519,652,578 of CM028137.1, forward strand.
GAGGAATTGTTAGGCTAACAGAGGGGGTAGGTTAATAAAGGAGGACATGAAGAAGACAACTGTTCTTATATGGCTACTTCTGCTCAGTATTCACAAGGTAGTGCACAGGGCCTTTGTCAGAAATCTGCATAAAGGCTGTTGATGGGGGATTCCAGAAATGAGGCAGAAGGTACTTACAAGTGAAAGGGTTGGAGAAGGGCTGGCAACCCTGAAGATAGATATGGTCAAAATGCCAGAAGGGATGCATCTGAGGATGCTTAGGAAACATACATCAGAAATGGCAAAACCCCCCCTAGCTGGGCTGTTCAATAGCTCAATTCAGTCAGGTGTGGTTCTGAAAGACTGCAGTGTAGCAGACATAGTTCTGCTTTATAAGGGTGGGGACAAGCAGCAAATGGGTAACTACAGGCCTGTCAGTCTTACCACTGTTGTGAGTTAAGCTGATGGAGACATTAGTCAAAGAGGACCTAGTGGGCTACTTGGAGAGCAATATGCTCTATGATAGCAAACAGCATGGGATTTTTGGCAGGGAGGTCTCATCAGACCAACCTGATAGCATTCCTTGACTGGGTAACTAGTACATTAGATAAGGGACATGCAGGAGATCTACTCTACTTCAACTTCAACAAGGCATTTGACTCACACAGGGAAGGTTACTGAAGAAGCTAGAAGATCTAGGTGTTATGAATGACTCAGTTAGATGAGAGGGTAGGTGTGTAGAGGGGAGACAGTATAGGGTGGTGGTAGATGGAGTCAGATTTTGGGAGAGAGAGGTCACAAATGGGATGCCATAGGGTTCAGTCCTCTTCAATATGTTCATCAGGGACATACTTTAAAAGAAGGAACTCAGGACAAGATATGTGTCTTCACAGATGACACTAAGCTGTGTGGTACGGTAAAGGTAGACAACAGGGTGGGAGTATGGGATTTGCATATGGATGTGCAAAGTTTGGAGAGGTGGTCCAAGGATTGGAAGTTGAAATTCAATCAGTAATGCACATAGAGAACAAATAGCCCAGGTTGGAGGGGTTAGGCTGGGCACTGTTACTGAGGAAAGGGACCTGGGAGTCATCATAAGTGACTCCCTTAAACAATCTAGCCATTGTTACACAGATTGCAGAAAAGTATTAAGAAAGTTGGGGTGCATTGGTAGGGGTTTTGATAGCAGGAGGAAAGAGATATTGCTACCTTTTTTTAAATGGCTAGGGAGGCCACACCTAGAGTACTGTACCCTGATCTGGAGTCCTCACCTAAGAAAAGACAGGGACAGGCTAGAAATGGTGCAGCATAGAGCAACCAAAATAATTGTGCTTGCTGGAGGTCAAAAGGCAGAGGGGCATATATAATAGAGATTTTCAGGTTCATGAAAGGAGAGTGAATAAGGCAAACTGTGAGGAACTAATTACCAAGAACAGCAAATGTAGAAGAAGACAGGAGCAGAAGTCAAAGTCTGTGGCAGGGTGGTGGGGAGTCAGGAGGGATGTGAGGAAATTCTATTTCACAGAGAGTGAATGAGATGTGGAACAGCCTGTCAGCTGAGGTGGTAGGCACCAAAACCGTCAATGGCTTCAAATAGAGTTGGCACAAAGTTAAGTAATCAATAATCCACAACAGGGCATGTTATTTCTATGAGTAAGACACTACAAGTTGTGGTTTATCATCTGATAAGGGCACACCCCAGGTGCATAATGAAGCCTTTAGCACTTGGGAAGTGTTCTTATCAGTTTTTCCAATGTCTATTTTTAAAGTATAGGTCCAGGTTGCCTGTTCCCTAAATTATGGGAATAATCTTGATAATCTTGGGTCATCCAAACAAAGACCAGCCAAGAAAGTCAAAAAAGGAGGATGAACTCCACTATTGTTATAACTTTAATGTCTTTTATTAGTATTCCAACATCCATGGGTCAACGGTTTTGTGGCATTGCCACTTCATCAGGCCCCAAACTGTGTTGTTCTGTTTAAAAATATAAACAATGTACTTTAGAAAATCGTTTCATACTTTATCAATCCCTGTGTCGGCATAGTATATTAATATCAATATGCATTTTAGTATATAACATGGGGATGTTAAGTAAAGGCATTACAAAGTAAGATGAAATGTCTTCTGTTTAGAATCCACAACTTGCAATGTGATAAAGAAAAACACAGAACAAGTAAATGAAGTGAAGTGCATTATTAGGTGAGGCAGCACGTTAAATACTAAATGCGTATTGATATTAATGTAAAGGTAATATGAAGACACTGGTATTGATGATATTTAAAACAATAGGAATTGCCTGATCACTGAAAGAGAGAAAATTAAATCCATAGGATTTTTTAAGTTGAAAAGTGCAATCCCTGCTTTGCAATGTACAGAATTCTTGGAACAATAATGAGCGTTATAATTTTCTTAGGAGATTCACTGATTCTAGTTGTTGCTTTGCTAATTGGAATGAAAGTACATCTTAAGGAAATAGCACATAGGATGCTGGGGAATGGTGAAGAAACTTTTAGAATATGCAAAAGGAGGTAATGGGGATTACTGTGGTGAAGTAATGTGATAAAGTATGATATGATTTTCCAAAGTACATTGTTTATATTTTTAAACAGAACAACACAGTTTTGGCCCTGATGAAGTGGCGGCGCTGAGAAACCATCACCCTGTGGGTGTTAGAATACTAATAAAAGACATTAAAGTTATAAGAACAGTGGAGTTCATTCTCCTTTTTTGACTTTCTCGACAAGTGCTCTTATCAGGCCATAAACCACACCTCGGAGTGTCTTATTCCACTTATAATATGGTTCTTCTAATTAAACTTAAAAAAAGACAAAAAAAGCTGTCAAAAATTGGGAAAAAAGGTTTTATTGCTAAAAACAAACACTAGTTCCCCTATTATTTACTGTGCTGTATTTGAGATTGGCTTGGTGGCCAGTAGAGGGCTTCCTGACTTACACAGCATGGTCAGGTTACACTCCCCCCATATGCAAACAACTGTACACTGTATTTTATTTTTATCATTATTTTTTTTCCTGTTGTTGTCTTGGTTTTACAGAGAGTGAGCTACTAGCAAGGGTGTCTCTTTGCAGCTGCTGTAGCTGAGAATGGCTTTCACTTTCAGCAGTCTCTTGGAATGAGCACGTCTGTTGTAATGGGGATGAGAATGCTGAAGTGTACATTATGGGAAGCTGCTAGTTGGGACAGTGGCTCTGGTTTCACCAGTGGTCATTACAGTTTGGGTTGGTGTGGGGGGCACGAGGAACATAGCTGGGGTAAAGACTTCACAGTGCTATAACGGGCAGCACTCATAGGTCCCAACTTCCTGTCTTGCAAATCGGGGACAGGGCTTAAAAGAAAAAGGGACAGATGACCAAAATCAGGGACAAATCTTAAAAAATGGTAACATCAAATCAAGAAGCCTCCTACAATGTGTGGTTTAATATGAACAGCATTTTCTAATGGAGAACTAGACTTTAACACTAATGTCTCATAATATGTCACACTTAACATCACTGCTTTTTGGTGACAGGCATGCAAATTTTAAGAGGGACAGGCAGATTTCTTGTTGTCAGATTCATGGATGTCCCTGAAAATCAGGGACAGTTGAGAAGTATGGCACTGCAGTGGGGAGCAGGGGTGTGTGTGCAGCTGCAGGGATGAGGATCAGTGGTAGTTACTCAGCAGCCCACAATAAACTACTGTCTACAGAAAAGGAAATAAAGGTCACATGTACATTTTAAGTCTGTGGAACATGTAATCGGGAGGGTGTTGCTTTATTGCCATGCTTGGGGGTGTATTTCAAGTTGGAAAGTGCAATTTGTTTATATTAGGGCAAGTATTGTATTTACGCTAGCAACAGGACTGCCAGAAAATTCAAAACTTTCTGCCAGGCATAGATCTCTGGTTGGCTGCGCTGAATGCTGGTTGGCATAAGAAGTACCAGTTGTCTCAATATGTGCTGATAAGAACATGGCAAATGGCACTTCTTAGCCAATCAGAATGCAGAAAACTCCCGACCCATTTTATAAAACGAGTTAATGCATGCCCCATGTGAATGAGAAGGCACGAGGCCACTAGCTGAGTGACTTTCAATGCACCTGGGAAGAGCATTAATTCTCAAGAGACACATGCCCTGGAGTGGGTTATTGTGCTTATAAAATATAATTTTTTTCATGTAAAAAGACTTTATTTTCCTTTAGTTAGGTTGTTGCTAGGCAGAATATGAGACTTTGGTAGAAACAGCTGAGTGCTTTTGAATGAACCCTGGAAGTGCATTTATTTTCAACAAACCTTTGCCCAGTTGTGGGGTTTTGCATTTAAAAAGTCGAAAACATTTTTTTTTTACAGAAATATGTATTATTTTAATTTAGTTAGGTTGTTGCTAGGCAGATTAGGGCATGGTAGTTACAAGCTGTGCAGTTCCTAGGTAATTAATCAATGGTCTATTGATGTGTTTTAACCAGTGAAGATATAAGATTTGGTCAGTTTTTTAAACCGCATTTTAGATGGTCTTAGCAGTGACCCAGGGGCTGGCAGTAAGGAAGGTAACATGGGAGGAGGGGGGTAGCAGGGACAAATAACATTAGATCTCAATGGTGAGTAGGGTATTAGGGGCAGACTGGATGGACCAATGGTCTTTTCCTGCAGTTATTGTCTATGTTTCTATGCTTCTAACCATTGACAATCTGGTCCATGAATAATGGACAAACCATGGATGGAGTTATTGAGGAGAAAGTTCAGGGACAGAGCAGGGATGTACATGGACAATCGGAGAGTGGTGAGAGTGTGTCTGGCCTTGGCATGGGTACAGCACATGAAGGTGAAGAGTGAGTCCTATACAGAGATCAACAGGTGGAGGCATGGCAACATGAATGCAAGGGACTATCTATGCATCAAGGACTTGCCATGTTGTGTTCCACATTATGACATGGCATACCAACTGTATCCTAGAGGCAGCAGAAAAGATGACCCTGCTCTGGATATGTGGTGTGGAGGCACCTGAAGTTCAGGAATGCAGATGATTGAGTCAGTGGGGAGCTGGAGGTCTGACAGGCATATCTCAAGTGGTAAAAATAATAAAAACAAAGTCCTTTTATAGTATATGGTCAGGACTCATTATATATGAAAACCTGCAGCTGCCGAAATCTTGTTGTGCATATTCTAATTGTTATTGTGCACATTCTAAAAGTTATTGTGCATGTTCTATAATGAATGTTCTTCAGTGCTGTGCTCCTTGTAACCTGACAGGAGCAAACAGAGCTGTTCCAACAAATAAACATGGCGGCGCTTGTCACAGAGTGATTCAGCGAGATAATCTGGACCCAGACTGCTGTGGTTGGCTCTGTGTTTCAAAACCATACTAACTTCACAGTTTTATAAACATTTTTTTAAAATAGACTGCTACCAGAAATCCGTGAAGGGTCAGGACGAGAATGGAACCGCACCAACAAACTTTGAATCACAGCAAACAGGAGCACTAACACAAGTAATGAGATCTTGTCAAATTGGAGCATTCAAAAATGTATCTTTTTTTTTCTTAAACCATATACTATAACAAATAAAGTATGGGTGCCCATGCACAATTCGCCTTGTGCTTCCATCTCGGGGTTGAGATACCAGCATGGACCTCTCGAGTGAAAGGTCCACACTGGTATTTCAACCCCTTGATGGAAACACAGCTTATTGTGTATAGGGCCTATACTTTATTCCTTATATGTTATGTTACTAATTATGTGACAGGGGGTGCAGAGCATCAAGTGAAAGGTGGAAAATGCATTTTGCAAGAAAACAGTGCAAGATCATTGGAGTCTCTTGTTTCTTCCGAATTTGTTTTATATGATGGGACCTCTGAATCAACGTAACCTGCCAGGATGCAATGTAGTGTCTCAGGGTACTGCATGGCAAAGGGGATTAATTGCCTCTCAAATTGCCTTGTTTGCTGCAGTAAATGCTGCAGAGTATTGCAGTTTTGTGTTGCATCCTGGCGGACTCCACTTGTAACTAGAGTAATCATAATCAGTGTCCTCATTGGTTTTTGCTATAATTTTGTCACACACTCTCTGACTTCACATACAGTACTATATCTTGCTCCTAGATTTATTGCATCCGAGAAAGTTTTCTTCTGTTCAGGGTTTCTTCACAAGCTTTAAACAAAAAATCAGCTAAAGCCTTTATTTGTTAAGCCTGTGTTCCATTCTTGTAGACATTTTTCAAATACTGGTTTAGAACTTCATTACTATGTGACAGATGCTTAAACGGCTACCACAAAGCTGTTGATGATGCCTTTTATTCAATCAGCGAAAAATTCTGAGATGAAACGGCTTAGCTTTGAAGAGTTCTACTGTGTATCAGGTCCAGAGGCACAGATTCATCATTTGACAAAGACAGATAGAATTCATACTGAGCACATTACTGAGACCAATTATTACTGTCTCTGCAGAAGACACTGTCGTCAATTCACAGCACTAGGTTCCTACAGGTCTTCTATAACACTCTTTTTTTTCCCAGCCCTCGGGGGAAACTACAGTAGCTTATCAGTTACTAGAGTGCTTTAAATCATTCCCTGATGAGACAATGAGGTTTCTGTTACCAAGAAATTATCTCAGAGAGGAATGACTGAAACCAATTAGAAGGTGGCAAGCACCTGCGCTGACAGAAGTGTAAAACAGGCCTGTAAAAAAAGCTAACAAGTTGAGTGAAAGGCAGAAAAGGTGAGACATAATAAGTGTTGCTATTATTGTAAAAAGAAAAAAGTAACTTTTTTTTTTGAGAGGGATAAGATACATTTCTTTGTGATCATTTCTTTATTTGCTGCTTTGTCAAGCCCTTTGAAAGTTCATATATGTATTTATTTGTAATTTGTTTATTTTTTACCAGAAAAGGTTTATTACTGAGCTGTGACAGCTTGTTTCCAGTGGCATCCCAAGGGTGGGTTACTTGGCCCTGTTTTACTGACAAGAGGAACGTCGGCTAACACTAGCAAAAAAAAACCCTACTCTTAGGATAAGTGCCATATAATCATTTATCTTCCTCCATGGCAGCTGCCAGAGATGGGAAAAAGGACCTTGATTTATAAAGCAGCAGTGCATGATAGTGGTTCAAATTTTGACCTATACTTTTTTATTATATGTTAGAGTGCCCCTTATCTCCTGGATTGTATGATACCCTTCTTTCCCCTTGTGCATCTGCTTTAGTACATTTTTTTTGCATTGGAAATAATAAAAGGAGAACTCCTTTTATTATGTTTCAGACCAGGTTTTCATTAGTATTCTTAGTTGTTTTGAACACCTATTATCCCATAATGTCATGGAGTACTGTCTGCTGCATGCTAGTTCATTTTAGTCACAACAAAAATGATGTTAAACAATGGGTGTTCAAACAAAACAGAGAATGCTGATGAAAACATGATCTAAGCCATATTAAAAGTAGAGCTTGTTTTTATTCTTTTAACTGTAACAAAAATTGGTAAAACAGATTCAAAATGTGAAAGAAAGGGTACCAAACTGGTCAGGAGTTGAGGGTCAATCTGAAATAGAATAAAAAGATATAGGTCAAAATATTCACCACCATCATTTAGTTATTTATTTGTTTATTTATTTAGAACATATTTTACCATATAATCAAGCAGAGCCCTGAGGCTTGTTTCTAGTTGTGTTGGGGGGGGGGGGTAATTAGGAAGGCATGTATATACATTCAAGTACAAAGCTATGATTGGGAGTGTGAGGGGAAAAAAGATTAGCATTCAGAAAATACAAAGAAACACAGAGGGAAGAAGACTGAGAAAAGTATCTAGAAAAGCTAAATGAGGCAAGGAAAGCAGTCAGAAATGCCAAAGCACAGACAGAGAAAAGAATAGCCAAGGCAATTAAGAAAGGAGACAAGACCTTTTTTACATACATTACAGAAAAGAGAAAAAACAAGGGTGGGATTGTGAGACTAAAAAGGGAAGGGGAAGGGGTCAGCAGAAAGGGACCAGGAAAGAGCAGAAATTCTGGATCATTTTGTTCAGTGTTCATGGTAGAAAGGGATGAGGAGAGACCATAGCTAGATGTAAGAAGGATCAAGGGGTAGGGTGTAGATACCAGTCTGTTCATAGTAGAGAGAGTTCTAAAGGAACTAGAAAAACTGAAAGTAGATAAGGCAATGGGGCCAGATGGAACACATCCCAGAATTCTATAGGAACTTAGAAAGGAGCTAGCAGGACCACTGATAGTCTTGTTCAACAAATCATTAGAAACAGGTGTGGTTCCAGCAGACTGGGAGAGGGTGAATATTGTCCCTCTCCATAAGAGTGGGAGCAGGCTGGTAACTATAGACCAGTCAGCCTAACTTCAGTGGTAGGGAAATTGATGGAATCATTACTCAAGGAAAAGATTGTGACATACCTTGAATCCAGCTGACAGCGTGGTTTCATGGCAGGCAGGTTTTGCCAAACAACCAGATAGATTTCTTCAACTGGGTGACAAGGGAGATAGATCAGGGAGAGGTGGTAGATGCGGCCTACTGGTATTTTAGCAAGGCCTTCGATTCTGTTCCACACAAAAGGCTAATAAACAAGTTGAGCAGTGTGGAAGTCAGATCTGGGGTGGTAAATTGGGTTAGAAATTGGTTGAGCAGTAGGACACAAATGGTGGTAGTGAACGGAGTTCAGTCTGCAGAGAGGTATGTGACCAGCGAGGTACCTCAGGGACTGGTGCTAGGCCCAGTCTGGTATCCAGTGATACTGGTGACTGCAAATGAGTGACTACCATAATAGTGACTCATTTGCAGTGCCACACATTTGGAATACTCTGTAGGATAGCAAGGGCTGGTACAGTGAGGGTAGGGATGAGCGAGGGAGGGTTGCGGCACTGTAAGATGGTGACCGGAAGGGGAGGGACAGGGAAGAGGGTTTATGTGGGACAGTGCAGTGTACCACTGCCAAGCTAGCCATGTGATGTGGTGGTGAGGGTGGCTAGCTCCAGAGCAGCAGGTACAGGGTTCAGGGCTGGGGAGCGGTATGTTTTACTAGTGAACAGTGTATTTTTTTTGTGACTTTCTTCCCCTTCCTGACATACACCCCCCTGGAGTTGGTTATCTAAAATCGGTAGGTCTGCGAGAATAAACCCAGTGAGAGGGTGAGCTGCATTAATGCTCGTTTCCATTGTTTTGGTTCATGTCACCGGTACATCACCGATTTACTTTTTGGCGATGTACACTCACCATAATAGTGATTACTGTTTTGCGGTTGCCATCATGACATAGAACTGCCCAGTCCTCTTTAATGTCTTCATAAGTGACAATGCACAGGGGCTGGAGGGGAAGGTGTGCCTCTTTGCAGATGACACAAAGGTTTGTAATAGGGTAGACACACCGGTGGGGGGGGTGGAAAGAATGAGAAGGGATCTGGGCAAGCTGGAGGAATGGTCAAATGTATGGCAGCTGAGATTCAATGCAAACAAGTGCAAAATTATGGACATAGGACATGAGAATCTTAGGGAGGAGTGTTTGGGGTGGGTGGGAGGTACTATGGGCCACCAAACAGGAGAGGGACATAGGAATGATTATATCTGAGGATCTAAAGGTGGCCGGACAGTGTGAGAAGGCAGTTAGAAGGGCCAGCAGGATGTTGGGTGCATAGACAGAGGCATCACCAAAAGAAAAAGTAAGGCGGTGACACCACTATACAGATCATTAGCAAGACCTCATCTAGAGTATAGTGTCCAGTTTTGGAGGCTGCATCTCAGGAAGGACATAGACAGAGTGGAGGCAGCCCAAAGAAGGGCTACAAAAATAGTACAGGGGCTGCACCAGAAGTTGTATACAGAGAGACTGAGAGACCTCAATATGCATTCTCTAGAGATGAGGAGAGAGGGGGGACATGATTGAGCTGTTCAAATTCCTTAAAGAGATAAATAAGATACAGGGGTAGCATCTTTCAGAAAGAGGATGGACAAGAGCTAGGGGACATGATACCAAGTTGGAGGGAGGGAGAATCAGGGGTAATGTGAGGAAGTACTTTTTTACAGAAAGGGTGGTGGATGCTAGGAACAGTCTCCCCATGGATGGTGGGGGAAAAAATGGTGGAGGAATTCAAAAATGCATGGGACAGATAAAAGGGAACCCTAGAAATAGGGAAGAGTGGGAAAGTCGCAGATCAACTACAGTCTGCAGCATAAGTAAAAGGTAGGGAAATTGGGCAGACTAGATGGTCCAGGTGGTCATTATCTGCCGACAAATTCTATGTAGCTATGTAAATACATACATATGATTCAACACTTACAGTTATACGAGTACAAGGTAGACAGTTGTGAAGAGACACATACTGTACTTGCAGTTCAATGTGGTTCAAGTCACATGTCATTTTCAGAACTGAGTTCTGCATCCTAGGAGCAGAATGATTTCAAGAGATTACAGTTTCAAAGGAGGGTACTACACTGGGTGCATATGGGTGAGCTAGGTTAGGGTGCAACAGGGTAATGTGCTTGATAGTGTAGAGATAGTATACTTTGGTAGGGGGCAGCTCCGGTGTCCTGTTGAGGTGTCAGGAACATATGTGACAGGATCTCAAACCTGCAAAGTGGGCCTTAATTATCGTCTTGCCCACTGGAAAGTTTTGGGTGGAGGAAGTGCTGGGAGGTAGGTAGTTCCAAGTTTTTGGTAGTTGATAGCAGAATGCGGCTCATGTTTGTATATCAGGATTCAGAGTCATTGACCATCTTCAGACCTGAGTGCATAGGTTGGATTAGCTGATGGAGAGAGTACACTTGCCAGGTAGCATGGAAGTTTTCCCATCCAGAACTTCACTCCCACTATGGCTGTGGGCATCTGCTGTCTTGTCTCCTGTGTTGCCACCCAAGGTTACTGTACGTTGAGCAGTGCTGGGCGCTGGGGGGGGGTGGTGGTGGCCAGGGTGAATCTACAAAAGGTATTCAATAGGGTGGACAACTTGGTCAGAGTGGAGGAGTTTGCTCCTAAATAAACAATGTACCCATAGTCCACCAGGGGAGTATGGAACATTCTCCCACTTGTTTCCTGATGTGCAGCTGCAGACAACTCTTCATCCTGTAAAGTGTGCAAAGTTTTATGTAGTATTTGGCAACTGTTTTTTCTATGTGTGCTGAGTAGTCCAGGTGCTGATCCAGGAGGAGGCCTAGGTATTTGAAGGTCAAGACTGAGTCCAGACAATGTCCTTGGGTGGAGGAGATGTTCAGTGTGGCAGCAGTTAGTCCTAGCCACCATCTCGATAACTTCTGAACTGTGTGAAATTCCTGGTTTGGAGTATCTTCAATAGAGTTGATGGTGGAACCAGATTCATAAATGATGGTATAATCTCGGTGCATATATATGCTGTAGGAGGAGACTGACAATGGGAGGTCAGTTATGAAGTGAGGTGGAAGAGATACCTGAGGCTATCAGAGTGTTCAGAAATAGGCTATGGTCCACGATGTTGAAGGCTTTGGCTAGGTCTTTGAAGATGGCCCATGTGTCCAGTCCCCTGTCCATACTGATGTGGATGAAGTCTGTGACTCAAAGAAGGGAGGTGGCTATGGAGTGGTTGGGCCAGAACGCTGCTTAGCAAGGCTTTAGAAAACCAGAGCTGAAGTAGAATTGGGTGAGCTGCCTGCTCACTAGTTGCTCCAGGACTTTGGACAGATTGGCAGGATGGAGATTCTTTGGTCCTTCTGTGAAATACTGGTTGAGTTCATTTGCTGAGAGGGCAACATTAGGGTTGGAGTGGTCTTTACTAATGGATGAGGAGGGGTTGAGGGGGTTGTGGACTGCCCTCCAAAATTTGGATGGATTCAAGCCTGAGGCACGCACTGATGCTTTGACATCTCATCTAAAGAATGGCACATCAACAGTGCAGCACCCCCTAGTTTTACACTAGAGTGTCTGTATTTGATATCATAGCAGCTCTGGCACTGGCTGCTGACTTTCACTGTTTTTTTTTTTTTAATTATTTATTTAAATCAAATGTGTGTCTGGGTGACTGAGCTCATGCAGGGCAGGAGCTTGAGGGCTGAGCAGCAGCTTTCAGTGCTGATTTGTCATGCAGTGAAACCTTGATTTGCATAATCAATCAACACTGCCCCTTAGCCATCCAGTCATGGAGCTCAAGGGCTGAGTAGCAGCTCTCAGTGTTGATTGGTTAGGCAGCAAAGCCCTGATTTGTATAGCAAATCAGCACTGCCCCTCTGCCATCCAATCAGAAGGTCCCCTAGGTAGCCATGCCCCCTCCCTTCAGCATAAGTGTCACGAGCTCACCCCTAGGCACAGCGGGATCCCCTACTCCCAGGAGACCCCTCCCTTGATAAGCCCTGTGACTTTGGCAGTCAAGCAGGAGAGCTTCCTCTCCTATCCAAGTAGCCTTTTCTAATATTTGGTATCGTAGCAAGCTGTTTACTTAATTTGTTTCTTTGGTAGCGTTTTGGCCCTAGAGCAGTTAGTCACAGTCTGAACAAACCTTTTATCCCAAAATAACACACACAGCAATAGGCCCAGGCAGAGTTGTTGATAAAAATATGGTAAAAGTTTACTTAAATAAAGAAAAGCATTACAATATTTTACAAGAAATGCAAACATTGAGTTGTAGACAATAATTCTAAAATAAAGTGGATTAAACAGAATAAAACCTACACTGTTAGAATACTAATGAAGTCTACCTGTGATGTTCAGTGTCCAAGGTAAGCAAAGAGCAAGTTTGTTGAGAAATCTTCTTTACAGGTTTAGATGAAAATGTCCAAAAGACATGGTGATTTTTGTTCTCTGATCTACTTTCCCAGTAGAACAGGGCTTCTCTGTTGTAGAAGGTTCTGGGTCTTTTTGAAAAGCAGCTAGCCAGTTCTTTCTCATTTGTGGAAAATCTTTCCACACACACAGCAATTCTTTTTCATGTGTTAGACTCAACACATAGGCAACTGCTAAATGTTCAACAAAATGGCAATTTTTCCTCTCCTCACCGTGTTTTTTATAGGGTCTGTGAGGTCAGTCCAGCCATCCCCTGATTGGCCGGTCTCTTAAATCTTTAAGATTGCAGATGTTCAGCTGTAGGTCTGCAGGAGTCTCTCTCGCTCTCTCCCAAATCCCCTAGAGTTTGAAAATGTAAAACAAATATCAGAAATGGGTTTTGTACACTGCACTAACTCCGTGGGTGGTCAGACTATTACAAGATTAACTCATCATTTAACATAAAAATGTGGGGCCCGATTCTAGTACAGTTACGTCTGGTGTAACAGCACTTGTGCCATGTAGAATGGCGCAGGTAGCAACTTACACCAACAGTTGCGACATGCATGATTCTACAAAGTGGCCTGCGACATGATGCAGGCCACTTGCATCAAACAGCAGTTATGCTCACAGAAGTGCCATAAACCCCCTGCGACATGGTGCTAGGGGGTTTACAGCAGCAGTTGCGTCCCATTCCAGAAGGGCAGCAATAAAGTCCCCAATGTTGGGATTCTACAAGAATCCCCAGAGGAGAACTGCACTTAAGTTACACCAGCTTTCAGCTGGTGTAACTTCTGATCCAGGCATCCTGGAGACCCATCAGCTGTCCAGCAGTCAGTGCACAGCTTTCTCCCCCATGCCCAGCATACCCTGTGGGTGCACTGCAGGGCTGCCACTGCCCCAGAGTCTGACATTAATAGCCCTTGCGTGGCCCTCACCAACTGCTCCGATTCCTACAGTAATGGCCCCACAGCCTGACCACCTCCATCCCCAAATCCCTCTTTGCAAAAGTGCCCATGAGCATCATGATCAACTCCTACCCTGCCCCTACCCGGTCACCAGCCGCCGTCACGGCATATGCCCGATGACGCCTGGCAGTCTAGTGCCCCCTCCGATCATTGTAATTGAAATAAATAGCACCCTTATTACCCTGGTAGTCTAGTGCCCCCAGTCATTATAATTGAAATAAATAGCACCCCTTGATTCCTGGTAGTCTAGTGGCCGCTTCAGATGTTGTAATATAAATAAATAGCACCACTGTTTCCTGGTAGTCTAGTGGCCCCTACCCAGCCATGCCAGGCCACCCAGCACCCCACCATCCCAGCTGGTGACCGGCTCACCTCTCACCTCCACAGCCAGCTGCCGGCTGAGTTCCGTGGGGTGCTTACTGTAAAAAGCGTGCTCAGAGTTCACATCCCACAGGCACATCTTTACAGTAAGCGCTCCCTGAGAACTCAATCCAGTGGCTGGCCATGGGTGAGGAGCTAGGATGCAGTCACCGGCTGGGATGAGGGTGAGAGGTGCTGGGAGGTCTAACGCGACTGGAGGTGGGAGGAGTGGAGACACTGGATTGCCAGGGGTAGTGGTGCTATTCCCAATTACAGCTGATCGGTCACTAATTCCAAGCAGGGGTGCTATTCTTCAGTACAACAGAATGAGTCGCAAACTACTGAACGGTGCTGTTATTCAATTACAACGATAAAGGGAATCACTAGACTACCAGGGTAATGGATGCTATTTATTTCAACTGCAATGATCGGGGGGCACTAGACTACCAGGAGTAACGGGGTGCTATTTATTTCAATTGCAATGATCGGGGCACTAGACTACTGAGGTCAGAGGGTATATGCTGCATTTGCGGCTGGTGACTTGGGGTCGGGGCAGGAGTGGGGGTTGACTGTGCCCCTGCGCAGTACTTTGCAAAGGGTATTCGGGGATGGGGGTGTGGGCAGCCCTGCAGGGTGCCTCTCGCTTGCTGGGCATGGAGGGGGCACTTGCATCCTGCGTTGCGGCTTGTGACATGCTCGCCAGGTGCGCCCACAGTTTGGCGTACCTGGCCGCATGTCGCAAGTCACAGGACTTAGCTGTGATGACCCTGCCCCTTCTAGAATAGGGCGCAGGGTCAATGTCGCAGTTGTGGGTGGCACAAGTTGCGTTTGGCGGCATCTTGTGCCACCCTTCTTGAATTGGTGCCAAACTCTTGAAATTCTGAAATGGTTCTCCATTGTCTGACAAGACCCTGGTCTAGAGACACACAAAAGAACTTCAAACATCTCAGCTCCAGGAACTTGAGCTCAGCTTTTGAACTATTCAAACACACATTAATTTTCTTCCAGCCTTGCTAAGCCCATTAATCCTCTTTGTTTTACACATGAATCTCCAGCTGAAACAGAGACATGGGCCCATGATAACCTTATAAGCTGAACCTTATGTCATGGCCTTTTGGGAAATTAAACATTAAGAAAATTATAGAGAAATATAACAAGAAATATGACAGCAGTGACCAATTTGCCACAATAAGAAGAGGCTGCCAGGAGGGTTCAGGCCAGTTTGGGGGGGGGGAGCTCCTGGAGGAAGACAGTTCCTGAGGAAAGGGGCTGAGCAAGAGAGCTGAGGGGGATCCATGCTGGCCACGGTGGCCTAACCCCTTGAGCCGAGGAGGAGAGCTCCTGAAGAAGAAGGAGCAGCTTGAAGAGGAATTGGAAGGAGAGACTCGAAAGAAGAGCCCCAGGGAGGAGACTTATTGGGCCTGCAGGGGTAGCTGGGAGAGCTCTGCAAGCCTTGTAGTCTTTCTTTCTTAAGGGGATTAAGAGCTGTGTCACTCAGGCTAGGCAGTCAACTCTGGCGTTCAGCTTCAGGGGAGGCCAGTGATGCCAGACAGGCTTCCCCAAACTCTTGCAGATATCCTTGGGACACTTGGTTATCAGGTTGGCTAATGGTGATAAAGGCAGTGGCCTGCCACCAGGTACCCTTGGGACTCTCGATTAGCAGGTTGGCTAGCGGCACAGAGCATTGGGACATTCAGCTAGCAGATTGGCTAGTGGTACAGAGCCTTGGAACACTTGGCTAGCAGATTGGGTAGTGGCACAGAGCCTTGGGACAGTCAGCTAGAAGATTGGCTAGTGGCATACCACATATTCAAAGACCTCTATTATTTTTGCAAAACTTGTCACAGTCCTTGGGGGACATGTGTCACCTGGAGGGGAGCCCTGGGGTGGTGGTGTGGTGGGCACCAGTACTTCAGGTACCCCTTTTCCAGTGCTGGGGTGGGACAGCAGTTCACCCTGGTCCTAGCCAATTGGCTACTGGGGCTAGAGTTCTATGGCAGGTCTGATCCCTCACAAGAGCCCTTTTCAGGGCTGGTAATTTCCTTCCACCTTTATCTGTGATGTTCACTTTTCTGGGCTGGTAGAGGTAAGCCCTTGCCCTTTCGTTCCCTTTCTATGGGCTTCAGGGCATGGCCCCAATTGCTAGTGTTAGAGTGATTAGCCTTTGCCACTAATGTTAGAGTGATAAGCCTTTACTGCTTATGTTAGAGTGATAAACCTTTGCCGTTAATGTTACAGTGATAAGCCTTTGCTGCTAATGCTAGAGTGATAGACTTGCCCACACTGAAAATTTTATATTGCATTGTCATTTATCTTCTAATAGTAAAGGTTATTTGTTTTATTCAGTTCTGCCTGTGGATAGTTATTTTTAATAGATCTTGGTGCCCCTTTTTAGTCTGTTTCTCTGGGTTGTGGTAGTTGTATCTTTTCTTGGTGTAACAGTGCCACCCCCTTATTAAGGCACTTTCTCACTCCTGCCAGAGGCTGCTTTGGCATCACAGTTGGGCATCCAACTGTTGGGCCAAACAACTTGACATTGTCACCTTAGCCAGTTTGAGTCCGCTACCTTTGGCTGAGGGTGTTGCCACCAAGAAAGCCATCTTGGTGACATCAGCAGACAAGTAATAATTTTTGTAACACTGGTGGCAGTGATGGGATTTTCTGTCCAGAGGTTTTTCCCTATTTTAAGTTCTTTTCCCAGAGAACAGACTAACCAAGACTCTAAAAGTATCTGATTTTCGATTTGGTCAGTATGGATGACCTGGGACCTGGAACCTCCCAGGAGGTGAGTGGTTTCAGTGGGATGCAATGCTTCAAACCAGATGGGGGGTGATGCCCATACCTGTCTACATGCCCGAGACATTTACAGGATGTGATCCTGACTGGTCAGACTGGGCAGAGCAGTTTAAGTTGGCAGTTGAGGTGAATGGTTGGGATGAAGATACCCAGATTTGCTTCATGTCACTGCTGTTCAAGGGACGAGCTCATGAGGTGTACTCGGGCCTGGCACCTGAAGACCACACCATTTACCAGACACTGAAACAAGAAATGAAACAGTATCTAGAGCTGCCCATGCAAGTCTTGTGTTGGGTCACCTTCCTGGACTGAAGGAGACAGGAGAATGAGACTCTCTGTGAATTTGGGAATGTCATCCACCAACTAGTCACCAAGGCACACCCTGCAGTAGATCTGGCAACCCAGGACCTGTTGGCCCAAGACCACTTTGTGAGCAATGTGTGGAGGAACTCAGCAGTCCATGTGTAGCTCCAAAATGCAAAACCAAGGACTTTGGAGGAAGCAGTGCACCTTGCAAGTGAGTTTGAGGCAACCCATGAACTTGAAAAGCCACGACGTGTAGTGCCCCATGTCCGAACCCATGGTGTTCCAGTTAAGGAAGTCAAACCAGATGATGCTATACAGAAGCTAGTGGGGGCTGTAGAATGCCTGACTAAGGAGATGGAGGCCCTGAAGACCAGCATTGACACCCCATCTTTCCAGAGACAGCTGGGAATAGACTAGCAGGACCTCGGGGAGAGGAAGGAAGGAACAGGAGGTCAAAGGAATGCTGGTGGTGTGGAAGCCCAGACCACATCCTTCGGGGATGTCCTCAGAGACCATTAAACTAAAATCCACAGGGGTAGATGGCTCAACACCTGCTGGGAAGATGGAGAAACATAGAAACATAGAAGTTGATGGCAGATAAGGACTGCAAGGCCCATCCAGTCTGCCCATTTCTTTTTCTACCTTATAAATGTGCCATCGGCCTTTGCTCTATCAATGGCCTATCTAGTCATACTCATCTGTATTGCCCCCTTATGCCCATCCCATGCCTGTTTGAAGCCCTGCACTGTATTCATATCCACCATTTCCTGAGGTAGGCCGGTCCATGCATCCACCACCCTTTCTGTGAAAAATAACTTCCTCATATTACCCCTTAATTGGCCTCCCTCTAATCTCATGCTGTGTCCCCTTGTCCCGCTATTTTTCTTATATTGAAACATGTTAGACTCTTTCACCTTGTTAATGCCTTTAAGGTATTTGAATGTTTCAATCATATCACCTCTCTCCCTCCTTTGCTCTAGGGTATACATATTGAGTTCCGTTAGTCTGTCCTCGTATGTTTTTTGATGCAGTCCCAGCACCATTTTGCTTGCCCTTCTCTGGACTGCCTCAATTTGGTTAATGTCCTTGTGAAGGTGTGGCCTCCAGTACTGCACGCAGTACTCCAGATGGGGCCTAACCAGTGTCTTGTAAAGAAGGATTATTAGCTCCCTCTTCCGACTTGTGATACCCCTACTAATACACCCTAACATCCCCTTAGCCTTACCTACTGTTTTAGTGATCTGGTTGGATGATTTCAGTGTCATCGGTGATGATGATGCCCAAGTCTCTTTCTTCCCTTGTGACTGTCAATAACTCCCCTCCTAGTCTATAGGTGGCTTCAGAGTTTCTCTTCCGTATATGCATGATCTTGCACTTCTTTGCATTAAACCCCAGTTGCCACTCTTCTGACCATTTTGCTAGTTTATCCAGATCTCTTCTCATTATGCCCACCCCATCTGGATCATCTACTCTGTTGCAGATCTTAGTGTCATCTGTAAACAGGAAAAACCTTACCCTCCAGTCCATCTGCAATGTACTAATGAAGATATTGAAGAGGACTGGCCCCAGGACTGATCCCTGAGGCCTCCCATCAGACTTGTATCTCTCTGACCGTATACCGCTTACCACCACTGTTCATTTTATGCCCGGCCAACCAGTTTGCCACCCAGTTGACCAACTTCTGACCCACTCTGAGCCTATCCAGCTTATTAATCAATCTTCTATGTGGAACAGTATCAAAAGCTTTGCTGAAGTCAAGGTAGGTGACATCAACTGCTCCCCCTTGGTCCCCCATTCTGGTTACTCAGTCAAAGAAATCTATGAGATTACTTTGACAGGACTTTCCTTTTGTAAACCCATGCTGTCTTGCATCCTGTGCTCTTATGGATTCCAGGTGTTGCACTATCCTTTCCTTAAGGAGTGCCTCCATAATCTTGCTCACTACTGAGGTAAGGCTGACTGGTCTGTAGTTCCCTGCCTCCTCCCTGCTACCATGCTTGTGGAGCAGGATCACATGAGCCCTTCTCCAGTCTTCTGGGACCTCTCTGGTGCTCATAGACTCACTAAACAGTTCTGATAATGGCTCTGCTAGTTCCACCTTAGCTCCTTTAGTACCCTGGGATGTATGCCATCAGGTCCCATTGCCTTGTCCACCCTGAGCTTAGCAAGCTCTTGTAGAACCCTTTCTTTTGTGAAGGGGACTAGTGCTCACCTCCCTGACATGTCCATGGTGCCGAGCTGTGGGCCCTGCCCTGCTCTACCTTCTCCTCAGTAAATACTGAGCAGAAGTATCTATTTAAGATAGATGCTTTTACATGGTCCTCCTCCTCACATGACCTCTTATCTCCTTTGATCTTAGCAATACCCCCCTCTGGACTTTCTCCTTTCACTAATGTATCTATAGAAAGTCATGTCACCTTCTTTTACTGTTTGTGCTAGTGTTTCCTCAGTTTGGGCCTTTGCCTGCCTTACTACCTTCCCTTAGGGAAGTTTGGTATGCCTACCTATCTTCATCCGCTGTGTTCCCTTATATTTCCTGAAGGCCAGACTTTTGGCTCTGACCTTTTCTGCTACTGTTTTTGAGAACCAAAGTGGTTTCCTTCTTCTTTTGTACTTCCTTTCCTCTATAACACCATGGGATGTTGCTTCAAGTATTGAATCCTTAATGCTTGCCCACTTTGCCTGTACCCCCTCACCTACATAGATACATAGATACATAGATACATAGACAGTGTCGGCAGATAAGGGCCTATGGCCCACCCAGTCTGCCCATTTGAGCTTGTAAGTTCAGTTTGTTTTCCTAGAAGTCTGTTGCCCCTTAACCCTGACCTCCAGAATTCCTTTATGTCTATCCATGCATTCTTAAAACCCGTGATTGTTTCAGCCCCACCACTTCCTCTGGCAGGGTGTTCCACTTGTCCACCACCCGTTCTGTGAAGAAATTCTTTCTCATGTTTCCTCTGAATCGTCCTCCTCCAACTTCATCCCATGCCCTCTAGTTCTGGAACATCTTTTTGCTTAAAATAGTGTTTTCCTGCACCCTGTTCCTCCCTGTAAGATACTTGTATGTCTCTATCATATCCCTCTCCTCCTCTCCTCCAGGGAGTACATGTTCAGTTCCTTCAACCTGTCTTCATAGGACTTGTGATGCAATCCATGCACCATCTTTGTTGCCCTCCTCTGAACCTTCTCTACCCTGTCTATGTCCTTACGTAGGTATGGTCTCCAGAACTGTACACTGTACTCCAGGTGGGGCCTCACTAGTGTCTTGTATAGCGGAATTATGACCTCCCTTTTCCTGCTGGTGATGCCCCTGCCTATACATCCCAGCATCCTATTTGCTTTACCTGCTGCCTTGTCACACTGTTTCCCTACCTTGAGGTCATCAGAGATGACAACCCCAAGATCCCTTTCCTGCTTGGTACATGCTATATCCTCACCCCCCAACTGATATATTGTGCCAGGGTTTTTGTGCCCCATATGCATTATCTTGCACTTCTTTGCATTGAATTTCAACCTGTATTTCTTTTTGCCAGGGCTAGCTTAACTCTGTTGGCCATCTTATCAAAGTCAGCTCCTCTGAAGTCCCATATTTTTGCCTTGGAATAGGATGCTTTAGTTGTCGTGGCCAAATTGAACCATACCTTGTGATGGTCACTGGCCCCCAGGTGACCTTCTACCTGGAGATCTGTGATCCTTTCCCTGTTAGTCAGTACTAGATCTAGGATAGCCCTGTCTCTTGTGGGTTGTTGTACCAGTTTTTTGAGGCCCTCCCCTGCAGGGAATCCACCATGTGTCTAGTTCTGGCAGATGTTCCTGCTGGTATTGACCAATATGTATCTGGCATGTTGAAGTCTCCTATTATCAGAACCTTCCCTTTAGCTGTCATGTTTTGTATATCTTCTAACAGTAATGTGTCTATGTCCTCCTCCTGGTCTGGGGGCCTGTAGACAACTCCAGTTCTTATGGCTGTCCCATTTCCTGATTCCAGAGTGACCCACAGTTCTTCTGGTTCCTTGTGTGTATTCTGAATTTCTGTAGCTTTGATATTTTCGTTGACATACAGGGCCACTCCACACCCCCTTTTTGCACCTTGATCTCTTCTGAAAAGTATATCGCCAGGTACTGAAGTCTCCCAAGTGTGGTTGCCCGTAAACCATGTCTCGCTGATTGCTGCTATGTCCAGTTTAGCCTCTGTCATTATTGCCTGCAGGTCTGGGATCCTGCTTCCCAGACTGCAATTATTTGTGTACATGATTTTCCATTGGCCATATTTTTGTGTGTTAGTTGTTGGATGAGGTCTGGCATTTCCTCTGTGCATCATATGAGGAGATGGACCTATTTCCTTGCCTGGTGATGCAAATGAACTGCAAACATGCTGAACTCCTGTTTGACCACTAGCTGAGGGGGAGGAGTGTTCTTCCCATTTGACATATGGGGTGCTGCACCCTCTCCCCATTTGCTAGTTTAAATACTCTGTAAAGACAGCAAACTTCTGCCCCAATGCACTGACTCCCTCCTTAGTCAGATGCAGTCGATCAAATTTAAAGTACTTTCGCTCCCAAAACTGTTGCCAGTTCCATACAAATTTATGTCCTTTTTCTTGGCACCAGCCCTTGAGCCACAGGTTTAGCTCCCCTATCTCCACTTCTCTGACCTTCCGTCCATCTGCCTCTCTCTCCCAGACTGGCAGGAGCTCAGCGAAGGAGATGCCGGATGAAATGGATGATAGTTGGTCACTCAGCCTGATCAGGTGTTCCTTGGTCTCCACAACTGACCGGCTGGTGAGATCATTAGTCCCTATGTGTACCAGGATGTCAATGTTTTCTCCTGCTTCCTGAACAATTTTAGCAATGCTGTCAGTGTTTCTCCATGCTGATGTACCTGGGAGACATCTGACCATTATCCCTGGCTGGAGATAGGTATCAACTCCCTGAATCATGGAGTCTCCTATGATCAGAAGTTTTTGGATTTCCTTTTTGCTTTTTTTATTTTGGTTCCTGTTTTGGGTGAGTTTTTTTGTGCTAGATCCTGTGCTGCAGAGTCCTGCTCTTCAGTGTTCTCTGCCCCTTTGTATGATTTCAGAGATAGAGGCAGATACCTGCTTGTAGTTTTGATGTGGTTTGTGGAGGTAATATGTTGGACAGCACCGAGTGATGGGGCACCCAATTTGCCCCAACTAACCACCTGCCAATCTCCCACACCAACTACCCTCTGCAGACAAGGTGCTTCTGTTGGATGTTGGGGAAATGGTGGGTGGTTCTTATAATATATTTCCTCTTGACTATGCAATTTGAGGTGCACACAGTCTCTGCCCATGCTGCCTGGAGCTCAACGCTAAGATCTCCAATGGCCCAGCATGTAGAACAGTGTCCTAAATCCTGTAAAACTGCCCTTCTGAAAAGTGTTCCACAGCACCTCTAATTAATGATATCCATTCCAGATAAGTTGCTGGGTTTATAACCTGGTCAGAGTAATTAGAAGGAAGAAAATGAAAGCAAAAGTTTGATTTTGTGTTTTGTTTGTCTTTGTATAACTTGTTATAACAAGTTAAATTACTAGGGCCCTTGTAAATGAGGTCACCGTGTGGATACCCCACTGATCCGCCCCTTCCTGCTTTGCCACAGGAAATGTCACGACTATGTTACCCTATAAAAGGAGTGCAGTGAGGGGTGGTTGGGCCTTTCCCCTGCTGAAAAAGAAGAATCATGGATGAAAGAACAAGGAGGTAAGAGCAGAACAAATCAGTCAGCAACAAATGCAGTAATCCTGAAAGCGTATCCTAATGATAGATAAAACTGTAAAACCTATAAAGCGCCACCTGTAATAATTCACAGAAGATATACCCTGTAAGAAACACTTTGTTGCAGAGAAAAATAAAGCAGTAACAGAAGATATACCTTGCAAAAGACAATTTAAATCAGAAGATTACAGCAGTAATCTATTAGCACGCACCTGTAGGCACACCTTGTAATAATGCAGCAGAAGGTATACCCAGCAACAACAATTTGAATCAGAGAAAAATAAAGCAATAAAATGTTAGCAACAAACAGTAACAATCCCTGTGAGTACAAAATAAAAATAACAACACACAGTAAATCTGCCTAGCCAAAAGAAGTCTTTGTCCTTTCCCTTGCTCTGGTAAGGTTCTTTGCTCTGTCCTTTCAAGCAACCTAGAAGGAAAGAGCTCAACTGAAGCTAGGTGCCTTGGCCAGCAAACCTAGAAACACACTAATCCACTACTGACATTTAGTGCTGTTGGGAAAGGTGTACACCTTGCAGGAAGGATCGGAGGGATTCCTTGTGAGTTACTAGTCGACTCAGGAGTACAGATCTCAGTGGTCCATCAAGATGTGTGGGCCAGTGCCATCTGCAATCCTAACCTGGAACTCTGACCTTATTCTGACACTATGAACATCGCCAATGAACACATCCTGAACATTCTGAGCATCTGGGATGCCATCTTTGAGATTGGAAAGTTCCAGGTACAATGGGAGGTACTCATCAGCAGTGAGGCTATGGCTCAGGCTCTCAATGGTACTGACATCCTTACCGAGTATAGGGTTATTGTAGACCTGAAGAACAATGTGTGCCAGGTACCTGGGTGGCAGCTACCCTTGCTCTTAATTAATTTATTTATTTATTTAAGCGTTTTACCAGGAAGGTATACTGAGTGGTGTAGCACTCAATTACAGATGCGTCCTGGGGGGGAAGGGGATTTAGGGCAAGGCAGTATACAGAGCAACATACAAATGAGCACCAAAGTGCAATGCAAGGTCGAGAGACACACATTGTATAACAAAATACACCTGTCTCTTGGCAGGAGAAGAAACTTGTTCAGCTAGGGCACACAATGGTGCTTAAGTGCAGCGAAATCACATTGTAACATGTAGCCAGCAAACACACATACAGATTGTGTATGTGAACCTTTGGAAATACCTTGAGGGGCTAGCTGCACAAGCAGGTGGTGGCAAAATGCTGTTTGAGGAGGAGGTTGAGCTGCAGAGAGGGGGAAGAGTGTCTGATTACTGCTGGGAGGGCGTTCCACAGGTAAGGCATTCGGTACTTGAATGCGCGTAGACCGTTGGAGGAGGACATACAAGGGAGTGTGAGGAGCCTAGAGTTGAGATTACGGAGGGTGTAGCATGAAGGGGTTTGGGCAGTTAGGATATTAGCAAGGTACAGGGGGAGAGACTGAGACCAGTATTTTGCTGTTATTCTTGCACAATGTGCCATTCTCTGGTCCTGTAAGGAAGGAAGGTCTAAGGATCTGTAGAGATCACAGTGGTGAGTTGTGGGCGGGCGGTCCAGGGCAAAATGACAGAAGGAATGAAAGAGAGGGTCTAGCCTGGTGAGGGTGGATTTGGGGGCTGAGCTATAAACTATGTCACCATAATCAAGGAGTGGGAGTATCATTTTCTGAACAATTTCTTTTCGGGTTGGCAGGGACAGGCAGCCTCTGTTCCGGTAAAGGGCTCTCAGTTTCGGGTGCAGTTTTTTGTGGATAGAGTCAATGTGGGCTGAGAAGTCTAGGTGCTGGTCGAGCCAGACCCCGAGGTATCTGAACGAGGTGCAGGTCTCCAGGAGGATTCTGTCTAAGGTGTGGAAGGCAGGGGATAGGTGGGCCCTGGAGAGCCTTTGCCTGGTCCCAAAGGTTAGGGAGACGGTTTTCTTTGGGTTGAGAAATAATTGGTGAGAGTGGAGCCAGAGTTGGATTGCATTAAAATCCTCCTGGAGTTTGGACGACACTACGGTGGGGGAGGGGCCTGTAGCGTATATTACGGTGTCTTCAGCATACATGTGAATGGATGAAAGGGGGCACGCGGAGGGCAGGTCATTTAGAAAGATAATGAGAGAAGATGGAGGTGTCTGACAAGTTACAGTGCCTGACAGAGTGACCATCCCTGAACAAAGTGAGATCATTATACCTGGCATCATCAGGGACTGGAATGGACCCGGGAACTGGAGGAGCTCATTGAGCCATCAGATGGAGTGCATGGGTCCAGACTAATGGTGGGATGAACCTGTTAACCAGCAATGATGGACAGGTACAGGCGAGAATTCTGAATTTGGAGCCAGTGGCTCAAACCCAGGAGAAGAACCATGTTATTGGTGAATTTGAACCCTGGGAGGTTGACACTGCCCCTGGGACAGAGAGGAAACTACTCAAGCCCAAGTGGTTGGCAGCCATTTGCCCTTGGACTATAGATGAGCTAATGGAAGAACTGGGACTTTTCTCCCTTGTCTTCAACCTGGTGATGAGAGTGCTGAGAAAGAGATTCTTCCGTGACATGTGTCCTTGTTTAGCCATGGAGAGTTTGACCTTGGGAAATCAGACTTGACATACTGCCATATAGAAACTGGAAATGCAAGACCTCTGAAATTGGGCCTTAGGAGGATCCCCATGCACCTGCAAGAGGAATTCCAACAGCACCTGGATGACATGAAGAGGCAGGGAGTGATCCAGCCCTCTCCCAGTGCATGGGCAGCCCTAGTTGTTCTTGTCCACTAGCAAGATGGTGCATTGAGATTTTGTGTGGACCACTGCAAGTTGAATTAAATTACTGAAAAGGACGCTTACCCATTGCCACAGATCAATGACAGAACATATGATATAAATGGAGGGGGAGTGTCTTGTATTTTGGCACTTTTGTTCTATGCATAATTAACTGCTGGGTAATGCTTTCCACAAAGTATTGTAGTACTCTGATGGAATTTTTTTGTAAAGTCTTTTTTTTAATAAAAGGCCCCTACTCTCACAGTAAGTGCCATGGGATATTTAACTTTCATCTATGGAGCCACCAGAAAAGGTCCAAAGGGATCTCAGTTTAATATGTTTCATCTGAATGATACACCTTAGTGTCAGTATTGGGTGTTAGCTCAAGTTCCTGGTGTTGGACTTGAACACACCACCTTCTGCCATTTGAGTCCCATAGCAGGCACACAACCTACTGAGTCACTGGTCATGCTGGCAGGTGACCTATAAGGCCCCATGAACTACACAGCATCTGTGGAGTGGGGCTTGAAAGTGCCTCTGTCCACTACTGATATGACAGCGGGGGGTTTTATGCCGTTATGTTGCGGCTGTCCAACAAGACACTGTACACAGCTGTAGTATCTACCTAATCAGCACGCAGGTAACTTTATATATGTATGAATTTATTTATTTCAAACATTTTACCAGGAAAGGCATGCTGTGCTGGTATCAACTTGTTTTCAGATGTATCCTGGGGGGAAGGGGGAGAGAATAGAGCAGTGCAAATACAAAGTACAATGTCTAAAATGCAATAATAAGGAAATACATATAACGGAATAAGTGATTACAGGCAATGCTTCTTAGCAGAATTTTGCATGACAATACATTGTTTGAAGAGGAGCAGTAAGAACAATAAGCGGTGAATAACAACGCAAATATATGAGGGGTAGGAGTAGTGAGTGAAACTGTGGAAGAGGGGGCTGTACTAGTGTTAGTGTAGGGTGAAATGGCAGCAGACAAAAGTTCAACCCAGTATCAGAAGCAGCTGCAGGAGTGAGTAGAGAAATCATGGAGGAGAGATTTCAGTGTGATGTGAAAGAGCAGAGTGAGTGGAAGAGGGAAGAGACTCTCAGAGTATAGGGAAGCAGAAATAGAAGGCAGCTTAACCAGCAGTAGGTTCACTAAGGGGAAGAGCGTGAGAGCAAGAGCAAGAGTTGCGAAAGGAGGAAGACTTAGAAGGCAGAGGAAGAAGAGAAGCAAGATATGAGGTGAGGGAGCCAAACCAAACTTTGGAGATAAAGGAGTTACAGTGGGTAAGGCACCTGGCATCAAGAGAGGTAAGGGAAAGAGATGTGTACAAAGCATAGTGATGAATGTGAAGGGGTATGTTGAGGGCAAATCTCTGTGGCAATCAGGGGGTGAGCCGGCAGCCAGAAGCAGGGCTGCACTACACAAAAGCCCACTATGCCGCCACCAACTCGCATAGCCAGAAACCAGCATTGTCTTCCTCCTGCAGTTGTCATCACACAGGCTGCCAGCAATCTTCAGTGGACTGCTGTGTACAGGTACTTTGTGCAGTTATAGGTCTCCATGGCAAGCAGAGAGCTTGAGGGTGAGCTGGTGTCTGTCAGTGGAATGAGGAGCGGGGCTACACCACACAAAAGCCCATGCTGCTTCTATCAACCCGCATAACCAGAAACCAGCAGTCTTCCACCTGCAGTTAAGTCATCACAGAGGCTGGCAGCACTTTTTGGTGGACTGTCTGTGCACAGGTACTTTGTGCAGATTCAGGTCTCTGTGGCAGGCAGGAGGCTTGGGGGTGAGCTGGCAGCCAGAAGCATAATGATTGGTGGGGCTAGACCACACAAAAGCCTGCACTGAGTCCACCAACTTGAACAGCCAGAAACCAGCACTGTCTGCTGCCTGCAGGTAAAGGAATAATACAGTCAAAATTTGGAAGGACATATGTTGTGCAGAGTGTTTTTATTTGTGTGTAGTCCTGGGGCTTGATATTCAAAGGGGTTGTGCCGGCACAACCCCGCAATGCGCCCCGGCGTGATATTTAAAAGGCCACCTGGCGCAGTGCAAGTGCAGATGCGCCTGGGAGCAATGGTAATGTATGCGGCGCAAATGCAGGGGGCATGCCCATGCATATGCGGCACATTCCGATATTCAGGCAGGGATGTGCGGTGCAGATGCAGGCACAACCCTGAGTTGCGCCGCATACAGGGGGCTCAAAATTGAGCCAGAAGAAAAAGGCTCAAAGCCAGGCCACCCACAGGTGAGCTACTGTATTGCAGGGCACAATACAGCACCCGCCAGCCGTGGGTGGCCACCTGCCCAGCAGGAACACAGTCCACAAGCATCCACACCCTCCCCATTGCCTAATGTGCTCCCCACCCTCTCGTATGCCCGATCGCGGGCAGCAGTATTATAAATCCACCATCTGGTGGTCCAGTGGTTCCCTCACCCATTCAGCCCGATCGTGGATGCTAGCAATAGTAAATCCTCTACCTGGTGGTCCAGTGGAGTCCCCCTCCTTCATGTGTATTTCTACCTGGTGGTCTAATGGCCCCCCTCCATTAAGCCCGATCGGGGGGCAACCGTAGTACAAACCCCATCACCTGGTGGCCCAGTGGTCCTTATTCCCATCCCAACCACGGAGGACCCAACCACCCAGCACCCCCCCTTCATTGGTGGGCGGCTGCATTCTACCCGCATAGTGCCTGACCACCCACCGAATGACAGCTTACAGTATGACCTGTAAGCCTATTGGTCCACAGTGTTGACCAATGGGCTTGCAGACCATACTGTACTATACAGGTGCAAATATGTGAATGAGCGTGTTCATTCACATATGCTACTAATAGTACAACATGCCAGATCCGACACTGTGGACCAATAGGCTTACAGGTCATATTGCACGTTGTCATTTGCGGCGGCTGGGTGGTATGCGGTGGTGCAGAAGCCCACCGATGATGGGGGGAGCTGGGTGGCTGGGTATTCCATGGGTGGGATGGGAGAAGGACCACTGGGCCACCAGATGATGGGATTTGTACTACAGATGCCCGCAATTAGGCTTAATGGAGGGAGGGGGGACCACTAAACCTCCAGGTAGGGGTTGTTATTTCACTACTGCCCATGATCGGGCATGGGGGGAATGGACCACAAGGTATCCAGCTACTGCTGCTGGCAACTCCACAGGGCACCAGGCATATTTCGCTGGGCTGCCCTGAGCATCGCACGCAAATGGGGCCATAAGGCTTGCTAATGGCCCATGTGTACTATGCATATATTACAGCCCTATTTGCATGCCCAACTCTGAATATCGCGGGTGAAGCGCACAGTGCAACTGCATTCGAGCTGGAGCATTCCAGGTCCTCCCTGTCTGGGGAATGCGCCTGTGCATTGTTCTTGCGCCAGGCGCACTCTGTACCATATTCAACTGAGATGTGCCTTTGCACATCACCTTTGAATATCACCCTGTCCTGGCCCCAGCGCATCTTAGTTGCACTGTGCTGCACTTGCGCCACTGCCAGGCCCAGTCTGAATATCTGGTCCCTGGTGTGTCCATCCCTTTGTTTGCTATTAAGAGTTTTTTCTAAATTAGACTGCTAGTTATAGGGTAGTTTTATGGCCCCTGGGGGTCTCTGTCTTAGCAAGGTTTATTACGCTTCTTTTTCCTACAGTGCTTTCTGTCCTTGCCATGTAATAGTAATGCATGCAGGACCACTGATTCAGCAAGTACTAGAGAGAGGAGCTTAATATTCTAGCCTCCACTAAATAGCTCTAATTCAGTATTTTGTTTTCTATGCGTGCGTCAGATCTAGCCAGCAGGAGTATAAGTTTTACCTTTAAAACTTTTCATTTCATCAAATTGCACACAGCCATAAAAAGCACACAAATCATCCCAGATCATCAATGCTATAATTTGTAAAGACTGTAACTGTTTGCTTACACAATAACCCACTCAATTAGCCCTCAAGTATTTGCTAATCTGTAAATGTAGCCATTAGTATTCACAGGATAAGGAAAGTTACTTAATATCACAGTTCTGCTGTTATAAAATTGACCTTAATCCAGTGCTTGCTGAACCCATGGTCCTGGATACATCACTGTCACGTGGGCCAGGAGGCATTGTAGGAACAAGAAGAGCAATAAACAATGCTAAGATGGAGAGCCCCATGGGTCATAAAACTACCATATAACCAGCAGGCTAATTTAGAAAAAACATTTAGAAAAAACTTCTAAAAGCAGACAAAGGGAAGGACACATTTGGACTAAATACATAAATCAAAACACTCTGTACAACATATGTTTTTGCAAACTCTGACTGTACTTCTCCTTTAAGTCATCACAGAGACTACCAGCAATCTTTGGTGGACTGCCCCTGAGCAGGTACTTTGTGCAGCTACAGGTCTCCATTGCAGGCAAGGGGCTCAGGGGTGAGCCAGCAGCCAGGAGCAGAATGAGGGGCAGGGCTACACCACACAAAAGCCCGCACTGCCTCGACCAACTTGCACAGCCAGAAATCAGCATTATCTTCCTCCTGCAGTTACTGTACATCATCATAGAGACTGCCAGCAATCTTTGGTAGACTGCAGTGTACTGGTACTTTGTGCTGTTACAGGTCTTCATGGCAAGCAGTGGGCTTGTGGGTGAGCCAGAGGCTAGGAGTGGAATGAGGGGTGGAACTACACCGCACAAAAGCCTGCGCCACCTGTGCAGCACCCACCCATGTGATGCTCACACAAGTGGCACAAGTGCCACTCAGAAAATCTATTTCAGAATCAAAAGTAAACTCACATCTAACCCTACTGGTACTGTATAATGCATCATCACCCCACTTCCCCATGAATGTCCTTATAAGGCCTCCATACATCAGTGGTCAGAATAGCGGGGGTTGCAAAGTGGGGAGTTTGAGGGAGTGTGACAGACTTTCTAGCAGAGCCCCCCCCAAAAAAAACTTACATTAGCTTGCTTTTAATCAGTTTTTTACAAGTTCGTGAGCAACTTCAAAGACCATTGATTGATGAGAGCATGCTCCTTAAACTGACAACTTTATGTTTGAAACAGCTAAGCATTATATAAAAATTGGCTGTGTATTGACTACCATTTATCTGAAACTGCATACAGTATTTGAGTGCTTATGGCCACAATAACTGACTTTTGCCACTGCCATATAATTATGCTACAAAAATCACCAACAGAAATACTGTAAACAGCCGGCCCATCGGTGCAGCGGTTAGATTTCTGCTCGCAACGCTGGTGACCTGGGTTCTGGAACGGACCCAGGTTGTCAGAGGGCCAGCCTGGGGAGAAGGATGGAGATTCCCATGGACTGCTCTCCTTCTCTGGGGAGAGGGTTGGGAGTACCACAGCAACAGCATCAGTGTGTTCCGGAAGGTGGGGCGGATGTTGGATGTCATTGCACATCCCCACCTCCTAGCAAAACCCTCTCTGGTCACTCTGGATGATGCCGCCCCAGCGCCTGGCCTCCATAGCTCCTCACTGCTCTACCACCAACTAAATACTGGCTCTGCAAGCATCACTACAGACCCTGAATCCCACCCGGGGGGGGGAGCCAGGGAGACAATGTTGGCTCACTGACACCTTATCCATCGCAGATGGACAGGTCATGATGCTGTGGCCCCACCCTGGAGGGTAAGCCAGGGAGTATCGGTGGCAGAAGGTGGTCAGTGGGGAAGCGAGGCAGGTGCAAGAGTGGAGCAGATGGGAGAGCGATTGGGGAACAAAAAGTATAGTAAATAAAAAAAAAGAAATACTGTGAACTTACTTACTTTACTTACTTCTATTCTGTAGCTGTTAACTGAATTTGTAGTTGAGCTTCACTACTTTTAGTTTCTGGTACGCTCCTCATGTGTTTGGGAGTCCTGAGGGGAGGCCTGGTGGGAGGCTATTACAAATGTTTGGGTGAGTAGAGCTAGACTCTATTTATTGTATCACTTATCCTATTACAGTATGTGCCACTGTTGGTGACACCATTACAGAGAAAATGTTGATGCTGACAACATTGACGTTTTCACTGTAATAGACTGCCAGAGACCCCGGCATGTTCTCTCCCGGTCCTGCACCCCCTTCCTGATTCAACTCTGACTCGGAGTTGGAATCCTAGAGATTGGGGGTGTGGGGGACAAAGTTCCCCACATGGGGGGTTTGCCCCGATGAAAAAACGGCCAGGGTCTCAAGTCGGATTTATGTCAACAGCTAGTTGTAGTCAACATAAATCCATTGCTGAGATGGCGGTCAACAACTTAGTTGTCAAACTGCTATCGTAGATCCTTGCATTACAGCTGCTGTGTACCATTACAGATTTAACAATGGCTTACCAAAATATTTTTATAGTTGTTAGTATATTACAGTATGTGTGTTTTTGTCTCACTTTTTTTTCTGGTTGAATACTGAATCAGTGAATCCAACAACTTAACAGTATCACCTAGTCTTGATTTTGACTTGAGGTCACAAAGGCTTATTCACTGTTGTAAACTAGATCTGTTGAATGCAGCTTCATTTGTGTTAAATTAAGCTTAATGGACTCCAATTCTGTAAATACTGATTCTATATGTGTGATGTTTTTATTTTTGTGCAGATGGTTGTTTCTGACTGGGCTTTGGGAGGAGTACCCAAAGAAATGAGTCTAAAGTTTTGGCATACTTATTTGAGATTTTGCAGAGGAAAATATTGGTTACTATTTATAATTACCAGGTTTTATTTTCTACCATTGGGGAAACCGTGCCGTAATTTGCTGTAATAAAGGATTATTACAGCAAACAAGTGCACGCTTTCCCACACTCTGTGCATACCAAGCCACAGCTTTTCTGTGTTTCTGAATGCTCTCCATCCTGCCTTCTTGAGCATACCGCACTGCCACTCTTACTCGGTGGTAAGTCATTTTTCTCTTTTTTTACCACTACTCTCCACAAAACAACTACCAGTGGGGGAAAAAATGAAAAAACAAAAACCTGGAAATATGACAGACCTACCATGGACTGAGCTAAAAGGCAGCCAGACTGTGGCCACACCAGAATGTCAGTTTATTTTATATAATTGCTGTGGCCAGAAAGCGAAACCCAGCAATTATATAAAATAAAATATGGAGTAGTGTGTGAAAACTCGAATTTTCCACACACCCTCAGTGTTGGGTACCTAAATAAACTCCTCAAGCTTCACTCTTGGGGTTTATGTGGCACCCAACACCTTGGATAGGTGTAAAAATCTCATTACACACACCACCCCATACTTTATTCTATTTTTATTAAAGATATTTTTGCTCCTCTGTGGTGATGTTCATGTGAACCCAGCCTGCAGAAGCACACCTCAGCAACTAGTGCTACTGAAGTGTTGAATACTAAAAAGTTAACCTTTGTGCGTTGCAACATCAGACGCTTGTGACCTCAGTTTCAGTTGTTTAGTCACTGGGCTCTTTTGTATAAACTGGACTTTTTAATTATTTCAGAAACTTGGATCTCTTCTAAAATTAGTGATGCAGTGGGTGTGTAGGAGAAAAGCACAGACATCAAAAAATTGGTGCAAAACACACCAATGTGTGTATTTATTTACAAAAAATAAAAACTTTCAGAAAATAAATTAAGCAAGCATTACACAGCTAGGACATGGCATTTGTCCCACCATCTGTGTTTCCTTAACCTCTCCCAAGGCTGACCTGAACTCACCTAGACTGGAGAGAAGACCTTATATACAAAATGATCACGTGGTTTGTGAGGCTCCGCCTCTCTAGTCTAGTACAATACACTTCTAGGCTACAACAATAGAATTCAAATGTAATATTGTAAAGAAAAACAACAACAATTTATAATGGAGGCCTCACAACAGAAAAACAAACAGTTTTTGGCATTTTTGGGAGCATTTATCCACTGTAGCTCCACCCACCTGCTGTGAGTGACAGGTTAGCCTCTATATACACAGTAGCACAAAGGGGCACTGGCCCTTAAGAGAAGACCTGCAGAACAACATCCAGGTGAGGCCTGTAGAACAACACCCAGGTGAGCTACAATGGTTGGGAACTAGAGAACATAAGAATTAAATATTTATTTCATTGTCAGGATGCTATCAGCACTTATGAATCTAAATATTTTTAATGTTGTAGTCCCTGCTAAAGCTTAAAAGATAATCTTTTATTTAGCTTAAAGTTGGGCATTTTCTAGTGCTACAATACACAGGGCTTTTGTTTTTCAGAGAGAAAACAAAACAGGAAGAGCAAGCTAAGTGGACATGGAGAAGTTCTCATGTAAACAGTACTTTTAACATAAGAAACCTTCTGTGGCACTGCTTGCAAAAATAATTATTTTAATCTGCTTTGTAACCCTGCAAGTGTTTTTGGCACCAAGAAAACTCTGGCAGGAGGAACAGAGTCAAAAACCAACAGAAGAAAAACCCCTGCTAGTTATAACATCAAGTTTCAATGTTTGGCATTTTTAACAGTTCTTGCACTAATTTTTAGGCACTTCCAAGGCTTTGTTAAAAGAAAATAGTGAGTATCAGCATCTGCCCAGGAGATACCCTAATGCAGCTCACAGGGCAGAGCAAGTCTGCTTTACATAAAACACTTGTTTTTCTTCCTTTTAACAGGTTCTGCAGACTTTTATACCAAAGGCACAAAACCTCCAACTTAATTGGGAGAGAGGAGCAAGGGTACATAAAGCAGCTCCCTCTCTCATAATGAAGGTTAAACAAAAGTTTAATAAGTGAGCAGAGTCTGCAGCTCTGCCACATATGCTTTATCTGTCCTTTACAATACATGCTGGCATAACAACCAGGCAATGGCCTGCTGTGCTTGGGGAGAGGGGAGAGAGAGAGAGAGAGAGAGAGACAGAGAGAGAGAGAGAGAGAGAGAGAGAGAGAGAGAGAGAGAGAGAGAGAGAGAGAGAGAGAGAGAGAGAGAGAGAGAGAGAGAAAAAAAGTGCTGTTTCACAATAGACTTTAAGCAGGAAAGGAAGATGACAGTGCAGGATCTCTCTCTCTCAGATTTGTCTTCCAGGCCAGGGGGTGCTACCACACACCATCCTGCCCAAAAGTAAACCAGGGGTAAAACTTAATGGTTTCCTAAGGAAGGACTAAGAATCCCCCTAGAACAACCCAAGGGGGTTGTTGGGACTTCTCCCACCCTCTCTAGAAGTCCCACCCCAGGGCACTCTTATACAAATGGTGTTATACACCAATACCATTCATGGTTACACAACCATGACATACTAGTTATGATCAGCAAAATACTTGTCCTGGGGTATGTAGTCTTTATAAAGGTAAAGACTACCTTTTTGGCTATCTATAGAACTATCCTAAGTCCTATACCCTCACACCCTACACCCAAAAATGAGAAGAAAATAAATTTGAAAATCTATCTTTATATTTCTATTTACAAATCTACATATTTACAGGGACAGTATGGCTCAGATCATCAGGATCTGTTTTAGGCCTGCAGCATAGTGGGACATAAAAACAGCATTTTTATGCTGGGAACCACGTCTGGGCTTTACACTAAACCTGTAAGGTTGCAGTGCTAGGTACCATCGGAGAATCCTGACATTTTTATCTTTCATCTGGTTCATCCAGACTAAGGGGTTGTGATCAGTAACTAACATAAATTCAGTACCCCAAAGATAAAAATGAAGTGCCTTAATTGCCCATTTTATAGCGAGGCACTCTTTTTTGATGGTGGAGTAGCGCTGCTCTCTATCATGCAGCTTTCTAGAAATACACAGGATGGGATGTTCTTCTCCATCTATGGTTTGACTCAAAAAAGCACCAGTCCCAACATTTGAAGCATCAGTGTGAACTTCAAACTGTCTGTTAAAGTCAGGGCACCGTAGAACTGGGGAAGAACATAGTGCTACTTTGATGGCTTGGAATGACTGTTCACATTCCGGTGTCCACTTTATAGTGTTGCCACACCGCTTCTTAGTGAGATCAAACAGTGGGGCTGCTACAGAGGCAAAGTTGGGTATAAACCTCTTGTAATAACCAGCAAGTCCTAGGAATGCTCTCACTTGCTCTCTGGTCTGCGGTACAGGACAGTTTGCCACGGCTTCCACTTTTTGGATTTCTGGTTTCACCTGCCCATTACCTAAAATAAAACCTAGGTATCTGATTTCACTCATGGCTACTGCACACTTTTCAGGGTTAATGGTCAGCCCAGCCTCACTGTTGGTTTGTAAAACAGTGGTAAGATGTTGCATGTGTCTGCCAATTTGGACTATAAATTACAACATCATCCAAATAGGCAGCAGTATAAGCAGAATGGGAGGTCAAAAGCTGGTCCATGAACCTCTGAAAAGTCGCCGGTGTCCCATGCAGACCAAAGGGCATGGTGACAAATTGGAACAGACCCATGGGAGTACTAAAAGCTGTTTTCTCCCATGATGACTGACCAAGAGGGATTTACCAATAACCTTTGGTTAGGTCAAGGGTAGTGATGTATCTGGCATTATCTATGTGGTCAATCAGGTCATCTATCTGGGGTATAGGGTAACTATCGAACTGGGATACCTGGTTGAGCTTTCTGAAGTCTAAGCACAACTGGATACCACCCTCTTTTTTAGGGACCACAACAATTGGAGGGTTCAATAATGCCCAGTTGTCTTAACTTATAAACCTCTTGTTGTATCTTTGATCGTACCCTCTCAGGAAGCCTGTAAGGTTTCTGTCTAATTGGAGAGGAAGAGGTATGGATGTGGTGTTTGACTCTGATTGCCTTCCCAGGTACCTTAGTGATGGCAGTTGTGAACTGACTAAGGACCTGCATCAGTTCTTTTTTCTGGTCGTCTAGGGTTGGGTTTATGGTAAGCTCATTTATCCCAGCCTCTTCCTCTAGATGGCTATATGCCACATCCATATCTGTTTCCCTCGTTTCAGGCATAATCAACAGACTGACTGAGGGCTCAGATTTCTCCCGCCATTTTTTAAGAAGATTGGCATGGTAAATCTTCTTGCCCGATCTCTGGTCTGGTGTTTCCACCTCATACGTTACCCTACCAGCTCATCTCAGAACTTTGTAGGGCCCCTGCCACTTCATAAGAAGTTTGTTTTCTGTGGTTGGCAGTAAAAGTAACACCTATCTCCTTCCTGAAATTCCTTTTCAGAAAACATTTGGTAATAATATTCTTTCTGAGTAGTTTGGGCTTGGCTTGCATTTTTTGTGTGCAATCTCTGTATACTTCAGCAGAAGCTTTCTAAGTTGTATCATGTAATCAGCAATACTGGTGGTCCTCCACATCTTGCCCTTCCTCCCAATACTCCTTCACCACATCAAGAGGTCCTCGAGGATTTCTCCCATATAATAGTTCAAATGGGGAGTACCCAGTTGAAGCCTGGGGAACCTCTCTATAGGCAAAGAGTAAGAGGGGAAGATACTGGTTCCAATTTTTCCCTTCTTCAATGATAAACGTTCGGAGCATACGCTTGAGGGTTTGGTTAAACTGCTCCACTAATCCATCTGTTTGGGGGTGGTAAGGTGATGTTCTGACTGCTACCACTCCCAACAGGTGGTATAGCTCCTTCAGCAAGGCTTAATTAAAGTTGCTACCCCTGTCTGTCAGAAACTCCTTTGGTATTCCCAACCTACTAAATATCTTGACCAGTTCTTCTGCTATTCTCTCAGTTTTAATGGAACGCAAGGGCATGGCCTCTGGATATCTGGTGGCATAATTGCACACCACCAGGATATACTTGTTCCCCTTTGAACTTTTTTCTATTGGGCCCACAATGTCCATTGCCATGTGTTCAAATGGTGTGGTTACCAGTGGTAAAGGTTATAGTGGTACCATGTCCCTTTTTCCTATCTGGGCCACCTTTTGACATTCAGCACAAGATTTACAGTACTGGGCAACCTGGTCATGGATAGCAGGCCAGTAAAATCATGGTAACAGACAGGCAAAAGTTGTATCTCTTCTGGCATGTCCAGCACAAGGTAAATCGTGGGCCAGATAGATCAAACGGTCTCTATATTTTTCTGGTACCACTAACTGTTCCACCATCTCTCCTGTCTTTGGGTTAGTACAACACCTATATAATATATCATTCTTGATAACCATTTCAGGGGTGCCTTTAGCTGACACCATGCCCATCAGTTGGGAAAAAATGGTTAGAGATGGATCACCCTTCTGATCAGTTGTTATTACATTCTTAGAAACATTCAATTTTGCAGTTTTTACATTAAGTCCTTTATTTTGCCACAGTGTTTTTAAAGTCCATCTTTCTCTTTTGGTCTTTCTGTCCTTCCCAGAGATACCCATGATATTATCATCAAAAAGGAATGTCTCTCCTAACAGTTTTTCTTGCCGGCTTTGGGCCCTAGTGGTAACGGCAGCAACATGTTGGTGCTTTGCAGCCAGTAGATGAGCAAATCCCAGAAAGTCATGCCCAAGTATAACAGACACAGGCAAGTTGGGCACTAAGCCTGCACACACAGTGTTCTTTTGCTCCTTTGCAGTCAATTCAATGTTGGATGTTGGGTAAATGTGTGTGTCTCCATATATACAGACAATGTCCACTGTTGCTTAAATTTTTGGTTTAGGGCTTAATAGTGCTGGTCTTATTAAGGTATATTTGCTGCCTGTGTCCAGAAGGCCCAACACATTTTTACTGTTGATGGTCACCTCTGCAACTGTGTAGCCCATAGTTAGCAAGGCCAGGTGTGCTGTGTAGATTTCTTCTTAGAGCAATACCTGGCAATGTGTCCATTTTCATTGCAACTGTGACAAATAATATTGGCATAGGAGGTCTTTCCTCCTTTCCCAGATTTTATATCAAGTCTGCCAAAGCTCTGACCCACAGATGGAGAAGGAGGAGGAGGAGCAGCTTTGGCTGTAGAGGTAGTAAACCCTCCTCTGGTATTTCTTTTCTGTGAAGGTCTTGTGGACAGAAAGTCCTCAGCCAAGGTAATACTACCTCTGCAGATTCTAGATTATGTTCCCTCACCCAGAGTTGAATGTCATTAGTGAGGGTCTGACGGAATTGTTCCACAGCTAAGGTCTCTATGAGGTCATTAACATATGTTTCTTCTGGTTGCAAACATTTTATGCACAATTCTCTCAGCCTAATAAAAGTCTCTCTTGGGGTATAAAATGGCTGATATCTTAGGAAATTAAACCTCTGCCGGTAGGTCTTGGCATTGATGTCAGACCTTCTCAAGATCTCTTTTTTTTAACTACTGTAGTTAATAATTTTCAGCATGCCTAGGGTTCATATTAATGTAGGCTAGCTGAGCCTTTCCAGTCAGGTATGGGGCAATTCTGACAACCCACTGGGTCTGGGGCCACCCACAGGCTCTGGCTACTCTTTCAAAAGTAGTTAAATAGGCTTCTGTTTCATCTGTGGGTGCCATTTTAGTTAATTTAATGTCTATTGGGCTGCTATCCTGACCCCTGTTACCTGTGACAATTGCCTGGAGCACTCTCATGGTCTCCACCCATCACTGGTCCTGGCATCTTCCTTCCTGTTCTCTCTCCTGGAGGTCTTGTTCTCTTTGTTTTTCCATCTCGTGTTGGCAGACAGACAACCACCTCAGCAATTCCAAAATATCAGTTGGAGGGATATTAACTGGAGGGTCTTCCAGATCTTAGTCACTAGGGTCAGAGAGGCTCACCCTGGCTGCAGTCTCAGTCTTGGTCTTCGAACTGGCCCCTGGCCCCAAACCAGGTAGGAGCTGTTCCCCAGTTTGTGCCACCCTGTGTCTGGTCATCACTCCAGTCACCTTTGTCTCCAACTCCAACTTCTCGGTTTTCTCCTCCATGGCACCTCTGTTGTGCTTTCTCTGATATCTGGACAGATATCCTGGATTGGTGTCCACCTATGATCCTAGACTACCAACCAATCCCACTTCTGACACCACTGTCACAGTGAGTGTGTAGGACAAAAGCAAAAACAACAAAAAGTAGTTGCAAAACACACCAATGTGTGTATTTATTTACAAAAAATAAAACTTTCATAAAATAAATTAAGCAAGCATTACACAGCTAGGACATGGCATTTGTCCCACCATCTGTGTTTCCTTAACCTCTTCCAAGGCTGACCTGAACTCACCTAGACTGGAGAGAAGACCTTATATACAAAATGATCACGTGGTTTGTGAGGCTCCACCTCCTAGTCTAGTACAAAACACTTCTAGGCTACAACAATAGAATTCAAATGTAATATCATAAAGAAAAATGACAACAATTCATAATGGAGGCCTCACAACAGAAAAACAAACAGTTTTTGGCATTTTTAGGAGCATTTATCCACTGTAGCTCCACCCACCTGCTGTGAGTGACAGGTTAGCCTCTATATACACAGCAGCACAAAGGGGTGCTGGCCCCTAAGAGAAGACCTGCAGAACAACATCCAGGTGAGGCCTGTAGAACAACACCCAGGTGAGCTACAATGGTTGGGAACTAGAGAACATAAGAATAAAATATTTATTTCATTGTCAGGATGCTATCAGCACTAGTGAGTCTAAATATTTGTAATGTTGTAGTCCCTGCTAAAGCTTAAAAGATAATCTTTTATTTAGCTTAAAGTTGGGCTTTTTCTAGTGCTACAATACACAGGGCTTTTATTTTACAGAGAGAAAACAAAACAGGAAGAACAAGCTGAGTGGACATGGAGGAGTTCTCATGCAAACAGCACTTTTAACATAAGAAACCTTCCATGGCACTGCTCGTAAAAAGAATTGTTTATTTGAATCTGCTCTGTAACCCTGCAAGTGTTTTGGGCACCAAGAAAACACTGGCAGGAGGAACAGAGTCAAAAACCAACAGAAGAAAAACTCTTGCTATTTATAATATCAAGTTTCAATATTTGGCATTTTTAACAGTTCTTGCATTAATTTTTAGACACTTCCAAGGCTTTGTTAAAAGAAAATAGTGAGTATCAGCATCTGCCCAGGAGATTCCCTAATACAGCTCACAGAGCAAAGCAAGTCTGCTTTACATAAAACACTTGTTTTTCTTCCTTTTAACAGGTTCTGCAGACTTTTATACCAAAGACACAAAACCTCCAACTCAATTGCGGAGAGAGGAGCAAGGGTACATAAACTCAGCTCCCTCTCTCATAACGGGGGGTGTTAAACAAGAGTTTTGATAGCTGAGCAGAGTCTGCAGCTCTGCCAAATATGCTTATTTCTGTCCTTTTACAATTCTTGCTGGCATAACAGCCAGGCAGAGGCAGGCAATCCAGGCAATGGCCTGCTGTGCCTTTGCCAAGGCAGGGAAGAGAGAGAGAGAGAGAGACAGAGACAGAAAAGGAAAAAGAGGAAAGAAGAAAGGCAGTGTAGGTGGCCAACCTACAAGATAGAAGAGGACAGGATAGAAAAAGAGTGCTGTTGCACAAGAGACTTTAAGCAGGAAAAGAAGATGACAGTGCAGGATCTCTATTTCACATTTGTCTCCCAGGCCGGGGGGGGGGTCACAGTGCTACCACAGGCTATTGCTGCTGTTGGGTATAATGTTTGGTGCAGAAACAGGAACAAACAAGAGGTAGGTTACTTATCTATTCTAATTCTAATTACGGTGTTAATCAGCTTCCTCATACTGGCCTGGAAAATGACATTGAACTATTGGCATTGGAGGTAACAGTCAGCAACACAAACCTTTGTGTCTTATTGGCTGTTATTGTCCCCCTAAAATTCCTGTGATACAATTTGGAAGTCTTGAGGAACTAATTCAAAGGCATAAAAACAGTCACAAAATTTTGATGACTGGTGATTTTAATATTAACTAGGGGAAGAGTACAGATTTCGAATGTGCTGGCTGACCTGACCTCACTGGACCACCTGATATCTGACACTACTAGGGTCAATCTAAAAAATATTAATACCTCAAAACAATTGACTTAATTTTTACTAACGGGCTTGAGAAATATGCTCAAGTGGGTGTCTTATTGGACTCCTTTTCTGACCATCAGAATATTTATTGCATTAGTTAGCAGCCAAAAGCAAAAGAAAAATCTAATATTAGGAAATTTCGCTCATTTAAGAAATTTGACTACATTGTCTGATTTGGAAAACTGAAACTGGGAGTTGTTGAAGCTTATTCATGATCCCAGCGATGCCTATGCTTATTTCATAGGTATATTCTCAAAAATCTGTAATGAGCACACATCAATTAGGAAACGTAAGGTTAAATTAAATGACTCCCCTTGGTATTCTCTGTATTTAAATTCTCAATGTAAACTATGAGACATGGCAGGGAAAAATATCGAAAGGTACTAACTGCTTTGCTGACTGGCAGGCATATAGAGCTAAGAGGAATTTTTATCTTAAGGAGGTCAGGCAGCTAAGCAAGAATTTGTCCAGACTAAACTGGAAAAAAGTTAAATATTGGACCCTGATATGTTTTGGAAAATAGTAAAATGTTTTAAATCACCTTCCTCTTCTTTAGCTTCAAACTTTTTTTGAGATAAATGGACATAAAATGGGGGACCTAGAAATAATTGTGAATGCATTTAATGATAATGTTATTGTCTTTGGCCTACTTTGTGGGGCCTCTCATGATGGTAATGCCCAACTCTTTTTTGGAGCTGTGCCTTGTGCATCACCAGGGGCCTCGATGGATAAGCATCCTTCTTTTATTTTACCCACCATTTCAGTTAGTGAAGTGTGGACAGCTTTATTGAATTCAGACCCTAAAGAGGGTGAAGGGATTGATGAGTTACATCCTGAACTATTGAATTATGCTGTCTGGTGATCTGTTCCCCCCTGCTTTACTTATTTCATTTGTTGATCAAATCTGAGGAGTTTTCAGAGGTGTGGAAGCTCATGAAAGTCACACCAGTTTGCAAGTCAGATTGTGAAAGATAACTATCGCCCAGTCTTGCTGTTGTCTGTTGTGTCGAAGTTCTTGGAGAGGTTGGTTGAAAGACAATTTTTGAATTATCTATCTATAAATAACATTTTGAATGCTAACCAATCAGGCTTTAGGCCTAACCATGGCACCACTGCCACTCTGGTGAAGGTTACAAGTGATCTATGCTGGGTGGTGGATGGTAGCATGGGGGCTGGTGTCATTTTCATCTACCTCTCCAAATGCTTTGACA
Organism: Neoceratodus forsteri; assembly: GCA_016271365.2. NCBI lineage: Eukaryota > Metazoa > Chordata > Ceratodontiformes > Ceratodontidae > Neoceratodus > Neoceratodus forsteri. The sequence goes on from CM028137.1 coordinate 519,695,218, forward strand.
CAATAGCCTACTATTGAACAAATTGAGGGTTATGGGTCTGGACAGATCACTGAGTGACTGGATAATGAGCAACCTTCCAAATAGGCACCAGTTAGTGTGAATTCCGGAGAAAATAGGGGTGAAGAGAGGACACCTCCGGGTTCTGTACTGGGGCTGCTCCTATTCTCACTCATAAATGATTTTGACATCCAGCAGGACCATACTGCTGTCCATCTCTATGCGGACAACACTGCCATCTATAGTTGAAGCCCAAAGCCATTATTACTTCAAACTAGATTACAGGCAGCATTTGATGACACTCAGAGTTTTTGGGTATCAATAAACATTTAATCAATGAGCAAAAGACACAGGTGATGCAATTTAATTCCACGCACAAGAGCAAACAAATTACACAGCTATCTATTTTTATTACTGGAAATCGTAAACTTGAAAATGTTCCCTACTATAAATACTTGGGTCTGAGGGTACAGAATATGATGCTTTGCCAACTGGTTATGATTGCTCTATGATATCTGTAATATAGAATGTGGTTTGTGAGTGTCTCCCATGAGACATCCTGTGCTATGGGGGCCCCACCCCCAGGTTTCAGTTAAAATGACAGGATATATATTAAACAGTAGATCTCTGCAATGTGATTAACTTCCAAGTTGCATTTTATAGCTGCGTTTATGACCTGTGCTGCATTGAAGCTGGGAAAGTAAAATATACATTTTATGACCTGTTGCTTCTTTAACGTGGAAGTGAAATGGGACTCTGTGAGTCTGCCAGAGGATGGAGATCATAAACGTTTATGAGGTCTTAAGAGAAGGAACTGGGAAATCACAGACTTATAATTTGGGAAATGAGTTTTTGCTGATGTCACCTTATTTAATATACCCCCTGATAGGGGATCCTGTTTTGTATATTTTTTATATTCTGTAAAGAGGAGCTAGATGACATCACAGAAGGGGTCAAAACACAGCATTTTAAATTGTATTCTGTTTTTCAACTGTGACACTTCTTTTTTAGACTCTTAGAAACAACATCTAACTGTAAGCACTGTGTAGAGGTATACATTAGATAGAAAAAGTCTAACTGTATGTTGGTAGGAGTTTGTATGTAATTTTCTTTGTTTTCTTTAAAGAGATTCTATGCTTTGTGATATATTGTTCTGTGTTTATATTTTACATATTTTTATCCATTTTTAAGTAAATCTATATTTAAAGAGACTGCCTGGTGTGCCTTCCAAGTTCTTTGTTTTGCATGTGATGTATGGAGGGTTAAGATTGACAAAACTGTTCATAAGCTTAATGGTGTTACCAAACTGGGAAAAGGTAAGAATATACCTAAGGTCTTTTATATAGTTTTAAGGGTTCATTTTGTATACCTGGTTAGGTGCCCTTAGGCGAAAGATATCTGGCATCCCCCCAAAGAGCAGATTATCTGAGTCTGTACATTTGGGTATGATAGCATAAGTTTCACAGTTTGACTACCCCCAGAACTTGAGACCAAAAGTTATTCAGACCCACAAGCAAACAGGAGGGTTACCCTGTATGTTACCTGTTCACAATACTGCACTCAGAGGTTGGCACTGTGGGAGCAGAGGTCCTGACCTGCTGAGTGGGTTTGTGACAGATTGGTTGGCAGCGGTGCTGATAATTCTGGTAACACAAGCTTTAAACTGTTCAGTGTGTCAGCTTAATACTGTACAGCTCACTTGCAAAAAAAAAAAAGGAAAATGATTTATTTTTAAGAAGGAAACAGAACTGTTTCACTTGGCTTACAGTCAAGTTCTTACCTGTTTTATTTTTTTTTTCTAAAGTGCAAGTTAGAGTAGCCATAGTTAGGGAAGAAGATGGCTTCCAACTACAGCGGGTATACTGCAGACTACTTAAGGCAGTTGTGCCAGGACAGAGGAGTCCTGTATGAGGTGAGATCCCCCAAGCAGAACCTTGTGGATGCCCTGATGGCAGCAGATGCCCAGAGCATTGAGTCACAGACTGTGAGTGTAAAAGACCAAACCTTGAGCATGGAGGGGCCAGTGGCCAGTGCAGTGTCCAGATCTGGTGAGGATGACAGCAGGGCCAGTGCCAGTGAAGGGCCACAGCAGCAGGGGAAGGTCACCAGCATTCTGGAGCCAGAAGCAATCAGGCTACAGATTGAGTTGCGCAGAATGGAGCTGGAGTTCCAGAGAGAAGAGAAGTGAGAACAGTGAGCTGCAGAGGAAAAGAGGGAGCCAGAACAGTGAGCTGCAGAGGAGAAGAGGGAGCCAGAACAGCGAGAGACGAAAGGCAAGCATGCTACCCAGGGAACTCCCATAGTGGATTATGTCTTTAGGATTAGGGAAAGGCTGAAGGAGCTTATGGGGACAGTCCAGAGCAACCTGGCAGCTGCCCAACAGAAACAAAAAGTGTGGTATGACCACAGAGCCAGAGCTCACTTGCACATGGTGGGTCAGGAAGTTGTGGTCCTTATTCCGGTCTGGAAAGACAAGCTGCAGGCTGAGTGGGCAGGACCATACAAAGTAGTTAGGAAGTCAAATGACATGAACTATATCATAGAATTACCTGACAGAAGACAGACTGAAAGAATGTACCATGTCAACATGATGAAGCCATATGCTAATAGGACTGACATGGTGTTTGCAGTATGTAGTCCTAGGGAGGGGATGGATGAAGGAGACCACCTTCTGGACTTGTTGGAAGAAAGCATGCAGGAGTACTCTGTGGAGGCAGTAAAATTATCTCCCCAGCTGGCCCCGGACAAGATCTGGGAAGTAAGGGAGGTTTTAGCAGACTTTGCCCCACTGTTTAGCGCCAAGCCTGGACTAACCCCTTTAGTGACGCATGATGTGGAGACAGGGACACAGATGCCCAGACGGCAGACAGCATATCAGATGTCAGAGGCTGTCCAAAAGGACATTAGGAGGGAAGTGGAGGAGATGCTGGATTTAGGGGTAATCCAGAGATCCCGTAGCCCCTAGGCCTCACCCATAGCCCTTGTGCCCAAGCCAGATGGCTCTACTCATTTCTGTGTGGACTATTGTGGACTGAATGCAGTCACAAAGTCAGACGCCCAGACACCACAAGTTGGGAGGGGCAACCTACCTTATGACTATTGAGCTGACGAAGGGGTATTGGCAGGTTGAGTTAACTGACAGAACTAGGGAGAGGTCGTCCTTCATCACTCCGATAGGCTTATTTGAATTTAAAGTAATGCCTTTTGGAAGGAAGAATGCCCTGGCCACTTTCCAAAGGTTGGTGAACCAGGTGTTAAATGGTGTTAAGGAGTACACCGTGGTGTACCTGGATGACATTGCCATCTTTAGCGTCAGCTGGGAGGAACACCTGTCCCACCTTAGGGAAGTACTGGGCAGGATACAGAGGGCTGGGCTGACTGTCAAAGCTGAGACATGCCAGGTGGCCATAGCTGAAGTGGCATACCTCAGGCATGTTGTAGGCCAGGGACAGCTCTGTCCTAACCAAGTAAAAGTAGAGGTGATCAAGGCATGACCCAGACCAGAAATGCAGAAGCAGGTCAGGAGTTTTCTAGGGACAGCAGGGTACTATAGGAAATTTGTACCCAATTACAGTGCCCTGGCTGCTCCCCTAGCTGACCTGGCAAAGAAAAGGATGCCTAAGTAAATTACCTGGGAACCAGCCTGTGAAAAGGCCTTTACCAGACTGAAGGAGGCACTGTGCAGTGCTCCTGTATTGACAAGTCCTGACTATAGCACACCCTTTATAGTTCAGACTGACCCCCTCAGATGTGGGTATTGGGGCAGTACTGAGTCAGACATCCAACCAAGGGAAAGATCACCTGTTAGTGTACCTGAGTAAAAAGTTACTTCCCAGGGAGCAGGCATACTCTACTGTGGAAAAAGAGTGTCTTGCCATAGTGTGGGCCCTAAAGAAGTTAAAGCTTTACTTATATGGACAGCATTTTGTGGTACAAACTGACCACAACCCCCTGGTTTGGCTGACACAAATGGGAAAAACTATTGGTAGACTGTTAAGATGGAGTCTTGCCTTACAAGGGTATGACATGGCACTCTTACATAGGGCTGGAGTGACCAATCAGAACAGCGATGGCCTTTCACGTCTTTATGAGGAGTGAACTGATTTGGGAAGCTCATCCCTTGCAGGGGATAGAGACCCCAAATTCAGTCTAAGTGGGGAGGATTTGTAACGCTTGACTGTCTGGTTATGATTGCTCTATGCTATTTGTAATATAGAATGTTGTTTGTGAGTATATCCCATGAGACATCCTGTGCAATGGGGGCCCCACTCCCAGGTTTCAGTTAAAATGACAGGATATATATTAAACAGCAAATCTCTGTAATGTGATTATGTTCCAAGTTGCATTTTATGGCCATGTTTATGACCTGTGCTGCTTTGAAGCTGGGAAACTAAAATATACATTTTATGACCTGTTGCTTCTTTGAAGTGGAAATGAAATGGGACTCTAAAAGTCTGCCAGAGGATGGAGATCATAAACTTTTATGACATCTTAAGAGAAGGAATCGGGAAATCATTGGCTTATAATTTGGGAAATTAGTTTTTGCTGATGTCACCTTATTTAATATACCCCCCGATAGGACATCCTGTTTTGTATATTTTTTATATTCTCAAAGGAGAAGCTAGATAACATCATGGAAGGGGCTGAAACACAGCATTTTAAATTGTATTCTGTTTTTCAGCTGCGACACTTCTTTTTTGGACTCGTAGAAACATCTAACTTTAAGCACTGCGTAGAGGTATACATTAGATAGAAGAAGTCTAACTGTATGTTGGTAGGAGTTTGTATGTAATTTTCTTTGTTTTCTTTAAAGAGATTCTATGCTTTGTGATATATTGTTCTGTGTTTACATTTTATATATTTTTATCCATTTTTAAGTAAATCTATATTTAAAGAGACTGCCTGGTGTGTCTTCCAAGTTCTTTGTTTTGCATGTGATGTATGGAGGGTTAAGACTGACAAAACTGTTCATAAGCTTAATGGTATTACCAAACTGGGAAAAGGTAAGAATATACATAAGGTTTTTTATAGAGTTTTAAAGGTTCATTTTGGATACCTGATTAGGTGCCCTTAGACGAAAGATATCTGGCATCCCCAGAAGAGCAAATTATCTGAGTCTGTACATTTGGGTGTGCTAGCATAAGGTTCACAATTTGAATCCCCCCAGAACTTGAGACCAAAGGTGATTTGGACCCACAAGCAGACAGGAGGGTTACCCTGTCTGCTACCTGTTCACAATACTATGCTTGGAGGTTGGCACAGTGGGAGCAGAGGTCCTGACCTGCTGAGTGGGTTTGTGACACAGAAAAAACAAAAAAGGGGACCAACACCTAAATATTTTAGAGAAAGGGGTGGACTTTAGGATTGGATTCACATATTGAAACAAATCTTTTTACAGGACATGAGACTGAAAATTGTGTGGACAATGATACTGCCTTTGCTTGATTATGGTGATATCATCTGTGCTGGATTTCAAAAAATGCAATTCTTGAGGCTAGATGCACTATATTATAAAATAATGCTTTTGATTGTTGTTTGTGATAACATAAAGCACTACTGCTGGGCAACTGAAAAACTTACTTCTCTCATCGACACTGCAAATACCAGGGCAAAACATTTATTCATCAAGCCTTCCATACCCATATCCTCCCCAGTAACTCACCCTTCTTGGTTATTAATGCCCCACTCCCTCTGTTCCTTCTAATGGCCTTTGAAACCCTTGATCATTTATAGTGGAATGCTGTTATGGATAAAAATCTACAACTAGAGTATCGTTGTGTTGCTGTAGTGACATTGCAATGTGGTTGTGCAGCACATCAGTCCAGCAACACAGAACATTGTCGCATGGCTGTCTTATTAAAAATGCAAGTGGTCAGGTCTGAGGGAGGGAGAGAGAGAGAGAGAGAGAGAGAGAATGAGAATGAGAGAGAGAGAGAGAATGAGAGAGAGAATATGGAAGAGCAGGAACAAAGGTTTTACCTTTGTCAGCAGCCCCTGCTCTCCTCCCATCACATAAGTCAGCGGCAGTGTTTTTTCTCTGCCCTACTCCAAATGGTGAACAGTTAGGTTATGGGGATGAGAGCACTTGACATGAGCAGCTACAGTGGTGAGAGAGGAAGGCCGACCCTACAGAGCGTCAGCATCAGGAGGCAGAGCAGCCACCACAACACCATCCGCAGGTAGTGCAACATTCAAAGCAGAACAATGTTAGGTGTGTAGTTGTGGTGTACATACAAAAAAAGATAATTTATGCAATGGGGTGGACATAAATCAAGTGTGATAAATGCATTTATGAGCTACGATGTGAATAAATGTAGAATCTTACATTTAAAAACATTGTAAAATCAGCATCACTCATTTATGATACAGTAAACATGTCTCCCCCCCCACCTGTCAGCACTTTTTGCATTTGGTTTCACTTTTCCCATCTCTTGCACTAGCCATACACACCAATGCTACCACCCAGAACTAAGCATTTTTAGTACAGCAGCAAACCATTCCTCATTTTTAATAACATGAAACATCCAGCAGTTCATATCACTTTCTGGTTTTAGTTTTTTTAATTAAAACTACCTCGCTGCTTCCTCATTTTCTTGTCATGCTGAAGTCATTCCCACTCACACGCTGCATCCCACTCACATGATATTGTGTTGTCATCTCCCTAAACAGTGACCCTGTACTGACTTAGACAGACGTCTTTAAAAAAATTAAAAATGGGAACCAACTGCAGCCCTCTCCACTCTCGATATTCTGCTTCACAACTCACTATGCCTCTCTTTAAAGTGTTGCTGTCCTCTAGCTCCCAATCCCTGGGACTCACTCCGGCCTCATTTGCTAATGACAGCACAGAAATCATGAACACATACTGGTATTTAAAAAAAAACAGTGACTCTCAAACAAAAATAAATAAAATAATGACACAGCACCTCTTAGTACTGCAACCCATCCAGTACACTGTCGCTCACTAAAGATGGCTGCCATTTTACTATGAAGAAACCTTTCAAGCCTGTCATCATCCAATCAGCTGCATTGTCGCCGCGCAATCCTGACATCATGATTGTGTATCCATGGTGATGGCCTTAGGAACTACACTCCAAAGGTGCTATATAACATGACAAATCACTAAAGAACCCCACACATTTTTTTTATTTCTTTATCTTGAAAAAACCTTCTCACTAAACTAAATGTATACACAAGGCCCTTCTCCATTGCATAAAAGAACTATGCAAGGTGGAACCTTGTGTGATACATAATTTACATACAGTACACTGGTGCTGTTTGTTCTTGGGCACCTCACTTGTGGCTTATGCCATGCATGAGGTTACCCAAGGTCAACAGCACTTGTTTATATCAATCATGTATTACACAGGACCCTCCTGCATAACCTTTGTGTATGGGCATCCATACCCAGACAAGCCTGAGTCTGCATCTCAAGGTTTTCATGGTGACCAGGAGGCCTCTCGAGCTTCATGCTTGAGGTTCCTGGTTGCCATGGAAACCCTTCAATGCAGACACAGGTTTGTTGTGTATGAATGTCCATAAATTATCCTCTATGTTGTTTCTTTTATTTTGGCTTTAAGTTTTTGTATACTCCCATGTTTGCTTTCATTGTGCTGTATCTCTTTTTGTGTTGCTTTCACGCATGTGCGAGAAACACATTGAGTCACAGTTTTTCACAAGCAGGTTGTGGAGGTGTGGCAATGTTGTGCCAAATGGCAGCAGCCCATTCAGAGGCTGGTCTCTGCCTGGCCAATAGAAAAGCATGCCCTGGATCACCGCAATTAACTAGAAGGCCACTACATCAAACAAACTGAACCGCTGCAATCAGGGAGCACCCTGTCAGTATGCAATCAGCTGTTTGGTATGCTCCCTTGATTGCAGCAGCCAATTATACAGCTTCATGGTGCTGTGTTTCTATGGTGATAGGCGATGGCTTCTCCGTCTGCCTCACAAAGCTGACAAAAAGCTGCCACCCACCATTCAGTGTGCCTTCCTGGTGAAAAAGCCGACGGGGTAGCCCACTCCCCGTCAACATAATGCTCCCCCCTAATTTCTTATGTGCTGATGGGGTGCCAAATCCCCCTGTTGGCATGCCCCTTTCCTCTTCATTTTGCTGATGGGGAGCCCACTCCCCATCGGCATAATGTTCCCCCCTCCAATTTCTTCTGTGCTGAGGGGGGTGCCCAATCCCCCTCGGCTCCTGTTCGCCCCCCCAGCACTCCATATGTACCGATGGAGGTGCCCAATTCCCCATCAGCTACAGCCCCCCAAAACATTCAGGTGGCACTCTGGGAGCCCACCCTAGTGGGCCAAATGACCCTGTAAAAAAAAAAAAACATTCCACGACGGGTCCCCCCCCTGCAAATCAGAAAACGGTCCCTCATTGAGTCCTTTGGTCCTCCCCCAACCTGCGCCCACCCTCTGTGCACCCTGCCTCCCCACACACACACCCTCACCCCATAATTATCTCCAGTGCCTGGTGCGACAATCTTTGGCGGACCGGGAACACATCTGTACTTTTCAAAGCCGACCGCGAACTGAAGAAATGCCAGTAAGCTGTATAATGGCATAAATGGGTTTTTTTCAACTTTGATGCATATCCCGGCCAATTTGGGAATTTTTTCACCAAATCTTCAACCTGGGGTTCTTGGGACCCCGCCTCATGAACTCAGTCACTGTCATTTTGTTATTCAGTCCAGAAAGGTGATTTCACAGTCACTGTGTGGAACCACCTTTCAGGACCGATTAACAAAATGACAGTATCATAATTCATGAGGTAGGTAGGCCACCAAAAACCCTATGTTGAAAATTTGGTAAAAAAATTCCCCAAAATGACTGTTTTATGAATGTGCATTCTGCAGTTTCTACACACACTCGTAAGTTCGATCATTTTTAATATTTTCACTCCAGATTTTCAACATTACCATTTTACCACATCTTCTTATGAACAGTGCAGCTGTCATTTTTTTACATCTCACCTGAAATGTGTTTTCGCACATGTAGCACACAATGGTGTGGTAGGTGTGCGAAATCAATGTTCAGGACAGTCAATGTTCAGGACAGATTAAGAATATCACAGTGACACTGTTAATGAGGTAGGCTCCCAAAAACCCTATGTTGAAAATTTAGTGAAAAAATTCTCCAAAATGACTGTTTTAAGACTGTGCGTTGTGCAGTTCTGATGCACGCTTGTAACTTCGAGCATTTTTAATATTTTTACTCCAGATTTTCAGCATTGCCATTTTACCACACCTCTTTATGAACAGTACAACTGTCATTTTTCACATGTCACCCGAAATGTGTTTTCGGACATGTAACGCTCAGTGACGTGGTCGGTGTGTGAAATCAATGTTCGGGACAGATTAAGAAAATCACTATGACACTGTTCATGAGCAGAGGTCTAAAACTGGCTATGTTGAAAATTTGGTGACAAAAGTCCATAAAATGACTGTGTTACGAACGTGCGTTGCGCAATTTCCACGCACCCTCGTAAATTTACAAATTCATAATCTTTTCAGTCCAGATTTTTAGCATTGGCATTTTTTCACACCTCCTTATGAACAGTACAGCTGTCATTTTTCACTCCCTGGCTGAAATGTGTTTTCGCACTTCTGGCGCAGAATAGCACGGTCACTGTGGAAAATCAGTGTTCGGGATAGATTAAGAAAATCACAGTGACACTGTTTATGAGCGGAGGTCCCAAAATGCTTGTGTTGAAAATCTGCTGTAAAAAATCCCCAAACTAATTACATTATGGGTGTACATTGCGCAGTTTCTACGCACACTCGTGACTTACCAGTTTTTTATATTTTTATTCCAGATTTTCAACATTGCCATTTTTTACACCTCCTCATGAGCAGTACAGCTGTCATTTTTCTCATCCTGTTTGAAATGTGTTTTTGCACCTGTGGCACCAAATGGCACAGTCACTGTGCAAAATCACCTTTCGACTAATGAACTGATTGTGCCTCTGTTCATGCGGCGGGATCACAAAAAGGCATGTTGAAACCTTGAAGTAAAAATACCAAGAAACATCCACGGTGTTAGGGTTTTCGACCATAACGCCGTACCCTGTAGGGACTGACAGGCATCAGGGATGTGACTTGGGATTGTCGACAGTAATGCTCTTGCCATTCCACCCTCACCCTGCAGCAATTGACAGGCATCCAGGTGCGCCTGGGACTCTTTGGCCCCAGAGTTCATCCCATTCTCCTATACTGTACCCATTTCATCATATTTTCTTATGGAATGAGATGAGTAAAGCCTGAACACCAAAGGCACACCTCGACTCTTGTCAGTGTCTGCAGGGTGGGGTGAGGTGAAGTGTTGTGACTGTTATAGGCGATGACCCAAAGGCAAACCCCAATGCCTGTCCATCTCTGCAGGGTGGGGGTGGGGTTGGCGTCAGTTCAGTACTTCACTGCCATTCCTATACTGCATGGGCCCCATTCTCATAGGGACCTGTGTCTGACACAAGCTGTGGCAAACAGTAGCTTGCACCAATGCCTGGTGCACCAGGGACCTTGTACCTGATTCAGGTACAAGAGGGGTCCAAATGGCTAAGTCCTCATACTTGCATTGACTGGAACCCTGTGGCAAATCCCTGGCACACCACACAGGTCCACCACAGGCCACCAGAGACTAACATAGGACCCCCGTCCCACTAGGTAATGGGCATGTGAACCCAACCTGGTGGGCCAGTGTCCCCCCACCATGTTTGGTGCCTGGCCACGGAAGTGAGTGGTGGGATGCGCCGGGCGCTGGGGAGCAGTCGGGACTGGTGTATGAGGGGGTTTAGGCACCACCTGCTGGGGCATGGATGGGCACTGTATCACCATAAATTGGTGCTGCAGTAGTACCAATGGGGCAGGCATCAGGGGAGCTGCTGTCAATATGGGCAGCATCAGGATGGTGGTACCAACATGGTACATAGGTGGCACCGGGGAGCTGTGAGGGGTGCCATTGGACCACGAGGATGGAGGCCACACATACGAGGCCACAATCGGGGGTGTATGGTGGGTGAACTGTTACCCATGGTGTGCCACATACAGGCATGTAATCTGGGGAGAATGTCTAAGTCCCCTTACATCTGCCCTGGCTGGTTTAAGGGCACTTAGAATTTCTCCCGCCAGGTGATGTCTGTGAATCACAGGATGCAACTTGCATCGGCTGCAGTCCCCCTACCGCTGTGCCACAGTGCATTGCAGATGCAAGCCCTGTTTGGGGCAGCTGGATTGCAGTCGATGCATGGCAGCTTTGTGAATCGCACGGACGGCAGTCATGGATGCAAGGTGCACCTTGCACCATATCTGTTCTCCGCAAGCACCTTGCATCCAATGCAGGGCTTTAAGAATCAGGCCCCATCTGTCTAACTCCTGCACTTCCACTGCTAATGCCAGCAAGCAACCATTCAGCATCAAAAAATGCCTGTGTAGTAAGTTCTGGCCCATAAGAGGCTCACAGGTGACCAGTGGAAAGCTCATTAATTAGGAACAGACTGCATCTCCTTTTTAATGTCTTTGTAAGTGACATAGCAGAGGGAATGGAAGGAAAAGTATGCCTCTTTGCAGATGACACAAAGATCTGCAGCAGGGTTGTTACATAAGTAGGTGTGGAAAGGATGAGAAGGGACTTGGCAGGGTTGGAGGAATGGTCAGAAGTATGGTAGCTCGGATTCAATGCAAAGAAGTGCAAAATAATGCACCTGGGAAACAAAAACCCAAGGGAAGATTACACAACAGGAGGAGGTAGTAGCAACAAAAATGAAAAGTGACCTGGGGATAATCATATCAGGTGACCTTAAGGTTAGAAAGTAATGTGAGAAGGCAGTAGGGAGGGCTGGGAGGATACTGGGATGTATAGAGAGATGCATCACCGGCAGAAAACAGGAAGTTGTTATCCCTCTGTACAGACAGTTGGTGAGACCCCATCTGGAGTATTGCATCCAGTTCTGGAGACCCCATCTCCACAAGGACATAGACATAATGGAGGCAGTCCAGAGGAGGGCCACTGAAATGGTGCAGGGTCTGCAAGAAGGAGAGGGGGGACATGATAGAAACTTTTAAGTACCTCAGTGGAATCAACAAAGTCCAAGAGGGTAGCATCTTTCAGAAAGAGATGTGCAAGAATAAGAGGGCACAATTTGAACATAGAGGGGGGGACAGCTTAGGGGCAATGTGAGGAAGTATTTTTTTCACAGAGAGGGTGGTGGATGCATGGAACAGCCTTCCTGAGGAGCTTGTGGGCTCTAAAACTATGGGAGAATGCATGGGACAGACATAAGACAATTCTTGTAGGGGTAGGAAGAAATAGGTTGTTGGTTAACTAGGATCTGCAGCTTATCTTGTAGGTAGGGAAATGGGCTGACTAGGTGGGCCAAGCGGTCCTTATGTGCTGTCAAAGTCTGTGTTTCTATCTCTCCTGTCTGCAAGCTCAGCCCAGGCTAATGTACAAAGACTTTATCACATTTCTTGAGTCTTTCTTAAACGTGTTTTATCTGTTTACAGGAGTGCACCTGATTTGAGGCTAAAATCAAAAGCAAACAGTTATAGTAGAAGAGCACCCCCTACACACACATACACACTCCCCGAAAAGCTGCTGAAAAGCCTGCAATTCATTCAAATCAATTCCATTTTCTTACTTAGTTTGGGTTCCATGCCAACAAGTATAAAATCATGTACCTAGGGCATAGAAACCCCAATGCTGACTATAGGATGAGAGGCGGTACTGATACTCATTAGACATGAAAGGGTCCTAGAGGTTATTATATTAGAGGACCTCAAAGTGGTAGTATAGTGTGACAAGGCTATGGGCAGGGCAAATTGGATTCTGGAGTGCATAAGGAGTGGCATCTCCAGTAGGAGGAGGAGGAGGGATGTTGTGCTGCCATTGTATCACTCCCTGGTATACCCCCAACTGGAGTACTGTGTCCAGTTTCAGAATCCACACTTCAGAAAGGGCATAAGGTGGAGGTTTTCCAGAAGGCAACTAAAATGGTTCAGGATTTTCACAGGAATCCCTGCAAGGAAAGTCTGAAGAATCTCAACATGTACACTCTGGAAGACAGGAGGATGAGAGGTGACATGATCAAGACCTATAAAGTACCTCACAGGGGTAAACAAGGTACAGTTGGGGAGTTTTCTTCAAATGAGGATGAGCACCCAAACCAAGGGAAATACAATGAAGCTGGGGAGTTCAAGATAGATGTGAAGAAATATTTCTTTACTGAAAGGGTGATAGACACCTTGAAAAGACTGCCAGAAGTGGTGGAAGCTAAAATGGTAAGGGGCATGAGGCATGCATTGGACAAACATAGGGGTATATTAGAAAAAGGGGAAGGAGGGGGTCAATGGAGATCAATAGGGCTTTGGAGGTGGAGTAGCTTGAAGTTCATTGCAGGAAGAATCCATTGAGCAAGCTCATTCACAAGGAGGTCCTGATGGATGCAGACAGAATAAGACATGCAGTAACATATACAGGCAGGAGTTACAAGTAGGTAGAAAACACTTGGGCAGACTGGATGGGCTGAGCCATCCTTTTCTGCTGACAAATTCTGTGTTTCTATTGCATCATGTATTCATTCAAGTGCAGTGTTTATTTAAAGTTGGGCCTAGTATACATCCAGATGTAAGGTACAGTAAATTACTGAATTAGATTTAGTCCACTTACAGTACAATAAACAGAATCCTAGGGATTCGAGCAGCCTTTACTCTTCATAAGGCTGCTTAAAGAGCTGGGGTTCTACTTGCAGTGTCCACACCAGTATGCTGATCTTAAAATCAACACCACATCTGAATGAGTACTTGATTCTTGCTCACTCCATTTCTTCCCCACTTTGAAAGCTGCTTGTTTTAAGTTAGTTTTAGTCTGGCAGCACCTCTCCTGTGTTGGAAGATGACCAATAAGTGGCACTGAAAGACGTCTGACTTCACAGACTGTGAAGGCAGCTGTTCACCCATCATCTTGGCAAGAAGAAGGCTGAAGCTGTGGCTACTGATGACTGTTTGGGTGTGGGGATAGGGGGACCAAAGGCGACAAACATAAGGAGATAAAATCACAATAAAAATTGTGAGACCTTCACCAGCTTTCCAAAATGTTTACCAGTAAAAGAACACTCTATGAAGTTTTTCAAATGGCAACACAGTCTGGTGAGCCCTTTGTCTGCTGTCTGACACCAGGCATCAACCACCATAAAATTACTAAAGAAGACAGTGTGGTTATAACAGTTGATGAAATACTGGAATTACAGATTTATAAGAACAAAGAATATCACACAGAAGCTGGCACATGTGTGTATAGCAGCTGTCTCCTGCTTCTCAGTAGTTATACTTATACCCTTGAGGTACGTGAATGTTTCTATCATATCCCCTCTTTCCCTCCTCTCTTCCAGTGAGTACATATTGAGGTCCCTTAATTTCTCCTCATAATTCTTGTGTTGCAAGCTCTGTACCATCTCATTCTCCTTTCTCTGGATCATCTCCCACCTGTTAATATTCTTATGAAGGAGCAACCTCCAGAACTGCACACATTACTCCATGTGAGGTCTGACCATGGTTTTATTTAATGGCATCACTACCTCCTTCCTTGTGCTGGTGATATCCCTTCCTATGCACTCCAGCATGTCACTGGCCCTTCCAGCTTTCTTACCACTTTGATATTTTCAGGTCATCTTAAATAAGAACCCCCAAACCTCTTTCATTCTTTGTGACTGTCAGCAACTCCCCCCCCATCCTGTAGCTTTCCCCAGGATTTCTGTGTCCCAGTTGCATAATTCTGCACTTTTTTTGAATTAAACTTCAGTTGCCAGTCCTCAGACTATTTTTCAAGCTTCCCCAGGTCCCTCCTCATTTTCTCCACACCCTCTGGGGTATCCACTGTCTTACAGATTTTGGTGTCATCTGCAAACAGGCAGACCTTTCCCTTCAGCTCTTCAGCAATGTCACTAATGAAGACATTGAACAAGACTGGCCCCTTGACCAATCCCTGTGGCAACCCACTGGTCACCCTCTCTCCCCAGACTGTACCCCAGTTACCACCACCCCTGCTTCCTGTCTGTTGGCCCATTTACCACCCTTTCCCCCATGCCTAGCCTACTCAGCTACTTTATCAGCCTGCTATGTGGGACAGTGTCAAAGGCTTTGCTTAAATCAAGGTAAGAATTTGTTCACCTGGGAACAGAAGTAGGAGGTTGTTCAGGAAAGAGGTTTGGTTTTATCTTCTGTTTTAACTGAAATATTTGAATAGTTGTGTACTTGAAATTAGTTCTATGTGTTAAAAATTACTACTTTGAGTTAGAACTGTTACTTGGGCTATGATATAGTAACTATTGGGGCTTGTGTACTGGGTGTGGGAACACTTGTTTGGCAGAGATAATGAGAGTGAAATTTAAATGTAGTGTTTGCCTGGTGTTAGGGGGAGGGGTAATTACAAGAATCATCTTGTCTTTCATTGTCCACCTGGGAACAGAAGTAGGAGGTTGTTCAGGAAAGAGGTTTGGTTTTATCTTCTGTTTTAACTGAAATATTTGAATAGTTTTGTACTTGAAATTAGTTCTGTATGTTAAAAATTACTACTTTGAGTTAGAACTGTTACTTGGGCTGTGACATTGTAACTATTGGGGCTTGCGTGCTAGGTGTGGGAACACTTGTTTGGCAGTGATAACTAGAGTGAAACTTAAATGTGATGTTTGCCTGGTGGTGGTAGAGTCCTCCCACCCACCCTGTTTTATAGGCTTTCTTAAATACTGAAAAGCCACTGGGGGTTGGGATTGAAGGGCTGTGCATTTCTGTTTGTGACTGAAATTTGAAGCAACAGGAACTGGTGGGCCTGTGACATCATACGGTACCTGATGTCTGCATACACACACTGTTAGTGGGACTGGACACACACTGGACTGTATGTGTTTGTGAGACTTGGAACTTTATTAGTGGGGTTGAAATTGGGTTAGTAAATAACTGCAGTCAGTATAGAGAGAACACTGTATTCAGGGGAAGGGACTGAGAAAGGGGTGTGTGCCATTATGAACAGAGATGAACAAACAGGGTGGCCACATTCCACCATGGCAGGCATCTTCAGAAGGGCTGTAGGCTGCACAGGCTGTGGGATGGCAATAATTCTCAATTGGGCCTGGAGAGAGGGAGGCTGTCCACTCTGTAGACAGCTGTCTTGTATCAGGAGTGAAGTATATTGGTTAAAGAGTAAGCTGGGAGTTGGGGTATCCAAGGATAAGGGGTGTGGATATGGTGGCAGAAAGGTGGGGCTGAGGGAGGCTGGGCAATGCTCAGAAATTACAGGATGTTATGTTACAGTAAGCAGGAGGGGATATTAGGACAAGACCCTTAGATAGGGATGTTGATGCTAGGGAAAGTGTACAAGGTAAACATTCTGAATATAAAGAGAGTGGATGGGGAAGAATCAGGAGGGGCTGCTGTGGGGAAGCCTAGAAGAGCAGACAGTGAGAAGAGAGGGCTGTTGTGGGGAAGCCTAAAAGAGCAGACTGTGGGAAGGGAGCTCCTAAGGAGAACAGGGCAAGAGGGGAGGAGGAAGAGGGGCAGTTTAGAGGGGCAGTCGGGGGAAACTCAGGTTACTTGATGGAGGCTGGCATAGAGTGTTACAATAAATTTGAGCTACTAAGCAACCTAGAGGGGGAGGAAGGGGTTGGTGAAAATGAGGAAAGTGATACAGAGGCCGGGGGGAGGGAGTCGGATACCCATAGGGCATCACAGACTGGCAATGGAAAGGATAGAAATAGTCCCAGAAGGAGAAGGAGAAACAAAAATGTTAAGCAAATGGGGAGATGCAACATATTGCAGACATGAGGAGAGAGCATGACTGAGAGAAACTGGGAGACAAGGAGGCGGGGAGGGGGCCCCCTTCAGCAGGGAGTCTGTACCAAGGATGGGGCCTAGGTAAGAGGATTCTAGAGGGCCTCTGGAGGTGGGGGTACTATTACAAGGGGGAGGGATGGCAGTGTGGGGGAGAAACCATCAGGGCCAGGATAAATGGTTCAGATAGAGAGGTTAAAGGAACACCTATTTGGCGGGGTCTGAGTTTAGTGAGCAAAATAACAAGGGAGGCAGAAGGGGAGGGTGACAAGGGGTCTCTAATAAGATGAAGACTCCCATGGAATTGATATCATGAATAAAGGGGGGGATGGGGTTTGAGAGCATAGTGGAGGTAACCATAAGGATGATGGCGGTGTTAGGTTCTGTTATTGGAGACTCGATGATTAGGGTATCCAGTGGGAGGGACAGGGGTGGATGCCATAGCCAGGTGAAGGTAGTGAATCTCTGGGCTGACAGTGCACAGAGCAAAGTTCATGGTGTATGAACTGGTTAGGGATTTGGAGAGCTTGGATTTCCTGGTGCATTTGGGAACTAACGATCTAGAGAGAATAGCGTTTTGGAAATCCAAGCAAGGTTCCAAGAACTTGCAGAGTCTGTTGGGATAATGGATGCAACATTTCCTTTTGGAATATTGCCAGTACCAAGGGCCTCAGTGAGAAAAAATGAAGATCACAGAGGTTAATGACTGGCTCAGGAAGTGGGGTGAAGAGAGTGGGTTGGGGTGTTATGGAACTGGAAAGGGTTTGGGAGGATAAGGGACTGTATGCCAAGGACAGGCTTCCTCTTGCCCCGTTAGGGAAGGAAGTCCTTAAACAGGGGATGGCTGACTATATTCAAGAAAGATGGGGTTTAAACTTGTGAGGGGGAGGGATAAGGGAGGGCCTGACCAGAAGCCGTCTCCTCTAGATGAGAGGAGTAGCCTTCAAACCAAGGGGGGGAGAGCAAACAGACTTGGGAGGAGGTTTCAGGAGGGAGCAGGAGGATGAAAGTATAAGGAATCTGAGTGGGGGTTCAACAAAGGGATCAGGGATAAGGGATGGGGGTGGTGTTAGTAAATGCCAGGAGCTTGGGAAACAAGTTGCCAGAATTCCAGGCCATGCTGTTTGGGGAGGGGGTGGATGTGGCAGCAGTCATGGATACGTGGGCCAACAAAAACCATGACTGGGACCTAAACATGCAGAGGTACACTATGCTTAGGAAGGACAGAAATGAGGGCAGAGGGGGTGGAGTGGCTATGTTCATTAGAGATGACATAGAAATTGCTGGGGTAGAAGAGAGGAGAGCAAACATGGAGGCATATGGGTCACCTTCAAACCGGCAGGAGGTAGAGTCAAGTTGGGTGTAGTATACAGACCTTCCGGGATGGGTGATGTCCTGGAGGATGGTTTGCTAGACAACATCATTGCCCAGTGTGGACCAAAAGGGGAAGGAGTGGTGTTGATGGGGGACCTTAATATGCCAGGTACAAACTGGGGAACCATGTGCTCTAAGGTGGCCAAGGAGCAGAGGCTGCTGGATGGCTTCCAGGATGTGTTCTTAACACAGCATGTGATGGAGCCCACAAGGGAGGGCATGTCCTGGGCGTGGTTCTGGCAGATGGGGATCTGGTAGGGACCTGGCTGTAGAGGATCCCCTGACTGGGAGTGACCACAATACTGTCTGGTTTCAAATAAGCATGGGGGGATCTAGGACACTGGCAGTGGACTTCAGGGAGCAGACTTTGTGGACATGGAAATATTCTCAAGGATCACTTGAAGGATTATATCAATGATAAATGTGGAAAAGAGATGGAAGGTCATAAAACAGGGACTTCATAAGGCAGTTAGGACCTGCACTAAGGTGAAGCATGATAAGGGAGCAAGGTCACAAAACCATGCTGGTGGTCCAGAGAGGTTCAGGTAGCAGTCAGAGAAAAAAGGAGCCTACAAAAATATAAAACAAGAGGGGATAGGGAAAAGGAAATGTACTGTCTTGCATCTAGAAAAGTCACCCAGATGGTGAGGGGGGCAAAGTCCAGTAAAGAGCAGCGGCTGGCACAAGGGACGCATGGAGGAGAAAAGGGGTTCTTCTGGTACATTGGGGAGCAGAGAAAAACTAAGGGCCATCTCAGCAGATTGAGATCAGAAGAAGGGTGGGTGGAAGAGGTGAGGGACCAGGCAGAGATATTAAATGAGTACTTCGCCTCTGTGTTCACTAGAGAGGATAGGATATCAACAAAGCAAGGCATGATGGGGATAGAAGTAGTAGTGAGTGGGATCAGGGGCAACAGAAATGGAGCAAAGGAGGGAGAGGTACCCCAGGGTGTCACATCAGGATAAGGATAAAAGGCCAATAAGGTGGAGGAAGCGGATGATGCTATCTCCACCGAAAAGGTGTAAGTTTGCCCTCAAGGCCTTAAAGAAAGATAAATCTCTTGGGCCGGATGGCATTCATCCGAGAGTACTATGGGAATTGGAAGACATACTGGCTGTACCTCTGGTGGAGCGCTTCAACAGGTCACTTGAGACAGGGAGGGTACCTAGGGATTGGCAAGAGGCACATGTGGTGCCAATCCATAAAGGGGGGTCGAGGGAAGTACCAGGTAACTATAAACCCATCAATTTGACCTCGGTGGTGGTAAAATTAATGGAGACTATACTAAAGGAATGATTGGGGGTGTACTTGGAGGAGGTGGAAGGTCTGGATAGTCGGCAACATGGGTTTGTGCCAGGTAGAGCATGTCAAACCAGTCTTGTGGAGTTCTATGAATGGGTAACATCAGAACTGGACTGGGGAAAGCCTGTGGATGTATTATTCTTGGACTTCAGCAAGGCGTTTGACTCTGTCCCCCACAATGGTCTGGTGGAGAAACTGACGGGGTTGGGAGTAGGCCCTTTGATGGTCAGATGGATTGAAAACTGGCTAGCTGGATGCACCCAGACAGTAGTGGTCGGTGGGAAGCTCTCAACCCCTAGAGAGGTCGGTAGTGGGGTACTGCAGGGCTCGGTCCTGGGTTTGATCCTGTTTAATGCATACATATCGGACATCAGGGAGGGTATAGGGTGTGAAATAAGTCTCTTCACTGATGACTCCAAGATGGGAGCGGTAGTTGAGGGGGAAGAAGGGAGGTTGGCCCTGCAAGGGGACCTGGACACCCTGGAAAGCTGGGCTCACACATGCAAATTAAATTTCAATATCACCAAGTGCAAAGTGTTGCATCTTGGGCGGGGAAACCCTAAACACAGGTCCACCCTGGGAGGGGAGGCGCTGGAGGCCTCAACAGGGGAAAAAGATCTAGGGGTCATATTGGATGCATGTATGAATAACTCTGAACAGTGCAGGAGAGCAGCTAGCAAGGCAAACAGGATGTTGGGATGCATCCTAAGGGGGATCACCTCTAGGAGCAGGAAGTGATTCTGCCACTGTACGATGGATTGGTTAGACCACACCTTGAGTACTGTGTACAGTACTGGAGACCACACTTGAAGAGGGACATACAGCTCCTGGAGAGGGTACAGAGGAAGGCAACTAGGATGATACGAGGACTAGGGGATTTGACGTATGAGGACAGACTTGAGAAGCTCTGCCTGTTTTCACTGGAGGAGAGGAGAGACAGGGAGGACATGATTGAGGTCTTCAAGTACCTCAAGGGAATAAATAGGGTAAACATGAAGGGATGTTTAGATTAAAGCAGGGAGGATATCACCAGAGAGCATGGTTTGAAGTTGGAAGGTGGAAGAGTGGGGAGGAGAGGTTTTTCACTGAGAGGGTGGTGGACCAAGGAATGCACTGCCTGGTGAGCTGGTTCAGAGATCCACAGTGGAGGCTTCAAGAGAGGGTGAGACAGACACAGAAAGGATATATCAGATGTGACTGTTGGAGTATTGTTGTTTCGATCTGCCTCTTCATCCTCTGGCTTTTGCGGTGTTTTCTCTGTGGAGATTACTGCTCCATGGGGGCCTGGTGTTGTTACCCAGCTGGGGGTCGGCTGGGGTATCTTGCTCAGGGGCGTCATTTCAGCAAAATCATAGGGGTAGCAAGGTGGGGAGGGGCTGTGTGGGCGTGGCCACAGTGTGGGCAGAGAAGAAGGTGACATTTGCAACTCCCAATTCTAATAAGTGTACCCTTCAGCTGCTCCCACCCTGGCCTGTCACCTACCATCTCTTAGCACTTATCTAGTCCCCAGTTGCTCCATGGTGCACCCCAGGGTGAGATCACTGGGTCTGGCTACACCCTGGCAGAGACCAAAACCTCAATTTGGGGGAGCCTGATTGGTGGGTGTGGGGCCTGTAGGGTACCAGCATCATCCTGCTGCCCTGCCATTTTTTTTCCCATGATTTTTTACTCGCTCATCTCAGAGTCAGTGGTGACAACTTCACATGCATGTGTGCAACAAACATGCAGAAGCCGGCAACACACCCACCGCAAGTGCTGGCCACTATGATGCCTTCCACGCTACCGTAGGAAGTACTTGTACGGTGGCACAGACAAGTCCTCTCCTTCAGAGAAGGCCAGAGTCTGCTGGGATGCTGGAGCTCTCTCCCTCCGATTGTCCCTCCAGTCACCTGGGCTCAATCCTGAACCCTGGGCCACCAGCGTCGCAAGCGGCAGCCCTTCTACTGCTCTAATGGGATAGCTCCATGATTTTATCATACTTATGTGTGCATCTCACAACCTCTTGAAAGATGGGATAGAGAAACCAGCCCATTGGCAGAGTGCGGCAGCTGGGGCCCGAGTTCAGGAGTGAGTTTGGATCCTCAGGGGCCAGTTGGAGGAAGGAGGAAGAGGAGGAGGCGGAGGATAGGGAACATCCCAGAAGATGCTTCCCTCCAGGCAGAGAGAGGGTCGTTGCCTTGGCTACAGCGCTGCCTCCTAGGGACCATGGTGGCAGTGCAGTGATAGGCAGGCAGGAAAGGGAGGTTATCACCAGGGTGCATGGGTATCATGCCATTTTGTACATCCCTTTTTGCCCCCCAACATGCTGATAACCTGTACGAGAAAGGAATGAAAAAGCCACAGTGTTCAAGGCAAAGGACCCGGGTGCCTCTGCTCCTTGTTTGTCCATACGTGACTACTCAATGAGACCTGGGATGTTTGAGGTATATCCCCCTGTCTTCAAAACCCCAGTGAGGGCATCATTAAGGGCAGTGGTGGCATAGAGACATGGGTGAATCAGCCTGTGCTTCGGGCTCCTGACAGAGTGAGCACTGGGTAGTAAGTATGCAAAAAAAAACTTCCATGGAGTGGAATGTAAGTGAAAATGTGACTTTGTGGAAATTCCACCTAGCTGCTGAGATTGACCAAAATAAATAAAATAAATTAATCCTGGGTAGCTAGTGGTCCCTCCTTCCACCCGATCACCTACCTGCCCTATTGATTAAAAAACAACCCTGGTGGTTAAGGTCCCTCCCCTGCCGTTCAATGTGTATTTTAAACAAAACAATACTGGTGGCTAGTGGTCCTCCCTCCAACTGATCATCGCCCCTCCGTGTCCAGCAGTAGTCAATAGACATTTAACCCCCATCCTATCCCTCATACATTAAAGAATATTTCTTCCTGGTTGTCTGATCCCAGTATGTAGTGGTTTTATTTTAGCTAATTCTTTGGTGGTCTAGTGGTTCCCCCCCCAACCCAGTAGGTAGTGTCTCACCCAGCCCCCAACCAAACAGTGGGCCACGAACAGCCCTCACTCTCCTCCATGGCTGGCAGCCCTCTGAGATGTGAATGAATATGGGGGTGGAGGAGATGGGTGGGACACAACCTGCCAGAAACAGGGCATAGTTTAAAAAAAAAATAACACTATCTACTGGGGATCGGGAGAGAAGGAGGAAGGTTCATTAGACCACCAGGAAAAATATTTTTTAATATATGGGGATAGAGATGAGGGTTACATGCCAGATTGACTACTGCTAGACATGGGAGGAGTTAGGATCATTAACTACCGAGGTTGTTTGCCTAAAATACCAGCACTCTCTTAACCTTGGCCATCCCCTTTAACCTTATGCTTCCATCCCATCTCACAGACTCTGACTCAGCAACAGCAAGCAAAAAGCAATGAAAGCACAGTTTTCTTTTTTCCTTTATTGTTGCCTGTTCTTCTCCTTCAATCCAGGCTTCTCTGATCAATTCTCCAGATCCAACTGATCATCTGTCCTGTCCCAGACCAATCCCATGTCGTCGTCGTGTCTCCAATTCGTCCCGAGCTCCTGCTGCTCCAGTCCCAACTGTCCTCTCCGGCCTAGAGTACTGCGCCCGCCCGGTGCCCGGCTGCCTGCCCGACCGATTAAAATAAAACCCCAAATCTGACACCAGCATCTCCTAGATCCACTTTCCTCGTGCCTCCTCGTCATCTCAGCCTGCCCCCTGCGTTGACGACTCCTCTGACCGGAGAATTGGCGATGCGATCATGAACCGACGACGAAGAAGTCGAAATTCTTCAAACCATCTACTCCCAATCTCCCGCCTCAGAAGTGATACCCTGTCTGCTGTGCTCGCACTTGCAGGGTTCTCCCGCTGTGGACGTTCCTGAGCAGATCCACCCACGTCGTGACTAGTCCCACCCACTGCAATGGCCTTCCTGAATCCTAGCTATCCGCGGCACCAACCCCATCTCAATGCACACTGGGATTTGGAGTTTTACAGCATCCTGGCGGCACGTGGGGGGGGGGAGGCGGACACTCGGGAGGCAAAAAAAAGAAGTTTTTTTTTTAAATTCGTCCAGCCAGAGGCGGCCAATGGCCACATCCATAAGCCATGGCAATGGTAGGCAGGAGTCGCAAGCCCTGTCATAGGGGTTTAAACATAAGGGGTCGCTGAATGCTAATTCTGGCGACTTCTAATGACGCCTCTGATCTTGCTCCCTTAGACCCTTGAAACGGCTGTAATTGTGGCCTTTCTCGGGATCTTTTGGTGTTGGGTTGTTTTATTTCTCCTAAGAGCTCCGCAGTAAGTACAGGGTTTTTTGAAGGAGTTTCTTCCAGTAATATTGTTTATTTATTTGTTGAAAATGTTTCACCAGGAAAGGCATGCTGAGCAAAAAGATGCTTGTCTCACGGTGCGACCTGGGGGGAGGGGTTACAGAGGAGGCAGGTATACAGGTATACATACAATAGCTGAGTTTAGCAGTAGTGCAATACAGACAATGTACATGGTTTGGAGGGATTACATATGAACTTGTTACATAAGGAGAGCAGTACAGAACAAAGATCATTAACGGCAGGGTATACATAACATGGGTATAAGGCAAGGTAAGAGCAATACTGAACATGCACATTAGGGACAGGGTAAACATATCATGGGTACAAGGCATGGTAGGAGCAATGCAGAACATGCACATCAGGGACAGGGTAAACATATCATGGGTATACATATCATGGGTACAAGGCATGCTAGAGCAATGCAGAGCATGCACATCAGGGACAGGGTGAACATATCATGGGTACTCAGCGAGGAATACATTAATTACATAAGTGCCAGTAGCACACTGGTGTGCCAGGACAGACGTGAGTGCCAGTACGAGACTTGAGCTGCAGTGGGATGCACCAAGCTGCCTGTAGAGTTGGAGAGCAAGATGGGGGGTAGTGGAGGTGGACTAGTAGTAAGCATTGGGGCGTGGGGGTAGGTTTAGGTGAGGTGGGAGGGAGGGAGAATGGTGTTGTTAGCTGAGGGTAGGGCAGAGGAGGGTATGTTAGATAGGGAGCGGGGAGAGAAGGGAGATGTTAGGAGTGAGAAGAGGGAGTAAGAGTGAGTGTAAGTGCGTAGGGCAGTATATAAGCCAGACAATTAGGCAATAATCAGGCCGCTGGTCAGGCTCTAGGGGGCAACTGGGGGACAGAAGGTATCAAAAGTGGAAGGGAAGTCAGGGGCAGTTGCAATTTGTTGTGAGGAAGTTAGAGAGGGCAGAGGATAAGGAGTATTTGGACGATGAATGGCAGATCTGGGCTGGTAGGCCGTTCCAGAGTTTAGGAAAGAGGTAAGAGAAGGCTGATTGGCCGGGGGTGGTCCTTCGGTGGGGGATGGAAAATAGCCTAGTGTCAGTGGACCTGAGGGCGTGGGTGGGAGTAGGTGGGGAAGATAGGGAGGATGCTAGGTAGGGTGGGAGGGAGCCGAGCCAGAAGTTGGAAGTGAATTTAACAGTATGGATTAGGCGCCGGTTGCTCAGGGATGGCAGGGCCAGTGAACGGTAGAGCTACCCAGTACTGTGAGCGGGGGCATCGAAGACAGCGGCAGGCAGCATTAAAGAGGGGGTCAGTCTGGCTAGGGTGGGTCTTTGAGGCAGAGCTGTAGACTACATCACAGTAGCTGAAGGTGGGTAGAATCATTTTCAGGACTAAATCACGCCTGACGGTAAATCTAGAGACAGGAGCAGTTTCTGTAGAGGGCGCCAAGTTTTGGGTGAAGTTTTGAAGTGATGGCATCTACGTGTGTGGTAAAGGAAGGTGGGCGATCGTAGCCAAACCCTAGATACCTGAAGGAGGGCACTTCTTCAAGGATGGTGTTGTTTAGGTGTATGGAAAGATTAGAGGGGTGAGTTTGGATAGACACTGTCTTGTACTGAAAGACATAGAGATAGTTTTCTTGGCATTTAGGGAGAGTTGGTTGGTATTGAACCAGTGTTGCATTTTGTTGAAATCGTTTGAAGTTATGAAGTGAGTTCTTCATGGGTCCGGCGGAGGTAAAGGGACTGTGATCGTCTGCATACATGTGGATTGTGGAGGAGGAGCAAGAATTAGGCAGATCATTTAGAAGGATGGAGAATAGGATGGGACCAAGAACTGAGCCTTGGGAGCAGCGGTGGTGATAGGGAGGGGGAGATGTGGTCAGCTATTTCAGTGGATTGGGTTCTATTAAGTAGGTAGGCACTGAATTAGTTTGTGGCGAGGCGGCTGCTAACCCAGCCCCTGATGAGGGTGGGATAAGTAGGAGAGGTGGGATACCGTGTCGGCCTTTAGCTAGGTCAATGAAAACAGCAGCCGTGATTAGCCCTTTATCCATCCCAGTGAGGATGGAGTCTGTGAGTCTTAGTAGGTAGGAGGTGGTAGAGTGGTGTTTTCTGAAGCCGGACAGAAATGGGGTGAAGAAGTTAGTTTCTGAGAGAAAGTAGGAGAGCTGGGATAGAACTAGGTGTTTCTGGAGTTTGGCAAGGGCGGGGAGGAGGGAGATGGGATGGTAGTTAGTAGTGGAGGAAGGATCACCACCTTTTGCAAAGGGTAGGATAGTGGCATGCTTCCATATGGAGGGGAGTGACTCGGTGGTGAAAGATAGATTTAATAGGGCGGCGAGGGAAGTAGCAATGGCTGGGGTAGAAAGGAAGAGGAGTTTGTTATCAAGACCATCAGGGGATTTGCCTTTGGAGGGGTTCAGGGAGTAAAGGGCATCTAAGGTTTCGGTGGAGGAGTTGGGTCTGAAGGAAAAGGGATTCCTACCAGTTGGTAGGGGGATAGATGACTGGGGGACGGATGTGGTTAAAGATGTATGGGGGTGGGCAAGGTTGCTGGAGGTAGGGAATTGAGGAGGGCTTGGGCGCAAGTAGTAAAATAGGAATTAAACTTGGAGGTTACCTTCAGGGGGTCGGTGAGGAGAGTCCCTTGGACGAGGAGAAGAGGTGGAGGGTTTGCTGTTTGGGGAGAAAGGTGTCCAACTCCTGCACTTCACTGCTAATGCCAGCAAGCAACCATTCAGCATCAAAAAATGCCTGTGTAGTAAGTTCTGGCCCATAAGAGGCTCACAGGTGACCAGTGGAAAGCTCATTAATTAGGAACAGACTGCATCTCCTTTTAATGTCTTTGTAGTGACACTAGCAAGAGGAATGGAAGGAAAAGTATGCCTCTTTGCAATAAACACAAAGATCTGCAGCAGAGGTTGTTACACATAAGTAGGTGTGGAAAGGATGAGAAGGACTTGCTTGAGGGTTGGAGGAATGGTCAGAAGTATAGTAGCTCAGTTCAATGCAAAGTGCAAAATAATGCCATGGGAAACAAAAACCCAGGGGAAGATTACACAACAGGAGGAGGTGGCAACAAAATGAAAAGTGACCTGGGGATAATCATATCAGGTGACCTTAAGGTTAGAAATGTGAGAAGGCAGTAGGGAGGCTGGGAGGATACTGGGATGTATAGAGATGCATCACCGGCGAGAAAACAGGAAGTTGTTATCCCTCTGTACAGACAGTTGGTGAGACCCATCTGAATGTGCATCCAGTTCTGAGACCCCATCTCCACAAGGACATAGACATAATAGGCAGTCAGAGGAGGGCCACTGAAATGGTGCAGGGTCTGCAAGAAGGAGAGGAGAGACATGATAGAAACTTTTAAGTACCTCAGTGGAATCAACAAAGTCAAGAGGTAGCATCTTTCAGAAAGAGATGTGCAAAATAAGAGGCACAATTTGAACATAGAGGGGGACAGCACAGGGGCAATGTGAGAGTAATTTTTCACAGAGAGGGTGTGGATGCATGGAACAGCCTTCCTGAGGAGCTTGTGGGCTCTAAAACTATGGGAGAATGCATGGGACAGACATAAGACAATTCTTGTAGAGGTAGGAAGAAATAGGTTGTTGGTTAACTAGGATCTGCAGCTTATCTTGTAGGTAGAGAAATGGGCTGACTAGGTGGGCCAGCGGTCCTTATGTGCTGTCAAAGTCTGTGTTCTATCTCTCCTGTCTGCAAGCTCAGCCCAGGCTAATGTACAAGACTTTATCACATTTCTTGAGTCTTTCTTAAGCGTGTTTGTATCTGTTTACAGAGTGCACCCTGATTTGAGGTAAAATCAAAGCAAACAGTTATAGTAATGAGCACCCCTACACACATACACACTCCCAAAAAGCTGCTTAAAGCCTGCAATTCATTCAAATCAATTCCATTTCTTACTTAGTTTGGGTTCCATGCTAACAAGTATAAAATCATGTACCTAGGGCATAAACCCCAATGCTGACTATAGGATGAGGCGGTACTGATACTCATTAGACATGAAAGGGTCCTAGAGGTTATTATATTAGAGGACCTCAAAGTGGTAGTATAGTGTGACAAGGCTATGGGCAGGGCAAATTAGTTCTGGAGTGCATAAGGTGGCATCTCCAGTAGGAGGAGGAGGGATGTTATTGCTGCATTTGTATCCTCCTGGTATACCCCAACTGGAGTACTGTGTCAGTTTCAGAATCCAACTTCAAAGGGCATAAGGTGGAGGTTTCCAGAAGGCAACTAAAATGGTTCAGGATTTTCACAGGAATCCCTGCAAGAAAAGTCTGAAGAATCTCAACATGTACACTCTGGAAGACAGGAGGATGAGAGGTGACATGATCAAGACTATAAAAGTACCTCACAGGGGTAAACAAGGTACAGTTGGGAGTTTTCTTCAAATGAGGATGAGCACCCAAACCAAGAAATACAATGAAGCTGGGGAGTTCAAGATAGATGTGAAGAAATGTTTCTTTACTGAAAGGGTGATAGACACCTTGAAAAGACTGCCAGAAGTGGTGGAAGCTAAAATGGTAAAGGAGCAGGAGCATGCATTGGACAAACATAGGAATATATTAGAAAAAGGGGAAGGAGGGTCAATGGAGATCAATAGGGCTTTGGAGGTGGGTAGCTTGAAGTTCATTGCAGGAAGAATCCATTGAGCAAGCTCATTCACAAGGAGGTCTGATGGATGCAGACAGAATAAGACATGCAGTAACATATACAGGCAGGAGTTACAAGTAGGTAGAAAACACTTGGGCAGACTGGATGGGCTGAGCCATCCCTTTCTTGACAAATTCTGTGTTTCTGTTGCATCATGTATTCATTCAAGTGCAGTGTTTATTTAAAGTTGGGCCTAGTATACATCCAGATGTAAGGTACAGTAAATTACTGAATTAGATTTAGTCCACCACAGTACAATAAACAGAATCCTAGGGATTCGAGGCAGCCTTACTCTTCATAAGGCTGCTTAAAACTAAGGTTCTGCTTGCAGTGTCCACACCAGTATGCTGATCTTAAAATCAACACCATCTGAATGAGTACTTGATTCTTGCTCACTCCATTTCTTCCCACTTTAGCTGCTTGTTTTAAGTTAGTTTTAGTCTGGCAGCACCTCTCCTGTGTTGGAAGATGACCAATAAGTGGCACTGAAAGGCGTCTGACTTCACAGACTGTGAAGGCAGCTGTTCACCCATCATCTTGGCAAGAAGAAGGCTGAAGCTGTGGCTACT
The DNA here is from genome assembly GCA_016271365.2 of Neoceratodus forsteri. Lineage (NCBI taxonomy): Eukaryota > Metazoa > Chordata > Ceratodontiformes > Ceratodontidae > Neoceratodus > Neoceratodus forsteri. The sequence goes on from CM028137.1 coordinate 519,724,224, forward strand.
GATGACTGTTTGGGTGTGGGGATAGGGGACAAAAGGCGACAAACATAAGGAGATAAAATCACAATAAAAATTGTGAGGCCTTCACCAGCTTTCCAAAATGTTTACAGTAAAAAACACTCTGAAGTTTTCAAATGGCAACACAGTCTGGTGAGCCCTTTGTCTGCTAGTCTGACACCAGGCATCAACCACCATAAAATTGCCTAAAGAGAGACAGTGTGGTTATATGGTTATGAAATACTGGAGATTACAGATTTATAAGAACAAAAGAATATCACACAGAAGCTGGCACATGTGTGTATAGCAGCTGTCTCCTGCTTCTCAGTAGTTATACTTATACCCTTGAGGTACGTGAATGTTTCTATCATATCCCCTCTTTCCCTCCTCTCTTCCAGTGAGTACATATTGAGGTCCCTTAATTTCTCCTCATAATTCTTGTGTTGCAAGCTCTGTACCATCTCATTCTCCTTTCTCTGGATCATCTCACCTGTGTAATATTCTTATGGAGACAACCTCAGAACTGCACACATTACTCCATGTGAGGTCTGACCATGGTTTATTTAATGGCATCTACTACCTCCTTCCTTGTGCTGGTGATATCCTTCCTATGCACTCCAGCATGTCACTGGCCCTTCCAGCTTTCTTACCACTTTGATATTTTCAGGTCATCTTAAATAAGAACCCCCCAAACCTCTTTCATTCTTTGTGACTGTCAGCAACTCCCCATCCCATAGCTCTATTTCCCCAGGATTTCTGTGTCCCAGTTACATAATTCTCGCTTTTTGAATTAAACTTCAGATTGCCAGTCCTCAGACTATTTTCAAGCTTCCCAGGTCCCTCCTCATTTCTCCACACCCTCTGGGGTATCCACTGTCTTACAGATTTTGAGTCATCTGCAAACAGGCAGACCTTTCCTTCAGCTCTTCAGCAATGTCACTAATGAAGACATTGAACAAGACTGACCCCTTGACCAATCCCTGGCAACCCACTGGTCACCCTCTCTCCCCAGACTGTACCCCAGGTTACCACCCTAGCTTCCATAATCACCAGCCCATTCTGCCACCACCCTTTTTCCCCAGCCTGGCCTACTCAAGCTAGCACTATCAGCCTGCTATGGGACAGTGTCAAAGGCTTTACTTAAATCAGGAGAGAAATTTGTTCACCTGGGAACAGAAGTAGGAGGTTGTTCAGGAAAGAGGTTTGGTTTTATCTTCTGTTTTAACTGAAATATTTGAATAGTTGTGTACTTGAAATTAGTTCTATGTGTTAAAAATTACTACTTTGAGTTAGAACTATTACTTGGGCTATGATATAGTAACTATTGGGGCTTGTGTACTGGGTGTGGAACACTTGTTGGCAGAGATAATGAGTGAAATTTAAATGTAGTGTTTGCCTGGTGTTAGGGGAGGTAATTACAAGAATCATCTTGTCTTTCATTGTCCACCTGGGAACAGAAGTAGGAGTTGTTCAGGAAAGAGGTTTGGTTTTATCTTCTGTTTTAACTGAAATATTTGAATAGTTTTGTACTTGAAATTAGTTCTGTATGTTAAAAATTACTACTTTGAGTTAGAACTGTTACTTGAGGCTGTGACATTGTAACTATTGGGGCTTCTGTACTGGTGTGGGAACACTTGTTTGGCAGTGATAACTAGAGTGAAACTTAAATATGATGTTTGCCTGTGTGGTGGTGAGTCCTCCCACCCACCCTGTTTATAAACTTTCTTAAATACTGAAAAGCCACTGGGGGTTGGGATTGAAGGGCTGTGCATTCTGTTTGTGACTGAAATTTGAAGCAACAGGAACTGGTGGGCCTGTGACATCATCGGTACCTAGATGTCTGCCATACACACACTGTTAGTGGGACTGGACACACACTGGACTGTATGTGTTTGTGAGACTTGGGAACTTTATTAGTGGGAGTTGAAATTGGGTTAGTAAATAACTGCAGTCAGTATAGAGAGACACTGTATTCCAGGGAAGGGACTGAGAAAGGGGTGTGTGCCATTATGAACAGAGATGAACAAACAGGGTCTACATTCCACCATGGCGAGCATCTTCAGAAGGGCTGTAGGCTGCACAGGCTGTGGGATGGCAATAATTCTCAATTGGGCCTGGAGAGAGGGAGGCTGTCCACTCTGTAGACAGCTGTCTTGTATCAGGAGTGAAGTATATTGGTTAAAGAGTAAGCTGGGGGAGTTGGGGGGTATCCAAGGATAAGGGGTGTGGATATGGGTGGCAGAAAGGTGGGGCTGAGGAGAGGCTGGGGCAATGCTCAGAAATTACAGGATGTTATGTTACAGTAAGCAGGAGGGGGGATATTAGGGACAGAAGACCCTTAGATAGGGATGTTGATGCTAAGGGGAAAGTGTACAAGGTAAACATTCTGAATATAAAGAGAGTGGATGGGGAAGAATCAGGAGGGGCTGCTGTGGGGAAGCCTAGAAGAGCAGACAGTGAGAAGAGAGGGCTGTTGTGGGGAAGCCTAAAAGAGCAGACTGTGGGAAGGAGCTCTAAGGAGAACAGGGCAAGAGAGAGGAGAGAAGGGGCAGTTTAGAGGGCAACGGGAAACTCAGGTTACTTGATGGAGGCTGGCATAGAGTGTTACAATAAATTTGAGCTACTAAGCAACCTAGAGGGGGAGGAAGGGGTTGGTGAAAATGAGGAAAGTGATACAGAGGCCGAGGGGAGGGAGTCGGATACCCATAGGGCATCACAGACTGGCAATGGAAAGGATAGAAATAGTCCCAGAAGGAGAAGGAGAAACAAAAAATGTTAAGCAAATGGGGGAGATGCAACATATTGCAGACATGAGGGAAGAGAGCATGACTGGAGAGAAACTGGGAGACAAGGAGGCGGGGAGGGGCCCCCCCTTCAGCAGGGAGTCTGTACCAAGGATGGGGCCCTAGGTAAGGGATTCTAGAGGGCCTCTGGAGGTGGGGTACTATTACAAGGGGGGAGGATGGCAGTGTGGGGAAGAAACCATCAGGGCCAGGATAAATGGTTCAGATAGAGAGGTTAAAGGAACACCTATTTGGCGGGGTCTGAGTTTAGTGGCAAAATAACAAGGGAGGCAGAAAGGGGAGGGTGACAAGGGGTCTCTAATAAGATGAAGACTCCCATGGAATTGATATCATGAATAAAGGGGGGGATGGGGTTTAGAGCACAGAGTAGGTAACCATAAGGATGATGGGCGGTGTTAGGTTCTGTTATTGGAGACTCGATGATTAGGGGTATCCAGTGGGAGGGACAGGGGGTGGATGCCATAGCCAGGTGAAGGTAGTGAGTATCTCTGGGCTGACAGTGCACAGAGCAAAGTTCATGGTGTATGAACTGGTTAGGGATTAATGGAGACCTGGATTTCCTGGTGCATTTGGGAACTAACGATCTAGAGAAATAGCGTTTTGGAAATCAAGCAAGGTTCAAGAACTTGCAGAGTCTGTTGGGATAATGGATGCAACATTTCCTTTTGGAATATTGCCAGTACCAAGGGCCTCAGTGGAGAAAAAATGAAGATCACAGAGGTTAATGACTGGCTCAGGAAGTGGGGTGAAGAGTGGGTTGGGGTGTTATGGAACTGGAAAGGGGTTTGGGAGGATAAGGGACTGTATGCCAAGGACAGGCTTCCTCTTGCCCGTTAGGAAGGAAGTCCTTAAACAGGGGATGGCTGACTATATTCAAGAAAGATGGGGTTTAAACTTGTGAGGGGGAGGGATAAGGGAGGGCCTGACCAGAAGCCGTCTCCTCTAGATGAGAGGAGTAGCCTTCAAACCAAGGGGGGGAGGGCAAACAGACTTGGGGGAGGAGGTTTCAGGAGGAGCAGAGGGAGGATGAAAGTATAAGGAATCTGAGTGGGGTTCAACAAAGGGGATCAGGGATAAGGGATGGGGGTGGTGTTAGTAAATGCCAGGAGCTTGGGAAACAAGTTGCCAGAATTCCAGGCCATGCTGTTTGGGGAGGGGGTGGATGTGGCAGCAGTCATGGATACGTGGGCCAACAAAAACCATGACTGGGACCTAAACATGCAGAGGTACACTATGCTTAGGAAGGACAGAAATGAGGGCAGAGGGGGTGGAGTGGCTATGTTCATTAGAGATGACATAGAAATTGCTGGGGTAGAAGAGGCAGAGGGAAACATGGAGGCCATATGGGTCACCTTACGAACCCCAGCAGGAGGTAAGGTCAAGTTGGGTGTAGTATACAGACCTTCCGGGATGGGTGATGTCCTGGAGGATGGTTTGCTAGACAACATCATTGCCCAGTGTGGACCAAAAGGGGAAGGAGTGGTGTTGATGGGGGACCTTAATATGCCAGGTACAAACTGGGGAACCATATGCTCTAAGGTGGCCAAGGAGCAGAGGCTGCTGGATGGCTTCCAGGATGTGTTCTTAACACAGCATGTGATGGAGCCCACAGGGAGGGCATGTCCTGGGCGTGGTTCTGGCAGATGGGGATCTAGTGAGGGACCTGGCTGTAGAGGATCCCCTGACTGGGAGTGACCACAATACTGTCTGGTTTCAAATAAGCATGGGGGGGGGATCTAGGACACTGGCAGTGGACTTCAGGGGGGCAGACTTTGTGGACATGGGAAATATTCTCAAGGATCACTTGAAGAGGATTATATCAATGATAAATGTGGAAAAGAGATGGAAGGTCATAAAACAGGGACTTCATAAGGCAGTTAGGACCTGCACTAAGGTGAAACGTAAGGGAGCAAGGTCACATAAACCATGCTGGTGGTCCAGAGAGGTTCAGGTAGCAGTCAGAGAAAAGAAGGAGGCCTACAAAAAATATAAAACAAGAGGGGATAGGGAAAAGGAAATGTACTGTCTTGCATCTAGAAAAGTCACCCAGATGGTGAGGGGGGCAAAGTCCAGTAAAGAGCAGCGGCTGGCACAAGGGACGCATGGAGGAGAAAAGGGGTTCTTCTGGTACATTGGGGAGCAGAGAAAAACTAAGGGCCATCTCAGCAGATTGAGATCAGAAGAAGGGTGGGTGGAAGAGGTGAGGGACCAGGCAGAGATATTAAATGAGTACTTCGCCTCTGTGTTCACTAGGGAGGGGGATAGGATATCAACAAAGCAAGGCATGATGGGGATAGAAGTAGTAGTGAGTGGGATCAGGGGAGCAACAGAAATGGAGCAAGAGGGAGGGAGAGGTACCCCAGGGGTGTCACATCAGGATAAGGATAAAAAGGCCAATAAGGTGGAGGAGACGGATGATGCTATCTCCACCGAAAGGGTGTGGTTTGCCCTCAAGGCCTTAAAGAAAGATAAATCTCTTGGGCCGGATGGCATTCATCCGAGAGTACTATGGGAATTGGAAGACATACTGGCTGTACCTCTGGTGGAGCGCTTCAACAGGTCACTTGAGACAGGGAGGGTACCTAGGGATTGGCAAGAGGCACATGTGGTGCCAATCCATAAAGGGGGGTCGAGGAAGTACCAGGTAACTATAAACCCATCAATTTGACCTCGGTGGTAAAATTAATGGAGACTATACTAAAGGAATGATTGGGTGTGTACTTGGAGGAGGTGGAAGGTCTGGATAGTCGGCAACATGGGTTTTGCCAGGTAGAGGCATGTCAAACCAGTCTTGTGGAGTTCTATGAATGGGTAACATCAGAACTGGACTGGGAAAGCCTGTGGATGTATTATTCTTGGACTTCAGCAAGTTTGACTCTGTCCCCACAATGGTCTGGTGGAGAAACTGACGGGGTTGGGAGTAGGCCCTTTGATGGTCAGATGGATTGAAAACTGGCTAGCTGGATGCACCCAGACAGTAGTGGTCGGTGGGAAGCTCTCAACCCCTAGAGAGGTCGGTAGTGGGGTACTGCAGGGCTCGGTCCTGGGTTTGATCCTGTTTAATGCATACATATCGGACATCAGGGAGGGTATAGGGTGTGAAATAAGTCTCTTCACTGATGACTCCAAGATGGGAGCGGTAGTTGAGGGGGAAGAAGGGAGGTTGGCCCTGCAAGGGGACCTGGACACCCTGGAAAGCTGGGCTCACACATGCAAATTAAATTTCAATATCACCAAGTGCAAAGTGTTGCATCTTGGCGGGGAAACCCTAAACACAGGTCCACCCTGGGAGGGGAGGCGCTGGAGGCCTCAACAGGGGAAAAAGATCTAGGGGTCATATTGGATGCATGTATGAATAACTCTGAACAGTGCAGGAGAGCAGCTAGCAAGGCAAACAGGATGTTGGGATGCATCCTAAGGGGGATCACCTCTAGGAGCAGGAAGTGATTCTGCCACTGTACGATGGATTGGTTAGACCACACCTTGAGTACTGTGTACAGTACTGGAGACCACACTTGAAGAGGGACATACAGCTCCTGGAGAGGGTACAGAGGAAGGCAACTAGGATGATCACGAGGACTGAGGGATTTTGGTATGAGGACAGACTTGAGAAGCTCTGCCTGTTTTCACTGGAGGAGAGGAGAGACAGGAGGGACATGATTGAGGTCTTCAAGTACCTCAAGGGAATAAATAGGGTAAACATGAAGGGGATGTTTAGATTAAAGCAGGGAGGTATCACCAGAGAGCATGGTTTGAAGTTGGAAGGTGGAAGAGTGGGGGGGGGGAGAGGAGGAGGTTTTTCACTGAGAGGGTGGTGGACCCAAGGAATGCACTGCCTGGTGAGCTGGTTCAGAGATCCACAGTGGAGGGCTTCAAGAGAGGGTGAGACAGACACAGAAAGCGGATATATCAGATGTGACTGTTGGAGTATTGTTGTTTCGATCTGCCTCTTCATCCTCTGGCTTTTGCCGGGTGTTTTCTCTGTGGAGATTTACTGCTCCATGGGGGGCCTGGTGTTGTTACCCAGCTGGGGAGTCGGCTGGGGTATCTTGCTCAGGGGCGTCATTTCAGCAAAATCATAGGGGTAGCAAGGTGGGGGAGGGGCACAATGTGGGCGTGGCCACAGTGTGGGCGGGGCCAGAGAGGGTGACATTTGCAACTCCCAATTCTAATAAGTGTACCCTTCAGCTGTCCCCACCCCTGGCCTGTCACCTACCATCTCTTAGCACTTATCTAGTCCCCAGTTGCTCCATGGTGCACCCCAGGGTGAGATCACTGGGTCTGGCTACACCCTGGCAGAGACCAAAACCTCAATTTGGGGGAGCCTGATTGGTGGGTGTGGGGCCTGTAGGGTACCAGCATCATCCTGCTGCCCTGCCATTTTTTTCCCATGATTTTTTACTCGCTCATCTCAGAGTCAGTGGTGACAACTTCACATGCATGTGTGCAACAAACATGCAGAAGCCGGCAACACACCCACACGAAGTGCTGGCCACTATGATGCCTTCCACGCTACCGTGGGAAGTACTTGTCGCGTTGGCACAGACAAGTCTCTCCTTCAGAGAAGGCCAGAGTCTGCTGGGATGCTGGAGCTCTCTCCTCCGATTGTCCCTCCAGTCACCTGGGCTCAATCCTGAACCCTGGGCCACCACGTCTAGCGGCAGCCCTTCTACTGCTCTAATGGGATAGCTCCATGATTTTATCATACTTATTGTGTGCATCTCACAACCTCTTGAAAGATGGGATAGAGAAACCAGCCCATTGGCAGAGTGCGACGCTGGGGGCCCGAGTTCAGGAGTGAGTTTGGATCCTCAGGGGCCAGTTGGAGGAAGGAGGAAGAGGAGGAGGCGGAGGATAGGAACATCCCAGAAGATGCTTCCCTCCAGGCAGAGAGGGTCGTTGCCTTGGCTACAGCGCTGCCTCCTAGGGGACCATGAGTGGCAGTGCAGTGATAGGCAGGCAGGAAAGGGAGGTTATCAGCAGGGTGCATGGGTGATCATGCCATTTTGTACATCCCTGCTTTGCCCCCCAACATGCTGATAACCTGTACGAAAAGGAATGAAAAGCCACAGTGTTCAAGGCAAAGGACCCGGGTACCTCTGCTCCTTGTTTGTCCATCCGTGACTACTCAATGAGACCTGGGATGTTTGAGGTATATCCCCCTGTCTTCCAAAAACCCCAGTGAGGGCATCATTAAGGAGCAGTGGTGGCATAGAGACATGGGTGAATCAGCCTGTGCTTCGGGCTCCTGACAGAGTGAGCACTGGGTAGAAGTATGCAAAAAAAAACTTCCTTGGGGTGGAATGTAAGTGAAATGTGACTTTGTGGAAATTCCACCTCACGCTGCCAGTTGACCAAAATAAATAAAATAAAATTAATCCTGGGTAAGCTAGTGGTCCCTCCTTCCACCCGATCACCTACCTGCCTATGTGTATTAAAAAACAACCCTGGTGGTTAAGGTCCCTCCCCTGCCGTTCAATGTGTATTTTAAACAAAACAATACTGGTGGCTAGTGGTCCTCCCTCCAACTGATCATCCGCCCCTCCGTGTCCAGCAGTAGTCAATAGACATTTAACCCCCATCCTATCCCTCATACATTAAGAATATTTCTTCCCTGGTTGTCTGATCCCAGTATGTAGTGGTTTTATTTTAGCTAATTCTTTGGTGGTCTAGTGGTCCCCTACCCCCAACCCAGTAGGTAGTGTCTCACCCAGTCCCCAACCCGAAACAGAGTGGGCCACGACACAGCCCTCCACTCTCCTCCATGGCTGGCAGCCCTCTGAGATGTGAATGAATATGGGGGTGGAGGAGATGGGTGGGACACAACCTGCCAGAAACAGGGGCATAGGTTTAAAAAAAAATAACACTATCTACTGGGGATCGGATAAGAAGGAGGAGGTTCATTAGACCACCAGGAAAAATATTTTTAATATATGGGGATAGAGATGAGGGTTACATGCCAGTTGACTACTGCTAGACATGGGAGGGTTAGGATCATTAACTACCAGGTTGTTTGCCTAAAATACCAGCACTCTCTTAACCTTGGCCATCCCCTTTAACCTTATGCTTCCATCCCATCTCACAGACTCTGACTCAGCAACAGCAAGCAAAAGCAATGAAGCACAGTTTCTTTTTTCCTTTATTGTTGCTTACTGTTCTTCTCCTTCAATCCAGGCTTCTCTGATCAATTCTCCAGATCCAACTGATCATCTGTCCTGTCCCAGACCAATCCCATATAGGTACGTGTCTCCAATCGTCCCGCTCCTGCTGCTCCAGTCCCAACTGTCCTCTCCGGCCTGAAAGTACTCGCCCGCCCGGTGCCCGCTGCCTGCCCGACCGATTAAAATAAAACCCCAAATCTGACACCAGCATCTCCTAGATCCACTTTCCTCGTGCCTCCTCGTCATCTCAGCCTGCCCCTCGCTGACCACTCCTCCTGACCGGAGAATGGCGATGCGATCATGAACCGCTCATCTAAGAAGTCGAAATTCTTCAAACCATCTACTCCCAATCTCCGCCTCAGAAGTGATACCCTGTCTGCTGTGCTCGCACTTGCAGGGTTCTCCCGCTGTGGACGTTCCTAGAGCAGATCCACCCACGTCGTGACTAGTCCCACCACTGCAATGGCCTTCCTGAATCCTAGCTACCCGCGCACCAACCCCATCTCAATGCACACTGGGATTTGGAGTTTTACAGCATCCTGGCGTGCACGTGGGAGGCGGACACTGGGAGGCAAAAAAGAAGTTTTTTTTTTTAAATTGTCCAGCCAGAGGCGGCCAATGGCCAACATCCATAAGCCATGGCAATGGTAGGCAGGAGTCGCAAGCCCTGTCATAGGGGTTTAAACATAAGGGGTCGCTGAATGCTAATTCTGGCGACTTCTAATGACGCCTCTGATCTTGCTCCCTTAGACCCTTGGAAACGGCTGCAATTGTGGCCTTTCTCGGGATCTTTTGGTGTTGGGTTGTTTTATTTCTCCTAAGAGCTCCCGGCAGTAAGTACAGGGGTTTTTGCGAAGGAGTTTCTTCCAGTAATATTTATTTATTTATTTATTGAAAATGTTTCACCAGGAAAGGCATGCTGAGCAAAAAGATGCTTGTCTCACGGTGCGACCTGGGGGGAGGGGTTACAGAGGAGGCAGGTATACAGGTATACATACAATAGCTGAGTTTAGCAGTAGTGCAATACAGACAATGTACATGGTTTGGAGGGATTACATATGAACTTGTTACATAAGGAGAGCAGTACAGAACAAAGATCATTTGACGGAGGTATACATAACATGGGTATAAAGGCAAGGTAAGAGCAATACTGAACATGCACATTAGGGACAGGGTAAACATATCATGGGTACAAGGCATGGTAGGAGCAATGCAGAACATGCACATCAGGGACAGGGTAAACATATCATGGGTATACATATCATGGGTACAAGGCATGCTAGGAGCAATGCAGAGCATGCACATCAGGGACAGGGTGAACATATCATGGGTACTCAACGAGGGAATACATTAATTACATAAGTGCCAGTAGCACACTAGTGTGCCAGGACAGAACGTGAGTGCCAGTACGAGACTTGAGCTGCAGTGGGATGCACCAAGCTGCCTGTAGAGTTGGAGAGCAAGATGGGGGGTGTGGAGGAGTGGACTAGTAAGCATTGGGAGCGTGGGGGTAGGTTTAGGTGAGGTGGGAGGGAGGGAGAATGGTGTTGTTAGCTGAGGGTAGGGCAGAGGAGGGTAGTGTTAGATGGGGGCGAGGAGAGAAGGGAGATGTTAGGAGTGAGAAGAGGGTAAGAGTGAGTGTAAGTCGTGGGGAGTATATAAGCCAGACAATTAGGGCAATCAGGCCGCTGGTCAGGCTCTAGGGGGCAACTGGGGACAGAAGGTATCAAAGTGGAAGGGAAGTCAGGGCAGTTGCAATTTGTTGTGAGGAAGTTAGAGGGCAGAGGATAAGGAGTATTTGGACGATGAATGGCAGATCTGGGCTGGTAGGCCGCTCCAGAGTTTAGGAAAGAGGTAAGAGAAGGCTGATTGGCGTGGTGGTCCTTCGTGGGGATGGAAAATAGCCTAGTGTCAGTGGACCTGAGGGCGGGGTGGGGTAGGTGGGAAGATAGGGAGGATGCTGGTAGGGTGGGAGGAGCGAGCCAGAAGTTGGAAGTGAATTAACAGTATGGATTAGGCGCGGTTGCTCAGGGATGGCAGGGCCAGTGAACGGTAGAGCTCAGAGTACTGTGAGCTGGGGGCATCGAGGGCAAAGCGGCAGAACGCATTAAAGAGGGGGTCCAGTCTGGCTAGGGTGGTCTTTGAGGCAGAGCTGTAGACTACATCACAGTAGCTGAAGGTGGGTAGAATCATTTTCAGGACTAAATCACGTCTGACGGGTAACGAGAGACAGGAGCAGTTTCTGTAGAGGGCGCCAAGTTTTGGGTGAAGTTTTGAAGTGATGGCATCTACGTGTGTGGTAAAGGAAAGGTGGCGATCGCGCCAAACCCCTAGATACCTGAAGGAGGGCACTTCTTCAAGGATGGTGTTGTTTAGGGTATGGAAGATTAGAGGGGGGGTGAGTTTGGATAGACACTGTCTTGTACTGAAAGACATAGAGATAGTTTTCTTGGCATTTAGGGAGAGTTGGTTGGTATTGAACCAGTGTTGCATTTTGTTGAAATCCGTTTGAAGTTATGAAGTGAGTTCTTCATGGGTCCGGCCGGAGGTAAAGAGGACTGTGTCGTCTGCATACATGTGGATTGTGGAGGAGGAGCAAGAATTAGGCAGATCATTTAGAAGGATGGAGAATAGGATGGGACCAAGAACTGAGCCTTGGGAACGCCGGTGGTGATAGGGAGGGGGGGGAGATGTGGTCAGCTATTTCAGTGGATTGGGTTCTATTAAGTAGGTAGGCACTGAATTAGTTTGTGGCAGACGCTGCTAACCCAGCCCCTGATAGGTGGGATCGTAGGAGAGAGTGGGATACCGTGTCGAAAGCTTTAGCTAGGTCAAGAAAACAGCAGCCGTGATTAGCCCTTTATCCATCCCAGTGAGGATGGAGTCTGTGAGTCTTAGTAGGTAGGAGGTGGTAGAGTGGTGTTTTCTGAAGCCGGACAGAAATGGGGTGAAGAAGTTAGTTTCTGAGAGAAAGTAGGAGAGCTGGATAGAACTAGGTGTTTCTGGAGTTTGGCAAGGGCGGGAGGAGGAGATGGGATGGTAGTTAGTAGTGGAGGAAGGATCACCACCTTTGCAAAGGGTAGGATAGTGGCATGCTTCCATATGGAGGGGAGTGACTCGGTGGTGAAAGATAGATTTAATAGGGCGGCGAGGGAAGTAGCAATGGCTGGGGTAGAAAGGAAGAGGAGTTTGTTATCGAGACCATCAGGGGATTTGCCTTTGGAGGGGTTCAGGGAGTAAAGGGCATCTAAGGTTTCGGTGGAGGAGTTGGGTCTGAAGGAAAAGGGATTCCTACCAGTTGGTAGGGGGATAGATGACTGGGGGACGGATGTGGTTAAAGATGTATGGGGGGTGGGCAAGGTTGCTGGAGGTAGGGAATTGAGGAGGGCTTGGGCGCAAGTAGTAAAATAGGAATTAAACTTGGAGGTTACCTTCAGGGGGTCGGTGAGGAGAGTCCCTTGGACGAGGAGAAGAGGTGGAGGGTTTGCTGTTTGGGGGGAGAAAAGGGAGTTAATGACTTTCCAGAAGTTAGAAGGTCTCCCAAGATTTTCGTTTAGGGTGTTGTTGAAATATTCGGCCTTAGCTAAGCGGATGGCCTTTGTGCATTTGTTGCGGAGCATGCAGTGCAGTGACAAGGTTGCTTGGGAGGTGCGAGATTTGTAGTTACGCAGGCTCTGTCACGGGCTTGTTAGCAACTATCAACTCAGGGGTATCCAGGGTAGATGAGACCATGACTCTTACCCGCGAGGGGAGGCGTGTTTGTCCCAGGCGGTGAGGAAGGTGTTCCGAAAATGTGTAAAGGCCTACTCCATGTTAGAGCAGTCTGTGCTTGGGACCCAATTTGAGTGAGAGAGATCTTCCAGGAGGGGAGAGAGGTTGAGGGATTTGTATGAGCGTTGGAATATAAATTTGGGAGGGGATTTAACTCTGTGGATTTTGCGGACCAAGTAGATTAGGTGGTGGTCGCTAATGGAATCGGGGAGGAGGTTTTGTGGGTGGGATGTAAGCACACAGCCTAGTAGTGAGTGATTACCGGACTTATGGTTTGAGTGGGTGGGTTCCATAATGGTTTGGGTAAGGTTGAGAGTGGTTATCTCTGTTTGGGTTTTGTTAAAAGTTGGAGCTAACCAGTTGTGGTTAAAGTCACCCATAGTGTATAGTTTGCCTGACTGGGCATGGGATGAGAGTTGCCACAGTAGGTTGGTGACTATTGTGGTTGGTGTGCCTGGGCAGCAATAAATACCAGCCACAAAGACAGGTAATGAGGAGGGAGGGGACAGCTTTACCATGAGAAGCTCATAAGCTTTGGGTTCAGCTTTTGTGAGAGAGACAGTGAAATGAAGGGCTGATCTGATGTAGATAGCCACCCCTCTGCCTCTGGTGGGCTGGTCTTGCCTTATGATAGTGAAACCAGGAATGGCAATGGTGTTATCAGGTAGGCTGGCGTTTAGCCAGGTCTCAGATAGGATGATTATGTCAGGGCATGGTGGGTGGCTAGGACCTGAAGCTGATCGAGCTTAGGGGCTAGGCTATGAATATTTAGGTGGAGAAGGCGTAGGCCTCGGGGGAGGTAGCCTGGTCAAGTGTTGGTGGTGGCTTTGACTGAGGGGTTAGGTATGGAGTGGTCTGGGCCTGGGGTTAGGGTTGGACCGGGGTTAGGGTGAATATCTCCTGCAGCCAGAAGGAGTAGGGCAATGGTTAGGTGGTAGCGTAGGATCTGGAGAGACCGGGATTTTACTGTGCGCTGGCTGGGGTCATCAGCATGGGGTGCTGAGTGGAGGGAGAGGGTACTGGAGTGGGTGAGAGAGGCCAGAAGGCAGCCAAAGGAAAAGACCGAGGAGGAGAGTGGTGAGGGGAAATGGGACCAGGAGATAGCTGGGAGGGATGAAGAGGATTTAAAGGGATATTTGTAGGATGGGTCAGGGTAACCGGTGGGAAGGGTGCTGGGGAACCAGCTTAGTGGGGGAATTAGTATGGGAAGGGACAGTAAAATGGGGGAGAGCAGAAGTACAAGGGTTGTTGGTGGGGGCATTTTACCAGCTTTGGGGAAGAGGTGCCCTGGCATAGTGCCTTAGTAGTAGCAGGGTGAGGGGTTTTAGATATCCTGGTTGCCCCTCAGAAAGTGTAGATACCACTTTGGAGTAGTGGTACTGTCACAGACTCTGGTAGACAGAGTACAAGGTTCAAGGCCCTGGCAGGGCAGTTGGGATAGGACCTGGCTGAGAGCAGGGATCCAGGTACTAGTTGGGTTAAAAGCGGCCAGGTTTGGGCCTGAAAACAGAGTTGAAATAGCGACTCTTAGTGGTCAGATGGGGTTAGTAACAGAGTGGGTGTAAGTCAGGCAATATGGCATGGGTTTGTGAGTAGGGCTAGTCAGGTGCAGGTCAAGGGTGAGGCGTGGGAAGAGGCTGGGGGTGGGAGTAGGGAGAGAAGTAACCGAGATGGTAGACAGGCTACAGGAAGTAGGAGGGGATTCTAGTGGGGAGTCTCAGGTGGAAAGGATAGAGGGTCCCTCTAGTGGCTAGCAGATATAACCTGCAAATGGGAAAGTGGGGACTTAAAATAATGAAGGAGAGGAAGTAATGTCATAGAGCAACGCCTATATAGGTAGTGACGACCCAGGGTGGGTGTATGTCGATTTAGCCTTTGGACTTCTGGTGGTTCCTGGTTTTGGCTGTATTTAATTCTGGGCCTGGATTAAAGAGACTGCTGACTTCCTCCTTTTTTGTAGATTATTTTGCTTTTGCTGCCTGGATGATTGGGTGGTGAGAGGACCCTGTGTCCATGTACTTTATTCATCTATTTTTATTTTGTTGGAATTTATAGTTCCTTTCCCTGGCAGTGAAGAAGATTGTAATTATCCTCTCACACGGTTGTGAGAGGTCTGGGGGAGTTCATAGTTCTATTTCTCACTTTTGTGGACTGGAATATTTCTGTTTTGTTTATTTTTATTTGTCGTTACATTATTACAATTCAACCTCTCCCTCAGACTCAGCCAGTTCCCTGACTTATGGAAATCTGCCATGGTAACCTCAATTCATAAAAGTGGTGACAAAACAGCTACTGAGAATTACCGTCCAATTTCCATCCTACCTCCACTCTCCAAGGCCCTAGAACGGATTGTGTCAGACCAGCTCACTGACTTCCTAGACAGTCACAACATCCTGTGCAAGGAGCAACATGGCTTTAGAAAAGGTCATAGCACCTCCACAGCACTACTTGAATTCACTGGTGCAATCCATCACTCACTCGATAACAGCATCTTAGCGGGTCCACCTTCATCGACTTAACTAAAGCCTTTGATACCGTCAACCACAATCTCCTACTTGCCCAGCTTCGACTAGCAGGGCTCTCACCTAACTCGGTGAATTGGTTCAAAAGCTACTTAGACAACCGCTCACAAAGAGTGAGAATTGCTGGTACACTTTCAGACCAAATACCAGTCCGGTCCGGTGCTCCACAGGGCTCAATCTTGGGCCCCCTCCTTTTTAGCCTTTTTCTGAATTCACTGCCAGAATCCTGCCCTGAACGGATCCTACTCTACACAGATGATGTTGTCATCCTGGCATCCCACCATGATCCAGTCCATCTACAAGGTAACCTCCAACAGGCCTTCTCTGCAGTCGAAACCTGGTTCACAAAACACAGACTTATACTTAACCAGAAAGAAACAAAGACCATGATCTTCTGCAGCTCCCAAAACAAACACAAACATTATCAGCTCTCCATTAAAACCAAGCAAGGAATCCCCCCTCGAACAAGTTCATA
This sequence comes from Neoceratodus forsteri, assembly GCA_016271365.2. Lineage (NCBI taxonomy): Eukaryota > Metazoa > Chordata > Ceratodontiformes > Ceratodontidae > Neoceratodus > Neoceratodus forsteri. The sequence goes on from CM028137.1 coordinate 519,739,951, forward strand.
CCTTTAAATACCTCGGCCTCACCCTCGACTGTAATCTCTTCTATGTCCCACACATCAATAATGTGGCGAAAGTAGCAAACACCAGGATGGGCCTACTATTCCGACATAGGAAACATCTAACCCCAGAAGCTCCGTCCATAGCTGTCCAGAGCTCCATCATCAGCATCATTGACTACAGTCTCATTATCTATGGATCTGCTACAACCTCATCTCTCTGGTGTGTTTCGACTTCCCTCAATCAAGCCTGCCGACTCGTTACTGGTTCCCACCGTCTCACCCACACCTGCGACCTGTGCTCCAAAACAGGCTGGCTGCAACTGAACAACCGAATCAAATACCAAACCTGCATCACTGCTAAGAAAATCATGATGGGAAAGGCACCAAAAGGAGTCAGCACCCTCCTCAAACCCAAAATCACCAACCTCAACACCAGGAGCTCTAAGCCCCCAATCCTTCAAATCCCCCGATGCCGCACGTCCCAAGGCCAAAGGTAATTTGCATACAGGGCTCCAAGCTGGCTGAATGAGCTCTCTAGTGACACCTCATCCATAGCAATGCTTGGAGCATTCAAAAAAAAGCTCCTCCACTCCATAACTGGCACCTCCACCTGTGCTTGCACCCCATGACATCTTCATTTCCTACGCTGCTTCTGACCTTATAGGTGTCAGTTTCTGCCCTCTCTTCTTGCACTTACCTGTCCAATGCAACTTCTAATACACTTGCCCTGTGTCTGTCCTGACAAGGCCCCTCAGCTGCCTCACCCTGACCCTCTACACCTATGCCCCCCCCCCAGTCCTCTCCCCTTCTTGCCCTCTTCCTCCTATTGTTTCTTGAGTTACTCATCACTCAGTCTGATTTTGTCAAGCAAAGTTACTGTCTAAAACCATGTACCTGTAACTGTTTTATGTTTTAGTGTCTGTTACCCTGTAACCAGCATGACGTGGAACCTTTGTAAATGAGCCTTGGCTCAAAGGTACTTTGTAATCCTAGACACAAATAAATAAAATAAATAAACAAACAATTAGTTTAACTCTCTGGCAGTGAGAGTGCCTTTCTATCCTCTCTCCCCAGTGGTGAGAGGACTGGGGGGGGGAACTAATTATTCATTGTTTTTTTTTGTTATGTGTTGGGTTTGGGGGTATTTGTTTTTGTGGGTTATTTTGTATTAATGGGGGGCTGTCAGGGTCTCTAATTTCAGGCTCTGACTTGATGTTAGTTAACCTGGGAGTTGGGTGGGTTTTTTAAATTGTTCTCTGTTAGGGGGGTATTATTAGTTTGTTAGTTTTATTTTAGGATTTGTTTCTTGTATTTTTTATTCTGCAGTAAAGCTTACAGCATGTGCTGGCCTTCAGCCCCCACAGTTGTGCGCTACTCATCCTCCTCTCTTCGTGCCCTTCACCATTTTTACTCTCCCTCTCTTCAGTTCAAGATCTACCAGCATTGTAGAGTGCTGGGTATTGTACGTAAGAGGGGGAGAAAGGCGTGGAGTTGCGAACAGGGGAGGATGATCGAGGGGGGTCATTGTATTGGGGTAGTTGGTACCAGAAGGTGCCCTGGAGCAAAATGGAATCCTGATCGTGGTTTTCCATGTCTGGTGCCCATACCCAAGGGCACCACCGATTACAGTGGGCAGATGGCCTATGTGACCCGCGAGGTTAGTCCAACTCGGGCAGTGTTGTGCAATACCAGGTCCATTAAAAACAAGACTGCAATTATTGCTGATCTTGTTGGTATGGTGGACCTGGCTTGCATTACCGAGACCTGGTTGGATGATAACTCTGGCCCCATTTTGGAGGCTATGACTCCAGCCAGGTACTTGGTGTTACATCACCCAAGATTGGATTGGGGGGGAAGGGTTGCGGTCTATTTCAAGACGAACTACGACCTCACGGAGGTCCTAGTGAGGGGGTTGAGTCCTTTGAGTGTATAGTAGTAGCAGGTGGAAGCTTTCAATCACCTCATTTACTGTCCACCCAGTGATGAGATGCGATTCCTTCAGGATGTGGCGGACTTCGTCGTCGATATGGCATTTGAGTCACCCAGATTGATGGTTCTGGGCAACTTCAATGCCTGGGTCAATGACGAACTCTTGCAATTTGGTCAACACTTCCTTCAGTTAATGATAACGCTGGGCCTTACACAGGTGGTTTCCTCTGCTACACATAAATTTGGACACTCCTTGGACCTAATCTTCCTTCTAGAGGTCGAGGCATCCGATGTGTAGGTGGAACCCGTCGGGTGGTCAGATCATTACACTGTGGGCTTTAGTTTTTTCACCCCCTCAGAAGATTTCTCACAAACATTCATTTGTGCCACTTCAGTTAACCAGTGAAACACAAATGACCAACTATTTATGAGAACAGAATGATAGATTGTAGACTAATCTACCGAAACACAAACCAGATGGGTTAGTAACACACTTGGAGTAAAGACAATTAGCCCTACAGATTACTCTGAGAGGAAAGTGCAACAGCTACTTCAGGCAATTAAGGACCAAAATGATACAGCAATAGGCTGGACAGAAATGATGTCATCACTCACTGATAATGACAGAAACATCTTCACTATTTTCAGTTACTGCAGAGCCCATTAACAGATGCTGATTTAAAGAAAATCACAAAACCAAACAGCATGATATTTTCAGGAAACACTAATCATGACACAGGGACTTGAATTCATATTTTTTATTGTAAATCTGTAAAACACTGACATTTGATCTTTGATTTGTTTCAGCTGCTCCTGGTGAGTCTGACCACAGACATAACATCTACATAAGGCTTTTCCACATATTCCCCTGAATGTTGTTGCACACCTCTTTTGTTATACTTGTCTAACTTCATTAGCAGGGCAGTGTGTGGGGGGGGGGTGCAACTTGCACTGAAGCTTCATGTGTAATAAGTATAAGAAGAGGACGTAGGGCTCCAGCTCTGTTGATTTGATACCTTTCACAGACACATACACTCACTGCAAACATTTAGCAAACCCATGAAAGATATTTTCAAAATGTTTATCACGACATTTGGGGGATGTCTTTTTTTTTTTTGAGTGATCTATTTTTCTCCCCTCTGTGCCCTGAATACACCTCTCCTTCGGGCATCCAAGGTCACCAGCTCCCCTTCAAACCCCTCCGAACCCCTTCACCTCACATTGTAGCCTACCTTGAGGTAGCTCAGCATTACCTTTCACCAAGTGGGTCCCTCTTCTCGGATGGGGAAGGCACTGGTTGGGGCAGCCCAGTATGCTATATTTTTCCTTGGCCTCAGGTGTTGCTGAGATGGCCGGCCTGCAGGAAGTCTTTTAGGCGTGCTGGTAGACTGGATGCCATCATCTGGCTAGTCCAGAGCATTTTTTCCGTGTTCTGGTACTTCCCATATTGCAATGCTTTTTTGTGCAGTGCTCCTGGTCTCCACCAGGGGCTGCTGCAGAGTGAAGCGACCCTGGAACCCACCCCAGGAAAGGAGAGCAGTCCTGAGGACGCTCAGTCTTCTCCTTCCCCTGCCGACCCCTGATGACCCGAGTCTGTTCCCGAACTCGGGTCACCGGTGTGGTGTGAGGTAAGGTGCCAGCATCTCAACCCTCTGCGCCACCGGACCAGGGGTATCTTTTAATGAATTTATTCATGATAGCCGAATCAATACGTTGCACCATCTCATTTTCAGTGGAGTCCTGCTCCTGCTCAGTTTTAGTGATGCATTGAATGAGGCACCTGAAGACCAAGACACATGCCCAAGTTTATCAGTAACGGTGGGCCAGTAGATGGGGCTGGTTTCAAACCTTGGATCTCATGGCTGATAGCCATCTGTTTTGTAGTCACCCACTGTTACCATATCTTGGTTTTGTTTTTTCATTTGTACGGACTCAAAGTTTCCCTGTCTGCTTGAGTGAAGTAATAAAAACACAAAAGAAACCAGACAGACTGCAGGGGTCAAGCTGTCCTTATCTGCTGTCAAATTCTATGTTTCTATGTTTCAGTTATTAATTTACAACTTTGTTTAAATGTCCACCCTTTTTGCCTCTCACACACAAGCATTTTTTCTATAGTAAACGGTGTAATTATAGAATTCTATTTAATTAACAAGACTCAAGAAATTTAATTAACATGACTTGTGAGAAAATGTGAAATATACTAAAGAAGTACCCAATGTGTAAATATCTACATTGTCATAGATGTCATTTTGTTAAGGTGACTCTGTTTTTAGGTTTGTAGGTGAAAGCACTGTGGTTAGCCTAAGATGTGTTAAAGTGCATAACTTAGTCTGTGAAAAAAGCAAATGCAAGGCGATTCTGTGAGAAGACTTGTGTAATTAAACTTTCTGTTGTCAACTCACATTTAGATCTAGAGCAGCCAGTTGCCTCTGATGTCACTGTGTCTAGTCATTTCTGATTACGTTGACATGCAGGAGTCAGCAATCATGTACAATTTAATTTTAGAAAAAAAAATCTTCCTCTTCCTTGTAGTGCTTCATTATGCACATCAATGAGTCAGAACTTTGCCTTGGAGGGAGCAGTGATACTATCCAGTGAAACATTAAGTATTGGAATTATTGGCTGGGGTGGGGGGAGACAACTGTTTCTGAGTTGTGAAATGAGCTGGGTAGTTCATGTAACACTGTCACTTACCTATAATGGGTACAGGTGGGGGCAACAAGGGCCCCATCCCTGAGCTGTGAAGCGAGCCGTGGTAGTTCATGCAACACTGTCACTTTCAGTATAATGGGTACAGGTGGGGGCAACAGGGGCTCCATCCCTGAGCTGTGAAGTGAGCCATGGTAGTTCATGCAGCACTGTCACTTTCTGTATAATGGGTACAGGTGGGGGCAACAGGGGCTCAGTCTCTGAGCTGAGCTGTGAAGTGAGTTGTGGTAGTTCATGCAACACAGTCATTTACTTACACTGGGTGCAGGTGGGGGCAACATTGGCTCGACTCCCATGTTGTGAAATATAATTCATTCAACATAGTCACTTATAATGGGTAGAGCTGGGGGCAACAGGGGTTTGATATCTGAGTTTCGTACAGTAAGTCGGGGTAGTTTATCACCACTGAAACTTATACTGGGGGAAGGGGTCACCAAGGGCTCCATTTCAGAAACATTGACTTTGATGGCAGATAAGGACTGGTTGGTCCACCTAGTCTGCCCATTTCCCTACCCATTGGATAAGCTGCATATCCTAGTTAACCAACAGCTTACTTCTTCCTACCCCCCCCTCCAGAATTGCCTTATGTCTGTCCCATGCATACTTGAATTCCCTCAGTGTTTTTGACCCCACAACCTCCTCAGGAAGGCCGTTCCATGCATCCACCACCTTCTTCATGAAAAAATACATCCTCACATTGCCCTTGAGCCATCCCCTCCCCATCTTTAAATTGTGCCCCCTTGTTCTTGCACATCTCTTTTTCTGAAAGCTGCTCCCCTCCTAGACTTTGTTCATTCCCTTGAGGTACTTGAAAGTTTCCATCATGTCCCTCCCCGCCCTCCTTTCCTCAAGGGTATATATATTAAGCTCCTTTAGTCTCTCTTCGAATGGCTTCTGGGGCAGACCCTGCACCATTTTAGTTGCTCTTCTCTGGATTGCCTCTCTTCTGTCTATGTCCTTGTGAAGATGGGGTCTCCAGAACTGCACACAGTACTCCAGATGGGGTCTCACCAACTGTCTGTACAGAGGGATAACAAATTCCTGTTTTCTACTGGTGATGCCTCTCTCTATACATCCCAGTATTCCCCCATCCCTCCTTACTGCCTTTTCACATTGCTTACTTATATTTAGGTCATCTGATATGACTACCCCCAGGTCCCTTTCCATTTTTGTTGTTGTTAGTACCCTCCCCCCAATTGTGTACTCTTCCCCTGGGATTTTGTTTCCCAGGTGCATTACTTTGCACTTCTTTGTGTAATGCCCCAAAGGTGGTCATTCCAGAAAGTTAAAATAAAAATAAACGCAGAGTACACAGGTGCTCAGGGTACCTGCTGCAGGGGTAGGCAGCAGGGTACTGTGCTAAGGGGCCCCTAGACATAAAAAGTCAACCTCCTGACATACAGAAAATACTGTAAATAATAGAAAAGTGCCTTGTGCACTTACAGTTGGCCAAAAGACAGATTGTAAAAAGCAATAGGTGTCATAATCGCCTGGATGGAATGTTGTGCTGAGTGGCTCATGCACAGCATTCCACTCCAGCCAATCTAGAACCTAGGGAGGTTCAAGTTTGAAAAATAATTGTTCAGTTGTTCAGTTTCCTGCTAGCTGTGGAGAAGAGAGGACACAGAAAGTTAAGGGGAACCAGGAAGGCTTACCTGGTGGGTTGAAGCTGTTCCCCGAGGACTGTTCTGTGTGCCTGCTCGAGCTCCAGCTAGTGAAGACGTCCAGACTCCCTGCTTTGTCCAGTGCTGCAGTCGGTGGTGCCATCGGGGCACCATGAAGAAGAAAACGCTCTTGTTCCCACACGTTTTTAGGGCTTAAAGCCCTCAGTTATTATTTTAGCCCCAGAGGTATTTTCAGTTAAGCTCGGTCCCGGCAGAAGAAGCCTCGCATCGTTTCGGGCCATCGGAGGCCCCCTCGAGTCATCCCTCTTGCTGCCTGACATTTTCCCTCTCTCTGCCAGCATCCCTCCCGCCTCCCTGAAGCTCAGCAACTCCCTGAAGACCGCAGAGCAGTGAGTCGGCGGCAGCACACGTTGTGCTGGCAGCCTGTGTTTTAAAAGGGGACTGTCTTGTTTGGGAAAAGCGCAGTAGGCGCTTGCAGAAGGTGGCCGAGCGCCACAGGGGCATCGGGTCATTAGGACCCGCGATTGTAATATTAAAGAGGGAGGCGGGGCTAGCGACGCCCACGGAGAGGGGCTGAGAAGCAAGGCCAGTTCAAAGGCCTATGAATATTCATAAGGGGCGGGACTCAGGTGGGGTTTTTACCAACATAAGTGACAGCAGGCACTGGGAGCCTGCACATTTAAAGGGGCAACGCATTTAAAAGGGCAATTCCTGCCTGCCCAAATATAAAGTAGGGCATTAGACCCATTGTGAAGTGGGGCACCAGGCCCAGTATTTCGAGGGGCAAGAGGCCCATTGTGAAGTGGGGCACCAGGCCCAGTATTTTGAGGGGCAAGAGGCCCATTGTAAAGTGGGGCACCAGGCCCAATCTAAGGTGGGGCAGCAGGCCCAAGCTAACGTAGGGCTTCAGGCCCTAGGTAAAGGTAGGACATTAGGCCCGAGGTAAAGCCTGGTTTATAGGGAGGCCCCGGCCTAACGGAATAGGGCAAGCCAGCCTAGTGGTACTAAATGGAGGCCCCGGCCTAGCGGAATAGGGCAAGCCAGCCTAGTGGTACTACAGGGAGGCCCCGGCCTAGCAGAATAGGGCAAGCCAGCCTAGTGGTACTAAAGGGAGGCCCTGGTCTAGCGGAATAGGGCAAGCCAGCCTAGTGGTACTAAAGGGAGGCCCTGGCTTAGCCACAATGTACAGTAAGGGATCCTATTCCAGAATACCCTACCTATAGAAACAGGGGGTTCATTTGAGAGTGTTTGATTTGCCTATACTGTGAAACTACTGTGATTACTGTACTGCTTATGCTGAACTATTGCCCTAAGTACCTGAACTATTGCCCTAAGTACCTGAACTATTGCCCTAAGTACCTGAACTATTGTCTGAAGTACCTGAGCTATTGGTCCAAGTACCTGAACCATTGCTCTAAGCACCTGGACATTGGCCCTTATCAGTAACAATTACCCCTGAAGTTATAATTTGCCCTCCCTGGCAAATTATTGTACTATTCCACAGTTCTTTGGGCATTCTTCAGTTATATGTTTACTACTGTACGAAGACAGTCTCAATCTTCTACCACACTGCAGTTTCCTAGTGTGGTCTGTAACACCACGTGCTCAGAATCAGTCTCTACTCAGAAGAAGACATCCTTCCAGCATTCTTCACTTCAGGAAGATCATCCATCAACTCATCCCGTCCGTTTGTGTCGTCCGCCGAAGTCGAGTCCGTCATCAGTTGTACCAGTCGTACTACCGCTTTCTTGTTTCTCACAGCTTGAAAGTACGCTCGTCAAACACATCACGGCAGCCATGCCAGTGTCTGCCTGCATGGTTCCTGTTCCAGATGTCCGGTTGGTCGCCTCTACAGAAGAGAGAGAGCTCATCTTGGAGAATTGTCTATACCCCCACCTGGTCGCTCACGGTGCGCAGAGTCTGTCAAGCCCAGTTCGGGACGCTACTTCACTGCTTCTTTGTTTTGTGTTAGTTCCTGATCCTAGGATTGCAGAATCAACCATCATCTCTTCAGATTCATATGGTTCCTGGTCCTGTCAGAGTTCCTTCCGAGTCCAGCTGGCCCTTGGAGTGCTGCAGCATCAGTCGGATCGTGGTAGTCCTCCATTGGATTCATCGCCACGCAGATCTTGGTCTTTCTTCATCCTTGGCAACCCTAGAAGTGGGTTTTGGTCGAGGAACCTCTTGCTTCAGTGTGTGTTATTCCAGGAACCAGTTGCTTTGGTTCTATATTCCGGCAGCCTCGGAGAGAGTGGGCTTTTGCCGAAGATATATGGTCTGTTTACCAAACCTCTCACCACCCCGGTGGCCTTATCTAGATCCTTGCTGGAAATTGAGATTAGGGTTCTACAGTTCTGTTTTATTTCCCTTGTAGCTACCAACGAAGAAAGACGGTGCGTATGAAGACGATAGACATTTGGACTTTGTCAGAATTGGATGGTCATTGTAAACCAAATATTGTATTGTGGGTAGTGAAAACACCTGATTTCCGTCTATGTACTAGTTGCTCTTACAGGGTACTGCTAAGGAATTTTAGGAGTATAGTGGCAATAGGGCAGTAAGTACCATAGAGAATAATAGTCTAGAGTTTAGACATTTTAGAGTTTAGTTGTTACTGTTTAGATATCCATAATGCTGTCCATACTCCCTACTGTTTTTGTGGTGGGTATGTTCCTGTTCTACCATGTCCTCCGTCCCCTTCTGTCTAATAAACGTCTTTGCTTCATCCAGTCTCTGTGTATGACTCCTGCCTCTCCTTGTCGGGTGATTCTACCAGCCCAACCCCATTCGGACCTCAAGCGGCCCCTCGCCATCCCACCTGCTGAGGGTGTCGCTGGCGCTGCTGGTAGTGAGACAGTTCCCTTCACCACTCCGAGTGAAGAACCCCGAGGTATACCAGTGCAGCGACCATCACATTTGCATTGAATCTAAGCTGCCATACTTTTGACCATTCCTCCAACCTTGCCAAGTCCCTTCTCATCCTTTCCACCACCCCTTGTGTATCGACCCTGTTGCAGATCTTTGTGTCATCTGCAAAGAGGCATACTTTCCCTTCCAGTCCCTCTGCAATGTCACTTATAAAGACATTAAAAAGGACCAGACCCAGTACTGAACCCTGCCATACCCTGCTAGTAACTCCCCTTTCTTCAGAGTGGACTCCATTTACCATTACTCTCTGTGTCCTGTTGTCCAGCCAATTTTTTACCCAGGCTATGGCTGGCTAATTTGTTTATTAATGTTTTGTGTGGGACTGTGTCAAATGTCTTGCTAAAGTCTAAGTAGGCCATGTCCACAGCCCCTCCCTGGTCTACTACTTTGGTCACCCAGTTAAAGAAATCTATTAGATTCATCTGACATGACCTTCCCACTGTGAATCCATGCTGCCTTGGGTCCTGGGCCCTGAGGGCCTCTAGGTACTCAACAGTTCTTTCTTTCAGAAGTGATTTCATCATTTTCCCTACCACTGAGGTCAAACTAACAGGTCTGTAGTTTCCTGCCTCTGCTTTGCTCCCTCTTTTGTGAAGGGGAATCACATCTGCCCTCCTACAGTCCTCAGGTGCCACACCATCCTCCCATGATTTGTTAAAAAGGGTAGTCAGTGATGTCACTGGTTCTCCCCTTAGTTATTTTAGAATTCTGGGGTGAATCCTATCAGGGTCCATTGCTTTGTCCACCTTCAGTTTTAGGAGTTCTTTCAGAACCATTTCTTCTGTGAATGGGCTGGTATCGACCCCCCTATCTAGAGTGCTTCTTTAGATTAGATTAGATACCTCCCCCTCCTCTTCTTTTGTTAATACTGAGCAGAAGTATTCATTCAGTATCCCTGCTTTTTCACTGTCACCCTCTGCCCACCCACCTCCCTCCTTTTATTAAGCTTCACTATCTCTCCCTTGGTCTTTCTTGCTCCCTAATGTACCTATATAAGGTTTTATCCCCTTCTTAACTTAGTTGGCTATCTTTTCCTCAGTTGGAGCCTTTGCTATTCAGACTGCCTTCCACGCTTCCTTCTGCTTTAACTGGTACAGTTCTCTGTCCTGCTCCTACTGTGTTTCCTTATACTTCCTGAATGCTATCTTTTTTTTAAATTCAATATTCTTTATTGAGTTTTATGCAGCAAACATTACAGGGTACTACAAGAGCACAACAGGCAGCTGCTATGACAATCAATAAAACAAAACAAACACAGAAGGCAAGAAACAAAAAAAAATCACAAATCCCCCTGTCCCCCCCTCCCCAAAAGTCTGCGCATCAGACAAAGAAAGAAAAAGTGGGAGTTGTAGGGGTCCAGTAAAACTAGGGCCACTGGCTTATGGTGTCCAAAGAGAGAGCAGGGCCAAAAGGGGCTCCCATGTAGACTGAAAGAAGGGGAGTCTATGTTGCATACTAGCTATATGCTTCTCCAGCTGAACAGCTAACAGGGTTTTTCGATACCATTCTAATATAGAGGGAAGGGAATCCTCTTTCCAGTGCCTTAACATTACTAATTTTGCTCTGGCAGCCACCAGGGAAAGGTGAGCTTCCCTGATTCGGGGTGTTCCAGGAGGGTACAAGGTTAAAAGTCAGCATTCTGGTGGTGAATAATGGCTCCAGACCCAAAATAGGATCTAGGGCATGCTTTATGGAGTTCCAGAAAAATTGGGACTTTGGGCAACTCCAGAGCAGATGGTATAATGACACAGGAGCATCTCCATAGCGGGAACATAGGGGGGATATAAGTTTACCTATTTCGTATAGTCTAATGGGAGTATAGTAGAGATGATACATAATGTTAAACTGGATCAAGCAGAGTCTATCTTGTTTAATTAATTTATAGATGGCACTCCAGGCTTTCCTCCAGAAGGTAACCTCTGCTAGAAGAGACAGTGCCTGGACCCAATAATAACAAATTCCAGAGCGGAAAGATGGATCTATGGCTTGCAGGTGTTTATACATTTTGGAAACAGCATATGGCTGATTAACCACCTGAAGCACAGAGGGTAAGCCCTCCCAAGGTGGGAAGGTCCAGGGCTTGGGTCCCAGAAATGAGAGTATAGCATTTTTCATCTGCAAGAATTTTAATATGCCCTTGTTGCAAAGCTGAAACCAAAGCTGGAGAGTGGGAAAGGAGACCAAGTCATCTCCTTGGACAAAGGTAGCAAGGGTACAATTCCTCAGCTGGGGCCAAAAGGAGAGTGGGGCAGCACGGCGACCGATCTGGAAATGGAGATTATTTAATATGGACTGGGTAGGTGATCTATGCCAGTGCAGTGATAAGTGGGTTTGTATTTGATGCAGGGCTTGAAGAGACCAGCCAATTGAGGAATTCTTCAGGGACCGTGGAAGATGAAAGGGAAACGGATATACCATGGCAGGTAGGGAACTTTGTGACTTGTTCGCCAGGGCCCTTTCAATTTCTAACCAGATGGGGGTATAAGCGTTGGTATTCTGTACAACTGAATCACTCATCCAAAGTGCTAGCTTGCTGATGTGCTGGGCCCCATAATAAGTGAAGAAAGAGAGGAGAGCTAGGCTGACTTGCAGCTTATGAACATAGGAAATTTGCCAGCAGTTAAAGGCCTAGAGGTCTATCAAGTCTGCTCGAATGTGCAGCTAGCACCCTTTATTCTGCAGCTGCCCCTCCCTTCTACCCTTCCCCTTCATTGACCCTCCCCCTTGTCCTGTCCCATCCCCTGTTGAAGCAGTCCACTGTTCTACTGGATACCACTTCTGCAGGTAAAGCATTCCACCCAGCCACCACCCGCTCTGTAAAAAAGTGTCTCCTCATCTCCCTCCTGAACCTTCCTCCCTCCAATCTCATATCATGGGACCCTGGTGTCCCTACCCTCCCTTGCTCTGAACAGCCCCCCTGTACCTGTCTTGTTTATTCCTTTCATGTACTTAAAGGTTTCAATCATGTCCCCCCATCCCTCCTCGACTCCAGTGAGTACATGTTCAAGTCCCTCAGCCTCCTCTCGTATGATAAGTCCCCCAGCCCCTTGATCATCTTTGTCGCCCTGCGCTGCACCCCCTCCAGTAACTTAATGTCCCTCTTCAGATACAGGTGCCAGTACTGCACGCAGTACTGCAGGTGCAGCCTAACTAATGACCTATACAGTGGCAGAATCACCTCCTCCCTCCTCAAGGATGTACCCCTTGCAATACAACCCAGCATTTTGTTGGCCTTTTGCAGCTGTGTTCCTACATTGTGCCGAGTTGTTCATTGACCCTGTAATGAGCACCCCCAGATCCTTCTCCTCCGTCTGGGCTAGCTGCACTCCCCCCAGCTGGTAACGACTCCTTGGGTTCTTCATCCCAAAATGCAGCACCTTGCACTTTTTGGCATTAAACCCCAGTTGTCAGGTGTCTGACCAGGTTTCAAGCTTTGCCAGATCATCCTGCAACCCCTACCATCCCCCTAGGACATCAACCACTGCTCCTACCTTTGTATCATCAGCAAACAGACTGATCTTGCTCTTGATGTCCAATGATATGTCTGCAATGAATATCCCAAACAACACTGGTCCCAACACTGAGCTCTGTGGAACACCACTCGTCACTACCCTTGGGTGTGAGAGGGCCCCACCCACCACCACCCTCTGTTGCCTTTCCTGAAGCCAATTCCCCACCCATCTCACCAGCTTTACACCTGCCTCTGTGCCTACTAAGTTACTTCCCAACCTTCCATGTGGCACCGAGTCGAATGCCTTACTGAAGTCCAGATACAGGGCGTCCTGCATGGCCCCTGTCCAGTTGCCTAGTTACCCATTACAGAACTCCACCAGGTTGGTTTGGCAGGATCTGCCCCATATGAAGCCATGCTGTCTGCTGTCCTGTAGTCCTTTGGCCTCTAGGAGGGCCACCAGCCTTTCCTTCAGGATAGTCTCCATTAGCTTACCCACGATGGATGTGAGGCTCACTGGTCTGTAGTTTCTTGGTTCATCCTTGGGGCCACTCTTGTGGAGAGTACCACATGAGCCATCCTTCAGTCCTGAGGTACACACCTCGGATGTAATGAGGCATTAAATAGGTCTGTGAAAGGTCCTACAAGGACCTCTGCCAGCTCCTTCAGTACCCTGGGGTGGATGCCATCTGGGCCTGGTGCCTTATCCACCTTCAGTGACTTCAAACCCTCCCGAACTCTGCCTTCCATGATTTCCCCATCTATCAATGCCTCCCCCCCCCTTTCTGCCATTTCTCCTGCCTTGGGTGTCACCCCCTCTTCTCTTTAGTAAATACTGAGCAGAAGTACTCAATTAGTGCTTCTGCCTTATCGCACCCTGCTTCTACCCAACCCCCCTCCTTCCTAATCCTTACTATGTGGTCCTTACAGCTCCTTTTCTCCCTGATGTACCTAAAGAAGTCCTTCTCCCCCTTCTTAATGCCTTGTGCCAGCCTGAGTTCCTTAGATGCCTTGGCTCCCCTTACTGCCCTTGTCACCGCCTTCAATTCTGTCAAGTACTCCTCCCTGTCCTCCCCTCTTCCTGTTTTCTTGTACTTCCTAAAGGCAGCTCTTTTACTCCTTACCTTTTCCATGACCTCCTTGCTCAACCAGCTCAGTTTCTTAGCCCTAGCCTTCTTGCTCTGGGCATTGCAGCAGGTTTTGGTTGCCTCCACTATCCCCAGCTTTATGAGCTCCCACCTCTGGTTAGTGTCCACACTAGATTGAATTCTGGCCAGGTACCCTTTTACCACTTTCTCCCAACCTCCCAAAGTTGGCCATCCTGAAGTCCAGCACTCTTGTGCCAGATTCCACTCCTTCCTTGCCCATATCCAATGTGAGCCATACTGAGTGGTGGTCACTCCCTGACAGTGGTTCCTCCACTGTAAGTTTTCTCACAAAGTCCTCATTTGCCAACACAAGGTCAAGGGTAATCCCTAACCTGGTTGGTTCACTGACCATTTGCAGCAGGAAGCTGTCCTGGAAGGCATCAAGCAGTACCTGCTCCCTTCTGTTCCTGGTTGTTGGGGTACTCCAGTCCACTCCTGGCATGTTGAAGTCCCCCACAATCACCACACTACCCTTCTCGCAGGTCCTCCTGATCTGTCCCGCTAGTTCCCTGTCTAACGCCTCCGTCTGAGATGGCAGTCTGTACACCACTCCCATTCTAAGAATCCTATTCTTGGAATCCTGGATTTGCATCCAAATTGACTCTGTACTACCCTCCTCCCCTTCCTCCCTTACACACTTCAGTCCTTCCTTCACATATAGTGCCACACTCCCTTCTTTCCCAATCACCCTGTCCTTATGAAATAACCTGTACCCTGGTACAGACAGGTCCCAGTCATTGTATTGGGTGGCCCATGTTTCTGTGATGGCTGCAATGTCCATCTCTCCCTCTGCCATGAGCACCTGTAACTCTGCAGTTTTCCTCCCAAGGCTCCTAGCAGTAAGGGTAACCACCTTCCACCCTTCCCCCCCATCCTGCCCTCCTTTACTAGCATCACCAATAGTACTTGCCATTTGTCCTTTGTCACTGTTATGGGGGGTAAGCTCATATGATTTCCCAACCTGTGGTCTCTGCATGTCTCTTGCCCAATTGCCACCCCCTGCTCCTAGTTTAAATTCCCTACTTCCTCTATGTACTCCTCCATCCTCTGTTTCAACGCTTTCTTTCCCTTCTCACTCAAGTGTAGTCTGTCCTTGGCATACAGACTACTGTCCTTCCAGGTCTCTCCCCCCCCCCAACAGCTCATACCCTTTAGCACAACACCAGGTTCTAAGCCATCCGTTAAATTCCTCTAGTCTCAGCTTTGTTGTTGTGCTTGCCTTGGGCACTGGAAGTATCTCTGAAAAAGTTACTGATCTTCCTGCCCCCTCACATAATTGTCCTAGTTCCTCAAACCTCCTCTGAACTATATCTACTGTCTTGTCAGCCAGGTCATTCGTCCCAAGATGTATAATTAAATGAGGCTTGTCCCTACCCCCTCTAGCATATTTCAGAACAGATTGTCCCACCCTTTCAGCTGTCATTCCTGGTATGGCCTCCACCCAAATGCGACTATGCCTCTCTTCTCCTTGCTACCCCACCTGACTCCTTTTAGTATTGAGTCCCCCAGCACCAAGATTCCACCACTCTTACTACCTGCTTGCTTCCATTCGTCTCCCTCTCTCATTTCCAGCTCCTCTTCTTCCTCCTGCACATTATTTCCCCCTTTTACCCCTGTTGCAATTCTCCCAGCAGAACTTCCCCCCGGTCTGGTTTGGTCCAGGCATTTATCAATTATTCCTCTAATTTCATCATTTCCCTCCTCCACCTTCTTCCTCTCTAGCAGTGCAAAACTATTTTCTGAAGACCCTTCACAAATGCCCGCTCCCTCTCTCTTCATAGCAACCTGTTCTTCCCTTTCCACTCCATGACTTCTGCCACTTCTTCACTTCCCCTCACAAGTCCCTATCTCCTCCTTCCATTTGTCTTTTTTCCCCTGACCTGGTTTCCCCGGCAGTCGTTCTTCCTGGCCTGGGCCCCCTTGTCCCTGCTTCCCTTCTTCTGACCGTCTCCTCACCACTGTTGGCTTAAATCACCCTCCTTCATCTCCCATTCTTCCTCCCTCCAGTATTGAGCTAAACCCACCCCCAGTCTGCCTTGCCTGTCTTAGTCCCTCCTGCAGACCCTCAATCTCCTTTCTGAGTTTCTCTTTGTGGTTGCACACTAAACAACCTCTCACACTCCAGGCAATTTTTAGAATGATTGGTGCACCACAGTAGTTGCAGGGTACCACCCTGCCCATTGCTGTGGTTGCTCACCAGCGACCCCCCACCCTTCCAGATGCAGGATACCAAACACTCCCCCAAGTCCCCCCTCTCCCCCTCTATCAGTGCAAAACATTCTTTCTTAATTTCCCTTACCCCCTTTGTTGTACACATTTAGATAGATTGAGCAACTGCTTTTTGTATTCCTAACCTTCCTATTCAGACTCAAAAAGAGACTTTAAGTAGCTATTACACAACCTTCTTTAAACTCCTACTCCTCCTTTCCACAATGCAATAACAATGCAAAGAAGTAACAATGAAAGCTCCTAGATTTGCACTTACTTCCCTTCCACTGAGATAGTCTTCCAGAAACAATCAGGTAGCTGAGGCCCTTGGTCAGACCATTAGCACCCTTCCCCCACTATGCACTAACCTTTGCAGCTAGTGAAGCCAGCAAAAGTTAATCACAATTCTACTCAAAGCCCCCAAAATAGGTTTGCTACCAAAAGAAACAGGTCTCCAATTCAAACAGCTTCACCAACAACACATCAAAATAGGCTTGAAATTAGAAGATATAGATCTCTAATTCAAAGAAACAGCCCCTGTTAAATCACACCAAATAGGTTTTAAATCAGAAGAAATAGGCCTCTACAAATGCAGCCTGCTACACAATGAAACATCAAACAAATGAGCCCACTTATAGCCACCAAACAGTTTTCAAAATTCCAACAGCCCCAAAACAATACCCTGCTAGCCCCTTAGAAGTAGTAAGAAAGAAAAGAAATAATCTTCTACCAAGTAAAATCCACAAGAAACAATGTAAAAACAGCAAGAAGCTACTGTACTGTAAAAGATCTGATCCTTTCCCTTCTAGTTCCTTCTGAGCTTGGGGGCCCGCAAGCTTGCCATATGCCCTGCATACCACCTTGTTCCTCCACAGGAAGGCATTGAGCATTTTTGGGAGTTTAGCAAACCAGATCTTGGGAAAAAAGAAACCCAGCATTTCTAATGGTTAAAGCAGGCACGGTAACACATTCATTTTAAGGATGCTGATTCCGCACCATAGTGATAATGTGATTGTCCCCAATCTGTCCAGATCAGTTTTCAGTGTTTGTAACAATTTGGTAAAATTCTCTTTAATCATAGTGGGAATATCTCAAGAAATTTTAATACCTAAATAAGTTAGGGTTTTAGACTCCAAAGATATACCCAAGTCATTAAAGTCTGCCCTGGCAAGCTGGTTATTGAAAGGGAAAATCTTTGTCCAGAGAGGTTTAACTTATAGGAGGAGACTTTAGAAAATCCATCCAATTCCTCCAGCAAGGCTGGGATAGTGAGGCTGGGGTCCTCCATATGTAACAGTAGGTCATCAGCATAAGCTGAGAGAGTATAATGCTTTCCCTCTAATTGAATACCTTTCAGGATGGGAGAGCTAACTAGTCTGCATATTAGCAGCTCAAGATAAAAGTTGAAAAGGAGGGGAGAGAGTGGTTAGCCTTGATGGGTCCCCCGTTGAAGGGGGAAGATGTTGGATAAGCAGCCGTTATACCATCCTCGGGCTGTGGGGAAGGAGTACAGGAGTTTGACCCATTTAATAAAATTGGCTGGTACCCCAAAATGATTAAGGGAGGCAAACAGAAACTCCCAGGAGACCCAATCAAATGCTTTTTTGGCATCAAGGGAGACCAGGGCTGCCGCAACCTTGGACTCCCTGATGCCAACATCAAGTGCAAGAGCTTCCTCATGTGGTTCCCTGAGGCCCAACCCGACATAAAGCCCACCTGTTCTTGCCCGATGACTTCTCCCATGTCTGGAGCCAGACGGTTAGCCAGGATTTTAGCCAGAATTTTCACATCCGAATTCTGGAGAGAGATCGGTAGATAATTTCCTGGGTGTAGCTGGTCTTTGCCAGGCTTAGGGATAATGGTTATCAGGGCTTCCAGAATGGTATGGTCTCCCACACCATCCTCAAACCAGGAGTTAAAGACCTCCACTAAAAGTGGTGCTAATTGGGGGAGACAGGCCTTATACAAGATATTGGGGAGGCCATCTGGTCCAGGGGCCTTATGTGTGGGTAGGTTTTTGATGGCTTGTTCCACCTCACTAGCTGAGATTGGGACTCCTAGGTGCACAGTAGATTGAGGGGATAAAGTTGGGAGAACAGTGGAATTTAGGTAATCTGTGATGGATTAGTCAGATGGAGTGGGTGCCTCCTCTGTCAAGTTGAGTCATTGATAATACCTCCTAAAGACTGATACTATCTTTCTGGGATCCAAGACTATATCCTCTTCTGGAGCTGGGCACAAGCCTGGTATAAATTTTGCCACCAGGCTTGTCTGAGCCTAAGGGCAAGAAGCTTGCCAGCACGTTCCCCTGACTCCAGATATTTTCATTTAGTGCAGTACAAAGCAAGTTCGGCTTTCTGGGCCATGACATCTGCAAACTGGGATTGTAAGCGATGCAATTTAGCCCATTCTGAGTCAGGGAGGAGCGGTGAAGGGAGTGTTCAAGCTGATGAATTTCCCCTAATAGAGTATCAAATTGTTTCCTGCTCTTACGAGATTGGGTGGTTGCTATATGAATAAATTTCCTCGAAGGGTACACTTAAGTGCAGCCCAAATGGTACCCACTCTGTCCACCAAACCCTTACTGGTCTCCAGGAAAACAGAAATAAAATTTTGGGTGTGGTTCAGTGAGGAGGGACCTTGTAAGAGCTGGGTATTAAGGTGCCAAAGAAAGTCTCTTCGGATGCCTGACCCTAGTACATATGAGATACTAATTGGGGAGAGTCAGACAATACTCTGGGGTGGATAGCCGCATCTCAGATACCCGGCAGACAAAAGAAACTGGTCAGAAAGTAGTCTATTCAGGATAGGATTTTGTGGGGTGGAGAGAAATAGGTGTATTGCTGCTCCATAGGATTCAAGGTGCGCCAGACATCTATTGTCCCTGTACCAGTCATGAGATCCCTCAGAGCCCGTTGAGCTGGAGATAACCCTACCCTCCTATTGTCTGGGCAGTCTATGTCAGGCTGGGGCACTAGATTCCAGTCTTCTCCTAGGACAGTTAGCATGTCCATACCTCCTCGCCTTGTGGCAACACCAGCACCAAAAACTTGCCTACCCAACTTCTTTGGAAGAAGGAGATATCCTTTCTATAAAGATGGGTCTCCTGCAGGCAGACTATCCTTGCCCCAAGGTGTTGAAGATGGTGTAGGACAGCTAGTCTTTTGCACCTATCTTGGGCCCCTTTGATATTCCAACTAATAAATGTATATGGGCCACTCATGTGGTTTAAAACATGTGGATTTGGGGGAATATACTAAAAACACACAGTCTCTTAAACACCACTTGTTGCCCCATTTTACATAGAACATTGGCCATATCCCATTAGTATGAGACTTTCCCATCCCACCCACCCACCCCAAGATCAAAATGCCAACTGAACAATGAAAGCAGAATAATTCCCATATCCACCAGTACCGCCTACCACCCCATCTATATCTACTAAACCCCAAAATTGCCAACAACATTCAAAAACACAGAAAGATAACAACTCTACCCCAGTTCTAATAACTGTACTACTTACTACACCTTGACAAATGTTGTTCTATCAACTGCCTATAAAAGAAAACATATGCCCAACCCCCCTTCTCCCCCCACCTGCAAACAGCACAGGAACATTAAACTAGTTAAACATACAAATAGTGTCAGTAAACAGGCATTAATATCAGTAGTTTGGCTAGAAATCACCTGGTGTGGTTACCAAGCTCACCTCTAGTAGCCAATAGCGACTAAGGTGGTTACCGAGCCCATAGCTCTAAAAGATAGTTCCCCAAGAACTGCATCAGTTCCAATGAAATCAGCTTTCTCAGTCCATGAGTCCATGTTTATGGTTACCCTTGAAAAAGTCCCTGAAAAGCAGGAGTAGCCTTCAATGAAAATTAACTGTTTCAAGTCATAAGCCCACACTTGTGGTTACCCTGGCTGATTAAAACCTTAGGTCCAACAGAAAGGAGAATTCAGATCTCACTTGCAGCACTAGGCAGTGCTAGCAGTCAAAAAAGAAATATGGTAGTTGCCTTGAGGGTCCGAGCTTGTGGGTGGGGGACTGACAGAATCCACCAGTCCTCTACCATAAATGCAGCATTATAGTGGGCAAGTAGATCCCGGCTAAGATGAAGTCCAGGCCCAAAATAGTCCACTAATGCACAATGGGGCTCATCCAATTAACTGCCCCATGGGGATTCCTCTATAGGTCTAATCCAGGGTGGTTAATAAATGGGTGCTGCCGATAAGGGTTTCAGAGATTGCCCTGTGAAAATCAAGGGGACCATGAAGAAGAGGTCGCATGGGCAGGCCAGTCAGGAGGGGGTGAATAATTTACCTAAGATACGCCTCAGTCCAAGCTAAAAGGGAGAGGTAACCCAGCTCGTCAATAAAAGAACACGAAGTGAGGAAAAGGAGTACTCACTGTGCCTTGTGAAGGTTAGCTTCCAGGAAAAATGAGAGCATTATTAATCAGACAGTCATTTGAAGAGATCTGGCAGAAGAATTTTAAGTCCCGCTGCTGCCTCTGCCGGTGTCTCATAAGAGATCCACTGGTCTGCATGCTTGACTTGTAGGGTAGCAGGGTATAGAACTCTGAAAGGCTTCCCTGCTGTGATTAACTTGGAAACAGTGGGATGTAGCTCCTGCCATTTAGTGCGTACCGACTGTGGGAGATCCTGGGAAATCCGGAACTTATGTCTCTCCCAGCTCAGCTCCTGAATGTCTTTAATTTTAGCCAGAATATGCATTTTGTCCTGAAAATTGAGCAGCTTAAAGATCATGGGCCGAGGAGGGGAACCCGATGGTGAAGGGGGGGGGGCGCAGTGAAAGGTGGGTCCGTTCAATGACGTATGTGGTGTTATTAGGTGAGGAGGCCAGTAAGTTTCTCAAATACTTCTGGATGAATAACACTGGGTTGTTGCCCTCCTGTTTTTCCAGTAGCCCAATGATTATCAAGTTATTGTGCCGACTGCGCCCTTCTAAGTCCTCCAATTTATCCTCAAGGTGCTTTAATCTTTGCCGCATGGCCGTGGTGTCCTGATCCAATTTTCCCCTCCAGTTCTCTAGTGAGGCAATTCTGGCTTCTGAGTCGCCGACTCTGGTAGCAAGGGAGTCGACCGAGGAGTGGATTTTCTGGAGATCTGCTGAAATCGCAGAGATGGTCTCCTATATAGGCTGCATAATTTTGAGAAATCGCTCTTCTGACAACACTGAGCTGCTGAGTTGTGGCTTACTGGAGCTGGCAGGCTGTGGCTTAGGCCTTTTTGCAGCCTTGTCCTTTTCGGGCGTCGGTGGGAGCGAGTGGTGCGGCAGCGCTTTCTTCATCTCCACTTCCATTCTCCGTGCCCCGAATCTTGTACCACGGAATTTCCTAAGGTGGGTTAAGTGAGCCAAGTCATTCACTTGATGCTACAGACTGAGAAAAGTGGAATTTTAACGTGGAAGTGGCGAGGAGAAGTGGAGGTAAGCAGCTCTCTCTCAAGCAGCTGTCACGTGACCTATCATTTTCTTCCTAACCTTCCCGTCACTTCTTTTGAGAACCATAGTGTTTTTCCCTTTGTTTTGATTTGTTTATTTGCTTCACACAGACTTGTTGCCTCTCTGATGGCAGTTTTGATGTTTCCCCATTGTTCCTCCTCCCCTCCTTCTTGCCCGTTTGCTAGTGCTTTTCTGAGACACTCCCATTTTGACAAAGTCAGCCCTCCTAAAGTCCAGTACCCTCACTTTTGCATGGTTTGACTGTATGGCTGTGTTTATCGTGAACCACACTGTTTGGTGGTCACTTGTTCCCAGATGGCTACCCATTTCTAAATTTGAGATCCTCTCTCTGTCCCCATTTGAGAGTACCATGTGTAAGATTGCTCCCTCCCGTGTGGGTTTCAACACTAGCTGTCTGAGGCGTGCTCCATGTAGGGCATTGAGGATGACCCAGCTCTTGGATGTGGCTGCAGCAAAGGTGCTCCAGTTAACATCTGGCATATTCAAGTCCCCCATCAACAATATCCCCCCTTTTTCTGCCATCCTAAGGAGGCCTTCTATCATTTGCTTGTCCATTTCCTCCCCTGAGATGGAGGTCTGTATACAACATCTGTGTGGATTGTGGTGCCATTTCCTGTCTCCAGGGTGATCCACAGTGCCTCATCTCCTCCCTGTTTTCCCTTTAGTTCTGTTGCTTTGATCCCTTACCTTATGTAGAGAGCTATTTCTCTTCCTCTTCTACCCTCCCTGTCCCTCCTGTAGATTGTGTAACCTGGTATGTTGACATTCCAGTCATGGTTCTGTGTGTACCATGTTTCCATGACTGCCACAATATCCAGGTGTCCCTCTTCCATCAAGGCCAGTAGTTCAGGAAGCTTGTTACCCAGACTATGGGCATTGGTACTCATTGGCCTCCATTTTATGATGACCTTGCCGCTTTTAGCCCCATCCCTGTTCTTACTGCCTTTGCCTATTTTTCCATTTACCCCTGCCCTTCTCCCTATCGACTTCTCTGTCTTGGTATTTACCTCACTAACTACCCTGTTTTTTTGGAAGGGGGCTGGGATTTCCCTGCTCCTTTTCAATGCCTCCCCACTTGGCTAGTTTAAATGATTGCCAATGAAGCATTTAAACCTATCACCTAGGATCCTGGTTCCCATCCTGCCCAGATGCAGACCATCGCGCCAGTATAGGCCTGTATTCCTCCAGATTGAACCCCAGTCCCCAATGAAGCCAAAACCCTGAGCTCTGCACCAGTTTTTCAACCATTATTTGAATTCAGAGTTGTGAAGAGAGCCTTGGTAGTTAATTCACCACTACCACTTAATGTGAATGGGTGGGGGGGGGGCACCAGGGGCTCCATCTCCATATCTTGAAGTGAACAAGGTCAGTTCATATACCTTTGCCACTTACTTTTAATCAGGGGATTGGGAAGGGCAACAGGTATACATTACCTGTGTTAGGATGTAAGTCAGTGTAGTTCATGCACTACTTCCTCTTACTTTTTACTAATTTGATGGCAGATAAGGACCGCTAGGCCCATCCAATCTACCCCTATTTCCTTACCTACAGTATCACTGCAGACCCTATTTGATCTCCAGCCCATTCTCCCTTCTCCCCTCCTTTTCTCTATGATTCCCTTATGCCTTCCAATGCATTCTTGAATCCCACCACTGTTTTCACCCCCACCACCTTCACTGGAAGGCTGTTCCACATCTCACCTGAATCTGCCCCCTCCAGCTTCACAGCATGTCCCCTTGTTTTGAGCACCTTTCTTTCTGAAGAGCACTTCCCTCCTGTACCTTATTTACCCCCGTAAGATATTTAAAGGTCTCTGTCATATCCCCCCTCCCTCTTGTATACCAGTATGTACATCTTTAGTTCCTTTAGTCTCTCCTTGTAGGCTTCTGTTGCAGACCATGCACCATTTTAGTTGCCTTCCTCTGGACCACCTCCATTCTATGTCCTTCTGGGGATGTGGCCTACAGAACTGGACACAGCACTCTTGGTGTGTTCTTAACAGTTACCTATACAGAGGCAACACTATCTCCCTCTTTGTATTGGTGATGCCCCTTCCTATGCACTCCAGCATTCCACTAGCCCTCCCTACTATGTTGTTGCACTGCCTGACCACCTTTAGGTCATTAGAGATGATTATCCCCAGGTTTTGTTCCTGCTTGAAGGTCCTCACTACCTATCCACCCATTTTGCACTCCATCCCCAGGATTCCATGCCCTAAGTGCATGACTTAGCACTTTTTCACATTGAAATCCAGCTGCCATGCCCTTCACTATGCCTTGAGTTTTCTCAGGTCTCTGCTTTTCTCCCCCCCCCCAAAATGTCCACTTTATTGCAGATTTTTGGTGCCATCTGCAAAGAGCTGTGGAGGTTGGGGGAAATTGAGTTGACTCTGCATGTTGTGAAGTAACCCTGGAAAGTTCATACACCACTACTACTTACTTACTTGTAATGGAGGTGGGAGAAGGTTAACAGGGGTTTGATCCCCATGTTGTGAAGTGATCTTGTTTAGTTCATGCACCATGGCCCTTTACTTATCATAGGACAGGGTGGAACAACAGGGAGACACTAGCCATGTTGTGTGAACCTTGGTAGTTCAAGCACCACTAACTGTTACATCTAATGGGGGCCAAGGAACAGGGGCTCAATCCCTGAGTCCTGAAATGAGCCAGGGTAGTTCAAGAACCAGCATCATTTCCTTATGATGGGACAGTGGAAGGACAACAGTGACTCAATATCCGTGTTGTGAAGTGAGCCGGGGTTCAAAACTTCATACTGGCAAGCCTCATATCTATTATTGGTAACCTTTAAAAAATAATTGTGAAAGGACAGTTAGTTGAGTACCTTGAGTCAAATAGACTACAGAACAACAGGCCACATGGATTTGTGATGGGTAGATTCTGTCAGACAAATTTGTTTGTGTTTTTTAATTGGGTAGCAAAGACAGTGGGCAAGTGGAATGCAGTAGACGTGTTATAACTGGACTTTAGCAAGGCCTTTGATTCTGTGCCACACAGGAAACTCCTAAAGAAGTTAGAGGACTTAGGTTTAGAGAAGGGGCTCATTACCTGGATTGGGAGCTGGCTAAGGGATAGAAGTCAGAGGGTAGTAGTGAATGGGGTACAGTATGTCAGTAGACAGAGTAGTTACAAGAGGGGTGCCACAGGGTTCTGTGTTAGGTCCAGTTCTATTCAATATTTAAATGAATGACCCTGAGAAAGGAATGCATAGCAACATGTTTTGCAGATGACAGGATGATCTGTTAAAGAGTGGATAGTGAGGAAGGGAGTAGGAAAATGCAAGAGGACAGACACTGGCGAGGTGGTCAAAAATCTGGCAGCTGAAATTTAATGTAAATGTAACCCTCCCTCCGGCTCATGTCTAGGGGCTTGATGATAATTATACCAGAGAAGGGCACAAGCCAAGTATCCATACCAGGAAGCAGTAAAAACAGAATTTGCTCAGCCTACCTGAAACGTTGAAAGAAAGAATTTCAGGAGCTGCTCACCTCAGCAGATGTATCCCAGGTAAAAGAAAAAGCAGCAAGGCACAGGCAGGTAGGGAACTGAGGCTGTCTAGGGGGCAAACTGGTTAGATACACATGGCTTAAAAGAACAGGACCACACTGAATTCAAAGAATAAGAAATAATTAATTTGCAAAAACGTAAGTGCAACAACTCTATGGAACTTGAAGCAGCCAGAAACAGGCACTAGGTTGAACTTATTTAATACTTCAGTAGCACAAGGCTGCGGCACAAACGTTGGCCTAGGCAGGACTGATGAATGGGTTCCACTTAATACTGAGCTGGGAGGCTTAGAAACTCGAGCAGCAAACTAGGCCTCCAAACCAGGGCTCTCCAAAACTCTGCCCCCAGACCAAAACTAGACAAAAATAAACCTGCTGCTCCAAACTTCAGCGCTTGGCCCTCCAAAAACAAAACAGAGAGATATTCCCACACAGCCAGCTCTCAAAAGGCACTCAGGCCTACCTGCTGTATCGGGCCTATGCCAGGGCCTACCCCAGTCTTGGACCTAGAAAAACATTTAAAAAGTGGGCCCAGGATTCTTTCTCCCAGCAGGCTACCTAAAAGAGGATGGCATGCCACAGGGGTATGGCCTCCTGGTGCTGCCACCACGGAACAGGCCACGTCATGACACTGCCACTGCCATAGCACTCCCACCACCTTTTCACTCACAGCACGAGGCCCCAGACCAGCCATGATGCTGTGGAGCACAAGGTGGGTCAGACATCCAAAATCTTCCAAGCCTTGGCTCCCCTCTTAAACATGGGGTCCCATCCCACTGGTTGCATTCCTTGACAAACCACCCAACAAAAATATGAGCGCTTCCATACAATGCAGAGCTTAGGCTGCACTCTTGGGCTGGGTATTGAACCCCGGCCCCAGTTATAAACAGTCTCCAGCTGGCCTCCCTGAACCTGCCACAATCTCCGTGTTTTATCCCTCGGGGCAGACAAAAACCACACCCAAATACAGTCACCAGCCCCCTTCCTATTCCTCAAAAAGGAGCAAAAGAGAGGAGAGAGAAAAAGAGAGAGAGAGAGAGAGAGAGACAGAGACAGAGAGAGGGGAAGGGTAACTATAGCAATCCCCAAAACAGTGGGGAATTACCTAAAGAAGTTTAAAATGATGCATACTGGAAAAAGAAATCCATGTATGGATAAGAGGGCTACAAACTGCCAAGTCCACAGAAAAGAAACTTCGGGGTTAATATAAGCAATAACCTTAAAACGTATATTAAGTGCAACAGGGTATACAGTAAAGCTACAAAGATGTTGGCTTGTATGCAGTAAGTGGAGGATTTGAAAGGAGGAGCACAGACGTGATATTATCATTATATCCGCCTCTAGGTAGATACCATCTATAGTACTGTACACAGTTTTGGAATCCTCATTTAAAGATAGGAATAGACTGGAGGTGGTACAATGCAGGGTAACTCCTAAAATCATTAATGGACAGCAAGGAAAATCCAATTAGGAAGGACTGGCTGACCCGTGAACACATACACCTTGGAAGACAGAAATAAAAGGGGACACATGATTGAATCTTACAAATTCCTAAGGGGAATACACATGGTTAATGGTGGGGTTCTGTTCACCAGAAATGACAACAGTGACCCAGGGACATGAGTGGAGACCAGTAGGGTAAAGTTCAAATGGTATCTCTGAAAGTATTACTTTACAGAAAGGGTTGTGAAAAAATGAAATGGATTACCAAGGGAGCTTAATGAAGCTGAATCTATTAATAGTTATAAGAAAGGATGGGATAAACACAGGATTCGTTGTCTCTAGTTTGGGAAATAAGATATGTGAAAGCAGGGGTGTAGAAAATTTATTGGAACTAGAAAAGAAGAGAATCGAAATGTAAATAGTCTATACATTCAGTAATACTAGAAGAAGTGATCTTAGTATAGTTAGAAATTCTTGGGCAGACTGTCTGGACATTGAGTCTTTATCTACCATTATGTTTTCTATGTTTTTATGCACCACTGCCCCTTACTTATAATGGGGGTTGGGGCCACCAGGGAGATCAATTCCTGAGTTGTGAAGCGAGCCTGGTAGTTCGTGTACCACTGTTACTTACCTACAATGGTGATGGAGGAAGGGCAACAAGGGCTTGTTCCCCATGTTGTGAAGTGAGCTGTGGTAATTTATGTACCACTGCCGGAAAATTGTGTCTCAATCCTCATGCTGTAATGTTAGCCTGGGTAACTCATGCATCACTGCTAGTTACTTATAATGGAGAAAGTGTGGAGGCAGCAGGGGCTCGATCCCGATACTAGATCTACAAATTATGAATGTACTGTTATGTCTAATTCACTACACTCTGTAAACCCCCTACCCCAGGGCACATCTGGAATCGAGCAGTACTCTGCTCAGTATGCCTTCCTGGTAAATCTCTTAAATAAATAAATAAATTAGGAAGTAAGTCAGGGTTGTTTATGCACCACTGCCCGTTACTTATAATGGGGGCAGGGAAAAACAGGGCTTCGATTCCTGTGTTGTGAAGTGAGCCAAGGTAATTCTTTAACCACTTACACTTACTTATAATGGGAACAGGGTAGAGGGAAACAGGGTCTTGATCCCTGAGTTGTGAAGGGAGCAGGTATAGTTCATGCATAACTGCCCCTTACTTATAATGTGGGTGGAGAAAAATGGGTTTAATTCCTGTGTTGTTAAGTGAGCCAGGGTACTTCATTCACCATTTACACTTATTTATAATGAGGATAGGGGAGAGGGAAACAGAGTCTTGATCCCTGAGTTGTGAAGTAAGTAGGGGTAGTTTATGCACCACTGTCCCTTACTTATAACGGGGAGGGGCAACAGTGCCTGGTAAGCCCTGAGGCAAGGTAGTATCTTCCAAGTGTAATGCCCCAAAGTTGGGGGCACTACAGAAATAGGAGGCAATGCAGAAAATAGGGTTTGCAGGTGCCCAGGGTGCCCGTTGTTTTTGTGGGCTGGCAGGGCACAGCCAAAAGGGGCCCCTAAGGTTAAGTTCTCTTCCCTCGCTATAGTTAGGAACACAAGTGAAAAATAGGAAAGGTGCCCAGAGCACAAAATAAATGTAGAAAAACAGAATTTTATGCGGCAAAAGCAAACAATGGCCTTAGCTGAATGCTGTGCTGAACTGCTCATGCACAGCATTCTACTCCAACCATTCTGGAATCAGCATTCCCTGAGGGCTTGCCCGCATGCCTGTTCTGCCTCCAGCTAATGAAGCTGTCCTGTTACTGTGTGGTGTGGTCTGTCGAGGGCACCTGAAGAAAGTAAAGTCCTGTTGTGTGGTCCGCAGTGCCATTGGGCACCAGAAATGTAGAAGAAACTGTCCCACTGTGCGCTCACAGGACTTGGTGCCCTGTTGTTAATTTTTTTAAAATTCTAAAATCGTTTTCCTGGTCCCTCAATGGTGGCATTGCCAGAGCCACATCTTCAGAGGGAGAGATCGTAAGTCAGCATTGGAAAGTCCCAAAACGCCCCTGACGCTAGCTGAGCTGCCTGAGGACATCCTCCCACTGCCTGCAAGCTCCACCTCCCAATCCAGCCTCCTCACATCCCGGTCTGGTGTGGGTAAATCAATGGGTAAGTCAGGGCAGCACCTGCTTCATGCTGTCTGCTAGAGAGAGAGAGAGAGAGAGAGAGAGAGAGAGAGAGAGAGAGAGAGAGAGAGACACTGTGGTCTGTATTTTAATTGTTTAAACTGTTTGTGTTAGGCACACAGAAAAGCGGCTGAGCGCCATGGGGAGAACGGGCCAGAAGGACCCTGTGATAAATATTTATAAGTGGATTGGGCTAGCGACACCCATGGGGAGGGACTAACACAGGAAGGCCGTACAAGAGGCCAGAAATATTCATTAGTGGGGCTGGGACTAAGGAGGGACAAAGGGACAGAGTGGCAGCAAGGCCCCAGTTAGGCCTAGATCTTAAAGGGGCTCAACCAAATTTAGGCCCACAGTATTTAGAAAGGCCCTGTCCAAAGGGATCAGTGTGTTTAAAGGGGCACAGCTAAAGTAAACCCAGTATAAAAGAGGGCACTCCAGGCCCAGTACAGTTAGGGCATCCAGGCCCAAAGTAATTAGGGCACTCGAGGCCCAGTACAGTTAGGGCATCCAGGCCCAAAGTAGTTAGGGCAGCCAGACCCAGTGTATTTAGGGCATCCAGGCCCAGTAACTGGGGTATTCTCATTGAAGTGCTCAGGGGTAGCCAGATCCTAGTAAAGACAGACCCCAAGAGGGAAAAAGGTCCAACCAAGGGGTGCTTAGCACACAATGTACTATAAACTATCAGCTACTGTACTGTTTCTACAAACTGTTTATTCCTTAAGCATCTAAAGTGTTGTGTTGATTGCAAAAAGCACCGAGACTGTATTGTGACACAAAAGGATTGTGGTAATTTACCCCTGTAAATGAACAATTGCTCCAGATTGTTGTAATTTGCCCCTGCTCCAGGCAGATTGCCCCTGCAAGTGAACAACTGCCCTGGATCCCCGGATTGTTGCAATTTGCCCCTGCTCCAGGCAAATTGCCCAGGCAATTAGTAAGTTCCAGTGTACGGTGATGGTAGAAGTACCAGTGTTTGGTGTGAAGTCTGTAGACTCAGTCTTCAGCCACCATCAACTCTTCACCTCAGCAGTCTTCAGCCAGCAGAAAACTTCAGCATCTTCTTGCCTTATCGTCCGCCGTAAGCCAAAATCAATGTCCCTTGGAGAGTCATGACTAGTGGTTCCTGGTAAGCTTGGAAATGAAATGACTGGAAGAAGCCTTGTCCATCACTCCAAGATGCCTGCCCAAAGTCGAGGCCATCAAGGCTAATGTGTGTCCTTGTCCGCTGTTTTTTTATTTTGTTCTGAACCTTGTGGAATTCAGATCTTCATCTTCCAGCTTTTCTTCCTGCTTGTTCCATCCTGCATAACCTGTGCAATCTTCTGGGAAACAGCTCAAGTTTGGTGGTTCTCCAAGTGGAACTGTCACTGAAGCAGCTCAGTAGTTGGTGTCTTCAACCTTAGCAATCCTCTGCGTGGATTCTTTGCCAAGTCCTGTGCTTCATCTTTGGCAGCCCTGTTTGAGGGTTGGCGCCAGGAAAACCGCAGAAGTTTCTTCATCCTCGGCAGCCCTGGTCGAGGGTTGGTGCCGGAGAGGCAGCAGCAGATTCTTCTCTTGTGGCAATCCTGCAGGTGGATTCCTTGCCACATTCCGTGTTCTTCATCCTTGGAACAGCTTAGCCCAGTTCAGTCAGTTTGTGCTCTGATATTCCAGCAACTCTGGAGAGTGAGTTGGCCAAAGACTAAGGTCTGTTTACAAATCTCTCCATTTCTCTTGCAATACTGTGTTGTACTGTTATACTGTGTATTTTCATTTCTTACTGTGACAAGGTACCTTTGTAAATGAGCGTATGGCTCAAAGGTTTTCCAAACTGTTGTTTAAATAAATAAATAAATAACTTCTGAAAGGTTCCACTGGTAAGCTTGGCACCAGGCAGGAGTTTCCTTTTCCATTTACTCCTACTTCTCAGCTGTGCACAAAGACGATGGAAAATCTAAATCTTATAGACTTTGAAAGTGTTATACTGTCTGATGGTTATTGTACACTGTACACTTGTTGTATATTGTGATAAAGTAATATAAGTTTATACCCCCTTGGTGCGTAGGCCTCCTAGCAAAATATTATAGAGTCGTAGAGTATCTTAGAGTGGCCATAAGCCAAGCTGCACCTATAGAGTCATAAGAAAAGTAGAGTAAGTAGAGCATTGTTTATTGCTTCTAAGGTTTGGTCCCCTTCCTTCGCTTGTGACTGTGTCTGCCTCTCCTGTATATAAATAAAAGCCCGTCAGGCATCAGACTTCCAGATTGTCTCCTGACTCTCCTTAAAGAGTGTTTCCTTTCACCCAACCTTATTTGAACCACAGTGTTATCTCACCAGTCCACCTGCTTGAGGCGATGCTGAGTATGCAGCTGGGACAGGCAATCTTTGTGGTCAGCACCCAGTTGATAAGATCACCACACAAGGTCAGAAAAAAGGGTAGTTACTGTGGAAGCTTGGTAGAATCCAATGAGATCTGGGGTCACGTGATGGCTGCCTGAGCGAGAGCATCTGCCTACCCTCGCTCCCCGACAACGTATCGTTTTTAGCAATTAACGGCTTTTCTCAGCAATCATAAGAGCCGGCTTTTGTTTCAACTACTGTTGTTTAGGGTTGGCAAAGATCGGGAGAAGGCAAATGGAGGCCTAGATGCGGAAAGCACCGCTGTGCCACACGCCTCCGTCAACTCCAGAGAAGGAAAAGGCCCCCAAGAGGCCCAAATCGCAAACAGCGATGTTGAGTAGTTCCCCCGTGCCCGACATAGGGCTTACGGAGGAGCGTTTCTTGAAGAGGATACAGCGCTACCAAAACACCATCACATGTATCTCAGAGGAGGTCCACACTATCAAAAACAACTTGGAGGCACTTAACTTGCAGATGGGAGATGCTGAAGTTCGCATCACTTCTTTGGAGAAAGGTAGAGACAAAATCAACCTGGAGAATGCAACTTTGAGGCAAAGAATCTGGAAGGTGGAGGATAAAATTGAGGACCTGGAGGGGCGCAGTCGGCGCAATAATTTAATAATATTTGGGCTACCGGAGAAGGAAGAAGGCAGCAATCCTATAGCTTTTGTGCAAAAGCTCTGTGAGCGAGTAGCTGGCTCCTCCCCAAATGGCACCAGCTATGTGGTCGAAAGAGCGCATCGTTCCCTGTGCCCTCCTCCCCAACCAGGCTCTCCCCCTCGGCCTCTAGTGTTTAAACTCCTTAATTACTTGGATAAACAGCACATTTTGGTTAAAGTCAAGGAAGTTGATGCAATACAATGGGAAGGCCGAAAGCTGCGCATATCGCAGGACCTACCCCAGTCTGTTCGTCTGAAAAGACGAGAATTTCATCCGATTGTGTCTAAAATTATTGCAGCTGGCAAGGCATTTCAAATGCGATATCCCACAATTCTACAGGTGAAACATAATGAGAAATGGCTTAGTTTTGAAACCCCAATAAAAGCCACAGAGGAACTAAGCAACCTTTTTCCTGATCTTTTTAAATGAGCTAGGGCTCAGAAATGGATAGAAGTGAAACACCTGTGTGCGATGTTGCGATGGTGCAGTATAATCTAAACTGTGTCAACATCAATACTTCACTCTGGAATAAAATGTGATCTTCCTCCATTTCCCTTTTCTACAACTCAGAAAACCATTTACCCTGAGGAACACTTTGCTGTCTAGTCCAAGTGTACTTCATTCTTTTATTTGTGGGACAACAAATTTAATCTATGTGCTCAGGACTTTGAGCTGCAGAACACCGGAAAATAGTATATGAACTATGTCTGGAAAATTTATTTTTTTTGATAGCCTGTCAAAAAAGAAAAGCAGTTTGCGGAAGGAAAAGGCAGTCGTATTTCCTTTTATTTCTCTGTTATAGCTTATTTTCTCTGGGGTCCTAAATGCACGCAGAGATTTAATGAGTGCTTCTTTGGTTATTGTTCAGTGGCATCTATGAAGGGGTAACATTTCAAGTTTACACTATACTGGGGACAGATATAATTGTGTCTCAGTTTCTTTTGGTAGCTTGTAATGACATAATACAATGTGGTTTAAACCAGGGGGATTAAAAGTCCTTTTTCCCGGTCGGGGAGGAGGGAGGGTGGGCCCCCAAATGGCAGTCAGAAGGAGGTTTCACGTGCCCTTATATATCTTAGGAGGTCGGTTATTAGAACCGGGTCGGGTAAGATTTGTAAATAGTTAAATTGGAGGTTAAAATGAGAATTTGTGTGTTTTGGGATAGGAATGGATGGAGTTTTTTTTCGATGAATGGGCCTTTCTGTGTAAGGGTCTTGTTATATGGTTTCAACTTTAAACTGGCCCCTTGGATGGGTTTGGAGGGTGGGGGGAATCTGCGCTACTTATGGGAACTCAGTTTGACTCTGAACAATAGAGAGCAGTATAAGCAGATGGACGGTTGTTCCAATAATTTTTCTTTGTCTTATAATGCAACCTTGTTAGGATATAAGTGGCTCCTATAACTTTATTAGTTGGAATATCAAGGAGGCTCAAAGCAAAAATAAACGAATTATGATTCTAAGGCACCTATCCCTGCTCCATTTGGGAACTGCTTGTTTACAGGAGACACATCTTCTAAGAGATAAAATCTCACTGTTCAAAAAAAGCTGGGTAGGGCAAGTTTTTGGAGCTGGCAACTCCACCAAACGTAATGGTACCATAATATTAATAGCTAAAACAGTGCCTTTTGTCATGGGCAAGGAATGGTGGGACCCGGAGGGGCGATATATCATAGTACAAGGTCGTTTGGGTGCATCTCCAATAATGCTGGCCTCAATATATGGCCCTAACACAGACTGTCCCTCGTTTTTTATCCGATTACTGCCACTGCTAGTCTCTAACCCCCCCCCCCAACGTTTATTGGTGGGGACTGGAATTTAGTCCCTAATCCAGAGATAGATCGCACTGGTAGTAGGAGAGTGGGGCTATCACCAGTGCAGAGAGCTTTGAGTGATATTCTCTCCGGTGTGGGGGTGGTGGATGTATGGAGGGTCCTCAACCCATTGGAGAGGCAATACACCTATTACTCCCCTCCACACGCCACCTCCTCCCGGATCAATTTTTGGCTAATGAATTCATTTGCCCTCCCAGGAGTGATGGAGGCATCTATCCTTCCAAGGGTACTCTCGGACCACTCCCCCGTACAGGTGACCTATATGTCATATACAAAAGATAGGGAGGGATACAGGTGGTGCCTCAATACCCGATTATTAAAATGTCCCAAGACATCAAAACATATTCAAGATTTTATAGCTAATTTCCTTAAATGGAATCTAGGAACAGTTGAAAGAATGGACACAGTTTGGGCCGCTCTGAAGTGTGTGGTTTGAGGTGAATTCATATGCATATCGGCCACACGGGCCCGAGCGGACAGGCGTGCCTTAGATTCGTTAATAAAAGAAATTCAGCAATTAGAAGGCCAATTAAGTCATAAATCCTCAATGCAGGAATGGGCAAAGCTTCAGCAACTGAGGTCCAATTATTATGATTTAATGGCACAAAAAGCTGAGCTAGCTATTCATCGCACTAAATTGAAATACCTAGAAGCAGGGGAGAAAGCAGGGAAGCTCCTTGCCTTAAGACTAAAACAGGTGGAAATGTCCAAATTTATTCCCGTGTTGAAATCACCCATAACGGGAGACCTGGTCTCTCACCCCAAAGAAATTGTTGGAATCCTCGGTAGGTATTATGAGTCCCTATACTCTATAATGGACTCAGAGGTAGCGATGAAGCAAGAAGTCGCAGACTACCTGGCTACAGTTGATCTCCTGAGGATCGCTCCCCAAGAGGCAGAGAACCTAGGGGCATTGGTCACATTAACGGAGGTAGAGCAGGCTATTAGCCAGCTACACTTGGATAAAGCTCCGGGGCCAGATGGGTTGCCCAATAATTTTTATAAGATTTGCCTCCCTCAATTAGCTTCCCTCTTAAAAGATGTTTTCAATTTTTGGTTCCAGGAAGGAATAAAAAGATTCATGTTTTTTAATGACATGGATCACATTGATCCCGAAGCCGGATAGGGATTTATCATGTCCGGGAAGTTACCGACCTATATTGCTGATTAACTCCGATGTTAAAAATTCTAGCCAAAATTCTGGCATACCGTCTAGCTTCAGCACTCGGACAGATTATTGGACGAGAGCAGGTTGGTTTTATGCAGGGGCGATTCTCGGCAGATCATATGAGAAAGATAATGTACTTAATAGAGGTATCGAGGGGTGCTAAGGCCCCGTCAGCTTTAGTATCACTCGGTGCAGAAAAAGCCTTTGACCGGGTGTCCTGGCTTTTTTTGTTCACATCCCTTCATGAGTTTGGACTACCCAACAGTTTTATACAATGGGTTAGAATACTCTACTCTTCTCCCAGTGCTAGAGTGCTGGGTAACGGATACCTTTCAGATCCATTTACCTTACAGAGAGGCACCCGTCAGGGTTGCCTGCTCTCCCCGCTTCTTTTCAATTGTTATCTTGAGCCTTTAATATGAAGGTTAGTCTCGTCCCCATTAATAAGCGTAGTCCAGATCCAGGAAGAGAGATATCTAGTTTCAGCATACGCTGATGACCTCCTAATACACACTGAGAATCCTAAGGATTCGATCCCAGCTTTACTGGAGGAAATAAATCAATTTTCCTTAGTATCAGGGTGTAAATTAAACCTTGATAAAGCAAAAGTCTTTCCACTAAACTATCTCTGTGACAAAAGTATATGTTCCACTGTGGGCCTTACATGGGAACCTAAGGTTCTATCTTATCTTGGGATTAAAATTTCCAGAAGTGTTCCATCAATGATCAATCTCAACCTAACAAACCTTATACGGGTAATGAAGACTGATCTGGAGAGATGGAATGCCCTTCCATTATCACTCTGGGGCAGAGTTAATATATTGAAAATGAATATATTACCAAGGCTACTATTCCCTTTGAACATGCTAGGTATTGTTCTCCCAAAATCCTGGTTTCTGCACATCTAGAGAATGTGTAATGGATTTTTGTGGCGGGGCAAGGCTGTGAGAAGAGCCTACCTTAAATTAACAGCACCAAAATTCAAAGGTGACCTTGCACTACCATCCTTGTTCTTGTATCATGGGGCCCAACACTTAAGTAGAATAGCTTATTAGCTAATAGAGGAAAACCCAAGGGCAGATTTATCCTATACACCAATATGGCTTGATATTGAGCACAATTTAGCCCAGAGTGTGTCAATTACTTTACATGCTATGGCATTTATGAAGCCCTTGTGTCTACCTAGTCAACTTAAAACATTCCCAATGGCCTGGTCACTTAAAGCTTTCCAGCAAATGCAAACACAGTTTTCAGAAAAGTGGTACGCATCCAGGGCTCAACCACTATCTAATAACTGGCACTTTCAAATTGGGAAGAGGCCTATCCTACCCTCCTTTCTTCCGCAACTTGGATACTGTATAGTGGATGATCTCCTCCAGGATGCAGACCTGGCCCCATTTAATGTACTACAGTATAGATATCAGCTAAAACCTCAAGATTTCTTCAAATATCTACAAATCAAAATGGCTATTCGGGCATTTATAGGAAGGCAAGAATGGGTGCCATGGCTGTCCGTTGGCCTTTTAAAGGCTCTCCAGGGAGCAGGACAACCTCACTTGGTCTCTAGAATTTATAAGCACCTCCAGGTTCTAGATACTTCTCTCCCTAGAGGTGTGTGTTATTATTGGGTACAAATGCTGTCACTCCCTGAAGATCCTGCCTGTTGGGAAAAAGTATGGAAGGGAATCTATAAATACATCAAGCAGGAAAAACTTAGATTGATTCAATTTAATATTTTACATAATATCTATTATACCCCGGGAAGGCTTTCTAGGACAAGTCTGGTATCCTCCCCGCTATGTCCTTGAGGTTGCCAGGCACCAGGGTCTCTATACCACATGCTATGGCAATGTCCACTAATACAGAAATTTTGGGAGGCTATACGAAGGGTCTTGGACCCAATTCTGGGACTGGATGCCCTATTTATCCCAGAAAGCTGTGTGTTGGCAATATTTCCCCGGGGGACTCCCCAGACACGTATAGCACATATAGCACTGATCTCAACCACAACAACGCTGGTCATATTAAGACATTGGAAGGAGAAGTCCCCTCCTGCTGTCATGGAGTGGTATCAAGAAATCTTACTGGCAATCCAAGTGGAGAGGCACATATCGAATCTGCGACATACTTATCACAGATTCGTAAGGGTTTGGGAGCCACTCTTATCCTTGCTAACGTTAGTGAAATTCTAAACATAGGCATAGACATTGTTAAATGTAGCTGCTCGTATCAATAATTTTTACTTTGTATCTAGGGAGTAGTCATATATTCTTGGTGATTATTGTATCTTGATGAGTGCAGGTTGGGGAGGGAGGGGGAGGGTTATTATAACTGTGTTCAACTGTCTGGTCTGTACATCACCTAATGTATGATTAAAACTTTAATAAAGTATACTGAATGAAAAAAAAAGAATCCAATGAGATCTGACTGGAGGCTGTGTCACTAAGGGCCAGGAAACAAGGGAACTGATGGGGAAACTTATCAAGGTCTGGTGAGTCCTGAGAGTAGGGAATAACTCCCAGGGCAGGAAAAGAGTGACAGTGATGGAATCTAACAGCCACTTAAGGAAGCCACTGGGGAGTCTGAAGTAGAAGACCCCTGTGTTGGTTGGTTGTAGGAATTAGCTTGCCAGCACCTGATAAAGAACAAGCATACATCACTCAAGAAAATTTGAAGAAGTCAGGAATTGAGAGGGGACCTGTTTAATCATCCTGTTCTGGGAATGTTCTTGTGAGTTCCAACACTAGATGATCCAGCACCTGATGCCCAACATTAAATAGTCCAATACCTGAGGCCCAGCACCAACTAATTCAGTGCCTGAAGTTCAGCATCAATTGATCCAGTGCCTTAGAACCAGTACCAATTGATCCAGTGCCTCAGGTCCAGCAGCAGATGATCCTGCAGTCCAGTACCAAGTGATTCAGCACCTGATGATCCAGTGACTAAGGTCCAGCACCAGTAGATCTAGCTCATAATTTCTAATCAAGTAATAATACCCAATGTCCAGGACTGAGTTATCCATAGCACCTGACATCCAACACCAAGTAATTCAGTGTCCAAGATCCAGGACTGAGTTCTCCAGGCACCTGAGATCCTGTACCAAATGGTTCAGCACCCAGGATCCAGGACTAAGTTATCTAGAGCACCTGAGGTCCAGTACCAAGTGATTCAGTACCTGATGATCCAGTGACTAAGGTCCAGCACCAGTAGATCTAGCTCATAATTTCTAATCAAGTAATAATACCCAATGTCCAGGACTGAGTTATCCAGTGCACCTGACATCTAACACCAAGTAATTCAGTGTCCAAGGTCCAGAACTGAGTTCTCCAGGCACCTGTTATCCTGTACCAAATGGTTCAGCACCCAGGATCCAGGACTGAGTTATCTAGAGCACCTGAGGTCCAGTACCAAGTGATTCAGCACCCTAGGTCCAGGAGTGTGTTATTCAGAGTACCTGAGGTCCAGTACCAAGCAATTCAGTGCCAAGATCCAGGACTGAGTTATCCAGAGCACCTGAGATCTAGCATGAAGTGATCCTGCACTCAAGGACCAGCACCAGGTTATCCAGCCATTGAGGTTTGGCTCTGTGGGCAAAAGTCAACCATCCTGCCCTTCTGAACAGACCAGTGACCAAATTACACTGCACTTCAACTATTTGTGTATATGGGGTGAGCACAGAACTTGGGAACAAATACTAGTAATATGCTTATCTACGCACTAGATAATTTATAATTGCAAGCTAATAATATAAATGCAGTACATGATTTGTAGATCCAACAATGTCACTATTGACTTAGAGTATTTAAGTTTGCATGTTGAACCAATTTTACTTAGAGCGCTAAGGCTAATGCTTTGCTGCAATTTTTTAATTATTTGCAGCTGTTTTTTAAAGTTCTTACTATTGTAATAATTCCAATTCTTTTGCATTTCAGCTTGCCTTCTACATCTTCTTGCAGCACCACTCTTTTGATGGGTATACTGTCAAGGGAAATCTGTGCTTTACATTTACTTACAATTGGGTTAGTTATAGACAGGATCCCTATAGCTCTGAAATGATCCCAGCAGCTCATAAAAGAATAATGATTTTAATATGCTGTGAAGGGCACACTTTATGGTCATATTTCTGAAATGAGCCAGTTTACATTGTGGTTTGTACTGTAGTTTTAGGACAGTAGAAGGCTAAAGCCCATGAGAATTGTCCCCACTACTCAGTGGATGCAACTTCCAGAGTTACAGCCATGAAGAAAGGAATCCAGCCTCTTTTTAAAATCTAAGAAATTCAGTGATTGAACTACATCCCCATACTCTAATGGATCCATGTATAAATGCATACTTCCTCAGATCAGTTCTTGGGGTACTTTCCAGTAGTTGTCGTCCATGCCCTCTCAAATCATGTGGACAATACTTATATTTAAGACCAAGTTCAGTCATTAAATCCTTGTCATCCAACAGATTATAAAGACAGAGTAGATCCCCCCATTTCTTCTTAGACTTAGTGTCCATAAACCCAGATCTTTTATTCTATTGTCATATGTCATAGATTTTAACCTCAGAATTAGTTTGAATTTACACTACTCTCTCTCTCCAAGAGCTCAACATCCTTCTTTAGGAAAGGGCTTCAAGACTAGAACAGAAGTTGAGATGAGGTCTTATACATGATTTGTACAGTGGCATTAGTACAGTTTCAGATTTACTGAAAAAGGATCTCCTGACACAGTTAATAAGATTGTTGGTGTGACTACACATTTAATTACATTGGGTACTACTCTTAAGATACAGTGACTCCTGCAAGTCTGCCACTTACTCATAATGGTGGAACTAAATAGAAACAGAGCACCAATAGCTCTGACGTGAGCTCAGTAACTCATAAAACACTGTCATTTATCAATAATGTTGGGGCTCAGTTTATGGCCAGGGTGCCAATAGTTCTAGTGTGAGCTCAGTATGTCATACAACACTGGCATGTACTTATAATTGGTGGAAGTTGGCTCAGTTAATGTATAGTATCTCTGTAAAGTAGCTCTGAATAAGTCCCAGTAACTCATAAAACATTGCCATTTACATATAATAGTGAGGGGGCTTAGTTATAGACAGGGTTCAAAGAACTGAAGTGAGTCAAGTAACTAATAAAATACTGCTATTTACATATAATGGGGAGGTGCTTAGGTATGCAATAAGACAAGGCAGGCTATTGGTAGTTACATGATAAATATACACCCAGGTCTGTTATGAGGCACAAAGCACTTATGCCGAGTGCCTTCAGCACTTGGAAGTGCAGTTATCACATAATTGCCCAAACCCTGACACGTCTTATTGTGCTTATAAAATGGGGAACTGAGAAATCTTGCAAAAAATGCCAATTTTTTTTTATTTTAAAGGGACACTGTCAACTGTTTTGTATCATACTGTTTCTAGTTGAAAACCCACATTTTACAATTGCATACCTTTTAAAAAATTCATTGGTGTTGCTGGTGGCCATACCTCTCAACTGCTATGAATTTCGCGTAGCGCTATGATTTCTACACTCAAATTTACCTTTGCTCTGCAAAAATTTACTGCTGTTCTCAATAATGTTAAAGCTATTTCTGGGCACACAAACTATTAAATCACTAGTCTAATGTGATAGAAACATTCCTTACCACTAACTATATGGGGCCCACTATTTGTAGACAAATGGTTCTTTAAAGTAAGAAAGTGCTGCACATGCTGGCAATTTACTATGAATTTTGAAAGCTACTGCTATGATTTTTAATGCTGAGAAGTTGAGAGGTATGCTGGTGTCTTATTCTGCCTCCTTACTTAGTACAACTGAAATGCATAATAATTGTGTAATTATACCCAACCATGTTTTGTTTCAGATCCTTGACCTACTCATATTGCACACTCCCTGATCAGTAGGAACACCTCCAAACACTGCAACCACTTATGGTGCATTAGTATCTTCCACTCCCACTACAACTTGAGAGGGCAGACTGTTGGGGGTGTTCCGAAGTCCAGGAAAGATGCAGTGGGAGTTGATTAGAAAAATGTAAACAAAGACATTTGGTGTGGTACAATCAGTACGGTGGGGCAGTCTGTTTTTCACTTTTGAAAAGAAAAAAAGAATCAGAGTCAAGCTACCAGTTACATCAACACATTCTTTCAAATGTGCACAATCACAAAATGTGTTTATTATGTTGATTGAGCACATGTGCAAGAAACATATTGTGGCAGCTTGCTGCAAAAGCAGGTTGTGGAGGTGCGGCACTGTTGTGGCCAGTGCCCCCACAGCCTTTGGAGGCTTGGCCCACTTTTCCCAATGGGGTGGCACGCTGCTGCTGACACTAGTTCAGTCAGCGTGCCATAACCTTGAAAGGTTTCAGCCGCTGCAATCAAGGGCTGCCTCGTCATTGCAGCGTAAGCCATTTCGCTGCAATGAGAGAGTGACCCGTCATTGCTGGGCAGAACCTTGCTACTGTGATATTGTTTCTGAACATGGCGGCAGCTTGCCACCATGTTCACAAACAATATTAAGCACCCCCACTGTGGAGGGGGGTGCCCAATCCCCCTCAGCAGCATGTGCCCCCACCACAGTGTTTGTTTGCCGATGGGGGCCCAATCCCTGTTGGCTTCAGTGCCCATGACATTCATGTTGCCAATGGGGGAGCCCACTCTCCATTGGCATTATGTCCCCCCTTCCAGTTTCATTTGCCAACGAGGGAGTCCACTCCCCATCAGCATAATCCTACCCCGAAACACACAGTACAGTTGTGCAAGGGGGTGCCCAATCTCCCTCGGCTCTTGCACCTCCCATTTTGTGCCGACGGGGGTACCCAATCCCCCATCGGCTAGAGCTGCCCCTCCAAAACACTCTGTTGGCACCTTGGGAGCTCACCCCAGCGTGCCAAATGTCCTTGTAAAAAAAAAAAAAAGTTCCGTGATTTTTTTTAAACCTGAAAAAAGAAAACTGTCCCTCACCATCTCCCTGCTCCTCCCACAACCCACACCCACCCTCTGCGCACCCTGCCTTCCCACACCCCCCTCACCCCATGCTTACCTGCAGAGTCTGGCGCAATGATCTTCGGTGGACTGGGAACACGTCTGCACTCTTCAAAGCTGACTGTGAACTGAGGAAATGCCGGTAACTTTTTTGCATATCTCAAGCATTTTTTGGAATTTTGGCACCAAATTTTCAACATGGGGTTATTGGGCCCCCTCCTCATGAATTCAGCCACTGTCATGGCATTAATTGGTCCTGAAAGGTGATTTTGCGGTCACTGCGTGGAATCACCTTTCGGGACTGATTAACAAAATAACAGTGCCAGTGTTCATGAGGTGGGCTCTCAAAAAGTCTATGTTGCAAATCTGGTGGGAAAAATCCCAAAAATGACTGTTTTATGAGCGTGCATTGCGCAGTTGCTATGCATGCTCGTAACTTCGCCAATTTGCAATATTTTCACTCCAGATTTTCAACACTGCTATTTTTATGCACCTCCTTATGCATAGTATAGCTGTCATTTTTCACATCCTGGCCAAAATGTGTTTTCACAGTTCTGGCTCAGAATGGTGTGGTTGCTGTGGGAAATCAGTGTTCAGGACACATTAAGAAAATCACAATGACACTGTTCATGAGCAGAGGTCCTAAAATGCCTATGTTGAACATTTTGGGACGAAAGTCCATAAAATGAGTGTGTTACTAGCATGCGTTGCGCAGGTTCCATGCACGCTCATAACTTGCAACTTTGCAATATTTTTACTCCAAATTTTCAACATTGCCATTTTTCCACACCCCCTTATGAACAGTGCAGCTGTCATTTTTCA
Organism: Neoceratodus forsteri; assembly: GCA_016271365.2. Classification (NCBI taxonomy): domain Eukaryota; kingdom Metazoa; phylum Chordata; order Ceratodontiformes; family Ceratodontidae; genus Neoceratodus; species Neoceratodus forsteri. The sequence goes on from CM028137.1 coordinate 519,782,387, forward strand.
CATCCTGGCCAAAATGTGTTTTCGCACTTCTGGCGCAGAATAGCGTGGGCGCTGTGGGAAATCAGTGTTTGGGATGCATTACAAAAATCACAGTGACACTGTTCAGGAGCAGAGGTCCTAAAATGCCTATGTTGAAAATTTTGTGATGAAATTCCATAAAATGACTGTGTTACGAGCGTGTGTTGTGCAGTTTCCACGCACTCTTGTAACTTCGCGAATTAGTAATATTTTCACACCAGACTTTCAACACTTGCATTTTTTCACACCTCCTTATGTACAGTACAGCTGTCATTTTTCACATCCTGGCCAAAATGTATTTTTATGTTTCCGGCGCAGAATACCGCAGTCTCTTTCAGAAATCAGTGTTTGGGACAGATTAGGATCGAGCGAGTGAGAGAGGGAGAATGACCGAGCTCAACTGAGCTCTGTCAGGACTGCTGCAGATTTCTTTGTGGGCAGAAAAAGGCACCAATGCAGGCAGGAGCCCAGTACAAAAGGGCAGCCTGCAGTGCCAGGAGAAACAGGACGAGTGGGTGAGAGAGGGGGAGTGAGCGAGCTCAACGGAGCTCTATCATGACTGCTGCGGATTTCTTTGTGGGCAGAAAAATGCAGCAATGTAGGCACTAGGCAGAAGCCCAGTACAAAAGGGTAGCCTGCAGCACCGGCAGAAACAGAACAAGCAAGTGAGAGAGGAGGAGTGAGCTAGCTCAATGGAGCTCTGTCGGGACTGCTGCAGATTTCTTTGTGGGCAGAAAAAGACTCAACAGAGGCAGGAGCCCAGTACAAAAGGGCAGCCTGCAGCACCAGGAGAAACAGAATGAGTGAATGAGAGAGAGGGGGAGTGAGCGATGTCAACAGAGCTCTGTCGGGACAGCTGCGTATTTCTTTGTGGGCAGAAAAAGGTGCCAACGCAGGCAGGAGCCCAGTACAAAAGGGCAGTCCGCAGCGCCAGGAGAAACAGAATGAGCGAGTGAGAGACGGGGAGTGAGCGAGCTCAATGTAGCAAAGCAATCAACATTCGGCATTGACAAATGCTTGTTAAACTAGAGACAGATTGAGGCGGTGTGGGGGCAGTGTGCCTTTAAAACAAGTATTTTCTTTTGTTAAAAGTGACTAGTAAAAAGTAGTCTGGTCCCACCTGTCTATCTGTCTTTCTATATATTCAGCAGATGGAATGTTTGCTTATCATGGAATGCAGGAAATCTATTGGCAGAATGATCATCTCTCCCCTCACAAGCATACACAACAGAAGGCCTCAGTAAAACCAGGGAGACTTTTTTATCTGGACAGTATTAAGCAGAAATGATTTAACTGATATGCAGGTAAGGACAGGAAGGAGATTTTTGATGGTCAGGAAAGAAGATCATAACGTTTAGTTATGAGTAGTACTTCATGTTTTCTTAATTGGTACATGTGTGTATAAAGGGGATTATAAAGCTAAAGAACATTTAATTATTTTTTAATGTTTTGAGGGGGCTTCATTCTTAAGGTCTAGTTGACTTTTTAGTGAGAGTAAAGGTGGTGACCATGTTTGTAATGGCAGTCAGGAATTTTTTACATTAGTGGTGTGTCCTGATTACCAGCACTTTTTTAATATGTGGTACTGTAGTACTCAGACATTGCACAGCTGCTGACCAATCAGGGAGCAGTAATTCCCTATCAATCTTATAATTATAGAGAGGGTCCCAAAAGTTTTGAAGTGGGTCCAGTAGCTCACTGTGGCAAAGTCCTCTCTTGAACTGTATGTATAAAATAGAGGATTGTGTATTGGCATCCCCACACAGCAAGCCTGTGCCTGAACTGAGAGCTTTCCATGGAAACCAGAAACTTCATGAGTAAAGCTCAAGAACCTCTGGTTGTCATGGAAACCACGAGATTCAGATATAGGCTCGTCTGTATATTGATGCTCATACACAATCTATTATAGAGTAATGGCATCCATATTCAGTCGTAAAATAAGGCACATGAGGCTCTGTAGAGTTTCTTACATTGATTGATTTATTTTTACACACCAAAGCAGTACCTAGGGCATAGAAACCCAGGAGTTGAGTATACAATAGGAGGGGGTACTGATGGTCACTAAGCAGAAAAGAGACCTCGGGGTTATAATATCTGATGACACCACAGTGGCAGAGCAAAGTGACAAGACAGTAACCAGGGCCAGTGGGATGTTGGGTTGCATAGGGAGAGATATTTCAAGCAGGAGGAGGGAGGTGATGTTTTAATAGTAATAATAATAATCTTTATTTGTAGAATGCCTTTCAAATTGCCAAGGCGCTTTAATATACAAATTAGATAAAACAATAAAAACAGGATAAAACAATAAAAGCATAGTACAGATATGAATAGAATCAATTTGGGTAGGCTTGGCACCACAAATGGGTTTTCAGGGACTGCTTGAAACCCCCCATGGTTATGCACTCCTGTAGTTGATGGGATAGAGAATTTCACAGGGCTGGAACCACATACATAAATGCATGGGCCACCAATAACTTTAAGGATACCCTTGGAATCTCTAGCAACCCCTTGTCACCGAGCTGAGCAGTCACCTGGGACAGTGGGGGACAGGAGCTCTTTCAGGTAGTTCGGGCCCTGTCCATGTAGGGCTTTATAAGTCAGAAGCCCAATCTTGAAGGTGATCCAACCTGCATAGGCAGCCAGTGCAGTTCATGCAGCACCAGTGTGATGTGACACACCTGAGGAGTCCCTGTCAACAACTGGGCTGCAGTGTTCTGCACCAGCTGCAAGTGGCAGATATCAATCCCTGGCAGCCCTAGATAAAGGGAGTTGCAGTAATTGAGGTGCAAGGTCACAAAGGCGTGGATCAGCATAGGAAGAACGCTAGCTGGAACCAGGTGCTTGACCCTGGCGATGTTCCTCAGGTGATAAAAGGAAGACTTGATGACTGCCGACACCTGAGATTGCAGTGTCAGCCCATTGTCAAGAATCACTCCCGGGTCCCGCACCCGTTCAGAGGCAAGAAGCTTGGAGGCCCCCAAGTAAAGCCCAGTATGCTGACCAGCCCCCAGCCCCTCTATCCGGTGATCTGGATCCACAACCATCACCTCAGTCTTTCCCGAGTTCAACTTCAGCCAGCTGGAATTCATCCAGTCCTGGATTTCAGTGAGGCAGTTGTTAAATACTGAAAGTGCACTATCCTGGTCAGGTGCGAAAGACATGTAGAGCTGAGTATCATCAGCATAGCAGTGAAACCTCAGCCCATACCATATTACAATGTCTCAGAGGGGCAGCATGTACACCGCAAACAACATGGGGGACAACACCGAGCCCTGAGGGATCCCACATGGCAGAGAGAATGGGTCGGAGGAAAAAATCCCCGACACCACCCTCTGCATTCTGCCAGTGAGGAAGGACTTAAACCAACTGAGAATTGTACCAGACAGGCCACAGATAAACCTCAGGTGCTCGAGTAGCACCCCATGGTCCATGGTGTCAAATGCTGAGGAGAGATCAAGAAGTACCAAGATTGAGCAGTGCTTCTGATCTCTCACCATCAAGAGATCATTGAGCAGCCGAACCAGCATTGTCTCGGTACTATGCCTCTTACGAAAACCAGATTGGAGAGGTTCATAGAGGTCATGGATGGTCAAATGGTTCTCCAGCTACAGCACCACAACCTTCTGTATACATCATTAGTGAAATCCCACCTGGAGTACCGTGTCTAGTTCTGGAAGTCATATCCCAGAGAGGTCATAGAAAAGGTGGAGGCAGTCCAAAGTAGGACAACTTGGGGTCAAGGAAGGGGCATTGCAACACCTGCAGCTGCTGCAGAATGCTGAGGCCAGGCTGCAGACTGACTTCTGGAGGTCCTGCCAAGTGTCACGTGTCCTGCGTTAACTGCATTGGCTGCTGGTGAAGTGGCATGTCTCCGTCAAAGTGGGTCTCCTTACTGTACATAGAAGGCCCTTAATGGGTTGGGCCTGGGTTACCTGTCAGAGCTCCTGCATCCTCACGTTTCTATTTACCATATCTGCTCCTCTGAGGAAGGCCTCCTGGTAGTCCCAAGGACAAGATTAAAATCATTGGGGACCAGGCATTTGAGGTGACAACCCTGGTCCTATGGAATTCTTTGTCTAGGACTTTGAGGGAGGCCCCCTCAGTGGAGGTCTTTACATGGGGTCTGAAAACTTTTCTGTTTATGCAAGCATTTGGAGATTAAATGAATATATCAGCTATATATATTCAGATTCTGATTTATGGATATTTTAACTGCATTGTATAGTGTTGAGAGTGCTTAGTATTTATGTACTTTATGTATCTTATTATTTTCTGTAATGGCACCCTAGCATCCAAGGAAGGGTGCCACAAACAAATTGTATTTATTCATTTATTTGATGTACCAGGAAGGTGGACTGGATCAAAGATCCTTTTTCAGACAAGTCTGGGGAGAGGGGAACAACAATAGATACACAATACAATATTACAGAGAAACATCATGTCAGAAATATGTTCAAAGTATATACAATATTTACATAAGTATGACTGTAAGTAGATGAGCAGATGAAAACTAAAGTTAAAACAATAATGTGTTAACTAAACAACCACACATTGATAATCCCTTTAAGTGGCCTTTAACAATTTTTTTAACCACATGTGTTTTTGAGTGAACACCTATCCCCTGTTAAATAAGATCATTTAATAGTCCGAGACCATAAAAGGTTAGTGAACATTCGGCCACCTTAGTTCTGATCTGACTTTCTTGGTACTGTTTTGTTGAAGATAAACGCAATAATTTGCTAACATTCACTTGTGTTAACCTATCATTTAAAATGTTAGGAGTTTCTGACTTTAAGACCTTATGAAGAAATGTTAATGTTGAATAGTGAATTCTATGTTCAAGAGACAAGATTTCAAACTTTTGATATAAATCATAATGATGTTCTCATTTGTTTTGGTTAGTAGCAAACCTAATAATGTTATTAGATGTAACCATGCACTTTTGAAGTGGTGTGTTTGGTAAATTGTACAACAAAGTAGAATTGTATTCTAGGGCTGGAAGGAGCACCTGGTTTACTGAAGTTTGTTGAACAGGCAATATTTATTTTTTATTTTCTGTTTTTTATTTTATTAGGAAGTTCGGAATTACAACCTTTGAGTCAGAGACTCCTTTACAAAGGCTCCATGTCAGTTAACAGAGACTAGACAATAACAAACATTGATAACAAAAAAATGGGAGGAAAGGTGGAAATGATAGAGGGGAGGGTAGAAGGAGGGGGAGAGCTGATCAGAGACCATATTTTGAGTTAGTGATTGCAGGAGAAACTGGGGGGGGGCAGAGTAGGAGTTGAGAAGAAGGGAGACAGTAGGCAGGACAGAGTCCATTGTCAGGCTACAGAGACATTATGGGCAGTTACAGGAGTGAGTGACGAGAAGGTGAGCATGGAGGAGGGACTTAAATAGGACAAGCTTAGTTGCCTGGAAATGTGGGAAGGGAGGGCATTTAACCACATGGAGGCACAGTAGGTGAGAGAGCATCGACTAAGCAAGATTTTATGTTGTGGCTCTACGTGGATGGGCTTGAAGGAGCTCCTAGTGGTCCTTGTAGGTAGAGTATTATTGCATGAATGTGGAGAGGCTGAGAGCAGTGAACCCCAAGGAAATATTTTTGGCCGGAAGACACATGTGGTATTGAAGCCGATCTCTGAAATCCAGCCAATTAGTTTGGGTATAGAGGGTGCAAGTGTGGGTAGTCCTTGGGCATCCTAGAGAGAGGCAGCAGGCTTTATTAAGGGTCACTTTAACTCTATGGAGTGCCGAGTTTTCTGTAGCCCCATATATGGTAATGCCATAGTCTAGAATTGATAGAACGGAGGAGGAGGAGGAGATGGCGAGTTGGAGGGCTTCTGGGGGAGGCAGTTCCGGTGTCGGTATAGGAGGCCTATGCGGGAGTTGAGGGTGGAACATAGGTGATGTATATGGTCGTGGAGAGTGAGGGCAGGGTCGAATATGATTCCCAGGTATTTGAAAGTGTGGACTTGTTCGAGAGAGAGTGCGAGGGAGGTGTTGATGCACACAGGGGTGATTTTAAGTTTGTTTTGGTGGTGAGCGAAGAGCATGACCTCGGATTTTTTCTGATTGAGCACTAGTTTGTCTTCTGCAAACCAGGACTCAGTCTCTGTGAAGGCAGTTTGGAGGGAGAGTTCTGATTGGGCCGGGCTGGAGTGGGCTGCATAGAGGACAGCGTCATCTACGTATCGGAGGATTTTTCCAGAGCAGGCTTTTGGGAGTGAGTTAAGGGAAAGACTGAAGAGGAGGGGACCTAAAATGGAGCCTTGTGGGACTCCAGAGAGAGCTAGGAGTGATTTAGACAGGGCAGAGTGGATTTTCACTTTCTGGGTGCGGTTTGACAGATAGTCGGTGAACCAGGCTATGGGTTCTTGTGACAGGCCAAGGTGTGAGAGACTGGAGAGTAGGAGTGGGTCATTTACGGTATCAAAAGCCTTGGACAGATCTAGGAATACCGCTCCAGCCAGTCTGCCATTGTCAAGGGCAAAGTGAATATAACTGGAGAAGTCCAATAGGGTGGTGGTAGTACTGTGGCCCCTCCTGAAGCCATGTTGTTCAGGAAAGCAGGTTGTGTTAGAGGTGCTGAGTGACTTGGTGGCCACTATGTGCTCAAGGGCCTTGGAGAGAGGGGGAAGGATAGATATCGGCCGGTAGTTGCTAGGGGTAAGGCGGTCACCAGATTTGTGAATGGGGGTGATGTGGGCCATCCTCCACAACATGGGGAACTTACCCAGGTGGAGAGAAAGGTTGAGAAGTGAGGTTAGGGGGGAGATGACCTCGTCAAGAGTCAGGCACAGGAGTCGAAGGTCGAGAGTGTCATTCTTAAACTATTATTATTAAACTATTTTTGTTCCTGTAAAGGCAACCCAACTTGCAATTAATGTCTTTTAGTTTCCTTTGTAACATGCTCTTGAAAAGACAATATATCAACAAGCGTTACTCCAAGATAATTAAAACTAGTCACCTGCTCCAAACCCTGACCATTCTTCCCTAGTATAGCCATATTATTTCCTTCTAGTCTTTTCTTGGTTTCAAACACCATCGTTTTTTGTTTTTTTTCATATAGTAATAGTTTATTTTCTGTAAACCAATTTTGTAAGGCATAGTACATTTGTCAAATTTTAGATTCTAGGTCTGCTCCTGTCCTCCCAGTACAGTAAAGTACTGTATTGTCTGCATACATTATGGTTGAAACTTCCTTGCAGATTTCCAGTAAGTCATTTACAAATATTGAGAACAGGAGTGAACCCAGAACCAAGCCTTGTGGGACCCCAGTATATATTGTCCTCATAGCTGATTTTACGGGTCCAATTTTGACTAATTGTCTTCTGTGAGATAAAAAATGTCTAAACCAATCCAATGTATAATTTCCCACTCCTATATTTTTGAGTTAAATGTTTTATTAATTTTCATAGATAAAAACAAATACAAAGAGAAAAAGGAAAAATGAACATACATAATGTAGTTGATACAGTAAGCAATTCTAGCAAATTATTAACAGTATCATTCATGGATAAATTGTAGGTAGACATAAAATATCACAGTACTAGTATATGTGTGGTACTACAGTCTTAGAAACCATAAATGATTCATATCTCATAGTTTGGACAAGGTAAGTGCCGAAGCACTGGTAGGGATGGCAGAGATAATTTGGGGTGTGTAAGTTACACCACTTACCTCACTGCTCTGTGGCTTATGGTCCGGACCAGGTAGGAGGTACCATTGCTTAGTTTAGACAGGGCTTCGACGTTCAGAAAGTAGTACCTTCCAGTGGTCAGTGTGGCCACATTCTGAAATTGGAAAAGAAAAGAGTACCACAAAGTAACAAGAAATTTGATAAATAAGATACATGGCTTACAATACGTGACTGAATGTGAAATCATATGCAAACTAAAGTGTCCTAATGACAACTATTTACACAACTGCTATAACCATAACTTTGCAGAAAGACATAATAACGGTGGCGGCACCTAAAACAAACAAACACAAAAAAGACTTGCTGTTGAAAGAGAGGTCAGTAAGTCATTTCTGGTTCATTAACAAGAAAACAAAAGGTTCTGACTATATGCTTCACCCTATACCCGCTCTGGGGTCTAGGTATGCCATGTATGGGGCCCAGCACAGATGTAACTTATCCCTTTGTCCTAAGGATACATGGGAGCGCCTGTCTAATTCATATAGGGTTGTAAGAGAGGATATAATATCTGTCAAGGAGGGTATAGTTGGGCTTCTCCAGTTATGTAGAATAGAACATTTTACCTGCATGCACAGTAGCATTAGCCATCTAAAGTGGAGAGGGGGAAGAAGTGGGGTAGTGAGCTGCAGTCCAAGCAGCATCAAGGGGGCCAAAGGTAAGATTTTATGACCTAAGATCCTACTTGCTAGTTGTGCTACACCAAGCCAAATAGATGACATCAGAAGGCATTCCCCCAGTATATGACCTAAATCTCCTCCTGGCTGGAGACATCTCCAGCATTTGTCATGTGGGAGGACCTTAGCCTTACAGAGTACTACGGGGGTTCTATACCAAAAATGTATGATTTTATTTTGGATCAGTCTACTGTGGGTGTCTCTGTAGGCAGTATGGGCTGTATTCCAACATTTTTTCCACTGGCTATCAGAGGATTTGAATGTGCAAGGCCACCTCCCATCTAGCTTTAAGTGGGGATGCTGGATTAGGTAAAGTGTTTCTCAGCGAAGTGTAAATAGCTCCAGCTGCTCTTCTTTTTTGTAGGGCCCAATTTTGAATAGAAGATACTTCAGTTGCTCGGAGTTTACCGTGAGTTATAATTGGTGTAACTGTGTCCCTTAACTGTAGATAACGCCAGAAGTCTGAATTAAGCAGAGACCAGTAATCTTGCATTTATCAAAAGGTCACAATTGTCTTAGTGTTGGGGAGCAAAAGATCACTGAGAAAATGTATACCTTTATTATACCAGGACTGCCAGTATACCGGGCGGCCACCTATTTGTATATGAGAGTTGTGCCATAGAGGGGTGTGAGACGGGAGGCGTGGATGTTTTTTAAGCTCCTTATGAACCACTTTCCAGTAGTGGACAGAGGGGGATATAATGGGATGCTTCCAGAGAGTATGACTTTTGGGGGACCATAGTAAGGAGGCTAACAGGGATGTATGGCCAAGCATTTGTTCTATTTTTTGCTACTGAGGGGAACTAGTGGAAGTGGGCTGAAACCATTTTAAAGTCTGGGAACATTGATGTGCCAATTTATAGCCTTCCATCCATGGGTGTCCCCACCCCCCTGTCTCCAATGTGCCCTGACAGCATTTAGGCTAAAATGGGGATGAGAGGGGCCCCAGAGGAAAAAGCCTACCATCCTGTCCAATTTTTAGTACCAGTGTTGAGGAAGAAGGAGGGGGATGTGAGAGAGGATATAGAACATTTTTGGTGCCATGGACATTTTAAAAGCTGTGATTTTCCCAGCCATGGTGAGGTTCAGGCAGGTCCAGCGCTCCAGCTCCCTTTTGCATTCAGATATCAAAGGGTTTAGGTTATTGTCCCACCATTTGTCAATGTTGGCACCTATATTGACCCCCAGGTAAGTAATAATGTCTTGGGACCATTTGAGGACCATCTGGGGGATACATCCCATATGACAGGCTGAGTTAATAATAATAATAAACCTCATTTTTAAGTGCCTTTCAAATACCAAGGTGCTTTACAATAATAAAACATGATTCCATAAAATAACAATTTCAATAATATATGGTACAGCAATTACAAATACCAACAATTCACTGGTAAGCCTGACCCCACAAAAAAGTTTTAAGTGCCTGTTTAAAAACTCCATGATCACGCACTCCCAAAGCTGATGGGGTACAGAGTTCCAGAGGGTAGGGGCCGCAAACATAAATGGATGGGCCCCGGAAGATTTAAAAGTCACCCTCGGAACCTCCAGCAACCCCTCATCAGCCTAACGAAGCTGTCGCGCAGAGTTGTAGAGAATCAGAAGCTCTTTCAAGTAATCAGGACCAAGTCCATGTAGGGCTTTTTAAGTCAGTAAACCAACTTTAAAGGTGCTCTGCCACTGAATTGGCAGCCAGTGCAGATCGTGCAACACAGGGGTAATATGCAAACCCCGAGATGCCCAGGTCAACAAGTGAGCTGCTGCATTCTGCACTAGCTGCAAGCAGCAGATATCAACCCCAGGAAGCCCTAAGTAAAGGGAGTTGCAATAGTCAAGGCACAAGGTCACAAAGGCGTGGACCAACACAGGCAGATCGCTGGACAGAACAAGGTGTTTGACCCTGGCAATGTTCCTAAGATGATAAAAGGCAGACATGACAACTGCTGACACCTGATATCGAAGGGTCAGCCCATCATCAAGTACCACTCCCAGGTCGCGCACCCGTTCGGAGGTTAGAATCTGGGAGCCCCCCAAAAATAGTTCAGAGGGCAGACCAGTCCTCAACCCCTCTAACCTGTGACCTGGTTCCACAGTCATAACCTCAGTCTTTCCCGTGTTCAACTTTAGCCAGCTCAAATTCATCCAATCCTGGATTTCAGCTAGGCAGTTATTAAATACTGAGAGTGCACTAATCTGGTCGGGAGCAAAAGACAGGTAGAGCTGGGTATCATCAGCATAGCAGTGAAACCTCAGCCCATACCGTCTTACAATGTCTTCAAGGGGCAGCATATACACTGCAAACAACATGGGGGCAGCACCGAGCCCTGAGGAGTCCCACAAGACAGAGGGAGTGAGTCAGAAGAAAAAATCTCCGACACAACTCTCTGTGTTCTGTCCGAGAGGAAAGATGTAAATCACTTGAGGATCATACTTGTCAGACCACAGATGAACCTCAGGCACTTGAGCAGTACCCCATGGTCCACAGTGTCAAAAGCTGAGGAGAGATCAAGGAGTACCAGAATGGAACAGTTTCTCTGATCTCTCACCATCAGGAGATCATTGAGCACCTGAACCAGAGCAGTCTCAGTGCTATGCCTCTTTCGGAAACCAGACTGGAGAGGTTCGTAGATATTATGGATGGTCAAATGGTTCTTCAGTTGAATTGCCAGTACTTTCTCAATAACCTTCCTTATAAAGGGAAGGTTCGAGATAGGTCTGCAGTTAACTAGAACGTCCGGGTCCAACAAAGCTTTCTTCAGAGGTGTGTCACCATCGCCTCCTTCAGGGAGCTTGGAAACTCACCCGATTCCAAGGAGCACCAGACTATCTGTGCCAGGACCAGGCCAATGATATCACAACAACCCAAAATCAGGGAAGATGGGCCAGGATCCAAACCACAGCACATAGGGTGCATCCCCTGGACAATCCGCATAATATCCCCGAACTCCGGCAGGTCAAAGGTACTCCAGGAAGTATGAGGTATAGTGACCGGGAACTGACCAACAGTGTCCCCCATAGAATGAGTCAAGAGGATCTCCGACCTGATGTCAGCCACCTTATTCACAAAAATTCGAGCAAGCACATCACACTCCATTTTGAAAAGGCTCGATGGAGTTGCAGACAGGCTGGGTTGCACAACATGTCCACAGTTCAGAACAGCTGAGCTGGTCGATTCTGGGCGACAGAAATCTCCCTGGACAGGAAACCTGCCTTCTTACATGAGATTGCTGATTGGTAGGCCTGGTAATGCTCTACCAATCTAAGATGGTCAACCTCCAGGGCGGATTTCCACCAAGGACATTCTAACCTTCATTCTAATCGTTGCAACTCCCTCAAAGACCCATCAAACCAAGGGGCCCAAGGGCGAAGTGGGAGAAGATGAACACGGACAGGAGCAATCAGGTCCAGAGCCAAGGAGATGGCCTTATTATAGGCTAAATCCAAAGGCTCTGGACTTGAACTGGCAACAGAAAACTCAGAGAGGTCAATCACTGCAGCCAGGTCTTCAGGGCTCAAGTCCTGTAAAGGGCGGTAACTGACCATCTCCAAAGGGGAAGACCACAGAGGGAGAATTTCAGTTTTTGTTTGATTGACTTTCAGGCCAGAGATGTCTGTGAACAGATCTAAGAGGGATAGCAATGGGGGGAATGGAAGCACTGACATCTGCCAGAGTCACCAGCAGATCATCTGCGTACATTAGGGTTGTGAAAAAGGAGTCTCCCAGTTGAGTCCCTTTAATATTTTCAGCTTGACGGATGGCGGAGGCTAGGGGTTCTACTACCAGGACAAATAATAAAGGGGAAAGAGGACAGCCTTGTCTGATGCCTCTATGAAGTGGGAAGGGATCGGATAGTGAGGAGTTGGTTCTCTTTCAGGCTTGTGGGGATGTGTATAAGGCCTGAATGTTAGCCAAAAACTGTGGTCCAAAGCCAAAATGGTCCAGTACAGTATGCAAGTAATCCCACTCAACAGAATCAAATGACTTTTCAAAATCAAGTGCTAAGGCGGCTGACGGGGTATTAAGTTGCTTGGCTATGTAAATAAGGTTAAGAAGGGTTCAGGTATGATCAGTGCTGTATCGGCCTGGAATGAAACCCACTTGGGAGGGGTGGATCAGTGAAGGGAGAAGGGGGTTTAATCTATTAGCCAAAGCCTTAGAAAAAACCTTACTATCTGAATTTATTAAGGAAATAGGGTGATTGCTGGAGGGGGCAGTAGGATCCTTACCTTTCTTAGGTAATTCAGTTATGGTGGCTTCTCTGAGAGAGAGAGTGGCAACACTCTTTTGTCCTTGGATTCAGAAAACATTTGGCCTAGGATGAGAGTGATCGTTGGAGCCATGGCTTGTAAAAATTCCACAGGGAATCCATCCCCTTCAGGTGCCTTTCCCGGTTTTAAAGCTAATAGGGCAGTTGTTATTTCCTGGGCACTGAAGGGGACATCTAGTCTATCCCTTTGGCCATGTGACATTTTAGGGAGGGTTAATTTGTCCAGAAATGCTCGGGTATCTGAACGTGCTTCAGGACGGGATGAGGTATAAAGTTGGGCATAGAAGTTAGTCATGATCTTATTTACCTCAGGTGCCTTATTTTTTATCGTTCCCAACACCGGGTCTTTTAGACTAGTGATAAACCTAGCAGCCTGTTGCTTTCTGATCTGGTAAGCAAGAATTTTCCCGCCTTTGTCTCCTCCCTCCCAGTAAGTGTGCCGGACTCTCAGCATGGCTAGATCTGCCTTCCTGGACAGGAGTTCATTTGTCTTGAGTCTGAAGGTTAGGACCTGTCTGCCTAGATGGGATTGAAGGGTGGGGCGTGAGCAGGCCGTTAAGGCTTGCTCAGCTAAAACAAGCTCTCCTTCTAGTCTGGTCAGTTCTTTTTCTCTTTCTTTTCTTCTGTTAGCGGCATACCCTATAATTTTCCTCCTCATTGTACCCTTGTATGTTTCCCAAGTGTTCTGTGCTGAGATGTCTGAGATAGGATTCTCGAGTAGGAAGAGCTCAGCTTTGGATTTAGCCCAGCATAAGAAGTTTTTGTCTGCATGGAGGGGGTCAAGCCTCAAGGAGGGGGATCTAGGAGTGGGGTCACCCCAGGCTATAAGCAGATGGACTGGGGCATGGTCCGAAATGACTGTGGGGAAAATACTTGAGGTGGTTACTGAATGGGTTAAATTTTGTGAAATCAATCAAAAATCTAGTCTGCTGAAGGAGCCATGAACTCTAGATTGAAATGTGTAGTCCGATTCTTTGGGGTGAGTGAGCCGCCAAATATTCACCAATTGGTATTCTAAGCATAGGTTGTGGACAGCTTGGGACCCCCGGTTGTGAGTTTCTTTACTCAAGTCACTTCTGTCCAATATAGGGATCAAAGTAAGGTTAAAATCTCCTCCGGCTATAATAGGGGTATCTGGAGCAATCATGGCCTCTATCCTAGCAGTTAGGTCGACAAAGAAAAGAGGATTGTTCTCGTCTGGGGCATATATATGTTTACCAGAAGGATATTGCCATTCGGAGTAGCAACTTGAGCTATAACCCAGTGACCCTGAGGGTCAGATACACTATGTAATATATTCCATGACAGAGCCTTATGGAACAGAATAGCTACACCTCTCTTTTTTGTAGGGGCACCTGCATGGATCTCCTGCCCCACCCAATCTCTTAACAGTTGTGCATGATCATGTCTGGTTAGTTTTGTCTCCTGCAGGAAGGTGACCTGGGCCTTCAATCTCTTCAAGTGTGTAAGCACTTTTTTCCATTTCACCAGAGTGTTTAGACCCCTAACATTCCATGTTATGAAGGATATTTCATCCATAGTCCAGGGGTTTATGGAAAATGAGGAAATTTGCGCTCAAAACAATTGAAGAGCTCCAGGGGTCAAAAGTACCAGATAAGATTGGACATAAATCCCACATATCCAAGAGTACTAATATTTTAAACAGATTCTTCCAGCAATATACAATGTGGTGAATTAGAATTAGCAGAGAAATTGCAGCATACGTGCATGAAAAAACAGCAGTAAGATTAACATAAAACCAGAAACACTAAAACTATTTACATATAGTGTGCTAATATGCTCATTGGTAGCAGTTGGTTCATGGAGCAAGGAATATCTATCCCTTTTCGGCTCCATCTGGCTGTCCATTGGGGGAGGAGGGGATAGATGAAAGAAAATGCTCCACTGAATTAGGCAACTCTAAGAAGGAAACACATAGAGAGCATGATGCCAGCTCTGCACTGGTCTGGCCAGACCTGGGGAGGGGGAATGTCAAAAGAAAAGAAATTCATAGGATGCACCTTTACTGGTATCTGGTCCGACATATAGAACTACCGGATGGGCTTCAAAGCCTTTGGGAATGGCTGCTCAATTGATCGGACTAATAGTGATGGCATTTTGTTCCGCATGAGATGTCAACCGTCCCTTATATTAAGTCCAGCTGTTCTCCTGGATACTGCTTACCTGCATAAGGGAGGGGGAAGGGTTCCCACTACAGGAATCCTTTCCAAATGGGGTGCAATAGAATTGGAGAGGGGCATCTGCATGGGAGGTAGGTTATAAAACCACATTCCTCCTCATTGCTGCTATTTACATCAAATAAATAGAATCCCCCTGCCTGCCCCTTTTCCTTCTGTGGACTCCCTTCTAATCAAAATCCCTCTACCTCACTCCATTCCAATTGATATCGCTGGGTCTTACTGTCCACCTGGTACTCCTCTGAGTGGCATTATTGACCATCTTGGCAACCTGAGGTCACACACGGAGGGCCGGGAACTTCATATCCTTGGGGATTTCAACCTGAACTGGCTAGGCAGTGCAGCCTCCAAATCGCGTCAACAAATAAATGCCCTAAACCTGTCCCAGAAAATAGTGGAACCCACTCATCTAAACCTTAAATCAAACAAGCACACACTACTGGATTGGGCTTTAACTACCCACCCCTATCGGATCTGTAAAGCTGGCCTTCTACCCGACTCCCTTAGTGATCACCATATGATTTTTATCGTAGGAAAAATCTTCTTCTATTTACCCCACCCGTGTGCTTCAAAACAGAACCTATAAGTCTCTTAACTGACTGCTCTCCTAAGTGACCTCTCTAGTATTGATTGGTCTTTCATCCCTAGGGCAACCTCTACAGATGATGCCTAGACTTTCTCTATAAATTCCCTCATGCATCTGGGACCGACATACACCCTAAGAAGATCCCGGGTAAGAGGTTCCCACTACCATGGGTAACCTCTACCCCTCATGGAACTCCTTCAGTACCAGAGACCGTGCCTGGAAATCTTTTAAGGCCACAGGTGATCAAACAGCTCAGCTACACTACCGGTCGCTAAGCGCCTGTACAAGACACATCGACAGGCTAAATCTAATTACTAAAACTGCTTTCAACAACAACTTCTCCCACCCCGCTCATTTCTGAAGTCTATTAAATCCCTCCTCTCCCACCTGCCCAACCCCTACTCCCACTCTAAACATTGCGGTAATTCCATTACTGATCCTAGCCTGCTGCCTGGAGTTTAACTCCTACTTTTCCTCCCTTGTTTCTTCCTTCCGCCTCCTTCATCCCTATCCCTTGTCCACTCCCCCTTCTGTACCTACCTCGCCACCTTCTGCCTCCGCCAAGTCTCATCTAGCCAGGTACTAAAATACTGCAGGTGCTTGACCCATCAAAGGGAAAATGTCCATTGGGCCTTGATTCAAGATGCTTCTGCTCTCTGACCTGCCATAGCATACCCACTAGCACTGCTCTTTAACTTGTCTTTTAAACTCAGGCGGTCCCCAACTCATGGAAACAAGCCACTGTCGTTCCACTACCTAAAGGAGGGACCTCTCCTCTCCATCAACTATCGTCCCATATCCCTGCTCCCTGCCCTAGCAAAGATTCAAGAGCGACTCGTTCTCTCTCAGCTCTATCATTATCTCGATTCTATATCCTTTACCCCTTCCAGGCCGGTTTCAGGAGAAATCACTCCACCACCACCTCCTTCTTCGTCTTACTAATGCAATCCTCACAGGAATGGATAAAGGAGATTAACAGCTGCCATTTTCATTGACTAGCGAAGGCTTTGGCACAGATCTCCCATCCCTTGCTGCTGGCTAAACTTACCCAAGCAGGACTGTCAAAAACGCAGTTGACTGGTTCTGCACCCTACCTGGCTGACAGGGTCCCAATCAGTCCGCATTGGCTCGGCCAGATCCACCTCACTCCCTGTCACCAGTGGTGTCCCCCAAGGGTCTGTACTCGGCCAGCTGCTGTTCTCTATCTTTCTTAATGACCTGCCTGCTGCCTGCCTACAAACATCTATCCACATGTATGCTGACAACACGGTGCTGTTCGCCTCTGGCACATCCTCTAGTGCAGTGACAGCCTGCCTACAGCAGGATTTCTATTCCATCCAACGTTGGTTCACCTTAAACTAGCTGCACCTAAACCCTAAAAAAACAGTCTCCCTCACCTTCGGCTCCCGGTCCAAAATAGCACGACTCCCCGCACCTCCTACGTTCTACACTTTGAATAGCTCCCCACTAGAGGCCTGCACCTCCTATCGTTATCTTGGGGTCTGGCTAGACTAGCATCTTGACTTTTCAGTGCATATCGATGCACTACACAAAAAATTGCAACCTATGTTGGGAGCCCTCTACCGGAATAAAAACTGCATCCCTCTACGCACTAGACAAGCAATAATGCAAAAAATGATCCTACCTATTTTTGATTACGGGGATGTCGACTACTGTACCGCACCCCACACTTCCCTAGCTAGGCTGGATCCCCTTTTTAACTCTTTTTGCCGCTTCTCGTTAAACCTCCCTCCCAATACCCACCACTGTGTCCTCTACCAATCCCTGGACCTCCCGTCTCTTCATAACAGAAGACTGCTCCACTGCGCTAAAACCTCTGGCAAGTTCTGGTCACATACACTCCCCTCCTACCTGTCTTCCTCCTTAGCCTCCATCTCTCCTCCTACTTATTCTCTTCGAAATATCGATGCTAGGCTCCTACATATCCCCCACAGATCCACCCAGTCAGGCCAGGCTGCTTTCAGCTTCAGGTTGCCCAAACTATGGAACTCCCTGACAGCCGACATCAGACATTCCTCAAGCACTCCTCGACTGCTCTTCTCAGACTGCACTTCGCTACCAACTGCAACTGTAACCTCCCCCCTTAGTCCTCCCCCTCATCTCCATAATCCTCCCAGTTGCGCAGCAACTTGTTCTGTACTAACTTGTGGTTCTGCTCCCTACGCATGTCTGGTAGCACATTTTAGTGATTAAGTATCTATAACTGTACCTGTAACTGTACTGAACTGTCTCCCTACTGCCTGTACTCTGCCAATGTATGTTCTTGTTCTGCTGTAACCCCCCTACCCCCAGGACGCATCTGGAATCGAGCAGTACTCTTCTCAGCATGCCTTCCTGGTAAATCTCTTAAATAAATAAATAAATAAATTTACATCAAATAAACTTTGCTCTGTAAATTAAACTATATTTGACCATAATAACTTTGATTCCAGTGTCCCAAATATTATTCCTCAGGTGACAAGACACGGGTATTAGGGTAAAGGACAGCAAAGGAGAAACTGGCTAACAGCCCTGGACCTTCCCATTTAGCTAAAGGGAGCACCCCCCAATGTCCAAACCCCTGCCCTGACCTCAGAAAAAGAACAAAAAGGACACTTATCTGTTTCAGTCTGTGAGGGGTTCCACATGGAGAGGCAAAGTTTGCAGTGCTGGAGAGGGCACTGGCTTGTCTGGACCAATGTCAAAATGTCCATATTTCTCTTCTGGCACTGAGAGAGAGGTGGGTGCATCATTAGGCTACTCCACAGCTGTACAGGTAGAGACAATTTCAGACGTTGTAGCCTCATGCACCATTTCTGTATTGGACTGTTCTTCCGGCATTAGAACTGCATATCAGTTTGGTGATGCAAACTTCTCAAGGGTAGATTTGCATGGGTATTCTGCTTCGGGTGCTCGATATTCTGACTTTGCTACTCAGTCATGCAGATGGCTCCTTCTGGTATGCTTTCCAGACTGCTGGCGTTTCTGGGATCTAGCTGGTAGGCCTTGGGAGGATCCTTGAAACCGGTAGCTACTCCCAGGGTCTATTCTCACTGTAGAAGTGTTCGGTGACCAATTATCAGACTGACCTTTGTGCGAAGTGTTACTGTGGCTAGAAGTAGCATTGCTGATCCATGTGCTACTGAGGTACTCCTTACAGGTCTCGTGGGGTAGAGAAAGATAGTGGTGCTCCATTCACCTCCAGCCTCATAGTAGCAGGGTAGCGTAATGAGAACTGAATGCCTTTGGCATGCATCAGTCAGTGGCATTCAGTGTACGCTTTGCGTTTTACAACCAAATCCTTGGAATAGTCCTGAAAGATGAGGATTTTGTGGCCCTGCCATTATAGAGCCCCAAGCTCTCGGGCCCAGGAAGAGACTCATTCCTTAACTACAAAGTTAAGGATTCACACCATAAGGGGCCTAGGCCATTCACTGGGCCTCAGCTTAGGATTGAGTATCCTGTGAGCCCTTTCAATCATGAAGCCCGGAGGGAGATCATGTCGAGTATCTCCGGTAGAACCTTGTAAAAGAAGTCAGCAGATTGCCCCCTCTCAGCCCCTTAGGGGAAGCCCAGGAGACAGAGATTGTTACGGCGGCTTCTATTTTTTTCTGGAGGCTATGGATTGTGCACTCCTGTTCCCAAACTAGCGCTGTAAGGGACTTGATTTTGCCTGAGTTCTGATTTACCTGGGCTTCTGTTTTGGACATCCTAGAGTCTATTTGCTGTATGGCTGAGGTTGTATTGTTGGAAGCTAAAGTCACTTTGGTCATTCGCTGCATCAGTGCAGTGAACATTTCTGTAATCTGCTGTGTAGATAGGCCCCCGGGCACCTCGGGCCCATTGCACTGCAACATAGTGAGGTTCAAATGTCCATTGGTAGACTGGGATGAAAAAAGAAGTCAGCAGGGAGAGGTAATATCTTGATGAGTGCCTTCTTGAGTTGTAGCTGAGCCAGGATCTGTATGCAGCCGGTAGTAAATTATTTGTTAAAGGCACAAATAAACAGTTATTAATCCCCACGTCGGCAGAGCTCCGTAATAGGGTGACCATCACAACTGGAGTGAAACCACACCCCCTCCACTTCTATATCTTGAAGCTTATGGATCACTATGGGGTGATCCACCTAGTCGAGGGTCAGGTCAACAAAAATTCCCTCAGTGAGTAAACTATGGTCCATTCCATCATAAATATCCCTGGTCAACCTGACCAAGGCCATCGACATGCTGTATCCTCCCCTAAATCCATATTGATTTGGTGTAAGGAGTTGCTTTTCTTCCAAGTATTTTGACAGTTGGTTAAAAATCACCTTTTCTAAAAGCTTTGCTAAAACAGGCAAAACTGAAATAGTTGTTTTTCAACCTGATGCCTTGTTTTTGTGATGGTATGTTCATTCATTTAATAAAGCTGATGTTTTAAGAGTGCTCCTCAAGTGGTGTGGATATTTGTTGCTCTTCTAAAACTGAAATAAGCCTATAATTAGAAATCAAATGCTTATCTCCTGTCTTATATATAGGTGTTACAACTGCGGTTTTCCAGCAGCTTGGTAACTGTCTTGTACATAGAGCCATAGGTGCCGGAATGGGGGGGGGGGCCGCACTATGGCCATGGCCCTATCACTTTCACAAGTATCCCTATCAGTTTTTGCAGTCATGTTAATTTATTTAATGGGGAGAATTTACCCCTTACATCCTTGGCTCTATCACTTTTCAAACCATTCTGGCACCAATGCATAGAGGTGGGCGAAGTGCCTAAAATACACTACACATAGTATTTTGCGTAGATCCCAAATTTCATGTAATACTCCTCAGAGAGAAGCAAATTACTACACATCTCAAAGTAAAGCAAAGTTCCCATTGTTCTATATGGACTTTGTGTTACTTTGCCTTGTTTTTGTGCTCTTTAAGGAGAATTTTGCAGTGAATCATGGGATGTAAGGTCACATGGGCTCTATATTGTCTTGCACAGCCTCAGTTCAGCGTAGTGTGTGTAGGGGAAAGCTGGAGACAGTTTACTGTCAGAGCTCTGAGATTCAACCCCTCGAAAAACCTTTAAAAACGCCTTTTTGGCACAAAATTTTGTGTCAGAATTTAGTAGATCGATTGTAGTAAACACATATGTGGTTATATCATCAAGCATTTATTGAGTTTTTGTGACTATTTAATGTTAATTTAGTTGATTCAGTGTCTGTACTGAGAGACACTGTAAAAGTGTGCTTCAGGGGAGGGTCAGATCTGTGGTGTAGAAGGGAGATTATTGAGAAAGGCAGTTTTTCCAAGTGTTGTTGGCTAGTGTTTTACTATTTTTTTTTGTGCTGAGGTACATACAGGAAAACTTCACTTAATAGTTTCTAAATTTTTTCTGTTTGCTGGGCATTTTTTCAGTCATTTTAAGTCAATTGATTTGCATTTTATTGTGGTACCGCAATTGCAGCACTCTGAATTTCTCAGCCTGTCTGTAATATTTTTCCCTGTTTATGCGTAGGTAGCTACTGCTGCCCCCCCCCCCATCAAAACAAGGTATTGTTTCTTGATTGTCAGATTTTGGAAGACTGATTAAGGATTTCAGGACAGGTCTTGTGCTGTGCCTGGGCAGGTGGATTTAGGGTTTTGCTTCACATTCTCCCAAAAGTGCAGAAATATAACGTTGCTGTTAATGTTCTGTGTAATCTTAAAAAATGCCTGCAAAGAGACGGGTAGGTAAAGTTGTTTCTGGCTGTGGCCCTGCTTCCAAGAAGACTATTAGCAGTGGAAGTAGTTGTGATGATGAGGCTGGTTCATCGGGGGCTAGCAAGTCTAGCAGTGTTAAGAGTGGTTATGGCCATGGCCATGGTAGTATGCAGCAGAAGGGAAAGTTAGTAGTTGGTGGAAGTAATGGAGTATTGGGAAGAAATGGAGCACCGATGGCAACAGAGAGAGGTGGTGGAGGAGAGACAACAAAAGAGAGAGACCAAAGAACGACAGCACCAGGTGGAAGAACAGCAGCGCCGGAGGGAACATGAGCTGAAAAGGCTGACTCCAACCAACAACAACCCCTAAGCAGATAAGTGGTAGAGTGGGTTTTGAATATTCAGGACTGGGGTACAAGCTAAATTCAAAATTAATTAATGAGTTTAAAGAGGGGGAGGATATGGACATGTTTTAAAATCATTTGAAAAAGTCTGTATTCAGGCCAATCTGCCCAAAGAGATCTGGAGCTTTTACCTGTCTCCACTACTTATTGGTAAGAGGAGGGAAGCATTGAGGCAGATGGACAATGTTGAAAGTAAAGATTTTGGCAACTTAAAAACTGCTTTATTAAAAAAAATGTGATCTGAACCCTGATGCATACAGAGCAAAGATCCAGAAACTCCAAAAGGGGCTGGAAATGAGCTTTAAGGAGGTAGCCACAAAACAGCATCAATATTTAAAACGGTGGGAAGGGGTGAAAGCAGATTCTGTTGAAGTTATTGAAGGGGTGGTATTGCTTGAACAGTTTTACTGGTTTTGCTCACCTGACTTGAAGCTTTAGCTAGAGGACAGAAATCATAAGACTGCCAAAGAGGCTGCAAAGCTGGCGGATTGCTATGTTCGAAGCAGGGCTGCTCCCAAGGGGAATTCAGGAGTGAAAGGTAAAAGAGGGCATTTTGGACAACCAAAAACCACAGGGCCCCTGCAAAAATAAGGGAATCACTAGATGATAGAAAGGGAGGTTGGGGACAAGAAACGTGATGAATGCTGGTATTGTCACCAGATAGGCCATCTCTTTAGGCAGTGTCCTGAGAAAGCTCAGAAGGTGAAAGGTCCTGTGCAACTGGAGACAATAACCCACTGTATAACTGAGGCTGTCCCTGACAATATGAGGGGGCCCATTCATCCAGTCACGATGAACGGGGTACAAACTAGGGGACTAAGGGATACAGGAGCATCTCTTACCCTGTTGAAAGGGGATTTGGTGGGGGCTGAACAAATACTGCCAAATCAGTTTGTCTCTGTGAGGGATTACACAAGGGAAAGGAAAACCTACCCCTTAGCCAGTGTTACCCTGGATTGGGGAGAAGCAGGTGAAGGGATAAGGAAAGTGGCTGTAGCTGAAAAACTTATTATGGATGTTATTGTGGGGAATGATGTTCCACGGGGGGGTGGTTTGCGCTGTAACCAGTAGCCAGAAGAATAGAGGCTCCTGTGATCCTTGGGACCCCACAGAAATTCAGACAGGAGATGCTGTGAGACAGGCCAGCCAACCTGTAGCTCCTGTAAAAGAGGCTAATAACACCAGGATGGAACTTCCCCTAGTGGCAGTTAACCTGACTGCTACTGAAGGCTGATCTCAAGATGGTGGGGTGACAAATAGCCCAAGAGAGGGGGAAGGTTGTGATACTGAGTCTCCTACTGCCACAACTATGGACCTCAGCCTGTGAACTGATGGGGGCATGCTCCATGCTCTGGGTAAGTTGGAAGACTTAGCAGCAACACAACGGCCAGACTTAGCTTAGAGAAGCTGAGGGCCTGTGCAGAGTCTGATGGGACACAGGGAGGAGATGGAAAGCCCAGAGTGTATTGGGACAATGGACTGTTATACACTATATGCTCAACCAACCAAGTGTCTCACTCAGGGGCTCTCTCCCTTGTAATCATTAACATCTGCAGCCTGCTTCTTAAACTTGATGCCCTTCAAATGTTTGCAAACTAATACAATCCTGATGTCATCTCGGTTGTCGAGACCTGGCTCACAACCAAAGTCCCTGACATGACAATTGCCCTGCCAGGCTACAATGTTTTCAGACTGGATAGGAAGACAAAAAGAGGAGGGTGCTATGCAATATACCACAAAGAATCTCTCCTGGTTTTCCCCATAACTACCCCCCTCTCTGAATCAGCTGCTCAGTTTCTAGCCATCAGAATCTTACTAGGGGCCACAACAAAGCCCTTCCTATTGTCTCAGTATACATCCCGCCCAAAGAGGAAGGGAAAGGTCTTAATGCTGTCCTTGACTTCATCCAATTGCAACCTCCTGGCTCTGAGTTTATCGTGCTGGGAGATTTTAACATTAACTGGCTTGCACCTGAATCAGGGGGCCTCAAGGATGCCATGGATGCAGCTAACCTTGCCCAGCTGGTCAACTCCCCCACCAGGCACAACTACAGAACAGGCACTAGTACCCTCCTGGATTGGATATTAACCAGACATCCTACTAACATCTCTATCCTCCCTGATACACTTAGTGACCATTCCCCTGTCATCTGCGAATGGTCTAACAAGTTCTGCAAGCCACCACCAATTGTCGTCACCAGCAGAGTTCTTCCCTGAGGGCAGTTGAAACACCTCAAATCCCACCTTAAACAACAAGATTGGACCCTTATTTACAAAGTATCAGATGTAAATTCAGCCCTGGACTTCTTTATCAGCACCTTTAATGTTGCCTGTGACTCCCATCCCCCTTTCAAAAAGCTCAAAGTCAAAGGTCTTTGCAATCCATGGCTCTCCGCAGATCTTATAGGTCAACTTAAGTCAAGGGACCACCTCTGGTTGCGGGCTTGGGCCACTGGTATGCTAACTGACATACAGAAATATAAACAAGCTCACAATTACTGCACAAAATCCATCTGCCTAAAGAAGAGTGTCTACTATAAGGATGCCTTCACTAACACATGGGGAAATGGGAAAGCTTTCTGGAACAATATAAAAGAAGTAAGTGGAAAGCAGCCTAAAACCTCCCCGACTATGCTGGACTTCAATGGGATCAGAACTCTTGACCCTACAACTATCGCTAATACATTCAATACCGCTTTCACAGACCTCAGTAGTGTTTTCCCCACTGACCTTTTCGATGAAGAAGACCTCTAACTCAACCTACCTGCCTCCCCCCTTCCTCTAAATACCCGCCATTCTACTTTAAAACAATAAGGATGCATGAAGCACGAAATTACATAAGTAAGGTAATTGCCGAATCCAGAAGGAGTGGAGGCTCACTCGATCTCAAACTGCTGTCCCTCACCCTCAATGTAGTGCTTGCTCTATTAACAAAAATTTTCAACATCTCCCTTAGCCGCAGCCAGTTCCCTGACAGATGGAAATCTGCTAATGTCACACCAGTCCATAAAAGTGGTGATAAGGCTCTCCATGTGAACTATCGACAGATCTCCATATTGCCTCCCCTCTCAAAGGCCATTGAATGCATTGTAGCTGACCAACTCACTGAACACCTGGACAAATACATCATCTTGTGCACCCAACAACATGGGTTCAGAAAAGGGAACAGCATCACCTCTGCCCTCCTGGAATTCACCAGAGCCATCCACAGCTTTCTGGATAATGGTCACCTAGTTGAATCGGTCTTTATTGACTTAACTAAGGCTTTTGACACCATCCAGCATCATTTACTACTTGAGCAGCTTCTTAATGCCGGGCTCTCTCCAGACTCCACGGCCTGGTTTAAAAGCTATCTCGAAAACCAATCCTAAAGGGTGAAAATAGCAGGTGTCCTCTCTGGTGCAAGACCTATCCTATCAGGAATCCCCCAGGGATCCATATTGGGTCCCATTCTATTTAGTCTCTTCCTGAACAGCCTTCCACAGTCCTTCCCTGAACAAATCCTCCTCTATGCTGATTATGCCATAATTCACACCACCCATAAGGATTCCCACCCACTCCCAAATAATCTTCAGCTTGGCTTTGCCTCAGTTGAGAACTGGTTTAGGAAACATAAACTGGTCCACAACTATAAAAAAAAAACAAGGCAATGCTTTTCAGCAGCTCGCTCAACAAGCACAGGCAACACCCCCTGACTATCACTAACTGCCTTGGAGCTGCCCTTGAACAGGTGCAATCCTTTAAATATCTTGGAGTCTCAATTGACTGTACTCTGTTTTATGGTGCACACATTGATAGCATCGCCAAAACTACCAATACTCGCACTGGGCTACTCTACAGGCACAGGCAATTCCTCACCCCAGAAGCCTTAAAGGCACTGTTCAGAGCTCTGCTGTCTCCATAATTGATTATGGCTTGATAGTTTACAGCTCTGCTACTGTAACTGCCCTGAGACGTATAGCCATGGCTCTCAACAAAGCTAGTCGGCTCATCACTGGAACACATTGTCTCACCCACACATATGACCTCTATGCTCAGACTGGCTGGCTACAACTCTCAAACTGCATAAAGTACCAAACCTGCATTGTGGCAAAGAAAATAATCCTGGGCCAAGCACCCCCAGTAGTCCAAGCTCTCCTTTGCCCCACTCAAAATCCTCACCACACTAGGGGCTCTGAATCGCAACTACTGCGGGTCCCTCGCTGCTGTACCACTCAGGGCCAAAAATCTTTTGCTCATAGGGCCCCTAGCTGGCTGAATGGTCTCAGCAGGGATATATCCTCCCTACCCAATCTTGGCTCTTTCAAATCCAAGATCTGACTACTCCTCTCTGCCTCTAGCACCTGCAACTGTGTCCTTTAATCACCCCTCCTACCACTGCCATATCCTCTATCACAGCTCTTCCAACATTGCACTTATTTCTTCTACCTTTATCCCACCACACACCTCCTCTTCACCCTCTCTCTCTCTTCCTTCCCCTATGCACCCCTCTCCTCCACCTGCACTTCTCTGTGTGATCTGACAATACCTCTGGCCACTCTCTTCGATTGTGTCCTTCCCTCTCTTGTAACACTGTGTTCCCTTAAAATGCCCCTTGCATTAGTTTATCAAAATGTATGTATGCATGCTCTCATAACTGATTGTTAACCTATTATCCTGCCCTTGTTAGTTAATTGTCCTGATTTTTGTATTGTGCTTCTACTGATGTGGAACCTTGTAAAAGAAATTCGGCTCAAAGGAACTTGTAATCCTAGAATAAAATAAATAAATAAATAAATAAATAAAAACACAGGGCATCAGGACAGAGGGAGGGGTGATGGGCAGGCAGCTTGTTGTTCCCCAGGAGTATGGTGGGTTATTGCTCAAGGTAGCTCATGATATTCCCATGTCCGGACATTTGAGCATTACTCACACTATGCAGGGCTTAGCCCACAATTTCTACTGGCCCAATATTACCAAGCAGGTAATACTGCAAATCCTGTCACCAGTGTTAGGAAATAGGGAAGGCTGGAAGCAAAGCTAAGGCTGCCCTAATTCCCTTACCCACTTGGGGAGGAGCCATTCCAGAAGGTTGGAATGGATATTGTGGGTCCTTTGAATAACCCAAGTTCATTGGAGAAGAGGTATATATTGACAGTTGTTGATTATGCTACTCGCTATCCCGAAGACATCACACTGTCCTCCACTAAGGCGGACAAGGTAGCAGATGCTTTGTTGGGGGTTTTCTCCCATGTTGGGTTTCCACAGGGGGTTATCTTTGATTGAGGGGTAACTTTATATCGGACCTAATGAAGTGTTTGTGGGGGATGTGTGATAATGTACAGAGGTGCACAATGCCTTACCACCCAAAGCCAATGGTCTTGTAGAGAGATTTAATGGGACCCTGAAAGCTATGCTTATGGCATTTGCAGAACAGCATGGGCAGGACTGGGAGAAATGCTTGCCCCACCTGCTGTTTGCCTACATGGGAGTGCCACAAGAGTCAACCAGCTTTTCACCCTTCGATCTCTTGTATGGATGCAAGGTGATGGGGCCCCAAGATTTAATATGAGATGACTGGGAAGGTAAGCATGCCACCCAGGGGACTCCCATAGTGGAGTATGTGTTACCATTCAGGGAGATGCTGAAGGAGTTTATGGGCATGGCCCAGAGCTACCTGGCAGCTGCCCAGCAAAAACGAAAGACCTGGTATGATCATTGGGTCAGGGCTGTGTTGTATGGGGCAGGACAAGAAGTAATGGTTCTGACCCTGGTCTGGAAGGACAAGCTGCAGGCTGAGTGGGCAAGGCCATACAAGGTAGTATGGCAGGTAAAAAATGTTAATTACATTGTAGAATTAACTGACCAAAAACACACTCACAAGATGTATCATGTGAACATGGTGAAGCTATATTTTAATAGGGCTGACATGGTACTTGTGGTTAGCAGTCCTGGAGAGGAGCTAGGTGGGGAAGACCCCCTTCTCAACTTGTTAGCCAAGAGCAAGCAGGCGTCATCTGTGGAGACCATCACTCTGTCACCCCAGTTGACATCTGGACAGGCCCAAGAACTGAGGATCATTTTGAAAGACTTTGCCCCTTTATTTATGGCAAAGCCTGGATGGACACCGCTTGTGGTGCATAACGTAGATGGGGGATCCAAGCACCTTTACATAAGACAGCTTACCGGGTGTCATAGACAGTCCTCAAGGACATTAGGAGGGAGGTGGGGGAGATGTTGGATCTAGGGGTGATCCAGAAGTCCCACAGCCTCTGGGCCTCACCTGTAGTCCTTGTACCCAAATCGGATGGGACTACATGGTTCTGTACAGATTATCATGGGCTAAATGCCTTCATGAAATCTGACACCCACCCAATGCCACTCACAGACGAACTGCTTGACAAACTTGGAGGGGTGACATACCTGACTATGGTACACCTGACAAAGGGGTACTGGCAGGTGGAACTGACTGACAGGGCTAGGGAAAAGACAGCATTCATCACCCCAATTAGCCTGTTCGAGTTCAGAGTCATGCCGTTTGGGATGAAGAATGCCCCTGCTACATTTCAAGGGTTAGTAAATCTGGTGTTACAGGATATGGAAGAATTTGCAATCACCTACCTGGACGATATTGCTATCTTCAGCAATAGCTGGGAGAAACACCTGATACACCTGATGGAGGTGTTAGACTGAATACAGTCCACAGATCTGACTATTAAGCCAAAAATGTTTCAGGTGAGCATGTCAGAGGTCGCTTATTTGGTACATGTGGTAGGACAAGGCCAACTTCACTCAAACTATGCAAAGATAGAGGCTATTGCATCATGGTCTACACCTGAAACCCAGAGACAAGTCAGGAGCGTTTTTGGGACAGCAGAGTATTATAGAAAATTTGTTCCCAACTACAGCTCCCTGGTCATTCCTTTATCTGGGTTGCTGACAAAGAATAAGCCTAGGAAATTAAAATGGGATGCAGACTGTTTGCAGGCCTTCTCACAGCTGAAAACCACACTGTGTAGGGCCCCAATGCTGGTTAGCCCAGACTACAACAAGCCATGTGTGGTCCAGATGGATGCCTCCTATATCAGGATAGGGGCAGTCCTCAGCCAAGTATCCAATCGGGGAGAGAACACCCCATTGTATACTTAAGCAAGAATCTGCTTCCACAGGAACAGGCCTGTTTAACAGTAGAGAAGGAATGTCTCATCTTAGTTTAGACATCAAAAAAACTTGAACCATACCTTTATTGGAGTCATTTTAAGGTCCAAATGGACCACAGCCTGTTAACATGGTTGGGCCAAATGGGGAAAACAAATGGGAAACTTCTGAGATGGAGTACTGCCTTGCAGGCTTATGACATGGATATTGCACAGAGGCCTGGATCCAAAAATTAGAATGCGGACAGCCTATTCCTTACACTGGATCTATAACAGAACTGAGAAGAACTGCCTCCAACAGGGGCTTGTTCCATCCAGGTTTTGTTTTAGGAGGGAGGAATGTTGTATGATAGGCCTAGATTTATGTGGGTCCTATAATTATCAAAATGCTGAAATACCTAGAGCGACAGCACATACTTTTGAAGGTGAAGGATCTGCAATCTATTACCTGGGAAGGGAAAAAACTGCGCATTGCCCAGGACCTGCCACTGGAAACCCGCCAACGAAGGGCCACCTTTCACCCTGTGGTTACCAAATTAATAGCTGCGGGTATTAAATTTAAAATGTCCTACCCTGCGCGTCTTCAGGTCCTAATAGAAGGGAAATGGCATTCATATGAGGCAGTCTCCCATGCTCAGGGAGACCTAGCCCAGATGCTTCCTTCTTTATTTAAGGTTTCCTGAGATAATAATAATTGAAGGCTGAGAGAGAATAACTGGAGATCTATAAGGATATTTGGCCAGTAATATCTAGAGTACTGTTGTGTTACATCATATTTTGCTTCATTACCTTTGTGAGTTAAGCATCCCTTACCTTGCAGAGAAGAGGATAAATCCATGCTGACTGCCTTATTTCCCTGAATCGATTTGTCACTGGAGAATCTTGTTGCATAATAGTATGTTTAGTCCTGGCAAGCTCTGAATAGACTTTAAAAATGGAACCTATAGTTCAGGATGCATATTTCTGGGGGGACCTGATATTAGGTCGTGCTACTGTGTGGCCTGTCCCTCACGAATCCAGTTCCTCAGGGAAACACCATCTTCAACTGAAATGGCCCACTCATTTTATCTTAGTTCAACTGAAGGACTTTAAGTTCGGATAACTTAAGGCAGCAGCCTCTCAGATCTGAGGCTTGTCTTTGGCAAATTGATCCACTTAATCTTCGAACTAAATTAAGTTAAAATAAATACTGGATGAAGGAGGGAGGAGTGAGGGGAAAGATGGTGGGAAAAAGGAAGGAAAGAGAAGAGAAAAGAAAGAAAAGAGAAGGGAAAGAAAAAAAAAAAAAGGAAATAAATAAGAATCTATGTGACCCACTCTTTCTCTCGCTTCTCCCCCCCCTTTTTTTTTTTCCCTGTTTACTTGTTTCTCTCCTTCAATGCTTAGTGATGGTAATTATGGTGGGTTCAGGGGTGGAGGGTGGAGGGCGGATGGAATGGGGCTGACCATGTCCAACCACACGTACTGGAGCATAGGGAGGGTTTTCCTAGCTTACCTCATAGAAGCAAATCTTTTCTTTTCTGCAATAAAAATAGAAATTCAGTTTATTAAACCACAGTGTGGGACAAAGGCCCTGATGTGGCAGTACTTAATTAATTTTAGTTTAGATCTCGGTTACCGATTGCTTGTAGCTGCATCTATGGGGGGAAAGCATGCTAGGATAGTAATAATAGGGATAAGTGTGACAAGATTTTGGTTACAGGGGATTAAGAATTATATTTTTACTGTACATAGTTATCAGTGGGTAGAATTGGGGGGGGGAGTAAACTTTCTAGAATTTCTCCTTGGGATGCTCTAAACCTAGCCATAGGGGGTTTTTGGGGTACTAGGTATATTTACTTCTTTGCATATGGGTTAGCCGATTATAAGGTGTGGATATATATTAATATTATTTTGGGGGGAGGGCATAAGTATGAGGGGGCGCTGTGGTGCATATTTTGGGGTTGACCAGACTGGATGTTATACTAGCTAAGTTAGTACAAGATGGCAAGTAATCTTGTTAAATTTCTTTCATGGAATGTGAGAGGAGCCTGCACACCTATCAAGAAAATGCAAATACTGAAGCACCTAGACCTATTACAAGCTAAAATTTATTTTATTCAAGAGACCCACCTTTTACCCAATGAAGTCATTAGCTTACGTAAGAGGGATTGGTCAAGTTTTGCTTGCTCAGGGTCATCTAATACAGGGAACAGCTATTCTTATACACTGCTCAGTAGCTTTTCAAGCCAAAATGTTATTATTGACCCAGCAGGAAGATACCGATAGTAATGGTATCTTAGATCATGCTGAGATAGTACTGGGAGCTTTTATGGTCCCATTGAGGGAACCAGATTTTTTATAATGTTGTTAGATAAATTACGCACTTTTATATCCATGCTGATGATACTTGGAGGGGATTGGAACCTGCCTCCCACGAGGATCTGGATAAATCTAACCCTTACTTAAACCTCTTTCTATAGCCCAAAGGTGCTTTCAGATTTTATGGATTCATTTGGATTATGCGATCCATGGAGATTGCAAACCCAGTAACCGTTGTTTTACTTTCCAATCACGTTGCACTCGTGGTCCAGGTTGACTATATTTTATGCAGTAACTCTCTGTTACAGGGTATGTGCGACCACGGCATAGAATATATAGTGGTACTCAGACCATGCAGCAGTTTGGGTGACCGTGATCATTGACAAGAATTTTAACAGAGATTTAATCTGGCGGTTAAATAACCAACTTTTAAAGGATGACTATATTGTCTCTAGAATTTCTGACTTGATTCAATCCTTTGTTACCTCTAATCAGGGTCAGTCGCTCAGGTTGACCATGAATGAGTGCGCGTTAAAGTGTTACTAGGAGAATTCATCCGCTTGGCCTTTACCCGTAAGAGAAAGAATGAAGCTAAAGCTATTGCACTCCTGGCTCAAATTAAATCCTAGAACATTCCTTTCCTCTTCTTCCTCACGGATTCCTTGAAACCCTTTTATCTTTAAGGAACCAATACCCTCTTCTGCTTCAAGAAAGAGCCAAATTTGCTATCTTGAGAACTCGGGTAAAGTACATTGAGTATGGTGAAAAAACTAGTCACCTTCTAGCGTTGAGGCTAAGGAAATTGGAGACCTCTAGAATAATAAACTCAATAGAAGACCCCACGGGGAAATTAAAACCCACCCTAGAGAAGTGGTATCAGTGCTCAAGCACTATTTCTCCTTGTTATATAACAAGGTCATTCCCGTTCCTTCCTCAAACGAGATGTTGAGCTATTTAGCATCAGTTCCTTTGCCTATGATCATTCCTGAACAGCAATTACTGCTGACCTCTCCTTTCTCTATCCAAGAGATACTGGCAGCGATTAAAGATCTGGCCCCAGACAAACCTGGTCCTGATGGTCTGCCTCAAACTTTTATAAGCAGTTTGCCAAGGATTTAGCACCAATCCTGCTCCGCCTCTACCAATACTTACTTTCAGGGAACGCACAGGACCCAACACTTTCAGAAGCCCTAATTACCCTTCTTCTTAAACCAGGCAAACCAGCTCATCTTCCATCTAGTTACCGCCCCATTTCCCTATTGAATTGCGATATTAAAATTCTCGCCAAAATGCTGGCTAAGAGGGTGGAGCGGGTCTGGATTCCTTTACTCAGCCCAGAACAAATAGGTTTTGTTGCCAATAGAACCCCAGTAGACCATCATCGAAAACTACAATATATCATCAGTGCAGCTAAATCATCAATCATGCCAATGGCCCTAGTCTCCTTAGATGCGGAAAAAGCATTTGATAGGGTAGACTGGGTCTTTCTTTGGGCAACGTTGCAAACCATGGGCTTCCCCCCTTTATTTATAAAATGGGTGCAGGTGTTGTATTCCTCACCCAGAGCTAGATTGTATTGTAATGGGATTCTATCTGAATTTTTCCCCCTCACCTCAGGTACACGACAGGGTTGTCCGCTCTCCCCTTTTCTATTCAATTTATATCTTGAACCCCTTCTTAGGTGTTTAAATCTATCTCCATTAATTACAGGTATTCCCATAGCTAACAACATTACCAAACTTTCAGTGTTTGCTGATGATGTTCTCCTTCACCTTTCAAACCCAGTTCCCTCCTTAAAGAGGCCTTGAAAATAATTGAAGACTTTGGTAAGTACTCGAACTATAAACTTAATATTAGTAAGACAGAGATCTTTCCTCTCAATCATTTTACTCATAGTTCAGATTTTACTCACTTTGGGATGAAATGGGCTCCGAGTTTCATCAAGTATTTAGGGATTTACGTTACTTTAACTTCATCTTTATCACGGAGACTGAATTTGGAAGATTTATGGCGTGATATCCAACAGGATTTGGCGAGATGGTCGAAATTACCGTTATCGCTCTGGGGCAGAATTAATACTATTAAAATGAATGTTTTACCCAGAATTTTCTATCCCCTGAATATGTTGAACGTATGGTTGCCAGTATCCTACTTTCAACGTATTCATTCAGGAATAAACTCATTTATTTGGAATAATAAATCAGTTAGAAAATCCTACCACAAGTTATCCCTACCTAGAGATTTTGGGGGGCTCTGTCTTCCTAATTTTTTATTATATTATTGGGCTTCCCATTTAAATAAATGTGGAAAGTGGATATCCTCATCTGATCCCCTTGCTTGTCAAGAATATAGCCCAGTATGGTTACAGGTCGAATTTGACCTTCTAAAAGCCCATAATATTATCCCAATGTCCCTGTTCTACATATCAAAAAAATATCCCACAACACTTCAATCCTTACCGCTTGGGATTTCTTCTAGGGTGGTCTCTCAAATGTTTAAGTACTTTAAAGTTTCCTCAACTTTGGACTTTTCTCAACCTGTCTGCGCAAATCCCAATTTACGGATAGGTAATTCGATGATAGCCAGAGGATGGCTGCCATCTCTCTCGGAATGCAAGGTGGGCGACTTCTACTCTTCAGATTGTATTCTCTCTATAGAAGAAATCCTAGCAAAATTTAAATGGCCGACAAATGCAGTCTTTAAAATTATTCAACTAAGGCACCTTTTAACTAGAAGATTTGGGTGCAATGCTAAAGTCTCTCATCTTGCTGATTTTTTCCACCAAATTTCTATAATAGTTAATAAACCGCATGGTGTCTCCAAGTTGTATAATTTACTTTGTACATTCCCAGAAGTCCCGTCAATTGCTGGTTCTAAAATTTGGCAAAGTCTATATCCAGATAGAGATATTGATTGGTGCAGCATATGGTAAGACCTCTATATTTATCATACTCAAGATAGATACAGGATTACGCAATACTGTATTTTGAATAATCTTTATTATACCCCTGTTAAGTTGGTGCAAATGAAACGTATATCTTTGTCAACATGCTCTAGATGTAACAAAGAGGAGGGCTCTTTGCTACACATTTTGTGGTCGTGTGAATTAGTATCCCCTTTATGGAAACAAATAGAATCTAATCTTGATCCAGTGCTAGGGTTACATGGATTATTTTCCCTAAAACTTGTATTTTGGTGATTACTCAGAAATTCAGGTGAAAGAAAGGAGATATCATTTGGCTTTAATATCAATGGCGGTTAAAAAATTAGTACTTAGGCAATGGAAAGACCAAGTTAAGTTAACGTATATGGAGTGGCTTCATGAGCTGTCTTTTGCACTTCGTGATGAGAATTTGATAGCGCAAGTAAATCGCCATTTACCTTCTTTTACTAAAAAATGGGGTAAGTTGTATGCCCTCTACTTTAATTAAGGTCTAAGTGTAAAATAAGCTGTGGACTCCTCCATGATGTTATGCTTCTATGTTTCTATGTTCCTTATTTTTCCTTCAATTACTTCTCTTTCCACTGGTTGAAGAGGGAAGAGAACCTCACTGTTACTTTGCGGATGACTTATGATGCCTTTCCTTTTGTTGCCACAATGATTTACATAGCTATATGTATGGTAATTAAAATGCACCACAGCATAGGGAGGGGGGAAATTACGGGAGAGGGGAATCTCTGACACGATATATATTCTCTTACAAATTATGTTATTTCATTGCTTCTTTCTTTTTCTAGTGATTTTGTGGTTCTAATTGGTAATAAAATACATTAAATAAAAAAAATAGATTTGTGTGGGTTCATATTATATATGCTGTAATGTACTTTAGAATTAAGCCACTGTCCCTTTAACAGGTAACTACAAAATAACTGTTATTTCTATAAAGGCTAGTGTGGACCTGTTATATTTCAAGTTAAGGGAGACCAGTATATAGCCAGGAAAGCATAAAATATCCCACTGTGTTTTTCCCATGACAGGGAAAGGTAATGTAGTGACCTAGGGGTCAAGGGTCAAGCCAAATGCATGGACCAGATGTCAGTGGGGTTGACATCAAACCTGACATGGAATCACAGTGAAACCTACAGGGAAAGGTAAACTGTTGCCCCTAATATCTGTATTGTCCTGGAATCATTAACCCAACCCCAGAGGAAAAAATATGGTGGGTGTGTCTTAAAATGACCCTCAAGTATATTATCAGACACACACTTTGAATGCAGAGCAGTTGATATCCATTTTAGCTTGGGGTCTGATCGTCTATTCCAACTGGCATATACTTGTAGACCAGAAGTATATGGGTAGGCCTGGACAAGTCTCTAAAACCAGACCTGAGTGTGTGGAAGTTTTACTTCTCACATACTGAGCAGAAAATTCTGATTTGTAAGTCAGAATTTGGGAAACCAAGACTTTTCACCATGGACATCACCTGAAGATTTCTTTTTAAAAAAAAGGACATTTCAGAGAATGGACTGTGAATACACATTGCTACACAATTGTTGCTTAAGGACTGATCTCTACAAGGACATTTAAAATCTGGTCTGAACTCTAACATCAAAACAAGGTATAGTTTAGAATACAGTACCTAGTGTTTTCTGTAAACCATCCAGTTTTACTTTTGTTATTGTCTGCATTTCAAAGTTTTTCCAAACTGTAGAATTTTCTGTATTGCTTTTATTTTAAGTAAAAGTTTATAATTTTCTTATCACCTCTGCCTGGGATCTGGTTGTGTGGTTTAACATTTGAAAATAGAATGGTTTTGAAAAGACTGTATGCCTGAAAGATAGAACCACTCGGATATCATATAAAACTACTTAGGCAAGATATAGCCAGTGGCTGTGGTGGGATTCAAATACTGAACGTAGTGCTGAGTCCAGAGAACTCAAAACCTATAGAATCCACCCTCCCACTGGAAAAAGGAAGGTTGTGAAGTCTTTCTGAGCCCTTACTCCTGCTCATGAGTTCTTGAAAAGGGGGATCCTCTCTACAAGCAGGAGGTCTTGCCGGGCTGCCTGAGGTTTGGGGGTCATTGTTCATGACAGATTTAGGTGGGTGTATCTTAAAATTACCCTCAAGTATATTATTAGACACACACTTCGAATGCAGAAGAGTTGAAAGCCAGCTTAGTTGGCAGGCAGATAGTCTGTCCAGCTGGCATATACTTGAAGACCAGAACTACATGTGTAGGCCTGGAAAAACCTCTAAAACCAAACATGAGTGTGTGGAAAGTTTGACTTGTCCATACTGAACAGCAAATTCTGATCTTTAAGTCAGAATTTTGGAAACCAAGACTTTTCACCAAGGGGAGCATCTGAAGAGGATTTTTTTAAAAAAGGACATTCTGAGGAACTGACTTGGAAAACAACCTTGCTACAAGATTGCTGCTTAAGGACTCATCTCTACAAGAACATTCAATCTTGCTGGACTCTAACATCAACAAGGTATAGTTTAAAAATACAGTATGTAGTGTTTTCTGTAAACCATCCAGTTTTATTTTTGATATTGTCTGCATTTCAAAGTTCTTCCAAACTGTAGACTTTTCTGTATAGCTTTTATTTTAAGTAAACATTTATGATTTTCTTATTAACGTTGCCTGTGTTCTGGTTGTGTGATTTAACATTTTAACAGAAGGGTGTTGAAAAGACTGTGTGCCTTGACAAGCTACAACAGCTCAGCTATCGTATAAAACTACCTAGGCAAGATGTAGCCAGTAGCCGTGGTGGGATTCAAATACTGAAAGTAGTGCAGAGTCACGGGAACTCAAAACTATAGAATCCACCCTCCCACTGGAAAAAAGAAGGCTGGTAATAAAGGGGATCCTCTCTGTAAACAGGAGGTCCTGCCGCACTGCCCGAGGTTTGGGGGCCAGGGGTGCGTGGCAGTTGCTAGTGACCCCATTTGGGAACCGGACAAAAAAAGTGAAGGTGACTGTTTGTAAACAATCTTTTAGTCACCCCCCCCTCAAACTTTGTATGTAGCTGTGTCTGTTGCTGAGCCTGATGTAATAGTCATAGATTCTGGTGTTCAAAGTCCAAGTGTGCACAACACCAGAAATCACGCAGTACACCCCTCATTTCATCGCCAACAAAAGTGCAGTTCTATATGCAGCACCAGCAGTGACATGTGAAGAACAGGGCATCAAAATCCTTAGTGTGGGAATTATTTGTACAAGATGGCAGCAATGAAACAGTGGCAATCTGCCAACTTTGCCAAGCACATGTGAAGCGTGGTAATAAATGTAGGCATTTAGGCACTGGGGGCCAGCATACTCATCTGAAGAGCAGGCACATGGCAATGTGGACTCAGCACCAGAGGGGAGCTAATGCTGTAGTTGGGCGTTCACCCTCAGCCACGTTAGTAAGCATGGTATCCCCTTCCCTCAGTGTAAGTAGCCATGTCAGTAAAAGTGGTGAAATGACATGGAGGATTACTACAGGCATGAAAGGGAGGATGATTTGGAATGTTCAAGCAGTGGTCAGAGTAGCAGTGGTGGTCCATGTAGTAATTCTACAACATCAACCGCTGTGCTTAAAACAAGGAAAATAACCACATGTATTGACTTGTTACCTGTGCACCCACCATGACACATCCAAGGTACCCCATCCATGTCAGTTAGCAGAGTAGAGCAATGCAGCCCATGTTGCACAGCCTTTTTGAGCAAAACAGTAAATACCCACCAAATCATGAAGTTGCACATGAATTTATTGCTGCCATAGCAGAAATGTTCTGCAACTGACTTTTTGCCATTTTCCTTTGTGGAGAATGTGGGCTTCTGGCGCTTTGCATGTGCATGTCGTCAATGGCATGTGCCGTCCCAGGCATACTTTTCCACCCGTGATGTCCCTGAGTTATATCATACCATGGCAGAGTCTGTAAGATGTGCCCTTCAACATTCCACATCACCTTACATTCCCTTAATCATGGATATGTGGATAAGTTGCAAAACGGCAGCTAGTTCCTGTTTGTGTATTACTGCACATTGGGTGCTGCTACCTGAAGTTGTCTGTGATGGTGGCATAGGAAAGCAGTGTAATAAGTCAGACTGTGGTGGTAGCAACCTTCATGGCATTAGACAGCATGCTACACTTGCAATGCGAGTGTAACAGGGTCGCATACAGGGGAACACATGCTAGATTTGCTTCTGACAGATGAGTGGCTGCACCCCTGTCCCTAAAAGCTGGCTTCATAGCTAGTGGTAATGGATCAAATATTGTGAAATGTATCAGCACTGGTGGCTTTGTGTGGGTTCCCTGCATTGCCCACTGTTTAAATCTGGTGGCACAGGAGTTTCTGCAGTACCTGGAAGAAAAGCAAATGCTGGTTGTTGTACGCCACATCTGTGCCCACTTTGAACAGTCTGGAAAGGCCAGTGACCAACTTAGGCAGCTGCAGATTCAAAACAGCCTCCCTCAGCACTGCCTGAAGCTCGAAGTTGTCATGAGATGGAACTCAACACTTCACATGGTAGCATGACTGTACGAGCAGTACTGTGCAAAGCAATCTCAGAGTACCTATTTATGTACACTAGCTGTGACAGTTCAGGGGCCTCAATGTCTATGACAAGTGAACAGTGACCACTCATGGACTCAGTAATAATAATTATGAGGCCATTTGAACATGCCACACAGGTAGTGAGTGGTGACACAGCATCCGTTAGTCAAGCCATTCCACTTCTACTGGAGCTAAGGCAGACTTTGTTGAATCTGCAGCCTGGCTTTGATGTTGCTGGAGATAGTCCAAGCTGTGCATTACTGAAACACATGATTAATATATTAGACAACAATTGACAGATCACCACTGTTCAGCAAGCTCCTGAATTGGGAATAGCCACAATGCTGGAACCACGCTACAAACATGACATTGCATCCTTACTTGAGGGAAGGCAAGCTGAGGTTCAAAATCTGACTGGACTGCTGGTCCGATTGGTTCATGGGGCACAGTTATACAAATCACAGCAAGGCTGAAGGTCACTGTAGACTGAGTACATCCAGCAAGGTGGCTGAAGGGCAAGGGATGGTGTCAGTTGCACAGTTGTCCATTAATCCACTTTGGGGTGCCTTGTCCCAAGTTGGAATTTGTGACCTAGATGAATTTTGTGAATAGGCGTACAATTCATCAGGAATACGTGTATCACAGAGCATAGTTGAGGCCTATTTGGCAGAAAACGGGCATCTAAAAATAATGGATGATCCTTTGGTGTACTGGAGAGGAAAGGTGAATGAATAGCCAGTGCTGACATCAGTAGCACTGAAGTACCTGACCTGCCCACCCTCCAGGGTAAGTATGGAGAGGGTTCTGCAAGGGCCATAGTGTGTGACCATCATACTAACTTATCACCTACAAATGTCAGCATGCCAACATTTATCAAAATGAATGAAGGTCACATACCAAGTAGGAGAAGCACATCTCTGTTTGTACCCAGTCCCGATGGTGGTGCTGCTGATGGTGGTGAAGCAGACCATCCTGGTGGAACCGTCAAATGCTGTATCACTGATGTTGATTACACGGTCATGGAAAAATAATTTCTAACTGGGTACAACTCCAGGCTTGAGGACTGCGAGGGCTGCTTCCTCATGATGATGATGATGCAGAGGATGTTGGTGGTAGGGCATAATGTAAAAATTACTGGGCTGAATGCTGTCTCATTGCTATCATATTACTGGTTTTTGGAATCACAAAAAGACAAACAGTGGCCTTCACTGTCATATAACAATTGACAATAAATGATGTGTTGTCATATGTGTCATTCTCATTTCTTGATTTTGAGGGTATAGTTCAGAGAATGCGTGCAGTCATTATTACCTGCAGTCCATCCCACATCTTGAGACTGAGAGATAAATTCTACCTGTGCCCAAGTTATGAACCCTCAGCCAGCCACCGCCACCCTGCTTCTTGAAAGTGACAGAGAGACATTCTACCTGTGCCCAAGCTATGAACCCTCAGCCAGCCACAGTCACCCTGCTTCTTTGAAAGTGATGGAGACATTCTACCCTTGCCCAAGCTATGAACCCACAGCCAGCCTGCTTCTTGAAAGTGACAGAAAGACATTCTACCTGTGCCCAAGCTATGAACACACAGCCAGCCACAGTCACCCTGCTTCTTGAAAGTGACAGAAAGACATTCTACCTGTGCCCAAGCTATGAACACACAGCCAGCCAGAGCCACCCTGCTTCTTGAAAGTGACAGAGAGACATTCTACATGTGCCTAAACTATGAACCTGCAGCCAGCCAGAGCCACCCTGCTTCTTGAAAGTGACAGAAAGACATTCTACCTGTGCCCAAGCTATGAGCCTGCAGCCAGCCATAGCCACCCTGCTTCTTGAAAGTGACAGAGAGACATTCTACCTGTGCCCAAGCTATGAACCCTCAGCTAGCCACTGCAACCCTGTTTCTTTTTTTTTTAATCTCTTTTTTATTAAAAGGTTTTTGTTACACTTGGTCAAGAGTACATTTCAGACATTTTCTTATATTGCCATATAGCTTCAGTCAGTTTATATGATTGACAGTTTATATAATTTTGCCCAAAGGGTTGAATGTTTAGTGTGATAAGTATACAATGTTCTAGTCAAAGATCATTCAAAAAGGTAAAGCTCCAGCTCCATTTCTTCTAAATTTTACCTTATTTACCCTTTAAGTTTTATTTATTCCTTATTATCTTTATATTTGGGTGAGGCATTTCCTCTCTCTTGATTAGACACCCCTGCTTAAATTAAATTATCTTTTCTCTCAACTCTTCTATCATTATTCAGTCCTTCCTTCCTGATCCCTCTCATAATAATTCTACCAATACTAGGGTCAAAAATGTGATTCTGCCACAACCTGGTAGAGCACCCATCTCTGCCATCTCATCATGTGTGTTGGAGCTTTACCCTGGATTTCTGCATTAAGGGATTCTGTAACATACATTTCGGACATGGTAGATCTCCATTCTAATACTGTTGGAATGGTGCT
The DNA here is from genome assembly GCA_016271365.2 of Neoceratodus forsteri. Taxonomy (NCBI): domain Eukaryota; kingdom Metazoa; phylum Chordata; order Ceratodontiformes; family Ceratodontidae; genus Neoceratodus; species Neoceratodus forsteri. The sequence continues at coordinate 519,823,287 of CM028137.1, forward strand.
AGTCATCCACCTGTGAGTTATTGACTTTTTGACCGCCAACAAACTGGGAGGTAAAAGAGTTTGTTCACACGGAGGGGAATGGTCTAGAAAGATCCCCAGCAGTACCTGCTCAGCTGTTAATTCTACCACTTTTTCTAATAAGCTAGTTAATTCTGTTTGTAGGGATATCCATAAGGGCATCAAACAAGGACACTGCCAGAAAATGTGTCCCAGTGTTGCTCTCAGGCACCCACATTTTTGACAACAAACTCCATATTCTTCCGGGAGGAAGCAACCCTGCTTCTTGAACGTGACAGAGAAACATTCTACCTGTGCCCAAGCTACCTCTCCAAAAGAGGTATTCAAAATCTTGACTGGTCTCAACCCTAACAGTTCTCCTGGTTTCGACACCCTGCCACCTAAATTTCTCAAGAAGGGAGCTCCTGTACTTGCTTATCCTATTGCCCTACTAATTAACAGATACATCCTCACTCAAGCCATCCCTAACAGATGGAAAACAGCAGTCAATGTTCCAGTTCACAAGAGTGGTTCATCCAATCTCATTGAAAACTATCGGCCCATATCCATCTTAAGCCCTAGTGCTAAAATCCAAGAAAGAATACTGTATAACCACCTATACTCTTATCTTGAATTGAACAATGCCCTCACCATCTACCAACATGGCTTTTGAAAGCTATTTGGTATGGAATCCATTCTCCTTAATCACCACTGACATTACAGGCCACAGAGCAAGGCAATGCCACAGGGGCAGTCTTCGTGGACCTCACGAAGGCTTTTGACCTAGTCAACCACCCTGTTCTCATCTCCAAGCTACACCATCTCAGCCTCGATGATAATTCCCTTTCCTGAATCTCTTGCTATTTATCAAATTGGTCCCAGTACATCAAATGGGCAGGAGCAATATCACCCATATCCCCTATCACCAATGGGGTCCCCCAGGGATCAATCCTTGGATCACTTTTATTCTCAATTTTCATCAATGATATGCTGCAAAACTGTGGAGGGGCATCCATCCAGCTCTATGCCAATGATGCCATACTTTACAAATCCTCCAGAGATGTCAATTGTATAAACTCGGACCTGGAAAATTACTTCCAAACCCTTGAAAAATGGTTTGGAGATAACCTGTTGGTCCTGAATATCAAAAAAGAAAAAAAAAATCCATGTTATTCCATCATACCTCCTTTGATACTTCCCTAACTCCTCTGACAAATCCTCCTCAGGCATACCACTGGAAAGGATTGCCTCTTTCAAATATGGGGGACTGACCCTGGATGAGCACTTATCCTTTGATATGCATGTAACTAACATAGTTAAGACCACCAACAAGAAAACTGGTCTCCTTTGCTGCTCTGCTCCCTACCTTTCCAACCGTGCGAGGAGGACCATCACCTCAGCTACCCTCATCCTTGGCCTTTTCTATGGGGTCCCAATAATTCACTCAGTCAAGGCAACACTTCTGGACAAACTAAAAGTGGCCTATCACAGAATTGCTTGCTTTGCTGCTAAGGCCCCAGCCAGGAACCACCACTGTAATGTTCTAAACACTCTGGTTTGGCAGATTTTTGAAGCCAGGCTGGACTTCCCGGTGGCCTGCATCATCTTCAAACTCATCCATCTCCCTCCCTCCCTCCCTCCCCTACCAGCCTATCTAATCTCCTCACCCTGAAAACCTCCTACAGGACCCTTCGATCCTCCCACCTTCCAATTCTAAGTTTACCTAAAACCTGGTTAGCCATAGATAGAAGATCCTTCTCCTTTGTGGTACCCCAAAAGTAGAACAGCCTCTCACAATCACTGCTCACGTGTAAGTCACTTCCACATTTCATACAACGGTTTAAGGGATCATTCTTCACGCTGCCTATCTGCAATGGAAACTGCAATTAAACATCTCCGACGACAACCTACTTTCCCCCTATCTCCTCCCCCTTCCTGTCCCTCTTGGATCTCTCTCTCTCTTAACCCCTCACTAGCGATGTGTCTCTCCTTACTTCCTCTCTCTCTAACTCCGCCTTCAATCCTACTTGGACTTAGTATGTATGTTGTGAATTACCTATAATTACTGCTGTCAGGGAGTGACCACCACTCAGTATGGCTCACATTGGATATGGGCAAGGAAGCAGTGGAATCTGGCACAATAGTGCTGGACTTCAGGATGGCTGACTTTGGGAGGATGGGGAAGTGGTAAAAGGGTACCTGGCCAGAATTAAATCTAGTATGGACAGTAACCAGAGGTGGAAGCTCATAAAGCTGGGGATAGTGAAGGCAACCAAAACCTGCTGCAAAGCCCAGAGCAAGAAGGCTAGGGCTAAGAAACCGATCTGGTTGAGCAAGGAGGTCATGGAAAAGGTAAGGAGAAAAAGAGCTGCCTTTAGGAAGTATGAGAAAACAGGGAGGGGGGAGGACAGGGAGGAGTACTTGACAGAATCGAAGGAGGTGACAAGGGCAGTAAGGGGAGCCAAAGCATCTACAGAACTCAGGCTGGCACAAGGCATTAAGAAGGGGGAGAAGGACTTCTTTAAGTACATCAGGGAGAAAAGGAGCTGTAAGGACCACATAGTAAGGATTAGGAAGGAGGGGGGTTGGGTGGAAGCAGGGTGCGATAAGGCGGAAGCACTAAATGAGCACTTCTGCTCAGTATTTACTAAAGAGAAGAGGGGGGTGACACCCAAGATGGGAGAAATGGCAGAAGCAGGGGGAAGTGGTGACAGATGGGGAAATCATGGAGAGCAGAGTTCGAGAGGGTTTGAAGGCACTGAGGGTGGACAAGGCGCCAGGCCCAGATGGCATCCACCCCAGGGTACTGAAGGAGCTGGCAGAGGTCCTTTGGCAGACCTATTTAATGCCTCACTACATTCGGGGTGTGTACCTCAGGACTGGAGGATGGCTCATGTGGTGCCCCTCCACAAGAGTGGCCCCAAGGATGAACTGGGAAACTACAGACCAGTGAGCCTCACATCCATCGTGGGTAAGCTAATGGAGACTATCCTGAAGGAGAGGCTGGTGGCCCTCCTAGAGGCCAAAGGACTACAGGACAGCAGACAGCATGGCTTCATACATGGCAGATCCTGCCAAACCAACCTGGTCGAGTTCTATGACTGGGTAACTAGGCAACTGGACAGGGGCCATGCAGTGGATGTCCTGTATTTGGACTTCAGTAAAGCATTCAACTCAGTACCACATGGAAGGCTGGGAAGGAAGTTAGTAGGCACAGGGCGGGTGCAAAGCTGGTGAGATGGGTAGGAAACTGGCTGCAGGAAGGCAACAGAGGGTGGTGGTGGTTGGGGAGCTCTCACACCCAAGGGCAGTGACAAGCGGTGTTCCACAGGGCTCAGTGTTGGGACCAAAGTTGTTTGGGATAGTCATTGCAGACATATCATGGGACATCAAGAGCAAGATCAGTCTGTTTGCTGATGATACCAAGGTAGGCGTGGTGGTGGATGACCTAGGGGGATGGCAGGGGTTGCAGGATGATCTGGCAAAGCTTGAAACCTGGTCAGACACCTGGCAACTGGGCTTTAATGCCAAAAAGTGCAAGGTGCTGCATTTTGGGATGAAGAACCCAAGGAGGAGTTACCAGCTAGGGGGAGTGCAGCTAGCCCAGACAGAGGAGGAGAAGGATCTGGGTGTGCTCATTACAGGGTCAGTGAACAACTCGGCACAATATAGGAAGGCAGCTGCAAAGGCCAACAAAATGCTGGGTTGTATTGCAAGAGGTATATCCTCGAGGAGGGAGGAGGTGATTCTGCCACTGTATAGGTCATTAGTTAGACCACACCTGGAGTACTGCGTGCAGTACTGGCAACCGTATCTGAAGAGGGACATTAAGTTACTGGAGGGGGTGCAGCGCAGAGCGACAAAGATGATCAAGGGGCTGGGGGACTTATCATACGAGAGGAGGTTGAAGGAGTTGAACATGTACTCACTGGAGGAGAGGAGAGACAGGGGTGACATGATTGAAACCTTTAAATACATGAAAGGAATAAACAAGATGGGTACATAGGGGCTGTTCAAAGTAAGGGATGGGAGGGCCACCAGGGGCCATGATATGAGACTAGAGTGAGGAAGGTTCAGGAGGGAGATGAGGAGACACTTTTTTACAGAGAGGGTGGTGGCTGGGTGGAATGTGTTACCTGCTGAAGTGGTATGCAGTAGAACAGTGGACTGCTTCAAACGAGGATGGGACAGGACAAGGGGGAAGGTTAATGAAGGAGAAGGGTGGAAGGGAGGGGCAGCTGCAGAATAAGGGTTGCTAGCTGCACATTCAAGCAGACTTGATAGACCTCTAGGCCTTTATCTGCTGGCAAATTTCGTATGTTCGTATAAGACTGTCAACTCACCATGTACCTATAATCAATCAAATCATCAAATCAAACTTTCTTTATATAGTGCCTTTCAAAACCAAGGCACTGCACATTAAAATATAAACATAGCATAAAAACATTAAAACAATAAATCTAGCAATAAGTTAGACATCATTTGGGAAGGCTAAACTGAATAAATATGTCTTTAAATCAGTTTTAAATCTATCGACAGTCAGGCATTCTTTTAGCCGATGAGGTAGAGAAATCCAAAGGGTTGGTGCCAAAAAAGAGAAAGCGTGGGCACCAGATGTTTTTAAATGAACATTGTGAATCTCTAGCAATCTCTCATCCATGAATTGGAGAGGATGGAGGGGAAGCAGAGAGTCAGGAGGTCTTTCAGGTAGCCAGGTCCCTGCTCATGTACGGCTTAAAGGTTAGCAAGCCAACCTGCTCCACCACTGAACAGGCAGCCAGTGCAGCTTGCATAGCACAGGTGTAATGTGATTGGCCCTTGATGTCCCAGTCAGAAGTCTGGCTGCTACATTCTGCACCAGCTGCAGGCAGCAGATACCAACCCCTGGAAGCCCTAGGTAGAGGGTATTGCAGTACTGAAGGCGGGCAGTGACAAAGGCATGGACCAATGTTGGAAGGTTATTCGGAGGAACCAGGTGTTTCATCTGGGTGGTATTCCTCAGATGGTAAAATGGATCAGGCTGTCATCAAAAATAACACCCAGGTTACGCAGCTGGTCTGAGGTAGTGAGCTGAACACCATTGATCCATAGGCCTGACGCCTGTCCAGCCCCCAAACCCGCCCCCGGATGACCCAGGTCCACTACCAACACTTCAGTCTTATCTGGACTCAGTCTCAGCTAGCTGGTGCTCATCCAGTTCCTGACTTCGGCAAGACATTTGTTTAGCACAGAGACTGCATCAACCTGTCTGAGCAGAAAGGGCATTTACAGTTGAGTATCATCTGTGCGGCAGTGAAAACTCAAACTGTATTGCCTGATGATATCTTCCAATGGCAGCATATACACTGCGAACAACATGGGGGCTAAAATGGAGCCCTGAAGCACCCCACAGGATAGGGAAAGAGCATCAGAGAAATAAATTCCAGTGACCACTCTCTGAGACCTGTCTGCAAGGAAGGATCAAAACCATTCAAGGACTGTACCTGACAGCCCACAAAGGAGCCGCAGACACTCCAAAAGCACACCATGATCCACAGTGTCAAATGCTATAGAGAAATCAAGAAGGACCAAGAGGGTACGTGGCTTTTGATCTCTCATCATTAGGGGATCATTCTATACTCGGACAAGTGCAGCCTCAGTGCTATGTCTCTTCCTAAATCTGGACTGGAAAGCATCATAGACATTATGAGTTACAAGATGATCATCCAGTTGCAATGCAACCACCTTCTCCATAGCCTGGCTAACAAACAGCAAGATAGAGACAGGCAGGTAGTTAGTTAGGCAGTCTGGATCCAAGGAGGCTTTCTTAAGGAGTGGTTATATGACTGCCTCCTTGAGGGCATCTGGAAAGACCCCCCTCTCCAAGGAACTCCAGACAGTTTCAGCTAGGATCAGGCAGATAACATCTACACAACCCACTAATAGGGGCGTAAGGCCCAGATCCAAACTAACTGGTTGGGCGCAGGGTCTGGATGATCTTCACAATGTCCATGAATTCCAGCCGACTGAAGTCCGACCAGACAGACCGAGTGCATGCCACCTCCTGTACCTGATACATATAATGTAATCTGCTGTAGAAATGTTATACAAAGTATGATTTATAGTATCTTGCACTGCTGTCATTACCTGTATGCTCTGTAAATTGCATTGCACATTGTATTAAAAATACCTGCTATAGATATGTATGGAATGTACTGTTCCCCAGGTCGCCCCTGAAAAAGGGACTTGTTTGTCTCCATTGGGCCCACTCGGACATCAAAATTCTAATAAATAAATAAATAAACCCTCAGCCAGCCACAACCACCCTGCTTCTTGAAAATGACACAGAGACATTCCACCTGTGCCCAAGCTATGAACAAGAGACAGTGAAAGTAAAACACTGACTTCCTGCCTATTTAACTGCCTCCCTGAATCATGTGACCAGCAGACTAGTGATGGGCGAAATGGCCCCAATTCGCTCTGCGGAGTGATTTGTGGAGTGTAGGCGAATTCGCGGAGTGCTCTACAACGTGAAGTGGAGTACTTCGCATTATTAATGGGTAACATGAAGTCCATTGAAAACAATGACTTTGCGTTACTCTGCCTTTCCAAACCACTACTCCACCAATTCTTAAGGCGGAAGTACATTGAAAACAATGTACTTCACCTCACTTTGCCTTGTTTTTAAGCTCCAAAGGTGAATTTTGCAGTGATTCATGGGATTTCAGGTCACATGGGCTCTAGATTGTTCTGCACAGCCTCAGATTGGGGTAGTGCATGTAGAATGCTGTAGAAGACAATCTGCTCTGAGAGCTCTTTGTGATTCAAACCTTCAAAAAGCTGTTAAAAAAGCCTTTTTGAGTCATTTTTTTTTGCAGAAACTTTAGTTCATCGATTATAGGAAACCCTCCTGTGCTCATATCATCGAGCGTTTATTGTTTGTATATGGATTTTGAATGTTAATGTACAATATTCAGTCTGTGTGCTTTTAGATAGCGGAAGTGTGTTTTGGAGGAGGGGCGTATCTATGTTGTAGGTGGATTAACTTGGAGAAAAAGACAGTGCTTTCTGTTTTGGTGATATTTTTCTTGTATAACTGTGTTAATGTACATACAGCAATATTTTCAATATTTCTTGCCTTCTTTTTGCTGATTGTTGTGGTGCAGCAGTGCATAATTTTAGTTTGTTAAAAATATGTGGTTATATTTCTGAAGTTTTCAATTTGCTATGCATTACTTGGTGTGTGTGTGTGTGTGTGTAAGTATGTGTGCGATTCGTGTCATCAAAATCAGAAACCTTTTTTTGTGCCACATAATAATTTCAGCAATGTGAAGCTGCTATCCACTGCAGCTGTGTGATTTTTATACTCCTTGTGGTTTCTTTACTGGTACTAGTACTAGTGACTGTTACTGCAACAGTGCAGTACACTGCCCCCACAGCCCGCCCTAACTGGCAAAGGTATTCTTTTCCAGATTTGAATTTCTGATGGTGAGCACTGGTTAGGTGTTGTGCCTTTGTGTCTGCATCTCTTCAGTGCACAGCGCAATCTTAATCTATCTGTGCATTTGCATCTCTTTAGGGCCCAATCTCCATCTGTAACTTAAGTCACAGTTGTTTCTTTGGCTTCCCTTCAGAGTACTAGTCAAGTGTGGTGCTTAATTCTGCATGAACATTGTACTCATTAATATGCGTTTTTAAGTCAGGATCATCATCACGAGTCACTCGTGATACAAATCACAATCTTCATCATCTCGGTCACAAATGCAGTCACAAATCATGATTCATGATCATTCACGTTACGAATCACAACATAAATGTTTTTTCTAGTTACTTGGATGTATTGTAAGCCTGTTTTGTAGTATGTCTCCAGGCTTCACCACCCCAACATCGTTCTCATTGATATGTGTTTTTAAGTCTGGGAGTTGTAAGTACAGCTCATTGGGGAAGTACAGCCGTAGGCGGTAGGCATTCACGTTTCTTCTTCATCACGGTCACAAATGCAGCCACAAATCACGATTAACGATCACGTCATGAATCACAACATTAATTTTTTTTAATAGTTACTTGGATGTATTGTAAGCCTGTTTTGTAGTATCTCTCAATGCTTCACCACCGCACCATTGTACTCATTAGTGTTTGTTTTTAAGTCAGGGAGTTGGACAGTGTTTGCAGTACATACACAGACTGGAAAGACGTTTTGAGGGGTCCAACAGGAATGGGTGCCCATGCCCTCCACACATGTGCATGTTACAACGCTTACCACTACCAGGCTCTCCCAGAGCTGCCTCCACCCCAGACATTCCTTCACCCAGGTCCAATTCTCCTACTGAGCTCCCTCAGTCCGAGCAATCACTACTCACACTGTCACACAACACACACACACACACACACACACACAGTCACACAGACACAGGCAAACGACTAACTACGTACAAAGGCAAGAAAAATAAAATTTACAGAAATTTACATAAAGAACAAATTAAGTAAAAAAAAAAAGAGTACAGAAAAGACAAAAAAAATGTAGCTTTTAAAAAAGTTGTTGGGTCTAAATCAAAGTTTAAATCTCCTCCTCGCGCTGATCTCAAAGTATCAGCAGTCACAAAACACTATTCTCTCTCCATCTGCACAGGAGAAAGTAAAAGTGTCTGATTGTATGACTCATTTGCTTCCTGCCTAGCTAAAGAGCATGTGACTTACAGTACTGTAAGCCATGTGATGTGTGGGGGGGTTGCCAAATCTGAAACACCAGGTGGGTCACTTAGAATCATAATGAGGAATGTGAAGTCCATTAAAAACAATGACTTTGCCTTACTTCACATTGCCATTCTGCCTTAATGCGAAGTGGTAATGACAAGGCGGAGTGAGCACTTTGCATTGCCCACTCCGTGTAGTGGAGTGACAACGTGAAGTGCCCACTTTGCATTCACTTCACCAGCGAAATTTAAATTCACTGCCTCTCTACTGCAGACTTGCAGAGACAGTCAGGCATGTGATCAGTGGTCTGTTGACTTCACCTTATCAAAATGGAGCTCAAAGTGAGCTCAAAGTGGACAATGCGAAGTAAGGCGAATTTTGACTTTTTCATGGAAATTTCAGTTAGTGATACGTGAATTCGGAGTGGACCACTTCGGGTTCACTTTGCCAGTGAATTAACACTTCACTGCATCTCTGCTTGTACATAATGATAAGTAAAAGAGATATGTCACAGGTTTAGTTAATTGTTTTGCTGCTGTTTTTAGCAGTCTAGGAAATGAACCTTCCACATCTGGGCCTTTGTTACTCCCAAGTTTAGGGAACAGTGTGAACTTTCCTTTCTTTTACCTTATAGAGGTTAAATGTTTCTGAACAGGGTTTGCTATATTTTCTTGCCTCTTAGAATCCTGATTTAGTTGTTTTTTAAGCAATGTCATATCTGTAAAGATTTCATTAAATGTATTCGCTAGTTCCAATTTTTTGTTTATTTGTTGTTCTCCAATTTTTAATTTGTCAGTCTTCACTTGATTGGAAAATTGGTAGAATGCTCTAAAAGAATCCTCAAAACTCCTAAGATTAGTTAGATCTTTTAACTGTTTTTCTTTGTAATATGTTTGTTTTGCTCTCTTAATTTAAGTTTTGCATGTGTTATGAATTTTGCAATATGCATTCAATTTGTGAATTAGACTTTTTGAGCAGTTTCCACAAGGTATCTCTAATTTTGAGCACGTCAAGTAATTTAGCATTTAACCAAGTTATTTTTTTTGTACAGATCCTTTGTTTCTTTCTAGGTGTATAATGATCAATTATATTTAAAAGCTGCTCATTAAAAAAGTTTACTGCTCCGTCTACCTGCTTTAAATTATACAGAGGTGACCAATCTAGTTGCCCCTGATTGGCTGCCTGCTTTCTGGAGCAAGTGAACTCACTCCCACAATTTGGGGGCCTGACTTTCAGCCAGAGGTCTACAGCTTCCCGCTCGGAGGAGCTGCAGTTGCTCGCTCTATTTCTGAACTGTATTTTTTGTAAAAAACAGCATTAAGTCCTGTTCTGATTTGATGTTTGCCTAATCTGCCTGAAATGCTATTAATTGTTGTTTTTAGAGCTTGATTTGGCTAAATACTGTAACCTGTTCTGCCTCTATCTAACAGAATTATTTTAGGTTCAGTTAAAATTTTGTCTATCAGTGTTGCCTGTCAGTGCAGGTCCCAGATTTCTCACTACCCTCTCTCTTTTCTCATTCTGTCTGCCTACCCTCTGGGCTCCTAACTCTTCCTACCCTGCTGGTCTTGTTAATTTTCTCCTGCTCTCACCTTCTCCTCTCGGACCCAGTGGTGCCATTGACTCAGATGCCACTTTAGTCTCTCTTTGTCTTCTGTCCCCCCATCTTTTCTCCTGCTAACTAAATTTTCATGCTGGCCCTTCTACCCCAACCTGAAACCTGCCCACTGTTTAAGTTGATTACCACCTCGGCAGCCACCTACACTATTAATCCACTAATTTCCACTCTCTCTTCCTCTTTCAGCAGCTGCCCTTGACATGATCATCTTGCGGCCATGGCATGGCTTTGATTTCAGCTGGCCACGCCTTCTCTGCCTGAAAGGACCCTTAACCAGGTATGGACCTTGGAATTCAAGCCTGCTAACCCGATTGGTTAGTAGTGCTCAGGTTCCTCCTGCCATCGGCTAGTTGGCTTCACTAGCTGCTCCTGTTTGGCTGCCTGTTTCCTGGAGCAAGAAGACTCACTCCCACCACTTGAGGACCATGGATTTTGGCCAGAGGTCTACAACTTCCCGCTCGGAGCTGCAGCTGCTTACTTTATATTTGAACTGTATTTCTTTTTTTCCGCTCACCCTCCCTGACCCCAGCCTCTATTAAATCAGCCAAAGCTCCTCCTTCCCACTTCACCCCACCTCCCATTGGCCACTCTTCTCTCCAGCTAAGCCACTCACTCTTGGCCTACTCTCACTGCAGACATATACAAATACCATTCCTATCTGACTCCCTATAACTAATGCCTCCCACCTTACTTAGCCAGAATGCAGGCTGTCACTAAAATAGTTCTCCTGCTAATGCTGTCCCTCTGCTTCAGGTTAATTATACATAATGGGACCATGGCCCCTGTAATTGACCAATTCACTCACACTGTTATCACCCTGTTCCTGCTGCACACTGTGAAGGGGATGTCCTCAGACCCCCATCTACCCTCTACTCTAAAACTTTCTCCCCAACACCTCAAGCCTCTGCTGCCTTGCACAATTCCTGTAGCTGCCTTGCTGTGCAGCTGTCTTATTTTTCTGCCTCCTTTACATGAAGACTTGGTGAGTCCAAGCTCTCCGACTCCACCAGGGTGACCTGGTCCTGCTACTTGAGAATGCTCATACTACTAATGCTCCTACTATCAGGGAACGTCCACCCCAATCCTGGCCTTCCTACCACCAGCACCACCCCAAGTCTGGGCCACCTTAAGATTGTCTCACTGAACATAGGTAGCTTCCTCCCCAAGCACCCCCAATTTCAGGCTTGGGTGGAACTACTTTAACCTGATGTCATCACACTCATGGAAACATGGCTATCCCCAAAGATCACCAATGAGACTGCAGCCCTGAATGGCTATAACATGTTCTGGCAGGACCGAATATCTAAAAGAGGAGGTGGCTGCCTAGTTTACCTCAGGTGTGATATTAAAGGACAACTACTTCCCAGTAGCCTATGCACTAAGGATGCTCATATTCTAACCTTAAAACTCACCATAGGTCAACAGAACAAAGTATTACTACTCACCACTGTGTACCTACCCCCCTGTATGCACACCGCTGGCTTTCATTAGTTTGTCAACAACCAAGAGCTACATAAGCAAAACTGGGAACAAGTCATCGTTGGGGATTTCAACATAAACTGGCTGGCCTCTACCTAATCCAGTTGGTTTCACAAGCTGCTGAGCAAAATTATTGAACAGGTTCCAGCTCCCTCATCGACTGGCTACTCTCTTCCTGCCCGGAACACATAACTGAGGTCACAGTTCTACCTGACTCCCTCAGTGATCATTCCCTGATACTTGATATCTGGACAAACAAGTTCACCAAGTACAAGCCCAAGGCCTCCAGAAACCAATCCCTGAGAGCTGGACAACTGGAAACCTTCAGAGAATACATTAAGGAGGTTGACTGGTCCACACTGAACAATGCTAAGGATGGGAACCAAGCCCTTGACTACTTCATTAAGGTCTTCACCAAGGCTTGTGACATCTTCTCCCCATATAAAGTAAAGAGGTGCCAAAAATCCTTGGTTATCAGGCTCTCTAATTGAGTGAATGTGCCTTAGAGACCATTTGTGGCATAGGGCCAAAGCAAATGGGAAACTGGCTGACCTCATAGCCTACAAGACAGCAAGGAATAGCTGCATGAAGCTAATTTGACTTGCCAAAGCCATGTACTACAATGATCTGCTGGGCAGGTGCTGGGGCTGTGGTGGGGAATTTGGGGATTCAGTGAAAGCCCGCATGGGTAGAGCATCTAGGGCACCTCCCGATTCCATTGTAACCACCTCTGATACACTGCAAGACCCAAGGGATATTGCAAATGCATTTAATGAAGCCTTCATGGACCTAAGCAATGTGCTGCCTACTGCCTATCTCAATCATACACCACTTGACCAGCTCCATAACCAGTACTCTACTGCCTCACACACCAATGGTCTACCTCCATTCTACTTCAGGTTGATATTGTGAACAGAGACTATAAAATGTATCAAGTGTGTCCTTAGCAAGATCAGGATGGGAAGTGACCATATAGATATGAAGATGGTTGCCCTTACATTAAATGAACTTACGAATCCGCTCACCAAGGTCTTCAATGCCTCCCTTAGATCTGCTGTCTTCCCTGATAGGTGAAAGGCAGCACTCATTAGCCAAGTCTTCAAATCTGGGGACAGGACCAACCTGTCCAACTTTCAGCCCATCTCAATATTACCCCCTTTCTAAAGCCCTTGAAAGGGTGGTCTCTGACCAGCTCACTGAGTACCTTGGAAAATACAATCTACTTTGCATGCATCAGCATATTTTCTGGCATAACCACGCCACTCTCACGGCACTGGTCAACTATACCACTCAGCTCTATGGCACCCTGGACAAAGGGTTGGCAGTAGGGTCTAACTTTATAGACCTAACAAAGTCATTTGACACTGTCAACCACCAGCTCCTTCAGCAAAGCCTCCTTGCTACAGGATTGTCCACTGACACTGTTGCTAGGTTCAGCAGCTACCTGTCTCATAGTTCCCAATGTGTTAGAATAGGCAGTACTATCTCTGAGCCTAGGAAAGTGAGCCTAGGAGTCCCCCAAGGAGCTATCCTTGGCCCATTTCTCTTCAGCCTCTTCATCAACACCCTTCCCACCACCTGCCCAGTGCACACTGTGCTATATGTGGATGATGCCATTAATTCTGTCTCCAGCAAAGAGCTGGCATCAATCAATTCTGAATTACAGGACAACTTTCAAACACTGGAATCATGGTTCTTCAAGAACAAACTGCTGCTTAGCTATAAAAAGACCTAAAACATGCTCTCTAGTACTCCATAGAGCAAGATGAGAAGTGCCCCCATGAGGATAATCAGCCACAAAGGTGACACACTTGATCAAGTTGACACATTTAAATATTTAGGTGCTCACCTGGATGACACCCTCACCTCTGTTCATATTGAGCAACTAATCAAATCTGCAAATATGAAACTAGGTATTCTCTACTGCCACCGGTCATCCATGACACCGGACGCCCTAAAATTCATTACTTGCAGCTCAGTTCTGTCCACTGTGGACTACGGTTTAGTGATCTATGGGACTGGCTCCAACACAGTGTTAAAGAGGGTCAAAACCCTTCTTAACAAGGCTTGCCGACTGGTCCTGGGAGCTCACCATATAATGCATACATGTACACTATACAATGACACTGGCTGGCTCCCCCTCCATCTCAGGATTCAATATCAGATCTGCTTACTAGCAAAAAAAGCTATATTGGGGCTCACGCCTGAGTCATCCTCTGCCTTCTTTGTAACTGCTCTACCCACCATTAGCGCAAGGAGTGCAACCAAGGGAGGGTTGCTACTACCCTTTCAGTGTACCTCACTGGCTCAGAGATCCCTTTCTTATAGTGGACCCAAGTGGCTCAATGACCTGCCTGCCACTCTAGTCGAATGTAATGGGCTCAGCCAATTCAAAGCTGGGCTATGTTCACACCTAGCTAGCAAAAATGCTTGCCATTGCCCTATCTAATGATGCCCACCAGCTTATGGTCTTGCCCCCGTCCTACCCCTACCCACATCCCTATCCTCCCTCCTCCTCCCTCCCTCCCTATATCTCATCCCACCTACCTCCTCTCCCACCTCCTCCCTTCCCCTCCAGGGTTTCCTCCTCCTCCTCTTCTTCCCATCCTATCTCTTCCCTACCCTCCTCCTCTCATGCATGCTGTAAACCCAATTCCCTCCCCAACCTCACCCCTCCAACAACCACCTTACCTAACCCCCATGTTTCTCTCCTCCTCTCCCTTTATCTCTTTCCTCCCTTCCCCTCTCACCTCTGCTCAAAACCCCATTTCTCCCCACACCCCCAGCACCACTTCCTACTCTACCTCCTCCTCACCTCCTGACCGACAGTGCCATGTCTGGCTGCTCCTATTTGTCTTACTTTCTAGCAGTTTGGGTCACCCTTGTCTCTGACTGCTCTCTGACTCTATTTTTGCCTACTACTCAGCAGCTTGTGACACTTCTGTCTCTGACTGTTCTCTGTCTCTCCAAAGCACTGGACCACACTCTTGCAGTGTTGTATTTAGATGTTAATTCTGCAAGAGTAGACATATACTTTCACTTGCTGACCTTGTAATCCTGTACGCATTGTAAATACACTTGTAACCTTGATGTTAATTTGTGTTTTACCCGTATGCACCTGTGCTGCCCTGTTATGTCATGTATTTTCTGCCGACTTGGAGCCTTTGTAAACGAGCCTATGGCTCAAAGGTTGTTAATCCTAAACTGAAATAAATAAATAAATTAATTAATTAATATTATTTGTGAACCCCCACATTAAGTTTAAAGACTTTCTAAGCCTAAGGAATGCACTAGCAAATGGGCAGGAAGGAGGGGTGGAAGAACAATGGGGAATAATAAAAACTGCCATCACAGAGGTAACAAGCCTTTGTGTGAAGCAAATTAACAAAACGAAACGATGTAAGAAGCCATTATGGTTCTCAAAGGAAGTGGCAGTGAAGGTTCAAGAGAAAAAGAAAGCATTCAGGAAGTACAAGGAATCACAGAAGGAGCAGGACAGGGAACTGTATCAGTTAAAGCAAAAGGAAGCTGGGAAGGCAGTCAGAACAGCAAAGGCCCAAACTGAGGAAAAGATAGCCAACTCAGTTAAGAAGGGGATAAAACCTTTATAGGTACATCAGGGAGCGAAGGAAGACCAAGGGAGGGCTAGTGAGGCTTAATAAAGAGGAGGGAGGGTGGGCAGAGGGTGACTGTGAAAAAGCAGAGCTACTAAACAAATGTTTTTGCTCAGTATTTACAAAGGAAGTGGGGGAAGTACCTAAAACAAACAGCAGAAACACTCTGGATACAGAAGTTGATACCAGCCCATTTACAGAAGAAAGGGTTCTGAAAGAACTCTTAAAACTGAAGGTGGACAAAGCAATGGGGCCTGATGGGATTCATCCCAGAATTCTTAAAGAACTAAGGGTAGAACTAGTGACATCACTGACTACCCTCATTAACAAATCATGGGAGGATGGGGTGGTACCCAAGGACTGGAGAAGGGCAGATGTGATTCCCCTTCACAAAAGTGGGAGCAAGACAGAAGCAGAAAACTACAGACCTGCTAGTTTAACCTCAGTGGTAGGGAAAATGATGGAATCACTTCTGAAGGAAAGGATTGTTGAGTATCTAGAGGCCAGAGGGGCTCAGGACCCAAGGCAGCATGGATTCACAGTGGGAAGGTCATGCCAGACAAATCTGATAGATTTCTTTGACTGGGTGACCAAAGTAGTAGATCAGGGAGGGGCTGTGGACATGGCCTACCTAGACTTTAGCAAGGCATTTGACACAGTCCCACACAAAAGATTAATATACAAGTTAGCCAGTCTGGGAGTGGGTCCCAAGATGACAGCATGAGTAAAGAATTGGCTGGAGAATAGGACACAGAGAGTAATAGTAAATGGAGTCCACTCTGAAGAAAGGGGGGTTACTAGTGGGGTACCACAGGGTTCAGTATTAGGACCGGTCCTCTTCAATGTCTTTATAAGCGACATTGCAGAGGGACTGGAAGGAAAAGTATGTCTCTTTGCAGATGACACAAAGATCTGCAACAGAGTTGATGCACAAGGTGGGGTGGAAAGGATGAGAAGGGACTTGGCAAGGTTAAAGGAATGGTCAAATGTATGGCAGCTTAGATTCAATGCTAAGAAGTGCAAGGTAATGCACCTGGGAAACAGAAACCCAGGGGAAGAGTACACAATGAGGGGTGAGATACTAACAACAACAAAAATGGAAAGGGATGTGGGGGTAGCCATATCAGATGACCTAAAGATGGGCAAGCAATGTGAGAGGGCAGCAAGGAGGGCTGGGGGGATACTGGGATGCACAGGGAGAGGCATCACCAGTAGAAAACAGGAAGTTATTATCCCTCTGTACAGACAGTTGGTGAGACCCCATCTGGAGTACTGTGTGCAGTTCTGGAGACCCAATCTCCGCAAGGACATAGACAGGATGGAGGCTGTCCAGAGGAGGGCAACTAAAATGGTGTAGGGTCTGCACCGGAAGACATATGAAGAGAGACTTAAGGAGCTGAATATGTATAGCCTCGAGGAAAGGAGGGAGAGGGGGGACATGATAGAAACTTTCAAGTATCTCAAGGGAATCAACAAAGTCCAAGAGGGTAGCATCTTTCAAAAAAAGAGGTGTGCAAGAACAAGGGGGCACAATTTGAAGATAGAAGGGGGGCAGCTCAGAGGTAATTTAAGGAAGTATTTTTTCACAGAGAGGGTTGTGGATGCATGGAACGGCCTTCCGGAGGAGGTTGTGGAGTCAAAAACAGTGGTGGAATTCAAGCATGCATGGGACAGTCATAAGGCAATTCTAGGGGGTTGGGGTAGGAAGAAGTAGGCTGCTGGTTAACTAGGATCTGCAGCTTATCCATTAGGTAGGGAAATGGGCAGACTGGGTGGGCCAAGCGGTCCTTATCTGCCATCAAAATCTATGTTTCTATGTTTCAACTGACTATTCACAAAAAACTAGTCACCCCAGTAGAGCAACTGCAAACCTTCAAATATCTTGGCTTCACCCTGGTCAGCTGTCTCTCTCCTTTGCTCAGCATACAGAACAAATTGTAAAGGTAGTAAATCCTAGAATTGGCCTTATGTACAGGAACCGACATTGCCTGACCCAAGATGCCTTGTCTCTTGCCATAAAAGTTCCATACTGTCCGTCATTGATTATGTATTAGTGATCTATGGGGCAGCCCCTGACTCCAGTCTGAAAAGGGTTAGTACTGCCCTAAATAAATCCTGCAGGCTGCTCCTTGGTGCAAACAGGCTAACCCACACCTGTGACCTCTATGCACAAACTAACTGGCTAAATTTTCAAGGCAGAGTACAGTACCAAGTATGTCTACTGAGGGAAAAATCTTGTCTTGGCCTATCCCCTCCAGCCATCCAGAAGCTACTTGTCACAGCCCCCAACTCCCACTGCACAAGAAGCAATGCCAGACAATCTCTGATTGTCCCCTACTTTCGAATCTCTCAGGCGCAAAGGTCATTCATGTATCGTGCCTCCCTTTGGCTGAATATACTCTCCCATGACTTAACCTGTGAGCCCAAGCTGGGGCCATTTAAAAACTTCACCAATACCTCACCAATCGGAGCAGCTGTGACTGCTGGTCAACCTGAGCACCTGTGACTGCTAACCTATTTCGTTCCTTTGCTTACCCTTCTCCTGCCCGCATTCACCTCTTGCAGTCCCACCCCCTCCCCAGTGACCCCTAATTTGCCCCACCTAAACTCCTCCTCCTTGACACATCTTCTTATCTCCTCCTAGATGCACTTATTCCCACCCCCCCATCTCTTCCCCTTCCCTGTCCCTCCCTATACCTTGACAATGAATTGTTATTCTGCTTAATAGGTCAAGTATTACAGCTCTATTCTTGCATTGTATGTAACCTTACATTCACCTGTATTGTTAACTGCTTTATACGTCACTGCACTTCTATTCTCTGTAGGGTCTCATTTTTGAAATTCATGTACTGTTGTCTATTTATTATTGAAATGTATGTAATTTGTTATTTTCTGCTGACATGGAACCTTTATAAATGAGCTTCCAGCTCAAAGGTGTACTCCTAGAACTCAATAAATAAATAAATAAATTTTGCTGAAAAATATGTAATCGCTCAGATTTTTAAAAGATCCAGTTTCCCTAATGAGAATATCTTTTGTTTTATTTTTTAGCTTTTTTCTGATCATGTGTAATGCCCCCTTCCCAAATATGGGGGCTTACCTTAATGACCATTCCTCCCATGTGCTCCCACTGCAGAACACCTCCCATCTGCCTGTGGATCCCAGTTTGTGCTTCCAACCTTCACTGCCACAGCCTAGGTGCCTCTATCCCCCCAAAAAGTCCCCAAGGAGCCCTTTTCCTTGTTTCACCTACACTGGGGCATTTGCAGCACTGTGGAGCTGCCGGCCAATTTCCCTTAATCTTCACAGCCAGCTGACGAGCTTGCACATGTGCGGATGGTGTCTTTGATCTCCCGACCACAAGGTTTGTGATCTAGTGGGGGATAGTTTGTTGGTCCCGGTCTCGCTTTGAGCAGTGTGGGGACTGGTGACCTCAGCCAGGGCCAAGAGAAACCTCTTTCAATTTTAAATAAAGAGCACCACAAAGTGCTGTGGATCAGGGCTCATGAATATTAATAAGTAGAGCCTAATCATCTATAAATATTAATAAGGGCACTGTTTTCAGGGCTGAAAGTTAGGTGGCTGCTGCAGGGTGTAAAAATATAGATAAAACATGGCAGCAGCCACCAAAGACATTAAAGAGGCTAATGTTCAGGGGGAAATAATGTAAATAAAAAATATTTTCTGACTGCATCAGTTTTAAATGTTGGGACTCAGATAAACAGCATGCATGTTGCCCAGAGGCACTTGATTATGGCTTCCATGACAGGCAAAGGACTGAATAAAAATGTTTATTCTGGGTAGCGCTGAAGAGGGCACATGAAGGAGTATTGACCAGTGGGGCAAGTGCACAAATAAAGTAAATTTTCTGGCTGCTCCAGGACTTTCGTTTGGGACTGTGCTTAATCTGCAAGGGGAGTGTGTGTTTTAGCAGCCATTCTGGTGCAGCAACAGCCAATCAGAATGTGAGGATTTCCAGCCAGGATTTATGGGGCTTTTTACCAGAGTTCATGGGACATTGCAAAAGGCTTATGGGGAATTGCAGGGACCAAATTTCAAGTGCCAAAACAGGGAGCCTATAGTGCATTGAGTGGAGGTAATGAATATTCATTTTCTGGACTCACAGGCAGGATCAGTCAATCATTATGGGAGCAGCAAACAGCTTTGGCCAATAGGGAGCCCCAGAAGATCTCCATAAAAGACAGTGTTTTTTTTAGCTATGCAAGCAGATCGAGCAGGAACCCCCCACAGGGGTGGGGACTCTGGCCCTCATCTAGAGAAATAGGCCCAGTGAGCCAGTGTAAAACTCTCCACAGGGGATGGGACCTTTTCTATTGCCAAGAGACAGAGAGACAAGTGGCTGCCTGAAGCAGAAGTCGCTAGCCTGGGGGTTGCCAGAGAATGTCCTCCAGGGCTAGCCAGAGCCTTTCCATGTTGAGGGAAAACATGGGCCAGTAACCTGATGAAGTCAGCTGTGACAGAGCTGAACCTGCCTCAGTGGTGAGAGTGTTGATGAAAGCCTGAAACCTCAGAAGGAGGAATGCAATTTCTACAAGACACCTGAGTGAGTAAATTGCTTTTGCCAATGGCAACTCTGAGAAAATCTTTAAGGGGCAGAGAAGCACAAAGCCTAACAACAGTGATTGTCTGTCTGTCTGCACCCTGCGTTCATAGCAATGCTCAGAGGATGGACATCTGCCAAGTGACCAGGAAGGGTTCAAGTACTGTGTATAAATGTATCTGATTTGAACATGCCTACAGAACTAGAAGGGAACTACTCAGAGCTGAGACTCTTCCTAACTTTGCTTGGGAGCTCCAGTACTGTGTCCATGGAAGTTGCAAGTGCCAGTGTGTAACACAAGGGACTGCATGTTGTATTTGAGCTTAGAGAGCTACAGAAGCCATTTGCTACTAAGTGCAAGTTTGATGTTAAGAAAGCCTATAGAGCTATAGTAAACAGTTTATTGCCAAGGGCAAGTGTTTGCATCAAAAGTGACTACTGCGTTTGTTGCTAGCCAGCGAAGTCTGGAAAGTGGTGGTGGGCCTTGCCACAAGCCCAGTCAAGTCAACGTATCTGAATTGTTAGAGAGCCCAGCCTCAAGTTCAGTCTAATGTGGTAACAAAAGTGCTTTAAGCCCCAGCTTTAATTGACAGGAAGATGAAGGTTGTCCAAGAGACTGTGTCCTAATGTCCCTGTGGGAGCTATAACCTGAGCTCTGGTTATTCACTCTGCTGCGTGGAGTGTGGGTGCTTGCCCCTAAAATCATTGTGAATGCACCTGGCTCTAAAGTTTTGGCTGACCAGAAAAAGGGTCTATGTCTGCCATGACCAACTGGGACACCTGGAAAAGAAACTGTGACTGAACCATAAATGTGCTGAATGCATAAATGTGCTAAATGCATAAATGTGCTGAATGTATAAATGTGCTAAATGCATAAATGTGCTGAATGTATAAATGTGCTAAATGCATAAATGTGCTGGATGTAGACTTAGAGAGCATAAATGTGTTGAATGTAGAAGACTAAGATATTCAGACCGGCTGGTCTGATTAAAGGAGTGATTTCAGCCCAGAAGAGGGGCCCTGCCTTCAGGATGTAAAAGTGTTGTTTCCCACCTGCAAGAGCAAAAATACCTTTGCAGTCGGTATTGGGCGGCCAGCTGTTAGCTTTGCCAGAATTTTAGCCTCTGGGGACAAAGGCTGCTTGCTGAAAGCACTTGATCCTGATTTGACTAAGCTTATGAAGATGTCTAACTGTTAAGTAACGCAGGGTCATCCCAGCACCACCATGGAAAGAGACTTGTAAATAGTTCAAGTTTGGTAAATTCTGCAAGTTGCAGTTAATTTAAATATTAAAGATGAAACCTAAACTTAATCTTCTTAATTCTCCTTAAGAGCCCCAACTAGCCGGCCAACGTACAGTTGCAGAGTCCATCAGGTCTGCACCATTTTAAGAACTGTAATTACTGGGTATCCAGGTTGTGTGGAACTGTGGGGTCTTATGCAATGTGGGAAACTGGTACCAGTGTGGGCAAAACCTTGTCATATGTTTAATAATTATGCAACTAGCTAGTTAGTTAGATAGCTGACTACTCCAGAGGTTGGTGGGTGGCCACTGTAATTGCATCTGATTTAAAATGCAGAAGGTTAATCAAACCAGTTGTACTGCTCATCAATTGTAAATAGCCTGACCCCTCTTCCCAATTCACTCTTCCTAGCCCTTCCCCATGTAAATAAACTTATTTGTTCTTGCAAATACCTGCCTCATGAGCATACTGGTCCCTATGCACGATGCCAACATGCCGCGTAAACAGGGCATGTTTGCATCAATATGCTTGAATGCCACAGAGTGGGGTCTCACAAACCATGCATGGCATTCACAAAATGGTGAGAGAGTAGGAACGTGGCTGCTTCCCCTGCCGTGTAGACTGCAATGCACTGGGGGTGTTCCGGGGCTGTGCCAGCACTATGCGGTATGCACTAAACTGCATAGTGCTGGTCGCATGGGTACAGAGGGTGGCCAGGGTATGCCAGGGTAGACCTTGCTATAACCCTCTTCGCACCCCCACAGATGCCTCCTACTGGGCATGGCACGACATAGCCATGACTCCCCCCATGCTGCCATGACCCACTGGGCAGTGAGGGGAGGCTGGTACTGCCAGTCAGGCGAGTGCCCGGCACTGACTAGCATGTATGGTTGTCAGGGGAAGGAGGTGGTGGTGCAGGGGAGAAGGGGGACTCACAGTCCATCACTGGGTTCACTGGTCCAGCTGTCTGTTGTAGGCATGCACTACTCAGACCCATGCCTTACTATGTGAGGGATCCACTTCTGGACCTGGGAGGGGCATCCCATTGGATGCCCACCTGGGACCTCGATTCCTCCCCCAGCTGCTCTGCAGAGTCCTGTGCACTGGGGGGAGAGAGAAGCCATGGACAGGTAGCCAGCATTAGTGAATGCCGGTATGGGCACAGCTGTCCACAGGTGCACAGTTATGTGGGTGGGGTATGTGCTTTTTTCGCATACCACCGTCCGCTTTGTCCATAACACCCATTATTAGTAGTAAGTCACTGATTACAGAATGGTCTGCATTGGGGAAAGTGTAATTGGGTCATGCTTTGGGTGGCATCCTGGTAAGGTAAGTTGGTACAACTTCCCAGAGGGCTGTAATAGACTAAACTCTAGCCCACTAAAAGGCAAACTCTTGGTGGAAGCACTGTGCAATGTGCCAACTTGGGAAAGAACCTGATTAATGTTAAAAATAGGAACCCAGACCCCTCAACCTTGGTCTGGTCAGCAAGGCAGGAGTAGTAGCCCTAGGAGTAGCACTGCCTAGGGGTTACACATGTAGACAGTACAGTAGTCAGAAATTACATCAGTTAAAACTCCTGATCTGCCAATTAATTGTACTTACTTGTCAACACCTAATCTATAGTTGTACCCCCTCCTGCTCTATAGTTCTTCCTGGTTTGATCACTCATCATGTGATAAAAAGCATTATTAACTGGGTAGGGAAAGGGAGCTAGGTGATTGGTAGAGTGTCACCAGATGACAGTGCATTAATGCATATTATCGGCACAGTTCAGGTGAAGAGGTCCCCAAGAATTAGAATCAGTGGGCAGGATGGCTCTTGTTTTCTGGCTGACGGAATGAACATGAGAAGCAGCCATTTGTACTAGCCAGCTTAGCAAGAGTAAGTATGGGGAGAGCTTGTTGAGAGCGTGCTTTTCACATTCATTTTGTCATGTAGAAAGACAGTGCTATCTGAGCATGTACCAAGTAGTAACAGTTCCAAATGAGTAGTCATTCCTAACACTTCCAAATGAGTAGTCATTCCCTATCCATTTTGTAGCACTGTAGTATGTAGCCATTGTGAATCTGCCTACATTTGTAGAAGTTGGAAGTGCAAGTGTGTGGCTCCTCACCCACCTACCCGGCTGATTTCCAAGGAGCAAGCAGACACTCCAGCCCCCAGTAGTAGTCATTCCCTGTCCGGTATGCAGCGCTGCTGTCTGTAGCCCTTGTAAAGCTCCCGACATGTGTAGAAGTGAGGAATACTTTACAGCTTTCACTGATGTTCTGTGTAGTGGCTCCCGGTCCCTGCCCCCACCAAACCACATTACACAGACACAGTATGACCGAGACCAGGCTCTTCTGCTTTCATGCCTGTTGTGTGTATTGTGAACCTCTGGTGCTCCCTGTTGTCAGCCCCCCCTTGCCAGTTATTCACCACAGCAAGTGCAACTTCAGCTGCAACCGCCATAAGAAAGACAGAGAGAGAGAGAGAGGGAGAAAGAACGCAAGTGTGAGCAACATTTGTGTCAGAGAGAGGGGGATGTGTCTGCCCTGCCCTTTCAGAAGTACCTTATTTGTGCTCTCCTACCCACCCGGTGGATCACCGGGCACCACACAACAGAGGTGCTTCAGTGCACGCACTTTCCCCCTGTGTAGCCAGCATGACATCGAGGCACACATTGCTAGCAATTCCCCTTAGTGCCAGTTGCTGTCAGAATGTCCCGTTAGGCCCCCTCGTGTGTTGTATGGAGAGACACAGTAACAGTTACGGGGGAGAGAAGCACCCTGAGAATGTCTGAGCTGGAGAGGGGAGAGAGAGAGACTTGTGGTGCAGGCAGAAGGACAGTTGTCCCATCCCCTGTGTTCACCTCCCTTTGCAGTGTGCCGTCTGGTGACAGAGAGAGACAGAGGGAGCAGGAGAGACAGAGAGTCAATGTCCTGAGAGACAGAGAGTCAATGTCCCATGACAGCACACTGGCATTGAGTTTTAGTGACAGGAAATTGTCATGCTGTTTGCCTGACTGCTTGTCGCTCTCTCTCTCTCTCTCGCTGTCTCGGTGTGTGTGCAACATACATTCGAAGCACTTGCAACTGTCGGGGACAATCTCACCAGCTCGGATCCTGCTTTTAGGAAGTCCATTAAGATGACTGCAGAGCACTTACTGCCTAGCGGGCTTCGCCGCTTCTAAACGTGAAGGTACCACTTTGTGATATCCACACTGCTGTATGGTACTATGTTTTCAAAGTGTGGCAGATGTATTTGAAAATGGGCTTCTGCACCTTACCAAGTCATATAAAGTTACATGCCCTGTTTGCCACACACAGAGAGAGCCATACATGTTCATTAATGGACCAGGGAGGGAGACAGAGACACGCTGCAGCAAGTGACTGACAGACAGTAAGTATGTGAGCAGTGGCATTCCCCGTAAATGGCAGATAGCATCCTGCAGCTTAATTGTTCCTTAGTTCACCTCTCTTCCTGTCCAAGACAAAGTTGTCTGTCACTGAGCTATTGCTTGTGTGTCTCTGTCTCTCTTTCTCTACAATGTGTGAGGTGTGTCGGTAAATTAGCGGGCTGTGATATGGAAGGTGAAGTTGCGGCAAAGTGCTGTCTGTATGTGTGCATTGTGTGTTGTTTGCAGGCCAGTTAATGTGCAGTGTCCCTCTCTGCCAAGCTGTCTGTCCTTTAGCGGATATTCCAGGCCCCCCCTCCCATGCAACCAACATGCTGCACACCAACAGAGACACATGCAGCATTTGAGTTTGGGTATGTGCGTGTTAATCGTCATGTTATGCATGGTAGCAGAGGTTGTTATGATCAGAAATGTGACAGCTCATGTCAATACTGTATATGTCACATTTATGTGTGCATAATTACAGGGCTATGTTGTTTTTTAGTTAGGAACTATTTGTCAAGGTGGCAGGGTACGGTACCTTTTTTGCTGTTTAAACAATGAAAAAATATATTTTTTGATATTTATTTACTGTTTAAACATAACCCATGTAATAAGCGCATTAATGCACTCCAGGATGTGCTGATAATGTGGATTAGCGCACACCCCAGAGGCTGTGAGGGCATTCAGCCTTTGGTCTCGAGCCTCACAACAACCCTGAGGTGTGCGTTAATTCACATTATCAGCACACTTTGTCATGCGTTAATGCTTACATATGGAGGCCATGATACCCCCATGCC
This sequence comes from Neoceratodus forsteri, assembly GCA_016271365.2. Classification (NCBI taxonomy): domain Eukaryota; kingdom Metazoa; phylum Chordata; order Ceratodontiformes; family Ceratodontidae; genus Neoceratodus; species Neoceratodus forsteri. The sequence continues at coordinate 519,848,652 of CM028137.1, forward strand.
TAGCCTCCCCTCTCTCGGCAGTCAAAAGGCTCCTCTGACTCCTCTCCTCCCCTCAGTGCTCCCAATGCTCCTAAGCACTCCCCCACCCATCTCTTCCCCCTTCCTACCTCTCAGTCCTTTCCCCCTCAGTGCCTTCTGCTCCGTCCCCCTGCCTTTGCTCCTTTGTCTCACCTTGTTTACACAGTGCCTCAATCAATTTTTTTTGTTTAATAATATTTTGTAAATATTTTGTAAATGTCTTGTTATCTCCATTGTAATCTCCCATTGTTCTTAACTGTATTGTAACAAATGTTTTACCCCTGTTGTAATCCTTTGAACCCAAGTCGCACCTGGAAAAGAGCCTCGGCTCAGGGTACCTCTCCCGGTCACCAATTTTAAATAAATAAATAAAAGACGAATGGCTAAATTATTTCAAAAAAATCATCAAAACAGAGCAAAAGAACCAGTACAGCAAGGTGTAGATCTAAGTTGCAGATTACCTGAAGCTGCAATAGAAACATATATATATGGATGCAGTTTACAGTTCAAGAAGAAGGGTGTGCCATCTCAGCCTAATAAAAAGGAATAAAGCTATAGGTTTTGACAATATGCCAGCTGAAATATATCAAGCTGACATGCAATGGTGGGCTGAATTATTGACCCCCTGGTTTAATTTTATGGCAGTGATGGAAATAATACCTAAATACTGGCTTACCGGGATAGTTATCCCTGTACACAGGAAGGGTCTAAATTACAGACTGATAAACCCTACTATGCATAACCTTGAAAATCTTCGTAAGACTTATATTACACAGACTACAACTATGGTCAGATGAAATAGAGGATAATGGATGGTCTTTGGGTAATTACCACATTATAATCACTTCAAGAGGTTGTTATGACACTGTAAACCTCAAAAGTGAAGCTCAAGAGGTTTACTGCTGTCATGACAACTTTGAGAAGTGATTGCAGCATGGTTGTTACCCAAAGACCATCCATTAGCTTTTATAGTGTATGGGCACCAGTTTGTGTTGAATTCACAGTACAGAATGTTACACAGAGTAAGCGTTCCATTTTGTTATACCATTGTTATGACATAGTAAAGAGGGTATAACAACAATGTGATATCTTACCGATGGTATAACAACATTGTAAAGTGTGTGAATATAGTTAATAATAAGCTTCTCCCATACATTATAATATAATTATATCCCCTGCTTAAGCTGGTTCAGGCAGGGACCCTTTACATTAGGGCATATTTTCACTTTAAAATATAGTCTAGATACTTATACAATAATAAACAAGCATTTGTCAATGCCGAATGTTGTCTTGCTAGCATTGGCATTGGTAGTGCAGGAGTTAGAGAGATGCATAACAGGAATGGCAGTGAAGTATTGAACTGATGTCAACCCAGCCCCACCCTGCAGAGACTGACAGGCATTGGAGTGTCCCTTTGGGTGTTGGCCATAGTGCTCATGCCATTTCATCTCTCCTTATCCTGCAGACACCAACAAGTGGCACAGCGTGCATTGAGGTCTTCGGGCTTTATGCTCACCCCATTCCATAAGGAAATACACTGAGATAGGTGCAGTATAGGACAGTGGGGTGAACTTTGGAGCCAGAGTGTCCAAGGCACATCTTGATAATTGTCACTGGCTGCAGGGTGGGGGTGGGGGTGGAATGGTGTGAGCATTACGTCCAACAATCCCAAGACACACCCCTGACACCTGTCAGTCTCTACATATGGGCGTTCGGCACCAAATTTTCAACATAGGCATTTTAGCACCTCTGCTCACGTACAGTGTCACTGTTATCTCTTCAAAGTGTCCCAAGAAGTGATTTCGCACAGCGAGCAGGCTATTCTGCGCCGGAAGTGCGAAAACACATTCTGGGCAGGATATGTGAAATGACGGCTGTACTGTTCATCAGGAGGTGTGGAAAAATGCCACTGGTGAAAATCCAGAGTGAAAATATCATGAATGCACGACGGTATGAGCGTGCATGCAATCTGCCAAGGCACACTCGTAACACAGTCATTTTATGGAGTATCATCACCAAATTTTCAACATAGGCATTTTAGGACCTCTACTCATGAACTGTATCACTGTCATTTTCATAATCTGGCCCAAACACTGATTTCCCACAGTGACTGTGCTGTTGTGCGCCGATAGTGCAGAAACACATTTTGGGCAGGGTGTGGAAAATGACAGCTGAAGTGTTCACAAGGAGGTGTACAAAAATGACAATGCTGAAAATCCGGAGTTAAAATATTGTGACTGCACAAAGTTACGAGCCTGCATAGCAACTCTGCAATGCACACTCGTAAAACAGGCATTTGTTGGATTTTTTCCACCAAATTTGGAACATAGGCTTTTTGAGAGGCCACCTCATGAACACTGGCACTGTCATTTCATTAATGGGTCCCGAAAGGTGATTTCGCACAGTGACTGTGAAATCCCCTTTCAAAGCCGATTAACGCCATGACAGTGATAGAATTCATGAGGAGGGGCTTGCAATGGTTTTATGCATACTTTTCAAAGAAAATTGAACCTTAACCTGAAAAATAATCCCTAAAATACCTAAAATAGCTTAAAAGAGAGAGTCCAGTCACAAAAAAACCCCACAATAAAACAGTTCTTACCTTAAAAAACTGTGCCCACCACTTTTACCCTTTTGATTTTCCATTGTTATGTTGCTTGCGCACATGTGCAAGAAACATAGTGCCATCATTGGAGTTTTCAGAGGTGTGGCACCCGTCTTCCAGTTCAGTCAGTGTGTTTGCAGGTGTGGCCCGAGTTCCCCAATCACTGCTGCAGCTGTCTATGACAGCAATTGAAAATGCAGCGGTTGTACAGTTGAAAGGGAGAGCTCTGCTTCAGTGAGCAGAGCTCCCCCCTCCACACACACACACACACGCATGCACGCATACTGCATGCTCATGTGCCTTCCCCCTCCCCCCATGCACACACACTGTACGGCCAATGGGTACCCAATCCCGTTGGCTCACGCCCCCAAAGCTTCCAGGTGCCATGCTGGGAGCCCACCCTAGCGTGGCAAAATTTGTCATGGCTGACGGGGGTGCCCAATCCTTCATGGGCTCCAGCCCCCCCACAAACAGCCTTCCAGCTGTCATGCTGGGAGCCCACCCCAGCGTGGCAAACATCCCTAGTCATCTTATTAAAAAAAAAATAAACCTGTAAATACAAAAACTGTCCATCGGCGCTTCTCCCTGCCCCCCTCCCACAACCTGCATCCACCCACTGCGCACCCTGCCTCCCCACACCTCCCTCACCCCATACTTACCTCCGGACCTCAGCACAACGATCTTCGGTGGACCGGGAACACGTCTGCACTCTTCAAAGCTGACCACGAACTGAGGAAATGCTGGTAAGCTATATAATGGGATAGATAGGGTTTTTTTCAACTTTGTTAATTTTGGCACCAAATTTTCAACATTGAGTGTCTGGGACCCCTCCTCATGAATTCAGTCACTGCCATGGCGTTAATCAGGCCCAAGGGTGATTTCGCGGTCACTGTGAGAAATCACCTTTCGGGACCGATTACCAAAATGACAGTGCCAGTGTTCATAAGGTGGGTTCTTAAAAAGCATATGTTGCAAATTTGGTGAAAAAATTCCTTAAAATGACTGTTTTACGAGTGTGCATTGCGCATTTCCTACGCACGCTCGTAAGTTCGCAAATTTTTAATATTTCCACTTGGAACATTACCATTTTACTACACCTCCTCATGAGCAGTACAGCTGTCATTTTTCACATCTCTCCCAAAATGTGTCTCCGAGCATGTAGCGCACAATGGCACAGTCGGTGTGCAAAATCAATGTATGGGACACATTAAGAAAATTACAGTGACACTGTTCATGAGCAGAGGTCTTAAAATGGCTATGTTGAAAATCTGGTGAAAAAATTCCCTTCAGATGTTCTGCAATGTTACTAATGAAGACATTGAGCAGGACTGGCCCCAGGACCGATCCCTGCAGCACCCCACTGGTCACCCCCTCTCCCTAATCTGTACACCATTTACCACTACTCTCTGCCACCTGTCTGTTAGCCAGTTTCTAACCCAGTTTACCACCCTTTCCCCCATGCCCAGCCTACCCAGCTAGTTTATCAGCCTCCTATGTGGGATGGAGTCAAAGGTTTTGCTGAAATCAAGGTAAGCTTTGTCCACTGCCCCACCCTGATTCACTTCCTTTGTCACCCAGTCAAAGAAATCAACCAGATTCATCTGACATGATGTCCCCACTGTGAATCCATGTTGTCTATGGTCCTGGGCTCTGATGGCTTCTAGATGACCCACTATCCTTTCTTTAAGCAATGTCTCCATGATCTTCCCCACTACTGAGGTGAGGCTGAATGGCCTATTGTTCCCTGCCTCCTCCCTGCTGCCGGACTTGTGTGGAGGGATCACATGTGCCCTTCTTCAATTCACTCATGTTGAATGACTCAGTGAACATGGCTGCCAGAGGTACTACTATCTCCTTTCACAGTTCTCTTAATATCCTTGGCTGTATGCCATCTGGTTCCATTGCTTTGTCCGCCTTCAATTTAGTGAGCTCCTGCAGGACTCTTTTGCCTTTGAATGGACTATTGTCCACCTCTTCACCCCATTGGCAACTGCTGTACTGCTATGGCTCTTGCCCCTCCCACTCTTCTGTGAATACTGAATGGAAAGACACAGTGGATGTCTTGGGAGGAAGGCATGGAACTATCACTTCCAAATACCTAAACAGCACATACAAGCAAGCAATATTTGGCATTGACAAATGCTTGTTATTCTCCAGGAGTGAAGAGTGGAGGGTTTGCTTCCCCCCTCACCCAGTAAATATAGAAACATAGAAACATAGAAGTTGACGGCAGATAAGGACCGCAAGGCCCATCCAGTCTGCCCATTTCTTTTTCTACCTTATAAATGTGCCATCGGCCTTTGCTCTGTCAGTGACCTATCTATTCATAGTCATTTGTATTGCTCCCTTATGTCTATCCCATGCCTGTTTGAAGCCCTGCACTGTATTCATAGCCACCACTTCTTGTGGTAAGCCATTCCATGCATCCACCACCCTTTCTGTGAAAAAGAATTTCTCATTCCCCCTAATCGGCCTCCCTCTAATCTCATGCTGTGTCCTCTTGTCCTGCTATTTTTCTTATATTTAAACATGTTAGACTCTTTCACCTTGTTTATGCCCTTAAGGTGTTTGAATGCCTCGATCATATCACCTCTCTCCCCTTTGCTCAAGGGTATACATATTGAGCTCCGTTAATCTGTCCTCATATGTCTTCTGATGCAGTCCCTGCACCATTTGGTTGCCCTTCTCTGGACTGCCTCAATTTGAGTTAATGTCCTTGTGAAGGTGTGGCCTCCAATACTGCACGCAGTACTCCAGATGAGGGCCTAACCAATGTCTTGTACAGAGGATTGTTCCTCCCTCTTACGATTTGTGATACCCCTACTAATACACCCTAACACCCCTAGCCTTACCTACTGCTTTAGAGGTCTGCTTGGATGATTTTAGGTCATCAGTGATGATGATGCCCAAGTCTCTTTCTTCCTTTGTGACTGCTAGCAACTCCCTCCCAGCCTATAAGTGGCTTCAGGGTTTCTCTTCCCTATGTGCATGATTTTGCACTTCTTTGCATTAAATCCCAGTTGCCACTCTTCTGACCATTCTGCTAGTTTATCCAGATCTCTTCTCATTCTGCCCACCCATCTGGCTCATCTACTCTGTTGCAGATCTTGGTGTTCATCTGCAAACAGACAAGCCTTACCCTCTAGTCCATCTGCAAGGTCACTAATGAAGATGTTGAATAGGACTGGCCCCAGGACTGATCCCTGAGGTACCCACTTGTGACTTGCATCTCTTCTGACTGTATACCATTTACCACCACTCTCTGTTTTCTGCCAGTCAACCAGTTTGCCACCCGGTTGACCAACTTCTGACCACCCAGAGCCTACCCAGCTTATTTATCAATCTTCTATGTGGAACAGTGTCAAAAGCTTTGCTTGAAGTCAAGGTAAGGCGACATCAACTGCTCCCCTTGGGTCCACCACTCTGGTTACCAGTCAAAGAAATCTATGAGATTAGTTTGACAGGACCTTCCTTTGTAAACCCATGCTGTCTTGGATCCTGTGTCCCTATGGATTCCAGGTGTTGCACTATCCTTTCCTTAAGGAGTGCCTCCATAATCTTGCCCACTACTGAGGTAAGACTGACCGGTCTGTAGTTCCCTGCCTCCTCCCTGCCACCACTCTTGTGGAGCGGGATCACATGAGCCCTTCTCCAGTCTTCTGGGACCTCTCCTGTGCTCATAGACTCACTAAACAATTCTGCTAATGGCTCTGCTAGTTCCTCCTTTAGCTCCTTAAGTACCCTGGGATGTATGCCATCAGGTCCCATTGCCTTATCCACTCTGAGCTTAGCAAGCTCTTGTAGGACCCTTTCTTTTGTGAAGGGAGTAGTGCTCACCTCCCTCCCCCCTTTGTCCATGATGCTGAGCTGTGGGCCCTGCCCTACCTTCTCTTCAGTAAATACTGAGCAAAGGTATCTATTTAGGATAGATGCCTTTACAGGGTCCTCCTCCTCACATGCTCCCTTTTCTCCATTAAGCTTAGCAATACCCCCTCTGGACTTTCTCCTTTCACTAATGTATCTATAGAAAGTCTTGTCACCTTCTTTTACTGTTCGTGCTAGTGTTTCCTCAGTTTGGGACTTTGCTGCCTTACTGCCTTACCTGCTTCCCTTAGGGCAGTTTGGTATGCCTCCCTATCTTCATCCCGCTGTGTTCCCTTATATTTCCTGAAGGCCAGCCTTTTGGCTCTTACCGTTTCTGCTACTGTATTTGAGAAGCAAAGTGGTTTCCTTCTTCTTTTGCACTTCCTTTTCTGTCTAACACAATGGGATGTTGCTTCAAGTATTGCATCCTTAATGCTTGCCCACTGTGCCTGTACCCCCTCACCTGTGTTTCTTTTTGCTAGGCTAGCTTAACTCTGTTGGCCATCTTATCAAAGTCAGCTCCTCTGAAGTCCCATATTTTGCCTTGGAATGGGATGATTTAGATGTAGTAGCCAAATTGAACCATACCATGTGATGGTCACTGGCCCTAGGTGACCTTCTACCTGGAGATCTGTGATCCCTTCTTTGTTAGTCAGTCCTAGATCTAGGATAGCCCTGTCTCTTGTGGGTTGCTGTACCAGTTGTTTGAGGCCCTCCCTGCAGGAATCCACTATGAGTCTAGTTCTGGCAGATGTTCCTGCTGGTATTGACCAATCTGTATCTGGCATGTTGAAGTCTCCCATTATCAGAACCTCCCCTTTAGCTGTCATGTTTTGTATATCTTCTAACAGTAATGTGTCTATGTCCTCCTCTGGTCTGGGGGCCTGTAGACAACCCCAGTTCTTATGGCTATCCATTTCCTGTTTCAGGATGACCCACAGTTCTTCTGGCTCCTTATGTGTATTCTGAATTTCTGTAGCTTTGATATTTTCATTAACATACAGGGCTACTCCTCCCCTTTTGCACCTCGGTCTCTTCTGAACAATACAGCCAGGTACTGAAGTCTCCCAAATGTGGTTACTGGTAAACCACATCTCACTAATTGCTACTATGTCCAGTTTAGCCTCTGACATTATTGCCTGCAGGTCTGGGATCTTATTTCCCAGGCTGTGAGCATTTGTGTACATGATTTTCCATTGGCCAGATTTTGGTGTGTTAGTTGTTGGGTGAAGTTTGGCATTACCCCTGTGCATCGTATGGGGAGACAAACCTTTTTTCTTACCTGGTGATGCAAATGAACGGCAAACACGCTGAATTCCTGTTTGACCACTAGCTGAGGGGGGAGGGGTGTTCTTCCCATTCGACGTATGGGGTGCTGCACCCCTCTCCCCATTTGCTACTTTAAATATCTGCAAAGACGTCAAACTTCTGCCCCAATGCACTGACTCCCTCTTTAGTCAGATGCAGTCCATCAAATTTGAAGAACTTTCGCTCCCAGAACTGTTGCCAGTTCCCTACAAATCTGTGTCCTTTTTCCTGGCACCAGTCCTTGAGCCACGTGTTTAGCTCCCCTATCTCCCCTTCTCTGACCTTCCGTCCATCTGCTCCCCTCTCCCAGACTGGCAGGATCTCAGAGAAAGAGATGCCGGATGAAATAGATGATAGTTTGTCACCCAGCCTGGTCAGGTGTTCCTTGGTCTCCACAACTGACCGGCTGGCGAGATCATTAGTCCCTATGTGTACTAGGACATCAATGTTTTCTCCTGCTTTGTGAACAGTTTTAGCAATGCAGTCAGTGTCTCTCATGCTGATGTACCTGGGAGACATCTGACCATCACCCCTGGCTGGAGATGGGTATCAACTCCCGAATCATGGAGTCTCCTATGATCAGAAGTTTTTGGATTTCCTTTGTGCTTGTTTAGTTTGGTTCCTGATTTGGGTGAGTTTTGCTGTGCTAGCTCCTGTGCTGCAGTGTCCTGCTCTGCAGTGTCTTCTGCCTCTTTATTTGATTTCAGAGATAGAGGCAGATACCTGTTTATGATGTTATATGGTTTTTGGAGGCAATGTGATGGAGAGCAGAGAGTGATGGGGCACCTGATTTGCTCCTCCTAACCACCTGCCAACCTCCTGGACCAACTACCCTCTGCGGTCGAGGGGTTTCTTTGGATGCTGGGGAAATGGCGGGTGGTTCTTATAATGTATTCTCTTCAATATGAAATTTGAGGCGCACAACCTCTGCCCATGCTGCCCGGAGCTGAGCCCTAAGATCTCCAAAGGCCCAGCATGTAGGACAGTGTCCTAAATCCTGTAAGACTGTCCTTCTGAAAATTGTTCCACAGTACCTGCAGTTAATGAAATCCATTCCAAATAAGTTGCTGGGTTTGTAACCTAGTCAGAGTAATTAGAAGAAAAAAAAAATATATAAGGAAACTACCACTCCACAAGAAGAAGATTTTAGATTTAAGAGGCTAAATGCCAAGGTGATGTTATTGAGATACTGATATGGGTCCCAGGCACTTTTATAGGGTTGTTAAAGGTTATGTTGATTCAGAAAGTTATCACAGTGTGGTGAGCACTTAAATTATCAATTGTTGACTTTGGGAGAACTTAGGGCCCGATTCTAAAAGAGTTATGCCTAGTGAAACAGCACTTGCCCCAAAATGAATGGCGCAAGTAGCAAGTTACGCCAGCAGTTGCGATGTGCAGGATTCTACAATGTGGCCTGCGACACTTGCACCAAAGAGCAGTTACGCCAGCAGTTGTGCCATAAACTCCCTGCGACATGGCACTAATGGGTTTATGGCAGCAGTTGTGCTCTATTCTAGTAGGGCAGCAACAAAGTCCCCAATGTCAGAATTCTACAAGAACCCCCGGAGGAGAACTGGCAACGTAAGTTACACCAACATTTAGCTGGCATGACTATACATATGTCCTCCAGGGGTTCTGGAGACCCACTGCACCCACTCCAGGATTTCTCCCCCCACGCCCAGAACACCCCCATCAGTGCCCCACAGGGCAGCGCACAACCCACCCAGCCCCTGATTCCCCCACATCAGATGTGCCCAGCTGGGTATCCCGCACCCCCAGCTCCCAGAACCCCCAAACCCTCAATGCCCTGCAGGGCAGCCCACACATCATGCCCCGAACCCCACACCCCTAAGCCCCACAGGGCAGCTGTATCCCCCATCCATGCCCCAACCCGATATGTTGCTGCTAATGTTGAAAAGTAAACCCCAAGATCCCTGGTCATCTAGAGGCCCTCGACCCCACCCAGCAGTTACAGTCTCTCACCCATCCCATCTGTGACTGGCACAGCCACTTCTCACCCCATGGTCAGCCATCGACAGTCTCCCATGAGCACTTACTGTGTAGACGCCGCTCAGAAATGAATATGTATTCATTCATTTCTGAGTGCTGCCTATACCGCACACGCATCGAGCTCCGGCCGGCTGACCGCCAGGAGTGATGAGCTGTGCTGCAATCGCACCGGCTGGGGATGCGGGGGTCTGGCACTGCTGGGTGGGGGCCACTGGACTACCAGGGATCCCGAGGGTTTTAATATTTAAATAGTTGTGGCACAAAACTGGGTCAGAGGCTGGACGGGGGTGACAGCTGCCTTAATGAGGGCTTCTTGGCATTATGCTTGCTGGGGGCTGTGACTGCGACATGCCCCTCGGGTATGCCCTTAGGTTGGCGTACTTGTCCGTATGTCGCAAGTCATGGGACTTAGCTAAGGAGACCCTGCCCTTTCTAGGATAGGGCACAGGGTCCATGTCACAACGGCGTTTGGTGCAAGTCGCCTTTGGTGGCAACTTGCGCCAAGCTTCTAGAATCGGGCCCTTACTGTACAACTATCGGTATGATTTTAATAAAACATAGCTCTTAATTATTGCTAGAAACTTATTTACTTTATATTCCCTTACTTTGTATTTGGTCAAATATTAATTTGGTGTACTATGAAAGAGCAATGCTAACTGTATTCTTTGTTATATGATATATTTTAACTACTTGAATAAACTTGAGTTACAAAAAAAACAAACTGTGCCAACAATCAAATTGCAACTTCATGTACAGAAAACAATTAATTAAAGTGAAAGGGCACAGATTGAAATGGAATATGAAAACACATCCGTTTCTGAACAGCTCGGCTCAACAAAAACAAACCACTTAATCAAAAAAATAAGGCAAGTTTTAAGAATAGCCAAAAATCATGAAAAGTAAAAGAGGTAGCCAAAAAAATGTTTTCGGTTTCTGGGAATCAAAACAGGAACCAGAGGTACCTGTGTCTTACACAAAAATACCTTAACTAATGCAGGGTAATAGTAAAATGAAATAGCACAGTTTTAATTACTAATTAATTATTATTTTTACATAATAAAACAACTGGAGACCTAGTTGTACTAAAGCTATGCTCGGGGTGACCTTTCTGTCCACTGGAGAAACACATCTAACATCTGACAACTTCCAATGTGGAAGGTGGCTGCAGAGTTTTTCAGACACCCATTCTAACTTCTAAATTCCATTCTTAGAATAAGATTTGTCTCCAGGCATCTGTCTTTATGGAGACTGATGCCTAGAGTGATGACATAAGTGAGGAAATACTGGGATTAGAATCATCTGAACCGCTGGTATTTTCCTGGTCAGAGGCAGTTTAAGAAGTTTCCTGCTGTCACTCCTGCAGTTTTATGAGCAAGGGGATGTGATTATCAGAGACCACACCAGCCACATCTGGTTGGCTCTTAATACCCAGATACTTAATACCTTTGGGGGAGCACTGCAACCCTCCTAGGAAAGCTCTGTTTGGAGTACTGTGATTGTTAACTTGCATGAGTTCCCCCTTATAGGAAAATTCATCCTCAGGCCAGAGACACTCTGGAAGGACTGGAGAACATTAAGAAGGATAGGAACACTCACTCAGATGTCCCTTAATAGGACCAGACAGTCATCCATGTACAAGAGTATCTGATAGTAATTTTCTCCTGCTTGAATCCCGGACAGGTTGGGATGCAACCACAGGGCATTAGCCAGAGGTTCTACTGGTATGACAAACAGCATAGGGGAGTGAGGGCTGCCCTGACAGGTCCCTCTGTACAGATGAAATGGGAAGGAGAGGATTGAATTCGCAAGCTTATTGGCCATAGGTTGTGCATATAGAGTATGGATCCAACCCCTCAACTGGGCCCAAAACACATTCTCTTCAGGATAAAATGGAGGTATCATCACTCCACCAAATCAAAGGCTTTTTTGAAGTCTATGGCCATAGCTGTGGCTGGAGTTGGGGCAGAGTATGTCAGGGACATTAGGAAAAAAGGGCTCTGTGGTGGGCAGAGCTCAACTGTCCTTTGACGAAACCCACCTGTGAGGCGTGGATAAGATGGGGAAGGATGAGCTCCAATCTAGAAGAAAGAGCCTTGACCAAAATCTTAGCATTAGCATTTATACAAACATAGAAACATAGACTTTGACGGCAGATAAGGACCACTTGGCCTACCTAGTCTGCCCATTTCCCTACCTATAGGATAAGCTGCAGATCCTAGTTAACCAACAGCCTACTTCTTCCTACTCCCCACCAGAATTGCCTTATGTCTGTCCCATGCATTCTTGAATTCTCCCACTGTTTTTGACTCCATGACTTCTTCAGGAAGTCCGCTCCATGCATCCACCACCCACTCTGTGAAAAAATACGTCCTCACATTGCCCCTGATCCGTCCCCCTTCTATCTTCAAATTGTGTCCCTTTGTTTTTGCACATCTCTTTTTCTGAAAGATGCTACCTTCTTGGACTTTGTTGATTCCCTTGAGGTACTTGAAAGTTTCTGTGATGTCCCCCCTCTCCCTCCTTTCCTCAAGGGTATACATATTATGATCCTTTAGTCTCTCTCTTCATATGGCTTCTGTTGCAAACTTTGCACCATTTCAGTTGCCCTTCTCCGGACTGCCTTCATCCTGTCTATGTCCTTATGGAAATGGAGTCTCCAGAACTGCATGCAGTACTCCAGATGGAGTCTCACCAACTCTCTGTAAAGAAGGATAACAGCTTCCTGTTTTCTACTGGTATTGCCTCTCCCTATACATCCCAGTATACTCCCAGCCATCCTTACTGCCTTCTCACATTGCTTGCTTACCTTTAGGTCATCTGATATGCCTACCCCCAGGTCCCTTTCCATTTGTTTTGTTGTTATTACCTCCCCCCAATTGTGTACTCTTTCCCTGGGGTTTTGTTTCCCATGTGCATTACTTTGCATTTCTTTGCATTGAATCTAAGCTGCCATACTTTTGACCATTCCTCCAACTTTGCCAAGTCCCTTCTCATCCTTTCCACCCTCCCTTGTGTATCAACCCTGTTGCAGACCTTTGTGTCATCTGCAAAGAGGCATACTTTTCCTTCTAGTCCCTCTGCAATGTCACTTATAAAGACATTAAAAAGGACTGGACCCAGCACTGAACCCTGTGATACCCCACTACTAACCCCCCTTTCTTTGGAGTGGTCTCCGTTTACTATTATCCTCTGTGTCCTGTTGTCCAGTCAATTTTTTACACAGGCTACCACCCTGGGACCCACTCCCAGGGTGGCTAATTTAATTATTAATCTTTTGTGTGGGACTGTGTCAAATGCCTTGCCAAAGTCTAGGTAGGCCATGTCCACAGCCCCTCCCTGGTCTACTACTTTAGTCACCCAGTCAAAGAACTCTATTAGATTCATCTGACATGACCTTCCTGCTGTGAATCCATGCTGCCTTGGGTCCTGTGCCCACTGGCCTCTAGGTTCGCAACAATTCTTCTTTCAGAAGTGATTCCATTATTTTCCCTATCACTGAGGTCAAGCTAACCAGTCTGTAATTTTCTGCCTATTCTTTGCTCACACTTTTGAGAAGGGGAATCACCTCTGTCCTCCTCCAGTCCTTAGGTACCATGCCATCCTCCCATTATTTGTTAAAAAGGGTAGTCAGTGGTGTCACTAGTTCTCCCCTTAGTTCTTTTTGAATTCTGGGGTGAATCCCTTCAGGCCCCATTGCTTTGTCCACCTTCAGTTTTAGGTGTTCTTTCAGAACCCTTTGTTCTGTGAAAGGACTGGTATTGCCCCCTTCTCCCATCCAGAGTGCTTCTATTGATTGGCTTAGGTATCCCCCTCCTCTTCTTTTTTAAATATTGAACAGAAATACTTGTTCAGTATACCTGCTTTTTGCACTGCCCCTTTCTGCCCACCCTTTCTCCCCTTTATTCAACCTCACTATCCCTCCCTTGGTCTTTCTACACTCCCTAATGTACCTATTAAAGGTTTCATGTCCCTTCTTAACCATGTTGGCTATCTTTTCCTCAGTTTGAGTCTTTGCTATTCTGTCTGCCTTTCCCACTTCCTTCTGCTTTAACTGGTACAGTACTCTGTCCTGCTCCTTCTGTGTTTCCTTATATCTCCTGAATGCTATCTTTTTCTCCCTAACCTTTCCTACAACCTCTTTTGAGAACCATAGTGTTTTTTTCTTTTGTTTTGATTTTTTATTTGCTTTACACAAAGGCGTGTTGCCTCTTTGACAGCAGTTTTGATGTTTCCCCATTGTTCCTCCAGCCCTCTTTTTTGCATGTTTGCTAGTGCTTTTCTGAGGCATGCTCCCATTTTGACAAAGTCAGCCCTCCTAAAGTCCAGTACCTTCACTTTTTTATGGCTTGACTCTGCAGCCTGTGTTTATTGTGAAGCACACTGTTTGGTTGTCACTTGTTCCCAGATGGCTACCCACATCTAGATCTGAAACCCTCTCTCTGTCCCCATTTGAGAGTACCAGGTCTAAGATTGCTCCCTCCCGAGTGGGTTGCAGCAGTAGCTGTCTGAGGCATGCCCCATATACAGCATCAAGAATGACCCTGCTCTTGGAGGTGCCCCAGTTAACATCTGGTGTATTCAGGTCCCCCCTCAACAATATCTCCCCTTTTTCTGCCATCCAAAGGATACCTTCTGTCATCACCTTGTCCATTTCCTCCCCATGAGACCAGGGTCTATATACAACCTCGGTGCAGATTGTGGTGCCATTTCTGGTCTCCAGGGTGACTCACAATGCCTCCTCGCCTCCCTGTTTACCCTTTAGTTCCATTGCTTTGATCCCTTCCCTTATGTAGAGAGCTACTCCTCCTCCTCTTCTACCCTCCCTGTCCCTCCTGTAGATTGTGTACCCAGCTATGTTGACATCCCAGTCATGGTTATCTGTGTAGCATGTTTCTGTGACTGCCATGATATCTAGGTGTCCCTCTTCCATCAAGACCACTAGTACAGGGAGCTTGTTACCTAGACTATGGGCATTGGTACTCATTACCCTCCATTTTTTTGATGGCCTTACCCCCTTTTGCCCCATCCCTGTCCTTACTGCCTTTGCCTTTTTCTCCATTTACCCCGGCCTTCTCCCTATTGACTTTTCTATCTTGATGTTTACCTCACTAACTACCCTGATTTTGTGGGGGGAGCTAGGATTCCCTGCTCCTTTTCAGTGCCACCCACCTTGACTAGTTTAAATGCTTAGAGTTTTGTGCCCAGGGAAATCACCAGTTTATTCAGAGGAATTCAAAAGATGTGTTGGTGGAGCTTGCCATATTTTTCAGTACAAAAAAATCCAACAAAGAGGTTCTGGCCTGCTCAAGCAAAATAATGCTTCTACACACAGTATTTAATGATTCAATATTTCTTTTATTTGAAAAGTCCCAATGTTTCACCTAGCAACTGTAAAAAGATTTTGAACAGAATAATAATCAGTATATTCCATGCTCGAGGAAAACAAAATTTTTTTAGTGAATAATATCTTTCAAAAGTGGACCGTGCAAGTCAAAAAAACTGTATGTGCTTTCCAATTGTTATAAAACAAAAAATAAAATCAATATAAAAAAGTTATTTCCAATATTAATATAAATTTATTGCTTCCTTTAGTAGTATGCTCATCTAATGCCACCAACGTACGTGCATGATTAAATCATTGCCTTACTTTTTAACAAAGCCAGCAAAGGCCAAACATCTGCCATATCTTCTTAAGCTTTACCTCCTATGAGTATTCACTTAAAATAAATAAAAGAGTATTTTTAAATAAAATATTCTGTTATTCAAAAACAGATATGTGCTACCTCTTTTAAGTTTATACAGCAATTTTAGATATTCACCTTTTTACAAATACTTTCATTGATTTCATGTATAATTTCTCTTCAAATATATTTTTCAAATACTCTTTTCTTCGAGTCACTTCAATATAGAAAGGAACTAAGGAAGGTAAGGATTGGGGGGAGGAAGATGATGGAAACAGTGATGACTCCTTTAAATTCAGCTTCATAAATTTCTAAATTCTTCGTAATTACATTTTGCCTACATCATAATCCACTGCTGTCTCCAAGTAAGTCATGCTATTCTCTTAAACAGAAATGTAGGTCCTCATAAATGTTAAGCACTGAGCAGTACACTTGTTTTTATAGCACCATGTGTTACTGGCGTCTGACGCAGTTACATTTTATCACCACTCTCTCCCCCTTCCCTCTTAAACATGCTTTTTAACAGGTTAAATGTATTGATGCACTTCAAAATGCTTGCAGCTATTAGTTCTTCATTTCATATACCAAAATGCTTATACACAGTATTATAACAAACTCTGTTTTTTTAGCCTAAACTTCGCAGTAAGAGCTTGTGATATTTCAAATAAACCTATGCGTAGTACACAATTTAGGCTGCTCTTAATTGCTCTCATAACCTTTTAAACAACAGTAGTGCTCTGCTTCGATTAAATTTGTAACCTTTTAGTTTAGGCTAAAAAAAACAGAGTTTATTATAAACTGTGTATAAGCATTTTGGTATATGAAATGAAGAACTAATAGCTGCAAGCATTTTGAAGTGCATCAATACATTTAACCTGTTAAAAAGCATGTTTAAGAGGGAAGAGGGAGAGAGTGGTGATAAAATGTAACTGCATCAGATGCCAGTAGCACATGGCGCTATAAAAACAACAGTGTATTGCTCAATGCTTAGCATTTATGAAGACCCACATTTGTGTTTAAGAGAACAGGATGAATTATTTGGAGACAGCAGTGGATTATGATTTAGGCAAAATGTACTTATGAAGAATTTGGAAATTTATGAAGCTGAATTTAAAGGAGTCATCACTGTTTCCATTCTTTTCCACCCCCTCATCTTTACCTTCCTTAGTTCCCTTCTATATTGAAGTAGCTCAAAGAAAAGAATATTTGAAAAATACATTTGAAGAGAAATACATGAAATCAATGAAAGTATTTGTAAAAAGGTGAATATCAAACATTTCTGTATAAACTTAAAAGAGATCGCAGATATCTATTTTTGATAACAGAATATTTTATTTAAAATACTCTTTTATTTGTTTTAAGTGAATACTCATTGGATGTAAAGTTTAAGAAGGCATGGCAGATGTTTGACATTTGCTGGCTTTGTTAAAAAGTAAGGCAATTATTTAATCATGCACATATGTTGGTAGCATTAGATGGGCATAACTATTAAAGGAAGCAATACATTTGTGTTAATGTTGGAAATAACTTTTTTTTATATTGATTTTATTTTTTGTTTTATAACAGTTGGAAAGTACATACAGTTTTTTTGACCTGCATGGTCCAATTTTGAAAGATATTATTAACTAAAAAATTTATACTGATTATTATTCTGTTCAAAATCTTTTTGCGGTTCCCCAGAAGAAGCCTATTACTAGGCGAAACATTGGTACTTTTCAAATAAAAGATATATCAAATCATTAAATACTGTGTGTAGAAGCATTATTTTGCTTGAGCAGGCCAGAACCTCTTTTTTGGATTTCTTTGCACTGAAAAATATGGCAAGCTCCACCAACATATCTTTTGAATTCCTCTGAATAAATTGGTGATTTCCCTGGGCATGAAAATCTTTGCATCTGTCTGGTTCTGACCTTTTCAGTGGTCGGGTTATAAGCCTCAGGATGTTTATCTACAAATGATGATCTAAAGATGATATTGTCCTTCACAACGTTTTCAAACAGGACATATCTTTCACTGACTGTGGATGGGCTTAATACGCTGTATGGCGATATAAACCGAATATATTGTGTTTTTTTATTACTGTGTTGTTTTCTACTTTATTTAGGATTTGGGCATTTTATGATAAGATATATTTAAAGAGGATACAGTTTTTCTCAGTGTGTGGAGCTTAACACCTCAGATATGGAGGTACTTAATGTGGCAGGGGGTAGTGTTGAAGGGGGTCACTCCTTCTGCACCTTTACTGACAGTGAAAGTGAATCACTCTTTAACCTATTGAGAGATGATAGAGATTTGGCTCAGATTAATATGGACAGTACTAGAACCTTAAAGAACAGAATAGAAAATCTGAAGAATAAAGATCTAAGGCTGGATTTGCACTGTCTTACACTGGTGAAGTATCTGGAGTTTAAACATATCCCAAGAGGATTGAGAATGGCCATAGAACAAAATTTTGGTATAAATGATGAGATATTGACAAATAAATGGGATAGGATCAAAACCTGATGTAGTGTCAATTTTATATATGCATTAATTGAGGCAGTTTTGAGGACCAGAAGTAAATTAGTTGATGATATCCAGGAATATCAGAATACCTTACAAACTCAAGCCACAGTGGAGGAACTGAATGAATGGTTAGAGGATATTAACAACAAGTTAAAGGAATATGAAAAAAAAAACATTAATAGAAACTAAAATCAGGAAGTTTTACAGAGATACAGCAGATTATAAAAATAATAGAATTTACACATACTAAAAAAATAGAAAGTTTCCGTCTACTAAGGACTCTAGTTCTGATAGTTCAGGTAGCTATACAAGAAGTAGTAATGATCAGAAATACAATAATCAAAAGGCCCTTTTTTACAGCAAGATATCCCAGAACCCCATGCAGTACAAACAGGAATGCAGGGAGACAGGTACAGTCAGGATTCAGGACAAGGGACATCAGACAAATATGATCTCAGAAGGAAAGAACAGAAAATAGAAACAAGAGAAACAAAAGAGCAAAGTGGAGGAGGAAGAGGCAAGGGTCCTCGAAAAAACAAAGAGGAGGAATACTGTAGTCTTTAGTCTGAGCCAACATGCTCTAACAACAGAGGAAATGAGAGTCTTATTGCTAGGTCTGTCATTCTCTGTCACTAAAGATATAGACAAATTTCAAATTGAAGCTGACATGCAGAAATTTTATCAAAAACTGAGAGTGCAGTGTCAGTTTAGTGAAACAGTGGAAAGGAATTTAGAACAAAAAGAACTAAAAAGATCTATGGGCATTAACTCTAATTACATGCCAATGATAGGACAGTGTCATGCTGTTGAAAATTATATAGAGACAGTAGATGAAGAAATTTGTCAGATTTTGAAAACTCACACCAAACATTATGGGTCAAATTTATCTAAAAAAAGGAAAAGAAGCCTTAATGGCTTTAGAAAATGATGCCTCTATAATAGTGAAATCAACAGATAAAGGTGGGGCTATAGTGATTCAAAACCAAGATGACTATAGACAAATGTGTCTAGACCTTTTAGAAATACCAGAGAATTACAAAAAACTAGAAGGTGACACCCTCACATCTATATCTGAGTTAATAAGAGTAACATCATTTGAAATGGAAACAATGGACCTACTTAGAAGATGGGAAGTAGAAACTATGGAGAATAAGTACCCAAGGGTACCTCTGTTCTATGCCCTCCCAAAGACTCATAAACATTTAGAAAAACCTCCAGGTAGGCCTATTGTATCTGGGATTGGCTCTATTTTAGAGCAATTGGCTCTATTTTAGAGCAATTATCTAAATGTGTTAGATATTATTTACAACTGTTAGTGGAAGGAATTCCAACTTACATTAAAGACACTACTCATGTGTTGTAACTGATGCAAGATTTAAATGTATCAGGGTTCCCAGATGACAGTATTCTCATAACAATTGGTTTTAAGGATTTTTATACATCTATTCTGCATGAGAAAGGTATAGAAAGTATGGGGAGACTACTAAACACAAGACCACCTGATCAAAGACCAAGGACATGTGTCCTACAGGATCTGGCAGTGATAGTTTTGCAAAAAAAACTACTTTAAATTTGAAAACCAGTTTTATGGACAGGTTAGAGAGACTGCCATGGGCAGCACAATGGCTCCAAGTTATGCCAATGCCAATGCCTTTATGCACGATTTTGAAAATACATTTGTTACAGGTACAACAGCAGTGGGGAATGCTTTCAAGCATAAAATCCTTTTTTGGAGGAGATTTATTGATGATATGCTGTTAATTTGTACAGGGAACTCAAATGAATTAATAGAGTTTCAAGAATATATAAACAGCAGAGATTCCAACTCGTCTTTTATGTTTACCTACCATAAAAGCCAAATAGATTTTTGGACATCACAATTTATAAGAATAGACATAAATTGGAAATAAGACTGTTCATAAAGGTTACAGACAGAAATATTACTTTACACAGGAAGAGTTTCCATCCCAATAAGCTTATTGAAAGCATTCCCTACTCGCAGTTCTTGAGAACTCAACGTATTTGTAGTACTGATAAAGATTACGCAAAAGAGCAGAAAATCATTGAGGCAAGATTTAAAGAAAGACAATATCATAAGAATAATTTAGCACAAGCTCAGGCAAAGGCAGAAATGAAGTCTAGTCAAGAACTTCTTACACCAGTAGAGCAAACTGGAATAGTGACTGAAAAGAAGAGTCCTCTAGTTTTCAGCTCTGTCCATAACAATATAATGCCACAGCTTTAAAAAGTTATCTTGAATAACTGGAACATCTTACAAAGAAATACCATAACCTTGAGAATTTTCCAAAATAGACCACATGTGGTCTCCAAGAAGACCCCTACGATCAAGGACAGATGGGTACACGCACAGCATTGGAAGGAGATATCTAAAGGGTCCCAACTATTATTGGGTCCCCCAAAAAATGGGATGTATCCCTGTGGCAAATGTGCTGCATGTGGGAATACCTCTTGAAAAACAATATTCAAACACCCCCCACACAGGTAGAGAGTACCATATTAAATTACATATAACATGTGCTATAATGGGGGTGGTGTACTTGATCCAATGTGCCTGCGACCAATTGTATGTTGGTAAAATATTGAGGGAACTGAGGGCCCGTATCTCAGGGCACAAAAGTCGAATTCGTAACAAAGATGAGCATTCTCCTTTGGCAAGGCACTATAATGAGAGAGGGCATTTGCCTATACAAATAAGGTTTTGGGGACGTGAACAGGTCCCTGAACCTGTAAGAGGTGGATGCTCTAATGATTTGCTAGAAAACAGAGAAATGTTTTGGATGTACGAATTGGGCGTCGTCCATGAAAAATGGAGTCTAAATGAAGAAGTAAATTGTCAGGTTTGTTGGAGAGAGTAATGAGAAACACTTATCTGGACTTTTTTTACAATACATGGAGTCACAGCAGAATACATATTATGCCAAAAACAGCAACTTTATTTATTTGGACCTTTTTACACAAAATGGAGTCATTTAAGATAGGTAAAACATAATTGCTGGAGCTACTTTGATCTTATTTTGGAATAATAAGAGGCAGAAAATGGTGAAATAACCATTTCTGTCACAATATTTCTCCACCAAACTTTGTCTGATAGTACAGTTTCATAACTAGGTTCAAAGCACCTATGCTGCAAATCTATTTAACATAATTAACACAGTACAGCAGAATACACATTACATCAAAAACACCAGCTTTAATCAGACATAGGAACTGAAGGTTTATAATTAGCTTTTTGGTTAACATGGCACAGCAGAATAAATATTATGGCAAAAACGGCAGTTTAAAACAGACACAGGAACTGTATTAATTTTGTACAAGTGAGAATACTGAAGAGCATTAGGAAATACAGTACATGTGTGCTAATTCTCTTGCTGGTGTTAAAGAACACCTGCATAAATTACCTTTTAAATCATACAAAAAAATGTTGTAGGTGCCGTATTGGTCCTTTTAAGAACAGATCCAGAAACAAATAATTTGATACCTTTTATTGGACCAACATGGAAGTTATAGAAAAGAACAAAGTGCTCTAGCTTTCGAACCAATCTGGTCCTTCTTCAGAAGCTTTGTGGCAGTTTTTTTCAAATATCCCATACTATTAACACCAGATTATATAGAAAAAGCAGAAATAATTCTCATTGGTTTAACATATACATTTAAAACATAATAGAAGATTACGTCAGAGGCTAATTAACACCAGTATGCCTTTAACTGAGGGAGCCTCAGAGGACAAAGGTTATCAAGAATTCTCTACAGCCAGAGTTCTTGTCACATAAATTTTAAATGTCTCAGTATGCCAAGAAAGCATTCTAGTGATAAAAAAAAAACCCTTGGGTGGCATTCTCTCTAATACATATAAGATGAGCTTACAACTTACATTCCAATTGTCCTGGTATATTAAAGGACAGATAATGAGAGACAAATTCCTGAAATTAGGTATAACTGCAAGTTGAAAACAAGCCTCAAATTAACCTACACGTATAAACATGATGCATGAAAGTATCATTTGTAAGTGTAAGTGCCAAATAAAAAATACTTGTCAAGGGCCCCCAAGAAAACGAGACCATGAGCCTGATAAGTGCAGATTTCAACACAGAGTCTGTGTATAACAAACATGCACAGAATCAGTCTAAGCAATCTAAATGAAAACCCAAAGAAGTACACCTTTTATGAACCCCAAGTAAATGAGATATGCATCTTAATACCAGGCAATTAAAAAATATGACAGTGTATAATCCAACCATTGACAACTAATAGAAGGAAATAAATACACACTATATGTGAAAACTAAAATTATGTGGCTAGGACACTTAGTTTTCACATATGTGCATTTATTTCTCTATTAGTTGTCAGTGGTTGGATTACACACTGTCACATTTTAACTGCTCATATTAAGATGCATATCTCATTTACTTGGGGGTTCATAAAAGGTGTAATTCCTTTGGGTTTTCAATTAGATTGCTTAGACTGATTCTGTGCATTTTTGTTATACACAGACTCTGTGTTGAAATCTGCACTTATCAGGCTCATGGTCTCGTTTTCTTGGGGGTCCTTGACAAGTATTTTTTATTTGACACTTACACTTAAAAGTGATACTTTCATGCATCATGTTTATATGTGTAGGTTAATTTGAGGCTTGTTTTCAACTTGCAGTTATACCTAATTTCAGGATTTTGTCTCTTATTATCTGTCCTTTAATATACCAGGACAATTGGAATGTAAGTTGTAAGCTCATCTTACATGTATTAGAGAGAATGCCACTCCAAGGTTTTTTTTATCACTGGAATGCTTTCTTGGCATACTGAGACATTTTAAAATTTATGTGACAAGAACTCTCTGGCTGTAGAGAATTCTTGATAACCCTTGCCCTTCTGAGGCTCCTCAGTTAAAGGCATACTGACGTTAATTAGCTTCTCTGACGTACTTTCTATTATGTTTTTTAAATGTATATGTTAAACCAATGAGAATTATTTCTGCTTTCTATATAATCTGGTGTTAATAGTATGAGATATTTGAAAAAACTGCCACAAAGCTTCTGAAGAAGGACCAGGTTGGTTCGAAAGCTAGAGCACTTTGATCTTTTCTGTAACATCCATATTGGTCCAATAAAAGGTATCAAATCATTTGTTTCTGGATCTTTTAAATCATATGCTTTTAGAGCATGTAACTGTGGTGGCAGTGATTTATCACGGACTATGGATTAATGTAGTCTGCCCTTGAATATTCAGCGAGTGTTGAGACACTATTGAAACTATCTAAACTATTCTAAGTGCATCCAAATGCAGGTGGCTATCTCTACAATGCTGAATTATGTCAGGGAGAGGAGTCATTAGTCGCCATGGTGACCATCTTGTTTTGGCAAAGTATGATGACATTTTTCACGTTGTCACGTGACTCCTCTCCCTGACATAAAGAGGCTTAGCCAGCGAAGTAGCCAGATGCTGCCAGTCCTCCCTTAGAACAACCATGAGCATCAGTAAGTCACCAGTCTTTATGGAGAATTAAAATGCTGCAGACCAATTTTGTTTAGGGAACTTAGCCAATACTAATTGAAACTTTGCATTGTGTGTGAGTGCATTTGTCACGAGAACAAGTTTTCATTGCAATGTCAAAGCGAGATATTAAAATGAGAAAAGGTTAAACATTTTATCGAAGCAGGACACTACTGTTGTTTAAAAGGTTATAACAGCAATTAAGAGCAGCCTAAATTGTGTACTACACATAGGTTTATTTGAAATATCACAAGCTTTTATTGTGAAGTTTAGGCTAAAAAACCCAGAGTTTGTTATAATACGGTGTACTGTATAAGCATTTTGGTATATGAAATGAAGAACTAATAGCTGCAAGCATTTTGAAGTGCATCAATACATTTAACCTGTTAAAAAGCATGTTTAAGAGAGAAGGGGGGGAGAGTAGTGATAAAATGTAACTGCGTCAGATGCCAGTAGCACATGGCGTTATAAAAACAACAGTGTATTGCTCAGTGCTTAGCGTTTATGAGGACCTACATTTCTGTTTAAGAGAATAGCATGAATTACTTGGAGACAGAAGTGGATTATGATTTAGGTAAAATGTTGTTATGAAGAATTTGGAAATTTATGAAGCTGAATTTAAAGGAGTCATTGCAGTTTCCATCCTCCCCCCCCCCCCCATAGTTCCTTTCTATATTGAAGTGGCTCCAAGAAAAGAATATTTGAAAAATACATTTGAAGAGAAATTATACATGAAATCAATGAAAGTATTTGTAAAAAGGTAAATATCAAAAATGGTTGTATAAACTTAAAAGAGATAGCACATATCTATTTTTGGATAACAGACTATTTTATTTAAAAGTACTCTTTTATTTGTTTTAAGTGAATACTCTTTGGAGGTAAAGCTTAAGAAGGCATGGCAGATGTTTGGCCTTTGCTGGCTTTGTTAAAAAGTAATGCAATTATTTAATCATGCATGTGCATTGGTGGCATTAGATGGGCATAACAATTAAAGGAAACAATAAATTTGTGTTAATGTTGGAAATATTTTTTTTTATATTGATTTTATTTTTTGTTTTATAACAATTGGAAAGCACATACAGTTTTTTTGACTTGCACGGTCCAATTTTGAAAGATATTATTCACTAAAAAAATGTTTCCAAGAGCATGGAATATACTGATTATTATTCTGTTCAAAATCTTTTTACAGTTCCCCAGAAGAAGCCTATTACTAGGTGAAACATTGGGACTTTCAAATAAAAGAAATATTGAATCATCAAATACTGTGTGTAGAAGCATTATTTTGCTCGAGCAGGCCAGAACCTCTTTGTTAGTTTGAATGTTTGCCAATGAAGCATTTAAACCTATCACCTAGGATCCTGGTTCCCCTCCTGGACAGATGCAGACCATCGCACCAATATAGGCCTGTATCCCTCCAGGTGGACCCCCAGTCCCCAGTGAAGCTGAAACCCTGAGCTCTGTACCTGTTTTTCAACCATTGACTGAATCCCATGGTGCAGAGCACCCTAGCCTCACTCATGCCATAGAAAGGCAGCACCTCTGAGAAGGTTACCATGTGTGCTACTTGTTTAAGGCCCCTCCACAACTCCACAAACTCCTCCTGCACTGCTCTGATCCCTTTCCCAGCCAGATCATTTGTCCCTAGGTGGACAATGACATCCAGCTCCCTCCCTCATGCAGCTGCTCCCGCAATCCTGAGGAATCACTCCCTGTCCCTCCAAGCCATGGCGCCAGGCTGGCACCTTACTTCCCTCTCCCCCCTCCCCTGTTCTGACCTCCTAACAATGGAGTCCCCCACCAGGAGTTGTTTTCTTCCCTGTGGGGATCCCATGCCACCCTCCTGTGGGTCTCCTTTGTGGAGGTTCCCAGCATCCTCCTTGGTCTCTGCTCCGGGTGCCTCCATAGAGGAACTACACTCTGCCAGAATGGTGTATGACTTGTGGAGAGGTACAACTGGAGGGATGCACCTCCGTTCCACCACCCTCACACTCCCTGAGCCCACTGTGGTCCAATTGCTCCTTTTTCTTGGCAACCTCTGAGGCAGCAGCAGTTGCTCTGGTGGTCCCTGGGTGGAAGAGGAGGTCCCCCAAATCCTGGCCAACTTAGCCTGGAGATGAGCAACCTCCTCCCTCACCCAGAGAGGTGCCTGTAGATGGGACAACACCGCATCCTCTAGAATGTCTCCTGGAAGAATGCCGTTCTGCAGTCACTGCACTGCACCACTCCCATCATGTCTTATTTGTGGCCCCTCAACTATTGTTTTGTATGCTTACTCTTTCCTCTCTCTGTTTATTTTAATTTTTTTAATGATGATATTGACCTATATCTGCCCAGGGAAGTGGGGTCCTTTCGTTCCTTGGGGAGGACTGTAATAATAGCCTCATGCATCGAAGGAGGGAGAGTGAGCATAGAGTGGAATTTCTGAAAGACTGCTCCAGGACTGGGGAGACAAGTGTGGAAATCAGATGACACAGATCAGTCGGGATTCCATCTCCTCCAAGGGGTGTTACGGGGGAGAGGGCAGAGATGGCAGACTGGCTTTCCTGGTCAGTGAGGGTTTTTTCTAAGGCAGTCTTATGGTCTTCTGATGTTGTGGGAATGGGGAGACTGGCTAGGAATTTGTTCAGTGTGTCTGGATCTAAAGCACTTTGAGAGGATGGCTGCTCATAGAAAGAACGCATGATATGGTTATTCTCTTGAGAGCTGGTCTGAACCCACCAGCCACATCCTTTAGACAATGAATGTACCTTTTGGACTGCTGCTTATGCAGTCAATAGGACAGCAATTTTCCCACCTTCTCACCTCCATCCTAATACCTGTGCAGTAGGTGCAGCACCGCTAGCTCTGCCTTTCTAGTGGCCAGAAAGTTTAGTTGAGCTGCATGTGAAGAGCCCAAAGCTCTCTCAACAGAAGTGGCTGCAGCTCGGAGGGAGGTCTTTGTTTGAGTTTGTTTTCTTTAGTGGTCAGTTTTGACTCAATCATTTTTCTTGTTCCTGTTTCCACTGGCTGGCAGCCACAAAGGACCTTTTGTGCCCCCTCAGGAAGGCCTCCCATGGAGTGGCTTTGGAGGTTGTCCTGTTGTCATTCAGTGCAAAGAAAACAGTCACTTCTTTCTGTAGGCAAGGAGGGAAATCTTTCTCCTGGTTCAGGGGTTCCAAGCACCAGGAATGGAGACTGGGGAAGGGGATGGCCCTAATTAACAACCAGTTCCACCAGAACATGATCCGACAGGTGTAGGGGAGGCAATGTGCAAGGTCTGTACCAAGAGAGGTGAGCCATGGAGGAGACAAGTCAGAAATCCAGGCAGCTGGAAGTGGAGTGAGTGGCTAAGAAATAGGAATACTCCAACAACGGGGGTGTTGCAGGTGCCAGATGTCAGATAGAGAAAACACCAACAAAATACCCTGGAATGTGGCCAGGGCTTTAGGATGAGGCTCAGCCTTGCCAGAGTTCCTATCCATGTAAGACTCCAAGATCAAATTAAAACCCTACCCAGGAAGAAGGGCATGTCTGGAGGCAAAAGGGTCATCAGGGAATTGTTTAGGGAGGTAAAGAGATTGGGATCATCATGTCTGTGCCGACAAACATTGGCAAGGACCAATGGACCTTCAGCGAGCCGTGATCCACCTACCCTCCATGCCTCCTACAGAGGCTGCTACAATCCAATGAAGGGACTTATGCAGTAGAATAAAACCCCCAACTTTAGAAGTGGGGGCACAGCTGTGCAATACCAAACCCACCCAGTCCCTATGCAGTTTGAGCACCTCTGAAGGGCAAAGTTTGGTCTCTTGCAGGAAAAGCACCTTTGCTTTCAGCCAGAGTATCTGCAAAGGGGAAGTTTTTAAAGGATAAGAAGGGGAGGGTGAGGCAGGGAATGGGAAGATGGAGAGAAATGGGGGAGGTGAGAGTGAAGGCACCTTTTGTTAGTACAGGTTGTAACCATGGGCACCAGGGTGGCTGAGACAGCAAACCTCAATGGAGGGGAAGCAGGAGGAGAAAGCAGGGAAGGGGGAGCTAAGAAAGGGAGTCACTGTGACCTCCGTACAAAGCTGCCCTGTTGCCCATCTTTCATAGCTGCTGCAGTGGTTCATGCATTGCATATGTCTTGTCCAAACCTCCTGGAAGGTCAACAGGTATGTTATTGGGAGAGGTGGGGCACCAGAGTAACTATGTGACAGTGAGCATCAAAGTGAGTAGACATATCCTGCTACTCCCCCCCATCATCCCCACTATGAGAACTCTGGAGAGGAGGGAGGCAGACAGAGAGATGCTGTAGTGGTCAGGGGTCTCCAAAATGATGATTACATGAGAGCACTTACTGCCCCTCCCCATCAAATGGCTGGCCAGAGATCTACTGAAAAAAAACTTGGAGTACAGTACACATCCAAACTGCAATGAGACCACAAGGATAAGAAAAGGTGCAGAGATGGTAAACAGCTCCTAAGACACAAGCAAGCACACAACCAAAACCAGAGTGGAGCAACCAGGCAGGGAGACAAACTCTGAGGAGAAAAGAAAGATGGCTTGTGGAGATAGGAGACAAAAGCACCAGCTCATTGGCCCAGTTCACTCTGATGAGGCAGAACTGGCATGAGGAGAGGCTTTAGAGAGGATATAGAGTGTAGTGAGAGCAGGACTCTGCACACAGCACCCCACCAAATGGTGAAAGGGCCATCTCACCACCCCACCAGTCCATCCAGGAGCAACTCATGATGAGCGGGGGAGAGGAGAGAGAAGGCTCTGAGCTTTGGCTTTCTGTTACCACTACATCTGCTCACTTGAAAGGAGGGAGTATAGCCTAGGACACAAATCCAGACTATGTGTGAGAAGACAAAACATGAACTTTGGAAAGCATACAGTAACCACTAACCGAAACCCACAGCTAATATGACACAGTTTTCCAACATGAAAAATTAGAACAGCTCAGCAACTAATAACTAGAACAATAAAGGATATATCCAGTGGGATGCCAGGTAACAGGATGAGAACAGCAGAGTTCCAAGATAACCACATGCCAACTGGAGAGTTCGACCTGATTACAGGGCTTGATGTAAAGTCTGAAGGAGCCCAGTGTTAAGAGCCCAAGAAAAGCAAGTGCAGTGGCTCAAGGATTGCAGGGCACAATCCCCCATCCACCTAGCCATTTTACCGTAGTGCCTCCACCTTTCACACTCCCAGGAAGGTATTCAGAACACAGTTAATATCTGAAATAGTGTTCATGTGAGAAGCTAGTGGGGACAGAGCTGGTAAAGGAGGTGCAACAGTAGATGCAGGAAAAATCAGTTAGCAGACGGTACAGCAAAGGATCAGCCTGCATGTGAATGAGGTGATCATTGTTCTTTAGGGTCAGTGAAGGTCAACCTTTGAAAATCGAGACCAGGGTGGTTTCCTTAATTGGATAGTGGAGAATTTCTTAATGATGGACCATGGATGGTCACCAGGCTTGGACTGAGGTGTGAAGGAGTGGTGTGCCCACTCTGTCCTTAGTGCAGGACAGTTTTGGGCGTTAAGAATGCTGGGGAGCAACTGCTGCAGAAATGGTATAAGGTTCTTGACCTTGACTCCTTCAGGCAGGGCAACAATCTGGATATTATTGCTGGCATGATTTTATAAAAATCGTCAACCTTTGTGAGTAAATATTTAATAATCAGTATGCCCCTCCCAGTTACCAATTTTTAAATAATTAACTAAATACAGAAATAAATAACTACATAAATACATAAACTCTGTCCTACTCCTGAAGGTGGCTTCTCCTGTTCCCTCAACTGCTGAATGGCGCTGTTCCTGGCCTGCTGCAACTGGCTCAAGTCAGAGAGTTCTTTGTTAGTCTGGGCTGCTGACTGCTCGATATCAGCTGTGTAATGCAAAATTTGCTGTAGCAGCATGGTGTTGTTAGCCACATCCATTGGCATGTTCTGGAAGGAGGTCATCACAACAGAGGCTTCTATGCTGTGTGGCAGGAGGAATAAGTACAAACCACGTGGTCAGGGCCCTTCACTTTCAGTGACTGGTGAGACAGTGCAGGGATCACAGACAACCACATGTTCTGGGCACCAAAGACTCACACAAAAATAAAAAAAAAAAAGGGGAGATTCTGACTCACCACAAGGAGAGCTGCCCAGTACAAATGGTTTTGAGGAGTGAATGTCTATGGTAATGCACAGATGTGTGGTGATTTCCCTGAGGCTGAGCTCTGCCAGAAGTTTAAGCTGCTATCTTACCGGTGGTTAGCCATGCCCCTCTTCCAGAATGGTGGATCCCTGGTGAATAACTCACCCATTAGAGCATAGCTATAACTTTCACTATACCCCACGCAACTCTTTTTTCAGAATAGATTATTATGGGTACATAGTGAGAACTATGCGGAAGTATAGCAAAAAGAGGACATTCTTTTACTGAATGCATAGCATTTTGTTCGATCCATGCTCTGCCTTGTTAGTGGAGTTGCACCACATACAATATATTTATTTATATATTTATTTGTTTATTTATTGAGATCTCGGATTACAACACCTTTTTTTTACCCGAGTCATTTTACAGAGATTGGAGAATTGGGAAATTGGAGAATAATCTGATCTCTGAAGAGCAGGCAGGAGTTATAAAACATAAAGGGACTATGAATATTATATTTATTCTTAAATTTCTTGTAGATAAATATTGTATACAACAAAAGGGAGCTTTATACACTGTTTTTCTGGACTTAAAGACAGCCTTTGACAATCTGAATAGGGAGATATTGTAGGCTTCATTACAAGATCTATGTATTCAAACTGAATTGCTGAATGTACTGAGGTGTTTGCATGATAAGACTTATGCCTTGATTAGGATATCAAGAGATGGTCATACCTCTCAGCCAATCCCCCTGGAAAAAGGGGTTAAACAGGGCTGCCTGCTGGCACCGTTATTATTTAACTTATAAATGGAGAAATTAATAAGGGAAATAAAAGCCATAAATTGTGCAGCACCTAGTATATATGGGGAAAGAGTAAGTATTTGGTATATGTGGACGATATTGTGCTATGTTCCTTAACCAAAACTGGAATAATACAGGCCCTGGAAAGGTGTATTCACATACTTAGAGGCTTGTAGCTGACTGTAAATAGTTAAAAATCAGCTATTATGATTTTTGGAAATAAAAAAAATTCATTATAAGAGTTGGGTTATAAGAAATCTAAGTTTTGAAATAAGAAATATATGCACCTATCTAGGGGTCATTTTTGATATAAAAGGGTCATGGTTTTCACATTTTAGTTGGCGTAAGAAGCAAACTATGTTCTTCTAGAGCTATCTATAGGTTTGCTCAAATTTTGCAGGCAATTCCTGTATAGCTCTTAACAAAGCTTTTGAGTCCAAATCTATTGGTATATTGTTATATGGCTGAGAAATTCGGGCCTTCTCAAAGAATGCACTAATATTAGAAACAGTACAAAATATGTTTTATAAGGTAATTTTTGATTTACCTTATAGAACTCCTATGGCTGTATTAAGAACTGAGCTTCATATTATCCCAATAAATATACAAGCACAATTTAGGACTTTGGGCTTTTGGAAAAAAATTATGCTGCCAGCCCCAAATACATTATTATCTAAATGTTGGTTAGAAACAAAAAGTAAAAGTAAGACTATGTCTGGGGGATGGTTTCAAGAGCTTAATATTCGATTAATTATATCTGGTATGCCTCCAATTTAGGATGTGTTGATTATGAATATTGATCAATATATAAGTATGGCAAAGCAGAGGATGAGAGATATTCATTTCCAAATGGAATTTAATAAAATAAGAGAGATTCCTTATTTTGAAAGCTATTTAGGCTATAAGCAAAATATGGAACATGAACCCTAGTTAACTTTTTGTGAGAATAGTACCCAAAGAAACACCCTATGTAAATTTAGACTAGGAACATTTAAAGTTGATTCTAGAAGAGAACATGTTTTTGGTCCTAGTAATAAGGTATGTCCTTGTGATTCTACTACTGTTATAAATATTAACCATCTGATTTTCGAATGCCCATGACTTATGAAAATCAGAGAATAATAGCTGAAACCAATTTGGGGTCATTTAGAAAATAATAAATCTAGAACTGTGTTAGATTGCATGCTATTTTCCAACAAGCCTGCTCATACATATGCAATAGCTAATTTTGCTAAGTTTGCACTGTATAATTTAAATGGTTGGAGGCCAAATGAATTTTGAATTGGAATTTTTTACATATTGTTTTGTTGTAATGATTGTGATATGATGTGATGTAATTTATAAACTTTAGTGATATTTTGTATGTCACGATTTTATATCTATATGTACATAAATAAATAACCTTTGACCTTTGAACACCTTTGAGATGAAAGCTCTTTTACAAAGGTTCCAAGTCTGAGCAAAACAGATAACATACAATAATGACAAGATGGGACAAAAAATGGCAGGATACATAGAGAGCTAAAAGTAGTACAGTCAGTTTGAGAGTGACACTTCAATTATAGAATTTAATACAAGTAACGAAGCTATGAGCATCTCTGGGGCTTTGTCCAGGATAAGGAGGGTATGGGGGTGAGAGAAGCATGGGGGCATGGAAGGGGAGGGGGAGGTGAGCAGGGGATAATGTGTGTGGATGAAGGTGGTCGGGAGGGGGCAAGCAGAGTGCAAGTGCCGATAGTTACTAGCAACAAGTGGGAGGTTGTACTATGGAATGCAGTCACAGCCACTAAGAGCTGCGAGGTGTTGGTGAAGCTTGCATTTAAATGGACCAATCTTTGGCTTGACGAAGAAGTCTCAGGGGAGACCATTAAGCCAGTCGGGGGCACGGTAGGTGAAGGTATTTTGTCCCTGGGATGTACAGCAGAATAGGAATAATCAGTCCACTTTTTCCCTCTGTCTCCTTCAATCTCCCCTTCTCCTTTCCCCCACCCCTTCCAAGCAGGTACAGTTTTTGCTATAAAAAATAAGTTTATTCCTCTCTCTCTCACTCCATCCCCCCTGCTGCATTTCAGTTCTTCCATGTCCCAGCCACTAATCTCTTTCCTCAGTACTCCATGTAAATAAACTTCAAAAGCAGCTGCCAGGAAAGTATGATCAACCCAGGAAAAAAATTGCATCCCTGATAATACAAAAAAAAATCTTAAAAGGTAAAGCAGCATAAGATCCCATAATTTTGTGTTGATCTGTCTTCTCAGTACTCCATGTAAATAAACTTCAGACATGGCTACCAGTAGAGTGTGACTGGTCAAGGAAAAAATTGCATCCCTGATTATGCAAAAAAAATAAAAAATCTTGATAAAGCAGGATAAGATCCCATTGTTTTGTACTTGCTACCTGTTGGCAGTTCACCACAGTCTCATAATGAGACTAAAACCATTGTACATATGGACTGAGCCTGTGCTGGTAAGTCAATTTCTAGCCAAGCCAATCCTGTGCAGGCAGCCTGGCTCGAATACACAGCAAGCCTACACAGGAGTTTCTTTCATGCTCTAACCTAGAGCAAGCAAGGGTGGGTAAAGTCCCTAACCAGCAGCCCAGATCAAGTTGACTCAGGCAGTTCTAGACCAAGAATGAGCCTGCGAGCTCCACACTCACCAGCCAGGCTCTTCAGTTACAGAGCAGCAGCATGGCATCCCTGGCACAAGCAGAGAGAAACCATGCATCAACCACTCCTTCAAATTAGCAATGCAAACCATGCATAGCTGTCTACAGTATTATAATTCCAAGGTAGCAATGGAGGAGAAGAGAGAGATATGATTGAGGCATACAAGTATCTTCCGGGGAGGAACAAGGTGCAGGAAAATACTATTTTTCATAGAAAAAGATGCTCCAGGACTAGGGGACATGGGATGAAACTAGTGGGAGGGAGGTTCAGATGGAACATGAGGAAGTACTTCTTCAAAGAGAGGGTGGTGGACAAATGGAATGCCCTGCTAGAGGAGGTGGTGGGAACAGACATGATTACAAAATTTAAGAATGCATTGGATAGGCATAAGTGGATCCTGGTATTCGGGGGAAGGGGACAATCTAGTTCTAAGGAAGCTTGAAAAAGCACAGTTACGTGTGCCAATGGGAAGACTAGGTGGGCCATAGGCCCTTATCTGCCATCAACATCTATAATTTGCACACCTGTCCTGGAGAAGCACTGAGGAAAGAACCCAGCCACCAGTGAAAAGGCTGTCTGCCTGTTAGACTTCCCCACTACTCTTGGCAATTCCAGTCTCCAGTAAGTACAATTTATTTTACAGTATATCACAGTCTCCAAATAAATCCTGGGAGACCAATTAATTGAGAATTGGCAGCATGGATGAATGTTCATAAAGAAATATAGTCTCCCATTTAAACACATTCCTCTTGTTTTTCTCTTTCTGAACAGTCTTTCCTGCCTGTTTTTATTGAATAGGTATCCTAGGATTTATTTAAAAAGTTTCAAAATCTGTCAGTCCATTCCATTTTTTAAATTACTGCTCCATGGCTCTCAGTGGCCATGCAAAATAACTGCTGCCTGCAACCATTGTGGGAGCAACACTGTGCTACTTACATGTAATTACTCTCGGTGTTAATTTTTGAAAATGCAGTGTTTGGGAATGGTGCTACTGAGAGAAACAAGCTCTATTGAAAATAATTTGAAAAGTATCACTTTACCTTTATAGGAGTAGCAGTAGCCCACTCATAAAGTGTTGCTTTTCTAATTCTTTTTGGTGAAAGGGTCAGCTATAGTTATCTCAGTGACTCCATTCCAAAATGATAGACTTTCAGTAAACATCAACACTGACTACATGTGGAAAATGACAAACTCAGGTTTACTGTATGTCAACGCCACAGGCCAAGTATGGACAATTTAGATGGATGTGGAATTCTAAAGGTGACTTAGTGTTCAATGAGATCCAGTTTAATGAATAAAAACAACATATTGTGGATGACATATTGTGGTGGTAATGCTAAAACATATGGTATCTTACTGGTGTGATGACACCACAACACACACACACACACACACACTCAGTTTACAATAGCCAGGCTATGCATGTGTGTGTGTGTGTGTGTGTCTCTGGGGGGGGGATCCTTTGAGACTGAAGGTATAACATAAATAACAGCCCAGAATGAAACTTTAGCTCATTGAGTAGATATAGCTGGGAGATGTAGTCAAAAGAATGTTTAAGTTAAAGCTAGGCAGCTCACTAGCATTTGTAGCAGGCAGGTGCTCACTGGTACCCACTAGATAAGTACATGATTGATACTGGTATAACTGTAATCCATAGGAAGGCTCTGAAGTCCAGTGGAGGAAGAATAATCTGACAGGGTTGAATAAAGCCCTGTCCCATTTGTTATGCAGAAAGAGTTTAAAGCAATGATTTGTCCTATCCTCTCCTTTTCTGTCTCTTGTCCATCTGGTTGTGCAACCAAATGTTCTTGTGAGATCTAGGAACTGATCACTTTGATGGTCTCGGGATTCTCCGCCTCTCACTACCACTCTGCTTTCACTTGCTGTTTCTATCTATTCTTCCCCCTTGCATATTTATGGTTGTAAAATATACGTGAATCTTTGTGTGAAACTGATACTGGGATCCCTTTGTTTGAAAAAGCATATAGTTATACCTTTGAAATGATTGTAAAAAGCTATTTGGAATTTAGGGGGTTAACTTGAGATGCAGTTTGAGCTCCTCTCAGGCCTGCTTGCAAAATCTTTTGTAGAGCTATCAACAGGGGGCCAGCCTGGGACATTGTTCTATTTGCAAGCCTGCAAAGAAAGTGGCAAAAACGTTTTGTGAGAAACAGGTTGCTTTGACGAGAGAGAGAGAGGGGGAGAGAGAGAGAGAGACAGACTGAAACTTGGAATTAGAGATTCCCTCAGATGAAGGACTTTGTTTTCTGTGTTTGTACTGCCTTTGTACATAGTTATACTGAGCAATTTAAATTTTGTAGTTTACTGTTATTAATAATAACAAAATGCTACTTGCAAATTTTACAACTGCTCCTAGCCTTCCTATGCTTCCTGACCAGTGATGGGCAAAGACCGCAGACTTTGCTCCATGAAATATTTCTCAAATTTCGCACAATTTAGGAAATATTTCGTGGGTGCAAAGTGTGCAATTCCACCAGCAAAATGCAGAATTTTGCCTGCAAATGATGGAATTTCACCCGAGAAAAATTTAATTTCACCACTTGCCCGTGAAAATCTGCCATTAATGGGTGAAATTCCACCATTCATGGGTGAAATTCCACACTTTGCAGTAAAATTCCATGGAAAAAACCCCACAAAGTCAGATAGGCAAAATCTCAGCCT
The DNA here is from genome assembly GCA_016271365.2 of Neoceratodus forsteri. Lineage (NCBI taxonomy): Eukaryota > Metazoa > Chordata > Ceratodontiformes > Ceratodontidae > Neoceratodus > Neoceratodus forsteri. The sequence continues at coordinate 519,884,410 of CM028137.1, forward strand.
ATGAGAAAAACTTTGTGGAATATTCCACAGGGTGAAATTTCTGACTTCGACAGAACTTCGCTGGTGAAATTAAACTTCACTGCATCTGTATTCTCTTTATCTGTAAACTCTTGGTGCTCAACACTAAGAAAATGAAACATATGCTCTTCTACCACCTGACCGCTAAGTCTATCACCCCGCCTCCCTTGGTGATCAGTTCCTCTCGAGGGGACCCCCTAGACCAGGTTCAATTTTTAAGTATCTTGGCGTTACACTGGACTCCCATCTGTCCTTCAACTCGCATGTTTCAACCGTGGTCAAGACCATCCGCCTAAAGCTCAGGCTGCTGTATCACCTCTTACCCTACCTTATGTTCCCCTTCTGACTTGCCATAGTGTCCTCCTTATTGCTCCCTCTAATCACCTGTGGCGCCCTTATTCTCCACTCTCCTCAAGTCTCCCATCTTGCCAAACTTAAGCAAGCTTGCCACACGGTTGCTCGCTTCACCTGGGTGCTAATGCCAGGATGCATCACTGTTCTGTCCTTGATTCCTTTGGCTGACCATCCTTTGAAGCCAGACTTCAATACCCTACCCTTTGCCTGACCTACAAGCTCATCCATACCTTCACACCTCCTTGCCTCTTACACATCATCCAACGTAAAACCTCAACTAGGTCCTTAAGATCAGCTGACCTACCTCTACTCTCCATCCCGAAATCCTGCCTAGCAGTGGGCCAGCTTGCCTTCACCTTTTCTGGGCCCTTCCTTTGGAATGCACTGCCCTCTGCTGTTCTGATCTGTACCTCTCTTTACTGCTTCAAGAATTCTCTTAAATCCCACCTATCTTCCTCTCAAGTCTGCACCTATAACTAATAGTTTCCCACCTCTACCATCCAACTCACTCCTTCCCCCTCCATTGCATTGTCCTGCTCCTTTCCCCGCTCCCTTCCTCACCCAGCCTTGCAACCTCTCCCATGAGTTGTTCATGGGATTACTCTGGTTGCATTGCGTCCTACTCTGTTAACTGTCTTACTTCCTTGCCCTAGTCCCCTTTTCCGCTTGAACCACTTGCTAACAATTTTGCACTGTTTGAACTACTTTCTGCATTTGTGTAATTATGTATATTTGTATAACTTTGCCTAAACAACTTGTATTAATCTGCATCACTTGTTTTTCAGCATCTGTACTCACTGTATTATTTGTATATAATGTATATGTCTTGTATTATTTATGTATGCCTTTTTGTACATATATTGTGCTCCACATTCTATTGTACAAGTGTCTTTGCACAACTTATCTTGCTTTATTTTGTATTCTCTGTACCTCCCCTTGTAACCTCCCCTGGGTCGCCCCTGAAAAAGGGACTTTTTGTCTCAGTGGTCTCACCTGGTTACCAAAATTTAAATAAATAAATATTCCTGACCTGTGCCTTGATGACAAATAACTGCACTTTTGGAGTTCTAGCAGTTTTCAGTTTTTACTTTCACCACTGCAGTTCATTAATTCTTTGTGAGTCATCTCTTAGGCTCACTTGACTAAGTGATACTGAACACCTCCCTAAATGGAGCACAAAAAGACATCAAGTTCAAAATTGCTCCCCCGTCCCCAAAGTCCTATTGGTCTGCCACCACACAAGAGTCACATCCCTCATTTTGTGACTTACAGGTTGAAGCTCTTTAATCCTCCTTTGGTAATCTAGGCACGAGGTGACCTATAAGGAGCAAATGGATTTGAACTGAAACCTATTAAGAAGGGATTAAATATTAACACCATTAGCTTGGCTGTCATGTTTTTAAAGAGCATGGACGTTTTTTTAATAATTAGATCTGACAAATTAGAAAGAGGTTATCAGATGTTTGGCTGTTGCTGTTTCTCTGTCTCATGAAAATGAGATGCTGCAGCTTCTGGAAGCAATCCCAGAGGATACAATAGTACATAAAAAGGGAGGGGGGGTAAATAAAAGGGTGAGAGCTACATGCTGCTCAAGGATCTCATACCTGAAGTATTGTTATATCAACAAAGGTTATTTTATTTTGCTTTTATTTGTGTAACTGACAAAGATGCAGTTTCCTTATTCTCACCAGCTTCTGACATTTTCCTTTTCCTTGCTTTTTTTAATGTTAAATCAAGTGTGGGGGTAGAGAAAGTGAGATCGCTATACAGTATTTGGAATTTGCTTTATATTCATGTAATGTTCCATCGCAGTGCTCCAGTTCTGTATAATAATAATTTTAATTTAAACCTGGCAGCTACGCAGAAAAACAAATATGAAAGGATCTTTAAAGTTTAGAAGTTATGCAGATCGGGACCACTTGAATTAATCCTTTTTATGGGCGCATAGTGAGAGCTGTGTTAACTTGCTGTATAGTGAAAGGAGAAAAGAGAAGGGGGGGTCTGGGGGCTTGATCAGATACTGAATGCGTTGCATTTTGTTTGCTCTGTCCTCCACCTAGTGAGTAGAGTTGAAGCACATACAGTATGATCAGTCCTCTTTCTCCCTCTGTCTCCCTTCCCCCTCTCCTTCTCCCCCACTCCCAAGCTGGCACTCTGTCTTTGCTAGAAAAAACTAGTCCGCTTCCTCCTTCTGTCTCACTCCACTGTGGCATTTCTGTTCTCCCACATCCCAGCTATTAATTGTTCTCCTGAACTCCTCCAGTGATCCATGTAAATAAACTTTGTGCTATAGTCTCTTGATTTCTCTTTCTAAAAACTCTCTTTTGTTAAAAGCCCTTTTTTGTGCTGGCTGTACTACCCATGCCCTCTGCTTCCAGCCTGACCTAGGAAAGCTCTATAAGCTACCAAAGCTCATATTGTTTTGTATCAGTGTGGTCCCTAGACATGCTTACTTAGGTAATCTTGATAATGGCTTAGTTTTACACCATACTCAATGTTTCAGTAACTAAAGCAGTATACTTACTAGTGGTGAAGAACAACTACTTCCATAATGCATTGCAGAACACTCATATATCACGTTCCCTATTTTCTGTAGAAAATGGCTGCGGTGAGTGAGGTGCAGTTTGTAGCTCTGCCAAGCCAAACATCACTTTAATTAATTTTTGCAAAGTTAGAACACTTTGCATTTGAAAAGGAGCCATAATAATGCAGTCCTGCTATGCCAGGCATCATTTCAACTTTTGCAGTGTTACAATACCTTGTGTTTAAAAAGGAGACCTGTTATCAATACAATTATGCTAGAAGAAATTACTATAGGATAAATTTAGCACTTAAATCATATGACTGGCATAACTTGATGGCTGACCTAGATGTAAATGAGTCCTGGTTGTTTCTTAAGTCATTTATCAATGAACTAGAAAAGCTGTAGATACCAATTAAGCAAGTTCACAATAGAAGTGGCAAGGTACCTCCATGGCTAACAGCAAATTTTAGGAAACAAATCCACAAAAAAGAAAACGCTTTCAAAATTACAAAAGGACTGCAAGTGAACTAAATAAGGTAACCTACAAAGCTGAATTGAAAAATAAAAACTATATGATTATGAAGGAAAGGAGAAAGTTGGAGTTTAGGTTGTCTACCACTAAAGATAATCAAACATCTTTTTTTGCATCTATTAATTAAAACTGTTCAAGATATAATGGTCTTGGTCCACTAATGGCAGATGGGGTGGAAATTGGGGAGCCTAGTGATGTTGTGGGGTCATTTAATAAGTACTTTGGCTCTGTTTATTTTCAAAACAGGATAAAACAAGGATAATAATCCCAGATACATCATACGTTTGTTAAAACGTTCTGCCAGGAGGAGGTTAATAAAGCTCCTAAAGGGTAAAACAACACCTCATCATCAGAGTCCAACCACCTAAACTCTAGGTTCATTAAGGAATTTACTAATCATCTGACAATACCCGTTACCATCCTTTTTAATAAGTCCCTCAGTTCTTGTATTATACCTTCAGTTGGAAGAGGGCTATGGTGGTCTCAATTTATAACAAACTCTGATCAGAGCTGATATGGTTTTGGAGAGCTTTTAGGAGTGGCAAGAGTGTGGAAAAGAATATACGGTGCTTTTGCTACAGCCGTAAGTAATACTGCAGCAATTACAATACTGCGCATGCGTGATACTCGCACAAGTGCAGTTTGTCCCGTAGTCAGCCCTATGCAACATGGCAGTGCTAACATAAGTACAGTATGTATGCACGATAGTCATGCATGCATAGTTTAAGTCATCTTCAACATGTTGCACATGGCGGCCAACACTGCTGCAGTTGTGGAATGGAAACATAGTGCACCAAGAAGTGAGTATGTTTATGCAGCCCATAGAGGGGAGGGGCTGCATAAACAGCATCTCTGGAAACTGTTAGATCATTGTGGCAGTACATCAGACAGTGGCCAGTTATGTGCTTCCTCAGTGCTCTTATACAAATCTGATGATGGCATAAAATCTGAGAAGCTTGGTCCATGCAGCCGTACAAGTCAGACTCAGGAGGAGTCTATTAACAAACTAGAGATCTGGTCTAGGACTTGCTCATCATCACAGTCACTTTCTTATTCTTTTCTAAGCAGTGATTTCTGGCAAATGTGCCTTAACCATGTTGATCTCAGTGCTGGTAGACTACTTCTGCTTTTCACCTGATTGTATTAGGTGAGGGTAGTGCCCCAAACAGTGACAGCAACATGCTAAGATGTGGCGAGTAAGCAGAATGAGAGTGATCACCAGGTGACAGGCTGTCACTATTGCAATATCACCTTGGTAGTGTGAAATTAGGGGCAGTGTAATTTAGTGACCATAACCACGGTGACCAGTGGCTCCCAGACCTACAGCTGAACAAACATTCATTTCAATGGGTGGCCCTTCCCCTAGCAATGTCTACTCCCTCCCTTCACCCCTGAGAGAGACACAGCAACAGCGAGAGCCACTTCCAGTATGGCATATACAGTATGTGCAGGTCCAATCTGTTCCAATCAGAGATGGTGGGCAGACTGGATAGGCCTTGCTGTCCTTATCTGCCATTAACTTCTATGTTAACCCCCTCTTACAGAGAAATGGAGTACTGTGTGCACTCGAGCTCAGTTGCCATCCATTTTATTGCCACTCACTCTTCCGGCACCCTGCCATCAGTCTGACTCTGTTTGTCTTTCTGAAGCTCAGTGGAAGCAGACAGCACATACAGAGAGGCAGAGAAAGTGGTAGCGAGACTGCCATAACCGAGACAAAGAGCAGTGCTGCAGTTTTCCTTTCACCATGGGGGAGCAGAGGTCAGACACAGAGAGAGAGAGAGAGAGAGAGAGAGAGACCAGGAGATATACAGTGTAAAACAAACTTGATGCATCTATTCCACTACTGCACAAGAGGAGCACCCAGACAGAGACAAATATATGGGTCACATATCTGCCCCTTCATATTGACTAGCACAGTGCAGGGTGGCACTGGATGGGCACCCCTGGGCAGTTGCTGCCCCTACACGTGCAGCTCACATCAGCACTTATGGAACAATCTGCAGTAGTCAGAGACAGATGAAGGTCACTGATCTTCCCCTCCACATCCATCCCACTCCACACAGGTTGGCACAGTGACAAGGTGACCTCCAGGTGGGCAGCCCAAGGTAAATAGTGGACTGTGGCCTGGCAGGAGTTGGTGATTGGTGCCCCCTCCACAATTGTCCCACCAGTGCACATTGGTTGCCCCAGCCAGAGACAGAAATGTGAGTTGCACATTTGCCATGCTACACCTGTTTCTGTCTAGTCTGGTGGGCTGTAGGTGGGTGGAAATGGGGCTGCAGTCCAGATACATTGGGTGGCCTGAGGCCATTGGCACCCAACACACCATTCCGCATCTCTGCACATGTGAAGCATTTTCTCCTTGCATTCTAGCTCTTGCACATGAGGAGCACTCTGCAGGAGCCAATGACAGATGTGGTTCACACATCTGCCCATCTTCACCCATCTGAGATCCATGAAAGCTGGAACTGGCATTGGGTGGGTTCCAGGCAGGTGACTCTGGGAGAAGGATGCCCCATCCCCCATCTCTCCTCCACACAAGAGTAATACCCTGCAGCAGCTATGGATAGAGAGGAAAGTTGCACATCTGTCCTTTCATATTCGTCCCTGCTCCACCAGGGATAGCATCAAGGTTGAAGTGGGCTTTGGGTGCCGGGTACTTCCTCACCCTATGCCACATCTCTACACTTGCAGAACACTCTGCATCAGCCAGAGGATCTCCCACCTAATGTGCTCTTCCCATGGAGAGTACTCTGAGGTACTGAGGTATAAAAATGTGGATCCTGTATCTGCCCCTCCACAACTGTTCCCACACTGCTGGGTGGGTGGGTGGGGCAGGCTACAGTGGGTGCTTCTGCATGACTGGTGCCCCATCTTGCACCTCCATCTATCAACCCAATACTTTATAGCAGCCAGAGAAGAGATGCAGGTTGCACATCTGCACCATCATAAATGATCCCCATTTCAAACAGTTTTACACATAGGCTGGAGTGGGGTCTAGGATGGTGGCCCCTAAGTGACTGTTCCCCCCTCCATCCTACCTCCACAAATGAGGAGCACTGCTCCCCCTCCATTACACATTTACTTATAGAGAACGTTCCTCCACATCCATGCTTTCTTTGCATATGGGGAGCAATTCTCTTTCTACAGTCCTCTTCCACATGGTGGACATAGTGTCTTATATAATCTCATTTGGTCTCAATCCTTGTTGAATTCAACATTGTACATATTCTGCTGGGGGAGGCCTTCTTGGAGTTTTCAGGATTAGGTTGCAGCATTCTGGGTACAGAGTGTTCTCAGTGGCTGCACCTACCCAGTGGAACCCCTTTCCTGTCTATTTAAAGGAGGCTTCCTTGGTAGAAACCTATAAAAGGGCCTGAAAACTTACCTGTTCCAACAAGCTTTTATTGATTAATTGTTTTATGTTAGTGGAATAGATGGATGCATTTCAAATCTGCTCCTAGTTAAATTTTACATACATTTTTGGTGAATGATTTTATATTGTTTGCTGTTTGTATTGTACAGTGCCCAGAGTCACAGGAAATGGGCACTTTTATAAATACAATATTTATCTACCTATCTATCCATCTGTCTATCTTATCTATCTATTGTATATACTAATGTAAAGAAAATTGCTTTATTTCAATTTATTTTATGTGTCTTTACTTTTTGTTTCTCACACCATGTACAGTCTTTATCATTGCTTGTACAAGAGACCTCCTTGCAAATGAGCTCACTCAATGGATGTTATCCCTTCACAATAAATTTGAACATGGAGAGCACTCTTCTCTCCATTCCATCTCCACACATAGGTATCATTGCTCCACCTCCATACATTGTGAGCACTGATCCTCTGACTCCCCAGTGCTTTTCCCACTGCATTTCCCTTCCCCCACACAGAGAGCTCTTCTCCCACTGCATCCCACCTCCTCCATATAGAGAGCACGCCTCCCCCTCCATTCAACCTCCACACATGGAGAGCTTTCCTCCCACTTCATATCAATTCTGTACATAGAGAGCACTCCACCCCTTCATCCCACTGCCCCACATGGGGAGCATTGCACCCCATCCATCCCATTCCTACACATGGTGACACCTCCACACATTTGCATCACTCCTCCTCTACCACCATCCCATCTCTGCATATAGACAGTACTCCTAACCCCATTCCACCTTTGCACATGGGAGCACTCTGCAACAGGCAGAGACAAAGATGTCAGTCAGGCATCTGCCTTTCCACACCTATTCCCACTCCACATGATAAGTTCCAAGTTGGGCAGAACATCAGTGGGGTTGAGATGTAATGAGTGGGTTGCCCAGGGAGATGGTGCCATTACACATCACCACCTCTCTAACATACTAACATATTAAAATGCCAGCAAAATAGGCCTAACAGTCTTTCGTGTCTGCTCATTTGGTCAGCCCACACTCTGGGAGCTGACCTTGCTGCCCCCTCACCTTCTCTGGCTTCTCTCCCTTGTTCTCAAGTGGTTAGTCCTGTACAAGTAGCAGAGTTGGGGGTCTGGGGCTGCAGTCAGAACTGTTGCTGTAATGGAGCCCAAGCCTGCCTGAATATAACAGGACAGCTAAAATGAGTCCACTTAATCCCTACAGATGGAGGGCTGCTGCACAGATGATTGCTACAGCCACTCGGGCACCACCAAGTATTTAAACAAGAGCTGGACTATGACAGACAGACTGCCATCCACCTCCTCCTCTTATACTGACAGCTTACAGCACTTACCCAGCTCTTCCTCTGCTACCAGTGCCCACCAGCAGTCAGTAGTCTTGGTGGGTGACCCCCATTGGAGTGGTCAAGTGAGCTCCTCGACTTCTTACTTGCCCCTGCAACTGATACTCTCTTTTGACTTCCTTCCATGTCTGGTTGCATTTTACTGTTTCCAAACACCCAATAAACTTTTTTCTAGTGTCTACATACTGTAGATACAGAATATTAAATATATCAAAATAAAATATAATTGCTTTGAAGAAGATATAAGCCTTTATTATGGTTTGGCTTCAATGTATGGTTGGAGAATGCTGAAATCTCATCTTGATTGTCTTACTTCCTTATTGCTATTTTGTATTTTCAGGTTAACTCAAACATAATAAAATATATTTGTTTTTTTTGAGAAGATAGAAGCTTTTATTGTGGCTCTTTTTGGTTTGATCCATGCACACTGAAGCGTTGAAGCAGTAAGGTCAGCACAATTTTGGCAGCCTTGCACCATTCCTCTGATCCTAAAAATATGTATCACAATGGTTGTATAATTGTAGATCTATATTCAAATGTCTTTAACTCATTGTAATTACACACTAAGAAGAATGTTCTTAATTAGTGCATTTAAGGTTTCATAATTTAACCTTTTGCAATTTTAATGACCTCCCAATCATGGAGTCATCAATTTGTTTTATCTAAACATTTCTTTGCTCAGTTCATCAATAGTCTAATAAGATTTAGAATAAAATTACTTTAGAACAAAAACTGTATAAACTTTGGGTTTGATTTTGCGCAAATATTAACTTCTTTCCAAGTTGAAAATGCATGGGAGATTAGTTGTACATACTTTAGTATTTTTCCACACTTTTACTTTGGAAATTTGTAAAAAAAAGTATGAAAAAATAACACTCAACAGTCCAATAAGATTTAGAATAAAATAACTTTAGAACAAAACTGCATAAACTTTGGGTTTGATTTTGTACAAATATTAACATCTCTCTGAGTTGAAAATGCATAGGAGATTAGTTGTACATACTTTTCTATTTCTCCAAACTTTTACTTTGGAAATTTATAAATAACACTTGATCTTTTGCACAGGAATAGACCCCCCCCCATAAAGGGGATGGCTTAAAACTTATTTAGGAGTCATTCAAGAGTTATCCCAAGGTCAAGATTTAGTAAACTACACATTTAATGCATTTTAATAGCAGAAGTTGCCAAACAGGACACAGTAAAAGAAAAAATTAGTGGTGCAACATAAATGCATAAAAAGTATCAAACCATTTGCTTCTAAAAGTTTCACAGACAGCTAAGTCTTCATGTGTGTAAGCATTGTTTTCTTCGATGTCTTCCTTCTTCCTCCTATCTGGTCAGTGTCAGCTTCACATATAGATATTGCTGGCTAATAATTACTAAAATTAATTTGCTGCTTTTTTCCTGAAAAGATTTAACATGATCCCATCCTATAAAGGTTTAATGTGCCCCAATAAGCAGATCATTTTGTTTCAATTTTTTTTTCTTCATATTAAGAACTAAAGAATTCCATTGAAGTGCTCTACATTGCCAGAATAACTTCAGGATCTGCTGTTAAATTAGGCATGACAACATATAAACCATATGTTCTGGTCTCAGTATAGTGGTTTCAGAAATCAGGATATCAGAAATGCAATAGGAGTTAAACTAAACAAATGTAAATATCTCTAAAAGTATAGGAGTTACTCATAACTCAACAGTATGAAAGTTGTTCAGGACAAAATACCTTTCAAATGAGCCTATTCATTGAGCTGCACTAATTATATTTTTTAAACTACGGCCATCTGATTACCTTAATTTTCATTTATCTTCACAATTTTCACCTTTCACCTTTCAGATGGCTATATTTAAAAACATCTAATGTATTTAGATTGGTCACTACCCTAATTTGAAAGGTAATTTTATCCTGAACAACTTTCATGTTGGTTGTATATTGGTAACTTGTATACTTTCTGAGATATTTACATTTGTTTGGCATGACTCCTACTATGTTCACTCAGAGAGAAAAAAATGAGGTTGTTTCAAAGACCATATTTTACAAAATATAAAGAATTCAGATTAGTGACTATCCTCATGTAAAAGGTCTTTTTGCCCTGAACAACTTTCACACTGATTGCTTTTGTACACCTTAAATAGTTTTAAAGATATTTAAATTTGTTTGGAAGGTGTGCACATTTGCTGTCAGAAAAAAGCAGCTTTGAGTTCTGTGTCCATCATTCTAAACAGAAAGAAGGGAGAGTTTTTTTAATTACCATAGCGATTTGCAGTGTAATGGAAGGATACACTGAAAACTACTAAATCATGTGTTCCACAGAAACCCTTTTCAAGATAAAGTGATGTGGCTGTAGGCTCTGTCCACAGTGATAAAAAGGGAGATAGACTCTCAGCTGGGAACTTCAGACCAATTAGCGTAACATCAGTAGTCTGCAAAGTTATGGAAAGGCTATTGAAAATCAGACTGGATAATGAAATAGTGGGCAGGAGACTTAAAGACCCAACACAACATGATTTTGTTAAGGGGCATTCTTGCACCACAAATTTGTTATCATTTTATGAGAAGGTTATTTGTAGCCTTGACCGTGGTGTACCGGTTGATGTGATCTATCTTCATTTCTGTAAAGCATTTGATACCATACCCCACAATACGTTAATACTCAAAATGGTTTTGCTGGGATTTAATACATACATCATATGGTGGGTTGAGGAATGGCTCCATGAATGGACACAATAGGTTAAGATCTCCCATGTACTTTCTGAAGAGATCGATATAACTAGCGGGGGTCCCCCAGGGTTCAGTGTTGGGACAATTTCTGTTTGGAATCTTTATCAGTGACCTACATCATATAATACAGTGCAATATCATTAAATTTACGGATTATACCAAGCTCAGTTTTGAAGTGGATAGTATTAAGAAATATAATATTCTTACTAATGATCTACTAAATGTTGAGAATTGGGTTTATAATAATGACATCATTTTCAATGTCAGAAAGTGTTCCGCTGTCCATCTGGGGGAACAGCTGTTACTCATATATGTTAAATGGGACCACTTTAAGGGAGATTACAACTGAAACTGACCTAAGTATCTCCATCAATAATGACCTCACACATATGGATCAATGTAGAAAGATAGCACTGTGAGCCGACAGAATTGTTAGATCCATCTGCAAGACCTTTATTAGTAGGAGCGAAGCATGCATGATACCACTATATAAAGTCTATGTGAGACTGTACCTAGATTATGCAGCTACCTTTTGGGCACCACATTCAGTAAAAATTAAAAACCTACTAGATAATATCCAGAGAAGTTTCACTAGAATGGTACCACTACTAAAGATACTCCGATATCTAGATAGGTTACACGCCCTAAAGCTGTATGATTTACAGAAACATAGGGATAGAGGTGATATTCTTATGTTATTCACTATCTTACATGATTAGGATCTGTTAGGTGAATGTAATATTACTTATGCCCCCAAACCATCCCATCTACACTCCCATAATAGACAGCTTCATATTCAGAGGGCAGCAACGAACAAAAGGAATGGCTATTTTACTATTCATAGATACATACATAGATACATAGACAGTGTCGGCAGATAAGGGCCTATGGCCCACCCAGACTGCCCATTGGAGCTTGTAAGTTCAGTTTGTTTTCCTAGAAGTCTGTTGCCCCTTACCCCTGACCTCCAGAATTCCTTTATGTCTATCCCATGCATTCTTAAATCCCGTGATTGTTTCAGCCCCCACCACTTCCTCTGGCAGGGTGTTCCACTTGTCCACCACTCCGTTCTGTGAAGAAATTCTCTCATGTTTCCTCTGAATCGTCCTCCTCCAACTTCATCCCATGCCCTAGTCCTGGAACATCTTTTTCGCTTAAAAATAGTGTTTTCCTGTACCCTGTTCCTCCCTGTAAGATACTTGTATGTCTCTATCATATCCTCTCCTTCCTCTCCTCCAGGGAGTACATGTTCAGTTCCTTCAACCTGTCTTCATAGGACTTGTGATGCAATCCATGCACCATCTTTGTTGCCCTCCTCTGAACCTTCTCTACCCTGTCTATGTCCTTATATAGGTATGGTCTTCAGAACTGTACACTGTACTCCAGGTGGGGCCTCACTAGTGTCTTGTATAGCAGAATTATGACCTCCCTTTTCCTGCTGGTGATGACCCTGCCTATACATCACAGTATCCTATTTGCTTTACCTGCTGCCTTGTCACACTGTTTCCCTACCTTGAGGTCATCAGAGATGATAACCCCAAGATCCCTTTCCTGCTTGGTGCATGCTATATCCTCACCCCCCAACTGATATATTGTGCCAGGGTTTTGTGCCCCATATGCATTATCTTGCACTTCTTTGCATTGAATTTCAACTGCCCAACCCCTGACCATTCTTCAAGTTTCTGCAAGTCGCTTCTCATTCTGTCTACACCCTCTGGTATGTCTACTCTGTTACAGAGCTTTGTGTCATCAGTGAACAGTGAAATTCTGCCTTCTAGGTCCTGCGCAATGTCACTGATGAAGATGTTGAACAGGACCGGTCCCAGCACTGATCCTTGTGGTATCCCACTGGTCACTCTTCCCTCTGTGGAGTGACAGCCATTTACCACCACCATCTGTGTCGTGCCACCCAGCCAGTTACCTACCCATCACACTACTGTCCTGCCCACACCCATAATCCCCAGTTTGTGTAATAGTCTTCTATGTGGCACAGTGTCAAAGGCCTTGCTGAAGTCCAGATAGGCCATGTCCACTGCCCTGCCCTGATCCACCTCCCTAGTTACCCAGTCAAAAATTCAACCAGGTTGGTCTGACATGACCTCCCTGGTGAAACCATGCTGCCTTGGGTCCTGTAGTCCATTGACAACCAGATGTTCCACCAATCTCTCCTTCATTAGTGCTTCCATGATCTTCCCCACTACCGAGGTGAGGCTGACTGGTCTGTAGTTCCCTGCTTCCTCTTGTTCCCACTTTGTATAAGGGGACTACATCTGCTGTCCTCCAGTCTTTGGGTACCTCCCCAATTTCCAGTGATCGGCTAAACAGGATAGCCAGAGGTTCAGCCACCACCTATCTTAGTTCTTTAAGGACCCTGGGGTGCACCCCATCTGGTCCCATTGCTTTATCAACTCTTATTACATCCAGTTCCTTCAGGACCCTTTCTCGTGTAAAGGGACTTGTGTCCATTTCTGCACCATTCTCACCCCTTGTACTCCCTTCAGACCCATTACCCTCCTCTTCCTCAGTAAAGACTGAGCAGAAATACCTGTTCAATATGTCAGCTTTACTGTTGTCATCCTCCACGCGGCCCCCATCCTCCCCCTTCAGTCTCACTATCCTCCCTTGTCTTCTTCTTCTTTTTCACTTATGTACCTGTAAAAGGTTTTGTCCCCCACCCACTGATTTTGCAATGTGTTCTTCTGTCTGAGCTTTGGCTTCCTTACTGACTCTCTGCCTCCCTTTGCTTCTCCTGGTACTTCTCCATCCCCTTCTGCTCTGTGTCTTTTGTATTGCCTGAATGCAATCTTTTTGGCTTTCACTTTCTTTGCTACCTCTTTGGAAAACCATAATGGTCTCCTCTTCCTTTTCCTCTTGCTAACCTGCTTAATGCATAATTCTGTTGTTCTTGTCATCCCCATTTTAAATACTGCCCACTGTTCCTCAACCCCTGATTCCTGTCCCATTCCCCTTAATGCCTCTTTCAAGTATCTCCCCATTTTCCCAAAGTCTGCCACCCTAAAATCCAGGATACGTGTTTTTGTGTGGTTTGGTTCTGCTCTTTCTGTGATTTCAAACCACAATGACTGGTGGTCACTGTTTCTCAGGTGCTCCCCCACTGTTACCCCATCACACTGTCCCTGTTTGTGAGCACAAGGTCCAGTATTGCCTTCTGCTGAGTTGGTTCCATGACCAGTTGCTTGAGGAAGGCACCTGAAGGAGTCCAGGATAAATCTGCTCCTAGTTGATGCTGCTGCTGGGATGCTCCAGTCCACGTCTGGAATATTGAAGTCTCCAACCAGTACTCACTCACTTTTGTCTGCCATCCTTGGATGGCTAGCATCAGCCCCTATCTGTTTCTTCCTCCTGGGCTGGTGGTCTATAGACCACACCTGTGTGGATGGCTGTCCCCATTTTCCTTTCCAGCTTAACCCACAGTATCTCTCCCCTATTTTATACCTCCTGGATCTCTGTGGCCCTTATGTCATTTTTCACATAGAGTGCCACTCCTCCTCCCTTCCTGCCTGCTCTGTCTCTTCTGAATATGTTGTAGCCAGGTATGGCCATCTCCCAGTCATGGTTATCATTACACCAGGTTTCAGTGATGGCCACAATGTCCAGGTCTGACTGTACCATGACAGCCTCCAGATCTTCCATCTTGTTGCTAAGGCTCCTGGCATTTGCACACATGGCTTTCCATGATTTGACCTCCTAGACTGTTTCACTGTTCTACTCCAGCCCTTCCTTGGTTGTCATTTATCCCTGGTTCTCCTTGCTGTCTGCCCTTCTACTGAATTTTGCCCCTTTTCTGCTTATCCACCTCTTGGGCACTAATCTCCATCTTTTGCACACTGCTTTGCAGAGATAGCCACTCCTCTGGTTCACTGGTTACACTGCTAGCTTTAGGGGTGAGCAAGTAGGTACCATCCTTGCTGGCCTGCCACCCCCCTTTGCTAGTTTAAATGCTTGTCAATGTAGCATTTAAACTTATCATTGAGTGCTTGGATTCCTCCAGGATGGATGCAGGCTGTCAGGCTTGAACAAACCTCCATCCTCTCCAGGTGGGTCCCAGTCATCAATGAATCCAAACCCTTCCTCACAGCACCAGTTCTTCAACCATGAGTTAAAGTTCCTGGTGCATGCACTCCTGTGCTCTTCCTTGCCTCTCACAGGTAGTACTTTGAGAAAGTGACAGAAGTAGCTACTTGCTTGAGACCCTCCCAGTTTCCTAAACTATTCCTGAACTTCCTTTGGCTCCCATTTGCCAGGTCATTAGTACCTAGGTGGATAATGACATCCAGCTCACCCTCCTGCCTTGCCTTCCCAGTGATCCCCAGGATCTTCCTTCCATCCCTCCATGCCGTGGCACCTGGTAGGCACCTCACCTCACTGTCCTCCCTTCCTGTGTTCCTAGCTGGATCCCTCTTATGATGGAGTCCCCCACCAGGATTCACTTCCTTCTCCTCTGGGGTCCACTGCTTTCCCCGCTGAGGTCACCTCCTTGGCTAACCTCCACATCCTTTCCTTCCACTTCTGGGTACCTCTATTTGGTTGTCCTCATTTGCCAGTGTGGCATATGAGTTCTTGAGTGAATAGGATCTGGGATGTGCCTCTGCCTGACTGCTCTAACCCTCCCTGAGCCCACTGTCATCCAAGTGCTCCTTGTTCTGGCATCCTTGAGGCAGTTGCATTGGACTGGTGGTCCTTGATGGGGTGATGGTACTCCTGACCCAGTTTACTTCCTCTCTGAGTCTGGCTACCTTATCCCGCAGTCCAGAGAGATGCATGCAGATAGGAAGCACCTCAGTGTCCAGAAGGTGTGCTCTGAATATGGCTGCCCCACAGCCACTGCATTGCACCACTCCCCCACATTATACTGAAATTCCACTACTTGTCTGCTACTGAAGCTCTCCTAGTTCCCTTTTTATTAATTTACTGTACTAAAAATCCTTCCACTGATCCTCAGATAACTTTTTTTTAAAGAAAAAGAAACCAATAAATAAATAAATGAGTCAAAACACTTGTCGTGCAGAGGGTGGGCTTCTTCCCCCTTATGCCCCTCCTACTTCACACCCCTTACTATACCCTGTGTTTAGCTCCTGTCAATCAAATTTAACAGGGCATATAATTCAAAGTTGGGGGAAGGGGAGGGAGGGGAGGCAAAAATTTGCAGCAATTAAAGACAGCACAGAATTACACCACCACTATGTTTTAAATTTTCAACAGCCCCAAAACAATTATAAGTAAAGACAACAAAGAAAGTATAGTGTCACTAAAAGCCCACAATCTAAGTTTAAAAGAAAAAATAGCAATTACCAGTTACTCTAAAGCACTGAATTGAATATGTTTCCTTCCTTCTCCTTCTGGCTTCTTCTGACTGATTCAGGCTTGTAGGTTGTGGAATGCTCTACCCGACAGCACTGCGGACATCACAGACTTTAATAGTTTTAAGGTAGCATTGGATAGAGATCTCATTTACAATATTGGTTAATTCCTGCCACATGGTGTGGGGAAGGCAATCCTGATGGTCCCTGTGCCTTCTTTTGCCATTAAAACTGAGTAAACCGAGTAATAATGAATGCAGTCTTGCTAAGCCGAGCACCATTTAATTAATTTTTGCAGTGTTGTCAAATATTATCAGTCTGTGCCTTGTCATGTAATGACTTCAGAAATCAAGTTTGAGATGTGCTGGAGGGATGGGGATAAAGAAAATGGATGTTTTATCTCAGAGACCAAGTGAACCTGAAATTAGACTGTCAGAAGTGCAAGTCTGTGTAAAACTAAGCAGGCTGTGACTTCCTATTTCTATGGCTTGAATAGATCGAAGTAGCTGTTGCAGACAGCCTAGAACTGCGCTGCAGTTTGAGAGTACATGATTCCCAGATCTGCATGGATTGCATTTTACAGCGAGATGGTGCAATCTAGAGGATAATTTGACACATAAATGTGTATTGAGTATGCAGGGAAATATCAGCTTAGGTTTCATAGGACATGTTACCTACGGGAAAACAGGGAATTGCCCCAAAATTACTAGGAAAATGGAAGATGCCTCTGGAAGTCCTGAGGGTTTGAATAATGAGACAGTATAGACTGTCTCTAATCTGCCTGTAAAGAATGACCCAGAGAGTTGTGATTACTTTCCCTCCAACTCCAACCAAGTTGAGAGTTGTTTCTATTTTAGCTACTAAGGTGAAGCATGCATACGAACATATGCAATTTGCCAGCAGAAAAAGATCATTTTGGTCTATCGAGTCTACTCGATTCTGCAGCAAGCAACCCTACTCTGCAGTTGCCACTTCCTCCTCGCCCCCCTCCCTTTATCCTCCCTCTTGCCCTGTCCCAGCCCCTTTTGAAGCAGCCCACAGTTTTGCAGACCTTCACCTCCGCTGGTAACGTGTTTCACCCTGCCACCACCCTCTCTGTAAAAGGGTGTCTTCTCATCTCCCTCCTAAACCTTCCCCCCTCCAATCTCATGTCATGACCCTGAGTGACCCTCCCTTCCCCACCCTTACCATGAATAGCCCCTCTGTAACAATCTTGTCTATTCCTCTCATGTACTTGAATGTCTTGATCATATTCCCTCTGTTCCTCCTTTCCTCCAGCAAGTACATATTCAACTCCTTTAGCCTACTCTCATACAGTAAGTCCCTCAACCCCTAGATCATCTTGGTTGCTCTTTGCTGCAGCCACCCCAGTAATTTAATGTCATTTTTCAGGTACGGGTGCCAGAACTGCATGCAGTACTCGAGATGAGGTCTAACCAGTGCTCTATACAGAATCACTTCCCCCCTCCTCGATGTTATTCCCCTTGTGATGCAACCCAACATTTTGTTGGCCCTTGCCACTGCTTCCCTACATTGTGCTGAGCTGTTCATTGATCCCGTGATGACCACCCCCAGATCCTTCTCCTTCTCCTCCTCAGTCTCTGCCAGCTGCACCCCTCCTGGCTGGTAGTTTCTCCTTGGTTGTTTTGCTCCAAAATGCGGTACCTTACACTTTTTGGCATTGAACCCCAGCTGCCAAGTGTTTGACCAAATCTCCAGCTCATTCAGATCTTCCTGCAAACCCTGCCACCCCTCCATGTCATCCACCACCAAACCCAGTCTTGGTGTCATTGGCAAACAGGGTGATCTTGCCCTTGATGCCCTTGGATATGTCTGCAATAAATATCCCAAATAACATTGATCCCAGCACAGAGCCCTGTGGAACCCCGCTCATTACTGCCCTTGGGGATGAAAGTTCCCCTTCCACTACCAGCCTCTGCTGCCTCCCCTGCAGCCAGTTTGTCACCCATCCCACTATTTTTGGTCCTGCCCCGTGCCTTCGAGTTTTGGTCCAAGTCTTCCATGAGGCAATGAGCTGAATGCCTTGCTGAAGTCCAGGTACAGGACATCTACTGCATGGCTCTTGTCCATTTGCCCAGTTACCCAGTCATGGTACTCTACCAGGTTGGTTTGACAGGATCTTCCCAGAACAAATCCATGCTGTCTACTGTCTACTGTCCTGCAGCTCAGTGGATTCTAGTAGGGATGCCAGCCCTCTCCTTCAGAATTGTTTCCATTAGCTTCACCACAATGAACATGAGGCTCACTGGTCTGTAGTTCCCTGGTTCATCTTTTTTGACTCTCTTATGTAGGGGAACCACGTGAGCCAACCTCCAATTCCTGGGCATGCATCCTGAATTTAATAAGGAATTGAACAGGCCTGCCAAGGACCCTGCCAGGATCTCTGCTAGCTCCTTCAGTACCTTGGGGTGAATGCCATCTGGCCCTGGTGCCTTGTCCACCCTCAGTGCTGTCAAGCCCTCCAGCACTCTGCCTTCCATGATCACCCCATCCATTAATTCCTCACCAGCTTTTACTGACTCCCCACCCCCCTCGGGTAGCACTCCCCCTCTCTCTTTTGTAAATACCAAGCAGAAGTGGTCATTGAGTGCTTCTGCCTTTTCTCCTCCCTTCTCTACCCATATCCCATCCTTCTTAATCCTTACTATCTGTTCTTTACAACTCCTTTTCTCCCTGATATACCTGAAGAAGCCCTTCCCCCCTCCTTTATCCCTTGTGCTAACCTGAGCTCTTTGGTGGCTTTTGCTATTTTCACTGCTCTTGTCACCTCCCTTGCTTCCTGTAGGTACTCCTCCCAATCTTCACACCTTCATGATTTCTTGTATCTCCTAAAAGCCACCCATTTTCCCCTCACCTTTTCCACAACTCCCCTGCTCATCCAGCATGGCCTTTTTGCTCAGGCCTTTTTACTGTGAGTCCTGCTACAGGAATTGGTAGCCTCTAGTATCCCCTCCTTTATGAGCTCCCATCTCTGGTCTTTGTCCATACTCAGCTGGATCCTTGCCAGGTACCCCCTCATTGCCTCCCCCTTCTTTGCAAAATCTGCCTGCCTGAAATCCAGCACCTTCGTGTTGGATGCCACCTGCTCTTTGCCCATACTCAACCTGAACCATACTGAGTGATGGTCACTCCCCGTTAATGGTTCATCCACTCTGATATCCCTCACAAACTCCCCATTTGTGAGCACTAGATCGAAGGTGTTCCCACTCCTTGTTGGTTTGCCAACCACCTGTGTCAGGTAGCTTTCCTGAAGGGCATCAGCAGTACCTGCTTCCTTTTACCACCAGCAGGTCCCCCACAACCACTACATTCCCCTTCCCACATGCCCTTTTAATCTGTCTTGCAAGTTCCCTGTCCAGCTGTTCTGTCTGGGAGGGTGGCCTGTACACCACTCCATCTAAGGAGTCCTTTTCCTAGAATCCTGAATTAGCAGCCATAAAGACTAAAGTTTCTTCTTCCTCCTCCTCCCCCTCCTCCCTAATGCACTTTAGCCCCTCCCTTACGCATACTGCCACTCCCCTCCTGTTATCCCTATCCCTGTGGAATATTCTGAACCCTGGGAATACCAGAACCCAGTCATGATATTGGGTGGCCCATGTTTCCATGATGGCTGCCATGTCCACCTCTCTCTCTCTCCACCATGAGGGCCTGTAGGTCATTAAATTTATCCCCATGCTCTTAGCATTCATGGTGACCACCTTCCATCCCCTTTCCTTCACTCCCTCATCTCTTTGCCTTCTATTTCCAGCATCCCCGCTATTGCTTCTACCTAGTTCATCTACCTTGTTCTGGGAGTAAGCTTGCACTGCTTCCCATCTTGTAGCTGCTGTATACCCTCTCTCCACCTGCCACCCCATCTCCTAGTTTAAATGTCCAGCTATCTTGATATACTCCCCAAGCTTCCATTTTAGCACCTTCTTAACCTCATCATAAGGTGAAATATATCCTTAGCATATAGAATACTGTCTTCCCAGCTCTGACCCCACCCTCCCACTAACCCATATCCTTTGGTGTGACACAGTTTGCCTAACCAGTCATTAAAGTCCTTGATCCTTTGTTTTTTAGCTGTGCTCACCTTGGGCACTGGTAGTACCTCAGAATACATTACTGATCTACCTTCCCCTCACATAAAGTTCTTAGCTCCACAAACCTCTTTTGGACTACCTCTAATTTACTATCTGCCAGGTCATTTGTCCCCAGTTGTAGAATTAAATGAGGCCTCTCCCTTCCCCTTCTAGCATATTTGAGGACTGATTGTCCCACTCTTTCAGCTGTTATCTCTGGCACCGGCCTCCACCTATACATGACTATGCCTTCCTCCTTGCTACCCCACCTGACCCCACCTTAGTATTGAATCCCCCAGTACTAGTATTCCCCCATATTTCTATCTGCCTGCTTCCCCATCTCTGTTCCTCTCCTGTCAGACTCCTTCTCCTCTAGCACATTATTCATCCAGTTGTCCCTGTTGCCATTCCTCTCCTGCTTGACTCCTCCTCCTGAACATAATTCCTCCATGTGTCCCTGTTCCTCTTCTGCCTGACTTCTCCTCCAGCACACAGTTCCCCTCATCTGTTCCTTTTGCCTTTACCCATCAGCATTCTCTACTGCCACATCTGCTATGCCCTTGCCATCTCCTCTAGCCCCCTGCTTCATTCCCCTGCATCCCTGCTCCCTTTGACCATCCTTCCAGCTGTGCCCCTTCACCTCTGCAACCCCCCTTAGATCAGTCACTGTCCCTTGTGCACTACCCTCTCTTTCCTTCTCTTTCCCTCTCCTGGGGATCCTACACCCCTCCTCCACCAATGTTGCCAGCACCACAAACCTATTTCCTGTCCCCTCTGCATTGCTTTGTCTTGGATCCTCCTTCCTGACTTGCGCCTTCTCTCCAATGTCAGGCCCTTTGTTTGTTTCACTCCCACATCCTCTCCCAACTCACCTCTCTGATG
This sequence comes from Neoceratodus forsteri, assembly GCA_016271365.2. NCBI lineage: Eukaryota > Metazoa > Chordata > Ceratodontiformes > Ceratodontidae > Neoceratodus > Neoceratodus forsteri. The sequence goes on from CM028137.1 coordinate 519,905,604, forward strand.
TACCTCCCCTGTTGTGTCCTCATGATACTCCCTGGAGTAGGCCCTCCTGCCCTACATTCTCTCCCCCCTCCCCTCATCCTCTCCAACTCCCTACCGAGCCACCACACTTTCTCCTAAAGCCTCCTCAGCCTGTGACAGATTGGACATGCTCCTAGCTTCCACAATAAGTTCATTCAAACTACTGCCCCACACCCATTGCAGCCCACTAGTCTACCCATGTTAAACAGAACTAGCCAGAAAATATTTTTCTAACTAGAAAATTACATCCTAACTCAGGTTATGTACCAGCCCAGACCCTAACTATGTACTACCAGCTGTACACTGCAAGGAAGCATAAAACAGTACTCTCTATAGCTCTTTTACCCACTACAGATTGAGATGCTGTACCTTTGTTCTTGCCCCCCACAGTCTGTAATGCCCAAGAACAGTCTTATTATCAGTTTGTAGTCCAAGTATTGACCAGTTCCTTCTTAGTGTTTCTGCCTTACCCAGTTGTATATTACCCTCTCATTGAGTTGCTACATATCTGAGTTCACCAAAAAGTGGTCACATGATTGCTTCACCAATGTTGCCACACAATGCTGGCAGTGATTTACTGTAATTGAACCGTGACAGTGAGTGCCACAGGTTGTTTTAAGTTCAGAAAAGAGTAGGTTTAACTGCCCTGATGTATGAGCTGCCCCATCTGCCTATCCAGAAGTGAGGTCAGTAGTGCTGCCAGCAGGGACATCTGTTGGGGGTGTGTGCAGTGTTGTGTAGTCACCCATGACACTGGGATCTATCCACCATCCTTTTGAGCAAATGCACAAGAAACAGGGTGGGTGACAACTCTCCTGGCCTTAGAAGGTTGCTTTTGCAGTACATGCCAGAGTCTTCCAGCCCTGGGCATGGGTGTTGGGCTCAGAACACAAACCCAGATCTTCCACATTATGCTATGTCAAGCATGACTGAGCCAGGCTATCACCCCTGTTAATTCTCCCCAGTCACATACTGTACACTGTAAGGTGAGGCCACATCATGGCACCAAACCCCAGCTAGAAAGGGGCCACAGGTGATGGTTACCTCCAAGACACCTTCCTTGCCCAGCCACAGTGTTGCCCAGAAGGAATGCCACTTACATCCTTCCCTCTCCAGAGGACATGGCCTGTTTTACTTAAAATGTTTGTGTAGCAGTCACTGTGATACAAAAAGATAATTTGACAAGCACTGGGAACAATATGTGTGATATTTTATAGATAATCTTGGGTGAAGAAACTATGTGACCACTTTTTGATGAACTCAGATGTGTAGTAACTGAATGAGATGCATAAATTTGTGTAGCAATCTAAACTGAGTGCATATTTAGATATACAGTGCCTCAAAAGAATGCATTTAATTAGTTGAGATGATGGAGTGGATGTAAATCAAAACAATCTTGAAAAATTAGTTTCAAACTGCATTTTGAACTCCTGGGCCTCATACTGTCCTTTTAAAGGTACAGTCATTGACTGCTGTTTTACACCTTGCATTATAGAAACATATTACACTAAAACAGCCTCTTTCTTATTTTAAAAGCCATTCCTTTTTAACCAGTGCTCATTACTACATGCTTTAAGTAGAGTAATGTTAAGCAGCCCAATTCTCAAATGATCTGACAGTTTGGTTTAAACAGCTGCAGCAAAAATGCCAGCCTATTCAATGTAAAGCTTCACCTCAGTAGCTAAAATAGAAACAGCTCTCAACTTGGCTGTAGTTGGAAGAAAGTAATCACAACTCTCTGGGTCATTCTTTACAGGCAGATTAGAGACAGTCTATACTGCCTTGTTATTCATAGTCTCAGGGCTTCCAGATCAGTCTTCAATTTTTTTTCTATGTAAATGCAAAAATAAATTCCTGTTAGTGCATGAAATTGAGAAATGTTATAGAATTATTTATATAATTATTTGTAATTCTGAGAGTGCATGAACTATATTGTGTCTGTTTTGTTATGATGATTTCTCGTGAATAGTTCTGTTTGATGATACTTTAGATGGACTTTTTATAGTTGTAAGCCATGTGTTCCCACTTCTAGCCAAATTATATTATAAAGGGCACTGTACCTTTAAAAATGTAAAAAGTAATTTGATTGTGACTGTTTAAGGGACCATTTTCACCTCAGTGATCACATCCCCTGATGAAGATTCATGAGAGAACTGATGTGCTGGGGCATCTGTGAGAGGGTTGGCAATGGTGTAGTTGTTGTTTATTTGTGTCTGGCATGTGCACTTTTTCTGTATCTAAGCACAGTTATTTGCACTGCATTGTTTAAAGGCATGGGTCAAAACCTTATACCTACCAAAATGGTTTAAATAAACAGCACAGACCCAACAACAATGTTGGTAGTGATTCATTGTAATTGAACTGTGAAAGTGAGCTCCACAGGTTGTTGTAACTGCACAGAACCCCCTCTTGCTGCCAAACCCACCTGTTGACTGCAAACAACATTACACCTCCCTTGTCCACCATCACTCAATATCACTGCTAATCCCACACAATACTCTGTGTGGCAGGAATTTTGGGAGCACCCTTCCCCAGTGCTGTCAAGCTTACTCACCTCTCCTTTCCAGCCACAGAAAATGCTGAGGCACAAGGAGAAATGGCAGGTAAGTCCAATTCTACACCTTACTTTTCTTGCTCGAATGCTATGCATTAACTTGATGTGAGGAAAACAAGCTGAACTATGCCCACAAGCAATTATGGGATTTAAGAATGCATGGATAGGCATAGGATACTGGTTGCTGGGGGGAGCAACCTAATACTAGTAGCACATGCAAGAACACAGTAGTTAGGGGTAATAGGGAAGACTAGGTGAGCGTGGAGGCCCTTATTTGCCAACGACTTCTATGTTTCCATGTTTCTATGTTCACTGGCCTGCAGAATCCATCTCTGTAGGCTGTTGGCCCCTTACTTAAATGTCCATGCTTAAGAATGCTGTCCTTATTATGGACAGCAGTACAAACAAACATCCCTGCTCTTACTTCTCCCAGAGGAAAGCTTACATTGATGTTCCAAAGGTGGTGAACAGCCTGCAAGAATGTTTCAGACCAGTGAACATAGTAAAACAATCTTGTAGGTACAATCCAGCTTTTGTTTTTTTTTTTCTCATATCAGGTTAATGCATGGCAGCCGTGTTGGCTCTGACCAGAGTTTGTTTTCTGGTAAGCCATAACTCCTACGTGGTATGCAAACTCGTGAACATGGGGCCAGATTTTCAAAGACCCTTGAAACTGGTGCAGGTGTGGGAAAAACTTGAGCAAGTGGGTCTTCACTTGCAGAGCTGCAGTTTTCCCCCGCATATACTGGATTTTCTAAAATGGAGCTGTTTTACAGCCAGCTCCAAGATTTACAGCAGCTTATGGCCATTTTTGGGGGCAGCTGCACCAAAATATTATGCCTGGTTTGATCAGATGTAACATTCTCTGCAGCTGTGCCTGGTGTCCTTTTGGAACATGGTCTGAAAATTGGAATGTCAGCTGGTGTGGAGATTTTTTCTGCACCAGCCGGCTGCAGCATGGGACTTAATCCTACAGCCATTTTTAGCCATTTAAAAATCCAGCCCCTGAAGTGCAAGTTTTTTCCAGCCCTGCATCAGTCAGTATATAACATAGCTTTGTGAGGGGAGTGAATTCAGAAAATGCATGATGTTTTAATAATCAAGTCCTTAAGGACAAGGATACTGTGGAGAAACTTAAGCAACAGGTAATGCATTTTATATCAGAAAAGTGGGACATTGTGCAGAACAGTGACATACCGTGACAACAGGGAAATGTACTCTTCATGGGGAGGCAATAAGCTTGACATCTAAAGGAACAAGCATCTGTCAATGCCAAATGTTCACTGCTTGTATTACTTGTACACATTTTTACTATGTATTTATTCATGATATGGCAAATGAGATGCAATGTCTTATTTTCAGAGGTGTCCTGCTTTTTACCCAAGATAGGGCAGCTGAGAGGTAATATCTATTTTTAAGTGGGCTTCCACATTTTGACCTAAAATTTCCAACAGTCTTTTTATGACCTGACGTTATGATCAAGACAGGTAAAATTTTTAAATCCCATCTGAAAGGTGATTCCGCTGTGCAACTGTGGAAACAAGTTTCGGAGGGGATTTGGAAAATTATACCTGCCATGGTCAGGAGGTGAGGTAACACAAGGGATATGTTGTGAACATTAGGGGCCAAAATCTGCAAAAAATAAAGTTATGAGTAAATGTTGGAACAATTTGTTTCCTCATAACTTAGTTGATTTTTCACATTTGTACCCCAAATTTTCAACAGAATCTTTTTTTGACCTCTCCTTCTAAGCATGACAGGTGTCATTTGTAAAACAATGGCTGAAACAGCATTTTTGAAATGACAGCTGTCACATGAGGTGGTGTGAAGAAATGGCTATGTTGAAAAGGTGGGGTCAAAATATTGAAAATTACCACAGTTACAATTGTGTGTTAAAAAACTGTGATGCAGACTCATAACTTTGTTGTTTTCTCTTATGTTTCCTCCAAATTTTCAGCATAGCCTTCTTATAACTAAACATATCCTTCTTATGAGCCTACCTCTTGAACAAGGGTGGAGAAAATGTTCAAATCCTGCCTAAAAGTGATTTTTCCCCACAAGTGTGAAAGCACATTTTGGATATGATTTGAAAAATAACAGTTGTCACATTCATTAGGTGTTGTGAAGAAATGGCTATGTTGAAAATTTGGGGTAAAAATATTGAAAATTACCAAAGTTACAAGCCTGCTTTCATAAATTTCAATGTAGGCTCATAACTTTGTTGTTTTTTAGTATTTTACCCCACATTTTCAACATACTGTAGCCTTTTTATGACTTCACCTCTTGAATAAGGGTGGGGAAAATGTTCCGCTCCTGCCCAATAGGTGATTTCACACAGCAAATGCGAAATCACCTTTCAGAACAGATTTGCCTAATTTCACTGCAATTGTTCATGAGGTGGGATCTCAAAAAAGGCATGTTGAAAATTTGGCGCAAAAAGTTTCAGAAATGATCAAGTTATACCAGTAAGTTCAAACCCCATTGAAATACATTGAACTACACACCTGATTTCCTCAGTTTGAGGTCTGGCATTGAAGAGTGAAAATGTGTCTTTGGTCCAGAGAAGATTACGGTGTTGGACCCCTGGTGGGTAAGTAAGAGCTTTGGAGGGTGGGGTGGTGGGTGCTGAGTGGAAGGGTCAGGTGGGAGATTAATGGAGGTGACAGCAACAGACAGGGTTTATTTAAAAAAAACTACAAGAGATAAAAAATGGTGGCTAGTTGCTTTTCAATTTGCAACTGGCACAAGTTTGCCTTTGTGCCATGTAGTTGGCAATTTTTTTTTATAGGGCTCTATCAAAAAATAGATGCCCACCTCTGCCATGTTGTCAGTCAATCAGTCTTGAAGATTTTTCTTTGCCATTTTCTAAGGTGCAAATAACTTTTAAAGTAGGAATTTTTGTGACTGTTTTCGATCATCCTTTGTGTGAGGAACTATGACATGCTGTCAGCCATATCCTGGCTTGTCATGGAAGCTTCCAGCCTCTGTGGTAGAAAAAGGTTTTTGCATTGCACCCTTGTTCTAGGAGCTAACTTTTAATGTAGGAATTTCTGTGACCATTTTTGGTCATCATCTGTCTGCAGAGCTCCTGCTAACCATATCCTGGTCTGTCATTGAAGTTTCCATCCTCTGTGATAAAAAGGTTTCCACATCCCACCCTTGTTTTGGATGTAAAATAACTTTCAAAGTAGGAACCTCTCTGGACTGAGAAAGGAGGCTGCCCATCTCCAGACTGACTTGGTGAGGATTCAGAAAACCTCCTCCCCAATCTAGGGACCACCAGGGCTGCTGCCTCAGAAATTGCCAAGAAAAAGGAGTGGTTGGACCACAGTGGGCTCAGGGAAGGTGAGGGTGGTGGAACAGAGGTGCATCCCTCCAGTTTTATGTCTCCACAATTCATACACCATTCTGGTGGAGCGTGGTTCTTCTATGGAGGCAACTGCAGTGGAGACCAAGGAGGATGCTAGGAACCTCCACAAAGGAAACCCACAGGAGGGTGGTACTGGCCCCCACTGGGGAAGGAAACAACTCCTGGTGGGGGATTCAATCATTGGGGGGGTAGAACTGGGGGAGGGAGGGGAGAGGGAGGAAAGGTGTCTGCCGGTGCCATGGCTTGGAAGGACAGGAAGCAAATTCTCAGGATCATGAGTACAGTAGCACAGGAGAGACAGCTGGACATCATTGTCCACCTAGGGACAAATGACTTGGCTGGGAATGGGAGCAAAGCAGTACAGTACAGGAGTTTGTGGAGTTGGGAAGGGACCTTAGACAAGTAGCATGCACGATAACGTTCTCGGAGGTGCTGCCTGTCTGAGAAACAGGATTCAGGTGATAGGTTTAAATGCTTCATTGGCAAGCATTTAAACTAACCAAGGTGGGAGACAGTGAAAAGGAGCAGGGAAATTTCAGCCCCCCTCCACAAAACAGGTAGTTAGCAAGGCAAACACCAAGGTAGAAAAGTCGCTAGGGAGCAGGACAGGGGTAAATGGAGAAAAAAGCAAAGGCAGTAAAGACATGGATGGGGCTAAAAGGGATAAGGCCATCAAAAAATGGAGGGTGATGAGTATCAATGCCTGGAGTCTGGGTAACAAGCTCCCTGAACTAGTGGCCTTGATGGAAGAGGGATGCCTGGACATCATGGCAGTCACAGAAACATGGTACACAGAGAACCATGACTGGGATGTCAACATACCAGGTTACACAATCTACATGAGGGACAGGGAGGATAAAAGAGAAGGAGGAGTAGCTTTCTACATAAGGGAAGGGATCAAAGCAACAGAACTATAGGGTAAACAGAGAGGAGAGGAGGCACTGTGGGTCACCCTGGAGACAGAAAATGGCACCACAATCCACACGGGGGTTGTATACAGATCTCCATCTCAGGGGGAGGAAATGGACAAGGAAATGATAGTAGGCATCCTTAGAATGGCAGAAAAAGGGGTGATATTGTTGATGGGGGACCTGAATATGCCAGATGTTAACTGGAGCACCTTTACTGCAGCCACATCCAAGAGCAGGGTCATTCTCGATGCACTACAGGGGTCATGCTTAAGACAGCCAGCATTGGAACTCACTCAGGAGGGAGCAGTCTTAGATCTGGTACTCTCAAATGGAGACGGAGAGAGGATCTCAGATTTAGAAGTGGGTGGTCACCTGGGAACAAGCAACCACCAAACAGTGTGGTTCATGATAAACACAGCCATAGAGCCAAGCCACACAAAAGCGAAGGTGTTGAACTTTGGGAGGGCTGACTTTGGCAAAATGGGAGAGTGCCTCAGAAAACCACTAGCAAATGACCAAGAATGATCTGTGGAGGAACAATGGAGAAAAATCAAACCTACCATCACAGAGGAAACAAGCCTTTGTGTGAAGCAAAAAAAAAAACAAAACAAAATGAAGGAAAAAAACACTATGGTTCTCAAAAGAGTTGGCGGGGTAGGTTAGGGAGAAAAAGATAGCATTCAGGAAGTATAAGGAAACACAGAAGGAGCAGGACAGAGAACTGTACCAGTTAAAGCAGAAGGAAATGGGGAAGGTAGTCAGAATAGCAAAGGCCCAAACTGAGGAAACGATAGTCAACTTCAGTTAAGAAGGGGGATAAAACCTTTTATAGGTACATTAGGAAGCGAAGAAAGACCAAGGGAGGGATAGTGAAGCCTAAAAAAGGGGAGGGGGTGGGCAGAGGATGACATTGAAAAAGCATGGATTCTGAACGAATACTTCTGCTCAATATTCACAAAAGAAGAGGAGGGGAGGTACCTAAACCAAACAATAGAAGCACTTGGGATAGGGGGGTCGATACCAGTCCATTCACAGAATAAAGGGTCCTGAAAACTGAAGGTGGACAAAGCAATGGGGCCTAACTGGATTCATTCCAGAAATCTAAAAGAACTAAGGGGAGAACTAGTGACACCACTGACTACTCTTTTTAACAAATCATGGGAGGATGGTGTGGCAACTGAGGACTGGAGAAGAGCGGATGTGATTCCCCTTCACAAAAGTGGGAGCAAGGCAAAGGCAGGAAACTATAGACCTGTTAGTTTGATCTCAGTGGTAGGGAAAATGATGGAATCACTTCTAAAAGAAAGAACTGTTGAGTACCTAGAGGCCAGCAGGGCACAGGACCCAAGGCGGCATGGATTCACAGCAGGAAGGTCATGTCAGATGAATCTAATAGATGTCTTTGACTGGGTGACCGAAGTAGTAGACCGGAGGTGCTGTGGACATGGCCTACCTAGACTTTAGCAAGGCATCTGACACAGTCCCACACAAAAGATTAATAGTCAAATTAACCAGCCTGGGAGTGGGTCCCAGGGTGGTAGCCTGGGTAAAACATTGGCTGAACAACAGGACACAGAAGGTAATTGTAAATGGAGTCCACTTTGAACAAAGAAGGGTTACAAGTGGGGTACCACAGTGTTCCATACTAGGACTGGTCCTCTTTAATGTCTTTATAGGTGACATTGCAGAGGGACTGGAAGAAAAAGTATGCTTCTTTGCAGATGACACAAAGATCTGCAACAGAGTCCATACACGGGGAGGGTGTGTGTGGAAAGGATGAGAAGGAACATGGCAAGATTGAGGGAATGGTCAAAAGTATGGCAGCTTAGATTCAATGCAAAGAAGTGCAAAGTAATGCACCTGGGAAACAAAAACCCAGGGGAAGAGTACAATGGGGGGTACTAACAACAACAGAAATGGAAAGGGACCTCAGGGTAGTCATATCAGATGACCTAAAGGTAGGCAAGCAATGTGGGAAGGCAATAAGGAGGGCTGGTGGATACTGGGATGCATAGGGAGAGGCATCACCAGTAGAAAACAATAAGTTGTTATCCCTCTGTACAGGCAGTTGGTGAGACCCCATCTGGAGTACTGCATGCAGTTCTGGAGACCCCATCTCCATAAGGACAAAGACAGGATGGAGGCAGTCCAGAGGAGGGCAACTAAAGTGGTGCAGGGTCTGCACCAGAAATCATACAAAGAGAGACTAAAGGAGTTTAATATGTATACCCTTGAGAAAAGGATGGAGAGTGAGGACATAATAGAAACTTTCAAGTACCTCAAGGGAATCAACAAAGTCCAAGTGGGTAGCATCTTTCAGAAAAAAGATGTGCAAGAACAAGGGGACACAATTGGAAGATAGAGGGGGGACGGCTCAGGGGCAACGTAAGGAATTATTTTTTCATGGAGAGGGTGGAGAACGCATGGAATGGCCCTCCTGAGGAGGTTGTGGGGTTAAAAACAGTGGGGGAATTCAAGAATGCATGGGACAGATGTCAGACAATTCTAGTGGGGGGGGTAGGAGCAAGTAGGCTGTTGGTTAACTTGTATCTGCAGCTTATTCAATATGTACGGAAATGGGCAGAATGGGTGGGCCAACCAGTCCTTATATGCTGTCAAAGTCTATGTTTCTATGTTTCTGTGAATTTTTTGTGACCATTTTCAGTCATCCTCTGTGTGAGGAACTATGATTGTCAACTGTATCCTGGTCCAACACTGAAGATTCCACCCTCTTTAGGTTTCTGCATCCCACCCTTGTTTTGGAAGCTACCTTTCAGTGTAGGAATTTTTGTGAATATTTTTCAGCTTTTTTGTCTGTGTGTGAGGAACATTGACATGCTCTTAGCCTGCTCCCACTGATGCCCTTGTGAGTCACGCTCACACTTGTCTGTTGTCTTACTAATGATTACCACTGTCTCCTCCAGTTTCAGTTTTGACTTGATAGTTGTACGGGTGTCTCCTTCTTTCAACTTCTTGTTTGTAGCAAAACAGGGAGCAGGCAGAGCACCCATGTGTCACCCCCACTTCCAGAAGTTATGTCTAGTTTTCATTTGTCTTCCAGGGAAGGATAGCAGGCAGAGCATCCATGTTGCCCACCCAGTTCCAGAAATTATGCCTGGTTGGCAATTGTCTTTCAGGGAAGAATATCAGGTGGAGCACCCATGTTGCACCCTCAGTTCAAGAAATTATGGCATCATCACTCAGCACAAAGGAGGAGGTGGCATTCGACTGAAACAGAGCAGCACAGTCAGCTCCCAGGAAGGATCGACTACCAGGTCATTATCACTGCCTTCATCTTCAACCACCACCTTCTCCTCACTATCCTTACCTTCTGCCAACCCCACCCTTTTGGCAGTCTTCCTTTTACTTCTCAGCATCACTTCCATAGGCCGCACTTCCTCTCCACCCAGGGGTTCAAACCCATCCATTGTATTCTCCAGTTCCTCAGACTCAGATTTCTCACATACCTTAGTAAATGTCTAATTGGGGTATGGTGCAATTTCTTGGCTCTCGGTATGACTATCTCCAGCCACCCATCCCAGTTTTGTACGAACAAGAATGTTGGCCACTGGCTGTGACGTGACTATTCTGCATCATACTCCTATTCATGTATTTGCAATATGCATTAAATTACTTGTTTTATATAAGGTTTTAGAATTGTATCCTCATAGATTTAGCCCCCGGTCAGGTTGCCATATCAGCTATACTAATTGGCAGTTTTTGACGTACAGGATATTGTACAGTACTGGATGCTTTCTATGGTTCTGTTTCTGTAAGAAAATCAATAAATTGTTGCATAAAACAAGGAATGTTGGCCACATCATCTGCTCTCATTTTCTAACACCATGGACTGCCTCTTCCAATTGCTGCCTTGCCTCCATGAGCCTTGCCCTTTTCTCAGTCGCACATTTTACCACTGTGATAAGGAAATACTGCCTCACACAATGCTAAACACCTGCCAATTTCTGAAAGTATTAAACCTCAGTTTTTTTTAATTTTTTAATTTTTTGGGGCAAGGGAAAGCACACTGGCAAAAGCTCTTTTCAATGTGCACAAAGAGTCAAGGGAATTTAACTGACTTGCTCAGATTCATACAGTATTAAAGTGGTGGCTATGGGATATAAACTCAGACCTCCAGAAAGATTAGCTAATTTGTTCTAATTTGAGTGTAACCCACCCCTGGTCCCCATTTTGTCTAGGGGTCCCAATGTTGTAGTTGGGGGGGTGGGGCATAGACCTGAACACTTCCTGGCACTTTCACAGCGAGATTGGAAAAACAGGGTGACCTTGCCTGCTGATGTCTTCTCTCTACACTGGCCTTCCCTTACCCGGTACCATCTCTCCACTACAGATAGTGTTCTTTTTCAGGTGGCATCTCCGCTGATCTTCTGAATTGGGAAGGAAGGGGGGTTGTCATTTTCTTGGAAGCAAAAAATACTGTGAGCAAGTGGATTTAATTGATTTTTAAAATAATCACTTGCTACAATCGTAATCACAGGAACAGTAAAACTTTACTTTTGGATGTGGAAATGATTGCATCTAAAAATTTACTTTAAATAACTTGGAGCAGCTCCTTGGGGCTGAGATATGGTAAAATAGTGTACAATGGCTTTCACAGGGAACATTTAGATGGACCACAGCAATCAAGATTTTCATAAAGGCCTAGATCATAGACCACTCGGGCTCCACTTGCACCTTTCCCTTGGGCAGAGATCTCACTTTTATTTAGAACAGCTTTCCTTCCATACAAACTTTCCCTTGCTTCAGCCTCCTAGTGGAGGAGTGCCTTATTCCTCCCATGCTAGCTAAGGTAAAACCTGACCTCAGGGTGATTGCAGCCTAAGCCTCCCAAGGCTACTCCCAATAATTCATCCATACCAGTTCTCCTGAGCCATGAATCGGTGCATCTGCCTCCTTTTGCTCTGTGGCCCTGCTCCAGGCTGAACCAAGCATAGCGGCAGCTCTACCCTTTCTGAAAGTTCCTGTTCCCCAGGAGTCATGGCCCTTAACAGGTCTGACGGGCCTGCCCCAGGCACAGGCATGGCAGGCCCCATAGCGAATCCCAGGCCACACTCCCTTTGCTGAAACTATTCCTCCTGGCAGCATGCCATGTGGGTATGGCCCACCGGATCTGACACCTCTGATGACCCTGCTGCAGTCCTGCCACCACTGCAGCTACCCCACTACCAGGATGCCCCTTACAAAACAAGGGTACAGGGACCCCTGCATTGCAAAGGGTTTCTGGCACCTTTCCAGTCTTCCTTTCTGCTTCCAGATGTCCCCTCCAATTCGCAGCTGATGACTCTCCTTCCCAGACCCCACGGCCACAAAAACTCCTGTCAGCCCTCCCAGCCGAGACCAGCCCCCATGTCGCACTGAAGCTGCCATGCTGACTCCTTGGTCAAGGGGGTTACCCCTCGGGAAACTGTCTGTACTCACAGCTGCTGACTCCTCATCTCCCCTCCTGCTCTGGGGGCTCAGGGCTTAAATAGCGGCCAAAACACTACCCCCTGGTGGGAGTAAAATGTAATGACCTACTGGAAAAATGGGGCCCTACACGGAGAGAGGGGGGATATCAAAACGGAGGCTAGTAAGCCCACCCCATGAGGGGGGCTTACACTCTCCCGTCCCTTAAAACCATTTTCTTCTGGAAATGGGGCAGTGCTGACACCTCCACAGGCCCTGACAAGACCAGGTGAGCATGCACGTTCCCCATGCGGCCCGAAGGTTTCCCTGGGCATGCCTACCCCCAGCCTCCTAGTCGCTCTGTGAAGCACGTTTGGTAAAAAATGCATCTTGTTCATAATATTAAATTTAATAAACATTTTCCTTTAAAAAATAGTAAGCCACTTCTTACTCAAGCCAGGCTGTCTGTTTAACTCTTTAACCAAAACAGGTAACCACATAACCTACAGAATACATCTGTAACATTTATTTTTTGAGCTTAGTCACCCATTCACACTCCATCCATACTCTCGAACACTCTCCATTCACACAGTGGTAGTAAATGTATAGAAAATGTTTCTTTAGTCACTCCAAACGGGAGCAGTTCAATTCTACTTTAAACATTTAGCTTGCTTTAAAAAAGATTGTTTTTTTTTCTTCAAAAACAGGCAGCACTTTACAGTCTCAGAGGAGGAAAAGCAATCAATCACAGTTCCATGCCTTCAGCTATTAAAAGTCCTCCCCTCAGCACAGTTCTTTCTTGTTTCAGTCCATATCAGCATGCACTTCCAACAAATATTCTTTTTTTTCCTGAGGCTTTCCAACAATACAACAGTACTGGTTATTTCTGGCACTCACAGTCGTTCCACTTCAAATAGGTGGACCATCGTCCTGGGGGAAATAAGAATCTGGGTCTGGTTTAGTTATCTCATTCCCAAAAGAATCCTTTGAGATGATGTAATACTTAGCTTTACATCTAGCTAAATCTTGCACCAATACAAAGTGTTTGAACAGGGTCAGACTGGGCAAGGGGGTGGAAAAGCACATTGCTCTTGCCTCCTGGATGACTTGCTAAGAGGAATGCCCTGAGTTTCCAGGCCATGACTGCAACTAGTTGAGCATCCCTCTGAACACCCAATTGATCTATTTTCTTCAATTTTGTTCTACAACTGCTCAGGAATGTAGGGATACTCTGTGGTGGGTTATTCTGTATGACTTCTCTTCCTTATCCACCACCTGGCCTGGGATCACTCAGGCAGGTTCCTCATGCTGGTGCACCAGGCAGCTCCTGGCTCTAGCCACACCTGGGTCCAGTACACAATGTTGGCCAGATCACTTTTCAGAAGGCCATCCATTTATTCCCTGAGAGTTTTACACTGCACCCCTAGGCATGGGATGGTGTCTGGCAAGTTTATGGCAGGCCGATTATAAGGTTATGGGATCTTTTGTTGAATCCATTGGTCAGCAAATTGTTAATATTTCAGTTGTCTCAATGGGGCACACTTCTTCCTGACCTCCTCTTCTTCTCTGGGCTCCACCTTCACTACATGTCTTGGGGTATATGGTGGAGGAACCTTGCCTTGAACTGCCATACTGGGAATGCTGTTGCCAGGCAGGAATTCCAATGGTGACCCTCTGGGCCCTAGAGGGGTCTGATGCTGGCATCTGAAGATCCCTGCCTCTCTCTCTGCCATGGAGATAGTCAACAGCCAGTGGGGTGGAGCTGGGCAGATGGCTGTGCTTCCCCTCGCATCCCTCTGATGGCTTCTACATGACCTCAATTTTAACTTCAGGAGACTCTTGCATGATCACTGCTGCCATCTCTGTGCTTGACTGCACCTCCAACTTAACTTCAGCTCCCAGGTCTAGGCTCCCCTGAGACAGTAGGGAGGCCATGCCCACTGATGCTTTGGTGGAATAATGCCTGGGGTATCCATATAGTGTACCTTCAAACAGTTCACCTGGCATAGCACTGGAGCAGTCTTAACGTATTGGCAGTTTTACTAACCTCTAATCACCACGATAGCCACATCACACACACATCTCCATTGCCTTTCCCCTCCCTACAGAATTCCACAGCCAAGTAAGCAGGGAGGTCAGTACAGTAGCATGGGGCTAGAAGGGGATGGGATCAGATCCATTTCAGTGCAGTAGCTGCTCCTTGCTGCTTTTAAATTGCTTCTTATTGATTTCACTTGGTAGCAGGTTATTTTTTTCTTACTACTTCTAAGGGGCTAGCAGGGCATTGTTTTGGGGCTGTTGGAATTCTGAAACCTATTTTGGTGTGCTGCAGGTGGGCTGATTTGTCTTATTTCACTTGGTAGCAGGCTTGAGTTTTTCTTCTTAAAAGTGGCTAGCAAGGAACTGTTTGGGAACTGTTGAAACTTTGAAACCTATTTTGGTATGCTTTAAGTGGGATTGTCATTTCTTTAAATTGGAGGCCTTTTTCTTCTGATTTCAAACCTATTTTGGTGTGTTTCATTGGGACTGTTCTGGTGGGGCTGTTTCTTTGAATTGGAAACATTTATCTTCTAATTTCAAGCCTATTTTGTTGTGTTGGTGAGGTTGTTTGAATTGGAGACCTGTTTCTTCTGGTATCAAACCTATTTGTTGTGCTTTTAGTGGAGTTGTTGTTTTTTGCTGTCTTCACTAGCTGCAAAGTTTAGTGCATAGTGGGGGAAGGGTGTTAATTGTCTGGCCAGGGGCTTCAGCTATCTGATTGTTCCTGGAAGACATGGGCTGGTCTCACCCTCTCTGTCCCTCACCCTACCTGCCCCAGGTACATAATTTCCTTTATCCGGAGGGTTCTGAAATCACTTCCCCAAAAGGGCAAAAGACATGCACCTGTCATAGCAGAAGCAGACATCCAGGAAAGGAACAGCAGCAAGTGAAGAGGTGATTGCTAACTCCATGGAAGGGAAGTAACTGCGACACAAGGAACTTTCATTTTTACCTGTTTGCATGGATGTTTGCATTGTGGAAAGGAGGGGTAGAAGTTAGAAGGGGGCTGTGGAATAGTTGCTTACAGTTTCCTTTTTGGGTGTGGACAGGATTGATAGGAACTAGAAAGGCAGCTGCTCAATCTATCTAAAGTGTATGACAAAGGGGGTAAAGGAAACAGAAAAGGAGAAAATGTTTCTGCAATGATAGAGGGGGAGAGGAGAGACTTGGGGGAGCATTGGGCATCCTTCATCTGGGGGGGGTGCTGGTGGACAATGAGAGCAATGGGTAGGGTGGTAGGCTGCAACAACTGCGGTGCACCAATCTTTCTAAAAATTGCATGGATGGTGGGGGGATGTTTAGTGTGCAACCAAATAGAGAAACTTAACAAGGAGATTGAGGGTCTGCAGAAGGAGCTAAGACAAGCAAGACAGACTGGAGGAGGTTATAGTCCAACGCTGGAGGAAGAGAGGAGAGGAGATGAAGAGGGGGCTATTTTTGGCCAAGGGGGGGAGGAGAGGGTCAGAAGAAGGGAAGCAGAGACAGGGAGGCCCAGGCCAAGAAGAACAGCATCGGGGAAACCAGGTCAAAGGAAAGAAGAGAACAGGAAGGAGGAAAAAGGGACTGGGGAGGGGAGAAGGAGAAGTGGCAACAGTCATGGAGTCAAAAGGAGGGAATGGGCTACTATGAGGAGAGAGGAAGCAGGCATTGGAGAAGGATTTTCAGAAAATTGTTTTGCAGCACTATAGGGAAGGGAGGAGGAGGGAGGTGATGAAATTGGAGGTGTAACTGATAGAAGTCTGGATAAAACTGGAGTGGGGGGGAGTTCTGCTGGGGGAATTTCAACAAGGGGAAGAAGGGGGAACTACTGTGCAGGAGGAAGAGAAGGAGCCAGGAGTGAGAGGTGGGGAGGAATGGAAGCAATCAGTTAGTCAGAGGGGTGGAATCTTAGTACTGGGGGACTCAATACTAAGAGGAGTCAGGTGGGGTTGTTAAGGGGAGAGGCATAATTACATTTGGGTGGAGGCCATGCTGGGAATGACAGCAGAAAGGGTGGGACAATCTGTTCTAAAATATGCTTGAAGGGGTAGGAAAAAGCATCATTTAATTATACATTTGGAGATGAATGAACTGGCTGACAGGACGGTAGATATAGTCCAGAGGAGGTTTGAGGAACTAGGACAATTATGTGAGGGGGCAGGAAGATCAGTAACTTTCTCAGAGATACTTACAGTGCTCAGGACAAGTACAGCAAGAAATCTGAGAATAAAGGATTTTAATGAATGGCTAAGAACATGGTGTCATGCTAAAGGGTGTCAGCTTGTAGGGAGGTGGGGAGGGACCTGGGAGGACATTAATCTCTATGCCAAGAATAGACTACACTTGAGTGAGGAGGGAAAGAAAGGGTTAGCCCGTGACATGCTCAACTGTAATTGAGTGAACTGCAAAATGGTGACTCAGTCGTGGCACATGTCATGGGGGGCTACCGACTAAGTAGGTGACCAGATGGGGTGGGTTTGCACATGTAGTGACAGGATGTCACTACATGTATGCGTGTGCTGGGAGGATGGGAGCGAGCATGCTCAGTGAGGGCAGGAGGGGTTTTGAGGGGTGGTTCCATGGTGGGCTGCTGAGCTGGCCCCATGGCATGTTGGATGGGTTTGTGGTTTGGGTGGACAGGGTGCTGGGTTTGGGTTCAGGCACAGGTACATTTTTGTCCCTTCTTCCCCAATTTTTTTTTAATGTTTTGCACCCCTCCAACATGCACCTCCCTGGAGTTGAGAATCCTAAGTATGGGGGGTGCAGGGGGCACAGCCCCTCACATAAAAAATGTAAAAATGTAAGTCCCCGGTGCCATTTTGCTGTGCACCGGCGAGTCACAGAGCTTAAACTGATTTTCAGTGCTGTAACTTTGCTGTAACGGCGATCGCCTTTCAGCGGTCGCTGTTATGAGAAAGAACCGAAAGAAAGTGTTGAAACAGAGGATGAATGAGTACATAGTGGAAGTTGGGAATTTAAACTAGGAGTGGGGAGTGGCAAATGGGCAAGGGACATGCAGAAACCACAGGTGGGGAAGCCATATGAGCTTACCCCTCATAACAGTGGCAAAGGACAAAGGGCAAGTACTAGTGGTGATGCTAGTAAAGGAGGGCAGAATGGGAAGGGGGTGGAAGGTGGTAACCCTTAATGCTAGGAGCCTTGGGAAGAAAACTGCAGAGCTACAGACTCTCATGGCAGAGTGGGAGGTGGACATTGCAGCCATCACTGAAACATAGGCCACCCAATACAATGACTGGGACCTGTCAATACCAGAGTACAGGATATTTTGTAGGGATAGAATAATTGGGGAAGGAGGATGGTGGCACTATATGTGAGGGAAGGACAGAAGTGTGTATGGGAGGAAGGGGAGATGGGTAGTACGGAGTCACTATGGATGCAAATCCAGGATTCCAAGAATAGGACTCTCAGGATGGGAGTAATGTACAGGCTGCCCTCTCAGACAGAAGAGTTAGACAGGGTACTAGTGGGACAGATCAGGAGGACCTGTGAGAAGGGTAGTGTGGCGATTGTAGGGGACTTCAACATACCAGGAGTGGATTGGAGTACCTGAACAACCAGGAATAGAAGGGAGCAGGTACTGCTGGATTCCTTCCAGGACAGCTTCCTGATGCAAATGGTCAGTGAACCAACCTGGTTAGGGAATACCATTGACCTCATGCTGGCAAATGGGGAGTTTGTGAGGGAACTTAGGGTGGAAGAACCACTGGCGGGGAGTGACCACCACTCAGTATGGTTCACGTTGGATATGGGTAAGGATGGAGTGGAATCTGTCAGAAGGGTGCTGGATTTGAGGAGGGCTGACTTTGGGAGGATAGGGGAAGTGGTAAAAGGGTACCTGGCCAGAATTCAACCTAGTATGGACACTAGCCAGAGTTGGGAGCTCATAAAGCTGGGCATAGTAGAGGCAACCAGAACCTGCAGCAAGGCCCAGAGCAAGAAGGCTAAGGAAAAGAAGCCTAGCTGGGTGAGCAAGGAGGTAATAGAAAAGGTAAGAAGGAAAAGAGCTGCCTTTAGGATGTACAAAAAAACAGGAAGGGGGAGGACAGGGAGGAGTACCTGAAGGAATTGAAAGAGGTGACAAGGGCAGTAAGAGCAGCCAAGGCATCTACAGCGCTCAGGCTGGTGCAGGGCATTAAGAAGGAGGAGGAGGAGAAGGACTTCTTCATGTACATCAGGGAGAAAAGGAACTGTAAGGACCATATAGTAAGGATTAGGAAGGGGGGGTTGGGTGGAAGCAGGGGGTGATAAGGCAGAAGCACTAAATGGTTACATCTGCTTGGTATTTACTAAGAAGAAGGGGGTGATACGCAAGGAGGGAGGGAGGGCAGAAACCGATAGGGAGCGGGTGACTAATGGGGAAATCACAGAGGGCAGGGTTCTGCAGAGTTTGAGGGCACTGAGGGTGGACAAGGCACCAGGTCCAGATGGCATCCACCCCAGGGTGCTGAAGGAGCTGGCAGATGTCCTGGTGGGACCTTTGGCAGAACTATTTAATGCTGCACTACACTCAGGATGTGTACCTCAGGCTTGGAGAATGGCTCATGTGGTGTCCCTACACAAGTGCAGCCCCAAGGATGAACTGGGGAATTACAGATTGGTGAGCCTCACATCCATTGTGGGTAAACTGATGGAGACTATCCCGAAGGAGAGGCTGGTGGCCCTCCTGGAGGCCAAAGGACTACAGGACATCAGACAGCATGGCTCTGTAAGTGGCAGATCCTGCCAAACCAACCTGGTGGTATTCTATGACTGGATAACTAGGCAACTGGATGGGGGCCATACAGTGGATGTCATGTACCTGGATTTCAGTAAGGCATTTGACTCAGTGCTGCATGAGAGGCTGGGAAATAAGTTAGAAGGCACGGGTGGGTGCAAAGCTGGTGAGATGGGTAAGGAACTGGCTTCAGGGAAGGCAACAGAGGGTGGTGATGGGTGGGGAGCTCTTATCCCCAAAGGTAGTGATGAGCGGTGTTCCGCATGGCTCAGTGTTGGGACTAGTATTGTTTGAGATATTCATTGCAGACATATCATTTGGCGTAAAGAGCAGTATCAGTCTGTTTGCTGACTACACCAAGATGGGCACGGTGGTGGATGACTTAGGGGGATGGCAGGGGTTGCAGAATGATCTAGCAAAGCTGGAAACCTGGTTGGACACCTGGCAACTGGGGTTCAATGCCAAAAAGTGCAAGGTGCTGCATTTTGGGGTGAAAACCCCAAGGAGGCTTTACTAGCTGGGGGGGAGTGCAGCTAGCTGAGACAGAGGAGGAGAAGGATCTGGGGGTACTCATTATGGGGTCAATGAACAACTCGGCACAATGTAGAAAGGCAGCTGCAAAGGCCAACACAATGCTGGGTTGCATTGCAAGGGGTCTATCCTTGAGGAGAGGGGAGGTTATTCTGCTACTGGATAGATCATTAGTTAGACCACACTTGGAGTAGTGCATGCAGTACTGGAGCCCATATCTGATGAGGGACATTAAGTTACTGGAAGGGGGTGCAGGATGACAAAGATGATCAAGGGGCTGGGGGACTTACCATATGAGAGGAAGCTGAGGGAGTCGAACATATTCTTGCTGGAGAAGAGGAGGGATAGGGGAAAAGATTGAAACTTTCAAGTACATCAAAAGAATAAACAAGAAAGGTATGGAGGGGCTGTTCAAAGTAAAGGAGGGGAGGGACACCCGGGGCCATCATATGAGACTGGAGGGAGGAAGATTCGGGAGGGAGATGAGGAGACACTTTTTTATGGAGAGGGTGGTAGCTGGGTGTAATGCATTACCAGCAGAAGTGGTATCAAGTAGAACAGTGAACTGCTTCAAAAAGGGCTGCGACAGGTCAAGGGGAAGGGTCAAGGAAGAGTAAAGGTGGAAGGGAAAGGTAGCTGCTGAATAAGGGGTGCTAGCTACACATTCGAGCAGACTTGATAGACCACTAGGCCTTTATTTGTTGGCAAATTTCATATGATCATATGTTTGTATATCATCCTCCGAAGAAAATCCTTCTGCCATGATTTTTCTGAATCAAACATCTTGTTTTTCCCTTTTTGCCTTAGATCACACCACAGCTCTCACTCTCTCCTTTTGCTGACATAACAAAATGGCATCTCCTGCACAGCTCCCTTCCAGTCGCATCCACTGAGCTGACTAATCACCAATGTCCTTTTGCACCACCTGACACAGTTACAGACATAGAGGCACCAGGGGAGAAAGAGTCACATCCTCAAGGAGCTTGCCGCCATGCACTGTGGCCTACCATAATTGCGCTATCACCTAGCAGGCCCCACACCATGATTATGCCCCCACCAACTCCCCCACATTTAGAGGTGCCACCAGTCTCTTGGGTACAGGAAAAATAGATCCCAGATGAGCACCCACATCTGTAACCCACCCCTGATCTTCATTTTGTCTAGGGGTCCTGATGTTGTTGGGGGGGCACAGACATGAACACTTCCTGGCACTTTCACAGCGAGATTGGAGAAACAGGGTGGCCTTACCTGCTGATGTCTTTGTTCTACACTGGCCTTCCCATACCCTGGTATCATCTCTCTGCTACAGATGGCATTCTTTTTGTAGGTGGCATCTCTGCTGCTCTTCTGAATAGGGGGGTCGTCATTTTCTTGGAAGCAAAACATACTGTGAGCAAGTGGATTTAATTCATTTTTAAAATAATCACTCACCACAACCATATAATCACTGGGACAGTAAAACTTTATTTTTGGATGTAGAAATGATTGCATCCAAAAATTTACTTAAAATAACTAGGAGCAGCTTCTTGGGGCTTAGAGATGGTAAAATAGTGTACAACGGCTTTCATAGGGCACATTTAGGTCGACCAAAGCAACCAAGATTTTCATAGAGGCCTAGATCATAGACCACCCTGGCTCCACGTGTACCTTTCCCTTGGACAGAGATCTACTTTTATTCAGAACAGCCTTCCTTCCTTCCATACAAATGTTTCCTTGCTTCATCCTCCTAGTGGGGGAGTGCCTTACTCCTCCCATGCCATCTGAGCCAAAACCTGACCTTGGGGCAATTGCAGCCTAAGCCTCCCTGACTGCTTCCAATAATTCACCCATACCAGTTCTCCTGAGCCATGAAACTGTACATCTACTTCCTTTTGCCCTCCGGCTCTGCTCCAGGCTGAACCAAGCATAGTGGTGGCTTCACCCTTTCCGAAAGTTCCTGTTTCCCAAGAGTAACGGCCCTTAACAGGTCTGACAGACCTGCCCCAGACACGGGCATGGAAGGCCCCATAGTGAATCCCAGACTGCACTCCCCTTGCTGAAACTGTTCCTCCTGGCAGCATGCCACACGGGTATGGCCCACTGGATCTGCCACATCTGGTGACTCTGCTGCAGTCCTGCCACCACTGCAGCAGCCCCCACTGCCAGGATGCCCCTTACAAAACAAGGTAGTAGGACCCCTGAGTCACAGAGGGATTCTGGCATCATTCCAATTTTCCTTTCTGCTTCCAGTCTTCCCCTCCAACTCACAGCTGATAGACCTCCTTCCCAGAACCCCAAGACCGCAAAAACTCCTGCCAGCCCACCCAGCGGAGACCAACCCCCCGGCTCGCACCGTTGCTGCCATGCTGACTCCTTGGCCAAGGGGGCACTCCCCCATGGGACACCATCCATACTCACAGCCACCGACTTCTCATCTTCCCTCCCACTCTGGGGGATCAGGGCTTAAATAGCAGCCAAAACATTGCCCCCCAGTGACAGTAAAATGTAATGGCCTGAAAGCAGTACTGGAAAAATGAGACCCTACACAGAGACGGGG
The DNA here is from genome assembly GCA_016271365.2 of Neoceratodus forsteri. Classification (NCBI taxonomy): domain Eukaryota; kingdom Metazoa; phylum Chordata; order Ceratodontiformes; family Ceratodontidae; genus Neoceratodus; species Neoceratodus forsteri. Next base: position 519,927,684 of record CM028137.1, read on the forward strand.
AGATCCAAACGGAGGCTAGTAAGCCCACCGTGAGGGGGGCTTACATGAGCAACACAAGCCAACAAATGCTGCTGATAATGATTCTGAAATGCACAAAAATGAGATAAGAACAGAAGGTGGTAATAATAATAGTAATAATTTTTATTTTTATGGTGCCTTTCAACTGCCAAGGTGCCGTACAAGTTAAAATAAAAAAAAAAAATCAAAATAAACAATCATAACATCAAACATCATAAAATCATCATTGATCAATTAATCATTCACTGTATGCCTGGTGCCACAAAAAAGTCCTTTGGGCTAGCTTAAAATTGGCAGTACAGTCAATTGGTAAAATGGAATTAGAAAAAGAATACTGATTGCCCTTCCCTCATTACAGCTTCTGTGCTGCAGAGTGAGAATGGACTACAAAGCAACATCGATGGAGCACATACCAAAAATAATACAAGGGCTTGCCCATCAGAGCAGCGGCTGGATTTCCGCTTGTGACACCAACGACCTGGGTTCGGGAACGGGCTCGAGTACTGGAGGGCCAGCTGGGGAGAGCGTGCTTGAGTGTTAGATGACTGCTAGCCTTCTCTCGGGAGGGCAGGAAGCGACCCAGTGCTGCTGATCCTGGAGGAGGCTGAGGGCATGGTAATGTGGGTCCCACTAACTAATGGGGCATGTTGAACGTCGACATATTCCTGATGTTAGTGGCATGCCATGCCCCTGGGGAGCAAATGGGAAAAGAACCCCATGGCCGACCAGATGATGGTTGCCAGCTCCCACTGCCATGAGACCTCAAGCAGTGCACAAACCATTCCAGCAGCACCTGGACCAAGAACTGTGCTGGTTGCCCCACCAGTGCCTTCCCCCTTGGAGGAGAGGGAGCTGCCCGACAAAGGGTTACCCGGGGGGGGGGGCTGCAATATGGAGTGATGGGTGGCTACATCAAGGCAGTGTGACAGCAAGGAGCATAGGAAGGCCTGAGGGAGAGGCTGGCCTGAACCAGGGGGGGAGTTAAAATAGTACAAAACTAGAACAAAAAACATTAAAACAAATCTTCAAATGAAGCTTGATGATGAACTATGTATAGTTAGAAAAAAATATTTTGTTTTTGATGCTTGTTTTACACCAAGAAGTAAGATCTCTATCAGAGAATTCACAGGCAGATCCTGTCTCCTTACATACATGTACCCCTCCTTGGGGGCTTACCTTAATTGTCCTTGTTCTCTCATTCCTCCCACTGCTGCTGGCATCCCTGTTTTCCACCACCACAGTCCCAGGTCCATTAGTGCCCATAAATCATCCCCAGGTCAGCCCTATTTTAAATTTCAGCCCAGTTGGGGCTTAAATCCTGCATTGTGAGCTGCTGGTATGTCCTTGGTGCTGCCAGCACTCCTGCATGCATGTAGAAGTGCTTGATGTGCCGTCCGCCATTTGCAGTCAAAACCAGAGAGTGTGTCAGTGGTCCCGGTTCCCCTTCTGAGTTAAATGGGGACCGTTGACCTTAGTGAGGCTAAGGAGAAGCCTCAGGAATAAATAAATAAAAAGTTTTAGTGAGGGCTAAAATCAGGGCTCATTAATATGTGTCAGGAGCGTATTAATATTCATAAGTGCTGCCTGCCACCTGGGGGACAGTATTTCGGCGACAGCAACAGTAAAAGTGTTTAGAAATAATATATAGAAGTGGGCTCATTTAAAACAAAATTGTTGGGGCTATATGTTTGTGGGGGTTCAAATTAAATAAAATATTGCTCCGGGCTGCACCAGAACTTTAAAGTTGGAGAATGGCATAAACTGTGTAAAACTGTGTTCAGCAGCCACTATTTTGCAGCTCAGTCAGCCAATTGAAAGCCTGGAGTTCAGCCAGAAACTCTTGAGACATTGGCACAGACATTTGGGAGATAAAACAGGGGTTATTTCTGGCACCTAAAATGCAACCAATTAAGGGACTGAGACTGTGATTGACAGCTTAGGCAGCCAATCGGATTCCTTGAAGTTTGTCTTTATTTAAGAGGGACTGTTTGAGCTTTGGTCAGATCTAGAGACTCCAGCTTGAGAGATCGAGGAGCCTGTGGACTCTGTGTCCTGCTGCATAGGAGAGGCCTGTATTGCTTCCAGTGAGCTGCCGTTTGGTCTAAAAGGGTCAAATTCAGGAACTGCCTGCTGGCAGACTAAGAAGGGTTGCTCAGCAACTTGGCTGAGATTGCAACTGGCCAGAAACCGAAGGAGAATCCTGTCTCTTTAGCTTGATGTGCTGCAGCCTACTGCATGTGTAGAGACAGTGATCCAGGGACTCCTGTTGCCAGTAAGGGAGCCAGTATCACACAGTAACAGATTTGCCTACCAGTTGGAGGGTTCACCATCATTTAAACCGAACTCTGTAACAAATTCTGTTTCCTTTACTTGGGCCTATGTCACCTGAGGCCCAAGCACACTATTCCTGTGCTAAAGCCAGCACCATCTCGGTGAAAGACCAGACTTGGGGAGCCAGCCCCTGTGCAGTAATCAAACACAGGTTGCGGCCACCTTGTGGGAAAGGCCATGAAGTGGAGGTGAGTCATGCCAGCCCTATTCCCCACCATCTGCAACTGCAAGCAGCAGGTTTTCATTTCGCCAATGGCAGGTTCCATCTTCTGGGTACAGTGAGTAAAAACCAGGGTAGCTCCCTGCAACAAAGCTGCAATTGTTTCTGATGCCATCTAATTGTGTTGCCAGTTTAGAGTGTTTAAATGGACTGGGCCATCCAGCCACGGATGTAAATAAGTCCTGGGTTAAAAGTGTTGTTTGCATTTTAATCATCTTTTTCCATCAATGGCCCCAATATCAGTGGCAATGCCGGCCAACCCACCGCACCATTTAGGCATGCCATTTAGTCACCCTGTGTACCTAGTAGTTGCTTAGACTGTTAAATACAGGGACTTAATTGACTGCATGCAAGGTAACCTGTCAAAATACAGTAAAGTAATCATTTATCTAAATTCTCACTCCCTCCTTGTTCATGCCCCTTAACAAATCTAATTTACTGTTTTACTGTTAAGCTGATTTGTGAGCATATCATTGCCTGGTCTAAAGTTACTAAAACCTGGGTAAAATATTTAAGAGTCCATGCCTGCATTTGAAACTGTCATTTACAGGTTTTTTTCCAGGGTGGTTGCCAGAAGACCACACCTTGGTGGTAAGTGTAAGGAGTGTGAGCACATTATTAATGCTTGTTGCAAACTGTCTATTAAATGCTGAAACTGGTTATCACCAATTCGAAGGTACAAAGTCACTAGGAGGGATTGTGGGTGGTATTAGCTTCCCAGAGGGCTGTACATACTTCAATAGTTACATATGTATGAATTACTCTGGGTGGAGGCACCATAATCTTAGTACTACTACTGGTAGGGGCTCACCCATACTAGATAATTACAAACCCAGGCCCCTCAATCTGTTGTTAGAAAGGCAGGCAGGGGTAGTATCCCTTGATATAGTGCTGCCTAGGGGTTGCAAGCTTGGAGGCACCACTGGGATTACTGCCCTAGTGGCCAAAATCAGAAATTGCAACTAAAATTTTTATGGGTACCACTGAAGAAATTGCAGTACAGCAGTTAATTGGTTGTAGTACAGGGAATAAGATTGTTCCCCGCAATGCTGTTTTGTTGCTAGACATACCCACAGGCACTAGCAAAGACATTATAGAGGGAGCACTTTCAAAAATTGAATGCCTTGGGAAAGCTGTGGTTGTAGATCAACTGACTGATCTGACTGGAAAAACACTAATGGTTCTAGTGGAGTGCAGCAACCCTATGGACAGTACTAAGGTAACTAAGGTCATTGATGTGGATGAGTTCCCAGTAGTTTGGAAGGTGATAACCAAGGACAGTGAGTTCCCTTCAGAACCAGAACCGCCACCATTAGAGGACAGTTTTGAAGATAAACTTAACAACTTTTTGATGGTTGAGGGGAAGGGTCTGGGAGTGATCCAAAATCTATTAAGTACTGGTGGAATTGCTACCCCCTGGGGGACAGGGTCTGGACTGACTTACGCTCATTCTTACTCTTACTCCTACTGGAGATTAAGAATGTTTTCGGGGATCAAACCTATGCCTCACAGGGAGGATGATTGGGAAACATGGATATAGTATGCCTCCCTGTTATTGACTGAATGCAATGTACCAATGCTGAGAAAAAAAAGAGAATTACAGAAAGCCTCAGAGGTCCTGCACTGGACACAATCTGGCCATTGAGGTCTACTGAGATGGCATTTGATCCACATCAGTTCAGCAGTGTTTCATGCCTCCAATGCTTGGAATTCCAATTAAATTAATTATAGAGACATGAACACTAATTAGAACTGTTCTGATCTGGACTGAATTGCCATGCTCTTTAGGCACTTGAATACACTTGTTTAAGCATTTGATGATTTAATGACTGTCACCTGTGTTAACACTATTTAAAACACTAGCATTGCACTTTTGGTCATGCCTCCTGAAGAAAGGGTAGCATTGCCCTGAAGCGCTGAGGTTGGAATGTTTTTTTGAGCCTTGAAATTCTTTTGTATCAGATGATGAAAATATTTTTCTGCTTACATTAATAAGTCATTTTTTACTATTTTTCTTTGTATTCTCCCTGAATCTTACCTGGAGTGCCGGATGTATTTTTAATTTCTCTGTTTCGTCATTTTTCCAGCACCCACTTTATCCTGGAGCACAGCCTGCTTGTTTGTAACCTGAAGAACTGGTATATTTTTGGCTGAAGCAGTGGAGTGGTTTTTCACCTTAAGCCAGGGTTGACACAGGAGAAAAGAGGCTCTTATACGTCCTTTGAAGAGAAGATGCCTATTATCGGCTATTTCAGCAAAAAGGCATTTTTGGGCTAAAAATATTTTAAATCCAAAGGTGAAGGTGAGGGCATTCTCACTATCCAACATGAGTTTGGCCAGAGATAGATCAGCTACAGATTTAACTACTGAGTTGAGCTCTGTCACCGATACAAGCCAAGGACAATCTGTATCCATTGAAGGTAACATTAAAATGAGTTTTAATGCACTGGAAAAAGAAGTTCTCAAAGAGATCAACCTGCATTATAGCATGAGATGTTTTAAAAAGTATTTAGTTAAAGAATGAGTACCCCGGGGATTCAGAATCACTAAATTACCTGCATGCGGACTTCAGAAAATGCATTACCGGGTGAGGTGGGAGAATACAACAAACACTTGTTCTACAGATCTAATTAAAGTACAAATTGATGAGGATGAATACAATCATAAAAAGGTTATAAAATAAACTAAAACACTGCGGAATCAATTGGAGACTATGGGAGATCTGCCATTAATTAAACAGCTTGACAAAAGGTTAACAATGAAAGCAAAGAAACATGAGGAAGAGTTACTTAGTAGGAACTAGACCAAATTGATAAGAGATGAGAAGGACTACTTTAATGGCAAGGTCAGTAAATGGCAGCATGAGCACCAATTTACATCAAGGGGCCAAAATAGGAGAAGAACATGACCAAGAAGTACTAATTCTTCTAGCTCAAATGCAACTTCTGCTTCCAATAAAAGTGTTAGGTTTTTAAGTACTGCCAGTTACAGAGTCAAGTGGGTTGTCTGTTTCAAAATTAAAAAAAAATAAAAACAAGAAGAGGATGGTGAGGTCAGCGAGGTAACCACTTAACTAATCAAGGTCTTTTTGGCACTACGGACACTGCAGAACAGTTTTTATTATCACAGAGCACAGTTATTAATTTGACTTCTAAGGTGCTAACCCATGATCAAAAGTCATTATTATCAGAGGGCGTATCATTTGTTCCAGTTCATAATCTAAATGCGTTTAATTTATATTGCGATCTGTTTTGTCTATTTTGCAAATTGAACCTAACCAAATGTTTTTGCAGGTGCAGGAGCAGACTCATTTAGGGAGGTTGAAAGCAGTGCTGAGAACATACAAGGGGATGTGGGACAACTAGATAGCATGCTGGGATCTTTTTCCAGCGAAGATGAGAATGTATTAGATGTGTTTACAATGACTTACAAGATCTACTAGAGCAAGCAGGAAATTTTGATTCTGAGGTAATTGCATCAAATAATGAAATCAATAATGATGTTTTATCTCTGAATGTTCTTGCCTCAGATGAAAATAGAATGCATCTAGTAAAATTACCAGCTAATCGACCTGTTCTAAACACACCATCCACATTTGTACCCCCCTCCCCAGGTTGTGAGTCAATTTGTATATTTCAAGATTTGATACTTGATGTTAAATCATGTATTAATAAAACAGAAAAAAACATAGATGGAATAATTTGTTTAAAGGTGAATGGAAAGCACTGGGGAACTTGTAGAAATAAAGTATATAATCATTAAACCATCAGACAGAGGGGGAAATATTGTTTTATTGGAAAAACAATATTATGAAGAAGAAGCCCTAAGACAATTAACAAATATTTCAACATACAGGGAGCTGCAGGGAAACCCAATGAAAGAATGCCGAGAACAAGAGAACTTGATAACGGGGGGGAAAATAGGAGTGGTGTATAGACCCCTGCACTGGTGGAGGAGCTGGAGGAGATTCTGGTGGCAGATGTTGGGAGACACTGCAGATTGGGTAGGGGAAGGAGGGTGGTGGTGTTGGGGGACTTAAACATGCCAGGAACAGACTGGGAGACTCTGATATCCTCGGTGGCCAGGGAACAGAGGTTGTTGGATGTCTTTCGTGACGTGTTCCTAACTCAGCAGGTGGGGAACTGACCAGGGAGAAGCAGATACTGGATGTGGTCCTGGCAGACAGTGACGAGATTGGGGGCTTGGAGATAAGGGACCCATTATCGAGGAGCCACAGTCTGGTTCTGCCTGAATCTAGGAGGGGTAGAAGGCTGCACAAAGATGGAGGTAACTGACTTCAGGGGAGTGGATTTCATGAAAATGGGAAGGATCCTTAAGGAGCACTTGGATGGGATTGGGCCAGACATGGACACTGACAGTAGGTAGGAAATCATCAGGAGGGGGTGCAGAATGCTACCAGCACCTGCGCAAGAGTAAGATGAAAATGTGATAGGGCCCGAAAACCCTGCTGGTGGACCAGGGAGGTTCAGGAGGTGGTGAGGGGAAAGAAAGTGGCCTATAGGCAATCCAAGTGCTCAAGGAGTGAAAGGGACCGAGGGGAGTATGAACTGATGGCCAGAAGGGTCACTAGGGTGGTGAGGGTGGCTAAGGCAAGGAAAGAGCAGAACCTGGCCAGGGAAATTAGAAGAAGGAAGAAGGGGTTCTTTAGATACACTGGGGAAAAACAAAGGGTGAAGGGGCAGATTAGCAGGATTAAAACAGGGGAGAGATGGGCACAAGACCCGGGGGAGCAGGCTAAGGTTCTAAATGAGTACTTTGCCTCAGTTTTCACCAAGGAAAATGGGGGGACCGCATCATACATGGGAGGAGATGGTGAAACTGAGGAATTGGGGAACCCTTACCAATTGGCGGGTCTGGGGAGGGGGGCATCACTGGCAGGTGGGGGGAAGACAAAGCAGGGGGACAAGGTAGCGGAGGTGGAAATCACAGCAGAGAGAGTGAGGGAAGCCCTTGGGTCCCTTAAGATGGAGAAAGCACCAGGGCTGGATAAATTACATCCCCGATTGCTGAAGGAACTGACGGATGTCCTGTCAAACCCCCTGGCAAAGCTCTTCAGCATCTCTCTGAGGACAGGGTGGGTGCCCCAGGACAGAAAGGTGGCACATATAGTGCCTATCCACAAGGGGGGATCAAGGGAGGTGGAAGGGAACTACAGGCCCATCAGCCTGACATCAGTGGTGGGCAAGGTGATGGAGGGCATTGTCAAGGAGAGACTAGGGGCAGACCTGGAAAAACTGGGGTGCCTGGACGATAGACAGCATGGATTTGTCCCGGGGAAATTGTGTCAGACAAACCTTGTGGAGTTCTATGACTGGGTGACGAGTGCCTTGGACCTGGGTAGACCAGTGGACGTTCTCTTTCTTGACTTCAGCAAGGCGTTTGACTCTGTTCCTCACGTGGGCCTGTTGGATAATGTGGGAGAAATGGGGGTGGGGAACCAGATGATCAGATGGATAGGAAATTGGCTCCAGAACCAGACCCAGGGGGTCGTGGTTGGAGGGATAGTCTCATCCCCAAGGAGGGTCATTAGTGGAGTCCCTCAGGGATTGGTCCTTGGGCTCCTCCTGTTCAATACCTATGTCTCTGACATAAGGAAGGGTATCAGGAGTGAGATAGGTCTCTTTGCGGATGACTCAAAACTGAGGGCAGTGGTGGATGGGGAGGAGGGAAGGGTGGCCCTACAGAGGGACCTGGAGGCTCTGGAAAGGTGGTCTAGAAAGCGGAAGCTGAGTTTCAATGCAGGAAGATGCAAGGTACTGCACCTTGGAGCCAGAAACCTGGGCCAAGTGTACACCCTGGGGGGGGGATGCTACAAGTCTCGATGGCTGAGAGGGACCTGGGGGTGGTGGTGGATGTCAAGATGAACAACTCGGAGACTTGTAGGTGGGCAGCAGCAAAGGCCAACAGGATGCTTGGATGCATTGCTAGGGGGCTCACCTCCATAAGGAGGGAAGTGATACTCCCACTGTATAACTGCTTGGTGAGGCCTCACCTTGAGTACTGCATGTAGTTTTGGAGGCCACATTTAAAGAGGGACATTGAACTCCTGGAGAGGGTCTAGAGGAGGTCAACCAAAATGATTTGGGGCTTGGGGGATAGGACCTATGGGGAGAGGCTCGAAGAGCTAAATATGTACACATTGGAAGAGAGAAGGGACCAGGGGGACATGATAGAGGTCTTCAGGTACATGAAGGGGTAAATAGGAGAGGAGCAGTCAGGGTGCTCTGAAGGAAGGGGGGGGCAACTGAAGGGCATGGGTGGAAGCTGCGGGGGGAGATTCAGGAGAGAAAGGAGGAGGTGCTACTTCACTGAGAGGGTGGTGGAGCCATGAAATGCGCTACTCAGGGTGCTGGTGGAGGCAGAAATGGTGGAGTGGTTCAAGAGGGGGTGGGACAGGTACAGGGGAAGGGTTCTGGAAGCAAAAACTAGTGTAGCGAGAATATCCGGGACTGGGAAGGCAGAAGCCAGAGAGGGAGAGGGGGGCAGCAAGGTCAACTGCCAGGTTGGGGGCTGACCAAACAAGCAGACACGAAAGACTGTTAGGCCTATTCTGCTGGCATTTTAGTATGTTAGTAACAACTCTTGAAATTATTAACATTAGCTTTACACAAAGAATGGATTACTGGGACAGATTTAGATTTTTTAAACTGTCAATTTCCTAATATATCAGTTTTCTACCATATCCCTAAGATCCATAAGGATGGTGAAGCACCAGTAGGTCAGCCTATTATATCTGACTGTGGTGCTTTAATGGAGCCTCTCATACTTTTTATGGACAGCTATTTAAAACAGGAAATATCTAGGTTAGACTCCCACCTTAGGGACACCACACAGGTTTTACAAGAAATGGAGGGGAGGGAATGGAAGGAATCTTACTGGTGAAATACAGTTGATGTTACATCACTGTACACTTGTATAGAACATTATTTGGGATTAAAAGCAATCAAAGACATGCTGGAAAATTTCAAAGTTCAATACCCAATTGAGCTTATTTTGCTGTCACTAGAATTTATTTTGCATTCCAATTTTTTTCTTTTCAAATGATATTTTTTCAACAGATAAGGGGCATGGCAATGGGTTCTGTGGTTGCCCCATCATATGCCAACCTTTTTATGGGTTGGTAGGAGAGAAGGGTAATGCAGGACCCTGTCGTTAACCCCCACCATTTGAATATTGTGTTTTACAAGAGGTTTATTGATGATTTGTTACTTATATGGAATGGCTTAAGAATAGAATTGGAATCTTTCATTGAGTTCATTAATGACAATGACATGAGTTTAAAATTTACAGCTCAATACCATCAGAGGAAAATCAACTGCTTAGATCTTACATGGATAGGTGAGACAGGCTCTGTTATTAAGACTAAGTTTTTCCATAAAAGAACTGCAGGAAATAGTATCCTCCATGGACAAAGCTCGTACCCAAAGCATACAATAGAAGCTTTACCTTATGGCCAACTAATCAGGTTAAAACGTAACTGTACGGAACCCCAAGATTTCAAGGATGCAAAGAACAATTTGTTTGCTAGACTAAGATCGAGGGGTTATTCCAAGGAGATTTTAAATAAGGCTTTGGAGAGGGAGAAAAGGAAGTTAAGAAGGGATTTACTACAGTATAAAAATAAAAATGGCAAACAAGACAGGTTAATTCTCTCTGATGAATATGGACCAGATTCCATGGATATTTATGCCATAATTAAACAACACTGGCATGTTCTGGGCACTGACCCAGGTTTGAAAGTTATAGCAGAGTTAGGCCCATTAGTAGCATTCAAAAAGGAAAAACATCTCAAAGACATTCTAACTCAAAGTGAACATAGGAAATCACCACCCCCAACTCATGGCTTAGCACAAAACCAATGGGATTTTTCCCTGCAAGAGGTGCAAGACCTGTAAATCAGCAATGCAGGGGAAGTGCTTCTCTAATCCAGGATGAGCTGGAATTGGGGAAGTCAAAACTCACCATTTTTTAACTTGCTCATCCATGTTTGTTGTTTGTGCCCTGTGGTGCTCCTGTGGCAAGGTTTATATAGGGCAGACTACTAGGAGCCTGAAAGAGTGCATATAGGAGCACTACACTGCTGTCCAGAAAATGGACTTGGAGCATCCTGTAGCAAGCAATCTATAGACACAACAGGCTTTGGCTGGGCATCAGGTATTGTATATGGCCCTTGATCATGTGCCTTATAGAATGGGGGAAGGGGGCAATAGACAACTTGAACCGGATAGAAAAGAGTCCAAGTAGATCTTTACTCTAAACACACTGAAACCCCACGGCTTTAATGATTCCACGGACTGGAAATTGTTTATTCATACATAGACATCCTATTTAATTATGGGATGTGCTTGAATTGCAGAATGTGTAGTTTAGTAACAGGTATAATCACTACAGTCAGTGTGTTGTTTGGAGTAGCACATATATGTTTTGTATAAATAACTGAACTGCACAAGTTTGTTTTCTTTTTTTTCCTTTTTTTTATTGTTTTTCTGAATTTAAAGTGAGTGTGGTCAAAGATTTATCTTAAGAAACCTTTTTTGGATATTTTTTTCTATAACAGTGCTCTGTAATTACTATATGTTAACTGTTAAAATGATTCTGTTTAATACTGCATAATGCATAATGTCTTGTAGTAAGAATTAATTTCAAAGGTATATTCATATACTTGTTAAAGGTGTTTATGTGCTTAACTCAGTATATGATATTTACTATGGCACCATAATATTTAGCAGTTTATTTTTCAGTGATTTATTTTTCACAATTTGTTGCATTTCTGCCTCATTATAGATGGTGTTTGATCCACATCAGTTCAGCAGTGTTTCATGCCTCCAATGCTTGGAATTCCAATTAAATTAATTATAGAGACGTGAACACTAATTAGAGCTGTTCTGATCTGGACTGAATTGCCATGCTCTTTAGGCACTTGAATACACTTGTTTAAGCATTTGATGATTTAATGACTGTCACCTGCGTTAACACTATTTTAAACACTAGCATTGCACTTTTGGTCATGCCTCCTGATGAAGGGGTAGCATTGCCCTTAAGTGTCAAGGTTGGAATGGGTTTTTGGAGCCTTGAAATTCTTTTGTATCAGACACTGAACATATTTTTGTGCTTACATTAGTAAGTCATTTTTCACTACTTTTCTTTGTATCAATAAAATTATTCTCCCTGAATTTTACCTGGAGTGCTGGATATATTTTTAATTTCTTTGTTGAGGTCTACTGAGCCTGATGCTCCCCCACACTAGTATTGGGATGCACTGGACACTAATTTTGGTCCCCTGGAGGATGTAAATGAGTTAATGCGGAAGTTCAAATCCACCAAACAACAAAAAGGGTAGTCATTGTCTGCCTATCTGATCAGGTTGAAGAAGGACTTGCAAAGGGTATGTAGCAGGGGAGGTGTATCTGCCCATGAGTTAAATTGAGTTAGGATGGACCAAATACTGAGATGTGCAAAGCACTCCAGTTTCTTGTTGTTTCAGCTGCAGCTAAGAGATCGTAGAGATTATCCCCCCTCTTACATCCCTCTGATGCAGGAAGTGTGAAAAGCTGAAAAAAGAGAGGACTGGTCTGACCCCTGGGTTTGTGCGACTGCTGCCACATCTGTCCCTGGCCAGGGAATTGCCCCTGAGAAGGTCCAGATGATTGAGCCTACAGAGTGTACAATGCAGGTGAGGGAGCCTTAAGAGGCGTAAATGATGCTCAGAAGTTAAAAGAAATACTCAAAGAGATACAAGAGCTGAAAATGGGTGTGACCCCTAAGACAGGCTGCAGTAAAGGCCCAGATAGCAGTCAGAACCTGTCAGCCATGGAAATGGGAGTACATGCCCAGGCGCCAATTGCACATGGAAGGTTAAAGACACAAATAAATGAACTGTCTAATATGTTACAGGAACTTTTGAAATGTCCAAAGTATCCTTCTGCTTGGCAAGGAGAAAGGGAGACTCAAGGCAGGGCCCCCTGCTGTCAGTGCCCCAGCACAATCCTCAAACTTGTATCCTGCACAACCCCATAATATTGAGTATAGGCCAACCCGTGATGCATCATCTCAGCCTAAACGTCTAAAGAAGGTGTGTTCTGCTACCACTGTGGGAAAGAAGGGCACCTGAAAAGAGATTGCAGACCCAGAGAGGATCCAGAAAGGGTGGTAAAAAGGCTGAATGCAGAAAGGCACCTGAAGTCACAAACTTCCAGTAGTGCCTCAGCTCAACCAAATTGCAAGACATTTGTATCCAAAGCAACTGTGCACTACTCTACCACTGATGTTCTTCCCTACTGGTTGGAAGTGATGGGTCCCTCTATGGAGACTACAGTACACATAGATGGTATCCCGGTCAGAGCTGTTCTCGACTGTCAGTCTCAAGTTATGATAATATTTCAAGACTGGTATGATCAACACCTGTCTAACCATCCCTTACAACGTCTTAATGGACTGCATGCGTGGGGCTTAAGCGATAAGTCTTATCCATACCTTGGATTCATGAAGTGTGGCTTTTCTTCCCATCCACTGTGGCAGGTGTGAATGAACCAGTAGAAACAATTGGATTAGTCTGTCCTCAGTCTGGCCCTTATGATGGAGTTCCCATATTAATCAGCACCAATGCCCACACGTTTGACCACCTGGCCCAGATGTGCCAAGAACAACAAAACAAGAGGTCTGAGAAAGCACTGCATGTGCACACTGTAGTTAAGAAGGCCTATGATAAGCACTTACAGCCAAAAGAAAGTGATAAAGATTAACTGGTGGGGCCTGTATGGAAAAAGGACCCCTCGGTCTGTGTTCTTCCTCCGAACAAGCAGTGCAGTATTAATGGGGAGGTGCACATCTGAAAAGATGTAACCAATAAAATCTTTATGTGGGATGCCCTAGAAGAAGGGAAATTGCCTGATGAACTCCTGGCCAAACCAAGTGTGCTTCCTGTTCGTGCTCATGCATATACTAGGAATGTTGTGGTCCAGCTTCAGAACGTCACTAACCGGGATATCGAAATCACTCAAGGATGCACTTCAGCTAAGGTATACTGCATAGATACCACTGTCCTGCCACTCAAATGTCAAAAAGAGATGATGGAGAGGTCTTCTCAGACATGTTCGACTTCAGAGAGTCACCCATTCCTGATCAATGGAGGGAAAGAATTAGTCAAAAGTTGGCCGAAAGAATCAAAGTATTTTCTTTAAAGAAATAGGATGTTGGTTGTGCTACTGGTGTGGAACAGTACATCAGACTCCACGATGAAAGACCCTTCAGGGAAACATCATGCCAGCTAGCTCCTGCTGATATCGACAACGTCAGGTGCCATCTGTAGGAAATGCTTGCAGCTGGCATCATACAGGAATCACAAAGTCCTTACCCTTCTCCGATCATTGTAGTTTGAAAAAAGAATGGCTCCAGTCATATGTGAGTAGACTACAGGACTCTTAATAAAAGAACCGTGCCTGACCAAAATAGTATACCATGCACACAAGATGCATTGGACTGTCTTAACAGGAGCAAGTGGTTTTCAGTCCTTGATCTCTGCAGTGGGTATTATCAGATCCCAATGGCACTGAAGGATGGGGAAAAGACTGCATTTGTTTGTCCCTTAGGTTTCTACAAGTTCCTTTACATGCACCAAGGCATATCAGGTGCACCAGCAACTTTTCAGAGGCTAATGGAGTGTGCCACGGAAGATATGAACCTTCTCAAATGTTTAGTCTACCTTGATGATATCATTGTCTTTGACAGAACCCTTGAAGAACATGAGGCTCACCTATCTAAAGTGCTGGACAGACCTGAAGAATTCAGTTTAAAGTTATCAGTTGGCAAATGCCAGCTTTTCTAGAGCGCCATAAAATATGTAGGCCACATTGTGTCCTTGGAAGGCATCCAAATGAATCCAAGTAAAGTAGAAGCTTTAACCACTTGCTTGAGGCCCAACAACCTCAAAGAACTTCAGAGATTCCTGGGTTTCTGCAGATATTATTGCCGGTTTGTCAAGGACTATATCATAGTAGTGTGCCCACTGTTAAATCTAATGCAAGGGTATCCTCCTACTCAGAAGAAATATAAGAAAGACATTAAGACAGAGGCTTCAAAAATGTATTTCTGGCCTAATGAACTCTTTGGTCAAAGGTGGACGTCAGAGTGAGATACTGCTTTACACAAGTTCATCTATCAGCAAACCCACGCACCTGTTCTTGCATATGCAGACCCATCTAAACCTTACGTGCTACATACTGTTGCTAGTTTGAGTATCCTCAGGGCTGTGCTCTATCAAGAGTATCCAGAAGAATTGTGCCAGTGGCATATGCCAGTCAAAATATGACACCCTTAGAGAAGAACTACCCTGTCCATAAATTGGAATTTATCACCCTCAAGTGGGAAATTGTGGACCAATTCCATGAATACTTGTATAGCACCAGGATATTAGTTAAAACAGACAACAATCCTTTAACCTACATCCGAACCTCTGCAAAACGAGATGCTATGGGACACTGATGGTTTTCAGCACTGTCTACATATGATTATGCATGGAGTACCACCTATGCTAGCTCAGGCCAGCCTAGTCCTCTGCCAAGCGTAGCACAGTACACTGTACACTGATCAGGCTGTATCCTAAGACATCTTCCCACACTAATTACTTTTATTCCTAATGTATGAATGCTTACACAAAAGCAGGAACTAAATCCTGACCTTTGCTCTGTGATGACCAGATTGTAACCTGTAATGGTCAAATGCTCCAACTTGTTATGTACTTCCTCTGTGTATGAAATGCTTTATTATGTAACTAACTCTGGGTCACCCCTGAAAAAGGGACCTTCGAGGCTCAGTGGGCTTACCCGGTTTCCGAAAAAAATAAATAAACCAGGCCTCAACCATACTAATGCTGATGCCCCCCTCAAGAAAACCTGTTGCTAAACAGAATTGGATGCAGATGTTGGAACAATCCGTAAAAGCATTGCATCACAAGTTTAAATGGGAAGATGCACCTTCTGCTGAGACTGTGAACTGCCTAGCTGATTGCTTGGGGCCTCCTGATACTTGTTTGCCAGTGGCCTTTTGTAACTTTGCAGCATTGGACCAGAGTACCTTACCGCAACTCACACCAGCTGACTTGCAGAAAGAGCAATACTATGATCCAATGATCTGACGAGTCCTGAATGCCTTCGCAAAGGGAGAAGATGTCTCTAAGTTGTGGTCAAGTGATCAAAAAACTGCTTTGCTGTTTCAAGAGGGACCTAAACTAAAGCTTAAGGAGAGATTGTTGTACAGAGAACTTACAGATAGTCAAGGAGAAGTTTTAAGAAACAGCTAATACTCCTGTCCAAATTCAAGAATATTGTATTAAAAGCTCTCCATTGTGAAATGGGACACCTGGGTGATGAAAGAACTTTGGATTTGGCCAATGCACATTTCTACTAGCTGAAAATGAGCGCAGACATTAAGCAATATGTCAAAACTTTTGGCCGGTTTCTCCAATGAAAAGCACAACCACAGATAGCAGCCCCTTTGGTAAACATAACCACCAGTGCACCAATGGAGCTTGTGTGTATAGATGTTTATGGCTGTGGGTGGAGCCAAAAGCCATCTTGCTGTCTGTAGCTGGAAAAATGGAGTATTGTGGAACACATATTTTGGAGTTTTCATTGTATGCTTCTACATCTAAAAATCACTATGCCAATTGAAATAACATACTCCCTTCTTTCTGTTTAGAATGTTGGAGATAGAACTCCAAGCTGCTTGTCAGATGGCCATTAGAAAAATGAAACAGCTTCTTACATATTGATTGCCTATTAAACTGGAGCTGTGTTTATCCCCTTCAAAATGCAACAACTTGCACATTTAAATACTTAGCATTTAAACATGTTCTTGCTACAAGCTTCAGTTGGGATGGTATTGTCTTTCAAGAAAGAGTCATACCTCATAAATGTCACCCTTTCCCAGCAAATCTAAAATGATTTACAGTTTTTTTAACCTCTTAAGACACTATCTGATAAGCTCTGTCTCAGACCTATGCTAGGTCTTCTGTGAAGTATCCAGGTGAAATACATTGCAATCAGCAGGTTATTTTTTACTATGTGTTTTGGGAAAAACATATATTGAGCTACAGCAAACACACACACACACCATCCTCGTGACCACAACATTCTAAATAAATACTGCAATCTAATATGTTATAAAACAATAAAGAAACTGTTTATGTCAGTGAACACTGTGAAGTTCAGTTTACAGTAGATTTCCTTTAAATATTTCTTTTCCTATATTTTGTATCCTGGAAAGCACAGGGGAGATGCTACATCTCATTGTCACAGGGATCTTCATTTACACATTTTTGCACTGTATTTACTCAGGATGTCCCAGATTAGATGCAATATCTTGTTTTCAGTGGGGTCATGATTTTATTATTTTTATAATGTATTTATTCAGGGTAGCCTAGTCCAAATGTAAAATATTGTTTTCAGTGTGTTCTGATTTTACACAATGCAGCATGATATTGTGTAGATGTAGAGCCCCACTGAAAATGAGATGCCATTTCTTCTGTGAACTATCCAGGCTCAATATATAACAATCAGCAGGTATATTCTAGGAAAACACATTGTAAAAATGTGTAAAAGGAAGACCACATTGAAACTACCTCTTAGCAGACCTGCATTGTGCAAATTCATTTGAAATAATGGGTAAAAGCAGCCCAAAATCTCTCCACAGCCATTTTGGCTCTGACCAGAACTTGTTTAAGCCTGAAACTGGGCTCAAAAAATATTAGTAATGTGCTAGTTGTGACCGACCATTTCACACGATATACTCAGGCATACCCAACTTAAGACCAGAAGGCAGTCACAGTAGCTAAAGTATTTGTTGAAAAATTATTTGTTCATTACAGTGCTCCACTACACATACACTCGGATCAAGGCCGGGACTTTGAATGCGGACTGATTAAAGAACTCTTGTCTATCTGGGGCACAAGAAACCACTCCATACCATCCGCAGGGAGATACACAGCCAGAAAGATTTAATAGGACTTTGTACGACATGCTTGGTGCTGTGTATCTAAAAGATAAACCAAGGTGGAGCCAACAAATCAGTACACTTGTGCATGCCTATAATTGTACAAAGAATGGTGCAACAGGTTTCTCCCCTTATAAGCTCATGTTTGGTTGGCAAGCTCGCCTGCCTGTTGATGTCTGTTTTGGAGTTTCACCAGATGGAGCCAAGGCTGACAATTACCTGCAATATGTTAAAAAGCTAAAAGCACAACTTAATCATGCATACCAGCTCACAGACACTATGGTTGCCAAGAGAAACTTAGCTAACAAAGTCAGGCATGACAAAAGAGTAAAAGCTCAAGAGTTACAACCTGGAGATAAAGTACTAATGAGAAATCCTGGGTTACAAGGAAAACATAAGATTGCTGACCAGTGGAACCACACACCATACATTGTAATAAGCAAGTTGGATGATTATATACTGTATAAAGCACGCCCAGAAGGAGACCCTAAAGCTTGTAAAAACAATTCACCAGAATCACCTTCTGCCCATTGGACAGATAATTCTAGACACTGCACTTCCAGATGCTGCTCTTACAGGCCCCATCACTCGTTCTGCTGCTCACAACAAACAAAAGTCTCAGCCTGCTGCTGCCCACCAGCCTGAACCTACTGTTAGCGATAATGTGGTCAATGATGATGGAAGTTCTGAGGATGATGAAAGTGAATTTGGAGTTGTTTACCATCCTTCTTTTGAACTATCTCAAGTGTTTCAAGGAAAACCTTTATACAGTATGGGGGACGAAGCAAATAGCCCTGCTACATCAGGAAACCCTGCTCTTTTGACTGACCAGTACCTTCTGAATGTGACTTTCTAAGTGTAACCCCTGAAGTAGCAGATTCTTTATACCAGGTGGAACTATCAGAAATTAAAGAGTCTGATTCTGATCAAGAAAATGGTGAACCTATCAGTGGGACTTCAAGTAATGCAAAACCAAGTGGAGAAAATGAACTGGTTTAAGTGCCAGACAGTGCTGTTATTCCTGAAATTGCTAACAGTGTGTTGGATGACAAACTTTGTTGATATACCTCTTTGAGATGAACCTGAGTCCCAAGAACCAAAAAGTTCAAGTGCTACACTAAGTGCAAGTAATACATCCAGTTCTGAATCTCAAGAAAGTGCAGTGGTACACCTTTCTTCAGAAGCTGTCTTATTGGTGGACAATGAGTCAGAAGTAACTAATCCAAATGCTAATGCTGAAAGACATGTGCCAATATCTCTTTCACCTAGATGTTCAGATAGATGTGCAAAGCCAGTGGTTCTACTCCTGTATGATACGCCAGAAAAGCCTGTAGATCTGCCCATGAATGTAGTTCACAAAGGGGTATATGTTACAGCAAATTCCCTGCCCAAGCTAGCATTTACTGCATCCTCCCAAGTGATAGTTAAGCCTTCCACCCAGTATCTTAGGTGTCACCTTTATAAAGTCAGAAAAATCTATTAAAAGGTGCCAAACATCTGTGTGGGTTAAATAAATGTCTAAGGGTTAAATGCAAAGGGTAAAATGTCCTTTGTTATGGTTAACCAAAGTAAAAGGTATGGTAATTTCATGTAAAATGTCATGACAAAGTGCTAAATAACTAAACTTTATAAAGTATGTTGCAATGGTACCATTTAAAGAGATAGCATGCTAAACTGCATATAGTCATTTTATATCAGGCTTAATAATTTATATAGTGTACTGGTATAGTATAGATATGTAATAGTGTGTATAGTAAAGTGTTATAATAGGTACTACTTATTATTGTTTTGGTGAGGACGCTAAGCATTTCAGGCAGGGAAGAGATGTAATCCCCTTGGGGGCTTACCTTAATTGCTCTTGTTCTCCCATTCTTCCCCCTGTTGCTGGCATCCCTGTTTTCCACTGCCACAGTTCTAGGTCCATTAGTGCCAATAAATCCTCCCCAGATCATCCCTGTGTTAAATTTTAGCCCAGTATGGGCTTAAATCCTGGATTGTGAGCTGCTGGCATGTCCCTGGTGTCACCGGTGCTCACACATGTGCATAGAAGAGCTTGATGTACCAACCGCCTTTTGCGATCAAAACCAGGGAGTGTGTCAGTGGTCCCAGTGTCCCTCCTGAGTTAAATGGGGACCGGTGACCTCAGTGAGGCTAAAGAGAAGCCTCAGGAATAAATAAATAAAAAATCTGAGCAAGGGCTACAATCAGGGCTCATTAATATGTGTGATTCCCCGCATTAATATTCATAGGTGGTGCCTGCCACTGGGGGGGACAGTATTTCAGTGGCAGCAACAGCAAAAGTGTTTAGAAATAATATATAAAAGTGGGCTTGTTTAAAAGAAAATTGTTGGGCCTATATGTCTGCGAGGGTTCAAAATAAATGAAGTATTGCTCCGGGCAGCACCAGAATTTTAAAACTGGAGGATGGCATAAACTGTGTAAAACTGTATATAGCAGCCACCATTTTGCAACTCAGTCAGCCAATTGAAAGCCTGGATTACAGCCAGAGACTCTTGGGACAGTGGCACAGACTTTTGGGAGATAAAACAGGGGTTATTTATGGCACCTAAAATTCAGTCAATTAAGGGACTGAGTCTGTGATTGACAGCTCAGGTAGCCAATCAGATTCCTTGAATTTTGTCTTTATTTAAGAGTGACTTTTTGAGCTTTGGTCAGCTCTAGAGACTCTAGCTTGAGAGATTGAGGAGCCTGTGTGATCTGTGTCCTGCTGCACAGGAGAGACCTGTGTTGCCTCCTGTAAGCTGTCATTTGGTCCAAAAGGGAGCAAGTTCAAGAACTGCCTGCTAGCAGTCTACAAAGGGTTGTTCAGCAAGTCAGCTAAGATTGGAACCGGACAGAAACCGAAGGAGAAAAAAACAAGTTTAATGTTTCTTCAGCTTGCTGTGCTGCGGCCTACTGCATGTGTAGAGACAGTGATCCAGGGACTCCTGTTGCCAGTAAGGGAGCCAGTATCACACAGTAACAGATTTTCCTACCAGCTAGAGCTTTCATCAGCATTTAAACCAAACTCTGTAACAAATTCAATTTCCTTTACCTGGGCCTATGTCACCAGAGGCCCAAGCAGACTGTTCCTGTATCAAAGCCAGCACCATCTCGGTGAGAGACCAAACTTGGGGAGTCATCCTCTGCACAGAAATCAAGCACAGGTTGCAGTCACCTTGTGGGAAAGGCTGTGAAGTGGAGGTGAGTCATGCCAGCCCTGTTCCCTACCATCTGCAACTGCAAGCAGCAGGTCTTCATTTCACCACTGCCAGGTTCCATCTTCTGGGTACAGTGAGTAAAACCAAGGCAGTTCCCTGCAACAAAGCTGCAATTGTTTCTGATGCTATCTAATTATGTTCACAATTTAGAGTGTTTAAATAGACTGGGCCATCCAGCCATGGATACAAATAAGTCCTGGGTTAAAACTGTAGTTTACATGTTAATCATCTTTTCCATCAAGGACCTTCACATCAGCCACAATGCCGGTCAACCCGCAGCACCATTTAGGCATGTCATTTAGTCACTCTGGTTACCCAGTAGTTGCTTAGACTGTTAAATACAGGGACTTAATTGATTGCATGCAAGGTAACCTGTCAAAATACAGTAAATTAATCATTTATCTAAATTCTCACTCCCTCCTTGTTTACACCCCTTAATAAATCTGATGTACTGTTTTACTGTTAAGCTGGTTTGTGAGCATATCATTGCCTGGTTCAGAGTTACTAAAACCTGGGTAAAGTATTTAAGAGTGCATGCTTGCATTTGAAACTATCTTTTACAGTGAGGTTTTACAGGGTGGTTTCTAGAAGACTACACCCTGGTGGTAAGTGCAACGTATGGGGGCATATTATTAATGCTTGTTGCAAACTGTCTATTAAATCCCAAAACTGGTTATCACCAATTCAAAGGTACAAGGTCACTAGGAGGGATTGTGGGTGGTATTAGCTTCCCAGAGGGCTGTACCTACTGTGATAGTTACTCACATAAGAATTACTCTGGGTGGAGGCACCATAATCTTAGTACCACTACTGGTAGGGGCTCACCCATACTAGGTAGTTATGAACCCAGGCCCCTCAACCTGTTGTTAGGAAGGCAGGCAGGGATAGTAGCCCTTGGTATTGCACCACCTAGGGGTTACATACACTCATAGGACTGCACAGAGTACAGCTTTTCCAGTCAGTTTCCTGTTGCAGACACATCATGTGACTTTCTTACATGGTACTTTATGTAACCTGAGAACTTCACCTGGAGCAAAGTTTGTGAAGTCTCACAATTCACTTCTTCCAACAGGAGTATATTGGCTATGAAGTACATCTTTGCAATTTTGAAAACCTTTACAAAGTTTTTGAACTTTGAAAAATTTAGTCGAAGCAAAGTTTTTAAAACTTTGCACCCCCCTACTCATAGCCCTATGGCTTAAACAACAAGAAAACCTAAGAGCAATAAAGGGGGCTGAAATGGGACATCTCAGACAATGGTTATGGTTGCTAAAGACATTGCAAACTGCTTTCAGGCATTCTATCAAAAACTATATCAGGTATAGGATACTTCTAAAAATATTGAGCCTTTAGTTTGCTGTTTATTTGACTGGGATCCCACTCCCTAAACTTAGAGATGTACAGCAGCAGGGATTAGAAAGCAATATAACATTAGAGGAAGTACTCCAAGCTGTAAAATCCCCCAGTTTAGACAAGGCATTTGGGCCTGATGGCTTTATGCCAAATTTCTACAAGATGTTCAATGAGGAATTAGCTCCATTGTTAGCAGATATTTATAATCATATTTTTGCTAAAGGCGCACATGCACAAAGGTCCACTGAGCACTGCTAAAAGCATACAAGCCCAAGGGCCCACTGAGCACTGCTAAAGGCATACAAGCACAATGGCCCACTGAGCACTAATCACACTGAACCCTAAACCTGATAGGGACTACACTTGAGTAGACAATTATAAGTTTATATGGATTTTAAAATTCTGGCCAAAGTGCTTGCTTCCTGCCTGTACTTGGTTTGGAATAGATTATAAGAGATGAACAGGAAGGTTTCATGTGTAACAGGATGTTGAGTGACCAACTGAGAAAACTATCACATCTCATCTCCATGTCCAGGGAGCCACTCAACCCCGCAGTAGTGGTGTCCCTGGATGTGGAAAAAGCATTTGACAGGGTTTCTCAGGATTACCTGTACTTGGTTTACATGGTTTACTAGATTAGTTGTTCATGGCTGTCAAAGTGTACAAGATTCCAGAGGGGTTTATCAACTGGATTAGGATACTTCACAGCCACCCCATGGCCAAGATTTATTTAATGGAACATTGTTGGACCACTTAGTCCTGGCTAGAGGCACACGTCAAGGTTGCCCCCTAGCCCCGGTGGTTTTTAATTTGTATCTCAAACCCCTGACTTACGGAATCAAATACAACCCACAAATTTAGGGTATCAAAGTAGGGTACCAGGAATTAAAATGATCAATGTATGCTGATGATATCCTTTTACACTTAATATACCCAAATCAATCATTACCAGCAGTGCTGGAAGAAATAGATAGGTTTAGCCAAATCTCAGCGTACAAGTTGAGTGTGGCAAAGTGTTGGTATTGCCAACCTGTGGTTTCCTAAAGTGTTGGTATTACCACTGAATAATGGGGTGAGTTAACAGGAAATCACAATGTTAGGTCTCAAATGGGCACCCACAAAAATTAAATATTTAGGCATTGTGATGTCTCGGGATCCCAAAATCATGAAAGTGGACAAAATAGATGCTGTACTCACCCATATTATAAGAGCTGCAAAGGAGGGAAAAGTTACCTCTCTCATTGGGGCATATTGAATATTCTGAAAATGAATGTCCTCCCCTACATTCTTTACCCACTGGGCATGTTAAACATGATTTTACCCCAAGCTGATTTTAAAGGCTGCACAGGGTCTTTACAAAGTTTTTATTCAGAGGAGAAAACAGTCAGAAGATCTTATAATCATTTGTCAGACCCCATGGGAGTGAGAGGCCTGCAACTCCTCCAATTCTTTCGGTACTATCTTGCACTTCGTGGCTTCAAATACTTCACTGGGGGAGGGAGCACAACAACTAGAACTTGAATGGCAAACTTACTAACCACAATGGCTCAATTTCAATCAGGAGTTCACATAGCAAGCTGGCATTGACCTTAGGGTGTTACTTTTTACACTGCTCCAATTATTGCAAAAAAACATGTATATTACTCCCATGCTCTCATCTGTATGTGCCCATCTACAACTACATAGATATCAACATACTGTATGAACCTAGCATTGCCTACCCCATCATCAAGAACACCAATATTAAAAATTGGGGGAAATCCATACACACAGAATTCTGGACCATATTAGCTCTATCTTCTATTAATCTTCTAATGATAGGTGGTGGTCATTTTATCCTTTTTATCACATTCCAGAGGAAACACAGCCTTGCAAGTGCTGCATGTTTCCACTTTTTACAGGTCATTCTGTAGTAACAAAAGTTCTAGGCCAGGGCCTTTGAAGAGGAAGAAGAAGAAAAATCAGCATTTATATAGCACTTTTCATACATCCAAAGCGCTTTTACAAGCAATGCTAGACTGGTAGTGAAGTGACTGAATGTGTGGCTTTGGGCCTCAGAGAGTTGGAGCAGAATATCAGAATTATTGAAGTTAGACAACCCCATGTCATATCTAATATACAGTACAATCAGCATTAAACTTTAACTGAAATGAGTTGTTAGCTAGTCTGAGTATGAGTTGATTGTCGGTTGGTGGTCATTAATACAGGTTGCCTGATAATTATGTAATGTTTAATCAGTTGTTAACCAGTTCTCTATGTTTCTAATATTAATGATTATATCAGAGTTGGCAACTGGTTTGGACTTCATTGCATACTGGATAAGACATTTTAACATTTAGAGTAAGCAGCTCAGTTTATTAAACTGAATAACAACTCAGTACCAATGAACTCATTTTGAAGTGTGATGCTGACTGTACTATATATGCTAAATTGCAGGAACTGAATCTGGGTAAAATAACTAGTATATGCTAATACTGGACTTGAGCCTTACCAATAGAAAACACACCAGAAAGATGGTGGAAGATATGGCAGGACTTACACTGTCAGGGATGCCACAAACAAGTGCAATTTTAAACAGAGGGGTTGCCTGTCAACAGAACAGGAACCCAGGTCAGCAAAACAGTGTTTTAATTAAGTGAATTACTTTTCTGTGGGCTATTGTCTCTGGTAGTGAGTGAGTGACCCGAGTTCCATTTCTGGGTCACAGAACATAAAAGCAAGGGCAGGAGTGAGCGCTCAGTAGATTGAGCACATATTAGCCTGTGTGTCAGCCAAAAGCTGAGGGACAGGAGGTGTGCTTCATGTTTACTGCGGTGCTTATTTGTGGAAGGAGAATCCTGCTGTTAGTTACTGTCTCTGCCTCAAGGTAATAACTGGTGTGTGTAGAGGCTGAGACAGGAAGCTACTTGGGAGTTGTAGTTCTGGTGCCTAAGTAGAGAACAACAACACTGTCAGGGACACCACAAACAAGTGCAATTTTAAACAGAGAGGTTGTCTGTCAACAGAACTGGAACCCAGGTCAGCAAAACAATATTTTAATTAAGTAAATTACTTTTCTATGGGCTATTGTTTCTGGTAGTAAGTGAGTAACCAGAGTTCCATTTCCGGGTCATGGAACATAAAAGCAAGGGCAGGAGCAAGCTCTGTAAGCTCGAGCACGTGGAGATGCATGCCTCTGTACATGTGTTAGCTTGTTCACATGAGAATGGGTGAATGGGAAGCAGGAGTAGGATAGAATGGGACATAACAGGCAGTGGAAGAGGTGAGAACCCCCCCTTCTTCTTCATCATCTGTAGATTTAAAACTTTGGTAACTGGGAATGGCACACTGAGCCAAGGCTCATTTCCAGGTGTGACCCAGGGGACAAAATGGGTACATAAGGAAACTTATATACAGATAGACATGTGAGACAATATATACAGATATACAGTGTGAGCATATGAGTAGGTACATTCACATTAAACAGTGAATACAGTCAGGTTTCAGACAGTGTGAAATTACAACATGGCAGAATCTATTTTAACAGTAAATGGGGACCTGGGAGTGAAATGTCTCCTCTGTGGAATGTATCAACTGGTGGATGTAAATTCAGACTATGTGGCATTTGAATGCATCAAATGTATCTAGACCATGGAGTTCCAAAGAAGTATTGATGAACTTACTTCCAGATTGGAAAAACTGGAAGGTAGTCAAAATGAAATGATTAATAAACTGAAAGTCCTATCTAGTTTAAATAAGGGAAGAACTAGTGGGGAAGTCTTAGAAGGGAAACAGTGTGGGTCAAAAAGAAAGAAACAACAAGATATTGATACAGAAAATGAAGAGGATGAAAGTGACTGGTGTAAAGTCACATCAGTGAAAAGAAAGAAACGAGGCAGAACCCCTTTAAGAAGTACATCTTCCAGACAAGGGGACATACAGTTAATAAATACTTTCAAACATTATCAGAACTTATCTCTATGCAAGAGGATATGAATCAAGTGGAGAAAACCATGCAATACCCCCCCATAGGAAGGACTAGTAATTGACAAACAATAATATGGGATTCAATCACTAAATACACTGATAGATACTTTTTGTGGAGATGATAAGGAGAATATAATGGTGAGCAATTTTTCAGGGGCATAGTTTCAAGATTTATGTAACTTGGTGGACAATATATTTAAAGGAGCAGGAGTGCAACCAATAGCCATAGTGCATGTTAGAATAAATGATTTAAGTAGGAAACAAGCACCAGAAATACAACAGGAGATTATTGAATTAGGGAATAAGTTGAAAGAGAAAGAGAAAGAGAAAGATGGAGAAGTGATTTTTTCTGAGATACTGTCTGAACCCAGAGCCTCAATGTATAAACAGAAAAAGATAGTATTGACAAATGCATGGCTTAAGAGGTGGATCCAGGAGAATGGTTACCACGTCTTGAGGCATTGGGATACTTTTGATTGCAAACATAACTTGTATAGTAAGGATGGTTAGCATTTGAATTTTTGGGGTAGCAGGATATTAGGGAATAGAATCAAAGCTGAAATTAAGACACTTTTAAACTAGTATGGGGGGATGATGATGGGTTCTACCAATTGTCAAAATTCTGTTAAGAAATGCAACAGGTCAAAACAGGTGCTAAAGAAGAGGGAGAAGGTGAAAATGGTGTTTCTTAATGCCAGAAGTGTTAATAAGGAAAATATGGCAGATTTGGGAATCTTAATGAGTAGGGGTCAGCATGATATTATTGGAGTAGTTGAGACATGGTGGACCGAGGATATTAGCTGGAACAAACAATATAGAGGGGTATCATTTGATGTATAGCGATAGACTGGAAAGGAGGGAAGGGGGAGTGGCCATGTACATAAGGGAAGATATTGAACATCAACAGATAGAGGTTGAAACTGAATATGGTAATATAGAGACTATTGAGTTAGATATCCTCAGACTATCAGGTAAGAAGAATAAATTAATAACTTTTTGTAGACCACCAGATACTAATAATACTGATACAGACATATTTATAAAATATATAGTTGATATGGCACAAAAAGAGAACATCATAGTAATGGGGGACTTCAATATTCCCGATATCAACTGGGAAGGTGAGAATACAAATATAAGGGCAAATATAATATATAGTGAGTTAACAGCAGTGGGAGTAGAACAATGAGTTCATGTAGCAACTAGAGGCAGTAACATCTTGGATGTCATCTTAACATATGTAAGTGAGGATATTAATACTGTTGATACAATACCCCCCTTAGGATCAAGTGATCATGATATAACAACATTTCAGCTTGATAGAAGAAGAGAATAAGAGGAAATACAACCCATGTACTACATAATAAAACCAACTATACATCAATTAAGGAAGAATTAAGTGGTATTGACTGGGTAAATTAAACAAGAGGACTATCAGTGGAGGAATCTTGGAACTTGTTCATACAGATAATTATTAGTTTAGTGGTGAAGTATGTCCCAACAAAAAATATATATAATAATAGGGTTAAAAACCAATTTGGTTAAATAAGATAATTATTGGCTTAATTAGGAAAAAGAGGAAACAGTATATGAAAATGAAGATGCAATAAACAAAATAGAATAAGGAAAAATATACAAAAATTGTACACCATCTAAAAAAGGAAATTAGGAGAGCCAAGATATAAGTAGAGCTCAAACTAGCAAATTCTAAAACCAATACCAAAGGATTTTTTGCCTAAGTCAACAATAAAAGATGTAATAATAGACAGGTAGGGCCAATTAATGTAGAAGAGGAAGTTATATCAAAATCTGAAGATATGGCCAGAGAATTAAACAATTTCTTTTGTAATATGTTTAACAAAGATCGATTAGGCCAGGTGAAGAAGCTACCACATACTGAAAATAACCTAGTTGGGCTAATTACTCCAGAGGAGGTTTTGATTAAAATTAAAAAACTCAAAGTGGAAAAGTCGGCAGGTTATGATGGGCTACATCTGAGACATGTACATGAGGTGGGAGAAGAAATTGCCCCAATAAAAGCAGTCATTGGACAGAGGTCATTGGCTGATGGATATGTGTCAAGGGATCGGAGAGCAGCTATTGTGGCGCCTATTTTTAAGAAGGGAGCAAGAATGGATGTAGCCAGTTATAGACCTGTCAGTTTGACATTGGTGGCAGGGAAAATAGTTGAAGGGATAATAATGGATGAAATAAGTGACTATCTGGAACAAGACAAATTACACGATAGAGTGCAGCATGGATTTGTAAAGAATAGATCATGTGGTACCAATTTGATTACTTTTTATGATTATGTGGCAGAAACGTTGGATGGCTGCAGAGCTGTGGATGTGGTACTGTTGGATTTCAGCAGGGCATTTGATAGGGTCCCCCATGGAATACTGAGAACTGAGTTGGTGGAATTAAGAATAAATATTAACATAGTGAGATGGATCATGAAATGGTTAACAGATCGTATACAGCTGGTGAGAGTGAATGGCTATTTGTCTTGTGAACTTAGGGTGACAAGTGGGGTACTGCAGGGGTCCATTTTGGGCCCCATATTGTTTGGTATCTTTATAGGGGATTTAAATATTAATAGTTCCAACAAAATCAGCAAGTTTGCAGATGATATTAAGATCAGGAGAGTTGTGGATACTTATAAAGACAGGCTTGCTTTTGGTCAGGATTTATTAACCATTGTGGACTGGGCAACTAGGAATGGAATGACATTAAGCTTGGAGAAATGTGTGATATTACACATGGGAAGTAATAATATTCACCAAGATTATTATCTTCAGGGAAATAGATTGAGAAAGTCAACTAGGGAAACATATCTGGGGGTCTACATTTTCAACAGTTTAAAGAGTGGGGTACATTGTGAGGCAATTGCTAAAAGAGCAATGAACTTGGTGCATTGCATCTGTAGAAGTTTTCATTCTCACGACAGTAGAATATTGTCACCATTGTATAAAATATACTAAGGCCAATTGTGGACTACTGTTCGGCAAGCTGGAGTCCATTCTTATGGAAGGACAAGGTCCTAGTGGAAAGGCCACAGCGTGCTATTACCAACTTAATTCCAGAATTAAAAAATGTGCCCTATGAAGAAAGGTTAAGGAACCTCCAATTATGGCCAATGGAATTGAGAATAAGGAGAGGAGATTTGTTGTTGCTTTACAAAATACTGCATAATGAAGAGCTCAGGCAAGAGCTGAACCTGCAAAATGCAGCAGGATACAAAAATATAGCCTTAGGGGACATGAGCTCCAATTGACTGAGGATAAGTATAGTACTGAACTAAGAAAGAATAGCTTTAAAGTTAGAACTACTAGAGAATGGAATAAGTTGCCACAGAATGTAGTGGAGGCAGAAACTTTAGTATTTTTACGGTAAGATTGGATAAGCGCTTCTCGGTTGGCATCTTGAATGTCTCCACTGAAAAGTGGGAACAGTCTATATGGGCCTATGCCTGCTGCTGTTCTGCAATTCCTAGTATTACTTCTAGTATAACATCAATTAACACAATTTGGCAAATAAAGGCTAATCTAATATAAGCTCCTACAAATCATACACCCCCTAAACTTGTTAAAATGGGTAAAGTAGAATCAGAGATGTGCTCAAGATATGAAAAGGATAAGGGCAATCTTTTACAAATCTTATGGTACTGTGAGAATGCCCAACCGCTGTGGAAAAGTATTTAAAATTAATATTGACTCATTGTTAGGGCTGGAAAATGATTTTACACCTGAAATATGTATAGTGGGTCACTATGAGGGTAAACTAATGGAACAAATGAAGCTTTTTATTGCCCTTATATCCATGGCTGTAAATATTTCCATCTCAAGACACTGGCTTCATTCTGAAATTCCATCCAGGAAATAATGACACCAGGAAATAGAAACAGCTCTTAAAGCTGAATGCATGACTGCCAACATGGCTAACAGATCTCACACCTATACGCAGGTAGAGGCAGGACCAGATTAAGGAGGGAACTAATGGGGCAAATATCCCAGGCACTCCATCATAGACTGGCCCCCCACCATGGACTGGCCCAGTAGCTGGAAGTGAGAGAAAGAGGTTTTTATTCATTCTTGGATGCCACCTCTTTTCTTCCCGCCTGCCCACAGCATGAGTCAAACTTCTTCTCACTCCTGATAGGCCCCCCAGGCAGCAGCTTGTGCATCCACGCATTAAAAATGCCTGAAGCAGTGTGACTGGAGAGGCATTTGTAACCCCCCTGCCACAGATAGGCCCCCTGCCCAGCAGCTGCAGAGGTAGTGGACATGACCTGGGAGTGGGACTGACCGCCGAGGTACCGACCGTCCAACCTGCAGACCTGGCACAAATAGCCAGCTCACAAAAAAAATAACCCTTCCAGACCCCCCCTTGGCTCAGATTCCAGGATTCAGCCAGGCAGTGCTCCAGACCCCCCCCAACCCTAACAAACAGCAGCTTTACCTGCAATTTAAAACGAAGAATGAATGAAAGAAAGATTGACATTTGAGGCCCCCCACCACCTCCAAATCTCATTCTTTCTTCTCCATTTTAAATTGCATGCAAGGATTAGGCTGCTAATTGCTAGGGTCCAGGCAGCTAACAAAACACAGTGGCAATTTGGCAAAGAACTGTAGCTGTACTTTAGCAAGCAAGCACCTACCAAGGGTACTGGGCCAGTTTTTCATTTTTTCGAGTGTGGACTTGCTGTGTGGCCGGTGCCAGTGCAACAGTTGTGGTGGACCCGGGCAGCATTATAATGCAAGGAGCTGAGTGGGAGCCTTAGTCTCTCTGTCCGAACTTGCGTACAACCCACAGCGCCGATTTTGGAAGGCGGCTCGGTTGGATTTGGACTGGGGTCAAGTGAGGTCAATTCAGGGACTGGGAGTTAAAAGTAGGCTAGCAAGCAAGCCTAGCAACTGCAGTGCAGGAGAGTAGAGTAGTTTCCCTCGTGCCGTAGTCCTCATTTCCACCGCTAACTAAGCTGCCTGTTGTACATGCTGCTGCTGCACTTACTAAACTAATGAATTACAAACCAAGCACCGAGCAGCAGCAGACAGCTTCAGTGCAGAAAGTGGCTTAGAAAGCCACCAATCAGAGCCCCAAAAGTGTACCCTGCCAATCAGAGTAGGGGAGACAGACCAGGGTTGTGATTGGTTCAGTTAGGAGAACCAATCACAAGTCTGTATTAACGTAAATATGTGGCAGGAAAAATATACAAAGGAAAAACTTGGCTACTTTGCCCTATAAATTGGGCTTTAAATCCCTACTTAGTAAGGTATCAGAGCTGTAATCACCTGACCTGATC
The DNA here is from genome assembly GCA_016271365.2 of Neoceratodus forsteri. Lineage (NCBI taxonomy): Eukaryota > Metazoa > Chordata > Ceratodontiformes > Ceratodontidae > Neoceratodus > Neoceratodus forsteri. The sequence goes on from CM028137.1 coordinate 519,959,104, forward strand.
ACCTTCGAAGAGGAAGAAATTTAAGAAAGCAGAAGAAGACAGTCTAGAAGGACATCATCCTGATCTCCATACCGACCAGCCCTACTCCACCAGCTGACAGAGAGAACCAGGACATTGGACACTTTCTGTGTCAGAGACCACCAGTGGCCGACTCTGTTCCTGGACTTGGAGATTCCCCGACCATCATTCTTCAGTTTCAGCAGCGCAATATTTGTGTCAGTTTATTTGAGGTAAGCGTATGCTGGTGGTGTTTGTTTGTTTATTTATTTATCAATTGGGGGGGAGTATAGTATAGATTACAACTGTAGTCCGTAAATGCCTACATCATAAACTGACACTGACAGTGTAGTATGGGGGGGCACATGTAAAATAGGATCATTCAATTATTTGCATATGTGTGTGTATATATATATATATATATATATATCTGAAAGATGTAATGAGCAGGAACAGCTTGCTTCCAGTTTTGCCAATGTTTCAATTATGTACTGTATGATCTGGTTACCAGGCGCCACCCCCCAACCTACACAGTGTTAGCCTCCATAAAGGTATTTTCTCCATTGTAACTTTAAATACTAATCTGGCCACAGGACATAAACTATTCTGAGCTTATGTGGTCACAGAGCTTATGGGTCAGAGGGAACAAAACCTAAATTTTCATGGCTGTCAATGTACACATTTACTTCTGCGCTTATTATTCTGGAAGTGCTGGCACTGTCTGTTAAATATGGTACATTGGAACTGATAGGTACTGTGCAAAGCTATTTTGCCCCAATTCCATCATGCTTATGGTTCCAATGTACCATGATTCAGTTGAATTGGCTTCAGTTGTAATGTTTTCAAGAACATTTCAGTTAAGTATGTCTGCCACTGCAGAAAAACATTTGGCTTGCTTTCAGATTGTGTCAAATAAGTACATTATTGTATTTTATTTTAAACTGAAATGATTGGTCCTAGTAATCTGCTTGTTGTAAGAAGTTAACATGCACTATACATGTTAATAGTAAACATAAAGGATCATGTGTACAACCAGCTGTTTATTTCTAGTTATGGCATTGGTACATTGGAACTGCACACCTCTGTACAATGAGTACATACAGTAAGTAGTTACTTAGTTACTGTACTTTGGTGTAGGATGCATACGCATGCATCATAGTAAAGCACTGTTCATTTTATTTTTTTCTTAATATAAAATTGTGATTGTTTGTTTGAGCCCAAATCAGAGGCGGGGGGGGGGGGGCACGGCAGACAATGCAAGAACTGCCTTAACTTGTAATTTTCATGGTTACAATATAAGCTGTATGTATGCATGGTACAGAGCCAGAGGTGTGCAGTTTCAATATTCCATGATAAAGTAACCTATACAGTTCTGCTGCAAAAATTTGTTAAGCCCCCTTGCACTGTCCACAGCAGTTTCCAGGTTTTTTTTCTAGTTATTTTAAAACTGCTTTAACAATCAGTTAATATTGCCATGGATTATAATTACCACTAGGCAGTAGCTGCCACAAAACTAGGCAGCAAGCCTGCTAGCCAAGTAGATGTGTGCCTAGGTAAACCAATAAATCAAGCATGCATGAACAAATGCAGCCAGCAGCACAAAATGTGTCCTCATTAACAGGCCAAACACAGAAAAGTTGGACAAGGAAGTACATGTCATCCCGGCTCATTAATGAGGATAGATTTTGTGCTGCTGGCTGCATTTCTTCATGCCTGATTGATTGGTTTACCTAGGCACACATCTACTTGGATGGCAGGCTGACTGCCTAGTTTGTTGGCAGCTAGTTATATTCCTTGGAAACATTAACTAATTATTATAGCAGGCTCGCTGTTTTTTTTGGCAACTACTGGTAGTGGTTAATGGTAGTTATATTCCCTGGCAACAGTACAGTAACTGAGTATTATGTTATGAGCTTTTTTCCTAAATACGAAAAAACATTGGCTACGGCTGCGATGCTGAAGGCTTAGTAAATTTTACAGCAGAATCTAACTGTATTATAGGTTGTTATTATTATAAGACACACACACACCTCATATTTTTCTGTCTGTGAACAAATTCCTAATTTCAGTAGGAAGCTGGAGCCATACAGCTTGTAGCCAAAGTTACAGCTTATATTTATTGTGTTTGGCAAGAAACCTATACCAGCACTGCGATTTTGAAACAAAATATACTAAGAAGCCAGCAGAAGAATGCCATTTGGTCTATTGGAGCTTGAGCTACTGACCCTGCTCTGCACTCCTCCCATGACCCTGCATTCCCCCTATGCCTATCCCCGCCTCTTTTGAAGTTACCCACTGTAACAAGATCACCTCTCTTCCAGCAGCACATTCAAAGTGTCAGCCGCTCTCTCTGTGAAGAAGCCCTTCCTGACCTCCTTCCTAATCTCCTACCCTGACTGCCCCTTGTGTTACGGTTGTCATTCAATTAAAGTGACCCTCCTTCTCCACCTTATTTATCCCTTTCAAAGTACTTGAAGGTCCCAGTCATGCCTCTCTGTCTCGTCTGCCAGGGAGTATATGTTCAATGCCATCAACCTCTTCTCGTATACCTTACCTTGCTGGCCCACTGTCATCTTTGTAGCCCTCCTCCCGATAATGCCTTCTCCAGTGGGTTAATGTCCTTTTTGAGGTGTGGGCACCAGTACTGAACTCAGTACTTAGATGTGGCATCACCAGTGACCTGTAAGGGCAGTATAGTCTCCTCTTGCCCACTACTGATCCCTCCCCTCCAGCTATGCATCACATCTTGTTTGCCCTTGCTTCTGCTTTCTTGCATTGCATGGAGTGCTCTTCAGGTCACTAGTGAGCATCTCTTCCAAGTCTTTCTCCTCCTCTGGTGTAGATAGCAGGATTCCACTCAGGTGGTACTGTCTTGGGATTCTTGGCTTGAGCATGCAGAACTTTGCATTTCTTAGCCTTGAAGCTAAATTGCCAGATCCTGGACCACCTCCCTAGCTTTCCCAGATCATCATGTAGGTCCTGTATCCCTTCAGCCAACAACCTCATCAGTGATATTATTCTGTCAGCATGGTTCAGTTGGTAGCACATCACCTCTGGACCAGAAGGTCATGGGTTCTCATCCCACACGGGGATTGGACTTGCACCTAAAATGCTGGCATCTGAGTGCAGTATTAGGGGGGTGCTGTACTGCTGGGGTGTGCTGTCCTTTCGATGAGATGTTAAACTGAGGTTCCTTCTACCCTTTCTGGTGCTGCCCTGGAGAATGTCCAGGTGGAAGTAAAAGAACCCATGGCACTCTTTGCAAAGAGTAGGGGACACTCCTGGTGTCCCGGCCAACATTCTCCTTCCCATAAACTGGTTCATGCAATTGTCTAGGCTGTGTGTGTTTGCTGATGTGTGATATAGCCACCACTACACATTCAGTCACTTCACTACCAGTCTAGCATTGTTTGTAAAGTGCTTTGGGATACACTGTGTATGAAAAGCACCATATAAATGATGATTCTTCTTCTTTCTGTGGGGGCGGTCGGCCCCCCCCACACCCCTGAGTGCACTGATGGAAGTTGTGTTTATGCCCAGGAGGTGTGTGGAGGTTAAGGGCCAGGTCCCCACAGAAAGAATATCACTGAACATTGTTGTTTTCATATTGTTGCTTTTAACTGCTGTCACTTGAAGTTATAGAGTTCTTAGTTTTGTAGCAATCAGTGATATTATTATTCTTTCTGTGGGGGCACTCCGGCCCCGACACACTCCGGGTGCTGCACCAATGAAGTTGTGTTTATGCCCAGGGGGTGTGGGGGTGGAGGGCTCCCACAGAAAGACTAATATCATTGATTATTACAAGACATATAAGAACTCTCTAACATACAAACACTAATCACTGATTTGTTTTTTTTCTGGACTTGCCAATCACTAAATATTTTCCTTGTGCATCTATGTGTTGTGTTTCTTGAAATGCTTTGGTGTTATCACGTTGGTGCTGTAAAAGAGTACTAAAATAAGCACAGCAACGGGATGGAGATAATCTCTCTCAGACACACACACCTCCGAAAAGCCCATGCGCTTCTAGGTAATGCTCTCCTCCCTGTTTAGCTCTCCCCGTTCCTGAATTGGAAACTATATCCCCATCCTGGGCAGCCTTAGCTGTGCAGTGTTTGATGAGGGGAGAGAGGGTGGGTACCAGGCTGGCACAAGTCAAGTAGCCTAGTGGCCAATGGCTACTTAAAAGGAAAAAATGGTTTGGTTACCAGATTTTGACAGTTACTGGCAAACCTGGCTATCAGTCAATGAAATGATTTTTGAGCTTTTAAAAAGACTGGCCACAACAAATATTGGTTTGGCAACCAGATTTTGAAAGCTAGTGGCCAAACTTGACCACCTGCTCACAAACTGATTTGTCCAACCCTGTGGAGTACCCCCCCCTCCACAGGACGTAGTTGCTGCTGCTGCTGCTGTCTGGTGTGGCAGATCAGGCTGTCTGATGCATGGAGGGTGCTGGTGCTGGTGCTGATGCTGGAGGGAGGGGGATACCGCTGTTGCTGGAGCTGGGCAGAAAAGGAGGGCTCCCTCAGGCTCTGGCTCTCCTGGTGCAAGTCCTCTAGCCTGCATTGTAACTCATTGATTCATTGCCTCTGGCTCTGTATTGGGCTTTGCTAGTTCTGCACAATGGTCGTCCACTCCTTCAGGTACAGCACCCATTTCATGGGGTTCTCCAGGAGGTTCTCAGTCACTGGCAGCAGCAGACAAGTGGTGGAGAAGTGCAATGCCAGCCTTGGCTTAGGAATGGAGATGCAATGCATGGAGTGATGTCACCATGAAGCAGGAGGTCATGTTTAACTGGGGCTCCCAGCCCCTGCACTACTGATCCATCTTGCAGCAGGAGAGAGTGTCCTCAGAACTTGTGGTAGAAGACACAGTGCTATGACTTTGAAATTTGTAATGGTTTTATTTAGTTTAAACTATTTTAAGATGTAATCTAGATTTTTAGATGGTAATTATGGAAAAGTAGAATTTGTGTATGAGAGGAGTATCCTATAATTATTACTTTGCCCTAAAAGCCTTAAATGTTTCAAAGGCCCAGAAATGGATTGGGGAGATGATAATGATGGGTGCATAGTATGTGGCCCTGTGATGGATTGGGCAGATGGTTACAGGTGCGTAGTATGTCATTTACTTACTGAAAATTATGAATGTGTCCCTCATTACTGGTAAAGTTCCAGAAACCAGAGTTGCTATTGCTCTTCTTTTATGTTATTCTGCTTCTTAAATATTTATTGTTCTGTCACTCTCCCCCAGTAAGCATGCAAGGTAAGATGTCACTTCACTTTATTTAGGTTAGCTTTCACCATAATCACATAAAAAAAAGGCGATACAATAAATATGACATTACACATTATGAATCAAACAAATTGTATTATATTGGCATATATATTTATTGCGATTAAATATTTCCATGTTCAAGTGTGACAGATCCAGTAATCTACTCTGGCTTTTTATCTTATGTCCTGCAAGTAAAAAGAAAAACCATGAAACATTTTGTTTCCATAATTCTAGATAATAGCAAACAAAACATTACCCAAAATAATAACTCTAAATCTGACTACAATACAGGCATCTTAAGATGGAGAGTTAGAGTATCAATGCCCTATAAGTGACGAGCAGACCCTTCTCCTTGGGTATTTATTAGACAAGTGCTACAAGCATTGTATAATAAGTGGCATCATCTTTGACACACACACACACACACACACACACACACACACACACAGTCTTCAGAATGTTTCTAGTGTCCGTTATTACTGTGACATGTTAAGCAGCTTTTGTGCCTGCTTTTTCAAACTATGGCATTCAGTCCCACTGCTCACTAGATAGATGTAAATTGAAAAAAAAAGGTACTCATTACCACCTGGGTGGCCATTTTGTGTCAGGTTAACAATGGATAGTTCAGACTTCATACGGAACTATTGGAGGTAATGAGTTACGGTTGTGATTCTGTAAGACAGGAGTGTCCAGCCTTTTCAGGGTCATGAGCCTCATGTAAATTTCTGAATCAGATGTGAGCCCTAACATGTGGCCTGTACCATCCCCAACATGTGGCCCTTGTCATACCCATATTTTGCCATATTTCAGAGTTAAAATAATAACAGTCATAAACAGTCAGTCATAATTTATTAAGTTACAGTATTTAAAATAGTTGCAATTTTAAAATAATTATTTGGAACAACTCTGGAGTGTTTTGCAAGCTTCATAAAAGTATGCTGTTGAGCACTCGGCACTTCCTGTACTGCTCTTTTAATGTTAAGTAACTTGTATTTACCTACACTGTCATAGGCTCTTGCTAAGGTGCAGTTGGGTGAATGATTTGGAAGGGGATGGAAGGAGCCAGGGGAATACAACACTTGCTGTGTCTTGCTCTCAGCGTCTCTCTCCCTGCAGTGGGTTGTCTCCATTCATGTCATGCTGTCACTGTGTCGGTCTCTTGGGAAGCTTCAAGCTGCTGTGTAGCATACAGGATGCTCCCTTCAAGACCTGTGCCACAACAGAGGTTGGTAAGCTAAACACGGGAGTAAAGTCTGCCATGAACTGGATTACAAACTTGCTCTGTCTGAACAGAAACACATGACTGTGATGATGCACTGCTTGCTGCCTTGCCTGAAATACTGTAGACTCCAGGGACACTACAAGTATCTTCCCTCTCAATTCTGCTGAAGAAAGAGATGTTGCCAGCAGACATTGAGTCAGTGATCCAATGGTCCTTGTATGGTGACTGCCGTGTGTGCACAGCTGTGTTATCAAAGGTTGCTGATGGGAAGTCTAATTGCTGGTGTAATGGCAAAAGAAGTGCAACTAAACCCACAAAAATGGTGGGAGCCATCCTACATGGACTAATGCCCTATGCTAGTCATAAAATCCAATCTCTCATTTGTTTCCCCAGGTCAGAAACACAGGGATTGAACATTCTGGAAAATCCCACAAACCATTTTGCATTCAGGTGCTCAGAAACGCTGTGCTGCAAAGGAGAAGCAAGAAAAACTGGATGCTGTCCTGGCAAAGACTCCTTGACTGAACCAATTTTTTGTGATCAACTCGTCTGCACCATCTGTCACCTCATCTGTTTCTCTCTTGACAAGTGCGCATGGTTGCAACTCTGAAACATCACATGAGTGACCTGACACCAGATCCGATATTGAAAAGGTTGATCAAGGTGCTATGGTTGAGACAGCTGCTTCTACAGATGAAACTGGTGATGCATTGTCTTTGTCTCTGGAGTCTACCAGCAATTCAACCCAGGCAAGAAGCGATCCTGAATGTCACTCGACAGATCCTGCAAAGTGGTTCCCAGTAAGTTCTGCTACTGTGAATTTCTGGATTGAGTAAGGACCAGACACTTGCCAGAATAAGTGCGAATCTGACAGTTACTTAAAGTCAAAGAAGTACTACAACCCTACACAGAACCAACCAAAGGGGCATTTCCATTTCTTAAAAAATCACATGTTCTATGCCCGGCGGCCAAACAGTGAGATGCATCTGTGGAAGTGGTTGCTGTATAGTCCTTCAAAGGGGTCCATCTATTGTTTCTTCTTCACACTGATGGTGAGTTGAAAGGACCAGTTTTCACAAGTTGAGGGTTTAAGTGACTGGAAAAAGGCAGATGAGAGAATCCGCATGCGTGAAGAAAGTGCAGAGCACAGAGAGTGCATTCTCAAGGTATGCAGCCATCGCAAAGAATACTGCCATTTGGACTGCAGCTTGGAGAAGCAGTATCAGGAGAGGAAGAAATACTGGCATGATGTATTACACCAGGTAGTTGCTGTTGTGACACTGTTGGCGGAGAGAGGACTGGCCCTCCGAAGAGATGATGAATTACTTGGATCGCAACATAATGGCAACTTTCTCGGCTGCCTGGAATTAATGGCACCGTTTGACCCTTTCTGGCTAGACATATAGACAAATTTGGTAATGCTGGTCGGGGAAAGTCAGCTTACTTGTCCTCCACTATTTTCGAAGAATTCATGCAAATCATGGTGAAGCATGTCCGAGGAACAATTGTGAAAGAAATTGCAACAGCCAAGTACTTTTTAATATCTGTCAATTCAACGCCAGATTTAACCCATGTTGACCAGCTGACTGTGATTGCCTGGTATGTGCTAAATGGCACACCAATTGAGCAGTTCTTGACTTTCCTGCAAATCAGCAGTCATATGGCTGAAGAACTTGCAAATACTCTGCTACAGTACTTGCAGGCTGAATCGATTGATTTTCTGGATTGCCATGGCCAGTCTTACAACAATGCAAATAACATTGCTGGATGGTACCGGTGCACCCCTTCAGATCGACACCCCAACAGTGAAACACAAAAAAAGACGATTACGGCGACATTCACTGTAATGGTGCTTTTTGGGTGCTTCGGTTTCCGCCAGTGTTCCACCCCCTGGACCAACTCCAATCTGGAGTTGAGAATCCTAAAGTCTGGGGGGTGTGGGGGGCACAGCACCCCACAGAAAATACTTGCTGCATGGGGGGCACAATACCGACATCGGTATTGTACTGTCGCTGTGGGGGAGGTTGGCATTTTCAGTGTCGACCTCCCTTGGTGCTTCCGGATGGTACACTGGCATGCAAGTGCATCTCAAAAAAGTGAACCCTCTTGCTTTATTTCTGCCTTGTGCTGCACATTCTCTGAACCTAGTTGATTCTAATGCTGTCAATTGCTGCTTTGAGGCAGTCAGCTTCTTTGGCTTTCTCCAGAAACTGTACACATTTTTCTCTGCATCTACTCACTGTTGGTCAGTTTTGATAAAACCCTTGAAAGAGAAAGGTGGAGGACTGACAGTGAAGTCACCGTCTGACACACGGTGGTCTGCAGGTTCTGATGCAATGAAGGTGCTCGTTGATGGCTACATAGACATCAAAGCTGCCCTGGAGGAAATGTCTGATGACCAATTGCAGAATGACACTACAAGATATGAGGCAGATTCCTTGTCCCAAAATATGGTGCTACTGCAATCTGCATTTTTGTGAGACTTGTGAAATACAATTCTTACCAGATTTAAAGCAACAAGCAAATCTTTGCAGAATACCAAAATTGATTTGAAATTAGCAGTTGAACTACTGACCTCTCTAGGAAACTTTGTGAATGCATTACATGATCGTTTTGATACATTTGAAACTTGAACGCAAGAACTATCGGGCACATTGCATTACAGAAGTGATCACTCAAGGAAGAGAAAGAGAAACACTCAGTACGATGACTTGCAGTCTAAGGGAGTTGTTTTAAATGGCAGAGAGAAATTCAGGACTGAGACTTATTTGGTTATAATTGATCGCCTCATCATGGCCTTAAACAAAAGGATTTCAGTCTACCAAACTGTCTATGACCACTTTAAAGTCATAGTGGACTTCAACATGTTAACAGATGAAATTAATCTTGAGACTCAGAAACTAGCTGAAACATGCCCATCAGACTTGTCTGTGGAGGTCTTCCCTGGTGAAGTGGCAAAATTCATCAGCTTTACAAAGGCAAGAGGTTGTGATCTGCCACTCTCTTAGGCAACACTACTGCATAATGAAGAACTTCAGGAGACCTTTCCAAATGTTTCTGTAGCTCTTTGCATCTACCTGTCGCTGATGGTGACTAACTGTTCAGGTGAATGCTCCTTCAGCAAGATGGCCCTCATCAAAAACAAACTTTGATCTATGATACGAGATGATTGTTTGAGTGCACTCACACTCTTAAGTATTGAAAGTGATCTACTCTGACAAATTGACTTTAATGTGCTAATTGATAAGTTTGACACTGCTAAGTCATGGAAATGTCAAGTAAACCTTGCATAAATTGTGCTGTTCCATTTTCTTTTGGCTTTAGTTCTCTATAGAAAGGAGTAATGTACACCTGGGGAAAAGACCAAGGGTTCATAAGCATCCTGGGGATTGTGGCCTCTGGAAGGTAATGTCCTGTATCTGGGACGTGTGTGGTGCATTTGTTTTTGTTTTGTTTTATCTGCCTGTGAGACCTCCTGCTTCATGTCCCTTGGAAGCACCCCACACCTTTGACATGGATGGTGCAGTACACCTAACTCTCCTCCAGGAGCCCCAGAACTTGCCACAGAACATCTAATACCCCAGAGCTTCACAGTACAGTGATGCTCATGTGGTGACTAGTATTGTTCACACCAGCTGCAGCTGTAGACTTAAGGCCAGACAGTTTCCCACATCCCCCTGACTCCAGGGGGAAACAATATTCCACCAGAAGTGGTCCAGTGTACAGGCTTTAGTGAGTCTTTTTAAAAGACCCCAACTAACTCAGAACTGGAGAGAGAATCCCATAGATCTGGATATTTCTGTCTAATTATATGGACATCCATAGACATCCTAGAGCATCCCCAGCTATGTGTCCCCAATCTTTATCCATGATAACTCCATCTGCAGTGTGTCTGTCCATGATCATGGTCGGAAGTATCTATGGTGGATGAAAAATGCACAAATTCCTGGTAAAAACACAGTCAAGGGACTGAACAGGATAACAAAATCCATTTTAAATTTTGTAAATACGAGATTTTAACGAAATGAAATGCTAAATATTTGTGTCAGTTAGATTAGCATGTTGATAATGGTTTTCACTGTTTGCATATGTCACATCACATTGTCTTTGTGTTGTGTTTAATAAACAATGTCTTAATACCATTAGTATTTCCATAATTTAAATTGCCTATGGAAAATATTCCAACATATTTCTGGTTGTTTTGCCTAATTTTTTCAACAGGTCTGTTTAGGTAATTTTTCTTGGTTAAGATAATTGTAGTCTGCTTAACCAGTAGAGGAGGTACCAACACAAGTGAGGTGAGAGGTTATTAGATTGAAAGACACAGATATCTTTATTTTCATTTTGCCTTTTTTTAGGTTATAAGGCAGGGTGAGCAGATCAGGAAATGTAAACAAATACATTTTGCTGTCGTAACACCAGTATGGTGGGCAGTCAATTTCTCACTCTTTAAAACAAAAAAGGGATGTGACTAAAACTATCAGCTGCATCAACAGTCCCTATAGAATGTGAGCAATCAGTTTATTTGTTTTTTTTTTACACTTGGAGGCCTAAGGGGTTTCAGTGTCCCTTTAATAGCTGGTAAGGCAATTGTTTGGAAGACCTAACAAGCATTTTATCTTCAATAAAAGCCTCCAAACTCACCACAGAGCATCATGGACCCCATACCCCTACCTTCATATGTCACATGACAGGGTGAGTACAATAGAGTGTTGTATCTGTGAATAACGGGGGTTGTCTCCCCATATTGTGGTTGTTAAGGTTAATAAACTAAAACTATAATGAACAATATGCTCAGAAAATGTGGCTCAAAATAAAAAAAAATGGTATGAAAAGTTAGGTGTTTTACATGGCCACCTGGGAGTTTTACATGGCCATCTGAGTTGTGAGTGTCCCAGGCCCCCCCTAAGGCTTGATCTGGCCCTGGGTAGAGGGGATTTAGATAGACTTTTTGTGATTTAAGATGTATGGTGGAACTTATGATGAGCTATGTACATCTCAGTCAACATCTATATTAAGTCAATAAACTCAAGAGTTTTCTCAGTGTGGTGTACATAGTTGGGGGTGTTGTCACTGTACTGTTTGTTATGTTTCACACATATATAATGTCAAAAAGCTGAAACTTTAATAAAGTACATTTAATTTAAAACAAGAGACAGAAATATAGAATTTGTTGACAGAAAAGGTGGGCCCCCTCTCCTCTATAATTGGGGATGCTGGCTTTCACCTATCATGCATTGACCCAGGCTTCTTTAGATAAATAGGCTTTCCCTAAATAGGTTCAAATCATCAATTCTGTGTAAAAATCTCTTGTGCTTTAGGGACATGTATGGACTGCCACAACAGATGTCCATAGATATTTGCAGATAAGACCAACAACCTCATCCTCAAAATAGATAGGGACCTGACTCCACTAGAAAAATTCTTATACTGGGCAGCCATCATGGCTGGTAGAAGTGGGCCAGTGTCTTCAGCCTATAAGATCCTGCTAGGGGAAGGCAACCCAGACCTTGACAGCCTCAGGGCTAAGTGGAAAGCAGAAGATGGGTTTCCCATTCCTGAAGATGAGTGGAGAAAGATGTGAGAGAGGGTCTGGAGGGCAACAGCATCACTGGAATAGAGGGAATTTAAATGGAAGTGTATGACACAGTTCTTTCACACACCTACAATAACCAAACACTTCAAAACAGGCAATTCTGATTTGTGTTGGAGAGAGAGTGTGGGCAGACTGCTTTGCACTTCCTTATCTTCTGGGTCTTCCTGGTGATTGAGGGCTTTTTGTCTAGGATTCAGGAGGAACTCAGCAAGGTATGGTAGGCTCAGATCCTCTTAGACTTCAAAATCATGATCTTGGGGTTCAGGGTAGTGGATCTGGGGAACCACAAACAACAAGGATTACTAAGGATCCTGTGCTCCTAGCAGCACAGGAAGAGATCACAGCCAACTGGCTACAGGCAACCCGCTCTCCTTTGAGTCCTGGGTCACCAGTGTTGAAAACATCAAAAGAATGGAAGAGCTGACAATTAAACTGAGGCTCACCATAGAGAAACATGTGGAATTATGGGCAAGATAGGACTCACAAAACACACCCACCCTGGCAGACGGGAAGGGGGGGTTGAAGGTTAGGGGGTCCAGATCCTGAAGCTAAACATGGGATTCTAGAAGCACGGGTAATAGAATGTAACCCACCCATTGTCCCTGCAGCAAGATGTCATCTGTATAACACTCAAGACAGTAGGATAGCAGTTCCCACTGAGTTTACAGCCATGTTTGGTTTGAAAAAGGTTGATTTGCCATCTAGAATGGTGAGAAGCTTGTCTGATGGATTTAAGGCAAGAGAAGAACTATGTTCAATATAGCATTACAGACTTCACATTCTTTTAAGAGGGATGTCCCCTACTCGAATGAGTGATTGCATGTCTGTCACTCTATCAGGAGGAAGTAGGCTGTTGGTTAACTAGGATCTGCAGCTTATCCATTAGGTAGGGAAATGGGCAGACTAGGTGGGCCAAGCGGACCTTATCTGCCATCAAATTCTATGTTTCTTTAATTCCTTATGGAGGCATACACTGTTTCATGAATTTTAAGATCTTTGACCTCTGTAATGACACTTTACTTTCAATAAAGCTGAGTTAAAAAAAAGGACCACTTAGCCCACCCAGTCTGCTCAGATGGTTCCTGGATAGTCTACTTCCAGAGACCCTAACTGGTCTCCAACAACCCTTCTGCCCCCCTTCCTATTCATTAATATTCCCTGATGTCTATCCCACATGTGCTTGAAGCCTCTTACTGTTTTCTCCTTTACCACTTCCGCTGGCTATGCATTCCAGGCATCTATCATTCTTTAGTGAAGTAGCACTTTCTCACATTCCTCTTTAAGTCCCCCCCCTTCTGTTTCATGGAATGCCCTCTAGTCCTGGTTCTCGTCCTCCTTTGAAAGAGACTCCTCTGCTGCACCCTGTTCAACCTTGTGAAGTATCTGTAGGTATCCATTATGTTCCCTCTCACTCACCTCTTTGCCAAGGTGTTCATGTTGAGATCCCCCTGTTTTTTCTCACAGAGATTTTGGCGCAACCACTGCACCATTTTAGTTGCCCTCTTCTGGATTGCCAGTACCCTGTCTATGTCCTTTCTGAGATGCGGTATCCAGAACTGGGCTCAATCAGAGGAGTGCAGAACATAAAATTATGCCCTCGGAATGCCCATGGAATTACCATTCCGATTCCATGGAATTTTATGGAATTCACAAGAAAATTTGGTGGAATTTCACTAAATTTTAAATTTCAGTTATTTTGCTCTAATTTTAAAACTATGCATCCAATTGACAACAAATTGGTACATAGATAGCTTACATAAGTGTACCAAATTTCCAGATCATAGGTTGAAAGGGGGTGGAGTTATGGGAGGACAAACATTTAATAAAACTGTAATTTTCATTTATTTTGATCTAATTTAAACATTTCTAATCTAAATTTCTCCACAGTTTCAGGATTTAGATAAATTTTCAACATGAGTATGTGCACCATGTTTTAACTCTCATGCTTCAACTGGGGCTGAGTTATAGGTAGCCACTAGTTTGCCAAAATTTAGATTTCTGTTATTTTAGTATAATTTTGATAGTAATCATTAGAAACATAGAATCTGACCGGAGATTAGGACTGCTTGGCCCACCTAGTCTGCCCATTTTCCTACCTAACAGATAAGCTGCAGATCCTAGTTAACCAACAGCTTGAAATGTTATAACATTTTACAGGTATACAAGTTGCCACTATATATATATATATATATATATATATATATATATATATATATATATATATATATATATTATAGTGGCACGGTCGCATCTACTATAGTTAGGGTTCAGCGGTCACTTACATACTAAAGTCAAAATTGTGGGCATTAGTAACTTTTCACCCATTTAATGGATTTGCCTGAAAATTGGTACGCACAGTGGGGCATGGTGGATCTCTTGATTTCCCAAATTGTGTTTCAGTTGGACTTGCGGTCTTTGCATATGAAAGCGCTGAAAAATGCAAAATTATCTGTTTTTGGAGGTAGCTTTTGGGATTTTGGACTTGGCTCTGCACGGCTGTTGTGCGGCATGCTACTCTGTGAGATGGCTTGTTTGAAAGAGCGTTGGTGGTCGAACATGCCATTTTTTTGTTTGGTGAAAAAATATTAAGGCATTCAAAAGTTATGGTACTTTTAAATTCCCATTATAAGTCAATGGGAAAATGTATATGTATGTTTTACGACAAAGAATAGAGTTCTGGCCATCTGGTCCCACCTGGCGATCAAAGAATTTGCAGCCTCACGGTTCAAGAATCTTTGTCCTGGAGGATTTTTCAAATTCTTTGATCGCAAGGTCCGCCATCTTGCTTTCAGTTTTCTGATCAGAAAAACACAAATATCTCGGCTCAGGGGTCACTTCTGAAGTAAAACTTGGATGGGTTTTACTCAGGGGACTCTGATCTATCGAGCCATGGTTTTGGTTTTATCCAAATTGGTCCAAAAATAGAGCTTTGAGCCTTTGAAATCTTTGTTTGTGGCTTGCTAATGATCTTTGATTGTGAGCCTGCAAAATCTTTGATCCGGAGATTCTTTGATCACAATCGCGCATCACGAGCGAGGGACGAGATGGCCAGATTTCTAAATTGATTTCTGTAGCCCAGGGGTGACCTAGAAAGTTATACAAGGGTGGATTTTGCTCAGGGAGCTTCATTCTACCCCATGTGAATAAAAAAAACATAAGTTTTCATTATTCCTGGTAGTCTACTGGCCCCCTCCCCCGATCATGATAATATACATAAAGAACTCTGTATCCCTGGTAGTCTAGTGGCCCCCCAATGTGTATTTTATTAATATCTCATTATTTTATCCCTGGTAGTCTAGTGCCCCCAATCTGTATATAATTATTATTATTTATGTCCCTGGTAGTCTAGCAGCCCCCCATCACAATGGAAAAGATAAGCATTTGCTATTTCCTGGTAGTCTAGTGGCCCCCCCCCCGCCCAGCCATGCCAGCCCAAACAGCACCCTCCCACCCTTCCCCAGCTGGTAACTGACACAGCTCATCTTCACCTCCACAGCCAGCCACTGACTGTGTGTATTATGAGCACAAATTCCAAGAGGCGCTCCCACCAACTTGCGCAACTTTCTACTTTTCTATTCTTTCTTAAAAAGCAAGGAAATTCTATGCAAAAAACTTTTTTAATGCATCAGTTAGGGTTCTTCTGCAGTGAACAAAGTGAGGAAATTTGATTTACAGCTCATCTCTTGCACCCCACCCCCACCCTGCCCCCCACCAACAGGCATCTGGGTGTGCTAGGGTCATTGGCCCAACTCTCACCCCATCCCATGTAAACAAGCTGAGGTGGTGCAGTGTAGGAGAATGGGGTGAGAGTTAGGCTGATGACTCAACGACACCCTGATGCCTGTTGGCAGGGTGGGGTGCAAGGGGTGGAAACCCTAAAATTGAATTTCCTCACTTTTTTCTCTGTAGAAGAACCCTAACTGATGCATTAACAAAGTTTGTTGCATAGAATATATATACACACACACACACACACACACATATATATATATATATATATATAAACACACACACACACTACCGGTCAAAAGTTTTAGAACACCCCCATTTTACCAGTTTTTATTGAAATTTATGCAGGTTAATGTCTCAATGTACTCTGAAATTAAAGCATAGAACAAATAAACAATTGGAGATAAAAAAGAAATCATAGAATCATTTTGTTTAACAAAATTTAATCTAAATTTTTGACTCATCAAAGTAGCCACCTTTTGCAGATATACTGTAACTGCCGAACACACTCGTGGCATTCTTCCTACAATGGACATCAAATATTGTTTGGGAAGTTCTTCCCAACACTGTTGCAGAAGTTCCCACAAATGTGTTGCACTTGTAGGTTGCTTTGCTTTCACCCTTCTGTCCAGTTCATCCCAAACCAGCTTGATGGGGTTTAAGTCTGGAGACTGTGCTGGCCATTCCATGATTTGAAGCCTACCATCTTGTTCTTTTCCTTTAAGGTAGTTCTGACATAGCCTGGAGGTATGTTTTGGGTCATTATCTTGCTGTAGGATGAACCCCTGACCAACTAGGTGTAGACCAGAGGGTACTGCATGGCACTGCAAAATGCTGTGGTAGCCCTTTTGGTTCAGGATGCCAGTCACGCTGTGCTGTTGTCCTGTGAGCCACCTATCATGCAAGCTGTTGACTCTCGGAAACTTGTCTTCTGATTCTGTTGTGGCTTTGGGTCTGCCAGACCTCTTCCTGTCAGAGTTTCCTCCAGTTTCCAAATGCCTTTTGATGGTGTAGGAAACTGTACTCACTGACACCTTGGCTTTCTTTGCAATTTCTCTAAAGCAGTTTTTGCTAACGTAAACTTTTTTTTAACCTCTAGCGGTTTACTGCTTACCTTTGTACCATTTCAGGTTATTCACTGGACTGGAATTGCTTAAATTTCAATAAAAGCTGGAAAAATGGGGGTGTTCTAAAACTTTGACCGTAGTGTATATATATATATATATATATATATATATATATATATATATATACATCAATTCAGATTTCTAGCATCAAATGGAAATGAGCTATAGCCTGCCAAACATGTTGCCAACATTTAAATTTCAGTTATTTCCCTCTAAGTTTAGATCAACATATCCACAGTTAACCAGATTTGAAACATTTAAACAAATATTCCACATGGTAATTTCTGACAACGTTCATATCTACAGCGTTAAATGCGACTGAATTAAAAGTAGACACATATTCACAATATTTTAGAATAAAATTCTGCAAGAATGTAAACTGTAAATTTATAAACCCCTAAAACTTAAAAACTAGAGAATACAATTCCGTTAAATTTGGCAGGTTCTTAGACCTTACAAGAAGACTGTGTGTGTAAGTTTTATTAATTGTTTACCTCCCAAAATTGCAAATTAACATCTTTACTTAAAGTCAAATTCTTTGAGTCTTTGTGAAAGCTGTGAAATTTCATGAAAATTCTACAAAATTGAAATCTGCTAATTTCACTCAGCCTTATCAGGGGATTCTAATTAATGGATAGGGGCTTGAGAGGCAGGTAATATGGGGGGTCACTAGGTTCAAGAGTATGATGCATAGTTTCACCAAGAAATGGACAGCGGAGCTAGGTAGCACATGAGTGGTAGACCCCCGGTTTGGAGCAAGAAAGCACAATGTCAACAATTCCAACCAGAATGCAGGATTTACAGTATAAGGATCACAGCCAGTAAATTGATGATCCAGGAAGCCTGATGTACATGCAAGTCTGGGATGTAGAGAAACTCAAAAAGATATATTGGTGGGAGACAATGTCTGGGGCACAGGAAGGAAGAATTCTGGCTATTGCAAAAGGATAATTTATAGGAAAATGAGTAGGTGACTCTCATTTTAAGGGGTTCGTCACTGTAAAGAACAAAGAGGATATCAGTGGGATCAATAGTTCTACTGAGTCAATCTGGCTATGCTTAGAGAGGCCAAATGGTCACTGAGAGAGTAACTGCAGGACTGCAAAAAGCTCTGCCCAGCTTATCAAATGAAGTAGTGATATGTGCATTGTGAATGTTAAATTCAACAAAAAGGATTCTGGATGATTCTTCTATATGCTACCATAAATATTTAAGAAAATGTTATCAATATTTTTTAAATTTTTTTTTCACTGTAAATTTAAAACTGCTAAACCAATTTATCTAGTTGCGTTAGACACCAGGACCCACATCCAATATGCCTGTAAAATATTAAGTCTATGCCTGCAAGAGCAGAGAAGTTACAAACATCTACATTTTTGAGAGTTTTCACAAAATTTTGCAAATATTTACATAGTAAACCTTTGAACCCATGTAACTTAAAAATCTCTAATCCAATTCTCTCCATATTTAGAAGATTCTGTAACAATTACAAAAAGGTTATTCATGGTTATTTGCATGTATCTAGCTCCAAAGGTGCCTGAGTTATATGCAGATAAATTATTTATGAAAGTTCCTGCAAAAAATTAAATGACAGATTTTAAGCATGTATAATTTTGAGATGATGCATCCTAATGTTATGAAATTTAGCACATTGTCAGAACACCTACCATCAGGGAATCATGCCAGATTTATGATAACTGGACCAATAGACAGCTGAGGTATATGCAGATACAAATGTTCATGACATTTCCCACAAAAAATAAAATGACAGATTTTGAGCACCTATAATCTTGAAACAATCCATCCTAATGTCAAGAAATGTGGCATATTGTAAGAACACCTATAATCAAGTAGTCATGCCAAATTTAAGATCTTTGACCCTATAGATGGTTGAAGTATATGCAGATAAAAAGTTTCATGAATTTTTCCACAAAAAAATAAAATGACAGATTTTGAGCACCCATACATTTGCAATAACCTGTTCTAATTGCATGATATTTAGTACATCATTAAAACTACTCCCAGACATTAAGTATGCCAAATCTCAAAGCTTTAGCTGAATAGATGGTCAAGTTATGACCAAATTAATACATTTTAAAAATTCCATAACATTTCAATGAAATTCTGGAGAATTTCACAGGATTTTGTGAAATTTCAATGAAATTCCAATAATTCAAAATGTTCTTATTCCACACAGCTCTAGACACAATACTCTGAGTAGAGTCTCCCTAGAAAGTGATACAGTGGCAACATCACCTCCCTCCTGCTGGCGATATCTCTCCCAATGCATCCCATCATCACACTGGCCCTACCCACTGCTTTGTCACTCTGCCACACCTTTCCCTCTAGGGGTGTGTATTTGAGGTGATCAAGCATATTTCCTGATATTTTTTCTATCCAGTTATTATTTAGGCTGTATGAATCTATTGCCAGTCTTCTGATCAAGTTTAAGTTTTAAATCCCTAAAATATATTAACACATTTTTGCTTAAAATATCTCTTACTAGTTTTATAGATCCATCTGGCCATCAGGGATCAAGCATTGTTTTATTATTGTTTATTAGCAATGGATTTCCACACAGCCCCTAACTTGGAAATATTTTATTGTTGTACCTGTGAGATGTAACAATTCAATACACGTTTTCCTAGCTGTACATATTAGTTAGGCTACTTTTGAGCTTTTCAGGGACTTCAATAATATATCTTCCTTTTTAAAATAAATTTTCATTCAAAGAGTTTTAAAAAGTATAAAGATGACAGTACACAAAACCGTAAGCTTTACAGTAAGCTGGAACATTATGTAGATAAATTAATAGATATTTTTAGGAGATGTAGATTTTCTTAGTTTCCAGTGGACCCTCAAGAATGGGGGAAAAAGTATCTAGTGTTTGGAAATAGTCAGGTACCACAAGTAATCAATGAATAAAGATATACCTGATTACAGGTGGTCTATATGGCATAGGAGACATTAATGTTTAAGGGAAAACAAAGTGTGTTACATAACAAGAAATCATTAGGAAAGTACATTCTGATAAAAACAAATATAAATACATTTAGTGCATCCATTATGCTTTCATAACTGGCCAGTTATGGAACAAAATCCAGATTAGCCGCCGTTTGAAACAACACACACACTGGTGCAAGAATTCCTCACCCCATTCATGATGGCCATGTATACTGAATGTTAAGATTTCCATTCTGCATATTGCATTTACCACTGAAAACCAGGCATCCCTAGAAGGAATTCTGTCTGTTAACCACACATGTGTATAATTACCTTCTTGGCAGCCCCAATTAGATGCAACAAAAGTTTTAAGGTTAAGTTAAGGTTTAAGGGGAGGAGGGGAGGGTGGCCCTACAGGGGGACCTGGAGGCTCTGGAAAGATGGTCTAGAAAGTGTAAGCTGAGGTTCAATGCAGGAAATGCAAGGTACTCCACCTGGGGGCCAGAAACCCAGGCCAAGTGTACACCCTGGGAGGGGAATGCTACAAGTCTCGATGGCTGAGAGGGACCTGGGGTTGGTGGTGGATGTCAAGATGAACAACTCTGAGACTTGTAGGAGGGCAGCAGCCAAGGCCAACAGGATGCTGGGATGCATCGCTAGGGGGATCACCTCCAGAAGGAGGGAAGTGATACTCCCTCTGTATAACTGCTTGGTGAGGCCGCACCTTGAATACTGAGTGCAGTTTTGGAGGCCACACTTAAAGAGGGACATTAACCTCCTGGAGAGGGTCCAGAGGAGGGCAACCAAAATGATTTGGGGCTTGGGGGACAGGACCTATGAGGAGAGGCTCGAAGAGCTAAATATGTACACATTGGAAGAGAGAAGGGATGGGGGGACATGATAGAGGTCTTCAGGTACATGAAGAGGGTAAATAGGGGAGGAACAGTCAGGGTGCTTCGAAGAAAGGAGGAGGGGGCCACTAGAAGGCATGGGTGGAAGCTGGAATGGGGAGATTCAGGGGAGAAAGGAGGAGGTGCTACTTCACTGAGAGGGTGGTGGAGCCATGGAATGCACTGCCTAGGGGGCTGGTGGAGGCAGAGACAGTTGAGGGGTTCAAGAGGGGGTGGGACAGGTACAGGGGAAGGGTTCTGGAAGCAAAATCCAACGCAGCAAGAATATCCAGAACTGGGAAGGGAGAAGCCAGAGAAGGCGAGGGAGACAGCATGGTCAGCACCCAGGGTGGGGGCTGACCAAACGAGCAGACACGAAAGACCATTAGGCCTATTCTGCTGGCATTTTAGTATGTTAGTATGTAAGTCTCCCATTGATAGTCTTTCCAGTTGCCTCAAAATATGAAAACTGAGAAGAATAAAGACAGAAAAGACCATGAGCTTGATTTTCAAAGGATGAACTGTGATGCAAGGTGCCCCTGCCCAAGGTGTATGACACAAGTGTCACCTTGAATGATAGTTTATGGATATTTCAGATTTTCTAACACCAACTGTGCAAAATCAGGATGCCGTGTGGTAATGCCCCCCCCACACCACCCTTGTGTCAAAAGTGCCTCTGCTCTAGGTCACAAAGGTGGATGCACCACAGTGGGGCTGCACCATTCCCATATTTGGGATTCTATAAGCCCTGCCATGGCTGCAACAAGGGGATTATGTTAGACCAGCAAGGAGGTGGTCTAAGGGCCCTGTACCACTGTTTGGCAGGGCAGTAAGTGAGTGAGCTGTGGGATTAAGAAGGTGGAGAATGGGGGCTGTTGGGGCAGTGATGGTGCCGTAGGGCACAAGGGAGGCATGGTGGCAGTTACAGGGAATGGAAGAGGCACCTGGTAGAGCTGCCAAATGACTTATCTGACAGACACTGGGATGAGGTGGGGGAGTTGGCATGGCAAGACTATTATGATATGGCTCCAGGTGGAAGCTGCCCTGGCACCTGCCTCACATAACCCACAGTCAGAGCAAATTGCAGTGATCAAAGGGGTCTGTGAAAATCAAGCCCCATATAGTATGTTCTTCAAGGTCTGTCCTGAAACCCTACAATGTAATACTTTCTAATAATGCCTTTAAAGGTGTCCCAGTGTGTCTTAAACCCATCTATAGTCCCAGCAATTACCACATTGTTCATCAGACTATTCCACCCATCCACTACTTGTTGTGTGACAGAATACTTCCTAACAAACATCCTTTTAAAAATCCCCTCCCTTCCAGCTTAACATTGTGCCCCTGGTGGATGAACTGTTCCTTGTCTTAAGAGACCCTGCTGAGTTCACCCTGTTTACCCCTACAAGTATTTGAATGTTTTCATCCAACCCCTCTCTTGCTTCTCTCCTCCAGAAAGCATATATTAAGACTCTCCAGTCTCTCTTCATAGAACCTACCCCACCACTTTTGGATCATTTTAATTGCCTTTCTCTGTATGGTTTCTAACTTCTGTCTGTCCTTCAACAGACATGGGTTCCAGAACTGCACACAAGACTCTAGGAGTGGTTGAATCAGTAACTTGTATGAAGCAGTATCACCTCCCTTCTGCAGCTGGTAAAGCCCTCCTTATACATCCTAACATCTTATTTTCCTTTCCATATATTTTACTGCATTGGGAAGAGTTTTTTTAGACTATTGCTAATTATCACCCAAGTCCCTTTACTCCTTTGAGGGTTCCACCCTTACTCCATTTATGCAGTAATCCATATGCAGATTTCTTTTGCTATTACATTGATTGGCATTTCTTGGAGGGAATAATCCAAGATAACAATGTGGAGGAAGTCATGTTAAGCAGCTCCAGAGTGCCTTAGATATAAAACTTTAACAAATCTCTTATAAAGTCAAAAAAGCAAAAGAAAAGACAGAGCTCATCAGTGGAAGCTGATATGCCAATTAAACAAGCATTTGTCAATGCCGAATGTTTTCTTGCATGGTGTATGTGGCAGGGATGTATTAAAGTTAAGAGCCTGCATTCGCAAACTGCAATGTAGCCTCATAACTTTGTTGTTTTTTTAATATTTTTATGCCACATTTTCAACATAGCCTTTTTATGACCCCACCTCATGAACAGTGGTGGTGACAATTTTCATCTCCTGCCCAAAAGGTGATGATGAGCAGCGACCATGAAATCATTGGGACAGAGTTACCTATTATCACTTGCATGGTTCATGAGGTGGTGTCCCAAAAAAAGGTATGTTGAACATTTTGGGCAAAAATATTGAAAAATGCCCAAGTTATGCTACTAAGTTCAAAACCACATTGAAATATATTGAGCCGTATACCCAATTTCCTCAGTTTGTGGTCCGGCACTGAAGAATGAAGTGGTCTCTGCAGTGTGGAGAAGATCCCCACTGGGTAAGTAAGGGCTTGGGGAGGGGTGGGATGGTGGGTATTGAGTTGGAAGATCAGGTGGGGGCACTAATGGCACAATAGACAACAACAGATGGTTTTCTGTTTTACAGGATTAAAAAAAAAAATGACAAGTAATGGTTTTCTGTATTGCAGGTGATGACACTGGGGGATTGGGCACCCCCAACTGTCACTGTTATGTTTATTGGGGGGTACTGAAAGGGAGGGTTGAGTGGGGGGACAGCTATAAAAGAAAAAAAGAAACAGGACAGGGAACAGAGGATTGGGGGTGGGACAGCACACAGAGGTAGGGAGCAGGAGGTTTTAGCTATGGCAAGGAAACATAAAAATCCTCTCCATTTAATTAGCAATATGCTAACTGGCCACTTTTTTCATCTTATGAGAAAAAACAGTGTAGAGATGGAGTCTGAAATCCAGTCTGTTGAAATGAGTCTTGGACATGGTTTTCTAGAGGAGTTATCATAGGGAGGTTGTTATTAGAACTTATTTAAGAGCAAAACAAACATCACACTCTTCTCGTTAAGGGATCACATGAGAAGTATATGAGAGGATTACCTTTGTAACTGAATTTAATAACTATTTTCAGATTAAGAATCCTGGAGCAACAGCATGTAATAGGGAGCTATGATGCTATTAAAGTTTGCCCTCCCCATGACTTCACACTGTGATACGTTGAGTCCCCATTTAACAATCACTCACACTATTTACCTAGCTTCAGTAAACTGCCTGAGGAGGACTAGCATGACAGCCTTGTCTGCACTCACTGTTTGGCCACTGACAGATATTTCTCCATCAGTGTTGCCTCAGATCATGCTCATTTGAGGAGTTTCTTATTTTCCTTCTACTTTAAGGGCAACACAGTGTGCACCTGGGATCAATCCGTAGTTCCATGGCCCATGTGTGCAAACACATGACTGTCACTCTGTGCACATCTTGTTTTAATTAATTTATTGCCAATTTGGTCAAGCTACAGTGCAGGCAGTGAGCAATTTACAGAGCCTCAAGCACAGAGATTTGCAGGCAGAAACTCACATACTATGCTACAGTATATGAGATTTTTGTAGTTCTAAAATGCCAACATTGCCCTGAACATAGCAAGTTATCTTACCAGTGAAAACAAGGACTCAAATGTACAGAAATATAGAGCTGAAAACTGAAGCTGTGACTCTGGGCAGATGCATCAGCGCTACCGCTGATGCACCTGTCCAGGGTCACAGCTTCAGCTTTCAGCTCTACATTTCTCTATGTTTGAGTACTCATTTTCACTGGTAAGATAGCTTGCTATGTGCAGGAGACTGCTGGCTTTGTAGAAATACAAAATTCTCACATAGCAAGGTAAACGGGACAAGGAACCACTCTTTTTTTTCTGAAATACCATCTGTCGTACTCTGCTTGAGTGGCCATTGGTGTGTCAGGGATGAGCCCAATGTAGATTGCTCTGCATTGGGCTAGTCCGTGACACACCTCTGAAAATGCCATTCTCTGAAGCAAAGCAAAATGTTTCTTGTGCACGTGCAAGGAAACATAAAAAGGGTCAATAGATAAATTTATGTGCCAAATTCCCCTGTGTCCAGGTGAAGATGGGCTGCTTGCTGCAGCTGAAATGTTTTCTGGCATGAGTGACCCATCTCAAGCTTGGGGGGAGGGAGGATGCAATCCCGAAGGCAGCAGTAGCAGATTTTTTTTATTTCAAAGTTTTTTATTTAATGATTAGACATACACAACATCCATATGCATTTTTCCAATTATAGTGCAAGCAGGCAAGTATTTGAGAGTCTTGTAGGTTCACTGTCTGGCCAGTGAAATCTAGGTGAGCAACAATTACTCCCACTACATGAATAATCTCCCCCTGTAATATTATAATATGGTGATTGTGCTTCAATTGAACTAAATATAATGATACATGCATAAAACTAAGCACTGCTGTCATGCTTTGTTCTTAAACTGCAGATTGATATTTAGCATGGGTTATACTAATGGACAGAGCAACACATAGGGCAAACTTTCCAAGTGGTGTGTATGTCATAGAGGCGTTTTGTGTGCACAACAAAAAAGGTATCAGTGTAGCTCAGCTGGTAGCACATCCACCTCTGTGCCAGAAGGGTGTGGGTTCTCATTCCACTCCAGGATTTGGCTCATACCATAAACACCAGCACCAGAGTGCAGTACTAGTGAGGTTCTGTACTGTCAGGGTGTGCCATCCTTCATATGAGATGTTAGACCAAGGTCCCTTCTACCCATCTCTGGTACTGTTCTGGTGGGTGTTCAGGTGGAAGTAAAAGAATCCAAGGCTCTATTCACAAAAGTAGGGGAAGTTTTATTAAGGAAACTCAAACATCAAAACAACTTACATAGGTAAAGCACTTCAGAAACAGAAATAAGAACCAAGAAATCAATAATGCAAAAACAAAAATTGTGAAATAGCTTACATCAGCTCGGAGCATGGAGAAATAATGAGATTAACTTAAAAAATAAAATGATTAGGTAACTGGTACATCCGAGCCGGTTATCCATAGCATGTTCCTCCACAGTTGCTGTAAGCAAGACTGGGTATACGTTCGAGATTCAATAAAATATAAATCTTGTATTTCTTTTGTAATCTTATGAATCAATTTAATATGGGATATGTGCTTTTATTGTAAGGTAAACATGCATCTCAAATTCCAAATAAGCCATTTAAATATAGTAAATAAAACATGTAAAGAACTCTTTTCCCACCTCTTTCATGAATTGGGATAAATGCCCCCAAAAAACATCTCTAGAGTAATTTGGGAGAACGTAGGTTCTGACCAAAAGTCCACTAGAGACTGCCAAAAGCCATTTATGTAAGAGCACTTTCTTCTTTTTGGGTTGTTTCTTGACAGACCCTACAGGGGGCTGTATGGGGTTATCCTGTAGTGTCCCCTCTGTGTCAGAAGGTAAGTCAGCTTGGTATGAGCCAAGGGAAGAGGTGTCAGACTCATTCCCCAAAGTCTGACTGGATTCAATAAGGGACTCAAACCTATTCCCAAGAGGAACCTCCATTGTTTTGAACATTTTAGTCAGGGGGTTCGATCACATTGTTTCTTAGTGATTATCCAGTGTTTCTCAGACTCTTGGGGGAAGTGGAGCACGCATTGATCCTCTGTCTTGGCAGGTGGACCTTCTAAGCACTGAGCATCAGTAATATCAGTGGGGGTCCTGAGGGGGTGGAAGCCAAAGGTTCCTGCTGTGGTTCTTGGTCTGTAGGCATTGAAACTGACTCCAGGGGTGGAAGGGGAGAGCCCACCAGCAAGAGGGTACTATGAGGGGCGGAAGGCACTCCCTGAGGGGTCTGGAAGAGTTGGAATGTCTAGATGTATTTGATCTTTGTGCCAAAGCTATCACTAAGCATTGCTCTTTGCTATCTGCCTAGCCAATCTGGGTATGTGAAGCCCATGGACAGGTATTATAAGTATGACCTGTAAAGGAACAAAGGTTACACTGGGGTTCATTCGTACAATAACTCTTAGTATGTCCAAGTTCATTGCAGAGCGTGCAAAGGAGTTTGTCACATAAACTACTCAAATGAGTTGTCAAACCACAGCAGTAGCATGCATTGGGCTGCCCTGCATAAAACAGGACACCCCTGTCTCATCCTATAAAAAAACTGTTTGGGAGATGGACCAGTCCTGTGTCATTCAAATTCAGGAGGACACAGATGTGCCAGCCTCCAATCCCTATTTGTTCCATGACCAGGATAGCTTTAGATGCCTGGTGAACCTTGTATCTTTGACTCAACCAGTATAACAAGTCAGTTACACTAACGCCCTCATTGTGAAAAAGCACTGCATTGGTCTTAAAAGCTGGCTTTGTACATGGAACTGCTTCAAAAGGTGCCTACAAGGGTGTAGTTTTTAACAGATGATATTTCAACTAGAACTTTTCTAGACCCCTTGTGAGTTTAAAACTAACATCAAATGTCTGTTCACCTGACACATGGATGAGTGTATAGATCTCTGCCGCATAAAAACCCATCGACTCCTTCAATAAGGTTTTGGCCATGTATATCCTGCCTGGGAAAAGGTCCATCCCTCCCTTGTAATAAAGG
This sequence comes from Neoceratodus forsteri, assembly GCA_016271365.2. NCBI lineage: Eukaryota > Metazoa > Chordata > Ceratodontiformes > Ceratodontidae > Neoceratodus > Neoceratodus forsteri. Next base: position 519,986,426 of record CM028137.1, read on the forward strand.
CGGACCGCGATGTGCTGCTTAGCTAGATAAACAGGGGTTCTGAAAAAGGAGGCATATTCCCTGGAAGCAGATCATCTGGGAGGTGGTTGGGATCCATCAGAGCATGGAAATGCTTTTTCTGTTGCAGGGTCATAACTGAGAGTAGAAGGGTCCATAGCGGCAGACTGCAGCTGTATTGGAGCATGAGGCAGAGGATCCACCAGGTCTACTTGGGCACTCCAGGACAGGTCCAGTGCAATAGGGTTCTGAAGCAAGACAAGTACTGGGTTTTGCATCAGTTGTAAATTTTCCAGTATAGACAATGATGAGTGAACACCTTGACTCACTTCCTCCATTTCAGACTCAGAAGTTCTGGTTAAAGTAGGTGGAGGAACAGTATCTGTAGGCATTTCTGTGGACATTGCCACAGCAGGTGTGGGAGAATGAAAGTCAGTTGCCATGCTTGTGGCAGCTGGAACCAAACTTCTACTGACCACTGCAGTACGAGTTCAGATAGGAGTGAACCCTGAAATCCATTGCCCAGTATCTTTGACTTGGGCCTATCCCACCCCTCTAAGAGCTGATTCTACCATCCAGGCTTCTGCATCCTGTGGAACTGCTGTATGCTTTTGATCACTGGGAGAACACCTTAGGCCAGGTACCTGTATGTGCCATTCCTGGTGATACACCCTTTTTCTGACCCACAAACACAAAAAGGTCTTTGTCCCAAGATTTAGGGTGAAAGGAGTAGACCTGGGGCAATGTACCTGGCAGTTGACAAGGAACACTGTCCTTGGGTATGTCTTGTAAAGGGGAGTCTGCAGTCAATTGTCATTCTTCTGGGTTCACTGTGTCCATAGGCTGGTGAATCTGTGGGTCATGTGACGCAGTTATATGTTCTGCCTGCAGTGCCAATGACAGTTCTGCCATTGTGACATACAGTTTGTTTTTCTGGAGGTGAAATTTAGCTTCCTACTCATCCAGAAGGGTTTGAAGTTCCTTTTGTTTCTGAATGTTAAGTAGTAGCTGTTACTCCTTAATTGTAGCATCAGGTGGCTCTTACGTGCACATACTCATGGTCACATTTTCCAAATCCGGCACTACAACAGGTTCTTGCCCAAGATCCATCACCACAGTCATAGACAGGTCAGTAAATCCATTAGCATCATAAAAGGTCTCAGTTTCCAGTATTCTTGAGGTGGCGGAGGAGACCTGCTCCCCGTCCTCGCACACATCCATCATCTACAACGCCGAAGTAGAAGTGGCCATTCCAACAAATGGCCAGCGGTTCCTCCTACTGGGCAGAAGGGGATTTTCACACGTGTCCTGGCCAACATTCCCCTTCCCATAAAACCAATTCATGGAATTGTCCAAGGCCGTGAGCAGGTGTTGCTATGCTAAATGGTTGCCACTACACATTCAGTCACTTTATTATCAGTCTGTCATAGGTTGTAAAGTGCCTTTGGGTACAATGTATATGAAAAGAGCCACATAAATGCTGATTCTTTTTCTACAAATGTTGTTTGCCAGCTGCACCACTGAGTGACTGCAGTAACGGGAAGTAATTTATTATGCTTGCATGTGCAGTTATGCGCAACAAACATTTTGTTACAAAGAACAGCATTTCAGAGATGTGTCACTGCCAAGCCCATTGCAGCTGAAGTGACAGCCAGTGACAGACCGATGACCAGGCACTCTGATCATTACACTACTCACTGCTTGGTGGGTAGGAACTGTACATAGTTGAAAGGAGCCAGCCTCTCCTATAAGACAGGGGCTGGCTCATTTCATCTGCAGGGGGTGCGTTCTCTCTCTCTCTCTCTCCCTCCCACTGTGCACACTCTTTTTTCCACCGTGCTCGCTTTTCTCAGCTGTAAGTCCCACTGTCCAAGTATGCCACCAAGGTGCTGTACACCAACTACGGGTGCACGGGGTATGGCAAGCTGCACCACAGGATCATGCATTACTTCAGGATACCAGATGATCATGTGCTATCGCTGACTAACTGCAGCCGGTTCCTGGTGACTGGGGGGAAGGCAGCCTCCTGATCAGGTGGTGGCTCCCCAGCCAAAGATAGTAGATGGGTGCTGGCCATCACTCCTCTCTGCCTTGCAAGTGCTTCTACTTCAGTGAGGACTGCATCGACAGAAAGTGCCCTGATTTGCACTTCTGTCTTTCATTTATGCAAACTTTGTATAGGATTATTTCCAACACCCAGGTGCCCAGTCCCTGGTGCTGGCTAGTACCCCCACCCAGCCTGTTTCCAGTGTGTAACACTGATAAACCCACCTCCCCCGGTGCTGCCAAACATGACACAATGCTGAGATGCCCAACACCCTGTGTTGGTATGTCAAAGAAAACCATCCCTCGTAATCTTTTTTTTTTTAAATCCCTGTAAAAAAAGGAAATGGTCCACTGATGTCTGGTGCCACTGCTATTGCCCTCCCACTGCCTGACCTTGCCACTCAGCACCCACCACACCACTCCCCCTACCCCTTACTTTCCTACCAGGGATCCAATGCTGTAATCCTCTCTAGACAGGAGACATGCTTTCACTCTTCAACACCAGACTGGGAATTGAGGAAATCATGTATGTGGTCAATGTATATCAATGCATTTTGAACTTGTGCTCATTACTTGGGTATTTTTTAATATTTTCCTCCAGATTTTCAGCATAGCCTTTTTTGGGACCCTACCTCATGAACAATGTGGGTGAAATTATTTAACTCTGGGCTGAAAGGTGATTTCACAATCGCTCTATGAAATCACCTTTCAGGTGGGATTTGAACATTTTCACTTACCAGGCTCATGGGGTTGGGTCATAAGAAGGCTATGTTGAAAATGTTGGCTCAAAATGTTAAAAACAACAAAGTTATGAAGGTACATTGACATTTTTCAATGCCTGCTCATCACTTTGGTAATTTGCAATATTATGACCCCACATTTTCAACATAACTGTTTTTTCACACCACCTCATGAACCTGACTGCTGTCATTTTTTGAATCCTGGCCAAAATGTGATTTTGCACTACTGGTGTGAAATGATGTTTCATCCAGTATTTTATAAATGACACCTGTCATGTTCAGAAGGTGGATCATAAAAAGACCATGCTGAAATTTTGGGGTCAAAACTGTTACAAAAAAAAAAAAGATAAAGTAATGTTTGCAGGGCAACCATTGGCTGAGTGGGAACACATTGCCTTCCCATGCCAGTGACCTGAGTTCAGGTGTGAGCTCAGTGAGACAGTTAAATGGGCTGAGGCTAGAGGAAAGGTGCTGGAGTGAGTTGCACTGGTCCCAATTTGGAGAGAGACAGAGCAGTGCTCTGGCACACACACCACACCTTTTGTTGGGCCGAGGATCCTTTCCTCACAAGAGGTTGATGTTCGTGTCGAGGCCTGATGGGTCTACGCACTGCATGTGGACAAGTAGGTTAGCCTGACTGTTTTAAATTACAATGCAGGAACAAACCTAGAGTTAGCAGGAAGTCAAGTTCCACCACAAATTTCTCATCTCACTGTGCATGCCTGCCACACACTCTATACACATAAACATTTGGTATTCACAAGAAATGCTTTATATTAGATGAATCTAATAGATTTCTTTGACTGGGTGACCAAAGTAGTAGACCAGGGAGGGGCTGTGGACATGGCCTACCTAGATTTTAGCAAGCCATTTGATACAGTCCCACACAAAAGATTAATACACAAGATAGCCAGCCTTGGAGTGGGTCCCAAGGTGGTAGTCTGAATAAAAAATTGGCTAGACATCAGGATGCAAAGGGTAGTAGTAAATGGAGTACACAGTGAAGAAAGGAGGGTTACTAGCAGGGTACCACAGGGTTCAGTACTGGGACCGGTCCTTTTTAATGTCTTTATAAGTGACATTGCAGAGGAACTGGAAGGAAAAGTATGTCTCTTTGCAGATGACACAAAGATCTGCAACAGGGTTGATACACAAGATGGAGTGGAAAGAATGAGAAGGGACTTGGCAAGGTTGGAGGAATGGTCAGATGTATGGCAGCTCAGATTCAATGCAAAGAAGTGCAAGGTAATGCACATGGGAAACAAAAATCCAGGGGAAGCGTACACAATGGGGGGTGAGATACTGACAACAGTAAAAATAGAAAGGGACCTGGGGGTCATTATATCAGATGACCTAAAGGTGGGCAAGCAATGTGAGAAGGTTGTAAGGAAGGCTGGGGGGATACTGGGATGCATAGGAAGAGGCATCAATAGTAGAAAACAGGAAGTTGTTATCCCTCTGTACAGACAGTTGGTGAGACCCCATCTGGAGTACTGTGTGCAGTTCTGGAGACCCCATCTCCACAAAGACATAGACAGAGTGGAGGCTGTCCAGAGGAGGGCAACCAAAATGGTGCAGGGTCTGCACCAGAAGACATACAAAGAAAGTCTAAATGAGCTTAATATGTATACCCTTGAGGAAAGAAGGGGAGAGAGGGGACATGATAGAAACTTTCAAGTACCTCAAGGGAATCAACAAAGTCCAAGAGGGTAGCATCTTCCAGAAAAAGAGATGTGCAAGAACAAGGGGGCACAATTTGAAGATAGAGGGGGGACAGCTCTGAGGTAATGTGAGGAAGTATTTTTTCACAGAGAGGGTTGTGGATGCATGGAATAGCCTCCCTAAGGAGGTTGTGGAGTCAAGAACAGTGGGGGAATTCAAGAATGCATGGGACAGGCATAAGACAGTCCTAGTGGGGGGATAGGAGGAAGTAAGCTGTTGGTTAACTAGGATCTGCAGCTTATCTGTTAGGTAGGAAAATGGGCAGACTAGGTGGGCCAAGCGGTCCTTATCTGCCATCAAATTCTATGTTTCTATGTTTCTATATGCCACTATTGCGGAGCTCCCAGCACCAGAAGAATACAACACTGAGGTAAGAGATGCTTTAGCAGAGTTATGGGCACAGCTGATTAACCCAAACAAAGCTCAACAGATAAAGAAAAACCCTTGTAAGCCTAACACATACACTAGTTATTTTGTCCCTTGATTTATCATGTTAGGCATCATTATATGCCATGGTACTGCCACTTGCACTAACTTGTATTTATTTGCACTGTATTTATACTGAGATTTCATTCTTCCCTATCTGATGCATTTCTCTTCTTTACCTTTCCCCGGGTCACGCCTGGAAATGAGAAATGGCTCTGTGTGTCTTTTCCAGTCACTAATTTCTTAAATACATAAAAAACTGTAACAAGAAAGAAACATTATGACCTAACTAGGAATTGAAACCATGCCACAGAATACCATCAGCTCTACCACTGAGCTACCAGGCTCATAAGGCTGAGCATGGGGTTGCCTTCACTTCCTCTGGCTGTATATGCTGGAACAAGGAACATTTGAGATGGTATTTAGCTATTGGTGCAGTATTAGCAACTTCTAAGCAAGTGGAACAAAAATTGTAATGATAAAGAAATAATGTAAAAAAAATAAAATAATTGCAAGTAACTGAACACAAGTATTTTAAAGCTAAAAAGATTTAGATGGCTGTCTCCTGGAAGGGTGTTCTAAAGTCCAGGGACAGTGAACAAAAAACTTGGTCACCTACGATTTAAGTTTGGAGGGTGAAACAATCAATAGCTCCAGACCAGCAGAACGTGAACTCAGAGCTGTAGTGAGGCCCCAGGCTACTCAAGACTTCAAAAGTAACTCATGATAAAAGAGTGACCATGCCCTGTGCTTCTGCCTCAGTACTGGGCCAGTCCATTATCTAGACGTCTGGATTACAGGGGATTGAATGTGTGACACCCTTGACCTTGTCATTTTACAGTGATTGAATCCAAATTCTCTATGATTAGTTCTTGTTTCAACTAAGTAAGAAAGGAAAAGGAGATAATACAAGCAGATGCTAAACCACCACCCAGTCCTTAACAATCACCCCTGTAATAAAAATAAATCAGCAGTTGCCTAGCACAGCTTCCTACCATCTGTTGGATAGTGAGGCATCTTTCTTTGCACAAATCACATGTTTTTGATTCCATGTTGGGTGCAATGAGAGGTCACATATGTTAGTAAAGTTACAATTTTGGAGACAGTCAGGTTTATGATACAATAAATGTCAGCTCTCCCATGCTGGTGAGATGCTAAAACCATGGGGTGTGCTGTTTATCAAACTATGGGAGTTGTATTTGACAAGTGCACACAGAGTTACCAAGAATACTGCTGTTAGACACTGCTCTGCTAGCTGAGAGTCCAACACTGAGGTTATTAAAGGAGAACTACAGTAAAAATTTACAAATTATATGCTATGTAGTATTTTGATTTGTGTGGGTGGGGTGTGTGGGTATGTGCAGTCCTAGTGCATCTTTGTCTTTGTTTGCTGTTAGGATTTTTTTCTAAATTGGCCAACCTGTGTTATTGCCCCAGGGATCGCCATGACTTTTTTTTATTGCCTGCCCCTTTTCCATATTGCCTCTTGACCAATGTAGCAGTGATGGACTGGATATCTTTAATTCAGTGAGTGATGGCTTACTGTCATGTCTACAGCAGTAGAACTGTGTTGGTAAGTTCCTCTCCTTAGCCAGTAATAAGGCACAACAGGGCATTGGTTGTCAGAGGTTTATGCACTCCCAGGTATATAATGAGGCATGAGGCACTTGTGCCAAGTGCCTTTATAACCTGAAAGTGCATTAACACTAGACAGCCAATGGCATGGGGTGTCTTATTGTGTTTATAAAATGGGTAAACTTAAAAACAATTAAAAAATGCAATTTTTTAAATTTAATACATGTATATTCTTTGGTAACTAGTTAAAAAGTAATCCTTCCCACCTGTCAATCATTTGACTTGCCACACATTCAATAGCTGAAATGTTTGTTTATTATGGAGCACAGGAATTCAAACTGCTGCAGAATTTCTCTGGTAGAATGTTCACCCCTTCACATACAACATAAATTATGGTCTCAACTGCATGTGAAGCAGTGTAAGCAGGTGAGATTTCCCTGACAAGCTGGTAAGGATAAAGGGGGCTATCTCATGATCACCAATGAAACACCAGAAATTAAAACTGTGAATGATACTTTCTTTTTAAGGTTTGTTTACGTGTGTGAGGAGGGTGTCATGAGAAGAAAGAATGTTTAAAGAGCAACTATGCACTTCAGCAAGTGCTTTCATAAGTAAGATGTCTCAGCAGTTACAATTTACTACAGAATACATTTCTTTCATTTTCAATTTCCCATTCCAAGATTTACAGCACATATTGTTAGTCCATCTAAAAAGTCTATACAGAAAACATTTGAAAACGTTTACACTGTGATGTCACAAAGCAATTGTGTGGTTAGCAGGGGTGAGTCAGATACATTTTGAAAGAGTCACTGTGAAATAATAGCTACATTATCTACAATATTTAGTAGACCATCAGAAGGGGAAAGTAAAAAAAAAATAAAGAACTAGAAAACAGAGTTAAAACATAAGTGGTGTAAATCTATTTATTTTAATCCTTTTATTATAATAAATAGTTGTTCTTTAATTATTCATTTATTTTTTAAATGTAAGGGAGTTTTACTTTTTAGGGCCTCATTGAAGGTTTTCAGTGTGTAAAAGTTTGTAGCCATGTTTGTAATGGCAGTCTGAGATGAATGAAGTGGCTCATGAATTTTGAATGTGACTTGGCCCAAATTCCAAAACCCACTGACTGAGCTTGTTCTAAACTGTGCATTTCTGGTGAATTAACATACAGGTCTTGGAACTTATAATGTTAATCAGGAAGCAGGAAGTTGCCAATCAATTTCATAAGCACTTATAAAGGCTACATTCACAGTTTGGCAAACACCTGAGGGATAATTAAGTGGGATAGTCTTTAAAGGAGAACTAAAGTCAACATTTCCAAAAACATATGTTGTGCAGGGTGTTTTGATTTGTGTGTAGTCCTAGTGTGTCCTTTCCTTTGTTTGCTATTAGGATTGATAGCTGGGGACAGCCCACAATGACATGCAGTGTCGAAGTGTACATAACGTGGGTGGTCTCAATGCTCCTCAGTTCTCCACTGGAGATTAGCCTCCGAGGGCCTCTAATCATGCAGAACTAGGAGATTAGACCAGTACCAGGCAAACAAGGAGAGCTATGGGACTAGAAGCAGGATGCATGGGGTAAAGCTTTAGGCACAGCATCTAATGTAACCCTCAGAAACTGAAACATGGAAAGAGGGTGAGTATGGCATGGCCTAATGGAGGAGAGTCTCATGAAGAGCTACTGTTACAGTAAGTTCTTACATAACTGTTCTATCCTAATTGAGGATATCTCTTCCATTAGGACACGCCTTTGAAAAGATTCCCAAGCAGAACAAAGTAACCGGGAAGGATGGCACAGTCTGATATGTGATCAGGACAGCAGGCCTTTCAGTACAGCAAGTTTAAAACCAGCACATCTACAAGAGACGATGTCCTGACTGTAATGTTTAGTGAAAGTGTGAACTTGATGCATATGGCTGCAGCAGAGATGCTAGCAGCAGGGTAATTCTTGAAACAGGCAACCAAGCTGGCCTTACCCTTTGTGGAGTGACCATGGACAGCATCAGGAAGTTCCTTACCGTACTTCCTGCAACAAAATGTAATGCAATGCACCAGCCATTTGATATGGCATTGTTTAGGCACAAGGGCACCCTCTTTCCCAGGAGTGAATGAAAAAAGCTGAGAGGACATCCTGCAGTCCTTGATGTGAGTAATATTGTATCTCAGTATTCTATGTGCATACAAAAAATGAGCAACACCTCACCCTGGCTGGCATGCTCAGGATAATAAACAGGAAGGTGTATCATTTGGTTTAGTGTAGATTCTGATACCACAGTCGGTAGAAACCTAGGATTCATATGTGAAGAGTCTCTGTGTTTGTGAAAAATCAAATTAGTAGGCTCGCACATTACAGTCTGAAGCTCGAAAATCCACCAAGCAGAAGTCATAGCAACAAAAAACATAAGCCACAACTTGTGACAGGCTCAAAGGGAGCCAAAGTCAATTTCTCAAGTATGAAATTCAAGTCCCAAAGCAGAACTGGATTACAGACAGGAGGCTTCATATGAAGGATATCTGTCAGAAAAGTACAGGGACACCTCTAATTGGCCAACTGTGCGACCATCAATGAGGCATGGAAAGCTGATACAGTGCCTGAATGCACCTTAATACAGGAATACTGCAGACATGAGTCAAATAGAGAAAGCACATATTCCTGTACAGAATTCACAGGACATGTAAAAGTGTCCATACTCTGGAAAGCAGACCACAGAATGAAGCATTTCCATTTCAAGGAATAAGTATAAGAAAATAAAAATTGCTTTGTCGTTGTTTTCTTCAGCAGGTCCGATGAGGATGACTCATAGCGGGAAAAAGAAATAAGGAGTGTTGGGGCAACCCACATTTTGCATACATTGATGCTGCATGTCATTGTGGGTGGCCCCTGGCTAGCAAAAAGTTTCTGTGTTGTCCTGATGCAGATGGCTTACAGTTCCAAAGGTGTGGCCTAATAGAGGAGATATCCTCAATGAAGATCATAGGTTATGGAAATAGACTTGAGAGAGTGCAGCGTAGATACACAAAGTGTATCTCAGGACTAAGGGACCTGACCTACAAGAACAGGTTGTGTGATTTACAGCTGCTCTCTTTAGAATATAGGAGATTAAGAGGGGATTTGATCTTAATCTATCAGACCATAGGAGAAAATGACCGCCTAGATTTTTTAGGATTTAAACTTAAATATGATGTAAAGGCCACAGGGGGTACATAATGAACAAGTAATGGGAGAAAGATAAAGAACTAAAAGGGGAGGGAACTGGTTCAGCCACATAGTGAAGTCTATGTAGAATAGCTTGCCATCATCTGTGGTGGAATACACCACCATCAGAGCTTTCAAAAATAGACTAGATTCTTATATGGGAGAAGTGGGAGTTACAGCTTACAACTGCAATTAAAATGGTCAGTTAGCCTCTTTTGTCCATACCATCCTATGATCCAATATTTTTTTTCTGAATTTGTCTGCCAGTTTTATTGCCCTTGGTTACCTCCATGTTTGTATCATGTATTATCTTCTTTTCTCACAATGTCTCCTGTCCCACACTTCAGTGATGTGTGCAAGACCACTGAATTACTGAGTGATAGCTTTGTCCTGCCTGCAACAGTGATCTGCTGTTAGAAGCCTGCTATTCTGGCCTCAACTGAAAAAAAATTGTATTCCAATCTTTCTGTTTACTAGGTATATGTCTAGGTCTATCCAGCAAAAGTAATTGTTTTGCTTTTAAAGTTTTTCATTTATGCACAGCCATAAAACGGCACATACATCACCTCTGGTCATCAGTGCTATCATTAATGAAGATGCTAACTGTTTCCTTAAAGGATAACCCACTCAATTATCCATCAGGGTCTTGCCAAACTGTGAATGTAACCTTTCTTAGTGCTTGTTGGATAAGGAGAGGCACTAAATCACAGCTCTACTGCTGTAAACTTGACACTAATTCAGCAGTTGCTGAGTCAATGGCCAAGGACACATCACTGCCACACGGGACAGGAGACATTTTAGGAACAGGAAGGTAGTAAAAATTCCAATATGGAGATCCTCAGGGGCCATAAAACTAGTAAACAAATTTAGAAAAAAACTTCCTAACAGCAAACAAAGGAAAGGACACACTGGGACTACACCACAAATCAAAACATGCACATACATTTTTTTTTCTTAATTTTGACTATAGGAAACAGCTTTAAGGAAACAGCTAGTATTCACTAATTATAAGAAAGATCCCCTGGAGTGATCTGTGTACTCTTTTATGACTATGTGTGCTTTAACGAAGAAAAGCTTTACAGATAAAATGTTCAATCCTGCTAGCTAGACCTAGACACACATTTAGAAAACAAAAAAATTGGATTAGAAATAGTTATTAATTTGAGGCCAGAGCAACAGGCACTTAACAGCCCAGTTCAATTGCTGCACACAGGACAGTAAGCCAGCACTCACTGAATCAATGGACTCCGATGCATCACTGCCACATAGGACAACAGGCATTATGGGAAAAGAAAAGGCAATAAAAGAAGCTAACACTGGGATCTCAAGTGGCCATAAAACCAATAGAAACATAGAATTTGATGGCAGATAAGGACCGTTTGGCCCACCTAGTCTGCCCATTTTCCTACCTAACAGATACGCTGCAGATCCTAGTTAACCAACAGCTTACTGCCTCCTACCCCCCACTAGGACTGCCTTATGTCTGTCCCATGCATTCTTGAATTCTTCCACTGTTCTTGACTCCACAACCTCCTCAGGGAGGCTATTCCACGCATCCACAACCCTCTCTGTGAAAAAATACTTCCTCACATTACCTCTGAGCCATCCCCCCTCTATCTTCAAATTGTGCCCCCTTGTTCTTGCACATCTCTTTTTCTGAAAGATGCTACCCTCTTGGACTTTGTTGATTCCCTTGAGGTACTTGAAAGTTTCTATCATGTCCCCTCTCTCCCTTCTTTCCTCAGGGGTATACATATTAAGCTCCTTTAGTCTTTCTTAGTATGTCTTCTGGTGCAGACCCTGCACCATTTTGGTTGCCCTCCTCTGGACAGCCTACACTCTGTCTATGTCTTTGCAGAAATGGGGTCTCCAGAACTGCACACAGTACTCCAGATGGGGTCTCACCAACTGTCTGTACAGAGGGATAACAACTTCCTGTTTCCTACTATTGATGCCTCTCCTTATGCATCCCAGTATCCCCCCAGCCTTCCTTACTGCCTTCTCATATTGCTTGCCCACCTTTAGGTCATCTGATGTAATTACCCCCAGGTCCCTTTCTATTTTTACTGTTGTCAGTATCTCACCCCCCCATTCTGTACTCTTCCCCTGGGGTTTTTGTTTCCCATGTGCATTACCTTGCACTTCTTTGCATTGAATCTGAGCTGCCATACATTTGACCATCCCTCCAACCTTGCCAAGTCCCTTCTCATCTTTTCCACTCCATCTTGTGTATCAACCCTGTTGCAGATCTTTGTGTCGTCTGCAAAGAGACATACTTTTCCTTCCAGTTCCTCTGCAATGTCACTTATAAAGACACTAAAAGGACCAGTCCCAGTATGTCAACCTCTGCGGTACCCACAAGTAACCCTCCTTCTTCACTGGACTCCATTTACTACTACCCTTTGCGCCCTGTTGTCTAGCCAATTTTTTATCCAGGCTACCACCTTGGGACCCACTCCAAGGCTGGCTAACTTGTGTATTAATCTTTTGTGTGGGACTGTATCAAATGGCTTGCTAAAATCTAGATAGGCCATGTCCACAGCCCCTCCCTGATCTCCTACTTTGGTCACCCAGTCAAAGAAATCTATTAGATTCATCTGACACAACCTTCCCATCGTGAATCCATGCTGCCTCAGGTCCTGTGCCCCACTGGCCACTAGGTACTCAACTATTCTTTCCTTCAGAAGTGATTCCATCATTTTCCCTACCACTGAGGTCAAACTAACTGGTCTGTAGTTTCCTGCCTCTGTCCTGCTCCCACTTTTGTGAAGAGGAATCACATCCACCCTCCTTCAGTCCTCAGGTACCACCCCATCCTCCCATGATTTGTTAAAGAGAGTAGTCAGCAGTGTCACTAGTTCTACCCTTAGTTCTTTTAGAATTCTTGGGTGAATCCCATCAGGCCCCATTGCTTTGTCCACCTTCAATTTTATTAGTTTTTTCAGAACCCTTTCTTCTGTAAATGGACTAGTATCGACCCCCATCTTCAGATTGTCACTCTTGTTTGGTTTAAGTACCTCCCCCTCCTCTTTCTTTGTGAATACTGAGCAGAAATATTCATTCAGTATTCCTGCTTTTTCACTGTCACCCTCTACCCACATTCCCTCCCCTTTATTAAGCCTCAGTATCCCTCCTTTGGTCTTTCTTCACTCCCTTATGTACCTATAAAAGATCTTATCCCCCTTCTTAACAGAGCTGGCTATCCTTTCCTCGGTTTGGGCCTTTGCTATTCTGACTGTCTTCTCAGCCTCTTTCTGCTTTAACTGATAAAGTTCTCTGTCCTGTTCCTTCTGTGTTTCCTTATATTTTCTGAATGCTGTCCTTTTCTCCTTAACCTTCCCTGCCACCTCTTTTGAGAACCATAGTGTTTTTTTCCTTCATGTTGTGTTATTGATTTGCTTTACAGAAAGGCTTGTTGCCTCTGTGATGACTGTTTTGATTACTCCCAATTTTTCCTCCACCCCTCCTTCTTGCCTTTTTGCTAGTGCTTTTCTGAGGCACTCTCTCATTTTCCCAAAGTCAGCCCTCCTAAAGTCCAATACTCTTGCTTTTGTATGGCTTGATTGTATGACTGTGTTTATCGTCAACCACACTGTTTGGTGGTCACTTGTTTCCAGATGGCTACCCACTTCTAAATCTGAGATTCTTTCTCCATCCCCATTTGAGAGTACCAGGTCTAAGACTGCTTCTTCCTGAGTGGGTTCCAGTACTAGCTGTATGAGGCATGCCCCTTGTAGGGCATCAAGAATGACCCTGCTCTTGGATGTGCCAGCAGCAAAGCTGCTCCAGTTAACATCTGGCATATTCAGGTCCCCCATCGACAATATCTCCCCTTTTTCTGCCATTCTAAGGAAGCCTTCTATCACTTCCTTGTCCATTCCCTCCTCCTGAGATGGGGGTCTGTATACAACCCCTGTGCTGATTGTGGTGCCATTTCCTGTCTCCAGGGTGACCCAGAGTGCCTCATCTGCTCCCTGTTTACTCTTTAGTTCTGTTGCTTTGATTCCTTCCTTTACATAGAGAGCTACTCCTCCTCCTCTTTTACCCTCTCTATCCCTCCTGTAGATTGTGTATCCTGCTATGTTGACATCCCAGTCATGGTTATCTGTGTACCATGTTTCTGTGACTGCCACAATATCCAGGCAACCCTCTTCCATCAAGACCACTAGTTCAGGGAGCTTGTTACACAGACTATGGGCATTGGTACTCATCACCCTCCACTTTTTGATGGCCTTACCCCATTTAGCCCCATTCCTGTCCTTACTGCCTTTGCCTTTTTTTTACATTTACCTCTGTTCTGCTCCCTAATGACTTCTCTACCTTGGCGTTTACCTCACTAATTACCATGTTTTGGGGGGGAGGCTGGGATTTCCCTGCTCCTTTTCAGTGCCTCCCTTGGCTGGTTTAAATGCTTGCCAATGAAGCATTTATACCTATCACCTAGGATCCTGGTTCCTCCCTGGACAGATGCAGACCATCGCACCAGTATAGGTCTGCATCCCTCCAGGTGGCTCCCCAGTCCCCAATGAAGCCAAAACCATGATCTCCACACCATTTTTTCAACCATTCATTGAATTCCCTGGTGAGGAGTACCCTAGCATCACTCTTGCCATAGACAGGCAGCACCTCCGAGAAGGTTACCGTATGTGCTACTTGTCTAAGGCCCCTCCCCAACTCTACAAACTCCTCTTGAAAATGTAGAAACAAATTCCAACAGCAAAGAAAGAAAAGGATGCATTAAGACTACACACACACACACACACACACACACACACACACACACACACACATACAAAACACTGAACAACATATTCACTTTCCACTCCAACCCTCATTACTCCCTCTTTGGGTGCTAGTAACCCCCTGCATCTGTCCCACCCAATCTTGAATTCATTTATAGACCCTTCATCATTCCTCAGGGCAATAGGTTCCAGGGTTCCACCCCCTTCTTGGTGAAGAAGAACTTCCTTACATCCCTCTTAAATCTCCTGCTGACAAGTCTTGACGCATGTCCACTTGTCTCAGAACTTCCATTCCTACTAAACAGGTCCTCACTGCCCCCCTTGTTTATCCCTCTCAGGAACTTGTACATTTTTATCATGTCATCCCTTTCCCTCTCTCTCTCCTGGCCTCCAGCATGCACATGTTTAGGTATGCCAGATGTTCCTCATTTGATCTGCCTTGTTGGCCCTGTATCATTATGGTAACTATGCTGCATAGTTTCCAGTCTATCCCTGTCCTTCCTCAGGTGTGTGCTCCAAAACTGGGCAGCTGGGCACAGTACTCAAAGTGGGGACTCACCATTGATCTGTACAGGGACAGTATCACCTACCTCTTCCTACTATCAGATCCTTTTCCTCCACATCCCAGCATTCTGGTTGCCTTGCTGTATGCTTTGTGCAAAGGCTTAAGGAGTTGAGGGTGTCAGTGATGATAACCCCAGGTCCCTTTCCTCTGTTGCTGTGGCTGACACCCCATCCAATTCTACAAGCAGGGATTCTTTCTTCCACTGTACATCATTTTGCACTTTCTGGCCTCGAACCTCAACTGCCAAATTTTGGTTCTCTTGTCAGTTTCTTTATATCCCTCTTTACTTTCCTCACCCCCTCCTCACTGTCCAGTCTGCTACAGAGTTTTGTGTCATCTGCAAAGAGGCACATAATACCCTAGATACTCTTCCCACTGTCACTAAAGAACATATAGAACAAGACTGGTCTCTGGATGACCCCTGCGGCACTCTGCTTTTGACCTCCCTGTCCTCTGACTGAATCCCATTTATCATCACTGTCTTCTTCTTTCCTCCTGACCAGCTTCTGACCATCACAGAAGACCTTTCCTCACTCCCAGATCCTCCTGCTTCTTAAACAGCCTCCTCTATGGTACAGAATTGAAGGCCTTACTTAAGTCAAAACAGAACACATCTACCTCTTGCCCACTATTTATGGCACTTACATAGAAACATAGAACATAGAAACATAAAATGTGATGGCAGATAAGGACCACTTGGCCCACCTAGTCTGCTCATTTCCCTACCTAATGGATAAGCTGCAGATCCTAGTTAACCAGCAGCCTACTTCCTCCTACCCCCACTAGAATTGCCTTCTGTCTGTCCCATGTATTCTTGAATTCCCCCACTGTTTTTGACTCCACTACCTCCACAGGAAGGCCATTCAATGTATCCACAACCCTCTCTGTGAAAAAATACTTCCTCACATTATCTCTGAGCCTTCCCCGACTATCTTCAAATTGTGCCCCCTTGTTCTTGCACATCTCTTTTTCTGAAAGATGCTGCCCGATTGGACTTTGTTGATTCCCTTGAGGTACTTGAAAGTTTCTATCATGTCCCCCCTCCCTTCTTTCCTTGACGGTATACATATTAAGCCCCTTTAATCTCTCTTCATACTTCTTCTGGTGCAGACCCTGCACCATTTTAGTTGCCTCCTCTGGACAGCCTCTATCCTGCTTATGTCCTTGTGGAGATGGGGTCTCCAGAACTGCATGTAGTACTCCAGATGGGGTCTCACCAACTGTCTGTACAGAGGGATAACAACTTCCTGTTTTCTACTAGTGATCCGTCTCCCTATACATCCCAGTATCCCGCCAGCCCTCCTTACTGCCGTCTCACATTGCTTGCCCACCTTTAGGTCACCTGATATGACTACCCCCAGGTCCCTTTTCATTTTTGTTGTTGTTAGTATATCACCCCCCATTGTGTACTCTTTCCCTGGGTTTTTGTTTCCCAGGTGCATTACTTTGCATTTATTTGCATTGAATCTAAGCTGCCATACATTTGACCATTCCTCCAACCTTGTCAAGTCCCTTTCATCATTTCCACCTCACCTTCTATATTGACCCTGTTGCAGATCTTTCTGTCATCTGCAAAGAGACATACTTTTCCTTCCAGTCTCTCTGCAATGTCACTTATAAAGACATTAAAGAGGGCCAGTCCCAGTACTGAACAATGTGGTACTCCACTAATAACCCCTCTTTCTTCAGAGTGGACTCCATTTACTATTACCCTCTGCATCCTGTTGTCCAGCTAATTTTTTACCCAGGCTACCACCTTGGGACCCACGCCAAGGCTGGCTAACTTGTATATTAATCTTTTGTGTGGGGCTGTGTCAAATGCCTTGTTAAAGTCTAGGTAAGCCATGTCCATAGCCCCTCCCTGGTCTACTGCTTTGGTCACCCAGTCAAAGAAATCTACTAGATTTGTTTGATATGACCTTCCAGCTGTGAATCCATGCTGCCTTGGGTCCTGTGCCCTGCTGGCCTTTAGGTACTCAACAATTCTTTCCTTCAAAAGTGATTCCATAATTTTCCCTACCACCGAGGTCAAACTAACTGGTCTGTAGTTTCCTGCCTCTGCATTGCTCCCACTTTTGTGAAGTGGAATCACATCTACCCTCCTCCAGTCCTCAGGTACCACCCCATTCTCCCATGATTTGTTAAAAAGGGTAGTCAGTGGTGTCACTAGTTCTATCCTTAGTTCTTTTAGAATTCTTGGGTGAATCCTGTCAGGTCCCATTGCTTTGTCCACCTTAAGTTTTAAAAGTTCTTTCAGAACCCTTTCTTCTGTGAATGGACTGGTATCGACCCCTCTATCCAGAGTGTTTCTATTGTTTGGTTTTGGTACCTCCCCCTCCTCTTCTTTTGTGAATACTGAGCAGAAGTATTTGTTTAGTATCCCTGCTTTTTCACTGTCGCTCTCTGCCCACATTCCTTCCCCCTTTATTAAGCCTCAGTATCCCTCCCTTGGTCTTTCTTTGCTCCCTAATGTACCTATAAAAGGTTTTATCCCCCTTCTTAACAGAGTTGGCTATCTTTTCCTCAGTTTGGGCTT
This sequence comes from Neoceratodus forsteri, assembly GCA_016271365.2. Classification (NCBI taxonomy): domain Eukaryota; kingdom Metazoa; phylum Chordata; order Ceratodontiformes; family Ceratodontidae; genus Neoceratodus; species Neoceratodus forsteri. Next base: position 520,003,976 of record CM028137.1, read on the forward strand.
TTGATATTCTGACTGCCTTCCCTGCCTCCTTCTGCTTTAACTGATATAGTAATTTGTCCTGCTCCTTCTGTGTTTCCTTATATTTCCTGAATGCTATCCTTTTCTCCTTAACTTTCCCTGTCACCTCTTTTGAGAAAGATAGTGGCTTTTTCTTTCATTTTTTTTGTTGATTTGCTTTACACAAAGGCTTGTTGCCTCTGTGATGGCAGTTTTGATTTTTCCCCATTGTTCTTCCACCCCTCCTTCTTGCCTGTTTGCTAGTGCCTTTCTGAGGCACTCTCCCATTTTGCCAAAGTCAACTGTGCTAAAGTCCAACACCCTTGCTTTAGTATGGCTTGACTCTACAGCTGTGCTTATTGTGAACCACACTGTTTGGTGGTCGCTTGTTCCCAGATGGCTACCCACTTCTAAATCTGAGATGCTCTCTCTATTCTTATTTGAAAGTACCATGTCTAAGACTGCTCCCTCCTGAGTGGGTTCCAACACTAGCTGTCTGAGGCATGCACACTGTAGGGCATTGAGAATGACTGTACTCTTGGATATGGCTGCAGTAAAGGTGCTCCAGTTAACAATAGCAGGTTGGTCTGTCATTGTAATCCCACCACAAATCCATATTGCTTATAGTCCTGCAACTCATTAGCCTCTAGATATTTGGCTATTTTCTCCTTGACCTTAGTCTCCATCAGACTACCAACAATTAAGGTAAGACTAATTGACCTGTAGTTACCTGGGTCTTCCCTGTCACCCCCCTTGTACAGGGAACCATATCTGCAGACCTCCAGTCTTTTAGTACATCTCCTGTTTCCAGAGGGCACCTAAAAATGTTTGCCAGGGGCACTGCCAGTTATGATCCCAATTCCTTGAGCACCCTTGGGTGTAAACCATCAGGTTCCAGTGCCTTGTTCACCCTAATGGCTGCTAGCTCTTTTCTGAGTCTTTCATCTATGATATTACCTGCACCATTCCTTTTACTCCTCTTGTAGAAGCCTTTACACCAGTTTTTGGTAGTGGCCCCACAACCCCCCCACCATGAATACTGAGCAGAAGTTCTTTTATACATTAGCTTTTTGCCTGCTGGCCTCCACTAAAATTTCCCTAAGATAACCAATGAATCCCCCTTTAGCCTTTGTTTCTCTGACATAGCTTACAATTGTCTCCCCTTTTACTCTTTCTGCTATATGCTGTTCTGTGTCTACCTTTGCCTACCTTACCAGCCCTCTTGACACTTTTTACTTTTTATAATCTTGCCACTTCTTCCCTGCCCCTCCCGCACTCTTCTTTGTACCTCTTGGCCAGAACTGTCTTCCCCACCCCATTGAAAATCAGATTCGTTCTTGTGTTTATTCCCTTTGGTAACTTTCCTCATGCATGAATCCATCACCTCTATTATGGCCCTTTTTATTTATCATCATTTATCCTGAAATAGAGACATTAGCAAAAGCCGTTAGATATAAATCCAGTGGGCACACAATTTTTGTCATCTTCAAAGGGACTAGAGGTTGGTTCTCATTCACTCAGACCTGATTTCCATCTGACTTGCAAGAAGAGGCAGGCACAACTTCAAATGCATTAAGATCTTCTTGTAAAGAGAAGTGCAAGTATCACAACCGAATACACATCAAGTGGACCACTGGAAAAACTATCATTAAGAAACTGAACTTTACAAGCAACTGCAAGGATTCTTAAATTTTATAAAGTTTCTATACTTTAAATGGTTTCAAGGAAATCTGACACTATGGGATGGATTTTCAAACTGTATTACAGAACTTGCATCAAGTCCTGCACCATGACACTTAGGTTCTGGTGGTGTGCCAAACCCCTTCACCACAACTGTGCCCAATTTTACAATTTTGGGTGCAGTTGTGACAGTTTCCATGATTTAGAGCAGCCTCAGGATTGCCTCAAGTTAGACCACAAAATGTTGGTCTAACTTGCAGCAATTGGCACACGGGATAGAAAATCCCCATTGCTGGTCAGAGAATATGTTCAGCGCAGCAGGGGCTTGCAGCATTCTCAGAGTTTTGAAAATCCAACCTTATGTCTTTTGTGAAATTCTAAACCTCTATGAAATTGCCAATATTCTAAAGCTCTAAGGCAACTGTAATGATTCTAAAACCCTATGACAATGAAAATAATTCTAAAACTCTAAGGCAATTGCAAACAATTTGAAAATGCTATAATCCTGGCCAGGAGTGACTCAATATAATAGTCCGGTTAACCTTTGTTGCAGCTGTAAAGTATGACCTGCAAGTGGTCTCTGCAAGCAATAAGGGGTGTGCAAGAAGTGAATTTCAGGGGGCAAATGCACCACTGTGGATTGAAAAAAGACACCTTCAGGAGGAACAGAAAAACTTTACTTTCAAAAGAGGAGACCACCAGAGAATGTTCCACATCCCTTGGAATGAAGAATTTAAATGCCTGGGGAAGTTCATAACAGACCACCAGGCCAAATGCACTCCAGGACTTCTTTATGGGTAGATAGTTCATGGCAGACTGTCAATCAATGAAGAACAACTGATTTCCTTTTCACTAGACATTCTGGGCATCTGTAGGGAGGTTGTGGCAGACCACTGACAAGGGTTACACTGAACAAAGAAGAATTTGTAATCTGGGTTCCTTGAACTTTTGACGTTCTGAGTAAAGCTGCTTTTGTTATTCTTAGTCTTGCCACTTTCATTGCTCTTGATCTTGCAGCTTTTGTCATTCCTAGTCTTTCTGCCTTTGTATCTCCTAGTTCTTCTGCTTTTTTAGCTCCTGCAACTAGAAAAATCCCAGCTCATTGTGCATCAGAGTCCGTAACTACTGAGTTGGGGTGGCTCCTAGACCTGCTTCACCTCCTTAAAGGGGTAGGGACACAGCAAAGATGAGTAACTAGAGGGGCCTGTCTTGACTGTACACTAATTCTAGCTGAGACAGTCACCCCAAATTGTAGTCCAAAAGACGTAGGTTTAAACAGTTCCTTTGCAGAGTACAACACAACTTTGTCAGTTCATTTTGCAGTTGGGGTACAATGCAAGTTTAGCAGTTTGTATGTAAAATAGGGCACAGCACAGGTCTTGCAGTTCACTTTGCAGTTAGGGCACAGTACAAGACTGGCAGTTCATTGGGCTAATTGGAACATAACACAAGATTGCCAGTTGAGTTTGCAAGTAGGGCCCAACACAAGTTTAGCAGTTCATTGTGTTAATAGGTGTGCAACACAAGTTTGACAGTTTGTTTCACAGCAGGCACAACACAAGACTGGCAGTTTGTTTTGAGGGCAAACCCCAGTATTGTCAGTTTGTTTTGCAATTAGGGCAAAATACAGGATTAGCAGTTCATTTTGAGAGCAAAACACAGTACTGGCAGTTCATTTTGCAAATGGGGTGCAACACACATTTGACAGTTCATTCCGCAGTAGACAGAACAAAAGATTGACAGTTTATTTGAGGGCAAAACACGGTACTGACAGTTCATTTTGCAGTAGGCACAACACAGACTTGGCAGTTTGTTGGGCAAATTGGGTCACAACATAAGACTTGCAATTCATTTTGCAAACATGGTCCGACACAGCTTTTGAAGTTCATTGTGCAAATCAGGGCACAGCATAGATTTTGGGGCAAATTAGGGAACACCACAAGTTTGGCAATACATTTTGAGTGCAAAACACAGTATTGATAGTTTGTTTTGAGGACAAAACACAGTATTGGCACTTTGTTTTGCAAATCAGGGCACAACACAGGGTTAGCAGTTTGTTTTGAGGACAAAGCAAAGTACTGGCAGTTTGTTTTCAAATAATCCTGATGTCCTGCCAACTGAACTCATTTCTAGGGGTTCTGTACATCCCAACCTATAGGCAGTCTCACTAGGGCCCTGCAGGGTCTGATCCTACAGCTGGGGGAATAAGCTGTAGCCACCACTGTGGGCAATTCTGAGTTGGTGAGTACACACCCACCTACGTGGCCATGGCTGCTTTGCTAGGCACCATCTGGTGCAATTAATTTAAATGGCTGCAACTAAAAAAAAGAAAAAAAACTGCTCTGATTTGTCTAATAGGACTCCCCTACCCCTTGCTCTGCCCTTTGGGAGCTAAGTAAATTTGGTTAGGGGCCTCTGGTCCACCGCTCATTGGTGCTGCTGCTGACTTATCACTTTGACTCGGGGTGAAGTGCTGCTGAGGAGAGGTCAGCTGGATGCTGGCACTGCTGACTGAGGAGGGATAGTGATGGGCAGTCTTGACACCGCTACTTTTGTTGTTCTGGCACTAATGCTACTTCTCATCACCATGGCCTCATTCTGGAGCTGCTCCCTTTAACAACAGCACCTCACTGATATGTCCCACTGTAGTCCCCAATGAGGAACCACTTCATTTTTCTAATCAAACAAAAAAAAAAGTGTCTAGAAAAAGCCCACACGGTGGTCATTGACCTTCTGCTGTGGCCTCACTAACCACTACTCACTGCCCCTGACTTGGGGATCACTGCACTGGCCCAATGACCTGCTCCCATTAATTGACTGGACCGGAGGGGGAGCACCAGGCAGAGCTGATGGGACCTGTCTCAACCAGAAGTAAGCCTTTTCCCTGGTCTTCATTGCTCTCTGTGCCTTCTCCCTTGTGGGTCACTGTTACGCACACTAACTGTCAGCACTGATGCCCTCTCTAGTGCTTGGGGTTCTAACACTTGAACCCTGAGTTCAAGCCACAATGGCACCTAGATTTGAGTCTAGCTCGTGCTCTGGACAGGAACAGCAGTCCCAGCATGTGACTCACCTCTTCTTACACTGCCTGCCTCAGGGGTTTCCAAGAAACAGGCAGTGAGAAATAGAGAAAAGAAAAGAATAGAAAAGAAGAGAAAAAATGTTTTAAAAACATAGCTCTGGCTTGAGCTTGACAGGGGACTGCCTGCTGTGGTGGGTCTCTGCAGGGGAAGGAATTCTGGCTGTAGAGTTTACTGGCAGGGTACATACTGGGATACTGGGGACGCAGGAGCCATTACAGTGGGCAGGTCTGTGCAGGGGAGAGAACACCACCTGTAGAGTTTACTGACAGGGTACATACTCAGATACTGGGGACACTACAGCCATTACAGTGAGCTGAGTACCTAAAGCAGACACTTGTTTTTGTTTTTTTCTTGGGGCCCCCCACACTTAATACCCTAGGGTTCCTGAATTTTCTGTAGGGCTTCCAAACTCTAAGGTACTACATAAATATTGAAGATTTGTAGATGTGTCTAAAGTTTTAGATAATGACTTTGAAAATCCTAGGAAGCTGTTGAAAGGATTTTTTCTTAATGTGTTGTCTTTGTCTCATGACAATTTGCCATATACCACCAAAGCATTCAGTAGAAACTAAAGTTTTGGGTTGAAAAGTAGATATACATGTTTTACAACAACACAACATGAAAGGAGTAGGAATCCTTAATGCTGAAATTATGAACAGAGCAGATGTAAAATACAAAAAGTCACAAACAATTATGTGTAGCCTAGTATTCATTTCAGACTGCGATATGCTAATAAGGATAGCTAGGACACTGTATTCCTCTTGGATTTCTCTGGGTTAATGGAGGTGTATTACAATGTTTGTAGTTTATGTGGAATGAAGTGGCCAGGTTACTAGTGACCCCTGTCCTGCATGAACTGCACTGGCTGCTAGTGAAGTGGTGAACCCCTTCAAGGTTGGGTTACTAACCTATAAAGTCCTGCATGGGATGGGTGCAGGCTATCTGACCGAGCTTCTGTCTCCTCACTCATTCTCTCATCATCTCCACTCCACTGATGTGGTCCTTCTAGCTATACCCAGGGCCAGATTGAAATCCTTGGGGGATCTGGCTTTTGAGGTAGCTGGTTCAGTTTTATGGAACTCACTCTCGAGTCCCTAGAGAGAGGTCACATCAGTGGAGGCCTTTACGAGGAGTCTGACATTTTACCTCTTTAAGGAGGCTTTGTGGAACACATAAATGCAATGTAGGCCAGTTATTTACTTTTGTTGCTGGTTTATTATGTTTTAGCTGTGTTATTAATAGTTCATATTTTAACTGTGAATACTGTATAATGTACTACATCTTATGTTGTACTTGTTGTAAGGAATCCTTAGTCACTGAGGGAAGGGCACCATACTAAATAAAATGGCTACTACCCAAGTCAAACAAAACAGATTATTTAGGGGAACTCGCAAGGAAGTTCAAGACTGTCACCTAAACCTAAGGCTGTGCTCAGTGATTGAAAAATCTGTCAAACTCTGCAGGTACAAAGTTTGGTGCTGTGTTCATTAGACAGCTCAGTCATTAGTTCTTTACACAGACTACAACCCAATACATTAATTTTGAATCTGGTGACTCAGCAATTGGAGAGTCCATCAAATCAAGTTCACCACCCTAATGAGTCTCTCAGAGTGTGTGAAAATAGTGTTGGGCCCAGCACAAACTGCAATCTGACTCACCAACCTCTGTAGGAGTGATAATCTCACTATCAGGTTCTTGTTTGGTGTCTGGCTGAGACAAAGAACATCAATCACAAGTAGACATATATCATGTAATAAAAACAGGTTTATTACAGGCAGTACTCATGCAAGTACAGGTGATACAATCACAGGGGAACCAAGCCTTCCCTCAGACCTACTGGTTCATCTCGTCTCTCTGAGGGAAAGGCTGAGCAACAGTTATACTACTGATAAGAGGCACAGTTCTAGAAATGTTATTGGCTAAAAAGTAATAATAATGTGGCTTCCTTGGCTATAAACTTACATAGGGAAAAATGTAGACTTAACAAGGAACTTAGAACAAAGAAAATACACTGTATACAGAAATACATGTGGAATGATACTTTGTAAAAGGATATGATTATGGCAGCAGGCCCAAAGCACGTACATATGACTACCTGATTACAAAGTATCAGTGAATGCACACATAATATCCATGATTCTAAACACATGCTCATATAAGCAAATGCATAAGCATAACAATAAACATAAGCACAGCAGGTATGAAGAATCTATAAGCAAAAATGAATACATATAACAGAAAATAAGTAAATAGCACTGTAAAATGAGTGTATACAATAGCAAGCATAAACCCTAGTATCCACGCTTGTATGGTGGGTACTCATTACTACAAGTTAGCGCAATACATTAATATTACAGTAATGATACAACATCTGTCATAGTCATGTGCATAAGGGTGTAAAGGGTGCAGGACCCATACCTGACATTGCCCTCCTTGTTGCCTTCAAAGGGCAACATCACCATAGGAAAGAGGTCGGAGCCATTTACAGACCCGTAGCATGAGCCTGGTAAAGGAAATTTAGTTGATCATGATGATGTTTAAGGGTGCACCATTGACAAGAGTGTTAGTATTAACAAGTAAATTAAAATCACTTGAAAAATAACAAAATGTTTAAAAATAAATTCAACCATTGGATCATTCAATATTTTTCCAATAAACTTATCCTTGATGTAATCATTTAAAGCAACATTTGCTTTTGAGATGTTATTACTAATATGTATAAGATGTGTATCTGTGTTATCTAGAAGAGATTTGAGGCTCAAAGTAAGATTGCCAATGTGCACATTGAAAACTGGCAAAAACTGAGACAATGCATTAAGACAGTCAGGGTTGGAGTTAATTTCATCAAGTTCTGGGGGCAGGAGTAATCACAATGTGACTTATAACAGTGGACTGCTGTGGAGTAAAACAAAAGTTAGAATATTCAACAATGCACATCCTTGCCCCATAAGTAAATGCCTTTTGGTTACTAACCACACAATACTCCCCATCAGATGCATATGAAACTTTAGAAGTAGAAACTTTCCATTTAGTCAGCTGTACAGGACAGATGACAGATTGGTTGACGATTTGTGCAGTGAAGCAATGAACCTCTTCAAGGTTGCTTTGTGATGTAGAAGGCAAAACGTGAAGTTTCATACATTTCAGCTGTATTTTTGTTTCAGTTCCATTATAGCTCTTGATTAAATCCACAGTGAATGACAAGTCCATAGTATCTAGATTATATCCACACGCAGGTTTGATGATGTCAAAAACTTTGCAATGGCACAAGTAATGGTAACCCTGCCATGAACAACAGTCAGTATGCAGTGCCACCCATGTGTTCAGGGTATCATGGAAAACCAATAAAGGCAGGAGTTCAAGTCATTCACAATAGATGTCCTCCTTCAGGTGTCCAGTAGATTGTATTGTAGCCAATTGATTGAAGATGGAACTTTGTGGATCAAATTGAGGTAAAGAGACAGTGAATGTTAAAAACAAGGTGTCCTTAACAATGCATGATCGAAGTTTGAAACAGGAGGGGCAATGTTGGGATGAGGAGTAATATAACCAATGTTCCTGGCTGTAGATAATGGAATGGAAACAGATCGAGCCATACACAAATTGAGGCAAGCAGAAGATTTGCATTGAGGGCAATACCATGTTGCTATTCGCCTATCATGGATGAAGTCAGGGATATGCCCTGCATCCAGATCCCAGAAGAGATTTTTTACAGCTGTGAGTACATAAGAGCCATAGGCAGTACATAAGAATTCACTGGCTAGGTAATGCTTGTCTGCTTTTTTATTATTTGTTTTGGTGATTAAATCATTAATCTTACATTTTGTAGCCTCAAATCCCTTAGCTATATTTTGAATGTTATAAATTGTGAACCTTTCCTCACTAGCGAGGCCATCTACCCCATGTAACAGGGGTGGAACAACACCAGTTGTCACGGTGTCTTTAAATTTTCCCATTTGGGATTTGATATTTGCTGTGTCTGCACTATTCCAAATAGACATACCAGATGCAAAAAGACCTGTAATGGTGCCTACAAATGCTTGATGCTTAAAGTGTTTAGATTTCTGTGTATCTTTTGGGGGGTTAGATTTGGGTCTGAGAACCCCTCTATGTTCAGTACTAAAAAGACCAGTATAAGGGTCTGCTGTGCGTACCTGATATGCAGCAAGTTTATCTATTAGTAAAGTTTGAAAGAATTTAGAAATGTTAATTGTGGAGCACATACTAAATGTGCTGAAGTCCCAAAAGGTAAGGTTAAGAATGACAGGGAAGTCCATAAACTGCACATTGTTTATCAAAGCACCTGAAAGAGATATGACGATCAGATCATTAGGTGGGCCAGGTTACTGTTTGAGACAATCAGGAAGCTGGTCCTCAAAGGATGATATAACATTCAGGAATATGGTATTAGTGGCCATGTAATTTTGGGAACAAAATATCCTAGAGGTGGCATCTTTGTAGTAGTTACTACAAAAATCTGGATCAATCAAAGCTGTGAAATTTTACAGATCAGTGTGCATAATGTGTGGCTGTCGAATGGACAGGGTGCCATTAGGGGCAAGTTTTGTATCAGGCCATCCTTGGAAGGTTCCTTCAGCTAGGCAGGCAACAGGTATTGTTTCCTATCTCGATCTGTTTGCCACTCAGTTTGAACCTTTGCTTGATCTGGATATTTGATCATTGCATTCAGTACGGCTACTTCCCCCTCCTGAACAGTGACGGTGTGTGTTGGGACTTCTATAAAAATGCTCTCTCCCTCTGGGAAGCCATCGGGGTAATTGGAGTCACCAATGAAGCAGGCCTGTCCTCATCATCCTGCTGGAGTTGTTTGTGATACATTAATTGATTTTTCACTTTTGCAAACAATTGGATGTCTGAAAATGGAAGGACCATATGTAAGGCACCCAGAAAGAGAGTAAGATGCAAGGCTTTCATCTTGTTTTTCATACCTGTGGAAAGGAGAGAAAAAACATAGTTTAGTACAAGTCTTTCCCCTTCTAAATGGCAGAGGGTCAAGAAAGTAATTTTCAGTCCCCTTTATGCAACTTCATCTGACTGGCGTGAAGCCATTTGTCAGTGAGTTTCTTGTTTTGGGGTAGCCTAACTTGGTAGACTGATGGACTACGCTTATTCACAGTGGAACATGGTCCTTCCCACTTGTTTTCAAATGGATGGGTTGGAGGAACAAATCTTAGAACTATTACTTGATCTCTTATTTGCCAATCTACATCACGTACATTTTTGTCAAACTGGATTTTGGCCTGCTACTGAGCTTTGCTCAACCATTGTGCAGTAAGCACTTTACTATGTCTTGTTTGAGCTTAGCAACATAGTTGTCCACTGATACTCTGCCAGCTGTTGGAGCAGTCAAGTCCACAAGTAAGTGTCCTGGTAGCCTCATAGCCCTTCCAGTCATGACCTCAAATGGGGTCTACTGCATACTCTCTGAAGATGTGACCCTTATTGCCATGAGGAGCACAGGAAAAAAGGAATCCCAGTCCTTGGAGTTGACCTCAATGAATTTGGGCAACATGAGCTTCATTTGTCTGTTCATTCTTTCCACCTGCCCTGATGATTGGGGGTGGTATGGAATGTGAAATTTCTGGTTGACCCCTAACATATCCATGGTTTCCTTCATTAGTTCAGCTGTGAAGCTTGACCCTTGATCAGAGTCTATCCCAAGGGGAAGGGCCCACCTGGTGATCAATTGTTCCACCAGGACTTTTGCAGTAACTCTTGCAGTGTTATTCTTAGTAGGAAATGTTTTGATCCATTTGGAGAACAGGTCAGTGACCACTAGGGTGAATTTATTGCCTCTGCCAGTAGTTGGCAGTGGGCCAATGAAGTCAATTTGAATGTTATTCCAGGGACTGGTACATCTTTGTGGCGATAGTTTGGCATTTTTCTTAGCCACAATGGAATTGTTCAGTGCGCAGACAAAGCAACTATTAATGTACTGTTCTACATCTTCATTCATGCATGGCCACCATCCAAATGTCTTTAGTCTATCCAGGATCTTTTGTACTCCCTGGTGCTCACCTGTTGGGGTGTCATGCACCTGATGTGATGGATAAAATCTATTCTCAGGTAATCAGGAACTACCCATAGTTTCTCAGTCGTTGTGGGACTGATACCATATTAGTAAGTTATCACTTGATAGGTGAAGGTCTTTTTTCACCTTTGTGTAGGGACTGCCTGTCAGGAGTTTTCCCTCAATTCCTTTCTCCAGGAACTTGAATACATCCCTCAAATTAGGGCCCTGCTTTTGTACATTTGCTAGATCAAAAGGCACAAAAGAAACTGTCTGTTTCTTTTTTATGGCAGCAGCTAACAGTGCAGCAGTGATGATTGTCACTTCCATGGCCCATTTCTCCCCTCCTTGAGCACCGGCTTTCACGTGGTCATTAAAAGAATGGTATGACTCACTCTTTGAGTGTGCATGAACCTTTTGCATATACAGCTTGTGTTTAAACTGTTTTGTCAATGTGGTGATATATATAAACAAGTCTCTGTGTTTACTGGTGTGCCATCAGGGTATCCTGTGACTAGGGCACATTGCAAGTGGGCACCTACAGAAATGGTGACCCACTTGCAGTGCATACCCAGACAGTGAGTGAGTAGGGAGGGAGACCAGGTGGGGAGGGTTCACGAATGGTGACTGGAGGTGACTATACATAGACGCACGTGGGGGGGCAAGGGAGCGAGCTTGCTGAGTGAGGGGAGGGAGGTTTTGTGAGGGGTGGTGCTGTGATCAGCTGCTGAGCTGGCTCCATGGCATTGTGGGGGTGGGTGATGGCTTGGGGTGGCCAGGATGCAGGATTCGGGTCCAGGCACAGGTATGTTTTGTTGTGCCCAGCCTGAGTAGCTGAAATATTTTTTTTTGTCCACTGTTTCACCCTCCCCCTGACAGCACCCCCTGGAGTTGAGAATCTAAAAGTAGGGGGGGTGTGGGGGGCAGCTCCCACATAAAAGTAAAATTCCAATTCCTTGCGCTGTTTTCTGTGTTGCCGGGGTTGTGCATTGCTGAAACTGAATTTTGGTGATATACGATCGCCCTTATGACATAGAACCTGCCTTCAGAGGATTCAAAGTTAGTTTTCTCCCAAAAGGGTAGGAATTCCATCAGGGATGAGCAGATCCAGTTGGAGTCTGCAAAAAATAATTGTATCTGTTTCACCTTGTTTTAACACTTCCAGAGCACATGCCACAACTGTCAATTCAGCATACTGTGAGGAAATGATAGTACATCTCCTTGTAATTCAAAGTGTATCACGATGAGCACTCCCAACCCTGCCTCTTGATTACCCCCACAAAATGAGGCTGAGCCATCAATAAAGACATGACACAGAGTGGGATCATCCAGCACTTTATGCAGTGCTGGAAGGAAGGGCCCTGGTTCAGGTAGATCAGGAGGCTGGAGTGAGCAACTGTGAGTGGCCCCCACATGCAGAAGGCCATGGGCCAACATAGATGGTAATTTAGCAAGATGTACTGTGATGTCATGATCCTGCAAGAGTAGAGACCAGTGTGTAAGTCTGGCATTTGAGACAGAGCCATCTTTAATTCTGTCAGACAGAATGAAGTTTGTGGGCATATGATTAGTATCCAAAACAATGGGAGCATAACCAATGAGGTACATTTATTTATTTTTTTATTTTTTGAAAATGTTTCACCAGGAAAGGCACACTGAGCAAAAAGATGCTCATCTCATGGTGCGACCTGGGGGGATTACAGAGGAGACAGATATGCATACAGTAGTTGAACTTAGAGTAGCACAATATGGACAATGCACATAGTTGGGAGGGATTACATTTGAATATGATACATGGCAAAGCAGTACAGCACAGCAAATACAGGTTGCACAAATCGTGGTTACCCAGCAGGGTAAGAGCAGTACAGAACATGATCGTAGGGCGTGGTATACAAAGCATGGGTACACATCGAGGCAACACAAGAAATACATAAGTGCCAGTTTATAGAACAGAGGTAGTAGTAGCAGAACTTGAGAGCCAGTGGTGGAAGTTGAGCTACAGGGAGAAGCAATCAAGTAGAAAGGAAGGATTTGGAGAGCAAGATGGGGGTAGAGTAGGAGGGTGAAGAAGTGTAGATGTATAGGGGAGAGGTTGGTGAGGAGGGAGGGGGCTGGGGAGCTTAGGTAGTGGGAAAGGGGAGAAATTGAGGTGGGAAGAGTAGGTAATAGAGAGAGGGCTGGTGCATGGGGTGCTATAGAAACCCAAGCAATTAGGTGATGGCGGGCAGCTGCTCAGGCACAGAGGGGAGCAGGGAGGAGGAGCTAATGGGAGGGTGGTCAGGGGCAGTAGCAATTAGGTGCAAGGAAGTTAGCGAGGGCATAGGAAAGGGAGAGTTTGGATGAAGAGTGATGGATCTGGGTGGGCAGGCTGTTCCAGAGTTTAGGGAAGAGGTAAGAGAATGCAGATTGGCCAGTGGTGGTCCTACAGTGAGGGATGAATAGTAATCTAGGGTCAGCAGACCTGAGGTCGTATGAGGAGGTAGGTGGGGGGGATTGGGCAGATGCGAGATAGGGCGGGAGGGAGCCAAGCCAGAAGTTAGAAGTGAATTTTGCGATATGAATTAGGTAGCGGTTACTCAGAGAAGGTAGGGACAGGGAACGATAAAGCAAGCAGTGATGTGATCATGGGGGGGCATCGAGGGCAAAGCGGCAGAAAGCATTGAAAAGGGGGTCTAGTCTGGCTAGGGTGGTCTGTGCGGCAGAACTGTAAACTACATCACAGTAATTGAAGGAAGGTAGAATCATTTTCTGAACAATTTCACGTCTGACAGGAGGTGGGAGACTAGTGCGGTTTCTATAGAGGGCACCAAGTTTGGGGCGTAATTTGGAAATGATGGCATCGACATGAGTGGTAAAGGAGAGGTGGCGGTCAAGCCAAACCCTGAGATACATAAAAGGAGGGAACTTCTTCAGGACGGTGTTATTTAGGGTGTGGAATCTCAGAGGGGAGGAGAGTTTGGATAGGCGCTGTCTGGTGCCAAAAGTCATAGAGTTGGTTTTCTTAGCATTTAGGGAGAGTTGGTTGTTATTGAACCAGTGCTGGATTTTGCAAAAGTCAGTTTGAAGTTTGGAGGTGACTTCTTCGGGGGTCCGGCCGGAGGTGAAGAGGACTGTGTCGTCTGCATATATGTGGATGGCAGAGGAGGAGCAGGAATTTGGCAGGTCATTTAGTAGGATGGAGAAGAGGATGGGGTTGAGCACTGAGCCTTGGGGTATACCAGTGGTGATGGGGGGGAGATGTGGTCAGCTATTTTAGTTGATTGGGTTCTATTTAGCAGGTAGGCACTGAACCAGTTTATGGTGGATTCAGCTAAACCAGCTCCAGAAAGGCAGGATAGTAGGAGAGAATGGGATACAGTGTCGAATGCTTTTGCGAGGTCAATGAAGATAGCAGCAGTGATAAGCCCTTTGTCCATCCCAGTGAAGATGTAGTCTGTGAGTCTGAGCAGGGAGGAGGTAGTGGAGTGGTGTTTTCTGAACCTGGACTGGAAAGGGGTGAAGAAGTTAGTTTCAGTGAGAAAATGGGAGAGTTGGGATAGCACAAGGTGTTCCTGGAGTTTTGCACGGGTGGGGAGGAGGGAGATGGGGCGGCAGTTGGATGTGGAGGTAGTGTCACCGCCTTTAGGGAGGGGTAGAACAGTGGCATGCTTCCAATCGGAGGGGAATGACTTGGTACTGAAGGAAAAGTTTAGTAGGGCTGTGAGGGGGGTAGCGATGGCAGGAGCAGATAGGAAGAGGAGTTTGTTGTCAAGGCCATCAGGGGATTTGCCTTTGGAGGGGTTTAGAGCACGAAGGGCATCTAAGGTATCAGTGGGGGAAATGTGTCTAAAGGAGAAGGAGTTAAAGCCGGATGGTTGGGAGTTAGGGGGCTGAGGAGATGGAGTGTTAGCAGGTGGGAGGGCTTCAAGGAGGGCCTGGGCACGGGTAGTGAAATAAGAATTAAACTCGGAGGTGACTTCCAGGGGATCAGGGGATCATCTATCATCTTCTCAATTTCTTTTTTTGTCTTCCCTTGTTAGGGCATCAATAACTGGAGGGTATAAGCTAGTAGAATCATCTCCCGATTCACAATGCTTGCTATCCTTGCTGCTTGTATGGGCAGCACCATCTTTGATGCTGGCATGGTCGGTGCCATGTTTAGTATGGGCAGCGTCATCTTGTAAATGGCAGAACGTCTTGACGTCATGACACTGGCCACCATTTTGTGAATGTGAACATCCACCATTTTGTGACAGGGATTTGGCAAACACAGCCAATGGGCATGCTTGCTTCACTTCATACTGAGGATGCTCATCATCAGAGTCTCCCCCCATGAAGATGTGATATCAATGGGTGCATATTGGAAACCATCCATAGCCTTAATTTGCCCAGCAAGAACCCTCACTGATGGCACAATTTTGCCATCTTGGCTCAACAGTTCATATGACTCACTCTAGCATCAGTTAAATGATCACCTTTCATAACATTTTTCTACAACATTCTGTATGCGGCACTCACCTCGGCATGATCTTGAAGCTGTTTATCCAAATCACTTCTTACCTGATGTAATTTGTCTATAAGCTCTGCCAAATCATCATGCAAAGCTTCATTCTCCTCAGACAATGTGTCATTCATTTGCAAAACCTGCTTTCTGTCTAGTCTTGCCCTCTTACATGCCTCTCTTAAGTCATTAAGTTCTTGATCATTACAATGTAGTGCCATGCTGAAGTGAATAATTTGTCTGACATAAGGTCTGGAGATCAAGCTCCTGCTTACGTTCCCATTTGGAGCTATCAGCAGTTGCTGTGCCATGCTGTTTTTTTAATCACTCATCTCAGCCTCTATAGAATTCAGCTTAGTTTGGTAAGTGTCCATGGCTGCATTCAAGGTATTAACCATTAACCCTTTCAAAGATTGTTTCTAGGCAGTTTGAAGAGCCTCTGCATACTGCGTCCAGATAAACTGGATAGGGTTAATGTCTGACTCTGCATTTAAACTGACATCATTCCATCCTCCACGGGAGGATAAACAGAGCTATCTAATCTCAAATCTGTACAGATATTATAGGACATGCCTTAAAAACAAAAGCGTGGGAAGCCTTTAAATCATCTGTTCTGCTGGTTATTCACTGCTGCAAACAAGAGCAGACTGGAAATGTGAGAGCTCCTATGAAAGGGGCTTTAAACTTAAACAAGCAAGTCACTCCTCTACCACAGAGTCTCTGGCTGCTGTTGTACCCATTGGGAAGCTGCAGTCTGCTCATACAAATGGAGCCCAAGCTCTTAGCCACTTGTTGCTGGAAAGTACTAGCCTTCCAGATACAACATCCAAATTAAAATGAGTGTTATTCTTTGCCAGCCAAATACCATTTAGTCATGGTCGCCAAAATGTAGGAGTGATAATCTCACTATCAGGTTCTTGTTTGGTGTCTGGCTAAGACAAAGAACATCAATCACAAGTAGACGTATACTATGTAATAAAAACAGGTTTATTACAGGCAATACTCATGCAAGTACAAGTGATGCAATCACAGGGGAGCCAGGCCTTCCCTCAGACCTACTGGTTCATCTCGTCTCTCTGAGGGAGAGGCTGAGCAACAGTTATTATACTACTGATAAGATGCACAATTTTAGAAATGTTATTGGCTAAAAAGTAATAATAATGTGGCTCCCTTGGGTATAATCTTACATAGGGAAAAATGTAGACCTAGCAAGAAACTTAGGACAAAGAAAATACAGCGTATACAGAAATACATGTGGAATGATACTTTGTAAAAGTATATGATTATATTTATTTATTTGCTTTTGGTAAAATGGTAAGCACGCTAGACAGCAAGTTCCTATTTTCAGGTATGACCCGGGAGAATTACAGGGTAATTACATAGGAGAGATACATTAAACAACAATTACAGTCAGGAGCAGACATACTCCAATAGTGAGACAGAGAAGCAGTTACATAGTAGCGTTACAGTCAGGAGCAGAATAAACTCCAAAAGTGGGAATAAAACATACAGTGGTTTTAAAGCAGTCTACAAGGCTCTACAATTCCGGTTCAACAACTAAGTTGTTGATCGTCATCACAACGATAGATTTATGTCGACCGTAACTTGCAGCAAACATAAATCAGACTGGAGACCCCCCCTTTTTTTTCTCATCTGGTGGCTTCACCCCCAACTACCCATACAGTGGACTCTGCCCTCTGCACCCTCCGATCTAAAGGATTCCAAATCTGAGTTGGAGTTGGATTGGGGAGGGGGTGCAGGACTGGGAGAGAGAGTGATGGGGTCTCGGGCTGACTATTACAATGGAAATGTCAATGTTGTCAGCATCTATGTTTTTGCTGTAATAGTGTTGGCATCCTGGGGGCATTCCTGATTATGACAGCAGACCCAAAGCACATACACAGGAATATCTGATTACAAAGTATCAGTGAATGCACACATAATATCCATGATTCTAAACATACAAGCAAATGCATAAGCATAACAATAAACATAAGTATAGCAGGTATAAAGGAACTATAAGCAAAAATGAATACATATGATATAACAGAAAATAAGTAAATAGAACTGTACAATGAGTGTATTCAATAGCAAGCATAAACCCTAGTATCCCTGCTTATATGGTGGGTACTCATTACTGCATGTTAGTGCAATACATCAATATTACAGTAATGATACGACATCTGTTATAGGCATGAGTATGAGGGTGTAAAGGGTGTGGGACCCATACCTAACACCTCACATGCTTAAAACAGATACTGCAAACCCTGATTGCACATATACCAGAGGAAAGAAGGTCAGTACAGTGGGTAGAGGAGAGAACTGAGGTGGCAGATGTGAGAATTGTGGACATGGAACTGTTTAAAATGAAAATAGAATTCAAAACAGTTGATTGGGGGAGAGAACAGAATTTCTAGAGTGTCAAGCACAAATGTTGGGAGCGAAGGTTAATGACGTTTAAAACTGAGGTCATCACAACAACCTGCAAACAGTGGAAATATTAAAGAACTCTGAAAGTAAAGATGTGTGCTTTCCTATAGTCACTATTGCCACGGTTCCTCAATTACTACTGGGTGTACCTTCTCAAAATTGAAAAGGCCCACCAAACACATGCTCCTTGTTTGGGAAGAGGATCCCCCCCACCCAATCCTAGCTTATCTGTCAAGATTCAGTGTGAAGGAACAAATATCAAAAATTGAAAGGAAGAAATGGAACATTTACTGGAACAGGCACTTGGTTTATATTTTTCAAGATTTTCAAATGACTTCGCTGACCGTAGGAAAGCCTTCACACCAGTCAAGAAAGATCTGTCAATGAACAATGTTTCCTACAGCATGAGACACCCAGCCACCCTCGGTATACTATGGGCAGAAAAATGACATCCTTTCAATCATCACAGGATGTTCACCACTTTATGCAAACCACTATGAAACTTCATGGTGACAGACTAGAACAGGATTAATGACAGGCAGCTAATAAGGAGAAACACAAAGCAGCGGGAACAGGAGGAAATGAAGGCCCTGTACATCCCTATACCCGGCACCTCGATGCCCGTGTCCTGAGCTCTGACCTGATGGCACAACCTCACAATAGTCTATGGCAAATACAAAATCCAAGTGGCAGAGAATCAGAGTCCAAGACAAGTAGAAACCATCAGGAAGAAGTAGAAGTAGAAGTAGTCAGGGATCCAGGCATTCATCTCCAGGGTCGGACAGCCCATCATGGAAGTCCAAATCCCCCAACAGAATGCCATGAGAGCCAGAGGACAATAAATACTTTTATCTGAAGGAGGAAATGCCATATCAGATAGAAGAGAATCAAGAGATCAACTCAAGGTAGAGTTTCTTACCCTGCTGGAAGAAGCCTCTTTGCAATCCAGTTGGCAGTCATCATGGAGGTGACTCTTGACACCAGACCGAAAGCAGCAGCTGCACTTGAGGCGACCCACACTGTAGAACCCACTGACTGATGTGCTGTGATTGAAGCTGTTAAAATTGAGAACCACAGCAAGTAAGTTTGCAAACTCAATATCCTTTTACTTAGCTGATTTAACTAGTGCATGATCGAGGTGCATGATAATGTGTTAAATAAGTTTTAAAATAAGGGAGGGGTAGAGAAAATGGGCATCCCTTTATGACTCAGCTTAACTCATTAAGGAGATGGTAAAGCATAAAAGCAACTTAGTAACATAGCAAGAAGAATGCTATGCACTACACTAAATGCAGATGCTACAGAACTTTCCAAAGCCACCCAATTCCTCAAGGGAGGGTGGTACATAATACATAGCAACATAGACTTTGTTGGCAGAAAAGGACAGCTAGGCCCATCTAGTCTGTGCTATTCCCCCTACCTATTTCTACAACCTGGACCCTAACTAGTCACAGGTGTCCCTCACTTCTCCCTTTTCTCCACCCTTTATGCCCATATGCTTATCACATGCATACTTGACGCTCCCAGCTGTCCTCACCCCAACCACCTCTTCTGGTAGGCTGCTCCAGGCGTCTACTGTAGCAACCTTTCTGTGAAGACTTATTTTCTCACATTCCTCTTAAACTCCCCTCAGGCTTCAGGCTTTGCATGCCCTTGAGTTCTGCTACTCTTTTTCCACTGAAAGAGACTTCCTTGTTTCACCTTTTTCAACCCCATGAGATACTTATAGGTCTCAGTCAAGTCCCCTCTTGCTCTTCTGTCCTGCAAAGAGTACATGCCAAACTCCTACAGCCTTTCCACATACAGTTTCTCATGCACACCCCACACCATTTTGGTGGCTCTGTACTGGACTGCCTCCACCCTGTCAGTGTGTTTGTGGAGGTAAGGCCTCCAGAACTGGGCACAGTATTCTAGGTGGTGTCTCACTAATGAAAGATATAGTGGCAACATCACCTCCATTCTCCAGGTAGAAATGCCCCTCCCTATGGACTCCAGCAACTGGCTAGCCTTGCTTACTGCCTTGTCGTACAGCCTGCCACCTTGATATCATCAATGATGATAACCCCTCAATGTCTTTCTCTTGCTTGGTGACTGTAAGTACCCACCCCATCTTATGCACAGCCCCAAGGTTTCCCTTCCCCATGTGCATGACTTTGTATTTTTTGGCATTGAAATCCAGTTGCCACACCCTAGACCACTTCTGAAGTTTCTCCAGATCCTTTTTCATTTTCTCCACCCCTTTCTTGGTCTCCACCCTGTTACAGATTGGTATGTCATCCTCAAAAAGACACACTTTCCCCTCCAGTCTGCCTGCAATGTCACCTGTGAAGATATTGAAGAGGACAGGACCCAGCACTGATCTTTGTGGTATCCACTGGTTACTGTCCCATCCTCTGAGTGACTGACTGCCATTTCACACCACCCTCTGCCTCCTATCCTTTAACCAGTTTGATGTTCAGTTAAGTACCTTCCCTCCAACCCCAGGTTAATAAGTTTCTTAATTAGCCTCCTGTGTAGCACAGTGTCAAAGGCCTTGCTAAAGTCCAGGTAGGCCACATCCACTGCTTTCCCTTGGTCCACTTCCTTAGTCACGCACTCAGAGAAATCTAAGAGATTGGTTTGACATGACCTCCCCTTCCCCCGAGAAACCATGCTGCTGATTGTCCAGCAGCCCTTTGCTGCTTAGCATTCCATTGTTTCCTTCAGCAGGGTCTCCATCAATTTCTCCATGGCTGATATGAGACTGACTGGCCTATAATTGCTAGCCTCTTCCTTGCTGCCACTCTTGTGCAGACCATATCAGCCCTCCTTCAGTCCCCTGGAACTGCCCCATCTCCAATGATTTGCTGAATAGTGTTGCCATAGAGGTGGCTAAACCCATGCTCAATTCTTTCAGTGTTCATGGGTGGATTCCATCTGGCCCCATGGCCTTATTTTCTTTTAAGGCTTTCAATCCCCCTCATGCTCTCTCCATTAAAAATTGACTTGTGTCCACTTCCCCTTCCCCCCGATGCCTTCAGATACATGTTGGTCTGTCCCCTCCTGTGTAAAGACTGAGCAGAAGTACTCATTTAAGGTTTCAGCTTTTTCTTGGTAGTCCTCTACACAGTCACCACCCCCCGTTCTCTTGATCCTCACTATTATTCCCCTTCCTTTAATCTTTTCACTCATGTACAGTACCTGAAGAAAGTCTTATCCCCTTTTGTTACCACCTTGGCTATCCTTTTCTCTATCTGTGTCTTAACTGTCCTCACCTTCCTTCCTGCCCCCCCTCTTTGTTTAACTAAATATACAACCATGATACCACCATCTCGGTCATCTTGTACTTTTTAAAAGCATTTTTTTGTCCCTCACCACCCTAGCCACATCTTTTGAGAATGGCAGTGTCCTCTTCATCCTCCTAACCTTGCTTATTTCTTTCAAACAATTTGCTGTTGTCATGGTTATTCCTTCCTTAATCCTTTTCCATGTTTCCTCCACTCCAACAGCTCCTTCAAGATATTTGCCAAGGTATTCTGCCATTCCTTAAAATATGCACTCCTGAAGTCCAAGACCCTCATCCTAGTGAGATTTTTCCTGCCACTCTGCATGCTAAGCCACACTATACTGTGACCACTTGTACCCAGGGGGCTACCCACTGTGACTTCTGCAATGCTGTTCCTGTTCTTGAGAACAAGGTCCAGCAAGCAATGCCCCTTCCCTAGTGAGTTCTGTTACCAACTGCCTAAGAAATTCCCCCTGTAGGGAGTCGAGGATGGACCTGCTTCTTGTAGTTGCGGCAAGATGCTCCAGTCTACATCTGGCATATTGAAATCACCCATAATCAGTATCTCCACTTTGCTTACCATTTTATCTATGGTCTCCCCTAGAACCTTGTCTAACTCCTTCCCCTGGATTGGTGGTCTATACACCACTCCCACATGGATGAAGACCCTGGACCCTGTCTCTAAGCCAACCCATAAAACCTCCTGCCCTTCCATATCCCCATTGTGGCTTTATATCTCTGTGGCATTTATGCCTTCCCTCAGATATAAAATGACCCCAGCCTTTCTTCCTCATCCTGTCCTTCTGGAACAAGTTATAACCCAGAATTGCCACCTCCCAGCTATGACTGTTTGTGTACCATGAGTCTGTTATGGCCACTAGATCCAGGTTAACATCTGTAATAATGGACACTTCCAGATCATGAATTTTATTTTTTAGGCTCCTTGCATTAGCGCTTGTCTTACCCTGCTTTACCTTCCCCCATTCCCTGTTCCATTCTTCACCCTTCTATTGCCACTTTTACTGTCCTCCCTTTCTTTATTTTCTCTCTGCTCACTCACTTTAATTCTTCCCTCACCCCCACAACACTGTACCCCAGAAGAAATTATTTCCCCTGGGCTTCTCCCTTCTGTGGCTCCATTTCCTGGGGAGGGGAGCATTCTCTGTCTCCCTTATTATTTCTGCCTCCTTCCTTGGCTCATTTAAATAACTGTTGAAATAGCATTTACAGTAAACTTTCCACTCAGGACTACTTTTCCCTTCCTGAATGGATGGAGGCCATTTCCTTTGTACAGGCATCTATTTCACCAGGTTGGTCCCCAGTCCACAATGTAGTCAAAACCCTCCTCCCTGCACCATGCCTTCCATCATTTGTTGAAGACATTGGTGTGGTACTCCCTAGTCTCCCTAGGGCCATGTACCCGTAGCACCAAAGTGAAGACCACCATGTGAGTTACTTGCTTCAGGCCCTTCCCTACTTCCCTAAACCTATCCTGCACCACCTCTGCAGATTCTATTGCCAGATCATTAGTCTTCAGGTGGAACATGACATCCAGCTCCCCTTCCTGCCCTGTCTCTGTAAAGATCCTGAGGATCCGCTCACCATCCCATAGTGCAAGGCTCCAGGCAGGCACCTCACCTCCCTTTTTCCTTCACTTCCAGTTCCTAAAACTACCCCTCTAACTATTGATATACATAATATTAATAGATCTTATTCTCACAACCATGATTAGGTTGAGCCTTCCCACCCAGCCAAATGGGATTGTGTTTCCCCAAATGGTCATGAAGGTTATTTTGCATTAAACCAGCAGAGGGAGCAGGGTGCAAATATGATCCAATGTGTAACTAAACTGATATCCTCTCATGAGCTCTGCCTTCCAAAGCCATAGTTTCACATAAGAGAGGGAAACGAGCAGGTTACAACTTACATGGTATATATTCAGAGAACTAGAACAGGAAATATAGTACTATCCTGACTATTGCTGATGTGTACCAGAATAATGAGAAGACAGAAAATGTCTGAGGTTACAAAACTCTTTATTAACAAACCTGGTACTATTGTGGTCAGCCCCTCATGGAAATGCTAGATAGGACAAAAAACTCCAACCTGTTTCACCAAGGCATCATCAGGAAGTGATATATATATATATATATATATATATATAGATATAGATATATATATATATAGATATATATATATATATCTATATATATATATATCTATATCTATATATATATATTTCTTTCAGAGCACCAACATCAAAGCTAGGAAAGTAGCAATGTGTGGATACTTCAGTAGAGGTCACACAGAGTGTGATAGTTGCTTGAATGGTGTGTGGGAATGGATCTCAAGGTACAATGGTGTCCAACATCTGTCAGGACTAAAATAATTGATTCTGCAAGTAAATCCAGCTGCTCCAGCAGTAAGGGAAACATGGAGTCATTCCAGCTTGGGCCTGAGCCATTGGCAAAGCAGATCTGACAGCAGAAAACATGCCTCTTGAGTGTAGGCCCTGGAGTATAGACACTGAGAGTGTGAACCGAAAAACCCAGCACAAGTGCACACTGAAATATGACCCCCCCAAGGAAATTAATGAGACCTCTCACTAAGATCTCACACTGAGGTCAAGAGTTACCCTGCTCCTATTAAGTATAGCTATATATATATATATATATATATATATATATATATATATATATATATACATACATACACACACTATAGGGTTGAGTAGGCTCAATATATATATATACACACACACACACACACACACACGCACTATAGGGTTGAGTAGGCACTTTAATGTTAAACCTCAAATTTTGCACTTTAATAACTTTGCAACTGTTCAATGGATTTGCATGAACGTTTGCATGCACAGTCTTGTTTGGTAGATCCTTTGATGTGCCAAGCTTCATTTTGGTCAGATTGGCAGATTTCGAGCTATGCATAATACTAAAATGTTAAAATTCAACTTTTTTTAGCTTTTTTTGTCATCGTGCTGTGCCCTGACTTTTTGGAATTTTGGTCTGAAGTTTTCAGGGTGCAAAGTGCTTGTCCCACAGAGGTACCTTTTGCTGGTTTGGTGAAAAAATTATTGATTCGTTGCAAAGTTATTTAATTTTAAAGTTTCGGGTTTTGACCATGCTCATTTCATTCTTTTGGATAGCTTCATGGAGTGACAAAGGAATTTGGTCTCACAAAATGGATTCTTTTTCTTGATGGGCCTTTTTCGTGAGCCACCATCTTGTTTTCTATTTTGTCAAATAAAACACTTGTATTGCTCAGCAAAATGATGCCTTGCACAGACACCAAAACATGTATTCTGCTCATCATGACTTCATTAGTTGTATTATTTATTTTTTCAGTATTTAAATCTGTTTTCACCACATGCTAAGTACCTTTATTGTGGTAGCCCGTGATAATAGCACTGGCATATTGGTGATCATCAAAACGGCAAAGCATATGAGGGCACTATTATTATGAGCTACCTCCTGGAATGCCTAGGAAATGCAACTGTGAGGGGAGGGATGGGTGAGTGTAAAGGGAATATAGGGAGGGGAAGGGGAGGGATAGGGAAGAGGGTTATTACCCTCTAGTGTGCCTGCTCCACTGAGCCAACCATGTGGTGTGGTGGGTAGGGTGACTGGCTCCTACGGAACAGGTCCCAGGATCAGGGCTGGGGGCCGGGAAAGTTTTGCTTGTTCCCACAGCTGCAGGACTTAATTTTTTAAAACTGGGCTGTACCCCTCACAACATGCACCTCCCTGGAGTTGAGCATCCATAATTAGGGTTGCGGGGACGAGTCCCACATGCACACTTCCAATAATGTGGGCTCAGTCACCTACAAGTGCATATCGCCAAATTGCTTTTTGCTAATAATGCACTCACCATAATTAGTTTATTGAGATAATCAGAAAAACCTTTGAGTCCAAGACTCATTTACAAAGGTTCCACTTCATACATAGAAGGTACAGGGACATCGCCGTTCAGCAATTGCTATTATCATATGGAACCCTTTATCGTGAATCTATTTTCGTTCTTGTGAAAGAGGATTCAGAATGATTTTTTTTGTGGGGATTTGACAATTTTTACTATCGGGTTGATGAGGTGGGATAATAGGAAGGCTTTGTTGACAGTTTAGTTGCTGTTGTCCTACAAATGGAAATGCAGAGCCCGAAGGGCCCTGTGCATCCCCATAACATACATATGTGTATCTCTGAAGGGATGGGAAGGGAGAGCCCAGAGCGCCCTGTGTGCTGTCACACAAATAAGGATACAATTACACTATCTCAAAAAGCATGGATGCATGGGAGCACAGGCTCCAACAGGAAAATAAGGATACCATTATACTATCACACAGCTTGCAGCTAATGCAGAACGTGGCAGCGCGGTTGTTGATGGGGACTCCCTGGTCGAGTCACATCACGCCAGTGCTGTGTGAACTGCACTGGCTGCTTATTCAGTGGCAGATCACCTTCTAGGTTGGGCTTCTGACCTATAAGTCCCTGTATGGACTGGGCCCGGACTATCTGCAAGAGATCCTGTGCCCCTACTGCCCCGGGTGACCACTTCGCTCAGCTGATGAGGGGTTTCTAGAGATTCCTAGGGTATGTCTTAAGACATCAGGGGCCCATGCATTTATGTATGGAGACCCAAACCTGTGGAATTATCTACCCTATCAGATACGTGAATGCACGACTGTGGAGAGCTTTAAGAAGGCCTTGAAGACACATTTGTGGCTTAGCACCAACCCATACTGATTATTTTAGCTATTTTAGATATTTATTTATTTTATCTGGTCATATTGCTATGTATTTTATTGTTTTTATATGTTTGTTATTGTACAGCACCTTGGTTCATGAAAGGCACTCTAAAAAGAAAGTTTATTATTATTATTATTATTAAAAGTAAGGAGATTCTTTGTAAAAAAAATGCATTAATGCAACATTTAGGATTGAGGCTTTAGCATCAAAAGTAAGGGAATGTGGCTTTAAGATTTCCAACCCAAAACTCCAATGCCACCCTTAAAGCAAATTGGGGCGGAGTCTTCCTAGAGGTTGTCTACCCTAAAGTTCACCTGATTCTATACACTCCAGAAACATACACACCTAATAGAGTGAACTTTAGGGTTGACCACTCCTAGGAAGACTGACCCGATTTGCTTTAGGGATGGCATTGGGGTTTTAGGGTTGGAAACCCTAAAGTCACATTTCCCTACTCTTGATGCTGTAGCCTCAACCCTAAATGTTGCATTAAGACAGGTTTTTGCAAAGAATAATATATATATATATATATATATATATATATATATATATATATATATATTAGAGGGCGTGGTCATGCCCCTGTAGTTAGGGTTGAGTAGGCAGTTTAATGTTAAACCTCAATTTTTGCATGTTAATAACTTTGCAACCGTTCAACGGATTTTTATGAAATTTTGTACACATGGTCTGGTATGGTAGATCTCTTGATTTAACAAGTTGTGTTTTGGGCAGACGTACAGTTTGTGCGCAGTGAAGCACTGAAAAATGCATTTGTTTCCACTTTTGATGCATTTTTTGCCCATGGTGCTTTGACCACACCGTGTGGTCTTTTGGTCTGATATTTGGAACATAGAAAAAGTTTGGGTCAAAACATAATGTGGTGTTGGTTTGGTTAAAAAATATTAATCCATTCTAAAGTTATTTCATTTTTAATTTTTGGGTTCTGAGCATGTTCAATTCACGCTAAGATTTATATGTATATTTTTTGAACTAGGACTGGGATCATGGTCAAGGAATTTGTCAGCTTGCAGATGAGGATCTAAAAAAATCCTAGTCCATCATAAAAATTCCTTGTCCGTGAGCCGCCATCTTGTTTTCTTTTGTCCCCCAAACAAAGAGCCCCATGCTCCCGCCAACATATGCTATTTAGTAGTTATATGACACGTTGTTGAGAAAGTGAGGACTTTTTTACCCATAGCTATAATGGGTCTTGAAATATTGTTAAATTAGTGTTACAAGGGTTAGTTGCCCTACTGAGGTGCTGTATGTCTCTGTTGTTGTAAGTGGAAGTGCAGGAGCTGGAGGTCCCATGTTCTGACAGACACACTTCGCAATGCTCACATGAGGAGCTTGATGGTAGCATGGGGCCTGAATGGCCCTGTGCTCCCACCAAGACATGCTATTTATTAGTTATGTGACAGTTTTGCCAAAGTAAGGGGATTGTTTTTTATTGCTGCTATGTTCCCAGAGATATTAGTAAATTAATTTTATAAGGGTTACTTTCCCAATGGTGTACTGCATGGGTCTGTAGTTATGTGTAAGTTGGAGTGCAGGGCCCAAAGGGCCCATACTCCCATAGACGTACATTGCTATTCTCAGATTGGCAGGTTGGTGGGAGCATGGGGCCCTCCCACCAACATATGCTATTTGGTAGTTATATGACACTTTCTTGAGAAAGTGAGGACTTTTTTACTCATAGCTGTAATGGGTCTTGAAATATTGTTAAATTAGTGTTATAAGGGTTAGTTGCCCTATGGAGGTTCTGTGTGTCTCTGTTGTTGTGAGTAAGTGGAAGCACGGGGGGGAAGGCCTCATGTTCTGACAGATGCACTTAGCGATGCTCACATGGGGAGCTTGGTGGGAGCGTGGGGCCCGAAAAGCCCCATGCTCCCACCAAGGCGTGCTATTTATTAGTTATGTGACAGCTTTGCCAAAGTAAGGGGATTGTTTTTTGTCGCTGCTATGTTCCCTGAGATATTGGTAAATTGCTTTTATAAGGGTTACTTGCCCTATGGGGTAATGCATGGGTCTGTAGTTACATGTAAGTGGGAGCACAGGGCCCAGAAGGCCCACGCTCCCACAGAAGTACATTGCTATTCTCAGATTGGCAGGTTTGTGGGCCCCACACTCCCACCAACACATGCTATTTAGTACTTGTATGGCACTTTTCAAAAAGGAAGGGAATTATTTTTCTGGCTATTATGATTCATGAAGCAAGTCCTGCCTTGTATGCTTTTTGTAGACAGCACATCACAGTTCCTATTACATGCTGTTATATCTTATTTAAACGTTGAGGCCCCCTTCACCTCCCCATCCCTCCCTCCCATCACCCCCAGTCTCATTACCATGCCACCTTCTGTGAGTCCCCCACCCCCACTCTCTCTACTTCCACAAATTCATAAAGCTGAACTTTCCAGCCTTACAAAAAAAGAGACAGGAAACTTTTTTTTTACATTTGTCTTTTGTTTTCCAAAAGTCAGGGATAATTACATTAAAGATAAATAACAAGGAAAAAAAATACAATAATTCTATATACAACATATTGTGATAAAATAAGGAAAAAACAACTAACAGAAAAAATGTTATGTTAGATAAAAAACACAAAAAAAGTTTTGCTTTCACACATGGGGTGGAGGGGTGTGTAATGTGAAAGGTAAAAAAAGTAATATCATGATAATGGGATGGTGAAATGAAAACAAATTTTTGTATACAACATAAAAAAAATTAAAATACGTTATTGCTTTATAATATATTAACTATGTATATTATCATTTTTTAATTTGATTTACATAATCTTAATACACAAAAAAATGAACAAATATGAGAAAACATTTTGTTATTTTCACAAAAGGTGGGGGTGGTGGAGAAAGTAATGTGAAGTAAAAAAAATTATTTCCCAGTGAATGAACAAAAACAAAACAAAAAAAAAACACACACAAAAAGTGGCTTAAGATGTCCTGGTCCACTTATGCAGACGTACTAGCCCTCGTGTTGTGATGAGGGTACCTTGGTGGAGGTAGAGGAAGTGGAAGTCTCACCAGGAGGATGAGGTGCTGTTAGGGGTTCCTGCCCCTCCTCTTCTGGTGTTCTGGTGGGAGGGGCAGTTTGTGGAGGCTCCTGCTCCTGCTGAGGCTGCTGGAGGGGTGGGTCCTGGTCCTGATAGAGCTGCAGGTCCTGGTGGATCAGTTGGTGGATTGCTTCCGTGGCCTCCAACTGGTTCTCAGGCAGCCACACCATGAGGCTATGGGTGGTCTCTCGGGCAGCAACATTGGCCTCTTCCTGCTCACGCAGCTGATTTATGTGTGAGCGAGGCCTCTGTTGCTGCCCTCAAGACCACGGATGGCAACCATGTCGAGATGACCAACACTGCCTTGTCGTTGCATCAAATCAATTATTTGATCTTGTTTTTCTAACATTTTTTGTTGATTTGCTGCAATGACAAGGCCGCGCTTGTCTGCAGCCTGGTTGCCCTCCTCGATAGCCTCGAACAGCCAGCTGAGATTACGTTGTGTGATTTTGAGCTGCTGAACACACTCTGTAAGAGGAAGAAAGATAAAAAAAAATAAGACTATGAAAGGAATATGTTGAGTAGTGTTGATACTTGGCTGGTGCACTTTTTTTGACATTAGTGCCTCCACTAGTTAGATGCTTATTATTTGTGCTGTGCGACAGTGACAGGCTATGTTCACTGTGGAGAGTATGGTACTGTTTTTGTGTTAGTGAGAGTGCTGTGAGATTATGTGCATGGATGTTAAACACTACAGAGAAAGTATGTCTTTCAGAAATATAATCATTAACTTTTTTCTTGATCTTTTTTTATGTGTTAAAATTATTCATTGCTTAAGAAATCCATGCAGGTGTTAGTGACACATATATATGTAGATGTGCAGTGTACGCAATTAGAAATTACTTTCTTTGATTTATTAAGCTCTATGGTGCATGAAATTAGCTGGAGTCAAACATTGTACAAGAGAATGGAGCATGAGCAGTGAAGACAGGCAAACAGGAAGTTGGTGCAATCATAGGCGCCGAGTTGTATGGGCCCGTGGGGCTGGGGCCCCATCAATATTTTGTAACCTGGGCTGAGCCCCAGCAATAATGGCAGCATGGCAAACACAAGCAATTTTTTTTTTTATGGGACTTCTGTGCACTGTCTGCTGCTGATGTGACATGATATAATCCGGCTGCCCTACCCCCCACCGCTTGCCCCCCAACCTGACTCCTCAGTCTGGTGCAGCACCAGGCTATTATTATTTAAAGTTGACATTGCGCCTTCTAAAATTGGTGATTTAGTGGCATTTTTCAAATTTGCCACATTGTGATTGGTCGGGGGGAAGGCTTCTATTGAGCGTGAGTGTGAGATGCATGCTTCGGACCATCGAGGTGGAGGAAGATAATTGTGGTGTGGTGAGGAGCACGGACGGTCCTGTCTGAGGAGGAGGTGACTGAGTTTTGCACTGATCAGCAAAAGACGGCGTGAGCCTCAAGTTAGAGCGGAGTCGGTGACTAGGGCCTTGGCCAGGACCAGAGGGAGATGACTAGTGAGGGAGGGTGAGAGACTGGTGGGTGGCGTGACTGGTGGCAGTAAGTAGTTCACCAGCAGCAGAGCAGGCCGCAGAACAGGTGGTGGGCAGGCGGCGGATCAGGCGTGGCTTAAAAGTGGCAGACGGAGCAGCAGGGTAAACGGTTGGTGTCTGTGTGGAGGAGGAGGTCCAAGGACAGCCAGCCCAAACTCGGGATCCAGAGCCAAGACGTGAGCTACCACCACTGTCTGCCATCTCCAGCAGCAGCACAAGAAGAATCTCGGGGATTCCAGCTGGGAAGGAATGGGTCTGGGATAGTGTGAGGCGGCAGGCAAAAGCAAGACCACAGCATTAGTGCTGCTGGGTGGGTCCCTAGTGAAAACAGAAGAGGAGCCGAGCAGCAGCAGTCCAAGCAGCAGTCACACACGGTGTGCACCAGGGCAGCCCAGAAGAGAAGACAAGAGAAGAGACAACAGAAGGACAGACACACAGCCAAGCCAGTCCAGCCCAGGCAGCAGACTACACTACAGGCCAGCAGCACCAGCATTGGAGCCTGAGGAGAAGGAGAGGGAAAGAAGTTCAGAGCAGCAGCATCATCTGGTTGGTAATGTACCCCCTCCCCTGAGCCCCTTGCCTTAGCCAATAGCCATACGTGTCCAGGCCCATCCCAGGCAGCAGTAGTGAGCACACTACTAACCAGGTAAGGTGTGGTGGAAATGGTGAGGGATGCAGGCTGCTGATGAGTGACAGTCCAGCCAGGACCACCACTCTTTGACTAGTAAGTCAGTGAAAAAGTCAAAGTTTAAGTGACTATATATATATATATGTGTGTGTATGTATGTATGCTTGTATATTATGGTAGCACAGTTGTGCTACCATAGTTAGGGTTGAGGAGCCATTTCTATGTTAAACCCCAAAACTTTGCACCTTAATAACTTTGCAACTGTTTGTCGGATTTACCTGAAATTTGGAATACATGATCAAGAACAATAGGCTTTGGGATCTGCCAAGTTTTGTACCAGTTGGATATACGGCTGCAGAGTTATTAAGCGTGATCTGTGCACGCGTTTACGCTTTTTATGGAATTCTACGGTCGCACCTACAGGTCGTACGGTTTGCGCGACCGGCCGAAATCTTCAGAGAACATGCGGCCAGGGTCCCTGATGTGTCTTTTGAAGATTTTGTGAAAAAATATTAAACGGTTCAAAAGTTATTCAAAAAACAGTTTCCCATTATAAGTCAATGGGAAAAGTTAACAAAAAGTTCGACAGTGTCACAAATGCATTTTTACTTTCGCAAATGGGCCTGTTACTTTTGCAAATCGGCCATTTTGTTTTCAGTTGGTGATCAGAGAAATGGTTGGTATTTAAATTTGGGACCCTCTAGCAACCTAATTATTTTTGTATTCACCTAGTCGGACCCTGAGGATGCTTGCCATGTCTTTATTTTGTGGTAAAACACCCCAGAAATATGTTTTTCAAATTTCTGGAAAAAGTACTTTCACAAATTACTTTCATGCTCATGAAAGTGTCGAACTTTTTTGCGAAAGCTTTCGCAAATTGCGATAGTAGTTTTCCATCTGTGGGAAAGTGACAGCGATTCTTTGGCACTGCACTGCAAAAGAAACGTTGGAAGTTTTGGGCTGACATTTGGAGGGAACGGAGCCGACATCTCACAGATGTGCCTTTCAGTGTTGTATTGAAAATATATTACATGGCAGCAAAGTTATGGCACTCCAAAGTTGACAGTTTTTCCCATAGGATAACATTACAGCGCCCGACGCATTACAGAAATCCTGTGGATCCCTGCTGCAAAATAACGGTTTGGTCTTTTTCCTGAAATTTGGAGGGAAGACAGCCAACAGCCCACAGATGTGCCTTTCAGTGGTTTGGTGGAAAAACATTACAGGGAGGCAAAGTTATGGCGCTCCGAACATTTCTTTTTTCCCCATGGGATAACATTACGGCGTTCACCGCGCCTTTCAGGGCCCGTATCTCAGAAACGGTGCGAGATACGGACTTTTCATCAGAAATGCTCTTAGCCCCTAATGGGGGCTAAGTACCAAATTAGCCAGGACAGTTGTAAATAATATGACTTTAACATTTTTTTTCTACGTCGTACGGTTCCTGAGATATAACGTATTTAGTATTCCAAGTTCTCATTTTCTGCGCTGATACTCATTATTATGCATACATTATTTGTACTCACTGTCTTTCTCTATGCAGGTTTTGGGGAAAACCAGCCTGTGCGCTTACATTACAGTTACTGTTGCCCTTTCCGCTTGCGGTCCTGTACTCGCTTCACTTATCAAGGACGCCTGCGCCCACTATGTGCTATCCTCGCGCTTTCATTTGCGCTATGCTTTCTGTTATTTTTGCCATTTCTGTCTACAGTACTGTTTATCTTTCTGTTTCACTTTACGTCACCATGCCCATTGACATTTCTGTTTGCAGGCACTATGTTACTCTGTGACAACACATCACGTGGCAGACCGTTCCAGTCTACGCCACCATGAGCGTACCCTTTCTGTTCTCATTCGAGCTTGTGTACCATAATGCGCCACTGTTAGCATTTCTGTTTGCATTGCTGTCTCCTGTTAGTATACACAAGACATCATGTGGCGGACACCAGGCCCTTCCGCTTACGCTGCCCGCTCCATTCTACATTACATTCACTATTTCTCGTTATCATTCTCAAAAGAAGTGAAATTAGAGGCAAAAACTCTGTTTAATGCATTAGTTAGGGTTGTTCCTGAGCGACAAAAGTGAGGAAATTCGCTGTTAGGGTTGAAAACCCCCTTGGACCCCAGCCCCCCAACCGGCATTGGGGTGTGCATTGGGATCGTGGGTCCTAACTCTCACCCCATTCTCCTATACTTCTTAACAGCACACATGTCATGGGGTGAGAGTTAAGGCTGACGATCCAATACACAAGTCAGGTGGGAAATCAGGGGGAGACCCAACTAACTAATAGTGAAAAACAGGTTGCCTCTGAAATATATATATATATATATACAATAGATGTACTAACTGACTACTGACTTTCTGTCTGCTGAGTGAGTTGAGTTTTCAGTGAAGTATGGGGTTCTTGTTGGATGTAGAAATATAACAAGTAATAAGCCACAAGCAGATTGAAAATAGGGTGGCAGCCAGGGCAGTCTGTTGTGCCTACCTACAATGCCTTAATGACCATTGGCCGGCACTGAGTTTAGTAACTGTTATTTTCTGTTGTCTACCCCATATTGGTGTGATAATAAATAACAATGGTGGTATGCTCTAGTTCACATAAAGATAAATACAGAGACAGTACTTTGTACTCCTATTACACAGTTCCTTTCCTTGAAGTATACTATTGCAGGGGAGCATGAAAAAGCAAATAAGCAAGTTAAGCAACAGCTGGGTGGGTTAGGTTCTTCACTCTTGTAATGTGGCTACTTAAAATATACTGTGTATGGCTCTTGGATCGCAAGGACAGCACAGGTATTGTTGTTTGTGTGATGTGGATTGATGGCGAGCAGAACTTCTCTTAAGGTTATAGTGTGCTGCTATATCACAGGTTTTACAGTGCATCTTCCAGGGGTGTCGGCTGGCATCGGGCCTCTAGCTAAACCCAGTGGCACTATCAGTCTAACCCCCCTGAGGAAGACCCATTTGACAGGGTCAACATGTAGGGATGTTAACCCAGGTGTCTGCTATGTTTTTGCATTTTGCTAAATAGAATACCTTCTAATTTCTCCAGGTCGGTGTGTGCACAGGTTAATTTTTTATATTTACCCTTAGGGTTTTCGGCTGTAATAAAAACAACTTCTCCCATCAAGTTAAGTTATTGCTTTAGTTTGTAAAAGTCTAAAATCTTCAAGCATGACAGATGCGGCTCAGAATCTGGATCCATTTCCTATGAAACTGCTATGCTGCAGCAGCACCACTCACCTCGCCTCCTGCACTTTCATAGGAAATGGAACCTTTACCACGATGTGTCTGCCATGTTTTGAGATTGCAGACTTTTACAAAAGAAAGTAAAGTAAGTTCTGACTGGCGACATGTTTTTTTTATTACAGTCAATAAGTGTAATTGCGTGCTGGGTGGTTAAGGTTTGTGGGGTGGGGTTTCTACATAAGGACCATACTGGAGAAGGCAACACTTCTTTTAAGTATGTACACCAACTGGGCCACTGGAAAAATCTGTTGGGCTGGTGTTTTTCCGGCAGTCACTAGTGCATGTGTTGTGGGTACCTAACACTTGTTTTATTGTACAAGATGACATGGTGGCAGCAGCAGATGTGGGTAGTTTCTTTGTGGAGGAGGTTGTGTTTCATATCACATTACCCTCCCATGGCATTTGCTGCTTGATTGTTCAACACTAGGAGGTTGGAGATGGGACTTTGGCTTACATGCATGCATCCAGTCTTGCTGCTTGAATGCTGCCTTGCTTTAAAGGATAACTGCTGAATGTGTAACTCATCTCTCCTAGAGGCAGTTTTCAAATACTTGTTAAAATTCTGTTATTGCTTCAGCTAGCCTGGCTTTTTAGTTGTCCTTCTGGGTATTTATGAATATTACGAAGAACCATTTTAGAACAGTATGATGTAGAAATATGTCCCTGTTCTACTCTTCTATTCTTGGCATGATGCTTTCATATTGTTTTGTGGAACTCCGTGACTGACAGGGACATCAATTACAACATACAGTTTTTCAATGGCAGCGGCGCTTAACACCATGTAAAGCAAGAACACCCACTGAGGTTACTGAAAGACATGCAAAGATGGAATAATGCTAGAATTTTAACTAGTACCCGGAAAGCAGCTTCTATTAGGAAAAAGACTTACAGGTTAAGTGCAGTTCTCCTTTTCAGTGTCATGAAATATATATGAGGTGTGGTGATGGAAGTTGGTAACTGAGTTCCACTGTGCTCCTCACCCTTTAACACCTCACTGCTGTGTTGATGATGAGCACTAGCCTCCAGGGTTGGACTGAGGTAGTAATGGTGGGGAGAGGGCTGGAAAGTTGACATGGGGGCAGGGGCCCATGGTCCCACCCATTTTCGATTTCTGAAAAATCAGGGGAGGTCCCAGGATGACAGACTGCCAGCCCTGCACGGGCACATGATGTACACACACATGTTGTACCAGAGCCCTGGGAGTGTGGCTCCCAGCTCTGGTCTCAGTGCAAGTGCCACAGGCTAGTGGCTGGGAAGAGGGGACTACTATCATACTAACCACCACTGAGGGACGGGTTGGGATGGTTGGATATAAGGCAGTAAAGAAGGTTCAAGAGGGTACCATATTTCATAAAAAAAACTGTTCAATGACAAGAACAAAAGGTTGTAATGAGGCTGGAGGGTAATGTGAGGAAGTATATTTTCCCAAAAAGGGTGGGTGCTAGATCAGGGTTTAAAAAAAAAAGGCCAAAAAAACTGATTAGCATGTTTCACGTGTAAAAGTGCTAATCAGCTGTGGGAATGCATAGCATTGGCACCGAATGGTTGGCAAAATAAAAAAAATGTAATTCTATTATTTTTGTCCACTGTTGCATGGACCCCCATTAAAAATGGATAGCTGTTTACTGCTACCCATTTGTGGAAATGGGTAGCATTACCCTCACCCCTTGTTTTGTGTACCATTTTACTATGCTATACCAGGCAGCTATTTAATACCCTGGATACATGGAATATCCTCCTGTGGAGGTGAATGGTGGGAACCAAAATGGTAGGGGAATTCAAGATTGCATGGGACATTGCATGGTTACGCTCCCCAGTTCCCATCTCCTGAAGCCTGACTACCTGGATATTAGGTTTTTGTATGGAAACACTTGCAAATGCCTGCACTTACTGACTGTCACAGTTCCTCTCATAAACTCTACTGCTAGGCAACTTGACAGTTGTAGTGTGGTGAGGTACCCTCTCATGTTAGTGTGTGACACTGCATTGCTTGCTGATGAAGCATGCAAGAGTAGTGCTTCAGCATACACCAATATGAGATGACATCATGCAGAAGGACCTGGTATGCTGCCAGCTGGTGCAGTTTGAGGATGACCATCACTGTGAGTAAGTGTATGGGCACTTAATGTTTTATTTTTTTGAGAAGTCTTATTGGGTCAGGTGGTCAGGCTTTGGATGGGAGAGGTGGCAGTGGGGGGTGTCGGCTTAGTACTATACTGGTTTAAATCTGTAAACTGAATATGTTGGCATCCCTACTCAGTCTCTTAGTTGCATACTGTGTGTGTGCCTGAGTCTCCCCAGATTTATGGTCTTCTATCTTGTTTGTAACAGCTGCTTGACCAGTGGGACAATTAATGTTCCTTCAAAGGCAATCAGCTGTCGGCTGAGTTCCTATGACATCATATAACCTAAATTTAGAGTTACCAGTACTCAGTGTGGCAGTATGTGTGCACTGACAAAGAAATCATTATATGATCATTATATGGTCTTTCAGCAGCAATATGTTTCTGATTCTGACATCTTATGATCCTGCTTCATATATTTCTGCTTTTCTCAGGTCCTTTAGTAATTAATGACGCACGTCATTAAAGATGACCTCCACTGACCACATGCAAATGCAATTATTTCAGATTTCTGGTCACTGAAGTTACATGTGAAATTTATATGCTATGTTCATACTGTGGATGTATTAGGATGGCATTGCCAACTTGATACATGTTCCTGATGTAAACATAATTCACTTTGCAATTGTAGCACTTGGTGGAGGGAGTGTGCCAGTCACCCACATTATGATACAAGGTGCTCTGCTCCCTCAGACCCCTGGTGGTGGTGGGTTGACCTCTGACCCCAGCCCATGGGGTGGGGCTTTGACCCCTAGAAGCCCGATGGTTAACCTCTGACCCCTAAGACAGGGGAACAGGGCCTTGACCCCTAGGCCAGGGGGTGGGGCTTTGACCTCGATCCCTGGGCACCACCAAACATTTTACAAACCCGGCTCCTATGGGTGCAATCTACTATTTAGTGCACTACTGAGTCTATTAAAGCACTATGGCATAGCAGTGAAAGCATCTTGTTTAGTGACATACATATTGCTTACTGTTTGTTTTTCTCATCATAGAGTGTGGCATTGTGGAAGCAAAGAAGAAAACAGTTGTTATAGTAATATAGCATTGTGGATGATAAAACATTCTAACTTTACTATTCAAAGTACTCTTGTGCAAGACTTTGTAGTTCAGAATTTGTGATTGAGTAGTGCTGTGATGCTTCTCCATAGTGGGAGAGTTAAAGAGCTGTTGATGCCTAAAAAAACCTTTGAAAAACATATGGTTTAGGTACAATTTAGCTTGCATTCTATATGTATTCTTTAGATTTCTCCTCTTCGTTAGTCATTACTGAGAAATTTGCATGTAAACATGATCTATATCCCTTACAGTTCATCTGCCTCTTTAGCGTCCTCCCTACTTCATGTCATAGTCCTCTGTTGTGACATCACAATATGTTGCCATGGGAGTAAGTGTGATAACACAAATAGAGCATTATAACCTTAGGTAGAGTTAAAGCAACAGGAATAAATGAACTATTCATAAGCAAAGATCCCGTTTTCATGTAAATGGCCTCAGTAATAAATAATGGGGAGGAGAAATACTGAACTAATGTGAAATATAAGCAGAACTGAGTCTGAATATTATGTCTTATTAAAGCTGCCCCAATGGCGTTAGCCGCTCTTTAAAGATTAAGCAAGTATGGTTCTGAGAAGATGTACAGCTGAGATATGCATAATCAAAACACTACTATTAAGTATTCAAAAGTACATGTTTAGTGTACCTTTAACAACACCTCAAATGATGGTTTCTCTTGAACTTTGATGATGTTTAATTGGGTGAGGTTAATAATGACAGTATAGTAACAACATAAAAAAACAGAAATGCAATACAGAGGAACATCAACATCTTTCAAAGTTACTATTATTATTTTATACTGTATTGACAGTGACCCTTGTTTTCAATGAGTTTATAGCCTGATAATCCCACCGTTATGACATCAGTATGCTATAAACCTTGCTTAACTATGTCATAATGATGGGATTACAGGATAGAATGTCATCACTTGTCAAAATACTTGGAAAAGAATTTAAAAATGTTTTGAAGCTAGCATGGTTTTACTCACAGGTCTGTCCAGGAGTAAAAGTGTTTTAAGCTGTAATGGTTTAACTAAAACAATTCTAGCTGCAGTGTGTCCAGGCAAACATAGTTCTGTGTGTTGGACTTAACACAAAATAGTTACAAGGAAAACAGGTTTAACACTAGCAGTGTGGCTACACTAAACCGTTATCAAAAATGGTTAGTGAGTAGTGTGGCTGCACTGAAATGGTTTACCTAAACTGGTTTTAAAAACGGTCTCCAAAAACAGTTCTGTATTGTGTCCAGAGCTAGAGACCTGGTGCAGTATAAATTGCAATGGTTACTTTCTGCACTTCAGTTGCTCAATATTCAAAGCAGGAGGCATTCACAGTGAAGCAGGAAAACAAATGTACTTTGAAAAAACTGCGTTTGTTTCCCTCATAGCGATTTATTTTTGCCATAGACTATTAAATACATTGCCTGAGTAATGGTGCTCAACCATGGACGTAATCAGCTCTTGCAGTTGCCACGACAACTGTAAACCTCTCGAGCTGCAGTCTTGAGGTTTACTTGGTTGTTCTGGCAACTGCTTGAGGTGATAACATTGTGGTTAAGCACCAATACTCACACATTATCTTTTATGTGTCTCAGCAATAATAGATGGGTGGATGTGGGTTGAGCTGGGATAGCCTCACAACTGGATGGTTTGCTTTGAGGTCGCAGGGTGAGTGCGTACAATGTTGAAGAAGTAAGTTCATGCCAGCACAATTCACTCCCTGGGGTGTGTTATTGCTATTATACAATGGCTTGCTGCTATAAAAAAAGAACAGAAGAACATTTTTTAAATGTTAATATAGTTTGTTATACTGATGGTGATTATATGATCTAATGTGTAGCCACACAGAGTGACTTTTGCTAGTATGCTCCACTCTTTGTAGTGGTTGTTGATGAGTGGTTTCTCATAGTTTCAGCCAATGTGTGCCATGGCAGTCTCCACTCCTGTGTTGCAAAGTACAAAAAATGTTATATGGGAATAGCCTCAAGGAGCAATGCCTTTTGTCAGCAGTATAGGTCTGTAAACAAAGCAAGGCAAACAGGCATGGAGAAAATAGTATGTGAAGGAATTCAAGGCAATGATACAATATTAGTAGATTGTACTGAATAACCTTTGGTGTATAAATTTGGTACCCTTTTTTGGGGGGGACGGGGGCTATGTGATGAAATAATTTGCACAGTGGAAGTGACCTCTAGTAAATAGCAGTTGTGGGTTTCCCATTTGCGAGACTGGTGAAGGTAACAGGTATTGTGCAGATTATTTGGTCTTAACACAGGTGCCCCTGCATTTCTGCTGTTTGCATAACATTTGTTATCATGAAGAGTCTTACTTTTCCATGTAACAATTGTAGTTAACTTCACATTTATGAAAGAATGTGAGGAAAATGCAAACAGCACTGTGCCTTGTCAGTGGCACATTAGTATAGCATATTTCTGGATAGTTTTTTTTTTTATTTTCTTGACTGGATAGTAGGATGAGCAATTTGTTAGATAGGAAATAATTGGAAGAAATGATTCTTACCTTCAGAAGAGGCACACTCTTTGGACATGCAGCACAGTGATCTGTGGAAATGAAGATGGAGTATTAATGTAATACTTTGCTGAATACATATTTCTGCATAGTCAGCACAAGACATTTGTTTAGACATGCTAACTTCAGAGCTATGTGACACCTGCATGGCGGTGTTTTAACAGAACCAAAGCAGTCTATTCATTGTATTTCATTAAAGTACACATCTATGACATTTGATATCACAAGACAATGCTTCAGTTGTTGCTTCCTGTTTTAATTGTTGTGTATAATATTCTATGATTTTAATGTATTTTTTTCTGTGTAGCAAACAATCACACACAGAGTGTGTGTGGTGTAATAGTATGCTGACTGTGTTGTGGCAAGTACAGTTTGTATGGTGATGCTAGGTAGCTGTAATGAAGCATTTGTAACCACAACCAGCTAGTGAAACATACAGCTCTATTGTAAACATTAGATCCATTTGTTGAGTGAGGCAAGGTGGAATAATATATTGTGCACATGTATAATGAATGACTGTCAGGATCTGTCATTCAGTGAGCGTGTGTATGTGTTGTCCTGTCACAAAAGTGTTTGGTTGGTGGTGTTGGTGCTGTGAATACAATTGTGCCAGTGGCTTTGTGTAGGTGGGTGGGTGGGTGGCAGGGGAGTGAAGTTAAATTGTAGTATTGTTGACAATGGAGTTTGCCTTTTAAGGGGCAGACCAGGTTGTCCTGGTGCACCCCTTCCCTTTTCATCAAGATGGTGTGCTCAGAAGGGAAGGGGGGAAGGAAGGGGAGGGTCAGGGGATAGAACAAGGCCAGGCAACAGTAAGGGGAGGGGTGAGTGGAGGTACATAATGGGCAACACAAGGATGGTTCAGCCACTTTTGCTGGAGTTTTTGATTTAATTGAAACTGCAGCACATCAGATTGGCTGACCATCAGGATAGGTTTGTGCACTAGAATACAACAGGTAAGATAGCTCACAATGAGTGAAGTTTAAAGTATACAGACCCCCATCTCAGGGGGAGGGAATGGACAAGGAAATGATAGAAGGCTTCCTTAGAATGGCAGAAAAAGGGGAGATATTGTTGATGGGGGACCTGAATATGCCAGATGTTAACTGGAGCACCTTTGCTGCAGGCACATCCAAGAGCAGGGTCATTCTTGATGCCCTACAGGGGGCATGCCTCAGACAGCTAGTATTGGAACCCACTCAGAAGGGAGCAATCTTAGACCTGGTGCTCTCAAATGCAGATGGAGAAAGAATCTCAGATTTAGAAGTGGGTAGCCAACTGGGAACAAGCGACCACCAAACAGTGTGGTTCACGATAAACACAGCCATACAATCGAGCCATACAAAAGCAAGAGTACTGGACTTTAGGAGGGCTGACTTTGGGAAAATGAGAGAGTGCCTCAGAAAAGCACTAGCAAACAGGCAAGAAGGAGGGGTGGAGGAACAATGGGGAGTAATCAAAACAGCTATCACAGAGGCAACAAGCCTTTGTGTAAAGCAAATCAACAAAACACAATGAAGGAAAAAATGCTATGGTTCTCAAAAGAGGTGGCAGGGAAGGTTAAGGAGAAAAGGATAGCATTCAGGAAATATAAGGAAACACAGAAGGAGCAGGACAGAGAACTTTATCAGTTAAAGCAGAAAGAGGCTGGGAAGGCAGTCAGAATAGTAAAGGCCCAAACCGAGGAAAGGATAGACAATTCTGTTAAGAAGGGGGATAAGACCTTTTATAGGTACATTAAGGAGTGAAAAAAGACCAAAGGAGGGATACTGGGGCTTAATAAAGGGGAGGGAATGTGGGTAGAGGGTGGCAGTGAAAAAGCAGGGATACTGAACGAATATTTCTGCTCAGTATTCACAAAGGAAGAGGAGGGAGAGGTACCTAAACCAAACAAGAGAAACACTCTGAAGATGGGGGTCGATACTAGTCCATTTACAGAAGAAAGGGTTCTGAAAGAACTAATAAAATTGAAGGTGGACAAAGCAATGAGGCCTGATGGGATTCACCCAAGAATTCTAAAGGAACTAAGGGTAGAACTAGTGACACCGCTGACTACTCTCTTTAACAAATCATGAGAGGATGGGGTGGTATCTGAGGACTGGAGGAGGGCAGATGTGATTCATCTTCTCAAAAGTGGGAGCAGGACAGAGGCAGGAAACTATAGACCAGTTAGTTTGACCTCAGTGGTAGGGAAAATGATGGAATCACTTCTGAAAGAAAGAATTATTGAGTACCTAGAGGCCAGTGAGGCACAGGACCCAAGGCAACATGGATTCATGATGGGAAGGCCATGTCAGATGAATCTAATAGATTTATTTGACCGGGTGACCAAAGCAGTAGACCAGGTAGGGGCTGTGGACATGGCCTACCTAGATTTTAGCAAGGCATTTGATACAGTCCTACACAAAAGATTAATACACAAGTTAGCCAGCCTTGGAGTGGGTCCCAAGGTGGTAGCCTGGATAAAAAATTGGCTAGACAACAGGACGCAAAGGGTAGTAGTAAATGGAGTACACAGTGAAGAAAGGAGGGTTACTAGTGGGATACCACAGGGTTCAGTACCGAGACCGGTCCTTTTTAATGTCTTTATAAGTGACATTGCAGAGGAATTGGAAGGAAAAGTATGCCTCTTTGCAGACGACACAAAAATCTGCACCACTGTTGATACACAAGATGGAGTGGAAAGGATGAGAAGGGAATTGGCAAGGTTGGAGGAATGGTCAAATGTATGGCAGCTTACATTCAATACAAAGAAGTGCAAGGTAATGCACATGGGAAACAAAAACCCAGGGGAAGAGTACACAATGGGGGGTGAGATACTGACAACAGTAAAAATGGAAAGGGACCTGGGGGTAATTATATCAGATGACCTAAAGGTGGGCAAGCAATGTGAGAAGGC
Source organism: Neoceratodus forsteri (assembly GCA_016271365.2). Lineage (NCBI taxonomy): Eukaryota > Metazoa > Chordata > Ceratodontiformes > Ceratodontidae > Neoceratodus > Neoceratodus forsteri. Next base: position 520,046,765 of record CM028137.1, read on the forward strand.
AGTAAGGAAGGCTGGGGAGATACTGCAGGGTTTTAAATAATTGATTAGCACTTTTTTCTTGGGACAATACTTACTGTACAGAAAGCATTTATACAGGTGTTCTAGAAGTGCTATGTTTGTTAAACACAGTGAGGCAAGTGCTATGCATTTTCACAATGTTTTAAAACTTTTATGAGCAAAACGCTAATCAATTTTTAGAGTTAAATAAAACCCTGTACTGGGATGCATAGGAAGTGGCATCAATAATAGAAAACAGGAAGTTGTTATCCCTCTGTACAGACAGTTGGTGAGACCCCATCTGGAGTACTGTGTGCAGTTCTGGAGACGCCATCTCCGCAAAGACATAGACAGAGTAGAGGCTGTCCAGAGGACGGCAACCAAAATGGTGCAGGGTCTGCACCAGAAGACATACGAAGAAAGACTAAAGGAGCTTAATATATATACCCTTGAGGAAACAAGGGAGAGAGGGGATATGATAGAAACTTTCAAGTACCTCAAGGGAATCAACAAAGTCAAAGAGGGCAGCATCTTTCAGAAAAAGAGATGTGCAAGAACAAGGGGGCACAATTTGAAGATAGAGGGGGGACAGCTCAGAGGTAATGTGAGGAGATATTTTTTCAGAGAGAGGGTTGTGGATGCATCGAATAGCCTCCCTGAGGAGGTTGTGGAGTCAAGAACAGTGAGGGAATTCAAGAATGCATGGGACAGACATAAGGCAGTCCTAGTGGGGGGTAGGAGGAAGTAAGCTGTTGGTTAACTAGGATCTGCAGCTTATCTGTTAGGTAGGAAAATGGGCAGACTAGGTGGGCCAAACGGTCCTTATCTGCCACAAAATTCTATGTTTCTATGTTTCTAAAAATAAAATAATATGGTATAAATATAGAAATAAATTAATAATGAGATATAATGACAAGTTGTATTGCTTTATAAGGAAAGAAGCATGGAAGGTGCATTGTAGGTGAATGGCTCAGCAGGCTTAGATTGTTACCCTTGTTTGTATGAAGTTTTGAGTGGGACCCCTGTTTGAGCAAAGTTTTGCTGTAAATTGAATAAGGCGGTATCAGTTTTGCTTAGTTCTCGGTTTCTATTTGAGAAACTTTTAAGGCATAGCTTCCTGGCATTCCCGTGCCAGCGTTCCATTAATTCAAAGTTCTGAATTTGCAAACACATTCTGGGCAAAGGGGATTACAGGCAGGAAAAGTTTTGCAGTTGTATGTTTCGTTTAAGGGCATCGCCGAGCAAATGAGGCGAGCCAAACCTACGCTGCTGCAGGAGTTGTGGAACACCAGTAAGGCAATGGGATGAGTAAGGGCTTATTTTGTGGGTTTGTACAAGGTTTTTTGCCTGGTTTCTGGGTACATGCAAGGAACTCGTGCCACAAAAGGTGACGTGAACAGGCAAGGCCTTGGCCTGCAAAGGGCTTTTTTAGGAAGCAGATTTGAAATTGAAGGAGTTGCTTGAAAGCTTTTCCGAGCAAGCACGTGGGGCATGAACGGCGCTATGGTCTGATGCTGATGCTGGTGTAAAATCAGTAGATTAGTGTTCGCTCAATGTTTGCAGAGGGGGAGACCTTGGGGTGACAGACAGCTTTTCAGCTTTTGTTCAGGAAAATGGAGAATCTCACCACCGAGTGAGAAGAGGGAAATTTGAAAGGGGGCATGGAGATGAGGCCTGCCTAAAGGGAGCAAGGTCAGCAGGCATTGTTTTGTGGTGGCCTAAGGGGCCGAAAGCAAAAAGCAATAAGCTAAGGGAAGAAAGACACATGGTGTGACGTCACACACCAGGGGAACCACGCGGAGGCAGGTGATAGAGGCCTGGGCGGCAGGATAGCACTGAAGAAAGACGCATGGTGTGACATCACATGCCAGGTGAACCATGCAGTGGCAGCAAAGATGGCCTGGCAAGCTAGGAAAGGGCCTAAGGATGGGGAAACAATGAACATCGGTGCAAAGGGGAGAGGAAGCAACCCATGCAAACATGGGAGCAATGGAAAGAAGGGGATATGGTCTCAGGCATGCGAGGACATGCAAAAAGGGGGTTGTATAGGCCAAAATGAGGCCACAAGCGACAGAGCGATGTATGCAGCGTGGACGCCAGCCATGGGGGGGGGACAAAGAGAAATGGGCCCAGCAGGACAGGAGCATGGTGAAGGAAGCCAAGGGGAGAGTAGGGACAAGAAAAGGGGCTCTCAAGAGGAAGGGCAATGGGAATTTTTTTTGCACCACAAAAGCCACTTGGTGCATTTAAAAAAAAACAGGAAAAAGGGGAAGGAGAACGGAGAGGCCTGGGAGGGTTAGCAGCCATAACAATGAGAAGGCATGCAAGGGGAATATGGTTAGGCCTGGACAGCCACAGGAGGTGGCACGTAATGTGTTTTGAGGCTGGGGGGGGCACTGAAAAAGAGAGGTGGATAGAAGACATGAGAGGCAATAAGAACAGTACAAAAAAAAGGAGGGGGCACTTTTGTCACCATTGGTCGACCTTTTCTCTTGGAATGGGGCCTGGTCATATGGGGAATGTTATGGACTAAGTTGTAATTAATGAAATTCTCATTTCTTTTCTTCAGTTGTTTCCACAGTTGCGGACAGGAAGGAACATGGCACCAAAAAAGAACAGGCCTTCAAAGGAGGATGCCTACAGGGCTATAGTGGAGCTGGCAGAAAAAGTCAATAGAATGGGGGAGCTGGTCAAAAGTGGGGGAACCGGGGAGACCTGGGGAGAAAAGAAAAGCGGAGAAGGGAAAAGGGGGCAGAGGGAAGCGACTGACTGAGGGACCTAGCAGCCCAGCTGGGACACAGCCACCGACAGTGGGACCCAACAAGGTGGCTAGTCCAGTACCCCTGCACCCTGTTGACCCAGTGCTGCCAGTACCTCCCCAGGACCAGTTTGGGCTTCCCCCAGTGGAACCCAGACCAGATCCCCAGCCCACAGTGGTTCCTCCACAGCCACTAGTAGAACAACCACCCCTTCAACCACAAGGCACCATACTTGGGCACCAGGAGGATGGCAGGCAACAAGGAGCAGACAAGGCCACAGGTAACACACCTGGCTCTGTGGGGGACAGCATCAAAGAGTATATAAACTAAATTATTTTGGCACTAGGGACAAGGGGTTTAGGGCAAATGGAGTCAGCACTAGCAGAGATTAGGACAGAAAAGGAAGTGCCGAAAAAAAAAGAAGGGGGGATGGAGAAAGAAGGAAAAGGAGTGAGGGAGATAGGAGCTCCTGGGATGAGGGTAGGCGAGCACGTACCATTGGCCACAAAAGAGAAAATATGGAAGGGAGAGTATGTGGATATCTTCTCCTTGGTAAGCTGGGAAGCGGCAGCAAAATATAAGGAGGCAGAGAATACAGGGAAGAGTGAAATGGCAGCAGCTGTAGTTTTGTTAGGCAAGAAGGAGGAGGACAAATTCACTAAAGGGAAGACCTGGGAAGGGTGGTTTGTAGGTTTCGTCACATTCTCAGCCATAGTATTGGAAAAGAGGCCTGATTTGGGCATTCCACTCATCACATACTCCTTGATAATATGGAGAGCAAAAGTGAAAGGGGGTGTGGGATGAATATACTATGATATACTCTTTTGGCAGAGAATGATGACATATGGGGATGTAAGATGGGACACGAAACAACTAGACTTGTGGACAGACTACATAACTGATCAGTCCACACCAGAGGGGGAGTTTGGGAAGAAAGGTGTCATGCCACAGAGATGTTGCTGGGCCTACAATAGGGCCTTTTGCCCCTGGCCACAATGCCTTTTCCAGCATGCATGTTCGAAGTGTGGGGGATCACATCCAGTGAGCAGATGCAGGACAACATGGGTCCAGGGAGCCCAAGGATCTGGGGGGCAAGGGTCAGGTCAACAGTTTTTTTGGGAAGAGCAGGGATATAAAGGGCAGACATGGAATAGAGGGAGTCAGAATCATTGATCAGCAAGGCCAGACATCAATCAGAGAGGGAGACCTTGGTGAAGAAAAAGAAATGAAGACAAGGGAGCAATTTAAAGAAGCTAGAACCCCCATCAGGATAGAGGCATGGGAAGAATGGTTGGACAGATACCCAAATAGTAAAACAGCAGAGATGATTAAAAAAGGTTTTTGCACAGGTTTTTCGTTGCAGTGTGAGGGGCCAAGGCAAGCCAGAGAGGCGAACAATCTGGGTTCAGTAGTAGGGAGGGAAGAAATGAGACAAAAAATAGAGAAGGAAAAGGCAGCAGGGAGAATAGAGGGACCATATGATACCCCCCATTGCAGAATATGAGGATTTCTCCATTGGGTTTGGTCCCCAAAAAACAGGAAGGGGAACACAGGGTGATTCATCACCTATCCTTTCCGGAAGGTGATTCAGTGAACGATTTTATCAGCAAGGAATATAGTAAAGTGACATATTCCACTTTGGAAGATGAAGTCCGGATCACATGGGCAACTGCAGATGCATGGATGGCAAAGACAGACATAGAGTCTGTTTTCAGATTACTTCTGGTTAGGAAAGAGGACTGGGACTTGCTGGGGTTTAAAATTGGGGGACAGTACTATTTTGACAAAGCCATGCCCATGGGTTGTTCTATAGCATGTGCGACATTTGAAGCTTTCAGCACATGATTGCAGTGGATATTTCAAGAAAGAACTGGTTATAAAGCAGTGATTCACTATTTGGACAATTTCCTTTTTATAGGCAGTGGGAAAAGAGAGACAGAAAAAATGTTAGCCCGCTTCCAAGAGCTGTGTAAAGAACTAGAGGTTCCATTGGCACCTGAAAAAATAGAAGGGCCCAGTAAGGTGTTAGAATTTCTGGGTATTGAGATAGATGCCATGGGGGAGATATTTCGGCTGCCAGGCAAAAAAGTGGAAAAAATGAAGGACCTGATTCAGATACATACCAGTAGAAGAAGAGTACAACTAAAACAGGTACAAGTATTGGGACATCTGAACTTCGTGTGCAGGGCTATTGGGCCAGGGAGGGCTTTCACCAAAAGGTTAGCAAGGGCTACAGCTGGAGTGACCAGACCACACCATTGGGTAGACATGACAAAAGGAGTCACGGAGGAATTTAAAGTCTGGGAGGAATTCCTCAAAGAATATAATGGCTGCTCCTTTTGGCAGGAGGAATGAGTGTATAACACAGACCTCGATCTTTACACTGATGCAGCCAGGGGCCTATGCATGGGGGGGGGCTATCTGAGGGGTAGATGGTTTGCAGAACCGTGGCCAACAGACTGGGTGAAGGACGGTAAGGTGAAAGATATACCATTGCTAGAGATCATGCCCATCTGGGCATGCACCCTGGTTTGGGGGGAAGAATTACAGAAGCAGAAAGTGACATTCTGGTGTGACAATAGAGCAGTGGTAGAGGTCCTAAACAACAGGGGAGCCAGGTCAGAAATGGTCATGCAAGTTTTGTGACTCTTGGTGCTAAAGGCCTTGTGGTTGAGCATGTCATTCAGAACGAAACACATAGAAGAGATATACAATACCCTGGCTGACAGCCTTTCCCGTCTGCAGCTAGATCATTTCCAGAGGCTGGCACCAACAGCGGAGGAACAAAAAACGCCCATACCAATGAACATCTGGGATGTTGGCAAGAAGGAGCAGAACTGTTGTTTCACAGTTCAAGGGTACCACGGACTCTGAAGGCCTTATGAGAGGCACACCCGATGGGGCCTGGAGAGTGTTTCAAACATTCAGGGCAACACACCATATGGAGGTAAGTAGGCCACTCACAGAAAAACAATTGGGGAAATTCATCGTGGAACAATGGCAAAAAGGAACAGCCAACACCACAATGGGGGTCTATTTGGCAGGGATTAGTGTTATTTGCAGTTTAAAAGGATGGAGGGACCCGACAAAATCAATGTTCATTAGAAGAATGATGCAGGGCTGGGGTAGGTTAAAACAAGGGACAGTGAATAAGAGAAGACCAATAGGAGAACAGTGGCTTACGAAACTAAAAGATGTGTCACCGGCAATATGCAGATCAAAAGTCAAGGCCCAGTTATTTCACACAATTTATGTTATAATGTTTGCAGGGGCCATGAGAGTGAGTGAGGTGGTAGGCCATGGCAAGAAAGACAAGGAAGGGGGATTAGAATAGGAAGGCATAAGCTGGGGGATGAAGGAAATACAGATCTTGATTAGGAAGTCAAAGACAAATCAAAGGGGACAGGGTTGCATGGTGACACTGAGGAAACATGTAGAGGGCGCAGTGTGCCCAGTGCAGGCTTTGTGGGCTTTCACCGCAGAGCATGGGAAGAGGACAGGGAGATTATTTGTGCATGGTGATGGGAAGAGGGTCACAAGTTATCAAGTCACAGCATTACTCAGAAAAGGCATGCAATTCCTGGGGGAGGATCCGATTAATTATTCATCCCACTCCTTACAGGTAGGGGCTGCCTCACAGTGGGCAGCGGCAGGCGAGACTGTGAATAATATTTTGGAAAAGGGACACTGGCAGTCTGCCAGTTATAAGAGATACATTCGAACACTGCAGTGTGGAGACTAATGTATCACCTGTATTTTTTGTTACAGATCTGGAGCCACATGGGGAGATGGGGAGAGGTGATATTATGGTAACGAAAGTAAGACAATATATAAGACATTTATTTTGCTTAAACCCTATAGGAAGAGGGAGGATCACGGAAGTCTGGATCTGTGGCCACTCTTATATTTATTGGGCGGAAAGGAGAGCTGAGAAAAAGGCTGGGGGAAAGCAGCTTTACCAAGATGTGAAACAATGTAGGTTGGTGTGGCGCGGCATCCGGGGGATGAGATGGGCACAACTGCTTCCTACCCTGAAAGAGCTGAAGGAGTGGCAACCCATTCCAGACTTAATTATTATACATTTAGGGGGTAATGACCTTGGGGGTAAGCATTGGGTGGACACATACATGCAAGTAAAAAGGGACCTAAAGACAATACAACAGTGGGGCCTAGGGTATGCCTTGCCTGGCTGGATATGATACCAAGGAGGGTTTGAAGACATGAACACAGCCATAGAGCTGTGGATAGGGCAAGGAGAATGATGAACAGAAGGGTAGGGACACTGATAAGGAAAATGGGAGGACAGGTGATACTGCGGGATGTGGAAGAGTGGGTAGAAGATTTCTAGAGGTCGGATGGCGTGCATCTGTCAGATCTAGCCATAGACATGTTTAATACAGAAATGATGGGTTTTATAGAAGCATGGAGGAGGCATGCAAAAAATGGAGGATAAATTAAAAAGAAAAAAAAGGGAGGACTGGGAAGGAGATTTCCTGAGGTATGGAGGAACAATACCCTAAGTGAGGGGAGAGCCAGTCATCCAATGCAAGCTGAAGACCGGTTAATGGGGAAAAAGGGGGGGAGGAGGGAAGGGGGAAAGGAAAAGGAATAAGATGAAAAGAGGGAGAAACTGAAGGAGAAAAGCGGTCTCAGTTTTCATCGTTACCTAACAGAAAAGGAGAAGAAGAAGGCACCCAGGTTTTCACATGGGGGGAGCAAAAAGAGGAAGAAAGAGGGATGATCAGAGATTGATATATGGATGGAAATAAATGAAATTGTGAGAGATATAATAATAAAAGAGGATGAACTGGAACATGGAATTATGATATATAAATAAAATAATAACAACAAACAATGGTCTCTGTCTTTTTGTGAGGGAAAAGGGGGGAATCTGGGACAAAGTATGGGATGATAAGAATTCCAGGGGTACATATTTAAAGGACTTGTATATGATGCAAGTCAGTTGTGCCCACAAAACTTGGAAAATGAAACCATGGGGCAACTTTTACAAGAGGGGATTATGTGCAGTGCAAGTCGCAATGCACTGGGGTGCAAATATATATCTGAGACTTCTATAGTGGCTGTGCCATGCATATGCAAAAGTTAGTGATATTCATGTCTGGATGTGTGGTGGATGTCCAATGACAACCTTGAGATAGGCTGTACAACAGGAATTATGCAAGCTTATAAAATGGGTAGGCTATATCAAGCAATTTGTTTGGCTAGTTACCCATGCATGAAATATGTTCCATGCATGGGTAAAAAAAAGGTCAGAGAAGCAGAACCGCATTTCCAAATGAAATCAGGAATGTTAGAATGTTGGCATTTAAAATGCCGCCATCTTCTATTTACTCACTAACGCTCCGTTTATTTCATTTTAACTTATCAACATTTGAACAGCTGTGTGCGTTTTGAATAGAATGCAGTTTACAAATTCCCCGCTAAAGATTGTTGTTACTGTCTATTAAACCCCGCCACAAATCTCTTTCCGGCAGTCAGAGTCAGCCCCTGTGAAGCAGCGCTATTTCACGTCTTGTACGGCAGTCAGCCCCTGTTGCCCTCTAGTCTGTTTTTCTGCTGCTTGCTCCCAGGTAGTTTCCCGTGGCAATTGCTCTTTTCTACTGTGTGGGTCTCTTAATCTGATGAATCGAAATGCCCCTGTAAATGCAGAGAAAGGCTCGGTCAACATCGGAGGGGGAGCGACCGCATGAGAGCAGCACAAACATACAACTGCTGGTGGGAGGTACATGGACTGGGGATAGCATACTTCAGTCGGCTTCAGCAGGCGTGTTTACAAAAAAAAAAAACCACGCTTCAGCACTCATTTGCAGACTGTGCAAACTACAATTATAGCAAACTGGAGTCACATAAATGCAAATCTAAATATGTTTCAGCACTCTTTTGCAGCACAGACTGCACAGTACACATAACCTGGAGTCAGAAATGCAAATCAGCTCATGAATAATAAAACTCAGCGTCTGCGGAAGGACTATTTTAGCTTACATTAACATCTTAAAGTCTTTTTTCCACATGCAAGCAAGATTTTTCTACCTGTAAAAATAAAAATAAATATAGGTGCCATTTTATAAGCACAATAAGACACTCCAGGTGTGTGCATGGAACATATTTTACCGCACCCAGGGGCTAAAGGCACTTGGCCAAGGCCTCATGCCTTATTACGCCCCTGGTCATGCGGTAAAATATGTTCCATGCACACTCTGCCGTGTCTTATTGCTTACATATGTTATGGGTGACTGGGGCTACAGGGAGGGATGAGGGTGGAAGCAGAGTGTCAGGGATCTTGTTTAGTGTTTTGTCAGGTGAAAGGAGGTATTGGATGGGTAGCTGAGTACCAGTACACCTCCTTTGGCTGCACTGCATGCTGTGTAGGGTGTCAGGCACATTTAACTGCTGAGCCCTGTACAACACATATGAATTGGGATAGTGAAATGTAAATGCCCCCAATTGTGCCTTCCATATATAATGCACACATTCGTGTTCTGCTGGATTGATGTCAGGCATTTTTCGCACAACAGTTCCCATTTTCTGGCATCCAGACCTGTCTGGAGATGGGGAGGGGAGGTTGATGCAGCAATGCATTGTATTTGTGCACTGTGCATTTTCTGGTATACTAAGAGGAGATGCAACATGGTTCATGTCTTTTTGCACGTTATCTGCGTGTGCTGTATGACTAGATGTGCCATTGGTAGGCACAATGTTGAATACAGTATAAGGGGTTATGTGTGTAGTTTATAAAAAAATTAATGTTCCAAGGGAGATTTATTTAAAGTATCAGTATTAGTTGAGTTTAGGTGGTGAGAAGGTATAGATTTGTTGTTTGGTATAATTGTACTTACGTTCTCCAGTTGGAGGCCTGGCAGGACCTGCAGCTTCCACAGATAGACCCGGGTGGGGCTCTGATGGTGTTGAGCCCTCACCTACTGCTGGGGCTCTCTCTTCAGTCACAGAGGGCTGGACAGTGACAACTTCATCCTCTGTGAGATCTTCTTCGCCCCCAGCAGCACCCTCCGGCTGATCCTCCTCTGTAAAAATAAAATGAAAAGATATTTTGAGCTTTTTGTTTCTGTTATAGTTTGCTGGTCTCTTTCTTGTATTGTTGTTAGAGATTTGGGGGCGTAGAATGAGAGTTTGTTAGTGTGTAAGGTGAGGTTGTATACAGATATGCAAGAGCTGTGTGTCTGGGTCTGTGTGCGAGATGGAGGGAGGTAAAGACTAGAAGACAGATGCTATCTATGTGTGGACATATACTGTTGTCATACAGCATTTGAGTACAGGCCAGCTGCTGCCTTGAATCAATTTCACGTGGCATGTGAAGAGTATCTTATCAGTGTCACTAGCTGAGTTGGTAGTATCTCTACCTATTCACTTAATTTGCTGTTAGGTTGGGAGATTGCTGTGGTCTATGTTTGGTTTGTGTTGTGCCAGAAGAGTTGCTACTAGATTATATGCAAAGTACTGCAAAATGCTAATTCTGTTCATTTTGATTTTTGTGAAAAACATTGAGATTGAACAATTGCAAGAAAAAAAAAAAGAACTTACTGTAGTTTGTGGTGAGATGTGGCTTGTGTGCCCAGCATTTGAACACGTGGACTGTAACCCATGGGGAAATTTTGTGCTCCCACTTACTCATAACTACACAGCCAGCGTTATATTAATCCATGTCATACTGTTATGTACAAAGCATGACAGGCTATCACTTCTTACTTATTACAGAATCATGTGTGACAATTCTGTGACCTCATCGGGCAGATAATGTCACATGACCGTGGTACACCACTGCATAAGCCACAGCTAAGTAAATGCATTTATAAAAGAACACATAATTGAACACATAGAAAATATATTCTACACATGGCTGCACTGTATAATCAAAATAAGGCACTACAGGGGCTAGGTTATTGGGTGATTTACCCACTTATTGTGTGATCAACTGACTCAGCTGTGCCTCTTGACACAACACGCGAGGTGTGGCTAAATCCCCCAGCAACAGACAGCCTATCTCGCCTTACTGCATAAGTGTGCCATGGTCATGTGACATTATTTGCCCAATAAGGTCACAGATTTGTCACACATGATTCTATAATACGCAAGAAGTGATAGCCTGTCATACTCCATTGCTTAATTATACAATGGGCACAGAACAAAATACAAATGCTGCATTCTGATTGGTTGGCTGGCACCTTTTCACTGTGATGAATACTCCATTGTACCCACTGGAAAAGGTGCCAGCCGCCAATCTGCCGCATCTTTAACTCTCCTCGAAATCAATCAGAGCATGCCAACCCTTGTCTGGCACAACTCCTGCAGCTGGTTCTGCCACATTCTAAACATGAAAATGACTGGCCACTGGAAAACCCTCCACACAAACTCACTGCTGCTCTCAAATTGAAAAAAAAAAACAAACAAAAAAACTCATCAGCACACAGTATGCTGACTTGTTTTCAAAAGCGCTTCATCTCAATTGCCAAATCCCTCACTTACTTTATCTCTCTGTCGCCTGCTCGCTGGTCTTCTTTAGTCAGTGCCTCCACACTTCTAATCTGATGCCAGCTCTGACCTCTGTCTCTCTCTCCTGGTGAATGAGTCAGGCAGCAGAAAAAATGCAACAATAACAAAAAAAAAATGTCAGCATTGTTTCCCCGGACCAGAATCACAAGAGGGCCAGGGAAGGCTATCATACATCATGGCTGCAGGGTGGGTGCCTAGGATGGTTCCTTGCATGCTGCAAAAACAGAGCTACTGTAGTACTGCAGATGCTCCTGCACATGTGCAGTACACCCTAACAACCCGTGATACCAACCATCCACTATTTGTTCTTGTGGACCAACACAGTAAACAAAAATACGCTTAAGAAACTGTATAAAAACATTTTGTCCAATTATAAAATAAAGGAAAAAAGGGATGCATTGTATAATAGCAATATACCCCTCCAGGGAGTGGATATATGGGTAGATTTACCACTTCTGGTGTGGTTAGGTCACTCGGCTGTGCCTCGTGACCGAACCACACCAGGCATGGTAAATCCACCCATATACCCACTCCCTGGGAGGGGTATATTGCTTAAATGTGTCATGCTGTATGTTACAGTTGGCTATGGAGTCATAAAACTGCCTTATGTTGATTCTTAATGGTAAGTTAAGTGTTGCTTCGTTAAAGCTCTGTCAGTTTTTCTTACCAGCAGAGCTGACCATGAGCAGCTGGCCAACTGCAGGAGACTCTCTCTCCTCATCTTCCGGGAGTGGTATGAGGTGAAGCCTGTGTTCTACAGCAGGGAGCCTTTCTTGTGCTATTTTAGGATATAGAAAGAGGAAACATTAGTTGTAGTTTACAAAAGATGAAGCATCTCACATATAGAAACAAAACAAGCTAAGCATTAGATTTCATTGTATGGGACAACTATAGTTATGTTATATATATTTTTTTATATTATGATATCAAACCACTTTATTTTGGTAAATAAGGTGTACTATGAGAACCCACTGTCCACAGTCCATCTGTAAGAGTCAGTTGTTGTCTGTACATATGTTCCCCTGCCCTCTGGTAGCTGTGTGCTGTCTCATACTCAGTCAACCAACACCCCCATATCCACTCAGGCACTGGATGCCCACTCCAGTATTCTTCCTTTGTCTCTTGTTCAAGAATGCAGACATGCTTTGTTGACAGGTGAACTGATCTACAGATCTGTATAACTGCCTGCCAATTGTGCTGTCTGTAAATGAGACCTGTTGTACAAAAGTCTGAATGTCTTAGTAGTAGCAATGCCCCAAAGATGTGTGATTAGAAGAATCTAACACTTTAGATATGTCAGTGGACACTAACTTGTTTTACACATAGCACATTTACATCACAGACAAAACTGCTTAACATCATGATTGTTATTCTGTACAGGTACACAGACTGTTTGATTGATGAAGTTGTGAGTTAGGGAATTGCAAATTTAATCATCACCTAGATTGACTATGGCCTGGCTGTCTGTGGCTCTGCTCCTGGGATACAGCTTCAATGTACCTCAGCAGTTGTAAACAAAAGCATGCTCTCTGTTCAGTAATGCTTCAAAACTCTCCCACAGTTGTGAGATTTATATGTGATTGGGCTGGGTTTGATGAAAGGACCCAATGCTTTATCAAATGACCCTAGTCCAGGGTGAGAGTGGTGGCAGTGAGGGTTGAGGCACTGGGAGGCATACCTGATGGAACAGTAGTGACCAGTGTTCTGGGGCAAGTGTGGACTGCTAGGGGTCCCCAGGGAGAAGAAGGATTGAGTGTCTGGTGTAGAGCTGTCCTTCTCTGGGGAGGCGGGTTTTGGTAATCTGTGCTAGTCTAGCTCCTATTGATGGTTGGGGGGGCCCTGGTGCACTTATGGTGCAAAATAGGGGGGTTGAGAGTGGCACATATGCTTCACAGTGATATGCATGGGAATGTGCGTGATGTTGTTACAGCTGTTATTGCATGCGCTGTTCCCAGCAACAAGCAGCAGCAGTATAAAAACTGCTCAGAGATGATGAAGGGGAACTTGCAGGCATCACACCAGGCCAGCCATAGCACAGGAACACGTGACGCAGTCTTGGAAGGGAGGGTCCCCTTCTTTGATCATATGGGGGGGGTATGTCGTATGGCAACTGGTGTGCTGGCTGGTGGTCACCAGGGGTTGACGAGGCTGGGGTTTCTGCAGATTGACAGGCCTGTGAGACTAGGATCATAAATAATCATAAACAAAATAGAAAAGAAGTGACTAGAGTGCCCCCAGAAAACACTTATTAAACATAGTTGCTGAATGAGTCCTCAAACTTGTTTCTGTACTTTCATAACAGTGGCACACAAGTTGCCGCACTTCATGAGTATTGTATGTGTCCTGTTGTTAAACAGCCTTAGACTGGCAATACTTTGGTCAGTGATTCCCTTTCTGGACAGATGGTCTAGCACCTGACATAGCTGTAAGCAGAATCCTTGGCTCCTTTTAGAGTGAACTGTGGCAGCATCTCACTAATAATACTACTTGTAGGTTCCTGTACTAGACTGTCATTTTTGGGTTATGGTTTTACTGATAATTTCTGAAACATTTTTTGCTTTTGATGAGTTTGTGATTATGATAACCATTGTTGTGTGGTATGTATGCCATGTGATACTCAGTAAAATTAAATGCTTTTTTAGTGATGACTACAATTCTATGTTTCAGGTTCACAATGAATATAAATGTGTACATATGGCCATGATGACGATTGCCAAATGTAGGTTTCCCTGCCTGTTCCTGCATCTGGTATGCTATATCATACTGTACCACTCCCAGATCCTCCTGGGGATTTCACCCAATGCCTTTGATTTATAAAATGCTTGACAGGTGAACTTCCACTTCCTCTGGCATTCCTGTGGATGCTTATGAATGCCTTTCTCCCCCAAGGCACGCACGACCAGCCTGACATAGAAAGACAGAAATTACTAGTTGCAGTTGCAATATGCTACAGTGGTGTTCAGAGAAAAAAAAACATTACAGTTACAGTAACTCACAAAATAGGACCGAGCTAATCTCCTATGACAAACTGCCTCCCACCTGCCTCCCATGTTAAAACTCTAGAAACACATGTTGATTGAAAACTGTGTGAACTGGGACAGGTATATAGATGTATTGGGCAACCTGTATCATTGAGTGCCAAGAAAGAATACTGTAATGTGATTAGTCAGGGTCAGACTGGACCTGTAATGTTATTCTAACATAACATCATGGATGTGGTACAAGCAGATACATGATCACATGAAACTTCACAAAATCAGTGTCTACTGTTCAGCAGTGTCGCCATCCCATCCACTTACTGCTTCACCAGTCGTCCCTTGCTTGCCAGACATTCATGTCCTACATTGAGAGGATGTGTCCTCATGTAGACCCAATTTGCCAGCTAAAGTCCAATTTAAAAAAAAATATTAAATTAAGAAAAAACAGAGTCTACTACCTGTTCATTTCTCCTTTTGAGAGCATGATCATGCGAGCATACAAAGGGTTCAAAGGTGCCATGTTTCGCAGCTCATGAAAACTATGGACACATTGGACACCTAAGTTAAGGAGCGACCCATCCACCCCCCACAAACACCCTTTGTGTGGACAGGGGATTTATTTTTGATTATTTCTTTTTAAATATTTGAATGTAAAACTAAAACTTAAAATAAGGCTGTTGCGGTCGTCACCATCCGCTTCAGTACCACAGTGGAGTTCTGCTTTTGGTATGATCAGTGTGTTCCTTTTTAACAACAAAGTGCACTCAACACCCCTGTTCTCATTACTGTGGCATTTGTTTATTTTATTTTGTCTCAGTACATGGACATGAGTTCTGTACCAGGACCAGGAAACAAACTATTACACTGAAAGTGGGTGGCACACACAACACTGTGAATGCTGTGTGGAAACCAGTGGCAGTCACCATTCATCATGAACACATTTTCTCTCTTCAGTCATTCAGCTATGAAGATGGGAAAGTGGGGTTGGGGGGTAGCCAGTATTAGAAGCTAAAAGGGTGTCTTTCAATATTATGCCTGTGAAAGTAAGAGTGTGTGGGGTGGGGGGTGGGGAGACCATCTCTAACTTCAACACCATGGTAGCATAGATATTGAGACAGAGAAAAGACAGAGAGATTATTCTGGCAAATGACACAGCCATACTAGTAGGAGCTACAGCTGCTTGTCAGCACAGTTAATGCACACCGTTGTTAAAAAAGTATACTTACTCCTTTAAAGAAATAACAAAAAAATATATACTTTCAGGGGTACTGTTCCATTTTTTTTCTCTGAAGAGCAATTGTATAACAGCAGTAATGCACTCCAGGGTGTGTGTCATGTTGGGATAACATCACTTCTGTGGTAATTGGTTGCAGTCGACCTGTGGACTTGTACCCAATCATCCCAGGTGTGACGTTATCCCAGCACGGCACACAGCCTGTAATACATTGTTACTTTATTTGTAATTTGTGAACATTTAACATGTACTCGGATGAAACAGTGTTGCTGTTCTTAATTAATATGTGTGGGTAGTAAAGAATGTACTACATATATAGTTTATTTTTGTTTCTTACTTTAGTCCACGTTCGGGTTAGTGGAAGGTTGGTCACCCTCATCATGATTTGCGGATTGTCATGGTGGCGCACTGCCTGCACGAGGGCTAGCACGTCTGCATCACTCCAGTTTTTTGGTATTTTCAGTGCTCTTGTGTCTGGTAGTTTGTGTTCTGTGGAAATAATGCAAAGCAAGATAACATAAGTGTCATCAGATCATCTTGTAAAGAAAATATATCAGATATACAATAATATAGCTGTGTCAAATAAGTGATCATCTTATATCAGCATATGAAACCGTATCCATTCACTAATATGGACCAACCCCCCTTTCTCCCTGTAGCGCCTTACAGTAGTTGCACCTGTCATTCAGAAATACAGGATCAACTTACTCAACATGATTATGTGTGTCACTGCTGTGTGTGTGTATGCACACAATACAGCATTGCTATTCCATTACCAGCACCTCAGTGATTGATATCTGATTGCATACCACACACTGTGATGTTAGAAAGTTTGGTGTGATCCCCTCTCCCACACAGTTTCTAGCACAGTATCATGAGGGCATGATGGACAGTTTGGAGTCACAGCATGAAGACATGAATCTGCCCCTCGCTACTGACATGATTGCAACTTTTTGTACATCACAAAGAACATTGGTGGTACTGTGTACTATACTGGTGCACAGGCACCCATGTTCTACCATGCCACTCCCATGACAGCACGGTCTTAAGGTTGACAGGCAGCTCATACCCAACTGTACGGTGCAATGATTATGTGACAACAGAATTGTGTGTGACTGACAGCTACTGTGCATCTTAAAACTCATTGCAGGAGTCTGCTGATGAAAGGGCTTCCAGTCTGTGCTCTGTACAATAATTGTGAGTGACTGTGTAGAGCACACATGGGAAGCTCATTGGCTGAATGGATCCTTCTATGGGTTGCAGATGTACATGAGCTGTCATTTACAGATAAATCCATTGGTGGGTGCCTGCACATCATGTGAGTGGGTAATAGTTCCCAACTCAGCTTAGGAACATGCTGGGCGGATCATGGTTGGACAGGTGTCCTGGGGGGCAGTGGACCATCAGGGTTCAAATGTGGTGGGAGTTGGGGAGCACCACTTTGTGCTATGCTACTGTATGGTGTACATTCTATTATGATACTGCCATTGGGTTAGTGGGGGTAGTTTTTCTATTTTTTGACTAAGTTGTATGGCTCTTAAAAGAGCCATTTGGTTATAGTACATGCTGCAGAGAAATACAGGTACACATTCAGAGAAGTGCCAGAATGTCATCTCGGAGGTCCCCAACAAAATATGTGTTGCTAGCGTTTGAGAGATGCACACAATCTTTTAGATATAACCAATGTTTGTAATGACAAATTCTGGGGTGATGTACAGTGTGCATTCCCATAACATGAAGGAATCCAGATATTTGGATGTTTACCTTGCAAAGCGATGTTTTAAGTCCAGGACAGTACTCCTCACCTCTCCAGATCATCTGCTGTATAATATCTGAATACAGAATTTTGCAAGCAGGTAACATCAGACTGTGCAGCCTCAATTAAATCTGTTGCCCTTTTGTGCCCCAAATCATTACCTCCAAGGTGGATGAAGAGTATGTTTGGTGCAGGGAGTGTCTCTAGTAGGTGGCACATAGTTGGCATGAGCCACTCCCATCTCATGCCACCCTTATCAAACCATGACATATCACAATTTGGTAGTTGCAAGTTATTACCTAAATAGCTTGCTCTACTAAATGCTGCTGCCCTTCATAGCAGACTACTCCCCACAATCCAAGCATTGACTCTGGAGCTTTCTGCCATTCTGAATCTTACTCAGTCTTTTTACACAGGTAGCAAATCTCACAAATGTGTCTGTCTCTGGATAGTCCTTAAGCAAATGGCTAGTAATGGCACAGTATAACACATAAAAAAACTGCAATGTGAGGCAGCAACATACAGTGTGGACACATCTCATTGGTTGGCAGTCCTTGTGTCTACAAAATTGTTTACTATTCACCTTTTGTTGATAAAACATGTTTTTTTATTTTGGTGGGATAACACTGAGCACTAATTGGTCATTTGCTCTTACATACCAAAATGGAAGATTTCTATTGGTCACTGCTATTCCCTATACTGTGATACTGTCCCTATGTTCTCTCTGTTTTTGAACTGCCATTCAGACTGGTAAGAGCAAATCTACTTATGCTTATTTTTATAATGATTAAGACAGCTACTCAGTGTGTCATAAAAAAATATGCTACTAAACTTGTTTTACTGAAACAGTTTCTTAGTAATAGGTAATAGAATTCTTGTGCTTAGGTAAAACTTGGTCAAAAAAGAATGAACACAATGGATGATGGCTTAGGCTGTTTAGGTGTGGTACTGAGTTATGCTGTTCCTCAGCACAAATGCTCCACTGGTTAGCTTAATTATGGAGATCTTCTAGGAGCATAGATAGTTACATGTTTACCACATGTGCAGGCAGCAATTTTGTTATTGAAATCTTAATATTTAATATTTTTGTGCATGTGCGCAGTGCGTGAATGATTAGAGAAAATTACATGGAAAAAAGTTAACTGATTTAGCTTCTTTCTTGTTCTAAGGTCTGTAGTTTATAAATATCATAGTGTGCCAAATTAATAAAGTTTACATGTTACAGAGCACAGAATTTAGTATTTAGGCTTTGATGCTTTATAAAAAAAGAAACAATCTGGTCACAGTTTGAGGGATGTGTTATGGCTGGTTTGCATGCAGAGTAAAAAAAATGCATCATAGTAATATGACTAGACATGATGCCTTTTAACTGTTTTTTCTGCCTAAATGCCATTTAACCCTGAATGATGCTTAATAGCATGGAAATCTGCATAAAATCCAATTTTAAAATAGGCTATTTTTATCCTGAGATATAAAGTCATTAGTGTTTGAAACTGGAATGTTTAAAAAGGTTTACTTACAATTTTGCTGATGATTCATGCTGTTTGAACACAGTAATCCAAAATGGCAAATTTTCTGATGTTTTCTGCATTCCTATTGGTCCAGAAAGCTAATTTTCTGTTGTTTTTCAATTCTTTGTCTGCGAGCATGCAAAATCCTTGACTGCAACTCATGCGGACAAGGATCCTGGTCTGTGGGCTATCAAAATCTTGGGCCACAAGGTTATCGAGGAGAAACGCGTTATTAGAGAACTGTGTATTTTAAAAGTTATAACAAGTTAAAAACTGAAAAAATTACTCACATGTGCATCCTTGTGACTTTTAAATGCTAGCTAATTCAATTTATTGAGTTTTTATTTTGACTTTTTAAAATATAGATGCGGTTCTCATTTTTCTTTTGCGACTGCTCAAAATCCTTGACCACAACTTGTTCAGACTAGAATCCTGATCTGCGATGTGCCAAAATCTTAAGTTGTGAGGTTATCGAACAGTACATGTGTTAAAACCTTAGAACAAATTTATTATTGAAATACCTCCTTAGGTATGAGTCCTTGGATGCTGGCTAATTTGCAGTCTGACATTTTCATTTGAGTTTTTTAAAATACATATAGCAGTTATCGATTTTCTGTCACGAGTGAGCAAAATCCTTGACCGCGATTCATGCAGACTAGTATCCTGAGCCACGAGGTGCCAACATTTTAGTCAGTGAGGTTATTGCACAAGAAACGCGTTATTTGGAAAAATATATATTTTGTTTCGTGGGTATACAAAATCCTGGACTGTGACTCGTGCGGCTTAATGAACAGGAAACGTGGTATTTGAAAAATATTTTATTTTAAAACCTTAAAACAAGTTTTTAATTGAAATAACTGCTTATCTATGGGTGCTTTTTAGTTTTAGATGCTGGGAAATAGTGTCTGACATTTTTATTTTGAGTTTAAAAAAATATATATAACGATTATAATTTTTCTTTCGCGAGCAGACAAATTCCTTAACCACGACTCATGCAGACTAGGATCCTGAATTGTGAGGTACAAAAATCTTAGTCAATGAGGTTACTGCACAAGAAATGAGTTATTTGGAAAATATATATATTTTGTTTCTCGAGTATACAAAATTCTGGACTGTGACTCATGCGGCCTAGAATTCTAGCTTGCAAGGTATCAAAATCCTTGTTCGTGAGCTATTTTTCACATTTTTAGCAATTATATTTGCTCTTGGCATGTATTTTGCTGGTAATTATCATCATAACTATCTATTACGAATTGCTGTATGGTGATGCAGAATGACTATGTGTGTTGTGCCAGTGTGTGTGTGTGTGTTGGGGTTGGTTGAGTTTGCCACCACCTTATTAGTGTTGTAAGACTCCAATATATCAACATTGACAAATAGTAGAATCTACTGCTTCCATACTGTTAACTGCATGCCCTACATGTGGTCGTGTATTGGGCATACAACCTTACCACAGCATTGTAAGCTGCTTAATGGTACTGGTAAGTGTGTATGTGTACACCTGACACACATGGTGTGTGAGGTTACATTGTCCAGGTGTCTGTCATGGTATTTAGCTGGATGTCTCATGAAACTGTGCATGTAGAGAGGGGGGAATCAGGGTCTGTGACCCATTACCTGTTTGTGCTGGCACGGTGGAAAGTGGCCATAATATGACAGACTATATGTTTGCCATAGATCAGTCCAGGGGGTAGATCATCTTCAAGGGTGCTCAGGGATGGGAATGTAATTGCAATGGTCATGATGGGCATAGGATACTATGGAGAATGTGACATGTAGTGGCAGTGCTTGAGTAAGATTGCTGTCACAGGACACTCACACCAACTCAGGAATTGTGTAAGTGGTTCCCTCCCCCCTCCCCATCTCAGCGCTTGCTCCCCCATACAATAGGTCTTCATTTGGTCATAGTACGACTTTCAGAGTTACATCTATAGAGATGTGTCTGTTTGCAAGAGTAGTAAACAGTGTTTTCAGACAGTAATGTGATGTGTATAATATATCTAATTCATTATTCATGACAACAGTGCCATCTGTGGTTGATTCCTGTGCTGGAATTAAATCTCAAATAAGTGGCTGTTGTGGTACCTGTTCACACCTTGCTGCTGTTGTTTTCTCACTGTTGCCACAGTGAAATATGACATTATTGTGATTAGACTTATTATCATGGTACTGCCCAAAGAAATGCTTATTTAGTCACAGTTCATGACTGGGTATGTGGATGTGCCATTCAGTAGAACGTTGCACAACCATTTTCTCACAGCTGGTTGTTTATTTGTAGGAAATGTTAACCTCTTTGGCAATTCTTGTTTGAATATATGTCACAGTTCTACCTAATCTGTTCCAAACAATGTTTATAATGTATGATTGTTTGCACTGTGATTTGTATATAACATTATTTCCGATGTCTAATTTTTTTCTTTCTTTGTCTTTAAGTCCTATTTTTTCTGTTGTACTTAATGTGCACTGATTTTCAAAGCAGAACAGGTATATCGGAGACAAGATGTCATGTCACAATCAGAAACCTGGTGTTTCTCATGGACTCATGTCTACTGAGTGTTCTTTATCTAGTGCTACACACTCAACAAAATGTATGCAAGGGAAGAAATGTGTATGTCATAATAAATTTAGTTATCAGTTCCTGACTCATAACTGCCCTACTGACAATTTCCTGATTCCATTCGCCCGACTTTGTAACTGCCCGACATTTATTTTGCCCGTATCACAAAATACCGAGAATCAATTGCACACATAGATATCACCAATCCTGCCTTCTGCTTTGTACTCTAACTTCATTTACAACTCATTCACCACTCACCAGCATATTTTCCACTTGCTCAGTTCAATTCCTGCTCCTGTTGGCAGTCCTGAAAGTTGCTGTATTGTGCCCCTAGTCTATGTCATTATGTCTTCCAAATCACAGCAGTGTTATCAGCAGCTTTTCCAGGACTTACAAGACCTAGCTGATGAAGAAAGTTTAACACTGTCACCGGCATTTATTATTACAGACTTCGAGCAAGCAGCAGTAAATGCTCGCAAGTTGGAATTCCCAGACAGCACCAATAAAGGATATTTGTTTCACATGGGGCAGATCTTATGGTGGAAAATTCAGAATTTAGGACTCGCAACACAGCATGGTGCAGACCCTGAATTTGCCCTAAAATTGAGACATCTTGTTGCTTTAGCATTCTTGCCTCCAGCTGAGATTAAAACTGTTTTTACTGAACTTAAAGCAATAATTCCTGACAACAGTTTACCTCTCACTGAATGGTTTGAAGAAAATTATATTCTTGGCTGTGTGCAGAGACAAATGTGGAACAAAACATCGCTCTGTAGCCCACCTATTTTTCTCCTCAGTTCTGGTCAGTGCATTATCATTTTGGTAGCCGAATACTGTGCATGCAAAATAAAGTTGAAGCATGGCATAGACGACTGGGGGCTCTGATAGGTGCTTCACATGTGGGCTTCAATAGATTTGTGGCAGAACTGAGAAAAGAACAGATGACAACAGAGTCCACAATTGAAAAAATAAATAGAGGACTGCCAAACTCACCACTGAAAAGGAACTATGTACTGCGCAAGGAAAAACTGAGCATTGTGGTGAGCAAGAGGGAGCAAATGGCTAACAAGGACTTCCCGCATGGAATTGCTCACAACCTGGTGATCTAAACAAGCATATTGTTTTTAATCAAGATTTTAGAATTTTAGTATTTTAAACTTTTAAGTAAAGACCTTCCATGGATTGAAATTGTGTGTCCGTGGATTAATGGATTAATGGATTGACCCAAAAGACATCACTAACTAGTACTGTATGTGTAGTTTCTATGACTGCAAACAGTTTCTTTTTAATTTATAGTATTCAGCCAGTATTTAGCCTGCAAACTGCAGTGTAACTTCACTTTAAAACTCAGAATTTCTAGTTTATTCATGAGTTACATGTGACAGTAAGCTATATATGTCAGGATTTTACATGTCGGGAACATGTCATGACAGTAAACAATGTTTTCAGGATTTTGGTGACAGGAAAATGTTTGTCGGGCAATGGTACATCAGGAAGTAGTACAGATCCCAATAAATTGTCAACAAAGAACAGCAATACCAAATCTGTATCTTCTAAAAGACCTAGATTGCGTTGGCAGGTGCAAATTTGCAATAGGTCTATTGTAGACAAATACAATGGTGTTAGTGATAGTTCTGCCTCTAGGTTTTCAGTGACAAAAGTTTTTAAAGGAATTGTGCATGCTGCTAAGATTGACCGTATCATCTCAGCAGTTATGAGGCACAAGGGGAAAAAACCTAAAAACAAAGTTTCACTCATGAAACTGCATTTGAGAGCAAGGCGCTTTGACCACATGGCCATAAACATTCACTCTCAACTGTGGGCTGTCATGATGTCAGCAACTGATAAATTGACAGTAACAATAGAAAATATCAGAGACAGACTGCTTTCTTTCCAACAATTGAGCAAAGACAACCTTTATAGTGCATTTGAGGGCAGATGGATACACTCTCAAAATTCTGAATCTTTTTTCTGGGAGGAGACATACAATTTTCAGAGTACTAATGTGACTTTAACATTGGATGTGTCTGGGAAAGTTCAGGATATCTTGGTTGCATCTAGTGATAAGACTGTGATGGATGATGAGAATGATATTTCTGATGACGTGCCACAGCAAAAATCACATGCTAAGAAATGGCCTTGTGATACAATGTGCAACATCAGGGAAGAATCATTTTCTGTCATTGAAAACTTTATGTCAACATTCACAAATACTAAAAGATGTGAAAGGCACATGCTGTTTTCACATATTGACAAGTACACTGTTAGGCCTTTTACTGGTCTACTGGGACATTCAATTGCTTTTTTGCAAACTGGAGCATATGACAGTATTTGTCATCACTTTAGTATGATTGCTGTGCACAACTCAGGAATGTGAGGATTTGTGCAACAGTGTATCACGTAAGATCAACTGTGCAGGACTTTTGCTTTTTTGATTATTTACCAAATGATGGTAATGTCAACGGTATCATTGACTTCATTAAGGTGTTGCAAGAAAAACATAAATTGAGGAAAACAGTTGATACTGGTGATGACATACATGTATTACACAATGGCTCAGCTCAAGAGCTCAAAGGATGGCAGACAAGAGTGAGGTAGTACTGGTTGGAGACTTCAATATTCCAGATGTAGACTGGAGCATCCCAGCAGCAGCATCAACTAGGAGCAGATTTTTCCTGGACTCCCTTCAGGGTGCCTTCCTTAAGCAACTAGTCATGGAACCAACTCAGCAGAAGGCAATACTGGACCTTGTGCTCACAAACAGGGACAGTGTGATGGGGTAACAGTGGGGGAGCACCTGGGGAACAGTGACCACCAGTCACTGTGGTTTGAAATCACAAAAAGAGCAGAACCAAACAACACAAAACACGTATCCTGGATTTTAGGGGCAGACTTTGGGAAAATGGGGAGATACTTGAAAAGAGGCATTAAGGGAATGGGGCAGGAATCAGGGGTTGAGGAACAGTGGGCAGTATTTAAAATGGGGATTACAAGGCGACAGAATTATGTATTAAGCAGGTTAGCAAGAGGAAAAGGAAGAGGAGACCATTGGTTTTCCAAAGAGGTAGCAAAGAAAGTGAAAGCAAAAAAGATTGCATTCAGGCAATACAAAAAGACACAGGCAGAAGGGGATAGGAAGAAGTACCAGGAGAAGCAAAGGGAGGCAGGGAGGTCAGTAAGGGAAGCCAACGCTCAGACAGAAGAACACATTGAAAAATCAGTGAGTAGAGGGGACAAAACCTTTTACAGGTACATAAGTGAAAAAAGAAAGGCAAAGGGAGGGATAGTGAGACTGAAGGGAGAGGATGGGGCGGTGTGGAGGATGACAACAGTAAAGCTGACATATTGAACAGGTATTTCTGCTCAGTCTTTACTGAGGAAGAGGAGGGTAATGGGTCTGAATGGAGTACAAGGGGTGAGAATGGTGCAGAAATGGACACAAGTCCCTTTACACAAGAAAGGGTGCTGAAGGAACTGGAAGTAATAAGAGTTGATAAAGCAATGGGGCCAGATGGGGTGCACCCAGGGTCATAAAGAACTAAGAGGGTGATGGCTGAACCTCCTGGCTATCCTGTTTAGCGATCACTGGAAACAGGAGGTACCCAAGACGTGAGGATAGAGATGTAGTCCCCTTATACAAAAGTGGGAACAAAGAGGAAGTGGGAAACTACAGACCAGTCAGCCTCACCTCGGTAGTGGGAAGATCATGGAAGCACTACTGAAGGAGAGATTGGTGGAACATCTGGTTGTCAATGGACTACAGGACCCAAGGCAGCATGGTTTCACCAGGGGAGGTCATGTCAGACCAACCTCATTGAATTTTTGACTGGGTGACTAGGAAGGTGGATCAGGGAGGGCAGTAGACATGGCCTATCTGGACTTCAGCAAGGCCTTTGACACTGTGCCACATAGAAGACTATTGCACAAACTGGGGAATATGAGTGTGGGCAGGACAGTAGGTGGTGGGTAGGTAACTGGCTGGGTGGCAGGACACAGAGGGTGGTGGTAAATGGCTGTCACTCCACAGAGGGAAGAGTGACCAGTGGGGTACCACAGGGATCAGTGCTGGGACTGGTCCTATTCAATATCTTCATCAGTGGCATTGCGCAGGACCTAGAAGGAAGAATTTCACTGTTCGCTGATGACACAAAGCTCTGTAACAGAGTAGACACACCAGAGGGTGTAGACAGAATGAGAAGGGACCTGCAGAATCTTGAAGAATGGTCAGGGGTTTGGCAGTTGAAATTCAATGCAAGGAAGTGCAAGATAATGCATATGGGGCACAAAAACCCTGGCACAATATATCAGTTGGGGGGTGAGGATATAGCATGCACCAAGCAGGAAAGGGATCTTGGGGTTATCATCTCTGATGACCTCAAGGCAGGGAAACAGTGTGACAAGACAGCAGGTAAAGCAAATAGGATGCTGGGATGCATAGGCGGGGGCATCACCAGCAGGAAAAGGGAGGTCATAATTCCACTATACAAGACACTAGTGAGGCCCCACCTGGAGTACCCTGTACAGTTCTGGAGACCTTACCTACATAAGGACATAGACGGGGTAGAGAAGGTTCACAGGAGGGCAACAAAGATGGTGCATGAATTGCATCACAAGTCCTATGAGGACAGGTTGAAGGAACTGAACATGTACTCCCTGGAGGAGAGGAGGGAGAGAGGGGATATGATAGAGATATACAAGTATCTTACAGGGAGAACAGGGTGCAGGAATACACTATTTTTAAGTGAAAAAGATGTTCCAGGACTAGAGGCATGGGATGAAGTTGGAGGAGGACGATTCAGAGGAAATGTGAGGAAGAATTTCTTCACAGAATGGGTGGTGGACAAGTGGAACACCCTGCCAGATGAAGTGGTGGGGGTTGAAACAATCACAGGATTTAAGAATGCATGGGATAGACATAAAGGAATTCTGGAGATCAGGGGTAAGGGGCAACAGACTTCTTGGAAAACATAAACTGAACTTACAAGCTCAAATGGGCAGACTGGGTGGGCCATAGGCCCTTATCTGTCAACACTATCTATGTATCTATGAATAGTTTGGCAGTCGATGGAATTCAACTTAGAGAGCACTTCAGAGTTCATTATAAGTGCAAATACACTTGCTTGTCATGTGGACTCATAGAATCTCAGACAACTAATGACATGTTATGGTTGTCCATCTATGTTCCTGAAGAAAGATCAGTTAAGTTTTGTAGATTGTTTTGGAAAGCTGCCACTGGTTGGCAGTGTTGCAAATGTGGGAGAAGTACTGTCTGTTCTTTTAGAATGACTTACTTCAGCTTATACATTATTATTGTCCTGCAGCGATTCAACTCTCAAGGCATGAACGTTACGACACCTATTACTGAGTTCATTGCTGGAAGAACTATGTTCTCAGGCACTCAGTTTGATACACATGCTATCATTTTCCATCATGGACCTTCTATCCAGTCAGGACATTATGTCACATGGTGTAGATTTAAAAGTGGATGGATAGAGAGTAATGATATAGTGTGCACTATGAGAGAGCGATTACCAAGGAATCTAAAAGATGCATATGTAATCGTTCTGCATAACACAGCTAATGCTCAACGTGTTGAAGAGTGATTTTTGAAAGAGCCACAGAATCCTACCATGTGCTACATATTGGTTATATTGTATGTGTTGCAACTGTTTTCTACTCCGAAAACGTAATGAAAATGGGATACTACATGTTTTATCATTGAACACTTGGACAGCACTGTACTACTTTTTTGTGCTGAGTTTTCCAGCTATGGGTGCAGTATGTTTTTTGGAGATTGAGTCTGTTCTTGTCTAGAAGTACTGCTGTGATACTTTTATGGACTCTATTCTACTTCCTGTGAAGCATGTCACACTTGATCTCACTTATTGTGGCAGTGTGACACTCCCACAAAAACAGTGTGCTAATTCTGCTGTTAGCATAGTCTCACATTCAGACAGATTTGACACTCATTTCTGCATGTTGCAAATTCATTTTGAAAACTACTAACAGTTAAAGCTTTCACTGTTATGTTCTACATATTTGACTTTGATATGCTTACAAAGATGACTGCCATGAGTACAGTTGAAGCAGACTTGAAGGTGCTGGGCAGTACTCATTTGACAGTAAGTAAGTAAGTAATATCTTTGCACATGTAGTGGAGAGGTGTTCAGAATATTTTTTGTGATTGTTTCTTGTGTATCCCCATACAAAATAATGTGACTAAAACTCTTTATGTATGTACTGTTTTATGTATCACTGTGATACCTGTTGATTGGGATTCTCATTGTGATACTGTTTTTAACATTTCATCTCTATTGCACTGTTACATTTTAAGGAGTGATGAACAGTGTAAGATTTTGTTTCTATATATTGATTGTTGTTGAGTGACATGACATGGGCCTGGCCTACAGGGCTAAATCGTGTCTCACCCCGGTGGCTCAACTGGCCTTAGCTGGGGGGGGGGTCCTCCTACCCACGCTCTGTTATGGCCTTGTATCCTTTGTCCATGTCCCAAAATCTAGTCTCTCTAAATGGGATACAGCATAAAACAATGTATGCTGCTTTGCTCTCACCGCTCCCCACCTCACTCATTGATGTGACCTTTACTCCCAGCTGGAGTGGCTCCCACCAGAGTCCCACTGCACCTTCATCCTTGGCAACTTTTTAGACAACATCATCTGTACTGCCACCCCTTCTGCTCTTGTTCTGTCCCTCACTACTGCTGCTCCCCCCTACCACCTAAAATCCAGCGACTCTCAGGTCCTCCTGGTTCATAAACCTGCACTC
This sequence comes from Neoceratodus forsteri, assembly GCA_016271365.2. Classification (NCBI taxonomy): domain Eukaryota; kingdom Metazoa; phylum Chordata; order Ceratodontiformes; family Ceratodontidae; genus Neoceratodus; species Neoceratodus forsteri. Next base: position 520,074,872 of record CM028137.1, read on the forward strand.
ATATAGGTGACCAGACCTTCCCTGCTTTTGCACTGAAGCTGTGGAACTCCCTGCCAGCCTGCATTCGCAACTCACCATCACATTCCTGCTTCAGAGCCTCCCTATGGGGCTTCCTGAAATCAGCCACCATGTGACTCTGTACCTGAGCAGCTTCTCCTGTGACCTATCTCTGGGTGGCCTGTTCATGGCTATAACCAGTACTTTGCCCCACTGGTCTCACCCATGTCTCCTGTCATACCCTGCCTGGTGCTCCATTACCCTGTAGTAACTGGTCCTGGATGGTAATCTACCTGATTCTCCTCTTACCCCATGTTCTAACTTATCCTGCTGCCTTGTACTTTGGTATTCTTCAAGATCGTTGGGAGTCTACCATCGTCTATTTTCCTGTACTCAGCTGGATGCCAACTTACGTAGTTATCCATGCTACCTCACTGATGATTCCACTCATTGTGCTCAGTCAAATGTGATCTATGTACCTCAACTATGTACCTTATTCTTCAAACACCATGAAGTCTTGCTATATTATAACAATAGCAGTCAGCCACTGCAGCTGAACTGCCCCGGAGAGGAAGGAGTTAACTCCAGAAGATCTGGAGTTCTACAGCGCGAGGGCGCTGTGCCCAAAGCTCTATCTGGCAGTTTCAAATGAAACTGTCAGATTCTTTACTCCGCTTCACTGAACAGTCGCTCCGGAGATCAGCTCCTTCAGCTCGGTTCATTCTCGGTTTAAAAGAGTAGTTTTCGGTTCATTTGAACCGGCAAAAGTCATTATTTTTACCGCATTTCGGTTCTAAAGCTCTATCTGTTGACGTAAGTACAAAAATTCAAGTGTGTGGAGAATTAATTATCTGTTCGGTTTTGAACCCGATCGCTTGTTTTTCTGTCTTTTAAAACTGTACTGTGGGTTTTAGAGTGCGGTTCCGGTTCTTATCGGTTCTAAAAAAACCGAAATGTTTACGGTTTTCAAATACCGTGACACGGTTAGGAACCGATAAAGGGTATTCTTGCCTAACTTTGCCATCAAAGGGCAGAAGTTTTTTGGTTAGGCTGGCATTATGTCTGAGAAACCCAAAGAAAAACCGGGCCACTGGGTTTCAACACTGCATGATGTCTGGGGACGCCTTTGCAGGCTGACCCACACACCACTTGTGTCTATTGTCTGGGCTGACCACCTCCTGTCAGACTGCCAGGTGTGTAAAATTTCCTGCAGCCACCCTGGAGAAGAGATTGGGCGGCTCAGGGACGAGAGGCCAAGAAGTCGCTGACCCGGATGGCCAGCCCGGTTCAGTACCCACTGACCAGAGGAGTGCCCTCTGACCAGGCGAGACTTCCTCGGCAAAGGAAGACTGGTTCAGAGGAACCAGTCCCAAGTAAAGACAAAGAAATCAGGAGGTTTGGAGTCCAGAATTGTGTCTCCAACTGCTGCAGAGATAGCTAAAGCCATTCAGATTGTCCAGTCACTGTCTCAGGGATTTGTAGAACCACCAACAGTTGGTAAAGGTTGGTTCGTTCAGTCCCAGTGGTTCAGGATTTTGAAGTTGAGGATTTTTATGAACCACAGGAGGGGAGGAGGAATTTGATCAAATCTGTGTGGCTGGGAGGGTCTGGGCGTGCCCATCGAGCGGGCATTTCTCCAGACAGACTTAGAATCTCCCCTATTCTGTCTGAGTCCCTTCTTTCTTTATTTTTACAAAGGTTGCAGAAACCTCCAGCTTCCTTTAGAGGAGGCTGTGGATGAGCAAGAGGAGCCTGATTATGTGGAAATGATGGATATTCCAGAGTCTAGGAGGTTGTCTATTCCTTTGCATAAGTCATTTAGGAAGCAAACAACAAAGATTTTAAAAATCCTCATTCTGTCCCTCCTGTAGATAAAAAATGGACAGAAGGTATACTTTGTCAGGCTCGGATACAGACTTCCTTATTGAGCAGTGTAGTCATGTAGGTGTGGTACAAGCTGCAGCCTGTGACAAGGCTAATATTCCTCTGGCCTCACATCCTCCTGATAAGGATTCTAGGAAGATTGATGCCATGGCGAAGAAACAGTATATGGCAGCTTCTTTGGGACTCAGGCAGGCAAATTATATGGCTTATGTGGCTAGATATCAGAAATCTAGGTGGGACACAGTATTGCAGTTAGCCAAGCAGGCCCATGGCCAGCTGGCTAGTGAGTTGGAACAGGTGGCTGCTGATGGCATTGAAGCCTCTAAGTTCAATTTCATACTGCTGTTGATGTTAATGATGTTTCCTCTAGGGCATGGCCACTTCTGTAGCTTCCGTAGGTTGGCATGGCTCAGATGCACTAATCTGTCCCAAGATACTAGTCAAAGGCTATGGATTTTCCTGTAGTGGGAAATTCTCTGTTTGGGAGCAAACAGAAAATTATATGAAAAGATGGATGAATACAGAACTACCTACAAAAGTGCCCAGGCTAAGAGAAGCATGCCATGCCACAAAGGCATGCTCCAGAGGTGAGGGGCAGACCCTTTTCCAGGCCTTTTGCCAATTTCAAGCCTCCTCTGCTGTCTAGAAGGGTTTCTTCAGGGCAGGGGTAGGCGTGGGCGCTAGTGAGCCGTCTCCTCCCCTCAGCCTAAGGCTGCTGACAGGCACCCTGATGGGGTGCCCAGGGCCGATTCTCCTGTACCAGTGGGGGTAGGTTGGCCTATTTCAGCCAGAGCTGGCTGTCTAACCGGACAGATGGGTTCTGGAGGTAATAGGCCAGGGTCTGGTTCTCAGCTTCAAATATTTTCCAAAGATGAGAGCCAGGCATTTCCACCTGCAAGTCCTTCAGAAGCCCTTGCTTTGGAAGCAGAGGTTTCTTCTCTTCTGGTCTGCAAAGCAGTGGAAAGGGTTCCTCCTTGCCATCAGGGCAAGGGCTTTATTCAAGATACTTTCTTACCCCAAAAGACAGGAGAATGGTGGCCCATTCTGGATTTAAGATACTTGAACAAGCATCTGTTGAAACCGAAGTTCAAAATGTTAACCCTGGCAATGATATTGCCTTCCTAAGGCCAGGGACTGGCTAGCTTCCTGGACCTCAAGGATGCCTATTTTCATGTTCTGATCAGGCCTTCCCACGAAAGTACCTCAGGTTCGAACTGCCCTCAGGCCACTACCAGTTCAGGGCAATGACCTTGGCCTTACCTCTGCGCCAAGGGTATTCACAAAATGTCTCGCTGTAGTAGTGGCTCATTTAAGAAAGGCAAGGGGTTGCTGTGTTTCCCTACCTGGACGACTGGCTCATTGTGGGTCAGGTCTCCAGGTCAGGTAATCCCACTTACAAGTCACCCAGCAGCTTCTCACTTCTCTGGGATTTCTGCTAAACTTACCAAAGTCAGTTCTGGAACCAGTTCAGGTCCTAACTTTCATGGCGCAGAATTGAACACAAGGTTAGCCAGGCCTTTCTTCCCTCGGAAGGGTGGACAGACTCATCGCCCTGGCATCCTCCTTTACCCTGCGGGTCTCTCGACCAGCAAGGCATTTCCTGCAACTCCTCGGACACATGGCTGCTTCCACAGCTGTTGTGCAGGGAGCAAGATTCCAGATGAGGGACATTCAGTTCCATTTGAGGGCCTATTGGTCTCAGAGGAAGGACCCCTTACCAAATTGGTCCCAGTTACTCAATCCCTGATCCTGGCCCTACACTGGTGGCAGGATCAAAGCAATCTGAAACAAGGGTTCCCTTCATTCCCATTTCTCCCTCCCTCACCCTCACCACGGATGCCTCCCTGTTAGGGTGGGGCTCACCTAGGCGACCTTACCACTCAGGGGTGTGGTCTCCTCAGGAATCTCTGCTCCACATCAATCTTCTGGAACTCAGAGCTGTCTTTTTAGCTCTTGGATCTTTTCAGATTCTGTCCAGAACAAAGTGGTTCAAGTCAGGACAGACAATACCACCACAATGTGGTACATCAACAAGCAAGGGGCACTCGGTCTTCAGCCTTGTGCACGAAGCAATGAGTTGTGGTCTCTGGCTTATTCCTGAACACCTCCCTGATAGCGGTTCATCTCCCAGGGAAGGACAATGTGCTGGCGGACGCCTCAGCAGAATTTCTCAGGGCCATCACGAATGGGCTCTGAATCCACAAATACTGAGGTCCGTCTTTGCCAGTTGGGGCACTCCTCAGATAGATCTTTTCGCGCCCAGACAACCACCAACTTCCTCTTTTTGCTGCAGGCCTCCAGTACTGGGCTCAGTCCCTCTGGATGCCTTTCTGTTGGATTGGAAAGGAAGTTCCTGTATGCTTTCCCCCTTTCCTCTCCTTTTCAGGGTACTAGTGAAAATCAGATCTCAACCTTGCAGGTGATTCTGATTGCCCCAGATTGGGCCAGACAGCCCTGGTACCCTCTGCTCCTGTCCTGGCAGTCCACCCTGCCCTGAGCCTGCCCAGAGTTCACGACTTACTGGCCTGTGCACAGGGAGGTGTGGTATCCGGACCTCAAGTCCCTCCACCTCAAGGCTTGGCTCTTGAGGAGCTAGAATTGTTGATTTACACCTTTCTCAAGGTGTTATGGATATTTTAAAGGCTTCAAGGAAGCCTTCCACTAAGACCACTTATAATTCTAAGTGGAAGAGGTTTTCCATCTGGTGCTCTGAGAGGCAGATTACCCCAGAATCTGCTGATCTTCCCATTCTTTGGACTATTTGGTCCATCTGAATTCCTTAGGCCTTAGACCAGCTACCCTGAAGGTTCATCTGGCAGCTGTCTCTGCTTTTGTGTCAGCAGGGAAGCCTGCCTCCCTTTCTTCTCACCCTGTGTTCTCCAAGTTTTTTAAAGGGTTACTTCACACTAACCCTCCCTTTCGGGAACCAGCTCCCACCTGGGACCTGAATATTTGCATTGCTCAGTTAATGCAACCTCCTTTTGAGCCTCTGTCTTCAGCAGAACTCAAGTATTTAACTTGGAAAACCGTTTTTCTAGTAGCTATCACCTCTGCCAGACGCATAAGTGAGTTACAGGCCCTGTCAGTGGAAGAAGATTTTATCTCTTTCCACAGAGATAAGGTAGTCCTTAGGACTAATAGAAAGTTTTGCCTAAGGTGGTTTCTGATTTCCACCTGAATCAATCTATCTCCCTCCAGTATTTTTCACTGAGCATTCTTCCTCAGGTGAGAGGAGACTGCACAGCTTGGATGTCAAAAGGGCATTAAGTTACTATCTAGAGCGCACCAGAGGTCATAGGTTGAATCCCTCAACTGTTTCTTACCTATGGCGAGGTTGGCAAAGGAAACCTGCCACTAAGAGAACAATTGCAAGGTGGATTGTCTCTTGTATCCAAATTTGTTATCAGAAACTGGGTAGAGTACCCCCTCAGGATTGAGGCCCACTCCACCAGGGGTACAGCTGCATCTCTAGCGGCTGCTAGAGACATTCCTATTCTGGAGATTTGTCAAGCTGCTACCTGGAAGACAGTTCACACCTTTGCAAGCATTATTCCCTGGATATCCAGTCCAGGAGAGATGCTCAGTTTAGCACAGCTGTGCTTCAGAGCCTATTTCTAAGTAGGTTCTGACCCTCCTCCATGGAGGTACTGCTGTGTAATCTGCTATTGTTATAATATAGCAAGACTTCATGGTGTTTGAAGAAAAATTACTCACCTTAGTAATTGCTTTTCTTCTCATGGAGTCTTGCATATATAACCACCCTCCCTCCTGCCCCTCTCAGAACTCCTACTTGGGTAGAGGTGGCAAATTGGTGCAAGCACTGTGTCATGCCATTTTAGTTTTCCCCTAACCCTGTTTTCCTTTGGGTTAGGGATCTAGATTTCTTTTAGGTTGTTTTTATTGCCCCTTCTTGGACTTGAGTCTTGGGGAAGGGGTTCATATGTGCTTGTCAAGGTGGTAAAACGAACCATAATACCATCAATCTTTGTTATTATGGTTCTGGGTGTTTCTTTGTTGTTTATATTGTTGTTATTACTACTAGTAGGTAGCCATAGGCTAGTGTAGTTTTCCACACAGACTTTTTCCGTCCTTTGATGTTGGCTTCAGAAGATCTGACAGTTTCATTTGAAACTGCCAGATAGAGCTTTGGGCACAGCGCTCTCACGCTGTAGAACTCCAGATCTTCTGGAGTTAACTCCTTCCTCTCCGGGGCAGTTCAGCTGCAGTGGCTGACTGCTATTGTTATAATATAGCAAGACTCCATGAGAAGAAAAGCAATTACTAAGGTGAGTAATTTTTTCATATGTTACACAGTACATGATTGACCGTGATGATTTTGTTTACTTCACTGATATCGCCACAATCTAAGCTGACTCAAGGGGTCTTAATGGCACTCATATGTTAAAAAGTAAATTATGTCTTGGCACATGTAGTTATATGATTATTAATTGCTCTATGGCTTTATCTTTGATAATGTCATGGGCTAAATGTGATATGCGATCCTAACACCATTGATGACACTATGATATGTTCCTCAGATGGAAATATCTATGATTCATTGGTCATGACAGTACAAACCACCAATATATGACTCAATGTTGTAAATACATATATACTACTGAAACTGAACTGAATGATAGAATGCTGATCCTGGTTTTATTCTTACTTTCTTTAAAATAACACACACACACTCACAAAATAATTTTACTGTGCATGTTTTTGTGTGACTATTCTGGCATGGAATTATGTGTGGCATTTAAATGTCATTGCATTACATTAAGTGCTATCCAGCATATTGTTGCTGTAAATATGTATGTCTATATACAGTATAGATATACACAGATGTATGTATGCATAGGTGTATACTGATGTATACATGTACGTGTATATGTATATATATATTTTTTGTACAATTACTACTTTACTGTTTCACAGAGTTATAGTTGTGCATATCTATACCACAATGCAAACTCTTGGTATGTTCCTGCTGTTTTATAGGATTGCCTTTATTGAGGGGTCGGATGAGAAATTTTCCAGTTCAAGTAATATTTTTCAAATTCTAAAGGATACAATATGAACCCTTGCTATATTTTTCGTATATCTTGTGTGCTGTCATGTCCTTACATAGACACTACATTTTGAATAGTAAGAACTTGCTAATTAACAACATATATGGTATGTTGTGTTACATATGGGAAGAGTACACTGTTTTCTATAAGTATGTGTAGCATAACAATGTCTCTGCACTATGCTATTCGTATGCCTGATATATATATATGCACAACATAAAATATAGATTACCATATCTGTCTTGCAGTATTAATAGTAGAATAGATTATTGCAATGTTTATTATGAATGTCATGATACAGTGTGACACACTTACTGATATGTATTTAGTGATACTGCGGTTTACAGTTAGCTGTGGTTTCAAAATGATGTCCTTTTCAAACACCTAGTCTATCTCTCAGATTGTGAGTGACCTAAACTATATTTCATAATATAAAGTACTGTTATGCTAATTAATCATAGTAATCTTATTTCTAAGCAAGATATACATAAAGGTAGATTAGCATTATTTTCACTAAAACGTAGGAATCTATGCTCTCTTGTATGACTGTAAAGTAACAAAAAAAAGTCTTATCGTTACTGACAATAGTCATTCAACCACAGAAAAAAAACAGTAACTATATATCAAAATTATTATATTAAGTCAAAAAATATAAGCATTCATTTAATGTAATCTTGTAATTAAGGGCAATGAGAAGGAAATTCATTTGGTATCTATTACACATTAGCCTTGGTATTGCTACAAACTTTGGTAATGTTGTTAGGACTTCTATATAGCAAATGAAGTAGTGAAAACCATATTTTTAAAAACTTATTTTAAATACAAAATGATAGATAGATCACTAGTTTTACCATTATGTAATAGCTTCATTATTTCAACTAACATAATGATGTAATTTTATTCTTAATATAGCTCTTTAGTTGTTGTTAATTTAAAAAAAAGAGTTTTTCTCCTTAAATGTATTATATGTGTTGTGTGTTGATGAAGAACAAAATCAAGGAACACACCCACAACAAATTTTTCATATAGTATCTAACAGAACTGTTTTTTCGCCCATCCCAGGAACAACCACTCAATTTGGCAACACATAAATTGGACTTTCTTAAATACATTTTTTAAACCTTATGCTCTGTGTGTTGTGTATTATTTCTTTATGAAATGTTGTCCAATATGTATCATGCAGACAATGTATACATCTGAGGAAAAGTGTATGTACAAATGTATGCCTTTATAACTTTGTTTGCACTGACTCGAAAGACCATGGGGATGTTATTGCATCGCTTCAGGAAATAGAAGTAAGCAACTGTCTGTTCAGAAGATTGGTACTCATGGCACATTTCTAAAGAGAGGTACTGCAGTTTGTTGCGGGGTGAGGGGTGATGAAGACAAGTGCCAGTCAGCTGTAACATTTCATAATCACACAAAAAAAAAGAAAAGAAAAGTTAATAGTGTATAGTGGAGTGTTGTCCTTTATAGAATTGCATCCTTTTCAAAATGCTGTTTTACCACACTTCCAAGGCCATAGCATGTGATTCTTCCCTTCTGTGGCACAACAGCATTCTAGAACCTGAAGAGAGTTCATAAGTCAGTCTCATTTTGAAAACAGAAGAGCTCAGAAATACGTACTTCACACAGTTTTAAACACTATAAAAAATACAAGATCAGCAACTCTATGCACAACTAGTGTGCTTTGCCACCTCGGGGCTCTGATTCACATGGACCTGTTGAGCTTCACTCTTGAGGTCAGAGGGAATCAGAACCCCTCTGTGGCAGAGCACACTGGTTGTGGATAGCTGTCCATCCAGTATTCTCTGTAACTATTTACCACATAACAGATTTTATGATGCAACTCTTTGCAGTGCTGGCAAACACACAAAAAAAAGGTTTCAAGTTTTTGCATGTCTTTCTCAAAAAGTAAGGAAATTCATTGCAAAAAAACTCTGTTAATGCAACAGTTAGGGTTGTTCCACAGTGATAATAGCAAGGAAATTTGGCATTAGGGTTTTCAACCCCAACTCTGCCTCCCCCCTCCCCCCAGACACACACACACAAACACACACACACAACACATACAAGCATGGGATGGTACAAGGCAACACAACCAATCAGAAACACACCATAAGGTAACAGATAGAACATACAACTCTGTAAACATACAGTTTACAAAGCTTGTCTAGCACCTTACCAAATTTTTGCAAACCATGTGAGTGTACCCTCCCAGGATACTGGGATGGTAGCAGAAGTGATACAGTTGCTGAAACATGATGATGGATGCATGTTGTGGTATGTTTACAGAGTTGTATGTTCTTTCTGTTACCTTATGGTGTGTTTCTGATTGGCTGTGTTGCTTTGTACTGTCCCGTGCTTGTATGTGTCTTGTGTGTGTGTGGGGGAGGTGGAGTTATGGTTGAAAATCCAAATGCCGAATTTCCTCACTTTTGTCACTGTGGAACAACCCTAACTGTTGCATTAATGGAGTTTTTTGCAATGAAGATATATCTATCTATCTATCTATCTATCTATCTATCTATCTATCTATCTATATATTACAGAGCAGTCAGGAATGGTGAAACTGCTAAACCCATTGTATCCCACTTTATCTCCAGGGACCACAATGTCAATGACCTTTCTGCTTGTGTCCTTCATCAGGGCTTCTGGGATCCTAACCATAGAAAAAACATGAAAGCCAAGCTGATAATCTGCCTTGGCTCTCGGCAGCCCTCTGGTTTAAATAATAAACTTATTTTCCACTAACATCTTTCAGCCATCCCTTTTTTTCCCTAAAGTCTATTTGTTTTTGTACTCATTTAATTTATTTTTCATTTTCACCATAAGTCTCCATTTCTGTCTCCTTCCCACACATTTGTCACCTTTCAGCTTTCTTACTAGGCCCTGTTAATTAGTCCCCACCTGGGAACTTCCCCAGCTCTTTCACTCCCATTATGCTTTATCTTTCCATCATCACCTTTTGTTTCACAGATTCTCTCTTAATCTTACCATTTATCACTTCTTCTCCTGAGCCTCCCTTTCTTCTTTCTCACATATATGTCTCTTCATTTTACCTCTCCTCTACACTAACTTGTTTTTTCTCTTTTAGATATTTCCTGAGGAAGACCTAAGGTCGAAACGTAGATTTTTAACTCTGTTTTCTATTTTCAGTGTGCATTTAATATAACCATATTTTTTGCTTTTTGACCACATGCTGACTCAGCGCCATGTTTTTGTTTTTTACAATTTGTATGCTACATTTGCTGTGACCCACTATGCCTAATATGAAATCTCTTCTGAATTCTCTACGATGCTTCTTCATTTCATCTATGTCTGCATTCCCTTCTCATATTTCTAAGCCTTCTCTTGAATTATTTTCTGCCATTTGCTCTAAGACTAAACTCTGCAGTCACTTACAGTTTATTTCCAAACGCTGCCACCTGGGTATTATTCCTAAAGGTTTCTGTTTGAAATTCCATCCTTGTTCATTTGGATCTGAGATACATGTTTCCTCTACTAATAAACTTTTGAAAACTTTCTCTCTAGGAAACTTATCATGCACACCATTCTCTCCATTAAAACACAGCTGATCTCTGTGGACAAAACCATTCAAAGGCAAAAGGATTTCCTGCAGCAAACGGCTCCACATAACCTTCCTTTTATTAAGCACTGCATCCAAAACCTTAACTCCACTCTCTTTCAGTTTCTCAAGGACACTAAATCTGCAAAACTCCAGTCTCTCACCCAGCAGATCAACAACCAACATGAGCCCTCGAGTCAGACACAACCTAACAATTTGGTATTTTGTATTCCTCCAGACCTTCCCCTGACACAAGATGAGCAATCACTCCTTAGCAAAGGTCTCTCTCTTTTGTGCTCACACCCAGATATCTTGATGCACCCCAGGTTCAAGTTGATCTGCAGTGCTTCTATCATAGAGTACGCCTTGCAGCTCATTTTTCTAATGTGACTCCTCTTCCCACAGATGATGACTGTATCACCAGAACAATCAATGATATCAATCCCCAGCGAAGTGCATGGACACCCGCTCCAGGACGTTTTGCTGCTGTTGATTATTTTGTTAACCAATGCATGGAAAACACCACTAACTTTAATCTTCATTGCAGGCACAACCATTCCAACCTGACACCTGGTGAGCTTGCAGCCCTCAGATCTATACAATGTAGGAATGACATTGTTATTAAACCAGCTGATAAGGGAGGTGCTGTTGTGGTCTGGCAAAAGGAGCTATACATCACTGAAGCCACACGGCAACTCTCTGACACCAGGTTTTATTCTTCTCTTCCACAGGACCCCACTGCTGACTATCAGACTGAGGTCACCACCACCATCACCTCTGCTTTTGAAAATAATGAGCTCCCTGCTTCTGCTAAGAGACTCATAGTTCAGCATCCCCAGACATCCAGGTTTTATCTCCTTCCCAAAATCCACAAAACAGGTAACCCGGGTCATCCCATAGTGTCTGCCTGCTTCTGCCCCACATCCCACATCTCCGCATTGTTGGATGGCCTCATGAGACCCCTTGTTGAGTCCCTGCCCTCCTATGTGAAAGACACTAACCATGCTCTCTAGTTATTTGACAGGTTCAGATTCAGTGACTCTCATCAGCTCATCTTCACCATGGACATAAAATCTCTTTACACAGTGATCCCCCATGATGATGGTCTGACAGCTTTGCAGCATTTCTTGAATAAGCGGGAAGTCCAGCAGCCACCCACACACACACACACACACTAACTCGTCTGGCAGAACTGGTTCTTACACTCAGTGCTTTTTCTTTTAATAACAGTTTTCTTCAGCAGGTCAGTGGAGTTGCCATGGGTACCAAGATGGGTCCCAGCTTTGCTAATCTGTTTGTGGGTTGGGTGGAGGAATGTTTTTTCTCTCATTCATAGGGACTGTGCCTGAACTCTACAAACGCTACATTGATGACTGTGTGGGGGCCACCTCCTGCTCCAGGGAGACCCTCCAAGTCTTCCTTGACAAGTTTACCATGGCCCATCCTTCCCTTCAATATACTGTTGAAGTATCCTCCTCTACACTGCCTTTTCTGGATATCCAGCTGTCAGTCCAGAACACTGGTCTGATGACATCAGTCTATTACAACTCCACTGACTCTCACAGTTTCCTCCTCCACAGCTCCTTCCATTCTAAACATGTCAAGAATGGCCTGCCTTATTCACAGTTTCTTAGACTTCACAGGTTATGCAGTGAAGAGGATGATTTTGCTGAGCAGACCCAAATAATGCATAGTTTTTTTATCAACAGGGGATACCCTAAAAGCAGAGTAGACAGAGCACTTTCCCGGGTCAGTAACATGCCCCGTAACCTTGACCCCCACAGGAAGGATACTGTCACACAAGAACAACAGCAAATTCCACTAGTTCTTCCTTTCCATCAGAGTACACCTTCTCTACACAGGATCATCACTAGTAACTTTCCCATTTTTCAAACTGACCCTAACATTGGTGCTTCCTTTACAGAACCACCTATTGCCTCCTACCCCCGGTCACCTAACCTGCAGAATCTCCTGGTTAAAAGCAGCCTACCTACTCCTAACAGTTCCTCCCTCCCAGGTACCGAACCTTGCAACAGAACTCGCTGCTACACCTGCAAATTTATTTCCACTGTGACTGAGATTCAGGGGCCTACCGGTGTTTTTCACATTACCGAGGAGTTCTCATGCACCTGCACTAATGTGGTGTATTGTATTCTTTGCAAGAAGTGTACAGCTATTTACATCGGAGAAATTGGTAGGCGTCTTGCTGACCATTTCAGGGAACATTACAGAGCAGGCAGGAATGGTGAAACTGCTAAACCCATTGTATCCTACTTTATCTCCAGGGACCACAATGTCATTGACCTTTCTGTTGTGTCCTTCAGCAGGGCTTCTGGGATCCTGACCATAGAAAAAACATGGAAACCAAGCTGATCACCCGCCTTGGCTCCCAGCAGCCCTCTGGTTTAAATGATAGACTTATTTTCCACTAACATCTTTCAGCCATCCCTTTTTTTCTCTAAAGTCTATTTGTTTTTGTACTCATTTAATTTATTTTTCATTTTCACCATAAGTCTCCATTTCTGTCTCCTTCTCACACATTTGTCACCTTTCAGCTATCTTACTAGGCCCTGTTAATTAGTCCCCACCTGGGAACTTCCCTAGCTCTTTCACTCCCATTATGCTTTATCTTTCCCATCATCACCTTTTTGTTTCACAGAGTCTCTCTTAATCTTATTATTTATCACTTCTTCTCCCTGAGCCTCCCCTTTCTTCTTTCTCCACATATATATCTCTCTCTCATTTTACCTCACCTCTATACTAACTTGCTTTTTTTCTCTTTTAGATATTTTCTGAGGAAGACCTAAGGTCGAAACATAGATTTTTAACTCTATTTTCTATTTTCAGCGTGCATTTAATATAACCATTTTGTTTTGCTTTTAGACCACATGCTGATGCAGCGCCTTGTTTTTGTTTTTTACAATATACAGTATATATATATTGCAATGAATCTGTGTGTGTGTGTGTGTGTGTGTGTATATATATATATATATATATAGGATACATGATGGGCAGGAGTGGGATATGGAAAATATTTTCACTCCTGCAGAGTGAGCTCTGGTTAATCATGAGTGCTGAAGGCATGAGTGAGAGTATGCAGAGCTCACTCTGCAGGAGTGAGAATATTTTTCATATCTCGTGATCTGCACATCATGTGTGATTTATACAATGGAGGTGGGAGCTTTCAAAATATTGTTATTTTTTCCTGTGTTCTTTTTCGGTTTCTGTGTGCTTTCTGCTCTTTCTGTGTGTGGTCTGAATGTGTATGTTTTTTTCTGAATGGTCCAGGAGTCTCAGAAACACTATGGCACACAGTGAGTGTCCTTTGCAATGCTACTTGGGTTAGTTGCAGGCAGCAGTGAGAAAGAGAAACTATTTTGTAAAGCAGTTCCATTTAGAATGCAGACTGTAGTGAAGTTGACATCAGCACGTAATGGGCTGGGAATCTCAGAAATACTATGGTACACAGGTGAGTGTTTTTGCAATGCTATTTTGAGTAAGTTGCAGGCATCAGTGAGAAAGAGAAACTGTTTTGTGAAGCAGTTCCATTTAGAATGCAAGCTGTAGTGAAGCTGACATTAGAACAGTAATGGGCTGGGAGTCTCATGAACACTATAGCACACAGGTGAGTGTCCTTTGCAATGCTAATTGAGTAAGTTGCAGGCATCAGTGAGAAAGTGAAACTGTTTTGTGAAGCAGTTCCATTTAGAATGCAGACTGTGGTGAAGGTGACATCAGCAGAGTATGTACATTTGTCAGATATTTTAACTCTGCTGACGTCATCTTCAGATATCTCACTCCGGTGGAGTTATTGTCACTCTGGAGCTCCCTCCCTCATTGTGTGTATGTGTGTGTATATATATATATATATATATACTGGCACAGCAGCACCAGTATAAATAGGGTTAGTGTGAGTGTTTGATGTAAAAAAACAATTTTTGTAGGGTAATAACTCTGGACAGGTTCAACAGATCTACTAGAAATTTTGCATGCACCGTCATAAGGTGTAGGTCTATTGACATGCCAAATGTGGTTTGAATCACTTGTGTGGTTTCTGAGATACAGAGTGTTGAACAAACAGAGATTTTTGTGTTTCTTGCTGTTTTTATGTCCACCTGTATCTCAGAAACAGTTGTAGCTACTAGTCTGGAATTTTCAAGGTAGAAAACTTTGGCCTCACAGACGTGCCTTTTGAAGGTTTGCTGAAAAAATATTACTGCGTATCATTGTTATGCTATGTTATATTTCCCATTATTTCCTATAGGAACAAAATAAATGCCCCCAGCAGCATAGGATTCGGAGTCAAAATAGTTGTCCAGCATAGGATTTTATGCCAATTAGTACTGCTTCTGTGTATACCCAGATAACACTCTGTTCAACCCAGTCCGGCATGGGATTTTGACGGTTGACAACTGTGCCTTTGCTGATGTTCCTTTTGAAGGTTTGTAGGGGGAAATATTACTGCATAGCATTATTAAGATATATTTGCCATTATCTCTTATATGGGAAAAAATAAATACATGACCCCAGTGGCATAGGATTCTATGTCAGAATAGTGTTCTGGCATAGGATTTTATGCTGATGCCTACTGCTTGTGTGAACACTTAGGCAGTACTCTGTGCAACCAGCTCTGACAGGACTTTAATTCCAGCCTCTCCTTCCATTCACACATTAACACGCTATCATCAGCCATAAATGTCCATATAGGCCTATTATATTGGCACAAGGATTGCCTACCTCCAGAAGCCCTTAATCTGGCTGTCACCTCCTCAGTCCTCTCCCTAGTTGAATGTGGGCTCACTAACTACTCAGCTGCAGACCACACAGCCCTTAACAAAATCCACCTGGCCATAAACAAAGCTTGCAGACTCCTCTCTGGGGCAGACAAGCATACCCATACTTGTACCCTATATGCCCTGACAAATCTCCTCACCCTGGATGAAAGGCTATTTTATCAAACATGTCTCCTTACAAATAAAATACACCTGGGGCTTACCCCCTTGGGGGTTTCTGCCTCTCTCCTATCCTCCCACACCTTGGTGAACACCTGCACTGCCAACTGACAGGTGTGGTCCATCCCAAGGGTTAGAACCGCCTTAGCCCAAAGGCCATTCCCACACAGGGCCCCAGTCTGGTACAATGAACTCCCCTGTGATGTCTCCTCCAAATTAAGACCTTTCAAGTTAGCCCTCAAAGAGCACATTCTCACTTCACAGTGATGCCAATGTACCAGCTAGTGCTGGGTCATCTATCTATCATCTTAAGGGACCACCCCACCACTGAGCTCCTACCAATAGAGCTACCAAACATTACCTATTAACAATGCCTCCTTTGGCTGCACTTGCAAGATATCTGTCTAATTCTCTAATTCACTGTAAATATCAAACCTGTTACTCCCTCTGTCTATCAGCAAACTTATTGTTCTCTTGAAAACTGTAAAATATAACTCTTGGTAACACATTCAATGCAATTAGTGTCAGTGGCTCAGTAGGTAGCACACTCGCCTCTGAGGCCAGGAGATCAGAGGGCTGTGGGTTCAGTTCCCACATCTGGCACTTTGGTTAATATCCCAGTACTGACACTGCAGTGTGGCATGAGAGGGGTGCTGCACTTCTGAGGTGCCGTCTTTCAGATGAGGCATTAAACCGAGGTCCCATCTGCCTGGATTGGTGGTAGTTCAGGTGGATGTTAAAGATCCCATGGCACTTATCAAAAAGAGTAGGGGAATTTCCCTGGTGTCCTGGCCAAATTTCCCTCATTCACTAAAAAAAAAAAATACCACCAACAGCTTAATCTGTTTCAAGGTCCATTGGCATTCATCTGTATCCCCTTCCCCTGGGCCGTGCCTGAAAATAGGCAGAATTTGTCTAGTGCATTTACCCGGTCAACAAAAACTAAATAAAATAAAATAAATGTATAGCTGATCTTAATTCTGCAATATTGTATAACTTAAATAACTGTAACCTTTAGCTGCCATTCTATGTCTATATGTATTAAGTGTTTGTATTTGTTTTTTCTGATGTGGAGCCAGTGTAAATGAGTCCCTGACTCTAAGGTTGTAATCCTAAAGTCTGTTTAATAAATAAATAAACATAGGATTTTGAGGGCACAAAACACACCTGTCCTTTCAGCCTCCATTCTTGATTTCTACAACCCCCACCCTCTTCCACTCAAAGAACGAAAACAGCTTTCTCTGTCTGGGTACAAATAAATGTCCCCAGTGACATAAGATTCTATGTTGGAATAGTGATCCGGTATAGAATTTTATGCTGATGCGTAATGCTGATGTGTACACACAGATAGCAGTGGCGGTCCCACACTGTCTAAACCTGCAACAAAGAAAACTATCTCTCATCATCGCTGGTGACCCACCTGCATAGCATTCTATATTAGAACAGTGGTCTGGCATAGGATTTTATGCGGAAGTTTAGTAATCAGCATAGGATTCTATGCCAGAGCAGATATCTGGCATAGGATTATATGCTGAAGGGTACTGATCATGTTACAGGTGCATGCTGCTTTCCCCCCCAAAAAAATGACTGTGGGACACTGGGAGCCCACGCTAAGTGTCCCCAAACCACCCACTACTGTGAGGCACTGGGGAGCCCACTCCCAGTGTCCCCAAACTTCCCAGAACTGTGGGACACTGGGGAGCCCAGTCCCAGGTCCTGAAATAATTTTAAGGTAATCATCTCTCCAAACAGTCTGGGACACTGGGAAGCCTACTCCCAGAGTCCCCTAATTATTTTAAAATTGTATCCCTCTGGACACTGGGGAGTACCCTCCCAGTGCCCCAAAATGCAGATGTTTTCTGCAAAAAAGAAAATGGTCCCACAACGTCTTTAATTTTTTTTAAACCTGCAACAAAGAAAACTGTCCCTTGTAGTCACCACAGATCCCCTCCCCCATCTCAACCCTCACACTGACTACCCACATCCCCAGACCCCCCTTACTCTATACTTACCTCTGGAGGTTGTCCGCTATCATCTGCTGTGGACCGGGATACTTCTGCACTCTTGAAAGCTGAACTGCCAACTGAAGAATCAAGGTAAGCACAGTATAATGACTGTCAAAGGCATTTTGAACTTATATTGATGTCTCATCCTTTTTTGATATTTTTGCACCAAATCTTATACATAGGGTTTTTGGGACCCCATCTCATGAACACTGGCACTGTCATTTTGTTACTCAATCCAAAAAGATGATTTAGTGCTTGCTGTGTGGAATCATCTTTCAAGATGAAGTAATGAAATAACAGTGCCAGTATTTATGAGGTGGGGTCTCAAAAATCCCATGCTGAAAGTTTGGTACAAAAATACCAAAAAATGCCTGAGTTACTTGCGGTCTTTTAAATTTTCCTATGCACACATGTAACTTTTCCAATTTATAATATTTTCACTCCAAATTTTCAACATAGCTATTTTTTCACACCACTTCATGAACAGTACAGCTGTCATTTCTCACATCCTGTCTGAAATGTGTTTTTACACATGTGGCGCGGAATGGCGCAGTCACTGTGCAAAATTACCTTTCGGGATTGAGTAACAAAGTAACACTGTCAGTGATCATGAAATAGGGTGTCAAAAAGCCCATGTTGAAACTTTGGAGCAAAAATACCAAAAACATGCACTACTTACGCACGCTCGTTGAAATATTCGTACTCACACGCGTAACTTTGCCAGTTTTATATATTTTCACTCCAAATTTTGAGCATATCCATTTTTTGAACATGACAGCTGTCATTTCTCACATCATGCCCAAGATGTGTTTCTGAGAATAAGGCACAGAATGGCACGTTCATGCGCAAAATCACTTTTCATATCTGGTAATGAAATGACAGTGCCACTGTCCATGAGGTGGCATCCAAAAAAGCCCGTGTTAAAAATCTGGAACAAAACTTGCAAAAAATGCCCATAACATGGGGATACTATTATACCATCTGAAAAAATAAGGAAATTCATTGCAAAAAACTTTGTTTATGCATCAGTTAGGGTTCCTACTAAAGTGAGAAAGGCAGGGAAATTGTGTGTTAGGGTTTGCAACCCTAACACCCACCCAACCCTACCATTGCAACCCTACCCACACCCTCCACACACCAACCAGCATCAGGGTGTCCACTACCCCCCCTTCTTGATGATATGACAAAGTCTATCTCTGACTGCTCTCTAAACTCCATCACTATTGAATGATTTCTCTTTGCCTACTATAGTACCTGGCGAACATGCCTGTAATTTACAAACTGTGTTTTTTACTCAATTTACGATATTATGTATTGAAATCTATCTAATTTAGTGTATATAAACCTGTCTGTAACCATTTATAGTCTGACATGGAGCCTTTGTAAAGGAGTCTCTGACTCAAAGGTTTGTAATTCTGAGAATTCAATAAATAAGTAAAGTAAATAAATAGGGTCAACGGCCCCTAATGCTCACCCCATTCCATCTGTAAGGAACCTGACATGGTACACTATAGAAGAATGGGGTGAGTGTTAGGGCTGATGACCATAAGGCACACCCCGATGCTTGTTCATGTGTGGAGGGTATGGGTGAGGTTGCAATTGTAGGGTTGGGTGGGGTGTTAGGGTTGTAAACCCTAATACCCAATTTCCCTGCCTTTCTTGCTTTAGTAAGAACCCTTACTAATGCATAAACAAAGTTTTTTGCAATGGATATATATATATATATATATATATATACACACATATATAATAAATAATGGGTAAGGATGGTGTACAAGTATATAATATATGGGAGGCCCTTATTACTAACTGAAATCAAGCAGATTACAACCTTGTTATGCCATCATTATGATATCACTCTGTTGTTAACCCTCCTTGAGTATGTCACATCAGTGGTATAATAAAACGGAATGCTCACAACATTCAATGTTTCTTTTTGAGAAAAATGTTTAAAATGTTGCTATTAAATTAATTGATTTGCTCCAGGCTGTACCGATGAATAGTGTTGTGAAGAACACACAATAAACATTGTTGAGGAATCTTCCTGCATGATTTATGACTGCCTAAGCCTAGGTAAGAATTACTCAGAAATGTAATTCAACTTACAATTACACAATCTTGGTAGCCCATACACTATGAAATATAATGTACTGTATGGTCCTTGGTTTATAACCATGCTGAAAACACTTCTTGAGGTTGCCATGGCATCTGAAAACCTCTCAAGCTATGCTCTTGAGGTATACAATGATGTTGTGGCAACCTCTTGAAGTGTTTACAGCATGGTTATTAACCAATGACTAACATTATCCTCTATGTATGCCTATCGAGGGGGCTAATTAGAGCTACAAGGCCATGAGTATGAAGGGCTAGTGGCCTTATTGCCCTAATTAGCTCCTGAGATGGATATACTTCCAAGTGTACCACCCTTACACATTGTTTGTTGAATATAATGCATTAGGATTGTTATTGTTATGGAGACCACATTTGCAATAATGTTATGGCACTAGAAGGTCTCTTCCATCAAGGGGGAAATGATGTGTAGTGAGTGCAGTTATAAATTTGAGGGGATTTCTGGGTTTGGGAGGGTTTTGTGTAAGTGCGTTTTTCTAGGTAATTTTGCAGCTTGTTAATTGGTTTGGCTAGCTCTCTAATAATGTGTTGTGTTATTACTGATGTACCATAGGGTTTAATGTTGTGCAGGTACATACTTTTTATTAGCCAGATATATACTTTTAATTGTTTCATTAGTGTAGGTACATAGCTTTAATCAGTGTAGGTATCTAGCTGTAATCGTTTAAGTGGTGCAGATACATTTTATTTTTTAGATTAGTCACATGTATACTTTTAATTGATAGATTAGTCACAGGTGTACAGGGAAATAAATGCTTATATGTATACACACACACATAGAATAAAAAATAGGCAAGGATGCATACCCATTGGAAGGGCTAATTAGGGCTATAAGGCCACAAACCCAAAGGGTGAGTGACTTTATTACCCTAATTAGCCCCAGAGATGGGTATACTTGTGAGTGTTCCACCCTTACCCATTGTTTGTTGAATATACTACATTAAGATGGTTATTGTTGGCTAGCCCAGTGGCACTGAGGGTTGAGGTGCTGGACATTACACCCCACGCCACACCAGTGACCCAGATTTGGGAACAAGCCAGGGCCGCTGGGGGTCGGCAGGGGAGGGAAGAGATTGAGGGAAGAGATTGAGCTTTCAGAGGACAGCTCTCCCTTCCCTGGGGAGGGTTCTGGGGTTGTGACACTCTGCAGTGGCACCTGGTGGTAGTCGGGTGCAGCGCAGATCTTGCAGCACCATGTGCAAAGGGAGGAGCTTGGTGGGCAGCGGCACATAGTGCATAGCTGCCATTGTACGACCAAGCTCCTAGGGGACAAAGCAAGCACCAAAAAACTCTGGAGCACTGGTGAGATGACAGAGACCCCAGTGGCATGCCTACATCCCAATGCTGGCCCAGTGCACCCAGAACTCCCCACGGCCGACTTGGCAATGAGGTAGGTGTGAGGGATTTTATTTTTAAAAGAATATGAAATAATGCTTAGTCTCACATGATTTAACTAAGTAGCTAAAATAAATGTGCATGTCCAGGCTTGCTGAAGCAGGGTTACTTTAGGTGAAAAATATAGCTGTGTAGCTGAATAAAACTAGTTAGAACTGGCAGTTGCTGTCTGATAAGAAAGAACTGAATAAGTGGAAAAACAACTCCATATAAGGAAAATGCTGATAGTAAGGTTTTGTAAGAGATAAGAAAAAGCTGTTGTAAGCATGCTTAGAATGAAATCACCTATAGCCACGCCTAAGTAAACTGTAAAATGTATATAAGCTACTGTGAGCAGTAATCGGAGAGCTTCTCCTTTGCAGAAGTCCCACATGCATAAGGTTTGATCAAATAAAGTGACGTTAAGACAAAACCCAGCGGTGTGGTTTTGGCCCCGTGATGATGGGAGCGGTTGCTCAGGTAATACTTACAGTGAGAGAATTTGCGATCACAGTTTTGCATAGTCGGCAGGATGAGTTCTTCGGTCCGTGTCACCTCGTGATCGGGTTATTTCCCTTGGACAAAAAGAAGGACATTTTTGTGGAACCCCATCAGGACGTGACGCCTAGGGGCCGGCGACACTCATTATCACTGTAAGTACAAGAATACCTTGGAGCGAGTGTGCACTATAAAGAACAGGCCTAGATAATATGGGAAACAAGGGAACAAAAAATAAGCTGGGTCCAGAATTTGTATTATCTGGACCGGCAAAATGTATGTTTGACAAGTTTGTTAAATCAAATTACAAGGACAACTGCACTGCCTTTGCCCTTGTAATTTGTGCTTGCTGCAAGTATATACTGTTAGAGCTAATGTGATGGCTTTCAGTTCAGGCTGCTTTTAGGAGAAAAGCATGCTGATTAAGTAACATTAGATAAGCAACATTTAGAGAAAGAAAATAAACTACTGTGGATGTACGCATGTAGGTGACTACAGACGGATGATTTGAAAATCCTCCCCCCCATGTTGCCTATCTGTGTAGTTTCAAGTTTTTCTGTATCAATTTCAAGTCCCCTTGCCTCTTATAGAGGCTGAAACATTTGATCCCAAACCCAGGTACTGGGGACCTCCACCAGATAGATCTCCACCTAGTACCTAGTACTGTTACAGATTTTTTTGTGTGTTGTTTTGTTTTTAAACTGCAAACCAGAGCTCTGGAAAAATACTTGGTTTGGCAGGTTACTAAAATGGCCAAAAGAAAACCTTTGAAAGGGTTAATAGCTGCAGTGTTGGGAAATTATTAGGAAGGTCATGCAGTCAGTTTTCTCACTCAGACCAGTGTATCAGAAAAGAAGAAGGAAAATGCCTTGGCACCGGGTAAGTCTGAATTTTTTTATTTAAAGTTGTTTTATGTCTGTTTGTTTTATTTCTGTAATACATATACTAAACAAGGTAATGCTCCATCTTTCTCGTGCATATTTTCTAGCGTATATCTGTGTTCTGTAATTATGTTCTGTTGTCAAGGTTGTGAGATAGGATTGACTGCCTTCGGTGCACAACATGTTACAGTAAAAAAAAAGAAAGAGGAAGCTTTTGCCTCATATCTGACTGTTTTAATTGGTTTTATTTTAATAAAACATTTGTGCTACCTAGATAGGGTCAGTGAAGAACTTTTGTATGTAGTTGTTGGTTGGAGCAGGTAGTGTTGATGGTGAAGAGTTATGACGTCATAGATTGCAATGTGCAGAAAGATTTGTAGTTTGCAAAGTAACGTGCCAAGCCACTGCTAGGTGAAAATGTAATGTGTTAACAGCTATAAATGGCTTTATCATACTTCTAGTTAAAACCAGAAACTTTTTGCAAAATGGCAGAGTGCCATATTTTGGCTATGCGTCAAAAGGTGTAACCATGTTATACTAAATGTGTTCACTTACAGATGGTATGTTGTGCTGTATTTTAAAGGAATTGAAAGGTGTTTAAAAAAGTGTTTTGTTCTGGAAAGATTTGGCATGGAGATATGTATAAATGTGTTAGTTTAAAAAATTGTCAGTGTTACAAAACAGGCAGGAGGCAGCACATATATCTAAAACACATACAGTTTTCTAATGAAACCATGGGCATTACCTCAACAAATTGGTGTCAAATAATGTCAGTCTTATTTTCTGTTAAGTATTTCTTTTTGTGTATGTGTACTGTCTTGGCCAGCAGTTTTATTGTGTGCTCTATTATTATTTAAAGATATTTTAATATCAGTAGTATTCAAGGACACTACAAAAATAACTGGGTTTGAATGACCCTTGCATGCACTCTGTGACCTTTTGCACGTTATTTGACCTTCTTGTGTTTCAACATTTTATGTTACTACCAGTTAAAACTTGATGTGTATTCCATACCTAAAGCACAACTTTTCACACAAATGTATGTTTTCATGAAAGCACACCAAGAGGAACCATGTAATTTGACTTTTATTGCAAAGCTAGTATTCTAAGTGAAGAGGAACAAACTTTTCTTCTTTCTCACTGCTTCTGACTTGCAGCCAACACAGGCAATACTCCAGCTGGAAGGGAGAATTATTTTCATCTCCCATATTTTTTTATATATATACAGTACGCTTTTGAAAAAGGACTATTACAGCTGTTTTTGAGAGTTTACCATCTACAGTTAAAAAACAATGGTTTTGGTTTTATGTGTGACCATGGTGTAATCATTTTTCATTTAAAATGCATTCTAAGAGATACGTACGTCGTTATTACCATCAATCCGGATTTTTATAAACTCAGCTGACATTTTGTCATGCTTAGGATAAGGGAACCCAGGGACACTTGGCTTCTTTTATCCTATGGAAATAATCTTGTTTTATTTTTAAACTTGTGTATGTTTGCTTTTGTTGTTTGTCTGTGTTTCTTCTCTTTCTTCTAGAGAAAAAGAAGTTCCCCATCTTTATAGTAAGGTATGAAACTTACTAAACTAATTGTAATGTTATCTTGTTATAATTTAAAGTGTAGTAGGTGGGGACTGCAATGGGGCCACCCCATTACCATTTATCCAGTGCACATTTTTTTTAAGGTACTGTGCGACTAGCTACTAATATCACCAGACCATTTCTGGGTTAATATTCATGTCACCATCCACAGCTAACCTTTTTATTGCTATGGTATTCGAGCTGTCTCTTCCACCAGTAGGAGCTAGGGGGAGGGGGTAAGCTACCCTTCCTCCCTTCCAGTGTAATACCCACAAAGGTTGCAAGGTGCATCACTGTTCCCCCAAAGGGGTAAATAAAGAAAATGTGAATTTGCCAATAATTGTTTCTTATTTACAGGTTTTAAAAAGACCCAAGGTATTTTGACAGCATAACCCAGCCCAAGCCCTTCTGCTTTGTCTAGTGCAAACAGTTAAATCTCACACCTATTATTAGTACAAAGGCTTCTGCCCTCAGCAAGTAATCAGTTACGCTGGAGGGTAAAGTTGTGTATGTATGTCCACACATATTCATTCTTTTGATTGTCTTTTCAGCTTTTTTATCCTGTCAAAACAAATGTAAAACAACTTTTGTCATAGCCTTACAGCAATGAATGCATTTTTTTTCAACCAGTAAATTCACAATACTCTAACATTCCTGGACTCTGAACTAAATTTACAGTTTATATTTGTTGTTTAAAATGTATGTTATGCATTATGCTCAATACTGAAATTGTTCTATTGCAAACACTAATGTTTCACGTTTATGTTATAATGTTTTGATGTACATCTTGCTACACTGTATCATGTGTGTATTCAGAAAAGTGCTCCACATGTATAACGTTTTTAATGCTCATAACCAAACCTAAATACTGGGGTCAGCATTGCTGACCCATCACTACAATATGTTCCAAAGCAAAACCCCAAACAAATTAATGCTCCGTTTGTCTTATTACTCACAGGTGCAATAGGCACTGTTATTAAATTGGCATAGGCCAACAACATATGTATTTGTCCCACTAATTGCATAGTGTAACAGGCATATTGCTATGAACTTTATGTTTGCGTGTTATTGTAACATTACAAAATTTTATAACTCAGGTCTCAGTCAGGCCTGCTTGCAACAGACAGGGAAATAATGTTCATCACTGTCATAACTGCTTCTGTGATTTGAAAGCAGGGTGTAACCATAACAATGTCATAATTTACAAATGGTCAAATGGTATAATTGAACCTCGGCCTGCACCCCCAGGTGTGTGGTTGATGTCCCATTTTTATTTTTCTCTTTCTAATTGCCAAAATTTAGGCTCTGTCACACCACTCTTTACAAAACAAAAAGTAAATGGTTTAAAAAATTGTTATTTATATGTTTTTAACTCAGTGTCTAACACACTTTGCAAGTTTGCAGGTTTCCACGGTGTGGCACACATAAGATCTCCACGTTCAACAGCAGTAATACTTTCATCTAAGTTGCCAAGATCTTCATCTTTTTCCTTAAAAAAGAAAACAACTGCCACAGTTTTGATGTTATCACCATCTTTGTGCCTGACTGGTTCCTTATAAGGACTATTGCATGAATCCAGTTATTAAATCAACTGAATAAGGTCCAGTCAGTTCAAACTCTGCAATCAAGCTTATTGTTTCTGCTTACTATAAAGTTAAGTCTGGGGTAGGGGCAATCCCCTAACTTCAGCAAAAACATTTTTTCCAATTGATCTTCAAGCAAAACATCCATTTTCTTCACTGCTGCTTGTTCCAAACATGGCTGGTACTTTCTACAACCCTATTGCTCTGTTATGGACTGTGTTATTAATGGTTTATTGTCAATTGTTACCTTTTTATGGACTGTTAATCTTTATGCCGGGGTGTAATCAACTACCACAACACAAATGCCATGCAAGTGTGTGTGTGTGGCTCCATTAAAAGAACTCAATGAACTCAATGCACAATCTAATCCACCCCTGGCCAGTGTGTCTGCCAATCAGCCATCCAGCAGCCAGCAACATGAATACTGACTTTTCTACTGTGCTGGTGTTTGTTTTTAAATTACTGTCTGCATTGCCCCATGTGCCTTGTGGGGTTACTACCGTTCTGCAAGTGACATTTCACCTGTACTGTAACTACACCAACTTGTGGTTACTTATATGAACTTTATGAACTGTTAATTTCATGGACTATTATGTTTTATAAGGACTTATCTGTCAAGAGACATTATCAACAAATTCTTCAATCAAGCTCCAAGGGTGTGCCACACCTCAACACAAGGTAGCATCTACATTATCCACTCTCAAAGTGAATTCCATAAACTCTTTTTCATCAACAAAATTGTTATGTTATATTGTGTTATATGTGGTGTCACATGTTAGCATTTTTTCACATATTTCAATTGTGGTGTTGACATCCCTCAATTCTGTATTATGTTTTACAAACTCACAATTTGTGTTCCATCTGTAACCACCCTTGTACCAACTCCAGAACAGAATGCTTTTTATAAATGCCTTAACTATCTGTATGCTGGCAACCAGTTTTAAATCATATACCTATTCACCTAGTCTAACAGTCTAAAAGTAGAAATGTTTAGTTTTTTTTTACCTTCAGTTAATAACTAATATCTTTACATTTATGTTCAATTTTTGTGAATGTTCGAGTCCCTCAGGGGCCTCCTATCTTCAGGGTGAAAAATATTAAAAGTGGTCAGTGGCCAAGGTTTTAGTAATCAGTGACCAAACTTTTATCAACAATATGTAGTTGGCTAACCAAAAGATTGAGGAAGTAAAAGGTGTAAAATGGCTAGTGTAAATTGCTAAAGGGCTAGTAAAAGGTAAAAATGGTTAGTAAATGACTAAATGATGCCAACATGTAAATTAGTATATCTAGTAGCAAAAGGCTGCCAGAGGCTAAATACCACCATGTCACTTAATATGTGTGTGTGTGAAACTTTAAAAGGGTTAATTGTAAAATTCTATACAATGAAAAAAATAGCTGAAAGCATAAGGTGAGGCTGTGGCCGAAATATGCACACAGCTGTGTTTAGCCTTAACTATTAAAAGTTTCTCATCATTTAATTCTCTTGTGTTAAAAACAAAATATGTTTAACAGAAAACTGATAAGAAATAATGAGATACCACATTTGGTTGCTGGTACAAGGTTACTTTGACATTTGTAGCAAGCTAGTCACTTCTCTCACATGCTTTCTGGCTCCCAAAACAAAAGTTATTTGTAATAAATATACACTTCCATCACCATTTGTTTTCCTGTTCTATAATGAGCCAGATGTACAAAAATATAAATCGATATCTAGTTGATACAGAGTATCAAAAGGGGAGTGTGAGGATTTTATTTTAAAAAGAATATGAAATAATGCTTAGTCTCACATGATTTAACTAAGTAGCTAAAATAAATGCGATGTCCAGGCTTGCTGAAGCAGGGTTACTTTAGGTGAAAATATAGCTGTGTAGCTGAATAAAACTAGTTAGAACTGGCAGTTGCTGTCTGATAAGAAAGAACTGAATAAGTGGAAAAACAACTCCATATAAGGAAAATGCTGATAGTAAGGTTTTGTAAGAGATAAGAAAAAGCTGTTGTAAGCATGCTTAGAATGAAATCACCTATAGCCACGCCTAAGTAAACTGTAAAATGTATATAAGCTACTGTGAGCAGTAATCGGAGAGCTTCTCCTTTGCAGAAGTCCCGCATGCATGTGTAAGGTTTGATCAAATAAAGCAACGTTAAGACAAAACCCAGTGGTGTGGTTTTTGCCCCGTGACGACGGGAGCAGTTGCTCAGGTAATACTTACAGTGAGAGAATTTGCGATCACAATGCTTATATGTATATGTATACACACACACATAGAATAAAAAATAGGCAAGGATGCATACCCATTGGAGGGGCTAATTAGGGCTATAAGGCCACAAACCCAAAGAGTGAGTGACTTTATTACCCTAATTAGCCCCAGAGATGGGTATACTTGTGAGTGTTCCACCCTTACCCATTGTTTGTTGAATATAATACATTAAGATGGTTATTGTTGGCTAGCCCAGTGGCACTGAAGGTTGAGGTGCTGGACATTACACCCCACGCCATACCAGTGACCCAGATTCAGGAACAAGCCAGGGCCGCTGGGGGTTGGCAGGGGAGGGAAGAGATTGAGGGAAGAGATTGAGCTTTCAGAGGACAGCTCTCCCTTCCCTGGGGAGGGTTCTGGGGTTGCAACACTCTGTAGTGGCACCTGGCGGTAGTTGGGTGCAGCGCAGATCTTGCAGCACCATGTACAAAGGGAGGAGCTTGGTGGGCGGTGGCACATAGTGCTTAGCTGCCATTGTACGACCAAGCTCCTAGGGGACAAAGCAAGCACCAAAAAACTCTGGAGCACTGGTGAGATGACAGAGACCCCAGAACTCCCCATGGCTGACTTGGCAATGAGGTAGGTCTCTCTAATTTCAGAAAGAGCCACCAAGGGGGGGGTCCTCCCCGGAGGGTGATCCAGAGGGCTGGACCCACCAGAGTCACTCAGAGGGGAGCCTGGGGGAAACAGGGGTTCAGACCAGGAGTGAGAGGCAGCAGCCAAGAGGGTACTTATGAAAGATGCCTATGGTCCCAGAGAGAATAAATAAAGTAAAAAAAAAAAGATGGTTATTGTTATTAAGATAGCATTTGCAATCACATTATGGCACCTGAAGGTCTCTTGCAGGAAGGAAGGAATGGTTTGTAGTGAGTGCAGGTAGAGGTTTGGGGGATTTCTGGTTTTGGGAGGCTTTTGTGTGTCTTCCCCCCCCCAAGTTCTTTTGTAGCTTGTTAATTAGTTTGGCTGTGTTAATTGTGTTTTTAGTGGTATCCCAAAGGGTTTAATGTAGTGCAGATGTATATTTTTTAATAGTGGAGGAATATACTTTAAATTGTTTGATTAGTGTAGGTATACAGCTTGAATTATTGTGGGTATATAAGTGTAATTGTTTAATTAGTGCAGGTGTATACTTTGAATTGATAGATTAGTCATGGGTATACTCAGTTGACAGATTAGTCTCTGGTATCCAGGGAAATAAATGCTGGCCTTTTCTATGGAGAAAAGTTCCCATCCATGTAATATGTGTGTGTATATGTAAATATATAAGGGATATGCAATGGTTCAGTGTGTGATAATGCATTTATCTTGTACAGTTTCCAGTTACCTCAAGTAACCTCACGAGTGCTGAAAATGGGTAAGAAAAATTATCTCTGCTGATTGGTTCAAACACATCACATGACCATGCATATATCAGAGTGTGACTGTACACCTGCACTTTCACCCCCCTCCGAAACAATTTTTCCATTTTTTAAGATAGATAACCCATTCTAGGGTGTGCAGTCGCGCTCTGATATATGCACACCTGGGTGGTTGATGCACTCGGCCAGCGGCCTCATACGTAACAACGCACACCAAAGCATGCATATATCAGAGCACAACCGCACACCTTAGAGTGAATTATCTATTGCATATATCCTTCACCATATTCCATAGAGCCCTACCAAATGCTATACAGCCCACACAGAACCCTGGCACAGCTGACTGGGGGAACAAGATTGGGCATTACAGACTCATTCTTGTCAGGCACCTTGTCCATGCCAGCACATCATCTGATGTTTTACTGTAAATCTGTTATGAGTGATTTATCATGCATTCATTTCAGGTAGGTTTACTATCATGTTACTGAAGCAAATGTTGTAAAGAACATGCATCATCTCGATGTTTCACAAAGTCAAAGCTTGTAACCAACTAAAACTAATATTAAACTATCTTGAATCTTGTTATATCCTGCAGCCAAGGGGTCATTCACACCTTATACTCTCTCTTTGTCTGTCTATGTGTATTGCATTCTTTTTTTTTATTAAGTGTACTTTATTTGAGCTTAGTTCAAAGCAGTGTTTACATACATTTTCAGCAAGTTGCAGTAGTACATAATTGGTTATCATCAGCTCATTCTTTTCAAATCTGTTCTCCTAGTTCCCCAAAAGAAAAAAAAAAAAACATAAGACACAACTTTCCCACCCACACCCTCCCTTGCTGGACCCTCCTACCCCCTCAAGTGCAATATCCAATGGTATTAGCCGAGTTCTGTCTCCTATTGTTCAGATTAGAGAAGGGAGATGCAAAAGTATGTGGATGAAGGGAGTGTAGTGACTCTTAGGGTTTCCATATTGTCAATGCGGCATCAAGTGGGCCCCACAAAGCTAAATATGCATCTCCTCTATGTCTCATATAAGCAATATGTTTTTCTAACTGTAATGCCAATAGCATTTCTCTATACCATTCTGTCACCGAGGGTGTTTGGTCATCCTTCCAGTGTCTTAGAATTATCAATTTGACATTCGCTGCCGCTAGGGCAATGTGGGCCTTTTGCCGTAATGGAGTTCTTGGGGGAAACAGGTATATTAAGCAGGCTTCTGGGGTAAGCAATGGTTGCAAACCAAGGAGAGGATCTAACCCTTTCATCACGGCGTGCCAAAGGGGCCTGATTTTCGGGCAGGTCCACAGCATATGGAACAGTGTGCCCTTTTCCTCCTGGCATCTTCTACAAAGAGGTGTGGGGATAAGTCCACACTTATATAACCTTGCTGGCGTGTAATATAAGTTATGCATTATGTTAAACTGAACCATGCAGAGCCTGTCCTGTTTGATAAATCTATAGCAGTTTCGCCATATTCTCTTCCATACGTCTGTATCCTGTGTCAACTCTAGTTCATGCACCCAATGGTAACATACCCCCTTAGGTAAGTGTGGGTCTAATGTTTGCAGTTTTTTATACACCCCAGAAACAGGGCGGGATTTGGATGCTACCTGAATTAACACTTGCACCTCTGGATCCTCTACCATTTGACCTGCTGTATATCCTGTAAAAGCAAAAATTGCCTGTTTAATTTGGATAAATTTAAATATATGCGAGTCTGGTACTTTGTAACGAGACTGGAGATGAGAGAATGAAACTACTTCCCCTTGGTAGAAGAGGTCTGCTACTCGGAGCTCATTTAACGATGCCCAAAAAGAGGACGGGATAGGCCTTCCTCCTATTTTAAAGTGAGGGTTCCCTGCAATTGGTTGCAAGAGCGACTGATGCCAGCTTAAAGAAGAGTGTTGTTGCATCTGATGGGCTGCTCTAAGTGACCACCCTATTGGGGTATTTCGGAGCTGCTTGGGAACCTGGGCGGGCGTAGCAAACATGAAAGCGGGGTGTATTGCATTCTTGCAGAAGGACCTTCCAAACAATACACCCACAGTACTCAGTGCACAAGGCAAGGGTGCATATTTCTGTCTATACTGCATGCTAAGAAAGGAGGACATCTTGCACTATGGCTGAACTACACTTAATTTCATGTAACATCCATGGGGTATCTCATTATAAAAAGAAATAAAATCATGAATTACCTTATAACAGCTAAGTGCAATGTGGCCTTAGTCCAGACACAGTTAGTAAATGGTCTTGTAAACTGGCTAGTGCATGAGTGGGGCAGGAATTTTCTAGTAACAACAAATTGAAACAAACTCTGGTCAGAGCCAATAGGGCTGTGAAGCACTACAAAGTAGCGAAAGTTACACATATGCATAGAAATTATTCAACGCCCAGGTGTAACTTGGCCATATGTTGGAGGTGCTGCACCAAATTTTCAACATGGCCTTTTTTGAACCCCTCCTCATGAACAGTGCCAGTGTTATTTTGTTCAATTGTCTGGAAAGGTGATTGCACAGACCAAACATGTTATTCTGTGCCACAGGTGAGAAAACACATTTCAGGCAGGTTGTGGAAAATTACAGTTGTACTGTTGTGAAGGAGGTATACAAAACTGGCAATGTTAAAAATGTGAAGTGAAAATATTCAAAATTAGCGATGTTAGGAGCGTGTATAGAAAGTGCGCAATGCACGCTCGTAACAGTCATTTTTTGGAATTTTTTCACCATATTTTCAACATGGCCTTTTTTGGACCCCTCCTCATGAACAGTGTCAGTGTCATTTTGTTCAATTGTCCCAAAAGTGATGGCACAGAGCAAATGCATTATTCTGCGCCACAGGTGTGAAAACACATTTTGGGTAGGCTGTGGAAAATAACAGCTGTACTGTTGTGAAGGAGGTGTGCAAAAAGGCAATGTTAAAAATGTGCAGTGAAAATATAAAACATTTGTGATGTTAGGAGCATGTGTAGAAACTGCTCAACACATGCTTGTAATGCAGTCATTTTTTGTAATTTTTTCACCAAATTTGCAACATGGGCTTTTTGGGACCCCACCTCATGAACAGTGGCACTGTCATTTCATGAATCAGTCCCAAAAGGTGACTCCATGCAGTGACCATGAAATCATCTTTCAGGACTGTGTAACAGAATAACAGTGACAGTTTTCATGAGGTGAGGTCCCAAGAATCCCATGTTGAAAATTTGGGGCAAAAATTCCCAAAAATGGCTGAGATATGAGCATAAGTTGAAAATCCCATTGAATGGCTATATACCATGCTTACCTTTAAGTCTTCAGTTTGCAGTTGGGCTTTGAAGAGTGCAGACGTGTTCCAGTCCACAGAAGATGACAGCACTGACCTCCGGAGGTAAGTATGGGGTAAGGGGGTGTGTGGGGAAGTGGTTGCTCAGTGGGAAGGTGGGAAGGGGGAGGGGGACCACAGCAAAGACGAGGGACCGTTTTCAGTTTTGCAGGGAAAAGAAACCTACAAGGGACTGTTTTCTAATTTACAGCAAAACAAACATTTAGGCACAATGGGGTGGGCTCCCACTGTGCCACATGAATGCAAACATAGGGACTGGGCACCCCAATGTAGGGCATGGCGTGGGAAGGGGGCACCAGGAAAAAAGAAATGCAATGAGGGACCATTTTCTAATTTACAAAGAAAAACAAATTTCACACACTGGGGTGGGTTCCTAGTGTTGCGATATAACATATTGGGGATGACTTGGGGGGGGGGGACACAAAATAATGAATGGCATTGTGTCATTCACAACATGCCAGCACTGCAGCACTGTACCTAAGTGTGATTCATGCACATGTGCAGTGCATGCATTGGAAGGCGTAAGTAACAGCTGAAATAGTGCAACTGTTATTCCATACGTTGATTGTGATGGAGGGGTTTCAGTTCTGTTTGGCTTTCAGAAGGATACTTCCAAAAGCCCAATGGAAGGGGTTCTGAGATCAGTCATTTTCAGAGCTACAGAGCTCTTGCAAACCTCTTCCCACAGCCCTAAAAAGAGGAGTGTCCATACTCCTTAAAATGGCTCCCTTCCAGGTAGTGGAAAAGACAGTGGTAGACAAAGAGGACAGGTGGGTATTAGTAAAAGGTGCAATACAGATTGTATAGATAATTTTATGGAACATATATAGGTTCATAGGTGAATACAAGATCAAGGGACTAACCCATTATGACCTCACCACCCTTAAATTGGGTGGAAATAATATTTAGATTCCCCCCATATATAGATCCAAATTATGTTTAAACTGCTGCAGGTTAGTACTTTCAACTACCTCCTGTGGTAAGGAATTCCATATTGGAACTATCCTCTGTGTAAAGAAGCAATTTCTTTTAGCTGTCTTATTTATATTTACCCTCAATTTATTTATTTATTTATTTTATTTATTTATTTACGTGTTTTACCAGAAAAGCATACTGAGCAACATGCTCGATTCCAGATGTGACCTGGGGGCCGAGACCCACATACATAAATTGGAAATGCTTAGACAGTACAGAAATGAGCAAATGCTTGTACACAACATTTTAGGAGAAAAATTACAGCCAAGGGTAGGATACATACGATCAGTATAATCAGTATAACGACACAGAGGGTAGAGTACATTACAATATGTATTAGTTTACAGCAGTATGACATTTGGATAAAATTCTTATTTGAGACAGAAGCAACTGGAGATGAAATGTGCCCTGAGTAATTTGTTACGTAGGGAGGGGTTTGGTGTGTGTCTGATGGGGCAGGTAGTTATAGGTCTGAGGTATGCGGTAATTAAAAATAGCCTGGCCTTTGGATGTGCGCATGTATGGGACATGGAACAGTTTAGGGTCTGTCCTTCTAAGGGAGTTCGTAGGTGATGGTTGTTGGGAGAGGACAGAGGTCAGGTAGGGGGGAAGGGAGTGGGACTAATATTTGGCTGTGAATCTAGCAGAATTGGATTGTCTGTGGTCATGTAGGGACGGTAGGGTTAATGAGCTGTAGAGGTTGCAGTGGTGTGTTGATTGGGGGCAGCCAAGGATGAAATGGCAGAAGGAGTGGAACAGGGTGTCTAGGCTGGCCAGGGTGGACCTGGGGGTGATGGAATAAACTATATCACTGTAGTCGATTATGGGAAGGATAATTTTTTGCACAATGCCATGTCTTGTCTGTATGAGGAGGCAGCTTTTGCTACTGTGTAGTGCGCCAAGTTTAGGGAGCAGCCGCTTGTGTAGAGAGGTGATGTGGGCTGAGAAATCTAGATGTTGGTCTAGCCAGACACCCAGGTATCTGAAGCTCATACAGTTTTCCAGGGGAGTTCCATCCAGGGTTTTGAAAAGGGGGCTGGGGGCTTGTTGGGAGAGTCTTTGTGGAGTACCAAAAGTTAAGGATATAGTTTTTTAGAGTTAAGAAATAGCTGGTTAGACCTGAACCAGTTCTGGATTGCGTTGAAGTCTTCCTAGAGGTGGGTAGCTACACTGAGTGTTGTGGGACCAGAGGTGTATAGGACAGTGTCATCTGTGTACATCTGAATGGAAGAGTGGGAGCATGCTGCTGGGAGGTCATTTAGAAAGACGGAGAAGAGTAGTGGACCCAGGACTGAGCCTTGGGGGACACCTGCAGGGACAGA
Organism: Neoceratodus forsteri; assembly: GCA_016271365.2. Taxonomy (NCBI): domain Eukaryota; kingdom Metazoa; phylum Chordata; order Ceratodontiformes; family Ceratodontidae; genus Neoceratodus; species Neoceratodus forsteri. Next base: position 520,109,630 of record CM028137.1, read on the forward strand.
CAATGGGTGTGAGGTGTGAAAGGCTATTTTGACTACTTGTCTCCTGCCTACTAGGTAGTCATGGAACCAATTAGTGGCCAGAGTAGAGAGCCCTGTGCTGGTGAGTTTGGAAAGGAGTAGGGAGTGGGAGACGGTGTCAAAGGCCTTGGTTAGGTCAATGAAAATGGCAGAGGTGATATGTCCTTTGCCCATACTCATGAGGATGTCACCTGTGACATGAAGCAGGAAGGTGGTGGTTGAGTGGGATTTACAGAAGCCCGATTGGAAAGGAGTGAAAAAAAGAGGAGGCGTCTAGGTACGGAGTGAGTTGGGACAGGACCAGTCATTCCTGTAGTTTGGCCAGGATAGGAAGCAGGGAGATGGGTCGGTAATTTCCTGGGGAGGAGGGGTCACCTTCTTTTGGCAGAGGAATAATGGTGGCCAGCTTCCAGGCTGTCGGTATCTTGCCCAGAGTGAAGGATAGATTGAAAAGGTTGGCTAGAGGGGTGGCTATGGCTGGGGCGAGAGGTAAAGCATCTTAGTGTCCATGGACGTTGGGCATTTCCCTTTGTTTTGGTTTAACGCCCGAAGGGAATGAAAGACATCTGCTTGGGATACTGGGTGGAAGGAGAACGGTGTGGTTGTGGAGGCAGTTTGAGAGGCGCATGTGCGGTGGGGAGGAACTGTGGAGTGGGTGTGGGGGAGGGAGGAAAGGAGCTTTTTAGTGCAGCTGGCGAAGTGTGTATTAAAAGCTTCAGCTACGTGGATTGGGTCGGAGATGAGGGAACCTGTACTTGTATTGTCTGGGTTGCAGGTTGGATTGGTGGGGGAGAGCAGGGTTTTGAGAGATTTCTAGAAGTCAGTTGGGTGATTCATATTTTTGCTGAAAGCTGATAGGAAGTAGGTTTTTTTCGCTTGGCGAATGCTGTTTGTACACGCGTTACGATGGGATCTGTAAGTAGCGAGGAAGGCCTGAGAGCCCAACTTTTTGTAGTCTTTCCAGGTGCGGTCTCTGGCATGGCATTTTCTGATTATGTCGGCTGAGATCCAGGGGAGATGCGCTCCTCGGACTCTTTTCGTACGTAATGGTGCGTGTATGTCCCAGATTTTAAGGAAGTTTGTTTTGAAAGCCTCGAGAGCTAAGTCTATGGAGGGTGCCACTGAGATGAAAGACCAATTTATCTGTCTAAAGTCTAACAGGAGGGAGACTAGGTTGATGGAGTTGTAGGACCTGGTGACTAATGTCTTTGGGGTGGGGCAGGGGGACTGTGTACCTTCCTGATCATAAAAATCATATGATGATCACTTATGGAATCAGGTAGGAGGCCTGCGCTTATTATCCTATGAGGGTGAGAGGTGAGAGCCCAGTCCAGCAAGGTGTGGTTTTGTGTTTTGTGATATAGCCTGGTGGGAACAGAAATGAGCTGAGAGAGATTTTGGGCCTTAATTTTGGTCATTAGGTGGGCTTTATCTGGGCCGAGCCAGTTTATATTGAAATCACCGGTGACATGAAGCTCACCCCAAGCCGCTAGAGACTGCAAGTTGCCCAGATGGGAAAGGATGTCCTTGGGAGGATTGCAGGGAGGGCAGTATGAGCCAGTAACATAGATGGGGTTGGAGCTAGGGAGAGAGATTTTGATGAGTAGTGAGTCAATGTTTCCAGGAGATATGGGGATGTCCACTACAGTGCACTGGTAACTATTTGAGATGTACATTGCTGTGCCACCGCCTCTCTTTTTACCTCGGCAGTCACGCCTGATTATTGCATACCCTGGTAGGGATACTTCCGTATCAGTGTGATGCTGTTTTAGCCAGGCTTCAGAGATGACTAGGATGTCGGGGTGCAGGGTTAAGGCAAGTGGTTGCAGTAGGGAGAATTTAGATAGAAGGCTGCAGGTGTTTAAGTGGAGGATACGGAGGCCTTTTGGGAAAGAGAAAGGGGAGTGGGTATTTGAAACTGGGGTGTTAGGACCAGGGTTTGCCTCTATGTCCCCTGACATGAGTAGGAGAAGGGTGATGAGGTGTTTAAGTTTGACCCAGGGAGGTTTAAGGCAAGTTGTAGTTGTTCGAGAAGTTGGGGTAGATTGGGGGGGTCGGTAGGTAGAAGTGTGTAGAACCAAATGGCCCATGTGAAAAGAAGTGGATAGCATATTAGCACTAATGATACTGTAGTGGTCATTTGTCATGGCTTGAGCAAGCATGTGTGCATAGGCAGTGTAGCAGGGTTGTGAGGTTAGTTTTGGGGGCATAGGCGACGACTGTACCTTGCTGGTGGCAAGGGGGATTTGCTTGCTAGTTGGAGGAAAATGAATAAAGTAGGTAACAGCAACATCCTTGCTTGTGATATAATTGGGTGAGTGAAGATTTTGGTTGGGAGCCCTCTGGTGGTCACAGCTGATAAGCTGCAAGTGGAGAAGTGGGCTGATAGGCTTTGGAGAGTCATGTGACAATGCCTATAAAAGGAGGAGCTCACCAAGGACGGTGGTGGGGGTGGTGGGGAGTCAGCGCAGAGCACCGGCAGGGCAGAAGCAAACAGACACTGGAAGCAGAGCTTCCTTGCTCAGGCAGAAACTACTTTTGAAAATGGCACCTGTGGCGTCCGAAATGGAGTTCCAGATTCCTTGTACCTGTGCTTCGGGGGGGGGGTCCGTCCATGGAAAGTTGTTTGGGGAGGGCTGATGCACTGCAGGGCCCTTGCGACCTGTCTGTGGAGAGAAAAAGTTGTTTTTATAAGCAGAGCTGTAGGAGGATCTAAGGTATGTGGAGCTTGTTATTGGCCCAAGTTAATTCTTTTGTCGCCAGTTTGAGCGTTTTTTGCAAACTTACTATCTGATTTGTGGCCCAGAACTGCGTGGTAAAGGCTATGCTTCAGCAGTGTAGGTTAGTGCAGGGTATTGGTGCTCTTATTACGCTGCCTGTTTTAAAACACGCTGCTGAGACTAAAGAGAAAAAGTTTCCAAGTTAGCAGGGGTAGGACTAACACGTGGTGGAGGTGATTTCTGAGCGCAGCCAATTCCTACTCCAGCGTACCCCTCCAGGGTTATTTAGTCTTTCTCCTGTTGCCCTTTTTAGCCTTTTTAATGACTGTAAAAAGCTAGCATGCACAGTTGTGACTTTTTTAGGATAGATTGAAAGCCAACCAGCAATAGTATACAGTGGATTACATTTGTTACTTAAAGCATGTTACAAAAAGCCACAATAGTTTGCAGGGTTACATTAGTTACTTAAGTCACCTTACAGAAAGTGACAAGAGAACAAGCAAGGCAGAAATTATTTTTAGATAAAAAAACTATCAGCACACCTGTGCCGACTCTTTAAAAAAACATAATTTACTGCAAACAGACACTGGAAGCATAGCTTCCTTGCTCAGGCAGAAAATACTTTTGAAAATGGCACCTGTGGCATCCGAAATGGAGTTCCAGATTCCTCGTACCTGTGCTTCAGGGGGGATCCATCCACGGAAAGTTGTTTGGGAGGCTGATGACACCAGGGCCCTCAATTCTAAACCCGCTACCGGTGCTCGGGGATCCATCCACGAAAGTTGTATTGGGGAAGGCTGATGCACTCCAGGGCCCTCATGACCCTAACCCACATCTGTGCTTCGGGGGGATCCATCCACGGAAAGTTGTTTGGGGAGGGCTGATGCACTCCAGGGCCCTCGTGACCCTAACCCGCGTCTGTGCTTCGGGGGGGGATCCGTCCACAGAAAATTGTTTGGGGAGGGCTGATGCACTCCAGGACCCTCATGATCCTAACCCATGTCTGTGCTTTGGAGGGAGATCCATCCACAGAAAGTTGTATTGGGGAGCTCTGATGCACTCCAGAGCCCTTGTGACCCTAACCCGTGTCTGTGCATTGGGGGGGGATCCGCCCACGGAAAGTTGTTTGGGGAGAGCTGTTGCACTCCTGGGCCCTCGCGACCCTAACCCACGTCTGTGCTTCGGGGGGGGGCGGGGATCCGTCCACGGAAACTTCAATTTATGGGATCGAGTATTGCTTACAGAAGGGTGCCAATCCAAGCATGTTGTTTCAAACAATGCCTCATGCCTGGTTGCTTTGTAAATTAGACATAGGTCACCTCTTGTTGAGCGATATTCCAGGGAGAAAAGATTCAAGTTTTTTAATCTGTCTTCATATGAAAAAGTATTGAAATTCTTTATATGTCATGTAAATCTCCTCTTTACTTTTTCTACAGACTTCCTGTCCTTCACTAGTGTTCTAGCACAGAAGGATGAGCAGTAATCAAAATTAGATCTGACTATACTGCTATATATATATGTATTAATATTTTTTGTTCCCTGCTTTTAACATTTTTTTAAATACAGTTTATTAATCGATTACATTTTTTAACTGCTTTGTTTGTATGTTCAGAGAATTTTAAATTATTTGTAATATAGACTCCCAAGTCTTTTTCAGAGGTAACCTTACTTAAAAGTGCGTTATTTAAAAATACTCTGCCATTTTATTTTTTCCAAAATGCATTACTTTGCATTTAGAAATATTAAAGGTTAAATTATTTATATTAGCCCATTTAGATATGCTATTCAAATTGGCCTGTAGTTTTTGTGCAGATGTAATGTCATGTACAATGGCACCCAATTTGGCATCGTCTGCATATTTATTTAGCCATACTCCATCTGTGGTGGTCATACTTGAGATGAGGACATTAAACAAAAATGGGCCCAATACAGAGCCCTGGGGCACACCACTAGTGATCTCATTCCAAGAGGACTTGTGTCCCCGTATACTGACCTGTTGATGTCTATCTTTTAACCATGATGAGACCCATATTATAATATTTTTGTGGAATTTAAAATTAACCAAGCATCCTATTAAAATTTTGTGAGAAACTGAATCAAAAGCCTTTTCATAATCCATGAAGATGACATCTACAGGAAGGTCTAAATCTAGCGCTTCACTGATGGGTTCAAAAAAATTAATTAAATTGCTCTGGCAAGATCTACCCGGTAAAAATCCACATTGTGATATACGGTATGTAATTGTCCATTTCTTAATATATGCATGCTTATTTTATGAGATAAAAGTTTCTCCATAACTTTCCCTATGCAGGATGTTAGACTAATGGGTCTATAGTGCTTCACATTCTGCTTAGCACCACCCTTATGTATAGGGATTACCAAAGCTTCCTTCCATTCTTTTAGAACAACTCATTTGGAAATCAGTTCATTAAACAACAAGGTAAGAGCACCAACTAGCTCATATGGAACTGCTTTCAGAAAGGTAAAAGGGATATTATCAGGTCCAACTGATGGAGATGATTTAAAATAATTTATCACTGAATAGGTTTCTGCAACAGTAAATACAATGTCTAGAGCCATAGAATCACAAACTATATTTACCAAAGGTTCTTTATTTTTAAAGATACTGGCAAAATACTGATTAAATTTATTTGTCATTAACTGTTCATCAGAAACTAGTTTATCATTTATTTGTAAAGGTCCAACCTTATAGGCAGTAGTTTTTAAAGAACCAATATAATTAAAGAAACATTTTTTATCTTTTTGGACTGTTGCCAGATTATATTCCATTTTTTCTTTGCCTTTCTAATAGCTAATTTTGTTTTTTTTAGCTTTTTGTTTAAACCTATTCCAGTTAAGTTCGGTCCTGTATTTTTTATATTTATTAAAGGCCTTCTTTTTTGCCCTGTCAAGTCTTTTAATCCCTGTGGAATGCCAGAGTGGAAGTCTCCAATTATTTTTATATTTTGTCCTTTCAGGAACCCAGTTTAAGAAACAGAAGTCAATGTTTTCTTTAATTTTTGCCCATATCTCTTCTATTGTAAGTTTATTTAATTATTTTTGCCAGTTCCAATTTAATAAATAGGCTTTAATTGCCTCATAGTTGGCTGTTTCAGAGTTCCTCATTTTAGTTATTCCCTTGGTATCCATCTTATATTAATTTATAGACCACAGTAACATGCAATGATCACTGTCTCCTAGTGGTTCCAAAATAATCAGTATTTCTACCTGTTCATTAAAGATTGCGAAGATTAAATCCAGGATATTATTTTGTTTTATAGGTTCCTGCACTAACTGATCTAGGCCTAAGTATATTATAGTTTCAAGACATTTTGTTTCCTGATAATTAGACCCCTCCAATGTAACCCATTTTATTCCAGGAAAATTGAAATCACCCATTAAAACAATATTGTCCAATTGGTTAATGTTTTGTAAATAATCCAGAAAGGAAGCATTTTTGTTAGCATCAAGAGATGGTGGACGATAGCAAAGGCCTAATGTCATGGGGTTGGAATTATATTTTATTTTGACCCATATGATTTCTATACCAGTAGGTGCTGGGGTATCAATGTTTGCTTCTACACAATCAACACAATTTTTAATATAAATGGCCACTCCACCACCTCTCATAGAGGTTCAATTCTTTTTGAAAAGTGTATAACCTTGAATTTCATGACCCTATTGTTCATCAGTGAACCAGGTTCTGCTACCCCACATACATCAATATTTTAGGTGTACAATATGATCTGAAGTTCATTTATTTTATTCATTAAACTTCTGGCGTTTAATAGTAATATTTTAAGTTTAGACCCTAGAGTTGGAGAATTTTGATTCTGTTTGTTAGTGGGTTTGCTAGGTTCCATTATTGTATTTCCGTCAAGTATAGTGGTGTCTATATATGTTCTGTGGTTCCATGTAATCCCACCCCCTTTATTAGTTTAAAGAGGAGACTATCTGTGCATTAATACTGTTGCCCAGTATTCTAGCACCCTGTTTATTTAGGTATAGGCCATCTCTAGAGTAGAGTTCCCATTTATTATTGAATTGTTCCCAATGAGTCAGACACTTAATATTTTGTCTTAAGCACCAACCCCTTAGCCAATCATTTACATGTTTTATCTTAGCCTCTGTGTACCGATCCACCCTTGGTACTGATAGTAATTCCGATAAAACAATATTAGCAGCAATATCTGCTAGTATGTTTGTTAATCCTACATAGGCCTCCTTGATCTGTTGTGTACTCTGATTCCTAATATTATTTGTGCCAGCATGAACAATTACCAGGGGGGTCTTTACCACTATTTTTAAAACTTTGTTTAGTCATTTTTGTGATGTCCTGAATTTTTGCACCACGAAAGCAAGATAGAGTATGTGTAGCTTTGTTTATGTCACTTATTTGCCTATCCAGATTAGAGATCATAGAATCACCCAAGACATAAATTTGTTCAAGGCAGTTTTGGACTCTTTCTCTATTTCTCACCATATTTAATGTTTAGTCAGGATAATTATTACAAATTATTGGCCCAGAAAAACTGAGTAGATCTGACTCATTATCATCATCATTTTCTGTTTGACAATGGGCCCCTAGTTTTTTATCAGAGCGAGTAGTTACATAAGGAACCCTGGATAGCGATGGATTTGCAATGTTATCTTCCATTATAGAGTCATGTCCTGTGACTTCTTCCTCAGAATTCACTAGTAGAGAATCAAAGCTACTACATAGTGGTATTTGGAAGCCAACAGGTTTCCTTCCTTTTTTGTATTTTTATTAGTTTGAACCATAAACCACTCATCTTCATTTTCAATATTATCTACTTCTTGTCTTGGTCTCTGTCTGTTTGGCACATCACTAACAACTGCTGGTCCTATAGGTTTCTCCTGAATCATCTGACAATGGACTGGAACAGTAGACAACTGAAGTCTTTTAATTGTTCCTATCTGACTCAGTTCTAATGCCCTCAATCATTTATCAAATTGTTTAATTTCCTCTTCCAACTCTATATTTTTTAAACACTTTGTACATGTATATGGATAATTAGTTGTCAAATCCATATTAAAGTTATACATGTTGCACATTGTGCACAGTGTGCCTTGTTTCCCATCCAATGTTATTATAGTAGTAGACATTATGAATCCCTGTAATTTATTATTTCTTTACTTCTGAACTTGCCTGGAAACCTCTAGGATACTTGATGGTATGTAGTGCCTCCTATCAGCCACCTGAACGCCGAACACGCCTAACATGCACAGACGCGCATGTCTTTGCACGCGATAACATGCACTCACCCTGCTTGCTGCAGAACTTGCAAATTATAGCCCAAAATTACCCCAGAAGTAGTCACAGAGGTCAGCAGAGCTCTGTGGTGAGATTTTAAAAAAATTAAACTCTCTAACTCCCCAAAGTTAAAATCACCAGTATGTGTGGCTTAACTGAGGTCCTTGGCTGCTGTTGTTGTTTGTAAAAATGTAATAAAATACTGCTGTTAGTGAGTTCCCCCACAGAACTACAAACCCCTCCACCAAGCTTGCTGCACTTGCTAGGGCTCAAGAATCATGTATTAATGCTAGTACAGGCAATTGCTCTGACACACAAGGTATATTTAAAACAAAGTATATATTAAAAGGAGTGAACAAAAACATAGCATACACTGCAATCACACAATTAGTATCAGTTCATACAGCACTCTGGTATATGCACCTAGTATTGATGACACCAACCTTTTTATAAGTCTGTCTCAACAGCTTTCAGACCTTACCACACCAAGGGCCAGCATATTTTGGGGGGATATTTTAACTCAGCCTGGGACCAACAGTAAGACAGGTCTCCTAAGAAGCTGGACTGCTCACCATCACACCCACAGGGGAGGGCAGCTTTACTGCAGCTGTGTCAAGAGCTGCTGTTGGTTGGCTGTTGGAGGCTGAATCATTCAACTGCCAAGGACTACACCTTTAGGTCCCCTAGGTATGACACATGCAGCAGGTTGGATTATTTCCTGATAAGCTCCAGGTGTATACACAAGACAGTAGATATCTCCATACTCTTAGTCCTACTGTTTTACCCTGAATCAGTGGCAATCACTGTACTTCTATAGCAGACAAGGGCAAAGACACCCATGTGGAAAATAACCCCTCCTTCAGTTACCAGGTTTAGTACAGATCCAGAATCAAATGATTTGATACCTTTTAATGGACCAACCTAGATGTAACAGCAAGAACAAAGTGCTCTAGCTTTTGGTCCAACCAGTCCTTCGTCAGAAGCCTAATGGCAGTTGTTTAGAAAAAAAAAATACTTTTAACAGCTAGATCATGCAGAAAAAGCAGAAAAAATCCCCATTGGTTTAAAATACTCATTTAAAAAATACAGGAAATGATGTCAGAGTAATTTAACAGCACCATACTACCTTCAGCCAGGAGTGTCCCAGGGTCAAAGGTGCTTGGTGGAACACAAATAAAAAGAGTCCTACTGCATATAAATTTAATTGACATAAGATAACACTGCTCGAGCAGATGACTCCTAAATCAAGCTGAGTGTCACAGCATATATAAGGATGTCATTACTGAAATGCAACCCCCACCTAGATTAAAGACATACTGAGATTGTCTTAGTACTCTAAGAAGTTTCAATGCATGCATTATAGACAAGAAATTACCAATAAAGCTGTCTTAAAAACATCAGTGCACATTCTATGATGTGTAAAACTTAGCTGGACCTGTCACCCTGCTGTACTCTCCAGCTAGATATCATGTCCCATAAATTTCAAAAAAACTCTAGTGTAGTAACAGGACTTTATAAATGATAATTTAAATATAAATTGGCAGTATTAGTGTCAAATAAACAACTCTAGTCTTGGACCACCAAGGAATAAAGTCCATGTAGCCTGATATGTACTGATGTCAATTTACACTGAGAATGTAACAACCTGATGTGCCAGAAGTGTCTAAGGAATCTGAAAAAGAGATAAAAATGTAATTTCTCTCCTCCTCCTCTTCACACAAACAATACACCCTACCCCACCCCATGTCCCCATAATGTGTGTGTGGGGGAATAACTAGCTTTAAAGAGATGCTCATGCACACACACACATACACACACACACTCACACACACATTTCCAAGGATTCTCGATACAACTACAATGAAATAAACCTACCACCCTCCCCAGGATAAGGTAACTAGAAGTAAATATAAAGTATGTGTGTAAGACCAGAGGTCTAACATACCTACATTTCCTCAAATCACTACAATATTAGCCTAATGTAAAAAGATCTGTCCAGGACCACCATGCAAATGAGATCTTGCACCCCAATATGTACAGAGTTAAAAAAATATATATGTGACAGTCTATGATAACACTCCTGTATGTACAGTAACAGGCTAGGTAATCTAAATATGGTGTAACGGAATCAACCCCACTCCTGGGCAAGGATAAAAAGTAAGGAGGAATTAATATTCAATATGTGTGTGAAGTAAGAGTAGTAACACACTATAACTCCATGTATCTAAATAGAGGCCTACCTCAATGTGACAGCAAGCCTCACACCTGTTATATCACGTACCTCACAACACATACCCATACACATACATACACACACACACGCACCCACATCCCACACAAAATGAAGTCCTATAATATACCAGTCTAGATAAAAATGTAATTTCTCTCCTCCTCCTCTTCACACAAATGATACATAGGAATCAGCTGAAGGAGGAACTTAAAATCTGCTTCCAATTAAACAGTATCTATGACAGAAATGGGAAGGAAAGAGTTAATGGTTTGGATTCTCTAGCTGGAGTTTTTTAGCAGTTTGGAAAAAAACACACACAGGCTAAAATCCACTGTCCAGCAGCATCCAGCTTTTGGAATGTTCAGTCCTCCTTAGCTGCAAGATAAGAGCTGGGTTATAAATCTCGAATTGACATCTCCACACACACACACAGACCTGCAGACACATACACAAGCCAGTTTGAATGGTTTGGGTCATTCAAATATAAACTGAAGGGTTAAAATGGAATATAATTGGTCACTGATAGGTGTTCGGTCTGATTGGGACAATTACATACATACATGTCAGATGGTTGGTGCATTCAAAGGGGGACTAGGCATTACCTATTTCCAGGAGAATATATAAGAGGCTGAAAGACAATGAAGTGCTCTCTCTTACTTCGGAAGCTGGAGGGGGAAACATAAGTTTGGAGCCTACCCTTGTAGCTATGTCCGTGGGAGCTGGCAGTTAGCACAGGAGCCAGTGTCTCTTGTAAGGACAGGAAAGGGTAAGTTTAGTGCTAGCATAGTGCAGTGATAGCCTTTTTCTTTTGCCATTTGTTGTTTAAAAACATGTGTTTACTTTTCCTGTATGAGCGTTATTCTCTTGTGTTGTAAATATATATCCTGTAACTGCTCAGTGTACTTTCTGTTAAGTAAAATGCTATTTATTTGCTCAACCGTTGTGACTGTGATGTAATTTTTCTAAGGTAATATTTGGTTTCCACTGGCTGAGGTAAACTCTGTGTAGCATCCACCACCCGAGAGAGACACACTACCAGACTTTAATTTGTGCAATTGCACATTTAATTATTCAAGTCTGTGAACTTGAAGATTGGCGCTGGATGACTCCAGCTGGTGGCAGTGAGTACCTGAGGACAGACACCTCTCTAAAAGCTGTTTCAGCCCAGAGGAAGAGGTGGGATGTCACATATTGGTTGGCAGTGGTGGGATGATGATAGCGGGCTGCGTAGCACACTGAGATGCAGAGTTTGCCAGTGGAACAGTTACCTTTGTATTGCAAAACAGGATATATAAGACAATACATTTGTACAACAATTTTATTTGTTTCTAGTTAGCACAGTATAGTGTAGCAGTAGAGAATAAGCTCCATGGAGTATGACTCACTTACTGTGCCACAGCTTTGTGAAAGGTGCCAGGAAAAGGGGATTCAGCTTGAGGGTCTAAAGCAGAATAAAAAGGCAGACCTCATAGCTACCCTTGTGGCACATGACCTGAAGCAGACAGTCACTGGGGGTGAGTCAGAAACTTAGGCATCAGACCCCCCAAACCAACTTGAGGCACTGCGACTGCAACTGTTGCTGCAAAACAAGGCACTGGAGGCAAAAAGACTGGATGCTGAAGCAGAAGCAAGAAGGTTGGCAGTAGAGAAGGAACCGAAAGAAAAGAGACTGGCAGACAGAGAGAAAGAACACCAAGACAAAGAGAAAGAACATGAAGAAAAAGAAAGAGAACAACAGCCTGAACTCCAGAAACAACAGCACTAGAAGGAGATGATGACCCTACGCAGCCAGCAAACCGTGAGTAATGGTGGAGTGAGTTTGCCTTATGAAGCCAAAATTAATTCTAAATTGTTCCCTCAGCTTAAAGAGGGAGATGACCTTGATTTATTTTTAAGGTCATTTGGGAGAGTATGTGACCAATTAAAATTGACTAAGGCTTCCTGGTCAACTTATCTCACACTCTTACTTACGGGAAGAGCTTTGCATGGATTTGCTAAAATGAGTAATGAAGACTATGCTGATTATGGTAAAGTTAAAACAGTGTTGTTGAAACATTTTGAATTAACTCCTGAGGCTTATAGAAGGAAATTTAGGGAGTTAAAGAAAAGCCCAGAAGACAGTTATGCAGAACTGCAGGTTCAACTGCGTACTTACCTTGATAGGTGGGTGGAGGGGGCTAAAGCAACCACTGTAGAACTAATCAAAGATGTATTGGTGACAGAACAATTCCTTAAAATTGTACCTGTGGACATGTGCGTATGGCTCCTAGACCGAGCATGCGCCTCCTCAACAGAGGTGGCAGCAAGCGCTGACATGTATCTTTCAAGCCGGCCATACACACAGCGTAAATCTTATGGTGGGGGAGGCAGCACATGGTTATAAGGGATCCCATGGGGGGCAGCCCAAAGGAAACCAGCCTGCACCTGAGCCCAAAGTAGAACCCTTTGGTTCTAAGGGGACTCAAGAAATAGGACCCAAGAAATGTCATATTTGCAATCAAGTGGGACACTTGAGATATAACTGCCCTCAGAAACTGATTAAGGGGCAGAGGTATTGGGGAGGAGGTGATCAAAAGAGCACTGGTGTGTTTGTAGGGTGTGTCCAGTTGGAAGGACCACTCTCCTCTGACGAGAATCTGCATCCTGTTACAGTTAATGGAATAGTAACACAGGGACTGTGGGACACAGGTGCTAACATCTCCCTGGTAAGGCAGGATCTCATCCGGGCAGAGCAGATGGTGCCTGGGAAGTACTCCAGGGTCCAGGCATTCACAGGGCCACCAGTCCAATTAGCAATGGCTAGAATCTTCCTGAGCTGGGAAGAGGGCCATGAAGAAAAGGAGGTGGGAGTTGTAGAGGACCTACCTGTAAATATGATTATGGGGAAGGATTTGGACCCCAGGAAAAAACTGGTGTATGTTGTAACTCATAGTCAGGCACAAGGGCAAGCTTCTGAGGGTGAAGAGGGGGTGACTCTGGGTGGTCCAGCCACACCCTCAGCAGCTGAGGAAGTGTCTAGCACAGGGGAGGGGCTGGCTAGAAGCAGCAGTCCAGAACCCCGGTCACAAATAGAGGAGCCCAAAGGACATCCTTCTGAAGGGGCACTGGGGAGGGTCAGACGAGGGCAGCTGAGTGGTGCACAGCGAACTGACCCTACCTTGCAAAAACTGAGGGAAATAGCTCATAAGGCTGAGCATCCTCAGGGGAGTAAAGAGTCCATTTACTGGGACAATGAGCTGTTGTACAGAGAATGTACAACAGAGGAAGGGCTAGATGGTGAGGTACTCCAGCAGCTGGTAGTCCCTAAGGTTCACCGTCAGCAGCTTTTGGCCCTGGCCCATGATATCCCTTTTTCAGGGCACTTGGGGGTGAGGCACATGAAAAATCATCTAACCAACAATTTCTTCTGGCCTGGTATTGGCAAGGATGTGGCAAATTATTGCAGGACTTGTCCACAGTGCCAGCAGGTGGGGAAAATGGGGGACAAGGCCAAGGCAGCTTTGGTGCCCCTGCCCATTATTGATGAACCCTTCAAGAGGGTAGCTGTGGACATAGTGGGGCCATTGAGCACCCCAAGTTGCACTGGCAAGTGGTATATCCTGGTAGTAGTTGACTATGCCACCAGATACCCAGAGGCAGTGGTCCTAACATCCTCTGAGGCAGAACCAGTGGCAGATGCATTGTTGGGAATATTTAGCTGGGTGGGCTTTCCCCAGGACATACTGTCAGATCAGGGTGCCAATTTTATGTCAGGGTTAATGAGTAGTTTGTGGGAGAAGTGTGGGGTAAAGCAGCTCAAAACCTCCCCATACCATCCCCAAGCTAATGGTCTGGTGGAGTGATTTAATTCAGTCCTTAAGACCATGCTAAGGACTTTTGATGACCAACATAAGAGGGACTGGGACAAATATTTGCCTCATCTCCTATTTGCATACAGGGAAGTCCCACAGGAGTCCACAGGGTTCTCACCTTTCAAGCTCCTATTTGGTCATAGGGTGCGGGGGCCCCTAGATTTGATTCGGGATGAATGGGAGGGTGACCGTGCCTCCCAAGGGGAGTCTGTTGTGCAGTATGTCCTGAACTTCAGGACCTGCCTTAGGGAGCTCATGCGGTTTGCTCAGGAGCACCTGGCTACTGCACAACAGCGGCAGAAAGTCTGGTATGACTGTGGGGCCCGAGCCAGAGAATATGAGGTGGGACAGCGAGTGATGGCACTCATCCCTGTCTGACTGAATAAATTACAGGCAACATGGGAGGGGCCATTCTTCATTGTCCAAAAGGTTAGTGATGTCAATTACATGATAGAGCTACTGGACAGGAGAAGCAAGTGAAAGATGTATCATGTTAACATGCTGAAGCCCTACCATGACAGGGAGGAAATGGTCCTTGCTGCATGCAGTGCCCCAGAGGAGGAAACTGAGATAGATCCACTGGTGGACCTGCTTGGGGAAGCCAGGGTTGCATCCTCTGTGGACAACCTTACCCTCTCGGAACAGATGACGCCAGCCCAGGTACAAGAAATTAGGGGTGTGCTGAGAGAATTTGAGGACATGTTCATAGCGAAACTGGGGTACACCACTATGGCAGAGCACCATGTGGATACAGGGACCCAGGTTCCCCTGAAACAGTCCCCCTACAGAGTACCTGAGCATGTTAAGCAGACTGTGAAAAAAGAAGCCCAAGGAGATGCTGGAACTTGGAGTAATCCAGGAATCTAGTAACCCCTGGGCATCACCCGTGGTACTGATCCCCAAAAGGGATGGCACCACATGATTCTGCGTTGATTACCCGAGGCTTAATAGCTACACAGAGACTGATGCCTATCCCATGCCTAGAACAGATGAGACCCTGGAGTGACTTGGGGAGCCAAGTATTTGACCACAATAGACCTAACAAAGGGCTATTGGCAGGTACTTCTGATCCCTGCAGCCAGGAAGAGATCAGCTTTTGTTACTCCATTTGGTTTATACAAATTTAAGGTAATGCCATTTGGAATGAAGAATACACAAGCAACCTTTCAATGGCTTGTGGATCGCATTCTGGGTGGGGTAGGTGAATTTGCATTGGCCTATATGGATGATACAGCCATATACAGCCAGACCTGGGATGAGCACATCAAGAATGTATGGGATGTGTTCCACAGGTTAAAGAATGCAGGTCTGACATTCAAGGCAGAGAAGTGCCAGATAGGTATGGCAGAAGCGTCCTATCTTGGGCACCGGGTGGGTAGTGGACACATCCGACTGGAGCCTGCCAAGGTTGATGCCATCCTGGCCTGGCCTACTCCCATTACCAAGAAACAGGTCAGGGCATTTCTAGGGACAGCAGGGTACTACCAAAGGTTTGTTCCCCTCTATAGCGATCTGGCTAAGCCCCTGACAGACTTAACCAAGAAGGGAAAGCCAGATACAGTGAAGTGGTCAGAAGGCTGTGAGGTCACTTTCCAGGAGCTGAAGAAGGCCTTAAGCAGCCCAGCTGTATTGGCCAGCCCCAATTATAGTTTAAAGCTTATGGTCCATGTGGATGCCTCAAATAATGGGCTGGGGGCTGTGCTGAGCCAAGTTACCCAGCACGGGGAAAAGCACCCGGTTGTGTACTTCAGTTGGAGGCTTTTGTCCAGAGAGGAGGCCTACATCACAATCAAGAAGGAATGCTTGGGAATAGTATGGGCCCTTCAGAAGCTGCAGCCTTACCTATATGGGAGAGAATTTACTGTGGTCACAGATCATAACCCCCTGATTTGGCTTCATAGGTCAAGTGGGCAAAATGGTAAACTACTACATTGGAGTTTGGTACTGCAGGCATACAACATGACCATCCAGCACTGCAGTGGCAAACAAAATGCAAATGTAGATGGGCTATCTAGGCAGGGCTAATGGCATGGCTGGATACTTTTGGGCACTTCCCAATAATTGCATGAACGGCTGTGTCACTTGGGGTGGCCCAAGGGAAACGCCTTCATTATCTGGGGGGGGGTGAAAGAAATGGGAAGGAAAAACTTAATGGTTTGGATTCTCTAGCTGGGGTTTTTTAGCAGTTTGGAAAAAAAACACACACAGGCTAAAATCCACTGTTCAGCAGCATCCAGCTTGTGGAATGTTCAGTCCTCCCTAGCTGCTAGGTAAGAGCTGGGTCATAAATCTCGAGTGGACATCTCCACACACACACAGACCTGCAGACACATATACAAGCCAGTTTGAATGGATTGGGTCATTCAAATATAAACTGAAGGGTAAAAGGGAATATAATTGGTCACTGATAGGTGTTCAGTCTGATTGGGACAATTAAATACATACATGTCAGATGGTTGGTGCATTCAAAGGGGGACTAGACATTACCTATTCCCAGGAGAATATATAAGAGGCTGAAAGACAATGAAGTGCTCTCTCTTACTTTGGAAGCTGGAGGGGGAAACATAAGTTTGGAGCCTACCCTTGTAGCTATGTCCGTGGGAGCTGGCAGTTAGCACAGGAGCCAGTGTCTCTTGTAAGGACAGGGAACAGTAGGTTTAGTGCTAGCATAGTGCAATAATAGCCTTTTTCTTTTGCCATCTGTTGTTTAAAAACATTTGTTTACTTTTCCTGTATGAGTGTTATTTTCTTGTGTTGTAAATATATATTCTGTAAATGCTCAGTGCACTTTCTGCTAAGTAAAACGCTATTTATTTGCACAACCGTTATGACTGTGATGTAATTTTTCTAAGGTAATATTTGGTTTTCACTGGCTGAAGTAAACACTGTGTAGCATCCACCACCTGAGAGAGACACACTATCAGACTTTAATTTGTGCAATTACACATTTAATTATTCAAGTTTGTGAACTTGAAGATTGGCGCTGGATGACTCCAGCTGGTGGCAGCGAGTACCCGAGGACAGACACCTCTCTAAAAGCTGTTTCAGCTCAGAGGGAGAGGCAGGTTGTCACAGTATCCTTGACACCTCACACAGCACAGAGTGGAAGGTATCAAAACCTACACATGTGGTAGGATTGTGAGTTACTCCTCAAGGAAAAATGAGAAAAGTAGGAAGGAGGTAGGTAAAGTAAGTGGGAAACCTGTTCCAATGTAGAAAAAGTACTAGAATGAGGGGGCATGATATGAAACTGGAAGGGGTAGATTAAGAGGAAATGTGAGGAAGTTTTTCTACACAGAGAGGGTGGTCAACACTTGGAATGGTCTTCCACAAGAGGTATTGGGGCAAACACAGTAGAGGGGTTTAAGAACACCTGGGATAGGAACAAGGAAACCTTGGGGGGAGTGATGAAAAGTCATTGATCACATAGGGTCAGTGGCCACATACAAAGTATAGGGCCTACGGGTAGACTGGTTGGGCCTGGCAGTCCTTATTTGCTGACAATTTCTGTGTTTCTATGAGGTCTCCCAGCTGACTGAGCAACTCAAATGAGTTGAGGAGCAATTATATAGGAAGTAAACTCATATGGATAAAAAGGTGTGGAAGCTGACTGTCCTGAAACATAAACAGAACAACATATATCACTAGCAGGCAGAAAGGGCCCTTTTCTTCCTAAAACAGAACTACTGGGAGATTGGGGACAAAGCAGGCAAACTCTCAGCATACTGACTTAAAAAGAAGCAAGCAGAGGACGGATACTCCACATTAAAATGGGTGACGGTAGTCACTACATCTGATCCTAACGATATTAAAAAACTTTTAAAACTTACTATGAAAAGTTGTATGCTTCCTCAGGCTCAATCAGTCAGGCCAACCTGGGAGCCTTTTTCTCAACTCTGTATTTACCAAGAACATGTAGCTCAAGCTTTGGGGCAGAGCCGACACAGGAGGAGGTGTCCAAAGCTGTACGGTAATTAGCAAAAGGCAAGGTATCAGGCCCAGACAGTATAAGCACTGATTTCTACCAAACATTTGAACAACTGGTCACCCAACTTATTAGGTGAGTTTTTGAAGGCAAAATGAATAGGAAGCCTACCACCCATCCTCCAGGAGGCCACAATCACAGTGCTCCCCAAACCCAACAAGAACAGGTCCTGTTGTACTAGCTACCAAGTAGGTTGTTGGTTAACTAGGATCTGTAGCTTATTCAATATGTAGGGAAATGGGCAGACTAGGTGGACCAAGTGGTCCTTATCTGCTGTCAAAATCTATGTTTCTGTTTTTATGTTTACCATGTACTTGACCAAATGAAGACTCGAGACTACCTGTGGCACGTTGCTAAGGCTACAGGTAACCAGACTGATATCAGAAATAAAAAAAAGCTCGCAATAACTGTACAAGGACCATACCATCGGCAAAAAAACAATACTACAAGGACGCCCTCACTCGAACTTGGAAGGATGGACAGAATGTCTGGTCAAACATTAAGGACGTCACCGGGAAGGACAATAAATCTGCCCCCTCAATGCACAACATTCATGGAGTTCCCACTCTTGACTCCTGTATCATTGCCAACACTTTTAACAAAGCTTTCTCAGATTTAAGTGAAGTACTACCTCCTGATTTCTTCCAACATCAATCAATCAATCAATCAATCAAAATCTTTATTTATTCAGGCGAACATCATTGAGCAAAGCTCATTTACAAGATGGACCTGAGTGGTCGTACAAATGAGGATACAAATATTATTACATAGACAAGAATAGCATAATTAACAATATAATGGCAAGAAATGAATGTATACAACAATTTACATATATACAAGGAGCAGTAGAACCATTTTGCCTGCAAGAAAAATGTGGGCAAAGGGTATAGCAGGAATAAAGTATAAAATTATAGGGTCTAACTAGCTTTGTGAGAATAGATAGGTGAGTCGGAAGATAGAATATGAAACAATATAATGGACGGAAAAAGAAAGGTGGGTCAGGTAGGGTAGGGGATTATGGTTTATAAAAGCAATTGCAGAGCTCTGGAAAAAGGGCGGAGAACAGTCTTTTGAAGGCTGTCAGAGGTAGAAGACTATCTAGCTTCATGGATTTTTGGAGAGAGTTCCATGCAACTGCTAAAGTATAGCTGAAAGCAGCCCTCCCATACCGGGTGCAGGCAATGGGGACCTGTAACATGATGAGTTTACTGATCCTTAAAGTGTATGGCCTAGTTGTAATTTGGGTAAAGCAATCAGTGATATAGGTAGGTAGTTTGCCTGTTAACGCTTTGAATGTCCAGATAACAGCATTCCTAGTCCTTCTGTGCTGTAATGATGTCCAATTGACCGCCATATAAAGGGAGCAATGATGGGTGCTGGGGAAGGTCAGTAATAAATCTTATGGCCCTGTGATACAGGGTGTCCAGTTTTGTAAGAGATGACCTGGACAATGGCAGTAGAAAATCAGCATAATCAATGAGGGATAGGAATGAGGCCTGAATTAACCTTTTTGGAGTCACTGTTTAGGTAATGCTTTATTCTAAAGAATAGTCCAAGCCTCTGTCTTAGCTTTTTAAGTAGCTCTTCAATATGGACTGAATAGTCAAGCCTGTTATCTATCCAGACTCCAAGATATTTGAAATTATCAACAAATTCAAGTTTCTCTCCAAGTAAGGTGGATAAATGTAGGGTGGTGGATGCTAGGGTATGGGTAGAGCAACTCTTTGTGGCAAAGGACATGGCTTTTGTCTTTTTTGCATTTAGACATGCCAAGTCTAATCCAACTAGGGGGTCTAGTGTACAATCCACTGCCCACCTTCCCTTCCACTTTAGAGCCGCTACTGTCAGCAAAGCTATGAAATACTTTCAAAAGATTCTTGGAAAGTCTAGATTTAGTGGCAGTTCCCTAGACCTTAAATATGTGGCTCTAGCACTGGATGAATTCCTGGCACCTCTAACACATATTATCAACACATCCCTTAGATTCTCTCAGTTCACAGTGACATGGAAGTCTGCCACTGTGACACCTGTCTTAAAGAGCCATGACTGCACGTCATGTGGTAATTATAGACCGATTTCAATTCTCTCACCATTATCAAAAGCTCTGGAAAGAATCATGGCAGACCAGTTGGTGGAGTACTTAGTAAAGTACCAATTACAGTGCCTGCAGCAACACGGGTTCCACAAGGGCCTCAGTACCACTACCGCTTTGCTCAAATTTACTGGGTACATTCATAATGTTTTGGATCAAGGTGACCTCGCGGGTGCTACCTTCATTGAACTTACCAAAGTGTTAGATACAGTTAATCACTCCCTACTTGTTGACCAGCTCACCTCCATTGGTCTCACAACAGAAACAGTTGAATGGTTTAAATGTTACCTCTCTAACCGGACACAGCAAGTCAAGATACTGTAGGGTCCATACTGGGGCCTATCCTCTTTAGCATTTTGCTCAATGGTCTCCCACACTCCTGCCAGTATCAAATTCTGCTTTATGCAGATGATGCTGTTCTGTTCACTTGAGGTCCTGACCCCTTTGCCCATGAAGACAAACTTCAACAAAGTTTCAATACATTCGAAAGATGGCTTTGTGACAACAAACTTATCATGAACTACAAAAAACCAAAAACTATGTTGTTCTCTAGCTCACACAATAGGTTTAGAACTCACCCTCTCCATCAAAAAATGAGGCTGGTACTTCCATGGAACTTGTTCAGAACTTTAAATACCTGGAGGTCACTGTAGACAGCACTTTGTCCTACTCACAACATATTGACAACATCGCCAAGGCCATGAACATTCACATAGGACTGCTCCATAGACACAAGCAAAGTCTGACCCCTAGGGCCCTTAAGCTAGCCATCCTTAGCTCAGTGGTCTTGCTCATTGATTATGGCCTAGTCATTTACGGGTCCGCCACTATTACAGCCTTCCACTGACTCAAAGTGGCTCTAAACAAGGCCTGCCTTCTTGCAACTGGTGTGGACTGGCAAACATATACATGCGACCTGTATGCCTCGACAAATTGGCTTCAGCTCTCAGAAAGACTCAGGTTCCAAACCTGCCTTATGGCCAAAAAAGTTAGCCTAGGCCTAGATCCTTTTGGTGTTCAAAAGCTTCTTATGCCCCCCGTAAACAATCGTTGGACCAGAAGCTCTGACAGTACACTTTTTAAAATTCCCTGATGTCGCACCTCATTGGGTCAAAGGACCTTCCCTTACCATGCTCCCTCCTGGTTCAGCTCACTATCCCCCAGCATCTCCTCTGCGATGTTGATCAGAACCTTTAAACATATGTTCAAGCAATATCTAGTCGCAAGTGCCAAATGTAATCGTTTTCTTTAAATCCAAGTTGATGGACCTATACCTATCTGGACCCATACTTTAATCCCCACTCTAATGAGGCCTTGGCTGATGTTCTCACCCCCTCTGTGATATCTCCAATATCCTATTCATTTCCCATTCCCTGTCTCAACACTCCGATACTGCCCCTTTGGCTTCATTCTACACTTACTCACCTCCTACTTCACTTTGACAAGGCCTCTCGGCTGATGCTCTCACTCCCTCTGTAATACCTCTAGTATCCTATTCATTTCTCAATCCCTGCCTTGCCACTCCGATGCTGTCTCATTGGCTTTAATCCCTTCCCCCTCTGTGTGGTCTCTCATTATCCTTTTGTGAGTTGCCGCTCCTTCCTAACCTTTCTGTTGTATTCACCTGGTACACTCTTCTCTTCCTCCTAGTCTCACAAATTGAAAAAACTAAGCAGATATTGTATTGCCTAAATCTAAGTTGTTTGTAAAACCTTTATTTCAAGTTATATCCAGTCTGAATTTTTATATCACTGTTTGTTATCTCTGAAGTGGAGTCTATGTAATGAGCTTGTTCTTACAGGTGTAATCCTAGATCACTAATAAATAAACAAAACCATCCAATATCACTTTTAAATGTGAATTCTTAAAATGTTGCAAAGGTTATGGCAGGCAGGCTAGAGCAGGCACTCACATAGGTCGATCACAGTGGGGAATTCATGTGGGGGAGACAAGTAGCCAACAACCTTTGTATGGTAATGAACTTACTAGATAAGGCAGCCCACATACAAGAAAATGCTGCTTTAATGGCAATGCAGAAAATGACTTTGACTTGGTGGAGTGGTAATACCTAAGGTACACCCTTCAAGTAGCGGGCAAAGGACCATTTTTATAGCATGGATCAAAACATTACACTCCTCCCCAAAAGCAACAGTGCTGACAAACAGTATCCTTTCATCTAGGTTTCCACTCCACCAAGGCACAAGATGGGGTTGTCCCCTTAGCCTCCTTTTTTTTTCCTGGCCATGGAACCTTTCAATGCAGCACTCCAGCAAGATCATGAAGTAAAGGGAATACCCATATGTATATGACACTACTTCATACAGCTTTATGCAGATGACCTGCTGCTCACTGTAACAGAGGTGGAAAAATCTCTAGCAAAGGACCTCCAAACACTGCCCTGCTTTGGATCAATATCAGACCTCAAAGTGACTTGGGGAAAGAAAGAGATGCTACCTATTAAATGACATAATCCCAACTGGGCCAGGCTAGGACAGCAGGAATTGACGTGCCATAAAGGGCATCAAATATCTAGGAATGTTTTTCACCCATAAAACACAAGAATTAGTGAAAAAGAATGTAACTCTCCTTCTTGAACACAAAGATAGACATGCACAGTTGGGGCAAACATAACGTTTCTTTCACGAGGTGTATAGCAGCTTTTAAAATGATGGCCTTCCCCAGATTGATCTATTGCATCAATAAACTGCTGTTGCTGATTCAGTGAAGCTGTGGAGCTTGATGGACAAACTTATAGCCACCTTTATTTGGGACAAACATCAACCCAGATTCTGCAAATAAACTTTAAGAGACCCTCATCAGGAAGGAAGATGGAACCTGCCATTGCTGGAGGCCTACCACAAGGTTAATGCCGCTAAATAAGTCCTGCATTGGATCACAGGGGTAAGGACTGGGGCTGCCATGCAGGTAAAGGCAGAGCAGACAATGTTGGTGACACTCTCTATTTGCTTAGCTCTCTGGGAATGGGTGCAAACTGGCCAACAGATGTCCCCCACCATGCAGTATACTATGCAGGCCTGAAAAGGGCTGGTCAAGTGAGTAAGTACTGTAGTAAGTAAATAATCTTTATTTCTAAAGTGCTATTCCATAAGATCATAGCGCTGTACACAATACAAACCATAAAATCCATAAAACAGTAAAACATACAATTAGTAATTAATACACCAAACCAAAAGATATATAATGACAGAACACTAGACAATACTAGTATCAGGAAAAACCATAGTAAATAAATACGTTTTTAGAGTTGATTTAAAGCTCTCGGCAGTTTGGCACTCTCTAATCTGATGAGGTAGAGAATTCCACAGGGTCGGGGGCTGCATAAGCAAAAGAACTATCCCCAGAGGTCTTTAATCGGACCCTGGGAATCTCTAGCAAGCCCTCATTGGTGAAGTGGAGAGAGCGAGAGGGGCAGTAGGGGCAAAGGAGATCTTGAAGGTAGCGTGGTCCCTGCCCATGTAGGGCTTTATAGGTCAGTAACCTGACCCTGAAGGTGATCTGCCAGTATACAGGCAGCCAGTGCAGCTCACAGAGCACAGGCATGACTTGGCTGGATCATTATAAACCAGTCAGCAGTCCAGCTGCCGCATTCTGCACTAGCTGCAAACGATGAATATGAACCTCCAGTAGCCCTAGGTAAAGGGCATTGCAGTAGTCAAGGCGCGAGGTCACAAAGGTGTGGACCAATGTTGGAAGGTCACCAGCTGGGACCAGATGCTTAATCTGGGCAATATTCCTAAAATGGTAAAAGAAGGTTTTAACAACAGCTGACACCTGAGATTTTATTATTAGTCTGCTGTCAAACACCACACCCAGACTTCGCACCTGATCAGGAATGAACAGCTGGCTGCCCTCTAGCTGAAGCCTTGAAGGCAAATCATCCAACAATCCTCCACCTTGATGACCTGGGTCTACTACCATCACCTCGGTTTTGTCCGGATTTAACTTTAGCCAGTTGGTGCTCATCCAGTGCTGTATCTCGGTGAGGCAGTTGTTAAAAATCGAGATTGTATCATCCTGTTTGGGCACTAAGGATGTGTAGAATTGAGTGTCATCTGCATAGCAATGAAAACTCAGCCTGTACTGCCTTATGATGTCTCCCAATGGCAGAATGTACACCACAAACAACATGGGGGACAGCACAGAGCCCTGCGGAACCCCACATGGCAAAGGGAGGGGGGGCAGTGGAATAAATTCGTGACACCACTCTCTTAGTCCTGCCAGTGAGGAATGATCAAAACCATGTGAGGACAGTACTAGACAGTCCACATAGTAGCCACAGGCACTCTAACAGAACCCCATGGTCCACAGTGTCAAACACTGAGGAGAGATCAAGGAGAACTAAGATGGAACAGCTTCCCCAATCCCTCGCTGTCAGGAGATCATTTAATAACCAAATCAGAGCAGTCTCAGTACTATGCCTCTTCCTAAATCTGGACTGGAGAGGATCATAGACATTATGAGATGTCAGATGGTCACAGAGCTGCGCCGCAACCACCTTCTCAATAACCTTGCCCACAAAGGGAAGGTTTGAGATGGGTCTCTAGTTAGCTAAGCAGTCTGGGTCAGAGGTAGCTTTGTTCAAGAGGGGTGTCACAACCGTCTGTTTCAGGGGGTCAGGAAACACTCCTGAGTCCAGTGAACACCAGACAATCTCAGCAAGCACCAGGCCGATGACCTCAATGCACCCCACAAAGAGGCGCGTTGGACCTGGATCCAAACTACAGAAGGTTGAGCACAGACTCATGATGATCAGCACAATGTCCTCACTCGCCGGCCGACCAGCCAAAGTTGGTCCAGGGAGGCCGAGGGCCTGAAACCCTTTTCTGACCACCGCCATGCCCATTCAAGGGCGTTGAGTGGATCTTCGATCTGATTGTGACAATCTTATCGATGAAGAACTGAGAAAACTCATCACACTTTGCTTGACAAAACGATCTCTGAGGCTGGAGACAGGTCGGATTGCACAACCTGTGCATAGTCTGGAAGAGCTGAGCTGGTTGGTTCCTCACCGTGGAAATCTCTTTTTGACAGATATTCTGCCTTCTTACAAGAGACTGACGATTGATAGTCCTTATAGTGAGCCATCAACATAAGTTTGTCATCAACCAGGCCCAATCTCCACCAATGCCGCTCTAACCTTCATCCCCAATACCTAATTTCCTTAAAGGTATCATCAAACCAGGGGGACCTTGGGCAAAGGGTGAGGGGGCAAACATGGACAGGAGCCAGGGAGTTGAGGGTGCGAATCACCGCCTCATTGTAGGCAAGTACCAGCTCCCACAGCTCTCTGCTTACCCTCAGCAAACCTGATAGGTCTAGTACCACCAACAGACCATCTGGAATCAAACCCTTTAAAGGGCAGTACCAGACCATCTCCATAGGGGCAGGTCCATTTGGGGGGGCCTCGAAGCTGAACCTTATAGTGTGGTGGTCTGCCCACCCTACCGGCTCCACCACCAGATCAGAAATCTCCATCCCTAGAAGGAAGACCAGATCCAATGAGTGCATGTGATTATGGGTAGCAGCAGTAACTACCTGTGACAGAACCAATGAATTCATCAGTTGGAAGAAGTTTTGACCAAAAGGTGAAAGTTCATCATCGACCCTGGCATTGAAATCACCCCAGAATTATCCATCTGGGGGATTCAAACACCTGGTCAATGATGAAGTCTGCTACTTCCTGCAGGAATTCCTTCTCATTACCAGGTGGTCAGTAGATGAGAAGTACCCTGCAATGTGCACCTGCACCCATGATGCACTCAAAGATCCTGGTTATTCCCACAGGGATGTCTATAAGGCCCAGGTACAATTTAAAATAATTAGCTACCCCCCCCCCTCAGATCCTACAATCCAATCTCAGGTGGTGTATCACCAAGTACATGGCTGGAACAACTGATTTTAATATTGGGCCAGCATTATCGTCCAGCCAGGTTTCGGTGATAGAAGCCAGGTCGGTTGACCCAACAAGATCAGCAATAAAAGCTGTCTTGTTTTTGACTGACCTGGCATTACATAACACTGCCTAAGTAGGATAGGATGCCGATGTACAGTAGACTGGGCTACCTGCCCACACAGTGTGGAGCCCTTGGGTATGGGAACCAGACAGGGAGATCCCCTTTCCTGGACCAATTTAGCCCCAGGGAGTCTCCTTGTCCTCACTATCCAAATCTATCAGCACCACTCCCTTGCCCCACCAGTCCCAGGTCAAAAAACTCATCTTTTCTTCCCCCTCCTAGCTATCCCCAATGCTCGCCAGTGCCTATAGACTTCCACAGGCAAAGGGGGACAGCTGAAGGAACAAAGATCCCTGAGTCTGGTGGGGGAGTAATGTCTGACCACCTGTAATCCTTGCCAACACATACTACTATTTCCTCAACAGCAACTAGTAGTATAAACAATAAATACAAAAAACTAAAATAACCCACTCACCCACCCAGCACTGTCCAGCAAGCTCAATGCATGGTGGGGATTAGCACTGGGGCCATTTGAACCCCTATGCAACAATGCCAGCCTGATGATAGGAGGCAAACCAGTAGCCTGGGTGACATGGTCATCACAGGGCCTTACAACCATATTCAAGTTAGTAGTACCACATGCTAAAGTGATATAATCATTTTCAACAGGAATTCACATTGTCTCATGTGGACCATTGAAGGTTCCTACAATTAAGGAATGCCATCCAGACGTGGGTAGGACAGACCCACACACTAAAGCAGAATGACTTGGCCTTTATGTTGTCCAAATGACAACTCTACAGAAAGGTTGGGGGAGATGTCATTTACAGACATCTCCAGGCTTATTAACTCCCAGATTGGGACTCCCACAGGAGTATGTGGGAACAGGACTTAACAGTTTCAATCAGTACACAGTGCTGGAAAAGAAGTTAGAAAAATGCACCGAAGACAATCCTGACCCCAAGTATCAACTGATACTAAAGAAGAAGAAGATTCTTGGGAGGGGCACAGAACCCCAGTAAACTGAATACATATGGGGGTACAGATTATGTATGTTTGCTGTAGGTGCCTGCAACCTCCAGATTCTGTTGTGCTATAATGATTGACTGCATACAGGTGCAGAAATTCTGGGGAAGCAATGATGAAAAAATTAACACATCTACTGCTAGATCAAATTCCACACTCTCCTTTATTCAGGGTACTGGGGACATGGAACAGCTGCACAGGTTACCTGGCCACAAAAAGGTTCCCATACTCAGCAGCCATAGAAGCTAAGCGCCACATCCTGATGAAGTGGAGGCAACCAGAATCCCCCCCCAGTGTAAGGCAATGTGGGTTAGGGGTAGCCAGAACTGCTTTATACCTTCAAATTCTACAATGGAATAGAGAAACAGGACACAAATTCATGGAAGTCTGAGCATTATGGTTGTCCTATATGGAACAGGCATATCACAGCAGACAGACAGGACATCTCCCCCAACTGCAAGCAGATAGGATACTCATCACAACCATGGCACAATGGGCTCACTGGGGAAGGAGATAA
The DNA here is from genome assembly GCA_016271365.2 of Neoceratodus forsteri. NCBI lineage: Eukaryota > Metazoa > Chordata > Ceratodontiformes > Ceratodontidae > Neoceratodus > Neoceratodus forsteri. Next base: position 520,137,319 of record CM028137.1, read on the forward strand.
ATGCGTGAACAATGGAGGATCAGTTACACTCAGTGGAAGGACAAAGAAAGGACCAGGAAACTACCCATTATATTCATAGCTGTATAGATTTACAAGGGAGGGAGTCACTGAAGTCATAACTATAGACTCGTAGGAATTAGGAGAAATGGCTTATTGAAAATTAAGCTTAAGTAGTGTCACACAGACAGTGGACAGACAACAGAATATGACATACTAGAACTCTACATGCATGTTTTACTTTGCACCCAAAACCTTCAAAATTTAAAGAAAGATTTACGTATTATTCAACTATTTGAACATGGTGTAAAAATGTTAAACCAAGTCGAAATTTCTATTGATAAATTTCTTTATCTATATAGTGTATCTTAGTGCATGTTTATGAACTATTGTTAATGAAATATTCTATATCAGAACCTTTACTGGAACATTTAAAATCAGAATGTTTGATGTTCCAGCTATATGAAGTAATTAATAAAATCAACATCTTAAAGGCCAATTAGATTACGTGATTATGTTAATGATGTTCATGCTTCTATAGTAGTTAAATTAGAATGCAGACTTATGCATATAACAACTAATGTATTAAATTATTGGTTATTAGAACTGTAACTCCAAGTGGATTTCCCTCTCTAGGAATATGGTTAAATATATATATATATATATATATATATATATATATATATATATATATATATATATATATATATATATGTAAGAATAACCCACTTTTAGGTGTGTGGTTGCGCTCTGATATACGAACGTCTTGGTGTGCGTCAACCACCCAAGGTGTGCGTATATCAGAGCACGACAGCACATCATAGAGTAGGTTATCTATCTTATAAAATGGCAAAATTGTTTTGGGGGGATAAAAGTGCACATGTGCAGTCGCGTTCTGATATACACACGGTCATCTGATGTGTTTCAACCAAGCAGAGGATTCCTTTTTCTTACCCATTTTATATGTATATATATATATATATATATATATATATATATATACATACACACACACACACACACATATACACATGCACACACACACACACACACATACACATACTTCATTATACAAACAAAACAAAAAAAAGCTCATTTAACATTTGTTAAGTTCTTACCAAACAGGCGGAATACTTGGCAAAACATTCTCAAGAAGTACTTAATATTTCTCTTAGACATGCATTTCATTTTCATGTTAATAGTAGAAGTTAGTTCTTAACAAATGTTTGGTTAATAGTTATTCTCGGTATTTCTTAATCAGTTTCATAATAATTTGACAAATGTATAGATATGCTACAGTCTCTGTAATCTGGTTTAAAAATGTATAATTATTAGACATTTGCTGAGTAACATTTGTTGCAAAACACCCAGTCGACAGCTTATTAAGCAATAAGACATGACCAGAGGTCAGATTAAAAATGTGTTAATCACCCCTTTGGGGCATAACGTGGCACAAGGTGCAGCAAATATGGCAATTACTATAATAGCAATAAGGTACTCCTGGGAGTGCTTTATTGCTATTATAAAAAAATTCCTAAAGAAAAGTGTTAAAGGGTACCTTTTAAAAGTTTCCTCACTGATATAAAAATTATTAATAACATAACTTGGTACCACTATTTAACTGTCAGTTTCAATGTAACTGCAGGGTAAGTAATCATTAATTACATGCAGCAGGGGTAATTACACTGTAGTTACACATTTGTTGCAAGCGACTGCAATGCAGTTCAGTGTCATTACTCTGTAACTGTGGTGTAGCTAAGGGAACTTAAAGTATTTGGTGGTTCGGAATCAAAATGTATCATTCCAGTCATTTGGATGATTACTACGCAGAACAGGCACATCACAGCAGACAAGCAAGTGACCCCCTCAACTACAATTCATGACTCTAATCTGTCTTTAGTAGTAGTTGTGGAGACATGGTGGTCCTTGGGTACTAACTGGTGTTGTGGAACAGATGGTTTCCAACTTTCTATAGAGAAAGAGATGCAGGAGTTGGGTGGCCCTGTATATTAGTGAGTGTATTCAAGCTATTGATATTCAGGATAAAATGAAATCAACCCCCCCCCCCAAAACTCTGAAGTGATCAATAGTGCTGTGCGGAATGTGGAATTCCACTGGCAAAATGATGGCAGAATGACCATTCCGTCGATAGAATTTCTGCCAGAATTTCGCTGGTTCTTCTGTGGAATTCCGCCTGCTGTGATCCATGGAATAATATTCTGTGGCACAGCAATTTTCCATGGAAAATCAATCCACAATCATTTACTGCTGCAGAATTTCGCTATTCCGTTTCTGGCAAAATTCAGTGGAATTTCAAAAATTCCAAGAAATTTCTTTCTGCCAGAATTTGAAACTTCTGCACAGCACTACTGATTAACCAGCTTGAATTCAAGCAACGTGCAACATCTCCAGCCAGAGGAGCTAATATCATTACATAGATACATAGATACATAGACAGTGTCAGCAGATAAGGGCCTATGGCCCACCCAGTCTGCCCATTTGAGCTTGTAAGTTCAGCTTATGTTTTCCTAGAAGTCTGTTGCCCCTTACCCCTGACCTCCAGAATTCCTTTATGTCTATCCCATGCATTCTTAAATCCCGTGATTGTTTCAGCCCCCACCACTTCCTCTGGCAGGGTGTTCCACTTGTCCACCACCCATTCTGTGAAGAAATTCTTCCTCATGTTTCCTCTGAATCGTCTCCTCCAACTTCATCCCATGCCCTCTAGTCCTGGAATATCTTTTTGCTTAAAAATAGTGTATTCCTGCACCCTGTTCCTCCCTGTAAGATACTTGTATGTCTGTATCATATCCCTCTCCCTCCTCTCATCCAGGGAGTACATGTTCAGTTCCTTCAACCTGTCTTCATAGGACTTGTGATGCAATCCATGCACCATCTTTGTTGCCCTCCTCTGAACCTTCTCTACCCTGTCTATATCCTTACGTAGGTATGGTCTCCAGAACTGTACACTGTACTCCAGGTGGGGCCTCACCTAGTGTCCTGTATAGTGGAATTATGACCTCCTTTTCCTGCTGGTGTTGCCCCTGCCTATGCATCCCAGCATCCTATTTGCTTTACCTGCTGCCTTGTCACTACTTGTTTCCTCACCTTGAGGTCATCAGAGACGATAACCTCAAGATCTCTTCCTGCTTGGTATGCTATATCCTTACCCCCAACTGATATATTGTGCCAGGGTTTTTGTGCCCCATATGCATTATCTTGCACTTCTTTGCATTGAATTTCAACTGCCAAACCCCTGACCATTCTTCAAGTTTCTGCAGGTCCCTTCTCATTCTGTCATTGACCTTGTACTAACCTCTTCATGTACCTACATTAGAAACTGTACTAATGAGATACCACTGGACAATCGTAGAATCATAGAAAAGTACAAGCTAGACAGCAATCAACCATTATGGTTTGATTTAGTATGTACATCCAGATATTCCCTGATGTATTAGGCATGAGTCTAGGAAAGTCTTAAAGTGCTTCATATTACTGGTTACGACCACATCCCTTGTAAAAATATTCCAGGTTGATATGACTCTTTGATTAATCCATGCACCTCTTGCATTCCTTTTGTAATATTCTCCTTTTAATCCCAAATCATGAGTTCTAGTTACCTTCTGCTGTTCTCTCTTTTCTAGACCTATACATTCCCAGACAACCATGTTATTATAGGCCCTATAGGCTAGGCATAAATCACCTCTCATTCTCCTGTATTCTATGAAAACATATTCAGCCCTCTCAGCCTCTCCTCATAAGTCAAGTGACTGATGTTGGAAACCAATCTTGTCGCTCTCCTCTGCACCCTCTCCATCCTCATCACTTCTCCCTTCTTGTATGGTGCCCACAACTGGACTCAATATTCCATATGTAGCCTCACTAGTGCTGAATACAAAGGCATTATAACTTGCCTCAGCCTACTTCTTATGTGTCTAGTTATGCAACCCAGGACCCTGTTTTCCTTTCTAACTGCACTTTTGATCTGGTCATCAAATGTTAGTCTGTTTGAGACTAGTATGCCCAGGCCCTTTTCTAATTCTGTTGTTGTCAGATTTCTTCCCTGCATGACATAGGTTGACTTAATATTTCTCGTTCCAAAATGCATTAGTTTGCATTTGTCAATACTAAAATAAAGTGTTTTTCTTTCTGCCCAATTGGCTATGGTGCCTATTTCTGTTTGGAATCTAACTGCATCTTCCTTGCTATTAACAATTGCTTTCAGTTTAATATAATCAGCAAATTTGCATAGCCACACATGTTCTGATGGTTTCATAGAAGACACTAGAATATTAAACAATACTGGCCCCAGGATTGATCCCTGTGGCACTCCACTGGTCACCTCACTCCAATTCAAGTAGTGTCCCCTGATGCACACCCTTTGCCATAGAAACATAAAAACATAGCCTTGACAGCAGATAAGGACCACTTGGCCCACCTAGTATACCCATTTCCCTACCTACAGGATAAGCTGCAGATCCTAGTTAACCAGCAGCCTATTTCTTCTCCCACCCCACAAGAATTGCCTTATGTTTGTCCCATGTATTCTTGAATTCTAACAGTTTTAGACCCCACAACCTCCTCAGGAAGGCTGTTCCATGCATCCACCACCCTCTTTGTGAAAAAATACTTCCTCACATTGCCCCTGAACCACCCCCCCATCTTTAAATTGTGTCCCCTTGTTCTTGCACATCTCTTTTTCTGAAAGATGCTATCCTCTTGGACTTTATTGATTCCACTGAGGTACTTAAAAGTTTCTATCATGTCCCCCCTCTCCCTCCTTTCCTCAAGGGTATACATATTAAGCTCCTTTAATCTCTCCTCGTATGGCTTCTCTTGCAGACCCTGCACCATTTTAGTTGCCCTCCTCTGGACTGCCTCTATCCTGTCTATGCCCTTGCAGAGATGGGGTCTCCAAAACTTGACGCAGTACTCCAGAAGGGGTCTTACCAACTGTCTGTACAGAGGGATAACAACTTCCTGTTTTCTGCTGGTGATGCCTCTCCCTATGCATCCCAGTATACCACCAGCCCTCACTACTGCCTTCTCACATTGCTTGCTAACCTTAAGGTCATCTGATATGATTACCCCCAGGTCCCTTTCCATTTTTGTTGTTCATACTGCCTCCCCCCTCCATTGTGTAATCTTCCCCATGGTTTCTGTTTCCCAGGTGCACTAGTTTGCACTTCTTTGCATTGAATCCAAGCTGCCATACTTCTGACCATTCCTCCAACCTTGCCAAGTCCCTTCTCATCCTTTCCACGCCTCCGTGTGTATCAACCCTGTTGCAGATCTTTGTGTCATCTGCAAAGAGGCATACTTTTCCTTCCAGTCCCTCTGCAATGTCACTTATAAAGACATTAAAAGAGACTGGACCCAGTACTGAACCCTGCGGTACCCCACTAGTAACCCCTCTTTCTTCAGAGTGGACTCCATTTGCAATTACCTTCTGTGTCCTGTTGTCCAGCCAATGTTTTACCTAGGCTACCACCCTGGAACCCACTCCCAGGCTGGTTAATTTGACTATTAATCTTTTGTGTGTAACTGTGTCGAATGCCTTGCTAAAGTCTAGGTAGGCCATGTCCACAGCCACTCCCAGGTCTACTACTTTGGTCACCCAGTCAAAGAAATCAATTAGATTTGTCTGACATGACCTTCCTGCTATGAACCCATGCTGTCTTGGGTCCTGTGCCTCACTGGCCTCTAGGTACTCAACAATTCTTTCCTTAAGAAGTGATTCCATCACTTTCCCTACCACAGAGGTCAAACGGACAGGTCTGTAGTTTCCTGCCTCTGTCTTGGTCCCACTTTTGTTAAGGGGAGTCACATCTGCCTTCCTCCAGTCCTCAGGTACCTCACCATCCTCCCATGAGTTGTCAGGCCCCATTGCTTTGTCCGCCTTCAGTTTTAGGAGTTCTTTCAGAACCCTTTCTTCTGTGAAAGGACTGGGATCGACCCCCTATCAAGAGTGCGTCTGTTAATTGGATTAGGCACCTCCCTTCTTCCTTCTCTTTTGTGACTACTGAGCAGAAATATTCATTCAGTATCCCTGCTTTTTCACTGTCCCTCTCTGCCCACCCACCATCCTTTCTATTCAGTCTCACTATCCCTCCCTTTGTCTTTCTTTGCTCTCTGATGTATGTACAGTAGCAGCCACAGACACTGCCAGATATTTCCCAAAATTTCTGTGATATTTCCAGAAATATCTCCTGCTTTCTGTATTTCCACAGTAGAGGCAGCAGAGAGAAACTCTTCAGAAATTTCACAAAATATCTGGAAATAGCTGGCAATGTCTCTGGCTACTACTGTATAAAAGGTTTTATCTCCCTTCTTATCCGAGTTGGTTATCTTTTCCTCAGTTTCGGCCTTTGCTATGCTGACTTCCCTCCCTGCTTCCTTCTGCCTTAACTGGTACAGCTCTCTGTTCTGCTCCTTCTGTGTTTCCTTATACTTCCTGAATGCTATCTTTTTCTCCCCGACTTTCCCCGTCACTTCTTTTGAGAACTATAGTGACTTTTTCTTTTGTTTTGATTTGTTTATTTGATTCACACAAAGGCTTGTTGCCTCTGTGATGGCAGTTTTGATGTTTCCCCATTGTTGCTCCACCCCTCCTTCTAGCCTGTTTGCTAGTGCTTTTCTAAGGCACTCTCCCATCTTGCCAAAGTCAGCCCTCCTGAAGTCCAATACCCTCACTTTTGTATGGCTTGACTCTGTAGCTGAGACATCGTGAATCACACTGTTTGATGGTCATTTGTTCCCAGATGGCAACCCACTTCTAGATCTGAGATCCTCTTACTGTTTCCATTTGAGAGTACGGGGTCTAAGATTGCTCCTTCATGAGTTGGTTCCGAAATTAGCTGTCTGAGGCATGCTACCTGTAGGGCATCAAGAATGGCCCTGCACTTGGTTGTGGCTGGTCTCTCATCAACAGTATCTCCCCTTTCTCTGCCATCCTAAGAATGCCTTCTATCATATCCTTGTCCATTCCCTCCCCCTGACATCGGGGTCTGTATACAATCCCCGTGAGATTGTGGTGCCATTTTCAGTCTCTAATGTGACCCACAGTGCCTCCTCTCCTCCCTGTTTACTCTTTTGTTCAGTTGCTTTTATCCCTTCCTTTCCATAGAGAGCTTCCCCTCCCCCTTTTCTCCCCTCTCTGTCTCTCCTGTAGGTTATGTATCCTGGTACTGTATGTTAACATCCTAGTCATGGTTCTCTGTGTACCATGTTTATGTGACTGCTATGATATCCAGGCATCCTTCTTTCATCAAGGCCACCAGTTCAGGGAGCTTGTTGCCCAGACTATGGGCATTGGTACTCATTACTCTCCATTTCCTGATGGCCTTACTCCTTTTTGCCCCATCTCTGTCCTTATTGCATATGTCACTTTCTTCATTTATCCCTGCCCTTCTCCCTATCGACATCTCTATCTTGGTGTTTACCTCACTTACTACCCTGACTTTTCTGAGGGGGACTAGGATTTCCCTGCTCCTTTCCAGTGCCTCCCCCTTAGCTCTTTTCTCCATCTCTTGGTCAACCAGAATTTCACCCACTTTACTAGATTTGTGTTTCTAACTAGTTCTTTCATTGATTTAATAATTTCTTGATGTGATACTCTGTCGAATGCTTTGGAATAATCCAAAAATAGAACATCCAGAGGCAGATTGTTGTCTAATGCCTTACTGATAGGATAAAAAAAAACACAGAAGATTGGTTAAACAGCTTCTTTCTTTAGTAAATCTGTGTTGTAGTGGGTCTCTTAACTCATTCAGTCCTCAGGAGCTCATTGTGAGTTCCACCCCTTGTGCCCTGTATACCTTTAACACTGCATCCTGGAGCTTTCAGAGCAAAATCAAGCCAAAATGAGCATGCCACAAACAAATGTGAATAGTTCATCAACCGTAGGTGCTACACGCAAAGTATGAGTGGCAAAATTGTTCAGCACTAAATCACCGTTCTAATGGTACTATGCACTTAATTATAATCAATTCATTTTTTTTAACAATATTTGAAATAGCAGAAACATTGTTTTCCATCAATAAAAATGGCAATTTAAACCATTTTTAGTGTGTTAATGCGACATATCAACACCAAATTAAACATCCATACAGTATATATTATTACCAGAGTAATTTTGTACTCAAAAGCAAATTTTGTTATATACAATATAGATTTTTTTACCCATTTTCTTCAGGTGGTTAGGTGATGCTTGATGAAGAGTTGTCAGGCATACAGGCCATACCACAAACAAATGTAAATAACTCCTAAAGTATATGTGATACACACATAGTGTCAGTGTCAAACTTGTTCAGTGGTAAATTATCTTTCTAATGTTCCTATGCTGTCAACTCTACTCCCTACGTTTTTTTTTTTATAGTAGCTGACATTCCAAACAAGGGTTATTTCTCAGGTAACGTTTGGCCGAAACATTTCTGTGGGAAAAATGAACCTGACCAACACCATAACACAAACAAATGTAAATAACTCCTAAAGTATACGTGATACACATAGTGTCAGTGTCAGACTTGTTCAGTGGTAAATTATCTTTCTAATGTTCCTATGCTGTCAACTCTACTCCCTACGGTTTTTTTATAGTAGCTGACATTACAAACAAGGGTTATTTTCTCAGATAAACGAAACCAGGTCAAAAACATTTTTGTGGGAAATATGTACCTGATCAACACCATACCAAAGTCCACGCTAAATTAGATTTCTAATGGTACTATGTACCCAATTATAATCAATGTGTTTGCTAGTCTATCTGCATTATTCAGAAGTTCTTTTGCATAAAAAATTAAGGCTGCATATCAACACAAACTTCACTATCCTGACCTAACCCCCAAAACACATTTAGTATACTAATCTGGTACTAAACATCAATCCTTCTGATATATAGCAACACCGCAGCAGCACGAATATGGTCAGGTGCACGGCGGCACATTGTCGCGCAATAATCTCCTGTATCGATACTGAGCACTGTTGCCCACTTTGTGAGCATACCAACATGTACAAGCATGTGCACGGCGGCACCCATGGCATTCTGGCACGGCAGCCACAAGTTGTAGCATTTAGAATACAGAAGGTCAACAGCATTACTAACATCACAATTATTTTTTTTGTCAGATGGCGTACCATAATGATCTGCACTGAAGAAATTACAGCATTCTTACCATATTGGATTGTTGCACATCCTCGACCTTCATGCCTCTGTCATATGTACTTCTGTAAATACAGAATTTCCAACCTCTGTTGTTTGTGTGCCATTCTGTAGATAAAGTAGTTCCACCCTGTCCTGTTAGATTCCTTCAGTAAAAGAAAAAGCTCCAACCTCTCATCTGTTGTGTGTGTCATACTTTTATAAATTCCCATGTCCATGTCTCCTCTGCTTGACCATCCTCTGCTGTTCCAGTTCCCCTAGGTGTCACAGGCCGCACTGCATCTTGATTGCAGTCATTACATGCTTCACTTGGTGGTCTTCTGCTCTTCCATCTCCCACATGCGTGACTTGGCTTCAAAAAGAAACAGTGCATCCAATGTGGCAGGTAGATGAAAATAAAAAAAAATACTGAGCTAAAACCTCCTCTCCACGTAAACTGAAAGAGGTACTGGAGTAAAGAAAAACAGGCACACCAGATTTGTCACGTGTCACTTTGTATATATCTGACATTTTTCACTTATCCCTCTTGATCAGAGTTGTCTAGTTTGCTAACTCTTCCAACAGCAGTTCACACTCTGGCAGCTAACACATCGTCATCAGTATGCCACCATACCACATCATCATTGTGATCTCACCACTGAAAATGCTGCCCGTGGATCCGCCGAGTGGCTGAGTCACTGTGTCACTATGCTCACACATGATGTAGTGGGTGGCCAATCACAGATAGTCTGCTGCCTGGCTGAGAGCTGCTACACTCGTCACGCATTACATCCGGTGACAGCAAATCCAAATTGACCAAAGGAGGAGAAACTTTCTCAGTTACAACAAGGCAGCGTTGACTGCCATAGTAATGCCACATTTCAGACCTCCATTAGCTCTTTCGCTTGCCCCTTGGTCTGGCTGGTCAGTGAAACAACCACCCACCCACCCCCGACGCCAATTCTGTCCTGTTCTCTGCATGCAATCTCTCCTCCTCCTCCTCCACTCAGTTCTTAGCTTTTCTTGGTAGACACCATGCTCCCAGTCCTTTATGGCCTTTATGTTCTACCCGTCTCCTGTCTTTCACTCACCAGACCTCTTTTAGCTCAGTATTTTGCATTTTCATTCTGCACAGCCCCTGCAATGACTGGCATGGCACTGTTTTTTTGTTTTGTTTTTGTTTGTATTTTTTTTAGCTCCTGAGTACCCACGGGACAAACACAGTCACACCCAATACTCACGACAACCTGCTCGCACCAGTATAAACCTCTTTCTTTCTATAAATCCATAACCACCCACCCTTACTGTCACGTAACCCCACCACTCAACACTGTTCTGCCATTGCTTTTACCATTTGTCCCCCCTCACTCACGAGACTTCTTTTAGTGCAGTCTTTGTTTTTTCAATGGGGAAGCAAATTCAATGACTGGCATGTCACTGTTCTTGTCTCCAGTATGCACACTAATTTATTGGTTTATGGTCATCATGTAAGTCATCTTCATTTGTCCTGTCAGCCTCTTCTCATGCCACTTCCAACATGGCATCAGCTCACCTGTAGTTGTGGTACTCGGAAAGCACTCAATGCAGAGGTGGACATTGCAAGTTCGACATATGAACCCCGGCTCAGCACGCCTCCTTCAATGCACAGTTTCTGCACCTAGCCTTCTTTGCTTTCAGCGGATAGTGAGATCCATCACAACTCGGGTCCTGCTTCAGTCCTGCAACTGTGGCACTCGCTTCCTGTTGTTGTACTAGCAACTGTTCCGAGAGAAGAATAGGAGAACCGAGCTGTGTGCTTGTTCACCTTTCCTTTCTTGGACCGCTGCACATGGTTTAGACTCTCTCGATAGAGGGTAAAGGCATTGGCCAGTGCCATGTCCCACAGGAACCAAAAGAGGTATAGCTACTACTTCTTGACCTTCTTGTGCTGGGGTACTGCACGCCGGGTTGATTCAAGATATCCACTCCATTCATATGCATGTTGTACTGTTGCAGCACAGTCGGACATGGAATAGAAACAAGAGTCCCATCTCTCTGTCTCCAGGACACAAATGTTGATGGCAATGTTGGGTCATGGTTCGTTGACAGAAGGAAAACAGGATTGTTGTCCTTCCAAGCAGTGGCGACAAGTGCTCCATTCTGAAGGTGTTCAAAATGGCCTCTATCTTTCCTCCTCATTGCAACTTTATTGAATTGTTTTGGCCATCCTGTCCTGTTTGTGCGCACTGTGCACATGAGTACAGGCCATCTCTTAGAAGTTCCTTTGCTAGGCCGCATTTGAAGTGAAGTAATTGTCATAGTACACATGGTAGTTTTTGCCACGCAGATCTGTTGTCAAGTCTTTACTACCCTTTCACCAAGGCCCATTTCAACTGCTCCAGGAACCTTTCCAGTGTACACCTGAAAGTCAGAGACAAAACCATTATGGGCATCTGCTAGAACCCACACCTTGATCCCATAACGCTGTGGCTTGTTTGGCATGTACTGCCGGAATGACAGATGTCCTCTGTATCCAACCATCGCCCATCAACAGAACACTTCACGGTGAAGATGGTACTGCTCTTGCATGCTGCACGAACTTGGTCCAGCACTTGACGAACATGATGCAGTTTGTCATGGTTTGGGGATCCTCTGGGTGCATTCTGTGTGCTGTCATTGGCATGAAGATACTGGTGAATTTTCTCATAACGCTCTCGAGTCATGACTTGTGCAATCGGAAAATGTCCATAAAGATGATTCTTCCCCCAGTACATGCGGTAGTATGGCACCTTTACCACAGACATGTATATCCGAATCCCAAGAAAGGCTTTTATGTTGCCTGCTGTTACTGGAGTCCATCGTGTGTCCACCTTCTGTGCCTCCACTTGCTTCCTTCCGCTCACTTTATCGATTGGTCTTCTCTGCAAGCAATTCATACAGTGACAGAGGAAACAGCAGGTTCATAAAGTCCAGTTCTTTCTTCTCCTCACTTAGTACTGTCACAGGCCCTACAGGCTCCTTGAAACCATCTATGTGCATGGTCTGCAATCGACTATCCCAAAAGTCATTGTGATACTCATTAAGACTCATAGCTGGGTCTTCAGCATCCATATGCTCGGTTGGAAGAAAGTCACACTTCAGTGTGGATAAAGGACAATCATCTTTGCTGTCACTAAAGTGGCTGTCACGCCGTAGAGTTACGAGTAGCTTCTCAACTTCCTCCCTCTCGGTTGACTGCAGCTTCTGCCGTAGAGTAGCAAGTGGCTGATCATCATCACCATCATCATCAGCATCGTCACTAGCAGTAGAGTTCCTTTGGCTCAGTAGCATTGCTAGAGGTCTCTCATCCTCTTCACTCTCAGTCGAGTTCCGTTGCCGTCTTTGCGTCGAGCAAGTTTGCTTATCCTGTTCATTCACAGTGGACTGCCTCTGCCCCCGCAGTGTTGCAAGTGGGACATTGTCTTCTTCACTGAAGTCACTGTCGTGATCCATTGGCATTAACTCAACTTGTATATGAGAATCATCGAATCCCATGAACTCCTCGTCACTGTCACTGTAGCTGTCGAAAATGCCGTTGTCTATGATCGTAACCATTTCTGCTTTGTCAGTTCTCTGTAGTGGTACACTCTGTGCGGTGTCTCACGTCGCTCTGGGTCTCACACTGTCTCACGTCGATCTCAGTCTCACGCCGTCTCACGTCGCTCTCAGTCTCATGCCATCTCACATCGCTCTCGGTCTCACAATGCCTTTCCCCTACATGTGGTCTTCTCAAGTTGTTCTGCTGTGTGTCTAGAACAGAAACACAACCAAACAAAAAATACACACAACACCCATTACCAGACCACAGAGAAGTACATGGAACACAATACAAACAGTCACAATTGAGAGGCTATATCCACTGTCCCTATATTAGTGCTTTGTCTATAAAAAATAAAAATAAACCATGTACCGCCCACTAGATACCTGGAATGGTAATGCCAGGTGCAGTTTTTGCAGTTCCCGTGGTGATAGTGGGGTTGTTTCAATGGCCTTACTTAGTGGCTGTGGGTTGACACCCGCACTATGACACCCAGCACAGTAGCAAAATAAACTGTTTCGGGCATGCACAGTTCTGACATCCCCCTCCCATGCCCGACACCACAGAGACAACATTCCGAGGTATGTTTTGAGTTGAATGGTTGCAGATATTGGGGGTGGGACCGCTGTACACCAGGGAATGTGTTCCAACTTATTGCACCTGATATCGGAGAATGTGGGGAGACCATGGACGCCCAAGAAATGGCTTGTGTGTTGTGGTGCTGGGTAACGGAGAGTGAGGGAGAACAAGTCTCACAGTCCAATACCCAATGCCACAATACACAAAGCCACCCACCACCCTCCAATACATGGCACAGAAATACAGAACACATTCGGTGGTGTGCAGTGGCTCTACCCACAGTCCAATAAGCAGCACCATGATACCCACAAAACAGTCCTTACATGTAGTGGTCGGCCCCACCCACCTGACAGCAAGCAATCACAGCAGCTGTGGGTTGACACCCGCACTACGACTCCCTGCACAGTAGCAAAAGAAATTGTTTCGGGCATGCACAGTTCCAACACCCCCCCCATGCCCGACACCATAGGGACACAGCATTACAGCAAAACAAAGACATTCCCAGCTGCTGGGGGTTCAGACCACACACTCAAGACACCAAGTCTAGAAATAGAAACATTGATTTCGGCCATCTGTAGGTCCACCCCCACCCTCCTGTCCACGGCACCAGAGCCACACAGCAGACCAAGGAATGTGTTTTGTGTATTATGGTGCCAGGTATCGGAGGCGGAGGGAGCACTGGACATCAAGGAATGATTTCCATATTTTTGCGTCTGATTTTGGAGAGTGTGGGGAGCGCCCGGACACTGGAGAATGCGTTTGTTTATTCTGTGGCTGGGCATGGGAGGGGGGAACATGCCCAACTCTCCATTACCCAGCACCAGTATACAGAAAGCATTCTCTGGCATCAGGGGGTTCCCCCCTTACCCTCCGATACCCCGCACAAACACACTAACAAAAAAACCTGGTCTACAGTGATACCTCCCCACCCTCCAATAGCTGGCACCACGATAGCAAAACCCTTCCCTGGCATCTGAAGGCCCACCCTCTGGCAAACATATGGAAGTCTTACCTTGTATACACCTTGTCCTGGAGAGGGTTCTGGAAGCCAGAAGGTCAATAGCTCCTCTATAGTGGAGATGCAGGAACGAAAACTGCAGACAGCAAAAAAAAAAAAACATCAGAGCAGCAAGAGTGGGATGTGGGTCGCAAATGGAACAAAACTTTGAGGGGCGGAAAGACCAATAGCAAAAAGGAGCAGGACAAGTGGCTGGACCACAGCATGTCCTCAAGAATGCAGCCCCACATGATGCTGCAGACCAGAAAAAAAACAGCCTTGCTGTATTTGACTTTCTTCCTGATGGAGGTGAGCTGAATAAGCCCCCATATACCTTATTAGCACAGCCCAGAGAATGTCTGTGTATCTGAGGAGGCTTCATTGGTTGCTGTAAATTGTTTTTGTGGAAGCCTGATGTTGCTGATGCAGTGTACAGTGTAGGGTCCGTGAGGGCAGCAGGACAGGCGGTGGCTGACTAATAAGGCCCGACTCGGTTCACTGATGTGACCCTCAAAAGCCATGCCCTGAAGAATGCATCTCCCAATGCGGAACACTCTCAGTCGGAATATACAGAGTCAGCGCAGCCACAGCAAGACTCCTGCTCGTCCAAACTGTACAAATCAGATCTTAAAGATCCATACTTGAGAATAGAAACCTAAACTATGGGGCCCCTCATTTATGCCATAGAACAGAGCAAACCACACCATTCCTGCCTCTTTCCCAGTCACAGAAGTCCTGATCTCCATACAAAATTATAAATTGCAAACAATACCGGTTGCATAGATTTTCTTAATCTGTCCCGAACATTGATTTCACACACCGACCGCGCCATTGTACGCTACATGTGCGAAAACACATTTTGGGTGAGATGTGTAAAATGACAGCTGTACTGCTCATAAGGAGGTGTGGTAAAATGGAAATGTTGAAATTCTGGAGTGCAAATATTAAAAATACTCGAAGTTACGAGCATGCGTAGGAACTGCGCAATGCACGCTCGTAAAACAGTCGTTTTGGGGAAAATTGTCCCCATATTTTCAACATAGCCAATTTATGACCACTGCTCATGAACAGTGTCACTGTGATTTTATTAATCTGACCAAAACATTGATTTCATACACCGACCGCACCATTGTCCAGTCCATCTTCTTCCAAGTTGTGTAACAGGGTGTGCTTTGAAACAACTGAGAAGCTGCATGGGATATACTCAGGGCCCCGATTTTTCTGCAGCACTTTCTGGCCCCAGAGAGCAACGAAAAGGCTTACACTGAGTTAATAATTGCTGCTAGCAGGGGGTCTCTGACCATAATTATTTAAATAAGTATATTTTAAATTCACCTGCTGCAGTTCTCTGAAGCAACAATTCACTGCAAGTGCAAAATCTGGCAGTTTTGACTGAGTAAAACAGACAGTCAAGTGGGAAAGATGGGGAGGGGTGTAAAAAGAGCCAACCAAAAGTTATGGTCATTGTATGGTAAAGCTGCATTTAGAAACTGTGCTAAAACTGTAGTTCGCTACAGCAGCAAAAGATGAGTGAGCATCACCGCACTCATACATATAGAATACATTTAAAACTACAGTAAATATGCCAGATATTCATAACAATCAATAAAGAATGGATAAGTATCATTCATATCAAACAATATCAGCAATAATACAATTTCTATTAAACATTAAAACTATATTTCCTAAGTAATAATTAATAAATTCTCTCTAGATACAGTGCTTAGAGTCCAAATGAATTTCCTAACATAAAATGCCATTTTTCATTGAAGGGTGATATGCTTCGGGCTAGCACCCATTTAGCACCCAGAACCACATTCTGCCAAAATGTAGGTAAAAACGTAGCAGTGAGTTACCTCACATTAAAATTTACATTTATTCCATTGTTATTTATATATCTCAATCTAGCATGTAAGTTCTCTAAAAAGGTTGCGCTCATGATAGGGGAAGTTTGGAGTTTTATCCCCATATTCAGCTTCACTGCTCACCAAAACAACAGATCTGTACTGCGTGCTAAGGTCTCTTGTTATTGGAACCCCCCCCAAGCACTCGAGACACTCGGTCAACCTGAGAATGGCTACTTGTGGGACCAGTTTACAAAACATGCAAATCTTGCTTGTAAAGAAAAAAAAATCATTAGTGCACAGAAACGAAGCTAAAACATCAGAGTCCAAGCACTTTACGTGAGCAAGCTGATTTTTTGTGGAGACTAAGTGAGGCAGTGACCGATGCTGGATGCGTTATCCCCCCCCCCACACACACACACACACACACACACACACACACACACACACACACACACACACAACTGTACCAGTAGCCAAGACTCTGTGAAACCAAAGCGGGAAAGCAAGACAGATGAGAGGACTTCCTCCACTCATTCAAAAGCCTTACATGCAAACAAAAAGCAGCACAGAAATAAAGAAATGTGTCCTCTGCATTGCGAGTTAGGTTGGTCAGTTATTACCTGGATCATAACAATGATAATGCTGTTTGTTCCCAGTGCAGTAGTGGCTGTTTGTTCCCAGTGCAGTGACCGATGGATCCGTTATCCCCCCCACCCCCACACACACACACAACTGTACCAGTAGCCAAGATTCCGTGCTGATTTCCAGCGGAGATTGGAAAGAAGGCCAGCGAGTTTCACGGTGGTTATTATGAGCATTTTCAATAAAGTACAGGAGGGCCCGAAAACCAGTCTGCCCCTATTAGGTGTGGCTGAGCACTAAAAAGTGAAACCAAAACGGGAAAGTGAGACAGAGACGAGAGGACTTCCTCCACTCCACCCACCTCAGTCTGAAACTCCTCGGGGACGCAGTCCTCTTTCGCCTTACAAAGTTTAAAATGCAAACAAAAAGCAGCACAGAAATAAAGAAATGCGACTCTGCATCGTGAGTTAGGTTGGTCAGTTATTACCTGATCGAGTGGTGATAACGCTGTTTGTTCTCAACCGCCACGCAGACAAACGCCGTCGTGCAGCCGCTTACAAATGGAGGCTCTAACGTGTTTTTCTCCATTTTTTCAAATCGGAGCCACCAGTTTGCCAGCCAATAAATGGAAGGCTTACATGTGTAGTACATGTACAGATACTTATATAAGTCCTCCAATGATTGGCTGGGCATATATTTATAATTAAAATACCGACGTCTCCAGACATGCTCAGGCCTGGGAGGAAGTAAATGGAGTACGTCTGGAGTCGCTATTGACCTGAGGCACAATAAGTTCAGCACCCTCTACAGACGTTTCTCGGCCTGAATGAGTTAATCCTTTGTTCTGAATGTGCAATTCTAATTTATCCTTGATTATTCCCTCGAAAATTTTCCCAGTCAATGACATGAGGCTGATTGGTCTATCATTTTTTCATCTGATTTTTCTCCTTTCTTGAAGATGGGCACGACATGATCCTCCCTCCAGTCATCCACCACCCATCCTTCATTGAGTGATTTTTGAAAAATCATTGCTAGAGTCCCAGCCAATATATTTGATGTTTTCTTCAAGTATTACTGCACTGAATCTATAAGTCATGTTTCTCAGTAGAAGATATTTTTTAAATACTGGTTCATATTCTGTTATTGCTCTAGCTATCCAGGCTTTTTAGCTATCCTAGTGGGTGTTTCTGATTTACATGCTGCTGGTAAGAACCATTTTAGAACTGTATGATGTAGTTTATGTCCCTGTTCTACTATTCTATTGTTGGCACAATGCTTTCATGTTCTACTACAGAAGCCTGTGATTGACAGGGACATAAACTACAGTACATCATACTGTTCAAAAATGGCACTTAACATCAGAGTGTAAAGAATAAACACCAAATGAGGTTACTAAAAGGCATGTATACTGTAGATGGAACAATAACAGAAATTTAACCAGTACTTAAAAAACAGCTTCTGTTGGGAAAAATGACTTACAGGTTCAGTGCAGTTCTCCTTTAAGGAATTTTGGGTATATCCCATCGGGACCCAGTGATTTATTTATATCTAGATTTAGGAGTCTCTTTTTAACATCCCGTTCCTCAACAGATATCCTCATGCTATCCTCTGTATCCATTTCTTCTGGTGCTATCACTTCTTTTGATTTATAGACACTACTAAAAAACACCTGGAACACTTCAGTCATATCCTGACAACTTGTTATATCTATGTTGCAGACTTTCTATCTATTAATATGAGATTTTGAGTTCTTAAGTTATTAATGTATATATAGAATACCTTTTTATTAACTTTAATAATTTTTGCTAGCTCATACTCATTGACTTTTTTTTGCTTTGTTTATCATGCTTTTACAAATTCTCCATTTGTTGCTATATTTAACCCATGATTCCTGGAAACCTAAGTGCTTAGCAGTTATATAAGTGCTTTTCTTTTGTTTAATGGCTTTCTTTATCTTTCTGCTAAACCACTTGGGTACCCTTCCTCTATTGTCGTATTTATTATTTAATGGAACAAAAGTAGTTATGTATGTTTGGATCATGGCCATGAATTTCCTCCACATATTAGTTACATCATGCAACAGTGATCATAATGTGATTTCATTTGACATTCTAATTAAACACAATTTTAATCCTAGTTTAATGGAGGTTTATCAATATCACAGGGCTGACACAGATAAAATTAAAAATGAAATGAAAATAAGCTGAACAACTATTTTACAGAATAATACAGTGGAGGATACAGTATGTGGAACATTTTGAAAACATCATACTTAAAATGAGAAACAAATTTATTCTTAAAATAAAGAAATAAAATCACAGAGGCAAACAGCCTACATGGCTCACCACTAAGGTTAAAAGGCAAATTAACAAAAAAAGCATGCAAGGATTATATAAAAAAATGTGAAGACCACTGGAGGAGATTTCAGACAGCACAAAAAAATGAAAGCAAGCAATAAAAAAAATCAAAAAGGCATATGGAAGATTCACTATCAAAAAATGCACAAAAAATCAACAGCAAAATCTTTTGCAGTTACATAAATGCAATGAAACAGACACAATGCAGTGTAGGCCCAGTTTCACAGATCACACTGCTAAGCTGTCCCAAGGAGATGGTCTCAGCTTTCAGTTCATACTTTTTACTCCATTTATGCTCCATCTAAACCTCACCAGACTATTCTTCATTTAGTAATAGCACCACCAACATACCTATTAGTAGCACAGACATTGAGACCAAAATTAAAAACTTAAATAGTAATTTATCAACTGGCCCAGATGATATACCAGAACAATTTATAAAACTATTATTACCTCATAGTATCACCCCATTGCAGATTATCTTTCAACCTTCTGTAGCCATGGGACAAATACCAACAGACTGGACAACTGCAGATGTACTGTATAAGACATTATTTTCACTGGAATAACAATTTTGCTATATTCACTATTTGAAAAGTCCAGCAAAAAATTAAATGCCAGTGAAAATATATACTGCAATTGACAAGTTAGCTTGATCTTGTGCTTGCACTAAATCAAAGTGCTGTGAAAATTTTGGAGTGGATGAAACTGAAATTTTGCAACCGTGAATTTATCCTGGTATACAGTAACTCCCATATAGAGGAAACAAAACAAAACAAAAAAAAAAACAAGGAGTAACTATAGACCAATAAGCCTCACATCCATCACAGGTAAAATGTTAGAGAGTATTCTCAAGGTCAACATTTTGGAAAATATCACAGATATTGATCCTAACCAACATGACTTTACAAATGGAAGCTCCTGTACAACAAATCTCTTATGTTTTTATGAGAATATCAGTAAAGCATTAGATTCCAAAATTCCATTTGACATTACATCATCATCAAAATGTTATTATTTAGCAATAGCTGTTACAATATTATAAAAAAAAACATAAAAATTAATCATAAGTGCATCATAAATACATAAAATTGTATAGAAATAAAAACATACATGGGCATGTCTATTGCACAACATAAAAATACCATATTCAATACCTATTGCACTACAGGAATCAAATTATCCATCGACATTGATCAATCAGTAAGTATATGCAGGATTTTTTATATCTATATCAAGCTCAAATTGTTATTGCCATTTTTTTCTTAACTTTAGAAATAGTATTCAAATATCCAGCAAGCAACTGGACAGTAGAGACATCTGCTGTGTGAATAAGTATATTAGTAAGAAGGCCTATATCAATTTGATATTGAGTCTGAACAAACATATTAAGCCAGTATAATCTCTCCTTAGTATAGTAAGTGCATTCCCAAAGGACATGTTCAAGATCCTCTCTCCCACCTTCGGTACAGTCACAATTTTCAGAACAATTGGTATTCTTGTTAAACCTTTTCCTTAAAACATTATTATCAAATTGTTCAAATTTATACTTTGTGAAAGCTACCCTTAAATGTTTCTCCGAGAGTATGTCTAAATAGGGCTTAAAACTAAAATAAAAGTTATTGTGACTAAACCACCATGCATATCTTGACTCTGACATAACAGATAAATCTTGTGTGGTCCAATAGTTAACAATTTTTTTCCCAATATATTTTTTATATCGAAGACTCAATATAATTCCTTTATCAACACATCTCTTTAAATTTAGGAGAGAATGTTGTTTTATTAAGTTCATAAGTAATGTAAACCAGTATCCACTTTTATAGCCCAGGGCAAACCATTTTTCTTTTTCAGTGAGGCACTGTCTGGTCAGCATCAGTTTTGAAAGTTGTGATATTTTTAACCAGTAATTTACTTTCCTTATTCTGAATTTTGCCTGTATATTAGGTATTCCCAATTCTGCATGTAAGTAGGCTGCTGAACACGAATGACCTAAACATAATGTGGAGCGTAGTAATTTGTGGAGTGGGGATAATAAATGGGAAGTTTTATTATCCTTCACTGTCCATACTTCTGCACAGTATAGTAATTGAGCCTCTATTTTTGCATGTACAACTTTAACTAAAGGCCTCAGTGAGCATCCTCCATATTTATAATTGAACCTGGCTAATCCACCAGAGATTTCTTTAGCTTCTCTTGAAGTGATGAAAGGTGAGTATTCCAATTATTATTTACATTGAAGACCACACCAAGACACATGTAATGCTTCACCACTTCTACCTTCTGATTTTGAAGGGTCCAATATCCAGATGTATTATTATCCCCAAACTTTATAACTTTTGCTTTGTTCAAGTTAATCTTTAATTTTAAATCTGCAGATTGAGAGGAAAGATAATCCATCTTTCTTTGTAGACCTTGTTTGGAAAGCGATAATAACATGAGATCATCTACATACGCTAGTACAGGGCAGAGTTCTACTCCAATTCTAGGGGAATCAGAAATAATTTTATCGAATCCTCTTAACATTTTGTCAATATACAGACAGAATAGAAGTGGAGCCATGACACAGCCCTGTCTTACTCCTTTATTTAATTTAAAGGTGGCTGATAGACAGCCCTTATTTCCCAATCTCACACTTGCCCAGGTCTCCTGATAAAGAGAGGCTATCACATGAACTAGATTTATATCAATTCCTCTGTCAATCAGCAGGGACCACAATAGGCCCCGTGATAAGGAATCAAATGCAGAAGAATAGTCTACAAATACTGCATAAATTTTCTGTTTTCGTAATGTTATGTATTTTTCAAGAAGATGGTGAAGAATAAATACATTATCCATGGTGGAATAGTTTGATTTAAATCCTGCTTGGTATTTAGCAATTCCCCCAGTGTTTTCTACCTGTACCTTTAATTTTTCAAGAATAATTTTTGAGAAAAGTTTTAGGCTTATGTCCAAAAGACTGATTAGGCGATACATGGATGTATCAGACATACTACCCTTTTTGTGCACTGGAATAATATTTGCTCCTTTCCATGTTACAGGAAAATTGTTATTTTCAATACATAAATTAAAAAACCTGGTTAAGAGTCTACACCAAAATTTTTGGTAGCTTATATAAACCTCTGCTGGAATACCATCTGGACCTGCAGCTTTATGTTTTTTGAGGGATGCAATTGCTAGATAAACTTCAATATTAGTTAAATGTATTTTATGTTGTACACATTTAGCAATAAGTGGTAGTTCATTATTTGCTAATGGATCAAAGAAGATATCTGAGAAATATTTGATTCATACTTTTTCCCCAATATAAGTGTCAATACAAAATGTTTTTGTAATAGAGCTGTTTTTTTTTTGTTTCACAACCATCTTATAATTACTACGTTTCATGTTTAATTCTTTCAATAATGCCTTAGTTGGATATTTCCTGTGTTTTTTTATACATTTTCCTTACTTCAGCCTTGAATTTCTGGCACTCAGAATCAAACCATCCTGTCTGCGTTGGCTTATTACTATGATTCACACTGTGCTCTAGCTGATGTCGTATAGCTGAATATAAATTATCCACTGAATAATACAGTTACGTAAAGGATAAATCCTGCAGCCTTATCATGTTTTCAGAAAGATTAAATGAGTCCAAAATTGGGATAATAGCAGTCTCTGTCTCATTATACCATCTTATAATTTTAGAGGATCTGATCTCTGAAAATTGTACTGGAAAATCAGAGGGTATGGCAGCTGTTTTCTGACTGGAATATTCTAAAATTAGGGGAAAGTGATCACTTTTGGAGCGGACTACCACATGAAGACTGCTCCATGTTTCAATAGAACCAGACCACAGAGCTAGAGCAATAACAGATGAGCCTCTCATAGAGGTATATGTAAATTCCCCACTGTTATCCCCTTGAATTCTGCCATTAAGTGGCTATAGATCAGCATTACTCAAAATATCTATCATTTTATTCCCTGAGGCATTTATTTTGGCATCCCTGGAGCATCTTGGAATTAAAAACAAGGGGTCAACAGTATAATGAAAAACTGATTTATCAGTCAGACCATCCCAGAGCCCTATATGGGCGTTGAAATCTTCCAAAAGCAATATATCATGATCCGAAAATCTAAACTGTACTTCATTCATTAAATCCTCCAATTCTTCCCAAATCGAGAGTTAGTAGAAATTAGAGTTGTCTGGAGGTACATATCCATTAATAAGACAAAAGAACTTATTTTTAAATCCTACTTTAAGTGATAAGAAATTGTTTTGTATTTTCCAGCAGTGAACAGACTCAAAAATTCCAACTTTAATAAAGTCATTAGGCCTCCAGATTGTCTTTCAACATTATATTTTGTCTTCCCACCAACCTGAAAGCATTCGTAGCCATTCAGGTTAATCGGGTCTGTCTCATTGTGCCATGTTTCTTATAAACTTATGATATCAAATTTAGTAATAAAATTTCTCCATTCCTCATCCATCATTCTCAAGTTCCAACCTGCAATATTCCATGATATCAGAGACATATTTGCAGATTTGTATTCCTAAGAGGCATCCTGTAATTCACAATTAGTCAGTCAGATATCTTGGTACCCTGCTATTGCCATGAATCTATTATTAAGGGAAGGATTCAACTTTTGAAACTCCAAGTTTATAGAAGGGGTAGATACTTCAAAAAATGTGACATTACATATGAACATATGAAATTGCCAGCAGATAAAGGTCTTTATGGTCTATCAAGTCTGCTCGATTGTGCAGCTAGCAGCCCTTATACTGCAGCTGTCCCTTCCTCCTCCCCCCCTCCAGTGGCCTTCCCCTTACCCTGTCCATCCCTTTTTGAAGCAGCCCACTGTTCTACAGGATACCACTTCCTCTGGTAATGCGTTCCACCTGGACACCACTCTCTTTGTAAAAAATTGTCTCCTCATTTCTCTCCTGAACCTTCTCCCTTCCAATCTCAGATCATGCCCTTGAGTGTCCCTCCCCCTCCTTAATTTGAAAAGTCCCTCCATGCCCATCTTATTTATTTCCTTCATGTACTTGAAGGTTTCAGTCATGTGCCCCCATCCCTCCTCTCCTCCAGAAAGTATATGTTCAACTCCATCAGCCTGCTCTTGTAGGGTAAGTCCCCTAGCCCCTGGGTCATTTTTGTTGCCCTGCACTGCACCTCCTCCAGTAACCTAATGTCCCTCTTCAGGTACGGTCACCAGAACTGTATGCAGTACTCCAGGTGTGGTCTAACCAGTGACCTGTATAGCAACAGGATCACCTCCCCCCTCTTGGAGGATATGCCTCTGGCAATACAACCCAGCATCCTGTTCGCCTTTGCAGCTGCCTTTCTACACTTTCTACACTGTGCTGAGTTGTTCATTGGTCCCATTATGATCGCCCTCAGATCCTTCTCCTCTTCCATCTTGGCTAGTTGAATCCCTCCCCTGCTGGTAGCTCCTGCTTGTTTTTTTTGTGCTGAAATGTAGCATCTTGCATTTCTTGCCATTGAACCCCAGCTGCCATGTGTCCAACCAGGCTTCCAATCTTGCAACCCCTGCCACCCTTCTAAGTCATCCACTACTGCTCCCATCTTGGTGTCATCAGCAAACAGACTGATCTTGCTCTTGATGCCTATTGAGATGTCTGCTATGAAGATCTCAAACAACACCAGCTCCAGTACAGAGCCCTGTGGCACCCCGATTGTCACTGCCCAGGGAGAGAAGAGCTTCCCTCCCAGCTCCACTCCCACCACCACCCTCTGCTGTCTCCCTTGAAGACAGTTCACTACCCATCCCACCATCTTCACCCATGACCCTGTGCCTTCCAGTTTACTTCCTAGCCTCCCATGCAGCACTGAATTGAATGCCTTACTGAAGTACAGGTACAGGACATCCACTGCATGGCCCCTGTCTATTTGCCTGGTTACCCAGTCATAGTACTCCACCAGGTTGGTCTGACAGGATCTGCCTGAGACAAACCCATGCTGTCTGCTGTCCTGCAGTCCATTAGCCTCCAGGAGGGAAAACAGCCTCTCCTTTAGGATTGTCTCCATCGGCTTTCCCACAATGGATGTGAGGCTTACTGGTCTGTAGTTCCTCGGCTCATCCTTGGGGCTGCTGTTGTGGAGGGGCACCATGTGAGCCATCTGCCAGTCCTGAGGTACACTCCCTGACTCCAGGGAGGCATTGAGCAGGTCTACCAAGGGGTCTGCCAGGACTTGTGACAGGTCTTTCAGCACCCTGGGGTGTATGCCATCTGGCCCAGGTTACCTTGTCCACCCTCAGTGCCCTCAAGCTCTCCAGTATGCTGCCCAATGGGATTTTCCCATCTGTCACCTCCTCATCCCCCATGCTCACCTTCCCATCCCCTTTGGGTACAGTTCCCCTTTGTCTTCAGTAAATACTGAGCAGAAGTACTCATTTAATGCTTCTGCCTGTTCTGCCCCTGTTTCCACCCATCCCTCATCCCTGTTTACCCTTACTATTTGGTCCTTACAACTCCTTTTCTCCCTGATGTACCTAAAGAAGTCCTTTTCCCCCTCTTTGATGCCCTGTGCTAGCCTGAGTTCACTGGAAGCCTTGGTTGAGCTGACTGCCCTTGTCACCTCCCTCGACTCCTTCAAGTACTCCTCTCTGTCATCTCCTCTCCCTGTTTTTTTGTACCTTCTAAAGGTGGTTCTTTTCTTCCTTACTTTTTCCATGACCCCTCTGCTCACCCAGCTAGGGTTCTTGGCCCTATGCTTCTTACTCTGGACCCTTACACATGTTATGGTTGCCTCCTCAATTCCCAGTTTAATGACCTCCCACTTCTGATTAGTGTCCATATTTGGATGGATCCTGGCCAGACACCCCTTACTATTTCCCTCATCCTCCTGAAGTTGGCCCTCCTGAAGTCTAACACCCTTATGCCCATTACTACTCCCTCTTTCCCCATGTTTATCATGAACCACACCAAGTGATGGTCACTCCCCACCAGCAGTTCCTCCACCCCCAGCTCCATCACAAATTCACCATTTGTCAACATGAGCTCTAGGGTGGTCCCTAACCTGGTTGGCTCATTGACCATCTGCAAAAGAAAGCTGTCCTGGAAGGCATCCAGAAGTACCTGCTCCCTCCTGTTCATGGTGGTTGGGGCACCCCAATCCACTCAAGGCTGGTTGAAGTCCCCCACAATCATCATGTTGCCCCTCCTGCAGATCCTTCTGATCTGTCCCACTAGTTCCTTGACAAACTCCTCAGTCTGAGATGGTGGCCTGTACACCACTCCCATCTTGAGGGTACTATTTTTGGAGTTCTGGAGCTGCACCCATAATGACTCCATGCTGCCCTCCTCCTCTTCTTCCCTGACACACTTCTGTCCTTCTCTCATGTATAGTGCCACCCCCTCCTTTCCCTTTTACCCTGTCCCTCTGAAATATACTATACCCTGGTATTGCCAGGTCCCAGTCATGGTAATTTGTGGCCCATGTCTCGGTGATGGCCACCATGTCCACTTACCCATCTGCAATGAGAGCCTGTAACTCTGCTGTTTTGTTCCCTAGACTCCTAGCATTCAATGTTACTACCCTCCACTCCACTTCAGCAAGGCCTTTGATCTTGTGCCCCACTGGGCTACCATTAGAAAAAATGACTGACATTGGTACCAACCCAGACATTATAGTATGGACATCAAACTGGTTAACTGGAAGAAAACAAAATTGGATATGCTTCACTGACTGGATATGTTACTAGTGGGGTCCCACAGGGATCGGTCTTGGGCATATCATTTTTCACAAATGTATCCCTGATATTACATGAAATATTCTTAGCTGGACATCTCAGTTTGCAGACAGCTATAAAAAGGGTGGACCACTGTCAAATTTAGATCAAGTTGAAAGCATTCAATCTAATCTGAACACAATAGCTTTATGGACTAAACAGTAGGAGATGAAACTAAACCTGGATAAGTGACAGTTAATGCAATTAGGTGTTAAGAACTGCCAGGTCATCTACAAGTTATGTGACTATACACTTCTACATACCATGTATAAAAAAGATCGGGGTGAATGGATTTTTAATGATCATGAACAAGGGAAACGGTACAAAAAAATGTCAAGAAAAAGCAAATTGAGTTTTATGGTCCATAAAGCATAACATAACCTCCCATGACAGCAAGGCCATTTCCCTCTTTATAAATCATACGTTAGACTGCTAATAAATTCTGCCAGTTAATTTTGGCCACCTTATCAAAAAACTATATAGTTGAGATAAAAAGAGTTCAAAGAAAGGCCACTAAATGCATATCAGGTCTTCAATATGTACAGTAAGCTATGAAGACAGACTGAGATCATTGAATCTTATGCCCCTAACAACTAGATGTCTGCGTGGTGACCTACTTTAAATATATGATACTGTGCACAATCCCTGTCTTAATGTGTGAGCTGAACCTAGAATATAGAGAAGGACAATTAAACATTACAGCTCATCCCTGACAGATTACGGGACAAAGATTCAGACTACTTAAAAGAAAACATTACTTTACACAACACATAGTATAATCATAGAACTCACTTCCAGCAGAAATAATAATCAGTAAAAATAAATCAAACTGTAAATTGAAACTAGACAGATACATCTTAGAAGGTAATTTACAAAGCTACTATAACAGCTAAATGGGTCTATTAATGGGCACATCGTCCTCTCAGCCCTTAAACACCTAAATATGAACCTTAGTATTTAGCAGTGCTAGAGAACGTCATGCTGACAGGAAGAATTCATGTGCCATGGTAATCAGGCTGTACATGACAGTATAACAGAGACTAATGTAAGTCGCTCAGAATGTTGACAGCCAATCAGATTGCAGCATTTCAGAGACCCTTGTTATAATTTTTAAAAGTCCCT
Organism: Neoceratodus forsteri; assembly: GCA_016271365.2. Classification (NCBI taxonomy): domain Eukaryota; kingdom Metazoa; phylum Chordata; order Ceratodontiformes; family Ceratodontidae; genus Neoceratodus; species Neoceratodus forsteri. The sequence goes on from CM028137.1 coordinate 520,165,229, forward strand.
TAGCAGGGCTCCTATGGCTGCTCTGACTGGATGGCTCTTCACCAGACATGTAGCAGTAAACCAAAATCAGTTTTCAGAAAGAGGGAGGGAAGAGCAAAGTGAATTTTAGTGCAGAAATGTCTTTTAGCTTTGAAGAACTGATGAAAGAAAAAGGTAAGTGTCCTGCTACCACCTTGCAAATGCAGAGAAAGAGCTTGCCTGATGCCTGATGAGTTTTATTCTGTTCTCTTTTGGTTCAAGCTGTGAAAAGTTTGGGTTGGGGACCTTGCCCTCTTACCTGTCCCCACTCCTTTCTCTCATTCCCTCTGCCTCACCCTCCCTTCGCTCCAGGGGTCTTCACACCTTCTCCTTTCCCCTCCTTCACCCCTCTACTTGACAATCAGACTTCTCCTTTCACCTCCTCTCCCTCTAGAATGTGCTCCCCTCCTCTCTCCATCTCTCCCAGTCCACTGTCTCTTTTAGGCACCCGCTAAGACTTCTTCCTGCTCCCACATGCTCTTGTCATCCCCCTCCCTGGTCCTTCTCTGTTGGAGCTCCTGCCATCCCTGCTGACGGGCCTCCTCTAGGATTATTTATTTATTTAGTTTTTGTTTACCGGGTAAGTACACTAGACAAGAAACTTTGCCTATTTTCAGGCACGACCCAGGAGAGTTTCATACAGAGATGCAGTGACATACAGAGTTACATACACAGGCAATAGCAAGTCAGGAGACAAATAACATCACATGATTTAGTGCAAGGAAACTAGACTATAATAGATATCTCAGGTATTGCTGCATCACAGTTGGCGAGGCAGTTGGAAACGGGAAGCAATAACTGAGGAAGAAATCATACAAAGCGGGTTACATAGAAACGTAGAATTTGACGGCAGATAAGGACTGCTTGGCCCACCCAGTCTGCCCATTTCAATACCTACTGGATAAGCTGCAGATCCTAGTTAACCAGCAGCCTACTTCTTCCTACCCCCACCCCCCAGAATTGCCTTATGACTATCCCATGCATGCTTGAATTCCACCACTGATTTTGACTCCACAACCTCCTCCGGAAGGCCGTTCCATGCATCCACAACCCTCTCTGTGAAAAAATACTTCCTTAAACTACCTCTGAGCCACCTCCCATCTTCAAATTGTGCCCTCTTGTTCTTGCACACCTCTTTTTGAAAGATGCTACCGCCTTGACTTTGTTGATTCCTTGAGGTACTTGAAAGTTTCTATCATGTCCCCCTCTCCCTCCTCCTTTCCTTGAGGCTATACATATTAAGCTCCTTTTGTCTCTTCATATGTCTTTGGTGCAGACCCTGCACCATTTTAGTTGCTCTCCTCTGGACAGCTTCCATCCTGTCTATGTCTTTGCAGAGATTGGGTCTCCAGAACTGCACACAGTACTCCAGATGGGGTCTCACCAGCTGTCTGTACAGAGGGATAATACTCTCCTGTTTTCTACTGGTGATGCTCTCCCTATGCATCCCAGTATCCCCCAGCCCTCCTTGCTGCCCTCTCACATTGCTTGCCCATCTTTAGGTCATCTGATATGACTACCCCAGGTCCCTTTCCATTTTGTTGTTGCTAGTATCTCACCCCGATTGTGTACTCTTCCCTGGGTTTTGTTTCCCAGGTGCATTACCTTGCACTTCTTAGCATTGAATCTAAGCTGCCATACATTTGACCATTCCTCTAACCTTGCCAAGTCCTTTCATCCTTTCCACCCCACCCTGTGCATCAACTCTGTTGCAGAGCTTAGTGTCATCTGCAAAGAGACATATTTTCCTTCCAGTCCTTCTGCAATGTCGCTTATAAAGACATCGAAGAGGACCGGTCCTAATACTGAACCCTGAGGTACCCCACTAGTAACCCTCCATTCTTCTGAGTGGACTCCATTTACTAGTACTCTCTGTGTCCTATTCTCCAGCCAAGTCTTTACCCAGGCTGTCATCTTGGGACCCACTCCCAGGCTGGCTAACTTTTATATTAATCTTTTGTGCTCCCACACATGCTTTAAGAGAAAACTGCACTCAAATCTGCTGATTGCTGATACCTGTTCCTGCTTTCACTCTACCTAATGACTGATGTCTCTAGCCATACAATAGTATTTCCTCACCTCTATATAACCCTCTTACTGCCTCAGTCTGTTCCGGCTCCCTTTCCCTGCCCATATACAATCTTGCACTGCAGGCATCTCCCTTACACTTACATATACTCATATAATAAGCTGCAGATCCTAGTTAACCAGCAGCCTACTTCTTCCTACCTAGTGCAGGGGTTAGCAGTGTATTTATTTATTTATTTTATTTATTTTTTTATTTAGCTTTTGTTAACTGGGTAAGTGCACTAGCCATAAAATGACTATTTTCAGGCACGACCCGGGAGAGTACAGACATGCAGAAACTTATCAGGATAACAATTTATAAGTGCTTTACATACAATGAGTTTAAGAGGATACAATATATCAGAACATATAAAGTAAAGCGCTTTATGTACAATGAGTTAAAGTGGATACAATATATCAGAGACACACACAGTAGACCATTCATAAGTTCATAGGTGCCTACCTATGCAATGAATAGAGAGGACCTTAGACAATAAATTATCAGGTGGCATATCATATAAACAGAACAAGGTACACAAAAACAAAAACAGGTATTACAAAAGGAAGAAATAACCATTGAGAGCAGGGAGTGTCATTAAGGAAAAGGTTGGTAAGTGAGGAAAAGGGGAGCAAGCCATGAAATTAGATTATATGAGTATATGTAAGTGTAAGGGAGATGTCTGCAGTGCAAGATTGTATATGGGCAGGGAAAGGGAGCCGGGACAGGCTGAGGCAGTAAGAGGGTTATATAGAGGTGAGGAAATACTATTGTATGGCAAGAGACATCAGTCATTAGGTAGGGTGAAAGCAGGAACAGGTATCAGCAATCAGCAGATTTGAGTGCAGTTTTCTCTTAAAGCATGTGTGGGAGCTATAAAGTTTAATGTCGAGTGGAAGGGAATTCAACAGCTGTGGAGCCGCATGCTCAAATGCAACAGTTCCTTTCCTAGTGCGGCACCTCGGCAAATTCAGAAAGGATTTATCAGCTGATTGTAGACCATGGAGTGTGTCCTGATGAACAAGCATAGCTGCAAGACACCTAGGGGTTTGATTTTGAATTATCGAATCAATAAGAGAGCCAAGATAATATTTCCTACTAGCTAACAGAGAGAGCCAACTAAGATCATTATAAAATTGACAGTGGTGTTTAAGCCGAGGAGCAGAAGAGGCATAGCGACATATGTTGTTATACGTAATATCCCATCTGAGTAGGTCAGTTTTATGAGCAGCCCCAAATAAGGGATCCCCATAGGTTAGGATGGGGAGCAGAATCCCCCCTCACAATGGCCATTTTAGCCGATGGCATAAGCATATAACTAGTCTTACATGCAACACCCAGTTTGGAGTTGACAGCTCTGCAAACAGACAGTACATGAAGATTAAGATCAAGAGATTGATCTAGCAGGATGCCCAGGTACTTGAAAGAGGTCACACATTCCAGTAATTGACCTTCTAAATCCTGCACCGTCAGTGCTGTTGTGCAAGCCCGGAGCTTTGGGGCCGATCCATATGGGATCAATATGGCAACAGATCAGGTAGTGCAGGTCCCCCCAAGAAACAGGTGGTCACAACCAGAGAGATTAAGCCTTCCCACATAAGAATGTGGCATACATATAAGGAAAGTGCTTTAGATTTGGGAGAGCTATACTAGACGGGTGCTCCAGTGATTTGGGTGCATATGCATCTATCAGTGCCCATGAGGTAGGCACGTAGCTCATTTTTGAACACCTGGTGCAACTTGGAGAGCTTAATAGATGAGGGCAGGGTGTTCCAAAGCTTGGGGGCAGATGCTGAAAAGGCTTGTTCACCCATTTTCGTGGCACATTTAGGTATACTAAGGCAAGTCGTTTCTGCCAACCGGAGTGGCTAAGCTTGTTTTGCTTGATGTAACAGACAGGCCAGCACCTCTGGTGTGCCAGATCTAGTGATAGAATCAATTGTACATCCTGTATCAGGCCCTTTCCTTCCTTTTATGCATCTGTTCACTTTTAGCTCTGTTTACTTGTATGTGCACTTGCACTATGTTAAATTGTACTCTGTCTATATTTTGTACCAATCATTAATACTGTGTTAGCTTTCATTACTGTATTTCCTGTTCCCTTTCTCCTGGGTCACACCTGGATACCAGCCTTGACTCAGTGTGCCTCTCCCAGTTACCAGTTTTCAACTAAATAAATAAATACATGCAGAAACACACAACTTACTAATGGAAGTATTACTGTTCACTCTGTTAGCAGCCAAACATCTATGCGGATTAAGCTGCTGTCTGTAATTTAGCGCTTGCCCATACTAAAGTAAAACATTTTGTGAAAAAAAAGTCTTTTAAAACAGAAGTATGTATAAAAAGTCTCTGGAAAAGGTATTTTGAAACTTCAAGGAAGTAAGTTTTGTTTTTGTAAGAGTTTAGTCCCTACTCTCTGCAGTAGGTGCTGAATTTGAAATGAAAGTGGTTAATATAAATGCTGTGCCTGCCATTATTGTTGAGAAATGATTTATAAAATTAATACTTGTTACAAAGAATAAAGGAGTATATTATTTAGTAAAACATTTAAGTGAGTATACTGTTGAGATACTGTACAATATCAGCGTTTTCTATGGGCTGTAAATTTTTATAAGATGACTGTAAAATGTTAGGGGAATTTCCAACTAGTAGGGCAACTGATTCACCATTTTCAAAAATGGGCATTCCTGTTTTCCAAATGTTAAAATATGTTTTATCATGTTCCCTGAACTGAGTGCAAGGCAACATGTTTTGAACTAAAAATGTGGCACAGAATGTGAGATTTACACAAATTTGGTAAAAAGTATAGTTGTAAATATGATACGGCAGGTTTTTAACTGTATGTGGTGTTTAAACAAATGGTGATTTCCATTTTTAATCCTGGGCTTTCCATTTTTGCAAGAAACAAAAGGTGGTCCTTGTCTAGTCAGGGGTCTTGGTGAAAAGCAGAACACTTTCAAAACCAGAATCCCTCAATAACATGCCAGAATGCCATTGAAACAAGCATTATAGGATGTGGCAGTGGGGCAGTAACTAAGGTGGGGGGGCATTCCAGCAGGCCGGTATAAGTTGAAGCAGGACATTCACTTCAAGGGGGAGCACCAACACTGTGTGTGGCACCACTGTTGCTAGCCTGATGGTCTGGCTCACTCCCTTAATGCAAACCAGCATTACCTGCAGTTAGGGATGCTTAGCTTGCTGGGTCAGAGATTCTGGTTGGCTGGATTTTCCTGACCCAATGTAGCTGGTCAGAATCGGGCCATATTCAATCCGACCCATTTTGACCCATTCCCATGCACCATGTGGCATTCCAGTCCCAAATCCTTGTTGGAGCAGGCAGGCCAGGTGAAAATGGGGAACTAGGGTGCTATGGCATCCTCCATCTTCCCTCCAATCAGCATGGAATTTATGTGCACTGTATCCAGTCAGAGAAGAGAGAGGAAACTTCAGGCACAGTGGCTACCTGTCTAGGTGGCATGTCAGGCTGGGGAGGGAGGGAGAGACTGCCTGCTGGGCTGGTAGGTCATGAAGGATTGGAGGACTCATAGTGGCAGATGAGGATGGAAGAGGAGGTTGCTTGGAGAATGAGGGAATAAAAAAGAAGCACTGACTGGGCAAACAGGACAGAGGTGTAGCGGAGAGGCTCTTGGATGGCTCCAGGAGGTGAAACCTGGTGTCGGTGGTGAGTGGCTGGAAATAAGGTTAGGTCAGTACTAATCAAATCACTTGACACCATTTGTGCTGTGGGGCTGTCATGGTCTGATTCTGGCACCTGTCAGGGGAGAGAATAGAGATGGGGAAGTATATTGGCTGGTTGTTGACTCCTGAGGAGTGGTCCTGGAGATCGGCGACACACAACACTGTAACAGCAGCACTCTCACGGAGAGAAAGAGAGAGACAGAGAGAGGGTGGTAGACAATACAGCTTGGTGGCTTGTGGAGGACGATTGAAAGTTAAACTCATTCTAAAAACAAAGAAATCAGTCCTGCTAAACTGCACTAAAAAACTAACTGTTTTAAAATCTGAGAGAGGGACTGAGAGAATAGAGCAGTAGCAAGGCCTGGGCAGCTGTCCAGGGCAGGCAGTGGGCACTGGGCATTTGGGGGAGAGGGACGGCAGCTAAACTGCACTGAAAAAATATCTGAAAGAAAATAATATCTGTAAACATCAAGAAAGAAAAAAAACTGGAGCAGTAGCAGGGTCTGGCAGAAGGCAGTTCAGGCTGTGATCATTGGACCGGAAAGACTAATAGAGCTAAATTGCACTGAAAAAATATCTGACAGAAAATAATGGGCTTGATGTTATAAGCACTGTTATATCAGTGCATGCTGCACCAAACCACTGCCTGTAGCAAACCTGGGTGTGACAGGGACCCCACACCCAATTTTAGAAAAATCGGGGGTCCAGAGCCAAACTCCTCAGGTTTGCCACAAGCCAACAGTTGCTCCAATGAAACAAAGCACTGGAGGTGGAATGCTGGAAGCTGCAGGATGGGCTTGTGGCAGCAGCGACCAGCAATGGTGACCTGTTGACTGGTTGCCCTGGTGGCTGGTGGGTCATCTGGGGCATCGGGGCATGCCCTGGCTTGGGGAGGATGAGACAGGCTAGAGGAGGGGTGGTGACAGTTGCTCCTGACTAGGCAAATGTAGGAACAGTGCAGTCTGTAGGGGGGTGGGCATGCCAGCGCCACCGGGGGGAGGTTGTGGTCTCTATCCTGCCATGGACCACTGACTGCTCTAGCGATGGCCTGGCAGGTGTTCGGGCAGTACAGGTGCCTTCCCAAGGGGGGCTCAGGGTCAATCCCCCACACAGTGAGTGCTCCAACAATGGCACAGGGCTGGTTAGACCAGCTCTAGGCTTGTCTAACAGCAGGGTCTGTGCACCCATGGGGGGGCTTCCAAAATCCCAAAGTAGGGGATATGTCAGCCCCACTGCAGCGCAAACCCCATTCCACCATGGTGCACCAGTGTGTCCATGGAAAGGACAGTGCAAGCCCGGTTGGTGCAGGTGGTCCCCCAGTGGAACAGGCTGTCTTTAAAAATTGAGACTGGCGTAAGGTGTGGCGCAAGGAGCCTGTTATGCCATTTCTCCTGGATGCAAGCCCCTTGCGCCAGTCCCAGTTGTTTGAAAATTGCGCCCAATATTTATAATGAGCAATTTTCCCACAGCATTGGAAGTGCCCCGATAACAAAGGCTAAGTGCTCTTCTAACCCAGGAATCTCTCACTTATGATTTCACTCTGTGCATCAGTATCCATCGAGACAGATGCTCCAGAGACAGACACTATTCTAATAACAGGAATTTTGAATTTAGAATAGGAGTTTGAAAATCTCTGCAGCCACCTTCCAGCCTGGCAGTTGTTAGATTTGTTTCTCAACCTAGAGAGAAAGGTCGCCCCGATTATAGCTCCTGGTACAACTTGGTTTCCGGTCATTTTTATTATTTTGAAATAGTGTTAGTCAATAAATGCAAGTGTTTACTGCTGTTTTTTCTTCTACTCTGCATTAGTTAAGATATTTTTTTTACCTCCAGCTCCTGTTTGGATTCACAGGAACTGGAGACCTTTTTAGCTACCTCTTTTACTTTTTGATTATTTTTTAGCTATTTTTTCACTTATCTTATTTTATTTTGAATAAGTGGTTCATTTTTGTTGAGCTGAGTTGCTCTGAAATGGAAGGGCTTTGACTTTTAATTTCAGTCTGTGCCCTTTCATCGCTTCCTGTACAGGAAGTCACAGTTTGACCTTTGGCACAGTTTTCTCAAGGTAATAGATGCTTTTTTCACTAATGGGCTCTTACTTTTATCTTTTTTAAGCTTTTTTAAATGGTTTTCGTCTATTACTAGAATTTGTCTAACTTGGCATACCAGAGAGTCCTAGTACATTCGCAGGCTAAGAAGATTTTTTCAGAGTAGTTTTTCAGTTCTTGACAAAGGCAGACTGCCAAGAGTATCCATTAAATTGCCTGTGTTTTCAGACCACAACTTTATTTTTTTGCGACTTCTGTGTTGTTTTGCCCAAAAACATAAATAGAAGGGCAAGTAAATTAGGAGTCATTATGGCTTATCTGTCTGTTCATTGTCACAAAAACATACAGTAATTAAAAAAAAAGGCTCTGAGCGAGTTCCTAATGATGGTGGAAAGTATGCAGCAGAGCGTTCTGTTGCCTTGTGCAACAGCAGCAACAAAAAATGTAAAAGGTGACAAGAGAAACGATGATGCTGCCCAGGCATCTGAAAGACATGGTGAAGATGGATCAGATATCATGATGTCCAAAAGGGGGAACCCTGAATCCAGTGATGGCAAAAATATAAATAGAACTTCTGAACAGTCACTGGAAACAGTGCCTCCCAAAAAGAAATGTAAAGAAAAAATTTCACCATCACGCCTCCTGAATAGAAAAAGGAGCAAGCAGATGAGAAAAAAGGGTGTCAGGTGAAAATAGTGAGGGGAATAAGGGCATGATAATAATAGCGAGGGAAGAACAGCACCGGGGAAAAGAACAAATGTGTAAGTACAGCGTGGGACATTTGGGTGCTGTGTTTGACTTGTGCTGCTGTCCCTCTGATGTGTGCGATGTAGAGGATGTTTACATTTCTGGTGGGAGGTGCAGGGAGGGCAAAGCCCCCCACACTATATTTTGGACTGTCAGTAATATATGTCTTTCCAGTATCTGCCTTTCTATGTATGTTTCTTCATTGTGCTGGGAATGGTTTGCAAACTCATTCGTTGTCAAGCATCTATGTCACTACTGGAACTGCCATTGTGGAGGTGTGTCAACATGTCTTTTGTGTGTTGTGTCATGCAGTTTCCACTTGTTTTCTGTGGTTTTGAGGTGTTACTGTAGTTTGTTACAGACAGTGCGCATTTAAGTGTGTGTGTCTCTCGCAAGGGTGAAGGCCATTTACTGTTATGGTGTCTGTGCTTTGCAGTGTGATATTTCCTCCTGTTATGTTTTCTCTGTAGCCTTTTGTGTGCTTTGCAATTTTTTTTTGTGTGTGTGCTCTTCACAGTTGCTTGTCCTTCTTAATTGTTTTACTTGGGTTTGGTGGCATTTTGCGAGTTCGTTCATTTTTCCTCTTGCTGTCTTTACTTGCGCTGTCCTGCAGGCACTATTTTGACTCTTGCTGTTTTCCTCTCACCTTTTTTACCTAGTACCTAAAGAAAGAATGCCCTCATCAGAGGACATATCAAAAATATGGCAATTTTTCCAGACCATCTAGGATATGGGAAATTTTGATCATATGAATGCCCTCCCCCAGCTCAGGATCCAACCTATCTGCCTGGAGAGGCGGAAGAAAAATGCTATGCACAGGAGTAGGAAGATGATCCCATGGAATAAGAGGGTGCACCTGAAAAAATGTTTGGCTCACCTCCAGGACATAATTAGGGTGACATTTCAATTTTCCTCATTTGTTAGACACACTCTTGCTACCTTAAACATCCATTCTCTGGGAGCTGAGGAGGACGAAAAGGATGTTGAATTTATGGATATGATGGGTATTGTTGCTAGTCCCCATACACAAGTCCCTTAAGAAGGCCATATCAAAAGTCATGACTGCTCCTACTTCAGCTGCAACCATCAACAACAAGATTGTTAGAAAATACCAGGTGGACTGACAGGAGTTAGAATACCAGTATGCCACCCTAATCACCAAGGTATAGTTCAGACTGCTGCTTGAGAGAGAGCAAAAGTCACTCCCTCTGCACAGCCTCCACAAAAGGAACTCCAAAAAATGGGATGCTATGGTCAAGAAAGATTATACTACAGCTTCTCTGCTCATTAGACAGGCAGTGTATAGTGCAGTACAGTACCAGAAAGCATTGTGGAACACAATTCTGGCAGTTGCTGATAGAGCAGACAGTGGTCTGGTGCAGGATTCAGTTGCCACTGTAAGATCCGCCAGTGGAAAAGTTGACTGCTTCTCAGTGGTGAAAGGGCCTCTTGTCAAGGTACTGCCTCACCCACGAGAAAAATGGAAAGTGGTGACCCATCTTAGATCTTGGGTATCTAAACACGCATATAAAGAAAGAGAAATTCAGGATAGTCATACTGAGAACAGTGATATTAACTCTGCAGTCAGGACACTGGCTGGAATCACTGGATTTGAAAGATGCCTATTCTCATATCCCAGTCAAGCCATCACACAGAAAAGTTCTCAAGTTCAAGCTAGAGAACTGTCAATACCAATTCACAGTTCTTTTTTGTAGCCTCACCTCAGCACAAAGGGTATTTGCAAAGCACTTGGCAATGGTGGCATCACACCTGGGAAGACAAAGTGTTATAGTTTTTCCCTACCTGGCCGACTGGCTAGTCTCAGAAAAACACAACATGAGACAGGGATGTTCTCTACAGACTGTAAATGCACCCTGGAATCTCTAAGATTCCTGATGAACCTGCAGAAGTTCCAGCTAGAACCAGTTCAAATACTGGACTTCATAGGAGCAGAGCTAAACACCTTACAAAGGAAAACTTTCCTTCAACAGGCCTGAGTTTCAGCTCTGATAACAACAGGTCAGCCAAGACCTGCAAGGGACTTCCTGCAATTACTAGGATACATGGTCGCATCTACTGCTGTGGTCATATGGGCCAGGTTCCAAATGAGAGATATCAAGTATAACTTAAGAAAGAATTGGTCTCAAAGGTGGGATCCACTCTCAAAACTTGTGCCAGTGGCAAAAGCACTGGTAAAGCCACTAGAGTGGTGGAAGGAAGAAAGCAACCTCGGAGAGACAATTCTCTTCCTTCATCAATCACCAACAAGTATCCTTACCACAGATGTCTCAGTCTGGGGGTGACGTGCCCACCTACAGGACCTCACAGTGAGAGACACATGGAGCCCACAGGAGTGACTGGAACATATCCTGGATCTCAGGACAGTGCTGCTAATGAAGCAGTTTTTTTCCTCTTCCCAGCTACTAGATCAGCCTGTCCAAATCAGAACAGACAACACCACAACAAATGCATTACATAAACAAGCAGGGAGGGACAAGATCCTCAAAACTGTGTACAGAAGCAATGAGGATCTGGGACCTGGCATATACCTTAGAAGTAGACATTCATGTGGTATGCTTGCCAGGCAAAGACAACTTTCTGGCAGATGCATTAAGCAGGATCAGTCAGGGAAATAAACTAATGGGCTTTGAACAGATAAGTTATGGTCACAGTGTTCAGAAGGCTGGGCACTCCTGAGATAGATCTGTTTGCTTCTTGGAAAAGCAATCAGCTTAGACACTTTTATTGCAGACCACCAACCAGAAGGACAGTCCCAAAGGACACTCTAGTCTTGGACTTGAGAGGGGAGTTCCTGTATGCCTTCCCTCTACATCCACTCATCCAGAAAGTTTTCTTGAAACTGAGGTGGGAATCTACAACAATGATCCTAATAGCTATAGACTGGGCCAGACAGACCTGGTATTCAATTCTGCTGATCCTATCCAGCAGACCTCCAATCAGCCTGCCACTAAGTCACAATCTGCTACCCATATCCCAGGGCAGGATAGCATTCCCAAACCTCAAAACACTATGCTTGAGACCATGGTTCTTGAGGAGCTACAATACTCTGGTTTAAATCTCTTAGAGGAAGTTTAGAAGGTTCTTACAGTTTCAAAGAAACCAGCAACCAGGAAAACATACTCTTCTAAATGGAAGAGATTTTCTTACAGTTGTACCCCCGCCAAAAAAAATAATCCCAATAGAGGTAGGATTTCCTATAGTGTTGGAATACTTGGTACACCTGTAGTCACTAGGCTGAAGGCCATCAACACTGAAGCTGCACTTAGCAGCAGTGTCAGGAGGCAAGGGAAAATCACTGGCCTCTCAAGCAATTTTCAAAAGGTTGTTTGAAAGCCTCAGTCATTTGTACCCACCAGTAAGGGATCCAATCCCACCATGGAATCTCAGTGTCTGTTTGCTCAGCTTATGAAGACTGCATTGGAGCCAATGGATACTGCTGACTTAAAGTATGTCACATGGACAACCATATTTCTGATTGATATGACCTCTGCTAGGAGAGTGAGTGAGCCGCAAGCCCACTGCACAGAGCTAAATTATATAATGTTCCACAGGGTTAAGGTAATCCTTAGAATTACTAGGAAATTCCCAACTAAGGTGGTCTCTGAATGCCACCTGAAGTAGTCATTATCACTTCCTGTGCTTTACCCAGAACATTCCAGTCCAGGTGAACAAAAATTGCACAGCCTTGACTTGAAACAGGTTCTGAGCATCTATATGGAGTGGACAAAAGATGTCAGATCTGAAAACACTCAGCTTTTTGTTACCTATGGTGAGGTTGGCAAATGTAAACCAGCTTCCAAAAGGTCTATCTCTAGCTGGATTGTTTCTTGCATTCAGTTCTGCTATGAAAAAAGTAGAGGAAATGCCACCTAGTTGTTTAAGTGTGCATTGTACAAGGGGGACATCTGCCTGTGTGGCATCCTCACAGAGCATCCTTCCATTACATATTTGCAAACCAGCTACCTGGAAAACAGTACACACATTCACAAAGCACTGTTGCTTGGACATACAGTCCAGAAGGGATGCAGGCGTTGGAACTGCTGTATTGCAGAATCTTTTTCTAAAGTAGGTTCAGGACTCACCATCTCAAGGTAATGCTGCATAGTTTGCAGAGTGAAACCATAAGTGAGGGATACCTTGGGTTAGAAGAAACAAAGTACTCACTGTAGTAATGTTGTTTCTTCTCAGGGATCCCTCACTATGGTTTCACTCTACCAACCTTCCTCCCATTCCAGAACATGAAAATAGAGGGCTTAATTTTTAGTGGGATGCGACAGATGCAAGGGACTTGAGTCGAAGGTGTTTGACACAAGTTGTGATTTGTGTCCAACTTGCATCAAATGGTATTTTCCAATGTGGCCTGCATCTGTTCCAGACACAGCTGTGTCGAAGCCCACTTGTGCCAGGGTTGTGTTCAACAAACTAGTAAGGCAGGGTGCAAGTGGGCTTGCACCATGTTGGGGCTGCCACATCCTCTTTTTCTGTATTTCCAAAGCCCCACCATGGACGCAGTAGGGGGCACCACTTAATCCAGCCAGGAGGTGGTCTAAGTGGTTGTGCCACTAGATGGGAGAGGTCACTGGACAGTGGGGAGCAGTACCAGCAGGGGTGTAGCCATGGGGGTTGTCAGGGCACAGCTGTCCGGTCCAATGAAATTGTGCATGTAGATGATACCACCATTTCCCTAGTAGTGTAGTCACCCCTATACCCGCTGGTCATGATTAAGCAGTGGTGATATAGTGGAACCACTCCATGATCCCACAGCACAGTCCTCCTCACCACCACAGCCAGCCACAGACTGCATTTGCAAGGGCTAGGAACTGTACACTGTATACTATACAGTGTACAGCACGTGCCATATGCATTTTGCGGCTGGCCATGGTGGTTTTAGGAGGGCTGTGCCAGTCAGAGAAGTGGGTCAGGATGGGGGGGAGTGAGTGGGGTGGTTAGGCAGTGCCTGTCAGGGTGGTGAGGATGGGGGGCCACTAGACCACCAGGGAGCATTACCGGGCATGGTGTTTTCCTTTTTTGCTGGGAGATTGGGGATCACGTGGGGGGAGGTGGCAACATCCTACTGGCACACGGTTGCCCAGGAAATTGTGGCAGTGCCCTATAGGGACAAGACAACCTGTGCCACAACTCTGTGGGTCCTGACCCATTTGTGTCTAGGTTCTGGGCTTGGTGCTCCTTAGGGCACCTCAGCTGCCCCCTGCCCACTTGTCTGGAGCTGTGTCCCGTCCCTACACCACAGACTCTGACTGCGCCCCTCTTACTGGTGCAGGGCCACTTTTTGCAGCTATTCCAGAATGTTTGCCACTTGTGAAAACCTTCTGAAATAGCAGCTTTTGCATGTGCCACAACTGCATTGGATGCAGTCTGCTGTTCTGCCGTAAGCTGCATCTGACACAGGTGTCTTTGAAAATCGATCCCAGGTTCTCATAATAATCAGTGAGTTTTGCTTAGTCTGTTTGAGCATTACTATTGCAGCTCTTCTCTACAATTGTAAGTTGTGTTTTCTGCATTTTATATTTACATGCCTGCTTAAATTTAATGTTTTTCAAAAATGTGAAATTTGTATTAAAGTTTTGGTAACCTTTTAGCTAGACTCACTCACTAGCCACCATTCCACTCTGGCTATAGAAACAAATCTGGTATTGCCAGGTTGGAAGGTGGCTGCAGTTTCTCAAACTCCTATTCTAAATTCTCAGCTGTGTTCTTAGAACAGGGTCTGTCTTTGGGGCATCTGTCTCTGTGGAGACTGCTGCATAGAGTGAAACCATAGTGAGGAATCCCTGAGAAGAAACAATATTACTACAGCAGGCAATTTTTTTCCTACCTTCCAGGTACTCATTGCAGCCGACTGATAATTTTTACGTGTTGCCTCCTCAGAAGACAAGGGATTATAATTTGCCCCCTGTGAGGCCATCAGAACGATCCCTTCCACTTCCTACATTGCTTGCCATGCACCTGAACTCTGACATTTTGTGATCTATGCACATGGAGAGCATGGGGCATGTCCCATACAAGTCTATGTATAAGGACATGTTTGTACTTCCTTTTTTAGAGATTTACATATGTTTCTTCTACACATGAAGGCCAACATTTAACTAACAAGGACCTTGTTAATGGAATCATAATCAATAACTGGAATACATTTCTGATACTGTTTCTGGTTCTGCATCTAACTCCAGCAGTTGCATTCCAGGCATTTAGCGTTGGGTCTACTTCTCCACTACTCCCACTCCAGGTTGTAATTAATGGAAAGAAGAATAAATAGTACTCCACCACATGTCCAGTGAGTCTATCCAGCCCAAGGTGCCGTAAAGGCTACCATGCCCCATGTTGCTCTGTATTTGCTGCCACCGCTGACCTCCCAGCCTTCACCCCATTCATTACCAGACTCAGCCCCCCCACCCTCATGCCCTCTGCCATCAGCAAGTTGCCTGGTGGCCAGCAACTAGTAATTCTGAGTCTCCAGCCTGTTCCATAAGTGATTCCAAAAGTATTTGCATGCTCTAGTAGAACCCAGAGGGGTGAAACTAGAGGTGTCTAACCCCAGTAGCAGACATCGGATACAAGAAAGTTGCACACCAATGGGACAAAATAATGGCTGACACTATGAACTTCATCAGTTTGTCATTTATTCTCCAGTTGCTCAAAAAGAGAGCCATAGCCAGGCACACAAGTGAAGCATATACCCCAGCGCTTCACCTTCAGACAAGATTTTGGTACCTGCCCAGACCCTATGTCTCCCTCCATTCCATCTTGAATAGCCAGCCTTCATTGCCCCAATGAGTCTCAAGAGACCCAGACTGACCTGAAAGCAACTTGAGAAGATTCCAACTAATCAGCAATAATCAGCCATGGTCAGCTGGAACAAAATCCCCTATAACAAACTACCGGAGATGCTCTCTATGTGAGGCATCTCTGGTGGTTGGTATACAGGGGTTTTTCCTGTCAGCCAGTCCATCCACTGAGCAGAGGTCGGGGGTTGAAGCAGCTATGTATGGGACTCAGTTGCAGTAAGCAGGTTTGGAGTTGGGGACCTTTTTTTTTTTTAAACTGTTTTTTTGTGTACTTTTCAGTACACAATTATATTTATAGAATGACTTCTGTGATGTTCATAATGTCCATACTGCTCTCATAAGATGATATCTAATCCAAAGCAATATACACAAATTATGTATTAGAATTCATCACAGTATAGTTAAAGTCTTTAGAGTAGGGTTTTGGAGTAAGTGAGGGAAGTTAGATAATACCGTAACAAACTGTATTGAGTATATAGCCAAATCGAAGTTGAGAAAGAAATAAAAACTTAAGTTAGCTAGAATTAAATGCTTTTAACCCTATCTAGTTGTGGCCTTTCTTTGGGAGGGTGGACCAGGTTGGAGGACTCAGTTTGGTCAGGTGGGTGGGGTGGCAGGTGGCACTACTGGAGCAGCACTGGTAGGGCTTACTGATCACTGAAAGAAGAGAAATTCAGATCATTCTGAAGTTAAAGATGAAGATTTTTTTGAGTACCCTCAACTACACAAAGGTGCGGATGGGTCTGACTCGATGAAGCAAAACAGTGCAGGACTAGTTGGGTACCATCCTGTAAAAGTGAGACTTCTTGACTTCGACCACTTAACCCTAATTTACTATTACCATTAAAGCTTTGCTAGTCCAAGCAGGTAAAGTAGTAGGAGCCACAAAAGAGGGTAAGGGGAGGATTTTGTTTTCTTTTATTACTTGAAGAATGTTTGGTGGGGGTAGGATTTGCTAGGAGCTTGACGTGGAATTTGACATTCTGATTCTGACTCCAATTCTGATTGGAACTGGATGCCAGGTATGGCTTGACGCCAACAAGAATGGCAGCCTTAAAGTTAGAGCTCCTGCTCTAAATCTGGATTATACCTGGTCACAGCTAATCCACAAGTTTTGATTCAGCATCCGTGGACAAATACTGAACATACCGGTACGGAGGTGATTTTTCTTGTCGAGGAGGCTGCTCCAACCCCCTCCACTCCTGCATTTTCACCACGAGGTTGGGGTCTTCCACAGAGCACAGATCTCTGCAATGGAGTCGGTGGCCCCTCTGGGGGTAGACTGGAATCAGCAAGAAATGTGAGGCATGTTCACTTAGTTGATGCAACTGGGGAATCTAGAGCTAGCTGCCCAGCACAATGCGGCAGATATAATATCTCTCTCGCAGAGAACTAATGTGATTGAACAAAGATTGGCTGACATAGAGGATTTAATGCACCATATGGACAGCCACATGAGGGATCAACAGATAATGATCCAGCTGCCGTGGCAGCACAGCGAGGATTTGGAGAATCGCAGCCGCCAGAATAACCTACATTTTGTGGGTTTTCCAGAGGGCTGCAAGGGCAGATGCTATCTCTTTCCTGCAAATGGAATTACCAGCCATCCTAGGCCACCAGGTGGGAGATCCTCTGGAGATAGACTCGGCCCATCATTCTCTGGGGCCATGGACAACACCGGGGGCCTCCTGCACCCCATCCTAGCCCAGTTCCTACATTTCAGAGACCGGGAGATGATCATCTTGGCTGCCAGAGACAAGCAGCAGTTGAGCTTGAGGGGGCAATGGGTCCAGATCTTCATGGATTTCTCTGAAGAACTCTGCACCAGATGGTAGGCCTTTACCACTGTGAGGAGGGCCAGTGCAGACCTGGGACTGGAGTACTCACTGAGGTACGCTGCCATCGTGCGCATCATGATCAACTGGTCTCTGTGCTCCTTTGACACACTGGAGACTGTGGAATCTTTCCTGGCATCATATGCCCCACAGCTGAACTGGGGCAAATACAGGGAGTACAGTAGGGCGGCCAAAGTACAAACCCTTCTAACACAAATAGTTGCTCAGATCAGGGAGCATAGAACCGTGCAGATCTCCTGCAACCAAATCCACCCCAGAGAGCCCAATCAATGATCCCAGACCCATGGACACAGGCACTGAAGGGTCAGTGCTGGAACTGCAGGAAAAATGCAGAGGAGGGGAAACACCTTGATAAATCCCTGAGACTCCACTCCCGGAGCCACAGTGCAATCCAGGACTCAAAGGCTTCTTCCAAGACTCCAGATTCACCTCCAGAAAACAACTGATTTGAAGTGTTGCAGGACTTACTGGACAATGACTCTCCACAGCAGTGGCCACCGACAGCCCAGGCCAAATCTGTCCCCATTGAGCAGCTCCTCCCAGATAAGCTCAGCTCTTGGGCTGGGGAAGTTGCTGACATTGCGTCACTTGGCCTAGAACAGACTGTCATGCCGGAGCTTCCAATGGAGATGGGCCCCTTTCCACTCCCACTAGACCCACAGGACTCGTCTAGATGACTAAAACCAGCGATGGCTGTGGACTAAATTGTTTACATGGAGGCACCTTTGTCCCATGGGACTGACCTCCTGCTGATGGATGGTAAGGTCCAATGGGGGGGTTGTTTACAGATGCCCCTACCTGAGTTTTCAGGCTCCCCCTCCCCCCCGGTATTCTCCTATCATTTCAAACTGTGTTTGCTATAGTGTATGGGAAGTATTGTGCTCCTGTTTAAAATTTATGGTAGGCTGTATTTTGCATGATTAAGCCCTCTGTTGAGGTCACCTTACGCAGTTTTAGGTCGCTGTGTGTTGAAGATTTGCCCAGTGCATGGCCTAAAAGTTGATCAATTTACTTGCAGCCAGCCGTGGTTTGTTCAGTGGAGAGAGGGGGATATCCTGGTGGTTAATATGCATTGTGAAATAGGGCTCATTCCCCCTAGTGTTAGGCACAGCACAAATAGGCTTAGTTCCAGAAAGCATGGCAAGTTTACATTTAAAAGTATATGTTAGCAATGCCCAGAACTCTGGCCTATGAGAACACTACTCTATGTTTACCTGTGTGGGGAGGTTTCTGTGTTTGAGTTTACAGCCGGAGTATGGTCCATGATACCCTCCATATGACAGAATAAAGCAACTAGCCCACAGGACCTAACTGTGGCATTCCGGATTTGCCTGATCATGGCCCCCCATAAGGACTGAACCTGGGTCCTTGCTGGTCACAGCTCTCTAACGGATATGCTCATCATGTGGAGGCCTGCCATATGCAAAAGGTCTTCATGGGGCAGGGACTTTGGATAATTTGTACCCTAGTTCTCAGAGGGAAAGTTCACCGGGGTACAGGATACCTGCTGAGGTGGGCGGACCTAGGAACTCAGGGGGTCAGATTGCCCCCTCCACCACTGACATGTATAATATCCCCTCACAATACCACTTGCTACTAAGAAGCAGACAAATCCTGGAGGTAATACTGTGAGCTATGGGGGAGGGGTTTTACAGATAGGGCCCAGGCACAATAGGTGTCTGAAATTATTAATGCCTGTATGGCATAACTCCCCTGGCAGGCGGAGTCTCATAGGTAACTCCAATGCAGGCCACCTTTAAACTTGCTCAGCCACTGTGCATGCCTAACGTCTCACCCAACCATTTGGATTAGTGTGACATAGGTTCCAAGGGGTAGAGGATCGCTGAGGTGGGCCTTCTGTTTGACCCTAGCTCTAGTTAGGTCACTTCAGCGGTACACCCCCAGCAACAGTAGCTGACATCTGGGCTACAGGTTAACTGACGGACCAAGTGACTGCTGATCATGGTTGTGGTAGGGGGTGTTTAAGGTTCTATATGATAATAGCAATCACCTTTCTGCGATCATTATTACCATGAGTGCATTATTGCCGAAAAAAAATTTAGCAATAAGCTCTTAAAGGCGACCAGGATAACTGTGTATGCGGGGGGGGGGGGCTTTGCCCCCACACCCCCTTATATAAAGATTCTCAACTACAGAGGGATGCATGTTGGGGAGGGAGGCACAGTCTGGTTTAAAAAAAAAGAGTAAGTCCCACAGCTGCGAGACTTAGCAAAATATTACCTGCCCCAAGTCCGGAACCCTGGACTTGCTCCGTTGGAGCCAATCACCCTACCCACCACACCACATGGTTGGTTCGGTGGAGCAGGCACACTAGAGGGTTACAACCCTCTTGACTTTCGCCATCACAACTGTAGCCATCCCGGTAGGGCCGCCCATGATGATAGCACCCTCACATGGATCACCGTTTTGATGGTCACCCATATGTATTCGCCATTATCATGGGATACCGGTGTTTAATGTTTCAAAGGTTCAATACTAGTTTCATACTTTGTTGTTTGTACTGTTAAGTTCTTCTAAGGCTAAACACAAATTGTTGTTTTTATGGCAATCTGATAAGGGGTGGGAGGGGCATAGGGGATTGGGGGTATGGTTACAGGGGGAAAGGCTTCTTCCAGCTCTAAGAAGAGCAACCAAGGTTGGAATACTGAGCCCAGGCCTGTTCGTTATTTGGTCCAACGGAGCTGCTATGGAAATTAACATGGTTTCTTGGAATGTAAGAGGGCTCAACTCACAAATTAAGAGAAAGAAAGTATTGTTGCAGCTCAAGAGACTGAGCCCCCGGATTGTATTCCTTCAAGAAATCAAATTATCCACTGGGGAAGCCAAGAAACTCAGACAAGGATGGGTGGGAGAGGAGACACACAGCGCAGGACCCTTACACAAGCATGGTGTCTCCATCCTGTTACATAAGGATCTGGGTTGGAAGGTGGCATGACACAAGAAGGACAAGGAAGTCTGGTGGATCCTAGCAGAGATGGAGACCCCCTGAGGGATTTATCATCCTCCTTAATGTGTACGCCCCCAACCACGACTGCCCACAGTTCTTCCATGACCTGAATCAGACAATAGCAGAGTTTAACAC
Organism: Neoceratodus forsteri; assembly: GCA_016271365.2. Taxonomy (NCBI): domain Eukaryota; kingdom Metazoa; phylum Chordata; order Ceratodontiformes; family Ceratodontidae; genus Neoceratodus; species Neoceratodus forsteri. The sequence continues at coordinate 520,185,595 of CM028137.1, forward strand.
TAGTAAGTACCCAGTCCTAGAGGGGGGGATTTCAATCTTACCTTTGACCACACTATGGAGAGGAGCAGGGGTTCATCTGAACTGCATAGGCAAGTGGCCAGAGCTGAGATTTATGGCCAAACACTCCCTGCTTGACACCTGGTGTACCAGACACCCGGGGACGAGAGATTACATATGCTTCTCCATCACACATGGGTCCTCTAGCAGGATTGATTTGTGGTTGATTTTGAGCTCCTCTTATGATATGGTGACCAGGGTTGACACATGCAATAGCCATCTCAGACCATGCACCACTCGAGCTGAGATAAATTGGGGCCCAGAACAACCCCAGCTGACCACATGGTGCCTGACTGCCCTACTACTAGAGGACCCACAGTTCCAGAAACAGTTCCAGAAATGGCTAGTTCCAGAAATTTCAGAGTATTAAGGCAATAATGACAATGGGGAAATTCTGGACTCCACCCTATGAGAGGCATTTAAGGCCACCATTAGGGACAAGATCATTGTCTATGTCATGGCTAGAAGAAAATGCAGAGAGGTGGAGCAGGCTACCCTTGAGCAAAACCTGGCCAATCTAGAAGTGCAGTATAAATCCCATGCACCTGATGATCCACACCGCACCCTTATAGCACAGCTGTCTAGTGCCAGGTTCCAACTCAATGGCCATCTAACCAAGCCAGCTGAGTTCAACCTTAGATGGATGTGACATGCATACTGGGATGGAGGAGAAAAGGCCAGCAAACATTTGGCCTACCACCTCAAGACCAGAAAGGTAGCTAGGATGATCCAAGGCTTGAAGGATGGGAGAGTGGGTACAGACCAACACCCATAAGGGGATTAATAGGGTCATGGCTCAGTTTATCACGTGCCTTTATTCTTCCCCATCTCCACTAGATACCCGCACATCCGGGGCATTTCTGGCAGAACTTCCCATTCCTCGCATTACCACTCCCATGGCAACCCCCTGGATAATTCCTTGACTGAGGTGGAGATTTCAAAAGCTATTAAATCTATGAACTCCCATAAATCCCTGGGGAAGGATGGACTCCCCATAGACTTTTACCAGGTGCCAGGGGCCAACTTAGCAGGTTACTTACTAAGGGCCTATAGTGTTTCTCTAGATAAAGGGACTCTTCCCCCAAACAAGAGAAGCCATGATAATGGTACTTCCCAAAAAAAAGCAAGGACCCTTTTTGTACCTATTAGCGCCATATGGCAATAGAACCACCCATTGCTTAACCTGACCCAAAATGGCGGCATCAGATGAAATGAGTTAAACCCCTGTAGCTAGTGTTCTATCTCCCTCATTAATGCCGATGTCAAGATTTTTGCCAAGGTCTAGGTTGGTTGCCAGGAAAAGCTTCTCCCAGGCTTAGTCTACCCAGCATAAAACAGATTTTTCAAAGGGCGGTTAGGGTCGGATCATCACACTGATGCAAGAGGTGCAGTCCTGCCATACTCCCATGGTAGCTGTAGCAGTGGACTTCGAGAAAGCCTTTGACTTGTTTGAATGGTCCTACTTGATGCACGCCTTGGAGATAATGGGCATTGGCCCAGGTTTTAGGGCTGGGGTAAGACTCCTCTATTCTTCCCTGATGGCCTCGGTACTCACCAACAGAATTATGTCCCTGGCCTTTAGTCTACATAAAGATACGAGGAAGGGTTGCCCTCTGGCCCCTCTGTTGTTCATCCTAGCTATAGAGCCTCGGCCGTAGTGATACAACAATCTAGAGGCATACCAGAAATAAGAGTGGGAGGCTCTACCCTCAAAACCTTCCTATATGCTGACGTCCTCCTAGTCACCATGGCCTATACACTCCAGATCATCTAAACTGTCCTGAACACCCTAGCCAGGTTCACAGAGGCATCTGGGTTATGGGTGAATCAGGCAAAAACTGAGGTCTTGCCCCTAAACAAGGTCTGTTCAGGACAAGCTGCCACCGCACAGGGCCTGAAATGGTCACCTGAGGGCATCAAATACCTGGAAATTACTTTCCACCCCAACGTTCCAAAACTGGCTGCTACCAACTTTACCAATCTCCTCAAGGTAATAAGGAGTGACCTAGACCAATGAAAACTCTTGAAATTATCCTTGGCAGGGAAAATAGACTTGGTCAAACTAATGATTGCACCCATAGTATTATATCTCCTAGCGCACCTCTCAATCGATATTCCCCCCAAGTGGCTTCAGAAAAGTGATTCCCTGGTAGGGTAGCTTTTTATGGGAGCAGACAAAAGCTGTGTCAACACTGGAGCAAGAGTGGGTGGGGATTACCTTGGTTTTAGGGGTATCATATGGCTTTCAATACAGCACAAACAGTAAAATGGTTTCTACCAACTGGGAACACTTCTCCAACCTGGGTTCCTCTTGAAGCTTCATGGGTTGGGTCTCCCTCTCCAACCAGCCTGTTATACTCCAGCAAAAGACTTCCAGGTGCCCCAGCACCACCCATTGCATTATCCATAAAATATTGGAAAAAAGTACACTCGCTTCTGCACTCCACCACTACCACTTGGGCTTCCATGCCTCTGTTGAACAAGCCATTAATTATGTTGGGCAAGGCTGCTATCCACTGGTGTATTTGGGAAACTCAGGGTATCAAGTTAGTGCTTGACTTGTTGGTACCTGGTACTAATATGACTGATACATTTGAGTCCCTGAGAGGGAGGTACCGACTCCCCTTCAATCACTTCTGGAGATATCTGCAAATCAGGGATGCCATTACAAGACCTGTACCTCCAACGCCCTCATTGGGTCCCTCCCCAGGCCCTTCCCCACTGAGCTTGTGGATGAAACTGGAAAAAGGCCGGGGATATCGGATTTATATAGCACTCTGGGAGGCTATCCCAGATCCAACTCTCCCTGCCAAAGCACAATGAGAACATAGAAACATAGAAGTTGACAGCAGATAAGGGCCACAAGGCCCATCCAGTCTGCCCATTTCTTTTTCTACCTTATAAATGTGCCATTGGCCTTTGCTTTGTCAAAGGCCTATCTATTCATACTCATCTGTATTGCTCCCTTTTGCCTATCCCATGCCTGTTTGAAGCCCTGCACTGTATTCATATCCACCACTTCCTGAGGTAGGCCATTCTATGCATCCACCACCCTTTCTGTGAAAAATAACTTTCTCACATTACCCTTTAATCAGCCTCCCTCTAATCTCATGCTGTGTCCTCTTGTCCTGCTATTTTTCTTACATTGAAACATGTTAGACTCTTTCACCTCGTTAATGCCTTTAAGGTGTTTGAATGTTTCAATCATATCACCTCTCTCCCTCCTTTGATCTAGGGTATACATATTGAGTTCCGTTAATCTGTCCTTATATGATTTCTGATGCAGTCCCTGCACCATTTTGGTTGCCCTTCTTTGGACTGCCTCAATTTGGTTAATGTCCTTGTGAAGGTGTAGCCTCCAGTACTGTACGCAGTACTCCAGATGGGGCCTAACCAGTGTCTTGCAAAGAGGGATTATTACCTCCCTCTTCCAACTTGTGATACCCCTACTAATACACCTTAACATCCCCCTAGCCTTACCTACTGCTTTAGTGGTCTGCTTGGATGATTTCAGGTCATTGGTGATGATGATGCCCAAGTCTCTTTCTTCACTTGTGACTGCCAGCAACTCCCCTCCCAGCCTATAGGTGGCTTTAGGGTTCTTCTTCCCTATGTGCATGATCTTGCACTTCTCTGCATTAAGCCCCAGTTGCCACTCTTCTGACCATTTTGCTAGTTTATCCAGATCTCTTCTCATTCTGCCTACCCTATCTGGATCATCTACTCTGTTGCAGTTCTTGGTGTCATCTGCAAACAGACAAACCTTACCATCCAGTCCATCTGCAATGTCACTGATGAAGATATTGAAGAGCACTGGCCCCAGGACTGATACCTGAGGTACCCCACTTCTGACTTGCATCTCTTCTGACTGTATACCATTTACCACTCTGTTTTATGCCAACCAACCAGTTTGCTACCCAGTTGATCAACTTCTGACCCACCTCGAGGTTACCCAGCTTATTAATGAATCTTCTATGTGGAACAGTATCGAAAGTTTTGCTGAAGTCAAGGTAGGCGACATCAACTGCACCACCTTAGTCCACCACTCTGGTTACCCAGTCAAAGAAATCTATGAGATTAGTTTGACATGACCTTCCTTTTGTAAACCATGCTGTCTTGGATCCTGTGCTCCTATGTATTCCAGGTGTTGTACTATCCTTTCCTTAAGGAGTGCCTCCATAATCTTGCCCACCACTGAGGTAAGACTGACTGATCTGTAGTTCCTTGCATCCTCCCTGCTACCACTCTTGTAGAGTGGGATCACATGAGCCCTTCTCCAGTCTTTTGGGACCTCTCCTGTGTTCAGAGACTCACTAAACAGTTCTGATAATGGCTCTGCTAATTCCACCTTTACCTCCTTTAGTACCCTGGGATGCATGCCATCAGGTCCCATTGCCTTGTCCACCCTGAGCTTATCCAGCTCTTGTAAGACCCTTTTTTTGTGAAGGGACTAGAGCTCACCTCCCTCCCCCTGTGTCCATGGTGCTGAGCTGTGGAAACTACCGTACCTTCTCTTCAGTAAATACTGAGAAGAAGTATCTATTTAGGATAGCTGCTTTTACATGGTCCTCCTCCTCACACACACCCTTATCTCCTTTGATCTTAGCAATACCCCCTATGGACTTTCTCCTTTCACTAATGTATCTATATAAAGTCGTGTCACCTTCTTTTACTGTCTGTGCTAGTGTTTCTTCGGTTTGGGCTTTTGTTTGCCTTACTGCCTTCCCTGCTTTCCTTAGGGAAGTTTAGTATGCCTCCCTATCTTCATCCCACTGTGTTCCTTTATATTTCTTGAAGGCCAGTCTGTTGGCTTTGACCTTTTCTGATACTGTTTTTGAGAACCCAAGTGGAACAGGAGATGGGCATCCACATCTCTGAGTAACAGTGGGCTCAGTGCTGGTCCAGGATACACCATGCCTGTAGAGACGGCAGAGCACATCTGATCATGAACAAACCCCTGCCAATGTGGTACTACACCCTGGCCAAGCTCAAGATGTTAAGCCTCCTCCATGCTGACATGTGCTGGCACTGTGGTCAGGTAGGGGCTCATCTCTACCATGTTGTATGGACATGTACAATGATCCAACCCTTTTGGAGTGCAGTCATGAGCATGTGTAGAGACATGACAATGCAGGTGACTATAGACACCCCCTTACTTCTGCTGGGCTGTTCACCTGAGGCCCTTCCCAAGCACAACCCAGGGGCCCAGTGGGTTACAGTAGTCAGCATGGTGGCAAAATGCCTACTTCTGATGCAATGGTGGTCCACTGAGTGCCCCTCCCTGAGTGAATTGCTGCTGTCCATGGCACAGGTGGCTTCCTATGAAAGGTTGTCCAACTTTGTTGCAGGTACTATGACCAGGTTTGACCTTTGCTGGAAACCTTTCCTGGAGTTAGGGTACTACCTCAATAATCAAAGGGATTCACACTGAAACAAGAGAGCTCCAAAGGGCTGACCACCTCAACCTGGAACTCACTCACCCCTACCATGTACTTGAAGTATTGCTGCTTGTTTATAACCAATTGCCTTATTGTATATAGTTATGGTTATCACCGAAGAGTTATCCGGTAGCCACCACACATGGTGACAGTCTGTACTGCAGGTCCTAGGGTAGTATCATCCACCAGTCCCTGCAGCTACTCTGGCCCACAAAGTACGTATAATACATGCTATCTAGTTAGCCATCAACACACCTCTTGGGAGATATTAATAAAGTTTAAGGGCTAAGTGGTATTCACTGACAGTACATTGTATCAGACTGTCGAATGTCTATTCTCCTGTATTATGTTGAGCTGGCCTGGCCGCTCTTATTCAGTCTCCTATTCCATGTATGCTCCATGCTGTATGTTTATGTGTTTTGTTTTGTATTGTCTCAGTAAAATTTTCAACTTTAAAAAGGAATTGGAATTTCAAAAAAATCTGATTGATCCACAAGGAACAGATTCTGCCAAATCTGATCACCCCTAAAACAGTATATACTGATATTCCTCCTCATACCATCTTGACATTGTGAGCTCACTTAATGTAACATCACAAGTGACCAATCTTGCAGTGATTGGCTCTTCTTGGTCAGTTGTGATGCCACAGACCATTTGGTCATAGGCCTGATGGCATAGGAGGAGGAGGAATAGAGCTAGTTGTGTCAGTTTCCAGGTTCAGCATTGTTTCACACATTACTCCAAATATTGGTGAGTAGAAACATTTTTAATTAGCAAAAGAAAAACTGTATGCCTGTTCTGGCCCAGGAACTGCCTCCTACCCCCATGCAACATCTACACTGCCCCTGGAATGGCCATACACCCTCAGTAGAACTCCAGTTCTTCTATTAGAACACTGTACTATCACCAATTGAAGCACTCCTGTCCCTGAAACAGCCTTCCACCCTCCACGGAACTCCTACAGTGCCCCGAGAATGGCCTGCTTGCTATCACATGCTATGTTTACATGTCCTCATCTTTCGATGAATGAGGATCAAAGACTGTGGACCCAATTCCAGCACTATTCAGTTTACATAGTATGCTGGGTTAGGTCCGTGAGACACGCTTCGGTTTATATGCATGTCCACACCTGTATAGGTAGTGCAAGTAGTCGTGTGCGCATGTGCTCTTTTCTTATAGTTATTTTCCAGGAAGTATACACACATGCTTAAGCATAAATTGCTAATGTACATGCATTCATAATCAGTCCATTCCACCTTAAGAGTTTACATGAAGCTGATAAATGCATTGGTTAGCATCAATTCTTTTGAACCACGTGCTCACAACTGGAATGAAAAAATGCCCAGATCACTGGACCAATTGAGTTTACGTTGTTTATTTCTTCGACGATCATGGCATCGATTCCCACGAATTGGGAGATGCAACTGGCTTGGAGAGCTCATGTAAATGAGGTAACAGATATTCCAACCCTGCCTCTGGAATGGCCCTCACCCCCACTCTTCACTGAATGACCACCCTGGCCAGGAATTGTCTCCTCTACCCTTGGCCACTGACAGCCCCCCCACCTTTCTGCCACTACTGGAACACCCCACTAACCTGACTGCACAGCTAGAACACACCACTGACATACCTGCTCAGCTGGAATTGTACCAAAATGCCCTCCCCTTCCCTACTAGACCCTTGACCCCTTCACCTACTTACTTGCCCATGACAGAACCCCTCCTTACCTGCCATCCACACCTGGAACACTCCACAACCTACCAGATCAAGCTGGAGCATTCCACTGGCATACCTGCCTCAGCAGGAGAGATACTACAATGGCCTTCCCTGCCATTGGTCCCATCAGGCCCCCCATCTAGCTGTTCTTATCTGAAACATTCCCAATCCACCATAACCCGCATTCAGAGCATTTCCCTAGACATACCTATATGGTACTTCTGGAAAAACCCCCAACCGTCTTGCCTCAGTGGAAACAGCCCCCAACCTACCTGCCCCAGCCAGAACACCCCAACCTGCCCTATAAATGACTTTCCAGCCCTATTGGAAGCTCACCCTGCCCCCAGAATGGCATTTGCCACCCATATATGCCCACTTTACGCACAGAAGGTCCTTCCTCCCACATGGCATGCCGGTTGTGCCCCCAACATGGCCACCCATACCAGTGGAATGGTCTTCTCTACTAGCAGAATGACCACCCTGCTCAGAATGACCTCACCTACCCCCATGAAACTCCCACCATGCACCCATAATGGACTTCTTCCTGTATGAAACACCCACCCTGCTTTTGGAGCTGCCTCCTTCCCCAAGGAACACCCATTCTGTCCTTCAACAAGGGAATGGCCATCTTGTCTCCAGAATGGCCTTTTCCAAAACAGAATGTACAACATGATGGGCATAATGCCACCTTAGAGCCAAAATGCCCACACTGAGGGGTTGAGACGGATGCTAGGACCAGAAAGGCTACCCTATAAAGCAGAATGCCCACTCTTGGGGCTGAAATGTAATCCTTTGGGCAAGCATTCCCACCCTGAGGGCAGGAATGGCTGCCCATAGGCTGGAATGGCCAACTTGAGGGTGAGGGTGGAATAGTCACCCTGAGGTATCGTTCCAGAATTCATACATCCCATTTCTGCCCTCAGGGTGGCCATTCTGACAAGTGGGTGGCCATTTGACCCCTTTAGACTTGCCATTCCAAACCTTATCAAGGCCCTTTATGCTCTCAAAATGGCCATTTAGGTTAGTGTATGGCCATCTAGACCCTCCTGGTGGGCAGTCCAGCCCAAAGGGTGCTCATTTTGTCCAGGGGTGCTTATGCTATCTGGTAGGTGGCTATTTTGGCCCTCAGAATGGCCATTCTGGCCAATGATTGACCATTCTGGCACTCATGGTGGCTATTCCAGCCCTCAAAGTGAGCATTCTGACCCCCAGATTGTACATTCTGCCTCACAAAGTAGCCACTGCATCATCAAGGTAGCAATTCTACCCAAAGGGTTGACAACATTGAAATATAGGTGTCCTTTCCTAGGTAAGGGATTTTGTCCTTCAGTATGGCCTTTCCGAGACCATTACAAAAAGCTTAGGCACACACAAAAAATCTGGTACTTTCCAAATTATGAAAATAATTTATTTATCTTCTTATGTTTAGGAACGGAGACCCCACCCCCACCACAGAACTGATGTTTTACTCCCTCAACATAGAGCTTTCCCTTAGGATCGTGAAAGGGGTATATTAGATTTTCTTCAGAGCTTATCTCTGTTTTGCATGTGCTTTTGTTACAATGATGCTTTTAACTTGCAGTTTTGTAACCACCCAGTCCCTGGGGTTACTAGAATCCTATCAGTATTATTGTTAGGAAAGTAGCAGGCAGCTGGTAGGGAGCTCATTAGGGGCACCTTACATAATGGCATCATTGTTTACTCAGCTAGTCTGAGGGAGGAATGATTAGGTCATTTAGAACTCTTGCAGCAGCATAAGCCACACTTTGTGGATAGCTGCTCTAGGGAGCTTCAGTTTGGTTCAGTCTGTAGTGGAGTGAGGAGGTGAGAGTGGTAGAAGGACTGCCAGTGAGCTCTGACAGAGGGCCCATGATCTCTCACCTTAGTCGTGTGTCATTTCCAGCTTCCAGTTGAAGTGGTGGAGGCAAGACTACAGCAGGATTTCAGGATTTTCTATACCTTGTGAAGTGGAAAGATCTGCTTGTTCTCTGTAGACTCAAGAGGCAATCCACTGAATGTTTTAAGGTGTTTTCAGCTGTCTTGGTATAGGACTTGAAATAGACTGTGTGGACCGGCTACCCAGAAGAGTGCCTTTCCTGTTTCCTTTTGGTTGTTCCATGCCCAGTGGACAGAACAAGATTTCTGTGAATACTGAAATGGAGACTAGATCTCCAAAATGTTCTTAGGGGGCTGGATAGTGTGGGGTGCATATGCCCATAGATAAGGCTGGATTGCACCTGTCAGTGCCTCTAGTCTCACCAATTTGAGTGAAGAAAGTTAAACTGTGGACCCCAGTGAGTGTAGTTTATTTTCTCTGTGTCACCCCAGTGTTGTGACAAGAAAAGTATAGGACCTCTAGCATTTCAGTGGGGATTGGGGGTTTCAATGGTGTAACCCTAAAGAATGGCAGAGTCTGTCAGTTGGGGCCAATGGTGGGAGGAATGCCATCTAAGCGCTTACAAGGCAGGGCTTCCTGGTTCGTAAAGGGCACCAGTATTTTTACCTGAGCGAGGGCCAAGCTACAGGTTAAGGTGTGTGGCTGAGTTTCATTTAATTGCACTTATGTTGGAAAGGAGTTCTGAGTGTGTGGCTTAGATTTACTAAATAAAACTCACAGAAAAAGAGCGATGTTCATGTGCGTGGCCCGGTGTCCACAGATGCACTTTTGGGAATTGGTAAGAAGATGTTTTTGTTGTTTTTCATGAACTGTACTGCGTGCAAGGAGAGTTCTTGAAAGTTTACCTGTCCAGCCTGGACCAACCCTTGGGGGTCCACTTCAGCTTTTACTTGCCATCTTGTTGAATAAAGCCATGCTGCACAATCCCAGTTACTGTTATGGACATTCCGATTATTGCTTCTGGTTGTGGGGATTTACTGGGGCCCCCTGAGCAGGTTAGATCAAGCATATGCCTAGCAGCCTCCACCCAGGACCTGGATTGTGTTATTTACACAGGGTTCAAGTTGTTTGTTTCTGTACCCCAACCCCTCTCTTCCTCTAGAAAATGAGCCAGGTATACATCCTAATGCAAAGGGTGGTACCTACCGTTTAGCAAAGTGAATGGTATGCCAGTTTATGGGCACCAGTGTTTCCAGATGTTTAGTTTAAGGGAGCACTACAGAAAATGGGAGAGGGGGGTGCACACTAGTTAAAGAAATGGCCTGGGGGTTACAGTTGCATTTAAAGTAATTTCTACATTTTTGTATTTATGGGCTCAACTTTCCAAACCTGATGACTGCTGCAAGCCCTGTGTGCTGATGATATGGGACTTGTGGCAATTACCAGGCCAGCGAGCAGGATTTTAATTCACATGCACCAATTGCCACAAGTTACACCAACGTTTCCTGGTATAGCATGTGGCAGTACTAGGGACCCTTTTACGGTACTTGCACAAAAGAGTTGGTAGAAGCTGCCATAGATTGAGTAAACTGTTGTAAGTGAGTCCAACCTACCAAAATTGGATGCAGTTGCGGCACAGGGTTTGATGTAAGCCCTGCAACGTCCTTTGAAAATCAAGCCCATGGTCTTTTTTTATGTTGGCTCGCACTTGCGCACCAGCCAGCATCTTGTGGTAGTAGCAGATTTGGAGGCGCAGTCACTGTTGGGCGAATGCAGGGCATACATCAGTAGGTGCATCCCTCATTCCCTAATCAGCCAGCAGCAGGTGCTGACATCATGAATCACTAATGTGGCCACCAGATCTAAGAAAAGGTCCACTGCAATGAGAGCAAAGCTCTCATGCATCATAACCTCAACACGTCTTCCGACGAGCACACAACGTGGCGGCAGTGACTGCTGCCGCCTCCTGTCACAATGCCGATGGGAAGCCCACTCCCCGTCGGCATAATGACCCCCCTCCCATTTAAAATGTATGCCGAGGGAGTGCCCAATCCGCCTTGGCATCGGCGCCCCCCCAACAGTTTTTCTTTGCCGACAGAGGGCCCAATCCCCATCGATGTCTGTCCCCCATCCTGTTTATTTTGCCAATGGGGGAGACCATTCCCTGTCGGCATAATGTCTCTATGCCGAGGGGGTGCCCAATCCCCCTCGGCTCATGTACCCCCCTCAGTATGTGCCAACGGGGGTGCCCAATCCCCCATCGGCTACAGCATCTCCCCCAAAAAAAACACTTAGGTGGCACACTTGGAGTCTACCCCAGCATGCCAAATACCCTGTAAAAGAAAAACCATCCAGCAATGTTTTTTTTTTTTTTTGTAAACCTGTAAAAAGAAAACAGTCCCTCATGGTCTCCCTGCCCCCTCCCACAACCCATGCCCACCTTTTGTGCACCCTGCCTCCCCACACCCCCCCAATCCCATACTTACCTCCGGAGTCCGGCAGGACGATCTTCGGTGGACCGGGAACACATCTGCACTCTTCAAAGCCGACCGCGAACTGAAAAAATTCTGGTAAATTATATAATGGCATAAACAGGGTTTTTCAACTTTGGTGCATATCTCAGCCATTTTTGGGAATTGTGGCACCAAATTTTCAACATGGGGTTATTAGGACCTCTCCTCATGAATTCAGGTACTGTCATGGCGTTATTCAGTCCCGAAAGGTGATTTCATGGTCACTGCGTGGAATCACCTTTTGGGACTGATTAACAAAACAACAGTGCCACTGTTTATGAGGGGGGCTCTCAAAAAGCTTATGATGCAAATTTGGTGGAAAAAATCCACAAAATGGCTGTTTTACGAGCATGCGTTGCGCAGTTTCCACGCACGCTCGTAACTTCGTGAATTTGTAATATTTTCACTCCAGATTTTCAACATTGGCATTTTTCCACACCCCCATATGAACAGTAGAGATGCCATTTTACATATCCTGGCCAAAATGTGTTTTTGCACATCCGGCGCAGAATAGCGCGGTTGCTGTGTGAAATCAGTTTTTGGGATAGTTTGAGGAAATTACAGTGACACTGTCCATGAGAAGAACTCCTAAAATGCCTGTGTTGAAAATTTGGTGATGGAATTGCATAAAATGACTGTGTTATAATGTGTGTTTCGCAGTTTCAACGCACCCTTGTAACTTCGCAAATTTGCAATATTTTCATGCCACATTTTCAACACTGGCATTTTTTCACACCTCCTTATGAACAGTACTGCTGTCATTTTTCACATCCTGCCCTAAATATGTTTTCGTACCTGTGACACACAATGGTGCGGTCACTGTACAAAATCAACGTTTCGGACAAATTAACAAAATCACAGTGCCACTGTTCATGGGGGGGCCCAAAATGCCTATGTTAAACATGTGGTTAAAAAAATCCCAAAAATAATTGGGTTACAGATGAGTGTTACACAGTTTCTATGCATGCTCGTAACTACACCAATTTTTCATATTTTCACTCCAGGTTTTCAACGTTGACATTTTTTTACATCTCCTCATGAAAAATACAATTGTCATTTTCCACATACTCCCTAAAACGTGTTTTCATCCCTGTGTCACCAAATGGCATAGCTGCTGAGCAAAACCACCTTTCAGCTAACAAACTGATAGTGCTGCTTTTCATGAGGCGGGCTCACAAAAATCCCATGTTGAAAATTTGGAGTGAAAATACCAACAGACGCCTATGGTGTTACAGTTTCCAACTGTAGCACCCCACCCTGTAGAGAGCGACAGGCGTCAGGGGTGTGACTTGGGATCATCGGCTGTAATGCTCACGCTATTCCACCCCAACCCCCACCCTGCAGCCAGTGACAGGCATCGTGGTGTTCCTTGCACTGTTTGGCCACAAAGTTCACTCCATTCTCCTATACTGCACTCACCTCAATGTATTTCCTTATGGAATGGGGTAAGTATAATGCCCAAAGACACCAAAGCACACCACGCCACTTGTCAGTGTGTAGAGGGTAGGGTGAGGTACAATGGCATGAGCGTTACAGCTGACAACCCAAAGGCACACCCCAATGCCTGCCGCTCTCTACAGGGTGGGGGTGGGGTTGTTGTCACTTCAGTACTTCACTGCCATTCCTATTATGAGTCTCTAACTCTGGCACTACCAATTCCAATGCCAGTAAGACAACATTCGGCATTGATAAATGCTTGTTCTGCCTTTAGTTTCATGACTTGGTTGACTTTTCTGCAGTAGAATGGATATAATCACTGTGAAGAACAATCTCTTGACTTGTTTGATATTATGGATGATGAAGTGATTGTACAGTATATGTATTTACATTTTTCTGTGGAAAATTTAATGAACAAGTATAAGAAAAGATCTGATGGCTGGACTGCTGAAGTGCAAGATCTGGGTACTGTGCGAAATTCAGGTTCAAATAAAATCTGCTGAAACACACAAGGGCAGATCGCATGAACAGCATGGAATTATAAATTACTAGAACACAGAGGCTCTGCCTGCAGTTCAACAGGCAGGATCTACCCAGCCACCCCCACCCCCATCCTGAGCTATTTAAGCTAGCTTCTTCCAGCTTCATTCAGAAGCACTTTTTCTTTGCTGTAGCTGGAGGCTATGCTAGGAATCCGGTCCCCCTTTTCCTCACCATGTTTGTCTGTCACTTTCCCTTTGTTCTTGTGGGCTTTCTGTTCTGTTTGTGCCTTTAGCGGCTTACTGGTCAGTATTTTTTTTTTTTTACCTTTTCTGGCTGCAGCCTGTGCTTTCTTCTCTCTCTTAGCTACTCCTGCTGCATTCTTGTCCTTATGTAACTCCTGTGTTTCTTTCTGTTCTGGCTCTTGGAGTGCTTACCATTTCCACAGTATATCCTGTCTACGTCAATCTACTATTTTGGCTTGTGCTATTTTCAGGTTTCCCATTATGCTGTTCATACTAGGCCTTTTCTAAATCTCTCGGTTTAACTGCATTCCTCATTTGTTCTCAGCTGGCTTCCTATTTCTGTTCTGTTATTTACTTAGCTTACTTAGTCAGTCTGCCCAGCATTTTGTCATTTACTGTGCTAGTTTTAGTGTATTTACAGCTTCCAGCATTTCCTGCTGAATCGGGTTTTACCTCTCATTTTGACCTTGATGTACATTCAGATTTCACTACCTTTCAGTCATCGTGTTTTCCACTAGTATCATTCACTCCATTCAGCAGTCATTATTCAGTTAGAATCTTGCCCTCAGGGTTCTCCCTGTGGGTAGACAGCTCTTACTCATCTTGGAGTCTGTATATTGATGGTGAGTCTCTAGTTTTGGGAGGGGGTCCTTCTCTGTAGGCCACTTGTCTCCTGCAGCACCTCCCAGCAGTCCCACTGGGTAGTAAAGTCCAATGCTCTGGGGTAAACTTTAGCTGTAGTATTTAAAACTTCAGCTGCCAGCAACACCAGCCTTAAGCCCACAGGGATTCCTTTAGCTGTGCAGGTGTAGTCGGCAGCACCTCTTCAAGCTATTTTCCCTGCATCTGCCCAAGGTCTATCTAGTCTCACTCAGTATCCTCTTCAGTTTCCATTCATGGATAGGCCTCCTCATGGTCTCAGGGCTGGGTGATAGCCTTTCAGCAGTTGCTTAGTCCATGCTTTGTCAGTGGCCCTCCTAAGTAGGGGACTTTCTTTAGCTTTTAACATAGCAAGAGTCGGACACTCACCACCTCCAATAATGTGGACATCAGTCATTGAATGAAGTTATGTTGTCATTTCACTGCAGAAGACAATCATACAGCACAGCACTATTGGCCCACATGATGCGTTTAAGATCATAGGATCCTTTATCAAGTCATAGAGCACCACACACCCAGTGCAGGACCCTTTTTGTTTCCATAAACCTTCTTTGGCTGCAGAGATTGACTTGCAGCACCATACAGCGTTATCCCATTAAAGGGATAAAGTTATCCTTCCAAACACTTCCCCTGGATTTCTAATGCCAAATTCACATTCTGAGCTGTCACAATAATAAGTTGCCATGCCGTACAGATGGCAGGTGAGGCAATGGATCTCCAGAAATTTTATTCACAGGGTTTTTTTTTCTCTCCTGGGTGCCAATGGCTGTAATGCAGTATATGTATTTAAGTATAGCATTTACCCTAATAGTAGGTTTCTGCTGTGAGTTGGGGTTGGATGGTGGCTCTCTTATCCTTTAGTCCTGCCATTCTCTCTCTCTGTATGGAAGTTATGCCTCTGTCTGCTATCAGTTCTCAGTTACTGTCAGTCATTGTTCAAATAGGTCTTTGCCCGTAATCAGTTACATAGAAACATATAAGTTGACAGCAGATAAGGACCGCAAGGCCCATCCAGTCTGCCAATTTTTTCTACCTTATGAATGTGCCATTGGTCTTTACTCTGTCAATGGCCTATCTATTCATACTCATCTGTATTGCTCCCTTATACCTGTCCCATGCCTGTTTGAAGCCCTGCACTGTATTCATATCCACCACTTACTGAGGTAGGTCTTTCCATGCATCGACCACCCTTTCTGTGAGAAAGAACTTCCTCACATTACCCCTTAATTGGCCTCCTTCTAATCTCATGCTGTGTCCTCATGTCCTGCTATTTTTCTTATATTGAAACATGTTAGACTATTTTGCCTTGTTAATGCCCTTAAGATATTTGAATGTTTCAATCATATAACCTCTCTCCCTCCTTTGCTGTAGGGTATACGTATTGAGCTCCATTAATCTGTCCTCATATGTTTTCTAATGCAGTCCCTGCACCATTTTGGTTGCCCTTCTCTGGACTGCCTCCATTTTGTTAATGTCCTTGTGCAGGTGTAGCCTCCAGTACTGCACTAAGTACTCCAGAAGGGCCCTAACCAGTGTCTTGTAAAAGGGGATTATTACCTCCCTCTTATGACTTGCGATACCCCTACTAATACACCCCAACATCCTCTAGCCTTACCTACTGCTTTAGTGGTCTGCTTGGATGACAGTGGCTAACAGGAGCTAAGGGATAATGTGTCATCAAATGGATACTGCCTTTGCCATACAAGCCGTTTTTAGTAGCTGGCATGCTAATAAGCATGTATAGCATGCAAGACACTAAGGAGCCATTTACATGCCATTTTGTGCTCATTAGCAGCTCTGCATAATGCTGCCATGTATGACTGCATGGAGGCATTGTGTGTAGCAGTTGCAACACTACCCATCCCTGACTGCATGTCCAGTCCTGCTATTATGGCTATACCCTCTTCCCTGACAGTCTAGGTTCACCCCTCAATGGCAGTTCTGACCCTCCTAGTAAGGCTGTACTATGGCTAAATCTTTATCCATGTCAGTCTAATGGTCCGCACTTCCTGATCTCAAATTTCAGACCCCTCCTGCCCACTCAGCACCCTCCACCCCAGCCCTGAGTGGCGCCCTACTACCCTACTTACATCCCTTTCACACTGAAATGTGTGAATCAACTGTTGCCTCCTCCTGGAGATAATGACCAGCACAGCCCCTCCACTTACCACCTCAGCCTGATGCTGTCAGAGTGACAGGGAGTGAGTGTGTGCCCTCTGTAGAAACAGCTGTTTGTGCAGAAGGCATGCCCTCATTCCCTGTCTCTCAGATGTGGCCTACCAAACTGATAAGCAGAGAGGTTGTGCCAGCTGGCATCTCTAGGAGGAAGCAGCAGTTGATCTGTGCACTTGAGGGTGAGTGGTGTGTGAGTGGGGTACCTCTGAGGGCTAGGGTGGAGGGTGCTGAGTGGCAAGAAGGGTGTGTCAGATTTGAAATCAGAGGATAGGGACCCCTATATTGCCAGGGATGACGGTATTGTACAGCCATAATAGGAGGATCAGACTTGTGATCAGGGTGTTGGGGAACACTAGAATGTCAGGGATGAGGATACAGCTATAGCAGCAGGCTGAGACCTGTGACTGGGGGGGGTGAGGGTAGGGGACAGCAGACTGATAGAAATGGCAGGAATAACCATATACATATTTTTTATGTTGTCTTGCGCACATCCAAGCAACACATCGTGGTAGCTTGGAATAGCAGGTTTTGGAGGTGTGGTCGTGTTGTGGCCAGCGGCGCCACTGCTTTTTCAGGCTGGGATCTGTGGCATGAATGAAATCACATGCTGTCTATGACAGCAGTTAAAAAGCATGCCACCAACTTGGAACAATTTTGCCATTGCAATGAGGGAGCAACCCGTCATTGCAGGGTGCACCTTGCCTGGTGTAACATTTCAATAAACATGGTGGGCGTCGGCTGTCACCGCCCGCCTGTCACAGTCCCTAGGAAGCCGACTTCAGGGGTGCACAATCCCCCTGTTGGCATATGTGCCCCCTTTGCTGTTTTTGTCTGCCAAGGTGGTGCCCAATCCCCCTTGGCATTATGCCCCCAAACACAGACATGTTTGCCAACTAGGGGCCCCGATCCCCCTGTCAGCATGTTAACCCCCCACTGCGTTGGCATTTTCCTGGCCCCACCCCATCCCATTGTGTGTCACACTGGGAGCCTACCCCAGTGTAGCTAGCATGAGCCCCAAAACAAATGTGTCAAACTGGGAGCCCACCCCAGTGTGGCCAACACCTGTTAAAAACAGAAAATGGTCCTCAGTGATTTTTTAAAAATGTTTATTTTAGTTACCTGAAACAAAGAAAATGGTCCCTCATCATTGGATCCACTCCCCAGCCCGCACCACCCCTGTGCCCACCTCCCACCCCCACCCTATACTTACCTCCGGAGCCAGGCACGACAGTCTTCGATGGAGTGGAAACATGTCTGCACTCTTTAAAGCTGCCCACGAACTGAAGAAATGCCAGTTAGCTGTATAATGGCATAAATGTGGGGGGTTTCAACTTAGGTGGATATCTTGGCCAGTATTGCAACTTTTTGTTCCAAATTTTCAACATGGGGTTCTTGGGACCCCACCTCATGAACTCAGTCACTGTCATTTCGTTATTTGGTCCCAAAAGGTGATTTCGCGGTCACTGCATGGAATCACTTTTTGGGACCGATTAATGAAATGACAGTGTCAGTGTTCATGAGGTGAGCTCCCAAAAAGCCTATGCTGCAAATTTAGTGAAGCAATTCCAAACAAGCATTTGTCAATGCCGAATGTTTGCTTGCTGGCATTGGCATTGGTAGTGTAGAAGTTACAGAGCTGCATAATAGGAATGGCAGCGAAGTATTGAACTGAAGCCAACCCCACCACCACCCTGCAGAGAGTGACAGGCATTGGGGTGTGCCTTTGGGTCATCAGGCATAATGACCACACCATTTCACCACACCCTACCCTGCAGACACTGACAAGTGTCATAGTGTGCCTTGGGGTCTTCGGCCCTTATGCACACCCCATTCCTTCAGGAAATACGGTGAGATGGGTGCAGTATAGGAGAATGGGGTAACGTTTGGGCCTGAAGAGTCTGAGGCACACCTTGATGCCTCTCACTGGCTGCAGGGTGTGGGTGGGGGTGGAATGGTATGAAAATTACAGGCAAGAATCGCAAGTCACACCCCTGATGCCTGTCATTCTCTACAGGGTGGGGTGTTATGGTCGGAAACCCTAATGCCTTAGGCATTCGTTGGCATTTTCACTCCAAATTTTCAACATGTTTTTTTTGTGACCCCAACCCCATGAACAGTGGCAATATCAGTTTGTTAGCCAAAAACTGCTTTTGCACAGTGACTACGGCATTTGGCACCACAGGTGCAAAAACACATTCCGAACAGGATGTGAAAAATGACAGCGGTACTGTTCATGGGGAGGTGTAAAAATGGCAATGTTGAAAATCAGGTGTGAAAATCTTAAAATTGGTGAAATCCACGGCGTGCATAGAAACTGTGCAACCACACCCGTAATGTAACTAGTTTGGGGATTTTTTTATTGCAGATTAACACAGGCATTTTGGGAACAGTGTCAGTGTGATTTTCTTTATCTGTCCCGAACAATGATTTCCCACAGCGACCATGCATTTCTGCGCTGAAAGTGTGAAAACACATTTCGGCCATGTTGTGGAAAATGACAGCTGTACTGTTCATAAGGAGGTGTGAAAAAATGCCACTGGTGAAAATCTGGACTGAAAATATTACAAATTCATGAACTTACAAAGTGCGTGGAAACTGCGTAATACTCACTCATAACACAGTCATTTTATGGGTTTGTCACCAAATTTTCAACATAGCCATTTTAAGACCTCTGCTCATGACCAGTGTCACTGTGATTTTCTTAATCTGTCCCAAACATTGTTTTCGCACACCGACTGTACCATTGTGCGCTACATGTGCGAAAACAAATTTTGGGCAAGATGTGAAAAATGGTAGCTGTACTGCTCATAAGGAAGTGTGGTAAAATGGCACTGTTGAAAATCTGGTGTGCAAATATTACAAATTTGCAAACTTGCCAGCGTGCGTAGGAACTGCGCAATGTGCGCTCCCAAAACAGTCATTTTTGAGAATTTTTTCATCAAATTTTCAACATAGTCATTTTAACACCTCTGCTCATGACCAGTGTCACTGTGATTTTCTTAATGTGTCCCATACATTGCTTTCGCTACCGACTGCGCCATTATGCGCTACAAGAGACGAGAAATACGTTGTGGGCAAGATGTAAAATGACAGCTGTACTGCTCATAAGGAGGTGTGGTAAAATGGCAATGTTGAAAATCTGGAGTGAAAATATAGAAAATTTCTTGAACTTATGAGCATGCGTAGGAACTCTGCAACGCATGATCGTAAAACAGTCATTTTTAGGAATTTTTTCACCAAATTTTCAACATAGCCATTTTAAGACCTCTGCTCATAAACAGTGTCACTGTGATTTTCTTAATGTGTCCTGTACATTAATTTTGCACACAGACTGCGCCATTGTGCGCTACATGGGTGGAAACACATTTTGGGTGAGATGTGAAAAATGACAGCTATACTACTCCTAAGAAGGTGTGGTAAAATGGCAATGTTGAAAATCTGGAGTGAAAATATTGAAAATTCACGAATTTACGAGTGTGCGTAGGAACTGTGCAACGCACACTCGTAAAACAGTCATTTTTAGGAATTTTTTCACCAAATTTTCAACATAGCCATTGTAAGACCTCTGCTCATGAACAGTTCACTGTGATTTTATTAATTTGTCCCGTACATTGATTTCGCACACCAACTGCCCATTGTGCGCTACATGGGAGGAAACACATTTTTGGTGAGATGTGAAAAATGACAGCTATACTACTCCTAAGAAGGTGTGGTAAAATGGCAATGTTGAAAATCTGGAGTGAAAATATTGATAATTTGTGAACTTATGAGCGTGCGTAGGAACTGCGCAATGCACGCTCGTAAAAAGTCATTTTTTGGAATTTTTTCCACCAAATTTTCAAAATAGGCTTCTTGAGAGCCCACCTTATGAATACTGGCAGTGTTGTTTTGTTAATTGGTCTTGAAAGGTGATTTCACGCAGTGACTGCGAAATCACCCTTCAAGCCCGAATAACGCCATGACAGTGACAGCACTCATGAGAAGGGGTCCTAAAAACCCGATGTTGAAAATTTGGTGCAAAAATTCCAAAAAATGCCTGAGATATGCAGCAAAGTTGAAAAAACCCTATCTATTACATTATACAGCTTACCGGCATTTCCTCAGTTCGCGGTCGGCTTTGAAGAGTGCAGACGTGTTCCAGGTCCGCCAAAGATCATCGTGCCAGACTCCAGAGGTAAGTATGGGGTAAGGGGTGTGTGGGAGGCAGGGTGCACAGTGGGTGGGTGTGGGTGGGGGTAGGGAGACTGCGAGGACTGTTTTTATTTACAGTTTTTTTATTAAGACAACTTGGGGCGTTTGCCTCACTGGGTGGCTCCCAGCTGGCAGCTGGAAAGGATGTTTGGGTGCTGGAGCCGATGGGGGATTGGGCACCCCCAACGGCCATACGGGCTAGTGCCACACTGGGGTGGGCTACCAGCGTGGCAGCTATAAGGCTATTTGGGGGGCTGGAGCCGATGGGGGATCGGGCACCCCCGTCAGCCATACTGACATGTGCCACACTGGGGTGGGCTCCCACCATGGCAGCTGTAACACTGTTTTGGGGGGTTGGAGCCGATGGGGATTGGGCACCCCGTCGGCTATACTGTATGTTCGTGGGTGGGGCGTACGTCAGCACGCAATATGCGTGCGTGCGTGTTGAGGGGGGAGCTCTGCTCACTGAAGCGAAGCTCTCCCTTTCAACTGTATGCCACTGCATTTTCAGCTGTCATAGACAGCTGGAGCAGTGATTGGCGAACTACGACCATGCCTGCAAACACACTGACTGAATTAGAAGAGGCTGACACACCTCTGGAAAACTCGGATGATGGCACTATGTTTCTTGCACATGCATGCAAGCAAACATAAAAATGACTGTGCTATGAGCGTGCATTGTGCAGTTTGTACACACACTTGTAACTTCGAGAATTTTAATATTTTCACTCCAGATTTTCAACTTTGCCATTTTTTCACACCTCCTTATGAACAGTGCTGCTGTCACTTTTCACAACCTGCCCGAAATGAGTTTTCACACATGTGGCACACAATGGCGCGGTCGCTGTGGGATATCAACATTCGGGACAGATTAAGAAAATCACTGTGACACTGTTCATGGGCAGAGGTCCCAAAATGCCTATGTTGACAATTTGGTGAAAAAATTCCACAAAATGTCTGTGTTACGAGTGGGCGTTGCGCAGTTTCCATGCACGCTCATAACTTTGAGAAGTCGCAATATTTTCACTCCAGATTTTCAATATTGCCATTTTTTCTTGCCTCCTGATGAACAGTACAGCTGTCACTTTTCACATCCTGCCTGAAATGTGTTTTCGCACATCTGGTGCACAATGGCGTGGTCACTGTGGGAAATCAATGTTCAGGGCATATTAAGAAAATCACAGTGACACTGTTCATGAGCAGAAGTCCCAAAATACCTATGTTGAAAATGTGATGACAAAATTCTAGACAATGACTGTGTTATGAGCGTGCATTGTGCTGTTTCGATACACTCTCGTAACCTCGAGAATTTTTTATATTGTTACTCCAGATTTTCAACATTACCATTTCTTCACACCTCCTCATGAATAGTACAGCTATAATTTTTCACATCCTGCCCAAAATGTGATTTGGCACATCTGGCGCAGAATGGCGCAGTCACTGTGGGACATCAACGTTCAGGACAGATTAACAAAATCACAGTGCCACTGTTCATGAGCAGAGGTCCCAAATGCTTTCATGAGGTGAGGTTACAAAAAGCCCATGTTGAAAATTTGGAGTGCAAATTCCAACAAATGCCTGGGTTGTTAGGGTTTCTAACTACAACGTCCCACCCTGTAGAGACTGACTGGTGACAGAGGTGTGACTTTGGAATGTCAGCTGTAATGCTCATGCCATTCAACCCCACCCCACCCTGCAGTAACTGACAGGCATCAAGGTGTGCCTTGGACACTTTGGCCCCAGAGTTCACCCCATGCTCCTGTACTGCACTCATCTCAATGTATTTCATTATGGAATGGGGTGAGTGTAAGGCCCAAAGACCCCAGTGCACAATGCAATACTTGTCAGAGTATACAGGGTAGGATGAGGTGAAATGGCATGAGCATTATGGCCAACACCCAAAGGCACACCTCTATGTCTGTCAGTCTCTGCAGGGTGGTGTGGGGTTGGCATCACTTCCATACTTCACTGCCATTCCTATTATGCATCTCTCTAACACCTGCACTACCAATGCCAATGTCGGCATGACAACATTCAGCACTGAGAAATGCTTGTCCTTATTTAGTTTTTCCTGACTGGGTAAGTGCACTACACAAATTCTGCCTATTTTCAGGCACAGCCCAGGGAAGGGGGATACAGATGAATGCCAACTGACCTTGAAACAGATTAAGCTGTTGGTGGTATTTTTAGTGTATGGGGGAAAATTTGGCCAGGGCACCAGGGAAATTCCCCTACTCTGCCAGCAGGGGGCTTGACTTCCTGCAAGCAGAGTGGAGGAGCTCAGTTTGGAGCCAGACAGCAGAGGAGGAGGAAGTGCTGATGTGGCAGTGTCTTTGTTGGATGTTCGGTGTTTCTGCATGAGTGAGCATGTGTGGGAGGCTGGGGAGCAGGTCTCCACCCCAGCCTTAATCCTAAATGAGACAAGTGCAGGAGAAGCAGTCATGATGGAAAGAAAAATGAAATTGTTGGAAAGAGAAAAGGGCATGGCAGTGCATGTGGAGGTTGTATGTGAAGTTCCCTTGGATGATGTGATCTCGTAGCAGAACAACAGTAAGCTTAATACTATGGGGTTTAAAGCTTTTAAAAAGAGATCGGCTGGGATAGCTGGTAAGAAAATGCATACTGCAGGCAAAAGCAAGGGAGTGAGAAAGGAGAAAAAAATCAACTGTGTAGCGATGACATGGCAGAGGCTGCATGCTCAGAACCAGACCCTTCTAAGATGCGCTCTGCTAGTAGAAGAGATGTTAACCCTGATAGTGCCCTGAAAGGAATGGTGAAAGAAAGTGAAAAAAAGACTAGGCCTAAGATGGGCAGGGGGCAAGGAAAATTTCAAAATAAAAAGGAAGATACATGTAAAAATAAAAAGGAAGAGGATATTGCAACAAATGATTTACAGGCAGAAGAAGTAATGAATATGAACCCTCATGAGTATAAAGATACACCTGAATGGGTGGCTGATGCTCTGATAAAAAGCAGGTAGGAGAAGATCAGCAAATGGGAAGGGTTGGGACCCAAACAGGCCTGGTTCTCCTGAACAGCATGTACACCCTTTAGGAGAAAATACTAAGGGTGGAATGGAAACAAAGGGTGCAGAAACCCCTGAGTCAGAACAAATAAATGAAGAAAATAGTGGTGGGGACTCCTCTATGGAATTAGAACAAAATACAGTTCAAAATGAAAATCAAAATGATAAACAGAAAAAACAGAAAGAGAATGCCTGGGATAGGAATACAAGAGAGAGGTTATTTCCTAGAAATCAAGGCCCACAGCAAGCTGAAAGAAGAAATGCAGTCAGGTTAAGATATAGAGGTTCCCTTTCAGAGGCCCCAGACAGATTATACATTGGTAGAGAACTTTTGAAAAATTACATGAAATTTTACCCGTATGAAATATACGCATTAATTCACGTTTCAGGAAGCCTTGAGTATGATATTAGCTTCAAACATCCTGGAGGGTTTTGGAAACTGTTTCCTCAGATTAAAAGAACACCACAATGGTCTAATTTCTATGTAATTCCCCTGACAAAACCTGCATTCCGGATTGTAACAATATTATTCAGAAACAAGGGAGTGAATGTATCTGATATTTCTTTCTGGTTATGACAAAGTTGTGTGGTTCATGGCCCCCAGAGCCAATTTTGGATGATAAGTGTTTATGGACAGGGCGATGGAAGTATAAAGTTACGTTAAAACAAACAGAAGGTGAAGTTCAGCATTTAGCCAACTGCTTTTTCCTGGGGAGACATTGTGGAGTTGTTTTCTATGCAGGCTGACCTAAGGCTTGTTGTAAGTATGGGAACAAGAGCCATATAAGTAATGCCTGTGATCAATTAAAATGTGGATTCTGTGGGTCTCTGGGACATCAAGGCTCTGAATTTAAAAATAAACCCAGGTGCAGCCTATGTGAAGCAGAGGGTAATTTTTACTTAAATTGTCTCTGGGCAGCACATAATAGCTCAGATCAAAATGAGATGGCTGAGCAGGATGTGGTATTAGCAAAAGCTCAAAAGGAAAAAGGGAAGGACAAAATAATTTATGAAGCAAGAAATGCAGAACCTCTAGAAATCAGTAGGTGTGGTTTTAATGAAGAACTTAACATAAATGTTCCCTCCCCTCCCCACTATGCTTTTGAATGAAAATCAAGAAAAGCAGGCCCCGGGGAGAGCAGCCACAAGCAAAGACAGCAGTAACAAAAAAAAAAAAACCAAGGCTGGAAACAGAAGAGGAAGAAATAAAGAAAAAAGGGAAAAAGCAGAAACAGACTTTACTATTATAACAAGATCCAGAAGGGGGAGACATTGTGCACAAAGAGGGTTAAAAACAATGGAAAAAGACAGAGAAGGGATGGTTTTATCTAATAGATTTGCTGCAATGCAGGATAAAGACTGGACAACTGCTGAAGAAGAATCTTTAACTTCAGACTTTGAGGTCTCAGACAGAGATTCAGAAAGTGGGAATACTACAGACACACAGTGTCAAAGAAAAGGAAAAAATCCAAGGACATAAGATAATAATATTTTTTTTTTTTAGTTTTTCTTTTTTCTGCTATTTAGGTATTATGTATCAGTTAACATGCCCTTCTGTCAATGTTAATAGTATTAAGCATTTTAAAAAAAGGCAGTTAACATTTGAAATCTTGAATGGTTTAAGAGCGGAGGTAGTTATTATGCAGGATACCAGATTACATACCTTGGAGGAGGTAAACCAGGCACAAAAGGATTGGAGGTGGGGTGTATCAATATGGTCTATAAGGGAAGAAAGATGTTCAGGGGTGGGGATTGGGTTTTCAACTGAAGAAGTTAATGTTAGGAAGATTACAGATTTAGTTCCTAGTAGGATATACATTTTGGATGTCAAGATAAAACAAACAGAAATTAGGATAATAATTATTTATAATTCTCAAACTAAGGCAGATTGAAGTAAGTTAATGAAACTAGCAGAACCTTACATTCCTACCTCAAAATGGTATAATGGGGGGGGGGGATTTTAATTGTGGGTGGGTAAGGAAGAGTGGGGAGAAAAACTGGGAAAATCTTTTCAGACACCAATTGTCTTAGAGAAATCATGAAAAAAGGGGGGTTGGAAGATGCATATGTGTTGAAGGGAAAGAGAGCGGAGCATACATATTTCAGAGGAGGTGTATCTACAAGGATATAATCGTGGTTAGTTTCTAAATACATTAAAATTGATGAGCTAAAAGTTATTCCTATAGAAACCTCAGTCCATCTGGGGTAAAAATGGTCATTAATTTAGGAGGACAGCCTAACTTTGGGAAAGGGTTTTGGAGATTGAATTTAGAAAGGTTAGAGAATGAGGAATGCAACACGAAAATTCTAGATTTATTTGAGGCTAGGAATTCAGTTAAAGAATTATATGATTCATATAATGAGTGGTTGGAGGACACAAAATATGATATAAAACAACTTTTAACAGAGGAATCACAGAAAAAGGAAATATAAAATTATATGAAATATTTAGGTTTAAGGGTGAAATTATATAAAGTCTTATACATAACCAGTGAGTGTGAAGGTATTGAACAGATCAAAGAGAAAATGAAGGAAGTTCAATATAACAGATTAAAAACATTATATATGGAGCAGAAGAGTGGGACGTAAGGGAAAAAGTATCATACCAACCCATTTAATAGTAATAAAGATAGAGTAGAGAACAGAGTATGAATGAACTAATAGATAAGGAAGGGCATAGACAGTCATATATAAGCAAGATTAAACACATAGTGCAAGAACATATGAGAAGAAAATATCAGAAACTGGAAGGGAAGGAAAAGAAGGTTATAATAAGAAAAGCAAAATTGCCACAGTTAGACAAGGTGGAAACTGAAATTTTAAAAGAGAAAATTACAGAAGCAGAAATCAGAGAGGCAATTTACTCCTTAACTCAAAATACAGTACCTGGAATTGATGGGATATCAAATGCCTTTTCTAGGAAATATATAGATAAAACGTTAACTTTACTGTTTAATGAGATATTTGAGGGGGGTAAGTTAACAGAAAGCATGAGACAAGGAGTAACAGTTTTTTTTGCATAAAAAAGGGGATAAGTCAAATATTAAAAATTGGAGACCAATCACTTTATTGACATCAGACTATAAAGTTTTGGCAAAAATGTTAAATAAAAGATTGTTGAATTTTGCTGAGAAATTAATCATACTAACACAGACGTGTTAGATTTCCGGAAGGAATGTAAGACTAAATTTGATATATATTAGGGAGATTTTGAATGCCGGACAAAGAAAAGAATTACAGGGGTACCTGTACTTAATAGATCAGGAGACAGCCTTTGATTTGGTTAATCATAAATTTATGTAGGATATTCTAAAAGGATATGGAATTCCGGATCAGTTGGTTGGATTAATACAAACATTATATACTGAAGCTCAAGTGTGTCCCATGGTGAATGGGCATTTGGGAATCCTGATGTACATTAAAAATGGGGTGAGGCAGGGCTGTCCATTGAGTCTGCTCTTATGTGTATTATGTGTTGACTCGATATTAAGGAGTATAGAAAATGATAAAGAAATTAAGTGCACATGATGGGAGGGAAATCAATTATGTAAAACTTGTGCATATGCAGATGATAGTGTTATTCTAGTACAAAATCAAGAATCAGTGGAGAAAATGTTGGGATTTTTGGCAGGATATTATGAATAAACTGCGATTAAAATAAATCTGGAGAAAAGTAAGATTTATCCTATAGAAGAAGTGAGTTGTGAGCAAAAAGGTAGCCTGAGAATATGTCAAGAACAAATAGAAATTCTTGGGATTATTTTGGTGGGTGAAGAGGCAGCAGAAAGACATTGGGAAACAAAATTTCAAATAGCAAGAAGGAAAATAGAGAAGCATAAAAACTGGTCTATGACTAATGAAAAAAGAATATACTTATTAAAAACATTTATCATCCCTACATTTTTATATATTTCTTATATTTTTCCAGTACCATTAAAAATGCAGTCTAAAATCTTGGGTTCTTTCAGTCATTATGGGGTTCTAAGTTAAATCCGGTGAAAAGGAGGGCATAAGTATAGACCAGTTAATGATGCAGCTTTAAATATGGTGCAACCAGTAGTCTTTTTTATAAATAATTTTATTTATGCTAATTTGGATTCATTTATGAAAGGGGAAGGGGCATATGGGGGCTATTTGCTCAAAAATGGGTGGACACAGTAGTGAGGAATATAGGGATTAAAGGAAATATAAAGGGGAAATCAGTGATACCTTAGTATATGGAAGTATGTAGAAAATACATGATGATGTGGGTAGAACAACAGATTTAGTTCTTAGCAAAAATAGAAAGCAGGTGTATAAACAAATAGTGGTAACACATTTGTATGAAGAACCAGTTTTAAGGTGAATGAAAGTATTGATATGAGCAAAATTTTAGAGATTACTTTAGAAAAAAGAACTCCAAAGAAAATGAGAGAGACTGTATGGCTACAGTATGTAGTCATGGCAAGCTTAATGCAAGAGGAAATCAAAAACATAAAAGTAAAGAGGGAAAATAGAGAAGTATAAAAACTGGTCTATGTCAATTTGAATTCCTCAGCTGCTCGCTGCAGGTTGTGGCATTTCTCTTCAAGCATATTGCTCACTTCTGCTGGAAAAAATGTGTTCTCTCTTAAGCCATCCGGCTGATAATCCACTTCGATGGGGGGCTTCGGACATCACTTGTCTACCGCTGTCTACGGCCTGAGTCTGATTCACCTATGGCAACTCCAGTCACAGGCCCAAAAGTGTTTATTTTTGCTGTGGGAAGAGACAACAGGGAGGATGCAAATACTTCCCAGGTCCCCAATCTGCAGATGGGTGACATACAGCAGCAATGGTCCCCAAAGACTGCCCTAGAATGAATGGGTTGGAAACAGCTTGGATCAGGTCAGTGGGTTGCAGATCTCTGGATTTCACCAGATTTAACTTAGAACCCCATAATAACTGAAAGAACCCAATATTTTAGACTGCATTTTTAATGGTACTGGAAAAATATAAGAAATATATAAAAATGTAGGGAGACTGTGTTTAGAAACTATATGTGGTCTACAGGAAGAAAGCATGGAACATCTTTTTTTTGAATGTATATTTATTCAAAGTTTTGGGGAGAGTTTGGCTTATTTTGGGGAGATGAGGATGTTTAGGAATATGGATTATAATATTCTAGTATATGGGCAGCTAACAGAAGAGTGAGCAAATATTAATAAATACACAGCTTATGTGATTCTGTCTGTTATTAAATGGTGTATCTGGCAAGTTAGGTGTCAGAAAGTTTTGCAAAACAAAGTATGTATGCTACAGGGTTTGCTATTTAAAATTCAGGATGAAATTGACGTAATACATCAAAATAAATGCATTATATTTGAAGGTTATGTGGAAAAATTATGGGAAAATACAATGGTTAGATAAGAATATAATTAAGATGAATTTGGAAATACTTTTGTATACGTTAATGGATGAAGATTAAGGTATATGTTCTTGTAATGATTTGCTTTTGGTTTCTTGAATAAAAATTCCCCTACTCTTTTCCGACAAGCAGCGCTGTTCAGTCGAGAAAGGGTTTGGCCAGATGGAGGACGATAGTGGAGGAGGTTGGGCTGCCAAAAGCCCGCATCAAGTTCGTGGTGAGGGGAATGGCATGGCTGGGAAGCACCCGTGCGGTGGCCAGCAGAGCATACCCCATCCCTCCCATCTGGGGCGATGTCTGACAGTGCTGTAGACAGCGGTAGACAAGTGATGTCCGAAGCCCCCATCGAAGCAGATTATCAGCCGGATGGCTTAAGAGAGAACACATTTTTTCCAGCAGAAGTGAGAAATATGCTTGAAGAGAAATGCCACAACCTGCAGCGAGCAGCTGAGGAATTTAAATTGGCACAGGTAGATGTGGAAGAGGATTATTAAAGAAAAGGAAAAGGTCTGAGTCTGATTCACCTATGGCAACTCCAGTCACTGGCCCAAAAGTGTTTATTTTTGCTGTGGGAAAAGACAACAGGGAGGGCGCAAATACTTCCCAGGTCCCCAATCTGCAGATGGGTGACATACAGCAGCAATGGTCCCCAAAGACTGCCCTAGAATGAATGGGTTGGAAACAGCTTGGATCAGGTCAGTGGGTTGCAGATCCCAGGATCCCACTTCCAGGGTTTTTAGGTGTGGGGGATGGGGATTGAATCATCACTGAGACACAAGATGCACAATGTACTCTGCATCAGGGGGTGACATCCCCTACCACACATAGTAAACCTTTACAAACACTGGAGATTTCTGTTGATACAGCTTCTCAAGGGCAACCCACTGTAGCATTTCTGGTGAACCCAAACGTGCATGCAGAGTCTGTATTGCCGGGCTCTGTTTCCTTTTCCCCTCCAGAAGTGTTGTCCCAAGAAAAGTTTTTTGATGCACCCAATTCAGCAGAGGAACCTCTACCCCTGCATACTGATGGTAACAAGGATCCTGCCCCCCCAACAGAGGTTGATCCTCTTACTTTAACAGAACCTGCGACTAATCTTATGCAAGCCTTTTCCATAAACCAGTCTCTCTAGTGAAGCAAATAAATGCTGTGTGATTGAGATATCTGGGACCCACTGATAATATGCCAAATTGTTTCTATGTAGGGAAGGTCCTGATTAAATAGATGTTGGGTTTTTCGTCAAGTAAAGTATATGCTCCGATTCACACCCCAGGAGATAACACCTATGACGTTAGTTTCAGAACCTCTGCTATTCTGAATAGATTCTGGATGAAATATGTGCTTTTAAAAACAAATCCAGCATGGTCCCACTTTCAAGCCATACTTCTCACAAAACAGTCCTTTAAGGTAATTACTGTTCTTTTTAGGAATGAAGGTGTGACTGTGGTGGATATTACCTATCGGCTCAAGAAAAAATGCACTAGTCAGGGCAATCCAGAACCCATCTTGGATTCAGAGGGTTTCTTTTACAGGAGATGGTGCTACAGGATAGATCTGACACAAACTAAGGATGGCCTACAACACCTCCCCAGCTGCTTCTATTGAGGCCAGGACAAAGGTTTTATTTTCTATCCAGGACAACCCTGCCACTGCCCAAAATATGGCTGTAGTAGACATTTAAGCAGAACATGTGACACACTGAAATGCCCTCAGTGTGAAGAATTGGGACGCCTCATGTCTGACTGCCACCACCCTACGAAATATACTCTATGTGAAGAAAGCCACTCCTTTACGAATTGTCCCCGGGCCGCCCATAATAATACTAATGGGATTACTGCATGCAAGATTTTTATATCAACACAGCTGTGAAAGGTGCACAGCAACAAAGGACTCCCCCTTTTGAGAGAGAACATTCTGTGGTTTCATCAGGTCACACAGAGCTGCCTCCTGTGGAAACCATTACCGACAAATCAGGCTGAATGTGAGCCTACAGCTAGTACAGAGAACTTCAGCTGTGGCTCCTACTTCAGATACATCAACCATGCCCCCCCCACCACTGGAGGAAATGTTCACTATGGTCACAAACAGATGTAGGAGTTTGCGGAAAAGAAACACAGCCACGAAAACATTGGACACCCTCAACTTCTCCTGCACACTGCATTACAAGAGGAAATGCCCGATGCAGGGATGGAATCTGATTCCACTTCTGTCCAATTCTGTCAGGCTGAGGGGGGTTCTGATACAGAACAACCAACTGAGGACTTGAATAAAGTCCAAAAAAAATCTCGAATGGGCTCTAGGAAATGGTTTAAGAAAAAATATGTTTCTTCTGTATGTCTGTTTATAGTGTTTCTCTATAGGTATTTATTGGTCTTTTCTGCCTTGATGAATGGTCTATATAATATTATTGTTGCTTCTCTCAACATTAATAACATCCGGTCAGAGAGAAAAAGGCTTTTGATTTACTCATTATTTGAAAATGGTCTACAAGATGCGGTATTTTTACAAGATACTCGGTTACACACTGTGTTAGAGATGGAATAGGCATCTATGGGCTGGAAATGGGGAGTATCCTATTGGTTCATTAGGGAAGAGGCATGTAGTGGGGAGGGTATATGTGTAAACAACCCTTGTGCCTGTCTAATACAGATCCTGGATATAGTTTCAGATCGGGTGCTGATGCTTGATCTTGTTCTCTGTGGGTTACAGTGTTGTTTTATAAATGTCTACGCACCTCAGTCAAAAGGTACTAGAATAGACCTGTTCTGTGCTTTGCAGCCCTATTTATTTTCTACTAAATTACTACTAAATATGTTTTTATAGGGGGTGATTTTAACTGCAGCCATTACCTCACAGATAGGGGTTTAAAGACAAGCAAAACGTTTTGTGATGCTAATTGCTTAAATGATCTCATTTCCCAAACAGGTCTGATAGATGCTCTTGCACTGTCGGGGAACACCCAAGAAGACTTTTTTTCATGGTGCACAAGCCACTAGAATTGATTTCTGGTTTCTTTCCTCTTCTATGGGGGTTATCCACACTAACACTCAACCAGTAGCACCATCTGATCATGTGTTCATAGAAGTCACAGTGTCTAACTATGATAGTATGCACCATGGCCCAGGGTATTGGAGGTTGAATTTGGAACTGTTGTCCCTCCTGACTGTGAAAGAAGGCCTTTTTGTTTACTCACAGCTAGAAAATCTGTCAAATGTTTGTATGACACATCCCAGGAATGGTGGGATGATGCAAAAAGAGACATTAAGATTTATTTCCAGACAATGGGTAGATTAAATGGGAAATACAAATCAGACACTTATCAAGACTATAGGTTTCACTTTCAGGACCTTGTATCCCAAGCTGCTCAAGGCAATAGGCAGGTTCTTCCAGAATTATCAAATGTGAGACAACACCTGAATGACATACAGTACAGTAGGTTAAAATCCTTGGATCAGGAACGAAGGTTTGGGTCTCAAGGAAATAAAGATTTTATGAACCCTCACCTGTTCTGTGCCCAGCAACTCACCAAAAACAATCACACACTTGAACGACCCCCAGGGTGCAGTTCTTATGACTAAATCCAATATTATACAGGCCATAGATAGGCACATTCATACACTGTTTTGCCCTGAGGAATCTTCTCATGTGGCACATAATACATGGTTCGATGGTTGTACTTTACCACAGGCCTCACAATCAGATACAAAAATATTGATTTCAGCACAAATTTCTGACCCCCAAAGATCTTAAATTAGCTTTTCAACTGGCAGAGTTTCCTTTATTTAAATACCTACAGATTAAACAATGTGTAATGGCAATTCTTGGGAATCCACCGTGGTCTGTTCAGGCCTCAGATTTCTTTAGGGATATCTTTAAATGGGCTATTCAGCCAAAACCCATAGCGCAGATTTATAAATTGTTGACCAATAGGGCTGAGGAGATACTCTCCCCAATAGCATTTTATTGGCAACAGGCCACAAATCTCTCCTATGACACTTCTACCTGGGAATCAATGTGGGAAAATAATTATGAATTGATAAAACAAGATCAATTACGTCTGATCAGGTTTAATGTACTCCATAAGTTGTACTACACACCGATTAAAATGCATTTCATGGACAAGAAAAAAAGTATATTGTGTCAGAAATGTCATAGAGAACCCGGTTCTCTTATGCATATGATATGGACATGCCCCAATATCCAGAACGTTTGGCAACAAACAAAGATATTTTTAAATCCCTTATTTGAAAAGAGAGACATCTTCAATATCGAAACATGTATACTTGGCAATGTCTCAGCCATACCTAATCAGACACATAAATATTATATGGCTTTTACTTCAGCGGTGACACTGCTCTTAATTATGAGATATTGGATTAAAGAAGCCTCACCTTCCCTTAGAGAATGGATACAGGAATTGTATACAGCTTATAATGCAGAAAAGGCAATAGCATCACAATTCCATACTTTAAATAACTTCAATAATAGGTGGGAGAAGTTTTCACTGTTTTTAGCTGAGAGGTATAAGGATCTGTAGAAGATTAATGTTCCACCTCCTATATATGAAGAAACTATGTAATTCAAAGGAAGTAGGAAGTTAAGTATATGAGGTTCTGCTGCAAGAGAAAGATAGCAGTTTATATTCATAGCCCGGTTTACCTGGGGGGATGTATTATATGGGGGGGAGGAGATCTTGTAAGTTAAATAAGATATACGACTATAGATTGAGCAGGGGAGGATGGAGGGTAGGAGGAAGGGAGGAAGAGAGGTTTAGGTAGAGTTGCCAGTTTGACATGTTTAATGCCACTGTACATGTACTGTATGGATGACTTACTTTAAAAAAGCCAATAAAGTATTCTAAATGGAAAAAAAAAATGCTGATTTCTCCTAATACATCCTTAGAGGTAAAAGCTGCTTTATCTCAAACAAAAGCCGGCACAGCCCTTAGGAAGGATGGGATCCCCTATGAGCTTTACAAATTTATTTTTATGGTATTGATACAGGAATGTATAGAAGTATTACAAGAAATATTAGAATCATAGATTTTACCTGAAAGTATGACAGAGGGTTTAGTAATTTTTATGTTTAAAACTGGGGACAGAGCAGACTTGAAGAACTGGCGCCTGATTACTTTACTTAACACTGATGTTAAACTCCTCACTAAACTTTATAATAACAGATTATTGATTTGTACCGCCCCTTTGATACACCCATCACAATCTTGCACATTACCCGAATGGAAAATAATGGATGGATTTATTCTGTTGCGAGAAATATCACATAGGGGAGACACGGGACACAGGCCTTATTTTAAGCTTTATTTTAGCCTTATTTTTAGCCTTGATCAGGCAAAAGTGTTCAACAAAATTAACCATGAATACCTTACCTCTGGGAATGTTTGAAACATCATGGGATTCCATCCACCTTTGTACACTGGATACAAACCTGCTATGCTACTGCAACTGCCCAAACCTATTGTAATGGTTGGCTAGGAGGAAAATGTAAGGTGAAAAGGAGGGTCAGATAAGGCTGCTTCTTGAGTCCTCTTCTATATATTTTCACATTGGACCCCTTACTCTGACGCCTAACTGACACAACTACAATTCAGGGAGTTTCTTCTTCTAGTTCAGATATGGAAATAAAGAGTACAGCATATGCGGATGGTATTTGCTTCTTAGTGGGCGATTAACCATCTGCAAGAGAACTAGGACAAGTCTTACAAGATTTTACGCATCAAACAGGAGCACAGGTTAACTTTGAAAAATGCAAGAGTATACCAATAGGCAAGGAAGTTATTTTAGGGCCCCATATTATAGGCATTCCAGTTGCTCAAGAGTCTTGCACCATTTTAGGCTTCCTATTTGATGCAGGAGATTTAGCCTTCCAGAACTGGTCTTGTAAGCTCCAGTTGGCACAAAACAGAGTAGCCCTATGGAACAAATGGAGGCTATCTAAACTAAAAAGTTCAGATGGTAAAAACCTTTTTGTTGCCTATGCTTTTGTATTTAAGCACTATTTTCTGCCCCCCCAATTGGAAACAAAAATCTATAGCTGTTTTTTCTCATGCATCTGGGGTAGTAGGCTAAATCCTATCAAAAGATGCCTATTACTCACGGACAAGAAACATAGGGGTTTAAAAATGATGCAACCTATAGTGTTTTTCTTCTCTATGTTGGTCTATACCAACTTAAAACCAATATTATCCTAACATATAAATACCTGGATTCCTTGAGTAGTAGACTTCCTGGCTGAAATCCTTCCTGCATGGTCCTCACATGCCAATATACCGAGACAAAAATCTCTGCAACATCTTTCAGAAACCTTTAAAGTTTGTTTCAGAAAAATTAAGTTATGGGACCTAGCGAAAGACCACATATTCAGATTTAGTGGGAAGGATTTCTATTGTTTTATTTTACAGAAATTTTTTCAAGAATCAGCATATTTTGACGTCCATTCACCCCTTGATAGAACATTAATGGGTAAAATGTTAGAATCTCCTCGTATACCATCATTCATGTGAGCTGTATTGTGGCTTTCCTTTCATGAGAAATTAAACATCAGAGGGAATTTGAAACATAAAAAGCTTGAAGACAGATATTGCCCTAGAGACACGTGTCCAGACATGGTGGAAACCATGAAACACTTTATTCAAGAATTTTGGCCAACACTCAGACAAAAATGGCCTACATCGCCCTTGTATAACCTATCTTTGAAAATACTGTGTCTGGGAATTTTACCTTTTCTTTGGACCAAACATGATAGAGCAACCCTTTGGTTGTTTTTAGTCTGTTTCAAGTTCCATATATGGTATACTCGCTGCAGATTAACGGTTCAACAACTCCATTTTATGACTAATGAATTGTTCTTTATGATTGAAAATACTGTTAAAAAACAGAAATCTCATGAGTCTTCTTTAGTTTCTCCCAAGGTGTTTCACGGATGGTGGAATAGTGTTGATGTGTTGCCTTGACTCCTTCCAATACGTTCAGAGAGAGGTATGGTCCCTTCTACTACTGTTTTGTGCCAGGTCTACACTGTAAAATACTAGCTTCCTCAAATGTTACATGGTAGTTTAAAGGGATATGGTGTGATTCTATGTAGAACCAAATACTTTAATTTTGCAGTAGGATGAAATATGATTTTATGCTTCGTATACTTCTAATGGTTTGGGTAGTGAATACTAATCTGAAGGCAATCTGGTTTTAAAGATACTTCTTTAGGTTTTTTAATTTTTTTCCAATTCATAGTCATGTGTGAGATAACACCAGTTTGGACATACAGCTTGTCTTAAAAAAAAAAAAAAAAAACCTCTCCCCTACTAGCTTCAATGGGGAAGGGGGGGCTGAAGGTTATTACATTTCTAAGGTTGTGTTTTTCTTTCTTATAAAGCACTACAGAAGTGGTAGATAACAGATCAATTGAATGGCTTAGTAACCTAGAAATGTATGACTGTAATACTCTTTTGATTTATTTCTAAATTTCATGTCTTCTGATTTGTGCATTACTGAGTGGGATTTAACACAGAGGGCCAGATAATCAGAAACATGCCAAACGCCGGCGCAAGTCCAGTACAGCGCAACTCCAATGCGCCATGGTGCAATGAGTGTGATATTCAAAGGTTGCACATGGTGACATGCGCCAGCGCAATACGGTTGAATATCACAGGGATGCGCCATGAAGCACCCAGAGGTGCGCCGGGGAGCAACCAGACCTGCGCCATAGCACAACCAGAGATGCACCAGGGAGCAAAGGGAGAAGCGCCAAGGCACACAAGGACCAGCCCCAGTCAATGGTGGGAACATAGCAGTAGAGGGAAAGCATGGGGCAGGCAGAGGAACACGGCTGGAGACAGTGGCAGGAAGGCACAGTGGTGGGCCACAGGTGACCGCCTACAGCAGGGTGCAGACAGGTATCCAGCCCCCCCAGCACCACGGCACAGGACAAAGGGAACAGGTGGCACCAAAGGCCAAGGGAGGGATGCCACTGGAACCCCCAACTGCATGCCATGCCCCCACCCACCCAGACCACAGCCAGCCACACCCTGGACCATGGCACCCAACACACATTCCACACATCCCAGACAGCCAGCCCATGCATGGCCACCCCAAGGCACAGCCACTGACCAAGGGGAAGGGCACCACCATGCATGGCCCACACAATGTCACAGGCACACCACACAGACACCCACCATGCCACTGCACCATGGCTCCACACGCCAGCTGCAAAGCAGACACGGACACAGGCAGTTAAGCAAAAAATCTGTGTTAAACAAAACTATATACAATAGAATATGGTGGGAAAGGGTAGGAGAGTGAGGGAAGGAGACAGGGTACAGAGACTGTACAGTGGGATAGGGGAAGGCAGGGGAAGGTATGGCAGGGGCAAAAGGGAAACAGTGGGGCCCAACTATGGGCGGCCATGGCCTGCCATCACCTGACACTTCTGTTGTTGCCTGTCCCAGAGCACTATGTGCCTCATCTGCTGGGCCACCTCCAGGGTCATGGATGTAATCAATATAATTTGCCACAAGAGGTGGCAATACAAGGGCAGCCACAACCTCCTCTGGTTGCCTATCACAAAGGAATGGACAGGTGATCAGTGCAAGTCCCTAGAAACCATGCCCTCCCACTGTGCACAACAGGCAGTGGGAACACACACCCCTGGAGTGGCACCCTGGCCACCCACAGTGGGTGGGCCAATGCCTGCTGGCATCTCAGCATGCCATGACAGTGCACAGTGGTGGGCACACTGCCCAGTGGCCACCCGATTGTGCGGTGACAGGCAGTTGGCACAGAGGAGCAGCAGCACCACAGCAGCACTGGTGGCAGCTGGGCACACACCCATCCCACCAACAGCTGGTACACATGTGCAATGGCTGGCCACAGTTGCATGCACACCACACAATGTGCAGCACATGGCTGACATGGCACATGGTACAGGTGGCCATGGCCACACCCTCACCCCAGCTGACTACCCGGTACTGAGTAGAGGAAGACAACAGTGCCTACCTGCTCACTGTGGTGCTGCTCGTGCCTGCCCTGCTGCCACTCCACCTCCACTGGTCGGACCCATACCTCCACCAATTGGTCCCACAGTGGCCTGCTGTGCCCCACTAGGCATCCCCGCTGCTCCTGCTTGGTGATGATCTTCAGGCCCTAGGAATGGAACACAGACAGGTACATATCAGAGAAGAACCACAGCATGTGCCCACCACCCCACCCCTGTGCACAGTGTGTGCCCCAGCCTGACATGACCCACAAGGCAGTAGCGCAGTGCACCCAGTGGCCAGCAATGCCACACTGCAGTGCACATGCTGACAGTGCCCCCCCCACAGGGCATGCCAGGCAGCCCTGCCAACACCACAGTACAGCTGTTGGATGCACATGCAGCATATGATGACTTACCTGGCCATGGCACGGCCCCCCTGCGGACGCATGCCTGCAGCAGCCTCAGTCTCTTGGGGTCCTGCTGCATCATGTCTCCATACTGTTGGCGGCATTGCTCACCAGTCCATGGCACCCTGGTGTCCTGAACCAGGCCTGCAGTGAAGGCCTGCCAGATCTCAGTCCTGGCCTGCTGAAAGGGTTCCTGGCCAAACAGACCAGGTGCATGTTTTTTTTTCAATTGTTTAACCAGGTGAGACATACTAAGCTAAAAGCTTGTTTACAGGTGCAACCTGGGAGCACAGGGAAGTTAAGTGACTTGCTCAGGGTCACACAGTATGCAAGTGGGGGCTGTGGGATTCAAACTTAGGTCTTCAGGTTTGCAGCTCAGATCCTTAAACTACTGCGCTATACTGCCTCCCATGTGCACATGGGCCCCAAGGTTGACCAGCTCCAGGTCTGACCAGTTTCGGGCACATCACACACCTTACTGCGCCATGCTCTCCACTCAGTGCTGGTTCAAAATGACAGCCAGTAGCACATGTGCACAAAGTGCGTGGGATGCACGCCTTGTGTAGGCATGCACCGCGCACACCAATCGTGCATCGCTGTGGATGTGCAGCATGGGCGTGGCCCACCCGGCACATGGTGGAGTAGTTCCAAAGGGCATAGGGTCAGGTCAAGGGTCAGTGGTCACCTGGCATGCAGTGTGCTGGAGCGCAATAGAGGCCATGGTGCATAGTGCTCCATAGCCCTTATAGCGCTCTGAGCGCACAGTGCACAATAGCTGGTAGCACAGCCCAGCACTCATGCGTAGTGCGGGCTTGGCCCACCCAGCACGTGGTGGTGGTGTAGTCCCAAAGGGCAAAGGGCACAACTGGGGTCAGGGGTCACCTGGCACACAGTGCAGCGGAGCGCAAAAGAGCCCATGGTGCACAGTGTGCCATGGCCCCATAGCGCTCTGAGCACACAGTTCATGATAGGCAGTAGCACAGGCCATGACGTAAGCATACTGCAGGTAGCACACTGCGCATGTCACAGCATAGTGCCACGACATGTGCAGGAGCAAATCCATTGTGCACAGAGCAAGTGCACGATATTCAGCCAACACATGCTAATGAGCTCATCAGCCAATACGTTGCACACTGGGGAAATTAGCACGTCATTACTGCTGTGCCACAGCTCATTTGCATGCGATGCACTATAAAGGTGCTGCAACACAGCACAGGCCATGGACTGGTATTGCAACCATCTGAGGTAAGTTGCACCTGCTGTGGGACCAACCAGCACAGCAGGGTGGATGGGGTGGGCAGCTGCAGGCAGTGACACACATGTCCTTGTCCACAGGTAGCATCATGTCTGAGCATGAGGAGAATGATGAGCGTGGGCCTGCCCGCCAGCACAAGCCCAACTTTACAATGGCAGAGGCCAATGACCTGTTCAAGGCCTACCTCAACAGGGAGCAACTGCTGAGTGGTGCCACTGGCACACCACAGGCCAAGGCTGTGGCCTGAGTGGAGGTGGCAGAGGCTGTGAACTTGCAGGGCAGCCACCAGTGGTCTGTGCAGGAATGCAGAAAGAAGGTGGACACTGATAAATGCTGCATAAAGGAGAAGGTGGCAGCCATACGGGCAGCCAGGACAGCCACTGGTGGGAGCCATGCTGCTGTGCCACAGCTCACAGTGCAAGAGGAGCTGGTGGTGGCCACCATGCATCGCAGCACCGTTGAGGGTGTGCCAGGTGGTGGCTTCCAGACAGGAGGAAGCTCATCACTGCATGGTACATATGCCATGCCCAGAGGGTGGGGGGCCTGCCAGTATTGTAGCACTAACACATCTGTTTTCTCTTACAGCACCGGCATGCCAGCATGCAGTGGCAGAGGCACCAGTGGCAGCCATGGGGGCAGTCCCAGCCCTGGAGGACTAGCCATCCACCTCCACACACATCCGGGGACCCAATTGGCTTCAGCACACCACTGCCATGCAGCCAAATGTCCTAGGCTTGGTGTTGGACGAGGCCCTGGCTGTGTTCCAGCAGGATGCCAGCCATGACGTACTGTGTGTGGAGACACTGATCGAGATGGGGTCCAACATTGATAGCGACATGACCATCATTCTGGACAGCATGGGTGGTGTCGTGGGGGAGACACCCATACCTACTACCATCACTGGCAGAGTGGCCAATGGCCTGTCAGCGGTGGAACAGTTGCCCGCCACCACCGCTGGTGCTGCCATGTGTACAGCCATGGCAGTGCCATGTGGTGGTGGTGGTACATCCACTCAGG
Source organism: Neoceratodus forsteri (assembly GCA_016271365.2). Lineage (NCBI taxonomy): Eukaryota > Metazoa > Chordata > Ceratodontiformes > Ceratodontidae > Neoceratodus > Neoceratodus forsteri. The sequence goes on from CM028137.1 coordinate 520,226,422, forward strand.
CACTGGTCAGCATACAGGGGCCGAAGGGCAGCAGTGGCAGATGACTGTGGATGTTGGACAGCCAGACACAGAGTCCCCTGCCAGGGCATCAGACAGTTACCTACCCCATGGGGACCCCACTGTGCAGTGCCCACCTGAGCAGGGGGCCATTCAATGTGGTTTTACACCACCGGTGGGACGGTGGCATGCTCATGCTCCCCTGGGCATGACCCATTGTCAGAGCACACCTGATTGCTGCTGGTCTCATTGGAGCAACAGGTGCTGCTCATAGCTGGGGTGCATGCACTTCATGCAGAGGTGTGCCAGGCAGCTGAGCTGCACGAGAGGGGCACCACGCAGGTCCTGGAGGTTATATAGCACTTGCAGGAGGACATGACTGCATCACTGGATTGCATTGCCAATGCGATTTCAGTTGGCCATGCACCACTGGCTGCCACAGGGCATGGCCGCCAGCCACAGACATCGCGGAGTTCACTGGCCACCCCACGCACCCAGCATCGAGTGATACCCCCCATTTCAACACCTGGCTCTGCTGTTGGCATTCCAGGCATGCCTGGGGTGGGCCTGTTTGGGTGTCTACTCACCCCTGCATGAACCCGGTCATGTTCCCACAGTTCAAACCCTGGGGGGCAGTTGCATACACCCCCGTGGCCTTTTAGCAGCCAGTGGCTGCCGAATGGCCCAAGCGTGGCCACCCCCGTATCTGCGGTGGCTATGATTCTGCATGGCGGACCTGACGTACGTGCCACCCTGTCTGCAGTCTGCTGCCACTGCCCTGTGTGCATATGGGCGATGTGTGTGGGTGCATGCCACAGTTGTGGCAACTGTATGTCGCGCCGCATGCTGCCTGTGTGTGCACCTGTCTGCCACTGGCCCATGTGGCATGTGCATGATGAGAGCAGAACAGCACTGGTTGCACCTGTGCACTGGCACCCTGCATCTGATCCACACCACGTGCTGGTGCCTGGGCACGTGTTTGCATGTGTATATGTGTGTGTGTGTGTTGCTGTATGGTGCTGCATGCTGTTGTGTGTGCCTGTGTGGCACTGCCACCCCCACCCCTGCCCAACGTCTCTGTGTGTGCATGCCCATTACAATGCCTGCCCATGCCTGTGTGCCGTACCATTGTGTCTGGTCACTGCATGGTTGTTGCTCCACCTACCTGCGCGCACCAAAGTGCTCCTGTGCAACTGTGTCCCGGTGCTGGCGTGACATCCTTTGGAGCTGGGGATCCCTCCACCCAGGGGGGCTTAGCACCGCCCTGACCCATTGTCCTTGTTGTCCCCACTGCTGTCCCTCTCTTCATCCTCAACAGCTACCCCATGGTCAATGGCCATGTTGTGCAGTATGCAGCAGGCCAGGAATAGGCCACAGGCTTTTGAGGGCCTGTACTGTAGGGCACCGCCAGACCTGTCAAGGCAACGCAATCATGCCTTTAGCATCCCAAACACACACTCAATGATATTCCGCATACTGGTTTGTGCCTCATTGTAATTATCCTCTGCTGGGGATGATGGGCGCCGGTAGGAGGTGAGCAGCCAGGGCCTGAGTGGGTAGCCACTGTCACCTGTGTGGACAAATACATGGTTAGCCTAGTGTCCTATGTCACTGTGCTCCTTGCCCATCCCTGGTACCCCCACCAGCACACCCACCTTGCCCGCCCCATCCCATGCCCTGTTGTTCCCAGCTTCCCATGGCCATCCCATACTCACCCACTAGGTGGCCCGTGGGGATGTCCCCACACTCGAACCTGTGGCATAGCACAGAAATGTGCCAGATGAATATATCATGTGCACTGCTGGGGTGTGTGGCACAGACATTGGTTACGCACCCATTGGCATTGCACGCCACCTGGCAGTTGACACTGGGGTAGCCCTTCCTGTTGACGTACGCTATGCCCTCAGGGCCAGGTGGCATGGGGATGCCCACATGGGTGCAGTCAATGGCCCCAAGCATGCCAGGCATCCATGCTACCCTGTGGAAGTCCTGCATGGTTGTTGTACTCTCTGCCTGTGTGCTAGGGAACTGGATGTATTCTGCAACATGTGGCAGCAGGGTGTTGAGGTATCGTGTGAGGAGGTGTGACATGGCTGGCTGGGTTATGCCTGTGGTGTCCTCTGTTGGTCTCTGGAAGGTGCCCATGGCCAGCAGGCACATGATGGCTGTCACCTTCATCTCCACTGACAGGGCGTGGCTCCGTCTAGTGGGTGCCTACATTTCCTCACTGCACAGCTCAGATCTGCCTCAGAATTGCCTGGTTCAGGCAATACCGGCCCACAATCTCTGTATTGGAGTAGTTCTTGAAGCTGATGCAGGCACAGTACCACCTGTTCTGGGAGTACCGCCGATGGTACCTTCCACAACCACATCACTCTTCCTCCTGCCTCCTCACACCCCTCTTTACGGCCTTCATCTGGAAGGCTGCACCTGCCATGGCCTCTGCTGCACTGTCTCCCCATGAGCAGTCAGCTCATGTGGTCTGCTTGCCACTGTGAGGCAGTGCCTTTCTCTCTGTCTGCCTGGCTCTCTGTTGCTTCCCCTGCCCCTGGCTTGCACTCCAGTGCCACCTCTGTCCCACACCCCTGTGGCTGCCTGTTCCACTCCCTCAGTCCCTCACAGGCTCTGTCTCCCTTTTTCCTTCTGTTCCCTCCCTCCACAGTCTGGTGGCTTGCTCTCTTTCTCGCTCCCCTCTAGCGGAAGTGCTGTCCCCATGCTTGCGCCCTGCATTTATAGGCTCAAGTCTGCTCAGCACATCTGGACATTGCTCCGCACTTGCACCATGGGTCAGGGTTTATTTATTTTATTTATTTCAATCTAGGATTACAATACTTTTGAGCTGAGGCTCTTTTACAAAGGTTCCACGTCAGCGTGTGCAACAGTCATCATTTTTAGTTACAAACATATAGTCATTGACTTACAGACATGTAATAACCAGTACAAAGACTTGAGCTATGAATAAGACAAAGGAAGGAAGGGGTGGGTGGGGTGGAATGAGGGTAGGAGATCGAAGGGGGAAGGAGGTGTAGGGGGCAAGGGGGAGTACAGGAGGTGGTTGGGGTGGGGGCAGGAGTGGAGATATGGGGAGGTGGGCAAGGGTGGGAGACAGTGCAGCCAGGGGGCCTTGTCGAGGGAATAGAACAGGTAAGGTGCTAGGGGTGCAAAGACTGATTGTAAGTGCTGGGTGCTGGGGCATGTGCAGCTGGAATGGTGGAAATGATAAGATGGGCAATCACAGGATACAAGCAGTGAGAGGTGCAGCTTGGACTTGAAGAGGCCGAGTGTTGGAGTGGTCGCTATGTCGCTGCCAAGAGAGTTGAGCCAGTTGGATTCCCGATAGGTGAATGATCTTTGTCCTTGGGTTGTGCGACATCATGGGATATGTAGTAGATGGGAATTGGATCTCCTTGTAGTGACGTTCCTATGTCTAGGCTTAAGGAGGGGCACAGACACCAGGTGGGGCAAACCCAATTATAATTTTCTTGGCCATTATGCAGGTTTGGTAGTTTATGCGTTTGTCCAGTTGAAGCCATTCAGATTGGGAATAAAGGTCACATGTGTGGGTATGGCGATGTAAGCCAGTGAAGAGATGACAGGCCTTATTCAAGGAGGTCACAATACATTTGAGAGCAGTGGTAGTTGCAGACCCATATGTGATAAGACCATAGTCTATGATGCTGACGATGGAGCTTTGGACGGCCACTGACAGTGCTTCTGGGGTTAGGTGTTTCCTGTGCCGGAATAATATGCCTAACCTCACATTGGCAGACTTTGCAACATTGCTGATATGGACAGCGTATGAGAGGTGGGGATCAAGGGTGATGGCGAGGTACTTGAACGATTGTGTTTGCTGTAGGATGGCTCCTTGTTCGGTTGCAATGGAGAGGTGGAGTTGTTTGTTTTAGTTGTGGGGGCTGCAGAAGAACATAGACTTGTTTTTTTTCTGATTGAGAAGCAGTTTATTATTTAGGAACCAGGATTCAATGGAGGAGAAGGCCCGCTGAAGTTTGTTTTGTAATTGGATTGGATCAGGGTCTGAGGTAAGGATCACAGCATCGTCAGCGTAGAGTTATTTGTTCTGGGCAGCTGTCCAGTAGTGAGTTTAAGAATAGGCTGAAGAGGAGGGGTCCAAGAATGGAGCCCTGGGGTACTACCGAGTGGACCGATCTAGGCTCCGAGAGTGTATCAGTGATTCTTACTGTTTGGGACCGTTCTTCAAGGTAGCTCTTAAACCAGCCAATGGAGTCGGTTGACAGCCCAGTGTTCTGAAGCTGGACAAGCAGGAGGCAGTGATTGATGGTGTCGAAGGCTTTAGTTAAGTCAATGTACATTGAGCCTAGTAGTTCACTGGAGTCAAGTGCATTGTGGATTGCACCGGTGAATTCAAGTAGGGCTGTGGAGGTGTTGTGACCTTTGCAGAACCCGTGTTGTTGTTTGCACAGGATGTTGTACGTATCCAGGTATCCCGTGAGCTGGTCCGATGCTGTGCCACATATTCATAGGCACGCCCCCAGCCCTTGATATGTATTCATTAGGGTTGCACATTGGCGCACTTCTACTTGCACTGTGCACTGACTGCCGCTGAATATCACTCCATGGTGCATTTCCGCACTTGCGCATGCGCAACCCAGTTGTGCCATGCACAACTGCTTCGAATATCTCACCCAGTTTGTAAACATTTGTTTGATGAAGATGAATGAAAAATTCCCCTACTTTTCTAGTTGGGGGGGGGTCATTACAGTATTATGATTTACTTGGTTTCTAAATATTTAATTGAAGATAAACTGGAAATTGTATGAATATAATACTTATTTAATTTCTCTTATGATTTATAAGTTATTTTTTTATGTGTGAGTTAACACTATTTCATACTTATTTGATGGTTTAAGCTCTAATAATAATTCCCATATGCTTTTAATGGGGGGGGATTCTTTTCAGTATTATAATTTAAATATTTGTTTCTAAATATTTATTAGACAGTCAACTAGAAAATGTATGAATGTAATACTTTTTTTGATTTCTCTTTGATTTGCATATTTTATTTGGTGTGAGTTAACACTGTTTTGTATTTATGTAAATACTGTATTTGAAGTTATAATAAAATATCCCCCTACTCTTTTCAAGAAGTGCCATGGGATCTTTGACATCCACTTGAACTACCACCAGAACATGCAGATGGGACCTCGGTTTAACATCTCATCCAAAAGACGATACCTCAGGAGTGCAGCACCGCCCTCCTGCTGCACTACAGTGTCAGTATTGAGATTAACCCAAGTACCTGGTGTGGGGATAGAACCCACAGCCTCCTGATCTCTCAGCCTCAGAGGTGAGTGTGCTACCTGCTGAACCACTGACATTGCCTATCAATGGCATATAGCTATTGATAGGCAGATCAAAGCGAGGATGGGGGTTGGTAGTGGAGATACCCGAGGGACTGACTGCCCATGCTGTCAATCCTCTATCTGGTGCCTGGCCGGGGGGGGGCAACTCTCACCACAGTGCACTTTGGTAAGGGTGAGGTTTTGGATTTCTCAGACAACATTGTGACAGTGGCTGCTTAGAGCTTTTAAAACCACCAAATATACTACTGTGCCCTATATGCAAAGGAGATACCTCATTTGTATGTTTGCAGCAGCATATAATGTGCACACACTCTATCAATTTAGTGCCAGGGCTGCTGAATTTGTCCCTGCCCCACCAAACAATGCTAATCCCAGTTAGCACATCACTAAGATGTTTAGTAACATGATAACCTTCTGAAAATGTGGTCCCACATCTCCTAAACATGATGACGATGATGGATACAATTAGAAAGGTTTGTTCAAAAAAAATGTGCTTGAATTTAAACATAAATTAACTAGTGATCTAGCAGAACACCATGGGAACAGTTTAATATAGCCTTTGATTGGGAAAATTCTATATACAAAAATATACTCAGATATTTTGAATGGGCTTGAACCAAACCTGCTCCGACTTTGCTGCATCTGAAATTGCTCTTGCTGTTACCAGGCTATTCAACCTCTCCCTCATGTATGGAGTAGTTCCCTCTGAAAATGATCCAATATCATCCCAGTACTTAAGAAAGGAGACTCGCTGGCCCCGGTGGCACTGAGGGTTGAGGCGCTGGATGCCACACCTCGTGCCACGACGGCGACCCGGGTTCGGGAACGGACTCGGGTGGTAGGGGTCGGCAGGGGGGAGGGAGGATTAAGCATCCCAATGGATGCTCTCCTCCCTCAGGGGTGGAACGCCAACCCCGAGAATGCCAGTGGGAGCCCTGGCACTCGAGGGGGCTTGTGGCTCCGTTCGCGGAGTCCGGGGAGGGGGAATGTTGGAAGGTGCTTGAGAGAGACGTGCATATGCATGTCACCTCTCTGGACGCTCTGTGTCCTTGTGCCAATGTCCCAGGGGGCGGGGCTATGGGGGGGATAGAAAACAAGAAAAACCCTTCGGCGCTCCTAGATGAAGACGGCTCCATCCAATAGAGGCCACCGATCCCCAGGACAGACCCTGCTGTGCAGGAGAGGAGGGATGAGAGGCACTCTAGGGGCAGATCCGGGGGGGTAAAGGGGGTCCCGAAAAAGGAATGAGCAGTCTGAAGGAGAGGGGGACTGAAGGCAAGGAAGGTGGATAAATAAAGAAAGCAAAAAAAAAAAAAGAAAGGAGACTCAAAAACCCTCAGTAACTACAGGCCTATTTCTATTTTGCCTGTGCTTAACAAAGTAATGGAAAAATTGGTAGCTACCCAGTTAACTGATCACCTGACAAAATACAACTGGCTATCACCCCACCAGCATGGATTTAGGAGTGGTCACAGTACCTCTACTGCCTTGCTAACACTCACCAACTGCATTGCCTCCACCACAGATAGAGGGGAATAGACAGGCACTGTGTTCATAGACCTACCAAGGCTTTCGACCTTGTAGACCACATCATGTTCACTGACAAGTTAAAAGATCTTGGTCTGGTGCCCCCTCCATAATTGGTTTGCCAATTATCTCTACCATAGACAGCAGCTAGTAAAACTGGAACTACGTTCTCTGAACCAATGTCTTCTGGAATTGGGGTCCCTCAAGGATCTATACTGGGATCGCTCCTGTTCTTGATCCATATCAATAGGCTGCATGATTGTCTAAAATACAGTATACCTATATTGTACATAGATGATCTTGCACTTATTGTCAGCTCCAAGGACATAAGTGACAGAAACATAATGTTATCCCACGATCTGCATGAAATACAAACCTGACTGCAACAGAACAGGCTGCTCATAAATGTGGCTAAGATGCAAGCCGTGTTGTTTGGCTCTCCCCCTAAAATAAGGAATTGCCAAGCCCCACTCCAGATTGCCTGCTTAGATGGTATCTTACTGGAGGCGGTGCAATCCTTCAATTATTTTGGGGTAACCTTGGATCCCACACTTGACTTTAACCTGCATATATCAAAAACCTGCAAAGCTGTTAACACTAGATTGGGCCTGTCCTACAGAATTAGACACAACTTCACCCACCATGCCTGCCTGTCAGTTACACAGGGAATACTGCTTACTAAGCTCATGTCTAATGTTGTAGTGTATGCGCCTTCAGCATCTAAACTTGTGCTGAAGAGGTTGGATGTCATTTACAATAGATTATGTAATTTTGTGTTTCCCAACAGCAGATTTGCTCACCACTGTGCATTATATGAGAAGTTAAAATGGCTACTCCCCGAAGCCTTGAGAGATCACGCACTCTAGGAAGCATAGTCTACAATGTGTTACAAAAACAGCAACTGAAACAGCTTGCTGATTGGCATCAGCCACATCACAGTCTGTATTCACGAAGATCCTCAGGCTATGGCCTGCTTGCAGTCTTTAAACTGAGAACTATCCTTGGTTCAACAGCATTCAAGTACTTTGCTCCCAAATTATAGGACAATATCCCAGCTGATATTCATGCTTGTGGCACCACAGAGAGTTTAAAAAATTCCCTTCATAAACACTTCCTAGGCACATCTGCATACAAATGCATGAGAGGTGAACTAGCTATCAGGCTCCTAACCCATTCTTGATTCTGCCTGTCACTATGGTATTCGGTATTATGCTGCTCCTGCCTACTGATGTTAATTGTCTTATGCGGTGTGTACAGAGAATGTTATTTTGCTGATTTGTTACTCTCTCCCTGTTGCTCATAAATGATAATACTGTACTGTCTTTTTGCTATATGTATAGGGGATGTTGTTTTGTTGCCATGTGAATCTCTCCCTGATGTATTTAGCACTTGCCTACTGGGTGTGATTTAAACTGCACACAACTCTTGCCTACCCTGGCTATAATTGCTTGTATCTTGTTTAATGTTACCTCACCTGTGAACATGTTGAATGTTGTTTTGTACTGTAAATTGTTTGGTGTTGCATCACCCTTGTTGTAACTCCCCAGTTCTTACCCCAAAACAGGCAGTTTCTGTCATGTGTACCTACTTGGCTAACAAAACCTAAATAAATAAATAAATACAGTACTTTATAGTCAAAAAATATTAATGAGATATTGTCTTGGTTAGGCTAGAGCCATTTGATGGTGCCCCGTCTCCTTTCATACTTATCAGGACTGTCACTGGAGTGTATTGTACAATTGTTTTTATTGTAATGCCCCTTAAAAAAAAGCCTCCAGGCCATTTTGCCCATTGAGAAAGAAGAATATAAGTTTAAATGTGAGTGCGGAAAACTATGCAAGGGCAGTCAGTGGGATCCTTGGTTGATCAGCACATTGATTCACTCAGATACCATGGTTGCCCTTGATATAGTTAGTGAGGGTTGCAACTATGTGGCTTCTTTTTTTAAAGAGCAAGCACCATTATTAAAAACTCAAAACCCCCAATGCCTCTCTCCCAAAACATTTTTTGCATAAAAAATATTTGTGAGCACTTTGACTTACTAAATTCTATTATTGTATAATAGAACATGGCATCCAGGTTAACATAACACATTGGATTAGCTCCTGGCTAATCGATAGAAAACAGAGAGCGACAATCAGGGGATGTAGCTCATGGTGGTCGGAGATGACGAGTGGGGTCACACAGGGGTCTGTTCTGGGTCCTTGCCTCTTTAATGTATATATACATTCCATGACAGCTGGAGGAGATGCATGGGAAGCAAAGTTTGCTGATGATACTAGAATTGTTCATGGTAAACAGCAACCTGCAAACTGCCAGATTACAGGAAACCCTGATCAACTTGTAGGGCTGGGCACAAGATTCAAGGTTAACTTTTAATGTGGATAAGTGCACGGTCATGCACTTTGGCAGAAACAATGCAGGGGCCACCTACAGTCTAAATGGAAAGATATTAAGGGTGGTTAATGATGAAAGGGATTTGGGAATAAGGGTCTCAAATGACCTGAAATTTAATCAGCATTGTGGCCAGGTGGTTAAAAAAGCAGGTAATATATTGAGCTGCATAAATAGACATATTAAGAGTAGGAAGAGAGAGGTCTTGTTGCCCTTGTATGGGTCACTGGTGCTGCCGCATATGGAGTACTGCACACAGTTTTGGTCTTCAGGTTACAAAAAGGAGATTGTGTCACTGGAGAGGGTTCAGAGAAGGGCTACTTGGATGATCACTGGGGTGCAAGGTAGGGACAATCAGGACAGGTTGTCTAAATTAGGGATGTATACGTTGGAATATCATAGGCTGTGGGGAGACATGAGCATGGTCTTTAAGGCCATTACTGATATTAACTTGAGGGAACAGTTGGGATTAAGGCTATGTGAACAGCCATATCAGATCAGAACACATCCATTGCAGTTAACAAGGGAAAGGTATAGGACTACTAAAAGAAAGCACTGGTTTAGTGTAAGAGTTGTGCCAATCTGGGACAGTCTGCCACTGGAGGTGGTATCCAGTAGTACCATGCAGGCTTTTAAAACAAATCTGGATAGTTTCCTGATTGGAAATAACATTCTGAGATATCAGTAAGTTCTATTGGCGAGCTGTATGGGCAGTAAAAGTCTTCTGAGCTCTGAACAAACCTATGAAACCTATGAATTGTAAGACCTGTGATCAGACAACATGATGGGCACTACATAGTGTCATCTCTTGGCTCAGCTGTGCTCCCTTGTATGCTTTTCAATACAAGTGAGCAGTGCTGAGATTCACTAACAGGATATGGCCCCTTGCAGGTCTGGAATTGTCTGATCATGGGTCTTACAAAAGTATATTTTATTAATTAGGAATTAATTGAAAACACATTTTATTGTGAAAAGCCTAATGTGGGTCTAATAACAACAGTTTTCCTTTAATAGGTATGAAGTATTTGTGAGACTGCTTATAAATATTTACTAAATAGTTGTTAGGCATTTAGGTATCAGCTAAACCATGCTTAAAGTAAATAGTTAATAAGCATTTTCTTAACATTTCAATAATAAGCAGTATCTCATTTAAATAATTCGACCTCTGCACATGCTAATGAAGTATCAGTATTTGATAACTGCCAATATCTATGAATAGCTGCAGAATGCTTAAAATGCTTAACACATACTCAAAAACAGCTTAAGAACTAGGACAGTTTAAATGTTTCTCAGCTTCTTAGAAAATGTAGTTTTACAAGCAATTGAAGTACTCCTCAAGTACTTTAAAAAGCATTAATTTTTGCCTTGGGTACTACTTACTACTACTTCTTTTACTAGGATGCGAGTCTCAATACCATACTGAGATTCTAAATTTGGAAATATTATGGCATCTGTTTCACTTCCCAAATGGGGAAAAAATGCTTCCTGGCTTTTTGCAACGAAAACTCTATTTACAGGCTCCCTGTCTGTAATAGAACCAGCAAAAGCTAGAGCCAAGTTAGATGGGAACATTTTTGTACATTATTTTTCGAGACTGCCAACTTTTAGAATTCTCATCTGCCTGTCATGCTGTAGCTTCAGAGTCCTCATCACAACTTGGCATTCTCTCTGATGCACTCTTTTAGGATCCATGGAAGAGCAACCTGAGGCAAAATTGCCCTGAACGTCATTGGAATATTAGAATCTCGACTTGTTCAGTACTGATTATATACAATCTCTAGTATTGCACTTTGCCACCACCTTTCTCTAAACATTTTTGTTATAAATTGTCCTATACCTTGTAACAGCCATTAATTAGATGGCCTTTGCCAGCCTGGGAAGATCCAACTGCAGTCAATTTAATTGGCTTAAATAATCATTCTGGGAATGGTGTAAACTCCGAATAGCCTACCTGTTGTTCTGAGGCAAATGGTTTATGCAGCTGTACTGGGCAAACAACTGCTATGCTTGCTTGCTTTTTTCTTTATTTTATGAAGGTACAAATATTTCTTACTCTCTTAATTTTTTCCTGCTTTAGGTGGTTTGATGGTGGGATGGCAGCGCCACCCCCTCCCCCCCAAAAAACGTTAAGGGCAGATATTTGCATGCGGCCTATAAGGTGAAAATTGATTGTGGAAGAGTGGACTCTTCCCACTGAAAGCCACATTTATTTATGAGAATACCATCATAATATTTACTTTATTTACAAATATCCAATAAGACTGTCTTGTCAACACTTAATCATTACCACATGTCCCACAGTTTAAATATTTGTACAGTAGGCACTTTACTTTACTTTACAACCACACAGATAGTTCACATTAACTTACTGGTAACTTGGCAAATGTACTGTCTTTAAGAACTTAACAGCTGAGACAGCAGCGTTTTCCTTTTTGTTTGCAACTGATTTGATGTCCTTATGTACTGTACATATCACAACCATTGTTTGACCTAGGGATCTGCAAATTGGTAGATGTACCCTCTGTGCCATGATCTACAAATCTCATAAATATGCTAAAAAAATAAATCAGGCAATGTTCATGTTACATAGTGTTACAAAATATAAAAAGATATCAAACTTAAAAATGCATTTTTGTGATGGTCGGAATATCAGAAAAATAGCAAAAACTGGAAAACTGAAACAACCGGACTTGTTGGATCCCGTCTCTAAGTTTGTACTCCTGTGTATTTTACAATAAAATGTATGATATACAAAAGAGATTTTAATGATCTTTGAAATGCTGGCCATACGTGCACGGTAGCGTTCTACTGGAATTTTTTTATTAGGTGTTTTCATGCACCCTTGACTGTTCGGGACATCCTTAGTGGTGGTAGAATTATTAAAGGGAAATGCAGCCTCTGGAAGCTCATCCCCATACTTGTGCCTGAACCGATGCCCCTCCCAAAACAGCGCCAACATCAGCAGCCCATCACTGAGGTTGAGACCCCCCCCAAAAAAACAGTGCTAACCTGGGAGTCCTTCCCTAGTCTTGGGAAATTCCCCCTCCCAACCAATATTGCCAACAAATGAGAGCTCATTCCCAGTATCACAAAATCACCATTGTCACCCAAAAAACAGAATTAACACTGGCAGACCATTGCTGGCATCAGGAAAGCATCCATCTCTCCCCTTTGAAAACAGTGCTGACATCCAAAGACCATCTCCAGTTCTGGGAAATTATCACCCCTTCCCCCAAGCAAAAATAGTGCCAGCACCAGAAGACAGTCTCTAGTCTTGGGAAATCCCCTCCTCCCCAAAACACAGAGAACATAGAGTACATTCATATTGTTTCAAAATCACATCTGCCAACTCCAAAACAGTGTCAGGACCCCCCAAAAAAAAACAGTGCTGATACCAGAACCAGTCCCCAGTGGTGAGAAATTATTCTCAGCCCCCCAAAACAGCTGACACTAGGAGGCAATCTCCAGTGCTAGGAAATCACCACCCCAAAACAGTGCAGATACCAGAAGCTCACCCTCAATATTGGGAAATCACCCTACCACCCAAAACAGTGAAGATACCAGGAGTCCATCCTCATTAATGGGAAATCACCCACAACCTAAAACAATACAGATACCAGAAGCCCATCCTCAGTATTGGGAAATCACCCTCACCACCCTGAAACAGTGCAGATACCAGGAGTTCATCCCCAGTATTGGGAGATCACCCACAACCCCAAAACAGTGCAGATACCAGACGCCCAATCTCATTATTGGGAAATAAGTCCATGCCCATTATTGGGAAATCACCCACCACCCGAAACAGTGCGTATACCAGAGGAAGCCCATCCTTAGTAATGGGAAATCACCCCTACAACCCCAAAACAGTACAGATGACAGAAGTCCATCCCTAGTATTGGAAAATCATCCCCACCACTCCAAAACTGTACTAATACCAGAAACCCATCCCCAGTATTGGGAAATCACCCCACCATCCCCAAACAGTACAGAAACCAGAAATCCATCCCCAGCATTGGGAAATCACCTCATCACCCCAAAACAGTACATACACTAGGAGTCCATCCCTGGTATTGGGAAATCACCACCAACACCCCAAAACAGTACAGATACCAGGGGTCCATCCCCAGTATTGGGAAATCACTCTCACCAGCCCAAAACAGTACAGATACCAGGAGTCCATCACCAGTTTTGGGAAATCACCCCCACCACCCCAAAACAGTACAGACACCAGGAGTCCATCCTCAGTATTTGGAAATCACCTCACCACCCCAAAACAGTACAGATACCAGAAACCCATCCCCAGTATCAGAGAATCACCCCACAACCCCAAAACCATACAGACACCAGAAGCGCAATCTCAGTATTGGGAAATCACCCCACCATCCCAGAGCAGTGCAGATGCCAGGAGTCCATCCCCAGTATTGGGAAATCACCCCCCACAACCACAAAATTGTACAGATACCAGAAACCCATCCCCAGTATTGGAAAATCACCTCACAACCCCAAAACAGTGCAGATACCTGAAGCCTAGTCTCAGTATTGGGAACTTACCCCACCCCACCATCCTAAAACAGTGCAGATACCAGGAGTCCATCCCCAGTATTAGAAAGTCAATACCACCACTCCAAAACTATGCAGATGCCAGAAACCTATTCCCAGTATTGGGAAATCACCACACTGCCCCAAAACAGCAAAGATACCAGAAACCTATCCCCAGTCCTGGGTAATCACCCCACCACCCCAAAATTGCAGATACCAGAAACCCATACCCAGTATTGGGAAATCACCCCACCACCCCAAAATAGTACAGATACTAGGAGTCCATCCCCAGTACTGTATTGGGTAATCACCCCACCAGCCCAAAACAGTGCAGATACCAGGAGTCCATCCCCAGTATTAGGAAATCACACCACAACCCCAAAACAGTGCAGATACAAGGAGTCCATTCCTAGTATTGGGAAATCACCCACCACCCGAAACAGTGCCCATCCCTAATATTGTGAAATCCTCACACCACAATGAAAACAAAGAAGGTTCAGCTCCTTATGTTGCAAAATCCCTTCACCTCCCTGAAACTGTGCAGATACCAGCAGTACATCCCCAGTATTGGGAAAATCATCCCACCTCCCCAAAACACTACAGACACCACAAGCTGGATTTTCAAAGGGCCTTTAGACTGATGGAAGGTGCATCAAACAACCACCTTGCGTCAAATCCAGGTGTGCTGTATTTTGAAAGAAAAGCATTCTCTGTGGCAAAGTCTCCCAAAATGATGCAAAAGGTCTGCTGCATCAAAACTATAATACATAAGGAGAGAATGACGCAAGCTGAGTCAAAAATGCATGGGGTGAGAATGACTCAAGCTGAGTCCAAAAGATGATGCAAAGGGTGGGAATGACTCATGGCGAGTCAAAAAGAGGATTGATGCATGGAGCAAGAATGACAGAAGCTGCATCAAAAAGATGGTGCATGAGGTGAGCAATGACTCAATCTGAGTTAAAAAATTACAGTGGATGAAATTGCCAAGACAATAGCATGTTGAGCTCTTAAAATGCTCTAAACTAGTCTTGCAGGGGAATATGGGCTTTATAACCAAACCACTACTGGATTTACCCTCTCCTTTATATGCACCAGTGTCAAGTAGACCAGCTCTGCCTGGTCTAACAGGTGCATGCTATCTTCGGTGCAGTGTCAACAGCTTCCACCTTTGAAGTGCAGACAAAGGGAATGGTGCATCATTTTTTTGATGTGAGCTCCATTGTGACATGGTGCACCCAGTTTTCAGATGCAAGCCTACCACAAGCTACTTTGGTGTAGGCAGTTCTGCTTTTGATGCAAGCAGCATTAGAAAATCAGAACTGATGCAAGTTTTGATGCAGCTTGCTCCTTGCATCATTCTTGTCTGGCACAAGCACCTTGTGTCATTCTCTGACCTTTGAAAATTAAGCCCCAGGAGTCCATCCCCATTATTGGGAAATCATCCCCCACCCCAAAACAGTGCAGATACCTGAAGCCCATCCCCACTGGTGATATTCCCCCATTGCCCCCAAAACAGTGCAGAGACCAATCCCCAGTGTTGGGAAATGACCCCACCACCTCAAAACAGTGCAGAAAGCCATCCCCAGTATTGGGAAATCACCCTACTACCCCAAAAACAGGGCAGAAACTAGGGTTGGGTGAACCAGTTCTTCAAAAATATGAACTGACCCAAACATGCCAAAGTGTTCAGAAAAGAATGGCTTCCGAACACTTTCAACTGTTCAAATCAGTTCAGATGGCTCCTATCACAGAAACTGCAGTGCGAGAAGCACCAGAGCAGAAAGAACCCACAGGAGGGACCAGAGACAAGACTCTGGTCCCTCATTGGATGGTCGAGCTGTCCATCTCTCCAAGGTGGCACCTGATTGGGTTGCTGTTCTAGCAACCCATGCAGTCCACCTTAGAGCTACACAGCTGAATCAGGATGACACAGAAGGAGCAGCAGCTTCTCTTGGCTGCTCCTTGCATTGCGGATTGCCAAATTAATTGTTTTCTTCTGTGCTTGTGCTGTTTGAATTTTTTTGTTGCCCCTTGGGCAAGCAAAGAAGTCCACTGCCATTCTGCCACTCCCCCCCCCAAAAAAAAACAAAACAAAAGCAGATGTTTTAAACTAAAAGAACTTAAGGTAGGAAGGGACTGGGAACTTGAGGAAGTTGGGGCTGAGGAGTCAGGGACTGGGAGTTGGGGACTAGGGAGGGGATTGCCAGCAAGGACTTGGTGTAGGACTCGGGAGGGAGTTGGGGATTGGGTGGGGACTGGACTGGGGTCTAGGGAGTACAATATATGGGAGAAGAGACTTGAACAGGGGATCTTCATGAACAAGAACATTGAATGATGAGCCAGGATGGAACCTGGAGAGGGAGAGAGACTGAGGGCAACTTGTGAAAACTAGAGTGATGTGTGTATAAAATTTGTCAGTCAGTCATCAGTACACTAGTGCCACTTCTTGCATATTGTCTGTGTGACCCCCCACTCCTGTATCAGAGAGGGTTAGGCTAGGCAGGGTTCCCCAGAATCTCTGTGGGTATACTAGCAGCAGTGCCTGCAGCATCACCCTTAGTGTAGGTGGTGTGTGAAATAAAATCTACCAAGACTGCCAGACAGTTGTCAGTGCAACAGTGTCACTTCTTGCATACTGTCTGTGTGACCCCCCAAAGAAGTCAGTCATCTGTCATCTTCCTCCCTGTACTTGCTCAGTGGGGTATAAGCTTTGGCTCAGTGGGCAGGGCATTCCATCACATCATGTGAAATAAAGAAAAATAAAGAAAAAAATCCTTGAAGGGGAAAAGTACTGGGTCAGAGAGGGTTAGGCCAGGCAAGGTCCCCCAGAATCTCTGTAGGTATACTAGCAGCAGTGCCTGCAGCATTGCTATTAGCATAGGTGGTGTGTGAAACAAATTCTGTATGTTGAAATAAAATCTGCCAGCTAGTCGTCAGTGCACCAGTACCACTTCTTGCATACTGTCTGTGTGTGCCCCCCGAAGAAGTCATCTGTTATCTTCCTTCCTGTGCTTGCTCGGGGGTATAAATTTTGGCTCAGTGGGCAGGGCATTTCATCACATCATGTGGAATAAATAAAAATAATTGAAGGGGAAAAGTACTGTGTCAGAGAGGGTTAGACCAAACAGGATCCCCCAGAATCTCTTTGGGTATATCAGAAGCAGTGCCTGCAGCATCACCCTTAGCATAGGTGGTGTGTGAAATAAATTCTGTGTGTGAAATAAAATCTGCCAGCCAGTCGTCAGTGCACCAGTGCCACTTCTTGTGTACTGTCTGGGTGACTCCCCCCCAAAAAAAGTCAGCCATCTGTCATCATCCTCCCTGAGCTTGCTCAGTGGGGTATAAGCTTTGGCTCAGTGGGCAGGGCATTCCGTCACATCACGTGGAATAAAGAAAATAAATAATAACCACTTTTTGACCCTGAACAAGTGACAGACTGGCATTATGAGTACTCCAGAAAACAGTAAAGCAAATGCCGGGGGCAAAGGAAGTAATAAATGTAAAAAAAGGTTTATTCAAGAGCCCAGAAAGAAATGAACCAAAAAGTAAAGTACAACAACAACAACAACAACAATAATAATCACCACAGTCTGTTGAAGGGGCTGAACTAAATGCTACTACTATTCATGTGCAGGCTAACTCTCAAAATACTGAAAACCCAGCAAGGGTTGGTGGACTGTCTATGTGGCACTGTGAGGTAGGGAGTTGCCACTAGATGTCAGGGAATGCTCCACATGTGGCACTGTGATGTGGGGGGTTGCCACTGGAAGTCAGGAAATGCTCAGCATGTGGAACTGTAAGGAAAGGGATTGCCACTGGATGTCAGGGAATTCTCAGCATGCGGTTCTGTGAGGTAGGAGTTTGCCACTGGATCAGTGAATGCTTTCATGTGGCACTGTGGGAAAGGGTTTGCCACCGGATGTCAGGAAATGCTTAGCATGTGGCACTGTGAGGTAGGAGTTTGTCACTGGATGTCAGTGAATGCTCAGCATATGTGCACTGTGAAGAAGGGGTTAGCCACTGGATGTCAGGAAATGCTCAGCATGTGGCACTGTGAGGTAGGGGGTTGCCACTGAATATCAGGGAATGCTCAGCATGTGGCACTGTGAAGAAGGGGCTTGCCACTGGGTGTCAGGGAATGCTCAGCATGTGGCACTGTGAGGTAGCGGGTTGCCACTGGATGTCGGGGAATGCTCAGCATGTAGCACTGTGAGGTAGGGGGATGCCACTGGATTTCAAGGAATGCTCAGCATGTGGCACTGTGATGTAGGGAGTTGTCACTGCATGTCAGGGAATGCTTAGCATGTGGTGCTCTGAGATAGGGATTGCCACTGGATATTAGGGAATGCTCAGCATGTGGCACTGTGAGGTAGGGGAATGCCACTGGATTTCACCGAATGTTCAGCATGTGGCACTGTGAGGTAGGGGATGCCACTGGATGTCAGAGAATGCTCAGCATCTGGCACTGTGAGGTAAGAGTTGCCACTGGATGTCAGGGAATGCTCAGGATGTGGCACTATGAGGTTGTGGGATGCCACTGGATGTCAGGGAATGCTTAGCATGTGGCACTGTGAGGAAAGGGTTTGCCACTGGATGTCAGGGAATGCTCAGGATGTGGCGCTGTGAGGTAGGGGTTGCCACTGGATGTCATGGATTGCTCAGCATGTGACACTGTAAGGTAGGGGGTTGCGACTGGATGTCAGGAAATGCTTAGCATGTGGCACTATGAAGTAAATGGTTGCCAGTGGCTGTCAGGGAATGCTCAGCATGTGGCACTGTGAGGTATGGGGATTTTTTTTTTATATTTATTTCTTTTGTTAACTGGGTAAACATATGAGCCAAGGCCCTTTTTCATATGCGACCCGAGACTATAAATAGTCACAAGATGTTATACAAAAAGATAATTTTTACATTCACTTAATACAGGAATACAAATACATGGCATATAAGACAAACAATATAATAATTATTTAAAATAGTAGTGACATTGCAAGCTACTCAATAAATGATGCTTCAATTTCTTTTTGAATAAATTATGACTACTCATAGTTCTCAATTCAATTGAAAGATCATTCCAGTATTTTGGTGCTTGGATAGAAAAAGCTTGAGCACCCATTTTAGTTTTAGCGACTTTCAAATTTAAACAAGAAAGAAAATTTGATCTCAAGTTTCTCAGAGCTTCCCTTACAGATATCAGAAAATACAAGGGAAAGAGACTTTTTTGTCTCAATACATTATCCATTTTACAACAAAGAGAGTAAATGGAACTCAAGTTATGCGGTAGAAACACTGAAACTTGATATAAAGTACAATGATGAGTACTATAAGGCAATCTATAAACACATCTACAAATACTATGAAAAGTCATTGCTAAGTTATTTACCACATGTTTAGACAAACTATTAAACAAAAATGAATTAAAATTCAATTGAGAAAGTAGTATACTTTGGGCTATATGTTTCCTGGCTTGTAAAGTTAATACATTCTGTAGTCTGAATAAAACCCCTAATTTTTGATTTACTGATTTTGTTAAAGTCAATATATGATTTGAAAATGTTAAATTTGAGTCCAAATTCATTCCCAAATATCTAAAACATTGCACCTGCTCCAAATTAGTTCAATTTTTACCAAAAATATTCAGTTTCCCAAATTTAAACAACTTTTGTTTAGAGGCAAATATCATACTCTTGGTTTTTTGAAATATTCAATGATCATTTTAAGTCCAACGAACAATTTTCTAGACTTTGAAAATCTACAGTCAAATCTTGGGTAATTTTATCTAATGAATTAGTGCTATTATATAATATATCAGCATATAAGATTGTCTTAGCCTTAAGAATTTTACTTGGTATAATATCCACAAATATGGAAAACAATAGGGGTCCCAAGATTGACCCTTGGGGTACACTCTTTTCTAAAATTCTACTCTTTGACACTGAACCCCTCATAAAGAACTTGTAGTTCCCTCCCTGATAAATAACTCTCCACCCATTCTAATGACAATCTGGATAATCCCTTGGCAGCTAAGCTCCTGAGCAGCAGGCAATGGTCAACAAGGTCAAATGACTTGGCCAGGTCCACAGAAACAGCACCAGTGAGCTCACCCCTCTCCATAGCCTCACTGATGTGATTTGTGAACCTGGCCAAGGCAGTTCCTGTACTATGAAATTTCCTAAAGTCATGCTGCTCAGGAGCCTGGAGCCCAGTCAATTGTAAGTAATCACTAATTTGTACCTCTGTTATCTTTTCTAAAATTTTACCTAAAGGATGGAGAAGAGAAATAGGGTGGTAATTCCTCAAATCTTTACTATTCCCTTATTAAAAATTGGTCTTATTATGTTTTTTTTCCATTGTTGTGGAAAGATCCCTCTTTCTAAAGACAAATTAAATATTTTTGTCAAAGGCTTATAAATGTATGAAGATATTAGCTTCAAAAACCTTGGCTGAAAAACATCAATTCCAACATTTTTTAAAGGAATTTTCTTCAAAATTTTCAGTACCTGGTTGGGATCTATTTCTTTAAAATGAAATATTAAATCATTTTGAGATGCTATAACTGTGTTCTTTAAGTCCTGATCATCCTTATATACACTATATTTTACCCATATCCAAAAATTGTTGTAAAAAGGCTGTACTTATTTCTTGTGGATCTTTTATTGTAACTCCTTCAACAAGGAACTCACCTGATTGTACATCTATGGGAGGAGACACCAAAGATTTGATTGAAGACCAGAATTTTTTTGGGATTTGACAAATTTAGATCTTGTTGTTTTGTATAATAATCAGATTTAAATAACCTTAATTTTATCTTACATTCATTTCTTAATTTCCGATAGCTTTGAAAATCAGCAATATTTTTACTCAAGCAAAATTGTTTCCATGCTTGATCTCTTTGTTTCATCAAGTTAAACATCGCTGGAGTAATCCATTTATTCACTGTTCCCCTTACTCTCCTTGTTAGTATTGGACAGAATTTATTTTGTAACTCCAAAATTTGTGTTGTAAAGTAATCTACTGCAGACTCTATGCAAGGTATTACATCCAAGTAAGACCAACCAACATCTCTTAAATCAGACTTTAATCCATTATCTAACTCTTCGTGATACTTTCTATAGGTAATCAAATGAGGGGGAGGCTTTATTTTCTTTGATTTCCAAGTACAATATATTGCCAGGTGGTCACTGATAACATCTGGTAAGACTCCAATCTTAATAATTTTATTATGATTATTAGTCAAAATCCAGTCCAAAATTGAATGATTATTTGTCTTCAGGTTCATGCGTGTAAAAGTTTGTACTAACTGACACAAACCTGCATTCATCAACAAGGACTCCATATTAGAAGCATCACAGGAGTCCCAATGAATATTAAAATCACCTAACATTCAAAAGTCACCACTAAATTAGTAATTTGAAACAAATTATAAAAACTCTTCAAGGCCTTTACGTGCAAATTTTGGTGGATTATACACAGTGCAATGTTTAAGTTTATAATTATCCCCTTGTTTTATCTCGATCAATAACCATTCACACTCTAATGGGGAATCAACCTTTAACTCCAGTTTAGACACAGTTAATTCTTGTTTGTAATAAATAAGTAAACCTCCACCCTTATTTTTACCTGCCCTGTCTTTTCTTATTATTTTATAACCATCTAAGGCCAAGACACCATTAGTCACTGAAGGTTTTAACCAAGTTTCTGTTAAACTCAAAACATCAGGTTCATATTTTAAGACCCAAGCCTCTAACTTTTGTGTTTTGGGAAATAAGCTACGAATATTCAAGTGTGCCACTCTTAGGCCCCCTTCCCCCAAATTAAGTGATCACCATACAGATTGGGACCTGGGTTTACTTCTATATCCCCAGATAGAGTTAACAATAACTCAATACAAAAAGACAATACAATATTTGGGCATAAGTTAGGAATTGGTACACTATAACCACTTATTTTATACTGTGACTTTTTGTTCAACAACCCTACCAGTTCTAATTTTAACATCATATTATGTCTAAATTCACAAAGAAGATTTTAATATATAAAATTATCTTCTAATCTACCTTATTCAAACTTACCCACATCATTATTTACCAGGATCCAAACACCTGAATCCACAAGCATCAGCCCCAGTACACAACCCACCATTAAGCAGCACTTTTGCATTTTCATTCTTAATCTAACACTTGATTATACAAATATGTGTCAATTTGTAGTTTCAAAATGTCAATAACCTTTATATCTTCCTTATTTCCTCGGCCAAGTGGCGCTTGCGCTTGCGAGCAGCTCAATTTATTAGACTGACTGAAGCACTCAGCCACTGGGCCAGCTGAGCACAGTTGAACTAAACAGGGTAATTAAGCAAGGAAACACAGAGCCCTTCTGTTAGAAATAGTAAAACAGCAGTTCTGAACAGGTTCAAAGTCAGCAGTTAAACACAGTGTTTCCACTCACTCAGCAGCAGCTCAGTCCACCTCAGCAAGATGTTACAGCAATAGAGGGCATACAGAGCAGGATCTTCCAGTGCTTGCAAGCAGCTCAATTTATTACCCTGACCCTGAGTGGGATGCCACTGGATGTCACGGAATGCTCAGCATGTGGCACTGTGAGGTAATGGGTGTCATTGGATATCAGGGAATGCTCATCATGTGGCACTGGGAGGTAAGGACTTGCCACTGGATGTCAGATAATGCTCATCATGTGGCACTGTGTGGAAGGGGGTTGTCACTAGATGTCAGAGAATGCTCAGCATGTGGCCCTGTGAGGTAGGGGTTGCCACTGGATGTCAGGGAATGCTCAGCATGTGGCACTGTGAGGTAGGGAGATACCACGGGATGTCATGGAATGCTCAGAATATGGCACTGTGAGGTAGGGGTATGCCACTGGATGTCAGGGAATGCTCAGCATGTGGCACTGTGAGGAAGGTGTTTGCCACTGGGTGTCAGGTAATGCTTAGCTTGTGGCACCATGAGGAAGAAGTTTGCCACTGGATGTTAGGTAATGCTCAACATGTGGCACTGTGAGCTAGGGGTTTGCCACTGGATATCAGGGAATGCACAGCATGGGGCACTGTGAGCTAGAGGTTTGCCACTGGATGTCATGGAATGCTCGGCATGTGGCATTGTGAGGAAGGCGGTTGCCACTGGGTGTCAGGGAATGCTCAGCATGTGGTACTGTGAGGAAGGGGTATGCCACTGGATGTCTGGCAATGCTCAGCATGTGGCACTTTAAGGTAGGGGGTTGCCACTGGATATCAGGGAATGCTCAACATATGGCACTGTGAGGTAGGAGGATGCTACTGGATGTCATGGAATGCTCAGCATGTGGCTCTGTGATGTAGGGGATGTCATTGGATGTCAGTGAATGCTCAGTATATCACACTGGGAGGTAGGGGTGGCCACTGGATATCAGCAAATGCTCAGGATGTGCCTCTGTGAGGTAGGAGGATGTCACTGTATGTCAGGGAATGCTCAGCATGTGGTACTGTGAGGTATGGGTTTGCCACAGGATGTCAGGGAATGCTCAGCATGTGGCTCTGTAAGGTAGTGGGTTGACACTGGATGTCAGGGAATGCTCATCATGTGGTTCTGTGAAGTAGGGGGCTGCCACTGGATGTCATAGAATGCTCAGCATGTGGCACTGAGAGTAAGGGGTTTGCTCAGCATGTGGCTCTGTGAGGAAGTGGGGTTGCCACTAGACATCAGAGAATGCTCAGCATGTGACACTGTGAGGTAGGGGGTTGCCACTGGATGTCAGGGAATGCTCAGCATGTGGCTCTGTGAGGTAGGGGTTTGCAACTGGATGTCATGGAATGCTCAGCATGTGGCACTATGAGGAAGGAGTTTGCCACTGGATGTCAGGGAATGATCAGCATGTTAAGCATGTGACACTGTGAGGTAGTGGGTTGCCACTGGATGTCACGGAATGCTTAGCATGTGGCACTGTGAGATAGGGTTTGTAACTGGGTGTCAGGGAATGCTCAGCATGTGGAACTGTGAGGTTGGGGGTTGCCTCTGGATGTCAGAGAATGCTCTGCATGTGGCACTGCAAGGTAGGGGATTGCACTGCATGTCAGGGAATGCTTAGCATGTGGCACTGTGAGGTAGGGGGTTGCCACTGGATGTGAGGGAATGCTCAGCATATGGCAGTGTGAGGTAAGTGGAGGCCACCAGATGTCAGGGAATGCACTGCATGTGGCACTGTGAGGTAGGGGGATACTACTGGATTTCACAGAATGCTTAGCATTTGGCACTGTGAGGTAGGGGGATGCCACTAGATGTCAGGGAATGCTCAGTATGTGGTAGTGTGAGGTAGGGAGATGCCACTGGATATCAGGGACTGCTCAGCA
Organism: Neoceratodus forsteri; assembly: GCA_016271365.2. NCBI lineage: Eukaryota > Metazoa > Chordata > Ceratodontiformes > Ceratodontidae > Neoceratodus > Neoceratodus forsteri. The sequence continues at coordinate 520,250,563 of CM028137.1, forward strand.
TGTGGCAGTGTAAAGTTGTGGGATGCCACTGGTGACACTGTGAGGTGGGGGTTGCCACTGGATGTCAGGGAATGCTCAGCATGTGGCCCTGTGAGATAGGGGTTTGCAACTGGATGTCATGGAATGCTCAGCATGTGGCACTGTGAGGAAGGAGTTTGCCACTGGATGTCAGGGAATGATCAGCATGCTAAGCATGTGGCACTGTGAGGTAGGGGGATGCCACTGGATGTCAGGGAATGGTAAGCATGTGGCACTGTAATGTAGGGGGTTGCCGCTGGATGTCAGGGACTGCTCAGCATGTGACACTGTGAGGTAGGGTGTTGCCACTGGATTTCAGAAAAGGTTTGACATGTTTGAGTTGACAGAAATGTTGCTAGTAGATGTCAGAGACTACTCAGCATTGGGTTGGAATGAGGAAGTGGGTACCAGTGGACTCCAGGATTACTTGGCTTTGGGAGGGGATAAGGGAGGGGAAATCCTATGGGATGCAAGGGACTGCAGATAAGGCAGGGTAGGAGGGGTCCCACTGCACACAAGGGTCTGCTTGGCATGTGGGTTCTGTAAATTTAAATAGATGTCTGCAAGTACAGCTATGCCATCCTTGCTGTGGCTTTCCATGGGGCTGAGGTTTGATATTTGTATTTGTATTTGTGTCTATTGTATTTGTGCTGTATTTGTATTTGTCTCCGTTTTTTGTATTTTTATTTGTCGCAGTATTTGTATTTGTTTGTACGGTCATGTTTAGGTAGAATAGTTTTTTTACATTTCAGACTTGTTTCTTTTGTTAATAATGATGCACGATCAAGGGTTTGAGAGTTAAGCAATAAAATATGTAAAGTTACAGTACCAGTATAAAATGCATTCATGTAATGTGCTGTAGTTGTCATATGTGTGTCATTGAGCCTTAGCTCAGATTTAATGCTATTTCATGCGGTCTAACACAAGTAGAAATATCTGAGAGTGATATTTGTATTGATATTTGTAAAAAGTGCACTATCTGTGTGTATTTGTCCAGAACAGAATTTGTTTTTGCACAGCCTTAATACTTAGTTATATACTGATAAATGAATGAAAAGCCCATCTTCTTGAAGGTGAAACAAGCTACTTTGAAACAACTGGGATCTGTGGGGAAGACATTGGCAATCTGCAAGAAAGTGCACTCTTGCTCAAATCTGAGGGGAGGTCTACCTTACTTAACTTTGAATTTTAAACTTGGTATTGCTTTGTGTCTTGTCTTTTTTTTTCCTTCTTCTTTTTGAATCAAAAAGGAATTTGCAGAACTGCTAATCGTTCTCAATGCCCTGCAGGTGGCATGCCTCAGACAGTTAGTGTTGGAACCCACTCAGGAGGGAGCAGTCTTAGACCTGGTACTCTCAAATGGAGATGGCGACAGGATCACAGATTTAGAAGTGGGTAGCCATCTGGAAACTAGCGACCACTGAACAGGGTGGTTCATGATAAACGCATCTGTAGAGTCAAGACATACAAAGACAAAAGTACGGGACTTTAGGATGGCTGATTTTGGCAAAATGGGTGAGTGCCTAAGGAATGCACTAGTAAATGGGCACGAAGGAGGGGTAGAAGAATGATGGGAGAAAATCAGAACTGCCATCACGGAGGCAACAAATCTTTGTGTGAAGCAAATAAACAAAACAAAATGAAGTAAAAAAACACTATGGTTCTCAAAAGAGGTGGCGGGAAAGCTTAGGGAGAAAAAGATAGCATTCAAGAAGTATAAGGAATCACAGAATGAGCAGGACAGAGAACTGTACCAATTAAAGCAGAAGGAAGCAGGGAAGGCAGTCAGAATAGCAAAGGCCCAAACCGAGGAAAAGATAGCCAACTCTGTTAAGAAGGGGGGATTAAACCTTTTATAAGTACATCAGGGTGCAAAGAAAGACTAAGGAAGGGATAGTGAGGCTTAACAAAGGGAAGGGGAGGGGAGGTGGGCAGAGGAAAACAGTGGAAAAGCAGAGATACTGAATGAATATTTTTGCTCAGTGTTCACAAAAGAAGAAGAAGGGGAGGTACCTAAACCAAGCAATAGAAGCACTCTGGACAGAGTGTCGATAACAGTCCATTCACAGAAGAAAGGGTCCTGAGAGAACTCCTAAAACTCAGGGTGGACAAAGCAATGGGGCCTGATGGGATTCACCCAAGAATTCTAAAAGAACTAAGGAGAGACCTAGTGACGTCACTGACTACCCTTTTTAACAAATCATGGAAGGATGGTGTGGTACCTGAGGATTGGAGGAGGGCAGATGTGATTCCTCTTCACAAAAGTGGGAGCAAGGCAGAGGCAGGAAACTACAGACCTGTTAGTTTAACCTCAGTGATAGGGAAAATGATGGAATCACTTCTGAAAGAAAGAATTGTTGAGTACCTAGAGGCCAACAGGACACAGGCTCTGAGGCAGCATGGATTCACAGTAGGAAGGTCATGTCAGATGAATCTAATAGATTTCTTTGACTGGGTGACCAAAGTAGTAGACCAGGGAGGGGCTGTAGATATGACCTACCTAGACTTTAGCAAGGCATTTGACAAAGTCCCACACGAAAGATTAATAAACAAGTTAGTCACCCTGGGAGTGGGTCCCAGGGTGATAGCTTGGGTAACAAATTGGCTGACTAACAGGATGCAGAGGGTAATAGTAAATGGAGTACACTCATAAGAAAGGGTGGTTACTAGTGGGGTACTGCAGGGTTCAGTACTGGGATTGGTTCTCTTTAATGTCTTTATAGGAGACATTGCAGAGGGGCTGGAAAGAAAAGTATGCCTTTTTGCAGATGATACAAAAATCTGCAACAGGGTTGATACACAAGGGGGGGTGGAAAGGATGAGAAGGGGCTTGGCAAGGTTGGAGGAATGGTCAAAAGTATGGCAGCTTAGATTCAATGCAAAAAAGTGCAAAGCAATGCACCTGGGAAACAAAAACCCAGAGGAAGAGTACACAATGGGGGGGGACTAGCAAGAATAAAAATGGAACGGGACCTCAGGGTAGTCGTATCAGATGACCTTAAGATAGGCAAACAATGTGAGAAGGCAGTAAGCAGGGTGGAGGGATACTGGAATGCATAGGGAGTGGCATCACCAGTAGAAAACAGGAAGTTGTTATCCCTCTGTACAGACAGTTGGTGAGACCACATTTGGAGTACTGTGTACAGTTCTGGAGATCCCATCGCCACAAGGACATAGACAGGATGGAGGTAGTCCAGAGGAGGGCATTTAAAATGGTGCAAGGTCTGCAACAGAAGCCATATGAGGAGAGACTGAAAGAGCTTAATATGTATACCCTTGAGGAAAGGAGGGAGAGGGGGGACATGACAGAAACTTTCAAGTACCTCAAAGGAATCAACAAAGTCCAAGACGGGAGCATCTTTGAGAGAAAGAGATGTGCAAGAACAAGGGGCACAGTTTGAAGATAGAGGTGGGGACAGCTCAGGGGCAATGTCAGAAAGTATTTTTACATGGAGAGGGTGGTGGACGCATGGAACCACCTTCCTGAGGAGGTCATGGGGTCAAAAACAGTGGGGGAATTCAAGAATGCATGAGACAGACATAAGGCAATTATAGTGAATGGTAGGAGAAAGTAGGCTGTTGGTTAACTAGACTCTGCAGCTTATTCAATACATAGGGAATGGGCAGACTAGGTGGGCCAAGTGGTCCTTATCTGCCATCAAAGTCTATGTTTTTATGTTTCTATGTTTTGTGCAGAAGACAGCAGCCGGAACCCCCCTTCACTGACCCGGCCCCTTGGAAACTCTTCCATGGTGTCTAGTGTAGGGCTGAGAGAACTTGCTGAAGTTCTGACCCTTATTAAATAAGAACCAGAACACAGTGAAGTTCTGATTTGTTCTGAATCATTCTGATTAGTTCTGATTTATTGACAACTATTTGAAAAAATGTGAAAAAATGCATAAAAGTGGCCAAAGTCGGTCACATTTAACCGAGGCCCAAAGGAAATAATTTAAGGGATTATTTGTATAAAGATTAATGTAAAACTGCTAAATAAAAAAGCAATCACTCACTACTAGCCCCTTCATGGCTGGCCTATAATGGTGGGGTGGCATATCCTGCTTGGGTCTGTGACATGAGTATGCTGGGAGAGACAAAGAGAGAGAGATGGAGAGAGAGAGAGAGAGAGACAGACAGAGACAGACAGACAAACAGATGCAAATACCTATATCATAGCACCACCAGGCACTGCCAGGCAGCTAAGATATCTTTTTTATAAATGGGGCTGTGTGGGTATTATTTTAATGGATGTTCCAGCCAGACCTGAACAGGACAAAGAAATGGATATGAATGATCAAATGAGCAGCACTAAGAGAGCTCACCCACGCTATCATGCAAATGATGGAACTGCTTCTCACACCGTGGTGTACTGTGGTATATGGTACAACTACCTGGTCCAAGAGGTGGTAATGTTTTCAAGTACCATGACTACTTCTACTGAATCTGATCAACACGCTGAATCCTTAAAGAAGAAAAATGAAAGACATAGTGATTACCACCACCCAGGCAGGCAACCGGTCACACATCACATCGGTCAAGTGCAGTACAGTCATAAAAATGTTTGCCACTGCCACCGGAAGACCTGATGACAGACACACAACACAATTACATCCTTCCTAGTTCCACAGTTGCTGCCAGCCACTGCCACATAATTTAAATATCAAAAATAAAATATAGTAATATAATAATCTCTGCCCATTTATGTAAGTGAGATGTAGCCAGGCTAGCATACCATGCACACACAAACAATAAAGAAATTATATAAATTTTCAATTTAGCAGCATTTTGTTCTGTGAAGTATTCACAGCTAAATATGGGGGACATGAGAAATATACAAAGAGTATTCCGTTTCTGGGTTTCAGACATCTGCTAAGCCATGCACTGTACGAAAATTAAAACAATACAGTCAGGATCAGTTGATGAGGGCAAAAAAAGTGACAAGTAGTAGTAAGGACTGGAGTAAGGACAAAAAGTGTTAAGTAGTAGTTGTGATTTGTGAGGACAACAGGTGATAGTAGTAGTACTAGTAGTAGACAGCAGTAGCCTACCTTCCAGATCAGATAGTGGTACCAGGTACCACCAAGTAAGTTTGTGACATGAAATGCAGTTGCTTCCTGTATTTGGACTCTGAACCCACTGATGTTATTTTTTTTTTCTATTCTGTGCTGCTCATGTGATCATTCAAGTAATAGTGGCCTGGCCTACTCTGTCCTGACCTGACTTGTTGCAATTAATTGCTACCTCATGTAGCAGACCCTACTCACAAAAGATTTTCACCACAGGCACAAATTCTTGAAAGTGTTTTGTGGATAGGGCCTGCTCAGAGCAGTCAGTGTATGTTTTATTCAGGTATCATATTTGAAATTAAAATGAGGAATGTTGACTTTGGGAAATGTGAAGCACTCAGCATTTTCTAGTGTCAAACAGGATCGTGTGTTGTAATGACATTACCAGCTGAATTAAACAATCGTTCTGAAAAGACGCTAGTCGGAGAGCAATTCATGTTGTTCATTGCAATATTTACTAAAGCAGGCGACATGTTTTGCTTGGATTTCCAGTATTGCAAAGGATCAGCATTCCAGCTGATATTGGGCTCTGCCATGTACATTTCATCAATGGTCTGTGCTGAGGCTGTGTTACAAGAGGCAGATGAAGATGATGTTACAATTACAGCTTCTAAGTGACTCGAGACATGAAGCTGAACCAAGTGACTGTGGGATAGTGCTATGCTTGGCTGGTGGTGAAGAAGATTTAGCTGCAGTGGCTGAGGAGGAAGAGGGAGAGGAGGGAGAAAATGCCGCAACAGTAAAGGATGGGCCACATGATGCTGTGCTGTGTCGTGAAGAACATTCTGAATGTGGTGGTGCTGTTGTACTCTGTTCCATGACTGCACATACCTTATCAATTATTTCTTGTTTGTTTATCTCAAAACAAGTGTTATCATCATCACTCAATAGTTGCTTCAATTTGTATCATGGGTTCAAAACTGTTGCTTTAATGTAGCACTCAGAATGAAGCATTTTAGATAGTTTGCCATCTTCTTCAACTTTTTTTTTAATCATATTTCTTAATAGAGCTATAGTAGTTGTATTCTGGAGGCAACCTGCATGTGTCAGTAGCACCACTGGCAGCCTGTATGATCATGGAACTATCTTGCTTCTCTAACTTTTCACTAATCAGATTCAATCTGAATTTTTACATTTTTATTAGGGGTATCACCTGGCTGAGAGTTGCTGTGTTTGCAATGACCACCCTGGTGATTTCCTCAAATGGCTGGAGCAGGAAAATTAAAACTCCAGCATGGCCCACTGTGTTGAAATAATATAGACTTCTGCATCACCAATTTTCTTTTCTTTTTTTTATCTGTCTCCTCCTTGCTCCAGGCGGCCACTCCATCAGGACACCAAGGTCCCCACTGGTGCCCCTGCCCCAATGTCAACCACACACAACCCCATATCTGCAGCCCCCCCCCCGGGTAACCCAGATGTAGCCCTTCATCAGGCGGGTTCCCCTCTGAGGGAGATAGGCACCGGTAGAGGCCAGCCAGAACACTATACTTGGTCTGGGTGCTGCTAAGATGGATCTGGGCCACATTGGAGACTAGGTGGCAAAGGGAGCCGGTGACCGTCATCCGGTCATCCCAGGAGCCTTTTCTGCTTTGCTTCCTGGGGGCACGGTTGCCACAATCTCAAGGCATAAGCCAGCGTTCCCCATGCCCCCACTTGGTATGTAGGGCCCCAGCATGTTGCCATACCCTCAGCCGCTGCTAGGGGTCGACAAGCACCGGGTCCTTATTCTACCCTCCCCCCGAGAGAGGCGAGCAATCTCCAGATGCTCCCAGCCATCTCTTCCTGGCTGGCCCTCCAGTGTCCCAAGTCCATTCCTGAACCAGGGTCGCTGGCGTCGCAAGCAGGAATCCAACTGCTGCACCGACAGGCCAGAAACAATTTTATTTTCTAAAGTGTACTGCCTGACAGCTTTCTTTTCTTCTAGCAGCCTTTGGAACATATAGGAGGTCGAATTTCATTGAGTAGAAATGTCTTGGATCAGTCTGTGCAAATAGAACCTGTGCTCCTGCTGTATTTTTTCAAACAAGTGATGGGCTTTGCTTGAGTGACTGAAATTAGTGCATATTCTTTTAGTGCTAACAAGAGCCTTAATCTCCCTGTTGTCATTGAGAAAACCGTAAACTATTTAATTTAAGCAATGCACAAAGCAGCGGATGTGAACAAAGTCCCCCTCCTCCAAGGCCTTCCTTATGCTGGACCCATTATCTGCAATTACAAAGCTAACTGACAGTCCCTGTGAAGTGAGCCATTGCTGTATTGGGTTTTGGAGCTCTTCAGTGATGTTGCATGAGGTCTGTTCAGATGGAAATAAAACATTCTTAGAACAGCAAACTGCGATGCTTCACAGTCCCCAGTCCCATGTGAATTATCAAAACATGCACAATGTGCCATGAACGACATGAAGGGTTCAGGCTGACAGCTTGTCCAGATATCTGTTATGAGATGCACCACCCTCCCAACAGCATTGCACAAAATGAGTCTTAATTTTTTACATACAACATCGTAAAGATCTGGAATCCCTGTTGTCGAGAAGTATTTCTGCAATGGTATACTATATCAAGGTTCGAGGCACTCAAGCAGCCACTTGAATCCTATATGTTCAACCATATTATATGGTAGCAAATCAACAGCCATCATTTCTGAATTTTCTTTGGCTATTGTAACAGCATCAGGGTGAGTCGAGGCATATTTGGCTTTATGCTCATATGTTTCTGAGATGGTAAGCTGACTCATTGAAGGAGGAGGACTTCTGAACACATGGTCACTTTCAGTAACAGTCAGAGGAGTCCTTTGACTGGGTGGTGGAGGTGTTTCAGTAGTGCTGAGGGGGCTGCCATTGTTTTCATCTATGTGAGTTACCCATGAGTGTAGTGAGCTATCACTGTTACTTTCTCTTTGAGAGTCACAACTGGACTTTTCAGTAACGTTATGACATCTGTCTAGGTGTCTTTTCAGTGCTTAAGTTCCAATGCTCCTTTCTTTTTACCCCTGCTGATTGGCCATTTACAAATAGCACATGTTATTGCCAACTCATTGGAAGCATTAATGGAGAAGTATGACCAAACAAAAGATGATATTTTTTTAGTTTTTCCCCCAGAAGGCACAGCACCTCAGTCACCTTTTCAAGGTCCCCCTGGATTTTTCTTGGCCTGTTCCTCTTGTGGTTTATTCCCACTGCCACCCTCTACAACCAAAACATTTTTGCCTGTTTCTTCCTCATCTGCAATTTCCATCCCCTCCAGCAAACCTTGTGCTGCCTGATCATTCTCTTCATCATTATTATTACCCTCATCAGGTTCAACCTCAGAAGAATCGGATGAGGGACTGGCGGTAGCATAGTATGCAATTGTTCCATACCGTTAGGTGCCTCTGTGGGGGAATAGCTATGAAATTCAGAAACTCTGTCTCCCAAACTCCATAAGCCTGAGTCCGAGAGACCGAATTTCAGAAGACTGAAAGGGTCTTAAGTGCAATGCGGGGCTCTGCCTCTCACCCCCCCATAACTAAAATAACCAACTCCAAGGGGGAGCAGACCCCGGAGTAAAAAATAAAAGTTACGGGGGTGGTGCAGAATAGTGGGGAGCTAAAATAGTAGCCACCAGGATAAGAACCCAGGTTGTCCACAATTCCATGCTGACCGAGCTGCTAGTGGCTTAGCCCTCTATGCCATGGTAGAAGCTAAGCCAACTTCCGCATCCTCTGGAGCCTTCTAGTGCCCAACAAGGGGTAGGGTAGTGGTTTGTCACATATGCTACCTTACACCTGTCAACATCGTGTGTGTCAGGTTACCTGACTGTCAGGCAAGTGTGTTTCAGGAGACTGAACTCGGTCCCATGAGTTTTGGGATTCCAAGTTTCAGTCTCCTAAATAGATACCCTCTGAGGGTGGTAACAACCACGCCTTTAGTTTTTTTAACTACATAACTTTTTTTTTTACTTTGGACTGATTATGATCCAAGACATTCACCTTTTTTGGATTCAAGCATTCGTTTGGAAGATGAAACCTTAGACATGAAAAAATCACTTTTTGGTTTTTGATTTTGTTTTCCCTCTTCAGACTGATTGCTGTCTTTTGCAGTGCCACTGCCTACCTGAGAAACAGAAAGCGCCTCATCAACACTTTGATCCATTTTTTCTTAGTATTCTAACCGGTAACAAAAGATCCCTCTAACTAATGGGATGTCCTTCTGATGACTCCCACCCACAGGCCAGGGACAAATTTACTGTCATGACTCGTGATTGTACACAGCACACCAACACCACTTCCTTCCAAGAATACCAGACTGACTCCTACAATACAGTTAGTTACTGTTAAGTGATCAAATTCAGCAACTGTTAAGTGTGCCTCAGAGTTTGAATTGCAGATGCGGACACATCTGGTGCATAGACGCATGCAGCACAGTCCCACACTGGGGGTTGGTTAATGCTTATACGTAATGTAACACAATATACTATAAAACCAATGATAGTAAGAAGGAATAATGGGGAATGAGCGATGATGATGAAGGCACTTGTGTGAACAGTACTTGTACTTTACTTGTGCTGTACTGTAAACAGCCTTCTAGAGATTACAGTCAGATTATCCCCTGGGCCACCCACAGCCAGCAGCATAGGAGCATCAACTTGTATGTTATTTGTCTGAACAGTATTTTTTTTAATACATGAAATTGAGAATGAGCGTTAACAAGTGAGTGATTTGTGATTGGATGGCACAAGTCTGATTTTGCCACCCTGCTGCCCTTGCCCTGTACAAACAGCCACACTGAAGCCAGGAAAAAAGAATTATTTGGGATTTCTGGGACTGTTACATTTATTGTAGGCCACCCTGCAGTCTCTCCCTCTCAATCTCGCTCCCCTCTGGATGTCACAAGTCAAAGATTTATTTTGCCACCCTGCTGCCCTTGCCCTGTACACACAGCCACACTGAAGCCAGGAAAATAAAATTTATTTGGGATTTCTGTGACTGTTACATTTATCATCAGCACCCTGCAGTCTCTCTCTCTCTCCCCTCTGTATGAGATCATGAATGAATGTTAACAAGTGATTGCGATTTGTGATTGGATGGCACAACTTAGTCAAAGATTTATGTTGCCACCCTGCTGCCCTTGCCCTGTACACACTGCCACACTGAAGCCAGGGAAAAAAAATTGGGATTTTATGTAATTGTAAAATTTCTCCTGGACCCCCCTCTCTCCTCTGGATCAGGAATGGCACAAGTCAAAGATTTTGCCAGCCCACCCTTTCTCATACGCACAGTCAGCTACACTGTTGGAGGCCGAGAAAAGAAAAAAAACTTTAATTTGGGATTTTCTGTAACTGTAAAATCTCTCTTGGGCCCTGAGTAGTCACTCCCTCTCACCTCTGGATCTGGAATGGCACAAGTCAAAGATTTTGCCTGCCTGCCCTCCCTTTTTCATGTACACACAGCTACACTGTCTGAGGCCAAGAAAACAAACAAAAAAATCATTTGGGATTTTCTGTAACTGTAAAATCTCTCTTGGGCCCCCAGTAGTCTCTCCCTCTTCCTCTGGATCAGGAATGGCACAAGTCAAAGATTTTGCTAACCTGCCCTTGCTCATACATAGTCACACAGCACTGCCACACTACCTTAGTTTGCAATTTGCATCCCCTGGCAGCCATCCAGGCCACCACTATCTCCCCAGTCCAGAGTCCTGACTCCCCAACTGACCTTCACCCACCCCAGATGATCGGTTTCTCTCCTCCTCTTTTCTCTCACTCTCCCTAATTGCTTCTCTTCCCTCCCCTCTGGCTCATATATTTCTGGTGGTTTTTCACATTTTTTGAGGGTTTTGGCATTTTTATTTTGCGAGTCTCTCTGCTGGCTGCCTGGATCTGCTGAGCACAGCTTCTGTTCCTGCTTCTCCAGTCCTCCTCATTCATCTGGGGCTCCATTGTGCACTCAGCATGATTATATACCATGAGTGTGTCACATGACCTTCTGTTGCCTGATTGGATGCTGCCAGCTGCCTGTACATGCCGACGGCATCCCCATGGTAACAGACAACAAAATCATGAAAATTGCATCTCCACAGACCTGGGGCCAGACTTCTATGGTGAAGTCCATATTTATCCGGGTCCGTCAATTGCGGGTTTAATCTGGGGGACCAGATCTCCCATGGAACAGTCCTCCCAGCCCTGTGGTTCCTCTTCCCTTACTCTGTCTTTTGCTAAATCCTCCCTTATGATGAGTGGCACCCCATCCCCCACTGCACCCAAACCCCCTCTCCCAAACAGCAATCAACACAGACCTCCACTAGGGTTGCTCGTATTCTGTAGAATCCAATTCTGTCGGTGTCAAGTTGGATTTTTTAAATTTCCAGTTCCAGCACTGATTCTGTTCCACATCTAATTAAGGAATATGTAAAAGAGTTTGCCATATGTTGCTGCACTGTGTTTTGATGTTGTTTTCACTCCTTGCCATTCAGGAGTCGCTATCTTGACATGGAACCAGACCTCCCCTCAGACAGTAACTGTAAAAACAAATACCACTTTCCAAAGCCCTCCCCCACCCTTGTTGCTGTCCCCTTACCTTTGGTGCTGGGGTCCCTGGGGCTGAGGTGGCATGGAGGTTGTCCTTGTCCAGCAGTAGGTGGTCCACTCCGTACCACTACCAACTGCAAGAGTCCATAAAAAAGACTCCCCCAGTCCCTGGATAATAGCACTGAGACTTCCCCAACTAGCCTTACAGCTGGCACCCTTAGCCTGACTACCTCTAGTCCATGAATCCCACACAACACGATCATTTTAATGACCCCCTCCCTGCATGGAAGATCTTATGTTCAAAATAATTGTTTAATCATTTTATTTTTATTAATTCTTTTTACAGCAGTATTCTCCCCCCTCACTTCCCTATCCCATCATTGTAGGTAACCAAGTTGACTCCCAGGAGCCCTCTGTTCTCCCAGGTTCTGACCTCAGGTGGTTGGTCTACAGGAAGCTCTGGGAGTTGCCTATTCAGTCCCAGATGCATACTGTGTCTGGGTAGAGCTAATCTCAGGACTTCCTGCATGTTGGCCACCTGAGGTCAGAGCCTGGGAAAAAAGAGGGCTTTTGGAAGTCAACTCAGGTTACTACTTATGATGGGGTAGGGAAGATGGATAGAACTTGGCTCCAAAAAGTATTATTAAAAATTAGATTATTCAACATTTATTTTGAACTTAAGATCTTTTTTTGCTGGGAGGGGTCATTGCTTGGAGTTGTCACATCACAGGACTTGTGGACTAGTGATAGAGGGACTAAGGGTGCCAGATCAGCTGGGGGAGTCTCAGGGCTATGAGGGGGATGCTGCTACTGGGGCTTCTGGTCTGACTTTGGACATTTGATTGATACTGTGGAGGCTGGGGTGGGGACCTGCGAGGCTCATTTTGTTTGCAGGCAGCTTGGTGACACTGGCACTGATGGGCATTGGGAACACAACATGACAACAGCAGCACAAGATGGCATCCACTATCGACCGAGGATCGACAGCACCAGTACTATGGGTGAAAGGCATGGGGAGGGTCAAGTCTTTTACTGAACTAAAAGGATTTTAGGAATTGTTTTTTTTTTTTTTTGCCATTAATACATCAAAAACAAAATCCTAAAAATGGATCAGAATCTGAAGATTCCAAATATAACATTCAAAATCTGAGCACTCCAACCCCCTCATTCACCTCCATGGCCAGTCAGTGTCTAACTTCAAATACTGTAAACTGCTATGTCAATATACTAAAATATAGATGAAGTGGTTATGTGTGCTGTTTTCTTGATCTGTATGATTTCCAGGTCAACATCAAGCAAACACCTATATCAATGTAACCCCCCGGCTTGGGTTAGGACGGTAGATTAGTGTACTGGATTTGACACTGGGTTAAATGTAAAGGCTGTGTGCCTGTGACCCTCTAAAGGGTTAATTCTTTAAAGCCTCAGGGATCTAGCAGCTAGTTATGCTGGCTTCCTGTGGGGAGGTGCAGCTGCTTGCAACTAAGAGGTTGCAAGAAGCTGCTTTCAGGTTTTGAAGAGCTGAGAATGGGAGTAACAGGCAAGCACTGCCTGGCTTCTGTCTCTAAACAATTTGTGTCTGTGGAGGGTCTGAGATATCCTGCAGCTGAAGTGGTGGAGGTATGAGTTACATAAGAACATAAGAAAATAGCCAGCAGAAGGGGACCTCTCGGTCTAACAGCTATGCTCGAAATAATAAGGATTGATTCTGGACTTCAGTTTACATCTGTGACCCCGACCCCCCCTCTCCCTCCCTGAATTTTCCTGTCTTTCCCCTTATGCTTGTCCCAGGCTCTTTTGAAGGCTCCCACTGACTTCAACTCCACCACCTCCTGTGGCAGCTTGTTCCATACTGTCACCAGTCTTTCTGTAAAAAAGGTGCTTCCTTACACCCCTCTTGAATCTACCCCCACCAGTTTTAGGTTGTGCCCTCTGGTGGTGGTGTTGGCCCTTTTATTGAATAGGCTCCTGCAGTCCTCTGTTAATTCCCCTCAAGTTTTTGAACATCTCAATCATATCCCCTCTATGCCCCCTCTCCTCCAAAGTGTACATCCTCCAGTCCTCCAACCTCTCTGCATATGATCTATCTTGCTGTCTCTCTATCATTTTAGTCGCTCTCCTCTGGACCCTTTCCAGCATGTTTATGTCCTTCTTCAGGAGTGGATGCCAATATCTTACTCAGTATTTCCAATGTAGTACTCTGTTCTCAGGTTCTTTGCCCCATGTGCATCACCTTGCACTTGTTGGTGTTGAACCTGAGTTGCCATATCCCTGACCATCTCTCTAGCTTGGCTAGGTCCTCCCTCATCTCCTTTATCCCTTCCTGGGTGTCCACCCTCCCACAGAGCTTGGTGTCATCTGCGAACCTGGACATTTTTCCCTGAATGCCTTCCCCTATGTCGCTAATAAAGATGTTAAACAGCACCAGTCCCAACACCAACCCATGTGGAACTCCACTGGTAACCTCCCTTGTACTTACTATCCTCTGTGTCCTGCCACTCAACCAGTTATCAACCCATCTAACCAACCTTTCCCAACACATCTAACCAACCTTTCCCTCACCCCTAAGTCCTTCAGCTTCATTATCAGCCTTTTGAGTGGCACAGAGTCAAAGGCCATGCTAAAGTCCAGATGTATAATATCCATTGCCTGACCTTTGTCCACTGTCCGGGTGACCCAGTCAAAGAACGCAATCAAATTTGTTTGACATGATCTGCCTGCCACAAACCCATGCTGTTTACTATCTTGTAGGCTATTTTCCTCTAAGAACTTGACCAAGCCCTCCTTCAATATTGTCTCCATTAGTTTACACACAACACACTCTTATGGAGTGGCACAACATGTGCTGTTCTCCATTGCCCTGGCACCATCCCCGTATCAAGGAATCTATTGAATAGTATTGCCAGTGGGCCTGCTAGTGCCTCTGAAATCTCTTTTAGCATCATAGGGTGTATTCCGTCAGGCCCCGGGGATTTTTCCACCTTCAGATTCAGGAGCTCTTCTCTCACCTGTTCAATCTCTATGGCCCCTATTGAGTCCTCGCCAGCCACCTCCCTACTCTTCCCACTGTGTGGTATTGGGACCCCTTTTTCTTCAGTAAAGATGGAGCAGAAGTATTTGTTTAATACCTCCACTTTTGTCCCATCTTCCATCACTGTTCTTTCCCCCTTACTTAGCCTGACTATGTCATTCTTTTTGTCTCTTTTTTTCTTAATGTAGCAAAAGAAGGCCTTATCCCCCTTTTTTATCCCTTCCACTATCTGGAGTTCCTTTTTTGCTTTTGCCTGTATTACCTCCCTTTTTGCTAGTTTAGCCAGCCTTTGGTACTCCTCCTCATCCTCTTCCCTCGCTGTCCTTCTACTTTTCCTGTATGCAGCTCTTTTATCTTTCACTACCTTAGCCACCTCCCTGCTAAACCAGTTACGTGGTTGAGTTCTTGCCATCTTTCCCCTCATCTTTATGCAGCTTTTTGTAGCCCTCCCGAGTTAACCCCCCTCCCGGAGTTGAAAATCTTTATTGGGGGTGTTCATGGGGCACAGTCCCCTGTAATGGAGTGAGGGCAGAGCCCCAGAAAAGAGTTATGCCACATGGCAGAAATCGTGCTGTACTGGCAGCTGATTTTGCCATGCGTCATAATGTCTTGGGACACTATGACCCCAGGTTTTACTCAACACCCAAGCCTTCCTCTAAGTTCCCTAGGTCTTCTCTAATCATTTTCCTCATTCTCTTAAAATTAGCTTTTCTGAAGTCTAGTGCTCTTGTCTTTGTGAGGATGTCTTCCCTACCCTTGTCCAGGTTGAACCACACTGTGTTGTGGTCACTTTCACCCATGGGATCCCCAATGTCTATGTCCTGCACGTGTTCACCATTGGAGAGCACCAGGTCCAGAATTGCTTTCCCCCTGGTGGGACTGGTCACATACTGCATCATGAAGCCATCCTGGATTACATTCAGGATTGCCTGGCTTCTGGCACAGGATGTGGCTGGACTAACCCATTCAATTTTGGGCAAGTTAAAGTTGCCTACCGCTACTATCTTCCCCCTCTCTGCTGCATTTTTTAGCTGAATGCATAACTCCCTGTCCTTATCCTCCCCCTGACTGGGTGGTCTGTATATGACCCCATTCTTATCTTCCTTTCTTTATTCATCTGGAGCTGGAGCCACAGTGCCTCCATGCCCCCTCTTTCAAACTCCTCCTCCCTTGCTCACACAATACCTTCCCTTATGTATGCCGCCACCCAACCCCCCTTTTCCTGTCTCCATGTCCTTTCTATATAGCCTGTAACCTGGGATCAATAGGTCACAGTTGTAGTGTGCTTTTGCCCAGGTCTCTGTAATGGCCACAACATCAACCCTGCTTTCTGCTAAGAGCACCTGCAGTTCTGCCATCTTGTTCCCAAGACTGCTCGCATTCAGTACCATCACCCTCCACTTTGGTTTTGTCATGCTGTTGCTCTTCTTCTGACTTAGTCCTACTTGACTTGCTTCTCTCCTATTTTCTGATTTGATATCCATCCTTGCTCCCTGTTCCTTGTCTCCATTGATGTGGGGGGGAGGTGCTCTGATTCTCCTTATTCTGTCTCCTCTTAGCAGTTTAAACCCAGTTCTCTTGCCATGTATTCCCCCATTTTAGCTTTAATTTAGTTTCTCCCTTCGCAGGTCAAGTGTAGTCTGTCACCTCTATAGAGTCTCTTGTCCAAACACATGTCTTCTCACTTGCCTATAAGACAGCATCTCTCCTCCTTACACCACCAGTCTAGCCAGCCATTAAATTCCACTATCCTCTTCTTCCTAGTTGTGCATGCCCTTGGTACAGTAATTATCTCGGCAAAGGTTAATGATTTCACAGACTGCCTACATGCCACTGCTAAGTCCATAAATCTGTGTTGCACCACCTTGGTCTCCTCCCCAGCAAAATCATTTGTCCCAATGTGCAGTATCAAGTCTGTTTTTCCTCTGCCACCCTTATCAGCTCCCTTATCTTCTGAGTTGCTTTGCCTACCTCCATCCCAGGTGTGCACACCATTGTTGTCCTCATGTGTTTGTCCTCACCTCTTCTCCATTGCATACCTTTTATTATTGAGTTCCCATAGACTATTATTTTATTCTTTCCAGAGTGTCAGTACTCCCTACCCTTCTTCCCCTCTGTATAATGATTACCCCTTACTTCTGGCTGTTCTGTGTCTTGAGCCACGATTTCTTCTCTTGTTTCTTTGCCTCCCCCTTCCACCTGATTCCTGTGCAGACCATTCCTCCCATGGTTCCTGCCTCCTGTATTGTTTGCCCTCATTTTACTTTTTTCCCTCTACCCCTTTCCTGTCTCTTCTTGGTTTTTGTCTTCCTTGTCCTTCCATTGAGACATATGGTTTCTGGCCCTCTTGAGCTACCTTCTGACTTTGTTCACCCACTATATGGTATTCCCCGATTTTATCTTTAATTTCCTTTCTCCCTTCGCAGGTCAGGTGTAGTCTGTCACCTCTATAGAGTCTCTTGTCCAACCACGTGATGCCGCACTCATTGACCTGGTAGATAATATATCTACACAAATGAATGATGGTGGTTTGTTGGATGTGGTGTTTGTGGACCTCTCCAAAGCCTTTGACACCGTGGACCACAATATAAAATTGGATAGGTTAAAAAGTATTGGCCTTGATGAAGAAACACTCCCATGGTTTCAGTCCTATTTAACTCATACGACTCAACAGGTACAGTTAGGAAAACATTTATCAAATTCTGCTATGGTACAAAGAGGAGTCCCAGAGGGTTCAATACTAGGGCCATAATTGTTTCTGAGATACATAAATGATTTAGTTGAAACAGCAGTATATACCAAAGTAAGGTTATGTGCCGATGATACGGTATTAATAGCCCAGGGGAATACACCATAAGAAATGGAACATAGATTACAAAGAGATTTTACAAGCATGGAAAAGTGGTTACAAAACTCTAACTTAGTACTAAATAGTAAGAAAACAAAAACAATGATTTTTAAAACTGGTAGGGAGAAGAAAGGAAGTACACAGACTATAGTACAAATAAAAACTTTAAAGGATGAATTATTGGGCCAAGAAACCTGTTATAAGTACTTAGGAGTGTGGATACATGAAGGACTCAAATTTGATTTCCATATAGATGAACTGGCAAGGAAAATAAACAAAATAATTAATGTGTTTCAAAGATCAGGTTTTTGCTTAGATCAAAAGATAAGATTAAGTTTAGTAAACCAATTAATTATTCCATGTTTGGATTACGGGAGCCATATTTACAGTATGACAACTAAAATACATTAAAAAAAACTGGATATTGTTTATAATAACCTTGCCAGATTCATTTTGAAGTGTGATTATCACAAACACCACTGTGAAATGTTGAACTCCATAAATTGGTTAACGTTAGACTAGAAGAGACATTTGAAGTGACTGGGACAGATCCACTCAGTGATACAGAGTGGAAAGCCCCAATACTTGTTAGATAAACTGAAAATAAAAGAATTAAATTATAACTTAAGAATGCTAAATAGTAAATATGTTTAAACAAAAATAAATAACAGGTACGGTAATATGACCTTTGTTGCAAAAGTCAAACAACTGTGGGAACCTATAGATCATAAACAAAAACTGATTCAAAATACTAAATTGTTTGTAAAATCATTGAAACAGACTCTGGATCTTAGATGTAGATACTAACATGAACAGCTGAAAAAAATATCTCAGTGCCAGTCCTATTGGAGTTAGTTTGAATGTTTTGTATAAACTGTATTTCAAATTTCATTTTTTTTCTTCTGTGTGCTTTGCTAAATATAGACTCTTGTAATTCTACTAGAGCAGTGCTTTTAAAAAATATGATAGAAGTAAATACCAGTATTGGACCCAGGTTATTATGTAAAGAAATTCATTGTTTCAAAATGTTTTTGTATATAAGTGTATTGTGTCTTTATATTTAAGATGACATGACATAAACAGGACCATCTTGAAAATGGGGTATTTTGACCCAATGATGTGAAACTTGTGACCTTTTTCCTGTATAAAAATATACATTTTACTACTACTACTACTTACTACCTCTCTGGTATCCTGCTGCAACTCCATTTCCACCTTGTCTTTGTTTCTTTGGGTCCCCTCTGTCAGGATTGCAAGACCGGTGGTGTAAGGAGGAGGGATATGGTCTTATAGGCAAGTGGGGAGACGTGTTTGGACAAGAGTATGTAGTCACCCCCAAGACTGAGATTTCCTAAGCTCTTCAGCTCCTGCCCTGAATTCCTTGTTTATGTCCCCCTTTTCTTGTCATCAATCACCTCTCTCCCCTGTCCCTTTGATATAGGCATTGCTTTTCCTGTTGACCTATCCCTTGTCCTCATTTGTCTTCTTCTTGTCTCTCCCCATTGTTGATATTTAGTCTACGTACATGTGCTCCATGTCCAGTTTGACTCTGCATCCCATTTATGTTGCCCCTTTCATTTCTTGTAATGCCTTAGTGAGGCATCCTATCTGCATGTTAAGTTTTCCTATGCTTCTACACACTGGGCACCCCCCCCACCGTCTTCCACGCTATCTCCATAAATACAGCCACCACACAATTGTTACAACCTACAATCCTTCCCTGGTTGCCCTGTCCAGTGTTGTGTCCCCTAACCCCCTACATTTTACACACTGCTTTTCAGGCTATAAACACTCCTCTATTTCTGAAATTACTCAGTCCCGTAACCACACTATACACTACAATTTAGTGAATTAACTGCAATTGTATGTTGACAGTAATAGCTTCCTAAACAGTCCCACCATTTTGTCTGGCTTACATGCAACTGTACTTTAAATGTCTTAATAATAAAGTACCCTAAATGATTAGCAAAAATACACTAAATTACTAACTTAATTACTAGGTTCACATACTTCTAAAGTACAGTTCAATTACTGACTTTAATAACTACCCAAAAGAAGAAGTACTGTAAGTCCTAGCCTAAACCTTAACTAAACGTCTAAAATATTAAAAACTTTTAAAATCTTTTAAAGTCCCCAAACTTAACTAAAAGCCTAAAGATATAGAATCTATTAAACTTTAATAACTACCTGAAAGAAGAAGCACTGCACTACCTAGCCTAAAAATCAACTAAAATCCTAAAATATCCTCCATTAAGCAGACAATGCAGTTGTTAGCAGAAATAGAAAAATTGACTGTAACAAACCCAAAATGACCCAGATATTCAACAAAAGTCATGGTACACCTGGTTATGTTGCAATGTCCCAAAAGTCACACTGCCCCTGGTTATGTTGTAATGTCTTAAAAGCCACAGTGCCCCTGGTTGTGTTGCAATATCCCCAACAATTTACTCCTTATGGATGCATTCACAGTACCTTCACATTGTTTTCAAGTCCCTCTAGCTGGAAAAGTCCCTGCCTCCAAGTTCGTCTTGAGACCACTCCCTTCGCTAAACTCCTCCTCCTCCTGCTCGCTCCTGATAGGTGCTCATAGAATTTGACTTTTTTGATGGCAGATAAGGACAGCATGGCCCACCTAGTCTGTCCATTTCCCTACCTAATGGATAAGCTGTAGATCCTAGTTAACCAACAGCCTACTTCCTCCTACTCCCACTAGAACTGCCTTATGTCTGTCCCATGCATTCTTGAATTCCCCCACTGTTTTTGACTCTACGACCTCCTCAGGAAGGCTGTTCCATACATATACAACCCTCTCTGTGAAGAAATACTTCCTCACATTACCTCGGAGCCATCCCCCCTTTATCTTCAAATTATGCCTCCTTGATCTTGCACATCTCTTTTTCTGAAAGATACTATCCTCTTGGACTTTGTTGATTCCCTTGAGGAATTTGAAAGTTTCTATCATGTTCCCCCTCTCCCTCCTTTCCTTGAGGCTATACATCTTAAGCTCCTTTAGTCTTTCTTCATATGTCTTCTGGTGCAGACCCTGCACCATGTTGGTTGCCCTCCTCTGGACAGCCTCCACCCTGTCTATGTCTTTGTGGAGATGGGGTCTCCAGAACTGTACACAGTACTCCAGATGTGGTCTTACCAACTGTCCTCCTTCTGGGTGTGCCTCTGCTAGCCCATTTAATACGGAGGTGGTGTGGGTAGGAGGGTGGGAGAAAAAAAGTCTCCTCTGCTGGATTCCTCTGCTGTGCTTGGGCTTTTGTAGCCCAGCCATCAATTTAAAAGTGGCAATTTTGCTCACACCAGCCACCCAATTGGCCCGTCAGCTCAACCAGTCAGCCATGGATATGGTTCCTTCTTCTTTTCTGGCTCCTGCTTGGAGCCCCTTCCCCCAGCATGGCTTGTGGCTGCTGGAATCTCAGGCAGTAATGGCTGCTGATTAAGTCCCTTGTGGTGGTTTTGACTGCCTCCCTATAGCAGCTGAATGTGGCCTGATGATTCCCTCATTGCAGCTCCTGTGGGAGCCTCTGACCCCTCCAAATCCTGTCCTGCTTGTAGTGTATGAGACCTCGGGTGGGGGGAATGATGCTGCCATCTGGAGGAGGAGAAGTCCAATGTGCTTTGCAAATAGCAGCTATGGGATTTGAACCAGCATCTAGTCTAGGGGATTGAGTAAGCCCAGAGGGAGGAGGGTCATGGAGGCAAGGCCAGAGGCAAAGCCAAGAGGAAAGAGATGGCTATGAACTTCAGCATTGAGAACTGAGCCTGTGTCCGAGGCATGATGTAGTGCAAAGGGTAGAGAGAGAGAAAGAGAGTATGGACTTCACATTCACAGAGGGGGGGAAATGTGCAGCCAGATATCTGCATGCATTTCAATGGAGCAAGGATTGGAGGGGACCCCAGGCCTGATGGGAATACATAAGGCTGGTGGTTCAAGAACTGATCACAGGAAAATAGTATCTGAGGAATTGAAGGGGAAGTGCTACCCGTAGTTCAGTGGGGCAGTCACCCAAAAGTGTGCCAAGGGAGGAAGATACCATTGGGAGGATGACTGGCCCCAAAGTGAGAGATCAGTGGGCCCATGGGAGCATAAGGATAGAAGCCTGCCTGAAATGTGAAACGTGTGCTGCCTATAGTTAATTGGGGTCATCAGTACTATGCCCTGCAATATGGACACATGCTTCCAGGATTATGGACTTTGCTTGGATTTTGATCTAAAGGGCCCCTGGGACCTATTTATTGTATTGATTTCTTCCCGCTGGACCATTTTATTATTTTTACCCTTGTTTAGCGTGTTTTTTTTTAATTTTTTTGATATTAACAGCTTGTATGATATTAGATACCTTCTTGTGTATATGTATACTTTTGGATCTTCTGAAATATAGTATGCATAAAAAAATAAATAAATAAAGGGCCCCTGGGCCCAGTGGACATTTCTGCAATGGGATACAGTTTGTAAAGTTATTGCTCCATGGAGAAGTCAAGTTTCATTAAAGGGTCCAGGTTGTTTATAACTGCTGTTTTGTACCTCATTTCAATGTCTTCCTGATTTTAAAGTGTTGCTAATCAAATTTGCCTCCTTGTCCAGATCCCTGTGGATGGCGTCTGCACCTCAGGCCTGAGGAATCAAAAACGTAAGTCATCTTTTGCCATTTGTGCTAGTTACCACCATCATACCCCTAGACACTGAGAAGGGGGTAGGCTACATCAGCATACCCCTTTATTTATATATTCTGGTATATTGATCTAGCTGTTTGCAGTATTTGAAGTAAGACAGTGGCCAGCCATGCAGGTGAGTGGAGGACTATACTGGTTACCACGGGGAGGGGTGTAGCATGAGGGGAGTGCCACTAGACACTATGGAGGATTTGGCAATGGACTGAATGACTTCCACTAGACCCCAGGGATGCTTTAGTAAGGATCTATGTGAGGAAGAAAGATGTCACCAATCATCATGGAATAATGACAGGGACTGCATGAAGGAGGGGGACCACTAGACACCAGATGGAATTTGACAAGGATTGGTTTTCCTTTTCTTTTTCATTTTTTGATCTCTTCACTAACCTTGGACATTAGCTGATGCCACCCTGAACTATCCCACTTGTCACACCACAGCCTTTTAACAAACAACTTCATAAGTAGCTTCTGCCTACCTCACTCTGTTTCCAACACCCAGTCCAGTCAAGCAGCAGTATGGATGGACACAAGTGTCAGTCACTCACTGCAGCCCTGGAGCTGTGCAGCCTGAGGTCTGACCATGAATTCAAAGCCTTGCTGTCCTGTCTGGCTGGCAGCCAGCTTTAGATGTTAGCTGCTGGAACACCATCCATACTGGCACCACAAGCAATAATGGTGAACAAGCAATAATGTTGGACAGTCTGGCCTCCTCTCCTCCAGCTCCAGAGTCTCTGACTTTATTGCCTTCTAGTCACTCTTGGCTCACTCAGCCTACTTTACGCAACCAGTGCAGGAGCAGCATGCACTTGTGTTCCTGTTGGGACAGAGCGGAGAATTTGTGACTCTCACTCTTTAACCCTTTCATCACTCCACATGTCCCTCACATCTGGGCCCACCATTGATTCTCCAGATATGCCCCTGTTCTGCGAGGAAACTGATCTGTACAGGCTCTCACATTCAATTCTGTGAACACTCATTTTTTTCTTGCAGTCATGATCCTATCCTGCTGCCTCAGCTCTGTTTTCCATCTCCAGTGGGTCTTGTTGTGAATGAGGTAGAGAGCAAAGAAAGAGTTAAGGAGCTGGTTTGAAAATTCTCCTCCCTGGCTTGCATTATGAATAAACTCCTGGGGGAGGCAATTTTAAATTCCACAAAGAAGAGAAAGTCCAGTATAACTTAACTGATGGCCCACCCGCTTTGGCTTGAGCTGCATGGGACCATGAATGAAAGTGCACGTTTTCATGTCTGCACTTACACAGCACAATACCACCACACCATGATGGAACATCTTTTACAATTATCTTTTTTACATCAATTACTGTATGCCCAGAGCAGTACCCAAATTCTGCAGCATCCTGCGCCAGTTTGCCTCAGGTGGGTTGGTCAGTAGGTTCATAGTGTTTCTTGTCTCTCCAGTCCCACAATAAAAAAATCAAGGAACTCTTTACTGTTACCATCCCTGACCCCAGGGGCGAGTACATATGGGTAATAGCTGTGGATGGACATGGTTCAGGAATATGAGGTAAGATCGGGAATGGGGATCAGTGGGGAGCCTGCTATCCTATGGAAGCACACCAGCATTTTGTCATTTGTGAACACACCCTGATGTGCATCCTTAGGAATCAATGGAGACTGGTATTTTTCTTTCAGTTCTGCATGTGCCATATTTCAGTTTCATTCTTTTTATTGATCAAGCTCAACAGTGATTTCAATTCCTTAAGCAGACTAGAAAAAATGACCCATAAAATCATACATTATGAAATACTCAAGAAATGCTGAATATATAAATACGTCATATCTCCCTTGTGAAGTGCAGAGTACAGAAATAAAACTACATTGTTTTTGGTTTCTGTAATATTTTTCTTATTCTTAACACACTTTCAAAACATGTTATAACTTGGTATGCAGTTTTCCTGTTGTATGGATCAAGAAAAATCCTAACAACCTCCCCTTCTATACTGTCTGGATTCCTCATCATGACAGGCAAGCCATGACATATACGTTGATTGGAAGGGGGTTGCATTCTGGGCCCTGGCCATTAATTATGGCTGCTTCTACTGTCTGATTCCTCCACCTCTACTGGTGTTATAAGTAAAAATAATGATAAATGCATAAAATATGTACTGCTTTAAATATTTGCTCATATTATGCAGTTTTTGTAGTACAGCACAAGGTGTAAAAGATGACAGGGCAACAAATGTGGCTAGAGATACAATTGGGGGGCACCAAAAGGCACCAAAGATAGCTGTGGCTTATAAGCTTTATTTTTCCTAGCTACACCAGTGTTTATTTCCAATGTGATTACAGAATAGCTGGGTCCTTCGGAGAAGCTATAAAAAGGTATATCTCAGGAGAGAAATATTCAGCACATACTTAACAAATGGGATACAAATAGCTCTGTCTTTCAAGTGTTGCTACAGTTTTGGTAGTATTTAGGGAATTTACTCCAAATAGTTGCAAGAAAAGTCAAGCAACACTGCAACAAAGGATAACATTTATACTGTGAGTATAAAGTGAAATTTAAATAACCCATAAAGTTGATATTATCCAGTGCTGGTGAAACTTAAGGCATAAAGCTTTTAGATAGGGAACTTCCAACAATCAATTCAGGTCACTCTATAAACAGAACAGGTGTTGAAGTATTTTTAGCGGTATACAAGGCTGTCAAACACAGACAATTACAGTAAGAGGCAGAAAACATTTTTAGACCCTGAGCTACCTATTGACTGGAAAACATCCCCTATAGTCTAGTGTAGCATTCAAGAGCTTGCAAAGTACAGATAATACAAATACACATGGGCACCATGCAGTTGAGTACACGGTACTGCTGAAAGAATGGAACCCTGCCACCAAACAAAATCAACACATTCAAAGGCAGGAGCTGTATTTCCTGAAATGTAAAAGATTTATTTCACAAATCACTTGCAAAGTTCTGCCATAAGAAAGCATAGTGACTGACACCCCTACCTACTGTAGTGCACTAGCAATACAACAGGGGTTAAAACGACGTACATCAGGTTTAAAGTCACACTGTAGCATTACAAAAATGAATTTAGTTACTCATTTTTTTTACCAGGTAGGCTTACTGGAACCCAGTTTCATTTTATAGTAGTGACCCGGTTGTCAATTAAATGATTTTAAAACATAGGTAGCCTGAGAAAGAAGATTTATTGATTAGGAAGCAGCACCTGACCATTGATTAAATGCCTGTACTCACACAGTTAGGGTGATGGGTGCCACAGCTGTATCAGTGAGCCATTTGGATTTTGTTAGCTGTGCAGCACATCTGAATGCAATGGCGGGCATTTAAAATGATGACTATGTGAGCAGGTGCTGCTGCAACGTAAGCTGCCGACAGAACAATGAGGTCGGTGCTTGCTCCACTGTGGGGTCAGTTAGCTCACTGCAATGACACAGTGGCAGAGTGAAGCAGAGGTCTGTGGGCCCGCTTCACAGCCTGTGACCCCTGTCAGTGACTGTCACTGTGGTGACACAATGAAAGTGAAGTGCAGGTCCTCATCTACAAACCCCACCAACTACTTTTCCCTGTTTGTGTTACTGGTTCTGGTGTGGTACGACTTGGAAGTCTGTGCGGGCATAGCGATGACAGCATATTGCCAGTCACTGTCACACATGCAGCAAGTAGAGAGCACAGCAAAGACTTGTTAGAAGTCATCATGCTCTCCACCGACCAGTGGGCAGCAACCATTTAGGACAGTGATCAACAGAACTGCAAGTTCTATGTTTGTGTGTCTCTCTTCTGTTGATATGCTGTGGGGCATCCAGAATGGCACCCCCTCCTCCCACTATCTGTGCAGTCCCTTGTGCTTGTTCTCCTCGCCTCCTGACCCATAGTGGCATACTCGATGTGCCTGCTGTTATGCATTTCCTGTGCTCCAGCAAGAGTCCTGAATGCAGCAACACACAGAGACACAGGTGGGCAAGGTGTGAGTGTTGGCACACAGTCACTGTTTCCTGTGGTGCGTGAGAGAGAGCAGCAGACACTGAGCTCGGCTTGTCATGTTGTCGCAAAATGAGATACATCGTTCCCCCACCTTGACACAAGGTAAGGTACTGTACAACAGTAATGACAAGGACACTGAATGTGGCTGCTTTCAGGGTGTGGGGGAGATAGTCAGATAGTGGAAACACCGATTGGCACAGTCGCTTGAAACAGTGACAGAATAAGGAAGCAAGCAGAGTAACATGGTAGGTGTATGTTACTGAATGCCTTTGATATGCGTGTTCGATGGGAGTTTGTATCTGAATTCTGCCACCAGTTTCTGAGTGGCAGCTCAGCACTTCGCATATGTTTGGCACTGTAGCTGTTCCTCATAACAGCATAACTCAGACTTCATATCCAACCCCTGTGCAAGATGTATGAGCAGTAGAGGAATGAGTAAGTGTGTAGCAGGCATGCAGCACAGTTCGGGATGTCTGCGTGTGTGTGTGTGTGTGTGTATATGCGTGTGTGTGTGTGTGTGTGTGTGTGGCGCACGCGTGCATGCGTGCATGTGGGAAGGGTGAGTCAGACATCGCTATTGCAGTAAAGAGTTCTTTGTGAGTCAAGAAATGTGGCACATGACTTCAGTAGTCAATGTATCACATTTCTGTATGCACAGCAGGCATGCAGTCTTGTGTTTTTTGAGGGACAACTTTGAGAGGTGGTAGGAGACATTGCCTTTTTGTCTGTTTCCAGACAATGAAAACATGTTTTAGTGGCAATTTTCTGAAGTTTCTCTTCATCAATGTTATAAGTGCCATAACCCACTTCAGGGTGTGGGGTTATAGGCATTTAATCCACAGCTGGGGTGCTGTGAGGATACTCAGCCTGCAGCCTCATGCCTCACAATGCACCTCAGGTGTGGATTAAATGCCTATAACCCCATACCCTGTCATGGGTTATTGCTATCTTAACACAAAATTGGATCCTGCTGTGTGAATCCTGCAGGTCGCCAAAGCAAAGGGATGGCATATCATGTAGATGCATAGTCAAGTTAATAAGCTTAAAATGAAAAACCAAAAACAAAACAAAAAAAACAAGCATTTATCAATGCTGCTTGCATTGCTGTTTTACTGGGTCCTGCTTGTACACATTGTACTATATTTTTACGCTAGACAGACCACATGGGAGAATATGTCATTTGCAGAGGTATCATGATTTTACAGTTTTATACTGCATTTACCCAGGATAATAGAATTGAGATCTCGTTATTAGTGTGGTCCTGCTTTTATAATGTATTTTTGTAGGACAGATCATCTTAGATGCAACATCTCCTTTTTAGTGGGGGGGGGTGCTCTAGGTTCCTTTTTTACACAGTCTTGCAGTATATTTACCCAGAATAATCCAGAGGAGATGTAATGTCTCATTTTCCATGAGGTCCTGCTTTGACATATTTTTGTACTGTATTTACCCAGCATAGCACAGCTCAGACGCTGTCTTGTTTTCAGTGGGATCCTGCTTTTCCCAAGTTTGACATTGTATTTATCTAGGACAGCACAGCTAAGATGTAAAGTCTCATTTTCAATAGTGCCCTGCTTTTACTCATTTTTATAATGTATTTACCCAGGATAGCCCAGCTGAAAAGCAAGTTACATTTTCAGTGGGGTCTAGGTTTTACACTATATTTTTCCCAGGATAGAGCAGCATAGATGCACAGTTTAATGGGCCTCTGCTGAACTGGGGTCCTACTTTTACACATTTTTACTATATATATATATATATATATATATATATATATATATATTTACCAGGACATAGCAGATGAGATGCAATATCTCATTTTCAGTGATATCCTGCTTTTACACAGTTTTAGTTTGTTTTTAGCCAGGATAGGCCAGCTGAGAAGCAATATGTAATTTTCAGTGGGCTCCCACATCTTGACCCTAAATTTCCAATACAGTCTTTTTGTGACCAGACGTGATCAAGATAAGTGGAAGTTTTTAAATTCCATCTGAAAGGTGATTTTGCAGTGCGACTGTAAAAATATGTTTCAGAAGGGATTAAAAAAATGGCACCTGTCATTTTCATGAGGTGGGGTAACACAAAGGATATGTTGAACATTAGGGGCCAAAATCTGTAAAAATAAAGTTATGAGTAAATGTTGGAACAATTCATTATTTCTTCATAACTTTGTTGTTTTTTTCACATTTTGACCACAAATTTTTAACATAGTCTTTTCATGACCCCATGTTATGATCAAGATAGGTGGATTTTTTAAAATCCTCTCCAAAAGGTAATTTCATACTGGGACTACAAAATCTTGTTTCAAAGGGATTTGAAAAATTGCAACTTGTCATATGATTCAGGTGGGGTAACAAAAGGGCTTTGTGCACATCTGGAGCCTAAATCTGCAAAAAATCACAAAGTTATGAGTAAATGTTTAAAAAAATTCAGCATTTACCCATAAACATTCAGTGGCCTGGATATTCAATGGGGTTGTGCATGGTGCAACAGAGTTGTGCCAGCACAACCCTGCAGTGCGCCCCAGTGGGATATTAAAAAGGCTGCCTGGTGCAGCGCAAATCCAGATGTGCCGGGGCACAATTTAAATGTATGTGGTGCAGGGGCAGGGGGTGTGCCAATGCATATGTGGCACATCCCGATATTCAGCCGGGATGTGCGGTGCATATGCTGGCGCAACCCGCAGTGTGCCACATAGGGGGGCTCAGAGTTGAGCCCGTGAATAGTGGGAACAACTCCTGGCCACCCACAGGTGGGCTGCTGTACTGCAGGGTGCAACACAGCAGCCGCCAGCTGTGGGTGGTCACCCACCCACCCAGAACACCATCCACAAGCACCCATATCTCCCCGGTGGTCCAGTGGTACCCCACTCCCTCCCGATGCTGTGATCACCATTAATCACCACAAAAGACTTCCTTGGTGGTCTAGTGGTATCCCCCTCCCTCCCATTATGCCGATCGCTGGTAAATGTACTGTAATCCATTCCCTGGTAGTCTAGTGGTGCCCCCTTCATCTGTTTCCCTGATTGCTGGTAAAGGTACCCTAAAACATTCCCTGGTAGTCTAGTGGTACCCCTCCTGCCCCTAGCCCCGATCATGGTAAATCGCAGTACAAACCTTCCTGAGATCCATTGGCACCCCCACCCTCCCACCCACACAGGACCCCTAGCCCACCCTGCTCCTCCCCAAGCATTGTGCGCAGCTGCAACCCACCGCATACTACCCGGCCGCCCACTGAATGGCTATATTGAAAAAATGGTTATATTGAAAAGTTGGGGTCAAAATATTGAAAATTACCAAACTTACGAGTGAGTGTTGAAACATTTCAATGTGCCTTCATTGCTCTTTTTTAAATATTTTGACCCCAAATTTTCAGCATAGTCTTCTGATGACCCCACCTCATGAACTGGTAGGTGAAAATATTCAAATCCTGTCCAAAAGGTGATTTCACGGAGCAACTGCAAAATCACCTTCCAGGCTGGATCTGAAAAATTTCACCTACTGTACCTTGTTCATGGTGGGTTGGGGTGGGGGGATCTCAAAAGTGTCATGTTGAAAATTTGGGGGAAAAATACTAAAAAATTACCAAGTTATGAGCTCCAGTTCAAAATGCATTGAAATACATTCTATGTGGTTCATAACTCTGCTTGTACTAAGTACAGTAGAGCTGAATGATGTTGGTTGTGCTTGGATACATAGACCTGACCAGTAAGTAGTATAATATCTGCAAGATTTATGAGTTATATGAAATGATTAGTGCTTAGATACTTCAGCATAGATATGAACAAGTCAGTGATTGTAGTACATATGAACTGGATTGGAATATGTATAGTGCTTAGGTGCTTGAACTGATGAATAAGAACTTGTTAGGACTTGATGTTTTGACCTTTCTCTGTATCCTACCTTCAGAAGGATGCTTAATTGAGCAGGATTGAGACCCCTCCAGTGGGATAAGAGTGCCAGAGAGGAAGAGGAGTCAGGGGAGGATGGAAGGTGAGTGCGACTCGCTCTAAGCAGAGCAGCGATAGCCTGATGGGTTAAGTAGGAGATGGGGGAGGAGCTAGTCCTCCCTAGAACTACAGTGGAGCCCGCTTAAGTGCACACCTTTGGGATATGAGAATTCTGTGCACTTAACCGTACTGTGCATTTATCTGAGCAATTCAAAAAATGCGTTCCGAAACCGAGACTATTGGACGGGCTTTATTTTTTAATGGCGCTCACCCGTTCCATACAAAAAGAAACACCAAATCAATGCTTTAAGTGCACATACATTTACACCATAACTCACTTATTTATAAAATCAGTTATTTTTATGTGTTTTGTTGTTAAACATGCTTACAGTTTCCAAGCAGGCGATCATTGCAGCTATGGTAAAAGGTTCCTCATCGGCTCGTCTCTCTTCATCATTATCCCGTACTGGCAACCCCCGAATCTCCTCACAAATGTCAGGTCCGCTAAGTGTGCCTTCAGTTTGGAGGACACTGTCAAGTTTGGAGAGAGTCATTCCTGTGGGCAACTCAGGAATCAGTTCCTCCATACTCTCATCGTATTATCGATACCTTCCACTCGAGGGTTAGGGTATTCTTCCAAACCTTATCCTTGCTGCTGTCTCATTTGTGGATCTGGCAAAGTGCTGCAGTGTTCAGAAATGTTTCTGAAGGGATCAGTGCTGTAACCACTTATACAATAGTTATCAATTAAAAGACAGTTCAGTTATGTAAATACATTACCTGAGGTTGTTAAGGAGGACACAAGTGGATTTGGCACTAAAGGTGGAACACCAGTGTGCACTTATAAACAGTTCTGAACCAAATTATGAATAGAATTTCAACACAAAAACTGTGCATTTAACCAATATGTGCACTTAAAGGTAGTGCATTTAACAGGAAAATTTAACATTGAAGTAATAGGAAAAATTCGGGATATTGAAAAACTGTGCACTTAAGTGGGATGTGCACTTAACCAATGTGCACTTAAGTGGGCTTCACTGTGCAGACATATGCCTTTCAGTTCTATGTGGTTCATAGCTCAGTGCTTGTGCTACGGACATTAGAGCTGAATGATGTAGGTTGTGCTTGGATACATAGGCCAGACCAGTAAGTAGGACAATGCCTGCAAGATATATGAGTTATTTGAAATGGTTAGTGCTTAGATACTTCAGAATAGATATGAGCAAGTCAGTGATTGTAGTACATATGAGCTGGATTGGAATATGCATAGTGCTTAGGTGCTTGAACCGATGAATAACAACTTGTTAGGACTTCATGTTTCGGCCTTTCTCTGTATCTCACCTTTGGAAGGATGCTTAGTTGAGTAGGATTGAGAGCCCCCAAAAGAAAGAATTATAATCACAGGTACAATTACCTCCTCCATCTCCAGAGAGTGTGGCCAGTAGCACACAGGAGAGGGAAAAACACCCTTGGGGAGAACCTCTGAGGACCCATGGCTACTGACCTACCTGTCTTTCTGGACATACTAAAGGAGAGTAATCCTAAACGAACAAATATTAAGTTGTCGGCTAGTCTGAAACCCAGTTGATGAAGATCTTAAGGTCGATGAAGAGCAAATGGAATCCAGTACTGATGTTGATTGCCCAGCGAGAAGATGGTAGCATATCCTTAGCAAATTCCTAGTCTGAGACGTCAATGTCCAGGGCAAAATATTGC
This sequence comes from Neoceratodus forsteri, assembly GCA_016271365.2. Taxonomy (NCBI): domain Eukaryota; kingdom Metazoa; phylum Chordata; order Ceratodontiformes; family Ceratodontidae; genus Neoceratodus; species Neoceratodus forsteri. The sequence goes on from CM028137.1 coordinate 520,282,338, forward strand.
TAGAAATTCATTTTGAATCCAGTTGAAAGCATAGCCGATCTTGAAGTGGTGGTCCCTATTCTGATATGAGTTTATGGAAAACATAGAGTCTTTGAAGGTGAGGCAAAAAGGCTGGATGCAAGTTGTGAAGCTGAAGAAGGCGGATCAAATGAACCCCCGCTCCTAAGTGGGTGAAGCAGTAATTGGACTTTAGGCTAGAAAGCCAGGAAAACCTCCAACCTGTCCAGCAAAGCAAGCAAGGTAAGGAACAGAACCTCCATGCTCTGAGTTAGGCAGGCAGGTCACAGGTGCTATGAGAACCTCTACGCCCCGAACTGGAGGAGGCAGGTGTAGAGTAGAAATAGTTGCACCTCCAGGCCCCAATGCTGGGTGAGGCAGGTGTAGAGTAGAAATATTCAAACCTCCAGGCCCCGATGCTGGGCAAGGCAGGTGTAGAGTAGAAATATTCAAACCTCCAGGCCCTGATGCTGGGCGAGGCAGGTGTAGAGTAGAAATATTCAAACCTCCAGGCCCCGATGCTGGGTGAGGCAGGTGTAGAGTAGAAATAGTCGAACCTCCATGCACCGAATTGGGCAAGGCAGTAGGCTAATGTCTGAGGCCTAAGCCATGAGATAGGAATGGCACTATGGATAGAGCTCGGCTGAGAGTCCTGGCAGGAAATGGTAGTGGTAGTAAATCCAAATGAACTGAAGTAGCAAGACAAGAAGCATCCAAGGGAATTGATTGCAAATATACTGAGATATAGTCGAGATGTAAGTCCACAGTGGAATGAAGCAGGATATCCTTGACGAGTGGAAGTAGGTGTGAGCAGGCGAAGTGAGAGCTGCAGCGTCCAGAACTCGAGTAGTGTGACTGAAGGCAAGACATCATTGGCAGTGCATCTAATCCTGATGGAAAAGTCAGAGATGAGTAAGTGACATGGAATGAAGGCTTCTGGCAGACGGGGATCTGATGAAATGCCCAAAAAGGATGAAAACAATCCGAAATAGGCAGGCAAGGAAGCAGCGGGAGCAGACTGGGTCCAGTCTAGGGAGAGTGAGACATCACAGAGGCACCGGGACAAGGTAGGCAGATGATGGAAGATTCAGAAACAGGCAAATCCAGAGAGCAGGTGAACAGCAGGGAGACAGGACTGAAGCAGATGGTCCGTAGAAGGAGATCCAACAAGCTGCAAGGATGGGAAGGAATGAACTAGCTGATCCGGGTTGGAGAAAACTGCAGGAGAGGGATGCATGCACGGAGCAGAATTCCAGTGCTCAGAGAAAACACAAGGCAGTAGAAACAATCGTCTAGAGCTAGGAATGGAGAACCACAGGAATGTCTCGGCAGAGACCAAGGCTGAAGGGACACTGAAAAGCAAGAATGAAGGATGCAGTAGATAACCTCAGATGATGGCCAGGAAGGATCTGGAGCAGGGTGCTGAAAGCCATGATAGAGCACATGGCTGGAGCGCACAGCAGGATTCCAAAGGATGGATGCAAAGTAACCAGCTAGTACCTGACATGGGGTAGGATGAGCAGCGGGACCTCTATGTAGGTCAACTGGAGGAAGGAGTAGAGAGTGGCAGCTAGGCCCCACAAAGGCTATCAGAAATGCAAAACCCTCACGCAGGGTTGCAAAGGAGCAGTGAAGCTTGCCAGGCTCGACCCCTGCGTGGCCAGCGGGAATGGCTGGACCCCATGTAGACCAGGTGGGAAGGGGAGAGAGCGAGTCAAGCTAGACCTTCAGGAAGGCTAGGCAGGATGGGAACGTCTCCACGGAGGGCCGCCTGATGTAGCAGACATCCCACAGGCTGAAGCTGAGGGGATGGCGCTGGCTGGAGGCAAAGATTGCACAGCACTAGTTGGACTGGCAAACAGAGCAGCAATGAAGCAATGGTTCCAGCAGATGCCCAATAGGGATGAGCAAGAGTGAAGTGAAGCAGGACTCAGGCGGTACGTGCCAGCAATGGAGCACAGCCCGACAGACAGCAGGCGGAGTGCATGCCAGGAATAAGCCATCCAGGAGGTAAAATGAAATACGAGGGAGCAGCTGGAACAGCATACTGCTCAAGCGGCTGGAGGGAACGAGGGACATCCTTCAGTGTGGCTTGTGATACACCATGATACTAGGAGAGGAAAACACTGAATCACAGGAGACATCCACACAGAGCTGGAAGCATGGACCTGCTTGTGGGGGTTGGGGATATCCCCTTCAGAACAACTTAGCACTACCTGAAAATGCTACGGTCCCAGCATAGTTGTCAATTCAGTTATGTACAACAGAGGTGATAACTCTTCATTTAATGGAGATTGGTAACTGGACAGGCTCACTGAGACAACAGTCCCCATTGTAGGGATTAAGAACTGAGACCACAAGCGTAAAAATCTGAGTGCAGGAGACAGACCACCAGTTTGTGATAGTCCCATTGCCGGGTTAAAAGTTCCAGAGCTGGAATCAACGATAATACAATAAATTAGAATCTCTCGCACCCCTAAACAGGAGCAGTACATATGTAATACTTTCAGAGTGGAGCCAAATCCATAACTGCGATAAACAAAACAGTAACAAGCCCAGGAGAATGCCATAAAGGCCCCCAGCTTTGTAGTTCCATGTGAAAAATCAGTAGGCAAATACAAGCAGCACCTGAGCAGTGTCAAACATAGGGCTGAGACACAATGGAGGCAAGAAGCAAATTCGGGCCCTGCCGCGAGCCATCCACGGAGTCCATGGCGATGGAAGAGCTGAGGTGCAGCCAGGGAAGGAAGGAAGGATCACTGGATAGGCATTGATTTGGATGCCAAACGGAGATCCAAACAGCATGGAGGCAGAGCGGAACAGGCAATCCAACAACCAGGCAGCAATCCGGCAGTGTGAGCTGGTCTGGAGGTGAGCAAGGGATGGACTGATGAGACTATGCCGAAGCCAGGAGCGTGGCTGCTCAAAAAGAAAAAAAAAAGGGAAGGGGAAGCTGTGAGCTGGAGCTAGCAAGGAGCAACATGGAGAAAGCAGGGGTAGAAGCAGAAGGCCATGAGTCACAGCAACAGTGCGGCAGGCAGGGAAGGAGCCCCAGAGAAAGAAACAGAAGGCAGGGAAGAAATGCGGGGGGGGGGGGCAGTGACACTGCAGGAGGGCAAAACAGGACAAAACGGCTAATAACAGGAGACAGAAAATGACACGGAGGAGGAGGGACAAACAAGTAAGGAGGGGAAAACAAGAGCAGCCGAGGCCAGCAACAACATATAACCCCCAGGTGGTGCTATTCCAAGGGCTACTACCCCTGCCTATTTGGCTACTGAGGTTGAGGGACCTAGGTTCTATGATGGATGCCTCCACCCAGAGGTCAGGGTTAATAGTGGTTAAACTAGCTTGGGTACAGCCCTCTGGGATGCTGTGACCCCCCCTTTGTTCCCACTAGTGGCCCACACAGTACCCGAGAGTTACCTTCCCAATACCCCACATATGCACACTTTTTACACATAGAGATACCACTTACCCTCGAGACTGATTCTGCAGCCCATCTCGGAAGACCCCCTGTAAAACAAGGTTAAACAACATACACAGCAATTTGCAATACTGTTCTAGATGCATTAACACCACAGCCAGTATATAGTAGAACAACAACAAATCTGGTTTATTCAGGGGACAGTAACACGGGAGGGGGGTAATCAGGATGATTAGTTTAGATAAGTTCGAATCACAGTACTGTGCCCATATATTTAGGGTCCAAAATGTCACTCTCTGGGTACCCAGGATTGGGGGGAGGCGGCTGGTGCAGCTGGGTGGGGCCCTGTATGAAGAAAATATATGTACAAACAAATTGTAATCCAGAGCAGGCTGGCTCAGTCCACAAACAGAACACAAAACAATCAGTTGACACACTTTGATTAAATGAAGATGAGGAGAGATACCCCTATTTGTACTCACAAACCCCAAACCGATAGCTGAATTGAGGAGGTGGCTCTGGATGGCCAGAATGAGCAAGGCATGGAGATGAGACCCCTGTGACAGGGCCTAACTGATTTGGATAGCAGACGGATTCAGTCCAATTAGCTTTGAGTCCAGCTTCCAGCTTCAGCTCACAACTCACAAAACAAGGGAAAAAGGAATCGCGACCCCCTACAAACACTAGGCACATTTATATGTAAAGGAAATTACTATACCAGGCAGCTGCTTCTCGATTCCAATCGCAAATACTGCAAAACCCAAGAACACACGCAGCAACAGAGTCCCCGACAGGCCGATCGCACTTCTGCAAATCTTCGGTCTTCTACGGGCAAGCTTGGTTCTGCATACTTCCTCCTTCTCTTTCCACAACTCAGATTCAGTCCAAATGAGCGCTCGCTAACGGCTACAGGCCGACTTCAGGACCTTACATGCGCTTCCCGCGCGAACTGCACGCCGCAGCTGAATAGAACTCCTACTCCCTTCACAGTCAATTCGCATCTGGATCTCCAGCAACAGTTCAGGGCATTTGCCTTTGACTCCAACAGGTTTGGTTGGTGTATCCAGCTGTCAATCATTGCAGGGCTCCCTCTGTTGGTGCAAAAAGGCGCCAAGGTCCAAACTACAATTCCCAGGAGCACTAACCATATATTCCCCTTTAGGCAGGTTCCAGGTGAGAGTCCAAGTCCTGGTTGGTCCAAGCAGTCTCCATTTTAGGGTTTACCTAAACCCAATTAGCCCAACACAGCAGTTCAGGTCCAAAATGGAGCGGCACAACACACAGAGTCCCAGCTGCAATAAAGGCAGGTTAGACAAACTGCAACTTTACTAATGCTCTAAACGATTACAGGCAAGCAGTTACATCTTTCAGGTGGGCTCCCTTTACACTTTCAGCGACTGCAAAATGGAGTGATTACACCACAGCTCGGGCGGGATTCGAGCATTAAGCACACAGTCCCCCCATATAGAACTGATTATGTCTGGAAGTAGACAGCTCTTAAAGAGACAGTACGTGGAGGCTCTACAAGCACTCACAGTGCCATTCAAACGGCTTACATGCCGAACGCCAACAGGCAGAGGGAACACTTAGGCAAGCTCCTAGGAGGCTTTTAGGAACCCCTATTTGTAGGGGGGTTACACCCTTCCTGGCCTGAAAAGAATGTGGCATCCGCGTCAAGTAGGTACCTTTATAACACTTTAAAGCAGATTCCCAAATTCATTTACATCACTAACAGTTAGGTCTACATTCTTCAAACCACAGTCACATATTAAATCTTTGTCATATGCACTTATTCTGTATTTCACGGCTTACTACATGTTACACAACATTATACACACAATGTCATTCTAAAATCAGGTCATTACTTCATGCACGTGAAACCTGGATGGAGGGGGCCCTTTCCTATCAGCTACCTCGGGTCTGGAAGGGGCAGGGGCACCATACCTAGAGGGCAAGACAAGTAATCTGGAGTTAGCAACTATGCTCAGTTTGGGCAATGAGCTCAGGGTCACATACACTCCCTTATGGACCACATTGAGAGGCAAATCCACAGGCCTCCCAGGGGAATCATAGCTTAAACATACTACAGGCTTCACAGCTCGACCAGTCCTTCTAGGGGGAACTGTTACAGGCTCTGCAATTTTATCCCCACTTTCAGCAGTGTCTTCACTTGTCAGGGGAACTTCCATTGGGGTAGAAAGGCTAGAACTTGGGGCACTTTCAGTTCCAGGATTTGCAATCTCTGAAGTCACATTACTTGGCTCACATGGAGAGTTTTCTGACACTGGCAGTGAACCATCAGGGCACTCAGAATACTCTTCTTGTTCTGGTATATCACCAGTCTGTTCCAGTTCATCATATTCCTCCTCTGAGAGCTCATACAGTTCCACCATGTACAGTGATTCCATGTCATCCAACTTGATACTTTGTACTTCACTTTCTGGGAACATTGGCTCCAAGGACAAAGCTGGGGGCTTCATCTCCATGATTGACTAGGGGATTGCCGTGAAACAATTGGCTCAGTTCATAAGCAGGGTAGTATTCAAAGTCAGACTCACTTTCCTCTGACATGGACTGACAGTCATGCTCAACTGGGACTTGTTGTGGGGAACACTTTAACTCAGCATCTGTAGGTGCAGACTTTGCTTTTGCTTAGCAGCAGCTCGGGTCACTGGTCCAGAGGGAGCACTTTCTTGGGGCTCAGACTCAATCAAGATTTGTCCAATGGGAAGTAAATGATTTCTATGCATTGTTTTAACATCTTTTGAATTATTCTCAGGCCCTACTTTGTACACAGGCAGATCATCTAGTTTGCCCACTACAATGTGAGGGAGATGGTGCCACCTGTCAGCAATCTTGTGTTTGCCATGCAGTCCCAGATTTCTTAGCAATACCTGATCTCCCTCCTGGAGTTCCTGTGCTTTCACCTTTTTATCATGCCTTTCTTTGTTTGCCAGATTTCTTTTGGCAGTCATGGTTTGAGCCAGTTGGTATGCATGATTTAGCTGGGCCTTTAACTTTTGCACATACTGGAAATAGTTGTCAGCTCAAACCCCATCAAGAGAAACTCCAAAACATACATCTACCGGCAGTCAAGCTTCTCTTCCAAACATCAGGTGGTAGGGGGGAACCCAGTGGCATCACTTTTGGTGCAGTTGTAGGCATGTACCAAGGTGCTGATTTGTTGGCTCTATCTGGGCTTGTCTTTTGGGTGGAGGGTGCCCAGCATATCTAGCAGAGTGCAGTTGAAGTGTTCGGGCTGTGGGTCTCCCTGGGGGTGGTAAGGGGTGGTTGTGGACTCTTGCACTCTCCACAGAGAAAGTATCTCTTTGATCAAACGACTCTCAAAGTCCCTCCCTTGATCAGAATGGATTCTTTGTTGAGCCCCATAGTGAACAAAAACGTTTTCTACAAGTACTTTTGCCACAGTAGATGCCTTCTGGTCCTTGGTGGGGAAAGCTTGGGCGTATCTCGTGAAATGGTCGGTGACCACCAGCACATTACTAATATTGCTTTGTTCTGGCTCCAAACTCAGAAAGTCAATACAGACCAGTTCCATGGGGGTGCTGGTGGTGATGTTAACAAGGTGGGCAGTCCTCTGGGGCAAAGCTTTCCTCTGTAAGCAATGACTACAGGTTCTAATGTGTTATTCAACATCAACCCCCAACTTAGGCCAATAAAATCTGGATCTTACCAAGTCAAGTGTTCTGTCTATGCCAAGGTGCCCCATATGGTTGTGTAGGGACCTCAGCACCAAGTCTCGGAATGCAGTGGGCAACACTAGCTGTTGTTTGTCTATTTGTCCCCCTCTGTCTATTGTTTCTCTGTATAACAGTTGATTAATCAGCTTCAACTTAGGACCTTCCTTGTACAACAGTGCAGTTCTCAGATCAGTGGAATGTAACTTGGATACATCTTTCCCTGCGTAGAGGGCTTCTAAAGCTGCTTTGATCATAGGATCTTGGGATTGAGCCCGCTGAATACTGTCATTGTCCAGCTGAGGCAGTGCACCATAGTATAATGCAGAAAAGTGGCAATAGGCAGCAGGTTTGCAATTCTCAGAGGGTTCCAAGCAATCAACCAGACAGTCCACTGTGTCAGGGGATATTTGCTCCTCCCTGTCAAACTTCTGACAGAGTGCTCGAATATCAGGTCCTGACAGTCTGACCCAGTCATTTCGGGGAACAGGCCTCCAGAAGAGAGCATCAGCATCTATGTGGTTCAGGTCTGCTCTGTATTCCACAGCATAGCCATATGTAGATAATGCAGAAAGCCACCTATCGCCAGTAGCATCCAACTTAGCTGAAGTCTGCACGTAGGTCAAAGGATTATTGTCAGTTTTTACTAGTATCTTAGCCCCATACAAGTACTCGTGGAATTGGTCAACAATGGGCCACTTCAAAGCTAGGAACTCTAACTTATGTAAGGGATAGTTCTTTTCAGATGGGGTCAGGCTTCAGCTGGCAAAGGCCACTGGTCTTCGGCCATTCTCATGCTCTTGGTACAACATAGCCCCTAAGCCTTTCAGGCTAGCATCAGTGTGCAGGCCATAGGACTTCGCTGGATCTGCATAGGCAAGGACAGGAGCGTGGGTAAGTTGATATATAATCTCATGAAAAGCAGCTTCACAATCAGGTGTCCATCTTGCTCTGAATACTTCATTTGGCCGAAAATACACTCTCTCAATCTCATGAGAAGCCGACCTCTTATATTTTTTTGTTAGTAGGAGGGTAACCTTGAGTAAGATTAAGCAAAGGGCGAATCACTCTTGAATAGTCATTGATAAACCGGCGATAGTAGCCACAGAATCCCAGGAATCTTTGCAGTTCTTTTAGATTGTGGGGCGTGGCCAGGTGGTCAAGGCCTCAACTTTACTCGGGTCTGTTTCTATTCCCTCGGTGGACACTATGTGTCCCACATACTTTACAGAGGTTTGGAAAAACTGACATTTATCGATGGATAGCTTAAGGCCAAAATCTTCCAGTCGGTCCAACACCTTGAACAATCTGCTCTCATGTTCTTCCAGTGAGCTGCCAAAACACAATAACATCATCCAAGTATACCAGGCACTCTAATAAGTTCATGTCCCTCACTGCACACTCCATCAGTCGTTGAAAAGTGGCTGGGGTTCTTGAAATCCCTTGAGGCATCCTCATGAACTCATAAAAACCAAGTGGACAGATGAAGGCTGTCTTCTCACAGTCTTCTGGGGCCATCGGGATCTGGTAGTACCCGCTGTGAAGATCCAGCACAGAGAACCACTTGCTACCGTTTAGGCAGTCTAGAGCATCCTGGATGTGGGGCATCGTATACTGATCAGGGATAGTCTGCCTGTTCAAGGTGCGATAATCCAAGCACATCCTTACAGTCCCAGTCTTTTTTCTGACTACCACAATAGGGTAGGCATATGGACTTCTGGATTCTTGTATTACACCAGCAGCTAGCATCTCTTGCAGATGCCGTCTCACATCATCTATGTCAGCAGGGGCCAGGAGTCAAGACCTCTCACGAAAAGGCCTTTCATCAAGCAACCGGATATGATGCTCAACTCCTTGCACACATCCTACGTCCCATTCCTTTAAAGAAAACACCTGGTCTCTCTAAGAAAGTTTCTCACTGATCCTCACTTTCCATTCAGCTGGCAATGGGGAGTCACCGAAATCAAACAAGTCAGGCGTCGCTCCATCATTCTTCCCCGAACTCTTGTTACTGGGTAGCACTGCAGTGTCTGCACAATGTACATTAGACAGGGTGCAACCTCTATTCACTCGAATCTCTCTATCAGACACATTATGAACTTGAACCATTACCCTTCTGGCATAAGCATGGGCTCTGGCAGGCAAAATACTGGGTTTGACCAACAGTCCTTCTGGCAATTTTCCATCACCGGGTGCATCCAGCATTAGTATTTTATTCATGACATCTCTTCTGATATGGACCTCTCCCTGTAAGGTGCACTGGGAATTTGGCACCAGGATCAGAGACTCAGGATCCTTTTTCCAGACAATTCCAACCAGCTCCTCTGGTTCCACTTTTCCAGCATCTCTCTGGGCATCATAGGCCTTCTTGATCAAGGCCAGAATTCTTGAAGTGCTACCAGTCCAAGACCCCTGTAACACAACTGTGCCAACCATCCAAACATATGTGCATTAGTCCCAATTAGTAGAGGGACCCCATCATACAGTCCGGTAGGAGGACACACTAGGGCCAAGGTCTCCACTTGCTCTGCCACTCCAGCCACAGAGGTGGGAAAGGACAACCAAATTCAGATATAGCTGGAGTATGGGTAGGCCTTCTCACTTAAACCCCAGACATGCAGTCCCTCCAATGGTTGCAGGAGTACATCAGACAAATGCTTCTGATACCAATCCTGACCTGGATGTCGATCAGGCATTGGCCCTGGTGGCATAACTTTTCTGAGTAGCTCCTCCTGGTGGCCGGGCATAGGTTCTGCGATGCCAGGCCACTAATCTATTGGTAACTTTTCTCAAGTTCTCTGGCAAGCGACAAGCTGACTGAAAATGCCCATCCTCCCCACAATGGTAGCAAAACTTAATGTCTCTAGTGTCCTGACAGGGTGGAGGCTCTTTTTCTGTTGGGGCACCTCTTGAGCCCTGTGGGGCTTCTCTTGGACTGGAGGCCTACTTCTTTGGACTTCTGAGTCTTCACTATGGTTGGGGGTTAGAAAGAACAGTTCTTTGAAGCTCTCCCACCATCTCTCTCGATTCTCACAGCTCTGCTAGCAGGTTACCCTCAGTCCGAGTCTCTGAGGAAACAACATTTACTCCCACTTTGTTCTTGGGCTCAGGGGGAGCCTGATACAGATCTGGTTCTCTGAATGCCTCAGTCAGTTCCTTAGTCAAGTTTCTCAACTATTGGGCCTCATCTAACCCACTCTTTCCGGGGGTCTGGCAAGTGTTCACGGCCCCAGCACAAGGCTCCCAGCCCTCCTCATCATTTTCAATCTCACGGATTTCTCTCATCAAATGACAGTACTCTGGAGGGCTTGCCCTCCTGTCTTGCAACTTGAGCTTCAATATCATCACTCTCAAGAATCTAGCTGACTTCAGGGTGTGGTCTAGTCTGACCTGGTTTAGCTCCTCGGCAGACACTCCCCCTTTTCTGTAGGCCTGCTGCAAAGCCCTTTCTTTCCGAGTGACAAAAGCAGACAGCTTCTCATTCTTCCACTGCTTGGCTGATTTGAATTTCCACAACAAATCATCCCCTGATTCTGTGCTGCCAAACGCCCCCTCCAAGGCAGAGAGATATTCTGCTGCAGTGGCCTCCGGACTAGTAGCACGTAGGAACCGAATGGCTTCCAGGGTGGGGCTTCTCAAGCTCTCCATCAAGCACTTTCTTTTCTCCCCCTCTGAACACTGCCATTCTTGTACTAAAGGGGTGGCATAGTCCATCCAGATCTCCAGATCATCCTCCCCCGAAGACACAGGGACGGTACCAGAAAAAATTCTAAGCCTTCTATAGGAGTCCAGCTGTATCGGGGGAATGATGAGGGGGAGGCAGCTATTGGGGAGCTCTTGGGAGACACAGTGGAGGTGGTCGGAGAATGCAAGGGTGTATGGTCCTCCAACAGGTCCAGTACTTGTACCACTTCTTGGGCAGTTTTTTCTTCGGATGCTAACAACCTAAGCAGCTTCTCTTTAAATCCATCGGTACTAGGGGACTCACCCAGGGTGGCCTGACCATTATGTAAGTGAATGACCTTCCATCCCTTCTGGGCACCCTCATGAAAAATCATAGCGGGTACCTTCTCATGGTCTATATGGGAACTACACAAGAGTAGCACTATCAGAGTTTGGTCGAATAAGTCAGCATCTCGTCCCTTTACCTCCACCTTGCCCACGTACTTAACATGCTCTACAGTGGACACAGTGTCAGCATTGTTAGTCCCCAAGGGGACATCCAGCAACAGGATAGCCTTTTGGGGATCTGTCTCCTCAGCTTCACTTCATCCCATCAATTTGTGTACCATCAGCTTGTGGTGGGCAATTTTTAGCTTGGGCATAGCAAACCCTTCCATCTTTTCCCCTAACTTGGACATAATGGGGTAATTCTCTCATGTGGCCACTAGAGGATGCTAATCCCAGTGGTGCCTCCAAGATGTAACTCCCAGGTGGCACTATCCCAAGGGCTACTACCCCTGCCTGTTTGGCTACTGACAGGTTGAGGGGCCTAAGTTCTATGATGGGTGCCTCCACCCAGAGGTCAGGGTTAGTAGTGGTTAAACTAGCTCAGGTACAGCCCTCTGGGATGCTGTGACCCCCCCTTTGTTCCCACTAGTGGCCCACACAATACACAGGAGTTACCTTCCCAATACCCCACATATGCACACTTTTTACACATAGAGATACCACTTACCCTCGAGACTGATTCTGTAGCCCGTCTCGGAGGACCCCCTGTAAAACAAGGTTAAAAAACATACACAGCAATTTGCAATACTGTTCTAGATGCATTAACACCACAGCCAGTATATAGTAGAACAACAACAAATCTGGTTTATTCAGGGGACAGTAACACGGGAGGGGGTTACTCAGGATGATTAGTTTACATAAGTTCAAATCACAGTACTGTGCACATATATTTAGGGTCCAAAATGTCACTCTCTGGGTACCCAGGATGAGGGGGGGCTAGCCAGGTCTGTTGCCTGGGGTTGGCTGGCTGTTGTAGCTGAATGGGGCCCTGTATGAAGAAAATATATGCACAAACAAATTGTAATCTGGAGCCGGCTAGCTCAGTACACAAACAGAAGAACACAAAACAATCAGTTGACACACTTTGATTAAATGAAGGTGAGGGGAGATACCCCTATTTGTACTCACAAACCCCAAACCAATAGCTGAATTGAGGAGGTGGCTCTGGATGGCCAGAATGAGCAGGGCATGGAGATGAGACCCCTGTGACAGGGCCTAACTGATTTGGATAGCAGACGGATTCAGTCCAATTAGCTTTGAGTCCAGCTTCCAGCTTCAGCTCACAACTCACAAAACAAGGGGAAAAGGAATCGCGACCAGCTACAAACACTAGGCACATTTATATGTAAAGGAAATTACTATACCAGGCAGCTACTTCTCGATTCCAATTGCAAATACTGCAAAACCTGAGAACACGCGCAGCAACAGAGTCCCCGACTGGCCGATCACACTTCTGCAAATCTTCGGTCTTCTACGGGCAAGCCTGGTTCTGCACACTTCCTCCTTCTCTTTCCACAACTCATATTCAGTCTGAATGAGCACTCACTAACGGCTACAGGCCAACTTCAGGACCTTACATGTGCTTCCTGCACGAACTGCGCGCTGCAGCTGAACAAAGCTCCTACTCCATTCACAGTCAACTCGCATCTGGATCTCCAGCAACAGTTCAGGGCATTTCCCTTCGACTCCAACAGGTTTGGTTGGTGTATCTGGCTGTCAATCACTGCAGGGATCCCTCTGTTGGTGCAAAAAGGCACCAAGGTCCAAACTACAATTCCCAGGAGCACTAACCATATATTCCTCTTTAGGCAGGCTCCAGGTGAGAGTCCCAGTCCTGGTTGGTCCAAGCAGTCTCCATTTTAGGGCTCCCCTAAACCCAATTAGCCCAGCACAGCAGTTCAGGTCCAAAATGGAGCGGCACAGCACACAGAGTCCCAGCTGCAATAAAGGCAGGTTAGACAAACTGCAATTTTACTAATGCTCTAAACGATTACAGGCAAGTAGTTACATCTTTCAGGTGGGCTCCCTTTACACTTTCAGCGACTGCAAAATTGAGCGATTACACCACAGCTCGGGCGGGATTCGAGCATTAAGCACACAGTCCCCCCAAATAGAACTGATTATGTCTGCAAGCAGACAGCTTTTAAAGAGACAGTACGTGGAGGCTGTACAAGCACTCACAGTGTCATTCAAATGGCTTAAGCACTGAACTCCAAAAGGCAGGGGGAACACTTAGGCAAGCTCCTAGGAGGCTTTTAGGAACCCCCATTTGTAGGGGTTACAAACACAATAGCGAGTGCGACTCACTCTAAGCAGAGCAGCTATAACCAGATGGGTTAAGTAGGAGATGGGGAAGGAGCTATTCCCCCCCATAGAACTACAGGCATACGTCTTTCAATTGATTGCAGTTTACCTTATTTCCTCAGTTCCTAGTCCAGTGCTAAAGAGTGAAGATGTGCCTCTCAGCCAGAGAGGATTACTGTGTTGGCTCCCAACTAGGTAAGTAAGAGATGTGGGGTGTTGGATACTGAGTCGGGGGGGGGGAGGCGGTTGGTGAGTGGATGTCAATGGCAGTGGGGCAGTGGCAATGGACATTGATGGACAGTTTCCTTTCCTACAGGGTGTAAAACAACATAAACAGTGGAAAACTAGTCATTATATACAGATTTAGGCAACCATAAAAAATTGCTGTTGAGCTTAACCAGAGAATATACTGTAAAAATTAACACACTTTGCTTATGAAGAACAGTTCTACCATGCCGTGGCAACTTGAAGAACAGCGACCCTCAGTATAGTGATTGCACAACACCGCCAATTGGTGTTGTGTCATCACTGGAGGAAACTATGTTTTCTGTTGGGGGTCTTTGCCCCCTGCACCCCCCAGACTTTAAACAACCAACTCTGAGTCGGAGTTGGTTCGGGGAGGGGCGAACACCCCTGGAGGCAGCAGTGTCGGGAATACAGCAGACCATCACAGCGAACTATTGGTAATGTCACTGTGATGGTCTTCGCTGTATTCCCATTGCTGTTGCGATGTGATACCATGAAGAACAAAATCACAGGGACTAAGTGGCATCTGAATAAGCTGCCTCTGAGAGATTCAGAGATATCGGGATTTTTGTTTATTGTTTTTATTTTGTCATTAGTATGCCTTCCCAAATTCATCGATTCCCAACTCACAAAAGAGGACTGAACAAACATCACTTCAGATCGACCAGCATGTTTTTGAAAAAAGTATCAGTCTGGGATTACTTTGGCTGAACCACATGGGTTGGCGTCTGACTTGGGAGGTTATGAGAGTTTTGAGCGACATGTCAGTGAACAGATGAACTGATCACAGAGCTGTGTTTCTCTGTATTTTCCTGAGAGACAATCAGGACAGGAATCAATTATGGGAGTTAGTCACTAACCATCACTAAACAGCTAGTAATGTTACAAGAGCAGTGTTTCGCTCATTCAGTGTTAATGATCCAGGACACTGTGGGAGGAAGTGCACTCCTTGTCAGTACCAATGATAACAGAAAAAAATAAATGCTTACTGTACTGATACTGAAGACATCCAACCTTGCATGTACGGCATGAAGAAGGCTACCATTACTAGATTCTTGCACCAGCAGCAGATGGCAACATCAATCAAGGATCGCCTCAGGAACATTGCATGTGTTAACATCTGGCTCAGCATTTAAGGTCCAGAAAGGCAATTGAGTACACCCACACACGTCAGACAAGGCAACTTGTAGAGAGGGTATATAGTTTTTCATATGGTAATACTGTATTGGTAGATTTAATAGTACAGTATATATTATAACTCCATCTCCATTCCAGCTCTCTTCCCCTTGGTAAATCAAGTAATGCTTGTTATGTGAACTGCAGCCCATTTGCACTGAAGTGGCACAGTAGTATTCCCAAGTCTGGTCCCAGAGAGGGCTAGAAGGTTTCAGATCCTGGAACAATAAGAGCCGAGGATGAAAGAGGTTATTCTCAGGTTGTCAGGAAGGATGATGGATTGCTAAACCCTGGACCAAGTTTGGATTATTGCACAAGCACCAGTCAGGGGGAGGGGAGGCACAGGCTGACACTGGTCATAACATTTTATAAATAAAACTGATATGATATGATATGATATGATATGATATGATATGATATGATATGATACTGGGCGATGTCACGCAGATCAAAGCAAAGAGCCACCCTGCAACATGCGCATCTCTTTTTTTTTTTGAAGTTCACAAAGTTTCACCTAGCAAGCGCTGAAGAGTGTCCTGATCAGCCTGGCTGATGATTGATCTGACACTGTTGAGCCCACTGCAGCCTGCCCTGCATTGGATTGATGGTGACACACCTCTCAAATCCACCATCATAGCAACATGTTCACTTTTGCTCAAGCACAAACATAATGATAAAAATAATCAGTTGGTGTGGTGAAAATAAGGGGGTGGCAGAGTAAGTGATAGTATGACCTATGGTTCATCTGAGTCTGAGTTGTGACCCAGTGAAGAGATGCACAAAGAGAGAAAAAGAAAACAAAATAAGATGAGTTCATAGGTACCACCGAGTCACACTGACAGAAGCAGAGTCCAAAAAGGAATCCTAAAACAGAAGTCGAGATTGTGATGATGCAAAGACATGAGGTGTAAGGTGAACATCACAATTAGCTTCTCACGAAGGAAAAAAAAATACTCAGTTAGGCAGACCATGTATAGAGGTAGATAATGTATTCCTACAAAAGAAGAAAGATAAAACAACCATTTTGCTTCAGTTCAAATGCACTAAAAATTATATTGTCCATTCCCTTAAATAATGACCTGAAGTAGTAAATGTAAAGGAAATTTTAAGAGATACTTTTTCACCCAAAGTGTAGTTAACCTATGCAGTTATAAACTAGCAAGTACAAACAAACGGTACAGTGATGCAGTAGAGAGGGTGTAACCCAGGCCCGCCAGAATGCTCAGGAGGTATGGAGAATAAAAGTTCTGAGGTGAGACTTGAAACTCTTAATAAGTTCACTATGGAGAATAGGAAGCTGAGTAGTTGGGTGGGTGCAGAATCTCTACAAATACCTGTTTGAACAGTATACTTGTTGGTGCCTGCTGATGAAGCGGGGAAGGGGGATTGATGGACCTAGAGGTCCCATGCAATCTTAAATTGCTGTCTTACAATGTTATTAAATTGACTGCTGTATGTAGACCCAGCTAGTCTCTTCTCCAAGATGCATCAGCTCTTCCAGGCTGCACACTCCACAAAATTTGTCCTGCAATGAATTAACTATCCAATATTTGTGGTGGTCATGGCACTGTAACCATGCCAGCCTATCTACAGTACATAGCACAACATGAGTTCTGGGGATGCTTACCCAGAGGAAGTGCTAACTAATAAAATCCTGAATAAAGTAGTTGTCAGCTAACCTTCAAACTGTGTGCATCATGGTCTTTTAGCCCACACACAATATTTACATTAGTGGTGTGCAGTACTGGGAAGGTTCTGGTTTTGGTTTGGTTTTGTCAAATCACCCCTTGTTTTAGTTCTGATTTTGGATTCAAGCTAGTCTCCCCTTCCCCTGATACCATCTTGGACCATAGGTTATTTTGAAAGTCTGCTTCTGAGTCTGTGCCCCTTGACTTGACAGACATGTGTCCTGTGAAGGGATTAGTATCTGATACTCCTGACTGGATGGACTTGTGCCCTGAATTGGGATTATTTATGTGGCCTGAGTAGGGATCATTTAGTAGTGCCTCCGACTAGATGGTCTTGTGCCTTGAGTAGGGATTAGTTACTGGTGCCCCCGACTGGATGGATATATGCCCCGAGTAGGGGTTATTTATTGGTGCCCCATGACTGGACAGACTTTGCCCTGAGTTGGGATTATTTACTGGGGCCCATGACTGAATGGATTTATGCTCTGAGAAGGGCATATTTACTGGTGCCCCTGACTGGATGGACTTGTGCCCTGAGTAGGGATTATTTAGTGGTGCCCCTGACTGGATGGACTTGTGCCCCGAGTAGGGATTATTTACTGGTGCCCCTGATTGGATGGACTTATGCTCTGAGAAAAGCATATTTACTGGTGCCCCGACTAGATAGACTTTTGTCCTGAGTAAGGATTATTTAACTGGTGCTCCCTGACTGGACAGACTAGTGCCCTGCCCAGAGAAGGGCATGACTGGTGCCCCTGAATGGCACTGGGGCTGTAAATTACTTTGTCTGCCATGCTAGCTGCTGCCTGTGCTGTCTCTGATTGTTTATTTTTTCTATTAAAGAATGAGACTTATTTTCTTTTTAAATCAGAGACTACATCTCAGATTTTGCCTTCGATGCTTCTCTTATGACAGTCACTCATGGCCTTAGCAGCCTGAGCCAGCCAAGCCTTTGTCCTCCCCTCACAGCAAGCCTGTCTTGCTAGCTCCTCCCTGGCCTGCCTGAGTTGACTGAGTTAAAGGAAAATTCAAAATTTAATAAAAAAAACTCAGCTGAGATAGAGCTGATCCCGCAACAAATTTGCAGAACTCACAGCTCTCTGGCCCTGCTTTTACAAGTGTCACAGTTGTGTCAGCCTTTACAGACTGACTCTGCAGGCAGCAGCTCTTCCCCCACAATCCCAACAGCCTGAAACATAGAAACATAGAAGTTGATGTCAGATAAGGGCCACTGCGTCTGCCCTGTTTTGTATCTAGTGAATCCCAGATTAGCCTAATAGTTACTCCCTTAGTTTCCTCAGGCTTCCTATGTGCCTGTCCCATGCCTTCTTGAAGCCTGTAACTGATTCTGCCCCCACCACCTCAGCCAGCAGACTGTTCCATCTGTCCACCACCCTCTGCATTTGTAAAAGTACAGTACTTCCTCACGTTTCCTCTGAGCCCCCCCCCCACACACACACAAATTTCATGTTGTGGCCTCTAGTCCTTGAGTAGTTTTTTCTTTGGAAAATTTCATCCACTTGCGCATTGTTTCTTTCCATGATGAATTTATATGTTGCAATCATGTCCCCCTTCTCTCTCCTCTCCTCCAATGAGTACATGTTCAGCTCCCTCAGCCTGTCTCCATAGGGTTTATTGTGTAGGCCTCCCACCATCTTGGTTGTCCTCCTCTGTACAGCCTCCACTCTGTTTATGTCCCCCTGGAGATGGGGTCTTCAGAACTGGATGCAATACTTCAGGTGAGGCCTCACCAATGATCTATACAGTGGGAGTATAACCTCCCTACTTCTGCTGGTTATACCACTACCTATGCAACCCAGTCTGCATCTGCTTTTTATCTTGCCTCACAGCCTGCAAAATTTATTTTATATTTTTTTGTTTAAATAATCCTCTCTCCTAACTCACTAGCCTGAAAGTAGCCAGACATTTCTATTTTTAAAATACTGGACTGGACAGTGTAGCCTAAAGTGTGTGGATGACTTGACTGCTTTGCAAGTATGTGACTTCTCCCAACTCAACAGTAAGTCACTGTGACATCCGGGAGCGGGAGGTGCATAGCTTGCAGGCAGTCAGAGTCAGGCACTGCATCACATGACTCACTTTGGATGTGGGAGAAGGAGCAGAGGAGGCACAGGTGGCAGCATGCTGCCGGTTGTTCCATGCCATATGACCCCGTGGCAGCAAAAAGATGCTACTGGTGTGAGTGACATGATAGGTTAGACTGGAGAGATGTGAGTTTGTGAATGGTGAGCAAGGCAAGCCTGTAAACTTAGCAATCAGTATCAACTGGGATAGATTTCAAGTTTATGAGTACTGGGCAACCTGTGCTGTTGGAGCCTATGAGTCCCAGCCAAACCATTACTGAACCGATAAAGTTCTGCTCTGATTTCAATAAAACCAACCCACCCAAGCTGGAGGTGGCTTGGTTTTGCATTGTCAGGTTCTGTACACCTCAATGCATATCCATTTCTTTTGAAGGCTGGATGAAAGAATCCCCCACATTTTCAAATTTTAGATTTGCACATGTACAAAAAGCATGGAACATGTCTCTGGGAATGCAAGAACTATTTGTGACAGGAAGCAGACCAGACCCCCAATACAAGGAGAAAGATTGCAACCACCATGTTAGGACCCTTTCCCAGTGTCATTTGGTCCACATACAATAGAGGGTCTAAATGTTAAAATCTCTGCCATGTCAATCAAGATCAGCTTAGCTGAAATATTTTTAGCAACTGCACCCTACCCCACTCCCTACAGTCCACATTACCACATTCCAAGGCAATGCAGTCTTCATCCAGGTCATGAAGAGCAATAAAATAAAATATTCATTGAAACACTGGAAGCAGGAGAACCATATTCTCCACTACAGATCTGTCTCCACTATTTACAATTACCATCCATGGCTATAAAATCTCCAGATTATATGAGGCCGTATATTGTAAATGAACCAGTAACCCATTTCACAAGACTCAGGGGTATTTTATAAGTCCAACTTAAGAAAATAGCTTCAAGAAGATAAAATATGGTTTATACATATCAGGGCAGTCTTTGATATTAACGTAACATGGAGCTGAGTCCATTTCATGACTTGAAAAAACTACCATATGTAACTAAGAATGTGCCCATTTTATGACTTTTCAAAATACCACCCTCAGTCCATAATGTCAAGGAGGAGAGCATTGAAAGCAACCTACACTCAGGAAAGGTGAATTCAGGTAGCAAAGAAACAGATTACGTTTTTCACTTATGCTACTCCAGTACTCAGTTGTCTGGTGCATCTGAGCAGTGGCATCACTTCACAAGAATTAAAGGAGTTGCAAAGTTTTATTTCCACAGAATCACAGGAGCTGCAAAGTTCCCCCAGCAGTCACATTTTACATGATCAAACCCTAGGAAAACCTTTTTTAGAGGGTTCATAGGGGTAGCAAGAGACAATAGTTGCAAAGACTTCTTAGGGATTTCAACTGCAACCCCTGCCCCTGCACCTGAGCTTTTCTCTCCCCTTTTGTTGCATTCTGATCTCATCTAGGAGGTTTTTCACTGGCATCTTCTTGGTGGTTGATAAATTGGCAAGTCTTACCTCCATATTGGATCCTCATGTGGTCTGGAAACACAAGAAAAGGTACTACCTCAGACTCCTCAACTGCTGTCTAACACAATCTAATTACTTGTGTCTACTGTGGGTAGTATAGCTCAGATCTTGGGATACCATTTGATAGCCATCTATCCTAACTTATCAGCAGAGCTGCCCAAGCTGCTTACAGTATTTTGCTCATGGTACTCATCCCATCCGTTACCAGAAGGACCATGTAGACATTATTTTTAGCATCCTTTGCAGATCAGGGAAATATTTTGTAGACTGTTTTAATGATAAGATCCTCACTGTCTGCTGGAACATGTAATGTCACTGGAAGTCACTAAAGCAAAAATGGAGGTTTTCTCCTCGCTCTTTTAAGGAAGCTTGAAAAGTTGAATGTCGGTGACACTAATTTAATTTCCCAGCATTTTGAGGCAATACCTCATCTAGATCTTTCTTGGATGAGTTTGGTAGCTCAGTTGTGCATCATGGAAACCATGACATTGTAGGATCAAGTTGACTCTACCTTCTGGTTCGTAGCTTGGATCACCATCACTACTATCTGCCATGCCATCTCTCCTGCCCCATCTGACATCTGATCCACTTCAGTGCTGTGCAGGTCTACTCCCTGACTCTATAGCTGCAATGAGTCATTTGCTGCATTTGTACTGATATTCCTGCCTATTTAGTCTGTAAGCCAGTATGGCTGCTGGCGATTACAAGTGCAGTTCCCAGCCAGCCCAGTAGCATAGCGGTAGCACTAATGCCTTCTACCCCAATGACCCAGGTTCAGGAGTAGAATGGGTAACATGAGAGCCAAAGACATACTGCTACTTGACTGCCACCTGGTGGTAGCTGGATTGTAGTACAGCATGCATGGTGTGTCATTGCATGACAGGCAGCCCTTGGGAGAAAAATGGAGGAAACTCCAACCGAGCAAGATGACACTTCAGTCATCTGCACCACTGACTGGGCATCTTCTCCAGAGCTATCTGGATTTTGCTTCAGAAGGGCCTGATTAGCTCTGGCAGCCCCATCATAGGGGTTAATTCATGGGGTAGGTAACGAGACTAAGACGACCGAAGAAAATGGGGGTAGGTTGGCTATAATGTGCCAGAAAAATCTTGATAAAAAAAAAATAACTGTAAATGGTGGATATACTGTAGATTAAAGAAATATCAGTTGTTGACAAGAGCTCCTCTGAAACTCATCCTGTCTTAATATTTCTCTTTGGTACCCTTCCCCCAACTTGAATATGTATATTACATGCAGATCCAGAAGCAAATGGTTTGATACCTTTTATTGGACCAACATAGATGTTGCAGCAAAGCTTCTAAAGAAGGACTTGGTTGGTCCGAAAGCTAAAGCACTTTGTTTTTTTTGTTACAACATCTATGTTGGTCCAATAAAAGGTATCAAACCATTTGCTTCTGGATCTGTTCTTACTAGGACCAATACAGCAACTACATTGTTATATTACATGTAGGTATTTTATGTATATGAATACATGAGCACAGCAGTTGCAAATTCACGTTCTGCTGTATGACATACAGGCACAATAAAATAATACAAGAGAAAAACACCACGGCAGCATTTTAACAATGTGGGAGACCTGTTAATGATAAAACAAACATACACATTAATTCTTTAAAAACAACATATTACACTAATGATAATATTGTATCTCCAGTTGTATTCTCGCTGTGTTCTGACTAGTGCAACTGGATGATTTATGTTAAGGTTTGGCCAAATGCCTCAGGCAGTCACAGGATAAGTGGGTTAATGTATGTCTGCCTAGCTCAGGTCAGGCTTGAAATGTCCTTGCATACTAACTTAATGTTGTGTCGGGGGGGGGGGTGTTGGATACCACAGTTTCTTGTGGCAGCAGATCTGGTTGACTTAGGGATGAGTCTGGACATATGGTCTGTAATTGATAAGTGTCTGGTAGAGGAGGGTGAAAGGGGGGTTGTGCCAGGAGAGAGGAGGGGGTTCCAGAGGAAGAGAGGGAAGAAAGGAGTTGGGGGGTGACATGATGTGAGAACGGGAAAGTCCAAGGAAGGGGAGGATGGGAAGGGACAGAGGAGAGGGAGGGAGTGGCCCAAGGTCCCACTGCTATTCAACTGTGAGGGTTGTATAGGGCATCGTACTGTGTCAATATTATGCACCTAAGGAAGAAAGCCTAGCATACTGAGTTGTGTGTGACAGGGAGTAATCACCCATGAGGAGGAAGCGCATGACTCAAGGTGTGTTTCTGAAGTAAGTAGGGACTGCAGATCTTATCATAATGGAAGATTTTGCAAATGGGAACATGAGCTACTCTTTCGTATCGTGCTACAAGGGAGAAAAGACTGTCCCACTCAGAATAGGAAGGAGATTCTGGGTCCAGAATAGGAAGGCGGTTCTGGGTACCTCTTGGCACAGAATGGGTCTTTTAGCCACTGCTAGTGCCCCCATTGCCTACAGTGTTTGTGTAAGAGAGAGAGAAGTGTGTCAGGTGGCAAGAGGCCTAGCAAGGCAAACTGGGGATCTCTTGCTCCAGGTGGTGGGACAACCTCCCTGTGCATGGTCCAGATTCTTTCCCAATATAAGTACAGAGCTGGACAGTACCACAGAGTGCAAGAAAGGGATGCTTGCAGAGAGGAACACTTCCAGCAGTCACTGTTTCACATGAGACTTGCCTTATATAGCCAGATTAGTATCTGGTTGGATGGAGGATTTTGTACTCTAGAGTTTTGGCCTGGACCTTCCTAGAAGATTCATATGTTCTGCATGCCAGTCTTCCTAAGAGATAGAAGGGTCTAATTCATTTTCCCAGGCTTTCATCAGTTCTGCTGATGGGATGGGGCCCCACAAAGTGGATTGTGAGGAGACGCCCCCGATGAAGGCCAGTTGAGCCGAAGTGCTGGGGAATACAGGAGGTAGCTCCTCATCATGTTTAACCATACCATGGATATTATACACAGATTTTTCATGTACATGAAGATTGTATTTGTTGCACCAAGTGAGCCATGTGGGGAATGCTGCAGCTACATGTTGGTTCCTGCAATAAAGTAAGCATCTCTACTCTATGTTTGGCTACTGGTATGGCTATTTCCTGCATTTCCCAAGTGCAATAACTATTTAGCTCTGTGTTGCATTTTGGAGCAAGCTGCCCTTGTTATTTTCACTACCCTGCACCACTAGAGTTATGGTCTCAGACTGACTGGGAGAAATCTCAAGTTGAGAAGGAGGAAGGATGATGTAGGTAGGGTCTGGAGACCTTCACCTGTAAGAGATCTCAGAGCTGCAAGTACTTTTAGAAGCATGTTTTAGGGATATCAGATAAAGTGGATAGTTCAGTGAATGAGAATAGCATTCCTGTTTGGGGGTGGTAGAGGTCTCACAAGAAAGTAATAACTGCTGCTCGCCATTGATTCCAGGAAATTGGGGTGTTGTCAGTTGTAAGGTCTGGATTATTCCATACGGGGTGGTTTCGCGATGTGTGGGGTTCACATCCCAAGTTGATGGCATATTTTATCCAGACCTGTCTCGTGTGTCTGATACAAAGGGAGAGGATGTGTCTTATTCCCCACTCCAGAAATAACAAAGTTAAGGGAGAGAAGGTACCCCAGAGCAAACTCAAGGAACAACAATTTGGGATGGTGAGAGGTCAGACTCAATTTGAGACAAGTGATGGCCCGTCGCAGTACTACATGGTTGTATTGCTGTTTTTGATTAGAGATGCCAACCCCCAGTGCCGCATCAGGATTTGCAGTTTAATCTTGTTTTTTGCTGCTCCATATGAATGCCGGCAAATGATGCTGGCAGTTGGACAGGGAGATTGGCCAGGATATAGTGTACCTTGGATAAAGCCACCAATTTAAGGGCATTTGCTCAACCCCATGTGGAGAGCATTGCTGTTTTCCAAGTGTTCAGATCAGCCTTGAATTTATTGAGCATAAAGCTGTTGTTAGCCAATATGGTTGCTTGTAGAGTAGGTCTAATCTGGACTTCAAGACCCCATCTCTTCTGGGTACTATACTCAGTATTATACTCAGTACAAAAGGCAGGCAGGAGACTTTTCCAAGTCAAGGGGTGCTAATACTCATGAGAAGGTGGTTTTGAGTTTTCTTTTAAATGTAAGAAAATTGGTTGCATCCTTAACCTCTGGTGGAAGAGCATTCCATGTGTGGATTATTCTTTGAGTAAAGAAGTTCCTTCCCTGATTTTTATTGGGGTATGTTACTGTAGCTTAAACAGTTTGTCGTGACACCTAAGATTTAATTTTCTTACTGCATAGCATATACCCAGATCCTCCATTAAATCTTTGTCCATAGAGATTTTGAACATTTGCAATAGATCACCTCTTGTGTGTCTTAATTCTAGGGGATACAGATTCAACTTCTTTAGTCTAGGTTCATATGTATCATTGGCAAGCCCTTTAATCATCTTGGTGGTTCTCTATTGGACCCTTTCAAGGGTATTACAGTCCTTCCTAAGATAGGGACTCCATAAGGGGCTACAGTAATCTAGATGAGTTCTAACAAGTGATTTATACAAAGGCAGGATGCAAGCTCTATGTTTGGATACAAATGATTTATGAATAATTCTATCGGTTTTATTTACTAATTTGTTGCAGTGACTGGTAAATGACAGGTCACTAGATATTAGGATCCCCAAGTCCCTTTCCTGTGTTACTGATTTTAAAATAGTGTTGTTCAATGTATATGTATGTTGATCATTCTTATCGCCAAGGTGCAAAACTACGCACTTATTGATACTAAAGTGCATTCCATTGTTACTTGCCCAATGTTGAAGTTTTACCAAATCCTGTTGGAGAGTGTAGGCTTTATCATCATCCCCTACTTCAGCACATATTTTGGAATCATCTGTGAATTTTGCACAGTTGTTAGCAAGTTTTCCATTCATATCAGAAATAAAAATATTAAACAACACCGGTCCCAGGACCGACCCCTAGGGAACACCACTAGTAACTGGACCTGATTCTGACAAATGGCCTATTATTCGGACTCTTTATGTCCTATCCCGCAGCCAGTTATTAACCCAAGTGATAATATGTGTGTTAATACTGAGTGATAACATTTTAGCAATCAGCAGAGAATGTGAAACTTTATCAAAGACTTTTTGGTAGCCTAAAAAGATTACGTCCACTGGTTTACTGTTATCTAATAGATTGCTTACATGATTATAGAAGATGAACATATTAGTTAAGCAGGATCTGTTTTTTTTAAAACCATGCTGTGTTTCATCAACTTTATTTTTTGTGTCCAGATCTTTTTCTAGTCTGTCCCTCAGTAAGTACTCAAAACATTTACCCAATACTGAGGTCAGGCTTATGGGCCTATCTTTGCCCATATCAGATTTTTTCCCCTTTTTTATAGATGGGTATAACACCTGCCCCCTTCCAATCACTGGGAACCTTGCCAGTGGTTAGGGGCATGCTGAAAAGTTTGCAGAGCGGTTCAACCAGCCAATCCTTAATTTCTTTGAATAGCATGGGGTGAAGTTTATCCGGTCCCGCCCATTTAGATGTGTCAAGTTTGCCCAGTTTTTCTGCTATTTCAGATCTAGTTATTGCGTTAATGTATGCACTAGCATCTCCTACTTGTGTTTGCCGAGTTGTAGATGCTGTAGGTTTATGGTATATGGACCAAAAGTAGTTGTTAAACGCACTCGCCATTGCTGCGGGATCTTTTTGTCCACTACCATCAACCTGACTTGGACCTACTGACCTATTTGCAGATTTGTTGTTTATATATGCATAGAAAGTCTTGCCGTTATCTTTTAGGTGTGCAAGGTTGAATTCCAATTGATTCTGCTCACTCCAAATTGTGTTTTGGTTATATATAATTGTTCTCTGTATTTATGTGCATTGTAATGGCTATTATTATCTCTTCTCATGACTTGGTACGCCAGTCTTTTCCTGATAACCTGTTTGTGGACTCTGCTGGTACACTAGACTGGAACTTTTCCTTTCCTATTATAGGTCTGTTTTAGAGGAATGAATTCTCCTTTCAATGCTAACATTTGATTTTTAATCTTTAACCATAGGCTTTCAGTGGCATCGTTAATGTTGTTCCATTTCCATTTGTTAAGTTTGTTTCTAATACTATTAAAGTCTGCTTTAAAATAGTTCCTAAACACTGTTCTCCCTGACAGTATTGTGGAAATAGTGCTATACCTAAACAAGATAGTGTTATGGTCGCTAAAGAGTAATGGTTCTTGAACCTCTAAGTCTGTGACACTGTCAGCAGTATTAGTTAGGACCAAGTCCAACACGTTCATCTGTCTAGTTGGTCTATCTATGATCTGGGATAACCCGTTATCAAAGCATAGATTTAATAATGCCTGCTCTTGCCCATTTGATGCTAGTCCTGTGGTCCAGTATATACTAGGGGCATTAAAGTCTCCAAGTAATAGAATGTCCTTATTTGTTATGATGTTATCAATAGTATCAACTGGAGATGTATTATTAATTTGGTCACTATCCGGTGGTCTGTATGCTACTCCCATTGTGAGTTTTTTACACCCAACAAGATGTACATCTACCCATAGACAATCACATTTTTGTGGTGTTTGTTTAGAATTGAGTTGATCGCTTGGATACCTTCTTTTACAAATAAGGCTACACCACCTCCTTTTTTGTCCCTCCTATCTTGTCTGAACAAGTTGTAACCTTTAATTAAGGTATTGGTGGTATCATTATCTGACCACCAGGTCTCAGTTATAGCAGCTAGATCGATGTTTTTGTTTATTAAGAGGCATTCCAGATCAGCCATTTTGATAGTATTTGAACTCCTAGCATTTGCTAGTAGGAGTGTGATCCCATTCTTACATCTTTTATTATTCTTTTGTTTATTATTCCCTTTTGCTAGAATCACCTTAAGATCATCCCGAAGCTCCCAAGATACTAGTTTTTTGAGACTGTAGTGTGGAACATGCTCCCTAGCTTCCTAGTACCCTTTTTGTTCAAATGTAACCCATAATAACTATATAGATCTGTACTGTTTATGAATTCCTCGTAACAAGTGATACATTTTAAGTTGTTCTCTAGACACCATTTACAAAACCAATTATTATAGTGCCTAATCCTGGTTGCTCTCCCCATGTTAGCTCTAGGTACCAGTAGTACTTCAGAAAATACAACAATTGCATTTGTACTCTTGATAGTTTTGTAGATCTTTTTAGTGTCTTCTATTGTATCTGTTACTGTACGATACCTCAAATCACTGGTTCCTGCATGAATAAGAACCTTTTTGGGTGTACAGGCATTGTTCAACATGGCTGGTAACATTTGAGTGATGTCTCTAATTTTTGCACTACTGTAAGAACATGACGTATTTAATTTGCTACCCCTAGCTGAGTATCCATTGGTAAATTTTACAATTGAATCTCCTAATATGAACTCCTGTTCTGGGTGTTCTTCAACCCCTGTCTGTGAGTTCTGGATTGTCATGTTTATTTCTCTAGCTTAAGGGTCGAGATTTGTGGTCTGGTGTTGTTTCTGTGGTGATACCAATGTTTGAATATTTGGTTGGGTCTCAGTCATGTTATGAGTAACGTGCACTGGAGGGGTTTGAGAATGCACTACTGGGTTTTATTATGGGAGTCATCAGTAGCAACAGACCTAGTTTCTTGTGATGTGGTCTTGTAACTAGCGCCATTTGATTGGTTGGGAGTATTCATAATGTCACTTGTACTGGTCAATTCCATCAGTTCCTGTGGAAGTTGTTCTATATTGTCTATAAGATCTTCCAAAGGCAAATAATGATTTTGACAAGTAAGAACAGGAGTCAGAGCCCTTTGTCTGGGCTTTTTTTACCTTATCTCATCCATAGCTATGGTCCAAATTGTCTTCTTCTTCTTCTTCATCTCCTACCCGTCTTTGCCTCTTTACAGCTGTACCTCCTATAGCAATAGATTTGTTAATTGTGGTTCTATATTCCTCTAGTTTTATTTGTAAGTCATATATCTCTTTATCTTTAACTGCTAGGTTATCTTTAGCCTTTTGTAATTTTAAACACCTTTTACAGACAAAGGATTCAAAGCCAGTGTCTGCTAGTATCTTAAACATTTCATATTTAGTCCATTTTATTCCCTGAACACCAAAGATTAGTTCCACTAGGTTATTTTTCATTTTCTAAATGTTTTTCCTCTGTAATATTGCCACATAAGTTAAAAACTAAACTGAGTTTTTACCCTGACAGAAATT
This sequence comes from Neoceratodus forsteri, assembly GCA_016271365.2. NCBI lineage: Eukaryota > Metazoa > Chordata > Ceratodontiformes > Ceratodontidae > Neoceratodus > Neoceratodus forsteri. The sequence goes on from CM028137.1 coordinate 520,310,674, forward strand.
TGGCCTTATCCCACCGTGCCTTTGTGCGTGTCACATGCGCGCTGCACCTATGCTTGCTCCTCTCACATGGAGCGATACCTTTGTAGTATCAGACCGGAAGTATCAGCTGGTCATGTGACTCCCTTGCTCGTTAGGCACTACCCCAGAGCTTCTGTGAAACTGCGTGTTTTCCCCAGAAAATCTGCCCTGTTGACTAACATCACTGACAGCACTTAAAAGTGCTCGAGACTAGCAGTAATAAACTGTTAAAACACTTTCCACTCATTCTAAATATAACAGGAAGTGCTGTAGTCTCGATATAGCATACAGGACTACAACTCCCATAGGACTTTCTTTAGTCTGGCAGCCCTACCTCATGTGAAGCACAATTCTGACAAGATTTAGCACTATAAAATCACAGCCTCTGGTCTAGTCTTCCCTCTGCCAGTACTGTCTTACACCACAGGAGTGTCTCACAGCATTTGGTCAGAGAGTTTCTTTGATAAGAGTACACAGAGAACAGGGATTAGGTACTGACAGCATTAAGAGGAAAGATTTGAGACTTGTCCCCATTTACTTTGCACCCTGATAGCTGGCCGTAGTTTTGAATAATACTGGATAGAGTCACCAGAGAGCTATCTTATACAAGACACCAAATACAGTAATTCCAGAGAAAGTACTGGAGGCACTTATTTTGAGGGCTAGGGGCTCTATGGCCAGAAGGAAAAGAAAAGGGAAGAAACAATACCCTTGTGTTTTTCCCCAATGAAGAGAGAAGGGCTGGGAAACCACAGAGTTAGTAAGGACTGCTGCAGTGGAGCTGACATATAAGAGTCTGACAAGTTCTACAAAATGAGGTGGAAGGCCCAAGCTTGCCATGGCATCAAAAAGATATCCCCACTCCACCCTGTCAAAGGCCTTTTCAGCATCCAATGACAGGGTGGGAGTGGTCTCTAGGGATCCTGTGACCTACAAAGGAGATCAGTAATACACTGGGCACTGACAGACCACAGGTGACTGGGAACAAATCCCACCAGATCAGGATGAATTAAGGAACACATAATGAATTCAAGTCAGCAAGCCAGCACCATTGTGAAGATCTTGGCTTTGATGTCTGTAAGTGATATGGGCCAGAATTGTGCGCATAGGACACTGTCTTTCCCTTTTTTCAGGATCAATGTGATACGAGCTTTTAGAAATGAGGGAGGGAGTATCCATCTTTCCCAGGCCTTATTGAAGGCCTGAGGCAGTCGAGGGGGTGAAGATCTCCTCAAAGGTGTGGTAGAAATCATTGAGGTACCTATCCAGGCTCAGAGACTTACCTTGGAACATGTCAACAATGGCTTCAGTCACCTCCAGGGTGGTAATGGGTGTAGTCAGTTGCTCATGTGCTTCCGACAAGGCTTGGGGGAGTCACAGACCTCTGTAGAAGGTGTCAGGAGTCACCTGTGAAGGTTTTGTTTAAGATGAGTAAAGGACTTAGTAGAAATTCTAAAACTCATTGTTAATGAGGTCCACAGAGGAAACAGTGGTCCCATCTGATTTATGGATGATGGGTATATCTCTCTGCCTCCCTGGCCTGGAGACAGTATGCTAAGAACTCCCATGGCTATTCTCCCACCTCCCAGTAGAATTTGTTTAGTTTAAATGTGCATATTTTGTCCAATGGTGATGGGACTTCTCTAGTAATGCCCTGGGTTTTGTTATCTGGGTGCAGCTGGAGTCCCCATGTCAGGTAAGGTCTGGAAGTCATGCTCTAATTGTTTAAGAACCTTTTTGCTCTGTGAAGTGTGGTGGGCTTGCTCCATATGGAGCAAAGAAGTATAAGCAATGAGCGTCCCCTGATGGTGACTTTCATCGCCTCCCATTGGACCTCCACATAGGTTTCTGGGGTCTTACTGTAAAGAAAGCAGTCCTGTAACTCCTTTAGCAGTCAGTGTCTGAACTGCGAGCATCAGAGCAGGGCAATATTAAACCACCACCACTAGTTCCTAGGGTTGGACCTCCTTCCCCAGGCAAGGGACAAATTTACTGGATGGGTTCTGACATTAGTATATTACACAGGGAGTTTTCCAAATCTGGGGTACTAAGTCATGGGACACAAAAATCTTATCCAGTCTATTGAATGTTTCATGGACTGGGGAGTAGTTGGTATAGTTCTGCTCGTATGGTTGAAGGGTCTGCCATATATCATGAAGACTCACTGCACCAAATGTTGCACACACATGCGCAGCAGTTCAGTTATGGTTTCTGTTTTCCCTTGAGCCAGTCCTGTCTAAATGTGGACTAAGGGCTAAGTTCAGATTTCCTTCTAGAATGGTGCTAGCTGGTCCTCCTGGTGTTGCTGTCAATCCACTATCAAAACAATGCAGGGTCTGGAGCATTTTCGGCATGCGCACCATCAAGGATGATGGACTACCTCACAAAGGTAACCTGAACAATTACTAGCCTGCCTTCTTCATGAGTATATTGATTGTGAAATCCCAGTCGTAGCACCTTTCTGCAGAGGATAGCCACCCCCCTCTGCCAATTTCAGAAATCATTGTGGTAAGCTGCTCCTAGTCAGATGTAGCAGAGGCAGATGGCATCCCCTTCAGAAAGATGGGTCTCCTGTAGCAAGATGATGTCACACTGCATGTTCTTGAGTTTTGGTAATGGATTTCTGATACTTCAAAGGACAGCTTAAACCTCTAGTGTTCTAAGAAATAACTTTTAAAGATTCAAATGCAGCCATCTTAGTTCGTGCAAGTATAAGACAAGATCACCAGGCCCTGGAGGTCCTCCCACTCCCCCCACCCCCAGCAGTCCCCTCCACACCCAGAAACCACCAACCCAATATAATCAGAACAGCATGAAAGTGATGCAGTTATTGTATGAAACAACTTATTCCCGATAAACATAGAAACATAGAATTTGACAGCAGATAAGGACCGCTTGGCCCACCTAGTCTGCCCATTTTCCTACCTAACAGAGAAGCTGCAGATCCTAGTTAACCAACAGCTTACTTCCTCCTACCCCCCACTAGGACTGCCTTATGTCTGTCCCATGCATTCCTGAATTCCCCCACTGTTCTTGACTCCATGACCTCCTCAGGGAGGCTGTTCCATGCATCCACAACCTTCTCTGTGAAAAAATACCTCCTCACATTACCTCTGAGCCCTCCCCCCTCTATCTTCAGATTGTGCCTCCTTGTTCTTGCACATCTCTTTTTCTGAAAGATGCTACCCTCTTGGACTATGTTGATTCCTTTGAGATACTTGAAAGTTTTTATCATGTCCCCTATCTCCCTTCTTTCCTCAAGGGTATACATGTTAAGCTCCTTTAGTCTTTCTTCGTATGTCTTTGGGTGTCGACCCTGCACCATTTTGGTTGCCCTCCTCTGGACAGCCTCCACTCTGTCTATGTCTTTGCGGAGATGGGGTCTCCAGAACTGCACACAGTACTCCAGATGGGGTCTCACCAACTGTCTGTACAGAGGGATAACAACTTCCTGTTTTCTACTATTGATGCCTCTCCCTATGCATCCCAGTATCCCCCCAGCCTTCCTTACTGCCTTCTCACATTGCTTGCCCACCTTTAGGTAATCTGATATAATTACCCCCAGGTCCCTTTCCATTTTTACTGTTGTCAGTATCTCACCCCCCATTGTGTACTCTTCCCCTGGGTTTTTGTTTCCCATGTGCATTACCTTGTACTTCTTTGCATTGAATCTGAGCTGCCATCGTTTCACCATTCCTCCAACCTTGCCAAGTCCCTTCTCATCCTTTCCACTCCATCTTGTGTATCAACCCTGTTGCAGATCTTTGTGTCATCTGCAAAGAGATACTTTTCTTCCAGTTCCTCTGCAATGTCATTATAAAGACATTAAAAGGACCGGTCCCAGTACTGAACCTCATGCTACCCCGCTTAGTAACCCTCCTTTCTTCACTGTGGACTCCATTTACTACTACCCTTTGCGTCCTATTGTCTAGCTAATTTTTTATCCAGGCTACCACCTTGAGACCCACTCCAAGGCTGGCTAACTTGTGTATTAATCTTTTGTGTGGGACTGTATCAAATGCCTTGCTAAAATCTAGGTAGGTCATGTCCACAGCCCTTCTCTGGTCTACTACTTTGGTCACCCAGTCAAAGAAATCTATTAGATTTGTCTGACATGACCTTCCCATCAAGAATCCATTCTGCCTTGGGTCCTGTGCCCCACTGGCCTCTAGGTACTCAACAGTTCTTTCCTTCAGAAGTGATTCCATCATTTTCCCTACCACTGAAGTCAAACTAACTGGTCTGTAGTTTCCTGCCTCTGTCCTGTTCCTACTTTTGTGAAGAGGAATCACATCTGCCCTCCTCCAGTCCTCAGGTACCACCCCATCTTTCCCATGATTTGTTAAAGAGAGTAGTCAGCGATGTCACTAGTTCTACCCTTAGTTCTTTTATAATTCTTGGATGAATCACATCAGGCCCCATTGCTTTGTCCACCTTCAGTTTTATTAGTTGTTTCAGAACCCTTTCTTCTTTAAATGGACTGGTATCAACCCCCATCTTCAGAATGTTTCTCTTGTTTGGTTTAGGTACCTCTTCCTCCTCTTCCTTTGTGAATACTGAGCAGAAATATTCATTCAGTATCCCTGCTTTTTCACTGTCACCCTCTACCCACATTCCTTCCCCTTTATTAAGCCTCGGTATCCCTCCTTTGTTTTTTCTTTGCTCCCTAATGTACCTATAAAGGGTCTTATCCCCCTTCTTAACAGAATTGTCTATCCTTTCCTCGGTTTGGGCCTTTGCTATTCTGACTGCCTTCCCAGCCTCTTTCTGCTTTAACTGATAAAGTTCTCTGTCCTGCTCCTTCTGTGTTTCCTTATACTTCCTGAATGCTAACCTTTTCTCCTTAACCTTCCCTGCCACCTAAACAGCAGTAAAGAGCTTGCTAGTAAAATTAACTATATACACCTGAGACCAAACTAAAGCAAAACACAAATACAATAGGTTTAAGTGAGTCCAGCTGGCAGTCCATGCCAGTTGTCACTACTAGTTAGTGACAAGGGAGGCTTTTATGCCCTTGCTTTCACAGAACCTGTGAATGACCAGAGGTGAGCTCAGACCACCCCAGATCCTGCCCTCCCAAACTGTAACTCAGATGGCTTGTGAAGGCATCAGGAGGTAGGGGTTAGGCCCAGACCCATCAGGGCACTATGCCAGGCAAGGATTGCATTGCATTAGCCATCATTAGGTGAACAGAAATCCTGGTGTGTCTCCTGGTTTTGATGTTTAATTCTGACTAACCAGTATTTAATATCAGAGAGATGGGGTTACACGGCCTTCGAGCATTACCTGCTACACCCCCCAATGATCTGAAATCATGCAGGCAATAGGAGACTAGTAAAATAACATGAACAGTTAAATATGAACATTAACAGTTAAACAACAGAGTTGCAAATTGTAACAGCCTGGTCAGTCGGGAGACCTTGCAAATCCTTGCTTCCTAGTCCCCAGAAGAATCTGAGGAGGGGAAAAGGTGGTGGGGGGTTGGGGATTCAGAGACTAGTGAAATGGAGCTGCACCTACTGCTGTAAAAGCAGACAGAAAAATTCTTGTGCTGCAGTGGTATAGGCCCTAGGAAATACAGAGTTTACAGTACCATTTGTCACTGCGGAACTCGCACAGTGGACAGGCTAGCCCATGATACATGTCAATGGTGGGAAGGTTTGCTAGCATAGCTGGTTTAATCAGTCACAGTTTAGTCCATTGCCTGAGGGAAGCCCATGTTCAAAGTACCCCCCACAACCTGCTGTCAATAACCCCTAACTCACCAGTAATGTTTGGGGTTACTGAGTCTCTGGTAAAAGTTCAGCCAGTGCTGGTAGTTGGAGAGTTTGCAGTTTCCATGGGCTCCAGTTGAGTGGTTAATATGTCAGGTTGAGTAGCTTGGGAGCATGGAGGGCCCAACTGTGCTTGAAAGAAGTGGTCCACTTCATCTGGAGTATGAAGCATCAGACATTTCCCTTGAAAAGGAACTGACATCACTGCCAGATACAATAGAGAGTAATTTAACCTTTGGTTTCTAAAGCCCTGTTTAACCTTATCAGAAGCCTGCCACCTCTGAAGTACACTGACTGGGTAATCAGGGTAGGAAGAAATTCTCTGGTCAGCCACAACATCTTTTAGTTCTGGGGCTGAATGTAGAATGAGCCCTTTGTCTTGGTACCTCAAGACTTTAAAATTGAGTGGTCTCACCTTAGTACAGGTAGAAGGCTGGGCTGCATGTCTCGCACTGTGGGACCTATCTATTTCAAAGTCATAGATATTGGGGTCTAAATGGAGCCATAGAGATAGGTTAGTTCTGAGGAACCGGACCAGGTTGGCACCTTCTATGCCTTCCTTGAGGCCCCAAATCCTTAAGTGGTTGCTGCACCTGCGCCCCTCCAAGTCTTCTAATTTAATCATGAGCCAGGTGATCTGTGTCTCTGCCACCTGCAGATGCATGTCATGTTCTCCCTGAGTGTATGAGGGGGCTGCAAGCTGCATTTCGATTTGGGCTACCCAACTGTCAGGTTTTCTATGCTGATTTGAGTCTCTTTAGCAGTCTAATTGTTTACACACTGGTTACAATTTGCTTCAGGATGGTCACAAGGAGTGCTGACAAGTTGTCAAGGGAGGAGGATTTGTGCTTACCGGTTTCTGCCTTCATCTTAGTTGCTGGAAGAACTTGTGCGGGAGCAGAGTTTTCAATCCCCGCTGTGTAGGGGATGTTGGCCATCCAAAAATGATTTCCCTGATGACATGCTCTCACTCTCACTCTGACCAAGTTGTCTGAGTCACTGTCTCTCTGGAGAACGTAGGGGATGGCAGCGGAATCCTTCACAGCTTTCAGATTAAGTAGCCATCTTAAGCAGGTACACACATGACCCCATCCCTCCCCCAACTTTTTTAAGAGAAATTTTTTTTCTTTAGAATAAAACCAAGTGTTGCTACCATCTTGTTGCCCTATTTGTGGAGGTCATTTAGGTTTTAGGCACAAAACATTAACCCATACTAGATGCTGGGAGCTGTAAAATGCAGACTAAAATTACTAAAACGTTAGTGGTGATAGAAAACAACTGTTTAGGACTGCAGGACCTCATTCTGCCCATTAGTCTGTCTACATTCTGTGCCTGGCACTTATGGGGCCCCACTTTGCTTTGCCACTGCGGAGAATTATACATGGAAATAGCTTCTTTGGGCATAATATAGATTTCCTCCTAAAAACTTGTCCCTATGCACAGCTCAAATCCTGTTATCATAAATAACTTGTTTTTGTTTTTCTGATGGAGTGGCATATGCTTATGAGCAGATGCTGAACTACAAAGGGGAGATTTATGGATGTGTAAAACTAAATTTAAGCTGCTTCTTCTTATTGCGAGAATAGTTGTTAAGGATAAAAATTCCTGGGACTATGTAGTGCAGTGCTAAAACTGTGCCTAAAATAATTAGTCTTAGCATCAGTGGATAGCTTCCCTTCCAGACCACCCACCCTGAAAACTCAGAGCCTGATAAGAGCAACAAAATGCTGATACTCACATACTCACATGTTGACTGCATGTTCTCTGTCTCTCTCAGCCACACACACACAAACATATACACACAGGGATAGTCTCTAGAGCTGAAGACAGGATGATGTCTGCAAACATTTGTTCTCTGCCAGCGATTTCAGCTAAATACAGCATGCACAGAAGTTTTTTTATAATGTGCACTTTATGTAAGTTAGCTGTCTCTCGTGTACTTGTACCAGTACTGATACCTTTAATGCCCATATACACATATAAATCTTCAGTGTTCCATTATTTATTAAACATAAAATGTAAAGCAACTGTTAAAATAAAATGTATGAAGATGAAGACTATTCCAGTCTTTCAACTTCCTCGTGAGGTCCTCACATGCTTTGAAGAGGTTGAAAAGTGCAGCCTAGTTTCTACATTAATTTGTTACATCAGCATTGAGGCTTTATAATGCACTTGTAAATATCCCACCAACCACGATAGTAAAACATCTGTTATTGTCAAGTGCATTCCAGTGATCAGTCAGCTAAACCCCTTGATGAAATCCAGGACCCACCGCCTATAAGTACTGTTAACCTGTTACATTAGTGTAATGGAAAACTGGCTCAAAGAGTTACTACAGTAATAGTTTTGTAGGGGCAACCTTATGAAATATTACAATGTAGACAGAATTCAGATTTGATGTTGAATATTTTCTGTATTTTATTATTTTTGACCAGAAAAGGCATGCTGAGTCAATGCTTAGTTCCAGGTACGACTTGGGGGGTGATTACAGAAGAGGAGATCACATCCAGCCACAGTTGGGCATTTTTCTTCCTGATGTTTGCACCCAAGGATAACCAATCATTCAGTGACACCTGTGTGGGGTGCAGTGTTCCCCCCTCTCTAAGAGAGGAGATCCATTCTTAAACTGCCTAATCCTCCCTCACCCAGCCAGTCCACTGAGTGACGTGAGTCCATTCTCAAACTGGGCTCAGCAGCTTAGGGAGCGACAGTGCTGCTGCTGCAGTACTGGGCTGGCGTAAGTCCTTGCTCTTTGGTACTTTATTTCTTAGGATACATCTGATCCTGCTGCAGGTCCCTACACTAGGATGAAGTCCCTACTGTCTGCATCCATTTTTCAGGTTTAATGGATTTATTCTGGTAAATTTTATAACATACTATCCTCACAGTCCAAGTTTACACCCACAATCAAACTTCTCTGCTTGTGACATCATATTCATTTCAATGCCCATAGTGGAAGCAGAGGATGGCTTCATGTGTAGCCACATAGTGAGAGCAGATAACGTTCAGGGGAGAAGGCTTCTGGTTTCATGTAAATGTTCATAGGAAAACAGAATGAGGGGCAGAGGAATGCAGAGGAAATATCAACTGTTTCTTTGGTTACCTCTCCCAACAATTAATCATGGAAGGTCATGCACCCTAAGCCTATCAACTGCTCTTGCAGCTGCACATCATCACACATGATGTTTGGAATCCTGACACATAATAAGATCCAGAAGCTGTGCATTGAAATGCTTCTGCATGGCGTGGTTGGGGGAGATGGATTAATAAAAATCAGAACAGTTTGGAAGGGCTTGAAATAAATGCCAAACGACTCACCTAGCTTATTATCGACTGCCTAATTTACATTCCATGCAAAGCATACTAAAATAGACTTGTACGGCTCATTTCCCCAGACAGTTCAAACCTTCTTTTCCAGATGCTAAATTATGCACTAATGGTCCCTACACATGACACCTTGAGATAAAGCTTGGTGGTTAGTTATATGCAGGTCAGAATGACTTCGTAGACAACATTCTCCTGTTTATCTTTTTTTTTTTTTTTTGCTATTGGTTGTTGACAGCCGCAGAAATCTTACTGATGCCATGAAGTCTCCCTCGGAAATGAAAAAACTGGCCCACCCAGTGCAGGAATTCTATTAATATCCACTGGACATGCATATGTGTGTGTGTGCCTGGGGGGGATGGTCAAGCATTTCAAATAGTTCATTTGACCACACAGTTAGAATACCACAAGCATAATTAAGACTAATTTATTCTCAAAGGCTGACCACAATAAAGTGTCCAGTTCTAGAGATTAATGATTTATTTATATAAGATAATATACAACAATTCAACATTTTAGTTAGACCCTTTTTATGTGGCTTCTAGCAGCTGTAGAAAATATGGGATGAAACTTTTACAAAATTATAACCAACCATCTCCCAAAAATAAATCTAAGAAACGTTTGTTTACTTTGCTCCACACTCAGTAGTGTGAGCAGTGAGAGCTAGGTGGTGGTGGGGGCATTACTGTAGAAAAACAAGGAACAGTTTTGAAGGTTATAAATTCATATCTAGTAAACAATAATGGTAAAAAGTAAATGGGGAATTTGAAAAGAATCTTGGAGAATTCTGGGGTTCGATTCACCTTTGCCATTAAGGGTGCAAATCTGAGGTGCAAACAAGCTTCCTATTACATTGCACTGTCACCAGAAACTGCCATACACAAAGGCCAAACTTGGTCCCCAGGGAAAGGAGTTTCAGTGGTGACAGGATTGCAATACAAATAGCAAGAACCAGAGATAATAATCTTTTTTTTTTTTAAGTTTCAACCCATATTTTCTACAGATGTTGGAAACCACATAAAAAGGGTCTAAATAAAATGTATAATTGTTGTATATTATCTTTTGTAAAGAAATCATTCTTCTCCAGAACTGGACACTTTATTAGCCCCTTTACTGCCACCTTGGTGACTATAGGAGGCAGTGCAGCAGGGCACAGAGAGTGAGGAGGATGACACTGGCTGGGGACCCTGGCTGTGTACATATTGCATTCACATGCAATCCCATGACTAACAGGAGGCAATCTCCCAAAAGAAGGCAGAATTTTTGTCTAGGGAGATTGCTGCAGCGAGAAACAGAACAGCTCAGCTCTTCCACATGGTGGACAGGCTTTTACATTCAGCCTGTCTAGGTGCTGGGGGGCAGGTTCTAGCACTAGGTGCGAGGAGTTGGCTCTGTTTTTCGCTGACAAGGTGTCCTCCATCAGGGCTGAGGTCTCGTTGAGCATTTCTCAAAAGGGAAGCAGGGTTCGGCCTGAGTTGTGCCAGAACACTCCTACTGTATGAGTTTGAGCTGGTTGGGGTTAGGGAGGTGGTGGAGATAATCTCAAAGCTAGGGCCTACAAACTGTAATTTAGACCCAGGTCCAACTCACCTTTTGGTTGAAGGTTTGGATCTGATTGGACCTGTGGTTGCTGAGGTCATCTGGCATTCATTGAGGAGTGGGATCTTCCCACTGGCCCTGAAATAGGCCTTGGTTAGACCCCTTTGGAAAAAGCCCTCTCTTTACCCAGACTGCTTCAGCAACTACAGACCCATCTCAAACCTCCCATTTTTAGGGAAGGTTATAGAAAAGGTGGTGGCCGAGCAGCTTGAGAGATGTCTAGCCACTTCCTACACCTATGAGCCTTTCCAATCTGGGTTCTGGGCAAGGCATAGTACGGAGACTGCCCTGGTGAGGGTGTTAAATGATCTCCTGATGGTGAGAGACAGGAGGGATGGTACCATCTTGGTCTTCCTGGACCACTCTGTGACATTTCACACCATGGACCACGAGATGTTACTTGATTGCCTGTGGTTCTGGTGTGGCCTGTCCGGTAATGTTATCATCTGGTTCAGGTCATACCTGACAGACAGAGTACAAAGGGTGATAATGGGAAGTTCCTCATCTAACCCGAAGCCTCTGTGCTGTGGTATTTCGCAGAGTTCAGTCTTGTCATCTCTATTGTTCACAGTGTAGATGCTGCCATTGGGGAACATCATCAGGTGGTATGAGCTGGGTTTTCACTGCTATGCAGATGATACCCAGCTGTACCTGTCCTGTGCGCCCAATACCCAGGTGTCAGACTCTGTATTTAACAGCTGCCTTGAGGAAATCCAGTTATGGATGACTCACAATTGGCTTAAGCTTAACCCAGACAAGACTGAGGTATTGGTTGTGGAGCCAGGTCATTGGGGCAGAGGGGTGTGTGTGTGGTGTTACCCCCTGACCTAGTGTTGGGGGGGCATGTCCCTAGCCCCCCTCTAGACAAGTGAAGAATTTGGGAGTAATCCTGGATGATGGCCTGACCTTGATGCTCAGGTGTTGGCCAGGGTGAGAAGTGGGTTTTATCGTCTCAGGAATATCACCCGAATTCGAGCCCTGATCCCGCCTGATGATCTGACCACACTGGTACATGCTTTTGTCACCTCCAGGTTGGACTACTGTAATGCCCCGTACCTAGGGTTATCTGGAGGCAACCTCCGCAGACTGCAGCTGGTGCAGAATGCAGCAGCGAGATTGTTGACGGGGGTGAAAAAGTGTGAACATATCACCCCGGTCGTCTGCGGACTACACTGGCTGCCAGTCCGATGGAAGGTTGTCTTCAAGATAGGGATGTTGACCTACAAGACCCTGCATGAAAAGGGTCCTGTCTATCTGCAAAATCTCTTTGTCTCTTACCATCATGCCTGGGCCCTCCGTTCTGCCGGGGGAAGCCTTCTGGGAGTTCCCAGGGCTAGGTTGCGGCATTCGGGGGATAGAGCATTTTCAGTGGCTGCACCTACCCTGTGGAACTCCTTGCCTGGTTATTTAAAGGAGGCCCCCTTGGTAGAAGCCTTTAAAAAGGGCCTTAAAACATATTTGTTCCAGCAAGCATTTTACTGAGTATGTTTTAAACTTATTTGGATTGGTGGGATCGGCTCTACCATGCCGGTCTGACATTCTTTATGTTGACCGGCATTTCACAGACAGGAATCATGTCGACACAAGTTGCAGTCTACATGATTCCTGTGTGTCTCAGTCCTTTTTTTTTTTTGTTGGGGGCTTTGCCCACGAACCCCATGTAGGGAGCTCTGCCCCGCCCCCGTCTTTTGGATTCTCAATTCCAGTCAGAGTTGATTCGGGTGGGTTGTAGGATTGGAGACAGCATGCTGCTGTCTCGGGCACACCATCATAGTGTCCTGTCGACAAAGTGTTGATTTTGCTGACAGGTATGTATTTCACTGTGTTGGTGTTGCCATAAGGGTGGCATACCAATGAAGATCGGTAGATAATTGTATGCTCCCAATTGTGTTTTGTATTTTTATAACGTCTTTTTGAAATGTATGTTTTACTGTGCAGTGCCGAGTCTATGGAGATGGGTGCTATAGAAATAAAGTATCTATCTATCTATCTATCTATCTATCTATCTATCTATCTATCTATCTATCTATCTATCTATCTATCTACATGTGCATCAGTCCCCCTCATAAACCAGAATCCTCCAGGGGAATTGGAGAAAAAAGAAAGCAGCATCAGTGCTGGCTTCTCGGGGACCCAGGTACATTCAGGCTGGCCCTCGCCTCCTTGCTATGCCTCCTAACAATATGTGCATTCAGGGATGTATCCCCTCCACCCCATACTCTGCCCAGGGGTAAGCTGAAGCTGTGTTGTGGATGACAAACAAAGGAAGATGGGGTGGGAGGAGGTGCCGGGGGTTCCAGGTGGAGATGGCGCTGGATGGGGGGTAATAAAATATAAATAGCAAGTAAAATGTAAATTGCAGGAGATTTCTGGTGACATCATCTCTATGGAAGCAGTGTGATAGAACTGCTTTGTTCTCACCAGAGTGAAAAACCTGTCAAATAGCTCAAATTAAACAAAAAAATATTCCTACTTTGCAACATGAAGCTGTACAACTGAATGGGCCATTGCAACTAAACCAGATCCCCTCCAGAACTGATGGTTGCAGACCGATGCATGGAGTGGGGGATCTGACAGCGAGAGTTCACTCTCCTCTGTCTCATGAGATGAAGCAGCAAGGCTACAATGTCGCTGGCTCCAATACATTTCGGCGGCTAATAGGCATTATGATCTCCGAGCTCTGGGATTTCCGGAAGGAGATGCGCTCCACAACTGCTGCCTGCCACACCAATTTATCAAGAAAAGACAGGACACTTATGAGGAACAGCAGACTACCTCCCATCACAACCTAGATACCACTGAGAGGGCCCTCATTCAGCTTCCACAGACTGTCACCACCCTCCAGAAGCAAGCAGAAGATGCTGAAGCTCACAGTCACAAAACTAATCTGCTTTACTGTGCAATGCCGGAAGAGTTGCAGGTCCCAGATATGGTGAAATTTCTGCAGCAGTTCTTTAGATCCATTTTCCAGATTAATGATGACTGCTGCCTAGAATAGGAACAGGCCCATCAGGGACTTTGCCCAAATCTGACATCGCAGGATGCCAGATTGGGGTTTATCACAATGCATTTCTTAAAATACCCCAATAAAGTATTTGTTTTGCACACTGCATGGAAAGCAAAGGAAGTTAAATATCAAGGCATACAGATCTCTCTAGACAATGACCACACTCTGACTCTTGTGGCCAAACAGAGGGCCTGTGCACCACTGCTGAGATTTCAAAAGATAGAGACATGTGCTTTTTAAAAGATAGAGACCTGTGCTTCTGTACACCATATCCCTCCCACCTCACTGTATACTTTTCAGATGGCACTCACACCTATGATGCAATGGAAGCAGCAGCCAAGGACCTCCAGACTAGGGGTATATTGGTACCCCTTCCCAATGTTTGACCTTGTCTTAGCCCTCCTTCACTGCTAAACTGGCAAATCAGCTCTGGTCCTCCACAGCACATTGCTCTCAGAGATGGCAACAGGGGGCTGCTACCCTCCAGCAAGTCATCACTGAGCTCAAGCAAGGAAGACCAAAGGGATTCCACCTATGCAGGGTGCCAGCGGCAGTGCCCCGGTCATTAGGGTGCCACATCACAATGTTGCCATCCCCTCTTTTTGTTGGGGGCTGCACCCCCATGCTCCCTCTTTCTAAAGATTCTAACTTGGGGGGTGGACCTCAGGGATGGGGCAGCAAATTCAGCAATGTGGCACCCTGATGGGCACACTGCCACTGGCGCACAGATGGCCGGAATGGGACCAAAGGCTCCACCTTCATCATCAGGACCACAGACTGACACCTGAATCCTTATGAACTACATTGCTACAGGTATGCTTCTCCTGGTTTCTTGCCTGCTCATCCCCATGAGGTCCAAAGTGGTTTCCCTCCTCGACCCATGGCTCACTGACCCCACGAGCTGCTCCTGTCTATGTGTTCATCATAGCACAGATAAATCACTTACTAAACTCCACAGGCTGGTTCTAGATCTTGAGGCACTATAGCTCTGTTTGGCCCCACTTACTTATCTCAGTGTCTGCAGCTTAAACCACCATAGTCCTAAGGCTCGTTCTTCTGGCCTGAAATGTTGGTGCATGGCTGGTCTGACGCACGGAGCTACAGTGAAGAGTGACCTGGCTTTGCACCCTCCAACCACCATGCAGTTAGTTGGATTCACCCTCAGGGAGAATGTGCAGCTAGCCCTTTGAAAGCCCCTGCAGGGAGCCGCATGAGTGGTGGTCCAACAGGTGCTGTTATTGGGGTCCCTGGTCCCTGTGAAGGGCATTTCCAAACTCCTTAATTTCATCTTGTTCTCCTCATAGTGACAGGCCAGATCTCTCAATCACATTGTGGCACAGCCCTGAAATCTTCAAGCTGCACTTCATATTCATTGGAGACCGGTGCTCTATGATAAGCTACTATCCTACGCTGAGGCTTTTTGATCTACAAAATGCTAGCCAGATATATTGTTTAACAGCTTGATTTCTGCCCCATCTTTAGTGGTTCAGGGTCCAAGGGCTGGGGAATAGTATGAGGAGGGAGTTGGGGTCAGGTGGGAAGGAGGAGACTGGATCATAGAGGCACCTGTGGGAGCCTGAGGACTGCCTGGCACCTCCCTCCATTTCATACATTGATTGGCTCTGATTTCATTTTATGCCTCATACCTGAGGGTGTAGCCCCAGTAAATAACCGGCATTGGGAGCATTTTGATTTGGTAAAATGTGGTATATGTAGACTGCCCCCTACTGTTGCCTCTTTGGAAAGATGCACTTAAACCTGGAAGAATAAAATTAAAACACTTGTGTAGACTGCATACCTTGCCCTGAACTGTTATAGTAGGAAACTAAACTTGTGTGAACTGAGAACTATCATCAGATTAATCTGCGTCACTCTGGTTTTAAACATTGACTTAGTGCATTGATTGGGGTTGGTGGGGGGGGAGGATGGGAAAGTTACTTGCTGTTGGTTTCCTGCAGGGCCACAGTGCTATCTACCTTGCCAATACAATTACCCTTCCCTTCAACATCACTGGTCCCCCTTCCCCTTTCTTTTATTGTTGAGGACTGGGGGGGGGCGGGGTTCAGTGCCAAGTCCAATATTTTTCCTAGCTTGTTTTATGATCTGGTGGGGACAGCAATGACGTAGTCCCAGACCCTCATTCCCTGATGGAATATCCATCAGATGCCCCTCCAAGGAGGCTTTACTTCATTACAGGTTCCACCTCCCCATAACATAGGACCTTGTAAGGTCCCTCCCTTAGAAGCTCTTACCAAGTTCCTGTTCCTGTTAAATTTGGAGTCACCCCACCCATCTGATAAGATGAATTCATCAGAAATATATCTTGAATTGGGATGTGCCAGTCCAATTGGCAAGCCTCCCTGGTTACTACCCCCTCCCAGCTACATATGTAAGCCCCCCCCTTTAAGAGGGGCTTATATTCCCATTTAGGCATCCTTTTCCACCCTTCTATCCCCTCCCCAGAGCTAGGGAATGTGTTAGTGCTCTGGGGGATATTGGCTACTGGATGCCCCAAGGCGGCAGCAGAGAGAAGGTTTTAGGGAGTATATAAGGGAGCAGACAGGAGGTATCGTGGCCTTTCCAGCCTGGGAATTAGGCCTGGGGGGGGAAGATGTAAGTGCAGATTGAGGAGCAGATTAGGTGGGCAGGAAAGGGTGCTTGGTGGTCTGGGAGGGCCAGCGGGCCCCCCCCCCAAAGTACAGTTCAGGATGACCTTGTTTCGCGTCACGGTCGACGAGGAGTGGGGGAATGGAGCTCCATGGGGGAAATGGCAGTCAAGTCCTGTGTCATTTGGGGGCAAGGAAGGTAGGTGGCTTTATAGGCCAGGAGAGGTAGAAGCCCTTAGAAACTCCTGTGTTGGATTTGTGATTTATTATAGTTTATACCTGAGGGTTTACTTACAATTATAAAATTAGCAATAAAAGTTCTTGTAGGCAGTTATAAAGATATGACAATATATCCAATTTATTTCCCATGGTTGTGCAAAGCAAGCAACAGACATCTATATAGAATTCCTAGATTTTCACTAAGCCACTTTATAGCTTAAACACTCAAACACAAAATATCAGTACATTTTATACCTGTACCTGGAGATATCTTGCCACCTCAGCCAACCATCACATTATACTTACATTTGTGGTAGGAACAGCGTAGAGGGATTCTCAAGGCATCACTATGCCAAATTGCATGACAACTTTGATAACAACTTAGCCCATATTTACATATATGGTTATGGATAAAGAGAACATCTCTGCATAATACATGACCTCATAATTAGCTCATGTTGTAACTTTCTTGCTTGTTACAGACAGCAGTCTGCAAAAACAAGATGGTTTTGTTAGCCCCTCTGTAAGGAAGTAGTCACAACCTAGCTGACAGTTTTGTCAGCTAATTTGAGAGAACATCTGTGAGGGAAGGCCACCAGCCTAGATTTCACCTACATTATTTGCTGAGTATGAGGTTGAACATACATCTGGGTTTCTATACCATTGTTTTGAGTGGTAGCCTTTTCTTGTTTTTTCACCATGAAGATTACAAAGGCCTATATTTACTCCCTAGTCTTAAGTGACCATATTATATTTAAAATGTGCTTGTGAATTAATCCTGTGTATTTGCGAGTGTATGGGCATTTTATGGCTGATTTAATATTAAGATATAAATTGCTAGTCTATCTTAACGTGCTTACACATTGAGCTTATAAATGCCAATCTAACTTGTTTCATGATCTAATTAATATATTTGTCTAAAGCGTAAATGTTCCAGTATGCATACTGGACTCATACAGTTAACTAATGCTCTTTTTACTGTCTCAACACTTATACTATGTGCTGAGCTCATAGGTTTTTATTAATGACATGCTCGTGCCATTTATGAACTCCTGACCCATTTCAACCCCTTAGTGAAGCAAGCTAATGTGTGATTACTTGTAAGTGTTATGCCTTAATACTAAGGTCTAATAAGTTCTAAGAGAATATATTTATTTAATAAACTAGCATGCATGTGTCTACTTACTATAAAAAGCTATCATGCATAGGATGCTGTCCTACCTGTCTCAGTGTTTACTGAGCTCGTATGATCTAATAATATAAAAATTCCATCACATGCTGGGAATAATGTACCTACCACAGTACATCACAAGTGTACTGTGCTTATTATGGTCATGCTGAGTTTTATGGATTCTAAAAGGCTAACTGTCACAACATCAGTTGTGCTTTATTAATCCAATTAATGATATACACACACACACACACACTCACATATGTAAGGTGTTCCCAGGTTGCCAGAGTTGTGGGGGCAGTGGCAGGGCCCCAACAGGAGGAAAGTCAGTGGCAGTGGCTCCACTCGTACCCAGTGTGGCAGGGTGGCCTGGGGGTAGAGGAAGCCGGAAGGGGGGGCCCTTCACCCAAGATATGGGGCCTGCTATGGAGGAGCAGGTCCTAGGATGCCAGTTCATTCAAGGCTGGGAGGGTCACAGACCGTAATGGCAGGCCTTGCAGGATGGCCCTCGTACTGGAGCTTAATGCAAGCCCAGGAGGTGACAATGGTGATGTGGGCCTGGCAGGGACCCCTGAGGAAGTGTGAACAGCAGAATCTGGAGCAGTTTGGGCCACCGGTGAGAAGGCAGGACAGTCAATAGTTTGGGGCACGAGTACTGGAGCAGGGCTAGGTTTTCGGGCCACTGCACCAGTGGGGCCAATGAGATGAGAGGCTGAGCTGGGTGAAGGTGGCAGGTGCTGAAATAGCACCAGGATAGTGCAAGTGGGTTACAGGACCTGGGTCATCAGGAAAATTTCTGGAAGCCCCTGTGGTTTGGGCCAGCACCCAGGGGTCCAGGTGGGGGAAGCAGCCCACTTTCCCACACCAGAGTGTGGGGGGGGGGAGTGACCAGTGCCAGTGAGGGGCAACCCGGGAGTATGGAAAAGAAAAAAGGTTTGGCTTACCAGATCCAGAGAAGCCAGGAGATTGTAGGGATCTGAGTTCAAATAGGTCTTGGGTAAAGCATCCGAGAGAGTGAGAGAGGAAAAAAGTCCTTGCTCGTATTGCTTTAAGAGTCATCATTCTGCTGCCTTAAAATATCCAGCCAGCATGTATAAAAAGTTGAATTAGCCCCATGGAACTGCTTATTCTATTTAAAATTAAGTGTGTGACCCCTGTATTGCTGGAAGTAGTTTGCAGTGCAGGAGCAGAATAAAGAAGTCAGATTGGGAGGAAATTGCAGTGGTGTGTCTTATGTAAACTGAAAGGGGGAAGCAAATGAAATGAAATTCTTCTTTTCCCCTCATTGTTCAGTCCAATTAATTTCTCATGAGTTGCATTCCAGATACAGTTTCATCCCACCTATGGTGGGGCCGAGGAGCTCAGGGGTGCTCCGGAGACAGTAGAGGTACAGCATGGAGTTCCTGGTCCAGTGTGCTACCTTTGGGGTGAAATCCAATTGCTGAGGGTGAAGTTGTGAGTGCACAAGTATTGAAGACATCAGAAAGGTAGGATATAACTTTCCCTGCCTTAACTGAAAGTGCATTGGTCTCGATGTTAGCGCTTGAGGGTACCCCTCCTTTATTGCCCTGGACCACCTGCGAAAGAAGTTTATACCCCTGGACAGGGGCATGGAGGGGTTACACATAGAAGAAGAGGAAGTAATAATTTTGGGTCCCCTCCTTACTAAGGGAATACTTATAAAAGGTTTGGCAATTGTGGTACAGTACTTAGGACAGGGGTTGTGGTGGGTTGGGGGGATTAAACCCAGATCATTGCTTGGATGTCATCTGAACTGCTCATTTATTCACTGAATATGAATGGCCTCAACAATCCAGTGAAGACAGCAATGACCCTGACACAGATTAAGTGAGCTAAGTCCAACCTGGCCTTCCTGCACAAGTCTCACCTGACCTCTAAGGAACATACAAAATTTATTTAATATTTGTTAATCGGGTAAATCCCAAGAACATCAAATGCCCATTTTCATGGAGGACCTGAAGGAATACAAAAATAAGAGCAATATAGTACACAAATACTTTGACTATTATTAAAAGAACATTGAGAATTTTGCAGACAATACAACTTTAAATGTTTCTTAAAAACGTACAACGAACCAAGAGACAAAAATGAATTGTGTAATGCATTCCACCAAATTGACAGTATAATATGGAAAGGACCTCTGCCCTTCTGATGTTTTAAAAAAAGGGGGTCTTGGAGATTGAATTTACGCAGATCTAGTTTGTTTAAAGTTGGGGATTCATGAAAATCTGGCATAAATTTGAGTACCCTTTGGTCTTCTGCTCCTTGATGCCTAATGGCAAACGAGAAGTAATTGCTGTTTAAATTCCTCAACACACCTCCGTTCAAGAACAAAAAGGTCCTGGCTGACACAGAGGGTTATTTGGTACTGATTCAGAGCATCCTATATGGAACCCAGGTTACTCTGGTTTGTCTCTACCTTCCTCCAGGCATCAATACCCCCACCCTAAAAAACATCTGGACACCATCGTTTTGAATAAAACGTGTGTGCTGATGCTAGCTGGAGATCTGAATATGCTCTTTCTCAACAATTAGATACATCTAATCCTCCCCCCCTGCAGCCTACTCCCCACAGACTTTTTCAGAGACGAGTGAGTTAGGATGACTTGATAAATGGCATGCTTAGCACCCACGAACCCACGCATGCATGCACTACTCTCATGTCCATGGTGTACCAGAATTGACTAATGCCAAACTCTGGTAGCCTCTTACTGCCATGTCCTGGACTCAAAAGATAGCAGACATCCTCCTCTCTGATCATGCCCCTACCCTTACATTTTGGGACATTGGCAATCAATGCCAAGACACTAGATAACGTCTTCATGCCGATCATCTCCACTCAGAGGACTTCAAGGCCTTCATGCAGGATAAGATTGAGGAAATACATAAAGACAACTCTGGCTCAGAAGTGTTAGCAGCTGTGGTATGGAACATGATTAAAATGGTCCTCTGGGGCCAAATGATCTGGTATACGGCAACCTTAAAACATAAGTGACTGCTGTTCCAGAAACAACTGGATGGCACACTTCACCTATTATAACTTGCACATCTGCAGGGTGACCATTTGGTGCTTCCTCAGTTGGAGAAGGTCCCTAAGGACTGGATACATATAGCCTACACCAATCCAAGCTCTCCCCATGTATCTCCAGCAGTGGTATCAGGAGATGGGGTGAGGGCATCCCAGCTACTGGCCTATCAACTGAGATGCCAAAAGTGATTAGCAACAATAGTAGTTGTCCTGCACCCCAGGTAACTGATGCCTTTACAGCATTCTATTGCCAACTCTATACTCCCAAAAGGGAAGCCACTTCACTGGCTATACACTCATTCTCCCACCTTGTGCTGGTTGCAGGGCTGTAGGACCACTGGGATCTCCTTCCTGACAGGGAGCAACAGAGATAAAACCTAAACTGTAGCACTGGGACATAAGCTCCCCCCACTGGAGCTCATGCCAGTCTACTTCCTGCCTGCAGCCTAGCAGATACCTTGCAGCAATGCTCTGTCAATCAGTGACAGAACTTTAATTTCTACTTGTCTTTTTTTTAGCTTTTGGGATGTTATTTCACATTTCTGGGAGTTTTGCCGGTACAAGCTCAGACAGTACAGCCGGGATCCACTCTCCCAGTATTTGTAGCTGGATTCCTTCCAGCTGGGCCTTTCAAACTCAGCCATGCATGCTGCACAGTCTGACACCCCACCTCCATCCAGGAGAGCTTTGCCATGAGGACTGAGCACTCGGAACTGGACAGCACCCTTCGAGTTACTGCAGCCACTCTGCAGTTAGCGCTGACTGAGGTACCTCTTGCAGGGCTACCAATATGAGGACCACACATGGAACTGCCTGGAGTTGCAGTCCACACTGACGTTTTTTCACAAGCAGTGGCTCTTGATCTCCTGTCTGGTGGGCTTACAACTACATGCTGGAGGAGCACAGTGAGCACAGGCCTGTGGGCCAAACTTTGTTGGGGGGCCAGACAACACTTTGAGGAAGCTTACACCAGTTGGGAGCCTTGTAGCAGTCAGGCAGACAAGTGGGGGAAAATTGTGCAGCTGGGCATTTTGAACAGCACCTTGGTTTGCTCTTGCCACATTTTCCTCCAAATTCTTTGAACACATCAAAGGTGTTGTCTGGCAGTAACGGCCCTTCATGGGCATTTCTTCCAGTGTTACTGGGGCTCTTCATGGGCTCAGGCTTGCTCCTTAGGAAGACAGAAAGGCTGTTGCAGCATACTTTTCCAGGGCTAGGGGAATCTCGTCTTGGGCAAAGATCTACTGAAAAAGGTACTCAGTTACTGCGTCACTAGCAGCTGCTAGCAACTGAGGGATTAAAGCTTAGTAGCTCAGTTTTTTTTTTTACTAGGCTCTAGAAGGTCCCCTAGTTCTTTTTTAAGGGACCATCCTTGTCTACCCAACTCCATGGGGGCAGCATTCACTCAGCGCCCTCTGCCATTGTTAAACAGGAATGCCTTCAGACAGGTCATCCAGCAAGGCCTTGGGCAAATCTGCCAGGGGCAGAAAATGTGCCAAAGGCAAGTCCCCTCTGTTGGTCACTTTCACTGACTCCATATGCTTAAAATGTGAGGATGTAGCCACTTCGGACTCTACCCCCACAGAGGAAAATGTAGCTGCCTCATCTCATTCCCAGAAGTGGCCACAGCAGCCCCCACTGCAGTTGGCTCCAGACTTGATACTGAAATTAAACAGAGCTTTTGCATTGGACCCATCCTGCTTTGATTTACAGCCCCCAACATCCCCTCAGACCCATACCCACAAGAAAGCCACTAGAAAACAAACTCCATCTCCCTCCTCTGAAATACAGGAACATTCTGAACATCATCACCATAAGAAAAAGAAACTTGCCAGCTCACCTCACTCCCAGGACAAAGCTGACTATGTCTACGGGCATCATAAAAGAAAGACGTGTCATGTCAGGTAGCCTTCTTCATCAGACTCCAGTTTGCCTTCTCCCATGGAGGGGGAGATCCATAGCAATTCCTTGGATTCAGAGCTGGAATCTGCAAGGCACTTTGATTTAGATGACCTAGACTTAAATGTCATGTCAGAATACATCTGGGACACATGCCTTCCACTTCCAAACAAGACAAACTGGCTTTCTGGCTATCCAGACTGACTAAGCTATCAGCAGCATTTCCTGTCCCACTGGCAGTTAAGGATCTACTTAAAGAAAAATGGCAAGGTCCAGAAAAACATACTCTGTCCCACACAGGGTTAACAAGATACTGAAGTTCGATATGAAACAATCAGAAACATGGCTGAACCTTCCCAGGATCGACCCCAAGATTTCATCCTTAACAAAGAAGACTATAATTCTGACTGATGGTGGTACCATGCTCAGGGACACAGTACAGTACAAGGTAAAATTGTTTTTAAAGAAGGCCTTCCAGGCCTAAGCAGCTTCCTTAAAGGCATCAGCAAATAATCTGTTCTTGGCCATGGCTGCTTTCTCCTGGACTACGGAGTTGGATTTTCAGCTGTGGAGGATTCTGAGAAGAACAACACTATGATTCAGAAACTACAGCTCGTTGATCTTACCTTTGCTTACTCTGCGGATGTTGTGGAGGACACAGTCGACTGTGCTGCAAGAACAATGTTCTACTAGACATCTGCAAGGCAAAATCTATGGTTCTGGGCCTGGCAGGCTGGCAACTCCTCAAAAGTTCACCTTGTTAATGCACCATACAAAGGCAGCCTTCTGTTTGGTTCATCTCTTAAAGAGGCAGTCAAG
Organism: Neoceratodus forsteri; assembly: GCA_016271365.2. Classification (NCBI taxonomy): domain Eukaryota; kingdom Metazoa; phylum Chordata; order Ceratodontiformes; family Ceratodontidae; genus Neoceratodus; species Neoceratodus forsteri. The sequence continues at coordinate 520,334,159 of CM028137.1, forward strand.
GAATCTGGAGAGACAGCTAAGGTCCGCATACCACAATCAAATCTAGGGAGAAATCTTGGTTTGGCAGATCCCAGCAGTCTTTTCATGGACAATCATCCTACAACAGTAGTTTCTGGTAGAGCAGTGGTTTCTCTAACAAACAACCCTGGTTTGCCTTCAATAACCAGCGCAACAACAGAGGTGGAGGAAATGCACCCGTGATGCTGGGAATTCCAATGAGAAGCTTTCACAATGAGACAGTCCAGGCCCTTCCCTGCATTGGAGGCAGACTTTCCAGTTTCTTTGGGGAACGGGTCCCTACAAAAACAGACAGATGGGTCCTGGACATTGTCAGCAGGGGGTATGTAATTAAATTCAACACTTCCTCATGTTGTTCCCTTTCCACTATCAATCAGCTCAACCAAGAGACAGGTGATGCTTCAAGCGATCGCAGACTTTCTTCAAGAAAGGGGCCATATAACCAGTACCCCTCCCAGAGATCACTAGGGGAGTTTACGCCCTCTTCTTCATCGTTCCAAAGTGGACAGGGGTTTTTTAGGCAGTGTTGGACCTCAGATTCTTGAATTAATTTGTCCACAGCAGATCTTTCACGATGGAGTTACTATCATCCATCAACAGGGAAGTCCACCAGGGAGACTTTCTCACCTGCATTGATTACAGGATGCCTACTTATACATTTCCATCCGAGACTCTCACAGACAGTACCTCAGATTCAAGGTCTAGGACAGCCACTTCCAATTCAGAGCACTTCCATTTGGGCTCTTCTCTGCCCCAAGAGTCTTCTCCAAGGTCCTTGCGGCAGTTGTGGCACACCTACTCAACCATGGGCTCCAGCTCTTCCTATATTTGGACGGCATCCTGATCTGAGTTCCTCAATGTAACTTGGCAGTGCAAGCTGTGGCAGAGGTTATTCGCTGCCTTTCCACTCATGGTTTTGTCATCAACTGGCAAAAGAGTCCCCTATTTTCAGTGCAGACACTGAATCATCTGGGGGCAGACTTCAGTACCTGCCAGGGCAAAGTTTTTCCCACTTCAGCAAAATTCCAGGACTTACAATCCTTGCTTCGGAAGATTTGAAAGACCACTCACCTTCCAGCCCAAATGTTCTTGCAACTCATAGGGGTGATGGTTTCCCTGGTGGACACAGTGCCGTGGGCCTTAATTCACATGTGCCAAACTTAGACTATCTTCCTCAAAAAGTAGTCCCCTCAGACAGACAGCGGGAATCACAGTGACACTATCTCAACAGATGAAGGACACCAACTTTGGTGGACAGTAAGGTCAAGCATAATGAAGGGACACAATTTGGGCCATCCACAACAAGTACGGAGTACCACCAATGCCAGCCTCAGAGGATGGTGTACTCACATGAATCATCTCTCCATTCAAGGCAAGTGGACTTTGATGGAGTCCCACCTCAGCAGCAGTGTGCTCGAAATGCAAGCAGTACACCTGGCGCTCTGAAGATTTAAGAACACTGTTCACAAACAAGATGCCTTGATCCTCACTGACAACAGGGCAGTGATAGCATACATCAACCGGCAAGGGGGCACAAGAAACACCTGTATGCTGAAGGAAACTCCATTGTTACTACAATGGGTCGAACATCACCTCTTGTCTGGCCGCTGCATACATCCCAGATTAGGGCAACATAACATCAGGCTGGCTCAGCCACACTGACATTCTGCCTGGGAATGGGAACTGAAGGACAGTGTGTTTCTGCTCCTCACCATCGAGTGGGGATCCCATCAGGTAGATCTCTTCACTTCCAGATGAAACACCAAGATTTGGAAATTTTGTTCCCTTGCAAGGGATGAGCAAACTCTGGCTCAAGATGCCTTCTCCCTCCACTGGGATCAATGAGATCTTCTGTACGCCTTCCCTCCCATTCAAATTTTGGCTGGTGTTCTACACAACATGGCACAGGACAAGGCAGAGGTGATCTTGGTATGCTCAGGTTGGCCCCATCGACCATGGTTCCCCCGTGTAGTCCGCATGGCACGGGATCCACCACTCATATTTCAGTACAGTCCAGATCCTCACCAGGGTCCCATACTGCATCTAAGTCTACATAGTCTATTCCTTTCAGTTTGGAAGTTGAATGGGAAACTCTCAAAGACTGAGGGCATTCAACAGGTAATTGAAATGATGTTACACTCTAGGCGTCAATCCTCCACAAAAGTATACTGCATAATTTGCTGAAGTTTTTTGTTCTTGTTTTAGTCCAAGCAAATGGACAATCATACAGTTTCCTTATCAATATGCCTTCAGTTTCTCTAGGAGTGTTTTGACATGAGTCTATAATCAGTAACCTTAAGGGTTCAGGTCTCAGCTTTAGGAGCACTACTTCTGGTGGACACTGGGGAGTCACTGGGGTCACATCCTCACATCAAATGATTCTTGAAGACAGCTACCCTGAAACATCCACCAATGAAGTCAATTGTGTCCCCACGGTGCCTCAATCTAGTTCTCAAAGCCCTTATCAGAGAACCTTTTGAACCTCTGGGAGAGGTGTCCCTTCTCTATCTCATGATGAAGATCTCGTTTCTCATTGCTATCACCTCAGCCAGAAGAATCAATCAGTGAGCTTGGGGTGCTCTCTTCCAAGGAACCTTATACAGTTTTTCACCAGAATTCTGTAGTGCTCAGGATGGACCTAGGTTTCTTGCTAACAGTCACCTCTGCCTTCCACTGCAATCAGGAACTAGTCCTGCCTTCTTTCTGTGCAAACCCAGGAAATGGTAAGGAAAGAGACTGGCATACTCTGGATCCTAGGCATGCCCTGAAGCTGTATCTCAAATGAATTGAACCACTTTGGAGGCATTCAAATCTTCTAGTCCTCATGTCAGGCCATAATGTGACAAAAAGACTTCCAAAGACTATTGTGAGATGGATCTGATCAACTATCATCCTGCCCTACACACAAGATGGAGTTCCCCTTCTGGGTCTGGTGAAAGCTCACTTCACTAGGGCTGTGGCTACTTCATAGGTGGAATTCTGGGATGCATCCCAGCTGACATTTGCAGAGCTACTACCTGGTCCTTTCTACACACATTTACAAAATTTTACAAGCTTGATGTTGCCGCATCTGTTGCAGCTTCATTCAGCTATAGGGTTTTACAGGCTTTTGTGGATATGCAACAGTATTTCTACATTCTTCCCACCCTGGGATACACTTGTTTTACTGCTATTACATATCACAATGGTTCTAGAGCCCTGCAACCAGCACAAGGAGTGAGAACTAGAAATTTGGGTACCTGTGAATTCTCTTTCTCTGACTGCTGGTCTCAGGGCAGCTTCCCTCCTGCAAATGTGCAAAGTTGGCTTCTTAACCTCTGCTTAGTTCTGTAATGTTATCTAACATTTTGTTTCAAGTTTTATTTCATTATAGAGTGATTGCCTGATTTGATCATCTGACTTCTTTAGTTGCTTTGGAACTGACGAGCATGATTCCCGGTGGGAGGAGCTTACATCCTGAGGTTCATACTGAGGTTTCCGAGGAGCAAGAGGGCATTGCCCATGAGAGCTCTGGTCCACTGATTCCTAGAAGTAACAAAGGATAGCACCTGACAAGTTGTACCCATCCAGTTTTTGCTTAAATTCAGTTTCACTTTTGATTAGAATAATGTCCTCAGGTAACGAATTCCAGGGATTTACTACCCTAGTAGTATAATAATATTTCTGGTGGTTATGCCTAAATCTGTTCCCTTTGATCTGTAATGGGTGACCCCTGGTTTATTTTATTTCTTGCTTAAATATAATACCTAGTTCGCGTAGAAGAAGGTGCTCTTGCATTACAGTGTACATGAATAATAAATCTGAGTGCATCCTCCTAGTTTCTAGGGACATTAGATCAAGCTATAACAACCTTTCATGATATTCCATATCTCTCATACCAGCAAGTTATTTAGTGAACTATCCCAGTGCTGCAGTTTTGGTTTCCCAGTTGCTCCAGGTCAGGAAAGAGATCCCAGTGGTCCTAGAGCCCTGCAATCAGCAGTTGGAAAAAGAGAATTTGCATGTACCCAAATTTTGATGTTCTTGATCCTGTCTCCCTCCCAGCTTTAATAACCATACAGAAAGAAGCTATGATGGCCCCGATCCACTCTGAGGATGTTGACGTGATTATCAAACAAGCAAAAACCCTGAAAGCACTGGGCCCAAAATGTATGAAGCTGAGTTTTAAAATGCCATGATGAATCAAACCCTTCTCACACTTCTTTTGGTCTATAATGAGCTCTTTTGGAAGAGGGCATCTTCCCACCTGGGCTTACGCTTCTTTTTCTGTCATCCCTATACCAGATAATAACCCATCCCACTGTAGTTGCTGCAGACCCATATCAGCTCTTAATACTGACTACAATATCTTCTTGGCACCCAGGCTTAACATCCATCTTCCATCTTTGATATGCCTGGAGCAAGCAGACTTTATTAGAGCCCACACTACCACTGACAAGAGCCTTATATATTCTTCATCACCTCCACACCACCCCTCTCTCAGTGGTAGTTATGAGTCTCAGTGCAGAGAAGACCTTTAGCATTTTCTTCTGGCCTTTCTTCTATACAGTCCTATGGAAGGTAAGCTTTCCAAACAAATTCATTACTCTTCTCCAAAGCATTTATTCCAGCCCCTCCCCCCATTCTCTGTAAAGATAAATGGTCATCATGTCCCATCATTCCCTCTTTGTAGTGGCACCAGGCAGGGCTGCCCATTTTCCCGTCCGATGTTCCCACTATACATTGAACTCCTGTCCCAGGCTGTCAGGGAATCATGTACCTTCCAGGGATTCCAGATTCAAGCACAGGAGCAACACGTAGCCCGCTATGTGAATGATGTCCTGCTCTATCTGCAAGACCCTGAAAACTCTCTCCTAGCAGCTTTTAAAATAGAACATGACTTCAGTTTGATCACTGGTTCGAAGCTCAGTACAGTGGAACCATCTTATAATGGACATCCTTATAGTGGACACCTGCTTATAACAGATGGATCTGCCTTGCCAAAAGCCAAATGCTATGTCTGTAATATTAAAAGTGCCAATTATAGCATACTCTGTGACTCCTGTATGGCAGACACTGCAATCTCCTCTGTAACCTTCCTACATGCTGGAAACTGCTTGCTAACTGCCTACTAATTGTCACCTGATCATTCAGCTGGTGCGTTTAGCACTATACAGACCTTACTCTTGGAGGTTACTCCCAATCCGCAAATCAACACAGGTACTGTACAACAAAATCTTACCAATCTTGTTTGCTGCTCAGTTCCCAATCAGCTGCAGATAGCAGTTCCCAATATCGTTATTTGGCAGAGGAGGGGTATGTTCTGATTTTAAATCCTATGTATGAGCTATGGTAGAGGAGTTTCATATTTTAAGACTTTAGGATCTAGCAGACACCCATTATAATGTACAAAACCTGCTTGAACATACGTGTCTCTTATAAGAGGGTTCCACTGTACCACTGAAACAGATCCACTGATGTTTTATTTCCATCCTTCTCCTGCAATGAGGGCCATCTTTCCTTTTCCCTGGGAACCTGAAACTATTAAATATCTAGGGATTAGGCTAACTCAGGACTTATCGGACTGACTAAAACACTACTACAACTTCTTTTTATGGCTCAATAGACCCAAGAGCTTTTCCACTGGGTTATCCTCCCACTTGGTCTCATATGTAAGAAAGACTCCCTTAGAATGATGACCTTCCCCAGGGCCCTCTGTCTATTTCAGAACATCCCACTCTCCTTTTGGAGACAGTAGAACAAGCAAATATTATGCTTCCTCTGATCTGGTCAGCGTCTGTGAGTCTGACTTAAAACTATTCCTGCATCATGACAGGGATGGCTTTGTTCTCACAGATCTTAAGATATACTACTGGGCCTCAAACCTATGATTCATTTCCCTCTGACACTTGGTGGGGATACCTCTCCTTTGGCTTGCTCTGGAGAAGGCTAGTCTTCCAACCTACATTTTCATACCCTATCTTTTTTCATGTCACAGAGGGTCAGTCTCTGCCTGACAGGCTCAGTCCATGGGAGATGGGTCACTCGTATAAATCTTGGCACTTCCTGAGGAGATCTATGTTGTTGACATTATTTATGGCATGGCTCTGTCCAATTTCTTGTTTGTAAAACTTCCCTAAACATGGTGGGATAACTGATACCATCAATGGGAGCACCAATCCCTACACTACATATTTCAACTTTATTTGGGGTCCACCTCCAATTCTTTCAAGACCTGCAAACCAGATTTGCTCTAGTATGCAGTGACTTTTATCAGTTCATGCAACTCCAGCACTGTATCTCCTTCATACCAAGAGCTGTTAAGCATCTGGAAAAATTCCCCCAATAGTACAGCACTTTCTCACATTCCTGTGTATGAGTAATACACCCCAGTTAAATTTTACAATAACACAAGCCATACAATTGATGATGAAAGACTGCACAAAGTCAATGGCTCAGAAGTGGAGTGAGGAATTGGACTCCCTCATTTCAGAACAGCAATATGAGACCATCTGCCAAACGGTGGGGAGGCTAACTGAATCTCATCGATGGAGAGAGTATGCTTGGAAACAAATTATATGCTACTTTAGAACCCCCTTCATCTAAGCTTACTACCTAGCTACTAAAGATGCCTCATGTTAATGACAGTGTGGGGAACCAGGCATTACTCTCATGCATGTGATGTGGAGCTGCCTACTTCTCCACCCTTACTTCCAAAATATGGAAGCTGAACTTCTGGAACTGTTCCAGATACCACTGCAACTCACTCCAGAAGTGTACCATCTCCCTCTCCATCCCTCTGGCTTTAAGGGAAAACATAAATGCTATCTCCTAGGTATACTTCTCTTAGCTAGTAAGAAAGTGACTACAAGACTCACTGTGGCTCACTTCCCCAATCCCATGATACTGGTGCCTGGAGGACTACAGTTAACCAAATCTATAGATGGGAAAAGATGATATATTCCTTAGATAACTGAACTGACCTGTGTAACACTAGATGCATGAGGTAGGTAATGTATATGATGCAGAAAGATAGAGACTTTGTCCCATATTACCCCTTACTCAAGGTTCATCTGATCTTACCGAGTGGTTAAGTCCCACAATTCATGTTTAGCCCTGTAGATCTCTCTAATAAATTATGCAGTACTGGATGCTGTCCTGTAGATGATGCCCGGGTGGGCTGTCCATGGTGTGCCCCCTCACCAAGTAGAGTTCTTATAGCTAAACCACTTAGTGATATAAAACTAGCTGCAGAATTTTGTATTTCTACTTTCTTAGTCCCTGGGGGAACTTCCTCATTATATAATGTTATATATTAAATCCTGCCAGCTGATTTCATTGTATAGTTCACTGAATGTCTTCCAACTTGTCTGTTCAATGTTACTATACTAATATTATGTATTACTTGGACACTTGCCAAACTATGCTGAATAAAAACTACATTGACAAAAAAAAAAAAAATTGCAAAAAAAAGTTGCAGTGCAAATTGCTTGGCCACATATTAGTGGACACTTATGAGGTTTACTCATGTTAATATACAGTACTGGTGTGCGACAGTCACAGAGGCTTGGCCATAGCAAAGTGCCAGTTATATGTCAGTACCAATAGTGTTCCCCCCAACCCAACCTTATATTCCTTCCATTATGGACATCATCATGGTACTAGGCCAGGACCGCTCACAGAACAACAGCACGGTCCAAAAGCTCGACAGCAAAACTGCACTGTAAACAACAGTGCCCGGGGAAATGAGTGACCACAAAAATGACACCAATGGTATTGGTCCACAAACAGACCAACCTCTACCATGACTTACAAAAAAAGGGTAATGAGTGTTTTTGAGGGGGGATCTGCCCCCCGCAACCCCTGTCACTGGGGACTTCAGCCTCCACCCCACAATATTTTTAAAACTAACTCCGTGGGGGGGGGGGAGGTGGAACTAGGGGACAGGGAGAAACTTGGGGGGCATTACATCAGATGAGGGACTGATAAAAAAATTAAACTTCATGGAGAAGGGGGCGGAAAACAGAGGTATATTAATCGGGAGACCAGGAACAGAACTTTAGTCTTCAGGAGGATTCTCTGCCATGGGAGCAGCTCAGCAGGGCACCACACTTCCAGATACTTCTCCTCTTCTCTAGCACTGTGCCTTGACAGCTACAGAGGTAGCAATAATTGACTTTCGCTATTCTACCCCTGTTGCTGTCAAGGAAAATGCAGTTTTTGAAGTGTGGATTTGCCTGCGCTATTGTTGAAACACTATTTTCACCTGTTATGCATCATCATACCATACCAAACAATACCGTACCATACCATACCATACCATACCCCACAACACAACAAAAACACACTTGCTCTGCTCCCAAACCACTATCCTTGGCAGTCAGGTAACAATTGGGGTACAGTGACCAAAACATTATGTGATTTGAAGTGGCAATGACAATGGGGAACATCAGACTATCCTCAATGTCAGTGGTTCTGGACATCAAATGGGCACATATTTGCAAGATTCAAGAAAAGGTTAAGGAAAACTTGGTGGGTGTAGATCAGATCTAGGAGGTAGAGTAAAAGTGTGGAATGATCAAGGGAGTAATTCTGGAGGCAACTGACTTGTGCAAGGAAGGTCACCAAAAGAAAGAAGCACAAAAGGCTGACCTCGTTCTCAAGGGAGGTAAGGAACACTGTAACGGTAAAAAATAAAGGCCTTCATGAGGTACAAGGGGACTAAAGGGGAAGAAGAATAGGAGGAATACTAGATCAAGCTAAAAGAGGCGAAGGTTGCTGTCAGGAAGACAATAGCAGACACAGAGTTGCAGGTTGCCGGGGGGGGGTGTTAAAGTAGGGAGGAAACAATTCTTTCACTATATTAGGGTGAAAAGGAAGGCTGGGGGAGGAATATGTTATGAAATGGCAGGGAAGTAGAAGATGATGGACAGAAGGCAAATATCCTAAACAATTATTTCTGCTCAGTATTCATGGTTTAGGATGATGGTCCTCTACTGGAGAGTAGGACAAAGGCAACAATATGGGGGTACAGAAAATAGGGAAGGTAATTATCAAAGCTGAATAGGCGATAAAAAGACTGGATGCCCATGTGGCCTTCACCTGAGGGTACTTCAGGATCTGGCTTCAGAGTTAGCTGACCCTTTGATCAAGCTATTTAATGGCTCACTGGAGTCTGGAATTGTGTCAAGAGATTGGAGATCCACAAATGTAGACCCACTGCACAAGGAGGGGATGGCAGAGAGGGCCTGGGCAACTGCTGGCCAGTCAGTCTTACCTCCATTGTAGGTAAGCTGATGGAGACATACAAACATGCGAATTTGCCAGCAGATAAAGGCCTTATGGTCTGTCGAGTCTGCTCAAGTTTGCAGCTATCAACCCTTGTACTGTAGCTGCCCCTCCCTCCCTCCCTCCCCTGACCTTCCCTATTACCCTATCCCATTCCATCCCCTTTTGAAGCAGCCCACTGTTCTACAGAACACCACTTCCGCAGGCAACTTGTTCCACCAAGACACCACTCTCTCTGAAAAAAGTGTCTTCTCATTTTCCTCCTGAACCTTCCCCCCTCCAATCTGAGATCATGACCACGAGTGTCCCAACCCCCCTTAACTTGAATAGTCCCTCCGTGCCTGTCTTGTTTATTCCCTTTATGTACTTGAAGGTTTCAATCATATCCCCCCATCTCTACTCTCCTCCTGTGAGTACATGTTCAACTCCCTCAGCCTACTCATGTAGGGTATGTCCCTTAGGCCCTGGATCATTTTTGTTGCCTTGCCTGCACCCCCTCCAGTAACTTAATGCCCCTCTTCAGGTAAGGGTGCCAGTACTGCACACAGTACTCCAGATGTGGCCTAACCAGTGACCTATACAACGGTAGGATCACCTCCCCTCTCCTTGAAGATATACCCCTGGCAATACAACCCAGCATTTTGTTGACTTTTGTAACTGCCTTCCTGCATTGTGCTGAGATGTTCATTGAGCCCATTATAATCACCCCCAGATCCTTCTCCTCCTCTGTCATGGCGAGATGACCCCCCAGCTGGTAGCTCCTTCTTGGGTTTTGTTTGCCCTGAAATGTAGCACCTTACACTTTTTGGCATTGAACCCCAACTGCCAGGTGTCTGACCAGGTCTCCAATTCTGACAGATCATCCTGCAACTCATGCCACCCTCCCAGGTCATCCACCATTGCTCCCATCTTGGTGTCATCTGCAAAGAAACTGATCTTGCTCTTGATGCCCATTGAGATGTCTGATATGAACAACCCAAACAATACCGGTCCCAGCACTGAGCCTTGCGGTACTGCGCTTGTCACTGCCCTCAGAGATGACAGCTCTCCTCCAACCACTGCCTTCTGCTGCCTTCCCTGTAATCAGTTTACTACCCATCCCACCATTTTTGCCCCTGCACCTGTACCTGCCAGTTTACTACCCAGTCTCCCAGGAGACCATGGTAAAGGAAAGCCTGGTGCCCTACCTAGAGAAAAATGGGTTTCAGAACAGCAAGCAGCATGAGTTTGCAGCAAGGAGGTCATGTCAGACCAGCCTGATTGTGTGTTTGACTGGGTTGCTAGAGCAGTAGAGGGCAGGGGGTAGTTTGTTCTACTTCAGTTTCTGCAAAGCCTTCTATTTGGTGCTACACAAGGCTGATTAAAACGTTGGAGGATTTAGTATTAGAGAAGGGTTTAGGGGAGTAGAGAAGGGGTTAAGGGATTTTGCTTCCTTAAAATCTTCCTTGCAGAGGATCTGGCTTCTTTCAAGCCCCCAGTCTGCCAGTTCCTACCCTGGGGCTGTGGGGAAGAAGAGACGGGTAAAGAAAAAAATACAAGAACTCCATCAGAGTCAGGACACAAACTGAAGCACTCAAGTGAGGACAAATGGGTTCATAGAACAAATAAGAACAGAAGTATTTTAGCATATGGGGACAAATGTTGACCCCCTTGAGAGGGTATTGACATCCAAGGAATAGGATAGTCCACTGTTGGTCACTATGCCCTCCCCCAGGGGACAACATTTTTCCATGATTTGCCTCATCTCCAGTTCATATTTGTGCAATACACTTTATATATACTGTGTAATGACTCAAGATTGCTGCTGCTATTGCTGCTCTCTCATTGGACAAACCAGGTCACCTGCCATGACTATACATACTCATGTATATAATAAAACTGCATTTTCTAAGTGGGCAGTAACACATGACAAGAAAATGCACTTTTTGGGCAATAAAGGCATCTCTGGTATGTGCTGAGGCATGAGGTGGCAGAATGAGTTCTCCGCAGCACACACCAGAGCAATGCCTGTATCTCCCAATGAGCGCAGCTTTCTGGAGTGTTATTGCACTTATAAAATGTCCCAGTATTAGACGTCTTGGCATAGAAAGTGTTGCACTGTGCATTTCTGAGTACATATAGGCACAGAAGTTGACCTGGTTTGTCCAATCAAAGATAGGGTATCACTGACCAGCAGATTATCCTGCACCTAAGGTGGCTCAAATAAGAGGTACAGTAAAAGGATTCAGGGCTACCCTGACTAGTTGCTTGCTACTTTGTCAGATAGTTGTGGAGGAGGGGGAGGGGGTGCTCAAAGCTGAAGGGATATTTTGTAAATCATTTATTGGGCCACAGTGGTCATATCTGAAAGTCCAATTGTGTCGACTAGGGCAGAATCATTAAGTCTTGCGTCAGAAATCTCTGAGCCTGTTTCACCTGAGTCAGCATCCATTATGTCTCCACCCTTGGGGTATGAGGTACATTACATGTTTGGGCAAAGTGTGAATTCAACAGTTGTTTCAATAATCCATTTTGAACATTAACTGCATTGACATGTTGCTCTAACTTGCAGCTTGTGATGGATTGTGTTGTAAATAAAGACAGATCCTTCCTGATTCAAAGAACATAGTGCTTCTGCAGTTCCTGCACTCCTTTAACTTGTAATTGTCATTAACCACAAAGCAGCAGAAAGTTCACTTCAGTGCACACTTTGTCATCACACACAAATTAACAAAAATGCACTTTACAGCACTCCTCATGTCATTACTCACAGAGTTACACAAAGCCCACTTCAGGGCACAATGTATGTCATCACCCTCTAAAGAACAGAAACTTCACTTTAGGGTACACTTATGCCATCACCCACAAAGTAACAAAAAAACGTTGAGGGCACACCTTATGACAGTGCCCAAAAGTAACAGAAACACCTCTTCAGGACAAAAGTCTGTCATCATAAAGTAACAAAAAACACACTTCAGGGCATACCTTATGTCAGCACCCACAATGTAACAGAAAGCCCACTACAGGGCATTCTTTATGTCACCATCTACAAAGGAACAGCAACCCCACTTCCGGGGATACTTTATGACATCAACCACAAAATAACAAAAACACACTTCAGAGCTTACCTTCTGTCTGCATCCACAAAGGAGCAGTAAACACACTTCATGGCACACCTTTGGTGAGCAGTCACAGGAAACCTACTTCAGAGCACATTTTATGTTGGCACCCACAAAGGAGCAGAACACCCTCTTTAGGGCATACCTTATGACAGCACCCAGAAAGGGATAGAAAACCTCTCTTCAGGGCACAACTTATGAAACCACTACAAACAAACAGAAAACTATTTCAGGGTATGCCTTACAAAGCAACAGAAAAATCCTCTTCAGGGCATATCTTATGTCAGCACCCCACAAAATAATAGAGAACCCACCCCAGGGCACTCCCCATGTCAGTTTGCACCCTAAAAGTAACAGAAAACCCACTTCAGGGAACATTTAATGTTAGCACCCACAAAGTAACAGAAAACCTCCAGACTGTTTCGCCTGTGCTACTTCTTTCTGATATCTGAAGCCATGGACTATATCAGTTTTATCTGAACTTGCTAAACACAGCAAGACCGACTCAGTAGTCAGCTGGAATGACCAGCATTTAAGACTGTAGAGTAAGAGAACAAGCATTTGTCAGTGCTGAATGTTGCTTGCTTGTATATGCTGTTTAGGTATTTGGAAGTGATAGTTCCATGCCTTCCTCCCAAGACATGCACTGTGTCTTTCTGTTCAATATTCACAGAAGAGGGGGAGGAGTAAGGGCCACAGCAGTACAGCAGTTGCCAAGGGGGTGAAGAGGTGGACAATAGTCCATTCAAAGGCAAAAGAGTCCTGCAGGAGCTCACTAAATTGAAGGTGGACAAAGCGATGGAACCAGATGGCATACACCAAAGGATATTAAGAGAACTGCGAAGGGAGATAGCAGTACCTCTGGCATCCATGTTCACTGAGTCATTCAACACGAGTGAATTGGAGGAAGGCACATGTGGTCCCTCTACACAAATGCAGCAGCAGGGAGGAGGCAGGGAACAATAGGCCATTCAGCTTCACCCGAGTAGTGGGGAAGATCATGGAGACATTGCTTAAAGAAAGGATAGTGGGGCATCTAGAAGCTACTGGAGCCCATAACCATAGACAGCATGGATTCACAGTGGGGACATCATGTCAGACAAATCTGGTTGATTTCTTTGACTGGGTGACAAAGGAAGTGAATCAGGGTGGGTCAGTGGGCAACGCCTACCTTGATTTCAGCAAAGCCTTTGACACTATCCCACATAGGAGGCTGATAAACTAGCTGGGTAGGCTGGGCATGGGGGAAAGGGTGGCAAACTGGGTTAGAAACTGACTAACAGACAGGAGGCAGAGAGTGGTGATAAATGGGGTGCAGTCTAGGGAGAGGGGATGACCACTGGGGTGCTGCAGGGATCGGTCCTGGGGCCAGTCCAGTTCAATGTCTTCATTAGTAACATTGCAGAATGGCTGAAGGGAATTTTTTCATCAAATTTTCAACATAGCCATTTTAAGACCTCTGCTCATGAACAGTGACACTGTGATTTTCTTAACGTGTCCCATACATTGAGTTCGCGACACCGACCGGCGCCCATTGTGCGCCACATGCATGGAAACACATTTTGGGTGACATGTTAAAATGACAGCTGTACAGCCTATATGAGGTGTGGTAAAATGGCAATGTTGAAAATCTGGAGCAAATATTAAAATTTCATAAATTACGAATGCAAGGAGGAACAGTGTAAAATCTATGCTCGTGAAACAGTCACTTTTAGGAATTTTTTCACTAAATTTTCAACATAGCCATTTTAACACCTCTGCTCATGAACAGTGTTGTTGTTATTTTCTTAATGTGTCCCATACATTGAGTTCGCACACCGACTGCGCCATTGTGCGCAACATGCACAGAAACACATTTTGGGCGACATGTGAGAAATGACAGCAGTACTGCTCATACGGAGGTGTGGTAAAATGGCAATGTTGAAAATCTGGAGAGAAAATATTGAAAATTCGTGAACTTACAACCGTACGTAGGAACAGCGTAATGCATGCTCGTAAAACAGTCATTTGGGGGAATTTTTTCACCAAATTTTTAACATAGCCATTTTAACACCTCTGCTCATGAACAGTACTACTGTGATTTTCCTAATCTGTCCCAAACATTGATTTCGCACACCAACTGCGTCATTGTGCGCTACATGCGCGGAAGCATATTTTGGGCAAGACGTGAGAAATGACAGCTGCACTGCTCATAAGGAGGTGTGGTAAAATGGCAATGTTGAAAATCTGGAGTGAACATACTGAAAATTTGCGAACTTACAAGAGTGCGTAGGAACAGCGCAATGCATGCTCATAAAGCAGTAATTTTTGGGAATTTTTTCACCAAATTTTCAACATAGGGTTTTTGGGGGGCCTACCTCATGTAATGTGACACTGTCATTTGTAAATCGGTCCCAAAAGGTGGTTCCACGCAGTGACAGTGAAATCACCTTTCGGGGCTGATTAAAACCATGACAGTGACAGAATTCATGAGGTGGAGTCCCAAAAACCCCATGTTGACAGTTTGGTGAAACAATTCCCCTAAATGCCAGAGATATGCAGTAAAGTTGAAAAAACCTTATATATTCCATTATACAGCTTACCGACATTTCCTCAGTTCGCAGTCGGCTTTGAAGAGTGCAGACGTGTTCCCGGTCCACCGAAGATCAATTCCCGGTCCACCAAAGATCATCGCGCCAGACTCCGGAGGTAAGTATGGGGTGAGGTGGGGTGTGGGGAGGTAGGTGCAGAGGGTGGGTGCGGTGGGAGGGGTCAGACAGTCTGCGAGGGAAGGTTTTTTCTTTTACCTTTTTTTTTTTACTTGGACTATGCTGGACTTGTGCCACATGGGTGGGCTCTCAGCGGCAGCTGGAAGGCTGTTTGGGGTGGGGCAGCAGAGCCGATGGGGATTAGGCAACTCTGTCGGGTAGTAGGATCTGTTGCCATGCTGGGGTGGGTTCCTCAGCGTGGCACCCGATAGTCTTGGGGGAACAGTAGAGTTGACGGGGATTGGGCACCCTGTCGGCCATACAGACTGTTGCCATGTTGGGGTGGGCCCCAGTGTGGCACCTGGAACTCTGTTGGTTGGGGAGCGCAGCACAGTGGATGGGGGATTGGGCACCCCCGTCAGCTATATGGTGTGTGTGTGGGGGGAAGCACAAGCACGCAGTATGCGTGCGTGTGCGTGTGTGTGTGGGGGGGAGCATGCATGAGCACACGATCTTATCGCTGCTCACCGAAGCGTAGCTCTCCCTTTCAACTATACAGCCACTGCATTTTCAACTGCTGTCATAGACAGCTGCAATGTTGATTGGAGAACTGAGGCTGTGCCTGCAAACACACTGACTGAATAGGAAGAGGGCTGCCACACCTCCAAAAACTCGGATGATGGCACTGTGTTTCTTGCACATGCGTACAAGCAACATAAAAAGGAAGGGGAACAGAGAGCAAGAGGGATAGGCTGGGAGAAAGAGAGCAAAGAGTGAGATAGAGAGAGACAGAGACAGAGACAGAGAGACAGAGGATGAGAGAGAGAGAGAGAGAGAGAGAGAGAGAGACAGAGAGAGAGAAAAGATGAGAAAGAGAAAGTGATAGACAGTTAGAGGAGTGAGTGAGCGTAAGGGCTTGAGATATAGAATATACAGTAATTTGACTCTTGAAATGTCCTAACGCAGAAGACAGTACAATGCATTTCATTTGCATGTTTTGAATCAAATTGTTCCAGTAAAAGAGAACATGCTTTGGAAGATTCTGTACCAGTGATACCTTTACTTTGGACCAAGAGATACAGATACTGACTGAGGTCACACTGTGTCTATGTTCTTCATGTCGAAGGTCAGCATATTAGCCTACTTTACATAGAAACATAGAAACATAGAATTTGACGGCAGATAAGGACCACTTGGCCCACCCAGTCTGCCCATTTCCCTACCTACTGGATAAGCTGCAGATCCTAATTAACCAGCAGCCTACTTCTTCCTACCCCCACCCCCCAGAATTGCCTTATGACTATCCCATGCATGCTTGAATTCCACCACTGATTTTGACTCCACAACCTTCCTCGGAAGGCCATTCCATGCATCCACAACCCTCTCTGTAGAAAAATACTCCTTAAATTACCTCTGAGCCGCCCCTCTATCTTCAAATTGTGCCCTCTTGTTCTTGCACACCTCTTTTTGAAAGATGCTACCTCTTGGACTTTGTTGATTCCCTTGAGGTACTTGAAAGTTTCTATCATGTGTCCCCTCTCCCTCCTTTCCTCGAGGCTATACATATTAAGCTCCTTAAGTTTCTCTTCATATGTCCTCCGGTGCAGACCCTGCACCATTTTAGTTGCCCTCCTCTGGACAGCTTCCATCCTGTCTATGTCTTTGCGGAAATTGGGTCTCCAGAACTGCACACAGTACTCCAGATGGGGTCTCACCAGCTGTCTGTACTCCTGTTCTCCTGTTCCTGAAGTATAAATGTAACCCCCCTCCAAATGCTGGAGAATTCTGGGCTTCCTTGCCCTGGACTGCCTAATGTACTTGTAAGAGGAATCTATGCAGGTCTAGTGATACAGTGGGAAACAAACCAAGGCAGTAATGGGTTGAGGTTCCAGGAACATTCCAGTGCATCATTAAGCATGTGAAACACAAATACAGAGAAAGGCAACAACATAAACTTAGACTGAAGCCACAGCATTAAATATACCATGTACAAGTAAAGTTGGGCACCATGGTCACCGAAAATAAAGAACCTATACGTTAGGTAATGTTTAAAATATTATTTATTCCATAAGAGATACCTGCAGCAGCACCCTCCCCACACAAGATGTTTAAGTTCTATAAAACTAATAAAGTATGCCCAACTTCCTCAGCTAGTACCAAGGACAGTAAAACTGTGATTCAGAGAAGACACCGAGGATACTTACTATCTTAAAGGAGAAATTCCACTTAGTTGCTGTTAAAAAAAGAAGACATATTTTCAGTACTATTTGCTTGGAATGTGACATGCTCCTTGGTCCTGAGCTTTTCTGTCTTAGGAGGAGGGGCTGGAATACATAATATGAGCTCAGTTGCTGAGCCCTGTTTGAGCTGGAAGCGGAGTCAGCCATTAGCTCTCACAGAGAGAGGAAGGTTTGGGGGTTGCTGATCCAAACTATCAGAGGAAGCCTACCGTGGTTTCCCAGCTATGTGGTCAGGAAGATTTCAAAGATTTTTTCAACCTTTAAAGTACAAGACCTGACCTGTGTATTGCTGATAGTGTCAGAAGGTCATCATTTGGAGAAAGAGACTGTTTCTGTTTTCCTGGGACAGAAGAAAAAAGCTTGCTGATCCAATAAGTGCATTCTAGTTGCAAGCCTGTGGGCACCAGAAAATGTAAGAGCTTGGCACGGTGGCAACCCGGGTTTGGGACCTGAGCCCAGGCACCAGAAGTGGAGTCTGGCAGGAAGGGGGATTTACAAGTGTCCATTGGAAACTTCCCTGTAGGCGTGGGGGGTGGGACTAGTCTTGGCACCTGCAAACAGATTGGGTGCCATACTTGGGGGGGCGTGTTGCCTCCACATGCCCCCTGCATGTCCCCACCCGATGTCACCTGAGGTCGTACAAGGCCATGATCTGTCGTCGGCAGGGCAGAAAATGAGAAAATGGGACTCGTCCAACCGGATGACAAGCGTCGGCTCCTGTCACCACGAAGCCCTGGAATCAGCCCAGACCAGCCCCACAGCCCTGGGATGCGAATGACCATTAAGGCACTCCCCCACCCTCAGAAGAGAGGCACCCTCTCAACATTGGGATATATCAGGCTACCCAAATAAGCTGCAACTGGGGCTTGTGGATGGCAGTAGGAGTCAGGAGGGCATCAGGGACCTAGGTGCACTGAAGGAGTTGCTGGATGGGGATAACAAGGAAGACACATAAACAGAAAATACAAAAAAAAAAAGAAACTGTAAGAGAAATACCTGCATCAATCCTGCAGACATTTTGGGAGAAGGGCTGGTTAGTCTGCCAGGTACTAGCTAGCACACCACACTAGGGTCCAGAAGTCTAGGTGTGTGTGTGTGTGTGTGTGTGTGTGTGTGTGATGTGGCAGCTGCTCCTTAGACTGTTCTGTTCTGTGGAGGAGGAAGAGGGAAGAGCCAGAGAAGCCTAGACACCTGTGGGCACAGCCTGATCTACTTACAAAGAGAAACCTGAGACTTTCATCTTCTAGCTGCCTCCCCCTAACTGCACAACTGAATCATCAGCCTGAAAGGATCCACAGCTGCCAGAAGGAGCCCAAGTGGACAAGAAAGTTGGTACATCAGAAGCATGAGTACTCTCAGGACTTGCCCTGCAACTGGAAAAGTTGTGCAAAGTGTTGCCACCAAATCTATAAATTTGGCCAAAAGGTTAGGAGCTACAAATACCTCATTTGGAGGTTTGCCATTTAAGCAATTGTATGGCCTGTTGGGTTTTGGGTTTAACAGGTCTGCTTATTTTCAAGTGCACAGCTGCTGGTCAACCAGCTGCAATGTCACCGGACCTGCATCATTCCTACAGCTGGGTACCCAGTGAAGCACAGGGCATTCCCTTTAAGGTTTAAGGGTTTAAACATGTGCCAGTGGGTAGGGCCCCCAATACAGATGGGTGGGTAACACTAAAAGGTTTACTGTGTTCTTTGCTGCTGCCTTATCTTGCCTACTTGGGGCAGGCAGAGTTGGTAGGGAAAAGTCTTGACTTGTTTTGCATTGAAATGTTTGTTTATTGTTACATTTAAAATATAGAGATAGCGCTACCCCCTTGCTTTCATTTCCCTTGCTACCCCTTGTTCGCTCCCACATCCTTCCTTTTTAAATGAATTGTTTTAAAATTGCATTTTATGGTTCAGGGGCTGTCTTTGCATGCAGTGTCACTTACTTTGGGGGAGGGACTCTGAGTGCAGTTAATACATTGTTTCCTGGGGAGCGGTAACCTAGTGTTTCAGTCGCCAGGTACCCCATATCACTACCCCAGGTGGAGGTACCACACCACTCTACTACAATGTAGTGCACTCTAAATGAACCCAAGCCAGCCTCCTCGCCTGGGGGGATAGGTGAATCCCAAGGGCCCCAGTATGGTGACCGCTCCTTTAAATGATAGGAATAGCCTCTACAGAGTCTTTCCTTTTTTTCCTTCATTTTCTTTCATTTTTTTATACTTGTAAGTCAATGAGCATGACTGCCTATCTTCATTTGCGATAAGAACATGCAAAAAACTTAGGGTTTGTTGTAGAATAGCAGCTTTTCAAAAAACTCCAAACCATGCATTTTATATCTCTTACAACAGCTTGTACTTTGACCCAATCCAACTGTGTTGTCGCAAACTAAAAATGGCTTTTTTTAAATATTCATTTTCTTTCATTTATCCCATGTTATAAAATGTGCAGGGAAAATGCTGCAACCTGATTGGTCCGCAGTCATGCATGGTGAGACCACTACTGACCATAAAAATCAAATGGTGCCCACTTGGGCACAGCACAGGTAATGAAATCAATGTGCTAACAACTCTTTGGAAAATTCAGGTTTTAAAAAGCAGTCATTTTTCCTGCAAACAGCTAGTACACTAACAGTAAACCTGCTAGCTCCTCCTAGTGGCACCCAATGGTTGCATTAAATTTAAACCTGTTTTAATTTTTTAATTGTCCTACACAGTATTTTTGTTTTATTTACCTAGTTACCCATTTTGTAAGTGCAATCTGACAATCCAATGTGTTGCTAGTTATGCCACAACTATACTTTTAGGGGCAGAAGGCACTTGGCTTGTGGCCTTGTGCCTTACTATGCCCCTAGTATGTGTAGTTGTGGCACAACTACCAAAACTCTGTCAAGTCTTAGTGCATACTTGACATAGTGCAATCATAATGACAGATTTCTATGATTCTATGATTATCTATGTTCCAGCCATTTCTCAATTTATTTATTTATTGCTAGGATTGAAATACCTTTGAACCAGAGGTTGTTTTACAAAGGTTCCACATCAGATACAAATACAGAAATTGCACATACAAAATTTGGGTCTTCATAACAAGGTATGAAGCAAACATTTTGACAAGATGAAAATGGGTACATAGCGTAATCAGTTACATAATATACAGAATAGCATGCTAGTTGGTGTACAAAGTACAAGGTAAGTTACAGTAGGGATTCGGTCCATAGGGAATCAAAGAAGAGGGAGAACAGAGAAAAAAGATGGTGGGGGGTGAAGCAGGCAGCAGGTGTCTTTATCAAGTCAGATTGAGGTATGTGGGAGTAAGATGGGGGAAGGATGGGTGGAGAAGGGGAAGGGGTGAGGAGTAGGTGGGGGAAGGGGGTTATCTAGCCCAGTAGGGGCTAGGATTGAGCCAATTCCTAGTGCTGAGCTGGGTTTAAGTGTTGGGGCAGTCACACCTGCTTAGTTGGGTGAGGTGCTGGTGCAGATTAAGTTTAAAGGGGCCAAGGGAGGAGATGTTAAGGATCTCAGGGGAGGTTATTTAGCCAGGAAGGGGCTCTATAGCAAAAAGATTGCTGACCCTGGACAGTCCAGCAGTAAGGGACCAGGTAGTTTATTAAAGATGCTCTGTGTGTGTTGCAGGGATGAGGGGCTGGTAGCAATAGGGGCAGGGCACTTCGTAGGGCTTTGCTGAGGCTGATCTTTTTTGTGAAAAGACAAGTCTGTTAGGTGATCTTACTTTTGAGATTCAACCAGCCAGTTTGCGTGTAAAGGTTGCAGGTGTGGGTGTACCTGTGGTCACCCATTACCAGCCAACATTTCTTGTTGAGAGCAACGGTGATTCTTTTCAGGGTTGTATCTGAGGCTGCTCCATAGAATATCAGACCATGGTTGACTACGGAGATGACTGAGCTGGATACAACAAACTTGAGAGCTTCGGGGGATGAGACAGTGCCGGTGCCTATAAACAGCGCCAATCTGAGAATTTATTGCTCTAGATATTAGGTTGATGTGGGCAGGGTAGGACAGGATGCTGTCTAGTGTTACACCAAGATATTTGAAGTCCTTGACTTCCTCGAGAGGAAGATTTTGTTTGTTTTGTATGGTAAGGCAGGTTGCTTTGTGATGGCTATGCGGGGTGGTGAAAGGCATCACCTCTGTTTTTTTGTAGTTCATTAGCAATTTATGTTCTCTAAACCATCATTCAACCTCCTCAAAACCAGTTTGAAGGTCACTGGTGAGTAGGGTGGGGGACAATATTAGCAGAGAAGAGGACAGCATCATCTGCATACAGAATGATGTTGTTAGAACATGCTTTTGGGAGTGAGTTGAGAAAGAGGCTGAAAAGCAAAGGTCTGAGGTTGGAGCCTTGGGGAACTCCAGAGCTTACTGAGTGGTGGCTAGAAAGTGTATCATTAATTCTAATCTGCTGCGACCTGCCACCAAGCTAGCTGGTGAACCAACTGGTGACCTCACTGGAGAGACCAATGGCCTGAAGTGAGCGGAGTAGGAGTGAGTGGTTCACAGTGTTAAAGGCCTTGATGAGGTCAATGTAGATTAACCCCACCAGCTGGTCATGATCAAGTGCACTGTGTTGGAAGTCAGTATACTCCAACAAGACAAAAGTAGTGCTATGGGCCTTCCTAAAGCATGCTGTTCTGCGTACTGGAGGTTATATTTTGTCAGGTGTTCCATGCGTTGGTCTGTGACAATACACTCTAGTGCTTTGGAAGCGGGGGGAGATAGAGATAGGTTGACAATCAAAGGGTTGCGTCCTGTCACCACTTTTATAGACAGGCATGACAGAGGCAGAGTTCCATCACTGAAGGAATTGTTGACGAGAGGGAGAGTTTGATAAGTGTTGTAAGGTGTCTGAGGACAGAGTCAAGGGTGAGGTTGAGGAGTTTAAGGTCCAAGGAGTCGCTGCTGTACCTGACATGTCTCAATACCCTTTGGAGGTATTTCTTCGCCTCCATCATAGGGACTCTTTAAAATAGAATGGGGGGGAGCCATCTGGAAGAGGTGTTTCACAGGTATTAGGAGGACTAGAACTCATCCTTAGGTAGTCGGGGGGAGTATGCCAGTGAGGTTGGTAAAGGCCTTATTTAGTGTGTATAGTAGTGGGGTCCTGTGTAAGGACACCATCTGCAATGATCAAGTTTGAGGGTGCTTTAGAGGGTTTCACGGTGAGGTGAAAATACAGCAACATATATTTTTTTTAATTTTTTCAATGAAAATACAGTAAGATATATTTTTTCTACTGCCAGATCAGGATTTCAAGACTGCTTCCATTGTTCTGGTTTCTGGTCAGGATTCTGTCAAACAAATCAGAAATGCCCTGAACAGGCCAATACAAGTGATGAAGAGGCAACCCTACTTAATTTTCATTTACTGAAAGACAGCCTCATAGTACTTATCAATTTACTTGATGGTTCTGACTGAGTTAACTGTCTGGCTTAAGTAAAAAAAAATAAAGCTAATTAGGAAAGCATACTGAATGATGACATATTTTCAAAAACATGTGAAAAGGATGAGTGAAATTTAAAGCAAATAGAAACCATATGTCTTTTACATCCTGAAATATTCTTTCAATTATATCCTGTATGGCTCTGATTTAGTCAGATGTTTGATCCTGTTTTATAGCTCCTGTTCATAATGTACATTAGGGATGGACGGACCTGAAAAGGTCTTGACCCTTATTATCAGAATGATGATCCATGTCAAAGTCCTGATAAGTTTTGATTTATCCTGATTTAGAGCAGGACCTTAAGAAAATTAATGGAAATACTTGATAACAATCACAAAAATGCTATTATACCCACCATGCCCAAGAAGGAATATTTCACCACCCTGTCCCACAATAGATACATTAAATCCCTCCCCTGTCCCAGTATCAAATACCCTGGCCCTTCCCTCTCCATCTGTTAATACACTCCATGTACTAATAATATTACCACTTCCCACACTGTTCCAGAATGAATACCCCATCCCACCTCCCATTTGCTGATGCCCATCTTCTCCCAGAATGAACACCTTATTGCCTACTTTCATATACTGATACCCATACCCCCACTTATCTCAGAAAAAAATTATTACCCCTTCCCACCTTCTGATTCCAACCCACATACCAAATACATGAGTGGGCCAGTAAGAAGGATGATTTACTGCAGAATGAATCGACTTCCATTTAATTTAATAGCTGAAATTGTCTATATTGTTTTGCTTAATCCACACAAGTGCTTAGAGAAGATGAACCAAAGGTGTTTCATAGACTGTTTTTATGTTTGCACATTTCAAACAATGTAACCTCCTCCCCCTTGTGGGGTTTCCCCAAAGCAAAACAATAACTGCACAAAACATGAAATAAATATAAAAAAAATAACCATAGACCATGCTGAACCACTGAACTGATGAGCCCCAGCACTTTGAGGCCAAACACCACCTCTTCCTCAGGGGGCATGGCTACCTACACATTACACATTGTTTTTATAAAACCATGCCAGGTGTAGATAATGAAGTAATTACAACAAGATTTCAGTTAACTCATGGATCCCAACCACATTTCCAAGCAAACTGATTCATTTTTGAAGATCTGCATCCATTCCAGGTTTTCAATTAATTAGCAATACCCTTAACATAAAGGGACATAGTCATGGCTGGATTAACCTGTATGCCAATTATGCCATGGCGTAGGGCCCCGAGGTTCAGGAGGGCCCCCACTGTTAACTTATTTACAGCTACTTTCTTTAATTCTGGCTGTACTGGACAACCGCTGACAGGCCGAATTGCCCAAAAGCCAGCCCTCTCCTTGGAGTCAATCAGCCCCCCCACCTCACTGAGTCAGCCTGGTGAATGATGACCTTCCCCCACAGCTGCTCTGAGCAAGTGAGCCTCTCAGTTTCTCTGTCGGCTGCTCCAGCTTCACCTCTGATCCACCCTGACCCTACCACACCCAACCAATCATGTCCATCAGAGGTCCTCTGGAGATGTGGCTACTGGGGAGTGGGAATCAGTGTGTGCATGTGCATGGTGTCAGGACATGTGGCCAGGCAGTAATGAGAAGTAGAGGAGGAGAACGAGAGACAGCTGTGGCTGACAGTCGTTGGTGCCGGTGGTTGGTCTCGTCTATCAAAGAAGAACAGTCTCTGTCTAAAAACACAAAAGTAGGTCATGGGGGGTCACCCAGAGTCAGATTTGGCTTCAGTGCAGCGTCACGTGCTGCTGGTGTTTTCAGTGTAGCCACTAGCCAGGGTCAGTCAGTGCTGCTGCTAGTTTGGCCTTTGGTCCTGCTGTGACTATGGGGAGTCCTCCCATGTTGGGCCATGCTGAAAGGCTGAGTCATGTCACCACTGCCTGTGTGATCTTGAGAAAACAATCAAGAGGACAGACTGGACTCATCAAAGTCACATTCACGTCAGTCAGGCCACACCAGGTATGTTGTGTTGACTAGTTTTCTGCATGCTGCAGTGTCCAGGTCATTTGTGCTGCAGAAATAACTAGTTTTATTGCATTGGAGAAACAAACTAAGTTGTGGTTGCCTCTGGTCATGGTCTGTCTGTGAGTGTTCAGTAACCTGAGTAGTGTACTGATGAGTCTTTAATAAGATTTGAGTTTGGCACTGAGTGGACCATGGGGTGCTGATAAGTCACCTGAGGGGAACTAACTTGCGGGACTTGCTCTTGGTCTTGCTGGCACAGTCTTGTCTTGGTTTGATTTGAGTCATATACATTACTGGGAAGCTGCAGCAGGTTGCTCTAGGAAACTTAATTTCTGAAGTGACTGCAGTCAACACCTGCAGGTCCTGCAGGATTCTTAAAGCTCAGTCTTCTTGGCACAACTCTGTTTAGCTGCTTTGGCATCAATGACTTGGCATGGGGGCAAGGATGTGGCAACTCAGCATTGGCAGCAAAGCAACTTTTAAGTTGACAACAAAACTATAAATGAACAATGGAGATGGAGGAGAGGAGAGGAGACAGTGGGAGAACAGACAGAATTGAGGACAAAGATAGCTGCACAGAGGATGATTGTGGCAGATGCATTGTGGAGGCAAGGAGCTTGAGCATGTCTCAGGTTTGGAGCTTGAAGGAGTCTTGAGCAGGGAAATGATGGGAGGGAGCTGTGTGCCCCACTGACTGCTTCAATACATGCTTCTCGTTTATTTGGTTTTGACAGAGAATAGGTATTCAAGGAGGCATGTGCAGGGAGATCGTGGCAGCTACAATCCCCATTTTTATTAATTTATTTATGTGGAATTTGAATTTGATATCTGGGCAGGCAGAGCACACTAATTGAAGTATAATGTTCAGGTGTGTCTCAGGGGTGGGAAAAAAAGAGGAAGAAAAGAGGATCCATAATTAATAATAACAAAAATAGTTACAAGGTACAGTAGTGGCAAGGGAAAAACAAGACGAGTTAAAGGTAACTAAAAAATGAAAATTTACAAAATGTTAATATTGTACTGATAAAATGTTTCTTTGTGCAGTAATTGGTCATTCTGAATTGTGTTGTTTAAAATCAAAGGCATGTGACCTGTCAAGTCATGTGGCATAACACATAGAATTATAAAACACATCCTGCTTGGGTACCCTGGTCGTTACTGCAGAAGAGTGGAATGTTGGCATTTAGGGGCCCTCCAGGCCACAAAATATGACTTGGAGTAGGGCCCCCACATCCATTAATCTGGCCATGGACATAGTTAGGGTCCATGAGCTATAACAAATAAAAACCAGACCACAATCTTCAAGTGATCGCGCTTCCCCTTTGTGAATAATAAATGTGTAAAGTGTTGTTTAAAATCTTTAGTAGTATTGCTTGGCATAAACTCTGCACATCACTCACTCCAAGCCACACTGTTTCTTTAACTCTGTAACTTCCTGATTCACAATTTGCACTGAAGACATATCCAAAAAGAACTATTTTCTGCAAGAGTTATATAGATCAAGATCACAGATTACTGATGTCTAACAGTGACCTAGCTGGCAGTATCTATTTCAAAGATAAAAAAGTGGCTAAAGCACCACACCAAAACTAATAGCACCAACATGGAGCTCCCAGCCAAGCCACTGAATAGCTCATAACACAGTGAATGGGGGGGGGGGGTAATGGAAAGTTATTGCATACACCATGTGAACACATCAAAATATTCATATAAACTCACTTCTATATATTTAATAAAAAAAGATACTTGTAGGGGCTTATCTGTTTGTCTCCTCATTGCCAGACCTAGGGTGCCTGCCTGTTGAATACTGTCTCTGGTCACTGGGACTGCAGTCTGTGTGGGGGGGGGGACTGGAGGAGAGAGGAACTTCAAGCTGCTGCCTGCTCAAGTATGCGATTTGTGAGCTCCCATCTCTCACATTGTTTTTGATGCTCAGTGTGCCTGACCAGTGGCCTGCCTGAGAACAAACTCTCACCATCGCAGCTGAGGCCCACACCAAGAATCTCACAAGTGTCCTCCACACAGGCTGCTCCCATGCTCACTCTCTCATGCTACAAGTATGTGCATGCACACTTAAATCTCTGCATGAGAGAGCATTCAGCCACAAACAACAGGTGCTACAAGTATGTGCATGCACATTTGAATCTCTGCGGAAGATAGTGAACAGCCACATGCAACAGGTGTTACAAGTATGTGCATGCATAGTCGAATCTCTGCATGAGAGAGTGTGCAATCACAAGCAATAGGTACTACAAGAATATGCATGCACACTTGAATCTCTGCATGATACAGCATGCAGCCACAAGCAACAGGTGCTACAAGTATGTGCATGCACACTTGAATCGCCGCATGACAGAGTGTTCAGCCACAAACAACAGGTGCTACAAGTACGTGCATGCACACTTGAATCTCTGTGTGAGAGAGCATGCAGTCACAAGCAACAGGTGCTACAAGTATGTGCATGCACACTAGAATCTTTGCATGAGAGAGCATGCAGCCACAAGCAATAGGTGCTAGAACTATGTGCATGCACACTTGAATCTCTGCATGAGAGAGCATGCAGGCACAAGCAGCATGTGCTGCAAGTATGTGCATGCACACTTGAATCTCTGTTTGAGAGAGCATGCAGCCACAAGCAACAGGTGCTACAAGTATGTGCGTGCACACTTGAATCTGTGTGAGAAAACATGCAGCCACAAGCAGGAGGCACTACTAGTACGTGCATGCACAACTGAATCTCTGTTTGAGAGAGCATGCAGCTGCAAGCAACAGCTGCTATAAGTACATACATACACACTTTAATCTCTGCATGAGACAGCATGAAGCCACAAGCAACAGGTGCTACAAGTATGTGCATACACATTTGCATGTGTGTGTGAGAGAGCATGCAGCCACAAGCAACAAGTGCTACAAGTATGTGCATGCACACTTGAATCTCTGTGTGAGACAGCATGCAGTCACAAGCAATAGGTGCTACATGTATGTGCATGCACATTTGATTCTCTGCATGACAGAGCATGCAACCACAAGCAATGTGAGCTACAAGTCTGTGCATACACACTAGAATCTTTGCATGAGACAGCATGCAGCCACAAGCAACAGGTGCTATAAGTACATGCATACACACTTTAATTTCTGCATGAGAGAGCATGCAGCCACAAGCAACAGGTGCTAGAAGTATGTGCATGCACACTTGAATCTGTGCATGAGAGAGCATGCATCCATGATCAATAGGTGCTACAAGTATGTGCATGCACAGTTGAATCTCTGTAGGTGACAGCACACAGCCACACGCAACAGGTGTTACAAGTATGTGCATGCACACTTGAATCTCTGCATGAGAGAGCATGCAGCCACAAACAACAGGTGCTAAAAGTATGTGCATGCACATTTGAATCTCTGTGTGAGAGAGCATGCAGCCACAAGCAACAGGTGCTACAAGTATGTGCATGGATACTTGACCCGCTGCATGAGAGAGGGTTCAGCCACAAACAGCAGGTGCTACAAGTATGTGCATGCACACTTGAATCCCTGAGTGAGAGAGCATGCAGTCACAAGCAACAGGTGCTACAAGTATGTGCATTCACACTTGAATCTCTGCATGAGAGAGCATGCAACCACAAGCAACATGTGCGATCAGTATGTGCATGCACACTTGAATCTCTGCAGGAGACAGCATGCAGCAACAAACAACAGGTGCTACAAGTATGTTCATGCACACTTGAATCTCTGTGTGAGAGAGTGCAGCCACAAGCAATAGGTGCTACAAGTATGTGCATACACACTTGAATCTCTGTGGGAGATAGCATGTAGCCATGAGCAACAGGTGCTACAAGTATGTGCATGCACATTAGAATCTCTGTGTGAGAGAGCATGCAGCCACAAGCAACAGGTGCTACAAGTATGTGCATGCACACTTGAATCTCTGTGTGAGAGAGCATGCAGCCACAAGCAACAAGTGCTACAAGTATGTGCATGCACACTTGAATCTGTGTGTGAGAGAATGTGCAGCCACAAGCAACAGGTGCTACTAGTACATGCATGCACTACTGAATCTCTGTGTAAGAGAGAGTGTAGCCACAAGCAACAGGTGCTGCAAGTATGTGCATGCACAGTTGAATTACTGCATGAGAGAGAGAGTGCAGCCACAAGCAACAGGTGCTAGAAGTACATGCATGCTCACTTGAATCCTCTGTGGGAGAGAGTATGCAGCCATGAGCAACAGATGCTACAAGTATGTGCATGCACACTTGAATCTCTTGGGAGACAGCATGCAGCCACAAGCAACAGGTGCTACAAGTATGTTCATGCACAGTTGAATCTCTGTGTGAGACAGAGAGTGCAGCCACAAGCAACAGGTATTACAAGTATGTGCATGCACACTTGAATTTCTGTGTGAGAGAGCATGCAGCCGCAAGCAACAGGTGCTGCAAGTTTGTGCATGCACACTTGAGTCTCTGCAGGAGAGAGCATGCAGCCACAAGCAA
Organism: Neoceratodus forsteri; assembly: GCA_016271365.2. NCBI lineage: Eukaryota > Metazoa > Chordata > Ceratodontiformes > Ceratodontidae > Neoceratodus > Neoceratodus forsteri. Next base: position 520,363,377 of record CM028137.1, read on the forward strand.
TAGGTGCTACAAGTATATGCATGCACCCTTGAATCTCTGTGTGAGAGAGCATACAGTGACAAGCAACAGGCAGGAAGAAGAAGATACAAAAGAAAAACCTTTTTGTTGTTGTTGTGGTATCCAGGGGGTGTTTGGCAGATGGGACAGGGATTTATTTATTTTTTTTAATCAATGGCAGAGTGGTTTTTGCAAGAACAGCACTGTGAGGCAGACCCGATACTCTGAGAACTAGAGTTTGAATCTACATGAGTCTGATGGACATTGGGAGATCCAGGGGGTACTGATTTTTGTTGCACTGGACAGCTCACCCCTCATGTACATTATATTGAGTAGCACGATCAACCATGCACAATAAGGCTGTATCACTGATGGGTTCTGATGAAATCACAGAGCTCCAGAGCAGAGCACAAGAGGTCTCTGATATCACTTCAATCCTTGTGATGGAAACACATAACTTGTTATGTAACATTGTCAATTTTGATTTTATATATTGTAACCACAGTGTCCCACTGGGTTACTAGGACTGTGTACTAAGTGTTTAAAAAGTGTTTAGAATAGTACTGGAATCCTATGTAGCATACTGAGTTGTATACTTAGTCAGTCACTCTGTGCAGCAAATGGTTAACTTTCAGGTGTCTTCTGAAACCCATGTCAGTCACCTGGACAGGAGTTTCAAGTGGGAGGGATCTCACAGCATCATAAGCCACAACGGAATGTTGCAGTGGGTGTTAGTTAGTCACTCTGAGCTTTGAGTCAGTCCAACTGAAGAGAGCCTCAGGTAAGGTACCAACTCTCTCCTGTTCCATTTCAGTCCCTAATTCAGTCCCAGAGCAGCTGAACGTGAAGTCATGGCAGTAGTCCTCCCCTGCAGTATACCCCAGTATGGGGTGAAGGACTTTTGAGACATCTGGTCATCAGAACCGTCAGTAAAATATAGGAAACTTTCCTGAACTCTGAAAGCCTTTTTCTTTGTAATACTGCCCAGAGATGGCTCCCCAAGTGGGACCCCAGTAGGAATACATGTGGGAGCTGGAGGAACTAAACTCCACTCTGTCTGACATGATGTTTGAAAGATAACAGTCCAGGCCATGCCTCTCTCACATAGTTTCTGTAGTGGGTGGAGTGGATCACCCTGACTGGAAAATGGGAAACTACCTCTCTGACCAGAAGATGGGGAATGGCTCTTTTCAGTAAAGGACATAATCTGTCACTAAAGTGTTGCAGCTTCTCACACAATACAGTGGTCCCTCTATGTAGTGAACACCTGAGGAGCCAGCACAGGTGTTTATTATAGCTAGTTGTTCACTACAGTGAGGTGTTCACATACTTATTTTGGGAACAATGGGAGCTATCACAGGTATTCACTGCAAAAGGTAGTTTGTTACAGAAGGGTTCTTTATAGAGTGGGTGCACTGTAGTGACATGTGATTGCACATAAGAACACTAGCTGTCCCTAACAAGTTTTCTTTCTAGGAGGAAAAAAGTAAAGTGTGTTTCAATAAAGGACACCAGCTGTCCCTAAAGTGTTTCTAATGTGTTTTGTGAACCCAAAACTGTTAAAATCCCGTGAGGGCATGCTCTGTTTTGGCTCTGATCCCAAATGAGGGATGAGCAAAGAGACTTTTGCTTGATCACTACTTCAGGGACCCATTAGGAATTTGTGTACAGTACAATGGACTTTTTACCCTTTGTACCTTCTACACCTGCAGCATCCAGTGGGGCAAAGCTGTTTCTCTGTTTGCCATCTTGCAACAGAATGAAACCTACTACTTGACACTTGCTAAAGGTGAGGACATTCCTTTGTGCTTGCTGTGTTACTCTGGTGCCCCATCATGATCAATTGCAGATTTACAATGGCTCCAATGGCACTGTGGAGCCAGGCCCCACACTGGCAGGGGGCCAACTGGACAATCTTCTGGACCTTAGTTACAGGCACTGCAGGCAGTCGTGCAAATCAAAAGACTGGGCCAATGGCCCAGCAAGAGATGGCAGGTGGCCCCCCCAGCTACTAAATGATGTTATGCTCAGCAAGGTCATGGGGGGGATAGTGTGTAATAAACAAACGCGTCCTGCCCAATCTCGCCTTCCCTTCACAACTCTGTCACTAACCTAATTGGTCAGCAGTGGAAGGGGGAGTGGTGAGCACTGGCTGTGGGCTCTTTAAATATTTACTTTCACCTCCATTTCCTTTTGTTGTCAGACAGCAGCAGAGATCGAAGTGGCGTGTGGCCGCGAGAAACCAGACCTGACTCCTGACCCAAGCAGAACGACCCAGCAAGACTATTTCTGGCAACCTGGTCCCAAGCAGAGCCAGAGCAGGTTGTTAAGGGAGCCCGAATTATTTAATAAAGCTGCTGTTGTGGTGGTGGATGGTGCGATCAGCGCTGGTGCCTGCCTGATACGGAAGAACTAGCTAGGTAAATATTCTCATTCCCTAACCTAGCTGTTTTTTTGCTTCTTTGATGGTGTGTGTTTTGTTTCTGGCTTCTCTAGTTCTGGGCTGAGTCAGGTAAAGGAATCCCTGTTCCCAATCCCTACTGCTAATAACAGCATAGAGGCAGTGGCCATGGGTTAAAGTCTGCTGGTTTGTTTTTGTTTGTTTATTTGCAGCAGTCGCCTCCCATCGTTCCTGAGTCATGTAAAGGTAAAGGAAAAAGCTGGCATGGGCTGGAATGTTTGACTGGCACCACAGCGGTTGGGTATTAGTTATTATTGCTTGCTTGTTTGGTGCTGCAATTTCCTGTGCTTCACCTCCCCCCCCTTTTTTTTGTGTGTGTATACGTGTGTGTGTGTGACAAAGAGAGAAATGTAAAGCTTAGAAATTATGGGCAGGATTCACAAAGCAGTTGCACACAGCGCATCTCAGATGTGCCTGGACAAATGAGATGAGTCATGCTCAAACAGTGGTAGTCACAGAAGGATACGCCACAAGATGCAACCTGCGCTTCCCCACTGTGAATACCACTGAAGCGCCATGGTGCAACCTGAGTTGTCCCGGTGCATCCAGGATGTGCAGGAGCACCAGAGACCGCAAAGCAATGAATCAGGAGCAGCAGGGGAAGACTGCAGTGGTGCAATGGGTGCCGTTGAATAGCCTAGCAGGGACTGTGCCCAAGACCAAAGGACTGGAGCATGGCCCACCAAAACAGATGGGGGTGCATAGACAGAGCACGCATGGTGACACCTGGAAGCACCACACAAACACCCCCAACACAGGGGACCAATAGGCACAGTTGGCATTCACATGGGCAACTGTCAAGGTGTGGCACAGCAGCAGTGGTGCACTGGTTAGCATGGCAGAGGCAGCCAAGCATGGACCAGTGCACAGAAACACAGCTGGTGGACATGTGAGCTGCAACACAGGTGCACACAGGTGGACAAGCACAATGGCACACAGGCCACAGGCCACGGCCTGCACAGAAGGAAAATGCCCTCAGGCACTGTGGCCTGCAAGCAGAGCAGCACAGCACCACAGCACCAGGGTGACCACCACAACAAAATCACCTGTACCACACACAGAACAGGGGCAGTGTGCCAGACAGCATGTGATAAGGCCACACAACAGTCCAGATGCAACATGGAGGACACACACTGTGGCGGGCATGAAAGGTGGACATGGTGCATGGATGCGCAGTTCCACAGTGGACAATGTGCAAATGGAAACAAGGGTAGTGGGGAACCCAAGAAGCACAACAGGGCACCAGCGCAAGATAAAATGAATGACCACAGACACCAACAACAATCGCAACAGATTTACTGAATCAAGGTAAACAATAGAACAACGGCAACAATACCAACAGGAACAACACAACAACAGGGTTAAAAATCAGTGGTACATAAAACATTAACAGCAATAAACAGGTGAAAACAGGGAGGTGGGAGGTGGAACAGGGGATGAATGCAAGGACAGGGGATGCTGATGGAGGGTAGGGGACAGGGAGCAAATGGGCTATTTACAATAGTCACAGTGGCCTACTGGCCATGAGGGGGTGCAGCCCTGCACACTCCCTGGCAGCCCCCTGCATGTAGTGTCCGCGCCAGCAGGTTGATGGCCCTCAGCAATTCCCCCTGCCTTCTGAAGAGTGGCACAATGGTCCTCCACAAAACACGCTGGAAAGTCCTCCCTGCTGGCCTGAAGGTCATCTGCCTCCACCCCCTCCCCACCGCAGCAGAAGGTGCACTCCATGGACCTACAGTGGGGACACAGACAACAGGAACTCAGTGCCATGGTCCACACTGTGTCCCTCCCAACCGCTGTGCAAGTGTGATGGAGGCCACCCCCATGGCAATGGCCGACAGCCTGCCATGCACACCAAACACCAACAACATGCTGGCACATACAGCCACACAGTGACTGTGTAATGTTACTGTGACAGCATGAGGCTCTCACATGCATGCAGAGTGTCGTGTAGAGGGGCACACAGCCATGTCCCACACAGCATGTGCGGATGCCAACTGGGTGCACAACCATGCAGGCCCTGTCTGACCACCAGTGGTGCACTGCAGTGTGCACATGGCCCTAAGCAGATGCTGACATGGTGGATGTACATATGGGAGCCATGTACACAGTGGCCCTAGCACACGCCACCAAGGCAACACCTCATGTGTGTGCACAATGGGCAGCACACAGACATGCACATGTTGCAGGCAATGGCCCGCTGTGGACAATCCCCCCTCCAACTCAGATGACCACACAGTGGAAGCACATGCATAACACTCACCTGCACCCACACGGCCAGACCACTGTCCACCAGCACTGGCCCTAGCATCCCTGGCTGCCACCTGTGCTGCAGCCCTCCACCTGTCTGCCAGTCCTGCAATAAAAACACAAGCAAAAAACACTGTGAGATGACTGTAGGTATGTCCAACCCCATCCCGCCCAGTGACCCACAGCAACAGCAGTGTTGCCAGCATGCAGTGATGGACCCACCCCCTCACTGACCCAATGGAACAGCATCCTTGGCAGTGGGTATTAACAATCACCACCACAAACAGTGACCCACTATGACAATGTGCAGATGGATGTGTGCCATACCACTGTGGACACCACAAGATGCCTGCCACAGTGCCACTGCAATGCCCCTAAGGTGCACCATGGTGCACACGGTGAGGCACAGTGTGCATGGCCGCACAACACATGCACCACCAGCTGAGCATGCCATACGTGTGTGTGTGTGTGTGTGTGTGTGTGTGTGTGTGTGTGTGTGGTAGCACCCCCCACCCCAACCTCCCCTAACATGCATAGTGGCTGGATAGTGTGAAAGTAACAGGGTTGAGATGTACCTGGGCATGGCACCGCCCCCCTGCATGTCTGGTCCCGAAGATTTCTCAGCCAGTCAGGGTCCTTCCACTGCAGATCACCATAGTGGTGCCTGAACTGCTCCCCCATGCATGTCACCCCAGTCCTCCACTCCAGGAACTCTGCCACCCTTGCCCACACAGCAGAGCATGGCTTGTGCAGGTCCTGGGTGCCAAAGAGTTACTGCTCAGGTGGCATGAGCAGTGCCACCAGGTTGGCCGACTCAGCCTCTCCGTAGTTCATGGCCCTTAGTCCGGCTGATTGGGTTCATGGCATGTTGCTGTGGATATTGGAGGGAGCAGGTGTGTACACCACAAGCTGCAGAGCTGTGCTGGCCCGATTGTGCCACATGCATGATAGGATGTCAAACAATGGGCCATGCATCACACGAATGTGGCATGGGCAATGCGTGAAAGCTGCCAATTGTGCAGCACTGCACATGCGCAGTGGTCACAGTATAGGTGGGAGAACAGGGTCAGGGGTCATGACCGGGTTGTGCACGCACAGATTGCGTGGAACTGCCATATTTGGAATGGCACACTGTGGATGGTGCATGCAACCAGATATGCACCGTGGACTACAGTGGCACATATCCACAACATCAAACATATGTGCCATACGCTCTCAACATGGATCATGCCACACAGCCCCAATAGTGCAAGTCACCGGACATGCACTTTCAACAGCAATCACACTACCACTGACAGTGCACATGATGCTCTGTGCATGGCATGCCCCATACAATGCATCGTGCATGAGCGGGGGATGCACCTTGCAACATATGCCACATTCAGCAAATGCACTGGAATGATCATGCATGCGTGGGAATGTGCTGTACGGGGATGCACCCAGCGCCCCAGTTGCGCAATGCTGATTGGGATGAGCTGAGGGCAATTATGCACTTCACAGCCACTGCTCTCAGTTCAGCTCATTTCCAAATTCAGGGGCATCTCACCTGCTTTGCATCTCATTACTGTTGCTCCAACCCTCATTTGCGTGTGCTGGGCTATGAATGCTCCTGAATGCACCTCCACATTCCACAGGTGACTACAGGTATTGCAGCCTTGAAGGTGGGTTTGTTTACATCATTCTTTGTACAGCTTCTGAGCAACAGCAGACAGGGGTTTTTTGAAGGCATCCAGGGGGCTGTGAATGTGCTTCTACCTGCCACACTGCTGGCACAAAATCCCAGTTGCTTGAACTGTGCTGATGCCTGCAACATTTGCCCCCACAGGAGCCACAGTGTCTGATCAGGATGATGCTTCAGGACAGAGACATCCTAACTTCACTGCAGATGAGGACAGGGCACTGCTGGAGGCCTGCTTCCCTAGGCAGAGCATCCTGGCTGGCAGAGGTAGCAGCCACCAGCGTAGGGACAAGGCCTGGGAGAATGTCACCCCGCCATGTGAATGCCCATGGCATTTATAATAGAACCCTCAAGGAGTGTTGCAAGCACTTCCATGATGAGAAGAGGATGGCCAAAGAGAAGATAGCTACCATCTGGGCCTCCTTGGGAGGCAACAGGGGGTGGGCCACAGACAGCTGTGTGCCTCACCCCAAATGAGGAGAGGCTGGTTGCCAACATGGGCTGGACCATAGTGACAGGTGTTCTGGGTGGCGTCTTCCAGACTGGGGGCAATCCATCGCAGCACTGTGAGTATTCATTTGTCACTAATTGTGGTGGTATGCATGTGCTTGCCATGTGTTGTTGTGACAAGCCCCACCATGCTCTGTGACGAGTCCAAGTGTTGTTGTGCACTGTGCATGTCAACATCCAGCCCTGTCTACCAACTGTGGGCTGCTGACACATGGTATGCCACCCATGTGTAGCACATAGAGGGGGGCCAACAGCCACAGTAGTGTACTATACCACACATGTCCCAGAGCGGCAATACCCGCCACAGTGCATGTCTGACAATGCTGGTGTTTGTGCGTGGCAGTGGCTGCTATGGGTGTCACTCACCTGTGTGGTAGGTCAGGCACACCAATGGCAAACATGCATGGCTTCATGTTCATACCTGCTTGTAGACATCATTGATACATGTCACTAACCATGTTACCCTTCTCTCTTTCAGCTCCGTCACACCTCACGGGTGCTGCAGGGTCCAGGGAATACCCTAGTGAGGGAAAGGGCTGTGGTGGAGCTCATGCCAGGTACATCCAACACCACTGCAGCCCCGGATGTGGCAGAGGATGATGCAGGCCCATCTGACCCCTCTGCAGCCAGGTCCACAGCTGGTGGCCAGGGTAATCCATGGCTGATCATCTTTCTCGATCTTGCTGACGTGGACCTTATGGACAGGATCAACATTGCGGATGACCTGCCAGTGCTTGCATCCAGAACAGAGGGGGTATATGATGACAGCGATGTTGACACCACATAAATATGGGGGGACACAGACAACATCGGCCCAGCCATGGCCCAGGTGCTCGCACAGGTAGCACCATGCGGTATTGGTGGCCCTCTGGCCTCATGTACCCCAGCAGGGCTATCACAACTGCCCACGGTGGTGGATGATGGTGGCCATGCATCTGGTGCTGCCATGGGGTCAGGGATTGCCACCACTGTTCAGCAGGGTGCTGTGGAGTAACAGCAGGAGGCAGTCCCCACCCATAAAGTAGCCTGCTGTGTGGTGTCCACCTACGGCGGATGCGGTGCAGCAGGCCAGAATCCCACCTGCTCATTGGCGCTGCCCCCCTGTTGCATCCCCCACCAATGAGGTGGAGGGCTACACATGCCTCCTGTGGGACATAGTGGAGGGGCAGGCATCCCTCAGGCCGGAGCTCAGGGGCATTCAGATGCAACTGGTCATGGAGAATGATTCATCATTTGTGTTGTGCACCAAGATGCTGGCCAATGTTTGGCTAATGCGGGTGGGCATGACCGCTGCACTGGAGCAGATGGCACTTGCACTCGAGGCGGTGCGTGCTCACAGTGCACCTTGTGGATGCCAGGGTACCAGCCGTTCACTCAGGAGTGCCTCATCCACCCCCAGGTCTCAGCTTCAGGTGAACCCATTGCTGCTGATGCTGTCACCACGCCTAGCCATCCCTGCCACCCCTTGATCCAACCTGGGTCCCGGGAGCAACACACCAGCGAGCACCCATTCACGGTCTTTCTTCAGTACCCCACCAGGAGTGGTGGACACCCCCCATGAGGCCAGTGGTGCTGACTTAGCGACCACCAGGTGAAGGCGTGGCCACCCACGTGTCCCTGGTGGCTGTGGTGGCTCCTGCTGATGCCTGGGTAGCCTGCTCCCATAGCCCCTGTATCCTGTACCCATTGCAGCCCAAACACCAGGCATACAGTGCCTGGGGAGGCGTGATGTGGCACACATCTGCCTTGGGATAACGCCTGTGTGGGACACCTGTGTGGTGCACTGAGCATGGCCGGGACCACTGGTATTGTGCTGTGTGGCAAGGGCATGATGAGTGTGGCCCTGTGTCCTCTGAACATGTGTGCTGGTGGGTGTACACTGATCAATGCCATACCCAACACTGACACTGTGTCCCCCCTGTCCATGTCTGGCCTGCTGTGTGTGTCTGTGTATGGCTGTCACCCATCTCGAGTGTGCTCTGCACCCGCTGTGTGGTAGTCATCTGCGCATGTGTGTGTCATTCCCCACCCCCACCTGTGGTGTATATATGTGTGTGTGTGGCTGCCATGTGTTGCCCTCCTGTGATACTCACATTTGGTTCCCAAAATCCTCCTCCACTATGGTGTCCCTGTGCCACCAGGACCTGGCGACCAGGTGTGGGTCCCTGCGTTCCAGGGGCAGCAGCCAACCACCACCATGGGGCCCCTGCTCTGCATCTTCCTCCTCCTCCTTCCCTGACCCATAGCCCTCATCAGCCTGGACAGGTATTCTATGGTCAATGGCCGTGCTGTGTAGCATACAACAGGCCAGAAATATGCCACAGGCCTTCTCTGGGCTGTATTGTAGGGCACCACCAGAGCTATCCCAGCACCTGAAGTGCATCTTCAGCATGCTGAACACATGCTTGATGATGGTGCATTTAGCAATGTGTGCTTTGTTGTATTGCTCCTCTGTCTCATTGCCTGGATTGTAGTAGGGGCTGAGCAGCAAGGGGTGGAAGGGATATGCTGCATCACCTGTGGGGGGGACAAAGCAGTCTGTTAGTACCTCGCATGCATGTGCATTGTGATCCACTGCCCAACCCCCTCACCATCCACCACTGCACATGGCTGCAGCTACTGCCTGTCCACCTCTGTACCTGTAGCCCACCTCCTGGTGTAACCCTGTACCACCATGGTGGGACACTGCATCTGTGCTTTCACCACCACCTGCCGTGTCCTGACTGCACTCTTCTGCCCTGCACCTGACCAATGCTGCGTCCAGAGCTGACTGCTCCTGTCCTGTCCAGCACTGGCCACCTTCCAATGCCCTGTGGTTGCCCATGTCTGGGTATGTGTAGCACCTTCTGCCCTGCTGCACATGCCTAATGTTCTGCATCACCACACTGCCCATGCTGTGTTGTGCTGCAACACTGTCCCCCTTTTTGTGTGCACCATCCCGACAGCATGCCCCCTCCACTGTCCCACATGGATGTGTGTCCTTGCACAGTCCCTGCTGCTGCCCCCACAACCATGCACTATCTTCCAACATATGTGGTGCCACAGTGTGCATTTTGTGGGCATGTATTCATGCCCCACTTACCCACTAGGTGGCTGCTGGGGATATTCCCAGTCTCAAACTGGTGGCACAGGGCTGACTGGTGCCATATGAATGTGTCGTGTTTACTCCTAGGGTGTGTGGCACAGACATTGCTGATGTGTCCTGTGCCATTGCACACCACCTGGCAGTTGATGGAATAGAACCCTTTGCAGTTCATGTATGATATCGCCTCATCGCCAGGTGGTGCACGAATTGCCGCATGGGTGCAGTCAATGGCCGCTATCATGCCTGGCGTGCATGCCACCTTGTGGAATTGCTGCATAGCTTCTATCCACTCTGCCTGTGTGCTTGGGAATCAAATGAACTCCAAGACATGTGGGAGCAGTGCAGTGATGAACTGTGTGAGGATTCAGGACATGGACAGCTGAGATATGCCAGTGGTGTCTTCAGCTGGCCTCTGGAAGGTCTCTGTGGTGAGCAGACACAATGCTTTTGTCACCTTGGTCTCCACAGATATAGCTTGACCCCTTCCAGTGGGTTCCTGCATTTCATCATGGCACAGCTCACAGAGCTGCCTCAGAATTGCCCTGTTCAGGCGGTATTGGCCAACTGTTTCTGTGTTTGTCAGCTGTTTGAATGTGACTCTGGCACAATACCACCATGGGGCAGGCCACCTATGGTGCCTTCCACTGCCACGTTGATGGTCTGCCCATCTCCTCAGTCCCATTATCATGCTCACCATCATGAATGCTGCCCCATCCATTTGTGTGGCCTCTCTGGTGCTGCTGCAGCTGCTATCGTACTGGTTGCCTGCTGGGGGCTTTCACCTAAGCCTACTCCATTTATACTTATCTCCTTAGTGTGCAAATAAGTATATGCTCTGTGTATGCGCTGTGGTTGCGCATTCAATTTGCTTTGTGAATGGGGATGCACCATCTTTTCAGCTACACACCCCCTCCAGATGCGACCCATGTCATTCTTATTTTGTCTCCAGGGCATCCGTGACAGTGCGGTGCATCTGGGATGCACCAGAGCATCTCTGTCCTTTGTGACTCACGATAGTGAACATCTCTGAGATGCTCCAGTGCATGTTGGACGCACAGTGCGAATCTCTTTTGTGAATCCTGCCCTTTGGGTTCAGTGGTACTATACTGCAATTGTCTTCAAGTGCCTGCTACTCATTCAAGATGTGTGCTTGAAAATAAAGATTTTTATCTAGAAATGAGGTGCCAGATTTGTTATACTGTATGAGTGACTAACATCTGTCTATAAATAATAATAAAGTAAGCATGCATCTCTCAGCATGCTGTACATCTATGCAAACCTGTAAAGCAGCAAATAGAATACCATCTCCAGCTGGCTTTTAAAATTGGTCAGTTTGTAATGCATATCATAACACAAAAATGTGTGTAAAGAGCTCAGAGCTGACAAACTACCTCTCATCAAAGCACAAGAATAAGAAGCACATCTTTCTAAACATTTTGTGAGGAAAAATGCCTGTTTAATTAATGAAACATTGCACACTGCTGTTCAGAGTAGTGTATGATATTACTTTGCTCACTGTAACAGTGGCAAAACTCAGTAGAGTGCGTGAAATAAATGATCTCTTGACTGGGTCCAGTGGCACCTTGCACATGACAACAAAAGTTATAGCAGTTAATTTATTGTACAGCTCTTCCTCTCCCCCCATGGCGGATCCTTGCTAAGAAATATACAGGTTTAAGGAGGTGCTCTGGTCTCTAGCAAACAAGAAAGAATGTCATAACAAACACCTGCAGAGCTCATTTGCACGTTCTACATATATTTGAAGCTCATCCCATTCTGTTATTTATCATAAAGGGCATGTACTGTAGATGAAAACTGTATTATCCTTCCTTACACAGATAATGCTTGTTGCATGTTGTATTTGCTTGTGTTGGGTTCTGGCATTTCAAGAATGTTGTGCGTATGTCAGGCTTTTGAAAAATTAGAGATGTCCCTTTCCATCAGTAACCCATCTGTCAGTGTCTTTATATTTTTGGGTCAGTAACCTTTCTAGGAGTAAAACAAAATCCACTGGGATTTTATTTATAATATGATGCTCTTTGATCACATGACTAAACAAGATGGTGCCACAGTTTACATATAGTTTATTTCCATTGTGCTTCAGAATCTGTCTCTCTTTTTATGTTGTCTTGCACACGCGCATTCAACATTTTGTGGTAGCAGGAGAAATGCAGAGGTGTGTCAGTGTTGGCGAATGCAGGGCACGCTTTAGTAGATGCATCCCTCATTCCCCAATTAGCCAGCATGCTAGTGCTGACACAAGAATTATGTAAAGTGCTGCCAACTTGAAAGAAATGTGCCACTACAATCAGAGACAAGCTCGTCATCCAGCGTCACAGATGACATGCCTCACGTATGTGCCTTTTCTGGTGAAACATTTCAAAAAACATGGCAGCGGAAGGAGCCGCCACCACACAATCCCCAAAGAAAGCCAACATCAGGGGTGCAATCCCCATGTTGGCATGTCCCTCACCCCCCCACATTGTCTGGCACACTGGGAGCTCACCCCAGCGTGCTGCCGCTCACACAAAGCTGACTGTGTCAGCATATTCCTCCCTCCCCATGCTCATTGTGTGGCACACAACATCCCTCCCAAAAGTCATGGGCCACACTGGGAGCCCACCCAGTGTGCCCAACATTTGTTTTATTTCACCTGTAAAGAAAGAAAATGGTCCCGCAATGTTCATTTTTTTTTCTGTACCTGAAAAAAAAGAAAACAGTCCCTCAACTTGTCCGCGGCACCCCCAACCCGCACCCACACTGCACACCCCACCTCCCCACACCCCATACTTACCTCCAGAGTTCTGGCATTGTGATCTTCGGTGGAGCGTGAACATGTCTGGACTCTTCAAAGCCAAACAGCAAAATGAAGAAATGTTGGTAAGCTGTATAATGGCATCAATGGGGGTAACTTATAGGATATTGCAGCCATTTTTTTAAATTTTGGCTTCAAAATGTTTAACATGGGTTCTTGGGACCCTACCTCATGAACACATGTACTGTCATCTCATTATTTGGGCCCGAAAGGTAATTTTGTGGTCACTGCATGGAATCTCCTTTCAGGATGATTAACAAAATGACAGTGTCACTGTTCATGAGATGGGATCCCAAAAAGCCTATGTTGCAAATTTGGTGACAAAATTCCAAAGAATGACTGTATTACAAGCATGCATTGTGCAGCTTCCACGCACGTTCTTAGCTTCGACAATTTGTAATATTTTCACTCCGGATTTTCAACATTGCCATTTTTTCACACCTCCTTATGAACAGTACAGCTGTCATTTTTCACATCCTACCCAAAATGTGTTTTTGCACATCTGGCGTACAATGGCGTGCTCGCTGTGGGAAATCAGCATTTGGACAGATTAACAAAATAACATTGCCAATGTTCATGAGCAGAGGTCCCAAAATGCCTATGTTGAAAATGTGGTTAACAAAATCCCCACAATAATTGCATCCAGATTTTCAACATTGCCATTTTTTACACCTCCTCATGAGCAGTACAGCTGCCATTTTTCACATCCTGCCCAAAATGTGTTTTCGCACCTGTGGCTCCAAATAGCGCAATCGCTGTGCAAAATCACCTTTTGGATAACAAATTGTTCATGAGGTGGGGCCACAAAAAGCTCATGTTGAAAATGTGGAGTGAAAATACCAAAAAACTCCCTGGGCATTAGGGTTTCCAACTGTAATGCCGCACTCTGTAGAGACTGACAGGCGTCAGGGGTGTGACTTGGGATTATCGGCTGTAATGCTCATACCATTCCACTCCCACCCCCACCCTGCAGCCAGTGACAGGCATCAAGATGTGCTCTGGACTCTTTGGCCCCAAGGTTCACCTCATTCTCCTATACTGCACCCATCTAAGCATATTTCCTTATGGAATCGGGTGAGCTTAAGGCCAGAAGACCCCAAGGCACACCACAACACTTGTCGGTGTCTGCAGGGTAGGGTGAGGTGAAATGGAGTGAGCATTATGGCTGATGACCCAAAGGCACACCCCAATGCCTGTCAGTCTCTGTGGGTTGGGGGTGGGGTTGGTGTCAGTTCAATACTTCACTGCCATTCCTATTATGCATCTCTCTAACTCCTGCACTACCAATGCCAATGCCAGCAAGACAACATTCAGCATTGACAAATGCTTTTTAATTTGCCATTATACAAGTGTATGATTAAGCAACAACTCAGTGGCTAGTGTAGGAAGACATACAGGCTGCAGGGAAAAGAGCAGTTTGAATCACACAAGCCAAGGAAACAGTTAACCTCCAATTACAGAATTTCTAAGGAAAAAAGAAACTATAATGAATGCAGGACCCTCAACCAGATACAGCCTTGTTGTATCTGTGGCATTTTGTACCATTCGCTTCATCAGATAACAGACAGTAAATCTTGGAAACCAGACACTGGAAAGTAATAATTAGCTCTCTGTGTTGTCCAGTGGCATTAAACAATTCTGTTGGGCTCACTCCACATATAAATTCAATCTGAAAAAGCTTCTTTTTTGCATGTAGCAACAACCAAGATCTGCGATGCTTTGGGGCACCATCCATTCATCTGGCCCTTATGTCTGTGGAGCTACTCCTTTGGTCTAGGGAGTCAGCAGCTGGCTAAATTTGCTCCAGTTCTTTGCAGAGATACAAAACACTTATCAAATCAAATCAATTTTATTTATAAAAAGCACATTTCCAGACTTGTTCAATGCACTTGTACAGCAATTATAAAACATAGACAAATATCACAATATTAATTAAAACCCCACATTTAAATATCTGATTCATGAATACTTAAAATCCTTCTAATTTCCTGGTAACCAATACCAACAATTTCCAGAACCCTATATGCACTCAGGGAAGGCCAGGCTGACTAAGTAAGTTTTCAACACGATCTTAAAGCTCTTGTTGGTCAGGCACTCCCTAACCCAATGAGGTAGAGAGTTCCACAGGGTAGGGGCCACAAAAGCGAAGGAATGGGCGCCTGATGTTTTAAGACAAACCTTGGGAACCTCTAACGATCCCTCTTCAGAGTGGAGAGAGCGGTGGGGATGGTAGGGACGCAGGAGATCTTGCAAGTAACGGGAAGTATTGGGAAGGATAAACCCTGACCACATTCCAGAAAGAATGACTCAGGAGATTTACGCATCAATGGAACTGCAGATATGTGATTGTTTTTAGTGCATTAGAAAAAAGGTGTCCACAGACATAAGGCCCAGATGAAGGAGCAGGACCCCTTAAATGTCACCTGTCTTGAGAGATGTGGCATGCAAAAAAAGGAAGAATTTGCAAACTGAATAAGCATGGACATAAATCCTATGTGATAAATCTGCGTATCTGAGCTACTATATGTATAAATATGAGATTTCACATTTATACACATATTAGACACATCATCACAGATTTGTACACATAGGCGCAGATATTCAAAAGAGTTGAGCCATGCGCAATAGGGTTGCGCCTGCACAAGTCCGAAATGTGCCATTCTGCGATATTTCAGCAGGAGGCAGTTGCGCCCCCCAAATCATACTGAGCAACAGCGCAATGATAATGAAGGCATGCGCAACCGAAGGGGGAGGAACCATGCATAAACTGCAATGCCCGATATTCAGCCGGGCTGTGCAGAGTTATGCAGGCGCAACCCCTACCTGCGCCTGTACAACTTTACGCCAAAAAAAGGATCAAGTCGAGGGCCACCCACAGGTGAGCTGCCGCATTGCAGGGTGCAACATAGCAGCTGTCACCTGTGGGTGGCCCTCCACTCGCCTCCGCAGTGCCCCCATGCCCCGATCGCAGGCTGAAGAGTGTCCCCCCAGCAGCCTGATCACGGGCATAATGTTATACTCCCCCATTAGCCCGATCGTGGCATAACTAACTGTCCCTCTACCTCCGCCAGTAGCCCGATCGCGGGCATAAGGTTATTCTCCCCAGTAGCCCGATCATGGGCATAAAGTTATACCCCAAAGTCCAAGATCCCTGGTGTTCCAGTGGACCGCGAGAAGCCAGATCACGGACGGCATCCCCAACCCCTTGCCTGCAATCCCTGGTGATCTAGTGGCCCCCACCCTCACGCCCCACAGCCCCACCACCACTCCCCGCCAGCCAGCGGGCGGTAGCATTCTTACCCGCCTGCCGCCCCCGCCGCTGACTGACAGTTGGCTGCATGCCCATTGGCCTTGCTCTGGAACCAATGGGCATGCAGCCCTACTGAGCTGTCAGTCGGCGAGCTGCAGGGAGGCAGGTAGGCGGTGGGTGCTGCCGCCTACCGCTGACGGGGAGCAGGGTGGTGGGGCTCCATGGTGGGTGGGGTGGGGCCACTAGATCACCAGGGATTGCAGATGGGGGGTTGAGCATGCCACCCACGATCTGGCTTCTCGCGGTCCACTGGACCACCAGGGATTTTGGACTTTGGGGGGGGTATAACTTTATGCCCATGATCAGGCTGCTCGGGGAGGAAGTACTATTATGCCCATGATTGGGCTGCAGGGGGGTCGGAGAACCACTATTATGCCCGCAATCGGGCTGCAGGGGGAGTCGGTCCCCGACGGCTGCTGCCTGGCAGGGCGCCAGGCGCAAGTCGTCGGGGATCGGTACACCTGCATGCTAATGGCAAGCAAATGGGGCCATAATCAGATGCAAATGGCTCCCTGTGCCTTGCATAGATTATGGCCCCATTTGCATGTCATCCTTTGAATATTGCAGGTGCTGTGCATAGCGCAATGGAACTTGCGCCACCACATCTCAATGCTCCACTCTGACCACTTGCGGTGGCGCAGTTCCACTGCTCCATGCACAGTGGGTGTGGCCAGGGGGTGATATTCAAAGAAGTTGCGCCATAGCGCAACTCCGTTGAATATCGCCCTGGCCACACCCCTGCGCAACTTTATGGAGCGGCGCAGGGGCTTGCGCCACACAATGGTGCAGTTTGAATATCTGGCCCATTGTAGTTATGTCACAGTCACTCAGGAACTCATTTAGAATGTCCGGCCTCAGTACCAGTACTAATCATATTCAAATGCAAATAACTTTAAAATGAAAAAACATAGCATGGTGCTGTGAGCATGAAAGTTATTCAGCACAAAATTATCTACAAAATCAGTGGTGTTTCATTTATAGATACCGTATATATTTATTTGTAATTAGCAAAAACAGCAGAAAATTCAATTTTTGTAACTTTTTTGACAAACAATTGTAAATACAGTGCTCCCTCACTACAGTGAACCCTGTTATAACAAAATCTCGGCTATTACAAATGGGGTGTGTGGCTCTCGACAGTAGACAGCTATCTAGGCTATGTACTTTTTTATTCTTTTACAGCTATTCCTGTTAAATGTCTCATCGCCAAATTCACTACTCACCTACTGTGCTCTTGCAAGAGAGGGATCTTACCTCTGTACTCCGGCTACCTCTATCTTCTATGGTGCAGGGTCTGCAAGAGAAGCCGTATGAGGAGAGACTAAAGGAGCTTAATATGTATACCCTTGAGGAAAGAAGGGAGGGGGGGACATGATAGAAATTTTTAAGTACCTCACTGGAATCAACAAAGTCCAAGAGGGTAGCATCTTTCAGAAAAAGAGACATGCAAGAACAAGGGGACACAATTTAAAGATGGGGAGGCGGTTCAGGGGCAATGTGAGGAAGTATTTTTTTACAGAGAGGGTAGTGGGCGCATGGAACAGCCTTCCTGAGGAGGCTGTGGGGTCTAAAACTGTGGGAGAATTCAAGAATGCATGGGACAGACATAAGGCAATTCTTGTGGGGGGTAGGAAGAAATAGGCTGTTGGTTAACTAGGATCTGTGGCCTATCCTGTAGGTAGGGAAACGGGCAGACTAGGTGGGCCAAGCGGTCCTTATCTGCTGTCAAAGTCTATGTTTCAATGTTTCTACCAATGTTTCCTCTCTCTCTCCAATCCCGTACCATTCTCTGCCTCTCATTACAGAACGCTGCTGCCTGTATGAGTCCATATGAGTGCTTGTAGCAGTTACATCGCCAGGACTCCCAGGACTCCTCTCATTCACAAGGTAGTAAACATTAGTAAAAATTAAATTAAATGAATAAATACAGTGCTGCAGTTTGTTTGTGAAGCAGGTAGAAAAGCAGGTGGCAGAGAAGCGACGAATGTTAGGGTACATCTGATCTCTTGCTTGTCAATCGCCTGCTCATATCAACAAAACAAAATGTAAAAGAATGACCAACAATGACTAAAGTCATACAACTGGCAAAAATGTGGGTCTGAATGTTTGCTTTGTAATGTGCATAGAAGCGGGTGTGGAAACCGGTTAGTGGAGCTTTTGGCTGAAGTCTTGGTGGTGATATGGGAGCAAGCTCAAGTATCAGCGGGACCATCAGTACTGCATATAATTTAATAGACATCATGTTAAACTTATTTGCAGACTTTTAAACATGTTTTATACCATACACAGACAGTATCTATGTGCAAGGTGAAGCAGGAACAGAGCTAAAAAACATATTGAGCATGTACTATTACTATCCCTGTATTTTCAGCATCCCTCGATATACCGGACACGGAGCTATAACGAACACATGTTATGGCTCCTAATCTGTTCGTTATAGCGAGGAAGCACTGTAACTTTAAAACAAAAAATAATAGCATAGTACTGTGAGCATAGAAGTTGTTCAGCACAGAAATATCTACAAAATGAGTGGTGTTTCATTTATAGATACCTTTTAGTCTTTTTTATAAGTAGCAAAAAACAGTAGAAAATGAAATTTGTTATCCACTTTTTCAACAAACAGAAGCAAATAACTTTAAAATGAAAAAGGTAGCATGGTACTGTGAGCATGCCATTTGTACAGCACAAAGTTTTCTACAAAATGAGTGGTGTTTCATTTAATAGCAACCATTACGCTAGGCAGACATTCACTAGGAAAGTTAACAAAAAGTCCCAAAAATTATCATCTGAAAAAAGATAAACAGTCAAATGCAAATGTCCCTGCACTGACAGAAAGCATCCCTATTGCATAAATGAAATATACAATGATGAGCTGTCAGAAAAATGATTTATCTACACTTGTGCTGTTTGACCTTGGACATCTCACTTATGGCTTACGCCACTTGTGTGGCTACCCGAGGTCAAACAGCACTTGTGTAGATAACTCATTTCTCTGACAGCTCACCATTGTATATCCCTTGTTTATATGTGTAGAAGAAGACAAAGAATCAGCATTTATATAGCACGTTTCATACACAGTGTATCCCAAAGCACTTTACAAGCAATGCTAGACTGGTAGTGAAGTGACTGAATGTGTGGTGGCGGCGGCCATATCACACATCATCACTCATACACAGCCTGGATAATTGCATGAACCAGTTTATGGGAAGGGGAATGTTGGCCAGGACATCAGGAATGTTCCCTACTCTTTGCGAAGAGTACCCTGGGTTCTTTTACTTCCACCTGGACACCACCAGGATGGGCAGAAGGGATCTCAGTTTAATGTCTCACACAAAGGACAGCACATCCCAGCAGTACAGCACCCCACAATACTGCACTCGGATGCCAGTGATTTTTAGGTGCAAGTCCAATCCTGGTGTGGGACAAGAACCCATGACCTTCTGGTCCAGAGGCAGATGTGCTACCAACTGAGCCATGCTGACACGCTAGGTGTAGTGAGCCCCTTCCCCTTTTTTTTGATTCATGTTATGCTTGTTCAGTTACATACAGTTCGACAAGGGCATCCCCTTACTCTGTAAGGCATTATGAATCTGAGATGTTACATTTTTAGACTTCACAAGCTTAATACAGACTTTTGCTGCATCAAAAGCACTCCAAAAATGTAGGCCTCTGTAACCGATATTTTATTTTATTCTTTGGTAATCATATAAGGCCAACTAGGCCTGTTTTCAGGGGTGACCTGGGAGTACTGATGTAGTTAAGTGACTTTCCCAGAGTCACACAGTATGCAAGTGGATGTTGTGAGAATCAAATTCAGGTCTTCCAGATGTACCAAGCTCATTACTCTAACCTCTAGGCCTTACTGCTAGCCAAATATGTTGCCATATTATTACATTGTCAAATATTACATAGTTAAATTTTGCTGATTAAAAAAATGGTTAAATGGCCTACATTCATCTTATTTGCATAAAGGGAAATTTGGGAAAAATAAATAAAACACACTGGTGGGAAGGGGGGTCGGTCCGGGAGGAGAAGCCCACACAACTTTTGGAGCCAGGACCCACAAAAGGTTAATCCGGCTCTGATCATGATTGTGCATGTCCCTAGTGTCATGAACCACTCCTGTTGTCGGGTTAAATAGAACTGATTTTTGTAACATTCCCCTTGAGAGCCAATGCTGGTAGCAACCCCTAGCTGATGGTCATGCACCTAGGAAAGTGTAACCCAGGGAAACTGTACTCAGTGGGAGGGGAGCAACTGGTGGCTACCAGGCAGGAGTGAGACCTAGGGGTGATCATGTCAGATGACCTCAAGGTCAGTAGACAATGTGAAAAGGTAGCACTAAAGGCAAGTGGTATCCTGGGATGCGTAAGGAGGGGCATCATGCGCAGAAGGCATGAAGTAATCATAATATATATAGAGCTTAATATGTATAGCCTCAAGGAAAGGAGGGAGAGGGGGGACATGATAGAAACGTTCAAGTACCTCAAGGGAATCAACAAAGTCCAAGAGGGTAGCATCTTTCAAAAAAAGAGGTGTGCAAGAACAAGAGGGCACAATTTGAAGATGGGGGCGGCTCAGAGGTAATTTAAGGAAGTATTTTTTCACAGAGAGGGTTGTGAATGCATGGAACGGCCTTCCGGAGGAGGTTGTGGAGTCAAAATCAGTGGTGGAATTCAAGCATGCATTGGACAGTCATAAGGCAATTCTAGGGGTTGGGGGTAGGAAGAAGTAGGCTGCTGGTTAACTAGGATCTGCAGCTTATCCAGTAGGTAGGGAAATGGGCAGACTGGGTGAGCCAAGTGGTCCTTATCTGCCTTCAAATTCTATGTTTCTATGTTTCTTTGACCCTGTATTGATCCCTGGTCAGGCCTCACCTGGAGTACTGTGTCCAATTCTGGAGGCCACACCTCAGAAAGGACATAGATAGGCTGGAGATGGTACAGAGAAGAACTTGAAAGATGGTGCCGGGCTTGCATCAGAAACTGTACGAGGCAAGACTGGATGACCTCAATTTATACTCCCTAGAACAATGCAGAAATCATGGGGACATGATAGAAACATTCAGATACCTTAAAGGCAACAACAGGGTGCACGTGCAGACCCTCTTTCAGGTAAAGGACTACAGCAGGACTCGACGGCATAACCTTCGACTTAAGGGAGGAAAGTTTAGAAGCAATATGAGGAAATTCTTCTTTACAGAGCGTGCTGTGGAACCATTGAATAGCCTGCTGGAGGGGGTGGTGGGAGCCAAAACAGTGGGGGAATTCAAGCGGACATGGGACAGACACTGTGGGACACACAAGCAGGCAGCTAAGTAGGGGGGAAGGAAGTCAAGGGCAGACTTAATGGATCTTACGGTCCCCATCTGCCAACAACTTCTATGTTGTTATGTTTCTATGATTCTGAAACCATAGTTACACAATGGAGGCTCTTGGGTGGATTTGTGGGGGCTTAAGTTGCCTAGAAAAATGGCCTTGGGCCATGAATCTGGTGGTGGTATACTTGAAAAGGGAAAGTTTTCATGTGGCTGAAGAAGTCTCAAACCGCGTTTCAAAGTCAAGAAAAAAATGGTGCTTCAATTTTCAGTTTGAATTGATTCCTGGAGTCATTTAGAGACTACCTTGGGAGATTGTGATGTATAGGAAATGTGCCCCTTCCCTAATTAGCATGGCTTTGAGCAATTGGCTGACACCGGTAAGCTCAGCCACTTAGATTATCTGCTACGTGCAGGCAGGCTGAGCTCTCTGAAGGAGCAAAGCTCATGTAGGAGACTGGGAGAAACTCCTTTTCTCCCTGTAAGTTCATTAACAGATAATATAAATTGAAGTCAGAGAGCCAGTCTTGAGAATTCAAAGGGAATATGATGATTGGCTATTGTATCCCTTAAAGCCTAATATAGGGTAACAATCCAGTTTCAGATTCCAGTAATTAAAAGTTTAACCCCACCCCAAAAGTGTGGGGCTTATCTTCTGCCTCCAGGGTCCTCCTGCTGTTCACTGCCACTAGGTCCAGGTCCGTGGCACCTCCTGACCCTCCTGCCAGCCCCTGCAAAGTGTTTCCTGCAGAAGCGGGGCCAGAGGAACAAAGATGCGAACCACTGTGCAGCCTTACCGCAAACGTGCGAGTTAGCAGTCCATGCAAGCGCTGTAACGCATTACTGTTTAAAAGCCTTTATTATGGCAAAACAGAGGTCCCCCCTGTGCTCTCGAACCCCAAATCAGCTAATCAGGGACCAGAGACATGAGGGAATGACCAAAGGGGCCCCAATAATAACTTGTTTAAAGTGCTTAAAATTGCATGTAACTTTGTGGCAGGCAGAAAGGTTCCCCTGACAACATCAGGACAGGCCAGACAAATCTGGAAGGAGAGGCAGGAAGCTTACTCAGTGACCAACATTACTTCTCAAGGAACTCTGAGTCTTCTATTGCCACCTATACATGCCAGGCACACCAGGAGCACGATTACACAAGTATTCCATGTGCCAAGGTGCCGCACAACTATGGCCCAGCGATCCTTTGCTCACCGGGCCCCTCTGTGGACAAATGGTCTACTACCTGACATTGCTGGAGCCACAACCCTTGGTTTCTTTAAGCACAGACTCTATCAGCACCTCACTGACAATAGTACCTGTAGGTGCCCCCGCTAGTCTGTGCCCATAGCTTTAGTCTGTCTCAGCACTTCCAAATCCTGGCCCACCAGGCTAAGTCTTTACCCAAGCACTTGCCACCCACCCCCCTATCCCTTGGCTGTTTTCTTTCTCTCTGCCCTCCCTATCCCAGCTTCCACCGCCCCTCCCTACCTCACCCTAACAGTCTGCCTCTGCCTCTCTCTCTCTCGCTCTCTCTTCTGCAGGACGCCGGCATACCATGTACAATACCTTAGCACAATTTGTGAACTGCTTGTCTTTGCAACCCATGCACTGTTGAATTTTTTTGTACTCTGTATAATTTACTGTAACTATACTGTGTCTTCCTGTGTTACTGTATCTGACGTAGAACCTCTTAATGAGCATCCACTCACAGTTGTCATCCAAGACTTCAATATATAAAAAATAAAAATAAAAGATGTGAAAGGTTTATTTACCAGGGACAATAAAAACAGGATAACTGTTTTCCATAATGCTTCAGGATAATAAAAATAAACAACAAAACAATATGATCAGGACCAACAATTGGTGGAACCAAGAACAAGGGGTTAACCCCTTTTAGTCCAAGTCCTATGTGCACTTGGCTGAGATGATGAAACCTGATGAACCAAGCTTGGGTTCTCCTACTGTATGTGTTGGCTGATCAGCAGCTGGGCATTGACCTGACCGAGCTCTTTTTACAAACAGGCCATAATGGGGCATCCCCTGGATGAACAGAACACAAAGAGAAACACTGCTAGCTGGAAAATGCAGAACCTGTCGACCCTTGGCAGCTCTAGGTAAGAAGCTGAAGACTTATGGTCAGCAGATGGTTCTCTGGACGATCCACAGCGATGACCTTTGGCAGGTCCTGGGCACCCAGGACACCATCTCAAGAAGAAGACTGCTAGCGGTGTGACCCTTTCATGGCCTCAACGGAGTGACATGGGCACATGCACACTTATGGCCAGCCGGCAAAATAAGAAAAGGGCATGCATGACGTTAACTGTGGTTCTTCACGCTTGAGCCAGGGCGTTTTCCTAAGCTGACTCACTACTGGATACCTCACTAGCAGCTCTCTACCACTTACCATTGTAGGACTAATGCTGGAACACTTGTGGCAGAACTTCGGAACAGGCTGACGTCACTGGAGGTGGGTCTGCTGCAGATGGCGGATGGGCTGGGGACCTCCATGGATCAGTGTCGGGCTCTGAAGAAGCTGGTCAGGGCAACAAAGGCAAAGTTGGATGTCAAGTACACAAGGATGTGATTTGATAAGGCAGTTCAGTAGCAAGCAAACAGTTCAGATTTTTAAACAGACAGTTTAGTTTTTGCAAAGGGAGCAGTGTCTAGGGGCGCTAGGCAGACAGCAGCACAGTCCAGTTTGGGGGGGGCCCAGAACACCTACACATAACTTTTTGGGCCACTTAGGCCATCAAGTCAGTGCTGTACCTTTACAGATCCTCTCTACTGTGGCTATCCCTGCAGAGCCAACCACCTTTGCTGACAATAAAACTCCCCCTATACTGGGGTCTGTGGGGCTTCCTGAACTAGTCCCACCTTGTTATGCCTTGTAATGAGGCATGACCGTGTAAAGGCCTTACTTAGCCCTGCCCTTTTACTGATATATATACAGGCCTACGCACCTGGCGTAAAATGATGCCAAAGGGGACCAAGTCCTTAAGCCCACTCCCCTTTTGTCCTCTCCTACTCCTCTCAGGGCTTTCTAGTCATGGCACCCCTCTTTCTTAGCCGGGGAACAAGCTGCTATTCAGCTCAAGACTGGCCTGTCCCTGGATACCTTCAACCCGCTCACAGCCTCCTTAATGATTGCCTATGAACTTAGCTTTGACCTCTGTATTAGCCAATGAGCAATGTACTGATTGCTCTCCAGCCTTAAGGGTATCCGCTCACAGCATGCTTAATTGACTGCCTATTGAAATTAATTTTGATTTCTGTATTTGTATTGTATAGTTTGCTCTCTTATTACTTCTATCATTACTTTCCTTGTATTGTTATGATTACACTCATGTGTAAACAATTATCATGTATGTATAAAGGTATGTATGTATGTATGCCATTCTTTTCTATGCCACCCCTGTGGCCCGGATCATGCCTGAAAACGGTCCCTTGAATCAGTGCACCTACCTGGTAATCAAAGTCATTAAAAAAATAAATACATAACCAAAATAATCAGATAAAAACAAAATACCTTGGAGCTTTGGTCACACCTGTGACCTTTTCTTGGCCTCGCTGGGCCCTCCGCCCAATACTCCTTAGTTGCCCACTCCTTGGGTTGGCGGTTCACCCCCGGAGCCCACTGTGCCCCCCCCTTAGGTTACTAGGGCACTGGCCCTTTAAGTCTTTTTTCTTGGGCACTCTGCCCCTTTAAATCCCCTTTTCTCTCCCCTTCCCACTCCCAGTGGCTGTGGTTTGGGTATAAGCAAAGATTAGGCACTTGGCCAACTCACCACAACAGCCCAGGTCCGCTACTCTGCTGGGGGGATGGAGAAGGTGACCGGGGAGCCACGCTCCCACCCAGCTGCTCCATACTGCTGCGTCTCCTGGCTGGCAGCAGAACCTTAGGTCTTGGGAATGCTTTCCACCCCAGACTAATTTCTGGTGGCATCACCTGGTCCGTTGGCCCTTTATTTTCCTCCTTTCCAATCAGGGCTCTGCTCGGGGAGCCATGTCCCACCCTACTGACACTGATGCTGCTGCCACTGCTATGTCCTGGATATGAGATGGAGGGGAGCGACACCGAGGGAGCCACAGACACCATGCATGTACTTTTTCTTTTTGTCCATGGTCCCCGCGTCCTCTACCCTCCTCACTATGCCGCTGACTGCCCCCTAAAGCCACTCCCTAGCCCTTTTGTAGGGTAGGGGAGGTCCTGGCATCTGGCCAGGAGATTGGGCAGCACAAGCCCCATGGGGAGGGTCTCCTGCCCCAACCCCCCCTTCAGCACTGAATGGCACAAAACTAGACAAAGGGACTGGGAAGAGTCGGTGAGACTGCTGGTGAGGGCAGGGGGAGGACCTAGTGAGGAGAGAGAGAGAGAAATTCACACATCGGGGAAAGGGTCCCCATTTCTTTGTGCCTCTAACTTCGGGGTAGTACAACTTATCCAGAAGCTGAGGCTGCTGGGAAATGTAGTTCCCTGCCCACCAATGAATGGAGCCTGCTATCTGCCTGGGGGGACTCTATAATAGGACATGCAATGCCGAAATGCCAGTCCCTACCTCTACAAGTCCCCCACCTGATTGTAAGGCATAGTATGGGCTATCAAGCCATGTGGGCATTTAAAATTAAAAATATATTGTTTGCTGGCGATATACTGTTAAAGTGGGGACATTGTATGGATAGCATTGCCAGCAACCATGTTTGGGACCCTGTGACCCTGCTGCCAGTCAATCAGAGCTTGTAGAAGCCCTTGGAGGACTGAGAGATGGCATGATACAATGTACTTAGCACCCAAATGAGGATCAATCAGGCATGTAATAACATGACAGGCAGCCCTATCAACCAATCAGAGGCTGCCATTCTTTTTTTTTTATTAGTTGTATAACCAGGAGTAGCACACTAAGCTGAAAGCTTTTTTTACAGGTGCGACCTGGGAGCACTGGGAAGTTAAGTGACTTGCTCAGGGTCACACAGTATGCAAGTGAAAGCTGTGGGATTCAAACCCAGGTCTGGTCTGCTGGATGTCACCAGATTTGCAGCTCAGAACCTTAAACCACTGCGCTATACTGCCTCCCCATTCGTCAGAGAAAGTCAGAAAGACAAACAAGATCTCCAGAAAGGAAGATGTAGAGAGGTCTGTTAGGTGTATGCACCACATACAAAGGCCTCAGGGGCAAAGTTTGGAAAAGCTTTACAGGTGAAGAGTAGACCGGCATTCTTCATCCCTTGAACCAGTGCTGCTGTTTCCTGCATTCTGCTTTTGTGGTGCACCACCAACTACCCCTGGTACCAGCATGGTGCAGTTGAAGGCTAGTCTCAGCAAACCTCCAGCTCCAGCCTGTTTGTGTCACATAGACCTTTCATCAAACTGTGAGTAAGCAGAGCTGTCCTGCAAAAGACTTGGGGAAACTCTTCAAAAGTTGTTATAGCCTGGGACAGTTAAAGTTCCCCTTTACATTTTAAAGTAAAGCTTGTTGTCTTCAACTTTTAAGTGCACCAATGCCGGTCATCCTGTGGCAACTACAGGCCTGCACCAGTCTGGGGTACCCCAGCGTAGGATTAGGGGGTCTGGTACCAGACAGGATAGGGGTCTGTATATTCCCAGTTGCATGCTGGTAGGAGATTGGGCATTGTTGTTCACTGCTCACTGTTTAATGTTTATGTTCAATACCTGTTGGGTATATTCTCACATTGTATTTATCTACCATTTAATTGAATGCCTAGTGTTCTGTGTATACCTGTTATGGGTATTCCCCCTCTATTCCTACCCCCTATTGTAAATAAAGCTATGGTTATTCTTTTGCCTTCCAATCTTGTGAGTGAGCATATTATTAGAGATCTCCTCAAATTACATGGTTGGTACTGAATTGCAAGGTAAAGTGCATTTCTGTGTGTAGGGTGCCAGGGAAGGGAGGCGGGTAGGTATAGCATCCCAGGGGGTTGTACCCAAATTACCAACTGGCCCACAAAACCTTACTCTGGGTGGAGGCACTACACTTATTGTGAAATAATTTGGAGACAAATTCCCAGACCATCTCGAACAGAGCCCAGGCCCCTCAACCTAATCTGTACACACAAGGCAGGGGTAGTAGCCTGCCGGTGCATGATGCCAAGGTTGCAGAAAAAGAAAAAGGAGACTGGTAGCCATTGTGGTGGATTAAAATTGCAGTACTAGAAGGCCTTGTTGGAAAACTGTTCTAAAAGTGAAATTTTTTGTACAATTGGTACAGCATGTGTTTCCCATCGAGCACAGTGTAATTTATGTAGAGAACAGTGACAGAGCTGATTGCATGATTGGCGACAGTGGTGAAGCCTATACCCACAGCAGTCATGAGTCCTTAGAGTGAATGCGTGGCTTTGAGTGGTCTGGCAGCCCATCCACTGCCAGGGAGGAAACTTTTACCAAGAGAGAGAAGCAGTCTTCCTGCTAGTGCAAATTCTGGAAATGCATATTGCATTAGCAGCATGTTGGAAACTTGAGAAATGTCTGGGAAATATCTCACAAGTTGTTGCATGGAAATGAGAAACAGGATTGTTTGCAGAGTAAACAAGTTTTCTAGGGTAGGGGACGAAAAACGCAGATTGCAAAAGTGTACAATGTGAGCATTGTAGAAAAATGCTCACACAGATAATGAGAATAAATAGGAGGAAGTGTAAAAGAGAAGGTAGAAGGCAAAAGGCAGGCAGGAGGATCGATTTATAGCAAATTGAGGAAAATGCAGTTTTCAGTAAAAGATTCAGTGAATGCTGGTAAAGCGCAAAATGGACTGAACAGGAAATGGAGTGGCCACCACAAACTGAATAACACTGTATGCAGGGGCCTGGTGAAGACATGGGGCCTGAATCCAGGTTGAATGTCACAACTCACCGGCGTATGTGAGCTACGACATTCAACACTACACCAGGGACCCTGTACCGCATTCCAAGAGTGGCAGGGTCCTGGCACTTGTGACATATGGGTTACATCATGCAGAGGCTAACGCCAAGAGCATGGCATAGGCACCCCACATGTCACAAGTCATGGCCCACTACTGGCAGCCCCCCAAAGCCCCCCACCCCGGACTACCATGGCACACACCAAGAGGCATGGGGGGGGCAGGACAGGGGACACAGAAATCTGGGGGAGCACTGGAGATCGGACCCCCGGGATCCCTGACTTTTGGGGGTGGGGGCAGTGACGTGCTTGTGGGGGCATGGGGAGCACATCAGCACTATTGCTGTGGTGCTGCGGAGTGGGCAGCTCCAAGTTGCTCTAACTTAGCTTCACCAGTGCAGCACCTGGAATCTCCACAGAGGGTTATGGCAGCCTCCTCTTGGAATAGAGCACTGTTGTTGCTGTAACCCACACTTGTGCCATGTTGTTGTGGGCTACGGTGTAGTGGATGGAGTAACCCATGGTTGGTGTAGCCCGCAGCCGACATGGCACATGTCGCCTCCTGGAATCGGGGCTGGGGTACCGCTTGGAGTAAGCCGCCAGACACGCCAAGGGGTTTGGCATATCTTGGCTTATGCCGGCATACGCTGACTTGGAATCAGCCCCACAGTGAGGAATTCAGCAGCAGTAGAAAGACACAAGAGATGCTGCCTGTGTAAATTCAGTTGCTATGAAGTTGTTTGCTCTAGTAAAAAGAAAAGAGTGAAAATTGGATTGATATGTGAGGCCAGAGTAAAGTGAAGCAAAATACTCTGAGACTGTTGAGTTACACAGGGTAGAGGGCGGTAATGCTTGCTGCCCCCCACCCCAAACTCAAAATAATATGCATCAGGGTGGCACAGCTGACCAGTTGCCATTGTGAGTGTGAAGTACAAGTACAGAGAAAATGTTTTGAAACTAATTTAATGTCAGATCACCAGGTATCACTAGCACTGTGTTTCATTTCAGGTTTAAATTAAACCATAATATGGCAAGTAAAGGGGTTCCCAAGAAAATGGTAATCTTCCCAGCATACGTAGTCACCTAGATCTGCACGAAAAAGGGGGCCTTGAGAAACTGGAGAAAGCTTACTTGGAATATGAGGCAGCAGATGACATTAGTCTACCAGGATGACCAGCAAACCTCTGCAGGTTCTGTGCTCATGGGGGAAGAGACAGCTTCAACATTAAGCACTGTAGGGTGTGTTGTGAAC
Source organism: Neoceratodus forsteri (assembly GCA_016271365.2). Classification (NCBI taxonomy): domain Eukaryota; kingdom Metazoa; phylum Chordata; order Ceratodontiformes; family Ceratodontidae; genus Neoceratodus; species Neoceratodus forsteri. The sequence goes on from CM028137.1 coordinate 520,392,920, forward strand.
ATCATAGACTGAGTCAGCACATGCTGGGGACCCATGGGGCTACTTGCTCAGTATCATTCAAAGCCAAGAAAGGGAAAGCTAAGGAAGTGCAGCAGTGCTGCTTTGGGCCTATAGCCAGCAGTTTAGACCCAGTGTTGCCCTGGAAGGATAAATCATGCGAAATACAGTTGGTCTGTGTTGGTAATTAGTACAACTTTGACTCAGAGGCACCGGGGACCAACTGGGATGCCATCACCTTGCTGCCCCCACCAAGCTCCTGGTTCGAGGAGAAAGAACTGTCAGGCACAGCAGACAGTGCCATACAAACAGAGGAGCCCCTGAACTTCATTCCAGTCAGAGATACTGCCAGTCAGCAGCCCTGCCAGACCTCTGATGCACCCTCCTTTGTGATGTCCTGGGAGTGTATATGGAAGAAGATGATTCAGTGGGATCCCCTATCTATGCTGTGTCCAGTTTATCAGAGGATAAGGAACCAGTAGAGACATCTTCAGTGATAATTGAAGAACAGTGATATGAATCTGAATCATCAGAAGAGGAAGATTCATTTACATTCCACCCCCACCTGTCCTCCTACTGCCACTGAACCTGTCCAGCCTGGGGAGTCTGAGCCATACAGTTGGAGGAAGAGGTTGCCTAACAAACAATATACTGGGATCAGGACGCATGGGACAAACATATCTGGCCACCTTCAGAGAGAGCAGGAAACAGATGGATCCCTAAATCAAGCACAGAGGAGTGAAGGGATGAGGCCAAGTTTGGGGAGAAGTTCCCATATCTTGTGAGGAAGGTCTGAAGCAAGAATGAGAATCAAAGGGGACAGTGGCTTATGGAACATGCCTGGGAAGGCTATACCTTCTGGGCTTATCTTGGCACTGAGGCAGCCCTGGTACAAGCCAAGCAAATCTTGAGAGACTGTGTGGAGACATGGAGGGTAGGAAAAACTCTGCAGAAGGATGCAATGATCTGCACGGACACCGAGGGCCACCAATCCATCCACACTCTATCAATGTGGCATCCTGATGGAGCTATTATCTATTATCTCCACACTGAATGGAATTCTTGAACAGACTCCTGTGCATCCCAGAAATGTCCTCTAAAAGGAGCCATGTGTACAAAGTTGCCATGTTGGCATAGCAATAGAATAGACTGTAAGCTGTGGTTGGAAGGCCACACTTTCTGCAGGGCATTGGCTGAAGAGGAGGATGACTTGTCACTGTGTTATCCCCTGATGCAAGTGGGATGTTCCTGAGTTCGTGAGGGGGATCGGGTCCATGAGGTCCGCAGTCCAACAGTTCCATCCAGAGGAGGACACACCAGGTGACGGTAATAGTGAAATCCAGTGGTCAGCCTGCACACTAGAACTGGTGGGCCAAGTTTTCATTGTCTTCCTGTTTCTGTTTCACCAGTTGACACAGATGGTTATACAGCCAAGGGGTATTGTGGATAGTATTCCATCCTGGTCCAATTGGACAATTGGCCTGGACACTTCCAGTGGACAGTGCACCCTTTCCAAGAACATTGGGACTTGTACCACATGTCATCCAGAGACTTTTTTTTCTGGTAAGTACCAGCCCGAAGGACCCCCAAAATGGACTTATAGGGTGTCCCTTTTCCCGTTTGTACTGTTTTTATAAAAAAAAACACAAAATAGAAAAATATTATAGCATTTTTATAAAAAAACAACTTTTTTACAAAAATGTTAGAGTCAAGTAGTATGTTTTTTTTGTGTTTTTACATGCTCTCTTGCAGGTGCAGCTGATGAAGAGGATATGAGGCTTCAACCATAGCATTCGAGGATGCTACAGGGCCTGTTTTACAATGTTTTAATGTTTTTTTTTAACATGCATAGCTTTGAATTAGTTTGCACAGGTTTTAAAAGTTAATGAATTGTTCTACTGCCAGGAAATGCATTTTTAAATGGTCAAAGATTTTACAGTACATAGTATCACTTGGGTTTCACTATGGTACAGTCACTACATCTGTGACATGTGTCTGAGGTCATTGTTTTGCAGTGAGTAATGCCAAGTTAGAGGTTTCACTAGGGGGTGCCCAGTGGTGGAGTTTGGTGAATTCTTGTTGGCTGTGGACAGGTACTGTTCCAGTGAGGACCTAGGATGGAGCCAGCATGGCCTATAAGAACCTGTGTCTGGTAGCCAGACATGCTAGCTGGTAACCAGTTATGCTACAGATGAGGGATCCCATAGTTAGTAGCCCACAGCCAGTATAGTTGGTGTTTCTCTTTATAGTCATGACTTCCATCTTCCATGTCCCCTGGGTGTCCTGCCTATGCTGATCAGGGATTAAATTGGGATTTCTGAGGAGATGGAACTCTAGTTCCTGGGAAAGGGCTCAAAGTGTACGTTGCATGTCATGTGTAGTGCAACAATATTAGTAACCCAAAAAAGCTTGTATTGTGACATCGTGTATCACATTTTATTTAAAACTACTAAAAGAAATACTGTAAAATTAAACTTTTTTAACTATTGAAAAACTATTTAATTAAAGTCATAAAGTAAAACTAAACATCTGCAACCACAAAAACAGAAAATAAATTACAAAAAAAGGTTTACCACAGTTTAACACAGATTAACTGTACCACATACAACTGTGAAAATAAACACTTACAACAAAAACAAATAACACTTTGCCATTGAAATTGGAGTCCAATGTATGTGCAGTGTGCAGTGAAGTGTCACTTGACATCTGACAGGACTTTCCAAATATGTTCATAGTTATGCTGAACATCCTTGTCCTTTCTAACTTTGCATGCAGTGTGATCTGCTGAGTGTCTAGAAACAAACCACTTCTTCACAAATGGTGTGAGGTCACATTGTTTTACTTGTGGACCAACCAGTGACAGGTACATCAGTGAGGTGCTTAACTGTGAGGCTAGTTCTCAGGGGTGTGCATGTATCATTCATCTCACTGAACCCCCTCTCACACTCAGCAGTGCTCACTGCAACTGTGTTGACAGCATGCACAATCTGTAGTAGGACGCACCTGGAAACAAGCTGTACTAACTTAGTGTGCCTTTCCTGGTCACAAATTACAAATAAATGACAACAAATAAAAAAATAATTATTTATGGTGCTGGCAGTATAGCCTAGAGGGTAGAGTGATGAGTTGTGAATGGCCATGGTACAACCAGTGAACATGGGTTTGATTCCCACAACCTCCACTTGTATGCTCTATGTGACTCTGAACAAGTCACTTAACTACACCAAGTCACTTAACCACACCAGTGCTCCCAGGTTTCCCCTGAAAACAAGCACTTGTGCCTAGTGGACTTTACCTGGTTACCAGAAAAAATACACAAATAAATAGAAAATATCTGCAGCTGCTTCAAGTTATAGTTACAAAATTAAAAACATACCAGCTGATTAGTTGCATACATATGCCATAGACAGCATGCATGGTTTGCAAGTTTATGATTTTTATTTGGGGGGGTTGCCATTCTAGGACCTGATTGTTAAGGTTGGTTGCTCCCACTGCTTAACTGCACTGTTCTTCTAGCTTATAGCCGCAGTGCAAGGAAAACTGTTTTTGGTCCCACAAAGTTAGTTTCAGCTACAGTTCATAAAACAATATTAGCATACCTATCAAATCTATTTTTAGGTACCTCCTATGCTGCACATTGTGAGTTTTCTTTTCTTTCTATTTTCTCAATCCTGACCCTTACCAGGTTTGCAATGTGCAAGGCAGCCATTTTGTTTCTGAATTAACCTAGTAATGCCCACCAGCCCTAGACACAAATGTCTCTCTTCAGGGGTGACTGGGGACACAGGAGAAGTTAAGTGACTTGCTCAGAGTCACACATTATGCACGTGGAGGTTGTGGGAATTAAATCCATGTCTGCTGGATGTACCAAGCTCATTCACAGCTCCCTACTCTAATCTCTGGGCTATACTGCAGCCCCCCCCCAAAAAAAAAAACAAAAAACACACACACATACACTTTAGAAAAAAAAACTAAACTGAAACATTTATAAAAACTCATCTGTTGGCAGAAGGATAACATTTACCCCAAATAAAACTGAAAGATGCTTGTCATCTTTTGTAGTGAAAAAATGAAGGATCAAAGTTTGGCCCAGTTTCATTGCACTGCTGCTTTAACTGCCTCTGATTTTCAAGGATGTCTATTTATCTGTCAGTCAGTCATCCTGTCTGTCTGCCTATCTGTTTTCATGATGCAGAGAAAATGTATCATTTGCAAAGATCTGACATTTTTAACAGTAGGAAAATCACATACAGCACCCGAGATGCTTATTCAGCAATAAAGCAGATAGTTTTTTGTTTTAATGGAGTTCACCACAACATAACCCAGACAGACCATCCTTGGGTAGCTGGTTCATTCCACTGGGGTGTCAAACAGACGAGGCATACTGATGAGTCCTGGTAGGACAAAACACGTGTCTATGTCATCTGTTAGCACCATTTGCAAACTGTGTTAGAGGCCTTTCGGCACCATGCAATTCTGCTTAAAGTTGAACCAGCGTAATATTCAGTGGCAATTTGCATATGCAGCCCATGATGATTTGCATTGTGTGGGCTTATGTGATTTTGTATTTTCTTGAACCTTGGCTTCCCAGCCAAATGCCTTTTAGGGTAACCATTGCCTCAGTGTTTGCGCACAGAGGTTCTTTGTCTTTTAAATATTTTTTTGTTTTAATGGGGTTCACCACAACATAACCCAGACAGACCGTCTTAGGGTAGCTGGTTCATTCCACTGGGGTGTCAAACAGATGAGGCATACTGATGAGTCCTGGTAGGACGAAATATGTGCCTATATCATCTGTTAGCACCCTTTGCAAACTGTGTGAGAGGCCTTTCGGCACCATGCAATTCTGCTTGAAGTTGAACCAGCATAATATTCTGTGGTGATTTGCATATGCAGCCCATGATGCTTTGCATTGTGTGGGCATGTGTGATTTTGTATTGACAGTATGTTGCTATAAACTATCATAGTCTTCTGTATTTAGTAATTTCACATGACATGACAGAATCAATCTATCTATCTATCTATCTATCTATCTATCTATCTATCTATCTATCTATCTATCTATCTATCTATCTATCTGTCTGTCAGTCGGACTATTTACCTCCCTACCAACCGACCTACAGGTTGACATCTTTTAATTCATAGTGTACTTTTAATTTTGGAGATCAGGAATTTGTGGTAAAGAAGATCTGAGCAGGCAGGAATGTGTGCACACATACACACACTTTACAAAATTACTGTAACTTAGTTTTTACTGAAGCATAAACTACCTTATAAACCTTGCATTGTGAATTAATTGGCAGACATTTACACAAACTCTGTATAGAAATTGTGTTATTATGAAAAACAACAATGAAAACCCCAGACTGGCACAGTTTTCAAAGGGTTTTAAGCAAGTTCCTTGTGTTCATATGTGCAACTAAAATAATTACTATAAAGTACCATATTTTTGCTGATCCTAAATATTCACTATATTAGCTGAGTGGCAAGTAACAGCAAATATTTCGGACCAGCGAACACTCAGGGCTTCACATACTGCTCAGCATCTCACATTTGGATCCTCGGCTTCAGTAGCATTTTACAATATTCGCTGCCCTCCTTCCTAACACTTGCTAGCGTCTGTGATATATTGTGAGTTAGTACAGAAGAGTCTCATACATGGTATGTAAGTTTAGTGGCCATCTTTTATTCTAGTCTGAGATAGTGGTGTTATATCACCGGACATACACAAAGAAAGGCTTACTGTGCATGACAGGAGCTTACATATATAATGGACTACAACACTCACATGTATAAACTGCAACTCTAATCAGCTTCCTACCATATATACCCATGTATATACTACCATACATATCCATGCATATACTACACTCCTCTGCCTTAGACAGAAACTTGTCTAAATACTTCAACAGTAATATTCCTAACTTCTGGGCTGAAGTAGACTGTTTGGTTCCCAGAAACAAGTTCAGGGGATTATTCTGCCCCTCGGGTAGAACTTGTCACTAACTAAGTAACAGTACAAGTAAGAGTTCAGTTACACAGAGGTACAAGTTCAGTACGTGACTTTACAGATCAAGTCTTTGTGGTGGTCTTCAGTGCCTCAGGGGATATCTGTGGGCTGGAATAACCACTGTTGATGGAACAGGAGATTCATTATTGTGCATCGACTCCGGTGGAACTTCACGGGTAGGAGCAAAGTCCTCTGTGTCACTGTCCTCAGATGGAGTGATGTCTTCTGCTGCCATTTGCTTAAACCTTGGAATGCAGCAGGTGATCCACATGTATGTGAACAAGTTGCTGTCCCACGTGAACTGCATAAGTCAAAGGACCATATGTTTCAATCGCCACCCCAGAAATCCAAGAACCTTTGGGATATCTACAGTGTTGAACCATCACCCTCTCCCCAGGATAAAAAATCCATACTGGCTTGGCAGACTTGTCATGACCCTTTTGCTGTTGTAGTTGATGCTTTGCAACAGTGTCGGCCAAGTCTGGCTTGAGCAATGACAAACGGGTACAAGGTTGACATTTTAGGAACAGTTCAGCAGGTGTTCGCTCTGTGACTGTGTGAGGAGTGTTTCTGTAAGCAAACAGAAAACGAGCCAGCCTTTTAGCAGTAGGTACTTGCCATTAATCAGGTTTATTCCAAGCTTTTCTGAATGTCTGTACAGCTCTTTCAGCTGCGCCATTTGATGCTGGATGGTAAGGAAGAGTCAAAATACGTCAGATGCCATTCTGCTTTAAGAACAGTTTAAAGACATGGGAAAAAAATTGGGGACCATTGTCCGACACTAACTCCTGTGGTAGTCCATAAGAGGTGAAAAGTTGTCTCAAAATGTCTGTAGTCTTTTCAGTAGTTGTGATGTGTGTGGGTAATACTTGCAGCCATTTGGAGTGGACATCAATTACTACCAAGAAGTGTTGTTTGTCCACCTCAGCATAGTCGACATGGATGCAGTCCCAAGGTGTGGTAGCCCAGGACCAAAGATTCAGGGGTGCAGTGCCATCTGTAACATATCATGCAGTAGCAGTCTGTGATGTACTTTTGCACACCCTTTGTATGTGACCCACTTTTCCACAGCTGCGGCATTTCTCGTGTCAAAAGCAACATGTGCTTTGATGGTGGTTACCTCCACATCGGTAACACAGTTTTGACTCTGTGGAAGTGCCCAGTGTTGCTGGCTTCCTAAATGTTTGGGGTAGCTGATGAGCATGTGATGGATCACTGTGTGGTGTGGCATGTCCTTTTTGTTCTAGGGTATGGGTAACCTTATGAACTTTACTTCTTTGGGGTTCAGAATGTCCCACCAGTGCTTGGGAGCCTTTCTGAGTGAGCTGAATAGCAATTGCAATGTCACAAGCTGTCTAAAAGTCTAGTTTCTTTTCTTGCCAAAGCCTTTTTCTGTAAGCTTCCCCTCTCAGACCGCAGACAAAGTGATCCCGGAGGGCATCATCCAGGGACTGGCCAAACTCACAAGTGCATGCTAGATGCTTTATTGTGATGATGTAGTCAGCAATAGGTTCCCCTTTCCCTTGGTTGCGCTGATAGAAGGTGTACCATTCAGCAATGAGAAGAGGCTGGGGTTTGAAATGCTTTGCAAGTGCATCAGTGACTTGCACATATGTCAGGGTCAGGAAGTCAGCTGGGGCAGTTAAATTCCGTAGAAGGGCATACGTCTGTGGTTGTAAGACTGCTAAGAAGACATCTACTTGTTCGTCTTCTGCTACTTTGTTTGCCTTAAGCCAGCATTGGGAACACTCTAGATATAAATCAAATGTTTCCTTACATTCATCAAATTCAGGTACTCTGCCAATTGTAGTCATGATGTCTGTGGCTACAGGTAGATGCTCAGTAGCTACATTGTCTACACACAAAACAGAAAGTGTCTTTTTCTGGCTTATTTTTCCCCTCAGTGTGTGATGCAGTTTCTGTGGTGTGCTTCAAGAGGCTTCTGCTTTGCTACTATCGTTAGTGTCTGAGGACATATAGCAGCCGAGATGAAGCAAAGGAATGTAAGGTTTCAGGTTTAAACCATAAAGCATGTGCCTCATGCAGACCTGCTATTAGCAGTGTTGTCTGTTTTTCAATACATCAAAGTAGCAAATAGCTCTTTAGGTTTCTGTTTTATTTTATTTTTTTGTTACTACTTTTTCTCCCTGGCCACCAGTCTGCTTAGCTCTACATTCAGGCATCCCCTCTGAGGAATGTATCTGGCCACCATCCCGAGAACTCCCCCGGCTCCACATTCAGGCCCGCAGCACACCCCCGTGGCTTGCCCCCCATGGTGGGGAGGTGGAGAGCCCCCCTCTCAAGCTCTCACACTAGACCAGGATCCAGTTAAGCCACGCACTCTTGGCACCGAGCTAGTCCTTCTGGGGATGGCCATCATGCTGCCGTGACTGGTGCCCATGTTTTCCATGTTCTCTCTCCCCATGATGTCTGCAGTGTGCAATGACACCAAGGGACATGAGCACACATGCTACCGCACGCACTCCTTCCCGGCGTCTGCTGTAACATGTCCCCCAAGTCTGACTGTGACCTGCCGTCACCCCCAGCCACTGCTAGAGGCCACTAGGACACCGGGACATCCCACTCCCCCTCCCCAGAGAAGGAGAGCAGTCCTATGGATACTCAATCCTTCTTCTTCCCTGTCAACCCCCGATGACCCAGGCTCATCCCCAAACTCGGGTCACCGGCGTGGTGTGAGGTGTGGCATCCAGCGCCTCAACCCTCAGTGCCACCGGGCTGGCTAGGTTTGTGTTTTATCTGTCTGTAGATAAATGTGTACCCAGAATTTTTCATCTAAGCAATTTATGGGGTTTTCAACAAGTAGCCAGAGAGAGAGACAGTTAAGCAGCCCGATGAACAGAATTCAGACGCAAGGAGCTGGAAGGATTTATTGGGCAATTTAAATTTAAAAGAAGACATGCATTAGTTTACATGACCCTTCAGTTGCACTTGTAGAAGTTCTGGTGTTGACTCTTGTCGCCAATGTTATGTATTGTGGGTCAGTACAGAAGAGACTTATACATGGTATGTCATTTTAGTGGCTATCTTTTATTCTACTCTGAGATAGTGGTTTTACATCACTGGACAAACACAAAGAAAGGCTTACTGTGCATGACAGGAACTTACATATATAATGGACTACAATACCCACATGTATAAACTACAACTCTAATCAGCTTCCTACCATATATACCCATGTATATACTACCATACATATCCATGCATATACTACAGCATCTTTTAGCTTCCCCTTGCTTCAAAACCGCATTATTTTAACAGTATTTTTTAAATTGTACAATATATCTTGAGTTTGGGGAACTTATTATTTACAGTTAGGATGATTTTGCTACTTTAGTTTTAGAGTTCCTTGTATCCTACCTGTGCACGTCACATTTCATTCATTCGCTCACTCACAGCGTCGAGAACTCTATCTTGCTGTCCTTACAGCTGCTAATTTCTTTCATCAATGAAAAAAAGTATAGCCCAGTAGATGTTTAAATCTTTTTTTTATTTTTTTGTATGCAAATTCCCCACCAAAAACAAAAAAAGTGAATGTATGCCAGCGATCCTGAGCATGGACGGTATCATGCCATGTGGTCTTCAGTCAGTGTGCCTTTGTCATCTATTAGTCATCCTGCATGTCTCCCTCAGTTTCCAAGGCACCTGTAAACAAAAACAAAAGCGAGAGTGAATGAATGAAAGTGTGATTAAAAACGTTCTTTTCTTAAAGAGATACTGCTGCTTACATGGATTAAGGCAGTTGTCATGCGCTGCGACGATACTGGACTGCTCGAACCCTCGTACACAGTCCTCTCTTCTGCCACACAGTTCACTGAATTTTGCTTTGAGCCATTGGTCATGTTTTCCTTTTAGATTTTGAAGCTTCAAATCAACCTTTATTTCCTCAGTGCCCTCCTTAATCTGGCCTGCCACCAGCCCTGCATACCAATTTGTGAACTGTTTCCTTATCATGTTCATAAAAATCTTATTGACTGATACATCCCAAGGTTGGAGAAGATCAGTACGGGCAGCGGGAATGAAAATAGGGATTAAATTACACTCTGCCAAAGTATCAAGGACAGTGGAGGTAGACAACCAGCACTTTTTGTTCTTTGAGGAGGCTGTGTAGTTCTTTAATGTGCTCCAAACAGGGGACCAGATCTCTGTGACTGTAGATGATAAAAGTTTCTTTGTTCGCCCAATGATTTATGGAGTGGCTGATACGCCAGTCAGGGGTACTTGTAGGCTGGGTGGCACGCATTAGATATACCCTTGTAAATAACCCGTGGGGGTAAAATTTCTCCTGAAAGAGTAACAGACAGAAGCACTGATATCTGCTTTTTATCTCCAGGTCCCGGTAGAGAAACTTGCTTGGAACCAGTTGCAGCCATGGTCCACTCAGACACAGGGACCATGGCAACACCTGTTTCATTGAGGTTTATAACAAGCTCTTTTGGTATCAATTCTTGGGTACAAGCTTGGGATATTCTGTGTAAAATCCCAGACTTCAGCACTGCAAAATTAGAAGGATTCTTCCTTCCAGTCTTAGTGCCTTTTCGCTTACTGTACCCTAGTCGTCACAACAATTTCCATGCCCACTTCAGAGTTAAGCTCAGTGCCACTGTTTTCCTGCAGGACTTGTGAACCATTGGCTCTGACAGTACCCAACGTGACTGCCTGCACCACTCTAGCATTAACCACAATGCCTTTGCCTCTCAGGCTATGCACAACTTTGTTTTAGCTGCTCCTCTACATCATTAAGGAGCATAGTCAGGTGACCTCAAGGTTTTCAGGGCAACACTGGGGCAACCTTGGTCTGATCAGGATTTTGCTGCAGAAGTAACAGATAATCAGCTTTAAACTTCCACACAGTGCTCTCAATTACAGTACCACCATACTTTGCATTGTAATGCTGCACCGCCGACATAACACCATTTTCGGCAGCACAGCGGCCAAGTTCAAAGTGTACTTCAGAGCTGTACTGCTGACATGTAGCTACACGCTTTCATTTTGTGGGTAGTATGCCTGCTGATTCTTGAGTAACAGCAGCTGCTACATGAGGCTGAACTCCAGAAGTGGATGCAATGGAGTCAGCATCTACATCAGCACATCAAGAGGGTATTAACGCTTTCATTTGCCTCCAGTCAGCCAGGTTAGAATAGACATTTTCATGGCAAAGAGATACAGTAAGTTACTGTAAATACAGGTGGAACAGAGCATTGTGAGATGACAAACAGTACTGCAATTTAACAGCTGGTCATCTGATCGCTAATTCAAAAGGGCATGAACACAGATGACCAGCTGATAGTGCAAAATAAAGGGATCGTGAATTTAAGGTACTATACAGTATATATAATATTTAAAAGATTTGTTCATGAATACAAATAATTATAATATTTAAATTATTTTAAATAACTCCAATTATAATATTAAGTGTTCATGTGTTTTCCCTCTTAAAATGTGAAATGCATTTTGTTTCAGTACAATGTGTCATAATGTTACAATATTGAAAGGCAATGTAGCAATATATGAGGGTATACCAAGCCTTCTGCAATGTAAAAGGTATTGCAGTTGGGACTGAAGCAGTTAACATACAAGTGCTAACTTAGTGTGATGATCTTCAAAGGCTAAAGATAACTCTTATCAGTTTAACTTCCTTGGTTTGTGTTTTTATAAGTCACCACTGTGATAAATTGTGCTTGTTGAACTTGGAATGGAATGCTGCCTTGAAGGATTCAACCCAGGGCCATATTACTTTTGCTGTTCATCTGCTGCATTAAGTTGGGGGGGAGCTGGCAGGCTGAGGAGGTGGAACAGCGTTCGGGAGCATTCCACCTCAATTTAACCTCTGATGCTGGTCATAGTTACAGACCAGTCTTGCAAGCTCCCTAGTAGGATATTGAAGGGGGAGCTGTTGAGCCTGAGGCCGTTGATGAGGACAGTAAGGTTTTCTGGTGGTAGTGAATACAATCCCAGTGTCCGCCCGAGTTACTTGCAGTGTTTAGTAAGTGTTTTAAAATGTGTTTAGAATAGTACTAGAACCCTTTGTTGTGTAATGGGTTTTGTAGTTAGTCACTCTGGCAGCACATGGTTAACTTTCAGTTCTAATCAGAAACCCCTGTCAGTCATCTGGACACAGGTTCCAAGTGGGAGAGGCTTAGCAGCATCATAAGCTACATAGAACATAGAAACATAGAAACATAGAAGTTGACGGCAGATAAGGACCGCAAGGCCCATCCAGTCTGCCCATTTCTTTTTCTACCTTATAAATGTGCCATCGGCCTTTGCTCTGTCAGTGACCTATCTATTCATAGTCATTTGTATTGCTCCCTTATGCCTATCCCATGCCTGTTTGAAGCCCTGCACTGTATTCATAGCCACCACTTCTTGTGGTAAGCTATTCCATGCATCTACCACCCTTTCTGTGAAAAAGAATTTCCTCACATTCCCCTTAATCGGCCTCCTCTAATCTCATGCTGTGTCCTCTTGTCCTGCAATTTTTCTTATATTTAAACATGTTAGACTCTTTCACCTTGTTTATGCCCTTAAGGTGTTTAAATGTCTCGATCATATCACCTCTCTCCCTCCTTTGCTCAAGGGTATACATATTGAGCTCCGTTAATCTGTCCTCATATGTCTTCTGATGCAGTCCCTGCACCATTTTGGTTGCCCTTCTCTGGACTGCCTCAATTTGGTTAATGTCCTTGTGAAGGTGTGGCCTCCAATACTGCACGCAGTACTCCAGATGGGGCCTAACCAATGTCTTGTACAGAGGGATTATTACCTCCCTCTTACGACTTGTGATACCCTACTAATACACCTAACACCCCCTAGCCTTACCTACTGCTTTAGAGGTCTGCTTGGATGATTTTAGGTCATCAGTGATGATGATGCCCAAGTCTCTTTCTTCCTTTGTGACTGCTAGCAACTCCTCCCAGCCTATAAGTGGCTTCAGGGTTTCTCTTCCCTATGTGCATGATTTTGCACTTCTTTGCATTAAATCCCAGTTGCCACTCTTCTGACCATTTTGCTAGTTTATCCAGATCTCTTCTCATTCTGCCCACCCCATCTGGATCATCTACTCTGTTGCAGATCTTGGTGTCATCTGCAAACAGACAAGCCTTACCCTCTAGTCCATCTGAGGTCACTAATGAAGATGTTGAATAGGACTGGCCCCAGGACTGATCCCTGAGGTACCCCACTTGTGCCTTGCATCTCTTCTGACTGTATACCATTTACCACCACTCTCTGTTTTCTGCCAGTCAACCAGTTTGCCACCCAGTTGACCAACTTCTGACCCACCCGAGCCTACCTAGCTTATTTATCAATCTTCTATGTGGAACAGTGTCAAAAGCTTTGCTGAAGTCAAGGTAGGCGACATCAACTGCTCCCCTTGGTCCACCACTCTGGTTACCCAGTCAAAGAAATCTATGAGATTAGTTTGACAGGACCTTCCTTTTGTAAACCCATGCTGTCTTGGATCCTGTGCCCCTATGGATTCCAGGTGTTGCACTATCCTTTCCTTAAGGAGTGCCTCCATAATCTTGCCCACTACTGAGGTAAGACTGACTGGTCTGTAGTTCCCCGCCTCCTCCTGCTACCACTCTTGTGGAGCGGATCACATGAAACCCTTCTCCAGTCTTCTGGGACCTCTCCTGTGCTCAGAGACTCACTAAACAATTCTGCTAATGGCTCTGCTAGTTCCTCCTTTAGCTCCTTCAGTACCCTGGGATGTATGCCATCAGGTCCCATTGCCTTATCCACCCTGAGCTTAGCAAGCTCTTGTAGGACCCTTTCTTTTGTGAAGGGAGTAGTGCTCACCTCCCTCCCCCCTGTGTCCATGATGCTGAGCTGTGGGCCCTGCCCTACCTTCTCTTCAGTAAATACTGAGCAAAAGTATCTATTTAGGATAGATGCCTTTACAGGGTCCTCCTCCTCACATGCTCCCTTTTCTCCATTAAGCTTAGCAATACCCTCTGGACTTTCTCCTTTCACTAATGTATCTATAGAAAGTCTTGTCACCTTCTTTACTGTTCGTGCTAGTGTTTCCTCAGTTTGGGACTTTGCCTGCCTTACTGCCTTACCTGCTTCCTTAGGGCAGTTTGGTATGCCTCCCTATCTTCATCCCGCTGTGTTCCCTTATATTTTCTGAAGGCCAGCCTTTTGGCTCTGACCTTTTCTGCTACTGTATTTGAGAACCAAAGTGGTTTCCTTCTTCTTTTGCACTTCCTTTTCTGTCTAACACAATGGGATGTTGCTTCAAGTATTGTATCCTTAATGCTTGCCCACTTTGCCTGTACCTCCTCACCTGTGTTTCTTTTGCCAGGGCTAGCTTATACTCTGTTGGCCATCTTATCAAAGTCAGCTCCTCTGAAGTCCCATATTTTTGCCTTGGAATGGGATGATTTAGATGTAGTAGCCAAATTGAACCATACCATGTGATGGTCACTGGACCTCAGGTGACCTTCTACCTGGAGATCTGTGATCCCTTCTTTGTTAGTCAGTACTAGATCTAGGATAGCCCTGTCTCTTGTGGGTTGCTGTACCAGTTGTTTGAGGCCCTCCCCTGCAGGAATCCACTATGAGTCTAGTTCTGGCAGATGTTCCTGCTGGTATTGACCAATCTATATCTGGCATGTTGAAGTCTCCCATTATCAGAACCTCCCTTTAGCTGTCATGTTTTGTATATCTTCTAACAGTAATGTGTCTATGTCCTCCCCTCTGGTCTGGGGCCTGTAGACAACCCCAGTTCTTATGGCTGTCCCATTTCCTGTTTCCAGGGTGACCACAGTTCTTCTGGCTCCTTATGTGTATTCTGAATTTCTGTAGCTTTGATATTTTCATTAACATACAGGGCCACTCCTCCCCTTTGCACCTCGGTCTCTTCTGAACAATACATAGCCAGGTACTGAAGTCTCCAAGTGTGGTTACTGGTAAATCACGTCTCACTAATTGCTACTATGTCCAGTTTAGCCTCTGACATTATTGCCTGCAGGTCTGGGATCTTATTTCCCAGGCTGTGAGCATTTGTGTACATGATTTTCCATTGGCCAGATTTTGGTGTGTTAGTTGTTGGGTGAAGTTGGCATTACCCTGTGCATCGTATGGGAGACAAACCTTTTTCTTACCTGGTGATGCAAATGAATGGCAAACACGCTGAATTCCTGTTTGACCACTAGCTGAGGGGAGGGTGTTCTTCCATTCGACGATGGGTGCTGCACCCTCTCTCCCATTTGCTAGTTTAAATATTCTGCAAAGACGCCAAACTTCTGCCCCAATGCACTGACTCCTCTTTAGTCAGATGCAGTCCATCAAATTTAAAGAACTTTCGCTCCCAGAACTGTTGCCAGTTCCCTACAAATCTGTGTCCTTTTTCCTGGCACCAGTCCTTGAGCCACGTGTTTAGCTCCCCTATCTCTCCTTCTCTGACCTTCCGTCCATCTGTTCCCTTCTCCCAGACTGGCAGGATCTCAGAGAAGGAGATGCCGGACGAAATAGATGATAGTTTGTCACCCAGCTTAGTCAGGTGTTCCTTGGTCTCCACAACTGACCGGCTGGCGAGATCATTAGTCCCTATGTGTACTAGGACATCAATGTTTTCTCCTGCTAGAATGACATGTTGCAGTGGGTGTCAGTTGTTTACTCAAAACTTTGAGTCAGTTTGACTGAAGAGAGTCTCAGGAGAGATATCACTTCTCCCCTGTCCTGTTTCAATCCTTAGTTCAGTCCTGGAGTAGCAGAGTGCTAGTGGGGGCCTTATCCTGTGGCATACCTCAGCGTGGACTGAAGGACTTTTCTGGCATCTGGTCATGGGGACCATGAGTAAAATATGGGAAACCTTCCTGAACTGTGAGAGCCTTTTCTTTGTGATACTTCCTAGAACTAATGGCCCCAGAGGGAATGCTTGTGGGGGTTTGGAAGGACTAAACTTCAATTTGTTTGACAGGATTTTTGAAAGATAACAGTTCGAGTTGTGTCCTCATGGCACAGCTTCTATAGTGGATGGAGCAGATCATCCTGACTAGAAAATGGGACACTACCTCTCTGACCAGAAGATGGGTAGTGGCTCATGTACTACAAAGTATTGTACATGTCACAGAATGTGAGTTTTCAGTAAAGGACGCTATCCTTAAAGCATTGCAGCTTCTGACAAGAAAGTCAAATGTGTTTGCAATTATGGACACTAGCTGTCCCCAAAGAGTATTGTGTCTGTAAGGAGAAAAAGTAAAGTGTGTTTCAATAAAAGATACTATCTGCCTTGAAGCGTTTCTGCCTGAAAGAAGAAAATGTGAATTTGGAACCCAAAGTGGTTCGAATCCTGTGAAGACATGCACTGTCCTTGCTCCAATCCCAAAAGAGGGTGGACAAAGAGTCTTTTACTTGATTACTACTTCAGGGATTCACTTAGACTTTGTGTACAGTATAATGGACTTTGTACCCTTTGTACCTTCTGCACCGCAGCTCCCCAGTGGGGCAAAAATGTTTGTTTAGATAGAATGGCATGGTAAAATTTTGTTCATATTTCATAAGAACAGGAAACTCAGTTGAGCAAAGTTAAATTATAATGAGTTCCTTTTTACAATGACTACAGTTCCCTAAAATTTAAACACAATAAAATATTTCAAAAGATACTTTCACCAAACATATTGCACATTTTAACGTTATCATGTTGAAACCTACGGTTTGATACTAGCTAAAGGAGAAGATATTCCTTTGATAGTACTGGGTTTACTAGTTCCCCACCATGATTGCACATGTCCTCAGTGTCATGGCCCACTCTAATCCATGGGATAAATATAAATGCTTTATCTAACCCTCAAGAGCCAACACTGGTATCAACCCCTAGCCAAGGGAAGGGGGTGGGGAGTCAGCAGCAGGGTAGGCTGTCTCTGAGACCTACTTGCATAGTATACAGTATTTTTTCAGTTTTCAAGATAACTAACTCCCCACAAACAGAGCACTCAGCAGTTTCTGAAAAGTAAACAAAACCCATCCTGTACCCAGTGGAGAAGTACGAACCTAACCACCACTCCAGAATCCCTCAAATAAACCACTATGGTTCTCAAAAGAGGTGGCAGGGAAGGTTAGGGAGAAAAAGGTAGCATTCAGGAAGCATAAGGAAACACAGAAGGAGCAGGACAGAGAAGTGTACCAGTTAAAGCAGAAGGAAGCAGGGAAGCAGTCAGAATAGCAAAGGCCCAAACTAAGGAAAAGATAGCCAACTCAGTTAAGATGGGGATGAAACCTTTTACAGGTACATTAGGGAGAGGAGAAAGACCAAGGGAGGCATACTGAGGCTTAATAAATGGAAGAGGGGTGGGCAGAGGGTGACAGAGAAAAAGCAGGGATACTGAATGAATGCTTCTGCTCAGTATCCACAATAGAAGAACTCTGGATGGGGGGGTCAATACTAGTCCATCTACAGAAGAAAGGGTGCAGAAAGAACTTCTAAAACCAAATGTGGACAAAGCAATGGGGCCTGATGGGATTCACTCCAGAAGTCTAAAAGAAATAAGGGGAGAACTAGTGACACCACTGACTATCCTTTTTAACAAATCATGGGAGGATGATATGGTACCTGAGGACTGGAAGAGGGTGGATGTGATTCCTCTTCACAAAAGTGGGAGCAAGACAGAGGCAGGAAACTACAGACCTGTTAGTTTGACCTCAGTGGTATGGAAAATGATGGAATAACTTCTGAAGGAAAGAATTGTTTTGTACCTAGAGGCCAGTGGGGCACAGGACCCAAGGCAGCATGGATTCATGTTGGGAAGGTCATGCCAAATAAATCTAATTGATTTATTTGACTGGGTGACCAAAGTACTAGACCGGGGAGGGGCTGTGGACATGGCCTACCTAGACTTTAGCAAGGCATTTGACACAGTCCCACACAAAAGACTAACAAACAAGTTAGCCAGCCTGGGAGTGGGTCCCAGGATTCTAGCCTGGGTAAATCATGGGCTGGACAACAAGGTGCAGAAGGTAATAGTAAATGGAGTCCACTCCCAAGAAAGGGGGGTTACTAGTGGGGTACCGCAGGGTTCAGTACTGTGACCGGTCCTCTTTAATGTCTTTATAGGTGAGATTGCAGAGGGACTGGAAGGGAAAGTACGCCTCTTTGCAGATGACACAAAGATCTGCAACAGGGCTGATACAGAAGGGGGGTGGAAAGGATGAGAAGGGAATGGGCAAGGTTGGAGGAATTATCAACAGTATGGCAGCTTAGATTCATTGCAAAGAAGTGCAAAGTAATGCACCTGGGAATCAAAAACCCAGAGGAAGAGTATACAGTATGAGGGAGGTACTAACAACAACAAAAATGGAAAGGGACCTGGTGGTAGTTATATCAGATGACCTAAAGGTAGGCAAGCAATGTGAGAAGGCAGTAAGGAGGGCTGGGGGGATACTGGGATGCATAGAGAGAGGCATCACCAGTGGAAAACAGGAAGTTGTTATCCCTCTATATAGACAGTTGGTGAGACCCCATCTGGAATACTGTGTGCAGTTCTGGAGACCCCATCTCCACAAGGACATAGACAGAATAGAGGTAGTAAAGAGGAGGGCGACTAAAATGGTGCAGGGTCTACACCAGAAGCCATACAAAGAGAGAATAAAGGAGCTTAATATGTATACCCTCAAGGAAAGGAGGGACAGGGGGACATGTTTGAAACATTTAAGTACCTCAAGGGAATCAACAAAGCCCAAGAAGGTAGCATCTTTTTTTAGAAAAAGAGATGTGCAAGAACAAGGGGGCACAATTTGAAGGAAGAGGATGGATGACTCAGGGGCAATGTGAGGAAGTAGTTTTTTTCAGAGGGTAGTGGATGCATTGAATGGCCTTCCTAAGGAGATAGTGGAGTCCAAAACAGTGGGGGAATTCAAGAATGCATGGAACAGACATAAAGCAATTCTAGTGGGAAGTAGGAGGAAGTAGGCTGTTGGTTAACTAGGATCTGAAGCTTATCCAATGGGTAGGGAAATAAGCAGACTGGGTGGGCCAAGGGGTCCTTATCTGCCGTCAGTCTGTGTTTCTATGTTTTGAAAGGCATATAATGCCGAGTGTAATTTCTTGTCTGTTTTCATTTTCATTTGAACACACTCTGCTGGTTTATGCTACAGCACTGACAGTGCACATTAAAACAAACTGTGGTCAGAGCCACAGTGGCGGCTAACACCTAGTTCCTCCGGATGACCTTTCAACACTGGTCCACACCTTCATCACCTCCCGCCTTGACTACTGCAATGCCCTCTACCTAGGGCTTCCTGGGGTTGATATCCACCACTTGCAGCTAGTGCAGAACATGGCAGCGAGGCTATTGACTGGTACTTCTTGGACCAGTCATATTACGCCTGTGGTGCGCAGACTGCACTGGCTGCCTGTTCAGTGGCAGATAACCTTTAAGGTTGGTCTTCTGTCTTTTAAAGCCCTACACAAACTGGGACCCAGCTACCTGCAAGATCTCTTGACTCCCTACCGCACCCTCCACACTCTCCAATCCATCGATGAGAGATTGCTAGATATTCCCAGGGAATGTTTGTAGACATCTGGTGCTCATGCATTTTCCTTTTTGGCCCCTACCCTGTGGAATTCTTTACCTCATTGGTTGAGAGAATACCTGACCATCGAGAGATTTAAGTCAGAATTTAAGACTTATCTTTTTCAGATGGCCTTCCCAGATGATTTCAATTAATTTATATATCTGTAATTTTATCAATTTATATGTTTTATGATTCACTTGTAAAGTGCCTTGGTTTCAAGAAAGGTGCTATATAAATAAAGTTTACTTTGCTTTGCTAATATATTAACTTATTTATGCATGTATTTAAAATGTTTTACCAGGCTAGACAAACTGAGCTGGTAGCAGCTCATTTTCAGGTGTATCCTGGGGAAGGGGAAAGGTGAAAAGATAACAGATACAAAAATACAGAATATAATACATAGTGATGTAATAAGTATAACAAAAATAAACAGCACAATTATGCCTAAGAATTGACCAACAAAATAAGTTACCAAGTAATAAGATGCAGAACAGACCAAAGAACAATTAAATAGTTATCAGCTTAACAAAACAAAAACTAAGGAAAGAAATGATAGACCAGGGAGGGGCTGTGGACATGGCCTACCTAGACTTTAGCAAGGCATTTGACACAGTCACACACAAAAGATTAATAATCAAATTATCCAGCCTGGGAGTGGGTCCTAGGGTGGTAGCCTGGGTAAAACATTGGCTGGACAACAGGACACAGAATGTAACTGTAAATGGAGTCCACTCTGAAGAAAGAGGGGTTACTAGTGAGGTACCGCAGGGTTCATTACAGGGTCCAGTCCTTTTTAATGTCTTTATAAGTGACATTGCAGAGGGACTGAAAGGAAAAGTATGCCTCTTTGCAGATGATACAAAGATCTGCAACAGGCATGACACACAAGGAGGAGTGGAAAGGATGAGAAGGGACTTGGCAAGGTTGGAGGAATGGTTAGAAGTTTGGCAGCTTTGATTCAATGCAAAGAAGTGCAAAATAATGCACCTGGGAAACAAAAACTCAGGGGAAGATACATAATGGGCGGGGGTAGTAACAACAACAAAAATGGAAAGGGACCGGGGGGTAATCATATCAAATGACCTTAAGGTTAGCAAGCAATGTGAGAAGGCAGTAGGGAGGGTTGGGGATACTGGGATATATAGGGAGAGGCATCACCAGCAGAAAATAGGAAGTTGTTATCCATCTAGACAGACAATTGGTGAGACCCCATCTGGGGTACTGCATCCAGTTCTGGAGACTCCATCTCCGCAAGGACATAGACAAGATGGAGGCAGTCCAGAGGAGGGCAACTAAAATGGTGCAGGGTCTGCAAGAGAAGCCATATGAGGAGAGAGACCAAAGGACCTTAATATGTATACCTTGAGGAGGGGGGGACATGATAGAAACTTTTAAGTACCTCAGTGGAATCAACAAAGTCCAAGAGGGTAGCATCCTTCAGAAAAAGAGATGTGCAAGAACAAGGGGACACAATTTGAAGATAGAGGAGGGACAGCTCAGGGGCAATGTATGAAAGCATTTTTTCACAGAGAGGGTGGTGGACATATGGAACAGCCTTCCTGAGGAGGCTGTGGGGTCTAAAACTGTTAGAGAATTGAAGAATGCATGGGACAGACATAAGACAATTCTTGTGGGGGGTAGGAAGAAATAGGCTGTTGGGTAACTAGGATCTGCAGCTTATCGTGCAGGTAGGGAAATGGGCAGACTAGGTGGGCCAAGCAGTCCTTATCTGCCATTAAAGTCTATGTTTCTATGATACTGTGTAAGAGATGCATAATTAATATGTGACTTTGTTGTATTATTGTGATGTAAATGTCTCACATTTATACCACAATAGCAGGGTATTAAACAGCTGGTATTGCATCACACTTTGGTATGTGAACCATCTGCTCATGCCATCAATTTTTTACTTTTTGATCACAAAAAAATGCTATGCATTTCATGACCCTCACCCTCCCATCTCAGCCCTACCACTCTCCCCACCCATGTCCCCACAGACACTCAACCACAAGTAGTTAACTTTCTCCAGTGACCTGCAGGGTGCTGCCGATAGTATACTAACAATCTCAGCACCATGGCCCCAAATGCCAGCATTTGTTTCTAGTATCACTTTGCAGTATCGCAAGTGATTGCAGGCATTTGGGCTGCAGTGGTGAGACTATTAGCTAAGTATTGGCAGCACCCTGCAGATCACTGGAGAACAGTTAACTACTTGCGGGTGAGTGTCTTGGGAACATACGTGGGGAGAGTTGAGGGGCTGAGATGGGTGGGGGAGGGTTTTGGCATACATGGGATCGGGGCTTTGGCAGGGAATGAATGGTGAGGATGATGGTATTAAGATGGGTTGGGGAGGGTTTCACAGTACATGGGATCAGGGCTATTATGAGCTGGCATACCTCTGAACCTTTTGTCACTGACATGAGTGACACAGGCCCTCAAAGTGAGGGGCACTGAACACATCCTTAAATATGAAGGTAAACGCTCAGAACACTGTGAAAAATCATTGCAGGTACTTGTATGAAGTTTATTTTTTATTCAGCATCTTAGAATATTTTGAAATTGTGCCCTAAAGCCTGAATTTGTGTGGGAAGTACATTTTCTGTGAGGGAGAGTTGAAGGACAAAGCAATTCTGAGGAATAATAATAATAATAAAATGTATTTATATAGCGCAATTCAGCATATATTAAGGTGCTGTACTAAAAGAGAAAAACATATACAAAACAATAAAATATCAGAAAAATACATCAATAAGGTAAAATATCACAGTATTTAACTATTGTCCCCAAAAGCACAGCTAAACAAATGTATTTTTAAAGCCGTCTTAAAGTTCTCCAAGGTCAGGCACTCTCTAATCTGACTGAGGTAGATAATTCCACAGGATCGGGGCTGCGTGCAAAAATGCTCTATCACCAGAAGTTTTCAGTTGAATCCCGGGAACCTCTAACAGTCCCTCGTTGGCTGAGCAGAGAGGTGGGAGGGGGCAGTAAGGAACCAGGAGCTCTTGCAGGTAGATATGACCCAGTCCGTGTAGGGTCTTATAGGTCAGTAAACCGACCTTGAAGGTGATCTGCCACTGAACAGGCAGCCAGTGCACTTCGCACAGCACAGGGTTGATATGACTAGCCCAGGAAACCTCTGCTAATAACCTGGCCGCAGCGTTCATAGCAGAATAAAATGAGGGACATCCCTCATAATCAGGGACAGTTGAGAGGTACTTCAGCTGGTGCTTCATTTGGTGGGGTACCTGAAAGCAGTCTGCATCTCCCTGAAAGATAAGTAAGAGTGAGTGAGTGCGTGTGTGTTGGGGTTATTGAAACAGATGAAGCAAAGACAGAAATAATTTTAATAAAGGATTTTATTCAGGTTAAGATATTTTTTTTTAAATCGTATGTATATACACTTTAGTATTTTTAATTTTGCTAATTAAATTATGGCAAGTGCTACACATTTGCACAATGGATTAGCCCTTTCATGTGCAAAACTGCTAATCAGTTTTTGCAGCTTATTTAATACCCTGCAATTGTAGAAAAACAAAACCATTTACATCGAGGTAATGCAGTGAACAGTGGTTGTGGTTCTGGACATACACAACTTCTTGAAAATACACACAACACAAACACATACTGTTAAAACAATTGTGCACACAGAAAGGGTGTGAGTGTGATTAGCAGGACTAAGCAGCTAAGCTGCAATATTTCATTTTCAGTGGGGTCCTGCTTTACACATTTTTACAGAGTATTTAGTAGAGTTAGCACAGCTGAAATGCAAAATCTCATTTTTACTGGTGCCCTGCTTTTATACATTTTTACAATGTAGTTACCCCGTATAGGTCAGTAAACTGCAGTATCTCATTTCACTGAGGTCCTGATTGAACCCATTGTTACAATGTATTTCTACAACAGTGATCAACTGAGATGCAGTATCATATTCAGAGGGATCTTGCTTATGGTGAATACAGGTAGTTATTTACACAATTTGTCATTTCAGTAGAAGATGGGGATTTTTGTTTTTTTGATTTAGTTATTTAACCAGGAGTAGCACACTAAGCTGAAAGCTTTTTTACAGGTGCGACCTGGGAGCATAGGGAAGTTAAGTGACTTGCTCAGGGTCACTCAGTATGCAAGTGGAAGCTGTGGGATTCAAACCCAGGTCTGGTCTGCTGGATGTCACCAGATTTGGAGCTCAGAGCCTTAAACCACTGCACTATACTGCAGTATTTATGTTGTCAGCATGGAAATATGGAGCTGGTGAGGTGCTGACATCATGGAGAGCATCCTAATGTTGTTTACAATTTATTGACCCAGGACAGCTCAAATGAGTTGCAACATTTCATTTTCAGTGGAATCCTGAATCTGCCTGCAGTGTGAAGTACAATAGCCCCAATCCAGAACTCTGGAGCACAGTCGACAACAATGTCAGTTTAGCACCGAACATTGACTGCAAATACTGTACAATCACAATGCAAAATTAAATAAATTATTACAGATCAGTGTTTACTGATACTGTATGTTCTCTAGTCTGCTATAGAAAGGCTTGACTCCCTCATCAGAAATCCTGCTTATACATACTGTGAGCCAGATATTCAAAACTTTGCCCCAGGGCTAAATTAGCACTGCCCAGAGTGCAAACATTGCCCAGACCAAATAGCTCGCCATATTCAAAAGGAATAGACCGGTGCTAATCCTGCTGAATATAGCTAAGGAAGCCCAGCAAACCAGGCTGGGAGTGCAGGACAAAAATAGTCTGGGAATAAGACAGCACTGAATATAGCAACAGGAAGTGCAAACTGCAACTGCAGCTCAGGAGACTCTGGAGCAAGCCAGTGTTGCAGGTGGAGAACACTGTGTGTGATTGCACAGAGAAGTCTCACATCTACAGCAAACAGCGATGCAAGCTACACACTGCAGAACCGTGCTATGCTTCAGTGTGGCTTGCCAGGGGCTAACCCAATTGCACAATGCTAACACAATAGCCTGGTGCAAACTGGTTAGCCATGGGGTAATGTGAGCTACAGTATATTCAAAGCTCCCATGCAAATGAGCCTACTTTGGTAATCCGTGGGCAAATAGGCACATTTGCATCTCATTATCTGCTGCTTAGCATACATTACAATGCTGTTTGCCCGGTGCTACTCCATGGAGCACACAGCTCCACCTTTTGGTCAGAATGGAAGTACAGACTGGATGCTGCAGGCCAAGGCATGCTCACAGCATCCCCTGTTTATTGTAATGGATGTACAGGCTGGATGCTGCAGGAAATGGGTGTTTGCAGGCACAATAAGTGCATACAATGCATCATGCATCTGTGCAAGTGAGCCTTCTCTCTATATATATCTATATATATATATATATAGATATATATATACTGTATATACTGTATATACAGTGTGTATATATATATATATATATAGACATATATATATATATATATATAGACATATAAATAAAGAGGGGATACATGATGGGCAGAAGTGGAATATGGAAAGTATTCTCACTCCTAGAGAGTGAGGCATGGATATCCCACAAGTGCCGAAGGCACGAATGGGATAGCCATGCCTCATGATGCAGGAGTGAGAATATTTTCCATATTCCACTCCTGCCCATCATGTGTTCGATTTATACAATAGGCAACAACTGTTTCTGTATGGTTTTGCTATTTAAATATTGTGTCTGAGGTCTGTTTTGTTTTTGTTACTTTTTAAGTCGGTGTTATTACTCAGTGATTTGCCTGCTGTGTGTTAGTCTGTTCAACTGTGTAATAGGAATTAGTGATGCTTTGGAATCCTCTGTTGTGATTGGATGATATGGTGTGTAGTGGTGTCTTGGTTGTGCTGGCAGTGGATTCGGAGTTTATTTTTTCATTGGTGCTATTAGGTGTGTGTTGGTGGATGAGTGATTTCATTGGTTTGCTGGTGTTTGTGGGCGGGATGTGCGTGGTATATTTACTTCCAGAGTGCATCCATGACCATTGGTGAAATGGGACTGTTTATTGTTTTGGTGCAGTGTGAATAACATTTATTTATTTATGAGATTTTATTTTGTATTGTGTTGGTAGTGCTTAGTAATTTAGTTCTTTAGCCCTCTCTGTATTGCAGTTTCTGAGAAGGGATATCAACGTTAAGATATCGATGGAGGTGGAGATGTGGCACAAATATCCCAGGCTCACAGAGAAAAACAGGTAGATGTGGGACAGAGGAGCTTCACTTGTTATTCAGAGTCTGTGTCACTGGTGAGCTGCTTTGAACGCTTTCTGGGAGGAGACTTGTAGTGTCAATGTGTGCAAAAGAAGGTAGAATATTTATTATTTGTTTCTTTCTGATGGGTCTAGCAGTGGCTCCTTATCCTACTTGAACTGAGAACAGCTCAAGAAAATCTCTTGTTCCAGGTTCATTGTTTTCAGTGGATGATATAATTTTAGTTTTTTCATCCATGGTGCTTCTCAGTGTTTAGGAATTAATTTTGAAAAGCTCATTGTACAGAAATACTGTTTTTAGTAAAGTTTTTGTAATTTGTTTTCAGTGCTAAGTACTGCTCCAAGTGTACTGCTTTCAGCTTCTGGCTTTTTAGAAACTGCAAGTAAAAGTCTCACACTGTGCAGGTTGTGTGTAATTAGGTAGATTGATGATTTCATTTTCAGTTTTAAAACAAGTTCCAGCTTGTAGTGCTTAACTGATGCTGCAGTGAGAGTACTGGGTGATGACATAGCTACTATAGGTGTAAATGAATTTATTTTCACTTCAGCTATATCATCACCCAATATTCTCACTGGGGTGAGATTACATGCTTTTATTCTCAATGAATACACAACACCCCTATTGCATAAATATATATATCTAGATATTGATATAAAAGACAAAGAATCACTGTGCGCAAACACTGAGGCAAGGGTTACCCCAAAGGGCATTTGGCTGGGAAGCCAAGTTTCAAGAAAATACAAACTCACGCATGCCGACACAATGCAAAGCATCATGGGCTGCATATGTAAATCACCACAGAATGTTACGCTGATTCAACTTTAAGCAGAATTGCATGGTGCCGAAATGCCTTTCACACAGTTTGCAAAGGGTGCTAATAGATGACATAGACACGTGCTTCGTCCTACCAGGACTCATCAGTATGCCTCATCTGTTTGACACCCCAGTGGAATGAACCAGCTACCCTAAGACGGTCTGTCTGGGTTATGTTGTGGTGAACCCATTAAAATAAAAAACTATTTAAAAGACAAAGAACCTCTGTGTGCAAACACTGAGGCAAGGGTTACCCCAAAGGGCATTTGGCTGGGAAGCCAAGTTTCAAGAAAATACAAAATCACACATATATATCTATATAGGTAGTGACACACAGACACACTGCCCGTGGCCATACATGCCCTGCAGGACGTTCCCCTCAGTAACATAGGTACCCCACTGCAGTAGTGGGTAGAACACAGTGGGGGGACCCACAAATGCATGGGACAGGCATAGAACAATCCTGTCAGGGGTGGGAGGATGTAGGCTGTACACTCCCTAGGATTTGCAGCATATCCATGCTGTAGGGCACTGAGCAGACTGGCTGGGCCAGGCAGGCCATCCCTGCCATCATGGACCATGTTCCCATGTATGCCTGTTGCACTCCCTAGTAGTCTAGTGGTCCCACCACCCCCACAGGCATAATCCCCAACTCCTGTTCTGTAAATTAATCAGTTATGTCCAAGTGGTCCCCCAACCCCCACAGCTTGATCACCGACTTCCGTTCTGTAAAATAAACACTTATGTCCAAGTGGTCCCACCCCACAGCACAATCCCAGACTCCTGTTCTGTAAAATAAACATTTATTTCCAAGTGGTCCCCCACCCTCCAGCATGATCCCTGACTCCTGTTCTGTAACACAAACATTTATGTCCAAGTGGTCCTCTCATGCCCCCAGCATGATCCCCGACCCCAAAGCATCTTATTCCCTGGTAGTCTAGTGGCCTCCCACCCCCTGTGTTGCCCCCTCGCTCTTCCCCAAACAACCCCAAACTGAGCCAGTGACTGGCTCAACCCTCCTCTCACCTCCGTGGCCAGCCGCTGACTGAGTTATGACTGATCGCATACTGTAAAGAATAAGTGCCCATTCATTACAGTACGTGTTCAGTCATAATTCAGTCGGCGGCTGGCCGTGGAGGTGAGAGGAGGGTTGAGCCAATCACAGTTTAGTTGGGATTGTTGGGGGGGGAGCCGGGGTCTCACAGGGGGTGGGCGGCCACTGAACTACCAGGAATTAGGTGCTTTGGGGTCAGGGATTGTGCTAGGGCGTGACAGGACCATTTGTACATAAATGTTTATGTTACAGAACAGGAGTCGGGGACCATGCCGGGGGTGGGGACCACTAGACCACCATGGAATTTTTTATGCATTTTAGCAGCTACGGTGTCAGGAATCATGATGGGGGTGGGGGTGGGGACCACTAGACCTCTATAGAATTGTATGCCTTTTAGCAGATACCTGGTGTTGGGGTTTTGCGATGGGGGTGGGGTGGGGGACCAGTAGATCACCATGGTAATTTACACATTTAAGCGGCTACCAGGGGTCAGGGATTGCAATGGGAAGGGGGCCACCACTGCATTACCGCAAGCTTTTTGTCAGCGGTATTTAGTGCCATGCTACAGGTCATGCTAATGCCTGTAGTGCGGTGCTGTATGTTTGAATATGCCATGCAGCTGTCATTCCTGGCCAATCCCCTAACCCCTGCCCCTGCATACATTTTCTTTTAGCGTTGGCACTACCACACAGCACCGGTGCTATTAGGGCTTATGAATATAGCAGTCTGGCACAAGTCTAGCATTATTCTAGTGCTACGGCTTTGTGCCAGGTGCAAAGGTTTGAATATCTGGCCCTGTATGTTTTATTTCATGTCAGTCTACTTTTTAAAATGAGGGACAAAAGGGACAGTGTCCCTTTAAAGCTTGTGATTCCTATGGTGGGGTGGAGGGGGTTGTATATCATAAGCATTGCCTCTTGAGTTACATCAGGGAGGTGCCTTTTACCTACATTGGAGCTTGCTATCCGAATTGAGCCACATTGTGCTGAAGTGCGTGTATGTGTGTATATGTATGAAAACCAAGCTACCACACATAGGCTGCTGAGTTGTTTACTTTTTAGGACAATCAGTAGCAATAGCAGTAACAGTCCCTGTTCTGAGGGAAAGAAAGAAAAGTGCATGGGGTTGTGGCAAGAATCAGATTTTAAAGACACAGGCCTGTAATGCTGAATCAAGCTGAAGAACTGAGACCTGAATGCTGAACATGAGAGAAGGAGAGTGGAATGTGGTACAGAGTGCTGCTGAGCAGCTGTGTTACTGGAGGAGGGGGAGAGAACACAGTTCCATGGAAAGAAAACCAACTTTCCACTGTTTATGGGCATCCGTTGTTCAGTGTGTTAATTAGCAACACATTGCTGAGTAAACTTGTAACAGAGTGAGTTTCAACTGCCAGCTTTCCATAGTTTATGGGAATCCTATGTTCTGGAAGTGAGTCCAGAGCAAGAAAATAGTGCCACAGCAGAGGGGAGGGGATGGGGAGAGAGACAGCAGCAGCACTGTGATGAATGAAAGGCTGCATGTGCTTTAGCTCCACTTTGCAAGGACACAGTCTAGGTATCCTGTCATGTACTTCCACACCCCCTTCTACTATTATGTGATAGTAATAAGTCTTCATGGCTCTGGCCATGCATCTGTAAAAATGGAAACAGTGACGAGACATTGCTCAATACTGAATATCTTTCTAAAGTAAAAACATTAACATATATAAATATTTTTGGGATACTGGAGTGGTGACTAGCTGGGTACTACTTAGCTGCATGCAAGTGTGCGTTTTCTTAACCATTTAACAAAATGACAATGTGATCTGTGTGCGATGGGGGCTAGGGGAGCAGTGCAGTTGATAGTAGAGTTGGTAGTCAATTCTATACTTAGAAATGTTTCTGAGCCACAGTAGTGCCATAACTGCTCTGGAAGAATGCCTTTTTTTACCGTTGACATGTGGAGCTAGAATATTTTCTAATCCATTGACTTTCATTCATAACAAGCCTTTACCTTTAACATTTTTTCCTGTGTATATATTTAAGCCTGTATGTAACTATTCCTGCTAGACAATGTTAATCTCTTGACTGCTGCTATCCTCCCTGGGACCCCCATGAAAACAAGATGCTGAATTTCATGGGGTTATCCTGGTTAGAGTAATTTCAAATAAATAAATAAATGCCTTACAATATACTTTAACACTGTTGCCTAGCATGTGCAACCTTGGGTGATGCCAATGGCATACAGACAGTTTTGCCTTACAGAGAGATTTTTCTGCAGAAGAGAGAGGCAGGGGCACCAGGAGTTACTGAACATTCACTAGAATAGTCCTAAGACTGAAAGAATCCCATGAATTTTGTCTGGATAAGTATCTACTGTAGTTCAAAACCCCCCATTTGCTAAAAAGTACAATATCCTGGAAACAGGTATATGCCCAGGGCCCTTTGGGGTCTCATCTGACCCCTCTTTTACCTTTACCACTCAGAGGGGGCCAACTTGAGTTCTGCCAGTTGTGGACAGCCTAGGTATGCTTGTAAAATGATGTGATGCCTCAACCTAAGTTAGAAATAGGGGTAGCGGGACACTGTGCTGATTTACCCAAGGAAATAATACAGCTCCCCCTCCCATAGAAATATTCAATACCCAAACAATAACTGTGACTTGGAGAAAAATTGCAAATAGGCCAAATTTAGGTTACAATAAAGCCACAAAAACATTTAGGGGGAGGCGAAGGTGAGGCAAAGAATAAGGGGTAGCAGGGAAAAAATGGAATTAGGGGACTTACGCTCCATACAGTAAGAACTTTATGACTTTTAACACATGTCTCATGGGCCTCTCCCTATCAGTATTTTAACCCCATCACAAGTGGGTGCAACTCAGACTTTCTCACCAAAGACCATGCAGGGAGAGCTCTCCTACTGTTGCAGCTGGTACTTCACTGTGAATGTGTTGGCTAACATGGAGTTGGGGCCTGTTGGTGGCCAAACACAATCAATGCAGTTTAAAATTTCAATTTCAAATAGGGTTTCCTAATGTCCCTCTTTACCATAGTTCAAGAAACACCTCAGAACTGGTGGCCCTGAGGTACTCATAGTTTTGTAGTGATGCCCTGAAAGGTCAGTCCTGAAAGTGTCCACTGTTCATCAGAGGTGACTTAGTAGTGAAGCACTCTTTAAGACATAGGTAAGATGCTGATACATCTGGCTGGATCCGAACATCTGTCTAGGAGCTCATCTGGGTGGAAGATACAGGGATATGCTTCTCCTATTCTCTCTTTGGGTGAGACTGTGGCTAGTGACCCTAGATCCCTGGCCTGGTGATGGGTCATGTCTTCAATGAGGGCCAGTCACAAACCCCCACAAGAGGACTACTGGAGCTGTCTGCTGATGGAACACAGTCAGTGTGTGCATTAAGGCTGTAGCTTACCTCAGTATGTACCTGGCTAGGTCACTGGATTAGGCAATGAAGTCAGGATAGCTAGGCTTTTTGGAGTCAGGAAACATCCTAGCAGGAAAAAATATAGCAATGTTTTTTTTTGTGTCTCAAAATGCTTCTGGCAGGTGCTTCACTGAAGACACAGAATTTCTCTGTCACAAAGTTCTGTCAGTGTGCACCATTTGGCCTAATAGGCTCTCCTGAACCCTGGTGGCAGCAATCCGTGAGGTGTTGAGTCACATTATAGCTTCCTTGGCTGCTGGCTGCTCACAACTGAGCCCATATTTTTCTTCAGCAGTATTTCATATAGTGTATAAAACTCAGTGCCTGATTGTTTGACAGATTCCATGCCTCTGTTTTTCATGAGCAGGTATTGCAAAATCTGAACTCCTCATCAGTAGAAATTCTTAGTCAGACACATTAACCCCTTCCCAGCAGTCTTTGCAGAGTCAGATTTCTGGCTGCATGGAGGCAGCCATATTTTTTATATGTGTATGTGCAACATTGTGCTTATAGGGTAGCATCTTGCTGTTTTCTTTCATGATCTCGAAGTTTATTTCAATATGTCCTAACCCTACTGCCAGCCAAGACTGGTGTTGTATCGGTGGGTGCACCACCTGATTTTGAACAGAGCTCTGACTCCATTTTCATGCAGTCACTCATGCAAGATGCTAAGATGGTACTCACCGCTGAGATCCTCCTGTTTCTGACCACACTGCCTATCCTGCGGCTTGGAAACACTTTACCATGCCCCTGCTAATGCTCCTTCTGTCTGGTCTCAGCTCTGAGCCTGCCAGGATCTGTGATTGGAGCTCTGGTTGTCATTTTGCACAGCCATACATGCATTGTCAAACACTCCAGCACCAATGGCTGTTTGACTTCTGACCCTGCTGCCTGTTCTGGGGTTTGGGAGCTGCTATCCACCTTATGGCACCATTCCTGTGCCCCTGTCCTAACCTTACAGCACACCCCTGGGGCCGGGATCATGGGACTGATGGTGTGTCTCCAGCCACCATTATCATGTGAGAGTCAAGGCTTGACTTCCACCCTGGTCTCCTGTCAGCTGTTGCTGACATGGCCTACCTGTCCCAACATTGCTGCAATCCTGGGGATCTAGAGGGTTAAGAGGGTTACTGGCACTGGGAAAACTGCTGGGGTCCTTGAGTCAAAGGTAAGTCTCCAAACTTGGGGCTTACAATGGACAAATGCCAAACATCTGAAAGCATACTATTGTCACTCCACTTGTATGGACAGGTGACTCCAGGAATTCAAGCAATTTCAGGCCTAAATCAGTCTTGTCAACCTGAAACAAAACCCTGAAAAAATTTGTACGTAGCCATTAGGGCCATGTGAATACCATTTCCCTAATATTTGGCTGAATATTCGGGTATTCGGGTCCCATGTATTCATTATTCATTATTCGGTATTCGTTATTCAGGTATATAACTTGCCTTAACGAAGAATTGTTATAGAACCCCCTTAAAATGTCTTCAGGACAAGGAAGATGAGAGGCAATGGCACTTTGGCTTGTGCACTGGTGCCAGAGGCTATCTTCTGCAACTGGTGCTTCACAAAGAGGATAAAGAGGTCACAGCACTTTGGCTTGTGCACTGGTGCCAGTCTATCTTCTGCCGCTGGTGCTTCAGGAGGAGGATGAAGAGGTCATGGCACTTTGGCTTGTACACTGGTGCTTCAGGAGAAGGATGCAGAGGTGATGGATCTTAGGCTTGTACACTGGTGCCAGAGGCTGTCTTGTGCTGCTGGTGCTTCAGGAGGAGGATACAGTGGTCATTGCACCTTGCTTTGTGCCGTGGTGCCAGAGGCTGTCTTCTACCGCTGGTGCTTCAGGAGTAGGATGAAGAGGTCACAGCACTTTGGCTTGTACACAGGTGCTTGAGGCTGTCTTGTGCTGCTGGTAATTCAGGAGGAGAATGTAGAGGTCAAGGTACTTTGCCTTGTACAGTGGTGCCAAAGGCTGTCTTCTACTGCTGGTGCTTCAGGAGTAGAATGAAGAGGCCACAGCACTTTGTCTTGTACATGGGTGCTTGAGGCTGTCTTGTGCTGCTGGTACTTCAGGTGGAGAATGAAGAGGTCACAGCACTTTACCTTGTACAATGGTGCCAGAAGATATCTTTTGACGCTGGTGCCTCAGGAGGAGGATGCAGAGGAAAGGAGTTCATCATGGTCATGCAGTTTCCCATAGGATAACACTGGAAGTATAAGACACCATAACTCTGTCATTATTTGGAGTTAAGTAACAATCTATAGATGGTCAGAAAGGTCTCAGTGGCCACTACCCGAATACCATAACATATAATTGTGACCACGAAGAAAAGCAAGTAATAAGACATAATTAAGACTATGAGATAACACTGTAGCTTCAACAGGCCATAATTCTGGCAATATTTGGAGCTAAGTAATGATCTATATATGGTCTGAAAGGTCTCAGTGACCACTACAAGAATACCATGTGCCAGAGCCTGAAATAATTGTGGCCATTAAGAAAAGCAAGTAATGAGACAAAATTAAGCCCATAGGATAACACTGTGGGCAGGATTCACAAAAGAGATGTGCCAGGCGCAAATGAGATGTGCCAGCGCATCACAAAAATGTGCCATGAAATAATTCACAGACAGAGCAGATGCTTCGGCACATCCCAGATGTGCTGCACTGAGAAGGATGCGCTGTAGACACATAATAATGATTTGTGGTGCATATAGAGGGGGCATGCACATGCATATACAACACAAAGCAATTCACACTGCAAAAGGAAGGCGCAACTACAGAGCAAACCCGGCGCAAGTACCAAATGTGCCATGAAAAAATAAGTATAAAAGAAGCAGACTTAAGTGCAAGCCACCAGCAGGTCAGTGGCAGAACAGCAGCACCAGCACAGTGTGAGAGCGAGAGGAAGAGAGCACACACCAAGACCATGGATAGAGCACCATTTGTTATGGCTGGACTACTAAGGAGGATGAGGAGACATGGAGGTGGAAGGCACGGTAGGTGGCCGGCCCCACAGTGGTATCATGCCAGGCTGTCCTTCGAGCAGCTGACAGATGCAGAGACAGTAGGCCAATACCGCCTGAATTGGGCCATTCTGAGGCAGCTCTGTGAGCTGTACCATGAGAAAATGCAGGCACCCACTGGCAGGTGTCATGCCATATCAGTGGAGACCAAGGTGACAACAGTAATGTGCTTGTTCGTCATGGGAACCTTCCAGAGGCATTCTGGGGACACCACTGGCATATCACGAGCTTTCATGTCCTGCCTCCTCACACAATTCCTCACTGCACTGCTACCACATGCTTCAGAATATTTCCATTTCCCCAGCACTCAGGCAGAGTGGACAGAAGCCATGCAGGAGTTCCACAGGATGGCACGCATGCCAGGCATCATAGGAGCCATTGATTGCACCCATGTGGCAATCCACACACTACCTGGTGACGACGCAGTAATAAACATCAACCAAAGGGATACCACTCCGTCAACTGCCAGGTGGTGTGCAAAGCCACAGAGTGCATCAGCAATGTCTGCGCCACATACCCTGGGAGCACACATGACACCTTAATATGGCACCAGTCTGCCCTCTGCCACAGATTTGAGGCAGGGGACATACCAAGTGGCCATTTAGTAGGTGCGTGGGAAATGGCAACCAGCCGCACAACAGGGCAGTATGGCACAGGACAGAATGGGGGGGGCAGGTGTACAGATAGCATGATGCACAAAGTGCAGAGGGTTCAGCAGATGTGGGACAGCAGAGGGGAGGAAGGTGACACAGGCAGACACCAGCTGGTATAGGGTGGCACATGTGCAATGCTTGGATTGTGGGCTGCAGTGCCATTGGGGGCATGTGTGGAAGGGACAAGTGCAACACATGCAGACAGCGGCCACTGCCGCAATGCACACTGGGCAGGATAATGGTGGGTGTAGCACATGTGACCCCAATGGCATTCATGGCCTGGGGCCAACAACAGTGGCAGGCCCAGCAACAGCAGGTGGATTGTGGGGGTAGGATTGCAGGGAAGGGACAGGCACAACCAGTGGTGGATGCTCAGCACACACAGCTGCACAGCATGGGGCAGGGAAGGGGGTGGCACATGTAACCAGTTGTCTAACAGCCATTCTTCACCCCCACAGATGATGCGGCATACACACTGAGGCACTGGCTCTTCACCCCCTTTCGACGACCTAGAACAGAGGCGGAGGAAGGTTATGAGGCACGCACCGCTATGCGCACCATCATTGAGCTTGTCTTTGGCATGTTGAAGATGTACTTCGGTGCCTATGTAGGTTGGGTGGGGCCCTACAGTATAGCCCTGAGAAGGCCTGTGGTATATTCCTGGCCTGTTGTATGCTACACAACATGGCCATTGACCATGGAATACCTGCTGAGGCCAGTGAGGGCGACAGTTCCGGGGAGGAGGAGGAGGAGGGTGTGGAAGAAGAAGCAGTGCCACAGGGCCAGAACACTGGACCACCAATGGGACGGCAGGACCCACCACTGGCTGCACAGTCAAGGCTCTATAGGAGCACACTGGTGGAGCATTTTGGGAACCGTAGGTGAGTATCACAGGTATGTATAGGGGAGGTGCACAATGGTGACAATAGGTAGAAACATAGCTGTGCAGAGCATGGCGGACACAGCACAGCACACAAACAGCCCAACACGGGGACACACACACACACACACAACACATGCCACACAGTGGTGTTGGGGCAGCAGAGGACCCCAGACATGCCAGGGACCATGAGGTCCAGAGAGACACACACACATACACACACATACACACACACACACACACACACACACACACACACACACACACACACACACACAGAGCTCGCAACACACACGTGTGCCACAATGTCAGTGCCAGGGATGGCATGGATCAGTGTACACTGCTGCTGGCACACAGGCGTAGCAGACACTGGACCACATTCATCATGCCCATGCCACATGGCACAACAGTGGTGCACACAGACATGCAGGTGGCACTGCACAGGGGCCCATGATGGCATTGCACTGGGGCAGGTGCATACCACCTACACCACCCCAGGCACTGTTATCCAGATGAGTGGGACACAGAAGTGGAAAGTGCAGCAGCCATTGAAACGGGGACCTGGACATCACAGGGCAGCACCATGGCCACCATGGACATGAGGGTGGCCTCTGCCATGACTGGCAGATGCAGCCATGGCACCACCAGCCACAGGGGGTGTATCCCTCACCCCTGTAGGGGTACTGCAATGAGACAGTGAATGGATGCTCATCAGTGTGGTGGCCTGTGAGCCATTCTGTGCTGGGGATGCTGGGTAGTGCAACATGAGGCGACGGTGTCAGCAACAATGGGTCCACCTGATGCCACAACCTGGGTGTGCGGGAGGTGCTCCTGGGTGTCCGGCTGGAGGCCAGATGGGCATGGTGCATAATGGATGCAGCTGCTGCCTCCACACTGGCTGCAATCTGCTCCAATGCTGTGGTCATGCCAACCCCCTGTAGACATACTTCTGTCAACATCTGGGCACGCCACACAACCGCAGACTCATGCTCCAGGACCATCAACTTCTGGAGGCCCCTGAACTCAACACGTTGGGCTGCCTGCCCCTCCACAGTATCATGCAGAAGGTGGACATAACCCTCAAAGTTGTCAGCGGGTGATGGCTCACGGTGACGTCGCTGATGGGTGGGTGGTAAAACAGCCTGCTGAGGGGCATCCACAGGTGGTGGTTGTGCCACGGCAGGCTGCGGCATGGGGGGGACTTGGGCATGTTCGGCCCCAGAATGTCCATGGCTGGTGTTGTCACATTCCAATGGTGCCTGCATGTGTCCCACAACACCTGGACATGGCACCCTTGATGGCCTCACCACCGCACATGGACTAGATGCAGAGGGGACAGCACCCACTGCCACGGGCAGCTGTGTGGCCTCTGTATTCATGCCACATGCAGCAGGGCCATCAATGCCATCAGGGGCCACCTGCACAGGCACCTGTGTGCTGCATGTCCCACTGCTGGCTGTGTCTCCCTTTGTCTGGGTGGCGTCATCATCCACAGGGCCATTGCTATAAGAGCCCTGTGTGCCAGATGCCAACACAAGAAGGGTGTCAGTGATGTCCACTGCATCTGCAGGGTCATCATTAGACAATCCCAGTAGACCCTCCAGCCATGTGGTGACATTGCACCAGCAGTGGCAGAACTGGCTGAGGGGCCTGACTGGCCCACCACCACTGGCACTAGAGTAGGTGGCACTGGTACAGTGTATGGTCCAGGGATGGCACCATCCATCGCAGTGTCCATAGCCCTATGTGACGGGCCAGCTAGGGTATCCTGTGCAGCCATGCCCACGGCTGCATGCGTGAGGCATGATGGAGCTGTGAAAAGAATACAAGAGAACATGGTTAGTGTCAATGGATTATACAGTGGCATACATACATACATACATACATACATGTACAGTTTGACACAGTGTTGTGCCATGGTTGCACATGACAGTCCCTGGCACAGCTGTGCAGTGCCTATAATGCTGCTGCAGTCATGCACCTCCTGTGACCGGTGCTGTGTGGTGACATCCCTGATAGTCTAGTGGCACCCCCCTCCCTCCCTGTAGCCCGATCACCTAAAATAAATTAGAAATATAGCTCTGGTAGTCCAGTGGTATCCCCCACCCCTCTAGATGCTCCAAACCCCATAAAAGTAAACCTCTGTAATTCCCTGGTAGTCTAGTGGTCCCCTTACCCCTCCTGTAACCCCGATTGCCGATCGCATGTTAATGTCTCCCAATAGTGGTCCAGTGGTACCACCCACGCCACCACCCACACAGGACCTCAGGCTCACCTAGTTCCCTCCATCATCGGCAGGCAGCAGCATATCCAACTGCATACCTCCATGGCTGACCCCTCCAACTGACAGGGACAGTATGGTCTGCAATCCCATGTGTCCACAGTGTGGACCAATGGACTTGCAGTGTATACTGTAATAGTCATTCACACATATGTGAATCAATGAATGACTTCATTCACTTATTTGTGAATGACTATTACAGTATGCACTGCAAGCCCATTGATCCACCACACTGTGGACTAATGGGATTGCAGACCATACTGTACCTGTCAGTCAGCGGGCAGCCATGGAGGTATGCAGGTGGATATGCTGCTGCCTGCCGATGATGGGGGTGGAGCAGTGGCAGGGGGTCCTGTGTGGGTGATCGGTGCCACTGGACCACCAGGGGAGTGACATTAACATGCGATTGGGGTCATGGGAGGGGTGGGAGGATCACTAGACTACCAGGGAATTACAGAGGTGTACTTTTACAGGGCTCAGAGCATCGGGAGGGGTGGGGGGGTACCAATGTACTACCAGGGCTATATTTCTAATTTATTTTAGGTGATTGGGCTATGGGGAGGGAGGGAGGTGAGTGCCACTAGACTACCAGGGAATTATTAAGATTCTATTTTACGTGGATCACAGCTGTGGGCGAGGTAGGGGTGCCACTAGACTATCAGGGAATGCTTAAGATTTTATTTTACAGGGATCACAGCTACAGGAGGGGTGGGGGGCCATTAGACTACCAGGGTGGTTTTCAACATTCATTCGTTGGTGATTGGGGCTACGGTAGGGGCAGGAGGTACCACTAGACCCCCTCTGGCAGCACCACATACTGTGCAGGATGCCATGTGCATTTTGCTGGCCAGCCCTGCAGAACTCATACAAATGGGGCCATAATGACATGCAAATGGCCCTATTTGCACCTTGCATACATTATGGCCCCATTTGCATACTGCCGGCTGAACATCAGGAATTTGCGCACAACATAACTCTGTTGCACTGGCGTAGTTCCCATTCCTGGTATTCAGCTCTGTCTGGGGGGGATGCACCAGCGCATCATATTTGCACAGTGTGCATTATCTGATATATTCAGAGAAGATGCTCCATTGCTCATCTCTTTTGAATATATCCCTGAGTTTCACCAGTGCAACACAGTTGTGCTGCGCCACCACATGTGCCATT
The DNA here is from genome assembly GCA_016271365.2 of Neoceratodus forsteri. Taxonomy (NCBI): domain Eukaryota; kingdom Metazoa; phylum Chordata; order Ceratodontiformes; family Ceratodontidae; genus Neoceratodus; species Neoceratodus forsteri. The sequence goes on from CM028137.1 coordinate 520,431,951, forward strand.
GCTGGGCGCATCTCTGAATATTGGGGCCAATGTGTTCATCAAAGATGAGCAGCATCACACTCTGGCTTTGGCGGTCGTTGGTCATCAGTAATATATTCCAGATTTCTTTGGAATTATTATTGTCATCATCATCATCATCAGCAGCAGCAGCATCAACAACTTATTGCAGGAGTGCGCTTGAAACAAAGGTACAAACTGGTGGCAGTCAGGTAACCGGAATATTTCAGGCATGGGAAATACTTGAGACTGGTAATGCCACACTGGTAACCAGAATATTTCAGGCATGTGAAATACCTGAGACTGGTAATGCCACAATGGTAACCGGAATATTTCAGGCATGTGAAATACCTGAGACTGGTAATGCCATACTGGTAACCGGAATATTTCAGGCATGGGAAGTACTTGGGACTGGTAATGCCACACTGGTAACCAGAATATTTCAGGCATGGGAAGTACTTGGGACTGGTAATGCCATACTGATAACCAGAATATTTCAGTTATGTGAAATACCTGAGACTGGTAATGCCATACTGGTAACCGGAATATTTCAGGCACGGGAAGTACTTGGGACTGGTAATGCCACACTGGTAACCAGAATATTTCAGGCATGGGAAGTACTTGGGACTGGTAATGCCATACTGATAGCCAGAATATTTCAGTTATGTGAAATACCTGAGACTGATGATGCCATACTGGTAACCAGAATATTTCAGGCATGTGAAATACTTGAGACTGGAGATGCCACACTGTTAACTGCCATATTTCAGGGATGGGAAATACTGAGACTGAAGATGACAGACTGTTAACGGCCATATTTTATGCACATGAAATACTTGAGACTGGTGATGCCACACTGGTAACTGGCATCTGGAAAGCTGTTAAAGGGATGGATGGAATATGGACACCAGCAACACAGAGGATGAGAGATGTAGCAACACCAGTGGAGGATTTTATATTGGGAACAGCAGTCAATAGGTGGGTGGCAGTTTTAGGCACTGGGAACTGCAGGGCATGCACTTTCAAAAGAATACACCATGGCAGTGCAAGAAATAAAGAAAAAGTTGCTGGCCACAGATTTGTGTTAGTGTGTCTGTGAATATGATGAACATGTTTGACTAAATGTTAACATGTTGTGCTTATTTGCTAACAGAACAATGATGGTTAACACAGAATTGCTCGTATATGGATCCATGCTACAACATAAATGTTGTATCCGGTACAAGAAGATTATTTAATGCATTTTTAGTGGCCCTACATGTTCCCAAGGTGAGGTAGATTTATTTTTAGAAACACAAGTTGTTCCACATGTGCTGGGTCAAGTGAGGATCGGTGAGGTTTCACCACATCTCCAGCAGTGCTGAACATTCATTCAGATGGTATGCTGGTAGGGGGGCAACAGATATATTTAAGGGCCAACTGTGCCAAGTGCAGAGATGCTTTTATCCTTTCGATCCAGTATTCCACTGGATTTATGGAGAATGACTCCAGAGGCTCATTGAAATAACTGTTCAGCAGATTGGGTGCCGACTGTGGCTGCTGTTCTGTTCTCTTCCACTGCTTAGCCTGTAGTGATGAGCTGAGTTCAGCCCAGCAGTCACCCTCCTTCTCAAGGTTTTCCATATGGCTTTCAGTTTGTGATTCTGACACTGGCTCATTGATAGGGTTACCTGCTGATTTTCATCAACCCAAGCATGCAGAAACTAAGTTCTGAGCACATCTGCTTCTGAAACTCAGTACCCCTGTAAGTGGGCATTATAAGGTGTAGTACCTCACACTTGAAACATGGATCCAACATAGTGGCAAATATGTGCCATTTATTGGAACAGAGATCAGAAAATCTAACTTCTAGGTCTGTGGTGAGATTTTCCACAAGGGATATCACTGTTCCTGGTGTCTGGTTTGGATCTTTCCCAGCATTTCCACTGAATCTCCTCATGGCTTTTTTCAGGATCTGTACAACAGGAATTACCTGACTTACAGTAGCAGTGCAGAATGAAAGCTAAGGTCACGAGTGCTCCTTTCAAGTGGGGCTAAAACCTTTACCAAGACCTCAATCACAGCCCAGTCCTAATGTCCGAGGACTCTCCCTATGTCAGTTTCCATGCCCATCTCATGAAGGGCTCGCTTCTGCTCCAGAAGCCTTTGCAGCATGTATTAGGTGGAATTCCACTGGATCTGTACATCCTGGATGAGATGATGCTGTGGCATTTGAAGATGCTCTTATGAACATACAAAATTTGCCAGCAGATAAAGGCCTAGAAGTCTATCAAGTCTGCTTGAATGTGCAGCTAGCACCCCTTATTCTGCAGTTGCCCTCCTCCCACCCTTCCCCTTCATTAACCCTCCCCCTTGTCCTGTCCCATTCTCGTTTGAAGCAGTCCACTGTTCTACTGCATACCACTGTAGCAGGTAACGCATTCCACCCAGCCACCACCCTCTCTGTAAAAAAGTGTCTCCTCATCTCCCTCCTGAACCTTCCTCACTCCAGTCTCATATCATGGCCCCTGGTGGCCCTCCCCTCCCTTACTTTGAACAGCCCCTCTGTACCCATCTTGTTTATTCCTTTCATGTATTTAAAGGTTTCAATCATGTCACCCCTGTCTCTCTCTCCTCCAGTGAGTACATGTTCAATCCTTCAACCTCCTCTCATATGATAAGTCCCCCAGCCCCTTGATCATCTTTGTCGCTCTGCGCTGCACCCCCTCCAGTAACTTAATGTCCCTCTTCAGATACGGACGCCAGTACTGCACGCAGTACTCCAGGTGTGGTCTAACTAATGACCTATACAGTGGCAGAATCACCTCCTCACTCCTCGAGGATATACCCCTTGCAATACAACCCAGCATTTTGTTGGCCTTTGCAGCTGCCTTCCTACATTGTGCCGAGTTGTTCATTGACCCTGTAATGAGCACACCCATATCCTTCTCCTCCTCTGTCTGGGCTAGCTGCACTCCTCCCCCTAACTGGTAACTCCTCCTTGGGTTCTTCATCCCAAAATGCAGCACCTTGAACTTTTTGGCATTAAAGCCCAGTTGCCAGGTGTCTGACCAGGTTTCAAGCTTTGCCAGATCATCCTGCAACCCCTGCCATCCCACTAGGACATCCACCACCGCGCCTACCTTGGTATCATCAGCAAACAGACTGATCTTGCTCTTGATGTTCCATGATATGTCTGCAATGAATATCCCAAACACACTGGTCCCAACACTGAGCCCTGTGGAACACAGCTCATCACTGCCCTTGGGTGTGAGAGCTCCCAAGTCACCACCACCCTCTGTTGCCTTCCCTGCAGCCAGTTTCCTACCCATCTCACCAGCTTTGCACCCACCCCTGTGCCTACTAACTTCCTTCCCAGCCTTCCATGTGGCACTGAGTCGAATGCCTTACTGAAGTCCAGATACAGGACATCCACTGCATGGCCCCTGTCCAGTTGCCTAGTTACCCAGTCATAGAACTCGACCAGGTTGGTTTGGCAGGATCTGCCACGTATGAAGCCATGCTGTCTCCTGTCCTGTAGTCCTTGGCCTCTAGGAGGGCCACCAGCCTCCCTTCAGGATAGTCTCCATTAGCTTACCCACGATGGATGTGAGGCTCACTGGTCTGTAGTTTCCCGGTTCATCCTTGGGGCCACTCTTGTGGAAGGGCACCACATGAGCCATCCTCCAGTCCTGAAGTACACACCCTGAATGTAGTGAGGCATTAAATAGGTCTGCCAAAGATCCTGCAAGGACCTCTGCCGACTCCTTCAGTACCCTGGGGTGGATGCCATCTGGGCCTGGCGCCTTGTCCACCCTCAGTGCCTTCAAACCCTCTCGAACTCTGCTCTCCATGATTTCCCCATCTGTCACCACTTCCCCCTGCTTCTGCCATTTCTCCCACCTTGGGTGTCACCCCCCTCTTCTCTTTAGTAAATACTGAGCAGAAGTACTCATTTAGTGCTTCCGCCTTATCGCACCCTGCTTCCACCCAACCCCCCTCCTTCCTAATCCTTACTATGTGGTCCTTACAGCTCCTTTTCTCCCTGATGTACTTAAAGAAGTCCTTCTCCCCCTTCTTAATGCCTTGTGCCAGCCTGAGTTCCGTAGATGCTTTGGCTCCCCTTACTGCCCTTGTCACCTCCTTCGATTCTGTCAAGTACTCCTCCCTGTCCTCCCCCCTCCCTGTTTTCTTGTACTTCCTAAAGGCAGTTCTTTTCCTCCTTACCTTTTCCATGACCTCCTTGCTCAACCAGATCGGTTTCTTAGCCCTAGCCTTCTTGCTCTGGGCTTTGCAGCAGGTTTTGGTTGCCTCCACTATCCCCAGCTTTATGAGCTCCCACCTCTGGTTAGTGTCCATACTAGATTAAATTCTCTTGTAGCTGATGCAAATGGTTTGGGTCTTTCACAGAGAGATGGAAATGGCTACATATGCTTCTGGCTACTTTGACTGTGTGATCTACCTCCGCTGTGTTTGCCAAAGCCTTTGTCACCACCAAATTTAGTGTATGAGCAAAGCAGCATATCCCCTCAAAATTGCCATGTCTAAGTGCTTTTATCATATTTGTGGCATTGTCTGTGACCACAGACCCTACCTGCAAATTGTTGCCATCAGTTCATGAGCTCAACATCTCTTGCAGGAATGACAGTATGTTTACAGCCCAGTGATCTTTTTCCATAATGCTGACATTTAGCAAAGCAGACCTGCAGGAAGAGGTGGAAGAGACAGAACCAGTACCAGTATCACCATCACCTCCAGTGACTACCACATCTGTAACACACCTGTGTGCTGTCAGTGACATATATGCATGATTTCAATTCATGCTGGTTCATATGTCAGTTGTGCAGTGGAAAACTCCACCAACAGCCTGTGCTGGTAGTCTGGCAACTTCTTTTCTCAAATCATGGTAAATGTTGGGTACTACAGTACTTAAAAATGTGGTTTGTGATGGTATATTATATCTGGGGTGCAAATGCTGCAGCAGCCTACGGAAACCTGTTTTCCACAATGGAAAATGGCTGCAGATCCAAGGCCATCATCTCACCAATTAAATTGGTGATCTGCTGTGCTGTTGGGTGAGACACCTGATATTTGGTGCGGGCATGGAAGGCTTGCATGATGGGTGTAGTCAAAGTGGTACCACATCGCATTGATTTTTACTTTGAACCCATGGTGGAGGGTGTTACAATAATAGATGGTTGGGCTGAAGAAGGCAGAATGGGTGATGCTCCTGTACAGGGATGTGCTACAAGTGGTGTAGGGAGAGTTGAGGGTACACTGTCTGTCTCAGTAATAGAATCACCTCTAATACTTTGTGCTTCTACTGGACCAGTACCAGAAGAGGGGCTGACAGGCACATGTTGTGGAGGAGGAGGAACCGCTGTGGATCTTTGAAGCGCACAGGGATGTTTCATGTGGAGATGGTTCAGCATTGATGTTGTTGTGAGATCTGAAAGGTTTTTACCACGACTTATAGTACAGTCACACACAGAACATACTGCCTTTGTAGCATCATCTTTCACAACACTAAAGTACAGCCACACCACACTTTTTGCCCTACTGACAGTTGTACTTGCCCCAATAGGGCGACCATGGCCATGTTTTGCCGCTTTCCCCTTATCAGACCTTGTTGCTGTGGATGCAGTTGTTCTGCCCCTTTCTTTCTCCACAACAGATGTAGTTGTAGAACTACCTTGTGTATGAGAAGGAGTTGAACTTGACACAACTCTTTGAAAGGATAGGGTGGACTGTTTGTTTTTTTTAGGAGGAAGAGGAGGAGAGTGACCCTGACCGATGACCTTGCCATGATGAGCAGCACAGCATTTTTGGGCAGCTGCACATTCACACTTCTCACACAGATATGACGCATATTCAGCCTCATCGCCAAATTCGCTTAGGTGGTTTTCACTGTCAGATGATGTATTGAGCAAGTCTTGTGGCTCTGGTAAATATTCAGAACCAGATGAATGCTCTTCTTTGGAATCCTCCACATCAGCAAAAGGAAATGTGGTGAGAGGAAACTTACGAGGTTGCACAACAGTACGTTTTGGCAGCACAATTGGTGTGGTCATTGTAAGTCTCGTGGTCAGTACTAGTCACGGTACCTATGGTCATGGGTACAGTTGGCAAGGTAGGAGCACTGTCGACAGTAGTACTGGTTACAGAATTACTATCAGGAGTTACAGTCGAAGAAATTGGCATCATATTACAGATAGTTGTAATACTGGCAGCAGTAGTCACGGTGACAGCAGAACACTCAGGACTATTAATGGAGGCAAAGTTTGTGATGACAGTGGCTGTGCAAGGAGCATACTGTAATGGCAGTGGTGCAGTCAATAGTACACAAAGGATCTGCTCTGGTTGCTGAAATCACGGCACTGGTGGTGGTGGGGAGGAGCACACTGATAGGTGATGTTGCCTGTATGGGGGCGGTTGTGCAAATAGCACTGCCACCGGTAGTGGGAGTGGGTTCTTGTTCTTGTATGACTGGAGATGTTAGCTGTAAAACCCTCCTACTTTTATAAAATAATGATGCTGCAAATGCAGTAGTAGTAGTGGTAGCAGTTGTAGATATAGTAGTACTAGTATGACCCGCAATCCTATTGACACTAGAACCTGAAGGCTGATCAGGAGAGAAAACTGTTTTAGAGTGGCGAATATGAACAGATCTTCTCTCATCCTGTTCCTCACCGCTTACGACTGGTGGAGAAGATGGCTTGCTTGAGCTGGACCATGCACATTTACAGGATTGATGAGACATGGCCTGTAACTTACTGTGTATTTTATTTGTGATTAGTGTTTTTGCTTATGTTGGTGCTACTTGCAGAAAACAACAGTACCCACTCACACAGCTCAAGTAGCAGCTAATAAAGACAGACTGATACTAGAGAGAGATGGAGTCAGCAAACAACTTCTTACTCACACGGTGTCAGTTGTGCAGTCATACAGTACAGTAATTCAAGCTTTCAAGGTACACCACACAACTTACAACACACAGAACCCAGTGAGTCACGCGTGACACACATACACACAGAAATGCTAACGCAGTTCACAGAAAATGTACATGTACACACTCACAGCAGTGCACGGGGCGAAGAAGACACACAAAAAAGGAAAACTCACATGCACAGGATGCCACTCAGGTGAAGTGAGCTGTGGAGAGAAGAGTCACTTGTGACACTCTCCTCACTCAGTTGTACAGGGAACTGAGCCAAGAACCAGACCACAGTCAGCAACAATTCAATGGGCCAAGCCTGACCCAATGAGTAAAAAATACAATGCTTTATAAATCACAAAAAAAAAAAATGCGTGCACACAATGATGTATATGCCGAGGTGAGCTGTGACGCAAAGAGTGAGTCAGATGACAATCACACCTCACTTATGCAGGGAACCGAGCCTGGAACCTGACGACAGCAAAATACCAATTTGCTTCACAAAAGAAATAGAAAATACCACAGGGGATGTGTGTGATTTGGAAGAAAAAGCTAAGCAGGCACAGCAGTCTGGATTGGGCAGTCAGCAAAAACTTGAACCACCCTCTTACTGAGCCCAGTAACAGTTACTCACTACATGCAAAAGCCAAGCTGCATTTTGTTGACAAAAAAAGTCCTGATAAGAAATAATAGAATAGAAAGGTTCTTAAGCAAAACATCAAATCACACTGCTTCAGCTGAGCTGTGAAACTGTAAGCAGTGGGGGAGGGGAGGCAGCAGCACACACATTTCACACACACAGATTTACTCACACACAGAATCTCCTTTTCCTTGAAACTGAGCCCAGTTTCAAGGATGAAAAACAAAACTGCAGTCAGATGCAGTCACAAGGTGATCAGATGTCAAAACTGGATCACACACACAAAATGTTTTTTAAACAGTTATAAAAGTCACAAGTGGTAAACTAAACAGAGCTAGCTCTCTCAGAAACGACCGTCTCCGCTCATCTATACACTTAGAGTGAGGAGATGATATGGTGTTCCTGGCTGTGAGCTCCAAAAACAGCCTTAGATTGGCCAGCAAAGCTCTGTGAGATTTTGAAATCTCACCCACTGAATAGTACATCCCAAATAGTGGACGAATAGTGGACTATTCTGGACGTCTATCTGAACATTCGGCAAGCCTACTATTCCTGGTATTTGGAAAATACTATTCAGATAATGCACAGCCCTAATAGCCATAAACTCTCATTCTGCCTTGACATAACATCTTTGCAAAGGAACAATCTTAGTATCAGGCCAAGGCACTTCATCACCAGTGCCCTACTAAAAATTGCAAATCATGTTGCAGATGCAACGCACTCTGGGAATCTCACTGGTCGTGTTGATAAACCTCACAAAGACATTTGACAGTGCAGAACAGAAATTACTGCCTATCAAAATAGAAAGATGGGAAACCATCACAGACTGGATGGAGCATTACTTGATGGCTGTGACAGGGTTGAATAAATTCCTGTACCATTTGTTATGCTGGGAGAGTTAAACGCAATGATCTGTTCTATCATTTCCTTTTCTGTCTCTTGTCTGTCTGGTTGTGCTACCAAATGTTCTTGGGAGACCTAGGAACTGATCACTCTGATGGCCTCGTGATTCTCTGCCTCTTGCCATCGCTCTGCCTTCACTTGTTGTTTCTGTCTTTTCTTCTCCCTTGCATATCTGCAGTTATAAAAATATACAATATGTGAATCTGTAAGTGATACTGGGATCTCTTGATGTGAAAATGTATATAGTTATATTGTTGAAAAGACTGCAAAAAGCTATTTGGAACACAAGGGATTAAACTTGCCATACAGCACAAACTTTTGCAGAACTGTCAGCAGGGGGCAAGCTTGGGACATTGTTCTATTTGTTCTACCTGCAAGGAAACTGACAAGAACACTTTGAGAAAAACAGGATGTCTCTTACCGTGTTCCCAGGCAAAGTCTTATAAAAAGAGCAGCAATGCTTTTGCTAGACAGTGAAAGACAGAGAACGAAATGTGGAACTGAAAAAAAAAATCTCAGATAAAGGACTTTGTTTTCTCTGTTTGTACTGCCTTTATAAATAGTTCTACTGAACAATTTTAATTTTTTTTATTTTACTGTTATTGATAATAAATGCTACTTGTGAATTTTACAACTGCTCCTGGTCTTTCTATGCTTCCTGATCCGTGCCTCAATGACAATGGCGAGGACTCAAGTAGTAAAAGTAAATGAAGGTACATCAGACTCCAGAAGACTGACTCTCGGTGTTCAACAAGGGTCTATCCTGGGGCCAATACTGTTTATGAATGGCCTCTAGTTGGTATGCACTGACATAAATGCCCACCTACAGTATATGCACATGACACAGCACTGTACACTGTCTCTAAATCTGAGGGGGACCTAAATAAAAAGTTACAGTGCATCTTTGATACTGTGTAGCATTAGGTGTTTTAAACAGACTACTATAAATTGCAAAAAAAAAAAAAGCAAAACAAAAATCAAACAAAAAAAGTACTGTAACAAATATTTTCAAATAAATGTGAAAACCATGAAAACTTAAATATTTAAACAACTGAAAGAATGACAAGAAAAAGCCCAAAGTTTCAAATAAACCAAGAAACACCTCGGCTGCACTTCAGAGGACGAGGAATAGTCTGTGCATAAAAAGCAATTGCTGAACACAATTTTATTTGCCAAGGCCCTGACATGAATAAGCAGTGCAAACAGGTTTCCTGTTTGCATTGCTTATTCATGCCAGAGCTTTGGCAAATAAAATTGTGTTCAGCACAGGAATTGCTTTTTGTGCACAACCTATTTCTCGTTCCTCTGGAGTGTAGCTGAGGTGCGTCCTGGTTTGAATAGTTCAAGCGGTGAACCAACCCTTTTGGCAGCACCTCCCTGGGACTATCACTGTAGTGCAGCAGCATGGATTTGCTTGTAGCCCAAAGTTTCAAGTATCTGTGGGTATAGCTAGCTCCTCATCTAGCCTTTGATCAGTACATAGAACTTGTACAAAAACCGTGCACTGACAGATTGATGTACTTTATGGACACAAGAAATGCCTGGATATGTGAACCAGAAAGCTGATTCCACAGTAATACAATGTTTTCATTTTTTTCCATAGAGGATTTTCTGGCCCATGGTGACTTGGGGTGGTGACTCAGTCCTGTCCCCATCTATCTGGACCTGCATCTACCTCTGCAGGGATTCACTTGGTTAGGCAGCTTCCCTCACAGGTCTCCCCCATGGCATTGCTGGAGGGGGTGGGGCTGTCACTCCAACAGAGATCCAATCCAAAATGGACAAGGGTCCCAGCTAGCAACACAGATCCAAGTACAGACAGGCTTCAGAAAGCCCCAGCCACTATATGCCATTTTTCTCCCTTTCCCTGCCACTGATCATGAGTGTATGCATGTAGAAGCACATACAACCATGTAACTGCAGCTCCTCCCTTGTCACCACCCACATCTGCACTACCACCATGTCTTCACCGGATGGTAGTCAGAGACCAGACTAGCAAGACTCCCCTCTCTTGGAGAAAAGAGCAATCCCTTGGAGGTTCAATTCTCTTCCACTATGGCTTACCACAGAAACCTGAGTCCACTTCTGAATCCAGGTCACTGGTGTGACGGCAGGTAAGACGACTGGCACCTTAACTCTCCACACCACTGGGCTGACAAATACAGTGTCTTTTCCTCATTAAAAAGTATGCTGATGTGGTCTATTGGATGCTAAATGGTACTGCATAACCTGCCATCTACAATCAAGCATGCAGGTTAACAGAGGATGTGCACTGCACAACACAGCACTGTGACCTATATAGTTCACTTGCCATCCTAGCTCTCGAGTATTGAAGAGAGTTGCACTGAGCAATGTCTATATATAAATGTAGTTATGGCTCATCCTCTAACTAATGGAGTGAGCATCTGCTCACCAAAACCGTCTCTTTTACAGGATAAGGTCACAAAGGAAGGCCTACAATTTTTCAAAACATAAGAAATGATAGATAAAAAGGCACGTAGGGCTGCAGCATCAAAAGCTGGAATGTTTTGCCTAACTGCGTGAAGTGAAACATAGAAACATAGAATTTGACGGCGGATAAGGACCGCTTGGCCCACCCAGTCTGTTCATTTCCCTACCTGATGGATAAGCTGCAGATTCTAGTTAATCAACAGCTGTGTTGATTAACTAGACTCTGTGTGTGAGCAGCCTTGCCCAATTCAAGTCTGCTATGCATTACCATTCAGAAAAAAACATACAACTGCCACAAATCATAAAAGGTGATCCATTGCATCTCTAGTGACTCAGTTGCTAAGCCTTATTACCTAACACTACATTGAGTATCTCTTATCTTGCTCTCATCACACTCTTTCTATTGGCAAACTATTTTACCCCAAATGCGGTGTAACTGTTTATGTAAGATGTAAATGTGGAGCTCTGTAAATGTATGAATTATACCTTCATATTAATGGAGTGAGGCTATCCTGGAGCTGACAATTAAAAAAAATATATGTATCTGAAATCATTCACAGTCGTAGACAATACAGGTAATGGTTCACTATGCAAGCAATAATACCCTCAAGAGTGGGCAGCAATGGACTATACCAGGCCACTCAGTGATATAATGAGGCCTGACACTACAGGTGGAGAGCCTTATAGCCCCTGGAAGGTCCGGTATAGCCCATACCACCTACCCCGAAGGTATTACTGTGCTTAGAAAATAAGTTACAGGTAACATTTTAATTAAGTATTACACAATTAAAAACAAACACTTAAATATAAGTAAAATTAATAGCAAATCCACTTTCTTGTAAAGTAGTCCCTCTACTGGTATATTCACCAGTAGAGGGCACTGCCGTGTTTCACACACCTTTTTTTTTTACTTTTCCACTTTTGTAGTGAGTCTTCCTTGTAGCAGTGGATGGCGCCCCCATGCCAAGCACTGCATTTCATTTCTTTTTAGACAGTCTACATTATTACAGTATTGGAGGCACCGTCATATGAGTCATTGAACTGACAGGCAGCATTTTGTTTACATGCTTTCACTGTTCCAAGAAGTAAAAGACAGTTGGGACCTGGGATAGCTTGCAGCACAAGTAACGTACATTAGGTCTTATGTGTGTGTGTTTTTTTTAATTTACTCACTTTCTGAGGCAGGTTGAGATGAATCAGGAAATGAAGCTGGCAGTTGATTACTACATCACTGTCAAGAACAGAGTCAGTGGAACGGGGTCAGCCGAAAGATACAATACAACTGGGCATGGTGGGTAGTAAAAGCACAGTGGCTGTGTAGTTAGAGAACAATGATTTTTCTTTAAAAAAAGAAATAAAGATGTTACTTTATGAGCTGAGGTGAGGTGAATCAGGCAACTGGAACTGGCAATTGTGAACTGAGCACGAGTGTCACTCCAGCACTAAGGAAAGCATGCAACTTCAGCATGTCACTGATGAAAACAAATTCTAGCCAGATCCAGTATGGCTGCAAATTGATATTATTAATGGCATTAAAATATGGGTAAGAAAGACAGCATCATAACTAACACATACTGTATTTGTTGTTTGAGCAGCACAGGCACTTGGACATTAATCAAAAGCTTACATCCACGAGAGTTTAGTTCCTCCATCCAAGTTGTATCCCCTCTTCACAAACTAGAGGTATTAAACAATGATGAGACTTTCTTCATGTGGTTGATTTGCACATTCCAATCTCTTTTTTCCCTTTTTATATATGTTCAGGAGGAAGGGTCATCCCCCTCAGTGCAACAATCCAGATTGGCTCAGGACCTGAGGACAACTCAGGATGGAAGCATGGTAGGAGCATCCTGGAGCCTGCTTCTGCTTCCAGTTTTCCATTTTCTGTCCCCATCCCAGCACTGGGGCACACAAGTCAGACATGCATACATGTAGGAATGCGCCCTCCTGCAGAATCCCACAATTCCCTCCTTTCTCTGCCATACTCAGACCAGCATTTCCGCAACACCTCCACCTGGTGGCAATCATTCAGCGGGAGAGGCAGAGAGGCAGTCCTCTCTCTATGGGAAAGGAGAGCAGTCCAGTGGATGCTCAATCCTTTCCCTACCTGGCCAAACCCCAGTACCCCAGGCTGTTTCTTGAACCAGGGTGGCTTGCTTGACAAGAGGTAAGGCATCCAGTGCCTCAGATCTGTACACCACTGGGCCAGCTACTAATCGTATTTCTTTGCTGAATTGTAATTTAATTACACCAACAATTACAAGCACATAAGCAATTGCAATGGACTAGATAGGCTGGGCACTAAATATAATTGATCATGTTTTACTTTTTGTTTTTATATGTTCTCTCTGTTCCCTACCACTATGGTTTGTAAGGCTGTGTGTTAATTTGAGTTGTATAATTCATAACCTCACATTGGGAGGTCATGAAGGTCAGAGTGGAACTCGTATGCTCACGTGTTTTGGGAAAAAATTCTCACGTGATAGAATTACCATACTGGAATTTAAGCAACCCCAGTTACACTATACACTTTATATTTGTACTGATATTAACCACCAAATGAGATATTTACAAAAGTAGCACAAGAAGCAACTATATAATAATAATAATGTTTATTTTTTAAGCACCTTTCAAGATATCAAAGCGCTGTATAACGTTAAAACATAATTCATAAACAGCAAATACAATAGTAATAACACAACAGAACCACGTAACTATACGTTACTGATAAGTTTGACACCACAAAAAGGTTTTAAACACCTGTTTAAATCCCCCCACAGTCTTTCACTCCCAAAGCTGAGGGGGTAGAGAATTCCAGAGGGTAGGGGCTGCAAACATAAATGCTTGGGCCCCAGAAGATTTCAAAGTCACCCTCGGAATCTCCAGCAACCCCTCATCAGCCAAGCGGAGCTGTCACACAGGGCAGTGGGGAACAAGAAGCTCTTTCAAGTAGTCAGGGCCAAGTCTATGTAGGGCTTTATAAGTCAGTAAGCCAACTTTAAAGGTGATCTGCCACTGAATCGGCAGCCAGTGCAGATCACGCAGCACAGGAGTAATATGCAGGGACTGGGAAGTCCCCATCAGCAATAGTGCTGCAGCATTCTGCAGTAGCTGCAAGCGGTGGATATCAACTCCAGGAAGCCCTAAGTATAGGGAGTTGCAGTAGTCAAGGCGCGAGGTCACAAAGATGTGGACCAATGTAGGGAGATCGCAGGACGGAACAAGGTGAATGACCCTGGCGATGTTCCTAAGATAATAAAAGGCAGATTTGATGACTGTTGTCACCTGAGATTGAAGGGTCAGCCCATCATCAAGCACCACCACCAGGTCCCGGACCTGTTCAGGGGTAAGAATCTGGGAGCTCCCCAGAAAAAGTCTAGAGTACCGACCAGCCCTCAACCCCTCTATCCGGTGACCCGGGTCCACAACCGTCACCTCAGTCTTTCCCACGTTCAACTTTAACCAGCTCAATTTCATACAATCCTGGATTTCAGCGAGGCAGTTATTAATTACTGAGCGATCACTATCCTCAGGGACACTGGTTTACCGGGATTGAGAATGGGCATATTCCGTTTTGCACATTGTAAAAAACGGTATTGTCACCAGTGTCTGCTAAGCCTAAATCCGGTTTTACCGGTGTTTGGTTTTGTGTACTTTATTTAACAAGTTTTAACTCTGCTAACATGCATCTTAGCAATTTTGACCTCCGCTATTGCACATCCTTCCATCCTTGTACCAATTTAAAGTTATTTTAGGTACAAGATGTGATGGCAGCAGCAACACTACAGCCCCTGTCCCTAAGGTGTGATGGAAGCAGCATTATGACCCCATCCCTCAAGTGCGATGGCAGCACCAACAGCACTATGGCTCCCATCCTCTGGTGTGATGGCAGCAGCAACAGCACTATGACCTCCCTCCCTCAGGTGTGACAGAAACAGCAGCACTCGGCCCCTATCCCTTAGGTATGATGGCAGTAGTACTACATTTCCCATCCATCAGTGGTGATGGCAGAAGTACTACAGCCCCACCCTTTGGTGTAATGGCAGTAGCAACAATGCAGTCCACATTCCTCTAGGATGATGGCAGTAGTGACATCACTATGATCCCTTTCTTCAACACCCACACCAGACATGCACAAGTTACAAATGACTTGGTCTCTTTGCTTGTAGAACTCAGATGTGAATTAATCGGAACCATCACGCTTAAGGTGGACTACCTTTGTTTTTCCTATCTATAATTTAACTGCCTGAATTGGATTTCTGCCTGTGACATTGCAGACCAGGTTTAGAGAAAAAGACTTGGGTGTTGGAGGGCCAGCTCATGGGTGAAGGTTTGAGTGTCCAATGACCACTCACCTTCTCCTGGGAGGAGGGTGGGTTCACAGCTCAGCATTTGAAGGCCCCTGATGGAGGCCAGAGGCATGACAACATGTCAGCCCTCACTGCAGGAGGGAGCGTGATGGACATCGGCTTGTGCCTTGACATCATGTGGCCTGTCACACTCCCAAGAAATGGGAAAACACCTGCTGACCAACCGAAGGACAGCTGTTGGTCCCTCCATAAGCCGAAGTCTCAGACATGTGTCTTTTCTGACCCCTGCCATGCCCAGGATACACAGGAAACTTTTAGGGCAATTCTTCTCCCTGGTAGCCTCCTACAGGGGTAGGGCCCCACTCAATGAAGGGTTACTTTGGGTTATCTGGTAGCACAGCAGTAAGAGGCAGTGGATGGTGGTTGGGACTCAGCAGCGGAGGTAGGGCCTTGGCAGGCCTGAAGGAGTGAATGGCCAGGGGTAGAAGGAGCAAAAAAACCTGCTTGAATTTGCTTCTTTGAAATACAGTGTCTTCACCTAAAAATCCATACGTGATTAGTGGAGGACGTTCAAATGGATTTATGCATCTCCCAGACATGTGGATGCTTTTTTTTTTTTTTACTCGGTGTCCATGAAAAGGGTGTCTCCCAGTTTTCATGTCTTTGTTCAGATGTGACTTGAGCATCACTCTGCCCACCAGCATCATACAGCCCCTGGGGTCTTACCTTCTGTATGTCATTGAATGTGCTTTCAAAATCCACCGGCCAAACCTAAGTACACTTAAATACTTAACTTTTGCTTTTTGTTGAAGCAGTCTATCAGAAAACTTTGTTGTCACAGAGGCTGAAACACCAGGTGGGAAAAAAGGTGCAAATTATCCAATTCACCTAAATGGGGTGCTAACTGTAGTATTTTCATAAGTAGTAAGGCAGTTTCTTCTTTGTGAACATACTTTCATTCAGACTAGTTTTCATTCAAACAACTGAGGATTTTGGATGGCCCTGCTGATTATAAACTTGAATAAGCTAGTTGGTAACAGTGATCCTCACGTTTAGCAATCTACCACCTAGATGCTTATATGCAAAGAATAGAATATAAACCCGACTAAAATCTAAAAACAAGCTTATAAAACACATAAAATGTATCTGAACATTTATCTTTACCTATACAAAATCATTGCAGCCCAAGTAAAACTCAGGTAAATTACATGGTTCCCTGACTACTATTATATGATGTAGTAAACATATATTGGTATTTTTTTTATATTCTTTGTAAAGCAGGCAAGACCCACTAGGCAGAACTGCCTGTTTTCAGGAGTGACCTAGAAGCATTTGGGATGTTAACTGACTTGCTTGGAGTCACATAGTATACAAGTGTAGGTTGTGGGAATCAAACCCAGGTCTGGTGGATGTACCCAGTTCATTCACTGTTTGTTACTCTAACCACTAGGCATGGGTGGTTAAACTGAATGGCTGATTACAACAAAGCAGTGCTGTGATTTCCTTACTGACTCTATATGCAGCAAAGCAGAAAGAATGCAAAGCACAGCAGCATTCATTTTAAGATGCTGAAATCTGGGTCAGCCCGCTGACACTACGGTAGCACTATTGCTTGCAATGCCAGCGACCCAGGGTCAGAAGCAAACTCGAGTTGCTGGAGGTCTGGCCAGGGGAGTAGGATCGAGCACCTTGGGGACTGCCCTCCTCCTCCAGGGAGGGTCAGCTGCAGGTCCTGCTTTACTCACCACCTGTGTGACCACGGGTGGTGATACAATGGTGCTGCAGAGTGATCAGGAGGGGAGGACGCTAGCCAGGATCTGGAGCAGTAGCATGTTTCTATGTGACCTACCTCCTTGGATCTCCTGTAGTGCTGGTGCCCTCAGGGACAAAGGCCAGAAAACCAGGAACAATCACCCCACATTGGCTACTGGCAGAACGGATCCCAGTGCCCCAGACTTCATAACCAGGCTCCACGAGGGACCCACTGAGCTGCCCAACACACACTAAGGGAGTGTGGAGGGGTCATCTGGGGTCCTTTCCCTTCCCACCTGGGGGGGGGAGGTACAATCCAGGCAGGATGGGTCAGGACCACAGGAGCGCCTGAGCATTACCTGGGGGTGAAGCTAGGGGATACCCAGCCTAGGGATCTCTGAAAAGTGGAGACTGATGCTGTGAGATGGGGACATAGAAAGAGAAAATAAAAAAAATTTTAAAAAGATGCTGAAATCTTAGAGATTTTGTGCAGTGACATGCAATTTCCGTGAGGCACCGGTACAAGAATTCAAAATCCTCAAACCAAGCAGGATTCCGTGATTGTTACCGGTGTTACCGGTAAAAATGGAAAACCAGGGTCCCTGACTATCCTGGTCAGGTGCAAAAGACAGGTAGAGCTGGGTATCATCTGCATAGCAGTGAAACCTCAGCCCATACCGTCTTACAATGTCTCCGAGGGGCAGCATATAAACTGCAAACAACAAGGGGGACAGCACCAAGCCCTGAGGGACCCCACATGACAGAGGGAGTGAGTCTGAAGAAAAGATTCCAGACACAACTCTCTGCATTCTGCCAGTGAGGAAAGATGTAAACCACATGAGAACCGTACATGTCAGGCCACAGATGAGCCTCAGGCACTCAAGCAGCACGCCATGGTCCACAGTGTCAAAAGCTGAGGAGAGATCAAGGAGCACCAGAATGGATTGGTTTCTCTGATCTCTCGCCATCAGGAGATCACTGAACACCCGAATCAGAACAGTCTCAGTACTATGCCTCTTACAAAAACTGGACTGGAGAGGTTTGTAGACATTATGGATGGACAAATGGTCCTCCAGCTGAATCGCCACTACTTTCTCAATAACCTTCCCCATAAAGAGAAGGTTCGAGATTGGTCTGTAGTTTCTCAGAGCGTCAGGGTCCAAAGAAGATTTCTTCAGGAGGGGTGTTACCACCACCTCCTTCAGGAAGCTTATTTCCTTTCTGTGTCATGCATGTACACTCACCCCATGACATAATGTTCTACAATTCTGAAAAAAAAAATTCTAAATCCATTTCAGTGGACTTCACTAAGGGACAATGTGACTGCATTGGCTACCATAAACTAATAAAAGTGCAAAGGTTCTCCTTTAAGAACTGCACTAACAGGGTCCACAGAATCCAATAAAAAAATGGGTGGGGGGGATAATGCAACAGGGACATGGAGTCAAATTATTAATATATTGGGTACTGCGGTTTTGTAAAAATTGTTTAAAAAAAAAGGTACTAACAAGTGTGGACAGTGACCCTGTTAGTGCAGTTCTTGAAGGAAAACCTTTGTGCTTTGTATTCATTAATGGTTGCCAGTGCTGTTCCCTTGCTCCTTAGTGTTTATTGAAATGAATTTAGAAAACAGTTTTTAAACAATTATAGAACATTTTGTCGTGGGGCAAGTGTAAATGCATGGCACAGAACAGAAATATGCGATATACTGTAGTTATTTCTCAGACTACATTTGTATATATTTCATTTTGTGGTTAATGTCAGTACAGATATAAACTGTATAGTATAATTGTGGTTACTTAAATTGCAGAATGGTAATTCTATCAAGTGAAATTATTTTTCTAAAACACATGAGCATATCGTTCCTCCTCTGACCTCTGTGACCTCCCAGTGTGAGGAGACTGTGATGTTGTGAATTATGCAGCTCAAATTAAGATACAACACTACAAGCTGTAGTGGTAGAGATCAGAGGGAATGATAAATGTAAAAAGAAAAAGTAAAACATGATTAATTATATTCACTGCCCAACTTATCTAGTTCATTGCAATTGCTTAAGTGCCCTTGATTGTTGATGTAATTAAATAGCAATTTGGTAAAGAAATAAGATTAGTGACATGGGTGGGAAAGCCAATCCCTGAATAAATATATAGAATGAGGTTATGATGCAAAGGCAAAAAATATATAGAAAAGGGAAAAAGTGGTTGGAATTTGTACATCAATCACATGACAAAAATCATTTTTTTTTATAATACCACTAAGAGAACAGGCAGACAGAACTGGAATGTAAAGCAAGGGTAAAACACAGTGGTGTGAGTATGTGTGTGTGTGTGTGTGTGTGTGAGTATGTTTGTGTGTGTGTGTGTGTGATTTAAAACCTAGGAGGAAACAACATGGCAGTAATAGACTGAGCACAGCACTGTTAAGCCTAACTGCCTACAGGCAGAACTGGGATGTTATGTAAAGGAATTCTGGACTAATCACTGATATGTGACATTGGCAAAGTAGGAGCGGTGTTGTAACTGCAAAGTAAACACACTTTGCTTTTCCTTGTTTTTTGGGAAGGGACTTTTTTATCTGACATAGTTATCTTGCATAGGAGACTCTGCTGGAAGTCCAATATTTTCTTCAGTGAGAAAGAATGCTTTGAAGTAATGCTGACTCCCTTTTTGAAGCAAGATGTCTACAGGGTTCCACCCACTGCAGCCATAAAAAAATAAAAAAGGAAATAATGTTTTGGGTAGCACCATTAAGCTAAACTGTGAAGAAAGCTAATATGTTTCTTTTCGATAGGTTCTTCAGAGAAAAGCTGCTGAATTCAAAAATGAGTGTTGGAGGAGGCTATATCTCTTGCTAAGCAAGAGAAAAAAATGGCAGCATTTTGAAATGGAAACTTCTATGGGCACAATGATACTATAAAGTAATCAGGCAGCTAGAGAGTGGGACTTGTTATTTCCCAGTCTGTGTTGCCTGATGCTGGATCGGCTACTTCGTGCCATTTGCCAGTCAGAAACAAGGAATCTCTGTACCCATTTTCTAATATAAATATATTATGTTGGTGTCAGAACAGTATGGAGACAATGACATTAAAACGAGTATACTATATGTATTACATTTAATAAGTATTTCTAGGCAAGTTACAGTTACTGTGCTGTGTTCTGGGCTGATTAACATCCAAGCTTGCCTTATTTTGTACATTTAGAGCTAAACTCACAAAACAGGTACCAGCGATTTGTAAGACCTGCTTCTGAAAAAGAGGCAAGCATTTTCTTGATTAACTCACAAGAAAATTGTAGTACATGATTTGAAAGTACGTTTCTTTGTAAGTTGGACTAACAATAGCTCAAATATTTGAATAAATTCAGCTTAACTCCCTCCCTCTCTCTACACTCCATTTCAGTGACACCCCCAGAAAGACTTCCTGTGCAGTAGAGGAACTTGCCAATGAGGGTGATAAATAGATGTAGATTGCACTATATGCTACACTATTCTACACACTATGGTTTACATTAAGGGCCGGGGAAGGTGACCAGTGGCATACTCGGTTCAGCTTCTCCCCCACCCCCCCTTTATTTCAAGCTTTGATACTTCTGCTGAACACATTTTGGGGCCTTGATGTGGGGGCCTAGCAGACTACAAATAGGGTATTTGACACTGAAGGTGTGCAAATGTCTATTTATGAATACTCACCGAGTATTTGTTTTCAGAATCCCCGATATTTGGGTATTTGGTATTTAGGTATTCAGGGTTTTTTGCAGTTAATTTATTTTTATTGAGTTCTACTGTTTATGTTACCAGATATATTTTTTTTAAGTGTTGATTTTCCATTAGCAGATTATATCTTCTAGCCAATAGAGGGCTCAGTTAGAAGAGCACTCACCCAATCCAATCCCTGTCTGGTTTCACGTATTGTGTGGTCAATCTATCCCTATTGATCAGTCTTTGCCCCCTCCCTCTTCTACATCTGTCACGGCCTATCTCTAGCTACTAGTGGCTGTCAGTTCCCTCTGGCAGTGGCCCCTTTTTCGTTGACACCCCTCCCAGTTTCACTGTCCCATGCCCCCCCCACTGTCCAATCTACCCTGACCGGTGAGCGCCCCCTGTCTTCCTACAGCATGCCCATCCCACTTTCCCCACTTCCCCTCCTTTTAATTCTCCTTTCCATCATCTTTAACACAACTCCACAAACTTCTCAATTTAAAAACCCTGCCCCCTCCCTTCCCCAATGATCTCCTAGCCCCCTCCTTCATTGCTGCTGTTACTCATCTTCCCCTCAAATACTTTGGACTCACCTCCCCCACATACCCCTTGCAACATTATTCACAGCTTCTAGCCACCTCACTTTCCTTCATCTCCTAATTATCCACTCACCCAGCCCCCCCCCCGAACACATCACGAGTACTCTGCCCGCCACAAATATCCTAAACTATATTTCCTCATACTTGCACTCCTATTACTTGCCTCAGGAAATGTACATCCCAGTCCTGGTCCCCTTCTTCCCCAGCTGCTATCCTCCCATTAATGTACAACCTTCCAATACCACCTCTGCCATCCCAAAAGGCCTAAAGATCCTTCACTTAAATTTCCTCAGCCTTGTACCAAAAACTGAGTTGTTATAGCCGATGATAATCTCCCTCACTCCAGACGTTCTAATCTTAACTGAAACTTGGCTGAATACAATAATTTCTGATCCTTCCATTACCATCCCAGGCTATTCCTTAGTCAGGCAGGATAGGCAGGTAGGGGAAGTGGAGTGGCCATCTATATCTAGTCCTCTCTCCAATACACTACCATTCTCTCTTCTGCCTTACCCTTCACTTACAAAGCTCTGGTAGTAAATATTACTCTGCCTTTCTCCTCCCCTATCTTTATTGCCGGTATCTACTGTCGCCCAGGTATCAAGCCCTCTGAATCTATTGACCTCATCACCTCTATAGCTTCTGTCTCACACAAAGGTGAGCTTTATGCATTAGGTGATGTAAATCTAAACTGGATATCATTAACCACTTCTAAGACACTAAGTCATATCTCTGCTCTAAATCTCTCCCAACTCATCCAAGAGCCTACCCGACTAAATCACAAACCACCAAACCACTGGCTGTTAGACTGGGCTCTCACCTCCGACCCTCACCGAGTCATCAAGTCCAGCATCTTCCCGGATGCCCTCAGTGATCACCACCCTATCTTTGTGGTCAGAAAGGTCCATAGACCTAAACCGCAACATAAAATCCTGCAACGTCGCTCTTTCAGTTCCCTTGACTTAAACCCTCTCCTCAATGATATATTCAATTCTGATTGGTCCCCAATTGTATCCACCACTTCCATTGACCAAGCCCTCACTTACTTCAAAGACAGATTTATAGCTACCTGGGACTTCCATGCCCTGTTCAAATGCACTAGAGTCTGAGGTATCCATCACCCCTGAATTAATGATCTGCCTTAGGGAGCGTGATAAAGCATGGAGGAAACACAAGGCCTCTCAGCTCCCATCAGCCCTTACTAACTATCGCAGGCTAAGAAACACTTGTACTAAAGCAATCAGACTTGCCAAGTCTGAATATTTTGAATCCTCTTTCCTCAATAACATAAACTCTCCCTCCAAATTTTGGAACATAGTCCACTCACTAATCTCCCCCCTCACATCCCCAACCCCCTGTGCTTAATATAAACAACACACTAGAGTCTGAACCTTGCATAGTGGCTCAGAGGTTCAACTCCTACTACACCTCCTGTGCCTCAACACTTCTAAAATCCCTCCCCTCAAGCCTCTCATCCACTCATTCTCCCTCTCCTACCACTCAGCCCCCCATACCCACCACCCCTTTCTCATTCTGTCCTATCTCCCCTGAGGAGACACTAACAGCCCTCCTCTCTCTCTCTCAATCCCTCCAAAAGCTCCTATCAGGATGACCTTGACCCTAAACTTCTCTACCTCTCAGCCCCACCTATAGCCTACCCTCTCTCTCTAATTCTAAATCTCTCCTTTATGTCCTCCTCCATCCCTACACCCTGGAAACATGCAGTGGTCCTCCTTCTCCCTAAGGGTGGTGATCTTTCCTCCCCTGCCAACTATCACCCAATCTCCCTCCTCCCTGCCCTTGCTAAGCTCCAAGAACACCTGGTCCCCTCTCAACTGACTTCTTTTCTTGCTGAGTCTTCCTTCTTCACCCTGTTCCAATCTGGTTTTTGGAAGAACCATTCCACTACCACCTCCCTCCTTAGGCTCATTGACGCCATCCTTACTGGGATGGACAATGGCCTCATCACCTCTGCCATCTTTATTGACCTTGCCAAGGCTTTCGACACAGTCTCCCATACCCTCCTTCTCGACTTCCTTATGGCTGCTGGTTTGTCTACTCCTGCCCTTACCTGGTTTAGAGCTTACCTTACAGGCAGAACACAATCAGTCAGGATTCAGAACACAATCTCTCCACCCGTCCCAGTCTCCACAGGAGTCCCACAGTGCTCTGTGATCAGCCCCATCCTTTTCTCCATCTTCCTAAATGACCTTCCCTCAGTCTGTTCCCCCTCCTCTTCTATCCATATGTATGCTGATGACACTGTCTTGTTCACCTCTGGCAAAATCACCATTGATGTAGCAACCACACTACAGCATGACTTTCACCAGGTTCTGCTCTGGTTTGCCTCACATCAACTATTCCTAAATGCCAAAAAGACAATCTCCATGACTTTCGGCACTAGGCAGAGGATCTCTAGGCTCTACCCCGACCGTCTTTCCACACCCTTGATGGGACCATCCTTGAGGACACCCCCTTTCAGATACCTTGGGGTTTGGCTGGACCAACACCTCAGCTTCTCTGGCCACATTGATGCCATTCCAGAAAAACTGTGCCCCAAGCTTGGAGCCCTTTACAGGAACCATAGTTGCATCCCTTCTATGGCCTGGAGAGAACTTGTCCAGAAGATGATCCTTCCCATTTTTGACTACTGTGATGTAGTCTATGGTGCTGCTCTCATATCTTCCCTTACCAGATTAGACTCTCTTTTCAACTCCTTCTGTCGATTCATTCTTGATGCCCCATCATTGTGACCTTTACTGTGCCCGATCCTTCCCCTCACTTGCTAACAGATGCCTGGCTGACTGTGCTAAGCTAACTTCCAAACTTTGGCTTGGTGTACTTCCTTCCTACCTCTCATGCTCCCTCCCTTCCCCCTACCTTCCTCCCACTCCCTCAGATCCTCCAACACTCGCATACTGCTAGTACCCCGATGTACCACTCTCATTGGCCAATCAGGCTTCTCCCATCACTTCCCAAAAATCTGGAACTCCCTCCCACCTCAATTATGACACTCCTCCTCCTTCTACTCTTTTGTCTCTGCCTTACATAACTTTTTCTCTGCTAGCTGCTCCTGCTACAATCCTCCTTAACTTATTCCCCTATGAGCCTGCTTCAGCTTCACTCCTACCTCTTTCCTGCAAAACCCTCTCCTTACATTCTCCCTCCAGCACCTCTTCCTTTCCACCTTACTCTCACCCCCTGTTCCCTCCTCTGTACCCCAGCTTACCCTCACTATCCACTCTTTGTTGCTTGGTCTAGGCCTCTGGCAGGGTTCTCTGCATCCTAGAGAGAGGTCCAGAACTTAGGTAAACACCTTCCTCACCTCATACTCCCACCACATTCTTTTCTGAAAGGGCTGGATCACAGCCGCTCTTCTCTCCCGACTCCCTTTCTCTTAGTCCATCTGAAGCCTACTTCCTATCGCTGCCTACTTCCCTCCTGTTGTACTGGAGGCCCTAGAAGACCCTTCTTTCCCCCCTTTCTTCCTTCCTGATGTGCTCTAACTCCCACTGCCTACAACCTGCTTCCCTCCTGTTCATGCTTGACCTCTGCCTGGTGCAGGCAGAGTCCCCAGCATTCTGGAGGGGTCAGGCCCTGGCAGACCCTTCTCCCACACCCCTTGCCTTTCCCTCCTCCAAATACCCCCTTTCCACTGTCTGCTCTCTGCCTATATGTCCCCACCCACCACCTTCCTCCCCCTCCTTCCTAGCTGTAGTCATTGGCTAACCCCTAATCTCTAATGCACTTATAGTCAACCTTGCACTTTTGTTACACCTTACAAATTTTGTTCTATCTGTGTCTCTCCTCACAATCTTGCCCTAGTTCAACCTCCTTATAGCCTATCCAGACATTTTCTAACTACAAAGCTATGTCCCACCAAATGTTTGCCAAAGATATTTGTGCTATCGTGTCTATCTAGTTCAAGACTGTTAGCATTGTATTCCATCTCATTCATACCTGTTCGCATTTCTTCCTTTTAGTACTTCTGTATAATCTGCTCACTTTATTGAATGTAATTGAATTGTATATCTATATTGTGTACCAAATCTCTGTATACTATCCTCATGTTCCCCTACCCCCCAGGTTGCACTGTGAGATGAGCAACTTATTGCTCAGCGTGCCTTCCTGGTGAAACATTTCAATAAATAAATAAAAATAAATAAAAAATATATAGTACAAGTATGACAGATTACAGCAGTGTGAAAGTAAAAATGTCTAACACATAGTAAGTATTATACAGGCAGGATGACATTTCAATTTTTACTTTCTACATACAAAACATCAGGTTATAACAAGTAAAACCCAACTGATCTTTTATACATTATAGTCAAACTGTCTATGAACTATAAGCACTCCACAGTTCTTCTGA
Organism: Neoceratodus forsteri; assembly: GCA_016271365.2. Taxonomy (NCBI): domain Eukaryota; kingdom Metazoa; phylum Chordata; order Ceratodontiformes; family Ceratodontidae; genus Neoceratodus; species Neoceratodus forsteri. The sequence continues at coordinate 520,457,584 of CM028137.1, forward strand.
ACTAACTAAGTTTAAAAGGGGACACCTCACAAAATGTCAGTCAATTTTATACCCAGGAGCCACCCGTGTTCTTATTATGGGGGCCACAGAAGATTCTTTGTGTTCCTGAGATTCACATTATTCACGTTTACCCTGTAGTATTGAAGATAAGGTCCCCAGACCACCCTGTATTTTCCCAAGTTATTTTGAATTAGGTAGGACAGTTTGGAGTAGGTGAGTACTCTCTCCAAGGCCCCCAGCCATTCTGTCATTGTGGGTATATCAGTAGACCTCCATCTGCAAAGAATCAGTCACTTCTCCTTAATCATAGTGACCATAAGCTAGTTTTTGTCACTAGGCCATAATTGAACCCTTCTATAGGTATACCCAATATGATCAGTTCTGGAGAATGTGGAATTGGTACTCCCAAAATTACAAAACAGTGCTCTGCTGAATTATTTGGGCAAAAAAAATTTGTATGGATTGGCAACTCCTCAAAATATGTAAGCAATCCCTTCCCTACAAGTTACAGCTCCAGCATCTGTCGTGCAACAGAAACCTCGTCTGCTGCAACAGAGCTGGAGTTCTGTACCAGAGATGTAGTATTATGTTTTGCACTATAAGGATGTTTTGGTCCATGTCATGAGTATTAAATGCCAACACTGGGCCCATGTTTCTTCCAAGATCGCTGTTTGGAGTATGTTCTGCTAATTCACTCTCGCTGGGGTAGAGGGATCTGGGGCAGCTTCTCTGGAGAATTTGTTAATATGATCAGCCAACCCTTGTCAGTATTCCCCCAGGTTTGGAGAGGTAGTCGGGAACATATTCCTGCTTTGTCAGCTTTACAGGTGGAGCAAGTACATTTGATCTTTTTTCATTGGCAGGGGACATTCCTGATCTGTAAGAATTTCCGTAGATCAGTTTTTTAAATATTAAAATACGTTTGTACTGTAAATTTAGGAATGATTCAAAGTTTTCCCCATTTGGAGTCATTAAGTGTTTAATTGTACAGATGCCTTTCTCTTTCCAATCTGTTCAATTTATAGATCTGTCCCCTATCAAGTTCATAGGATTGTTGTTCCATACAGTGGTACTGTATGTGAACCCAAATTAGTGCAGCACTTGGTAAGCCTTCCCACCTTTTCCCAAGCCATGTGAGACACCTTGATCGTAATCCATTTTTGATATTTACTCGGGAGTGGATTTCCTAAGTATGTGGGGCGGTGTGCTCCCCCCAGTATTTCAGACTCTGTTTCTAACCATACTGGTGTACATGCCCAGGAGGATTTAAATAGTTTGCAGGTTTGGGCCACATTAAATGCTTAGGAGTACTGCTGGAAGTGTGGCAACCCCACACTTCCTTTGGACCATTGGGCTCTTAATTTGGTCCTGCTGAATCTTGGAATATTTTCATCCCAAAGAAGGCTACCTATTAAAGAGTCTATTTTATCTTCTGAGTCTTGTGGCCCTAATTATGAGAAAAAATAACAGGAACACTAATTTAACTAAACAAACTGTATTGACAAGGGGGATAGGAATAAACTCCAACCCAACTCAGAGCATTAGCTATATACCTACTGCAACTTGTGGTGGGACTTAAACCTGCTACCCCCTTAAACAGTATAACCTGTGTACCTTGCTTGTAAACTATTACTATTACAGCAGCATGCTGCATTTTTTTTGCTATTATCAGAACTATTTTACAGTTGTAGGAGGACTGACATGCATAGCGTGCCTTGTTAGGGGATTATGCATCATCAGCAACTTTCATGTCGAGCATGGCTCAGACATACACAGCGGTCCCATAAACCGAACATAGAGCTGTGAAGTTATCAGACAGCACTTGGAGACATTCAGCATGTCCTTTTCACCACTCAAAGTAAAGCAGTTTTCATGTAATTTAAACTAGTGTCTGGAGTGTTTTCTTTGTTAGTGTTCCCCAGGAAACCACACAGTTCATTACCTTGTTACACATGGTTGGCTTAACGCTTATATCAAACTTCCCTTTGTCTAAATTGGGGTAAGGTGGACTCAGGCAAAGTGCCAAAATGGCTGGCAGAACAGCAAGCACAACCGACTCAGATGCAGGCATAACAGGTCCAATCCACCAGTGTCACCACCTCAAATAAAACCTTCCCTTGTCATTTTTTTAAACCCTGTCAAAATTAAAAACATCCATTGATGTCTGTTGGCTGTTAGTCCTCCCACCCGACTCTCCCACTCAGCATCCACCAGTCCACATCCTCCCAAACCCTTACTTATCCACTGGGGGTCCAGCACTGTAATCTTCTCTGGACTGCAGACACGTCTCTTCACTCTCCAAAGCTGGACTGTGAACTTAAGGAAATCAGGTATGTGGTTCAATGTATTTAAATTGGGTTTTGAACTTAGTGGCATAACTTGGCCATTTTTTAATATTTTTCCCCCAAATTTTCAACATGCCTTTTTTGGGATCTCACCTCATTAGCAATAGCAGTGAAGTTAGGCAAATCTATCATGAAAGGTGATTTCATGGTCACTGTGTGAAATCACCTTTTGGGCAGGAGTTGACAATTTTATCCACCCTTGTTCATGGGGTGGGGTCATAAGAAGGCTATGTTGAAAATTTGGCATATAAATATTCAAAAAAAACAAGAAAGTTATGAGCCTACATTGAAATTTGTGAACTCAGGCTCGTAACCTTAGTAATTTTCAATATTTTAACTCCAAATTTTCAACATAGCAATTCCTTCACAGCACCTCATGAATGTGACAGCTGTCATTTGTCAAATCCTGTCCAAAATGTGTTTTTGAGTCCCAAAAGGTGATTTTGTGGTTGCTGTGAGGTTGCCCTGTGAAATCACTTTTTTGGCAGGAGCTGAAAATGTTCTCTGTACATGTTCATAGGTGGGGTCATACAAAGGATATGTTGAAAAATTGGGGTAAAAATATTAAAAAACAACAAAGTTATGAACCTGCAGTACATTGAAATTTATGAATGCAGGCTCATAACTTCGGTAATTTTCAATATTTTAACCCCAGATTTTCAACATAGCCATTTTTTCACAGCACCTCATGAATGTGACAGTTGTCATTTTTCAAATCCTGGCCAAAATGTGTTCTTGCAATTGTGGCACAAAATCACCTTTTGGGCAGGATTTGAAAATGTTCTCCACTCTTGTTCATGAGGTGGGCTCATAAGAAGGCTATGTTAATATTATTGGGCCAGCTACCTCCCTAAGTGTGGAAGATGGCTCTCAAAACCCAAAGGTGACTATATACCCATGTGGCTACAAATAGAAATTCAGCTCCTACAGCAGCACAGCCTAGATGCCTCAACCATCTTTTATCTTTCATGGAAAACACTGCCAGTTCCACTACATCACTTGGTGATTGGCACCTCAATAAAGGTTTTCTCCCAGTGTTGTTCTTCTTAAAAGCTCTCCCCACAGCAAGACTTTGCTCAACCTATTGTTCTCAATCTCAACATCAGGATAGGTGGTATTAGTCTCACCACAGGTTGGCTACCTCAGATACGTGAAGCCATAGTGGCTGATCTGTACTCTCAGGACTCCTCCTCTCCTCTCTCTCCTCTCCTCTCCTCCTCCTCTCCTCTCCTCTCCTCTTCTCTCCAGATATCCTCCTGAAATATAACTTAAGTCATGTGCCTATCTTCCAGATTTTCCAGCTGAGACATCTGATAGGTCCGTTATTCGGTACCACTCTTAAATCCTCTAGAGTAGGGCCCATTCTGGACCAGATGAAGGAACTAGCCTCCATGCCTCATCACATTTCTCTCCTGTACTCCTGCCTTCTGGGTATAGGCCCTCTGGATCCCCTACCAGGTTCTAAGGTTTGGAATTCCCTGCTGCCTGATCTACCCCTTAACTGGGCACAGATCTGGAGAGATCTATACATTTATAATTCCCAGGACAAGCTCAGACTTACTCAATACCGTATTTTAAATGACATGTATTACACATCCATCAAACTGGCCAAAAGGGGCCGCCTTCCCTCCTCTACTTGTTCCAGGTGTGGTAAATCAGAAGGGAATCTTTTGCACATATTCTGGCAGTGTGAAAAATCACTTCCTTATGGCAACTAATTCAATCCAGGATGGATCCCTTACTTGGACTGGATGGTATCTTCACCGTGGAAATCTGCATTCTGGGTATTTATACCAACATCAGGATCAAAGAGCATAGATTTCACATGTCCTTAATCTCAATAGTCATCAAGAAGCTTGTGCTTAAGCATTGGGTGGATCAGCCTGCCATATCTTACAGCGAATGGTTAAATGAACTGTCTACATGTTTCAGAACTGAATGCTTGATTGCAAGTTCCCGCTATAGACTATAGACTATAGGCTATAGACTATTCAACAAAAAATGGGGCAAATTATTTATTTATTAAATTTTGGTGACCGGGTAGGCCCACTGAGCCCCGAAGGTCCCTTTTTCAGGGGCGACCCGGGATAACAATACAAGTTATAAGAATGAACAAGGACATAAGGAACATTTGAGGCATTGTGAGTTACAGCATGAGGCGGTTACAGTAAAGCATTATATCTGCATTAATGGTATATGGCTTTCTTAACTCTCCATGTGTTTAATTTTAATGGTATGATGTTATCCTTACCTACCTAATAAGGGCACACTCCAGGGTGGAGTGGGTGGGGTGGGGAAAGGAGGGTTTGAATAGATAGTGTTTTTGTGTTATCCAATGCTTTTGCTGTCTAATGTGCCTGTGTCTGTAGTGGTGTTATAAAATCAGTAAAGGATTTGAATTTCAAAAGAAGGCTATGTGGAGCAACAAGAAGGTAATGTTGAAAATATGGGATTAAAATATGAGAAAACAACAAAGTTATGAATCTACATTACAATGTTTCAATGCATGCTTATAACTGTGGTAATTTGCAATATTTTGACCACAGCTTTTCTACATAGCCATTTTTTCACACCATCTCATGAATGTGACAGCTGTCATTTCTCATATTCTACCCAAAATGTGTTTTAACACTTGTGGCACAAAATAATGCTTCAGTCTCTGTTTTATAAATGACACCTGTCATGCTCAGAAGGAACTGTCATAAAAAGATTATTTTGAAAATTTGAGGTAAAAATGTGAAAAACCAACTAGGTTATGAAGAAACTAATTGTCCAAACATTTACTCATAACTTTATATTTTGAAGATTTTGGCCCCTAATGTTCAACATATCCCTTGTGTTACCCCACCTCCTGAACATGGCAGGTGTCATTTTTCAAATCCACTCCAAAACTTGTTTCCACAGTCACACAGCAAAATCATCTTTCAGATGGGATTTTAAAAATTCCACTGTCTTGATCATAATGTCAGGTCATAAAAAGATTATTGGACATTTGGGGTCAAAATGTGGGTGCCCACTTAAAATTAGAATACTGCCTCTCAGCTGCCATATCCTGGGTAATTACAATCTAACAATGTGTAAAAGCCAGACACCACTGAAAATGAAATATCGCATCTTATCTACTTTATCCTGGGTAAATACTGTATGTAGTTAAAATGTGTACAAGCAGGACCTGGTACAACAGTAATACCAGTGGTGAACATTCGGCATTGACAAAAACTTGTTTACAGCTGGCAATGCACTGAAGATTCATACTGCATTATTTTTCAACACTTTATCAGCTCAAGAGCAATGGGGCCTGTGCATTAACGGGCAGGAATTACACACTGGAGGCATGTATCCCACCAACTTAGCTCTGAGGCCCTGGATAGGTGCAGGGTGCATGGTATTCACTACCGCATGCACCCGTGGGGCACCTGTCCATGGTCCTGCCCCCCTACTGCACAGGACTCTGCAGGGTGGCCAGGGATGGAGTACTGGACCCAGATGAGCATCCAAAAGGATGCCTGTCCTGGGTCCCATAGTGAATCACTTGCGAGTGAAGACACAGGTCTGGGAGAGTGAACACTCAAAGCAGGCACCCCGACCCACATGACCAAGCCCCCTTGGCTGTAGGAACCCCACCCCAGGCCTGGATGCCAGCCACCTCCTACACAACATCCCTATTCCCTTTATAGTGTAAGTAGCCTTCCCCAAAGAAGGCAGTACCCTCCCCATTGCAGTTGAAGCAGCCGCCTCACACACATTTCAGCCCCGTCACTGAAGTGCTGAGTAAACCCCCAAACACTGACAGTCCTATCTCCAAAGTGCTGCATAAACCTCCCCAACAACTGACAGCCCTGTCCCCAAAGTGCTCAATAAACCCCCCAACAACTGACAGCACCATTCCCGAAGTGCTGAGTAAACCCCCCCAACACATGTACGCATTGTCACCGAAGTGCTGAGTATCTCCCCAACAAATGACAGCCCCTCCCCGTGTAGAACATGAAACAATCCCCTGCACACACTGATGTTCCCCAGTCCAATCAGCCCTGAACCCCAAACCTGATGCCTCAGCAGCATCATTGGTGTTCAGTGGACCCCCACCCACCCATGGCACCGACAACCACCCCAACCCCATACCTGCAAGTTGTGCCACAGTTCAGGATGGCCAGCAGCACAGCCCTCCACACACCAATCAACCCCAAACTCAGTGCCCCAGAAGCAGCATTGGTGTTCAGTGGCCCCCCAACCACCCACCCATAGCACTGACAACCCCCCCAACCCCATACCTGCCAGTCATGCCACAGTTCAGAATGGTCAGCAGCACAGCCCTCCACACACCTCCTTGACCACCAGCCATCTGACTGATGCTGGGAGCATAACACCTATATATAGGGCGCACTCCCAGCATCAGTCAGACAGAAGGCAGACGTTAATGTGTGCAAAGGGCTGTGTGGCTGGCCATCCTGAGCTGCATTACCGACTGGTAGTTATGGGGCTGGGGGGTTGTCAGTGCTATGGATGGTGGGTGGGGCCTTCTGAACACCAATGCTGCTTCTGGGCACTGAGTTTGTGGTTAATTGGCCTGAGGAACATCAGTGTGTATGGGGGGTGGTTTCATGTCTACACAGGGGAGGGGCTGTCATTTGCTGGGGGTTACCTATACTGTGGATGGTGGGATATGTGTTGGGGTTTACTCAGCATTTCAGGGATGGGGCTGTCAGTTTTTGGGGGTTTACTCAGCACTTCAGGGACAGGGCAATCAGTTTTGCAGGGTTTATTCAGCACTTCAGGGATGGGGCTGCCATTTGATGAGGGTCATTTACTACTTCGGGGACAGGAAGGACATGTGTTGTGGCAGAAAGGTAATATGATTATGGGGACAGGGTACCAATGTGTTGTGGAGGGTAGGCACCATCATCAGGATGGGGTCAGGGCACAGTCATGTGTGTGGGGGGGTTCCTGGCATATGGGACGGGGTTGCTGTTGGATCACAAGGATGGTGATGGGCTGCCTGAACTGGGTGGGGTTTTGTGGGTGTGCTGGCATCTACTGCTATTATGGTAGGGTCCTCACTGCCATAACCTGCTCACCACTACACCCCCCTGTGAGCAGCACTTCACACCTTTGTGAAAGGCACGTAGTGCAGACACGCCCCCGGCATGCTGTCACCCACCCCCAGTGTGTTGCTGTCTGCACAGCCAGAGGATCGGGCATGTAACTGACATCCATGCTGTTCATGAGTGCTGCCAGGGGCCCACAGGACCCCACTGCATGGCATTCATGCATATCTATGCCTAGGTGCCTGGTTTCTGCAGCACGTAGGCATAGGACATAGGGCCCTGTGGAAGGGTGTGGGTATTCAGGATAACATCAACAGGCAGTCAACCAATTCAGTGCATAAAAAATACCTGACAACATTTGTCATTTTATTTTTCTCATAAAATCAGAGGAAAAATATATACAGAAATCAGAAAAATATAAAGAAAAAAAGGTTAGATCATATAACTCAAAAGGACACTGCTTCACTTCAGTAGTGTCAAGGCTTTTCTCAGCCTAGCCTGAAATCGACCAGTGTGGAGGCACACACTCTCAGAAGGTCTTTCACCTTCCTCAGTCAGCTACCTACTGACTCCCTATCTAAGACTGTACCCCTGGTGGAGGGCTTAAATACTTTTTCCAGTGTGACATCACAGTCATGTGATGTCTATTTTTTTTCAATTCTTATCTCCCAGGCTCACAACCTGTGCCTATACAAACAAGATCTAACTAGAGCTGACAGGGCTGTGAACAGCTACCAAATTACCAAATTTATTTTTTATTGGTGCCATATAGTGCTGTTCAGTCACAATCATCAAAAACTGGCATGCTGCTAATTCAGTTCTCTTGAATTTAATTAGTCAGAGTACATGCTGCTGGTGTGTGTGTGTGTGTGTGTGTGTGTGTGCATGCAACCTGTCAGGCCCACAGGAATGAAATAGCTAACAGCTAGCTGCAGCTGCACTGTGTGTAATCTGACACTGTAGTCTATCTGACTGTTTCAGTGCAACAGATAAAGAGTTAACCCTTAGGTTGCTGAATAAATCTATTAGACTGAGCTGGACAGATCATAGAAACAGCAGTTTAAAAGGTTTTTTTTTTTGTTCTATAAGGTTCTATAGTTTTTTTTTGTAATATCCTGAGAAATTCCGAGGTACAATACAGTAGCACCCCCCCTTCCTTCAGATGCCTTTAACATAGATCACCAAAGAGCAAAAATCAGAGGGGGAGTGCACTATTTTGCAGCTGTGGAGGAATACTTCCAAATGTCCAAAAAGGGAGCTCTATGATCAGCCATTTTAGAGCTACAATCTGATCCCAAAAAGGCTGAAGGCTCCACCCTCAGCCCTAAAAATAAAAGTTTGTTTTAAAGCTTTCATGACTTCAATAATCATTTCTGTTAGGAAAAAGAAACATAACACATAGTCCTACTCAGTTATTTAGCCCTGAATACATAAGTAGCTTTAATTACTACTAGCCCCTCCTCTTAGCAGCCTGAAAGCATTCAGAATTTTAATATAAATACAGGCCTCTAGGGGTCGCTGCCCACCTTAAGAAAAATCATTTGGCCTTTGGAGTCGGGTAAGCCTAGTAACACTTTTCACTCCTGTGACTCAGAGCAACATATACTTATATTGATTAGAAGAAAACATTTGCACTGCTTGCTTTACTCATTTTTTGGTTGTTCTGCAAGTATTGTAGTTTAGTCTTGAAAGTGTTTTAATGGAAGGTTCAGGAATGGGGCCCTTCTATATTCCACTTTATTCAATATTATGAAAAATACAGATTTTGTTCTTCAGGATTCTCTGAGTTGGCAAGGGGCATGGGAGGGAGAACATGGGCATGCTCCTCTTTTTTTTTTGCCATTAACACTTTATTCAGTTTAGGTTACAGGGTACATACATCCATTCAATCAGCATAGTCACCAGTGGATGGCATGCTCCTCTTCTCCCTTCTCCTGCTAGCTTAGTAAACCTCTCCCAGTAGTTTATGTAAATCTTTAAATAAATCTTTAATTTATTTAATTTACACTAGTATTCTAATGCTACCAGCATTTATTTCTTTATGCCCATCTTCCTTCTGTCAGTCCCCAATGGGTACAAACAAAACTGCTGTCAAATGGATGCAAGTTTCAGCCATTGTGAAACTTTTCATTATGGCCCATTATTAACTTTTATTTTTTTATAAGACCCTTTTTTATTTTATTAATAGAGAGCTTCTTGCCCTAATGCAGAGAGTTGCCAATCCTTTTTGGACAAACAACTGACCTTCTATTTCATATTGTGCTCAAAGGGTGGTTCCCTCGGAGCAGCGGCTGAAATTAACAAGGAAACTCGAAGCCACCAACTGCACTCCTGTTGCTGCACCAGAGCAGCAAGAGAGAGAGAGAGAACCCTGGAGCTTACATGCGCTCTTTTCTTTTTATGTATTGTTCTCTCTTTTTCTAAGCCTAAGGCTGATTCGTTTATAAGCAGCAGTTTTACATAAAATATTTAGGGACACCACTGTCCCTAACATAGAAGTGCTAACCAGCTGCGTTATATTTTGAAGCGGGGCTGGCTAAAAGTAAAAGTGATTGCCGCCCTGCAGTTCGCATGGAGAGAGAGAGGGGGAATGAGAAAGAGAGAGTGTGAGGAGCAAGTACACTCCTGGTATTACTTATTTCTTTAGTTTGCATCTCTCTCTCTCTCTCTCTCTCTCTCTCTCTCCCTTTACTGCTGATTTTCCTTTAAAGACCCCACATGGTCTTTTCAATAGGAGGGGTTACCAGGGAAGGAAACAGAGACACACAACGGCAGCAATGAAATAGGATAAATATTGCTGCCGCGTGTCAATCCTGATTTGATTCAGGATTTGACTTAACTCAGAGCAGCTTTTACTTTTAAAAATGGAGCAGCTCTGTTTGGCTGCACACAACAGTTTGGTTGACTCCTCCACATCTAGGCTGGCTGATTCTTACTTAAGTTCTTCCAAGCCAGCAGCCATTGGTCTTTTCAATGACAAATCCAGACTATACCTAAAGAGGGTTCAGGCATATTTCACTGAGCGGCAGCAATGAAAAACTGAAAGTATTGCTGCTCAGTGACTATCAAACCTGCTTTTCTTTTACATAAAGGGTGGCGGCAATGAAAAGTGAAAGTGGAGGAAGTCGCTCTGTATTACTCTTTCTGCTTTATCAACAATGTAGCAGAACACAAGTATTTCTTATTCATAGATTCATAGAAGTGTGACGGCAGAAAAGGACCAAACTAGGCCCACCAAGTCTAAGTTATGGCTAAAGGATTCCTATAGCTATTTAGGGGAACCAATAAATACTTTGTTAAAACTGTTTACCCAAACCATATTTCCAAACATTTCGAGAAGGCTTGATTTGAATCAACACCTCAGTTTGTCCACCTTTCTCAAAGGTCACCAAGGTCACCATATTGAACCACCTTTTAGCATATGGTTATTTCCAACATTTTAATTGTACAGTTGCACTATTGCACATCTGAATTTTATTTATTTATTTATAAGCACTACAGCACTTTAATTCCTATAAAGCACTCTTGCACTTTTTGTACTTTATTCTTAAACCCTAAATGGGGGGGGGGGTTAAGGGAAGACCCATATATCCTTATCAGGGGTACACACCTATGACATGGGTCACCCTGTCACTGGCCCATTGTTTGTAAAAAGTCTTTGCAACTCAATTGGAATGTACTTGAAGCCCAGTCCCAATGCAATGCAAAACTGAGTTGTAACTCTTAAGAAACAGTTTGTGCAAGGCTTTGTACTGACGCCAGCAACACTTTTGCAACTTAATCAGAAATGCTTAATTAACTCATTGGTGGAACAGTTTAATGTGAATTGTACTGTAGTGTGCTGCTTCTATCCCCGGTGTTGATCTACCTCTTATCTTCCATCCTTCTCAACAGTGAATGCAAAGAACAGAAGTGAACAGGTGCCTTACCTTAGTCAACCAGTAGAGTCTCCCACTTCTCTACCTCCTCCTGCTGATGCCTACCAGTGTCTAAGTCACCAATCTTACTCTTGTTCCATGTCTGTGCTATTCCACTCATGTGGTGGGAGATGAACATGTGTGAGACATGTTAGATGTGCTTCCTTTTATCATCCTGCTGGGACTTGCTGACTTCCTGCTCCTTCCCAATTGGTTTATGCAGTCATGTGACCTCAGGATTCCACTTCCTGGATTGCTGCTGACTCCAAACCATCAGTTCCCATTCCTTGGATGATCTAAACACAAATCAGGTTAGTAACACTTTGCGTTAATGAGTTTACAGCATTATCATTTTGGTTAGGCTACAATTTTAAAACAAAGTGTCTGCCTGCCAGGAGTCAACAGGGAGAGAGATCATAGATGACACGTGGAGCAGGGTGCTCAGAGCACCCAGAGTTCAGGCTGACACTCCAGGACTGCCTGCCCACCTGGATGGGCTCAGAAAGGGTTCAGGCACCAAAGCACTGACCTCATCTATGTTTGGTGTAGGCACAGAGAGAAAATCTGGAAGCTGCACAGATGGACTTTTAAATAAAATAATAAAGCCCTAAGGCATGGGTGCAGCTATCTTGATGACACTTGACCACACTGCACTACTTTAGTTATTAAGGGGCAGAAGTCTCCGAACCCAAGAAATGGAGAGTCAGTCAGGACAGCCAATTAAGCTTTTCTCTCATAGAATTTGAGATTTTTGCAAGGCAACCCCTGCTTCAAAAGCAGATGTCCAGGGTATGTGCCTCAGTTCTCAGGCTCTGAAACTGTTTCTGACTTCCAAAGAGGGACTCTGACGGATATGCTCTCCCAGGGCTGAGCTTAAGAAATCTCATTTTCTTCCTGTCCCTCTCAGACAGAACTGAAGATGGTGCTGGAAGCTGCATAAATCTCAGACACCAAGCTGCAGTGTCTGTTGGCTGAAACAGTGACATTGAGAAACAGGATAACTTATATTGGTCCATTTTCAAAGGCTTTCTCCCAAAGAACTGCATTACGCAGAAGTCTCCATGAAGTGAACTTTGCTGGCTTGTCTGATATCCTGCTGCAAGGATTTCTCCCTGTAAAGGGTCTAGTAACTATTGCCATTGCATAGCCCTGATGACTCCCTATCCTTTGGTAGGTGATGACAAGGCCCCCCATGGGTTGAAGAGGACCCATCAGCAGATTCACTGGACTCATCATGGCCCACACACTTAGCCACCAAATGGAGGTTGGATCTGCCACACCTTTAACAAAAAGCCTGATACAAAATCTTGCATAAGATACCCCCAACGATTTCTGCACAGCTGCATTGTAAAGGTTATGAGTACAGACCAGTGACTTAAATAGACTGAGCAAGACACACATGGTCTTAGAAGTTCTCAGAGACACAAGACACTTCAGCAACTGCAGAGACTGTTTTTGAATTCCTGTTGCTTTAGTTGGGACTGTTATTTGGTTTTCATGTCCCCAGTAAGTATCTCCATCAGTACTAGCCATCAGCAATCACCAGGACAACAACTTGTGACCTCATAACATGCACACATAGACCATGGGAGTGCTAAGAAGGGACTTTGGATTACTTGCTGCATTAGAAGCCGGGGAGTGTTTGGACCAGATTTATTATTACCTCTCTATACATCACTGGTGAGGGCCCCACTTGGAGTATGATGCACAGTTTTGGAGCCCTCACCTAAGGAAAGATAAGGACAAGCTGAAAAAACTGCAATGTAGGGTGACCAAAATGATTCAGGACCAACAGGGCAGATCTTAATATGATAGGTTCAAGGCACTGAACATATGCTTGCTGGAGGCCAGACGAGAGACGGACAATATGATAGAGGCCACAAAGTTCCTGAAATGAATGGACAAGGTAAATTATGGGGCTTTATTTAGCATAAGTAGTGGATCAAGAACAAGGGGTATGAGTGGAAATTGATAGGGGTGGAGGTTCAAGAGGAAAATGAGAAAGTTTTATTTTATAGAAAGGGTGGTGGAGCCTTGGAACAATCTGCCAGCTGATGTGGTGGGCACCAAAACTATCAATGGTTTCAGACATGGCTGGGACAGATTGAAGGGCTTACTGGTTGCTCAGGGTGGTAGCGGTAGGGCGAGGAGCATGGGGTGGATAGCGGAGGTTAGAACCTTGTATGGACAATGGGTCCTCCTGAGTTTGTTAGGGTTTTATGGGCAGACTAGATGCACCAATGGTCTTTTTCTGTTGTCATTTTCTGTGTTTCTTTGTTTCTAACTGGGACTGAGTTTGGGGATTACTAGGACTGTACCTCTGTCACCAAAGAAATGGAAGTTATGGATTCCATGATTGCTCCCATTTTTACAAAAACTCCATGTTTTGGGGCATTTTCCATGACAAATCCATAATTATTAGCATTTTCCATGAAACCACTATAGTTTTTGATGTCTGCGAATATCAGACCCATCATTGGGTACCTCACCATTGCAATTTCCTTGATCCTCAATCAGCCCCCAGGTGGGATTCTAGGGATTGTATGCAAGTCCTGGTCTCCATAATGCCTGCACAATGTGCTGCTTCCTAAAACTGGGACGGCCTAAAAATTTCATTTTTCTATATATTTAAATTTTTGATGAAGTGCTTGTATAAAAAATATATCTAAATAAAGGTAGAGTGTTTAAAACATAATGGACATAATGGATCCTTGACTTTTCATAGCATCACTATGATTTACGTGATTATTTGTCATTTTAACCATGACAACACGGTGAGTATCTCCAACATTTTCCATGACAAAAGTACAGTCCCAGGCATTACTGATTGGAGGGTAGTGGTGAGATTAGAACCCGAGAAAATGATGACATTTCTGAAATACCTGTTCAGGAATTGGATCCTATGCAAGCACATTTGATATTCGAAGTTAAAAGGCAAGATGGATCTGAGTATGAGCCAAACACAATTCATGTAATTTTAGGGAGAGGTATTGTATAACTCATGTTTTAATTCTCAATGACGTTTTTTTTTCATTTTTTTTAACTCAAAGTTTCACACATGCAACACTGATTGGGGATTCTGTTTTCTTTCTCCCCAGATATTTACAAGAACAAAATTACCCTTACTCAGCTTACGGGGGAATGACACAGCACTTCTGGGAATTTTAAGTAACTGTTAATTTAAATATTTATAAAAGATGGTAAAGGGTTACAGACTCATGAATGCAGAGACCTAGAGATGTTGTGGAGTTTTAATCTGATGGTGAATTTAAGGTAAATCAGCCACATCCGCCTTCATGGATAAATTTGTGGATTTCTGTTATTTACTCTAGAATTTGCTTTTGGCAACTTTGCCTGGCAAGTTCACTTGTAACTTTGCCCTTGGCGTACACCAAGGTGAAGTTTGGTCAGAAGGAGGCTACTGATAAAGAAGTGTCTCAAGGTCACATTGAAGAGCTTCTGCAGGTCACATGGTAACGTGCATCTACAAAGTAAGACAACTTCTCTTTCAGTTTTACATTGTCTGTCAGTGGTGAAGAGCAAAAGCTTGAAAGCATTAATAGCAGAGAGTGGGCAAGCATTAAGGATACAATACTTGAAGCAACATCCCATTGTGTTAGACAGAAAAGGAAGTGCAAAAAAAGAAGGAAACCACTTTGGTTCTCAAATACAGTAGCAGAAAAGGTCAGAGCCAAAAGGCTAGCCTTCAGAAAATATAAGGGAACACAGCGGGATGAAGATAGGGGGGCATACCAAACTGCCCTAAGGGAAGCAGGTAAGGCAGTAAGGCAGGCAAAGTCCCAAACTGAGGAAACACTAGCACAAACAGTAAAAAAAGGTGACAAGACTTTCTATAGATACATTAGTGAAAGGAGAAAGTCCAGAGGGGTATTGCTAAGCTTAATGGAGAAAAGGGAGCATGTGAGGAGGAGGACCCTGTAAAGGCATCTATCCTAAATAGATACTTTTGCTCAGTATTCACTGAAGAGAAGGTAGGGCAGGGCCCACAGCTCAGCATCATGGACACAGGGGAGGGAGGTGAGCACTACTCCTTCACAAAAGAAAGGGTCCCACAAGAGCTTGCTAAGCTCAGGGTGGATAAGGCAATGGGACCTGATGGCATACATCCCAGGGTACTTAAGAGCTAAAGGAGGAACTAGCAGAGCCATTAGCAGAATTGTTTAGTGAGTCTCTGAGCACAGGAGAGGTCCCAGAAGACTGGAGAAGGGCTCATGTGATCCCACTCCACAAGAGTGGTAGCAGGGAGGAGGCGGGGAACTACAGACCGGTCAGTCTTACCTCAGTAGTGGGCAAGATTATGGAAGCACTCCTTAAGGAAAGGATAGTGCAACACCTGGAATCCATAGGGCACAGGATCCAAGACAGCATGGGTTTACAAAGGAAGGTCCTGTCAAACTAATCTCATAGATTTCTTGACTGGGTAACCAGAGTGGTGGACCAAGGGGAGCAGTTGATGTCGCTACCTTGACTTCAGCAAAGCTTTTGACACTGTTCCATATAGAAGATTGATAAATAAGCTAGGTAGGCTCGGGGTGGGTCAGAAGTTGGTCAACTGGGTGGCAAACTGGTTGACTGGCAGAAAACAGAGAGTGGTGGTAAATGGTATACAGTCAGAAGAGATGCAAGTCACAAGTGGGGTACCTCAGGGATCAGTCCTGGGGCCAGTCCTATTCAACATCTTCATTAGTGACCTAGCAGATGGACTAGAGGGTAAGGCTTGTCTGTTTGCAGATGACACCAAGATCTGCAACAGAGTAGATGATCCAGATGGGGTGGGCAGAATGAGAAGAGATCTGGATAAACTAGCAGAATGGTCAGAAGAGTGGCAACTGGGATTTAATGCAAAGAAGTGCAAAATCATGCACATAGGGAAGAGAAACCCTGAAGCCACTTATAGGCTGGGAGGGGAGTTGCTAGCAGTCACAAAGGAAGAAAGAGACTTGGGCATCATCATCACTGATGACCTGAAATCATCCAAGCAGACCTCTAAAGCAGTAGGTAAGGCTAGGGGTGTTAGGGTGTATTAGTAGGGGTATCTCAAGTCGTAAGAGGAGGTAATAATCCCTCTGTACAAGACATTGGTTAGGCTCACTCTGGAGTACTGCGTGGCAGTATTGGAGGCCACACCTTCACAAGGACATTAACTCAAATTGAGGCAGTCCAGAGAAGGGCACCAAAATGGTGCAGGGACTGCATCAGAAGACATATGAGGACAGATTAACAGAGCTCAATATATACCCTTGAGCAAGGAGGGAGGGAGAGGTGATATGATCGAGACATTTAAACACCTTAAGGGCATAAACAAGGTGAAAAGAGTCTAACATGTTTAAATATAAGAAAAATAGCAGGACAAGAGGACACAGCATGAGATTAGAGGGAGGCCGATTAAGGGGAAATGTGAGGAAATTCTTTTTCACAGAAAGGGTGGTAGATGCATGGAATGGCTTACCACAAGAAGTAGTAGCTATGAATACAGTGCAGGGCTTCAAACAGGCATGGGATAGGCATAAGGGAGCAATACAAATGACTATGAATAGATAGGTCACTGACATAGCAAAGGCCGATGGCACATTTATAAGGTAGAAAAAGAAATGGGCAGACTGGATGGGCCTTACGGTCCTTATCTGCCGTCAACTTCTATGTTTCTATGTTTCTATGAGATTTCTAAATTGAAACCTTATTTTTCACCACTTTCTAAACATTGTTTTATTCTTTTTTCATTGTCTATCAATTCTTTATGTTCTTATTAGTAAATGAGCTGTGTTTTCTGATCTTTCTTTGCTGTATTTTTTAAGTTAAGATCCTTCCGTGTTTTACTTTCCCCCATCTAATCTGTCTAAGTCTCTTTCTCTGTCTCTTTATCTCTTTAAAATGGAGTATCACTCTCACATGAGTCATGTGAGGACTTGTGGTAGTGGATGGGGTACCATACACCTTCAGTGTACCTTGTTCCGGGGTATTCCGGCAGGGTATACCATTATATGGGTGCTGCAATTAGGGCATCGCAACATAGAAACATAGAAACATAGACTTTGATGGCCATTTCCCTACCTACAGGATAAGCTGCTGCTCCTAGTTAACCAACAGCCTATTTCTTCCTACCCCCACAAGAATTGCCTTATGTCTGTTCCTTGCATTCTTGAATTCTCCAACAGTTTTAGACCCCACAACCTCCTCAGGAAGGCTGTTCCATGTGTCCACCACCCTCTCTGTGAAAAATTACTTCCTCACATTGCCCCTCAACTGCCCCCTCATCTTCAAATTGTGTCCCTTGTTCTTGCATATCTCTTTTTCTGAAAGATGCTACCCTCTTGGACTTTGTTGAGTCCACTGAGGTATTTAAAAGTTTCTATCATGTCCCACCTCTCCCTCCTTTCCTCAAGGGTATACTTATTAAGCTCCTTTAGTCTCTCCTCGTATGGCTTCTCTTGCACACCCTGCACCATTTTAGTTGCCCTCCTCTGGACTGCCTCCATCCTGTCTATGTCCTTGTGGAAATAGGCTCTCCAGAACTGGATGCAGTACTCCAGATGGGGTCTCGCTAAATGTCTGTACACAGGGATAACAACTTCCTGTTTTCTGCTGGTGATGCCTCTCCTTATACATCCCAGTATCCTCCCAGCCCTCCCTACTGCCTTCTCACATTGCTTGCTATCCTTAAGGTCATCTGATATGATTACCCCCAGGTCCCTTTCCATTTTTGTTGTTGTTACTACCTCCCACCCCATTGTGTAATCTTCCCCTGGGTTTTTGTTTCCCAGGTGCATTATTTTGCACTTATTTGCATTGAATCCAAGCTGCCATAATTCTGACCATTCCTCCAACCTTGACAAGTCCCTTCTCATCCTTTCCACACCTCCTTGTGTATCAACTCTGTTGCAGATCTTTGTGTTATCTACAAAGAGGCATACTTTTCCTTCCAGTCCCTCTGCAATGTCACTATAAAGACATTAAAAGGATGGAACCCTGCGGTACCCCACTAGTAACCCCTCTTTCTTCAGAGTGGACTCCATTTACAATTACCTTCTGTGTCCTGTTGTCCAGCCAATGTTTTACCCAGGCTACCACCCTGGAACCCACTCCCAGGCTGGATAATTTGACTATTAATCTTTTGTGTGGGACTGTGTCAAATGCCTTGCTAAAGTCTAGCTAGGCCATGTCCACAGCCCCTCCCTGGTCTACTACTTTGGTCACCCAGTCAAAGAAATCAATTAGATTCATCTGATATGACCTTCTCACTGTGAACCCATGCTGCCTTGGGTCCTGTGCCCCACTGGCCTCTAGGTACTCAACAATTCTTTCCTTCAGAAGTGATTCCATCACTTTCCCTACCACAGAGGTCAAACTGACAGGTCTGTAGTTTCCTGTTTCTGTCCTGGTTCCACTTTTGTGAAGGGGAATCATATCCGCTTTCCTCCAGTCCTCAGGTACCACACCATCCTCCCATGATTTGTTAAAAAGGGTAGTCAGTAGTTTCACTAGTTCTCATCTTAATTCTTTTAGAATTCTGGGGTGAATTCCATCAGGCCCCATTGCTTTGTCCACCTTCAGTTTTAGGAGTTCTTTCAGAACCCTTTCTTCTGTGAAAGGACTGGGATCGACCCCCCTATTCAGAGTACTTCTGTTAATTGGATTAGGCATCTTCCGCTCCTCCTCTTTTGTGAATACTGAGCAGAAATATTCATTCAGTATCCCTGCTTTTTCACTGTCCCTCTCTGCCCACCCACCATCCATTCTATTCAGCCTCACTATCCCTCCCTTTGTCTTTCAATGTTCCCTGATGTACCTATAAAAGGTTTTATCCCCCTTCTTAACCGAGTTGGCTATCTTTTCCTCAGTTTGAGCCTTTGCTATTCTGATTTCTCTCCCTGCTTCCTTCTGCCTTAACTGGTACAGCTCTCTGTCCTGCTCCTTCTGTGTTTCCTTATACTTCCTGAATGCTAACTTTTTCTCCCTGACCTTCCCTGCCACCTCTTTTGAGAACCATAGTGGCTTTTTCTTTCATTTTGATTTGTTTATTTGCTTCACACAAAGACTTGTTGCCTCTGTGATGGCAGTTTTGATATTTCCCCATTGTTGCTCCACCCCTCCTTCTAGCCTATTTCCTAGTGCTTTTCTAAGGCACTCTCCCATCTTGCCAAAGTCAGCCCTCCTGAAGTCCAGTACCCTCATGTGGGTGAACTGAATTTTGTGGTGCTGGGCAAGGAGGGCACTGTCAGGGTGTTGCACCCCCTGCCTGTGACAGGGTGCATCCCTGCCACTGTAGTAGGACCCCTTGAGTGTATTAGGTTGCAACCTATCTCTATATATACTCTTATCTAATAAAGCTGCCCCTTTCTTTCCATCTGGAGGCAGGCCACCTCCAGACAGCCCTCTGTGCTTCTCTTTAACTTTCTTTTCTCTTCCTTCCATGGGTCTGTATGTATGGAGGTCAGCTTCCAGTGACCTAAAGCTCCCAGACAGAATGGGACAATAAAATAGAATAGTTATAGCTTTAGCTCTATAGAATGGCTGGCTATTGTAGCTAGAATGTAAAATAGGCCTTGTATACAGAAAAGCACCCTAATCACCGCTATGGAAATGTTAGAACCTGTACTGAATGCTGCAGTTTATCTACTGAATACAATGTACTGAATAATAAAGATTACAGCATGGGAAAACTACTGTCATGAAAGAACCTAGCATAAACATAACTAGTGAATACGTAAAAGGCTAGAATACTGAAAGGGGGTAAAAGAATACACAAACCTAATTTGAGCTGAATAAAATGCTTTAAATATACTTCTTGAAGGAGAAGGAATAAATCAAGTCTGTCCTTACCTGACCAGGGGAAAGAATGAAATATCGGGTATAGGGGAATAGTGGCCCCTTGTGTACCCTTTTTATAGTAAGTTGTCTGTCACTCAAGTCCCAGTGGAAAATTTTCCACCTTTAAAAATGGGAAAATCCTTCTGAGAAAGTCCCTTTTATTATCTAAAGCTGCTCCTCATTATAGAAGGGTAACTAACTCCTTTTAGGCAGTTATTTAATTTAATGAAGGGCCATAATGATGCTTGGTCAACTGACCCAGGTGTGCAGGTACAAATAGTACTGCCTGAGCAAACAGATGTTAGATAGGGTCAGTGTTTTCTGCCTGAGTGTAGGTGAAGGACTAGGAGAGTCCTGTGCTGCGCTAAGAAGTAAATTGTGAAAGTTATTTACAAGTCTTTTCTTTTGAATCATTTTGATTGTTTTATTTTTACTTTATGTGGTGCAAAGCTGCTGTTGTTTATGATTACAAAATAAACATTTCAGTTAGAAAAAGTGGGTTGCACCAAGACTCTTGTGTTTGTGTTCATCTGTATTTCCCACAACTTTACAAGTGGAGGCAGTGGTGGGATTTATAGTTGCTAGTGTCTTGCCAGGGAGAGGAGACATTGTGGCAGATACCATCCCAGGCGGACACATGGCAGAGGGTGTCCAAGTGACTGGCATGCTTACCAGGAAGATGGCTGCTCAGATGGGAGCACCACTACTAGACAGCCTTCCGTTGACTGTCAGACCTAAGGTGAAGATGCAACCTTCAGAGGATGATGATGACCTGATTGAGGTACCCCAGAAGGATCCAATGGGATGTGGAGACTGAGTGGCTGAACTGATGTAGCTTGTCCACTAGCTAAGCGGAAGATGGCTGGAGGCAGACCAGCATCAGAGAGAGGCTGAACACCGTTACCAGGTGCTACTGGAAATAACCAGTACAGAGGAATTGGTGGTGGCAGCTGAGGACCAGGAGCCATAGCACCTAGAAAAGGAGGGCCCCCGGATGGAAGTCTTGTTGCCAGAATTGCCATTTTTTTCTGGCTGGTAACTGGTGGAGGATGGTATTTGAGAAGGGAAGGACCATGAGAAGTCCCCAGGTAAGACTGTGTCTGGACATGATAGTGCTGGGGTGAAAACTGCAAGCAAGTTGCAAGAGACCATGGTCATTGAAGGGACTTTTGTGGCCAATGTGATGGCCAGTGCCCTGCCTATTGACTGGGAAAAGGTGCAGGCTGGGGATGCTGAGTTAACCAGCTTACATGCTTATGTCTCTGTACATGAGGGTAGAATGTTAAATGGGGTATGGGAACAAAATTGTGGTGATATGAATTGCAGAATGGTGTTCTTCATCACATGAAGCTCAGTCCCTGTACTGGTCAAGTAAATGCCAGGGTAATGGTGCCCATGGCCTATAGGAAGGAGGTGATGGAGACTATTTGTTCCAGACACTCTAGACCCTTAAACCATGGAGAAATCTTGAGTAGAATAACAGCACAATATTACTGACCAGGAATGTATAGGCAGGTGGCTGCCTACGTGGAAACCAGTGCTGTGTGCCGGGGGTACCTGACAGATGGGAAGGAGATGGAACCCAAAGGTGGGAGGGCCTAAAGAGATGGAACCCATGGAAAACAGGGAGGCACTCACATAGGTTAAGAGGTATTGGTAGACAGCATTTGACTGTGTTCTTCTACTACTGCTACTACTACTAGCTGTTTCTAGGATAAAAACCCCAGAAAGTTGTAGTAAATACCCCTTTTGTATTGATGGAAGTACATTTAGATTGGAAGAATGGGAAGGTGGATTGATCTCCCATGTTTTCTTTTTATGTTTAGCCCCAGGGTAAATGTGTCAGTGAGTAGCTGGAACTTCACTAGGATGATTACTTATTAAGGGACCCTGGGATGGAGCTTTTGGTGAGGGTAGGCCTATCTCCATCCCCTTCCAGGAAAAGGGAAAGGTGATGACTGTCTGACATGAAATATTGGACCAACAGTTTTGTCTCTCTTCATCTCTCCTTGTCTTCCTTTATATTTTCTAGTCTGACAGGTTAGCTACCTTCAGACAAAACTCTTTTCTCTCTTCTGCTCTGCCTCTTTCTACTGATCTGTTATCTTTTTTCTTCTTTTGGTCCAAGTAGAGGGAGGTTATTAGAAATGACCTCCAGCTGAAATATCAGAAGGTGCACACTTTTGGACTAGGTGCCTGATATTGTACTTAAAATGGTTTGTGGTGTTAGTACCCTTGGTAAATATGACTGTGGGGATATATTAGCCAGTCCAGACTCTATACTATTGCCAAATTTGAAATGTGTTAACCCCAGGGTATGTATAGGTGTTACTTTGTTATAGCCAATGTAGGAGCTACAAGGTTGAGTAGTACTGTATAATGGGAGCCTGGGATGAAACTTTACAGAGAGGGGGGAGGCTGAAGTTCTACCCCTTCCGGGGCTTACTGGAAGGGTAACCCGTAGTTTACAGTTCCCTTCATAAAGGGGGGGGTAAGTGTGACAGGGTGCGTCCCTGTTACTTTAGTAGGACTCCTTGAGTATATTAGGTTGCAACCTCTCTCTATATATATATTCTTATCTAATAAAGCTATCCCTTTCTTTCCATCTGGAGGCAGGCCACCTCCAGACAACCCTCGGTGCTTCTCTTTAACTTTTTTTCTCTTCCTTCTATGGGTCCATATGTATGGAGATCAACTTCCAGTGACCTCACGCTCCAAGACAGAATAGGACAATGAAACAGAATAGTTAAAGCTATAGCTCTATAGAATGGCTGGCTTTTGTAGCTAGAATGTAAAATAAATCTTGTATACAGTAAAGCACCCTAATCAAAAGGGATACATTGGCTATTTAGTGTGTAGGCAGAGAAAGACCTACATGACTAGCCTGTACAATAATATTTATTGCAAAGTGGCAAACCCCTTTCCCTTATTATTTGCTGTAACCCTGTTGCCACTATGGAAATGTTAGAACCTGTACTGAATGCTGCAGTTTATCTGTTGAATACATTGTACTAAATAATAAAGATTACAACATAGGAAAATCACTGTCATGAAAGAACCTAGCATAAAAATAGCTAGAGAAGACATAAAAGGCTAGAATACTGAAAGGGGTTAAAATAAAACACAAACTGGATCTCTGATGTCTTCAGACATAACCATAAAAAAGATGGAGGGGCTATCCTTGATTGGATAATTGTACCCGTTAATAATAAAATCCAAAATTCTATGGTTATGCCCGATGCCATCAATGACCACTGTCCAATCTATTGTGAGTGGTCTGCAAAATCTTTGCGGGGCCCTACAGTTCATATTGAAAATAGGAATTTTAAAAAACTCACTCCCCTTAAGGTTAATGAAGCATATAAATCTGCTGATTGGTCACAGTTGGACTCAACAGGAGATGTTGATTCATTCCTTGAAGTTTTTAGTAGTATCTATAACCACAATGTTTGATACAGTAGCCCCATTGACAAGGATTAGGGTTAAAGCCCAGAAAAACGAATGGATTACCTTAGACCTATTAAAATCTTTCAGAATTAGGGATAAACATGGAAGATATTTAAAGCCAATAAGGATCCTGTTGCTTTGCGGAAATATAAAATGTTGTGTAACAAGTGTAAGACCCAAGTTAGGAGTGCAAAAAGACAAAGTTTTATATCCCAACAAGAAAAGTTTCATGGTAACTCTAGGCAGACTTGACAGGTCCTGAATGATCTTATAGGGAAATGTCCCAAGGATTCTCCCATTACTCTGAATAAGGATGGTGTTATTGTAGACGAACCGTTTCAGATTGCACAGATTTTTAATAATCATTTTGGCGATCTAGAATATCTTAGGATCCCATACTCTCCTAATTCACATGGGACTCAACTGGGGGATGATTTTAAAGATCAACCTTGTTTTCATTTTGATCCAGTTTCCCCTGCACAAGTTAGGGATTACATACTTAAATTAAATCCAAGGCCAAATCTAGCCCATGACAATATTGACTACAGGTTCATCAAACTCAGAATAGATTATTTTCCTTCTCCCATATCAGTTTTGTTTAATCTCTTTATTCAGGTTCTTTTCTGTCCAAATGGAAAAAGGCAAATATTAAACCAATTATCAAAACTGGAAATCCATCTATAGTATCTAACTACTGCCCCATATCCCTTTTGGCCCCGCTTTCCAAGGTGTTAGAAAAGATTATTTTGGATCAAACCCCTGTGTTTCTGGCAAGCACTGGGTTGCTTTCAGAGGTACAGCATGGTTGCAAACAGAAACATAATACTAAAACAGCCTTGGTAGAGTTCACTGATTGCATACAGGGTGCCCTAAATAAGGGGTGCTCTGTTGTGGCCATTTATGTGGACCTCACCAAGGCTTTTAATTTAGTTGACCATGAATTGGTACCTTTTATTTTTTCTGAATTTAATTTTTCCCAGAATGTCATTAAATGGTTTTCTGATTATTTGCAGAAAATATATCATTGTACCACAGTTAATGGAGTTTCTTCTAATTACCGTGGAAATTTGTGTGGTGTTCCCCCAGGGTTCCATCCTGGGCCCAATGATTTTTTCACTGTTTATTAATTCTGCACTGCTTAGTTGTAGTCATTCTATGATGTCTTTATATGCGGACGATGCCGTATTGTACTGTGTTGATGATGATTACACCCTAGCATTGAAGTAAGTACAGGATGATTTTACTCGGTTCCAGAAATGGCTCATCTCTAGACATTTGATGCTTAATTCAACTAAAACCAAGTTGATGGTCTTTACTGGGCCCAGGATGGAACTCTCACACTTACCCCCTGTGTTAGATCTAAAGGGTGATACCATTGAGGAAGTTTAATTTTTTAAATATTTGGGTATTTACCTTAATTCCCATGTGGCATATGAGTTTCAAATAAAATTCCTTAGTAAGTCTCTTCATCAAAGATTAGGAATGTTATATAGGGTATGTCCCTTTCTCACTCAAGGATCTCGAAAATTACTGACTCACAGTTTTTTGTTTAGTTTGATTGATTATGGTTTAAATATTTATTCCACTACCACAGATAGTATTTTAGGTCACTTGAAAGTAACATTTAACTTAATCTTAAGATTAATGACAGGTGCTGTACCACGTATTCATACCTGTGATTTGCTCAAACTCTTGGGTTGTATCTCATTTAATAACAGGGTGTTATTTAAGTCAGCTCAATTCCTTTTAAGGGGACTGTTGGCCTGTTACCAGATTCTATAATTTTGTTATTTCCTAAGGCTTTAAATGCATGTGGTACCCGTTCTCAGAGTAAACTTACCTTTTCAATCCCATTATGCAAGAAATCAATTGGTCAGAGGTCTTTTTTATCTATAGCTCCCTCTTTTTTTAATTATCTCACCCTTTATTTGGTAAAGTGCACATCTTTATTTACTTTTACATTTTTTATGGAAATGGTTGTATGATAAGGATAAATGTAACTGTTTTGTGAAATTGTCCTTTTACTGTGATTACTGACTTTTTGTCTAATATGTTAAATATGTTGTTGTTTACTTGTTAATATATGTTCTTGTTTGTACTTGTCACCTATGAAAATGGGCAGCCATGCTCATTTTGCCTAAAAGTATAAAATAAAAATGAAATGAAATAAAACCTCCTTCAGGCCACATAAAATGCTTTAAAACTTCTTGAAGGAGAAGGAATAAATTAAGTCTGTCTTTACCTGAAGCAGGGGAAAGAATGAAATATTGTGTACAGGAGAACAGTGGCCCCTTTTTATAGTAAGCTGTCTGTCTCTCAAGTCCCAGTGGAAAGTTTTCTGCCTTTAAAAAGGGGACAATCCTTCTGGGAAAGTCCCTTTTATTATCTAAAGCTGCTCCTCATTATAGAAGGGTAACTAAGTCCTTTCAGCTTGTTATTTAATTAAATGAAGGGCCATAATGATGCTTGGCCACCTGACCCAGGTGGGGGGGTATAAATAGCACTGCCTGAGCAAACAGATGTTAGATAGGGTTAGTGTTTTCTGACTGAGTGTAGGTGAAGGACTAGGAGAGTCCTGTGTTGCACTAAGGAGTAAATTGTGAAAATTATTTACAATTCTTTTCTTTTGAATTGTTTTGATTGTTTTATTTTTACTTTATGTCGTGCAAACGCTGTTGTTATTTATGATTATAAAATAAACATTCCAGTTAGAAAAAGTGGGTTGCACCAAAAATCTTGTGTTTGTGTCCATCTGTATTTCCCATACCTTTACATTGCCCCATACACCTCCTACCTGGAGATGATTATTTATAAGTAAGGGGTGTGCTGGGTGAAGCCCCCCCACATTGGGGGTGCTAGGGGCACAGCCCCCCACAAACAGGCAGAATGTGCCCTGGGATGTTGGGCGTGCTGGGGGTTGGGCTGCACAATTGCCAGACACGATGTTTGCTGTTGGTGTTGTGCCATTGCCCTAATGACAGTTGCGGTATTTCTTGGCACCATGACATGAGTGAACCTTCCATCAGTCCCCCTACAGCAGCCAGAGATATAGCAGTTTCCATCTTCCCAGTTTCCACTCCAGCAACTTCCCCAGATGTGCAACATCCAGCAACCTGAATCCCACAGCAGCTTCCATCACCATCTTTTCCCACTCTAGCTTCCCTAGCTGAGCAGCAGCTCCCATTCCACCCCCTCTGCAGCAGCCTGCAGTCTCTGCCCCCCCGTGGTACCACCACCACCAAAATTCTGACCCTGCTGAGGAGCCCAGCTCATCTTCCTCTAGCTCTGTACATCCCAGACCAAGACAGCCACATTCCTCCCTGGTCTAAGGGTACTTAAACATGGACCCTAAAGATGACAGCCTGGTGACATGTAATATATGTGAGATAGTGGTCAACCATGGGGAAAGGGGGAGCCACCTTTATACAGATGACTAATGCTCACACGTAACCATTATATACTACAAGCAGCAGGAGTTCTGTAAGCAGGAGGTGGCAAGTGGTGGTGCTCCATCTGTGCTAATTAGAGGGCACCATCTTAACCAAAGTGGCGCAGGAAATAGGCACAAGCCCCAGTACCAGCACCCATACCAACCCCAACATTAGCACCAGCCCGTGGGCCAGCACCTGCAGTGACAATAGAACAACTGCAAAAGGAGATTGGGGACCTCCATTGCAGAGTGGGCTCATTAAAGACCATGATGAGCCAGCTCTTGGCCAACCAGCAGCTGCTGCTTGCTGATATGGCAGAGCTCCATCATGGCATTGTGGGTGCTGCTGCTCCATTTGGCAGTGGGCCATAAAAAACAATATGGGCAATGTCCGTTCCTGTATCCTGTTATTGTTATGTGTTTCTAGCCCTTTTGCCTCAGTCCTCTTCCCCCCTCTTTCACACCACCTCTGCTCTTATTCTTTCCTTCTCTGTTTGTTATGCCACTTCCCTTAAAAAATATATACAACTCTTCTGTAAGCCCCCCTCTCCCTGCATTTAGAGGTATGATGGTGAAAGTCCTGGGGAGGTGGGCACTATGCAACACAAAGAGCCCACATACCTGGTTGACCTGGCCTACCAGATCTGGTGAAGCCGAGGTGCCCTTGGACCACTGGGTGCAGAGTTGGAACACTGGAGAACTGAAGATGATGGTCTTCACCTGCTCAGCCTTGCCATCTTCACCTCATAGGCCTTTGTAGTCAGTTTTCACCAGGCAGGCCTCTTGACATTTTCTTCATTTTGTGTTGCATAATCCCTTGGATCACCAGAGGCACACCTTGGAACACACACAAGAATGCTGACTGTGGAGGCAAACTTCCTGTTAGCCACAAACAATCCAAACGCCGGACCTCGCCCAATAACTAACACACCGAAATCTGACCAATGGAAAATCATGTACACAAGTGCTCGCAGTCTGGGAAACAAGATCTCAGACCTGCAGGCAATAATGACAGAGACTAAACTGGACATAGTAGCCATTAGCGAGACATGGCTTACCAGTAACCACACTTGGGAGACTTCAGTACCTGGCTATGTACTGTTCAGAAGAGATCGAGGTGCAAAAAGGGGGGGTGGAGTGGCCCTTTATGTCAATGAAAATAGCAAAGCTACAGTAATTAAGAATACACATAAGGAGCCAGGCGAACTGTGGGTCACCCTGGAAATAGGAAATGGGACAGCCATATGAACTGGGGTTGTGTACAGGCCTCCAGAGCAGGGGAGGACACAGACATGTTACTGTTAGAAGATATACAAAACATGACAGCTAAAGGGAAGGCTCTGATAATGGGAGACTTCAACATGCCAGATACAAATTGGTCAATACCAGCAGGGACATCTGCCAGAACTAGACACATGGTGACTTCCCTGCAGGGGGAGGGCCTCAAACAACTGGTACAACAACCCACAAGAGACAGGTCTAGCCTAGATCTAGTAATGACTAACAGGGAAAGGATCACAGATCTCCAGGTAGAAGGTCACCTGGTTGCCAGTGACCATCACATGGTATGGTTCAATTTGGCTACTAGAACAAAATCATCCCATTCCAAGGCAAAAAATATGGGACTTCAGAGGAGCTGACTTTGATAAGATGGCCACAGAGTTAAGATAGCCCTGGCAAAAAGAAATACAGGTGAGGGGGTACAGGCAAAGTGGGCAAGCATTAAAGATGCAATACTTGAAGCAACATCCCATTGTGCTAGTGAGAAAAGGAAGTGCAAAAGAAGAAGGAAACCACTTTGGTTCTGAAACACAGTAGCATAAAGGGTCAGAGCCAAAAGGCTGGCCTTCAGGAAATATAAGGGAATGAAGCAGGATGAAGATAGGGAGGCATACCAAACTTTCCTAAGGGAAGCAGGGAAGGCAGTAAGGCAGGCAAAGGCCCAAACTAAGTAAACATTAGCACAAACAGTAAAAGAAGGTGACAAGACTTTCTATAGATACATTAGTGAGAGGAGAAAGTCCAGAGGGGATATTGCTAAGATCAAAGGGGATAAGGGGGTGTGCGAGGAGGAGGACCATGTAAAAGCATCTGTCCTAAATAAATACTTCTGCTCAGTATTTACTGAAGAGAAGGTAGGACAGGGCCCACAACTCTGCACCATGGACACAGGGGAAGGGAGGTGTGCACTAGTCCCTTCATGAAAGAAAGGGTCCTACAAGAGCTCAATAAGCTCAGGGTAGACAAGGCAATGGGACCTGATGGCATACATCCCAGGGTACCAAAGGAGCTAAGGGTGGAACTAGCAGAACCATTATCAGAACGGTTTAGTGAGTCTCTAAGCACAGGAGACATCCCAGAAGACTGTAGAAGGGCTCATGTGATCCCACTCTACAAGAGTGGTAGCAGGGAGGAGGCAGAGAGCTACAAACCAGTCAGTCTTACCTCAGTAGTGGGCAAGATTATGGAGACACTCCTTAAGGAAAGGATAGTGCAACACCTAGAATCCATAGGAGCACAGGAACCAAAACAGCATGGGTTTACAAAAGGAGGGTCCTGTCAAACTAATCTCATAGATTTCTTTGACTGGGTAACCAGAGTGGTGGGCGAAGGGGGAGCAGTTGATGCTTACCTTGACTTCAACAAAACTTTCGATACTGTTCCACATAGAAGATTGATTAATAAGCTGGATAGGCTTGGGGTGGGTCAGATGTTGGTCAACTGGGTGGCAAACTGGTTGACAGGCAGAAAACAGAGAGTGGTGATAAACGGTATACAGTCAGAAGAGATGCAAGTCACAAGTGGGGTACCTCAAGGATCAGTTCAAGGGGCAGTCCTCTTCAATATCTTCATCAGTGACATTGCAGATGGACTGGAGGGTATGGTTTGTCTGTTTGCAGATGACACCAAGAACTGCAACAGAATAAATGATCCAGATGGGGTAGGCAGAATGAGAAGAGATCTGGATAAACTAGCAAAATAGTTGAAAGAGTGGCAAACTGGGGTTTAACGCAAAGAAGTGCAAGATCAAGCACATAGGGAAGAGAAACCCTGAAGCCACCTATAGGCTGGGAGGGGAGTTGCTGGCAGTCACAAGGGAAGAAAGAGACTTGGGCGTCATCATCACCGAGGACCTGAAATCATCCAAGCAGACCTCTAAAGCAGTAGGTAAGGCTAGAGGGATGTTGGGGTGTATTAGTAGGGGTATCACAAGTCAAAAGAGGGAGGTAATAATCCCTCTTTACAAGACACTGGTTATTCCCCATCTGAAGTACTGTGTGCAGTACTGGAGGCCACACCTTCACAAGGACATTAACCAAATTGAGACAGTCCAGAGAAGGGAAACAAAAATGGTGCAGGGACTGCATCAGAAAACATATGAGGACAGATTAACTGAACTCAATATGTATACCCTAGAGCAAAGGAGGGAGAGAGGTGATATGATTGAAACATTCAGACACCTTAAGGGCATTAACAAGGTGAAAGAGTCTAACATGTTTCAATATAATAAAAATAGCAATACAAGAGGACACAGCATGAGATTAGAGGGAGGCCAATTAAAGGCTAATGTGAGGATGTTCTTTTTCACAGAAAGGGTGGTGGATGCATGGAACAGCCTACCTCAGGAAGTGGTGGATATGAATACAGTGCAGGGCTTCAAACAGGCATGGAATATGCATAAGGGAGCAATATAGATGAGTATGAATAGATAGGCCATTGACAGAGCAAAGGCCTATGGCACATTCATGAAGTAAAAAAAGAAATGGGCAGACTGAATGGGCCTTGCGGTCCTTATCTGCTGTCAACTTCCATGTTTCTATGTTTCATACAAAACAAATGAGGTTAACATCCAAATTGCAGAAATGAGGGAATCCCTTTAATGAACAGCTAAAAACAGGAACAGCCACTCCATGGAGCAGTAAAGCACTCAAGCAGCTTCTCTAGACCAAGGGGTCACATTATAAGCCTGGGGTTCACCCAAGACTGTGAAGATCACAAATGAGCATAAAGTCCATGTGGCTACCTATTGCCTAGGCAAGCAGACATTCCAAACACAGGCAGCTCAGCTTATGGCAAATCAGGCATTTAACAACAAGGCAAGGCAAGGCAAAATGTATTTAAAAGATGCCCAATCCCGGAGGCTGTGGTGCTGTACAAAATAAATATAACAGCATCAAAATAAAATAAAAAGCAGATCAATCCTTCCTAAAACACATAAACAGAACAGTCTCTAAACAGGGCCAAAAAAAGCCATGGTGGTCTGTCCCCCGGACCCACCGGAAACCCACTGGCACCCATATTCACAGTCTCTGCACAAACTGCAATGGTAAAGAGTATCTGGGACCAGAGAAACAGCCAGAACCCCTGAATCCCCTCACCTCTCAGGTGCCATCTCCTTTTTCCTCAACCTCTGCCTTGGCTGTGTATCCCACTTGACACTGGGCATAAGTGCCAACATACATCAGTCCATTCTGCCAAAGGTTTCCTATGGCTTCTCTCCTTCTCCTCTCCAAGGGTCACCAATGATGCCCCAGCCAGAGCACCACCAACATCGGCTGCTGCCATGTCCTCTTAGCTCCACAAGCCACACTGCTGCAATAGAAAAACAAAATGGGCTCTTTTTTGTTGAGCGGACAATCAGCCCCTTTCCCATCTCTCTCACACTCCCCATAGCATCTCTCAATCTGGCACCAGACAACTCCATTTATTCCTTACCAGGGGCACCAAAAACTCTCACCAGGACAAAGGTCCAATCCTAGACCACTCTCAAGGGTGCCAACCTCACAGAGCCATCAACAGCCCTATGGGACCAGTAGGCCCATTTTAAACTGTGTACAGTTTCCCCATTGACACCAGTCAGTGCTGAAACTACAGGAGCTGTTTTTAGTTTTCTCCCTGTCTGGCATCCGCGCATGTGCAGAAGTGCAGACTGCCAACATGCCAACAAATTTTATTATTTATGTTTCACCTTCTATTCTCCTTGATGCAGTCCCAAGCCCAACCTGAACACACTGGACCCAGGATCTGGAGCAGCCACGCCACTAATTCTCTCCCAATCGGCAGCTGTGCATGTGAAGAAGCATGGACTGATGAAAACTATTTAAAATATATATATATCTATATATATATAGATATTTTTTTTTCCATTACCACAGACTTCCCGAAACATGCCAGGAGCTTGTGCTCGGCCCACCCACCACAGACCAAGCACAGGGAATGGTGCAGCCAGAGCTGCAAAAAGGGAATTGTGGGTCTAAATCCTGCCCGGGACTCCTGACTATTGCTGGGGAGCAAACGGAGCACCATGCTTGAAGGTAAGCCCAATTTGGGGGCTTACACTTAATAATGCAAACAAATTTTAAGTCTTTTCCTGTCTTTCTCATTCACTGTTTCATGCTATTCTGTTCGGTATTACTCTCTCAGTTTTCTCTCTCTCTCTCTTTCTCCAGTACACAATTGCTCAAGCCTAATATAAAAATGTTTCCCTTTTTGAAATTATGTCAGGAACAAGAAAGACTGAAATGGTGGTAAGGTTATATTGATGCTACTGCTTATGCTAGAGTGTACTACTGAGCTGCTGTTTGTCACTTCCCTTCCCCCAACACCACATTTCATGTAAGGCACTTTCTGCTAATTGAGTGTGAAAGGCTTTTCATCAGTGTCACCCTTTGTGAGTCTGTCACACTGGCACAGTTATTGTGTAAAGCACAGCATACATAAATTCTGTGTTCCCAGAATTTTTTTCAACTACCAGATCTTTGATAAAGCCCATGATTGGGTGAATTGTGAGAAGTTGTTTGCACTGCATCTGTACTGTTGTGTTTTTGCTGCAATATACCCAGTAAAGGCTTGTTTATTGCACACATTTTCACTGCTTTTTTGCCTTTTTTTGTGTGGTGCAAGGTGAGTGCTGTGACTTTAGTTTTTATTGTTACCAGAATAAATACTTTAAGCTGCTGGATGCTGCTACAATGTTGTGTGTTGTATCTCAGTCCCCACACCACCGTTCTTGTACACACTTTATGGGAAACTGTAAGAAAGGCAAAAACATACATGAATTGTGTGGTCACAGAATTTTTCTCAAATACCAGAATAAATACTTTAGGCTGCTGGATACTGCTACTAGATGGTGCACTGCATCTTCGACCCCATGCCACTTGCCATGGAAAACAGTGACCAGAAATTCTGAGAGTTTTTGCATGAAATGACAATGCTTCTTTGTGGCATTGATCTGGATGATGATCTTTGAGTATCACTTTGTGTTCTACCAGCAAAGTTAAGTATTTATTACTTTCAGCCTGGTTTGGGAGGGGGAGAGTGACTTTCTAACCATCTTTGTTCCACTTTCTCTCTTTTCAGGTATTTATCACTAGTGTGATGAAATCCTGTTGCTGTGTGGGTCTGTCCAGGATCTGGTTATTTAATTTAACATTCTGTCCAACAACGGAAGATAAGTATTCTTTTTTTGTTTGATTTTTTTTTATTCTGAAATGTTATTTGGATCATGTCAGTTTCCAGCTGTTTTCTGCTCCTGTTTCTCTCATTTCAGGTAATTTTCAGCTATATGATAATCAAGAAGTGTCGTCAGGCAGATGACTGTTATTCATGCTGGATACAGAAGATGTGTTTGAGGATGGAATGAGAAGGAGGACACTGTCACTGATTTTGAATGCAGTAGATGTGTTGTAGTGTAGTCGATGCAAGTAAATGTATATTTATTTAAATGATTACTGAAAATAAAATTTATTTTAAACATGACCATGACCGTAAAGACAGGATGAGACTCTCTCACATCATTTTAGATGAGGTAGAGGTGTTGGAGACACACAAGTAAATGCATACTCCTTTAAATTATTATGGAAAATTAAATTTAGTTTAACCTGACTGTGGCTGTGAAGGAAAAAGGAGACTCTCTCACCTTATTTCGGATGAGGAAGATGTGTTGCAGTCAATGCAAGTAAATGTATATTTCTTTAAATGATTTATAAAATTTTTATTTAGTTTAACATGACCATGATGACAGGAGGAGAATCTCTAACCTAATTTTGGATGAGGCAGATGTGTTGAAGTCGATGCAAGTAAATGAAGGTTTCTTTAAATGATTATGGAAGATTTTAATTTATTTTAATGTAACCTTGACTATGACCGTAAAGTGAGTTGGAGACTCTCTCACATCATTTTTGATGAGGTAGACATGTTGAAGTCGACACAAGTAAATGTGTATTTCTTTAAATGATTATCGAAAATTAATTTTAGTTTAACTTGAACGTGACCTTGACTGTGACTCTGACCATGTAGGAAGGAGGAGGCTCCACCACCTCATTTTGGACGAGGTGGATGTGTTGGAGTTGATGCAAGTAGATTTATAGTTCTTTAAATGATTAATATCCATTAGATTTATTTGATGCGACTCTGACAGTTATGACAGGGGAGGCTCTCACCTCAGTTTGGATGAGCTAGACATGTTGGAGTCAACACAAGTAAATATTTATTTCTTTAGATGGTTAGTGAAAGATCTAACTTATTTTAATGTAACTGTGATTGTAAAAACAGGAGAAGACTCTCACCTCTTTTTGGATGAGGTAGATGTGTCGGAGTAGACACAAGTAAATGTATATTTCTTTAACTGATTAATAAAACTTAGAATTAGTTTAGTGTGACAATGAACATGATCATAATGACAACAGACTCTCTCACCTCATGTTGGATGAGGTAGATGTGTTGGAGTCAATGCAAGTAAATGATTATTTCTTTAAATGATTAATGAAAATAGTATATATTTTTAACTTTGTTTTTCTGTGTGTGAATGGTAGTGCTTTTGAAAGGTACTGGATTGACAGCACTGGAACCTGAAGTACATTGTTTATCCACATTACAGGTACAGCACAGGTGATCACACTACAAGCTTCCCCACATTGCCTCATCAATGTGCCTCAGTCCTGACATGGAGGACTACCACATAGGTGAGAGGTTTATTTAGACTCCATGCCCATTCAGTCCTTGGCCTCTCATATGAAACTGCCAATAAGGGTGCAAATTCATGTCAGCTGTGTTGGTTGTTTCTGTGATGTGGACACCATCCCACTGAGAACTGGATTGAGACAACCACAACTCATTTCACGTAGTCCATTAAACAGGCCTTAGGTGATAGTGGCTTTTGACCATTACCGATCTGTGTTGGATTTGAACTGATGGCATAGATGTGAAAGGCTCCTTAACCCACTACCAACCCACTGAGCCATCTAGTTCCTCTTTAAATTATAATACATTTTAACATAACCATGACTGTGACCATAAAGACAGGAGGAGATTCTCTTAACCCATTTTGGATGAACTGCTGTATTTGAGTCACTGCAAGTGAATGTATATTTCTTTAAATGATTAATAAAAATTAGATTTAGTTTAATGTGACCATGACCATGATGAAAGGAGGAGACTTCCTCACCTTATTTTGGATGAGGTAGACATGTTGGAGTCAATGCAAGTAAATGTATATTTCTTTGAGTGAGTAATGAAAATTATAATTTATTTTAAGTTAATATAACTGTGACTATGACCATGAAGATATGTGGAGACTCTCTCTACTTATTTTGGATGAGGTATATATGTTAGAGTCAATGCAAGTAAACGTGCATTTCTTTAAATGATTAATAAAATTAGATTTCATTTAATGTGACCAAGACTGTGACCATGACAACAGGAGGAGACTCTCTCAACTCACTTTGGGTGATGTAGATGTGTTGGAGTTGACACTAGTAAGTGTATATTTCATAAAAGGATTAATGAAAATTATAATTTATTTTAATGTAACGGTGACCATAACTGTGACTCTAAAGACAGGAGGAGACTCTCTCACCTGATTTTGGAGGAGGTAGACATGCTAGCTTTGACACAGGTAAATGCACATTTCATTAAGGAAAATTAAATTTAGTTTTACTTGAACGTGACCTTGACCATAACCATGAAGGAAAGAGGAGACTCTGCCACCTCAGTTTGGATGATGCAGACTTGTTGGAGTCGATGCAAGTAAATGTTCATTTCTTTAAATTATTAATAAAAGTTAGATTTAGTTTAATGTGACCATGACCGTGATTACAGGAGGAGACTCTCTCATCTAATTCTGGATAACGTACGCATGTTGGAGTTGACACTAGTATATGTATACTGTATTTCAAAAGTGAACCGGAAGGAAGGGAGAGACACTGCAGCCTCATTTTGGATAAGCAAACATGTTGGAGTTGATGCAAGTAAATGTACATGTCTTTAAATGATTAATAAAAATTAGAGTTAGTTTAATGTGATCATGATGACAGAAGAAGATTGTCTCACCTCATTTTGGATGAGGTAAACATGTTGGAGTCAATGTAGGTAAATGTATATATCTTTAAATGATTTTGAAAAATTATATTTAGTTTAATGTGACTGTGATCGTTACCATGATGACAGAAGACTTGTTCGCCTCATTTTGGAGGAGGTGGACGTGTTGGAGTCAATGTATGTAAATGTATATTTCTTTAAATGTTTAATGAAAATTATAACTTATTTCAATGTAACCTTGATGATGACCATAAAGACAGGAGGACACTCTTTTACCTTATTTTGGATGAGGTAGATGTGTTGGAGTTGATGCAAGTGATGTATATTTTTTTAAATGATTCATAAAAAATTTTATTTAGTTTACCATGTCTCACCTCATTTTGGATGAGGTAGAGATGTTGGAATTGATGCAATAAAAGTGCATCTCCTTAAATAATTTTTTAAAATTAGATTTCCTTTAACATGACTGAGACTGTAACCCTGACAACAGGAGGAGACTCTCTCAACTCATTTTGGATGATGTAGACATGTTGGAGTAGAAACAAGTAAATGTACATTTCATAAAAGATTGATGAAAATTATAATTTATTTTAACATAACCATGACCATGACTGTGACTGAAAAGACAGGAGGAGACTCTCTCATGTCATTTTGGATGAGGTAGATGTGACAGAGTGGACACAAGCAAATGTATATTTCTTTAAATTATTAATACAAATTAGATTTAGTTTAAAGCAACAGTGATGACAGGAGGAGGCTCTCTTGCCTCATTTTGGATGAAGTAGACATGTTGGGGTCAATATAAGTAAATGTATTTTTCTTTAATTGATTATGAAAAATTAGATTTAGTTTAACGTGATTGTGACTGTTACTGTGATGACAGGAGGAGACTGTCTGATCTCATTTTGAAGGAGGTAGACGTGTTGGAGTTGACACAAGTAAATGTAATTTTTTTTAAATGATTAATGAAAATTATAATTTATTTGAATTTAATCATGACCATAAATACAAGAGGAGACTCTCTCATCTTATTTTGGATGAGGCAGATGTGTTGGAGTCAATGCAAATAAATGTATATTTCTTTAAATGATTAATGAATATTATGATTAATTTTAATGTAAAGACAGAAAGAGACTCTCTCACCTCATTTTGGATAAGGTAGACATGCTGGAATTGATGCAAGTAACTGTATACTTTTTTTATTAGATTAATAACAAATTAGATTTAATTTAACATGACCATTATGGCAGGATTAGACTTTCTTACCTTATTTTGGATGAGGTTGATGTGTTGGGCTAGGTGCAGGTACTGTAACTGTATATTACTTTAAATGACTAATGAAAATTATAATTTATTTGAACATAACTGTGACCATTACCATTAAGACAGGAAGAGACTCTCTCACCTCATTTTGGATTAGGAAGACATGTTGGAATCGACATAAGTAAATGTCTATTTCTTAAATAATTAATACAAATTAGATTTAGTTTAATGTGTCTGTAACTATGACTGTGACAATAAGAAGAGACTCTCTCACCTCATTTTGGATGAGGGAGATGTACTGGAGTCAATGTACAGAAATTTATATTTGTTTAAATAATTAATAAATATTATAAATTATTTTAATGTAACTGTGACCGTGACCATAAAGACAGAAGGAGACTTTCTCACCTCATTTTTGATGAGGTAGATGTGTTGGAATAGATGCTAATTAAATGTATATTTCTTTAAATGATTAGCAAAAAATTTGATTTAGTTTAACATGACTGTGATGACAGGAGGAGACCCTCTAACCTCATTTTGATTGAGGTGGACGTGTTGGAGTCGATGCAAGTAACTGTATATTTCTTTAAATGATTAATGATCAATTATAATTTATATAATATAATCATGAACATGATTGTAAAGACCAGAGGAGACCGCCACCTAAGTTTGGATGAGCACAAAAGAAAAACTGGTGCCACTCACAAACACCGAAAGAACCATTGAAGCCATAAATACTGTATATACAGAAGTCCTTTATTTCATGTTGAAACACAGCATGGGAGGAAAATTTTGGGTGTGATGCCAATATTAACCCTTTTTTTGACAAAACTGAATTGTGGATGAGATATGGTGATGCTATTCTAATGGTGTGGTGTTGCACAGTGGAAAAGTTGTTCCAGTTTGTTACCTATCTGGAAAGTACAAACCAGAATTTGAAATTTGCAGTCTCGTATAGTCTGAATAAAATTTCATCTCTTGATATAAGGATTATCAAGAATATGAAAGAAGAGGTGGACATCGATCTATTCCACAAACCTATGGACAGAAATACAGTCTTTTTAGCTAGCTCTTGCCACCTCCGCCACACCATTAGGAATATCCCCACAAGCCAGTTCCTTAGAGTACGCTGCAAGTTTAACACAGCAAAATCCTTTGAGAAGAGAGCAGCAGAACTAGGGCACCAATTTAGAGAAAGAGGGTAATAAGTTGATGATATTAACAAGGTATGAATGAGAGCCAAGGACACTGATATGGGAAAACTTCTAACACCTCAGCATAGAAACAATATTAGGCAACGGGAAAGAATAAATGTTGTGACCACCTATTCTACCAGGGCACATCGAGTGGAGGCTATACTATGTAGACATTGGAATATCTTACAGACAGGCTAAACTGTCTGAATATATTGCTGGTCCTCCAGGAATAGTATGTAGGAGACCAAGAAACCTCCAAGAATGTTGTATTGGAGACCAAGAAATATTGAGGACAGTGTTACACATAGTTTCCAACCCAACCCTGTGGTCAGAACTTGGTTACCCTACTTAGTACTGCGTACACATTGGTGTGGCCGTTGTAAGTTCTGTAATGTGCTAACATATACAACTACTTTCACTAACCCTATAACAGAAGAGGTGTATCATATCAGTAAATGTATCAACTGATACGTGTTTTGGAAGAATGAAGTGGAAATTCAAGGAAAGGATAGCTGAGAGGATCATCCAAAATGGTAATTCAGAATCTGCCCTTGCTGCACATAGACTATCACATCTGCATGGTGTCCATAACTGGACTTCCATAAGGGTGAAAAAAATCACTTTGGGGCCCAGGGGCGGTGTTCAAAAAACTATTCTGTCCCATAGGGAAGCTTTTTGGATTTTCAAATTGAAGACAACTTTTACCCACAGTTTGAATGACAGAATTGAAATGCTTTTTTTTATAATATAACATGAAGATACTTAAATTAACCTGTTTTTGTTTTTCATTTCAGTTTTTGGTGCTACTTTGGTGTCTTGAAGCATTCACTATGGAAATCTACTGCAAACTAAATGACTTCACCATGGCTACAGTTAATTGCAAATTAGTAGTATTTGAACACCTTTATATTAACGTATACCTTTGATGCTTATCCTTAACTCTTCACTGCAATATATATATAGATAGGAACTTTGAGATGGATTGCATCTTCTAGGGACAGTAACCATGTTTTGTGATCTAGAAGCCACTGGGCATAAAGTAGGCTAGTTGCTGATAACAACTGTCAGTAATGAGTTGTTGTTCTGTTCTTTTTTTAAAAACATTTTCAGCACTTTATGGTTATAGTTCAAGTTCAAGTTCAAGTTTATTGCAGGAAAACTCCATTGAGCAAGCTCATTCACAAGGAGGTCCTGGTTTATGCCATGTTTAATCACTGTTTTTGATGTGTAGGCACTATCTTTTTAAGAATGGCATTTAAATTGCATTTGGCTGGCAGTATAGCCTAGAGGTTAAAGTAATGAGCTGTGAACAAGCTTGGTACATGCAGCAGACCAGACCTGGGTTTGATTCTCACAACCTCCACTTGCATACTGAGTGACTCTGAACAAGTCACTTTACTGCCCATTGCTCGCCAGTCACCCCTGAAAACAGGCACTTGCACCTAGTGGGCCTTACTTGGTTACCAAAAGGTTAAAATAAAACATAAAAAATAAATGCCTATTGTTTGCAGTGCAAGACATCACTTTAAAAAATGCATGTGCGTGAAACATTGAGATGCCTTCTGCCATCCTGTGAATCTTCCAGAACTGTTTGCATGCTATCTTTCAATGTGAAATAAAGGACTTGCACATATATATATGGCTTCTGTAGTCCTTTCAGTGTTTGTGAGTGGTGCCAGCTTTTATTTTGTGCTTACTCAGTTTTTACCAGCCACACCACATGTACTGAGTTGCGGTCTTGTTTACTTTCTGTCATTTTGGATGAGGTAGGCCTGTTGGAGTTGACACAGGTAAATGTATATTTCTTTAAATGATTATAGAAATTTAGTTTAATGTGACCATGAACGTGAAGGAAGGAGGAGACTCTGCCACCTCATTTTGGATGACGTAGATGTGTTGGAGTTGACACAAGTAAATGTATATTTCTTTAAATGATTTATGAAAATTAAAATATATTTCAATGTGACTGTGACCATGACCCATGTATATGATATGAGCATGAACTTGAGCATGGAGCACATGTTTCATTAAGGCACAGCTTCCCACAATACCACATGTCTCCAACATCTGCTGTACATTTAACAGCATCTACCTCAGCACCTATGGAAGTGGGATGGCCTGATACTGACAGCTACTGAACTATGGATTTTGCAGCCCTTGATTTTACATGGTGGTGGAACTAGGACAGTGGAAGGGTAGCAGAGGGTGTTTCAGGGGATGATTTATGCACTGCAGCAGTGGTTGACTCAAGCACTGTGATTGGATCAACAATCATAATAGGAAAACGTGACTAAGATGGCGTGGGGGGAGAAGGAGGATGCTATGTGATCTCATTTTGTATGAAATAGATGTGATGTATTTAACATGATTAAATGCATGCTTCTTTAAATGATTCATGAAAATTAAATTTTTTAATGTGACTGTAACCGTGACCATGAAGGAAGTAGAAAACTATCAAATAAGTAAAAAAAATATATTAACTAAAGGGTGTTCCCTAACTAAAGTAATAAAACAGGAAAGGAAAAAAAACTTCAAATAAATTGCTGGAAAGTATCTTTTTTAAACAGTTAAGCGGTTCTCTAGTAGGCTGTCCCCTTCTCTGCCACTTTATCTTGGACGAGGTAGGTATGGAATTAACAACATGCAGAGCAACAAGATGGGTAATTCTGTACAAGTGATTGTAAGTATTAAAGTAACATATTCCCTTAATTAACTAAACAAACAAACTCTGGTCAGAGCTGATAGGGCTGCATGGGAAGAATTTGGGTAAAATACTGAAAATTACCAAAGTTAAAAGCCTGTATTAGCAAAATGTAACATAAGCTCATAAATTTGTTGTTTTGTAATATTTTTACACCAAATTTTCAACATAGCCTTGTTATGACCCTGCCTTATGAAGAGGGGCAGAGAAGATGTTTAACTCCTGGCCTAATGGTCATTTCATGCAGGGACTGTGAACTCAACTTTTGGGACTCAGAAACACATTTTGGACAGGAGTTGGAAAATGACAGCTGTTGCATTCATGAGGTGCTGTAAAGAAATGGCTATGTTAAAAATTTGGGATATAGATATTGAATATTACCAAACCTATGAGCCTGCATTTGCAAATTCAACATAGCCTCATAGTTTGTTTTTTTTTAAGATTTTCCACCAAATTTTGAACGTAGCCTTCTAATGACCCCACCTAATAAATAAAGGCAGAGAAATTTTTAAGCTCCTCTCCAAAAAGTGATTTCGTGTCAGGCCTGCAAAATCACATTTTGGGGTATAAAAAAAGCATTTTGGCCAGGATTTGAAAAATGACAGCTATCACATTTATGAGGTGCTGTAAAGATATGGCTGTGACGTAAATTTGGGGTAAAAATATTAAAACTTACCAAAGTTACAAGCCTATGTTCGTAAAAGTCAATGTAGGCTCACAACTTCATTGTTTTTAAATATTTTTACACCAAATGCTCAACATAGCCTTCTTATGACCCCACCTCATAAACCATGGAAGAGAATATTTTCAACTCCTGCTGGAAAGGTGATTTTGTGCAAGCACAGTGAAATCACCTTTCGGGATGCGAAGAAACATTTTGGCCAGGATTTGAAAAATGAGAGCTGTCACACTCATGAGGCACTGTAAAGATATGGTTATGTTGTGAATTTGGGGGAAAATATTGAAAATTACCAAAGTTATGAGCATGCATTTGCAAAATTCAACATAGACTCATAATTTTCTTGTGAACAAGGGCAAAGGAATTTTTCAACTCCTGCCCGAAAGGTGATTTTGTGCACAGACTGTGGAATCACTTTTCAGAACAGATCTGCCTAATGACAGTGCCTTTGTTCATGAGGTGGGATCCCAAAGAAAGTATGTTGAAAATCTGGGGCAAAAATATGCAAAAATGTTCAAGTTATGGAATCAAGTTCAAAACTCTATTGAAATACATTGAGCCACATATTCGTTTCCTCAGTTCACGGTCCAACTTTGAAGAGTGAAGATGCGTCTGCAGTCCAGGGAGAATTATGGTGTTGGACCCCACATTGGTAAAGTAAGGGCATGGGGAGGTGCTGAGTGGGAGGGTTGGGTGGGAGCAAGAAAGTATAAATATAAAAAATTAAAAAAGGACATGTAGCTCTCAGGGGGTTAGGGAATGGGCACTACTGTCTTCTACTTGCACATCTTGCCAGTCTCGCTGCCATATGTGACATACACTGTCAGGTTGACAATGCTTTGAAGACAAAGCAGAGTGGGACGGCAGAGGAAAACAAACTTGTCACTTACTCGGGGATGGCAATGTCACACTGTGACTCATCTCTCTCCCCATGTTGGAAGCTCTCACTGCAGCATGCTAGTATGGCTTGCTTGCATAAGGAAGGGGGCATACTTTCACTGATGATGACAGAGAGCACAGCCCCTGTGCTGTCATAGAGCAAGAATGTTAATGCTCTGCCTGGTTCTTCACTTGGCAGTACTTTCA
This sequence comes from Neoceratodus forsteri, assembly GCA_016271365.2. Classification (NCBI taxonomy): domain Eukaryota; kingdom Metazoa; phylum Chordata; order Ceratodontiformes; family Ceratodontidae; genus Neoceratodus; species Neoceratodus forsteri. Next base: position 520,500,840 of record CM028137.1, read on the forward strand.
GGAAGGGAGTGGAGGGGGAAGACAAACACTTGCTTTCTCTGCACTGTCCCGGAGCAACAACTTGAATGCACTGCCTGCTTCTGCACTACACTGATAATATATGAGAGAGAGAGAGAGAGGTGAAGCACTGACAACTTCAGGGGACACTGCAGGACACTTCACTTACTCACTTACGCTTTCATTCTACCACTGTCCACTTACTTGTCTCTTGCTCTCTCTCTGGTGCTGGGATGTGCTAGGACAAATGAGGGGACAATGTCTATCATTGTTGGTGGGCAGGAAGGTGCTGAATCTGGGGACCGGATAGCCAGCTGTGAGCTGCTTCAGCTTGCTGTCACCCATTCACTGACCACTACGTCTGCTGGCAAATGTATCGGTGAATGAAGATTGCGGTCACTGACCATGGCACTGTATTTTACTCGCTCTCTTCCCTGTCTTTCTCATTGTCTCTGAAGCAGTACATCTGTCACAGTGAAGTCAGGTGCATTGTGAACAGTACACCAGTGGCTGCAACACAAAGTTCTCTACCTGAGAGCCCCAAATATCCTGCTTTAGCTCATGACCCAAACCATTGGCTGTAACATGAACGTCTGTACCTGACTTCCTCCCCACTTCAGCCTATGACCCCGCTGAAGTTCTGTCTTGTTTGGGTACCTTTTTAATGGCTGCCATGCCTGTTTCATTTGTCATCCGAATAAGAAGTTCCACTCTGCCCGGGGATCTTCCTGGCTGGGCATCTTACCCCAACTGAGGATTTAATATTGAATTTAATTCATAGTCAGGTTATGCTGTTTGCCCAATGAGCTTTACCCCTTTCATCAAACTGCCTATAGAGAGTGCTTCACAGATGCGGAGGTGACTGTGTTGTCACTCCAACATGTTGTTCATTTGCAAGGAATGCAGAGTCTTTTTCTCATAGCAAGAGGTCTGCAGGGCTGCAGCCCAGGGGCACTGAGGGTTGAGGTGCTGTACACCACACTTCACACCATGCAGGCGACCCAGGTTTGGGAGCGGACTTAGGTCACTCAGGTGTCGGCCAGGAGAGGCAGGGATTGCATATCTGGAGGATTGCTCTCCTTCCTCGGGGGGGGGCTTGTGCTGCATGTGTCAGCACAGCAAAGAGGGATTTGGCCTGCGCCCAGGGTGCTTGGCTGCCTCCACAGAGGTGGAGACAGCTGCTGTGCCCATTGCATGGGCTTGGGTGTGGGAGAAAAACTGGAGGAAAAATTCTGGGATCCGGCAGGACCCATTATGGCCCCAATGGTCCGGAGGACATACCCTACCTGGGGGGGGGGTTGTAGCCCCTGTCAGGTCTGCAGAAGTGGTGGCAAAAACAATGCAGTGATAAAAAAAGAGGTCTGCAGGGCTGTGTCCACTGCAGCCCTAAAAACTGCAATCAATACAGTAACAGACTGAGAAAAATAAATTACTTAAACACACAGACTTCCCTTCAGAAATAAAATAACAAACCACAGACCACAGGCAAAAATAATTAAGAAGAAAGGCTGTAGAAAACAAATAAGACTAGTACTCAAACTGCTCACAGGCCCTCCTTGCTTGCTAGTTAAAACAACTCCCCTCACCCCATACAGCAGAGCTTCAATACACTAAACTAAACTTGTATTTTAAACTAAACAAATTGGAAAAACTACAAAAAACCAACTAAAGTCTAGCTGCACAAAGCATTCTAGACATTTTTCACAGTGATTTGGTTATAAATACTCCACTTTGAAAATACATTTAAAGGTTTTTTGATTACACAATCAGGGGCAGACTTTTCTCCAACTGTCTCTTCATAAGACTGCACTGAACCCAGCCTGTGCATAGCATACAGCTTGTTTCTGTACCATGTGACCTCCAATCCCATGGTACATTGAAAACTTTGCCTGTGGGACTCACTCTACTGGCAAAGTTACCAAATCTGCCATCCACAAAGGTAGCCTGCACTGCAGACTGGAAACTCATCGTGTGGAGTACATTCACAAATTTGGGAGAATTCACAAAATTATATGTGAAGCGAAGTTGTACAACTTGGCATGCCACTACAGAGGTCCTAACAGACACAGAACTAGAGCAGCTATATAAAAGTGGTACCTTGGCTTCCACACTCCAGCTTCACTGTTACAAATGTTATTTTTCATGTACGACTACATTTTACACTGAGAACACTAGAGCAGTATAACCTATGATGGGGGGGATATAAAATTTCTGACTGTAATTGAGGCCAATAAATTTCTTGACTATAAGGAGAGGTAAACAAAGACATAAACCAAGGGAAAAAAACACAAGGCCTGTGTTAAGTAAAGCAATGCACGGATGAAACTAAACAAGATAAACAATTGACTCAATAGCAGCTTATGAAAAATATTCAAGACAAAGACGAGTGCAAATTTGTTTTGCTGATTCTCCATTTTGCCAGCTCTTATACTAAAATACAAACCAGGAGTTTCACTAGTGGTATAGGAAAGTAATAACAGGTTACAATAAAATAATTTTAATGCAATTGATCAAGAGGCCAGTTCACATGCCTGCATTTGCACTTCAACAACCCTAATGCTTGGGTTGTTGCATGCAAATGTGGCCATGTGGACACTTACCCAATCATAACTCTATCCTGAATCCTCTCCCCATGTTGCAGCAAACTTGGGGATGTGTCCCAGAGCAAGTTATGTAAGCAGCCATGTGGACAGATTGCACCACTCACTCCAGCACTCAAGTGACCTCCCAGTATCCCATTGTGCCTCCCAGCATCCTCTTCTCCAAACTCTGGGTCCCTCTCTTGCGTGTTTCAAATCAGTATGGAAATGTGCAGTGTAAACTGAGCAGCAACTGGCTCAACAGGTTGGAGGGAGTGGCGACACGGACCACAGTGCAGAGAGAAGAAGCTCTGCAAACATGGCTAAGTACAGTGCTGGACTACCTAGTGAAAAAGGATTACCAATTACTCAATTAGAAAAACAGCTATACATAGAAACATAGACCATGATGGCAGAAAAAGACCACAGGTCCATCCAGTCTGCCCATATTCCCTTTAATCCCCGGAAACTTCAATGGAACCTTTTGTTCCTCTAGGGTACTAACTCTCCCCATCCTATCCCCGTTCTCCTCCCTGGTCTTGTCACCCCAGGTGACCACTATTCCCTTCATTCTATCCCATGCCTGCTTGAATCCCCTGACTGTGTTTGCACCCACCCCCTCGACTGACAGACTGTTCCAAGGTTCCACCACCCTTTCAGTAAAGAAGTACTTCCTCTCATCCCTCCTGAACCTCCCTCTTGTTAATTTCCACTCATGACCACATGAGCTCGAGTTGTTATTCAGGGTAAATAACTCCACACAGTTTACCGTATTAATTCCTTTAAGGAAGGTCTCTATCATATCTCCCCTCTCATTTCTGGTTTACAGTGAGTAATTTTTAATGCCTTGTGATGCTCCTTATAGGATCTGCCCTGCTGTCCCTGAATCATTTTTGTTACTCCAACCAATCCCTGTCTTTTCTGATGTGAGGACTCCAGAACTGGATGCAGTACTGCAGGTGAAGCCCTACCAGGGATCTGTATAGGGGAGGCATTACATCTTTTCTTCTGCTATCAATACACCTCCTGATACATCCCAACACCATGTTAGCCTTGCTATGGACCTTGTTGCACTAGCTCATTTGTTTAAGTGAGTTACTGATGATACCTCCTACATGCCATTCCTCTTCTGTAGCTCTAAGTCTCACCCCACCCATAAAGTACTCCGTCTTGGGGTTCCTTTTCCCTACAGTAGGTGCATTACCTTGCACTTTTTGGTATTGAATTTTAACTGCCAGACCTTTGACCACCCCTCTATGTTTTGTAGGTCCCTCTGTATATCCCTTTTTCCCTCACCACTAACCACCTTCTCACATAGTTTTGTGTCATATGCAAAGAAACACAGCCTGCCCTAGATTCCCTTACCAATGTCATTAATGAACATGTTAAAGAGGACCAGACCCAGTACAGACCTCTGTGGAACCCTGCTCGTAACCTCTCTTTCCTCTGATTTAACCCTATTGATCACCCTCTGCTGTCTCCCTTCTAGCCAACTACCCACTCAGTTCACTACAGTTTTAGCTGCACCCATGTCTTCCATGTCTTTGAGCAACCTTTTGTGTGGTATCGAATCTAAAGCCTTGCCGAAGTCAAGGTACAACAGAGTCACAGTATGGCTCTTGTCTACTTCCTTGGACACCCAGTCAAAGAAAAAAAATAGGTTAGTCTGACAAGACCTTCCCGCCATGAAACCGTGTTGTTTACTATCCTGGAGCACATTGCTCTCTAGGTAGTCCACAAGGTCCTCTTTGATTAGTGAATCCATCAGCTTCTCCATGATGGAGGGCTGACTGACAGGCCTGTAGTTACCTGGTTGCTCCCTATCCCCCCCCCAATGAAACAGTACAGTGTCTGCCATTCTCCAATCCCTTGGAACTTCCCTGGACCTAAGTGAGCTTTTGATCAGCCCAGCCAGTGGTTCAGTCAGTTTTGCTGCTAATTCTCTCAGTATCCTCAGATGTAACCCTGGGGTCCTTATCTATCATAAGGGCTGCCAGCCCTTTCAGGACCCTATGTCTAGTAAGTATTGGCTGCCTCATTTCCATGACTCCTTTAATGGCCGCTTTGATTTTTCTTTCTGGCATGGACCCGTAGTCCTTCTTAGTGAATACTGAACAAAAACAGTCATTCAGGACAGCGGCCTTTTGCTCATCCTCCTCTATCACCCTACCCCCCCCTCAACTAACTGTGTGATGTCCCCCCTTTTCTTCTTTTTTCACTGCTATATCTAAAAAACTGTTTTTCTGTTCTCTTGACCCCCTCGGTGTTATGCAGCTCTGTGTCTGCTTTTGCCTCCTTGACAACCCTCTTTGCCTCCCTATTTTTCTGTAGATAATCCTCCCTTTCTGCCTCCTACTGCTTTTCCTTGTAGTTATAGAAGGCCTTCTTTTCCCCCTACCCACTTCCCTACCCTAGCTGAGAACCATAGTAGTCTTTTAAACCTGTTTTCTTTAGATACTGTTATTATGCTTGCCTTTGATTCCCCCAGGATTGCTCCTTTTATTGCCCCCATTTCTCCTCTACCCCCTTATACCCTCCACCCCTACTAATGTATCCCTGACCAGTTCCCTCAGCCTATCAAAATCCACCCTTCTAAAGTCTAGGACTTTGGTTCTTAATTGTAGGTTGCTGGCCCCAAAGGCCAGTTCAAATCACACAGAGTTGTGGTCACTGTTCCCTATTGGCTGCCCTACTCCCACAGCACCCACCTTCTCTGAGTTGGTGAGCACTACATGAAGGATTGTGTTCCACCTTGTAGTTTCCTTAACAAGCTGCACTAGTAGATAGTCTTGGAAGGCATCCAATAATGTCTCATTCCCGTCACTCTTGGCCACTGGGACCTCCCAATCTACATCAGGCAGGTTCAGGTCACACACCACCACTACCTCCCTCTTTGCTGCCCCTCTTTTAATTTCCTCCTCGAGTTCTCTGTCCCTTTCCTCCTCTTACTCTGGAGGCCTATAGAGCACCCTTAAGTGCACTTTCCTGCCTGAGGCTGCCGACAGTTGCACCCATACTGACTCAGCCTCCCCACTTCTACCCCTAATACTTCCATCTTTTTCCACTTCAATGCCCTCCTTGACAAAAATAGTAACCCCCACACTCCACCAGTTCTACTATCCCTCCTGAACAGTGAATACCCAAGGACCGTCATCTCCCATTTTTATCTGTGGCCCATGTTTCCATGACGGCCATCAGGTCCACTTCAGTGTCTGCCATCAGCACCTGTAGCCTGCTGAGTTTGTTGCCTAGGCTCCTATTGTTTAGGCATACCCCTCTTCATTTGATCCCTGCTCTTACTCTGCTGCTGTCCTTTCACCTTTTGCATTTTCTTCCCTCCTTGTTTGTGATTATACCTTTTAATTTCCTCTTCACTGGTATTCCTCCCCTTGAACCTGTAAACCCTACTGGGGTCCCTGTACCCTTTTTGCAGTTACTGTTCCCTGGATATGGGGGAGTTCTATCTAGGATCCCCTTCTGCTCCATCCACCATGGATCCCCTAGAGCCAGACTCCCCCACAGTCAATTTAAATGTCTGATGCAGATGTTAAACTTCTGCCCTCGTGCACTAGCCCCTCTCTTGTCAGGTGAAGTCTATCACCCTTGAAGAGTCTCCTGTCCCATAAATCCCCACAATCTCTGAAAAAGTTGTATCCCATGTCCTGACACCACTCCTTAAGCCAGCTATTAAACTCCTCTATTTCATTACTCCTAATTCTGCCCTGCCTCCTCTCCCTGTCCCACACAGGGAGGAGCTCAGAAAAGGCCAGGGAGGCTGAGTGTGCTGAAATGTGTAGATTAGTATATCTCTTTAAATGAGGTAGCACAGGTTTTTAAACATAAAAGTGAACAGCTACTCACTGTAACAGTAGATCATTGAAAGAATCTCTTTCATTGGCCAACACATTTGGAACTGTAAGCCATTGGCACCAGGACCACTCAGAAACATTTGTTAGCTGGAGGCTGCCCATGATGACATGCAATGCAAGTGCCTATATAATCATGGGAGGCCCCATGCTCCTCAGTTCCCCACCAGAGATAAGATTGAAGGGCCTCTTTCCATGAGGAGGCAGGAGACCAGGCCAATACCAGGCACACAAGAAGAGACATGGGACTCCTCCAAATAAGGCAGTGAACAAACCTGTCATCTGATACTTCAGAAAAGTTGGAAGGAGGGTGGATGCACTGTGGCCCAATGGTGAGATTCTCTTGAAGATCTACTGTTACAGAGAATAACTGTTCTATCTTCATTGAGGATATCTCTGCCATTGGGCCACACCTTTGAAATGATTCTCGAGCAGTACACAAAGTGCCCAGGAGGATGGCAGACTATGATATGCAATTAGGACAGACGGTCTTGCAACACTGCAGAACCAAAGTCAATATGTCTATGAGAGATGATGTCTATAGGCAGGATACCTCTAGATGTGCCACTGTACACTCATAAGTAGGGGCATGGAAAGCCAAAATGGTACTCAAATGCACTTTAATAGAAGAGTACTGGAGACTAGAGTCAGATAGAAACAGAAGGTAGTCCAGTACAGTATTGACAGGGAAATGTAAATGGGTCCTTAGAACTGGAAGCACACAGTATGGAGAAGCACTTCCATAAGAATACATGTGTCTAGTGAATGGCTTGCTAGCCACAAGCAGGACATCAGTCACCAGGGGAACTCCAAAACAGGCAATGACTTTGTCTTCGGGAGTCAGGCATGAAGATGCAAGGACCAGAGGTCTGGATGGATCAGGGACCCCTAATCCTGTGACAGCAGGCCCCCTTAAAGGGGAGCTTAGCAGGAGACTCCACTGCAAGATGCTGCAGAAGTGCAAACCATATCTGGCGAGGTCAGAAGGAAGCCACCAATATCAGGGTGCCATGCGCTGCCTGCAGATTAAGCAGAACCCTCTGAATGAGAGGGAGCAGAAGAAAGGCATAAAGGAGCTTTCCTTTCCAGGAAAAGAACAATGCATCTTGCCAAAAAACACCATGCTCCTGAAGCATGGCAGTTGTGCATTGAGTGGGGATGCAAAAAGGTCCAACTATGCATGACCCCATCTTGAGAAGAGTCCATGTAGCATGGATATCAGCAGTTCCCATTTATATACCAGGGACTGAGACCAGCTTAGTCTGTCTTCCAAGATGTTTTGAACACCTGGGACAAACACAGCCGATAGCTAAAGGTGGTGAGACATCGCCCAGTACCATAGTCTTATTGCTTCCTTACACTGGGATATGAGTACACCCTTGTTTATGTAGTGCATGATACTGGCATTGTCTGTCCAAATCACCAAGGGATCAGGGCTGGAGTGCTCCTGGAAGGCCTAGAGACCAAATAAAAAAGCCAATGTCTCCAGGATACTGATATGAAAACATGAATCCAGAACAGTCCAGGACCCTTGACTCTGAAGGGAACTAAGATGGGCACCCCAGAGCAACCCCAAGGCACCCATCGTGAGGATCTGCACAGGAGCCAGGGAAGAGAACGGAGCACCCTGCAACAGGTGCTGGCAGTCTATCCATCATACTAGTGCATGGCAGAACCATTTGTTCCAGCTCATCTGCCAACTGATCCTATTTTACCTGAAGATTCCAATGCAGTATGCACATATGGAGACTGGCAAAGGGAATCATTACTATGGCAGTCACCATGAGTCCCAGGAAACTTGACATCATCAGAGTGGACACATAATGACTCCTATGTAACAGCCGGCACTGGGTAACAAATTCCTCTGCCCTTTCAGCAGGGAGGAAGGCATTGTCCACCACTTTTCCAGCACTGCACCAAAATACTAGAGGTGCTGACAAAGAACTAGCATGGATTTTGGTATGTTTACTCAGTTCCTTGAACAATTGTCTCATCCTGGACAATGTGTACAAAATTGCTTCCCTGGATGAGGCCTTCAGGAGACAATTGTCAAGATAAGGGAAGACATAAAGTCCTTCCCTTAAGAGGGCCACTGCCACAACTGCTAATCATTTGGTAAATACCCATGTTGTCAAGGACTAGTCAAAGGGCAAGACATGGAACTGATAATGGCTACCCTTCAGCATAAAATGGAAGTGCAACCTGTGGCACTTGCGAATCTTGACATGAAGGTATGCATCCTTAATGTCCAGGGCATAGAACCAATCCCCCTTTTGTAGTAGGGGTATAAGAGCCTTAAGAGACACCATTCAAAACTATTTGTATTTGATGAATAAGTTTAGATTTCTTAGGTCCAGTACAGGATGTGGATCTCCTGTCCACTTAGAAACCAGGAAGTACCTGGAAGGAAACATTTTGTTTCTTTACTGAGGAGGAATGGGTTTGATAGCTTGCTTGTGAATGAGTGACTAGACTTCTTCTAGCAGAAGGGACAAACGGTCTGGAGGAAAATGAGAAGCAGGTGGCAGATGAAATGGAGGGGTAGACAGCAACTCCAGAGCAAGCCCATTTTCCATTATTTTCAGGACCCACTCATCTATCATGATCATTCTCAATTTTGACAAACAAGGGTGGGTCCAATCCACATATGCGCCCCACGAGGCAACAGTGAAGGGGGAGGAAGTGATGAGTCAGAAGGCACTGGGGGGCAGTAGGGGCACTGCCTTGACCTTTACTGTTGGATGGTTTTGCATGAGCACCAGAAGGGAGAGGACCTGGAAGGGGACCTACCCCTCAATTGCAGGACTTCTGATGTGAAGCACAGTTCCTACTGGCTACAAGCCTACAAAATGCACCCCTACCACACCCCCTGGAGGGTTGAGGGGTCAGAGATTTGAGTGATCATGAAGTTAGGATTGAAGCTCACTTAGAGCATTTTTAACATAACTCCCACACACCCTGGAGCACCTCAAAGTGGCATTCAGAACAGCCTGTTGTACATCTGTACCACATCTAGCTACCCCAAGCCAAGGATATCTCTAAAGGCATATGCTGGAAGCAGCAGCCCTGACAAACGCATCAGAAGCATCATAGGCAGAGAGTAACAGATGCCATGCAGTACCCATACCAGCTGAGACAGCCTTAAGGAAGTCAGCTTTGGCAGGGTATTCAAGCAGAGCCTGAATGGTAGACATAGCAGATTTCTACAGGTTATTCTGATATTTAATCATATATGCCTGGTAGTTAGCAATTATTAAGCCCAAGGATGCAGAGGCATAAATCCTTTTGCCTATGGCATCCAGCCTCCTGGCTTCCTTGTCAAGATGTAGAGTGCTTACGTGTCTAGGGGCCCTAGAACAATCATGAGCAGCCATGATAACCAGTGAATCAGTTTCTGGCTGGGAAACATAATAAGCTTGACAGATGGAGCAGGGTACTGTTTATCAGTCTTTCTAGTAGTAGTAGTAAAAATCTTTATTTTTATACAGAAACAAGATGGCACTTACACAACATTGGGACCAAGGTCCTGTTTTCAAGGTGGTCCAGTTAATAATATAAGTACAAAGAATGTATAAAATAGTTTACATTTAGTACACTTAATTAACAAGTAGACATAGTAAAAGTCCTATACTCAGGGTAGTCTAAGACACTGTAAAATACCATAAAGTATAGAAGAAAAATGTTGTATCGGGTATGCTTAGTTAAAGGATAGGCAGAACAAGTATTAAATAAACTTTATCAAACTTTGCTAGAGGACTGTTGAACTATCTACCCTGTCATACAATTACAGTTATTGAAAAGGACAGAACAATATAAATGTATTCAGAAGCTAAGAATCCTGTTTCCTCCAATTGTTTTACTCCATCTGACTATTCAGCTGTATTCGAATAATATAAGTGAAAATGAAATACAAATATAGAACATATCTCATGAAATTTGCAACACTTCGATATCTAAGTTCGAGTTCCTGACTACACATATTTTAAGTATTATCAACCATTACATGTGTATTGGAAAGCTAGTTCTCATTTTATCGTGGTCACAAACATTTTTGAGGTTTTAGCAGTGTTTTTGACATGTTTAATTGCATTATTCTATACAGTTATAACTACAAAAAGAAAGGTTATTTTCCATATTTGTTTTTTTGGTCTTGGCAACTTATAATCCCTACTACTGTATTTCTCCTTAAACAGTATTTATGTTCATTTTTTTTCTAATCTTTCAAAGAGATACAATGGTTTGGATCCATTTATTATTTTGAATGTTTGGTTAGCCCAGAATAACTTTCTTTTATGTTCAAGCAGTAGCCAACCAAGTTCTTCATATAATTTGCAATAATGAGTTTTGTAGTCGCAATGGAGAATGAATCTTGCCAATCGATTATATAAAGATTCAATCTTTTTAATGATGTTTTATTAGTGAAGCTGTACACATGGCTACTGTAGTCTAGAACTGGACCCAATAATTGGTTTACAATAGTTGTGTGCATCTGTTTGCTTATGCAGTGTCCAGTGTATCAGAATACATCAATTCTGTGGTTTACTTTTTTGGTAATTTCATTAATATGGTATTCAGACTTTAAGTTTTGATCAACCCATACTACAAGATACTTGTACTCAGTGATGTGTGCAAGGGCCTCACCTCTGTTTGTTTTAATTTCAATCCTGGGATTCTGTGAGTCTTTTTGGGAGAACATTTACTAAACAACATTGTCTAGGCACTGCAGGCAGAGTATTAGGTTTATGCTAGGCAGAAAAGGTAGCACCCTTTAATGCAGGATATACATGAGGTATTACAAAGGAGGGTACAGTGGGAACCTCCAAAAACTCCATTAAATTTATTTTACTGGAGTCCTTCTCCCACAGACTCAAATCCCATGACAGTTTGGAATTGTCTGAGTAAAGGCTGAAAACAGAGCTCTTCAGAAGGAGACCGGGAAGTCTATACCACAGAGTCTTCACTGTATGAGGAATGGGTAGAGCTGCAAGGCAAACCCCCTTATAAGGATGATCATCATCCCTTTCTTAATCTTTCAAATTCTCCTCCATATTAACAAGTTCTATCACATTCTCTGGAATGACAAAGAGGGCAAGCGATGGAGCTGGAAACAAAGACAGCAGCTATGATGGAGGAAGGAAAGGTGGGCTTTTAGATCCCATTAACAATAATGGTGCAGATGTGGGGAGGCCCAGTCAATGGGATAGTCATTAGCATTGGTGTGAATGATTGTAACAGGTGTCTGAATAGTAGGAATAGAACCCAAAGATGGGGGCTGCTTATTGTGTATTGTATGTATGGCAGCGCCAGAGCCAGTCCTGAACCTTGGTGTCTTAATGACAGTCAGGTGACTGTAGTCCTTGCTGCCAAAGCGGATGGTGACAATAACTTACTATCCTTTAATGGAGACCTCAACCTCACTGGTGAAGAAGGAGCTTTTATCCTTTTGCTTGTGGTGATGGCCAGAATAGGACAACTTTAATGACAAATTATTCTTGCCTTTGTCTGAAGTCTTTGATGACCATGGTGGCTACAGTGCCACCAAATGCTGGGGAGTTTCCTTCCTGGAGGCTGTTGAGCATGAGGGAGAAGCCAGCTGGGACCCCACAGGCTTGTTGTTGGCTTCCATGGCCTTGATAGCAATGATGTTTTCTAGAGTCTTCTTTCAGTGTCTCTTGGTAGCCTTGTTAAATCCCAGGCAGAATTTGCAGCCCCTGATGTTGTGGGACAGGCCAAAACACAAACAGTGTGAGTGTCATCCTTGTAGATCTTGTAACTACAGGTACAAAACCTAAATAATGGTTCTTTCAATGCGGCATACAGGGACAACATTGACAAGTTAAGTTAAAGTATGAAAAATAATAAAGTTGAAGAAACAGTGGTGTTGTTTCTCTGCAGACCTGATGAGCAGTCAATGATGAAAAGAAGACCTGAGAAGCAGTGGTGTCATCCATGATTATATAGGTGTCAACACTGCATGTCATCATAAGCGGCCCCCAGCTAGCAAACATTTCTGGGTGGTTCTGATGCAGATGTCTTACAGTTCCAAAGGTGAGGCCCAATGGAGGAGTTAGCCTCTATGAAGATCCTACAGTCCATAAACACCGAGTGCTTTCTGAGGATAAACAAAAATGCAACTCCCACATCTTGTCATCTATTTGCCAACTTCTTAAAGAATTCCAGTCAACAAGGATTGTTTTTTTGGACCGCTACCACAGAGCAAAAGCCCATCAATCACCTGTTCTGATATTTTTCAAGCCCCAGTCAATATTTTTTGATTACTTATTCCATTGATTAGCCCCCAGCCTGGCCTGCCTTCCAATGTAATGACCGCAGTTCACTCCTGAACTTGGGTCACCCATATGACAGAACAACATGCAGTAGCATCATTTCACTTGAATTATAGGGGTTGCAAAGTCCCATTTCAGCAGAATCATAGGAGTTGCAAGACACCCCAGGAATCACATTTTATATAAATAATTCCTATACAAATCTTATTTTAGGGGTTTCTGGAGGTTGCAGTGGACATCATAGGGGTTGTGAAGAAGTCATAGGGATTTCAACTGCTACCCCTGGCTACTCCTAAATGATACCCCTGACAATACACTACCACTGGGCTGTTAGTGTGGCTGACTCTTCCCAGTTCTAACAGTGTCTTCTCTCAGTTATACTGTCCTAATATCTCAGTTACAGCAGTGTTTCCACTCAGTTATGGCAGCATTTCCTCCCACTTATGGCAGGGTCTCATCCCACTTCTATCAGTGTTTTGTCCCAGTTCTGCCATTTATGCCAGTGTTTCCTCCCAGTTATGGCAGAGTCTCATCTAAAGTTTACCAGTGTCTCCTCCCAGTTATACCAATTAGGCCAGTGTTTCCTCCAAGTTACAACTGAGTTAAATCAATTATACCAGTGTCTCCTGCCAGTTAAATCAATGTCTCAGTATCTCAGTAACAGTAGTGCAGTATTATAAAATAACATTTAAAGTAGTACATATCAACTATACGGTACTTATAACAATTTATACAAAACTAATAAGTTGCTTGTTACTTTTTATACTAAGTACATCTGCAAGTCAATAGTAGGACTTCACCTAAAGCACTGTATCCAGTTCTGGAGCCTGTACCTCAAAAAGGACATCAATTACCATAAGTTTGTCCAGAAATGGGCCACAAATCTGATTGCTGGTCAGCAAGAAAGGTCCTACAAGGAGAGGTTAGCCAGCCTGAATACATACACATTGAAGGGAAGGAGGAGAATATGATTGAAATGTTTAAGTACTTTCACTGTTTGCACTTTATCTTTGGAATGCTTTTCTATGGCTGATTTTGATTTATTGTATTCCGTTTCCGTGAGTCACATGTGTAAATGAGCCCTGGCTCAGCATGCCTTTCCAGGTTACCAGTTTTCAAATAAACAAATAAATTGCTAAATAAAAGTATGGAAAGTGGTAAACAAGATAGGTCATGGGAGCCTACTTACGACTTGCAATCATTCCTCTACCAGGGGTGCAAATATAGACTGGGGGGGGCAGGAGTGACTTAAGGAAGTGAAGAAACAAGAGTATTTCTTCTGCTCAGCTTCATGCCTGCACCTGGGTGCTAGGTTTTTTGAGGGGTGCATGATATTACACATGAGACTTCTAACTGAATCCACCCGCAGCACTAGCTGCAGGAGAAACTTTCATATCAGCACTGCCCAAAATCACCAGGAGTTACTGTTCAATCTGATAATCTTAATTTGCTTCTGTGCTTCTTCATTTAGCTTGGGCAGGATTGAGGGATTCTAGCTGGTGAGTTTGTGACTCTGTTTGAAATTGAATTTGAGGTCTTTTTTTAACTGCCGTTTCAGTGTGCTTTTCCATTTAGTTTGGGCAGGATTGAGGGATTCTAGCTGATAAGTTTGTGACTGTGTGTTTGCAATTGACTGTGTTTGGACCACAGTGAGTGGAGTGAGGAGCCACTGCCAGAGGACTCCTTGATTGATTGTTTTTGAACACAGCCAGTTTGTAGTCTCACCCTCCACCCCACAACCCACCCACCCCATGGCTCATCTTGCATTTATAGGGTGGATTCCATAGGGCCTTGCAACATCCTCCATCCATAGATTAAGTAGTGAAGAGAGAAAGCATAACAAAGAACAAAAGAAAAACACAAATATTTGGGAGATAATAAATAGCCATCTTAAGCAGGCAGTAGATTGAGGAGAGAAACAGCCATGATGGGAGTGGTGCAGTGCAGTGGTTGTGGAGCAGCTGTCTTCAGGGAGATGTTCTGGAGGCTACAATGCTGCCCTATCTGCAGGCACCTCTCTGGGCTGAGGGAGGAGGTTGTCTGTCTCTGAGCAGAGTTGGCCAAGCTGAAGGTGGCATTCACCCCCACCCAGAGACCACCAGATCCACAACTTGTACCTCAAAGTATGCCAGGGAAGAGGAGTGATTGGACTATGGTGGGCTCAGAGAGGGTGAGGGGGTTCAAAAGCACATTCCAAACCCATCCCGCTTAATACCTTCTACACTGTTTTGGAGGAACAGGAAAGCCCCACTCATGAAACCAAGGCTAGGACCAGGGAGGACGGGAGGGTCTCCCAGGATGCAGCCCCAAGGAAGGGAGGCAGGGGACCCCAGAGGAGGGGGAAATTTCTCTTAGTGGGGACTCTACTGTCCAGGGAGGGGAGTTAAGGACATCTAGCAGGGGAGAGAGGGAGGTCAAGTACCTCCCAGGAAGCACTGCATAGAGGGATGGGAAGCTGATCCATAGGATCTCTATGGCAATAGCTAGGAGGGAGCAGCTGGATGTCATTGTCCACCTGGGGACAAATGACCTGGCCAGGAGAAGGGTGGAGTTGGCCAGAGTCCAGGAGGATTTCAGGAAGCTTGGGGGAACCTGAAATGGATAGCATGCTCTGTCTCATTCTCGGAGGTGCTACCTGTCCAGGCACAGGGGAAGCTAAGGTACTCCACATCTGTACCTTCAACTCCTGGTTGAAGGATTGGTGTGAAAGGGAGGGTTTGGGCTTCATAGGAGACTGGGGCCTGACCTGGGCAGATGTGAGCTTATATAAGGAGGACAGCCTGCATCTGTCTGAGAAGGGGACCTTGGTCCATTGTGAAAAGTTTAAATGCTTCAGCTGTGAGCATTTAAACTGGCCAAGGGGGGAGAGTCAGGATGGTCAGAAGGCTTAGGAACCCCCCCATGGAAACATGCAGGAACATAAGTTGACTACATGAACAGCTAAAGCAGGCAGGGAGGGCCAGGCAGGTGAAGAATGTATAATGAGTGATACGGGGGTGGGGTGAGAGCACATAGGAAAGGAAACTGGGGTGGGGGAAGACACTGGAGAGGGAGAACAAGAGCAGAGGGAGAGCAGAATGTAAAACATGGAAGATCATACTAACGAATGCCCGTAGCCTAGGAAATAAGGTTCCAGACCTGGAGGCCTTGTTGGCAGATGCAGACCTTGACATAGCAACAATAACAGAGACATGATACTCTACTGATCATGGCCAGGAAGTCAGTGCACCAAGCAATGCACAGTTGAAGAGGGACAGGGAGGGTAAAAAGGGTGGGGGAGTGGCCCCATACATCAGAGATGGTATAAAGACTACAGAAGTTCAGGGAAGACAGGGGGAGGCCAAAGTAATGTGGGTCACCCTGGAGGCAGGGAATGGAACAGCAATACACATTGGGGTGGTATACAGACCTCCGGCACAGAGGAAGGAAGTAGACAGGGAACTAGTGGAGAACATACATGACATGGCAGCTAAAGGTGAAATCCTACTACTGGGGGATTTCAATATGCCAGACATGGATTCCCAGATGGCTGCTTCAGTTAAAAGCACAGCCATCATAGAATCAATGCAGGGGATTGGACTCAGGCAGCTGGTACATGAGCCAACCAGGGACAAGTCAATTCTGGACCTGGTATGCACCAATGGGAGCAGAGTCGAAGAAATACAGGTGGAAGGGCAGCTGGAGTCCAGTGACCACCACATGGTATAGTTTAGCATGGAGACATGGACTCAATTAAGCCACACAAGGCAAGAGTATTAGATTTCAGGAGGGCAGATTTTACTGAAATGGGTAGATGTATATAAGCTGTCCTGGGGAAGGGAGGAGTAATAGAGGGGGAGGAAGAACAATGGGAGAAACTGAAAGGAGCCATAGTGGAGATAACAAACTAATATGTTAGGATAGTGGCCAAAGGGAAAAGAAGAAGGAAACCACTATGGTTCGCCAAAGAGGTGGGGGACAAAGTCAGGGCTAAAAGGCCAAGTTTTAGGAAATATAAGGGGAGCCAAAGGGAGGAAGACAGGGAGGTGTACCTTGAATGTCTAAGGGAAGCAGGGAAGGCTGTTAGGAGGGCGAAGGCGCAGACAGAAGTGGGTTTAGCATGGTCTGTAAACAAAGGGGATAAGGCATTTTATTGGTACCTCAGTGAAAGAAGAAAAACCGGGATGGGGGAGTTGTGAGACTCAAAGGGGAGAAGGGAGAGTGTAAGGAGGGGTATCTGGGCAAGGGAGAAATACTGAACAAACACTTCTACTCAGTATTCACTATGGAGGGGGAAGGTCAAGGGCCACAGTTGAGTTGCAGAGGCAATGGGGGGAAGAGGACATCAGTCCATTCACAGTAGAGGGAGTTGTGGAAGAACTCACAAAGCTGAAGGTGGATAAGGCCATGGGGCCAGACAGCATCCACCTAAGGAAATTAAAGGTGCTGCGAGGGGAACTAGCAGCGCCATGGGTGGCCCTGTTCACAGAGTCACTCAACGTGGGTGTCATTACAGAGGACTGGAGGATGGCACATGTAGTCCCACTGCACAAAAGCTGCAGTAGGGAGGAGGCGGGGAACTATAGGCCAGTCAGCCTCACCTCAGTGGTGGGAAAGATCATGGAGACACTGCTGAAAGAAAGGATAGTGGCACATATGGAATCCAGAGGTGCTCAGGATCTAAGGCAA
This sequence comes from Neoceratodus forsteri, assembly GCA_016271365.2. Classification (NCBI taxonomy): domain Eukaryota; kingdom Metazoa; phylum Chordata; order Ceratodontiformes; family Ceratodontidae; genus Neoceratodus; species Neoceratodus forsteri. The sequence goes on from CM028137.1 coordinate 520,518,237, forward strand.
CATGGATTCACAGCAGGAAGGTCATGTCAAATGAATCAGATAGATTTTTTTGATTGGGTGACTAGGGAAGTAAATCAGGGAGGGACGGTAGATGTCACCTACCTAGATTTCAGCAAAGCCTTTGACACTGTCCCACATAGAAGACTGATTAACAAGATGGGTAGTCTGGGCATGGGAGACAAGGTGGTGAACTGGGTTAGGAACTGGTTAACAGACAGGAGACAGAGGGTGGTGGTAAATGGGGTACAACCTGGGGAGAGGGGGGTGACCAGTGGGGTGCCACAGGGATCAGTACTAGGACTAGTCCTGTTCAATGTCTTCATTAGTGACATTGCAGAGGGGCTGGAAGGAAAGGTCTGCCTGTTTGCAGATGACACCAAGATCTGCAACAGGGTGAATACTCCAGAAGGAGAGCAAAAAATGAAGAGGGACCTGGAGAAGCTTGAAAGATGGTCAGAGATGTGGCAACTGAGGTTCAATGCAAAGAAGTGCAAAATAATGCACCAGGGTATAGGGAACCCTGGAGAGAGCTACAGGTTGAGGGGGAGGAGCTGACTGTCCCCAAAGAGGAAAGGAATCTAGGGGTTATCATCTCTTATGACCATAAGGTATCAAATAAGTGCACAAAGGCAGCAGGGCGGGCCAATGGCCTGCGGGGGTGCATAGGCAGGGGTATCACTAGTGGGAGGTGGTGAGTCAATTGGATAAAACATTGGTAAGGCCTCACCTGGAGTACTGCTGCAGTTCTGGAGGTCACACCTGCCCAAGGACATAGAGAAGGTGGAGACTATCCAGAGAAGGGCAACAAAGATGGTGCAAGGCTTGCATCACAAAACATGAGGAGAGACTAAGGGACCTCAATATGTACTCACTGGAGGAGAGGAGAGGAGAGGAGACAGTGGGGGGACATGACTGAAACTTTCAAGTACCTCTATGGCATAAACAAGGTACAGATGGGAGACCTTTTCCAATGTAGAAAAAGTACTAGAACAAGGCGTCACAATATGAAATTGGAAGGGGGTAGATTAAAAGGTAATGTGAGGAAGTTTTTCTACACAGAAAGGGCAGTCGACACTTGGAATACTCTGCCACAGGAGGTAGTGGGGGCAAGCACAGTGGAGGAGTTTAAGCATGCCTGGGACAGGCACAAGAGAAGCTTGAGGGGGGGATTGATGAAAAGGCATTGATCACATAGGGTCAGTGGTCACATACAATGTATAGGGCCTATGGGCAGACTGGATGGGCCTAGCAGTCCTTATCTGAAGTCAATTTCTATGTTTCTATGTTTCTATTTAATTCCTTATTTATACTTCACATATACTAGAGAAAAACATATATACTGATACTAGACAGTTGATATACAGCACTTATTCACAGTTTTTCATGGCTCAATTGCCTATTTCCAATGTTTTCAAAGTGCTATTTTTTCCTTTCAGTTCAAACCAATCTTTCAGCCTCAGCAGAACATTGTTGCTTCTCTGTTTCAATAAGGTCTGATAACAAGGGAAGACTGTGTGCATGCCTAAAAGTGCACTCATGTAGTTGCTAATGTTTCGGAATGGGAAACCAGTTCTTCAGAGAACAGGTCATCTGGTCTCCTCCTCCTTAAATATTCAATGGTTGTCATGGAAACTTGGGGCCCGATTCCAAGACCGGGTATGCTAGCGTGAGCTGAGATACACCAAACCCCTTGGTGTATCTCTCAACTTATGCCAAGCAGAATGCCAGCCCAGATTCCAAGAGGCGCCATGCACCATGTCGGCTGTGGGCTATGACAACTGTGGGATATGCCATCCACTATGCCGCAGCCCTCAGCGACATGGTGCAAGGGTGAGTTACGGTAGCAACTGTGCCCTGTTCTAAGAGGGTGGCTGCCATAACCTGCTAGCATAATTCTAGGAGCTGCACTGTTGCAGCTAAGTTAGAGTGGCCCGGAGCTGCTCTAAGAGGCATCCAACAGTGCCATCTATTGGATGCTCACTCCACAGTGCTGCAGCGATGGTGCCGATGTGCCCCCTGTGCCCCCTCAAGTATACCCCTGCCCCCACCCTCCCGAATGTCAGGGACCCCAAGGGGTCCATTCTTTGACATGCCCCCCTGGACTCTTGTGCCACCTGTCCTGCCCCCATGCCCCCTGGTGTGTGCCATGGAGTTCTGGGGGGGTTGCCAGTATCAGGCCATGACTTGCAACATGCAGGGCTTCTATGCCATGCCTGTGGCAGTAGCCTCTGCAGGGCATAACCCGCATGTCACAAGTGCTGGGACCCTGCCACTCTTGGAATGTGGCACAAGGTCCCTGGCATTGCAGTGAATGTCACAACTCGCATACACCAGCGAGTTGTGACATTCAACATGGAATCAGCCCACAGGACCCAAATTAATAAACACAACTAGTCAGTTTTTTGCTAAACATAAGCTTCATTGATGAATTGGATACACAGATTCGCATCACACCCTCCTTCTGTTACAAATTGCCTCCATGAACTGATGTATAAGTGCTTGGTACAAGCCACACGTTATTCCTATTTAAAACTAGCGTTTTTTGTATGTGTGATGATTGAAGCTAATGGACTGTATGCCTGCCTCTAGGATGAAATGTAAATGAATTAGAAAGCAGTTTGAAAACAGTAGCATAATTCAGAGTATAAGTTCATTTTAAAGACTGATCTCCATTTCAATGAGATCCATGTTTAGCAAGCAAAAGGAATCACTAAAAATGCCTTTGCCAGCAACTCACTGGTGATAAATGATTGAGAGCTTCAATCATCACAGATATAAAAAATGCTAGTTTTAAGCAGGAACATCATGTGGCTTGTATCAAGTACTCATATATCAGTATATGGGGGCGATTTTTAACTAGTGGAGGGTATGATGTAAATATGTGTGTGTCCAATCAATCAATGAACCGAATGTTTAAGCAAATAACCAGCAAGTTGTGTTTACTACTTTGGGTCCTAGTCTCCATGATAACCAATGAATATTTTTTTTTTTTACCAGGAGAGACACACTAAGCCAAAAGCTTGTTTACAGGTGCGACCTGGGAGCACAAGGAAGTTAAGAGACTTGCTCAGCGTCACACAGTATGCAAGTCAGGTGGTCTCTAGTGAAACCATGAACCAGTTTAAGACAACTCTGGATAAATATAACATTAATTACCTTTATAAACTGAGTCTATAAATGGTGCAGGACAATAATGGCCTCATGGCTAAAGTACCTGATCTCTTCCTTTGAATCCTATGAATCCTATGAAAGTGAGGACTGTGGGATTCAAACCCAGGTTTCTAGGTTTGCAGCTCAGAGCCTTAAACCACTGCTTATATACTTATACTTAAGGATAAGGAAACCAGAAGTTCTCTGAAGGAGTGATTTCCCATTCCAAAATGTCAGCAAGTATGTGAGCACACTTACGCGTGTGCACACAGTCTTCCCGTTATCAGACCTTGTTGAAACAGAAGCAGCAATGTTCTGCTGAGGCTGAAAGATTGGCTTGAACTGAAAGAAAAAAAAAGCACTTTGAAAACATTGGAAATAGGCAATTTAGCTATGAAAAACTGAATAATCACTGTATATCAACTATCTGATATCAGTATCTATGTTTTTCTCAAGTATGTGTGAAGTATGAATAAGGAATTAAATAAAGATTATCAGGTTGGACAGTAACTAAGTCTCCTGGTGATTCTAGGCAGCGCTGATATGAAAGTGTCTTCTGCAGCTAGTGCTGAAGGTGGATTCAATTAGATGACTTAAGGAAGTATTTATTTACCGCATGGTGGACAAGTGGAACACCCTCCCAGGTAGAAGTGATAAAAGCCAAAACAGTGGCAGGCTTCAGGAGTGTGTGATGGGACATAGATAAATGATTAGTGAAACTACATTGCAGAAGAGTAGCAAGGAGTTTGTAGATAGGTAGCAAATGGGCAGATTAGATGGACCTTGATCTTCTTTTGCTGTCCCTTTCTATGTTTGTATGTTTCCATGTTCTGAGTAACTATAACTTATTTTAAATATTTGAGAGTAACAAGTATCTGTAACTTATTACTTTTAATAAGTAAATTCATCAATACTGGCTAGCAACCTCCCCAACATTATTGCTGGCATTTAAAGTGGCTACTGATTTGTACCAGTTCTTTTTCTTGTCTGGTTTCAGTACTCTATAAGCCATTTAAGTAGTATCTTGGCTTGTTATTTATTTATTTATTTATTTTATTTTATTTAAAATGTTTTGTGAGGAAGACATACTGAACTGGTAAGAGCTCTTTCCCAGATGCTTCCTGGGGTTGGGTGGGTTGGGTGGGGTGGGGGCAATATAATTGGTGCAACAGTAAAATACTTTGACATTTATGCAGAAATACTATTCTGTGCCAAGTAATACAGTGCAAATAAAATAACCTACAAAGGAATAAAACATTACAGATATGCAAAACCAACATTCTGTGCAGTATGTATAGTACAATGAGGAACCTAGAGTAGATAAAAATGTACTGTGATTTGAGCAGACAACCCCATCTGGTGTGGACACCCAGCTCAACAGGTCTTGAGCGAGCTGTGTGCAGAGGTGGAGGATGGCCACTAGGATTAGGGGTCAGTGACAATTGCAGGAGGGAGCTGCAAAGTCATGAAGAAGAAGAAACTTGAGGGAGAAGGGGGAAGAGGCAGAATGGATGGACAGAGGAAGAGAAGACCATGTGAGAAGGCAGCATGACCAGCACAAGGTTTCCTGGGGGAGAATGGGAAACAGTGTTACTGAGGTAGGAGTGAGAGGGAGGGGAAGAGAGGAGAGAGGAAAGGTGGGGGAGAGAGAGAGAGAGAGAGAGAGAGAGAGAGAGAGAAGCCAGAATTTGGAATGAAGGAGGCACAGTGGGTGACTCCATCTGGCATCAAGGGGGGAGGGGAAGGGAAGTGTAGAGAGAGCAGTGGTGGGTTCAAGGGAGATAGTCCAAGGCAAAATGGCAGAAGGAGTGAAAGAGGGGGTCTAGTCTGGTAAGGGTAGACTTGGGACTTTACATTCTTTTTCCTAAATTCATCATCTTACATTTCTTTTTTTTCAATTTATAGTTCACTTATGTTTTATATTGCACATCACAAGCACAAGAACCCAAACAATGATACTAAGCTAGATTTCCAAACAATATCAGAGCACAAGATCCATAGGGCACAATTGGTTCAAGCATAAAAAGACATAGGCTTAATTCAATGAATTATTCAGTGCCACATCTAAAACAAAATGGAAACTCAAGACCTCTTCCATCTAAATTGGTTACAATGTTGAAGCACTACAGTATAACTCAACCTCAAACCTTGCATTTCTTAACATCGAATTTCATCTGCTATTCTACAAAATTATTGTTGCATAATAAGTCACCATGTTTCCTCTGCCTGCAACAATACAATAAAATATGATGCAGTTAAAACTCCAGTTCAGATTTTGTGTTCCCTTCAATCCACTTGTTTTTCCTATGGAAGTATTTGTATGTTTCAGTCAGGTCCCCTCTCTCACTTTTCTCTTCCATCATGTACATTTATTTATTTATTTGCTTTTGGTAACCGGGTAGGTGCACTAGGCATAACATTGCCTATTTTGAGGCACGACCCAGGAGGGTACATGGAGTAACAAACACAACAAAACAGTCTGTAGGGTACAACAATAGGTGAAAACAGCAGGTACAGGTTAATACAATTTTACAGTAAAATAGAAACACATTATACTCTAATCAACAAAAGATAACAAGCGATAACATAAACATAGTGAAGACAGCAAGTGCAAGTTCACCTATTTTAGGGATAAAGAATGGGAGAGATAGCTAAATGAGGTACAAAGTGCAGTGCAAAATTGAAGATGTGTTTTAAGCACAAATCGATCATCTTGAGCGAAAACCAGAGGACTAGAGGTCCAAAGTGGGTAGCAGAGTGACAGTTCAGAGAGAAAGCCATGCAGAGAGTGTGTGTGTGTGTGTGGGGGGGTAAGTACTGAACTTGGGACATGGGAAGGAAAGTGGGGTAGAAAACATAGGGACTTAAGAGAGAGAGAGAGAGGAGGGAGGAGGTGAAAGCATGAGAAGGGGTAGTGGAAAGACAGGGGTCGGGTAGAGAAATGAGTTGGGGAGAGAAAGGCAGTAGAAAGGCCAGGGGGTGGAGGATGGGAGAGTCTATGGAGGGTGAAAGCAGGTGCAGGGGGTTGAGCCAAGTAGATGATCGTGGTGCAGCTTCTTAAAACTGTCATGGGTCGGAGCAAGATGAATTGTTTTGGGAAGAGAGTTCCAATATTTTGGAGCAGCATGTGAGAAAGCCCACTCACCCATAACAGTCTTGCATCTAGGAATGTGGAGAGGAACTTGATCAGCTGACCGAAACCCATAGGAGATGGCTTGTGCATCCAGCATGGAAGCTAGGGATTGGGGGACACCAGATCTCGGGATGCTGTCAATGAGAGATCCAATGGACTGAAACTGATAAGCCACAGGGGAGGGCCATTTTAGGTTGGCATAAAGCTGACAGTGGTGCTTATAACGAGGGGTTGCAGAGACATATCTGCAGATGTTATTATAGGTGGTGTCTCACTTGTGAAGAAAAGTTTTTGAAACTCCTAGGTAGGTGACTGAGCCATAAGATAGTGCCCATAGCAGAATGCCTTGCGCAACAGTGAGTCTGGCCAATGGGGTAAGGGCATAACTAGCCTGGCAGGCACTCCTGAGTTCAACGTTTACAGATTTGCAGGTGGCAGTAATGTGTTGATCAAAAAACCATAGATTCATCAAGCAGGATGCCCAGGTATTTGAAGAAGCTAGTATTGACCAATAGTGAGCCATTAGAGCAAGAGATTTTGAGGGGATTTTGGTTTGTTCTAAGTCTAGCTGCGGAGCCAAAGAGCATGAGGTGTGTCTTACCCATATTTAGAACAAGGTCATTTTCCATCAACCAGGACCGAATGTGGATGAAATCTGAGGAAAGAGAGCAATTTATGTCCGAGATGTTTCTGGCACTGGAGTAGAGAACTAGGTCATCTGCATATAACAGAGGTGAGCAATCAGGGGAGAGAGGGGGGAGATCATTTACAAAGATCAAAAAAAGTAGGGGGGCCCAGAATGGATTACTGTGGAACTCCAATATTTATGGTGGAGAGATTGGACAGGATGGAGTTATAATTTACAGCCTGCTTCCTGTCTGACAAGTAGCTACTGAACTAAGGCACTGCTTCTGTGGAGAACCCAAGGGACTGGAGCTTGCCGAGGAGAAGGGAGTGGTTTTCAAGGTCAAATGCCTTAGTTAGGTCGATGAAGACCGCCCCAGTTGGGAGGTCTTTGTCCACTGCAATATAGATATCATTTGTGAATTTTAGGAGCACTGTAACAGTGCTGTGGCCTTTGCAGAAGCCATGCCGAGAGTCAGAGTGAAGGTTATGTTCTAGTAGGAAGGAGATGGTTTGCTTGGCAACTACTTTTTTGAGCATTTTGCTGAGAATGGATATGGGTCAGTAGCTGGCAATATTGGTGGGGTCTCCTTTTTATGTTTGCTTGCGCGCATGCACAAGAAACATTATCTGACAACAGGAGAAGGCGTGGTTGTGGAAGTGCGGCACTGTGGCAGCCAATGGAGGCACTGCATTTGGGGGCTTGGCACTGGTGGACCAATGGAGGCACAGTGTGCCGATGACACTGGTCTCCAAAAGTGCCACCAAGTACAAACGTTTTCACCACTGCAAAGAGGGGCCACCTCATCATTGCAGCGTCAGCCATTCTGCTGCAATGAGGGAGCAACCCGTCATTGCAGGGCGGTACCTTCCTATAACAATAAAGTAAACATGGCGGCAGATTGCTGCCACCTCTCGGCCCCATGAAAGCCGAATGGGGGTGGCCAATCCCCCTATTGGCAGCCCTGACCCAGTTAATTTGCAGATGGGGAGCCCACTCCCCGTCAGCATGATGTAACCCCTCCCCATTTATTGTGTTTCAGGGTGCCTTCAACCCTTGGCATCATGCGTCAAAGTCAACACGGCGCGACGATCTTGGTGGGAATGGGAATGTCTGCACCTTCAAAGCCGACCGCGAACTGAAGAAATGCTGGTAAGCTGTATAATGGCATAAATAGGAGTTTTTCAACTTTGGTGCATATCTCAGGCATTTTTGGGAATTTTTCCACCAAATTTTCAACATGGGGTTATTGGGACCCCCTCATGAATTCAGGCACTGTCATGGCATTATTTGGTCATGGAAGGTGATTTTGCGGTCACTGCGCAGAATCACCTTTTGGAACCGATTAATGAAATGACAGTGCCAGTGTTCCTGAGGAGGGGCTCTCAAAAAGTCTATGTTGCAAATTTAGTGGAACAAATTCAAGAAATGACTGTTTTGCGAGCGTGCATAGCACAGTTGCTATGCACACTCGTAACTTCACGAATTTGCAATATTTTCACTCCAGATTTTCAACATTGGCATTTTCCACACCTCCTTATTAACAGTACAGCTGTCATTTTTCATATCCTGACTGAAATGGGGTTTTGCGCTATCAGCACAGAACAGTGCAGTCACTGTGGAAAATCAGTGTTCAGGACACATTAAGAAAATCACAGTGACACTGTTCGTGAGCAGAGGTCCTAAAATGCCTATGTTGAAAATTTGGTGATTAAGGTCCATAAAATGACTGTTACGAGCATGCGTTCCGCAGTTTCCATGCATCCTCGTAACTTCGCAAATTTGTAATATTTTTACTCCAGATTTTCAACATTGCCATTTTTCCATACCTCCTTATGAACAGTACAGCTGCCATTTTTTACATCCTGGCCAAAGTGGGTTTTTGCACTTCTGGCGCAGAATAACGCGGTCGCTGTGGCAAGTCAGTGTTCAGGAGAGATTTAAAAAACCACTGTGACACTGCTCATGTACAGAGGTGCCAAAATGCCTATGTTGAAAATTTAGTGACTAAAGTCCATGAAATGAATGTGTAACGAGTGTACGTTGTGCAGTTTCCACGCACCCTCGTAATTACGTGCATTTGTAATATTTTCACTCCAGATTTTCAACATTGGCATTTTTCACATCTCCTTATGAACAGTACAGCTGTCATTTTTCATATCCTGCCCAAAATATGCATTTACACATCTTGCGCAGAATAAGCGCTATAGCTGTAAGGAAATCAATGTTCGGACAGATTAGGAAAATCATAGTGACACTGTTCATGAGCAGAGAGTCAAAAAATGCCTATGTTGAAAATCTGATGAAAAATTCCACTAAATGACTGCGTTACGCATATGCGTTGCGCAGTTTCCACATAAGCCTGGACGTTTGAGTATTTTTAATATTTTCAATACAGATTTTCAACATTGCCATCTCTTCACAGCTCCCTATGAATGGTACAGCTGTCATTCTTCACATCCTGCCTGATCTGTGTTTTCATACATCTGGCGCAGAATGGCATGGTCATTGTGGAACTCAAAGTTCGTGACACATTAACAAAATCACAGTGCCACTGTTCATGAGAAGAGGTCCCAAATTTTTTCATGAGGTGGGGGTCACAAAAAGACCATGTTAAAAATTTGTAGTGTAAATACCGACAAACGCCCAGGGCATTAGGGTGTCTAACCATAACGCCCCACCCTGTACAGACTGGCAGGCATCAGGGGTGTGCCTTTGGATTGCCGACTGTAATGCTCATGCCATTCCTCCCCCACCCCACCATTCAGCAGCCAGTGACAGGCATCGAGGTGTGCCTTGAACTCTTCGGCCCCACAGTTCACCTCGTTCTCCTATACTGCACCCATTTCAGTGTATGTCCTTATGGAATGGGGTGACTGTACAGCCAAACACCCCAAGGCACACCTCAACACATGTCGGTGTCTGCAGGATAGGGTAAAGTGAAATGGCATGAACGTTATGGGCGATGATCCAAACGCATACCCCAATGCCTGTCTGTCTCTGCAGGGTGGAGGTGGAGTTGGCGTGAAGTTCAATACTTCACTGCCATTTCTATTCTGCATCTCTCTAACTCCTGCATTTCCAATGCTAATACCAGCAAGCAAACATTCGGCATTGACAAATGCTTGTTTAAAATTGGGAGTGACCTTTGCTATTTTCCAGTTGCTGGGGACTGTGCTGTGGCACAGTGATAGTGTAAAGATTTTAGCTAGGGGTGAGGCAATAATAGGAGTGGCGAGTTTCAGGAACTATGGCACAAGACCATCTGAGCCAGTAGCAGTACTATCGGGGATGGCTAGTAGCATTTTTTGTACTCCCTGCCTGGTCATTGTTCGAAAACTGAAAGAAGGACAATTATACTCTGATCCACTGTCCATGGGGGAAGGGCTAGGAGAAACACACGGTTGAGTGGTGGAGGAAGATAAGTATTTAGATAAATCCGAGAAATGGAAATTGAAGGAGTTAGCAATGGTGGCCAGATTGTTACAATGCACACAATCTATTATCATATCGTTGGAAATTCTGCTGTGTTTGGCTCCGAGGAGTGACTTTAAACGGGCCTAGAACTTTCTGGGGTCACCTGCAGCATTTATTAATAAGCCTTTGCAAAACTAGCTCTTTGCTAGGTGAATGTTCATTTTGCAAGAGTTTCTCTGTGTTCTGTAGTCAATGTAGTCGGACAGTAGGCCTGAGACCTTGTAACACCGCCAGCTCTTGTCCCTGGCCCTGAATTTGGCAAGTAGGTCTTTATTGAGCCATTTAGTATGGGTTCCACTTAGACGACGTGTGATAAGGGGTGCGTGGATGTTTTGGAGAGATCCAAAAAGGGTATGGAAGTGGTCTAGGGCTTCCTGGGCATTGGTGGCAGAACAGATGCAGTTCCAGTCAAGCCTGGTACGATCGCTCTGAAATTGAGTTAGATCAAGGTTGGCTAAGTTATGGAAGTTGATAAGTTTTGGTGGAGGGTGGGTTGTCTAATAGAGCACCAGATACAATATATTGGGGAGTGGTCGCCTATGGCATCAGTGAGGGTACCTGAGGAGACTATACAATCAATACGTTTGGTTAGGGCCCAGTCAATTAGAATACTGGATCTTGGGGGAGGCATGACCCTAGTGGGGTCATTGATAAGTTGGTGGAGGTTGTGACCTTGTACCATAGTGGGGAGGAATTTATTAGGTTTCCCAATCCAATTTAGGTTTAGGTCTCCAAGGATCAGGACTTCACTGTGGTCAATGGGTGAGTCTACATGTGAGAGGAGATCCTTTCACAGGGGGAGAGGTCAGGTAGGGTTATGTTTGAGAGGGTTAGGTGTGATTTATAGAAAATGGCGACTCCACTGGCCCGTTTTGAGGTGGGCTTGTCACGTCTGATGAGGTGATAGCTGGGTAGTGAGCAGGCAGAATTAGGGGTAAAGGGTTTAATCCAGGTCTTGGACAGACAAATGATGTCCAGGTGATATTGTACAACCCGTGCTTATAGTTCAGTTAGGTTATGGAGGAGGTTTCAAATGTTCAGGTGTGCAAAGCGAAGTCCCTTAGTGTCCTTCCATGATGCATCCAAGTGTGAGCTGGGGGAGCAGGTGGGCCTTGGTTCAGTTCAATAACTCCCACAAGTATTAGGGCAAGTAGGAGGAGATACCATAGTTTGTGATGCATGAGCGGTGGTCACAGGGTAGTGTAGTAGAAAAAGCGCTTCTTAAATGTGTAAGCTACATGATAGAGATAGCTGTCGGGCATAAGTAAGGGCGAGGTATCTTGGGTTTTATTGGGACAAATAAGCATGTTGGAGATATAAAGTTATTCTGATCTGTGGTGAGAGCCTCAGATGGGGGTGGGGAGCACCAAACCAGTGGGAGCCACAGGAAGAGACCTAGCATAAGATCTGGCAGCATTAATGTGTGAAATTTGGGAGCCATTAGATATTAAGTGAGGTAGCGAGAAGCTGCTCTCAAATTAAACTGCTGCTCTGAAATTGAACTGCAGCTCTGGATGTCCAGTGAGCCTTACAGGTTGGTCCTTTTGTCGGGCAGGGTAACTGTACCTGAGGTCAGGTTTAGTTGAGGATGGGAGTTAATGGGAATCTAGATGCTAGCGGCCACTAGTGGAAGGTTCAGATAAGCTGCAAATGGAGAACTGTACTGGCTGGTTTACAGCACCACGTGAGGAGAGGTATAAATGTGGCAGTTCACTAAGGGTGGTGGGGGGGCATTTGGGGCTGCCAACACATAGCGTCGGCAGGGAAAAACCCAAACACAAAGTCCTGAGCCATTGCTCTACAGGCATGTGACATACCTTCATGTGGTTTGGTTTGTGTGGATCTGAGGAGCTCAGTGGAGGGCTCTTCAGCTTCTGCCCTCATGACCACAGAGGAAGCTAGGGAGGGAAGAAAAACAGAGGATTTTAACAGAGTTGAGATGGAGGAGGGGTGAAGGAAGGGAAGGGTGACTTAAAATACAAAGGGAGTGGGACTGGAGTGACTATGGACTGGTCAGGATAGACTCTGGAGAGTGGTCTGCTTGTGAGTTTGTGGGGCATATGCACCAGGGAGAACCCTTGTTTAAAATAAGGCTAGACCTGCAGCACAGTTAAGAGTTTCAGAGGAAATGTGGTGTGAAATCACAGTAAAAGTGATTAACTTAAACAGCAAAATAATATAGTAATTTGAGATATAAAGCAGGCTAAAAACAGTGGCAACAAGTGATGAATTTTATTCAGGCTAGAATCAACAGTAAATCAAGACCTTTAGTGCATGGTCCTGGTTCAGAATTAATTTACAAGCTGCCAGGACAACTGCTATGCAAGATTAAGGAGAACGCACCCTAAAATGGAGAGGAATGCAATTTAAACTAAGAAACTAGTAAAAGGTTCCAAATATATGCAGGCAGACCAGGAGTTGTATAAAGGCAGAATTTAAAGTAACCTGGTAGATGGCACTAAATGCATGCTGGTGCTCAGAATATTTAACTGCAAGAAACAATCAGTTGTGCTCTGCCGACCCACAGGCGAGTTGGAGCCAAAAGTCCCAAATTTGAAAACTCAAACACAAAGTCCTGAGCCATTGCTCTACAGGCCCGTGGCATACCTTCTTGCGGTTTGGTTTGCGTGGATACGAGGAACTCGGGGTAGGGCTCTTCAACTTCTGCCCTCATGACCACTAGGGAAGCTTCTTGTGGTTTGGTTTGCATGGACCTGAGAGGCTTGGGGGAGGGCTCTTCAACTTCTGCCCTCATGACCACTGGGGAAGCTTCTTGCGGTTTGGTTTGCATGGATCCGAGGAGCTCGGGGGAGAGCTCTTTAACTTCTACCCTCAACCAGTGGGGAAGCTTCCTGCAGTTTGGTTTGCATGGATCCGAGGAGCTCGGGGAAGGGCTGTTCAACTTCTTCCCTCACGACCACCGAGGAAGCTTCTTGTGGTTTGGTTTGCTTAGATCTGAAGAGCTCGGGGGAGAGCTCTTCAACTTCTGCCCTCACGACCACCGGGGAAGCTACCTGCTTACAGTAGATCTACCAGACTGTCTTCATAAGTCCTATCCTGCTGTCTCTGGATCATATATGTTACCCTCCTCTCTACTGCCTCCACTCTGACCCTGTCCTTCTTTAAATACAGACTACAGAAGTGTACACAGTATTCCAGGTGAGGACAAATCTGTGACTGAATACCTCGGCAACAGAACTACCCTTCTGCTGCCAATACCCTTCCCTATGCACCCCAACATTCTATTTGCTCATCCCACTACCCTATCGCATTGTGCTGATGTCTTCAGGCTATCTGAAATTATTGCCTCCAAGTCCTTTTCCTCAGTAGTGCTTTCTACTACTACCATCCCAATTTTGTATTCAGCTTTAGTATTTGTACCCTACTGTATGTGTATCACCTCTCACTTTTTGGCATTAAATTTCAACTGCCATACATCTGACTAGGATTTCTTGGAATCCGTCTGATGGAATCCAGATTACTAGGATTTGGGATCTTTTTTCAGAATTTTGAAGTTTGGCAGTGAAGGCCAAAAATTTGAATTCTGAAAAAAATGGATCAGATGCAGAACTGAGATCCAATTCTGAGTCTGATTCCATATCCAACTGCGGTACATACATGTGAAACAATAATTTTGAGACCCTAAATGTAAATGTCCTCTTTCTTTCCCACCCTAGTGTCTCCACTACTATGAATGCTGCTGTACGTCTGCTGGAGGTGGAGTCGGGTGTGGTCATGAATTCTGAGTGCCAGCTCAAGCTAATTCCACCAGGGCGTTCTGTTGCCAGCAGTCGCACTTGCCATTCAGTTACTGCCAAATCCAGTAGGAACCCACACCTGTCCCCATCCTAAGTCGATAAAGCCAGTCACCCCTCTTGACCATCTCTACCAGATGCCAGGCTGCTGGAGCTTACCCATCACCTGACACTGACTAACAGACACTCACTGTGGGCTACCACCACTAGCCTACTACTACCCGTCAGCTCCTGAGGAATCCTATCTGCCATCACTCTGAAATGCAATCCTGATCCAACCTGACCTGAAGTCCAGTCAGCCAATTGCTGAACTCAGTGTCTAAGTGCTGGCCTACCAGTACTAACTCCTGGGTCAGCCATCCTCCAGATGTTGAACTTGAAGAAAGGTGTCATCTGGGCTACCTAAGGGTTTGCTGCTGTAGATCACCAGTGTCACCCCCAATTTTCCCAGCAAGTCACTGAGTCAAACTCAGTCAGTATTAAGTGCAGTACAGGTCAGGAGACAGGAAGGACAACAGTAATACGAGGACTGAGGATAAAGGAAGAATGTGTGGGTGGGCTCTGGTTATTGTTGGCAGCGAGTGAGCTGGTGAGAGGGTGGGTGGGTGCAGTAGGCTAGCCATGCTGCCACAGTATCCAAATGCCATGCGTGGCTGCCCAGTGCCCAATGCTCTGTGCCTGCCATCTACAGAACAGGATGGAGTAAGGGAGACTTTTTTGAATTGGTGGGTTGCAGTCAAGAAGAAAGTATCATAGAAACATAGAAACAGAAGTTGTCGGCGGATAAAGACCACTTGGCCCACCTAGTCCATTCTGGTGATCCTGTCTATAGCACCTCCTCAGTCCCCTTTAAGTCCTCAGATTTCCCCTCATGTTTGCCATGGAACCAGGACTCTCTTATGCCTATCCTATGCATTCTTGAAGCCTGTGATCTTTTTAGCTTCCACCACTTCCTCTGGGAGTCTGCTCCAAGCTCCCAACACCCTCTCCATGAAGAAAAACATCCTGATATTTCCCCTCAGTCTCCCCGCCTCCAGCTTCATTGCGTGATCCCTATTTCTTGTGCAACTCCTTCTCTGGAAAATACTCCCTTCCTGCCACTTATTCATTCCTGTGAGATATTTTTATGTCTCTATCATGTCTCCCCTCTCGCCTCTCGTTCCTCTCCTCCACAGAGTACATGTTTAATTCTCTGAGTCTATCCTCATAGTGCTTCCGGTGGAGGTCCTGCACCATCTTGGTTGCTTTCATTTGAACTCTTTGAACCCTGTCTATGTCCTTTCAAAGGTAAAGCCTCCAGAACTGTGCACAGTGTTTGAGGCGAGGTCTCACCAATGACCTGTATAGGGATATTATGACCTCCCTCCTTCTGCTGGTGATCCTTATCCCTATTCACCCCAGCATCCTGCTAGCTTTCCCCACCACCTGATTGCACTGCTTAGCCACCTTTAGATCATCAGAAATAATTATCCTCAGGTCTGTTTCCTGTCCTGCGGCTGACAGCCCCCAGATGGTACTTAGCTGTGGGGTTCCTGCGACCCAGGTGCATAATTTTGCATTTATGTGCAATAATGCCCAGTTGCCAGACCTTTTTTTTATTTTTTTTTATTTTAGTTTTTTGTTGACCGGGAAAGAAGGACTAGACAATTCTGCCTATTTTCAGCCTCGTCTCGGGGGAGGGGGATACAGATGGATGCCAACTGACATTGAACCAGATTAAGCTGCTGGTGATATTTTTAGTGAACCTTGGCAACTTTTCCAGCTTGCTACGATCCTCCCTCATTTGTTACACACACAGACCCGGAGTGTCCACCCTGTTGCTGATTTTGGTATAGTTTGCAAACCATTCCTACCAGCCCCTCAGCGATATCACTGACAAATGTATTGAAGAGCACTGAATCTAGCACCGATCCCTGTGGCACCCCACTAGTCACTTCGCCTTCCCCCGAATGTACACCATTTACTACCACCAACTGACTTCTATCTTCTAGCCTATTTTCACCCATCTATCAAGAAGGGAACCATACTTCATGCCACCATAGCCACCTGCATGGGACCAGACAACTGCCAAAGGGAAGCCAGGCCCAGAATCAGATGAAAGTGGAGGAACCCTCAGCAGCAGATGACTTTGAGGAAAGGGGGACACAAGGGTGGGGAAGGGGTCTGGTCACACATAGGCAGGGTGAGGGAAAAATGTTTTATGTAGTATTACTTTTGTACTACTTTGTGCACTGGGATTGGGGAGGTTTTCTTTGGTAGGTTTTTAGGAATTGAAACCAGAAATTCTGATTCTGTTTCCAATTCTGCTCCGATGGAATATTTGGACTAGTGTTGGAATCAGACTCTGATTCGGAAACTTTGAACTTTTGAAAACTACAAAGGGAATGGATTCTAGAGAATCTAAGCACCCTACATTTAATGACTTCTCTTATCTATAGTACACAGGTCCTGTTTTATAATGTCTACGCATTCATCTCTATCAACTCGACCAAAGAGCATAGCACCATCTATGAAGAAGCATATCTTGCTCTACGTCTTTGTCACAAAATACATATGTTGAAGACGACCAGCCCTAAGATCATTCCTTGTAGTACTCTACTAGTAACCACCAATAGGTGGTTCAGGTTACCCAGTAATCTATAAATAAGAAAGCTTGGATCATTCTCTAAAGAGGCAGTCCATGAAAGAAGAAATATGTGAGAATGAACTCCACTCAAACCAAGTCTCTTTCAAGCAACAATACTTTTTTATTTTCTTCAGATCCACAGTAGGTCATCAGGGTGACAGTTTCATAGCTAACGCCACTTCATCAGACCCAAACAGTGTTGGTTCTCTTGTGCTACAGTATATGTTTCTCATTAATCTCAGTTCATGTTGTTTGTTAAGCCCTAGCAAGGCTGCATAGAGTTCTAGAATTCTTCCTCCCTTAGCACTCAAACAGTTCGATTTATTTTTATTATTAGCCTGCTTCGTTTTAGTCTTCTAGTTTTTTATATTCTTGTGAAGCTCAGAGAGCTGTTGTCTTGTCAGTATGCAGCCATCTCCATGGTGCTGACTCCACTAGTAATCCCCCGACCACTGAGAACTCTCCATTTATAACCACTCTTGGGGTTCTTCCAATTAACCAATTTTCCCCCATCTAGTGACTGTCCTCCACTCTTAGGTCATGCAAGTTCTTAATAACCATCCATGTGGGACAGAACTGAAGGCTTTACTGAAATCAAGGTACAATATGTCCACCACTTGTCTCTTGTCCACTGCATTTTCCACACAAAGAAATTGATCAAGTTTGCCTAATATGACCTGTCCCCCATGAACCCATGTCATCTTTTGTCCTGCCACCCATTTTCCTCCTGAAAACCCAGTATCATTTCCCTTATTATGATTTCTAGCAATTTACCCACAACAGACATTAGGCTGACAGGTCTGTAGTTCCCTGGCTCATCCCTGCTCATGGTCTTCTACAGAAGACCTACATTTGCATTCCTCCAGTGCCAGGGTATTATTCCTGTTCCCAGTGAGCTGCTGAATAGCTCAGCTAACAGTTCAGCTAGGACCTTCCCCATATCTTTAAGCACACAGGGATGTAATCTGTCAGGTCATGGATTTATTCACTTTCAGAGTACTTAAGCCCCTAAAACCATTTGTACTGAACTGGGGACAATATTAACCCATTCTCATCCCCCTATCTTGATGACATAGTCAGGTTATCAGCCCCCTTTCCTCAGCTGTGAACAACAAAGCAGAAAGAGCTGCTCAGAATGTCTGCCTTTCCTTCATCTTCCTCTTCCCGTTACTGTCCCTGCTTCAGTCTGACTATTCCTGCTCTAGACTTCTTCTTCTCCCATATGTAACAAAAGAAGGTCTTCCTCTTGTTATTTATATAACAAAAAAAATGTTTTGTCTCACTTCTTTACACCCTATGCTATTTTCAGCTCCATGTCAACTTTAGTCTTCCTCACAACCCTGCTTGCCTCTTTCATCCTATTATGAAACTCCACCCTGCCCTTCTGCTTGGCTGGATCTTTATTCTTTATTTGTTTTTCTTTTCCATCACGGTCATCCCTACTTTCTCATGTACCACAATATTTTTTACCCCTCTTATTCTTCCCTGCTACCCTTATACAGAGATGTGTGACCTCTGACTTTTTTATTACTTCCCACTTACTTATTGCCCCTGTGCTGATCTTATCCCCTCCTAGTGTTGCCATTGTGACAGTTCCTTCACTATTCCAAAATCATACCTCCTGAAATCCAGAACTTTAGTCTGGGACTGATTTCTGTCTGCTTCCAGTTTGATGTGAAACCAAAACTGTCTGAAAGTCACTGGTTCCCTATGGGACAAAGGCTGTGACCTCCTCAACACTGTCCCTATTCATAAGTCAATGATGGCCATCTCACTTGTAGGCTTCTCTACTTTCTGTACTTAATCTGCATCCTGAAAGACTTCTACAAACTTTTGACTTCTTGCATTTGCTACTACTGGGACCCTCCAGTCCATGTCTGGCATATTGAATCCTCCAGTAGGAGCATCTCACTTAGCCTTGTTACCATTTTAATCTCCTCCCCTGTTTCCTCATTGGCTTCCTCCATTTAAGATGGTGGTGTATGTAAAAGATCACTCCTATTCTAATATTTCTTCCCCCTTCTGTTACTAACTGCACCCATATTGTCTCTATGTGCTCACTAATCATATACCTTCAATCTCTGAAGCCATTATACTCTCATTTACATGTATTGTCACCTCACCTCATCCCCTCTCCTTCCCTTTCTATTCCTCCTGAACACAGTGTACCCCAGCATGTTCATGTTTCAGTCATGGTACTGTGTCCATGTTTCTGTAATCACCACCAGATCCAAGAATGCCTTAGCCACCACTGCTTCCAGATCACTGGTCTTGTACCCCAAATTCCTGCCATTAGTGCACATAGCCTACCAGCTCTTCTCCCCTCCTCTTCTGGTCCTGGGCAATTCCTCTTCCCCTCTGATCTCCTATCCTGCCATGCTCCTTTCTCCCTTGTCCCACATCCTATCTGGATCTCCTGCAGACTCCTCTGTATCTTTTCATTGCTTCCCCATCCCTCCTCTATTTCTCTTTATTCTCTATTTCACCTTCCTTGTTTTCTAGCATGGGGGGGGGTATCATATAAGCATTCCTTGATTGAGTAGGTGCACTTTTCTGATTTCAATCTGCCCTTCCAGCTGGGAAATTAAAGGGCTCTCAATATACTTTTTAACCTTGTACCCTAGATTCCTAGTGCCTTCCTCACAGGGGTAAAGGCCATCCCACATTAAAAGCCTTCTGTCCCTCCAAAAGTCACCTCACTCCCCAGGCACCTCATCGCTTCTCCCTGGATCACTCCTTTAGCCATGTATTGAAGCAAATGGTCAGAAGATTTCTTCCTTCTCCCAGTCCCAAACTGACAGGACATCAGAAAAGGTCAATGAGGCTGCTCTGTTTGCTCCCCCTTTTCTAAATGTATCCATTCCCTCTCCCAGGGGTCTGCATGCCAGGTCATTAGTCCCCAAGTGGAGAATGACATCAAGCTCTCTCTTTTATTTATTTAAACTTTTGTTAACCAGGTAAGTATAATGAGCCAAGACCCTTTTTCATATACAACCTGGGGCTATATACTTTTGTCACTCCCTTGGGTATTCTTTCTACCTTGTTTGCATCCCTCTCAACTGAGGTTCTCAACAGGCACCTAATAATCTTGTCTTCCTGTTTACCTGTCCTGAATACCCCTTCTGCACCCTCACAGTGGAGTCCCCTATCACAGGAACTTTCCTAGTTCTGTCATAGAAACATGCTGTAGACAATGTTGGCAGAAAAAGACCATTGGTCCATCCAGTCTGCCCAGTTTTGCCCTCTAGTTTTTCTTGGTCTCCAGTCATTTGGCAGGTGTCTTCTTACTGACAGATCTGGTGATCTGAGTGGCCACAGGCTCCAGACTCCCAATTGGGAAGATACTGTAGGAGCAACCAAATCACACCAGGGTGTGAATTTGTTAGTTACTGCCACCTTAGCGTCTCCCCCACTTGGACCCTCCTTCCCACACTACCCTTACAAACTACAGTCCTCCCGTAGTCTGGAATCCAGGTGTCTGCTGTGGAAGAGGGGTACTAGCTGCCTGCATCAGTGACCACTGGAACCTGCTCTGGAGAAGACCAAGTTCATCCTTTACCACAGTCACCTACTCAGTTAATGAAAAAACCCTGCTGTATATGGGGCAACATTGTCTCCTACAGAGGTCCTCCATGGAGATGACTGCACTGTAGATATTGCAGCCTACCAGACCCCTTCCCCTTTTACCCTGTTCCCCATCAGCTCCCCACACCCCCTTTTCTGGTTCACTTATACTTTTAGTTAGTTAGTTCATGTAAAAGCATCTATCCTAAATAGATACTTCTGCTCAGTATTTACCGGACAGAAGGTAGGGCAGGGCCCACAGCTCAGCACCATGGACACAGTGGGAAGAGAGGTGAGCACTAGTCCCTTCACAAAATAAAGGGTCCTACAAGAGCTTGATAAGCTCAGGGTACACAAGGTAATGGGACCTGATGGCATACATCCCAGGGTACTAAAGGAGCTAAGGGTGGAACTAGCAAAGCCATTATCAGAACTGTTTAGTGAGTCTCTGAGCACAGGCGAGGTCCCAGAAGACTGGAGAAGGGCTCATGTGATCCGAGTCCAGAAGAGTGGTAGCAGGGAGTAGGCAGGGAACTACAGACCAGTCAGTCTTACCTCAGAAGTGGGCAAGATTATGGAGGCACTCCTTAAGGAAAGGATAGTGCAACACCTGGAATCCATAGTAGCACAGGATCCAAGACAGCATGGGTTTACAAAAGGAAGATCCTGTCAAACTAATTTCATAGATTTCTTTGACTGGGTAACCAGAGTAGTGGTCCAAGGGGGAGCAGTTGATGTTACCTACCTTGACTTCAGCAAAGCTTTCAATACTGTTCCACATAGAAGATTGATTAATAAGCTGGGTAGGCTCAGGGTGGGTCAGAAGTTGGTCACCTGGGTGGCAAACTGGCTGACGGGCAGAAAACAGAGAGTGGTGCTAAACGGTATATAGTCCGAAGAGATGCAAGTCACAAGTGGGGTACCTCAGGGATCAGTCCTGGGGCCAGTCCTCTTCAATATCTTCATCAGTGACATTGCAGATGGACTGGAGGGTAAGGTTTGTCTGTTTGCAGATGACACCAAGATCTGCAACAGAGTAGATGATCCAGATGGGGCGGGCAGAATGAGAAGAGATCTGGATAAACTAGCAAAATGGTCGGAAGAGTAGCAACTGGGGTTTAATGCAAAGAAGTGCAAGATCAAGCACATAGGGAAGAGAAACCCTGAAGCCACCTATAGGCTGGGAGGGGAGTTGCTGGCAGTCACAAGGGAAGAAAGAGACTTGGGCATCATCATCACCGATGACCTGAAATCTTCCAAGCAAACCATTAAAGCAGTAGGTAAGGCTAGGGGGGATGTTGGGGTGTATTAGTAGGGGTATCACAAGTCATAAGAGGGAGGTAATAATCCCTCTTTACAAGACACTGGTTAGGCCCCATCTGGAGTACTGCATGCAGTACTGGAGGCCAGATCTTCACAAGGACATTAACCAAAGTGAGGCAGTCCAGGGAAGGGCAACCAAAATGGTGCAGGGACTGCATCAGAAAACAAATGAGGACAGATTAAAGGAGATCAATATGCATACCCTAGAGCAAAGGAGGGAGAGAGGTGATATGATCGAAACATTCAAACACCTTAAGGGCATTAACAAGGTGAAAGAGTCTAACATGTATCAATATAAGAAAAATAGCAGAACAAGAGGACACAGCATGATATTAGAGGGAGGCCGATTAAGGGGTAATGTGAGGAAGTTCTTTTTCACAGAAAGGGTGGTAGATGTATGGAAAGGCCTACCTCAGGAAGTGGTGGATATGAATACAGTGCAGGTGTTCAAAAAGGCATGGGATAGGTATAAGGGAGCAATACAGATGAGCATGAATAGATGGGCCATTGACAGAGCAAAGGCCGATGGCACATTTATAAGGTAGAAAAAGAAATGGGCAGACCGGATGGGCCTTGCGGTCCTTATCTGCCATCAACTTCTATGTTTCTATGTTACCATTTCACTGTAGGCCTCCTTGTCTGGTTCTTTCCTATCTACACTGACATCTTTCCTTGGTCTGAGACACTTTTATCAAGGTACACCAGATAGGAGTTCTCTACATAGAACATAGAATGTGACGGCAGATAAGGACCGCTTGGCCCACCTAGTCTGCCCATTTTCCTACCTAACAGATAAGCTGCAGATCCTAATTAACCAACAGCTTACTTGATCCTACCCCCCACTAGGACTGCCTTATGTCTGTCCCATGCATTCTTGAATTCCTCCACTGTTCTTGACTCCATGATCTCCTCAGGGAGGCTGTTCCATGCATCCACAACCCTCTCTGTGAAAAAATACTTCCTCACATTACCTCTGAGCCGTCCCCCCTCTATCTTCAAACTGTGTCCCCTTGTTCTTGCACATCTCTATTCTGAAAGATGCCACCCTCTTGGACTTTGTTGATTCCTTGAGGTACTTGAAAGTTTCTTCATCATCCGTCTCTCTCCTCCTTTCCTCAAGGGTATACATATTAAGCTCCTTTAGTCTTTCTTCAGATGTCTTCTGGTGCAGACTCTGCACCATTTTGCTGCCTCTTCTGACAGCCTCCACTCTGTCTATGTCTTTGCGGAGATGGGGTCTCCAAACTGCACACAGTACTCCAGATGGGGTCTCACCAACTGTCTGTACAGAGGGATAACAACTTCCTGTTTTCTACTATTGATGCCTCTCCTATGCATCCCAGTATCCCCAGCCTTCCTTACTGCCTTCTCACATTGTTTGCCCACCTTAAGGTCATCTGATATATTACCCCAGGTCCCTTCCATTTTTACTGTTGTTAGTATCTCACCCCACATTGTGTACTCTTGCCCTGGGTTTTGTTTCCAGGTGCATTACCTGCACTTCTTTGCATTGAATCTGAGCTGCCTTACATTTGACCATTCCACCAACCTTGCCAAGTCCCTTCTCATCCTTTCCACTCCATCTGGTGTATCAACCCTGTTGCAGATCTTTGTGTCATCTGCAAAGAGACATACTTTTCCTTCCAGTTCATCTGCAATGTTACTTATAAAGACATTAAAAAGGACCGGTCCCAGTACTGAACCCTGCGGTACCCCACTAGTAACCCTTCTTTATTCACTGTGGACCCCATTTACTACTACCCTTTGCGTCCTGTTGTCTAGCCAATTTTTTATCCAGGCTACCACCTTGGGACCCACTCCAAGGCTGGATAACTTGTGTATTAATCTTTTGTGTCGGACTGTATCAAATGCCTTGCTAAAATCTAGGTAAGTCATGTCCACAGCCCCTACCTGGTCTACTTCTTTGGTCACCCAGTCAAAGAAATCTATTAGATTCATCTGACACTACCTTCCCATCGTGAATCCATGCTGCCTTGGGGGTCCTGTGCCCCACTGGCCTCTAGGTACTCAACAATTCTTTCCTTCAGAAGTGATTCCATCATTTTACCTACCACTGAGGTCAAACTAACTGGTCTGTAGTTTCTACCTCTGTCCTGCTCCCACTTTGTGAAGAGGAATCACATCCACCTCCTCCAGTCCTCAGGTACCACCCCATCCTCCCACGATTTGTTAAAGAGAGTAGTCAGCTGTGTCATTAGTTCTCCCACCTTAGTTCTTTTAGAATTCTTGGTGAATCCCATCAGGCCCCATTGCTTTGTCCACCTTCAATTTTATTAGTTCTTTCAGAACCCTTTCTTCTGTAAATGGACTGGTATTGACCCCCGTCTTCACAGTGTTTCTCTTGTTTGGTTTAGGTACCTTCCCCTCCTCTTCTTTTGTGAATACTGAGCAGAAATATTTGTTCAGTATCCCTGCTGTTTCATTGTCACCCTCTACCCACATTCCCTCCCCTTTATTAAGCCTCAGTATCCCTCCTTTGGTCTTTCTTCACTCCCTAATGTACCTATAAAAGGTCTTATCCCCCTTCTTAACAGAGTTGGCTATCCTTTTCTCGGTTTGGGCCTTTGCTATTCTGACTGCCTTCCCAGTCTCTTTCTGCTTTAACTGATAAAGTTCTCTGTCTTGCTCCTTCTGTATTTCCTTATATTTCCTGAATGCTATCCTTTTCTCCTTAACCTTCCCTGCCACCTCTTTTGAGAACCATAGCGGTTTTTTCCTTCATTGTGTTTTGTTGATTTGTTTTACACAAAGGCTTGTTGCCTCTGTGATGGCTGTTTTGATTACTCCCCATTGTTCCTCCACCCCTCCTTCTTGTCTGTTTGCTAGTGCTTTTCTGAGGCACTCTCTCATTTTCCCAAAGTCAGCCCTCCTAAAGTCCAATACTCTAGGAGTCTTTATAACACCAAGAATACTTACCCCTTGCTGCCAGTACTGTTGCATCATTCCTCTTTTTACTTCCTTACTTCCCCTTAATCCCACATTGTCCTTCTGTTTATTTTATCTGCTGATGCCTACACACAAAACTTATGTATGGGTGCTTTCCTAATTCCCCCACTGTCTCACCACACTTGACTAGGACAGCAGCTCTGTTTCTGTGTGGCCCCTATGTCTTACCTGTGACCCTGGTGTACTTTGGGAAGAGTCATTGTGGATGCCCATGGGTCCCAAATGTTCTGGGATCACAGACCCTATGTGCTTCAATACTAGACTACCAGGACCATGGTGGTCCTATGACTGATACCACTAACAATGGTGTTGGTTCTCTACTCAGCCTGCCTCTGCCCCTTTCTTTCCCAGAAGCCAACCCATCTCCAAATGAGCCCCTTCCCCCAAGACCCACTTAATTCGCCTGTAAAAAAAATCAAAAGCAAACAGGTATGCAGACAACAACCTCACATTTTATCAGCCACTCCCAGAATAGCTGGCACTGTGTCCTACTTGCTGGCCGCACTGTCTAACAACCCTCTGTTAAACACCCTCTGATTAATTTCCTATACACCTACAGAAATCTGATACACCCTTATAGATAGAGGCTTGTGGAATTTGCAGTTTGTTTTATCAGAATTAGTGTAACTGACTTAAACCCCCACACAAAATATATATATTTTTCATGTGGCTGTCATCATACTGTTACAAGCACAGCACACAAAAAATAATGGGCAATAAAAGCAAAATAATGTTATTAACATTGAAGAGGTGAGTACATAACAATCCTTTCTATGCAGGTTATATAGTACTTAAACAAGCATTTGTCAATGCCGAATGTTGTCTTGCTGGCATTGGCATTGGTAGCGCAGGAGTTAGAGAGATGCATAATAGGAAAGGCAGTGAAGTATTGAACTGATGCCAACCCCACCCCCACCCTGCAGAGACTGACAGGCATTGGGGTGTGCCTTTGGGTCATAGGCCATAACGCTCATGCCATTTCACCTCACCCTACCCTGCAGACATCAACAAGTGTTGTGGTGTGCCTTGGGATCGTCGGGCCTTACGCTCACCCCATTTCATAAGGAAATACACTGAGATGGGTGATATATAGGAGAATGGGGTGAACTTTCAGGCCAAAGAGTCCAAGGCACACCTCGATGCCTGTCACTGGCTGTAGGATGGGGGCTGAGGTGGAATGGCGTGAGCGTTACAGCCGACAATCCCAAGTCACACCCCTGATGCCTGCCAGTCTCTACAGGGTGGGGCATTATGGTTGGAAACCCTAAAGTCCCGGGTGTTTGTTGGTATTGTCACTCCAAATTCTCAGCTTGGGCTTTCTGTGACCCCACCACATGAACAGTGGCACTATCAATTTGTTAGCAGAAAGGTGATTTTGAACAGCGACTGTGCCATTTGGCATCACAAGTGTGAAAACACATTTCAGGCAGGATGTGAAAAATGACAGCTGCACTGTTCATGAGGAGGTGTAAAAAAATGGCAATGTTGAAAGTCTGGAGTGAAAATATGAAAAATTGGTGAAGTCACGAGCATGCGTAGAAACTGTGCAACGCACGCCTGTAAAACAATTATTTGGGGGACTTTTTTAACCAGATTTTCAACATAGGCATTTTGGGACCTCCACTCATGAACAGTGGCATTGTGATTTTGTTAATCTGCCCAGAAAGTTGATTTCCCACAGCGACTGCACCATTGTAAGCCAGATGTATGAAAACACATTTTGGGCAAGATGTGAAAAATGACAGCTGTACTGTTCATAAGGAGGTGTGCAAAAATGACAATGTTGAAAATCTGGAGTGAAAATATTAAAAATTGTCACAGTTATGGGTGTGCATGGAAACTGTGCAATGTACACTCATAACACAGTTATTTGTTTTAGAATAGTTTCACCAAATTTGCAACATAGGCTTTTTCGGATCCCACCTCATGAACAGTTGCACTGTTGGTTCATTAATCGGTCCTGAAAGGTGATTCTGTGCAGTTACCACAAAATCACCTTTCAGGACTGAATAATGAGATGACGGTGCATGTGTTCCTGAGGTGGGGTCCCAAGAACCCCATGTTGAAAATTTGGAGCCAAAATTGAAACAAATAGCTGAGATATCCCAATAGAGATACTGAATGAATACTTTTGCTCAGTATTCACAAAAGAAGAAGAGGAGGAGTTACTGAAACCAAACAATAGAGGCACTCTGGGTAGTGGGGTTGATGCCAGTCCATTTACAGAAGAAAGAGTCCTGAAAGAACTCCTAAAACTCAAGGTGGACAAAGCAATGGGGCCTGATGGGATTCACCCTAGAATCCTAAAAGAACTAAGGGAAGACCTAGTGACACCACTGACCACACTTTTTAACAAATCATGGGAGGATGGGGTGGTACTTGAGGACTGGAGGAGGGCAGATGTGATTCCCCTTCACAAAAGTGGGAGCAAGGCAGAGGCAGGAAACTACAGACCTGTTAGTTTGACCTCAGTGGTGGGGAAAATGATGGAATCACTTCTGAAAGAAAGAATTGTTCAGTACCTACAGGCCAGCGGGGGCACAGGACCCAAAGCAGCATGGATTCACAGCAGGAAGGTCATGTCAGATGAATCTAATCGATTTCTTTGACTGGGTGACCAAAGTAATAGACCAGCGAGGGGCTGTGGATATGGCCTACCTAGACTTTAGCAAGGCATTTGACGCAGTCCCGCACAAAAGATTAATAATCAAGTTACCCAGCCTGGGAGTGGGTCCCAGGGTGGTAGCGTGGGTAGCAAACTGGCTGCACAACAGGACACAGAAGGTAATAGTAAATGGAACACATTCTGAAGAAAGGGGGGGTTACTAGTGGAGTACCTCAGGGCTCAGTACTGGGTCCAGTCCTCTTTTATGTCTTTATAGGTGACATTGAAGATGGTCTGGAAGGAAATGTATGCCTCTTTGCAGATGACACAAAGATCTGTAACAGAGTTGATACACAAAGGGGGGGGTAGAAAGGATGAGAAGGGACTTGGCAAGGTTGGAGGAATGGTCAGACATATGGCAACTTAGATTCAATGCAAAGAAGTGCAAAGTAATGCACCTAGGCAATAAAAATCCAGGAGAAGAGTACATAATAGCAGTGGAGGTACTAACAACAACAATAATGGAAAGGGATCTGGGTGTAGTCATATCAGATTACCTAAAGGTGGGTAAGCAATGTGAGAAGTCAGTAAGGAGAGCCAGGGGGATACTGGGATGCATAGGGAGGGGCATCACAAGTAGAAAAAGGAAAGTGGTTATCCCTCTGTACAGACAGTTGGTGAGACCCCATCTGGAGTACTGCGTGCAGTTTTGGAGACCTCATCTATGCATGGACATAGACAGGATGGAAGTAGTCCAGAGGAGGGCAACTAAAATGGTGCAGGGTCTACATGAGAAACCATATGAAGAGAGAATGAGAGAGCTTAATATGTATACCTTTGATGAAAGGAGGGATGGGGGGACATGATAGAAACTTTAAAGTACCTCAAGGGAATCAACAAAGTCCAGGAGGGTAGCATCTTTCAGAAAAAGAGATGTGTAAGAACAAGGGGGCACAATTTAAAGTTAGAGGGGGGACGGCTCAGGGGTAATGTGAGGAAATTATTTTCACGGAGAGAGTGGTGGACACATGGAACCGCCTTCCTGAGAGGTTGTGGGTCTAAAACAGTGGAAGAATTCAAACATGCATGGGACAGACATAAGGCAATTATAGTGGGGGGGGGGGTTGCAGGAAGTAGGCTGTTGGTTAACTAGAATCTGCAGCTTATCCAATAGGTAAGAAAATGGGCAGACTGGGTGGGCCAAGTGGTCCTTTCTGCCATCAAAGTCTATGTTTCTATGTTGAACCCCCCCCCCCCATTGATGCCATTATACAGCTTACCGGCATTTCTTCATTTTGCAGTTTGGCTTTGAAGAGTCCAGACTTGTTCCTGCCCCACCGAAGATCGCAGCGCTGGACCTCCGGAGGTAAGTATGGAGTGAGGGGGAGGTGTAGGGAGGTAGGGTGCACAGAGGGTGGGTGCAGGTTGGGGGAGTGCCATGGACAATGAGGGACCATTTTCTTTCTTTCAGGTACAAGAAAAAAAAATGACATTGTGGGACAGCTTTCTTGCTTTACAGGTGAAATAAAACAAATGTTGGTCACACTGGGGTGGGCTGCCAGTGTGCCCCATGACTTTTGGGTGTGCCCCATGACTTTTGGGGGGGGATGTTGAGCACACTGGGGTGGGCTACCAGTGTGCCACACAATGTGGGGTGGTGGGGACATGCCGACATGGGGATTGAACCCCCGATGTCGGCTTTGTTTGGGCAAGCCACCATGTTTATTGAAATGTTTCACCAGGAAAGGCACGTACGGGAGGCATGTCATCTCTACCGCTGCATGGCGAGCTTGTCTCTGATTGCAGTGGCAGATTTATTTCCAGTTGGTAGCACTTTACATAATTTTTGCATCAGCGCTTGCATGCTGGCTAACTGGGAAAAGAGGGACGCACCTACTAAAGCGTGCCCTGCATTCTCCACTACTGACACACCTCTCACTGTGCCGCTACTGCAAGATGTTGCTTGTGCACATGCAAGACAACATAAAAATGGTAGTCGGGACCACGCAAAATGTTCATATTAGTTTGATGCCTTACGCAGTGTCCTTACTCTAACGTTTTTTATAATTAATTGTTCACCTTGGGGAAGACTAAATTTTTACACAATTTCTTTCATTAAATATAATAATAAAAAAAGATAGATAGCAAGGAAGATCATTTAGGGACATGTTTTCACCCTTCCAAAACTTACTGACATCATATGAATTGCTGAAGAATTATTAATCAATCAATCAATCATTCAAAAATGTATTTGTATAAGGCACCCTTCCCATGCTCAGGGCACCTTTACAGTACAAGATAAAAACACACAATATTACAATTTAAAACAGATAAAAACATATCAGTGTGCACATTAACAAGTTGCTGAGAAAGCCTGATTAAATAAATGGGTCTTCAACAAGTTTTTGAAACCCTCTACGGTCTGGCACTTGCGTATCTGGTGAGGTAGAGAATTCCACAGGGTAGGTGCCATAAAGGCAAACGATCTTCCTCCTGATGTTTTTAGGGATATCCTGGGAATCTCTAGCTATCCCTCACCAGAGGATCGGAGTGAATGGGTTGGGCAATAGGGACACAAGAGTTCTTTAAGGTAGTAAGGTCCCTGCTCATGTAGGGCCTTATAGGTCAGCAACGTGACCTTGAAGGTAATCCACCACTGTATTGGCAGTCAGTGCAGTTCACGCAGCACATGTGTTATATGACTGGATCTAGAAGTTCCAGTCAACAGCCTGGTTGTCGCATTCTGCACTAGCTGCAAGCAGCTGATATCTACCCCCGGGAGCCCTAGGTAGAGAGCGTTGCAATAATCAAAACGACTGGTGACAAAGGCGTGGACCAAGCTAGAAAATCTTTGGGAGGGACCAGGTGCTTCACCCTGGCTATGTTCCTTAGATGGTAGTAGGAGGATTTGACTACAGCCAAAACCTGCGCCCTCAGGGTCAGGCCTTCATTAAATACCATGACCAAGTTTCGCACCTGACCCGAGGCAATAAGCGGGATCCTCCCAAGATTTAATCCTGTGGGTTTTCCCACCCATGTCCCTGTTATCCTATAACCAGAGTCCACCACCAATACCACTGTTTTTCCTGAGTTCAACCAAAGCCAGCTGGCACTCATCCAGTTCTGAATCTCTAGCAGGCAGTTATTAAACACCGCAGCATAATTTAATTCTTGTTCGTGCACAAAAGACATGTACAGTTGAGAATCATTGACATAGCAATGAAAACTCAACCCATACTGTCTTATAATGTCCCCTAATGGAAGCATGTACACTGTGAATAACATGGGGGACAGCACCGAGCCCTGTGGAACCCCGCAGGGTAGCCCACGAGGGGCCGAGGAATGAATCCCCGACACCACTCTCTAGGATCTACCCTCGAGGAAAGACTGAAACCAACTGAGGACCGCCCCTCTTAGTCCACAGAAGAACCACAGGTGCTCTAGCAGCACCCCATGATCCACAGTGTCAAATGCTGCTGAGGGATCAAGGAGAACCAAGATGGAATGGGCTTTCCAACCTATCGCCATCAGGTCATTGAGTACCTGAACAAGGGCTGTTTTCAGTGTTATGCCTTTTTCTGAAGCCAGACTGAAGAGAGTCATAGATATTGTGGTTAGTTAAATGGTCTTCCAGCTGCAGAGCGACCACCTTCTCAATAACTTTCCCTACAAAGGGTAAGTTCGAGATTGGTCTGTAGTTAGCTGGGCAGTCAGGGTCAATGGAGTTTTTTTTTAAAAGGGGGTGTACTACTGCCTCCTTCAAGGGATCTGGGAAGATACCTCTCTCCAATGAAACCCCCACTATCCCAGCAGGGACCAGGCCAATGACTTCTACATACCCCACAAGTCGGTGTGTAGGGTCCAGAGCCAAACTACAGTAGGCTGCCTCAGAGTCTGGATGATCCTCACTATATTTATGACTACCAGCTGACTAAAGGTGAACCAGGTCTGATGAGCATTAGTACCACCCGATTGATCAATGCAAAGGCTCAATGGGAAGGCACCGGCTGATCTCATCCCTGATGGTGGACACCTTATCCGCAAAGAACTGCTCAAACTCCTCACACTGCACTTGTGACAACACTCGACCAGAGTGAAGACAGGCTGGATTGCACAGTCTGTCCACAGTCCAGAAGAGCTGGGCTGGCCTGCTCTTTGTGGTAGCAATTTCCCCTGGACAGGACCTCTGCCGTCTTATGGGAAATTGCTGATTGATAGATCTGATAATGATCCATCAATCTAAGTCTGTCCACCTCCAGGTGAGTTTTCTGCCAGTGTCTTTCTAACCTTCACCCCAATCTCTTCAACTCACAGATTTCCCCGATAAACTAGGGATCACCCAGGTGAGAGGTAAGAGGGTGAACATGAGCAGGAGCAATGATATCCAGGGCTTCCATAACAGCCTTATTATAGGCTGCCACTAGAGGCCCCAGATCAGTGCATTCCCTTGGAAAACTCGAGAGGCCCAGCACCGTCATTAGGCCTTCTGAGGTAACTCCTCTCAAAGGACGGTACTGTACCAGTTCCTTTGGGGCAGGCCTATTTCGGGGGGCTGCAAAACTGAATCTCAGGATGTGATGGTCAGACCAGCCGACTGGCTCCATCTTCACATCGGAGATCTCCATCCCCAGGTGGAACACCAAGTCCAGTGAGTGCCTTTTCTTATGGGTAGCAGTGGTATTAACCCATGTTAGGCCCAATGAATCCATCAGTTGGAGAAGGTTTTGTCCAAACAGCGAGAGTTCATCTTTGACCCAGGCATTGAAATCCCCTAGAACCAACCATCTGGGGGATTCCAATACCACCTCAACAATGAAGTCAGCAACCTCTTGCAGGAACTCCCTCCCATCACCTGGTGGACTGTAGATGAGAAGGGTCCTGTAGCCTACACCTGCACCCACTATACACTCAAAGGAGTTGGTCACTCCCACTGGCACCTCCCTGAGACCCAGTTCCTGTCTAAAGAAGACAGCAACACCCCTCCCCCACCCTGACGGCCCTCTGTCAGGCAGTGAATCACCGAGAAACTGACCGGAATGGCAGCCTCCAAAATGTGGCCAGCACTATCGTCTAGCCAGGTCTCGGTGATACAAGCCAGGTCAGCAGATGCCACAAGATCGGCAACTACTCTTATTTTTTATTGACCTGGCATTGCTTAACACTGCCCGAAAGGGACTGGGGTCCATGGGTGGCCCCACTTAATTCCTGACAAAATCAGAACCCTTGGGTATGGGCACAAGGCAAGGATAACCTCACTCCTAAGTCCATTTCACGCCAGGGTGCCTCCTAGTTCTCACTGTCCCAATCCGTCCACTCCTTTCCCATCCCCCTCGAGAGTTTCAGGACCCCCCGCTCCTTCCTGTCCCATGTCTCCTCAAGATGCCAAAGGCACGACATCTGGAGTAAACTTCAAATGGGAGTGGTGGAAGATCAAATGGGCGGAGGTCCCTTAATCTCATGGGGAAGTACTGCCTGACAGTATTCCTAACTCCCCAGCACATAACACAAATATTCTCATACACACCAGTATTAACTTAGTCACACTCCTACTCACTCACCCCCTCCAACCTAATCTAATTATCCAAAAACCCTTACAAATAAATACACCCCTATTTTAAATCAAAAATAAACCCTTGTTTCAGTCACTTTCAAGCCCCTCACAGTGCTCTTACCACTGTGGGATAAACTTTAGAAACCCCCCAGCCCCTGCCCATGAGGCTAACCTTTAAAGTCTCTAGAAGTCCTTGAAACACTATAATCAACTTGTCAGAGGCCTTTACAAGTATGTTTCTTCAGCTCTGTGTACTCAGCAAGCAGTCAAAATCCAAATTTCGATTCCTGAGCCAAACACTTCAATTAAATTAAACAGATAAACTGAATTTAAAAAGGTTTGAACCCTCAGGCACTCTCACTACCTGGGGGATCTGAGGTAAGCAAGATAAAAACATGGGCACTCTCACTGCCCACCACAGTACTTGTTTAAATGGAAAAGAAATTTAAAAGACCTGACCATTTTTCCTGTAGTCTTCCTGGTTGACAAGTCCTCCTGATGATAATACTATTTTCCAGGTGATAACAACAGCCTGGAGGCCCTTCTTATGTGGGTCACCACCCGAAATATCTGCACCCCACGACTAAGACTCCCCACGGGCACCAGCCCAATAGCCAGTACCCGTGCGGAGCCTAGGAGACCACAGATCTCCCAGCCAGCTCCCTGGCCAGTCCAAACCTAGTTCTCCCATGTAAGGGCAGATTTGGGTGGCTAAACCACAGCACAGGGTCCTCCCGCTGTTCCGGCAGAGGCTCAGTTCAAAATTCGACCGCCAAATGATGGTCAAAATCCAAGTCAAAATCCAGGTTGTTCAGCAATACATCGGGGTTGCAACACCACTTCCGAAATAAACAAAAAGTCCTTACTCCCAGAAGGGCCATTGCAATCCTCTCCAAGCAGGTCTCTTTCAAAAACTCAGACAGAATTCCCCAACGTAATTCTCTCAGGATTCACACTAAAGTCTATCTTATCCAAAACTCACTTTCTGTATCACAGCCTCTTCTCTTTCAGTTTTCAGCTCATATAATTTTCTCTTAATTTGGAAATTGCAAAACTAGCAGAGGGGCAACAGCAAATTATACACAATAAAAAGTTCTTCCTTCGGTCAGAACGATAACGGGTGCAATCACATGGCTCCAATACACACTACAAAGACGAGCGAGCCTCTCCCGATAATGTTCAAAAAAGCTCAACTTTACTGAACACTACTTCTGTCTTAACAATAGATCAAGAGCTTAAAAATATAAAGGAAAACATGGGAAAATAAAACAAATAGACAAATACAAATAAATATAGTTCAGTAGCTTCCTCTCAGCACGCCCAACATGGTGGCCGTTTTTTCAATGGTTCAATTCTCAGTTTTGTTGTATGACCAGCTTGAATTGGGGTAGCAAAGGTGAATAAAGTTAGGATATTGCCTGTAACAATCAGTTGTTATTAAAGCTGATAGTGATAACAAATTTAGTACATGGCTTGGCCTGACTTTTACAAGATATAGGGCCCCATATTCAAAAGTCCCAGGCTGCATCGCGCAAGTGTGTGTGCCACGCAATTGAGATGCACCGGCACAAAATAATAGTATATTCAGAAGATGCACCATAAGATGTGATTGCACATGTCTGGCTGAATATCCTGAACATGTGCAATCGTGCAGTGAGAGATGTGCGGTGCTGCAGGTGCCCTGAGACCTGTGCAGGGCATAAGGAAATGCATGCTAGGTGGCCACATGTGTGGTGTGCAAAACTGCAATAGTCAGTTGGGATATACAAATGGACTCAATGCACATTCTAAGCCCATTCCCCACATGCACATGGAATGTGTTCAGGCCATGTACATACCCAAGGCATGCGCATTTCCAGCTTTGCAGGGCTTCCCCACCACTTCAAAAAGGTGAATAGGAGGTACTGCAGTCTAGCAGGCAGATGCGATGGAATGCTTGTGTGTGGGTGGGTGGGCTGCATTGGCCTGAGTACAGTGCTATTACCCATGACCATGTACAGGGTCGGACTGGGGTACAGGCGGCACACCTGGTCAAGCAACAGAGGAGGGCACAGGGTGACACATTCTGATCGAGATGCCACAGACATGTAATACACTAGCTATGTTTGCAGCTTGCAGTCACCAGCAGTGTCCCCCCTCCACATGATAGGAACATGGTGATAGGAGCAAGGAATGTCAATGTTCAGAAGGTGATCAGGTACCCGAATGTGTGGGCCCCACATGGACAACTCCGGGTAACCTAGTGGGCCAGTCTGACACTGGCCATGTATGTGCCCACGGTGGCCAAATGCCCAGCACCGGAGGGGTTGGGTATCCATGAGGCATGCCCATGTCACCCCCATGCTGCAGGTTGTGCCACCCCTGTCACATGCTGCCCACTGTTGTGCTATGTCCACCACAGGAACACCACACAGACCCACCACAGTGCCCCTGTGGCAGTGTCACTCCACATGGCAGGCATCTGTGACATATCTGTGGCTCCCTGCTGTGTGGCCTGACATGGGCATGCTGTGTGGACCGATGGTGTACCACCATGGGTGTGTGCCACAGGTCAGTCCCTGGCCCATGCCATGCTGCCACTAGTACAATCAGACTACCTGACACCATTGCCCCAGACATCGCCATGGGTGCATGTCACCACTAGGTGGAGCCCTGCAGGCCAAGTGGGAGGAGGCCATAGCTCCTGGTATGTGTGCTGCATTGTGGCTATCTGCTCCACTGGTGAACTAGGGAGGCACCTGATACCACTGGCATGTGACTGCTGGGTGTCTATGATCTGGGTGCGGTGTGGAGGGTGGCTCTCTGAGTGGTGCCGGTAGTGTACCAGCACCTGTGGCTTTGGGTACTTCCATTGTGGCATGACTGCTGTGTGTGGGTGCCTGGGGAACATTCTGGTGCACCTCCAAGGGCTGTCTCAGGATGGCCTGCCTACAGTTCCGTGGCCTTCCTGTGG
Organism: Neoceratodus forsteri; assembly: GCA_016271365.2. Lineage (NCBI taxonomy): Eukaryota > Metazoa > Chordata > Ceratodontiformes > Ceratodontidae > Neoceratodus > Neoceratodus forsteri. Next base: position 520,553,966 of record CM028137.1, read on the forward strand.
GTGGCTGGCCAGTTTAGGCTATCCTTTTGTCTGCCTAACTTTGCGTGGCACACTTCTGAGATGCACGCCAGATGCACTGCACATTTTGGCTAAATATACTGATGCATGGCATATTCATGTACACATCCTCTTTTTTGCACCACATACATTATTTCTGCGTGATCGTGCATTCAGAAATGCATGACGCATCTCTCCCTTTCAAATATCACGCTTCTGTGCATTTTCTGAGATCTCCATTTCGGGCATGCATCTCCTTTGAATATGTGGGCCATAGCATATCGTGCCTGCTGACGAAAACAAATCTAAAAGTCATTTTGGGAGTCTGTGGTCCCATGAATTTCAAACTGAATGAAATGTTTAAACCCAGGTTAACCATTGATACAACTAAATCTAGACACCTAAAATTAGTTTTAGATTTATGTTTATAGATATTTTGTAAAAAAAAAAAAAAACTGTGGTTGACTGTCCCTTTAAATGGCCCACACTAAGAAATTCCCCAGTAAGTATATAAATTTCTCCTCTGCAAAACAAACTGTACAATCATCAAGAAAGCTTTAGGCCCCATCAGAGCCAAGGCTCATTAAGTACCATGACTACCCTTATTCTAATTCATGACATTACTCTGTTTTGAGTAGCTATGCTAAATCTCTGTCCTAAAAATAAACCAAAAAGTGCAATTTCTAGGAGCACTCTTCCACGTGTTTTATGTATTCAATTCGCAGAGGTGTAATTCTGTGCAGTGTTGATGTCAGCTGTAATATATGTAACAACCAGCGTAGTAGTTTAACTATACCATGGCACAGATTTAAGTGCAAAGGAAAATGGGTTGGTGGGAAAACTATTTGGTATACCAGTCTCAGATATAATGGGAAGGTTTATTTGAAATGCTAATAATTGGGCAAGGGGTCCCATAGGGTTCTATATGTTCCTGATACTATTTCCTGTTTGCAACAGTGATACAGATCAGTATATTACTTCAGATGATGCCCATTGTATGTGGCTAATACATTCCTTTGGACGTGTAGCTCCTCCTTTAGTATCATATCACTTCCAATTGCATTTTAATATCATCCAGTTGCATTTGCTGGAAAATGTGTGTGCACTAACTACCGTTCTTAGAAAACTTAATCAATGTTGCTTAGAGGTAAACAAAATACTTAAATATAGGGATGAGCACTCATTCGTATTTGCAATTCACTCTTGGCATTTTGTCAAAAAACACAGAATTTAATTGGACTTTTTTAATATGGAAGCAGATGGAGTCTTCCAACACAATGTCTCTTGAGATTTACTACGGCAACCTTATTGCTTTCTTCCTCCATGGTTTCATTTTGGGATTGTTAACTATACAAATGCATGTGAACTTTAAAGATTGGTTGACTTTATCAGTGCATGTAAGTCACACCAGGGGCTACCTGCTTTAGTGTCTAAATAAGTAGTTTAAAAACCAACTCAATATAGTATTTAATTGGATAAAATCATTTATGGGGGCAGACTGTATTCAATAGAGTTTTGTAGCCTTAAGCTATATCGCTGAACTAAAATAACATTTTGATGATGTGAAGGGAGGGACAGGGCTACAGCATGTTCAATGTAAAGTGTGGTAGACTGCGGAGTGGGGCTGCAGCAGGCCGCCTTTCGTTGGGATGGGTAGTATATTAGGCATTATTAAAGTCCTTATGTCATTATGACTTCAGTAAATAAAATAAACAACATTATCCATGGTACACACAACATTTTTAAAGCTTTTAAAATTAAAAAGCATGCTTGGGAAGCTGCATAAGTGGCTGTCTAAGATGCAGCATTGTCTAATTGCCATGCTTCACAAAATAACAAGCATTTGCCAATGCCAATTTTTGTTTTAAAACGTTCTGTTTATTTAGCTTTAAAAGTAAAACTGTACAAACATTGCTGGTGCATCATTATACAACTGATAGAGCAAGAACAAAGAGAAGAAGTGTATGGTTTAATCAGAGAGTTGTTAATGCATGGAATACACTACCTGAATCAGGAATGACATGCAGAACACTGGAACAGTTCAAAAAGGAATTAGATAAACATATGGGAGCAGACAAGACATCGTATACCCACTGATAAGTAACAAGTCTCTATGGCTAAATGCCGACAGACTTGCACAATAACTATGAAACTATGAAACTTTGATATAAAGAAACATGCATTACAACGTATTAAAGCAATATGCACACCAGTGTAACTTCATTAGGAGGGGATTAAGTAAGGATGGCAACTAACAGGCCAGGGGCCTGATATTCAAATGTTTGTGCACGTACTAATGAGTCTTTGCCCATGCAAACCGATGTTTACCCCAGATCCCAATATTCAAAAAAGGCCTTTGCATGCCCAATGAGGGTTAGTGCTTGTGCAACACATAATGTAATTGGATGGGCAAGGGGAGAGGCATGGCCATGAATAGCCGCACTACCCCATATTCAACGGTTTTGTGCTGAGCAATAGGGTTTAACATGGTCCTTTTGTGCAGTGCAAATACTGCTGAACACAACCCTAACTTACTTTGGGCAACCCCAGAGGCTGCTGGAGGTAATGCCACCACCCATAAGGCTGTTTGCTGGGAGAGCACACCCACACCCTGTGGTCCATAGCACCCCCAATCGTAGCACATACTGATGTTACAATATCCCTGGTGCTAGTGGTCCCCCCTCCCTCTGAATGCCAGCCTGTAATGTAATAAAAATAACTCCCTGGTGGTAGTGGTCCCCCTTCCCTCTGATCATTAGCCTGTAATGTAATAATAAAAAAAATTACTGGAGCTAGTTGTCTCTTCCCCAATCGCCAGTCCATACTATACAAATAAAACTCCCTGGTGGTAGTGCCCCCCCCGATCATTAGCCTGTAATGAAATAATAAAAAAATTACTGGTGCTAGTTGTCCCTTCCCCAATCGCCAGCCCATACTATACAAATAAAACTCCCTGGTGGTAACCCCCCGTCCAACTGCTGACCCATACTGTATAAATAAAACTCCCTGGTGGTAGTGATCCCCCCTCCATCTGATCGCCAGCCCATAATGTATAAAAACAGCTTCCTGGTACTAGTGGTCTCCCCTCCAATCGCTGTGCCCTACTGTGCAAATAAAACTCCCTGGTGGTAGTGGTCCCCCTCCAATCACCAACCCGTAATGTAATAAAAGAAAATCCCTGGTGCTAGTGGTCCCTCCCATCCGACCACCACCCCGTACTGTACAAATAACACTTCCTGGTGGTAGTGATATCTCTCCATCTGATCGCCAGCCCATAATGTAATAAAAGAAAAATCACCAGTGCTAGTTGTCCCCCTCCCCAATCACTGGCCCATACTGAGCAAATAAAACTCCCTGGTGGTAGTGGTCCACCCCTCTGATTGCTGGCCTGTACTGTACAAACAAAACTACCTGGTGGTAGTTGTCCCCTCACCTGATCATCAACACATAATGTAATAAAAAAATGCCTGGTGCCAGTGGTTCCCTCCCCCTTTCGATTGCCGGTCCATACTGTACAAATAAAACTTCCTGGTGGTAGTGGTTCCCCCTGATTGCTAGCCCATAATGTAATAAAGAAAAATGCCTGGTGCTAGTGGTCCCCCACTCTGAGCACCAGCCTCTAGTAAAACAGAAAACCCTCCCTGGCATCCAGTGGTCCCCCAGGGCACTGATCCATGGTACCACCACTTGCAATACCATACTCCCTGGCATCTAATGGCACCCCCACCATCGCACCGAACACCCCCCAGTCACCTTACCAGTACCCTTAATATTAAGTGTGCATACGGTGACCGGAACAGCCCTCCTCACACTTCCTCGGGTGACCACCATATGTCAAGTCTGGGAGCATACCTCTTATAAGAGTTTTATTTGTACAGTAAGGACTGGCAATCGGGGGGCCACTACCAGCAGGGATATCTACACATGTCTGGGACTGGACAACTGGGGGGGGCAGGGCTGCACTATCCTGCCTCACTACCCATGCAAATGAGCCCATAATGAACATGCAAATGGTCTTTTAATGCCTTGCATGCCCAATGGGCTCATTTGCATGGATCTGTTTGAATAGTGCAGATTGCCCTCCAGTTCTTTCCATGATTGGGCTGCAGGAGGACCGCTAGACCACCAGGGTTACTTGTATTCATTCGGATGCCCGTGATCAGGCATAGGGGGACCGCTAGACCACCAGGGTTACTTTTATTTATTCAGATGCCTGTGATTGGGCATGGGGGGGGACTGCTAGACCACCAGGGTTCCTTTTACAATTCAGCTGCCCGCAATTGGGCTTATGGGGTGGGTGGGGGTTCCACTGGACCACCAGGGGGGTATGTGTGCTTAGCAACTGTGTTCTGGGTTGGTGGGTGGCCACCCACGGCTGGCGGCTGCTGTGTTGCACCTTGCAATACAGCAGCCCACCTGTGGGTGGCCAGGACCTGCTCCTGCTTTTCTGGGGCTCAACTTTGAGCCCCCTTGTGCAGCGCAATACAGGGTTGTGCTGGCATATGTGCTGCACATCCCGAGCTGAACATCACCCCTTCTGTATCTGCACCGCATAGGATTACATTGCGGCCCAGCGCATTGGGAATTGTGCCGTGCCTGGCAGTCTTTTGACTATCCTGCTGGGGCGCAATGTGGGGTTGCACCAGCACAACTCAGTTAGTCAGGTGCAACCCCTTTGAATATCCTGACCAGAGAGTTTTTCAATAAGGTTCTTGCCACATGTACCCTATCTGGTTTGGACTGTAACCTCCTTTATACCAAAACTGGACAGAATGACGGCCCAGTGGTGCTGAGGGTTGAGGTGCTGGATGCCACACCTTGCGCCTCGCTGGTGACCCATGTTCGGGAACGGGCACAGCTTGCTGTGGGTCAGCAGGGAGGAGATGGATTGAGTGTCCAATGGACTGCTCTCCATCTCCGGGAAGGGGGGTTCCTGCGGCCGGTGCTTTCCTGACCCCTAGCAGAGGCTGGGGCTTGGTGGCTCATAGCCACAAGCAATGGAGGCGGGACACGGCAGATGCTTGATTGGGGCGCGCACAGGAGTATGTGCGGGCACCCAGTTGCTGGCATCATTGCACACCGTGGCCCACAGGGGAGAAAAGTGGAAAAAGGGAATTCCACTCGCAGCAGCTTGATGGCCGTCTGTGAGCACCTGTGCTGGGGATCGCCAAGTGTGGATCCGTATTAGGTAGGGAGTTGGCCACCCCCTGCCTCCCCACCATGGGGGGGGTAAGCTGTGGGGCAATTGGGTGGTCACCCTACATGGAGATTGATGCGGAACAATATGCCGTGGAGAAAGGGATGCAAGGACAGATCGCCAACTGGAAGCCCCAGAAAAACAACACCAAAAAAAAAAAAAAAAAAACTGGATAGAATTCCTTCTGTGGGTCATCTCTGTCTTGGTAGCAAAAATATCTGATAGTTTAAAGGTGGATTGTCTAGACATTCTGGGGGGTGCACTTTGGGACCTGGATGACTGCTTAGAAATCATGTTACCACTAAGTCTTCCTTTCCCCATACTGTTGCCCCAAAGTAGAGGCTGTCTCTTTAGAAAAGACTTTTCTATTACTTTTTGAAGTATTAGTTACAAGGATGGTAGTCAGGCATATTGTATACTTTGCAGTTGGCACATTCACTCCTGGTACTTCACTCTAGCCCTGATGGCTCCAGTCAAGAGAAATACTAGAGATACAACTCTTCAATGATCTAACATTAGTGTTAGATACAGTAGAAGGCAGTTCCTTATGTTGACATTCTGCTTACATCTGCACCCCTCTGCAGTGCCATCTCTTCAGCTGGAAAGTGCTCACCTTGCTCTGGGGACCCATGGATACCAAGGTCTCACGCATGCTTCCAGCTACTGCTTGGAGTGCAGAAAGAGAATTCACAGGAATGTGGTGATCTACAGGGTGTGAGTCACCAGGTGGGGCTGCTATCCATTTGTTACCAGAGTCAACCTGTTGCTCCAATATAGTCTGTCAGTCTGTGTGCTAGTCATTTCTGCCCAGGTTTCAATGCAGAGCTTACCTGGAGAGGGAGGGAGATTATGGGCAGCAGTTGAGTCAGCTGGTGGATCCAGCAGTCAGGATTCATCTGGCATCTGGAACCAACACACCTCTAAAAGAACCTTCTCTGGGGACCATTTCTCGTGATGTGCTACGTAAGTGTCAGTGCTTGCGGCTTGAAATGCCACTCTGCCTTTTTGAAGTCCAAGCAGTATTCTGGTGGCCAGAGCCTTAGCAGTCCCAGCAGTCAGAGCCTGTGGAGTGCTGACACATTTCTTTTTGATTTTTGACGCTGTTACTGCATGATCTGACAGCTGCTCAGCTGTACCGGAATTCTGCTTTGACAGAGGTTTACCTACTTGCAACCTTTGCTTTTTGTGAACATAACTTGTTTCTTCTTCTGCCGATACTTCCATGAGGTAGGTTTTTCTTTCTTGCATTGCTGCCTTATGTTCTGGTTCTTCTACCTCCAAATCTGAGACAGTATATGTAGACATCAATTTAGACAGTTCCTCACTGATGCTCTTAGCAACATCAATAACATTTCTTGAAACATCCAGGTCTATTTTCTGTTCAGCCTACTGGATATCAAAGGCAGGGATGTCGGCTCACCTGCCTTAGCTGCTCCTTCACCACCTCTGTCATTTCCCACCATCTTGCCAAACAGCAAAACAGACAGCAGCTCCCCCTACAGGTAGGGGAATTTTTTATTTGGAAAACAATACAACCAGCAGAACAAAATGTAAACAGCTATAACAATAACATATTAAAAGGGCAAAAACAAACCTTAGACTAAATAACAGGAACTATCAAAATAAAAATGAATTACATCAAACTTCACTGTGCAATGCTAAGTCACCATGACCAATTGTCATCTTTACCTGTACCAAATTATAAGCTCCATAAATCCATGGTGGCAATACAAAAATGCTCCATCCAGAATGTAATTAAACTTGCTTCTGAAACAATATAAAGAAAAAGGTACTATACTCACAGTACCCAATACCCAGTGCAAATTCCTCCATAAAACATTTACCTGTGGGTACTGTAATGACCCTAACTCCAAGCTGTAAAAAGAGTGAAGCAAGTAGGGAAATGTTTTATTAATAAATATCTCCAAAAAAGGCAGGAATAAACAAAAAACACATACAATTAGTCTTACATCAGACTTGAAACAAACCGATCAATCACAAAAAAAAGTTCTACCCATATTAACATAAGATAAACTTGGAAAAACTAAACAAAAAGAAAATCAGTCACATTACAAGGAAATCCAAAAGAGACTGCAAAAAGGAAAAAACAAACAAACTGTTATATTTGACAACGGAAAATAGAGAAAGGAATGGGGGATGGAGTAACCACAAAGTGAGTAGGGGTATTTTTTATTAAAAGAAAATCAACAAATACAAAATAAAATATATTTAATACTTACTGTACATTCAGAGTTCATAGATGTAGTAAAATGAAAGACAAAACATCAGAGATATTAATTATAGCGCATTATTGTAAAGGCATAACAGTAAATGGGAGACAGAAAAGAAACAAAATAAAAAGAAAAAAAGAAAAAATAAGAAATATTCTAACAAACTCCATGGCTAGCTGATCCTTTATTTCAACCTTTCAAACCCTTGCCATAATTTTAACAATATAACTTTGGGAATAGTCCTATATTCATATTCTCTTATTTCAGTTAGTTCCTCTTGAATTTGATCCAATAATACTTTCAGTGGGTTAATTTTTTTCTGCAGTACAAAATGGCAACTAACTTGCCATCTCCACCATTTAACACAGGCAAACAGTAAAAGGAGTGTACTTTGAGTCCCTCGTTTTCAGTCTCTGGGGATGTGTCCCAAAATTAATGCTGAATAGTTCACTGTCCCTAACTCAGGGAAAGCCCGCCTGACTGCTACCTAGGGCCAAAAGGGTTTAATATAAGTACAGGTAAAAAAAAATGCTCCATAGTTTCAATTACTTGGTGGCACTCCTGTCTAGGACATACTCTCTCATCCAACTTTTTATGTTTAGCATTTCCCTTAACACTCAGGCCCACATATTCAAAGAAGTTGTACGGTACAAAATGAAGATGCACGACGCATCCCAGAAAACGTGCAGAAGCACGATATTTGAAAGGGAGAGCTGCATCATGCATTTCTGAATGTGTGATCGTGCAGAAATAATGAAAGCCACACAAAAAAGGGTCCGGGCACCTGAATATGCCACGTAAGTGTTTATTCAGCCAAAATGTAGGGCGCATGTTTCACACATCACAGAACTGTGCCACGCAAAGTTAGGTATGTAAGGAGATGGCCTAAATCAGCCAGCCACCCACAGGCAGGCTGCAGAACTGCAGAAAGACAACCCTGAGACAGCCCTCGGAGGTGCACCAGGATGTGCTCCAGGCACCCACACACAGCAGTCATGCCAGGATGGTAGTACCCAAAGCCACAGCCCCACTGTGCCAACTTGCCAGGCACCTGCTGGGTGCCGCTGGTTGACACCACCGGCACTGCCCAGTCAGCCCCCCTCACCACACCCAGGTTGGGGATGCCCAGCTGCCACATGCTAGTCAGGCACCTGTCCCTAGCACACCAGTGGAGCAAACAGCTACAATGTGGCACATGTACCAGGTGCCATGGCCTGCACCCATGATGCCATCAGAGTGCCACCAGGAGGTGGTATGCACCCATGGTGGTGTCTGGGACAATGATGAGCAGGATGCATGGCAGTAATGGTGGCAGCATAGCATGGGTCAGGGACAGCCCAGTGGCACACACCCATGGTGGGACACCATAGGTGCACACAGCATGCCCATGCCAGACCCACACCACCAGGAACCACATTCATGTCACTGATGCCAGTCATGCAGTGTGACAGTGCCACAGGGGCCATGGGTTTGGGTCACTGTGGTGTACTGGTGGTGGACAGTGTACACCTGTGAGCAGTGTGGGGTAGGGGTGGCACCACCTGTGGCCTGGAGGTGGAAGGGGTATGCCCCAAGGATACCAGACCATTCCAGTGTTGTGCGTGTGGCCACCTAGGACACAGACATGACCATGGGTAGTAGCACTGCAAACCTCTCAACTGTCACACAGTATGGGGTACAGCACTGATGTTATCACTCGGAAACCCTCTGACCCACACAGAGTCGGTGACAGTAGACACTGACCACTGAGACTGTTTAGAAGAATTGTATGATAATATGAGATGCTAGATATCAGCAAACAGTAGGAACATTGGTGCACTTATTTCCACAGTCTTCTGAGCTAGCTCTGTCTTGTTTGTTGCTCTATGACACATTCTGCCCAGCTGTCACACACCTTGGCATACATTTGAGTTCTAAGGGGTTGGCGGGTATGTAGCACTGTAGTCAGGCCAATGCAGTCCACCCACACACAACCATGCATTCTCACCTGCCTGCTAGGCTGCAGTACCTCCTGATCACCTTTGTGGAGTGGTGTTGCTGCCCTGTACTGCTAGAACTGCTCATGCCAATCGTATGCAAATGGCCTAAATACATTCCAATAATGAGATGCAAATGTGCTGTTGGGCGCTGACTGTGCAATGAGGCCATTTGCATATCCTGGCAGAATATTGCAAATCTGTGTGCCGTGCAAGTGGCTTTATCAGCTCACTTCTGCTCTGGCTTCTGCACTGGGCTCTGGCACAGTAAACGAGTTGCGCGATTCAGCCTGCCACTTTTGAATATGGGGCCAAGCATCATTAGACATCACACATTTTCTTCGGAATTCTGCCATCCGTCAATTGTTTTGTGATGATTTCTGGAGTTACACCACAGTTAGGTGCAAAAACTGGCTCTAAGTAAAAAAAAAATATTACTACATGTTGGTGCAACTGTTTTCTAGTAAAGTCTTGTAGCATGACAGGTGACAAAGATCAACATTTAATTTTCTGAAAGCAGGCTACAATATGCTTTGTTTGTGGAAATGAATGATTTTTAACTAATCACAATTTACCCTGTTCCCAGACTCTAAGCAGAGGAGAATTAGCTTTTCTAAAAACGGCCAAGCCTTCTCCAGCTTGATCCCACACTAGTGGACAGAGATTAAAACTAAAAAACACACATAGGAAAAACACCACTGGGCTAGTCATGCATACTCACCCCTCTTTAATATCTTTATATGTACAGCATGTCTCCTTTTAATGGGGTTCAATCTACTCCCTATAATAATCTGAAAAAAAATACTATAAAGTTTAATTTCAAATTCAACCAGCATGGGAAAAATGCAACTTAAATACAAAAATATAGGCATCAAAAAGGTTTTAACCATATAAACCCTTTTTAATTTAAACATAAACATAGGTACCACCTAGTAACTGATACTTCTGCCTCCTGGAGACACAATTCCCAGTTATATGCTACTAGATTCATATTGTCAAACCACATAACTCCAAACTTTCAAAGTTTTGAAGTGAGTAGGGGAGTTTCCTTGGTGTCCTAGCCAGATTTTCTGATTCACTAAAAAAAAACACCAAAAGCTTAATCTGGTTCAATTGTATTTCACTGACCTACGCAGCCAGTATAGTGTTATGCTTGTGCAACTGTGTTAGTTTGGTTTGGGCCATTCGCAATCTCTATTCCAGAGGAATTACCACCCTGTAGGGGTTCAAAGGCAAGGGACTCTCAGAGAGGATTCCACCCCTAGAGGTGACACAGGATGATTCCCGTGGCTAAAGATACCTTAGGAATCCTCCTAAGGAAAGAGTGCTGCCACTGGAGGAGGAGGGGAGGATGGTGGGGCAAAGAAAAAATGCTTCACAGTGAGGCTGAGAGGAACTGCTTATATAGCTCAAGAAGTGGGAGTGGCTGGCTGCTTGGCCACTGAACTCCAGGCAAAGCCTTACCAATTCGCTGACCTACTCAGCCAGTATAGTGTTATGCTTGTGCAACTGTGTTAGTTTGGTTTTGGCCGTTCGCACTCTCTATTCCAGAGGAATTACCACCATGTAGGGGTACGAAGGCAAGGAACTCTCAGAGAGGGTTCCACCCCTAGAGGTGCCACAGGATGATTCCTGTGGCTAAAGGTACCTTAGGAATCCCCAAAAGAAATGTAGTGTCATCCCCAAAAAATGAGGCAACACAAAGCTTATGAGCAAGCAGTAACTGTGACATAGGAGCAGTAACTGTGATGCAGTAGTGTAGAAGCATACTGTAGGCAGTTGAAAATGCATGAGATGCTCAGTTGAATAATGTAATGAATACCCAGGCTTGTGTAGCATGATACTGATGGATTGCCTTGAGATTCGGGGATCCCTTAAGGAAAGAGGGAATGGCAGGACATCCTTCACCTCCATCCAACAGGGAACCTACTTAAAGAAACTAGGAGAAACAGCTATGCTAACTAAGTGTTATGACCTGAGGCAATGAAGGAGAGAAAAAAAAACCCTATGAGGAGGAAATCTCTGGGGATCCAAGGCCTAGGTCACCTTCCCTCCAGGCTTGGGATAGTTTAGTTAGTGACGGCTCTGTAGCCGCAATTTGGAAAACCCAATTAAAGGGAGGTGAAAAATATTCCAATTTAGAGGAAGGCTCTCACTCAAACCCTTTAGCAGGAACGCTGTGGAAGATTGTGAGAAAACTCTGCAACAATATATGCATCCAAGGTGCAGGAGGAGAGCAACAACTGCTGAGGCATTCACCTGGCCTACACACCCTAAATCAAACCAGGTGAACCAGAGGCAGTTATAGGGAGAATGCGGTGAAGATGCCTTGCTAGGGAAACCACAAAAGTCAATGGTTAACCATTATAGTGGAACACTAGAGCCAAAGGAGGTAACTTTTTTCACCCTTCACTCCTAGTCTTAAATTCTACACCAGGAGCTGCTGTCATGTAACAGGCAGTTAAAGCCAAGCCAGGGAAGAGAACATTCCCAGCTATTAGCCAGGTGAGAAGGATCCCACCCCAAGTTGGATACGCTCAAGATGTGGACTAAATGCAGAGCAAGATCATCGGCTGCAGGAACCATGCACCAGCATAGAATGGATGGCATGCCCTAGAAATTGATTGAGGGCTGAAAAGCTGGTGAGCTGATGAGCATGGAGTGCTGAGATCATAATGAGCATTGAGTGCTGAGACCTTGCAAGGTTGAATGCAGATTGAGGGCAGCAGAATCCCAGAAGCTGAAGCCGAGGGGATGGCAGTAGGCATGACACAATGGTTTGCGTAAGCAAGGAGCAATGGTTGTGCAACTCAAGTGTGGACCTGCACATAGGTCAATAAGCAGTAGTAGTGATAGGTGGACCTGCATAAGTTACTGTATAGCAATTAAACAGCACTGAATTGGGGGCAAGCCAGACAGACATGAATATCCAAATCAAGGTGACAAACATTATGAGGATTTTTGGTGTCGAGGCAAGATTTAATAACAAGCTATATTAACAGCCTCAGCAGGAGCTTAGTTGGCTGATCTCAGAGTTGTAACAGCAATAAAACATGGAGACAAATGCTTTGAAAGCAGGCATAGCCAGGCAGTGCAATGAAGCTGCAAGTAGAATGAGAGCATGAATAAGTAGCACAGCTAGGGACAGAGTAAACTGTGTCAGGTGAAAAGAATTGAGTATGCAACATGGAGCAGCTATGGTTGAGCTGAAACACACAGATAATGATTGCAGTTGCATTGCAGTAGTTTGAGCATGGTGAGCACAGTTTAAAAACACAAGCACTGGGTGCAACAGTAATTAAAGCAAACAGCAGTAGTGGCTGCAGCTGTAGGTAACTGAAAGCAGTAGCAGAAGCTCTGAGTAGCAGTATGTTAGGAGCTTAGAAACAAAGCCCCCCAAAAAGACAACACCAAAACACAGCAAAACAGAAAACAGGGAAAGGCCCAAAAACAAGAAACACAAAGCACAGGGAAGCACACAGCCGGAGGAAAGATACAAACCAGAAGCAGGAAAACAATCACCGAAGTCCAGCAGAGACACACAGAAACAGCAGATGGGGGGAGGGGTTGGTAGGCCCCAGCTAGCTCAGAGGACAAACCAACATAGCCTCCGGCTGCAAAGAAAAAAATGCTTCACAGTGAGGCTGAGAGAAGCTGCTTATACAACTCAGGAAGTGGGAGTGGCTGGCTGCTTGGCCACTGAACTCCAGTCAAAGCCTTACCAATTGATTTGCATCTGTATGCTTATAAGCCACTGGGTAGTGGTAGTGTTTTTATTTATTTAGTGCCCTTTCCAAGGGGCTCAGAGCACTTTACAGACATAAAAAACTCATAAAATAAAACAGTTATGAACAATATATGTAAAAAACATAATAAATAACTAATAAATAAAATAACTGGTACCGACTGTTAAATCAGTGTAGGTCTGTAGAATGGTGGAGCCCTGATCTTACTGGCAGTTTAGCACTGTTCGATCCTACCTCTTGATACAGAGCTCTAGGACATAGCTGTCTGGTCTCATTCAGTCGGTTGAGCCTTCTCTCTGGTCTCCCATGCTCTCTCTCTCTCTCTCTCTCTCTCTCTATGTTGGTTACAACAGCAATGCAATCTGGAGGTTTGGCTGTCCTCGGTCAATCTAACCAGTGAGTGCCCACACCAACCCACACCTTATTTCAGGATTGTCAAGCAGTTGTCCCTGTACTTCAATTGCTTTAGGCACCTTCTTGGTTTCATTTTCCAACAAATCTTTTGCACTCCACCACAAATTGGTTTGATTCTTGCAGTTGTCGTCTTGTAATTTATGAAAGTGTTAAGATTTGACATATATTTTAGCTTTACATCTGTTTATCAGTTCTTTCTGTATTATCAGGTAAGTGTTGTTCCTAAATAACTAATATTTCTCCCAGGCCCTGTGATGTTATTTCATAACCTTCAATAATTCACCATTTATCCAATCTTTTGATCTTCTATTTTTCTTTTTCAAATTCTTTGTTAACTGGGTAATTCCACTGGGCACAATGCCCAGTCTGAAGGGCAACCTGGGAGCACAGGAAGATTTAATGACTTGATTAGGGTCGCTCAGTATGCAAGCGGAGGTTGTGGGACTCAAACCCAGGTCTTCTGGATGTGCCAAGCTCATCCACACCTCATTGCTTTATTCTGTAAGCTATACTGCTAGCCAGAATCCTTTAATTCAAAGCTTTCAAATAGGTACAGATAAACCACAAATTAAAGCAAATTCCTATATAACCTAGTGCAAAGCAATGGTAGGGTCAGGAATACACTCCAGATAAGACCGGTCTAGGACAGACACTGCTTCCTGAAATTTCTTATCTTGGCCTTTGAATGGAGACATATGAAAGTGCATTTAGGTTCCGCTTTCATGAATCTTGCTGACCTGGAGCATACCAGTGAATGGTCATTCTGTGCATCGGGGCGTGCATGCATGTCCCTGGCCTGCCCTAGGTGAGACATTAGGATTCAGTATAGGAGTGTGCACATTCCCTTCTGATTGTTCACTGTAGTATGTCCAGTGGCCATCTGCATCAGGTTGAGATAAGTGAAGACATTCAATAACCTATTGTTATTAGTCAGTTAACATTAAAGTGTCCTACAGTCTCCTTCTTCTGATTGCGGTTTATTTCCCAAACACATACTACAAAATTCTTTGCAGCCCCTTCCTGCATCCTCAAAGGGATATAAGTAATGGCCAACTGTAAATGTTTTCCCAACCTAATTTTATATGGATAGCTAGAGACCCATGAAATTCTTTTTATTTTTTAAAATTTTTATTTTTATTTTTCTTGAATTTCTCATTATTTTTTTTTATTCATTGAATATTTAGTTTTATTTCTTGTTATGACATTTACATTCATAAACTATCTCAAAATGACCTTATACATACTAGAAATCACATTCCTAGACTACTACATTGTATTAAGCAGTATTATGCTATGGTCTTGAAAGGTTTTGTCAATGAAAAATGCTGCTGATGCTTCCTTGTGGACTATCTCTGTGATAACAACGGAGCCTAAACAACAACTGCTGCAAGCATTTATTTAGTTATTGCCCCCAAAAAGCAAATTTTTTCACTATATTCATGTGTTTGTTTTCATTTTATTCTTTTATATGTTGAATTTCTTGTAATTTCTTTTTATACCTTGAATTACTTGTTATTTCTTATTTCTTATTTAAGAAAAACGTGTCTATATGGATAGCTAACAATTCACATGATACATCCTTCTGATGAATTTCAATATTTGCACTTAACAGAAAATCCTTACAATATATCAAATAGCCCCATCCTTTTCCCCTTTCTATCCTTACAAAGTAATTGATAAGATGGTAAATTAACTTCCCCATCAGAAATTTTACTTTACAGCCAAGATTCAGTCAAAGCTATTATGTCAGGATCTTATTCTGCAACCCATGCTTCAAAGTTAGAAAATTTAGGAAGTAAGCTACTTCTTTCAGTACTAACATATTGTAGTCTACAGGTATTCTAATTAGGTAACTACAGCATTAATGTGCAAACAAATTTATCTTTAGATAACATTAATTTGAAAGTTTCGTCAAGATTTAGATTAGGCATGCCATGACCATAATTATAAATTGATTTCAATGACAAACTATAACTCCCAGTGTCATGCACTGTACTGATACTGGTTATGTCTCTCAATTTGTGTATCTCTTTATGAATGAATCCATGCACTTGTGATAGGCCCAGATTCTCCACCAGTAAAAACATAACAGCACAACTGGGCATAATATAAAGAGATTCCTAAACCAAGCCAATGTTATAACAATATAGATTCTTATCAGGAATACGCAAAATGCAAAACAGAGCCCTATAGAGAAAGCAATAATACAACCAGACCAACAGACTGATCCCAACAGCCTTATTCTCACAATCCATATTTTGTAGATGTGCAGTCTGTCACAGCTCAGCTTGAGCCATCTTGAACAGGGTCCCTTACAAGTGATATTTCTTCCAGATCGGACTGACAGTCAACTCTGCCCTACTCTTCTTTGAACAAGTCTCTGGTCCCATTGGTCTACAGGGCAGTCAATCAGACTGGGCAGTCCTGAATGTCTGACCCTCAACAGGAAATTGGTTGGTGAAAGTGGGCCTGTATTAAATAGGTCTGCCAGTAGCCCATGAGCCTCCACAGTTCCTAGTTCAGGCTCAGTAAACTAACTGGTTGAGGGATAGAGCCATAGGGTGTCAACATGGCAGTATCCTTGCTGTCCTGAGGGGCACTGGACCCAAATACTTGTTTAAAAAGGGCTCCTGTCCTTAAACAATATTTAGTGGCCCTGGTTTGTTCAGGTAGGTTGTGCTGTATTGTCCAGTTTCATTCAGATGTTGATTAGGAGAATTCCTAGTACAATGATAAGTGATGATGTGCTCCTGTGTCAGTGACGAGTGATCACTTTTAATGGGCAGCAAAAACCTTGGTTCATGACAGCGTAGGAAGCATTAAAGAAATCCAGCTCATGCTGCCTTGCTCTGGTCCCCCTCTACACAGTTATAATCCCTTGGCCTGGAGAGGGAAGAAATCAGTGGCAGCAGCTGGGCTCCATATGGCCAAAAGTGAGCCTTACACAATGGGGTGGGATGGGGTACAAATATGCATTTAATTGAATTTCATTTTTATTTAAACTGCTAAGCAGATTGGCAAAAATGAATGTTTTCACAGGGACCAGTATATAAAAACAAATACAATTAAAAACATTAATTAAAACATACACAATTGGAATCCAACAACAACATATTATGCAACCAGATTTGAATGAGGACAACTGTACACCGCTCAAGACAGACTGAGGTAAATTGTTATAACAAGCAATCACTTTGTATTTGAAGGATCTCTGGCCAAAAGTCAAACTAAAATGGGGAATGGAAAAAACATATTTACTTTGAGACCTGGTGAAAAACACGTTGATACATCTAGGGAATTTCTAAGTCACTGAGTATGGCACAAGGCCTAACACAATTTTAATAAATGATCTTGCCGAGTCACTGCAGCAGGTGCAGACTCATTTATAGTATATGCAGATGACACAATCATGTGTTTCAGTAGGAAAGCTCTTAAGGTAAATCCAGCAGTTCAGCAGGGATTTAGTTTTGATCAAAATTGTCTTTACATAGATAAAATGGTTTTGAAATTAATAAAAGCTCAGGTGATATTATATAGCAGCATCAAAATAGGCAAACACACTGCCTTTTCTCCCCAAATATGCTTGTTAGACATTAACCTCTGACATATATTAAAACTTATGAAATGGGAAGAGATAATCCTGCTTTTTGATTGGTTATTACCTGTGCATAAAATCTGTTTCATGCACAGGTAATAACAAGTTCCTAAAAGCAGGACTGCATTACTCAAACAAAATCACTGTGCCATCACAATACACAAGTTTGAAATGCCACCGTTACACAGTAAAAACCTTCAACTGGACCCTAAAAATAAAACTATCTTAAATAAAGAATAAAACAAATGAATTAAACATTGTTTCCCTGATCATCACACTCTTCTTGCACACGTAAACAAATTATAAACAGTAAGTGTTGTTTATGATTTTCATTACAATTGTTTCTTTGCTGGCAATGAAAATTCCCCCTTCTATCTTTACCTGCTCATCAGAGAAATCTCTTCTTGCCCTGACAGTGAGAAAACTGAATCTCTGGCTCAGAAAGGCCTTTGTTGTGTGTTTATATATAGCATATTAGGAGAGGAACATTCTGCCAGTGGAACTGAGCAGAATTTTGAATCCCTGTGTTCCATGGTTAACATTCCATGATAACAATTCCATAACTTGAATGAGGGGAAAAACAAAGAAAATTAAAAATGGGATGAAGAAAGTAAGCAATAATACTTTATAAACAAAGAGAAAAGGTGGGAAAACAAGTATTTTTTTGTGCTTTTGAGTGATGTTCCTTTGTTTTGTTGTTTAAGTTTTAATGTATCAGGAGGGTTACATGGATTGAAAGAGAGGGGGAGAGAGAGAGAGAGAGAGGGCATTTAGTAGAGTGGTTGCACTTCTGCATCGCCCTCCCCCTTCACTAAAAAAAAAAAAATCAGAAGTAATGGTTTATATTTTCTGAACTGCAGATGTGAGCATGAGAGGGCAGGTGAGCAACTCTCCTGATATATTAAAACTTAAACAGCAAAGCAAATGAGCATCACTCAAAAGAATATATATAATATATATATATATATAGATGTGTGTATATGGGATATGCAATGGGAGCAAGTGTAATAATTGATTTATCTGCACAAGAGCAGTTTGACCTCAGGTATCCTCACAAGTGGCGTAAGCCATAAGTAAGGTGTCCAAGGTCAAACTGCTTGAGTGCAGAGAAATTATTTATTACATGAGTTTTCCGTTGCATATTCCATTTATGCAATTCTTTTGTTTTTGCTTTTGTAGGTGGCATTTGTTAGTTAAAAAAGTGACTAAAAATAGAATTTTCTGCAATTTGCTGCTGATTATAGAAAATCTAAAAGGAATCTAGAAATTAAACACCACTCATTTTGTAGGTATTGTTATGCTGAACAACTTTTGTGCTCAATATACCATACTATCATTTTTTGTTTTTAAGTTATTTGCATTTGTTTGATGAAAAAGTACACAAAAATGGAATTTTCTGCTGTTTTTCACTAATGATGAAAAAACTAAAAAGTATCTATGAATGAAACACCACTCATTTTGTAGATATTTCTGTGCTGAATTAACTTTGTGCTCACAGTACCATGCTATCATTTTCCATTTAAGTTATTTACATTTGTTTGCTGACAAAATGACAAAAAATAAATAAATTTCTGCCTTTTTTTGCTAATTATCAAAAAAGCTAAAAGGTATCAATAAATAAAACACCACTCATTTTTGTAGATATTTCTGTGCTGAACAACTTTCATGCTCACAGTACCATGCTATAATTATTCGTTTTAAAGTTATTCGCATTTGAATATGGTTAATACTGTGACTGTGGCCAAACATTCTAACTGACATTTAAGCCCTGTATAGATAAATGGCAGATGACATAAGCACTGTGTGGATAAATGGCTGATGACCTAAGCACTGTATACATAAATGAAATTTATGTACACAGTTACTCAGATAAATGGATTTATCACACTTTGTTTATCTCCACCTTTATTGCATATATATATATATATATATATATATATATATAAAATAAAATAAACATTTATAATAATTAATACAATTAATAAAATAAATAGTTTTAGTATGTAAAATACATTTATAATAATTAATAAATTAATAATAAAATACATAATACAAAAATAAAAACATTAATTTATATATATATTATGGTAGCACAGTAGTGCTACCATAGTTAGGGTTGAGTAGCAAGTTTAAGGTTAAAGGGTCAAATGTTGCACCTTAATAGCTTTTCCACCATTCAATGGATTTGCCTGACATTTGGTATGCATGATTGGGCATGGTAGATCTTGGGATCTGCCAAGTTTCGTACTGGTAGGGTATATGGCTGTGGAGTTATTAAGTTACAATGAATTGTGCATTTATGCTTTTTTGCGATTTCTTTTCTCTCGCCTACAGGTTTGTGCGACCAGTCTGAAAACTTCAGGGAATGTGCGGCTGGGGTTCCTGATGTGCCTTTTGAAGATTTCGTGAAAAAATATTAATCTGTTCAAAAGTTATTCAAAAAACAAGTTCCCATCATAAGTCAATGGGAAAAGTTAACAAAAAGTTCAATGCTTTCACAAATTCACTTTTTAGTGTTGCAAATGACCCTAGTAGTGTCGCAAATCTGCCATTTTGTTTTCAGTTGGTGATCAGGAAAATGCTTGCCATTTAAAATTGGGACCATCTAGGAACACAATTCTTTTTGTGTTCACCTAGTCGGACCCTCAGGATGCTAGCCATGTCTTTATTTTGGGGTTAAACACCCTAGAAATATGTTTTTAAACTTTCTGGAAAAAGTAGTGTCACAAAGTAGTGTTGCACTTGCGACACTTTCGCAAAATTTTGCAAAAGCTTTTGCAAATTGCAACACTACTTTTTCAGACTTGGCCAAAATGACAGGAATTCTTTGCCACCCTGCTGCGAAAGAACGGTTTGGTCTTTTGAGCTGAAATTTGGAAGGAAGGCAGCCAACATCTCACAGATGTGCCTTTTGGTGGTTTGGTGAAAAAATAGTGCATGGCTCCCAAGTTATGGTACTCCGAAGCTGACATTTTTTCCCATAGACTAACATGGTGGCGTCCGCCGCTGCTTCCGGGCTCGTATCTAGAAAGCATTGCGAGATAAGGAATTTTGTTGCGAGTTCCATAGTCTCATTGCCATGTGTGAACTCAAAAACTCCAGCTGAGGAAAATCATGATTTTTGTGAAATTTAAATTTTTTTTCACGCCATGTGGTTGCTGAGATATACTAACAATTAAGTACTTCCAATGCTCGTTTTAAACTTCGATCCCCATTACAATGCATACATTCTTTGTACACACTGTGTTTCTGTATGCACCTGTTTGGCAAAACTAGGGTATGCACTTCCGTTACTGTTACAGTTACTGTTTCCACTTGCGTTTATGTCTCTGTTTGTGTTAAAGTTCCAATGTACGCCACCATGTGCGTTACCCTTTGCATTGTCATTCACGCTTGCGTTTTCATTACTGTTACCATTTGCATTTCCACTACTGTTTCTTTTTGTGTTTTTGTTTGCGTCACTGTGCACGTTGCCATTTGCGTTTCCAACAGCCCTTTCATTTGTGTTTCTGTTTCTCTTTCGTTTTGTGTCTTCCTTGCTGTTACAGTTACCATTTGCGTTTGCAATTGTGTTACTGTGCCCATGTGCATTACAGTTTGCATTTCCATATGTGCTTGCATTTCCTTTTGTGCTTCTGTTTACTTTGCTGTTATTGTTGCTGTTACTGTTACCATTTCCGTTTACAATTGTGGTACTGTGCCAGTGCGCATTTCGGTTTGCATTTCTGTACGCACTTCTGTTCTTGTTTCCGTTTCTCTTTGGTGTTATTCTTCATGTTAACTTTACCATTTGCATTTACAATTGTGGTACCGTGCCTGTGCGAGTTACGGTTTGCATTTACGTGTGCACTTGCGTTCACGTTTCCGTTTCTGTTCCCTTTTGTGTTCTTTTTGCTGTGACACTTAACATTTCCATTTAAAATACCACTGCCATCACTGTTCGCATTATCAGTTGCATTTTCGTATGCACTTCAATGTCCGTTTGTGTCACTGTTTGCTTTGGCATCACTTTGCACTTGCGTTTCTATTAACGTTTCCTTTACCATTTACGTTTGAGTTACAATGTGCGCCACTGTTCACACTTCTGTTTGCATTCCTGTTCCTGTTACTATGTCACAAGACATCAAGTGGTGGGAGCGCAGGGCCCTTTGTGCCCTGTGCTCCTGCCACTGCATTACATTCACTATTTCATGTCATCATTCTCAAAAAGAAGGGAAATTAGAGGCAAAAAACTCCGTTTAATGCATTAGTTAGGGTTGATACACAGTGACAAAAGTGAGGAAATTCGGTGTTAGGGTTGAAAACCTCCCTTGGACTCCCCCAACTGGAATCGGGGTGTGCGTTGGGGTCGTCGGTCCTAACTCTCATCCCATTCTCCTATATCTCTGCTTCTTCACAGATGTGATGGGGTGAGAGTTAGGTCGATGACCCCAACGACGCACCCTGATGCCAGTTGTTGGGTGGGCTGGCGGGTCCATGGGAGGCTTTCAATCCTAACACCAAATTTCCTCACTTTTGTCGCTGTGGAACAACCCTAACTAATGCATTAAATGGAGTTTTTGCCTCTAATATAATTATATATATATATATATATATATATATATATCACATTAAATTCTACCATGGCACTATTAAATCATAGAAACATAGAACATAGAATTTGATGGCAGATAAGGACTGCTTGACCCACCTAGTCTATCCATTTCCCTACCTAATGGATAAGCTGCAGATCCTAGTTAACCAACAGCCTACTTCCTCCTACCCCCCACTAGAATTGCCTTATGTCTGTCCCATGCATTCTTGAATTCCCCTACTATTTTTAATTCTACAATCTCCTCAGGAAGGCTGTTCCATGCATCCACAACCCTCTCTGTGAAGAAATACTTCCTCACATTACCTCTAAGCCATCCCCCTCTATCTTCAAATTGTGCCCCCTTGTTCTTGCACATCTCTTTTTCTGAAAGATGCTACCCTCTTGGACTTCGTTGATTCCCTTGAGGTATTTGAAAGTTTCAATCATGCCCCCCCTTTCCTTGAGGCTATACACCTTAAGCTCCTTTAGTCTTTCTTCATATGTCTTCTGGTGCAGACCCTGCACCATTTTGGTTGCCCTCCTCTGGACAGCCTCCACCCAATGTCTTTGTGGAGATGGGGTCTCCAGAACTGTACACAGTACTCCAGATGTGGTCTTACCAACTGTCTGTACAGAGGACCAACAACTTCCTCTTTTCTACTGGTGATGCCTCTCCCTATGCATCCCAGTATCCCCCAGCCCTCCATACTGCCTTCTCACATTGCTAGCCCACCTTTAGATCATCTGATATGACTACCCCCAAGTCCTTTTCCATTTTTATTGTTATCAGTATCTCACTCACATTGTGTACTCTTCCCCTGGGTTTTTGTTTTCCAGGTACATTACTTTGCATTTCTTTGGGTTGAATCTAGCTGCCACACATTTGACCATTCCTCAAACCTTGCCAAGTCCCTTTTCATCCTTTCCACCCCACCTTGCATATCAACCCTGTTGCAGATCTTTATGTCATCTGCAAAGAGACATTCTTTTCCTTCCAGTCCCTCTGCAATGTCACTTATAAAGACATTAAGAAGGACTTGCCCCAGTACTGAACCCTCATGTTACCCCCATAGTAACCCTCCTTTCTACTCTGTGACTCCATTATTATTACTCACTGTGTCCTGTTGTCCAGCCAGTGTTTTACCCAGGCTACCACCCTGGGACTCATTCCCAGGCTGGCTAATTTGTTTATTAATCTTTTGTGTGGGACTGTGTCAAATGCCTTGCTAAAGTCTAGGTAGGCCATGTCCACAGCCCCTACCTGGTCTACTACTTTGGTCACCCAGTCAAAGAAATCAATTAGATTTGTCTGACATGACCTTCCCTCTGTGAGTGCATGCTGCCTTGGGTCCTATGCCCCATTGGCCTTTAGGTACTCAACAATTCTTTCCTTCAGAAGTGATTCCATCATTTTCCATATCACTGAGGTCAAACTGACAGGTCTGTAGTTTCCTGCCTCTGTCTTGCTCCACTTTTGTGAAGGGGAATCACATCCACCCTCCTTCAGTTCTCAGGTACCACATCATCCTCCCATGATTTATTAAAAAGGGTAGTCAGTGGTGTTAGTAGTTCTTCCCTTAGTTCTTTTAGAATTCTGGGTTGAATCCCATCAGTCCCCATTGCTTTATCCAACTTCAGTTTGAGTTCTTTCAGAACCCTTTTTTTCTGTGAAAGGACTAATATCAAGCCACCTATCCAGAGTGCTTCTATTGACTGGATTAGGTATCTCCCCCTGCTTTTCCACTGTGAAAACTGAGCAGAAGTATTCATTCAGTAACCCTGCTTTTTCACGTCACTCTCTGCCCTACCACCTTCCTCTTTATTCAGCCTCAGTATCCCTGCCTTAGTCTTTCTTTGCTCCCTAATGTACCTATAAAAGGTTTTTTCCCTCTTCTTAACCAAGTTGGCTATCGTTTCCTCGGTTTGGGCCTTGGCTATTGTGATTGCCTTCCCCGCTTCCTTCTGCTTTAACTGGTACAGTTCTCTGTCCTGTTCCTTCTGTGTTTCCTTATACTTTCTGTATATATATATATATATATATCCCCACCGGCCACTTGTTTAACTAGTAAGCACACCTCCCATATTTTCTGTCTAGGGGAAAGAGGGGGTGGGGGTACAAAGCACTAAGTAAGTACTGAAACACAGAATGATCATTACTAAACCCAGGTCCTGAGGAGAGAACTTTGCCAGGGGCTATGCTAGGTCTGACTTCTAGAGGGGTACCCAGTAATTCCACACAGGAAGCAGTAACAAGATTATCCATACCAGGCTGTGATTCTAGAGTGTGGCTTTACTCCAACATTGGTACTCAAAAGCAAAGGTGGAACCCCAAGAGTTTACAATTTGTTGTACAAGGCAATGCAGGACAACAACATCTGTAGCAGACAGAAACTCTAACTTGCCATATTGCATAGGACTTTGAACCCTTTCAACAGCACAGCCTCAGCTGAAACACACATCTCTTCTAGTGGCACTGGCCACAACACAGCACATAATTTCTTCTAGTGGAAAGAGCCACAACTTAGAACATTTCCCATATGGCATAGGATTTAGACATTTGGCAATGTGGCAACTGGCCATGATGGAGCACAGTGGTGCTCAAAACTAGCAGAACCCACACCAGGGGGTAAACTTTCTCTTCAGGCATTGGCCATATGACTGGAAAAATAAGCACCCTTACAGAACACCAAGTGCTGAACTGGTCACTTCAGATGGGGGATTGCCCACCTTTTGTTTCCTCAGTCCATACCCAGCCATTATTTCAGAGTTACACCTGAAACTTTAGGCAAAACTGTAGAACTATGCATCTCGGAATGGCTTTCACATTCAACATTAGAAACACACTACTTCTGAGTGCAGGTTAAAGTCCTGAACAATGTGTTAAGTCTCACTGGGGACTCCACAGTTGTCAGCCAACTTTAAGAAAGGCTTGAGAACAGTCTCAGACAGAACTGGGTGCATAGGTCCCTTTGTCAGAGTAACACCCCAAAGAAAACAAGGCAAATACATTTCTTCTAGGATACCCAAAGTCAGATTACTCACAGTTTGTACACAAAAGGCAACTTCATTGTCCTGGATCAAAGTCATGGGATTGCCCTTGGATTCATTCTGCAGTCCTCCTCATCTCACCGGGGATGAGAAAATCAAGAACTCCTGCTAGATGGTTTCCACCACTTCTACAAGGCAGGTAGATGGTTCTCAGCACAAGGGTGAGAAAAAGTAGGCTCTCCTCAGAGTCCACACTGCAGCTCCTCACTCCTCCACTGCTCACACTGAACTCCACTCACTGAAAATTCTAAAACTTCCCACTCACAGCTAGCGATTGTGGCTTATGCTGCTGCAAGAGTTCTACATGACATCACCTCTCCTTCAGCTGAAACTGAGTAAACAGAGAGAGAGAGAGCAGGTGAAAATCCATTTAACTAGATATTCACCAGCTGCCTTCCCTACATAGCACTGACACTGATGGGATTCTAGTAACCCCAGGGGACCAGGGAGTTACACTCACCCTGAGCCAGGTAAATGACTGACTGCAGTCATTTCTGTACCTAGCACCATGCCATCCTACTCTTTGTTTTACCTATGGGGAGGTAGCACTACTTCTCCCCTACCATGAGCCAGGCAGAGGAAGGCAACACTAAAGGCACAGAGGTGGCGGATGAAACTTCAGCCTTTTTTCTACGATCTATCTATGGATACTCAGTGGCTCCAAGAAACTGCCTGAAGCATGCCCTATTAGACCAGCACTGAGGCCCCTACTGCAGGTCAGGGCTACAGCCTGTCTATCCCCTAGCCCTCTAGGGAAAATCTATCTGACCAGGCTGCCCCTTGGAGAACCTCCCAGGGTACCTGAGAACTAAAACAACAATGAAACAACACATTACAATGCATTACATTTCCCCAGACTTCCCCACAATCTCACACCTGTGAAGAAAAACATGTTAACACCCTGTTAACCACAAAAATTGTAAAACTCTAGGAAAAAAGAGGAACTTGGCTGAGCTTCCGCATCCTCTTCTTTTCTTCTCTTCTTTTCTTCTTCCGGAACCCGTGCAAGAGAAGAGAAACAAAACACCACATTCTGCATGCCACACAGTGTCTAAAACTCCACCTGAACATTAAAGAATCCTAAAAATATTTTTCTAAAAAGTATAAAAGTAAAAAATGGAAAACAGACATTTATACAACACATTTGGGGGGTGGAATGCTGTAAAATGTCCATACTAGTGACAGAATGTTGTTGCCCAAAGGCAAGATCCATAAAAGAGTCTCTCCTGGGCTGAAGCCTGCTGAAGAACAGTCCTGGAACATGGCAGGGCCTGAAAAGTACTGCAATCCACTGGGGAGAGATTTTGAGGACAATTAAAACAGTTTATTGTCAGCCTGCCAGATGTAGGATGTGTTGTGCAAAGTCAGTTAGAAAACAGAAATTTGGTCTACCAGTTCCTTGAAGACCAAAAACAAAGGATCACCTTACTTCTCCAAGCTGAGGACCCTCTCCCACCATGAGGCATCTTCTGATACAGCTGGATTAATGTCCTCTGGAAAATCAGGTGATGAAACAGGAAAACTGCTGGGCTGATGTAATCTTGGAAACCAAGTGATGGAACAGGAAAACAGCTGGGTTAATGTCATCTGGAAGGCTAGGTGAGGAAAATGGGAAAACCACTGCTGGGTTGATGAATCTGGACACACCTGAAGAATCTTGGAACACCAATAGAGCTGCATCTTCCTCCTTGGATACTGCTGCTGCTGGATGACAGACATCGGGCTGCTACTTCTTGCTCCCCTCAGGGCATGCTGGGCATATTCATAGGGAGTGGCACCATTAAGGGTAATACCACTCAGGCTCAGATGCAAGAACTATGACACCATCTGGGCGTTCAAAGTTGATGTTGTGGAATGTCTCATTCCCTGACTTGTCCACAATTTGCACAGTGTCCATAAACAGAGTTCTGCCCAAGTTCCAGAATTTCAGTCAATCATTCATAACTCTGTCCTGACGATTCTGCTGCACCAGAGTACAAATTCTTGCTTGCCTCTTTCAACAACCAGGACTTCCTGTTCTGTTCAATTTCCTCCCAGACTTCACGATGAAAGGTAGGAAATGACTTCCCATATGGCATCAGCCCTACTATGTACCAGTCTCTCCTCCTTATTACTCTTCACAGGTGTACAGCTCATGCCTCAGCTTGGGGGAGGCCAGTCCTGGTTGAGCCAGTGCCGCAAACTTAACGAACAAAATAACTTGTCCCTGACCATCTCTGTGGGCATGGTACTGGAGCCTCCTTCTTCTCTCTCTGTGTCCACTGAGGCAAGAGCTTGAGGTGACTCATGGAGACCCTCAACATAAAGATACATTTCTTCATCCTCCTCTTTCTCATTCAGGATCTGAGCCCAGGAGTGAGAAGCTGTCCTCACTCCTGAGACAGTCAACTCCTCACTGGGTACGGAGGTAGACATCTCTTAGTTCAGTGTCTCTTGCAGTTCATCCTCCCCTACTGGGCTAGGACTTGGACTCTCCTTCCATGGGTCCACAGATCCTCCCGATACACTGCCCACCTGGGACATGGGTGTAGAAACCCTTCCTTGTTCCTACCCTTGCAGTAGATCCATACCCTCTCTTTTTCTGTGCCACACTCCATGAGGCCTTCCCCAACTGGTTCAACCTGGTGCTGCGTGCTGCTACTTGCAGAGTTTCCTACTCTGGTCCACATGGGAGCCAAACAAATTTGTGATATCCTCTCTGACATTGCACCCCTTCTCATACCATTCTTCCCAAGGCAATCTGAACAGTGGGGTATCAGAAACACATCCCTTCTAGCCTTGAGACATATAATGCACAGTCTCACTGGATAGCTAGGGATTGCTACATCTGGAGGCAACCCTTCACTATAGAAAGTTCTCTCTAGTTCTCTCAGTGTGGCTACCTCCTCTGGGGTCATAGCTTGGGCATGATCCAGATAACGGGAAGTTCCCGAAGCCATGTCTGCAATCAAAACACATAAACGTTTGTTGTTACTCATTTGTTCACTAGTCCCATTACAGTCTCACAAAATGGCTCCCTGCTGCTGTGTTTACATTTGCTAACCCCACCCCTGTAACGGCGGCAGTAGCTCTCCTCATGCATCAGATCCGTTTCTGACTCACAAACTGTGTTTCCTACCTTTTTTGGCTACTGATTTTGCTCAAAACTGTAGTCAATTGCACTGCTTGTTTCTCTCAGCACATTCCAATGATTTTAACCTGACTTTGCAATTAGCATCGAATCAAAGAACTATATACACATGCTCAAAGTCACTTGTAAGCCACAGTATTTCTAACGCATAGGATTGCCTTTTGTTGCAGCCTAATATACTGTACAACCTCAGTCTCTCTTTGCTTAGAATCATTTACTGTTGCTGAACCCATCATAAATGCTCATAGTCTATGCTCAGAATTTTTGTTTGTTGCCTTGCTCTTATAACTCACAGTCCTTCTTTACAAAACAATCACACTGCTTTCATGCAGATTCAGCTGGTTTGAAAATCACACACAGTTTGATGCTCAGTAGTTTGATTTTACTCACTGAAAGTAGCTGGCTTTCTCCGGTGGAAATTTTCGTCCTGGTGCCGATCCTGGCAGGCCTCTTGAGTGAAAGGGCTGGCGTCCCACCAATCATAGCCATGAATGCCACGCTCACTTTCCAGTCAGCTGAAAAATGGTTGAGCCTGAATTTACACAGCAAAAGTCTGTTTTTCACAAATTAGAACATTCACAGGCCCTTGATGGTTGATCCTGGACCGACTCAGCTCGCACGCCACTCTCTCTTTCTCCTGAACAATCAGCTGCACACAGAAGCTGGCTAGGGGGCAGGAATGATTGCAGTTGCACCAATCACTTGACGCCATGCAAAGCTTCCTCTCTCTCTCTCCTCACTCTTCCTTCACAGCAATCGCTGAGCAGGGCAAATTTAAACTGCAAACTGTAACTTTGTTTCTCAGCTGCAATTTCAGTGGCAGGAGCTCTGTTTTGACCATTTTCTCCACAGATTTTGGAAATTTCTCTAGCAACTCCCCCAGTTTGCACACAAAGCACATGCAGCTTTCAGGGCACATTTCTCTCTCTGTTTCCTAAAGTCCACACTACTTCTGGCATTTGAAACTTGCAATTTAAAAAGTTCTGTAAATGTTCTGGATGCAGAGACAAGGACATACACTTTCTGGCTTTACTGTCCATTGTAAGTTGGTACACACACTCACAGCAGTACTCTGTTGTTTCTGTACTAGCAGGCACACAAATGGCACATATGGCTGGTGCTCTCCTGGTCAAAATGCTTTTGTGCAAAGCTTCCTTTCCTGTTTGTGCTACCATGTTACCAGACAGACAAAACCCTAGCCATACCCTCAGCAAAAAATCTCTAGTTCTCTCCTCAAATTAAAACAACATCTTTGGACAAGCCCCCATTTTGTAACCTCCACTGGCCACTTGTTTAACTAGTGCACAATCCTCCATATTTTTCTGTCTGGGAGAAAGAGAGGGTGGGGTGCAGCAAAGTACAGTACTGAAACACAGAATGACTATTACTAAACCCAGGTCCTGAGGAGAGAACTTTTGCCAGGAGCTATACAAGGTCTGACTTCTAGATGGGTACCAGTAAATACACACAGGAAGCATTAACAAGATTGTCCATACCAGGTTAGGGTTCTAGAGTGTGGCTTTATTCAGTGTTGGTACTGAAAAGTGCAGGTGGGATCCCTCATGATTTACACCTCGCGGCACAAGGCAATGTAGATACAACATCTGTAGCAGACAGAAACTCTAACTTCCCTTATTGCATAGGACTTCAAACCTTTTCAGCAGCATAGCCTCAGCTGAAACATATCTCTTCTAGTGGCACTGGCCACAACAGAGCTCACAATATATTCTAGTGGCAAGGCACAACTTGGAACATTTCCCATATGGCATAGGATTTAGATATTTGACAATGTGGCAACTGGCCACGACGGAGCACACACTGCTGCTCAAAACTAGCAGAACCCACACCAGGTAAACTTTTCTCTTCAGGCATTGGCCATGACTGGAAAATAAGCACCCTTACAGAATACTGTGTTGAACTGGTCACTTCAGATGGGGGATTGCCCACCTTTTGTTTCCTCAGTCCATACCCAGCCATTATTTCAGAGTTACACCTGAAACTTTAGGCAAAACTGTAGAACTATGCATCTCGAATGGCTTTCACATTCAACATTAGAAACACACTACTTGAGTGCAGGTTAAAGTCCTGAACAATGTGTTAAGTCTCACTGGGACTCCACAGTTGTCAGCCAACTTTAAGAAAGGCTTGAGAACAGTCTCAGACAGAACTGGGTGCATAGGTCCTTTGTCAGAGTAACACCCCAAAGAAAAACAAGGCAAACATTTCTTCTAGGATACCCAAAGTCAGATTACTCACAGTTTGTACAAAAAAGGCAACTTCATTGTCCTGGATCAAAGTCATGGGATTGCCCTTGGATTCATTCTGCAGTCCTCCTCATCTCACCGGGGATGAGAAAATCAAGAACTCCTGCTAGATGGTTTCCACCACTTCTACAAGGCAGGTAGATGGTTCTCAGCAGAAGGGTGAGAAAAAGTAGGCTCTCCTCAGAGTCCTCACTGCAGCTCCTCACTCCTCCACTGCTCACACTGAACTCCACTCACTGAAAATTCTAAAACTTCCCACTCACAGCTAGCGATTGTGGCTTATGCTGCTGCAAGAGTTCTACATGACATCACCTCTCTCCTCTCAGCTGAAACTGAGTAAACAGAGAGAGAGAGCAGGTGAAAATCCATTTAACTAGATATTCACCAGCTGCCTTCCCTACATAGCACTGACACTGATGGGATTCTAGTAACCCAAGGGGACCAGGGAGTTACACTCACCCCTGAGCCAGGTAAATGACTGACTGCAGTCATTTCTGTACCTAGCACCATGCCATCCTACTCTTTGTTTTACCTATGGGGAGGTAGCACTACTTCTCCCCTACCATGAGCCAGGCAGAGGAAGGCAACACTAAAGGCACAGAGGCGGCTGATGAAACTTCAGCCTTTTTCCTACGATCTATCTATGGATACTCAGTGGCTCCAAGAAACTGCCTGAAGCATGCCCTATTAGACCAGCACTGAGGCCCCTACTGCAGGTCAGGGCTACAGCCTGTCTATCCCCTAGCCCTCTAGGGAAAATAGATCTGACCAGGCTGCCCCTTGGGGAACCTCCCAGGGTACCTGAGAACTAAAACAACAATGTAACAACACATTACAATGCATTACATTTCCCCAGACTTCCCCACAATCTCACACCTGTGAAGAAAAACATGTTAACACCCTGTTAACCACAACAATTCTAAAACTCTAGGAAAAAAGAGGAACTTGGCTGAGCTTCCACATCCTCTTCTTTTCTTCTCTTCTTTTCTTCTTCCAGAACCCGTGCAAAAGAAGAGAAACAAAACACCACATTCTGCATGCCACACAGTGTCTAAAACTCCACCTGAACATTAGAGAATCCTAAAAATATTTTTCTAAATAAGTATAAAAGTAAAAAATGGAAAACAGACATTTATACAACACATTTGGGGGGTGGAATGCTGTAAAATGTCCATACTAGTGACAGAATGTTGTTGCCCAAGGGCAAGATCCATAAAAGAGTCTCTCCTGGGCTGAAGCCTGCTGAAGAACAGTCCTGGAACATGGCAGGGCCTGAAAAGTACTGCAATCCACTGGGGAGAGATTTTGAGGACAATTAAAACAGTTTATTGTCAGCCTGCCAGATGTAGGATGTGTTGTGCAAAGTCAGTTAGAAATCAGAAATTTGGTCTTTCCAGTTCCTTGAAGACCAAAAACAAAGGATCACCTTACTTCTCCAAGCTGAGGACCCTCTCCCACCATGAGGCATCTTCTGATACAGCTGGATTAATGTCCTCTGGAAAATCAGGTGATGAAACAGGAAAACTGCTGGGCTGATGTAATCTTGGAAACCAAGTGATGGAACAGGAAAACAGCTGGGGTGATGTAATCTGGGAAATCAGGCGATGAAACAGGAAAACAGCTGGGTTAATGTCATCTGGAAGGCCAGGTGAGGAAAATGGGAAAACCACTGCTGGGTTGATGAATCTGGACACACCTGAAGAATCTTGGAACACCAATAGAGCTGCATCTTCCTCCTTGGATACTGCTGCTGCTGGATGACAGACATCGGGCTGCCACTTCTTGCTCCCCTCAGGGCATGCTGGGCATATTCATAGGGAGTGGCACCATTAAGGGTAATACCACTCAGGCTCAGATGCAAGAACTATGACACCATCTGGGCGTTCAAAGTTGATGTTGTGGAATGTCTCATTCCCTGACTTGTCCACAATTTGCACAGTGTCCATAAACAGAGTTCTGCCCAAGTTCCAGAATTTCAGTCAATCATTTATAACTCTGTCCCTGACGCATTCTGCTGCACCAGAGTACAAATTCTTGCTTGCCTCTTTCAACAACCAGGACTTCCTGTTCTGTTCAATTTCCTCCCAGACTCTACGATGAAAGGTAGGAAATGACTTCCCCATATATGGCATCAGCCCTACTATGTACCAGTCTCTCCTCCTTATTACTCTTCACAGGTGTACAGCTCATGCCTCAGCTTGGGGGTGGCCAGTCCTGGTTGAGCCAGTGCCGCAAACTTAACGAACAAAATAACTTGTCCCTGACCATCTCTGTGGGCATGGTACTGGAGCCTTCTTCTTCTCTCTCTGTGTCCACTGAGGCAAGAGCTTGAGGTGACTCATGGAGACCCTCAACATAAAGATACATTTCTTCATTCTCCTCTTCCTACTCAGGATCTGAGCCCAGGAGTGAGAAGATGTCCTCACTCCTGAGACAGTCAACTCCTCACTGGGTACGGAGGTAGACATCTCTTAGTTCAGTGTCTCTTGCAGTTCATCCTCCCCTACTGGGCTAGGACTTGGACTCTCCTTCCATGGGTCCACAGATCCTCCCGATACACTGCCCACCTGGGACATGGGTGTAGAAACCCTTCCTTGTTCCTACCCTTGCAGTAGATCCATACTCTCTCTTTTTCTGTGCCACACTCCATGAGGCCTTCCCCAACTGGTTCAACCTGGTGCTGCGTGCTGCTACTTGCAGAGTTTCCTACTCTGGTCCACATGGGAGCCAAACAAATTTGTGATATCCTCTCTGACACTGCACCCCTTCTCATACCATTCTTCCCAAGGCAATCTGAACAGTGGGGTATCAGAAACACATCCCTTCTAGCCTTGAGACATATAATGCACAGTCTCACTGGATAGCTAGGGATTGCTACATCTGGAGGCAACCCTTCACTATAGAAAGTTCTCTCTAGTTCTCTCAGTGTGGCTACCTCCTCTGGGGTCATAGCTTGGGCATGATCCAGATAGAGGGAAGTTCCCGAAGCCATGTCTGCAATCAAAACACATAAACGTTTGTTGTTACTCATTTGTTCACTAGTCCCATTACAGTCTCACAAAATGGCTCCCTGCTGCTGTGTTTACATTTGCTAACCCCACCCTGTAACGGCGGCAGTAGCTCTCCTCATGCATCAGATCCGTTTCTGACTCACAAACTGTGTTTCCTACCTTTTTTTGGCTACTGATTTTTGCTCAAAACTGTAGTCAATTGCACTGCTTGTTTCTCTCAGCACATTCCAATGATTTTAACTCTGACTTTGCAATTAGCATCGAATCAAAGAACTATATACACATGCTCAAAGTCACTTGCAAGCCACAGTATTTCTAACGCACAGGATTGCCTTTTTGTTGCAGCCTAATATACTGTACAACTCAGTCTCTCTTTTGCTTAGAATCATTTACTGTTGCTGAACCCATCATAAATGCTCATAGTCTATGCTCAGAATTTTTGTTTGTTGCCTTGCTCTTATAACTCACAGTCCTTCTTTACAAAACAATCACACTGCTTTCACGCAGATTCAGCTGGTTTGAAAATCACACACAGTTTGATGCTCAGTAGTTTGATTTTACTCACTGAAAGTAGCTGGCTTTCTTCGGTGGAAATTTTCGTCCTGGTGCCGATCCTGGCAGGCCTCTGGAGTGAAAGGGGCTGGCGGTCCCACCAATCATAGCCATGAATGCCACGCTCACTTTCCAGTCAGCTGAAAAACGGGTTGAGCCTGAATTTACACAGCAAAAGTCTGTTTTTCACAAATTAGAACATTCACAGGCCCCTTGATGGTTGATCCTGGACTGATCAGCTCGCACGTCACTCTCTCTCTTTTCTCCTGGAACAATCAGCTGCACACAGAAGCTGGCTAGGGGGCAGGAATGATTGCAGTTGCACCAATCACTTGACGCCATGCAAACAAGCTCTCTCTCTCTCTCCTCCTCACTCTTCCTTCACAGCAATCGTTGAGCAGGGCAAATTTAAACTGCAAACTGTAACTTTGTTTCTCAGCTGCAATTTCAGTGGCAGGAGCTCTGTTTTGACCATTTTCTCCACAGATTTTGGAAATTTCTCTAGCAACTCCCCCAGTTTGCACACAAAGCACATGCAGCTTTCAGGGCACATTTCTCTCTCTGTTTCCTAAAGTCCACACTACTTCTGGCATTTGAAACTTGCAATTTAAAAAGTTCTGTAAATGTTCTGGATGCAGAGACAAGGACATACACTTTCTGGCTTTACTGTCCATTGTAAGTTGGTACATACACTCACAGCAGTACTCTGTTGTTTCTGTACTAGCAGGCACACAAATGGCACATATGGCTGGCGCTCTCCTGGTCAAAATGCTTTTGTGCAAAGCTTCCTTTCCTGTTTGCGCTACCATGTTACCAGACAGACAAAACCCTAGCCATACCCTCAGCAAAAAATCTCTAGTTCTCTCCTCAAATTAAACAACATCTTTGGACAAGCCCCCATTTTTGTAACCTCCCACTGGCCACTTGTTTAACTAGTAAGCACACCTCCCATATTTTTCTGTCTGGGAGAAAGAGAGGGTTGGGGGTACAAAGCACTAAGTAAGTACTGAAACACAGAATGACTATTACTAAACCCAGGTCCTGAGGAGAGAACTTTTGCCAGGAGCTATACAAGGTCTGACTTCTAGATGGGTACCCAGTAAATACACACAGGAAGCATTAACAAGATTGTCCATACCAGGTTAGGGTTCTAGAGTGTGGCTTTATTCCAGTGTTGGTACTCAAAAGCAAAGGTGGATCCCCAAGGATTTACACTTCGTGGCACAAGGCAATGTAGAACAACAACATCTGTAGCAGACAGAAACTCTAACTTCCCTTATTGCATAGGACTTCAAACCCTTTCAGCAGCATAGCCTCAGCTGAAACACACATCTCTTCTAGTGGCACTGGCCACAACAGAGCTCACAATATATTCTAGTGGCAAGGGCCACAACTTGGAACATTTCCCATATGGCATAGGATTTAGACATTTGACAATGTGGCAACTGGCCACGACGGAGCACACTGCTGCTCAAAACTAGCAGAACCCACACCAGGGGGTAAACTTTCTCTTCAGGCATTGGCCATATGACTGGAAAAATAAGCACCCTTACAGAACACCAAGTGCTGAACTGGTCACTCCAGATGGGGGATTGCACACCTTTTGCTTCCTTAGTCCATACCCAGCCATTCTTTCAGAGTTACACCTGAAACTTTAGGCAAAACTGTAGAACTATGCATGTTGGAATGGCTTTCACGTTCAGCATTAGAAACACACTACTTCTGAGTGCAGGTTTAAGTCCTGAACAATGTGTCAGGTCTCACTGGGGACTCCATAGTTGCCAGCCAACATTAAGAAAGGCTTGAGAAAAGTCTCAAACAGAACTGGGTGCATAGGTCCCTTTGTCAGAGTAACACCCCAAAGAAAACAAGGCAGGTACATTTCTCCTGGGATACCCAAAGTCAGATCACTCACAGTTTGTAAACAAAAGGCAGCTTCAATGCCGGGGATCAAAGTCAGGGGATTGCCCCTTGGAACCATTCTGCAGTCCTCCTCATCTCACCAGGGATGAGGAAATCAGGAACTCCAGCTAGATGACTTCCACCACTTCTACAAGGCAGGTAAATGGTTCTCTGCACTAGAGTAAGAAAAAGTAGGCTCTCCTCAGAGCCTACACTGCAGCTCCTCACTCCTCCACTGTTCACACTGAAATCCACTCACAGACTCACTGAAAATTCTAGAACTCCCCACTCACAGCTAGCTATTGTGGCTCGTGCTTCTGCGAGAGTTCTAAATGACATCACCTCTCTCCTCTCATCTGAAACCAAGTAAACAGAGAGGGAGCAGGTGAAAATCCATTTAACTAGATATTCACCAGCTGCCTTCCCTACCTAGCACTGACAGTTTCATACTAGATTTCATACTAGAAGTTTAAGGAAATTGAGAAGGCAATGCCCATATAGACTTCCCCCACAATTCAGTGGCAGTAACACATGTTACCAACTGCTATAAGATATTTATCCAATCTATCTTTAAAAATCCCCAAACTATCAGCATCCACCACCTCTTGTGGCAGTTTGTTCCACATCCTAACTAACCGCTCTACACTTATAACTATTTCTTCTCAATTCAGTCCTCACTGTCACCTCCCTTAATTGTTTATATTGTACTCTCAAAAGAGACAGCTTTACTACCGATTCCAAACCCAGATCTAATTTAAGATCTTCATCCCCAAGACTTTGTATAGTAGCAATAAGTCACACCTCACCCTTCTACTCATCAATGGCCATAAGCCTAAATTCTCCAACCTTTCCTCATATGAGTTACTTTGGCCCCCAGCAATTAATTTGGTAAAGGTTCTCTTCGGCCTCTCCATTACCCTAATGTCCTTCTTCAAAAATGGACAGAAGACAGTGGAACAATAATCCAATATGGACCTTATCATAGACCTATACAGTGGCAACAAAACCTCCCTACTCCTAGATTGAAACCACCTTATCATACAATTTACCAAGTGCATAGCTTTATTTGATGCATATTTACTATGAGCTCCATTTTAAGATCATTTTGTACTAACACACCTAAATACTTTTCACACTTTGACACCTTTAATTAAAGACCCTGCATATAATAAATCTGCTGTACATTATGCTTTCCAAAATGCATAATAATACATTTCTCCCTATTAAAGATCATCCCATTTTCATCAGCCCATTCTATTAAATATATATATCAAATCCTGCCCAAATATCAATCTATCATCAAAAGTATCCACTACTCCCCCCATTTTAACATCATCAGCAAATTTTATTAGCTTATTTTTACTCAATATCTTTAAATCGCTAATAAAGGTGCTGAACAGCAATGGTCCAAGCACTGAACCCTGGGGAACACCACTCACCACCGTTTGTGAATCAGACACATGTCCATGCAGTCTCACCTTCTGCATTCTATTTGACAGCCACTGCTCAACCCATCTTACTATAGCTGAATCTATCCCCAATTTAATGAGCTTTTCAATAATTTTAAAATGCGGAACCATGTCAAATGCTCTACCAAAGTCAAGCATTACCATATCCACACTTTTTCCCTCATCCATTAACTTTCCAACATACTCATAGAAGATGATCAAATTTGTAATTGAATGATCTATTTACCATAAATCCAAGCTGGTTTTTATCCACTAAAAGATTTCCCCTCGTATAATCACTAATTGTTTCACACAATATACCCTCTATGATCTTTCCTATGATAGAGGTCAAGCTCACAGACCTATAATTTGCTGTCTCACTCCTTTTCCCCATATTATAGATAGGCACCACATATGCCAATTTCCACATCTCTGGTACCACTCCTTCTACCAGTGATTTTTGTCCTAACTAGGTAATAACTGGTGTCAGCATTTCTTCTAGCTCCTTCAAAAAATAGGGATGAATCCTATTTGGTCCCACCGCCTTTTCCACTTTCAATCTCTTTATCCTACTTTTTACCCTTTCCTCAGTTATAATTTCTTTAGGATCTAATATACTTCTTCCCAACTGCCCCATTTCCACAACTCCATCATGTTTTTTATACACAGCTCCAAAACATCTACTAAATTCATTTAACATCTCATTAGGTTTTGATGTCATAACCCCATCAATATTCAATGGACCTACCATACTACTTCCTCTCCTTTTACTATTTATATATACAAAAAAGATCTTGCTATTATCCTTTGTCATTGCCAATTTAAACTCCAAACCCTTTTTAGCATTCTTAATTTCCTTTTTTAATTTTTTTAGTAGAGTCTTACACCTATTTTGGGATACTAAGGAATTTTTTTTCTTTATTTTATGAAACATCACTTTCTTTTTTTTGCATAATCTTATTATAGTTTTCGTAAGCCACTGTGTTTTTTTTACTTTTATGATTACAGTAGTAGCCACAGACATTGCCAGCTATTTCCAGATATTTCGCAAAATTTCTAAAGAGTTTCTCTCTGCTGCCCATACTGTGGAAATGGAGAAAGCAGGAGATATGTCTGGAAATATCACAGAAATTTCAGGAAATAGCTGGCAGTGTCTGGGGCTGATACTGTATACGCGCTCCTTTTTGGTATATACTTTCCTATTATTTCATTTATTATACCTAAGAATAGTTCCCAAGATTCTTCCATATTTCTGTCCTTCATCACAACCTCCCAATCAATACTACTCAACCTCTCCCTTATAGCTACATAATTCCCCCTATTGTATTAGAGCTGTTCTGTTTTCCCCTTCACAATGTTGTTTTCCCAATTCATCCTAAACATTATGGAGTTGTGGTCACTAGACCCTAAATGTGGCTGGATACTAATTTGTTTAATTACATCAGGAATATTTGTTAAAATAATATCTAATATATTCTCCCCCTTGTAACTTACTGTATACACTGCTTTACACCTACCACCATTAAGTTTTCCTGTACTCTACACTCTAAATTATTTCCTTCCATATATTCCCCCCATCTAATATTTGGAATATTTAAATCCCCAATTAATACTATATCTGTGTCTTCAGCCAAGCAAACAATATATTCAAAAGCTTTGGTATCCTCCATTTTTATGTCGATTGCACGCATGCGCAAGAAACATGTTGCGTCAGCTTTCTCCACAAGCAGGTTGTGGAGGCGTGGCACTGTTGTGGCCATTGCCCACACAGCCTGCAAAGGCTTGTCCCAATTCCCCCAATGCCGTGGCACACTGCTGCTGACACTAGTTCAGCCAGCGTGCCACAACTTTCTAAAAAATCAGCCGCTGCAATCAGGGGCTGCCTCGTCATTGCAGCGTCAGCCATCTGCTGCAATGAGGGAGCGACCCGTCATTGCAGGGTGGGATGTAAAACCCCTGATGATGTTTGTGAACATGGTGGTGGCTTGCCACTGTGTTCACAAACAATATAACCCCCACCATGTTTAGTTGCCGACGGGGGCCCCAATCCCCATTGGCTTTGGTGTGCCCATGTTTCCTTTGTTGCCAACGGGGGAGCCCACTCCCCATCAGCATTCTGTAACCCCTCCCCACTTTTGTTCCTGCTGATGGGGTGCCCAATCCCCATCGGCATATTGATACCCTCCCGCCCATTTGCCGATGGGGGTCCCCAATCCCCCCATCGGCTACTGATGCCCCACAAAAAGAAAGCCTCTGCTGGCACACTGGGAGCCCACCCCAGCATGTCAGATGCCCCTGCAAAGGGAAAATGGTCCCGCAACATCCGTTTTGTTTTTTTCTCCTGAAAAAAAGGAAACCATCCCTCAGTGCTCGCCCTGCCTCCCACCCGCAACCCTCACCCACCCACTGCACACCCTGCCTCCCCACACCCCTCACCCCATACTTACCTTAGAACTTCGGCAATGATCTTCGTGTGGACTGGGAACATGTCTGCACTCTTCAAAGCCTACCGTGAACTGAGGAAATGCCAGTAAGCTGTATAATGTAATACATAGGGTTTTTTCAACTTTACTGCATATATCAGGCATTTTTGGGAATTTTTTCACCAAATTTTCAACATGGGGTTTTTGGGACCCCTCCTCATGAGTTCTTGAACTGTCATGGCATTAATGGGCCCCAAAAGGTGATTTCGTGGTCACTGCGCGGAATCACCTTTCGGGGCCAATTAATGAAACAACAGTGCCAGTGGTCATGAGGTGGGTTCTCAAAAGCTATGTTGCAAATTTCCAGGAAAATCCAAAAAATGACTGTTTTACAAGCGTGTGCTGCGCAGTTGCTATGCATGCTAGTAACTTCGTGAATTTGCAATATTTGCATGCCAGATTTTCAACATTGGCATTTTGTCACACCTCCTTGTGAACAGTATAGGAAATGTATTTTCGCACTTCCAGTGCAGAACAGTGCGGTCACTGTGGGAAATCAGTGTTCGGGACAGATTAAAAAAATGACAGTGACACTGTTCATGAGTAGAGGTCCTGAAACGGCTATATTGAAAATTTGGTAATGATACTCCATAAAATGACTGTGTTACAAGCATGCACTGCACAGTTTGCATGCACGCATGCTCGTAACTTCATGAATTTATAATATTTTCACTCCAGATTTCCAACATTGCCATATTCCCACACCTACTTATGAACAGTAAAGCTGTCATTTTTCCCATCCTGGCCGAAATGTGTTTTCGCACTTCCGGCGCAGAATAGAGTGGTCGCTGTGGGAAATCACTGTCTGAGACAGAGTAACAAAATGAGAGTGATACTGTTCATGAGCAGAGGTCCTAAAATGCCTATGTTGAAAATTTGGTGATAATAGCCCATTGAATGACTGTGTTACAAGTGTACGTTGCACAATTTCCACGCACCCTTGTAACTTTGCAGATTTGTAATATTGTCATGCCAGATTTTCACCAGTGCAATTTTTTCACACCTCCTTATTAGCAGTACAGCTGTCATTTTTCACATCCTGACCAAAATGTGTTTTCACAGTTCCGGCGCAGAATAACGTGGTCGCTGTGGGAAATCACTGTTCGGGACAGATTAAGAAAATGACAGTGGCACTGTTCATGAGCAGAGGTCCTAAAATGCCTATGCTGAAAATCTGGTGATGAAACTCCATAACATGACTGTGTTACAAGTGTGCATTGAACTGTTTCCACGCACCCTTGTAACTTCTCAAGTTTGTAATATTTTCACGCCACATTTTCAACAGTGGCATTTTTCCACACCTCCTTACGAACAGTACAGTTGCCATTTTTCACATTGTGGCTGAAATATGTTTTTGCACTCCTGCCACAGAATAGCACGGTCGCTGTGGGAAATCACTGTTTGGGACACATTAAGATCGAACGAGTGAGAGGGGGGAGTGACCGCGCTCAACTGAGCTCTGTCGGGACTGCTGTGGATTTGTTTGTGGGCAGAGAAAGGGCCCAACGCAAGAGCTCAGTGCAAAAGAGCAGCCTGCAGCACTGGGAGAAACAGTACGAGAGAGCGAGTGATGGAGGGGGAGTGAGCAAACTCACCGGAGCTCTTTCAGGACTGCTGTGGATTTCTTTGTGGGCAGAAAAAGGCATCAATGCAGGCAGGGGCCCAGTATAAAAGGCCAGTCTGCAGCGGTGGGAGAAACAGTACGAGCGAGTGAGACAGGGGGACTGAGTGAGCTCAATGGAGCTCTGTCAGGACTGCTGTGGATTTCTTTGTGGGCAGAAAAAGGCACCAATGCAGGCAGGAGTCCCATACAAAAGGGCCGCTTGCAGCACCAGGACAAACAGAATGAGCGTGTGAAAGAGGGAGACTGAGCGCCCTCAACAGAGCTCTGTCGGGACAGCTGCGGATTTGTTTGTGGACAGACAAAGGTGCCAATGCAGCCAGGAGCCCCGTACACAAGCGCAGCCTGCAGCATGAAGAGAAACA
This sequence comes from Neoceratodus forsteri, assembly GCA_016271365.2. Taxonomy (NCBI): domain Eukaryota; kingdom Metazoa; phylum Chordata; order Ceratodontiformes; family Ceratodontidae; genus Neoceratodus; species Neoceratodus forsteri. The sequence goes on from CM028137.1 coordinate 520,595,519, forward strand.
GAATGATCGAGTGACAGAGCGGTAGTGAGCGAGATCAACAGAGCTCCATTGTGACTGCTGTGGATTTCTTTGTGGGCAGAAAATGCGGCAACACAGGCAGAAGCCCAGTACAAAAGGTCAGCTTGCAGCACTGGCCAAAATGGAATGAATGAGTGAGAGAGCTCAATGGAGCTGTGTCGGGACTGCTTCAGATTTCTTTCTGGCCAGAACAAGCTGCCAATGCAGGCAGGAGCCCAGTACAAAAGGGCAGCCTGCAGCAGCAGGAGACACAGAACAAGCGAGTGAGGGAGGGGGAGTGAGTGAGCTCAACGGAGCTCTGTTGGGACTGCTGCAGATTTGTTTGTGGGCAGAAAAAGTCAGCAATGCATGCAGGAGCCCAGTACAAATGGACAGCCTGCACTGGTGGGGAAACCAGAATGAGCGAGTGAGAGAGGGGGAGTGAGCGAGCTCAGCAGAGCTCTATTGTAACTGCTGCAAATTTCTTTGTGGGCAGAAGAAGGCGGCAATGCAGGCAGGAGCCCAATAAAAAAGGGCAGCCTGCAGCGCCGGCAGAAACGAAATGAGCAAGTGAGAGAAGGGGAGTGAGCGAGCTCAACGGAGCTTTGTCGGGACTGCTGCAGATTTCTTTGTGGGCAGACAAAGGCGCCAACAGAGGCAGGAGCCCAGTACAAAAGGGCAGCCTGCAGCACCAGGAGAAAGAATGAGTGAGTGACACAGGGGGAGTGAGCGACCTCAACGGAGCTCTGTCAGCACAGCTGTGGATTACTTTGTGGGCAGAAAAAGGTGCCAATGCAGGCAGGAGCCCAGTACAAAAAAGGCAGCCTGCAGCACCAGGAGAAACACAATGAGTGAGTGAGGAGAGGGAGAGTGAGCGAGCTCAATGGAGCTCTATCATGACTGTTGCAGATTTCTTTGTTGGCAGAAAAAGGTGGTAACGCAGGCAGGACCCAAGTACAAAAGGCCACCCTGCAGCGCCGGCAGAAATGGAACGAGTGAGTGAGAGAGGGGAAGTCAGCAGGCTCAACAGACCTGTGTCAGGACTGCTGCAGATTTCTTTGTGGGCAGAAAGAGCCACCAACAGAGGCAGAAGCCCAGTACAAAAGGGCAGTCTGCAGCGCCAGGAGAAACAGAATGAGCGAGTGAGAGACGGGGAGTGAGCCACCTTAACGGAGTTCTGTCGGGGCAGCTGCAGATTTCTTAGTGGGCAGAACAAGGTGCCAATGCAGGCAGGAGCCCAGTACAAAAGAGCAGCCTGCAGCACTGGAAGAAACAGACTGAGTGACTGACAGAGGTCCAGTGAGCGTGCTCAACAGACCAACGCAATCAACATTCGGCATTGACAAATGCTTGTTGTATCTAGTGCTCTATAAAAGGTTGAGAAACTACATTTCTTCGCCTTTATCCACAGCAGTTCAATGATAATTATTTCAATACTTCCTACATCATAATTTTTATCAGTGACTCTTACTTCTATTTCACCCCCTAATGTATATAGCCACCCCCCCCTTCCCATCTCTATTTTTATTTATTAATCTATACTCTGGTATCTGCTGTTGCCATAGGTTGTCACATGACCACCAAGTTTCCACAACCCCAACAATATCAGGTTTCTCTCTCTCCTCATAATAATTTCCAGTTCAGCTATACTAATTTCATTTAAGCTTCTAGCATTACAAAACATTACTTAACTAGCAGATATGATTCCTTTATTTCTTTGACTTTGAGGTTTATCCATTTTATGTTCCATTTTATGTTCCCAGAGTGTCCCCTTTTCCTTCAGTTTAAACAATTTTCTATCTCATTTCTCAATCTGTGTCCCAAAATTCTACTACCTTCATAATTGAAGTGCAGCCCATCCTTACAGTACAATTTATTATTTTTATCAAAAGTCCTCCAGTGTTTTATAAATTTGTAGTCATTTTCCCCCGACCATCCACATAACCATTTATTTGTTAGAGCAATTCTTTTATTTTTATATATGGATGCCCTATGTTCTGGTAGTAATTCTGAAATTAGTATCTCACAACCTTTATTTACTAATTTTTGTACTAGTTTATTGTAATCTTTTTGCATTTCTGGCAGGGTTTTCCTCATAATATTGTTTATGCCCATGTGAATCACTGCCAGTGGGTGTTCCCCCGCACCACTAAAAATATTATCAGCCATTTCACATAAGTCCAAAGTACCAGCTCCCGAGAAGCTACTAACCATTCTATTCACTTTATCCGAATTACATACATATTGATCTGTGTATTTTATTATGGAGTCTCCTATGACAAAAACTTGTCTAGGATTTTGTCTCCCCCACTTTCCATTTCTTCTATCTCCAAAACAGCTTCTCCAGCTCTTTGAACTGAATCAGTTAAGTTTCCCAGTACACTATAGCTATTTGCCACTGGTATTCAGTATATTTAATTTACTTCAGTGTCCCTTACACTACCCTACTCTTCCTGCTCTCCTCCATCATTTCCTGCAACGTGTATTTTCCACCTCATTCCTTCTTAAAGATGCTGGAACTGGTCCAAGCAGGCTCCCACCCCTACGTCTTTTCCTCACCCTACCTGAATCACCCCTATTTACTTGATGGCTTCCTTCCCCACTCTCACTACCTTTTCTTTACTTTGCCCCATCACTGAATTTTCATGGTCACTTTTATTTAGACTTGTCAAGGTCTTTAACCTTAAAGTTAACTCTGTCTTCCAAGCTCTCCAGCCTTTCCATAATCTTAGATAAATTTGAATATCATTCTTGATTTAAAACACATTTTTCACACTCAAATACACTATAATCCCCACCCAAGTCAGCTTCCTTATACATTTTACAGCCTATATATCTTATCAACAACTCCTCTGATGTTAACAAAGAGGCCAGCAATATACACGCCTCTGTCACCCTATTTCCATTTTCCCTATCAAATCTTAAGCAACAACTTCTTCAGCCTATATTTACTGGACTATAGTGTCCTGTCTCCTTTTCCCTGCTTCCTGCTAACATGCCAACACATGCTTAAACACATGTATCTCTGTGCATCTCAGCATGCTGACACACGCTGCACACACTCGCACCACTCACATAAGCATCCGACTTCAAAGTGTCGAACCCAGAAGTATCAGGGTTCTTGCTCCCTTCAGTGCAAACAGCTGTGTCCCTTTTGGTTTTAAAAATTCCCCACAATATAGGGTTTGAACAGTAAAATAGACACGATCCTTTTAGTTTGGTAGTCCCCTCTGCCTTCAGCACATAGAGGGTCCACACGTTGTTCCAAAGAATGTTTTCCCCTAATAATAAGAGAGCCTGTCAGGACTCCACTCCATCTCAGCACACATAAGCAGCACTCTGCCTGCTACAGCCACTCTGTCCCACCACTTTTGGCAGTCTCACAGCTCAGACTTCAGCTACAAAGTGATAGGATACTAGTAACCCCGGGGGACTGGGGGGGTTACAGACACACACACACACACACACACACACACACACATCTCACATTAAATTCTACAATGGCACTATATGGGCATATCTCTGTAGGGGGGTAATCACCATCAGTCATGCTCTAATTAAAGAAAAAAATACAACTATGGATGCTGTCAAAGGACAAAAGCCCCAATGCCCTTAGCAAACCAGGCAGAAGGACTATTTTATCATAAATTCATCAGATGACAACTTTTTTCATAGATAAACCTATTTATCTTAAGAAATGCTTTTAAAAAATGTAGCCCATTTTATAAGCGTAATAAGACACTATGAGGGTGTGCATGTAACAGGTTTTACCACACTTCCAGGGGCTGAAGGCATGAGGCCGCTTCAATACACCCCTGGGCATACAGTAAAATATGTTCCATGCATACCCCATCATGTCTTATTGCTTCCCTAGGCAATACCACATATGTTGATATCAGTTATTGCAAAGAGGGTCATTTTAAGACACTGGCTAGATAATTCCACACCTACCTGTAAGGAATGGCATACAGTGATGCTAGAAGCATTAAGAACTGAAAAAATGGTTGCTACTCTACACAACAGGTTGCTGGTGTTTAATAAATGATGGGACTCACTCTATATCTTACTCCTGTTACCTGATTGATGGCTGCTTGCCTTATGGTATTTTTACCTACCTTTTCTGTGTACTCTGTTTACTTTTATCTGCACCCTGACTGCTGCTCTTCATAGAGGTCTTTTGTGACCACATCTTCAATGCTTAATGTATACTTTGTTCTGTTGGTCCCCTGAATGTTGACAGGGTCCAAAAGGTTACTAATGGATGATTGATTGTCAGCACTGTTGTATCTCATGTTGTTGTATGTTATGAATTTTCAAGAAAGTTTAGATCCAGAAGCAAATGGTTTGATATCCTTGATTGGACCAACATAGATGTTACAAAAAGAAAACAGTGCCTAAGCTTTCGGACCAACCAAGTCCTTCCTCGGAAGCTTATGCCAGTTATTAAGAGAATCACATCCTAGTAACATCCAGATCATACATTAAAAAGAAAAGAAAGAATTCTCATTGGTTTAAAATACCTTTTTTAAAAAGCAACAGAGACTGAAATGAAGGAACCAGATTCTACCAGTCTGCCACTGCTGAGAAACTTTCCAAGGTCAAATGTTAGCAGAAGCAGATAACATGAATATGCAAGCAGACAGTCCCATAAGTAATAATACCTGACAGGGTGGACGGTATTTTGCTATACCAGACCACCCAGGGGCATAATGGGGCCTGAAGCTGCAGGCAGAGGGCATTATAGCATCTGGAAGGTCCAGTATAACACAATACCACCCACCCTGGAGGGTATTATTGCACTTAGAAAATGGGCACTGTAAAAAAAAATGAGTTTATTAAAACAAATTTTGTTAGAAAAATTAGTTTAAAATAGTTTTTTTAACAAAATAGTTCCTCCGCCTGTTTTAGAAAGATTTACCTTGGAGCTGGTTGTCATGGTTACCCCCCCAACAGAGAGAGAGAGAGAGAGAGAGAGAGAGAGAGAGAGAAAGAGGCAAACACACACACACACACACTCATAGATCTGACTTGTTATCTTTGAGAAAGTTTGAGTGTCACCACCCTCCAACAGTCAAAGACATACAGGCTATGATCTTTTTTTTTTTTGTATATTTGTCCGTCCCCCCTGTGGTGAATCACAGTAGGCCGGCCAGAACAGATAGTTTCAGGACACACTATAGCAGGTTCATTTTAGCTTTATTTTTATTACTTTATTTTTCATTTCTTTTTATACTTTGAGCTTGACAGCTGGCAGCTAACTGGAGCAGTGGGGCGTGAGAGAGCTAATGGCTCTGTGACACATATGCAGCAGCGGGGCAGAAGTTGACATAGTACAGAGAAATGCAGGATTGCTGTGTCTCTGCTAAAACAGATAGGAAAGGACAAGTGAGCTGCAATGTGGCATGAAGAGGTGGATTTATAAGAACATGAGAACGTGTCGGCAGAAGTGGACTGTATGATCCATCTAGTCTGCCCAGATTGCCTACCCCCTATTCTGTTCTTCTTTTGAGATTACCGCAGTACTTGTTCCATGCTAGCTTAAAAGCAATGATTGTTTTGGCCTCCACAACCTCTGGTGGTATGCTATTCCAAGGGTCCACCACCCTGTCTGTGAAGTAGAACTTACACATGTTGGTTTCAAACTTACCCTTGTTAGTCTCAAACTGTGCCCCCTCATTTGTGTGGTCTCGTTTTTGTGAAAGAGGTGTTCTGCTTGTATCTTATTTATGCCCTTTATGTATTTGAAGGTTTCTATCATATCCCCGCTGTTTTTCCTTTGTTCAAGGGAGTACATTTGCAGTTGCTTTAGTCTAGATTCATATTGCTCCTGGTGCAGTTCCTGTACCATTTTAGTAACTGTCCTCTGTACAGCCTCCAAGCAGTCTATGTCCCTTTTTATGTGTGGCCTCCAGAACTGTGTGCAGTACTCGAGATGTGGCCTCACCAAGGACCTGTACAGAGGAAGTATGACCTCTCGCTTCCTACTTGTAATGCCACTGCCAATACATCCGAGGATGCTACTAGCTTTCGGGCGCCACATTTTCACATTCCCTTTACACTACCCCTTTCAGTTGTGTCAGGTCTCCTTCAAAGAGGTTGAAGATCTGCTCATTAACTTAGACACCAGAAAAAGTGGAGGCAAAGATGGCCTGGAGCCTTTTTTCTTTAAACTTGTCTACTACTATTTAACTGCCCCCATCCTCCATATATTCAATCTTTCAATTGACTTGGCCACAGTACCAGCCTGCTGGAAATCTGCACACATCATCCTTTTATTTAAATTTGGTGACCCCTGTGACATAAACAATTATAGGCCCATCTCTATCCTTCCTATCCTCTCCAAAATCTTTGAAAAGCTGACCCATTCTCAACTAAGACACCAACCTGAAACCTACTCCCTCCTTAACGTAGTGCAATTTAGGTTCTGATCCAAGCACAGTACTATCTTCACCCTTGCCAAAGTCACCAATGACTGGGTCACATCCTTGGACTCTAAAAAGACTACAGGTGCCGCATTCTTAGACCTTAGTAAGGTGTTTGACACTGTTGATCATAACTTAGTTGTCAGCAGTGTTATTAACGTTGGAGCTACTTCTGCCACTGCCAAGTGATTTGCCAACTATCTATCAGGGAGAGTCCAGAAAGTTAAAGCTGATGGTCTTTTCTCAACCTCCTCTCCAATTTCAAGGGGTGTTTCATAAGGTTGTATGTTGGATCCTATCCTTTTTTCCCTCTATATAAACAACTTTGACTATAACATCATCAAATCTAAACTCCACTTTTTTTTCTGATGACACAGTCCTGTGTGCCTCTGGCTCAACTTTATTCAATGTAAGAAATATACTACAAGCTGACTTTGCACAGCTTGAACACAACCTTGTAAATGCTAAACTCCTTCTCAATGCCAGAAAAATGAAGGCAATGATCTTTACCCTGAAAAACTCCTCCTCTTCCTTCTCCACCTTCCACATGCCTACTGAGTTTATTTCTACCTTCCTAGGTGAACCTCTTGAGGTTGTCCCCAAATTCAAATATCTGGGCATTTGGCTAGATAATAAACTCACCTTCAACACCCACATTGACTATCTGATTGTTAAGTTGAAGTCTAGAATTGGCTTTTTCTTTAGGAATAGGTCCCTTTTCCCAACTGAGACTAGAATCAGGCTCATCCAGACTACATTCCTGCCCTTACTTGACTATGGCGACATAATCTACAATTCCTGCCCCGCTGTGTATATGAACAAGCTGGATGACCTCTGTCACTGTGACCTACAAGTTATAATCAATTCCCCTTTCATAAGAACATAAGAAACTAGCCAGCAGAAGGAGACCTCTCGGTCTATCTTGTCTGCTCGAAGTAATATGGTCGTACTCATCTCTGCGATTTGTATGCAGCTGTCAGGTGGACCTCGCTTACCACCAGACATCTGATCCATTTAGGTACTTGAACACTCAAAATCCTCTTGAACAAACTCCCAGAACATTTGTCCTCCCTTATTCACATCTCCCACATTTTGTATTCCCTTAGGAAGTCTAACCTTATCCTTTTAGAGGTGTCTAGGACTCGTACCTCTTTTGGTAAATGTGCCATCTTGTGTGCCCTCCCTGCTGCCTGGAATCAGCTCCAGTCTGTCTTCAAATTCTCCGGCCTAGTCTCTATCACCTCCTTTAAAACCTTAGCTGCAACCAAATTAAAAGAAATGTGTTGCTGCTGCTGCTAGTCTTTTTTGACCACTGTCTCACAATCAATATCCCCCTTCCCCTCACTATTCCTCCTACATACCCATAGTTTCATTCCCCCTCCTCATCTTCGCCACATTGGCCCATTCACGCCTTGCTATCTGAACGCTATGTTCTCCCTTTTCCTGGGCTTCCACTGACTGTCCTTTCTCCTCTCTCCTTCTCACATTCTCTTCTGTTTTGCCTCATTTCATATGTACTCATTTCCATGTCCTTGAATGTTGCTACCCTTTCTTACTACAATGCAGTCAGTATGTTCTGTTATCAAGTGTACATTTGCTATATTTTTTGTGTGCTTTTTTTATATGTATCTTATACTTTATCCTTGGAATTCGACTGGTTGTATATAATTTGCCTTGTATGTATATTTAACAGTTTTATGTCCTCAGGACCTCCTTGTGAATGAGCTTGCTCAATGGAGTTATTCCTGAAATAAACTTCAAACTTCAAAAAACATTGTCTACCCACCATTAAATCATCATAAATAAGCACTCTGAGGTCCAGTTCGAGTTTTGTTTCTGTTAATTGTTCACCATCAAGTGCATATATTTTCCATGAGTTTCCTTTACCTAGGTGCATGACTTTACACTTTCTGGCACTGAATTTCAACTGCCAGTCCCTAGACCATGCGTCTAGGCTCTTTAGATCTGCTTCCATTGCTACTGTTCCTTCAATTGTATCTACTCTGTTGCAGAGCTTTGTGTCATCTGTGAACAGGCATATTTTACCCTGTAGGCCATCAGCAATGTCGCTGATGAATATATTGAAGAGGATTGTGCCAAGGACAGATCCTTGAGGCACACTACTGATCACCCTTCCCTCACTAGACAGTGTTCCATTGACTATGACCCTCTGCGTTCTATTGTGGAGCCAGTTTTGAACCCACTTGACTATTTTGTGCCCTAACACAGAGTACTCTAACTTACTTACCAATCTTCTATGGGGGACAGAGTCAAAAGCCTTGCTGAAATCTAGATAGCCTATGTCTGCTGCCCTTCCCTGGTCCATTATTTTGGAGATCCAGTCATAGAATTCAATCATATTCATTTGACATGACCGTCCTTCTGTAAATCCATGCAGTTTAGTATCTAGCTGCCCTGTTTCCATAAGGAGCTTCACTATTCTTTCCTTAAGTAGGGACTTCATAAGCTTCCCCACTACCGAGGTTAAGCTCACTGCCCAGTAGTTTCCGGCCTCCTCCCTGATTCCACTTTTGTGCAAGGGTACCACTGTAGCCCTTCTCCAGTCCTGAGGTAGTTCCTCGCTCTCTAGAGGCTGTGCGAATAATTCTTCCAGTAGGCCTGCAATTTTCTGTTCCAGCTCCTTCAGAATTCTAGGGTGGATTTCATCTGGTTCCATTGCTTTATTTGATTTTAATTTGAGAGGCTTTTTTAGGGCACTATCTCTTGTAAATGGTCCATCATCTACTTCTATGGTGAGTCCGCCTGTGTTTTGCATTTTGGGTCCATTGCCATTGTCTTCTTTGTGAAGAATGAGCTGAAGAAACTGTTTAGAATTTCTACTTTTTTGTTATCATTCCCTGCCTGTCTGCCATCCTTGGTTGCTATTCTTATAATGCCTCTTTTTGTTTTCCTTTTTCCTCTGATGTATCTATAAAAAGTTTTGTCACCCTTCTTCACTCCTCTTGTGATTCTCTCTTCTGTCTGGGCTTTGGCTGCCCTTTCTGCCTTCCCTGCTTCTTTTAGCTTCGTTTGTAGATTTCCATATCCACCTCATTGTTAGTATCCTTGAATCTCTTGAATGTTTTCCTTTTATCCTTTATTTTTGTTGCTACTTCCTTGATATACCAAAGTGTTTTTCTTGACTTAGAGATCTGCTTTGTGTACTGGGCAGTTACTGTGAGCAAAGCTTCCTTCAGGGCATTTCACCTCTGTTCCACTGTGCCCCCTGTTTCCTTGCTAAGTATTTGTTTTATGGAAGCCCTCATTTGAGTAAAGTCAGCATTCTTGAAATCCAGGACCCTGAGTTTGCTGTGGCTGCTTTCCTCTTTCCTGGTGATGGTGATCCAGATGGTCCTATGGTTACTGGTACACAGATTGCTGCCCATCGTTGTGTCAAAGATCCTACCACTATTTGAGAGCACAAGGTCCTGGATGGCTCCCTCTCATGGTGGTGTGGTCACCAACTGATCTAGTCCTACTCCCTTTAGTGCTAGGAGGAGTTCTCTGCTCCTTTCCCTAGAGGCTGTGTGTGACAGCCAATCCACATCTGGTAGATTGAAATCACCAACTAATAGCAGTTCTCTTTTGTCTGCCATCTGTAGGATGGCCTCCAGGAGTTCCCTGTCCAAGCCTTTATCCTGGGCTTGGGGTCTGTATATAACCCTAACTCAGACAGGGTACTTACTTCCTGCTCCAAGGGTGACCCAGAGGACCTCCGCATTGCTGCTGTGTCCCTGGGTTTCCATAGCATCGATAGTGTTTTTTACATACTGTACATTGTTACCTCTCCACCTTTCTTACCTTTGTGGTCTCTTCAGAATAGTGTGTATCCTGGGATAGCTACATCCCAGGTGTGGTTCTCGGTGAACCATGTCTCTGTGACTGCGACCCAGTCCAGGTCTGTCTAGGCCATTATGACAGTGAGCTCCAGGATTTTGTTCACCAGGCTATGAGCATTGATGCACAATTCTCACCTTCTTTGGTTAGAAGTGATCACAGTGGAGCTTCCCTTTTTCTGTATATTTACAGGAGATGTTGTCTTTATACTAAGTAGCCTTTTAGGGTCCTTAAGTGTGCTGATAAGGTGTGGGTTAGTGTTATCTTGATCTGGTTGTGTGTTCATAGGAGATTTTTGGGGAGTGGCAACAGTTGTCCCCTGTGGTTCCTTAGGTGTTGCTGCCCACTCCCCATTAACTAGTTTAAATTAGAAATGAAAATGTCAGATTTCTGGCCTAGTGCCCCGGGTGCCCTCCTTGGTGAGGTGTAGGCCATCATATCAAAAGAACTGCCTTCCCAGAACGTATTCCAGTCCCCTATGCATTTGTAGCCCCTCTCTGCACACCAGTCTCTGAGCCAGTTGTTTTCTATATATGGAAATATGAGGGTATAAAGAACAATTCTCTAGTATGAACAACTGTTTCATACATTTATACAGTATTAAACCTGTCTAGAGACATTTTCTAAACTATACTCTCAACCAGTTAACAAATTCCATAAACATTAAGACGTTCAGTGCTGTAACAATATTTTTTACAAGATAATATCAATTATCAGAATTAGTGCAAATAAAAAAACAAATCTCTAAGGGACCTCCTAGAAAATAAGTTCATGCATCCCAAAATGTTCAGAGTTTAATAAATTGTCTGTATATAATCAAATTACTACATGTACAGTAACAATCTTAGGAATCTGAATAAAACCTCAAAGGAATTACCCCCCCCCAAGAAAAAACAACTAGTATAAAGAAGAATATATTCACCATGAATGTGAACCAAAAGTCCTAACACACAATGACATCATTATGACATGTACCTGAATATAAGCCTTTCCCCAATATAACCACAACACCAACCCCTCACTTTATTTTCCCACCCTCTTCCCCCACACACACAACCCCCTCCCCACAAAAAACAACACACCAACCTCCTACCCCCAAACGCACTCAAAGTTACTCCACCCCCACCAACACACACAACCCCCATCACAAGACAACCCACCATCCCCCTACCTCCCCACACATGGGTTTTAGGAGAGAGAAACCAACATGTAGATAATCAGTTAAAATGGACTTTTATGAAAATAAAAACAAAAAACAACAACACACTGGAGTCTTGTAAAATGTCCATCCTTTGAAGTAAAGGTCTGTGTATGTTTACATAGTGTAATGTGTCATAAAACCCAAATCAATGTTTATGCCATCTGGTACCATACTGAGATATAAAATAAGCCTGATCTCAAAACTCCATCTCTGTTGTGTATTTTTGAAATGTCATTTTAAGACCATTACTGGCATTATCTGAGATGGAGTGATCAGTCTGATTGAAGTGTTGCCCCACTGGTTTGTCAGTCATCTTCATATTGGTGGGGATTCTCCAAGGGGTGGGACAAACATGCCAGAGGCACGTATCCCACCAGCATACCCCCACACCCAAACAATGTGCAGTGGCTGCATTCACAGCCACCAGCCACTGCATGGCTCCCTTCCATGGCCCCATTCCCCCAGTGCACAGAGCCATGCAGGGTGACCAGGGGCAACATAGAGGACCATGGCAGGAATCCAATGGTATGCCTAGCCAGGGTCCTGCAGTGGATCACTTACACTGCAGGGCATGGGTCCAGGTGCATGAATGCCAAATGCAGGTATCAGGACCAATGCAGATTGACCCACCTGGCCAGTGTGCACCCATGGCCATACCCATGGGCAAGCACCATGCAGGGCATGGATGGCCCCTGATGGGTGAACCCCTGAACCATAGGCAGCCCCCACACAAAGTGACACCACATCCCCAGGGAAGGTGAACCCCACCCATGCACCCCATGCCCCATCCTTGGGGTAGTGTTACCCCCCACCCCCCACAATGTCATGCCCCCCACAGCACCGACAACATCCCCGACCCCTGTACTTGCCCATCGGTGCCAGCATGGGATGTCCAGTGGCACAGCCCTCCTCACACCTCCATGGCCACTGGCTACCCCAATGATGCTGGCTTTTGATGCCTATATATAGCAGCATGTACCCAGCAACACTTGGATGGCCAGCGGCCGCAGAGGTGTGAGGAAGGCTGTGCCACTAGCTGTCCCGTGCCAGCACCGATGGGCAGGTATGGGGGTCAGGGGTCATCGGTGCCATGGGGGGTCCACAGATCACCCATGGATGGCCAGGGTGGCCATGATCAGGGTGGGGGGTGCTGGTTTGGTGGTGCTGTACTTGGTAGGGAAGGGGTGGGAGCCTGTGTGCCTTCATGGGGCTAGTGCCCCATGTGTGTTGGGTGGTGGGGTGGGGGCTATCCACCCTTGTAGTGTTCCCATTAGGCTGGGGTGGAATGGTGGGGGGCCCTTCAGGGTTTGCTGCTGCTGTCCGTATGCTGTTGGAGGGGGTAGCACAGAGGCTATGACTGCTTCAAAAATGTGTAAATTGCACCCCCCCTCAACTGGCACTCTGAGATTTTGAGCATAGTGTGGAGCATGGACACGCACCCTGCGCCATCCACCCCTGGACTGCCCTCTTGCAGATATCACCGGCCGGGTGGGGAGCCACACATAGCAGCCCATGCCCATTTGGAGAATCAGACACATGGTACGCAGGGGCCGCAGATGGTCTACACACCCCAGATACATGATGCATAGACTCTCTGCAAATTGGAGAATGGGGCCATGAATAATATGTCTGTGCAAGCTCATTGTAGTGTGGAGAGGTTGACTTGTAACACCAACATACTCTGTTTGTGGACATCTCTTTTGTTGAATGAAATAAACAACATTCCATGATGCACATGTATAATTTCCCTGTATCCTAAATTATCTGTTTTGTGATGTAACCACACAATCAGAAGTGGAAATGAGCTCACAAGTCCTACATCTGGGTTGATTACAGGATTGTGTACCATTTAGTGTCATGGTATTCTGTTCTGGAGCAAGTTTAGTCCTAACAATCAGGTTGGCTAAATTAGGTGGTTGTTTAAAAGATAGTAGTGGTAGTTCTTGAAAAATACAATGTAGGGTCTCATCCTCACTAAATATTGAGTGGAGGTCCTTAATAATCTTATGTAGAAGTTCAAGGTCAGGATGATACCTGACTACTAAGGGTTTTCTGTTGGTAGTGGTCCTTTCTTTATACTGAAGTAGTTGCTCTCTTAGTACCTGTGTTGCACATTCTACTGCTCTGTCAATTTCTCTGGAAGAGTGCCCCTCCTCAATAAAGTTATCTTTTTTTCAACATAGACAAATGTGTATCTCTGTCTTTCTCATTTGAACAGATACGGTGATACCGAAGTACTTGACTGTACATGACAGATTTTTTTTTGTGTGTGGCTTGGGTGATTACTATTCCTGTGTAATTATGCATCTCTGTCTGTCTGTTGGATTCCTGTAAATACACGTATGTAAGATTCCATCCTTGACAGTGACAGTGGTGTCCAGAAAATTAACACTGGTGGCAGAATATTCCAGGGAAAGCTTTATGGTTGGGTGGAGGCTATTAAGCTCCTGATGTAAATCCTTAAGTGTATCAGTGCCCTCTGTCTAAATTATAAACAAATCATCAGTGTAATAGAAATAAGCGAGTGGTTTGTGTGTACAGTGCCTTAAAAAGTCCTTCTCTAAATTCGCCATAAAGAGATTGGTATATTGTGGAGCCATTCTAGTGCCCATTGCTGTTCCCGTAGTTTGAACATAATGTTTACCATTGAAGCTGAAATTGTTATGTGTCAGAATGAATTCAGTAAGTTTCCCCACCACTTCAGGGTTGATGTTTTGATCCAATCCTTTCTCATGCAGGTATTTAAGGTAGGCTGAAATGCCATCCATGTATGGAATACTAGTGTAGAGGGATGTTACATCCACCATGGCTAAAATGGTATTAGGTAGTAAGTCCTTATAACCAGAAAGTTTAGATAGAACAATGTGTAGTGTCCTGGATGTAACTGTCCCTTTCTATAACCAGTGGTTTTAGAATGGTTTCTACAAATCCTGTGATCCCCTCAGCCAGAGTACCATTGTCAGAGACTATGGGTCTCCCTGGATTGCCAGATTTATGCATTTTAGGCAGCATGTAGAATGTCCCAGGCTTGGGTTCAACATGGATGAGGTCAGTCTGTCTTGGACATGGTTTGGAAATGATCTAATTAAGTCCAGTTCTCTTGTATATTCTGAAGTGGGGTCAAGTTCCAGTTATCTGTAGTAGGCATGGTCAGTTGGCTGTCCATTGGCTGCATTAATATAGTCCTCTCAGTTTAATATCACCACTGCAGAGCCTTTTTCTGCCTTTTTTATGACAATGTTGTGGTTCAATTTTAGTGTTTGTATAGCCCTCCATTCCAATGGCAAGAGGTTGCAACAAGCATGTTTTTGCCTTTTAAGGATCTGAAAATACCTCTCTGTTGAAAGCAATGAATATAGTTATCCAGTTTCCTTCTGTTTTATTTTTATGTATGATCTGGGTATTAATAGAATGTGATTCTCTTAACTGGCATAAGCTTCTGAGGAAGGACTTGGTTGGTCTTAAAGCTTAGGCTTTGTTTTCTTTTTGTAACATCTATGTTGGTCCGCTAAAAGGTATTAAACCATTTGCTCCTGGATCTATTCCCTCAAGGACCAATAAGGCAACTAAACTAATTCTGTATGCTAGTAAAGTTTACTAATTAAAAAAAAAGAAAAACAGAAGGAGATGGTTTTCTCCCAGGAAGCAAAGAGGTATTTTTCTGGTGTATTCCACCATCTGAACACTGTTCCCAGCACCTGCTGGTTCAGGGTCCATTAGTGATTTCCCTGGCTGATTCTGCTCAGGGAATCTTCCAGCACATTGTCTTTTCCTGGCAGGTGTACTGTCGAAAGCTAAACTTTCAAGGAGTATGCCAGGTTCCAGATCTTCATTACTTCTGTACACAGCTTTCAAAATCTTGTTCCTCCTTTCTTGTTTATATAATACATTGCTGTGATGTTGTCTGTTCTGAGCTGGACAGACTGACCCACTGATATGGGAGGAAAAACCCTGCATTTCCTGATACGCTGCCCTGAGCTCTAGGAGATTTATTTGCTCCTGAGTCTCCTGTGTACTCCAAGTACAACTTACAGTTAGGTCCTCCAGGTGGATGCCCCAGCCTAGGAGGGAAGCATCTGTTGGGAGTATACTATGGGTGAATGCTGAAGGAAGGGAATTCCCTCTCAGAGGTTGAATTCTGCCTTCCACCATTCCAGTGCTCTTAGCACAAAACTTCATGACAGGCATTAATTTGGACAGTAGATCTCACCTCTAAGACCAATTGTTTCCCAGGTGATACTGAACATCTCTCATTTGGAACCTGGTCTTCAGTACCAGTGCAGAGGATGAGGCCATGTGCCCCAGTAAATTCAGAAAATCCTTTGCAGTGCTTGGCTGACCTACCTTGAAGGATTATGCAGTTGCAATCAGATTTGCTACCCTTGTTTGAGGAAGGAATGCCTTCCATTGCTGGGTATCCAGCTCTGCACCTGTACAGTACAGAACTTGAACTGGTTCTGTCTTGGACTTCTGAAGATTTATGAGGAAGCCCATGTCCTCCAATGTGCTTTGTGTTAGTAACAGGAAGAGCTTTGTTTTTCCTAAGAGCAGTCATCCAGATAAGGAAAAACCACCACCCCTTTGTAAACACTCTTGGAGTTGAAATGAGGCCTAAGGGAAGGGCTGTAAATTGGTAGTGGCAATTCCCTATCCTGAACCTGGGGTACTTTCTATGGCTGAGCCTGATTGGTATATGAAAGTAGGCATCCTTCAGATCCAGTGACCCCAGACAGTCTCCTTTTTGCAGAAATGGAATAGCTGAGCCCATTGTTACCATCTTGAATTTTTTTTCCTTTGTTTGTTCAGATATATTGGGTCTAAAATGGGTTGCCAGTCCTCATTTTTTTGTAGGCCAGGAAGTACCTGGAATAAAGTCCCTTGACCCACTGTGAGGGAGGTGTGTTTTCACTGCATTTGCTTGCAACAATTTCTTCACCTCCATCTCCAACAGGATTCTTTCTCTTGGGGTGTGAGGGTGGAAAACTTTGTGGTTTTGTAGTTTTGGTAATTTTTTCAACTGCAGGGACAAACCATGACTCATTGTTTCCTGGATCCACTTATTTGTGGTTATTTTTGTACATTCCGGGAAATAGTGAGTCAGCCTTCTTCCCACTGGCAATGGTTGGGTGAAACATGCAGACGTGTCAGGGGTTTTGCTTTGCTTGGGCTTTGAGAACTGGTAGTGCTGCTGCATGCCTGGTACCCCTTCTACACCTACCCCTACAGTAACTCCCCTTGTGAAGGGTAATCATAATAGATATAAGCATAGCAGAAGTATCCTCTAAGATGTGTAGGAAGTGGAGGCCTTTTCTTTCTCATTGTTGCTCTTGTAGGTGATTTTGTATTCATCCATCTTTTTCAAGTTAGCCTCTGTCTTGTCACCAGACAGTGAATTTCCCTCAGAGGGTAAATCAGCTTCCACTTACGTACTGTGTGACCCTGAGCAAGTCACTTAACTTCCCTGTGCTCCCAGGTCATACCTGTAAAAAAGCTTTCAGCTTAGTGTGCTACTCCTGGTTAAACAAATAAAAAAAAATCCATCAGTTTTGTTTGAGTGTCCTGGGACAGACTGGTAGTTCTAAGCCATGTGAACTTCCTTAAGGACACTGCATGGGCCATGACGCAAAAATGCAGTATCATTAGTATCCACTGCCATATGGAACCAGTACTTTGTGGCATCTATGGCTGATCTTGCTGTGTCAGCCATATCCTGTGCCAAGTATCCAGTAGCCTTTTTGTTCAGTGCCAGTATGGAATTCTATAGGGCTTTCTGGTACTATGCTGTGTAGACAAGGTAAGCTGCCTGCATTTGGAACAGGGAAGTTGATGTATAAACTTTTTTTGCCCATGCTATCCAGTTCCCTGGAGTCTTTTTCAGGGGCCGGGAGGAAAGGGGCACTTTGGCCTTATCACAGGTGGCAGCCTAGACCACTCCTTCATGATCATAGTGGGAATACAGGTACTCAGAACCCTGTTTGCCCACCTAATATTTTTTCTCAATTTTCCTATCTATGCCAACAGCTGAGGCGTATGCTGACATGATTGTACAAGTGGCTTTCTTATGGGATTTATGAATGGGCACCATCAACCTCTTTGTGGGAACTAAGCCCATCATATCCATGAATTCCATCTCATCCTCATCCTCCTCTGTTTCTTCTGAGGAGATATTGAAGGTATTTACCATATGCCTTACAAAGGTATAGTGAGAGGTATAATTATCTGAAAGCCTAGGAGGAGAGCAAAATTCTTGCTCAGGGGGACCATCTGGTTCTATGGGTTCTCCTTCCTCCTCATCTTCATAGTAAATTTCAACCATCTCCTCCACAGGCATTGGAAATGGAAACAGAACCTGGGCAGGGAGCCAGGTATATTCATGAAATTCAACATAGCCTGAAATGCCTGGAGGAATTGCAATACCTTTGTCATATCCTCTAGTGAAGGCATTTTATTTGTGTCCACTAGAAGCTCCTTTCCTTCTTCAGAAGGGGGGGGCAGCGACATGTTTTTTCATCTTGGTTTTTCTTGGCAGGCACTGTCTCTGGTGTCTACTCTAAAGCTCTTTTATTTTTTTATTTTTACTGGATTCAAGGTTCCCCCTTTCGGGCACCCTGATTTCTGAACTGTCTTTTGCAGCCTTATCTTTCTTTTCTGTCCCCTTTGACAGAGTTGGTTGCTTATTGTTAGGGGTTGGACTCTCCTCTGAGCCATTAGGTGATGTTGAGGCAGACTAAGAAGCCATAATGACTTTTATTTTTTATACCATTTTCTTTTCTGTTTTTGGACAAAACTTAACATAGAGCTTACATTTGGCAAAATCATGGTCTGGACTAAGCTGGGTGGACTGTTCTGCAGGAGATCCAGACCCCTGGATTGAACTCGCAATCCACAGAACCAGATAAATACGTACTTCACCACAGAAGTCCAGTTCCGGGTCCGTGGAAATGCCATTTCTGCCATTTTGTTTACTGATGCTATGGGGATGCCATTGGCATGCTCGCTCCACATACAGGCGGATGGTGGCATCCAAGCAGGCAACAGACTGTCACATAATGAACTCATGATATATAATGGTGCTGAGTGCATTACGTGGCCCAGATAAGAGAGAAGGATGGTCAGAGGAGCAGAAGCACCTCGGCAGAGATGCCACCAGAAAAAGTTGCCAAACAAAACCAAAAAAGACCCCCACAAATATAAAACAATATATATGAAGTGAGGGAAGAGAAACTAGGAAGAGTCAGAGAAAGGAGACTTACCAGGGCTAGGTGGGGGGAGAGAAACTGATTGTCGAGGGATGGTGACGGTGGGTCGGGAGTCAGGACTTGGTGGGACTGGAGACAGGAGGAATCCAGAGGGACTGGGGTGCTAGTGTGGCCTGGGTGACTGCTGGTGGGGGATGCAAAAGGCAGGCAGTGTGGCAGTGTGACTGTATGTACATGAGCAAGGGCAGGCTGGAAAAATGTTTGACTTGTGACATTGCAGAAGATCCAGAGGAGAGAGAGAGAGAGAGAGAGAGAGAGAGAGAGAGAGAGAGAGAGCTACTGGAGACCCAAGAGAAACTTTACAGTTACAGAAAATCCCAAATGAAAGTTTTTTTTCTTTTCTTGGCTTCAGGCTGTGTAGCTGTGTACATGATCAAGGGAAGGCTGGCAAAATCTTTCACGTGTGCCATTCCAGATCCAGAGGAGAGAGGGGGGAGACTACAGGGGGCCCAAAAGAGATTTTACAGTTACAGAAAATCCCAAATGAAAGTTTTTTCTTTTCTTGGCCTCAGTCAGTGTAGCTGTGTACATGAGAAAGGGCAGGCTGGCAAAATTGTTGACTTGTGCCATTCCAGATCCAGAGGAGAGAGGAAGAGATTACTGGGGGCCTAAGAGAGATTTTACAGTTACAGAAAATCCCAAATGAAAGTTTTTTTCTTTTCTTGGCCTCAGTCAGTGTAGCAGTGTGTACATGTGAAAGGGTAGGCTGGCAAAATCTTTGACTTTTGCTATTCCTGATCCAGAGGAGAGAGGAAGAGACTGCTGGGGGTCCAAGAGAAATTTTACAGTCACATAAAATCCCACGTTTCTTTCCTGGCTTCAGTGTGGCTGTGTGTGTACAGGGCAAGGGCAGCAGCATGGTAAAATAAATGTTTGACTTGTGCTATCCAATCATGAATCACAATCACGTGTTAGCATTTATTCATGATCTCGTCCTGAGGTGAGGGAGAGAGAGAGAGAGACAGAGATAGAGAGAGAGAGAGAGAGACTGCAGGGGGGCTGACGATAATTGTAACAGTCCCAGAAATCCCAAATAAAATGAATTTTCCTGGCTTCACTGTAGCTGTATGTACAGAGCAAGGGCAGCAGGGTGTCAAAATAAATCTTTGACTTGTGAAGTCCAGAGGAGAGGAGAGAGAGAGAGAGAGAGAGAGAGAGACTGCAGGGTGGCCCATGATAAATGAAACAGTCCCAGAAATCTGAAATAATTTTTTTTTCTCCTGGCTTCAGTGTGGCTGTGTGTACAGGGCAAGAGCAGCAGGCTGGCAAAATAGATATTTAACTTGTGCCATCCATAGGGGAGAAAGAGAGATTGCAGGGGGGCCCACGAGAAACATAACAGTCCCAGAAATCCCAAATCATTTTTTTTCTGACGTCAGTGCTACTGTATGTACAGGGCATGGGCAGCAGGCTGGCAAAATAAATCTTTGACTTGTGTCATCCAATCATGATCACTTGTTAACGTTTATTCACGATTTCACGTATAAAAAAATGCTGTTTGGACAAACAACGTACAAGTTGATGCACCTGTGCTGCTGGCTGTGGGTGGTCCAGGGAATAAAATCTGACTTTGTGACTCATAGCTGCCTGTTTACACTACAACACAAGTAAAGTACAACTTCACACAAGTGTCATCATCATCATCATCATCATCACTTATTCCCCATTATTTCTCCTTATTATCATTAGTTTTATAGCATATCACGTTACATTATGTATAAGCATTAACCAACCCCAGTGTGGGACCGTGCTGCATGTGGCTATGCACCAGATGTGTCTGCATTTCCAATTCAAATTCTGAGGCACACTTGACAGTTGCTGAATTTGGTCACTTAACAGTAACTGTACTGTAGGAGTCAGTCAGGTAATCGTGGAAGGAAGTGGTGGTGGACTGCTGTGTTGTCGGTGTGCTGTGTACAGTCTCAAGTCACAACAGTAAATTTGTTCCTGGGCTGTTGGTGTGGGTGGGAGTCATCAGAAGGATATCACATTAATTAGAAGGATCTTAGTTTTTTCACAGGTTAAAATACTAATGATATAGGTATTTGCATCTGTCTCTCTCTCTCTCTCTCTTTCTCTCCCAACACACTCATGTCACAGACTTAAGCAGGATATGCCACCATTACAGGCCAGCCATGAAGGGGCTAGTAATGAGTGATTGCTTTTTTATTTAGCAGTTTTGCATTAATTTTTATACAAATAATCTATTAAATTATTTCCTTTGGGCCTCTGTGTCAAATGTGGCCGACTTTGGCCACTATTATGCATTTATTTACATTTTTTCAAATATTTGTTAAGAAATCAGAACTAATCAGAACAAATCAGAACTTCACCGCGTTCTGGTTCTTATTTAATAAGGGTCGAAAATTCACCGAGTTCTTCCAGCCCTAGTCTGGACCCAGGCACTTTAAACACAACTCATGCAGTCTGCCTTTGCCAGGAGTTGCAAACAAACCCTGCAATTTTTAAAACCTGTAGATCCTGTCTTGTGTTTGGGTCTGTCAGTCATGACAAACACTGATGACCCTAAGAAGATGACTGCAGTTCTCAATAGAAAAAATTTGGAAGTATACAATAAATAAGGAAAAATGTGGGTTTGTTCTTCAGAAATTTAAACCATAAGTAAAATACACATCAAACAGGGTTTTTCAGTTAAATCAGCCAACCTTGTCTTGGTTCCTAAAAAAAGAGGAACCAAGAGTAATGTAAAGTAAAACCATAAAGTGGTTGAAGTAAAAGTAATTTTTATTTGTTTTTAAAATGAAATATAGTGGTTGCCTGAATGTGGAAACCACGCCAAAAATAACCTTCTCCAGTTCCTGGGAACTGATGGAGGACCAGAGAAAAGTGAAACTTTATACAAAAAACAACAGCCTAACACAGAGTAATAAAAAGTTAATCAAACACAGTTAAACACTTTAAATAATAAAATAAGAAACTGTACATGGATTAGAAGTGAAGAGAAGACTTCGAGGCAACTGCTTTCCTCAGGCAGAGAAAATAAATCTGATGTTAGAGTGCAAGGGTGAGTGTGACCACACAGCAGAGTTTGAATTTCATTCTAAGTTCCACAATATGCATAACATTCTAAAAGCTCCAGGGCAGCTCATTCCAGGTGAGTGATTGCATTTATTAAGCATAAGTGAGGGATTCCTGGGGTTTGAAGGACTTGTTTTATTGATAGGGGAAATGTTGGTCTTTACATTAAGCTAAATCCCTGACTCCTACAATAAGTGCCAGCTTCCACCTGGATAGCCCATAGAGATTGTCAGAAGGGGCCTCAGTTTAACGCCTTATTAGAAGGATGGCACCTCAACAGTGTGGTACCTCCCTAGTGCTGCAGTAATGTGCCAGTATTGGATAATTTTCCTGATTCCTGGTTTTGGACTAGAACCCATTACCTTCCCATCTTATGTCCTCACAGGAGAGCATGCAACCTGATCTACTGACATTGCACTGACTCTGGAACAGGATTAGACTCATATTCTACTTAGCAGAAGTTGTTGCGTCCCATTTTGTTTCAACTGTCTTTTGAAATGGATTGGGATGCTACTGCTGAAATAACTAGGTTAACAGTGAATTTAAAGACAAACAGAAAAGGATACACACTTTTCTGAAAAGGATACACATTTTTCTTGGTATCTGCCCAATTACACTAAACAGAAGTTGATGTGTCTTAATGTTGAAAAGAAATCTCATAGAAATTAGTACCTTATTCAAGTAACAGTATGTATCCCATGCAAAGCAAACATAATGGGCCCGATTCTGAAACAGTGTGCGGCTGCCGCAAGGAACTTACGGCAGGGTGGTTGACATAATTTGTGACTTGAGGCAAACATTGCGGCAAGCATGATTCTGAAAGGAGCTTTCTGAGAAAGCCCTGCCGCCAAGTCTGGAGTGAATTAGATCACTTTTCCCTGGTCTACATTTATGTCCATGGGGAACCCACTTTTACGGGAATTGCACCAAACCTTTGGTGCAAGCTGCTGTAAAGTGGGGAAAATGTCTCAAATTCTCCACCCCTTTAAGAATTGGACCACCCTGCATCTGAGGGGCTTTGGCACATCTATGACCCCCTTTGTGTCGGATGCAAAGCTTAAAGCAAGCCTTGCATCCCCCTTCTGGAATCAGACCACATGTATCAAAATAACAAGTACATTTTTTTATGATCACCTGAGAGAGTCTGTAAATGCAAAGACTAAAAAGTCTGAAAACCTCTTTGAGGACAAATTAGAGTCATCCTCAAGTACTTAGTCAGTCCCAAGCTTGGAGAATAATCCCAAGCCATTTGAACTGGTTATGAAAGCCCCCTGAAGTATACATGCCCTATCCAACATAGCATCTGGTTATTTGCTCAGAAATGGACTGAGATGAAAGCCCTACTAATTAACTGTCTGTGTTGCTTACCTGTGTGGATAGTAATTAAAAAGTAGTGGAAGCCTCTTGGAAAACTTTTAGAAACAGACACAACTACATTCATTTTTCATGGTTTTGCACAGCTTATTTGGTTGTTGTTCTTTCTTACTAAGACTAATTGCATGTAAACATTACTTTGGTCCCTTAGACTTCATCAGCTGTAGCTGCTTATTCTCCACCTGATGGGGTAGTGCTACCACTTGCCATTCAGATAAGCCTCAGAGTCATTCCTACCACAAGCCTACAGTGTCTGATGCAGATCAGCATGACAGGGTTCTAGTATCTGTCTTGGATGCCTCAGGGATGGAGGGCATCTCCTTCTGTTGAACAACTGCTCTCTGGTGGCCCAAGGAGAGGGTATGTTATGCAAGAAATAATACATGGTCCCTCTGGAGTGACCATATATTGTTTCACATCCACTCCCCTGGTGAGTGATGTGGAGGCATCATATACTCAGAGTAGGGCTGGTGGGGAATTCTGATGGTAACATGGAGCTCACTCACTCTTCTGGCAGCCATGGTTGGTGTTCTACTGGG
This sequence comes from Neoceratodus forsteri, assembly GCA_016271365.2. Classification (NCBI taxonomy): domain Eukaryota; kingdom Metazoa; phylum Chordata; order Ceratodontiformes; family Ceratodontidae; genus Neoceratodus; species Neoceratodus forsteri. The sequence goes on from CM028137.1 coordinate 520,619,187, forward strand.
TCATGCTGCAGGACCACACTCTTAGAAGGAAAAAGAAGCTGGGCTTAATGGAATAAAAGCTACATCTACAGCTCAGGCAGATGAAGCCACCCTGATCTTCACTCTACATTAGGGCCCTCCTGACTCCACCTTCTCCTCACTGGCTCCTCCTCCTGGACCATGACTGTCGAGTGACATCCTCCTCATGGCTTGAGGAACCAGAAGGTCTTGCCCACAAGAGACAATCTGTGGGTTAAGGTCATGACTCTGAAGAGGATATTGATCAGAGGCTGGTTGGTGGGTTGGGCACTTGGAGGACTCCTATAGCTGGCAGAAAGGCTTGAAAAGGTAGAAGGAGGACCTGGCAACTGGCATGGAGAAATGGGGCAAAAATGGAAGTAACAAAAAAAAATGTTGCAGCTCACAGTAATTTGAAATGAAAGTTACCCACCAACTTTTGCACACATTGGGGTCTATGCATGAATGTTTTGATTGCCTATGTGCTGTATATCCACGACACATGTGCAGCCATAAGTCAGAATACCACATACTGTGGGTCCAGTGGACCCCCAGCAGCATTCAAGGAAGGGGAGTGCACCCCATCCACACTCAGCCTCCCATCCATCATGCAGCTATGCATGCAGCCAGTCCATGGGTATATCTGGGGGTGGGCCCATACTTTGGGCCATTCACAAAGGTGCAGAGTGCCAGGCAAGGTAGGTGCATGATATAGCAGCAGAGACCCTGCTGTATCATTTGCATGATCCCCCCACAGAGTACCCCTGCATGCTGCAGGATGACAGAGACCCCACCTATCATGCTGCCCCACCCTCTTGATGGACAGGGAGGACTGGGGACAGCCTTTTGGGCACTCACCCAGAAACATTTAAAATTGCTGTGCTGTGCCTTCCTGGAATTCCCTGCCCATGTAGAGTAGGGGATCCAGTTTGGGACCCAGGACAGGCTTTTGTTAGGATGCCTAACTGTGTCCTCCAATCAACCTCTATGCAGCTGCATGCCCTGTGGTGTGCTCGATAGTATATACTGCACATCATGCACCTGTCCACAGGTGCAGAGCTACATGAGCTGGCTATGCACAAACCGCACTCAATAGTGCATAGTATGCATTTTGCTTAATTGCATCAACAATGTGGTGCAAGTCCTGGGGGGTAGTTTTGACCCCTGCCCCCCACCAAGTTTCTCACTGTTTTTCTAGAGGAGTCAATTGCTCTTTAATGTTTCTTTAGAGTATACAGAATTTTGGTGAATAGGCCAAAACATTTTTTTTTCATTCTTTTTTTCTGTGCCTCCTACCACTGCCCCTGCTGTTTCCTCACAGCCCCATCACTGACCTTTTTATGGACAACCTGTTATCCACCATTTACCCAGAACCACACATGGTGGTGGGTGGCCAGCCATGTTGGTTGTATGTGGGCCTGTGGAGGGTGCTATATCAGAATGGAGCATTTATCTCTCGTATTGCTCCCCATGGTGCCCATATACAATAATGTGCACATATGTGCACAGTGACACTCAAGAACGCATGGCATCTGTCAGCAGTCCTTTCCGTGCATTATACACTTGCTTGTGCTACTGGCAGTCAAGCAGGGAGAAGCAATATTCCCCCCACCCTGAGGGAGCAGAAATAGCCCTAGTTCTTGAACCTGAGACACTGGTGTCAGAGAGGTAGTGCTACCACTACACCAGTGGAACAGCTGCAAGCCAAAAAAATATTTTGCTTTTACTTTCTAATTTTCTTTGGTTTTTTTCCTAAGGCCTATGTTGTACAAAGATAGGCCTGAACATGTTTATTTTATAATAGATATTCTTACATTGAGTATACTATAGATTGCATTCGTTTAGACTAAGTGAAATATTGCATACTAACACTGTGGACTTATCAACAGTAAGATTGTGTCAGGTAATTTTTTTGTTTGTTTTTAAAACAAAATTTAATTCTTCTTATTTTATTTTGTAATGCACAAGGGTCACAATACTCAAAACTTTGTCCAGGGCAAAATTTGCACTGCCCAGCAGGCAAATGTAGCCCACAGCCAATAGCACACAATATTCAAAGGAATAGCCCAGGGGTAAACACTACTGAGTATAGTGGGCAAATGAAGGTGGGCAAACATGTCTGTGAGTGCAATGCAATGACAGCCCAGTAAAGAAGACAGCCCTGAATATAGCAACTGCACAGTGCAAACAGGCAACAGCAGCCCAGTATGCACAGAGGTGGAGTCAGGCACAGGTGAACTATGTGGCCACTGAGGGCACTAGCAAAAAAGTGGTCCATAACAACTGCAACCAACAGTGCAGACAAAATACTGTAGAGCCGTGCTTAGGGTTGGACATGTTTACCCAGGGTAAACACATTTGGCCGGGGCACAATTTTGTCATGTTCAAAATGAATATGCAAATGAGCCTACTTAGGCATTCTGAGGGCAAACAGCCACATTAGCATGTCATTATGACCTGATTTGCATGCATTTCTATGTGCAGATTACCTGGGCTATTTCAGGGTGCACAGAGCACCACCTGTATGTCAGACTGGAACTACAAGTTAGTAGCTGCAGGCTGGGTTTGTACATAGCAGCACAGACTTTTGTGCCTCTGGGCACAAGCAGCACAGGCATGGCTGGTTGTGCTGCATGCCATAAACATATTGTTGTTCTGCTACAGTGTGTATCTTGGGACAGACATAAGGCAATTCTGGTGAGGGGTAGGAAGAAGTGGGCTGTTGGTTAACTAGGATCTGTTGCTTATCCAATAGGCAGGGAAATGGGTAGAGTGGGTGGGTGGGTCAAGCAGTCCTTATCTGCTGTCAAAGTCTATGTCTATGTTTCTATTGTATGTTGTAGTACCATGGGTAGCCAGTATTGCAAGGGACACATCAATGCATACTGTGTGTCAGGTAACAGTGAATGCTGTTATCCACACATAGACAGGCTCAGCTGGCAGCTGTGTACTAACAGTGGATAACACTGTCACACTGTCCTGTGACCGATATATGCTGTGCCAATGGCATGGGATTCTCACAGTACCACACACACATGGCTGGCCATGTGTTATGGAGTGCATGTACAGGTGTGCGGTATGTGTCCAGGGAGTGGAGGGCAGACACATACCGTCATACAGGCCCAATGATGTCAGGGGCATTCCTGCCACTGGAACATGTGTACTGTGTGGATGATCCCAGCTGTGGCACCACCTACTATGTGATGCATCCTGAGCACCTGTACGCCCTCCCCTCACCACCCTCCCTCACCTCAACACACTCTTTCCTCAGAGTGCAGCATGTGTGTGCTGTATTGTGTTGGTGTACCCACTATGGAGTGATTGGGGCTGTGTGCTGCATGTACTCACTGACAGGATGTCCACTGGGTACTAGTCCACCCTCAACTGCCTGGCAAAGTTGGGAATGGTGCCAGATGAAGGTGTCGTGTGCATTGCAAGGATACCATGCTTGGACTCATGGCTGGTACCATCGGTTTGCAGCAGATCTCTTCCTTGGCATAAGGAGTGGCCCTGGGTGGCCTTCCTCCCTCTCTTCCTACTCATTGACTGTAGTCATCAGGTACACCATGATGCTGTTGTTGCACATAGCCTTGTTGCCTGTTGCTGCTGCATCCACGCCCCCATCCTTGTTTTGTCAAGAGTTAAGACAACCTTTTTCTGGGCAGTAACTTGCGCCATGCTACATGTAGCACAAACACACTTTGCTTGGTGCTAATGTGCTGAATATATCATAGCACCTGTATTCATGTACATGCCTTCTCTCTTTGTCCAGTGCATACATTATCATTTTGCGCAAAGCTATTCCAGTTTGCCAATACTAATCAGGCTTTTGAATATAGCACAAGCCCACAAACAGCGCACAAAGCACATGCAATCTGTTTGCCCACCAGGCAAAGTTTTGAATACTGGCCTGAACATGTATTTGAATTGCCCTATTTACCAGTTTTATTGTAATGGTTTAAAACCATGATAAGATTCAATAACAATCTATGTGTAACTTGTTAATTTCATAGAGATGTTGTTTGAACTCATCTGGTGGATATACTGTTCTACAGAATGTGTTATTTGCAATTGCAGTGTAGGTATGTAATACCTGTGGTCTCGAATACACTGCCATTGATCTTCACACAAATGAAAGCCAAGATAAGCTTTTTAGTGCTGTGAAGCATCCTATGTATTTCATTGTTCTCATTTAAAGAGTGAGCAATTTTTTACTTCAGCATGTACTTTCATAAATAAGATGTTTCGGCAATTACAATTTACTAGAGCATTCATTTTCATTGTTCCTTTCCAATGTTTACAGCACATCTTGGCAGTCTAAGATTTCTGCACAAAAACATTTGCCTTTCCCCTGTTAACCTCACAGTGCATTTGTTTATTTCATCAACACAAACATTCATGCTAACATATGAATTTACCAGCAGATAAAGGACCTATGGTATATTGAGTCTGCTCAAGTGTGCAGCTAGCAACCCTTCTACTGAAGCTGCCCCTCCTCCTCCCCTCCCTCTTACCCTATCCATCCCCTTTAGAAGCACTGTTCTACAGGATACCACTTCTGCAGGCAACGCGTTCCACCCGGACACCACTCTCTCCATAAAAAAGTGTCTTCTCATTTCCCTCCTGAACCTTTCTCCCTCCAATCTGAGATTGTAACCTTCAGTGTCCCTATCCCCTTTAACTTGAATAGTACCTCCATGCCTTTCTTGTTTATTCCCTTCATGTACAGTACTTGTAGGTTTCAATCATATCCCACCCTCCCCCGTCTCTCCTCTCCTTCAGTGAGTACATGTTCAGCTCCCTCAGCCTGCTCATGTAGGGTATGTCCCCTAGTCCCTGGATCATCTTTGTTGCCCTGCGCTGCACCCCCTCCAGTAACTTAATGTCCCTCTTCAGGTATGGGCACCAGTACTGCACGCAGTACTCCAGGTGTGGCCTAACCAGTGACCTATTCAATGGCAGGATCACCTCCCTTCTCCTTGAAGATATACCCCCGGCAATACAAGCCAGCATTTTGTTGGCCTTTGCAGCTGCTTTCCTGCATTGTGCTGAATTGTTCACTGAGCCCATTATAATCACCCCCAGATCCTTCTCTTCCTCCTCTGTCATGGCTAGCTGACCCCCCCCCCCAAGCTGGTAGGTCCTTCTTGTTTTTTGTTGCCCCGAAATGTAGCACCTTGCACTTTTTGGCATTGAACCCCAACTGCCAGGTGTCTAACCAGGTCTCCAATTTTGACAGATCATCCTGCAACCCATGCCACCCTCCAAGGTCATTCAATTCTGCTCCCTTCTTGGTGTCATCTGCAAACAAACTGATCTTGCTCTTGATGCCCATTGAGATGTCTGATATGAACAACCCAAACAACACTGGTCCCAGCACTGAGCCCTGCGGTACTCTGCTTGTCACTGCCCTCAGAGATGATAGCTCCCCTCCCACCACCACCCTCTGCTGCCTTCCCTGTAACCAGTTTACTACCCATCCCACCATTTTCACCCCTGCACCTGTACCTGCCAGCTTACTACCCAGCCTCCCATGCGGCACCAAGTCGAATGCCTTACTGAAGTCCAGAAACAGGACATCCACTGCATGGCCTTTGTCCAACTGTCTAGTTACCCAGTCCTAGTAATCCACCAAGTTGGTCTGACAGGATGTGCCCTTGTCAAACCCATGTTGCCTAATGTCCTGCAGCCCACTGGTCTCCAGAAGGGACACCAGCCTCTCCTTCAGGATTGTCTCCATCAGTATTCCCCCAATGGATGTGAGGCTTACCAGCATGTAGTTTCCCGGTTCGTCTTTGGGACTGCTCTTATGGAAGGGTACCATGTGTACAATGTGCTCACCATGACTACAGACTGTGATGTCACACATAGCAAATCATGTGGTTAGCAGGGGAGAGTCAGATACACTTTGAAAGACTCAGCGATATAAGTACTGCATTATCTACAATACTTAGCAGACCAACAACAAAGAAAAGTAAAAACAAATTACAAATAATTAAAAAACAATAAAGTTCAACAATAATTGGTGTAAATCTAGTGTTTTTAAGCTTTTTGTTATAGTAGAGAGTTGCTCTTTATGTCATATACACGCCAGCAAAGAAGTCCAAGCTGATGCTTAACATGACCAAACAGTTAAGAGTATCCTAAAACCAAAAAAAACAAAGGGAACACTTGGAGTGACATATCAATGAGGCAGTTTGAAGGAAGAGTGGTACATGGGATCTGTAACAGGATGCAAGGAGGGAAGATCCCAGAGGATCCCATGTTCAACAAATCCTGCAAGCTGCCTCTTCAGTATGCTCACTCTGAGTGGAAATGTCTTTTGCTTTGGGGTTTTCACATGGTATCTGGCTGAGACAATGATGACTGCAGTACAGTGAGATGCCCATTAGGATGAAAAGTGTCTGTATTTTTCATACTCAGTTTTTATTGGATAAGATGCACAAGTCTGTTTAAAAGGCACTGGGGAGCATTTTTGAAGCTGGAACAAAACACCGGGCAAAGTCCCCTACCAGGAGAAAAGTTGCCTGACATGCACAAAATGGTATAATGGAACAGGTGCAAAGCTAAGTTTGCACATGCCAAGTCTGCTTCATTATTCTGCCATTGGAAGTGCAGGCAATGAAGGACCAAAGTGATCCAAAGCCATCTGTAGGCTTAGGATGGAGGAACTGCTGCTGCAAAGTTTTATGCAGGTTTACAGTCACAGCAGCAAAAAAGTGTTTTGCAGAGGGCAAAGCTGCTTGCTCCTGAGATACACAGCCCCATAATGGAACCGTGATATGCAGATGACCACTTTCCCAATGGATGGGGCAAGGAGGGCATTTGCTTGTAACTATAATCTCATTAAAATATTAGGAACAAATATTTGCTCCTCCAAACCAGTGCTGGCCAACTGCTCTACACTGCAGCCTGTGGCTGGCAGTGGTACTGTTCCAACAAAGGACACAGAACAAAGTACACAGCAAAGTCCATCTCAATATTCCCTCATTACGAGGGTCATCACTCTTTGGCTCCCATAAAAGTGCTCCATCTCACATCTGCCCCACATGAGAAAGTTTCTGCTCACGTGAAGTAGGTGCTGTCAATGCAGAAGACATGTATAGTAGATCATAATAAAATGCCAAGGTAAAGCTGAACTGTGCACAGCATAGATTTGGCAGGGTAGCAAACTGGGCAGCTCCTCGAGGAACACTCACAGAGAAAACACTCTGGATAACAATGCAAATGAAATAAAAACTGCTTCACTTTCAAATACAACAAACAAAAAAAAATAAAGAGCTTGCATTCAGCTTTTCAAAATGGTTCTTGCAGTCCAGTCTCTGTCTTTTTCAAAACCAAAAACAAACGTGTTTGTTTTTGCCTTATTTACCATTCCCCATTTATTGGGCTGAGGTATTATGTGTTAACACTCCCCCCTCCAACATCCCCTCCTCCTAAGGGACAGCCAGCATTTAGAGAATGCAGAGCACTGAGATCTTAATGAAGCCAACTTGAAAGCAACAGGGGTTTGGTTCAAAGCCCCTCCCAGCTCCTGCCAAAACCTGTGTTGCTGCAGTACTATGATGGGGTTGGCAGATGCATGAAGTGTGACAGATGTACATTCAATCACAGTGGTGCTAGGTAGAAAGACAATATCAGCTTGTTTCAGCTTTTCTGTGTCCTTTCTTCTGCTCTGCACTCAGTGCCCTGTTAAAAGGTGTTTTTTACACTCCTTATCATACCTCTCAACCTTTTGTCGCTGAAATAAGGGACATGGGCACTCAAAATGAGGGACAATGAGGGACACTGACTCTCATAATGGGGGACAAATCCTCAAACGTGGAGATACAAACTCAGAACACTGTGGAAACCACTACCTTTATTTGCACAAAGTTTATCTTTTATTTAGCATCTTAGAATATTATTAATTTCTGCTTTGAAGTCTGAATTTACAGCACATTCTCTCTGTGTGCAACACCTTTTCCATGAGGGACGAATGAGGAGCAGGCCAATTTTGAAGGTTAAAATTAGGAATGTCCCTCGTAATGAGGGACACTTGAGAGGTATGCTCCTTATACTGTATTGCCTGTGGTGACAGGCACTTTGCACATTCAAACATGTTTAAAGTTGGACCAGCATAACATTCTGTGGTGATTTGCATATGCAGCCCATGATGCTTTGCATTGTGGGGGCATGTGTGATTTTGTATGTTTCCATTATGTGCTTGCAAGTAATATGCATGACTCCACCCCTTGCTTTCCAGTGGAAACTATTGCCTTTGCACAAGAGTACAAATGGTATGACATGCCTTCCATTATGGCCCTGTGGTCATAAAGTCACAGTGGTGTCTGCACTGCACCATTAAGTTTCCCGATGCCTCATCTAATAAAGCCCTGTAAGCCTGACTTGCACAAGTATTTGCATACCCATGGGCCATGACATTTGAATGGTCTGTGAGTCGCAAAAATGAACTGTGACCCTAAAAAATGACAGCAAGTGGGTATCAGGCAGATAGTGAGGGGGGGCCCACATTTGAAATTTGGAAATAGCCTTCAAAAAGATGAGCATGAGCACAAAAACAGCAGCACAAAAGCAATGCTAATAAGTGGTGGGGACATGAATACCTGACACAGTCACATATTAAAAACAAATTGTGAGCATGACCATAAAGTGCTGTAAAACAGGTAAGTCATGCACAAGTTAGATTTTGCACTACCCAATACCAGCAATTAATAGCGCAAATTAAATTTTGCACTCTAACAACATTCATATCTTTAAGCACCAATGGACAAAGGCAAGAAAAGTTTTAATTCCCAAACTAACCATTAATCAACTTTTTTTTTTTGTTGTTGACTGTATTTCCCTCCAACCACGGTCAACAGGGGCCTCTGTCAGGCATTCTGCTTGTTCCTGCCCTGCCTGAAGTCCTCCAACCTGAGCCTCCTCTCTCCTCCCCTCAGCCCACAGCTGGCATCTCTGGCTTAACCCCTCCAGGGTGGGGCCACCCCTCCTCACTGTGCAGTCTTGCAGACATAGACTCCAGCCATGGGTGAGGGCTTTGGGTGGAGGAACCTGGAAGGTCAGGCAGGATGGACCCAGCCGTGGGCATGGGGGCAGGTGCCATCACCTACCCCGCAGGCTGGGCATTTCTATTATTCTGGTGTTCACTCTGCCACACTGGCGGAGCGCACATCCTGACACAAATGGTGCATGGTGACCCTGCCCTTGATTCAGCCACACTGAGTGCATGCTGCCCTATGTGCTGCAGTGCCCCCCAGTCTCCATCAGGAGCTGTTGGCATGCCGGGAAATCCCCAACCTTCCCCCTGGGGAGGAGAGTAGCCCAGCGGGAACTCAATCCTCGTCCCACCCCTGCCGACCCCAGGTGCCCAAGCTCACTCCCGAACTCGGGTCGCCGGCATAGTGCGACCATTAATCAACTTGTAGGTGGCTGTTGTAAGTGTTGTAGATGGTGACCCAAACCTGTTCTTTCATCCTCTCTATCTGACTGCAGCCTGCCAAGGTTACAGTTGTCTTGAAAAGGTGCTAGTGCAACATGAACCATTGACTTTGTGTGTATTGGGGTGCTACTGAGCTTTTACTTAATAAATTATTTAATAAACATTCCCTAGAGTTGGGAATTCATGTTGCCTAGGATGAGTAGCCGAGCTTTTTGCTTTTTGGATTCATCTGCTTTATTCACTTGGCTCCATCCGTGTGTTTTCTAGAGCCACCACTCTTTGTTTTTGTGCTAAGGTTACAGTTGTGTTTGATGACATGACAAACTGATGAGATGGCCATCCAATACTTTATTAAAGGACATGTTTCTTTCTATAGAATCTCTGTGTGATGATGTTTAAGGAGATGGGAGTGCAGAAGGTGATGATTCTACAGTATGCTTTCTAGTAAACCTGAATATAACCCTGTCTCCCCAGCTCATATGCTGCAAAAGTGAAAAAGCTTTTTCTCTTGAAACTTAACGGTCATTAGTTGTGATAAATATGCTGCTATTGTTTTCATGTTTTTATGACTTTTCTCTGTTCTGGAGAAAATAAAACACGTATGTTTATCATAAGATCATTTATGATTTATGTATACATACATTTGCATTGTAATATACAGTAATTGTAGCATGGAATGAGTGAGAGTTGCAGTTTTAACAGTAGATAAAAATTCTTTGTCTGGTTTCAAACAACTGCCAATTGCACAGGCACAGCTACTTTTTGAGTTTTGTTCTATAATAATTTATGATAAATCATCTTTGTTAAATATCAAATAAGAGTAGGGATTATTAATTGCATTTCATTGCCCCTTTAGAGTAATCATTTGTATCTTTCTCCCTCAGATGAGGACACAGTTTTGACTAATACGCTACATGATAAATTCAATAGTTGTGAATGTTCTTCTTTGGCAAGAAATGACTGTTTTGTATAATTATATAACAAATTATGTACATGTATTTTTCATTTAAACCAATAAAATACATATTAAAAAAATCAATGGCCATCTCATTCATCGTTTAAGGGTCATTGACGATATCATACATTAAGAGTAAATTCCCTCTCAGATGTCTAGTTTCTAATGGCATTAAAATTAGCCCCTTTAGTCTTTCCTAACACGGCATATTCCTATGGCCAGTGATTTGTTTAGTAATTTTTCTTTTAACCCTTTCAAGCTAGTTGATATCACCTTTTTTATAAGGGCACCACAGCTGTGAAGAGTAATGCAAATGTGGGCAGATAGAAGCTCTATAAAGCACAATGATCACAGTGTGCTCCCTAGATCTAATGTTCCTACTGTATGTATAGCACATGTGATTTTATTGGCTCTTACTATGGATTCATTTGTATGTTTAGAACAGCCCAAATCATTACAGAAAGTGACCCCTAAGTTTCTTTTATTCATAGTAACTGAGAGTGCATTCTTGCTCAGGAAATGAGTGATATTTAACTCCTAAATGCATCACCCTACACTTTTTGTGGTTGAAACACATCACCAAAACAGAAGCCCAGTTGGAAATACAATCAAGATCAGCTTGTAAGCTAGTTGCTTGTGTTATGGTTACACAAGTGCCACCTGCAAGTCAAAAGCATGTCCTTAGTGCAGTGGTTGCAGAGAAGTAAGGGACTAAAATGGGAACATTCTGTAATAGACAAAATAACAGCAGATGCACTCAGCGACAGTACCGGTGTTCCCTTCCAAACAGAAGACCGTGTTATTTACAAGCTGCACATGCATTCCCTCCTCAAAACAGAGAAGAAGTGAAGACCCCAACTACACACCTGAATTGTGTTTTCAGGTAGGAAAGAATGCAGCTTTACATGGAGGGGATGAATGCAGTTCTGTTACAGTGGTAAACACGAGAGAACAATAAATGAAAGCACAATACGTAAATTAAAGTTTTGACTACTTAGAGATTAAAAAGTGTGTCTGGTCCCACACTACTCTCTCCCTATGTCCCTACCAAGCCTCGAGGATGACCAACCTTATTACTAGAGGAGCTTCAAGTGGAACCTAAATATAAAAAAACATAAAACCTTTCTGCTCAGAGGATGCCATGGTAAATGCTTGCATGGTTGCCACAGTGGTCATGGGTGCACAGTCACAAACGTTTGTCAGAGTTTGGGGAACACCTTATATTCACACACCAGTGGGCTTGACAGTTCTTAAACAGACTCAGCTTTGTAAAATGTATGGGTACAAAGGCTGGAAGAAAGACTTCTCATGACTTTGAGCAGTAAAAAGAAAACTTTCTGCAATGCATAAGCCATGCTGCTATGCAAGAGCTTGTACCTGCCCAGAAAATGATTAACATCAATGAGACCAGTGCCAGCCTAGTCCATTGCTCCCACTGGACCATGCAGGAGGTGTGAGTAAGACAAGTGGAAGTTGCTCGTCTTGGTGATAAATGGCAGGTATCACTAATTCAGTGATGTACACTGGCTGGAGATTACTTGCTCCCCCCAGGCAATATGCAAGTGGAAGACAACATCAAGCCAGCTGAACTTCGCCTTCTCCATAGACTAGCATGTCATTCAGTCTAAAAAGCATTGGGCTTATCAAGATACCATGTTCTCATACATTGATTCTGTACTATAGCCCTACATTAATTTCAGTTGCAGGAAATATTACCTCCCAAAAGAACAGTGTTCAGTTTTGATATTGGATTTACACAGAGAAACACAGAAACATAGAAGTTGTCGGTAGATAAGGACCTCTTGGCCCACCTAGTCTGCCCTATTTTCCCTATGTACAGTGCCACCACAAACTCTACTCAGTCTCTGGTTGCACCCCCACCTTACTTCTAAGATCCCCTTGTGTCTATCTCATGCATTCTTGAATCCTGTAACTATTGTAGCCCCCACCACCTCCTACACTGGGAGGCTGTTCCAAGCATCCACCACCCTTTTCATGAAGAAATACTTTCTCACAATTTCCTCTCAGCATCCCCCTCCAGCTTTTTAGTGTGACTTCTTGTTCTCGAGCATCTCTTTCTCTAGAAAATGCTCCCTTCCTGTACCTTGTTTATACCTGTGAGGTATTTGAATGTTTCTATTATATCCCCCCTTTCCCTCCTTTCTTCTATGGAGTACACATTTAATTCCATGCGCTGTTCTTCATAGGGATTCTGATGCAGGCCCTGCACCATTTTGGCTGCCCTGCTTTGTACAGACTCTACCTTGTCTATGTCCTTTTTGAGGTGGTGCATCCAGAACTGGACACAGTACTTGAGATGGGTCTCACTATTGATCTATATAGGGGTATTATTACCTCCTTCTGTCTGCTGGTGATACCCCTGCCTATGCATCTGAGCATCCCGATAGCCTTTTTGACTGCCCTGTCACACTGTTTTGTTGCCTTCAGGCCATCAGATATCTTTCCTGTTTTATGAGTGCTAGTACTGCTTCTCCCAGTTGATATGTTGCCCCCTGGGTTTCTGTTCCCCAAGAGCTTTTTTGCATTGAAGCCCAGCTGCCAAACCCCTGACTCTTCTTCCAGCTTTTCTAGATCTTCTCTCATTCTTTCCAACCCCCCCCCCAAGTGTGTCCACTCTGTTGCACATTTTTGTGTAATCTGTGAATAGGCATACCTTCCCTTCCAGTCCTTCTGTAATGTTGCTTATAAAGATATTGAAGAGGACTGGGCCTAGTACTGACCCTTGTGGCACCCCACTGGTCACTTTGCCCTGTCCAGCGTGGATGCCATTTACCACCACCCTGTGACTCCTGTTGTCCAGCTAGCTCTTTACCCATCTTACTATTTTAGAACCCACTTTCAGGCATCTCAGATTGCACAATAGTCTACTATGTGGAATGATGCTGAAGGCCGTACTGAAGTCCAGGTAGGCTATGTCAACCACTTCTCCCTGATCCACTTCCGTGGTTACCCAGTCAAAGAACTTGATCAAGTTTGTCTGGCAAGACCCCGAACCCATGTTGCCTCAGATCCTGAAGACCACTGATAACCAGATATTTCCCAATGCTTTCCTTCAGTAATGATTCCATTACTTTGCTCACTACCAAAGTCAGACTGGCAGGCCTGTAATTCCTAGCCTCCTCTCAGTTTCCATTTTTGTGGAGTGGGACTACATCTGCCCTCCTCCAGTCTCCTAGGACTGCTCCTGTTTGTAGTGACAGGTTGAACAGGCCTGTCAGAGGTGCAGCCAACTCCTCCTTGAGCTCTCTCAGTACCTTGTGGTGCACCCCGTCTAGTCCCATTGCCTTGTCTACTTTTAACCATGACAGTTCCCTTTGGAGCACACACAACACCAGCAGTGCTAGAAAAGCTTGAGCAATCAGTCATTATTCCTGGGTTTATCCCAGCATCATGCACTGATCTGTTGCAGCCACTGGATGTGTCCATTAACAAACCATTTGAAGACCATCCAAAGTCCTGCTTTACTAGGTGGTATACCAAGAAAATGATATCACAGATAAATGCAGTGTACCCTCAGCTAGCATTAATATGGATCTGCGCATGAGTACTATAAAATCAAAATACACTGAATGGCTAGTTAAGGTGTTTCAGTGACTGAGTGAGCACATACAGGATTGTCTATAAAGTTTTGTACAAGCCGTGATTATTGAAGCACACTCAGTGTTAAAGCAGTATACCACTGTTTCAAACAATTCATTTTAAAAAATACACATACTGTACACTTCCTTAATTTTATTGTTTATTTTGCAGGAAACATTAAAATGAGCAGCCAAAGTCTCTTAATCTGAAAACAAATAGCAAAAGTACTGCAGATTGAGAATGATCCCCTCAGCAGTGTTGAGAATAGACCCCGAACATGCCCACTATGCCCATTACACAATCAACTTGATGTTTTTTTTTAATTTACATTTTATAGTCCATTCTTATATCAGTAGTCCCCTTCCTTTGTGACATCCAGCTCCATCATGCACCATCCTTGGGGCATCCCACTACTTATTAATGTCTTGGGTGAGTGGATCCTGGTAGGCTGCATGGCGCCTGTGAGGTTGGTGGGATCCTCCTGCATGTGGGTATTCTGTGTTCTTCTCCCTTTCCCCAGCTTAGCCAGTCTGTGTACAATGATGCACATGCGCAGCATGAAGACACTGTTCACCTCAGTGCCTGCATCCAGCCAATGAATGTGAGTGGCTGCTTGGTGTTTCCACCTAGCCTCCAGTGGGTGGCAGCCAAGCCGTGGGATGCATATTCCCCCCTCCCTGAAGGAGGAGAGCAGTCACTGGATGCTTGATCTTCCTTTCCCTGACCAGCCCCTGAGTTACCCTTGTCCATTTACAAACCTGGGTCACTGGCATGGTGGGAGGTGTGGTGTCCTGTGCCTCAACACTTTGCACCACTGGGCTGGCTTTCAACTTGATTTTTTTTTATTGGCTGTGTCCCATTTTTTCTCCTGATCCCTCATGCCATGGATGTGTGCATGCATGTGGAGGCACATGCATGCCATGCCTTGGGGTGCCCTCCTGCTATGCTGCTGCCCCCTCCTGCCTATGCTACTTACCAGGCCTCCACTCGGTGGGAGCTGAACTATGGGGCAGAGATTACGACCACCCTGGAAGAGGAGAGCTGCCTTCTGGCTGCTCAATCCTACTCCCTTCTCCCCACCCTCCATGCCAGCTCTCTGATGACCTGAGGTCGTTCCTGAACCCAAGGCACTGGTGTAGCATGAGGTAAGGCATCCAGCACCTCAGCCCTCAGTTCCACCAGGCCGGCCTCAACTTTATTTTTTTAACAGCTTTCTTATGTTTTTCATTTAATAAGATTTGCTTCAAAATATGTTTGCAAGTATTTTTTCGCACTCACAAAATGCGTAGAATATGTGTAGTAAGCAAGTCTATTGTTCGACTTTAAAAGTAGTCATTCCAATGGCACATACAAATATTACAAAATACACATTTTTAAAATATTCAGAATGAAAGATGTTAAGAAGCTGTTCCAGATTATTCCTTATACTGTATCAATAAATATTCTATAGAATTAAAACTCTATATGGCAAACTGAAATATTAAAAAAATAAAAATAGGTTGATAGTAAAACCCAGAACAGGTATGTTCTCTTGTTCTGTGTAAGCAGAGAAATTCTACTCGGTTTGTGCACCATGCATAAGGGCTTACACTATAGAGTGCATATTCAGATGGATGCCCCCGATCTGCGCGTTTAACCACTAGAAGTGCCGTTGCATGCTACTCAAGAAGATTTCATTTGTGATGCTTGAGGAGATTTCTTTGTGAGAGCAAGAGGCAGGACGTGCTGCTGCATGCTACTTGACTGGGGTGTCGAGGTAGCAGGAAAACTACAATGCCTTTTCTTAGACAATAACAGTTATGCCACTGTTGCCTGTGTCTAGAGTGTAGAGTTCTTTCCAGACAATCTTGTGTAGTTGTTTGCTAGTAGCTACATCTCACCTGCCACTGTTTTCTACTCAGGGTGCTCGGAGTACTAGGTGGAGCAGCCCCCCACCCCCGGGCACAACACAGGGAGCTCCGCGGGGAAGCCAACTGCAGGAGAGAAGTGCTATTTAGGAGAAAAGTTTCTTTCCACCTGTCGCTCCACAAAATTTTACTGACATTATATGAATCTTCCTTCGATTGGAACCGAAAGGAGCCCGAAAAATGAACCTCTTCTTCAGCTTTTATAATTTAAATTTTAAATTAAGAATGGTCTCCCGGTGATGTAAAATGCCTGTTCTTTTAAATATTCTTGTGAATTATATTATTTATTTTACTTTTATTTTTGTTCTTAAAAAAGATTTGCGACATACACAGTATACACAAGCACATATATAAGTATATGAGTATACAAGTGTGTATAAGCACACAAGAGTGCTTTTTAATTGTGTTAAAGTGTGTCAAAGTGTGCCATACAGGCTGTGTGTGTGGTACAGCTATCTGCATCTGTATTATACATTTGCCTCTTTGTATTTATTTGCTGTAATAGTAGACTCAAATTTAATATATTTCCATTTTATTTTTCTACTTTAAGTGCTGTTAGTCCCTTTCTTGTGCCCAAAGCTTTCCAAAACAAGTGTGCTCATTGAAATAAATAAGTAAAGATAGCATGGGGTAAACATAGCACAAACATAGCACAAGTGAAAAACCCTTACTTGTGTTAACAATAAACTATCACCACTAGTTATTGAGGCTAAGGGATAGTGAGAGGAATGAGCAGTAAGTAGCAATTGATACATTTTGGATGATCTAGCTCTGAGGTTAAAATGCACGAGTTACATGGCTTTTGTAATAGAGACCAGTCTAAGTTATTCCGCTATTTAAGTACAGGTGGGTTTTGTTAAATAACTTGAATCAGTGTTTAGAATCTTGTGATAGAAACCAATTGGAGACTTAATTAGAGACTGGAGGACTTCAGCAGCCAAAGATTGGTGTAAAACTGCACATGTTAAGCATCTTCCTCAAATCTTCAGATTTGATGCTGTGGTGTAGTCGTTGGTGCAGCCATTGGTGTGGCCACTAAAATTTCAGCTGGAGCTTGTTCTTGTGCTCAATGTCAAAGTGTGAGTGGCCCAAGAAAATAAATTTGCTTGACTCTTGCTCAAATATTTTGAGCTACTTAGAGCTGGCCAGAGAATTGAAGTGTGCCATAAAAGCCGGTAATAACTTGGGAATCACATTGGGAAACACCATGACTCATTATTCCAGCAGAAGAGTGCCACTCTGATTCACCAGTCTGCAAGAGTTACTCTCAGCATACACCAAGTAAGTTTGTCAAAAATTTTAGAGACCTCAGAAGTATAAAGGGGTCTAGCAGCATATTCTTTAAGCACTTCTTTCGATTTGATTTAGTTTTTAAACTACTAGTACTGTTACAAAGTTTTAAACATAAATGGATATCAGGATCTTTTTGGTTAAAGCTCTATATGTATAATGGGTATGCAAATGCATAAGCTTATTTAAGTTATACTAGGATAGTAAATAGCAACGTATGATTCTTATTGTGCATTTTAGTAATAATAATAATAATTCTTTATTTATAGTGCGTCTTTCAAAACCAAGGTGCATAACAATCAGAACAATTAAAACATGTAAAAACATCATCACATTAAATAAATACAAACATGTCAGCCAACATCTTCACTGTATGCCTTATTCCACAGGAAAGTTTTTAGGGTCTGTTTGAATCCCCCCACAGTTGCGCACTCCCTGATCTGATGGGGTAGAGAATTTCAGAGGGTCGGGGCCACGAACATAAATGCCCAGGCTCCCATAGATTTTAAAGTCACCCTCAGAATCTCCAGCAACCCCTCGTTGGCCGAGCGAAGTGGTCGCTCAGGGTAATAAGGAACCAGGAGCTCTTTCAGGAAGTCATGGCCCAGTCTGTGTAGGGCTTTGTATGTCAGTAGCCCGACTTTGAAGGAGATCCGCCACTGAACCAGTAGCCAGTGCAGTTCCTGCAGCACCAGTGTAATATGGGCAGATCTTGAAATCCCTATCAACAACCAGGCTGCTGAGTTCTGCACCAGCTGCAAGCGACAGATATCAACCCCCGGTAGCAGGAGTGTAGCCAGAAATTTCCATTTTGTACACAATCTCCAACAGTTACACCCCCCCAATTAAAAAATGTACACATCCTTTCCAAATGGCACCCCCTTCCAAACAAATCAGATTGTTGTCAGATGACTCCTCTACTCTCTAAAGAGGTTATACATGTATTGGACACTCCTCAATGGCCTACACTAACCCAAATACTACAGAATAGAATGATAATATTAACAGAGTGGCTTATGGTTTGTGACAGACACTCAACAAAACTGTACACAAATGTGTACAGTGAGTATGCCTGTCTACACCCTTGCCCGGTAGCCCAAAGTAAAGAGAGTTGCAGTAATCTAAGCGTGAGGTCACAAAGGCATGGATCAATGTAGGCAGATCTACGGATGGAACAAGGTGCTTGATCCTGGAGATGTTTCTTAGATGGTAAAAAGATGACTTTATGACGGCCGACACCTGTACTTGAAGTGTCAGTCCTGTGTGTAACAACACCCCCAGGTCTCGCACCTGTTCAGAGGCCTGGAGCTCAGTGTCTCCCAGGAACAATCCTAGGGAGCAGCCTGCCCCCAGCCCCCCTATCTGGTGGCCTGGATCCAAAACCATCATCTCCGTCTTCCCAGGGTTCAACTTCAACCAACTGGACTTCATCCAATCTTGGATTTCATTGAGGCAGTTATTAAATACCGAGACTGCTCCTTCCTGGTTGGGAGCAAAAGACAAGTTGAGCTGGGTATCATCAGCATAGCAATGAAATCTCAGCCCATACCATCTTACAATGTCTCCGAGGGGAAGCATATACACCGCAAACAACATGGGGGACAATACTGACCCATGAGGAACCCCACATGACAGCAGGATTGGAACAGAGGAAAAGAAACCCGACACAACCCTCTGAGTTCTTCCCGTGAGGTATGATATAAACCATCTGTAGACCAACCCTGAGAGTCCACAGATAGATCTCAGGCATTCAAGCAGCACCCCATGGTCAACGGTGTCAAAAGCTGATGACAGATCTAAAAGTACCAAAATGGACTGTTTTCTCTGGTCTCTTGCCATCAGGAGATCATTGAACACCTGAACCAGTGCAGTCTCAGTACTATGCCTCTTCTGGAAACCAGATTTGAGAGGTTCGTAGATGCTATGGATGGTCAAATGGTTCTCCAGTTGTGCAGCCACTACTTTCTCTGTCATCTTCCCCAAAAAGGGAAGGTTCGAGATAGACCTGTAGTTAGCAAGAGAATCTGGGTCCAAAGAAGCTTTCTTCAACAACGGTGTCACCACTGTCTCTTTCAAGGAGCAGGGATAAACACAAGAGTCAAGAGAGCACCAGATTATCTGTGCCAGAACCAGGCCAATAAGATCACCACAACCCATAATCAGGGATGTTGGGCCCGGGTCTAAACTACAGCATGTAGGGTGCATCCCCTGGACAATCCGCATAACATCCACAACTTCTGGACGGTCGAAGGTACTCCAGGAGAATGGAGGGACTGTGACCAAAACCTGATCCTCTGCAACTCGCATAGAATGTGTCGCAAGGATCTCCGACCTGATGTCAGCCACCTTATCAGCAATGAACCGAGCAAGCTCATCACACTGCAATTGTGAAAAAGCTCTTTGGAGCTGCATACAGGTTGGGATGCACAACCTGTCCACGGTTCTGAAGAGCTGAGCTGGTCGATTCTGAGTGGCAGAAATTTCCCTGGACAGGAACTCTGCCTTCTTACGGGAAATTTCTGACTGGTAGAACTGATAATGTTTTAGCAGTCTAAGGTGGTCGGCATACAGGCCAGATTTCCTCCAACAACATTCTAACCTGTGACCTAGTCGTCACAACTCCCTCAAGGCTCCATCAAACCATGGAGCCCAAAGGCGGAGGGAGAGAGGATGCACACGCACTGGTGCAATGGTATCTAAAGCTGAGGTGATGGCAATATTATATGCCAAGACCAAGGCTTCAGGATCCTTGCAATCCATAGGGAGTTCTGATAGGTCAAGGACTGCTGCTAGGCCATCAGATGTAACATTCTATAAAGGTCGGAACTTGACCGTCTCCACAGGGGTCAGCCTACAAGGGGGGAATGTCAAAATTGAACCTCACCATGTAGTGATCCGACCAACCGACTGGTTCCACCCCCACGTCTGAGGCCTCGATCCCCAGGAGGAAAACCAGGTCAAGGGAATGGCCACATTTATGAGTAGCAATGGTAACCACCTGTGTCAGGCCCAGTGAATTCATCAACTGGAGGACGTGTTGTCCAAATTGAGAGTTCGTCATTGATCTGGGCATTGAAGTCACCCAGGACCATCAACCTGGGCAACTCAAATGCCATATCGATGATGAAGTCCACCACTTCCTTAAGCAATTGCTTCCCATCTCTGGGTGGATGATAGATGAGAGCTATTCTATAGCCTGCACCTGCTACTACAACACATTCAAATGAGCTGGTCACCTCAGCTGGAACACTGGTGAGCTCCAATTTGGTCTTAAAACAGACCGCACCCCCCCCCCACGGTCCGATCTTGGATGGTTATCACTGCATACCCAGCTGGAATTGCGGCCTCAAATATG
The DNA here is from genome assembly GCA_016271365.2 of Neoceratodus forsteri. Taxonomy (NCBI): domain Eukaryota; kingdom Metazoa; phylum Chordata; order Ceratodontiformes; family Ceratodontidae; genus Neoceratodus; species Neoceratodus forsteri. The sequence continues at coordinate 520,639,733 of CM028137.1, forward strand.
GACCAGCATTATCATCCAGCCAGGTTTCAGTGATGCAAGCCAGATCTGCCGACCCGACAAGATCCGCAATCACTGCGGTCTTGTTCTTGACAGATCTGGCATTGCACAACACCGCCCGGTCAGACTGAACTCCTAGGATGCCCCGACCACCGGCCCAACCCCAACGATGGCACCCTTGGATATGGAGGCCAGGCATGGTGGCCCACGCTCTAGACTCCATTTCGCCTCAGGGCGTCTTCTGAACTTAACAACCCCGATAGGAGCACCCCGCTCTTCCAGCCTCCTCTGTTCACCCCCCCCCCACGGGCAATACCTAAAGCCCTGCAACATTGGTAGATAGAAAAAGCCAACAGAGGGGGCAGAAAGGGTGGAGGGCATGGACAGCGGAGGCTGAATAGTGCACAACTGGGGGGAACCCAAGCTGACAATTATCCCAGGACCCCCACATGGCCAAACAACACCAGTCTAACTGGTTAATTATAACAATTAAACAAAATGTATAAAACCCCAAATCACAGTCAAACCTTTTCTCACCCTCCCCAACTAAATAATTATACCAACTCCAAATAAAACAAATAACTAAAAAACTTAAACGGTAAAACCTAACCTCTCTACCACACAAAATAAATTGGCCCACCGGTCCTCTCACTACCTGGGCCACCTAACAAAACAAAATTATAGCACCCGGGACTCTCACTCCCCGGTGCTCTAACACTTGAACCAAGATAATAAAGTAAACAAATAAACTAAAAAGTTTATGGAAGTTATTTGGAATCACCCTCCAGAAAAGTCTCTCACAAATCTCTGTAACAGGGTGAATTCACAGATGTTAACTGAGGCCTCTCACTGCTCATAACTTCCACAAAATATATAAAATCAAAAAGTACTTGTGGTTGGGGAAAGATCAAACTGGCTGTAATCCAACCAACCTACAGTCTAAAACAGTCAAATATAGGGATTTGCTTGTGCCTGGGCCAGTATCATCCAAAAATCGGGAATTCAAGTAAATCCTCAGTCTTCCAATGCACAGATGTTAAGACAATCAATAGGTCACAGGAATTCTTCCACCATCAATGAGGGAATCACTCCGTCAAATCAGGTCAGTGGCCCACCACTATGGCTCTGGGACAAGTCCACCCTGCGGTGGACTACCCCAGAAGCCTAGGAGGGGGGAATAGCAGGCCAGGTCCTCCAACCAACCCCACTCCCCACCCCTGCGTGGGACACTAACCCCGCAAAGCCCCTCAGAGTTGATGGAGGTGAGTCTGCTTGTGTGAAAGCTTGAGTCGTGGAATTTGTGAGGAGGCAAAAACGGGAGACAGTATGTACTTAGACTGATTCATTTCTGAGAGGAAAAATCTGTGCCCCCGGTCACTGGCTTATACATAACTCCATGGTGGGGTTCCTTGTGGCACATTGTTGACTGATTTAGCTTCGGCCTGTGTGTTGATTTTCCCTGCCTATCGATGAGAGGTCCAGATTCATGTTTATCGCAAGATAGTTATTGCAATGGATTCACGGACATGGTTTAGGCGGTGACTCTCATTTTTTCCCATGGTTTCAATGGCCTTACACCAGCTGCATTAATACAAGTGGCTGATATCTAGCGCGTGAGCATCACCGTGAGGCATAGCAGTAGCTTAGACATTTTGCAGGTACTTTTGCTGCTCGAATGTGCACACACTTGCTTGGCTGCAGCCATGATATTTTGCAGACATGCTGACTGCTTGAATGTGTGCACAATCGCTCTGCTGCAGCTAGGATATTTTGCAGCCACCCTTACTCCTTGAATGTGCGCACAATGGAATATGTATTCATAGAGGTTGTGAGCGCTGTCATTATGAGTTCTGCTCCATGGAGTTAATTTGCATGCAATTCCATTTGCCTGAACTGGGGGGGGTTGGTTATTATTTCTCTGACTTTCACCCTTTCTGGGTAGTAACTGATTAAAGCTCCTCTCCACTTAATAATGTTACGGAGCCATGATAAGCATTATTAGAATACGTTTTGGGAGTTGGGCTGGAATAGCAAACTTCATCACAAGTTCTAACCAGGAGGGGGGGGAGGTGTAAATGACTCTTTGGGCTACAGCAGTGTGACCATATGCCCATACTTTAGCTCCGGTATTGCCCTGCCAATTATTTTAAGCAGCAGGAATTTCAAACTGCAGATAATCTGGGGCCTGTGGTGACAGCACGTACTCTTTGGTTTTCGGGCTGGATGGCTCTTAATCAAGCCAAATTGAGCTAATTGTAGCAGTTGACAATTTCCCTAGTGTTCTAGGGTGTCTGGATGGTAGTGTTGATAAAGGTTTCTTATATTTCATTGTTTAATAAGGGGCAGGGGGGAGGATGGGGCCTTGCCACCATTCCATGTAGTGTGTAGTTCAAACCTAGCTTGGTGTTTATTGGTGGTTTGGCATGGGAATTTCTAAGTATTTCGTGTAGTTGTATTAGGGGTGAAGGTAGGGGCCTGAGGGGGATGGGGCATTGGGGGGAGTGTGTTGTGTTTTGGGGATGGCAATTGGTGGGAAGGTGGGTGGGACCCATGGTAGCAGCAAGGGCATTTCTTCTCTTTTATTTAATGTCTAGATTTCTAATAATAGTCGATTTAATGTTACATGGCTAATTGTATGAGAGTTATTCCTGGAATGTTAAAGGGGTGCATAATAAAAACAAGAGATATAGAATACTTAAACATCTGCAGGTGGTCAAATGGCAAATATCCTTTTTGCAGGAGACCCACCTACTTGAGACAGATGCAAATCTGCTGAGGAAGTTAAATATAGTGCAAGTCTATGCTGCAGGTACAAGCACACAGAGTAAGGGGGTAGCTATTTTGTTATCCAGGGCCTTGGGGTTTAAATGCAACCAATGTATCTGAGATCTGTTGGGTAGATATGTTTTTGTGACTGGCACTTTGGAGAGGTCTGATATAGTCATTGGGCCCATTTATGGTCCTAATACGGACACTCCCTCTTTTTTCATGGATTTGCTTAACCTCCTGCTGCCCTACCTATCTGCACCACTTTTGATAGGAGGGTTCTGGAACCTACCCTTTTCTCCAGATGCAGACAGGCCAGGCAAAATGAGGGCGGGTATGTCCCTGGCTCAGAGAGCCATTAGATATTTGATAGACAAATTGGGATTATGCGACCCTTGGAGGGTATTATACCCTGATCAATGGAGTACACATTTCAGTCTCCAGTGCATGGGTCCTCTTCCTGCATAGATTACTTTTTAATAAGTAAACAGCTCCTTCCAGGACCCTACTCATCAGGTAGAGACAACTTGGAAAATTAACAATAGGTTACTAAAAGACAAATGAGTGGTGGATAAACTGAAGTCCAATATAGTACAGTATACTGAGGACAACCTCAACACTACCATCCGGGCAGAGATGGAATGGGGTGGCCTGAAGTGCTTTCTAAGGAGGGAACTCACCAGGATTGCCTTTACATGGAAACGCAAGAGGGAATCTTAAACAAAAGAGTTATTGGCTCGAATTAGGGATTTGGAAAAGAATATCTCTCTTTCTTCCACTGAAACACAATGCCAAGTACCTATTAGCTTAAGGGCACAATATAATGATTTTTGGGGTGAAAAAGCTGAATATGCTATGCTTAAAACAAATTCTACCTATGTTGATCAGGGGGAGAAGGCAGGTCGCTTGTTAGCACTGAGGGTTAAGCAACAGGAGGCTTCTAGACTGGTTAATGCAATCCAATTGACCAAAGATGGTTCCCTCAGAACAAACCCCAGTGATATTGTGGCTGAATTCTATAAATTCTATAAATGTCTATATAGTGCCAGGCCTGACTCCCCCTCAGTGGAACAGGTTGACGCATATTTGGAGGGACTACCCCTACCTGGTCTTTCTCCAGAATGGCAGTCCCTGCTGATTTCTTCATTCACGGAAGCTGAGATAAGATCGGTGATCCGTAGTTTACCACTGGACAAAGCCCCATGACCAGACAGCTTCTCTCCTAATTTTTATAAAGAATTGGAGGCAGATCTGGTGCCTTGGCTACTTCGACTGTTTCAATCTATCCTGGCAGGGGAATGCCAAGACTCTTGCCTTTTCGAGGCCTCGATAGTAGTTTTACAGAAGGAGGGAGGGACCCAGAACATGTATCAAACTACAGACCAATCTCTCTCCTGAACTATGACATCAGAATCCTGGCAAAAATCTTGGCAAAGAGACTGGGTTGGGTTATTCTCTCTCTGATCTGTGTAGAACAAGTGGGCTTCATGGAGGGCAGGTCATCCTCGGACCATTTGAGAAAATTGGATCTCATTTTCTCTGCGTACTGAGACAGCATTTCAACTGCAGTGTTGATGTCTCTGGACTCAGAGAAAGCTTTTGATAGGGTGGATTGGAATTTTCTTTTTAGAACACTACACAGGTTCAGTTTCCCTCCCCTCTTTGAGCAATGGATCAAAGCCCTGTATACTAAACCCAGCGCCCGAATATACTGCAACAGAACCTTCTCTTCTTACTTCCCCCTCTTCTCTGGCACTGACAGGGGTGTCCCCTATTCCCTCTTTTATGCAATTTGTATCTACCCCCCACTGTACTCTCTACCAGTCACTAGGATGGCTCCCTCTCCAGGCAAACTTTGACTATGCCACTGGTCTCCTGGTAGATAGTGCTCTCAGGAGTAATGAACTATCCCCCCATGCTCACCTTCTCATAAATAGAGTGGCCATTAGACCTCTTAGGGCCTCCTCCATTTCCACCTTGAAGTCCCTCGTGTCTCTACAGTGATGGGCAGTAAGGCTTTCTCTGTAGCCGCCCCCTCCCTCTGGAACCATCTTCCTGCATCCAGTCACGCATCTCCATCCCATGTGTCTTTTAAAGCTAAACTGAAAGCCTGAGCTGCTGGAAGAGTCCACCTGCAAACGCTCGATGGGCTGCGGAGGACAAAACCATAAACCACAATCAAAGTAGCTTCTATGCCCCCCCTTTCTTTCTCCGCCTATGCCCCCTACTCTTCTTTGCACCACCCCATATGCGACTCTCTTTCTGTCTCACATAACCTACCCGGTAGGCTATCTCAACTTGGTCTGCTCCAGCAATATGCCAGGACTAAAGGCAAGTCTACCCTAGACAAATTGTCAGTATGTCTGCTGATTTTTCAACTGCCCCTGGTCAAGCCTGCACAAATGCTTTATTACTTTCCTCCTCCTCTGTACTTCTGACTTTATTTCTCTGTTTCTTTGATCTGCTAATGCCTGTACACTATATGTGATTTATGCCTGTTTTTCTCCCCTGTCCAAAACTGTTTGCACTTGACTGATTACCATAATGTACATTGTTGTCTGCTGATGTTCTCACTGTATCACCACCCTGTAGCCCAGGCCATGACTGAAAATGGTCCTCTGGATCAGTGCACTTACCTGGTTACCAAAAATAAATAAATAAATAAATAAAGTATTTGGAACCCCTCCTGGCATGGCTTAAAATGGATAACAATAGGCTCTCAGGAATTCAAGTTGTCAGCACCTGCTGATGACGTACTTCGCCATTTATCAAATCTGAGGGCCTCGATTAACAAGACCTTGTACTGGATCCAGGAATTCGGATTGTTATCAAATTATAAGTTGAATTTGGAAAAAAACTATAGTTTTCCCCCTCAACATGGTCACTCACAAGAGGGAGGTTGAGGGCTTAGGCTTACGATGGGAACATAAGAAGCTTAAATACTTGGGTATTTTTCTTACTAGGGAGCCCAAATCCCTGAGAGAATGCAATCTGGAGGCTTTGGTGCAGGTAATTCAGCAGGACTTAAATAGATGGACAATGTTACCATTGTCGCTTCGCTCTGGGGCAGAATAAGTTTAATTAAAATGAATATATTACCTCACATTTTCTACCCCTTTAACATGCTGAGTTTATGGTTAACACAGGCATGGTTCTCCAAGATACATTCCCTGATTGCTAACTTTATCTGGAAGGGCACACAAGCCCATAGGGCCTACTGTAAGTTAGCTGCCCCTAAGATTAAGGTAAGGCTGAGATTCCCCCCATTTTAAACTTTATTAGTGGTCAAGTCATGCAGCAAAATACCTGAGATGGTTGGGAGGACCAGGAGAACAAGGTCCAGACCAGGACAGACCCTTGTGGTTCATATTGGAAAAGGCTGTTATTGTGGCTCAGGGCCTGTCCCCCCTTGCTCTTCTGCATATACCTTCCAAACTGCTCCCATTAGCACTGGCTGACACACTGATTGGGGTCTCTGTAAAGGTCCACACTCAGTTGTGTGCTTCTTTGTCCTACAGACACACTCAGGACCCTGGGCAACCTTTAATAGGTAACCTGAATTTTAAAATTGGGGTGGAGGGGAGTGGTTAAAGCATCCTGGCAGCTGCAGCTGGCAGGAATCTCTGTAGTTAACCTGTGGGATAATGGGCAGGTTTTGACCTCAGGTGATATCATCAGAAGCCATAACCTGGGGACCCAATCGAGTTTCAAAGTGTTTCAACTTAGACACATGTTAGTTAACTCACAGACAGAGCAAGAAACTGAGGGAGAAGTAAAGTTCTTGCAACCACTGTGCATAATCGCTACAGAACCTCATGTGGTCTCGGGCATCTACATTATGTTGTTAGAGAGGGCCTTTCCAAAGCTAGATGGTTCTTTCACCTACTGGAATGCTCAGTTCCCAGAGATAACACTCAGTTGGGCAAAGATCTGGAAAGATACTCACAAGTTTATATCTCAGGACAGGCTGAGATTAATGCAATTCTTGATTCTCAACAATATGTATTATACCCCGGCTAAAATGGCTAGGATGAACAGGTCCTCTTCCCCAACTTACATGTGTTGCATACAAGATGTAAGTTCTGTATATCACATTTTTTGGGACTGCCCAAAAGTTGCTCCACTCTGGTCCTTCATTAAATAGAAGGCAGACCCACTGCTGGGAATAGCTGATCACATACAGCTGGCTGCCTGCCTTGTGGAGGACTTCTCCCTAATATCAGTCACTGAAAGGAAGTACCATCTAGCCTTGATGGCAATGTTGGTCAAGAAGCTAGTACTCTGACACTGGTTGGATAGTGAAATCATAACTTATTCTGAGTGGTTGCAGGAGCTTTTGCTTAACCTCTCAATGGAAAAAGTAATTGCTAGTGTGCATAACCGCTTACCTAAGTTTGACAAATACTGGAGCAAATTACGAACTCTGTATTCTATATAAATGACAAATTCTATGATTGTGGAATGCACCAGGTTTTTTTTAAATACGCTGATACCATGGTGTGGGTGGGATGGTGGGAGGGCGGTGGTGGGCCTGTTTGTCTTGTTGTGTATTGTATTGTATGTTGGCTTGTTTTGTAACAAAACGGGATCACTTGGCCGAGTGAAAATAAATAAAGCATTTTCAATTTAAAAAAAAACAATTGAAATATAATCATATGGATTTCACTTCAAGTACAATTAAAACAATAAAGGAGGTTGTTTAACCTATGGGTCTAGGATATCTACTTCACAAAATATACTGTACTCCTATGAAAGAAATAGTGATGCAAGTTAAAACAAGAGTAAGGGATCCAACAATTGCACAACATCATGTAAAAATTGTTAGTTTGAAACACTACAGATGGTACAAAGGTATAAAACTTAAACATAACCTGGAGCCTTATTTAATTATCAGACCCAGAAGAATGTACAATTATCACCAGATTTCGTATGGAACCATATCTTGCAAATTATATTTATCATGATCAAAAGAGACCTGGATTTATTGATTCTAAGTGTAAATGCAATAAAGGATTAGCAGATGATCTTAAATATATACTGTTCCACTGTCCATTATATGAAACAATATGGAAAAAGTGGCTTCATCCGGTGTTGGCTACCCTTGGACTCCCCGCTAAAGAGTTAGTTCTTTATTTGATGACAACAACCAATAAAGAATTATTACAGGCATTATACAAATTTTTATTGCACACTAGATTATAGTACTGGATATATTATATATGGACATACAATGTATGTGGTTGGTATTTCATTTATAACCTCATTGTGTGAACAAACATAAATGAATTTTGTGGATGTACAAATGTGTAATACATTTTATTGTATTTGAATTATAATTGAGTATTCATATTGTATTGTGTGTTAAAAATGTTAAGATTGTAAAGAATAATGTTGAACAATAAATGTTCTACCTACTTTTATTCAGATGGTGGGACACATAAGTCCATGATCCAGTCTTAAGTTGAAGGAGTTTTGTTCCTGTTCTTTTTGTTGATCTTATCTACTACCTTTTTTCTAATTTTGTTGACTGTCTTAAAATTGTATGCCAGTCTTTTTATGGTAAGGTCATCTTCAGTGTGCAGCAAGATACTAGTAAGAATCATGGTGTCTGGATCTTCCCTGTGCTTTAAGAATTGGCCCAGTTAGTAGTCCCTGGGTTGGTCAAACTATTGACAGTACCAAAGTACATGGATTGAGTCTTCTTTTTCTCTGTTTGCACAGGGACAATTTTGGTCAATGTGAGTTGATTTATTGTACCTTTCCATGAGGACCTGACTATCAAACAACTCAAATTTGTGTTGGACAAAAATCTTTCTCAATAGGAAGTCAATGAGTATGTCTAAATAATATTTATAGCCAAAGTTGTTATTTATAGAGAGCCAGCTGGAAAATCTAGAGTTCGCAGTACTCTCTAGGTCACAATTGAGCCAATGAGTTTTAATTTTGCTTTGATATATTTTTTATATTTCCAGCTTAAGGTGATGTTCTTCTCTAGATACCTGCTCAAGATTTGTTGATTATACTTTTCTAAGCTTAGTTGAACATATTTGTACCAACTTGAGACTTTGCACTCAAAAGTAAGCCAACTCTTTTTTTTTGTAAGACATTTATGTGGTAACCTATTTTGTGACATTCTGGTTATCTGAAGCCAATAGTTGATCTTTCTGGAATCTATACTTGAGTTTATGTTTTCCAGATCCAGCTCAGACCTAAGGTAAACCACAGGACTTATATAAGCCATTCCCATTTCCCTCCTTATTAACTTGAATAGTGGTACAGTCAGACTGTTCCTGTCTTTGAGGTCCCAAATTTCTGTCCTGTATAATATTTGACTTTAATTGCATCAAGTAATGGTCTTGTTGAAAGACCTCCATAGAGATAATTGAATTTCCCTAGGCCATAAGCTGTTTTTCCTGCATTGACAATAGTTTTGTTTATGTGTTTTGACCATGTTCCTTTGAATCAAAAGTTAGTCTGAGGTACAGTATGTGTAACTGTTGGCAGTTTCTATTCTGTTATTACCAATGCACCATTGGCCTAATAATTTTTTGCTGCTGAAAACAATAACTTGTGTTTTTAAGGAATTTATATTTTAATTTTAATTCTTTTATTTTTTAATGTAGTAGGTTTAGTTTGTTTTGCAGACATTGATTTGATAAAACCAACAGGATCAAGTTGTCAGTGAAAACCAGTACTGGACCCATGTTGTCCATTATTTTAGGGAAGTCTGAAAGACAATTAGTCAAGTCTTTCAGTAGCTGGTTAATACAAATGCAAAATAAAGTAAGTGTAACAACACATCCTTGTCTTGCACCCATATTTGTGGGTATGACCCTGGAGAGTTTTCCTATTTCTCCTAATCAAATCCTTGCCTACGTGTCTGTATATAGATTGCTAATAGTTAGAACAAGCCAAGGTTCTATGCCCCATTCTAACATGATTGACCACAGTTTGCCCCTAGAGATTGTGTCGAAGGCAGAGGAAAAGTCCACAAAGGTTACATACAGTTTTTGAATCCTTAATTGAACATAACTTTTTTATTAAGTGATTTAAAATAAAACAATTGTCAATTGTAGAGTAACCACATGTAAAACCAGCTTGGGGCTCACTGAGTCCACCTGTGGTGTCAGTCTGTGCCACAGTCTTTCTAGCAGGATTTTAGAAAAAAATCTTTAAGTCTACATCAAGGAGATTGATGGATCTGTATATAGTTGGGTTTGCTGCACTGCCTTTTTTGTGAATGGAGACCATCTCTGCTCCCTTCCAAGTGGGTAGAACAATTCATTTATTATAGAGGATTACCAGGGGCTTACACCACAGAGGAGTATTACACTGAAAATCTTCTGCTGGTATTTTATCTGGTCTTGGTGCTTTGTTTAAGTTCATAGATTTACCTGCTAAGCAGACCTCTTTTATGTTAACTTGTGGAAAATCTCTCCAAACTTTTACTTGATCTAGACAGATTGGGAACTTGGGAACTCACCAGCAGGTTGGTTGGACAGAGGTCTGGGTTTATATTCTGTTTTAACTGAAATATTGGAATAGTTTGTAAGTGAAATTAGCTCTATGTGGTAAAAATTATTACCTTGAATTAGAACTGTTACTTGGGCTGTGATACTGTAACTTTTTGAGGTTTGGGGACAGTTGTTTGTCAGGGTTAATTAGAGGGAAATTTAAATGTGTTGTTTGCCTGGTGTTTGGGGGAAGGGACATTAGCTGCAATTACCTTGTCTTTAAACAGGAATTACCCTGGCCTCCATTGTTCACTTGGGAACTCACAGCAGCAGGTTGGTTGGACAGAGGTCTGGTTTTATATTCTGTTTTAACTGAAATATTGGAATAGTTTGTAAGTGAAATTAGCTCTATGTGGTAAAAATTATTACCTTGAATTAGAACTGTTACTTGGGCTGTGATATTGTAACTTTTTGAGGTTTGGGGACAGTTGTTTGTCAGGGTTAATTAGAGGGAAATTTAAACGTGTTGTTTGCCTGGTGTTTGGTAAGAGCCCTCCCACCCACCCTGTTTTGTAGGTTTTCTTAAATACTGAAAAACCACTGGGGGTTGGGATTGAAAGGCTGAGTATTTCTGTTTTAGGACTGAAATTTGAAGCAACAGCAGCTGGTGGGCCTGTGATATCATACGGTACCTGACGTCTGCTTACACACACTGTTAGTGGGATCGAACACACACTGGACTGTATGTGTTTGTGAGACTTTGGAACTTTATTGGTGGGGTTGAAATTGGGTTTGTAAATAACTACAGTCAGTATAGAGAGAAACTGTATTCAAGGGGAAAGGGACTGAGAAAAGGGGTGCCATTATAAACAGAGGGGATAAACAGGGTGGCCATATTCCACCATGGCAGGCATCTTTGGAAGGGTTGTAGGCTGTACAGGCTATGGGATGGCAATAATTCTAAATTGGGCCTGAGAGAGGCTGCCACTCTGTAGACAGTTATCTTGTATCAGGAGTGAGGTATATTGGTTAAGGAGTAAGCTGGGAGCTGGGGGTGTCAAGGATAGGGGTGTGGATATGGGCAGCAGAAGGGTGGGGCTGAGGGGAGGCTAGCAACGCCTGAAATTACAGGATGTTATGTTACAGCAAGCAGGAGGGGGATATTAGGGACAGAGGACCCTTAGATAGGGAAGTTGATGCTAAGGGAAAGCATCAGGGGTGAACATTCTGAATACAAAGATAGTGGAGGGGAAGAGTCAGGAGGGGCTGTTGTGTGGAAGCCTAAAACAGTAGACTGTGGGAAGGGAGCTCCTAAGGTGAACAGAGCAAGAGGGGAAGAAGAGGGGCAGTTTAGAGGTGCAGTCAGGGGAATCTCGGGTTACTTGATGGAGGCTGACATAGAGTGTCGCAATAAATTTGAGCTACTAAGCAACCTAGAGGGGGAGGAAGGGGTTGGTGGAAATGAGAAAACTTATACAGAGGCCGGGGGGAGGGAGTCTGATACCCATAGGGCATCACAGACCGGCAATGGAAAGGATAGAAATAGTTCCAGAGGAGAAGGAAATATATATGTTAATCAAATGGGGAGATGCAACATATTCCAGACATGAGAGAGAGCATGATTGGAGAAACTGGGAGACAAGGAGGTGGGAGAGGAGCCCCCTTTCAGCAGGGGGGTCAGTACCAAGGATGGGGCCCTAGCTAAAGGGGACCCACAGAGAGCCTCTGGAGGCAGGGGTACTATTACAAGGGGGGAGGATGGCGGTGTGGGGGAAGAAGAAACCATCAGGGCCAGGATAAATGGTTCAGATAAGAGAGGGTTAAAGGGGACACCTATTCAGAGGGAGTTTGAGTTAAGTGGGCAAAATAGCAAGGGAGGCAGAAAGGGGAGGGTGACAAGGGGGTCTCTAGTAAGGCAGGAAGACTCCCATGAAATTGAGATCATGAATAAAGGGGGGAAGGGGGGCTGAGAGGGCATAGTGGAGGTAACCATAAGGATGACGGCAGTGTTAAGGTTCTGTTATTGGGAGACTCGATGATTAGGGGTATCCAGTGGGAGGGACAGGGGGGTGGATGCCATAGCCAGGTGAAGGTAGTGTGTATCTCTGGGCTGACACTGCACAGAGCAAAGTTCATGGTGTATGAAATGGTTAGGGATTGTGGAGGGAAACCGGATATTCTGGTGCATTTAGGAACTAATGATCTAGAGGAAATAGCATTTTGAAATCCAAGCAAGGTTCCAAGAATTGCCAAGTCTGTCGGATAATGGATGCAACATTTCTTTTGGAGATATTGCCAGTACCAAAGGCCTCAGTGGAGAAAAATAGAAGCTCACAGAGGTTAATGACTGGCTCAGGAAGTGGGGTGAAGAGAGGGTTGGGGTGTTGGGGAACTGGAATGGAGTTTGGGAGGATAAGGGACTATATGCCAAGGACAGGTTTCATCTTGCCCCATTAGGAAGAAGTCCTTAAACAGGGGATGGCTGACTACATACAAGAAAGGTGGGGTTTAAACTTGTGAGAGGGAAGGGATAAGGAGGGCTGACCAGAAGCCCTCCTCCAGATGAGGGAGTAGCCTTCAAACCCAAGGGAGGGGGAAACAGATTGGGGATGGAGGTTTCAGGAGGAGCAGAGGGAGGATGGAAGTATAAGGAATCTGGGTGGGGTTCGACAAAAAGAATCAGGGATAAGGGGGGGTTGGTGTTAGTAAATGCCAGGAGCTTGGGAAACAAGTTGCCAGAGTTCCAGGCCATGCTGTTCGAGGGGGTGGATGTGCGCGGTCATGGAAACGTGACAACAAAAACCATAACTGGGACCTAAACGCACGGGTACACTATGCTCAGGAAGGATAGAAAGGAGGGCAGAGGGGTGGAGTGGCTATGTTCATTAGAGATGACATAGAAATTGCTAGGGTAGAAGAGGCAGAGGGAAACGTGGAGGCCTTATGGGTCACTTCTGATCCTCAGCAGGAAATAAGGTCAAGCTGGGTGTAGCATATAGGCCCCGGGATGAGTGAGGTTCTAGAGGATGGTTTGCTGGACAACATCATTGCCCAGTGTGGTCCAAAGGGAAGGAGTGGTGTTGATGGGGACCTTAATATGCCAGGTACAAACTGGGGAACCATGTCCTCTAAGGTGGCCAAGGAGCAGAGGCTGCTGGATGGCTTCCAGGATGTTTTCTTAACACAGCATGTGCTGGAGCCCACAAGAGTGGGGCATGTCCTGGATGTGGTTCTAGCAGATGGGGATCTGGTAAGGGACATGGTTGTACAAGACCCCCTGACTGGGAGCGACCACAATACTGTCTGGTTTCAAATAAGCATGGGGAGGGGTGGTGAGATCTAGGACACTGGCAGTGGACTTCAGGGCAGACTTCATGGGCATGGGAAATATTCTCAAGGATCACTGATGGGGATTACCTCAATGACAAGTGTGGAAAGGAGATGGAGGTCATAAACGGGACTACATGAGGGCAGTCAGGATCTGCACTAAGTTGAAACGCAAGGGAGCAAGGTCACATAAACCATGCTGGTGGTCCAGTGAGGTACAGATAGCAGTCAGAGAAAAGAAGTCGGCCAACAAAAAATATAAAACAACAAGAGGGGATAGGGATAAGGAAATGTACCAGCTTGCATCTAGAAAAGTCACCCGTATGGTGAGGGGAGCAAAGTCCAGTAAAGAGCAGCGGCTGGCACAGGGGATACATGGAGGGGAAAAGGGGTTCTTCCGGTACATTGGGGAGTGGAGAAAAACTAAGGGCCATCTCAGCAGATTGAGATCAGAAGGAGGGTGGGTGGAAAAGGCGAGGGACCAGGCAGAGGTATTTAACGAGTACTTTGCCTCTGTGTTCACTAGGGAGTGGGATGGGATATCTACAAAGCAAGGCACGAAGGGGATAGAAACATCAGTAAGTGGGATCAGGGGAGCAACAAAAATGGAGCAAGAGGGAGAGAGAGGTACCCCAGGGGTGTCACATCTGGGTAAAGATAAAAGGCCAGTAAGGTGGAGGGACAGATGATGCTATCTCTGCCAAAGGTGTGGTTAGCCCTCAAGGCCCTAAAGAAGACAAATCTCCTGGGCGGATGGCATTCATCCGAGTACTATGGGAATTGGCGGAATACTGGCTGCACCTGGCGGAGCTTTTCAGCAGGTCACTTGAGACAGGAGGGTACCCAGGGATTGGTGAGAGGCACATGTGGTACCAATCCATAAGGGGGTTGAGGGAAGTACCAGGTAACTATAGACCCATCAGTTTGACCTCGGTGGTGGGAAAATTAATGGAGAGTATACTAAAGGAACGATTGGGGGTGTACTTGGAGGAGGTGGGAGGTCTGGATAGTCAGCAACATGGGTTTGTGCCAGGTAGATCATGTCAAACCAACTTTGTGGAGTTCTATGAATGGGTAACATCAGAACTGGACAGGGGTAAGCCTGTGGATGTATTATTCTTGGACTTCAGCAAGGCGTTGACTCTGTCCCCACAATGGTCTGGTGGAGAAACTGATGGGGTTAGGAGTAGGCCCTTTGATGGTCAGATGGATTGAAAACTGGCTAGCTGGACGCACTCAGAGTAGTGGTCTGTGGGAGCTCTCTAACCCTAGAGAGGTTGGTAGTGAGGTACCGCAGGGCTCGGTCCTGGGTCCGATCCTGTTTAATGCATACATATCGGACATCAGGGAGGGTATAGGGTGTGAAATGAGTCTCTTCACGGATGACTCCAAGATGGGAGCAGTAGTTGAGGGAGAAGAGGGGAGGTTGGCCTGCAAGGGGACCTGGACACCCTGGAAAGCTGGGCTCACACATGGAAATTAAATTTCAATATCACCAAGTGCAAGGTGTTGCATCTTGGTGGGAACCCTAAACACAGGTACACCCTGGGAGGGAGGCACTGGAGGCCTCAATAAGAAAAGACCTAGGGGTCATGGTGGATGCATGTATGAATAACTCTGAGCAGTGCAGGAGGCGGCTAGCAAGGCAAACAGGATGTTGGGATGCATACGTGGGGATCACCTCTAGGAAGCAAGGAAGTGATTCTGCCGCTGTACAATGGACTGGTTAGACCACACCCTTGAGTACTGTGTACAGTACTGGAGACCACACTTAAAGAGGGACATACAGCTCCTAGAGAGGGTACAGAGGAGGGCAACAAAGATGGTACGAGGGCTAGGGATTTGATCGATGAGGACAGACTTAAGGAGCTCTGCCTGTTTTCACTGGAGGAGAAGAGAGACAGGGAGGACATGATTGAGGTCTTCAAGTACCTCAAGCGAATAAATAGGGTAAACATGGAGGGGATCTTTAGACTAAAGCAGGGAGGTATCACCAGAGGGCATGGTTTGAAGTTGGAAGGTGGAAGGGTAAGGGGGAAAAGAGGAGGAGGTTTTTCACCGAGAGGGTGGTGGACCCGTGGAATGCACTGCCTGGTGAGCTAGTTCAGAGATCCACAGTGGAGGCTTCAAGAGAGGATGGGACAGACACAGAAAGTGGATGTATCAGATGATGTCCTGTCCCAGGGGGGTGGGGATGGATGATACGGGTTTCTGGAGCACAAGGGATGGGAGGGTCTCGGCACCCAACTAAGGATCTAAAGTTCGAGCAGACTCGATAGACTGTAAGGCCTAATCTGCTGGCAAATAGTATGTTAGTATGTTAGTATGTTAGATTAATGCATTTTTGGCACTAGTCATAGAAAATGTCTGGAAAAAACTCCACCCACTGATTTGCCAATATGGAGGTGTCTGGATGTTGTTTATGGTTATTCATTCTGTTTGCCACTAGTAGCCAGAAGCCATCTGTGTCTCTCTTCCTCTGTTATCACTTTGTGCATCTTTTCTCACTGGATATAATGAAATTGTATTTTCTTTTTTTTTTTCCCAAAAAAGTTTGTATTTTTTCTTTTCTTGATTTAAGATTCTTAGAGCACACCTATTGTTAGTGTCTTTGTAGTTTCTGATTAGGGTCTTTAACTTGGTTTTATATTTTTGGCAGTCAATATCAAACCAGCCTTGATTTTTTTGGTTATTATTAGTATACTTGATCTCCTGATATAAGTTTCCTTTAATTATGTCAAAAAGTTGTGCAAATTTCTCCCAAACGGAAACTGCACTGTAAGTAGCACAGGTTTCACCGACCTCTGGTTTTAGTGAATTAAAAAATATATTTGTAATATACTCTTGTAAATTACAATCCCAGATCAGCCTTTTATTTGTTCTAACACTAGTTAGTGGAAGTCATGCTGGGACATTAGTTGTTAGGTCAGTTGTCAGGCTCTCAGTAATAACGGTAAATGATCACTTTCAGATCTAATAGGAATACATAACAAACTCCATGTAGTCAATTCTCCTGACCATAAGGCTAAATCAAGAAGTGAGGAGCTCACTGAATTTATAAAAGTGTAGTTGCCTTTGGAATCTCCTTGTAGTCTTCCATTCGAGAGACAAATATTGTATTCAGGCATAATATCAATCAGGGCTTGTCCAGCTTTATTTAACCTTTTATCCATATGTTTTCTTGAGGGCATAGATGGTGATGAGTTGATATAGCCAAAAATTAAGTTATCTGTGTATCCATCAAACTCACTGATTTTTAACATTTTAATGACCCATGATCATAGTACCATTATCAGAAAATGGTGCATTGATGTCTGAAATCTGCACTGTTAATGATTCTGATTCCCATAATTTTGTCAAAGAAAATGTGGAACTCTCAGGAGATACATAACAATTTATAATAAGTAGTTAATATGTAGATTTGTTCACATACAGTAGGTGATGATAAAATTCTCTAAGAGAAGATAGTTTTGTGTTTTTGAAAATGACCCTTCTTTAGTAAGGGTGGCCAAGCCCCTGGGGCATCTCCTATATTTACAGTCCTTGTTTCCCCAGGTGATGGAATATCTCATAACCATTCAGTGCTAAATGAATATCTTTACTGTGCCAAGTTTCTTGCAGGCATATCACATCACCTGTAGAAAGAAAGTGTAACCATTCACTGTCGACAAGTTTATTTTTGAGTCTGGCAATATTCCAAGAGATAAATAGAGAGCTATCTTACCTACCTATAACATGTGTACTTTATTTATCTACAAATAAGTTGATTACAGGCAAGGCTCAAGTTGAACAGCAGAGTCCGTCCCCATATCCAACCAGGGCCATAAATTTGTTTGTAGAAGGTGGGGGGGGGGGTAGCGCTTATCTTATGCCTATCAGATTGTGCACCAAGTATCGAGTTGGCTGATGTTTCATGTAAGCTGATTTCAGAAACACCAACTAAGTAAAGCCCCAGTGAGTCCAGAATGTCGCATTTGTAGGATTCTACCTGCCATGAGTCTGTTTTTGATTAAAATGTTAATTTGGCTACTCTGTGCCCTACACCACGTAGTTAGGATGCCATCTTTCCCCAGAAGTATTTTTAGGAAGTTTCAGAAGAGGTTACATATCGAGCATATCAACATGTACTTGTTTTCCGTAACTATTTGTGTCAGACCAAACATAAGAACTATTGGTGCGTTAAAGTTTTCACTGATTGAGTTAACTAGTCTATTGAAGTCATTAATATTTGGGAAGGTGACTATAACACCCAGGTTTTGAAGGGGTGCTATATCTTATCATATGTAATTTGCAACTCTCAGGGACAGAAAATAAACACTGAGTGATTTCTCTGTATTATCTGGGTGTTACTGACTTCAACAATGTCTTCACAGGTGATTTCCAGTTTCAAGTCTACCCTAACTATTTCAACTAGTTGTCTTTTTAGGTCTGGGTACAAAAAGTTGCACCAGATGTTTGATCCATTAACCCTTAGAAAAGGTAGATGAAAATTCCTTTCTGGGTCCTTATCATCTACACATGGTGTTATAATTGTGTTTTCAGTAATAGGTCCTGTCTCAGTATTGATTATTTCTGTCCTTGGTCCTGGTGCTTTTTGTGGGCAGTTTTGCAAAAACAAACTGTGTCCTGTACTATTGTTTGAGTGGTGCATGTTCTGAAAGGGGTCCTCATAGTATTTATTAAGCAATCTAATCTTGTTCTCTAATTTATTGAGTTGTGCACTAAACTGATTGGTCAGAGTTTGTTTGTCCTGCATGGGGTCCTCCTAGTTTGTGCTTTTATCTCTTGTGCTTACCTGAACTTCACCCTGTCATTCTAACTCATCTGGAGAGTTTGAGTCACTTCTGGCTGCCTCATAATGTGGCTTGGATAGACTAAATTGTTTCCTACCCTTTTTCTTTTTAGATCTTTTTTAGCTTTTTTCTTGTTTGGGGTATTTGGTATACTGACCATACTAAAGTCTGGTCTGCCATTAACTAATGATGAATTAAGAACATTCAAGGATGGACCACGTGATGCAGAGTGCTGAGTAGCAGCTCCTCTACGTAGCTCCAGCCTCCCGATTTTATAATCGGTACTTTTTGACACCGAAACCATTTAAAACCCTCTGTTCTACAAGGATCCAGTTATCTAAAGCTCCAGACCTTCAGAAGAGCAAGATTCGAGCACTGATGGAGGCTTATATGAAAAAAGCCCCACAAAAGCATACACCTCCAGTCACCCCCGAGAAGGCCCCAAAGAAATCCCGGGCATCAAGTGTGCCTGATAGACCCAATTATCTCAGTCAAGCAATGGAGCAGGAACCCCTAACCTTAAACAGGTCCCTGAAAGAGTTCAAGCCTTTTCAGGAAGAAGTGAAAGAGATGGTGGCTGATCTGTAAGCCCCATCTAAAAAGTTGGATGAGGTCTCGGTGATGGCCTCGGATAACACTGCTCGCATAGTCTCCCTGGAGCATTGTTTAGACAAGGTGGACCCCAGATTAGTGGCAATCAGGCAGAAGCTTACCCATGTGGAGGCCAAACTAGAAGATCTTGAGGGCTGCAGCCTCAGAAACAACGTGGTCATCTTAGGGCTACCTGAAGGGGAAGAGAGCCAGAATGCAGCGGTTTTCATGCAAAAGCTGGTGAAACAGGTTGCTGGTCCCTCTCCCTTCGGCTCTGCATACACCATAGAGCGAGCTCATACATTGTTACAGCCTAAGCCACCACCAGGGGCTGCCCCCCATCCCATTATATGCTGCTTCCTGAATTTTTTAGAAATACCACACTTTCTGGGAAAAGTGAGAGCATTACAAGAGGTGCATTGGGAAAATTCCAAGCTGAGAATTGCACAGGACTTGCTAGGATCAGTAAGGCTGAAACGTGCAGCATTCCACCCCATTGTGTCTAAAATTATTGCCGCGGGGTTCAAGTTCAGGGTGGGGTATCCGGCCAGGCTGCAGGTATTTGTGAATGGTTCTTGGCTCACCTACAAAGATCCTGAAGCCACTCTCTCTCTGGCCTGAAGCTCGCTATGCCTGATCTATTCCGGGATCCATGACAAGATCTATTTCTCTGGTGAAAGGAGTCTCGTGTTGCTATGTGGGAACTGTCATTTAGCTATTTTCAGGACATCTGGAATGGCGGTTTGCTTCTGGAAAACTCCGGTTATCTAAATGGACATACCTATACGATGAGGGGTCAAGTGTTTGGGACATTCAAGCCTCAGTTTGTTTGAACTGTGCATGTAAACTTGTTCAATGTTCTGTGAAAATTTTTATTTTGCTAGTCAGAGGGTAGAGGGGTTTCTCACATTTTAATTTTGCCAAATGAGCAGGCTTTTATAAATGAGGGAAGGAATACCCTGAATTGTTAATGAAGCATTTCATATTTAGAATGGCTGAGTTTTGGGCCTGTGCTTGGCTAACCCCTCGCTCTCAAACATATATGCGGTGTGGTGGTTTTGTATCCACAAGAGGGAGCTCAGTGTGCAGAAAAGCCAGGACAATGATAGGGGAACCAAAGGGATGACCGCCTGGTGATTGTGCTCCCTGTTTTGGCTGGGGACATCGTATATCTCAATTTTGTCCTTTTGGGTACCTGGCTGACACAGTGCCGTCGTAACAATGTCCGAAGCCAACCCTAACTTAACGCACCAGATCCAAGGTGTTGGGGTCCAATTTGTTAAGCAGGCCACTGAACTTCTGTTTGAAAGGGCAATTTTCCTTTCCCTTCGGTACGATTTCTCGTCTGGTCTGCTATGTGACAGGAGTCCTCTCTAAAGGGGCATTGGAGACCCACTTCCCTTTTCACTTCTCGGGGTCTCTTGGCACCTGGTCACATTTCTCTAGGTGCCTTATCTCTCTATTTTATGATCTCACAAATGAGATATGCTTTTGTTTATGGCTTAACGCTCCTTGTAAGCCACTAGGGATTATTAATGTATTTTAATTTTGTCTCTTCCTTCTCAGGATTTGAGACCATTCATTCATATGGGAGGACTGTCGTGATGCTTATGACAGGAGGATTATCTTGGGAGGCTGGGGAGTGAGGAAGGAACCCAGTATTATGTTAAACATTGCTTGTGACAGGAAGGTGGGAAGGGCGAGTGTTATTAAATTGGTGTGTTTTACATCAAGTGGAAGGGGAGATGTTGAGGGGGGAAGGGATAATTGTGGAGGGGACCGGGGAGGGGGGACTATACAGCAGTAACAATTGGAATCTGGTTGAATGTTTCTCAATATTCTTATACAGGGCTGAGGTTATTAAGCTTGTTAATCTTAGTTAGATGGTCAATGATGTGACTTTTGCTACCTGGAATGTTGAGGGGATCAGGAAAAATTCCAAACAATATCAGGTGCTTAAACATTTAAGTTTACTGCATTCTCAGATAACATTTTTGCAGGAATCTCGTTTGCTGGAATCTAAAGCTTTACAATTAAGGAGACAACAGGTGGGTCAGGTCTATGATGCTCAGGGCTCCACTAAAAGTTGTGAGGTTATGCTAATCATTAATAGAGGCATTCCTTTAATTTCCACGCAGGTTATAAAGAATCCAGGGGGCAGATTTGTCTTAGTCAAAGGCACTCTTTGGTCAGTGCCACTTTTACTTGGTAGTATATATGGACCCAATACTGATGACACAGGGTTTTTTATGAGGCTGATATCTATTATGCTTCCAATGCTTCCCATTAGGATCATTATGGGGAAGGGGTGATTTCAACTAAGTCATAGTTTCTAATTTGGATAGGTCAGGTAGTGGGCCGAGGGGAATGTCCCCGGGGCAGAGGGCACTTAAGGATCTATTAGATCAGTGCGGGCTCTATGATGTCTGGTGCATATTGCATCCAGTTTCCAAGGAGTTCACTTTCAATTCTTTTTTTGTTTTTGCATAATTTGTTTATTAGTTTTCTATGATAATAGACAGACATTTTGACAAAAGACACATATAATACATTACATTACACCACATACACGATACAATGACAAATAATAACTTATATACAATTGATCCATTCTCTTATTCCTTTCTACTTTTAAAACCAATCACAAATATATTATTATTCCATTCTTTATTGATGGGGAAGGGGGGGAGCAGCCCGAGAGCCATGAGAAGGGGACCAAGAGTTCATCATTTACTTTGCCCAGGGAGGACCATTTATTATTCACTTACCCTTCAGGTCGTTTTTACTATATCCATCCCTCCCTCAGCATAATATTATCAGCTACTGTTAGTGACTCTAGATATGGCTGCCATGTTTTTTGAAATAACTCTTCCTTATCTTTAGTGACATATACCAATCTCTCCAACGTAAGGGCTTGCAGTATCAGAGCCTTCCATTGGGATATAGTAGGTTTCATCGCATTTACCCAAGTATTAAGAATAGAATGCCTAGCCATTCCCAAGACCACTCTAAGCCATCTTTTGACCAGTATCCATTCCCCATCTTCTGCAATTTCTATGCCAAAAAGCAACAGTAATGGAGATTTGTTGTCCCATGATCCTTCTTATCTCCATTACAATCTTTCCCCAGAAGTCTTGTAACACTAAGGGCAGGTCCATAAATAGTGATAATATGATGCTAAGTCCTTATTAAATCTAGGGCAAAAAGGGGATACTATCGAAATATACTTATGAACCACTAATGGTGGGTGGTACAATCTGTGACAGAATTTGTAGTAAGAATCTTTATATTTATTACATATCATTATGCCTTGATGGAGCTGAATTATTAGTTCCCAATTCTCTTCTGTTATAGGGGTCCCTAGATCTCTCTCCCAGAGCCTTATGGTGCTCAATGTCTTATCTGAGAGCCAGGCTTTTCCTTCTCTTGCTATTCTTCGAATGGTGCCCTTAGGTCTTTTTTGTCCTGCAATTATCATTTGTTCAATGTGTTCCCATTTAGACTCAGGATTTTGCAGCCTACCAGTAGAACCTATATAGGCCCTAAGTTGCAAGTAGCAAAAAAAAAATGTTGATCGCCTAGGCCAGTCCAAGCCTGTATATTTTCAAATGTATCAAATCCATTCCGATTGAATAATTGTCTTAAGCATTGTACCCCCCTTGTCTCCCACTCACAATATCCCTTATCCTCTAGTCCAGGGAGGAAAAAAGGGTTCCCTTTCAGGGGCAGCAACAGTGTGTCCTCCCGTCCCACCTGCCTTCTCTTACTCATATTCCTCCAGCTCACTAATACCACTTTACTTAAGGGGTTGGGATTCGGTAAGTCAAGAAAAGCCTTCCATCCTTGAGCTGATAAATATGCAGAAACCCTGCCAGGGCATACCCTCTCTTCCAGATCAAGCCAACCAGCCTCTTCTGGTTTCCTGACCCAATCCTGAATGTATCGGCACTGAGCAGCCATGTGGTAAACTTCTAAGTCCAGGAATTGTAGTCCCCCTTTCTTTGTTGGTGCTTTTAGTCTGGCTAATCCCACCCTGGGTTGCTTGCACCGCCAAATGAAAACAGTAAAGGCTTTTTCCAGCTTCTTAATATCCGCCCTCCTAATTCCAAGATGGAGCATCTGCAGACAGTACAGTATTCATGGCAGTGCATTCATCTTGAGTAAGTTGATTCTACCCAGCCATGTAATAGGGAGCCCCTGCCATCTATTCAGATCTGCCACTATTGTCTGTATTAGTGGTCCATAATTAAGATTATATAAGCCCTCAATATTTCTACCTATTATTATTCCTAAATATGTGAAGGCTTCATGGACTGTTTTTAAGACCCCATTTCAATTTCTGCAAAATCTTCCTCTTATCATTAGGTTTCCCAACTATCATTTCTTCTGATTTGTCCAAGTTTAGTTTATATCCTGAGAATTGGGAGAATTGTTCTATTAAACCTAATAACACAGGTATAGACTGGTCTGGCTCCGCAACATATAGCAGCATGTCATCTGCGTATAAGGAGAGTTGTTTCTCTTTACCACGTCCTCCCCCGTACCCCCTTTATTCCCTGATGTGATCTAATAGCTATGGCTAGGGGTTCAAGTACCAATGCAAACAATAGCAGAGACAGGGGACATCCCTTGTCTGGTTCCTCTACTTAGCTCCAAACTGTCAGAAAGTATACCGTTCACTAACACTCTAGCTCTAGGACTGGCATACATTCACTGCACCATTCCTATAAATTCGTCACCCAGACCAAACCGGGCCATAACTTCCATCAAATACGGCCATTCCACCCTGTCAAATGCTTTTTCTGCGTCCATCGAAAGAATATGCACCTCCTCACCTAGATGTTGTTCTCCCCAAATCACATTTAACAGGGTTCGCATATTGTGATAAGAATATCTATCTCGGATAAACCCGGTCTGGTCTGGGTGAACAAGCCTTGGTAATAATATTTCCAATCTGCTTGCCAGAACCTTGGTCAATATCTGGGAGTCACAATTTAGGAGGTATAACGGTCTAAAAGAGGAGCATTCAAGCAAGTCTTTTCCTGCCTTCGGAATCAGACATATCGTTGCTTCCCCCCAGGATCGTGGTAACTGTCCTCCCTCTTCCCTGGCTTCTTTAAATACAGATTCCAAATGTTCTACTATTTGTGGCTGCATATTTTTATAGTATTCAACCGGAAATCCATCTGGTCCACTAGTTTTCCCTCTCTTAAGGGCCCCGATTGCTTTTATAATTTCTTCTTTTGTTATATCTGAATCTAGCCATTCCCGTTGTACTTGTGTGATCCTAGGAAGAATTATTCCATTCAGGAAATCTCTCATCCCTTCTCCTCCTTCCCCCACTTGTGACTGATAAAGTCTCTGATAGAATCTCTTGAAACATTCTCCAATACCCTTGATGTCTTTCCATAATACCCCATCTTCCCCCCTTACAGCCTGAATCAGATGTGTTCCTCTTTTCCCTCTAATTAAATTGGCCAACATAGTGCTCAGTCTATTGCCCCATTCATAAAAATGTTTCCTGACACAGAGGCAGGTTTTCCTAGCTTCCCCCAGTAACAAATTATTAAGGCCTTCCCTAGTTCCATTCAGCAATTGCTGTATATTCTCCCCACCCTCCCCTCTAGCTGCTTTTCCCTCCAAAACCCTAAGCCGCTGTTCCAGGTTTGTCCTCCTTTCCCTAATTTTATGCTTATGATGAGTGACAAAACTAATAATAGATCCTCTCATGAATGCTTTCCCTGCATCCCAAAAGATAGCTTGTGAAGTAGCTGACTCTGAATTAGTTTGCACATACAGTTTCCATTACATAGATACATAGATACATAGACAGTGTCGGCAGATAAGGGCCTATGGCCCACCCAGTCTGCCCATTTGAGCTTGTAAGTTCAGTTTGTTTTCCTAGAAGATCCTGCATATACTCCTTGAATTTTTTATTGGCTAGCAGATAATTAGGAAATCTCCACATGCTGGGATTCTTTCTCCCCCCCCATTTCAATGTCAGAATGACCATCGCGTGGTCCGATATATGTATTGGACTGTGCCTGACATCACTGACCCGAAAATACCAAGTCCGAGGGAGCAAAACATAGTCCAAACGGGACCAGGTCTGGTGTGGGTGCGAGAAAAAGGTATATTTTCTAACCATAGGTTTGGTTGTATGCCACCCATTGATTAAATCCAAGTCACACATCCCTGCCAACCACTCCCGAATCACCCCTTCCGGGGCCCCTTTATCTTTTGAATGATCTAAAGCGGGGTTAAACAGACAGTTCATGTCGCCCCCTAGTATTAAATTTGGGAATTGTTCCGCTATCAAGAGAGCCATTAATGTTCTATAGAAATTTGGTTCATGCACCGCAGGGGCATAAATACTCCCAAATGTAACTATCTCCCCATGTATAGTTCCGGTTACAAAAATGTACCTCCCATCGACCGGGTCAACCACAAGTTTTTCTTTCTTAAATGGCAAGCTTTTATGTAAGAGAACAGTCACTCCCCTCTTATGAGATCGATAAGCCGCCGAATAACACTCCCCAACCTACCTCCTCTTCAATTTCACATTTTCCTTGTCCGTGAGATGGTTTTCCTGCAACATAGCTACTTGGGCGTTTTGATGTTTCAGCGCCGTCAGTAGCATTGTGCATTTAATGGGAGTGGCTATTCCCCTAACATTACATGAAACAATGGTCAGTTCCTTCAATCCAGCCATCCCTCATCTTTTTGTATTCTCCCTTTCATCATAGATTCATTCTTTTCTCCCAACTTCCTTCTTCCAACCCCCCATATCCATAGATTGGTGTTAATTTTGGATCTGTAAATGAATGAAAACATATAACATAACATTTCAACAACAACTATATACAAACCTCCCCCATTCTTTTCCTCTCCCTCCTCTTGTTTTCTTGCCTCCCTTCCCCTCTTTTGTAACAGTAACTGCAATAAGCAGACATTTTACAATCCCAACCCTTTATCAGACAAACACATCCCCCCCAAGCCGCCACTTTTAGTGTAAAAAAAAAGAGTTACTTATAACCCTTTATACGGGTCTGTTGGAAGCATTTCTAACTCATAGTCATGATAAGGAAGAGTTCCTCTCCATTTCAGCCTTGCCTCTATACCATACCCCTCTTCCCTGTAATTCTGAAAAAAAAAAAGGGTTTACATTGTTTTCCATTCACTTTCTGTTCCTCTCCAAACTTTTTAGTCCTCTACCTACTAAGTTCAACCCTCTCATTACGCACACAATTTTAAGGTTTAAAGTCATTTGAGTCTGTTGATGGTGGTGAGCCAGCAAAGGTCCTTAATAAGTTTATACTTCCCTCCATTATCACCATGGAGATTATAAAGTAAAATAAAGTATAAAGAACCAGTCCAGGTGTGAGAAATAAAATCTCATGCATGCTGCAGTATGTCTTTAATCCCATGTTCACTCCAGGGATCTCCTTGCATGGACTAAATTACACCGGTCAGTCTAATCCTCGTTTCTTTAAGGACCAATGTTCATTATAAGACAAAAAAAAAGAAGTCAAATAAACTACATTTGAATTTCCCAGTATCGGTTTCCACCACGCCAATTAACCTATCTTTCGTTTATATCAATTCAGTCTCGTAGCATTGGACTCTATCATCCGCTCTTCCTTTTCAGTTCCTTAACAAATATTTCTGCTTTAGGCACTTCCCAAAAAGAGTATGTTGCTCCTTCATGCTTGATCTTAAGGGTGGCAGGATACAGCATATAGCACTCAATTTTAGCTTCCCGTAGCTGCGCCATAACAGGGTTGAAGGCCCGACACTTTTTAAGTAAATGTGCAAAATAATCTTGTGAGATATATAGGCGATGTCCCTTATACTGAAGTTCAGAGCATTCACGGTAAGCTTTTAAGACTGATTCTCTGTCGGTAATTGTGAAACCTCATAATTATCTGCCATGGAGGCTAGTTCGGCCCTGGCTTCGGCATAACAGATCTGTGGGCCCTTTCGATTTTTATATGCCCATTTTTTAATGAAACCCCTAAAAGCTCTGGCAGTACCTTGGCACAGAAGTCAATGATATCTGGTCCCTCCAGGCCCTCCGGCAGTCCTCTGAGGCACAAGTTGAGTCAGCGATGATAGTTTTCTTGATAATCTAGTAGGTCCTTTAATTCCTCCATCTCTTTCTGCATTATAGTAAGTTGTTCCGGTACTGGATTCGTAGTGTCCTCTAGGTTAGAAATCCATTGTTCCATTTCGCACAATTGTGTAGCGTGAGTAGCATGCAAATCTACCAGTTCTTGCAGTTTACGGTCGAAATTCATGGCCAAGCTGGTAAACCTAGGCTCTAGTGCTGCCAAAACCTGCTGTGTGACCTCGCTGCCTAGTGCGCTTACTTCTCCTGCCGAAAGGGAAACCCGGGCTGTATTTTCCTCTTGCAGGGTCTGTGGTTGCTTGCTCTGTGTTTTCCCAGTAGTGCGAGCACTTTTCGCTGAAGCTGAGACCACGTGCTCATCCATCCCACCTTCCAACAACCTCCTGTAGCTTCCAATACTTTATATCTCAGTTCAAAGTAGTTATATTTCCTTTTCGTTGTGGTGGCTCAGGGAGCAGTAGACACATGTGTCTTTAGGCTAGCTGGCTCATCAGCACCCCCCTCCCACTTTCAATTCAATGGTGCACACCTCGCAGTCTCACAATGACTACATATTTATCTCTCAGGTTCTCTTGCCCGGGGTCAAGTCTGCCTCAATCCAACCTGGCACCTATTTCAGACCACTCCCTTATGGTATGTAACTTGACATTTCTTAATTCACTTAAAAGGGAGACCAGGTGGAAGCTCAATGAGCAGCTCCTGAAGGATGCCAAGTATTGTAGACTTATAAGAGAACAAATTGAGTTCTTCTTCTCATCTAACCCATTAGACAGTGCAAAGCCGGACATTCTATGGGGGGCCTTTAAAGCATACATGAGGGGGGTTCTTATCAGTATAGCGGCCAAAAGGAAAAGGGTACAGTAAGGATTAGGAAGTAAGCATGCTCCTTTCAATCAAAAAAATCATAAGTATTCTGTAAACAAATAGTATAGATTTCAATGATATTGCACTTATTTCAAAGTATTACACCTATATACCTATTTATGCAACAGGTGTCAGGATAAAAACGGACACACAACTTTAGTTATCTGAGTCACTGTGTGGATAAATGGGTGGTGATGTAATAACTATGTGGATAACTTGAAATTATCCACATAGTGATTACAACATCACCCATTTATACATACAGTGACTACATCACTAACCACCACCACCACCTGTGCTGCCTGCTCAGCAGTACTGTCTCCCAGTTTCACTCTCACCTTCTCACAGTGCTCTTTACAACCCAAGCTATCACAGTCCCAAAGACTTACAAAATGCACACCCTAACCAAATCTCCCCCCAAAACCAGAACCACATTTTAAATGAAAACACTCTTAAGAAAAGAAAGTATTTTTTTCTCTTTCTCAGCACAGCAACCCTGCAAACCAAACACAGCAACCAGGTACAGAGAAAAAACATGGAAAGGAACATAAGAAAAAAATAAAACATAACAAAACTGAACCTCCAAAAATCCTGTTGCATAAATCAACTATGCGGGGGGCGCCTGTGGGATAACAAAGTTATTTGTACAGGTGCTAGTGACCACTCATAACCCTCACTCATGGCTTCGCCACTCATGAGGTTACTTGAGGTCACAGGCAACTGTACAAATAACTTTGTTATCCCACAGGTGCCCCCGCATATCCCTTATGTACTGGCCAATGCAAACATTGGAGAAATGTAGACATCAGTGTTTCATTTCACTGAATCTCAAAACAAATTGTCTTTTCATCAACAGTCTTATGAAAGTGGCAATTGTGCCCTGAGAATGCTACACATGCATTTTCGAAGTAGGAAGGTCATGTGACTAGTGGGTGCTACAATTCAGAATTTCAAAGTTATGACAGGTGCAGCCCTTTTAAACGCATACCCTTGGGACCAGCAAAAGGTATGCATTTAAGATGGCTATGCGTTTATCTGATTTTGTGTTCTTTTAATGGTGAGCGTAACTTGCAGTACTGTATGTGCCATGGGGCTGGGTTGGGAAAAGAAATGTCAGTAGCACTTAAGTGCTTCTTTGATTGGGATAAAGTGATTTGTGACATGATGTGGCATTCTTTGGTTTGATTCCTGTGTGAGGGGGGATGCTTCTTGGATTCACATAAAGTGCTTCTGTGGCATTCTTTTGGGCTCTTTGCTTTGATTTCATTGTGAGGGAGGATGTTTTGTGACTTGGGCTTGATGGCTAAAAGGTTAAAGTAGGTGATTAACACCTCATTTTTAATAGAGCAACCCATTTATAGACAATTAATTGCTAATTAGTAAAGCAGCTACATGCAGTGTCAATAAAATTGTGCCAGTCAGTCCACACTTGAACAACAAAACTGAGGGAAAAATATGCATTTAAATGGAATCCTTATATGCATTTAACAGGTCTATTTAACATAGGAAGTATAGGAAAAAAATCAGGACTTGGGCATGCTATGAATTTACACAGGCTATGCGTTTATCAGGTATACATTTAAATGGGATGCACTGTATTTAAAATAACTAAGAGGGGAAAAAAAACTGGCAATGAATACCAGTACTCACAAGTCCTGCTCTGGTAAGTTAGGATTGAGGTCAAGTGGAGTGATGAGCAGCACTGCAGTGTTGCAGCTACTCACGAGTAAAAGCAGTGGTGACCACTGTCCCATCCATAGAAAACAAACCTTGTGGTTGGCTAGGTATTGTCTTTTCCTGCATTTTCTTGGGTCGTGACAAGCAGTAATGTGAGCTGTTGGTTCAGTACACAAAGCTATCAGTTCAGTATGCAAACTGACAGTTCAGTTCTATTGTCTCCCATTTTCTCTGCAGGTCCCGCTTCACTTCTTCACCATCCTTCACCACTCCTTTCTGTTCTTTTAGTTTTCTGAGTTCCTCCAGCGGTGAAGGGTTCCCACACTATCAAAAAGCCAATCGGTCCTCCACAGAACTTGTTGCCCTTTTCCACCTTGAGAACAGGCATGGAATATAGAAAAAAATTATTTGTTGGCTTATGTTGCCCATTCTGCAGTTGTAAGCACAAAAATAATGCCAAGTGGAAGCTAGTCTTAACCAATCCCAAACTGACACAGGTGAGCAGGCTCACCAGGCAGGTGTCTATAAAAGGCCTTCTATTTCTGTAGGAGAAGTTCCGGGATATGGAAGAGGTCCAGGACAATGCTGCCTGATGGCACAAGCCAGCCCTCACCCATATGCTGACAACAGGATACACAGGACATGGCATACCTTCCTGATGCTGTCTGATCAGAAGATAGTGGACTTTTTCAGACTGGACTGCAACACCATCCAATTACTGTGGCTACGGTGGTACTAATGAGGCACAATGGGCCAACAGGAGCATTGTGGAAATGGTCTTTGAAGTACTCGAAATGAGGTGCTGATGCCTGGATCAGTCTGGCGATGCTCCACAGATTAGCCTTGCAAAGGAATGAAAGATATTCCTGATCTGCTGCATACAACATGACATTGTAGTCCAGTGGGGACTATCACTGCATGTCCCTGAGGGTGACATACCAGATGATAATGGGGGTACACATCCTGGAGACCAACACCAGTCCACCATGGGTGATATGACCCTAGACTGGCCAGACACTCCAGAGGGCTAAGGGACTATCTGATTGCACTAAACTTTTCCGAACAAAGTTAAAACACTATGCAAAATGTAGTACAATACATACAAAGTGTATTCCAAGCAGATGGTGACATAACAGAAAGCCAGAACAGAGAATAAGTTATTGGTTGTGATGGTTACATTGAAGGTTTATTGAAAGCTCATTCAACTCAGATAGGGGATTCAGTTAACTGTTCCTTCTCAATCCTATTTTTCCTGCTTGCAGGATAGGACAGTCCTGATTTATTCTCTAGGAAGTTGTTTCAATGTACCTTCTGTAATTACTATCTCTGCAGTTGATCTTTAATAAAGCTGAGTTATAAAAAAAAAAATAAAGAAAAGAAAATAAGGGCACCTGGCACAAGAGAGTCAGAAAAAATAGGTAGGACCAGGACTACTGTACAAACAGGAACCACAACACAGAATGGCCCTCCTGAGCTAGTGGCTCAGTGTCAAGTGTACCATGGCCAGTGCCATGTGCACCCTTGGCACATGTCTGTTGCCATGGTGTGATATTGTAACAGGATTGCGAACTAGGTGGCTTCTTGGGGAATACTCACTGAGAGAACACTCCAGACACCAGTTAAATGAAATGAAAACTGCTCTACTTTCAGCAACAAACAAAAACAAACAGCTTGCATTGAGCTTTGAAAAAATGGTCCTTGTAGTTCGGTCTCTAGTTGTATCAAAAAAGAAGAAATAAAACCCTATTTTTCCCCTGTTTACCCTCCCCCTTTATTGGGCTCAGGTGTTGCTTGTTAACACCCTTTTAGCACTCCCCTTCCCCTATGGAACAGTCAGCATTTAGAGTATGCAATGCACTGAGGTCTTAAAGGGCTAACTGCAAAGCAAGAGAGGCTTGGTTCAAATCCTCTCCTGGACACTACCAAAAACATAGCTCATAGTTCATAATTGGAATACAAGTCCATTGAGCATCAGCCCTTTAATTAACTTGCCACCAGCTCACTGGTGGACTACGTATTTCCTATTCCCATATAATTGTCCAAGATTTCTTTAAAAGTTCTCATATTAAAACTCTCTGTAACAGTGCTGCTATGGGTTGTAATGGCACTGATGCGTGTAGGGAGCATGACGGACATATACTCCATCACATACCCCCCCAGTTGTGCCTCTGGCATGCTTAGTAAACATAGAGACATAGACAATGAGGGAAGAAAAAATTTGTTCAGCTTGCCCATAAACCCTAACAAACCAAGGACCTATTGTCCATACAGGGTTCTAACCCACACTATCCACCCTATGCTCCTTGCCCTACTGCCATTATCCTAAGCAATAACTAAGCTCTACACTATGACCCAGCCATATTTGAAACCATTGTCAGGAGGTAAAAACTTCACTCTCAGGTTCTTGACAATATAGGGAATGCAAGGAATCACAGAAATGTTGCATAAGATTAATAAAACGTGTTTATTACTACCAAAAGGATAAATCACAGTTGTCCTAAGCAGTTCTTACCAGTACGAACCGAGAGCCAATGATAAGCGTTCTCGATACCTCGAGGTTTCTCTGTGTCTCTTAGAGTCTCCGAGGTATAAGACTCAGTGTCTCACATTATATACCTATGATAATTACTATGGTTACTGTAAGATAGTTACAGAGATGAGCCCTATTAGCTAAATTAGAGGTGGCTCCATGGTCCAAGATATCATTATGCAATTTTGTAGTAGTCATCACTTTGTGAAACAAAAGAGTACAGTTCTTCCTGAGTCTTACACAAATCAGTGTAGTAGTACAAATCACCAAAAGGTGGCAGTGCTGACATATATCATCCTGGACCAACTCCCATAATTTTGGGTTGTCTTGAGATCATTGGCCCAGTTATGGTGCAGATAGTCTGGTGTTCCTTAGAGTCAGGTGAGTTTCCTAACTCCCTGAAAGAAGCAGTGGTTACACCTTTACTGAAGAAAGTTACTTTGGACCCAGACTGTTTTTCAAACTACAGACCTATCTTGAACCTTCCCTTTTTGGGGAAGGTTATTGAGAAGGTAGTGGCAGCCAAATTGGAAGACCATTTAACCATCCATAATATCTACGAATCCTTCCAGTCTGGTTTTCGGAAAAGACACAGCACCGAGACTGCGCTGGTTTGGGTGCTTAATGATCTTCTGAGGGCGAGGGATCAGAAGAGATGTTCTATTCTAGTTCTTCTTGATCTCTCGTCAGCTTTTGACACTGTGGATCACCTGGTGTTGTTAGCACGCCTGAGGCAAATATGTGGAATGTCGGGAACTGTTTTAAAATGGTTCACTTCATTTCTTACCGGGAGATCTCAGAGACTTATGTCTGGGGTTCATTCCTCCGCCCCAACTTCTTTGTTGTGTGGTGTGCCTCAGGGTTCAGTGCTGTCACCTATGTTATTCACAGTGTATATGCTGCCCCTCGGAGACATTATAAGACAGTATGGGCTGAGGTTTCACTGCTGTGCAGATGACACCCAGCTATACCTGTCTTTTGCGCCAGACCAGGATGGAGCTCTCTCGGTGTTTAACAACTGTCTGGAAGAAATCCGAGGATGGATGGATTCTAGTTGGTTGAAGTTGAACTCAGAGAAGACAGAGGTGTTGGTGGTGGACTCTGGTGGTCAGATAATGAGGCCAAAAATGGCTCGCCCTCTGGAATTTTTCTTGATGGTGTGTCACTTCTGACCTCTGAATGGGTGCGCAACCTGGGGATTGTCCTAAATGACAGGCTGACCTTTCAATCTCAAGTGTCAGCCATTGTCAGGACTTCCTTT
The DNA here is from genome assembly GCA_016271365.2 of Neoceratodus forsteri. NCBI lineage: Eukaryota > Metazoa > Chordata > Ceratodontiformes > Ceratodontidae > Neoceratodus > Neoceratodus forsteri. Next base: position 520,673,121 of record CM028137.1, read on the forward strand.
TATCATCTTAGGAATATTGCCAGAGTGCGTCACCTTGTTCCACCTGACTCTTTGCCAACGTTGGTCCATGCCTTTGTGTCTTCGCGGTTGGACTACTGCAACGCCCTTTACTTTGGGCTTTCTGGGGTTGAAATCTGTCGTCTTCAGCTGGTGCAGAATGCTGCAGCCAGGGTGTTGACTGGGACAAGGAGATCCAGTCATATCACCCTGGTACTGCATGAACTGCACTGGCTTCCTATACGGTGGCGGATCACCTTTAAAGTCATTTTATTGACTTTTAAAGGCATTCACGATCAGGGTTCGACCTATCTGAAAGAACTTCTGGTGCGTTACTGCCCCGGCCGATTGCTACGCTCAGCTGATGAGGGGTTGTTAGAGATTCAAAGAGTGAGTTTAAAAACTTCTGGTAGTAGGGCTTTTTCTTATGTAGCTCCAACTCTTTGGAATTCTCTACCTCGCCAGTTAAGAGAGTGCACCTCCTTGGAGGTATTTAAGAAAAATTTGAAAACCTACTTGTGGCTGTGTGCCTTCTTGGATGATTAGCTGATATTTGAGTGTTAATATTATTTTTTGGATAGTATGGTTGGTTTTATTGTAGGTTTTTAATATGTGATGCTGTTATGTATTTATTGTATTTATATGTTTTATGTGATATTTTATATTGTGTTTTTTTTACTTGTAAAGTGCTTTGAAATCTTGAAAAGTGCTTTAAAAATAAAGTTATTATTATTATTATTATCATAATTATTACAAGGACACAGATGTCCTGATCATCCTGTAAGTGAGAAATACACAGAAAATACATAGAAAATATATATGTATTAGCAAGCAAAGTGTATTACAATAATATGCATAAATGTCCTGACATCTACTCTTATACGGTAGATGCCCTTAGCCCTATATGTTAGTATAACATATGCCTAATCACTAGCTGTCTACAGTGTACCTCTGAGGGTACCAGTTAGGGTGCAGGGACCTCGTGTAACACCTTTGATAGTTTTAGAGCCCACCACATCAACTGACTGATTGTTCCATGGCTCCACCACCCTTTCTGTAAAACAAAACGTTCTCACGTCCCTCTTGAACCTCCGCCCATCAGTTTCTACTCATGCCCCCTTGTTCTTGATCTGCCACCAGAATGCCACTTTCCCTGAAAAAAACAATCTGCATTGCCACACTGGGCACCTTCCCTTTGAGGCACATCAAAGGAAAATGGCTTAAGTACCATATTTCACCTGGTGACATGGGCATTGGCACCTCACATGGCATGAAACCACTTGATGGCGGCCTGATCATTGATGAGAGTGAACTTTTGCCTCAGTAAGTAGTAGTGCAAGGTGATCAACAACCACGTTACTGCCACTGTTATTCCAGGTCAGTTAGTGGGGCAGCAAGGGTCAAGAATTCTGGAATAAACTAGTGAAAATATCCTGCAAGTCCAAGAAAAGATCTAACATGCTTCTTGTTAGAAAATGGTCTCGGAAAATAAGTGAATCTGACTGGCTGATACACCAAGTACAGGTTCATTTATTTTCCAATAGAGCCCGGTAAAAAACAAGTTCAAATTCGGGGTGCCGCATTACTTGGTATAGCCTTGTGCACCCCGAATCTTCAAACTTGTCAACCGCCATTTTCTCCCTGCTTGCTAAGCGGTCGATCGAGGCAGATGGCATCCCACCCCAAGCACATGGTGCTGTAAACCCAACTTTCACCAGTATTTTCCCATGTTAAAAAAAACAATTTTGCCAAACCAAAGTAATAGCTCTCATTTGAGCAATGTGATATACAATTTCTTGTCCCGGCCATGCTTACCATAAAGACCTCATGATCTATTAGCTGTGCAAAGCCTGCAGTGCATCTCCATGTACGTGGATTGGAGGTTCTGAAACTGCCCTGACCTGATTCACCCGATCCCGATCCATGAAGAATTAACAGTTTACCCCTGCATAAAAATCACAGGTAAGACCAGCAAAAGCACGAAGGACAGAAAGGTACCTCAGATTACAAGTACAGCCTGTATTGTTTGTATGACCATGAGCACCCTCTATCCATGCTAAGTTCAGCGGAGACCACGATTTCTTCTCCCGGTATCAAACGCAACCTCTCCTGGCACCAATATTAAAAGAAACATGACTGAAAAACAAAACAAATGTGGAGGGACTAAACAAAAATGTTGTAAGTCGGGGTGGGGGGCAGCCTGCTGTGGGGGCACAAACTATATTCAACCAGCCTTTTTTTTTTTTATAACTACAGAATCTCTATTATGGAAAAAAATCCTTCATTCTAAATCAGATGGAGGAACTATTTTATTTCAAAACTTATTTTAAACTATTTTTTTTTATTATTAACAATTTGTATTTATTTTTGTTACAATGCCCATTTTCTAAGTGCAATAATACCCTCAGGGTTGGGCATTATTGGGAAATACTGGACCTTCCAGGGACTATAAGGCCCTCCACCTGCGGTGTCAGGCCTCATTACACCCCTGGGCAGTCCAGTATTTCCCAATAAAGCCCACCCTGTTGGGTATTATTGCTTACATAGTTGTACGAGGCAGTCAGCTAGGACCATTAGTTTGTTGATAACTGGGTGTACCTGGCTGTTCTGAACCACATACCCCAGGTATTTTGTCTCCTGCCATGCAAGAGCATATTTTGTGGCTCTAACTGTAAGACATGCCTCCTTGAATGATTGAAGTACTGCAGCCACATCCCACAGGAGGCTGTCCTAATTAGGGCTAACTATGACTTTGTCATCCGGGTATGCAGCATACAGCCCATGGGAACAAAAGATGATCTCCATCATTATCTGGAATTTAAAAAAGGGTTTTATGAAATCTGCAGGGAAGCACAATGAATTGATACAGGCCAAATGGGGTGACAAAGGTCATTTTCTCATGAGACTTGGGAATTAATGGAATTTGCTAATACCCCTTGGTCATGTCCAGGGTGCTGATGCAACAGGCCTTCCCCAGTTGATCTAAAGTTCATCTACCATTGGCAGAGGGTATACATCAAACTTGGATGCATCATTATCTTTCTAGAAGCCTATACAAAACTAGGTGGTCCTATCTGGTTTTGGGACTAGCCCGATAGGGCTAGACCAATCCCTTTGGGATTCCTCAATGACTCCCAACTCTAAGATAGATGGAATTTCCTCCCATACTTTCTCTTGGATTCTTTCTGGTAATCTGTATGGTTGTTGGTAGATCATATGCCTGGGTCTGGTCAGTGTTGTGGTGGATCTCATGGGTTCATCCTGGCTTCAAGGAGAATACATCCCCTGAATTCTATACCAACTTCTGGGCTTCTTGTTTTTGGGCCTGGCTGAGCTGGACATCCAATGAAATGGTGCAGGGTTTCTTGAGAATTTTAGGTCCTAAATCCAAGATTTCATCCTCAATGTCCTTGTCCTTCACCTGACTTGAGGCCCATTTAGGTCCTTCTGGGTCAATGAGCAATACTGTACCTACCTGTCATTCCAGGGTTTCAACAAATTTACAAGGTAAATTTTTTTTCTGTCTGGCTGACTTTGGAATCAACCTGCCTCACTTTTCTGTGGACCTCATATGGTCCTTGCCATTTAACAAGGAGTTTACTCTTAGAGCTAGGCAATGTAATAAGTACTTTGTCCTGGGTATGAGCTCCTGTGGCCTGGCCCCTTGGTTATAGTGCCCTGGGTTTGTTATCCTTTTATTAAATTATCTTTGGCAAATCTGCTGCCTCCAACCTGTCTCTCATTTGTAATACACATTGGCACATGTTAGGTGGACTATATGCCTGCTCTTCCCACATCACTTTTATGAGATCCAACATCCCTTGAGGTTGTTGCCTGTACAACAATTCAAAGGGAGACAACCCATTGGAAGACTGTGGCACCTACCAAATGGCAAACATTAAATAGGGTAACAATTCATCCCAGTTTTTTTTTACCTCAGTTGACACAAATTTACACAGCATACCCTTTTAAGGATTCATTAAAGTTCCATTAAACCACTGGTCTGAGGGTGATCACTGATGTCTATGGACGTAACCTTCAGTGAAGCACACACCTCCCCCACATGTTTTGACATAAAATTGGTGCCTTGATAAATTAGGATCTCTTTTGGCAGTCCAACTCAGGGGAATCACTTTTATCAACTCTTTGGTCACCGACTAGGCTGTAGTAGAACGTTGGGGAATAGCCTTGGGGTAACAAGTGGCATAATTGTTTATAATCATTATATACTGATACTTAGATGTATTTTTTTTATCAAGGGTCCCACCATATTAACCCAAATTCTTTTAAATGTGGTTTCTAGTAAGGGCATGGGGATCAAGGAACTTCTGGGGGCCAGCTGGGGGTCAACTAACACTTAGGGCAGGAAGCACCAAAATCTGCTATTTCCTTCTACATGTATGGCCAGAAGAACTAGGAAAGCATTTACTCCTTGGTTTTCTTCTTGCTCAGATGATCCACAATAGCTACAGTGCTCCCTCACTATAGTGAACCCCGCTATAATGAATTCCCGCATATAACGAATGCGGATGATGTCTCTTGGCATTTCTCCAGTATTTGATAGTTTCTTATTGAAATTGACAGCCCCAGTTGAAATGCAATAGGTACGTTACATTCCTAACACATTGCACATATCCACGTCATATTTCAATCAACAGCAGTACATTATATGGCCACCATAGACACAGTGGTGTCCTAAATTAACCTTTTAATTAAGTTCACCTGATGGCACCAGACAGCAATTACAGCACCTGCAAAAATTCTGCCATTTCTGTGTCCATTTATGATGCATCAAAATGAAGTGAGCAGTTTATACTGTTGAAACTAAGCTTGTAGTACTTGACTGCCTGAATGGTGGTGAAAGCCTGGCAAAACTCTCACTCAAAACATGCTCCTCAAAATCCACGATATGTACATGGAGAAAACAAGAAGAATCACTTCAAGCATTTGCCAGTGAGTGTGCTGAGACTCAGGGAATGGCACACAAAAAGTTACGATGACCAGATGAGGGTGAAATTGACCAGGAAACCCAGGTCTAGTTTGCCCAGCAGCATGCACATGGAGTGCCTGTGTCTGGCACCATTGTAAAGTCTAAAGTGGAGCAGTTTGCCAGAGAGATTCATGGAAAGGAGTACAAGTTCAAATCCTCCTCAGGCTGGCTGTGGCGCTTCCAGAAAATACATGGCATTTGCTGTATCTGCTTTACTGGTAAACAGAGGTCTTGCGATGATGCCACAGCACTAGCCTTCCTCCCAAAGCTAAATTTATTTGTTTGTTTCAAGTGCACACTCCTGTTACATGGCAAGCTTTGTACAGTGATACATGCTCCCTCAAAATAATGAATGCGCCACTATAACGAATGGATATCTTGGCTCCTGACATGTTTGTTATAGCGAGGGAGCACTGTATAGCATGAATCAGTCTCAGTACCTCACTTCTTGCTGATCTGGAAATCATTAACTGTTACCCTAAAGCCCCCATTTGTTTCTTAGGTTCTACCCTAAAATATCGTCTTTCAGGTCAAACCTAGGAAAACATCCATTCATCTACATTTATACATCTACCACTTTACTATTTACCGCAGCAAAGTTCTGGCATTCCTTAGAACCTCATCAGCCCTTTTCTTTAGAACTGATATTGGCCAGATTAAAAAAAAAACATCTAGCTTGACCTCCAGAAATATTTTGTGACCTCCTGTAGAAGCGGATGCTGTTCCCTCATGTGACTTACCTCAGACCTTCCTTGAACCTGGTTCCTTGTAGTCCCCAACAACTACAATCTCAGATAAAGGGGCTCCTTCCTTTCTCATCCTCCCTTTCTAACCCCAGAACTTTTTAGGCTTTCCATTCTGGGCAAAATAGTCCAGAGTTTGTATAGGAAAATGCATGTTCTAGTCCCTCTATCTATGTGGCCTCCTGGTCATGCACTTTTAGTATTTCTCTGCAGGAGGGTATGAACCCTTTCTCAGTTTGGCCCAACACTACTGACCAGGGTAAGAGTTTGGAAATTCCCACCTTTATTATTCCTGCTCAGTTGTTTAATTTTAATCAAACTTGGGCCTGAGGGTATTTATAGGTATTCCCATGCATGCAAACAATATTTATGGGCACTCTCCACTGACCCAGGTTGGATTCTACTGCCAATTCTTTAACTAATGTTTGTCCATAGCCTAAATCTTCTAGAGGTCTAACTGTTTGGTTCCCAACTTGCAGTGGTATTGTATGGGTTTTTGGCCTGGGATTCTTGTGTGGGCTTTAGCTATGCATTCTGCAAAGTCACAGTCCATGTGGTCACAAAACTTACTGATATGCCCCACTTCACCACAATGAAAATATACAGTGTTGCTATTAGGTCTGTGACCTGTAGCACTCCCCCCCCCCCAATTGGGCCACTGGAGAGTGGATCCTTGGGATTGAGGGAATTAAATCAAGCCCTCATTTTATACCTTTTTAAAGTGGAGGGGTATGTAATATTTTCACCACTTGACCACCTATCCGTAACAATAGGGTTGTTCCCATCCCCCAAAGTTCCTTCTGTGTTCTGTGGGAATCTCCTCCTCAGGTCACTGCCTGGTGCTCATCATGGGTTCATCTCTTCTTAGTGGCCACTGGTCTTTCAGTCTTCAGGTAATGTTTGGTGATTTTCATTGCTGTGGCCAGAGTGGTTTGTTCATGTTGGCTAACCCAGTCATGAACTTAATCTTGCAAAATGTTCAGGTATTGCTCAAGTACAATCAAATCCATAATCTCCTCTTTAGAGTGTACCTCTGCTTTTAACTACTGGGTAGCCAAGTCTCATAATTTTTGCCTCAGCACTCTAGGACATGTTCCAGCCTTGAAACCCTAGGTGTGAAAGTTACACTGGTAACTCTGTTTGGTTATTCCAACCTAGTCTAGGATCACCGCATTTACCTGATCGTAGACTTTGGCAGCAGCAACAGCTAGGCTGCTGTACACAGCTTGGATGTTTCTGTTAAGGTGTGGTGCAGTGCGAGTGACCCAACTTTTTTGTGGCCAGTCAATGGTACTGGTAACTCTCTCAAAAGTCATAAGGTAGGCCTCAGGGCCATTCTCAGGACCTATATTTGTTAGCATGGTGTGGGGTCCTCAGAGGCTGGATTCCTTGTGTTTTAGTTTAGTTTAGCTTAGCTTATTCTGGAAACGTCATTGAGCAAATCTCAGCTACAATGATGCCCCCTACATACAGGCATACCACACAGTTCTTACCACAATGTTACATAAATGAATTTAAAAAGATAAGAAAATGCACTAAAAATACAGTACATGGCAGTATGCTAAGACTACATGGTCAAAAACAGAGCAGTCAATAATGATGCCGCACAGTCAGTACAAAACTGCACAGTCAAAAACCGCACTAGATACACAGGTACACAGAAATGTGATGGCAGAGAAAGGCACCTTGGCCCATCTAGTCTGCCCAACACCCTACCTCCCCCCTTCTGTTATGCTTCCACCCTCTTTTCCCAAACCCTTAAATCTATCCCAAGCCTTCTTGAACCCCTCCACCGTTTCAGCTGCCACTACCTCCTCCGGCAGCTTGTTCCAGGCCTCCACCACCCTCTCCATGAAAAACTGCCCTCTGACATTACCTCTGTATTGCCCTCCTTCCAGTTTTAGGCTATGTCCCCTCGTGTTCACTCCCTTCTTCAATTTGAATAAGCTCTTACACTCTACCTAATTTATTCCCTTCAGATACTTAAAGGTCTCAATCATGTCCCCCCTCTCCCTCCTAGTCTCCAGAGGGTACAAATTCAGCCATCTCAATCTTCTCTCATAGGGTACATCCTGCATCCCTCGTACCATTTTCGTTGCCCTTCTCTGCACCCTCTCCATCAGCTCAGCATCTCTTCATAGGTGAGGCCTCCAGAACTGCACCCCATACTCCAGATGCGGCCTAACCTGGTTCTGTATAATGGCATTAGCACCTCCTTCTTCCTGCTATTAAAACCCCTCACAATATAGGCCAACATTCCATTTGCCTTTCCCACAGCCCTGCTACACTGGTTGCTCACCTTGAGGTCTCACGATACCATAATCCCCAGGTCCCTTTCTGTTTCCTTCTCCTTAATCACCAACCCCCCAAGGGAGTAAGTTTTCATCCTATTCTTCCTCCCCAGGTGCATCAGCGAGCACTTTTGTGTATTAAACTTCAATTTACAGGTGTCAGACCACCTCTCCAGCCTCTCCAGGTCCTGCCTCATGGCTTACACGCCACTAGGTGAATCCACCCTTTTGCAGAGCTTTGTATCATCTGTGAACAGGCACACCCATCCCTCCAGACCCTCCGCTAGGTCACTAACATAGATGTTAAAGAGTATTGGTCCTAGCACTGACCCCTGTGGCACCCCACTGGTCACGGCCCGTTCCCTGGAATGTGTCCCATTTACCACCACTGTCTGACTCCTTCCCTTCAACCAGTTTTCCACCCACCTGGTGATCCTGTTTTCCCCCCCTAGTCTGTCCAGCTATTTGTACCATTCCACCATGTGGAACGGTGTCGAAGGCCTTATTGAAATACAGATAGGCCACATCCACTGCTCCTCCCTGGTCCACTATCTGTGACACCTCATTGAAAAACTCTATCAGGTTAGTCTGACAGGACCTTCCCTTGGTGAAGCCATGCTGCATGTCACCCTGCTTACCATTCATCTCCAAGTATTCTATCAACCTGATCTTAAGTAGTGTTTCCATTACCTTCCCCACCACTGAGGTAAGACTAATAGAACGGTAGTTTTTGACCTCGTCCTTCCACCCCCCATGTAGTGCGACCACCTCTGCCCTCTTCCAGTCCATTGGCACCACCCCTGTGACCAAGGACTAGTTAAACAGCCTTGTTAGATGCGGCGTCAGTTCATCCTTCACCTCCTAGATACACAAACTCCAAAACTGCAGTGCTGTTATGACTGCATGTTTTTTGACTGTGCAAATCAATCAATCAATCAATCTTTATTTTACCAGGTGAAACACCATTGAGAAGAACTCATTTACAAGATGGACCTGGGTAAAGTACACATAAGTCAACTGTGAACAATCAGTTTGGCGTGAGCAACTTAACAAAGCATAAAATACATCACATGAGTTAGCAATGAATAACAATGCAATAAGTAGTCATCAACAAAATTCAGCACTATATACATAGCATACACAATATATATATAAATTATATACAATAGGACCCTTGGAATATTAGAAGTTAGAAAGCAATCATAGATGTAGGTCAAGGAGAAGAAGCAAGGAAGGTCAGCCAAGGGGTAAAGAGTGGTCAATGGTACAAAGTACTAGGCCTGCATGACATCAAGGGAAGCAATAACAAGTCTCATTGACAAAGCGTTTGCTGACGTGAAACATACATTTGCGATTGTACGAGGGGATGCTGCAATTTGGCTTTGTGACCTGCTGTTTGTAGCTATTTTGTAACTAATAAAATGCTTTTTTATCGAGACCTAACTCAGAGGTCTTTTTTTCCGCTCTGTGGGGTAGCCCAGCTTTGAAGTTTGCACTAGTGAGATACGTGTTGAGGCACCCATATTGCGACGAGTGGCCACCTGTTCTGGTTTTTTGCTCATTGAATATTTGCTGTCACAATTTTGACCAGACACCTAAATACAGATATTACTTTGGTTTAACAGTTACAAATGATAAAAAATCTTCAATGTTACATACGAGAATAAATATGAAATACAGGTCAGGTGATGTGAACTGGAGCTGAGGCACAGTTTCTTTCTGTGCTTTCAACATCTGCTTCATAAACTCCTGCTGTTTCTGGTCTATCTGTTTCTGGTCTATCTGCCCCACTGTTCTTACTGTTGCTGGTCTATTTGGGCCTGCAGCTGTGCTTACTGGACTATACAGTTCCTTTGTAGCTAGACCTCTTGTGCTAGTTGTTGGTCTCGCCGAGTCTGCTGTTGCACTAGCTGTTAGTCCCTCTCAGCCTGCTGTTGCACTTGCCAGGCCATTCAGTCTCTTTACATCTAGGCCTGTTGTGCTTGCTGATCTGCCAGCCATTTCAGTACTTTGTCCATCTTACCCCTGTTTAGACAAGCGGGAGTTCACCCACCACTAAAGCCAACCACATGTGACAATGTAGAAAACTGGGCAGCTTCTTGGGGAAACACACACAAAGAGAACACTCTGGACACCAATTTAAATTAAACAAAAACTGCTTAGCTTTCAGCAAAAATTGAAAACAAAGAGCATGCATTCAGCTTTACAAAATGTGTTCTTGCAGTTTAGTCTCTGGCTGTATTCAAAACAAGAAATAAAACCTCTTTTTCTCTTGTTCACCCTTCCCCTTTATTGGAGTCAGGTGCTTGTTAGCATTCCCCCTTCAACACTCCCCCTCTCACTAAGGGAGAGCCATCAAGTAGAGCATGCAGTACACTGATGTCTTCAAGTGTCAGTTCAAAGAAAAAGGGGACTGGCTCAAATCCCCTTCTGGTCCCTTCCAAAACCTTTGCTGCTATGTGGGCATGCAATGGGGTTGATGGGTGTAGGGAGCATGATGGACATATACTCTATCACAGATGACAAGGTTTTCCATTGACCCTTCTGGTGGAGGTGTGGTAGGTGAGCAATGGTCACCATCCTGCCTGGCTGCTGTAGGATGTGCCGTGGCTAATGTCTGAGCCTGTGCTAATGGCTGCAGTATGGGCAATGTAGTGACCACATTTGCTTGGTTATGTAGTTTCCATGTCTGCCCCATGTACTGGGGCACGATACAGATAACTGTAAAGCTAGTTACAGCATGGCCCTTCACTCTACAGGACAGTGACCCTACTGCCACAGTACATTGCAGCAGCATGGCAGACCGGTTGCAGTGATCTGCAGATTCTGGCTGTAGTCTACAGTTGCTGGTCCCCCTGTTCATTTAACAGCAGTATTTAGGGTAGGCAGTTCCTGGACAACAGCCTTCTGGTGGAAGTGTGGTAGGTGAGCAATGATCACTATCCTGCCTGGCTGCTGCAGGATGTGCCATGGCCAATGTCTGAGCCTGTGCTAATGGCTGCAGTATAGGCCAAGTAAACAACACTGCTCCTTGGTGAACCAAAGTGACCACAATTGTTTGGTTATGTAGTTTTCATGTCTTCCCCATGTACTGAGGCACGATACAGATAACTGTAAAGCTAGTTACAGCATGGCCCTTCGCTCTACAGGACAGTGACCCTACTGCCACAGTACACTGCAGCAGCATGGCAAACTGGTTGCAGTGATCTGCAGATTCTGGCTGTGGCCTGCAGTTGCTGGTCCCCCTGTTCATTTAACAGCAGTATTTAGGGTAGTCAGTTCCTGGACAACAGCCTTCTGGACCACAATCATCCCATTGTACAGGGTCCAGCCTACCTGGCACAATGGTTCATAGGGGTGGACAGTGGATACTAAAGATTGTTAGGTCAGCAGACTAGGAGGGAGAACTGGATGTCATTGTTCATCTGGGGACCAGTGACCTAGCTAGGGATGAGGCTGGGATTGTACAGGCAGATTTCAGGGAACTAGGGAGGGGTCTTAGGCAAGTAGCACACAAGGTGGCAATCACTAAGGTGCTGCCTCTGTATGACCAGGGAAACAATATATTTCTGTGCACCAGGAACTTCAACTTATGGTTGAAGGAATGGTGTAGAGAGGAGGGGTATGGCTACACTGTGGCCTGGGACCAAGCTGGAAGAATATGTGCTATACAGAGATGATGGCCAGTACCCATCTGGTAGGGGAACTGCAGTCCTCAGTGGATGGTTTAAATGTTACTTTAATGAACATTTAAACTACCTGAGGGGTGGTGAAAGAAAAAAAAAGGAGACATAAAATGCCCTCCCCCCCACAGACTACAGCAGTAAGAAGGGAGGAGACTCCCCTGGGGAACAGTATAAGGAACTCCAAAGAACTGCAGATCACTTCTGACCTTTTTTTTATTTATTTTTTTTTGTTTCTCAGGTCACATGCACATCATTCTGTCAAATCTTCCACCTTATGCTCATTAGTACCCAGGTAAAAAATCCTCTTCTTATTACCTATTGTAGGTGGGTGAGTTGTTATGCTGCGGACATGCCCATTACACCACCAAATTCATACATGTTGAGTGGTGATGGTTCTGACAAGTGAGATAGATTCTAGTGTATTGTGTACCACACAGATAAAAATATACACACTTGTGGTTTGCACATGTGACATTTGTTAGAACTAGGTTCCATTCCTGGCTGTGTCTCTGTGCGGTATTCAGTATAGGTGTTGCATGCATGTACAAGCATATGTGAATTATCTAGTTGAAGTTAATTGTGTGTAGATGATGATTCAGATGTGGAGTTTATTACATATATTACAGTGCGGAAACCTGAGTATGTTATTAAGAGTTGTAAAGGTGGAGATTTCTTGGCAGAGTGGAATAAGCAGAGAAGATTTGCATATTTTGACATTTGTGGTATTTACATGCAGTAGGAGTAATAATGTAGCATGCTATAAAGGTTCGTGGGTAAGCAAAATCATATACCGCTTGTTTGCAAAAGCCTTCTTTTAAAAAAAAGCATTACTACTTGATTTCATTTTAATAGTATAGTTGTGTATTATGTGGGGCTATAATATTTGATATGTTGTGATATTTACATGTCATATATGTTTCTTAAAAGGTAGTGTTTTTTACATTTTAATTTCATTGAAAGACATTGTCAGTAATGTATACAGTTAGTTTTTCAAATTGATCTAATTTTTACTGGCAAAAAATGATTAAGATCAACAGCTCCTCATCTCATATCTGGCTGGCTGGGAATCTGTGAAGGGAAAACAGTCCTGAGTTCGGAAACTGTTTTCTGTCTATCCCTTTCTTGCTGTCTCTCTCTTACTCACTTGACAGCTTCAATAAGTTGTGAGGCGTAATTGGTCCCTTTCTCACATTCTTCCTTAATTGACAACTTTAACAAGTTCCAAGATGAATTTAAATGGCTAAGAGCTCATTTGTACTTCATAATTAAAACTGTTTTAGTTCCTCTATCAAGATTGGCTCTATTTTGTTATTTAAGAACTAGGTATACCATATATAACCAGACATTGTTAACTTAGCTGTTTGTTTCCAGTAATTTACTGATGTCTGGATGTATTTAATTTTTCAAATCTGCCCAAAATGTCTTTTCACTCTTGTGCTGCAAAATAATATTTTGGAAAGGATGTCATAAATGAGACCCATCATCTTCCTAAGGAAGTGTAATAAAAAAGATGAAGTTAAATATTTGAGGTAAAAATTGAAAAAAAAAAGAATAAACAAGTGCTAACATGTTTCAAAATGTATTCATAACTTCGCAATATTTTTACTTTTTAACCCACTTTTCAACATACCCATATTTTTTACCCCCATCAAATGAACATGGCAGGTTTGTCATTATCAAATCCCCTGCAAAATCTGTTTTTGCAGTCATTCCACAAAACATTGTTGTTTGGGTCATATTTCATAAATGACATGTGTCTTGCTCATACGCAGAGGCAAACTGACTAGTACTTTGAAAATGTCTTCCTTTCCAAATCATGACAATTTCACTATTGTAACTCAAGTTGTGAATGTGTTACTTATCACCTCAGCACTATCAATGCCAAACACCTACACAGCAAATACAAGCAAGCAAACATTCAGCATTGACAAATGCTTGCTGGTCTTACTTTAGTTTTTTTGGGATTGGGGGGCAGGACTGTTGATCTGGCAGTGTCCGACACTGTTATGAGCCATCCCCTATCAACCCACACTGGCAGAACTAGCTACAGATACTCAAAAAAGAGACTTTTTTTGCTTGGGCTAGACAGAATGCAGAGTCTAGGTGGCCATTATGGGTTCCATGTCAAATCAGTGCATGTAATTTCAGTGCAGTCACTATGAGAGCGATTATTTTGCTGCATGTAAAAGCAGCACTCAGGTATTACACCTCAAGACTCTTCATCACATACAAAACAATATTTCAAATTGCATTGCAAACATACAGCAATGATAGCAATTTTAAGTAATTAAAATTATTTATTACCTTTTTGCTGAGTGTTACCTCCACCAATCTTCTACCTGAAATCAGACCCTCCACTGAGCAACTCCATCTGCATTCACCTGACCTAGTCACATGATTGGTCTCAAGGGTGTTCACTCTGTAGCAAGTTGCAGGAAGCAAGGAGCAAGGCACTTGATTGGGAAATCCTTCATCAGCAGAGAGCAAGCAAGGAATAAGGTATTAAGAGTTCAGTTCAGTTAAAATCATCACTTTATTTTCAGTTTCTGTTAAAAGCATTTTTTAATGAATTTATAAGCATGACACAGTAAAACAGTAATCAACTAAATCTGGAGCTGGAAATTTTGGGTGATTGCCCTGAGGTAGTCAACTTCTGATCAGCTTCCATACCCACTAATCTCTGACATAATCCATTTGGCTGTATCACAATACTTTCTTTGCGGTGCATGGGGGTCCTGACCAGAAAGGTACTGCTCCAGTTTGATTTCATTGAGATTCTGCTCAGTGTTAAGGGTCTGTATGAACTTTCATATATTTAGATGACAGGCACCCAGCAAGTTATTAAAACTGTGATGCTATCCCTCAAAGGAACTGATTGTGTGAGGAAGAGTCAGCAACTGCATTATGGTAATTCTAAAATTCAGTTGGAAAAAGTGGTCTGCGGCACCCACGTCTGCCCACCAGGCGCCTCAGCCATGTATCTTCAAAGTAGTCCACCAATGCAGTGAGCTGTTCCTCACTGTCAGTATAAAACGAGTTGCATCTCAGGGCTTCAAAAGTGGAAAAAATCAGTCGTGGGAGACATATGCTGGTGCCGGCAACATACGTATATGCAGCGCAAAGTTTTCATTAGGCATATAATTTTTGTGAATGTCTGGCAATTCCTGAATTTTTTTGCCAGACAGCTTGGCATAAATGAAAAAAATAGCCTCTGGTCTACGTGCCAGGAAATTCTGATGAAAATGCTTTGGCTGCTACCAACTCAAAATCTATCATAACAGACAGGGGGCCAAGGTCTGGACACTGATTTGGTTTGGACACTGATTTTTTATTGCGGTGAGGACTTTGACATGGGCACCACATGTGTGGATTGACATTGATATAAACACTGTTTGAATGATAGCTGAATATTGCACTCTGTGAATAGTATACAATCGGGGAAAAAAGAGGTGAAGAGGATTTAAAAGTACCGTTGGCATACCAATGTTTGCTCATCAGCATATATTGCAGATTCCTGTGAATTGCAAATATAAGAAACCTCTCACTGTCCTCTGACCCACTGTCAAAAAGTAGAAACTGACCCCCAAGATCTGTAACAGAGAACTGGCTAGGTATTTGCAGCTCTGACAGGCATGTCGGCAATACTGGGGCCACAGAAGCTTTTTATTTGGCTCGCTGAGTAGTTCTTTTTAGGCAAGTTATTGAGGGTAATTTGCCAGCGATTGCAGGGTCAAGATTGGTTGTCACCCCAGCAACTATCTGGTGAGTGCCCTCCTGGGAAGACACAGCTTTCTTTTTCATATTTTGTAAAACCTTGCAGACAGCCTCAGCCCCGGCATCGGGCACATGATTATGCTCATAGATAAACTTAGTGATAGAGTCATTACGTGTGTGACATCTTGCTGCACAGTGCATTTTGTCATAGTTATTGCATTTCCAGTAAGTGGTTTCCCCACACAACCTCTCCTTTCGGTATAAGGAATCATTATGGGAAAGGAGCTGCTGGCCATGCTGACTACTTACAAACTCCAACGGTATGACTACCAAATATAGACTACCACCAAGTGACCCTATAGAATGCCTGTTTTTATACACTTGTTAACACTAATTAAGACCAGCAATCAAACTGATTGAAGTCTGTCTAGTATGAGGCGAAAGCGGTATGCGCTTACTTTTGTCATTCGTGGTTTGCGTTCGTGCTGACATTACTACGTTGAAATGCTTGTGCTGTAATGTTTGCGTGATATTGACTTGATACCGCCATTATGTATCCCTCAACTCTTGTGACTCCTGCTGTCTTCTGTCTTTGGCTTAGAATATTTTGTGGGCCCACATAGGCCTAATAATTTTTGAGGCAATGTTGGTTATATAACCAATGTATAAAAAAAAGCCTTGCCCATGTTTGGCTCTTTCCCAATATACATACTTTTCAGAACCTGTTGCCTACACACACTGTGAGATGCCACACTGCTGGCTTTAGATAAAAATGGTTTGCGGGCCTATTTAGGCCTAATGATTTGCTTGACCAATAAAAGTAGCCACACAACCAGTATGCACAACATATTCAATGCGTAAAAGGAATGCTTGTCAGTGTTTGGCACTGTCCCAATGGACTCAGTTTTTGGGACTAGCAGCCTACACACTCTGTTGGATGCTGCACTGTTGTCTTCAGATTATTTTTTCTTATCTACTGTGCTTTTGTCCCCTGTCTC
This sequence comes from Neoceratodus forsteri, assembly GCA_016271365.2. NCBI lineage: Eukaryota > Metazoa > Chordata > Ceratodontiformes > Ceratodontidae > Neoceratodus > Neoceratodus forsteri. The sequence goes on from CM028137.1 coordinate 520,689,540, forward strand.
ATCCAGATGGCCCTACCTCACCCAACCTCCTCACTCAGCCCCATCACCCACCTTGTCCAGAACTTACCTTCTACTGCCTGGTCCTCCCTAGCTTGTTCATCAGGGTGGGACTGCCAGGGGGTACTAGTTTTCCTAACTGAGTTTAGCATTGTGGGTGCCATGATTGGCACTGTGAAACCTGCAGTGTACAGGCAACTTCACTCTGTGTGACTGTGTTTTTTCCACTTTTACTGCCTGTTCCTAGGGAACTAAGTATGGTTAAAGAACGTGCATACACACAGATTTACAACCATGTGTGTTTGCCCCATTGACATCTTCCTTCACTTGATTCCCAGCTCCATCTTGCACTGCCACTTCTGGTCATGCAGGTGGTGGTAAAACAGTGAAGTCTGTGGTCTCATCCACCCCGAGGAGGAGAGCATCATCTGGGATGCTTAATCTTCTTCCCCCAGCCAGCCTTCCTGCATAGAAACATAGAAGTTGACAGCAGAAGGAGACCACTAGGTCCATCTAGTCTGCCCATTTGTTTTAGACCTATTTGACACTCTAATTGCCCTTTGTAGTCAGGGCTCCCTTGTGTCTATCCCATGCATTCTTGAATCCCCCCACAGTGTTGACCCCCACAACCTTTTGGGGCAGGCTGTTCCAGGCATCCACCACTCTTTCTGTGAAGAAAAACTTCCTGGTGTTGGTAGAGAACCTTCCTCATTGCAGCCTGAGGTCATGTCCCCTGGTCCTGGAGCCCTTCTTGAAGTGAAAAAATTCCTGTGCCTGTACCTTATTAATATCTGTTATGTACTTGAATGTTTCAATCATGTCCCCTCTCTCTCTTCTGTGCTCCAGGGAGTACATATTTAGTTCCTGAAGTCTTTCCTCGTAGGACAAGTACTGCAAACCCTGAATCATTTTTGTCGCCTTTCTCTGTACTGTTTCCACCCAGTCAATGTCCTTCCTGAGGTGAGGCCTCCAGGATTGGACTCCGTATTCCAGGTGAGGCCTGACCAGCGATCTACACAGTAGTAGAACCACCTCTCTCCTCCTGCTCATGATTCCTCTCCCAGTGCAGTCCAGCCCAGCACTCTGTTGGCCTTCAATGTTGCCTTCTCACACTCTTACTAACCTTCAAGTTGTCTGAGATTATGATTCCCAGATCTTGTTCCTGGTTTGAGGCCACCAGTCTTTTGCCTCCTAGGTAACACTCTTTTCTTGGATTTTTCTTTTCTATGTGCATGACCTTGCACTTTTTGGCATTAAATCTCAGCTGCCACACTACAGACCATTCTTCCAGTTTCATGAGGTCAGCTTCCATCTTGCTCTCTCCTTCTGAGGTGTCCACCCTATTATATATCTTGGTGTCATCTGTGAACAGACACACTTTCCCTTCCAGTCCATCAGTGATGTCTGCTATAAAAACATTGAAGAGCAGAGGCCCCAGAACTGAACCCTGGGGCACCCCGCTGGTCACCCTGCCTTCCATCGATTGCGTTCCATTAACCTGTATCCTCTAGATTCTGCCTTGTAACCAGTTTTGTACCCATCTGACTACTTCTGGATCAACCCTTGTGTGGTCAAGCTTTTTTACCAGCCTTCTGTGTGGAATTGAGTTGAAGGCCTTACTAAAATCTAGGTAGACCACATCTACTGCCCCACCATCGTCCACTATTTTTGTAGCATAGTCAAAAAACTCAAGCAGATTTCTCTGGCATGACCTACCTGCTGTGAAACCATGCTGTTTAGGGTCTTACTGACTGCTAGTTTTGAGGAATGCTATGATCCTCTGTCTGAGTAGTGTCTCCATTAGTTTCCATACTATAGACGTGAGTTCTGTACTTGAATGTTTCAATCATGTCCCCTCTCTCGCTTCTCTGCTCCAGGGAGTACATATTCAGTTACTGGCCTCTGCAACTGCCTGATTTGTGAAGTGGAACCACCATTGCCTTTTTCCAGTCTTTGGGTACCACATCACTCTTCAAGAATTTCATGACTAGAAGTGCCAGAGGGGCTGTTAATTCTGCCCCCAGTTCCTTAAGGATTCTGGAGTGCATCTCGTCTGGTCCCATGGCTGTGTCTGCTTTTAGTTTATTTAGTGCCTCCCATACTTCGGCTTCTGTAAAGGGACTCATGTCTACCTCAGGTCCTGGGGTGTTGTGTTTTTTCAGGGCTGGGCCATCCCCTGGGTCCTCTTTGGTAAATACAGAGCAGAAGTATTTGTTGAGGATTTGGGCTTTTTCTGGGTCATGTTTGGTGCATTTCCCTTCTTCAGTAGTAATCTTTACTATCCCCCTTTTGCCGTCCTGCATTCCCTAATGTATCTAAAAAATTATTTGTCTCCTCTCTTTGTCTCTTCTGCTATCTTTTCCTGTGTCTTGGCTTTTGCCTTTCTAATTTGTTTGTTAGACTTTCTCATTTTTTCGTTGTATGACTCCCAGTCTTTCTCATGGTTTCCTGGTATATGCTATACGCTTTCTTTTTTCTTTAACTGTGGTAGCCACTTCCTTGCAAACCATAGAGAATTTCTCTTTGTTTTTGCTTTGCTGACCCATCTGGCACATTGATCTGTTGCAGGCTTTATTGCAACCTAGACTGTTTCCCAAACCTAGGTCATTTGCATTACAAGTGTTAATGCTACTGCTGTTCCAGCAGGCCAGCCTAGATTAGAATATTTGACAGGTCTACACAGATCTAATATTTTTTGGGCAACAATGGCCGCAAAACCAGTATGTACAACACTTATCTATGGCATAAAGGGAATCCTTGTCCATGTTGGCACTGTTTCAAAGGATACAATTTTTGTAAACAGTAGCCTATATGCATGTGGGATTCTGCGCTGCTGCCATTAAAGGTTTTCAAGGCCTACTTAGGCCTTATATAAACCATGTCCTTTGCAAAACATTTCCCATGTGTTCTACGAACTAGCCATATCCGTGTCTATCAGTTAATGTACATACAGGGGTGCCAGCAAGGATGTAATGCAATACTGCTGCATACTTTACATCAGAAGAGTTACTGCAATATTATAGATAGCGGGAGCATCCCCAACACATCACAGCCCTCCCTTCAGCTGCATGTGAGGTACAGTACTCTTATTACTCTAAGAGTTTTTTTTTTTCTGGGGGTGGTCTACTGTCAACTTTTGGCCTGTAAGTGTGTTTTATCTTTATAAATAAAATATTTGTATTTTTGCACTCTGGCTATTTTGAAGTTGTCCTGACTTGATTACTCTCCTTGGGAGGACTGCAAGGTTTATTTTTCACTTACCCTAAGAGTACCTCACACATTTAACCTCAGTAACAGGATTCTCAATCACCACTTGTGCCATTAACTGTATTAAATAAAAAAAAGGATTTTTTTCAAATTTATTGCAGTTAGCGATCTATAATGATTTTATGGGTACATTTAGAGGGCCTTTTATGGCTATAAGAGTGTCACCTCTTACGTCCTTTAGGACCACAGAACTGCTCACCTTCCTAAGAACACTCAAGGTGACACTCTTATAGCCATAAGAGACCTTCCAAATGGACCCATAAACTTATAAACAAGGCCATTTAAGTGGCAGTTACTCCCTTTTGTCATGAAGTAACTCAAGACACTGCTTTGAATAATGGTCAGCACCACTGAACGGTGGAGCCCACCAGGATACAACACAGAATACTACATAATTCTGTAGCATTACAGAAGGAAAAATGTTAACTCAAAAGTAGTTAATCCCCATTTGTCATGCAGAAATAGGTGACAATATGGGCATCCTTGGGCTGCACTTCAATTTTTGAAACCAATAGCCTTCATTGTGGGTCACTGTATCATCCTTACTGCTTTGGGTGCTTCATTGGCCCAGTTCAATGTGTAATTTGATTGTATCCCCATTCTCCAATGGTTTTCAATGACTGAAGCAGTGCAAACTAGTTCACTAATAAGAGCACATTGGTAAGATTTATCTAGTTTAGCTGTTCATCTTTGCAAAGTAGAACTTTGAGAAGTTTGCACAGCTCTATGTATTACATATTTATTTATTTTATTTATTTGAATTTTGATGACTGGGTAGGCCCACTGAGACAAACATGTCCCTTTTTCAGGGACAACCTGGGGAACAGAAGTATTCCACAGATACATCGCAATACAAATACAACACTATACTATCATCATAGCACCTTGTTCCACAGCTGATTCTGTACCTAGGTAAATAATATACCTGTACTCATTAACACTGACTACTGAGCATCAAGTGACTGGCTATTGTAGGTTATTGTAAGCCTCAAGCACCACATCCAACTTTTTGGATCTTTTCTCAGATGTTGAATTTCCATGCTCTTTTTTCTTTGTTTTTTTTTCAGCACAATTACATCACCTTAGTCATTAGTGAACTTTATTGAATTTTACACCAAAAACAAATCTACTTCAAAGTTGTAGTGGGTCAGGAACAGCTTCAGGGAATAGCACAGACAGGAAGAGGAGAGCAGAGAAGCAGGCAGGTAAGCAGTAAGGTATGGAGAACCATGTGTACCAATTCAAGGAGTCTAGGAAATAAAATTCCAGACCTGGAGGCATTCGTGTCAGATGCTAGCCTGGATTTGGTTGCCATAACAGAGTTGTGATGCACTGAGTACCATGACTGAGACATGCCCATACCTCTGGAAACTCTGTGTTCAGGAGTGACAGGGCAGGGAGGAGGGGTTGTACTATATGTGAAGGAGGGAATCATGGGCCAAGAGTTACAAGGTCATCCAGAGGAAAAGAAATGGCTGGAGGTGTTGTGGGTCATCCTGCAGACAGACTGTGGGGCTACTATTCATACCAGGGTAGTGTACAGACCTCCAGCACTGGGAGAGGATTTGGATAAGGCACTTGGGGAAGCCAACATCAGAATGACAAGTAAGGGAGAGGTGCTACTAGTAACTTTAATGTGCTAGACATAGAGTGGAGCGTTCCAGCAGTGGCTTCGGCAAGGAAGAGGGCCACCTGTGACTCAGTACAGGGACCTTTTCTCAGGTAGCTAATCAAAGAACCCACTAGGGATGGGGCAGTGTTGGACCTGGTGCTTACAAACAGGGCCATGTTACAGACTTCACAGTGGGCATTCCCCAAGGTACCAGTGATTGCTGTACAGTGTGGTTTAACTTAAATACAGGAGCAGAGGCAAACCACATGATGACAAAAGTCCTGGACTTTAAGAGAGTAGATTTTGTTTATTTATTTATTGAAAACTTCAGCGAATACCTTTGAACACAGGTGCTCATTTACAAAGGTTCCACATCAAATATATAGACACAAAAAACATTACAAGTACAACAAGCAGTTCCAGACGAAATGCTGTTGAGTCAAGCTCAAAGCACAGATCAATTACATATAGTTTTGAAAAAATCCCTACAGATGGTTCTATAAAAGTCGCAGGATATGTACAGAGAAAACAAAACTGTTTAACTGTTACAATTGCAGTGGACTGCAAGGGCAGACTGCAAAGATCTCTTAAACTGATTACTCTTGGGGAGATTCAGCAGAGTATTAGGCAGTTCATTTACCAGTTAGTGGCTCTGACAGCAAATGACCACTTGCCCAGCTGAGCACACCAGGAAAGAGGCTTAAGGGCATTCCTGGTCATACTTCTTTTTTTTTTCCTATTATTTGTTTAGCTGTGTTTCCCCATTTTCACCCACCCTCACATTTTTGGCATGAGTGTGCATGTGTAGAGGTAAATGCATGTCAGGCACTGCGGGATGCCCCAACCTAGTGGTCACCCATTGCCCACCTGTGCCACCACTGGACCTCCACCTGGAGGTGGCGGGACTGTGGGAAGGTGATCCCCCTCCATGGAAGAGGAGCACTGCAGTTAGGTGGCTCAATTCTGCTCACACCCTCCCCCCCATGCTTGCTCCCCAATGACCCGAGTTCATTCCCAAACCCAAGTCACCGGCGTAGTGCGAGGTGTGGCATCCAGTGCTTCAACCCTCAGTGCCACCGTGCTGGCTTCCTCGCTATATTTCTGGTGTTGTATTGGTTGATGATAGTATGGAAACAATTTATTAACACAGGGAGTGGTACACCCAAGAGCACCTTTTTGTTTAGCAAACAGGTCTGGAGCTTTATTCTGCAGTGTAAAGGTAGCCAGTTGGTAAGTGTGTAAAGGGCACAACTAGGAGTACAGTCTTCTGCACCAAGTACAAAGTGGCATGCCTTATTACAGGTCAGCTTTACTCTGTCTAGCACTGTGTCACAGGCTGCTGTATAGCCAGGGAGGCCATAATCAGTAAGTGACAGAATGGACCTGGCAACAATAAAGCATCTAGCATCGCCAGTGAGATTGTTCAAGTTATGGTCCAGGGCACCCAGTCTTCTGTTAACTATGAACACTAGATTGCCAACATGGTGGGCAAAAGATAAGGTGTCATCCAGAGTTAATCCAAGGTGTTTGAAAGTTTCCATCTGTTCAAGGTTTTGTCCCTGGCCATTTTGAATGACAAAGGGTTGAACTTTCCTCTTTGATGGGAGACTAGAGAAGAGCATGGTCTTTATTTTTTTGTAATTGAGGACCAGTTTGTTATTGGAAAACCAGCTTCCTAGTGACCTGAAGTTACTTTGGTGAGCAACGGTGAGGCTGTCAAGGTCAGGGTTTTTGGAATAGATACAGCATGATCAGTATAGAGGACTACATTGGCTGTCTGACAAGCATCAGGCAGTTGATTTATGAAGAGGCCAGAGAGGTGTGGACCCAAGATGAAGCTGTGGGGGACACCAATAGCTACTCCCCTAGTGTCAGACAAAGATTTTTCAGTCTTCATATGCTGGGAGTGGTTGGTGAGATAGCTGTAAAACCAGTCAACTGTGTTTTGTGACAAACCCAGGCCAAGTAGTTTGTTAAGTAGGAGCTTATGGTTGACCAGGTCAAAGTCTTTAGTAAGGTTGATTTTATATATATATATATATATATATATATATATATATATTATAGAGACACGGTTGTGCCTCTATAGTTAGGGTTGAGTAAGCAGTTTAATGTTAAATCCCAAATTTTGCACCTTAATAACTTTGCAACTGTTCAACAGATTTACATGAAATTTTGTATGCGCTACCGCTTGGGGTAGTTCTCTTGACTTGTCAAGTTTTGTTTTGATCTGATGTGTGGATTTTGCACAGTGCATAGGTACAAAAGTGTGTTTCTTGCTTTTTTACCCTGTACCCACACAGTTTTGGATTTTAACCTGAAAGTTTTAAGGTAGAAAGAGCTTACTATAAGGAATAAGCCAGCATTAGTTTGGTGAAAAAATATTATTCTTATCCAAAGTTTTTCAATTTTGAAAATTCTGGTTCTGAGCATGCTCACTTCAGTCTTTTGGATAGATGCACAGCTTCGAACAAGGATTTCGACTCACGAACAGAGATTTTGACAGCTCACAAATGGGGACTCATCAAATCCCTGTCCATGAGAAAAAAATCCCAATTTGTGAGCTGCCATCTTGTTTTCACTTTTAGCTCAAAATAAAAAGTCGTTACTTGTCCCCATGGATGCATTTTGTGAAAACAAATGTACAGATTTTGTTCAGGGTGATGCCCTCTACAAAACCATGTGTTTGATTTCCATCAGTTTATTAAAAAATGGCCATTTATTTAGTTGAAAATCCCCATTCGTGACTCGCTTCCAATCCTCATTCATGAGGTGTCCAAATCCCCATTCATGAGCTGTCAAAATCCCCATTCATGAGATAATGATGAGATGGCCATATCTCACGGACAGGGATCAGCTTGCGAATGGGGATTTTGATACCTTACAAACAGCGATTCGGCTTGCAAACAGGGATTTTGATACACCTCACCAATGGGGATCATTAAAAATCCCTGTTAAATGAGTTGTCAAAATACCGTTAAATAAAACCGATCCCGTTCGTGATAGCAAAATCCCGCGTCATGAGATGAAGACCAGATGGCCATATCTCATGAACATGGATCGCCTCGCGAATGGGGATTTCGCCACCTCATGAACTGGGATTCAACTCATGAATGGGGATTTTGACAGCTCATGAACTAGGATTTGTAAAATTTTGCCAGTTCACTGCTAAAAAACGGTAAGGACTTTTGGCTTGAAATTTGCAGGGTGCAAAGGGGGTGTCCCACAGATGTGACATATACTGGTTTGGTGTAAAAAATTGCATTGATTACATAGCTATGACATTCTAATATTTAGACATTTTTCATAAGATAACATTGCAGCGCCCATGATTCCTTTCGGAGCCCGTATCTTGAAAGCGAAGTGAGATATGGATTTTTCATTCCCTACAACTTTGATCACCTTTAGGTGCTCTAACCTGTGGAAATAAGTTTGGAAATGATAGATTACACCAGCAGTGGAATTTTATTCCTACTTGCTACGGTTACGGAGATATTGGCAAAAATGTGTTCCAAGGGTTCCAAGGGTGCCTTTTGAGTGCTCTTCGGTGCCCATATCTTGAAAACAATGGGAGACACAGATTTTTTCAACTGTCTCTTGTGGAGGTCTCGCTGTCATGATTACAATGACACTTTAATTTTTTTTCATAGCTGCTACGGTCACTGAGATATTGGCAAATTAGTGTTACAAGGGTTCCTTGCCCTATAGGGCTGCTACATGGCTCCATAGGCATGTGCAAGTGGGATCTCAGAGCCTGGAGAACCTATGTTCCCACAGACACATATCGTTATGCACAAATGGGCAGCTTGGTGGGAGCGCAGGACTCAAAGGGCCCTGTGCTTCCACCAGCACATGCTATTCACTAATTATATTACACTGTTTCAAAAAGTAAGGTAATTCATTGCAAAAAACTTCATTAATGCATCAGATATGGGTTAAAGCAACAAAAGTGGGGAAATGAGGCATTAGGGTTAAGCCCCTAACCCCCCACTCCCCCATCCTCCACAGACCGGCAGATGCTGGTGTGTGCCATGGGGTCGTGAGGCCTAACTCTCACTCCATTCTGCTTTACTGTAGCATGTCAACCTGTTTACACATGGAATGGGATGAGAGTCAGGTCTCACAACCCCATGGCACACCCCGGCATCTGTTGGTCTGTGGAGGATGGGGTGGTGGGGGGGTTAGAGGCTCAATCCTAATGTCTCATTTCCCCACTTTTGTCACTTTAATCCTAACTGATATATTAACAAAGTTTTTTGCAATGAATATGGAAAATATTCCCCACTCCTGCAGAGTGAGCTCTGGATACTCACGAGTGCTGAAGACATGAGTGAAAGTATCCAGAGCTCACTCTGTAGGAGTCAGAATATTTTCCATAGCACACGATCCACACATCATGTGTGCTATTTATACAATGAGTGTGGGAGCTCCAGACATATTGTTATGTTTTCCTGTGTTATATTCCTGTTTCTGTGTGCTTTCTGATTTTTATGTGTGTGGTCTGAGTGTGTGTGAGTTTTTCTGAATGGGCTGGGAGTCTCAGAAACACTATGGGACACAGGTGAGTGTCCTTTGCAATGCTAATTGAGTAAGTTAAAGGTAGCAGTGAGAAGAAACAGAAACCTTTTTGTGAAGCAGTTTCATTTAGAATGCAGGCTGTAGTGAAGCTGACATCAGCACAGTAATGGGCTGGGAGTATCTGAAACACTATGGGACACAGGTGAGTGTCTTTTGTAATGCTAATTGAGTTAATTGCAGGTAGCAGTGAGAAACAGAGACCATTTTGTGAAGCAGTTCCATTTAAAATGCAGGCTGTAGTGAATGAGTGGTGACATCAATGCTAATTTAGCAGGTGAGTTTGATAGTGTGGGGCTCATTTGTTGAAAGTAGTGCCAGCAGAGTTATGATTGGTCAGAGTTCCAGCATGACATCAGCACAGTGATAATATCTGCCTGTGAGGTAAGCACAATGTGTATAAGTAAGCAATAACCCATGACTGGGTGTGGGGTTATAGGCATTTAATCCATGCCTGGGGTGTGTTGCGAGGCATGAGGCCACAGGCTGAGTGTCCTCACAGCGTCCCAGGTGTGGATTAAATGCCTATAACCCCCACACCCTGGAGTGGGTTATTGCACTTATAACATGGGTTATGAACAGAACAAGGAAAAAAAAACATGAAAAGGGGGTTCCCCCATTTAAATAGCAACAAAGGTACTGTATCCTACCACCTTGTAAAATAGTTGTAAAATGTAGACGGAAATGTCACAGAGGATTCTGAGATGATTTGTGATATTTCTGCTGCATAATAGTGTTGCCTACCTTGGCTACCACGTTTACTTCAGAACCCCCCCAACACACACACACACAGTTTGCAGGGACATGCTTTGTTGCTTCTCACTCTCTCATACCTCCTCCCTGTCACTCTGCAGAGCCATTGCAGCCAAAAGACTACTAACTGCTGTATGAGCTGTGCAGTCCCAGCATGTGTGCTGCTTGTCCCTTGTGTGCAAAGAAAAAAGTTTTGGCAAACTTCACCGCATGTTCCTCGAAGTCTAAGGCAATGGTGCTGTTCAGATAGCTTTTTACCTCTCTCCCTGACCCCTGCACTGACACTCTTTCCCCTGGACAGCAGAAGGTACACACAGAAATATGCTGAACTGTCCCACAGACAAAGAGTGAGGACATCCCGAGGTCCCTATTACTATTTATAACTAGTGTCTGCTGGTCTCTCTGTCACTCTATTTGGTTGCCCGGAGAAACAACCCACCACTCAGCAGACTGAAACTGAAGGATGGGGAGTGCACACCATGGAGCTGGGGCTACTGCATGCCCAAAGTAGTAGTAGTCGCGTGTACAGGACATTCTGCAGCTTGCGATAGAAGCTGTTCCATTTGGTGGTCTCACCACTACTCACCATATCTCCAGAGGATGAGTGCCACTTGCTGCTGAACTTAATTGTGCTGCGCCTCACATTCCAGGAATCTTGGGACAACTACTGCGTGTGTGTGGTGGGGGGCATGGGAGGTGATTATGCAGTGAGGAGACAGCGACCTACACCAGGATCACCACACTTAATAGGACACTGCACAATATGAGAGAGAGAGAGAGAGAGAGAAAGAACGGTGGCTACCATCTGGGGCTAGTGGCTCGATTCTTCTCACAGTGGAGTGTCTCCTCCTTTGTCATACCTCGCTCTCACTGTCTCTGTCTCTCTCTCTCTCTCTCTCTCTCACTCAGAAATGCTACTTGCTGCAGGATAATGACACTTATTAAAGCAGGTTCAGACTACACACACTGAAGCATGTATGTCATGGGAAAGTAAAAATTACACTGGTAGGTTACAAGCACTGCTGTGTGTCACTTTCCCACCAATTTCAATGGCTGCCATTCTGTTTGCTGCTTTTTGAAACTGGGAAAAAGTGCCAATGGTAGTTTCACTAAGTTCCTCTATGGAACCATGCATTAAAAAGGGAATTTAAAGCATGAACACGCAGAGGGACTCCACCAATAGGCTTGCACATTTCTTGATACCCATGTTATAAATGGCAAATATTATCACTTCTGTAAGAGATTTATAGATGACCTTATATTTATTTGGAAAGGAACTGTTGATGAATCACTTGAATTTGTGGGTTATCTGGAAACTACAAACAGCAATCTAAGATTCAAAGTAAACATGGACATAGAGTGTATTAACTTTCTGGATGTCTGTATTATGAAACAGAGTGATGGTACCCTTCTTTCAGATTTATACAGAAAATCGACAGATCGGAATAGCCTGTTGCTGGTAACCAGTTGCCACACCACACATGTCACCAGAAATCTCCCTAAGGGGCAATATATTAGAATGAGGAGAAATTGTGGCAATGACATATTGTATTTGTAGCGAGCTAATGAGTTAACAGACAGACTGAAAGAAAGGGGTTATAGGGAGAGGAACCTTATTCTGGTAGCCGAAGAGATAGCAAATTTAGACAGGCATGTCCTACTGCATCCAAAACATGTTAAGAAGAAACAGAAGGACCAACTCATATTTGTGACATCATATGGTGGGGCAAGTAGAGAAGTGGTGGAAATGGTTAAAAAGAATTTACCCACATTCTGAGTGACTCCCCAATTGAGCAACCTGATAAAAGAACCTTTAAGGGTCTCATATGGATATGGTTGTAACATCAGAGACATGGTGGTCAATAGGTACCAACCAAGATTTTCAAAGATCTCAGCACCCACCTAGGGTAACAAACCTTGTGGGGGATGCAGGATGTGTGCAGTTATGGATAAGTGTGCCTACTTTAAAAACCCAGAGACAGGTATGAACACAAAAGCGATTGGAAATATAAATTAACACAGTGTGTGATTTATTTATTTACCTGCTGCTGTGGCAGTTATTATGTGTGTAGGACCAAGAGAAAACTGAGACAGCATCTCAATGAACATGTGCAGGCTGTGAGAAATAATAATCCAAAGTACGTAATGGCTGCACACATTAATGCACAAATAAATAAAAGTAATCATTGAATGAGAGCCATGGGTATTGAAGCTGTTAAGATGTATGACAGGGGAGAAGATATTGATAATCTTCTAAATAAGAAGGAACAGAAATGAATTTATGTATTGGGAGCTTTAGACGCACCAAGTCTAAATGGCAAATTTGAACTGAAACCATTTTTAAAAAAGAAGGAAATAAATAATATTGTCCAAAGGGATGACAACAAATATTGAATAACAACCCCCCCTCCCTCTTTACTAACCCCTCTTCTTCCTTTTTTCCCTCCCCCTACATCTCCTTTCCCTCCCTGTCCTCCCCCACATACTCCCTTTTCCTTTCTCCCTTCCCTCATTCTGTAATTGTTATGTTTGTATTATAAGCTTCACGTTTCTGGCTCATTTGAACTGATTTCTATTCTTGTATTTTTTATTTTTTTAGATTTGCCAGGTGGATGCCTTGCCTGCTTCAATCTTCTGAATAAGAAGACACTAGTGTGAAATAAAGAACCTTAAGAAAGACATCAAGTGAAACTCATAGAGGAGTATGTATTTTTGTTGTTAATGTTTTAGTTTGCACTGATGCCACATATGAAAGGGTTAACCTGTTTTGAAATGTTACTAATGACACTGCTTCAATATGATTGGCGCACTAATTAAGTATACGGCATATAACAGGTTTTGCTTTGATTGTTCACTATTCTGTGATGAAGCCTTATGGCGAAACATAGGTCCTGCTGCTCACTGTTAACTTTTACTTGGATGGGTGAATAAAATAAGTTTGATGGAACCATAAATATTCAAGTGGCTTTTCTCCTTACTGCAAGGGTGAGTGCAACGCCTAATATGAATTTGATTATCACAGTGTGATTTTTCAGCAAGATTTATATCACTGTGTGCTGAATACATGGTTTTATCCACTACTCATTTTGCTCACCCCCATTGTATGTATGTGATATATATATATATATATATATATATATATATATATATATATATATATATATATATATACACACACAGGATATATATATATACACACACACACACAGGGATATATATATATATATATATATATATATATATATGGAATATACAATGGAGAGCTGTCAGATAAATGATTTATCTACACAAGTGCGTTTGACCTTGGGTAGCCTCATGAGTGGCATATGCCATGAGTGAGGTGTCCGAGGTCAAACAGCACAAGTGTAGATAAATCATTTATCTGACAGCTCACCATTGTATATTTCATTTATGCAACAGAGATGCTTTCTGTCAGTGCAGGGACATTTGCTTTTGATTGCTTATCTTTTTTTTACATATGTCTATCAAAAAAGTGAACAAAAAAATGCATTTTCTGCTCTTTTTTGCTAATTATAAAAAATCTATAAGATATCTATAAATTAAACACCACTCATTTTGTAGATAATTTTGTGCTGAACAACGTTCATGCTCAGAGTACCATGATATCTTTTTTCTTTTTAAAGTTATTCACATTTGAATATGGGTAGTACTGCTACTGAGGCTGAACATACTAAACGAGTTCCAGAGTGATTGTGACATAGCTACTATATGGATAAATTTTATTTATTCAACAACTGTGAAGATAAATGGATTTATTCAGTGGCTTCTGAGTCCATGCCTATTGCATAAATATATATATATATTATAGCTACACGGTAGTACAGCAATAGTTAGGGTTGGCAGGCCTCTTCTATGTTAAACCCCAAAGTTTGCATTTTAATAACTTTGCAACCATTTATCCAATTTGCCTGACATTTTGTATGCACGGCGTCCAACCATAGATGTCTGGATCTGAAAAGTTTAATTTTGGTTGGATGTATGGTAGCAGAACTGCAGAGTGTCAAAAATGTGAAAAATCCTCAACTTTTTTGCATTTTTCATCAGGCTTAACAGACTGAAAGATGCAACTGCTTGGATTCAAATGTGCATGTGTATATGTGGCCTGGGTCAAAGTGGTGCCTTTTGAAGATTTGACAAAAAAAATATCAATCCATTCAAAAGTTATGCAAAGTGGATATTGGAAAATTTATATGTGCACAGCGAAAACTTTTGTGAAAACATTTTTTGTGTGCAAAAACACTTCATTATAAGGTATATGTGTGTCGCAAAAACATTTTTCTTTCCGTGAAAACAATGCTCAAAAACTATGTCCCATCTTAGACTGTGGGAAAATGTACATGTGCACTGTGAAAACATTCACAAAAATGTTTTACTGTGTGTGAAAAAATGTCATTATAAGGTAAATGTGTGTTGAAAAAACATTTTTGTTTTCATGAAAACAATGCTTGAAAACATTGTCCCATGTGGGGTTTTCTTTGTCACTTCATTGTACCAAGGTGGATTGTATTTCGGCTGAAATTTGCAAGATGGTAGGCCATGGTCCCATAGATGTGCCTTGTTGTGGTTTGGTGCCAAAACATTCAACGGGCCCATAGTTACAGCATTTCAAAGTTGAGAAATTTTCCGTAGGATAACATTGCAGTGCCCATGGCACCTTTCAGCACACATATCTCGAAAACTATTTGAGATACGAATTTTTCACTACCCACAGGTTAGTCCACATCTAGGTGAACTAAGTCTGTGAGGAGGTTTCAAAATAATAGATTGCAGCTGCAGAGGATTTTTTTTCATACTTGCTATGGTTACTGAGATATTGCCAAATAAGTGTTACAAGGGTTCCTTTTCAGTGCTGTATGGCTCTGTACTTATGTGTAAGTGGGAGCGCAGGGCCCTGAGGGCCTGTGCTTCCACAGACACATACCATTATGCAAAAAATGGGCAATGTGAAGGGATCACAGGGCTCAGAGGGCCCATATGCCCACAAACACATGCCAGTTACCAGTGACATTACACTTACTTAAAAAGAAGGGAAATTAATTGTAAAAAACTTCATTAATACATCAGTTAGGGTAGCTAGCACAGTGACAAAAGTATGGAAATGTGATGTTAGGGTTACCCCCCATCACACCCCACCGTCCACACACCAACAGACGTTGGGGTGTACCATGGGGTCATTAGTCCTAACTCTCACCCCATACTCCTATACTGTAGAATGTCAGCTTGCTTACACTTGTAATGGGGTGAGAGTTGGGCCTGACAACCCCATGACACACCCTGACATCTGTTGGTGTGTGGAGAGTGGGAGGTGGTGGTGAGGTGATGGAGGGTAACCCTAACATCACATCTCCATACTTTTTTCACTGTGTTATCAATCCTAACTGATACATTAACAACATTTTTTGCAATGAATATATCTATCTTCATTGCACAAAAATTCATTTAATGCATCAGTTAGGGATAAAGTGACAAAAGTGGGGAAATTAGACTTTAGGGCTGAGCCCCTAACCCCACCACCACCCCACCCCTCATCCTCCACAGATCAACAGATGCTGGGGTGTGCCATGGGGTCATGAGGCCCAACTTTCACCCCATTCCATGTGTAAACAAGTTGATATGCTACAGCAATGGAGAATGGGTGAGAGTTAGGCCTCACAATCCCATGGCAAAACCCGGCATCTGTCGATCAGTGGAGGATGGGGGGTGGGGTGGTGGTGGGGTTAGAGGCTTAACCCTAATGTCTCATTTCCCTACTTTTGTCGCTTTAACCCTAACTGATGCACTAAATGACGTTTTTTGCAATGAATTTCCTTACTTTTTAAAAAAAGTGTAATATAACTAGTAAATAGCATGTGTTGATGGCCCAGTGCTCCCACCAAGCTGCCCATTTCTGAATAACGATATGCGTCTGTGGGAGCGCAGGCCCTCTGGGCCCTGCACTCCCACTTACACATAGCTATAGAGCCATACAGCAGCCCTATAGGGCACCACAATGTTATCCTATGGGAAAAATCTCAACTTTGTGATGGCATATCTATGGAACTGCTTAACTTTACAATACCTAAATAGCATAATTCACATCTCTATGGCATCCCCTTAATACCCTGAAATATGCAAGTCAAAAGACCAAACCATTAATTTACAATGCAGTGAGAACGTTTTTAAAACTTTAAAAATTCCTAGTTTGTGAGGTAGCAAAATTCCCTACCATCAGATCAATCACCATTCACAAGCTGTCAAAATCACCATCTGCAAGAAATCCTTGACCGTCAGATTTTGGTCATCTGGTCTCTAAGTTACTGTCAAGGATTTTGCTACCTTATGAAAGAGGATCAGGTGGCAGACTAAGATTTTGACAGCTCACGAACTGCAATTTTATAAACTCATGATAGAGGATTCAAAAAGCAATCCCCTTTCACAAGCTGACAAAATCCCAGTCCGTGAGTAGCTCCTCTTTCACAAGGCAGCAAAATCCTTGACCATCAGTCAATCCTTGTCTGTGAGAAAGGCCATCTGGTCCCTAAGTGATGATCAAGGATTTTGGTACCTCACAAAAAAGGATCGGGTGGCAGATTAGGATTTTGACAGCTCGCAGACTGTGATTTGTCTACTCACAAAAGAGGATTCATAAAATCAATTCCCTTTCACGAGCTGTCAAAATCCTAGTGCACGAGCTGATCCTCTTTCATGAGGCAGCAAAATCCTTGACTGTCAGTCAATCCTAGTCCACAAGAAGGGCTATCTGGTCCCTAAGTGACGGTCAAGGATTTTGCTACCTCGAGAAAGAGGATCGGCTAGTGGAGTGGGATTTTGTCAGCTCGTGAAAGGGAATTGGAAGTGAGTCTGGACTAGGAATTTTTAAATTTCAAACACCTGTTTTTGGAACAAAATGAAGCAATCAAAACATATGAGTTTGTAGAGGCATCACCCTGAAGAAAACCCATGTCTTATTACAACAAGAAGTCACCCGTGGAGGAAGCTACAACATTTTGTTTGGGGGAAAAATGAAAACAAGATGGCGGCTCGTGGACAATGAATTTTTGCTGATGGACAAAGATTTTGTAAATCCTTATTCACAAGCTGACAAAATTCTTGACCATGAGCCCAATTATCTTTTGCAAAATATACATATAAATCCTGGAGTGAACTGAGCATGCTCAGAACCCAAAAATTAAAAATTAAATAACTTTGGAATGGATTAGTAGTTTTTAACCAAACCAATGCTGGATTATTTTTTGACCCAAACTCTTTCTACATTCCAAATTTCAGACCAAAAGACCACACGGTGTGGTCGCAGCATGATGGGCAAAAAACATGTAAAACGTGGCGAAAAACACATTTTTCAGTGCTTCGCTGTGCACAAACCATAAGTCTGACCAAAACACAACTTGGTAAATCAAGAGATCTATCACATGAGACCACACATTTCAAACTGTGTGCAAATCTGTTGAATGGTTGAAAAGTTATTAACACTCAAAAATTGGAGTTTAACATTAAAGTGCCTACTTAACCCTAACTACAGGGGTATATATATAAGGGATATGCAGCAGTTCAGTGTGTGATAATGCATTTATCTTGTACAGTTTCCAGTGACCTCAAGTAACCTCACGAGTGCCGAAGGCACGAGTGAGAGTTACGAGAGGTCACTGGAAACTGTACAAGATACTGTAAATGCATTATCACACACTGAACCGCTGCATATTCCATTTATGCAACAGGTTTAGATGTTGTGTGAACATTTTGATTTTGGTAGGTGTAACTAATATGTCAAAAAAGGGAAAAGAAAATTGAATTTTATGCTGTTTTTTGCTAATTATAAAAAAACAAAATGGTATCTATAAATGAAACACCACTCATTTTGTAGATATTTTTGAGCTGAACATTTTTCGTGCTCACAGTACCATGCTATCATTTTTTGTTTTAAAGTTATTTATATTTGTTTGTCAAAAAAGTGAACAAAAAATTACATTTTCTTCTGTTTTCTTGCTAATCATATACAATATACAGGGTGTATATAAATGAAACAGTATTCATTTTGTAGATAATTTTGTGCTGAACAATTTTCGTGCTCACAGTACCATGTTATCTTTTTTCATTTTTAAGTTATTGACATTTAAATATGGTTAGCACTGCTTCTGAGGCCGAACATTCTAAATGAATTCTGAAGCGAACTGTGTAGATAAATGAGCTAGTGATGTAGTTACTGTGTGAATAAATGCGTGATGATGTAGTTACTATGTGGATAAATAAATTTATTACCATAGTAGCGAAGATAAATGGTTTTATTCTACAGTTTTTATCCTGACCCCTGTTGCATAAATATATATATATATATATATATATATATCCCTGATGAAGTCACCATAGTCAAAGGCCTCATGAACACAGTTGGTGTATTCCAACAGCGCCGTGTTGGTGCTGTGTAGCTTCTGGAAGCCATGCTTCTGTACACACTGGACACTGTATTTTTCGAAGCATGTGACAAGTTAGTCAGAGACTCTTCTCTTGAGGGCTTTGGATGGGGGGAGATAATAGAAATGGGCCTGTGACTGGCAAGGCTAGTGTGGTCACCACTTTAGAAAACTGGTGTAACCAGTGTAGATTTTCACTTCTTGGGAACTGTGAATAGCACAGGGAAGAGTTAAAAATTCTGGCGATGGGGTGGGTAAGTTCCTCTATTGTTTAAGGCAAGAATTTTCCTGGATTTCAACTGAATCTATCCCACAGCAAGTTTTTTCAAGTGCCCCACTGATGTATTTTGAGGTGTCTTTGACTGAAACAGCCTTAAAGTAGAATTTAGGGTACCCTGGTTCAGAGCCCACAATCTGGAGGGCTTCATGACTGTGTTCCCTGCAAGGAGTATGAGCAGATCAGTGGGGATGATGTAACTGAAGTCTGCAAAGGCTGTGTGGAAGTAACTGGCAATTTTGATGGGATCAAGGACTTCTCGACCCTCCACCATGAGCATTCGAGGAGTGATTTTAACTCCCTTGCCAACGAGGTCTTAGACATTGTCCTATAATCTTTTGCCATTGCTCCAGTTCTGGGTCTGCTGATCCTTCTAGAAGTCTGATTTGGCCCTTCAAATCATACTGGTGCATTTATTGTGGGCTTCTTTATACCTTTGCAGGTGGACAGAGGAACTGGTTTCCCTGGCCAGTGCTCACAGATTGTCCATATCCCTCATGCAGGTAAGGAGTTCGTGTGATCCATCCTGACAGTGTTCTCTTGCCTTGCTTTATTTAAAAGGTGCAAACTTATCACAGGTTTGAGACAAAGAATTCTAGAGCCGAGTCAGTATTGGAAATTGCATTGAAGAAGCTCCAGCCTCCAATCAATTTGGGCCGAGTAAGATTTAAATTCAGGCACCTTCTTTTTGTTTAGGATTTGGCTGACTGGGATACGCGGGGGTGGGGGTGGCCTTGTCTGTTTAACTACCCATAGACATTCCACCGGGCAGTGGTCACTTAGGGTATCTGGCATAACTTTGACTGCACTTGCTCTTTGATTTTTAAAGAAAGGGGAGACTGCCACAGAAACTGCCTTGTTGGTGGGGATTGCCAGGAAGGGGGAGGGGCACAATGGGGAACAATAAGTGAGGGCATAATTAAGACATCCAGCCTCTGCACAATGGAAGTGAGTAAATGCAGTAGGAAAAAGAGATGATTATGTTTCTCTAGAGAAGTGTCCAAGATGGTGAGTGAAAAAAAAGGGTGGCATTCAGAAAGTATGAGGAAATGCAGAGGTAGGAGGACCTGGAGGTATACCAAGTGAAAAAGTGGGAAGCAGATGAGGTGGTGAGGGGAGCAGAGGCACAGACAGAGGAAATGAGAAGTTAAAATGGTAACTATAGGGACAAAACTTTCTTCAGATACTGTACATAAGTGAGAAGAGGAAAGCAAGGGGAGGGTAAAGTGGTATAGGAGGGTGGTGGGGGAGACAGCGCAGAAGAGGATCATGAAAAACCTGCCTTCCTAAACAAGTACTTCTGCTCAGTCTTCACAATGGAAGGAGGGGTGACAGACCACCAGGGAGCAGGAGTGAGGGATGTGGTGAACACAAATCCATTTTCTGGGGAAAGAGTCCTGAAGGGACTCATGTCTCTAAAGGTGGACAAGGCTACTGCAGGACAGAATCCACCCAATGATATTACAGGAATTCAGAGGTCAGAGGTGCTGGCTGCCCCACTTATTGCCTTATTCAACAGTTCACAGGAAAAAGGCATGGTGGCAACAGATAAGAAAAGAGCAGACCTGGTCCTTCTACATAACAGCAGCAGGCAGGAGGCTAGCAACTATAGGCCTGTCAGTCTAACTTTGGTCATGGGGAAATTAATAAAAACCCTGCTTAAGGAAAGACTGGCTAAGTATCTTGAATCCAATGGGCTGCAAAACCACAGACAGCGTGGATTCACAGGGGTTCATGCCAGACATATCTGATGGATTTCTTTGATTAGGAGATCAGGGAAATAGAACAGTGGAGGGCAGTAGACGTGGCCTGTCTAGACTTTAGCAAGGCCTTTGACACTCTGCTGCACTGGAGACTGATAAATTAAGAAGTCTGGGGTGGGTTGAAAAGTGATGACTTTGGTTAGAAACTGGTTAATGGATAGGTGTCAGAGGGTTGTGGTTAATGGTACTCACTCTAATGATGGGAGAGTGACCAGAGGGTTGCTGCAGGACTAGGTACTGGGACTAGTCCTCTTCAGTGTTTTCATAAGTGAGATTTCAGAAAAACTGGAAGACAATTGTGTCTTTCTGTGGATGACACCAAAATATGTAATATGGTAGACACTCAGGAGGGGTAGACAGAATGTGCAGGGATCTTGGGAAAATCTAGCAGTGGCCAAGAGCATGGCAGTTGGAGTTCAATATCAAACAGTGAAAAATCATGCATATATAGCAGAGGAATCCAGGAGCAGAGTATGGGATGGGGAGAGGTATTGACAGTCATTAAACAGGAAAGGGACCTTGGGGTTATTATAACTGATGACCTCAAAGTTGTAGGGTGGTGCAACAAAGCAGTGGGAAGGGATAGTGGGATGTTGGAGTGCATTGGGAGGGGTATCTCCAGTAGGAGGAGGAGAGATGATGTTGCCATTGTATTGCCTACTGATGAGACCCAACCTGGAGTATTGTGTCCAGTTTTGGAGGCCACACTTCAGAAAGAACATAGACAGGGTGGAGTCAGTCCAGAGAAGGGCAATTAAAATAGTTCAGGGCTTGCATGACTAGCCCTAAAGGAGAGACTGAGGGATCTCAACATGTACACCCTGGAAGAGAGGAGAACAAGAGGTGACATGATAGAGACCTACAAGTAAGTACCTCATGGAGGTAAACAGGATGCAGGAGGAGAGTATCTTTTAAATATGAAAGAGCATCAGGACCAGAGGCATGTGATGAAGTTGTGTGTGTTGGGGTGAGTTTAAGAGGGGTGCGAGAAGCTACAACTTCACTAAAAGGGTGGTGGATGCCTGCAGTAGGCTGCCAGCAGAAGTAGTGGATGTGAAGGCAGTGTGTGTGTGTTGGGGGGGAGCTTTAAGCATCAGTAGAATGGACATAGAAATATATTAGTAAAGGTTCACCCATTTTTTAGCATGGTTGATACCTGCGCAGTGAAAAGAAGCACTGCATGGAGACCCCAAAAGTGCGTAGTTGAAAACAGCACAAAAATAAATAAACCAGCTCTGAGCCACACACGCTGTTTTGACCAGGCAGCTTTTGACTGCGCGTGTGTTTATACGCGATCTTGATGGGATGTCATTAGTAAATAGGCTGTGAGGGGGGGAGGGTCATCAGAGAACAGTTAGGGTCTGTGGAGACAGATTAGGCAGGGAACAATTGGCAGACTGGGTGGGCCAAGCAGTCCTTTTCTGCTGACAAATTCTATGTTTCTATGTTTGGTATATATGCATTCACAAATGCCTCCATGACCTGGCCCATCCTACCTCTCGGTTCCCATCATTCCCATACAGCCCTCTTATTATTTGGTGCTCCATGTCACAAGGCAGGTGGTTTGGCCTGTTAATATTGCATGGATCTACATTCAGATTGGCAGAAATCTACAACATCAGGCCAAACTGCTGTCTGAGTTTCAGCTGTTCTGAGTCCAGACTCTGTGTCAGCTAAATCAGGGGATACAGTGAGGCGAATGTGGCTGTTCAACTTTGACTTGGTGGCTAACCGTGTACATGCCAGTGTAAGAGACTGCTTACCAAATCCTAAAATATGTGATTTTAAAGCTAATGGACCATGATATATGAATGAATCAATGAACTGAAATTAAAGTGAGAATATTTCTGCTGGGATATCTGATGATTTCATTTTACTGATTGTTGAAGCTACATTAATTTTACTTGTCAGTCAGTCAGTGCAAGCTGTCAACATAAATTATTACACTAGGAAACATACTGTGCTAATTTATGGCATGGCTTATGTAAAATGTATTATTGATTTCATAAGGATGCAATTAAAACCAAAAAGATTAGCAGTGTAGTTGAGTGCATCAGTTAATTGGAACACTCCGTAAACACTGTAGCATTGATGTGTGATATCATGTTATGATTTTAATCAAAGAAAGATTTAGTGCACAGCTTTGGGATTATTCTTTTAATGAAATTAAAAACATCCATATGGAAATAAGTAATGTTGGCTTTGTTTTATTTATTTTTTTTGTTAATATTTGTATTACAATTTTTCCAAGACATACAGAGAACAGATAATGCATCAAACATGCCCTGAACTTTGAACACATACTGTAGATCCCCTCAATAAATGCAAGTCCTTATGAACATTGATTTGATGTTTCTCAGACAGATTTTTTTGGAGTGATCAAACTCTTCATGCTAATGGTTGACAACAGGGTTGCATTAGAGCTATGTCATACATACGAACATATGAAGAAGCCAGCAGAAGAAAGCCATTGGTCTATCAAGTCTGCTCATATTGCAGGGTCCACAGCTTGAGCTAATGTCCCTGCCCTCCTTTCCCACTCCTCCCATCCTCCCTACCCATGAGCCTTACCTTCCCCCATGCCTATCCCAGCCTCTCTTAAAGCTGCCCACTGTCTTCAATGAGATGACGTCTTCTGGCAATGCATTCCAAGTGTCCACCACCCTCTCTGTGAAGAAGTGCTTCCTGAACTCCCTCCTAAACCTCCCACCTTCCAGCTTAAGACTGTCCCCTCATAACCCAGTAAGAGAAATAACATTTCAAAGAACAAATTCAAATGACTAAGCAAGACATGTACAAGCTTTATAAACAATAAGCCACAAGATTGAATAAATAGTTACTGGAACTAAGAGAGCTAAGCCTCTCATGGAATATAAGTCTCATTTTCATCTCTCTGGTAAAATATCCCTGTCACTTGTTACTAAATTTCTCATACCTTTTCTGCAGGGAGAATAGTTTGACAATCCCAAAACCTGTGTGTGACTCTTTGCTGTCACTACACTGCCTGCATCGCGATGCTGAAACCCTGGAGTCAATATTTGCTGAGATCACTGGGGTCCAAAAGGAAAAACTTCCAGAAACATTCTTGCCAGTGTGGGGAGGTAATGGTCCTATGTTTCTGCAACCACCAGGATTTCCAAGCCTCAGCTGTCACTATGTTTCCTGTTACCTTTCATTTTTGGCCCACATGTGCAATTGACCCTGTAAGATAAAGCTTATAAATCTTTGATATCACTTTTTATGTGTATTACCATGAAGTAGGGAGAGCATTGTATCTCTGATGTAAAGGTATGAAGCATTCTGGGGCACCAGTAATCTTATTCTCTATAAAATCCCAGAGCCACATAAACCAGAACTGGTCTGAGTGCTCTAGAGGGTATTGCTGACAGAGCATCTAACAGGTGCAGACTGTTTCCCCCTTCAGAAGTTGCCAGTGAGGTAAGTTATATTTGTTTTCATGCCCTAACTCTTGTGTTCAGACAGTTTTGAAGAAAGCAGGGATCCTTAGTAAATCATGTGTGGTCCCATAATATAAAGTTTACATGTTCTGAAGAAGCTGCTCCAGTGCTTGTGAGATACTCCTATTCCATTAAATGTTTCATTCAGTGCCCTGCTCTCTAACTGTCGATCAAATGGAAGAGCCTCCAAGGGTTGCAGCTCCAAAGCCACCTCCCAATGTCTTGCCACCATGCCTGATATAGAGTTAGCCTACAATCAAATACATCAGATTTGGGATGCTCAATATTAGGATCCTATATCTGGAACAGCTAATCCCCCTTTATTCTTTGAGCTCTGCAGATAGATCCGCCTCACTTTTATTGATACAAATACATTTCAATATGTGTTTTCATGTTTAGAGTGTCCCACGATGAACTAGTAATTGGCAGGGTCTGGAAAAGATATAGTAATCATGGAAGCAAATTCATTTGAGTCATGGATATCCTAAAAATAAAAGCAGTCCCAGAGTCTCCCATCTCTGAATATCCAGCATAATGGACCCTATTATTTTACTGTAACTTCAAATAGATCCAAATGGTACTGACATAGTTTAACCCTTGGTTAGTAAGGCAGTTCCGGTCTCACTGAATTGTTGAAGAACTCTGAGCTCATGTGAGACTACATGGTTAAAGACCATGCCCCTCGTTATTTTAATATTTATGAAGTATACTGCTAAAACTCCCAAATGATGAAGCCTATTTTGTTTCCATCTCAGAGAGAGCTCCAGAGTAAAGGAGGATATAACTGAACATACAATGCCACTTTCTTAGTTTTGTATCCTAGATCAATCCCTTTGCCATTATTTTGTTGTCAATTCCACTGAACAAAAGGCTCAATATCCTGTATTAGGCAAAAAAAAAGTTAGTGAAATGGTGTAAACCCAACAAGTGCCTGATACATTTCAGATCTGTGGGATGGATACTCATTCACCTTAATTCAGGCCTTGGGATGGGTTTAGCATTTTTTGATATAGTCCACATAGATGTCCTATATAGAAAAGGTGATGCTACTTTATCGAAAGGACAGAAAATAACTAGATGGGTGGAAAACTGGCTGAAGGATAGAAGTCAGAGGGTGGTGGTAAATGGTGTACATTCAGAGGTAAAAAAGGTTACGAGCTGGGCTCCTCAAGGTTCTGTACCAGGACCAATCCTTTTCAACATATATATTAGTGATATGACGGAATTGAAGGGAAAATGTGTCTGTTTGCATATGATGCAAAGTTATGGAATAGAGTCAACATTGAAGGAGGGGTTAAAGCCATCAGGAGGGATTTGAGTATACTAGAGAAATGGTCAGAAACATGGCAGCTGAAGTTCAATACAAAGAAGTTTGCAGTGATGCATGTAGGCCAAGTACTCACTGTGGGGAGAGCAGATAAAGCAAACAGAATAGGAACGGGATCTGGGAATTATAATATCAAACAACCTTAGGGTAAATGAATGTAGTAAGGCAGTTGGCAAAGCAAATAGAATGATGGTGTGCATAGGAAGGGACATAACTAGTAGGAAGAGGGAGGTGCTGATGCCATTATATAAGACCATGGTTAGACCGCACCTAGAGTACAGGATACAGTTCTGGAGGCCTCATTTCATTTAAGAAAGTACATAGATGTAATAGAAAAGGTTCAGAGAACGGCAACACAGATGGTGCAGGGTATGCAAGGGAAACCATATGAGACAAGAATGAGAGAATAAAATCTGTATCCCCTGGAGTTTAGAAGAGAGAGAGGTGATATGATAGAGACATTCAAGTACATGAAGGGGATAAATAAAGTGAGGGAAGGAAGTCTATTTAAAAGGAAAGTCAGAGTTAAACAAGAGGTCCTACTTTAAGATTGGAAGGAGGAAGATTTACAGGTAATGAAAGGGAGTGTTATTTCACTGAGAGGGTGGTTGGACCCTAGAACAGATTACCTGAAGAGGTGGTAGGTGTCAAAATGGTGGAGGGATTCACGAGAGCATGGGATAGACATATGGGGTTGGTTAGATGACAGAGAATAGTCTCCTTGTACACCAGTCACAAGTAGGGAGGGGAGAGATGGGCAGACTGGATGGGCAAGGATAATCCTTTTCTACTGACACTTTAGTGCAGCATGAGAGGGGTGCTGCACTCCTGAGGTGCCATCTTTTGGATGAGATGTTAAACGGAGGTCCCATCTGCCTGTTCTGGTGGTAGTTCAGGTGGATGTTAATGATCCCATGGCACTTCTTGAAAACAGTAGTTTTTTTATTGAAGGATACAATACAAGCATAATGAAAATCATAAGGAAATCAATAGGAAAACCATCACCATACAAAAAAAACAAAAAACAAATTTGTGAAAAAAAAAATTCCAAGAATCAAAATACATCATATAATGCCATATTCCTCATGTGGTCAAAATTTGTAAATGTTTAGAACCTTCTGCAGACCAACCATTGCCCTTAATATAACTGAGGACCTCCTTCCCTTAACATATTATAGTCCTTCCTCGTGCTAAGTCTGACTCAATGTTAAGGTAGTTTTTTTTTTTAATTAAACTTTATAAAAAAAGAGAGGCCTCTCCACCACGACTTTGCTTTCTGTACTTCATAAATCAACAGTTCATTATTAACAATTGTTCAAAGGGCATTTTCACTTACCACTTTAAATATAATATATGGCATTCTTTGCTGCCTAAGCACCCATTGTACCCTTGCATTCCATAAATAATATTTTAGAACAGCAAGAAAAACTAATAACTAGCCTTTCTGGTATTTAGCCAGCTGGTAGGTATAGTCCCCTAACATTAAGGCTTCATATGTCATATTTTGCAGCCAAGGGAGTTTCCAAGCTTGAGTGAGATAAATCCATAGGTTGTTGGAGTCTGAACAGTTAAGGGCAAAACATTGTATGGATTCATCTGGGGCTCCATAGTCCATATACAGGCATGATTGCTCTTCAAGTGGCTTGTGCTTATGGTTACTGAGGACACTGAGTCACCCACAGGCTCTAAGCCAGACAGTTTCCCATAAGTGTTCTGGGGTCCGTTCCTCATTAAGCATAGACAATACTTTATCTATGTTCTGAGGTCTGCAGTTTTTAAATTCTGGGTTTATGGGGCCACTAATCTCCAAAATATGCTGATATAACTGTTTCTATGTGGCTGACCTTAAAAAGGATTTTTAAATGTGACATTTATTGAGTTTTTGTGCTGCAGATTTCAAAGAATCTGGAATCTGTAGAAATTTCGGGGGGGGGGGGTCCTCCCATTTGGATATAAAGACCTGCCAATTATTCATAAACCATCGATTTACCAATGAAGGTGAGTTCTCCCATGTTATTTTGATTGAATAGGTCAAAAATAAAGAGTGGAAAAAGGTGACTGGATTTAACATACCCAAGCTGCCTTTCTGCCAGGAAAGGTAAGTATAGCCTCGTTATACTGGGTTCAGACGACTGCCCCACATCATGTAGAAAAAAATGCTATACAGTACATGCGAGTTTCTAGTGGTGATGGTAATGAGAAAACCGTACCAATGTATATCAAACTGGGAATTAAAAATTGTTTAATAATATGGATCCTCTTTAATTTGGAGAGCTTCCACCCCTTCCAGATATTAATTTTAGTTTCACATCCTTGCAGTGCCCTTTCCCAATTTAATGCAGCTAGATTTTGAGTCCCAAAAGTGATGCCTAAGATTTTCACTGGTTCTGTAATTACTTTAAAGCCATTCATTACCTTAGAGGGGGTTGCCTGGTGGGCCTAATGGAATTGCCTTGCATTTCCCCTTATTTAATATTGCAGTTGAGGCCTCCGAATAGTTTTATAATTCTCTGCTTGCTTTCCTAATACTCCTCTGATTTTCTAAGGTTAAGCAGGTGTCGTCCACATAAGCCAGGACTTTCACTTCATCCCATAGCGTATTTCCTGTAAGTCCTTTAATTTGCAGATTCTGTGCAATGTGTTCCAAAAACGGATTGAGGGAGAAAGTGTATAACAAAGGGCTCAGAGGACAACCTTGTCTGACACCTATTGCTATTTCACAATCGAGTCCCAATTTCCCAAGAACAAGGTGGTCACAATATGCTCAGGCACATAGCATTCTAATTTTATCTATGAATCCTTGTGTTATGCCATACACCTGCAATACTTGGAACAGGAAGGCATGGGTCACCGTATCGAAGGCTTTCTGCTGGTCTGAGGATATAATCCATCCCATTTTCTGGGATTTTTGGTAGAACTCCCATAATTCCTGTAGGATGATCAAGGGGTGATGTATTGTCCTATTGGGTAGTCCAGAGAATTGGGCTAGATGGATTATGCGTGTAGCTACTGATCTTAGATGTAGGTGTAAAATTTGTGACAATATTTTAAAGCCCACGTTAAGCAGGCTGATCGGTCTCCAGTTATGTATTAATGTTCTATCACCCGAATTGTATAGATAAATCAGGATACTTCTTGAGAAGTCTCTCAGGACTGTATTTTTAGTAAAGAAAAGCAAGAATAATTCTTCCAAAAAAAGCAGTTAGTTCAGGGAGGAATGTTTTATAAAATTCAATAGGTAGACCATCTGGACCTGGAACTGATCCTAATTTCCTTGTTTGAATTAGTGTTGAGATTTCTGGTACTATTATTGGTCTTGTTAAGTTAGATACAACATCTGGGGAAAGCGCCACTGGTGTTATATTGGAAAGGTATGTGGTGATGATGACCATGCTGGGCTGCTATGATGGCCTGTTCCCATAAGGATTCCATGACTACCCCCATCAGGTCCATAAAGGAAGACACAGGGGGAACAAGTTTTATCCTGGAAAGTAGATATTGAAGCTGCCTGTCATTTTGCTTTACAATCTGCACATAGGTCAAAGATCAGAGGTTTTCTCGGTGCTAAAGGACAATTCTGCTCTGATAGAACTGGCTCCATTATATTAGAGGGCTTGCATATTGGTTTTCATTTTATCAGTTTGTGGGGATAGATCTTGTTTGGAAGAGGGGGTTAAAGAAAATAAGGATTGCAATTGGTGACGTAGTGCTAGGTACCTAAAATAGTTTTGTCTGGCTTTGTGTCTCCCATATTTTTGAAAATATGTTTGAACATCAGCTTTGGTTTGGATCCACCACTGTCCTCTATCCTTAAAGAGGTCTATTACTGAGGCCCTGGCTACCAGAAGCTGTCTAACTGCAGATTGAATTATGGGGTCTGCAAAAACTTGAGTATTTAACTTACATCTTGCTTTAATAACAAATGAGTGAGGGTCTGGACCTACTGTAAGGTTACAGTAATCATCTGGTGGTCTGAAAATTCTGCTGGGCATAGTACCATTGTACCAACTGTCAAGGTTTTTAAGACAAACACATAATCAATAATTGTTGTAAACTGCACCCTTTTGTACATGATGTATGTGGTCTGTGTGATTTTGTCATGGCAGTTTACCAGGTCCGCTACCTAAATGCATTTTTTAAGTACCACTGAGCCACATTATGTTATTGGGGGGGGGGGGTTCTGACCTATCGGAACAGACAGGCTACAGTTAAAGTTACCACCAAATATGATCATTTTCGCAGTAGCTAAATAAGGTGGGATTTGCTCAAGTAAGGCCACCCTGTCTGCCTTGTGTTGAGGCCCATAAATATTGATAATATGGCATGGCCCAGTATCCATCTATTATCAATTCCCTTCCTGGGATAAGATCGATTAACCTAAAACGGGAAAACCTGTGCCCTGAAAACAGTATCCCTATCCCATCACCCCTGTCATTTCCAAATGACCAATAGGTGGGTTCCCATGGCAATTCTGACTGGAACTGGGCCTGCTGTTATACTGATCCCATCCATGTTTCTTGTAATAGGATGATATGAACCTGTAAATAAAACAGTAACAGAAATATGTCATGTCGTTTAACATTATTTACAAGATTGTGGCAGTTAAGAGATACCACTTTAATGTCTGTTATAGAAACCAGTGATCAATAGTTCAGTGGCAACAGATTATCTCTTTTCTGTCATTTCTTCTTTCCACTATACAATTTCTTTGGTGGTTGTGAGAGTGGAGCCTCCAGGTCCATTGTATCAATAAGTTCCTCCTCCATTTTGGATTCACCCCAAGTCGGGGTTGTAAGTATTTTATAAGGATTGTCAGTGTGTATAGGTTGGTATTTTTCTTTTTTCTGCAGTCATGAAGATATCTGGGTTTTGGATAACATAAAATCTTTTGAGGTGGATTGTAGTTCAGGTTGTCCTGTTTCTGGAGGGTCCGTGAAACAAACTAGGTCTAACAACTCAGATGCCACATCAGTGTCAGCCAGTGTTGTAGCCATAGTTGAGGATGTCGTGGTTTTAGTTTCTGCACCGGAGGTGGAGGTATGGTCAGGTGGCATGTCTTCCTCGTGCCTGGTGTTAGCCAAATCCTGTGTGGGGGGGTGGTATTTCAGGGAGGACCTCAGATTAGCTTTGTTAATTAATTCTTCTGGATCTAGGTCTTAAGCTTTATTGGCTGATGCCCACAGGCAGTACTTGTAAAGATGGCTGTATTCTTCACAAAGATTGCATCTAGAGTGGTTATTGCACTGTGAACTGATATGCCCCACCTCATTGCAGAGACTGCATCTGAGCTTATCGCATACGCTGGAGTGGTGTGTCCTTGATCCGCAATAGTTACATGCCTTCAGCAGTCCAGGATAAAAACAGCCCCCCCCCAGTTCTGACCAAGAAAAAAGCAGTTTGGAATGCGTAGTATGCCCTCTTCTGTCTCGCTTAATTTAACTTTGAATCTCCACGCCCCCCGTCCAAAATTGTTCTCCATCCAGGATTACTTCTGGGACACTCAGCACTTCACACTTTTGTTGCAGCCAGTGGCAAATGTCCCCCACTAGAATGCTTTCATTTCTAAACATAATGGTCACTGATTTGATTTGCGGTTTTGTAAGTGGGATGGCTACAAAAGGCATCCAAAGTGGCAAAAATTTTCACTGATTGTATTTTGTCCAGAAGAGATCCAAAAGATGCGCTGACCTGAAACTTATATCAAAAGTATCTTCCCCAGAGATGTGAATAAATGCAAACACATCTGCTGGGTAGAATTGTAGTGAGTCCTTAATTAAAGTTTTGCTTATATATTTTCTGTCTGGGCGGGGATCCATCCCCCCTTTATATTAAAGAGGACAGAAAATCATTTCTAACTGGCACCTGTTTATAAAGTTCTTGTTCTCAGAAATGATATTCATTCACCTAAATTATCCATATTTAACTGTACCTGAATAAAAAGTGATATAAAAAGCTATACTTTGCATTGTCTTATTTTTATGGGCAGCATTCTGTTACAGTTCTCTTCATGGAACCAATAATTTGGAGTTTTAACTATGTCATGATTTGTGCACAGAACTCTAAACAGGGTTCTGGTAGGTCAGCAGCCCATTATTAGCATTCTGTACACAAATCGTGACATAGTAAAAACTCCACATAAGTGATTCCATGAAGTGAACCGTAACAGAATGCTGCCCATAAAAACACAACAGTGCAAACTACAGTTTTACCGATCACTTTTTATTCAGGTACAGTTAAATATGGATACTTTAGGAGAATGCATATAGTTTCTGAGAATAAGAACTTTATAAAGAGCTGCCAATTAGCACAAATTTCCTGTCCCCTTTAAAGATGTACTGCATGTTTCCTGGGCAATGGTTCTATTCTATTTGCCTTGAATAATTCCGATAGCAGTGGTCTCTGTGGTTGTTCCTGTGGTGGTTCAGGGGTTGTGGGGTTCAAAGTTTCTATATTTCCTAGTCTTGTTGGATGCTCTTTGTTGGCCTCTGGTACTGATTTTGTATCTGAAGTTGTGGTGGCTATTTGAGATGACACAGAACCGTCTGTTGAATCAGACCATGAATTTTTAATGCCCATCTTATTCATAGAGTCCCCCTCTAAGGGTCTGGTCTTACTTGTGTCCATCTGGGAGGGGGGTGGGTTACCCAAGGTTACCATTCTGCTTGTTCTCAGGTCTTTGGGCAGGGTAGTGTTATTATAGTTACCTGCATTGTTCTGAGTAATCAAGAATGGGGGCTCCTCCAGGATTGCAGATGACTGAGAAAAGGAAGTAGGGTCCCAAGAGGGGTCAGGGGCCCACATCCCATCTGGCTCTTGAATCCATCCTGCTCCTTTCAGGGCATACTCTGCCCAACATTTATCTGCCTCAGTGGTCTAAGAAATCCCAAAAGCATTTTTAAGGGCCATTGCTGCTGACTCAGGAGGAGAAAAAGTCACTGACAATTGCTCTATAGAGCTAGTAGCCTCTGGGTTGTGAAGGTTAGGACTGTTTAAAAGATTTCTGTGCCAAAGCACCACACTCTTCCATTTCCTTCTAGAGTAATCTGTCCATCATTTCAAACCTCCTTCATCCTCGGACACTAGTTTTAGTAATGCATTCTTTTTCTCCAACAAATCTGTGTCTGTAATGCCTTGTGGCTGGTTCTGCTGCAGTGCTTCTGAAGCATCCCCTGTAAATATGTACTCCACTCATGGGAGTCTTAGGCCAGAGTGCATCTCCTCCATTTGTGCCATTCCTGACTCAGTGTCCATTCTTGTATTAGATTCTGGAGCTTTAGTGGGTTGCTGTGGTAAACTTGCAGACTGGTGCAAGGTAATCACTGCTGAAGACGGCTGTACGCCGACTCGTAGTCCTGCTCTATTGTCATCAAGTTCAGGTTAATTTTGTGGTTTAACATTTGTGGGTAACTGCTGTGAAACCTCAGATTTATGTTTAACACTTTGCACAGTACTTATAGTAGCCATAACATTTGGTCTAGGTATGTTAGCAAAGGTGATGCCCGGGAGACTAATGAGAGGCCGACCACCCCCCCTCCAGCTCCCATATTTGCCCTAGTGTCTCCCATGTAAGAAAATACAGTAGCTGCCTCTTGCATCTCCAGAGTAGTCTGATAGGTAACATTAATATGCAGTACCTGAATTCCATGGTGTGTTGTGCCAGATGTGGCATCTGTAACTAAGGAAGAACTCCTACTGTTGGTCCTGCTGATGTGGAGGCCTCCAGGGTGTGGTGCTTCAGTTTGATCAGAAAATAGTGCCATGGCTTTCTGTAAGGATAGTTTCTTTGCTCTATGGTGTGCCTCTTCATTTAGGATGAGTTGTTTTAAATTGTCCACCGCTTTGACAGTTCTTAAGCTGTCTTCAATTCATAACTCTCTAGTGTGGTTATTTTGTTTCCTAGATTCAGCTCCATGTTCAATGACAGCGATGTTATTTCCAGATAAATCAGCTGCATCAAAAAATATTTCAGTCTCCTGTATCGTCGGGACTGGGGCAGAGACTGAGACCCTAGCCTCCTCTACTTCCATCCTCATCTGCTCACTTTGTCCACCTCCTCCTCCTCCTCCTCTTCTGTCCAGCTTCAAACTGGGCTCCTCCATCCTGCCTACAGGAAGTGACAGCACCCCTGCAGGCAGAGTAGGGGAATTTTTTATTACAACTGAAGAGCAAACCATACATACAATAGTGATTACAACGTACAAGTAAGAAAATAAAACAGAAATAAGTATTACAGCATACACCAAAAAACAACAGTGATCTAATGATAAAAAAAAACACAAATGCCAACTCCCCCCCTCAAAGAATAACAAAATACTTCAGTAAAAGATATAGATAAGATATTGTTACTTCACACAAATCATAAACAAGAGCAGATAATAAACAAAAAAATAAGTATTTTCAACAGATTTGCAACAAAAAATCCTTAGTATTAACAGCCCAAAGAGCCAGAATTTACTAAATACCCCTCTAAAAAACAGAGGAAACTACATAAGAGCAGAACTAGCAGCATATGCAAATGCTGTAAACATCACCAAAAATTATACCCAAAGGGTGGTCCAATCTCCTTTTCAGGTATTTACTCTTGACTTAGACCCAATAAAGGAGCTTTAGGGACATACCACAATAACCCTTACCCTGTATCAAGCCAGGTCATTTTCCTCCACCATAGTCTATATAGTTCAGGATGCACCTTCTCCCTTTCCTGTAGTCTCCAACCAAGTACTGTTTTCTGAATGTTAAAAACAACCTGATACTCAGAGAGCAATTTCTGCCTAAGTGTTAGATTACACCGAGCCTGCCACAGCTGAAACCCAATATGACCCATTAATAGGCGAATAGTTACTGAATCATAAATAACCCAGGAGCCCGGAAGGACCCCTTCCACCCAAATCTCCAATGAAGAACTCTGAAAAGGGTTCAGCGGCCACACAGTATGAAAATGGGACCAGAATGAAACAACAAAAGGACAATCCACGAAAAAATGTAGCATTGTTTCCACCACCCCCATACAAGTTTCTTCCCTGGGGCAAAACTTCTCTGAGAGTTCTTTATGCCTCATGTTACCATTTACCCCCAATCTTTTGTGAAGACAAAGCCATAAAAAATCCCACATGTGCCTAGGAACTCTCTTACTTACTAATAATTGTAATTTAGAACATTGCTCAGAAACAGATATATCATGAAACCAGGGATCTACAAAGAAGAAATCCTGTAATACAGTACCATAAAATTGTTGTCGTGATTGGAGAAGAAGGGATTTTTTAACAACATGCCAGGTTTTTAATTTCTGAAACATTGTTTGGAAATGACTCTCCAAGGTACATAGCCTAACCTGACAAGTCAGAAAGGAATCAGGAACCCATTGCCTGAGAATGGAATCTATACTATCAGCCACCCACGGGGACCAGATCTTAACATCCCCTCCAAGTAATGGAACTAAATTATAAAAATTAAAAATGCTATGCAGAAACACTACTGGATTTAACATTCCCAAACCCCCTTCACTAATAGGTAAATAGGTAACACCCCTCCTCACTGGATTCAATCTACTACCCCATAAACAAAGAAAAAACACACCATAAAGAGTTGATTCCAAAGAAGGGGGAGGGGGAAAAACCGCAGCTATAAACAAAAAATATAGCAACAAAAAAGTCTTAATCAGATAAATTCGTTTAGCTTTGGACATTCGGCCTTTATTCCAGAGCATCACTCTGTTAGGAGCCACCAATAATTGCCTATCCCAATTGTACCTTTGAGCATCCATGCCCCCAACATAAACCCCAAGAACCCTCCTATACCCAGGTTCAATAGGCATATCCTAAATCGGTACCACATCAGTGGCCCCATATCCTAATGGCAATATCCCACTTTTAAGTTTATTGATGGAGGAACCAGACATGTCAGAAAAGGATTGTAATAACAACTGTGCTGCAACAGCAGAAGTCCTATCTGACAAAACCAGAACTAAATCATCTGCATACGCTATTGAGACTATCTGCGGATCCATACAGCCAACTGACAGCCCAATAATATCCTCCGTACTATTTAAGGCATGCAAAAGGGGATCCAAGGAGAGCACATAAAGCAAGGGACTAAGCGGACACCCCTGCCGAACTCCCCTATGCACCTCAATTTCCCTTCCCAACCAGCCACTGATGCTCGGTAGTAGAGTGATGTCCTTATAACAAGTTTGTAACCAGCCCACAAACTGTAAGGGAAACCCATACCTCCGCAAGGTCTCCCAAAGATAAATATATTCCACCTGGTCAAAAGCTTTGGCCTGATCTAAACAAACCAGATGCCCAAATATTTCCCCAGATGCTCCTTTTGAAACAAGCTCCCTGAGTAGGATCAGTGCATCCTGAACTTTCCGATGAGGTACACCACTAAACTGTGATGGATGTAATAAGGAACCTAAAACCCCCCGTAATCGAATACATAAGATTTTCATCAGGATCTTATAATCTGTATTTAAAAGAGACAAAGGTCTCCAGTTAGCTAGATCACTGCGATTCCCCTTATTTTTATAAAGCAAGAGTAACACACCCTGTAACATGCTTTTAGGAAGAGCCCCAGCCTGCAACCCAGCATTCAATACTTGACATAGGTCATTACCCAAAACTTCCCACAAGATTTTATACACTTCATGAGGTAACCCATCAGATCCAGAAGTAATGCCTGATTTTAAAGACCAAATAACAGTATTTAACTCATCCATTGTAATGGGTTGTACCAAATTAACCTGCTTATCAGGAGACAAGACAGGGACTGGCCTGCTAACAAGCCAATCACGAATAGAATCCTCTGAAAGCAATCTACTCCTAAAGGAGGCAGAAGCATAAGTGTGTATAGTGTCTAAAATGCCATTAGCTGTAGTGACTCGCCCACCTTCTGTAGTATTTAAATACAGCATGCCCCGAGAGTTTTTAACAAGTTTCAGAGCTTCAAAGGGTAAAGTGTCCTTCTTTTTACCACAAACTCCATATTTATGCTTCCGCTCCATATCCTGCAAAACCTGAGACTGTAATCTAGCCAACTCCACTTTCAGCCCCTTAATTTGATCCAGGCAATCAGATCCCAGATGCTGTCGAAAGGTAGACAAAAAGTGAAGCCGGCCTCTAAGGTATCGAAGCCCATCATGTTGCAACTTCCCATTTAAGTGACCTATAGCTTTAAAGTAGATTCTTACTTCACATTTGGTATCCTCCCACCAAGTATTTAAATCGTCATATAAGAACAAAACAGACTGCTTTGCTAAAAAAAGGGAACGTAGCCCCCCAGCCACACAAGGGATATCCAATAATACAGTGTTCAATTTCCAAAGACCCGGCCCCCTTCGGACCTCTGGTACATCACTTAAGACCAATCTGAGTAGTTTGTGATCTGACGTAGCTACCTCCTGTAAAGATTGGGATTGCACAACAACCTCAGGAAAAGGAAAAAAATAATGAATTCTGGAGGCCCTGGATCCACAAAAATAGGTATTCCCAAACCCAGCAGTGGTAGGCCCAAAAGCATCAACCAGGCCAGTATCTACAAGAAGTTGTGACAAACTAGCCACATCACAATATACCTTTTTCCTACTCATAGGAGAAATCAAGGAAGGTAATGAACAGTTAAAGTCCCCACCCAGAATAATTAAGGAAGAGGTGCATAAAAAGGGGTAAAGAGATTTAAAAAGAGACACCCTATCAAATTTAGATTGTGGTGCATAAACATTTATCAACCTCAAAGGCAGAGAATCCCACTTAATATCTAAAACTAAGGCCCTGCCCACCAGGATTTCTATATGATGAATCACCGTGATGTGAGAGAGAAAAAAACAAATCCCAACCCCACTGCAAATCCCCCCTAAAGACCAAAAACAGTCCCCCCACATCCAACCAGTAGTGGCAGCCTCCAACTCCTCGGGAGAGTGCAAACGAATATCCTGAAGGAAAACACAATCCAAATTTTCATGCAAAAAATTAGAATAAGTGCTCTGACGCTTAACAGGAGTTTTAATGCTGTTTGCATTTAAGGTTGCCACTCTAAAGTGAAAGGGAGCCATGAAATGCATTAGGGATAAATCACTTAACCTTACTGGATGCCCTTGTTATCCTACCACTTTTGCAATCCTGAGGCCGAGGAACTGAAGGGTCTTCAGCAGGTTCTTGAGGCTCAGGCATTGGTGGGGGTGTAGAAGGCTGAACCATTTCTGGGACCACCTCTGGATCTTCCACCAAAACTTCAAAATTGTTAGTGTCAGCTATAGAAAAAGTTGGAATAGGTACAGAGAGTTTTTTACCCAACTTACCTTTCCCTTTAACAGTCTTCCCTTTCTTTCCACTAACCATAATAAAATCATCACTCGAGTGGCCTAAACTAGATGGCAAAGGAGCAAGGCTAGTAGCCCCCCCAACTTCCAGCTCAGCCACCTCAGAAGCCCCAACTGCCGATAAACTTATGTTATCAGGAACTAAGGCAGGCTCCTCAATCAAGGTTGTCTCAACCAAGGGGAGAACAGTCACAAAGGTACTGGAGCCAACCTTCCCCAAAAGGCCAAGCCTTACAGCCACCGGATATAATGATCCTGAACCCCAAAATCTGCTTCAGCTGTATTTTTAGCGCCAAAGGGCAAGATTCAAAGTGTGACCCACCACATCGCAAAGATTACATTTAGATGATTGAAAGCAATGGGCACTAGGGTGACCGGTTTCCCCACAATAAGAGCATTTAAGCACTTCACATGATGTGCTTATGTGAGTCCAAGACCCACATTTAAAACAGACTCTTGGTTGACCAGGGTAAAAAAGGAACTCCTTATCTCTACCCAGAAAAAAACAATTGGGAAGATGTAATAAATCAGAATCAGTGGAATGAAGTTTTACCCTAAATTTCCAACCCCCATTCCAAAAACCCTCTGCATCCAGGATAGGAACAGGATTCCCTTGGATATCACATTTTTTAGACAACCAATTGACAATATCTACAATGTTAACCCCTTCGTTTCTGAACAGGATCGAAATGACTCTAAAGGGCTGTTTTGAAAGAGGCAACACAATAAAGTCTGACCATTAAGGATTAGTCTTCAGATTTAAATAGCGGCTCCAGAATAATTCCAAAAGTGCAGGGGTACGGAAACTGATATCAAAAATAAACTCCCCAGGATCATGTATTAAAGTGAAAACTTCAGAAGGGGAAAACCCCATGCTACGTTTCAACAGTGTCTTCCTGACATAAAACCTGTTGGGGGTTATCTCTAGGGACCCACATAAGCACTTAAAAGGATAGTCCTTTTAGCCAGTTCTAGAGGTTGCAGAAATGACTAGCATAGGAAGGCTTATCAATAGGTTCTGGAGCTGGCCCGTATTTCAATGGTAGAAGTCTCATCTTCAGCTGCCCCTTCCAATAATTCCCCTAAGGGAAGGCCAGAATCAGAAACAGCCTGGGGGATAGAGGAAACTGGGGAGTCTGTACCCAAAACAACAGAAGATGGAACTGGTATAGGCACTGTACTTATCTGGACAGCCTCCTGAGGAGCCGAAGATCCTTCATTCAGCTTCCATGTTGCTCCCAATATTGGAATCCAGCCTGCCCCTCGCAGCGCTCTCTCCGGTGACCATGATGCCTCCACAAGGTCTCCCCAAGCCTGGGAAGTCGAACTTTCACATGCAACAGGCCTCTCAGCAGCTGAATGTAGCTTACTGGGCCCCACTGCCTCAGGAGCACTCTGCAAACCGGACAATCTCTTCTGCTTCCTGTCATCCTCCATTGCAAGCTTCCGACGCTCCTGCACCAACAGATCACTTACTCTTAGAAGTTCCTCTTCCAAACAACGCTGTTTCTCGGTCAAACTTAGACCCATTTCGACAGCAGTTTCCAATGGACTGCTGAATCCGGCGATGTGCTGGCCACCTCGCAGGTGCATCCCAGCCGCCACTTCAGCAGATCCATTCAGGGTAGATACAGCAGGTATTGAAAGGCTCTGGGCTATCGCAGCCCCTTGCAAAGCTCCTTCCTCCTCCATGGCTGGGAACAGAGTGACTGCTTCCCACAGCGACAGGGTCCCCCCTACTGGCCAAGAGTAGGGGAATTTCCCCGGTGACCTGGCCAAATCTCCCCCATTCATTAAATATACCACCAACAGCTTAATTTGGTTCAAGGTCAGTTGGCATTCATCTGTATCCCTCTCCCCCGGGTCATGCCTGAAAATAGGTAGAATTTGTCTAATACGCCTACCCGGCAACAAAAACTAAATAAAAAAAATAAATAAACATTACTATGATACTTTTAGCATCAGTTACTACCAAGAAGGCTCGTGCACTGGTCCTAATAAGTAAACAATAAGACCTGATGGGGAGTGCATTGTGCTATGATTACTGTACTCCCAGTGGCATAGTTAAGCACCAGGCCACAGGCTGAGTGCCAACTGTCCCAGGGAGTGGGGTTATCACAGCACAATGCACCCACCCAGAGTGTCTTGTCGAGCTTATAAAATGGGTACATTTAAAAATTAATAAAAATTTTAGGGAAAACGTTTAACAAATAAAAGAAATTTAATGATAAAATGTAAAAAAAAAAAAGGTAAAATAGTTTCTCCAGCAATAGGTGCCCATGCTGGCACTGCCTGTTGGTGGATTTTTTTATGTTTTATAAAGCTGCTCCTTTAACTCTCTCACTCCCACCCACATCCCCTTCCCTGCACATACCACATAAACCTTTTATTTTGGTACCATGATTAGTTTGCTGTTCTGTAGGAAGTGAGTGCTGAACACACTGAGGATCAAGGTAAAGACCGAGGATCTGTGATGTGCTACCCAGCAGCATACTTTCAGCTGCAGTATCAAGAATGAAGAAAGTCCTGGTGCTTTGTGTGTGGGAGCAGGCAGGCATGTGATCATGATCCCTGCATTATAGGAGAATGGGCATGCTGGAGCAGAACAGGAAATGTGGAGTGATCGTGTGTCTTAATTATTATAAAGAAAAAAAAAAAGACCATAGCTGAGTGACTGTCTGGCAACACGCTACCATCTGCAGTAGTGTAATTCAGAAAAGTACCACTGGTGTGTCTCTTGAACATGTGGAGCTCTAGAGTATGTCTTGAGTGAGCGGAGTGGAGTGGGACGTGTCGGTAGTCACGTGACTGGGTCAGTTTTTGGTGATTCTCAGTGAACAAGAGAGAACAGTTTCACTCACTTGCTCGATCAAGCTCATATTCTGGTCTCTATTGGCCATCTCAGTTCAACATAAATAAATAAAAGAAGGTGATGTAGTGAAAACGTTAGCTGGCTAAAACAAATGGTGACTTCAAAGTACTATAACATTTTAAATAGAATGCCTAAAATGAATCACTGAGCCACCAGATTCTGGGGTCCATCTGTTTTACTGTGACTAGTTATTTTTTTTTTTTTTTAGTTGTTTAACCAGGAGTAGCACACTAAGCTAAAAGCTTTTTTTTACAGGAGCAACCTGGGAGCACAGGCAAGTTAAGTGACTTGCTCAGGGTCACACAGTATGTAAGTGGAAGCTGTGGGATTCAAACCCAGGTCTGGTCTGCTGGATGTCACCAG
This sequence comes from Neoceratodus forsteri, assembly GCA_016271365.2. Classification (NCBI taxonomy): domain Eukaryota; kingdom Metazoa; phylum Chordata; order Ceratodontiformes; family Ceratodontidae; genus Neoceratodus; species Neoceratodus forsteri. Next base: position 520,730,549 of record CM028137.1, read on the forward strand.
ATTTGTAGCTCAGAGCCTTAAACCACTGCACTATACTGCCTCCCAATAGTAGTAGTCCTACATTGCACTATAAATAACCAATCAGATTACTCCATTGTTCTCTGCCATTTTATAATATTGTTATGAATCTTGGGAAGGAGATCCCTTATAATGACTTGGGGGGCTGTTGTATATTTTTTGTTCTAGTACAGCTGGAGTTAGACCCAGGCAGGGTGAAGGAGAAGTGGGGCAGCCTCTTATTTGGCTAACCATTGACAAATGAAAGGGCCTAAAGCTTGAATGTTTGGGAGAGTCAGTTGTGATGTCATCAATCAGGCATGCTCACCAAGAGTATCACAAACAGGAATGCAGCATATCATAACTTTTTTACCCCACCCTTTGTCCTCAGCTGTATTAAGAAAGCAGGTTCCAGAACCAAAAGCCAGTCCTCAATCAGCCAGCCAAGACAAAAGATCCTACAAGCTGCCTCTGTAATTATTTGGCTATGGTGATAACCAGGGAGTGACATTATAGAAGACCACATGCTGATGATAACACAAGGCTACCAACATCAACAGAGCTACATCATCATCCTGCTTAGATGTTGTCAGGCAACCTCAGAGATACAGCCTCATCTTGCTTAGAGACCTAGACTGTCACGTGACCGCAGAGCTACAGCAGCATCCTACATGGAGAGCCAGGTTGTCAAGTGACTTATGAACTATGATATCATCTTGTTCAGCCATTTGACTAGAGATATAGTTGCTAAGAAACCTCCATTAAACTATCTTTCTGTAAATAAAGATACTATTTTCTAAATGCATGCAAGGTGTCTTCTTTCTCACTCATGGTAAAGAGAGCAAATTAAACGAATCCTGGGGTGAGCTGAGGCTGTCGTTTGCAACATGAATTGTTTTTCTTACATTATCAGATATTTGTCTGGGCAGTATAAAATCTGTTTGGTCTAGATGTATAAGTGAGGGGACAATTTTTTTCAAGCATTTTGTTAGAATGAATGTTAAGAGCTTATAACTGATGGAGAGCATCAATACTGAGTGATACGAGTGGCATTGTTCTGGGTCCTTGCCCTCTTAATGTGTTACAGAGATTACTGCATAATCTCAGGATAGCAACATGCTCCCTCCCACACACACACACTCCAGAGAAGGCCCCTAGAGGAAAGGGTGTGACTAATGACCATGTCTTTAAAAACTTTATAAAATCTTGGAGAGTACTAATCTGTACCCAGAGTTATACCCTCTTTGAAATGTTAAATGGCTTCTGCCACTTATTGGGGAGAGACTGATACTGTCAAAGAACTGAGTAAGACAGGTACTACCACCCTCCAGTAACCTGTAATTGGTACCAGCACCAAGTCAGATGTCGGATATTCTCAAAGAATCCTATGAGAAATTATCAAGTGAATAATTTCCTGTTGAAAAGATACAGCATGTCTCACTTTTAGTTTCAACCAAGGTTTTTTTTCTTTTTTGTATATTCCTCTGTATTTCTTCTCATAGAAAAAGATTCAGAAAAATCATCAGTCATAGTACTCTATTTTGAAAAAAAAAACATATTAACAGCTTAAGTTGTTTCATTTAACAGTCCCGAGCTTATAGGAATTTTTGGAGACTGATGTCCACAGCATGTATTGTGTTTAAATATAGCAATCTTACATCTCCCTATAGAAATCTGTTTCTCAGTATCAATTCTATGAGCTGTTAGATGGAGCAACTTAAGTTCCTTGTAATCTCCTATGAATTCTTTTAAGCACTTTTTGGCTACTTTCCCTGAATACAGTTTTGTGTTTCTTTGCACGGAGCACTTTATAAAGCATCACAAACTACCTGCACTGCATGTTAATAAGATCACTTATTAGTAGACTAGCCTGTGAACTTTTGGCTACTCACTGTGTGAGTTTTACCAGTTGCCTAATAGCTCAAAAAAATATGGTTTTTTTTTAATGTAGAAAGTACTATGATTGCTGATTTTTCTAAAAGAATATTTTTCCATGAAAAGAAATACAGAGGAATATACAGCCACTCTGAATTTGTTTGTTTGTTTGTTTGTTTGTTTATTCGCTTAACGGGTAAGCACACTGGAAACAAGTTCCTTTTACAGGTGAATTTGAAGAACGTGTGCAGTTTTATGATTTTATTGTTACAATACTATTGATAAAAAAAAGAAAAAAACACTTTGGTTGAACCTAAAAGTGAGACATGAGCATATCTTTTGAGTAGGAAATAATTCACTTGATAATTCCTCATGTGATTCTTTGAGAATATCCGGCATCTGACTTGGGGCTGGTACCAAGTTATAGGTTACTGGAGGGTGGCAGTACCTGTCTTACTCTGTTCAAATCCGTTTAGTACATCACTGCACTTGTCTCATGTCCCTGGGAGCTGGGAGACACCAATTTACTGTCAAAGCACTGTTTTGGATCTCAGTAGCTCTGGAAAGTATCAAATTACATACTATCAGAATCATTTATATCTGTCTGTGGCCTCATTTTGGATGACTGCAGGGCCTTGTGTAGCACTGCAGGAATACCTCCGTCAGTCCCCTCCAGACTGATTTCCTCTCATGTTTCTGATTGGATGCTTATGAGTTATTACCGATAACTGAGCTTTTTCAATCTGTATGCCAAAATCTTTGTGGCACTCCCACCCCTCATAATATTTCTATTTCAGGAAAATGAGACATTTTGTGATCTGGTACTGTGAAAGCTCTATACACATGTTATGTACCTTTTGTACTTATGTCTCCCTTTTAGCTCTCCAGGATTTTTTCTGCTCATTCCTCAGAGATTTAAGCTGTCCCTCTAGTTCCAGTGATCTTTTAGGCTCCTTTAGCTATACATTTCCCCTGAAGAACCATTTTTATAGTGTTCTACAAAATCATTGGGGCACACATCTTTAACCTGACTTCCCCTCTATCAATTTAATCTAGCAGTTAATCCACTCCCAGGTGTGGGATATCTCTAGCAATGAATCATTCAGCCCCAAAAGATGATTTAGGCTGGACTCCTAGACAGATATGCACAAAAATAAGGGTGTGGTCCAAAACTGCAGTCTGCGCTATCCAGGAAGAGTGGACTTGAACCAGATCAGATTTAGAAAGCAAAAACGAATCCAGTCTTGAATATCTTGTGAGGCAACGAGCAGAATGTATGATCTCTAGCACCTCTGTATAATGGTCTTCACACATCTACAAGTTCTGACTCACCCAATAATTTCTGTACTTTGCTGGCAGTACTATTCCACTGTCTATTGACTTGGGAAGCACTGTCCAAGCGTGGGGACATAAGCAAGGACCAGCTTGTGCAGACATATCACCAGTAGGTCCCCAACCATTTTAAAAAAGTAACATCTGATCCTGGTGGAGTGCAGATATTGACAAAAGTTATAGATAACTCCTGAACCAGCCTGTGTACTACAACAAATCTTCCCTTTTTCTCTGCTATCACCTCCTCAGTGGAAAAGTGGTGGAGGCCAATATTAAAATTGATAGAACACTTCATTCTAACCCGAGGAATCCCTCACTTATGGTTTCACGCCATGCGTCAATCTCCATAGAGACAGATGCCCCAGAGACAGACCCTATTCTAAGAACAGAATTTAGAATAGGTGTTTGAACTCTGCAGCCACCGTCCATTGTCATATTTTCTTCTCTGCCTGGAGAGAAAGATCGCCCGGAGTACAGCTCTGGTACAACTGGGTCTCCAGTTGTTTTTATTATTTTAAATACATGACTAGTTAGTAATTTTAAGTATTTATTTTATTACAACTTTGCATTAATTAGGGTATTTTTGATTAAAACACTGACACTCTGGCTTCCATTTTGATCCTCGTGAACTGGAGACCTTTTATGGCTACTCTTTTTATGTTGGCTTGTGTGCATGCAAAAGCAACATCTTGTAGTAATAGCACATTTCAGAGGTGTGTCAGTGTTGTGACAAATACAGGGGATGCTTTAGTGGGTGCGTCTCTCAGCCACCAATCAGTGAGCATGCTGGCGATGACAGCAGCTTCAAAGAGAGCCAAGGAGTTGAAATGAATCTGCCACTGCAATCATGGACAGTTTCATCATTGCAACTGCTCCTCCCCCCCTCGCAACCTCGCCAGCTCCTACCACATGCCAAGCACTCTGTCCCCAGGACTTGCTTTACGAGAGCAATTTGTTCATTCACTGTGCATTTCCTGGTGAAACATTTCAATAAATAAATCAGCCCCATGCACCTTTGCACATTGGCGGCTCCTGCCACCTAGCACACACTCCCCGGAAAGCCCACATCAGGGTGCCTCAGTCCCCGAGATGGCATGTATTCCCCCCACACACACATTGTGGCACACTGGGAGCCCACCCCAGTGTGCCCAGATAATTTTTTTGTATCTTTATATCTTTATTTTTCCGACACCAGGATGCCCACTCCTGCTGTTGGATGCCCCCCATCCCCCCAAGCTCACTGTCTTTGCCAAGGGGGGTGCCAAATCCCCATCAGCATTGTTTCCTCTCCTCCCAATCCCACTCTCTTTGCTGACAGGGTGCCCAATCTCTGTTGGCATCATATCCCCCCAAAACTCATATGGCACACTGGGAGCCCACCCCAGTGTGCCCCAGTTTTATTTTTTTTTTTTTGAACCTGTGAATTAAGAAAACCATCCCCAGGCATTTTTATTTTATTCTGAAAAAAGAAAACAGCCCCTCATAGTCTCCCCACCTCCCCACATCCCCCCATCACCCCACTATTATCTCTGGAGATCAAAAGCAGCAATCTTCTGCAGAGTGGGACATGTCTGCACTTTTCAAAATCGACCAACAAACTGAATTATCAAAGGTAAGCACTTACAATGGCTGTCAATTTACGTTGGTATCGCAGCCATTTTTAGGAATTTGCCTCCTATTTTCAACATGGTGTTAGACTCCCACCTTCATGAACATGTCACTATCATTTTGCTTCAGTCCCAAAAGGTAATTTCATGGTCGCTGCACAGAATCACCTTTTGGGACCAAGTAACAAAATGACAGTGCCACTTTTCATGAGGTGGGGTCCCAAAAAAGCCCATGTTGCAAATTTGGTGAGAGAATTCCAAAAAATGACTGTGTTACGAGCATGCGATGTGCAGTTTCTACACATGCTCGCCATTGCCATTTTTTCACACCTTCTTATGAATAGTACAGCTGTTATTGTTTACATCCTGCCTGAAATGTGTTTTCACACCTGTGGCGTGGTATGGCGTAGTTGCTGTAGAAAATCAACTTTTTGGGACAGATTAACAAAATCACAGTGCCAGTGTTCATGAGGGGAGGTCCCAAAATGCCCATGTTGAAAATTTGTTGAAAAAATTCCAACAATTGATTGCGTTTGGGTGTGTGTTGTTCAGTTTCTACGCACGCTCGTAACTTCACCAATTTTTCATATTTTCACTATAGATTTTCAACATTGCCATTTTTTCACACCTACTTATGAACAGTACAGCTATCACTTTTCACATCCTGCCAAAAATGTGTTTTCGCACCTGTGGCGCCGAATCACCGCAGTCGTTGTGTGAAATCACCTTTCGGGATTGAGTAACGAAAGGATAATGCCACTATTCATGAGGTGGGGTCCCAAAAAGCCCATGCTGAAAATTTGGAGTGAAAATATCAACACACACCACAGGTGTTAGGGTTTCCAACTGTAACAACCCACCCTGTAGAGACTGACAGACATTAGTGGTGTGACTTGGGTTCATCGGTCGTAATGCTCATGGCATTCCACCCCCACCCTGCAGCCATTGACAGGCATCAAGGTGTGCCTTGGGGTCTTTGGCCCTAACATTTCCCCCATTCTCCTATACTGCACCCATCTCAGCTTATTTCCTCATGGAATGGGTTGGGCATAAGGGCCGAAGACCCCAAGGCACACTGCGACACCTGTTGCAGTCTGCAGGGTGGAGTGAGGTGGAATGGCTTAAGTGTTATGGTCGATGACCCAAAGGCACACCCCCAATGCCTTTCAGTCTCTGCAGGGGGGTTGCATTACTTCAATACTTCACTGCCATTCCTATTATGCTTCTCTCTAACTCCTGCACTACCAATGCCAATGCCAGCAAGCCAACATTTGGCATTGACAAATGCTTGTTTGTTAGCTATTTCTGGCTAATTTGACCTCTTACCTAATTTTTTGAGTAAGTGGTCCTATTTTTTGAGCTGCATTGCTCAGAAATAGTAACACTTTTACTTAACATTTAAGTCTGGTTCCTTTCACCCTAATTAAAGGGAAATGTCCACATACAGTTGGGCCCCACCTCCATTGTGAAATGGGGCCCGATTAGCAGATGCAGTAGGAAAAATTAAAAGTAAACTTACTCAGTGATTATTTATTTTAAATTGCATCTGGCTGATCCTGCGCCCTCCCTGCCCTGGCATTTTAGGATGAAGAGACCTCTCCGGCATGCCCACAAGCACCCGCAGCTGCCCCTGTGATGACATTTCAGGTGGGGAGCAGCTGGGGTCATCTATAGACTTAATACAGGGCTCCTTTTTAAAATAGCTCTGGTTTGGAGCTTGGGCATTCTTGTTCAAGTCCGATAACAAGTACTGGCTGACAGGTACCCTGCCAGTCGGTACTTGGTCTCGGTGTAGCCCGGACACACACAGATTTAAAACTGGAGCTATCGTCAAATAATTTGGGCTAAATGGGAACAGGATGTAAGCACTAACATAGATGCCAGTATTTTGGCTAAAGTAATCAGATATTTGCAAACCTGTGTCTTTAACAACAAGCTGAGACAAATCCAGCTTAATTTTATGTAAAGAGTCTACATAACTCCTCTGAAACTTCATGCCGTTCATCCAGACAATTCCTTTGACTGCCCTAAATGTTCATACATATGTCCCTCACCTGCCCCCAAATTGTCCCATTTTGGCATAAAATGCACATTATCATGTCAAATATGCTGGGGTATGCCCCACTAAATACCCCCAGAGCTCCTTCTGGGCATTGACTCTAGAAAGCAGGGCACCAGGAAAGCTTTACCCCTGTGGTCTCTCACCCGAATCAATGATAGGAAAACCACAGCTCAAAACTGGATGTCAACCATCCCTCCCTCAATCCAGAAGTGGGCCCTTTACCTTCAAAAGTGTTTAAAACGGGAAAGAGCACAGCTAACTGCAAATGGGGTGGCACAGACTTTTTACACAATGTGGGGACCCTTTCTGGCAGTTATTGAGAGTGTCCTGTTTGCAGTGCACAAAGAAGGGTGTGTGGACCTGACTGCTCCCACCCCAGAGAGACCAGGTGGTGGGTGTGGGCTTGGGATCCTTGACACAGATCAGGTACGAGAGAGATGAATGTCCCTGGACCCAACTGGAGCTCCTACCATCAGCTAGCAGTGCCCTACCCCCAGCCAGTGTGTGGTCATGCACACCTACACACCATACTCTCCAACCACCCCATATGCTGCCCATATCTACCTCAGGCCTCACATGCCGGCACGTGGAACCAACTTGTTTATCATATGAATTCTGTCACCATTAGTCATTAGTTTTGGAACTTATTATGGTATAGCTGGATTCACAGCCTATCAAGTTGGTGTTTTATGTTTTATTTTTGTTACTGTCTTGCTATTATTCTACCCAGTCAATGGTGCTGCAATGTTTGTATTCTGTTTCAATGATCTTTTCAATAAAAATATTTTTCAGTAAATAGAAAAGGTTTTATTACTGGTGTGCCAACAGAAAAATAAACTAGACAGAGGTAGAGTTACCTATAATGCTACAATACCTAGTACACCTACAGTTGTTAGGCTTACAGCCTTCAACTTTAAAGATGCACTTAATGGCAATATCAGCATACACAAACCATTTTCAAAATATTTTTAAAGGCCTAAGCCACTTGTATCCACCAGTGAGGGACCCTTCCCATGCTGGGACCTTATCATATGCCTTTCCCAGCTGATGGAGGCTCTTTTTGAGCATCTGGAAACTGCTTGACATGAAGTACTCACATGGAAAACCGTATTCCTGGTTGTGATTACCTCTGCTAGGAGGGTAAGTGAATTTCTAGCTCTCTTCACAGAGCCAAATTATATAATCCCCAACAGGGATAAAGTAGTTCTTAGATCCAACAGAAAATTCCTTCCTAAGGTGGTATCTGAATTCCACCTGAATCAGTCAGTGACCCTCCCTGTACTCTATTCAGAGCATTCCAGTCCAGGTGAGGAAAAGTTGCAAAGAGAGTCCTGTCTGTCTACATGGACCAGACAAAAGATGTCAGGTCCCACAGTACCCAGTTTTTTGTTACCTATGGTGAGATTGGCAATCACAAACCAGCTGCAAAGAGGTTTATCTCTTGCTGATAGTCTCTTGCATTCAGTTCTATGAAAAAAACTGAAACAATTCCACCAAGAGGCTTAAGGCACATTCTGTAAGGGGTGCCACTGCCTCTGTGACATCCTCAAGGGACATCCCATTGTTAGACATTTGCAAAGCAGCTACCTGGAAAACAGTACACACCTTCACAGAACACTACTGTTCAGACATGCAGTCAAGAAGGGCAGGGCAGCTTTGGATTTGCTGTCTTGCAGAGCGTTTTTCCTAATTTGGCTCTCAACCCAGCCTTCCAAAGTACTACTACTGAGTCTGCGTGAAGTGTAAACATTAAGTGAGTGATTCCTGAGGTTAGAAGAAAAACAATTACTGTAGTAATGTTGTTTCTTCTTAAGGGATTGCTCACTATGTTTACACTCTCTAACCCTTCCTCCCCTTCCAAGAATGTGAAATGGGGTCACACACACAAATTAGTTCCTTTTTTTCATGGAGGTTTTGCAGTTCCTACAACAGTAAGTTTATTGTTATTGTTTGGTAAAATTTCACAAGTCTGCTTCAACTTGTTGTTTTAAAAATTCAATAAAAAATTACATTTTTTTGGTAGCTTTTTAGTTAGTTTCACTAGCTGGTGCTACACTGTGGCTTGGAAACAGATCTGAGCAATGGCCAGAATGGAGCCCAGATTCAGAGTTTGAACCTACATTCCAAATTCTAAAATTTGCATAGATTCTGCCTCCGGGGTGTCACCCTCAGAAGAGGTGACTGCATGAAGTGTAAACATAGCAAGTTATCCCTTAAGAAGAAACAACATTATTAAACTGAGTAATTTTTTTCTTGTTATGTTGTCTTGCGCATGTGCAAGAAACATATTGTGGTAATTATGAAGCAGGTTTTGGAGGTGTAGTCCTGTAGTGGCCAGTGGCACCACTGCTTTTTCGGGCTGGACTCTGTGGCACGAGTTCGATTGCATGCTGTCTATGACAGCAGTGCAAAAGTGTGCCACCACCTTGAAATAATTTTACCGCTGCAATGAGGGAGTGCCTCCTCATTGCAGGGAATGCCTTCCCTGGTGTAACATTTCTATAAACATGGCAGACCCATCCGCCTCTCGCAGTCCCCATAACAGCCAACGTCAGGGGTGCCCAATCCCCCCGTCGGAATTTGCCCTCGCCAGTTCATTTGCAGATGGGATAGCCCAATCTCCATTGGCATAATGTCCCCCCCAAAAAAATTTGTTGTGTGCCAAGGGGGTGCTCAGTCCCTCTCGGCTCATGCTGCCTCCCAAAAGCACACCATGTGGCCAATGGGGGTGCCCAATCCCCATCAACTCCAGCTTCCCCCCAAACAAAAAGCCAGTCGGCATGCTGGGAGCCCATCCCAGCATGTGGGACATCAACTTTCAGGACGGATTAACAAAATCACAGTGCCACTGTTCATGAGCAGAGGTCCCAAATGCTTTCATGAGGTGGGGTGAGAAAAATCCCATGTTGAAAATTTGGAGTGCAAATACCAACAAATGCTTGGGGTGTTAGGGTTTCTAACCATAACATCCCACCATGTAGAGACTAACAAGCATCATGGGTGTGACTTTAGATTGTCGGTTCTAATGCTTGCGTGATTCCACCCCCACTCCCACACTGCAATCACTGACAGGCATTGAACTGTGCCTTGCACTCTTCAGCCCCAAAGTTCACCCCATTCTCCTATACTGCACCCATCTCAACGTATTTTCATATGGAATGAAGTGAGTGTAAGGCTCAAGGACCCCAAGGCAGAACGCAGTACTTGTCGGACTCTGCAAGGTAAGGTGAGGTGAAATCACATGAGCATTATGGCCGACACCCAAAGGCACACCTCAGTGCCTATCAGTCTCTTCAGGGTGGTGTGGGGTTGGTGTCACTTCCGTACTTCCTTGCCCTTCCTTTTATGCATCTGTCTAACTCCTGCACTACCAATGCCAATGTCAGCAAGACAACATTTGGCATTGACAAGTGCTTGTCTAACATTATTCTTGCTCATTTGTCACATATGACATCCCCAACAGAGCTAAATAAACATTCAGAATAGACATTGGAGGCTGGGTACCCAATGTACTTACAAGCCAGGCTAGCCAGCTTGGCCAGCAGGATTTTTGTTTTCTTCAGTAACCTAAAGGGTCATCTTTGCTACTAGGCTGGCCTCAGACAGGTGTGCACAATGTATCATACTTAATACTGAGCATACATCTTCTTCTGTTGGAATTTCAGTGTCCTGCAGCTGGCATTAAATGTCATCTTCATTGACTGCTTGTATACTAAAATATCTTTCAGTGAAGCCTGTAGAGTCTGAGATTGTGTAATGAATGATTTAGTACTGCTTCCTAAAGAAATCTGTATACAGTACTGTACCAATTTGTTCTTCATTTTCACCCAGCTTATTCTGAGAAGCAGAATGAGTGGAATAACTTGGCTAAGTGATGCCTTTTCTGCACTGACCTCCTTAGTAGCATTATAAATGGGTTCAGAATGTGAAACTGTTCCATTACAGACCATTGAGCTGAATGTAGTGCAATGCCTTACCTAATATAATTGTACAGTACATGACATACTAAAACAATAGCTAGTTTTTGATCAATGATGTATTCAGTCATAAAGTAAGTAAAATTCCACCTTGTTTGTACATCCTGGACAAGCTGCTGGTGTGGAAGAAATTTGTTCTTCTAGATAACAACAAGGATGTCATGGACTTTTACAGTGTGGTTGAAAAGTCCACGCATTTTGCAAACTGTTCATTTAGTAGTTGATACTTGCATGCCATTATCTAGGAAACCTCTATTAGTGTATGACAATGTGCAAAGCAGCATACATGTAGATAGCTGGCATCTCAAAATGCCTTTTTACAGCTGCATAGCAAGAGCTATGCTGACGTCTTGCTATTATGTTGTGGTAAAAAGGGGCTCTGGAAGCATGTGACTGGATTCTGAATGAAGCACAAAATTGTGGAGTTGAAGCAGTTCAGTCTGTTACTTGCACAATCACTTCAGTGTCTCCATTAAGTACTGCCTGTCTCCCCTTCCCACACTTTTTTCTTACTGTCAACTCCACTGCCTGCCCTCTCCATTTACTAGTCGGTCTGAAGTTTAGTCCTGCCAGCTGAAGCTTCCATGTGTGACCGATGAGATACAGCTCCGATCCGCAGGATACACTCATTCATGAAAGTGTCTGCAAAAATGTTCTCCTTAGCAGTGAAACACCTTCCTCATTTCTTTATTGTTTGTTGAAGTTGGGAAAGTGAAGCCCATTTCAAACTGAGTGCCCATCCATTGTAATTTCATGCCTGAAAATTCATGCCGTGATTCTGGGTATGTGCAGTAACGGCATGAATATTCAAGCACAAAATTACAATGGATAGAGCACTCAGTTTGAAATGGACTATACTTGCCCAACTTCAACAAACAATGGAGAAATGAGAAGGGTGTTCTACTGCTTAGGAGAACATTTTTGCAGACTTGATCATGATTGATTGTACCCTGTGGATTGGTGCCGTATTTCATAGGGGACGCATGGAAGCTTCAGCCAGCACGACTAAAGGCTGGAGTGAGCACAATGTATTTTTAGCTAAATTAATGAATAATTCTTACATTTGTACTAATGTATGGGCCCCTTTAAGGTCCCCTCTGGTGCTCTTAAAACAGTGTAGCAGCCATGTTGGCTCTGACCAGAGTTTGCTTATATTGGAACCATTGTTAGAAACAAAACGGCAATTTTCAAACCCTTTGCGGTAACCCAGGCACTAACTAGTCTTTCCAGTTCTTGCTGAATGTGCTCTATGTGTGTGTTTTGAAACATGAGGGTTTTTTGTGCTTGAGAAATAGTAGTGGCTGAAGTGGTAACAGGCAGAGTGGTGTGAGCATGATGAGTCACCCACAAAGCCGACTCAGTGTGCAGTGAGACATTTAGGCAATGGTTTGGGTGGTGGTCTACGTGCTTGTAGTAAAGTGAACTATTCCCCACTCAGCCTCTCTGAGGGCATGCCTCACTTGAACTACTAAGCTGTCATACATCTTGGGCACAGCAATTACTGAAAAGTATTTTCTACTTGACATTAAATATTGTGAATCTAAGTATTCTTCCTGTTATTTTACGATTTATTGCTACTGTCATAGGACAATTTCATGAATGTTTTGTCTTTCTGTAATTTTGATTGCCTCTTATTAGGGGTAATGGTAGTCATGACTGGGGTTGTACTGCATTCCCCAAATGATAAAACAGAGGACCTTATAAACTTATCTCAAGGCAAAACTGAACTTTGGGACCTTACTGTAGCTAGTGACTCCCATCTCCCAGTGTTTCAGAAGAGTGTTCCTGTTTGCTGACAGCATGGCTACATTTCCAGACACTTATGTTAGAATGTTTGTTTGAACCACGTGTAATAAGAGGGTTAATTCACATAAGATGTTGCATGATCACATAATTGTTGTGGTTTCAAGATGAATTTCATGTTTCCACCTTCTCACGCCAGTGTTGCAGTATGCACATGTTTAGCATTGCAAGCATCCTTGGAGTTTATGTAAAAATTATTCCAAACAGTAGAGGTAGACTGCCTATTTCTACCAACAAGCTAAGTAGACATGAAATGACTGTGTTGTACTGTGAAATACATACTGGTGGAGTGTAAGTGGGGGTTCTTTACGTGCTCGCCCACACCCCCTCACCAACTGACCCACTTTGAGGTTGGCCTGGGTTCTTTCAGATACAGTGCACTGATAGAATACCAGGAACAGATTTAGGTGCCTCCACCTAGGGCAGGGGTATATGAAAGCTACCCAATGCGGCCTCAACCTCCCCCCAGGAAGAAGTAATATTTTCTTCCCACACATACTACTAACATCTTCCCACACAATAGAAATATACACAAGGCAATAATTATGAACATGAACTGTAAAATGCACTAACCTCCAATTTATTAGGAGGGAGGGGGTAAGGGGAAAAAAACATAGAAAAAAACAGAAGACAGTGGGAAGCATATTAACAATTTTAACTTCACGTGTCCCACATACACAGTCCCCGTACCACCCCGGGGTGTATCTAGCTTCCCCCCTTAATGGCCATGAGAATGATAACTGTCCATTGTGGTGGGTACCTCACTGGGTTCCGGGTAGCTACACAGATAGTAACTGAACCCACAAGAATCAATGCTTCTAACTCTGCCAACAGCTCACTCTTAGATGTCAGCTTAACTTCACATCCCCATAAAATCTCACATTCTGCAGTTTTCCATAATGACATGAGTGACCACAGTATCGTTGTATGTACAAGTTTCCAATCTAAAACTCAGCAGCACCCTAAATTCAGAATCAAACGCTCGTTCCATAAATTCAACTCAGTAAACTTCCTAACCGATCTAGCTACGATCAGGTGGCAAGACCTATATCTTGCCAAATCTGCTGATGCCGCCATCTCTGTCCTAAATGACAACTTCACCACCCTAATTAACGAGCATGCTCCTCTTATTAAAATGAGGGTGCGGAAAATCTCGCATCCGTGGTTCACCCAAGAGCTCAAATCTGCACTTACCAATAGAGACAAGCTATGGGCTAGGACCAGACACACAAAGGACCCGGCAGACTGGCAGGCATTTAGAAATGCCAGAAATGCCTGTGGTAAAAGTGTATCTGCTACTAAAGCAAACTTCTACATCTCCACTCTGGAGCAGACCAAGGGGAACGCCCAAAAAATTTGGAAAACACTGAGATCCATTGAAGGCCACCCTGCTGCTTTCTCCCTTCCCACCAAGATTCTAGCCAAGGACGGGATGGTTGAAAATAAACTGCGAATCCTCGAAGAACTTAACCTTCACTTTGCCACTGCCAGGTTGGCATTCGACTCCTCCCCATATGCTAGCCGAGTGAATAGCAACACTAGCCCAGATACTATACATGCTACTCCACCCCATCCCTTCCAGTTGTGCCTGTTTAGCTACAAAGAAGTCGAAGACATAATTCTTAGCCTTGACACCAAGAAAAGTGCAGGGGACGATGGCCTCGAATCATTTTTCTTGCGGTTAGGCTATGCCCTGCTCATAGCCCCCATCCTACACATCTTCAGCCTCTCTATTACCACAGCCACTGTTCCATCCTGCTGGAAATCTGCCCATATTCTTCCTCTCTTCAAATCAGGAGATCCTTGTGACTTAAACAAATACCTTCCTATCTCTATCTTGCCCATTCTCTCCAAAGTGCTGGAAAAACTTATGTACAACCAACTAAAAAATCACCTCAAAATGCACTCACTCCTAAACCCAGCCCAAACTGGCTTCAGGTTGAAGCACAGTACCATCTCAGCCTTGGCTAAAGTCTCTAATGACTGGATCCATGCTATGGACACTAAGAAAGTTACTGGTGCACTCTTTCTAGACCTCAGTAAGGCCTTCGACACTGTAGACCATCACCTCCTAATCACCTGTCTTGCCTACATAGGTGCCACTTTACTTACCTTACAGTGGTTTAACAGTTATCTCACAGGAAGGATACAAAAAGTCAAAGCTGATGGCCTACTATCTGCCCCCCTTCTAATTGCCAGAGGAGTCCCTCAAGGCTCCATTCTAGGACCAATCCTTTTTTCCCTGTACATCAAAAACCTTGACTCCCACATAAAGAACTCTAGCATACATTTATTTGCGGATGATACAGTTTTGTACGCATCAGGCTCGTCCTTAACTGAAGTCAGGGAAGCACTCCAAGCTGACTTTATCCAGTTAGAAAGCAACCTTATCAATGCCAAGCTTCTCTTAAATGCCAAAAAAACCAAGACAATGATTTTCTCGAGACTTGCCTTGTCTGGTGCCCTACCTACTCCACCTAAAAACTTCATAGTTACCTCCCTAGGTAAACCCTTGGAAGTTGTACCTAACTTTAAATATCTAGGTATGTGGATAGACAGCAAGCTTTCCTTCAACGACCACATCGAGGATCTATCAAAGAGGCTTAAAGCACGCTTGGGTTTCTTCTTTAGAAATAGGACCCTCTTTTCTCTCATGACCTGCAAAAGACTTGTCCAAGCAACATTCCTTCCCTTGCTTGACTATGTAGACATTATCTTTATCTCCTGCCCAACCTTGAGCCTATCTAAACTGGACATACTCTATCACCGTGCTCTTCACTTTGTTACTTACTCTGTGTACAGGACCCACCACTGTGATTTTTATGCAGCAGTTTGGGTGGACCTCTCTCTTGCCATCAGACGCCTTCTGCATAATGGCATTTGGACCCTCAAATTACTACTCCACAAACTGCCTGTCTATTTAATGTTTCTCATACACATCTCACATAGTGCCTACTCCCTAAGGAAATCCAACCTTATCCTACTAGATGTTCCCAGGACACGTACCACAGCTGGTCAAAGAGCTGTTTCATACGCCCTCCCAAACATTTGGAACCAACTACATACCATGCTGAAGCTAACCAGCATGGTATCAATTAACTCCTACAAAACACTAGCTATCTCTAAATTAAAAGACATATGTAGGTGCTACTAGGCCCCCAATGCCAAGTCAATTTCCTAGGTACCAACTGACCCTCTACTTATTAAGCTGAAATGTGTTGCATAATTTAGGGCAAGGTTAAAGCTGGAATGTACTGCATATATAGCATAAGGACTTCTATTGTGTATACCTCTTGTATTATATATTTTTTTTTTTCTTTGTTGTTCTACATTTTATATCTCCTGTCTATGTAATTGCGAACTGTATGTGTATGTGCCTCAGGACCTCCTTGTGAATGAGCTTGCTCAACGGAGTCTTTCCTGCAATAAACTTGAACTAACCAGCTGATGTTGGGTTGGTGCATTTAGGGATACTAAGAAAACAAACAACTTGGAACTGCAACAAGAAGAACCTTTGTAAGGGGCCCCTGTTTGTATTCCAAAAAGGGTGGGCTGGATGGCCTTTTTTGTCTTCTGCCTGGGCTTTTCCTGAAGATGGCAAAGTCCTCCCCAGGACTTCACCCCCCCTTAATAACTATCTAACTAACTAATTAACTTTTAAAAGAATTCCTGGGGACTGCAGCCCAGAGGTACACACAGTTTTGGAGAGTTCAGGGGGTGCAAGTGAAGGATACTGCTCAGCTGGGCTGCTCTGAATACTGGAGACAGAGTCTCAAAGAACAGAAGATACAGACTAGAAATGTTAAGGCAGGTGCTGTTTCCATCACCCATTGATGGACCTTTCATTGTCTTCACCCCTCGGGCCTTTCATCATCTTCACCCCTCCAGCCTTTCGTCGTCTTTGCCCCTTGGACCTTTCGCCATTTTCACCCACAAAGATGGTGCTCCAGACCCCTCTGGTGAAGAGATCAGACACCCCCACTTAGGCTGGAGGTAAAAGATAGCCACCATCTCTGGAGCTCTCAACCTGACCAGGGTTCCACCCAGGGTATTGATTCCCCAGGATGTCTTACTGGATACACAGATTCTGCTGCAACTTAAATAAAAGCGGGCTTCTTTGCAATCTCACATCAAACTGGTTAGGTTACTCCCTGGCTGGGAAAAACAGGAGAATTTAGGTAACTTCCCATCTGGGAAACAGGAGAGCAATTTAAATAGCTTCCTGGTTTGGAAAACAGGAGAGCAGTTACTCTGCCTGGAAACATTGGTTCTCTGAAGTAGCCTTATTGCACCACAGCTAGCCTATGTCATGTGCAGCCTCCCAACACAGTCTTTACCTCTCAGTTCATATCTTGACTCCTCCCAGATCCCAGGGCATAGCCCTTTTTATATCAGCTCCCCAGCTCCCAACCTTATTGGTTAGTCCATTCCTGGGCAATTGAAAGGTGACCTTTAACTCTTCCCATCAGTCCAGGCAGCAGGGAGATTCCCTCTGGCCTGCCATATTTGTTTACATTAGGCTGCCTTCCTTTTGCAGCCTCCAGTATTTATTTAGAACCCATTTAAGGACTGTCCTATCTGCCCTGTCCCCGCTTGCTGAGATGGACCAGGGAAATCCCCAATTTGATTGACAGTAGCCCTGTTTGATTTATGGGGCTCCAAAAATAGCAGGTGGCCATTCACGCCATCCTCATGCTGTGAGTGCACATGCACACCTCTCTGATATGGCTCCTGGTACAAATAGCTATTTGGGAACCTGGAAGCCCCCCAGAGATGCCCCAATGGGGCTGAATGCCTAATTCCCAGCTCCATTGCCTACCCTGGAGTCAGGAATGTCTTTAACCTATAGCTACATTGGCCAAAACCTTTTCGGGAGCCATGGTTCCTTTAAGCTTCAGCCACACATGTGCTGAAACTTTGCATGCATGACCACCATTTCTACCGGGCCAGTAGGACCCTGGAAAACCCCCACTCTGGGAGCAGAAACCTTTCCCCATGCACTCGTAGGTGTGAAAATCAGAAAGACCCTGGCCTTGCTTCCTTTATGAGGCCAAGGAGTGGGAATAGCCAACAGCAGCTACCATGAAGCTTGTGGAAGGGACTCCTGTCACAAATCCTGCCAGGACTCCTTGCAAAAGCCCTCCATTCCCACTCTGAATAGTCCATGGGACTGGAGGTTGAAGACAGTCAGCCATGAGGCAACAGGGGCCATAACCCTAAAAGGTAAGCTCCACACGGGGGTTACAGGAGGATGTAGGTTCATTGTGTGAGACAACTGTAGAATCATCTGCATTAGCACCAGTGCCATCATCACTACTGGCAGTCTTTGATTTACTTTGTTTGGCTTGTGCCTTTGAAATTTTACCTTTACCTTTTGGTACTGGAGTAGTAATCTCCTCGACACCATCCACATGGTCACTGTCAGAAATAAATAGACTAACAATGTCTATGTCATCATTATCACCATGACTATGATCATTATCATCCACAGGTTTACACTAGTACTGTCACTTGTAGATTGAAATATTCAGTGTGTGTGTGTGTGTGTGTGTGTGTGTGTGTGTTGCAAATCAAACAACTCCACTGTGAATTGCACTGCACCTGCACCTGTATCATGAGTGCTTTAACTTAATGCACGGTATAAGAGGAATACTCTCTGTTTTCTAATGTTTCTCAGATGACTTGTTATTAGAAGCATTAGAATATGAGCAGCTTTTGGAAATTCTGTGTGATTCTGCACTACTGAGCAATTCTACCACATACAGTACAGTCCTGCCCTAGTTGTAGAATTTTCTGCATTTTGAGACTTAGTAATACCTTAATAGTAGCAGTAGATTATTTACTTCTGGGCATGTCCATACTAAATGGGTACATTTCCATCACATGCACTTTAACACTCAGTAACTCTGCAAAGAGTGTTTAAATATATTTCAAAACTGCACTGCTGTCTACTACAGAAGTTAGTGGGATAACATAAATAACTTCAACCACCTAATACTTATGAAAAAATATTTTTTTTTAAAAAACTTACAGATTTGTCCCCTAGTTTTTGCAATGGCTAGGTGGGACATTTCAAAACACCACGTTTTATGCTTTCCTTCTACCTACCAAAATGCTGTGCTGAAAATATAAATCTCCCTATGCATTTTATGTAAAGAACCCAGTAACATCACCACATGTGTGTGCCTTTATATATTTTTATTTTTTTCCAAAATGAGTTAAAAAGTGACAATCTCGTATATAACCTTCTCTGTCCCCCTAGGTTACATATGGGATTGACTGGTATAAACGTAAAACTGTGCACGAATCTGGGCACTGGATGCCAGGAACTGAAGGAGGCTCAGTTAGTTTGCTGTTCTGGCTGAAAAAACATTTCAAAACTGCAGAGATACTCTGGCTGCCTTTAAAAGTAGAACCAGGCTATCTGTCTCTGTCCCACCCCTATCTACGTATGTAACAGCTGTTTATCATGCCTGTGGAGTGTGACTTTTTTTTCACAGTGGCATTGGCTTATTTCTAGCCAATCATAACACCAGATTAAGTCCTTTAAACTTTGCTTTGCCTGCAAATCGATCAATTTTCTTCCCAAACACCAAATGAGAACATTCTCTGTCTCCTCCAAACTTGCCGTTACAAACATGTAGCTGTGTTACAAACAGGAATGTGGAAACTGGTCAGAAATGTAAGCAGATGTGAATGGGGCTACATAGCAGTGAAATAATGATTTTCTATACTGTCTGCTATAAATCTGACTGCATTTTGTTGCTGGATTTGAAATGGGACTATGCTGTGCACAGACTGACATTCAGTAAGGTCTCTGGGGACAGAGAAAAGGTCAATCATGTTTGTAATAAGGGACAGAGTTAATACATTTGTCCCTGTTAGAACAGGATTTAGCTACTGGACATGGTTAATTATGTTAAATAAAGTTTGAATTTATAATGTATTTTACTGGGGTTCATGACTGCTGTTTAAATATATCCATTTATGTCTGAAAATGGCAAGTATTTGACACATTGTTCAAGGTTATCTATGTTGTGGCTCTAATAACTGCCTTTTGTGTGCCAGACATGCTGTGAATTTCATACTTTTGCAATGTGTTAAACAGGTGTGTAAGGCTGTGTAATTCATTCTGGATGTATGACTTTTGCAGGCTTCCAAACATCTTTTTTTAGTGGTCTTATGGTACTGTCCTGATTGTAACAGGGACAGAGGTAGCATGCTAATGTTTGTAACGGGGACCTTCTAAAAATCTCTGTCCCAGTTACAAATGACTTTTGGTGTACCTTATTTTGGAATTGTGATTATTAAGAGATTTAATGAGATTTTTGTTTGCCTTGAGTGTGCATTTGTTTAGGGGGGTATAACAAATGATTTTTGTTTTAAAATGGCCTTTCATATGCTTTGGGGTGGGGAGCTGCCAGCTCATCTGAAAGTAAATTATTTCTGGAATGTTTTCTGCAAAGATTGGGATTAAAATAGAAAAGTAATGGGTGCTGTAGTCATTTACTGATGCATTTTAAGTGAAAAAATTATGGAATCCAAAACAGTATTTTCAAAAGTTGTCCTAACATCCCACAACCAAGTTCAATCATGTTTGTAACAGGGACTTCAGGAAACCAGTGGTCCTTGTTACAAACGAGACCTCTGGTGGTGCCTTATTTTCCATTGTTATTATTAAGAGATGTTACATGCTTTTTGGTTTGATTTGAGTGAGCATTTGTTTGGGGGGTGTAACAAAGAATTTTTATTTTAAAATGGCCACTCATGCTTTGGGGTTGGGGGCTGCCAGCTCATAAAAATGTAAATTAGAAATGGAATGTTTGCTGTACAGTTTGAGATTAAAATATAAAAAATATTGGGTGCTGTAGTCATTTACTGATGCATTTAAAGTGAAAAGAGCTTTGAATCTGTTTTAGCATTTTCAAAAGTTGTCCTAGCATCCTGCAACCAAGTTCAGTTATGTTTGTAACATGGATCTCAGAAAACCAGTGGTCCCTGATACAAATGGATGGGACTTCTAGTGGTACCTTATTTTTTAATTGTGATTATTAAGATATTCTACAAGACTTGTTTGTTTTGACTGAGCTTTTGTTTTGGGGATGCAACAAAGGACTTGTTTTGAAATAGTCACCCACATGCTTTGGGAAGGGGGGCTGCCAGCTGATCTGAAAATAAATTAGAAATGGAATGTTTCCTGCAAAATCTAAAATTAAAAACATTAGACATATTGGGTGCTGTAGTAATTTCCTACTAAATTTAAAATGGACATTTGCCAATGACAATATTTTAAAACAAAAAAGTTTTGCAACTAAAGACCCTTGTATGTTATAAAAATAAAGATTGCAGTGGTAATTTGCTCCTTGGAAGCACAATGGCACAAATTAAATTTACAAAATGGTTCTGGCCAAGGTATGGCTAATAGGATAGCGGGGAGGGAGACAGTTGCCCCCAGGTACCCTTGGGACTGCTGACAAGATATGGAGAGGGATGGGACTGACCATAAGTCCCATGGTACAGCTGACAGGGCTAGAGAATTTTAGTAGTGTGCCACTAGGACTCTTGAGACTGCTGACAGAGATGGGATTGACCTTACATTCCAGGAGGCCGATAGGGAGGGCAGTGGGATTGACCTTGGATCCCATGGGACTGCAGATTTAATAGAGCATGCCAACAGGTCCCAGAGGCTGGAGAGAGGGTTAGGACTAACATCTCATGCCAGGGGGCTGATGAGGAGGGGGTGGGACTGACTTTGGATAGCATTAGACTGCTGATAGTTCTGGAGAGATTTAGGAGTGTACCAGCAGACCCCAGGACTGGGAAGGGGGGTGGAACTAATCTTACATCCCAGGGGGATGATGATAAGGGTGTGGAACTGACCTTGGGTACCATGGGACTGCTGACAGGGCTAGGGAGATTTAGGAGTGAACCACCAGGCCCCAGGGACTGGGAAGGGGATGAGACTGACCTTACATGCCAGGGGGATGATTTGGAGGAGGGTGGGGCTTACCATGGGCTTCATGGGGCAGTGGATTTGTTGAAGTGTGTCACCAGGCCCCAGGGACTGGGGAGGGGGATGAGACTGATCTTACATACCAGGGAGCTGATTTGGAGGAGGGTGGAACTTACCTTGGGCTCCGTGGGACAGTGGGTTTGTTGAAGCATGCCACCAGGCCCCAGGCACTGGGGAGGGGATGAGACTGACCTTATATGACAGGGGGCTAATTTGGAGGAGGGTGGGACTTACCTTGGGCTCCATGGGACAATAGATTTGTTGAAGTGTGCCACCAGGCCCCTGGGACTGGGGAGGTGGATGGGACTGACCTCAGGTGCAAGAAGGCTGATGGGGGGTGGGACTGACCTTTGGTTCCATGGGACTGTAGATTTGTCAGTGTGCACCATTAGACCCCTGGGATTGGGGAGGGGGATGGGATAGACCTCACATGCCTGGGGTTGATGGGAATGTGGGACTGCCCTTTGTCCAGTGGGACTAAGGATTTGCTGGAGTGTGCCACCAGGCCCAAGGGACTGGGGAGGGGGATGGGACTGACCTTTGTGCCAAGGGGCTGATGGGGATGGGGTGGGACTGACCTTGGGTCACATGGGACCGCTTACAGGGCTGGAAAATTTAGGAGTTCACCACCAGACCCTAGGAGCTGTGAAGGGGGTGGAAATGAACTCATGTGCCAAGACAACTGATGGGGAGGGGGTGGAACTGACCTTGGATACCATGGGACTGCTGACAGGGCTAGAGAGTTTTAAGAGTGTGCCACCAGATCCCAGGGACTGGGGAGACAGATGGTACTGACTTTACATGCCAGGGAGCTAATGGGGAGAAGACTGGAACTTACCGTGGGTTCCATGGGACTGTGGATTTGTTGGAGTGTGCCGCCAGGCCCCAGAGACACGAGATAGGAATGGACTGAACTCATGTTCCAGGGGTCTAATGAGGAAAAGCTGGGACTGACTTTGAGTTTCATGGGACTGTAAATGTGTTGGAGTGTTCCACCAGGCCCCATGGACTGGGGATATGGATAGGACTTACCTTATGTGCCAGGGGGTTGATGGGGAGGGTTTGGGACTGGTCACTGCCCTTGGATCCCACAGGACTGCTAACAGGGCTGGAGAATTTTAGGAATTTGCCAACAGGCCCCAGGAACTGGGGAGATAGGTGGGACTGACCTCACATGCCAGAGGGCTGATGGGAAGGGGATGTTACTGACCTTGTGTCCCATGGGACTGCTTACATGGCTGGAGCATTTTAGGAGTGTGCCACAAGGCTCCAGGGACTGGGAAGGGAAATGGGACTGACCTCACATACCACAGGGCTGATGGGGAGGGTGTGGGACTGATCTTGGGTCCTAAGGGGCTACTGACATGGCTGGAGAATTGTAGTATTGTCTACCAAGCCCCAGGGACTGCTGAGATGGATCTGAAGGGGGATGGGAATAGTGCCTCCATTTTGTTTGCAATTCTATGGGTGTCCATGCTTACCTCCATTTGTTTACAAGCCAGTTGCTGTGGTCATGTGTGCCTCCATTTGATTTGCAAGCCGGTGGGTGTCCATGCATGCTTCCATTTTGTTTGCAATCCAGTGCTTGTGTCCGTGCCTGCCTACATTTTGTTTGCAATCCAGTGCTTGTGTCCGTGCCTGCCTACATTTTGTTTGCAGTTCAGTGGTCGTGTCCGTATTTGCCTCCATTTTGTTTCTAATCCAGTGGGTTGCCCACATTATCATCTGTTCTCATCTGGTGGATTGAGTTATGTCATCACCTGGAGTCTGCCAGATCCCTGGTCAATCTTTCATGGGGCCCTGGTGGGTGTGCAAGTGGCGTACTACACACAGCAGCTTGACCTGAGTCACAATGGACCTGTGCCAGGGTTCTCATCTGGTGGATTTAGGTACACCATCACCTGGGGTCTGCCAGGTCCCTGATCAATCTTCATGGGGCCCTGGTGGGTGTGCAGTTTGTGTTCTGCACTCACCTGCTAGGTTGAGTCACTGTAGGCAAACACCCATGTTCTGCTGTCATGGATTCAGTTACACTGTCACCAGGGGTGTGCCAGGTCCCTGGTCAATCTCTCAAGGGGCACTGGTGTGTTTGCAAGTGGTGTACTGTGCACACCATCTTGAGTGAGTCACTGTAGGCCGGTGTCCATGCTCATGTCTGGTGGATTCAGTTACGCTGTCACATGGGGTCTGCCAGATGTACATATGTACATTTGTTGACGGTATTAGGTCTGTAATAAGCACTGCATATAGTGTGTATATTGTGGTGTTATGGTTAGGGTTTTAGTTAATTTTACTTAGTGTGTCTGGTATTTCTAGTTAGCATAGTGAATTTGTTTGTACTATGAACTCCCTTGTGGTGATGGTATGCAACCGTAGAACTTTTATGCTGATTGAGTCATAACCTGAGACATTAAACATAAAGTGGAAAATAATAAAGGGCTCCAACTGCCTGATTTTCTTTTTTCCACAGTGTTTTCTGGGACTGCTTAACGTTTTTGAATTTTTCTCTGTCCTGTTACATACGTTAATGAAACACTTTTTCACAGATTTTTGGAGTTTCATTTTTAAAGTGATCAGAAAAGTTTTAAATATCATCTGCTCTTATCCCCAGTTATGTACAAATGTATTTTAATCTGTGATTACCCAAGAAATGTTGGTGAGGGAAATCTTTGAAATTACTTTGCCCCGTAATTCTCTGCCACGTTAGATTGATAGTTATCACATTCTTTTGCATGCAAATATTTTGGCGTTGCTTGGTGAATTAACCAAATGAGTTAAAGTACTGCAAATTCATGTAGAGATTCAAAAATATTTATACATAACTTTTTTTCTAGTAACATATTCTCTGTCCCTGTTACGTACATTACCTGATTACTGTTTCCAAACATTAGGGACTGTACTCAGAAAACCACAAGTTATATTATCTTCCTGTTTACACTTTTAGTAAAGGACATTAAGGGTAAAGTACTAATGGTGAAAGAAGAAAGAAATGACAACATTTGTTTTTCCATAGTCATGTCCCACATATGTCCCCTACTACTGTGGATAGACCCTTCTGCCCCTTAAACACACTGTGGTGCCAGTATTTTAGTTTTTGCTAGGCCATTCCTTTCTTGACTACTGAATAAACTTTTAAATTTATTACTTATTTGCCACAGGCTTTCATTTTGCAATGTTTTTGTGTGGATTTTATTTGAAACACTTTGGACTTAGCAGTTCAAGAGACACAAATATGACTGCACATAAGCTTGTTTGGACATCAGGGAAGCAGTGGTAGGTCAGAACTGTGATCGTTGAGGTGGCAAATGTACCCCACAGAATGCAGATTCAAGGGTGAAAATTGTCAGGTTTGTGGCTTAAAGGGGAACATCAAGAGAGAATGCAGAAGTAAAGATAAGGGCTTATAAGTTAAGCAGACTCAAGATACACTGAAGGAAGGGAAGCTGAATCATAATCTAAGGGTACAGAGTACTTATTACCTTCAGAAGGAGATGGGTGGTAATTACTAGGTTGAAGAAGAAGCTCATACTATGTATACTACAACTGAAATGGAAATTCCAAAAGTAGTTCCTATTTATGTAACTCTGACAATAAAAGGTAAACAGGTACAATTTGACTTGGACACAGGATTCAGTGCGATCATACTAAACTGCAGACATATGAAAATGTGTGGGATGGAAAGAGAGTACAATCATTGGAAAAATGTGAGCTACATTTGATTCAATGTTTGTTGTATAAAGTATGGTGCTTGTGTGTACTTTAACTTTGGCCTTTCTCTATTCCCACCCTCAGCAGAGGAGCTGGGCAACATTTTGGGAATAGAAGGCACAGTACCAAGGGTGAGGAGAGTGCTGAAGGAGAAGGAGGTTGGGAAGGATGGTAGCGAACAAAAAACATGCTGAGCATGGGCTGTTGTGAGGGGTTGGCTAATATTTGGAATGTGGGAGGAGTTATTCCCCCACATTGAATCATGGGCAAAGGCCCTCCCATACAATGTTTGGTATATAAAGTATGGTGCTTGTGTATACTTCGACTTTGGCCTTTCTCTATTCCCACCCTCAGTAGAGGAACCGGGCAGTGTTTAGGGAATAGAAGGGCCAAAAAGAGATAACCTCCTCCAACTCATGGAGAGTGTGGACAGTAGTGGGCAGCAGAGGAAAACCTCCCATTGAGGAAACTTCTGAGGACCCATGGCTTGTGATCTGTCTGTCCTCTAGGCATACTAAGAGGAGATGATCTTAAATGGTTGATTGTTTTCCTGTTACAGATCGGAGAAGATGCTTTGTGCTGGATCTTCCTTGCTGGTGAAGGAGCAGAATGCTGTTTTGGATGCTGATGATGCTGCTTTGATTGGAAAAGTCTTAAGAAAGCATATTGACTTTGTGTGAGCTGTCATAGGAGAGTTGTCAGATTCTTCAAACAATGAGGTAGTTGTTGCTGGATGATAGCTGGAAGTCAGAAGATGTGGAGAAGATTCCAGAAAGTTGGTAAGACGGATGTTGAAGGAGCCGATGTGTAACATTCTTGGTACTCAGAAATAGGAATTAGGACTTGTCTGGAATGTCTGATGATGGTTGAAGTCAAGATAGAAGATACTAGAGAATATGGGGATAAATGCAGATATGCTTATGCAATAGACCACTCACTGAGATGCAGTAAGGAAGATGAGATGTCTTGTGAGCTCATGTTCAGGGAGATTACAGACAGCACACATATCTTTGATGAGTTTCAGTGATAGAGAATCAATAAAGGGTTTGGATGAAGTTCTATCTATTACAAGAGGGAGAGAATCATTAAGGCATGATAAAAGAGGGCACATCTGATGAAGACAGGAAGACATGGAGGTTAAATGATTTGTACTGTCCCTTGTAATAATGAAGTATGGTAGCAGCAGGTTGTGAGTGTAAGTATAAGAATGAACTGAGGAGGATCTTCTCTGGATGGCAGGATGGAATGATTTGAGTAGAATGGCTTCTGATTGGTGATGGCTAAGAAAGAGCATATGAAGGCATCGGCTTGCTTTGAGAAGGTTAAAATGAAAGTATATAAGTATTGGGAGGAACTCCTAAGGTTTGACTGGATGGCATTGATGTGAGAAAGATATCTTCCAAGTGGTGATGTGAGATGTTTAGGAGCAGGCATGCTACAGACCTCTAGAAGCTTGTCTTGCTGATGATCTTATGGTTTGGAATGAGGAGAATGGAGACTCAAAGAGGACAAATCATGATGGATGATGATGATGAGGGATATGTGCATAAGGTTGTGAAGTTAGCATGAAGGTAAGGAACCAGCTGTTTCTTCCATTGGGAATAGTAAGAAAGTCAGACTCTTAAGTTAGAGATGATGAAATCAGTCTTCATACAGCTGTGATGGAATGCAATAAAGCCCTGCTCAATGGTTGTTGTCTACTGCTTGCTGACTGATTAAAAAAGTCACAGACAGAAGATGTCCCTGAAGGCAGTCTTCCAGAGGGAGGATCAGAAAGAGAGGAAACAATGTTGCCAGCTCCAAATTGCAGATATGTATCACACTGGGGAGTAGGGAGTGGAATGCTCAATAGGAGGATATCCATAAGATGGAAGAGCAATGGACTGAATTCCTAAGGAATGGTCATATATGAGACTCGGAAAAATGGAATGGCCAGTTCAGTGAGCAAACATGAAAATAGAGTGATTGACCTTGAATAGGATTGGACCCTGATGAATGTTGACAAAGCATGGTGGCTAACAGTTGGAGGAAGAGGATCCATGCTTTGTGACATCATGGTAGGTTCACTGATTTGAAAAAACTTGCTTAGTTGGAGTGATGTGTTATAAGTTGTCCAAGACAGGAAGCTATAAGCAAGGAGTTGCATGACAGGCATGAGAATACTGGTAGCCCAGAGAATGGACAATCCACTTGTTCTAAGGATGGCTCTTCCAACAAGTGCATCCTGTACATTTATGATATCCTGACAGTGGGACCCGGAACAGTGAATGGATAGATGAGTTGAGGAAGAGTAACTGCTGAGGATGTATCTGAAGTTTGTCAATTTGTGGTTCTGACGTAATGGAGGTTTATGGATGGCAGGCAGTTGCAGAGCATGGAGGCAGGTGGAAGGAAAGGCAGCAAGTATTGTACATCTAGTAGCTGGAATAGGGTACAAAAACAAACTGTAACAGGAGAGATGCTTATCATATCACTGGAATACATATCACTGGGTGAATCTGAATCCATGAATTGCAGAGACTGAGGCAGCAAATGAGTGAAACCAGCTAGCTAGGTGCAGGATCTCCCTCAAGGTGAGAATTACAGTACCAGATGCAAACTAAGTAATTCGGTCTTCTACACTGGATGTAGAAGCAGGATAGCAAGGTGACTGAGGCAAACAGAAGACTTGAGATGGTAAGGACTGGTAAGAAGTGGATTTTGAAGGATTTTGCATCTGAAGATGTCCGAGGGAACTCTGATGACCACCTTGATCTGTAAATGTAGACCAGCAGGAGTAGAAGAGGCTTGAAGGATTATGGATATGAAGATTGTTGCAAGACTGGTACATATCTGTTGAATTCCATGGGGACCTTGTGGGCTGCTTGAATCTGACTAAGGAAACCCAGGAGCAATGGTAGGTGCTTGATTAAGCATGGATGTGGAAACACTGTTTGGAGGTTGGTGCATATAGGAAGAAGTCCAAGGGGACCCCCCTGAAGACCTTCTTCAAGTTAAAAAGATGATGAACGAGGAGAAGTGGAGGAGCCTAATGTCAATATGTGGCTACATATTGCATTTCAGAGGGATGAACCCTGTGCAGAGGGAATGGGGTCTTTCATAAACCTTTGAAGAAGAAGGGACTATGGATTCACTTTCAAGTTTGTGTGGAAGCATTTACCTCTAGTGGCTGAAAGGAGAACGAGCCCCAGGCAGCTTATGGCCAGTTAGTGGACACTGTCATGGATGGAACAGCTCCAGTGAGGCTGTGTTCACCTTGGCTTGTAGATTGTAATGTTATGAATGAAGTGAAACTAGTAGACTCCCATCTCTGGTGGACAAAGTCCAACCTAGCCTACACTCATAAACCTCCAGGAGGAATGAGTTAAGGAGACAGAGACTGGAGAGCTGTTGATGAGGGCTGTGAGAGAAAAAGAAAGAAAAGAAAGCAGCTGCGGCAGTGCTGCATATATTCCTTTAGTGTTCAGGCTACCGAGAATTTGACGAAACCCAAGGAGTAGAGTTTTTTTTTTTTAAAACTCAGCTTTATTAAAAGTTCAATGTTCTCAGAGATACATTTGTTACCTGGGAATTATTTCATATCAATGACAGAGACGTACATGGAGAAACAGTATACAGCTTAGCTACAAATTACACTTCACCAGCTTTCCAGTCATTGGTGTGCCACATATGCTATAACATAGATACATATTTTATGAATATCATGCAACCCAGTCTCAGCAATCATTCATTTCAATCAGAAACTGATCCCCGAGCATGTAGCCAAACTATTAATGGTAATACATAAAAAAGAAAGAGGAAAGAGGAAAAAGAATGAATAAACATCAAAGGCCTCAACAACGGCCTTTAACCATTAGGTTGTGAGCCAGATACCATCCCACTGATTTTTGACAAAGCTTATTTATGCAGTCTTACCAAACTGTCCAGATGTATTTAATGTCTGTTTGATTCACTTTTCAGCTACCTCAAGAGGAGCAAAAGACCCCGCTTTCACTCTCCCTGCTGCAATACCCAGGATTCCCATTGTTGCTAATGTTGCTGGTGTTGATCTTGTCGTAATCTCTGTCTGGCTGTAAGGGATTCCATCAACACCACTCCCTTAACTCTTTTTATCCACTCACCCAGAGTAGGGGGTTCCATCTTCAACCAGTTGGATGTGATGCATTTTAACCCCACTGCCAGCAGTACCAATGCCACTTTTTGGGTGTCCCCTTTTAACCGTACAACTGTGGGGTTTCCCAGAACCCAATCCTCCAATGTATGGGGGACTGCTACTCCCAGGATCTGTCTCACTGCAGCTTCTAGATGATTCCAGAAATCCATCAGTTTAGGGAAAGCTCAGAAAATGTGCCAATGGCTCCCCTCTCCCCCACATCCCCTCCAGCACAAGGAGATTCCCCCTGTATAGTGTTGAATAATCAAAAGCACTCTGAAAAAATAAATGAGGCATTTCCAGTAAAACTCGTGCCATGTCAGCAAAGAGGTTACCTTCCAACCCACTTTTAATCTCCGGGTCCAGTCTGCTTCCCTAAGTGTAATGCCTGATTCTCTCTCCCAAAGTCCCTTAAGTTGTAGCAGCGAGTCCCCTCTTCCCTTCAGGAGCCTCCTATATAGATATGTCACTGGCTTGATTTTGGCCGATATAGTTACCACCCTGTATAAAAATTGTTCCTGGGGGTGTATGGTCTGGTAAGCCTTAAAAGATGATCTGAAGCATTTATAAAATGTCCGACCAGAATATACTGGAAGAATTCTCTATTGTCCCAATTAAATTTATCTTTTGCTCTCTGAAATGTGATGCAGCAGTTGCTTTCAATTAGTTGTGTGAATCAAGTAATCCCCCTTCTGGCCCATCCTGCATACGCCAGGTCTAACATGGGTTTGAAATAATCTGGTTCATACCTGATTAGAGATAGGGGGCCCAATCCATCAGGGGCATTGTTGAGTCTTCCAGGCTTTCTCAAAATAAACAGGCCTTGTTTCACCTATCTATTCTGGAGTTGCCGGACATATGCCAGGGATGCAGGGGCAAGTGCCAAGGTATAGAGTGGTCTCCCATCTGGCAAGTCGTCCTCCAATTCGTACCATCAGGACACATGCCATTGCTTAGCCCATGAAAGGACAGGAACCATCGGAGCCACCAAATAATAAAAAAAAGAAAATTTGGTAGGGCAAGACCCCCCCTCCTCCCGGAGGAGGCAGAGCAATCGTCTGGCCCAAGGAGTAGAGTTAATGACATGGTTCTCAGTTGAGGGCCTTCTGGATTGTCATTGACATAGAAGGGGAAAGCCAGAAGTCTTTTCTGTGACCTTGAGGAGACATGAGTAATATAAGAAAGGAACAGGTTGAACTCGACAGCTTCATGGCAGTACTGCTTAGGCTTTCTCTAGCTATTTAGGTATTATGCTAGTGCAGTTGAGATGATTAGCTGATCAGGAAATGCTAATAACCCCACTTGCCTAGAGCTGACAATTTATTTAATTATTGTTGTATTCTAAATTAGAGGTGCTGTCTTGAGTCCAGAGATGAACCATGCAAGATAGTATTATACCTTGGACAATGATGGATGAATTGACCTGTAATGGATTAAGGTGATATACTGAGTGGTTCAGACATTAACCCAGGTTTCATCACTATAAAGCAGGAATGTTGCCACCAGGATAGAAGATGGATAGAAATTATTGGTTCCAAATGTTTCAGATACACACGGGTACTGGTTCATTTGAAGGAAGTGATCAGAGTGACAGAAGCTGGTAAACTTTCATATGGGCTGAGAGGTTTGGCTGGTGTTAGATGTGAATGACTTGTCAGTCTAGTCAATAAGTGTGCTCAGCAATAATTAGACACCCTGTCCTCCCATGTATTGTATACTAATGCTGCTAAAGTCCTAGCATGACTCATGTGCCCTGTCTGCAATTCAAAACTGATAATGCCAGCAACCAGGTTGAGTCATTTCCACGCATCCCCCATCGATGATGCATCTGTCCAATTCAGCATTATTACCATTCTTCTTATTTGATCCCTAGGTATACCTAGTTCCAAGTAGGTGGCATTCTGAGCAGGCTTTACTGTGTAGACTTTGAGCTCAAGCTGTATTTAATGCAACTGTGCATGCGAATAAGTCTAGTGCACTGCCTCAGGTTGATGAAGCCTTAGAAAGGGGCAAGCACTGGAGCAGTTGGCATCTTGCATGTTGATTAATTTTCGTTTGTCATTTACAGAGTTTGGCACTTGGAATAAATACTGTATTAGGCATAAGTGGTCCTGACCAGAGCTCAGAGTCATCACTGCTGATGTTATTGTTAAACATGATCTTTTAGCATTCTAATTCAACTGCCCTGCAGAAATAAAGAACTAAATAGAGAAATAGGGCTACTCTAGTGATGAGTTACAAACTGACAGAGCTAGTGTAAAAACATAGGCTGAATCATTTCTAAATATTATGATATTCCATGTTCTGCTGTAATGCTTTCTAATGCCTCACAGCAGCTCACTGATGACTGAATTTCCAATTGACAGCTGATGCATGCTGCTCTCTGTAGTTCAGGGCATTGATTTAATGTGTTTCCTACACATGCTGGATATGTTCTGAACCATGGTCAAGCTCTAGTTCTTTATAATGTATTGTCAGACACCACATGAATATAATACCAGACATGTCTAGTGATGGCTAACAGTAACAGCTTAATCTGGTTCAAGGTCAGTTGGCATTCATCTGTATCCCCCTCCCCCCGTTAGTGCCTGAAAAAAGGCAGGATTTGTCTAGTGCACTTACCCGGTCAACAAAAGCTAAATAAATAAATGGCCTACTGTCTCTGACTTGATAATGTACCTCCAACTGAGCTACAGTGGAAGACTTGTAGCACAGTAAAGCTGATATGGTGGTGAGACATGTTCAGTCCAGCTAAAGCTGCAGTTCCTGATGAGGCTAGCAGATGAGGTGAGTCTGCAAATGTAGCAGCTGTAGCTTTAAATTAGTAGATGCAGGTTGCATTGCAAACCCAGAAGCGTGGACAGCTCAGAAGGAGTAAAACAGCTCTAAAGAAGGAGTGAGAGGGAAATGGTTCTGAGAATGGAGTGAGGAAAGTGGAGGCGACCCCGAAAAGAAATGAGCAGGCAATGTTCATCTTTTTTTCCGTATTATTGTTAATTAATACCTATTTTGGTTCCCTTTTGGTTTGATATTTTGGATATTGCTGTTCTGATCTTCATAACTGTTAAAATAAAGTTAGTTAAAAAAAAAAGAAATCAGCAGACAATGAAGAGGAGGAGCAGGGATGAAAAGGGGAAATCCAAGAGACACACCGGGGAGAAGAGGTAAATAGAAAGAAGCATTTGTCAATGCCGAGTGTTGTCTTGCTGGCATTCGTGTTGGTAGTGCAGGAGTTAGAGAGATGCGTAATAGGAATGGCAGTTAAGTAGTGAACTGATGCCAACCCCACCCCCACCCTACAGAGACTGACAGGCATTGGGGTGTGCCTTTGGGTCATTGGCCATAATGCTCACACCATTTCACCTCACCCTACCCTGCAGACACTGACAAGTGTTGCATTGTGCCTTGGGGTCTTCAGGCCTTACGCTCAACTCATTCCACAAGTAAATATGCTGAGATGGGTGCAGTATAGGAGAATGGGGTGAATTTTGGGGCCAAAGAGTCCAAAGCATGCTTCGATGCCTGTCACTGGCTACAGGGTGGGGGTGGGGTTGGGGGTGGAATGGCGTGAGCATGACAACTGACAATCCCAAGTCACATCCCTGATGTCTGTTAGTCTCTACAGGGTGGGGCTTTATGGTTGGAAACCCTAATGCCCCAGGTGTTTGTTGGTATTTTCACTCCAAATTTTCAACATGGGCTTTTTGTGACCCCACCTCATCAACAGCGGCACTATCAGTTCATTAGCCAAAAGGTGATTTTGCACAGTGACTGTGCCATTTTGTGCCATATGTGCAAAAGCACATTTCAGGCAGGGTGTGAAAAATGACTGCTGTACTGTTCATAAGGAGGTGTAAAAAAATGACAGTGTTGAAAATGTGGAGTGAAAATATGAAAAACTGGTGAAGTCATGAGCGTGTGTAGAAACTGTACAACTCATGCCCGTAATGCAATTATTTGGGGGATTTTTTT
The DNA here is from genome assembly GCA_016271365.2 of Neoceratodus forsteri. NCBI lineage: Eukaryota > Metazoa > Chordata > Ceratodontiformes > Ceratodontidae > Neoceratodus > Neoceratodus forsteri. The sequence continues at coordinate 520,764,048 of CM028137.1, forward strand.
AACCAGATTTTCAACATAGGCATTTTGGGACCTCCGCTCATGAACAGTCTCACTGTGATTTTGTTAATCTGTCGTGAACGTTGATTTCTGACAGTGACTGTGCCATTGTGTGCCATATGTGTGAAAACACATTTTGGGCAGGATGTGAAAAATGACAGCTGTACTGTTTATAAGGAGGTGTGAAAAAATGGCAATGTTGAAAATCTGGAGTGAAAATAAAAAAAAATTGTTGAAGTTACGAGCGTGTGTGGAAACTGCACAACACATGCTCGTAACAGTCATTTTTGGAATTTTTTCACCAGATTTGCAACATACGCATTTTGGGACCCCATCTCATGAACAGTGGTACTGTCATTTTGTTAATCAGTCCAAAAAGGTGATTCCATGCAGTGACCGCAAAATGACCTTTCAGGATCAAATAATGAGATGACAGTGCCATGTGTTCTTGATGTGGGGTCTCAAGAACCCCATGTTGAAACTTTGCAGCCAAAATTCAGAAAAATGGCTGAGATATCCATCTAAGTTGAACCCCACCATTTATGCAATTATACAGCTTACCTGCATTTCTTCATTTTGCAGTTCGGCTTTGAAGAGTCCAGACATGTTCCCGCTCCCCTGAAGATCGCAGCGCCTGACTTCTGGAGGTAATTATGGGGTGGGGGTGTGTGGGGAGCTGGGGTGCTCAGAGGGTGGTGTGGGTTGGGGAGGAGGTACCACAGACAATGGACTGTTTTCTTTTTATAGGTACAAAAAAAAAACACACTGCACCGTGGGACAGTTTTCTTTCATTACAGGTGAAAGAAAACAAATGTTGAGGCACACTGGGGTGGGCTCCCAGTGTGCCCCATGTCTGCTCTGTGACTTTCAGGGGGGGGCTGATGTTGGCAACACTGGGGTGGGCTCCCAGTGTGCCACACAATGGGGGTTGGGCAGGGGTAGGAACATGCCGACCCAGTTGGCTTACTATGAATGGCAGCACACTAGAGTGGGCTCCCGGTGTGCCACACAATGTGGGGGGAGGGTGGACATGCCGACATGGTGATTGCACCCCGATGTCGGCTTCTTTTGGGGATTGTGTGGTGGCGGCTCCGTCACCATGTTTACTGAAATGTTTCACCACGACAGGCACATACGGAAGGCATGCCATCTGTGCTGCTGCATGACGAATTTATCTCCAATTGCAGCAGCACATTTGTTTCAAGATGGTGGCACTTTGCATATACTTGTGTCAGTGCTAGCATGCTGACTCATTGGGGAATGAGGGACATACCTACTAAAGCATGCCCTGCATTTGCCAACACTGACACACCCCTGCATTTCTCCTACTACCTGAAGATCTTGCTTGTGCACTCGCAAGACAACATGAAAAGGAGGGGGTGGTGGAGAACTGCTGAAGAAGCCACAGTTACAGCAAGACAGGAAGGAGAACAGGGACACAGTATGGGGAGACGAGGGGTGAAAACGAGCAGAGAAAGGAGAACAGAGCCACACAGACCACACAGCTGTCCCTCTGCAGGGAACAAAACATGTTGAGCATGAGTTGTTGCGAGAGGTTGGCTTATATTTGGAAAGTGGGAGTAGTTATTCCCCCACACTGAACCATTGGCAAAAAAAATCCCAAAAGAAATACAGGGGAAATGGTAGAAATGCCGGGAACAGCTCAGGTGTCAATCAATTTTTGGAACCAAGTTAAAGAATTCCCCCTGGTAACTGCAGCAAGCTGAGGACTTAACCTGCTTGGTAGGAGTTAGCTGTGAAAGCTTTTATTAAGCTGGTCAGAGGAGGTGCAGCATCTCAAATCAAAGGGAAATTGGACTTTAGAGAATGTAATGAATTTATGTGCAGAAGTGTTTAAAGAGCTAGTAGAACCAAAAATAGTGGACAGGAAAATGCTACAAATGTTAAGAAGTAGTCAATTGTAACTTCTATTTCTGTAATATTTTTCTTTTTCCTTTTGTTCATTAAAACATTTTCTGTGTGGTAGTATTATGCTGGATGTGTCTAATAGCACTCAACCTGTCAGTTGGCATATCTAGTTCTATTCCTCCTGCTACATCATCAACACTTTGATTTCACTGACAGTGACATCACAGGCAACTGACCTGGCAGCTGCTGAATGACTTTTCCTGTACAGCTGTGATTTCACAGTCAGTGAAGTCACAATGATGATGATGTAGTAGGAGGAACAGAGCTAGATGTTTCAGCTGCCAAGCAGAGCGCTGTTCCACGCATCACACCTACTAACATCAGGTAAAGAAAATCTTCTAATTAACCATGTGGAAAAGAAAAAGTACCTCAGATATAAAAGGAAATAGTGGACTGCTTTTGGAAATGAGTATTAGTTTTAGGTAGTACATTAGTTATTTAGAAAGGAACGAAAGGGCATGGCTGCAAAGATTAATGTAGACCCAAATTCTACTCCACATTATTTTTAAATTAACATAAATACCTTTTGCCATGAAAAAAGTTGAGGAGGAGCTGGGGAGACTACAGAAAACTAGTTTTACCGAACTTCTGAAGTTTTTAGAATTGGTTACCATTATAATTCCAGTATTGAAGCTACACGATTCAGTACACATTTGTGGTGACTATAAATTGACCATGGACTGAGTGTCTATTCCAAAGGTTGGCAAGTTGTTTGCAGCTATGGCTGGAGGGAAGCTGTTCACAAAATTAGACATGAATCACATTTATCAGTGACTGGTAATGGAGACAGAGTCCAATTGCTATGTAGCAATAGATACTCATAAGGGACTGCTTAAATATAATCAGTTACCATTTGGAGTGTCCTCAGCTAGAGGACCATGGAGAGATTGCTTCAAGGTATCTCACATACTGCATTATATCTGGATGATATAGTGATCACAAATAAGAAACACAATATTTACAGATTTTGGTTGTTGAATTAAAATCACAAAGTTGACACCCAAAGGTTGCACCCAGTGGCTGAGAAAGTACAGGTAGTTTGGGATGCTTGAACGCCTAAAACAGTTTCTGAACTGAAAACATATTCGGGTCTGTTGAACTATTATGGCAGATTTTTACCAAATTTGTTGGCATCCTTGGCCCCATTGTATTTTTTTTTGGCTGGCGATAGGAGTGAATTGATTATTGGGCCCAGCTCAGGACAAAGGCTTTAGCTTGTTTTAGTAACCATTGTGATCTTCAGAGATTCTGGTATATTATCAGGGTGACAAAGATACGATCCTTATGTGCGATGCATCTCTATATAGAGTTTGAGCAGTTTTAACTCACAAGATGTTAGCTTGTTCTGAGAAACTAATGGAATTTGTGTCCCAGATACTATCCCCTGCAGAACAGAATTATTCTCAGCTGGATTGTGACGGGTTAGCTGTAAGATTTGGAGGACAACAATTTCACAAATACATTAATGTGAGGATTTCTACCATCTGCATAAACCATAAACCTTTGATTTCCCTACTTTATGAAAGGAAGTCCATTCCACAGGTGGCCTCCCCCAGAATCCAGAGATGGGTGATAACATTAAAAGTGTAGGAATACCCTGTAGTGTGTAAAGCTGGAAAGTGCTTGGAAATGCTGAGGCTTTGAGCCACTTACCCTTGCCTGCAACTGCATCTAATGAAAAGGTCAAAGACAGCAGACTACCTGGATACACTTCCTGTGACAGCTGTGCAGGTGAAAACCTGCAAGCATTAAGCCATGACAAAGCAGTGTTCTATTGGGGAATTAATGCCTAGTTGGGGGGGGGGGGCTCCTACCACCCAACCAAGCATTAGTTTCCCAGTAGAACCCTCCTTTGGAGTGGCTTAATGCACTTGTAACATGGCAAGTGCTGTTGAAAACATTGTGGAATAAATGAGTAACTTAGGATACAATACAAATGAGGAGAAACACTGATTTGTACTTTGTAACATAATTTATGGTGTTTCTGCAATAATGTATTGAATAGGCAACGTGCTCGTGCATGTTCCACCTGCTACATACATTAATGTAGTGTCCAGAAATAGCTTTTTTAACTCATGCACCACTTGTACACCACTTTCAACCATTCTGTTTCAGATAAAACATGATACAAAGGACAAACGTTGTCTCCGTTGATAAACACACTGTTTTGTGAACTTGTCCCCTTCATTCTTCCTTACCAGTCACTACTGCATTGTGTGATAAGTAGGAATATTTGCATATCTTTGTATTTAAATACATGCTGTAAAACAAATATGCAAATTTTTCTACTGTGCCCATAATGCATTAATGAATGGAAAGAAAAAACGAAGGCGACAGCTTTGCACAGTGCTGTCTTTATTAACACTGGTTCATTTATTTGGCCTTTTCAGTTGGTTACTGTACAAAATATAACACTGCAAACTATTGTTTTTGTTCTTGATTACTCACTTTGGAATGCCTACTTGTGCCATTTTTGTATAGCCGATGCCTGTGTTTTCCCTCATTCTGTGTCTAGATATAGAGAAAGGGTGTTTCCAGATTTGGTACAGTGACTACTGGAGTGTGCAAGGTCCACTGGGTGGGTGGGTGAGAAAGAACGCTGTGGACACCTAAGCACAGACAGAGGACTGAGCTCAGTGGTTGTTGAGCTCGATCCCAAGCGTGATCACGACGGCAAACCTAAATCTTCTAACATGACAATAAATGTAGTACACTCCAGATGGCAATCAGGCATTGCTTGGGAATTAATGCCTGGTTGCTTGTTGGTCACATGTTGCTGTTGGTCCAGTCAAAAATACTTTTTTCTGTTTGACATTTATTGCCGTGTTACAAGGATTGTTAAGGATCTGATACTCTCAAAAGTCAGAGAATTAGTTTTACAATGTTGGTCTGATATTACAAATGACACTGACATGATACCATGTTATACACATTCTAGCAAGAAGCAATATGGCTGCAAAATGATATTATTGATAGTAGTGGAAAGGAAAGAAAGCTTTTAGCACAGACAAAAGATTGTGTGCCACAGTTCCTGGCTAAAACAAACATGTGTTTGTATGTGTATATGAGTGTGTGTGTGGTGGGGTATGTAGATTGTATGATATCCAAATGTACACTGACTTTTATACTAACAGGATGTATAAAAAAACATTTAAAACAACAGAGATCCAATAGCAGAAACACAGTTGTATTTTCTCTGAAATTCTTGTTTGAGTCTCACCACTGCCACTTGTATAATAATTCATAACATACACACAAGGGCATACTCTACCTGCTTATACTACACCTGCTCCTGTGGATAAACAGAGGGCTTTATTCTTCAGAGCTATAAGCCCCTTACCTTTCACCAGCAATAAATACATACTGAACCTACCTATGCCATGCCTGGCTCATTGGGTAAACAGATTACTTCATTCTCTTCTGCTGTTTGACCCTTACCTTTAACCTAAACTAAATTCATCACAGTATGGAGAACACCAACCCCATACATGTACCTGTAAATGAACAGGAGTCTGCAGTCTCCAGAGCTGTCAGTCCCTTACATCTCACCATCACTAAACACCATATCACAGTTAGGAAAAGTCTGCATTGTCTCTACCCATACTGTGCCTATCTCTGTGGATAAACTAAGGGTTTCAATTTCCAGTGATGTCAGTCCCTCACATTTCACCAACACTAAATCCATTATATTGTAGGGAAGCTTGTAATGTATTTGCCCACTTTGTATCTGTTCAGATAATCACAGGGATTCAGGCTCCAGAGCTGTCAGTTCCTCAACTTTCATCACTGTTACATTCATCAGTAGGGAGAAAGCCTGTACTGTACCTGTCCCTGTGGATAAACAGGGGGTGCTAGAGCAGTCAGTCCCCCACCTTTCACCACCATTGCATTTCATCGCAGTGTGGAGAAGTGCTACACGGTACCTATATCTGTGGATAAACAGAGGTCTCCAGAGCAGTCAGTCCTCACATTTCACCAGCACTATATTTCATCACAGTGTGGAGAAACTCTGGACTATACCTGTATCAGTTGATAAACGGGGCTTGACACCTGTCAGTCACTCATCAGCATCACTACATTAGCCTCATGGTGTCTCTACCCACACTATACCTATCTCTATGGATAAACTGAGGATTTCAATTTCCAGTGATGTTAATCTCTCACCTTTCATGCATACTCTACCTGCCTATACTGCACCTGCTCCTGTGGATAAACAGAGGGCTTTATTCTTCAGAGCTATAAGCCCCTTACCTTTCACCAGCAATAAATACATACTGAACTTACCTATGCCGTACCTGGCTCATTGGGTAAACAGATTACTTCATTCTCTTCTGCTGTTTGACCCTTACCTTTAACCTAAACTAAATTCATCACAGTATGGAGAACACCAACCCCATACATGTACCTGTAAATGAACAGGAGTCTGCAGTCTCCAGAGCTGTCAGTCCCTTACATCTCACCATCACTAAACACCATATCACAGTTAGGAAAAGTCTGCATTGTCTCTACCCATACTGTGCCTATCTCTGTGGATAAACTAAGGGTTTCAATTTCCAGTGATGTCAGTCCCTCACATTTCACCAACACTAAATCCATTATATTGTAGGGAAGCTTGTAATGTATTTGCCCACTTTGTATCTGTTCAGATAATCACAGGGATTCAGGCTCCAGAGCTGTCAGTCCTTCAGCTTTCACCAACGCTAAATACATCACAGTATGGAGAAATCTTGCACTCTACATGTATCAGTGGATAAACAGGGGTCTCCAGAGCTGTCAGTCATTCACTTATCAACATTACTATGTTCATTACAGGGTAGAGAAAGCTTGCACTGTACCTGTTCCTGTGTAAGAACGGAAGGCTCCAGAGCTGTCAGTTCCTCAACTTTCATCACTGTTACATTCATCAGTAGGGAGAAAGCCTGTACTGTACCTGTCCCTGTGGATAAACAGGGGGTGCTAGAGCAGTCAGTCCCCCACCTTTCACCACCATTGCATTTCATCACAGTGTGGAGAAATGCTACACGGTACCTATATCTGTGGATAAACAGAGGTCTCCAGAGCAGTCAGTCCCTCACATTTCACCAGCACTATATTTCATCACAGTGTGGAGAAACTCTGGACTATACCTGTATCAGTTGATAAACGGGGCTCGACACCTGTCAGTCACTCATCAGCATCACTACATTAGCCTCATGGTGTCTCTACCCACACTATACCTATCTCTATGGATAAACTGAGGATTTCAATTTCCAGTGATGTTAATCTCTCACCTTTCATGCATACTCTACCTGCCTATACTGCACCTGCTCCTGTGGATAAACAGAGGGCTTTATTCTTCAGAGCTATAAGCCCCTTACCTTTCACCAGCAATAAATACATACTGAACTTCTACCTATGCCGTGCCTGGCTCATTGGGTAAACAGATTACTTCATTCTCTTCTGCTGTTTGACCCTTACCTTTAACCTAAACTAAATTCATCACAGTATGGAGAACACCAACCCCATACATTTACCTGTAAATGAACAGGAGTCTGCAGTCTCCAGAGCTGTCAGTCCCTTACATCTCACCATCACTAAACACCATATCACAGTTAGGAAAAGGCTGCATTGTCTCTACCCATACTGTGCCTATCTCTGTGGATAAACTAAGGGTTTCAATTTCCAGTGATGTCAATCTATCACCTTTCATGCATACTCTACCTGCTTATACTGCACCTGCTCCAGTGGATAAACAGAGTTTTATTCTCCAGAGCTATAAGCCCCTTGCCTTTCACCAGCAATAAATACATACTGAACCTATTTGTTTCATGCCTGGCTCATTGAATAAACAGATGGCTTCATTCTCTAGTGCTGTCTGACCTTTACCTTTCACCAAAACTATATTCATCACAGTATGGACAACACTCACCCTGTACCTGTGGATGAACAGGAGTCTGCAGTCTCCAAAGCAGTCAGTCCCTCATCTCACCATCACTAAAAACCACATCACAGTTAGAAAAGGCCTGCACTGTCTCTACCTACACTGTACCTATCTCTGTGGAATGCAGAGGAGGGTATGCAGAGCTGTAGCGGGACTGTCTGCAATTTGACACTGTAGTCTGCTAAATGAGAGACATTGAGAGCTTCAGATCTTCAATAAGGGAAACTCAATATACTTGTATGCTTCATTTTAGCCATACAAACAAGCTGGATCTAGTAATTATGTTGTCACACAAGTCCTGTAATGCACAAGTTAAGACTGAAATACATGTACAGTTATTGTGAGCCTCATTCCTCACTGGGAAACACTGGGTAACAGAGAATAAATAGTGCAGTAAACAGGCTGTTTGAGCTCAGGGATTGCTATAAAAGTCACATTTTAAAAAGTCTGTTAGCAATATGCTGATGTCCCTTTTTCCTATGTGATAGTAAAATGTCTGCAGAGCTCTGGCCTGCAGCCATAAAAAGGAGTATTAAATTTAGTGTATGGGATGGATATGTATTGTGGGGAGCTAAAGTTGTAGTTCTAATACAAGGCCTAGAGTTAGTCCTAAATGAACTGCATCAGACCCATACATGGATCACATAAATTAAAGGACTAGTCTAAAGTTACTTGTGGTGGTCCAAAATGGACATGGACTTTGAACGTAAGACACAAACATGTGTGGCGTATCAAGAAAGCTGCAAATCTCTAGCAAGGGCTCCAATTTATCTTTGGGAAGGGCAAGATAAATCTTGGAGGAGATTGCATCTTGATTATGTTGGTCCATTTTTAGGGAATATGTTTTTGGTGCTAGTCAATGCACATTCCAAATACCCAATGAATACTTCCACCTCTGACACTACTATTGAAAAATTGAATACTACTTTTAGCATCCAAGGCCGACCTGAAATATGGAAAGGGGTGTTCATTTATGAGTGCTGAATTTGAAAATGCATGAAATCAACAGGTATTTTGTATTGACATCTGCTCCATACTGTATATCAAATAGGCAGCCTCTCAGTGTGAGAGATGTCCCATGGGACAGAACTCATAGTAATCACAGCCTGAGAAACTTTTATTTTATCACCATAACATCCTCAGAGGGAAGTTTGGTCAAAATTGGGTCTAGCAGTTTCCATGCATTTTCCAATGAGTTAGCCTTGGATGTAGATGATTATTTCAGGGAAGCCTCCTGAATCCCCTGATTCTGAGGGAATAGCTACTTCTTGATCAATATCAGGGATTACATTAGTCATTGACTGTAAAAGAGGTACATATAGACTGCTGAGGGGCAGTCTTTTGATCAGGAGCAGCACAATTTCAGGAGCAGCAGATGTCAGAGCTGCATTCACTGACTGTGTCTCATCTACCTTCTGTACTGCTTAAACAGCATCTACAGATTTCCCACAGTGAACTTATGCTGTAATCGCCATATTACCTGCAGTAACCAAGTCATGTTCTGTCACACCAGCAGCTTTGGTAAACATCTGCTCTGGACCTTCTATCTGGGTCTATTCAGTCATCATCTTTGAATGTGCAGAAACAGTAGTTGGTGAGCCAATGATACACTCCGTCATTGGTAAAACAGAAATCTTTGACGTGGCAGCTTTAACTAGCATTGGAGAGCCGGGTATCACAGTCTGCTGAATCTCTTGTCTGTCTTACACTTTTGGGGAGATGCAGTCTCATGGTTGCTGGAGCTACTGATGGCTCTGCTGTGGGAAGAGACCTTGAAGCAATTCTGACATCCCACTTGGGGTCTGGAACCCACTTGCCACTCTTGTCCTGCATCCACTCTGCACCTCTCAATGCCTTCTCTGGTGCCCACTCTGATATTTAGGAAGATTGCCCAAGTATGTTGAAAACATTAATCATTCTGCTTCTAGCTGTTAAACGTCTGTCTCTTTCTGCTTTCTGTTAGCACTGGGCTTTGTCAAGTGCAGCTGGTTGTCAATTTGGGATGCAGTTGAATCAGTATTGCATCAATGTTTACTAAAGTCAGTTTGCTTTGTAAAATGTTCCCTAGATTGTGTATGTGTCTGTCTACTTTTTAAAGAAGCTGGGAGGGACAGGAATGAATCCTCAGGATCACGGGAACAGCAGCATGGAAGGTGGGAGCTGGACATCATTGTCCACCTAGGGACAAATGACCTGGCTTGGAAAGGGATCAGATCAGTTCAGTAGGAGTTTGTGGAGTCAGGAAGGGGCCTTAAGACAAGTAGCATGCATGGTAACCTTCTTGAAGGTGCTGCCTGTCTATGGCAGGGGTGAGGCTATGGTACTCCACACCATAGGATTTAATGAATGGTTGAAAAACTGGTGCCAAGCTCAGGGTTTTGGCTTCATTGGAGATTGGAGTTTCACCTGGAGGAATACAGACCTATACTGGTGCGATGGTCTGCATCTGTCCATGAGGGGAACCGGGATCCTAGGTGATTAGTTTAAATGCTTCATTGGCAAGCATTTAAACTTGACTAGGGGTGAGGCACCAAAAAGAAGCAGGGAAATCCCAGCCCCCACCCCACAAAACAGGGTAGTTAGCAAGGTAAACACCATGGTAAAGAAGTTGATAGAGAACAGGGCAGGGGCAAACAGAGAAAAAGGCAAAGGCAGTAATGACAAGGAGGGGGCTAAAAGGGGTAAGGCCATCAAAAAATGGAGGGCAATTGAGTACCAATGCCCATAGTCTGGGTAACAAGCTCCCTGAACTAGTGGCCTTGATGGAAAAGGGATGCCTGGATATTATGGCAGTCACAGAAACATGGTACACAGAGAGCCATGACTGGGATGTCAGCACACCAGAGTACACAATCTACAGGAGGGACAGGGAGGGTAAAAGAGGAGGAGGAGGAGGAGCTCTCTACGTAAAGGAAGAGATCAAAGCAATGGAACTAAAGGGTAAACAGGGAAGAGAGGAGGCACTGTGGGTCACCCTGGAGACAGGAAATGGCACCACAATCCGCACAGGGGGTACATGAGTGTAGAGGAAATGGACAAGGAAATGATAGAAGGCATCCTTAGAATGGCAGAAAAAGGGAGACATTGTTGATGGGGGACTTGAATATGCCAGATGTTTATTTATTTAGTTTTTGTTGACCGGGTAAGTGTACTAGGCAAATCCTGCCTATTTTCAGGCACGACCCAGGAGAGGGGGATACAGATGAATGCCAACTGACCTTGAACCAGATGAAACTGTTGGTGGTATTTTTAGTGAATGAGGGAAATTTGGCCAGGACACTGGGGAAATTCCCCTACTCTCGGCCTGTAGGGGGAACCTCTGGCCTGTGAGTTTGCCATTTCGAGCTGAGATGGAGAAGGGAGTGGATGTCTTGCTGGCTGCGGGGCCAGCTGCTGAGTGACGGCCCGATGTTCTGGATTCAGAGATTTTTTTTGATGCTCCCAGTATGGATGTTGAGACAGCGACTCATGTACTTGCTATGGATAAAGAAGTGGGCTTGGATTTACAAAAGGATGATAATGAGGTTAAAACACTGAAAAATGTGCTTGCTTGTGATTTACCTGCCTTACAACAACAGCTACGTGAAGAAGAAGCTCGTTTTCAGTCTCGTTAAATGGAACTATGAGCAGCTATTGCAGCTGCTGATCAACATCCTGTGTGTGAGCAGCCTGTGGCAGAGGCTCCGCAAAACGCTGCTCTAGCCGCTGATGAAATGCCCTCCTTGCAGATTCCTCAACAGCAGATGACAGCTGTTCTGAACGAGAGGAAATCAACGAGTCATGAAGCTGCTAATAGTTCTTGCGCTTCCACTGCTGGTACAGGGCAAATGCCCTTGTTTGTTTTCAAAGTAAATCTTTTTCAAGATTCCACGGGACGGTCAGTAGGTCCCTCGACCTCAGGAACCATTTATAAAGGGGATACGGAGGTTCCCTCCCTTCATAGGCAGGAGGGCCTGACGGAAACTGAGAAATGGTCTGTTGAGACGGCTTTACAGAAGGCTTGGTGGGAGAAATATAGAACTGGTACTTGGGTGTCAGGTCCTTCTCCAATTGCAGTGTCTCCTAGCAAAAACACGGCAGCAACTCTAGATTGTTCCTCCATAGGTACTGAAGATTGGGGAACTGTGATGGATCTTGTTTCACCTTTACAGGTGCCTGCCGGCCTAGAACTTACCCAGAACCTGGTGCTATCTTCATTGCAAGCCAGTATTGTTAAACAGGATGGGACTATTCCTTCAGTAAAACCTGCTGAACAACTCTCTCAATGACAATCTCAGCCTGTTAAAACTTTTACATCTTTATTTAGAGCACCTGTTTTTCCTGCTAAGCGACATAATGGCATTAGGTTATTGTATAAGGGGAGATTAGATGTTTTTCCTGACCATAAACATGTTGCAAGGGATTTGCTTATGGGTTCTGTTTTTTACTCCGCCTGAAATTTACGACTTAATACATGTTTCAGGAGAACCAGTGTTCGATGTTAGTTTTAAGCAGGGCAGTGGGTTACAAACATTCTGGTCCCAATATTTGCTGCTAAAAACTTCTGCTTTATGGGTTCCTTTTGAGGTTGTGCCTTTGACTAAACCAGCACACCGTATGATAACAGTTCTTTTTAGAAATGAGGGGGTGCGTGTTTCTGATCTTTTGTTTTGGCTTAAGCAGAGATGTACAGTAAAAGGTAATCCTGGGCCCTTTTTTGATGAAGATTATATCTGGAATGGGGGGTAGAAGGTGCAGGTGGTTTTGAATACATCTGATTCTGGCTTAATCTACCTGCCGAATAGTTTTTTTCTGGGGAAAGATAGAGGGGTTTTGTTTTACGCAGGTCAGCCCAAAGCCTGTTATCAATGTGGTGCTACGGGTCACCTTAGCAGTACAGTATGTGTGACTGCCTTAAATGTAACACTTGTAATGAATTGGGCCACAGTGCTGCAATTTGTCGAAATGATCAGGTGTGTAACCTATGCGAGACAAAGGGTCATACTTATCATTCCTGTCCCTCAGCCACTCATAATCAGGATGAGCAAGCTGACAGGGATGAACAGCAGGTATCTATTGCTTTGGCTCATGGGCTCAGGCCCAGCAGTTGGCCCCTAGACCTTGGGATAGGCCCCTGGACCTACCTGAGCCTATTCCTACCACTTCTGGTATGATAGCACAACCTTCTGAGATGCCTCCCCCTCGATCTAGTGCTACGAATGATATTCCTATGGTTATTCAACAGGAGGTTTCTTTTCCTGAGATAGTTGTACCCCTTGTTTCTGAGGTGGGATTATCTCTCCCTGTATCTTCCACTGTGGTTTCTCAAGCTCCCGTACTACCCCAAATTAAGACTTCCAGGCGAAGGCAGCACTGGATGCAACCTGCTGCTAAAATGCCTAAGATTTCTGACATCCAGGCTAAAAACAGATTTTCTGCCTTGCCCATTGATGGAGAGCTCTCAGGGAATGGCTCTGAAGGGTCCTCTGTTTTTTCTACTATTTTGGATCATGGTTCTGAATAAGAAGAACCTCCCTCTGACGTGGCCTCCCTTCCCTCTGGTAAGCACACTGGGAAAACCAAACATAGTCAGACTACTAGGGTCTCCTCTAAGAAGCCCCCTTGAAATATAGTTATGCCCTAGGTTGTTTTTCTCTCCTTTTTTATGTGATACTAATGCCTTCCTTATCTATTTACTCTATCAATGTGAATAGTATTAAAAGTATTTGGAAAAAAACAGGCTGTTTTCTCACATCTAAGATCTCTTGCTGCTGGGATTATTTTTTTACAGGACACCAGGTTGCATGCTGTTCCGGAATTAAAACAAGCCATACATTTCTGGCATTCGGGACCTTCTTTTTGGTCCTTGGGGGAAGAAATGTGCTCTGGGTTAGCCATTCTTTTTCACAATATAGATGTACATCTGAATAAATTAATTGACCTTATTCTTGGTCGGGCTTTGATCTTAGATGTTAGGATATCAAATATTCTGTTCCCGGTTTATTAATATATATGCGGGTCAAACAAAGGTGGCACGTATTGAATTATTTCAGACCATTCAGCCTTATTTGTACTCTGCTCATCATATTGTGTTTGGGGGTGACTTTAATTGTGGACTTAACCTAAGGGATAGGGGATGGCGAACTGTAAATACGAAAGTATTTTGTGATATGACCTATTTATCTACCATGATTAAGAATGTGAATCTAAGGGATGCCTACTTTGAAACAGTGGGGACAGCAGATCCTACTTTTTTCAGATCTACTCTTGCTACTAGGATTGATTATTTTTTTTATTTCTCCTTTTGTACAAATTGCAATGGCACGGACCCTTCTGGTGGAATTCTCTGATCATAGAATTTTATTTATATTATTAGATAACTCTGGTGCTCCCTCTTTTGGACTGGGTTACTGGAAATTAAATTCATTATTATTAGCTAAAACTATTGTTCAACAAGATTTGGTGTATTTTATCCAAGCTAGAAAATCTGTTTTTGATGTGTATGATGACCCGGGTATTTGGTGGGAAGACACGGTGAGGGATTTGACCAATTTTTTAAAATCCTATGGAAAGTTAATTCGGGATGAGGATTATAGGGTTTATCTCAATAATAGGTTACATCTTCAAAAACTTTTATCTGTTGCTCCTACCGTACAACATGATTTGTCTGTGCAAATTCAACATATTAAGCAACAAATGGTACAATATAATTTAGTACAGGAACAACATCTGCTATTTCAGCAATTATATGGTACACAGGGGAGAAAAGGTTACATTTACCCATATGAGGGGTACACCGCTAGGAATTCAAACAGGAATATGGATGGTTTATTTGATGATCAAGGTAATGTCTGTACAAATCCTAGGCAGATGCTTAATATTGTTTCACATCATACATCTCTAAATTTTATTCCACCTTCTATTGGTCCTGACACTATAGTTTTTTTTCTTGAGTCAGTCCCTGCTGTTCAACTTACAGATCAGTTATTAAAACCTCTGACAGCGGCTATTCAGCCTCTTGAAGTGGCCAAAGCTGTTAGGGCCTTAGGGACTAATAAAGCCCCTGGTGGCGATGGTTTGACTAGTGAATTGTATAAATTCATTGGTCCATACATTTGGGTGGAATTGATGGCTGTTTTTATGGTAATTCTTGCCTCTGGTTCCCCTTCCTTATGTATGACTGGAGGGATTTTGATTCACCTTTTTAAACAGAAAGGTGATAGACGGGTACATAAATAATTGGAGACTGATCTCCTTGCTTAATACTGACGTTAAGATTTTAGCTAAAATTCTAAATAATCATCTCCTATTGGTAGCAGCTCACATTTTATCCCCTACTCAGGCTTGTTCTTTACCTGGTAAGAATATTTTGGAACATTTAATTTTGTTACAGGAGCTCTTTGAGCATAGTTTTCAGTCTAGAGCGGATGGTTTGGTGCTCTCTCTGGATCAAAAACAAGCTTTCGATTCTAATAGTCATATTTTTTTATGGGCAGTTTTACAGTGATATGGTTTGCCATTGCAATTTGTAAAATGGGTTAGATGCCTTTATAATACAGCAACAGTTACTCCTCTGATTAAGAGCCGGAAGGGGCCCATATTACCTGTAAGGCAGGAGGTACATCAGGGGTGTCCCCTTAGCCCTTTGTTATATGCTTTCTGCCTTGATCCTTTACTTAAACTTCTTAATACTTCAGTATTTTTAAATCCTATAACTGTGGTTTCCACTCCTTTACCGTTTAAAGTCTTAGCTTACACTGATGATCTTTGTATTCTAGTAAAAGAAAAAGTTTCTGTTCAGTGTGCTCTTGACATCTGTACAACCTATAATTTACACTCTGGTACTAGTTTAAATTTAGATAAATGTATAGGTACGCAGTTTGGCTCTGTTTTTTACCTGACTTAGTAATTTCTGGTATTAGTTTTTCAGCTACCCATTTGACCATTTTGGGAATTATTTATGGTCCAGGGGATATGTGTGTCCAAAATTGGGAGCCATGCATTAATTGAGGGAAATTGTTAGTTGCAAATTGGAATAAGCTGAAATTTAGTAAACGAAAACAAATATATTTGATCAAAACCTTTCTTATTCTGGTATTTCTTTATATTAGTTACATTTTTTCTCCCCCTAGTCAATTAAATGCAACTGTTTATAGTCTTTTTTTAGGCAGTATGGGATAGCTGGCTGAATCCGTTAAAAAGGAATATTTTATATTTACCAATTCATCAGGGGGGTTTGGGTATGGAAAACCCGATTGTATTTTTTTATTCTATTTTCCTTTATGCAAATTTCCATCCTTTATTAATTTTTTTTGATAATTCTTGGGCATCTGTAGTTGAGTTAAATTGTGGTTTATGGTTGAGGCAATGGGTTTGGGGGGAATTAGGGGTTTTAAGTAGATCGTTGAATATTCCATCTTATACTAGGGAAACTTTTGTATATATTTAACGCTGGAAGCTTACTAGTCATTTATTGATATCACAGCAATGAAAAAGGTTGTATATTTGGGTTATACAGACTCATTTTACTGAAGTGAAAACTTTTCCTTGTTGTCCCTCCTCTTATAGAGGGGCAATTTTGAGTTTATTAAATACGCCTAGGATTCCGGATAAATTTCTGGATCTTCATTGGCTGAGTTGTCATGACAGGATTAATATTAAGGCAAATCAAAAGCATAAACAATTGGCTGAATGTCTATGGGTAAGGCCAGGGTGTATTCAGCAGTTAGAAACCACACACCACCTTTTTTGACCTGTGTATATATTATGCCTTTTTGGTCTTTTTTAGCGACTGTTTGGAATGCCCCATGGTTCCAATCTATTACAATGGAGGCTTTGATGTGGGGTAATTATATTGGGGTTAATAACTGGCACAGGGAAACTCTGCATAGACTTGTGTTAATTATTAAATGGCATATTTGGAATAGTAGATGCCTATTTTAATTACAGCAGAATTTTGTCTCGCATGATGAACTTCTTGGCAAAATCACTAAAGATTTGAAATCTCAATATGGGGAGGATTCTAGGATTTCGCATTCCAGAATGTTGTGGGCTGTGTGAAGGAACATGCATTGGATAATGGATTTGTATGTACCTGTTACTTGAAGGACTACGTGTTCTTAGATTTTTTGCTTATGTTTATATTTGTCCTGCTTTGGTTTTTTTCCCTTGTTAATTGTGTTATCTTTTCTTTTGGCTTTTGTATTATTTTCTTAAGTTTCTTTTGTTTATTTTGTATGATTTCTTCTTTCCAATAAACTCCCCTACTTTTTTCGATAAGTGTCATGAGATCTTTAACATGCACCGGAACTACCACCAATCCAGGCAGATGGAACCTTGGTTTAATGTCTCATCTGAAAGACGGCACCTCAGAAGTGCAGTACACCTCTCATGCTGCACTACAGTGTCAGTACTGGGATATTAACCCAAGTGCCAGATGTGGGAACTGAACCCATGACCCTCTGATCTCCCAGCCTCAGAGGTGAGTGTGCTACCTACTGGGCCACTGACACTGTACTGTATGTACACTGAAGCACCTTTGCTGTGGCCACATTCAAGAGCAGGGTCATTCTCAATGCCCTACAGGGGGCATGCCTCAGACAGCTAGTGTTGTAACCCACCCGGGAGGGAGCAATCTTAGACCTGGTATTCTCAAATGGGGATGGAAAGCAGATCTCAGATTTATAAGTGGGTAGCCATCTGGAAACAAGTGACCACAAAATAGTGTGGTTCACAATAAACACAGCCATAGAGTCAAGCCATACAAAAACAAGAGTATTGGACTTTAGGAAGGCTGACTTTATTAAAATGGGATAGTACCTCAGAAATGCACTAGCAAATGGGCAAGAAGAAGAGGTGGAGGAACAATGGGGAAAAATCAAAACTGCCTTCACAGAGGCAGGAAGCCTTTGTGTGAAGCAAATAAAACTAAACAAAGAAAAAAAACACTATGGTTCTCAAAAGAGGTGGCTGGTAAGGTTAAGGAGAAAAATATAGCATTTAGGAAGTATAGGGAAACACAAAGAGAGCAGGATAGAGAACTGTACCAGTTAAAGCAGAAGAAAGTGGGGAAGGCAGTCAGAATAGCAAAGGCCCAAACCGAGGAAAATATAGCCAACTCAGTTAACAAGAGGGATAAAACCTTTTATAGGTACATTAGGGAGTGAAAGAAGACCAAGGGAAGGATAATGAGGCTTAATAAAGGTGTTGGGGGTGGGCAGAGGGTGACAGTGGAAAAGCAGGGATGCTGAATGAATACTTTGCTCAGTAATCACAAAAGAAGAGGAGAGGGAGGTACCTAAACCAAACAATAGAAGCACTCTGGATAGGGGGAGTCGATATCAGCTGATTCACAGAAGAAAGGGTCCTGAGAGAACTCCTAAAACTGAAGGTGGAATTCTAAAAGAACTAAGGGGGAGAACTAGTGACACCACTGACTACCCTTTTTATCAAATCATGAGAGGGTGGTGTGGTACCTGAGGACTGGAGGAGGGCAGATGTGGTTTCCCTTCACAAAAGTGGGAGCAAGGCAGAGACAGGAAACTACTGACCTGTTAGGGTGACCTCAGTGGTAGGGAAAATGATAGAATCACTTCTGAAAGAAAGAACTGTTGAGTACCTAGAGGCCAGCAGGGCACAGGACACAAGGCAGCATGGATTCACAGTGAGAAGGTCAAGTCAGATGAATATAATAGATTTCTTTGTCTGGGCGGCCAAAGTAGTAAACCAGGAAGGGGCTGTGGACATGGACTACCTAAACTTTAGCAAGGTATTTGACACAGTCCCACATAAAACATTAATAAACAAGTTAGCCAGCCTGGGAGTGGGCCCAGGGTGGTAACCTGGGTAAAAAATTTACTGGACAACAGGGCTCAAAGGGTAATAGTAAATGGAGTCCACTCCAAAGAAAGGGGGGTTACTAGTGGGGTACCACAGGGTTGAGTACTGGGACCAGCCCTCTTTAATGTCTTTATAAGTGACATTGCAGAGGGACTGGAAGGAAAAGTATGTCTCTTTGTAGAGTACATAAAGATGTGCAACAGGGTTGATACACAAGGGGGGTGGAAAGGATGAGATGGGACTTGGCAAGGTTGAAGGAATGATCAATAGTATGGCAGCTTAGATTCAGTGCAAAAATGTGCAAAGTAATGCACCAGGGAAACAAAAATCCAGGGGAAGAGTACACAATGGGGGGGGGGGAGTACTAACAACAACAAAAGTGGAAAGCTACCTGGGAGTAGTCATATCAGATGACCTAAAGGTTGGCAAGCAATATGAGAAGGCAGTAAAGAGGGCTGGGGCAATACTGGGATGCACAGGGAGAGGCATCACCAGTTGAAAACAGGAAGTTGTTATCCTGCTGTACAAACAGTTGGTGAGATCCCATCTGGAGTACTGCGTGCAGTTCTGGAGACCCCATATCTGAAAGGACGTAGGATGGAGACGATCCAGAAGAGGGCAATTAAAATGGTGTAGAGTCTGCACCAGAAGCTATATGAAGAATGACTAAAGGAGCTTAATATGCATACCCTCAAGGAAAGGAGGGAGAGGGGGGACATGATAGAACCTTTCAAATACATCAAGAGAATCAGCAAAGTCCAAGAGGGTAGCATCTTTCATAAAAAGAGATGTGCAAGAACAAGGGAGCACACTTTGAAGATAGAGGGGAGATGGTTCAGGGGCAGCATGAGAAAGTATTTTTTCTTGGAGAAGGTGATAAACACATGGAATGGCCTTCCTGAGTGAGTCATGAGGTCAAAAACAGTGGGGGAATTCAAGAATACATGGGACAGACATAAGGCAATTCTAGAGGTGGGTAGGAAGAAGTGGGCTGTTTGTTAACTAGGATCTGCAGCTTATCCAGTAAGTAAGGAAATGAGCACACTAGGTGAGCCAAGCGGCCCTTATCTGCCATCAAAGTCTATGTCTATGTTTTACTGCGCCTCTTATTGTCCTCTGCAAGCATTCTGAGCAGGTGTATTTTCCTTCTTGTATTTCTGCTTCCCTTTTTGCTCTGTGTCCAAAAGTATATAATTTTCACCTGTCACTTTCATCTCCGCCAAATCAGTATCTTCCATAGTACCAGAATCATTTGCTACAGAGGTGACCACAGCTATGTCCACTGGAGTAAATCAGGCTGAAGATAAGGACCTAACTGCAGATTGCTGTAGCACACCATCCTCATCCAACTCATCACGGTCCACCATTTTGGTTTCAGGTCCAGAAGGAGGGTGTTTGCCACAATGTCAAAAGCTTTAGAAAGGTCAACAAATATGGCTGTGGTGATCAATCCCTGACCCATCCCTGAGATGATGGAATCAGTGAGCTGGAGGACAGAGGTGAAAGCGGAGTGGAATTTCCTGAAACTGGACTAGAAAGAGGTGAAGAAGGAGGAGGAGGAGGGGTCAAAGAAAGAAGAGAGCTGAGAAAATATAGTGTTCCTTCAACTTAACCAGGGTGGGAAGGAGAGAGATAGGACAGAAGTTACTAGGAGATAAATGATCACCAGCATAAGGAGATGTATGTATGATCTTATATAAGAAATGTACTTTGGGAAATGGCAAACACTTTCGTGATTTCTCTGCACTTCTGCTCTAGGTCCACTTGAGCTTGATATTAGAAGAATGTGCAGGTGCTTGGGCCTTTAAATAGTCATGCAAACACATTTCTTGGCTTTTTAAACTTTTTATTTCATTCACCCCAACGTTTTACCTTATGTTTGCAGGCTTTTTCAAGGGGAATAGATTTGCACTTCTAAAGAGAATAAATAATCTTATACTTAAAAATTACATAATATATCAATTTCATTAAACTCTTTGCAGCTAATAATACCATAATGCTGCTGAATCCTGCTTCCTGCAGATTATATCCATATAATTTTTCTTTCATGTTTTAAATGCTATGAAAGCATAACACATATATATAGTCTTATTAGTATACTTGTTCAAATTTAACATACTGACATAAATGACCTTTTACTCAATATTACAATATTAATGGAACATCCAAAGTGTTTCTCTCCTCTTCAATCAGTTCCCATGCTGTGCTTATTTATACAGGCTGCATACATTTTTTTAAATAAAACCTTTAACTAGTATTAAATGAACCCTGATGGTTTCACTTCTTTTGCAAACAATTTTAATATTAGCCTTCTTTAAGGTAAGTGGAATACTTTTGTTCATGTTATTTGTTTATATGTGTTTAAGAATGACTTCTCATTACCTCACAGGTCAATGGTCATGCTTCTTATTGGTTTCTCTCTGTTTCAGCAACATAGCTGTAACACGTCTTTATCTGTTTTAAAAAGAGACTCCATGAAGTATTTTTGTATGAGACACTCCTAAACTACTGCTCAAAAGCTTATCTGTTATTTTGAAATATAAAAAACTTAGTATGCTCTTACCAAAAGCATGGTTCCTGCATGGTATCTGCTGCCTGTGAGAATGCCCGCATGGATCCACTTCTTTCTTGAGTTTGCACTTGCTCCTGACATCAGATGTGAAGTGAACATGAATGTACCCATGCTTGGTTGCTATACAACTGACAATGCAGCACAGTGATGTAGGGCACAATGCAGGCGCTTAAAGTGCAGGCTCTATTAACACAGAGAAACACTGTTGTATGACTGCATTGCGATTTGTTGTTACTTTGTATACAAAAATGCTAAACACTGTACTTAAGCCATGAATGAATTACACTTGCCTGTTTTATACTTTTTTTTTATAAACAAATTCAAGTATACATAAGAGAAATGGGGGGTAGGGATGAGAGGGATTGCTAGTGGATCCTAAAAGCACCTACCTGGTATGTGTCAGCCTGCACCCCCAAACAGGCACACACCACATGCTATTCACTATACCTGTCAGCCCTCCCATGGTCTCTCCCCACATGTGTGCAGGAGCACAGTGGAGACATGGGTTGGGATGTGGGCAGTGCAGAGGACATTGGTGCTCATCCAGTAAGAGGCCTTTCCTGCCAGTGGACTGAATCTTCTGCTCTGTGTGGAGCAGGGTATTTTTGGTACCAGTGTACTGCGGTACCCTAAGGGGTCAATGCACTATGGGATGGCACCATCCAGTAGTCCTGTCCGTTGTTGTATATTAGAAGGGTTGAAGGTTATATAGCAGATAGGGGCAGCTACACAACTTGCTGGGCCATCATCTGTAAATTGGGGTGTGTGTGTAGAAGCTATGGCAGGGTACCTTCAGGTATAGCCTGTACCCCTCCTCAACCAGCACTATGCATCACCATACATGGCGTCTAGTCAAGCCCCAACCTCAGGTACTCCCCCTGCTCACTTGCATGCAGTGCTACTCATTAGGGCTGTGCGAATACCTTTTCCAGAATATTCGGCCAAATATTCGGTATTCGGGTCCCAGGTATTCGGTATTCGTTATTCGGTCAGAAAAGGTGTTATTTTAAGGAAACTTTAAAAAAGCACTTTAAAAACACCATTAATCACCCATTAAACCTGGTGTAGCATATACGCCTCAGTGAGACTTCAACCACCAACGCAGACCTCTCATTAATACAACACAAGCTACGTGCGGCACACTTGATCCACCACACCACACATATAGCACTCTGAAAACGATATTAAGCATTGCATTGGGTCAGTACTGGAGGGTGTTCATGGATACAGACACATTAGCCCATGACATGGGCATCGGCGATTGAGTGCTTGCAATAACGGCAACTCAGTCCTGGTGCATGTCGAAGGGGCTACTGCTGAGGAAGGGTGACCGGATGGGGGAGGTGGGTGCATATAGCAATGGGACATCACTATATGTGTATGTGTGCAGGGGGGTGGGGTCCAGCATGATGGAAGGGAGAGAGGGTTGGCCTGGTGTGGTTGGTGTGGGGCTGCCAAGCTGGCCCCATAGCGTGGTTGGTGGTTGTCAGCCTAAAGGTGCAAGGGTTCCAGGTTCAGGTCCGGGCACGCCTACGTTTTTGTGTGCCTGGCCCCCAATTTTTATTTCTCCAGATGTTGCACCCCCCCGACATGCACCCCCGTGGAGTTAAGAATTCTTTAGTAGGGGGGGGTGTGGGACAATGCAAGGGGCACAGCCCACTACATGAACAATCAAAATTTAAGTCCCTGGCACTGTTTTCCTGTGCGTTGGGTGTGTACATCACTGAAATAGATTTTTGGTGATATATACTTGCCCTGCCACCAACCGCGATTGCGCTTTCATAGTTATCACATAAATCCACAGACACGGGGTAGACGGTGCTTTGGCCATGGGCATAAGAATAGTGGTAACAGTGGCTGCCATAGTGGTTAGAGTTGAAAGGGTGGCTGCTGCATGAATGGGACTGGTGGTGGTGGTGGGTAGCACACTGACTGTAGAAGTAGCAGCCATAGTGATAGCAGTGGGAACACTGGTGGTGGTGTCGGCTGCTTCCTGCACAAAGCATGTATGCACTAATGCCCTCCTACTACTGCACAAAAAGATGTGACAGTGAATGTATAGATGGAACAGGTGGTGACACCAGTAGTAGTAATAGTTCTTCCGGTGGTATTAGTAGTAGTAGTACTATTCCCAATGCTACAAGAACTAAAAGGCGTGCTTGGGGAGAAAAATATTTGAGACCATCTAATAAAGAGACACCTGTCTGTCATTGTCTATGTAGTGTATCTCACCACCTTCTCTGGAATTGTATTATGTATCAATAGTATACAGTGAAGCAAGACAAGATGCAATTCAATACTTTGCAGTAAATGCTGTCACAAAATATTGGATGACTAGAGATTAACTGCCATTGAATTACACTGCTCCTTGCAGCATACTGCAGCACTTTGCAATAATTTGGCAGGCATGGAAAATAATTGAGACTGGTGATGCCACACTGGTAACTGGAATATTTCAGGCATGTGAAATACTTGGGACTGTTGATGCCACACTGGTAACCGGAATATTTCAGGCATGTGAAATACTTGGGACTGTTGATGCCACACTGGTAACTGGAATATTTCAGGCATGGGAAATACTTGAGATGGGTGATGCCATACTGGTAACTGGAATATTTTAGCCATGTGAAATACTAGAGACTGGAGATACCATACTGGTAACTGGAATATTTCAGGCATTTGAAATACTTGAGAATGGTGATGCCATAGAGGTAACCAGAACATTTCAATCATGTGAAATACTTGAGGCATGTGATGATATACTGGTAACTGGAGTATTTCAGTCATGTGAAATACTTGAGACAAGTGATACCTTACTCATAACCGTAATAGTTTAGTCAAGTGAAATACTTGAGACAAGTGATACCATACTCGTAACCATAATATTTCAGTCATGTGAAATACTTGAGACTGGAGATACCACATAGTTAACTGCCATATTTCAGGCATGGGAAATACTGATACTGGAGATGCCACACTAACTGCCAGATTTTATGCACTCGAAATACTTGAGACTGGTGATGCCACACTTGTAACTGCCATATTTCAGGCATGGGAAACACTGAGACTGGTGATGCCACACTTGTAACTGCCATATTTCAGGCATGGGAAACACTGAGACTGGAGATGACACTCTATTAACTGCCATATTTTATGCACGTGAAATACTTGAGATTGGTGATGCCACACTGGTTACTGGCACCTGGAAAGCTGTTAAAGGGATTGATGGAACATGGGCACGAGCAACACATGGGATGAGAGATGTACCAACACCAGTTGAGGATGTTGTATTGGGAACAGCAATCAATAGGTGGGTGGCAGTTTTAGGCACTGGGAACTGCAGGGCATGTTTGTTCAAAAGAATACACCATGACAGTGGAAGTAATAAAGGAAAAGAGTGCTGGTCACAGATTTGTGTTAGTATGACTTTGAATATGAATGTTAACATGTGCTTATTTGCTAACAGAACAATGATGGTTAACACAGAATGGCTTGTGTATGGGTCAAGGCTACAACACACAAATGTTGTATCCAGTACAAGACAATTATTTAATGCAATTGTTAGGGGTCATATATGTACCCAAGGTGAGGTAGATTTATTTTTATAAACAAAAGTTGTTCCACATGTGCTGGGTGAAGTGAGGATCTGTGAGGTTCCACCACATCCCTAGCAGTGCTAGAATATCTGCTCAGATGGTACGCCAGGGGGGCAACAGATATATTTAAGGGCCAACTGTGCTAAGTGCGGAGATGCTTTCATCCTTTTGATCCAGTACTCCACTGGATTTATGGAGAATGACTCCAGAGGCTCATTGAAATAACTGTTCAGCAGATTGGGTGCTGACTGTGGCTGCTGTTCTGTTTTCTTCCGCTGCTCAGCCTGTAGTGATGAGCTGAGTTCAGCCCAACAGTCACCCTCCTTCTCAAGGTTTTCCATACTGCTTTCAGTTTGTGATTCTGAGATTGGCTCATCAACAGGGTTACCTGCTGGTTTCATTGACCCAAGGATGCAGAAACTAAGTTCTGAGCACATCTGCTTCTGAATGTCTGTAACCCTGTGAGTAGGCATTATAAGATGTAGTACCTCACACTTGAAACATGGATCCTACATAGTGGCAAATAAGTGCTTTTTATTGGAACAGAGGTCAGAAAGTCTAACTTCTAGTTCTGTGGAGAGGTTTTCCACAAGGGATATCACTGTTCCTGGTGTCTGGTTTAGATCTTTTTTAGCATTTTCACTGAATCTCCTCATGGCTTCTTTCAGGATCTGTACAGCAGGAATTACCTGACTTAGCAGTGCAGAATCAGAGCTAAGGTCATGAGTGCTCATTTCAAATGGGGTTAAAACCTTTACTAAGCCCTCAATCACAGCCCAGTCCTGATGTCTGAGGACTCCGCCTATATCAGTTCCCATGCTCATCCCATGAAGGGCCTGCTTTTGCTCCAGAAGCCTTTGCATCATGTAGTAGGTGGAATTCCACCGGGTCTGTACATCCTGGATGAGATGATGCTGCGGCATTTGAAGATGCTCTTGTAGCTGATGCAGACAGTTTGTGGCTTTCACAGAGTGATGGAAGTGGCTGCATATGCTTCTGGCTACTTTGACTGTGTGATCTGCCTCTGCTGTGTTTGCCAAAGCCTTTGTCACCACCAAATTTAGTGTATGAGCAAAGCAGCGTATCCCATCAAAATTGCCATCTCTAAGTGCTTTTATCATATTTGTGGCATTGTCTGTGACCACAAACCCTACCTGCAAGTTGTTGGCATCAATTAATGGGCTCAACATCTCTTGTAGGAATGACAGTATGTTTATAGCCTGGTGATCCTTTTCCATAACACTGACATTTAGCAAAGCAGACCTGCAGGAAGAGGGGGAAGAGACAGAACCAGCACCAGTACCACCATCACCACCAGCGACTACCACATCTGCAACACACCAGTGTGCTGTCAGTGACATATATGCATGATTTGAATTCATGCTGGTCCACATGTCAGTTGTGCAGTGGAAAACTCCACCAACAGCCTGTGCTAGTAGTCTTGTAACTTCTTTTCTCAAATCATGGTAAATGTTGAGTACTACAGCACGTGAAAATGTGGTCTATGATGGCATATTATACCTAGGGTGCAAATGCTGCAGCAGCCTATGGAAATCTGTGTTTTCCATAATGGAAAATGGCTGCAGATCCAAGGCCATCATCTCACCAATTAAATTGGTGATCTGCTGTGTGGTAGGGTGTGACGCCTGGTATTTGATGCGGGCATGGAAGACTTGCATGGTGGGTGTAGTCAAAGAGGTACCACATCGCATTGATTTTGACTTTGAACCCATGGTGGAGGGTGTTACAATAATAGATGATTGAGCAGAAGAAGGCAGAATGGGTGATGCTCCTGTATGGGAATGCGCTATAAGTGGTGTAGGGGGAGTTGAGGGCACACTGTCTTTCTCAGTAATAGAATCACTAACAATACTTTGTGCATCTACTGGACCAGTACCAGAAGAGGGGGCTGACAGGCACATGTTGTGGAGGGGGAGGAACAGCTGTTGATCATTGAAGTGCACTGGGATGTTTCATTCGGAGATGGTCCATCATTGATGTTGTTGTGAGATTTGAAAGGTTTTTATCACGACTTATAGTACAGTCACACACACAGCATACTGCCTTTGTTGGATCATCTTTTACAACACTAAAGTACAGCCACACCACACTTTTCCTTGCACTGACAATGGAAGTACAGGCCCCAATAGGGTGACCATGAGCATGTTTTGCCCCTTTCCCCTTATCAGACCTGGGTGCAGTGGATGCAGTTGTTCTACCCCTTTCTTTTTCTGCAACAGATGTGGTTGTAAAACTATTTTGTGTATCAGATGGAGCTGAACTTGACACAACTCTTTGAAAGGACAGGGTGGACTATTTGTTTTTTAAGGAGGAGGAGGAGGAAGGTGACCCTGACCGGCCTGCTTGCCATGACAAGAAGTACTGCATTTTTTGGCAGCTTCACATTCACACTTCTCAAACTGATATGCCGCATATTGGGCCTCATTGCCAAATTTGCTTAGGTGGGTATCACTGTCAGATGATGTACTTAGCAAGTCTTGAGGCTCTGGTAAATATTCAGAACCAGATGAATGCCCTTCTTTGGAATCCTCCACATCAGCAAAAGGAAATGTGGTGAGATGAAACTTGCAAGGCTGAGCATCAGTACATTTTGGCAACACAATTGGTGCAGTCATTGTAACAATCTCATAGTCAGTACTAGTCACAGTACCTATGGTCATGGGCACAGTTGGCAAGGTAGTAGCACTGTTGACAGTAGTCCTGGTGCCAGAATTACAATCAGGAGTTACAGTCGAAGAAATTGGCATCATATTACTGCTAGTTGTAATACTGGCAGTAGTAGTCATGGTGACAGCAGAGCACTCAGGACTACTAATGGAAGCAAAGGTTGTGGTGACAGTGGCTGTGCAAGGAGCACAAATAACAGTGCACACTGTTATGGCAGTGGTGGTGTCAACAGTACAAAAAGGATTTGCTCTGGTTGCTGAAATCACGGCACTGGTGGGGGTGGGGAGGAGCACACTGATAGGCGATGTTGCCTCTATGGGGAAGTTGTGTGAATTTATCTTTTTTAATTTTTTATTTAGTTCTTTAACCAGGAGTAGCACACTAAGCTAAAAGCTTTTCTACAGGAGCGACCTGGGAGCACAGGGAAGTTAAGTGACTTGCTCAGGGTCACACGGTATGCAAGTGGAAGCTGTGGGATTCAAACCCAGGTCTGGTCTGCTGGATGTCACCAGATTTGCAGCTCAGAGCCTTAAACCACTGCGCTATACTGCCTCTGGTAGCGGGGGGTGTTCTTGGTCTTGTTCTTATATAACTGGAGATGTCAGATGTAAAGCCCTCCTACTTCTATAAAATGATGGTGCTGCAAATGCAGTACTACTAATAGTAGTGGCAGCAGTTGAAGTTATAGTAGTACTAGTACTACCCCCAATCTTACTGACACCAGAACCTGAAGGCTTATCAGGGGAGAAAACTATTTTAGAGCAGCGAATACGAACAGACCTTCTCTCACCCTGTTCCTCACCACTTACGGCAGGTGGTGAAGATGACTTGCTTGGGCTGGACCATGCACGTTTATGGGATTGATGAGACATGGTCCGTAACTTACTGTGTATATTATTTGTGATTAGTGTATTTGATTATGTTGGTGCTTCTTGCAGAAAACAACAATAGCAACACCGCGTATGTAACAGCAAATAAAGTCAAACTGCTACTAGAAACAGATGGAGTCAGCAAACAACTTCTTACTTATACGGTGTCAGTTGTGCAGTCATACAGTACAGCAATTCAAGCTTTGAAGGTGCACCAAACAACTTACAACACTTAGAACCCAGTGAGTCACGCCTAACACACACAGAAATACTAAAGCAGTTCACAGAAAATTTACATGTAAACCCTCACAGTAGTGCACACACAGGGTGCGAAGACACATAAAAAAGAAAAAAACTCACATGCACTGGAGGCCACTCAGGTGCAGTGATCTGTGGAGGGAGGAGTCACCTGTGGCACTCTACTTACTCAGTTGTACAGGGAACTGAGCCAAGAACCAAACTACAGTCAACAACAACTCAATGGGCCAAGCCTGACCCAGTGAGAAAAAAATAGGCTGCTTTATATATCACAAAAAAAAAAAAAATGCATGCAGACAACTGTGCATGCACTTGCAGGACACAGATTACAAGAACAACAATACAACACACACACACGGATGATGTATGCGCCGTGGTAAGCTGCAACTCAGATAAGAGGGAGTCAGATGACAATCACATCTCACTTATGCAGGGAACCGAGTCCGGCACCTGATTACAGCAAAATACCAATTTGCTTCACAAAAGAAATAGAAAATACCACAGGAGCTGTGTGTGGATTTGGAACAAAAAGCTAAGCAAGCACAGCAGTAGGGATGGGGTAGTCAGCAAAAGCTTGAGCCATTCACTGTTACTGAGCCCATTAACAGTTGCCCACTACATGCAAAAGCCAAACTGGACTTTGTTGACAAAAAAAAATCCCGATAAGAACTAATTGGTTCTTAAGCAAAAAATCAAACCACACTGCTTCAGCTGAGCTGTGAAACTGTAAGCATTGGGGAAGGGGAGTCAGCATGCAGCAGCACACACACAGATCCACTCACACACAGACTCTCCTTTTCCTTGAAACTGAGCCCGGTTTCAAGGATGAAAAACAAAACTGCAGTCAGATACAGTCACAAGGTGATCAAATGTAGAAACTGGATCACACACAAAACATTTTTTAAACAGTTATAAAAGTTACAAGTGGTAAACTAAACAGAGCTAGTTCTCTGAGAAACAACTGTCTCCTCTCATCTACACTCTCAGAGGGAGGAGATCACATGGTGTTCCTGGCTCTGAGCTCCAAAAACAGCCTCTGATTGGCCAGTGAAGCTCTGTGAGATTTTGAAATCTCACCTACCGAATAGTACGTCATGAATAGTAGTCGAACAGTGAACTATTTGGAATGTCCATCTGAATATTCAGTAAGCCTACTATTCGTGGTATTCAGGAAATACTATTCAGACCATGCACAACCCTACTACTCATAGCTAGGTGATTAAGCACAGCTTTGCAACATAGTGCCACCTGCATGCATTTTCTGCTTGTTTCATAGTACATAGGGCCCTATATCGATACTAAATTAATACCAGTTTATTATCATCAAAAGTATTCAACTAGTACTTATTGGTCTCCATTGGTATTATTTTGTACAATTCATAAGAAATCATTTATCTTCAGAAAGTACTGCCTTAGTTTGTGTATTCATGAGGTGAAGACTGTCACAAACACACTCAGCAGGTCAGCCCCTCTGCTCCCGCAGTGCCAACCTCTGAGTGCAGTATTGTTAACAGGTAATAGACAGGGTAACCTTCCTGTCTGCTTGTGGGTCTGAATCACCTTTAATCTCAAGTTCTGGGGGGGATTCAAACTGTGAACCTTATGCTAGCATACCCAAATGTACAGGCTCAGCTAATCTGCTCTTCGGGGGGATGCTAGATATCTTTTGCCTAAGGGCACCTAACCAGGTATCCAAAATGAACCCTTAGGTGAAAGATATCTGGCATCCCCCTGAAGAGCAGATTATGTACAGACACAAGGGTTAAGGGACACAGGGACATCCCTAACATTGATAAAAGGGGATCTGATAGAGCCTGGCCATCTTATACCCAATGAATTTGTAACTGTGCAAGGGTTCACTGGTGAGGAGACCACATTGCCACTCACTAGTGTTCTCCTGGACTGGGGTGAAACAGGGGGGACTGTGTAACAGGTGGCTATAGCCAAAACTTTAGCAATTGACATCATCCTTGGCAACAATCTCAGACAGGAATGGTGTGTGCAGTTACCCATAGCCAAGCAGGAAGGAGAAATTGTAGTTTCCTGGACCCCACAGAAGCCAGTGTGGAAATCCCTGGGAGGCTGATTCCCTAGCCTGTTTCTCCTGATCTGGAGACTAATGAAAAGGGGGTAGAAATTTCCCCAGTAGCAGTTAACCACGCAGCTATGGAGGGTTACTCCGAAGAAGAAGGGGTGACCCATTGTCAGAGTGTTAGGGATGACAGTGATCCTGAGTGCCCTGATGCTAGTGCTAGGGACCCTAGTTTAGAGACTGAAGGGGACCTGTCCCATACCTTGGGAATGTGTAAGGAGATTGCAGCTGCTCAGAAAATTGACCCTAGTCTAGAGAAGCTGAGGGCTTGAGCAGACTCTGACAGAGCACAAGAAGGTGATGGTAAACATAAGGTTTATTGGGAAAATGGACTGATGTATACTCAGGCTGTGCAAATAGAGGGAGGGATGATAGGCAGGCAGCTTGTCATTCCCCATGAGTATCGTGAGCAGTTGCTCAACATTGCACACAATATTCCCTTGTCTGGTCATTTGGGAATTGCTTGCACTATGCAGCGGTTGGCCCAGAATTTCTATTGGCCCAACTTCACCCAGCAGGTGAAGGAGTATTGCAGGTCTTGTCACCAGTGCCAAGAAATAGGGAAGGCAGGTAAGAAAACCCAAGCCACCCTAATTCCATTGCCCATAGTGGAGGAGCCATTCTAGAGGGTGGGAATGGATATTGTGGGGCCTTTAAATAACCCCAGCTCCTCTGGGAAGAGGTTCATCCTGACTGTGGTGGATTATGCCACCTGGTACCCAGAGGCAGTCACCCTATCCTCTCTGAGGACAGACAAAGTGGCAGGTGCCTTACTTGAGATTTTCTACTGTGTTGGGTTTCCGCAGGAGGTTATCACCAATTGAGAGGGTTCCTTCATGTCAGACCTGATGAAATATTTGTGGGAGAAGTGTGAGGTGGTGCAGAGATGCACAACACCTTATCACCCACAAGCCAATGGGCTTGTGGAAAGATTTAATGGTACCCTGAAGTCAATGCTCCAAGTGTTTGTTGAACAGCATGGGAGGGACTGGGAGAAATACCTTCCCTGCCTGTCGTTTGCATAGGGGGTAGTGCCCCAAGAGTCAACAGGATTCTTTCCCTTTGAACTCTTATGTGGACGCTGGTTACGTGGGCCCCTAGACTTGATCTGGGAGAACTAGGAAGGCAAGCACACCACCCAGGGAACTCCCATAGTGGATTACGTCCATAGATTTAGGGAAAGGCTGAAGGAGCTTATGGGGACAGCCCAGAGCAACCTGGCAGCTGACCAACAGAAACAAAAAGTGTGGTACGACCGCAGAGCCAGAACGCGCTTGTACACGGTGGGTCAGGAAGTCATGGTCCTTATTCCAGTCTGGAAAGACATGCTGCTAGCTGAGTGGGCAGGACCGTACAAAGTAGTTAGGAAGGTAAATGACATTAGCTATATTATAGAGTTACCTGACAGAAGACAGACAGAAAGAACGTACCATGTCAACATGATGAAGCTATATGCTAATAGGGCTGACATGGTGTTTGCAGTATGTAGTCCTGGGGAGGGGATGGATGAAGGAGACTCCCTTCTGGACTTGCTGGAATAAAGCAAGTGGGAGTCCTCTGTGGAGGCAGTAAAATTGTCTCCCCAGCTGACTCCAGACAAGATTCAGGAAGTAAGGGAGAGTTTAACAGACTTTGCCCCCCTGTTTAGTGCCAAGCTTAGACTAACCCCCTTAGTGACGCATGATGTGGAGACAGAGACACAGACGCCCATACGGCGAACAGCATATCGGGTGTCAGATACTGTCCAAAAGGACATTAGAAGGGAGGTGGAAGAAATACTGGATTTAGGGGTAATCCAGAGATCCCACAGCCCCTGGTCATCACCCGTAGTCCTTGTGCCCAAACCAGATGTTGCTACTCATTTTTGTGTGGACTATCGTGGACTGAATGCAGTCACAAAGTCAGAGGCCCACCCGATGCCCAGGATGGACGAACACCTGGGCAAGTTGGGAGGGGTGACATACCTTATGACTATTGACCTGACAAAGGGGTATTGGCAGGTAGAGTTAACAGACAGAACTAGGGAGACATTGACTTTCATCACTCCGATAGCTATTTGAATTTAAAGTAATGCTTTTCAGAATGAAGAACGCCCCGGCCATTTCCCAAAGGTTGGTGAACCAGGTGTTAAAGGGTGCTGGGGAGTATGCCATGGCGTACCTGGATGACATTGCCATCTTTAGTGCCAGCTGGGAGGAACACCTGTCCCAACTTAGGGAAGTGCTGCACAGGACACAGATTGCCGGGCTCATTGTCAAAGCTGAGAAGTGCCACGTAGCCATTGCTGAAGTGGCATACCTTGGGCATTGTTGTAGGCTGGGGACAGCTCCGTCCTAACCAAGTAAAAGTAGAGGTGTTCAAGGCATGGCCCAGACCAGAAATGCAGAAGCAGGTCAGGAGTTTCCTAGGGACAGCAGGGTGTTATAGGAAATTTTTACCCAATTACAGTACACTGGCTGCTCCCCTATATGACCTGGTAAAGAAAAGGATGCCTAAGAAAATTACCTGGGAACCAGCCTATGAAAAAGCCTTTATCAGACTGAAGGAGGCACTGTGCAGTGCTCCTGTATTGACAAGTCCTGACTATTGCAGACCCTTTATAGTTCAGACTGATGTCTCAGACCTGGGTATTGGGGCAGTACTAAGTCAGACATCCAGCCAAGGGAAAGATCGCCTGGCAGTGATCACTCAATGATCCACTTTTGTGGAGGACATTCTCGATGGGCTACAGCCTTCTTTTGTCCTTTCTTCCAAGTAGTACCAAGTAGTAGTGTACCTGAGTAAAAGTTACTTCCCAGGGAGCAGGCTTACTCTACTGTGGAAAAAGAGTGTCTTGCCATAGTGTGGGCCTTAAAGAAGTTAGAGCCATACTTATATGGGCAGCATTTTGAGGTACAAACAGACCACAACCTCCTGGTTTGGCTGACCCAAATGGGAAAAACTAATGGTAGACTTAAGATGAAGTCTTGCCTTGCAAGGGTATGACATGACAATCTTACATATGGCTGGAGTTACCAATCAGAACAGCGATGGCCTGTCGCGTCTGTATGAGGAGTGAATGGATTTGGGAAGCTCATCCCATGCAAGGGATCGAGACCCCAAATTCAGTCTATGTAGGGAGGATTGTGATGCTTGGCCAGCTGGTTATGATTGTTCTATGATATTTGTAACATAAAAATGTAGTGTGTGATCATCTCTATAAAACCAGCTGGGCTATGGGTGCTCCAACCCACCAGGTTTTAGTGAAAATAACAGGATATACTGACCTGAAACCAGGAGGTAATTAAAAAACTAGAGAGACTTAATTAAGGGTCTCCTGTTTCTGACTTAATTAGAACTGACCTAGCTACCAGGATATAGGGCTCGTAAACTTTTATGATGTCTTAGAGGAAAAACATGTTCCCTCCATGGTGCTAAAGTTATAAATATCCTTTCATGTGCCTTGGGAACAGGAGCTGCTCAAGATCAGAGAAAATATTAATTTAGGAGTCATATTTGGGAAATGAGGTTTTGCTGATGTCACCTTATTTAATATACCTCCTGTTAGGACAACCTGTTCGTACATTTTTTATATTCTAAAAGGAGGAGCTACATGACATCATGGAAGGTGTGTGTGTGAGAGAGAGAGAGAGAGAGAGAGAGACAGTTTAAACTGAATACTGAGGCTGAACTTAGTGACATTTCTTTTTGGACTCTTAAGAAACTAGATCTCTAACTTAGGCACTTAGAGGTAATACATTAGATAGAAACAATCTAAATGTACTTTGGTAGGAGTTTGTCTGTAGTTTTCCTTGTTTTTGTTTATGTGATTGTATGCTTTGTGATACATTGTTCTGTGTTTTCATTTTTTCATGCTTTTATCATCTTTAAGTAAAGTACCCTTTATATTTAAAAAGACTGACTGGGTGTGTCTTCAAAGTTCTTTTTGTATGTGATGTATACATGGTTAAGTTGACAGCTGTTCTGAAGGGCTTGATGGTGTTGCCAAACTGGGAAAAGGTAAGAATATACCTAAGGTCTTTTATAGAGTTTTAAGGGTTCATTTTGGATACCTGGTTAGGTGCCCCTAGGCGAAATATATCTGCCCCCAAGAGCAGATTATCTGATCCTGTACATTTGGGTATGCTAGCATAAGGTTCACAGTTTTAATCCCCCCCAGCACTTGAGACCAAAGGTGATTCAGACCCACAAGCAGACAGGAGGGTTACCCTGTCTGTTACCTGTTCACAATACTGCACTCAGAGGTTGGCACTGTGGGAGCAGAGGGCCTGACCTGCTGAGTGCGTTTGTATACAATTCAGAAGAAATCATTTATCTGCAGAAAGTACTACCTTAATTTGCATATTCATGAAGGGAAGACTAGCTGATTACTAAATGAATACTGCCCTAATTCTAAGTTAATCTTCAAATATTTATCCCATTTAAATATTTTGTCTTCTGGGCAGACTGCATTAATACTAGTGAATACTATGCCAAAATGAAAAAAAAATATTTCAGTACTAGTGAGGAAGACAAAATGAAGTCAAAAAGTATTCAGCTGTCCCATCGGTGCAGCAGTAGTGCTACCACTTGCAACACTGGTAACCTGAGTTCAGGAACAAGCTTGGGTCATTGGGGGCCAGGCAACGCGAGGAGGATTGAGCGTCCCAGGGGAGCAGCACCTGAACAGTAGACATAGCAGAGTTCCACAGGCTATTCTGATATTTAATCATATATGTCTGGTGGTTTGCAATTCTTAGGGCTGAGTATGCAGAGGCATATGTTCTTTTGCCCATAACATTTAGCCTTCTGTATTCTTTGTCAGGAGGCAAGGTGTTCATGTCCCTAGGGGCCCTAGAGTTGTCAGGAGGAGCCGTGATAATCACAGAATCTGTTTTAGGCTGGGATGCATAATAAGGCTTAAGAGACAGAGCAGTGTACTGCTTACCAGCCTTTCTAGGTACTGCAGGCAAGGTGTTGGGCTTTTGCCAAGCAGCAAAGATAGCATCCTCTAAGGCAAGATATACAGAAGGAATCACAATTGAGGGCACTGTGAGAACCTCCAAAAACATAATTACATTTTTTTTAGTGGAGTTTTTCACAGCTTCAAATCCCATGATCTCCTGGTTTGTTCGAGCAAAGCCTGAAAAGAGGGATCCTCAGAAGGAGATCTGGGAGCATACACCATACAGTCTTCACTACATGAGGAGAGGGTAGAAATGGAAGGCAAATTCCCCTCATAGGGATCATTTTCCTTTCATCATCCTCTAAGTTCTCCTTCATATTAAGGAGATCGGGATTGTATTCTATTTTATAATCATCTGGGAAGGCAACAAGAGCAATCGATGAAGCCAGCAATGGAGGTGGTGCTTGTGACAAAGGAATAATAGCCGTGCTTCCGGATCCCGTTGATGATGATGATGGAGCTGGCAGGAGAGATTCAGTTGATGGGATGGCTGTTATCCTTGGCAGGAGTATGTATTTATTTATTTGAGTTTT
Organism: Neoceratodus forsteri; assembly: GCA_016271365.2. Taxonomy (NCBI): domain Eukaryota; kingdom Metazoa; phylum Chordata; order Ceratodontiformes; family Ceratodontidae; genus Neoceratodus; species Neoceratodus forsteri. Next base: position 520,800,265 of record CM028137.1, read on the forward strand.
GGTAACAGAGCAAGTCCACTGAAACAATTACAATCCCTTTTTCAAGGGGCGACCTGGAAGTGCAACATGTATATACATTAGAGTGCATTAACATAGCAATGATATTTACAATGGAGAGATTAGATATAGAGCATTCAAAGACCCACATTATTAAGGTACACACAGATACATCCATTGGTATGTATAATAACAGATAGACTACACAGTATTGCGACAAATACAAGGCTCATATAAGGGAGTCAACTACAAGACAAACATATTAGCTAATGATATCAAATATAGGAGACAAGAGAAAACCAAATAGTAGCTAAGTATTAAGGCAAGGCAAGGAAGGGAATGATGAGAAGAAAACAGAGCCGATAGCAATATCTGATAGGAGTGATGGTAACAGGTGTCAAAATAGTTCAGAGACTGAAGCCAGAAAGGGCCTGGGGCAACCAACATCAAAAGGGTAGAACCCAATGATGGGGGCTGCATTACCATAGTAGGTATGCAGTACCAGAGCTAAACTCCACCTTAGTGCCTCATCGATGGTCAGTGGGTTTGTAGTCATTACTACCAAAGTAGATGGAAAGGACTTACTCTTCTTCAATGTAGACCTTGACTTCACCGACAAAGCATGTTTATCCTTATGCATGTGGTGGCAGCTGGAAGGGGAGGACTTTGGTGACAACTTATCCTTGTTTTTGTCCTTAGTCCTTGAAGATCACAGCAGTGACAGCATCGCTGAATGCAAGGGAGTTTCTTCCTGTAGGTGGTCAAGCGAGAGAGAGAAGCCAGCTTGTAGCCTACAGTCTTCGCTTGAGCTTCCATGGTCTGAATGGCGATGAAGGTTTCTAGAGCTTTATTTCAGTGTCTCCTTGTTGCTTTCTTGAATCCCTGGCAGATCTTGCAGGCCCTGACATTGTGGGACAGGCCCAAACAGCAAACATAAACCATGTGAATGTCATTCTTGTAGATCGTGGAGGTACAAAACCTAAAAAAAGGCTCTTTTGATGGCAGCATAAAAGGACAACATCAACAGGTGAAATGAAAGTTTACAAAAATAACAGTCAAAGAAAATGACAGTGTTGTTTCTCTACAGGTTTGCCTAGTGGTTGACAGCATGAGAAAGTACTGAGGAGGAATGGGGCCACCCACAATCATATAGGAACTGATATTGTATGTCATCATGGATGGCCCCTGGCTAGCAAAAGTTTAAGAGTGGTCCTTATGCCAACGGCTTACAGTTTCAGAGATGTGGCACAATGGAGAAGATAACCACAATGAAGATTAATAGAGTCACAGACTGTCTGGGAAGGGAACCTGCAGCATGAGCCTGCTGAAACATATCTTTGAAGGTGTGCCACCACCTGGGCATAAGCTGATAAAAATCAGCCAGCAGGTCATCATCCCTCAGCCCCTTGGCTGGTGTCGTCATCAATTTGATTGTTACTATAATTCTGGCTGTGTCCAGGGGCTTCTAGCATTGCAGTTCATGTTGTGGAAAGCTGATGGATTTGGAGGGACAGGAGAAAAAACAAGATTTCTGCTTCTGAGTGGGGATGGAGAAGCATCTAACAACTGGTAGTAGTCCTGCATTCTTTTGTTGATTTCCTGTGCCTTGGTTAGGATAGTCCCATTCATCCAATGGACTTATACATGCTTCCACGCTTGCTCCTGCCTCAGGTGGCAAGTCAATAGCTTGCCCAATTTTTCCTTGTCCTTACAATATATTTCAGTAAGCTCTGTCTTCCTTGAAAGTGGTTCATTCAGCTTGTATTTGAGTCTGATAATATTACACTGGGTGTGATCTGTTGTATCCTCCCCCAGTGTGAATTTCAGTCCCACTCCCTGAGCAAAGCCATAATGTCAGCTTCCGCTTTCTGTCATTGTTTTCATCTAGAGGTGGTGATCCCAATAATTTTTCCACAGAGTACTGCTTGGAAGGCTTTCCAAACCATGGCAGCAAAAATCTACCCATTGGCAGTGGTGCTAAAATATGCTTTTTGCTTCAGTGTCTACCTATTCAGTAAATGTGGGGTCTTTGATTAGAGGATTTAGGAGATGGCAAGCCATTTCAAGAAGGATTGAAACAGGGTCATGGTCTGAGAGCATCATGTCCCCAATATTTGCCCTAAAAGAATACTGCTTGGTGTTTGAGTGGTGTGTAAGTTGCCACATATCTGCAACAGTGTGTTTAGCCATAACCTGGTATAGAGCCACAAGAGTCAGGCTGGCATAGGAAGGTTTTCCTCTGCTCTGGCCAAGAGTCGGGTCTGCCACCAAATGAAATCCCCTCTAAACATTACTGGGAGATTCTAGGAGTTAAAATCCACCATGCTTTTGTAAGACTCTCAAAGAATGACAGTCGCAGACAATGCAAGTAACTGCCATATAGACCTTTGTCTCAGGGCCAGCACCGCGCCTCCACAGGAGGCTGACTCGGAGTGAATAATTTGCCTTGGCAGCTTTTGTGGATGAGAATAAAGATGCCACATTTCATTTGGGGGTGGGTGCTGCGTACCTCACCAGTGACCCACATCCAGTGTAGTTTCTGTGCTTCTTGTCTGATGTGGTGCATCACTTGCAGAAGTCCACATCAGCCTTCCATTTGCTTGGCGAGGTCAGAATTGCCTTCCATTTGCCGGGGCTGATGAGGCTCTACTTTCTTGTTCACATTGTTATCACTCCATGATTTTCAGAAGGGGTTTCTTGGTTTTCAGATGTCAGCTGATATATGAAGTGAGCTCAACCACAAACGACAATGTGAAACGCATGGCCTGGTAAATAACATTTTAAGTGTTTAACTTGCTTATCTGAGCTGGAGCCCTCACTGCTCATTTGTATAGTATATGTGAAACTCATCTTAAGCTTCCCAATGTTCACTTCTATAAAAAGAACAGACACCTTAAGATTTTCATGGTTTTTAAAAAGGCTACTAATCAGCACACTGTTGTGCTGAGGACATGCCTGCTTAACAGGTCTTGCTCAGACCCAAAACCCTGCTCAGAAAACACCTCAAAAAGCACTTTATATGTTGAGATGAAGAGCAGGGTAGGTAGAATGGCAAAATAGTTTATGCAGTCTTTAAATAGTGAACTAAATAAAATCTTTGCATCACACAAACTGGGATTTGCTTCAAAGGTTTTTATTGCTTGACCCAATATTGCACTTTGCCTTAGTAACACATACGTACTAGTGTTGCTTTGCTACCAGTCAGTCTTCAGTGGTATTATATTTATTTATTTATTAAAGAATTTCACCAGAAAAGACATACTGAGCTTTGAGTTAACTCATTTCCAGATGCATCCACGGGGGAGGGGGAAAGGGGATTGATATAAGAATAATAGTGTATATACAGTACAATACAGTGAACAGTAGTTTTGCTTGTTACAATAAACAGTTATTTACAGCATTTACAATTATATACAGGTAAGATACAAGGTAATAGTGCAGCTATGTCCTCATGGGTAGTTGGAGTAAAGGCCAAACACTGGGCAAATAGATGAGAGGATTTAGTCTAGGGCAGAAATAAAGGGACGGGGAATGAGGGGAGGATTAGGTGGCAGGTAGGGGCAGGGGAAATGGGTGGAAGGGGATGGAGGAGAGGGATAAGGGGAGGGGAATTAGGGAAGAGAGATAGGAAAGTGAAGAAAAAAGAGAGGAGCGGAGAAGAGGGGGAAGAGGTGAGAGAGTTAGTAGGATAGGAAGGACAGGAGAAGGTGGGGGCAGTAAGGGGGAAGGAGTTGAGAGAAACAAATGGGCCTGGTAACTAGGGACAGTCACAGGAGAGGGTGGTGTGGGTGCAGAGTTGTGAATTTAGTGAGTGTTTGGAGGCAGCAGAGAGAATGGGAAAGGGGGAGAGAGTTACAAAGTTTAGAAAAATGGAACGAAAAAGCAGCTTGACCAGCAAGGGATTTATGAGAGGGGAGCAGGAGGGAACAATAGCCAGGAATGAAGAGGGAGTGTGGGGGGGGGGTAGGTAAGAGAATAGAGTTCAGATAGGGAGGAAGGGCAGACAGCCAGAACTTGGAAATGAAGCTGGTGCAGTGGGGTTAGGAGGTGATCCTCCAGGGAAGGGAGGGAGGGAAAGAGTAGAGTAAAGAGAGCAGTGGTGGGTGCGGGGAGAACAGTTCAGAGTGAAATGGCAAAAGGAGTGGAAGAGAGGGTCCAGGCTGGCCAGGGTAGACTTTGGGGTAGCACCATAGACTATGTCGCCATAATAAAAGATGGGGAGAATCATCTTTGTAAGGATGTCATGGTGGGCAGGAAGAGAGATGCAGCTTTTGTTTCTGTAGAGGGCACTAAGCTTGGGATGGAGTGTATTGTATATGGCATCTATGTGCTGACAAAAGTTAAGGTGATGGTCAAGCCGGATACCGAGGTACTTAAATAAGGGCACATCATTAATTGTGTCCCCATCCAGGGTGTGGAAGGAGGGAAGGGATGGGAGATTAGAAAAGATTTTGGGGAAGTCTGTCCTTGGTTCATCACAACTCATTGGTGTTGAATTAATAAAAAATTAAAAGAATGTTATCTGGAATGCCATCTATGTTGAGGGATAATCCTGATTTAGTTCTGTTTGATCATCAGGAGATTTTGATTGAACAGGTGAAACAATTTATATACTTACAGGTCTTGTTGGATCCACGGCTAACTTTTCTCTTCAAACTCAAACCATTGTTAAAACCATTAATTAGACACTCGGGGTGGGATATTCAGACTGCGCCAAAAAGATGCACAGTAGCAGGAGCAGGCACAAGAACAGTGTGCCATTGCACAATGTGCATGATATTCAAACCAAGTGCAGGCCAAGGTACGCCTGCACAACACAGCTGAATATCATGCCTCATGCACCATGGCACAACCAGGGATGTGCAGTGGAGCAGGGCTGATGCACAGTAGCAAATCCAGTTATGCGCAGGGACAAGGACAGGAAGCAGGGGTGCACTAGCCATGGAAGCGCCATGGGTGGAGGAGCATGCAGGCGGCCAGACAGACCAACCCCCCCAAGGCCCCCATGAGCTGCACAACCAGAGGTGAGCTGGATGGACCACCAGCTCATGAACCCCAGCACTCATCCAACAGCAGAGGCACAGTGCCCCAGCACACTCTATCGGCAAACAGCGACCACAACACAAGGAGGGCCGGACCCTCCCATGCCACCGCACCTTACCAATGCTGACCACCCCCTTTACAGCAATCCCAAGACACCCATCCCAGAAGCATCACCAAACAGTGCATGGCACCGAAGGCATGCCACCACCACCACCATGACAATGCAACCCTGTGCCCCATGGCATCATGCATGACAGCACCACCATGATCCCCCCGCAGCAGGTGACACCAGCCACTGACACAACTGCAGCATACACAATGCTCCCCTGCATGGCCCCCACTGTGGCACAGCAAAGAGGTTGACTCTGCATCAGTACCTGAGGGACTCCGCATGTGACAAGGCCCACCCTGGACACCACCACCAGCAGGACAGCACCCCACATACCCACCCATGCACACACCCTGTCCCAGCACTGGCCCCACCAGACAGCACAGCTGCCCACTGTGGTGCATGGTGGCATGCACCACACAGAATGCAACACAGGGCATGAACAAATCCCCCACCCTGTCCCAAGGGTACCCCGTAACAGAGCCACACAAAGCAGGGCAACAGATGCCTCTGTCGTGTGTCCAGTGATGCCATGTACCCATGGCCTGTACACCACCATGGCGCTGGTGAGCTAGCCATGTGGTGCATGCACCATGAACCTGTCCACCACCAGCATGCAGCTGGAGCACATGTGACAGACAGCAGACCACAGGCACCACCACAGACATCAGTGACAGCATGAAGAGGGGACAACAACAGCACCGCCCACAGTGTCACCTGAGGCAGACGTGCAATCGACCTGGAAACAGGATGCCAGCTGCCATGGTGCCATGCCCAGAAGGTGGCTGGCATGGACAGCCACCAATGTCATGATGGCAGACATGCATGCAGTGGGGGGGTCGGCACGACCGGGCATACCACAGACACGCAAGGGGCTCAGCCACATGGGCCAGGCACACACTGCCAGGGGCGACTGGGACACAGCGCATGCACCTGGGACCACTGCACACAGGCATCCAGTGCACAGGGCACAACACACATACCACGGACAGGGACCATAGCCCCCACCCACACCAGTGGAGGGGCCCTGCCAGACACACACACGATCAGACCGGCACCACCCCCAGATGCCATGCACACCACTGCAGCAAGGCACCAGACGCCTGCTGCAAATCAGAGACCACCACAGTTGTAGTATGAAACATGTCTATAATTCAAAAGGTAACAATATTAACAATAACTATTTACATTACTATATACAAAGTGGGGGAGGGGGTACAAGGCTACAACTTGAGGGGACGGGCATGGGGCAAGGGGGAACAGCAAGGAGGAGGACAAAGGGGTGTGCGGGACAGTCCGGGGGAGAAGGAACAGCGTAGGTGTTGCAGGCCCTACTGGTGGCCCCTCTCGTCCCTGCGCTCCCTGTGGCACCTTCTGTGCCACCGCCGGTAACTCTACTCCATGCCCTGCAGAAGCTCCAGTGTGGCCTGGGTCACCTGCAGAATTTCATGGATGTGACACTTCAGGGTCGTCCAGCATTGTCCACCTAGGACAAGGGAGCAGAGTCAGTACGTGTGACTGGCCAGACCCCCACAGCCCACCCAATGTGCATGGCATACAGCTGTAGGCCTCACCCCTGTGATGGCATGTGACCACCCACAGTGGGTGTGCCTGCAAGACCTGCCTACCCAGGCACCCATAGCCATGAAAACTGCTGCACACCCCCACTGCCCATGCACTGCACAGCACCAACGTGGCCATACAGTGTCATGGCTATGCAGTGTGATGGCAGTATCAAAACCAGGTGCCCAGTGCACGCACAGCCCACCTGCAACACCCACCCACCCACACATGCAGTGCCACAGGACAGTATGGAGTGCACCATGTGGCGTGCACAGCAGTGGGGCCATGTGTGGGGGGGCCACGCCCCACTACCACCCCTGCAACCCACCATGCACAGATGTAAGGGGAAACATGGCACTCACCTGTGTCCTGGTAAGCAGGGCACTGCTGACCCATGGCACCACTACTGTGCTCCAGCTGCAAGGCCACACCCACCACCTGTTCCGGCCTGCCATCCCTGCTCATGGGCCAGCCGGGCCCTACGGTGATCCTCTGGGCCTAGAGTGCAAAACATGGAGAGGGTAACATCAGCACAGTCCAGTAACATAGCCCCCCCTTGCTGTGTGCATGCCCGCACAGCCCAGCCATGACGCAGTCATGCAGGGTGTACACGAGGCACCCCCATCACCTGCAACACAGGTAGGCCCCCCTGTGGCATAGCCAGATGGCCACCGTGATACCTGGACAGACAGATACTACCAGTGATGTGATAGAGCACCTACCTGGCCCGTGGCACGGCGCCCTGCCGGGCACATGCCTGCAGTCACCCTAGGTGGTCAGGGTCCTACCACTGGAGGTCACCATATTGGTGGCGACACTGCTTGGCAGTTCTGCTGCACCCTGTGGCCTCCTCAAGGCCCTCTGCCACCTCCTGCCACACTGCTGTCCGTGGCCTCAGGAGGGGTACCTGGCCAAAGAGGGCACCTGCATGGGGCTCTACCAAGGCCACCAGGTTTGCAAGCTCAATTGCCATCCAGACAAGTGCTCTGATGCATGGCATAGTGCAGTGGCAATCAGCAACAAAATGGCACCCTGTAGCACATGTGCCCCACACGTGGAGGCAGCATGGTACTGAACTGCCAGTCGCTATAGCGCTGTCAAGGGACTGCGTAATAGGGGTGCAGCCATGCATACGCATGGTGCCTGGGGGCAAAGTTCAGCTGCAGGGTCAAGGGTCTGTCTGTGCACAGAGTGTCACAGTGCTATTGGGAAGCCCTTCATGTAGTGTGGTAGGGTGCATGTGTGTGACACCTTGCAGTGGCCTATCGTGCTGTGGTGCCATGGCACCCACGGTGCACCATGGCATGAGCGCCCCTGAGCATGCAGCGCACTTGCGCCACAGGCACAGTGGTGGCCGTGCCTTGTACTGCCTCCCATGCACAGCACGTCAGCAGCGCTGCTAGCATCAGAGTCAGCACCCCGGCCATGCATGATGCGGTGCCAACTGCGCACGTTACAGTGGTGCACCATAGCCTGAGCACGCTCAACACCATTGCGCAAGGTGCAACAGCATGATATTCAGCCAGGCTATATAAATCAGCTCATGAGCCATTCCACAGTGCATCCACTGCATTAGCATCCAATTACAGATGCGTCTGCTCTCATTTGCATGCGTTGCACTATAAATACGTGACCTGAGGCTGCATAGGCCATGGATCAGTATTGCAGTCCTTTGAGGTAGGTTGCATGCTGTAGGGACGTGGGGACAGTGGTCTGGGAGGGATGTATGGGACTGCACAGTCCAAGGTAACACCTGTCTATCCTCCAGGCATGAGCATGACCGAGCGAGAGGAAGACGAGGAGCAGGGAAGGGTGCGAAGGAGGAGGCCCAACTTTACCAGGGCTGAATCTGATGCCCTGTTTGAGGTATACCTCAACAGGGAACCACTGCTTAGTGGAGAGCGGGGAACGCCACAGGCCCATGCTGCGGCATGGGGTGAGGTGGCATGTGCCATCAACCAGCAGGGCAGCCACCAGTGGTCTGTGCAGGAGTGCAAGAAAAAGGTTGGCATGGAGAGGAGGTGAATTAAGGATAAGGAGGCCACCATCAGGGTGGCACATGATGCCACCGGTGGGGGCCAGTAGGATGTACCCTGCCTGATGCCATGGGAGGAGCAGGTGGCCAGCAGCATGTGGCGTAGTGCCATTGAGGGCATTCCTGGTGGTGTCTTCCAGACGGGTGGCAGCCCATGACTACATGGTAGGTCCGGAGCTGGCAGTGTGTGGGTGATAGGAGGGCATGCCACAGGGCCAGGCGGAGCCACTAATGGTACTGCGTTCCTTTACAGCTGCTGAGCATCTACATGGGGCAGCGGTGGTGGGTGTGTCCACGAGGGGGAGGCCCTGGACACAGAGGAATGCCCATCCACCTCCACAGGTGTCCGAGGGGACCATCCATCTACATACCTGCATGCCTGTCCGGACTGATGCCGGTGGTGCGGGTGCAGACGTGGCCCTGCCTGTGTCCCAGCGTGAAACCGTCCTCAGTGTCCAGTGTGCTGGGACATGGATCTGGGCCGGATCCAACACTGATGATGACGTGACACATGTCTCGGACAGTGATGCATGTGGGGCACAGGATGGTCTCACAGATGGCAACTGCCCGGGTGGTTCTGTGGGTGGTGCTGGTGTGGCTGCCTGCACAACAGTCCATTCCCAGCCTGTGTCTTCATGCTCCAATGGGGCAGCACTAGTGTGCAGCCAGGGTGGTGGGGCTGTTGCAGCTGCTGCGGCTGCGCCAGTGTCCCCTGGTGATTGGCAGCCGGAGGGGCAGCGCCAGCAGATGGCCAATGTCAATGGGGGGACAGAGATGGGTGGCGGTGGCAGTGCACTGCATGTGGACGTACCCCAGAATGGCAGTGCTGTGCAGTGCCCACTGTCAAGGGGTGCTGGGCAGCAGGGCCAGGAACACCACATAGGACATCATGCTGGACATGCAGATGACCCCTTGGACGACCACAGCCATCTTCTCCAGGCCTTAGTAGATCAGCAGATGTGGCTCGTGGCGGCAGTGAATGGGCTCAGTTTGGTTCTGTGCCAGGCAGAGGAGTGGTACAGCAGGGACCATGGCTTGCTCCTGGCAGAGATGGCCCAGCAGCGGGTGGATGTGACCTCTGCCATAGACAGGCAGACCACTGCAATGGTGACTGTCATGGCTACACTGGCCACCCAGTTTGGTACCCAGCTGCCACACACCCCGCAGGGTGCTATGTCCACCCCCATTCCCAGTGTCGTGCAACCCCTACTATGTTGATGCCGGGTTCGGCTGTGGGCATACCAAGCACACCTGGTGCGAACATGTTTGGTGGCCTGCAGACCCCTGCGTGGACACGGTTGCTTTCACGCTGCATCACCCTTGGGGGCCTGTCGGTGCCACCCCATGAGGCCACTGGTCAGCCTGATACGGCTGTCAGGTCTTGGCGGGGCCACCCACACATCCGTGGCAGCCGTGGTACTGTGTCGCATGACTGACCCATCTCCCACCATGGCCACTGTCTGCCGCTGCCCTGTGTGCACTGTGGTGTTATTTGTGCAATGCATGGGTGAGGTTCCTAGCCCTGCACACGCATGGTCCCAGTGCACACCCTCCTGGCTGCTGGCCACTGTGGCATGTATATGATGATTCCTGCTTAGCGCTGTCCACCACTGTGCAATGGTGCTCAGCGTCTGAGGCACACACAGTGTCAGCCACTGGTCATGGTTGTGTCTGGTCTTGTTGGGGTGCCTGTTGGGGTGGGCATGCCTGTTGCCCTTTGGGCATGTGTTGTGGTGTGTGTGTGTATGATGTGTGCAGCCCTGCCCATCCCTGCCGTCATGTGCAGTCCCCCGCCCATTCCCATTCCCTTTACTCTGTCCACCCCGGTGTCCACCCCTGCCTGTCTGTGGGCTGTGCCCTTGCCCTTGATGGTTGCACTTGACCCCGTTGCCTACCTGTGTTGTCCAAAGTGCTCCTCTGCAATGGTGTCCCGCTGCTGCTGTGCCATCCGGGCCAGCCGGGGGTCCCGTCGCCCAGGGGGGGTGGCTGCCCTACACCAGCTGGACCGGTGTCCTCATTGTCCCCACCGCTGTCCCGCTCCTCAACCTAAACTGCTATTCCACAGTCGGTGGCCATGTTGTGCAAGATACAGCAGGCCAGGAATAGCCCACAGGCCTTCAAGGGGCTATACTGTAGGACACCGCCTGATGTGTGCAGGCAATGGAACCATGTCTACAGCAGCCCGAACACCAGCTCGATGACATTCCATGTTGTGGCATGTGCCTCATTGTACTGTTGCTGCACTGGGGTCATGAGGCACTGGTATGGTGTGAGCAGCCAGGGCCGTAGTGGGTAACCACTGTCACCTGTGTGTAGAGGGGAGTCATTAGCATGGTGGTCTGCATCACTATGCCATGGGCCATCATGGCCATTACCCATGGCACCCCTGCCAATGCCCCACCCCCCCACGTCTGCACACATCGTCCAGCATGCTATGCATACTCACCTACCAGATGGCCAGTGGGGATGTCCCCAGTCTCAACCCTGTGGCACAGTGCAGACTGGTGCCAGATGAAGGCATCGTGTGCTCCTCCAGGGTGCGTGGCACAGACATTGATTATGCACCTCTGGAATCGCACACCACCTGGCAGTTGACACTCGGGTAGCCCTTGCGGTTGATGTACACCGCCCCCTCCGGGCCAGGTGACATGTGGATGCCTACATGGCTTCAGTCTATGGCCCCGAGCATGCCAGGCAACCGTGCTACCCTGTGGAACTCCTGTATGTGTGCTGTGCACTCCGCCTGTGTGCTGGGGAAACAGATGTACTCTGCAGCATGTGGCAGCAGTGCACTGAGGAATTGTGTAAGTAGGCATGATGTGGCCAACTGGATTATGCCTGTTGTGTCCGCTGTTGGTCTCTGGAAGGTGCCCGTGGTGAACAGACACATGACGGCTGTGACCTTCGTCTCCACAAACAGCGCATGGCTCCGTCGTGTGGGTGCCTGCATCTTATCACTGCACAGCTCACAGAGTTGCCTCAGAATCACCCAGTTCAGGTGGTACCGGCCCACAATCTCAGTGTCACTGTACTGTTCGAAGGTGGTGTGGGCTTAGTACTGCCTGTTCTGGGCGTACTGCTGACGGGCCCTTCCATGGCCGTGCCTCCCTGCTGCCTTCTCACACCCCTCATTAACACCTCCATCTGGAAGGTGGCACTGGTCATGTCCCTGGCTGGTGTCCCCCCCCAGGTGACTGTCTTCCTGTTCCCCCCGCTGTGTGTTGCTGGTGCTGCCGCTGCACCAGGTTCACCTCCGGCTGTTCACTTCTGGGTGCCCTGCCTCTTGTCACTGCCCTCCATCTACTGTAGCACTCTCAGGCCCTCTCACACACACAGGCATGGGCATACACACTCCTTCTCTCACTCAGGCACACCTCCAGTGGGCCCTGTCCAACTCCTGGCCACACCTGCCCCCTGCTTCCTGTCTTGCCTCCCTGCCACTCTGTCTCCACGCTCCCACCTATGGCTCCTGTGTGGTGCATTCATCCTCCCCTATCTTGCTCCCTTTTGGCTCATTTCTGCTGTTGCGCAACTTCCGCTTGCTCCGCTACTGCGCACAGCGCATACTGATGAATATTGCACTGCGCATGTTATTCCTGGTTCCACCCCCTGAAGTTGTGTATGCATTCATTACTGTTGTGCTATGGCGCATTGCATGTTGTGCTGCACTGCCGCTCCTGCTGAATATCGCACCATGGCACATTTCTGCTCTTGTGCTGGTGCATCCCTGTTGCACATGGTGCATCTGCTCTGAATATCCCACCCTTGGTCTTCTGTTTAAATTTTAATTCTATTTTGCAGTGGAAACTAGAAAAGCTATCTCAAATGGGTCATTGCTTCCACATTTCGATCATGTGTCTAACCTATACTTCGATATAGGAGGAAGGAACTGCACTCTTTAGCTGTGGTATATACAGTAACAATTGCAGATTTGTTCTTGCAGTTCCAGTTTGTACTCATCACTGCAGTTTGTATTTATCCTTAGGTTGGTTGTCTCCTATTTCCAGGATTGAATACTCTCCAGGATGTATTATTTTTAAATGTCTGTTTTATAAATCTTTGTTCCGCTTGCACGGTCTAATTTCAATTAGGCGTATGCTATCTAGCTTATGGTCAGCAAATGGTATTTTACTCGAAGTTAAATCTAAACTTAAAATAGGTTCTCATGCATTTTCAGCAGCCGCTCCTACTTATTGGAATGCGTTACCATTGCCTGTTCGCCAGTCTACTTCTGCTGCAAATTTTAAGTTGAAATTGAAACAGTATTTACTTCATAATTCTGTATGTAAATGCTTTATGTAATGATGTTTATTGTTTGTACTTTTGTGTATGTTTGTAAAGTCTTGTTTTTTTGTCTGGATCGGGCCTGAAAAAGGGCCTTTGGTCCAATGCCCTTACCCAGTTAACAAAGAATAAATAAAAAGTAGAAATCCTCATCCTAGTGCCAAAGCACATAATTTTGGGGGCATTTAGTTGATAGTTGTTTTGGTCTGAACCATTTCTGGACTGAGTTGAAATCAGGTTATAGTTTGGATTTTAACTCTGTTGGAGAAGATCCAGAGACAAACAGGGATGTGTCATCTGCGTACATATGGATGGACACAGATGGGCAGGCAGAGGGAAGGTCTTTGATACAATAGTGCAAACTACAAAGGAAAAATGTGCAAAATAGCCATTGAAACAGACACTCTTTGCTTTACTCCAAATAGACTCCCACAGCTAGCTAACTACAGAGCTTTGCTGTATCAGAGGGCTACTGATGGGACTCCGTGATGAGTTCAGCTCCCGCCATTTTGTGTTGAACAGGGCACATGCTTTGTCAGGAAGATTAGGGTTTACCAAGTAAGATGCTCATATGAGCCACAAAATAATATGATCAGGAGGTAACTTACATTGAGAGCAAATTGAGGCGTATACAAACTGTCAATTATATTGAGTGTTTCAGGTGTAATCTGTTGGATTTTGTGAAGAGGGTTGGGGGAGGGAAAGACTATGCAGCCATCATTTTGGTGGTCAAACCACACCCTGGTTTCAGTGTATTTTTAACATTTAGTTTTGTTGTTGAGCCCAGAAAGGCACTATATGAAATAAAGGGCCCTATTCTCATTTTCATTGTGATAAGAAGTGCAAAGTGGAAAATGCATGCACAAATGTGCATCAAACCTTTGCAATGCTATACACAATCATTTGTGTGATACAGTCACAGTGTGCTTAAAGGACTGTGAAATTAGTGGTATGCAAAGAAAGTTCCAAATACAGAATGCAAGTACATGCAAAGTGCCAAAAGAAGTAGTCACTGTTTACACACTGACTGGCTAGTTTCAAAGGCAAAGATGCAAGTAAGGTCTAAAATGCCACAGGGCCAATTCTCAGTTTGTATTGCCCCAATATGGAGCAAAGCTAAACACCCCACAGAACGCCTCCAGCCAGTAGCGCCAATGGCCATGGTCCCCAAACTGGACTGAAGATACTGAACTGACTGGGCTTTCCCAGCTTGTAACCTGGAGTTTCCATTGGCTTTCTGTGATCAATGCTGGCCTGCCATTGGCTACAGCTATCTCATTTTAAACTAGCTGTGCCTTGCCGCTTTTGGCACTCTCCCTGTGAGCACTTTCTGTGACAAACATGTATGCAGACTGTTTGCCCCCCCACCTCAGCTCCTTATTAAATATCTTTTATGCACTACAAACCCCGCCTCCTCTATCCAAGCTGCACCCTTCTTTAACCCTTCTCTCCCTGCTGTTACAGATGATGGCAGTTCTCCTTTTGCTGTGTATCCTTACCTTCCTTTTTAATAGCATGACCAAACTGATGAGATCCCTGTTGATCACTGGGCAAACAATACTCATCCTACAACAGTTCTCTGTCTTTTTTTGCCCCATAGCCATACCAAAATCAGCTTTGAATTTAAATGATTTTACTTTCTGCAACATGATTACTGCCTCTCACAACCATGCTGATCTTACCCCTATGATCCTTCCAAGGTTCCTGCTGTACCATACCTTGTTATTTACAGCCAAACAAATAAAAACATAGAAGCTGATGGAAAATAAGGACACAAGGCCCTTCCAGTCTGCCCATTTCTTTTTCTACCTTATGAATGTGCCATCGGCCATTGCTCTGTCACTGGCCTATCTATTCATACTCATCTGTATTGCTCCCTTATGCCTATCCCATGCCTGTTTGAAGCCCTGCACTGTATTCATAACCACCACTTCCTGAGGTAGGCCGTTCCATGCATCCACCACCCTTTCTGTGAAAAAGCACTTCCTCACATTACCCCTTAATCAGCCTCCCTCTAATCTCATGCTGTGTCCTCTTGTCCTGCTATTTTTCTTATATTGAAATATGTTAGACTCTTTCACCTTGTTAATGCCCTTAAGGTGTTTGAAAGTTTCGATCATATCGCCCGTCTCCCTCCTTTACTCTAGGGTATACATATTGAGCTCCATTAATCTGTCCTCATATGTTTTCTGATGCAGTCCTTGCACCCTTTTTGCCCTTCTCTGGACTGCCTCAATTTGGTTAATGTCCTTGTGAAGATGTGTCCTCCAGTATTGCACACAGAACTTCAGATGGGGCCTAACCAGTGTCTTGTAAAAAGGGATTATTACCTCCCTCTTCTGAATTGTGATACCCCTACTAATACACCCCAATATCACCCTAGCCTTACCTACTGCTTTGGTGGTCTGCTTGGATGATTTCATGTCATCGGTGATGATGATGTCCAAGTCTCTTTCTTCCCTTGTGACTGCCAGCAACTTTCCTCCCAGCCTATAGGTGGCTTCAGGGTTTCTCTTTCCTATGTGCATGATCTTGGACTTCTTTGCGTTAAACCCCAGTTGCCACTCTTCCGACCATTTTGCTAGTTTATCCAGATCTCTTCTTATTCTGCCCACCCCATCTGGATCATCTACTCTGTTGCAGATCCTGGTGTCATCTGCAAACCGATAAACCTTACCCTCCAGTCCATCTGCAATGTCACGATGAAGATATTGAAGAGGACTCACCCCGGGACTGATCCCTGAGGTACCCCACTTGTGACTTGCATCTCTTCTGACTATATACTGTTTACCACCACTCTGTTTTCTGGCCATCAACCAGTTTGCCACCCAGTTGACCAACTTCAGACCCACCTCAAGCCTACCCAGCTTATTAATCAATCTTCTATGTGGAATAGTATTGAAAGCTTTGCTGAAGTCAAGGTAGGTGAAATCAGCTGCTCCCTCTTGGTCCACCACTCTGGTTACCTAGTCAAAGAAATCTATGAGATTAGTTTGACAGGACCTTCCTTCTGTAAACCCACGTTGTCTTGGATCCTGTGCTCCTATGGATTCCAGGTATTGCACTATTCTTTCCTTAAGGAGTGCCTCCATAATCTTGCCCACTAGTGAGGTAAGACTGACTGGTTTGTAGTTCCCTGCCTCCTCCCTACTACCACTCTTGTGCAGCAGGATCACATGAGCCCTTCTCCAGTCTTCTGGGACCTCTCCTGTGCTCAGAGACTCACTAAACAGTTCTGCTAATGGCACTGCTAGTTCCACCCTTAGCTCCTTTAGTACTATGGGATGTATGCCATCAGGTCCCATTGCCTTGTCCACCCCAAGCTTATTGAGCTCTTGTAGGACCCTTTCTTTTGTGAAGGGACTAATGCACCCCTCCATGTCCATGGTGCTGAGCTGTGGGCCCTGCCCTACCTTCTCTTCAGTAAATACTGAGCAGAAGTATCTATTTAGGATAGATGCTTTTACATGGTCCATCTCCTCACTTGCCCCCTTTTCCACTTTGATCTTAGCAATGCCCCTTCTGGATTTTCTCCTTTTACTAATGTATCTATAGAAAGTCTTGTCACCTTCTTTTACTGTTTGTGCTAGTGTTTCCTCGGTTTGGGCCTTGGCCTGCCTTACTGCCTTCCCTGCTTCTCTTAGAGAAGTTTGGTATACCTCACTGTCTTCATCTTGCTGTGTTCCCTTATATTTCATGAAGGCCAACCTTTTGGCTCTGACTTTTTCTGCTACTGTTTTTGAGAACCAAAGTGGTTTCCTTCTTCTTTTGCACTTCCTTTTCTGTCTAACACAAAGGGATGTTGCTTCAAGTATTGCATCCTTAAAGCTTGCACACTTTGCCTGTATCCCTTCACCTGAATTTCTTTTTGCCAGGGCTAGCTTAACTCTGTTGGCCATCTTATCAAAGTCAGCTCCTCTGGAGTCCCATATTTTTGCCTTGGAATGGGATGATTTAGTTCTAGTGGCCCAATTGAACCATACTATGTGACGGTCACTGGCTCGCAGGTGACCTTCTACCTGGAGATCTGAGATCCTTTCCCTGTTAATCAGTACTAGATCTAGTATAGTTCTGTCTCTTGTGGGTTGTTGTACCAGTTGTTTGAGGCCCTCCTCCTGCAGGGAATCCACCATGTGTCTAGTTCTGGCAGATGTTCCTGCTGGAATTGACCAATCTGTATCTGGTATGTCGAAGTCTCCCATTATCAGAACCTCCCCTTTAGCTATCAAGTTTTGTATATCTTCTAACAGTAATGTGTCTATGTCCTCCCCCTGGTCTGGAGGCCTGTACACAACCTCAATTTGTATGGCTGTCCCATTTCCTGTTTCCAGGGTGACCCACCTTTCTTCTGGCTCCTTATGTGTATTCTGAATTTCTGTAGCTTTGATATTTTCATTGACATAAAGGGCCACTCCACCCCCACTTTTTGAACCTCGGTCTCTTCTGAACAGTACATAGCCAGGTACTGAAGTCTCCCAAGTGTGGTTACTGGTAAACCATGTCTTGCTAATGGTTACTATGTCCAGTTTAGCCTCTGTCATTATTGCCTGCAGGTCTGGGATATTGTTTCTCAGACTGCGAGCATTTGTGTACATGATTTTCCATTGGCCAGATTTTGGTGTGTTAGTTGTTGGGCGAAGTCTGGCGTTTCCTCTATGCATTGTATGGGGAGCCAGACCTTTTTCCTTACCTGGTGATGCAAATGAACTACAAACATGCTGAACTCCTGTTTGACCACTAGCTGAGGGGAGAGGGGTGTTCTTCCCATTCAATGTATGGGGTACTGCACCCCTCTCCCCATTTGCTAGTTTAAATATTCTGCAAAGACATCAAAGTTCTGCCCCAATGCACTGACTCCCTCCTTAGCCAGATGCAGTCCATCCAATTTAAAGAACTTTCAATCCCAAAACTGTTGCCAGTTCCCTACAAATGTGTGTCCTTTTTCCAGGCACCCGGCCTTGAGCCACATGTTTAGCTCCCCTATCACCCCTTCTCTGACCTTCCGTCCATCTGCCCCCTCTCCCAGACTGGCAGGATCTTAGAGAAGGAGATGCCAGATTAAATGGATGATAGTTTGTCACCCAGCCTGGTCAGGTGTTCCTTGGTCTCCTCAAGTGACCAGCTGCCGAGATCATTAGACCCTATGTGTACCAGGATGTCAATGTTTTCTCCTGCTTCCTGAACAATTTTAGCAATGCGGTCAGTGTAACTCCATGCTGATGTACCTGGGAGACATCTGACCATTACCCCTGGCTGGAGATAGGTGTCAACTCCCCAAATCATGAAGTCTCCTATGATCAGAAGTTTTTTGGATTTCCTTTTTGCTTTTTTTGTTTTGGTTCCTGCTTTGGGTGAGTTTTGTTGTGCTAGCTCCTGTGCTGCAGTGTCCTGCTCTGCAGTGTCTTCTGTTTGATTTCGGAGATAGAGGCAGATACCCATTTGTAGTTTTTATATGATTTGTGGAGGTGATATGTTGGAGAGCACTGAGTGATGAGGCACCGAGTTTGCCCCTCCTAACCACCTGCCAACCTCCCGGACCAACTACTCTCTGCAGTCGAGGTGCTTCTGTTGGATGTTGGGGAAATGACGGGCAATTCTTATACTATACTTCCTCTTGAATATGCAATTTGAGGCACACAATCTCTGCCCATGCTGCCTGGAGCCAGGCCCTTAGATCTCCAATGGGTCCAGCATGTAGGACAGTATCCTAAATCCTGTAAAACTGCCTTTCTGAAAAGTGTTCCACAGTACCTGCAGTTAATGATATCCATTCCAGATAAGTTGCTGGGTTTATAACCTCGTCAGAGTAATTAGAAGGGAGAAAATAAAAGCAAAAGTTTGATTTAGTGTTTTGTTTGTTTTTGTATAACTTGTTATAACAAGTTAAATTACTAGTGCCCCTGTAAATGAGGTCACTGTGTAGATACCCCTCTGATCCACCCTTCCTGCTTTGCTACAGGAAATGTGACAACTGTGCTACCCTATAAAAGGAGTGTAGTGTGGGGTGGTTGGGCCCTTCCCCTGCCGTAAAAGAAGAACCACGGATGAAAGAAACAAGGAGGTAAGAGCAGAAACAATCAGCCAGCAACAAATGTCAGTAGCCCTGAAAGCTTATCCTAATGATAGATAAAACTGTAACACCTGTAAAGCACCACCTGTAATAATTTCACAGTAGATATATCCTGTAAGAAACACTTTGCTACAGAGAAAAATAAAGCAATAACAGAAGATATACCTTGCAAAAGACAATTTGAATCAGAAGATTGCAGCAGTAGTCTGTAATCACACACCTCTAGGCACACCCTGTAATAATGCAGCAGAAAGTATCCCCAGTAACAACAATTTGAATTAGAAACAAATAAAGCAATAAAATGTTAGCAGCAAACAGTAACAATCCCTGTAAGTACAAAATAAAAATAACAGCACACAGTAAATCTGCCTAGCCAAAAGAAGCCTTAATCCTTTTCCTTGCTCTGGTAAGGTTCTTTGCACTGTCCTTTCAAGCAACCTAGAAGAAAAGAGCTCGGCTGAAGCTAGGTGCCTTGGCCAGCAAACCTAGAATCAAATCTCTTCTGACCCACTCGTTTATATACCGCAAGCTCTGGTACCTGCTGCTCCTTGCCCTATCACTATTGGGGGACATAGAAACAAATCCAGGCCCCCTGTCACCACCTGGAGGTGAAAAAGGGAATTGGTCCAATCAAAAAGGGCTATGAATCATACAACTTAATATCAGAAGCCTCATAAAAAAATCTTTCTGAACTAGAGGCCTTCGTGGCTCTATATCATCCTGACATCCTCTGTCTATCTGAGACCTGGCTTAAGCCCTCCATCACTGATGCTATATGCACACTAAACTACTACAACCTTATTAGGAAGGTAAGAGCATCCTGTAAATGGGGCAGGGGAGTGGCAATCTATTTTAGGAACCATCTTAATCTCTTCCTAGCCCCAACCCCCTGAGAACATTCATGAGAATCTTTCCACACTGTCCTCCTACCTGGCTCAAAAAAGCTGCACATAATATATGCCTACAACCCACCCCATAGTGGCACCTCAGGTCTCACTGAGCTACTTGAGATCTCTGTCTCCATATCTGGCTACAATGAACTGCTCATTCTTGGGGATATGAACCTGAACTGGATGGGGCTTACACATAATGCTCTTCTCTCCCTGGTCCAAGATTTTAACCTTCACCAAATAATTTCTGATCCAACTAGAGTGACATCCACCTCTGTGTCTAGTACACTTATTGACTGGATACTATCTAATTACTTGACAGGATCACACCTGCAGGTACTCTGCCTGACGCCATCTCTGACTATGCTCTGATCCTGTGCATTTAAAGTCCCACTGCGACTTCCTCCCCTCCACTATAGGTAATTACCTTCCGTGACTATGCCAAACTAGACCACGCTATCTTCCTTAATGAGACCTCCTCTATTGATTGGACCTACTTATATCAAATCCTCGCTACTCAAGCAGCCCTTGACTTCTTTATTGAAAAATGTATTACCCTACAAGATTAACATCTTCCTCTCACCTCACAGCAAAACAAACCAGATGGCTTCACAAAAATCTTCTGGTCTCCCTTCGGACCAGGGACAAAAGCTGGAGAAGCTTTAAAAAAAATCAGGCCTCATGCCTGACTTTAATAACTACAGAGCCCTATGAAACACCTGCAAAAAGCAAATCAAGCTAGCCAAATGCTCCTATTGTAAAGGACTCCTATTGGATGCATCTGGAGACTCTAGAAAGTCCTGGGCTCACATCAAAACATTTCTGGGCTCTAAACAACATCACTCAGATAACAACATGGTCCTGAATGGTACCCACTGTAACAACCCATCTACTATTGTGAATGTTTCTAACATTCATTTCTCTGACCTCTCCAAATACACGGCAGTTTTCCCATCATCACCACCCATAAACAGCCATGAAACTGAGAACCACTCACCCAAACATCCCCCTTTCCACTTTAAAGCCATCTCCAGACTTGACGTCATCAAGCATTTAGGCTCCATCTCAGACTACACAGGAGTTGGGCATGATGGCCTTGAGCCCAAACTGCTCAAACTGGCGGCCTCCTTCATTGCAGTACCACTAGCCAGACTTTTCACCCTGTCTCTTTGCCAAGGACATGTCCCAAGCATCTGGAAAATCACCAGAGTCACCCCAATTTACAAGAAAGGGGATAAAAAGGGCATCTCCAACTACAGTCCCATTGCCATTCTATCGGTACTGAGCAAGATCCTTGAAAAGATTGTAGCCACCCAAATCACTGAATTCCTCTCCAACTACAACTTGCTCTCACCATATCAACATGGTTTCTGTAAAGGGCATAGCACCTTCACTGCCCTGCTCCAGCTCACAAATGACATACTTCACGCTATGGACTCTAGCCTCCTAACTGGGGCCATATTTATTGACCTCACAAAAACTTTCGATCTGGTTCACCACCCCCTTCTACTGACCAATCTTACATCCCTTGGCTTCTCACAAAGCTCTGTTACCTGATAAATAGCTATCTATCCAATCGATATCAAGTTGTTAAATTCAGCTCTGCAATGTCTGGTGAATCCCCTGTTAAACTTGGCGTCTGCCAGGGGTCAATACTGGGGCCTCTCCTCTTTTCTATTTTTATAAACTGGATTGCACTTAACATCCCTTCTTGCACGAGCGTCCTCTATGCAGATCATCTTGACCTGTATTATAGTTCCAGCTCTATATAGGACATAAACCTGAAACTATCCCCTGCTTTTCTTCATGTCCAATCCTGGCTCACTAACAACAAACTTTTTCTCAATGTCTCCAAGACACAGGCCATGCTCTTTGGCTCTGCCACCAAACTGAAAACTTGTTGTGGTCAGCTTAAGATTCCTGGTCCTGATGGCACCCTCTTGGACACTGTGAGTGCATGTAAATACCTTGGGGTACTACTCAATGAAACACTAGACTTTGACAAAAACATCCAGGCCACCTACAAGGCAGTAAACAATAACATTGGGGTTGCCTACAAGACAAGTCATGTGCTCCCTTCGTCCACTAGACTGGCCATTGCACGTGGTATTCTATTACTATTACTTGCCTATGGTTCAGTCACCTACATCAATACCTCTAAAGACTCACTTCACAAATGGGGCACCACCTACAACAACATCTGCTGATATGCCTCTGCTTCCCCTCAGTTAAAACACTGCTGTCAATTCTATGCTGACCTCAACTGGTCTTCCTCTTCTGCCCATCGACACCTCTCCTTCTGCTCCCTGGTCAACAACATAATCAGGTGTAACACCCCAATGTCACTAAACACCCTTCTAATACCTCACTCCTCCACCCATGGCCTACTTTCCACTGACCTAGCCCTACTACACGTGCCCAGGTGCAAAACCACAAAGTGTGGCACTGCTTCCTTTCATGTGGCCCCTAAGCACTGGAACTCCATATTCATGGAAGCTCGTATTGCACCCATACATACCATCTTCAAACACAAACTACGCAGCTTCCTCATCTACCCTGAATCCTGCACCTGCTGTAAACCTTCCTAATTGTCTCAAGCTGCAACCCTATCACTCACATCCTCCTCTAAACACCGCCTCCGTTTCCACCTGGATTATAGCCTCCCCTCTCTACTTATGCCTATCTCCTTCCCTACCACTGGGTTTACTCACAGTACTCATGATGGTATCTGTAAACTGATTCTTGTGCCATTTAGTTCTGTTTTTGCCCAGTTGGCACTGAGTCATTGGTAACTCATGTATATATGCTGTATAACATGGCCCTCTGCTGACAACTGTTATAGCACTTGCCTTAATTACTATGTCTACCTTTTTCTTGGTATTACCATTTGTTTTTTAAATCTTGCTGCACAATTTTTGTGATGTCAGTTTTTGTCTATGACCAAATGTAATTGTTAATTTGTATACCTTACCTTGCTATACCATTGTATGTACTGTACTGTGTTGATGCTCCTAATCTGAAACTGTATTACTTTGATGTAACGCTGTTTGTAACTTTGTAACCTCCCTGGTCATGTCTGAAAAAAAGTCACAGCTTGTGTCTAGCACACCCACATGGTTATCAAAAACTAAATAAAAATAAATAAATAAAAACCCGTATTACCATCTTATTGTGATACATTTGCAGGGAGTCTTCTGTCATTTTCATGTCATCATAGTAATATTCCAACCCCTTCCTGTAGTTTACAATCTGGCTTCAGTTTCTAAGGATGAGATATAGAGCTGCCCATCACCAGCTCTGCTATAACAGGGTGAGAAGGGAAGGGTTTTGAAAGAGATACGTGTTTAAAAAGCCAGAGAATCTTAGTCTGTACATTTGCTTTTACTAGCATTTGGTTTTTGAAGAACACAGAGGACATGAGAACACAGCATTGTAAACATATCAGAATATTTTGGTGTGTACATTAATAACACAGAAAACTCTGGAAGAGATTTCAGCCACTGCTGATTTTTACAGTATTTACTGACTGCATCCATGACTTGCAAAATTAAACAAGTCTGAGAATATTTAAAGTGGAGTAAAAAACCTACTGAAGAGGAATCAGAAGCCGTCAAGACTGTTTTACTGCTAAATAAATTCCTGCTGAAATATTTATTCTGACAATAAAAACTGGAGTAACTATCATAGATCACATGGTGAAACTATGCTTTTTATTATTTATTGTATTTACATTATGTTGCAACTCTCTGTTTAGAAGGAGATGGACCGAAAAGACTGTTTATCAGTACAAAATGTTGTTCCTGTAAATATTTCTTTTACTCGTTACTGTCTGTGTACTGTTTTGACACCAGGCAGAATAAACAAACATTGGTCAATGCCTTAATATGAACATACGAATTATGCTAGCAGTGCAAGGCCATATGATCTATGTAGTCTGCATGTTGTGGGGCCCATGTATTTACAGTCACATGGTGATTTGCCCACTCTCTCTTTGTACTGTTACCTTCCCCTTGACTCTGTCCCACCCTGTTTGGAAACCCCCAGGCATTTTCTGGTTGACAACCCCTTCCTGGAGCTCATTCCACACTGTCACCACTTTCTCTGTAAAGTGTCTTCTGACCTACTTCTTGAACCTCCAATCTGCCAGTTTGCAGTGAGGCTCTCTAATATTCTTATTCTCACTGAGTCTAAAGAGATTCACAAGTTCAACCTTGTTTATACCCTTAACATATTTGAAGGTTTCCTTTATATCACCCAGCTCCCTTGTCTCTCAAGCAAGTACATGTACAGATTCTTCAGCCTTTCCTCATACAAGAGCTTGTGCTGACCCTAGACCATCTTTGTAGTCCTTTTCTGTACTGCCACCAGTTGGTTTGTGTCCCTTTCTAGGTAGGGGCTCCAGACTGCATACAGTACTCCAGGTACTTACGCACCATATATCTGTATAGTGATAGGATTACCACCTTCCTTGTGCTGGTGAATCCCCTAGCAGTTCAACCCAGCATCTTGTTTGCCCTAGTCACTGCTTTTTTTTGCATTACGTAGAACACTTCAGGTTGCTAGTTATACCTATCCCTTAATTCTTTTCTTCTTCTAATATTGTGACTTTCACACCTCCCAGTTTGTATTTGGCCTTCTGGTTTTGGCCCCCAGTCTGAATGACTTTGCACTTTTTGCATTGAACCCTAGTTGTCAGATGTCAGACCACCTCTCCAATGTTATTAAATTCTCTCTTAGGCTCCTGACTCCCTCCTCTGTGTCCTCTGTCTGAAAGAGCTTTGTGTTATTCACAAAGAGGCAGATTTTGCTTATCATGCCATTCCCAGTGTTATTTATAAACACATTGAACAGCACCAGCTGGAGCACCAACCCCTTCGGGACCACACTGGTGAGTTCTTCATCCCTGAAAGTCCCCCCACCACTACCCTACCACCCTTTGGGTCCTCCCCCAGTCAATTTTCTAACCACTTGATTAGCTTGTTCCCTGCCTCTAGGTCTTCCTGGGTGTGAGACCAGAATTGCTGAAAGAGTGGAGTTACAGCACTTATCTTTACCTTAAAGGTATGTTAATATTTATTTATACTTCTCTTCCTTTTGACAGTAGCAGGGTAAGTGGGGAGAAAAGATCTGTAAGCAGTAGTTGGGGCACTTTGAAACTTGGTTGGCAGTGACTGCGTTACCTTGAAATGGCACAGGGTCATTATGTAGCATGCAAAAACAGTGCGGCTAAAAATGCCACAGCCAAACAGCACCAAACACAGAGTCGGGCAAAACACCTACCTATCGGGAACAGCGCTTCCATTGACAACAATGGGACTTTATATTTTTTTTCGGGGGGCTTTGCCCCCCACACCACCAGCATAGGGGCCTTCACACCCCAGCACCCCCTGAACTTAAATAACTAATTCTGGGGGAGGGGGACTTTGGGGATGGGGAGAAACTTGGGCAGGGGGTATTTTTCAATACATCAAAAAAAGCAGTAGCAGGAGAGACCTGGGGGGGGGCGGGGGAACTGAACCATGGTCCCAGGTCTCCCAATGAAACCATGTGCTGGTGCCCTAGCCAATCCACCACAGGAGCAGCTCAAACAGGACCCTAGCACACAGCTACTTAACGGCTCCTCAATTACATGCAGGGTGACAGTGGTAGTGGCATTCCCCTTTAGCTGTCATACCCCTGTTGCTCTACATGCTCGCACCGTCTAGCTTGCTCAGTTGTTGGCGCATGATTCCGTGTGTGACATATTGACCTGGTACCCCTTGAAACTTGGATTTTAAATTGTAAAAGTTGGTGTGGGGGAAACTAGGTCAGGAACTTAATCTTGGGGTATGTAGATTCAGAAAGCCCCGTGAATCCGGTGTTTAATTGGGGAGTGGGGCTGAGAGATGCTTAGTGCCTTTCACAAATTAATTACTACAGGGTATTTTGCTAACAGCAGTGAAAGGACATAACAAACACACACACACAACACAACACAGCTGATATTATTGTCCCTCCCACCTGGGGCTAGCTCCACTTGTGTAGGCTCTAGGGGCTGCTAGATAGCAGATAGATACTTCCTGTGGAGGCAGGAAGGGAGGGTTCACCTGAACACATAGAAACAGCTACAGGGCACAAAGGCAACTAAGCAAGGGTGTTTCTCTATTGAAGGAAAGTAGAGAAAGGAGGAGGAGAGAAAAAGGAAGAGAGACAGAGAGACACAGAAAGAGTTAGAGAGAGAGAGAGACAAAGAGAGAGAGAGAGAGAGAGAGAGAGAGAGAGAGAGAGAGAGAGAATACCCCAAAGCAGGAAGGACACTTTTAGACATGATGTGAATGGTGAAGTGCAGCGGATATGGGGCGGCAGTTTTCAGGGAGATTTTCTGGAGGCTGCAGTACTGTCCCATCTGAAGGCACCTCTCTGGGCTGATGGCAGAGGTTGCTTGTCTGCAGATAAAGTTGGCCAGGATTCATAGGACCTCTTCCCCCATCCAGGGACCACCAAGTCTTCCCCCACTGCCTCAGCGGTTGCCAAGGAAGAGGCGTGGCAGGATGACAGTGGTCTTGGGAAGGGTGAGAGCATAGGGGAAGAGATACATCCCTCCTACTGTTCCACTCCATAATTCCTATGCCGTTCTGTCAGGGCAGGACTACCCGAGAGAGGCACCCGGAATGATAACCAAGGAGCATGTGGGGGTCCTCTATGGTGGAGACCCCAAGGGGTGGCAGGGGACCCCAGAGGAGGAGGAGGAGGAGGAAGCAACTCCTGGTGGGGCACTCTATCATCAGGGGGGTAGACTTGGGGACAGGAGGGGAGGGGGTGTAGGAAGTCAAGTGCCTACCCAGTGCCACAGCTTGGAGGGATGGACAGTGCATCCTAAGGATCACTGGGAAAGTAGGATGGAAGGGTGAACTAGACATCATTGTTCACCTGGGGATGAATGACCTGGCAAGTGGTGAGGCTAGGGTAGTGCAGGAGCAGTTCAGGGAGTTTTGGAGGGGTTTTAGGCAGATGGCACACTCTGTAACCTTTTCAGAGGTGTTACCCATCGAGGGCAAGTAGGAGAACAGGGTACTCCACACCAAGAGATTCAATGCATGGCTAAAAGACTGGTGCGGAGCAGAAGGATTTGGCTTCGTTGGGGACTGGGGTTCCACCTGGAGAGATACAGGCATTTACAAGGGTGATGACCTGCATCCATTGGGGGGGGGGGACCAAGATCCTCAGTGAGAGGTTTAAATGTTTCATTATCAAGCATTTAAACCAGCCAAGGAGGGTGGTGGAAATAAGCTGGGTGAAGCAAACAGCCTCCACCCACAAAATGATACAGACAGCAGAAAGGAGCCTAAGGTTGAGAAACCACCAAAGATAACGAAAACCAAAACAGATAAAAATGCAGAGAAAAGGCAGAATGAGAGTAAGGACAAGGGGGTATGAAGGAAAGACATGGGGATAGGAGGGGAGTTATTAGGAGAGGAGACAGTAAAAATTGGAAGGCCATATGCACAAATGGCCGCAGTCTGAGAAACAAAATCTTTGACCTAGTGACCCTGATGACTGAGGAGGACCTGGACATTGTCACTGTTACCAAGACATGGCTCCTCTCTGGGCTGCTGATGGTGGTTGCTTGACTCCATGACTGGGATATGACAATACCAGGTTACACTCTATTCAGGTGGGACAGGGTGGGTAAAAAGGGAGGAGTGGCTATCTACATAGGGGAAGGAACTGAGGCAGCTAAGGTACAGGGAATGCAGGGAGAGGCGGAGGCACTGTGAATCATCCTGGAGACGGGAAATTGCACCACCATTTGCACTGATGTGATCTACAGACCTCCTGCACATGGGGAGGAGCTAGACAAGGTGCTTGTAGAAACCATCCACAGAATGACAGCTAAAGGGGAGATGCTGTTGGTAGGAGACTAAAATCTGCGGGATGTGGATTGGAGCAACCAGGCTGCAGCTGCAGCCTCAGCCAGGAACAGAGACATCCTGGAAGCCCTGCAGGGGGCATGCCTGAGACAGCTAGTGATGAAGCCCACCCGAGAGGAAGCGACTTTGAACCTGGTGCAAGTGGGAAGCAATCTGGGATCAAGTAATCAAAGTATGGTGTGGTTCAATGTGAGAACAACAGAAGAGTCAAACCACACGAATGCAAGGGCCCTGGATTTCAAGCTGGCTGACTATGCAAAGATGGAGGGAATGTCTTAGGAAATCACTGGCAGAGAAGGAGAAAGGGGGGTGGAGAAACAATGGGAGAATCTTAAGGGAGCCATTGCAGAGGCAACAAGCCATTGCATTAGGCAAGTAAGCAAAACAAAGAGAAAGGAAAAAGACTATACTTCTCAAAGGAAGTGGACAAGAAGGTAAGGGCGAAAAGGGTGGCATTCAGGAGATAAAAGGAAACACAGAGGGGAGAAGACATGGAACTGTATCTGGAAAAGCAGAGGGAGGTGGGGAAAGCAGTCAAGAGCATAATGGCGCAACAAGAAGAAAAAATAGCCCAGGCAATAAGAAAAGTGGAAACAAAGGTCCCAAAGTGTAGCACACAGAATACAGGAAAAGTAAAGAGTCCAAAATACATGCAAATACCAAATGTTTATTCATAGTATTCATTCTCTTACAAGGCCTCATTCTTTACCTGTTCTAGGATGTACCTGCTCTCTGGATGTAGCCATGTATATCCCCTATAGATGCCGAAGCCTTTGACTTTTGGGTGATCATGTAATCTAGGACCTTTCTCTCTTGTCTCTGCAGTGGATATTCTGAGGTCCATTACAAATGTGCTACATGGTGGTTTAGTAGTTAATAGGTAATCAACCTATAAATGCATATAGTTACATAACTCCCATGATCCTTACCCTGGTTTAAAGGTACTGGGATTTCACTGGTATTGGACCCATTGAATTTCTGAGTTTAATGTGATATGTTGTTTCATTTTGTATTTCATTGAATTTGGCTTGAAAATTTAAAAATGTATTAATTTATTTATAAAAAGTGTATTAAAAAGTGCTTACAACTGTATCTTAAGTTTTTTAATTCAGTTTGTATCTGGAAATTATCTTTGGTTAGCAACTATTAAAGAGCTAGTGTACTGCCTAAAAATAATATTAGATTTTAAAAGCCACCAACCATTACCTTTTATATCTGAGGTACTTTTTCTTTTCCCTTTGTTTAATTAGAAGATTGTTTACCTGATGTTAGTAGGTGTGATGTGTGGAGCAGCACTCTGCCTGGCAGCTGACACATCTAGCTCTACTGCCCCACTCTACATCATCAGCATTGTGACCTCAATGACTGTGACATCACTGCTGCTTAGGAACAGCCATTCAGTGACTGCCACGTCATTCACCCATGATGTCACTGTCAGTGAGATCGCAATGCTGATGATGTAGTGGAGGGCAATAGAGACAGATATGTCAGCTGCCAGGCTGAGAGTTGTTCCACACATCCAGCACAATAGAATCACATAGAAGACTTCTAATGAGCAAAAGAAAATGAAAAATACTTCAGACTATTTCTTAAAATTTGTATTATTTTCTTGTCTGCCTGTTTTGGCTCCACTAGCTCTTTAATGTGCTTTTCCTCCCATATAAAGTAATGTTGCTTAAACACACATGGAGGTCAAAAAGTCACTGTTCACAACTAAGATTTGAATTGTATTAATTGTGATGTCATAATGAAGTGACTACTTAACTAGCTCCTTGAACATGCCCCCTTGAAGGGTGGGATAGCCTTAAGCACACGGGCAGGGTGCCAGAGCTTGGGCTTTAACACGCTTGGAATCCTAGGAATACTAAGAAACAACATTTGGTATTTGCACCTATTTTGGACTCTTTACTTTTCCTGTGTTCTGTGTGCTACACTTTGGGACTTTTGTTTTATGTACCTGAGCTGGCTGCCCATTAGTGTATTGCACCGTCCTGCACCAGATGGTTGCAGCATTTCACTGTTAGGATTTTAAGAACAAAAGGGACAGGAACTTTTTCAGGTACCTTAGTGAAAGAGAAAAGACTAATAGTGGGATTGTGAGACTGAAAAGGGAAGGAGGGAAGTGTGTCAAGGACCAAGAAAAAGTAGAAATCCTGAACAAGTATTTTTGTTCAGTATTCACAGAAAAGGGGCAGGGGAGGGACCAAAGTTAGGTGACGGAAGCACCACTGGGACAGAGGTTGACACCAGTCTATTTAAGGAGTAGAGAGTCTTAAAGGAACTCACTAATCTTTAGATGGACAAGGCAATGGGGCTGGATGGGATAGATCCCAGAGTATTAAGATAGCTCAAGGAGGTAGTGGCAGCACCACTGACAGCTCTGTTCAACAGTTCGCTGGAAGCAGATGTGGTACCAAAGGACTGGAGGAGGGCAAATGCAGTCCCTCTCCACAAAAGTGGGAGCAGGGAGGAGGCTGGCAATTACAGGCCAGTTAGCATGACCTCAGTTTTAGGGAAACTAATGGAATCACTACTAAAAGAAAGGTTTGTGATACATCTCAAATCCAACAGAGCACAGGATCTGAGGCAGCATGGATTCATAGTGGGAAGTTCTTTTAAAAACAAATCTGATAGACTTCTTTGACTGGTTGACTAAGGAGGTGGATCAGGGAGGGGCGGTGGATGTGACCTAACTGGACTTCAGCAAGGCCTTCGACACTGTCCCACATAGGAGGCTAGTAAACAAGCTGGGAAGCCTGGGAGTGGGTCTCAGGGTGGTAAACTGGGTCAAAAATTAGCTGAGCAATAGGACACAGAGGGTTGTGATGAACAGAGTTCAATCCAAAGAGAGAAGTGGGTGACCATCGGGGTCCTGCAGGGATCAGTGCTTGGTGCAGTCCTCTTTAATGTCTTCATAAATGACATTGCAGAGGGGCTGGAAGGGAAGGTGTGTCTCTTTGCTGATGACACAAAGATTTGCAACAGGGTTGACACTCCAGGAGGGTTAGAGAAAATGAGAAGGGACCTAAGGAGTGATCAAGGGCATGGCAGCTAAGATTTAATGCAAAGAAGTGCACTTGAGGCACAGAAATGCAGGGGAGGCGTGCAAGATGGGGGGGGGGTACTAATGACCACCAAACAGGAAAGGGATCTGAGAGTAATCATATCTGATTATCTAAAGGTTCTCAAACAATGTGAGAAGGCTATGAGGAGAGCCAGTGGGATGTTGGGGTGCATAGTGAGAGGTATCTCTAGCAGAAGGAAGGAGGTGGTGATGCCACTGTATAAAACATTGGCAAGACCTCAGCTAGAGTACTGTGTCCAGTTCTGGAGGCCAGATCTCTGGAAGGACATAGAGCAGAAGCAATTCAGAGAAGGGTGACAAAAATGCTGCAGGGGCTGCACCAAAAGCCATATGAGGGGAGACTGGAGAATCTCAATATGTATTCCCTGGAGGAGGAGAGAGAGAGAGAGAGAGAGAGAGAGGAAATAATAGACTTTTAAATACCTCAGGTGTAAATAAGGTATAAGAGGGTAGCATCTTTCAAAAAAAAAGATGTTCAAGAACAAGGGGCCATGGTATGAAGATAGAGGGGAGTAGACTTAGAGGTAACGTAACAAAGCATTTTTTCATGGAAAGGGTGGTGGATCCATGGAACAGCCTCCTGGCAGAGGCTGTAGAGGCAAAAATGGTAGGGGAGTTCTAAAACACACGGGACAGACAAACAGGAACTGTAGTGATAGGACAGAGAGGGTAAGCCACATGTCATTTAGGATCTGCAGTATATGAAACAGGTAGGGAAAATGGGCAGACTAGGTGGGCCAAGCAGTCCTTATCTGTTGTCAGATTCTATGTTTCTGTTTCCTCCAACTTTTTGATCAACATCTTATGAGACACTGAGTCAAGGTCTTTACTAAGTAAAGTCTAAATACAGTGGGCCTGATTCGCAAAATGCGCCCCTAGACCGATGCAAATTATGCCTTACCACCATTTGCAGCAAAGCCAGGTGTGCCAGGGACCCTGCACCAGTTTCGAGTACATGACCGGTCCCAGTACCATAATCCCCATGGCTGTTTCAAGCGGAGTCATGCAGCAAACCGGTGACACAAAGGAGGGCTTTGAAGGAGGCTGCTGTCGTCTTCTGCCTGTGGAAGATCTGGCCCCAGGTCTCAGCCTTCGGCCACAGAACTGTAAGCTGTGTAACTGTACCCAATGCCATTGCCCATGCATGTTGCAAGAAATATCAGAGTCTGCAAAAACTGGAGCTGCAATATGTGAAGCACTGAAGAAATGTCAGCTGTTTTTGTCCAACTGTGAAAGAGTGACAGTGGTGGATCAGTTACAATTGATCGTGTGGCAATAATGAAAGAAGGCAGGGTAAAAGGGTGGGGATTGAACTCATGCAGACAAAACCCTTCTGCATCTGCCACATAGTCACACAACATGGTAACCCTGGGTAGTGTGTGACACTGCTGCTTATGTACTCTGAGGAACACTTATACCGGAGTCACCAAACTTGCTAAGGCTGAGTTCTTTTCCTCCTCTTTCCAGAACAATCTCAATCACCCCTCCAAGTTCTGTAAAGTCATCCACACCCTCTTCTCCCCCACCCAGGTTAGTCCCCCTGAGTCTCAAGGTAGGTAACTTCATTTCAGACCCTCTCTCAGTGGCTTCTGCTTTCAACTCTTACTTTACAACCTGTGCCTTCTCTCTCCTATCTGTCTTTCACTCCTCCACTCCCCCTCCTGCCACCCTCCCCCCATGCCCTCCTTCTCTACCCTTATCCTTCTCACCAGTTGCCCCTGCTACCTTCATAAGAGCCCTCCTGACCCTCAACCCTCAGAAAAGTGGGAGTCCTGACCGGCTAGACCCCAAGCTCTTACACCTCTCTGCCCCTGCCATTGCCTTTCCCATCACCTCCCTTCTTAACCTCTCATTCTCTCTGGTATCTGTCCCAGACACCTGGAAGCATACAACTATCATTCCCCTTCCCAAGAAGGATGACTCCTGTTCCCCCAGCAACTACTACCCTATCTCCCTCTTACAAACCCTTTAGAAACTGCAAGAACACATAGTACTGTCTCAGCTTTCTTCTTTCCTTGACTCCTCCTCCTTCTTCACCTCTGTCAGTCTTGTTTCCACAAACACCACTGCACCACCTCCTCCATCCTCTGGCTCACTGACTCCATACACATAGGCATGGACCAGGGCCTCCTCACTGCCACCATCTTTCTTGATTTATCCAAAGCTTTTGGCACTGTTTCCCACCCTCTTCTCCTCTACAAGCTAAAGCCAGCAGGTCTCTCCGAGTCCACTACTATCTGGTTCAGCTCTTACCTAGTAGGTAGATCTCAATCAGCTAGAATCAGAGAGTCCCTATCACCCCCTCCCCATTTGCACTGGTGCCTCCAAGGCTCTGTCCTTGGTCCACTACTATTCTCCATGTTCCTCAATGACCTTCCCTCTTCCTACCTATCTGCGGTCATGCACATGTATGCTGATGACATGGTCCTTTTTGCCTCTGGGCCTTCCCCAGCTGAATTAAAAACCAGGCTCCAAACTGATTTTGAAGCTATCCAGCACTGGTTCAGATAAAATCAGCTATCTCTAAATGCAAAAAAAAAAAGGTCTCCATATCCTTTGGAATTCGTCAGAGACTTTCCAAGCTCTCATCCCTCCACTCCTTCCACGCCCTAGATGGGGTCACAATTGACAATGTGCCCTCATTTAAGTACTTAGGGGTCTGGCTTGACCAACACCTTGACTTTTCACAGTATGTAGATGCCATTCATGAAAAACTCCACCTACGCTTGGTGCTCTATACAGGCATAAAAGATACATCCCTCTTTCTGCCCGCTGAGATATAATCACTAAAATGATCCTCCCCATCATTGATTATGGAGACATTGTCTATGGTGCTACCCCAAAGACCACCCTAGCCAGACTGCAACCCCTCTTTCACTCCTTCTACCATTTTGCTTTGGACTGCACACTTCTCACTCACCACTGTTTGCTGTGCTCTGCCCTCTCCCTACCCTCCCTGAAAGATCATTGCACTACACACTGTGCCTCCTTCATGTCCAAATTCTGGCTGGCTTCACCTCCCCACCTCAGCTCTCTACTCTCCCCTATGTCCCCCTCCACATACTCCCTCTGTAACACTGGCTATTGTCCCTCTTACTGCCCTCTCATAAATCCCTTGCTGGTCAGGCTGCTTTCTCCTACCACTTCCCTAAACTTTGAAACTCTCTCCCCCAAACCATTCGCTCTGCCTCTTCCAAACACACTCTCTCCTCTCTACTCCACGTCCACACTGCTCCCTCATGTAATTACCCTTAGTCATTGACCCACCACACTCCTCATTCTCCCATCCTCCTGCCTGCTTTCTCCTACTCCTTGGCCTTCCCCTCTTCTTTTTCTTCTACCCTTCTCCGTTGCAGGCCAGGAAACCAGGTCAAAGACTGGGTGTGCACCCAGTTGTGTATGGCCCTTGTGTGATTTGCATCCCAGAGGGACGGAGGTCTGCCTCTCAGTCTCTCCCTCTCCTTCCTTCACTATTCCCTTCCACACTAGTTCTCCACTCCCCCCCTCCACTTTCTCCCACTGACTACTTTTTACTATTCTTTCCTACTCCTTCCCCTTCTCCACTCCTGCCCTCTTCCTTGCAGGCCAGAAAACAAGGACACAGGTTGAGTGTGTACCCAGCTGTGTCTGGTCCTTGTGGGTCTGCACCCCAGAGGGATGAAGGTTTGCCTCTCCCTCACTACCATAATTCCCCTCCTCCCTTACCTATTCATTCACACTTTTCCCCCTTATGCTTTCCCTCCACTTTGTGTACTATCTGATACTGTCCTCCTATATAATTGTTTTTTTTTCTGCTCCTTAGGGACCTGCCTCCCACCCTCCCCTTGTGATAATTTGATATTTATTCTATATGCATATGTCTAGTACACAAACTTTCCTATTGTACATAACTCTACACTGTTATTTAATCTCTGTATGACATTTTATTTTGTAGTAAAATCTATTGCACTTATCCCTTTCCCCCTCTCCCCCAGATGCATCTAGAAATGAGCTATTTTTAGCACAGTATGTCTCTCCTGGTGAAACTTTTCAAATAAATGATGTTAGTTGCAATACAAAGATATGATCCTGGACTGCAGTGCTGGGATGTTACCCATTAAAGTCAGGATCTGCCACCACTGAACCCTTGGTATGCTGGGTCCACCACTGACAAGTGTAGTACTTGGGACGGGTACAGGAGATGGGCATCTCAGTTGCAAATGAGCTTCAGAAAGCACCTACTGTCAGATGCATTACTGCAGCAGACATAGCAATATATACTGCCACACCTACAACAACCAGACACCACTCTTATATACTGATGAATACAAGTGTGCATACAATCCCCCCCCCCAAAGTGTTACAACCCATGATACCTGTTCTTGTGTTGCCATCAGACAGTGCCACCATGCACTGTGCCATCAAGCTTAAATATCATCATGTCTCTGGTACATTCCAAGAGGAAGCTATTCCCTAGCCCCATGAGCAGGTGCCATCAGGTGAAGTGGTACATACTTGGGTCAGCAGTCATACCAACTCAGCACTGGTGTAAGTATTTGTGTCTCACGGTGTCTGATGTCACCTCTTACTGGCCATGGTTATGTCATGTTCTGGACTTCAGTGTGCCTCCAAATCAAGTAGCCAGTAAGTATCAAGTGTGTAGCCTATAAAAGTGATCCCTTCCTTCCTGGCAAGTGATGCATGGGCTGTTAGACCAGCTCCAGGCTTGTCTAAACCCTGGTGAGCCCTGTGCTCATTGTGACCCTTGCTGAATCCCACATGTAGGGACATTGCAGTACTGTCACGGTGCAAGCCCGTGTCTGCCAAGGCACAGCCATGCATCTGCCACAACAGTGGTGCATGCAACTCCCCATGTAGCTCATGCTGCATTTCTGAATCAAGGATGGCACACAGTGTCGGACACAGTGTCCCTTGTGCCATTCCTTGTTGGCACAAGCACCGTGCACCATTCCTGACCTTTTGTGAATTGGACCCAATATGTCTATGGCCTCACCCTTGTCCACTGCCTTCATAACCCAGTCAAAGAAGTTAATCAAATTGATTTGGCATGACCTCCCTGACATAAATCCATGCTGCCTCTCCTCCTGAGTCTGCATCTCTTGATGAACTTCACTAACTGTTAATTAAGTATGGTTTCTATCAACTTGCTGGCTATCATGGTAAAGCTGACTGGGCTGTGGTTCCCTGGATCACCCCTTGCTCTGCTCTTATGCAGGGACAGCACATTAATGTTCTTCCATTCTAACCCCAGGAATCCATCAGTATAGCTTTACAATAAAAATCGGTCCACAGGATTGAGTTGCCCTGGAGACTGAAGGTATATTAATTTAGGAATCTTAGAATTAGAACTAAGGTCAAACTCTGCACTATGGTCACACTCCCTCCAATGTTTTTCTGCTTGAAGAGAGCAGTCGACTCACAGTACAGCTCCACTTTTCAGGCTTCTGGGATGGTTTAGCAATTTAATTTCTATTTTTATATTCATTTTTAGCTATTTCTCAATGTTCTGCATTAGTTGGGTTGTTTTAATTATTTTATTTGTTTTGTGGTTTCTCTGGTTCTCAATTGGTTCTAAGGAAGTGGAAAAGGCATCAAGATAGCGTGGTTCCTGCCTTTAGGAAACTGCTTACTTATGTGAAGAAATACATTATAATTTTTAAATAACCACTTTTTTTTACTGATCTATAGTGGTTTTAACAATACTACAGTTGTGGTTTCAATACAGGGGGAACCAAGATGCCTTTTACCTAACCCCTGTGATTGACAACAAAACCTCAGTCCTTATAATAAAATTGTTGGTTTTGAGGTAAAACTACAGCAGTTCAGTTTTTTCTGGGAACCAGACTGAGGTTTTCTTCTTTAGATACATTTTTATAGTTCTTCAGGCTCTATTACTATTAGTTTGCCTGTTTTGGGAACTGATAAAAATGTCAATGGTCTATCAGTATTTGGCATGACTGATAGACCAAAGAAAAAAATGAACAGGACATATAGGCTTTAAAAATTGTACTGTATCAATTGTTTCCACCTCCTGACAAGAACAGACTGCCACAAGATTTGTATAAGGTGCCTGGGTCCAGACCATGGTTATTTAAACTGTGAACTCTGTAAAAAACTTTGCCCTGAAACACAAAAGAAAAGGATCAAAAAA
Source organism: Neoceratodus forsteri (assembly GCA_016271365.2). Taxonomy (NCBI): domain Eukaryota; kingdom Metazoa; phylum Chordata; order Ceratodontiformes; family Ceratodontidae; genus Neoceratodus; species Neoceratodus forsteri. The sequence goes on from CM028137.1 coordinate 520,837,402, forward strand.
GGGAAGACTTTATGGCTTTACAGTCTGCTTCCATGTCACCTAAATGCAGTAAAAGCTTGGAAGATGTTTTTTCCACTCAGCATCAGCAGATAAGAAAGAATAAGCTGCAGAGCCATTAGAAAAACATGGCAAAAGCTGGCCCAGCAGTGTGGAGATCTGAGGCATCCATGCCTTACCCCCTGCCATGCCGGTGACCTGTGTTCCGGTGCAGGAGAGCCACCAGGGGTTGGCAGGGGATGGAGAAGATTGAGCATCCACAGGACAGCTCTCCTCTCCTCTCCCAGGGAGGGGGGCAATACAGGCTCGGCACTTCCCTGACACCTAGCAGAGGCAAGGTGCAGGTGCACCATGAACTTGTCACAAGCAAGGGGGGGGTGGAGCAGTCGGCAAGCATGCTGGAGGCGGAAGTGTGCACAGCACTGCCTTTGCTGGCATTGCACACTCTACCCAGATAGAAAAACTGAACAAGAAAACAGTGGTCCCAGGTCAAGCAGGAGGATAGCAGCCACCCTACGCAGGCCCCGACTTTGAATACCACTGCCCCAGAACTAGATCCTATTCGAGGTAAGTCAAGCTGGGAGGACTCATCATCACTCTGCCATGGAGGGTAAACCATGGGGGAAGAAGGGGACAGCTGCCTGATGTTGGGTGCAGTGCTGGGTGGGTGGCTGAGAGAAGGTAGCTGACTGGTGGGCACCCAAGAAGAAACAAATTAACTGAAAAAAAAGAAAAACGTGTTGAAGATGGTACAGAACCCAGGGTATCCAAATGAGGGAACCCTGTGCCCAGTTTTGGCAAAAATAATAGTAAAAGAGCCCCAGAGCAGACATTGAAAACAGTGTCTGCAAATATAAACACCTCTGTTATGCCTTCTGAAGAAAAAAAAAACAGACTGTTAACAGAAGACAAATGCTCTCAGCAGAGGACATGGCAATTTTTCCAGGCTATGGGAAATTTTATGAACAAGCCTGCCCCCTCTCCCCCCCTCCCAGACTTCCGATCTACACCAACTGCCTGTGGTAGAGGAAGACATATATTATGAACATGATGAGAAAAGTGAATCTTTGGAACCAGATGGTTCTCCTGAGCAAGAATTTGTCTCTCCTCCCAGGCCTTCAGAGGATTACACATGCCCCTATTTCTTTGTTAGTCAAATAGTAAACACCCTCAACATCCCCTCCCATGAAGTTGAAGAGGAGGATGAAGAGGAAGTTGAATTCATGGACGTGAAGGACCTAGCTCCCTCAAACAGGTTGCAGCTTCCCATCCACAAATCTCTCCAAAAAAAGCCACTGCCAAAATCATGTCAGCATCTACTTCTGCTGCTGGCGTTGATAAGAAAATAGAAAAGCATCAGGTGACATGCAGGATGCTGAGTACTTATACACCCACCATGATTATGAGGGAGTGGTTCAGGCTGCTGCCAGTAGGAAGGCTAAGGTGCCTTTCTCTGCTCATCCTCCTGAGAACGATTCCAGAAAGCTGGATGCCATGGTCAAAAAAGTGTATACTGTACAACTGTTTCCTTGCTCCTCAGGCAAGCAGCTTACATGGCATACACAGTTCGGTACCAGAAGGCACTATGGGATTCAGTTCTGGCACTGAGCGGAAAAACAAACAGTGAATTGGCTCAGGACTCGGTTGAAACAGCCAGATAAGCCCTGGATGCCACTAAGTACTAATTTCACATGGTCATGGACACCAGAGACTCTGCTTCAAGGGTCCTGGCCCATGCAATATCTTTTAATAGGTTTGCCTTGCTTGGGGCTACCATACTGCCCCAGGATACTCAGACCAAGGCCATGGATTTCTCCTTTGAAGGAAATTCCCTATTTGGTGACAACTTAAGGTGGATGACTACAAAACCACCTATAGGAACAACACTGAAAAGGAAAAGGCCTCCACTTCCTACAGACCTTATGGAAGGGGAGTCAGGAGTAGGGGTTACTACCTGAGATCTTATGGCTTTTATGACTATCAACTCCAGAGAGGTTATCATAGAGGCAGGGGTAGAAAGGACACTAGGCATGCAGCTACAGCACCATCCCCTAAGCCATAGCAAAAACAACCCCCCTGACAATTCTGCCCTAGTTGCCCAACCATTGCCAGTGGTGGGGGGGCTTGCTTACTACTTCCAGGAATGGTCAAAAATCACCACAGATAAGTGGATCCTGAAAGTAATGAGTAAAGGCTTGACCCTGTAGTTCAAAAAATTTCCAAAGCTGTAGAAGCTAAAATTGTTCCTATTTTAAAGTCCAACAGAAATAATGGGGCATAGGTCTGTTCTCCAGGTACTTCCAAACTCATAAGAAAAATGGGACATGAAGACCCATTTAGACCTGAAATACCTAAGCAATCTTTAGGAAAGACTCAAGATGGTCACACTGGACTCAGTGATACCATCCCTGTAGCCAGGGGACTGGTTGGTGTTCCTGGATCTGAAAGAAACCTATTTTCATTTCCCAATCAGACAGTCATACAGAAAATACCTCAGGTTCAGGCTATGGGACTGTCAATATCAGTTCACTTCCCTTCATCTAGGCCTCATCTTCCCAACAAAGGTTTTCACAAAGTGTCTAATTGTGGTGGCAGCAAATCTAAGAAGGCAGGGTGTGGTGTGTTTTTTCCCCTACCTGAACGACTGATTAGTCCCAGGAAAAACTCAGTAGGAGGCAAAGTGCTCCACATAGACAGTAAAAAGCCTAGACTTCCTGATAAACCCATAAAAGTCACAAATAGAACCAGCTCAAGTATTGGATTTCATAGGCGCAGAGCTAGATGCCCTGCAGGGGAAAAGCCATCTTTCCACAGACAAGGTTATCAAGCTTGAGTACTACTGAAAAATCCTTCATATTAGGCCAGCCAAGGTCTGTGAGGGATTTCTTGCAACTAATTGGACACATGATCACTTCCACAGCAGTGGTACCAGGTGTCGGATTCCAGACATTCAATACCACTTAAGGAACCACTGGTTCCGAAGGTGTGATCCTCTCTCCAAATTAGTACCAGTCACAAAACTTTTGATAAAGGCACTAGACTGGTGGTGGGAAGAAGGCAACCTCAGAGAGGGTATTCTCTTCCTCCAGAATTCACCCACAAGTATCATCACAACAGATATTTCACTCCTAAGGTGGGTGCTCATCTGAAAGATTTCACTGTGAGTGACACCTGGAGCACACAGAAGACCCAGGAACATTTAATCCTTCTGGAGCTCAGGGCAGTGTTCCTAACAATACAAGCTCTTTCTTCCCAGATAAAGGGTCATCCTGTCCACATCTGAACAGACAATGTCGCAATAAATCAACAATGTATTACATAAACAAGCAGGGAGGAACAAGATCCTCAAAGCTATGCACAGAAACCATAAAGATCTGGAACTTAGCCTATTCCCTGGGTTTAGTGCTATCTGTATCTACAGTACACCTGCCAGCAAAGACAATGTCCCAGCAGACTCAGTCAGGGAAACCATGAGTGACCCCTGAACCAGCAGGTGCTAGAATCAGTGTTTAGAAGAGAGGGTACACCAGAAATAGATCTGTGCTGGTTCAGAGGATGCCCCTGTCCTGTGCTGGCAAGGAAGTTTCTATACAGTTCCCCTCCATTTCCTCTACTGCAGAGAGTGCTCATAAAGCCCAGGGAGCAGACAGCAACAATGATTTAGATAGCACCAGACTGGGCCAGGCAGACTTGGTACTCAGTGCTTCTGACGCTGTTAATCCAAACACTGAAGTAAACAGGTGTGACACAGGAAATCTCTGTGGGTGCTAAATGGAGGGCAGCTAGCCCCAGAAAGTCATAGCAAACAAAAGTATAGCACTCCAGGACACACAAATTCAAGGCAAGTTCCAAAAAGTTAAATGCAAAAGTGTTTTAATCCCATCTCAAACATTTGGTCTGGAGACAGCTTTCCCCAGCACTTCATCCGCACAATTGGGCCTTCGCCACTGAGCAGCGTTACATAGTCACAAAATTATACTGTTGGCACATGTAAGTTCTTTACATATAGAAAAAAGGGAGAAAGGATTCTGGGGCAGGGGAGAAATATAAGCAGATCACTGGGCTTTGATGCAAGGTGAAAAATCAACTTCTTCATTCAGACAAGCAGGATGTATTGTGTCCAGTGAGACTATCTATCTAGTCTCTTTCTGGAGAAGCTTGTTAACCTATCACCCCTTTTTTATGTTTGCTTGCACGCATGTGCAAGAAACATAGTGCCATCATCCGAGATTTCGGAGGTGTGTCACCTCCTCCTCCAGTTCAGTCAGTGTGTTGGCAGGTGCGGCCCCTGTAAGCCAATGCATGCTGGAGCTGTCTATGAGAAGCTCCAAAATGCAGTGGCGTACAGTTGAAAGGGGGACCTACGCTTCAGTAAGCAGTGATAAGATATCGCCTGCTCATGCGCAGCTCCCCCCACACACACACACACACACACACACACACACACTCACACAGAAACGCACGCATACTGCATGCTGCTCTCCCCCCCACACACACACACATATAGCCGATGAGGGTGCCCAATCCCCCATTGGCTTGTGCTGCACTCCCCCTCCAAAGCCTTCCGCGCTGCCACGCTGGTGCCCATCCCAGCGTGGCGACTAAAATAACCCGACAGGGTGCCCAATCCCGTTCGGTTCCACTGTCCTCACCCCCAGTACTGGGTGCCACAGGGAGCCCACCCAGCGTGGCAACTGATCATATGGCCGATGGGGGTGCCCAATCCACCGTTGGCTCCACGTCCCCCCCAGCCATCCTTGTGCCACGCTGGAAGCCCACCCCAGCGTGACAAATGTCTCACGTCATCTTTTTTTTTACCTGCAAAATAAAAAGGTCCCACGGCGCTTCTCCCAGCCCCCACAACCCGCACTCCACCCACTGTGCACCCTGCTCTCCCACATCCCCTCACCCCATACATACCTCCAGAGCTTGACACGACGATCTTCAGTGGACCGGGAACACATCTGCACTGTTCAAAGCTGACCGCAAACTGAGGAAATGCTGGTAAGCTGTATAATGGGCTAGATAGGGGTTTTCAACTTTATTGCATATCTCAGGCATTTTTTTGAATTTTGCACCAAATTTTCAACATGGGGTTTGGGACCTTCTCCATAGATGATGTCACTGTCGCGGCATTATTCAGGCCCGAAGGGTGATTTCACTGTCACTGCACAGTCACTGTGCAAAATCACCCTTTGGGCCCAAATAACCATGACAGTGACATCATTCATGAGAAGGGGTCCCAAAAACCCCATGTTGAAAATTTGGTGCAAAAATTCCAAAAAATGACTGTTTTACGAGCGTGTGTTGTGCAGTTCCTACACAGGCTCGTAAGTTCGTGAATTTTCAATATTTTCACTCCAGATTTTCAACATTGCCATTTTATCACACCTTCTTATGAGTAGTACAGCTGTCACTTTTCACATCTCACCCAAAACATGTTTCCGCCCATGTAGCGCACAATGGTGCAGTCGGTGTCTTGAAATCAATGTATGGACAAATTAAGAAAATCACAGTGACACTGTTCCTGAGCAAAAGGTCTTAAAATGGCTATGCTGAAAATCTGGTGGAAAAATTCCAAAAATGACTGTTTTACAAGCGCATGAGGAACTGCGCAATGCACGCCAGAAGTTCGCGAATTTTCACACATTTTCACTCCAGATTTTCAACATTGCCATTTTACCACACCTCCTTATGAGCAGTATAGCTGTCATTTTTCACATCTTGCCCAAAATGTGTTTCTGCCCATGTAGCGCACAATGGTGCAGTCGATGTGCAAAATCAATGTATGGGACACATTAAGAAAATCACAGTGACACTGTTCATGAGCAGAGGTCTTAAAATGGCTATGTTGAAAATTTGGTGAAAAAATTCCTAAAAATGACTGTTTTACGAGCGTGTGTTGCGCAGTTCCTATGCATGCTCGTAAGTTTGCGAATTTAATATTTTCACTCCAGATTTTCAACATTACCATTTTATTACACTTCCTTATGAACAGTACAGCTGCCATTTTTCATGTCACCCAAAATGTGTTTTTGCACATGTAGCGCACAATGGTGCTATTGGTGTGCAAAAGCAATGTTTAGGACAGATTAAGAAAATCACAGTTACACTGTTCATGAGCAGAGGTCTTAAAATGGCTATGTTGAAAATTTGGTGACAAAAGTCCATAAAATGACTGTGTTACGAGTGAGCATTGCACAGTTTCCACGCACCCTCGTAACTTCATGACTTTGTAATATATTCAGTCCAGATTTTCACTAGTGGCATTTTTCCACACTTCCTTATGAACAGTACAGCTGTCATTTTTCACAACATGGCTGAAGTGTGTTTTCACACTTTCAGTGCAGAGATGCGTGGTCGCTGTGGGAAATCATTGTTCGGCACAGGTAAAGAAAATCACAGTGACACTGTTCATGATTGGAGGCACCAAGATGCCTGACTTGACAATCTGCTGTAAAAAATCCCCAACCTAATTATATTATGGGTGTGCATTGCACAGTTTCTATGTATGCTCGTGATTTCACCATTTTTTTAAATATTTTTACTGCAGATTTGCAACATTGCCATTTTACACCTCCCCATGAACAGTACAGCTATCATTTTTTACATCCTGTTCGGAATGTTTTTGCACCTGTGGTGCTAAATGCCGTAGTCGCTGTGCATAAGCAGCTTTCAGCTAACAAACTGATATTCCCCCTGTTCATGAGGTGGGGTCACAAAAAAAACATGTTGAAAATTTGGAGTGAAAATACCAACGAATGCCTGAGGTATTAGGGTTTCCAACCATAACGCCCAACCCTGTAGAGAATGACAGGTATCAGGGTGTGACTTGGGATTCTTGCCTGTAATGCTCATGCCATTCCACACCCTGCAGCCAGTGAGAGGCATCAAGGTATGCCTTGGACTCTTCAGCCCCAATGTTCACCCATTCTCCTATATCGCACCCATCTCACTGTATTTCCTAATGAAATGGGAGTGCGCATAAGGGCAAAGACTCCAAGGAACACCGTGACACTTGTCAGTGTCTGCAGGGTGGGGTGTGGTGAAATGGCGTGGCCGTTATGCCTGACGACCCAAATGCACACCCCAATGCCTGTCACTCTCTGCAGGGTGGTGGTGGGGTTGGCTTCAGTTCAATACTTCACTGCCATCCCTATTATGCAGCTCTGTAACTTCTACACTACCACTGCCAATGCCAGCAAGCAAACATTCAGCATTGACAAATGCTTGTTCTAATTGTCTAACAAACTCCAAAGCAGTAAATATTAAATTGTAGGGATTGGCATTACGATGTGTTGCAAAGTGTGTTCCTAGTACATTCCTGTCACTTTGATTAATAATGGCCCTTACATGCTCTTGGATTCTTGTTTTAAGTGGTCTAATTGTTTGACTGTATGTTTTATGTGTGGGTGCTAGTGTGATATTTCTCTAAGTGAGGTCCTTATATTGGGTGCTGATATGCTCAAATAGACACACACTCCGACGAAGGCCCAATTGTGGGGCCAAAGTGCTGAGGAAACTGTCTCCATACCAGATGTTTGAGATGGGATTAAAAAACTTTTGCATTTAACTGTTTGGAGCTTGCCTTGAATTTTTGTGTCCTGGAGTGCTAATACTTTTGTTTGTTCTGACGCTGTCAAGCAGGTCTCTAATCAACCTGTCACTGAGGCATAACTTGCTGACCCTGTCTCAGGGCAGCGTAACATTTCCAGACCTCTGAACTCCACACCTGGGGGCATGGTTTTTGAAGAGCTAGAAGTTTCTAACTTAAATGTATCAAAGGAAGTGATTCGTGTTGAAGGTTTCTAGAAAAACCAGCATCAAGGAAAACATATGCTTCGAAGTGGAAGAGATTGTCATTGGCATACTCCTAGAAAGATAATCCTTTTGCAGCCAATCCTGCCTACAGTTTTGGATTAACTAGTGCACCCACAGTCTCTAGGCCTGAGACCCTCCACCCTAAAGGTGCATTTGGTAGCAGATTCAGCTTACACATCAACTGGTCAGAAAAGTCCCTGACCTCACAACCTATTATTAAAAATGTATTTAAAGGACTCACTTATTTGTACCCTGCTGTGAGAGACCCTGTCCACCCATGGAACCTAAATGTGTACATTGCCCAGCTGAAGGAAACTCCTTTGGAGCCTATGGCTACTCCTGATCTAAAGTATTTTACTTGGAAAGCAATATTTCTGGTGTATTTTACATCTGATAGGAGGGTGAGAAAGCTGAAAGCCCTTTTCACAGATCCAAACTACATAATCTTCCTCAAGACAGATAGGAAATTCCTCCCTAAGGTGGCGTCAGAATTCCACCTGAACCAGTCAGTTGCTCTCCCTGTACTTTTTAGTGAACATTCCAGTACAGGGGGACAAAGATTCCACTGCATGGATGTAAGGAGTGCACTGGACTACGACCTGGAATGCACAAAAGATGTCCAATAGCATTCAGCTTTTTGTCACTTATGGTGAAGTGGGAAAGGGTAAGCCAACAACTAAGAGAACTATTTTACACTGGGTAGTCTCCTGCATACAGTTCTGTTATGAAAGATGGCAGGATAACCCCCTGAGGTCTACAGGCACACTTCACAAGGGCCATCTCTTCTTCAGTGGCGCAGCAAGGGACAGCATCCTTCAAGAAATCTGTAAAGAAGCTACCTGGAAGACAGTGCACACATTCACAAAACACTATGGTCAGGGCATACAGTCTAGAAGGGATGTCAGCTTTGGTACTGTTGTCTTGCAGAACCTTTTTCATAAATAGGTTCCGGATCCAACCTCCCAAGACACTGCTTTGGAGTCAGCTATTGTAAAGCTGTACTGATGGATTACTGGGGTTAGAAGAAAAAAATGGCTCCCTGTAGTAATGTTTCTTCTTTACTAATTCATCAATAAGTTTTACAATCTCTTATCCTGTCTCCCCTTCCCAGAAGTGAAAATAGGTTCAGACAAGAATCGGTTCTCTTCCAATTTGCTTGAGCATTACTTGTTACAGTTCCTTTATAATTGTTCCTAAGTGGTCTGATCACAAACATTTTTCATAAATATCTTTTTCTGCCTTAACTTGATTACCATTTTTCAAAATTTTAACAAATTTTTAACAATGATTTTGGTAGCAATTTAGCTAGTTTTAGTGGTCACAGCCCCCCCCCCAGCTTTTGAAACAAATCTGACTGTAGGAGGCAACATGACAATAGTGCAGCATTTCAACTTAGTTCCAATTCTAAGATTTCAAAATTAGCATAAAAGTTCTATCTCTGAGGCAACTAATTCCTGTGGATTGATGTAAAGCTTACTGATGAATCCCTTAAGAAGAAACAACATTATTCCAGTGAGTAATTTTTCTTACCATAGCACCACTCCAGTTTCCAGTGAGCAGTTAAACAGGTCAGTCAGATGGGCTGCAAGCTCTGCCATCATCTTGCTCAGTAGCCTGGGGTGCATTCCGCTTGGCTTAGGGGATTTGTCCACCTTTAGGGCTTTGAGCCCTGTGTGGGATCATTCCACTGAAATCACTTCCTACCTCAGTCTCCTTCCTTCCCCCTCCCTATTCCTAACTTTCTCTGTGGCACTGGGCCAGCATTCTCTCTTATAAAAATGTAGCAGAAGTATTCATTTAAAATCTCCACCTTTTCCCTGTTGTCCTCCACCCACCATAGTCCCCTTTAAGTTTCACAATGTCCTCTTCTGTAGATTTTTTTCTTAGATGTACCAAAAGAAGGCCTTAGCAGTGTCAATGGCTCAGCAGGTTGCACACTTAGACCCGGACAGTAACATCGTGTCCTAAACAGCACGGCACATTACAAAGCTGGGACACCATTGCAGCCGAATATGTCATCATGCACATAATATTGCCACCCAGCATATCGCAAACAGGTAGTATGAGGAACTGTCCCTGGTTGCCAGTGTATCCCCCATCCCAGCTGCCATGTCCCACCCACAGCAACTCACTACCCAGTAGTACACCATATTGCCCCCCATCGCCGATTGCCAAGCAGCCACCCCCCCACACCAATCTGTCACAGTAAGCAGTGATGAGTGAGAATTCCCTGGTGTCTAGTGGACCCTCCAACCACCCAAGTAGCCCCGCAGCCTCCACCCCTACCCCAACTGCTAGCAGGCAACCAGCACAGCCTTCACTCTCCACCACGGCTGGCCACCCAACTGAACTGTGATGAATGAGCATGTACCTTGCACTCGGTTATGCACTCATTCAATGCAGTTCAGTTGGGTCGGCCAGCCGTGGTGGACAGTGGAGGGCTGTGCTGGTCGCCTGCTAGCAGTTGGGGTAGGGGTGGCACCAGGGTGGTGGGGCACTACCTAGGGTGGTTGGGGGGTCCACTAGACACCAGGGAGTTCTCATTCATCACCGCTTACTGTGACAGATTGGTGTGGGGGGAGGCTGCTCGGCAATCAGTGATGGGAGCAGGAGGCACTACAGTGTACTACTGGGTAGTGAATTGTTGTGGGTGGGACATGGCAGCTGGGATGGGAGACACACCAGCAACCAGGGGCAGTACCTCATACTGCCTGCTTGCAATATGCTGGGTGGCAATATTATGTGCATGCTGACATTGTTGACTGTGATGATGTCCCAGTTTTGTAATGTGCTACGCTGTTTAGGACACAATGTTACTGGCCAGATCATGCACACTTGCCTCTGAGGACAGAAGATCAGAATACTGTGGGTTCTATCCTCACACCAGGCACTTGAGTTAATATCCCAATACTGACACTGTAGTGCAGCATGAGGGGGGTGCTGCACTCCTGATGTGCTGTCTTTCAAATGAGAAGTTAATCTGAGGTCCCATCTGCCTGTTCAGATTGATGTTAAAGAACCCATGGCACTTCTCCAAAAGAGCAGGGGAATTTTTATTAAGGCAATCAAACAAAATGTAAATACAACATATTTTGTTCACATGAAAATCATATACAAATAATAGATGAAATTGAAACAAATCAAAGTAAGTGTTCTATGAAGATAATCAACCAAAAACATTAAACAAGATGTTGTGTTCTCATGTACATCATAAATCTAATTAGAAATAAATAGTGCTAATGCTTCTATGGTAAAAAGGAAAATTATTCAGGCCTTGAAAAGAGAAAACCATAAAAAGTAAAAACCTATAACAGTATTTACTTCATCTTGTCCAGTGTCTTAGTTGTACCTCTAAAGCTTCAAAGATAAAAAAGAAAAACTCTGTTAGTACAATGCAACTTTCCTACTTATCAAATCTTAGTTGCAAAAAATAAATAAATAAATAAATAAAATAAGTATTACATCCATAGATTTTGAGTAACCAAAGAGTAATAAATCTGATAAATAAAAGCCTTTTCTGGCTCTTTCTCTTTCTTTCTTTTCCCCCCTGCTTCGGCCCTCTATATGTTAAATAAGTTTTCCTTCTCCCAGCAAGTATGTCCTAGGAAAATAAATGTGACAAAGTGCCCCATCATTCAGAAATTAAATCTCCTGAGAATAATTGTTCTTTATCATATATTACTTTAAAGTTCTGGCAAATTTGTTGAAGCAGCTGTACTGGTGTAACCTCGATTTGCTGTAAAGTTAATTTACATTGAGTCTGCCAAACATAAGGTTTAAAGCAAATCAGAATTAATCTTATACTGTTCAGATGAAACTGATTCCAGTGCTGTGGAATAATTCCTAAAAATAAAGTACCAGGTGGAATATTATAAAATATTATATAAGATAGAATATTATAAAATGGACACAAACTCCATTTGTTTCTTAACAAGTTGCAAGAAAAGGATTATATATGGGCATTCATAAAATAAATGCGTCATTGTCTCTGGGATAGCAATGCAGGATGTTCTCGAACAGTTCCTTTCAGATTTATCTTTGAGTTTAAGATTGTCTTTTACGTTTAATCTTTAACCATACTATGTCCCACATTTGTACGGGAGTCAGAGGGTCTAAAACATCTGTTTAATTTCTATTATTTCATTTTGGGGTTTGATAAGCAATTTAGGCAACTCATAGAAATGGGTGGATTGGATATTATAAAACATTTTCCTGTTCATTTGTATAATTTCTTGTTTGGCTGTCTTCCATTGTTTTAGTTTACCAAACATGTACTGGTAGTGTAAGGGTAATTGCTGTATAGATTTTTGTTTAGGAATGGCCTGGTTAGGATTCCATTCTTGTAGCATATTTTGTATGTGGTCAAGAACCCAGGTCATCCATAATTTAGATTTTTGTAATATAGCCGGCTTTATGTTTGTACTGTATATATAAATATACAATGGAAAAAAACATGATTTATCAAATTTAAACCACCTTTGGAAACTGGTAAATAAGTAATAGTGCTTTTAATGGGGTTGAGTCTACTACCCTATAGTCCTGAAAATAAACATCTGAATAATTTTGTCTCAAATTGTTTGGGAGGTGGGTAATTATTACTGAAATATAAGAAAACAGGGAGCAAGAAAGATTTGATTAAAATAAATATGATTTTTCTTACTCATTAACCGGGTGTTCCATTTTTTTACTTTTTCTGTGACTATATTTAGAGTGTATTTCAAATTAATAGAGGCTAGATCACCTATTCTAATGATGATTCCTAGCACTTTCTGTGGGGTTGTGGTTACCTGAATGTTTATTAAAGATTCCATTTCTGTTTTTTCTATTCCAATTGGGATGCATGTACTTTTGGAATAGTTCATAACTGTACCAGTTAAAGAAGTGTATTCCTGAAGAATATTTTCAGCATGTATAACTGATTGGGTATCTGCTGCTATTAGAATTAAATCATCCGTGTAGGCTAATGTTTTTATTTCAGGTTCTTGGCTAGAAACTGATAAATTTAGAATCCAAGGGTGGGCCTGAATAGCTCTGATTAATGGGTCAAATGTCAAAATATATAAGGCAGGGCTTAAAGGGCATTCTTGCCTTACTCCTTTATGACTTTGCATTTATTTCTGATCCACCAATTTATATATGGGGATACAGATGCATTTTTATAACAGTTTTTTAACCAGGTTAAAATAATGGTGGTATACCATAATGTGACGTACACTGCCATAGAAAATTATATGACACAGATTCTAAAGCTTTGGTTTGGTCTAGGCACATCATGTAGCATGATATTTCTCATTCTGTCCCTTTGGCCATAATTTCTCTTGTCAATATTAAAATATCAGAGATTTTTCTGCAAGAAATTGAACTCACTTGGGATTCATGTATAATGCATGGTTACATTATGGCTAACCTATTACAAAGGATTTTCGTGAGGAACTTAAAATTGCAGTTTAAAAGAGATATTGGTCTCCAATTGCTCAAAACTGTTTTGTCTCCTTTTTTACATAAAAAAAAAATATAAGACCGTGTGTTATTATTTCGGATATACAGTATCTCTAGTATTCAACATATAGTTATATACTTTGCTTAATTCTGGTATTAGTCTTTATATGATTAATGATTATAGTTTTATAGAATTCTGCTGGTAATCCATCTCTACCTGGTGCAGATCCTGTTTTTTAGTTGCTAAATGGTAGTAATAACTTCAGATTCTGAAGTGGGTTATTGTATCACCTTACTAATTTCATTAGAGATGTGAGGAACCATTTGTTTTTGTAACCAATGTCCAATTATAACATAATTTGTACTGGTTTCCCCCAAATGATTTAATAATATAAGTTTCTGCTATGTTTAAAATGTCTTCACTTGAAGTAGTTAAATGTCCTTTATCTGTTTTAATTACTTTCATTGTTGTTTTTTTTTTGACATTACAACTATCGAAGGGATTTGTAAAAAAGGTTTTACCCTGGGTTCGAGATTTTTGTTCTTGCATCAGAGACCTTATCCTGTCTTATTGATAATTTGTCATTTCTCGTTTTACTTTGGATATTTTTTCTGAAAAATCCTCAGGTAACAAAGTCTGTAAATATATTAATCTGTTCAGTTCTTTCCTAAGTGCAATATAATTTCCATTTTTTGTTTCTCTTTAAGTTGGCCTGTTAATTTAAAAAAAAAAATCTGTGAAATCAGTTTTGCTGTCTAACCACCAATTTGTAGGGGTGTCATGAGAAATTCACAGATTTCCTGGCTGTAGTAATGTTATGCAAGTTTTGTGAAATGTGTGGGTCATCTAATAAAGTAATGTTCAACTTCCAATAACCCATTCCCGAAACATTCTCAATGTAATTTCCAATTGTTACTTAATAAATCATGGTCAGATGTTGCAAGGAGTTGTGTTTTTACTGATGTTAAGGGTAATGAAGGTGAAATAAAGAAATAAACAATATGTGTGGAAAGTTTTCCTCTATGATATGTGTGAGCTGGTTTAGTTTGTTTTTGTGAAGAACTATGTGTCAAACCAGTTTGTAGTAATAATTGATTTAAAAAAGGTATAGCAAAATATTTTTGTTGTTTGAAATCCTGAGTCAGATCTTAACCTTCCACAATTAAAGTGCCCTGCAAAAATGATCAGTTTGGATGTAAATAAGTATGGTTGTATAGATTTTAGAAATTCTACTCTTCCTGCTTTTGTTTGCCTCACATAAATATTAATCAACCTGAAATATTCATTTAAGAAAGTAATATCTAAAAGCATGGCTGTGCCTGGATTAATATCCACTATTTGTTTGATCTTAATATTTTCATTATTTATGCATATCCCCAGACCACAACATTGTTCTTCTCCAAGAGACCATACACTATGACCCCAACGCCACAATGTTTGTGCCAGTGAAACCTCTCTATCCATGTGCAACCTTGTGTCTTGCAAAAAGACAACGTCAAATGGATTTTCCTCAAAAAAAGGCAAAGGTAGCCCCTTTTTTCCTATCAGACTTGATGCTGTTTGTGTTAAGAGAGGCTATTTGTAATTTGTATAAGGCCATGACAGGGGGTTAAGCAAAAAAAAAAAAAAAATACTGAGTCATTTACGAGTCTCTTTATTTTAATTTTTTTCTTTGATTCTGCTTTAGTTTTCCATTTTTTCCCCACAACTATGGTGTGTTCAGTTTTCTCTTGATCTTCAGGATCTGATATCATATCAACCTGAGATGAAGAGATGGAGACCGAGTCTAATTCGTCTTCCATTTTTGTTCTCCCCCCACTGAAGAGAGGAATATTGATTATTTAGCTCAAGTGGATCTGGGCCCATAAGTTCGGGGGGTTACTTTTCCCATTAGGTACAGTTTGAAATCCCTCTGTGTTTACTTGTGGGGGAAGGAGGAAGCATTTCCTCATTTATGGTTGGTTCTCTGGGGTCTATTGTGACTATCACAGGTAGTTTGGTTTCTGTAGTGAGAACTACTGAGGGATGAGGTATGTCCACATCTGTAGTTTGTACTGTTTCAGAAATCATTCAGTGAACTGGGGCTTTGTTGTGTGTGCAGGCAGCTTTACTAATATATAGATCTTTTTTATTTATTTATGACTTTGATAACTGGGTGAGTGCACTGATCCTAGGGACCATTTTCAGGCATGACCCAGGCCATAACACATGGCGCAGGGTGATGGCAGAGTACAAGGTAACAGTAATACACATGAAACAGATTTGATACAAGCAACAATAGTAAGCACAATATACAGGTTTGATGCATAGGTCCATTTGAGAACAGTGAATACAAGGTTTCAATATCAGACATGAGGAGATTTGGTACAAAACAAACAAATAATAGGCACAGTGTACAATATGTGACTGCATCATCCAGTGAGCAAGTAATACACAGAATACTCAGTAAAAGATATATATACAATATGTACAGACAAGGAGTCAAATATTACTGTGAAAATACAATATAACAGTTGTAGGCAGGGGAGTTGACTAGTATGGGTAGGTGTGTGACCCCTTTGAGAAGGGGCAGGATGAGTTTGCCAGGAACCAGACTTTAAGGCGGGACTTGAAACTGGAGTGAGTGTCAACGGAACGGAGTTCAGCTGATAGTTTGTTCCACTGCAAGTCAGCACTTGTTCTGCATATAGTCAGCACTTGCAGTGTTATGGGCTACCCACGGACAAGCTGTAAACAGATGACCTTCTGCATCGTGCAGGTTACACTTTGGGGTAGCTGTGCAATGATAACCAGCATGACCTAAAGACCCACAGACTGAACATTTAATTTTCTCTCGGTTTGTGCTGATGTGGCATGATGAACCACACTTAAAGCAAACTATGGGTTGACCTTGATAACAAATGATCCCTCACTCTCTTCCTAAAAAAAAATAAATAAATAAATTGGCAGGTGTTCAATGCCAGTGTGTGTGCTTCTTAATTTTCCTAAAAACTTCCAGCCTCCAGTCCAAAACCTTCTTGGTCAATAATAGGTTCTGGTGTACCTTGAACATCACACTTTTTCTCTAACCATTACAGTATATCGGATAGGTTGACCCCCTTCATTCCTAAATAGGATGGGTGCAATTTTTATTGCTGGTTTAGTCAAAGGGATCACTTGAAATGTGGTCCAGATTGGGGCTTGCTTTTGGGCAGAATTCATGGTCCAAAATCTCTTTAATAATTTTTCAGTCAGAAAGCTAATGTCGAAGGAGGTTCCCCATTGCATGAATTAAAGCATAAACTTCAGACTGTGAAAACCCCATTTTGTTTTTAATGATTTCTTTACTTATAAAACATCTGTCTGGTTGCAAGTCCATACCCCCTAGATAGCACAATCTCACTGCATGCCATCCTTTGCCATTTTCTATTGGTTTTTGCAGTAAGCTGGCATATGTTATTCTTTGGTGTTCCACGTGAGAATCAATAACAACATTTTGGTGGTTATCAGGAACATTTTCCTCAATGTGCAAAATAGTTTGGGATTAAAAAACCCTCTTCTGAGGAGTCAGGAGGGGAGGTTGTTTCATTACCTTGTGCCATTGAAGTTTGCGGCAGTTGTTCAAAAACATTGCTGCACGGTTGTTCCAACTGAATATTTTGGTCACCCGCTGGTCACCACTCTGGGGTACCTGGAAGAGGGATAACTGGATCAGGACCCATATACCTATTATTGTGCATTTCCAACCAGCTGAAGCCAAGGCCATTTCAGGGTTCCATTTTGAAGTCAGTGTGACTCCTTCTCCTTCGGGCTTTCTCTTGGTCCAAATCCCAGGCTGTACCTTCAGATATCTTGGAGCTTTCTGCCACCAGTAAAGAATCCTTTTCAGATAGTTCCAGTTACTGCAATCAGGCAGTCCAATCAATCAATCAATCAAATCTTTATTTATCCAGGCGGACACCATTGAGTAAGCTCATTTACAAGGTGGACCTGCATCACACATGGTCAGGTATAATACACATATGTACAAGCATTAAGGCAAAACATGGGAATATGTAATAGAGCAAGCTAAGTAACAGTAAGACAAACAGTCCATTTAGGTACACATTGTAATATATCTAACTCTGTATATGTCATGTTTAAGGAAAATTAGAAAAAAGAGTTAGAGATAAGGGGCCTATATATAGAGAGGGGGATGCAAGGGTAGGAATTAAGTGGAACCTCATGAAGATGTAGGTAGCAAAGGGTAAGGGATGCAGGAGCAAGGGTCATGGTGCTGCACGGAATACTCACTTATGGCTTAGGGCTTATAGTTTAGGGTTGTAGGCTTCAGGATCCCCGACCGCCTGGTGGCCTTGGTTTTCAGGGGTGGCTGAGTTGGGAGCCCTGAAGGGTCCTCAGCTCTCAGGGAGTGTAGTATGATCAAATGGATACAGGCGGCAGCTTCGGTAGTGCCGACCGCCCGGTGACCGCGGTTGCCTGTGACATCCAGGATAGGGCCCCTGGAGGGTTCTCATCTTTCAGGGAGTGTAGCCCAATTGAGTGGTCTTCGATGGTGGCTTTAGGGGTGCTGACCACCTGGTGACCATGGTTTTGACCATGGTGACTAAGCTGAGAGCCCTGTGGGGTCATTGGCTGTCAGGGAGTGTAGTCAGAGCAAAGGGTTGAGAGGCTTAGGAGATGGAAGGCATGGCAAGGCAAGGGCGAGGAGGGTATAAGGTTTCTGAGAGGTAGTGTTTTTATAGTGTGCAAGGTAGAGGATGATATTATGCAGAGAGGGAGCAGTTTATATGTGGTGGAAACAGTGACATACTTCTGTGATTGTTTTTGCATATAAAGTCTTGAACACTGAGAGGCTAACTGGGGATCTTAGTTTCAAGAATTTCTGTAGCTTATTCCAGAGAGTTGGCAGTAAGAAGCCTATGGCCGCTCTCCCAAAACATGTGCGGACTCTGGGAATCCTCAGAGAAATTAGGGAGCAGCTCCTTAGGGCATAGTTCCTGAGCCCGCTTAGAGGCAGTAGATCAAAGATATACTGTGGTAATTTGCCGGTAACTGCTTTATATGTCCATACGGTGGCATTTCTATTGCATCTGTATTGTAGGGAGGTCCATCCCACTGCAGCATAAAAGGAGCAGTGGTGGGTAGAGGATGAGAGGCCGGTAATGAAACGCAGCACTCTGTGATATAGGATGTCAAGTTTACCCAGATATGAGGTGTTGCAATGACTATAGATGAAATCAGCGTAATCAATTAAGGAGATGAATGTGGACTGGACAAGCTGCCTTTTTGCCTCTGTAGTCAGAATGCAGTTTATCCACTAGAAAAGCCCCAGTCTCTGTCTCAGTTTTTTCACCATATCCTCCAAGAGTTCCATGAAGGAGAGTTTGTGGTCTAGCCAGACCCCCAGGTATTTAAACTTGGTGACAAACTTTGAGTTTTCTTCCAATAAGGTGGTAATGGGGGGGTAGAGTGCCAATAGTAAGGTAAGCCAGATGGTTGCCAGGTGAGAGTATCATTGCCTTAGTTTTTTGGCATTGAGGAGCAGCATTTTGCTGAGAAGCTGGTATTGTAGGATATTGAAGTCAAGTTTCAGATCTTTACAGACAGCCTCAGGTGTTGTCTGGCTTAGGTAGAGTACTGTGTCATCTGCAAACAGGTGAATGTTGGCCTCCTTGATGCTGAGGTTGATGCTGTTAATATATATAGTGAATAGTATTGGTCCCAGGATGGAGCCGTGTGGGACACCTCTTAATAGCAGTTTAGGGAAGGAGAGCTCCCCTTCTGCCTTAACCTGCTGATGCCTATCTGTTAAGTAGTCCTGGAGCCAGCCCAAAGAAATGGTGTCTAGACCTAAGGCTTTTAATGAAAGTAGACAATGGTCGACAGTGTCGAATGCCTTGCTGAGGTCCAGGAAGACAGCACAAATGAACTTTTTGTTTTCTAGGTCATATTGCCAATTGTTTGTTACCTTGGTCAACGTCATAACCATACTATGGTTAGTTCGGAAATCTGACTATATACAATTTAGAAAGTTTGTCTTTTCCAGGAAGGCTCTTAGCTGGGCATTCACTATTTCTTCTAGAAGTGTTGACAGTATGGGGAGATGCAAAATTGGCCTGTAATTATTTAGGTCACAGGGATCCCCAGATTTAAATAGCAGAATGATGTGAGCAGTTTTCCATAAATTAGGGAGAGACCCCTGTGATAGTGACAGATTAAATAGATGAGTAATAGGCACAGCCAGGACATGCCAGGCAATCCTTAGGTAGTACGGGTCCAGAGAATCCACTCCAGCGCTTTTCTTGATATCCAAATGAAGGAGAAGGTATTCAACCTCTTTTAAGGTAGCAGGTGAGAAGGAAAAGGCGGCATTTGTTAAATTTAGCTTAGAAGGCAAAACAGTCATCTGAGAGCACAGGCTGCAAGCAGGCGAGTTGTCGAATGCTAGTCCAGCTGAGGCAAAATGATTATTGAAGGCTTGTAGTATTTTCTTTTTATCGCTGATAATGACATTGTTCGAGGAGATTTTTGAGGGGAGCGCATTTCCTGTCATATGATCAGAAAGGTCTTTTATTGTGGTCCAGAATTTGGTTAGGCATTTGGAGGCAGAGTCTAGCTTTGTGCGATGGAAATTAGACTTGCCCTCTCTGATCAAATTTGTGCAGGAGTTCCTGGTGGTTCTGAAAAGACACCAGCCTTTGGTTAGTTGTGATTTGTGAGCATTTTTCCAAAGCTTGTCCCTTTTTACTAATGCGGATATAAGGTCTGCAGTAAACCAGCGATACATTCTAGGCATTATGCAGGTTTTGACCAGAGGAGCATGGATATTGAGGGCATTTGTTAACATTTCCTGGAAGATGGCGTATGCTTTGTTTACTGATTTAGCGAGGAAGAAGCTCTGCCAGAGCAGGGAGGCCTTTAGATCGTTGATATAGACCAGCGGGTCAAAATTCCATTTTGATCTTTTAGTAGAGAATTTTGAGGTGGATTTAGGCATATTGTTTGTTTTCACACCAGCAATAAAACAGTGGTCGCTAACATCGGCGTGGAAGATGCCAGCATGGGAGAAGAAGTGCAGTTTATTTACCTGTAGGACATCTAAGAGGGTGCTACTTGATGAGTTTTTCTTATTAATGCACGTTGGTTCATGAATGAGTTATGAAAGTCCATGGGAACTGCAGAAGAATCTGAGAGGTAGCGAAGCACTGGACAGCCAGTCGTAGTTAAGGTCTCCCAGTATAATAGTTTCGAGATTACTAGTGTCCATAATAGATGAAAGGTGAGTCAGGAGCTGCAGTCCAGCAGATGGTGGTCTGTAGCAGCTGATGATTCAGATGGCTGTCGCAGGGGTAATTTCAGTTTTTAAGGACATGCATTCATATGCGTTGTCAAGCGAAGAGGAGTCAAGAGTGGAGACTGTGAATTTGTTCTTGATGTAGATGGCGACTCCACCACCCCTAGATTGTCTTTCATTTTTGAATAGCAGATAGTTGGGGATGCTGACTTTCTTGTCAGGGGTGGATGGCCAGAGCCAGGACTCTGAAATAACAAGCACGCCAGCTTCGATGTGTGTAATCCAAGCCTGGATGGAGGAGAATTTTTTTACAAGGCTACATGCATTGACATGCATGAGACTAATTCCTTTTAACTTAGTGAGCTCTGAAGGTTAAGTAATGTCTTTTGTGGGACCAGGATTGAGTTCAACATTGCCTGAACAGAGTAATAGGAGGAGTACAAGTTTCTTTAAAGCAACAAGGGATATTTTGGAGATTTTTGTCCTTTGTTGGCTAGATGAAGCATCAGAGTAAGTTTTCGGGAACCTATTATTAGTACTATGTTGTCTTAGCATTACATAGCATAGAACCCTTGCTGTGAAGCACCAAGGGGTGTAATCACTGGGAGGAAATGGCAGATTTCCTCCCACTGGAATCTGGCTTCTAGAGGTGCCTCGGATATGCCACCTGACTTGGTGAGGGTGCAGGGGTGCAGAGGTGTTGCAAGAATTAAGTAATGACCTGATATGTGCACACTCTAGTGATGAAGGATGTATTTCCCCATTTAGGTAGATTCTACCCAGCGGTTCCCCTAATAAGGGTAATATACATAGGGTGATAAAAAGCTGGAGCCAAAGCACCACCAACATGGTTTCAGTGTACATACTCAGGTGAGGAGGCTTTAAAGGAGGCACGACTCCTTAAGGCAAGTTCCAATAAGGACTATCGTACTATTACGCCAGTAAGAAAGATTAAGAGAGGAGAAAGGGTAGGCAGTGGTGGATCAATGACAGCAAGGGACAGAGCAAGAAGCCTATAAGGAAATGTACAGGGAGGGGATGGGTGGGTGGGCAAAATCTGCTTTGCCATACCTCTCAGTGAGCGTAGTCCGAGCAAGTGGTCTCAGACGACGGCTTTGGAAGCACCGGCCACCCGGTGGCCGCAGTTTCCTACAGCATGTGAGCTGTGAGCCCTGGAGGGTTCCCGGCTGAAGAGAAAGGGAGAGATGGGTCCAACTAATACTGGAGCAAAACAAAAGGGTCAGCTATCCAGAGGAAAACAAATTTGCAAGAGAATAGAAGAGCGATTTCCTTGGCGCCTTGGAGTCTGGCTTGCAGCTACAGAGGCAAGAAAGGGCTGTATCACTAATATAATGGCAGTACACAAATGGCAAAAGATTCCTGTTTTAAAAACACTTTAACATTCAGAACAGAGTAAATTCAACAGCATTTAGCCATTTGTAAAGTGAAAACAAGTTTTTTTTTGCCAAGTTACAATCAAATCGGTGGAGAAGGGAGGGGAGCCAATCGGAGCGTGCCTAGAGAAAGGTATTCATGATCCAATTGGCTTGTGAGAACAGTAGCAGGGAGACAAATCAGGCCTCCCCTGCCAATTTCCTTCAGCTTCTTACAGGGAGCAGCTGCTCAATAGCTCAAGCTGCTCACTCTTCAAGCTCTAACTCCAACTGAACCACTGTCTCTAACAATTCTGGGGATTTGCCTTGGTTTCCAGAGTTCTGATTGGCTGGGGGAGCTGTCAGTCACTGTTTGGATGCCTCCTTCAGTTAGTTTAGGTGCAATCTGAAAACTACAAAAACTACAGTTTTCCTTTCCACGAGGCACTTGAGCTAAGGACCTTTCAAGGTCCCCTGAGTCCCATTGTTCCAAAT
Organism: Neoceratodus forsteri; assembly: GCA_016271365.2. Taxonomy (NCBI): domain Eukaryota; kingdom Metazoa; phylum Chordata; order Ceratodontiformes; family Ceratodontidae; genus Neoceratodus; species Neoceratodus forsteri. Next base: position 520,859,804 of record CM028137.1, read on the forward strand.
ACTGGCAGTCCTGTACCAAACATGGTGGCTCCCATTCAGATAAACAAAGCTGCAAGAAGGCAGGTTAAACAAAGCACTCAAATTCAAATATAACAATAAGTTAGAAGTAAATAACCACAGTACCACTCAAAGCTCCCTCTGCTTTACTACCAACAGCAGAGTGGAGCAAATTAAAGTGGAGTCTGGCCAGTCACAAGCCTTAAAGCACTCATATCCAGCCCAGACCATTCACTATACACACAATGGCTGAAGCCTTAAAGGGACAGGTGCGGAGGCACATCATGGTACTCTCACAGAAATCAGCAGACACAAGCAGATAACCTTGGAATTACTACCCATGAAGAATGCTAGCCTGCCACAGTGGGCATTACTGGAGCCCAGAAAGACACTTGAGGTAAACCCCCAAATTGGTGGGGGGGGCTATACTCTCCCCTGCCTAGGAAAGCTTGGCATCTGGGCCAAGACTATAATTAACTAGAACTTACAATAACACTTACACACTTTTCTTAATTTGACCACTTAGCATTTTGTCATGACATCTCACATATAACTTTCGCACTCTTAGACTGGTTAACCATAGATACATTTGACCTTTGCATTCACTCTTTGATATCAACCTTAGTTTTACCATATTTTAGACTTTTTGCATTCTCATATCAACATTTTTATCTTTTACCTTGTATGCTGTTTTACATAGCTAGACATATGCATTACACTTATCTGTCCAACTTTGTGTACACACACTCTTTGTTCCCAAACCCACATGGCTGGCGGTCTGACCCTGTCATCTAACTTTGGGTTCTTTGTAGGGTGATCCCAGGAATATTAGTTGGAGGGTTTTATTATTAACTGAGAAGCTGCAGTGTAACCTAGTTTTGGAAGGGAATTAGCTGTAACATACACCCCTTTATGGACCACATTCATGGGATGGTCTACAGGTGTTTCCAGGGTATCATATGTGAGACGTACTGCTGGTTTGACATCTCTTTCATTTTTCAAGGTAGAAGGGCACAGGCACAGTCCTTTCAGCACTGGCATTTCAGTTGATCAGTCCCTGGTTCTTGTCCACCAATAAGGCTGCTTCTGACACAAGGGGCACCTCAGTACTCTCTGGTTGTTCAGAGTTGGCAGTATTAGTTGCATTTACAGAAGTACTTGAATTGACTTGTTCTGTAGACTCTGGTTCATCATTAAGAGGAAACTCTGTAGCATTTGAATTATGTAACACATTGCTAATACTTTCAGAATCAGTATTTGAATTAGTATTACTGTCCATCATGGGATCAAAGTTATCAGTTTCAGATAATTCAGCTTCATCTGACATGTCACCATTTTGGCTCTCACTTTCTTGGTCAGAGCTTGCCTCTTGGGTTTCAGACAGCTCCACACGACATAAAGAGTTGGCTGCTTCTGAAGTTATACATTGCACTTCCCTGTCAGGTGGTACAGGGATAGTTGAGAGTGCTGGAGAACCAGACAGTCCTGAAGGTCCAGCATCATCTAATATGTTACACAAAGAATTGCCTTGGAATAACTGGGTTATTTCAAAAGAGGGATAATAGATAACTCCATATTCACTGTCAGACTCAGAATAGTTATCAGCATTGGTTGCAGAAGGATGGACTGGAGGCCAGGTTTGTGGATTAGCAGGGGGCTGAGTTAATTGTTTCTTCTTGGCAGCAGACCTGGTCACAGGCCCAGTGGGAGCATTAGCTTTGGGTGCAATGATAATTTGCACAGTGGGTAAGAGGTGACTTTGGTGTATTGTTTTCACAGATTTGGATCATTTTTGGGATGCACTTTGTAGGCTGTCAGGTCATCCAGCTTGCTGATGACAATGAATGGGGCATGACTCCACTGATCAGCTATTTTGTGGTTTCCTTGCAAACCCAAATTTTTCATTAATACACGATCTCCAAGCTGTAACTCTTGGACTTTAACATGTTTGTCATGTCTTTCTTTGTTGGCTAAGTTCTTCTTTGCAGCCATTGTATGTGTCAGTTGATAGGTGTGATTGAGCTGAGCTTTGAGGTTTTGTACATACTTTAAATAATTTGCTGTTTGAACTCCACCTGGTGACACCCCAAAACAAATATCAACAGGTAAACGTGCTTCTTGACCAAACATTAGTTTATACGGTGAAAATCTGGTGCATCATTGTGGGTACAATTATAAGCATGCAACAAAGTACTTATTTGTTGATTCCATCTTGGCTTGTCTTTTGGGTGAAGTGTGCCCAACATGTCCAGCAGTGTTCTATTAAACCTTTCAGGTTGTGAGTCACCTTGTGGGTAATATGGAGTGATTCTTGACCTTTACACCCCAAAGTGCGAGCATTTCTTTAATGGGATGGCTTTCAAAGTCTCTTCCTTGATCAGAACAGATCCACTGGGGGGGCACCATAGTGGACAAAAAACTTTCCATGAGTACTTTGGCTATGGTGGCTGCTTTCTGGTCCTTAGTTGGATAGGCCTGTGCATAACGAGTGAAGTGGTCTGTCACAACAGGCACATTGCTAATGTTTTTGGTATCAGGCTCTAAACATGAAAAGTCAATACATATAAAAGCCATAGGTGCACAAGTGGTGATGTTAACCAAGAGTGCGGCTTTCTGTGGCTGGGCCTTTCTTTGGAGGCATCTGCTACAAGTTTTAATTTATTAGTCCATGTCTGCACCCATCTTGGGCTAGTAAAAATGGGTACAGGCTAAACATATGTTTTTTTTGTAACCCAAATATCCCATCTGGCTATGGAGAGCTTTCAAAACCACATTTTTGAATTTTGATGGTAACACCAGTTGTTTTGTTATGACTGTTCCCTGGCTATTAGTTAGTTTGTGGTAGAACAGTTTTTCTTAAAGCTTGAGTTTGGGAACCTCTCTGAACAGTAAGGCAGTTTGCTGATCATTGGATCATAGCTTGCAGACATCTTCCCCTCTGTATAAAGGATTTAAGACTGGCTTAATCATGGAGTCCTGATTCTGTTCCTTTGGAATGTCAGCTGGGGTAAGCTGTGCTAAGGCACTTGGGTCTAGTACAATAAAATTATAGTAGGCTACAGGCACACAGGTTTCTGGAGGTCCCAGGCAATCAACTAGGCAAGCTACTGTTTCAGGAGATGGGTGTTCATCTTTGTCAAACTTGTGGTACATGGCCTTTAAGGATTGCTCGGACATTCTTACCCACTCAGAATTTAATACAGGCCTCCTGGATATAGCATCAGCATCAATGTGATTCAGGTGTGGTTGGTACTCCGCTGAATAATTATACACTGAAAGTGCTGATAGCCAATGGTATCCAGATGCATCTAATTTGTCTGAAGTTTGGACATACATGAGAGAGTTATTGTCAGCCTTTACCAGAATTTTAGCATTGTAGAAGTATTCATGAAATTGATCTACTATTGCCCACTGTAATGCAAGAAATTCAAGTTTGTGTACACGGTAGTTTTTCTCGGATAGTGTCAGGCTTCTATTAGCAAACACCACAGGGCATAGTCCTTCCTCGAACTCCTGATACAGCACACCCCCAAGCCATTTCAAGCTGGCATCTGTGTGTAATATGGATGGTTTAGTTACATCGGCATAGGCGAGTATAGGAGAATGTGTGAGCTGATAAATGATGTCATAAAATGCAATGACACAATCAGGGTCCATCTGGTTCCGAAAGGTTTGTTAGTCTTGAAATAAGCTTTGTACTCTTCTTTTACAGCACTCTTTGTATTTCTGGGTTGTAGGTGGGTACCCTTAAGTCAGATTTATCAGAGGAAGAATTACTTTGGTGTAGTCTTTTATGAAGTGGCGATAGGATCTGCAGAAATCCAGGAACCTTTGCAGTTCTTTAAGATTGCTAGGCTGTGGCCAAGTTTTTAAGGCTTCCACTTTACTTGGATCAGTTTGTATACCTTCAGAGGATAGGATGTGGCCCACATACTGTACTTTATGGACTTCTAGAAAAACTGACATTTGTCAATGGACAGTTTAAATCTGAAATCTTCTAATCAGTTTAGGACCTTGAACAAGGGAGCCTCATGTTCTTCAAGTGTTTTGCCAAACACTATGACATCATCAAGATAAACTAAGCATTCAAGCAGGTTCAGGCCTCCTACAGTTCACTCCATCAGTCTTTGGAAAGTGGCAGGCATTTCGGAGATGGCCTGGGGCATGCGCAAGAATTTGAAGAAGCCCAGAGGGCAGATAAATGGTTTTCTCTCTATCTTCTGGCACCATAGGGATTTTGTTGTACCCACTCCTGAGGTCTAGGACAGAAAACCACTAGCTCCTGTTAACACACTCAAGGGCATCATGGATGTGAGACATTGAATACTGGTCTGGTCTGGTTCTTCTGTTAAGAGTCCTGTAGTCCATACACATCCTCACTGCTAACATCTCTTGGAGGTGGCATCGGACATTGTCAGTGTCAGCTGGTGCCAATCAGCATGATCTTTCAAGAAATGACCTCTTGTCATGGAGACTGATATGGTGTCCAGCACCGGTGATGCATCCAACATCCCATTCCTTTAATGAAAATACTTTACTCCACTGTGCAAGCTTACATCTGTTCCTGTCTTTCTGCTCACCAGGGATAGGAGACTCTCCAAGTTGAACATACTGTATCTGGGAATACTTCACCATCTTCCTCTCTGCGGCACTTGATTGGCAGCACTGTAGTGTCTGTGCAGTACACCAGGGCCATGGTACAGCCAAGGGGGACTTCAGTGTCTAGGTCAGTCACATTGCAGAGCTGCACTACTACTCTCCTAGCATAGACGTGGGCTCTAACAGGTAGCACACTGGGTTTTATTAAGAGTCCATTAGGTAGCTTTCCATCTTCTGGGACATCCAGCTTAAGAATCTTGTTTGTAACATCCTTTTTGATACGTACCTCTCCACTGATGTGACACTGTGAATTAGGTGGTAAGACGAGAGGTGAGGGGTCTTTTTTCCAGACATATCCCACTGGGTCATCCTGGCCATTCACTTTGCTCTGCAGCTACATCTTGTAAGCTTTTTGAACTATTGCATGAATAGGCAAGGCTCATCCAGTTTTCTGAGCTCACTTCTCTTGACATCTCTACTAGGCAGCCAAATGTGTGCATTAGTACCGATCATTATGGGAATTCCATCATATAGTTTAGTGGAAGGGCAGACCAAGGCAAGAGACTCCATGGGCTCATCCACGCCAGCAACTGTAGAAGGAAAAGATAACCATATTTATAAATAACCAAGATAAGGGTAAGATTTATTGCTCAAACTCCATATATGCAGTCCTTCTAAGGATTGTAGAGGGAGAACAGACAAGTGCTGGCCATACCAAAATCCTTGAATATTATAATGACCTGTCCAACATGACTCAGGCTGTAATACAGTCAATATATACCCTGATCTCTATGGAGGGAACTACTATTTTGGACCAGTGTGGAGGAGCATTAGCAGGAACTTGGACAGATGATCTAGCCATAAAGAAATTGGATTGGGTATTGCCTGACCCTCTGCAGCGGTCATTTCCAGCACCCATCTGAAATTGCTCTTCTCTTCTGACCTCTCCCAGTAGTTTGTTGATCACTTTTTCTAGGTCCCTTTCGGACCGACAGTCTTTTTTCATATGCACATCCTTCCCACAGTTGTGGTAAAATATACTTCCTTTGGTCTGCTTTGGCTGTAACATTACATGAGAGACAGGTCTCCATTCACAGCTAGGGGGTGGGGAGGAAAACATATTTGCCACTGGAGCCAGAGCACTGGCAGTAGAAGGTCTTGGTTCAGCCTCTCTCATTCGCTCTCTCTCTCTCTCTCTCTTTGCCATGCCGAAGGCTGCACACTACATCCCATTAATTCTCTGAGCACAGCAGTCAATTCACTTAATTCAGTCTTTGATAGAGTTGTGCAAAAGTAGAGAAATTTTGCCTAGCTAAGTATTTAGTGTAATTACTGCATTACACAACATTTTTCACCTAGGCAAAATGTAATTTCATCTCAGATGATGATTTCATATAATGTGTGTAGCGTTGTGAAAAAATTACAGTTAGTAAATTATCTATTACAAATACTTAGAAAGGAGACAAACGGAGATGAGACTGATGGCGGAAGAATTTAATGATTACAACAATAATCACAGCGAGAGATTACAAGTGGTACATTCTTCATTCTTCAAAATAACAGTGTGTGCTGGCTTGCTTATATAGTGGAAGACAGCATCATCATTTCCTATGGTTTTCTATGATTGGTTCAAAACAAGCGCAAACATCAACTTACAAGGTAATACTCCCTTTGGTATATGTATGAGCTCATCCTTGGTCAGCACAAGTATAGATAGTGTACATTCTATTATTATATATGGCTAGTAACAGTTGTCAATACCAGTTACCAAGGTCTAGGAGGAAAAATAGGTTTGGACTTAGGAATGTGCATACAAGCATTTTGGCCTGTCCTGATAATGACAAACACTAGAGATAATCAGGAGAGTAATTTGGACTCTCCTGTGTTTCTGTCTTGCAGACACATAAGACAGCTGTTTGCTATTACTTACATGGTCAGCACAAATATCAAAAGGCACTTTAATATTGCAACTTGTGGCTTAGTTTGTCTTGTGGCTTCACAAGTTTTATATGATCCAATTATATAAGCCAACATTTGTTACACAAACACATTATGTTTTAGACCAAAATGAGGTTAGCCTGAAATATGGGGGCAAACTTCTTTATCCCTTGTTACAAGCCCCCCTTGGCCCTATATTTCCTAATTATTATCTGTGCAACAATGTAGCTCCTCGGAGCATGTACATCTCACTGCGTACTTTACGAATAGTAAGTCTTAAGCGACACAGGCCTATAATTACCAACAACACTAAGACCACTTGCAACACAAGTAAAGCTTTAAAAGACAGGACTCCTAAGGGTCCCTCTGCATAGCTATAAATCAAGTGCTTATTATCACTCTCACTGAGCAATTTATTTACAATTGCATGTGCCTTATGGGCAGTATTTTGAATCTGTATCAAATGAGTATCTTTTCAATTTAAAAGTGACTGCACAACTACTGTTAACATTTATATTCCAACCAGAAAAATCTAAGTTTATATGCACTCTACTGTACTTTACATTATTTACAAGCATTTGATCAATAGGTGTTGATGTAAGTCCACTCTCTGGCCCTTTTGTCACATTTGGGCATTTGGTTGGTGTTACAGTTAAGTATATGGCATCTGAGACTGCAAAACATAATGAGTTGTTTACACCAGCATAGTTACAAACACTATTATCACCCCAAAGACAGTAGGACAGAGCTAACACATAAACACCATTGTCCTTTGGTGTGGCTCTGTTTATAACAAGAGACCCATTTTTCTGTTTCCAGTCCATGTAGCTTTGCTGTGATCCAGTCTTGAGCTCTGAGGCACAGCTGGACCAGCTATTAAAAATGCCCACACACCAATTTGTAGATATGAAAGTACGGTTGTTTTTAGTCCAGGTGGCTTTCCATGCTCGTGTCGTGTAGGCGTTTGTATCAACAGGGTCCCAGTTCCAACTGACTAACAGAGTAATGGACTGTTCATACTCACACGTGACATTAGTCTGTTCCACATTAATGTATAGGCTGAGGATTATAGAAAATCTTATGGCTGTCACCAAGCCGATGATAATAATGCCTAGTGTCTTCATGGCTATAAACATCAAGTGTAGTATTTTAACTTTCAACCAGCTTTGTTGGACACTTTTTTACACTGATCAACATGTACCCAGAATTCTTGTTTCCTTCCTCCAGCCCCTTTCTTGCCACTTACTTTAACCACATATACCGTACTCTCACCTAACCATTTGCACACTTGGTATGGCCCTAACCAATTAGCATCCTTCCAAGGATTTTTCTGTTCCCAATTCTCACCATCACTACTTCTCCCTCTTCTATAGCCAGCCCCCATCCTGTTACCTGCTGTATTTCCTTTTTAATCTGTGTTTTAGCCATTTGGAGTCTAACATTAGTAGATACTGCTCTTGTTGATGGGTTGCAGCTGACATGGCTCTCCCAGCTGCGGTCATTCCCTGTGTGCTTACAGGTGCCATTTGAATGGTTACTGTCCCACCCCTTTTTCCAGTAAGGAGCTCATCTAACTCATCTTGTTTTTCCTGTAACTCCTGGATCTTGCTTGCAGCATTTTGGAATTCAGTGTACAGGCACCTAGTCTCACTAGCAGGTTCTTGTGACTGTTGGTCTAACTTAATCTGTAGAAGGGCATTATTTCTGTCTAACAGACACAAATCCTCTTGTGCTTTTATTAGCTGTGTCCCAAAATTAATACACTGCTGCTCTAACTCTTGGTGTTGATCTATTGGGACGCTATCTTTATACTTCAATGTTAATTCTTCTAGTTGTTTAGCATTTTGATCCCTTTCATCCCTCAGCTGAGCTACTTCTTTATTCTGGCAACACACAATAGTCTGATTATACTGCCACAGCCCTTGCAATGCATTTACAAAGATTTCCTTTTCATTTTTTACTCCCTCATTACGAAAGGACACTTGCTGAGTAAAATACAATTGTGCCTGTTGATCATCAGGCACTGGTTCATATGCTTACCCCTTTAGGTGTTTTCCTAGAACACGACCTATTATTGTTTCCATACTCATTTTTTCTTATCTTTTTCTTGCCTGCCTAGCCTCCACAGCCGGGCTCACCCGTGCACTGGTGCCCTGGTCCGTTTAGCTACATCTTACAACTCCTTTGTGAGGTCTGGCTTGCATGTCCCAGCAGCTTCAGTTCCCTACTCTGCCCCATGAGTTCCTACAGAGTTAAGCATTACTTTATAGTTAAACAATTTGAGAAGCATACAAAGCATACATCACCTGATTGTCAAGTGGCTGTGACTGTCTGTGTGTACCTTCGTTTCTCACTTTAAGCCAGCAGCACCACATCTCCGAGCGTCGTCACCTTCTTATTGGGGCTCGCAGACTAACTGACCAGTAGTTAGGTGGCCTCCTCACATGCAGCACCAGTGATCCAAGTCTTTAAGGCACCAATTATAGTGGTGGGCAAAAAAAATTACAGTTAGTAAATTATCTATTACAAATACTTACAAAGGAGATAAACGGAGATGAGACTGATGGCGGAAGAATTTAATGATTATAACAATAATCACAGCGAGAGATTACAAGTGGTACATTCTTCATTCTTCAAAATAACAGTGTGTGCTGGCTTGCTTATATAGTGGAAGACAGCATCATCATTTCCTATGGTTTTCTATGATTGGTTCAAAACAAGCACAAACATCAACTTACAAGGTAATACTCCCTTTGGTATATGTATGAGCTCATCCTTGGTCAGCACAAGTACAGATAGTGTACATTCTATTATTATATATGGCTAGTAACAGTTGTCAATACCGGTTACCAAGGTCTAGGAGGAAAAATAGATTTGGACTTAGGAATGTGCATACAAGCATTTTGGCCTGTCCTGATAATGACAAACACTAGAGATAATCAGGAGAGTAATTTGGACTCTCCTGTGTTTCTGTCTTGCAGACACATAAGACAGCTGTTTGCTATTACTTACATGGTCAGCACAAATATCAAAAGGCACTTTAATATTGCAACTTGTGGCTTAGTTTGTCTTGTGGCTTCACAAGTTTTATATGATCCAATTATAAAAGCCAACATTTGTTATACAAACACATTATGTTTTAGACCAAAATGAGGTTAGCCTGAAATATGGGGACAAACTTCTTTATCCCTTGTTACAATGTGAAATTTTGCCAGATTTTACCAATTTTGCCAATGTTTTTTCAATTTTGCCCATGACATTGCAATGCATTGTGGGTAACTAGCTGAACTATTATGTACAGGCTGTTTCCTGCACAGTATATTGTCTGTTGAGTCAGACAGCAACTCAGTGTGGGTGCCTCACAGCCAATAAACCCTTCAAAAATCTCTTCATTTGTTATTTTTGAGAGCGAATTGCTCCCAAAATCTAAATTTTGTTCCTAGTGCTGCTAGTGAACATTTTTTTTTTGTTTTGTTATCTTTGGATAATATTTAAACTTATGTAATGTTTTCAGTTTTCTATGTGTCTGTGTCTGTGAGGACTTGAGTTGGGAAGGGTTGACCATGTGGGGGGTGTGTGTGTGTGTGTGTGTGTGTGTGTGTGTGTGTGTGTGTGTGTGTGTGTGTGTGTGCATGAAAGCAGAGCGGGCTAGTTCCTAATATTTTTTAGATTTCTCACAAGTTGTGAGTGAGTTTCTGTTATTTCTAGGTCTTAATATTTTTGTTGGTGTGCTACTTATTTGTAATATTTTTCTTAAATATTGGCCCTTTTTTGGGTAACTTTATCTGAACAGTTACTCATTCTGAGTAGTTCTGTTCCTGTTTCCCCTTGTTTAATCACTTTTCTGCTTTATTTTTTTATTGGAAGGATTTGTGGACATTGAACACTTGTCCATATCCAGGTACATTTCATTGTTGAATTGCTCATAGAAATTAATAGTGTGATCTAGCCTCTGCATTGCAGCATTCCTGTTTTTCTGTTTAATTTGCTTACCACATTAACCCTTTCCTTCTTGTTACACCGTTGTTGTTTACTACCTAGCCCATATTACTGTATATAAAAAAAAGACATAATTTTCAAGGGAGTGGTGGTCCCTGCAAGGTTGTTGGAGGTGATTTTGTTTATTCATTTCAAATCTTGTTGCCCCTTCCATCTGATATGTCTATGAGCCAAAATTATATTTAGTAAGTACTAACACATTGCAGTACTTGCCTTCTCCAGACTAGACCCCGGAGCAGTCATTCGCAGTTGAAATAGTCAGTTGCATTGCAGTTGCAATTAGTTGCACTTCCATTGGAATGCATTCATAAAATAGTGGAGTTGAAATCCACTGCAGCTGATGATTCCAGGACCCATCCAGGTTTGGTTTTGTACTGCACTGCAGTGTGTTTCTCTTTTTTTCTTTCTGGGGGCAGGGGGGTCATGAATATCTAGCAGTCCTCCACTGCCAGCACTGAGTCTTACAGCCAATAAAATGCACCCCTGGCTCCTGGGCATGAAGCATCCACCAATTAGGAGAGATACAAGGAGAAGCCAGGAGCTTGAGAGTGTCTGTGACTGGTTGCATGAGGTGGCGGGTAGAGCGTGCCTAAGTAGGAGAAGAGACTGTCAGGAGAGGAGGCATCTGTGATGGAGTGTGGGCAATGGATCGAGCAGCATTTTTCTGCAGGGACGAAGTTTGGTGGTTCAGACTTTAATTTAAAAATAAGTTAACTGTGTCCACTGTCCTGACATGTCCGGTGCCTTGAGAGAGACTAGTGTGTGGCTGTGCAGGTCCCAGTCAGTCCTCCAGCAAAGTCAGGCAGCAATTGTGTGACTGCAGCAAGTCAGTGGTCTGGTCGTGGTCAGGATCAGCAAATGACCCCGTCAGCCAGGCCCATTGGGTGACTCTCATTCAGTCTCAGTCTGGTCTTCAGATTTGGTGAGGAGAAGGAGTGGTAGGTACACTAGTTCCACTGTGTGTAGTACCGGAGTGGGGACATGGGTCTGCGTTGGGGACCGACTGTGTGGGTTGGAAGGATGGAACACACAATGCCAAAAAAACACTGGCACCACCACCGAGTAGAGCAGCAGTGGCAGCCAGAGCCATGGAGCCACCCGCTGACACTGATCGAATCATCACCTGACACCTGACCAAACTGGCAACATGCTACTACAGTGAGCAAGGTACTGTATGGGATGTGTATGTAAGGCTTGCCAGGGCTGGGCAGTGGACAATAGAAATGAGGAGGATGGTCTTGCACAGTCTACTCAGTCTGTCTGTGTGTCTGCTGCATGTCTGGCTGGCTTGTCTGGCTGGTTCAGGGCTTGGTGGCTGTGGGGCCCGGGGGGACCGAACTTGAAAAGCCAAGGTGATTGATCATCATCGATCTACTGCTGGCAGCCTGGCTGGGCTCTTTCTGACTGTGGTGGCATTGTGAGTAAGTCAGACTCCCCATGAGGTCAAGGAGCAAGCCAGGCACAGTTGGTCGGTTGGTTGGTGAGTTCCTGGACCTATAGGAGGCTAGAGTACGGAGCATGGTTGGTTAGGCCCAATGGACAAAATGTTTGTTGTTTGCCACTGTAGAAATCGGATAGACTAAATATTGAAGTCCTCATGGCAAAATGAATAACATTTTACAAAATACATTAGTGTACATGCAGAAAGCCAAAACAAGTTCAGAAACTGTCAGAAAATGTTTTTTTAGATATGCATGAGGTTTTTTTAGGTATTTCTAGGGGTCCTCCCTTAAACTGGTTTTAGTCTCACAGATTCTATGACTGCTAGTAAACTAACATATTGATGGTTAGCTCTGTTTACAAATGGGTACCTTCTAGCTTCTGTGGGGTGTCTAAGAGGCCTTATCTATAGGCAATACTGTATTTTAAACTCACCGTTCTTTTTCTAAGTAAATAGTTTTACTGCTGTTTATTTTTCTATACTGCATGCTGTTTTACTGCCCTGCTTCAGCTTGTTACTTTCAGGGGCTTAGTATATTTTATTGTTGTTTTTGACTGGACATTTTGCTTTAGTGGGTCCCTACTGTGTGTAGATTTGTTTCACTGCACTTTGTATATGAATTTTAAAGTGCAGCCAACTACTTAGCTGCTGCTGCTGTCTAGTTGCTGCTCCTTCCAACATATGCAATACCTCATCTGCCCCAGAGTTGAGAGTCATAAATAATTCCTTTTGTTTCTGAACATTTATGAAGTTATAATGCTTATAAAGCCCAAATCCTAAAAACAGAGCAGCTTCCTGACCTTAACCTACCAACACACCTGCACGTAGGCACATGCAGCCTTGTGTTGTGATGTCAGAAGACAAAGGCTATTTGTGTGTTTGTGTGTGCCCCATTGATTTCAAGGGGGGACTTTTCCATACATTTTATTAACTTTTGTAGTCAAAATTGTAATTAAAAAAAGATACAAAGTTAAAAAAGTACTACAAACTACTACATACTAAAATTCAACGATGGTGAAAGCTGAAAAATTTGGTTGGATTTTGTTCAGTTAGTTGAAGTCAGAAATTTCAAGCTAGTTGAAAAATCAGTCATAATGTGTGGTACGTCAATCATAACTGATTTTTCAACTGACTCCGGGGTCTACTCCAGACACCACTTATCCAGACTGTAGATCATACTGTGACTGTGAAGTACTCTGTGCGGTTGGTTTACAATTTAGTTTGCGTGAACCTACCTGTACTTATCTGGTTATTATCAAGTTGTGTAATAACCATTTCATTTAAAAACTGACATTTTATTAAGAACTACTTTAGCATTTTTTCAGAGTTACTGCACATCCTTGTTGTGGCGGTGTTCTCTGTCAGTTTGGTATTTAAAGTTTATTACTTCTGTTCTCCTGTTAACCCATGTTACTTAATTCATGTTTTTGTAACTGAAAAAATAAAATAGTGTTTTAACACTCAAATAGGCTATAGAAGCAGTTGTAGGTAGGTGTATAGACTACAGTGCTGCCACTTTTCCGGATTTCAGTTTGCCCTTTACAGATAGTACTGCAGGTGTTAAATTACACTTATTCAACAGAAATACATAATCATATACTTCCAAAGGAAGGCAAATGGAGCAAGCATATAAATATGCTTGCCAAGGGATGTTTCAGTTCAGGGATAGGTGACCGGGTGGAAGGTGGCTCAAAGAAGTCTGTTGGGAAAAGTAGAAATACAGTTCCACTTCCAGTAAGCAAACCTATTTCTGACTCAATGCCTTCTGTTGGCTCCGGTGCTGCTGTGGCATCCAGGGCCAACAAAATCGAAGTTAGAAGTGGCTTCAGGTCTGTGACTCATTTTTATTACTGCCCAATCTGTAGCTAGCATGCTTGTTCGGGATGATACTGCTAATAAGGGAGACACTCACACCAGTGGAGGCACAGAGAGGTCCAAGAGGAGGTGGAGAAAGTTGTCGGTGTGACTGTTGTTCCTGCTCAAGGTGGAGCTGATGGTGGTGAGCATGATAACAATAATAATGATAACTACTTTATTTTTATAACGCCTTTCTGTAACCAAGGAGCTGTACAGCTTTAAGAACAAATAAAATCCTATAAAAAGCATAAAATTCACATACAGTAGGTTAAATAAATAAATAACTGTGTAAATACAATTACTCCTGACAGGCAAGATGCCAGAAGTGGGTCTTCAAGGCCGTCTTAACACTCTCCACAGTTGTGCACTTACATATCTGACAAGGTAGAGAATTCCACAGGGTCGGGCCGCATACATAAAAACATGGGCCCCTGATGTTTTAAGGCATACCCTGGGAATCTCTAACAACCCCTCGTCAGCTGAGCAGAGTGGTCATCCAGGGCAATAAAGCAGCAGAAACTCTTGCAAATAGCCCGGGCCCAGTCCATGCAGGGCCTTAAAGGTCAGAAGCCCGACCTTGAATGCGATCCGCCACTGAATCGGCAGCCAGGGCAGTTCACGCAACACTGATGTGATGTGACTCGAATGAGGAGTTCCATGCAACAACCATGCTGCAGCGTTCTGCTCTAGCTGATACTGTTCAGCTTCAGTCTGCTTTCCCTGCAGAAGGAGATGTGGAAAGTCAGACCCACCCCCCACAGTGAGGAAATGCCAGAGAAAGGAAAAGTTTCTCTGGAAGTAGACAGTGATAGGGAGGATGAGGAGGATATAATATGTTTTGGTACAGATGATGAAGAGGTGTTGGATCCCCTGTGGGAGCCAGAAGTGAAAAAGCTGAAGGGTGATGCTGTAGCCCATTTAGATGCCAAGCTCGAGGGTGAGGCTATCAGCAAGCCTACAACAAGCAGTCCAGTAATCCCCCTCCCAAACGTAGCATGGTGGAAGTCATGCAAGCGGCCCAAAAAGCAAAAATGGTACAGAATAAGCATAACAGATGACAGGCAGGATCAGGAGGACAAGGGTAATACAACAATGATAGGGGAGAATTAATAGACAGAGAACAAGAAAAGGGACTGAATTATATAGGGAGCATAAGACAGTAACAAACACGACAGCAATGGTCAAACAAATAATTTTACATACAAAGTAAAGAAACAAGAGAACTTAAGGATATAGATTAAAGGAGGAGAGAAAAATATTTTTTTTCTTTTAATTTTTTTAGGGGGAACATACAAACAACAGAACAGAGGATAGAAAAATGAAAATAAAAAAGACAAATTAATTTATGCTGCCACATTAACTGCCAGTGCCGCCACGCAGTTCAGACAGGATGCCCATGATTTTGTTGACCTCACCCTGGAGTTTAGCATTCTCCCCCCAGGCATCATTAATTCCTGTGTGAAATCATTTAACTCCTGTTGAAGATGGTGGACTTCTGACAGGACAGCTAAGTCCACATGGGTCACTGCTGTTGGGCCGGGGAATGCCTGTGCTGCTGCTGCTGGCTTTGGACGGGGGGATCCTGGTGGGGTCTTGATGCTACTGCAGACTGTTGCTGTTGTCTGGTCTGGCGAGCCAGGTGAGGATGCTTAACAGGTCCAACCATACTTCCATCCTGCTCACCCCCTTCAGTGCTCACACCTGCACTGCTCCCCACAGCTGCAGTTGATACTCCCTCCACCTCCTGCAGTTTGAGATCCCATTGAGGCGGGCAGTGGTGCAACATGTGACTCCGCTGGCTGCTTGTCCTGAAGTGGGAACCAGACTTTCTGCGATTCATTTCCTGCCCACATAGATTGCAGGTGACCAGTGGGTCACCTGCTGAACTTACATAAATAAAATACCAGGCAGGAGAACTTCAGGGATGATGGGGTCATGGGGGGGCAGCAGATGATGCCCCAGTCACTGACTCCTCCTGCTACTTAGGAGGGGGCATGGTCTCCTGATGCCGGGGTGGAGGAACAGTATCCTGGTGCTGGGAAGGGGGCATGGTCTCCTGCTGCTGCTGCAATGGAGGGGCCATGGTTGCCTCCTGGTGCCGGGGAGGGGGGCTGTCTCTGGCTACTACTGCAGTGATGGGGCCATGGTCACCTCTTGCTACTGGGGAGGGGGCACAGTTGTTTGCTGCTGGGTGCTGGTGATTGGGCCAACAGCCTCCTACAGCTGGGGCATTTAATTTTTAATGGAAATCTGAAATGCGTTCCTATCAAGGCAGTGTAAAGGTGCCCCACTGCCTCTACTCTTGTCCATTATGCCCACCACCAATTCAAACAAAACCAAAAAAAAAAAGAAACAGAGATAGAGACTCTGAGAGAGAGAGAGAGAGAGAGAGTTGGGCGGGGGGGAGATCACACACACACACACTCACACACTCCACAGGTACTAAAATATAAAATAGGACAAAGACAAGCAAGAAAAAGTTAGAAACAAATAGCATAAATTAAGTAGCTTATGTATCAAAGTGCACTCTGCAGTCACAGGGAGTCTAGATGCTGCCTGCTTTGTCGAGGTATGTAGCACAGGAAATGAACCACTCACTTCCTGCCTGTTTAGACTCAACCATGTGACCACCAGGAGAGAGAAAAGCCCAATTTCACCTAATTTAGCATTATATAAGCACAAGGTAAAATTCAAGGTGAAATTAGGCAGCAAAAGTTTGCTGAAAGGCCATAATTATGCAGAATGTTTCACTGGGCAAAATTGACAATTTTGCCATAATTTTGCAGGCAAAATAAAATTTGACTGCATTTCTAGTCTTTCAGCTGACATCTGCAGAGGGCGCCTGAGCGTGCACTCCCACTCCCATTCCCATAGTGGATGCAGTCTGAGGGATGTCTGGGCCTTGATCAGTAGAGGCAATCTGGGCAGGGGCACCCATCTTTGTTCTCTGATTTCTCTTAGTAGCTCTGCCCATGGTGGGACATTTCTAGCAGCCCCTTGTGACATGGTGACCCCTGTCTTAGGTTTAATCCCCTACTTTGGTAAAGAAAGAAATAATAAGTGCTGTGATGTATACCCTGCAGTTATGAAATGGTTGAAAAATGAGCATACTGTAGGCACTTGTAATGTCTGTAAAATGGAATATGTGCCCAGGATAGCCTGTACTCATAAAACAGGCTAGTAATTGGCAGGCATTAAGTAAAGAGTTGACTTGGAGTTCATTTTGTCTAAAGGAAAGCCACCCATTGTGAAATGCTGCCTCTTGCAGCTCTTTATTCTTTATTTTAGTTCTCTTCCCCTTCTTAATTTATTGTGTTTTATTTGCAGTAATCTATGCAAATGCCATAGAGAGAGATAGAGAGAGAGAGAGAGAGAGAGAGCCTCCTGCAAGATAATGAAGAGCATTCTTTCCCTTCCTACTCTCTCTCCCATTTAGTAAATGTATGCTGGAACCAAGCAGCTTAGTCAAAGGGAAAAAGGCTCCACAGTTCTATCTCCTGGTTACCCATTGCATTTGGTTGTCCTCAGAGCACAGCGGCATTAGTAAATTTCAGCCGCCACCCCGAGGTGAAAGAATTAAACTAACAGTCCTTCCGGTTCATGGGGCAGTGAACCATAATATAAAAAATAAAGGCCTCTGGTGGCTAAGCCACCTTGTAATATATTTAATAAATTACAGAGGAGCCACCTCTTTGGGCTGAGCTGCTACAGATAAATGCGGCTGTTTGAAATTGCCGCCGGCGAATTGCCCCTTCCACTTGTGCTCCCACAAGACTAGTTTGGCAGCTCTTGCCACCCAGAAATATAAAAAGAATGCTTGGTTCTCCACTTGCTTTACCGCATTATGCAGCTGACCTTTAGTGGAGAGTGAGCAAGCATTACACTGGACACCCAGTGTGAAATATACAGAGGCTTAGAGCTAGGCAGTGCTCCGAAGCAAAGAGAAGCGGTGCACAAAAACGCATAGTTCGGCGCTTGGCTCCTGGAGTGAATGGGGAACCAGAGCTGAATGCCAAAAGGGACCCTTGCAAATGAATTAATAAAAAGGATACTGGGCTAATGAATAAGCCCTAAAGGCAAAGGTAATGGAAAGAAGTGGGTCTGGGGAGAGAAGGAAAAAGGGAAGTTAAAAAGCCCTCGGGCAAAAAGAAGGGCCAAAATGGAAAGTTTGCTGATGGACTGAAATTGCAGCCATCTGACAAAAAATACAGATGAGGTTATTGTGGCTCCAGTGCTCACAAGAAGAGCTCAGTATTAATGAGCAAGGTGGGATAATTATTTAGTGAACCCCAAGGCTGTTGACAGAGCTGAGGAAAAGCCTTGTGACCCTGCTGAGGCAAAGTGGTGGTCTTTTCTATTTTTATTTTATTTTGTCTGCGTGAACTAACTCTGCTTTATTTATTATTTCTGTATATAGTCTTCCATTTTATGATGCAAAAATAAAATTATAAATGCCTTTGACATTTTTTATGCACTGAATTCTGAGTCTCCTTGCTATGTTATCCTGACTACCCACACCCATCCACACCCCTCTTTCATCAGGCCCCCTGGTGGTGGCCCCTGCTTTTAGTTCTCTGGTTTCTTTAAGTAGCTCTGCAAATGGTGGGGTATCATTAGCAGTCTCTGATTCACAGGACCTTTCCAGTGTTGAGACTACCCTAGCAGTGCCTGCACAGGAATACCAATCTTTTTTTATTTATTTATTTAGCTTTTGTTGACCGGGTAAGTGCACTAGACAAATCCTGCCTATTTTCAGGCACGACCCGGGGGAAGGGGATACAGATGAATGCCAACTGACCCTGAACCAGATTAAGCTGTTGGTGGTATTTTTAGTGAATGAGGGGAATTTGGCCAGGACACCGGGGAAATTCCCCTACTCTGAGTAGGTGGAGCCTTTGCTTCTGGCTGCAAGATGGCCAGTTCGCATGATCCCCTGGAGGAGATGGACGCTGTTAGCTCAGGGGAGTCGGCCTCCTCCTCTGTGCTACCTTCTCAAGAGGCCCCAGATGCATGTCTTGCTGTAGCTGATGTTAGTAATCTGACTATTTTGGAATTTGACTCCGTTCTTCAAAACGACCCTAAAGAAGTTGTTTCCAGTCTACCTGATGTGCAAAGTGGCTCCGCGTTCAGTTCCAGTCTTCAGGAGCAGCGCGAGGCATTAGTTCTGCAATTGCAGCTTTTAGATTCGGCACTGCGAGTTTCTGCGCAGGCATCACCTCGGACGCCACTTCCTTGTTCTCCTTCTCGTGACGTCGGCACTGGAAAGCCCCCAGTCGACGGCCTACCGATGGATTCGGCTTCTGTTCCTGCTGTGGAGAGTTCTCTTCAGCCCCCTGCTACTGTTGTTTCTTGGACTACTTCAAATGACCTACTTCGACTACCGACGTTGGAAAAGCCAGATTCTGAAATCCCTGCAGCTATTCCCTGCTCTGTAAGTGACTTTAGCGCTACAACTGCTTCCATTTCGTTTTCAGAGAAACCTACAGTATTTTTTTTCTCAGCTACACAGGAACCTGGCTGGTCCAAACGAGGGGTTCCTTATTCCCCAAAAATTAAATCTGGCCAAAATACTGATTTAGACTGGTCACCAGAGTCAGCTTTATTGCATGCTGGCTGGAAAGGGATATTGAAGGGACTTGGACTCCTGATTCTCAGGACCCTGTCTACATTAATATGCTTCAGAAATCTGGTGAGAATACTGACATGAGCTCCACGACCCGGATTTGACTCTTTCTTCTTCTACTGTTACTAGTGACACTATTGTTGTTTCTAAGTCTCTTCTACTGTACTTGAACCCCTACTGTTTTCTCAGGACCTACTTTGTTACCTACTGTTGCTGCATAAAAGTTCAACATTTAAACTTACTGATTTATTTTCCTCCAAAGGCGAACCTGCACCTAGGAGGAATGCAGTCCGTTGCTTTATAAGGTGGGTTAGAACTCCCACCAGATCGTTTGTATATAGCTAAAACCCTCCTTAAGGGTTCCATGAAGTTTTCTTCTGAGATTTTTGCCCTGATTAATTTAGGTAATTTCAATTTTGATGTTAGTTTTAAACAAATGTCTGGGCTTGATAGATTCTGGGCCACTATGACAAACTTCAGACTACACCCCTTTGGTCCCCTTCCAGGCTATCCCTCTCACTAAACCTGCCATTAGTAACATTACTGTTGTTTTTAAAATGAGGAGTTCACATTGAAGACATTTATTTTGGTTAAACAAACGCTGTGAAGTCTTGAATAGGCCTACCCCTAATCTAGACTCTGAACAGATTTGGGATGGCAGTTGGAAGGTCCGTGTTAAGCTTTTCCACTAACACTGGCCCACGACATTTGCTAATTTTTCTTTCTAGGTAAAGACAAGGGCTTCATTTTTCACGGACAACCCAAATCCTGTTTTAAATGTGGGTCACTGCACATTTAAGTTGCACTTGATACCCTTAAATGTAGCCACTGTTTTGAATACGGTCATATTGCAGCTAAATGTACTAATTAATTTAAGTGTAACTTATGTGATGGGACTGGCCAGCTGTGGCAGGTGTCCCTGGGCCTCTCATAACAGAGAATATTGTCCCTCTCATGATGGCATTATTACTATTGCTCAACAGTCACTTGCCCATAGTCTAGCTTCCTCTAATTCAGAGGTTACTCCTCCTCCGGTAGTTGGAGATGTCTCTTCTGTTCCAGTTTCCCAACCTTCTTTTCCTGTTATACCTACTCCTACTGCCATTGTGGTTTCCCTGTTACTACACCCGTTATTCCAGTTATGGATATGCCTCCCCCTCAGGTCAAGGGAGATAATTTTAGTTTACCACTGTTACTCATAAGCGGACTAGGAAGGGTTTAGCTGTTGCTTTTCGTAGTAAAGGAACCCCTGCATGTAACTGGCAAACCTCTAACAAATTTGCGGTTTTAGCCACAGATTTTTCAGACAAAGACTAGGGGTGAGGATACTGATTCCTCCTCCTTCTTTCTTTCGGATGGGGTGATGGGGCTAATACGGATCCCATTGCAAAACGCTTGCAGGCAGCGACTAAGGGGTAAGTCACCACCTATTACTTAAATCCTGTCTTCCTTAAAGATCTGCTCTTTAAATGTGAGCAGCATTAAAGGGAAGAGGAAATTAGGGAGGATTTTTTTAACCCTTTCTGATTTACAGTGTGACATTATCTGTCTTGTTGACACTCGATTAAAGACCCATGGGGAATTATTCCAGGCCTCTAAGGCATGGACTGCAGGCCCTTCTTTTTGGTCTGTTGGACCTGATACTTGTGATGGGGTCGGGATATTGTTCTCCAGCTCTAATTTTACAGTCTCTAGACTAGTAGATATTTCCCCTGGTAGAGCTTTGTTATTAGATTTCTCATATAAATCTGAGAGATTTCGTATGATTGGGACCTACGCGCCTCAAACCAAGGCTCAGAGGGCTTCCCTTTTTCATCAGATTAAACCCTACCTTTTTTCATCCAGATTACTCCTATGGGTCGGTGATTTCAATTGCGGCCTACATCAAACAGATCGAGGCCTAAAGACTTCCAAGTTATTTTGTGACTCTGTGGCTTTAAATAGTGTGGTCTCTATGGCCAAGCTTGTGGACGTTTATAGACATTTCCATAAAACAGGTGGGTCCACTTTTTTAAGGGTCCCTACATACTAGGATAGATTTCTTTTTATCTAAGATTTTGATTTTAATTTCCTGTACAACTGTGGCTACTGAATTTTCGGATCACGTTGCCCTATGTGCCACTTTTCCTGGGACTCTGCTCCTAGATGTAGAAAGCCAGTTGACGTCTTAATGATTCTCTACTTCATGACCCTCTTTTTCTTAAACTTTGCACAAAGAGTTTACAGCTCGGTTGTCAGTAGTTGATTTTTATGATACTAGGATGGACTGGTGGGAGGAATCTAAGCTAAGCTGAAACAGTTTTTCAGAAGGTAGCGGCAAAGAAACAGAATACTAAATATTTGTCTTATCTGTCACTCGGCATCAGCTACAGCACCTATTCTCTTTAGCTAGCTCTACTACTCATGATTTTAGCTCTCAGATTAGTGAGGTCAAGCGCTAAAATGAGTTATTCCAAGTATAATCGTGCTGACTCTTTGGGTCAGGAGGCGCGTTTGGCACTCATCTTACTAAGGTTGTTTAGACCCATTTAAGGCCTGTAAAGATAGAGTTGAAGCTAAATTAATTACCTCTCTATTGTCTCCGTCGGAGAGTTATGAAACCTGAGGATTTGCTTTACTGTGTTGAAAATTATGTTTTCAACATGTTTGCTTTTCAGTGACCTTGACAATACGGATCATTTTCTTCGCTCACTGTCCTTACCTCAGCTTTGGACTCTGATCGAAACAAGCTTTCTTGGTCATTACTGAACCAGAGGTATGGCGGCCATTACTAGTTTTAAAATCACATTCTGTTCGGGGTCTGATGGCTAACACATTTTTTCAAGACTTTCTCTGCTGATCTTGTTCGGTTCTAACTATTCTCTATAATGAGATGTTACAATCTGATGCCTTGGCTACTTCTATGAAAGACGCTTTACTGATTTTACTGTTTAAGAAAAAGGGGATCCTTTGACATTACAAATTGAGACCAATCAGTCTGCTTAATGTGGATTATAAGATCCTTGCAAAAATTCTTTTATCTAGAATGATTACTTTGGCATCACACATGATTACCAACTCAAACCTGTGGTATCCCAGGTAGGCATCTTTCTGACAATTTGATTTTATTGAGAGAATTGTTTACTCTGGGAAAATAAAATGCCGTAACAGGATGGATTATAAGTTTAGACCAGGAAAAAGCATTTGATGCAGTCTCTCATGAGTTCTTATTTCTAGCCCTGAAGGCTTTTGGGTTCCTGGTATGCTTCCTTTCCTGGCTACGTTTATTATATAGGAATGTTGTACTACGTCCTAATGTGAACGGCTGGATAGGCTCGCCCCACTACTATTCTGGCCTGTAAGGCCATTAGGTGCCCATTAAGTCCCTTATTGTATACCTTTTTATTGATACTCTTTTGAGAGCTTTTTTCTTTGCCCACAGATTATTGGGTTGCTCTGTACTCCCTCCTCTTTACCACTTAAAATATTGGCTTATGCGGATGATTTAATTTTGGCTGTGGATTTTCCACGAAACAGGAGGATGTTGTTCAGGTTTTACAGACATTCTCTTCTGTTTCAGGTTCTAAGATAAATTTACAAAAGTATTTGTTTACCACTAGGGCATACTTCCCTCCTAGTACGGGCCTTTATGCTGGTGTTTCTGTATCCACTAATGTTTTTCACATTTAGGTATTTTTTGGTTGTGATGATCCGATATCTATAATGGAATCTTACCTACAAAAGGCAGATAATGTGATTAATGGTGGAAAAGCATTTAATTGGGAAGAAGAAACGGTTGTGCTCCTTAAAACTCTGTTATGCTGATTTTCCTGCATCTTTGTTATGTGTTCCCCGCCCATTTCCCTATTTTTCCAGATTAACGGATTTTTTCAAAGGATTGTGGGATCCAGGCTAAACCCCATTAAAAGAAATATTACTTACAGACCGCTCAAGGAAGGTGGACTTGTATGATCCACCTGTTGTTTTTTATAGCCTTTTTCATTATAATTATGGGAAAGTGCTGAAACCAGGGACTGTTTTTGGAAGCCCTATTTTTAGCTTGGTTCTCCCTCTGCCTTGATAACTGGCAAGCCCGTTATAAAGGGTTATTTCAAATCCCAACTGATCCCTACTTATGGGAAAGAGAGTTTTAAGATGGCCTTGACCTGGTGTCTTCATCCTCAGGACTTTGTATCTTATCTAGACCCCAACTATAGGCGACTTTGGAGGTTGGAGGCTCAGGAGGAGATTGTTTTTCATTCTGCCCTCTGGACGTCTCCCTGGGTACTCCACCAACTGCTAAATCAATGGCTGCCATCGTATTTATGGGATATGGTATGGTTATGCAACTATGATAGACTAGGAGTTAACAACAATCATAAGCATAAAGCCTTGTCTTTGAGATATTGTCCTAGATCCTCTTGCCTCAATGTTTGTGAAACTCAGCAACATTTATTTTGTAGATACCCTCTTTCTTTGGAAGTCTGGTCTACCCTATCTGCTAACTGGGCAGAACCCTTGTTGGCCTCTCTTTCTTATGAACATGTTATGTTTTAACGAATGACCTGCTTAATAGAAAGTATCATGTTGATAGTTTATATATAATTTTTGCTATTATTCGTTATTATTTATGGCAAGCCAGATGTTTGCTAGTGTTACACCAAAAAACTATTTCCATACTTGAAGTGTTTTGTAATATTCGGGCTGCTTTGTGTTCTGTAAAAAAGTCTGACTTCTTACTTTTTTCTACTTCGCAAGCTGTATTGTTTTGGACACATTGTGATACTTTCTTCTGTTAACTGATTTTTGCCTTGTTTGGATTGTTTCTGTTTATTGTGTTGTTTTGTTTTTTTGTAATGAAGCCCACTTTATTACCAATAAAATTCCCCTACTCTTTTCGATAAGTGCCATGGGATCTTTAACATCCACCTGAACTACCACTAATCCAGGCAGATGAGACCTCGGTTTAACGTCTCATCCGAAAGACGGCACCTCAGAAATGCAGCACCCCTCTCATGCTGCATTACAGTGTCAGTACTGGGATATTAACCCAAGTGCCAGATGTGGGAACTGAACCCACAGCCCTCTGATCTCCCGGCCTCAGAGGCGAGTGTGCTACCTACTGAGCCACTGACACTTCATCCTTATCTTCAGCCTCCCTGAGTTCTTTTATTAGATCACAATAAGCAGGGGGGATTATCCCTCCTATCTTGGAACTTCGGATGGAAAATCAACAATTTAGAATATTTGGCACATTGTAGTATATGATCTAATCTCACACAGTCCAAATTGTTGGCTGATACCCCACCTTTCCTGTAAGCTCTTTGTAAGACCCTCTCCAAACAAGTAACATAAGCAGACAGACATTCCCCTTTCTGCTGTTTGGCACCTTTGAATTTGCACATTAAAGCTTCCCCAGATTCAATACTACCAAAATCACCTTCTAGTGCAGACAGATGCTTTTGAGCTGAAGCATCAGGGTTTGTGGACTGCAAAAACCTACAGTGGCGATTGTACAAAAGTTTACCAGCTCTGAGGTATACCTTGAGGTACCTCAAGGTACCACTGAGGCACTCAAGTTCAATTTGCATTGATCATCCCCAGTCTAATCTTTTTTACAACAGTCATTATCATCATTTGCACTTCCCCTTTTCCATCTTGGTGGTCCTATCCTCTGAAGCCTCTGTTTCCTCTTGGATATAGAGGGCTACTCTCCCCTTTACCCAGCATCTGTTCCTCCTATATGAAGTATACCCTGAAACTGTCCAGTCCCAATCATTGTTTCAAGAGGCCCATGTCTGTGATGGCTACCATGTCCGACTTGACCTGTGCCTCCATTAACTGTAGTTCACAGACCTTGTTGTTCATGCTGCTGGCATTTAGGCAGAATACATTCCATGGTCCCACCCTATTTCCTGTCCTCTTACCTGTTCCCTGGTTCTTGCCCATAATACCCTTTGATTCCACCCAGTTCCTCTCTTGCTCATGCCCCCACCCTCTTCTTCCATTCCATCCCTTCTCTAGTCCCTGCCCAAACCACCACTAGCACCGCTTTCTGTGTTTCCCATTTCTAGTGGAGACCCTGATAGGTTCTCCTTGTGCCTCCCCCCACTAGGGAGTTCCAAACACCTGCCTCCCCCTCCTTCAGTTTAAATGACAGTCCACATAGACATCAAGCTTTGGCCAAAGTGCACTTGTTCACTCCCTTGTGAGATGAAAGCAATCTTCCTTAAATAGTTTTCTTTCCCAGAAGGTCCCTCTGTCTCCCACAAGCCTATGCCCCTCTTAATGTTATTACCCCGTCAACCAGCTGCATAGGTGGGATCTTTCCTTTACTCAGAAACAGTATTCTTTTCCTAAAACTGTTCTTATAGAGCTGGTCATGCAGTTTCATTTTCTTGTCCAGGCAGTGTGACAAGGCAGTCAGGAAAGCTAGTGGGATGCTAAGGTTCATAGGCAGTGGTATCATCAGCAGGAAGAGGGAGACAGTGTTGCCCCTATATAGATCACTGGTAAGACCCCACCTTGAGTACTGTGTCCAGTTCTGCAGACCACATATCAGGAAAGATATAGATAGAGTGGAGATGATACAAAAAAAGAGCTACCTAAATGTTGCACATTCTACATCATATGTGCTATGATGAGAGACTAAAGGAGCTCAATATGTACACCCTGAAAGAAAGAACTGAGGGGGATATGACAGAGACCTTTAAATGACTCACAAGGGTTAATAAGGTACAGGTGGGTGTATTTTTCAGAGAAAATATGTTCTAGAACAAGGGAGCATGCTATGAAGCTTGATGAAGGTAGAGTCAGGAGAGATGTGGGGATAAACTTCCTTAAAGAAAAGGTGGAGGATTCCTAGAACAGCCTTCCAGCAGAGGTAGTGGGGGTAAAATCAATGGAGGGCTTCAAAAATGCCTGGGATAGGCAGAGCAGAATCGTTAGGGTAAGGAAGGGGGAAGAAAAAGTACCTTAGATCAAGTAGGTCTGCAGCAAGAAAAGATAAAAATGGGCAGACTGGATAGGTCCAATGACCCTTATCTGCTGCCAGTTTCTGTTTTTCTGTTTTCCTTCTGGTCTTCTGGAGCTTTTTCAAATGAATGCCTAAAGCCTTTTTGGTTCAACAAATCAGTTGGATAACAACATGGTGTCAGTAAGAAGTTTTTGGGTTCTCTAAAAGTCTAGTCCTTGACAGAGACATACTAATGCTGCAATCTTGTTAAATCACAGTTACCAGGCTGGCAGCTACTGACTGGACAACTTTGAATCAGAAAGGAGTAGTTCTGCCTTCCTCCAGCTGAAATTCCATAGGGAGTCTCTTTTTTGGGAAGGCAGCTTAAATCTTGATTTGGTTAAATATTTCTTCACAGTCCATAACATATGCCGAGCTTGCAGAACAGTGCACAATTATTAGTTTTACATTTGTTCAAGTTTTGTGTAATTGTATCAAAACCAATTTAATTTTGCTTTCTCATTTTTGTCTGAGATTGTTTTTTTAAATGTTAGTTCTTAAAAATGTATAATTACAGCAAATTGCCCATTTTTTTCAGTTTGCCCTTTAAAAAATGTAAGTTCTTTATCACAATTTTAGCAAATAATTCCACAGGAAGATCACAAACAAAAATGTTCCTTTTAATACAATATGCAGCATTTAGTACAATTTCTCTGAACAATTTATGCTGGCACTACTGTTATTGTGTAAGAAATCAATAGGATTACAGGGTGAAGAGGAAAGTAACTAAGGTTGCTGAAGTCTTGGAAAACATAGACTATGAGGAGCAATTGACAGAATTCAGTCCTTCTCCATGGAAAGGAAGAGGTTCAGGGGAGACATAATTACAGGTTGTAAATGCCTGAAAGGGATAACAAAATCAGACCAAATGCAGCTCTTCAAAATGTACACTAGTGAGTGGACAAGGGGGCACTTAAAATCACTGAAAGAAGGAAGATTCATGTGAAATTTAAAAAAATACCTATACTACTTCACTGAATGAGTAGTGAACACTTGTAACAAACTTCCAGAACAAGTGGTGTCAGTAAACACCTTTAAGCTCAGATTCGATAAGTACTTTGAAAATAAAGATGAGACTGAGTATTCCCATTGATTAAGCAGGGGAAACAATGTGAAGTGCTGGCCTGTCTCTCTCTCTCCCTCTCTCCTTCCTTCCTTCCTTCCTTATGCTCAAGATTTGTTCTTTTCTTGCATCTTTTATGGATTCTTTAAACTGCTTTTTTTTTCAAACTTTCCTCTCTGGCATGCTTCCTCCATGTTTACTAAATGTTTGTTGTCGCTATAATGCTGCCTTTTCATCTGGGTGGTGTTGTCAAGACACAGGTTAGGAAGCATAGGACAACCAGAAGCAGTTGTAGAACTCACCAAAAATATTTATTTACACTAGCAGTAACATAAAAAAAAACTTGTTCAGTAAAACTATTTACAAAGGCCAAATAAACAGAAAAATTCCATCTGAGTTTTTCTTCAATCTCTGTGTCCATACTTCTCTTTCAATCAATTGCAGCTCAGCTCTTTTATAAGTCTTTCCAACCCCCACTCTTAACAAGCATCCTGTTTTTGTATGTTTCAGGCAGGTACAAGGCAAGAACACAGTGTACCTGAGCTGAGGCCCTCTTTTCCACAGCTCTTCTGCAAAAGGCTTAAAAATGAACTCAGGTAACCTCTTGAGTTTCAAATAGCTTTCTGCAATAATCTCAAACTATAATTATATACATTTCAACAGTAATGCTATATATTTTCCAAACAAAGGGATCCCAATATCAGTTATATTTCCACATAATGATTTGCATATATTTTTATATCAGCAGATGTGCAAGGGAAGAAAAAATAATTGCAAGACTGTCAGGGTGATCAAATCCTAGGTCTCACAGGAAAATTTGATTGCACAACCAGACAGAGAAGAGACAGAAAAGCAGAGAATAGAACAGATCCCTGCATTCAAACTTCTTCCATAACAACTGGGACAGGGTTCTATTCTACCCTGTCACAGGTGGCTGGGGTATACATATGCTGAACAGTTTATACCCTTCCATGCCAGGAGTTTAGCACCTAATCTCCTGGGACAAATAGCCCCAATGTGTGATTATAGAACTCCAATATAAATCCCAATCTCAAGGTACCAGCAAGATGGGCATCCATAATACTGTCTTTATGGATTTTCTTAAGGGCCTAATTTATTCCATACTGTATATGTTCTTTTTGTTTTTGGTCACTGGGTAGGCAACTCAATAACGCCAGTGCTTTGTTGTTCCTGATCTCAGTCTACAAATGTATAAGTAGTATCCATGTCTGACTGGTCACTGGACATTGACAAAGTTCTATGAATCATATAATATGGGCCAAGTAAGAATAGTGCAGTGGTGTTTGTGTCAGATTCCATCATGACTAAAGCAATCTTAATCCTACTGTCACAATGTCCTCAGTCACAACTAGCCATAATGATTGGTGTCACTTGGTATCATGGTTTTAAAATGCTATAAATATACACCGTCATCTGCAGGGCTTTAAAGAGTCAGCAGATGACACATTACCAAAAGAAAAAAAACTTGTTGCACATTTGCGTGTGCCTCTTCAAACCTTTTAGCCTGTAGGATGTGGTGGTCAGCTAGAAAATCAGAAGAAGGCAGTGCAATGTGATGTCCTTAACTACTGTCAATGGTATTACACTCTAGATACTGAGTGACATGGGTAGACATGAGGGAACTTGATGCGGGCACCACTGTATATACAATTATACAATGGGGTCTGAAAATCACTGACTGATTGGCTGACTGGGTACCTTTCAGCTGTGATAAATCCTTACATAACCCATGCAAAAGGTGCCAGTCAGACACATCTGTCTTCACCCCCCTTCATATCAGTCTTACTCCCCCAACATCAGAGTTGAAAAATTGCCATATTGACGCCCCATTAAGCCATGACACTACAGCAGAAATTTCAAAATGCTGTACAGTTTTGAATCAACAGTGGCCAACCACACCAGTCCCCAAACCAACTCTAAAATCCACAAAACATTTTATATTTTAAAATAAATATTGACCAGTTGCTAATCAGTAAACATCCACTAGGTGCATCAGAGAGTGGGCCAAAGTGAGACCACAGCACTCTCCCAAGTCCAACCCACAAAGTAGCAACACCCCTCCCCCCCCCACACACACACACACATGGCACTATAATCCTGTGGACCCAACACCAGCCCAACACTTCCAGCACACAAGCATTCCCCTACAACAACATAAAGAAACCTCCTCAAGCAATAAGAATGTTGTGCAAGCTCTTAGTAACTCACTATATTGTTCCAGTTCAAACTATAAAATTGAAAAAAATAAAAAATCCTAAACTCTATGATTCTGTCATTTTCTTTTGATCTGATCTGGCACCCTGGTGTATGCTTTTCATGCTATTCCTTTTATTATACTTTTTACTTGACACTTTGATGTGTCCTCTTTAATAACTTCAGGCATTTTGTATTACTTTACTTTTCTAATTTTAACTACGTATTGGCTGATGTTGGGTAAAATTTGACAGTATGATAAGCTCTTTTATCTGGGCTCCATTTATATATTCCAGTTTGCTGACTATTTTTTATAGGTCTCAAGGGATGGGGATATGATGCATGTTCCCTGACTTCTTCGGCACATGGCCACCCTGCCGGCATCAGGCCACGCTGTATATGTGCAGCCCAGTGCTCTACGGTGCCCCCAGTCTCCAGAGGCTGCCAGAGCACTGAACTCCCCAACACCCTCCCCCCATGACAGGAGAGCAGCCCTGCGGGTGCTCAATCTGATCCTTCCCCTGTCAACCCCTGGCACCCAAGCTTGTTCCCGAACCCAGGTCACCAGCATGGTGCAAGGTGTGGCGTCCAGCGCCTCAACCCTCAGCACCACTGGGCCAGCTCAGTGTGTGGGTTATAGTGGGATTTATCCACTTCTGGTGTGGTTTGGTCACAAGGCTGAACCCCACCAGGCATGAATAAATCCCAGCATAACCCACACCCTGTCATGCGTTATTGCTTAATTATACTATAGTTTGAGTAGCAGCCTGTCTATAGAAAACTGGAATTCTGATATCCTCTGTTTAGATAATGTCAGCAAAAGGGGAAAGATGCAACTCTTATTTTGTTACACAAATCTATAAACAGCAATAAAATTACACTTTTTAAATGCGAAACAAAGTTTTATCCTATTGTTGAGACCCTGATGTTTTTTCTTCAGTTTGCTGTGCAGAGAATACATGCCCCATTGAGATCTCAGAGGTGATTTGACTTTGTTAGCTAGTATCCGGCTTTTGCATAGTGATACAATTTGGGCATGTTCACTGCAATGGCTGGGACTCCATTTCTTAGACTTTTATCAAGTGGCAGATTCTAACAGTGTTTTTTTCCAGATTTGGATCAGGTTTGGGATGTTAAGATCTCTACATAGCTGAGAAGTTGTTTGTGTTGTATCTGATGATTTTAGTAGGTTGACATGGTGTCTCCCTTATTTTTCCTTTTGCGTTGTGACTGTGAAAATGGTGTGTTTATTTGCCGGGGTCAAGAAAAATCTACCTCTATCTCTGTCTGTTAGTTGTTACTTCTAATGTTTTGTGAATAAGTGATTTAGAGATGCACTGTTGAACTATTGTAC
Source organism: Neoceratodus forsteri (assembly GCA_016271365.2). Lineage (NCBI taxonomy): Eukaryota > Metazoa > Chordata > Ceratodontiformes > Ceratodontidae > Neoceratodus > Neoceratodus forsteri. Next base: position 520,890,883 of record CM028137.1, read on the forward strand.
TTTTGAATACATCCCATTATTGGTTTTCATAATTTCTTGACAGTAGAAGACTAAAATGAGCAAATATAAAAACTTTTAAGCAGTGATTAAAATCATATTCCCTCTCCTAGTTTCTACTTGTTATGTTCTATGAATAAATCTTTTTCAGAGCCAATACTGAATTACAACAATTTTGGGTTCTACAGACAGTGGGTTTCATGATTTCTTGTTGGTAAAAGAATATAAGATGGAAAAAGAAGTTTTATGTAGCAATTTGATAGTTGACAGCAAGTTGACTATCCAAAGTAATAAGCAGCATTATGGCATGAGAACGTTATGCAGTATGTACATAATAATTACTGGCCACAATTTTTTAACACGGGCACAGCGAGTTATAATTTGCCGTTATAACTACCTCGACTAGTTATAACGGCAAAACCGCACAACTCTCTGCTCTAGGGCACCACGTAGAGACACTAAGCAATAAGCGACTGCTCTCGCAGCTTGTCGTCCCTGTCAGATCTACCGCTCTGAAACAAAACAAATACGGACCACGTAAAAAAACTGATGTAAAATAGCGACAAGCAACAGCACAAGATTCTTAAGAAATGGAGACAAGATTTAAATCGAGACTCCTCTATAACAGAACAATTTACAGTGGAGCAGGATAATCTAAATACCAAAAGAAAAACAGTGACCTCCATCTCAGTTTTTTAGCAATAATCTATTGAATTTGCAAGTAAATGAATAAAGCAGTTGAAGAAACACGTTTTTAAAAATAATTAAAACTGCAATGTTGTACAACCACACAAATACATTCTTCATTAAACCACAACTGCCTTATTCATTTATTTGCAAATTCAATAGATTATTGCTAAAAATAATTGTAACCAGCAATTATAAAAAATAAGTATTAACAGGAGTGATTTATGAGATTTTACACCGGTGTGGATGCTCTGAGATAATCTCGGGCTTCGCCTCGGGTTTATGGGGCATCCCACACCTCGGGTGTGTGTAAAATTCTCATAATAACCACCTGCCTATACATTATTCTCTATTTAATTCATGAGCTATTAATATGTTGTCAATTCAGACAGAGAGAAAGATTGTAGGCTTAGTGTTAGAAAGTTGCTTATTTTGGTTAATATTTGTGGCTATTAAGAAGTAGTTTTTATTTGCAGAACTCTTCGATTTATTGACAATTAACATAATATTTGGGTTTTCATCCACTAATTAGGGATAGTGAGAACAACGCAAACTATGCTTTGCCGTTAGGTGAAATGTTTTGCGTAGGATAATTGGAATGTTTTGCATAGGATAAGTGAAGGAAAATAATCATGAGAATCCTGAAATACAGTAATTTGTTCTGTTAAAATGAATTAAAATTAATTGTTGCATTAAAATTCCTCATCTCTGTAATTAAAAAATTACCAAATAGGGGCTCACAGAGCTTAGTGGTGCATTACCATTCTGCTGTTGAAGATCAATAGAGATAGCAGGGAAGGTGAGCTTGCTGACAGAGAGGGTGAAAGTGTGGGGGAGAAAGCTGAAAACATCAGATGATGTAAATAAAATTATCAGGTTTCTGCAGTGGAACAGAATGTTGTATAGCTGACTGGATTTCCAATCTAACTGTTTGGGGCCATTCAGGCATGGAATTATGAAAAAAGTAGAAAAAGTTCTGGCTATTTCATGGGATGTTCAAAAAAGAATGTTTAATTTTTTCAGCCATGCTGTTCACATTTGTATAATATGGAGAGAGAGAGAGAGAGAGAGAGAGAGAGTGGTGACAGGGATAGTTTGACATATCAGATGGGTGCAATTATACAATGGCAAGAACATTTCCTGGACTCTGATTGGTCAGTCTGGGACTGGACCCATTATGTTATCCCAGTACAACATCAAGGGTCTAGTCCCAGCTCAGAGGTGACCACATCAGCTGTCCTTTGAATCACTCCGCGGGTTCATGCAGCCCACCACAATCCCAGCTTCAAGAATTCGGTGTTCCCACCCGCCTTGCTCAAGCTTTCCCGAAGCCGAGTCATTTTAACAGTTCCCTCCCAACCACAACAACTTAGACCCCCATAATCTTTTGTGTCCAGCAGCTGAAATGCCATCATTTAAAATAAGCCCCACAGTCTGCAACATCCAAACTGCCACAGTGAGCAGCATGTGCTGACACATCCCTTGCTCCCTGATCTGCCACAACTCACCGCTACTGCCAATTGCCTGGCATAACTCATAGCTGCTTCTGATCACCTCACAGTGGTACACATGCCTGTTCTCCTAAACACCCAGTCCTGAAGGAAAATACATCTAAGTTTTCCATCCCCAGCCCTGTGATTCTCTGGGCATAATGACAGTTCAGCATGTGGCATGTGTCTTTCATGTCTGAGACCCACAATTAAAAACACCCATTTATCTCAACCCTGCATGTGCTGGCAGGTTAAGTGGTAAGGAGTTCTTCTGTAAAAAAATAAAGAGTACAGCTATAAGGTAGGTGTGTGTGGCGGTGTTGGTGGTGACATCTTAAGAAATGGAAATGTTTGAAAGCACAGAACACACATCATCAAAGCTGTTGACTTGGAGAAGTCATGAAGCATGTAACAGCAGCACCTAGTGGACAAATAAGGAATTGTGAACTTTTGTTTTTAAAGATATACTTCCACATCAAAAAATTAAAGAATAAAATATATTTTAAATATTTTTGATTCTTTTTTTTGTTGTTATTAATAACTCAGCCATTGTATAATAGCAATAATGCACTCCAGGGTGTGTGTTGTTCTGAGATAGCATCACTGCTGGGGTGATTAGTGGCACTCAGCCTGAGGCCTCATGCCTAATCACCCCAGGCGTGATGTTATCTCAGCACAACACACACCCTGTCATGCATTATTGCTTAATTAGACTGTATTGGGAAAATAAATCTAGTTAGTTGTTTTGTTTAATTATGAGAACATGGGTCTAGAGGTTGGTGCTGGATACAGAGCAATAAATAGTTGTCTGCGGTTTTGTGTTAAATGAAGTGATGAGTAGGGATGATTTAAAAAAATGTAGGACATATTTGCTGATTTCTCATTTAGTTTTGTGAGTGAGAGGTCTTTGGGACTTAATGTATGCTTTTCTGTTGCTTCTTTTGTTATATTAAATCCAGAACTGGGTTTTCATAAATTAACAAATAACACTGATAGTAAAGTGGACTATGCTTCGCTCTTAAATAGTTAAAATGCCACAATTGAGAAAGTTGTTATGTTGCAAGGAATTAACAAATAATTAAAACTTATCAATTCTGTAATTTAAAGATATAGATTTGCAGGGGGAGTTGCTGAGTTTAATGTAAGTTGACCATTTTGTTGTTAATAATATGATGAAATATAGATGGAGGTAAAGAAGAAAATATGGAGGGACATGAAAGTATGAGAGGAAAGAGACAGAGTTCAAAGTAATCAGATGCAGATTTGTTCAGTGGAAATAGATGCTGTACAACTGGTTGGGTTGTTGACTTGTACTTAATTTAATAAATCTCTAAGTGTTCATCTGAATCCAGATTTGCAATTATGAAAAAAGTAGAAAACATGTAACTTGTTCATGGGAGTTTTATCAAAAATATTCAGTTATTAGGATATCCCTTTCCTATCTGTGTGTGTGTGTGTGAGAGAAAGGAAGAGAGGAGAGAAAGAAAGTGTGTGTGTGCGTGTGTGTGTGTGTGGTGATTGTTTGAGAGATATGCATGGGTGTCTGCAGGGCTTATTGGAGAAAACAAATCTAGCCAGGCATTTCTTGCAGTAATAAGAGTCTGGATGCAGAAGCAAGTGTCAGGTAAAAAGTAATAAATACTTTCATACTTTTTTCTTACTTGTCATGCATAGTTTGTATGGAGGGGTAATGTTGTTTGTACCTTGGGTGAGTTGTGGTTATGTCACAATTTTCCATTGATGTGCATTATGATTTATGCTAGTATATGGCATTGTCATGTTTCATGATTTTTAGAAAGTACATGAACAACTTGTCATCTTGAAAGTAATTTTTTTCATTCATAAAAATAGTTTAGTATTTGTTATAAGCAATAGTTGCAGTGAAGTGATGGGTGGGGGCAATTAGAAAAATGCAGAACATTTTTACTGCTATTTAGTTTAATACTGTGGATGAGAGGTGTGTGAAAATTCTTGTAGGTATGTTTTTATTACTTTTTTATATTGCAACAGGAACTGGGTGTACATAAATTATTAGATTACATCAAGAATAAAGTGGATTATGCTTTGCTCTCAACTGAAAAGTTTAATGTTGGATAACTGCAATTAGAAAAATAAGCAGAATGCAAAAAGTTTTAAGAATTTGTTGTGTCGCAACTAATCAAAATGAGTAATTAAATCACAATTGGTAAACTGTGTAATTTAAAAATATAGAGGGGAGGAGACTGTAGAGTTTAATGCAGGATGATCATTCTGGTGTTGATGATAAAGTTAAATGCAGAGGGATGGGAAGGTAAGAATATGGGGGGAGAATGTTGGATGAGAAAGAGAAAGAGTTCAATTTACCAGATGGTGGAAACAAAAATATTAGGTAGTGAAGATTGCACAAATGATTGGGTTACTGATGTATGTTTCATATTATAAAGCGGGACTTGCAGTTATGAAGAAAATAAGTAGAAAATATATGTACTGTAACTGTTCATGGATGTTTTATCAAACAACAATTTACATTTTCTGGTGCCCTATTCCTATTAGTGTGTGTGTATGTGTGACAGAGAGGGAGAGTGAAAAGAGGAGGGGAAGAATAGTCTGATACACAGGCATGGGTGCAGGTAGGCTCTATTGGAGAAAAAAAAAATTGCCAGCTATTTCTTACAATGGTAAGAGTCTGAGTGCAGAACCATCTGCTGGGTGGGAAGCAATAAATATCTGCCTGTCTGCTTTTTAGAGCTGCAGTGGGTGGAGCCCTGCAGGCCTCTTGCAAATGATTGGGAAAGGGAGACTTTTCTGACTGAACAACACTGGAATTACAACACAGTCACCTCCACGTTCATAAGCACTCTGTTCACTGTCTCCATTAGCAGTTGTATGGCACTAGTTTTACTCTGTCAGAGGTCATGGTGAGATACGGCATGCTCTGCCATTTCCAAGATGGCCACCAAACTTCATTGTGCATGTGCCCCTACTAGCATATGCACAGTAGAGTGCAGTGGCTATCATGGAAATGGCGGATTGTGATATGTTCTGCCGTGACCGCCAATTTTTTTATTTAAATTAAAGATATCCCCCATCCGACCCTCCCTCCCAGCACCCCCCCAAGCCCTTACTTACCCATCAGGGGTCCAATGCCATAATCCTCTCTGGACTGCAGATACATCTTCACTCTTCAAAGCTGGACCACAAACTGAAGAAACAGGTATGCAGGTCAATGTATTTCAATGGTGTTTTGAACTTAGTGGCATAACTTGGGCATTTTTGCAGATTTTTGGCCCAAAGTTTCAACATGCATTTTTTGGGGACCCCGCCTTATGAACAATTGCACTGATTTTAGGCAAATCTGCCCTGAAAGGTGAATTCATGGTCCCTGCATGAAATCACCTTTTGGGCAGGAGCAGAAATGTTTCTCTTCCCTTGTTCATGAGGTAGGATCATAAGAAGGCAATGTTGAAAATGTGGTGTAAAAATTATAAACAGCAACAAAGCTATGAGCCTAAATGAGGTAGGGTTCATGAAGTAGGGTAATTAAAGCATACACAGTACTCCAAGATTTGTTCAACACACCAATTCTGTGTGATGTTTAATTTTGTAAAAATAATATAGAGCAAATTATGCTATACAAAAATAAAAACAAATCAATAATAAAGTAATCCTGTCTTAAACTTCAGACTATAAAAAAAGAAAACAATAAAGAAATAAATGATCTCTGCTCACGCTCCCGAATCACTTCTCTCTAGTGATTCTGCCACAGTGTAGAATACCTTAACCAGTACAATTCTCCACCAACTTCTGTGCTCTCAGGCCAACCTCTCACGACACTCTCCCAGGATGATCTGACTAACCTTAGCTCAGTGGCAGCTTTTATAGTGCAGTCCTCCTATGACACTAGTGTCAGCGGATTCGCCCCTTTTCTAATACAGGGGAATATTCTGGCTAGTACAAACATATGGGGGATCAGACTGACTGTATATGCCAAGAGAACACATACAATCATAAGGTGTTATTTCATTCTGCCTTTAACTTTCTGTCACTGAAGCTGTTGAGAAATACTTTTTAATTACATGTAAACAAGAAAACTCCTCCCCTTTTCAGCTGAGTGACAGCTGGGGAGTTTCTTATATAACAGCCTCAACATGGGGTTGCTGGCTCCTAGAAGTACATCCCCCAGGAAGGCTCAGCTCAGGTAAGAGCACTCTCTGCATAGAATACTAAAGGAAACACTCCTATATTTAGTTTCTGCACATTAGTTATGCCTTCTTTAGGGTGTTTTTATACAAACTGCTTTAAAAAGACAAACCCCAAGTCTGCATTCAGCACACTCGACAGTTGCATCCAGTTGCTGTACCTCCTACACTGCTGCTAGGAAGCGAGACCAGAGTGTTCCCTTAATGCTACCCTTGTAGACCGAAAAGGACATTAAAACAATTGGTTGCTAAACATTTCTTGAAACGGAGTGCAGCTTTTCAAAGGGGACACTCGCTTACTGCCTTTCACTCCAGGGCACTTTCCTTAGCGCTAACGCGAATTGGGGCACATTTGATATATTATAAAACAACAGTGTCCACAAAGACATCTCTCTGTCTCTAAGCATTATATTAAATTCTTTGAAGGGGTATAACATAGTAACCAACTCTATGCAGATGCATCTGCTATTTATTTGTTTAGTCATTATTCTTTTTATGTCAGTTAGCTGTTCTAGTGTTTTTTTTTCCTTAAAGGCAAGTAGCAGGGGAGGGAAAAAGGAATACAAAGAGGGAATAGACAAGGGAGAAGAGGTACTATTAAGGGTGGCATACCCATAGTAGTAGAAAAATGAAAATTAGTGATTCAGAAAAGTTTAGAAATGCTACTGCAACAAACTGTAGGGGTTCAAAGAGAAATGCCATAGCATTATTTCTAACAGGGGGGTAATCTAAACTATCACACTAAATTGAATTTTGTGAACTCAGGCTCATAACCTTTGTAAATTTCAATATGTTTACCCCAAATTTACAACATAGCCATATCTTTACAGCACCTTGTGAATGTGACAGTTGCCATTTTTCAAATCCTTGCCAAAATGTATTTTTACATCCCAAAAGGTGATTTCATGGTCCCTGCGTGAAATCATCTTTAGTGCAGGAGTTGAATATTTTCTCTGCCCTTTTTCATGAGTCATGGCCATAACAAGGCTATGCTGAAAATGTGTTGAAAAAATATTACAAAACAACAAACTTATGAGCCTACATCACATTTTGCTAACGCAGGCTCATAACTTTGGTAATTTTTAGTATTTTTACCCCAAATTCCTTGGCTGTAGCCCTGTTGGCTCTGGCCAGAGTTTGTTTTACTTGTCATGCGTTGCTTGCATGGAGGTGGTGACATAGTCTGTAAGCTGGATGAGCTGATTAGTTCAGAATTTACTGAAAGTAACAGTTCCAATGAAATGGTGGGTTGCATTAATTAAAAAAAAATAAAACATCTTTGTTGGTTTCTCATTAGTTTTGTGGGTAAGAGGTCTATGAGAGTTAATGTAGGCTTTTTCATTAAACATGTTTATATTAAAATAGGAACTGGATTTTCATAAATTAATAAATTACACTGAGAGTAAAGCAGACTATGCTTCTCTCTTAGACAAACATTTTCACTTTGCATAATTGAAGTAAGAAAAATAGTTATATTGCCAAAATGTAAAAATTCATTGTTTTGTAACAAAGTAAAATGAATAATTAAATAAAAATTGGTCAAGTGTGTAATTACAAAGTAAAGATTTTTTTTGGGGGGGGGGATTGTACAGCCTAATGCAGAACAACTGTGTTGGTGCTAATGACAAAGTTAAATACAGATGGAAGAGAATGTGAGAATTGGAGGGGTTGCGGTGAGAATGTGGGGAGAGAGAGACATTGGACTTGATTCTTGAAAGCTGACACGGGCCTTTCACAAATCCTCCATCAAACCCTGCACTGCCCTGAACCCATTGTTGCACCATGCATCCTATTCACACAGGTTGTGCGCTTTTCAACACTTTATCCCTTTATGGTGGCTTGTGTCACATATGTGGCACAAAGGTCCCCAAAGCAAAAGCTGGTCTAACTCTGGGCTTTTGGTGCACAAGATGGAGAATCCTAATTGTCAGGCAGGGAAAGCCACAAGCCTCATGCGCTATGTGTTTATCGCTTCCGGGGCTTGCATCATTCAAATGCCTTTAATAATCCAGCCCGTAGAGTTCAAAGTATCAGAGGATGAAATAAAAATACCAGATTTGTTTAGTGGAAGTGGAGACTGCACAAATGATTGGGTTACTGATGTATGTTTCCTATTATAACTTTATGAACATACGTACATATGAAAATGCCAGCAGATACCGGCCATATGGTCTATCAAGTCTGCTCAAATGTGCAGCTCCCAGTTTAATCTACTGTAGCTGCCCCACACCCCTTTACCACCCCAGTCTGCCATCTATCCCCTCCCTACTTCCTCTCAGTTTTGGCCATACCTTTGACCCTGTCCCACCCTCTCTTAAAACTGCCCACATTTTTTAGTAATATCACCTCCTTTGGCAGCTTGTTCCACCTTGCTACCACCCTTTCTGTGAAGTAGTGCCTCCTCATTTCCCTCTTGAATCCACCCCCCCTCCAATTTCCAACTGTGCCCCCTCGTGTCCCCCTTAGTCAGAAAATGCCCTCAGTACTAACTCTATTCATATCCTTAAAGAACTTGAAGGTCTCAATCATATCCCCCCTCTCTTCCTTTTATCCTCCGGTGAATACATGTTGTGCTCCCTCAGTCTTTCCTCATATGGTTTGTCCCCCAGTCCTAGAATCATCTTTGTCACCCTACGCTGCACCCCCTCCAGTAGTCTGATGTTCTTCTTTAAATAGGGGCACCAGAACTGCACACAGCACTCCAAGTGCTGTCTCACCCAGTGAGCTGTACAGTGACAGAATGACTTCCTCTCTCCTAGAGGTGATTCCTCTGGCAATGCACCTCAGCATCTTATTAGCTTTGGCTGCCACCTTCCTGCATTGTGCACAATGATTCATGTCCCCTGTGACTAGTACCCCTAGTTCCTTCTCCTCCTCTGGAGTGGACAACTACACCCCCATGCCAGCCAGTAGCTATTCTGAGGATTTTTGGCTCCCAAATGCATGACCTTATACTTCTTAGCATTGTACCACAGCTGCCACATTTCTGACCAGCGCTCAAGTTTTGCCAGATCCTCTTCAAGTTCTTGCCTCCCTGTCACACTATCCACCTCCACACAGATCTTTGTTTCGTTTGTGAATAGGCTGATTTTACTGTCTGATATGTCACCAATGAAGATGTTAAGTAACACTAGTCCTAGTACTGAGCCTTGTGGGAGCCCACTGGTTACAGCTCTGGGAGTCGAGAGATCCCCCCCCCCCACAACTACCCTCTGCTGTCTGTCATGCAGCCAGCTCCTAACCCATCCTAGCAGTTTCCCTCTGGCTCACAGCTTTCTCAGTTTACTAATCAACCTACCATGAGGCACTGAGCAGAAGGCCTTGCTGAAGTCCAGATACGGGACATCCACTGCATGGCCCTTATTAAGTGCTCTTGTCACCCAATTAAAGAAGTTAACCAGGTTGGTATGGAAGGATCTACCTGAGGTAAACCCATGTTGTCTTTCATCCTGAAGATCATTTTTCTCCAGAAAGCTCACCAGTCTCTCCTTAAGGATGGTCTCAATTAACTTCCCCGCGATGGAGGTTAAGCTGACCGATCTGTAGTTACCTGGTTCATCCCTGGCCCACTCTTATGGAGGGACACCATATGTGCCATCCTCCTATCCTGGGGCACATCCCCAGTCCCCAGAGTGGTGTTGAACAGGTCTGCAAGAGGTTCCACCAGGACCTCTGCTAACTCCCTCAGGACCCTTGGATGCACACCATTCGGCCCTGGCACCTTATCCACTTGCAGGGACCTAAGGTTTTGTAACACCCTGCTCACTGGGATTTCCCCATCTATTACATGCTCACTCCATGTCTACCCCACCTTTTCCCTATGGCATAGGCCTGTCTGTCTCCCTGGCAAACACCGAACAGAAATACCGGTTGAGTGCCTCTGCCTGTTCCTCCCCTTTTCTGCCCACTCCCCATCTTTCATGATCCTGACAATCTCTTCTTTATAGCTTCTTTTCTCTCATATGTACCTAAAGAATCCCTTTTCCCCTTCTCTGATCCACTGTGCCAGACTTAGCTCCCTTGAAACCTTCGCAGCCCTGACTACTGTACTCACCTCTCTGGATTTCCTTGTGTACGCCTCCTTGTGCTCCTCTTGCTTGAATTGTTTATAACTACTGAAGGCAGCCCTTTTTTCTATTCTCTTTCTCTACTACCTCCTTGCACAACCAGCTCAGCTTTCTGATCCTGGCCTTCTTACTTTGGGTCTTTCTACATGTGTTAGTGGCCTCTGCCAGACCCAGCTTGATGATGGACCATTTCTGGCCAGCATTCATGTCTTGGCAGATATTGTAACTTAGGTACTTTGTAACTGTTCAGGGGAATCCAGGCTTGCAATTGTTAAACAATAAAAAAATATGTTAGCTGTTTATAGAAATCTTACCACAATGTTTCAGTTATTCTTTCATCCTTTTCATGATGTGTGTGTGGTGTGTGTATGTGAGTGCATGCCTGAGTGCGTGCGTGCATGAGCAGGGAGAATGACTGGATTCATATGCCTTGGTGCAGAGGACTGCGTTGGAGAAAATAAATTAAGCCACAGATTTTTCAGGCACAGAACTACATGTGAAACCAATAAAAATTGTCCAGAATTTATTTTTGTAATGACTTCCAACCACCATTTCATCAGAAATATTACTTATAATAAATACTAAACTATTTTGATAAATATTTTTTTTCCAGAAGCAAATAAATATGACAGTATCAGATAATGACATACGTCACTCTGCATACGAAACTGTAAATTATGACATAAACATGATAACTCATCCAAGGTACAAACTATGCCATCACCTCCACAGAGTAAGCCTGTGGACCTCTTCATTGCATGCCCCCCCCCCCGACTTTCTCTTCTGAGTGCACCCAGCATCCTAAATTTGATTTCCACAACCTGTACTGGCATATTGTGTAACTGAGCAAATCACCTAATCTCCTATATCTTCTTGATCACCAGTGAGGTATGTGCCCCAATCAGCGACACCAACACAGTGAACTACATACCTGTCGACAAAATCAACAGTTTTCTGACAGGTCGGTGTGTTGGTGCCCTGACACAGGGGCACACTGTCTCCCAGTCCTGCACCCCACCCCCCAAATCAACTGCGACTCAGAGTTGAGAATCTAAATTATGGGTGCTGCAGTGGGCAAAGCCCCCCATATAGAGGGCCGGGGTTGAAGCCCCCCCAATGAAAAAGTGGACCAGGAGACAATTGGGATTTATATCAACTGCAACTTGCAGTCCACATAAATCCTGTTGATGTGATGCCAGTTGACAATAGTGTTGTCAAACTGGCATTGTAGAGACCACCAACGAAAGTGGGGCTTGTACCCAATGGGTTTTACCCAGCTACCAAAGACTCAAAAAAACACAGTCTGAAATAAATCAGATTTGTTCACTCTTCATTCTAAAAATTTGGTTGCATGGAAACATACTGCACCAGTTATTATACAAGATAAAACATATTCAAGGGTGTACCAATGAGTTTTTTTTTTACACACCCTCTATGATAAACCTCAATTTTCATTCTCAATCTATATATGATCACACATTTTGGATGTATAAAAACAGAAAAACAAAATCTCATACCACACATTTGTTGATACATTATTTCCTAGTTCTAATCAAAACTGTGCTTAGCCGGCCCAGTGGCACTGAGGGTTGAGGCGCAGGACGCCACACCTTGCGCCGTGCCGATGACCCGAGTTTGGGAGCAAGCTCAGGAGTCGGGGGTCGGCAGGGAGGGAGATGGATTGAGCGCTTGTGCAGCTCTCCTCTCCGGTGGGAGGGTTGGGAAGCTCGGTGCTCTGGTGACTCCTGGTGGAGACCGGAGGTAGCATTGAGCTGCCAGGCTGCACGTAAGAGTATGGCTGACGTAAGCAGGGTTGCCATGTACCAGAGTCAGATGTGCCCACGCAGGGGGAAGGGGGGGATCTTGGGTTTACTACAAGAAACACCCCTCCAGCCCTGGATAGGCAACGGCCCTGCCACTGCCACTGCCACACGCCCAATGCTGGCTCCCCCGCCACTGCCCCCATGGTCTCTTCAGGGTTGTCCTCCTCAACCTGGGGAACTGTAACATACTTGAAGATGACAGGGGGAACACAGTGGGTGGCAGAGCAAGCTGGTGAGAGCAGTGGCCTGAGAGGGTTTCAGGCTGGGGGGTTACAAACAGAGTTAAAAAAAAACTGTGCTTAAGAATAATTGCTTTTTATATAAAACAACAAAATTATATAAATTTGCTTTATTATATAAATCAAACTGTAATCTCATGCAATGCTCAATATACAATGTCTGGTGCCTTTCATTACTTTTGGTACTTTAACTTTCTTGGGCATCTGACAGTGGCCAGTTGACAAACTATCTGATCACATGTTTAAATAATCTTTACTGTTGATATTATCTGAAATGTATCTGATTCACTGTGTTCAGCCTGCCAATGATGCACTCACCACCACCTACACATTGTTGCATTGGACCCTTGATGATTACAGCTTGTTGGGAATTCTTTTTGGAAAGAATTTTATATTTTACAGTCAGATTTGCTAGGACATTATTTTGCCTTTAGCACCTGAACCTATGAGTTACATCACTTAGACATTGACCTGCAGAATGCGCACCAGGACCTTTGTGTGCAGGCTGTTCATTGCCTTCTTGCAAGCTTGCCCTTGCATGTGTCTAGCACTCTGACCTGGGTGTCACCTCCCAGCCATCACTGACCTGCAAGACGTTTTCACCTCTAAAGGATTGTTAACAATTGCCCTCTACCACAAGGACTCATGTTGTCCCTCTCTTCATCTATTACAGCCTTCAACCAAGACCACAGATTTCTTTTCCTTATCAGTGATGTAAGATGTTTCTAGTTTACTGGACTGGTTTCACCTGCTACTCAGTTTGGTACTCATTAATGTCCTTTGAGTAATATTTACTACTGCACTGCATCTGCTTAGTTAATCCTTACTATCCCTGTTTTTTGTGTCTAGTCTCCTGTTTAATTGTATTTTCCTTGCACTGTTATGCTGTAGCTTAGCCGCTATGGTTTGCCTAATTAAATGTTTTGTTGCTTTACTGTAATAATTTATTTAGCTGGTGCTGACTGCATGGCTGTTAAAGAATCAGCAAACTTGTACTGTACTTGTTCACTCTGGTCAAATGTGCAGTCACCTCTGCTCTGGTAATTCATTTTAGAAATTATAGAAAATATAACTATAGAAAAGGGTTTAAAGTAAACAAACAAAAACAGGTACGGCAGACAATAGATATGCTTGGAGTGGTGCAGTGCATTGGCTGTGAGGCAACAGTTTTCAGGGTGTCTTTCTGGAGACTGCGGTGCTGCCCCACTTGTGTACACCTCTCTGGGCTGAGGGTGGAGGTTGCTTGTATCCAGGCCAAGTTGGCTAGGATTCAGGGGGGCTCCTCCCACACCCAGGGATCACCATGTCTGCCACCTTTGCCTTAAAGGTTGCCAAGGATAAGGGGCAGCTGGACTACGGTGGGCTCAGGAAGGGTGATGGTGGTGGGTCAGAGGCACATCCTCCACATGGTAACACTATACAGTTACTATGTTGCTTTGGTGAGGCAGGACTGTCCCATGGAGGCACCTGCAGTAGTGGCCAGGGAGGATGTGGGGGTCCTCCGTAGTGTTGACTCCAAGGAGGGTGGCAGGGGACCCCAGAGGTGGAGGAGGCAACTCCTGATGGGAGGCTCCATTGTGGCAGGGGTACATTTTGGAACAGGATAGGAGGAAGAGAGGAAAGTTAGATGCCTATCTGGTGCCACACCTCAGAGGGATGGAAAGTGGATGCTGAGGATCACTAGGGCAGCAGGATGGAAGGGAGAGCAAGATGTCATTGTCCACCTAGGGACTTATGACCTGGCTAGGGATGAGGCTAGGATAGTGCAGGAGGAGTTCAGGGAATTGGGGAGGGGTCATAGGCTGATAGCATTCTCAGTGACCTTTTCTGAGGTGTTGCCTGTCTATGACGGGGGGGGGGGAGTACAGGGTACTCCATACCAGGAGCTTCAACTCATGATTGAAGGAGTGGTGCAGACAGGAACTGATGTTCTACCTGGAAGGATAAGGGCCTGTACAGGGGAGATGGTCTGCATCTATATGGGAGGGAAAGCACAGTCCTCAGTGAACAGTTTAGGTGCTACATTGATCAACATTTAAACTTGTCGAGGGGAATGGCAGAAGGAAAAAGGAGTCATAAACTGCCCACCCCCCGGCAAGCTGAAGTATTCAGTAGGGAGAACCCTAAAGGAGAGAAATCCCCAGGAGTACCTAAAAACAAGAAAAACAACATGGTAGCAATGAAGAGGAATGGGAATGAAGGTGGAGGGAGTAAACAGAGTAGGCAAAAGAGAACAGGAAGGGCTGACAGGATGGGTAGGAGCAACATTTGCAAGGCAATGTATGCAAATGCTTGAAGTCTGGGAAATAAAATCCCTGACTAGTGGCCATTATAGCATTGGCTGACCTAGACATTGTCACCATTACTGAGACATGGTGCAACAAGAATCATGACTGGGATATAGCCATACCAGACTCTACTCTATTCAGGAAGGACAGGGTGGATAAGAGAAGGGGAAAAGTGGCTCTTTATGTGGTGGATAGTATTAAAGCAACAGAGCTACAGGGAATAAAGAGAGGGGCGGAGGTACTGTGGGTCACCTTAGAGATGGGAAATGGAGCTGTTGTTCACACTGCCACGATCTACTGACCTCCAGCACAGGAGGAGGAGGTGGATAAGTTTCTGGTGGAAGCCATCCAAAAGATGGCAAATAAGGGGGTGGTGATGCTAGTGGCAGACTTCAATCTGCTTGTTGTACATTGGAGCATCTTGAATCCAGTGGCTTACAGGATCTGAAACAGCATGGATTCACAGCAGGGAGCTCATGTCAAACAAATCTAATTGATATCTTTGACTGGATGACCAGAGAAATAGATCAGGGAGGAGCAGTGAATGTTGCCTACCTAGATATTACTAAGGCCTTTGACACCGTTCCACATAGGAGACTCCTAAATAAGCTGAGCAGCCTGGGGGTGAGTACAAACATGGTGAACTGGGTAAGGAATTGGTTGGGAGATAGGAGACAGAGGGTGGTGCTAAATGGAGTTCACTCCAATGAAGGGAGGGTGATCAGTGGGGTGCCACAAGGATCAGTACTGGGATACTTTTCCCTGTTCTTAATTCTCTATGCCAGTCACAGCTCCCTGGATGCCTTGGCCACCCTGACAAGCCTGGTAAACTCCTTGGACTTCTTCTTGTCCCCCTGCCATCCCGATTTTCTGATTCTCTGGAATGCTTTTCTCTTTGCCTTCGCCTCTTCCATGACCTCCTGAGTCAGTCAACTTGGCTTCTTTGCCATACCTGTCTTGCTCTGTGTCCTGGTACAAGTCTCAGCAGCCTCAGCTAGTCCCTTTTTAATAATACCCCATTTTTGGTTAGCATCCATGCCTGTTTGAATTTCCTCCAGATGCCCAGCCAAAATATCCCCCATCCATTTAAAGTCAACTCCCTTAAACTCTATCACCCTGGTACCTGTACCTCCTGTTTCTCTGCCCATCTTGAGTGTGAACCACACCGAGTGATGGTCACTCCCCGCCAGGGGGTCCTCCACCCCCAGATCCCTTACAGCCTCCCCATTTGTAAGTGCCAGATCCAGAGTATTTCCCTCTTTTGTTGGCTCACAGACCAATTGTACCAGGAACCTGTCCTGAAATGCCTCTAGTAATACCTGCTCCCTGCACTCATGGTGGTTGGGGTTTTCCAGTCCAACCCAGGGAGGTTAAAGTCCCCCACCACTACTACTGTGTTCCCCTTCCTACAGACCCTTCTAATCTGCTCTGCCAACTCTCTTTCCAGGTCATCCCCCTGAGCTGATGGCATGTACACCACCCTCACCTTCAATGACCTTCTTTTGGAGTCGTAAAACTGCATCCATAGGGCCTCTGTCCTGCCCTGCTCCTCCTCCTCCTCCTTCCATATATATATACCTTACTCCTTCCCTCATCTAGATCTCCATGCCCCTCCCTTCCCCTTAGCCCTGTCCTTCCTGAATATCCTGTACCCTGGGATCATCAAATCCCAGTTCTGGTTCTGGGTGGCCCATGTTTCCATGCTGGCCACTATGTCCACCCTCCCCACTGGCAAGAGAGTCTGCAGCTCAGCTGATTTGTTAACTAAGCTTCTCACATTCAGTGAGACCACCCTACAACCTGTGCCTCCCCCCCCTCTCCAAACCTCTCCCTGTGCCCCTACCCCAATTTCCTCTCCGAGAGCTTGGGGGGTGAGCATGCTGGCCTCCCCTTTCCCAGAACCTTGCTTATCATCTGTCTTCACACCACTCTCCCACCTAGTTTAAATCTACCCTTGATGTTATGTACCCCTCAAACCATTGCTTTAATACCCCCCTTCCCTTCCCCACTCAAGTGCAGCCTATCCGTTGCATATAAATCCTTATTGTTCAAGGTTCTGCCCCAGTCCCCCACCATCCTGTACCCCCTGGACTGACACCACTCCCCCAACCATGTGTTGAATTCCAAAATTATCTTCCTTGCTGTACTCGTGCAGGGTACTGGGAGCACCTCAGGGAAGGCCACTGATTCCCCTACTTCCTCACATAGTCCTCCTAGTTGCTCAAACCTCTTCCTCGCTACCTCCACAGTCTCCTTGGCCAGGTCATTAGCGCCCACATGCACCACTACATGCGGTTTCTTCCTGACCCTCCTTGCGCACTTAAGAACCGCCTGCCCGCCCTGTCTGCAGTTAGCCCCAGTATGTCCTCCACCAATATTCGACTGTGCTTTTCTCCCTTGCTGCTCCATCTGATCCCTTTTAATATGGAATCTCCCAGCACTAGCAACCCCCTTCCTCAATCCCTATCCACGCCCCTACCCTTTTCCCATAGTACCCATTACTAAAGCCTGCCACATCACTAATACTTCCTTTCCCCCTTCCGCCCCATCCTATTCCGTCCCCCTTCAATACTTTCTCCCCATCCTCCATATCCTTCCCCTCCTCCTTGAGCCCCCCCTCTGCTCTTCCTCTGCCATCCTTCCCACCAGCAGTTTCTCTCCCCTTCCTCCTGCCCACTTCCCCGGTGGATTCCTGTCCCTTTAGAATTCCCCTCCCCTTCCTCCTCCTGTTCCTTCCTGGTGATCGTGCACCCCCCTCCTCCTCCTCCACCAGTATTGCTAGCATATCAACCATACTTCCTGCCCTTCCTGTCGGGCTGTGTTTAGGCTCCTTCCCCCCCACCAACTCTAGCCCTCTCCCTACTGTTGGACCCCTGTTTGATGGTGCTCTTACCTCTTCCCAATTTCATTGCAAGATGGGGCAAACATGGCATCTCCCCAAAGCCTCTTGCCCCAAGAGGATTTTTTTTAACATATCATTATTTTTCCTCCTTGGTTAGAGCGGTCCCACTCAACCCCTGGCCACTAGCACTGGAGTCGGTCAAATGTGTGAGTCTGTACGCCCCATCACACTGTCCGGTGAATGGCAGTATCCTGCCCCATTGGAAACAGCGGCAAGGAGCAGGGGAAGACGCCACACAACTCCAGAGGCACAGAGCTGGCCATTAGTCACCAAGGTCGCCCGAGGTCATCCCTTGGCTAACAGCAGATGTGGCCAACCTTTATACAGTACAGTATATCAATTGATCGTACATTGGTTTTGTCAGTCACTAGGGAAATGTTCATTTGTTCCAGTCTTGGACTCCCTACTGAGTTCATTTTGTATGCCCTTGAACCGATTTTCATTTTCAATAACAAATATTACTTACGGGTACGAGGAACAGTGATGGGCACAGTGGCAGTGCCATCTTATGCAAACCTATTTTGGGGTTGGTAGGAGGTAGCCCCAATTTACAACCAGGCATCAAACCCCTTTTTTGTGAAATATAGTTATCTGAACCTGTTTTATTGATGATGTACTTTGTGTTTGTCAAGGGTCTGCTAATCAGGCACAGGCTTTTATTCAGTGCTTGAAAAATAAAACTTAAATCTAAAATTAAATACAGCCCTTTAACCAAATACAACTACCTTCCTTGATCTCACCCAGAGGGAATGCCTCAGCAAACTGTTATCACTACAGGCTACTGAAGAGCTACATCTAATAACCCATTGATACTATACACACATGAAGTGTCCATTCCAGGTCATCGCTGAACAGTATTCCATTTAGATTCCTTATTCGACCGTATCAACATTGTTTGACCAGTAAACGAGCTTAACTGGAAGCAGATGATCTTATTTATAAGTCTGCCAGAGAAGTTATAAACATGATGTTGTACAATCTGCCTTAGAGAGATCATGCAAGGTATCTCTAATCCGTACTCACTACTCAGCTCCAGTATGCAGATCAAAATGTCCAAATTACATCTGTGATGGAATTCAACCTGGTGGGTGTCTCTCTCTTAAATATAGTTGTTCAACAGTATTGGCATGTGCTGTTGTCATAGCCGTAAAAGTCAGTAAGAAAGTGATAATTACCTTCAGCAAGGACAGAAACATTGTGGACTGCTTAGTTCATAACCATTTCAAACCCACTGATGGTACCAACACCATTAGCATCTGTTATATTTAGCACAAGTTAAACTTCTATACATATTCACATCTCATAGGATTAGCATGGATGGCTTACTGTTAAATACAGCACTACTGACAATCAGCTGCTCATTATTTTTCACTATCCATTTATTTTCACTGATTGTCAGCAATGCGAATATAGCAAAAATAAACAGCGAAAATAACCTTCTATTCAGTAGCTTGCAAAATCATCACTTGGTTTCCATACATGAAGTAGTTGCAGTATTTGTAAATTTGCCCTCACAGGTCACATCTTTCATCCCCTCACACTGGATAAAATAGTTAAAACAAATCAGTTCACTGACTGTCTACTTTGTTCTTTCTGTGTTGTGATGCCCCTGTTGCTACAGCTGCATAGGTCAAACCATCTGTACTCTCAAAGTAAGAATACAGGATCATACATACCTCTCAACTGTACCACATTATGAGGAACATTCTTCATTTTATTTCAGAAAAGCTCCATGTTCCACATTGTGAGGACTTGTTCCACGTTCAATATTAACATTTTAAAGCAAAAATCTATAGTAAATGATGCAAAACATATATTATTCAATTAATGACAGACTTTCTGAATATAAATGTAAATATTTTAACAGTGTTCTAAGCCTCCTAGGTAAAGATTTGATTAAGTGTTCCACATTTGGCTAATTTGTTCCACATTTTGAGAGGCAGTGTGCCACATTTGGGGGACAAAAAGTTGAGAGGTATGGGATCATATCAGGGTACTATTTAACATTGCCTTTGTCCCAATAATCCAGAAAATGCACATTGCCTAGAATCCCATGGCAATAAACTGGATGAATTAAGTTCATGGGCTTGGAGACAACCCCTGCCCACCCCGGGGGGGTGGGGGTTTGATGCCTGGACAAATCTTTTTCTTCAAAAGTAAAGCAGGTGGATTATGCAGTTGCAATTGCAGGCTCTGAAACATATGGGTTTAAATGATGATTTAGATTGAACTCTTGAACTCAAGTTTTATGATTTTTTGTGATTTGTATGATTCTCATTTGTTCTTCTATCATAGGAAAATTGTGAACTGTTATGAATTTAACTGTCCTTTGTATAATTTAATACATGTATAGTGTATGGTGGAATGCAGTTGTGTATGGAAATCCATACACCACAAAAAGTCATTCTGCTCCAGTAGTGACGTCCTCACTAACGCAGAATGACTTTTCATTCTGAGTTAGTGAGAACGTCACAATACAACTGCCCCCAAACAGCCCTGTTCATTGGATAGGGGGCGGTTCATGAGCTGTGGTGTGCCAGCCGACTCGGTGAGTGGCAAAATGGGGAGGGAGTGTACGGTGGCAATGACTGATCATGGAGAAATGCAAAAGTAAGAATACTTCTTTTGGGGGGCCATACACTGCACAGAAAAGTGTATGGGAGCCCCCATACATAACCAGCTATTTCAATACCTTGTGGTTTCCATTGATGATAGGGACCTCTCGAGCTTAGCTCTCGAGGTCCTCATCGTCAATGGAAACCACTCGGTATTAGAATAGCATGGTTGTGTATGGGCTTCCATACACTATCCTATATATATGTGTATTAATATTGTAGTATTGTTTCTTTGTTACAGGTGCCATAGTTGGAGCCTGTTTTGGAATAAGACACATCCACAAAGCATGAACAAGGACATACTTGGTGCTCCATCTATTTTTAAAGGGCACCAATTACTTTTGTCCAATGTATAGATTTTTCCCTCATTTTTTCATGACAAGTTGTCCTTTGTCAGTGATTTTTTTTTTTTTTTGCTATTTGAGAAACCTGGTTTTTGCTTTTCGTCTCCTTTAGACAAAAAAGTTAGGCATTTTGGGGCACTATGACCCCCCCTTTTTCAAAAAAGCCTTTTCTCTTCCTAGTGCAGGTGAGTGCACTCCACTCCATCTCAGCCACCCCCAACCAACAGCCACTTCCCCTGGGACTTACCTACTGAAGTTCCACCACAGATTTCCATCTATCGCAGGGACAGGAGGGGGAGGATCTTCTTCCCCACAGAACACACTTCCAGAAGAAGTAGACATCCTGGGCGGTGGTACAGGGTGGGAGCTTGTAGGCAGGGGCATCACAGCTGCCTGCATGGCATTTCCCTTGTTTTCCCTCCCCAGACTGGCAGCGTGCAATGAACTGGGACACACATGTGCATGGAGGCTGATGTGTAGTACAGTGCCTGCGGTCGGCTGTCACTCCTGAGCCAACCTCCCACCATACAACCACACCTCCACATGTTGGCAGTGTAGGAGCAGTGCAGCTAGACTACCCTCCACAGGAGATGAGAGGAGAACAGTCAGAAGGATCCTTGATCTTCTCCAGCCCTGGACAACCACTAGTGACCCTAGTCTGTCACTGAACATGGGCTGCTGGTGTGTTGGGAGGTATGGTGTCTAGTGCCTCAGCCCTTCACGCCTCTGGGTTGACTGTGGCCCACATTTTAAAAGCCATTTTCTCACAAAGAATTTAATTTCATAGTCCCTATTTTTACTTCCATTTCTTCACCATGTTTCACATTTTTTACTTTTCTTCACTTTTTCTCTACTTCCATAGTCTCATTACATTCCTATTGCATGTTTTTAATCACTAAGTTGTAGCCATGTTTAAATCTCACCTTTGACAATCTGAGCAACAAACTTTGATTCTTCTAAACTTAATCATATTGTTACTGGCCCCTATGCACTAATGGGGCAGAGTGGCTATGTGTGCGTATCTGGGGCATGCAACCACTCTGCACCCTATGTGCCCCTCATGTGGGATGCTCTAAGGGAAGCATGCAGCACGTACACACCCAATCCCCCGGCCACATGAGGTGCAACATGCCGGGGTGGGTGAGAGGCGGGCTGGCACTATGTGTCATGCACTAAGACACGTAGTGCAGGTAGCAAGGGTGCATGGGGGTGCAGGGTATGCTAAAGAGAACCCTGCACACACCCTGGGTACCACCAGACTACAGGGAAAATAGCCCACCCATCCTCCGGGACCTCTACATAGGGCCATCCATTGCCACCCACCCTTCCTAGCACACAGCAGTGTGTGGCAGCACACTGCCACATGGCACACACAGAAGGGAAAAAAGCCAAGGAAATGTGGGTTCCCTCCCAGTAAAGTTATAGGTCACATAGAGGCTGGTGGGTGAAGTAGATCCAAGAAATCAAAGAAGTGGCCAGCAACGGCTATTAACTTTTTCGACAAATGTTCTTTATTGTCTATATTTCTTAGTCTTTTTGACAATAGATCCTAGTATCCCAATGTTTCACCTCAATATGCTTCTGCAGGGATAGGATCTAATTATAATCAATACATAAATTCTTTATAGTATATACTGTAGTCATTGAACATATCACACTTCTATATTAATAAAATATTATCAGTTTTAGTACATGTCCTAAGAGAACAACTGCCATAGTCTGCCACTTAGCACTTATTTTCAAAGGTATTATATACATGCTATAGTCACTCTTATTCATATTATAATAACTTCAGCAGTTGGTTACCACTTGGGCTAAGGGCCGTGTCCATCAACCCCCTGAGGTGCTCTGGTGTTACCCTCAAGCAATTTTTTATGTGCCAAGCTTATTTTATACTGAGCCTCATTTAACAAAAACCTTGTAAAATCATATAAGTTTTATCTACTCAAATGTTCCCAAGTGGGGAATTACCCACATACCACAATTCATCTGTTATATAGTAAAGGTACTACAGACTGTGTTGTGCAGGGCTGGAGGCCTCTGTTTTGCTATGGTATAAGTCAGAAAAAACAGATAATGGTAGCAGCGCATACCCCATTGCCCCACCAGTATTTTGCCTGGCAAAAAATCGTTTAACATTAAATAGCATGCTAGCCTGTTTGAAACAATTTATTTACATTATCCCACTTTATAGTTTCATTCATTTCTATTAATCCTGTACCACAATATAACCATATTCAAAAAGTGCACATACTGTATCTTTAATTTACTTATCAAAAAAGATTCAGCAGTCTTTAGTGGCACTAAGGTTAAGTATATGAGCTACCTTTGCAATGAAACACTTATTCAGTGCAACTCAAGCCGTTTGGGCCATTTCTGGTCCTTTGTAGCTGCATAAACAGAAATAAACCAATGCTTATAGTTGTTTGAAACTTTTAAAACCTGTTCTCAACCAATTCTATTTTTTGGCTTCATTTTGATTTAAAACTCACAGTTTATGTTTGCTGCATCACCCGGTTCCGGGTCTGTTTGCAGCTGTTAATTTTTCAAGTCAGACTCTGCCTGCACAAAAACACATTTGTTAGGCCTTATGTATGATAGTAAGCTTTCTCAATGGTGCAAAAAAGTTGCTCAGTTTGATAAAAAATGTTGGCTGCTCTTACCTCCCCAAGCACTGTATGTAGTGTCTACTCCAGCTGCCTATAACATCACTAGGTTTTTAGCCTAGAAAAACCACGAGCCAGACCCATTGTTTCTGGTAATGACTCCATTTTAGAGGCACCCTCTAACTTTGTCAATCACTTTGCCAGTAAAGCAGGACCCATCATACAGAGTATCTACGAGATACCAATGATGTTATAGGTACCATTGGGATCCTTAATGAAACACTAGACCAACACGAACTAAGAGATCTGATACTCTGCACAATGGATGTCAAAGATTTATACATGTGTACACCACACAAGGCAGGACTGCACACACTAGAGACAGGAATCAATTAAATCAGAGACTGTAACACTCCACCTACCAGCAGGCTCTTGGAATTGGCCTTATTAGTTTTATATGAAAACTGTTTTAAATTCAATAGGATATACTACAAGCAAACCAGATGGCCCCCACCTACGCAAACTTGTTTATGGAACATCTTGAAACCCTATTTATCACTAACTCCATGTACAACCCCTTTTTCAAGCATATCATTACATACAAAAGATACATTGATGATTTTTTTTTTGTGTGGGGTGGCACTCGGAAGGAACTAGAGGCCTTCATCAATCACCTGAATTCAATGGGTGATAACCTGCAGTTTACAATGGCAGCCAGCTGTACAGAAATACCATTCCTGGATCTTTTGATGTATAAAAGTCAGTCTGCTATAGAGTACTGTTTATACAGAAAGGACACTGACAGCAACAAATTATTACATGCACACAGCTATCACCCTCCTCTTCTAATTAGGAGCATCTCATACTCCCAAATGTTGAGAGTTGCCCGAAATAGCAGTGAAGAAACACTAAAAAACAGGGGGTTTGATGAACTGTGTATGAGGTTTGCAAACAGGGGTTATGGAACCAGAACCATCCAGAAGCAGTACGCAAAACAATCACACCACATCAGGACACACAGAACACTGCAGGGACCAGTGCAAGGATAGTACTGCCACTTAACTATTCAGGGTTCACTGAATCTATTAAACAGAACTACTGCCCATAGAGTATGCACAAGGATGTGGTGCTGGGAAACAACAAATCAACATAAAACCAAAAAGTTCCCTGCACACATTAACCTGAAAAAGAGGGACACTGCACCAAAAAGATTTTAAGTGCAAGATTTACATTTATTTAAAACAAAAACACCAACTCCAGTATACAGCTTGACATGTTTCAGACTGGAGGTCCTTTTTCAAAAGAAGAATATTCAAACCAGCAACTCAGCTTATATATGGCACAAAACAGACCATGTGATCAAAACACCTCACAGTGTACCATTCTCTAAAAGGTTAAGAAGTGTTACCATCTAATTGCACATACTTAATTAAAAATTACTTTATTTCATAAACTATGCATTAAAACCTTGTCCCAAAACATCTTAGTCCATGTGGACTTGAAAGAAATAGTGCAAAAAAAAAAAAAAAAATAGGGGAAGGGGGAGGAAAAATGAGGGCAGGAAAGGAGGGAAAAGAATAAGGGAGAGGGGAAAGGGGGAATGGAGAAGGAAAGGAAGGGAAGGGAATAAATACTTATTATAAAAATCTAAATATTTCATAAATATCAATTCATGATGTACAGCAGGCTAAATTCAAGAACAAAAATCACAGCAATTAGAACTTATTCATCTCTCATCTAGGAACACCCACTACCACACTAAAAATGGAGGAAAACTGAGGCTAGATCAACTAGACCTTTCCCAATGTATCAGGAAACTGATGCTAGGATTATTTCTAAAAACTTCTATTTATAGGGCTTTACACACTCATTTTCTTCTGTAATTATTTCTTTTCTGTAAATACGGTCGTATATTTAGATATGCATTTAAGCCTGGTGCTTTAGTTGCATTGAGTGTTATCATCCAAAAATTCTCTCTATTTAACATTAGATTTTCAAAATCCCCCCTCTTGGGTTCCTGCACACTTTATCAATGGCTATAAAATTGAACTGGTGTCTTTCTGAAACAGGGGAATGTACAATGTGCTGAGCTGTAGCATAGGTTACATCCTCCTTTTCTATGGCTCTCACATGTTTGTTAACTCTAATCTTGAAGCATCTTCTGGTTTTGCCCACATAAAAGGCAGAACAGCTACAAACTGCTAAATAAATCACACATTCAGTATTGCAGGCAATACATTATCTAATGTTAAAGAGCTTTTCTGAATTGCAACTAGTAAAGGTTTTTGTGGTCAAAATGTATCTACAGGCTGTGCATCTTTTACATTTAAAACAACCCACTGGTTGTTGCAGCCAGTTATTCATTTTTTTTAGTATCAACAAAATGGCTGCTTACCAAAATGTCTCTAAGGGTGGGTGCTTTTCGATAATACATCCTTACTGGTGAGGCAGCGAGCTCCTGTAGTCCTATGTCAACCGATAATACGTGCCAATGTTTTTTCAAAATTTTCTCTAAAATGATATGCCTGAGCTGAATAATCAGTTACAAAGTTAAATCTAACATCAGTCACTGGTACATTAACTTGTGTCTTGAGAAGTCTTTGCTTTTATTTTGTGCCGTTTGTCTAGCCAACATAATCTCATCTGTACTATAAACTTGATTTACCAACCCCTCTGTTAGTACTTCTGCACCTCGAGTAAAAGTTTCTTCTGTAGAGCAGTTTCTTTTCATTCTGTAAAACTGTCCTATTGGGATATTTGAGATCACATGGGTAGGGTGGCAACTACTGGCTAACAAAAGCGTATTACCATCTCTCGGTTTTCTGTAAATATTACTATCTAAATGTCCCCTTGAAGTCTTGTTAATTTTTAAATCCAAGTACATAATTTCACTTGTACTGCTTGTATATGTAAACCTCAGATGGGAACTCGTGCTGTGGAGCCTGATTATAACATTTTCAAACTCAAGCATATTACCCTGTCACACTATTAACACATTATCTATGTAACATTTCCATAGAATCAATTTTGACAATAACATATTCACAGTTGGATTATACACTACATCCTCTTCCCATTTTCCAATGTACAAATCGGCTATAGAGAGGGCACATTTGGCCCCCATAGCAGTTCCCTTGATTTGTTTACACATCATCTTGTTAAATAAAAAAACTTTATCTTTAAGTACCATTTCCAACATTTTTATAATCATAGTCTCTAAGGCCCCATCATGTGTAGATCGATTCAAAAAAGTAGCTGCTGCATCTAATGCCACCTCATGGAGAACATTAGTGTATAGTGCTTCAGTGTCACACGTGACCAAAATCATATTATCCTCCATATTCAGTGTGGGTAGAATATTTAAAACCTCTTTTGTATCGTTTAAAAATGAGGGCAAATTTGAGACCAAAGGTTTAAGGAAAAAATCACAAAACTGTGATAATGGCTCTGTCAAAGAACATATGCCACTGATTATCGGATGACCAGGTGGATCAACATGGGTTTTATGAACTTTAGGGACGGTGTAAAAGGACACTCTAATAGGAAAATGAGTAATCAGCAAATCTCGGGTTTTACAGTCTATCACACCCTCCCTGAATGCCTGTGATACCAATTCATCAATACTATGTTTGAACTCATATTTGGGGTCATCACTGAGTTTAACATAAAAATCCCTGTTGTCCAACTGTCATAAGGCCTCCTGCATAAACTTTGTCAAACAGTACCACTGCTCCCCCCTTGTCTGGCTGCTTAATAATTAAAGTAGAATCTGATTTCAGAGTTTGTATTGCAGCTCTCTCTATATTACTAAGATTATTAAAGTAATCAACCTAGGGGGTACTGAAGAAAAGTTCCAAATCTCTTTCCACAAGTTCCTTGAACACAGAGACCTCCATGTGGGGGAAGGGGGGACACAAAAAGTAGATGGTACTGTAAAAGGCAACGTTTGTTCATTCGGGTCAGTTCCAACAGCTTAATCCTTTACTTGTGTCTTTTTGGCAAAAAATGCTTTGAAATTTAATTTCCTGCAACACAGATTTAAGTTTATCAATGTTCCTACTCTGTCCATACATATGGTGGAAGAGACTCCCAGTCCCTTCTTTAAAACTTGTTCTTCAGCCTCAGTTAACACATTTTTTGACAAATTAATGATTTGAATAGCATAGAAAGAATTGACCTCTTCTGGCATCCCCTGCCCCTGTAAAGTCTCTTGAATTGCAGCCCCCCTTGATTATTCCTGTAAAACTGGTTGCCCCTGTAATGGCGATGCGGATATTCCTCATCGTTATTTGCCTCTCTTCATCTTCCTCCTTGGTCTGCAAAGTCTCGCGAGTGTTTCTGGAACCTCGGGCTCCATTATAGGTGGGTTTGCTGTTGGTTCCTGCCTGTTTCTGAGGTGTGGCTCCTCTCTTGATGTTGAGGATCTAGTTGGTGTCCCTCCTGCCAAAAAAAAAGTTGATTCTTTTCTCAAATCCTCTCCCTCTGAGTCACTCACATTGGTAATATATTCAAAGGAAACATTTTTAGCTGGTTTTAGGATACTCCTAATATTTTCTTTCTTCCATGAGAATATTGTGCCTTTTCCCCAGTCACCATTGTCTCTGATAAATTTGTTCTTTTTTAGTTTCTGTAAGTCTTTATCTAATTTTAAAATCGACTCTTTCAATTTCTAATTCAGTCTCTCAAAGTCATTATGTGTTTTAAAATTGAGGACTTCTATTTCATGTTTTTTAAGGTCCTCTTTAAGTTTAGCTTCCTTCTCTTTGCCATATTTTATAAGAAGTTGTACTAGTTTCATACTTGCATCTAATAAAATCCCATTCCATTCTTTCAGAAACTCTGGGTCTCTGTACCACAAGCTGGATTTTTTTGGAGACATAGTCCCCTTGGAACCCTTTTAACTTCCACATAGGATTCCAAGTTAGTGTTGTTCCAATAAAGGCGATGTATTTGGTGGGTCAATTTTTCAAGTGTTTTAAAAGCTGTGAACAGAGATTGTCTCTCAGGCTCCACCTTAGTCTCTCCCATTTTTAGTGTGGTAGTGGATGTTCCTACATGAGAGATGAGTAAGTTCTAATTGCTGTGATTTTTGTTCTTGAATTTAGCCTGCTGTACATCATAAATTGATATTTATGAAATATTTAGATTTTTATAAGTATTTCTTCCCTTCCTTTCCCTTCCCTTACTTTCCTTCTCCCTCCCCTTCCCTTCCCCTTCCCCACTCCCTCTCTCCCTTATTCTTTCTCCTCCCCCCTCATTTTTTCTTCCCCCCTTTCCCTCTTTTTCTTTTCTTATTTTTTGCACTATTTCTTTCAGGTCCACATGGACTATAGTGTTTGGGACAAGGTTTTATTGCATAGTATATGTAATAAAGTCATTTAAAATTAAGTATGTGCAATAAGAGGGTAACACATCTTAACCTATTAGAGAATGGTATACTGTGAGGTGTTTTAATTACATGGTCTGTTTTGTGTTATATATAAGTTGAGTTGCTGGTTTGAATATTCAGTTTTGGAAAAAGGACCTCTGGTCCAAAACATGCCAAGCTGTATACTGGAGTGGGTGTTTTTGTTTTAAATAAATGTAAATCTTGCACTTAAAATCTTTTTGGTGTGGCATCCCTCTTTTTCAGGCTAGTGTGTGCAGGAAAATTTTTGGTTTTATATCTATTAAATGAATGGTAGACAAACACTGGGACAGCCTGAGACTGGTGGGATTTGAGGACCTAAGAGAGAAACCTATTATAGCATCCAAAAGAGTTAATACCATAAGAGACATTTTAGTACACTTGGAACAGAAGTGCACACCTACTCTGAGTGGACAATTGCTATTAGGCCCTATAACCCCGGGCATGCACTTGTGTGGCAGGTGCTGCCACTGAAATAACATTTCAAAAAAATCAGAATTTAAATACCCCAATGGCAACACTACATACAAAATCAAGACTCACATTACATGTGACACTAACCATGTGATTTACTTGTTGACATGCCCCTGTTCCAAACACTACATAGACATGACCACCAGACCCCTCAAGCAGTGCATTACAGAACACAAAAGTAACATTAGACTATGGAATGAAACATCTCCAGTAGCTGTTAGTTTCATACAAACAGGACACAACCTTTCCTCCATCAAGTTTTGGGGCATTGAACATGTATCATCACTAAATAGGAATGGAAATTGGAGGAAGGCAGTTGAGAACCAGGAGATATATTGGATATGTACTTTATTTTTATTTTTTTACCTTTTTGTTTTTTTCAGGAGAGACACACTAAGCTGAAAACTTGTTTACAGGTGTAGCCTAGGAGCACAAGGAAGTTAAGTGACTTGCTCAGGGTTACACAGTATGCAACTGGGGGCTGTGGGATTCAAACCCAAGTCTACGGGTTTGCAGCTCGGAGCCTTAAACCACTGTACTATACTGCCAGTTAAATACTAATAATAATTAAATACTACCAGTGATAGGTTTGGTCTCAACGAGGATGAGAATTGGGGTGCTAGCTGGTGATCAAAGTCACTGTTCAACATAGAAGACAGCAACATGCAACCTTGTAATTCTTTTTCCTGCCTAATCTTGCCCCCCTCCATTTTTTCCTTGAACCATCCCCCCCTCGCCCCACTTTCTTTTTGCTCTATAAATAACTTCTTCCACCCTAGCCCTAACATGAATTTATATACAGTTACAAACTCTGGGACCAGTTGTGATGTCACTCCCCTTTGATCTCCTGTTTGA
Organism: Neoceratodus forsteri; assembly: GCA_016271365.2. Classification (NCBI taxonomy): domain Eukaryota; kingdom Metazoa; phylum Chordata; order Ceratodontiformes; family Ceratodontidae; genus Neoceratodus; species Neoceratodus forsteri. Next base: position 520,920,855 of record CM028137.1, read on the forward strand.
TGTGATGACCTCCCACCTCTCCATATGAATTAACTAAAAAAAAGGCATTTTTCTTTTAAAGATATCACTAAAGCCAATATATCAAAATTACTAAACACACTGAGAGTCTTTTAGACTACTAGGTAGAATAATAATAAAGTTTCAATAAACATCTGTATGGTGTAATGCATCTGAATGACCGAGCCTCTGAACAGTAATTTGTCTCTAATTCTGACATCAGTCCTTTTTGTTGCCAGCTTGGAAGCTAATACAGGCTTTCTTTATGAATCAACTGAAAAACACTATTAACAGAGACTGTGGCTGAGAACTATCAACACTAGTGGCAATCAGAGAATGATATCTAGTCCTTTAAATATTTGTGACACCAGTAGCAGTTATCGAAGCTGACTCTTTTAAAGCTCTCTAAATCTGTTTTATTTCCTGTCATCACAAACATAAGTGATTCACGCTTTGACCAGGAAACAGAGGGGTTCAGTCTAATCTTTAAGCCTTGCCCTGTTAGTTTACAAATGCAAAGTCTTGGGGAGGAAAACACCCACCATGTCATTAGTGGAGGTGTGTTTACAGTTACTAGGTGACCATGCCTTCACTGGATTGGTCCTCTGTTCCACCTGACCATCCAGGAAGTAACTGCAGTTCCACCCCTCAGCCTGCCTCACTATATAAACAACCCTGCATTCAAGCACACTGTGGCAGACTGGAGTAAACACTACATACAGTGTTTGTGGAGGTAAGAACAGACAGCATTTTTTTAAATTTTTAATCAAACTGAGCAACTTTTTTGCACCATTGAGAAAGCTTGCTATCATCTCTGAGGTCAGGGTGGGTGCCCCAGGACTGGAAGGTGGCACATATAGTGCCTATCAGCAAAGGGAGTTCAAGGGAGGTGGCAGAGAACTACAGGCCCATCAGCCTGACATCGGTGGTGGGCAAGGTGATGGAGGGCATTGTCAAGGAGAGACATGGGGGGGACCTGGAAAAGTTGAGGTGCCTGGACGATAGACAGCATGGATTAGTCCCGGGGAAATCATGTCAGACAAACCTTGTGGAGTTCTATGACTGGGTGACGAGTGCCTTGGACCTGGGTAGACCAGTGGATGTCCTCTTTCTTTACTTCAGCAAGGTGTTTGACTTTGTTCCTCATGGGGGCCTGTTGGATAATCTGGGAGAAATGGGGGTGGGGAACCAGATGATCAGATGGATAGGAAATTGGCTCTAGAACTGGACCCAGAGGGTCGTGGTTGTTGGGATAGTCTCATCCCCAAGGGAGGTCATTAGTGGAGTCCCTCAGGGATCAGTCTTTGGGCCCCTCCTGTTCAACGCCTATGTCTCTGACATAAGGAAGGGTATCAGGAGTGAGATGAGTCTCTTTGCGGTTGACTCAAAACTGGGGTGGTGGTGGATGGGGAGGAGGGGAGGGCGGCCCTACAGGGAGATCTGGAGGCTCTGCAAAGGTGGTCTAGAAAGTGGAAGCTGAAGTTCAATGTTGGGAAATGCAACGTACTGCACCTGGGAGCCAGAAACCCAGGTCAGGTGTACACCCTGGGGGAGGGGAATGCTTAAAGTCTTGATGGCTGAGAGGGACCTGGGGGTGGTGGTGGATGTCAAGATGAACAACTTGGAGACTTGTAGGAGGGCAGCGGCAAAGGCCAACAGGATGCTTGGATGCATCGCTAGGGAGTTCACCTCCAGAAGGAGGGAAGTGATACTCCCACTGTATAACTGCTTGATGAGGCCACACCTCGAGTACTGCGTACAGTTTTGGAGGCTGCATTTAAAGAGGGACATTGAACTCCTGGAGAGGGTCCAGAGGAGGGCAACCAAAATGATTTGGGGCTTTGGGGATAAAACCTTTGGGGAGAGGCTTGAAGAGCTAAATATGTTCACATTGGAAGAGAGAAGGGACCGGGGGGACATGATAGAGGTCTTCAGGTACATCAAGGGGGTAAACAGGGGAGGAGCAGTCAGGGTGCTCTGAAGGAATTATGGGGAGAGGCAACTAGAGGGCATGGGTAGAAGCTGGAGGGGGGGAGATTCAGCGGAGAAAGGAGGAGGTGCTACTTCACTGAGAGGGTGGTGGAGCCATGGAATGTGCTGCTCAGGAGGCTGGTGGAGGGGTTGGGACAGGTACAGGGGAAGGGTTCTGGAAGCAAAAATCAGTGCAGCGAGAATATCCAGGACTGGGAAGGGAGAAGCCAGAGAGGGAGAGGAGGGCAGCAAGGTCAGCTCCCAGGGTAGGGACTGACCAAATGAGCAGACACAAAAGACCATTAGGCCTATTCTGCTGGCATTTTAGTATGTTAGTATACATGAGGCCTAACAAATATGTTTTTGTGCAGGCGGAGTCTGACTTGTAAAATTAACAGCTGCAAATAGACCTGGAATCTGGTGATGCAGCAAACATAAACTGAGTTTTAAATCAGAATGAAGCCAAAAAAATAGAATTGGTTAAGAACAGGTTTTAAAAGTTTCAAACAACTATAAGCATTGGTTTATTTCTGTTTATGCAGCTGCAAAGGACCAGAAATGGCCCAAAGCGGCTTGAGTTGCCCTGAATAAGTGTTTCATTGCAAAGGTAGATTATATACTTAACCTTAGTGCCACTAAAGCCTGCTGAATCTTTTTTGATAAGTAAATTAAGGATATAGTATGTGCACTTTTTGAATATGGTTATATTGTGGTACAGGATTAATAGAAATGAATGAAACTATAAAGTGGGATTATGTAAATAAATTGTTTTAAACAGGTTAGCTTGTAATTTAATGTTAAACGATTTTTTGCCAGGCAAAATACTGGTGGGACAATGGGGTACGTGCTGCTACCTTTACCTGTTTTTTCTGACTTATACCTTAGCTAAACAGAGGCCTCCAGCCCTGCACAACACAGTTTGTAGTACCTTTACTATATAACAGATGAATTGTGGTATGTGGGTAATTCCCCACTTGGGAACATTTGAGTAGATAAAACTTATATGATTTTACAAGGTTTTTGTTAAATAAGGCTCAGTATAAAATAAGCTTGGCACATAAAAAATTGCTTGAGGGTAACACCGGAGCACCTCAGGGGGTTGATGGACATGGCCCTTAGCCCAAGTGGTAACCAACTGTTGAAGTTATTATAATATGAATAAGGGCGACTATAACATGTATATAATTCCTTTGAAGATACGGTAAGTGCTGAGTGGCAGACTATGGAGTAGTTCCCTCAGGACATGTGCTAAAATTGATAATATTTTATTAATATAGAAGTGTGATATGTTCAATGACTACAGTACATACTAAAAACAATTTGTGTATTGATTATAATTAGATCCTATCCCTGAAGAAGCCTGTTGAGGTGAAACATTAGGATACTAGGATCTATTGTCAAGAAGACTAAGAAATATAGACAATAAAGAACATTTGTTGAAAAAATTAATGGGTGTCACTGGCCATTTCTTTGATTTCTTGGACCCACAGGGGGCACCAGCAGATGGATACTACCCCTGGCCACTGGTACACAGCTGCAGTCCTCAGCTCCCTCCCTGATGGCCTGCCAGCATTCAGACCCCCAGCTGATCCACTGCACCGATCGGTGCCATCGGAGGGCCGGCAGCATTGCTCTCCCTCACCTGCCCCAACTACAGGCCATCAGAAAACCATGGGGTGTACTGTCAGTGCGTGCTCTACTGCGCAAGGGATCTAGTGTGGGACCTGGTCCAGGCATCTGATTGGATGCCCTGCCAGACCCATGACTCCGCACCCAGCTGCACTGTGGAGTCCTGCATGCCAGGTGGCAGGGCTGTGGACAGGTGGCTGGTGGTTGTGAATGCCACCGGTGTACATCTGTCCATGTGTGTGCTGCTACGTGGGTGGGGTACACACAGATTCCACATACCCCCACCCCATTAATGCATAGGGGTCATCATTAGTATTGCACTTTCCATACTCAGATTTAATGAGTCTGTGGCTTGTGCACCATACCTGGTCGCTGCATAATTATTCTGCTTTCTAGTTCTCATTTTTAGTTTCCCCTTTTTACATATATACTGTATATTTTTAAATAATTACATTTTTGCTTAGCCCTCATCCCTAAAGTGATTACCTTGGAAGATCAGTTGAGCTTCAGGAAGCTTAAAATAGTGAATTTTTGTACCCTAAAGAAATTCCAATTCCAGGGATTTTTTTTTCTTAGCACTGTAACTTTAGGTATTTTGGCTCTTGAAGGGAAGACAAATCCATACTGAGGAATGTCCAGTGTATTACTTAAATAAGAATTTATTTCTCTTGCTTTTTCTCATTCTGCCTGTCTCTTTCCCTCTGGCCTGGTCTGTGACCATTACTACAGTCTGAGCAGTGCCTGGTGTCCAAACAGTGCCCATTCAAAAAGTAAAAAGAAAATTATTGTTTTTCTTTCTAACAACCATAGGCTTGTAACTTTGTTACTATGTGTATACTGATTTGACATCTGGGGGGCTTCTATTTCATTTACAAAGCAGGAATTGTAGTGTCAATGAAGAATCCCTCTGGGGTCAGGTACTTTGTATGTTGATTGTGCGCATGCACAAGAAACATGTTGCGGCAGCTTTCTCCACAAGCAGGTTGTGAAGGCGCGGCACTGCTGTGGCCAATGCCCCCACAGCCTGCAAAGGCTTGTCCCACATCCCCCAATATCGTGGCATGCTGCTGCTGACACTAGTTCAGCCTGCGTGCCACAACCTTCTAAAAAATCAGCCACTGCAATCAGGGGCCACCTCATCATTGCAACGTCAGGCATCTGCTGCAATGAGGGAGCGACCCATCATTGCAGAGCGGGATGTAGGAACCCTGATATTGTTTATGAATATGGAGGCAGCTTGCTGCCATGTTCACAGAAATATTACCCCCCACCATGTTTATTTGCCAATGGGGGAGCCCAATCCCCGTCGGCATGATGTAACCCCCCCCCCGGTTTTATTGTCTGCCAAAGGGATGCCCAATCCCAATCGGCAGAATGGCATTCCCTCCCTTTTGTTTGCCGATGGGGGTGCCCAGTCCCCATCAGCTACAGCTGCCCCCCCAAAAGCAAGACTCTGGTGGCATGCTGGGAGCCCACCCCAGCATGCCACATGCCCCTGCAAATAAAAAACGGTCCCGCGATGTCTTTTTTTTAACCCCTGTGAAAAAGAAAACTGTCCCTCAGAGGTCTCCCTGCCCCCTCTCCTGCAACCCATGCCCACCCACTGCGCACCCTGCCTCCCACACCTCCCACCCCATACTTACCTCTGGAGACTGGTGCAATGATCTTCGGTGAATCGGGAACACGTCTGCACTCTTCAAAGCCGACTGCAAACTGAGGAGATGCCGGTAAGCTGTATAATGGAATGAATAGGTTTTTTTTCAACTTTGGTGCATATCTCGGTCATTTTGGTGAATTCTTTCACCAAATTTTCAACATGGGATTTTTGGGACCTCTCCTCATGAATTCTTGAACTGTCATGGAGTTAATCGGCCCCGAAAGGTGATTTTGTGGTCACTGTGCGGAATCACCTTTCGGGGCCGATTAACAAAACGACAGTGCCAGTGTTCATGAGGTGGACCCTCAAAAAGCCTGTGTTGCAAATGTGATGGAAAAATCCAAAAAATGACTGTTTTACAAGCGTACGTTGTGCAGTTGCTACTCAGACTCGTAACTTTGCGAATTTGCAATATTTTCACACCAAATTTTCAACATTGGCATTTTGTCACATCTCCCTGTGAGCGGTATAGCTGTCATTGTTCACATCCTGGCCGAAATGTGTTTTTGCACTTCCGGCGCAGAATAGCGCGGTCGCTGTGGGAAATCAGTGTTCAGGACAGATTAAGAAAATGACAGTGACACTGTTCATGAGTAGAGGTCCTAAAATGCCTATGTTGAAAATTTGGTAACGATACTCCATGAAATGACTGTTACGAGAGTGCGTCGTGCAGTTTGCACGCACGTTCATAACTTCACGAATTTATAATATTTTCACTCCAGATTTTCAACATTGCCATTTTCCCACACCTACTTACGAACAGTACAGCTGTCATTTTTTCCATCCTGGCCAAAATGTGTTTTCGCACTTCCGGCGCAGAATAGAGCGGTCGCTGTGGGAAATCACTGTTTGGAACAGATTAAGAAAATTACAATGATACTGTTCATGAGCAGAGGTCCTAAAATGCCTATGTTGAAAATTTGGTGATGATAGCCCATCAAATGACTGTGTTACAAGTGTGCATTGCGCACTGTCCATGCACCCTTGTGACTTCGCTTATTTGTAATATTGTCACCCCAGATTTTCAACAATGGCATTTTTTCACACCTCCTTATAAGCAGTACAGCTGTCATTTTTCACATCCTGACTGAAATGTGTTTTCACAGTTCTGGCACAGAATAATGTGGTCGCTGTGGGAAATCACTGTTCAGGACAGATTAAGAAAATGACAATGATACTGTTAATGAGCAGAGGTCCTAAAATCCCTATGTTGAAAATTTAGTGATGAAAGTCTACAACATGACTCTGTTACAAGCGTGCATTGAACTGTTTCCACGCACCCTTGTAACTTCGCAAATTTGTAATATTGTCACGCCACATTTTCAACAGTGGCATTTTTTCACACCTCCTTATGAACACTACAGCTGTCATTTTTCACATCCTGGTTAAAATGTTTTTGCACTCCTGCCAGAGAAAAGCATGGTCACTCTGGGAAATCAGTGTTTGGGACAGATTAAGATCGACCGAGTGGGGGGGGGGAGTGACCGAGCTCAACTGAGCTCTGTCAGGACTGCTGCGGATTTGTTTGTGGGCAGACAAAGGCCCCAACACAAGAGCCCAGTACAAAACGGCAGCCTGCAGCACTGGGAGAAACAGAACAAGAGAGCAAGTGAGGAAGGGGGAGTGAGCAAACTCACCGGAGTGCTGTCAGGACTGCTGCAGATTTCTTTGTGGGCAGAAAAAGGCGTCAATGCAGGCAGGGGCCCAGTACAAAAGGCCAGCCTGCAGCGGTGGGAGAAACAGTACGAGTGAGTGAGACAGGGGAAGTTGGTGAGCTCAATGGAGCTCTATCAGGACTGCTGCACATTTCTTTGTGGGCAGAAAAAGGCACCAATGAAGGCAGGAGCCCTGTACAAAAGGGCAGCTTGCAGCACGAGGACAAACAGAATGAACGCATGAGAGAGGGAGACGGAGCGACCTCAACGGAGCTCTGTCAGGACAGCTGCAGATTTTTTTATGGACAGACAAAGGTGCCAATGCAGCCAGGAGCCCCATACAAAAGTGCAGCCTGGAGCACCAAGAGAAACAGAATGAGCGAGTGACAGAGTGGTAGTGAGCGAGCTCAACAGAGCTCTATTGTGACTGCTGTGGATTTCTTTGTGGGCAGAAAATGTGGCAACGCAGGCAGGACTCCAGTACAAAAGGCCAGCTTGCAGCGCCAGCAGAAAAGGAATGTGTGAGTGACAGAGGGTGAGTGAGCGAGCTCAATGGAGCTGTGTCGGGACTGCTTCAGATTTCTTTCTGGCCAGAAAAAGCCACCAGTGCAGGCAGGAGCCCAGTACAAAAGGGCAGCCTGCAGCGCCAGGAGACACAGAATGAGCGAGTGAGGGAGGGGGAGTCAGTGAGCTCAACGGAGCTCTGTTGGGACTGCTGCAGATTTGTTTGTGGGCAGAAAATGCAATGCAGGTAGGAGCCCAGCACAATGGCCAGCTTGCAGCGCCGGCAGAAACGGAATGTGTGAGTGACAGAGGGGAAGTGAGAGAGCTCAATGGAGCTGTGTTGGGACTGCTTCAGATTTCTTTCTGGCCAGAAAAAGCCACCAATGCAGGCAGGAGCTCAGTACAAAAGGGCAGCCTGCAGCGCCAGGAGACACAGAATGAGCGAGCGAGTGAGGGAGGGGGAGTCAGTGAGCTCAATGGAGCTCTTTTGGGACTGCTACAGATTTGTTTGTGGGCAGAAAAAGGCAGCAATGCATGCAGGGGCCTAGTACAAAATGGCAGCCTGCAGTGGCAGGAAAACCAGAATGAGTGAGTGAGCAAGCTCAACGGAGCTGAACTGTAACTGCAGCAAATTTCTTTGTGGACATAAGAAGGCAGCAACGCAGGCAGGAGCCCAGTAGAAAAGGGCAGCCTGCAGCACCAGCAGAAATGGAATGAGCGAGTGAGAGAAGGAGTGCGCGAGCTCAACGGAGCTTTGTCGGGACTGCTGCAGATTTCTTTGTGGGCAGAAAAAGGTGACAACAGAGGCAGGAGCCCAGTACAAAAGGGCAGTCTGCAGCTCCAGGAGAAACAGAATGAGCGAGTGAGAGCGGGGGAGTGAGCCACCTCAATGGAGCTCTGTCAGGACAGCTGTGGATTTCTTCCTGGGCAGAACAAGGTGCCAATGCAGGCAGCAGCCCAGTACAAAAGAGTAGCCTGCAGCACCAGGACAAACAGACTGAGTGAGTTACAGAGGGCCACTGAGCGAGCTCAACAGACCAACGCCATCAACATTCGCATTGACAAATGCTTGTTTGGGTCTGTGGTTTGGAGCAGTACAGAAACACAAAGCTAGATAGGATCCATAAAGCTGGAAGCTACCTACTGACCCTTCAGGCTGGGGAAACCCACCCCACAAATGGAGCATTTCTGATCTGGGGCAGAGTCATTGAAAGGGGCAGAAAACCAAGGGGAAACTTGCAGCACTATGTGTGAATGAAGCATTGCTTTAAAAACATCTGTAGAACTTACAAAGTTGCACTTACTGTATAATGTAGTATATGTGGATGTATATGGCCTCCCAATCTACTTTAAATCTTGTTAAAACCCTTTGTCAGCCATGATATGGTTTGAATTTCAGGAGTATTTCATTTTTATTGCACAAAAGCACAGAAGAACAAGATGACATTCCCGGGATGACATTAATCACCTCTGAGGAGAGACATCCACATGCTGTGACTCTGTTGCAACTTTAGGAATGTAAACTAGACCACAGGCGAATCACTTTCCTTTAAATATTTGTAACTGATGTGCATTTTTTGTTTTGAAATACTTGTTACCTCAGTTACCATACTGTTCTGTGCATATCTGTAACAACAACTCTAACATATCTGAATAGTGTTGTGGGGTCCGTTTATCCCCAATGAGAGACTGTGGATTAGTGTGGGTCTGTCAGAACTTGTGACAGTGATAATGGCACAATCTTTGCATCTCAGTGGGTACAGAACGAGAAAATCATAACTCACAAACCTGGGTTGGTGTATCTTTTGAATTTAAGGTTTCCCAGTGTGGGAAAATATTTGTGTGTATAGGTTACGGTTCTTACTGACTTTTCCCACTGCAATGGAAAAATATTAAGATTTTGCCATGATAATATATTTTATTAACTGCTTTATGCAGCCATCATGCAGTTTAAAATACTGTCATAGTTTGCCAGCAGGCAGACAGGATTTGATATCTTTAACCATGTCCAACCCTTGACCACTTTGTATGTACTGCTCAAAAGTATTAAAACACATTTTCCTTTTTTACATTGTATTTACCAACATCTCATTTCCAGTGGGGTTCTGCTTTTACTCATTTTTTCTGATGTATTTACCTACAACATCACATGTCCAGTGCAGTCCTGCTTTTACCCTTTTTTTCCAGTGTATTTACCTACAATATCTCATTTCCAGTGGGGTCCTGCTTTTATCCATTTTTCTAATGTATTTACCTTCAACATCTGATGTCCAGTGGGATCTTGTTTTCCAATTTTTTCCAATGTATTTACCTACATCATCAAATTTCAGTGGGGTTCTGCTTTTTTCAATGTATTTACCTACAAAACATTTCCAGTGGGGTCCTACTTTTACCCATTTTTTTTTCAAATGTATTTACCAACAGCATCTCATTTCCAGTGGGGTCCTGCTTTTACTCATTTTTTCCAATGTTTTTACCTACAACATGTCATTTCCAGTGGGGTCATACTTTTACCCATTTTTTCCTTTGTATTTACCTACAATATCTCATTTCCAGTGGGGTCCTGCTTTTACCCATTTTTCTAAAGGATTTACCTACAACATCTCATTTTCAATGGGGTCCTGCATTTACCAATTTCTTCCAATGCCTTTAGCTACAACATGCCATTTCCTGTGGAGTCCTGTGTTTACCGATTTTTTTTTTTTTTTTTTTTTTTCCAATTTACTGTATTTATCTACAATATCTCATGCCCAGTAAGAGCTTGCTTTCACCTCCTTATTTTGCCCCTTTTTCCCATTGTATTTACCTATAATATCTCATTGCCAGTGGGGCCCTGCTTTTATCCTTTTTTTCCAGTATAATTACTCACAGCATCTCATTTCCAGTGGGATCTTGCTTTTACCATTTTTTCCAAAGTATTTACCTACAACATCTTATTTCCAATAATATCTTGCCTTTACCTATTTTTTTCAAGGTATTTACCTACAGAGGGAACTAGTCAGGGTGCCAGGGAAGAGGAGGCAGGCAAAACAGAGTGGAGAATGGGGGGAAGGATTGGAAGAGTAGAGGGAAATGTGGAAGCAGACAGTCAGAAGGGGAGGGTAAGAGTGGGAGATGGAAAAACAGCTACGGGGTTAAATATTGTATGAGGAGATAAGTTTACCAGGGTGTAGGGGGAGCAGTTAGGTGGGGAAGCAGCTAGTACTGAAGGTAAGAAAGGAAGGATGGGGAGCACAGGTGCAGGGGATGGATGGGTGGCAATCATAAGGGACTCCATAATTAGGGATATTCACTGGGGAAGGAAACTGAACCCAAATGCAAGCAGGAGGGTGGTTTGTATGCCAGGGATGACAGCGGGGAAGGTGGACCCAAGAATAAGGGAAATAGTAAGGGAGGTTGGAGGAAAACCTAATTTAGTTGTACAGTGGGAACCAAAGACCTAGCTGGGGAAGAGGTTAAGATAGTGTAAAGTAGGTTCAGGGTGTTAGGGAAGATCTTCAGGGAGGAGCCAAGTTTGTCAGCCTTCTCAAAGGTGATACCAGTACCAAGCGCCAGCACAGCTAAGAAAAGAATAGAGGATTTTAATAACTGGCTGAGAAGATGGTGCAGGGAGGAGAGGTTCATCTGTATTGGGGACTGGGATAACACCTGGTCAAACAAAGCACTGTTTTCACCAGATTGGTTACACCTCAGTAGAGGGTTTGATGGTACTCATGGACAAACTGGAGAAATATATAGCTACTACACTTAATTTAAACTACTGGGGGGTAACGGGTCTGTAGGCCTAAAGCCTCTGAGAGGAGGTGGTCAATGAACCTTCCCCCACAGTGATGGAAGAGGTCTGGAGGCATGAGGTGGAAGGAGTGAGAAAACAGTGAACAAAGGGTGGAGAGGGTGAGGAACACATAACAAGGGTAGGTGGGGGGGTGCACACAGAGAGGAGAAATGTGACTAGAAGAGAGGGAGGGAGGGAAGGAAGGAAGGAAGGTCAAATTTTAGGTGGACGGTGGTGTCTTTCAACATGCAGTTTTGAAAACAAGATGGATGACCTGCAGACACTATTAGCAGATTGGTGGGTAGACATACATGCAGTAACAGACTTGGGCAACACCATACCATGACTGGGACCATGCAGTCCCTGGATATAAATTATACAGGAAGGATAGGGTAGTAAGAAAGGGGGAGGGGTGGCAGTTTACATCAAGGAGGGAGTAACTTGCATGAAGGAGGAGTCAGAGGAAGGAAAGGTGAAGGCATTATGAGTTCAGTTACGGTCCCATAGAGGGAGAAAAGTGAGGTTGGGGTGGTTTACAGACCACCCAACCAGGATAAGGAGAGGGACAGGGAACTGAGCTCACAAATATTGGAAGCTGCAGGAAAAGGAGAGGTGGTAATTGTGGGGGACTTCAACTTGCCCAAGATGGACTGGAGTATACCATCCACAGCATGTGCTAGAAGTCAGGCAATCCTGGAAGGGCTGCAAAATGTATTCCTGACTCAGAGCATCACAGAACCAACAAGAGTAGAGACAATTCTTGTTCTGGTGCTCATGAATGGGGAGCATGTACATGAAATAATGGTCAGGGAGCCCCTGGGTGGGAGTGACCATTGCACAGTGTGGTTCCAATTGGATATGGGCAGTGAAAGCATCCCAACTAAGACCAAAATCTTGGATTTTGGGAAGGTAGATTTCAGGAAGATGGGAAGTGCTAAGGAGCCACCTGGTGGGCATCAGAGCAGATATGGGGTGGACCAAAGGTGGTTCATCATTAAGGAAGGTATACTGGTTGCCACAGAGGAGTGCATTAGGCTCAGGGAGAAGAATACAAAGGTGAAAGCACCTAGCTGGTTCAGTTCTAGGGTTGCCTAGGCAGTAAGGGAAAAGAGCCAACCAGGGAGGGTACCATTCTGGACCTGGTGCTGTCAGACAGTGAGCATGTCAAAGAAATAGTAGAGGAAGGCTCCCTAGCAGGCAGTGGCTGCTGCACAGTGTGTTTGCTCCTCAATTTGGGCAAGGAAGCAGCCAGGGCTAATACAAGGGTGGTGAAGTTCAGATGGGTTGACTTTGATAGGATGGGTGACATCCTAGTAGGGCACCTTGCCATGGATGCAGACCAAGTTGGGACTGATGGAGGCCACTAACACATGTGCAAAGATCCACAGTAAGAAGTCCAGGACCAAAAGAACAAGCTAGCTCAGCAAGGAGGTGGCAGAGAAAATGAGTGAAAAGAGTGCAGCCTTCCATAAGTACAAGCATACTTAAGAGAGAGGTAGACAGGGAGGAGTACACGAGGATATCCAGGGAGGTGAGTCGAATGGTCCAGGCAGTTAAGACCACAAGAGAATTAAGACTGGTACATAGGATCAAAGAAGGGGAAAGGACTTTTTCAGGTATATAAGAGAGAGAAGAATCTGTAAAGATGGGATTGTCAGGATTAAGAGGGAGGGGGGTTGGGCAGAAAGATTGTACCATGCCACAGCGATGGGAATTACAGCGACATCCTTTACAGCAATGGACTTCCACCGACATCCCCACCACCGCTGCATCCCGACCATGACTCGCAACATGCCAATGGCATCAATGCTGAGGGGGGTGCAGCCCTCCCACTTTATATATCTAACTCCACATTACACAGACAGTGGAGTTAGGTACCTACCCCCCCATTGCTGCAAAGTCAGTCATTGGGTAATCCGCATCACCGCACAGTCCATCGCCATCGGGCTGTCACTGTGGGGGGTTCACTGTTGCATAGCTGTTCTGATATTAAATGGGGCATAAAGTGGTTTGGACCAGACAGAGGCACAGAATGAGTACTTCTGCTCAGTGTTCACTAGGGAAAAGGATGGACCTATACCACGGGGGAGAATGGGGGCTGAAATGGGGGAAGAGGTTGTTACTGATGAGGTAATCCGGGAGGACATGGTTTTAAAGGGCCTTAAGGTTCTCTGGGTAGATAAGGCTCCTGGACTGGATGGCATGCATCTTAGAGTCCTGAAGGAATTGGTGGAGGTCCTGGCTGGCCCTCTGGTGGACCTGTTCAGCACCTCACTGGAGTCAGGGTGCATGCCTTGGGACTGGAGAGTGGCACATGTGGTGCCTCTCCACAAGAGTGGCCCCAGAGATGAACCAGGTAACTACAGACCAGTCAGCCTTACCTCCATTGTGGGTAAGTTAATAGAGACCATTCTAAAGGAAAGACTGGTGAGCTTTCTGGAAGCCAGTAGTCTCCAGGATGAAAGGCAGTATCGGTTTGTCTCTGGGAGATCCTGCCAGACCAATCTAATAGACTTTTGCAATTGGGTCACAAGGTTGCTGAGCAGGGGCCAGGCGGTGGATGTCCTATATCTGGATTTCAGCAAGGCCCTTGACTCAGTGCTGCATGGAAGAATGTTCAGTAAACTGAGGAACCTGGGAGCTGGGGAAACAATTTGTGGTGTGGGTCAAGAACTTGCTGCAGGACAGTAACCATAGGGTGATTGTGGGGGGGGATCTATCAAATCCAGACCTGTAACCAGTGGCGTCCCACAGGGCTCAGTACTCAGACTGATGTTATTTAATATCTTTATAGGGGACATAATGGAAGAGAAAAAAAATATCTGCCTATTCACTGACAACACAAAGATCTGTGTGAGAGTGGACATTGAGGAGGGGAGGCAGAAGCTCAGGGAGGGCCTAGCAAAGCTCTAGCACTGGTCAGGCATCTGGCAGTTGGGGTTCAATGCTAAGAAGTGCAAGGTTATGCACCTGGGAGACAGGAACCCTGGGAGTAGCTACTGGCTGGAAGGAGTACAGGTGTCCATTTCAGAGGAGGAAAAGGATCTGGGTGTAATTGCCATAGAAGACATGAGACACTGTATGCAGTGCTGTAAAGCTGCAGCCAAGGTAAACAAAATGCTGGGGTGCATCACCAGAGGAATCACCTCAAGGAAAGAGGAAGTCATCCTGCCATTGTACAGGTCATTGGTAAGGCCACTCTTAGAGTACTGTGTGCAGTTCTGGTGCCTGTACTTGAAAATGGACATCAAACTACTGGAGGGGGTACAGTGAAGGGCAATCAAGGTGATCCTAGACCTGGGGGACAAACACTGTGAGGAGAGACTGGGGGAGCTCAACATGTGTCCCTGGAAGGTAGAAGGGAGAGGGGAGATATGATAGAAATATTCAAGTATCTAAACGGTATGAATAAGGTTAGATCAGAGGGCATTTTCAATTTAAAAAGGGAGGGGTTCACAAGGGGACATAATCTGAAACTAGTAGGGGGGAGATTTAAAAGAGAAATGAAGAGGAACTGTTTCACAGAAAGGGTGGTGTCAAGGTGGAATGAATTGCTGGAGGAGGTGATCTCACTTAAAACTGTGGGCAATTTTAAGAGAGGGTGGGACATGGTTAAAGGGAGGGTCACATCTGGTGGGGAGGAGAAGGGGTGAAGGAGGATAACTCTGGGATGGCAATGGGTGGGGGGCAGCTACAGTAAAATAGACTGTGTGTTGTACATACAAGCAGACTTGATAAACCATGATAGCCTGTTTCTGCTGGCATTTTACGTATGTTTGTGTTCATAGGTTAGCCTATAGGAAATTCAGGAAGACCAAGAGAGTGGTGGATAAGGAAAATGACCTAAGGTTGGCTAGATCCAGAAGCAAATGATTTGATACCTTTTAATGGACCAACATAGATGTAACAACAAGAACAAAGTGCTCTAGCTTTCGGACCAACCAGTCCTTCTTCAGAAGCTCATGGCAGTTGTTGGCTAGTGAGGCAAGTAAGGAAGTCCGGTGAGCTAAGGCACAGAAGGAGCTGCAGATAGCTGAAGTCATTAAGAAGGGTGAGATGACTTTCTTTCGCTATATAAGTGAGGAAAGGGACAAGAAGGATAGGATTGTTAGGCTTAAAATGGGGAGGACTAGGTGGATGATAACAGGAAAAGTAGATACTAAATGAATACTTGTATTGCATCTTATTTTTTTTGTTTAATTTCTTTCTTTTCCTGGGTGGCACACCATCAAGCCAGATCCCCCAGCCCAGTCACCCACTTGCAGCTTACCTTCTGCTGTCCTACACGGCTTGGCCTCCCCCACCCCCGTGGCCGGGTGGTGGGGATCGCTCAACCCGGCAAAACTGATCTGGTGCAGAGGTTACCGCAATTCACAGAAGCAGGGCCTGCAGGGATCAGCCATCATCATGCCACACCCAGGATTCTTTTTTCAACATTTTATCTCCTTAGGAGAGGAGATGTACAATGATGCCCTAAGGAGAGAGCGTGCACGCGTTCGCATGTACTCCTCCAAGCATCTGCCTCCTCTCCTCCCCCTTTCTACCATCAGTGTGCTGTCCCCCAGCTGCCATTAGGGGACAGTCAACATCGACCACTGGTGACCCCCTCTCCGGAGGAGAAGAGCAGTCCCTCAGACACTCTATCCTTCTCCTCCCCTGCCGACCCCCTGTGGTCCGTGCTTGTTCCCAAACATGGGTCGCCAGCATACTGCGAGGCAAGGTGTCCAGTGCCTCAGCCCTCAGTGCCACTGGTCCAGCACTTCTGTTTCATCTTCACCAGGGAGAAGGATGAACCAGTGCCTTCAGGAGGAAGAAGAGGAGGGGGAGGAATGGGAACACCGATGTAGTGCTAGAGGAGCATAGTGTGGGAGGGGCTGCTAGCAGTGAAGGTGGACAAATCACCAGGTCTGAGCAGAGTATATCCAAGGGTACTAAGGGAACTGGCTGAGAAGCTGGCAGGGCCAATGGCAGGCCTATTTAATAGTTTGCTGGAGTCAGGCATGGTACTGCTGGACTGGAGAACAGCACATGGGTGCCCCTCCACAAAAGCAGCCCCATGGATGACCCAGGTAATTACAGACCAGTCATTCTGACCTCAATCATGTGCAAGCTCATGGAGGCCATACTTAAAGAAAGGTTGGTAGAATATCTAGAGGAGCATGGTCTCTAGGATGTGAGGCAGCATGGGTTCATGGTGGGGAGATAGTGTCAAATGAATCTGATTTCTTTGATTGGGTCACTAAGACAGTAGACGGGGCCAAGCCGTAGACATCCTCAATCTGTATTTCACCAAGGCCTTTGACTCTGTGCCCCATAAAAGGTTGATCGGGGGTATTCCTTGAAGACGGCAATGACAAAAACCGCAAGGACAAAAACAATGAAAGGAAACAGCATGGCCAAAAAGAGCTACTATGAAAACAGAGCTATCGCCGGAATGGCAACCTATGGATTCTGCCCCTCCCCAAGAACTGTCCCTACTGTAGCTTGTTATATTTAGTAAGGGGGTGTGGAGACAAATACCCTCGTAAAGGGGGGAGCTGCAGGGTGCAAAGCTCCTCACAGAAAGTCACTGCACCACTGTCGTTATTTCGGTGATCGCTGTGTTTTCATATTTGCTCTTTGTAGCCGCACTATTGTCTGTTTGTTTTTGACTTCGTAGTTTTCTCCTCACAACTATCACATAGAACCAGTTAGGAAGTTGGCAGATCTCAGCACTGGGGAGAAGATGACCAGATGGGTGGAAAACTGACTGAGGGACAGAACCCAGAGGGTGGATGTGAGGGAGAGTTATCTGGCACCAGAGAGGTCACCAGTAGGGTCTTGCAGGGCTCAGACTAAGGATGGTGTTGTTCAATGTCTTCATCAGTGACATTGGGGATGGTATTAAGGGGAAAATGTGCCTATTCATAGACACCAAGTTCTACGGGAGAGTGGATAGAGCTGAAGAATACAGGACCTACAGGACAATCTGGAGAAGCTGGAGAGTTGGTCCAGAATCTGGCAGCTTGACTTCAATGCCAAGAAAGGTAAAGTTATACACATTGGAGCCAAGAATCCAAGGATAGAGTACTCACCTGGATGGAGTCTGGTATCTGCAGTAGAGAAGGACCGATCACTAGTGACCTGAAGCACTCCATGCGGTGCAAAAAAGCAGCAGTAAAGGCAAACAAGATGCTGGGATGCATAACTAGGGGGATCAGTAGTAGGAAAGAAGAGGTTATACTACCCTTGTACAGGTCACTGGTGAGGCCACATCTTGAGTATGGAGTTCAGTACTGGTGCCCACACCTCAGAAAGAACATTAACCTTCTGGAGAAGGTCCAGAAAAGGGCTACAAAGATGATAGTGGCTCAGCAGGGTGTAAGGCATTTGAGGAGAGGTTGAAGGCACTGAACATGTATTCCCTGGAGGACAGACGAGATGGGGGGGATGACTGAGACCTTCAAGTACTTGAAAGGGATAAATAAGGTGGATAAGGAGGGTTTTTTTTTAAGCTAAGTGGCAGCCATAACACGAAGGGGCACAGTCAAGCTGGAGGGGGAAGGTTTAGAAGGGAGGTCAGGAAGCACTTCTTCATGGAGAGGGTGGTGGACACTTGGAATACACTGCTGTAAGAGGTGGTCTTGTTGAAGATGGTAAGCAGCTTCAAATGAGGCTGGGATAGCATAGGTGGAAGGTAAAGATCATGGGTAGGGAGGATGGAAAGGGTGGGAAGAGTGGGAGGCAGGGGCAGTAGTTCAAGCTGTCAACTCTGCAATATGAGCAGACTAGACAGAACAAATGGCCTTCTTCTACTGGTTTCTTCCTATGTTCATATGTACAATATCTTATGTCCAGTGGGATATTGCTTTAACCCATTTTTATCCAATGCATTTACCTACAAGATCTCATTTCCAGTAAGATCCTGCTTTTACCCATTTTTTCCAATGTATTTACCTAAAATATCTAATGTCCAGTGGGGTCCTGTTTTTACTCATTTTTTCAATGTATTTACCTACAACATCTCATTTCCAGTAAGATCTTTCTTTTATCCCTGTTTTCCAATGTATTTACCTACAACATCTCATGTCCAGTGGGGTCCTGCTTTTACCCATTTTTTTCCAATGTATTTACCTACAACATCTCATTTCCACTGGAGTTCTGCTTTTACCCATTTTTTCCAGTGTATTAGCCTACAACATCTCATGTCCAGTGGGATCTTGCTTTTACACATTTTTCCCAATGTATTTACCTACAAAATCTCATTTCCAGTGGGGCTTATGCATTTACTTTTTTTTTTCCAAAGTACTTACCTACAACATCTTCATTTTCAGCGAAGTCCTGCTTTTTCCCCTTCCCCCAATGTATTTACTTACAGCAACTCATTTCCAGTAAGATCTTACTTTTACCCATTGTTTCATACGTATTTACCTACAGCATCTCATTTCTAGTGGGGTCCTGCTTTTACCCATTTTTTCCAAGTATTTACCTACAGTATCTAAAGGCCATGGGGGTCCTGCATTTCCACATTTCTTTTGATGTATTTACCTATGACATCTCATGGCTATGTTGAAAATTTGGACTGGAAATATTTAAATGGCAAAGTTACGAGTATGTTGAAATGTTACAACACATGCTCATAACTTTGGTAATTTTCACTACAGTATTTTGAAGCCAAAATTTCAACATAGCCATTTTTTAAATAACCTCATGAACGTGACAACTGCCTTTTTTGACATCCTGACCAAAATGTGTTTTTCACACCTGTGGTGAGGAATGCTGTTACACCATGAAGTCACTTTTCAGGCAGTTTTGAAAGTTTTCTTCACCCTTGTTCATGAGATTGAGTCATAAGAAGGCTATGTTGAAAATCTGGGGCAACAATATTACAGAACAACAAAATTAAGAGTGTACATTGAAATTGTCCAATGCACATTCAAAACTTTGATCGTTTTAAGTAGACAATGTCCCTTTAAAACAATATAGCAGCCGTGTTGGCTTTGACCAGAGTTTGTTTAAATTACTGTGTTCCAGAACTCAGTGCATCAGTTAA
Source organism: Neoceratodus forsteri (assembly GCA_016271365.2). Lineage (NCBI taxonomy): Eukaryota > Metazoa > Chordata > Ceratodontiformes > Ceratodontidae > Neoceratodus > Neoceratodus forsteri. The sequence goes on from CM028137.1 coordinate 520,940,075, forward strand.
GCTTAAGCTTTTAATTAAGCTTTCCATAGAGTGATTTCGTTCAACTGATGTCATTGGGTTCTCTTACTGTTAAGTAATTAAACAAGCATTTGTCAATGCCGAACGTTCGCTTGCAGGTATTTGCAGTAGTGTTTGGCATGTATGGTGCTGTACCCTAATGCCCTGTGCGATTGCTAGTATTTGCACAATTAATTGTCAGCATGACCTTTTTGTTACCCCATTGTGCACTACATAGGTGGAAACATGTTTAGGCAGGATGTGAAAATGACAGCCGTACTGCCTCATAAAGGAAGTGTGGTAAAATGGCAATGTTGAAAATCTGAGTGGAATATTGAGAACCAGCAGCTAGAGCATGCGAGGAACTGTGCAATGCACGCTCATAAAACAGTCATTGTTAGGAATTTTGTCACCAAATTGTCAACATTGGCATTTTAAAACCTCTGCTAATGAACAGTGTCACTGTAATTGTCTTACTGTGTCCCATACATTGATTTCACACACCGACTGCGTCATTGTACACTACATGGGCGGAAACACGTTTTGGGCAGGATGTGAAAAATGACAGCTGCACTGCTCATGAGGAGGTGTGGTGAAATGCCAATGTTGAAAATCTGGAGTGGAAACATTGAAAATTCGCAAACCTACAAACGTGCTTGGGAACTGTGCAATGCACGCTCATAAAGCAGTCATTTTTAGGAATTTTTTCACCAAATTTTCAACATTGCCATTTTAAAACCTCTGCTAATGAACACTGTCACTGTGATTTTCTTACTGTGTCCCATACATTGATTTCGCACACCGACTGTGTCATTGTGCACTACATGGGCGGAAACATGTTTTGGGCAGGATGTGAAAAATGACAGCTGTACTGCTCATAAGGAGGTGTGGTAAAATGGCAATGTTGAAAATCTGGAGTGAAAATATTGAAATGCAAACTTACAGTGTGCATAGAGCTGTGCAATGAACATAGTAAAACAGTCATTTTAGAATTTTTTCACCAAATTTTCAACATGGGCTTTTGGGACCTCTTCTCATGAATGATGTCACTGTCATGGTGCTATTCAGGCCCAAAGGGTGATTTTGCATAGTGACTGCAAAATCACCCTTGAACAGACTCTTCCTATGACAGTGACATCATTCATGAAGGTTTAAACCCCATGTTGATAAATTTGCAAAAATTCCATAAAAATGCCTGAGATATGCAATAAAGTTGAACCCCCCCTGTCTAGCCCGTTATACAGCTTACCGGCATTTCCTCAGTTCACGGTCGCCTTTGAAGAGTGCAGACATGTTCCTTGTCCACTGAAGATCATCGCGCCGGAGTCCAGAGGTAAGTATGGGGTGAGGGGAAGGTGTGGGGAGGCTGGGTGCACAGTGGATGGGTGCGGGTTGTGGGAGGGGGGACTGGGAGATGCGCTGCGGGACCGTTTTTTCTTTACAGGTAAAAATAAAAAAAAAATGACAACGTGGGATGTTTGCCACTCTGGGGTGGGCTCCCAGCATGGCAGAAGATGGCTGGGGGGACTGAGGAGCCGACGGGGGATTGGGCACCCCCGTCTGCAAACTATGCAGGGGGGACGAGGAGCCGACTGGGGATTGGGCACCCCCGTCAGCAAAACAAAGCGGATGTTTGCCATGCTGGGGTGGGCTCCCAGCATGGCAGCAGGATGGCTTAGGGGGCTGTGGAGCCGGCCGGGGATTGGGCACCCCCATCGGCAAACAATGTTTGCCACGCTGGGGTGGGCTCCCAGCGTGGCACCAAAGCTTTGAAGCGGCATGGCAGCGCATGGAGGGAGCGCATGACACGAGGTGGCGTGGCCAGCGTGCTCAGTATGGCAGCGGTGGTCTTCTTTGAAGCAGAAGACCACCGCTGTCATACAGAGCTCCCACACCCATTGGTGCAGGACCGCCACGCCTGCTCAAGGGAGCAGTGCATTGGATGGGAGAGGCACACCTCTAAACTGTGCTACTCTCCCAAAACGTTCCTTGCGCATGCATGCAAGCGAACATAAAAATGAATATTGGGTGGGAAAAGAATGCATAAATAAGGGACCTATAAAAGAATAAAATAGGACAATTACAAAACACACACAAAACAATACTGAGGGTTTTACACAGACTCCACACGTGCGTCACATTACAATTATATTAAAAAATTTAAAGGGACACTGTCAACCCCCTTATGTCTCAAAGTGTCCCTAGTTTAAAAAACATATTTTATGATTGCCAAAATTCTGTTAAGATTGCTGATGTAGCTGATAGTTTGATTCTGACTCTTATTTTCTTGAAAAGGTAAAAAAACATACTGCCCAACATACTGGTGTTATCACACCAAAACAGGTTTGTTTACATTCCTTGATCAACTCCAAATGCATCTTTCCTAGGCTTGGGAACATCCACAGAACAGTGTAGCCCCTTATAATGCAATGGGAATTTAGGAAGCTACTGCCTTATGAGTGACTGCAGTGTTTGGGTGTGTTTCTAATGCTCAGGAAGTATACAGTAAGAACAGAATCAAGATTGTAAACAAAAATGAGGTTGTTTATCAAAATACACTGCCATGCATTTCAGTTCTGCTAAGCAAGGCTGCAGACAAAACAAACAGCAATATCAGTGAATTTTAGAGAGGGTAAGCAATCATAAAATGTGGTGTTTCAACTAGAAATAATATGATGAAACACAGGTTGACAGTGTCCCTTTAACCAACTAGGTTTAATTCCATTTAAGCATCCTCATCATGGAACAGCTCACCCCACAAGGAAGATGCATGTCTTGAAGCATGGGGGTATTGTTTGCCATGCATGGAGCACTGGAGTGATTTCTAATAAAGTACTGGCTTGGCCTGGAGTAAATATCTGCCTTCAATTATAATTTGTGACCTGCCTAACATCTGCCGGGAGTACTGGTTTCTCTGCTTGTTTGTAATCTTCTTTCTTGAACTCCAGCACCTGTACTTTCAGGCTTGTGTGCTCAGTTCTTGTTCCTGGTGCAACTGTGTTTCATGGTTGCTCTGGGAACATGGGGGCTGCCCAGTCTGCAGGCAGGTCAGTGCACTAGCTGCAGAACAAGCCAATGTAATTGCTGAAATGTGTCTCTTGGAAGTGCAGTTCAGTGGACAGAGAGGACTGGCCTCAAGTTCCACCCCCACAGCAGACACATAAGAATCATTATGGGGGTGGACAGTGGTTTGTGGTAAGGAACAGTGGGGGGGGGTGGAGAAGGGATGGGGAACCCCAAGTTATGATCAGTAATCACATCAAGCCTCTGAATTGGTACAGGCCAAAACATCATGTGGAATTTTGATGAGGGATCCACTTGGGGGGGTCTGGAATTGTCCGGATGGGATACATTATGGGTGAAAATGGCAGATAAGAACAAAGGGAACATGAAGAGAGTGGTGGTGGTGATAGGGGACTCTATTTTTACTGGGACAGAGAGGAGGGTGGTACCTCCTTCCCTGAGTAGTGAAAGGTGAGCTGCTACCCTGGAACAATAGTGGGTAGGATTGCCAATAAGATAAGAAGTACACTAGGTTCAGGAAAGGGATGTCAGATGTGATATTCCACCTATGGACAAATGATATAGCTTCAGGGGATTTAGGAGCAATAAGAGAGAAATAAGAAAGAAACTAAGGGTGTTATGCAGGATTCTCAAGGCAGAAGCAACTACAGTACCTAGGGATAGTAGCAAACCCCTATGTTGATATTGAGCAATCCATACTGAAGCGGCTCAGTTTCAGAAACTCCTGAGTGAAACTACTGGTTCAACTCTGATTTCAGTCTTTTTATTTTAAACAATAAGGTACTCTCTGGGGTTCCATTAATCATCTGTTAATCACCCCCCGGGGTGTAATGTGGCATGAGGTGAAGCCGAGTGCCACATGACCCCAGGAGGTGATTAACAGATGATTAAGGTAACCCCTGGGAGTATTTTATTGCTTTTACAGCAATGTTAACACAACAGTTTTTATATTTATTGATTTTTCCATTTTTTCTCTAAAATTACCTCATTTGTGAGGTTAAATAGTCCATCCACCTTGCAATAGAATGTATCCGGATTGGACATTCTGGTTCTGTGAGCTGGATTCTAATACAAGAGCTGATGAGGTATTAGGCAGCTTTATGCTGGTTCTTGTGGTGGTTTAGTTTTTTTATGTTATTTTATTACAACTAGGATTACAAGTACCGTTCAGCCAGGCTCTTTTACAAAGGTTCCACATCAGATGTTAGTTTAACAGTGTCTGTCAGCTGCCTAGTTGGTTTGACTTTCAGTGGTCAGCTAAGTAAATGACAATTTTAATAAAAATGTATTATACAAACTAAAACCCACGAACAAGTGACTGTTTGTAATGCATTCCTGGTGATCACATTATTTTCACAGTTGCCATACCAGCCAATGTATAAGATACACTGATTTTGTGGGTATTCTCTACTTATGCATTCGTCATGTGTTGTTGCCATACAGGTTGTCATGGAATCAGCTGAGTACAGCGGTGGGGAGGGGGGGACTGTATCCATGACAACTTCAATGAGCAATCTTTTTTTGGCATTACTTCATTGCTCAAGCTGCTTGTGGATGACTGGGGTGACACGGCTGGATTGTTTGGGGGAGGGGGTTGTTCTACTGGTTGAATACCTGAGTAAATTGCATCTTTTCATTACAACACCATTACAACACCTGGGACAACACTGCTTGCGTAGCAGCCAGAAAGTCTTGGGGATACTGTGGCCCAGATATTCAGACTGCGCCGGGCAGTGGCACAAGCTTGGGCGCAGTATAATTGGGCTATGCCAGGGCATGGACCAGGTGATATTCAATGGTGCTGTGCTATGGCTCAGCACCACTGAGTATGCCCAGAGAGCACACACACTGCGCATGGCACAGTGGCACTGCACCAGTGCAAGACAAAGAACAGGAGCAGAGGAATGCACCAACACAAGTGCAGTTGCGCTAGGTGCATCACCTGTGATATTCAGCAAGGAGCATGCAAATGAGGTTATTATGCATGCAAGGCACAAATGGGGCCATTTGCATGCAATGCACCGATCCCCGGTGACTTGTGCCTGGCACCCTGCCAGGCTGAAGCCATTGAGGATTGACTCCATGAAGTGCCATTGCAGTCCCCCACTCCTGCATGCCCAATCACGGGCTGTTGTAATATTAAGAGTCCCTGGTGGTCCAGTGGGAAGCCCTCCTTCACCCGATTGTGGGCATGTGTAATATTAGGAAACCTTGGTGGTCCAGTGGGAAGCCATGAATGAGTTCATTCACATATTGGGCCTGGGTAGTACAGTATGGTCTGTGCACCCATTGGTCCACACAGTAGTATGTATGCTGTCATTCGGGTGGGCAGCCACGTGGCATGTGGGGGGGTGCTAGGTGGCAGAGGATACCACTGGCTACCAGGTAACTCTTTCTGGGAAAAGCAACCCATGATCTGGTGATGGGGGCTTCCCACTGGACCACCAGGGATTCCTAATACTACATATGCCCACGATCGGGCGACGGGTTGGGGTGCACATGGCTACCAGGTCTGGGTGCTTGTGGATGGTGTACCTGCTGGCCGGGTGGCCACCCGTGGCTGGTGGCTGTTGTGTTGCACCATGCAGTACAGCTGCCCACCTGTGGGTGGCCGGCATTTGAGCCATTTTGTTTCAGCTCAACTTTGAGCACCAGTGTGCAGTGCATGTAGGGGCTGTGCCAGAATATGGCCGCACATCCCAGGCTGAATATTGGGATATGCCACATATGCATGGGCATGCCCCCTGAATCTGCACTGCATACATTACCAATGCGCCCTGGTGCATCGGGGGTTGTGTCGTGCAGCCTGCCCCTTTGAATATCATGCCAGGGTGCATTGGGGGGTTGCGCATGGTGCAAACCCTTTGAATATCCAGGCCTAAGTTTTTCAGTAAGGTTGCCATGTTATTCGTTGTGTTTTCTTATCTATTGCTTTCAAAAAAATTGTTGAGAGCTGACAGATTTTGTTTTTTAAACTTTTACTGAGCGCAAGTACCCCATACTATTATGCAGAAATGGTGAAGTGGGCAAAGCAATAGCAGTCACTATACATGTCATGGAATGCACAGTTAAATCTATCAATTCCAGCAATCCAGGATGGACTACATTTGAGGGATCATGCTGCATGGGATCAGGCTGTACATGGCTAATAATCAAAGATTAAAGTAATCTTTCTGAGCTTCTGTTAGCCAATCAGATTGCAGTACTTAAAACTACATTGCTATAATTCTCATTCTTTCCCTCCTCCAGCCTCCCAGCCTGTTCTTGCAAGCTTTCCAGTCCCTGCCAGTCATATGACTGGCATTTGAGGCTGAGGGAAGAGTTGAAATGATGCCCCTGCACATGGTCCCTTACCCCAGTTTGACATGCAAAAACTGGGGTATAAAAGGAAGACCACGCTGCAGATCAGTGCCATTCCATGACATGTAGAGCTAGAGAGTGGATGTGCTGGGACTGGGAGAGAGGTATGTGTCAGACCAGATGTACAGCTCTGTGCTTGTAGCAGCAGTGTGTGTGTGGTGTGCTGAAGGACAGGGAAAGAGGCCAAAACAAAATCAAGCACAAAAACAAAAAAATTTGCATTTCACAAAGTAAACGGTTAACTTTACAAAAACAAAACCTTTACAAGAAAAAAAATCCAAGCTGATGCCAGAGAGGACTGAGGGAAAGTGGAGGTTGGGGGAACTCGAGATAAGAGCATGGACAACATGGAGTGAGGGTGGATTGACATTTTGGAGTGACTGGTTGGGCTGGAGGGCTAACTGAGAAAAAAGAAAAAGAACTAAAAGGAGGAGTTTGAAAAATACAAAAAATTAAGAGGGAATTGAAACAGAAAGTGAGCTCGGGGGCTGGTGTGCTGGGACTTGGAGGAGGGTGACCAAGTACTGGGGGTTGCTGAATTACACTGCAAGAGGATCAGGTTAAGGAAATTAAGATGAAAAAGAAGGCATAAGGAAATACAAGAAAACAAAATAGAAGTATAATAAAGCCAACAAAGACAGAAAAGGGAAAGAATTAAAGCAAGTTAAAAGAGAAACTGAAATTTAAGTTTGGAGAGGTGTGCCAAATCTTTAACAGGGAGGGTTGGGTTACAAAAATATTGCCAGAGTGGGGTGTGTGTGCTAAGAAAAAAGACAAAGTATGAGAAAAAGAGAATTACAAGAAAAGAGGACAGAGAAAGATAAAAGGTAAAGAGAAGGAAAAATTAAAGCAAGTTAAGAAACTGAAGCTGAGTTTCCTGAAGTGGGCTGAAATGGAGGGTTACAAAAAAGACTGTGGTGGTGGTTGGGGTACAGTATGTGCTGATTTAAACAAAGACTGGCAGAGCCACTATGGCTGCAAATGCATTAACTAGATAAGGGTGTTTCATGGGCTTAAACATGTACATGAATTGCCATTGCATAAACTAACTGAATCAAAGTACGGTACATTGAGAAAGGGCAGATGAAAAATTAATGCCACCATCTGTTTTAGAGTTACCTATATCTTTTACATTTTATTCTATGTACTGTTATAGCAATCAACTCAACAGAACCAGGCCATCATATACGTGAAGGTACTGTACCTTAACTGCAAACACTGTTGAGACAACTATATGTTGCAACAAGGTGGAAGATAAACACAATGTTGAGACATGTTTACAAAGACATTTGATGTATTTAATTGATTTTTTAGAGGTTGTTATACAGTACACACATGCACACATAATTAGTATTATATAAAAGTGCATATTCCCAAATGTCAGTGTAAATCTTACACATTTCATTACAAGTTGTTCTCCTTTAGATCGTACTGTATGAGGCCTAAGAAATGGGTGTTAGGTAAAAGTAAACTGGGGTAGGTGTGTTATTGAGGGCATTGCCTAGTTTATCTTTTTTTGCTGCTCCACCCCAGGCACACACAGTATGAAAATCAACAACCTCTTGATATGAAGCAACACGAATTAGTTGGTACAAGGACAGAAACAAGTAGGAGACTGAGTAAGTGGGTAGACAAGCATGAGTATGGTAAGTCAAATAGCATTTCAAAAAGTCTCACTATTTTAATTAATTTTTTACAAATGCGTCTGCACGGTTGACAATTTTTGTAAAAAAAAAAAACCCACAATGGATGTTATTCCATATAACACATAATATAAGTGACAGGAATGAAGTTAATAAAAATAAAACAGAGTGAATAGAAGAGAAGTAGCTATAAAATGAAAGGGGAAGGGGGGAACAAATACAGAACTATTCCAGCAGCAATAGGTGATGTGTTCAATTGCTCTGGCTCTCAGGTGGGTGCACAGGCAAAAATAACATAACATATAAGGTAATAAAGAAAAATAAATAAAATACAGCTCACTGCAGAGCAGATTTGCAGTCATATACAACATGAGCCAAAACAAGTTAAGTGATCAAGTGCCCTGCCTTACAGAGAGTAGCACTTTCCAACATAATACCACATGAAACCAGAATGGAATTAAGTTGCAGCTAGTGGCAAAAAATCCATTTGGAGTTAACATTTGAGCTGCAGAAAAGGAAAAAACTGCAAGACCACATCAGTAACAGTATTGGATACCAATATAGACAAGATCTAGCCAGAGCTGATACAGCTGTGGAGAGCTGCCAAATGACCAAATTTATACGTGTGCGTAGAAAATTTTAAATGCCCATGTGTAGCTCAGCCATTTTTTAGAGTTGTGTAACCAAATTTTCAACATGGTCTTTTTGGGACCCCCACCTCATGAAGAGTGCCACTGTCATTTCTTTCACTTTTCCCCAAAGGTGATTTCACAGAGTGACCACCCCATTCTGTGCCACAGGTGCAAAAAACACATTTTGGGCAGGATGTGAAAAATGGCAGTTGTACTGTTAGGTTTACTGGAGGTGTGCAAAAATGGCAATGCTGAAATCTGGAATGAAAATATTAAAAACTGTTGAAGTTAGGAGCATGCGTAGAAACTGTCAATGCACACTCATAATGCAGTCATTTTCTGGAAATCTTTCACCAAATTTGCAACATGGGCTTTTTGGGACCCCACCTCATGAACAGTGGCACTGTTTCGTTAATTAGTCCCAAAAGGTGATTCTGCGCAGTAACCATGAAATCACCTTTCAGGGCTGAGTAATGAAATGACAGTGACAGTGTTCATGAGGTGGGGTCCCAAGAAACCCATGTTGAAAATTTGGGGCCAAAATTCCTAAAAATGGCTGATATAGCAACATAAGTTAAAAACCCCATTGACTGCCATTATATAACATTTACCTTCGATTCTTCAGTTTGAGGTTTGGCTTTGAAGAGTGCAGACATGTCCCTGTCCAGAGAAGATGACAGTGCCAACTCCGGAGGTAAGGATGGGGTAAGGGGGTGTGGGGAGGTGGGTGCTCAGTGGGAGGGTGGGGATGGGGAGGAGGACTGCGGCAACGATGAGGGATCTTTTTTGTTTTTCTTTACAAGTAAAAAAGCAAAAGATGTTGGGGGATAGTTTTCTTTATTTACAGGAGAAAAAAAGAAAAAAAGCATAAATTTGGGCACACTGGGGTGGGCTCCCAGTGTGCCATATGAGTTGTTGGGGGGTAACATGATTCCAAAATGGGAATTGAGCACCCTGATGCCGGCATGTAAAAAAGGAAAAAAAAATTTGGATACACTGGGGGTGGGCTCCCTGTGTGCCATATGAGTTGGGGGGGTACATGGTACTGACACAGGGATTGGGCACCCTGATGTTGGCTGGGGAACATAAAAACATAAATTTGGGCACACTGGGGTGGGCTTCCAGTGTGCCACATGAGTTGGAGGGTACATCATGCCAACAAGGGGATTAGGCACCTCGATGTTGGCATGGGGAATGGAGGGAGCAGTGAGGACAGCAGCAGTGAGAGGGAGCAGGAGGGTTTTATTTGCTGGCCAGTGCTGGGAGGGAGTGGAGAGGAGAGGACAGGAGAAGTGGGAGGGTGCAGATGGAGTGCCATCCAAAAGATGGCAGTGGTGATGCAACTGCGCATGCACGGCACTCGTGCATGTGCAGTTGCAGTGACTGGCATTATGCCATTCATAAGATGGTGGTGCCAGTGGAACTGCTCATGCACGCGAGTCATACATGTTCAATTCTTGCCCCAGAATGCAAAAGTAACAGTTGAAATAGTGTGGCTGTTAATCCATGTGGCTGTTAATCCATAGCAGCCGATCATGGCGGAGTGTTTCAAGCTCTGTTGGACTTTCAGAAGGATACTTCCAAAAGTCTGTTTTAAAGCAAGACATGCCAAAACAGCAGTAGGCTCCGCCCACAGCTGTAAAAAATGAGAAAGTGGGAGAAGCAAGTATGTAGCAAAATGAGACAATGCAATGGGGCTAATTAAGACAGAGGATGTGAAAGGAAAATATGACTGCGATAGAAACTACAAAAAGAAAAAAAAAAGGATCAGGGATGGAAATGGCACAACCAAAACAAGGAACTGATGAATTATAACAAAATGTACCACTCAGCTGGAAATGCGTAGCTATGTAATGCTGTGTGTAAGTGAAGTGCCTGATACAAAAAAAAAGAGAAAATATATATTTTTTTTAATCAATGAACTGGAATTCTATGAAAAGGCAGAGAACTCCAATATCTTCACTAGAAGATAAACATATAAATCAGAAATACCGCAGTACACTGTATATCCGGGGAAAACACACATCATAGCAAACAGTTAATTAACCGGTCAGATAAATATACAAAACAACTAAGAGAGGTATTACTTTTCTTTATTTTGTTTCATTTTTGTATGCGCTTTGTGATATTTACTGTTTTGTACTGTTCCCACCTCCCCTACCTCGGAAGCTTCTGGTAATGAGGCGTTACCAGCTCAGAATGTCTTTCCTGGCAAAAAATAAACGTTTAGAAGGAAAACCACTCCTCATAAGAACCTGTGTCCCAACAGCCATGTAATCGTCTGTTCTGACCCTACCATGAACCTACTATTACACAAAAACATCATGCCAGTGGCTTCCATGCATTGCACCAAGACTCATATGAATAGCAAGCCATTCCAATGATCCTGCATCAGGGTATATGAAGTTTTGGGATAAAAGGTGAGGAACTGCCTGTACAGGGGAGGGATGCTAAGTTTTGCTTGTAGGAAATTTACCATGCAGTCACCCCAACAACTGGATATGATGTGGGCGTACAGAAATCTAAAGGAAAACAATAAGTAACTGTGCCATTTGAAAAGCTTGGGGGAGTGGATAGAAAGCATTTGATTTATTAAACAGATTAAACCAAAATAAAAAAAACTGGAAAGTAGTGTGTGTTGAAAGGTAAAAAGAAAATAAAAGTTTGGGAAAGAAAAAGGAGCAGAAATGAAGCTGGCACTAAACCATATCAGCACACATTTTTTGCTAGAAACTCAGATTAATAAATGGAGTGAAATAAGGTTGAGATACTCCGCTTTAAGTGTGAGGAATGAAGTTAATAAAAATAAAACAGAAAGTGGAACAGAAGAGAAGTAGCTATAAAATGAAAGGGGGGGCAAATATTGCTCTGCATCTCTGGTGGGTGCATAGGCAAAAATAACATAACATATACAATAGTAAAGAAAAATAAATAAAATACAGCTCACTGCAGAGTAGATTTTTAGTCATATACAGTATGAGCCAAAACAAGTTAAGCGATCAAGTGCCCTGCCTTACACAGATTAGCACTTTCCAACATAATACTACATGAAACAGGCATGGAAAATTAAGTCGCAGCTAGTGGCAAAAAAATTCTGATTGGACTTAAACACTTGAGCTGCAGAAAAAAAAAAACAGTAAGACTGCATCCATAACAGTATTGTAGACTATTATAAAATGGCAAGAAAAAAAATCTAGAAATCTCATTGGCCAAGAGATGTCAGCTGACCGTACATTAAATCTCTATAAATGAATAGTCATACTGGTCCTAAACCACATCACACAATGAGCAAATCAGTCCTTCAACAACCTGAACTATCTCCCATCAGTCCCCCTACAACCAGAGCTGATCTTCCATCACAAACATGGCTGTTACCTTTACACTGTAAAAACCTTCAGCTGGGCACTAAAAACAAAACTACCTTAAATAAAAAATAAAACAAATGAATTCAATGTTTTCAATCATCACTCTCCTTATACACAAAACAAATTAGAAACACTAATTGTTAATAGTTTTCATTGCAATTGTTTCCTTGCTGACAGTGAAAAATCCCCCTTCTGTCTTTACCATGCTCGCCAGTGGAAGCTCTTCTGCTTGCCCTGACAGTGAGACGATGAGTCTGTGGCTGTAGAAGAGGCTTTTATAGTATATGGTTAGGGCTTATTGTGGATAAAAAACGATGGTTTTAAAAAAGCTGTTGTAGGACAGTTCAAAGGTCAAGAAAAGTTGTTGTAGTATCGGTCTGACGTCACAACGATACTACAACTTTTCCCCCTTGAGCTGTTACCTGATTGGCTAAAGCAGCTCAGTGTTCAAAAAATAAACGGGGTAAAATGGCGGCACCGCTTAGTGAGTGGAGGGGCAAGTGTTTCACTAAGATAGTTTGGACACAAACTACCATTGTCGGCTCTGTGTGTCCAAACTATCAGTTTGGCATTTTTCTTTTTCTTTTTTTAAATAACCGGCGTTTTCCAATATCGGGTGGTGAGTGGAACCGTAGCGAGGACCGGAGGCAGAGCGGGACTGCAGTGACAACATAGAGCAAGCGAGTGTGTGAACACAAGGTATGAAACCTTGTATTTAAATTAAACTGTCGACATTTCTGGGAACCATATACTATATAAAATAGTATATGGGTGACCAGACACAAGGCTTTGTTTCCATCTCGGGATGTGATGATGTCAAACGGACCTCTCAAGCTTCGATCTCGAGGTCTGTATGACATCATCACATTCCCTTGATGGAAACATAGCCTTGTTGTGTATGGTCACCCATACACTATTCTATATGTTATGTGTCTGCATGTGTACAGTATGTTAGGAGAGGACCATTGCACCAGTGGAACAAAGCATTTTGAATCCCTGTGTTCCATGGTAAACATTCCACAATAAAATTCCATATCTTGCATGTGGGAAAAAACAAGAAGAAGAAAGTAGGCAATAATACTTTATTGTCCCCAGATCATCCCCCCCCCCCCAGAAATTCACACCACACACTTTTACTTGGGTGCTCAGTTGGCAGCTATGTTTATTAAAACTTTCTGTTTATCACATATTAACATCATTCCATTTCAATCTCGATAAACATCAAGTAAATCATCATTTATTTCCAGATGTTGGTAATTACACATTTCATTTGTTTGGCCCAGGTGTATACCTGGGTCCACACATTCTGTTCATACCACTTCATAAAACCATAAGCAATGACCCGGATGTACATCCCAGGCCCACCCTCTTTTGCTTGCATCTGTTCAAGCCCATGTGTAGACATGGACCCTTGTCTTCAACAGGGGCCTCCAGGTGTACCCCCAGACCCCAGCCCATCCCAGCCCTGGTGTAAAAACCAGGCTGGGATCCTCCTTCCCCATCCCCTCTTTTTCTCTTTATTTCCCTGATCCCTGCTGTCTACCTTCAATGGGTCCTTCCTCAATCCCTGCCATCCACCTTTGGCAGGTCCTTATGGGTCATCCTTGCTGACCCCCTTTCTTTCCCACTTGTTTCCTTCCCCTGCCTTGATCAGCATGGGTGGGTGGGTGAAAACACCACCATCCAGCACAGAAAGAGCACCTTTCCTATTAGGTGCCCTCTGATATAACCTGTTTTTCTCTAGTTCTCCCCCCTCCCCCGCCTTGGCAGCCAATCTCTCCTTTCTTTATTTGACACCCTTCCCTTTTCCTTGTCAGTTATTCCCCTGGCCTCTCCCTCTTCTCCCCCCCTCCAGGGCTAGCCGATGCACACTGCCTTCTGGGATGATCTGCTAGGGACAAATAGACTTGCCTCCTTAGTCAGGCAAGCCCCCTTATCAAAGAGAAATGGTGGCAAAACACAGTTATATAGGCAGAGTCAGACCCAAACTACTCAGACACATTCCTGAAGTTTTTAAAACATCTACATTTGAATCTGACCCTGAATGTTATGTTATAGACCAGTAAGTTTAATTGATAGCACAGCTAAAATATTTACAAGAATACTTAATAATAGAATAACAGTCTGGGTAAATAACAAGGGTGTATTAGATGAGGCCCAGGCTGGATTTAAGGCCAGCTATGCAATAGTAGATCAATGTTTTACTTTGGCACATCTGGTTTATAAGTATAAAACAGTCAAGACAAATTGTACTGTACCTTTACAGATTTAAAGCCTGCATTTGACAGAGTTAATAGAGGAATGTTACGGGAAAGGCTAGGGGCAAAAAGGGATGGAACACTCATTATTGGATATGATCAAAGTACTGTATGAAAAATAATTATACAAGCATTAGATATAACAATAGAGGGGATTTCAGTAACTGGTTTGAATCCAGTATTGGAGTCAAACAGGGATGCATGCTATCACAAATATTATTAAATATTTTTTTTGACACTGTGCTCAGAGCTTTATATTATTCTGAATTTTGCATGCCAAAGTTAGGTGATAGGCCATGCCCATACTTGTCATATGCAGATGATGTTGCCCTGTTATCGACCAGTTTTCTGGGTATGAAGAGATTGTTGAAGTTTCAGTCTGAATGTGATCAGGCAGATTTACAGGTGAACTATATAAAACTAAAGTATTAGTATTTGGGGGAATAACAAAAAAAATACAAATACATAATAAATAAGAATAAATTAGAGGTGGTAAGGGAGTTTTGTTATTTGGGTATAATTTTTTCTCAGGAAGGAACATGGAGAAAACACATAAATGGAAAATAAGACTAAAAAGTTCTTTCCAATAATGAACTCATTTTCATATAGATATGGGGGCAAATCAGTACAGGGAATTACAAAAGTTATAAATGCCAAGAATAGAAGTCAACTACTATATGGGGCAGAGATAAGGGGTATTCAGGCTAAGATGAACATTGAGCCATGTTTAAATAAATTCTATAAAAGACTACTAGGGCTCCTAGGGAGTGCACTATTAGCCTTTGTCAGGGCAGAATTAGGGCAGGTACCCACTGAGTGCCAAACTGCCCAAAGAGTAATAACTTACTGCCTTAAAGTATTTAATATAAGTTAACATAGGCTACCAAGGATTTTCTTAGAGGAAACCATAACTTATATGAACCAGAATATCTTGTTTCCAAGTACTTATATAGTGGAAAGAATCATTAATCCCCATGGGTTATTGTCATGCATAGCAGATAGTCTTAGATACCCCATGGAACAAATAACAGAAATAAAAAACAGAATAAGAGATGTTTATGTCCAGAAAGATCTGGAACTATGCAAACAATAGAAGATATGTAACTGGTTAAAGAAAAATAGAGACCACAAAATGGAATGATATCTGCAGCTTTTAACTAACCCTAGTCTTAGGCAATTATTCACATGATTTAGATTTGTATATTTTGAGTCAGTGGAAATTGAATCAATACAATAAACAGTGGAAACAGATTTGTTGTAATTGTGGACTTGGTCAATATGATTTAGTCCATTTAGTTATTCTTTGCCCTCCACACAATATGTACAAAAAAAAATAGATGGGGAATATATTGGGTTCCCTGGAATATGAACCAAATCATTCAATTACGTGTTTATTAAAAGTAGGAACAGAGAGCATATTGGTCCCTGGGGCCTCCCGTCTTAAAATAATAGAAAGCAAAAAAACTACACCTACATGAGGACGATGGATAGAATTGTAAATACCATTAAGGTCTCTTTTGGGTTTGAATTCTGTAATTCTTGCTCTTCCTTTCCCTCTATGTAATCTGTATGCATTAATGAAGCTCTATTACTATTCATTTTTATCTTTGAATAGAATTGAATAATTCAATAATTGAATTGAATGTAAGGGACATAGATGCACTGTATCATGATATGGATGGATATTTATCTTTTTAAATCTATTTTGTATGTAACAAATCAAAAGAAAAATAACACTTTAGTACCTGGTTTTACATGTGTATTGTCATGACTTATTGTAAGTCAAACAATAAACTTTTTGTTTGATTGATACACTTCAATCATATCTGAGTATTTTCAGATGAAATCTATCACCACCCCACATCCACCGCCACCAAGAAAGGAAACCTGACTGGTTTAAAGTTTTGAACACATTTCCATTAAGAGACCGTACTTGCACTAATTTGAAATGCAAGGTAACATGTTTTTTCTTACCAACATTTTACCTCAATCCTATAAATAAGAGAATGTTGCCTTTAAAGAAATTATATTACAACAGTGTAATGAAAATAAAGTTTTAAACACTGCTTATTTTTACAAATTTACAGATGTTGCAGTGCATTCATATGAGAATTTATATGTTACAGAGGACATATATATTTTCAACTAACACTATTAATAAATACTTTTACTGCAAAGTACTAGTCGCATTTGGGTGGAGGCCATGCCAGGAATGACAGCGGAAAGGGTGGGACAGTCTGTTCTGAAATATGCTAGAAGGGGTAGGGACAAGCCTCATTTAATTATACATCTTGGGACAAATGACCTGGCTGACAAGACAGTAGATATAGTACAGAGGAGGTTTGAGGAACTAGCACAATTATGTGAGGGGGCAGAAAGATCAGTAACTTTTTCCGAGATACTTCCGGTGCCAAAGGCAAGCACAACAAGAAAGCTGAGAATAGAGAATTTAACGGATGGCTAAGAACCTGGTGTTGTGCTAAAGGGTATGGGCTTTTGGGGGTGGGAGGACCTGGGAGGACAGTAGTCTCATGCCAAGAACAGACTACACTTGAGTGAGGAGGGAAAGAAAGTGTTGAAACAAATGATGGAAGAGTATATAGAGGAAGTTGGGAATTTAAACTAGGAGTGGGGGGTGGCAGTTGGGGAAGAGATATGCAGAGACCACAGGTTGGGAAATCATATGTGCTTACCCCCCATAACAGTGACAAAGGACAAATGGCAAGTACTATTGGTGATGCTAGGAAAGGAGGGCAGGATGGGAAGGGAGGAAAAGGGTGGAAGGTGGTTATCCTTAATGCTAGGAGCCTTGGGAGGAAAACTGCAGAGTTACAGGTTCTCATGGCAGAGGGAGAGGTGGACATTGCAGCCATCACGGAAACATGGGCCACCCAATATTATGACTGGGACCTGTCTGTACCAGGGTACAGGTTATTTTGTAGGGACAGGGTGATTGGAAAAGGAGGGGGGTGGCACTATATGTGAAGGAAGGACTGAAGTGTGTAAGGGAGGAAGGGGAGGAGGGTAGTACGGAGTCACTTTGGGTGCAAATCCAGGATTCCAAGAATAAGATTCTTAGAATGGGAGTGGTGTACAGGCCACCATCTCAGACGGAGGAGTTAGACAGGGAACTAGCGGAACAGATCAGGAGGACCTGTGAGAAGGGTAGTGTGGTGATTGTGGGGGACTTCAACATGCCAGGAGTGGACTGTAGCACCCCAACAACCAGGAACAGAAGGGAGCAGGCACTGCTGGATGCCTTCCAGGACAGCTTCCTGCTGCAAATGGTCAGTGATCCAACCAGGTTAGGGAATACCCTTGACCTTGTGCTGGCAAATGGGGACTTTGTGAGAGAACTTACAGTGGAGGAACTGCTGTCAGGGAGTGACCACCACTCAGTATGGCTCACATTGGATATGGGCAAGGAAGGAATGGAATCTGGCAACAAGAGTGCTGGACTTCAGGAGGGCCGACTTTGGGAGGATAGGGAAGTGGTAAAGGGTACCTGGCCAGAATTCAATCTAGTATGGATACTAATCAGAGGTGGGAGCTCATAAGCTGGGGATAGTGGAGGCAACAAAACCTGCTGCAAAGCCCAGAGCAAGAAGGCTAGGGCCAAGAAACCGAGCTGGTTGAGTAAGGAGGTCATGGAAAAGGTAAGGAGGAAAAGAGCTGCCTTTAGGAAGTACAAGAAAACAGGGAGGGGGGAGGACAGAGAGGAGTACTTGACAGAATCGAAGGAGGTGACAAGGGCAGTAAGGGGAGCCAAAGCATCTACGGAACTCAGGCTGGCACAAGGCATTAAGAAGGGGGAGAAGGACTTCTTTAAGCACATCAGGGAGAAAAGGAGCTGTAAGGACCACATAGTAAGGATTAGGAAGGAGGGGGGTTGGGTGGAAGCAGGGTACGATAAGGTGGAAGCACTAAATGAGTACTTCTGCTCAGTATTTACTAAAGAGAAGAGGGGGTGACACCCAAGGTGGGAGAAATGGCAGAAGGGGGGAAGTGGTGACAGATGGGGAAATCATGGAGGGCAGAGTTTGAGAGGGTTTGAAGGCACTAAGGGTGGACAAGGCGCCAGGCCCAGATGGCATCCACCCCAGGGTACTGAAGGAGCTGGCAGAGGTCCTTGCAGGACCTTTGACAGACCTATTTAATGCCTCACTATATTCGGGGTGTGTACCTTAGGACTGGAGGATGGCTCATGTGGTGCCCCTCCACAAGAGTGGCCCCAAGGATGAACCGGGAAACTACAGACCAGTGAGCCTCACATCCATCGTGGGTAAGCTAATGGAGACTATCCTGAAGGAGAGGCTGGTGGCCTCCTAGAGGCCAAAGGACTACAGGACAGCAGACAGCATGGTTTCATCGTGGCAGATCCTGCCAAACCAACCTGGTCGAGTTCTATGACTGGGTAACTAGGCAACTGGACAGGGGCCATGCAGTGGATGTCCTGTATCTGGACTTCAGTAAGGCATTCAATCGGTGCCACATGGAAGGCTGGGAAGGAAGTTAGTAGGCACAGGGCGGGTGCAAAGCTGGTGAGATGGGTAGGAAACTGGCTGCAGGGAGGCAACAGAGGGTGGTGGTGGGTGGGAGCTCTCATACCCAAGGTCAGTGATTGAGCGGTGTCCCACAGGGCTCAGTGTTGGGACCAGTGTTGTTTGGGATATTCATTGCAGACATATCATGGGACATCAAGACAAGATCAGTCTGTTTGCTGATGATACTAAGGTTGGCACGGTGGTGGATGACCTAGGGGATGGCAGGGTTGCAGGATGATCTGGCAAAGCTTGAAACCTGGTCAGACACCTGGCAACTGGGGTTTAATGCCAAAAGTGCAAGGTGCTGCATTTTGGGATGAAGAACCCAAGGAGGAGTTACCAGCTAGGGGAGTGCAGCTAGCCCAGACAGAGGAGGAGAAGGATCTGGGTGTGCTCATTACAGGGTCAATGAACAATCTGGCACAATGAGGGAAGGCAGCTGCAAGGCCAACAAAATGCTGGGTTGTATTGCAGGGGTATATCCTCGAGGAGGAGGAGGTGATTCTGCCACTGTATAGGTCATTAGTTAGACCACACCTGGAGTACTGCATGCAGTACTGGCGCCTGTATCTGAAGAGGGACATTAAGTTACTGGAGGGGGTGCAGCGCAGGGTGACAAAGATGATCAAGGGGCTGGGGGACTTATCATACGAGAGGAGGTTGAAGGAGTTGAACATGTACTCACTGGAGGAGAGGAGAGACAGGGGTGACATGATTGAAACCTTTAAATACATGAAAGGAATAAACAAGATGGGTACAAAGGGGCTGTTCAAAGTAAGGAAGGGGAGGGCCACCAGGGGCCATGATATGAGACTGGAGAGAGGAAAGTTCAGGAGGGAGATGAGGAGACACTTTTTTACAGAGAGGGTGGTGGCTGGGTGGAATGCATTACCTGCAGAAGTGGTATGCAGTAGAACAGTGGACTGCTTCAAACGAGGATGGGACAGGACAAGGGGGAGGGTTAATGAAGAGGAAGGGTGGGACGGAGGAGCAGCTGCAGAATAAGGGATGCTAGCTGCACATTCGAGCAGACTTGATAGACCTCTAGGCCTTTATCTGCTGGCAAATTTCATATGTTCGTATGTTCATAGTCTATTGCTGAAATATGTTATTTCTGCATTAATAGGGACTACTTGTTCAATTTTTTAAACAATTTTGTAGTTAATGTATTGTACACTATTTTGAAAATAGTAAAGAAGTTTTAACCCCTATCAGAGTGACTCAAACTAATTCTTTTATGATGGTGGCCCATTTTATAAGTGTGATAAGTCACTCCAGGGTGTGCATTTAAAGGATTTTAATGCACTTCCCAGGGGTGTAAGGACTTTTGGCCTAGCAGTTTCCTTCTGTTACAATATCAACTGATTGCCAGTTGTTTGATATCCCCCCCAAAAAATAATAAAGTAAGGGCATTTTACACACAATCCTAACAGAACAACTATTTAATAAAACTAAATTCTTCATTTTGCTGGTCATACTTTTAACCCGTATCTGTCTATTATATCTAAGTGCATATTCACCAGCCATATAAATGGGAGGTCACATGGGTCAAGTGGAGCTAGTATGTTCTTATCAGATTATTGTTTTATCAAATTATGTTGCGTTTTTTCCATTGCATATTTTTTTTTTTTTTTTTTTTATTTTATTACTTACTATATAGAAAATAAAGGATGCGGCAGTGCATGTTATGAGATTTTAAACACACCCGAGGTGAGGGATGCTACATAAACCCCGAGTGCAAAGCCCGAGGAGTTTCTGAGAACCATCCCACACTGAGGGTGTGTTTAAAATAGAGTTTTATACACTGCCTCATCTTTTATTTTATATAACTGCTGGCGGGCACTTTTATGCTACAGCAGTTATATAAAATAAAAAAAGAGATCTTTGGTTTCACTTACCACCAAGAGATGGTTACAGCAGGTGTCCAGCATTAGTAAAGGAAGAGAGCAGCTGAAGCCTGTGCACAGTCAGGAAAACCCGGTGCATGTTTGCCGTAATAACCAGCCGGTTATTATGGCAAATATCAACCTGGGTTTTCTGATGGAAAAAGCACCCACCAGTTATTATATAGAGAATAATGGATGGGGAAGGGGTTGATATGAGAATTTAATGCACTCCCGAGTTGTGGGATGCTGCATAAACCCTGAGGGCGAAGCCCGAGGGGTTTATCAAAGCATCCCACAACGAGGGTGTGCATTAAATTCTCATATGAAGCACCTTCCCCATCTTTTATTTTTTATAATAACAGACCAGCAATTTTTCTCCAGCAGTTGGTGAGATTGTTTGGCCCCGCCCACATACAGAATGTTGGCCAATGAGGCATCAGCATAGTTTGACTGGCATGGCTCATGAATGTCATAACAACCAGCCGGTTGTTATGGAAAATATCAACCTGGTCAGTACATTGAGAGAAATTGCTGACCAGTTATTATAATATAGTACCAAATATCAGTTCATATTATTGTCATCTGATCCCCCCCTTCCCAGAAATAAAACTCACTCCACTACTGCTAGTTTGGATGCTTGTTGGCAAACAATTTATTTAGGCACTATTTACTATTTACATTCAAATTCTCTCTCAAAGAAGTTATTACACATTAAGCAGTATATTACAGGTATCCATTCTTCTGGAACTTCTTCCTTCCTGGCCACCTTCTTCTTGCATGCTTCACCTTCGGGGTCCAGACACTCAGATCCGACCCCCACTTCATCACTGGTACCAGGCACTGTCCTGCCCAGATCTCCACCCCTTAAGTCCGGACATTATGATCCGACCCCTAATGCCTACTCCTTCCCCCACCTCCTTTTATCCCATGCCTGGGTGCCACATTGCCCCCAGCATGTGCTGGCCTGCCCTCCTCCCCTCCCCCATCTGGCTGCCCCCCCTTTCCCCTCACTCTGATTCCTCCTCTCCCCTTTTCCACTGCCCCATCTCCCGCTGGTAATGGAAAATGGGGGCTAATATCTAGGTCCCTTACTATCGACCCCGCCCCCCACCAGGTCTATCATGTGCCTCAGAAAAAGGCACATGCCAAATTCAAACAAGTGCACCCTGTCCTACCGGTACACCTCCGCCATCTCTAAAGATATGTCCCTGTGCTGTATATGCACCCACCATCTCAATTACTACCCTAGCCACCTTTCTGTTAAGCCTTTTTCTTCCCTTCTCCACTGCTTTAACATCCATTGCCCCCCTTCATACTCTGCGAGAAGTGATCTCGGACCAGCCGATGACCACTCCCAGCCACCACCCTTTTACTTTCTCCAAGTCTGCTGCTATGTCCTGTGCTAACACCCACCATAGTGTGGTGCCCAGGTCATTCCCTCCTAGGTGGATGATGAGCAGGTTCGACCTGCTCCACTGGATCCAAAGCTCCTCCAAGAGTGGCAGCAACTGCACCCACCTCATACCCCTCAATCCTTTCCATTGTACCCTCATGTGCTGCATATCCATCCGCAGCTGCGTCCCACCATTCCTTGATGCTGCAAACCTCTCAGCCCAGTAGATAAATGAGTGCCCCACCAACCAGACTTGTCATTTTCCTCCTGCAGGAAAAGAAAAAAAACACCAGGGCGAGAAACAGACATGCCATTATCTTACATATTTCTCATAGCAGTTGGACCTCCATCTTACCACCCACTTCACCTCTGCTTCTGACCCACCCAGTGCTCCTGCCTCTGAGGCTGCCCCTATGCGGAAAGGGTGAAGGGTGAAATCTTTGGGGTCCTCCCCGATGGAGGCGAGAGCCTTCTTCAGGACATCCCTGACCTGAAAACCCATCACCAGGCTCCCATCCCCGTGGCGGAACCACATCCCCCCCCCGCATCCCGCTTCTTCCTATACTCTTGCAGTCCCTCCACCGCACATACCTTGCCTGGCCAAGACCATGGTTTCTCCCCTGACCCCCGGTCTGTCTTTGACCATGCCAAGAGAATGACCACCCTGTCCTGGCCCACTTCAATGTCTCCTGCCTGTAGCCCTCATCTTATCCCTGACTTCCTTGGGCCTACTAGCTCCCCCACTCTGAAAGCTCCCCTTGCCATGACTGTGAAGAATGCCCTAAATATGTACTCTTCCTTCACTGTGGTGCACACATGCTGTAAGGAGCCCATCAACCTCTGCAGGAGCTGCCCCTCCAATTGGTCTCCTTCTATCCTTTCTTGTCCCTTCCCCCCCCCTTTGCCAACCCATGACCATCTGCTTCACGCTTCTCACAGCCACAACATCTGGCCAGCCCCAGTCCTTACATGCCCAGCTGATGCCTACCAGCTGAACTCCCAGTGTGGTATGGGCCAAACCTTCTTCCCACTTCTCTACCATGTATTGCTGTACCTGCTCCACTGACACCTGCCCCTCCGTATCCCATCCTGCCCTAACCCAGAAATCCTGAAATGGATCCACGCTCCCTCATATGCCCTCAGCGTGTTAGGCACCTAGGATCTCCAGTACAACCATCTGGTCTTTTCCCTCCAGTCTCCCATAGAAGGTCCAGTATCCTGGTTTGGTGTATCGCTGCATATGGCGCCAACTCCCAAAACCTGTCCTACTGTAAACGGAAAAGACCGTCAGCCACATCATTCTGAATCCCCGCAATATGCTACACTTTACATGACACGTTTAACTGTAGACCCAGTAGGACCAAATGGCGCATAACCCCTCCCACCGAGTCGGTAATGCTCCTTGTCTGTTTATTATTTCTACTGCCCCCTTATTATTGCACTAAAAGAGTATCTGTTTTCCTCTCATCCTGTCCCCCTACATTACCAAAGCCACCAGGATGGGGAAAATTTCCAGGAAAGTAATGTCCTTCAGTATGCCTGCTTCCTTCCAAGTGCCCGGCCATGCTTTGGAGATCCAGTCCCCTTGGAAGTAGGCCCCCATCTCCAATGCCCCAATGCATCCGTATACAGCTCCAGCTCCGTATTGTATTCCCAGTTGTCTTGCCAGAATGTAAACCTCGTTATATCCTTCCAGGAACTCCTCCCACACCCCTAAATCCTCCCTTACCCCTTTGTAATATCCACCCAGTGGTGAGGCATCCTTGCCTTCCCCATAGCCCTTGCTAGCCTCCTGGTAAAAGCTCTTCCCGGGCTGATGGCTTTACAAGCAAAATTGAGCTGTTCCAGTAGCTGCTGTTTTAATACCAGTGGCACCCTCCTCCTCCCTTTTACCTGAAATAGTAAACCCCCTCAGACAGGCCACCTTGTCCCTGGGCAAGTGAAAGCATTCACGTGCTGTGTCCACTTCATCTTCTTAAAATCCTCCAGTATCCCCTCAGTCTCCCTCCTATAAGTAGGAAATTGTCCAAGTAGTGCACCACCCTCCTGTACCATACCTCCAACTAAATACCCATTGCACCCATGAACTGAAGATCTCAAACATGGAACAAGCCACCAAGCAGCCCATTGGCATGGCTTTGTTTAAGTATAGCCTGCCCTCAAATTGAAAACCTAATAAATCCCAGTCCTCCGGTCTCACCGGTAGCAGCCTGAAGGCAGATTCAGTATCCATCTTTGCTAGCCATGCCCGCTGTACTGTCCTTATCAACACCACCACCTGGTCCAGGGATGCATATGAGACTGCCCACAGGTCATCTGGAATCCTCTCATTCACCAGTGCCCCTTCTGGATAGGAAAGGTGGTGTGTGAGTGAAACTCACCCTCCTTCTTCTTTGGTACCACCCTCGGGGAGACACCCTGAAATGTGGGCATGGGGGTTCAGGAAAAGGTCCCTTCACCCGCCCTGCTACCAGCTCTTTGTGAATTTTTGCCTGGACTATATTCTCCTTCCCCTATACTGACCCCAAATTCTTCGCCCTTATTTCCCTGCGCTCCCCCTCAGAACCCGATCAGAAACCCATTTTGAAATCTGTCCACAGAAGTCCACCTTTGTTGTGCCTGGGTACTCCTGCATCCACGCTTCTACTACACTCCTCCTTATGGGGGTGCTCATGAAGGCAAAGCCCCAGCACCGGATTTCGCACCACCCACTTGTTCTATCTGTAAATGGAAATGTACCCCTTCTGTTGTGTCCCACTCTGCCCCTGCCAGGTCCCCCTCCCCTGCCTCCCAGAAAGGACTGATCCAGGTATTGCACCCCTTGCTGCCCCTCTCCACCTCTTACCAGCAGTTCGCCACTCTGTGTGGACCTGTGCAATGCAAGCACACATGTCAAAACATACAGTTTACCCACGTGCACAATGCCTTGTTGAAACCCCAGCATGTCTTCACTGCTGTGGAGGTGGGGCTTTCCTTACTGAACTCCCCCCACCCTGGGTCCACTCCCTGGGCCTGACAGAGTTCTCACCCATAGCTCTGAGTGTACAGGCCCACCTCAGGTCATCCTTTGCTGGCATTCACTTCCTAAACGCCTCATAATTCAACCACCCATATCCCAGTTTGGCCTTATATGAATCTCTGATTATCGCCATGTAGGTTAATAGGGGGATTGCCAACTCCAATTGCTTCTCCAGGACCAGTGCACTGTAAATAAGGAAACCTGCCTGCCATGTGTCTGTGTTCTTTCCTTTGTATTTAGCCTCTTCTGCCTTGTGCCCCAGCACCGCTAGCACCACTGCCATCTCAGATTTTCCTACCGACTCTTTCTGCTCATACTTTTTGACTGTGTCCTCATCCACCAGACCAAAAATATCCACATATTCACTTTTCCAAATTTCTTCTTTTAATGAAGATGGCACATGATCACCCAGAGTGAAACCTGGGGGTTCGTCGTACAACTTCTTCTTTGCTGGGGGGGGGGTCCTCTGCGGCCCTCCTCCCTCCTTATTGCCACCCTTAATCACCTGTATTGCCAGCTCCATCTTCTCTATCTCTTTCCCCCCCATGTCACCTATCAGCCCTTCCAAATATTCCTTCAGATCACCTTCACTCGTGACATCCACATTGCTCTTACCCCCATTCTGGCCTGGCCCTGAGGGCTCCGGTGCATGCTCCGGTGGCGGGGCTAGAGAAAGGACATTCCCAGCTCCCTGTGGCCTCTTTTCTCCCTCTGTCCCCCATGCCCATTTGTGTGTCTGTCTCTCTTTCTCTCCGTCTCTCTCTCTCTCTCTCTCTCTCTCTCTCTCCCCTTCCTGGAAGACTCTTCCTCCTCTTCTTTTCGCTTGGCTGCCTCCACCGGCTCCATCATTTTTTTTTTCATCAGTCTGGATGCCTCCTCCATCATCTTGGTGCTGGATAATTGGTGCCTTCTTCACTGCCATTGTCCCTCTGCTGCAATACTATATTGGGGGACACACCATGAGTGGAAACATTCCAGCCCCCTTTCACCCCCTCCAACACTTCGCCTGTCTCCTGGCACATCTCTCTTGTTGTGAACCCTCCAAGCACCACTCTGCTAGGGTGCCCCTCACCCCCATCCACCTGCCAGGATACCCGGAGGAATGGCTGCTCCCTGCTAAGCTCCCCCTACTACCATTGACCATGCAGGTCGGCATCAACATGTTACCCATGTAGCCCCCCTCCTTCCTTTTCACCCACCCCCAACAATACGAGAACTTCTGAGACACCCATGGGCTGCACCCTCATCACCCCTGCATATTGTCACAAACCCTTAACTTCTGGGCAGCCCCCACCCCCACTGACCTGTGTAGCCCTGTGCCAAAACTGAAACCTTCAAATGATGATCTCACACTAAAGGAAACTTCATCCGTTAAGGAACTTATCCACTGACACCGATATGATCATGAAACCTGCCAATAAGAGGAGGGATATTGTTGCACTTGGCAAATCGTGGTAGAAAAACTGCACCTTTGTTCGATGACATAGAAAATCAGATTTTGCTACCATTGACTGAGGACTGCACTTAAAACACAAAATTGCCTCAACTTTTAACAGAAGGAGGCCTGGAGGGAGGAATAGCCCCTCCATCCAGGCTCCCCAACTGTCCGAGCCTTCCGTGGTGCCTGCCTGAAGTCAACCAGTCCCATGTGCTCAGTTTCCCCGGCCCGCCATGGCCTGTTCATCCCACACCCCCAACTCCAGCCTCACCTTAGCCCCCACCCTGCTTCCTCATTTGCTACTTTCCTCCCTTTGAAAACATATCTTCACCGGCTTACATGGTACACCATAGTAGAATTCTGGCATGGTTTTATCTTAGATTCCCTCTGTCCCCCTTCCCTCTAACACTGCTGCACATGCAGCAAATCCCTTCCCCGAGCTCATCCTTCTGACTTCCTAGGCTCACCCACTCTGCCAAGCCCACCAGCCTCCTGCTGACCATGAGGCCAGCTCTACAGATAGCTTCCCAAGCAAGCATCAACAATCCATGCTCTCCTTATTCACTTCTTGCTCTGTTCCACTTTAAATCTATTTATATTTTTTATTTTTCTTGTGCCCTGCCTTTGTGCCTGCACTGCCAAAACCTCACCGGAGCTCCCACTTGCCTTACCCTCCTCATGCCTTTCCGGTCCTCCTTGCTGGTAGGCCTCTGCCCCACCAGTCCAAAAGTCCCCATCACCTGCCCACAATGCGTCACCCCTCATGGCCCAATGCTCTAGTGGAAAGACCTGCTTCCAACTCCCTGGCTTACTACCACACTTCAACACTCCTCATGGTAGAAATAACCCCTCTCCAGGCCTTGCCTCCTACCATACCCCCTTAAGCCCACACACCACTCCGCCTGGCCACCACGCTGTGTCTACTGACTTAGCCCCCCTTGATTGCATATGTGGGCCATGCTCCGGTGGCCTGCCCTGCCCCTCTGTGAGCCAAAATTGATCCTCGTGATTCAAAAAACACATGACTGGGACTTGCAGGCTTGCCTCCGTGCCTGCAAACAACACCGATGCACCTTGGGTGCTTCCCTTCCCCAGCAAGCCACAACAAAACACCACACTGACTAGGCCCTATGCTGAGGCGGCTCCACATGGCCCACGGCCCTGGCCGCTCAGCACAAAAAATGTCCTCCAGTACAAACTCTTGCCTGATGCTTGAACTCAAACCTACCTCACAGCACCACCACTCTTGCACGGATCAATGCTACAATCCTTGCACCCTACCAATGTGCTAAAATCAGTACCCCACTCCCAAGCAGAGATTTCTACCCACAAAAAACACTGCGGCCATATCATCAGGAACTCGCCACTACACCTCTATTAACTCACCGCTACACCTTCTATTAACTCACCGCTACATCTCTAAGACAGCATAAACTTGCCGAAATAAACACTACTTGTGGTTCCATGTGGCCTGAACGCCTCAGGGAAACCCGCCAGTAGTGCCTTACCTTGTTTGTCACATGATGTGCTGAAAATCCTACCAGGTAAAATTTCCAGCAGAAGAGGGCTGCTGGAGGGTTACCAAAACCTTTATACCCCCCCCAAGTCCCACCCCCAGGCCAGGCCACCATAAGCCACTCCTCTGGCCAATAGGCTGCTCTCCTACCACCAGTGAGTCATCTGAGTAATCTCACCATCATACTTCCCCTTTGGTGACCTCATCTCCCACTTCCCCCCTCCCTCCCTCCTCCCCCTATCCTTCCTCTTTCCTTGGGGGGGGCATCTGACAATTGTGGCAGCCTGTTATTGGCAACCTTATTTATTATAAAAACAACCAAACTTAGTTGGCCCTGTGGAGCCCGAGCTGTGCAGCAGCAGATTTGTCTAGCTCGTCATCAAACCCAGACTAATTGTTAATTTGGTATTTTTGAGCTGCAGAACCAACTTTTAAGTACCAGAATCTGAATGGGTATTCCTGATTTAGGTACAATGGGCAATCCCAAGAAGGAAAAGTTAGAGTGCATCGGAGAGAATTAAGGGAATCGTTGGGGCCTCGCTACCGTCTTCTAATCAGCAGGCTGAAGCAGACACTGAATCTATGGAGACCATGGCGTCCCTGGGACATAAGCTCCAGAACTTAATTGCCTCTGTTTCCATCTTAAATCATAAGGTGGATGATTTTAATGATCGAGTTCTGGTGATCAAGAACGCAGTTGGACTTAAAAGTGAACTAAGGAACATCAGAAAGCAAACGGATATCAATACCACTACCAACGCGTTAATGGTAAAGGAAAATCAGCACCTCCGTGCCAGGCTGGAGGCCTTGGAAAATCAGGTGCGTGCGGGTAACATCTGGATTATCAGTCTCCCCGAAGGGAGTGAGGGAGGTCACCCAACTATGTACATTAATAAGTTGATAACTGAAAAGTTGCTACTGGAAGGTGATGACATATCTTGGAATATCCAGAAAGTTTATCATATCACCCCCAGAGGTCAGCCCCAAAATTCTGAGGAGCCCAGAATGTTTATGGTAGTGATGGCAGGGGTTGATACCAGTGATCGCATTCTTAGATGCACTCAGAGGGTTGGTTCGGTCATGCAAGATGACACCCTGGTGTATTTTCCTTTTTCCTAATACAGACCCTCAGGCTGCAGTGCCAGGCAGATGACCAAGTCAGAACCACGCTCCCTTTCATGCATCAGCCACATGAATCTGCTGTGTACTCAAAGAGATGTAATTCCTTACACCTAGAGCAGCAACATATTTCTCACAGATCAGCAACCTAATTCCATTGCTCCAGTCAATGGGAGGTCAATGAGGTCAAGGGGAACCTGTGTCCTCTTAATGAAAATGTTATTTTTTTCCCCCGGAAAAACACCAGTGCAGGTATTACTGTTACTGTCACTATTTTGCACCTGGCTTCAAGTTTCTACACTTCTCATTTAAGATAACCCCTTACAACATTGTCGCATTATTATGCTTACAATGGTCAACACTATGTAACTTAAACTGCACCAGCTATATTGTTACTTTAGCAATAGAACACAGTTCACTGTAAAAGGAACATTTTAATACTATATCTTACAATATTGTTCAGAAAAGTACCACAATATATACCCTTATAAAGGTATAGAACTTAAACAAGGTACTGTCACACAATTACTCACTACCTGAAGAAATGTGAATTGCTTGTAAACAGACTGTCTGACAAAGAAATGAACATTCCATATATGTACTGAAGGAATCAAAGCTCCACTTGGGACCTCTATGCAGAATGACATCTCTGACTGCACACTAGAGTTTTAGATAACTTTATTATAGTTCCTTTAAAAAAAACCAAAAAAAAACAACCCACACAATAATGACAGCACAGTCAGCACGCCTGTGTGAATTTCTCTATCCACCCCCAATCTCTCTCTCTCTATATCTCACAATATTCACCAAGAATGTCAGGAGTGGAAATAAAAATAGTATTTATAGTGCAGAATTGTGCCACTCCAAATGCATTGATCTAACTGAAAGGCACAGTTACATATCTATTACCGGTACATATCTTGAAGAGATTTATGTATTTTTACAATTTATTTCCATGCAGAAATTCATAAACAGCTACACTGTCACATTGAAAGATGTACACAGATAAAATCTACTATTTTTGTAAGCTCCTGACTTCATGCTGTTTACTGTGAGAGGTGTGGACAGACAGGGAGGCAGAGGGAGAGGGTGATGGAGAGAGAGATTTACAGAGTTGCACTGACAGTGATGATATTATCATGTGGCTTGCATTTTTTTTTTAAAGCAACACTAAAAGTTCACCAAAAGTATAGCTTGCAGTCATAGTTATCGCACATTGCACGGAGATCCCAAGTGAAGCAGCAACCCACTGGTACTACCTTAGTAAATTTTTTCAGTTCAGACTGTTACATGGAATGATCAATTCTTTGGCAGTCTGTTTTCAAGCAATTCACATTTATTCAGCTAGTGAGTCATTACGTGACTGTCTATCTGGCATAGCCGGTGCTGTTGTAAAATGAATTGTTGGACTGTATTACAGCATTTTATTTTCTACCTCTGAATATGTATGTATTGATGTTTATTTTTCATTATCCAGCTGAGGTGTATAATATTTTAAATGTGCTAAATTGTAAAGGCAATTCCAAAGAAATTAGATTTCTTTCTCTTTTTTTCGGGAGGGGGGTCACCTATAAAACAATGTCTACTGTAGCTTGCTAGATGTAGAAGAAAAAAGAAAGCCAACTAGTTCTAACTGTTCTGTGGACATCTGTTTATGGGGCCAGATGAACATCGGGATGTTTTGTATTTGTTGTAGACTTTGCTCACTGTGTAGCATGAACAAGCCACTCAGTTGTCACTATCTTATATCATTTGTACAGCATACTACACACCTAGGAAATTATCCTGTGAATTTGGAGGGGATGCACAGTTGATTGGTAAAGGACTGGCCTGCACTATCCAGGGTGAGGGGAATAATAGCTTAGAACAATAAACTCACAGTAATAAAATATGTTCAAAACATAGGAAAAAAATAGGAATTAGGACCTCAGTTGAACACTGCCTTGCAACTTTGTGACAGTAAGGTGCCAATATGTGCAGGATCTGCGAGAAATTGAGATGCTGACATTAACAAGCATTTGTCAATGCCGAATGTTTGCTTGCTGGCATTAGCAGTGGAAGTGCAGGAGTTAGACTGATGCAATACTGAAATGGCAGTGATGTATTGAACAGATGCCAATTCCACCCCCACCGTGCAGAGATGGACAGGCATTGGGGTGTGCCTTTGGGTTGTCTCCCATAAGTGTCACAACATTTCACCTCACTCTACCCTGCAGACACTGATAATTGTCAAGGTGTGCCTTGGGGTGTTCAGGCTTTACACTCACCTCATTCCATAATGAAATATGCTGAAATGGGTGCAGTATAGGAGAATGGTGTGAACTCTGGGGCCAAAGTGTCCAAGACTCACCTCGATGCCTATCACTGGCTACAGGGTGGGGGTGGAATGGCATTAGCATCAATTCTTGTAGGGATTTTTTTGTACCAGATCTCCAATATAGGCATTTTGGGACCTCCACTCATGAACAGTGTTACTGTGATTTTCTTAATCAGACCTGAACAATGATTTCCCACCGCGAGGCACTATTCTGTGCCGGAAGTGTGAAAACACATTTCGGCCAGGATGTGAAAAATGACAGCTGTAACGTTCATAAGGATGTGTGGAAAAATGCCAATGTTTAAAATCCGGAGTGAAAATAGTACAAATTCGAGAAGTTACGAGTGTGCGTAGAAACTGCACAATGCACACTCATAACGGTAATTTTTGAGAATGTTTTCACCAAATTTGCAACATAGGCTTTTTGAGAGTCCACCTCATGAACAGTGACACTGTCATTTGGTTAAACTGTCCCGAAAGGTGATTCCATGCAGTGACTGTGAAATCACCTTTTGGGACAAAATAACCAGATCACAGTGACTGAATTCATGAGATGGGGTCCCAAGAACCCCATGTTGAAAATTTGATACAAAAATTCAAAAAGATGACCAAGATATGAACCAAAGTTGAAAAAAAACCCATTTATGCCATTATACAGCTTACCGGCATTTCTTCAGTTCGCAGTCGACTTTGAAGAGTGCAGACGTGTTCCCAGTCCACCGAAGATCATCTGCTGGGCTCCGGAGGTAAGTATGGGAGTGAGGGGATGTGGGGAGGTGGGGTGCACAGAGAGTGGGTGCAGGTTGGGGAGAGGGGCACGAAACAGTAAAGGACTGTTTCTTTTCACAGGTTAATTTTTTTAAAAAACGACTCAGGACTTTTGACACACTTGGGTGGGCCCCCAGCATGGCACCTGGAAGTTTGGGGGGGCAGTGCAGCCAACTGGGGATTGGGCACCCCTGTTGGCCACACAGTGTGTGGGAGCCTATGACGACATGGGACTTTTGTCTTGCTGGGGTGGGCTCCCAGCGTGGCAGCATGCAGTTTATTTTTTGGGGGGGGTACTGGAGCCGACAGGGATTGGGCACCCCGTCAGACATAGTCTGCTTGGGGGACTGCATGTGCAGAGGGGGATTGGGCACCCCCTCAGTACACAACAAATGGTGGTGGGGGGCAACATACAGATGCAGTGGCCTATAGTTCAATTGCTATGGCGGTGACGTGTAGGCAATTTGCATACTGCCCTGCTGTCAGCAGTATCAAATTGCCTACACGTTACCATCGCTGACTGTAGCAGTCATTTGCTTTCAGCTGTACACCACTGCATCTGAACTGCTGTCATAGATAGCTCAGACAGTCATTGGTGCGGTGGGGATGCGTCTGCAAAAAGGAGCAGGGCATTAGAAGTGGGGTGCCACACCTATGAAAACTGATATGGTGGCACTGTTTCTTGCACATGCGTGCAAGCAAACCTAAAAATGATGATTCAGACATTGCAGAAAGGCAGTTAACAAGTTATTGCTTTTAACATGGAAGCCTCTGCAACACTCACTTATGTAAATTTTCCTGACCAGACCAGGCCACTTTTACTGTTATCCACTATGCACTGCATTAGTCTCAGTCACCATCCCATTTACTTTCAAGACCTCGAGTGAATGGCCCCTCAAATTAGCAACCCTCCTAAATACATACAGTTCAGCAGTAGTCATTATTGGAAACATTTGAATAAGCATTCCTAGTACAAAACGAATTGTATAATGTACTACAATACAATTAGCATACTGTAGTTTGAGGAGGAAAATGAGCATAATGAGTGTGGGAGAGACTTCTATGTAAAGATCTGTTTCACTTCCATATCTCTCTCCCCCTTCCTTTGCTTACCCCTCATGTGCTGCTCGGCTCTCACCACTATTGGTTGTCATTTGGAATATTTCTCTAGCTCCTCACCTTAGCCTATTTTGAGTAACCAACTATTTTTTGGCCTCTGTGCTTGTACTGATATTTGAGTTTGTACTTTATTTAGATGGTACAGTGCACATTTTATGTCTTTATTGTATCACCCAACAGTTCATGTTCCTGAATTGTACCTTCAACTGCTCCTGAACTGTACCTCAAGCTATATCCCCACGCTGTAAATTTGTCACTGTTATTTAGTTCAGAAAATCTGGGCTTGAGGATGATAGACATGTGTTCACAAAGGCATTAAGGGAGGTGACCAGGGCAGGCAAGGCAGCAAAGGAGCTGAAGTTGGCTCAGGGGATCAGAGAGGGGGAAAGGGGTTCTTTAAATACATAAGAGAGAAGAGGAGTTGTAGAGATGACATGTTAGAATCAAGAGAGATAGGGGATGGGCAGAACAAGGGGAAGAACAGGCAGAGGCACTCAATGAGTACTTCTGCTCTTTGCTCATGAAAGAAAGGGATGGCCCAACACCACAGGGGAAGGGGGCAAGGGTAGAGGCGGGGCAGAGATAAAGATGGGGTCATCCAAGAGGATAGAGTTCTGAAGGGCCTTAAAGCCCTGCAGGTGGACAAGACACCAGGATTGCATGGTGTACATCCAAGGGTCCTGAAGGAACTGGCAGAGGTGTTGGCAGGCCCTCTGATGGACCTGTTCAACACCTCCTTGGAAACGGGGAATGTTCCAAGGAACTGAAGGATGGCGCACGTGGTGCCCCTTTACAAGACTGGAGCCAAGGACCAACCGGGCAACTACCGACCAGTTCACTTGACCTCCATGGTGGGGAAGTTGATGGAGGCCACTCTGAAGAATAGGTTGATAACCTTTCTTGATAGTAATAGTCTACAGGATGAGACAGCATGGGTTTGTCTCAGGAAGATCTGGATTTCAGCAAGGCTTTCAACTTGGTGCCACACAGAAGGTTAATGAGCAAGCTGAGGGACATGGGGGTAGTGCTGTGTGAAATTGGAAAATTTCGCTCTGCAAAATATTTCACGTAATTCGTGTATTTTTGTAAAATATTTCACAGGGCAAAATGCGAAATTTCACCCCACGGAGTGAGCAAAATATTGCTCACAAACCAGCAAAATTTGCTACTCGTGGGTGAAATTTTGCCACCTGTGGCAAAATTTCACCACCTTCGGGCGTAATTTCACCTCCCGTAGACAAAATGTAAAGTGGCCACTGGCCAAAGTTCTCTCTGGTGCCTTGTGGTCCCCCTGCCCCAGGCCACTCACTGGCCCAAATTATTCTCCCTGGTGTCTAGTGGTCCCCCCGGACTGATCACCGGCCATAACTGAATAAAGCCCCCCTCAGCTGACCTTGCCCCCTTATGTCCTTTTTGTGAAAAAAAAAAATGAAACCCACACTCCCTGGGGTCTAATGGTCCCCCCCATGGCAGCTCACCGGCCCAAATGATTCTCCCTGGTGTGTAGTGGTCCCCCCCCAGACAATCACTGGCCTTAATTGAATTAAGGCCCCTCCCAGTTACCCTGACCCCCTTGTTTCCTTTTATTAAAAAAACATAATAATCAGACCCACACTCCCTGGTGTCTAATGGACCCCCACCCAGCCACCTGTCATCAGAGCTGGTCCCACCGCTCTTGGCCCAGTACTCATCGGACGCAACTGCCCTCCATTCACCTCCATGGCTGGCAGCCACACTGAGCACTTCAGTGAATGAGCATGTGCATGTGCACATGCTCATTCATTGAAATGCTCAGTCAGGGTGTCGGCTGTGGAGGTGAGTGGAAGGCTGTGCTGGTGCCCGATCGGGGAACTGTGAGGGATAGGGTGGGTGCTAGCTCATGACAGGGTGGGGGGTCCACTACACACCAGGGAGTGGGCATTGAATTTTTTTTTTTTTTTTTTTTTTAGGATTGGGTGTCCGGGTAAAATATTGAGTTAACTGGTGGGGACTTGATTTATTCACTTAATGGCCTGGTGATTGGCCGGAGGAGGGATCACTAGACACCTGGAAGAATGATTTTTTTTTTTAAGTTTGGGCCTGTGAGCAGCTCAGAGGGGGGGGGCCAATAACCACCAGAATTTCAGTGTGTCAGGGTGAATTTGCAAAATTTTGTTGCAATTTTTAGAAACATTTCATCGCAAGTAAAATTGCTGGATTTCGCCACAATTTGACCGTGAAATTTTATTTTGCTGCATCTCTACATAGGGGCGGGGGAGAAACTGGTGGGGTGGGTTGAGAGCTGGTTGCAGGGCAAACAGAGCCTAATTAATTATAGGGGGGGGTGAGACATCTAAGCCAAGGCCAATAATGAGTGGGGTACCGCAGGTTAAAGTGCTGGGCCCTGTTTTGTTCACTGTCTTCACTGGAGACATTGCAGAGGGGGTCAAGAGTAAGATCAGCCTGTTCGCAGACGACACTAAGATTTGTGCAAAAGTGGACAATGAGGAAGGGAGACAGGCACTCAGGGAGGATCTAGCTAAACTCAAACACTGATCTAGGGAGTGGCAGTTGGGGTATAATGCTAAGAGGTGCAAGGTCATGCACCTCAGAGACAGAAATCCCAAGACCAGCTACTGGCTGAGGGGAGTGCAGCAAGTAACAACCACAGAGGAGGAAAGGTAGCTGGGGGTAATAGTCACAGGGAACATGACGGTATCAGCACAGTGTAGTAGGGTGGCAGCAAGGGCAAAGAGGATGATGGGGTGTATTGCTAGAGGGGTCACCTCTAGAAAGGAGATGTCATCCAGCTCTTGTATATGTAACCACCTCTCCGCTACTTTACACAGTTAGCTACCCCTGGTACCCTTTACTGGGCATAGACACTTGGAACACATTTAGAAATGGTACCATCCCTAGCCTTGGGAATGTATACCAGGCTCATTACTTCTAGAGGTCAACGGGGTGGGAGATGTACAAAAGCAAATTATGACCTATAAGGTAACTACAAACAACCAGGTCCTGGGAGAGAACTTTTTGCTAGGGCTTTGCTAGACCCATACTTCTGGAGGGGTACCCAGTAACTCCACACATGGGAAGCAATAACGTGAATGTCCAAACCATAGTTGGGGTTCTAGAATGCAATTTAATTACAAAAGATGTTCTCTAAAGCAAGGGCGGACCCCCAAGGTTTACACATCCTGGCACTAGGAACTTGCAGAACAACAAAATGACTGAAATTTGACAAACTCTATGTACTCCTATATTTCATAGGACATTGTACATTTTGCACTGGCATTCCTATATGGCATAGGACTTTTAAACGCTCTATCAGGAGGAAGTAGGCTGCTGGTTAACTAGGATCTGCAGATTATCCATTAGGTAGGGAAATGGGCAGGCTAGGTGGAGCAAGCGGCCCTTATCTGCCATAAAATTCTATGTTTCAGTGACACTGGCCACACATGAACATTTCCTCTAGTGGCACTGACCACAACTGAACACACATTTACTGAACAGAACTCTTTCACCTTGCAGTCGCATATGACATAGGACTTTTACATTTCTTCCAGTGGCACTGGCCACAACTGGAAATACTTCTAGTGGCACTGGCCACAACTGAGCATACATATGGCTAATAACTAGCACATCCCACTTCAGGGGGGTAAAATTCTCTTCACTCATTGGCCACTATGTCCAAAGTAATCGGGCACTCTTATGGAATCTGTAGTCCTGAACTGGTTACTCCAGATGGGGGGATGCCCGCCCTTTGCTCCCAAATCCATACCCAGCTATTCTTTCAGAGTTGCACCTTAAACATCTTGAACACACTTGGGTAAATGCACCATTGAATGAACTTTCACATCCAGCATTTAAGAAACACTACACTGGTAATGTGAGAACTTAAGTCCTGAACAATGTGAATTAGTCATACATCTGGACCCCACACTTGTCAGCCAATTTTAAAATGAGAACAGACTCAAACCTCTGAACAGAACAGGTGTACCTTTCCCTTTAAGTAGAGAAACACCACAACACGGGTACTTTCTTTTGGCAGAAACATAGAATCTGAATTTGATGGCAAATCAGGACCGCTTGGCCCACCTAGTCTGCCCATTTCCCTACCTGATGGATAAGCTGCAGATTCTAGTTAATCAACAGCTTACTTCCTCCTACCCCTCCCACTAGAATTGCCTTATGTCTGTCCCATGCATTCCTGAATTCTCCCACTGTTCCTGACTCCACAACCTCCTCAGGAAGGCTGTTCCATGCATCCACAACCCTCTCTGTGAAAAAATACTTTCTAACACTACCTCTGAGTCGTCCCCCCTCTATCTTCAAATTGTGCCCCCTTGCTCTTGCACATCTCTTGTTCTGAAAGATGCTACCCTCTTGTACTTTGTTAATTCCCTTGAGACACCTGAAAGTTTCTATCATGTGTCCCCCCCTCCCTCCTTTCCTCAAGAGTATACATATTAAGCTACTTTAGTCTCTCCTCATATGTCTTCTGGTGCAGACCCTGCACCATTTTGGTTGCCCTCCTCTGAACAGCCTCCACTCTGTCTGTCTTTGTGGAGGTGAGGGCTCCAGAACTGCACACAGTACTCCAGATGGGGTCTTACCAACTGTCTGTACAGAGGGATAACAACTTCCTGTTTTCTACTGTTGATGCCTCTCCCTATGCATCCCAGTATCCCACCAGCCCTCCTTACTGCCTTCTCACATTGCTTGCCCACCTTTAGGTCATCTGATATAATTACTTCTAGGTCTCTTTTGATTTTTGTTGTTGTTAACCCACCCCCCATTGTGTACTCTTCCCCTGGGTTTTTGTTTCCCAGATGCATTACCTTGCACTTCTTTGCTCTGAATCTGAGCTGCCATATATCTGACCATTCCTCCAACCTTGCCAAGTCCCTTTTCATCCTTTCCACCCCACCTTGTGTATCAACCCTGTTGCAGATCTTTGTGTCATCTGCAAAGATACATACTTTTCCTTCCAGATGCTCTCCAATGTCACTTATAAACACATTAAAGAGGACTGGTCCCAGGACTGACCCCCGCGGTACCCCGCTAGTTACCCTCCTTTCTTCACTGCGGACTCTGTTTACTATAACCCTTTGCGTCCTGTTGTCCAGCCAGTTTTTTATCCAGACTACCCCTTTGGGACCCACTCCAAGGCTTGCTAACTTGTATATTAATCTTTTGTGTGAGACTGTCAAATGCCTTGCTAAAATCTAGGTAGGCCATATCCACAGCCCCTCCCTGGTCTGCTCGTTGGTCACCCAATCAAAGAAATCTATTAGGTTCATCTGACATGACCTTACTGCTGTGAAACCATGCTGCCTTGGGTCCTGTGCCCCACTGGCCTCTAGGTACTCAACAATTCTTTCCTTCAGAGTGGTTCCATCATTTTCCCTACCACTGAGGTCAAACTAACTGGTCTGTAGTTCCTGCCTCTGCCCTGCTCCTACTTTTGTGAAGTGGAATCACATTTGCCCTCCTCCAGTCCTCAGGTACCACCTCATCCTCCCATGATTTGTTAGAAGTAGTCAGTGGTGTTACTAGTTCTACCCTTAGTTATTTTAGAATTCTTAGGTGAATCCCATCAGGCCCCATTGCTTTGTCCACCCTCAGTTTCAAGAGTTCTTTCAAAACCCTTTCTTCTGTGAATGGACTGGTATTGACCCCCCTATTCAGAGTGTTTCTCTTGTTTGGTTTAGGTACCTCCCCCTCCTCTTCCGTCGTGAATACTGAGCAGAAATATTCATTCAGTATTCCTGCTTTTTCACTGTCACCCTCTACCCACATTCCCTCCCTTTTATTAAGTCTCTGTATCCCTCCCTTGGTCTTTCTTCGCTCCCTAATGTACCTATAAAAGGTGTTATCCCCCTTCTTAACAGAGTTGGCCATCTTTTCCTCAATTTGTGCCTTTGCTATTCTGACTGCCTTCCCTGCCTCCTTTTGCTTTAACTGAAAGTTCTGTGTCCTGCTCCTTCTGTGTTTCCTTGTATTTCCTGAATGCTATCCTTTTCTCCTTAACCTTCCCTTCTACCTCTTTTGAGAACCATAGTGTTTTTTTCCTTCATTTTGTTTTGTTGATTTGCTTCACACAAAGGCTTGTTGCCTCTGCAATGGCTGTTTTGATTATTTCCCATTATTCTTCCACCCCTCCTTCTTGCCCATTTGTTAGTGCTTTTCTGAGGCACTCTCTCATTTTCCCAAAGTCAGCCTTCCTAAAGTCCAATACTCTTGTTTTTGTATGGCTTAATTCTATGGCTGTGTTTATTGTGAAACACACTGTTTGGTGGTCACTTGTTCCCAGATGGCTACCCACTTCTAAATCTGAGATCCTTTCTCCTTCCCCATTTGAGAGTGCCAGGTCTAGGATTGCTCCCTCCCGAGTGGGTTCCAACACTAGCTATCTGAGGCATGCCCCTTGCAGGGCATCAAGAATGACCCTGCTCTTGGATGTGCCTGCAGCAAAGGTACTCCAGTTAACATCTGGCATATTCAGGTCCCCCATCAACAATATCTCCCCTTTTTCTGCCATTTTACGGGTGCCATCTATCATTTCCTTGTCCATTTTCTCCCCCTGAGATAGGGGTCTGTACACAACCCCCATGCAGATTGCGGTGCCATTTTCTGTCTCCATGGTGACCCACTGTGACTCAACTTCTGGTTTACTCTTTAGTTCTGTTGCTTTAATCTCTTCCCTTATATGGAGAGCTACTCCTCCTCCTCTTTTACCCACCCTGTCCCTCCTGTAGACTGTGTATCCTGGTATGTTGACATCCCAGTCATGGTTCTCTGTGTACCATGTTTCAGTGACTGCCACAATAACCAGGCATCCATCTACCATCAAGGCCACTAGTTCAGGGAGCTTGTTACACAGACTGTGGGCATTGGTACTCATCACCTTCCATTTTTTTTATTTTTATGGCAACGCAGTCCAATCTTTCTCACTGTTAGAACATTGCAGGGAGCTTCAAATTGTCCTGGATCAAAAAGGGGATTGTCCCTAGGATTCATTCCCCAGCAGTCTGTTTCACCCCTCCAGGGCAGAAAACCAGGAGATTCTGTGGTAGACAACGGTTTTCACCACTTTTCTTGGCAGGCTGGAGATCATTGGGACTAGGGTGAGAAAGCAGGCTCTCATCTCAGACTCCACAGCTGAGCACTCCTCACTCATCAAACTGCTGACACACACTGCCCGATCACAACAGACTACTCTCCCAAGATTCTAAAACTCCCACTCACAGCTGCACCCAATGACATGCTCGAGGTTCTAAGTACCCTCATCTCTCTCCTCTCAGCTGAGGCCAAGTAAACAAGAGAGTGAGCAGGTGAAACCCCATTTAACTAGTTATTCACCCGCTGCCTTTCTCTACCTAGCACTGACACTGAGGGGATTCTAGTAACCCCAGGGGAGTAGGTGGTTACATATAGATCACTGGTGAGGCCATACTTGGAGTACTGTGTGTAGTACTGGTGCCCATACCTCAAAAAGGATGTAAGATTACTGAAGGGGGTGCAGTGCAGGGCTATGGAAATGATTATGGGACTAGGAGTTGCCTTATGAGGAAAGATTAAGGGAGCTCAACATGTGTTTGCTGGACAACAGAAGAGAAAGAGGGAACATGATAGAGACCTTTAAGTACTTGAAAGGCATAAACAAAGTCAGAGAAGGAGGATTTCTCCACTTAAAGGGGGGAAGGGCCACTAGGGGGCAAAGTCTGAAACTGGAAGGGGGAAGGTTCAGGAGGGAGATGAGAAGGCACTACTTTAGAGAGTGGTGGCGGGATGAAATGCACTGCCAGAGGAGTTGATCAAATTGAGGACAGTGGATAGCTTTAAGTGGGCTTGGGATAGAGTCAAGGGCAGGATTAGTACAGACAAAAACACAAAGGGGGGAAATATTGGGAAAGGGGGGGAAGGAGGGGTTTGGGTGGGGTTGGGGCAGCTGTAGTGATATGAAACTAAGAGCTGCACAATCAGGCAGACTTGATAGACCTGTGGACTTTTTTCTGTCTGCAATTGTGTGTGTTCGTATTTGCTTCCCCTTTCTTCTGTATATCCCTCTAGATCTCTGTATTAGACCTGTTTATGTTAGACCTGTTTATACTGTATTTTACTATGCAATTGTTTGAACTGGTGTTCTGTTCTCTTTTTATGCTTAACTGGATGTTTGTGTAAACAGGCATTTTTGCTCACATACCTTTCAATATAAAATAAAGATTGATTGATTGATTAAAAACTGTACTGACAGGCCTGAACCACAGCAGTTCTGTAAAAATCCAAACTGGCCAGACTGGATGCAACTTGTACAAATACTGCTGGTCCGGTCACTCTGGCTGCACTGTTCAGTCTGATGTTTACGTATCTGGTACACTCCTGGAAGTCTGTATTTCAACCCTTCCTTAGCATGGTTGAAAACAACCATCAGGACCAGACCAGATAGATAAAAGCCAGACCAGATCATCTGGATTGAATGGATCAGCAATAGTTGCACAAGCTGTGCCCACTCCAGATTTTACAGCTCTGGTTTGGGTATGATGATCTGGTTTTAACCCATACCCCACTGCATGTGGCTTAGACATACTGTAAAAATGGATGCAGAATCTAACCCAGTGAAGACTGAAGTTTCAGAAAATTATTATGCTAAAAATACCAAGACTCACTCAATTCCTGATGATCCCCCACCCACAAGTCACACTTAATCCTCTACCAAAGTCATGGTCAAATACAAATATATGAACATACAAAAATGCCAGCAAAAGCAGGCCTTATGGTCTATCTAGTCTGTTCGATTGTGCAACTAGCCCCTCAACTTGCAGCTTCCCACCTCCCACCCTCTTCATCACAAGCCCCTCACCCCATCCCAACCCCACTTAAAGCCACCCACCATTCTACAGGATACCACCTCTGTGGGCAGAGCATTCCACCTGTCCACTACTCGTTCAGTGAAAAAATGTCACCCGATTTCCCTCCTGAATCTTCCCCCCTCCAATCTCAGCTGATGCCCTCTCATATCCCTCCCTCTTCTACGCTGTAAAATCCCTTCTGTATTAGCCTTATTTACCCCCTTAAGGTATTTAAAGGTTTCAGTCATATCCCCCATCTCTCCTCTCCTCCAGGGAGTACATGATCAGCTCACCCAGTCTATCCCTGTAGGGCTTTCCCTCCAATCCCTGGACCATCTTAGTTACCCTACGTTGCACCACTTCCAACAATTTGATGTTCTTCTTCAGGAATGGGTGCCAGTACTGCAAGCAGTACTGCAGGTTCGGCCTGACCAGAGATCTGTAAAAGGGAAGGATCACCTCTCTGTTTCTGGAGGAGATTCCCCTAGCTGTATACCCCAGCATCCTCTTGACTTTTGCTGCTGCCTTCCTGCACTGAGCTGAGTTGTTCATGCTGCCCATTATTTTATAAAATTTAGTTTTTATTACAACATTTTAACATGAAAGGACATCTTAAACCCCAAAGACAAAGTAATAACATACTTCGATAATACATAATGTTATGCCAAGTAAGACTCCAGACATAAAACCAGGAGGAACTGTATAGGGGAAGAGTCCCCCTTATCCTACCTGAACCCCCACCCTTCACCTCCCTCCCCCCTTTAGATAGACCCAGCCCTGGA
Organism: Neoceratodus forsteri; assembly: GCA_016271365.2. Classification (NCBI taxonomy): domain Eukaryota; kingdom Metazoa; phylum Chordata; order Ceratodontiformes; family Ceratodontidae; genus Neoceratodus; species Neoceratodus forsteri. The sequence continues at coordinate 520,983,092 of CM028137.1, forward strand.
CAGTCATTTTGGAAAATTAATACATAAGCAATTTCGAATGATAACCTTAAAGATTATAGGTTATACTACCGGCAAAGAAAACAAATCCATAAGTGGAGCCCAGACTTTGTTAAATTTGGACAATCTATTCTGAAGGCTGGCAATCATCTTCTCTAGCCTAATATTACCTAAAAATTCTGTCAGCCATTCCGTATATGAAATAGAGATGTCATCCTTCCAGTGGACGAAGTACTAGCTTTTTAACAGACATGGCTCCTAGAGCCATGTGATATTTTCATGCTTTAACTGGGATTACTAAAGAAATTCCCTAAGTAAGCATATATCAACTGTAAATAGGTCCTCCAGCCCTAAGGGGTCTGCTCTTTGTTTGATCTCGACCAAGGGGGGCAACTTTAGGGCATTGCCAGAATATATGAACTAAATTGCCCTCGCCCTGGCCACATCTCCAACAGGTCACGGAGCCACCCCTAGGAAACTGTGATATCTTCTGAGGCATGGAATATAGATTATGCAAGATGCGAAATTGTACAAGTCACAGCCTATCCTGAGTAATATATATGTGGCATCCGCGCCACAGCGACTCCCAATTAATGGATACATCCGAGGTAATTTATCCCAGCACTCTGGAGGTCTGATAGGTTCAGGGTATGCCTTATTATAAAGAGCCTTATAAATTTTGGACACCGCATGAGGGCGGTTAACAAGTTAGGCCAATTCCTCCAACGGGGGCAAGCTCTGATTGCTGAAGATTGTTCCCTAATGCAGCCAAAGGATGTGCATAATTGAAACACTTTAAATATATAAACAGTAGGTAACTCAAATTTTCTTAAAATGTCTTTGGATAAGATCCATTTACGATCAAATCTCAAACCAGAACTCCCTAAGCTTTGTTCCTTGGAGCTGAGGTAACCATCGAGGAAATAACTTTTCCTCTAATTTAATATTAGGATTACCCATTAAGGGTTGCTGTGAATCCAATTTAGGGTTATTTTTGATAAAAGAACAAAATTGGGAATGAACCCTGACAGATGTAGCTATTAAAGAGTCCTGCAAGGACTTGGGAGGATTTTGGCTGTACAAAAGGAGAGCTGAAGGGTCAGGTTATGAAAACAGATAAAGGCAGATTCTGTTTGGAACCAGAGTGGTACATATTTACGAGGTAATAAGATTACCTGGTGCGAGCCATCTCAAATATTTGCTCATATGACTGGCCCAATAATAGAAACAAACGTGCGGAACTCTTAAGCCTCCTTTAAACTTCGGGGCAGCTAACTTATAAAAAGCAAACCTGGGCCCTTTGTCTGCCCAGATAAAATTAGTGAAAATAGTATGGAGTTTTTAGAATCATGCAAAGGGTAGCCAGATATTGAGGAGTTTAAGTGGGTAAAATATCAGCGGAAAAATATTCATTTTAATGAGACTTATCCTGCCCCAAATCGTTAGAGGTAGGAGGGACCACCTTTTAAAATCCTGAGTAATAATACTTAAAAGAGAATCCATATTATATTTACTCATCAGGGATCTATTCCTCACAAGAGTGATACCGAGATATTTTAGAGATTTCCCCTGCCAAGATAAACCATGAACAGTAACTTCGTTCTTTACTACTCTATAATTAAGTGGGAACACCATCGTTTTACCCAAGTTTAGTTTGTAATTTGAGTACTTACTATAAATTTCTATCACCTCTAAAAGATGAGGAATAGTTTTGTTTGGCTGAGAGGTGCAGAGAAGTAAGTCATCTGCATAGGCTAATGCCTTAATAGTAAACTTCTGGACCGGAATTCCGTGAATGTCGGGATCTTTCACAATTCTTCGGATGAGGGTTCCAAATATAAATTAAAGAGCAAAGGGGACAGTGGACACCCTTGTCTCGTGCCAGATAATACCGGGAATCTGTCCGAACTACATCCATTGCAAAGTACACTGGCAGATGGGGAATCGATAAAAAGCTTGAATCCAATTTTGAAATTCTAATGGAATGCCGAAAGCCTGCAGTGTGCAGAAAAGAAAACTCCAATCGACCCTATCAAATGCCTTCTCGGCGTCTAAAGAAACAAGTGCAGTGGGATAATCTGCATCTCTGGTCACCGAAAAAACATGTTCCAAAGTTCGAATGTGGTCACTAGCCAGTCTACCCCTCATGAATCCAACTTGTTCTCCGCCGATCAGATCAGGGAGGACCTTACTTAACCGGTTAGCCAAAAGTTTACTAAGAATTTTAAGATCTTGGTTAAGCAGGGAGATTGGCCTATAACTAGTAACATCTTCTAGGGGTTTGCCCGGTTTTAAAATGAGCACAATTATGGCCTCAAACAATGTAGTATCTGCATTTTTTTGCATCTAAAACCTGCTGGAACATTGGTAAAAGCAAGGGCATTATGCTTTTATAAATACTTTATAAAAATTGGGCAGAAACCATCGGGCCTGGTGATTTATCATTAGGGAAGACTGTCAATTACTTCAATAATTTCTGTTTGGTTAGAGGCACAGATCTGAAGCTTGCTCAGCTTCAAGGCAGGAAGAACTGAATCTTGCAGATATTGGTCTAGCTCATGTCTTGAAGGAGTTAACATCGGCCAGTACAAGTTTGATAGAACTTTTGGAATTCAGCGGCGATCGCGGAATCGACGGCAAAAACCACTCCTAAATGCGTGTGCATAATAAAATTGGCGGCTTCTTGTTGTTTAATTCGGGCAGCAAGGAGGTGCCCTTATTCTCCCTTGATCGATACTGGTAGCTTTAGCTTTTAGTATCAAATATTCCTTTCTCTCTAAGCAGCTCCATATAGAACTTTTAAGTTTGACCAACTCTAGCATAGTCTGTTCCAGGGTGGAGGGAAAGATTAGATTCTATGTCTCGAATCTGACCAAAATTTCCCTCAATTTGCTTTCCTTGAGCCTTTTATTCCTTGAGGCTACCTCAATAAATACACCCATAAAAAGGCTTTAATTGCACCCCATTCTATATCTGGTTTTTGTTGAGTTCAAATTATTAGATATGTACTGGGAAATCTGAGAGTTGATGTGGTCAACTATTGCAGGATCTTTTAGAAGCTGATTATTTAGCTTCCAACGACCTCTTCTCTCAGGAATACCCACTAAGGTAAGTTGGCATGTTACAATTGAATGGTCAGATGGAGGACCTGATTGGATCGCTGAATCAATAACTCCCCCGATTAAACATTGCGATATTAAAATGTAGTCAATTCTCAAGGAAGTTTTATGTACTGAAGAGGTAAATGTAAAGCCCTTCTCATTAGGGTGCAGTTCTCTCCAGATGTCGCAAAGATCTAAATCGTCCAATAAATCCCTTATGGCCCTTTGTGCGGGTGATAATCCTTTAAACCGGTGACCTGTCCGATCTGTGTTTGGATCAAAAACTACGTTTAAGTCACCCCCCAAAATTATCGGAATCTTATTGAAGGGAATCATGCTGCCCATTATAAGCAACCCCAGATCCTTTTTCTCCTCTGTGCTTTCCAGCTGCACCCTTCCAAGCTGATAGCTCCCCCCATTTCCTAGCTCCAAAATGCAGTACCTTGCAATTCTTGGTGTTGAATCCCAGCTGCCATGTTTCCAACCACTCCTGTAGTTTGGTCAGGTCCTCCTGCAGCCCCTTCCACCCTTCGATGTCATCTACCACAGATCCCATCATTGTATCATCAGTGAACAGACTGATCCTACTCTGGATCCTATGTAAGATATCAACTATGTGTAACCCAAACAGCACTTGTCCAAGCACCGATCCCTGTGGCACCCTGTTTATCACTTCCCTTGGTGTTAAGGGTTCCCCACCACCATCCTCTGCTACCTTCCATTCAGCCAGTTGATAATCCATCTGGTCATCTTCTTTCCCACCCCTATGTATTCCAGCTTCCCCCACAGCCTCCCATGCAGAACAGAAGCAAAGGCCTTGCTGAAGTCCAAATACAGGAAATCCACCACATAGCCCTTGTCCAGCTTCCTGGTCACCCAGTCATAATACTCAGTTAGATTTGTCTGGCAAGATCTGCCCGAGACAACCCAGTGTTGTTGGTTGTCCTGGAGACCACTGTCCTCCAAAAAGGTCACTAGCCTCTCCTTTAGGATTGTCTCCATGAGCTTTCCCACAATTGATGTGAGGCTCACTGGTCTGTAGTTGCCTGGTTCATCCCTAGGGCCACTTTTGTAAATGGGCACCACATGGGCCAACCTCTACACTCACACCATTAAGCTTTTAATACCATCATGCCTCTTCTGCTGCCATGAGTTCCCCCTCCTTAAAGTCCCTTTCTGCTTGTCAGACCCCCAACCAGGTAATTTTCAAGGGAGCAGCTCTTTACACCACATCAACTAAATTACTGCTCAACTCCTTATTTTTAAACATTTTGAGACATTTTTGTTTTAGTATATCCATGAATAGGAAAACTGAATTTGTAAAAGAAACCAAAGCCCCCATTTATCAGTTCATTTAATTACAAAACAGCATGTTATGAACTGATCGGAGTCTGTGTCACTTTAAAACCTAAATCAAACAAAAATGAGACACACATGCCTACCTACTTGCAAGTGAAGCAAATATGGTTACTATCATTCAGTTTGTAGACACCTATAATCGCAAATTGCAGGTTAAGAACACAGTGCTATATAAAATAACTAAAACACAACTGGCGATTTGGTGCATTGGATATATTAATTAATCAAAACTTTAATTAACCAGGCATATCACCATTGAGCAGGCTCATTTTCAAAGTGGTCCTGGGGATAATATTATTAACATTATTAAAAACAAATATTTGGAAAAATAAATGTGTACATCTGTGAGATTATGTACATTAAATATTTCTTCTACAAAAAGGAAAAAAAAAAGCAGCAAGCACCAACATCATTGACAGTCCACTGTGTTCCAAAGTATACAGCATGTTCAACAGCTTACTACTTCCTCCATGGAGAAACAGACAGAGTTGAAATTCTAATATAACAGACAAATAATCACTAAATGCAGGTACTAATGTCTCCCCAGAACTGCCTGCCTGAGAAAATGAAGTTGGCATTTAACACTAAATGTGTTTATAACATGGGCAGACAAATGTTTGTTATGTGATGGGCAGAGACACATCATATGACTATTAATTAATCCATGTTACCAGCACAGTTTTTGGTAAACAGGAATCCCAAAATAAAATCCATGAGCTGCCTGATCTCATTATAGTAGTCTGAGAGATGAAACAAAAGGCAGCCATTAATTGTCCCTGTAAGCGATAGCTGTTGGTGTGGATAGGGTTGTCTCTGTTGACAGTAGGACACTGCATACTGTACTCTGTACTCACCAGGTCAATAAAGTGGTCTTCATCCTAGTTCAAGTGCTTGTAATGGAAGCCTAACAAAAACAACTCCTTTAGGTCACTCGTTTTGTGGCACACATATCCCTCCCCAACCCCGCTGTGCACCGGGCCACTCAGCTGACTGCTTGTTCCAACACAGTGATTCCTATAGTGAACAGTTGTGTTTAGTACTAATTCTGACATACCAGGGACAGTTCCACACTCATGAGACTCCAGCTGCCCTGGAGAACTTATTGCTCATAGCACAGTAGCACCTAAGGGGAGTATTGGACATGCTGTAAAACAAGTCACTCACCCCCAGAACTCCAGAACTTCCGGTGTAAATTTCTGCCTGTAGCACAATATAAGTGAAGGAGTACAGGACATAGGGTGGTAAATGGTGGTGGCACCTCACCCCCCCCACAGCCCATGTCTCAGCTGCTGTTCTCTGGTTCCTGGTGCAGTCTGTAGCTGTGCATGTCTCCGCCTCCAAGAGCTCCAGTTCCAGAAGCAGCATTCTGCTGTCCCTGTGCTCATACAGTGGCATATCACAAACCATCTCCATTGGCTGTTCAGTTGGCTTCCATTCCTGTACTCACCATGTGTGTGTGAAAGAGAAGGAGAGACAGCGGCACAGTGAGAGTGGGACATTGAAGTAGAAGTTGCAGCAATATCTCTGTCTCTGTCTCTGTCTCTCTGTCTCTACTGGAAAGCAGCACACCAAGATGAGAAAGTTCATGGAGAGACAAAGTTTGGGCTGCTCCTTGATTGCGTTTTGTAGGCCTGTTTACCACAAAGTTGTGTTTCTAAAACTATTTTTTTTCTGTGGCAGAACAGTGTGGTACTGCAACCATAATTAGTGGAAGAACACTAAATAGTTCCCACATTTTGTACCTGGTTTTTCACTGAATTTTTGTCCATTTTTATCCACATGTGGCCCATGTTATAAGCACAATAATGCACTCCAGGGTGTGTGGTTATTGGGGATTAATCAACACCACATGTGCTATGAGGACACTTGGCCTGCAGCCTCATGTCTCACAAAGCACCCGGGGTATTGATTAATCCCCAATCACTGTACACCCTGTCATGGGTTATTGCCTACTTATTATTTGGAAACAGGCATCACAGGAACTCTTTGAAATGGAATATCTTACAAAGTAGCAGGATTATTGCTGTTAAGATAGAGGTATCAATGGCTTAATGAGGTGTTCATAGGGGCTGAGGGCTTATGTGTTATGCAGAAAGCTCCAGGAAGTGTTTAACCCATTCTACTTCCAATAGCTTTGTATGATGTCTACTATCCATTGGTAACCTGACACAAAATGACTGCCAGAAGATAATGAGTTAATTTTCTGTGTTTTCTGACTATAGTGTAAAATGTCTGAGACTCTGCTGAGGGAGGGGCTCAATTAACTCCTCAAGCCAGAGGCAAAATAGCGCTGTCCAGCTGCTATACACACATGCAGATAGCATAGTAATGCAGCTCCAGTGGAAGACTCTATTTTTAACACTTGTATTGTTTGGTAACAAAAATTACATAAACCCTTTTCTGAATGCAAAACGTCTGCAGGACTACACCCATTGCAGTTGTAAAAAGGAACACAAAGTCAGAGAAAAATAAGATAATACCAGAAAAGCTAAAGAGAGAGAGAGAGAGAGAGAGAAGGGAAAGAATATAAAAGCAAGTTAAGAAACTAAAATTGGGGTTTGCAGAGGTGGGCTGAAAGGAGGGGGTTTGACTCATTGACAGATTGTGGGTGTAGCAGTGTGGGCTGAAAGTAAAAATTAAAAACAAAAAGGAGGATGAAGAAAGAAAGAAATTACCACAAGAAAACAAGTTTAAGAAATAAAACAATTTTATTATAAACAACAAAAACTGTGTTACTTTAATGTTTTCCAAATTATCCTACTGTCAAAAAAAAAAAAAAATGTTCTTGATTCTGGCCATCCTGCAATGCCAAAGCCCCTTGGCTAGTGTAACATAACCCTACTGAGCTACCCCACAACATTTCTTCAATTCTACTGTAAAAAACTAACATTTACTCAACCCTGACCATCCTGCAAAATTGAAGCCACATGACTAGTGTTCCATAAGCCTACTGGTCTAGCTGGACAATTTTCATTGTATGAGACACATTGCATCCTGCTGTTTATAGATTCTTTACATGTGGCCTGACCCAGTGGCCAAGCTGCAAAGCAGAAATCCAAAAAGTAGGATGTAAAATGAAACATGACTTGCAGGAGCCTTCCACCCACCCTGATGTGGTCAGATGAAAATTAGGGCCAATAAAATATGTAACAAAACACGTAAATTAATTTTTTTTTTTTAAACTTAGTGGGCACTAAGCAGTGGGCGAAGGAAATTTCTCTGCTTTGCTTTCTCTTCTATTAGGCCAAATTTTCAGCTGACAGAGTTAAAGCTGGCTTTGGTCTTTCTGCCTTTTTGGAGTCTCCCATGATGTTTCATTTCACACTCTACATTCCAGCTAGAGGCTGATTAACCCCTCCACACACTTTTTAATTTTGTTTTATTCTTATTTTTTACTCACTGATGTGACTATAGTCTAGTTTGTTCTTTGTCAGTCACCATTTAACAGGTGACATAGTTTCTTTTTTCATCTTTCATTTTTCTTATTAAATTTGTTTGTTTTTGTCCCCCTTGCCCTTGCATCCATCAGCAGGATAACCCATCTCACGGATACAATTGGCAATTTAAATATAATCAGTACATATTGGCTCATCATCATCATCATAGAAATATAGAATTTCATGGCAGATAAGGACCGCTTGGCCCACCCAGTCTGCCCATTTCCCTACCTTTTGGATGAGCTGCAGATCCTAGTTAACCAACAGCCTACTTCCTCCTACCCCCCCAACAGCCTACTTCCTTCTACCCCCCCAATAGAATTGCCTTATGTCTGTTCCATGCATTCTTGAATTCTCCCACTGTTTTGACCGCACTACCTCTTCTGGAAGGCTGTTCCATGTGTCCACTACCCTTTCTGTGAAAAAATACTTCCTCACATTGCCCCTGAGCTGTCCTTCCTCAATCTTCCAATTGTGCCTCCTTGTTCTTGTACATCTTTTTCTGAAAGATGCTACCATCTTGGACTTGTTGATTCCCTTGAAGTACTTGAATGTTTCTATCATGCCCCTCCTCTCCCTCTTTTCTGTGAGGGTATACATATTAAGCTCCTTTAGTCTCTGTTCATATGGCTTCTGGTGCAGACCCGACACCATTTTAGTTGCCCTCCTCTGGACTACCTCCATTCTGTCTATCCTTGTGGAGATGTGGTCTCTAGAACTGCACTCAATACTCCAGATGGGGTCTCACCAACTGTCTGTACAGAGGGATAACAACTTCCTGTTTTCTACTGGTGAAATCCTCTTTCTGTGCATCACAGTATCCTCCCAGCCCTTCTCACTGCCTTCTCACATTGCTTGCCTACCGTTAGATTGTCTGATATGACTACCCCCAGGTCCCATTCCATTTTTGTTGATGTTCGTAACCCCCATTGTGTACTCTTCTCCTGGGTTTGTTTCGTAGGTGGATTACTTTACACTTCTTTGCATTGAATCTAAGCTGCCATACTTTTGACCACTCCTCCAACCTTGTCAAGTCCCTTATCATCCTTTCCACAACCCCCCCCGTGTATCAGCCAAATTGCAGATCTTTGTGTCATCTAAGAGGCATACTTTTCCTTCCAGCCTCTCTGCAATGTCATCTATAAAGACATTAAAGAGGACTGATCATCATCGATATCAAAACAACTTTGTAGAAAACCAGTGGAGCCACCAGAGGGACCAAAGCTGACTTTAATAAATGTCAAATGTTCCACATTTTGAGTCACAAATGGTTGCCCAGATCCAAAGCAATGCTACCAGTGGTGCTGAAGATTCTTTCAGAGTATACACTGGTCAGAGGGCAACTTAAATATAACAAGGCAACTCTGCACAATGCAGGCCAGATTTTTCTCTTACTTTGCCAATATTTCAAAGGGCCACCCCATATGCTGAGTTTCCTGATGCCTTTTAGGTAGTTGTCACCCATAATGGTGGCAGTATGACCTTGGCCAACAATGCAAAGGAAGAATTAGTGTGTCATTATCAGTATTATGTAGCACTGATCCAAATGTTGCCATCTTCATCTTTTCGAATTGGTGTTTCACCCATCAGCCGTGAGGCTAGGGAAAGTGCATACTAAATTGGTTATGAAGTCAAAATCATGTCCATCATTTCATTTGACACTTTTTCAGTGAGTAGGTCTTTATAATTGCTAATGTCTCTGAGGCCAGAGGGGAGAAAGGATGCCAGGCAAGCCTTAAAGGGAAATGTCCATTTAAAAATGGACCCCACCTCAGTGTGAGGCAGGGCCCTATTAGGAGTGTCAGAAAAAGTTGTTGTTTTTACCTTCTGTGATGTTTTGGAATTTAAAAATATATCTGGTTGATCCTGCCTCCCTCTCCGCCTGACATTTTAGGAACAGTAGCCCTGAACGGCATACTCACAACCACCCACAGCTGTCCCAAGAATGGCTAAGCATGTGGGTAGCAGCTGCAGGTCCTTCCATTATATTTATGTATACTGATAGCCTCTAATAGCTCCAGTTTTGATCGTAGATGTCTCATGATATACCGAGACCAGGTATAGACTGGCAGTAGTCTCCCACTGCTGACACTGGTTTTGCAGAGTGTGCATATTGCATGACAAGCATTTTGAGAGTCAATACATAGTATTTTCATGGTATCCATTCAGGATAATAAAGCCTGGAATCCCGACATTCATGGAACTGGCTTCAGTATCCAGAAGTACATATTCCTGAAGAAATTTTACATGGCAAAATTGTATTTCGCTGTGCAAAATTAAGTGTGAAAGATTCCGCATGGGTGAAACACAGTTTTTCTACATGTGTAGCAACAGGAAGGAGGTGCTGGCCAAGCTGTTCCCGTGGCATGGTAGGCTGGCTTTGGAGAGGCTTGGCCAGCATGGCCACATGGACCCAGATTCTATTCCCGGTGCGGCCATAATTTCTGCCTCCCTGCCATTCTGCCCCCCCGTAACATTTACCAACTCTGAGGTCTGTTCCTCCTTGGAGTTGGTTATTTTAGTTCCGGGGTGTGTTGGGGGGGCAAAGCCCCCCCCCCACATTAAATGTAAGTCCCCATCAGGATGCCGAAATTCAGTCTCCTGAACTTGGTCTAGTGGAGTTCAGGAGACTGAGTTTCGGGATTTTATAGGAGATCCAGTTCCATATCTAAGAAGTTTCTTTCTTAGTTTTACCGCTTGGCATAGGTACCTGTTTGCTAGCAGTGCCAACAGTGCTTTCATTCATTATGTCATTATCATTATCATCCTGAGCATTGTCCTCCTCATATGAAATAATGGTGTCAGCAGAAGAAACAGTACTATCGTCCTTGCTGCCACCATTGCCTCCTCCATTTTTGTTGGGCTCCCCAATGGCCCATCTCTGGGTTTCTGATAGGACTTCTGTGCCATATCACATCAGTATCAGCAGAAGAATCAGATGACTCAGACTCAAGCATATTGGGCACAAAGTTGCTACCACTGCTGTTTTTGTCTGCACTGGAGTCTGAGTCATGAGATAATGACTGGGATACTGGAACATAAAAAGCATATGTAGTCATTCTTTCAGTGCTTCTGTGGGTGAGGCCCCTGACAATCTTTGTTTTTTTAATAACCGTGTCTCTACTATCTTGTCTCTTACTCCTTTTACAAGACACAGAACCACTTGTGCCTCTCTTTTTTTGCATGATGTGCCAGGGCGTGAATCACTTGTAGGAAAAAGGGGTGTGCCACTGGGGTTACTCAGACTGAGAATTTAGTTTTTTTTGTTTTTTTTTCTGTCAAACACAATTCAACAGTGCCAGTAGTAAGAGGGCAACTGATAGTGCTGCTTATAGCAGAAACATCGACTTGTTTTTTCTGTCTTTTTTGGGCAAGCTGTGTTTTTGCAACTCACCATTATTATTATTCTTAGTCCGACATCTTTCCATGTTTTTTCCACAGGAAAACATTTGGATTTTTATTGTTACAGCAGGGAGATTTGGAAAACACACACTTTTTTTAAATGCAATTTTGCATGAAACTGAGCCCATTCAGCTTATGGCATGCTAGCAAGGGGCTTCAGTTTCAGAGGACAGTTAGAGTAAGGTCAAGAACAATTTGTTTCTTAAAGCATAGGATGATAATGTTATGCCACTGTCCATTTACATTTTGTGGTATTGTTCTCCTGAAAACTGTCTTTTTTTTCAGCACTTATCAGTATAAGCCCGAACCAGGCAAATCTAAATCCTTTGCAAAACCAAATCCAAATCTACCCGGATTTTGCCCATCCCTAACAGTAACCTTCTCAGAGGTCCTATTGGTGCCTCGTGTAGAAGAACATAGGCAGCCTAAAAATATCTTTAACAGTGGCTGAAGGGTTGGTGCATAGTAGGGGCCTTCCATTTCCTGGGATACTGGAACCTTGTTGTAGGGACACTGTAGGTGCTTGTTTAAGAGGGACAGCCCACACCCTAGCAATGAGGGAGCTAAACTACTGGGTCAGAGAATAACTTCATTTATAGATAGTAATTTAAACTATGAAAGGGGGTGCAATGATACCAGAGGGAGTTAAAGGGCACAGCTGCACATATGGAAGGGCCCAGTGGCCCTCCCCCAACACCAGCAGAAAGAGATAAGGAGGATGGGATGAAGCAAGAGCAACAAATCTGGGAAGAAACTAATGGGAGAGGGTAGACAGAGGGTAGTCCATGAAGAGGTTAAGAAAATAGAGGAGGGGCATCAACAGAGAAGGACGGTATAGGGGATAGGAAAAAGGGGGAAGAGGCATGGAACTAGGAGGGAGAAGTGCAGAAGAGGGTCTATGTAGTTTTTCATGCTAATGCTATGAGTATAGGAAACAAGATGGATGAACTTCAGGCATAATGGCCTCTGGGAGTTTCGACATTCTTTCATTCCAGCATATATATAAAAAAGGGTAAGAAACATAGGAGACCAATCTGGTTTAATGGTCATGTTAGGAAGATCATCACAGCAAGAACTGCAGCATTAGGAAAATACAATAGATTACATACAGATGGGAGCAGAAGGGAATATATGCAATAGCTGAAAATTGCAAGCAATTGATTAGGAATGTTAATGCAGACATTGAACTGAAGATAGTGAAGTATGTCAATGAAGATGATTATATCCTCTTTAACAACATAAGTGGGAAAAGAAAATCTGAGAATATAGAGAAAATGACTGGACCCCTGCCAACATCACACAGATAAGGCAAGTATCCTAAAATAATGTTTTGGCTCTATTTTCTCAGTGGAAGCAGGAGATCCATTACCTGAGAATTTGGTCACGTTCAAGAGAAAATCTAGAGCAAAATATGGTGTGGGGGGGGTGGAAGAAGTCATCAAAGCTAGAGTCAAAAAAGGATACAGGGTTTCAGTGTAAATAAATTCCCTGATGAAACCACACTGCTGGAGGTTAAGCACCAGGTCATTTAACTGCCTCAGCGCCTTTATACCCACCCATCTGCATGTATGATCACTTAATGTATAGATACTGTCTAAAAAGCCTCACTGAGCACTTGTGCAATAAATCAGACTCAAGTAAATATTTCATTGTCAGTGTATTCTCTTCATGTAAGGCTTGAAGTTCCAAGTGCCCTAGGTGTATAAATGAAGAAGTTGAATGTAATAAAATTGCTAAGAGCAGAGGTTTTGCACCCCAGGGTACTAAAGGAGGCAGCATAGGTTCTAGCAGGGCTAGTGGAGTACCTATTCAGTTGCTCCCTGCAGTGCAGGGAGGGGCCTGGGTACTGGGGGGTGACTGATGTGGTGCCACTGCATGAATGCAGAGCTAGAGATGATCACAAGAACTATGGATCAGTGAATCTGACCTCCACAGTGGGGGAAGCTGCTGGAGACATACTTAAGGAGTGATTAATGGATTTCCTGGAGCTGCTTGAATTAGGGTATAGAAACATAGCATCTGTCTGCAGATATGAAACACTTAGCCCACCCATTCTGTCCATTGTGTCACTGCCTATCCTGTCACCACAGACCCTATCTGTCCTCTGGCTACTCTTCCCCCTGCTTTCCTACTAAGATTCTTTGGTGCTTATTCCATGCATGCTTGTTTGCCCCACCATCTCCTCTAAAAGACTGTTCCAGGCATCCACTAGTCTTTCAGTGTTGAAGTACTTCCTCACATTCCTCCCAAATTCCCCACTTCCAGTTTCATTACATGCTTTCTTGTTCTTGTACACCTTCTATCCTGAAAAATACTCCCCTCCTATACATTAGTCACTCCTGCAAGGTATTTATTTTGCAAGGACAAAAGGCAGCATGGTTTCATGGTCATGCCAAACAAATTTGATAGACTTCTTTAATTCAGTGCACAGGTGATAGACAATAGGAAGGCAGTGGATGTCGTTTATCTGGACTTCAGTAAGGCATTTGACTCTGTGCCACACTGAAGTCTGATTCAGAAGTTGGGGACACATGGATGGGAGAATACTGTCATGGTGGATCAGTGGCTGGTCAGAAGAGAGGACCCAGAGAGTTGTCCTAAAAGGTAAATGCTCTGGGGTCATGCAGTTCATTAGTGTGGCTTCCTGGTGATCTGTCTTGGCACAGAAGCTTTTCTACATGTACATCTTGGATATAGGGGAAGAGGTCAATAGTAAAATGTGTCTGTAAATGGCAACACACTCTGTAGGGTTGTGGACAGTACAGACAGTCAGGGATAGTGACATGGATATAGAAAGGCTAAAAATCTGGTCAAACATATGGTAGCTCAAGGTTCTTGCCAAGAAGTGCAAGGTCAAGACAGGTCAGTGGTATAGACGGTTGAGGTGCTGGATACCACACCTCCCACCACGCTGGCAACACTGGTTTGGGAATGGAATCAGATCACTGGGAGTTGGTTGGGGAGGGAGGGAGAAGATTGAGTGTCCACCTGGCTGCTCTCATCTCCCCTGGAGGGTGAACCAACCTCACTGCACCTGTAGTGATGCCACATGGAGGTGTGATGGCACGACAGTGAGTGCAGCTCAAGGGGCATGGCTGTCATCAGACACCGTAGCTCATGTGCATGCACTCCCTGTGTCATTGCACACTACTAATCGAGGAGGGAGAAAATGGGAGAGTTTGGGCAGGCACCAGTGATGCCCCTGACTGCCAATCTTCAACCCATGACACCATCTGGGAGCTCCTGCCAGAATTCTAGATGTAGGAATCTGTGGTGAGAAGGATGGCCCTCCCTCCCTTTCCTGACCCCACTATGGGAGCAGGCTGAGTGGGAACCTCCAGGCAGGTAAGTCCCAGGAGAGTTGGTCACCAGGTGGAGAGGCAGCATAGGGGACAGATGAGAAATTCTTCACCTGAGAGGATGAAAACACTCTGTAGAAAAAGGAAATACAAGGTCATGGACTTAAGGCGGGAAAACCCCAGAATAGAATACTCAGTAGATGGGATAGAGGTGGAAGTCATCAGAGGAGAGATACTTGGTGATTATCATCAGTGACAACCTAAAATCTATGGTGTAGTGCAATTAAGCATATGGGAGGCCAGCGGTGTACTGGGATGAATGTGGATGGGCATTAGTAACCAAAGGGCAGAAATAATACTGCCTCATTATAGATTACCGGTGAGACTGCACCTGTAATGCTTTATCTAGTTCTGATCCTCTCATCTGAATACAGTCAGGGAAAGGCTAAATTCAGTTGAGTAGGGCAACAAAGATGATCAGTGATCTTCAGGATAGTGCATATGAGGATAGGTTAACGTATTTGAACATATATTCTGTAGAGATCAGAAGAGAGAGAGGGGAGACATGATAAAACATACATTCACACACTCTGTAATAGATTGGGCATGGCAGAGTTGTTCACAGCGAAAGGTACCACAATCACCATGGGGCAGAACTATTAGTTGACATGATGTAATTTCAAAGGAGAGGGTGGTGAAAGGCTAGAATGGCTTGTCCAGTGATGTGGTAAACACTGGCAGTGTGGTGGGTGGAGGTTAAGACAGGGTGGGAAAGATAAACGTGGTGTAGCTGGTTGCTGTTTAAGGGTCAGTAAATATGGTCAGGACAGACTGAATAGGCTCTTAGGCCCTTTTTTGTCTTCTCATTCAATGTTTCAGTTCTAAACTCTGTCAGGCTACCAGTGCAGGAGTCATGAATAGATATTACATTTTCAGTTTAAAGCCAGTTCTGCCTTGCTATTCTTTCTAGCAAAATGAAGTGTCATAAGACTGGAGAGGTGTTCTGGTTTTACTTATTTTGTTATTGTCTGGGGAATGGTGAGGAAAGTCTCAAGAGGAACATATCAACATTTTCACAGATTATGCAGTAAGAGCTGCTATTGTTACTGAAGGTCACTTCAGCTGTCGGCTTAAACTGACCACAGCCTCAGATAAAGACTTACATAATCCTTCTATTCTTACATAAAATATAATCTTTTATAAGAGGATTCAAGGTAATCACTAGGACTTCTTTGCTTCAGCAGCAGAAAGGCAGGTGCATGTGCTAAGAATACACATTGTCATTGAGAGATGTGCAGCTATCCAATAACTGAAGTAGGAATATGCAATAAGTATCAGAGGAGTGAGGGTTTGCATAACACTTATTCTCTATGCTATGTCATGTAGTTTAAAGCATTTTAACAAATATATATACACATATACAGTGTGTATGTGCGTGTGTATGTGTGTATGTGTGTATGTGTGTGTGTGTGTGTGTGTGTGTATATATATATATATATATATAGCAAAAAAACGTTATTAATGTACTCATTAGGTTTAAACTGACAAAAAGTAGGGGAATGTGGTATTAGGGTTTCCAACCCTACACCCCACCACCACCCTCCAGGCAGCAACAGGAAAAAATATTACTACCTGAGCTCTCCTGCATCTTCACAATTCAGGCATGTAGTGTGCCTTGGGGTTCTCAACCCTAACACTCACCCCATTCCATCAGTAAATAAGCTGAGATATGTATAGTGTATGAGAACTGAGCATTAGGGTTGACAACCCCAAGGCACACCCTATGCCTGATTTGTGAAGATGCAAGAGAGGTCAAATAGTAAAGGTTTTTCCTGTTGCTGTCTGCAGGGTGGGGGTAGGGCATTACGGTTGGGATATCTAATGCCACATTTCCCTACTTTTTCTTAGTTTAACCCTAACTACTGCATTAACAATGTTTTTTGCAATGAATGTTCTTACTTTTTGAGAAAGTGTAAGTGTATCCTCATTTGCTTGTAGAAGCGCAGGGCCCTCTGGGTCCTGCACTTCCATCCCTCCATAGATGCATACATGTAATTTGCTGTGGAAGTACAGGGCCCTCTGGGACCAACCCTTACATTTCTGCCAAAACAATTTTTTTCCTTCATTGTATTACTTGTTAAAGTTCCAATGTTATCCTATGGGCATTTGCATTTTGTATTTTTTATGCTTTTCTTATATTGACCAGAATTGTCAATGGGGGAAATGTTATTCTTGTAGTACTCATTAAGACCTTTGTTTTGATATATGTATCGTCCCCTAAGTCCAAATACTGGGCATCATGTCATAATAGTGATGAGCGCCGCAAAATGAGCATGGCAAAAACAGCGAGTGTGACTTGATCGTGGGTGTGAGAACAGCGCCTGTTCATGTGAGAGTGCTGTTCATGTGAACACTCCTGGGGGGGCGCATGGTGTGTCCCAGAGGATGTATATATTAGTAAGGGGTATGTATGGGTGAAGCCCCCCCTCTGCATGCAGTTGACAATTGGCATGTGTTGTGAAATGACATGTGATTGTAAGCTTTAATTCTGTGTTAGATGTGTGCTTAGGTCAGCTGCAGGCTGTGTGGATGTCCTGGCATAGTGGGTAGAGTAGTGTGCTAATTAGGTAGGGAGTGTCTATTGTGGGTTGTGGTTGGTGGTTAGAGTCTGGCTGTGTCTGAGTGTGTGGATATGTGTAGACCAATTATGTGTCCCCAGGTGTATGTGTTGTGGGGAGTTTTGTAGGTTTTATCTGACATTTTTTGCTTGTTTTTTGATTTTCAGGTGTTTGAAAAATGTATGTGGTCCAGTGGTGCACAATGCTGGTTAATTGTTAGTTTTTATGTGGGTGTCTGGTTTTCTGTCCTATGAGTGGTGTGCTTTTCAGCTGTTTGTGTTTTTACTCCCCACTTAAATTTACAGGTGCTGTTATTCCCAGTGCTCATATTGCCAGTCTATTGTCCATGCTATTTCTCATGTGTTCTTTTGACATGGTACCAGATATTGAGGGAGTTATGTCTTGTTGAAGTTCCCATGTTATCCTATGGGAATTTACTTTTTTTTTTCTTTTATTTCCCATAAAGGTTTGGGGAGGAATATGTGTTATTCTTGCAGTTGTTATTAAGATGTTTGTTTTGATATATACTGTATATTCCCTAAAATCCAAACATTAAGGAAGTTATTGCTTCCTAAAGTTCCAATGTTATCCAATGAGAATTTTCATTTTTTAATTTGTAAGTTGTTTTATGTGGGCCTAAATTTTTTTAGTGGGATTATGTATTCTTGTAGTACACATTAAGACCATTGTTCTGATATATAGATTGTCCTTTAAATCCAAATATCAGAGTTATGGCTTGTTGAAGTTCAAATGTGGCAAAAAAAAAAAAGTCCAAAATCTTTTCTCATATGAGGGCATTCTTTTTTTGTATGAACAAAAAAATCACAAGAAAAAGGATGCCTTCATAAAAAAAAAGAATGGGGAAAAAACTGATTGCAAATTATTCGTATGAAGGCATTCTTTTTTGTTTGAATTAAAAAAAAAATATGAAAATGGATTCCTCCATACAAAGAAAGAATGGCAAAAAAAACTAAGTCCAAATTCTTTTTTAGTATGAGGGCATTCTTTTTTTGTATGAACAAAAAAAAAAAGAAAAAAAAAACATATGGAAAAGGATGCCTTCATGTGAAAATAGAATTTGGACTTAGCTTTTTTCCATTATTTTTTTGTAGGAAGGCATCCTTTCTCGTATGCCTTTTTCATTCATATGAAAAAACACCTTCATATGAAAATAAAATCAGAAAAATACTGTCTAAATTATTTTCTGTGTGAATATGAAAAAATAATTAGAAATAAACCTTAGTCCAAATCCTTTTTCATATGAAGCTATCCTTTTTCATGTAGATCAATTCTTTTTTCATATGTCCTTATGAAAAAGAAAATGTACTCATGAAAAAATATTTTAAATGGTAAAAAACACATTTCTGGATCATTTGTCCAGAAACTAAGTGTAGAATCCACCTAACAGAGTCCTGATTAGCAAGATGCATGTGTGTGGTGTGTGTGTGTGTGTGTAGGCTGTCACTTTTGTGGGTTTTGAGTTTTTTTAAATGGAAAGAAGATGGTGGCCATATGAAAAAATATTTAATTCCTCAGGAAAAAGGATTACCCCCATATGAAGAAGGATCCTTTTTCATATGGACCAGATTCTTTTTTCATTCCAAGCAGCTATCCAAAAAAGACTGTACTGAGCATGCACAGAACTGAAATATCAAAATGTAATAACACTGGATTGGATTAATAGGTTTACACCAAACTAGTGAAAGGCACATATGAGGACTAAGCCCTTTCTACACTGAAAATTTCAGACAGACTTTTCACACCATCTGGGTGCTATGAGATGACAAACAGCAAAAAACAGCAATTTTTTAACTAATTTTTCTATTCACATCTCAGAATCCGCAGCTCCAGCTGGAATTAAACTTGGCACATCAAAAGATCTACCCTCTGAAACTGGATAACTGCCACTCGTACTGTCAGTTGAGGAGGAATGACAGTAGCAGGATTTGAGAAAAGTGCTTTTTATGTTGGTGCACTTGCACAGCCAACATCTTGCAGTAGTGCAGATTTGGAGGCATGGTCATTGTTGGATGAATGCAGGGCACACATCAGTAGGTGCATCACTCATTCCCCAGTCAGCCTGCATGCCGGCTCCACACCATGCATACATAATGAGGCAAGCACATCTAAGGAAAGGTCTGCCACAATCCGAGCAAAGCTTGTCAGATGCAGTAGACCTCGTGACGTGCTCAGCCACATTGTAAACATGGCGGCCACCCAACTGCTGACTTCGGGGGTGCCCAATCCCCCTGCTGGCTTGCTGTGGCCCCAATGTATGTGCAGACGGGGAGCCCACTCCCCATTGGCATAAAGCACTCCCCATTTGTTATATGCCGAGGGGGGGTGCCCAATCCCTGCCGGCATAAATTAAGCCCCCCTTTTGTTGTGTGCCAATGAGGGTGCCCAATCTCCCGTCAGCTGCAGCACCCCCCAAACAGTTAGGTGGCATGCTGGGAGATCACCCCAGCATGCCAAATCCCCTGAGAAAAAAAAATTGCCCCGTAATGTTTTTTTTACCCTGTAACACAAAAACGGTCCCTCGTAGTCTCCCTCCCACAACCTGCACCCACCCTCTGTGCACCCTGCCTCCCCACACCCCTCTCACCCCATACTTACCTGTGGAGTCTGGCGCGACGATCTTCGGTGGACCAGGAACACATCTGCACTCTTCAAAGCTGACCGCAAACTGAGGAAATGCCAGTAAGCTCTATAATGGAATAGATAGGGGGTTTTCAACTTTGATGCATATCTCAGGCATTTTGTGGAATTTTGGCACCAAATTTTCAACATGAGGTTTTTGGGACCCTACTCATGAATTCTTGCACTGTCATGGCATTATTTGGTCCCAAAAAGTGATTTCACAGTCACTGCATGGAATCACCTTTCAGGAACGAATAACAAAATGACAGTTCCAGTGTTCATGAGGGGGCTCTCAAGAAGCCTATGTTGCAAATTTGGTGGGAAAAATCAAAAAATGACTGTTTTACGAGCATGCGTTGTACAGTTGCATTTGTAATAGTTTCACTCCAGATGTTCAAAATTGGCATTTTTCCACACCTCCTTATGAACAGTACAGCTGTCATTTTACATATCCTGGCTGAAACGTGTTTTCGCATGTCTGGCTCAGAATTGCACAGTTGCTGTGCGAAATCAGTTTTCAGGACAGTTTGAGGAAATGATGATGATGATGCTGTTCATGAGCAGAGGTCCTAAAATGCCTATGTTGAAAATTTGGTACCGAAAGTCCATAAAATGACTGTGCTGCAAGCGTGCATTGCGCAGTTTCCACGCAGCCTTGTAACTACGTAAATCTGCAATATTTTCATGCCAGATTTTCACCACAGGCATTTGTGCACACCTCCTTATCAACAGTATAGCTGCCATTTTTCACAGCCTGCCCAAAACGCGTTTCCGGAACTGTGGCACACAATGGCATGCTCGCTGTGGGAAATCACATTTTGGGACACATTAACAAAATCACAGCACCACTGTTTATGAGGGGAGGTCCCAAAATACCTATGTTGAAAATGTGCCTAAAAAACTCCCACAAATAATTGGGTTGCAGACATCTGTCGCGCAGTTTGTATGCATGTTCATTGCTTCACCAATATTTCATATTGCAACTCCAGATTTTCAACATTGACATTTTTTATGCCTCCTCATGAACAATGCAGTTGTCATTCTCCACATCCTGCCCAAAAGCTGTGTTTTCGTCCCTCTGTCACTAAATGGCACAGCCACTGTGCAAAGCCACGTTTTGGTAACAAAGTGATTGTGCCGCTTTTCATGAGGTGGCCTAACAAGCAGCCCATGTTAAAATGTGGAGTGAAACTACCACTACACGCCTACGGTATTAGGGTTTCCAACTGAAGCACCCAACCCGGTATGGACTGACAGGTGTCAGGGCTGTGACTTGGGATCATCGGATGCAATGCTCTTGCCATTCCACCCCCCTGCCCACCCTGCAGCCACCGACAGGCATCATGGTGTGTCTTGTACTGTTCGGCCACAAACTTCACCCCATGCTCTTATACTGCACCCACATCAGTGTACTTCCATATGGAATGGGGTAAGTATAATGCTCAAAAACCCGAAAGCACACCACAACACTTGCCATTGTACCTCACCCTACCCTGTAGACACTGACATGAGTATTATAGCTGACGACCCAAAGGCACACCCCCATGCCTGTCACTCTGTACAAGGTGGGGTGGGGTTGGCGTCACTTCAATACTTCACTGCTATTCCTCTTATGTGTCTCTATCTCTGTCACTGCCAATGCCAGCGTGACAACATTCGGCACTGACAAATGCTTGTTTTTCTTGGAGCAGATATACCATTGTTGCCTATCTTATTCTCAAATATTCCAGTACAGCTTGTGTGGCTTTCTTGGCATTGGTTCTGTTTGGTATTCTCTGTCATCTACAGGAGGGAGTTAGCCAGATGGTGGTGGTACTAGAGCTGTGGATTTCAGATGGAGTGGTCCTTCAGGCAGTCTGTATGCAACATTCAATGCCAGCAGTCTCGACAGATTCAACAGTTTTTAGTCTCAACCTCTGTAACTGAAGAGTGGTTTGTGATGCTGTTCTACACTGAAGGTAAAGGGAAGTGCAGTGGAAAAAAGAGGTGAGTCCATCCAGGCTTTACCAGGGCTGCTTAGACTGCCATGGACACTTCAGACTCTAAAACTCTAAAAATAATGGATTTCTCTGCTGCCATACTGAGCACTGAGCAAAACAAGTGAACAGACTTCTTTGACCTGCCTTCTGAATTCATCTTAATTGCAAACACACTCATTTTAGATACTGTAAATTCCATGGTATGTGTGTTTGGCAGTGACTTTCTCTATTGTGAACCAGTTATTGGGAACTATAGCACAGGAGTACTACCATCGACTTTGTGAGGGTCTGAGAGCATTTGAGTCAACCAATACTCCCTTGATCTGCCTTCTGAATTCACTTTTTTTTGTTATTTTATTAGGTAGTCTATGTGTTCTCAGTAGTTTTTGGTTTGTATCCCTCTGTTTGTCTTTTCTTTTTAAACTGACCGCCTGCTAGTCATATGACAGCGAAGCGCCAGAACGTACAAGCTGATGTTTCTATTTATAAGTTTAGTGTAGCCAGTGACCCATTGCCTGCAGTAGTTTTCTTACTTGGATCTGCAATATTTCACATTATACAGACTGGAGACGTAACATATAGAATAATGGCTGGGGAGGTGGTTATAACGAGAATTTTACACACCCCCAAGGTGTGGGATGCCATATAAACCCTGAGAGCAAAGCTTGAAGGGTTTGTACAGGCATCTCACACAGAGTGTGTGTGTAAAATTCGAGTTTCGCACACCTCTTCAGCTTTTACTTTATATAACTGCTGGGAATTGCTTTTTTGCCTCAGCAGTTATATAAAATAAAGAGATCCCCATGGAGCTGTGCACTTGGCCTGCTTTGATGCTTCTGCAGCTCATGATGAAAATCTCCTCATGGTAAAAATCTCGTAATGTTACTGACTTTGGGAAGTGGTCCTTTGAAAGTTTGTTTTTTTGACATTTTAAATTACCTTACCACTGATTCCAAGTGGCGTCGAACTGTGGTGCAGTGTGTAGTGAAGAAGACCAAAAGAGTTTTTTGTGCGCATGCTCAGACCCGTCATAACCTGCGGGTTATAACAGGGAAATTATAACTCACTTTCCCTATAGGAAAAGGCACTCCCCAGTTATTATATTATTGTATTTTAGTGTTAAGTGAGTATGCTCTAGTTTCAAAATGTCTATAGTGCTGTCAGTTCATATGGCAAATTAGGATTTTACTATTTAACTGTTTTACTTTTAAATCCACTTTACTCCCAGGGTTTTCTTTCAGGCTGTTTGACTCCTGTGTTAGATAGCTGAACAAACAAGTTAAATGAATGGGCAGATTTTCACACTGAGGGCTTAGTGATATCCTCACCACCATTGAAGAATACATCTGCCATGTCCCTAGGTGCCTAACCTTATTTTTTAGGTTCCTTACCTGGTTAGTTGAAAGGGTTTGAATGCCTAATGGCTTCTGGTAAATCCTCTCTCACATTTATGTAAAATGGTGATTGCAAGGGCCCAATCAAATGAACAGAAGGCTAGGATTATGGCATCTGACACCAGCACAGACAGTGTTCTGAAGCTGCAGAAGCAGCAGAGACAGCAAAAGAACCCCAGTGTTAGTTAATCTCAACCTAAGATTATTACGCACTTAGTAAATAAGAACAGTGCCCCAGGGGGTTACCTTGAAAATTCAGAGCACTTGCCATCTACCCCTAGAGCAAATTTCCAAGAGCACATTTCTTCTAACACTAGAAAGGAAAATAAGCAATTATCAGACTCCTTAACCAAATCACCCCTTTTAGTTTATGGGTCCTTCGAATTCAGCTGATAATAGTAACTCAAGAATGTTAACATAAAATACTGAATAGAGCTTTCTTCAACTTCCTGGTACACTCTTTGCACAAGAGAAGGGAACTGTCAACATTGAAAAGTCACCTAGATCTATAATGGTGGAGATCCTGTTTGATTTACAGAGCACCATCAAGTGGTTAAAGCACTTAGATGAGACTAGAACAGTTCAAAAGGTAAAGCAAGACATTGTTCACAAGGAAATGGAAGCCTCATTAGGTAATAATACTCAGGAAAAACCTACGGAAGACTCTATAGATGATTCAAGTATCATGCTCCTGCCAGGCGAAAAAGGCACCCCCCTTCCCTAATTTCCTTCTTATGTTAGTGAGAACATCATAACATAATGAGTAACCCTTATGTGGAAAATGTAATGCTCATGGAACAACTAGTCATCATTAAAAATTAGCTTGACACAATAAGGGAAGATCTGGCCATAAATGGAACCAGAATGGATAATATATTAAGAAATTTCCAAATGCTCCTGCCCATAAATGAGGCATCTTCATCTGATATTATAAATAGCTCCGGATAAAGGATGCAGTTAAAAGAAAGTCCTGATTTTAGCCCTATAGATTTCCCCATCCTGACCCCTAAGAGCGTTAGGACTGTGAAAAGGTCTAAAAATATCCACAAAAAAGAAATCCCAGAAATCCAACAGTTCTCAGTCAGTAGACAAAAATATTCTTTCTCCCCACTCTGACATCTCTCAGGGACTTGATCCCAAGAAAATAATAGAAACTGCAGGGCCAACTTTAATTAATGTTAAGGAAACCAGTGTGCAGCTGTCTAAGCCCAGTGGAATAAGGTTAAGCACATACACTTACAAAGAGGACAATGTCCCAATACAGGGTAAGGAGCCATTGCTATTGGCTAGGGCTTCGGATCCTTTGCTTTAAACAAAAGTCCAGTAGGCATAACGACCATCTCAGACAGGAAGCCCCATCCAGAACACCCTCCCAAGGGATGGAATTATTCTGGCACTGGAGGCAAGGACCTCTTAGCAAGAGCAAGGTATTCTTAGGCTATATGAAGTAAATGGAGAGGAGCTAGAAAATGTTGAGAACTTGACAGCATATGTCACAATTTTTGTAAGTTAAAACTAGAAATCCAGCTTGACACAGGATATAGTGAAGGCCTATTGCTCAAAGTAAGAAGTAGGTCTAGAATGTATTCAAGTTAATTGCATAACCCACACAATAGCACATTACAGTTGGAACAATGCCTTTCTGTTTGAAAAATATAATATTATTCTCACATATGTCAATAGGAAGGGAATCCCTAACTATGATCCCCCAGTAGCACATAACAACCAATCTTTTACTATCAGTATTTTTGGGCTTGGGGAAACCAAGAGGAGCAAAAGACAATAAATTAACCAAATCACTAGCTTCTTGTTTTGCAAATTTTTTACAGATTACATTAGGTTATAAAGGGGTAATTAAGGCCACAAGAAGAGAAGACCGCTATAGTGCTCAAGTAGATATACTGCTCAAAACTAAGACCATTGCTGAAAGAATTTTGGAGAAAAGTAATGCCCTGGACAACTTGGGAATCTGTCACCAGTAGTGCAATACTAGAATTACAGAAAGCCATGCCCTTGCGCATAAATGCAGATATGGGATATACTCATGGTTCATTACCCTTAGCTAACAGATTTAAAGCTTTGGCTGGATACCAGTGACTGGGGACTCATTTATCTTCCCAGCCAAGTTTAGGGGACACTAATAGTTTACAATAAGAACCATCTCCAAATTGTATCCTCTCCTGGAATATCGCAAATTGCACTACAAAAGGGGTAGTTTCTGATTGGTTGGACTACATCTCAACTTGTGAGACTGTGTGCTTTCAAGAAATTTGGCATTCTGTAGATCAACATATTCTAATTAATAATTTTGGTCTATTTCAGGTCCCATCCAAAAAGTATTCCAAGTGGGGCAGAGTCACTGGCAGCGTGGCAACATACATTAAGACTGAGGGGAAATGTTCAGCCTATTTAGTCAGTATTGGGGATTTTACTTTAACTTTACATGTTATGAGTGGCAGTTATGATTTTTTGTTAATTTATTTATCTCCCTTTATCATCTAGATTTTCTGTAACCAATCCATGGTGTATCTTGTGTCCCTCCTCCTGTCTGCCAGCCCTGTCAGGGGAACACAAGCAAAGAGCACCATGAGGTGATGGTAGGTGTGTAACACCCCCCCGTGGCCCACAGCAGCAACACCAGTGCCAGCATGCAGTGATGGATCTACCCCCACAGTGCCCCCAATGAAGGCACCCCAGTCAACATGCAGCAACACACAGCACCTCAGCCCATGCCCACCATGTGTGTGTGCAGCTGAACATGTGCCAAGCCAATGGCTGTACCACACTGCATCCACCACAGTGCCCATGCACCCCCCTAATGTGCACCATGATGCACACTGCTATGCATGGTGGCCATGTCTGAACCCCACGTGCAGAAAGGGCATGGCATGCCACATGTGTGTGGGTGTGTGGTGGTGGGCATTGCAGCAACCTTCCCTGACACAAACCCCTGCCTGCCCGTGTATCTGTAGGGTGATGTGACTTACCTGGGCATGGTACTGCACCCCTGCATGTACGATCTCGGAGGCTCTGGATCCTGTCCAGGTCCTGGCACTGCAGATCCCTGTACCAGTGCCTGCATTGCTCTCTGGTGCAATCCATTCAGTTCTGTGCACCAGGCACACCAAGTGCTCCACAACCCTCACCCACACTGCTGATCGTGGCTCTGTGAAGTCATTGGAACCAAACAGCTGTCCTTCCACATGCATCACCAGTGCCACAAGGTTGACCAGCTCAACCTCCCCCAGTTCTTGGCCCTGGGCCCTGCTCCCTGAGCAGGTGGCATGTGTCCTCTCTGTCTCCTGGGCAGGTGTGCACAGATCAGGCTGTTGGTGTGCAATGGCCCAGTCATGCCACATGCATGATTGGCCATCATGCAGTGCACTGCGCAACATGGTAATTTGGTGCGTCACCTATTGCGCATCACCTCACATGCGCACTGGGCACCACACGGGTGGGAGGACAAGGTCAGGGGTCACGACTAGTCATGCATGTGCATTCCGTGTATATCCACCATATTGTGAGTGGAAAACAATGCCACTCACAGTGCACTGCTGTCACACACATTGCCAGTGTTGTACCACGCACTGGAAGTGCGCATTGACACCATGTCATGCTGATGTGCAATACACACACTCAACAAGACATGCAGCACAGCACCAGTGGTGCATGGGGACCTGGGTGCACTTCCATAGTTGACTGCATGGTCATAACCACCGGACCAATTGCCCTATGCCTTTCATGCCACTGATCTAGTTTCACACATGTGAGGAGATGCGCCATGACACTTGTGCTGCATTCAGGAAATGCCCCCGGTCGACTGCTCATGTGCAGGGCATGCACCATAGGGGGATGTGCTCAATGCATGAGTTGTGCATTGCTGATTGAGATGAGCTGGGGGGCAAGTATACAATTCAGACATTGCTCTTAAATCAGCTCATTGCCAAATTCAGGGGCACCTCACCTGTTTAGCATCTCATTACAGTTGCTCCCACTCTCATTTGCATGCCCTGAGCTATTAATGCTCCTAAATGCACCTTCACAGAGCTCAGGTGACCAACAGGAATTGCATCCTTGAAGGTAGGTCTGTTTACATTCTGCCATATTCAGTGTCAGCACAATATGACAGTGGGGAGATTAGGACACCCAGGCATACCTCTCAACTGTTTCTGTTCTTCAGGCCCATCCCTAAGTGTACCTCACAGTGTGCCATTCTTTCAGCTACAGTCTTGGAGTCTGTTGCCGATGAGTAAGGAATCATTGTACAGCAGACTGCCAGACATGGGTATTACAGTCCAGGTCCCCTTCAGATAGTACCTGGCAAACAGTCAGTCAGTTTTGCAGGACATGTTAGATACTATTACCATTGTTAACATTGTGTCCCTGATATTGGCCACCGGTCCCTGACTGTTCTAAGTCTTGTCCCTGATATGCAATGCAGGCATTTGAGAGGTATGCATACAGGGTGCTGTGACCCTGCATCAGCCAGCCACTGTGCTTGTACACATACATAGTTGCCTGTACTTTCCTGCATATTGTCACCCACAGAAACCATTATGTCCAGACAGGATGCAGCTACGGGACAAAGACGTCAAAATTTCACAGCAGACAAGGACAGGGCACTGATAGAGGCCTACTTCATACAACAGGACATCCTGGCTGTTAGGGGTGGCAGCCGCCAGTAGAGGGCTGAGGGCTGGGAGGCAGTGGGAAGGCATGTCAATACCCAAGGGAAGTTTATCAGAGCACCTCAGGAGTGCAGGAGGCACTTCAATGATGAGAATAAGAGAGTGAAGGAGAAGGTGGCACACATTGAGGCCTCCCTGGGTGGGACATGGGGTGGGCTGCAGACAGGTGTGCACCTCACATGCACCGTGGAGCTGCTGGTGGCCAGCATGGGCCAGACAGCTGTGCAAGGAGTTCGGGGAGGGGGCTTCCAGATAGGTGGCAGTCCATCACAGCACTGAGTATACATGTCCCAGGAACTATGCCTGTCTGGGTGTGTGTGTGTAATGGGTGCCCTGACCAGCCCCACTGGGGGACATTAGGTGACCATGTGCCTGAGTGCACTGATCATGTAGCTGTACACCCTGTCCATCTACTGTGTGTTGCAGATACATGACAAGCCACCCATGTGCAGCCCTGTGGGGTGGGAGGGCCCCTCCGGGGGTGGGCCCAACTGTGGTGTGTGGTGCTAGTGGTCATCTGGGATGTCATCCCCGTGGGTGGTGTCCAGGGTGTTGGGCCAGTGGCACACATGTCCAAGGGTGCCTGTACAGGCACCGGTGCATGCCTGCATGTGCTAGTGCTTGGCCACATCAGTGGCCACATGATTGACTGTCACCTGCATGGCATGTCAGCCGCATCTATGGTGCACATGCTCATCCCTCTGTACATGCCTGTCTGAACACAACAGTTACACATGTCAGTAACCATGTTTCTCTTCTTTCTTTTACAGCTCCATCACACCTCATGGGTGCTGCCGTAGCAGCTGGTCCACACGATGGCCTTGCGAGGGAGGATGCCGGGCCATCACACCGAGCACAGCCAGGGCTGTGGATGATGCCATGCTGGGCCCTTCTGTTGACACTGCAGCCCCAGCCACAGCACCAGTAGTAGCAGGCCTGTCTGACCCCTCTGCAACTGGTGCCATAGCTGGAGGCCAGGACTGATCATGGCTGGTCAGCATTCTGGGTTTGGCTGATGATGACCCAGTGGACAGGGTGGACATCGTGGATACCCTGCTGGTGCTGTCATCTGGTATGCAGGGGGTGTACAATGATGATGATGATCCAGGCACCACATAAATCTGGGGTGACATGGCTGACAGCTGACCAGCTCAGGCACAGGTGTATGCATGGGTGGCACCATGAGGTGTTGGTGGTCCTGCAGTCTCCAGTGCACCTGCCCATGGTGGCAGTTGATGGGGGCCCTGTGTCTGGTGCTGCTGTGGGGACAGAGACTGCTGGAACCGTTCAGCAGGGTGCTGTGGTGCAGCAGCGGGCAGTGGGGGAATGTGATGCGGGCGTCCCTGGATGTGCAGTGGTTGCCCAAGCCTAATCCTCATCCATTCAGTGGCCTGCTGTGGTGCATCTGCCTATGGTGGATGCAGCACAGCTGGCTGGCACCCCACCTGCCTGTTGGTGCTGTCCTCATGATGCATTCCCTTCCAATGAGGTTGAGGGATACGCACACCTCCTGGGGGGCACTGTGGAGGGATAGGCATCCCTAAGGGCAGAGATCAGGGGCATTCAGATGCAGTTGGCAATGGATCATGAGTCATCAACTGTGTGGAGTGCCTAGATGTTGGCAGAGGCTTGCCCACTGCAGGTGGGCACGACTGCAACTCTGGAGTGCATTGTGCTTGCTGCCGAGGCAGCGAGTGCAAACAGTGCACCACGTGGCCACTGGGCTGCTGGCTGCACTCCCAGGAGTGCCTCATGCAGTCCCAGGACACAGCCTCAGGTGAACCCATTGCTGATGATGCTGTCACCATGCATGGCCATCCCCAGCATCTCTGGATCCCACATGGATCTTGGGGGTGACACCCCAGTGAGTACCCATTTATGGTCTCGCTGCAGTACCTCTCCAGGGGTGGTGGCCATTCCTCCTGCATCCAGTAGTGCTGACACAGCATCCATCAGGCATGGATGTGGCAGCCCATGTATCTGTGGTGGCCATCATGCCTCCCACTGATGCCAGGGTTAACAGTCCACACGGTCCCTGCTGCCTGCATCTATTGCAGCCCACACACCAGGCTGACTGTGTCTGGGGTGGTGTGGGTGGCATGTGTCTGCCCCAGTATGATGCCTGTGTGGGTCACCTGTGCATTGTACTGTGCATGGCCAGGGGCACTGTTGTTGTGCTGTGTGGCATGGGCATGAGTTCAGACCTGTCTCTGCTGTGCACATGTGCTGGTGGCTGTACACTGATCCATGCCATCCCCAGCACATACTGTGTCCCCCCGGCAGTGTGTGTGTGTGTGTGTGTATGTGTATGTGTGTGCGTGTGTGTGTGGTGCTGTCACCCCTCATGGGTGCACTACACGATGGCTGTGTTGTCATCATCTGCTTGTTGTGTTTGTTGGTGTATGGGGGTGTGTGGGTGTGTAGGTTGTGGGGACTGCTGTGTTTGTCCTGCCTGTGTTACTCACCTGTGGTCCCTAAAGTGTTCTTCCATGATGGTGGCCCTGTGCCTCCAGGACCTGGTGACCAGGCGTGGGTCCCTGTATGCCAGTGGCGGTCTGCCATGGGACCCTTGCTCCACTGCATCCTCCTCTTCCCCAGAAGTGCTGCCCTCCTCAGCCTGGACAGCTATTCCATGGTCAATGGCCATGTTGTGCAGCATACAACAGGCCAGGAATATGCCACAGGCCTTCTCTGGGCTATATTATATGGCACCACCTGACCTATCCAGGCATCTAAAGTGCATCTTCAGAATGCCAAAGACACTCTAGATGGTGGTGCATGTAGCGATGTGTGCCTCATTGTAGTGCTCCTCCACTTCTGTGCCAGGTCAGCTGAAGGGTGTGAGGAGCCAAGGTCAGAGGAGGTATGCTGCATCACCTGTGGGGGGCAAGAGCAGTCTGTAACAACCCCTTATACATGTGCATTGTGTACCACAGCCCCCCACTTCCACCATGGTGTACTGCACTGTGGCTGCCTACTGTCCACCCCTGTCCCTGTGGCACTCCTCCCGGTGTGTCTCCCTCCCCCACAGTGGGCCGGTGCCATCCTGCACACACCAGCAACTGTATGCCCTGGCTGCACTCAGCTGCCCTGTACCTGCACAAGCATGCTGCTATGGCTACCCACACCTGTTCCATCCAGCATTGCCTGCCCTCCATTACCCAGCGGTCACCCGTGCCTGGTTGCATGTGATGCATTCTGACCTGCCATTTGCACCTGCTGTCATGCATCACCTCACCTCCCATGCTGTGCTGTGATGCTGCACTGTCCCCCATGTTGGGCACACAGTTCTCTAGTCATGCCCACCTTCAATGTCCCACATGCCCACATGTGCACCTCCCTGTGTGCATGCCCTGCTGTGGCCCATGCACACCTTCTCTCCCTCCTGTTGTTTGTTGCACCATGGTGTTCTGTTCGTGAGCATGTATGCATCCCCCACTCATCCACTAGGTGGTCACTGGGTATGTCCCCAGTCTCAAATCAGTGGCACAGGGTGGATTGGTGCCATATGAGGGCATTGTGTGTACTCCCAGGGTGTGTGGCACAGACATTGCTGATGCACCCTGTGGCATTGCACACCAACTGGCAGTTGATGGAGTGGAACCCCTTGTGGTTCATGTACTGCATGGCCTCTTCACCAGGTGATGCACGGATTGCCACATGGGTGCAGTCAGTGGCCCTTAAGCTGCCTGGCATGTGTCACCATGTGGAACTGCTGCATGGTTTCTGTCTGCTCTGCCTGTGTGCTTGGGAAGCAGATGACTTCTGAAGCATGTGGGAACAGTGTGGTGAGGAACTGAGTGATGAGATGGGACATGGACAGCTGGGATTTGCCAGTGGTGTCTCCAGCTAGCCTCTGGAAGGTTCCCATGGCAAGCAGGCACATTGCTGTTGTCACCATGGTCTCCACTGATATGAAATGACCCCTGCCAGTGGGTGTCTGCATTTCATCATGGCACAGCTCACAGAGCTGCCTCAGAATAGTCATGTTCAGGTGGTATCGGCCAACTGTTTCTGTGTCCATCAGTTGCTTGAACATTAGTGTGGCATGATACAGCCATGGGGCAGGCCGCCTACGGTGCCTTCTGCTGCCACGTTGTTGATTTGCCCATCTCCTCATCCCCATTATCATTCCCATCAAGAACAGTGCACCATCCATCTCTGTAGCCTATGTTCTGCTGCTGCTGTTCTGCCTGTTGCTGCTGCTATTCTGCAGTCTGCCTGCTGGGGGCTTGCACTTAAGTCTACTTCTCTTATGCTTATCTTATGGTGCATTTGGTAGTTGCGCTGTCAATGCACCATGTTTGTGCATTCATTTTGCTTTGTGAATGGCTCTACACTGTGTATGCAGATACATGCCCCCTCCAGATGCGCAGCATATCATTATTTTCACCTCCAGTGCATCCAGTGTGGCGCAGTGCATCCAAGATGCACCGGGGCATCTCTGCCCTTTCTGAATAGTGACATGGTATATTTTTGTGTCACACCAGTGCATCTCATTTGTGCCCAGTGCATCTGCTTTTTGTATCCTGCCCGTGATTTTTTTGTGTGAAACTGTATGTGATAATGGGATCCCTTAGTGTGAAACTGTATGTAGTTGTACTGTTGAAATTACTGCAAAAAGCTATTTGGAATTTAAGGGGTTATCCTTGACATGCAGCAGAAACTCTTTTTGTGGAGCTGTCAACAAGAAGCCAGTTGTGAGACTTCATGTTCTATTTTGTTGCACTTGCAAGGAAAGAAACTTACAAAGTTCTGGTCTCTTAACAAGTCCAGGAGGCAGAAACAAGAACTGCAATGCTTTTGGCTAGAGTGAGAGAGAAACTGAGAAACTAAAACTTGGAATTAGAGATCTCCTCAGATGAAGGACTTTGTTTTCTATGTTTGTACTGCCTTTGTAAATAGTCCTACTGAACAATTAAATGTTTTTATTTTACTGTTATTGGAAACAAATAAAACGCTACTTGTGAATTTTATACCTGCTCCTGATCTTCCAGTGCTTCCTGACCTATGCTTGCATGACAGGTGGTGTCAACCTAAGTGGAACTTATGCCATGCATACTCTATGCCCAGAATTTTGTGCATGGGTCCTGGACCTGGTACCAGGGAAGCATAGCAGAAAGGTATGGATTCTGCAGCATCAAGTCCAGGAGTTATTACCAGAAAGATGGCAGCCAAACTAGCAGAGACAGAAGTCCAAGCTGAGACTGTACAGCCAGCACCAGCGATGGGGCAGAGGACAGGCAGTGACTGAACCTGAAAGCCTGACTGCCTTTTTCAAATGATGGGCTATACAACAAAGAGAAGGAGAAACAGAGAAGAAAAGAAATGCAGCAATTGGAGGAGACGAGACAAGATGAGACGAGATGAGAAGCAGTGATGGGTGGATGCCTTGCAAGTTATCAAAGCTGAAGTACCTGGCACTGGTCCAGCAGAGCAACAAGACACAAACAACTTAAGACATCAAACTTACAAAGCTGGGTCCCTCGGATGATATCGAAGCATATCTAACAACCTTTGGTAGGGTTGCTGGAGCCTGCCAGTGGCCAAAGCAGCAATGGGCAATCAGACAGGTACCTTATCTGACAGGTAATGCTCAATTTGCCTACAGCAGTATGGACACTGCACAGTCAGAAAATTATGATCTTGTGAAAAGAGAAATCCTGAAAAAATATGACATCTCAGGAGAGACCTACAGGCAAAGATTCTGGTCCCTGAAGTACAACTCATTCGACAATCCTTGAGACGCCTTCATCTGACTCAGAGAACTCCTTATTAAATTGCTGCAACCAGAGAGCAAAACAGTCTGACAGATCATTGACAGATTTGTAATGGAGCAATTCATCAGTATCCTGCTTATAGATGTGCAGCTTTGGGTGAAGGAACACCAACCAGAAAGTGGGGAAAAGGCCGTTTCTTTGGCAGAGGACTATCAGATGGCCAGACAGACCACGTAGCAGTGAGGTAACAGACAAGCACCCCGTAAGACCCTCTTTTTCCTGCTTTAACTCCAGATCAGATAAAAACTCTGGTTGGGGTAACAAATCTGCACCCAAAGACTTTATTTGTTATAACTGGAACAAGCCAAGCCATATCACAAGAAATTGCCATAAAAACAAGGAGGGTAACACTAAAGCAGATTTGGCCTTAGCAAATTGGGACAATCATTTAACAGATGCCAAGGTGGGAGATAAGACTGTAAAGGGACTTACTGATTTGGGAAGCAGACAGGCCCTAGTGCATGTTGAAGTGCTGGGAAAATTCTATGTAAAAGGACCAGGTACTGGTGTTATTTGCATCCATGGGGAAACACAATATTATCCTACCACACAAGTGACCCTGAATATTAACAGGGTGTCACACCAAAAAAAGTGTGGGTAGTACCCAAGTTACCTGTACCTGTGATTATTGGAAGTGACTGTCCAAGGTTTACTGCGTTAATCTCAGAGGAAGTGAATCCTGCAGTTTCAGCAGCAGTGGTAACAACAGCACAGGCAAAGAAAATTTCAGATGGTGGGGACATTTCTCCTTTCGGTGACTTTGATGCAGACTTGTTTGAGCCCACCTCCAAGATCCAGAAGTCTAGGAAAGAAAGAAGACACCTGAAACAACATCGGCAACAAAAGACTGATGGACATAAGGGGTTAAAATATGAAAATGCTGAACCTAAACTGATAACTGATTGTGATTTTGTTTCAGAGCAAACTAATGATTCTTCTCTCTGAGGTTCAATTCAATTTCAATTTCAATTTTTATTGTTCAGTCATAGATCTTTACAAAGTTTACAAAAACAAACTTTCATACATTATCATATTAAAACTTAAAAATGCACTCACAATATAATTGTCAGTTACTAAAAAGACTATAATAAAATGACACATTAAAAATCCACAGAATGTTGACAGAAACTCCACAAGCTTTCAATTAGTCCCATCAGATGGTTCCCATACGTTTATCTGTTTTTAGCCAAATTTTCTGTATAGCAATCAAATAAGCAGCTACATTCTTAATAATTGATTCATCTTCTGAAGTAAACAAGATAGTCAGAAGTATTTCTTTGTTAGTAGATTGAATTGTTCTAATTATAGGAGTTATCCATTTGTTTCTGAAGGAATTATACCATTTACAGTAAAAAAAAAACATGTACTAGATTTCTCAGTTGTAATTTATCACTATTACATCTGGCCACTAAATCCTTTTCCCTGTTGTATCTTGCCAATAGGACATTACTATTAAATAATTCCATCCTATATTTTGTGTATAATATTCTATTTATGTTATCTGTTAGAACACCCAGATAGAATCTGTAGTGATGAGATACATTGTTATGCACTAGCCAATCTGCAATATTCAAGTTCCTTATATAGCATAAATCTTAAATCTTTTTCTTTTGATTTTCCAGGATCTTTTGAGTAGCATGTCTTTGATACTTAAGAAGAATAGCTATCCCTCGCTCATTAAGCCTTTCCAGGTTTCCCAATCCATTTTCTTTTAGGATGTTATATACTTTTCTCAACCAGCCCATTGGAATTAATCCTTCATGTATCCACATTTGTTTCTCTTTTAAGCATAAATATGGCAAACAGTGTTTTTCCAATTGTAAAACTTCGATCCAGTAATTAATTTTCCTCGACAGGACTAAAGCAGCAGTGCTCGTAAGACCAAGTTCGGCTCTGATCAATTGAGCTGGAACAGATTGACCAAGACCCAAGCTTGATCTAAATAGCTTTAGTGAGGGAATTTCCAGTGTTTCAATTATCTTGGAATCCCAAATCTCAGACCCATATAGAAATTGTGCATTGTATTTTGCTTCAGCAGCCAAAATAAGTGGTTTCAATGAGCAACCCCCATATTTTTTATTGAAAAGATTTAAGGAATTGGCAGTCTGCTTCAATTTACTTTTAGGGAGTCTAAATGGTTTGACCAACCCCCTGATTCAGAAAAAGTAAGACCTAAATAATTATAAAATTTAACAGTTTTTAACCTGAATGTCCCAACTGGCCAACGTTTTGTTAATTGTTTGTGTAGTTCTAACACCATT
Source organism: Neoceratodus forsteri (assembly GCA_016271365.2). Lineage (NCBI taxonomy): Eukaryota > Metazoa > Chordata > Ceratodontiformes > Ceratodontidae > Neoceratodus > Neoceratodus forsteri. The sequence goes on from CM028137.1 coordinate 521,019,047, forward strand.
ATCTGGCTTTTACTTTAATTAATTTTTAAGTTAAACTCGTTAGCATATTTTTGTAAAATTCCCAGCTTTTTTTGAAGTCCAGACTGAGTCGGAGAAATTAGAACCAAGTCTTTTGTCATACACCAAGACTGGACAGCTCTTTTTTAATATTTTAGGAGAGTCTTTCAGATTCCTTAAGTTGCATTAATAACCAATTATTAATATAAATACAAAATAGTATTGGGGCCAGTACACAACCTTGGTGCTCCCCACAACTGGTAGAAAATCTATTAGTTGGTTCAGCTTCAGTAGATATTCTTAACTGAGCCCAGGTGTTAGTATATAGTTCTCTAATAATATTTATTAAATATGGGGAAAACCCCCAGTCTCTCATTACTTCCCATAGTTTCTTTTGTGAGATCCTATCAAAGGCGGCACTAAAATCAATAAAGGATAAATACACCTTTTGTCCCCTAAGTTTCACATACTTCTCAGACAGATGGTTGAGAATATTGCAATTATCAATGGTGCTATAACCACTCCTGAAACCCGCTTGATATTCAGAAAGTCCTCCCGCTTTTAGTAGATCTGTTAATCTTGCAAGAATAATTTTAGCAAAGATTTTTCCTATAATATCCAAAAAGGATATGGGTCTATACATTGCTGGATTTTCTCTATCTTCCTTTTTAAAGATTGATGTAATTGTTGCCCCTTTCCAAGATTCCTGGGAATTTCAGATTTTTACATCATGCATTAAAAAATTTGGTAAATATACATGACCATACAAAAGGAGCTGCCAGGAATACCTCCACAGGAATAGAATCAGGCCTGGGAGCTTTTATTGGTTTCAGGGAAGCTATGGCAAAATAAATTTCATCATGTTTTATTGCATCAAAACGTGACATATCAATCTCTTCCATATACGAGGCTTCTTTTGTATTTAACTCATTGAAGATGTCAGAATAATAGTTAATCCATATATCAATTGGAATAAATTAGTCTATTTCGTTTTTATAGTTCTTAGTACCTTTAGCTACTAATCTCCAATAAGCTTGAGAGTCTTTTGATTCTATTACTGCTAGCAATTTTTTCCCATTGTTTAGTATGATAGTCCCTTAGTTTAGTTTGTAATAAGATCTTACATTTTTCTCTTTCAGAATTCAGATATTTATTTGTTTTCAACTCTGAGTTATTCATTGATCTAATCAATTTGTTTAAGCCCCTTTTTGCCAAACGACAATCCTTATCAAACCTTGTGTCAGTTCTCCTTTTCTTTCCTGCGCTATCAGAAATCTTTAATAGCTCTTTAATTTCAATGAGACCCCGTAATACGCTATCTTTGCATTTTTCATCTGTCTTCGTATTATCTGTTTCCTTTTTAAGCTTGAAAATATTTTCCTCTGGTAATCTTTCATCTATTTTGTTCCATCTTATATTGTTTTTATTCCTAATTTCCATCCCTGGCTCAATCTGAAAAGCTCTTTCCTCTTTTGTTAAATTCTTTAGCTTCATAACTATTGGGAAATGATCACTTTCTGTATGCTTAACTACTTCAGAATACTTCCATACATCCACATCTCCATTCCAAAGAACATAATGTATGACTGTAGGGCCATAAGAAGAAAGATGTGTGAAATTCCTCAGACGGTCTCCATTTATTCTGCCATTAAGTGGTGCTAAAAAATTGGTTTCTAGTAGTTTCATTAATTTTACACCCATATTTGTTTTTTTATCAGCTGAAATGCAAGGAAAATAAATAAGTATTCCCGTGGCACCAGTTATGGAAACTACTGTCAAGATACCCATCAAAGCTACCAATTATTTTGTTGAAATCACTGCAAGATAATATTGTTTCACATGCAGTAGTGACCTAAACCATGTGTATTGTGTCCTCTATGGACACCCATGAACCATCTTCATAATATTTTGATGTTGAAGGTGGTACATAAATATTTAAAATAATAAATGCTTCCCAAAAATACAGTACGCTAAAAGCGTGAATATTATTATTGGAGGTTATCATATCTACTTTGATATTTTTGTCAATTTTAAACCAAAAAACCAGCCCACCAACATGCCTTCCTGAAGATGTAAACCTGATGGCCGGAACATTAAACGCTAAATAGCCATTCAATGTTACATTGTTTTCCTTTGTATGTCAAGTCTCTTGGAGACAGATAATCTCAAAGCTTTTCATATACCATAGCCATTTAATATCTGAGAATTTTTTTTGCACACCGGAAACATTCTATGATATAATATCTTATGCTACTTTCTCTAGGTCAGAATGTCCCTCTTTAGGCTGATGAACAGTTAGTCAGATTTCTGTATCAAGTGGCTCAAACTTGTTGTACACTGTACAATTGAATAAAATTTCCTGGTTTTTATCAGGATCATTATAACGTACTGAACTGCACATTTTCCCCTGAATTAGTTCAAACATAAGAGCACCCTGCTCACTCAGCCATATATAAAACCCCAGTGAGTCCAGAAGTCCCATATTATCTATGATTGTGTCATACAGACTACGAAAATGGATGCCAAGTGAATTTCAACCAAGCTTCTGGCTTGCCTCACACCTTGAGATGGAAAGAGCATCCCAATTACTGATTTCAGTGTTCAAAAATTGTTCTAATAAATCTATAAACTTTTTTCAGCTTCAAATTATTTACATTCTTGCATATACTTAAACCTAATAGTGTTAACTTGTTAGTTGTTTTATCTTGGGATTTTCTTCCCATGCTAGAACTTAGTTCTGACAGAATGTTACTATCTATAATATGTATACCAATCGTATCCCAAATTTTAGCCTTCTCTAACAAGGATTCAGCGACTCTGGCATCTTGGATTCTCACATCAACTTGACCATTTCCTAGGTCATTATACCATCTAAATACATCTGAAATAATCAGATCCTTTGCATCCACTTTCAGAGTCTGTACAAACAAATTAAAGAGTACATTCTTGATTTTAACCCCTAGTTTCATTCAACAATGGTTTCAAGCAAAATATGCTAATTTGTTTAGAGGAATATTTACCCCTTTCAAGCTTGCTGATAATTTCCTCCCTGTTAAAAAAAATCCACCTCTTATCCCTTATTTCTAAGACATCCATTGTTAAACCATATGTAGTTAGCAGATCTTGGTGAGGTACAAAATACAAAAATACAGTCCCTGCCCATTTCATCCTTATCCTTCCACATTTGTACAATGTCTTCCATACATAAGTCAGCTCCAGGAATTGACCTAAACAGATTTACAATCCTCAGTCTGTCATCATGGTTAATATGAGACTCCTGGCTTTCAAACTCATAAAGTGTAAGTATTGCACATGTTTCAATATCCATGAGTTTGATACCTTGCCCCTCAACTTTATTGTTCATAACAGTCTTATGATTGCTTGGAATAACTTCTTCCCTTACAGCTAAAATCATTTCTTCTACTTGGCTTAACTGTTTACTAGTCTATTCTAGCATTTTCTGCTGTTGATGGACAATATCTGACACATGGGGATGAGCTAGTAGACTGTTAAAAGATTGAGGGGTACCACTATCACATACTCCAGCTATCACATTTGGGCTATCACTACCTCTATAATTAGAAACTCCTTTGGTAACCTTTGCTTTAACCACCCATTTCTGATTTAGAGTCTTGGTTTTCTTTTCCACCCCTGCAACTTTTGTGTTCAATTCTATGGTTGCTCTACTGTCACCACCCTTCCTTTTCTACACTTCTTCTTCTGATGTTTCCCCTTTAAATTACCCTGAGCAAAAATGTCAGGGCTGCTAGTAACGTTAGTGGTAACTAGGTCAGGAACTTCAGTGGTAAGACTGACATTTACTGTAGAGGGAGATCTTATCTGGGGAACTAATTTATCTAGATTTTGAGCAATAAGTTCTAGTCTACTTCCATTTATAGCAATGTTTTCTTTCAAGGAATCAAATTCCTATCTGAAGTTATGTAACTGTTCAAGGATCAAGAGGTGTGCTGCGTAAGGATTTAGGGCAAATGCCTTTAATTCCTCATTGATTCCAAAGGGATATTTCTTAACAGATTCAGATAAGTATTGTTTAGCCAAACACTCTTGAAACTGATTTTTCCCAGCAGATTTTTCCCCAGGAGTATTTAATTGTTCAAGACCATTAATAGTTACCTGTAACTCTTCCACAAAATTTTTAAAATCATTATGCCAATCGGGATCCTGATTATTGTCTTGAAAATATTCTGGGGGAAAACTCAGGGTTTGGGATAAGGACCAATCGGGTTCTACAAGACCAATCAATAAAGCTGTTTCCAAATTCAGAGGATCTCACTAAATGCTCTGTACTTCCTATTTTGTTAGATTTGTCAATTAAGTCTCCAGATATATCCCCAGAAATGCTTATATCTAAATTAGTAGACATTGAAATACTAGTATGTTTCTGATTGCAATCATTTCCTGGTAAAACTATTTCTAAAATCTTACTACTATCTTGACTCAAGGCTGCTTCTCTTTTTTTTTTTGTGCCCTTTCATGATCTAAAAGCTCAGAATTATTACAACATGAAATATCCTCAGGACCCTTCACTAACTCATAACTATTTTGTTTACCATGGGTCTCATATTTTTCTTAAGGAAATGGTCCCCAATTTTAGATTGTTTGGCTGCTTACACTTATTTTTAGACTCCTTTCTTATTTATTTTGAATTAGCAAACCCTTTTTGTTTTTTACTATACTATCAACATTGGGGCCATCCAAGTTATTTCTCTGGTGAAGTCATTTCCTTCCCTTTGTTCAACCTTCCTTTAGTCATGACCATCTTACTAGTGGCAGCAGCAATTAAGGTAGAGTGAAAACTCACATTCTCGCTCTGGGTTTCACTCCCCCCCCAGCTCCATGTGTGCCATAACTTGAGCAAGATCAGATAATTGCTCCTGCAATTTACCTGCTGATGACACTACATTGCATTCAGCTGTCTTTATTTGTTTTCTTGTTTTAACCATATTTGAGTTTTAATTTAAATTAAGTACAATACAAACCAGATTGAAAATTTCCTCCACAGATTTACCCCACAGTTTGTCCCCCAGAAGATAACTCTTTCTTTCTGGAAGAAGCACAAAAGTCCTGGAAACAGTGACAAAAAAGCTTAAAACCACCAGATTTCCCATAAGAATATTGTTTGATTTACTCTTGAACGAAATTGCACAGAATACGGGTTGGTTTGGAGTTTTACCTGGCTGGAAAAACCTCTTGTAGGTAGTTTTTTCAAGAAGTTTCTCAGTAGTTTTAGTTCAGCCAACTCTTTTCATTCATCCAGAGTGATAGAATGCAGCCACAGTTCCCACAGCAAACAGACAACAAGTTCTTTCAAGCAAACAGGTGGATCCCTTTCGCAGGCACTCCGTAAAAGCACCAGAAGCAGGGCCTCCACTAAAAGAAAAATATAATTGTAAATTCCTACACATCAAAACAACCCAAACCTGAAAAACCCTACAAGTACTCTGACAGAGACATAGACAAGATATTAAACCTAATAGCCTTCCTTAATTTATCTTAATCTAATAATACTCGGTCAAAAAACTAAAAGCTTATAACTTAAGGCTGAGAGTCTAAGTACCTTGCATTCACACTATCCAAATGAGTGTGTTAATTGTTTTTCTCTAAAAATTACTTATTGCTCCTGCATGATTCCCACTAAGAACTCAAAATACTGGCATTCTGCAAGCCCCCAGTAATTATTTCAATGTATCAGCGTCCTCAATAGTTAATGGACACAATGTTCACTGCTATCAATTCCCAGCTAAATGACAATTTTGAGGTACTTTAGTCTAAAATGCAATAGCTCCATATTGACTCCTTATCTGCATATAACATTTAAAAACTTGGAGTTTTTCAGAGCTTCTGTTACCACTAGTAGAAAAAAATACTGCTAAACATCTGACGTGCTGGAACAGATACATCCAGCTTTCTCCTCACAGTTATCCAGCTACCTGTTTAACAGGGTTGTAACAGGTGATTTAAATAAGAGATACTCACATGACCTATACGGTCATTACCTAATTAAAACGGTTTCCTAATCCAATTAGGCAGGCTATAACTAATCTTTTCCAACTAGCTTCTCTTGCCAGAAACTCTCCTTGATTATATACAAAGATATAAATATGAAAATATAAAATGTAAGTATCCCTCATTTCTGTATATATGTTCTCAGAAGACCTACAACCCCCCAGAAAGTAAGCATACAGGATACAAAACCCATAAACCCCATAAGACACATTTTCACAAAGTATAAAGCTTAACATAAGACAGGGCTAAGTCCCTCTTATTGGAACTGAGTACACTTTTTTTCCTCTGTTGGTGTTCCTCAACCATATGGTGTTATTCAGCTGACTCGACCAGCCCTCCTCCACCTCGGCAGTCCCATACCAGACCATCTAACTGGGCTTTCCTTCTGCAGTGGGGGGGGGGAGAAAAAACACCAATGGGGAACACAGCAGAGGCACAGCTCAAAGATGTCCTGAAAAGGAAAACAGACTTTCAAGGCATAGATGGCATACCTTACTTAAACATAAACCTCGTAAAGACTCCCTGCTTCTCAGTACTCCTCCACAGTAAAGAGAGCACGTATCTGTGTGACTGCTCCTCACCAGCTCCAAGATCCATTTCTCATCCTGCCCTTTAAGTCCTCTCTGAGGTTATTTTAAGCAGCTGGATGTGAAACAAACAGGGTGAACCAATGTTTTAAAAAATGTAATGGGATACTGTACCACATTTGTGTTAACCCTCAGACACAGGAACAGACAGAACAATTGGTTATACCACAAAAGTATAGAACTGAGTTGTTAGAGATAGTGCATGATAGTCCTATGGCTTGTCACTCAGGGTGAAATTGCACCCTTGCCAGCTTGCTGTACAGATTTTACTGGCCTGGAATTCATGAAGATGGTGCTACCTATTGCAGTTCTTGTGCTGAATGTCAGAGTAGCCCAGTGACTAAAAAAGACAAGATGCCCCTGGTGCCCCTATCCTTGACAGATGTGACTTTTGAGAGAATTGCAGTGGGTGTGGTTGGCCCTTTAGACAAAAGTAAAAAGGGTAATCAATTAATTCTGGTAGTATGTGATTATGCTACTCGATACCCAGAGGCACTTCCAATGTGTACTGTCAGAGCCCCAAAAGTGGAAGCAGAGCTTGCCAAAATCTTCTGTAGGGTGGGCATACCTAAAGAAATTATTACTGAGCAGGGTAATAATTTTTGGTGCATCATTACAAAAGGAGCTGTACTGACTACTCCTGTAGGGTAGCTTGTGATGTGGGTGCATGATGAAGGGCGACGAGCGAAATGGTGACACTTTATGGGTGAAAGCCAGAATGGTGATGGGGAGGGTAGGGTGACCGGATGTAGGGGTGGGCAAATTCGGCAACAGGATGTCACTATACATACACACACATGTTGGGGGGAGAAGCAAGCATGACGAGCATGGGCTGGGAGGGGGAAGAAGGGCTGTATGGGGTGGCGCTGCAGTGAGTTGCTGAGCTGCACTGTGGCATCAGGAGTTGGCCTGCAGTTGGGGTGGGTGAGGTATGGGGTTCAGGTCTGGGTGCTGGTGCAATTTTATTTTGCCCAGCCTGCAACTTTATTTTTTAGGCTTTCATTCCCCCCTTGACATACACCCCCCCTGGAGTTGAGAATCCTTTAGTAGGGGGTGCAGGGGGCAAAGCCCCCCATGTGGGGGGGTGTGGGTGGGTGCAGCCCCCCCACAGAAAGCATTTAGTGTATGTCCATGGTGCTGTTGTTCCATGCGCCAAGGATGTCAGCACACCAAAAAATGTTTTCGCTGCTCTGACATTGTGATAACATGGCTCGCCTTTAGGCAGTCGCTGTTATCACATAGAACCCTAGAGTAGGAATCACTGCCATAAGAACCATCTCTATCACCCTCAAACAGATGGTCTTGTTGAGCATTTTAAACAAACACTAAAACACATGTTAAAAAGATTTGTAAAAGGGGAAGGGAGGGAAGGATTGGGACCAGTACTTACCTTAACTGCTTTTTGCTTACAGAGAAGTGCCACAAGCCTCAACAGGTTTTTCACAATTTTAAAATGTTGTGTGGTAGAAAATCTAGAGGGCCAATAGATGTAATAAAAGAAACATGGGAAGATAACCCCACTCAAAAACAATCTATTACATCTTGTATGTGCATCCTGAGAATGAAACTGGCAAACTATGGTGAAATTGCCCATAGTAATCAGGAAGAGGTCCAAAACCAGCAGAAGGTGTATTATGACCATGGGGTAAAAGAAACATTTTTGAACCTGGTGAAAAGGTCTTGCTACTATTACCCACTACAGAAAATAAACTATTAACAAAGTGGCAAGGGCCATAAAGTGCTTAGATGTACTGGCACAGTTAACTATGAAATTAAGACCTCTGATAGGAAAAATCCTACCAAGATATACCACACAAACCTCCTGAAGAAATGGATTGAAAAAACACGAAAGGCTGCCTTGCTAGTTTTAAAAGAAACTGATAAAGAAGATATTGATATAACTTATGACAGACTGAAGCAAACTGTAACTGCTGATGCTGCAAAGATGAATGTTTCCTTAACCTCTGAACAAACCGCAGAAATTTGTAACTTACTAAAGACATTTAAAAGTACTTTTTACCACAGTGCCACGCTGAACAAAAGGGGTCGAGCATGCAGTAGTGACAGGAAATGCTTGCCCTATTAGACAAAAGATGTACAGATTACCAGAATGGTTAAGAGCAGATGTGATTTAAGGAAATACAAAAAAATGAAAGAACTGGATATCATAAGAGCGGAAGTGCTTGGTCATTACCAATGGTGACTGTAAATAAAAAAAAAAGGGGGGTGTAAAAATTTGCCTTGATTTTAGGAAACTTAATCAAGTGTCTTAATTTGACAGTTATCTGATGCCCCAGATAGATGAGTTGGTGGACAGATTAGGAAGTGTCAAGTACAGCAGTACCCTCAATCTCACCAAAGGGTACTGGCAGATTCACCTAGCTAAAGAATACAGAGACAAAACTGCATTTGCTACCTCTGTTGGATTCTATCAGCTCACCACCATGCCATTTGGTTTACATGGTGCACCCACTACATTCCTGTGGTACATGGATGTAATTTTATCCCCTCACACTGGCTATTGTGCTGCATACCTGGATGATGTTGCGGTGTACAGCCCAGATGGGAAAAGCCACCTAGAACACCTATGAGCAGTTATCCAAGGTATCAAAAATGCAGGTCTGACCATTAATCCTACGAAACATAGGCATGCAGGAAACCAGATATTTGAGATATATTTTGGGAAATAGAGAAGTAAAGTCAGATATTTCTAAGATAGAATCTGTAGCTAACACTCTTGTCCCTAAAACAAAGAAGCATATCAGGACATTTTTAGTTCTGGTGGTCTACAATCAGAGATTTGTTCCAAACTTTGCCCAGTTAGCTACTGAACTCATGAAGAAATGGTTCCTGAATAAGGTGAAGTGGTCCCCAGAGCGTGTTGAAGTTTTTCGGGCCATCAAGGCTGCAGTATGTTCAGCTCCTGTTTCATGAAGCCCAGACTTTGAGAAACAATTTTTGTTACAGACAGGTGCATCAGAGATTGGCCTAGGTGTGGTCTTGAGACAAAATATAGATAGGATGGAACACCCCATTCTATATATCAGTAGGAAGTTGCACGACAGAGAGAAAAGGTACTCCACAATTGAAAAAGAATGCTTTCGGCAAAGTGGGCCATGGAGTCCTTAGTTTTATTTGCTAGGAGCTGACTTTGCACTTCTATCCGATCATAATCCTTTATGTTGGCTTAACAAATAAAGGATAAAAATTCCAGAATCATAAGGTGGTACCTGGCACTACAGCTATTTAAATTCAAGGTGATATACAAATCCGGAAAAGAGAATGGTCAGTGCTGATTTTTTGTCAAGATATGGAACAGGAATTTAGAATTCAGAAGGTTTAAAAAAAAGTGAGTTTAAACTTAATTGTTTTCTATACTGCACATGCACTGAACTGTAAAGGTTATAAGCTAATTTTAGAAGAGTATTAATTGAAAATTCTGGAAACCTATTTTTAAAACAGGTTCTCTCTTAAAGAGGAGGGGCATATGACAGAGTTAAATAAGACCCTGTCACATTTGTTATGCAAGAAGAGTTTTAATGTAAGGATCCGTTCTGTCCTCTCCTCTCCTTTTCTGTCTCTGTCTGGGTGGCCAACCAAATGTTTTCGTGAGACCTAGGAACTGATTACTCCAACGGTCTCATGATTCTCCAGCTCTCACTAGCTCTCTGCCTTCACTTGCTCTTTCTGTCTTTTCTTTCTCCTTGTGTATTTTCGTTTATAAAAATATATGTGAATTTTTTTGTGAAACTATAAGTGTTACTGAGATCCCTTTGTTTGAAACTGTATAGAGTTTATACTGTTGAAATGATTGCAAAAAGCTATTTGGAATTTAGGGGGTTAACCTTGACATGAAGTTCAAACTTTTTTGCAGAGCTGTCAACAAGATGCCAGTTCTGGGACAACATGTTTTATTTTGTTCCACCTGCAAGGAAATAACTTACAAAGTTCTGGTCTCTTAACAAGTTCAGGAGGCAGAAATAAGAGCAGCAATATTTTTGGCTAGAGTGAGAGTGAGACTGAGAAACTGAAATTTGGAATCAGAGATATGCTCAGATGAAGGACTTTGTTTTCTGGGGTTTTACTGCCTTTGTAAATAGTTACACTGAACAATTTTATTTTTTTATTTTACTGTTATTGGAAAAAAATAAAACGCTACTTGCAAATTGTATATCTGCTCCTGGTCTTCCTATGCTTTCTGACCTATGCTTTGACGACAGTATTCTATTTATCATTTTAGCATGTTTTCATTTTGGAGTGTAGGGGCTAGATATTCAAAGGGTAGCACCGGGTGAAAATCATTTACGCTGGACTAGCACTGAATTTGCATCCGATTGCAATATTCAAAAGGACATTTAGCATCGGCGCTAGGTGCTAGCACCGATGCTAAATTATCACTGTGCTATAGGCATTAGCGCAACCTGTAGCATGGTACTGAGTACTGCTGAGAAAAGGCCGTTGGTAATGTGCCTGCGGTAATGTGGCGGCAGTGCCCCCCAAAACACAATTCCCAATCCCCGCTGCAAAGACATGTAACATCTGTTCACTGGTAGTCTAGTGCCCCCCCACCCCCAAGCATGGCTCCTGACCCCCATTGAAAATAATATGACAACATTTCCCTGGTAGTCTAGTGGTCCCCCCACCCAGAAGCATGGCTCCCAACCCCTGTTAAAAATAAAAAAAATAACTTTTCCTGATAGTCTAGTGGTTCCCCACCTAGCAGTGACGCACCCGTTCATCCCAATTAGACTCCACAGTCGAGGCGGTGACGCTCAACCCTCCTTTCACCACCATGGCTGGCTGCCAACTGAGGTACAAATGAGCACTACTTTAATGAAGTAGTGCTCATTCATACCTCAGTTGGCAGACAGCCATGGTGGTGAGAGGAGGGCTGAGCCGGTTGCCAGCTCGGTTCATGGAGTCTATTTGGGATGAGCAGGGCCATCACTGCCAGGTGGGGGGGTTCACTAGACTGCTAGGGAAAAGATCTTTATTTTATTTTCAACGGGGGTCAAGAGCCATGCTTGGGGATGGGGGGACCACTAGACTACAAGAGAAAAGTTCTTATTTTATTTTCAATATATTTTTTGCATCATTTACCTATAGATTTTTGCCTTAAAATGTTAATACTGAATGTGGAACAAGTCCTCACAATGTGGAACAGGGAGCTTTTGTGAAGTAAAATGAGGAACGTTCCTCGTAATGTGGTACAGTTGAGAGGTATGTAGCACAGTTCTGCAGTGTGTGGCTTACATTGTTTGCAGTAGATGTCAGACATCTTTGTGCAATCACACACAATGTTCTCCATCTGCAACACTGGCTTGCTCCAGAGTCTAATGAGCTGAAGTTGCAGTGTGCACTTCCCTGTTGCTATATTCAGTGCTGTCTTATTCCCGGGCAATTTTTGCCCTGCACTCCTGGCCCTGTTTGCCCAGCTTCCTTTGCTTGCTATATTCAGCTGGTTTTGCACTGGGCTATTTCCTTTTGAATATAGCTTGTTTTGTGCTACAGGCTAACTTTGCCCACCGGGCAGTGCTAATTTAGCCACAGGGCAAAGTTTTGAATATCTGGCCCTAGATGTTGTAAAGTTTTAATCTACTTTTGTAATGGCATGTGTTGATCAAATAAAGTTCATCTACTGTAACTACCTACCCTCTGAAACTGCACATGCAACATTTTGTGCAAATTTGTTGAATGGTACAGTAGCAAAGATATTAAAGTGCAAAGTTGAATGGTGTTACCACACCACTATAATATAATGTAAATAAATAAGGGATATACAATGGAGAGCTGTCAGATAAATGATTTATCTACACAAGTGCTGTTTGACCTCAGGTAACCTCACAAGTGGCGCATGCCATGAGTGAAGTGTCCGAGGTCAAACAGCCCAAGTGTAGATAAATCATTTATCTGACAGCTCACCATTGTATATTTCATTTATGCAACAGGAATGCTTTCTGTCAGGGCAGAGACATTTGCTTTTGATTGCTTATCTTTTCTTGCATATGTTTGTCAAAAAAGTGAATAAAAAATTGCATTTGCTGCTCTTTTTTACTAATTTAAAAAAATCTATAAGGTATCTATAAATGAAACACCACTCATTTTGTAGGTAGTTTTGTGCTGAACAACTTTCATGCTCACAGCACCATGCTATCTTTTTTCGTTTTAAAGTTATTCACATTTGAATATGGGTAGTACTGCTACTGGGGCTGAACATTCTAAATGAGTTCCAGAGTAACTGTGACATAGCTACTATATGGATACATTTTATTTATTCAACGGCTGTGAAGATAAATGGATTTATTTGACAGCTTCTGAGTCCATGCCTATTGCATAAAAAATACATTTACACAAATTTGTGTGTATACAATTTAAGTAGTATCAAGTTTCACCAAATAAATGTTATTTTCACTGATGGGATACCCAGAGTGGAAATAAGATATTCATGTTTCCCTTTGATACATAACTTCTGTTTATTTTCACTTCGGGTATATCGTATGCAAATTCATTTATCAATCAACTTGACTGACACCATACAGAGACCAATCACTTGCTGAGTTCTGTAAACCTAAAAGCCAATCATTCACATTTTTTTAAAAATAAAAAATGGACTATGGCCACTTTCCTACTTCCTTGCATCTGTCAAAAATACTATTTTATTTTAATTCTCTGTTTTAAAAATATTGCATGTACTTCAATTAAACAATTATTTCTACCATCATTCATTTTTCTGTGCTTACTTTTATACCTAGAAGCTTACCTAAGGCTCTCTTGCTCTGAGAAAAAACTGAGGCTTTCTCACTTCATGTGCCCATTATGAAAAAGCAGAAAACTTAATTCTTCACTTTACTCCACTAGTACACTAAAAACACATAAGGCCGGATATTCAGAAATGTGCCAAAGGCTGGTGCAACCCTGGCACAGTGCAAATCAACTGTGCCATGGTGCAGTGACTGCAATATTCAATGGCTGTGCATGGTGACATGCCAGTGCAACATGGCTGAATATCACAGGAATGCACAATGGCGCAGCCAGAGGTACACCATGGAGCAACCTGACCTGCGCCATAGCGTAACCAGTGATGCGCAAGGGAGCAAAGAAAGAAGCGCCAAGGCACTGAAGGACCAGCCCTAGGCAGTGCTGGGAGCAAGGCGGGGAGGAAAGCATTGGGAAGTAGTGGAGCCTGGCCAGGAACAGTGGCAGGGATGCATAGCAGTGGGCCACAGGTGACCACTGCCCACAGGGCACACACAGGAAGCCAGCCCCCACCCCCTAACACCAGGGCAGTGGATGCAGGGAACAGGTAGCACCATCGGCCAAGGGTGAGCTGCCACCCCCCCACTGGACGGCATGCTCCCACCCACCCAAACCATGGCAAGCCACACCCAGGCACACTGCACCCAACACACAAGCCACACATCCCATTCAGTCAGCCCGTGGCCACTCCAAGGCACAAACACCAACCAAGGAGTAGGACACCACCATGCATGGCCTGCACAATGACACATGCACACCACAGACACCCACCACACCACTGCAGCATGGCTCCACTCGCCAGCTGCAAAGCAGACACAGACACAGACAAGTAAGGTTAAAAAATGTATTAAACAACTATTTACAACAAAAGCAGAGGGACAGGGTAGGAGAGTGAGGGATGGGGAGAGGGTACAGGGACTGTACAGTGGGATGGGGAAGGAAAGAGAAGGCAGGGGCAAGGAGGAGGTACAGGTCCCACTACGAGCAGCCACATCCTACCACTGCCTGGTGCCTCCATCTCTGCCTGTCACGCAGCACCATCCTCCATGTCTGTTGTGCAACTTCCAAAGTGGTGGAGGTAATCAGAATAATCTGCTGCAGGAGACAGCAGTACAGAGGCAGCCATGATCTCCTCTGGATGCCTATGACAAAGGAATAGACAGATGATCAGTGCATGTCCATAGACTCCATGCCCTCCCACTGTGTGCAGTGGACAGTGGGAACACATGCCCCTGGAGTGGCACCATGGCCACCCACAGTGGGTGGGCCAATGCCTGCCAACACCCCAGCATGTCACAACAGTGCACAGTGATAGGCACTGCCACCCAAGGGCCATCCGACTGCTCAGTGGCAGGCAGGTGGTACAGTGTTGCAGCAGCACCACAGCAGCACCAGTGGCAGCCAGACACACACCCATCCCACCAACAGCTGCCACACATGTGCAATGGCCACCCCATGGTGGCATGTACACCACACAATGCGCTGCACACCACTGACATGGCACATGGCACAGGTGGCCATGGCCACACCCCCACCCATGCTGACCACCTGGTAAGGAGTAAAGGAACAAAACAGTGCCTACCTGCCCACTGTGGCACTGCATGCCACTCCACCTCCCCCATGTGGGCCAGCTCCCCCAGCCAGTCATATCGTAGTGGCCTGCTGTGGCCTGCCTGGCACCTCTGATGCCCTGGCATAGCGACGATCCTTAGGTCCTAAGGAAGGGACACAGACAGGCACACATCAGAACACAGCCACAGCATGAGCCTACTGCCCCCACCCCTATGCACAGTGTGCACCCCAGCTGGGCATGAGCTGCAGGGCAGTGGTGCAGTGCACCTGGTGTCTGGCAATGCCATACCACAGGGCACATGATGACAGTGCCCTCTAGCATGGCAGCCAGTCCAGCCAACACCATGGTATGGTGGTTGTGCACAGAAGCAGCATGTGCCCACTTACCTGGCTGTGGCATGGCCCCCCCTGCAGACATGTGCCTGCAGTGCCCTCAGCCACTCAGGGTCCCTTCACATCAGGTCATTATATCGGTGACTGCACTGCTACCCAGTGCATTGCACCCCTGTGGCCTGGACCAGGCCAGCAGCTATGGCCTGCCACACATCCGTCCTTGCCTGCTGCAGGGGCTGCTATCCAAACAGGCCTGCAGCATGTGGCTCTACCTGTGCCACAAGGTATATAAGCTCCACCTGGCTCCAGTTGTGAGGACATCGCACCCCACACTGCACCATGCTGCCTAAATGAGTGGCGATACAAAATGATGCCCAGTAGTGCACATGCACAATGTGCACAGGATGCATGCCTCATGGATGGTTGCACGGCGTCTGCCAATTACGCATTGCCATGGATGTGTGGTATGGGCATGGCCCACCTGGAACATGCAGCAGGAGTCCCATGGGACATAGGGTCGGGGTCAACATGCACAAAGTGCGCATGGGTGCTATAGGGTCCACATTGCATAATGTGCAATAGGGTCTATAGTGCTTGAGCACCATAGGCCCTATCGCACAGCATGCGCCATGGACCCTATAGTGCCTGAGCACCATGGACCCTTTTGGACAGCATGCACCATGGGCCTTATAGCCCCTGAGCACCATGGGCCCTATAGTGCATCATGGGCCCCATAGTGCCTGAGTGCCATGGGTCCTATAGCCCCTCGGTGCTATAGGGTCCATGGCACATTAGGCACTATGGCCCCTCTATCACTCCTAGCACAGAGTGTGCAATAGATGGTAGCACAAGCCATGGCACACTGCACATGTCACAGCACTGTGCCACAACATGCACCAAGACAATTCCATTACACAAGGAGCAAGTGCACATGCAAATGAGCTCATTAGCCTATCTGCGGCACACTGAGGATATTTGCATGTCATTACTATTACGCAACAGCTCATTTGCATGTGATGCACTATAAAGGTGCAGCACAACAGTACAGGCCATGGACCGGTATTGCAACCATCTGAGGTAAGTTGCACCTGCCATGGGAACAGCCAGCACAGCAGGATGGATGGGGTGGGCTGCTGCAGCCAGTAACCACATGTCCATGTCCAAAGGTAGCAACATGTCTGAGCATGAGGAGGGTGAGGAGCATGGGCCTGCCCACAAACACAGCCCAACTTTACAAAGGTGGAAGCCAATGCCTGTTTGAGGCGTACCTCGACTGGGAGCCATTGCTGAGTGGCACCACTGCCACACCACAGGCCAGGGCTGTGGCCTGGGTGGAGGTGGCAGTGGCCGTGAATCAGCAGGCAGCCACCAGTGGTCTGCACAGGAGTGCAGAAAGAAGGTGTGCACCAACAAACGCCAGATAAAGAAGAAGGTGGCGGCCATATGGGCTCCCAGGACAGCCACTGGTGGGGGCCAAGCTGCTGTGCCACAGCTCATGGTGCAAGAGGAGCTGGTGGCAGCCACCATGAGGTGCAGCACAGTTGAGGGTGTGCCAGGTGGTGGCTTCCAGACAAGAGGGAGCCCATCACTGCATGGTAGGTATGCCGGGGGGCAGCTGGTATGGTGGCACTAACACATCTGTTTTCCCTTACAGCACTGTCATGCCAGCATGCAGTGGCAGGGGTGTCTGCGGCTGCTATAGAGGCAGGCCCAGCCCCAGAGAACCAGCCATCCACCTCCATGTTCATCAAGGGGCCCAATCGGCTGCAGCACACCATTGCCATCCAGCCAGATGTCCTGGGTGTGGTGGTGGATGAGGCCCTGGCTGTGTTCCAGCAGAACACCAGCCATGGCATGCTCTGCATGGAGACACAGATCAGGGCGGGGTCTGACACCAATGCCAAAATGACAATCATCCTGGACAGCGGGGGTGTTGTCGTGGTGGAGACACCCATACCTTCCACCATCACTGGAAGCACGGCCAGTGGCCTGTCGGCAGTGGAACAGCTGCCTGCCACTGCCCCTAGTTCTGCTATGTGCACAGACACAGTGGTGCTTGCAGGTGGTGGTGCAACCACCCAGGTGCTGGCCAGTGCACAGGGGCCAGAAGGGCAGCAGCAGATGGCTGGGGATATTGGGTGGCCAGGTGCAGTGTCTGCCACTGGTGCACCTGACAATAACCTACCACATGGGGACCCAGCTGTGCAGTGGCCACTTTAGCAGGGGGCCTTTGCAGCGTGGTCATACACCACCAATGGGACAGCGATATGCCCATCCACCCCTGGGTGCCGACCCATTGACTGAGCACACCCGATTGCTGTGGGCCTCCGTGGAGCAACAGGTGCTGCTCATAGCTGGGGTGCATGCACTCCATGCAGAGGTGCACCAGGCAGCCTACCAGTGTGAGAGGGGCATCTCGCAGGTCCTGGAGGCCATACAGTGCCTGCAGGAGGACACAACCACTTTCCTGGACTTCATAGTCAATGCGATCTCGGTCGGCCTTGCACCAGTGGCTGCCACAGGGCATGGCTGCCTGCCACAGTCACTGCAGAGTGCACTGTCCACCCCACAGACCCAGTGTTGGGTGGCACCCTCGGTGTCAATGCTGGGCTCTGCTGTTGGCATCCCAGGCATGCCTGGGGTGGGCCTGTTTGGGTGCCTATGGACCCCTGCGAGGACCTGGTCACGTTCCCACAATTCAACTCCTGGGGGGAAGTCACATACCTCCTGTGGCCATTGAGCAGTCTGTGGATGCTGAGCGGCTGCAGCACAGCCACCCCCGTGTCCATGGTGGCTGTGTGCTATGGGCAACTGCTTTGAATATCCAGGCCATAGTATTTCCCAGTCAGAATAAATTATTTTTATAAAGCACCTCAAAGCTTAATAACTTTCTTAATTTCTATTCTGCTCCCACTCATAGCCACACTTTTCCCTGTCCAAGTGCTGCACATACACACTATGCATGACTGCACACCTCTCCCCTACTGAGTTGAGCATTTGAATCTTATCAATGTTGATCATTTAATATCTAAACAATATGGTGACTCAAGATGGAAATGTGAAAGGAAAAGTGTGCCTCCCACTGGGATTTGAACCCAGGCCCCTGGCATTTACTGCTATGCTCTAACCATCTGAGCTATGGGAGACTCTGTGATTAGCAGGCTTCTGTATTTTCCCATGAGGCACATATATTCCTTTCTGGTGTTGCGTAACCAGCAACATAGGCATATGTCAGAGACAGACAATTTTCTTAATGCAGTAAATCCACTGTGAGTCACTTTTAAATCAAGATGAAAATGTCAAAGGAAAAGTGTGCCTCCCACTGGGACTTGAACCCAGGATCTTAGCATTCTGTGCTGTGCTCTAACCATCTGTGCTGTGCTCTAACCATCTGAGCTATGGGAGACTAATATGGCGGGAATTTTGAAAAGAGCTAGATGTGGATGCAAATGCATGCTGCGTCTGTATCTATCAGCTTGGATCCAGGCAGCACTGCTGCTGTCTTCAGGAGTTGCTTCTGTTTATGGCATAAAGTCAAAATTTGCATCAGAAAACACAATTGCACCTGTTTTTCTGTGCAAACGTTAAGCACATACCATCTAACAGATGGTGTAGCAGATTTGGACACATATTCCTTCAGAAAATAGTGGTGGACATATCTTGGGTGGGTCTTTTTGAAAGTTCTGTTCTCCAACACAGAAATTTTTGATTGCAATCACAAAACTACAAACTCAAACTTTCAACACTGCATCAAACTTTAAAAAATGCATTGACAAGCACTCACAACTCTTCTCACAGCTTCAAGCCTGCTAACAAAATAAGCCAAACATTTATTCTTTAAAAAAAAAACTGTCAGCACAAAATTGTATATGCATAACATACTTTGGCCATGACTCCAAATATGCAATTTATTCCCATTGGGAGTGAGACTTTCATAGCTTGCAGCTCATGAGTTATGGCCCTACCTCCTCACTTATGGAAATAAATTGCATATTTGAAGTCAGACTTGTATATATCCCCTATGTATTTATGTAATTTAAAATGTACATCACTTATTTGATGCTTGACGAGTATATCTCTTATTTTCATGATAAACAATAGTCTGTCTTCTGTTTCTCTAGAGCTGTAACTCCCTCTGTCTATCCTTACTTAATGATACCAGTTTACCAAATCCTTTGGAAACCATGTCTGCACATGTCTGGGGCAAAAAAAAAAAAACACACACCAACACATTAGCCAGGAAAGATCCAGTTACTCACTTTGTGAAGTTTCAAAGTGCCCTTTATTTTATTATAACAAGGGTAGGTGCAGCATTACAAAGCAAGCAAGCTGGGAATGCACAGATATTCCAACAGTTACTATGGGAAGCACTTTGTCAAGAAACAGAGAGCGCTCACTCATGACCTCCCTTAATTTTGTTTCCCTTAAAGATACATATGTCTACAGGTAGGGCAGCTTAAGGGTACAACATTCAACAATTAATACAAAAAGTGCTGATGTGCAAAATACCCAAATTGTTAGAACAAGTTCTACAAACAAAAACAGTAATACATTGCACTTAATAGTCTGCACATTAACCTTCTGTGCAAACACCACAGTTCATTAGTCTTCAGTGTGGAATCTGAAACATAAAACAGAAAGTGACAAACATATCAGTGACTAAAGTGAACAGAGAGAAACATAAGATATATAAATCTCTACTATATATATTATGACAATTGTGTCTCAGTCCTATTAGAGTCATTGTGAGCAAATCTAACTATAGACAGGAAACGGAAAAGGCATAGGTTGCTTCAAAAGGTGTCTCAATATCTAGGGGGCCCCAAGTTATAAACAGGGTGAAATTTCAATTTTATCATTGGGTCCTGGTGAAACCATGGCTTTATACTTGAATACCCAGAAGGATTCTTTACTTGCAAGGTCCCATCAATACATCTCCCCCCCACCGTAGGGCCTACTGAAATTTTTCAATTCCCAAAAAGGAAAAATCATGCCTGCCTATCTTAGGTTGCTATAAATGGGCACCCAGCGCATACTCAAGGTTGCTATATTGTATTGATTATATTGTCCTTATGTGGTCCCCCACTGTCTCCATAAACTTCCTTTTGGTTCATGCTACATTGCATGCCCCGCATAGGCATGATGCCTTGTAGACCACAGGGTTCATGTTGCAATTCATAAATTTGCCTATCATGCATTTCCCATTGCTGGGATTAATAAAGGTGTTTATAACCATTATCATGTCACAGTACTTGCACCTGCCAAAACAGTGTATAACTTTTGAAAGGGGTGGTAACTAGGTTGTGAGATGAGGGGCAGATGGATGAGAAATGGTTCCTCAGATTACTGGGCATTTGGTAAACCATTCTTGGTCATGTGCCAACATATAGTTTTAACTTGGATTCTGTTTGTATGCCTATGTATATATATATCATGTCTGATTTCTCCAGCATTTGTCATATGCTCTTGGTCAGTGTCACAAGCTACTGAATAACCTGGTGTTGTAACTAATTGCTAATGTGATTATAATAGTGTATTCACCTCTGTACTATCAACCATATGCCTTTCCCTTTCATGACTTATTGTGCACTGTTATGCTATATATGCTATATGTAACTAACTCTGGGTCTCCCCTGAAAAAGGGACCTCTGGTCTCAGTAGGTTAACCCAGTTACCAAAAAGCTATAAATAAATAAATTGTAAAATACCTCCATTCTTATGGATCATATGAATACGTCTTTTGGTTCTCTCCTACTCTTTTTTTTTTTGTAATCCTTGTATCCCAACCGTCTAGCCTCTGCTCCCCTTCCCCCTTGCTCAGATTGGTCTATTCAGTTACTGGTACTCTAACTGTTCCCTTTAGAGTATTTACTGACTCTTTAGGGGTGCCAGCAAGATCCACATGAACGTCTAGTACTTCTGAGGTTTATACCTGTAGTGCTCCCTTTCAGGTGAAGCTGTTGTTCCCTATCAAGTCAAAGACCAGGTCCAGTCATTGGATGTCAGGAAAATGCCCACAGGGGAGTCACATACCCTGAGGTGGACAGAAGAAGCAGAAGGAGCTCTACCTCCTTGGCCTGTGTGGCTGGCTGTTTGTGTTTGTCTCTGTCAGTAGTTTATTTTTGTGGATTTTCATGTGTTTCTGCTTGGAGGAACTAGACCGTTCTTGGACATGACATCTATGAAAGTTTCCTGGACTAAGAAACTGCAAAACATCATCACCAGGTAGTGGCATTCTCATTATAAATCAACTTTTTTGGAAGCCATCACAAGCAAAAGTAAGTCCAGCAAATAAGTTTTACAAGCTCTGAGTTGTGGAGTCCTGCACTGAATCCACATTTCTGTCTGATCTGTTCCTAAAGGATCTGTGCTTGTCTTTGAGAACTATTCACTACCATTTTGGAGAACAAAGGGAAGATATTAACAAAGGATTTTTTTACATCAATGCATATGCCCCAGGCCAGTATTCATCACCTTCAGGAATTTAACGCATTCTGGGTCTTTAATCTACAGTAGCAACAGTTTACTGGTCCCCAGTAGTTCACCATTTCTTGTGGATTTGATTATTCATCATTTAACTCATGGTGCCTTGGATGGTTCCATGTCAGAATGGTGACCGCTTGACAGCAACTGGTCAGAATGGCACCGGCCCCACATATGCGCTGATCATGGAAAACATTGTTTCTTGTGGGGCTTTTTCCCTACGCCCCCACTTAAATATTTGAACTCTGGGGGGGACACCTTGGGGGGGGGAACTGCCAGTTGTTGAACAGTGTTGGCACTCTAATTCGGTCACTGTTCCGACCAGTCGCCATCATACAGTCATCATCGTCACAGGCTACCCCTTGGGCAAGATATTTTATTACATATCCTTGAACATAACTATCTGCATGGTCTAATATTACTACATGAAGAATGCAACCTAACCTGTTCCTGCTGCACCTGCTCCTTCTGACTCTGCTGGCATCCCACACTGCCAATATATTTAAATGCCCACTGCAACCAACCTTGGATTGCCTGGTTGATAGCCCCTGCACAGAAGTGGAATGGTTACCAGTAGTCTCAGCTGCAACAGCACTCATCTCTTCTCCCAAATACTAGGATACACAAACATGCTACTTTGCCCATGGTCGACCCTACCATCAAACTATTTCTCCTTGTTCATTCTATCAGGAGTTGGGTCACTACAGAGAATAACTAAGAATAAGAAAAAGGGAAAAAGTGCACGTAGCAGTCACTGCAGATATCTTAAGGAACTCCTAAAAGACTAATACTGCTACTCCTGCTAATAACAGGCAATGTTCACCCCAACCCTGGACCACCCCTAGGGAGAAACATAGAACAGGGTCCCTCTCGCTAGCTAGCATCAACATCTGCATCCTTACCAAAAAATTAGATGTCCTCACTGCCTGGACTACACAGCACAGCCCAGATGTACTATCTGTAGTTGAAACTTGGTTGTCTCCAATTATCCCTGACAATGCTCTGGCAATACCTGAGTATACTATCTTTCAGTAGGATCAACTATCCAAAAAAGGGGGTAGCTGTGCCCTTTATCTAAAAGATTCTCTGACAGGGCATGCCCTGACCCTACCCATTAATTGTGATGAGCTTCAGGTCCTTGCTATTAAATTCATTTATGGGGCCCATAACAAAGCTCTAACAATTGCTTCTGTAGGTATCCCATCCAAACTGACAACAATAAGCCTGAACTCATTCCTTACCTGCATCAGTAGTCTAAAGCTTAATTCTGAAGTTATATTACTTGGGGACTTTAATGTCAACTGGCTTACCCCCAGTGCGAGCAACTACAAGGATGCATTGACTGCTGCAAATTTTATACAGCTAGTTACCTCTTCCACTAGGATCAGCTATAGAACAGAAACCAGTACCTTACTGGACTGGGTACTCTCAAATTTCCCTGACCATATTAGCCACACTGCAGTTCTCCCTGATGCCATTAATGACCATTCCCCAGTCCAGTGCATATGGTCTAATAAATTCAATAAATCCCCATGAAAACTATCAACAGTCAGATGCTAATTAGGGGACACCTTATACCACTTAAGGCACTCCTGTGACAACAAGACTGGTGCCCAATTGACACCACTCTGGATGTTGATGCTGCACTTCAATACTTTATCTCAAAGTTGAATGCAGCATGTGATATCCATGCCCTCTTTAAGAAATGCAAAATTAAAGGTCTTGGAAAACCCTTGGATCTCAGGCAAACTCCTAGACCAGCTAAAAGCTCAGGACCTTCTATGGGCTCATGCTATAGCCTCTGACAACCAGACAGACTTTCAGGCATAAAGGGCTGCCAGGAATGCCTGTACCAGAGCTATTCACACTGAAAGCCAGCTACTACAGGAGCACCCTATCAAACTCATGGTTAGATGGAAGGAAATTCTGGTAAAGCCTCTCTGAAGTTATAGGAAAAGAGTCCAAAGCAACTCCTAATATGCTAAAAGTTGATGGCAGCAACACCCTGGACCCCACCATAATTGCCAGTACTTTCAATCTGGCATTCACTGACCTCAGCCATGTGCTTCCCTCTAACATCTTTGACACCAACCAAACCGCAGCCTCCCAATATCAAAGGACTCAGGATACAAATTGTCCACATTTCTATTTCAAGGCAGTAACTGAAAGGGATGCCAAAAAATACCTCCTCGAGGTGCTCAGAAAATCCAGATCAAGTGGGGATACACTTGACTTGAAGCTCATCACTCTCACCCTTGACAATGTCCTGCATCCTCTTACCAAGAATATTAACCAGCCCCTCATGCTCTTCCAGTTCCCGCTCAAGTGGAAGTCCAACATGGTGACCCCAATGCACAAGTCTGGGGATAGAGCATTACATTGTAACTACAGGCCCATCTCCATCCTACCCCCTTTATCCAAAGCTCTTGAAAAAATCATTACAGACCAGTTGGTGGAGTACTTGGAAAAATACAACTTGCAATGCCCACATCAACATGGCTTTTGCAAAGGACATAGCACCACCTTTGCCCTCCTTGGATTTACAGGCCACATTCATCTAGCACTAGACCAAGGGCAACTTGCCAGTGCCACCTTTATAGACCTCTTGAAGGCCTTTGATACAGTCAACCATCTATTACTACTGGAACAACTTGGCAACTTAGGGCTCTCCCATGATACTTTACAATGGTTCAACAGTTATCTTTCCAACCGGTGACAACAAGTTAAGATTCGTGACTCCCTCTCTTCCAAACTACCTGTCTGGGCTGGTGTTCCCCAAGGATCAATATTGGGACCCCTTCTTTTCAGCATCTTCCTGAACAATCTCCCTTCTGCCTGTGATGAAAACATTATCCTGCATGCTGACGACACAGTGATTTTCTTTAAGAATTCTGACCCCTCCCTCTTGGGGGAACAACTGCAGGAAAGTTTCACGCAAGTTGAGGCCTAATTCATCTCACAGAAACTAGTGCTAAGTTACAAAAAAACAAAGACTATACTATTCCATGGCACACATAACAAACATAAGCACCAACAGTTGGCTATCAAAAACAGCTTGGGTCTGACCCTGGACCAGAAGCAGACTTTCAAATACCTTGGTGTAACCCTGGATCCTACTCTGTCCTTCTCCAGCTATATCGATTCAGTTGCGAAATCTGTAAATATCCGTATAGGCTTTCTCTATAAACATAGACACTGCCTGACACCTGACGCCCCTAAACTAGCAATACACAGCTCTATCATCTCCATCATTGATTATGGGATTGTTCTCTACAGAGCAGCCGCAGCTACAGTGCTACAGTGAATCATTAGTGCTGAATAGGGTCTGCAGACTCCTTACTGGTGCTGTCCACTGCACACATACCTGCAACTTCTATGAACAATCAAACTGGCTGCAGCTTCAGGGAAGGATTACTTTCCAAACCTGTCCACTAGCAAAAAAGTTATTGATGGGGACTCGTGCCCCCTGGGATTCAATCTCTCTTAAGCCCAGACAACTGCTCCCATTACACATAAATGCTCTGACAACTATTCTCTATCTATTCCCTGCTGTCGCACCACCAAAGGCCAGCGATCTTTTGCAGGTAGAGCCCCTAAGATATTTAACTCCCTGGGCAGCAAACTCACCAACTTAGGCACCCTCTGCTCATTCAAACAAAAGCTACATCAAACGCTTGTGTCCAGAGCCACCTGTGACTGTTTCTCCTAACCTCCCTGGCAGTCGCTCCTGTTCTTTGCACCTCTCTACTATCCCCACCTCTGCCTGCCACCACCCTCCCCACTTCCCCCTCTACACCCCTGCCTCTCTCCCTAGCCCTGGTTCACCACCTTCCTCTCTTACCCTCCTTCAACTCCCTTCTTCTCTCCCTTTTCTAATCTGCTTGCCCCACCCACTGTTACACAAGTTCCCTGATCCTTGCCTCCTACCCACCTCTCCTTCTACCTCCCTTCCAGTTACCCCTCTATGCCCACTCTCTCTTCTCACTTTCCTATGCTACCTGGCACAACTGGCAGCAACTCAGTTTTTCCACTCCACCTTTCCCTTTGACAATGCCCTTCTGGCAGCTTTAATTCATGTAAATATTGTTTGTTGTGACTTATCATTCTTAAATATATGCTTGGTTGTGTTATTCTAACTGTTAATTATATTACCTGTAGTTTTTAGACCACGTATACTCTGTACTGAAACTTGTATTCCAACTGCTTGCCTGCTAATCTCACACAGATTGTACTTCTGTTCTCTGTATACTGATGTGGAACCTTTGTAAAAGAGCCATTGGCGCAAAGGTATCTATCCAAAATTCAAATAAATAATCAATCATTCACTTGGGGCAGTGCCAATCTCCTCCTTTTTAGACCCTTCCACCATCACTTGATTAGAAGCTACCCATGGCATCACTCCCACATACATTTATTTAGAATTTTGCTCTCCAGGATATCCACATTTAGGCTACTTCATAATTTTCAAGTGTGTCCTGGGGACACAGTTAAGCAGCAGCAGTTGTATTGACTCACAAGAATTGGCTTAACCCAAGCAACACAAGTACAATAACATGCAGAATGAGATATACATTATTATATACAGTGGTGTAAAGTAATAGAAAACCTCTGCTAAATAAACATAGATCAAGTTAGCCAGGGCCCCTTGTTTTCTGTGATTCCGTGGCTGTGGAGTTTTCCACAGAATTTAATGTAAACTGTGGAATACATAAACTGCAGAATAATTTTCCATGGTTTACATTAACTGCAGAATAATTTTTCGCTGTTTACATAACTGAGGAATATTGTTCCGCAGTTTACGTAAACTGAGGAATATTGTTCTGCAGTTCACATACACTGCTGAATAGTTTTTTACAGTTTACATAAACTGAGGAATATTGTTCAGCAGTATACATAACTGATGAATATTGTTCCACAGTTTACATAAACTGAGGAATACTGTTTTACAGGTTACATAAACTGAGGAATATAATTCTGCAGTTTTCATATATTGCTGAATAGTTTTCTGCAGTGTACTTAAACTGTGGAATATTGTTTTGCAGTTTACATAAACTGATTAATATCATTCCACTGTTTACATAAACTGCAGAACAATATTCCTCTCTATGTAACTGAAAAATATTGTAGTTTACATATCTGAGGAATAGTCTTCCACAGTTTACATAAACTGAGAAATACTGTTCTGCAGAATTTAGTGGTTAGAGGAGACTGAAAGTAGTGTTTGTTTTTTGTGTTGGTTTAATCATCAACATGTAAATAAAAATATAGTCTATCAAATCCAGTGTCTTTTTTTTTTTTATTTTTGTTATGTTTTGTGCATAATTTTGAAAGGTAGTGCTGTTACGGTGACTAAAGTCTGGGCTTGCACGAGAAGAAAGTTTCATGTTCTCCTTTTTTTTTCCACAAAAGGTGTTTGAATATAAAGCACTTTTCTCACACTGGGTGCTTGTCCACTTTCAACAAAAAGGGACATATCCAAAACTGATTTTTTTATTAAGAAAATCACATGGTGCATGTTAAGCTTAAGCACACCATCTAACAAAAATAACTTTCACATTTTATATAGTTTCTATTTTTTAACTTTTCTGACAGCCTACATTTCATTCTATGCTTCTTCTGAAACACTGTGAGCACGGTGGAGGGATGTTAGCTAAATATTTAATTGATATAATAAGCACCATGATTTCTTGCTGTTAATTTATGGTGTGCTTAAGCCAGGCATATACTATGTGATTTTATTAATAAAAGAAAATCAGTTTTGGAACAGTATACATGTGCAAGTCACCTTATTTATGTGCCACAGAACTTTGCCCACTGCTGCAGTAGTAGACCTAATGGTGCCACTGAACTACGTAGTCCCTGCCTCAGAACTTAATTCTATGGTACCACAGAGAACAGGGGGCCTTGAAGTTAGCTCTGGGAAGAAAGGGGCATAGGGAAAGGATACACCAACCAGGGACCTTAGCAGGAGGGTCAGAAAACTGGCTAGTGAAGGAGTATTAGGAGCATGTGTGAGGGTGTGGGGTTAAATAACTGAACACAGAACATTTAAAGGCAAGGACAGTTGGAGAATCCTTGACATTGTCAGGAAGTGTATTCCAGGTGGTACAGTAAGTGCAATCAAAGCATACACTTTGCCCCAGTGGAGATGCATGCCCTTGGAAGATATACCAGATTGTGGCACTGAGATTTCAGCAAGGGTAGGTTTGTCTAGCAGACCATTTAAGCATGTTGGGTAGGGATCCCACATGCATTTATATATTAAAGTAGCCAAATGCAGGTCACATCTCTTTTCTGCTGAGAGGAGGCTGAGTCCACTGCATAGCTGGCAATAGTCTATCTTTTTCCCACTTCCCACTACAAAGCTGTGCAAACTATTAAAAGTTATAGAAATCTTATGGAGAAATGTTGCTAGAACCACCCTGTAGACCTCACTTCCACACTCTAGTGCCTGGAGAAATGACTGTCTAATGATTAGCTTTTAAACAGCTGATTGCAGCCAGTTCTGACCCACTAGAAGGTATTAAGGGTTTGTTGGGTCCCCCTTACTACCTTGGTGATAGAGGCCTTAGTACTTGAAGGTTTGGTCCATCTCCAGTGCCTGTCCCAAAAACGGAACAGTACATAGATTGTTGCCATTTTGTGACTTTCTGACTAAGAAAACAACTTTAGCTTTGGTGTTGCTTAGGACCAGGTTGTTGTTTTTCTCATGCCAAGGTTTTGTGCTGTAAAGCTGAGTTGAGGTTGTCAGCTGACTTGGTACTGTTGCTATGAGTTAACTCATTTTTTCCAAAATCTGCCTTGAGAAAGAGCAAGGCATATGCCATGCCTTTTGTTTTTCCCCATGTTTTTTCTAATGGCAAATCAGATGATGTTATGGTTCATATTTTCTAATCTCTGTAATCCGTATTGCTAAAGATCAGATACTGTATCACTTGCTTTCTCTCTAGTATTACTCATCATACATAAAATGGAGAACATTGGCATAACCAATCAGGTCATATAATAGATAAGAAACGGGTTGCATTGAAAGAAACAGGGGTTATAATTAAGTGATAACATTCAGTTAGCTTGACTATACATATGAATAATGGGCTAATGTGGGTGAATAAATTCTAAAACCAAGGCTGAGACACTTAATCAACCACAGAATCTGGTTATTCTGAGTATACTCCAGATAACTGAATGTTATTACTGTACTATGATAAGACTAGGAATTTTGAACCTAGGATATTAAAGCTTATGTGGTAGTGAAAGTGGAACATGCCTTTATCTCCTTTTTTTCTGTAGACTAAATAGATAAACTACTGTAGGAGTGTCTGAAATGTAGATAATCTGTTGTGTGTGTTTCTGAACTGTGCATAACCTACTGAGGCATGCCTTAAATATTGATAACCTACTGTGGGCATGTCCAAAATGTGATTGTAGTATTTTTTAGGGATTACATGACAGTTTGCCTGGGTTCTGACTGGTTTACAAGAGAGAACCTGTCTCATAATAAATGGCAATCTATCCACATGGAAACATGTGACCAGATGAGCCCTGTGTGGTTCTGTGCTGGGGAAAAGATTGTTTAATATATTTGTATGCGATCTGAAGATGGGCACCAGTAGGTGGTTTGGTATTTTTTTTAATGAATCCAAAATAGTAAGAGTAGTTACATTGCAGAAGGTGGTTAAAGAATTATAGTGGGACCTGGGAATACTTGGGGGGGGAAATGGGCAGAAAAATTGCAGATGAAGGTTAATGTGCAAAGATGTACTCATGCATTTAGGGAAGAAAAATATGAGAGCAAACTACTAACTGGACAATACAGAATTTATTAAAACTGAGCAGGAAAGGGACCTTGAGGACCGTGGAGTAATGATTAGCAACAACCTTATATGAGGAAACAGTATGGGGCATCAGCGAGCAAAGCAAATCCTGTAAAATCATGTCATGCATTAAGAGAAACTTCATAAGCAGATTAAGAGATATTATAATGCCCATCTGCAGATCTTGGGTCAGACCCCATCTTGAATACAGCGTGCTGTTCTGGTCCCCATATCTGAGCAAGCATAAGACATCAACAATTCTGATAAGGCACAGAGAAGAGCAACCAAGTTAGCTGAGTGCTTGGAAAACATGGTCTATGAGGACTGCTGCCAAAATTGTTACTGGTGTACATAGAAAAGAGGAGACACAGGGGTGGCATGGTTATAATTTTCACATATTTATAAGGATGCCAGCATGAGAGCAACTGCAACTCTTCCAGGTATACAAGGATAAGGGGACAAGGATGCACTCAATGTCTTTCAAAGGAGGATTTTTCAAGGGGAACTAGCAGGAAGAACTACTTCACAGAATGAGGGGTGAACACTCAAAACAGGTTTCCAGAAGAAGGGGAGTACTGATGTCCATGCCTAAACTATGTAAGTACCTTGATGAAAGAGGATAACAGGCTAATTGAGTTGGTAGTGGAAGAGGTCGCTGGACCAGTTGTCTTCTTTCTTTACTAAATTTGTATGTTCATATAAACAAGGTACTAGGGCCTGATGCAATGCATTCAAAAAATCTCAGGAACCAGACCAGGAGTAGAGATGTTACAAAGTTTTATTTCACTGGTGAATTTCTGGTGAACTCACCAACTTTGCTTTCACAGATCAATTAATGAATTTTTGCCATTTATTAGGAAATTCACCTTTTGCAACTTCGTACTGCAACTTTATTGGTGCATTTCGACATAGTCTGCTCAGACTGAGGTTTCTGCTAAACAAGTGCCTGTAAATCACATAGAAAAAGCTCCTGTAGGTCACGGGCTACTTCTGAATGTATAGACTGATCCTTAGTTTCATTTTGCAGTCTGAGTGAGTTCTGTGGAAGATATCATCTGCTGCTTTTAAAGCCTTCAAAATCTTATTAAAAACAACTTCTACAGGTTTTTTTTTTTCTGGTTTGTTTGTCATCTTATGTTTACTAAGCAGTTTGTGAGGATTTATTTAGGTATTGTTTTTGAGCATCTTGTAATATTCCCCACTTTTAGTTTTTCTCTTTTTCTTGCTTTTATTCCTTTTTCTTCCTCTGTGTTTTTGAAAATCAGAATGAGTGAGAGTGGTAAGGAGGAGAATGGGAGGACTGGGGTTGGGGCCAGTCACAGCAAGGAGGGGCAATGGAGCCTATGGATGTGACATGCCATTGCATTATTCTGAAGAGGCCAACTTTGGGTCTAGGAGCAAGTGCCATCACCACCAGTTGACCATGCTCTGGTCCTGTACATGCTGCAGTACCTGACCCTGTGCCCCCCCCATAGTTGTTCTTGCACCTGAGCCCTGTGAAGAGGAATACCACTCAGGACCATTTGGCTCCGCCCCCCTTGGCAGCAGCAAAAGTCCCATATTTGGGACCTTTTTGCAATTAACCCTGCCGGCAACAGTGTGGAGACATGCACATTGTGTCAAGCTGGTGTTCTACATGGGAAGTGGGCAGCCATTTGGGCACAGGTGACCGGCACATCCATCTTAAGGTGAGGCACCACTAGGAGTGGGAAAAGCATGCGAGAAGGAGAAAGACCAAGACAGTTGAGAGGTGGATGCAGTGGCACCGCTAGTGCTATTTTCATACTGCAGGATGGGCAATGCAAAAAGAAGCAATATGGCAGGTCATCATGTGGTGGACACTTCCGAGAAGGAAACATGGAGGGAACAGAGAGGAGTAGCAGACTTGGGTGCTATCTGGGGGGGGGGGTCTTCTGAGAGAATGACCTCAGATCCTCCTCCTACTTCCCTCCACATGGAAGTAGCACAGTTGTGTGGTGAGATAGGGAAGCTCTCCTGGCAAGCTGATGCCATGAATTAAACTATAGAGGTGTTGCTCCAAATCCCACAAAGCATTCTTGAGGGTCTCATGAAACTCTGTGGAGGCAGTGCACCCTCTGTTCCCGAGATAGCACAATGCTCTCAGTCTCTACAGGCTTTTATCTAAGACATGCTATTTGTGTTACTATTTCAATCTCCTTTATTCTTATCTTGGCTTGCTGTAAAAAAATTATAAAGGAAAAAAAAAAGGGAAAAAAAACACAAAAAAGTTGTATATCTTCATTTCTCTCTGCCCTGATTTCTGATACTGCTTCCTTCTATTTATCTAAATCTGCTGTCAGCTATCCTCCAGCTGCTTAATGGCAGAAAAATGACAGAAAAAAATATTCCTATTTATATTGTTCTTTTTCTTGTGCAGCTGCACAGTCCTTATGCTATCACTGTCTTCTTCTCTTACTGCTTTTCTCAACTACCAGAATAAATACATCATGCTGCTACAAGGTGCTACCCTGTATTGCAGTCTCCCCATAACAGTCCATGTAACACATTTGAAGGGAAATTGTGAGAAAAGCACAACATACAGAAATTCTGTACACCCAGAATTTTTCTCAGAAGAAGCCTACAATAACATTTGGCAGTTTGTTTCACAGGACCCGGCTCATACTGATCATTGTCAGCTCTATATCTAGCTTGGCTGGTGGTCTCCTTGTTCTCTCATGTAATATTTTCTGGTTGTATGGTGCATAAGTCTATTCATAGCACTGATTCCCCCACTTTTAAAGAGTGTTTTGCTAAATCCCCTAACAATGATTTACATTCAGACAAAAGTATTTGTCTAACTACTAACTGATGTAAAAAAAAATTGAGAAAGCATTTTCTAATGTGCACCTATCTGCTTGACTCTTCTCCCATGCACCAATCTTGATAGCAGATCTCATCTAGTTTTTAAATGTTATTTATGTCAATATTTGGTTGATTCATCTGACTGCATTTCTGATGAAAGGACATAGCATTTAAATGTGTGCTGTTTATTGGGGGCTAGCTGCACGCTCAGGCAGACATTGATAGACTGAGTGGTCTGTATTGCTGGCAGATTCGTATGTTCATATGTATATTTGTTCTGCTTGATATATTCTACCTTTTTGGCCCAGGTCGAGCCTGAAAACAACTTGTGGTCCAATGTTCCTACCCAGTTTAAAACATTTCAAATAAAGTAAATAAAAATCAGAATGTGGTTTAAAGGACATGAGATGCATTTCCCAAAGTCAAAGGGGCACAACCTTGGTCCATGTGCCTATCGGGCTACCACCCAAGAGTCATAGATACATAGACAGTGTCGGCAGATAAGGGCCTATGGCCCACCCAGTCTGCCCCTTTGAGCTTGTAAGTTCAGTTTATGTTTTCCTAGAAGTCTGTTGCTCCTTACCCCTGACCTCCAGAATTCCTTTATGTCTATCCCATGCATTCTTAAATCCCGCGATTGTTTCAGCCCCCACCACTTCCTCTGGCAGGGTGTTCTACTTGTCCACCACCCGTTCTGTGAAGAAACTCTTCCTCATGTTTCCTCTGAATCATCTTCCCTCCAACTTCAAACCATGCCCTCTAATCCTGGAACATCTTTTTTTCGCTTAAAAATAGTGTATTCCTGCACCCTGTTCCTCCCTGTAAGATACTTGTATGTCTCTATCATATCCCCTCTCTCCCTCCTCTCCTCCAGGGAGTACATATTCAGTTCCTTCAACCTGTCCTCATAGGACTTGTGATGCAATCCATGTACCATCTTTGTTGCCCTCCTCTGAACCTTCTCTACCCTGTCTATGTCTTTATGTAGGTAAGGTCTCCAGAACTGTGCACTGTACTCCAGGTGGGGCCTCACTAGTGTCTTGTATAGTGGAATTATGAATTCCCTTTTCCTGCTGGTGATGCCCCTGCCTATGCATCCCAGCATCCTATTTGCTTTACCTGCTGCCTTGTCACACTGTTTTCCTACCTTGAGGTCATCAGAGATGATAACCCCAAGATCCCTTTCATGCTTGGTGCATGCTATATCCTCACCCCCAATTGATATATTGTGCCAGGGTTTTTGTGCCCATATGCATCATCTTGCACTTCTCTGCATTGAATTTCAACTGCCAAACTGCTGACCATTCTTCAAGTTTCTGCAGGTCCCTTCTCATTCTGTCTACACCCTCTGGTGTGTCTACTCTGTTACAGAGCTTTGTGTCATCAACAAACAGTGAAATTCTGCCTTCTAGGTCCTCGCAATGTCACTGATGAAGATGTTGAATAGGACCGGTCCCAGCACTGATCCTGTGGTACCCCACTGGTCACTCTTCCTCTGTGGAGTGACAGCCATTTACCACCACCCTCTGTGTCCTGCCACCCAACCAGTTACCTACCCACCCACACTACTGTCCTGCCCACACCCATATTCCCCAGTTTGTGTAACAGTCTTCTATGTGGCACAGTGTCAAAGGCCTTGCTGAAGTCCAGATAGGCCATGTCCACTGCCCTCCTGATCCACCTCCTAGTCACCCAGTCAAAAATTCATGACGTTGGTCTGATATGACCTCCCCTGGTGAAACCATGCTGCCTTGGGTCCTGTAGTCCATTGACAACCAGATGTTCCACCAATCTCTCCTTCAGTAGTGCTTCCATGATCTTTCCCACTACCGAGGTGAGGCTGACTGGTCTGTAGTTCCCCGCTCCTCTTTGTTCCCACTTTTGTATAAGGGGACTACATCTGCTGTCCTCCAGTCTTTGGGTACCTCCCCTGTTTCCAATGATTGGCTAAACAGGATAGCCAGAGGTTCAGCCACCACCTCTCTTACTTCTTTAAGGACCCTGGGGTGCACCCCATCTGGCTTCATTGCTTTATCAACTCTCATTACTTCCAGTTCCTTCAGGACCCTTTCTCATGTAAAGGGACTTATGTCTATTTCTGCACCATTCTCACCCCTTTTACTCCCTTCAGACCCATTACCCTCCTCTTCCTCAGTAAAGACTGAGCAGAAATACCTGTTCAGTATGCCAGCTTTACTGTTGTCATCCTCCACGTGGCCCCCATCCTCCCCCTCAGTCTCACTATCCTCCCTTTGCCTTTCTTTTTCACTTATGTACCTGTAAAAGGTTTGTCCCTCACCCACTGTTTTTGCAATGTGTTCTTCTGTCTGAGCTTTGGCTTCCTTACTGACCTCCCTGCCTCCCTTTGCTTCTCCTGGTACTTCTCTCTATCCCCTTCTGCCTGTGTCTTTTTGTATTGCCTGAATGCAATCTTTTTGGCTTTCACTTTCTTTGCTACCTCTTTGGAAAACCATAATGGTCTCCTCTTCCTTTTCCTCTTGCTAACCTGCTTAATGCATAATTTTGTTGCTCTTGTAATCCACATTTTAAATACTGCCCACTGTTCCTCAATCCCTGATTCCTGCTCCATTCCCCTTAATGCCTCTTTCAAGTATCTCCCCATTTTCCCAAAGTCTGCCCCCCTAAAATCCAGGATATGTGTTTTTGTGTGGTTTGGTTCTGCTCTTTCTGTGATTTCAAACCACAATGACTGGTGGTCACTGTTCCCCAGGTGCTCCCCCACTGTTAACCCCATCAAACTGTCCCTCTTTGTGATCACAAGGTCCAGTATTGCCTTCTGCTGAGTTGGTTCCATGACCAGTTGCTTGAGGAAGGCACCCTGAAGGGAGTCCAGGATAAATCTGCTCCTAGTTGATGCTGCTACTGGGATGCTCCAGTCCACGTCTGGAATACTGAAGTCTCCAATCAGTACTACCTCACCCTTGTCTGCCATCCTTTGGATGGCTAGCATCAACTCTATCTGTTTCTTCCTCCTGGGCTGGTGGTCTATAGACCACACCTGTCGAGATGGCTGGATCCATTTCCTTTCCAGCTAGCCCACAGTATCTCTCCCCATTTTGTTCCTCCTGGATCTCTGTGGCCCTTATGTCATTTTTCACATACAGTGCCACTCCTCCTCCTTCCTACCTCCCTGTCTCTTCTGAATATGTTGTAGTCAGGTATGGCCATCTCCCAGTCGTGGTTATCATTACACCAGGTTTCAGTGATGGCCACAATGTCCAGGTTTGACTGCACCATGACAGCCTCCAGATCTTCCATCTTGTTGCTAAGGCTCCTGGCATTGGCACACATGGCTTTCCATGATTTGATCTCCCTAGACTGTTTCACTGTTCTACTCCAGCCCCTTCCTTGGTTGTCCTTTATCCCTGGTTCTCCTTGCTGTCTGCCCTTCTGCTGAATTTTGTCCCTTTTCTGCCTATCCACCTCTTGGGCGCTAATCTCCATCTTTTGCACACTGCTTTGTAGAGATAGCCATTCCTCCGGTTCACTGGTTCCACTTCTAGCTGTGGGGGGTGAGCAAGTAGGTACCATCCTTGCTGGCCTGACACCCCCCTTTGCTAGTTTAAATGCTTGTCAATGTAGCATTTAAACTTATCATTGAGTGCTTGGATTCCTCTCCAGGATGGATGCAGGCCATCAGGCTTGAACAAACCTCCATCCCTCCAGGTGGGTCCCCAGTCACCAATGAATCCAAACCCTTCCTCACAGCAACAGTTCTTCAACCATGAGTTAAAGTTCCTGATGCATGCACCCCTATGCTCTCCCTTGCCTCTCACAGGTAGTACTTCTGAAAAAGTGACAGAACTCTTCCTGAACTTCCTCTGGCTCCCCATTTGCCAGGTCATTAGTACCTAGGTGGATAATGTCAATGATGACAGAGTCATCATAGTTGACTTATTTTTCATACTGCTGCTAACTCAGTCACAGTCCTCTCTGGACTGTTCCTTTCTCATCCCATGACAGAGTCCTTCTATCACCCTGCAAGGCCTCTTGGACACAAACCCCTTAGTTATTCCAGGTGCACCATGCCCCTTCTTTGTAGCACATACAGGTTTACTTCTTTTTTTACAATATTTTATTTATTAAGAGTATTCCAGTTTACAAGACATAACACAACAGCAGAGAGTTGCATTTCAAGAAAATAAAAACATTTACATGCATATTTCAGTGCTTAACCATCCTATCTCAACATTTAATTCCATAGTAAAAACTTAATAAACAGCATTTACTTATTCCCCCGGAAGATGTCAGAGACAGGAGCCTCCCTGAAGCAGGACAAGTCCTGTGGGTAATGACATGGTCATGTCCCAGAGCAGCTGGCTAGAGAGAGAATAGGTAGAAACCAGGAAGGAGGAAGACCCGTAGAACAAAGGAAAAAAAAAACATTGAGTCTATTGCCATTTCATTCTATGCAGTACAAGTAATGATCACTAAAATTCCTTTCGGATTACCATTTCATGGGGACATTTTATATACCTGAAGTGTATGGGGCATAGGGGAGGAAGTTTTGTTTGGTGAGACACATCGAGGGTCAAGGTGGGTAGAAAAAATTATAGGAGTCTGATTCTGGGATAAATCTTGTCACTCCCTCCACCTATACTGAGGGGGCTGTTAGGAAGGGTTCCCAAATTTGATAAAAGGCCTTCAGCTTATTATATGCATACTAGGACACACTCTCATTGGTCATCGCTTTGACCATGTTCTTGTCCCATTGCTGACATGTGGGAGTAAGGGTCAGTCTCCACCTACTGTAGCTAATATCAACTATTTCTGACATAGTAGTGCCCCTAGCAACCATTTCAACACTTTGTGCTCAAGCTTTTTAGCTGTGCTACTCTCTCCCTGAATACAAAGTTGAGGGTTCTGGGGAATTATTTTCTGCAAAGTTTCTTTGCTTGATTTTCTAATCCCTTTCCAAAACTCTTGCAGTCTTCTACATGACCACAGGTTGTGATACAAATCATCCTCTGACTGGCATCTTCAACCTTTAGTATGGGGAAATAAACCATCCTGCGTAAGATCACTGGGGTACATGACCAGTTATACATTATTTTGCACTAGATATATTCCCCTTCAATTTCCCTCAAGCTCTTGTATGCAACTTTCCAGCAGGTTTGACAGTTTTTGTCACTGATCTCACATTCTAGGGTGTGTTCCCGCTTTTCTTTCAAGATTTGGAGGATAGGGTACAGTTTTCCTCTAACCATGCCATGTAGTCTAGAAATACTTCCTTTACCCAGTCCAAAGTTCTGAATCAGTGCGTCCCAGTCTGGGGTTTTATGTGGCTGGTAGCCTTGGAGAAGTATCGGTTTTAATACAGACCTCATTTGAAAGTACCTCCACTGGTGCTGCAAGGCAGGTTAAATGGTGCAATTTGAGCAAAGGACATAATGGTGTCGTTCTCTTGGTCTATGATATGTCCTAGCATGTGGGTCCCCTGTCTCTTCCAGAGCACCCACACCAGACAGAGATTTCTTTTATAGATTTATTTATGGGTTCACCCATAATGGTGTGATCTTGTCTGGCAGTGGTTCTCATTTAGTTAGGTACTTCATTTCTCTCCATGCCTGAACTATCGCCGACATTTTTGGGTGTTCTATAATGCATTGAGATATAGGCATGTATAGGAGGTCTTGTAAAAACTCTGGTTTCAGCATCTCTGCTTCCCTGTGACACCAGTGGGGGTCTTCTGGGTGGCCTGGAGGCAGCAGACATGCTTTGGATTGATATAGTGGCACCACCAGGGCATAGCCCTTCATCTAAGGGAGTCAAAATCCACTGTCAGACCAGTAAGCTCTTAGTTTAATGAATGTTAAATTGGGGGTACGTATCTTCCCAGAGGAACTACTTGACTATCTTATCAATTTGAAGAAAGCTGGTATGTAGCATGGGGGCTGGTAGGTTAGCAAAGATATAGAGTAAGTTAGGAAGACTCATCATTTTCAGTGCATTGCTCTTTCCCTGCAATTATAATTTCAGAGGTCTTCTACCTGGCAGTGTCAGGCTCCAGCTCCTTTATTAAGGAGGTGAGATTTATATGGGTTATTTTTGACAACTGGGCTGGGACAGCGAGACCTAAGTATATAAAGCCTTGTGCTGACCATTTGACTGGGTGGTGATCAAAGACCATCTTAAGATATTGCTTTGATATGTGAAATAACTCTGATTTGGTCCAGTTGATGTACAGGCCTGAGAACCTGGCAAATGTTGTCAGTTCTGTAATAAGGGAAAGGGAACATTGTTTAACCAGGAGTAGCACACTGAGCCAAAGCTTGTTTCAGATGCGAACTGGGAGCAGAAAGTAGTTAAGTGACCTGCTCAGGATCACATAGTATGCACCTAGGTGGCTGTGAAATTCAAACCCAGGTCTCCAGATCTGCAGCACAGAGCCTTAACCCATTGTGTTATATCACCCCCCAGTATACTAGATACTGATCTTAGAGTCTACCGATACTAGCATATCATCTGCATAGGTCAGCATTTCATATTCCAGGTGATTGGCCTTTATCACTGGGATGGAAGTATTTTCCCTAATTTTCTGCAGGAAGGGACAAGCAGGGATGTTGAGAGAGGACAGCTCTGTAGGGTGCCTCTCTCCAGCACAATAAATCACAGAACGCTGTTAGTCAGGACTACTGTCCAGACAACATGGTTCTTTTCTCATTATCCAAAATTGGCCTGCAAAGCAAAATTGGATTTATTAGAACACACCAAACTCCTCAAGCTTAAAATTAATATGGACAAAGCTCAAATTATGATTATAGGCCCAAATAAAAAGATTGGTAGATGGACTATTGTTTGCAACATAATAAAAAGGGTTACATTCAGCTCTTTGGCTGCTTGAACCTTATACACTAATAGACTCTTAGAGTGGATCAAAAAGATAACAACTGAACTAAATAAGTTTAACATGACTTATGGTGGTCTTACAGTGAAACCATTGATTGAGGCTATCAAAGCTACATAGTACTCTCAACTTGCCTACAGAGCTGAAATTTGGTAAAGCAAAAATTACAATAATTTAATGGTCCCAGTAAATAATCTGCTCAGGAAAACTTCAGGCCTAACTCATTCTACCCCAGCAGTTTATCTTCATGCTGAATTAGGACTACAGAATTTAACTGATGTCATTGACACACAAAAAATAAATTACTGGTTAAAGATCATGAAAATAACTCTGGAAAGGCTCCCTTATAATTGCTTAGTGAAACAAAAATCTTGGGCTGATAGAGGTTGTACTTGTATACATTACAGTTGGTATCAGAAAAAAATCCATGGAAAAGTATGATTTAAGTAGATGAATTGGTTATTGAGACAATAAAATCCAACTTAGTTGGAAATATAAAGATTATATTAAATTAAGAGTCTATAACTATGGGGCAAAAAGTGATTTGGAAGCAATAGCAGCATCCATATTTTCCTCATGATTCACTCTACATAATAGCACCCATGGTTATATATAGTCTATTAGATCCCAATCTTGAGTACTTTGATAATAATGCATTGGCAGGTTGCTTTAAAATGATACCAGTATCAGCATACAGATGTTACTGTATAATTTGCAGAAAAGAGGATTTGACACATGTGTTATGGAACTATCTATGGTACAAGAAGGTGAGATTATTCTGGTTGAGGCCATTTGTAAGTGACTGGAGCAACTTTGATAGGAGTTCCCTAATGGAAATACTTATGTCAACAGAGGATGACTGGTCCATACACAGAGTGGAGATGTTCTTTCATCAACTCAGTAACATTTGACAAAATAAAATAAAAAATATTGATGCAACTATAATCTAGAGTTGGAAATTGGCCTCAATCCCCACTTTTACCAAACAATATACCCTGGTGATCTGGTTCTGCCACAGGTTATGTACAGTATGTTTACTGAAAGTCATGGTTGAAAGGGTTTTAAATATGCAGAAGTACAAATGTACTGCAATTAAAAATATTGCACCTTTATGTATATATAACTATATTATCTATTTGTATACAGGTAAACACCTGTTTTATTCTATTTATTTATATTGTTATGTTCATTTTAATGATTTTAAAAGATTTGGTATCTTTGTAATGACCTATCTGTCCAAAAATAAAACTTTGAAAAACTTTGACTGCTGCTGTGGGGGCAGAGTATAGCATATCTGTCCAGCTGAGGAGACCCTCCTCAATGTGTGTAAAACGTCTTTCAAAAATTTCCATTCCAATGAGTCAAAAGCTCGTTCGGCATCTGCAGAGAGGGCTCCAGCTAGAGTCGGTTCTCTCTGCACTTTCCACATCAGATTCACCAGTTTTTGGAAGTTGTTTGTTCCATACCTTTGAAGTATAATGCCTACCTGGCCCTTATTTATTAGGAGGGCAGAATTATGTTGAATTGCACTGACAGTAGCATGGATAATATTTAAACATCTATTTTGAGAAGGGAATATGTCCCACATGATTGAGTACTCTTCCCCTTTTGGTGTATCAGGGCAATCACTGCTTTTCTTAATGCGTTGGGGGGGGGCAGATTTTTCTTGTTTGTAGCTTCTGTGTACATAAATCCAGGAGGGGTTGACTGAGAAGCTCAATATGTGCTTTATAGAGTTCCCCAGGTAATCTGTTTCTCCTCAGGGCCTAGGCTATGGGAAGAGCTTTAATTACTGAAAGTGTTTCTTCTAGGGAAATAGGGGCATTGATTTGGGCTTTCTGCTCCTGGTTAAGTGAGGGAAGGGTTACCTTGTTTGTTTATTCAAGGTAAAAACCAATTGAGTAAAAATCTAATTCTCAATGGTAACCTTTACAAAAATACAAAATACAGGTCAGCACTCAACATAATAAATATAATCAAACAAAAACATCAATACAAAAACATAAAAGAAAAAATAATACCAATAACTATTACAAGGTTCCTGTATAGATTTCAGGCATCTTCTTAGATGGGATTTTGATAAGGGCTTACCAATCTTTTGCTTATATTCATGAGGAAGGCTATTCTAACATATCGGAATATAATTACTAAATAAAAATTGGGAACATTTTTATTTTACATGGGGGACAACCATATCCTTAACAACTTGATTTCTCAATGTCAATTCAACACTTCTAAAGGAAAATCTATTCTTTAGATATATAGGGACGGAACCCAGCCCACATTTATAAAGAAACAGCTGTTTATGTATCATTTTCTCCTACTTAATGATAACCAACCTAATCTTTCATACAATTCGCAATGATGAGTACGTTTTGGAAACTGAGAATCAGTCTGGCAAGACGATTAACTAGAACATCTAACTTTGTTATTCAATCCCTAGTGGCTCCATCATATGAAACGTCCCCATAATCGATTAAAGGGAAAATCTACATCTTAACTATCAGATCCAATGTCACAGAATCTAAGCAATTTTTGTTCTGAAACAGGAAACCCACCTGCTTATTAACCTGGGAGATCAAATTATCTAGATGCAAATTTCCTGACCCATAATTATCTAACCAAAATCCCAAGTATTTATATTGATTAACTAACTCTAATCCTTCCCCTCTATTATCCACAATTTCCAAAGTCAAGTCATCTTTCCAGTTCATAGAAGACCCAAACAACAAACATTTAGTTTTGGAGGAATTCAGTTTTAACTTTGAGTTGACAAAGTACTTTTCAGATTGTTAAAACTTTTCTGCAGTGTATGTTGTATTACTGAAACTGATTCATCCGAACAGTATAAAATGGTGTCATCGGCATACAGGTGGTAATGAGAGGCTCCCACATAATGTCCAAGATATTTCAGATATACTAAAAATAATAAAGGGCCCATAAC
The DNA here is from genome assembly GCA_016271365.2 of Neoceratodus forsteri. Taxonomy (NCBI): domain Eukaryota; kingdom Metazoa; phylum Chordata; order Ceratodontiformes; family Ceratodontidae; genus Neoceratodus; species Neoceratodus forsteri. The sequence continues at coordinate 521,061,251 of CM028137.1, forward strand.
TGATCCTTGGGGCACTCTTCTCCGTACCACCTGCATAGCTGACACAGTTCCATTTACAGCTGTTATCTGCCGTCTGTCAGAAAGATAGGCGATAAACCAATCCAAAACTGAACTGCTCATCCCTACCTCGGACAGTCTCATAAGCAAATTCTGATGATCAACCATGTCGAAAGCCCTGAAGAGATCGACAAGAATTGCACCAGTATAACATTGGGCATCAATTGCCTTGCTGATCTCATCCAGGACCTCTGACAAGGCCATCACAGTGCCATGAGACCTCCGAAAACCTGACTGATATGGATCCATCAGTTCTCTTTCCAAGCACTCCATCAACTGTCTTGCCAACAGTTTCTCCAGCACCTTACTAATTAGAGGTAATATAGACATAGGTCTATAGTTGGACAGTCAACCAGGATCACCCCCCTTAAAAATGGGGATGATTCTGGCCAACTTCCAACCTTCTGGTATACATCCCTCCTCTATCGAATGATTGAACAGGTAGGTTAATGGGTCCGAAATGTGGGTTGCTGCATATTTCAACATCCTTAGAGAAAAACCATCAGGGCCACTACTCCCGGAGATGTTTAATTGCAACAAAGTTTCTAACACCTCACCACTCAATACGGCATCGAAAACAAATTTAGAGTCCCCTTCCATATGACTTACAAGGTTAAAAAGAGGTTCACTAGGGCTATCAAAGAAATTGCCTGACTCTATAAAATAATCATTAAACCTATGAGCAAGTGGCAACTCTCTCCCGAAGGATTCCTCCCCAGATAAATTAATAGGTGTCTTCCCCTTTGTCCCTTTAATTCCCCTATAAGTCCCCCAAATTTCCCAGGTTTCCCTATTGATTCTTTGGTTTTGGCCTTGTAGTACTTATTTGTAGTATCCCTTAGTGTGGCCACATACAGGTTTCTTGATTTCCTGTATTGTTGCCAATCACAAATCTTTTCCAAAGCTCATGCCTGGGTCCCAGCTTTATTTTTAGCAAGCCTCAACTTAAAAAGTTTAGTGGTATACCATGGGGCAGAATTACCTTTTATTCTCCTAGTAATCTCTGGCATATGCCTATTACATACAAGGAGAAATTCTGACACAAAATAATCCCAAGCCAGGTTTATAACGGGTATTAGTTTTAGACGATCCCACTTAATATTTCCTAGGTCTGCTAAAAAGGAAAAAGAATCAAACATTTTATAAGATCTTAGCTTTGAGAGCCTAGAGGGTCCTTTCACTTTAATTTTCCCTTTGATACAGTAAACAATATTATGATCATTAAACAAGTCTGCATCTACCCCAGAAGAAACATAGTTGTTGGGACAGATTGTAAGAATTGCATCAATCAAAGAAGAATCACCAGGATTATGAATATTAATCCTGGTGGGGTTCTGAGATTAATTGGTACAACCCAAGCTTCAAAGCAATTTTCCTGACTCTTTGGGATTTTACAGGGTGCAACCAGTCAGCAATTAAGTCCCCCAGAACTAACAACTCATGGGAGAAAAAAATGGGGCTAGTGCATCCTGCAGTAAGTCAAACACTTGTACTGTTGTGTTAGGTGGGCGATACCCCCAACCACTAATAAAGGTTTCCCATACCCAGCACTAAACTCCAGTGCCAGATATTCAAGGTTTACACTACCCAAATTAAAAAATATGAATAGGGGAGAATTTTTCCAAATAATAAACTATAATCCTTCCCCCTTCCTATTCCTATAACCCTTATAAAGTCATAACCCTGTAATTTTAAATCTAAATCATCATGGGACTTACCCAGCCAGGTTTCTGTAAAAACCATAATCTCAGGTCTATGTTCTGTTAAGAAATCCTTAATTAAATCCAACTTTGGAATGATACTTCTTACATTTGAGTGCACAATTAGCTGACCGTGATGAATCTTTAAATTGCCAATTAAGGGACCAGGATTTAAAGCAACATCCCCACTTTGCATCAAGAACAAAAGAATACATAGCTTTGAGGAAGGAAGTCTCTGATTTGCTACTCTGTGGGTCTTTCTTTTGATTCATACAGTTTAGCAAAGTGTGTGGCAAATAAGTTGCTGATTTGCAGCGGGTCAGATGTTGTTGCCCCATTTACCTTTTTCAGAGATACACATAGAATACTGTATGATAGCCCATACACAACGATGCTATTCTTACACCAAGTAGTTACCATAATGACAAAGACCTCAAGAGCAAAGCTTGAGATGTTCTTTTGTCATCATGGTAGCCACAAGGTTAAGAAGAGCATTGTTGAGTATTTGGGCAGCCATACACTGTTTTATATAGTGTATGGTAGAAAAAATCAGAAATCACTTGCTTTTTTGTGTTTGTTACAGTCCATGTGTACACTCCTCTGCCTGCACTTCACCACCGACCAACTCATATGCTTGACACTTCATCCGCACTCTGTCCTATGAACAGTGCTGATGGTGTCACTTGTATTGTGATGTCTGTTCTAAAGCAGAACAAGAAGCCATTCTGCTTTAGTAGTGACATCACCACTGCAGCAGAACAACTTTTTCAAATGTATGGATCTCATACACAAATGCATTCCACCATACACTCTAATTATATTACTGACTTGCTATTATCAGTCTATAGACTGTCAGCCTGCTGGCTTTTTCAACGTTGTCTCAGTACTTTTGCCTAGTCCAGAACAGGGCATACTCTGCTTTGTGGTTTAAAAGACATTAATCTCATATCTGTGGCCAGTGAGTCAGTGCAGCAGTGTCTGATCAGGCTTAGGTAGCTTCTTATATTGCTGCTCCACCTCCCGCATTTCCTCTAATTTTTTCTGAACCTCTCTGGTGTAAGCCTTTTTCTTGGCTGCAGAATAGGCCAGCATATACTCTCTGATAGTGGCCTTATAGGCTTCCCATTCAGTACCATGTGATAATCCCTGTATTTTATTATTTTTTTTTTTACCATTTGTTTCCCGCTTGTCACCATCATCTGAGATTCTCTCAGATGACCAGCTTGTCTCACCCAGCCTGAACCCCCCATCCATAGCCCCCCCATACTCCAAGCACCCAGGACCTACTTGCAGCTCTTTCGCCCCCTGGCTTCTTCCCCAGGGTGGGGCCACCACCATTACACTGGTGCTCCTCTCATCTAGCAGGCTACAGGCAGTCCAAGGGTCAGAGGATATTGAGTAATTAGGTGGGCAGGATCTGACAGTGGGCATGGGGCCATCGTCAATGTCTACTTTGCTGATGGAGTTTTTCCTTGTTCATGAGTGTGAATCATGACCCACGGAAGCACAGATGTACAGTGACGTCCAACGCAAGCTGAGCTCACTCCTGTGCCTTCTCGAAGATGTCCACCATTGCCTCCACCCCTGCATGCATGATCCCCCAACTGTTGCACCCCCAGTCTCCACTGGGAGTCACTGCTGATGGGGAGTCCAGTACCCACCCTCCCCAGGACAGGAGTTCTGTCCTCTGGATGCTCGATCCTCTCCTCCCCAGCCAATCCCTAGCAACCCAAACTCATTCCCAATCCTGAGTCAACAGCGTGGTGTGAGGTGTGGTGTCTAGTGCTCCAGCCCTCAGCACCAGCAGGCCGTCCTGCCCTTGTGTTTTATTACATTCAAAATACACCTTTGCTTGAGCCCACAGCCATGTTTTAAATTCAGGCTTCTGAAGCAGACTCAGATTGATTCTCCAATTTGGTTCCCCCCTCCTTTTGTCCCAGTGATACTGATAGTTAAGTGTAGCAGTAGTACTAGTTTTATTTATTTAGTGCCCAATCACCGAGGCTCTGGGTGTTGTACAACATCACAAAATAAATAACCAAAATGACATAATAACTTATAATTAGGGTTGCCAGGATTCAATGCTAATCAATAAATAACGGTAAACTTAGATTTTCCAGCTCACATTCATAGTGACTAAAACCGTTTCAATTGATAATCATCTATATGCTGGTGTCCCAATGCCCGAAACTGTCTTGTCGGTGGCCAAAACAAAGTAAATTATAGACTATATTTTTCTTTGGCCAGCAATGAGACAGTTTTGAGGATCAGGATGTCGGCATACAGCCACTTTCTGAAGCCGCTTAATTACAATTGCAACACACACCAATCAGCTGGTGGGTGTATGGAAGCCACTTCCCCAAGTGCTCAAACTGTCTGGCCCCAAGAACAGAGTAAAAATTGATAGAGTACACAAGGCTCTAGCCCCTACCTGCCCATCAAGATGCCCTGCCGAGAATTCTAGCGGAGTCCCTGGATGTAATGGCAGTTGGGAAATACAGGCAGAGGACACTTATGGATTTGCGTGTTCATGGTGCGGTAAAGAATGGACTATGCTTGGAAATTTGAACAGGGCTACAAGACCTTAAATAGAACATCTGGCACTTTGTTAATGCCTGGAGTTATTACTGTGTTAAATCAAATCAGTACTGCTCAAGATAAAAGTGTAAAAACCAAAAATTTCATGTGACTGTTAATTTCAATCTATAATAATTGGAGACAGTATTGAAAACAAAACTTGATTTTAACCATCAAAACTGGAGAAAAACAAAAATCGAATCCTGGCAACCCTACTTATAATAAATACAAGCACATAAAACTAACAGTGTTAAATCAGCAGGCAAGACAAATTAAGAGCTAAGATCAGTGGTGTCAAGTTATATCACACCCTTGTCTGAACAGGTGGATCTTTAGGCCTCTCTTAAAGGCCTCCACTGAAAGAGCCTCCACCACAGATCCGGGAAGTGAGTTCCACAGGACTGGACCAGCTACCTCAGACGTGCAGTCACCTGATGTCTTAAACCTGGCCCTGGATACAGTTAGGAGGCTCCCCTCAGAGAAGCATAGGGGGAGAGCTGAGCAGAAAGGAAACAGGAGCTCACTCAGATAACCTGGGCCTAGTTCATGTAGGGCTTTGTAGCCAGGTCAGCAAACCAACCTGGAAAGAGATTTGCCACTGCACTGGCAGCCAATGCAGATCACACAGGACTGGGGTTACATGATATGACATTGAAAGGCCTGGCAGTAACCTGGCCACTGAATTCTGCTCTAGCTGCAGGCATCATAACACTCCCCCAGCTACCCCCAGATACAAAGTGTTACAGTAGTTGAGTCTGGAAGTCACAAAGATTACACCAGTAAGGGCAGGTCTCTTGGCAGGATTGAGGCTTTTATCTGAGAGATATTATAAAGATGATAAAAGCCATTATTTACTATGGATGACACCTGAGCCTCCAATGTCAGCCTTTTATCCAGAGTGACACCCAGATTCTTCATCTTGGTAGAGGCCACTAGACTAGAGAAACCAAGAACCAAATTGGTCCTCCCTGCTATGCCCCCACACCCTGCTGTCAACTAGGCTCAATCACTAGTACCTCCATCTTGTCCAGGTTGAGGCACAGCCAGCTAGAGGACATAAATTTAGTAGAGGACAGCAAGTCCTGGATCTTGACCAGACATAAATATAGTATAGCAACCATATAAGGAATTGTGGATGCAAATGATGAGTACAATAGGGTATCATTTGCATACCAGTGAAATCCCAAGCCATGCCATCTGATGATATCACCAAGGGGGAAGAATATATACTGCACAAATCATAGGTGAGAGCATCAAACCTTGGGGTTCACCACAGAACAGGGACTTTGAAAGTGAGAAAAAATATTCCCATCACTATGTTCTGCATCCTGTCACTAAGGAAAGACTCAAACCAGCCACTGACACTGCCAGAGAGTCTACTGTACCCCTGGAGATGATCCAACTACAGTGTATGGTGCACTGTATCAAATGCTAATGTCAGATCAAGTAGAACAAGAATTAACCTTTCCCCTCAATCTCTAGCCCTGAGGAGGTCATTATGCACCCTGACTAATGCAGTCTTGGTACTATGGCTGCATCTAAAATTGGACTGGAGTGGCTCATAGATGTTCAAGGCCATGATGTGGGACTTGAGCTGCACAGCCACTATCTTCTCAATAACCTTTCCCAAAAATGGAAGGTTAGAGACCAGTCAAAAATTTGCTGAGCAGTCGGGTCCAAAGATTTTTTTTCAGAAGGGGTGTCAGCAGCACATCTTTCAGTGCCCTCAGAAAAGAACCCTCTGAAAGGGAGTGCTGGACTATCTCAGCAGACACTGGACCTAGAAATCCAACACAACTCACTAGGAAGCATTTCAAACCCAAGTCCAATTCACAATTTATTTATTTATTTAGTTTTTGTTGACCGGGTAAGTGCACTAGATAAATTCTGAATATTTTCAGGCATCAGCAGAGGGAGGGGGATAAAGATGAATGCCAACTGACCTTGAACCAGATTAAGTTGTTGGTGGTATTTTTAATGAATGAGGAAAAATTTGGCCAGGGCACTGGGAAATTCCCCTACTCATCACTCATCAGTAAGGGGAGGTGTTATCGGCCAGACTGTCATGGCAGACAGGCAGGAGAAGGAGGACACTGCTGGTGTACCTGCAGGGGAGTTGATCTTCACCCCTGCAGGTCCAGCGATAGAGATCACTGAGGAAAGTTCAGTGGATTCAGAGTCAAACTGGAGTATCAGAGCTGAGAGTGAAGCATTGGAGGATGACAGCATTACAGATATGGAAGTGGATTTAAGTCTGAGGGGAGTATTCCAGGAGGATATTAGAAACACGGAGGCACAGTTGGAGAAAGAATTAGATGAAAGAACAACAACTCTATTTAAATTTCTGGTAGAGGATGAAGAAAGGTATTAGAGGAGAAAGTTACCAAGCAAAACTCACCAGAGGATATGGCAGATGGATGGTGGGCTGGAGGAACAAGAGCTTGCTACAGTGGAGACACGCCAGATGGAGGAAGGAACAGGATGGAATCCCAAAGCACCAGACATGGTTCACAGAGGGAGTGGTACCACAAGAAAAAGGGGACAATTACTGACAGCCCAGGAATTAATAATACAAGCTTTTGGAGCCTGGGAGATACCCGGGGAGCAGCATGACTGGCTGGTGAATAAAAGCATAGAGGGATGCAGACTGGATGATGGATGAAGCCGGGAAATGGAACCCGGATATGGGTATGGACTTTTTGGAGCTGGAGCAAGCTTCACAGCCTCTGGACATCACTATGCAGATAAAAAAAGGGAATGGGGGGGTCAACAAAGCCAGCAGGAGAAAGGTACAGGAAATGGTACTGAGCAACATCGACATTACAGTATACTGTAAGTATGGAAAATGAACATACTGAACTGCAGGAGGGCAATAAAAGTAATTGCCCAGAACAACCTAAGGGGGAGAAATTAAGAAGTCCCTGAAGATACACCCAGAAATGGGCATGATACTGAGGGGGAAGTGATATGTGTGTGTGTGTGTGTGTGTCTGTGTGAAAACAATGAAGAAAGCCCTATAAGTGAGGGGCAAGGCCCGACTAGGGCCCAGGCCACCTCTGATGAGAGGCAAAATGAAGGGGGTCAAAATGGAAATGGGGAAAAGAAGTTCAAAGGGGTAATGCAGGTGAAGAACTCTGGCCACCCCCCAAACAAAAACAAAGATTTACAGATTTATTTAATAATGAGGAACCTGCACTGTGGAGAAATGTGGTGAGAATCAGGTATAGAGCTGGACTACAGAATAAACCAGACAGATACTACGTGGGGAAAACACTCATTAAAGAGTAAACTGAAAAACCATGTTAGTGTTGCTCATTCCCTTGTATCATAGGCTTTTAGAGGTTCTGGGGTGCACCTGTGGCAGGGATATTTAATCTTGATTTTGCACACCATCTAAGCCTCTGGGTGCTTTCCACCTGCACTCCCCTTCCAATGTTCAAACTACTTGTTAGTCCTTTTTTCCTTAAGACATCACACATTGGGAAATGTAAATTTAAATATTTTTAATTTTTTATTATTATCCTTTTAAATCATGGACTTGTAAAACTCCAAACTGCTTTAACTGAATTTTGAACTTTTCAGAAATTATTTAAAATGTCATTATTTTTCTTTCAGCTCAGTTATTATTTACAGAATACATTTCCTTGTCTGTACTTTACCATCCTTATCATCCACCAAGTCCACATTAATGGAGTTTCTGTTTGTTTGTCCTTCTTGGCTCATTTGCCTATTCCACACTCTTTTCTTTCTCCGAAGTCCTTCTTTAGCCTTTTCCTTGTGTGCTTTCATCTTTTTATCTTTGTTTTTGGCGCGATATCTAGAGTGCTGTCCTCTATCTGCATATACAAAGAAATACTAAAAAACACTATTTAAACACTTGTTTTGGTGCTCCAAAGTGCTTACCAGCGCCATTCCATCTTCTTCCTGCTAAGAGTAACACAGTCTCCTCAGTGCTTTTCAAGATCAGGTGATGCTAGGACGCATGAACGTGCTGATGTTACGGAGAGCAAGTCCCCATCATCAGAGCTCTGATGATGGAGACTTGCTCTCCGAAAGAAGATGGAATGATGCTGGTAAGTGCTTTGGAGCTCCAAACAAGTGTTTAAATAACGTTTTTTAGTGCATTTGGAAGAATTTGTTAGAGCAGAAGGTATAGATTTAGAGGCGATAGAGAGCTTCTTGAGGGAACAAGAATTACCCAAAATAGAAGATCAACAAAGTAGTGAGTTGGGGACGGACATACAAGATGAGGAGATCTTGACTGTTATTAAAACCTTAGAACAGGAAATGTCACCAGGAGTTGATGGGATATCAAATGAGTTCTATAAACTCTTTCTGGACATTTTTTTTTTGGTAGTTATTTAACCAGGACTAGCTCACTAAGCTGAAAGCTTTTTCACAGGTGCAACTTGGGAGCACAGGGAAATTAAGTGTCACACAGTATGCAGGTGGAAGCTGTGGGGTTCAAACCCAGGTCTGCTGGATGTCACCAGATTTGCAGCTCAGAGCCTTAAACCACTGAGCTATACTGCCTCTCACATAATAGCTATACTATTGGGGAAGGTTTTTAGATATCTACTGGTGCAAGACAGATTACTGGAGGAATTTATACAGGGGTTAATTACATGCATTTATAAAACAGGAGACAAGGAAAACATAGAACATTGGAAACCAAGATGCCTGTTAAATGTGGATTTTAAAGTATTAACCTTTATAATACAACAAAGGCTAATAAATGTAGCAAGGGATGTGATACACCTTATACAAATGTGTGGACTCCCAGGAAGGCATATTCAGGAAACCTTAAGCATTACGAGAGATGTATATGGATATTATAAGAAAAATAAGGTAGATGGGTATATGCTATGATATAAAAGTTAATACTTTAAAATCCCAGCATCTTGGAAGTGTGGGTGGCTGTTTGTGTTTGTCTGTTTCTGTAGGTAAGTTTTTTGGGATTTACAAGATCTTCTGCTTTGAGTAGCTACACCATTCTTGCTCACTTCATCTGCGAAGGTCTCCTGGACCGGATTTTCTGCAAAACATCACCACAAGGTATTTGAATTTTCAATTTAAAATCAACTTTTTTGAAGCTATCACAAGCAAAACAGAAATCAAGCAGCTAGGTCTGACAAACTCAAGTGACTCTGGGTCCTGCTTGAATCCACATTTTCATCTGGCTTGCTCCCAAGGGATCTATTTGTGGGCTTTTAAACAACCTCTTTAAATAACAAAGGAAGCACAAGGACAAAAGGATTTCACATCCTGCACTTGTACTTGAGTAGGTGTGCCCCAGGCTATCAATGTAATGGGGCTGGGGAGTGCATGCCTGCAAGGTCTTGCATAGCTAAAGTCTCTTGTCAATCCCTGCCTAGCTGTGACCCTGGATGACCTCTGTCATGAGTTGAACCAATGTTGTACCAGCAGTCATACCATGACCAACAGCTGTCTGGGGGTTGCCCTCGTAACTTTTCTTGTCCTACTTTGCCTTGACAGAATTACACTATCCTTATGGAATGAGGATGGCTCAAATAAATCTAGGACCGAGCACAATGATTTTACTTTCTCCAACCTTATTGTTTATAATTCAAGGATACTACAAACTAATCTTCTTCTCAACCAAAAGGGCTGTCCCTACCATTCTCTCTATATGTTTAGGAAACTACGGAACAAGTCTGCATTATCCCATACTTTTCTAAATGTGGGGCTGTGGTTCCTTGTCATCATTGCCATTCTGCTACCTGGGGATATAGAGACAAATTCTGGGCCACTAGATGCTTATGTCTCAGCAGATGACATACATAGTATGTCCAAACATGGGCTGTTAATTGCACACTTGAATATAAGAAGTTTGATGTGTCACTTCATGGAACTGGAGTCATGGGTCAAACTGTACAATCCTGATATCCTCTGTCTCACTGAGACCTGGCTAAAACCATCGGTTACTGACTCCCTCTGCTCCCTGCCAAATTACTCTATTATTCGAAGGGATAGGATATCGAACAAACGTGGTGGTGGAGTTGCTCTGTACTACAAACATAATCTGACTGTCTCTCTTCTCGCTATCCCAGATGCTCAATTGGTATGTGAATACTTGCATGCTACCCTTGCATTGGGAGCCAAGAAACTGCATGTTATCTGTGCATATAACCCCCCAGCGGGAGGGATTGTGGGTCTAGAGTACCTGTTAGAAAATACCTCTCAGAATTTTAATCATAATGAGGTTGTCATCTTAGGGGAACTAAATATTTTTTTTTGTTTAGTTTTTGTTGACTGGGTAAGTGCACTAGACAAATCCTGCCAATTTTCAGGCATGACCCGGGGGAGGGGGATACAGATGAATGACAACTGACCTTGAACCAGATTAAGCTTAAACTGGCTTGGGACAGCTGTCAGTTCTCTTCAGTCTCTGACTCATAGCTACAACCTGCATCAGATGGTAACAGTACCAACTAGAAGTCTGTCTTCATCACCACTAGGCATACTATTGGATTGGGTGCTGGTAAACTGGATTGAACACATCTCAGACACTGGTACTCTCGCTGATGCCTTAACTGACCACTCTCCTACTTTCTGCATCCTGTCCTTGGGGGCACCTCCATCTCCTCCACCACGTCTCATCACTCTCACAAACTTTGCTCACCTAGACCAGAAGGTGTTTCTGTATGACGTCTCCAGAATTGATTGGTCAGAGATCTATCTATCACACTGTTCTTAGGATGCTCTTAACCTCTTCATCACTAAATTCCTTATGGTTCGATGTAAACATGCCCAAAAGATCACCCAGCGAGTGAGGGGTAAACAAACAAGAAGGCTAAACAAAGACTTGCTCAAAAGTTTGCGCCTTAGAGATAAACTGTGGAAGCGCTACAAAACTTCAGGCCAGGAAACAGATTTCAATGCTTACCTTACACTATGGAATTCATGTAAAAGACAAGTCAGAGCTGCTAAGAGCAAGTACTGTAAAGACCTACTGATTAACTCAGCCAATGATCCCAGAAAATTCTGGTCACACATCAAATCCTTCCTAGGATCCTCACAGTCAACTACCCCTGGTGATATGCTAATAAATGATGTGCATTGCAATGACTCACAAACCATAGCTAATTCTTTCAACCTGCATTTCTCTGATCTCTCCCAATATACCTCTTCCTTCAATCCCACTGCAGTGTCATCCCACTCCTCATCAGGAACCTGTCTGGATAAGTTGGAAGTGTTGTCCCCTGTGCCTCCTTATACTCCTCCATTCTATTTTAAGGCTGTGTCTAGAAAGGAAGTCTTGAAGCTCCTGAGGTCCATCTCTGATCATACCAGCTCTGGCTCAGACTCCCTTGAACCCCACCTCTTAAAACTTGCAGCTCCCCTTATTGCATTACTGCTGGCCAAAATTTATACATTATCACTTTCAGGTGGAGTGGTCCCTGACCTCTGGAATGCTGCTCGGATCACTCCTGTACTTAAAAAAGGGGATCCTAAGGTTGTCATGAACTACAGACCAATTGCCATACTTTCGGTACTGAGCAAAATCCTGGAGAAAATTGTCACAACTCAGACAACTGACTATATACTTAAGCACAGCCTGCTCTCAGATACCCAACGTGGCTTCAGGAAAGGACATAGCACAACGACTGTACTCCTTAAATTCACCACAGACACTCTTTCAAAAATGGATTCTGGCAATCTGACTGGGGCTGTCTTTATTGACCTCACAAAGGCTTTTGACCTTGTTGATCACACTTTACTTCTCTCCTCGCTTCGACACCTGCATTTCTCTTCCTCCTCTGTTGTTGACTGGTATGAAAGCTACCCGACAAATAGAACTCAAGTGGTGAAATTTAATTCCTCTCTCTTGAACAGTACCACCATTAACATTGGTGTACCTCAGGGTTCCATCCTAGGGTCCCTCCTATTCTCTCTTTATATAAATAACATTGGAGCTGCTCTAAAATCCTGCTCTGCTATTCTACATGCTGATGATCTTGTAATCTATACAAGTTCTGCTAATATAGACACTATCAACACAACCCTTTCCTCTGACTTTAACAATATCCAAAACTGGCTATACGACCACAAACTGGCTGTCAACACTAGCAAAACTGAAGCCATGCTGCTTGGATCGGCCCCAAAGCTCCGGGCTTGCACAACAGCACTGATGGTGCAGGACTTAGAAGGTCAATTACTGGAATGTGTGACCTCTTTCAAGTACCTGGGCATCCTGCTAGATCAATCTCTTGATCTTAATCTTCATGTACAGTCTGTTTGCAGAGCTGTCAATTCCAAACTGGGTGTTGCATATATGACTAGTTATATGCTCATGCCATTGGCTAAAATGGCCATTGCAAGGGGGATTCTGCTCCCCACCCTAACCTATGGGGCTCCCTTATTTTAGGCTGCTCATAAAACTGACCTACTCAGATGGGATATTATGTATAACAACACATGTCACTATGCCTCTTCTGCTCCTCGGCTTAAGCACCACTGTCAGCTTTATAATGATCTTGGTTGGCTGTCTTCGTTAGCTAGTAGGAAATATTACCTTGGCTCTCTTAGTGATTCGATAATTTGAAATCAAACCCCTAGGTGTCTTGCAGCTATGCTTGTTCCTCAGGACACACTCCATGGTCTATGCTCAGCTGATAAATCCTTTCTGAATTTGCCGAGGTGCCGCACTAGGAAAGGAACTGTTGCATTTGAGCATGTGGCTCCACAGCTGTGGAATTCTCTTCCCCATGACATTAGACTTTCTAGCTCACACACACGCTTTAAGAGAAAACTGCGCTTGAATCTGCTGATTGCTGATATCTGTTCCTGCTTTCACCCTGGCTAATGACTGATGTCTCTGGACAAACCTCTTACTGCCTAAGCCTGTCCTGGCTCCCTTTCCCTGCCCATATACAATCTTGAACTGCAGGTATCTCCCTTACACTTACATACACTCATATAATCTAATCTCATGGCTTGCTCCCCCCTTCCTCACTTACCGACCTTTTTCTTAATGACACCCCCTGCTCTCAATGGTTATTTCTTCCTTTTGTATTATCTATTTTTGTGTTTGTGTACCTTGTTCTGTTCATATGATATGTCACCTGATAATTTATTGTTCAAGGTCCTCTCTATTCATTGCATAGATAGGCACCTATGAAATTATGAATGGTCTACTCTGTATGTCTCCGATATATTGCATCCTCTTTAACTCATTGTATGTAAAGCACTTATAATTTGTTATCCTGTTAAGTTTCTGCATGTCTGTAGTCTCCCAGGTCGTGCCTGAAAAATAGTCATTTTATGGCTAGTGCACTTACCCAGTTAACAAAAGCTAAATAAAAATAAAAATAAATAAATATCTTTGGACTAAAGTAAGGCATTCAACAAAGTAAATCATACCTTTATGTTTAGAGTGCTACAGAGATATGGAGTGTCTCTAGCATTCTTGAGATGGATAAAACTATCATATGCCAACGCTGTAATGTCATCAGTAATGACAGGGGGTACAAGAAAGAAGTTTAAACTCCAAAAAGGGGTCCGCCAGGGGTGCCTGTTGAATCCCATATTGCATTTATTTGTGCTAGACCCAGTCTTGAGAAGAGTGATAGCAAACCCAGATATAACAAGCATAATTAATACAGTTGAGGGAAGCAAGGTAAAAAATAACAGCGTATGCTGATTATATTGTGGCCTTTATAAGGAACAGAGAGGGGGTGGAGGGGTTGCTACAAGATTTTCAGAAATATGGAAAAGTCTCTGGTTCAAGATTAAACCTACAGAAAAGTAAGGGAATATGCTTAGGGGACAAGGGTGGTAGAAATGAAGAAATAGGGGAAATAAAAATATCAGGGCAACCAATAGGAATCTTAGGTGTACAGTTCAGGCCAGGGGACATGGCTAGAGACAACTGGGAAAAAGCAGTGACTAAAGGGGAACAGAAGGTGGAAAGATGGAAGCACTGGAAGATGTCTAAACTAAAAAGGGTTCACATAACTTAACAGTTTCTATTACCATGTTTCCTATATGTGAATGCGGTCTTTCCCCTCCCTGAGTTTCAGGAGATGAGAATATATAGACAAAACAAAATGGTAATGTTTAATGCATGCTGAAAATAGAAAATAAAGTAAAAAAAATTTACGTTTCAACCTTAGGTCTTCTTCAGGAAATATCAAAAAGAGAAAAAAAACAAAGTTAGTGTAGAGGGGAGGTAAAATAAGGATATATATGTGGGGAAAGAAAAAAGGGAAGGGTCTGGGAGAAGAAGTGATAAATGGCAAGATTAAGAGAGAATCTGGGAAACAAAAAGGTGATGATGGGAAAGACAAGGCATAATGGGAGTGAATGAGCTAGAGAAGTCCCCAGGTGGAGACTAATTAACAGGACCTAGTAAGAAGGCTGAAAGGTGACAAATGTGAGGGGAGGAGACAGAGATGGAGACATGTGGTGAAAATGGAAATAGAAATTATATGTGTACAGATACAAACAGACTTTGGGCTAAAAAAGGGGTGACTGAAAGATGTTAGTAGAAAATAAGTCTATCAGTTAAACAGTAGGGCTGCTGGAAGCCAAGGCGGATGATCAGCTTGGTTTCCAAGTTTTTTCTATGGTCAGAATCCCAGAAGCCCTGCTGAATGACACAAACAGTAAGGTCACTGACACTGTGGTCCTTGGAGATAAAGTGGGATACAATGGCTTTATCAGTGTCTCCATTCCTGACTGCCCTGTAATATTCCCTGAAATGGTCAGCAAGGTGTCTACCAGCCTCTCCGATGTAAATAGCTGCACACTTCCTGCAAAGAATATACCACATTAGTGGAGGTGCATGAGAACTCCTTGGTGATGTGAAAAACACCTGTAGGACCCTGAATTTCAGTCACACTAGAAACAAATTTGCAGGTGTGGCAACAAGTTCTGTTGCAAGGTTTGGTACCTGGTAGGGAGGAGCTGTTAAGAGTAGGTAGGCTGCTTTTTATCAGGAGATTCCACAGGTTAGGTGGCCAGTGAAAGGAGGCAAAAGGTAGTTCTGTAAAGGAAGCACCAATGTTGGGGTCAGTTTGCAAAATAGGAACGTTACTGGTGATGATCCTGTGAAGAGAAGGTGTACTCTGATGGAAAGGAAGCATTAGTGGAATTCGTCATTGTTCTTGTGTGATAGTATCCTTCCTGAAGGGGTCAAGGTTACAGGGCATGTTACTGAACCAGGAGAGTGCTCTGTCCACTGTGCTTTTAGGGTATCCCCTGTTAATGAAAAAAATATGCATTATTTGGGCCTGCTCAGTAAAATCATCCTCTTCACTGCATAACCTGCGAAGTCTAAGAAACTGAATATGGCAGACCATTCTCGACATGTTTAGGATGGAAGGAGCTGTGGAGGAGGAAACTGTGAGAGTCAGTGGGTTGGTAATAAACTGATGTCTTCAGACCAGTGTTCTGTACTGAAAGTTGGATATCCAGAAAAGGCAGTGTAGAGGAGGATACTTCAACAGTGTATTGAAGGGAAGGATGGGCTGTGGAAAACTTGTCGAGGAAGACTTGGAAGGTCTCCCTGGAGCAGGAGGTGGCCCCTCACAGTCATCTATGTAGCATTTGTAGAGTTCAGGCACAGTCCTTGTGAATGAGAGAAAAAAATGTTCCTCCACCCAACCCACAAACAGATTGGCAAAGCTGGGACCCATCTTGGTACCCATGGCAACTCCACTAAACTTGCTGAAAGAAACTTATTAAAAGAAAAAGCATTGAGTTTAAGAACAAGTTCTGCCAGACAAGTTAGTGTGTGTGTGTGTGTGTGCGTGGGTGGCTGCTGGACTTCCCGCTTATTCAAGAAATGCTGCAAAGCTGTCAGGCCATCATTGTGGGGGATCACAGTGTAAAGAGATTTGATGTCCATGGTGAAGATGAGCTGATGAGAGCCACTGAATCTGAACCTGTCAAATAACTGGAGAGCATGGTTGGTGTCTTTAACATAGGAGGGCTGGGACTCAATGAGTGGACTCATTAGGCTGTCCAAAAATGCAGAGCTGTGGGATGTGGGGCAGGAGCAGGCAGACACAATAGGATGACCAGGGTTACCTGTTTTGTGGATTTTGGGAAGGAGATAAAACCTGGATGACCGGGGATGCTGAACTATGAGTCTCTGAGCAGAAGCAGGGGGCTCTTTGTTTTCAATAACTGAGGTGATGGTGATGGTAACCTCAGTCTGATAGTCATCAGTGGGGTCCTGGGGAAAAGAAGAGTAAAACCTGGTGTCGGAGAGTTGCTGTGTGGCTTCAGTGATGTATAGCTCCTTTTGCCAAACCACAACAGCACCTCCCTTATCAGCTGGTTTAATAGCAATGTCATTCCTCCATTGCAGAAATCTGAGGGCAGCAAGCTCACCAGTTGTCAAGTTGGAATGGTTGTGCCTGCAATGAAAATTGAAGTTAGTGGTGTTTTCCATGTAATGGTTAACACAATAATCAACAGCAGCAAAACATCCTGTAGGGGTGTCCATGCACTTCATTGGGGACTGATATCATTGATTGTTCTGGTGATACTGTCATCATCTGCGGGAAGAGGAGTCTCATTAGAAAAATGATCTGTAAGGCATACTCTGCGATAGAAATGCTGCAGATCAACTTGACCTTGGGGTGCTTCAAGATATCTGGGTGTGGGCACAAAAGAGAGACCTTTGATAAGGGGAGATCGCTCATCTTGTGTCAGGGGGAGGTTTGGAGGAATACAAAATACTAAATTGTTAGGTTGTGTCTGACTCGAGGGCTCTTGGTTGCTGATCTGCTGGGTGAAATACTGGAGTCTGGCAGATTTGGTGTCCTTGGGGAACTGAAAGAGAGTGGAGTTAAGGTGTTGGATGCATTGCTTAATAAAAGAAAGGTTATATGGAACTATTCGCTGCAGGAAATTCTTTTGCCTTTGGATGGTTTTGTCCACAGAGATCAACTGTTTCTTAATGGAACGAATGGTGTTCGTAATAAGTTTCCTAGGAAAATTTTCAAAAGTTATTAGTGGAGGAAGCATGTATCTCAGACCCAAATGAACATGGATGGAATTTCAAATAGAAACCTGTAGGAATAATACCCTGGTGGCGGCATTTGGAAAGAAACTGTAAGTGACTGCAGAGTTTAGACTTAGAGCAAATGGCAGAAAATAATTCAAGAGAAAGCTTAGAAATATGAGAAGGGAGTGCAGACATAGATGAAATGAAGGAGCATCGTAGAGAATTAGGAAGAGATTTCAGAGTAGGCATAGTGGGTTGCAGCAAATGTAGCACACAAAATGTAAAAACAAAACCAAGGTGCTGCGTCAGCATGTGGTCTGAAAGCAAAACGAAATGGTAATCTTAAATTCACGCTGAACATAGAAAATAAAGTAAAAAAATCTACGTTTCGACCTTAGGCCTTCTTCAGGAAATATCTAAAAGAGAAAAAAACAAAGTTAGTGTAGAGAGGAGGTAAAATACAGGCTATATATATTACTCCACAGACCGCCTCCACTGAAACCAGCCTAAGCCTGTGCCAGACAGGTGGATTGCTCCTTGAGACAACCTGCCTGACACTGCTGGGCCACAACAGCCCAGTTGGTATTATCCCAGACCTGATAGTAGACACACTATCAGAAAAGAACTATGTGAATACTTTGCTCTGGATGGATGAAAAAAACTCCACCAGTTGAAGACCAGCAAAATGTTACAGCCTGTCCATTGTCCGAAAGAGGTGAGCTGGTCTGTTTCTCCGTGCTGCAATCTCCCTGGACAGAAATACTGCATTCTTACAGCAGACTGCCCTCTGATAATCACAGTAGTCAGCTCTCAGAGCCAATCTGTCCCCATCTTCTCCTCATTTCCACCAACAATGCTCCAGTCTGTGACTCAAAGCCTTCATCTCCCTAAGCTCCCCATCAAACCATAGGGATCCTCTGTAAGAAGACCTGGATCATACACAAACAGGTGCGACAGAATTGAGGGGTGAGGTGACAACCTTATAATAGGTTATCACTGCTTCCTCTGATCCAGTCTCACACGCAGCCAGGCAAGTGTAATCGGAACATGGTCTGAGATGAGTATATCTTTTATCCATGCCCCTACTACTCAGTTGCTAAGGCTCGCTGAGTCCAACAACATATCTATCCAGGAGTAGTTTGATTATATATTGGAGAAGTATGAAAAGTCTGGACCCCTGAAGTGGACGAGGCACCAGGTGTCAATGCAGACCAAGTCCAGTATCAATTTTTGCATCACTTGCTGCCCTGCAGGTTCTGGGATTTTCACCTTACCAGGGGTGTAATTGATTACTGGGTCCAGCACCTGATTCATATCTTCCCCTTGGATTATAGTTGGTGTTTGTAAATATGAAACGACTTGTGCTAATGTATGGAAAAAGGTTGGGTCAGATCAATTCAGCTCATAGACTGTGCTGAGGATAAATTCTATGCCCTGCAGAATTCCTCTAACTAAGAGCCACCTCCTGCCTGTGTCTGCTACTGTCAAGAGGGCTGTGACAGGGCCAGATTAAGGCAACCTGGGGCCCTAGGCCCAGAAGAAATCTGGCCTCCCCTCACTGCTACCATGCCCTTTCCCCATGAAGGGAGCCTCTCACAGACTGTATGACACCTTGGGATTCCTTTTACATACAAACTGTATCCTAAGATAGGATACAATTTGTATGTAAAGAGCTGCAGGCAACAGTATAGAAACAGAAACATAGATTTTGATGGCAGATAAGGAGTGCTTGACCCACCCTATCTGCCCATTTTTCCCTTTCTACAGTATCACCACAGACCCTAATCGATCTCTGGCTCTTTCTTCCTCCTTCTTTTCCAGTAAGATACACGTATGCCTATCCCCTGCATTCTTGAATAGAGATATTGCAAAGTTTGAATTTGCCAGCAAAGTTCTGGTGAAGTTGGCAAATTCACCTCTGTGGAGCATTCCTCAAAGTTCTGCCATTAGCCTCAAAATTCGCCTATGTGGCTTTGCCAGTTGTTTTTGTGGAATTTTGCTGCAAACAGCAGAATTTCACCTGCGAACAGCAGTATTTTGCCTGCAAAATACAAAATTCCACTGTTTGTGGTGAAATTCTGCTATTCACAGGCAAAATTCCTCACTTTTCGGGTGAAATTCCACACTTCGTAGGTGGAACTTTGCACTTCGTGGATTGCTTAGAACTCTGTGAATTGTGCTAAATTCACAGATTAATTTATGGAGCGAAGTTTCATGACTTTGCCCATCTCTATTCTTGAACTCCACTACTGTTTTCACCTGACCACCTCTGCTGAGAGGCTGTTCCAGGAATCCACCACTCTTTCTGTGAAGAAGTACTTTGTTACATCTCTCTTGAATCTACCCCTTCCAGCTTCTTATCATGCCACCTTGTTCTTGAGCACTTTTTTCTGAAAAATACTTCCCTCTTGTACTTTGTCTACCCCTGTAAGGTATGAAAAATACTTCCTTCCTAACCTAATTTACACTTCTGAGATATTTAAACATATCCATCATATAACCCATCTCCCTCCTCTCTTCCAGGGTATACATAGTGAGGTCCTTTGGTCACTTGTAATAGTGTTTTTGGTGCAGATCCTGTAAAATTTTAGTTGCCCTCCTCTGAACCACCTCCACTCTGTCTATGTCCTTCCAGAGATGTGGTCTCCAGAACTGGACACACTACTCATGATGGGATCTTACTAGTAACCTATACAGGGGCAACACCACCATCCTCTTTTTGCTGGTGGTACCCCTTCTTATGAACCCAATCATCTAACTAGCCCTCCCAGCTGCATTGTCACATGTCCTTGTCACCAGGTCATCCAATATGATTACTCCCAGGTCTCTTTCCTGTTTGGTGGTTGTCAATTCTAGAGATGTGCCTGAAAAAAAATTTGTGGGTGAAATTCTTGCGAAATCATCAATTTCGCCATGAAAAAAATTCAGAAAATTTGATTATTCCACGGACATTTTCACGTGGTGAAATTGCTGAGTTCCTGGGAATTTTGCCTGTGAAATGTTTTTTCGGTTCATCTCTATACATCATACAACTCTTACTCTAAACTGCAGTGATTGACAGTCTCACAGAGAACATGCCCCATACTTTGCAAAGGTTGAAGTTCCAGGCTCCTAGTCTCTGCTGGCATATGCACCTCTACTATGTCACTGCTAATTCCCTGGATAAACCTTCCCTTTTCTTCTGCAGCACATACAGTTTCTACACTGCTATATAACCTAGTTGCAGCATATGTACAGCTCCCAAGACTAAAATTTTTTTTCTCCTCTGGACCTATCTGTTACTGACAACGAGAAGCCAGCCAACATGTGCAACTGGTCTATGTACTCTCTAGTCGGTCATGGAGCCATACAGGACTTTGAACATGTGCTGGAATGAGGACTTTCTCTTTATTGGCAGCACCGCTATTTAGATTACTCTGTACTTTATGAATAAGTGCAAACTCACCTATCCATTTTTAAAATCAAATTAATGTCCCTTTCCACATATGTTTGTTTTAAAAATCTCCCCTTCTGTATTCAGTTTTCAAGACCCACTCACTGTTCCACCATGGGCTCATATGAAATGGCATAGTGACGTACTTGGAGCAAGTCCCGATGCCAGAATGAGAGCAGGCTCTGTGTGCATAATTCCTTCTGTTACTGTGAGCCTGAATGTTATCAGCCATAAAATACTGACTGACTGAAGTACACATTCCCTTGCAGGAGTAAATAAGTGTATTTTAAATGTCACATAACAGGAATAACCAAGGGAATGTGTTCACTTTATTCATGATTTTATTTAAAGTGACATACAACATTTCCCACTCTCACTTTCTGTACTGTTGCAATTATTCTTTCGGAGGTTGTATTAATCATCCTGCATTTGTGTAATGTCATTTATAATAATAGAAAAATGCATATCTTATCCTTGTTTTTCTCTCATTTATTTCACCCAAAATAGTGGAATTTCTCTCACAAGTGACAAAATCCTGCCATTTTCGGATGAAATTCCACATTTCCCAGGGCGAAATTTCACCATTTTCAGGCAGAACTTTCACATTTTGCTCCCAAGAAAAATTTCACAAAATGCACAAATTTCGCAAACTTTTTCATGAAGCGAAATGTGTAAATTCAGCCCATCTCTAGTCAATACCATGCCACCCATTTTGTACTCTGACCCTGGGTTTCTGTGCCCTAAGCGCATTATTTTATACTTTTTTACATTGAAACCCAGTTGACATACCCTTGTCCACTCCTCATGTTTCTCAGGTCTCTACTCATCCTTTTCACACACCAACATGGAGTGTCCAAACTGTTACAGATTTTAGGGTAATCCACAAAGAGACAGACCTTCCCGTCCTGCTTCTCTGCAGTGTCACTTATAAAGACATGAATGCGGACCAGTACCAGCACTGATCCCTGAGGCCTGTCACCCATGTGGTTTTGTGGGTGGTTTAAAAATAGGGTTTAGCCATACTGTCAACCCCCTTTTTTTGTTTTATTCATAACTTTGATGATAATTTTTGTGACACTCATCACCTCAACCGAAACTCAACCAGGAATCCCCTACTAATTATCCCTGAGAGGAGAACTGCAGTTAACAATGATAATCCATTCCCAGTCAACAGTGAAGAAGTGACAACATTAAATAAAAGGTAAGTACAACTTTATTATGTTGTCTTGCACATGCACAAGCAACATCTTGTGGTAGTAGCAGAAATGTAGAGGTGTGTCAATGTTGGTGAATGCTGGGCATGCTTTAGTAGGTGTGTCCCTCATTGCCCAATTAGCCAGCATGCTAGCGCTGATGCAAGAATTATGTAAAGTGCCACCAACTTGAAAGAACTGTGCCACTGCAATCAGAGATAAGCTCATCATGCAGCGGCACAGATGACATGCCTCTCATACATTCCTTTCCTGGTTAAACATTTCAATAAACATGGCGGCAGCAGGACCCCAACGAAAGCTGACATCAGGGGTGCAATCATAGTGTCAGCATGTCTGCCACCCCCCACATTGTGTGACACACTGGGAGCCCACCCCAGTGTGCTGCCACTCACAGAAAACTGACCACGTCAGCATGTTTCTGATCCCGCCCCAGCCCTCTGTGTGGCACACTGGGAGCCTACCCCAGTGTGGCCAACATGGCCCCCCCAAAAGTCATGGGGCACACTGGGAGCCCACCCTAGTGTGCCCAATATTTGTTTTCTTTCACTTGTAAAGAAAGAAAATGGTCATGCAATGTTCTTTTTTTTTTGTACCTAAAAAAAAGGAATCGGTCCCTCGTTGTTCATGGCACCCCTTCCCCCAACCTGCACCCACCCTCAAAGCACCCTACCTCCCCCAGACACCCCTCATCCCATACTTACTTCTGGAGGTCTGGTGCTGCAATCTTCGGTGGAGCAGGAACATGTCTGGACTCTTCAAAGCCGAACTGCAAAATGAAGAAATGCCAGTAAGCTGTATGATGGCATCAGTGGGGGTGGGGGGTTCAACATAGGTGGATATCTCAGCCATTTTTTTTTTATTTTGGCTCAAAATTGTCAACATGGGGTTCTTGGGTCCCAGCCTCATGAACACATGCACTGTCATCTTGCTATTCAGTCCAAAAAGGTAATTTCGCGGTCACTGCGCGGGATCACCTTTTGGAACTGAATAATGAAACAACAGTGCAACTATTCATGAGGTGGGGTCCCAAAAAGTCTATGTTGCAAATTTGGTGAAACAATTCCAAAAAATGACTGTGTTATGAGTGTGCATTGCGCAGTTTCATTGCACGCTAGTAACATCAACAATTTTTTATATTTTCACTCCAGATTTTCAACTTTGCCATTTTTTCACACCTCCTTATGAACGGTACAGCTGTCATTTTTCACATCCTGCCCAAAATGTGTTTTCGTACATTTGGTGCACAATGGCACAGTCGCTGTGGGAATCAGCGTTCGGGACAGATTAACAAAATCACAGTGACACTGTTCATGAGCAGAGGTCCCAAAAAGCCTATGTTGAAAATTTGGTTTAAAAATAATCCCCAAAATGGTGTGTGTCTGACCCCTAGCAGAGACTGGAGCTTGGCACAGCACTGTTGAAACTACGTGGGGGATGGGAGCATGGCAGATGCCTGGCGGTGACGTGCGTAGAAATGTGCATGTGCCCATAGCCAGCATCATTGCATGCCAGCTCCCACAGGGGAGAAAACAGAAAAAGACCCTAGTGGCTGGTCTTGGTGGTTTGATGGCTGTGCCCTGGCACTCCGTTCCCAGAGGTAACACCCTGAGCCATATCCTGGATGAGTGGGTGAGTAGGGGGCTCCCCATTGCCCTGCCATGGGGGGTAAGCCGTGGGGGCTACAAGGATGAAGGCCAGAAGAGAATAGAGGCTAGGGACAGCAGCCAGACAAGAGGCTGACCAGGGCCAGGGAAAGAAAGTAAAAGTAAAAAAAAATCCCCCAAATACTTGCATTATGGGCTGTGTTGCACAGTTTCTATGCACACTTGTGACTTCACCAATTTTTCATATTTTCACTCCAGATTTTCAACATTGCCATTGTTTTACACCTCCTCATGAACAGTACAACTGTTATTTTCATATCCTGCCCAAAATGTGTTTTTTGTACCTGTGGTGCCAAGTGGTGCAGTCATTGTGCAAAATCACCTTTCAGCTAATGAACTGATAGTGCCACTGTTCATGAGGTGGGGTCTCAAAAAGCCCATGTTCAAAATTTGGAGTGACAATACCAACAAACGCCTGGGGTGTTACGGTTTCCAACCATAATGCCTCACCCTGTAGTGACTGACAAGCATCCGGGGTGTGACTTGGGATTGTCGGCTATAATACTTATACTATTCTACCCCCACATTGCAGCCAGTGACAGGCATCGAGGTGTGCCTTGGACTCTTCGGCCTCAAAGTTCACCCCATTCTCCTATACTGCACCCATCTCAGCGTATTTCCTTATGGAATGGGGTGTGCATAAGGCCAGAAGACCCCAAGGCACACCAGGACACTTGTTGGTGTCTGCAGGGTAGGGTGAGGTGAAATGGCATAAACGTTATGGCCAACAACCCAAAGGCACACCCCAGTGCCTGTCAGTCTCTGCAGGATGGGGGTGGGGTTAGCATCAGTTCAATACTTCACTGCCATTCCGATCATGCAACTCTCTTACTCCTGCAGTACCAATGCCAATGCCAGCAAGACAACATTCAGCACTGACAAATGCTTGTTTTTGTATAGGCAATGCATGTCATTGGGATTTTGGCAATCCTGTTTGCAAGACAGTCCTGTGTTTAACAGTCTATGAGTGATGCAATAAAAGGAAAACATGGAAATATAATAAATCACAAGGGAACATGTAGAAAATATGACATCTGTTAATTCAATAAATGCAGAATATGCAAATTTGAACAGTACAAATATAATAAGTAATACATTAGGCAGTATAGCCTAGTGGCTACAGCCCCAAGCCAAGAACCTGGAAAACATGTGGAATCAGAACTCTTGGGTTTGTTAACCACAACCTCTACCTCCATGCTATGCAACCCAATACTTGGCAGGAGTTTATCTTTTGTCCCCACACCAACATGAAATCCCTTCCAAGTAAATGTTGACCTATTCAGGTTTTTAGAAAAATACGTTTGAAATACATCTTCAATAAAAAACCCAATAACAAAATAATATGGGGGTCATAGAAGAAAACCTAGGGGACACAGAGGATATTGACTATGTGCTTGCTGAAATTACGAATACTCAAACAGGATTAATGGAAGGAGACTTGCATCAAACCCAGGCAAATTCCTGCATATATAATGAAGATTTTGGAACTCTTATGGAACTTCTTCATGATGTCAGGGGAAGCAACCAATCAGATGCCTTGAACACTAACAGGTCTGGCAGAGCAACGCAAGATGGATTTTCTGCACAAAGCATTAAAATAGACAGAAATGTGTTATTTAAGGGTAAATCAGTCTTTACTCTTAATACCACAGATCCTGTGATTATCACATTTGGAAAAAAAAAATGTTAGTAAAAAAGTTAATGAAGTTATCACTAATGTAGATAGACCTATAAAGTGCAATCTGTCCAAAAATGAGAATGATGCTTTGAAAGAACAAATGACAACAGCAGAACTAGTGATCAAACCAACTGACAAAGGCAGCAATATGGTGGCCCTGGATAAGGACCTCTACATGAAAATTGTAGTCTTTGCTTGTACTGGTCCCTGGTAAGGCCTCATCTAGAGTATGGAGTTCAGTGTTGGTGCCCACAGCTCAAAACGGAGAGTAACCACTGGAGAAGGTCTAGAGGAGGGCTACAAAGATGACAGCGGGTAAGCAGGGTAAGGCATATGAGGAGAGGTTGAGGGCACTGAACATGTACTCCCAGGAAGACAGGAGAGAGAGACAGAGAGAAAGGGGACATGACTGGGACCTTCAAGTACTTGAAAGGGACAAATAAGGTGGATAAGGAGAGTCTCTTTAAGCTGAATGGCAACCATAAAACAAGGGGGCACGGTCTTAAGCTGGAGAGTGGGAGGTTTAAAAGGGAGGTCAGGAAGCACTTTTTCACATAGAGAGTGGTTGACAATTGGAATGCACTGCCAGAAGAGGTGATCTCATTGAAGACAGTGGGCAGCTTTAAGAGAGGCTGGGATAGGCATGGGAGAAGGTAAGGTTCATGGGGAGGGAGGATGGGATGAGTGGGGAGGAAGGGAGGGAAGGGACAGTAGCTAAGGCTGTGGACCCTGCAATACCAGCAGGCTAGATAGACCAAATGGCCTTCTTCTATTGGCTTCTTCATATGTTTGTAAGAAAAAAAATTATTAAACTGCCCTCAAACCCAGTCTCTAGTTACAAGAGAGAATTGTACCATCTGTTAAAAGGGGCAATCCTGGATGGTATCGTTACAGAAAATGAATATATAGTGTATATTAGAATGTCATTACCATCTGATTTCTATCCCTATCAAATGCGGTTCTGCTGTACTAATGGCATTCGCAGTGCAGCAGATTGAAAGTCATTCTGCTGCTCTGAGGACGTCACACATTGGGTAGTGCGAGCTGAACATTGAAGCAAAAGAAAACATATCACTACCTGTGTTTGAAAAACAAACGGGACCTTTTTTTTTCCATCACTTAGCATCTGGGAGTTACCAGAGTCAGTATCAAGGGTCCCAGGTTAGCTCAGTAAACATCTGCCCTTAATTTTCTGTCCATCCTTGTAGTGTGGCGGCTTGGGGAAAGGGAGGGGGCCTTCCCTGCTGATAGTGCTAGATGGTACAGCAAACAGCAGAATCTATCTTTAAAAGTAAGTGTTTAAACTTTTTTTTCTCCTTTTCCACCCCATTCCCAGTTTGTGTCTCGACAGATGTCAGCATGATGATGCAGTGAAGGAGAACAGCATGCTAAGCGTTTGATGTGTTCAACATCATTTCACTGTTTTTCCTTTTTTATTGCCTGTATATTTGGAATACATTTTGTAAAATCTGACAGCTGTGGTCAGTTTGTAGATGTGTGTATTTTTCCTATTCAAACTTGATCTGCAAAAAACAGTGTTCTAATACACACTATATAGAAAAGTGTATGAGCTGTGAAGCATAACCAGGCTACTCTCCAACCTCGTTGTTGCTATGCACTCTCGAGGTCAACAATTGGCATAGCAACCACTCGGTTGAAGAATAGCCCAATTGTGCATCGCAGCTCATTCACTATTATATATAAATGCTTATGGAATGAATTTCCAGCTACACCGGGGTTTTATATTCTCCTCAAAATTTATGAAAATGTTAATGACCCTCCAGGATGGCCTATGATTCTTGCATAAACTCTGTAACTGAGAGACTGGGTACCTTTATTGACTATTTTTTACAGAAACATGTAGTTAGACTAAAGACATAGCTCAGAGACAAAACTGATTTATTGTACTCTGATCCCCCCTCCCCCAAAATAAAACACTCCACAACTTCTGACCTTTGGATGCTAGCTGGCATTATTTATTTTAAAGGCACACATTATAATCATTGCATCCCAATATAGCACACATTAGTCAATATTACAATTAGGCATATCAGTCTCTTTATTCACCTTGGACATACAGCCCAGTGTCTTTCATCCTGTTCGTCTTCTCCTCCTGGTCCTTTTCCTCTTATGTTGCTCTTTGGGGTCTGGACACTATGATCTGGCTCCCCCTCCATCACCAGAACCAGGTACCATAACTTACCCAAACTCCTTCCCCACTAGGTGTGGACACAGTGATCGGCCCCCCAGCTCTATAACCCTCCCCTTCCCCCATTACTCCCATGCCTGGGTGCCTTTGTTTCCAGCCCGTAGTGCCTACCCCTCTTCCCCCTGGTTCCACCCCCTTTCCATTGACCCATCTCCCACTCACGATGGAAGATGGGGCTCCACCCTAGCAGGCTAATCTCTCTGGCCCCTTTTATTCACCTACTCTATGAGAGCCCCAAAAGGCTGCAGGAATAAGCACTTGCCGAATTCCTACAGGTGCACCCCATCTGACCAGTACACATCTGCCTGCTCGAATGAAATGTCCCTGTGTTGGATGTGTACCCCTCCCATCTCAATAAATGCCCTGGCTACCTTCCTATTTAGGCACTTCCATGCTACCTCTATCATTTTTGCCCCTTAGCTCCTTGCCACACCCAACACGAGGTGACTTTGGACCAGCCAGTCATCACCTGCGGTCACCAGTGTTTTAACCTCTCCAAGTCTGCTACTATGTCCTTCCACAAGGCCCCCCATGGTAATTCCCCCAGGTCATTACCCTCCTGGTGGATAATAATGCAGTCGGGCCTGGCCCATCGCACCCTTAACTTCTCCAACAATGGTACCAGCTGGGCCCACTGCATGCCCCTAATGCCGTTCCACTGCACTTTTGTGTGTTCCATATCCAGCCACAACTGTGTTCCTCTCCTCCTGGCAGCTGCAAACCTCTCTGCCCAGTAGATGAATGAGTGCCCCATGATAAACACCTGCCACTTGGAGCCCTTTGTGTAAAGAAAGGAACATGGGTTAGTCAACACCTCACATATCTCCTGTAACACATGAATTTCCACTGCCCCACTCACTTCACTTCCTCCAGCACTTCCCCCTTTGCGACGGCCTTGCATGTAGCCCCTATCCTGAATGAACATGGGGCAAAATCCATGGAGTCTTTCCCAGAAATACCAGAGCTTTCTTCAGCACTGGTCTGACCTGGAAACTTGTCACCGGGGCACCATCCCCAGGCTGGAACCAAGCCCCTACCCTGGTACCTCAGGCCCTGTCATAGTCTCCCATGGCCTCTACTGCACACACCCCTTTGCCCAGGTGTCTACCCAATGACACTGAGGTGCCCTTTCCCTCCTGGTCTGTCTTGGACCTGGGTAGCCAAATGACCACCATGTCCTTGTTGCAAGTGACATTCTCATATTGTAATGCCCAGGATGCCGCCCCCTTGCTGGGAGCCACAACCTCCCCACCCTGAATGCCCCTCTGGCCATGATTGCGAAGACTGCCTTGTAGAGGCAAGCCTTGTTTGCTGAGGTGCATACTTATTCCAATGTCCTGATCACCCTCGTGAGTAAGGTCCCCATCAAGGGCCTCCTCCTGTCCCACCTTCTGACTTGTCCCTTCTGCCACCCAGCCACCATCCTCCTTATTGCCCTCCCTCCCACTGCGTCTGCCCATCTTTGGTACTTACACATCCACTGATCCCTGCTAGCTGCACCACCATGGTGGCATAAGCCATCACTTCCTCACACTTTCCCACCATGTACTGCATGACCTGTTCTTCCTGCACAGGACTTGACATGTCCTAGCCCTGCCAGGCTCAAAACTCCTGAAACCCCTCCCATGCCCCCTCATACACTGTTAGGGTGTTGGCTGACCAGGACCCCCTGTACAGGGCCCTAGCTTTTTCCCTCCAATCTCCCACAAAGTGTCTGGCACCCTGGTCTGGGATGGTGCTGCTTGTGGCTCCAGTTCCCGGAACCTCTCCATCTGAAAATGGGACAGACTGTCAGCAACCTCATTTTGAAGCCCCTCAATATACTGTGCTTTGAATGACAGGTTCAGCTGCAACCCTAATAGCACCATGCATCAAAGTATTCTGCCAACTGATTCCATGTTACCACTCTGCCTGTTCAGCACCTCTACCATCCCTTTGTTGTCGCACCAAAATATAATTGTTTTCCTCTTCATCTGGTCCCACCACACTTCCATGGCCACCCATATGGGGAAAATCTTGAGGAAGGTGATGTCCTTGGTGATCCCCCACTCCGTCTACTGAGGCAGCCATGCCTCCGAAATCCAATCGCCTTGAAAATATGCCCCCATCCCCAAAGCCCCAGAGGTGTCCATTTAAGACTCGATGTCTGAATTGTGTGCTCAGTCTTCCTGCCAAAATGTCACACTATTGTATGCCTCCAGAAATTCCTCCCATACCTGGAGATCATCCCGCACCCCTTTGTTAATGTCCACCCAGTGGTGGGGTTGACTTGCTTTCCCCGTGGCCCTCCCCAACCTCCTCGTGAATGCCCAGCCGGGGCTTATGGCCTTGCAGGCAAAATTAAGGTGCCCCAGCAGTTGCTGCACTTGTACCAGCGGCACCCTCCTCCTCCCCACAACCATTGCCAACAGTCCTTTCAGTCGGGCCATCTTGTCCCTGGGTAAATGAAAACATTCTTGTTCCATGTCCACCTCGATCCCCAGGAACTCCAACCTGCAAGCTGGGCCCTCTGTCTTCCCTTTTGCCAGGGGGATTCCAATGTTACCACACATGTTCTGAAAGTCCTGCAACATTGTTTGTGCCTCAGCCTTACTAGCCTCGATCAACAGAAAGTCATCCAGGTAATGGACCACTCGCCTGTGTCATTACTGATGCCCGAACACCCACTGCAACCATGAGCTAAACGACTCGAAAATCGAGCATGCTATGGAACATACCATGGGCATGGCCTTGTTGAAGTACAACTGGCCCTCAAATTGGAAACCTAATAGGTCCCAGTTGGATGGCTGTACTAGCAGCAGGTGAAAGGCTGACTCAATATCTGTCTTAGCCAACCATGCCCCTTCCACTGCCCTAATCAATTAGATAGCCTGATTCAGAGAGGCTTATGACACCGTGCTCATATGCTCTGGGATCCCTTGATTTACTGACTCCTCATCCAGGTAGAATAGGTGATGAATGAGCCTAAATTCCCCTGCCTGCTTCTTGGGTTCCACCCCTATGGGTGACACTTGGAAGTTATGGCATGGGGGCTCTTGCAAAGGCCCTGCCACCCTTTCTGCCCACACCTCCTATTGTATTTTTGCCTGAACTATGTCCTCCCGCCCTTTAACTGAGCCCAGGTTCTTTTGCCCTCATGCCCACTTGCTCTCTTTGGAAACCCAGTGGAAACCCCCTTTAAAACCTTCTCTCAATCGCTCTCTAATTTTAGGTGTTATGGCACTCACTGCCCATGCCTTCTCTACTACCCCAGCTTTATAGGCATGCAGGCTAGGTGCATCCTCACCACCCCACAAATTCCTCCTTAGTTCCAACCATAGTTTGAGTTATAACCCCCTCTGTTGAAATCTCCTCTTCCCCTCACCATTCCTCCCCTCCCGCCTGAAAGGGCTGCTCGTCGTGCTGCCCCCCTGCCTGCACCATCTTGTCTCCCCATTGCCTGCAGCTTGTTGCTGAGTGCAGTCCTGCACACTGGGAGCAAGCATGCTTGAATTTACAGCTGGGCCATGTACATGATGCTCAGTTAAATGACCAGCAATTTTTTCCACCCAGGGCCTGCCCTACCTTCTTGGTCTGCTCCACTACCGGCCCTACTACTGGCCCTGAGAGGGTCCTCACCCACAGTTCCGAGTGGGTGCAGTCCCAACTTAGGTCCCCCTTTGCCACCATCCATTTCTAAAATGCCTCATCATATTTTAACCACCCGAAACCCAGCTTTGTCTTATATGCATCCCTAATGATAGCTGTATAAGTCAGAAATGGAATAGCCAGCTCTGGCTGCTTCTCTAGCACCAGTGCACTATAAATCAGAAACCTTGCCTGCCAAGTGTCAGTATTTTTAGCTTTGTACTTGGCCTCCTCCTCCTTGTGTCCCACAACTGCCAGTGCCACCGCCATCTCTGACTTACCCACTGACTCCTTTTGTTCATATTTCTTGGCCGTGTCCTTGTCAATCAGGCCAAAAATATCCACATACTTCCCTTTCCAGATTTTCTCCTTTAAAGAGACTGGGACATGGTCCCCCAACTTGAAACCTGGAGGTCCTTTCTACAGCTTCCTGGTCCTCCCCATCCCTCCTGCCCCTTTTCCCCCTGTTTTTCCCCATCCTTGATGGCCCTCATTGTCTGCTCCATCTTTTCCATCCTGTCTTCCCCCCATGTCCCCCTGCAGCCCCTCCAAGTATTTCCACAAGTCCCTTCATTATTGACATCCACATTGCCCTTACCACTGCCTGGTTGGGGCCCCGACAGAGATGGCGCCGGCTCAGTTGCTGGTACAGGGGCAGGAGAAGGGTTGGGTCCGACTCTCTTGGGTCACTTATTTGGCTTTCCTCTGCCTGCCCTCTCATCCCACTCCTTCCTCTTTCTCTGGGCTTCTTCCTCCACCTCCCTCTTCTTGGCCGACTCCATCATCTGGGACATGCGCTTTGCCACTTCCTCCATCATCTTGCTGCTGGACACTGGGGCCTTCTTGGGTGCCATCCTCTCCGACTGCTACCAAAATTTGTAATAGGAACTGTAAATACCAACTTGACACCATTGCCACCTTCCTGTTACCATAGAGGCCCCTGTACATCCCTCCAGTGTCGAAAAACAATCCCCCTCCCTGCCCCTCTCCAGGCCGTCACCACTGGTAGGGACTGCTGTGACCACCATACCCACCTCATCACGTCGGTGGGAGTTTCCCATCTCCCTTACCCCACCCAGCATCCCCCATAGAACCCGCAAAATGGGACCCTCTCCCACCTGCCTCCTCTGTGCCACTCACTGGCTCCCTCCCCATCAAAAGGATCCATGCCCAATGACCCAATCAACTGTCCCTCTTGGGATTGTTTTGGGGTATATGTATATATACAGTATATATATATATATATACACAGTATATATAGATATAGATATGTATATATATATATATATATATATATATATATATCTATATATCTATATCTATATATATATATATATATTTGTTTTTTTTTTCTATACCTGTGCCTGGGGTAGCTTTTTACCTCCCCATAGCCACTTATCCAGGGCACGGAATAACTCCACCAAAAACCTGTCCCTAGACCACATCATTTTTACCTTGGCCAAAGGCAAGCATGATTGCATTGATGCCCCAGTGCATCTCCACCCATGATATAGTGCTGTCATCCCTGTCCGCCCCTGCACCCCTGCCATTACCGGCTTACCCCTTGGCCGACATCTTTCCTGTGGCCTCCCATCAACTGCCAGAGCCTGCTCGGCTCCATGGCCCCTTGTAGGCCTTACCCTCTCTCCTACCCTTCCCATGCTCCTCATGGCTCCCCCACAAGCTCCATAACCCCCTGGCCCTCACCATGGGAATGCTGGATTGCATGGTCTACCTTTTATATTATGTTTAGTTGTTCTTTCGTTTTTTTTTTTGCTAGGCCCCAGGCCCGCCACCCATGACTCCCCACCCCTGCCTTGCACCCATGAGTGACCATCTCCACATGTATGCCAAGGCCTCTGCCCTACCTGGTCCTGGTCTGTCCTCTGCCCCTGGTACTCTCAGGCCTGCTGTGTGCTCATGGCCATGGCCCAACCTCTGCATCAGCATGCCGGGAGCCCCCTGCAACCCTTCCCCCTCTGCAAACCCCCCTTTCTGACAGCATAGTCAGCGTTGCTGGAAAAGCCGCTGCACGCATCCTGATCCCCCAACCCCCCATGCCAACAAATGGAATAACTGCTCCAACGCGCAGCACCAGCACACTCCAGAGCCTGGGCACCATCCGTTTTCCTCCGCCAAACAAACACCACCCCAATCAAACATCAAGAAAACACTTCAGGAAAAGGATCCTTACATCCACGCTCTTGACTGTAATGCTCTGCCGAAACCACATCCCGGCGCAAAGATTTCCCCAGTAAGCAGATAATAGAGAGTGTCACTCTGTAAGCTGATGTCAACTGACTATTACTGGGTTTACATATCTAGCACTACAAATGTACCATGGACAGCTGCTGAAATAACCTGCAATATTTGGATTCTTCCTCATTGCCTTACAAAATGAGCTGCTCCAGTGCATTCCCATCCATGCCTCCCAAGGCCGCCGGCACCATCTTGGCCTTTGTCTGCCCTCCACATGGCCTGGCTCACCTCTGCTCTCCAGTCCTGGCCTCGCCCCCCCCCTTGCTTCCTCGCTCCCACTGCATGCGCACAATCTCGTGTGCCACCTTCTGCCCGCTGCTAGTGATGTCACTTACTGTTCTTACTTCAAATAGCCCATTTATAGCCTTTTTTTTTTTTAAATACCACCACCTGGTCCCACTTCCCAACACACACCAAACTAGACCAAAAGCAGACATTCAGAGGAGCAACTCAGCATTACCGCTGCCTCCCCACTAGGGGAACATGCCTCTCCATTGGGCTCACCACAGACTGCCCTGTCCATACAAAAACACTACTAGGGAAAACCCCATACCAACACCATGATACAATACACCACTACACAGCTCGTAGTGAGCAGCCGGCAGCCCTGCCTCCGCCTGCATGCCATCTTGTGCCGAACACACACCACATTTTAAATACCAATGTTTTCAGCTAAAAACACACAACCAGCATGGCCTGCAAAGGCCTAGCTGCCCCATGTGCCTTTCCTTCAAATGCCAATGATGTGCTGAATGAAATAACATTTTCAACAGAAAGAGGGCTTCCCCTGCATGACCAGCCCATATATACCCCTAAAAGTCCCTTGATGGTGGCCCCTCCTCTTGGCCAATGGCCAGCTAGCCCCTAGTCCTAGTCATATTTTCCCGCTCCTACCTACTGTGATGTCACTAACCTCCTCCCTTCCCCTCCCTTGTCTTTTTCTGGTTGGTCCAGGGGACAACCAGGCTTGCCTTTTAAGGGCAAGCTTCATTGTCAAAAATATCTAATATTAAATGGGATAATGATTATATGTTTCTAGGTATAGATGTGGAGGTATTCTATACCTCTATCAAGCATGATTAGGGTGTTGAGGCTTGTAGATACTTTTTGGAAAAGAATGACAGTGAGGGCACTATCCCCACTGTATTTATTCTGTCTGGGCTAAGATTTATACTGACCCATAATCACTTTGAATTTGCAGGTGATCATTTTCCGCAGGTGTGTGGTACTGTGATGGGGCATCCATGCCCTCATCATATGCAAACCTGTTTCTGGGAAGATGGCAAGACATTGTGATATTGAACCCAGGTACAAATCCATTTTTCCAGAGCATAATATATTGGTGTTGCTTTATTGATGATGTAGTTTGCATGTGGTGGGGAAAGGAGTCTACAGCTGAAGATATCATGAGGTGGCATAATGACAAAAATTTGAATTTAAAATTTACACATACAGAGCGAAAACAGACACTTAATTTTTTGGATGTGACTTTGGACAGCCAAAGTGAACATGATGTTGACATTAAAAACAAGTGCTATAGAAAATCTACTGCAACAAATTCTGTGTTACATGCCACCAGTGCATACCCTGATGCCCTTAAGAAGTCAATCCCTTATAGTCAATACCTGAGATTGGGAAGGAACTGTAGTGACAGTAAGACTTTTTTGGAACAGGCCAAGGAATTAGATAGCAGGTTTTAGCAAGGGATTGTTCTATAGAACTGCTGACAGGATCTAAGCAAACAGCACTAGAAAAGGCAGAGGGATGCTTGTTGAAAGCACACAATTCAGTAAAAACAGAACATTACAATCTGCGGGACCCACTACTTTTGTAACTGAATTTAATGACTGGGCAGGTAAAATAGGCCACATTAGGATCTACCATGCTGCAGCGACAACATAGCTGTAGACATATGGCACAGCGACGAGCACAATACCGAACTCGGCATTGTGCCATCAGGAATAAAACGTTTTCTTGTGGGGGCCTTTGCCTCTCGCACCCCCTTCTTTAAATAACAAACCACGAGTCTGAGTTGTTTTGGGGTGGGGGTGAAACACTGGGAGAAACAGTGCCAGTGTACAGTGGGACCATTACAGTGACCTGGTGATATTTTTCACTGTAATTATCTTCACTGTGATAGTTTTGTTTTGCTGATGGTATACGGGCACATTATACATCAGGATTAGAGCATATTAAGGGAGGGATGAAATGGTTGATAACAGTGTTGGTGAAAAACCCAGATTTAGCTTCAGTAGGGCACCTAATCTCAAGGACAAACTTGTCCACTCTCACGTAAGCAGTGAAACCAAAAAAACAGAGTTTAGAAACTGGCTTCCAGAAAGACCTAAGGGCTGTCAAAAGTGCCACATATGTAACATATTTTAATTTTGCATCCAGGGTAAACACTTCAAACACCCAAAAGATAACAGGGACCTAGATATTAGAGAAATAATCACCTGTGACTCAGCCTATGTTGTCTATGCTCTTTGGAGTATTTGTGGACCAGTGTATGTGGGCAAAATTGCATGGAGTTAAAAACCGCAGAACACATTCAGAATATTGATAATACATGCCTAGACACCCCAGTAGGCCTGCATTTCAATCAGTTCCATGAGTCCATATCTGACACCCTTAAGTTTATGGGCTTATAACATGTGCCAATACACAAAACAGGTGGAGATGTACAGAATTTATCGTTAAAGCGAGAGAGCTTCTGGATTTTTACTTTGGATTCAGTTAAACCAAGGGGTCTCAATTACTACTGTGACTTCAAACTATACTTCAAAACAAATATGAGAGTGTTAATAATGATCTCTTTCTTGTCTTTTATTTCCTACAGGCCCTACCTCTATCCTGCCTTCCTCTTCTGGATTGGTATTTATGTGGATCCCCAAACAATAATATTTTTTTTCCTGGAAGATCACATAGCTTCATCCAGCAATCTTCTATTTTGCTTTTTTTTTTTTTCTGGACTTAGGATTTTAGAGTAAACATGTCTATAAGTAATAAGAAATTTTGGTGCCATAGAACTTTTTGTGTATTGATAGATCAGTGTATTTTATATTCAACTGTACTAATTTTATTTAGAAAATGGGTAAGAGAATCCTAGCTTTTCAATTGGTTAGGATACTGATGTTAGCAGGTGAGTATGTTTGAATAGGGTCCGCTGAAAAACAAGTTCCCATTCGGGGTGCCCCATTACTTGAGATATTCTTGGGCACCCCGAATTTTCAAACAGAGTTGCTGCCATGTTCTCTGACTCGCATAGTGGGCGAGTTGGCAGCTGGCCAGGCCCCCCACCCCATAAACTCCTTTGTCAAGTCATGCTTCTCCCACATCAATAAAAGTAAACAAACTGTTGTTCTTGTCAAATTACTAGTGCTAGCATGTCACGTGCTTAGCATTTCTCATGCACTGTACTCCCAGAAACTGTTTCCCTCACTCGTCCTGGTTCCACTCCCATTTCAGTAAAATATTTAAATAAACCTCTCTTGTTTGTTTGCTCAATTTTTTTTCCTCCTCGCCATGGGCTCCACAGGGCTATGATCCCCCTCAGAGGGGTACATCCTCTGGCCCGACCCTCAGCATGTCTGCCTCCTGAGGTTCCCCCATGGCTTCCCCCTCCGTGGCAGGGCCAGGTGTAGGGTGCCGGCGGTCCCCTGCCACCCAGTACATCAACTCTGGTGGCGGGGGGCAGACTTTGCCAGAGTGGTCAGGCCATCATGGGTCTGTGCAGCCCTGGCCATTTTCCATTTTCTCCCTTCCCTCCCCTCCAATGTAAGCACATCGGTTTCCAAGCCTCCCGACCCATATCACCCTCCAGCCACCACTAGAGTAGTCAGCGGGCAGGATGACTAATCCACTTCCCCAGAGAGAGAGAGAAGAGCAGTCCTCCAGATGCTCAATTCTCTCTCCCTCCTGTGGCCCCCAGTGGCCCAGGCTCATTCCCAACCCCAGGTTGCCAGCATGGCGTGAGGTGCAGCATCCAGCGCCTCAACCCTCAGCCCCACTGGGCTGGCTGTTTACTCATTTTTGTAAAACAAAGCAGCACCTTGTCACCTTGTCCAACTAGTCTCCACTATCTCCCCTTGTCCTTACTCTAACTCGTGCAGCCTGTGTCCATATTGTCTGATCGAGCTCCTACTTTAAACCACCAATGTACCAGAACATGATGAAAAAAAATCCACACCTAAAAGTGCTACTGTACCATTGTTTTACAATAAAAAATAATATTTTTTGTATTACGTTATAGCGCTAGCATGTCGCATGAATAACGCTACTACAACACTGTCGAAATGTACTTGGCAAAGTCACAGCTTCATGTTTCCTTCTTCTTCTGTTAAAAAGAATGCTGTAGTACTTCACAAATCACTGAGGCATGGTCCCTCACCCTCTCCTACTTCATATTTCACCCGAGTTGCCTGCTGCACTATCTCCCAGTTCTGTAACTGACACAAAAGAACCTGCATCAGCTACCACACGTAACTTCCTGACGTCACATGCCATTACCTTACAGTTGTTCAACAGCACAAGCTTACTCGGCTGCATTGAAACTCATTCCTGCACCCCTTCCACATAAAAATGAAACACTGGCAATGAAGTTTGTGTCTTTTTTTTCCCAATTGTTTAACAAGAGTAGCACACTAAGCTGAAAGCTTGTTTATAGGTGCCACCTGGGAGCACAGGGAAGTTAAGTGACTTGCTTAGGGTCACACAGTATGCAAGTGGTGGCTGATGGATTAAAACCCAGGTCTCTGGATTTGCAACTCAAAGCCTTAAACCACTGCGCTATACTGCCTCCCTTAGAGGGTTAGACAAGAGTCAAAGCACGGGGGGATGTGTGCAGTGACTACAGTTACACTCCTACAGGAATAGAAGAGGGAAACTAAAGCTGCTAGGCTGCATCTAGAAACTGTTCTTCTGCTACTGTGTGTTTTTTGGGGGGGGGGGGTAACCATGACAAGTAGCTCCAAGGAACAACTACAGGTGCTCATCTGGAACAAAACTCTCATTAAAAAAAAACACATTCTAATAAAATTGGAGGGGCTATTTTATTACAAAACTTACATTAATGTTTAAC
The DNA here is from genome assembly GCA_016271365.2 of Neoceratodus forsteri. Lineage (NCBI taxonomy): Eukaryota > Metazoa > Chordata > Ceratodontiformes > Ceratodontidae > Neoceratodus > Neoceratodus forsteri. Next base: position 521,099,728 of record CM028137.1, read on the forward strand.
ATAACATTTTTTATTAAACTATTTTTTTTTACAGTGCCCATTTTCTAAGCTCAACAATACCCTTTAGGGTGGGCAGTATTGGGGAATACTGGAACTTACAATGGCTATAAGGCCTTCTGCCTGCGGTGTCGGGCCTCATTACGCCCCTGGGCAAGAGAGTATTCCCCAATACCACCCACCCTGAAGGGTATTATTTGGTTACTTGTAGTTTGCTTATTTTGGCATGAGGGGGGTCTATATGTAACCGATATAAACTGTGCAGGCTATTTACTTAGACCATACTTAATTGCATAGGGGTCTAAACTCTCCCCCCCCATAGCATGTTGTGTCAGTTAAATATAAATTCTGCATTGGAGCTTCTCTTATTTTTAAATTAATTTACTATGCATCATTGCTTCATTTTGATTAATAACAGTCCCCTTTAGAACAGTACAAGCAAATAAAAGTGTGTGATAGCTTTTTGCACTGTTTGTTTTAAACTGCACTATGCACTTTTTAACGTTTGCACTTATCTTTCATATGGTCACTTGTTATCTTATGATGTCATGCCCTTTAGGACAATTTATTGGACATGCTCATCCCTCCTGGGACCACCCCCAGTACCCCTGCCCCCTGCCCCAGGAAGGCTGGGATAGTTGAAGCACCATGGAAGTCACTTTTCGGCACTGCAGAGAGTAAGATAGAGTGAGAGAGCAAGGGAACCTACTCCTGTGCAGCAGACTACTGGATCTTCAGCAGCATTTATTTGTTCAAACTTACTGACTTTTTTCATGTTGCTGCTGCTTCAGTTATTTATGATTTTCTCTCTCTAAACCATTATCCACTACATTTTTGCACACGATAAAACCTAATATATATTTTTGCAAATTTCTGCTTTTGTGCTTTGTCTTACATGAGTGCTACTATTCTTGGAACTGGTATGTGACCCCGAGCCAGGGCAAGTCACATAGCATCCTGTGTTAATGACAGGCATCTGGAACTTGGAAAAGGCTGTTCAATAAGGAGGCTCTGCTGGCTCTCTGATCCTTCTGATGTGAATGATAGGCACCCCCTCAAATTCAAATGCACAAGACAAGGCAAATAATGGACACATTACCATGCTAGAATTTAAGCTTTGTGTCAGTCACTCTCTCTGTTAGGAACACCAGTCGGTGGGCAGGGATCTTTTCAGCCACATCTACCCATGTAGGATACCTGGGGGTGGGAGACAATGCAAAGGAAATGGACCTGTTTACACCTTAGAGGTCAGCCTGGCTGGGGACTTCTAAACCTGTCAGCAGTACTTAACACCTAATCAGGGAGGTAAGAATCACATCACAGTTCAGCCCCTACCTTGCTCAGATTACTCAGCAACCTGGTCTTTTAAAAAAAATGCAACTCAAACAGAAAGAAAACGTATGTAGTAAATATATTTTGGGGATTGCTGGGGGCCTTCTGGCAGGTAGGGGCCCTAGGCACAGGTCTATGTTGCCTATGCCTTAATCTGACCCTGGACTGTGAAGTGTAGACCACTTTTACATAAAATTGCCATTTCTTTTTGCTTGGATTATGAAAGGCCTCAAACACCTGGTACATTCACATACCATGAAGCTCCACACCTTCCACCTGCTTCATATGCATCTTCTGAATCATGGCTATGTCACGTTTGAGAAATTTCACGTGCACCAACACTTTTGCCCTTTTGGTGGGAGTTCTCAATTGTATCACATTCCAAGAGATTACCTTGATTTCATTTGATCCCCATGGTTAACACATTTTCCATCCATGTGACCCCCAGAAGGGAGAGGGTCCTTGAAGGATCCTTACAGGGCCACTCTCACCTATCCAGTGATACCATTGTACGATGTACCAGTGAACCGTGCTTACATAGGCTAAATTTAAAACAGCAAAACTAACAACAACATTAAACAAACTAAACTGAAATGCAACTTTAACAGTTATCAGTCACAGTTCCATATATTTGGATCTTGAGTTCTAGCCTGTACATGCAGGCCACAGATGTCACTCTTGTCATGCACCAGGCCTATCTGACTAGGGTTTTTCATAGTGCACTGGGTCTCTGTATAGTTTGTATAAGTTCTGGGCCATCAGATGAGCTCCCGGAGTTGTAAGTTCCTGTGGCATGCCCCACATTTATGTCTCCTCTGACTACTCCTCCACTGGTCCAACTCCCAGCCATGGCTAAACATGCAGTCACAAGCATGATATAAACCCTTTCCTGGTAAATTTACCCCCAGTTAGCATGAAGGAATGATTTTGTTGCAACTGCTGATAAGAATGTCTTTAATCCTTCCTTACAGGGCCAGTTCACAGAGTGGTGGAAGGTGAAGTCAGATGGAAGGTGAAATCAGAAGAAAAAGGTGGGGATGAGAATCTAGGGATACCACTTACAGTTGGTCTAGTTCAAATAGTTATAGGTCAGAACTTACACATCAGGTAGAGGATTGTAGGGTTTCTTTGAGAAGTTGATGTGTCTGACTGCTTAAGAAAGTCTCTTCCGGTGCCCCCAGTGCTGTCACCACCTGTGCTGTGCTGGTGCTGGCTTTTGGTCAGAGTATCTTCTTGACATGCTCCTTGGCTTCAGCTGGGTTCACAAAGTCAGTCCTGATAATTATGAATCAAGTGGGATTCCACTTCTGGAAGAAGGTTTTCTGCTCCTCCAGTGCAGTGCTCTGCCCTGTCATGCATCTGGTGAAGTCTTTAATCTTCCCCTCCATTTCTTTTAAAGTTTGCTTGATGTGTGCAATCTCCCCTATTAGCTTAGTGAGAAATGTTGTAATGCCTTTCATCTCCACGAAGAGCTCCATTGGCTGCTCTGTGGTCTTACTTTTTGATGTGGGGGATCTGTGCGGAAAGGCCGTCATTGTCTTGTTTTTTTCACAGGTGACCCTGTTGCTGGCAACGTCAATAGATGGTGCTTCTGTGTCTTTGGAATATTTTGCATACTGCTCAACTGTTTTTAGGAGGCTCTGATAAGTAATTTTGCCCAGACTACAAAACGATTAATTAGTTGAGACCTGAGCTTGTATTCTAAGCCACCATCTTCCTGCCAGCAGAACCAGAACAGGTTTATTTTTTAAGTTGGTAGTGCTTTCTCAGGGGTGGAACACCCAATAAAATAGAGTGCCTGTACTTATTAAAACACTGCAATCTCAGATATATTACATACAAAATATTTGATAGTTATATAAAATTCATACAATATATAGTAAACTAATTGGGGATACAAACACAGTAGGAAATCCAGTATGAACTGGTTTAAACACAAATGTGCAAAATAGGAAAACGCTAACTGAATTGACTTATATTCCAAGTCATACTGTAAGCCCTTAGAAGACTTTGTCCTTGCACACAGCTTTTCACCTGACCAGACAGCAAAGAATTGCTCATCTATTGCATTCAGCCTCTTTATCCATGTCTCTCAAGCATTGGGACAGGGCAAAAAAGGAAAGAGCATGTCTTCTGACTAGTTAAAAAACACTTGCTGTGAGCTTCCAGGATGAAATATAGTAAGCATTGTGTCAGCGCATTATGTTCTGTGCCTTGTCCCCTTGGTTATCTGAGAAGTCACTAGACCATTATCTGAGAATTCGTTGGCTAAGGCTGGTTCCTCAAAACTGATATTAGCATTTAAATGTGTTAATGGCCTCCTTGCTGAAGTCCATTCCTTTAACTGTCCCCTTTTGAGAAGGCAAGCTCCAGTCACCAGAGAGTCCCTTTGTCCAATCCTGTTCTTGCAGACAAGGACTCACCATGTTAAAAGTATACACCTGAAATTTAAATAGTCCTTCTTAGCTCATTAATAGAGATTTATAAGATATGTCTGTATTATATTTATACTTTTATATTTGGCATACAGTCAAAGAAAAAAAGCACCCATTACACGGAACAGAACAGACACTATACTAGTGTCAACTAATATTTATTTTACACCGTGGCAAACTTCAAATGGTAAAAAACTAAAAGGCTGATGACGCCCATCAGTATAGCTGGGTGAAATGTAAGTTCCTTTCAATGTTAATACCAGCCTTTTAGTTTTTTACTGTTTGAAGTTTGCCATGGTGTAAAACAAGCATTTGTCAATGCCGAATGTTGATTGCCCTGGTGTGTTGAGCTCGCTCACTACCCCTCTGTCACTCACTCAGTCTGTTTCTCCCTGTGCTGCAGGCTGCTGTTTTGTACTGGGCTCCTGCCTGCATTGGCACCTTGTTCTGTCCACTAAGAAATCCGCAGCTGTGCCAACAGAGCTGTGTTGAAGTGACTCACTCCCCCTCTCTCACTCACTCACTCATTCTGTTTCTCCTGACGCTGCAGGCTGCCCTTTTGTACTGGGCTCCTGCCTCTGTTGGTGGCTTTTTCTGCCCACAAAGAAATTTGCAGCAGTCCCAACACAGGTCTGTTGATCCTGCTGAGTCCCTCTCTCTCACTCACTCATTCCATTTCTGCCAGCACTGCAGGCTGCCCTTTTGTACTGGGCTTCTGCCTGTGTTGGTACCTTTTTCTGCCCATAAAGAAATCCACAGCTGTCCCGACAGAGCTCCGTTGAGGGCACTCACTCCCCCTGTCTCACTCACTAATTTTGTTTCTCCTGGCGCTGCAGCCTGCCCTATTGTACTGGGCTCCTGGCTCTGTTGGCGCCTTTTTTTGCCCACAAAGAAATCTGTAGCAGTCTCGACAATGCTCCGTTGAGCTCACTCAGTCCCCTTCTCTTACTCGCTCATTCCATTTCTGGTGGCGTTGCAGGCTACCCTTTTCTATTGTGCTCCTGCCTGCATTGCTGCCATTTGCAGCAGTTGCAATACAGCTCTGTTGAGGTTGCTCACTCCCCCTCTCTCACTCGTGCATTCTGGTTTTCCTGCCACTGCAGGCTGCCATTTTGTACTGGGCTTCTGCATGCATTGCTGCCTTTTTCTGCCCACAAACAAATCTGCTGCAGTCCCAACAGAGCTCCGTTGAGCTCACTCAGTCCTCCTCTCTCACTCACTCATTCTGTGTCTCCTGCCACTGCAGGCTGCCCTTTTGTACTGGGATCCTGCCTGCATTGGTGGCTTGTTCTGGCCAGAAAGAAATCTGAAGCAATCCCAACACAGCTCCATTGAGCTCGCTGTCTCCCCTTGTCTCACTCATTCATTCTGTTTCTGCCCACGCTGCAAGCTGGCCTTTTGTATTGGGCTCCTGCCTGTGTTGCAGCATTTTCTGCCCACAAAGAAATCCACAGCAATCACAATAGAGCTCCGTTGAGCTCGGTCACTACCGCTCTGTCACTCACTTGTTCTGTTTCTCTTGGCGCTGCAGGTTGCGCTTGTGTATGGGGCTGCTGGCTGCATTGGCACCTTTGTCTGTCCACAAATAAATCCGCAGCTATACCGACAAAGCTCCATTGAGGTTGCTCAGTCTCCCTCTGTCACGCGCTCATTCTGTTTGTTGTGGCACTGCAAGCGGCCCTTTTGTACGGGGCTCCTGCCTGCATTGGCACCTTTTTCAGCCAACAAAGAAATCCGCAGCAGTCCTGATAGAGCTCTGTTAAGCTCACTCAGTCCCACTGTCTCACTCACTCATATTGTTTCTCCCACCGCTGCAGGCTGGCCTTTTCTACTGGGCCCCTGCCTGCATTGACGCCTTTTTCTGCCCACAAAGAAATCTGCAGCAGTCCTGACAGCACTCTGGTGAGTTCGCTCACTCCCCCTCCCTCACTCACTCTCTCGTTCTGTTTCTCCCAGTGCTGCAGGCTGCCCTTTTGTACTGGCCTCTTGCGTTGGGACCTTTTTCTGCCCACAAACAAATCTGGAGCAGTCCCGACAGAGCTCAGTTGAGCTCAGTCACTCCCCCCTCTCACTCGTTCCATCTTAACCTATCCCAAACACTGATGTCCCTCAGTGACTGTGTTATTCTCCGTCAGGAGTGCAAAAACATATTTTAGCCAGAATGTGAAAAATGACAGCTGTACTGTTCGTAAGGAGGTGTGAAAGAATGCCACTGTTGAAAGTGTGGCGTGAAAATATTACAAATTTGCGGAGTTACAAGAGTGCATGGAAACAGTTGAATGCACACTTGTAACACAGTCACGTTACGGAGTTTTGACACCAAATTTCCAACATAGTGATTTTAGGACCTTTGCTCATGAACAGTGCCACCGTCATTTTCTTAATCTGTCCCAAACACTGATTTCCCACAGCAGCCGCGTTATTCTGTGCCGCAACTGTGAAACCATATTTCACTCAGGATGTGAAAAATGACAGCTGTACTGCTCATAAGGAGGTGTGAAAAATTGCCATTGTTAAAAATGTGGCATGACAATATTACGAATCTGCAAAGTTACAAGGGTGTGTGGAAAGTGTGCAACACACCCTTGTAACACAGTCATTTAATGGGCTATCATCACCAAATTTTCAACATAGGCATTTTAGGAGCTCTGCTCATGAACAGTATCACTGTCATTTTATTACTCTGTCCTGGACAGTGATTTCCCACAGCCACCACTCTATTCTGCGCCAGAACTGCGAAAACACATTTCGGCCAGGATGGGAAAAATCACTGCTGCACTGTTCATAAGTAGGTGTGGGAAAATGGCAATGTTGACAATCTGGAGTGAAAATATTACAGTATTCATTCGCGATGTTACGAGTGTGCGTGCAAACTGCACAACGCACACTCATAACACAGTCATTTTGTGGAGTATCATTACCAAATTTTCAACACAGCCATTTCAGGACCTCTACTCATGAACAGTGTCACTGTCATTTTCTTAATCTGTCCCGAACACTGATTTCCGACAGCAACTGTGCTATTCTGCGCCAGAAGTGTGAAAACACATTTCTGCCAGGATGTATACAATGACAGCTGTAAGGTTCACAAGGAGGTGTGACAAAATGCCAATGTTGAAAATCTGGCTTCAAAATATTGCAAATTCACGAAGTTGCGAGCGTGCGTAGCAACTGTGCAGCGCACGCTCGTAAAACAGTCATTTTTGGGATTTTCCCACCAAATTTGCAACATAGGCTTTTTGAGAGCCCACCTCATGAACACTGGCACTGTTGTTTCATTAATAGGCCCCCAAAAGTGATTCCGCGCAGTGACCGTGAAATCACCTTTCGGGGCCGATTAACGCCATGACAGTTGAAGCTTTCATGAGGAGGGGGTCCCAAAAACCCCATGTTGAAAATTTGGTGAAATAATTCCTAAAAATGCCTGAGATATGCAGCAAAGTTGAAAAAACCCTATTTACTCCATTATACAGCTTACTGGCATTTCCTCAGTTCACGGTCGGCTTTGAAAGAGTGCAGACGTGTTCCCTGTCCACCAAGATCGCCGCACCAGATTCGGAGGTAAGTATGGGGTGGGGGTATGGGGAGGCAGAATGCGCAGTGGGTGGTGCGGATTGTGGGAGAGGGTCTGGGAGAGCGAAGGGACCATTTTTTAGGTAAAAAAAAAGACAACGCTGGGACGTTTTTTACCTTCATTAGGGCATTTGGCACGCTGGGGTGGCCCCAGCATGCCACTGGAGTCTCGCTTTTGGGGGTGCTGTAGCCGATGGGGATTGGGCACCCCATCAGCAAACAACGAAGAGGGGGATTCCTTTCTGCCGATGGGGATTGGGCACCTGTCGGCAAATAACAAAGGGGGGAATCCTTTCTGCAGATGGGGATAATTCCTTTGCCAACGGGATTGGGCACCTGTCGGCAGGCACTGAAATGGAGTACATTATGCCGATGGGGAGTGGGTTCCTGTCGGCAGATAAACATTCTGGGGGGGGGTTATATTGTTTGTGAACAGGGTGGCAACCCACTGCCATGTTCACAAACAATATCAGGCTTGCTAGATCCGCCCTGCAATGATGGGTTGCTCCCTCATTGCAGCGGATGGCTTATGCTGCAATCATGAGGTGGCCCATGATTTCAGTGGCTGATTTGTCACAAGTTGGTGCGAACATTCCAAACTTGTCACCAGCAGCCTGCAATGGCATTAGGAGAAGCGGGACAAGCCTTTGCAGGTTGTGGGGGCATTGGCCACAACAGTGCCATGCCTCCACAGCCTGCTTCTCAGCAAGTTGTGCCAATGTGCACACAATCAACATAGTAAATATTAGCTGACACTAGTATATTGTCTGTTCTATTCCGTGTGATGGGAGCTTTTTTTCTGTGACTGTATGCTTTGCTACTTACACAGCACCATCAATTCGTGTTCAGTGCTCCTATTTTTTGTACTGTTTTACTTTTATATTTGGGCATGTACATTTATATTATGCAGGTGTATTATGGATCCTGGCAGATATGTGGTTCAGTTCACCTACCTGGTTATATATCAATAATTATGAACTGGATCTGAAAAATCGAGGACCCTGATTGGCCAAGAGGTCTTTGAAGCCACAATGATATCGGGCTACATGCTCATTTCATTTTCATTTTTCATTTTAATTTTTACTAACATACTAAAATGCCAGCAGAATAGGCCTAACGGTCTTTCGTATCTGCTTGTTTGGTCAGCCTCCACCCTGGGTGCTGACCTTGCTGCCCCCCTCGCCTCCTCTGGCTTCTCCCTTCCCAGTTCCGGATATTCTTGCAGCATTGGATTTTGCTTCCAGAATCCTTCCCCTGTACCTGTCCCACCCCTCTTGAACCCCTCCACTGTCTCTGCTTCCACCAGCCCCTAGGCAGCGCATTCCATGGCTCCACCACCCTCAGTGAAGTAGCACCTCCTCCTTTCTCCCTGAATCTTCCCTTCCAGCTTCCACCCATGCCTCTAGTGTCCCCTCCTTCCTTCAAGCACCCTGACTGTTCCTCCTATTTACCCTCTTCATGTACCTGAAGACCTCTATCATGTCCCCCGGTCCCTTCTCTCTTCCAATGTGTACATATTTAGCTCTTCGAGCCTCTCCTCATAGGTTCTGTCCCCAAGCCCCAAATCATTTTGGTTGCCCTCCTCTGATCCTCTCCAGGAGGGTAATGTCCCTCTTTAAGTGTGGCCTCCAAAACTGCATGCAGTACTCAAGGTGCAGCCTCACCAAGCAGTTATACAGAGGGAGTATCACTTCCCTCCTTCTGGAGGTGATCCCCCTAGTGATGCATCCCAGCATCCTGCTGGCCTTGGCTGCTGACCTCCTACAAGTCTCCGAGTTGTTTGTCTTGACATCCACCACCACCCCCAGGTCCCTCTCAGCCATTGAGACTTGTAGCATTCCCCCCCCCAGGGTGTACACTTAGCATGGGTTTCTGGCCCCCAGGTGGAGTACCTTGCATTTCCCTGCATTGAACCTCAGCTTCCACTTTCTAGACCATCTTTCCAGAGCCTCCAGGTCCCCCTGTAGGGCCACCCTCCCTCCCTCCCATCCACCACCGCCCCCAGTTTTGAGTCATCCGCAAAGAGACTCATCTCACTCCTGATTCCTGTCCTTATGTCAGAGACATAGGCGTTGAAGAGGAGGGGCCCAAGGACTGATCCCTGTGGGACCCCACTAATGACCCTCCTTGGAGATGAGACTATCCCGCCAGCTACGACCCTCTGTGTCCGGTCCTGGAGCCAATTGCCTATCCATCTGATTATCTGGCTCCCCACCCCCATTTCTCCCAGCTTATCCAACAGGCCCATGTGAAGAGCAGAGTCAAATGCCCTGCTGAAGTCTAGAAAGAGGACGTCCACTGGTCTACCCAGGTCCAAGGCACTCATCAGCCAGTCATAGAACTCCACAAGGTTTGTCTGACACGATTTCCCCGGGACAAATCCATGCTGTCTATCGTCCAGGCACCCTGACTTTTCCAGGTCCCCCCCTAGCCTCTCCTTGACAATGCCCTCCATCACCTTGCCCACCACCGATGTCAGGCTGACAGGCCTGTAGTTCCCTGCCACCTCCCTTGATCCCCCCTTGTAGATAGGCACTATATTCACCACCTTCCAGTCCTGGGGCATCCACCCTGTCCTCAGAGAGGTGGCGAAAAGCTCCGCCAGGGGTTTCGCCAGGACATCTGCAAGTTCCTTCAGCACTCTGGGATGTAATTTATCCTGCCCCGGTGCTTTCTCTGTCTTAAGGGAGCTGAGGGCTTCCATCACTCTCTCTGCTGTGATTTCCACTTCTGGTACCTCTTCTCCCTGCTTAGCTCTCCTCTCCTGCCAGTGATACCTCCCCTCCCCCAGACCCGCTGATTGGTAAGGGTCCCTCTCAGTATCTCTGTCTCTCCCATGTATGATGCAGCACCCCATCTTCCTTGGTGAAAACTGAGGTGAAGTACTCATTTAGTACCTCAGCCTGCTTCCCGGTCTTGTGCCCATCTCTCCCCAATTTAATCCTGCTAATCTGCCCTTCACCCTTTGTTTTTCCCCAATGTATCTGAAGAACCCTTGTTCCTCTCCTAATTTCCCTGGCCAGATTCTGCTCCTTCCTTGCCTTAGCCCTCACCACCCTAGTGGCCTTCAGCCATCAGCTCATACTCCCTCAATCCCTTTCACTCCTTGAGCACTTGAATTGCCTATAGGCTGCCTTCTTTCCCCACCACCTCCTGGACCTCCCTGGTCCACCAGCAGGGTTTTCGGCCCCACCGCATTTTCATCTTACTCTTGCACAGGTGCTGGTAGCATCCTGCACCCTCTCCTGATGATTTCCCACCTACTATCAGCATCCATGTCTGACCCAATCACATCAAATGCTCCTTAAGGATCCTTCCCATTTCCTTAAAATCTGTCCCCTGAAGTCAGTTACCTCCATCTTTGTGCAGCCTTCTAGCCTCCTAGGTCCAGGCAGAACCAGACCGTGGCATGGTCACTCCTCGCCAATGGGTCCCTTACCTCCAGGCCCCAATCTGGTCACTGTCTGCCTGGACCACATCCAGTACCAAGGCCCCTGGTCGGTTCCCCACCTGCTGAGTTAGGGAACGCCCTGAAAGACATCCAATAACCTCTGTTCCCTGGTCACAGAGGATGTCATAGTCTCCCAGTCTGTTCCTGGCATGTTTAAGTCCCCCAACACCACCACCGTTCCTCTGCCCAGTCTGCAGTGTCTCCCAACATCTGCCACCAAACTCTCCTCCAGCTCCTCCGCCAGGGCAGGGGGTCTATACACCACTCCTATTTTTACTCTCTTGCCCCCCCCTTGTTATCAGGGTGACCCAAATGGCCTCCACGGTCCCCTCCGCCTCCTCTACTCCCCCTATGCCAATGCAGTTTTTGACTATCATTGCTACCCCTCCTCTCCTTCCCTTCCCTTCCCCCTGTCCTTCCTGAACATAGTGTAACCCTCCAGGTTCAGGTCCCAGTCATGTCCTGCAGTGGCCCAGGTCTCAGTGACCACTGCCACATCCACTGCTCCCTCAGTTAGCATCGCCTGGAGCTCAGGCATTTTATTTCCCAAGCTCCTGGCATTTAGCAGGACTACCTTCCACCCTTTCCCTATACTTCCATTTCCCCTGCTCGTGTTCCCATGGGGATTCTGTTTTCCCCTGGTCTGCACTTTACCACTCGGCCTTTCTTGCAATCCTCCAGCTCCCTAGGGGGGTGGAGACAGAGTCCCTCCTTTATCGGCACCCCCTTGACAGCCTTTTCTCCCATCCCTCCTCCCTTCACAAGTTTAAACCCCACCTTTCACCAATGAACCCCTCTATTTTCAACTGGAAGATTCCCTTCCCCTTGTTGGAAAGCAAACTGAGAGTAAACTCTCCTTTACAATTGCATCCAATATTTAGCAGTAAAAAAATATAAAAGGCAAAGTGCACATTAAACATGACATATAACATCAATTTAAAACTGGGCGCAGCGCAACTGGGCTGAGCAGGGGCCAGGACCAAGCAATATCCAATAGTGCTGCGCCATGGTACAGCGCTGTTGAATATGGCAAGGTCAGTGCACATACTGCACATGGTGCAGTGGCACTGCGCCAGTGCAAGCCACAGATAGGGAGCATGGGGATGCACCAGCGCAAGTGCAGCTGCGCTAGGTCCATCACCCTTGATATTCAGCAGAGGCATGCAAATGAGGTCATAATATATGCAAGGCACAAATGGGCCATTTGCATGTCATTATGATGCCATTTGCATGCTTTGTGCAGGGCAGGCCAGTGACTTGCACCTGGTGCCCTGCACAGCATGATGTGTGCTGCGGGGATCCTGGGGCACCCCCTGCCCTATAGCCGTGATCGTGTGGTATAAGTCACTAAAGATAGTCCAGGTGGTCTGGTGCCTCCCCAGTCCCTGATGCACCGATGTGTGTATATAACACACTAATCCCTGGTGGACTAGTGGTACCCTGTCCCACCCGAGTCCCCGATTCCCTGAAATATGACATAAAGACATCCCTGGTGGTCTAGTGTAAACCCCCCCTGCCCTTTGCCATGATCACAGTACACACCCATATTGCAATGCTCTGGGAATCTAGTGGCACCCTCCACCCCACCCCCCAACACAGAACCCATTTCCTACACACCCCCATCATTGGCGGGTAGCTGCATCCTGCCCGCACACTGCCCAGCCACCTGCCAAATGATAGGTACAGTATGGAATGTAAGCCCATTGGTCCCTAGTGTGGACCAATGGGCTTGCAAGGCATACTGTATGAGGCAGTCCTGAATATGTGAATGGAGCCATAGGGGTGCACCGGCATATGCACCACACATCCCAGGCTGAATATAGGGTTGTGCCGCATATGCATTGGCACGCCCCCTGCATCTGTGCCACATACAATTATATTGTGCCCCAGTGCATAGGGACTTGCACTGAGCCAGGCAGCCTTCTCAATATCCCACTGGGGTACAATGCGGGGTTGCGCCGGCACAACCCTGTTGCACCAGGTGCATCCCCTTTCAATATCCTAGCCTCTGTGTTTGTCATGAAATATGTTAATTGTTTACAAACCAAGTTTTCAAAAGTTTAGAAATAGGTGATAAAATTGATACAGGGCAACAGCACTCTGGATCAGAGTCATCACCCCCTTTAAATGCTGGTGTGATGCAGGCTGTTTTCCAATCTAAAGGTAACTCATTTGTATTCAAAGAGAAATTAAATAAGAAAGTAAGGTACCTTACTAATACTGAAGCACGTAGCTTATAAAAGACAGGGTCTATTTTATCATAACCTGTACCTTTTTTTACACCTAGTATTTCTAACTCAACCAATACATGGTGCTCTCTAACTTCTTTAAAAGTAAATAGGGGCATGTTGTTTTCATTACCAAATTTAACATCTAAATTACTACGAGAGGTTAGGATTTTTCTTATCAAAAGTATTGCCTGCTTTCAAAAAGTGTGCATTAAATACCCTAACCTACTCCCCAGGGTTACATTGTAAGAACACTTTAGATAATGGCAAATTATTAACTTTTCCCTGCATTTTTTTCAACTCTGCCCAAACTTTTCTACTATTACTTGAAGCACTATGAAATTGCTGTTTATAATATCTGCTTTTAGCTTCCCTATCTTCACGTGTGCATTTGTTTCTAATTGTCTTATAATTCTGCATATCAATCAACTCTTTAGAGGCCCTAGCTTTATTCCACAAACGTTCTTTCACATGTAGTAATCTTTTCAAGTAACCATTAAACCAGGGTGCAGGGACTGATCTTACCCTTTTTTAATATAGGGGGCATGCCTATCAACTACACTTTGAAGGGATGTTTTGAAATACTCCCACACAGTATGGATATCAGGGCAGCAATATATTAAAGACCAGTTCACCCTAGACAAATCAAAAATATAAGCTTGATCATTGAATTTAGAAAATTCTGCATTGTTACAGTATGCACTTTAGTAAATGATTTTAAATGTTGTCTTATTCAGGCAACATACCAATGATTGCTAATGTCAGTCAAAGACAGCAGAAATATAATTTTTGGAAGCAGTATAGCGCAGTGGTTTAAGGCTCTGAGGTGCAAACCCGGAGACCTGGATTTGAATCCCTCAGCAGCCACTTGCATACTATGTGGCCCTTAGCAAGTCATTTAACTTCCTTGTGCTCCCAGGTCACACCTGTAAACAAGCCTCAGCTTAGTGTGTCAATCCTGGTTAAAGAAATAAATATATAAACTTATGTGCAGTTGTGGTAAAAATTATATCTAAGAGGGTATCTTTGACTCTACCGGTTTTATTAGATCGAGTTGGCAAACCAATTATTTGTGACAGATTTAAAGCTGTGAACTGGTAAAATACCGAGGTAGTAGTATTCAACATATCCCAAATTAAGTCCCCTAACAGTAGTAGTTCTTGGTTAACAAAAGGAGCAAGTAAAGCGCTAAGCTGATATAAAACATCAGGTAATGCTGAGGGGGGCCTATAACGTACTGCAAGATTTAAACTACATTTCTGAGGTCCCTGTACTTGTAAAACTACAATATCAACTTTTTAGGTTAACGTCTGAGCCACCTTCACTATCCCATGTAAACTATTTTTCAGATAAACTGCCACCCCACCACCCTTAGTAGTCCAGTCCTAACTATAAATAATGTAACCATCATTGTGTATCTCTGTATACTTACAGCTTCAAAAAACCTCTGTCCACCAGCCTCCATACGGGAAATAAACTTCTCTGACCGCTATGTTCCCCATGTCCCTCAGTTCACCGGAAAACCTGCTTGCAGAGAGAAGCATGTCAGACCTGAATATGGGTGGCAGTTAAAAGAAAAACAAAGCACAGCCCCACTTACAACAACCAAACTGCCATCAAGTGTGGCACACAGAACACCACTCTGCTCTCCATGTTCAAACACGAAACTGCTGCTGACTGCAGCACATCCAAAATCACTGTGCTCACCACAAAACTACCTCCCCAATCCACACTAGCAATAGCCACAGCCTTAAGAAATGCCCATTTAACAGTATCTGGTTCACACAGCCACCCCCCCAAAAAAAAAAAAAAACGTGCTGGCTGTACTGAGTGGGTCGCACCATGAACAGATTCAGTATGGAGCAAGTGGCAGCTCAAGCAGAGCATTTTATGTTTCAGCTCCAGCTCCAACAGCCAGCATACTTCCCATGCTACAGACTGGCAGCCCTCAGAACTCTAAACATAAACCACGATGCCTCATCTCAACAGCTGTCTGTCTTCTGTCTTCCCTCACAAATATGGCATTAGCACTGCAGACAAATTAAATCTGAGAAGAAATCTCACCATGACAGAGATAAAAACTCGAGGAGCCAGGGTGCAGGTAGATATGCAGTTTACAGGTAAAACAATTAAGGTACACATTGGTAGAAAGTTTCAATGTAAAAAAAAAACCAACAACAACAAAACAACAAAAAGGAAAAAAAAAACAGGACACATACCATAAATAGAACAGACCACAGTAGAATACTTTTTTTTCCCCCAAGCTGCCGGGGGGAGGGGCAAACACATAAGAAGAGGTCCCTACATTACCTACAACAGTGCCACCTGCTGACCGCAACCCAATTAGAACTATTTTCTGAAACAGTTCTCCTATACTATCCCTTAGAAATCATTTTTTTAATATTTGATTTGTTTTTATTATTTTTTATTTACACTGATTTTGTAATCCAGTTCATAACAGCAATAATGCACTCCAGGGTGTGGTATATCATGGGATAATGTCACTTCTCAGGTGTTTGATGCACTCGGCCTGTGGCCTTGTGCCCAACCACCTGAGGTGTGATGATATCCCATGATATACCACACCCAGTCGTGCATTATTACTTAAATATATAATAACAAAATTGAAAGCTGGTTAATATCGTACTAATATTCAAACAAGCATTTGTCAATGCCAAATGTTGTCTCACTGGCATTGGCATTGGTAGTGCAGGAGTTAGAGATGCATAATAGGAATGGCAGTGAAGTATTGAACTGAGGCCAACCCCACCCCCACCCTGCAGAGACTGACAGGCATTGGGGTGTGCTTTTGGGTTGTCAACTATAACGCTCATGCCATTTTACCTCACCCTACCCTGTAGACACTGACAAGTGTCATGGTGGGTTTTGGGGTCTTTGGGCCTTATACTTACCCCATTCCATAAGGAAATATGCTGAGATGGGTGCAGTATAGGGGAATGGGGTGATCTTTAGGGCTGAATACTCCAAGGCACACCTCGATGCCTGTCACTGGCTGCAGGATGGAGGTGGGGGTAGAATGGCATGAGCATTACAGCCAATGATCCCAAGTCACACCCCTGACGCCTGTCAGTCTCTACAGGGTGGGGTGTTACAGTTAGAAACCATAACGCCATAGGCATTTGTTAGTATTTTCACTCCAGATTTTCAACATGTGCTTTTTGTGACCGCACCTCATGAAGAGCGGCACTATCAGTTTGTAAGCTGAAAGGTGGTTTTGCACAGTGACTATGCCATTTGGCAACACAGGCACGAAAACACATTTTGGGCAGGATGTGAAAAATGACAACTGTATTGTTCATGAGGAGGTGTAAAAAAATGGCAATGTTGAAAATCTGGAGGGAAAATATGAAAAATTGGTGAAGTCATGAGCATGCATAGAAACTGCGCAACACACGCCCATAACCCAATTATTTTTGGGATTTTTTTAACCACATTTTCAACATAGGCATTTTGGGACCTCCCCTCATGAACAGTGGCACTGTGATTTTGTTTAATCTGTCCCAAAAGTTGATTTTCCACAGCGACCACACCATTGTGCACCACAGGTGCGAAAACACATTTTGGGCAGGATGTGAAAAATAACAGCTGTACTGTTCATAAGGTAGTGTGGAAAAATGTCAATGTTGAAAATCTGGCATGAAAATATTGCAAATTTGCAAAGTTACAAGGGTGAGTGGAAACTGCGCAACGCATGCTTGTAACACAGGCATTTTATAGACTTTCATCATTAAATTTTCAACAGAGGCATTTTAGGACCTCTGCTAATGAACAGTGTCATTTTCTTAATCTGTCCCTAAAACTGATCTCCCACAGCGACCATGCTATTCTGCAGCAGATTTATGAAAACACATTTTGGGCAAGACATGTAAAATGACAACTGTACTGTTCATAAGGAGGTGTGGAAAAATGCCAATGTTGAAAATCTGGATTGAAAATATTACAAATTCACACAAAGTGACAAGCGTGCATGGAAACTGTGCAAATCACGCTCATAAAACAGTCATTTTTGGGATTTTTTTCACTAAATTTGCAACATAGGCTTTTTTCGAGCCCACCTCATGAACAGTGGCACTGTCATTTCGATACTCAGTCCCGAAAGATGGTTCCAAGCAGTGACCACAAAATCACCTTTTGGGACTGAATAATGCCACTACAGTGACCAAATTCACAAGGAGGGGTTCACAATAACCCCATATTGAAAATTTGCTGCCAAAATTCCCCAAAATGCCAGAGATATGCACCAAAGTTGAAAAAACCCTATTTATGCCATTATACAGCTTACTGGCATTTCTTCAGTTCACAGTCAGCTTTGAAGAGTGCAGACTTGTTCCCAGTCCACAAAAGATCATTGCACAGGGCTCTGGAGGTAAGTATGAGGTGAGTGGGGGGGTGTGGGGAGACAGGGTATGCAGAGGGTGGGCGCGGGTTGGGAGAGAGGGCAGGAGAGACCTCGAGGGACCATTTTCTTCCTTTACAGGGAAAAAAAAAAAAAGACAATGAGGGATGGTTTCCTTTTTTTGCAGGTGTTTGGTGCACTGGAGTGGGCTCCCAGTGTACCACCTGCATTATGGGGAGGGGGACAGCAGTTGATGGGGATTGGGTCCCCCTGTTGGGACAGAAACAGGTGGGGGCATGCATGATGATGAGGGGGATTGGGCACCCCCTCAGCACACAGCACAAATCAGGGGTTGGGAACATTATGCTGAAGGGGAGAGGGCTCCCCCGTCAGCAAATTGAACTGGGCAGGGGGGGACTGAAGCTGATGGGGATTGGCCCCCCCATTGACAAAGAAAGACTGCTGGGGGGCACATGATTCTGAGGGGGTTTGGGAACCCCCTCGGCACACAATTGGAATGGGAGGGGGGACATTATGCCGACAGGGAGTGGGCTTTCCTGTAGGCAAATGAAGTGGGTCAGGGCATGCTGACAGGGGGATTGGGCACCTCTGAAGTTGGCACTCTGTGTGATGGCACTCAGTGCCACCATGTTTATTGAACTGCTTCACCAGGAAAGGCACTTCGGGAGGCATGTTATTGTGCCACTGCGTGACGAGCTTGGCTCTCATTGCAGTGGCACTTTTCTCTGATCTGGTGGCCACTTTATGTATTGCAGGTGTTAGTGTCTGCATGCTGGCTTATTGGGGAATGAGGGACACACCTACTGATGCGTGCCCTGCATTTGCCCACAGTGACCACACCTCCAAATCTGCTACTACTGCAATATGTTGGCTGATGTGCTAGCGCGTGCCAACATAAAAAGGCTCCATTGGTACGTCTGTGAACTATAGGTCAATCAACTTAAAATTATAACTAGGGGAGCTACTTGATACAATCATGAGAAATGGGATTGATGGACAAAGAAAAGAAAACTGATTTGGTGGCCCAATATAGACCTGGCACGAAAAATCATGCATTGCATGTTTTGATAATGTCCCTAAGGGGCTTGTTCAAAGGAAACCTTTGAATGTAGTGTGTTGGGACTTCAGCAATGGACTACAAACTAGTTTTATTTATTTCTTTATTGAAATTATTGCTCAGGAAAGACATACTGAGACAGAGCTTATTGCCAAGTGTGACCTATTGGGGATTACAAGGGGAAAAATGATAGCACAGTGGAAAATAGAAATGTAGTGCAAAAATACAATGCATTGAAGAAAAGAAATAAACAGAGGTGGTCATAAAGAAGTTGAACAGCCGTCTGCTGGAACCTGACTTTGTAGCAAAAGCCACAACAGGGATTTGTGGCAGTGTTCTGAAGATTCTCCCCTCATAACTGAAAGCAACACATTTGTTGCCTTTAGGAATCCCTTATGTAGTAAGCTGGCAGATTTCCCTCCTATCTCAGCTGCTTCTGGTGTTTCGCCACATCAGGTTCTACCAGTCACATCTTGGGCAGAAATCACAACCTTAACTGCTTGCCCTGTGGGCAATTCTTTAAGTCCAGAAGAACCACCCTCATTGCCATTCTGACTGATTGCAGTCATTGCCAAGAGAATTCCTGAAGGCTGATGCCCCACCTGGGTGAACAGACTAATTTGTGAGACTGTAAAGTACTTGATTTATTCCTTGTATCTCCTGTCACTTCTTCCCTTTCCCCTCCTCACCCTCCCTACATCCCTTACAATATTGCTGGATTCTTTGAGATGGGTACTAAATTTCTTGTTTTAGGTATTTCAACAAGTGATATGCTTGCTTTCTTGCTCACTCTAAACATATTATAATAGTAAACTGTTCTTTTTCTGCCCAGTGACATATTGGGGAGTTGAGGCAAGAGAAGCCAAGCCAAGGGGACAAACAAAATAGAATGCTGGTGCTGGATTTGCTGTTTTCTGATGCTAGCTCTTGTTTTACATGACCTCTAGAATCTCTCTGAATAGTGACAGACCACTTTTATTGGTGTAGCACAGGCTCTGACTTTGGACTCGCTCTCGTACTGCTTGCATATACGAGGGGCTTTCCTTCTTGAATGTGCAGCAGCAATGTTCCTCATATAATGTTCCCCAAGAGAGCAGATTAGTTCTATATACTCTGTGCATGTTTGAGAGGCTTACCATCTCCAGTGTGTGGTGGCAATACCTTTCTTGAGGATTCCCATGGTGAGTGATTTGGTTTGGCGTACTCCCTGTGTGTGTGTCAGGGGGGCAGTGTTCCTCCTTGAAGATGCACAGGTGGCATACCATCGAGCAGTCCTTTTGGGAGCATCTTGAAGTCACATAGGTCCTGCTTTTCTTACAGTTAAGCTTTTAATTGGCATATATGTGTCGTACAAACAGAACACAATTTAAGTAACAGAGAACACATAGTATGATTACAAGTACAACACAGATGCACAAGATTAGGGTACAGTAATAAACAGGGTGTAAGATCTCATATATGCCAAAAATTCTTCCTAACACACTCCAGTGGGGTGTGATGTGCACAGGCTACTAATTCTCCTTCTGGGATCAGATCTCCCCTGGCAAATCAGCTGGTCCCAACAACAACAACTAGGTGAGCCCCAGCAGATGCTCAGGTTACTTCACATTACCCCTCTTTATGTATGCCTACAACTGGCTGGTAGAGAGACCATCAGGAGTATTCAGGTGTTACAACCCCCAGTCATACACACCTGCCTAAGCTACAACTATGTTATTGGCATCACTGGGCATAGGGACCCACATCTACAACCCACAGTTCAATGAGGCCCTATGAGGACAATCTGTTTGGCAGACAAAGGTCCCATGCTCACAGGCTGATGTGCGCTCCAGGCATTCCTTGTAATTCATGGTGTGGGACTCTTTCCCTCCTCTCCATATGTGGCCTCCCTATCAGAACTCTCAGGGTACTTCCAGTCACATGATAAAAGAGAAAAACTCAACAATGTGGCACACTGGTGTTATTAATCCACCTAACCTCCTGGCCAGTTATTTATCAGAAAGAAAATTTAATGGTGGGGCTAGAGCTGTGAAGGTCATCCCAGCTCACCAATAAAGACACCCCCACAATACTCTCCTACATGGTGCATCCTGGGTTCCAAGGACAGGTGAGAAAGTTTGGAAGTGGGGGTATTAACAACAAGTTATTTTCATCTGCACACTCCCTCTAGGGGAATCATCATCTCTCAGAGAGGTTAACTCAGGAGGCTAGATAAGAATCCTGCAGGGAGGGTAGGAAATGGCAAAAACATAGGGCAGACTAGATGGACATAGCACTCTCCTTCTGCCATCACCTTCTATGTTTCTAAGGCTCTGGAACAACCTTCACTGTGCACGTTTATTATTATATGCAAAGTGTATCACCATTAATAAAGGAATGTTCTAAGATTTGACTGTAAAATAAACTGGACTTTTTTTAAACCCATAGGTGCCTATCTAAATGCAGCCTGAGTCCATTCATGAGGAAATTTGAATTTATAGTCTAGTGCCCTTCAAGAGGGAAGGGATTATAAAGTGGCCCAAAATGATGGCTAACTGATCCCTTCTACTTCCTCATGTGCCAGCCCCACCCCCAGGCTAAGGCGTTTTGTGACATCTTACCAGGAAGTGCATGGGGCATGCTCAATGAATTGAATGAGGCTACTGCTAATTTTAGATGGTAGAGCATCATTACCTATACATGAACACCACCAGTCAACTAGCAAGGCCCTTGTTGGTCAAGTGGTGCTGTTTATGTACAGGTAATGCCATATAAGATTAGTAGTTAAAAATAGTCCCATTAAGTTCAATAGAGCACACCCCAGCATTCTCCCTGGTTGGATGTCACAAAACATCTTAGCACCAGGGTGAGGTCGGCACACCAATAAGTGGAAGAGATTAGCTGGCCACCATTTTGGACCAATTTACAATCCCTCCCCTCCTGAAGGGCACTTTAATTCAAATTCAAATTTACTGATGGATGGACTCGGGCTGCATTTAGGCAGGTATTTATGAGTTAAAAAAAACAGTTTATTTTACAGTCAAATCTTAGGACATTCATTTAATGCTTTCTGTTCTTTTCTTCCCTTTCCTGCACTATAATACAACCACCCTCTTCCTTGCCACTCTGAGTATTCTAAGAGGGATCCTCCTGTTGTCCTCTATGCTGCTCCAAGCCTTTCCTTATACTGCTGCTCACAGTGCAGTTGAGGGTCAGCCCCACAGTTGGATAAGTGGTAAGTTTATCTGTTTCATCTGTATCTACCCCAGATCTCTAAAATCTCTTGTACACTTCAAACCTCTCACAGTGATCCAGACTCAATAATGAACCTGTGATGAGCATTAGGGATCCAAAATCAGGTAGGTGCCCATGAGCAGAAGATGAGTGTTAATCTGCTGTACACAAGGTAGAGATTCTTCCTATGATATTCTGCCCATATTTAATGGATGGCTTATGAGGTAGTGTAAAAAAGAGGTGTACAGGCTCATTGGTGGCTGGGGAGGGACCAGGGATACAAGAACATGTATGCACTGGACAGGTTGTATCTGAGTACGAAGTGTATAAGGGTCCTGAAGGGCAAGTTTGAGGAATTTATGGGAAAAAATCAATTTAAATTGAGGGGGGAGGCAGTAGGGTACACAGCATCCTTAGTCACCTGATGGAAGAGGTTGATAGGCTTCCTTCCCAATCAGGACAGTATGGGGAAGAGCTAGATGAAAAGGGTAGAGGTAGGGAGGGGTGGCTGAAGAAGGAGGGGTGGGGGTGCAGGTCAGAAATAAGGAAGGTCCTGAGCAGTGCTGGCGGGTGGAACCTCTGAATGCCAGAAGCTTGGGAAACAGAATGGAAGAACTGCAGTAACTGATGGCTGAGGGAGAGTTGGACATAGCAGCCATCATAGCGATGGGGGTTACACAAAACACAACTGGGACCTCACAGTTCCTTGGTATAAACTGTATAGAAGGGATAGGGAGAAGGGAAGGTGGGAGTAGCTCTGTACGTGAAGGAGGGGATAGCCTGTACCTGACAGGAAGAGGTGGTGGGTAAGACTATAGAGTTATGGATACATGTACAATTCACTAAGGTTAGGAAACTAAGGATGGGGGTAGCCTACAGGCCACTTTCCTAGGATGAGGAGTTGGACAGGGTACAGGGGTTCCAAATCATGGAAATGTCCAGTAATGGGGATAGTGACAAACTGAACCTTGAAGCTGTACCAGCTTCTGGGGTAGTTTGGTCTGATTCACTTCTCTGCTGCCACAACCTGGTTATACCAGGTGAATACATCTGTCCTGTTCCGGGACTTGGATGCTCAGACACAGTAATATATGATAGAGTGCTCTTTGGATGGTGGACTTTAAACAAAGAATGCTCACTTTGCCAGTAGAAATATTAAATATACTTTTGCAATAAGGATACTCAGCTACCGGTTCCATACAAAATAGATCTTTACTACTAAATGCTACTAGATATTACAACAGGATATGCACAGCAGCCAAAAAGATATACTCATTTACATGAAAGGAAAATAAAGTTGGTTGAACAGATAGATGGATTGTAGAATAAACTCACAATCTAATGTCATACTGGGAGTTTTTTTACCTGTCAGCTACCTTGCAAGAGACATTCACTAAGACTGTTTTTACTGCAATACTTGTTTTACAACTTCTCACTCTTGGGATTTTAAAACTGGTGTATATAGTTCTGTTTTTCCTGTTGAGGTTTTTTATGAACATTTGCTTTCTTATTGAACAAATGACACATGAGAATGATGAGCATCCTAATAGTTATACTTTAGTTCTATTGGGGGCACACTGAAGGGGTTCTCATCATCCACTTTACACAAGGGAACCCTGACGATCATCTGATCATCTGTAATCACACCCAGACATGGCTCAAGTAGTACACACTTTTGTCATGTGGAACATGAAGGTCCTCCGTCACCCCATTAAGAGAGAGGCAGTGCAAACACACCTCAAAAAACAAGGTACAGTGGTAGTTATCCTTGAGTACACTTATCTCACTCAAGCGGAGGCAGTTAAACTGAAGAGTGAATGGGTCAGGGTGGATGTATACTCCACCTTCTTTAGATGGTAGCAAGGGGTATCTATTCTATTCTATAAATGCCTACCCTGGCAAATAATACGTCAAGAGGCTGATCCCTAAGGTAGATGAGTATTGGCCAGAGTTAAAGCATGGGAGTAAGAATTTGTGGTGGGTGGGATCTGTGGCCCAAATGAAAGTAACTCCAGATTCTTCACAGCCCTTCTCAGATCACAGCGGACTTTAATGAAGATAGCCTACCACTTCTACTAGTGGTGATTTTGACATCCCTTTTTATGAGGTATTGGAAAAGAGCTCCCCCTCTATCCAGCAGCCCAGCCCAGCCCAACAAGCACTGCATTCCCTAATGGAAGAGTACAAACTGGTGGATGGTTAGTGGCTGCTCCACCTTACCTTTGAGGACTACACATTTTTCTCAGCATCACACAGGTCATAAAGCAGAATTAACTATTGGCTGCTGTCTCCTCTCAACACCCTATCACTGGTGCAAGATGATATTGGAGCCATAGTCCTCTCTGACCATGCCTCTGTCCCAATCTTGGTCCAATTGACCCTTCCCCCAACCAAAATTCCCCAGTTGGAAGTTAGATCACATGCTACTTCAAGACCCAAAATTCATAGACTTGATACACAGGGAGACAAAATTCTGTTTTGAGCTTAATGCCTCCCTAGAGATTGCCCTGGTTATGCCCTGGGAGACTTGCAAAGCGTACCAAACAGAAGTAATTATCTGGGCTTTGTGGCTCATAAGAGGAAGAATAGAGAACAAGAGGAACGTGCTTACTGAGGATTTTCAGATCAAAGAGACTACAGTACTTTCAAAAATGGGCTGGATACCTCTGAACAAAACTTATCCTCCATCACCCTTCTGTTTAGTAAGGCTGAAATGGCTTTGGTCAAGTGAAAGCATAGATATTGGGAAGGTGGAGAGAAGGTGTAGGAATTGCTTGCCCATCAACTCTGTGTAGAACAGGCAAGCAGGCACATTGTCTCCCTCTGAAATGTGCAAGAGATCTTCTACATACCCCAACTGATGTTAATAACATCATAAAAGATTTGTACGCTGAACTTTATAATGCCATTAATCTACCTTTTGATGTAGAAATACAGCAATTCCTTGTCTGTTGTAACCTCCCCTGCCCTCTCCTTATTAAACAAAATTTGTTGGGGACAGATATTTCTGTCTTGGGGTGTTGAAGGCCAACAAGACCCTTTCCTTATCCAAAGTACTGGGGATGATGGGATTTCTGCTGACTTACAGCAGCTGGTGTTTGGTCTGATTGCCACCCATGTTTGAGCAGGTCTGTGATATTGGAAAATGACCTCCCACCTTAATAGGGGTCACCATCATTGTCATACCAAAGAAGGGTAAAGTTAACATCATCTGCACTAACTACTGCCCCATTTTGTTCATAAAGTCAGACAGTAAGGTACTAACCAAACTGCTAGCCACACATCTTGAAGTACATTTACCACAACTGATTCATCCAGCAAAAGCTAGGTTTGTTAATGGGAGAATGGGCTTTGACCATATACAGTATGCTCAATGCTTAATTTCAAGGCTGCAATCCAAGTAACAGGCAGCCAGGCCACAGCAGTCCCTGTTCACTTTGAGAAGGCCTTAAATACTGTGAATTGACCATTTCTGTATGCACCACTGATGCACTTTGGTTGTGGCTCCATTTTCTAGAAAGGGTCCAGGTACTGTACAATTCTCAGTGACCAAAGTCTCAATAAATGGTCTGCTGTCACTCCCTTTTTCATGCCACAAAGGCACAAGATAGAGGTGCTCCCCTCCTCTCTGCTATTTCTACTGGCAATCAAGCCACTGGTGGTAGCCTTCAGATCATGCCCAAACATCCACGGCATCCCTATGTGTCCCAACAGATACTCCACATTGTTAGGTGAGCAATAATACTCAACAGGGTGGGCATTATTGGAATATAACAGACCACCCAGGGGTGTAATGAGGCCTGGATGCCACAGGCGGATGGCCTTATAGCCCCTGGAAGGTTCATTATATCCCATAATGCCCACCATGGAGGGTATTATTGCACTTAGAAAATGGGCTGCATATCAAATTTTAAGTAAAAAATGTGAAATATTAAAAAAAAATAAAATAGATACAATTTAATAAAAAAATATGTTTATTGTAAAGTAGTCCCTCGTCAGGCACAATTTTCAACAATTGCCAGCAGAGGGCGTCAGTATTTTACAGTATTAGTTTTGTTACTATGGTGGTGATCATCCAGAGAACCATCCTCCCCCTGAATTAGCATTCTTTCTCAGTTCAATTTGTGGCTGATTGTTTTGAAATGTTGACTCCACCCCCCGCAATTGCTGTAGTGTATCTTCCGAGTTGGTTGTGGATAGCAAGCGACTGTGAGTGGGCCGCCACACTTTGCAGCTGTTCAGCAGGGACTGAAGTTCGGGAGCAGAACTCTGAGGTCAAGCAAGCTGGGGGGAAAACAAATGAAAGGTGTGTGGAGCAACGGGGGGGGGAACAGTGTTTGCTACACTGTGTGTGGCGGTTTTAAGCTGATGCGCTGTTGTTTGTAGTAGTGCAGTTGCCAGAGAAAGAAAAAAAAAGTGTTCCTTTGGGAGCAGTCGTGTTCTGAAATACATTACAACCGGGTGGTGACAGCTTAAGTGAATGGCTCCAATGGAAGCAGGTAGCTGCTACTTTACCACTCGGTTAGCGTGTGGAAAAAAATGGCATCAGTCATGATTGACTGTTGTGGTGGCCCCAGGATACCCTAAGTAATGGGGCACCTGAAAGTGGCACTTGTTATTCAGTTGGCGTTGTTGAGTAATAACAGCCCGGGTATAAGGGTGTTTCAGCCAGTCAGAATGCAGCTTTTGTAGTGCCCATTTTCTAAACACAGATAATCTTCAGGCCTTGCTCACCTCTCCCTCTACCTAAGTGTCACCTTTTATGCAAACATTACAACAATTCTTGGTACTTTCAGACCTCAACATGAACAAGGGTAAAACCCAAGTTCTCCCCTTAACCAAAACTTGCTAATCTGTCTGTTTTCCGTAAGCTGGCTAGAAGTCGGCAGAAGAGAACATCACCTACCTGAGAATGAATATTACTATTGACATCCCTTCCATTCCTCAATCCAGCTTGGGCCTGCTGCCTCCATCCCTGCAAGCAGAATGTTACCACTGGAAAGTGCTTATCCTGTCTCTGGCAGGTAAGATAGAGGCCCTGAGAGTGGTCACCTCTTCAGGGATACTTTATGAGATGAGTCACCACCCATTACCCATAACTAACTTATGTTTCAAAATTCCCAAACTCATGGGCTCCATTCTCTGAGAAGGCAAACTTCCACATTACAGTTGAGGCAAACTACGGGTCCACTGGACCTCAAGGGGTGGGGGTTACCGTGGGTATGGGGGTACCACTTGACCTTTTTAGACATCCAGGCTCCACACTGGTCCAGTGATAAAACAGAGTGCCCCCTCTGTAGGTCAATAGGGAATAACATCTTGCAGAAGGATCCTGTCGGAGTGTAACCTTATATGGCCTATCCCGTAGAAAAAGGAAAACATTCCTATGTTGGCTGCTTCTATAAATGGATGACGACCTCTTAGTAAGGTTCTTAAACTTAATCTCTGCCCCACAAAATTTATGCCCATTTGGTATCATCCCCTTATCACAGTAGACCAAAAAAAAGAAAAGAAACAGATGGGACTCCTGGAAAGCCTGTGGTCTCCACCAAATTCAGGACTTGCTGATCCCATGCACTGACCTGCTCCAGTCCTTTGATTACTTCTGTGATACTAGGGATATACCCAAAAAGGACCACTGGAAATTCTTTCAGAAACAGAGTACATGCTTCCATATGCTGAAGCTTGCCCCCACCCCAGCTGGCACACACAACATATCCCTTCCCAAATGTGGTCTAAAAAAGTGACAGACAGATTAGGATCCATCTATAGCAGTATTAGAGAAGCCCATCTGGCCCAGACTCTAACAGCCAAACAGCACTGGGAAAGAGCACTAGCAATATCTATCCTGCAGGAGGACTGGGACAAACGTTGGAAAATGGTGCATACAGCTGCTAGGGAGGGACTCAAAGAGTTGTCTAATCCAAAATAAAATATTAAACTATTGGTATAGAACTCCACAAATACTATCCAAGTCTTAACTATCACTCAATGCTGGAGATGCCAAACCCCAAGCAGTTTATCACTACATATACTTTGGTCAAGTCCATCCATACATGACTTCGGGAAAGTGGGCCACAAATGTTGCCAGAAAGTTCTTCAAATTAAATTGCCCCATTCATCTCTAATATATATTCTAGGACCCCCACTGGCAGCCTCTACCTCCCCATATACCAGAACACAAGGCTGGGGTAATGGCCATAGAGGCCAAACACCTATGGTTGCAAAGATGGATGACACAGGACATCCTGTCCCTCTGCCTCTGAAAGCAGGTAGTGGGAACTATGGGAACTCTGGTGCATAATGAAAGAAAGGGAAAAGGGAAATTGTTTAACCAGGAAAGGTACACTAAGCCAAAGCCTGTTGTCAGGTATGACCTGGGAGCACAAGGAAATTAAGTGAATTGATCAGGGTCACACAGTATGCAAGTTGGTCCTGTGGGATTCAGATTCAAACCCAGGTCTCCTGGTTTGCAGCTCAGTACCCTAAACAGCACTGCTATAGGCTATTGTCAAATATCGGGACTATACCCATAACTGGAACCCCTTTCTAGAGTACATCTCTGGTGCTGTAACTGGTACCAAATAAGCATTGACTCTGGGTAGAAATGAAGCACCCACATACTCTAGTGACATCTACTACTGCAGGTTCTCCTCACACACACTGTATTGGTATTAGGGTACCATCTTTTCTCCCTTTCATAAGCCTGATAATGGTAGTCATTGTGTGATTCTTTGTATATATTGTGTTAATGGTTACCCTATTGTATGGCCAGGATTATGCTTATCTATGTTACAAATCAGACCAAAACATGGTTGGAGACAGTATATATTTTAGCTGTTAACACATGCCTTTCTTTTTCTCTTTCCAGCCTGCCAAATAAGCTCTGTAGAATGTATGTCCATGTCCTTTCAAACATCTGAAATGTACTAGGTTGTAAAGTTGGAACATTTTTAATAAAGATTTTAACTGCAAAAATTAACCAATACATCATCCGCAACCAAGACAAAACATAATATTTGGAGGTTTCATCATTCTTTGCATGGATTTGATAATATGCAAACAAGATAAATTAAACACTATGGTAACCTATTTCCAAGAGCCAGTATAGTGCAGTGTTTTAAGGCTCTGAGCTGCAAACCTGGAGACCTGGGTTTGAATCCCACAGCCCCCACTTGCATACTGTGTGACCCTGAGCAAGTCACTTAACTTCCCTGTGCTCCCAGGCTGCACCT
Organism: Neoceratodus forsteri; assembly: GCA_016271365.2. Lineage (NCBI taxonomy): Eukaryota > Metazoa > Chordata > Ceratodontiformes > Ceratodontidae > Neoceratodus > Neoceratodus forsteri. The sequence continues at coordinate 521,128,627 of CM028137.1, forward strand.
GTAATCAAGCTTTCTGCTTAGTTTGTCTCACCTGGTTAAACAATTGGAAAAAAAAAAAAAACAAAGAGATCTAACCATTAGAATGGACAATATCCTATAAATGTCTGGATTACAGCCCCCTGTAGTACTTCATATGGGTACCAATAACATCAGCAGAATGACAGAGAAGTAGATATTTAGAGGCTTCAAAATACTAGGAGAGACAATGAAAACAAAAGGAGGATGAATAATTTATTTGGAAATATTATTGATCCGCTGGGTTTTTGTTCACAGGGAACAATTCATTGTAAAAGTAAATAAATGGTTGCATGGCATCAGCACAAAAAAAATTAGTTCATAAGAAACTGGGGTAGTTTCAATGGGAGTGGTGATCTATACACAAAGGATGGTCTCCATCTAAACCAAAAGGCTGCTGGGCTCCTGGGAAGCAACATTCTGAGCTCCCTTCAGGATAATTTTAACTGATTAGAAAGGGGTCAAAGGGTGATAAAGGCACTGGAAGGAACACCGACAAATCATATAAGAAAATATTAAAATAGTGTCGCATCAATCAAACAACCAAGAAATGCTGCAGATGGATACGAAATAGTACAAACATACATGTGTAAATAGTGGAATGGCATCCTGATAAATTCACAGTCTAGATGATAAAAAGGAAGACTGGAAATTGTTCCGTAAAATGCAAAACTAGAAACAGTGGGCATCACTGAGACATGGTGAGATGAACGGAGCATGTGGGATAAAACAATAGAGGGGTATCATTTGTCCAGACAAGATCACAATAACAAACATAGAAACATAGAAATAGTCAGCAGATGAGGACCGCCAGGCCTATCCAGTCTGCCTGCAAGCTCTTCACTGGTTTGTGGCCTCTGACCCTACTTGTCAATGGCTTCTAACCCCTTCTTCCCACCTCTAAAGTTCCCTTATGTCTGTCAGATGCATGTTTAAATCCTTCCACCGTGCTCGCTCCCACCACCTCCTGTGGCAGACTATTCCATGTGTCCACCACCCTCTCAGTGAATAAAAATTTCCTCACATTTCTCCTGAGCCTGCAACCCTCCAACCTCATACCATGCCCCCTCATTCTTGTACTCCTCCTATATTGGAAGATGTCTCTCCCCTGCACCTTGTTTATGCCCTAATGGTACTTGAATGTTTCTATCATGTCCCCCCAATCCCTCCTGCCCTCCAGCAAGTACATATTGAGGTCCCTTAATCTCTCCTCATATGTCTTCTGGTGCAAGCCCTGTACCATTTTAGTCACCCTTCTCTGGACTGCTTCCACTCTATCAATGTCCTTACAAAGGTGCGGAGTCCAGAATTGTGCACAGTACTCTAGGTGAGGCTTCACCAGTGTTTTATACAATGGCATCACTACCTTCAGCCTTCTGCTAGTGATACCCCTGCCTATGCGCCCCAGCATGCCACTAACCAACTCCCTGCAGCCTTTGTACTCTGCTTAGACACCTTTAGATCATCTTAAATGATAACCCAGGCCCCTTTCTTCCTTGGTGCTTGTCAGCAACTCTCCTCCCCATCCTGTAGCTCTCCCCAGGGTTCCCTTGTCCCAGGTGCATTATTTTGCATTTCTTTAAACTGAACCTCAGTTGCCACACCTCTGACCATTTTTCAAGCGTCCCTAGGTCCCTTCTCATTCTCTCCACCCCTTCTGGAGTATCCACCCTGTTGCAGATCTTGGTGTCATCTGCAAACAGGCAGAGCTTTCCTTCCAGCTCTACCACAATGTCACTAATGAAAACATTAAACAAGACTGGCCCAAGGAATGATCCCTGAGATACCCTGCTGGTCACCCCCTCTCCCTGGATTGGATCCCATTTTCCACCACCCTCTGTTTCCTGTCTGTTAGCCAGTTCATAACCCAGTTTATCACCTTATGACCCATTCCCAGACTACCCATCTTGTTAACCAGCCTTTTATGTGGGATGGTGTTGAAGGCCTTGCTGAAATCAAGGTAGGCAACATCCACCGCAGCTCCCCCCCCCCATGTACCTCCTTCATCACCCAGTCAAAAAAATCTATCAGATTTGTTTGACATTACCTTCCTGCTGTGGATCCATGTTGCCTCAGATCCTGGGCAAGGTTGGATTCCAAGTGTGCCACTGTTCCTTCTTTAAGCAGTGCCTCCAAGATCTTCCCCTTTACTGAAGTGAGACTGACCGGTCTATAGTTCCTTGCCTCCTCCTATCTACCACTGTTGTGTAGAGGGACTACATGTTCCCTCTTTCAGTCCTCTGGAATCACTCTTGTGTTGAGTGACTCATGAACATGGTTGCCAGAGGCACTGCTAGCTCTCTCTGCAGCTCCCTTAATATCCTCTGGTGTATGCCATCTGGCCCCATTGCTTTGTCCACCTTCAGTTTTTGTGAGCTCCTCCAGGACTCTCTCTTTCTTCACTGTGAATGGACTTGTGTTTACCTACCCCACTTTCGTGTCCATTACCCAGCTGTGATCCCTGATTATCCCTCTCTTTTGTAAATACTGAACAGAAGTATTTGTTCAGTATTTCCGCCTTCTCCAGGTCTCCCTCCTTACATTCCTCTGTGTCCCCTTTGAGCCTTACAATACCCCCTGGCTCTCCTTCTTTCACTGAGGTACCTACTGTATAAAATGTCTTGTCCCCTTTTTTCACCATCTGCGCTAATCTTTCCTCAGTCTGCACCTTTGCGCTCCTTACAGCCTTCCCTGCTTTCCTTAGATTGCTTAAAAATGTTGTAGGTGCCGTATTGGTCCTTTTAAAAAACAGATCCAGAAACAAATGATTTGATACCTTTTATTGGACCAACATGGATGTTATGTTGGAGCTTGTGTTAGACAGGGTAGAGGCTTTGCCCTGTATACTAATAACAATATTAATAATAACAATATTAATAATAATAACAATATTAATGCAGTTGATATAACTAAAAAGATAAAACCAGATGGATGAGTAACAAACAATTTGGGAAAAAATAAAAACAGGGCAATGCAGGTGTGTGATATTAAGATTATGTTTTGTTCTTTTCTGTAACATCCATGTTGGTCCAATAAAAGGTATCAAATCATTTGTTTCTGGATCTTAGATTGCTTAGGTACATCTCCCTGTCCTTCTCTCTTTGAGACACCTTATATTTCCTGAAACCCACCCTATTGGCCCTTACTTTGTCTGCAACCTCTCTTGAGAACCATAGTGATTTCCTCCTTCTCTTGCCTTTGTGTACCATCCTGATACATTGGTTCATCGCCACCTCTTTGGCTCCTTCAGGTGTTCCCACTGCTCCTCAACCACCCCTGCCATCTCCCTGCTTGCCAGGGCCTCTTTGATACAACTCCCCATTTTACAAAAATCCGCTCTCCTAAAATTCAAAACCTTTGCCTTTGTGTGGCTAGATTGTGTCATTGTCCGTATGCCAAATCTCACTATGTGGTGGTCGTTGGATCGCAGATGACCTTCCACCTGCACATCTGTGATTCTGTCCTTGTTGGTCAGTACTAGGTCCAGAATCACCCTGTACCTGTTGGGATCAGTCTCTAGCTGTCTGAGACCTGCCCCCTGTTGGGAATCTAGGATGTCTTGGCTCCTGGTTGAAGCAGCTGCTAGGATGGTCCAATCCATATCTGGGATATTGAAATCCTCAGCAGTAATACCTCACCTTTTGTTGCCGTCTTATGAGTTTGATCCCCCAGCTCCTTATCCACCTCCTCCCCCTGTGCTGGAGGCCTGTAGATCACCACTGCCCAGATTGCTGTGCCATTGCCTGGCTCAAGGGTGACCCACAGTGCCTTGGCCTCCCCCTGTCTAATCAGTACTTCTGTTGCCTTGATACACTTCCGCATGCACATGGCCACCCCCTCTTTTTTTACTCCCCTATCCCTCCTGAATAGAGCATGGCCTGATACATTAACATCCCAATCATGATTAGCAGTGTACAAAGTCTCTGTTATTGCAGCTATGTCTAGGTTTGCCTCTACTAACAATGCCTCCAGGTCTGTGATTTTATTCCCCAGGCTACGAGCATTTGTAACCATGACCTTCCATGTTCTGCTTTCTGTCTGTGCTCTACCCATGCCTCTGCTCCACTGCTTTTTTCCCTCTCCCCAAATTTTATGTTTATGCTGCCTTCCTTCTTCTGCCTTTCCCGCTATGTCTGCTTTAGGTGTTGCTGTTAGCATCTTGCCTTCCTGCTCCTTATTTCTGGCTTCTCTAGCTTGTGTTAGACAGGGTAGAGGCTTTGCCCTGTATACTAATAACAATATTAATGCAGTTGATATAACTAAAAAGATAAAACCAGATGGATGAGTAACAAACAATTTGGGAAAAAATAAAAACAGGGCAATGCAGGTGTGTGATATTAAGATTATGTTAATGACCATACAATTCATACAAAGCTCATAATTTGGCTTTATTAGACAAACTACAGAATGTCTGTGAAATTTGAGACATTTAAATTAATGGGGGACTTTGATTTGCAAGACATATTATGGGACAAGATAGAAGATAGATCAGGGTTTTCAAGACTTTTTATCGATTTCTCCAACAATACAATTTACATCAGCATGTCCTGCAGTCAGCAAGAAGTGAAAACATATTTGATATAGTCCAGGTGTAATCATATATCCCTATACAAAAAAACTGCACAGTGGCTGAACCACTTGCAAATAGAGACCATGCCATGGTGAAATTCACCATTTTGAAAAAAAAAATAAGATTAGAACATAGGGAATAGTGGAATTTTTCAATAAAATGCAAAATGTCAAAGTACTTACTTAATCCCTGGGTAACTATAAATGGGAGGAGCTACTACAGAATCAAAATACAGTGGATGCATGGAACACTTTTAAAATAAAAAAAAACATTAGATATCTGCCACAAACACATTCCAAAAGCAAAGAAATATAACAACAAGGGACAGAAACCAAAATGGTCAACAAAAAGGGTCATGATGGCTGCAAACAAGAAGACGAAAGCATTCAAAAATAAGTCTACCAGCACACAAAAAAATTGCGATATATATTATAGTGGTGCGGTCACACCTACTATATTTAGGGTTGAGCAGGTGTTTCCATTTTAAGCCTCAAATTTTTCACTTTAATATCTTTGCAACGGTTCATCAGATTTTAATGTAGCTTTGCATGTGAAGTCTTGTGGTGCAGAGCCATTGACATACCAAGTTTCGTGCCGGATAGATGTGCCAATTCTGAGATCCAGATAGCAAAAAAACGTAAAAAATTACTGTTTATTAGATTAGATTAGATTATTTAGTTTATTAGATATTAGCCTTGCACTCAGATGGTTCGGAATCTTAGTCTGAAATTTTCAGGGCAGAAAGGGCTTGGCCAACAGTGCTGTTTGTTGGTTTGGTGAAAAAAAATATTAATCTGTTCCAGTTATTAAATGTTGAAATTTGGTTCTGGGCATGCTTAGTACAGTCTTTTGGATAAATGCTAAGAACAAAAAGAATTTGGTCCATATGAAAAAAAGATCCTTTTTCATCCGGGCTGATCCTTTTTCATTTGGAAAAAAAACGTTTTCTTTTGTCACCATCTTATTTCTGTTTAAAATTTTTTTTTTTTCAATATTCCAAAAAGTGACATCCTGCACAAAGAACAATACATGTGTCTTGTTCACTGGGACCCCATTAGGCAGGCTCTGCACTTGACTGGTGGAAAAATGACTCCCCCCAATTTCTTTTAAATGTCTGCAGCCTTTCTTGTGACTTGCTTCTGCTTTACCTGTATGGCCTTTGTCATTCATACAAAACAGGATCCCTTCATAGAGAAAAACATTTTGGACTTTGTTTTTTTTTTTCCAGTCCTTTTTTTTCCAATCCTTTTTTTTTTTGTTTGAAGGGATCCTTTTCCACATGAACAAAAAAGGCCATATGATAAACGTGGGGGGAAAAAACTAGGTCCAAATCTTTTTCCATATGAAAAGATCCTTTTTCATTCAATATAGAAAAGGATTCCTGCAAAAAAGAAAAGGCCTTCCCAATTTGTTTTTTCCCTCAGTTTTCCCTTTAACAACCCAGACGTCCAGCAAAGGTTTCATATATTTGGGCAATTGGAGGGTGGGGGGGGATTTAGGAAAGTGCATGTCATTTTTAAGTTTAATAAAGCATTTTAATTTTTATCTTCAGTCTGTGCACTTTTTCTTTATCCTAAATAGTGTAATGTGATGTGTTACTATGTATGTCTTTGTTTTCAATCGTGCTGAGTCCTGAACAACTTTAGAATGATTTTTTTAAACTTGCCATTGCAGTAATATCTTCTGTTTTAATGTTCTATATATAAAACTTCTCCTGGTGTCTAGTGGCACCCCACCCTCTGATTCTCATTCCCGTATGTTTACATTGCTTTCCAGGTGTCTAGTGGCACTCCCCACCCCTCTAATTGCCATTGCAATCTTTCTTTCATTTTCCCTGGTATCTAGTGGCACGCCCCTCTGATCACCATCCACATATTGCAGTACTCTGTAATAAAGAGAACTTTCCCTCACTGTCTTCTTTTTTGGACACCTGTAAAAAACAGACATCAGTCCCTTGACGATCTGACCCTCTCTTTCCAACCTACCTCTGATCACCCATCACCTCACACACACCCACACCCTCACATCCCATACACACCCTTGCTCACCAGAACAGGTCCCAGGGTAAAGATCCACTCTCCCATCCAAGACACGTCTTGCTGCTGGAACTGTTGAAGGCAATGTGAGAATCTCGTCTAATGACTTTACCCATGTGCTGCACTTTGTATCAAATTGTGATATGTTAATGATCAACTTACTCAGTTACCTGCTGTCTTTCTGCACTTTCTGAATACAGAGCACCTATATAGTATTTGAGAATATTCTGAAATTTTCTGCTTTAAAATCTGCACCTGTTCTGTTTTGAAAGGAGATAAGAAATGGACTTCTATGTTACTTTATTAAACTTAAAAATATTTTATTTTTTATCTTGTGGCTGTGCACTTTTTCTTTATCCTAAATAGTGTAATGTGATGTGTTACTATAAATGTCTTTGTTTTCAATAGTGCTCAGTTCTGAATAACTTTAGACTGATTATTTTACACTTGCCATTGCAGTGATATCTTCTGTTTTAAACTTATATATCTAAAACTTTCCCTGGTGTCTAGTGGCACCCCACCCTCCAAATTCCATTCCCGTATGTGTTTACTATTTCCATGGTATCTAGTGGTAAATAAGGGTAATACTTTTACTATTTCAAAAAGTAAAACATTCTTTAAAAAAAAAACTGTGTTCATGCAACATTTAGGATTCAAGCTAAAGTGATAAAAGTAGGGAAATGTGGTTTTAGGGTTTCCAACCCTAAAACCCCACCCCTAAAGCAAATCAGGGGTGCAGTCATCCTTGGGGTTGTCAACCCTAAAGTTCAACCATTCTGTACACTCCAGAAACATATATATGTCTAATGGGGTGAGCTTTAGGGTTGACATCCCCAAGGAAGATTGCACCCCTGATTTGTTTAAGGGGTGGTGTGGGGTTTTCCTTTCTTTTCCCTAATTTTTTTTACTTTAGCCTGACCCCTAAATGTTGTATAAGGTTGAGCTATTGTCCCTGTTATAAAAACCATCATGTATTTCCCCGTATATAATGGTAATTAACTAACATCATGTAATTACAACATCCTATTAAATTAATATCAGCACTCTATTAACACTCTATTACTATTACAAATGTGGAGAAAAATATGCATGTTATTGTAGAACTCTTAACATGTGTAACAACCACCTGAATAACACATGTAACAAACAACCTACTAACCACCCACATTACAGCCCTTATAGTCTGTCCAGCTACATCCCCTGCAAAATCAATATATACCACTTTTACTGTCCATCCATATCACTTGCCAAGCTAACAACCACACATAGAAATTAAAGTTAAACTGTATAAAGCAAAAGCCTCCTGAAACACTTTCCAAACATTTCACATGCTGCACTCCATTTTCCTAAATGTCTAAAACAGGTCTACTGAAACACTCACCAAACATTTCACATGCTGTGCTCCATTTTCCTAAATGTGTAAAACAGACCTACTGAAACACTCACCAAACATAGAAACATAGAATTTGATGGCAAATAAGGACCGCTTGGCCCATCTAGTCTGCCCATTTCCTTACCTGATGAATAAGCTGCAGATCCCAGTTAACCAAGAGTCTACTTCCTCATACCACCCACTAGAATTGACTTATGTCTGTACCATGCATTCCTGAATTCCCCCATTGTTCTTGACTCCATGACCTCCTCAGGAAGGCTGTTCCATGCATCCACAACCCTCTCCATGAAAAAATACTTCCTTACATTACCTCTGAGCAGTCCCCACTCTATTTTCAAATCGTGCCCCCTTGTTCTAGCACAAACATTTCACATGCTGTGCTCCATTTTCCTAACTGTGCAAAACAAACCTACTAAAACACTCACCAAACATTTCACATGCTGTGCTCCATGTTCCTAACTGTGTAACACAGATCTACTGAAACACACTGACCAGAACTAGTGGTGGCTCTCTTCACTTGAAGCTCATAGCCCTCACCTTTGATGCTGTATTGACCCCTCAAACCAAGATTATCAACTGTTCCCTCATGCTTTTCTAGTTCGCTCTCAAGTGGAAGTCTGCCCTGGTGACCACAATCCACAAGAATGGTGACAGAGGACATCACAGAAACTACAGGCCTATCTCCATCCTCCCTCCCTTAGCCAAAGCATTAGTGAAAATTGTTGCAGATCAACTGGTAGATTATTTGGAAAGATACAACCTGCAATGCCCACAGCAGCATGGCTTTCAGAAAGGTCACAGTACCACCACCGCACTCATTGAATTTATGGGATAAATTCATCAGGCACTTGATCAAGGTCAACCTGTTGGCACCACCTTCATCAACCTGTCAAAGGCTTATAATACGATCAACTATCCACCATTAATCAAGCAGCTTGCTGATCTAGGGCTGTCCTTTGATACCCTATGCAAGCAATAATACCCGACAGGGTGGGCGGTATTGGGCAATACCGGACCACCCAGGGGTGTAATGAGGCCCGACGCCGCAGGCGGAGGGCCTTATAGCCCCTGGAAGGTCTGGTATTGCCCATACCGCCAACCCTGGAGGGTATTATTGCGCTTAGAAAATGGGCAACTGTATTGCATGTGTTTTTTAAAAAATAATTTTTTATCTTTGAATGTTATGACTCTGAGCTATTTGATGTATTTTGTCATAAAATAGTTCCTCCACCTAGTCCTATCAGTGTTCCTGTAATTTTCAGTTTGGAGCAGGTTGCCATGGTCCCCCCCCCATCTCACCCCACACACACACACACACAGAGGGCTTAACATTGCTTTTGTTTAACCTTTTTTGATTTATTAATTATTTTATTCAGTGGGGGGGTTTGTTTGTTAGTTTTCTGTTTTTGCCATTGGTTATACTAAGATTTTTATCGCGATTGCCTGGAACTGAAAAGCAGCTGCCACCTTGTTTCATGCATAGCAGGAAACGCATGAGTGTGTTATGCTAAATTTACAAACATCAGATACAAAATTTTGAGTGTTATTGGGAGCAGCACTGGCATATACAGTATGTCACGTGGGTAAACTGCTAATAAAAATGAAGCAAAATGTATTTCTTTGGATCGCACCTCTCTCCAATTTACAAAGCGCGGTACTTGTATGCAGTTGGACTTTACAGTTAGTGAGGAGAGCTGCAGCTTCAAAATGAATGAATCAAAAATTAGGCGAAGAACAGAGGTTAGTTGGTGGATATGATGTGGAGCAGATGGAACATATTAGAATGAGGAGAGAAATGCGTGGGCGGGCAGGCTGCCACGATATGGAAAAGGTGAACATATTGGAAACTGGGCAATGAGTGGAGGTGGCGGGTGGCCACACTCTGCATCAGGTGAAATATATTGAAAATGAGGAGTAGAGATGGTGGATGAGCTGCTATGATGTGGAGAAGGTGAATGGAAAGCCAGTGAGGAGCCTAGGAGGTGGCGGTGGTGATGATGTAGCTAACACGAGTAAGGAAAGGGAACATTGTTTATCCGAGTAGGGATGGAAGATCTGTATATTTTGTAGTAGGAGGTGGAAGGAAGATGAAAACTTAAGCCAGCACAAAGCAGGTTATTTGTGAATATTTGGTGGTGTTTTTTGTGAAAATTGATGGAGGATTGCTGACGGGACGGGTACAGACCGAGGTGGGGAGGGCTGCCAACAAGTATAATAGGCGGTTTAGTGCCGCTTTCAAATGAACTACTGTAGGTTTTTTTGTTTTGTTTTGTTTCTTTTTTATGGTAAAATTGTGGTCATGGTTATACCCCACATCTGTACTAGGACTGACTCGCTATGGGAAATATCTCTCGCTAAGCCAGACAAAAAAAATGGCGGCGATTTGAAATTCAAATTAAGTTGGTACAGCCAATTAGGAAACAGAGTGGGCACTAGGATACTTAGTGGGTGAAGGGGCACTGTAGACTGGTACTTTTAATTTCCTGGGCATCTATTGAAAGGTAATGTACCCCCCCTGGCAAGGGTACTAGCCAATCAGATGCCAGGAAATAAAAAAGCCCATTTTCTAAGGTGGTTTAATAGCTATCTCTCCAACCGCACTCAACAGGTTAAGATTGGTAATGTCCTGTCCTCCAAATAGCCTGTTCAGTCAGGTGTCCCCCAAGAATCAATTTTGGGGCCCCTGCTATTCAGCATCTTTCTGAACAAACTCCCTGCCTCCTGTTATGAACATATCCTCCTGTATGCTGATGATGTGGCAATTTTCTCGAAGAACTCGGATCTCTCTCTCTTGGAGGGCCACCTTCAGGAAACTTTCATGGATGTAGAGGCATGGTTTATCATGCAGAAACTATTGCTCAACTACAAGAAAATGAAGATTATGCTTTTCCATAGCACACATAATAAACATAAAAGTAAACAGCTGACAGTCAAAAATAGCACCGGTGTCGCCTTAGACCAGACACATTCTGTCAAGTACCTTGGAGTGACCCTAGGCAGTACTCTAGCTTTCTCCAGTCATATTGATATGGTTGCCAAATCTGTGAATAGCTGCATCGGCCTTCTGTATAGTCATATGCACTGCCTGACCCCCAAAGCACTTAAGCTTGCAATACAAAGTGTGATTGTATTAGTCATTGACTACCGGCTTGCTATCTATGGAGCTGCCTCTGTGTCTGCCTTACGGTATGTTGCCATTGCTCTGAAAAAGTCCTGTAGATTACTGACTGGTGCTGTCCCCCACCTCCACGCACACCTAGGACCTCTATAAGCAGGCTAACTGGCTTCATCATCTGGGAAGAATCACTTATCAAACCTGCCTGGTAGTAAAGAAGGCATACCTCGGTCTTATGCCCCCTAGGGTACAGAATCTCCTTAGACCAGCCAACAGCACTCACCACACCAGAAGCTCTGATAACCCCACTCTAATTGTCCCCAACTGTTACACCTCTCAGGGCCAGTGGTCATTTGCAGGCAGAGCCATAAGTTATTCAACTCACGGGGCAGTGAAGTCACCAATTCAGCCACTCTAGGCCTCTTCAAACGTAATCTTCATCATAACCTTGTGACTTTGGCCTCATGTGACTGCTTCACTTAATTAGCCCAGGCTGACACCCCTGTCTCCCTTCATCTCCATTTTTTCTGTTTCTATGTCTCTGTCCACCTCCCATAATCTCCCTACACCTTTTTTCTCTTTCTCTTTTTTCACCTTCCCCTTCCCCTTTCCCTTTCCCCTCAATTGCTCTATCCCTCCACTAGCTCTCCAAATCTTCTGTCCCCCCTTCCTACTGCCCTGCCCACTAGCCCAAGTCCTGAATGTCTTTTGACCTTCCATCCCCCTATACCCTAAACTACCTCCCTACACTTATGCACCCCCTCTGTCATATGCCTATATCAGTTTGTATCTTCAATCCCTGCTACTTAACTCTTCTACTCCAATGACAAGGCTTAATTTTGTTACATTATAATTCTCTGTATAATTATGTCCATGTATGCCACTATTTGTAAAGATATTCCCTGTTTTTTCATTGTGTAACCCCTAGGGGGTGCTATCCCAAGGGCTACTACCCCTGCCTGCTCTGTCGTCAACAGGTTGAGGGGCCTGGATCCAATGGCGGGTGCCTCCACCCAGAGGTCGGGGTGTGTATAGTCTGAAATGACTTGGTTACAGCCCTCTGGGTCACTGCAACCTCCCCTTACTTCCCCTAATGGCCCCCACAAGTCAGTCACAGTACTCTTGCCATATACACCTATTCCCAGACTTGGTTCAATCAGCTGGCTCTGGGGACCCTCTGTAAAGTAGGATACAGTTAGACAATAACCATCTGTACAGTAATTCAACATAGACATACAGGTCAGTCAGTATACCTTTACAAAACAACCAATCTGATTTATTTAGCGGGAAATAACAAGGACTGGCGGGAATCAGGTTAATTAGCTTACCACTATAATGAATATATAAATATATCTATCTAGGGCACTGTGCATAGGCCAACCCTATAAGTCACTGTCTCTGGTTACCCAGGCCATAGAATGCTAGCCTCTCGATGCAGCTGGTTGGGGCCCTGATGCAGAAAACAAGTACTTGATTCCTAATAGGATTAAGTAGAGCCAGTAGGCTCAGTTCGTATAGCCAAACAAGCAGCCAAACAAATCTTGCCCTCACTATGAACATCTGACAGGGAGCTACCCTGATTTAGTACTCACAACTCCAGCCAAAAGAGCACTCTCACACCACTTGCAGGACTGAGCCTGGAATTTAGACACTTCTCCACACATTTATATGAAGAGCAGAGGGGTACCATACCAGGCAGTTGCCGTATAATCCCGATCGCTTTCACTACAGAACACTGGGCCCAACGATGCAGCTTCACTTGTCCTGACAGACCGAGCACGATTGAATCAGATTCTCCAGTCCTCTACAGGGTGAGCCTGGTAGGTAGTTCCACTTTTGCACAGCCTCCTCTGACCACTGCCTAGTGGATTTAGTCTGACACTTGCCAGCGTTCAAGTCGCTGAAATCTGGCCTTCCACACGCGCTTCCCGCGCGAAAGCTCAACAGCACAGGAGCCAAGAGCTCCTTCCTCGCTCACAGCCACATCGACTCTGCCCCTAGGCAGTTTGAGCAGGGAATCTCAGTTCGGGCACCACCCAATCCCATTGGTGGACTGCAGATGCCAGTCACCTAATTTGGCCCTCATTGGTGCAAAAAGATGCCACAGTCCAGAACTTCATTTCCCAGAATTACTAGCTGTATCCCCTATGGCCAGCCGGCTCCAGAGAGAGTCCTGATTCTGTTTGGCTCAAGTGGTCTCCATTTTAGTGCATCCTCTTTCCCAATTGGCCCATCTCAAAAGTCCAGGTCCAAAATGGAAGGGCCAAATGCACAGAGTCCCAGCTGCTATGAAGGCAGGTTAGATAAACTGCAATTTCACTAATACTTTAAATGATTACAGCCAAACAGTTACATCTACCAGATGGGCTCCCTTTGCGCTTTCTGTGACTACAAAATGGAGTGATTACACTGCAGCTCAGGTGGGATTCGAGCAGGAAAACCCTAGTTCCCCCTATACAAACCACTGAAGCCTGCGAGCAGGCAGCTCTAAAAGAGACAGTACTGGAGGCTTTAGAAGCACTCACATTGCCTGCATTTTGGTGGCATTGTGCTGAACACCAGTTAGGCAAGGAGCACTTAAGCAGCTCCGGGAAGGCTTTTAGGAACCCTCATTTGTAGATGGTTACACCGTATCTAACCTAGCTACTATGTCTAGCCATACTGTTTCTTGTGTTAAGCAACCCTGGGCTGTGTAAACCAATTCCAATGTTTTTTTATTGTCTTTTTTACAAACTTTTGACATGGAACCTTTGTAAAAGAGCCTGTGGCTCAAAGGTGTTAATTCTGAATTCTCAATAAATACATAATAAATAAATAAACATATCACATGCTGTGTTCTGTTTTCAGAACTGTGTAAAACAAACCTACTGAAACACTCAGCAAATATTTCACATGCTGTGCTCCATTTTCCTAACTGTAATACAGATCTAAAACATCCCAGGGCCTAACTCCCCCAAGTGTCCAAAACCTTCTATGTCACATGACCAACCCTCATTTAACCAGACGTACTGACAGACAGCTGCTCAAGGTCCCCTTCTGCCGTTCCTCACAGGAGCAAAAGTCATTTGCATATCATGCCCCCCTCTGACTCAACTCTGTTCATGACATCTTGTCTGAATCAAAGTTAGGACCCTTCAAGTGCAAGTTATATGAACACCTCTTTGCATTCTATGGCTGTGACTGCCCCACCTAAAAGGTGCATGAAGTTCTGCCCTAAAGTCCCAATGTCACACCTGGATTCTATGTCTGTTGCCGCACTTAGCAGTTAGCCTGCCTGCCCTGATCTCTTTCTCCTAAACCCGCCAACTTACCCACCCCTTCTTACCCATCACCTCCTTCCCCTAATTCTCTAATTTACCCTCACCCTCTTACCTCACTCGGCCCTTTCCTACCATCTCCTCATTCCCCGCCTCATCTCTGTTTTTTTTTTGCATCTAGACAAGGTCCATTGGGCTGATTCCCTCTGTCTTGTTAATCCAACTTCACTAATGTGATTTAGCTTAGAAACTGTGACTGTTTGACCTTGATAACTATCAGAGAATGCTGCATAAAACCTTGTTCCATATCTAACTTAATACTCATTGTACCACTATCATCATCATCTCTGTTGCTTTCATCTATTCTTAATTGTATGTATTGTTCTTACAATGATGTGGAACCTTTGTGAAAGAGCTCTTAGCTCAAAAGTATTTGTAATCCAAGATCGTGATAAATAAATAAGTAAATAAATACATATCAATTCACCAAGTGAGATGCCAGGTGTCTTTAACACATACTTCTGTTCAGTCTTCTCCACAATGGTAATGAAAGTATATGCATCACAGGACAAGTGAGATGCCAGGTGTCTTTAACACATACTTCTGTTCAGTCTTCTCCACAATGGTAATGAAAGTATATGCATCACAGGACAAGCCACATACAATTCCAATAGAAGCCCTTATAATTACTCGGCAAAAGGTTGGAGAGAAAATCAAAAAACTGAAAAAATCAATGTTCCCCAGGTCCTAACAAAATAACAAGCAAAATCATGAGTAAAGCTATAACTCAGTCCTTTCGACTACTATTTAAAAAATCACTACTGGAAGGAGTGCTACAGGAAGACTGGAAAGTAGCACATGTTGTTCTGATTTTCAAAAAAAGAACTAGATCAAATATGATAAATTATAGACCCATCAGCCTCACCTCTATACCCAGTAAAATCTTGGAAGTATTATTAAAGATGAAATTCTATCTTATAGGAATAATACCCTGCACACTGATGTCCACCAGCATGGATTCTACCAGAGCAGAGCTTTAGAGCTTGTCTAACCAATCTCCTTTGTATCTATGAAATCACAAGAACAGAACTGGATAAAAGCAATACTGTGGGTGAAATTTTCTTGGACTTCAGGAAAGCTTTTGAACAGGTCCCTCACTGGGCAGTAACTGAGAAATGAAATGCATTTGGACTACAGTTGACAATGTCCAGTAGGGTTCTACAGGGTTTTGTACTGGGCCCGGTGTTATTCAATATATTTATATTAGGTCTTGATAATATCCTGAACTGGTGTGAAAAATATGTGGATGACACCAAAGTCGGTGATGTAAGTGCAGTTACAGTATGAACTGGACAGAAAGAATTAAGTTTCTGATTGACTGAAAGTTCCACATAGCCATGACTAAATCCCACTACATAGTCACAGAAAAAAAGAGCCCATCATCAGCATTTTTACTGATGTCCCCATTACTCTACCTCTGTTCTTTTTGTTTTTTGTAAAATACCACAGCTACTAACACACCACAAACTGCCTTACATTCCTATCAATGGCACACAAAAACATGGCTCAAATACTTGATTTTTTTGTATCAATACAGCATTCATTCATTCATTAATACTGCTAAACATTAATCCCTAAGCCCCGCTCAAAGAAATATAGCAAATGCACACTGACCACGTGGAGAAACCACCGCTCTAAGACCACACTACAGTAGGTAGTCTACCACAGATTCCTAGCTGAATTGTACTCGTGCTGGCAACAAGACATCTTGAAAGCTACTGTCATGCCAGATCAGTTCCCCCTGCCATTAAGCAAAGTTGGTGGCACCGACTTACCAGAACTTGATGCTGTGATGCAAAACTCTTTATTATTATTTTTTTACTGTTTTAATAATATACATTTGGATCCAGTTCATAGTAGAAATATTACACTCCAGGGTGTGGTATATCATGGGATATCATCACTTCTCGACTGCAATGGACACTTGGCATGCAGCTTCTTTGCCTCACAATGCACCCAAGGCGTGATGATATCCCATGATATAACACACCCTGTTGTGTATTATTGCTTAAATCTTAGTCAAATTTCCATAGTTTAGTCTGACTGAGATAGAATAGGAGCATGGGCCGATAAGTGGGGTATGAGTTATAATTTTGACAAATGTGCAGTCATGCATATTGGCAATAATAACATCTATCATAAATATTTACTTTGGGGTAACTTTTTGAAAACTTTCAAAAGTGAAAGATCTGGGTATAATAACGAACAACAAATCTGACTCCAATAATCAATATATTGAGGTTACAGCTAGAGCAAATAGTTTTTTTGTGGAATACCAAAAAAAAAAAAAAAAAAAATCAGAGTAGAAGCCCCACTGTGTCAACTCCACTAAACAGAGCCAATGTTCGTCCCCTACTCAATTATGGTTCTTAGGTTTGGGTACCGTACAGGCATGATGACATAACAAATGGTAAAAATCTAGAGAAGGGCAAGAAAAATAGTAAAAATAATAAAGGATTTGCCTTACCAGGGAAGGTTTTTAAAAATAAATTTAATATCATAACAAAGGAGACATGTAAGTGGGGATTTATTGATATGGTCATAATCTCCTTCTTATGTCTCGGCTGTGAAAGGGAGTTATATATCGTGGGGGGATAGTTTGCTGTACCGTCTGTTTTCCTTGTTTTTTTTATGTATTTGTGGATAAATGGAAATTCAATAAAGTATACTAATTTAAAAAAAAGAGGGGATTTTTTATTCCTAGACAACATTGTAAATGACCTTGGTTCTGATTTGCAGTCTGGTGTGACAAATACAAGGGACATGTGTCAAAGGTGTTTGGCCATATCCCCTTTCCTGGGATTTCGGAAGCCCCACCATGGATGCAGGAGGGGCTGCCACTTAAACCAGCCTGGAAGTGGTCTAAGTGACTTGCATCAGGCAGAACCCTGGAGCAATCATCCTGTGGGAGATCATGAGGGACATGGGAGCCACTAGTGCCAGGAGGGGGATGGTTGCTGTGGCCCCATAAGGCCATGGCACAGGTCGTCAGTCCCCCATAGGGCACTGTCGCAGTACTGCTGGGGCAACCCCCATGCCACCAGGGTAGAATACTTGCTGTGGAAATCTCAAGCCAACCCCCCACTGATCCCAAAACAATGCACAATGGGGTGGTGGTGTAGTGTCCCCCCAAGTTACATGAAGCCCCAATCCATGATCCTGAGAGGAAAACAACTACCCGGTCCCTGTCTGTGTACCCCTGCCCAGGTCCCCCATGCCCATAACATGCCCAGAAACACCTGTGATGGTAGTACCTAGTGGTCTAATGGCCCCCCACCTGCCCCACCCCAACAGGCAGTGGTCACTCACCTCACTTCCCCCTCTCTGAGCCGCTTCTGTGACTGGTATGTCCCTCCACACACCACCATGGCCAGAACTAGAATGTGTACTGCACCTGCTTTATGCTATATAGTATTCGGTGTACAACAGATACAGTACGCATTCTGTGACTGGCTGTGGTGGTGTGTGGAGGGCTGTGTCAGTCAGACATGCGGCTCAGGGAAGAGGGAGCAGGGTGATTAACCACTGCCTGTCAGGGTAGGGAGGGTGTGGGGTCCACTAGACCACCAGCAGCTGTTACGGCTCTGTGTACTGTTCCATTCAGAGATGGGGTGGGCAGGGGGTGAATGGGGCAATCACAAATATTTCACAAGGGGAGATTGGGGATCATTGGGTGGGGCAGGCAACTATACCACCAACAAGCTGTGTTAACATTGGGGATGGAGAGCACTAGACCACCACCCCACTATGCATTTAGTGGGGTATGGCATGGGGGTTATCTCTACATGCTGGTGGTATATGGGCATGGGGCACTGCTGTCAACTGACAACCTGCCCCTTTTGTGCCCAGGTTTGGGTTTGGTGCTCTATGGGGCACCTGGGCTGCCCCCTGTGCACTGGTCCAGGACAGCGTCCTGGACTTGCACCATAGCCTCTGATTGCACCACTCTTTCAGGCAGAGGGATACATGTTGTGGCTATTCTGGAAGGTTTGCTACAAGTGACAAGCTTTCCAAAACAGCACTTTTTGCGTTTACTGCAATTGCATCAGATGCAGCCCCCTATTTGCCTTAAGTTGTCTCTGATGCAGGTAGCTTTGAAAATCAGGCCCCTTGAGTTAATTTAAGGACTGGATTTCAACTTCAAAGCAGATAGCATGTGCACTAGAGGACAACCACTGCAGATCCAAATAAAATCATTTATGTGTGGAAAAGAAGGTATTTTTTCACACAGAGTGTACTAGGGATATAGAATGGCCTACCACTTAATTTAATTATAAGTAAAAATAAAATCAACTTTAAGAATAATCGTTATAATACTTGACCTCTGCATCATTATTTTTACTTATAATTAAATTAAGCAGTAAGACATTCCACACCATTATTTGACTATTACTGTGAAAATAGTGGGCAAGCAGTTTTCATGGGCAAGCCAGTCATTTTCTTCTCCAAACACAGTAGTATGAACCATAGTATATATATTTTTTTATATAATATTTTTCTTTTAACAGAAGAGGAATGAAATGAGTTGGTGTTTTGGATCTGGGAATGGGAATGGGACAGATAGTGGTGTTAGTACTGCTGATGGGAACTGGATGCTGTCTAATTCCCCCCTCCCCATGCAGTATGTCTGCAGTAGGAAGTGCCAGTGGCAGCAGGAACACTGGCAGCAGCAAGGGGCAGCCATGAGGCAGGAGCAGGAGTGAGTGCTGGAAGAAGAAACACCCCCCATTATAACAGGTCAAGTCAGCAGTACCCCAATCACAGCTGGTTGCACCAGCGGCCCTCGTCACAACAGGTTAACCAGTGACCCTCCTTTGGCTCCTCCCCTAGGCAGTAGCAGAGGATGTTGCTTTTCTGGTCATTTTTCATGTTGACCCAACTGGCCAGAGTGTAGTCATCTGCACAATGTGCAATAGCATTGTGAGACATGTGAAAACGGACACCCATCTGGGAACAGGTGGGCAACGTACCCACCTAAAACTAAAGCATAGGGAAGAATGAGAAGCCCATCATAGTGAGGGGGTGCCATTCCTTTCACTACCATTGATGTACCCACAGGTGTGAAAAGGGTTGAAATGCAAATGACTATCTGTGCATTTGGGAGGGGGTGACAGCTGGGAGATGTAGTAGGACTCATTGTCAGGGGGTGCCTGAAGGACCAGGTACAGTTGGGGTCAGTCTTACATAACTTTAACTATGGTGCTACTCAGGAGGGAATACAGAAGCTGGCCCATCAACTTGTAGACTCCACAAAAAGAAACTGTTCTGGGATGTGGTGATCATGATATACTTAAAGATGCCAATACCCCAAAAATTGGTCACTCACCACCTCATTTAAACAAAGCACCATTCTGATACCATTATATTAGCAAAAATTGCATACTTTATAATGTGCCATAAAAAATAGCAACAAGGTATTTCAAATCAGACAGTTGACCACATGCAATACAATGGGTGTAATTCATATGGCAACTTGTAGTGCTTTATACATTGGGAAGTGTAATAGGAGTTTTAAAACATGAGTTGGGGAACACTGTAGAGCCACTGCAGGGGGTAATTTGAAGTATGCTACAGCTTTACATATTAAGGAGGTATTTGAAACCAAAAACCATGAATTTAAATTTAGAGCTGTAAATAGGGTTAGCTGAAATCCTAGGGGAAGAGATTTTAATAATTTAATTGTGAAAAGGAAGGTATTTTGGAATTTTAGCTTGCAGGCAGCTACATTTAGGGACTTAATGTGTCTTTTGTTTTTATACCCATCATAAGAAACACTGATGTGATTAAAGGAGGATATATTCAGTGTAGAATGAGCTATAATTGTGCATAATGAAGTTTCTGCACCTATAATACTCTATGTATAGCTTTATGTATCTTTTAAATATGAATATATAATAAATTAATTTGTCTATTTGTCATGGGATTCTAAAGTGAATATAATATGCATGAGACAGGTTAAGAAAGGGAAAACAGTATGAAAAATATAATTTATTAGCAAGGGACTTTAAGTGGTTAAGAAAGGGGTACATTGCCATGGTTACAATTACAAAAATTAAAAAGGTTATAAGATTAGCTGTGATGATTTCCAGTACACAGAAGGATTGGGAGCAAAAAAAAAAAAAACAGCAAGACATGACTAACAGATAACAAGCATTTGTCAATGCCAAATGTTGTCTTGCTGGCATTGGCATTGGTAGTGCAGGAGTTAGAGAAATGCATAATAGGAATGGCAGTGAAGTATTGAACTGATGCCAACTCCTCCCCAACCCTGCAGAGGCTGACAGGCATTGGGGTGTGCCTTTGGTTTGTTGGCCATAACTCTCACGCCATTTCACCTCACCCTACCCTGCAGACACCGACAAGTGTCGCAGTGTGCCTTGGGGTCTTTGGGCCTTACGCTCACCCCATTCCATAATGAAATATGCTGAGATGGATGCAGTATAGGAGAATGGGATGAACTTTGGGGCCAGAAGAGTCCAAGGCATACCTCTACGCCTTTCATTGGCTGCAGGGTGGGGGTGGGAATGGGGTGGAATGGCATGAGCATTACAGCTGACAATCCCAAGTCACATCCCTGTTGCCTGTCAGTCTCTACAGGATGGAGCATTATGCTTGGAAACCCTAATACACTGAACTTTTGTCAGTATCTTCACTCCAAATTTTCAACATGGGCTTTTTGTAACCCATCTCATGAACAGTGGCACTATCCATTTGTTAGCCAAAAGGTGATTTGGCACAGCGACTGCACCATTTGGTGCTACAGGTGCAAAAACACATTTTGTCAGGATGTGAAAAATGACAGCTGTACTGTTCATAAGGAGGTGTAAAAAAAAATGGCAGTGTTGTAAATCTGGAGTGAAAATATAAAAAATAGGTGAAGTCATGAGCGTGCGTAGAAACTGGGCAGCACATGCCAGTAATGCAATTATTTTGAGGATTTTTTTTAACCAAATTTTCAACATAGGCATTTTGGGATCTCCACCTAATGAACAGTGGCACTGTGATTTTGTTAATCTGTCCCAAAAGTTGATTTCGCACAGCGACCATGCCATAGTGCGCCAGATGTGTGAAAACACATTTTGAAATTTAATAAGCTTTATTAAATGTTTGGATACAGAAACATACTTAACAAAGTACATGGAACGAAAGTGACAACTCGTGAAAACACATTTTGGGCGGGATGTGAAAAAAGTTATACTGTTCAAAAGGAGGTGTGAAAAAAATGGCAATGTTGAAAATCTGGAATGAAGATATTAAAAATTGTCAAAGTCACTAGCATGCATGGGAACTGCACAATGCATGCTCATAACACAGTCATTTTTTGGAATGTTTTCACCAAATTTGCTACATAAGCTTCTTGGGACCCCAACTCATGAACAGTGGCACTGTTGTTTCATAAATCGGTCCCAAATGGTTATTCAATGCAGTGACCGTGAAATCACCTTTCAGGATGGAATAACAAGATGATGGTGCATGAGTTTATGAGGTGGGGTCCCAAGAACCCCATGTTAAAAATTTTGAGCCAAAATTCAACAAAATGGCTGAGATATCCACTTAAGTTGAACCCCCCTCCCATTGATGCCATTATACAGCTTACCGGCATTTCTTCATTTTGCAGTTCGGCTTTGAAGAGTCCAGAATTGTTCCTGCTCCATTGAAGATCACAGCACCGGACCTCCAAAGGTAAATATGGGGTGAGGGGATTGTGGGGAGGTGGGATGCGCAGAGGGTGGGTGTGGGTTGGCAGAGGGGGGTGCCGCGCACGATGAGGGACCATTTTCTTTTTTTCAGGTAAAAAAAAAACAGACATCACTAGGTTTGTTAGGCACACCGAGGTGGGCTCCCAGTGTGCCACACAATGGGGAGGGGAACATGCCGACATGGCTGGCTTGGTGTGCATAGCGGCACACTGGGGTGGGCTCCAGTGTGCCACACAATGTGTGGGGGTGGGGGACATGCTGACAATGGGGGTGGGGAAACATGCCGACACGGTCAGTTTTCTGTGAGCGGCGGCACACTGGTGTGTGCTCCCAGTGTGTCACACAATGTGGGGGGGTGGAGGACATGCCGACACGGGGATTGCACCCCTGATGTTGGCTTTGTTTGGGGATTGTGTGGTGGTGGCAGGATCCACCGTCATATTTATAGAAATGTTTTACCAGGAAAGGCACGTACAGGAGGTGTGTCATCTCTGCCATTGTCTGACGAGCTTGTCTCTGATTGCAGCGGCACATTTCTTTCAAGTTGGTGACACTTAACATAATTCTTGCATCAGCGCTAGCATGCTGGCTAATTGGGGAATGAGGGATGCACCTAGTAAAGTGTGCCCTGCATTCACCAACACTGACACACCTCTCACTTTGCTATTACTACAGCAAGATGTTGCTTGCACGTACGTAAGACAACATAAAAATCATGCTACTTCTTGCAAGCATTCTTGCTATTAGTTCCAATCCTCCACATTATATAGGTACTCTGGAAAGGCAGACATGACTAGCTAGTCAGCCACACGCACACAGAAGAGGTGTTAGGGGTCACTGTGGGTCACTGTGGAGCATTTAAACTGATTGTTCACTGGCTTCCCCATTCTGAGTGAGGAGTTGCATAGGAGTTGCTGAGTTTCTGTGTCACTTTGCTGGAATTATGGCACTTCAATTTCAGACCAGACAAAAAGGTAGGCCTCTTGTATTGTATGCTGGCTACCTTTACATGAAGGATAAAGAAACAGCACAGAATGTCTAGTGGCGATGTGCTGATGCACACAGGTTTAGCTGTCTAGCTTGATTGCACACTGTTGCAGATCATGTGGCAGCAGAAATAAAAGAACACAATCATGTTGCAGATGTGGGAGAGGTTGGTGTATGGAGGGTCATGGCAGACTTCTGAGATCATGCTCACTCCAGTGCTGAGACCACATCCCAGGTTGTGGTGGAGTGCACTGCCTCTGCCCCAGATTCTTTAACTGGTCGACTGCCTGGAGTACGGCTGCTTAAGAGAATGATGCGGCATATTCAGCAGGTTGGGAGGGGGTGTCCTGTCACTCTGACTGCTGTGGAGGACTTACTGCTTCCAACAGAATTTACTGTCAGTAATTCTGGTGAATGCTTCCTTATATTTGACAGTGGTAAGGGGCCAAATCATATACTGATGTTTGCCACTAAAGGACATTTGCATTTTTATGTTTGCTTGCACGTATGTGCAAGAAACATAGTGCCACCATACGAGAATTCATAGGTGTGCCTCTCCCACTTCCAGTGCCTTGCTGCCTTTTGCAGGTGCACCCACACCCCACCAATGAATGTCAGAGCTGTCTATGACAGCCCTTCAGATGCAGTGGCATACAGTTAAAGGCAAAAAAATGCTGCAATCAGCAGTGGTAACGTGTAGGCAATTTGCATACTGTCACGTTGGCAGTATGCAAAGTGCCTACACATCGACACTGCACTGAATCAGCTGTCATAGACAGCTCCATCCCCCATAACAAGTAGCATGCTGGGAGCCCACCCCAGGGTGCTCATGCTCTCCTCCTCCACACACACTGTATGGCTGATGGGGATGTCCAGTCCCCCATCGGCTCCGCCTCCCCAACAGAGTTCCAGGTGCCATGCTGGGAGCCCACCCCAGCATGGCAACAGTTCCTTAAGGCCGACGGGGGTGCCCAGTCCCCATCAGCTCCACTGTATCCCCTCCAACAGACTTCCAGGTGCCACGCTGGGAGTCCACCCCAGCGTGGCAACAGTCTGTATGGCTGAAGGAGGTGCCCAATCCCCTGTCAGCTCAACTGCCCTCCCAAACAGCCTTCCAGCTGCCATACTGGGAGGCCACCCCAGCGAGGCAAAAGTCCCGTGTCATCTTTAAAAAAAAATGCCCTGTAAGACAAAACAGTCCCTCGCTGACTGTCTTGACCCCCACACCTGCACCCACCCTCTGTGCACCCTACCTCCCTACACCCCCACCTCACCCCATACTTACCCCCAGAGGCTGGCGCGACGATCTTCTGTGGACCGGGAACACAGTTGCACTCTTCAAAGCTGACCGCAAACAGAAGAAATGCCGGTAAGCTGTATAATGGAATAAATAGGGTTTTTTCAACTTTGATGCATATCTCAGGCATTTTTTTGGAATTTTGCCACCAAATTTTTAACATGAGGTTTTTGGGACCCCTCCTCATGAATTCTGGCACTGTCATGGTGTTAATCGGCCCTGAAAGGTGATTTCATGGTCACTGCACAGAACCATCTTTTGGGACTGATTTACAAAATGACAGTGTCACAGTTCATGAGGTAAGCCCCCAAAAACACTATGTTGAAAATTTGGTGAAAAAATTTCCAAAAATGACTGATTTACGAGCGTGCGTTGAGCAGTTCCTTCGCACGCTCGTAAATTTGTGAATTTTTAATATTTTCACTCCAGATTTTCAACATTGCCATTTTATCACACCTCTTTATGAGCAGTATAGTTGTCATTTTTCACATCTTGCCCAAAATGTGTTTCCGTGCATGTAGTGCACAATGGCACAGTCGGTGTATGAAATCAATGTTTGGGACAGATTAAGAAAATCACAGTGACACTGTTCATGAGCAGAGGTCTTAAAATGGCTATGTTAAAAATTTGGTGACAAAAGTCCATAAAATGACTGTGTTACAAGCGAGCATTGCGCAGTTTCCACATACCTCCATAAGTTCATGAATTTATAATATTTTCAGTCCAGATTTTCACCACTGGCATTTTTCCACACTTCCTTATGAACAGTATAGCTGTCATTTTTCACACCATGGCTGAAATGTGTTTTCATACTTCCAGTGCAGAAATGCGTGGTCGCTGTGGGAAATCACTGTTCAGGACAGATTAAGAAAATCACAGTGACACTGTTCATGAGTGGAGGTCCCAAAATGCCTGTGTTGACAATCTGCTGTAAAAAATCCCCAAACTAATTACATTATGGGTGTGCGTTGCGTAGTTTCTACGCACGCTCGTGACTTCTCCAGTTTTTTTAATATTTTCACTGCAGATTTTCAACATTGCCATTTTTTACACCTCCCCATGAACAGGACAGCTGCCATTTTTCACATCCTGTTCGAAATGTATTTTTGCACATGTGGTGCCAAATGGCGTAGTCGCTGTGCAAAATCAGCTTTCGGCTAACAAACTGATATTGCCACTGTTCATAAGGTAGGGGCCACAAAAAACCCATGTTGAAAATTTGGAATGAAAATACCAACAAACGCCTGAGGCATTAGGGTTTCCGACCATAACACCCAACCCTGTAGAGATTGACAGGCATCAGGGGTGTGACTTGGGATTGTCGCCTGTAATGCTCCTACCATTCCACCCCCACCCACACCCTGCAGCCAGTGAGAGGCACTGAGGTGTGCCTTGGACTCTTCGACCCCAAAGTTCACCCCATTCTCCTATACTGCACCCAACTCATTGTATTTCCTGATGGAATGGGGTGAACATAAAGGCCAAAGACCCCAAGGCACACCATGACACTTGTCAGTGTCTGCAGGGTAGGGTGTGGAGAAATGACATGGCCGTTATGCCTGACAACCCAAAGGCACACCCCAATGCATGTCAGTATCTGCAGGGTGGTGGTGGGGGGGGGTTGGCTTCAGTTCAATACTTCACTGCCATTCCTATTATGCAGCTCTGTAACTTCTACACCACTAATGCCAATGCCAGCAGGCAAACATTTGGCATTGACAAATGCTTGTTTACATGGCTGCAATGACTGGATGATGGACGGCAAATTTAAATCCTGCCCCATGCTATTTAACCAGTTATATACTGCCCATGGTTTGAGGTCTGGCACAGTTATTACAGCAGTGTATATCTTGACGTGCTCACGCAAGTCTGCTTCTTATGCACAAGTTTTCTCTCAGCTAAAAACACTCTGTCCTGGTCTGTGACCAGCCAATGCAATTATGGACTTTGAAAAGGCTGCATGGAAAGCATTTGTGTCTGTGTTTACAAGCGCACAGCTGAGAGATTGTTTTTTTCATTTTGCTCAGGCTGTATGGTGCATAATACAGAAATGCCCTGAGGTTCAAGAACATTACTACAGTGACCCTGACTTTGCCCTTAATTTGAGAATGTTTCTGTCATTGGCATTTGTTTTCCTAAATGATGTTATCAGCACATTTGACAAGACAAGAGAATGGGACTTCTTTGTTAGACATGAAGAGTTATTAAAGGCAAATACGCATGGCACCAGAAATGCAGTGAAAAAATGTTTAGCTGATTACAATAAATACCTGTCTATGTTGTACAGGACACAAAGTGCAAAACAAGATTCCCAGATGGTGTAGGATTATTTTGAGGATACTTGGATTGGGAGGTCAAGAGGTCATTCAGGACATCGAAGAGCATCATTTCCAGTGGCGCAGTGGAATTGCTATGAGGCTAGTTGCAGGGGATTGGCACACACTAACAATGCTGCAGAGGGATAGCACAGGGGGCTTTAACTGCTGCCTTGGTGCTTGCCATCCAAGCATTTGGAAGTTAATTGAATGCTTACAGAATGAGCAACAAATGTCAGAGCTAAAGTTGGAGCAGCTTGTGTCTGGTGCAGGGAATGGTGGCGTGAAGTGCAAATACAAAGACCTCAATGAGAGGGTGGTCTCAATTGTGCCTGTGTATGAGACCAGAACCTGGTAAGAGTACCTAAGAGGTCTTGCCTATAATTTCCAATTTCAAGTGTAAATTGAACCTGAAATACAGCACCTGGATGATCTGATTTGCCTTTCATTGTATTTGACTTTCCCATTTTTATTTGCATTTAAAATACTGACCCACAGTGGCATGAATAAATACATTTTGATTTCTGGCTTTGGCCAGTTTGTTTTTTCAATTACTGAAAGTCGCTATTTTGACGCCTTATACTCGGGAAAAGTACTGGCTTTGGCTGAATACTTGCAGCTGACACTGAAACATCAGTGATAAATGTGCAGGTCTGTTTTCTAGGTAGGAAACCAGATAGGTAGGTTGGTTGCTAGGTACAGGTTTATTGCAAGGTAATGGCTTAGTGAGACGTAATGAGGCAGAAGTTGATTGCTGGCTGGAAGAGAGATTGAGAGTTATGGTGACAGGAATTTAAAGCATAAATAAGCTAATGTGAGAAGGTAAGGAGGTGGTTGTAGTGTCTACTGAAACTGCAGCAGTGAACGGGTAGTGAACAGGTGGGTGCAAGCTAACAGTGGAGGAGTAATAGCTGCAGCTGTTGTTGTTCAGCGTTCTGTTTCTTGATCACAATTTCAAGTATCACTGTTTCTGTATAGCCAGAATTGCTAATATGACCCCTAGCTGTTATTTGGCAGCTGCCAATTATGTTTTCGCTATAACTGATACGCAATTTTGTATTCATGATTGTTGACTCACGAATTTCACTGGGGAACCTTTTAGGTTTGTCTGGGTCTGTAAATGAGGGTAGAATATGCTACAGAATGATAACATTGTAAGTTTGTCTTTTATATGGTTTTAATTTGTTTTTTACATCGCTTGAACTAATTTGTACCTGGGCCAGTTAGCCAACATGTGTATTGTATTTGAGTTAAGATGCCTATTTGTGATGTCATATTATTTGTGGTATTTAGGAACAAAGAACACATGCAGTTATGCCTTTGATAAAAGAACGTTAGTCTGAAACATGTTTAGTAGTTATCCAGGGTATTTTACAGCACATAATAAAGTACAAACATTTTGCTAATATTATGGTATCAATGTAGTGCTTCTTTTAAATGGGATGGAAAGTACCCAATTGTTTTTGGTATTCCCATTGAGTTGTGTACATGGAGGACAAATGGAGCAAGTGCTGGCCAACCAATGTAGGATCCTGGTTGGACTGGCCACACTCTGTGGTGTGGCCTCTGTCCCAGATGCTGTCAACCATTTCTACTGCTGCCCTTTTGCCAAGATTTTCCTCCTCCTTCCATATCTCAGCCAGCTTTATTCCTCATCTGCTGCTTGAATTCTGCCATTCTGCCTTGTCTCCAGCTGCATAAGATATATAATTAAAAAACTTTAAACAGCTGAATCACCTAAGAATAAATACATCTCAGTTCTCCTCCAGTTTCCTAAATTTTCCTTATGTCTACTCAGTTTCATTCCCTGCCTTAGCAGTCTCAAAAGTGCTTTGGTATACAATATGTAAAGCACAACATAATTCTCAAGCCTCCTTTCTCATTGCTACACAGTCCCACTCCCTGCACTAGTAGTCTCACACAACTGGTTGTGTTGTAAATAGAGAATAATGGATAGGTAAGTGTGTATTATGGATTTTTTTCACACACCCGAGGTGTGTGATGACCCATAAACCTCAAGAGCAAAGCTTGAGAGGTTTATGTGGTCATCATACAACAAGGGTGTGTGAAAAAAATTCATAACATCAGACTTACCTAGCCTTTATTTTTTATAATTGCTGGTGTGCAGGGACCCTGGTTTTCCATTTTTACCAGTAACACCGGTAACAATCACGGAATCCTGCTTGGTTTGCAGATTTTGAATTCTTGTACCGGTGCCTCACGGAAATTGCATGTCACTGCACAGAATCTCTAAGATTTCAGCATTTTTTTAATTTTTTTGTATTTTCTCTTTCTATGTCCACTTCTCACAGCATCAGTCTCCACTTTTCAGGCTGGGTGTCCCTTAGCTTCACCCTCAGGTAATGCTCAGGAGCTCCTGTGGTCCTGCCCCTATCCTGCCTGGGTTGTACCCCCACCAGGTGGAAAGGTAGGGGACCCCAGGACCCATCCACACTCCCTTAGTGTGTGTCAGGCAGCTCAGTGGGTTCCTCATGGAGCCTGGTTATGAAGTCTGGGGCACCTAGGTCCCTTCTGCCAGTGTCCAATGTGGGGTGATTGTTCCTGGTTTTCTGGTCTCTGTCCCTGAGGGCACTGGCACTGGAGGAGATCCAAGGTGGTAGGTCACAAAGAGACATGCCACTTCTCCAGATCCTGGCTATGGTCCTCCCTCCTGATCACTCTGTAGCACCATTGCATCACCACCCGTGGTCACACAGGTGGTGGTAAAGCAGTAGGACCTGCAGCCCACCCTCCCTGGAGGAGGACAGCAGTCCCCCAGGTGCTCGATCCTGCTCCTCTGGCCAGACCTCCAGCAAACCAAGTTCGCTTCTGACCCTGGGCCGCTGGCATTGCAAGCAACAGTACAACCGCAGCACCAGCAGGCCGACCCAGATTTCAGCGGCTTTGCTGCATATACAGTCAGTAAGGAAATCACCCGCACTGCTTTGTTTTAATCAGCCATTCAGTTTAACCACCCATGCCTAGTGGTTAGAGTAACAAGCAGTGAATCAGCTGGGTACATCCAGCAGACTTGGGTTTGATTCCCACAACCTCCGCTGCATGCTGTGTGACTCCAAGCAAGTCACTTAACCTCCTAAGTGCTTCCAGGTCACTTCTGAAAACAGACAGTCCTGCCTAGTGGGCCTTACCTGCTTTATAAAGAATATAAAAAAAATACCAATATATGTTTACTACATCATAGAATAGTAGTCAGGGTATCATGTAATTTACTCGAGTTTTACTTGGGCTGAAATGATTTTGTATAGGTAAAGATAATGTTCAGATACATTGTATATGTTTTATAAGCTTGTTTTTAAATTTTAGTCAGATGTTTATTGTATTCTTTGCATATAAGCATCTAGGTTGTAGATTGCTAAATGCAGGATCACTGTTACCAACTAGCTTATTCAAGTTTATAACCAGTAGGGCCATCCACAATCCTCAGCTGTTTGAATGAAAACTAGTCTGAATGAAAGTATGTTCACAAAGAAGAAACTGCCTTACTACTTACGAAAATACTTCATAGTTAGCACCCCACTTAGGTGAACTGGATCATTTGCAGCGTTTCTCCCACTTACTGTTTCAGTCTCTGTGACAACAAAAGGTTTTCTGATAGACTGCTTCAACAAAAAGCACATGTTAAGTATTTAAGTGTACTTATGTTTGGCCAGTGGATTTTGAAAGCACAGTCAATGACGTGCAGAAGGTAAGACCCCAGGGGCTGTATGATGCTGGTGGGCAGAGTAGTGCTCAATTCACATCTGAACAAAGACATGAAAACTGGGAGACACCCTTTTCATGGACACCAAGGGAAAAAAAGTATCCACATGTCTGGTAGATGCATAAATCCATTTGAACGTCCTCCACTAATCACTTGTGGATTTTTTAGGTGAAGGCACTTTATTTCAAAGAAGCAGATTCAAGCAGTTTTTAACCCCCTGGCCATTCATTCCTTCAGGCCTGCCAAGGGCCCCTACCATCACGTCTGAGTGCTGACCACCATCCACTGCCCCTTACTGCTGTGCTACCAGGTAACCCAAAGTAAACCTTCACTGAGTGTGCCCCTACCCCTGTGGGAGGCTACCAGGGGAGGAGAATTGCCCTACAGATCTTCCAGTGTATCCTGGGCATGGCAGGAGTCAGAACGGACACATGTCTGGGGATTCTGGCTTATGGAGGGACCAACAGCTGTCCTTCAGTTGGGTCAGTGGGTGTTTTCCCATTTTCTTGGGAACGTGACAGGCCACACGATGTCAAGGCACAAGCCAACGTCTGTCACGCTCCCTCCTGCAGTGAGGGCTGCCATGTTGTCAGGCCCCTGGCCTCCACCGGCGGCCAGCAAATGCTGATCCATGAACCCACCCTCTCTCCTAGGAGAAGGTGAGTGGTCATTGGACACTCAAGCCTTCACCCACCAGCTGGCCCTCCAACATCCAAGTTTATTCCCTAACCCTGGTCAGCAGTGTCACAGGTAGAAATCCAATTCAGGCAGTTCAATTATAGATAGTAAAAAACAAAGGTAGTCCACCTTAGAGGTGATCATTCAGACTAATTCACATCTGAGTTCTAACAAGTAAAGAGACCAAGTCATTTTTAACTTGTGCATGTGGGGTGTGGATGCTGAAGAATGGGGGTCATAGTGCTGTCACTACTGCCATCACCCCAGAGGGATGTGGACTGCATTGTTGCTACTACCATCACACCGAAGGGGTGAGGGCTATAGTGCCTCTGCCATCCCCACGGGTGGATGGGGAATGTAGTACTGCTGCTGTCCCACCTGAGGGATGGGGGCCATAGTGCTGATACTGCCATCACACCCGAGGAATGGTGAACATAGTACTGCTGCCATCACACCTAAGGGATGTGGACCACAGTGCTGCTGCTTCTGTCACACCTGAGGGAGGGAGGGAGGGAGGTTGTAGTGCTTTTGCTGCTGCCATCACACCAGAGGGATGGGGGTCATAGTGTTGTTGGTGCTGCCATTGTACCTGAGGGATGGGGCCATGGTGCTGCTTCCATTACACCTTAGGGATGGGGGCTATAGTGTTGCTGCTACCATCACATCTTGTACCTAAAATAACTTTAAATTGGTACAAGGATGGAAGGATGTGTAATAGTGGAAATCAAAATTGCTAAAATGCATGTTAGCAGAGTTAAAAATTGTTAAATAAAGTACACGAAACCAAACACCGGTAAAAGCAGATTTTGGCTTAGCAGACACCGGTCACAATATCATTTTTTACAATGCGCAAAATGGAATATGCCCTTTCTCAATCCCAGTAAACCAGTGTCCCTGCTGGTGTGGAGGTTTAGACTGCATTGCTAGCACCCTGAAAGAAAAATGTTTTTTTTTTTTTTTTAGCTAGAGTGCAGTTTTATTTTTGAAGAAATTGAACTGTACATGAATAAAACACAGTTGAATATACTGCAGTTGAAATACTTTTTATGAAACAATGCAATGCAACAGTTTCTTTGGGGAATGTCATATCAACCAGATTTCAGGTTATTATTGTCTTTGGAACATAATAACCTGAAATCTGTTTGATATGCATTTTTAACAGAACAGTAATCCAGTTGATATTTATGGTCACCAGTAATTATAACGCTTGTATACAATGTGTAAAGCACAATATCATTTGTAGTGCTATAATCTTTACAGACAGTTCATACCATTCAATTCTTTCTAAACACTGGGTATTCTATGACATACACATACTGTATAGAATTATGGTTAGATATATAACATACAGACACATTTCTAAGATCAAGGTGGTTTTACATACAATACCATTTTTTTTTCTATGGAGGATAATGAGGGTTAGTACTCTGGATGACAATCAGGTCGCAGGGATAGATAGGGAACCACTGGCAAACTGGCTGGACTATCAGTCTTTCTCTGCCAAAATGATCTATGTTTCTGTGTTTTTCAAGTCTCCTTTCATCTCATTTATACACAGACCCACTCCCTGAATTAGCATTCCCAAACAACTGTGTTGTAAAAGATAAATATAGAGAAAGAAAAAAATGACTTCATTTTGGCACACTCAAATTGATGTAACTGACAACAATTAAATTAACTCAGCAACAGTGGCAGATATCTATCACAACAGCAACATCCTTGGCACAGCCTAAAAAAAATTACATTTCTTCTGCAGTTCAGTACCGAGTAGACCTTTCATTTTCAGTCAAACTGCACTTATTTTCCTTCAAAGCAGCTACTTTCTGACTGAAAAATAACTCAAAATAAAACCAAAGTTTTACTTTCAATAATGTAGTTAAACAGAATAAACTGCCAAACACCCAATCCACTGTGCATTGTCAATCACTTCTCTGATCAGTTTTGGAGCAAGTGAATCACTTTAGAGGGATTTATCCAAACTAACCGAAGTCCAGAGGGGCAGACATTACTCCATCTTTCTCTTCACCTATGACTGAAGGGAATTCGGTCTCCTCATGGTCCACATGCAGTTCCAATTCCATGTA
Organism: Neoceratodus forsteri; assembly: GCA_016271365.2. Lineage (NCBI taxonomy): Eukaryota > Metazoa > Chordata > Ceratodontiformes > Ceratodontidae > Neoceratodus > Neoceratodus forsteri. The sequence goes on from CM028137.1 coordinate 521,161,855, forward strand.
GAAGTAAACATCTTTATTTTTATATAAAATAAAAGCTATTAGGGCTGGATTGCCCTATTTACAAAGCTGTCCTGTTGCACAGATTGTAAGAATACAAAGATCAAATATATAAGGAAAAATACATAATAAATCTAAGATTTTAATTTGTAATGGCATAAACTGTACAAACAGTTCATACCAAATAATTCTTTCTAAACACTGGGAATTCCATGACATAAATATAATGTACAGAATTATTGTAAGACATATAATAACATATGTACAATACCAGATTTGTAAAATGAGATTATTGAACATTTACCAGCAAAACATGCACAATGGTCTATTAATTCAATATTTAGAACTTATTTAAATAACATAAGTTTTTAAATATTTCTAATTTCAGGATCCATGGCATTCCAAGTTTTTTTGATATAAAAATGTGACGCCATTTTCTATGGTTACTTTGGATCTTTGGGATAGCTTATCCCCAATTTTTGATTTTTCATCATCTGTGTCCACATATTGGAATATCATATTTAGTACTAGTTTTGTCTAAATCCCGTCCCCTAATTTTTTTATAAGCAACTGCTGCATTTGACAGAGAATCCTATTTCAATTTGAAATACAAATGGCAATAGTGGGTGTCATAAGGGCAAAGTAGCAGAAATTGTGCAAGCTTAGTAAATACTTTATCCATTTTTATGTTTGCCATGTGCACCCACATGCAGCAAACATCTTGCTATGATGACGCCTTTTGAGGGGCGTGACGCTATCCCTCCAATGCAGAGCGGCGTTTAAGGGGCAAGTCAGTAGCACACCAATTATCAGCCAGCCTAATTATGACAGAGATTTAGCTTAATGGGTGGAAACTGTGTCTAGTTCAAAACAAAAAGCCAACCCAATCATGGCTTTGCTGTTTCCTTTGATGTAGCTGCCCAGCATGCAGACCTCTCCTTATCAGCCAGACTCAGGAATTCAAAACATCCAGAGCCCTCTGATCTCATCCTCTCTGTCCCAGTTCTGCCTGGTGCTGAAGTTAACCCTTGATTGTCTCATGTATTGACCAACCAGCACAATGAGTTGCACCTGAAAAAGGATTTTATTTCCAATTGTGCTAGCCCATTAAACAAATAAACAAACAACAACAGATATGCAGAAAGTCAATGTTAAAGTGTGCATCTATTTACAGCTTTCCCTGTACTACTCAGACTACATTTAATGGAAAGCTCTCCTGAGTTGTACTGTCAGCAGTGAGTCAGTTAATGGATACCTAAACACAGTCCACTTACAGTAAGTTACAGTGTCTTTTTTTTACAGTGGAGGTTTGAAGTGGACTATTCATATGCACTGTTAGATTTTCTTTTGGGATAGTCAAAAATCTTTTTAAGTAGCCAAGAGAGCTTGTATTAGAAAATATAATATTTCAGTAAGTAGATCAGCTGGGCCAGCAGAAATGTCTGGGAGGCTAGTGGATTTTCCAAGTCACTAGCCCTCCTGGCTAGTGCTAGTGGGGACAAAACAAGCAGACAGGAAAATAATAATACAAATTTTAAGAAGTAGCTAGTTGAAACTACTCATTTCTGAAGCAATTTTCTTTTGCTCTTTAGAGCCTTCTATGTGATAATATTGTGCTGAATGTGTGGAACAGCTCTTAGCTGGTCAGCTGACATATCAAGCTGTATCACCCCCCACTACATCATCAGTATGGTGATCTCACTGAAAGTGACATCACAAGTGTATGATCAGGCAGTCGCCTAATGTCTGTTCCTAAGCAGCAGTGATGTCACAGTCAGTGAGGTAACAGTGCAGATGATGTAGTGGGGGGAGGGCGGTAGAGCCAGATATGTCAGCTGCCAGTCTAAGAGCTGTTCTGCACATCACACTTATTAACATCAGATAAACAATCTTCTAGTTAAACAAAAGGAAAAGAAAAAATACCTAAGATATAAAAGGTAATGGTTGGTTCCTTTTAACATCTAATATTACTTTTAGGCAGTACACTAACTCTTTAATGGTGACCCCTACATGGATCAGCCTGAGATGGGATTTCTCTTTTTTTATTCTATTTATTCTCCCCTAGCTGGCAGGTCTCCGCCCCCTGGTCCCCAGATACATCAGCCTTCCATGCCACTTGATGGGAGACAGCTATAACCTGTACAGTGGGCCCCCTTATGGGGATCATGACAGGTAGTAGAGAGGGTATGCATATGTATACAGTGAACAGTGTACTCCAAACCCCTGTCATGTTGGTTGTGCTGTCTATTTCTGTGCTATCACCTTGTCGACTGCATGTAGTTATGCAGGGATCAGTATGACAAGTTGATATTTTATTGTTACCTGTTGTTAGCTGTGTGCGCCAGGCATGTGCAATGATGTTGTGTGTTCATTGTTTTTTGTTCCCATTACTAATGTGGGTAAGCCACATCCACCACTCCAGGCAGAGGAATGTATTGGATTTGTCTCAAAAACACTCCATCTTTGTATAACAGGAATACTGCTCTTCATCAAATTCTTTTGCTCTGTCTTCACCAAGGAAGCAGATGTGCCTATGCCACAAGGGACATTTTGGGAGATCCTTAAGGAGGGGGGAAGGAGTATAAGGAGTAGATAGGGCTAGACAGGGTCTTAAAAGAGCTGAGGGAACTGAGGGTGGACAAGGCACTGGGCCCAGATGGGGTACACCTGAGGGTCCTGAGAGAAATGGCAGAGGTTTTAGCAGCACCACTAAATGATTTATTCAACATCTTGCCAGAGAAGGGGTATGTACCTTTAGACTGGAGGACAGCTCATGTGGTACCTCTCCACAAGAGAGGACCCCAGGATGACCCAGATAATTACAGACCAGTTAGTTAAACCTCCTTGTAACATGGCATAAAAAAAGAGAAACGAAATGAAGCAGTGAGATAGGTGCAAACACACCATGTGGTACAGTAGAAACCATGGTCTAATACCATAGTAGATCATGGTTTGTATTGTAATACCTTGGCAATCCACTACAGGTAAGAAGCAGTATACAAGTGAAAGCAATACGCAAATAGCTTAGAGTGTATAATTGTCCCACGTTGTATTTACTAAGAATTTTCCTGGCACAGGGTTTTTGACTTTTTCAAGATTGTTCTATATTGTAACTACAACAGAAGTTCATGAGTTACTAAAGATTGTACATTTAAACTCCACATATACTGTTAATTATGCTGCAGCAATATTTCTGTAGAAGTGAACAGTTACATACTGTTATCATCCCTTCTGATCTACTGCTTTCTAAGCAACTGTGGATGCAATGCATTGTGGATGACTGAATAACATTATCTGGCCTAGCCTTGTCTTGGTGAATACACAGTGGTAAAGATGAGCATGCAGCTTCTATAACCGAAAGCAAAAAGTAACAGACAGTGAGATAAACAAAGCAAAATTAAAGAGACAGGATACTTCTGTGGGTGAAAAGAAAAATAAATTGAGAGAAACAAAAAGAAATCAAAGAAACAGACTAACAGTAGTAGTCAAAACAAGTATTTGAAAGATGAAAGCAGTAAACGTTATGTTGTTCTATGTCCTGCTGAGTTAGGTAGTTTAGAGGGAAAAAAAGTGAAAATAATATTCCGCAAAATAGTAGTTGTTCAATAAAGTGTTTTTCAGATTGGCTTAGTTCAGTACATTTGGAGAAAAGGTGCTTGTGCTACTAGGATTGTGTGATAGCCACCTATTGGTCTGCAAAGGAACTGGAGAAAGAAAACTAAAATGTACCATAGCACACTCCCATCATGCAGTGCAGCCCATATCTTCTAATACAATAGTTCTTAGACTTTGTCACAGTGAGCCTCCCCAGATCCATGGAAAATATTTTGAGCCTCCCCCAAAAACTGAAATAATCTTGGGCCTCCCCAAAGAAAAATAACACACTGTACTTTGCGCAGTACACCATGAATATATTGAAACCCCTTTGAGTACTTGGCTCACATTCAGTTCTTTGTCTTGTATTGACGTGGAACCTTTGAAAAAGACCTCCTGTGCTCAAAGGTGTTATCTGATTAACAAGTAAATAAAACAAACAAATACTGTTATTCAGCTTATTGTAACCTCCCCCCGACATGCCAGCCTACTTGCTCCACTATTTTCATTCTTGAACCATTGTTACCCTTGTTGCAGTACCTTCATGGGGTCAAACTACTTTCTGTTTCCTCTCTATATAAAATAACCTTCCTACATATTTTGCCTCTTCTCCTCCTTCCCTGCTCCTAAGCAACTTCTCTGGGATTACTTTACTCCTTCCTGCTATTGCTCTTAGCACTTCTATGCTCAACCCTTGTATTTGGGCTGTTCTGCCATCACGCTACAAATTGATCGATTACCACCACTCATTATTAGTTTGTTGTTCATATCTGTTTGCACTATTGTTCATTGTGTATTTCTTCATTGTTTTGCAGTTACCTTTTGAAATGTATTCACTCCCTACCCTTCCCCAAGTACACCTGAGATGAGCCTTGGCTCATTCACCTTTCCTTGTCACCTATTAGTAAATAAATACATTAAATTCACTCACTATTATCCTCTCAGTTTGCTTCATCTCTTCACACACAATATATAAAACTCAAAATTTAAATACAGTACTTTTTCAGACTTGCTTGAGCCTCCCCTGGAACAGGCTGGGGCCTCCCAAGGGAGGCTGGCCTCACCATTTGAGAACCCCTGTTCTAATACATAGAGAGGAAAATCAAAGCACCTAGAATAGAAAGTGAATTGCAAGGTTTTGAAAAGTTGTAAAATATGTTTTAATGTTAGAAAACTTAAAGCTTGTAATCTAAGTAAGCAATAATACCCAACAGGGTGGGCGGTATTGTGCTATACTGGACGGCCCAGGGGCGTAATGAGGCCCGGCGCCATGGGCGGAGGCCTTATAGCTCCTGGAAGGTCCGGTATAGCACAATACCGCCACCCTGGAGGGTATTATTGCGCTTAGAAATGGGCAGTCAAAAATAAGTTTAATAAGAAAATGTTGAAGAAAATGTATTTAAAGTAAGATTTTTAATAAAATAGTTCCTCCGCCTGCATTCTTGGGAGGTGGTTGCTATGGTTACACACACACACATATACACACACACACACACACACTGGGCCCTTAGTTAAAAATAAAAAATAAATAACGAATTACTGCAAACCACTTTAAAGTGATTTTCTTGGTAACATAGTCCCTCAGTTGAGAGCAGTGCAGTCCCACCACCGGTCCTTTCTTGAACCATGATCCCTTCTCCTGACTCGGAGATGGCCCATTTTGCTTATTTACTATAGAGTTACTTTGATTGGGAAACCACACTGCACCCTGTTCAGGATGACAGCTCAGAGGATTGAGCACATACCTGTGGTACTCCAATAAGGTGATTTATTTGAGGGAAGGGGGAGCTGGAAAGGTAGACAGCAATGCCGCTACAAGATAACTGCAGCTACGGATAAGAGATGTCTGTCCCGTGCCCCACCATCATGCTTGCCGACATAAATCAACCATCCACCTGCTTAAGCTGCTACCACAGTACTTTCTGCCACTACTTAGTCCCAGCTCAAAAGTAAAACATTTGTTTCTGTCGGCTAGCAGGTTAAGGGGTGGATGGTTGGAGGATTGGGAGCATAGGGCTGAAAAGGAGTGGTGGCACTTTTATAGATGCATTGTCGGGTTAGAACTGCTGAAAGAAGCAACATTTTGGACTGTGTATGACAGCCTCTTCTAACTCCCACTGGCTCCGTTTCCTCTCCTTCTCCCACCCGCATGGAGCAGGCCACAGCCTTAGCTCCGTACAGGGTGGAAGTTGAAGTGGCCATAGGGACTTTCACTTCAGCAGGCGGGATTGAGCCAGCGACTGGAAAAGATTATGACCGCCGGTCAAAGTTTGGCACTCCGCTATCTTTTTGGAAAAAAACTTCTTTTTTTTTTTTAATGAGCCTTTACACTGACAATCTGAGGAAAACAAGACATCATGAGAATGGGTGTGGGTCAAGTTTCAGCTCCTGCTAAGCCAGTCAGAAAAATGGCAGGCAGTTTAAACTGAGAAATTTATTGGCATCTTGATATTGGTGATAAGGTTGGTGGGGACTGGCGCTTTTAATACCAGGGCTCTGTTGTCTGATAGATGCCCACCTTGCCAGGGCTATCAGCCAATCAGAGCTCGGGGATTTCTAAGACCATTTTCTAAGTTATTTTAACAAAAGTGAAATAGCGGCCACGATATTTCCAATAGGTGTGTTCCAATTGTTTTCAAGTATATGTACATCATGTTTAATAGCTCAATTTATAGTATTCTGAAAGTAAATCAGTGCGATTGTACTCATTTATTCAAAGACTATTAGTTATACACTGATTGCCATGTTACAAGCGGATTAAGCCACTCGTAAGGATGGGTCTACAGTGGAATTAATCCATGGTTGGTTGGTTGGACCCACTCGGCCTTCGGCCTCGTGGTCCAACCCCCCCAACCATGGATTAATACCACAGTAGACCCATGCTTTCTCGTGGCTTAATCCTTACATAGTTGGTAAGATAATGGAAGCCATTCTAAAAGAAAGGCTGATGTCCTTCCTTGAGGAAAATGGTCTCCAGGATGACAGACAGCATGGGTTTGTCATCAGGAGGTTGTGTCAAACCAACATGTTGGACTTCTTTGACTGGATTATAAGGACCTTGGACAGAGGCCAGGTGATTGACATACTATACCTGGACTTCAGAAAGGCATTCAACTCAGTGCCACATGGCAGGCTGATCAGCAAGTTGGGGGACCTGAGACTAGGGGACAAAATGCAGGGGTGCATCAAGAGTTGGCTAGGGGACAGGAACCAAACAGTGGTGGTAGGGGGAACTCTCCAGGCCTTATCTTGTAACCAGTGGGGTACCACAGGGTTCAGTACTCAGTCCTGTGCTGTTCAACATATTTATAGGTGACATTGCAGAGGGGGCCGAAAGCAAGATCTGCCTCTTTGCTGATGATACTAAGCTCTGTGGGAGGGTGGACATTGAGGAGGGCATACATGGAGAAATGGTCAGGCATCTGGCAGTTGAGCTTCAATGCTAAGAAATGTAAGGTAATGCACATGGGGGCCAGAAACCCAAAGGCCAGTTATTGGGAATACAGGTGTCAGTATCAGAGGAGGAAAGGGACCTGGGAGTAATGGTCAGGAGTGATATGAGACACACAGCATAGTGCGGAAAGGCAGCAGCCAAGGCAAATAAAATCCTGGGCTGCATCATCAGGGGAATCACCTCTAAGAGGGAGGAAGTTATTCTGCACTGTACAGGTCACTGGTGAGACCACACCTGGAGTACTGTGTTTAGTTATGGTGCCCTTACCTGAAGATGGATATTAAACTACTAGACGGGGTCAAGCAGAGGTTCACCTATGCTGACGTGACAATATTGTTTTTGATGTTCGGCATAGCGAGATCCCTAATGTCAACAGGTGAAATTTCGCCTGTCCAACACAGAGGTGTTTCTCTCGAGGGGCTGTGCCCCCTGAACCCCCATGCGGGGGCTACGCCAGCCATGCCCCCCCTTCTAAATGATTATCAGCTCCGAGTCAGAGTTGATTTGAAGGGGGGAGCACACAGCAAAAGTGCAAAATGTTGCATGCGATAGCAGAAAGCAACCAAAATAATCAGGGGCATGGGAGACAGAACATATGAGGAGAGGTTGAGGGAACTTAACATGTATTCCCAGGAGGACAGAAGGGAGAGGGGAAGTATGATCAAAACCTTCAAATCCCTTAAGGGCATAAAAAGGGTTGGTAGGAAGGGCATCTTTAATTTAAGAAAGGAGGGTACAACAAAGGGGCATAATCTGAAATTAGAGCAGGGGTAGATTCAAGAAGGAAATGAGGAGGAACTTTTTCACTAAAAGGGTAGTGAAGCAGTGGAATGACCTACCGGAGGAGGTGGCGGCATAAAAGACAGTAGCCAGTTGCAAGAGGGTGGGATGGGGTGATGAAGAGGATTAAGATTGAAGGGAGCTCTACTGGGAAGGAGTTTGGGGAGGGGAACAGAAAGGTGGGTGATGACTTCGGGAGGAGCTATGGGTGGCCAGGGAAGTAGCTGTGCTGCACACTCAAACAGACTTGATAGATCATTATGGCCTTTTTCTTCTGGCAATTTCATATGTATGTATGTAAAGTTGGCCAATATAGCATTAACCTCGCTGCAGCATAAACATTCTAGTGCTGTGACCATGATAGCACGATTAAAGAAGCCCCAATTTAAACAAAAAAGGGATAATGGAAAAGAAGTTAACATGCTGTTAAAGCACACACAGAAGCAAAACCAACAACCACAAAAAGTACATATAACATGTGAAGCAACAGCACCATCACATGTGGTCACCAAGGTGATGGCACAGAAATGAACAGCCCTAACAGCATAAAAGGGATTTGGAGTACACTGTACTCTGTATATATATGTATACTGTCTCTACTGCCTGTCATAATCCCCAGAGGGGGGCCCACTGTGCTGGTTATGGCTGTCTTTCGTCAAGTGTGTGTGTGTGTGTGCGTGTGTGTGTGTGGGGGGGGGGGGCAATGTGTCTGGGGACCAGGGTCCAGAGACCAGCCAGCTAGGGGAGAATAAACAGAATAAAAAAAAAAGAAAAATCCCATCTCAGGCTGATCCATGCAGGGGTCAAATTAAGTTTTGTAGCTACTAGGCAGCCGAGTAGTGACTTGGAAAATCCACTAGCCACACAGACTTCTCTACTGGCCCAGCTGATCTACTTATTGAAATATTAGATTTTCCAGTACAAGCCCTCATGGCTACTTAAAAGGATTTTTGACAATCCTAAAAGAAAATCTAACACCATTTGGCTAGTGGACTGGTGCCAGTTTCAGCTCTGTCCATGAAGATCCTCATGTGGTCACAGTTGACAGTACAGGAACGGACAGCCAGGACCACCCTTTCAGTATACACACACACACACACACACACACACACACACACACACACACACACACACACACACACACAGCAGAATAGGTAACATATACAATGAGAAAAAGTGCACAAACATACTTGTACTGCAACACAAGATGAAACCATAACCAAACACAGCCCCTAATAAACAAACATGAAGCACCATCAAATTATTTATTTATTTTAAGTTGGTAGCCGGGAGAGGCACACTAAGCCAAGGCTCGTTTACAGGTGCGACCCAGGGCAAAGGGAAAAAGAGGATTACAGTAATATCAGTAAAGCAGACAACAAATTTGGATACTCATAAGTTAACATTGTGAATTGCACACATAGGCACAGTAAATTTATAGACATGAAGTAGTAACAATGTAATCAATTGCAGCAAACACTGTATGATTACAGTTGCAGTACAGTAACAGGGAAAAAATCAGTAAAACCAGCACTAGTCAAATAACTCAGAATCAAATACAATAAAAAAGCTTAGAAATCATTTTAGGAAGAAAAGCAGAGGAGACTGAGAGGAGGGTGGAAACAAATGGAAGATAAGTGGAGAGAGTGACGAGACTGGCAGTGTGCCAGTGCCCAATGGGGAGAGTTAGCCTTGGCAGTGGTAGGGATTTGGGAACACTGGTTAGGTGGTTAGAGCTTGTTTTAGTAAGGAAATGGAGGGGGAGTGGTGGGTTTGGAAGAGGAGGGAGTTCCAGAGTGAGGGTAATCTAAAGGAGTAGGTGGCTGTACCTGAGCTGTGGGAGGGCATGGGAGGGCCAATGTGTGGGTGTCCCTGGATTGGAGAAGATATGAAGCTTCCATTGAGGGGGAAAACAAGGAATTGGAGGTATGAAGGAAGTGACCCAAACCAGAATTTTGAGATGAATAGAGCTGAGTGCAGCTGCTATTGCTGTTGAAGGGATGTAAGAGAGACGGCAGAGTAGAAGGTGCAATGATGGGTGCCGGTGGGGGGGGAGCATTTGTGGCGAAACAACAAAATGCGTTGTATAAGATATCAAGTCTGGTGAGGAGGGAGGAAGGTGCAGACCTGTACACCACATTGGCATACTCAGTTGAGGGAATTATCATCTTAGTCATGGTTCCTATACAGGATACCCAGCTTGGGCAGGAGTTTCACAAGAAAGTGTTCAATATGTCTGGAGAAGTTAAGCTGGAAGCTGAGCCAGACACCCAGATATTTGTAGTGGGAGGGACAACGTCAAGCTGGGTGCCATCAAGCGTATAGAAAATGAGGGGGGAGGAGAGGGAAGCTAACTTTTGGGTGGTTCCAAAGATCATAGAGATGGTCTTTTTGACATTGACCTTGAGGTGATTAGACTGAAACTAGCGAAGTACTGAGTGAAAGTAGGTTTGGAGAAGCTCTTGCATGGAAGTGGGGGAGGGACCGGTAGAGTAGAGGACCGTGTTGTTAGTGTACATTTGTATGTTCACCATCGAACTTTGTGGTGGGAGGTCATTTACGAATAGGGTCCAAAATGTATCCTTTGGGAACACCAGCCAAAACTGGTAGAGGGGGAGATAAGGCTCCACTAATCTTAACGTGTTGTGTTCTGTCTGTGAGATATGATTGAAACCAATTTGTGGTGATGGAAGAGAGGCCAGCAACAGACAATCTGTTGAGCAGAAGTGGGTGGGACACCGAGTCAAAAACCTTTGTGAGGTCAATAAATATTGCGGCAGTGAATTGGCCATGATCCATGCCTGACAGGATACTAGTTGTGACACAAAGGAGGGTGGTAGAAGTGGAGTGATTGGCCCGAAAGCCTGATTGAAAGGGGGAAAGGAAATTTGAGTAGTTTAGGAACTCAGAGAGGTGGGCGAGAACAAGTGAATCTTGTAGTTTGGCAAGAGATTGGAGTAGAGAAATTGGGCGATATTTGCCTGGGGAGTGGGCACACCCTCCTTTGTGTAGGGGTAGGATGTGTGCAGTCTTCCAGGCCTGTGGGACCATGGCCAGGAAGAAAAAGCGATTTAAGATGGTCGCACATGAGCACATCTGAAGAGCCCCCGCGCGCGTGCGCGCGCACACACACACACACACACAATAAAAAGTATGATTTGATATAGTTCAGAACTGATGAGCACAAAGACACATTAAAAAATATAATATACAATTTGTGATGCAGCATAGAACAATGGGTTGTTATACAATATAATGGGGGGAGGGACATCACAGATGATATGAAGGACTAGAATACTTTTGTGTTGCTTAATAAAACAGACAATGGCTAGATTACAGATAAAGTAATGATTAGGTATTAATAATTAATAATTAAAAATACTAACAACTCCAAGGTAAGTCATTGATTCGAGTTATCTGAATTATAACTGCCAGTCTCTGTGTCAGAAATGGATGCAGCTTGGGCCCCCTCACAGTGATTAACATGGGATACTGTGGGCTCAAACTGGTAAGGTTGGATACTAATATCAAAGTTTAAATTTATGCCCTCAATATTTTTCTATTCCTCTACTTTGAATGTGATGAATAGTGAGCACAGGCACAGTAAAGATTATTGAAATCCAAAGGTAAAAAAAAACACACTCCCTGTAAAACAGCCAGGCCCAGCATGGACATAATGGAAGGCTGTCTGGCAAGTCTGACATCATTGCAATGCAGCGGAGTGGGGCTTATCTAAGTTTTCAGAAAGAAGGCACATAACCAGCACAGGCCATCAAACTCCTTTTTCCAGTACTTTAGCAACGTAATTTCAACATCATGGCAAGTTTTAAGATGAAAAAGTGCATATGAACAGTCCACTTTATTTATTTATTTATTTAGTTTTTGTTGACCGGGTAAGTGCACTAGACAAATCCTGCCTATTTTCAGGCACAACCCGGGGGAGGGGGATACAGATGAATGCCAACTGACCTTGAACCAGATTAAGCTGTTGGTGGTATTTTTAGTGAATGAGGGATATTTGGCCAGGACACCGGGAAATTCCTTACTCTTTTCGATAAGTGCCATGGGATCTTTAACATCCACCTGAACTACCACCAATCCAGGCAGATGGGACCTCGGTTTAACATCTCATCCGAAAGACGGCACCTCAGAAGTGCAGTACCCTTCTCATGCTGCACTACAGTGTCAGTACTGGGATATTAACCCAAGTGCCAGATGTGGGAACTGAACCCACAGCCCTCTGATCTCTTGGCCTCAGAGACGAGTGTGCTACCTACTGAGCCACTGACACTGACACTTTAAACCTCTACTGTAAAAACAAAAAACACTGTAACTTAAATGGACTGTGTTTAGGCACTGGACACCTAAACCCTCTTTTTACACATTTTTTTAAATGACTCCAGAGGTTTTTTAAAGGAGATGCTGGTGTTTCATTTATACTGAAACTGAATTTATTAAAGTAGTATAAGTAAGCAATAATATACAACATGGTGTTGGTTGTTCTGTGAAAACTGCAGGCCTAGATGTGTGGTAAGGCATGATACCAAAGGCTGAGTGTCCTTCCACACCTATGGATGCAGTTAACACAGAATAACCAACACTCTGGAGTGTCTTATTACAGTTATAAAATAGGTTATGATTTTGAAAAAATGACACTGACAAGTACAGGTAGTTTGCAGTTATAACATTTTGTAACATAGACTTTCTTAAAAATGGAGAAAAAATAGTCCCTAACTACACTGTTTGGGATGGTCAAAATAATAAATTGCTTAGAACCACATGATGCACTACTTTTTTGGGGGCAGTCAAAATAACAACAGAAAAAAACTCCCCACAATGCAGAACACTTTAGGTTTACTTGTTGAAACTGATTAATTGCATCTTGCTGTGGAATACAAGGTTTATGAGCTTGAAAGGCATATTTTTCAGCACTGTATTTCCTCTTGATAGTGTTTCATGCTCATTGTACAGTAAGTGAACTCTTTCAGAGTCCAGCTTCTATTTCCTGCTTGTAGGCTTCATTTTTTGATTTTTGCTTGAAGATTCCATCTGCTGGTTTTCTTTCGTACTGTGTGCCAGGATTCCATTCCACTTTATCCAGTCATCGGCAGATGCGCTCCAATAGCTTCTCAAGCTAGCTTCTGATCTGAGCCCTATGACTGCTGTAATTTCCCATGCTTGAAGTCTGGCATTAGATAATAGATACAGAGCTGTGGCTCTAATAGAGTGGTTTATGTACCTTTGGCCATAGGCGCCAGGTTGTATGGACCTGTGGGGCACTGGCCCCATCAATATCTACAAACCTGGGCTGAGCCCCAGCAATATTTTCTATAGCTGCCTGCCTTTTTTTTTTTTGGCTCAGTGAAGTCACAGTGCATGCGTGCAGAGCACTCTCTGCTACTGCTGTTACCCGCGCGGGGCCACGCCGGCTGTCAACAGCCCTTCCCCTTGTTTAATTTGGCTAGCGGGCACGGTGCTCCTGTTTTTTATTTAAAATTTGCACACCTTTGCTGGCTGTTTGGTTTGCCACCCCCAATAATCATTGAGCACGACAAGTGTTTTGACTCATTCATTTATTTTTTGGTTTATTTTCTTTTTTTAAAAAGAAAAGTATCTGAGGATCAGTAGCAGGATGTTTAGGACAGTAAATTAATAAAAAGGTAACTAGGTGAGCTTCAGTAACAGATAAGCAGTGGAATAGCAGTATAATTGCAGTATAATGTGGGGAGTGGTGCAATGCAGTGGCTGTGGGGCAGCCATATTCAGGCAGACCTTCTGGACACTGAGGTGCTGCCCTATCTGCATGCATCTCTCTGGACTGCGGGATGAGGTAGCCAGACTCAGAACGGAAGTAAACTGGGTCAGGAGTACCATCACCCCTATCCAGAGACCACCCAGTCCAATGCAGCTGCCTCAAAGGATGCCGAGAACGAGGAGCACTTGGATGACAGTGGGCTCAGGGAGGGTTAGAGCGGTCAGGCAGAGGCACATCCCAGATCCTATTCCACTCAAGAACTCATATGCCACACTGGCAAATGGGGACAACCAAATAGAGGTACCCAGAGAAGTGGAAGGAAAGATTTTGGAGGTTAGCCAAGGAGGTGACCTCAGCGGGGAGATCAGTGGACCCCAGAGGAGGAGGAAGTGAATCCTGGTGGGGGACTCCATCATAAGAGGGATCCAGTTAGGAAAACACAGGAGGGGGAGGACAGGGAGGTGAGGTGCCTACCAGGTGCCACGGCATGGAGGGATGGAAGGAAGATCCTGGGGATCACTGGGAAGGCAAGACGGGAGGGTGAGCTGGATGTCATTATCCACCTAGGTACTAATGACCTGGCAAATGGGGAGCCAAAGGAAGTTCAGGAATAGTTTAGGAAATTGGGGAGAGGTCTCAAGCAAGTAGCTACTTCTGTCACTTTCTCAGAAGTACTACCTGTGAGAGGCAAGGGAGAGCATAGGGTGCATGCACCAGGAACTTTAACTCATGGTTGAAGAACTGGTGCTGTGAGGAAGGGTTTGGATTCATTGGTGACTGGGGACCCACCTGGAGGGATGGAGGTTTGTTCAAACCTGACGGCCTGCATCCATCCTGGAGGGGAATCCAAGCACTCAATGATAAGTTTAAATGCTACATTGACAAGCATTTAAACTAGCAAAGGGGGGTGGCAGGCCAGCAAGGAGGGTACCTACTTGCTCACCCACCATGGCTAGCAGTGGAACCAGTGAACCGGAGGAGTGGCTATCTCTACAAAGCAGTGTGCAAAAGATGAAGATTAGTGCCCAAAAGGTGGATAGGCAGAAAAGGGCCAAAATTCAGCAGAAGGGCAGACAGCAAGGAGAACCAGGGATAAAGGACAACCAAGGAAGGGGCTGGAATAGAACAGTGAAACAGTCTAGAGAGGTCAAATCATGGAAAGCCATATGTGCCAATGCCAGGAGCCTTAGCAACAAGATGGAAGATCTGGAGGCTGTCATAGTGCAGTCAGACCTGGACATTGTGGCCATCACTGAAACCTGGTGTAATGATAATCACGACTGGGAGATGGTCATACCTGGCTACAACATATTCAGAAGAGACAGGGCAGGTAGGAAGGGAGGAGGAGTGGCACTGTATGTGAAAAATGACATATGGGCCACAGAGATCCAGGAGGAACAAAATGGGGGAGAGATACTGTGGGTTAAGCAGGAAAGGAAAATGGGTCCAGCCATCCGCACAGGTGTGGTCTATAGACCACCAGCCCAGGAGGAAGAAACCGATAGGGAGCTGATGCTAGCCATCCAAAGGATGACAGACAAGGGTGAGGTAGTACTGGTTGAAGACTTCAGTATTCCAGACGTGGACTGGAGCATCCCAGCAGCAGCATCAACTAGGAGCAGATTTATCCTAGAATCCCTTCAGGGTGCCTTCCTCAAGCAACTGGTCATGGAACCAACTCGGCAGAAGGCAATACTGGACCTTGTGCTCACAAACAGGGACAGTGTGATGGGGTTAACAGTGGGGAGCACCTGGGGAACAGTGACCACCAGTCATTGTGGTTTGAAATCACAGAAAGAGCAGAACCAAACCACACAAAACACGATCCTGGATTTTAGGGGGCAGACTTTGGGAAAATGGGGAGATACTTGAAAGAGGCATTAAGGGAATGGGACAGGAATCAGGGTTGAGGAACAGTGGGCAGTATTTAAAATGGGATTACAAGAGCAACAGAATTATGCATTAAGCAGGTTAGCAAGAGGAAAAGGAAGAGGAGACCATTATGGTTTTCCAAAGAGGCAGCAAAGAAAGTGAAAGCCAAAAAGATTGCATTCAGGCAATACAAAAAGACACAGGCAGAAGGGGATAGGGAGAAGTACCAGGAGAAGCAAAGGGAGGCAGGGAGGTCAGTAAAGGAAGCCAAAGCTCGGACAGAACACATTGCAAAATCAGTGGGTAGAGGGGATAAAACCTTTTACAGGTACATAAGTGAAAAAAGAAAGGCAAAGGGAGGGATAGTGAGACTGAAGGCGGAGGATGGGGGCCACGTGGAGGATGACAACAGTAAAGCTGACATATTGAACAGGTATTTCTGCTCAGTCTTTACTGAGGAAGAGGAGGGTAATGGGTCTCTGATGACACAAAGCTCTGTAACAGAGTAGACACACCAGAGGGTGTAGACAGAATAAGGGACCTGCAGAAACTTGAAGAATGGTCAGGGGTTTGGCAGTTGAAATTCAATGCAAAGAAGTGCAAGATAATACATATGGGGCACAAAAACCCTGGCACAATATATCAGTTGAGGGGTGAGGATATAGCATGCACCAAGCAGGAAAGGGATCTTGGGGTTATCATCTCTGATGACCTTAAGGTAGGGAAACAGTGTGACAAGGCAGCAGGTAAAGCAAATAGGATGCTGGGATGCATAGGCAGGGGCATCACCAGCAGGAAAAGGAAGGTCATAATTCCACTATACAAGACACTAGTGAGGCCCCACCTGAAGTACAGTGTACAGTTCTGGAGACCTTACCTACATAAGGACATAGACTGGGTAGAGAAGGTTCAGAGGAGGGCAACTTAGATGGTACATGGATTGCATCACAAGTCCTATGAGGACAGGTTGAAGGAACTGAATATGTACTCCCTGGAGGAGAGGAGGGAGAGAGGGGATATGATAGAGACATACAAGTATCCTACAGGGAGGAACAGGGTGCAAGAATACACTATTTTTAAGTGAAAAAGATGTTCCAGGACTAGAGGGCATGGGATGAAGTTGGAGGGAGGACAATTCAGAGGAAACATGAGGCAGAATTTCTTCACAGAACGGGTGGTGGACAAGTGGAACACCCTGCCAGAGGAAGTGGTGGGGGCTGAAACAATCACGGGATTTAAGAATGCATGGGATAGACATAAAGGAATTCTGGAGGTCAGGGGTAGGAGCAACAGACTTCCAGGAAAACATAAACTGAACTTACAAGCTCAAATGGGTAGACTGGGTGGGCCATAGGCCCTTATCTGCTGACACTGTCTATGTATCTATGTATTGAGTGCTGCTGGTTGGTTGGCAAAGTGGCATTTCTCACAATTTTCCAGCATTGCCACACTGTGATTGGCCAGGGGGGAGGGCTTATGGGCACCATACGTGTGCGTCTATCTCTGTTGGGGTGATTTGTGCCAGGTGGCGTGCGGTAACAAGGTGGTTAGGCGAGGACTGGAGAGCGCGGAGTGAGGCGAGCTCAGTGAGAGCGAGACCTTTTGGCTTTTAAATTCAAGTGGCCCCTGGACTGACTCTTCAAATAGAGTAGTCAGGAGGGAGAGAGTCAAGCAGATGACGAGGAGAGGTGCCATGCCAGTGTTTACTCTGTGGTGGTGTGTGGGTCGCCGGTCGGTCCAGGGATCAAGGGCAAGTCAGAAGACGTGTGTGAGTCATCGGGCTGTCGGTGATAGTCCTAGCCCAGCCCCAGTCTGAGACGGTGAGGTGACTGAGCGAGCAGCAGCTGCCAGAATCAAAGACCATGGCTCTGTGCAGTGCGGCTGGGCCGTAGTGAGGAGGAGAGTTGGGGCCTACAGCCCACCCGGGGTGAGAGAGAGAGAGGCTGGGTCGGGACCCGGGAGAGAAAAAATAGGAGTCCTCGGGGTCTGAACGGGTGGGTGAGACAACAGGAGAGGCCAGGTTTGGAATCCTCTGGGTCTGGTCAGTGGTCATGACAGTGGACGGCGTTGGGACAGGGTGGATTCTGAGCAGAGAGGGGCACCACCAGGCCACAGCAGGGGATGACTGATTCCCAAACCAGCACAGCACCAGCAGCCAACCTGAGCCCAAAACTTACTGGAAGGAGGACGACAAGCCAAAAAGAGAAAGATCAGACCGTCACCATCACCCACCAGATTGTAAGTACTGTGGATGGCCTCTATGGTCGTCTCATCTGCACTTAATCCAGTCACCAGTAAAAAGCGTCTGATGGCAGTCAAGCAGGAGGGCCCTTGAGAGGGTGGGGGATGCGGGGGGGAGAGAATTCCCAGGCCAGGACCCAGCACCAAGAGGGGCCCAAGCCTCCCAGCAAAATTACTCTATTTTATTTATTAGATCATCGGTTTATTTATTAGATGAACAGGACTGTGTGAACTGGTAGGGGCCCCCTGAGTCTGAACTTTCCCCAGAGTCAAGAATTTCTCTGAGGCCTGCCAGGATCAAACTGCAGCTAAACCTAAAGGTACAACTGAGTTAGGGATGTATGCAATAATCCTTCATGAGTCTGTCTAGTCAGGTGCTGCGCCAGTGTTGATAGGAGCTTGGCACCCACCTGAATAAGGGAAAGGGAGACTCACTGGACTGTAATTCTGACAGAATTTCTGCACTCGAACAAACACAAGGGCACCTTGCTGCAGTAAATAATGGACTAACCAAGAAATAAGCTCTCCTTGTGTGTGTTAGAGTGCAGAAATTTTCTGGATATACAACTGGAAACTGGCAATTTTGTTTTCTAGCACCGAGGGTATTCCTGAGTGCACTTGAAGCTACTATTTGTGTAATTCTGACAGGCATCTTTTCCATGTTACTGTTATTAGTAAAATGATTGCCCCTCTCATTGTGAATCTGTTCTACCTGTTGGTGTTCCTGTAGAACCATTGTCACTTTGGGTATTAGAATGGATTAAAAAGCATCTAGTGAAAGGCCAGTTATGTTAATTTCTCAGAGGTTATGATCCATCTTGGGAAGCTTCCCCCTTCCTTATTTTCTCTTACACTCATCTAATTGAGCTGATGTGGCTGTACTGTCAAAATAGTATAGTTTGGCGTAAAACTGCTGGACTATATGATGGAATTGGGCAGAGTCAGTAAATACATCTTCTCATAGCTTCCCTATGGTAGGGATTTTTAATATCCCCTACTGCAGCTTCATAGATTTCATAGAAGTGTGACGGCAGAAAAGGACCGACAGGCCCACCCAGTGTGCCCCTTTGTCCAGCTATCTACTAGGACATGCACCCCCCCAGTCCTCAACACTCCCCTGTGTTTGTCCCATGCCCTTTTGAATCCCTCCACTGTCTCCTCACCGATCACTGCCTCCGGGAGCCTATTCCACTTATCCACCACCCTCTCTGTGAAATAGTACTTCCTAATGTTACCCTGAACTGCCCCCTCCTCCACCTGCAGGCCATGCCCCCTCTTCCTCTGATTACCTTTCAGCTGGAAGATACTGTCTGCTGGCACCTGGTTTATACCCTTAAGGTACTTGAAAGTCTCAATTATGTCCCCCCCCCGGGGTTTTAAATAGCCAGTATTGCATCACAATTTGTGATGCGATCTGGCTGCTCTGGTGATCCATTCTTACATCTGCATCGCAAAAAAGTGCGATGCATTCTCAGACCTCTCCCACCATCTCAGCCCCACCACTTTCCTCACTTCCATGTCCCCACAGACACTCACCCACATAACAAGGTACCTCATTAGTTTAGAACGCCGCCCAGTCTCACCGCCAGGGCCCCAAAATAAATGCTGGCAGTTGCACCGTAGTTAACTGTATTAGTTAAGCTATCCACCTAGTAGTGCTGTCTGTAGTATTCGCAGTCTCACTGCTGCGGCCCCGAATGCTGGTAGTTCCCACTAGTGCTTTGCAATCGCAATCGCAATGCACTATTTATTTTGGGGCCACAGTGGTGAGATTGGGTGGCGTTCTAAACTAACCAGGTACCTTATGTGGATGAGTGTCTGTGGGGAAGGGTGTTGGGGCTGAGATGAGTGGGGGGAGAATGCTGGTAAAGTGGGTTCAGGGCTACAGAGCACCTCTCCCTGATCATGAGGCATGTCTCTTAATTCACCACCTCAAAACTGATTTGTTCTCTGAGTGACCTTACAGAAAAGATGCTTGCTGCCAACACAGAGAAGGTGCTGTAAATTCAGACTTTAAGGCAGAAATATATAATGTGACAGAAATAAAAACAAGTAAAGACAATGGGTTTAACACTGCTAATAATAAAAGCAGCAGTATTTGTCACTGCGGCTGGTGACTTGGAGCTTTAAGTTTTTGGTAAAGCGGCCATGGCTGGGGAGTCTGAAATGGGTGGGCCTTTTGGCAGGTACCCCATGGATGGGGGTTGGTGGTTTGCCACTGAGATGGGTGGTGGGAGGAGGGTTTTAATGGTTCTGGCAGAGGGGACAAGGGTGGGGAGGGTGTGGTACTGAGATGGGTGTGTGTGTGTGTGTGTTGGGGGTACTGAAACAGATGAAGCCAAGACAGAATTGATTTTAATAAAAGATTTTATTTAGGTTACAATATTTAAGGATTTTTGATTTTGCTAATCAAATCGAGGCATATGCTATTCATTTTTACAATTGATTAGCACTTTCATGTGCAAAACTACTAATCAATTTTCCAAGCTTATTTAAAACCCTGTCCCCCCTCTCTCTCCTCTGTTCCAGGGAGTACATGTTCAAATCTCTGAAACTTTCTTCATAGGATAGATGGCTGAGCCACCTTACCATCTTCGTTGCTCTCCTTTGAACTCGCTCCAGCCTCCCCACATCCTTTTTGAGGTATGACCTCAAGAACTGGACTCTGTATTCCAAATGTGGTCTAACCAGATGGGTGTACAAGGGTACTATGACCTCCCTATTTCAACTGGTGATCCCTCTTCCAATGCATCCCAGCATTCCGCTGCCCCAGCCACTGCTGTCCCGTGGTTCCTTTCCATCTTCAGGTCCCCTGATATAGTGATACCCAGGTCCCTTTCTTGTTCCGTTACCTCCAGATCTCTGCCCCCACACAGTACCCTGCCCTCTGGTTCCTGTAGCTAAGATGCATGATTTTACACATTTCTGTGTTGAATGAAAGCTGCCATCTCTTTGACCATGCCTCTAGCCTCCCCAAGTCTCTCTGCATTTTTTCTTCCCCTTCCTGAGTGTCTACCCCATTGCATATTTTGATATCATCAGCAAACAGGCTCACACCACCTTCAAGGCCCTCCACAATGTCCCCAACAAATAGATTGAACAGTAGGGGCCCTAACACCAATCCCTGAGGGACCCCGCTTATGACCATGCCCTCTCTGGATGCCACCCCATTTATTATAACCCTCGGCCTCCTTTCCCCCAGCCAGCTTCCCCCCAGCTTAAGTGGGTTGTAGACTTGTTTAGTATGAAATAGTGCATATGCAGCATTTTAGGGTGTTGTGTGCAAAACATGTACTTAGTACAATATTGGCAAACAAAGGCACAAATCTGGGTTATGGCTGTTCTCTCTGTATTTCGGCTCAGCCTCTCTAGGAGATGCTTCTAGTCTAAGTAGTCTGGCGGCAGAGGCAATCTTTTTGCTGAAGTAAATATTATAATTCAGCCTCCTTGAAGACATCAACAATGGCAAGGTACATCCCAGGGGTCTCATTAGTCATAAAATGTGAACTTAGTGTTGTCTTATTCTGTAGCTGTAGCTAAAACTGTGGCATGACGCAGAGCTGAGTGAAATCTCTGTGTAGAGTCAGAGGCCCTCCCCACCCACAGCATCATAGACACAGGAGTATACCTAGAAACACAAGAAACTTAGTCCCAGATTCTCCCCCCTAGCCTACCGTAAGATCCCCAAATTCCAATTTTTAGAAAAGCTTCAATTTTTGACCATTTTATTAATATGTCAATCTACAAATTGGTGACTGGGAAAGTGTGATCATGATTGGAGGAGGGGAGGAAATACTGCTTTAAATGGCTTCTCTTGAAAACCTGACTCTGGGCATCATGTCAGGAGATGGCATAGAGAATACTGGATGGCCAACTAATCACAACCAGTGTGTTCTGTCACAGAGGGGTTCTGATTCCCTCTGACTGCTCTCGAGGTCCATGGGAATCAGAACCCCCAAGGTGACAGAACACACAGGTTGTGCATAAAGTTGCTCATTCTGTATTTTTTATAATTATGGTAGTATTATGTGAAATGTGTGCACTGTGTTTTTCTTTTCTCTTTCATAATGAAACTGACTTATGAAGTCTCTAGAGGTTCTAGAATACTGTCACCACAGGAATTAAATGGAGGAAAACAACAATGTGCCAGCATTCCAAGTGGTTCTGCTGCAGCAGAACATAATGATGTCACTACTGCAGCAGAACAAGCATATTCCCCCTTCATTCACTGACCCCCTCAAAATCCCCACATACCTTTGGTAAAGGCTCCCCTAGTCCTGCCGTTCCTGCAATAGATCTGTGAGTGAGACTAATACTTGTATGATTATAAACATTTAAACAGGTTGGCTTTTTTGTGAATGTTAAGTAAACATAAAAAATAAGAGTTATGGGATGATAAACTGTGTATTCTGTTTAACCTCACAAGTTCAATAAAGACTAAATTATATAAAAAAGGCAGAGCCCCCCCCCCACCACCAGATTAGTGATTCGTGGGCACAATAATCCAACAGCCAGCTACTTCAGTCTCTCTCCCCCCTCCATTACCCACAAAGTGGGACAGATTTTCATCAACAGACTGAGCAAGCAGATGATGCTGATGGTGCTAGGTTTGCCTAGCACCATCACAGATTCTACCAGCCCCACATTTGTTCTCCCTCCCTGATATGTGCTTACCCAGTTCATCAATGGGACTGGTGCATGTGCTGTGAGTTTGGGAGGGGGTGAAAAGTTAGCCAGTCACTGGACTACTGGCTCCTTAATCATGGAATGGGGCAGGAGGGGGGCACCGTCTATCAAAAAAGGTTTTTGTTCAGTGGAGACAGGCTAATTCATCATACCTCCTGGGCATATGCTTACTCAGTCTGTTAGTGAGACTGTGGTGCCCACCATGGGTTAAAGAGGGGGGGCTGATTGAGCTTGCAAGGCATTGGACGATTGGCTCCCAGTCATGGATCAGTGGTCAGGGCTTGGAGGATGTCCTCGGGAACAAAAGTGTATGTTGGGGGGGGAGATCATGAGGACTGCAGGCTGTGAGAGTACTGTAATGGTGATGATGTCTGGGGCACTGGTGCTATTGCTCGTCTTTGTGCTGCTGCCGAACTCCCTGCCATTGGGGTGCAAGGTCTTCTAACAGGGTACATTGTGGATTGAAATTGTCTGTTATTAGGTAGTGGGGCTTTGCTGATAGGTACTGCACGAAACCCTATGTAAGGTACGGGGCTTTACTGATGTGTACTGAATAAAATCCTATGTGAGATACAGTACTAGTTGGGGACTAGTATTTGACTGGTATAGACTAAGATCCTGTGTACAGTAGTACTGAGGTTTTTCTGGTGTGGACTGAGATCCTATTTACAAGGGAGACAACAATAATGTTTGTTTTTTAATGTAGCAGACCGACCGCCCTGGGTCAGCAGGGTTAACTACTCCAAGGGGGCTGGCCTGTGCCTGTGTTGCTTAAAGATGTAATTTGTGTAAGTGCTATTCCACTTACAGCACTTCCTTCCTTCCTTCATCCCTTTCCCATCCACAATCCCTGCCCTCTTTTCATCCCCCCTTCCTTTACCCCTCCACTGCCACTTCCACCTCTCTCCCTCTTCTCTGTTTCCTCAATTGTTCTTTTCCTTTGCCCCCCCCATCCCCTGTGGGTCTTTCCCTGCATAAGCTTTGTTGTGGCAGCACCCTCCTTGCTCTTATTTTGCTCCTTCCACTCCCCAATTCACACCCTCTCCTTCTCTCCTTGTAATCCTTCTGGAAGGTTACCCTGGGCGGTTTACAAAAGTGGTGACAGGAACAACTCAACAAATTATCACGCAATATCTATCCTTCCTCAACTCTAAAAGCTCCTAGAACCCGATGGTTCACCTCTGACCCCTGACCTAGGGGGCGGGGCCTTGACCCCTGACCCCCACCAAAAATTTTACAAACCCGGCTCCTATACCTTTGGCTGAGGTTACACTCCTTGCTCAACAAGCTGTCTGTTCCCTGTTGGAACAGATTAATATTTTTTTACCAAACCAGCAAGAAGCATATCTGTGGGCCAATCCCTTTCTACGCTGAAAATTTCAGATTAAACTTCCAAACTGTCTGGGTGCTAGACAATGACTAAAAAAAAAAAAACAGCAGTTTTTTAACTTTTTTCACTATCCAGATCTCAGAAGTTGCATGGCAAATATCCAGCATTGACAAATGCTTGTTCCTAATAGTCACCCAGTTGAAAATTATTAAACTATCTGGCCATATTCAAGAGCTGGTAGTATAAGCTGGGTGGCAATGGTTCACTTGGTGGCATACAGGATGAAAAATGCCTTGTGTCTAAGTACTCCTTTTCTAGAGTTTATGTTTTCCACTGTTTTATTATACTGTTAAGGTAGTGCCACTATAGTTAGGGTTGCACGTCCACTTCTATGTTAAACCTCAATGTTTTCACTTTAATAACTTTGCAACTATTTGTCCAATTTGCCTGAAATTTGGAATATGCAACCGCCTATGACAGATCTCTGGATCTGGAAATTTTCGTTCCGGTCAGATGTACAGTTGCGGAACCGTGGGGTGCTCAAAAAGTGAAAAATCATGCTTTTTGTGCATTTTTTGGTAAGCCATATTAGACTGAAGAATGTGCTTGAGGGGCTTCAAATGGATTTGTCTACATGTGTCCTGGGTTGATCTGGTGCCTTTTGAAGATTGGTGAAAAAATATTGCTCCATTCAAAAGTTATTCAAATGTTTTCATGTCCCAATATAGCCTATGGAAAAATGTATATGTGCATTGCGAAAACTTCCACAATCACATTTTTGTTGTCAAGCTCCCCTAAATTGTTTTTGTGCAGCCATGTCTTGCCTAATCGAAGAGTCACAAAGGAATAATCACACTTGGCATTCACACATCAGCACAATTTATTGCAAGCAAAAGATAATTATACTTCACTATCAGCATTAATGATTACACTTTAGCATTCATTCATTAGCAATATTACTATCAGCATTAATATATACTTCAATTAAGCAAAACATGATACATCACCGATTCAATAAAGCATCATCAAGCCCTCTTCCAATGGCTGGGAAGCCCCTTGTCAGCCTGGCTAGGAGTCTCTCGAACCGGAACTGGCCCCACAGCAATGCGTCCACCCCTGCAGGAGAGGCTTCAAACCAGGCATTGAGAAAGCTACATTTATATGTTATTCTATGCTAAAATAACTCAGTAGCCTTCTATTGTGTGTTATTTTCCCACATTCTAGAAGCTGGCCGGGCTTCCAGGATGCTGCAACCACACGATAATGACTGCTCCAGAATTCCCCACACCTGCTAGGTCACTGTGCTCCAAACACTGGCCGGGTGCCTAGAACACTATGAGCTAAGCAGAAGTTTAAACAAAACTACAAAAACAGGTTGCCTGATAACATGCGACCTTCAAGTCAGCAAAATACACTGTCTGAAGCAAAACATAATAATGAGGCTATCTAAAGAGCAAAACACCAATTAAATGAAGCAGCATGTAAAATGGAGTCACACAATACAAAATGGAGTCACATAATACAAAATGGAGTCACAATAATCAACATATTATACTATCACTACAAGCCACCATCTTGTTTTTCAGTTAGCAACAGAGAAAAAAATGTTGTAACTCAAAAAATAATGCCCTTTGATAAACACCAACAGTTGTGTTTATTTAATCGATCCCTGAGGAACATGCCCCAGGCATTATTTTTTTACTAGCTGGTCCGCAAATATGTTTTTTAAACTTTTGCTTTTTTTTTTCTATCATGGCAACATTTTTTGTTGCTGCAAAAACAATCGCGTTTAGGGAAAAAATAACCGCGATAACATTCCCATTATAGAGATAGGAGTGTCGCGATAACATTAAAATAATTGCGGTAACCGTGCACAAACATATTTTGCTATGTGTTGTTTTCTTTGTCACTTCATTGTGGCAATGTGGATTGTGCTATTGGCCTGAAATTTTCAGGGTGGCAAGTCCTAGTCCCACATATGTGCCTTTTGGTGGTTTGGTATGAAAATATTGAACAGGTCCATAGTTACAGCATTCCAAAGTTCAGAAGTTTTCCTATAGGATAACATCGCGGTGCCCGTATCTTGAAAACAACTCGATATACGGATTTCAAGATACCCTAACGCTGAATTTCCACACTTTTGTCAATGTGGAAACAATCCTAACTGATGCATTAACAAAGTTTTTTGCAAAGAATATATATAGTCATATGTGTGATTTTGTATTTCTTTGAAACTTAGCTTCCCGGCCAATGCCCTTTGGGGTAACTATTGCCTCAGTGCTTGTGCACAGAGGTTCTTTGTCTTTTAAATTATTTTTTGTTTTAATTGGGTTCACCACAACATATCCCAGATAGACCATCTTAGGGTAGCTGGTTCATTCCACTGGGGTGTCAAACAGATAAGGCATACTGATGAGTCCTGGTAGGATGAAACGCGTGTCTATGTTTTCTGTTGGCACCCTTTGCAAACTGTGTGAGAGGCCTATCGGCACCATACATTTCTGCTTAAAGTCAAACCAGCATAATATTCTGTGGTGATTTGCATATGTAGCCCATGATGCTTTGCATTGTGGGGGCATGTGTGATTTTGTATTTATTTGAAACTTGGCTTCCTGGCCAAATGCCCTTTGGGGTAACAATTGCCTCAGTGCTTACACACAGAGGTTCTTTGTCTATATATATATATATATATATATATATATATATATATATATACGTATACATATATGTATATATACATATGTATATGTGTGTGTGTGTGTGTGTGTGTGTGTGTGTGTGTGTGTGTGTGTGTGTGTATGTGTATATATATATATATATATATATATATATATATATATATATATATATATATATATATATATATCTCTGTAGTCAAAATGTAATACATTATCTACAATTACTCCAAAATATTTACATTCATTGGTTGCATTAAGGTAAGTCCAATTTATTTAATTTTTAAATTCCTCTGATTCTTTAAGTCCTTTCTTCTATATACTGAATAGCATTGATTGTCTTTTTGAGGCTTAGAACCATTTTTGAGGAGACAAAATATCTGTGCAGGTGGTAAAATCAGATTGTTTGTGTCCATGTCTTTGAATTGTTTAGCTTTCACTACCATAATATTGTCATCTGCATAAAGTTTTATATTAGAATTAATTATCCGGGTGGGAAGGTAGTTTACATATATTAGGAACACAATAGGTCCCAGAATTGAATCTTGCTGGTGGCACACCTCTGTATGTAGGTGTTTCACTTCTGATCAAATGTATTGCCACCTTTGGCATGCTACCACTCAAGTACAGCTAAAACCAGCATCTTGCATCTGTCGAGATGTTAGTTTTCCTTATTCTCTCCAGGGGATCCTGGTTAAATGCTTTTAAGAGCTCCACAAGCACTGCACCTACAAATATGCCCCGATCAAGTCCACTAGTGACTAGATCTATGAAATCCATGAGTGCAGTACCCATGGACCTCCCTGCTGTAAACCCTGATTGATGTGAGGTCAATAGACCACAGGTTTCTCAGTGGCCATAAACTTGATTACACATTAGTCTTTCAAAAATCATTGATACGTACAAGGTAAAAGCTACAGGATGGTAGTTTGATAGGTTGCTTACCTCTCCACCAATGAAATGGGGTACTACCTATGCACATTTTCAAATGTCTGAGAACTTGCCTTCCATCAAACTTCTGTTAAGCATTTTCACTAATATAGGTGAAATAACCTCGGCAGTTGCCCTCAAGAATTTTATTTCCATTTGGTTCAGTTCGAAGATTTATTTTGATTTAGTTTTTTTTTATCACTTTGAGTACTTCAAGCTTTGTGATAATTTTAAAATGGAAATTTGACACGCTCTGTTTATTTGGTTCCAATGTTTATCTCAAGATGTGACCTTCGGTCTCAACAGTCACATGGTATGTTATTGTAAGCATCCTCTGGGAGCTTACTAGTTAAAAGTTTGGTCACTAGACTGTGAGAGTTCTGGTGCCTGTAGATCTGAGATATGGATCTGCCTGCTGCTGGTGGGGGGACCCACCCCCTAGGGTATAAGAGTAGGGTTTTGGCACCAGTAATAGAGGTTCAGGGAGAGAGGGAAGAAGACAAAGAAGTTGGGGGGGTGGCCTGCAAGTCTGGCTGCAGGGCCACGGTGGGGGTTGGTGGGCCTCTTGCCACCCTAGCCTTTCTCCCTCAAAGACCCGCATATAGAAATGCAGCGCTTCATGTGGTAAGCATGCAGGGGAGGCAGTGGAACATCAATCTTGGTCCTATCAGTGTAGTTGGGAGCCAGAGCTCATGAGAAGCAGATATATTGGAGGCCCGCCAAGTGATCTCTGGCACCTTGGTAGGGTAAGCACCTATGAGGGCCTTATTTCTTAAGTAATCATGCCTGTGGGTGAGTGCAGTAAGATGGACAGTGGTGTTCCTGTTGGTGGCCCTGCTCTGACAGATGGAGCCTGGGGAGTGGTCTGGATGTGGTAGCCCAGACTGCTGAGGGCATAGTGGTGGCAGTCTACCCATTTTCTCCAGGTTGGTGGCCACTACAGTGTTTGTTGGCTCTCATGGGGTGCAGCCTGTGGAGGCAGGAAAAGATCCATGTGGGGAGTGATTTGTTGGGACCCCAGTGGAGTAGCAGACAACCTGGGTGCTCTGTGTGGCACAGCAATTAGTCCCCCAGAAACTGAAATCGCTGCATGAGTGGACAGTGTCTGGAGTTACTGAACAGCCCAGGAGTATGCATAATCACCTGGAAGAGCCCAGCTGCAGGCATCAGTGATTAGGTATCCAGAAGGTCTTCGGTGGGTGTTGCTTCTTTCCCAAAAGAACACCGTTGTGAAAGTGTAAGACCTCTTAGGAAGATAATTAGCTCCTTGTGGTTTAAAATCAGCGTTGGTATTTAAAAGTAACCCCCGGTGCAGTAGGTTAATGGAAGGCAAAGTAAGAAAGGGGATTGGAATAATAGAAATGTCTCATGCTGTCATAATTGCTGCTACCTCAGTTTTCAGTATTGCTAAGACTAAGAGAAGGAAAAGTAGGCTAGTGCCAGCTTGAAGATAGAGTAATGTGAAGGAATATGAAATGAGCTTGCTGCTAGTTGGAAATGCTTCTAAGTGAGGCCTGTTTCAGCCATTATTTAATGCTGCTGCCAGGAATGTAGCCTTTTTGGCTTGAGAGAATGTCTGTAAAGCCATAAACCAATCTGTCGGAAAAAGAGATTGTTGCAGAAGTGATTGTCAGGTTTGTACCTAGGAAGCGCCCCCACCGTATTTGTTACACCCATGCTCCATGGAGTGGTTTATTAAGTTTCTCATTTTATATTAAATCAGTTTTGCACTTTTGATTCTGGAGTGGGCCTTGAATCCGTCCCATTGAAGCAAAGAAGTGTACCTGCTCCTCAACCTGCGAAGCCATCTCACAACATCAAAAGAACCAGGTAATAAGCATATTTCTATTTTCTGGGACTCTGTTTTCTGGGTTGTACAGTGCCCCATCCCACCAAGTTACCATCTGGATACCCCTAGACATGGGGGGGGGGGCTTGCATTATTTATTTCTTGAGAACTTCACCTATTTATTTTATTATTTAAAATTTTGGTAACTGGGAAAGAACCCAAGGACAAGCACTGTCCATTTTCAAGGGGACCCAGAACAGAACAAGACAATACAACAAAGGATATATTGATAATTACAAAAAGTAAGCTCACCATGCTATCATCCAGAAAATGATCCTCCCAATCTTTGACTACAGCGGCATAGTCTACAGTGCTGCCCCACGCACTACTCTTGCCAGACTGGACACTCTCTGCCACTCATTCTGATGCTATGCTCTTGTCTGTTCCTCTTGTACTAATCACTGCTCTATGTATCAGTCCTCCCTTCCTTCTCTTGAAGACAGGAGCAGTGCCCACTGCGCAAACTTCATGAGTAAATTCTGGTTTGGCACTCTCCCCTCCTACCTCTCAGCCTCTCTCTCTCCAGTCCTCCTCTCCACTCCTGTACCCTCAGGAGTGCAAATGTTCATACCCTAGTAGTCCCTCTGGTCTCCATTACCATTGGCCAAGCTGCATTCAGCCACCATTTCCCCAAAATCTGTAACTTCCTCCCTATTGCAATTCATAATGTTCCTTTCCTTTGGGTCCTCTCAAACTACCTCAGGGGCCTCACTTCCCCCTCTTGCAACTGCTCCTAAATTCATCACCACTGCCCAGCCCTCACCTGCCCCCACCACCCCCAGTTTCTGCTCATGACTCACACTTTCCAAGTGGTAATACCACTATTATAGGCATTTATAATTGGTCTGCTCAACTTTTAGTGACTAGTGTAACAGTTTCCTTTACTCTAGTTCATGACATGCACTGTAACTATTTCTTTTTTTTTTATTCAAAGTATATTGAATTTTTTCATGAGTATACAACATACATGGTGCACATTGAGCGGATACTGACATGTAAATACAACATACAAAATCCCCCCATCGCTTCCCTTCCTCCCATCCTCCTCTCCCTCCTTGTTCTCCTCCCTTCCCTCCCCCCACAATGGTGCCAATAATATTTCCAAAGTTAGCATGGATTATTTAAAACTAATCTAGATTAGCTGGCCAGCAAACTATCTCTTCATCTTATAAGGTATACAAGACATGTAAACTTTCCCATCTCTTTCTGTAGACTCCCATATGGTTGGTAAGACTAGCCATCATTTTCTCAATCCACAAATTGTAAAGACACTTTTGCAAATGTTCTGTATATGAAGGTTGAAGAGAGTCCCTCCAATGCTTTAGGACTATTTTCTTAACAGACATAGCAATCATCATGATGTGATAATTTCTGACCATAGATGGAAAACCTATGAAGTCCCCTAGCAGGCAAACTTCCAGAGTGAAGTAGTCCTGTAAGCCCAATAGGGGATCCATTTTGGTTTTAATAAGGTCCCACAATGGTGTGATACTGGCACATTCCCAAAACAAGTGGAGCACATAACCTGAGCCATTATTGCATCTATTACATATTGGGCTATCTGCCCTTCCCATTCTATGCAGTTTATATGGGGTCAAATACATATAATTCAGGAATTGCATTTGCATTAATCGTAGTCTGTCTTGTGTAATTAATTTATGGCAGATTTCCCAGATTTTAGGCCACTTGGAGGATAAATTAAGATATAAATTGTTCCAATAGTTGGGAATGCCATCCACTTTTGGGAAGACCAGCGGATATAGGCAAGCATACAATGAGGAGACAGCATGTGGGGCAAAGGCCAAGATTCTGCCTGTGGGAACCCAATTACAGGGGTCATCTGGAATGGCTTTATTGCCATAATATGCTGTAAGCATATGGTGGATCTGAAATATTTGAAATAGCCATTTATTGGGAAGACCGAATTTCACAAGTAATTCGGTGGCGGTTAACCAGTCCTGACTTTGACTACGGAATTGACGAACTGTACAATGTTGGATCGGTGGAATCCAATTGACAGGGATTAGCTTCCCCCAATTTGAAGTTGGGATTTTGGAAAATGGGTTGGGAAAGGTCATAAGTATTTTCATATCTTAAGGTGGAACACAGCTGTGTATTTATACATACCGAGTGGCCTACCGGGTTATGATGGAGAGTAGATGGCAATTTTTTGGTTTTCAGGAAACACAGGGCTGCAGGATTTTTCCCAGCTGAGGCTATCAGACCCTTTTCTATTGTAAGCCAGGTGGAGACATAGTTCGATGGGTCTAAGGGAGTGGAAGGTGCTGCCCATTGGAGATATTTACTTAGGTGGCTGGCCCAATGGTATAAACTGAAGTGAGGAAGTTTTAATCCTCCCAGAGATTTAGAGGCAGCCAAATTTGTAGAGTACCCATCTTGGGGGCTTTCCTTTCCAAAGAAAATTGGATAGACTGCTGTAGATGTGTTTAAACCAGACTTTGGGAAGCCATCAATTTAAAAGGTTCAGGGGGTAAAAGATGCATGGGTGAATGTTCATCTTAATGATGTTCACTTGGCCCCATGGGTTAAAGGGAGATCCTGCCACCACTTTAAATTTTGCTGTACTTTTTGTGCAGGTCATCTAGGTTCAACTTACACAGCTGGGTATCACTGGTTGACAGGTATAAACCTAAATATTTTATGGCTTTGGGAGCCAAGTTGGGTCCCAACTCCAAAATGTCCTGTTTATGTACCTTAAGGTTTAATGGGAAGATCGATGATTTCTCTGTATTGATCTTATAATTAGAGAGGGAACCAAATTCCTGAATTAGGTGTATTAAATTTTGTATGGAGGGTTTAATTTGTGTGATATGTAACAAGATGTCATCGGCATATACCGCTATCTTAGTATTGGTCAAGCCTAGTTGCATTCCATGTATCCCAGGGGATGTCTGTATAGAAAAAATAAGGGGCTCTAGGTGTAGGCTGAATAACAAGGGGGATGGGGGCATCCTTATCTAGTTCCAGCCTCTAGAGGGAAACTGGAAGAAACAATCCCATTACAAAAGACCCATGCGGTGGGAGCAGAGTATAGGACTTGCAGCCATGAGATGACTTTAAGGGGGAAATGAAATATGTGAAGGGTCCTGAACAGGAACTGCCAATCTACCCTGTCAAAGGCCTTCTCCGTGTTCAGAGAGACCAGTGCCATGGTATGAGGGGCATCTCTGGATGTAGACAAGACATGAGACAGGTGACAGAGGTGATCTACGGAAGACCTACCCTTCATGAATCCAACTTGGTCAGAGCTGATGAAGGAGAGGAGTACCTGTTCTAATCTATGAGCTAATAATTTGACAAGGATTTTTAGGTCACAGTTAAGAAGGGATATAGGTCAGAAATTGGACACTCGTGTCTGATCCCATCCAGGTTTAGGAAGGAGGACAATCGTTGCCTCCAGTATCCTAGCGTCTAAATCTAGCTCATTTAGCATGCTTGAGAAAACTGCAAGTAGCCATGGAGCTAGCTGGGGAGCAAACTTCTAGTACAAATTGGGTGAGTAGCTGTCCGGTCTGGGGGCTTTGTCTGTGGGGAGGTCTTTGATAGTTTGTATAATATCTGTTTCCATAAAAGGTGCAGTTAGTCCTTTAATTTGGGTGGGGTTGAGAGTGGGGAGAGGGAGGCTCTCTAGGTAACAATCTACTTTCTGTTGGGAGGGGTGGTTGGGCATTCGAGCATATAACTGCTTATAGTACTGTTTAAATTCTTTATTTATGTCTTTGGCCTGGCTTAAAGGTGGTCCTTGGAGGTTATTTTGTATTGTCATAATACATTTTGATGATTCTAATTTTTTAAGCAGGAGGGCCAAAAGTCAACCAGCCTTTTCCCCTTGTTCGGTATAAGTAGCCTTTGATTTTAAAATTGCCCACTCAGCCTTTTCTCTGAGTAGTTCAGAATATTTATCCTGTAGTTTTATGAGAGCCTCCTTCTTCGGATCCGAGGTATTCCTGGATAGGTATTTCTCTTTTTCTCTAATTTGATCTGACAAAGTTTTAGCCACTTGGGTTTCTTTTTGTTTCTTGATCACTGACCATTTAATAAATTCTCCCCTAAGGAGACATTTATGTGCACCCCATTCAATGGATGGGGAGTGCGTGGTGCCCCAATTATTAAGTTGAAAGGATTCTAGGGAGGTATGTATACTATCCATAACATTTTTGTCCTTTAATATTTGGTTATTAAGCCTCCATTGTTTGTCTGAGCTCCAATTTAAAGACAGGGAAAGGAAACAGGTTACTATGGAATGATCTGAACCCAATCCTGGTTCCGTTCTGCTGTACATTAGCCCATGTATGAGGGTTTTACTCATCCAGAAGTAATTAATGCATGAGGCTGAGCCATGGACTGCAGAACAGAAAGTATATTCCCTTTCAGCAGGGTGCAATATCCTCCAAGGATCACAGAGTCCCATATGGTCTACCAGGTCTCTAATGGCCCTTTGGGCTAGGGAGAGACCCCGGGCTCTGGGTCCCAAATGATTTGTCCAGCATGGGGTCAAAGGGGATTTTCTAATCCCCTCCTATAAACATTGGGATGTGTGAGAAGGGTGTCAGAGCAGCGGGGAGCTCCATGAAAAAAAGGGTGAGTCTGCATTGGGACCATATATGCTACCCAGTAAAATGTTAAATGAGTGGATTTTACCTATGACCAGTACATACCTGCCTTCTTTGTCTCTGTTGCATTGCTCACATGTAAAGGGAAAAGCCCTAGTATGGAGAATAGCTACCCCTTCTGTTGCGGGAATCCCCTTCGGTGAAGACCTGTCCCACCTGCTGTCTCCTCAGAAGAGTCTCCTCCACTTGCAGGAGATGGGTTTCTTGCAATAAGATCACATTACAATGTAAAATATTTAGGTGTTTGAGCAGCTGCATCCATTTGAGTTGGTGTCTTGCACCTTTTACATTCCATGTACAAAATTTAAATGGTTGTGCCATACTCCTGAGGTGTTATGTATATAATCATTGTTGTATTTTTAACTACTAGGCTTAACTAGCTAGTTTGTATTAGTTGTTTTCTAAATTGGCACCTTCCCCCCACAAATAGGAAGCTTTCAAGAGAGAAATCCCTGATGTACTCACCCCCAAATTCCCCTTATTACCCTCCAATTTCCCTCTACCCCTACAAACAATATGTCCAAGGAAGAAATGGTGGCAATGTCATTGTTTTTTGAAATGTATTCCATTCCCTGTGGTGCAACAATAGGAACAACCCACCCCCCCACTGCGCTGGTTCGTGGCAATCAGCAGACTGAAGGCCTTCCCTCCTCCCCGCTCACCCGACTGCAACTAAACGTGTTGCATTTATAACTAAATTATGTTATAAAACTACTTTTTCAATCCTCAAATCACTTATGCAAGTTGAAACAGCATGCACACATTTATGTTAGAGCCCTAGTAACATTCACAGGTGTCCCATTCCCTGATATATGGTAGAAATTTTAAAGAAAAACACAGGCAAAAAGGGAGAAAGGAAAAAAGACTGGTCCGGTTCTGAGCTATAATATACCATAAATTGTTTCCCATAAACGAAACAGTGAGAGCTCAGTGCCTCCGACCAGGGGTGACCCCCCCCAGGTTGTATAGAAATCAATGAGGCAGTGCTCTCATTAATCGTGTGCCCCTATAGTTAATGTCTCCAGTCTTTTGAGTCAAAACAAGGCCCTTGCAGGCAGGTGCAGTCCGTACATCCTGCATTTAAAACAAAATAACATGGAAACTTGCTGATTTTAAAGTTCCAGGTGGGGTCTTGTCCCCCATTATGATTTGAATATGTCCTGAGCAATGCAGATAGCAGGTCTCATCTTCCAGGCAATGAGAGTGCCCCTCAAACTTTATGAAGGTGGACCAAGATGGTGGGGAGGGATCATGGAACCACTGGAGCTAAATGGAGATTAAGCTCTCTTTCATCCAGAATTATTATAGCCCGGGTAAGGAGTTGCCAAATATACTGCAGCAATGTCCCCTTTGGAGAAAATTTAGTCAGTGTATTGAGCCATGAAATGTAGAAAAAGAGTACTCTATGGCTTAGCACCATGGACATTGATATTCAGTTCGGTTAAGTCCTTCTACCTGCTGATATGAGACAAGATAAACCATAAACATCAGGTTTATAGTCTCTGTATTTTGTCAACGATTAATACCTGCAAATACCAGGAAGCTCTCAGAGATTGGTAAATAATGCAGGGCACTTCTGTTTGAGGTAGTCCATCGCAGGGTCTGTCTCCTCGAATGAGGACCAGAATCCGTCCAGTTGTACTTGAAACTTGGCAGGGTATACCATGCGAAACTTTATGCCCGAGGCTATACACTTGGATACTATCAGGTGAAATAGCGTCCAACGCTGTCGGACTGTTGCAGGCAGATCTTGTGTTACCCTGATCTTTTGTCCTTCCTAGAGAACATCTTGTATGTCCCTCAGTTTTTGTAAAACATGTTGTTTTTCTTGAAAGTTGAGGAAACGGCATACTATTGGACTGGGTTGGGCATTAGGTGGAGGCATAGGCCTACGGGCGCAGTGTGCTCTCTCCAGGATATAAGTCGGGCCGAAGGGGGAAGGGCCAGCAATTTTTGTCAGTAGCTTTTGCATAAATAAGAGCATTTCTGTCTCTTCCTCCCTCTTGGGTATTCCAATTATTACAATGTTATTATGATGACTTCTCCCCTCTAAGTCTTCAATTTTAATCTCTAACCTTTTGATGGTCTGGCGATTTGTGGTAATAAGCACATCCATTCTGTCTATCCACTTCTCCATGGAGATAATGTGGGCCTCATTGTCCGAAGTGCGCCTGGTAATATCTTCTAAAGCGTTGGAGATTGCCTTCACCTCAGTGACAAGAGAATGGATTTCGTCCTTGAATGGTTGGAACTCAGAAAGAAATTGTTCCAAGGTAAGGGGGGTTGATTCTGTGGCTACCAGAGGAGAGGCTGAAGTTGACTGCGAGCGGCCTGTAGCAGTAGGATTTACCCTAGGCTTCTTTGGCTGTTTTTCTGGATTGACAGGTGGCATATGCCGAGGCGCCACCCGTCACATCTGTACCACCATTCTTCTCCAAAATCCTTCTGCTGGGGGACCGGGTAAGGTTCTGCAAGCTGTTGGACCCTGGTTTTTAGCTGTCAAATGTAAGGATTATTAAAATCAGCTGGAATAGCTAGTCGGGTGAGCAGAGCTCTAGTGGAGCACGTCCTATTCAGTTGGCTGCATCACGTGACTCCACACTGTAACTGTTTCTAACAATACTAAACTGAAGCACCGTAAATGGATTACTAACTGTTTTTTTTCTCTACTCTGTTCTCATGACATTAGTGTATAACGTGCACTACTTCTGTGTTGTAATCAGACTGCTAATATGTAATTGTCTTTGTTTCTCAAGTGTAAAACCTAATTTTGTTACTTGGTTCTCATGACCTACTGTACATCAATATATAATGTGCACTACTTCTGTGTTGTAATTAGACTGCTAGCATATAACTGTATTTGTTTCTCGAGTAAAAAATCCCATTTTGTACCACTCCCCCTTCCCCCCAGGATGCGTCTGGAAATGAGCTCCCAGCTCAGTGTGCCTTTCTTGGTGAAACTTTTCAATAAAATAAATAAACAAACTAAGCATGTTTACAACCACATCTGGACAAAAATTAAATTTACAGATGACATTTAAAATCATTAACATTGTTGACATGTAGTAATGACTAAAAATTGAATTCCTCATTGTCTAGGGCCTAGGGCTATGAGACCTTTGCCAATGAAATTCTCAGTTCACAGCTTCCAGAAGTGGGCTCCAGTTTTTAAAGTGGCCCTTCGCCACGTGAAGTAACTTTGTGAAGTGAAGGGTCTTTATGACTTACTGGAGTACTACACCCTCATATCTTGTAAATGTTATTTGTTTCCTTTTTAACAGCTATTTTTGTGTAGCTTTTTGGGATATGTATGTTTGCTTTAGTTTATTTTCACTGTCTATACCATCACCTGTAACTTGCCTGGGGGGTCTCCATTTTCTGGTTGATAAAATCTCATTGTCCCAGAGAACTGCATTAGCATATGAGAACGTGATACCACAGCACCCATTTACACCATGTATTTCTATGCTGAAAGTACACATAATATGAAAAAAAACAATGCTCTGGAAACACACAGACTGAATGCAATTTAAAGGAAAAAAGTTGCATTACAACTAAGACAGTCTGCAAAGCTAATTGAAAGTAAAAGTGGTATTTCACACTTTGCTAAAACTTGTTTTGTTCAATTTTAAGTAAGCAGACAAGCAAACTGTGGAGTCTAACGGGTGCTGACACATCATGTTCTCATATCATCTTTTGGATGAGACACTAAACCGAGGTCCCACTTGCCTGTTCTGGTGGTTGTACAGATGGACGTTAAAGATCCCATGGCACTTCTCAAAAAGAGAAGGGGAATTTCCCTGGTGCCCAGGCCAAATTTACCTCCATTCACTAAAATACCACCAACAACTTAATCTGGTTCTGTATGCCAGTTTGCATCTGTATCTTCCCTGGGATGAGGCTGAAAATAGGTAGAATTACCTAGTCCTCCTTTCCTGGTCAACAAAAACTAACTAACTAACTAACTCTCCTAATGCAGCTCTCGGTCAACAACCACATAATGGAGACCCATAGGATAGCTACAGGGACTGGTATGAACAGCAAAAACAAATGAAAGCAAACATATATATTCCCAGCAGCTACATGAATGGAGTGGTCTGTTGACAAGGAAGCAAATAATATTTACAAGATATGAGGGTGTAGTACTCCTTTTATTCTCAAATCAAATTTTACGGATGTCACCCACCACTACTAGACAAGGAGGGACCTGGTAATGGGCACCACAGTAGTTATGCTAGATTGTGTACAGGGGCCAACACTGTTCAATATATATTTATAAGTGATCTGGAAGAAGGCATCAGTAGCTGGGTTGCCAGTTTGCTGCATACCCAAAGTGGAAAGGGTACCTACCTCTATCATCCACACTCCACAGCATTCCCAGCAAAATGGAGGGGACTCCCAGATTTCAGAAGCATAATCCTTAAGGTAAGGGAGGCTGAGAGAGAAGAAATGTGGATGAGAGAAATGGGAAGTCTTTCTTTCAGCTCCAGGGGTCTGTTTTTACTTTATATCTGGTGAAGGAGTTTTTAACATATAGTCAGATGTGGAATTAGATTATTTTTACCAGAATAAGGATTGTTGGCCTTTAATTCCTGAAAAAGAGGGGAATCTGAGAAATCCTAGTCTGTCAATCAGGTTCTGATCAACCCTATTCCAAATGGGATAAGGCATTTCTAATCAAAGGTTGCCATACCCCACAATCTTCTGCTCATGTAAAGCACATGACTTATAGGAAGGTTGGCCTGGGACTTGGAATACCAGTGTCTACTCCATCTCCAGCCTTGAGCCAAACCCTTCCAAGGAGGGGGCATGCTGGATGGACAGAGGAAGGAAGGAGCTCCAACAGCAGGAAGCAGCCACAGAGAATACTCTATCACAAACTGGTAAAAACCTCTTCAGGGATGATGAGTGATTCTTCCATAGAATGGATATTTCCAATTGGAATGTGTAGTATATACATGGATATGCATGGTATTATATACATGGGTATATATATATATATATATATATATATATCTATATCTATATATCTCTATATCTATATAGATATATATCTATATATAGATATATAGATATGGTAGGAAGTCTAAATAACACCATTAGGGCTGTAGTGTATGCATATGCATCTTTGTAGTCCTATTTAAGGTATAAGTTCCTGTCATGCCCAGTGGGTTCTTCTTTGCGTATGTGCACTGATGTGTGTCCACTATCTCTGAGATGAATAAAGATGGCCACTGAACATACAAGCTGTATCTGAGTCTCCCTGCACAGGCACATAATATACTACACTGGCAATGAAGGATGAAAGCAATACAACTCAGATGAGTGCAAGAAATGTTACGTGAGCTAATGCATGTTTCTTTTAAAAGGTATGTTTTTTTTAACTACTGTAAATCTCCACCTGCTACCTTGCATTTAGTTCACCAGACTGCTTATCTTTCCCCACCAGCCAGGCTACCATATATATCATAAATGTGTCTGTTACAATCTCTTGCTTCAGGATTACACATAAAGCAAATCTGACAACAAAACTCCAGTTTGTGTGAACTGTCTTTTTAACTTGCTGAGTCTGAAGAGAAAAAAATTACAGAGTAAAAACAGAGGCCTTTCTGGTACTTGAAACCGAAGAACAACAGTTGTAAATTATGTCAACACTTACATCAGCAGCATAAATTCCTGACCACAGCAGTAAAAGCAGCTCAACAGCAGCATCTTGTGGCATAATAGAGAAACTGCAGTACATACTGAAAAGCCTTTGACAATAAAAGATAAAGACATGTTTGTTTTGTGGGCACTGTCACTATAGAACACCTTGCCACAGCCATCATGACTGAAATTGGCAGAGTAACAGAATTTTATGAATCAAAAGAGGACTTTGATTCTTACTTGGAAAGCTTTGAACACTGGTTAGAGGCAAATGAAGTTTCAGATGCCAAAAAGGCAAAGGTCTTTCTAGCAGTTTTGGGACCTACAGTGTACCAACTCCTCAAGAATCTGACTGCACCTGCCAAAGTAATAGATGTGCCATATGCCCAACTCACGGACAGTCTTTTACTATATTTCTAGCCCAAGTCACTTCTGATTGCAGAATGCTTCAGATTTTATCGTCAGCACCAAAAGGAGGGGGAAGCTCTTGCTGACTACATCATTGCTTTGAAGTGTCTGGCAAGCATCTGTGACTTTGGCCAGTTTCTGGAGGATGCCCTCTGAGATCACTTTGTCTATGGTCTGAGAGGAGAAGCCTATCAAAAATGCTTGTTGTCAGAAAAGGACATAACCTTCAAAACAGCCTGTGAGAAGGCTCTTGCTATGGAGTGCACTCAGATGGATACCAGGGAACTAGCAGGACATTCTGAACCCTAAAGATGCAGAGTTCACAAGGTCACCCATATTCTAGCACCCAAGGAATATTCCACACCACAGAGTGATCCTTCATCTGTTTACCAACAACCCCAAACATTTCAGAAGCCAACACCACAGGACACTTCCACAAGGTCAAATCCATGTTACAGATGTGGAGATGACCACCAGCAAAGCACATGCCAATTTCAACACGAGAAATGTCATGGTTGCAGAAAAGTGGGTCACATACTCGAGGCATGCAAAAGTACATTACAGACAGCTATTGCATGGTATGTCACAGACCCACTGAAACAGAAGATGAGGCATTGCACCTGTTCATGGTTTATGTAACCTGGGCAAAAGGCAGCAAAAATTTACCTCCAAATGGAGCTAGCAGGAAACCAGGTTAGTATGCAGCTTGACACTGAAGCCTCAGTATCACTTGTTCCAGAGCAGATCTACAGAGAGAAACTTCAGCAGTGCCCATTGCAACCATCATATATTCAACTCTCATCTTACTCAGGAGACCCAATCCCTGTGCAAGGGGAGATTGAAGTATCAGTCACCTACAAGGGAGGAACATGGATCTTGTCTCTAGTGGTGGTACAAGGAGAAATACCTGCATTATTTGACAGAGACTGTCTCACACAGATCAAATTGAACTGGGAAAAGATCTTCAGCTTAAGTACTGTGACCAAAGCACCACAAGATGCACCAAAGGAAGTATTGGATAAACATAGTCCTGTTTTCCTGGATGGTTACGGCACAATCTGGATTTCAAGGCAAAGATCTGAGTGCAGCTGGGAGCCACTCCAATTTTCCACAAGACTCAACCAGTACATTATGCTTTGAGGGAAGCAGTAGAGAAGGAACTGGACCATCTCAAAAGCCATGGTATCATCTCATGAGTAGAGAGGAATGACTGGGCTGCCCCTATCATTGTGGTACCAAAATAAGGTTGTGTGGTGACTACAAGGTTACTGTGAACCACTGTATATAGTCAGATCCATGCCCATTACCTAATGCAGAGGACTCATTTGCCACACTCTTAGGGAGCAAGTTCTTTAGCAAGTTGGACTTATCTTTTGCATACCAGCAGTTGGAACTGGAACTTGAATCCAACTTGTATCTAACCATCAACACCCACAAGGGACTTTACAGGTATCATTGCTTGGCATATGTAGTTTTCACAGTGCCAGAAATATTTCAGAACACAATGGACCAGATACTGTATCGACTGGACCATGTAGTATGCTTTATGGATGATATCTTGGTAACAGCACCCACAGTGGAAGAGCATCTGACAATCCTGGAATAAGTTCTGGCCAGACTGCATCAGTATGGACTGAGAGTAAAGCTAGCCAAATGCCAATTTCTGTAAAATTCTGTTGAGTACATAGGTTACCAGATCAATGCTCAAGGCCTATGCCTAACAGAGAGCAAGGTAGATGCTATAGTCGATGCACCTGCACCAATAAATGTGACAGAATTAAGATCATTTTAAGGACTCTTGAAGTACTATGGATGTTTCCTGGCCTTACTGTCCACATTGTTGCAACCATTCCATAACTTGCTACAGAAATAAATACAATGGAATTGGTGTTACCACAGTGTGAGGAAGCATTTCAGACTTGAAAGAAACATCTTCTAAGCAGCAACGGGTTAGCGTACTATGACTCCACCAAATCTCTGAGGCTAGCATGTGATGCATCACCATGTGGAGTCGGGGCCATCATCTCTCATGTGCTACCTTTTGGGGAGGAACACCCGATCGCTTTTGCTTCCAGGATCTTCTCCCCCAAGTGAAAGAAACTATGCTCAGATTGAGAAAGAAGCTTTAAGCATAATTTTCAGTGTCAAGAAGTTCCATAAGTACTTGTATGGATGGAAATTCACTCTGCTAACAGATCACACACCTCTACTGGTAATTCTGGGGCCAAAGGCTGCAATACCAACACTTGCAGCACTCAGAATGCAGTGATGGGCCCTGACTTTGTTAGCTTATGACTATGACATTGAATACAGACATTATCATGATCACACAAATGCAGATGCATTATCGAAACTGCCATGCAATGATGCTCAGAGAAGGAAGACATTGGGGCAGTATTCCATCTTTCTCATTTGAGAAATTACCCATTGCTTTACAGAATGTCACAGCAGAGACATGGCGAGATCCAGTCTTCTCTAAAGTCCTAGATTTCACCTTAAATGGTTGGCCCAACTTTATGAGAGACCTGACTCTCTGACCTTTCTTAGACAAGAAGGACCAGGTATCTACAGAGCAAGTCTGTGTTCTGTGAGGAGCTCAAGTTGTGATAATTCCAAAAATCTCCAAGAGATTACTTTGTGACTTACATGACAGTCATTCAGGAATCTCTCAAATGAAGGCATTGGCCAGAGGATACCTCTGGTAGCCAAAACTTGACCAAGATATACAACATCTTGTCAACCAATGTGCGCCATGTATGGCTATCCACAACCAATCATCAGCCACACCTCTGCATCCATGGTCCTAGGCTACCACTCCATGGGAGTGCATCCATGTTGACTATGTCAAAGAGGGCAAACAGCATTTCCTAGTAGTAATTGATGTCCACTCCAAATGGCTGGAAGTGTTGCCCACACAAGTCACGACTACTGAAAAGACTGTAAATCTTCTGAGACAACTTTTTGCCTCTTATGGCCTACCACGGGAGTTAGTGTTGGACAATGGTCTCCAGTTTTTTTTCCCATGATTTTAAACTGTTCTTAAAGCAGAATGGCATCCAACATATCTTGATGCCACCTTACCATCCAGCATCCAATAGTGCAGCCGAAAGAGCTGTACAGACATTCAAACAACTTGGAATAAACTATATTCACAGCAAGTACCTACAGTTCAAAGGTTGGTTCATTACCTGTTCACTTACAGAAACACTCCTCACACAGTCACAGATTGAACAGCTGCTGAACTGTTTCTCAAACATCAACCTCGTACCCATTTGTCATTGCTCATGCCGGACTTGGCCGATACTATCGTAAAGCATCAACTACAACAGCAAAAGGGTCATGACAAGTCAGGCAAGCCAGTACAAATTTTTCATCATGGGAAAAAGGTGATGGTTCAAGATTGTAGACATCCCAAGATTTCTTGAATTCCTGGGGTGGTGATTGAAACACGTGGACCTTTGACCGATGAAGTTCATGTGGGACAACAACTTGTTCACGTACAATTGGATCATCTGCTGCATTCCAAGATTCCAGCAAATGCAGCAGAAGATGTCACTCAAGATGAGGACAGTGACACAGAGGACTTTGCTCCTGCACATCACATGAAGTTCCACCATGACCAGTGCCAAATAATAACAAAACACCTGTTTCACCAGCAGTGGTTGCTTCAGCCCATAAATATCACATTAGGCACCGAAGACCACCACAAAGACTTGACCTTTAAAGTCATGTACT
Source organism: Neoceratodus forsteri (assembly GCA_016271365.2). NCBI lineage: Eukaryota > Metazoa > Chordata > Ceratodontiformes > Ceratodontidae > Neoceratodus > Neoceratodus forsteri. Next base: position 521,205,440 of record CM028137.1, read on the forward strand.
GAACCTGTATCTGTATGCAACTGAACTCTTACTTGTACCATTAATTAGTTAGTGACAAGTTCTACCCAAGGGGAAGAATAATCCCCTGAACTTGTTTTTTGGTACCGAATAGACTACTTTGGCCCAGAAGTTAGGAAATGTTACTGCTGAAGTATTTCAGACAAGTTTCTGTCTGGCGGGGAGTGCAGTATATACATGGATATGTATGGTATATACATAGATATATTTATATGGTTGGAAAGCTAAAGAACACCATTATGGTTGTAGTTGATGCATATGGATACTCGAAGTCCTATCTAAGGTATACGTTCCTGTCATGCTCAGTGGGTTTTTTCTTTGTGTATTTATACTGATGTGTGTCCACTATCTCTGAGAAGAATAAAGATGGCCACTGAACATGCAAGCTGTAACTGAGTCTTCCTGCACAGGCATATAATATATTACAGAATGAACTGGATTTAGAGGCTGCATAAGTAAGTTGGACCTCAGTAACAAAAAAAAAGCCTTATAGGTTAAAAGTAAAACTTCAGTTTCACTCCATACTTAGTGGGTGACCAAAGTAGGTAATATAGTATTAAATAATAAATATGTGTTTAGTAGGGCTTGTGGAATTAAAACATTTAGCAGTAGTGTCATGAACTACAATAATTGAAAACACTAGTTGGTGTCAGGGAAGACAAAACTAAACAACACTGTAGAACTCTAAATTGGAGGTGAAAATTAAAATGCACTAATGGAACAAGGTCTGGCTTAGTGAGGAAGGATTTTAAGCAAGAGGTACTGTGTGTTTTGTAAGCAATAAGACATGACAGGCTGTGGGTTTCTTTTCATAAACCACACAGTCTGGTGTCTTCAACCACCTTGAAGTGAGGTTCAGGGAAAAAAATAACACTCTGGAGTGTCTTACTGAGCTTATAAAATGGGTCTCATGTAGCAAAAAATAGAGGAAACAGCTAACTTTAAGAAAACAATAAAAAAAAAAACACTAAAATGGCTTTTTGTCATTCAAGTAAAAGGTAGTTCCTTCTTCCCTGTATGCTAATAGCTGTCCATCACCCCAGCCCTCATATTTAGCTACATGACAGAAAGATTTTAAAGCACAATATATCAAAATAATTTAAGAAATTTAGCTCCAGGTGGTTAACTGCATATCTGTACTGTCTTGTTAGTGTCAATGAAGAGCAAGGGCGGAAGAATGGAGCAGCTCTGTTTACTTAAGCCAGGCCACTCTGTAGACTGTTGTGATCCTCAACCTCTCCAATTTGTAAGATGCTGTGTACTACCAGGATATTTGCTTGCAGCTATCAGTAACAGATACAATTTCATAGAATTAAAATGCTATTTTTATGTGCTGTTTGGCCCTTTCCCTTCTCCTTGATCCATACTAAGATGGGGGAGCCAGTGGTCAAGTGGAGTGGATTGCAAGTATGTGCACAAGCAATGTTTTTTTTTTTTCTTATTTAAATGAGCAGTTTACCAAGTTCAGTGCAGTCTTAAAAGAAAAAAAAAAAAGGAAATAAGTGATTGAACAGGTAAGCCAGAATGCCAGTGGACTGTGGAGAGGGACTGCAACTGGGCGTGCAGGTTGGGTGGGACTGTGATTGGGGAGTACAGGTGATGGGGTGGGCAGTGTGTTGGAGGGAAATGAAAGACATATGCAGTCCTGGCAGAGCATTTTAAATCTACTGTGGAGCAAGAGAGGCCTTCCTACTCCAAGTAAAATAATAACTGTTAATAAAGATGGGCTGCATATTAAAAGGATCTCTTTTTTTTATTGAGAGCCATGAGTAAAGTGGTGGGTGAGTGTGAATTAAAAAAAGATATGGGTGTTGTTAGTGTGTAAAGTTGAGGCAGGCATTGTTTTTACTTTACAAACATGGCTGCCACAAATGTTTAAAAAAAGAGTTTGGGGCATTAATATACTGACTTGTTCTGTGTCTTGAATGTCAGAAGAAGTACAAAGTCATGGGTTTCTTTTCCTGACCATTGTGGCTTCAGAATCTTCTCAGTCAATTAGGATGCAGGATTTCCCCTATTCATTTTATAATAAATGCTAAAAACAGCAGATACTACATAATATATTTGATGTACATAAAATTCATTACCTAACAGGAAGCATACTTTCAAGTTTTATTGGACAGTTAAATCAGAGGCTTGACATTAAATTTTGGGATGCTGATGCATCATTTTAGGAAATCAGCACAAGGTCCTGAGCCTATAGAAAGACTTCAGCTTTATTTGGGTGTAATTAAAGACAATTAAAGGTCATCTGATATTTAATCTCAGTTTGACAAAGCAATGATGGCTATGGAAGGATCTAGACCAAAGGACAGATACAATTAGGTATTTTCTGCACAGCAGTGAAAACAAATCCTATATTTAGTAATTATATTACCAAGAGGGAGCACATAGTCAACAAAAATGTACGAGAGGGGTAGTAAAGATCCTTGGCAATGAGGATGGCTGAGGCCAAGAACTTTAATGCTATGTTTACATGATCATAGCCAATCAGCATGAGACTCTCAGGATCTCTTATCCTTTGAACAGTTGGTGGCGTCTGTGTGACCTTCAAGTGGAAGATTCCATTTTTAGCAGTGCGAGGAAGGAGTGTTACTGTACATTTTTTTAACTCTGTTTATCTCTCCATGTCCCACAAGCCAATACCACCTTCAACTACTGCCAGTGCCACCTACTCATCCTCAGAGCTCTCCCTTGCTGGATCTACCCTGGAACTTCAGGGAACCTGCAACACACTGCTGCATTGCCCTCTTTTTTTCTCCCACCCCTGAGGTGGAGTTCTGCCTTCAGTTCCTTAACAGCTTCTCTTAAGGCAGAGGTCTTTCCCGAGGCCATCTGGGGAGGTTCAGAAGTAGGTGCCTGAGTTGATATTGCCGGGTATGTGGCGTCTCATATGCCAAAGTGGTGGCCACTTTCTCCTTTCCGATCTACCCACCAAGACTGTGCTGTGCATCATCAGGTGCTGATCTACCTGATGCAGTGATGTGCACACTCTCCCTTCCCAAAGCTCACCCCAGGCTAATGAGACTGCACCACTTCCTGAAGTCACCCAGGTGGTGGTGGTAGTAGTACAGGAGGATGAACATCCTTCCCTCCATCCCTCCCTGGAGGAGAAGAATATCCTCTGTGGAACTCAATCCTTTTCCCCCTGCTGCTTCTGCAATAATCCAGGTTCAGGGCATGAACATGGGTCACCTGCATTGGTAGCTGCACAGCTACCACTGTGCCAATGGTCCAGCCCTGCTTTTTTTTAATGAAATACAACAGAACTTAAACCATAGTATAAATCACTTAAGGAAACTCGGGTGATTTATAATGTTTATTTGTGTAATATGTGGTATCTCTGATGGAAAAATAATATTCTCTGGTCTGATTTGGTGCCGGAACCACTCAGCTTTGCTTCATGGTTCTCTTGCCCAAACAGCATGAGAAGACATTATTTTTCTTTAATAGACAGCCCACTCTTCACATATAAGCATATAATAAACACCATTGAGATGCTGTATCATGGTTACCCAGAAAAACAAATGTCAAATTCAGTTCAGGAGTCCTTGGTCCCATGGATTCTAACTGAATCAAATGGTTGCATGTAGGAGGAACAGTCAGCTCAAAGTACCCCATACTCAAGTGTGGGATTAGTCCCAATATGCACTTTGTGTGCAAACACATTTTGATTTATTTCAGGGCATAATGTGCTCAGAAAAAAACTGCTTGGTCTCTAAAGGTCATAATTTTAAAAAGATGGAGAGACTATTACTGGGAAAGTCCCTTTTTCCTTCATAGTGTAGAATTTGCCTTTTTCAATAGTATACAGTTTCCAAACATAAGTCAAAACACAAGCACAAAACATGTAGATACTGTAGGGAAATGAGGGACAAAGGAACTATAGGTCATACTGCCCCCTTGAAGTCATGGTAAAGGGAAACAATTGTGGAGTAAGGGATCTGCTTTGAGACCCTGTGAGCCCCACCTCAAATCCCTCAAAATGGTGAGTCTGACACCATGCGAGACTTAGGCCTACTTTAAGCCCCACTTTACTTACAGTTTATTGTAGTATAGATTGTATCAAACTAATTTTGCTTGGTTTTGGGCTGACATCTTCTGTTACCACAAATCCCAGAACTCTGCAGCTGACATCAGACCAATAGGTAGCAATGGGAAAGTCAATTCCTGCAATGCATGTTAGAGCTCTATAATCTGTGATCAGATGTTATCTGGGTCTGCTTTCCTCCAGCAACTAAGTTCTGTACTCTATGACTGTAGTTAGCCCAGGGAGGATAGCGGGACCAGCAGACAAAAGATCAGGGCCCCGATTTACAAAAAAATCATAAAGGCAGTACGAAATTTTGTGTTGTGATTTATGGTTGCCCAGGCACCCAAAATTGCTATTCATGGTTAACTAGCACACCGCACTATCTGACTGTGAAAAGGGGTAGTCCGAGGCAGTGATAACCCCAGTACTGCCATTGCCACCTGAGTAGCACATACAGCCAGGGGCAGCCAGGAGCATGGGCTTGCAAGGTATAGCACAGGGGTCCTATTTCCAATTCACAAAAGCAGCCATGCAAATGAACCCAGCAGGCATGTAAGGTGCAAAGGGTCCAGTTGCATGCCCATTAAGAGACCCATTTGCATAGGCCACGAGGAGCGTAGCATGGCTTCCTCAGCCCCTGCCCATCAGTATTTGCAGTCCCTGGTGTTAGCAGTCCCTCGCCCCCAACCTTCCTTGATCGCTGGCTCAAGAAAACAACAACAGCCTCCCTGGTGGTTAGTGCCCCCCACCATTGCTATTCACTGATCGCTGGCCAGATATGCAATATAGATAATCCCTGGTGGTCCAGTGGCCCCCCTGCCATTCGCTGATCACCATCCGATATCAAAAATATAAGATTTCCTTGGTGTCCAGTGGCCCCCTCCCAACTCGAAGCCCTGCCTGAAATAGAAATAATATTCCCTGCTGGCTATTGGCTCCACCTGATCACTCACCCAATATATATATATATATATAAAAGGTGTCCCAGGTAGCTAGCAGTCCCTCCTCCCACCTGGTCACTTGCTCCATATATAAAAAAGACTTCCCTGGTGGCTAGTGGTCCCTCCCTACCCGATCATCTGCAGCATTGACATCACCTTCCTGGTGTCCAAGTGCCAACCCTCCCCATCTCTATTCCCTGTATAGTTAAGATAAACATTTCCCTGGTGGTCAATGACCCCCCATCTGATCCCAATGAAGTGAATTAACATCTATTCCTCCGGTGGTCTAGTGCTCCCCCACCCCAACCTGGCAGGTTGTATCCCGTCACCCCACTCCCCCCCATCTTGAACTAAGCCAGCAACCAGCACACCCCTCCTTTCTGCACCATGGCTGGCTGTCAATGAGCGCATACGGTATACAGTACACGCTCATGGACAATAATTGACAGCTCAGAGTGAGCTATCATTCCATGACCATGAACTGTATAGAGTACGCACTCATTGGCAGCTCAGTCAGCAGCCAGCCATGATGGAGAGAGGAGGCTGTGCTGGTCGCTGGCTCGGGTTCGGGATGGGGAAGTGGGGTGGTTGGACACTACCTGCCGGGGTGGGATGCACTAGTCTATGAGGGAATAGATGTTAATTCACTTACTGGGAATGTGGAACAGGGAGGGGGGTTCACTAGACCACCAGGGAAATGTTTATCTTCACTATACAGAGGATCGGGATGGATGGGTTACACTGGACCCAGGGAATTTGATGTCAACATTGGGTGGGTGATCAGGTAGGGGGAGAGACCACTAGCCACAAGGGAAGTCTTTTTTATATATTGCGTAAGTGACGCAGTGTGGGGAGGGCCTGCTAGCCACCAGGGAATTTTATTTCTATTTTGGGCAGGTCTTCAGGTGGGGGGGGGGACCACTGGACACCAGGGAAATTTTGTATTTTTGATATCCGGCAACAATTGGTGACAGGTGGGGGGCATGGGACCACCAAGGAATGTCTTTATTTAAATCTGGCCAGTAATCGGCAAGGAGGGGGACCACTAGACCACCATGGATTATCTATATTGTATATCAGGCCTGTAATTGGCGAACTGCGGTGGGGGGAACCACTGGCCACCAGGGAGATATTTTTTTTTCTTAACAGGTTGGCGATTAGCAGGGAGAGGGGCCACTAACCACCAGGGAAGATTTAAATATATTTTATATATTGGATAGGGCTGGCGATTGGCGGGGATGGGGGGACTACTAGACACCAGGGAAAAATATTGACTTAATCTTGGGCCAGTGATCAGTTGGGGGGGAGTGCTGCAGCACTGCTGCCAACCACAAGGGTTGCAGGGGATTAAAGCTAGGTCTCAGTTGGCAGTATTTGCTCCATGCAAGGGGACCAACAAAAGGCCCTTGTGTGGAGCAAATAGTTTGTGAATGGGACAGAGCTAATATGCAGATCCCTTCCCCCTCATTTGCATTGTGGCCCCTTCACACTTTGCCCCAGTTCAAACCCAGTTTGAGAGTGCAAACTGGGCTTCTGTGAATATCAAATCAGCACAAAACCTGATTTGTGCCACTTAAGCTGGGTCTGCGCTGGGGGAATGATTTGTGAATCCAGCCCCAGAGCTTATATAAACTCTAACATGCTCTCCAGGCTATTGACTCTCCCACTGCTGCCTACTGCTCTGAAGTCAGCTGCAGGGGATTCTGAGATTTCTAGTAACAGAAGATGTCAGCCTAAAAATAAGCAAAATTAGTTTGATACATCTACTATACTAAACAGTAAGTAAACCAAAATGGTTCTGCACACAAAGTGCACTTTGGGACCAGCCCCACACTTGAGTGTGGGTGCTTTGGTGCTGACTGTTCCCTTTTAAATTTAACATCATATCAGGGCATCTCCAGCAGCTGATACTTGGTATGAAGGAACTACAATATTGGAATGGCCATGCCGTTGCTTTGAACATAGCCATTTAACTTAATTTTAATTAATGGAATCAAAGACTCATGAAATGACTTTTAGATTTGTTTTTGATTAATGTATGAAACTCATTTGGGACCATGCCAGAAAGACAAAAACAGTGCTGGTATGAGCCGAGTATAAAGCATTAAACCCTTCCCAAGATGGGTGACTGGCATGGGATGCCTTAAATGATACATATAACTGTGCATGTATGGAAGTATATTTAGTCAGTGACAGATTGGCTCTCTGCTGTCAATTATATCAATGTTATGGGGAACCGGCTCGAAGAAAATAATAACATCAGAAGATGCAGCTTAGTCGAAAAACTGTAGGCCCTTATAATTGGTATTGTATAATAGATCCCCTTGGCTATCATGTGGAAATATTTCTCAAGTTAACCCTAAAACATTAATTTACAATTTAAATAAGAATCAGAAATATGCATTTTTATCAGGATGAGCGGCTGATATTATGAAGATGAGATACTGACGCCAGCTAAGGTGGCAATTTTCTCTCTAATACATAAATCATGAAATACAGCTTAAAGAAAAATATCTTAGAATCTGGCAAGGGATCTGTTGAAGCGGAAGCTTGTGTAATTGACAGGGGATGTGCTGAAGTCAGGAAATGGGAGGCAGTGTCAAAAATGGAAATGATGTAAATCTGCACATTAAATCTGACATCTTGAGTACCTGAAAATTAAAAGCAAAGAATATAGTAATTTGTGAATAGATCAGAGTATTAAAAATATAAAAGTGAAATGGCATTGATTTTGAAAGTTTTACTAAAAATGATGGAGAAAATTAACTTTAGTCAATTCTTCAAATTTTAAACCACATCTTAAAACTATTTTTTTTTGGTAAGTAAAAGGTGTTACACATACACCGCAATTTGTAACATTGAGAATGTTATATTATCCTGTAGTTGGGAAGACACAGTTAGAGGTCAAAGTAAGCAACCTCCTGAATTCAGTCTTTGTCTTTGGAGATGCAGTGTGTGAATGGAGCTGCATGAAAGGAAATTCTAGCTTTCATTATCCAAACCAATCGTGGACTTTGAGAACCTGACTGTGTCAGGATCTAGTTGCTTGTATTGGCTGCTGTATATGTTATGTAAGCACCCCTTTCAGGGAGTGCTTACTGTAGTGACCCTCTCCTCCCACTTTTTAATGATTATTTAGTGGGCTGGCTGCCCGCTGGTCAAGCTGCGCCAGTCCACCCCAGCGGTATTTATTGGGCCAGCCTTGGGTGTAAGGAGGAGGCTAGCTGGCAGGAAGGAGAGGGAGAGGGAGAGGGAGAGGAGGGAGGAGGGAGAGAGGGAGTGGGAGAGGGAGCAGGAGAGGGGGAGGGAGAGAGAGAGAGAGAGAGAGTTAGTTGGAGAGAGAGACAGAGAGAGAGAGAGATTCATGATGGAAGTGGATCAGGGCCTGGCCCAGGATTTGGGCCTTGGGGACTCAGTATCTGTTTTTAGTCTGCTCAGGAATGGAGGGTGGAGTAGGGTACGATGGCTGTATGGGAAATGGGTCTGTTTTGAAAACTGTAGCCTGGGGAGGAGTTGGTGGCCAGCCTTCATGAACCATGGCACCAGGGCTGGCTTGGACCTAGTTCCTGTTTTGGAGGCCTGTGCTGGAAGGACCAGGCAGTCTGCAGGGAGAGAGTAGTAGAGAGCCAGGCAAGTCCCTCAGATCACCTGTGTTTTTGAGGTCCAGGGATGCCAGAGTCCTGAGCCCTATGCCCTTCATTGCAGGAAGAGGGAGTCTGTAGCGTTGAGTGCTGCAGCCTGTGGTAGCCACTGCTGAGTTTGTCTGGGTCTGAGCAGTGGGCAGAAGTTGAGCTGCTTGGGCCTGCTACAGCTTCTGCCCAAATTCAAGCCCCCGACTCCATTTGGAATCCAGCTTAGTGGCCTTCTCGGCCCTAAGTGTTGTGCAACAGCTTTGTGCCACTGTTAGACTGTTTCTCCCTCAAAGCCATGCCCCCCAGCTCCATGGAACTGTTATTTCCTAGTCAGAAATAAATTAATTTTGTTTTTATCTTTCATTTGAGTGTGGCCTCCAGCTATTTATGAATTTTATGCTGCCTGCAAACATCAGTTGCCCCCACAGCGGAGTCATCAGTGTGCAGTCCCTCCCGTGCCTGGCTGCTTGGTGTAGTTGTGCGAATCCTTGAGCTACATTCCAGGTAAGTGCCATGTGCCATCTTCTCTAATTTTATTGCTGGATGAAACTCTGCTAGTTGGGCACCCCTCCCCATGCTTTTCCATCAGGCTCCTAAACACATTGGAGAGGGGTGGCTTATATTATATTGTCCACTGATTTTTTTCGCCGAAATACAATATCATATTTAAGCAGTTAGGCATGATGGGGGGGGGGGGTCATTTTTGGGTAATGTCACACTTTGCATATGCTGTGAGGCATGAGGTGCAGCCAAGTGACTTCTAAGACTGGGAAAGTGACATTACCCAATATGACACACACCCTGGAGTGCTTTATTGTGATTTTAAAATGGATCTTTTAGAACCAAAAACAGGCTTTTATGTGGATTTGTCTTTAGATTAGTTTTCAGATTGTGACGTTTTACTAAGATAAGATCACGACTAGAACGGAGGATGGATCTTCCTCTAGACCAATCAGCTTACAAATGTTTTTACTATTAATGTTATAAAATAAATTGTATTTCTTGTTTGGGGGAGGGATCCCCTACTATGAAGCATTTTGAGGAATGCTTTGCATGGAAATCACTGTACAAAAAGAAATTGTCTTCCATTGTGTAGATCCATGCTTATTTAGACATGGATGAACCATCTGCCTGATGACACTGTAATTGTTTCATGGTATCTGATTTCTGTATGTGATATGCATGATGTCATTCATACAGGGCCAGATATGCAAAGCATTTGAACATGGGACTTGTTTGCTCAGGCAAATTTTGAAACCCTCTGTTGTGGCAGAGATATGGATGCTCAGGCTAGTGCCTTCAGGGATAACATCAAGGTTTCTAATTATGGTATCTGCTAATGGTTTTTCTATCAGCTTCATCGCTCAAATCTCAGATAGGATAACGAGTCTCCGGATCCAATTGCTCTCAGATTAGAGTACAGTATCTGGTTAAATACTGAATCTGATGACTTTATAAAATTTCTTAGACCGGATGGCTGCTATCTGTGTCAGAGGGGGGTCTGTTTGGTCAAATTACCTGCCCTACTGGACACACAGATTGCACTGTCTAATAGATTCTGTCTTTCCACCTCAAATTACTTACACTTTATTATAGTGGCATATGCTAAGAAAATCACCACAACAATTCATATTGTGCAATAGGAGCATTTTATTTCACATTTTATTAAAAGAGGTTGCCTACCAGAATTGTCCTAAATGAGATGAGCACCAACAAGGTACGATAAGAGCCAATATGGACAGGAGCAGGGGGCGGTGTTCCCGGTAGGGGTGTCACCAGGACGTGCTCCAATTTGACCCTACTGACAAGCCTGCAAGATGGACCGGCTTAAGGGCCCAGATCCTTGTCACAGAACGTGGGCTGGGGAGAGGCGCACTTTCAAGGTACTTTACAATCTAGTTGACATGAACTGCTAAGGACTTGGAGCCCTAGGAATTAATCATTACTTACCATCTGAGCTGACTACATGTGTTTTGGCTGTGTTTAATACTTGAGGGAGCAGTTCTTTTGGTGGCTTGTAACTGTACTGGGGGGGTAATGTTCTGAGACACTGGTCGCTGCTGTTTTTTTGGGGTAGTTGATTAATAGGGGGTGTTAATGCAGGAGTATTGGCTGAGGTCTGAGATCTTATGAGCATTATTCTGAGCATTGAAAGCAACTGGTTCTAGAGTAAAGGAGTGTCCTCTATCTAAGGATCATTGACCACACCCACACACCTGGGTACCAGGACAGGCACACCCGGAGTAGGCTGAGGTGGATGGTCAACTACACTGGGTATGGAGGGAGTTTTAGGGACCAGATGGGGGTTGGAGATGGGAAGGTAGAACTGTCACAGGGTCTGGGGTATTCAAGATAGCAGGACTGGGATGGGTGGCATGGGAGGTGTGGCTGGTCCCAGGGGAAGGGGGGAGGCTGGTGCAGGGGGCAGGAAGGCTGAGGGGTATCCAGGGGTGACACACTAGTGAGCTGCAGTGGCTGTGTGGGGGGGCGTATGGATGGAAGCATTGTGGAGGCTGTGGGAATGTCCCATTTGCTGCAGGCTGAGAAGATTGGAGGCAGAGGTCAGTTAGCTGGCGGGGGAGATAAGAAGGTTAAGTAAGGAGAAGGGCAGAGTGGGGGTGGGTTGGGCACCCCCTTGGGTGTATAGAGAATCTGAGTTGTGGCGACTGGGGTAAGGAGGGGAGAGGCGGAATCCATGCCAGATTGTGGGTCTGCATTTGGGCGGCATCAGTGCCAGTTACAGTAGTAGGGAGATTGGACTAAGTAATAGGTCTGAGGTTCTGAGGTCTGTAGCAGAGGAGGAGAATTGTACTCTCAGGTATAAGACAGGTGAAAATTGGGGTAGGGAGAGTGCTAGGAGCAGTAGTCCAGACAAGGAGAGGGGGAGGGTTTGACAGATAGGGAAGGGAGGAGGGTCAGGGCAGGGGGAGTGGTGGGGGGATGCAGCCATGGGCGAGGTAGTTTGGCACTTGGCGAGGTGGGAGGGAACAACGATGGTGTGTTGGCCACAGGGAGAGGGGCGGCAGGCATGGGGGAAAAAGAGGTCCCTCAGGAAGTGGAGGGGGGTGATTTGGCTGCCGGTGGGCAGAGAAGGGTGAATGCTCAAGAGAGAGATGGGGTTCGCAGGCAGTTACAGACAGAAGGTGGGGAAGAGGGGAGGTGGAGTAGTAGTGTTAGGGAACTCTATACTTAAAGGGATCAGGTGTGGAGGGAGGGGTGAGTGACACAGTTGGTTTTGGAGGACTTCATACCAGGCTTAACAGTGGGTAGGGCAGGGCAGGCTTTGCTTAGGTGCATTGGGGGAGGGAGAGGAAAACCACACATGATGGTGCATGGAGGCACCAATGGCCTGGGGGAGAATCCAGTGGAGACGGTTATGGAGAGATTTGAGGAACTAGGGAAGTTGTGCATGAAGATTGGGTGCTTGGTGGCCTTCTCAGAAGTGCTTCTGGTACCCAGGGTGAGCAGGGTATGGAAGGACAGGATTGGGGAGTTTGACTCTTAGCTGATTGGGTGGTGTCACTCTCATGGGTATGGACTGGTGGGGGATTGGAGGAACACATGGGTCAACAGTGGATTATACACACAGCGGACAGATTGCACTTGAGTAGGGCTGGGCAGGGGGTCTTGAAGAAGAAACTGGAGGAATACATAGCTTCCAAGGGGTTTTTAAACTAGGAAGGGGGGGTGAGTGTGAAGCTAGTGTGCACGGTCGCCAAGTAGGAGAATTGAATGAGCTGCCCCCCCCCAAGACAGCAGTGTTTGCAACGAGAGTGAGCCAAGAGGGAAGGGTCAGGTGGAGGGGGTGCTGCGCAGGGGGAAGGTGGGTACTGAGTGGAGAATAGTTTCCCTGAATGAAAGGATCCTGAGTAACAAAGTAGCTGAGCTACAGGCACTCTTAGACAAAGGGATTGTAGATGTTGCTACCATCACAGGGATGTGGGCCAGCCAACATCAGGATTGGGATCTGGCAATTCCCATGTACAGGGTTTATAGGAAGGACAAAGGGTGGGAAGGGGGTGGCAATTTATGTAAAGAATGGGATTAGATGCACAAGGGATGAGAGGGAGGAGGGAAAGATGGAGGCTCTGCGGATGCAGTTCCTGGATCCAAGGGGCAGGAAACTGAGGCTAGGGGTGGTGCATAGGCCACCAGCGCAGTCCAAGGAGTTGGATAGGGAGTTTGTGGATCAGATTCGACAGATATGTAGTAAGGGGAGAGTGTTGATCCAGGGGAACCTCAATCTACCTGAGGTAGACTGGGGAACCCATACCACCTCTAGTGCCAGGGAACAGGTACTTCTGGATGTATTCTAGGATAGCCATCTGATGCAGACAGTTGGCGAACCCACCTGGCTGGGTAATACACTGGACCTGGTATTATCAAATGGGGAGATGGTGAGGGAGCTAAGGGTGGAGGACCCATTAGCTGGGAGTGACCACCTTTCAGTATGGTTCACGCTCAGCATGAGCAGGGAGGCCGTGGGGTCATCAACAATGGTAGTGGACTTCAGGCAGGAGGACTTTGGGAGGTTGTTAGGGAGGGGGGACTCTCATCTCCTAAGCCGGTGACCAGCGGTGTGCTGCAGGGCTCTGTGCGGGGGCCGATGTCGTTTGGTTTGTTTATATCGGATATTGCACATGGGGTTGGGAGCAGAATCAGTTTGTTCACTGACGACACCAAGATGGGGGCTGTAGTGGATGACATAGAGAGGGTGTCAGAAGTTACAGAATGACCTAATCAGACTTGAGGAGTGGTCAGCAAGGTGGCAAATGGGTTTTAATGCAAAGAAGTGCAAAGTAATGCACTTCGGGGTGAAGAACTCGAGGAGGAAGTATTGGTTGGGTGAGTTGTGGTTAGGTATCACTGAGGAGGAGGAGGAGGAGGAGAAGGATCTAGGGGTCATAGTAATGGGGAGCATGAACAACTCTGCTCAGTGCAGGAAGGCTGTAGCTAAGGTGAATAGGATGCTGGGGTGCATTGCGCAGGGGTTCTCGTCCAGGCACAAGGATGTGATCCTGCCCCTGTATAGGTCCTTGGTCAGGCCATAGTTGGAGTACTCCGTCCAGTACTGGTATCCATATCTGATGAAGGATATCAGTATGCTTGAGGCAGTGTAGCTTAGTGCAACAAAAATGATTCAGGGGATGGAAGGCAAAACCTACGAAGAAAGGCTAAGTCACTTGAGTTTGTACACCCTAGAGGAGCAAAGGGATTGGGGGGATATGATTGAAACTTTCAAATACTTGAGGGGGATCAACAAATCTGGCACAGTGGGGTTGTTTAAGCTGAGGAATCAAAGGGACACGAGGGGGCATGGGCTAGGATTGGAGGGTGGCAGATTCAGGAGGGAGATGAGGTGGCATTATTTCACTGAGCGAGTGGTGTCAAACTGGAACATTCTATCGGAGGAGGTCGTGGCATGGAGGATGGTGGGAAGTTTCAAAAGGGCTTGGGACAGGGCAAGGTGGGGGAGCTGGGTAAACAACGCTGAACAGTTTCTGGAGGTGAAAGGAGTAGGGGGTGGGGCAGCTGCTATATAGGGGTACAAGCTACACATTCGAGCAGACTTGATAGATAATGAGGCCTGTTTCTGCTGTCAAGTTTCGTATGTTTGTATGACTCATCTCCTTTTCATAGGAGTCCTGGGGAAAGCAGGCAGGAAAGTTACAATGCACATGCCTCACCACATGCAAAGTTCAATAAGATAATACAAAATATCTTTAAGAAGCATAAAAATAAGTGGCAATCATGCTTTGAGCGGAAAACAATATCTCCCTCCAAATTAAACAGCAGCTAAGAACTTTGGGAAAACTTTGGAAAACAGTATTTAGACACGATTTAACTTATATATTCCATATGTCTTCTATAGATTTTTATTCTTGGTAGGGCTTAGCCCATGGTTCAATGGAAGGAATAACTCCCCCAACTCTCTACTTTAAGCATGCCTCCAAACTCATGCAGTGCTTAGTTCGTTTTGGACTGAGCTGCTGTGTGGTTTGTGGTTGTGCTTTCTCACCCTTTGCTTCCCTGTTTGCTGCCTTATTTGCCCCTGCTTGCTGCTACTTTTCTTCCCTGCTTTAGGATCCCCTCTCCCTTCTGCCGGCAGTTACCTCACTGCCACCTTTGCTCTCCAAGTTTGTTCCTTCCCTCTTGCTTTGCTCTGTGTCGTCCCCTCCCTGCCTTAGCTCTGTCCTCCTTCTGTCCCTGTTTCGCCACTCTGCAGACTTCTGTGTCTCCTTCTTGCTCCATCCTTCCTCCTGGTCCCTTCCCTCATACCATGTGTCATTTTGTTCTGTTTGTCTTTTGGGGCTCACTCCCCTACTGTCCCCTCTCACTTCTGGGCTAGATCCTCAGCCCCTGACTATATTCCTTCTAGCTCCTGGGCTGGTTTCTCAGCCCTCACTCTCTAGTCACTTTCTCTCTCTTCTGGGTGGTGCATCATCGTGTCACCACCTGGCTGTCCTCCGCACCTCTCTTGCTCCTCTCTTTTTCATTCTACCACCAATGGACCTGCAGTGCTTCTGTCCTAGTTAGTCAGAGGATTCAGTGTTCTGTTCCTCTGCTGCTCCTTGGGCAGTCATTTATCTATAGCTCTTCGCCCCAGTGACATCCCAGGCTCATACCTTCTGTAGACTATAATCTCTGTGCATCAGCCCAGCCTCCTGTCCATGCTAGGACTGCATTTAAAGGCACAGTCCCAAAATTCCAGCATTATCCTCTTCAGTCCTATCCTGCTTCGTGACTTTGATTCCCGTTCCTCACATCAGTGCCCAAGCCACTATCCAGTGCCAGTCTCTCTCCTAGGAATGCTACCCCAGGCTCGAGCCTTGCCCAGCCACCTCTGCCCATTCTCAACAGGCCCTATCATTATAGACAGGTCTCCAGGTCTCTGCTTTGCTTCTCATCCCCCACTGAGGATAGTGTGATTCTTCAATCCTCCAAGGGGTTTCCCCTCGCAGCTGCCTCTCATCTCAAAAGCAAGCCCTTGGTATCCTGGCTTCTCCTAATACTCCACCTCCATAGAGTTATCGTTTTCTACCAATCTGAGTCCTATAATGGACCTACGCCAGGTTTGTTGCCTTTCGACCATGTCGACAGATCCACTACAATGCTGTTGACTCTGATCCACCTTCGGGCACTTCTTTTTTTTCAAACTGAAAAAACGTTATTAATAACCACAAGAATACAAACAATAAGAACCTGTCAGACAAATATCAACACCATGCCTGAATAGTACACGCTTAAATGTGAAGGGTTGAACAAATAGGTTTGACATCACTATACCAGGAATATTTTCTAGTGATAAACACAAAATGGTATCCCCACCCAACCCCACCCTCCCACCACCGGAGGATATAGAACCAATAATGACCAAGAAAGTAAGCATGAGGTTATATACAATTAATGAAAAAACAGTTGATAATGTGCACAGCAACCTTTTAGGTGTCTACTATAGAAAACCAAGGTATAACACTGAGGGAGATAGGGTGCAATCAAGAAGGGAATAAATCAAGAAGGGCCAAAAAAAAATAAAGATACTCAAATAGTTAATGGAGCATATAGTGGTTCCCAAATGTTCTGATATCTATTGAATCTATTACTCATACTTGCTATGAGCTGTTATGCTTGTATAGCAAAAAGTATCTCCCTGTACCATTTGAGAAACTGAGGGATATGCTGGTCCAGCCAGTGTTGAAGAACAACTTTTTTGGCACAAGCCGAAATGAGGGCCATATGCAGCCTCTGGTTAACAATCAGTTTATTCTCATATTCCCCCAATAAGCAGTCCTTGGGGAGAAAAGAATCAGATAACCCAAGCAAGGGGTCTAATCGTGATTGGATGGATTCCAAAAAGAGGGTCACTTTTTTCACAGGATGAAAGAATGTGAAGCAGTATGCCTGGTTCTTTATTGCATCTAGAGCAGGTGTCAGAGAGAAGTTTACCCATTTTATGTAATTTGACAGGGGTGTAATAGAGATTGTGTAGAACCTGAAATTGTAGAAAACAATATATGTCCCATTTTATGTATTTATATATAAGTGCTTCCAAATCCAAGGCCAATTTTGAGAGGAACTATTCTCCGCTAGAACCTGATCCCAGTAGTAAAACACCAGGCCTTACATATTAGCTGAGAGATTGTGCAATCTGTGATAGTAGTAAGAGATAACATGAAAGGTGGGGACAGACATGGCCAAAGGGAGGGCAGCATTCCTATAAGAATTGTCCCATGGGCTAGTGACAAAATAATGCAAAAGCATATGTGTCGGCTGGAAGTATTTGAAGTATAGTGTGGGAGGCCAATTATATCTTTCTCGAGCCTCTTAAAAGGTGAGAAGTTTCTGATGTCGTATGAGATCATCAACTATATCCACTTCTGTATGGGGCCAAAAAGTGTTGGTGAGCATCTGCCTGGCAATTTTAAAATTAGGGTTCACTACTAAAGGCTGCATGGTATCCTTACGTGATTGTACTTTCACCAGGGAACATAACTGTGAATAAGCCTGTAGGGATGCTTCTAGAGAGGAGCCCCACAATGATTGGGGTAGTTTCTTGCAGGGAACTTAAAGAAGTGCTCAAATATCTAGACCTAATAGCGAGCATTGAAAATGCTCTATGTCCAACCATTGTGGGACATAAGGCCTAGCACTGTCCTCAGATTTTGGTGTAAGCCATTAAAAGAATCTAGCACAGTGGATGGCAAGGTAATATAGGAAAAAATTAGGAACTTGTAGAATGCTCCTCTCCTTAGAATGCATCAATTTGGATAGGGCTCTTCAGGGAGTTTTACCTCACCATAGAAAAGAGGTGAGTAGTCTATTTATTTGTGTGAACCAAGATTTTGGCAATGTGTAATTAAACAACTGAAGTGGATACAAAAGGCAAGGTAACACATTCATTTTTGTAATGTTCAAACATCTCCACATGGAGATGGGCAGCAAGGACCAATGTTCTAAATCTGTTTTTATTTGGGTAACCACTGAATCAAGATTATAATGCTTTATTTTGATGGGTGAAGCACTTAAATGGAAACCCAAATATTTCAGCTTATCCCAAACCCAAACAAGGCCAAGATGCTCCATCTCTGCCCTTAAAGTCACACCATTAAGTGGCATTACCTTGGGTTTGGCTAAATTCAATTTGTAGTTAGAGATATGGCCAAACTGAGTAATGATATTCAGGGCACCAGGCAAGGATGCTGTGGGAGAGGAGACGTGTAGCAGGATATCATCTGCGTATGCTGAAAGTTTGTATTGATACGCCCCTAAAGTTATGCCAAAAACAGGTGAGGAAACAATAAGTTTAGTGATCAAAGGCTCCAAAAACAAGTTGAATAAAAAAAGGGTGAGAGTGGAGATCCTTGCCTGGTGCCCTGTTGTAGTAAGAAAGATTTCAAAAGGACTCCGTTACAGAGTATACGAGCAGAAGGCCGAGGGTAGACCATCTTGATCCACTGAATAAAAATAGGGGAATATGAAATTTGGACAGCAAATTAAACAGATAATCCCATGAAATAGTATTGAATGCTTTTTTCTGCTTCCAAGGAAGCCAGCGCCGCAGGTGTACGGGAATCTCTGGATGCAGAGATAAGATAGAAAAGTTTGAGTAAATGGTCGGCAGAAAGCCATCTTGGGACAAATCTTACTTTTTCCCTGCTTATAAGAGGGCCCTAAACTTGGCCCAACCTATAGGTCAATATTTTAGCAAGGATTTTAAAATCAACATTGAAGAGAGATATTGGCCTATTATTCGAGACAAGCAAGGGATCTCTGCCAGATTTCGGAAGGACTACAATAATGATCTCAGTAAGAGAGATATCGGAGAGGCCCTCCTTAAAAATATAATTAAAAGTTTTAATAGTATGGGGTCCAGCAGAGTTTTAAATGTTTTATAAAAATTGGCAGTGTAGCCGTCCAGGCCTGGGGACTTACCTGATGCCAGGAAATCAATAGCATGGTGAATCTCAGCTAAAATCAGGGGAGCCTGCAATATTTTAGAACATGGTCCATCCAAATGAGGTAAATCTGTATCTTGAAGGAAGGCCTCCAAATGATTCAAATAAAACAGGGAACTTGGTAATAAGCCTAAAAATGAGCAACAATATTCCGAGGGGAGGTGAGAAGCTGACCTGAATTGGAACAAATGGAAGATACTATCCTATCTGTAGCTTGGGAGAGCAGGCATAATGCCAGGAGCTTCACAGCTTTCTCACTTTGGTTGAAATATTTTGTCTTAGAATGTAGCAATAGGTGCTCTGCTTTCTCTTCCAGAAGGGTGTTATATTTAGATCTAAGACTTTCTAGGTGCTCCCATTCAGGTTGAGATGACGTGGAAAGGATGCACCTTTCCAAGGACTTAATTTGCTCCAACAGAGAGGCCAATTCCTTTGAGGCCATCTTTTTCCTCTTGGAGGCCAGGCAGATCAGTTCTTCCTGGAGAGCACATTTCAGGGCTCCCTATAAGAGGTGAAGTTTGGCCATGGAAGTGGAATTACATTCCAGGAAAGAGGTAAAAAAATGTTGAATATGTTGCATCAAATATTCAGATTAAAGGAGTTAGTTATTGAGTCCCCAAACCTTATCACACTCAAGGGAAGGAGAGAGGCATAGCTGAAGGAGACTGGCATGATTATCAGATATGACTTTATCAGTATAATGACAGGAAAGAACACCAGAAAGATGCTTAATCCTCAGCAAAAAATAATCATTCCTTGAAAGGGAATCATGAGGGAGGGAATGAAAGGAATATTCCCGCTGACTGGGATATAACTTCCTCTAGGGATCCAATAGGCCTAGGTAGTCCATGAGCTCCCGAAGGGTGAAATTACCCTGATGATAAAGATTGACGGTAGGTACTGAACCTACCAAGATTGTTACAGTAGACCATATTCCAGTCCCCCACAAGTAGTATGGCAAGGGAGGTCCAGGGTGCCAATAGGGATATTAAAGTGGTGAAAAATTTAGAATCATCAGTAGTGGGGCCATAAATAGCAACCAAAATGATCTCTAGTAGACCAAGCAAGGCCTGCAGAATTAAAAAATGGCCTTGAGGATCTGCCTCCTTCGGAAGCAAATGAAATGGCACCTTCTGGGCCACCAAAATAGCGATGCCCCTTTTGCAGGAATCAGAACCTGCCCCAAAGGCCTGCCCCGCCCAGGATCTCCTAAAAAGGGGAACCTGGGATGGGAGCAGGTGAGTTTCCTATAGGAAAGCAACATCCACCTCTAATTTATGAAGATGAAGCAAGACCTTGGCCCTCTTTGTGGGCGATCGAGCACCCTTTGTGTTCCACGAACAAAAGATATAGGCAACTGCCATGATATACAGACTTCTTACTAAGGACCTGCCCAAAGCATAAGGGAATGGAATAAGTGAAATCCAGACAAGGTATTCCCAACCTCCAGTAGTGAACCACCCACTACTCCAACCTGCACATGAAAAACTGTGGCAGGTAAAATAAAGGAGTAAGAGACCCCAAGCAATCCCACCCAAAGCCCCACCCCTCCACCTCCCAAAAAATCACAGCCCTCAGCAACCTTAGCAACCAAAACCCTCTCCCTACCCCATAAAAAATTCCTGTATTTCCCTCTAAACTTCTATCGCCAAAAACAAGAATATGAAACCAAGTGACATGAGATTTCTCTCCCGCCACCCCATACCAGTTTCTCGTTGCATGATGGCTAAAAAACAGTGATTTAGCCCTCCTCCCTGCTCCAGCCCCCCACTGCAATCCAATTGTATGCCAGGATGATGTAATTGAGGTAATAGTAACATATCGGTGATATATTACTATTACCTCAATGTGATATCACCAAAAATTATATCTAATACAGGCATAAGAAGTATGCAACTATACTGCTATAGAGTGATTTTTTTACCCGTATAGTAGATTTGACAAGAGTAAAGGCAAACAAGTAACTGCATAAAAAGTCAATGTAACACAATCCAACAGAGGTTTGAGAACAGCTATATTATATTCATATCACCCTTCCTGAACTGCAGTAAAAAGTATAAGGACCACCCCTATACACACCACAGCCTGTCCAAGAACTCAGGCAGGGCAGTCCAAGGTTCCATGAATAATGCCCAATGGAAGAAAAGAAAAATAGACTGAGTATAAAACTGGGCTGCAACCACCCACCCCACAAACAAAGCATTGCCACAATCCAAAAAGGGTAATATACAGTTTGAAGTGGGATCGCACTATGGCTGAACATCCTGTCCCACATCGTATGAAGGCACATTCCGACTTCAGGGGAAATTAGCCAAAGGGTGTTAGGAAGGAGGACAAGAGGCAAAGTGTGCAAGCTGGAAACCCAAAGGGGCAAATAGGCTGTTGGATCTACACTAGAAAATCCTCCCAAAAAAAACAGGTCTCCAATACAGTACAGTGCCAGGAAGAAAAAGTCTGAAATGTGCCACTAAATCCTATTTAGAAGCAGCAGTCGATCCGATGCTGGATTATATGCTGAACTAAATTGCCACACTGATCACTCATCCTGCTCTGATACAGGATCACAAACAGAGCTTTTAAAGCAAACAAGAACATCGAAAAGGGCCAATGTAAAGTCCATCCAGTATTAGCATACCAGAGAGAACAGGGAGACAAGGGACATATTTACTACTGGAAGGTTTGGCCCACAGTAGAAGCAACAATTCAGGTGAATACCCTGGCTCAGCGTCCCGAAGATCTGTGCTGATTAAGTATGGTGCATAACCCCTCTTCGCAGCTAATTGTGTATCGTAGATGGGAAAAGAGGGATCTAGCAATGCACTGGCACAGAAGATGCAACAAATGCCCCTTGCTCCCAATAACAAAGTATCCAGTGGTGCAGCCAACGTAAGAAAGGATAAGGTAGCAACACTAAAAATCAGACCTGGCTAGGAGGTAGGAATTCGCCGTGCCCAAATCCATACTGTAAATTCCAGCAGTCGAAACAGTCCAAAAAAGAGCTGAAACACAAAAAACATTCCAAGAAAATCAACAGCCAATTTTCTTTTTTTTCCAATTCAAACTTTATTAACACATTTTTCCACAACAATGGAGGCAGCAAATGTGACATGTACAACTTGCTTACAATACCATACGAAACTGCCCCCCACTCCTCCCACCCCGTACAGCAGTATTATGCCTCCTTATAACATGAGTTCCTAAGACATTCTACATATGTATACAGGGATAATTAATACAAAACAAAACTTGTATCTGAGTAGTTATAATTAAGGTGTGAAGGGGATCCCAGATATGTGTATAAGCTGGTAAGAGCCAATTTTCTGAAGACCCCGAAAGCCTGACAGAGCCATGCAGCTGGGCTCCTCAACGATCACCAAACAAATCAGGCAGCAGTTCCCTGAGGGCAGTGGATGCTTGCTCATAGGAGTCCCAGGTTTTCCAGTTATCCTCAATCCGTACTTGAAGGTGTGTGGGGTATAATACATGGAACTTAAATCCTGCTGCGATTATTTTGGAGACATGAGGTGGTAAACCGCGTGGCATTGTCTTACTGTAGCAGGTAAGTCTTGAACAATGCGCAGCTTGACCCCTTCTCACATAACCTCATTCAACTCTCTCATTTTACTCAGCAGATACTGTTTGTCCAGAAAATTTGGAAATGTAAGTATAAATGGTCTTGGAGGGGAGCCTTCAGGTGGTGGTGGCCATAGTGATCTGTGCTCCCTCTTAGTGATGTATGTTGTCCCGTTAGGATAGGGCCCTGCCAGCTTATTTCACAACTTCTGCAAACATTGGATGGGTGATGTGCCCTCAGCCTTCTCAGGCAAACCAAATATAACCCAAAGATAACCACAATCAACCTCCTGCTACAGCTTTCCAAGTCTTCCATCTAGGCCTCCATTTTTGATAGCTTTTACTTAAGTGCTAAAACATCCATATCGGAAGGTTCCTTCCATTTCTCAAGCAAGAAGACCATATCGGAAGTTTCCTTCCATTTCTCAAGCAAGAAGATTTTAACCTCACTGTCTCCCACTCTTTGACAAGATCAATCTTAACTGAGGCACTTACTTCTTTCTCACCTCTGTTTGTATGTGTTCCATAAATATGCACACCACACTCCTGTGTGATTGTTACAAGTAAATATTTGTGTTTCCATTGGGTTGTGCATTTGAGAAAGAGTAATGTGCTCGGGGACAGGCCAGGTTCCAGTTGTCTCAGTGGTGCAGCCAGTTAGAGCAATTGGAACAGTATTCTGGGTGGTCTGGGTTCAAGTCCCAGCTGAGGCACTTACTTCTTTCTCTCTTCTGTTTGTATGTGTTCCATAACTATGCACACTGCACTCCTGTGTAATAGTTACAAGTAAATATTTGTGTTGCCATTGGATTGTGCATTTGAGAAAGAGTAATGTGCTCGAGGGCAGCCCAGGTTCCAGTTGTCTCAGTGGTGCAGCTAGTTAGCACAATTGGAAATTGTTTTCTAGGTGGTCTGGGTTCAAGTCCCAACTGAGGCACTTACTTCTTTCTCACCTCTGTTTGTATGTGTTCCATAAATATGCACACCACACTCCTGTGTGATTGTTACAAGTAAATACTTGTGTTGCCATATGGTTGTGTATTTGAGAAAGAGTAATGTGCTCGGGGACAGCCCAGGTTCCAGTTATCTCGTTTATTTCTTATTTTATTTATTTATTTCAGTTTTGGAATTACAACCTTTGAGCCAAACTGGCTATTTTTCAAAGGCTCCAAGTCAGTAGAAGAACAAACAAAACAGTACAATTTACATCATATGATGAGAACATACAATAGCCAACTGACAAGACTATTTTACAAGCAAGATAAATGTGGTCTAACCTCAAATACAAATACTTTTATTACAGAAATATCTCTAGTCTATAGGTCTAGTTACTAAGTGCAGGTTGCTTGTAGTTAGTCAAAATTGGCTTTGTGTAAGAAAAGGGGAGGAAGGAGGAGGTATGGAGAGTATTGGCATAGGTACAGAGGAGGTATATTGTATAATGTTATTAGGGGGTAGGAGAAGGGGGTATGGTGATGAGGGAGAACAAGCTGGTAAATGCTATATGCATGGGGGCAGCCTAGGGGAAGTGTAAACCAAGTGGAGGGAAGGGGGTGAGGACTCTTGGGTTAAGAGGGGTAAGAAGGTGGGGGGTAAGGGTTGGAAGTCTCAGTGGTGCAGCTGGTAAACTCAATTGGAACAGTATTCCAGGCAGCCTGGATTCAAGTCCCAGCTGAAGCACTTACTTCTTTCTCACCTCTGTTTGTATAAATATGCACACTGCATTCCTGTGTGATTGTTACAAGTAAATATTTGTGTTGCCATTGGGTTGTGCATTAGAGAAAGAGTAATGTGCTCGGGGACCACCCAAGTTCCAGTTGTCTCAGTGGCGCAGCTGGTTAGCGCAATCTATTATCCATGGACTATCACCCCTGCTTGGCCCCCTATCTCGCAGACAGCAATATATAGGTCACAGACACTTATCATATAAGCATGAGTGTCAGGATCTGGGTTCTACTGTTCTGTTAGCATTGCTGCTACAAATTATAATGCTTATTGCTGTATTCTTGCTATATAATCACAATACTATATATATATATATTACAATGCCTTATATACAATTATCATGCTTTTATTACTAATATTTCTACAGTTATTGTGTTTTACTAAGAATTATTATGGAAATCGGAACAGTATTCCGGGTGGCCTGGGTTCAAGTCCCAGCTGAGGCACTTACTTCTTTCTCACCTTTGTTTGTATGTGTCCCATAAATATGTACACTGCACTCCTGTGTGATTGTTACGAGATCAGAAAGGTTGGTTCTTAAGGATTTGAGTTCCATTGTAATGCTTTCTATAGCTTCTTTAACTGGCTCAAACTCTGCCAGAAGTTTATCCTTGGTAAGGGGAGTAGTGCCCATTGTAGAAGTAGAGGTGCAACCTGAGCTTGGTGTCTGGGCCTTGGGGCACTTGGCCTGTTTATTGGGCATAGCAGGCAGGATACTTGAGGGGGGTGCCGACCGCATTTCAGCTTCCATTTTCTGTGTCATTACTGTAACCCAGTGTCTTGCAACATGTAAAGAATCCCAGGAAGGGAAATGAGCCAGTTTTGTTTCCATTTGATGATGTTTAATTAATTTTTAGCAGTGAAATAGCAGGAGCCAAAGACAAGAGCTGTTTACAGGGACCTAGACATAATGTGACTCCCCCACATTTGGGAGCTTCTGAATTGATGCCCAGTGGCGTCATGGTTGGCATGCCATCAGGCAACCCATGCCTGACCCCTGGGGGGGGGTACATCTTTATACCCTCTTCCTTTGCCGGAACTGCCAGTCTTTAGACAATGACCTGCTAAGCCTAGCTACATCTTGAAGGATTGGACTATTCCCTTTCTCATATCAGAACTCAAGAGATTGGGCATTCACCAGTCACCATCTGTGAGGAAACATGACTTGTTTAACTTTCTCCTTCTGGCCAATTCCAGACCCTACATCACTCCTCCTTCTGCTGCATCACCATCCCAGCCTGTGCAGGATGCTCTTGCCAAACTCCGTACCATCCTGACTCCCTTGGCTTTTTCACTATCAGACATTCAGAATTGCCTTATTTCTTTGGAAACCCGCCTGTCTCTGCCACAGCTGCCTGACACCACTGTGTCAAACTTGCAAGCACGCCTTTCCACTCTCAAGGCTCTGGTGGGTTATTAGCCCTTACTCCCCACTTCTGAATTACCTTCCTCCTTGCCTTCCAGTTCTTCCAGTATGGCTGTGATGTTGCCTCCTGTTTTCTCCTCATTTGTTAATCCAGCAGCTTTAGCCTCACCTTCTCCTTAAGCTCCTGCATCTTCTGGGACAACTGCTCCTCTGCCTACCATATCTGTGGTTCACCTGATCCCAGGTCACCTACAAAAAGATGTCTGTTAACCTCCTTTCCCTCCTTATTTCATCTCACGCACTGTTGAAAACAGAGTCATCTCCTGCAGGGATGTCTCGGTGGTGCTCAGATCCAAGGACCCTTGACTTACAAGAAACTGACCATCCCAAAATTTGTGCTTGCATTTAGCCTCTACAGAAACACTGTCTGCTCTGCTTTCCCTACCCAATGCCAGGAGCTCGATTTCTACCTGTATCTCTTGGTGGATCTCGGGGCCAGATACAGGGGCACACTATTCTATGTCTACCACCACTTCTTTTCTGCCAAAGCAGCAGCCACCTTAGCCCACTTCAATAAGAAAATCAACTGGTCCAGCCTGGACAATGAATTATTTTGCCACCAGTTTGCTGGCTAGCAAGCCCCGTCTTGCCAGCTATGCGGAGCCTATTCCCATTTTGCATCACTTTACCCACTATCCGTGTCACAATGAAAGGATCTACCTCCTCAAATCTCAACTGGGCATTCTACTCCTACCTCAGTGGGCATTACATGCACTATACCCAATCTAAGAGCACTTTCTCACTCCAGCCACGATAGCCAAAGTTGGCCTATGACCATCGTGGGACAGCAACCAATTTGCAGCAACTATAAAACATCCAGCTGCTTTGTATGAGTGTTGTTAATTGCATGTCTGAAGCTTCTGTAACAAAACCCATCCTTGGGTCAACAGCCACACTTACCTCAATAGCGGCATTTACCATCCATCACTACCATGCAATCCTTCATTCCTAGCACCTTCTCTGGCCCAGAAAATGTTGGCTTCCTTCAACCTTAATAATCCTACTGATTCCATCAGTATTGCTGGATGACTTATGTGGAGGTCTCCTCTTCTCCAAGCCTGGCCCACATGGGTGCCTAACGTCATGATACAACTTTAAGGATTTTTTCAGTGACGGACATACATGGGGGTTCTGTCTATTAGCTTCACCCACTACAGGTCTAGCTCTTGACTCAACTAGTTCAAACTCTGTCCTATGGAATACCTACGTGGAGGTCCCACCATCCCTAGCTCGACCCATGTGGTGGCCTTTCCTATGATTCGACCATTTCAAACTCTACCCTGTGGCGTACCTATGGTGGGGTCTCACCATCCCTGGCTTGACCCACGTGGGGGCCTCACTTACGATGTGACCATCTGAAATCTACCCAGTGGCGGACCTACATGGGGGTCCCACCATCCCTGGCCTGGCCCACGTGGGGGGCCCTCACTCACAACTTGACCAGTCTAAACCATACCTAATGTCAGATCCATGTGGGAGTCCCACCATCACTAATTCAGCCCACATGGGGGCCTCACTCCTGGCTCTACCATTCTGTACTCTAACCAGTGGCAGACCCAAATGGGAGTCTCACCATCCCCTGGCTTGGCTCATGTGGGAGCTTACCTCATGGCACATTTCCTCAAATTTTTACCAATGGCAGTCCAATGTGGGGGTTTTGCCATCCCTAACCTGGCTCATGTGGGAGTTCAGCCTGTTGCTCATTCATTCTAGATTCCTGCTCACAGTGGACATACATGGTGGTCCCACCTTTCCAGCTGACCATGAGAAGCTTACCTTCCTTGAATGCCCTTCCTGGATTCTCCCCATGGCAGTCCTACTTGGGAAGCTATCCACCACCACTCTGGCCTACAGGACTTAACAATCTGCACAACAACTCCGGATTCCTTACCTGGCCAAATCATACAGATTTCAATCCACCCCAGCTAGGCCCATGTGGGGCCCGAAAACCCAGCAACACTCTTTGGGATTCTCAGCTATATAGTTCATTACCATCCATGGACAAAGACCTGTTTCACATCAGCAAACTGCCCAGTAACCACCTGCCTCTGCTACATGGATCACACACTCATCACTCTCATCAAAGAAGATTCCAGATAAGAAGAATTCAGAGACCCATATCCTTCCTAGATGTTTGCCCTCCAAGATTCTGAGTCCACATTTTTTAGCTTACAATTGCCTCCTCTCAGTACGCCCAGAGGAAGGGCAGTTCAACAGCCATGGTTTCTCAGAGGTTCCCCCACAGGGTGTTTTTCCTCTCCTGCGTGCTGCCATTTGTGGTGGTCTTCATGCTAATTCTTTTTGGGACTTAATTTTCCTCCCGATCCTGGCCTCTCGACAAAAGAGGTGAGAATGAGTAAAGCCAAAGTAATATATAATCATACATTCACACAAGTTAGTTGTTCCCACACATTGAATGGATCAATGGGGGTAATAACTCCAACCACCCAACACTACTTAAGCATGCCTCCAAACTCACTCAGTGCTTAGTTCATTTTGGACACCCGCTATACTCCCTACCTCCTCCTACTCAGTGCTCTTCTTCCCCCTTCTCCAGGCCTTAATTTTCCTCCTGATCCCAGCCTCTCAACAAAAGGGGTGAGAACGAGTAAAACCAAAGTAACATATAATCATATGTTCACATAAGCCCCTTATTCCACACATTGAACCATTATTTATTACAGAAGATATTCCCACAAAAACAAGATCTGTACTTTTAGGGTTCATCTGCATCTATAGCTTGTTTCTTACTTGAAATCATAATGCTGTATTGTGACATTACAGTCAGTTGCCATGGGAATAACTGTGATGTCACAAGCAGAGTATTATGGCATCAGGTTGGGAAAGAGCAATAGGAGCTGATGAACCCTCAATGAACAAGCATCCCATTTTCATGCATATGACATCAATAATGAATCATTTGGATAAGAAATACAAAGTTAATGAGAAATACAAGCTGCTTTGTAGCCACTTACTGTATTATATTTTTCAAAGATCTTATGAAGGAATTGGTGACTCTTTAAGAAAAGCTAGTTGCTGTTACCATTTCATTAAATGTTTCCACACTTGGACAGCATCATTTATGGGCAACATCTAGTTTTAATTAAGACCCTGAGGCAAGACAGGTACATAGCATCACTTACCAGTTGCGGAGTTTCAGATCTCAGATTACACACAAATTATACTTGGCATATAACAGGACACATATCATTGAAATTTAAACATGTAGCAGATGTAAGCAATAACACACAATGGGGTATGCATTGTGCTAAAAAGAACCATGACTGGGGTGTGTTATGAGGCATGGGGCTGCAGGCTGAGTGCCTTTAACCACTTGAGAGGTGCCTCGATTTAGCTTGTGCACCCCCCCGAGTGTGTTATTGAACTTATAAAATCGTTTTTTTAATTTGTTAAAAATTTTAAATAAAGAGGCTTAAATATAAAAAACACATACAATTTTGTTGATGTTTGCTAAAATAGTCCTTCTCCCTGCTTAATCTTGATGGTGTTTTTTGGTTTGCTTTTACCAGGGTGACCTAATTAGGTCACCATAGTTGAGGTCTGAGCAGTTCTGTTTTTGATTCTGTGTGACAGTTAACTGCATTCCTTCTCACACACACAGACATTACTTTCTTTGTATCTGGGTAGTTGTCATACTTGTGGTGAAGAAAGGCAGATGGGGTGTGATGTATACAAATGCTTATCCCCACTTTCCCGGTTCAGTGATCGCAGTAACACAGAAGAAAGAGATGCCTGCATGGATCACTGAGTGGCAGCAGATAACACAATCATGTTCAAGAAAGAAAAAGATGGTTTGTCTCTATGAATGCCATTTTCATTTTAAGGGGGAGATCAGAAGATCAACTGTTTCTATTTTTCATGTCAGAGGAAAGCTGGACAAGAATACAGATGGTAAGTGTGAGTTTGATATACAAACAGCAGCTAAGTATGTAAACTTCAATACCAGGGGAACAAAAACAGTTTATTTACCATGAGCATGAGTAATACATGGCTAATCACTGGGTGGTGGATGGGGAGAGGGCCATGTTGTGCTTAGGCATTCTGCTGTGTCTGGATGGCTGTGGTTTTGATGGAAAAAAAATGGCTGCCAAACAAGTTTCAAACATGTTGTGCTAGCATCTTGATTTGTGAAGAGATTAAATTCCTAGATGACCATGTATTGTGGTATGGCTGAGGCACGGTCATGTGACATCTTTCAAGCAACAATTTTTTGTGCATTTTACCTACCCATTTTATACCGTCAACTTCAAAAATCTTTAGATTTGTATACAATAAATACTGTTATGGAGTAGGTTCCATCTGTAAAAATGCATGCAAATTGGGGCCATTTGTAAATATAATAGGGTTGTGGGAATACTTTTTCCTAAATATGCAGTCAAATATTCTGTATTCGGCAACCAAACATTCTGGTATTTCGTATTTAGATACTTGTTACTGGAGATATTAAAAAAAAAAACTCCCCTTACCTTGCTTATTTCCAGATGTCCCATCCTCCTCCTTTGCCTAAACCCAACAAATAGTGCAACCTCTTGTCCCCTCACCCTCTGTCAGCACTCTAATTCCCCCTCCTTGCCCCCAGCACCCACACTGCTTTGTTTTTTAATACCACAGTGGGTGACCAGCACAATCCACCTGCCTCCATGGCTAGCTGCCGTATTCATAACAGAAGAATGTTTGATTTTACTAAACATATAGCATTCTAATGCACCCATCCACTCCACCCTGGCAGCACGCTGATCCCACCCTTCACCCCAGCACTCAGTTCTGGTATTGCTGGTGACCTGAGACCAGGGTTATACCTCTCCATGACCTGAGTCTGAGTACAGACAGGTCAGCCATAAGCATTTTAGCCAAACCAAAACCTTGCAGCAATTTAGGTTCAGCAGTAAGTAGACAGCCATTTCCTGGAGACCTGAAATAGTCCAGGCAGAGTCAGCTGACAAGGACCTGGATAAATCTAGGCCAAAGCAATGTCAGTGGTCAAACAGGCCTGGATGGCCTAACAAGGCCCAAAATGGTTGTACATACAAATGCAGACAAGACCAAATAACTAGATAAATATTTTCGATACATATTTGCCTTTTAGTTAACCACAGTTCTCTCACCTCCCTGCATTTAGATACAAGGAAGCTTACTAAGTGTCTCTAATAAATTTTATTGGTCCTTAGCTAACCACACTTTCCCAGCCCAGCTATGTAGAACCAGTCCTGCTTAGCTAACCACACTTTCCCAGCCCAGCTATGTAGAACCAGTCCCGCTTAGCTAACCACACTTTCACAGCTATGTACAACCAGAGCAAAGGACTTTGCTGGAATAAGATACCAACTTAATTGCAACAAACTGTTAGTCATTATATTTTTAAGGTATTGTTGAAACACCATTACATAGAATCATTGAATTGTGATTGTTTTTAATGTTGTTTGTATGTCATATTTGTTGACTGTATATTGTATTGTATTTAAAGAGAGCTACCAAGTTAGATGGAATAGTGTTTCGCATTCTGATATATATGCTGTATTTCGGGCTGTTTAGGTACTGTTTGCCGTAATCGCTTTAGTGAACACGATAACGCCATAAATGAAGTCTTCATGATTTCCTCGAGTTTTGTACCCATTCTCCCCATTCTCTGCAGATTTATTATGCAATGCTAGGGACAGCGTGATGCACTCCATTATATTTTCATGGCGGCACCTTTTCGATCATTTTTTCATGTTATAATGGTCATTTGGTGAAACGCAAGTACTGGTCGACTAACAAGGGCCTTGTTAGTCAACCAGTGCCTGACGCTTATCACCAAATGGCCATTATAGTATAAAAAACAATCAAAAAGGTGCCACTCATACAGTATAATGGAGTACATCTCTGCGCTCACCCTAGCATCGTGTCGTAAATTTGCAGAGTGCGGGGGCAGAGTGTGGGTGGCACCAGAAACCAGGAAGTCCTTGGGACCCAGTATTTCTCATTCTATGAGCGTTGTAATTTTTTACTAAAGCAATTATTTACAGCAAGCTGTACATTAGAAGCAGCCTCGTGAGGTACAACACCTATATATCAGGTGCAGGGGTCGAGGCTGGTAAGTCTCTTTAACATCTTGACTGCATGTATTTATGGTCCCAAGTCACATTTGAAAAAGAGCCTTGGCTCATATTGCTTACCTGGTAAACAAAAGTTTAAATAAATAAAATAAATCAATCTGACTGGTAGGAAAACAACAACAAATCATGCAACCATGATGTGATTGGTGCCTGTTGGAGAGACCCTTTCTAACTAGAGTATAAGAACCCAGACTCTGTGCCTCTCAGTGAGACACTCTGAATATAGTCCTGAGAAGCTGTTACTGAGTGTCCCCAGTGAGCGTTCTGGCTAAGATCTCTTGACAACTCTAGCAGGGTGGTAAGGCTGAGCTCTTTTTATCTTTAGCATAGTCAGCTGAGACAACATGCAAAATAGCAAGTAGCAAGGACTACATGTCCGAATAAGACCACTCTTGGGGGAATGCTTGGCAATCTGCACATATAACTTAGATAATAGGTTCTTAGGATATAAGTTTGTTTGGACATAGGTTTGTTAGGTAATAGGCTTTTAGAATAGGTCTGTTAGGTAATAAGCTTTTAGGATATAGTTTGGAATAGTCATTTTGGTAGACTGTAGGATTTAGTTGGGTTATTCACTTCTGTTTTCTTAGGTTAGGAATTTTTATTAGGAGAGAACTGTTAGACTTACATAGTAGATATCTACTCATTGCTTGTGCAGCATAAGAAAAAGATACATTTGTTATTACATATTGTAAGAAATGTTCTCATAAGAACTGTAATTATCATTTTGTTCATATATTTTGTGTTTCTGTAATTTAGTGGGTGTGCAAATACCCTAATTATGTTCTCTTATGTACTGTACCTTACAAAATGCTTTTACTTTATATAACTAATTCCAGGTCACCCCTGAAAAAGGGATCTTCGGGGCCCAGTGGGCCTACCTGGTTAACAAAATTGAAATAAATAAATAATAAAACCCACCTGAGTTTTGTGAACACACCCTGGATTTGTGTTATTACATATGTAGAAACTGACTAGTCAGATAAATACATCATATGGACCCTGGCATGGGCATCAAGGTCCAGTACTTATCTAAGTCCTGGTAATGGTCCTAGGTGACAACCAACACATCAGCCCTCCTCCATGGCCATCCTCCTTCAGATGAATAAAAGTGCATGCATGCTTACTCTCTCTCTCTCTCTCTCTCTCTCTAATAGTAAAACCAGCGTATCTGGTTATGCCTGAGAAATCTTAACTTGTTTTAAGAAAATATATTTTACTTTTCCCACTACTTTTAACTGTTTACTTCCTGTTATGTTTTTTTATTTTTTTTATTTTGAATTGCCATGAACTACCAAGCCAGTTTGGTCCCAGCATTTGATACAGCTTGGTATAAATGACTTCCAATTGGAGGGTGCCATTTTCAAACCATTCATCCATCCCTAATATAGACTCAGTTCAGCTGATATGCAGTAAATGTTCTGTATTTCTGTTCCTTTTAGGTTTTTCCTTTTTATTACTACTGTGGTTACATTTACATGGAAACTGAAGCTTTGTCCTTTACTGTTTATTTAATTCTGCTATTTAATTCATTGCTAAAGTCACAATCCTATGTTGGTGACATAATCATTTCAATAGCAACAAGCATTTGTCAATGCCGAATGTTTGCTTGCTGGCGTTGGCAGTGGTAGTGTAGAAGTTACAGAGCTGTGTAATAGGAATGGCAGTGAAGTATTGAACTGAAGCCAACCCCACCACCACCCTGCAGAGAGTGACAGGCATTGGGGTGTGCCTTTGGGTTGTCAGGCATAACGGCCATGCCATTTCACCACACCCCACCCTGCAGACACTGACAAGTGTCAGGTATTCCTTGGGGTCTTTGGCCCTTATGCGCACCCCATTCCATTAGGAAATATGGTGAGATGGGTGCAATATAGGAGAATGGGGTGAACCTTGGGGTCGAAGAGTCCAAGGCATACCTCATGCCTCTCACTGGCTGCAGGTGTGGAATGGTATGAGCATTACAGGCAAGAATCCTAAGTCACACCCTGATGCCTGTCATTCTCTACAGGGTTGGGCGTTATGGTTGGAAACCCTAATACCTCAGGCATTCATTGGTATTTTCACTCCAAATGTTCAACATGGTTTTTGTGACCCCACCTCATGAACAGGGAAATATCAGTTTGTTAGCTGAAAGCTGCTTATGCACAGTGACTACGGCATTTAGCACCACAGGTGCAAAAACATTCCGAACAGGATGTAAAAAATGACAGTTGTACTGTTCATGGGGAGGTGTAAAAAATGGCAATGTTGCAAATCTGCAGTAAAAATATTTAAACAAATGGTGAAGTCACGAGCGAACATAGAAACTGTGCAACGCACACCCGTAATATAATTAGGTTGGGGATTTTTTAACAGCAGATTGTCAACTCAGGCATTTTGGTGCCTCCGATCATGAACAGTGTCACTGTGGTTTTCTTTATCTGTCCCGAACAATGATTTCCCACAGCGACCACGCATCTCTGCGTTGAAAGTGTGAAAACATACTTCTGCCATGTTGTGAAAAATGACAGCTGTACTATAAATAAGGAAGTGTGGAAAAATGCCACTGGTGAAAATCTGGACTTAAAATATTACAAAGTCATGAACTTACGAGGATGCGTGGAAACTGTGCAATGCTCACTTGTAACACAGTCATTTTATGGACTTTTGTCACCAAATTTTCAACATAGCCATTTTAAGATCTCTGCTCATGAACAGTGTAACTGTGATTTTCTTAATCTGTCCCAAACATTGCTTTCGCACACCAACAGCACCATTGTGCGCTACATGTGCAAAAACACATTTTGGGCGGCATATGAAAAATGGCAGCTGTGCTGTTCATAAGGAAGCGTAATAAAATGGCAATGTTGAAAATCTGGAGTAAAATATTAAATTCGCAAACTTATGAGCATGCATAGGAACTCGCAATGCAACGTCAGTAAAACAGTCATTTTAGGAATTTTTCACCAAATTTTCAACATACCCATTTTAAGACCTCTGCTCATGAACAGTGTCACTGTGATTTTCTTAATGTGTCCCATACATTGGTTTCGACTATCGGCGCGCCATTGTGCGCTACATGGGCGAAACACATTTTGGGTGAGATGTGAAAATGACAGCTGTACTACCTATAAGAAGGTGTGGTAAAATGGCAATGTTGAAAATCTGGAGGAAAATATTGAAATTCATTGAACTTATAGGCGCGTGCGTAGGAACTGCATAGCGCACGCTAAATAAAACAGTGGATTTTTGGGTTTTTCCACCAAATTTTCAAAATAGCTTCTTGAGAGCCCACCTTATGAACATCTGGCAGGTGTCATTTCATTAATCAGTCCCAAAGGTGATTTTGCGCAGTGATGCATAAATCTCTTCGGGCCGAATAATGCCATGACAGTGACATCATTCATGAGAAGGGTCCCAAAACCCCATGTTGAAAATTTGGTGCAAAATTCCAAAAATGCCTGAGATATGCAACAAAGTTGAAAAAACCCTATCTAGCCCATTATACAGCTTATCGGCATTTCCTCAGTCGGCTTTGAAGAGTGCAGACGTGTTCCCGTCCACCACAGATAGTCGCGCCGAGCTCCGGAGGTAAGTATGAGGGAGGGGGTGGGGAGGCAGGGTGCGCAGTGGGTGGGTGCGGGTTGTGGGGGCAGGAAGACTGCGTGGGACCGTTTTGCTTTACAGGTAAAAAAAAAGGCGACGCGGGACGTTGCCACGCTGTGGTAGCTCCGCATGGCAGAAGGATGGCTTGGGGGAGTGGAGCCGACGGGGATTGGGCACCCCATCGCCCATGCGAGATGGTTGCCATGCTGGGTGGCCTCCCAGCATGGCACCTTGTACTGGGAGAGTGAAGCCGACGGGGATTGGGGCACTCTGGTCAGTGATAGCATGGGGAGAGACAGTGAAGCCGATGGGGATTGGGCACCCGTCAGCTATACCATCGACTTGCCATGCTGGGGTGGGCATCCAGTGTGGCATTTGGAAGGCTTTGGGAGGGCACAGCCGACGGGATTGGGCACCCCCGCTATACGTGTGTGGGGAGGGAGGCACATGCAGTATGCGTATGTTTTCTGTGTGTGTGTGTGTGTGTGTGTGTGTGTGTGTGTGTGTGTGTGTGTAAGGGGAGCTGCGCATGAGCAGGCGATATCTTATCGCTGCTCACTGAAGCGTAGCTCCCCCTTTCAACTGTATGCCACTGCATTTTGGAGCTTGTCATAGACAGCTCCAGCATGCATTGCCTTACAGGGGCCGCACCTGC
Organism: Neoceratodus forsteri; assembly: GCA_016271365.2. Taxonomy (NCBI): domain Eukaryota; kingdom Metazoa; phylum Chordata; order Ceratodontiformes; family Ceratodontidae; genus Neoceratodus; species Neoceratodus forsteri. The sequence goes on from CM028137.1 coordinate 521,241,103, forward strand.
CAACACACAGACTGAATTGGAAGAGGGGATGACACACCTCCGAAATCTCGGATGATGGCACTATGTTTCTTGCACATGCGTGCAAGCAAACATAAAAAACTGGGAAGTCATAAATGCCCTTCACCAAAGGATTAGATAAAGCAGATAACGTCTAAATTACATGGATCCTGTTTCCATGCATCTAGTTAACCTAGTAATGAAAAAGAGTAGAGAGGATCACAGACGATATGTAAAATATTTGCTGAAATTTGTCTAATAGTTGTGCATTTCAAAATTTTCTCAGAAGTTGCTCATTTACTTTGTTTCAGAGAAAGTGCACAGCACCAATGTAACTTTTAAATATGCACAAAATTATGCACACCCCTAACTGCCTCCTTCCCCTTCAAAACACTGTCATGAAACTGAACTACTGGGGCCTTTCACGTCTTCCCACAATAATTATTTTTTTGTTACATACTGTTGCAAATGGAAGCACCAAGTTTGTTCAACAGTGACAATGCCGACCTCCCCCACAGTGATGGCACAATACTGACGCAGGTATTGTGTTGCCTGTTTTTAAAGGTGTTTTCTGTGGGGGGCTGCCCCCGCACCCCCTGGTCTTTAGGATTCCAACTCCAGGTCAGAGTTGGTCCGGGGAGAAGGCGGAACACTGGGGGAAGGCGAAACACAGAAAAAGGACCATTGCTGCAAATGTCGCCATAATGGTCTTTTTTCCTGTTTCGCCGTCGAAGTGTCAATGAAAAGGGGTGCACCAGTTGCAAACAGAAAGGACAGGCAGTCCTCTCCTGTCATCTCCCTCACCACTGGCATAATCTACTGTATGTCACTTAGATAGCCATCCTTTCAAAATTCTACCTGCCACTATTTCACACATAAATGCACATTTTAACTTAAGCACACTGCTGTTTTACATTGCCATGGAAACCATGTATGCCCTAGCCTGTCCCTTTTCAACCAGAACACAGCTTTATTTGTTAAGTTTTCGATATTGTACATTAAGTCTTTCATTTCTGTTGTACTACTTAGGTGACTGATTAAAGCTGTATACAGTTTTATTTACACCTCATCGGTGCATGATAATTTTAAGCACAATTTGCACTTTACTCTCATGGTTTATGCAGTATCACACATCTTGGGGGCACAAAAAAAAATAACATACTGATGTCTATACATTACCTATATGTAATAATTTCACACTCACATCACAAAATTAACATAACATTTAAAAATCTTACACATCAAAGTAATGCAGAAGCAGCAATTGTTGGCTGTTGAAACACAGCAACACACACAAACACAAACATACACACACACATGCAGACACACAGATATTCACATACATACACATACAGTACATTATAGGGGTGTGTTGATACCCCTATAGTTATGGTTAAACCTTCACTTCTTTGTTAAACTCAAATGTTTGCACTTTAATAACTTCACAACTGTTTAAGCTATTTGCATGAAATTTTGCATGTGCCATCAGGGACCAAATATCTGTGGATGTGGAAAGTTTTGTTCTGGTCAGATGTTTGGGTGTGGTGATACAGCGTGTCAAAAATGTGAAAATTGCCATTTTGTTTTAATTCTTTGTCATGCCACTGGACAAAAACTGCTTGGGATTTTGGTCTGAAATTTTTAGGGTAGAAAGATCGTGGGTCACATATGCCCCTTAAAAGATTTGGTGAAAAACTATTAAGCCATTCGAAACTTATTGATTTTTTTAATTTCCCATTATTTTCAATGGAAAAAGTTAGATGTGAGCCTCGAAACAGGATTCTGTGTTACAAATGGGCAATCCTGTGTCACAAATTTCAGTGACTCTGGACCTCAGCTGTTGATCATTCTTTTGGCTTTTGACTTAACCACCAGGTACCTATCTGCAAGCGACTGGGTGCAACTGACAAGCTACAAGGATAAATGGGCATATCATCCTCTATTACTAACAATCTCCTTGCTCTGGGTCTCTTGACGCCTGCACTGGTCCATGCCGCATAAGCCTCAGAAGTGTAATTCAATTGACTACAAAGTACAGCAACTGTCTCTTAAACTCCTACTCCTCCTCCTCCTGATATCAGGAAGTGTACACTCAAATCCTGGCCCTGTCTCCTACAGTACAACAAAGCCTGCCAAAATGGAGGGGGGGGCTCAAAGTTGCTACCTTAAACATCTGCAGTCTCCTCCCAAAACTGGCCTCCCTTCAAATCTTTGCCAGCCAACACAACCCGGATATCCTTGCCATCATCGAAACTTGGCTGACACCTAATACTCGGATCATGCCATCTCTATACAAGGCTACAAGATATTCAGGCTGGATAGGACCTCAAAAGGGGTGGTGGATTGCAATCTATAAAGGACTACCTCACCTGTCTTCCTGGTTCTTAACCCACCACAGAAACCTCAGTGCAACTCCTCCCTATCAAGATACTACTTGGTGCCCAAAACAAAGTCCTCACGATAGCTGCTGTCTATATCCCACCAAAAGATCCTGATTCCGGCCTACAGGCTGTCCTCGAGTTCGTAGTACACAACCTTCTGACATCGAACTCCTTCTCCTTGGGACTTTAATATAAATTGGCTTGCTCCTGATGCAGGGTCAAACAAAGATGCCATCCTAGCAGCAAATTTAACACAAGTGGTAAACTCCCCTACCAGGAAAAACTACAAATCAGGGACCAGCACCCTCATTGACTGGATCCTTACCAGCCACCCTACCCGTATAACCAATGTAAGTGTTCTCCCTGACTCACTCAGTGATCATTACATAGAAACATAGAATTTGACGGCAGATAAGGACCGCTTGGCCCACCCAGTCTGCCCATTTCCCTACCTACTGGATAAGCTGCAGATCCTAGTTAACCAGCAGCCTACTTCTTCCTATCCCCACCCCCAGAATTGCCTTATGACTATCCCATGCATGCTTGAATTCCCACTGATTTTGACTCCACAACCTTCCTGGAAGGCCGCTCCATGCATCCACAACCTCTCTGTGAAGAAATACTCTTAAATTACCTCTGAGCGCCCCTATCTCTTCAAATTGTGCCTCTTGTTCTGCACAGCTCTTTTTGAAAGATGCTACCCTCTTGGACTTTGTTGATTCCCTTGAGGTACTTGAAAGTTTCTATCATGTCCCCCTCTCCCTCCTTTCCTCGAGGCTATACATATTAAGCTCTTAAGTCTCTCTCTTCATATGTCTTCTGGTGCAGACCCTGCACCATTTTAGTTGCCCTCCTCAGGACAGCTTCCATCCTGTCTATGTCTTTGTGGAGATTGGGTCTCCAGAACTGCACACAGTACTCCAGATGGGGTCTCACCAGCTGTCTGTACAGAGGGATAATAACTTCCTGTTTTCTACTGGTGATGCCTCTCCTATGCATCCCAGTATCCCTCCAGCCCTCCTTGCTGCCCTCTCACATTGCTTGCCCATCTTTAGGTCATCTGATATGACTACCCCAGGTCCCTTCCATTCTTGTTGTTGTTAGCATCTCACCCCCATTGTGTACTCTTCCCCTGGGTTTTTGTTTCCCAGGTGCATTACCTTGCACTTCTTAGCATTGAATCTAAGCTGCCATACATTTGACCATTCCTCTAACCTTGCCAAGTCCCTTCTCGTCCTTTCCACCCCACCCTGTGCATCAACTCTGTTGCAGATCTTAGTGTCATCTGCAAAGAGACATACTTTTCCTTCCAGTCCTTCTGCAATGTCACTTATAAAGACATTGAAGAGGACCGGTCCTAATACTGAACCCTGGGCCCCACTAGTAACCCTCCTTCTTCTGAGTGGACTCCATTTACTATAACTCTCTGTGTCCTATTCTCCAGCCAATTCTTTACCCAGGCTGTCATCTTGGGACCCACTCCCAGGCTGGCTAACTTGTATATTAATCTTTTGTGTGGGACTGTGTCAAATGCCTTGCTGAAGTCTAGGTAGGCCATGTCCACAGCCCCTCCCTGATCTACTACTTTGGTCACCCAGTCAAAGAAATCTATCAGATTTGTCTGGCATGACCTTCCCGCTGTGAATCCATGCTGCCTAGGGTCCTGTGCCCCTCTGGCCTCTAGATACTTGACAATTCTTTCCTTTAGAAGTGATTCCATCATTTTCCTATCACTGAGGTTAAACTAACAGGTCTATAGTTTCCTGCTTCTGCTTGCTCCCACTTTTGTGAAGGGAATCACATCTGCCCTCCTCCAGTCCTAGGGTACCACCCATCCTCCCATGATTTGTTAAAAGGGTAGTCAGTGGTGTCACTAGTTCTACCCTTAGTTCTTTAGAATTCTGGGATGAATCCCATCAGGCCCCCTTGCTTTGTCCACCTTTCAGTTTTAAGAGTTCTTTCAGAACCCTTTCTTCTGTAAATGGGCCTGTATCAACTTCTGTATCCAGAGTGTTACTACTGTTTGTTTTATGTATCTCCCTCTTCCTTTGTAAATACTGAGCAAAAATATTTGTTTAGTATCTCTGACTTTTCACAGTCTCCTCTGCCCACCCTCCTCCCCTTTATTAAGCCTCACTATCCCTCCCTTGGTCTTCCTTCCGCTCCCTGATGTACCTATAAAAGGTTTTATCCCCCTTCTTAACTGAGTTGGCTATCTTTTCCTCGGTTTGGGCCTTTGCTGTTCTGACTGCCTTCCCAGCCTCCTTTTGCTTTAACTGATACAGTTCTCTGTCCTGCCCCTTCTGCGATTCCTTGTACTTCCTGAATGCTTTCTTTTTCTCTTGAACCTTCACTGCCACTTCCTTTGAGAACCATAGTGGTTTCTTACATCGTCTTGTTTTGTTTATTTCACACAAAGGCTTGTTACCTCTGGGATGGCAGTTTTATTATTCCCATTGTTCTTCCACCTCCTTCCTGCCCATTTGCTAGTGCATTCCTTAGGCACTCACCCATTTGGCAAAGTCAGCCCTCCTAAAGTCCAGTACTTTTGTCTTTGTATGGCTTGACTCTATTACTGTGTTTATTGTGAACCATACTGTTCGATGGTCGCTAGTTCCCAGATGGCTACCCACTTACATCTGTGATCCTCTCTCCATCTCCATTTGAGAGTATCCAGTCTAATATTGCTCCCTCTCGAGTGGGCTCCAGTACTAGTTGTCTAAGGCATGCCCCCTGTAGGGCATCTAGAATAACCGCACTCTTGGAAGTGGCAGCTGCAACTGCACTCCAGTTAACATCTGGCATATTCAGATCACCCATCAGCAGTATCTCCCCTTTTCTGCCATTCTAAGTATACTTTCTATAATTTCCTTGTCCATTTCCTCCCCCTGAGAAGGGGGTCTGTATACAACCCCTGTGCGAAATGTGGTGCCATTGTCTGTCTCCAAATTTACCCACAGTGCTTCTTCTCCGCCCTGTAACCCTTTTGTTCTGTTTCTTTTATTCCTTCCTTTATGTAAAGAACTACCTCCTCCTCTTTTACCCTCCCTGTCCCTCCTGTAGATAGTGTATCCTGGTATGTTTACATCCCAGTCATGGTTTTGTGTGTACCATGTTTCTGTGACTGCCACGATATCCAGATGTTCCTCCTCCATCAAGGCCACTAATTCAGGAAGCTTGTTACCTAGACTACGGGCATTGGTACTCATTGCTCTCCATTTTTTGATGGCTTTACCTTCTGTTGCAGCATCCCCCACTAACCATTCTACCTTGGTCTTTTTCTCATTTAGTACCCTATTTTGTAGGAGAGGCTGGGATTTTCTGCTGCTTGTCAGTGCCTCCCCTTGACTAGTTTAAAAGCTTGCCAATGAAGCATTTAAACCCGATTGCTCAAAAGACTTGTTCCTTCCTGGACAGATGCAGACCATCCTGCCAGTATAGGCTGTTGTCCCTCCAGGTGGAACCCAGTCCCCAATGAAGCAAACCCTGTGCTCGCACCATTTTTTCAACCATTCATTAAACTGCATGGTGCCATTACCCTCGCCTCACCCATGCCTTTGACAGGCAGCACCTCTGAGAAGGATACTGTGTGTGCTACTTGTCTTGAGCGCCTCCAACTCTGCAATGTCCTCCTGCACTGCTCTAACCTCATGATGAGCCAAGTCATTTGTCCCTAGGTGGACAATTACATCCAGCTCAGAATCCCTTGCAGCTGTTGTCATGATCCTGAGGTTGCGCTTCCTGTCCCTCCAAGCCATGGCACCAGGGAGGCACCTTACTTCAGTTTTCCCAGCTCCTCCCAGTTCTATCCCCATAATTGAGTCCCCCACCAGGAACTGCTTCCTTTCCTTGTGGTGTCCTCTGCCTCCTTCCTGTGGGCCTCCCTTGTGACAGCTGTCCTCAGCCTCCTTAGTCTCCTCTGTGGGTGCATCCATAGGGGAGCTATGCTCCTCCAGAATGGTGTATGGATTGTGGAGTGGAACAACTGACTGGGTGTGCCTCCATTCCACCATTCTCACCCTTCCTGAGCCCACTGTGGTCCAACTGCTGTGTTTTCTTCACAATCTCTGAGGTAGTGGTGGTGGCTGTGGTGCTCCCTGGATGGGGGAGGTTCCCTTCCTACTGTTCAGTGTGGCCTGTGGGAAGGTCCCCATACTACTGTCCAGTGTGGCCTGAAGATGGGCAACTTCCTCCCTCAGGGCAGAGAGTTGTCTGCAAATAGGGCAGCATCTCAGCCTCCAGAAAGACTTCCGGAAGACTGCTGCCCCACAGCCATTACATTGCACTACTCCCCACATTTTTTTTTTGTGTGTGTGATTGGTTTGTATTATAGAAATATATATTTATAATATACAATGTGTATGCTTATATTGTCAGTGCAGTGTGCTAGAGAGGATATGACAATGACATGCACCTTGCACTCTTGAGGAAATGATGTCAGAACCCCAGGTATAAAGGAACTATTTCCAGGGGTGGGTGGGGTGAGGGATGAGAAGGGGTTGGGTCTAAACTGTGCCCTCGCAAAACAATCAGCTAAAAGCTCTGACCCACTGCTGCAATGAGTGCCTTCCTGTCAGCAAGATGCCCTACACAACAATTTGATAGAGAAACACTGCTAATCAAACAGAGAAAAATCCACACATCCAAGTCAGACACAGGTAAACCTTCCCAGCCCCAAAACAGGCCTGGTGGTTTGTGCTCCGAGAGCTGTCAGCCCCAAAATAAGTCAGCTGTGCTTTAAACTCTTCCTGCACTGAAAATCTCAAGAATTGTATCAAACAAACGTAAACCTAGATCCACCACCCTCTGTTGCTTGAAAGACTGTCTTTTCCTGTTTCATACTGCAGGTTTTTCTGTGACCACTCCTTAACCCCAGTAACTCTGTTAAAAAGAGTTTAACTATCACAAACTCCTAACACTCAGTAAATTATTTAAAATAGTTTCTGTCCCAAAATCCTAGTAGTCAATCCAGCTACCCCCAAGGGACAACCAGAATGCAGTATTCAAACACTTATGAGGTTACTTCCAAGATAAGCAGAGTTTGCAAGTTTCTTTTTCAACTCCTCAGCCAATTTTAATTCATTTAAAAATAGTTTAACTGTCAGCAAATCCTAGTAGACAATCTAGCTACCTCCAAGGACCTACCCAAATGCAGTATTTAAATCCTTCTGAAGTTACTAACAAGATAAACGGAGTTTACAAGCCCCTTCTTGGTTAAACACTAAATAAATGTGAATAAAAAGCAATTACCAAGGGTGGTTAGTTTCACCTCCCACAGAATTAAGCAAAAGTGCATGTTTGTTGCAGATATCAAGTGCAATACAGAATTTCTCACACAGCTCGCAGTTGAAGAAAGTAGTGTCCTTCCAGCTCCAGTACCTAGACAAATAAGTTTCGTAAGCCGCCTCCAAAAACCATCTATAGCAGAATCCTACCTTATGGCAACCTTACTCATCTCAAGACCTGTCTTAGGCAGATAGACTGGTCCTTGATTTACAAAACTCAAGATGTTGACCTAGCCCTTGATTACTTTATTACTACTTTCAACACTGCCTGTGACACCTATGCACCAGTAAAAAAGTGCAAAATCAAAGCACTCACAAATCCCTGGCTTACGGCAAAGCTATTGGCACAACTCAAAAGTAGGGATCACCTCTGGGCCACTGCAAGAGCTACTGGCACTCTGTCGGACATTCAAAAGTATAAACAGGCTCGCAACCACTGTACTAAACAGATCCGCTTGATGAAGAGCTCCTACTTCAAGAATGCCCTCTCTAATTCCTGGGGAGAAGGGAAATCCTTCTGGGACAACATAAAGAATATCATGGGTCAGCAGTCCAAATCCTCTCCTACAATAATGAATGTGGATGGAACCACTACATTAGACCCAGAGATCATTGCAAACACCCTAAATGATACCTTCATGGACCTTAGTGGTGTCCTTTCATCTGATTTCTTTACTGATGCTGACCCTCCAATTTCTACTTCTACTACTGCCTCTCCAACCAAACCACCCTTCCATTTCAAACTAGTAAAGGCACATGAAGTCTATAAATATGTAAAGAAGGCCATTTCTAAGTCCCGAGCAAGCAGCGACACTATTGACCTTAAACTTCTGTCCCTCACTCTGGAGGAAATACTGCTCCCCCTCACAAAAATTTTCAATCTCTCCCTCTGCTCATGCTCTTCTCTAACCCGCAAAACAAGAAACGGCAAGTCCCACTCACCATTAATACATACCTGGGAAATACCCTTGAACAAGTGCCAATTTTCAAATATCTTGGTTACCCCAAAGGGCATTTGGCTGGGAAGCCAGGTTTCAAGAAAATACAAAATCACACATGCCCCCACAATGCAAAGCATCATGGGCTGCATATGCAAATCGCCACAGAATGTTATGCTGGTCCAACTGGTAACCCTTGCCTCAGTGTTTACGCACAGAGGTTCTTTGTCTTTTAAATAGTTTTTTATTTTAATGGGTTCACCACAATATATCCCAGGCACACTGCCTTAGGGGTAGCTGGTCCATTCCACTGGGGTTTCAAACAGACGAGGCATACTGATGAGTCCTGGTAGGACGAAACACGTGTCTATGTCTTCTGTTAGCACCCTTTGCAAACTGTGTGAGAGGCCTTTTGGTACCATGCAATTCTGCTTAAAGTTGGACCAGCATAACATTCTGTGGTGATTTGCATATGCAGCCCATGATGCTTTGCATTGTGGGGGCATGTGTGATTTTGTATTTTCTTGAAACCTGGCTTCCCAGCCAAATGCCCTTTGGGGTAATCCTTGCCTCAGTGTTTACGCACAGAGGTTCTTTGTCTTTTAAATGTATACGACATATTGTATATATTCTCTGGAGGAGGGGCACCACTCCATCTGCAGGACCATGTCAGAGATTCAGGCTCAGCTGATGGCAGCAAGGGATAACAATATCTCTGCTGAATCACCAGCTTGGACAGAGACCACCCCCCCTTCCCCATTCCCCCAGAGGCTCACTGGTCCAAGGGGATGGAGAGTGCTGGGGAGCAGGGGCCGAGGTAACAACACAATGGGTACAAAGAGGTTGTACCTCCAACTGGACTAGATGAGGAGACATTAGAGTGGGGTAATGCAAATTGTGCAAATACCAAAAAAAAAAAGGATGAGAGGACAAGGAAAGTACAAGAGTAGTAGCAATGGAGGACCAGGGGTTAGCTGGAAGGGGTTATGTCTTAATGCTAGGAGCCTAGATAACAAAATCAGTGCACTCCAGGTTCTGATGGTGGACACTGAGGGGGGGTCTATTGGCCATCAGAGAAATGTGGGCTTCAGATAATAATGAGTGTGACCTGAAGGTCCCTGGGTACTCATTGTCTAGGAGGAATAGAGGAACAGAAAGAGGGGGAGGAGTAGCCCTTTTTGTCAAGTAGGGCATCAAGGTGGTAGAAGCTGGCTGCATCAAGAGTAACAGCGGAGAGACTGAGTTGCTGGGGGTACAACTCATGGCAGCCTCCGGTAACAAGCTACATTTGGGGGTGATCTATAGACCTCCAGGGCAAGGAGAAGAGAAAGACAGAGAGCTCAGAGAAGAACTTGAAAGTGGGGTAACAAAGGGGGAAGTAGTGGTGATGGGTGATCTAAACCTGACAAACATCAATTGGGATATTTCAGTGGCTAGGAGCACCAGAAGTCTGGCCTTTCTGGATGCTTTCCAGGAGTTCCAGGATTGTCTGCTGATACAGCTAGTTAAGGAACTCACCAGGTACACTATTATTCTTGATGTGGTACTTACCAACTTGGATTTGATTGGATCTGTGAGAAGAGGTGAGCCACCAGGGAAGAGCAACTGTAACTTCATTTGGTTTGAGCTTGCCCTTGGGTCCAGAAAGCCACAATCATGGGCTAATGCTCTGGATTTCAGAGGGCATGCTTCAGCAGGCTGAGGGAGCTGGTCATGGAAAAATTAGTCAGAAAGGAGAACATAGGGATTTGGGAGAGAGACAGGGGCAGCAATTAAGGGAGTCATTCTCAAGGCATCTATTATGCATGAGAAGGGCAACCAAAAGAAACAGGTTCAAGAGACTGTTATGTTTCTCGTTAAGAGCTTAGGAAGCAGAGTGGGCAAAGAATAAGGCCTTCTACAACTATAAAGAAAAGCAGGGGGAGGGAGAATGGGAAGATACATACTAAAAAATAGGGAGGCAAGCAGGACATGTAGGGAAGCAAAAGCAGACACAGAGCTACGTATTGCAGAGGAGGTCAAGAGCAGAGAAAAACAATTCTTCTAATATATTATGGAAAAAAGGAAGAAAGGTAGGGGATTCACACGGTTAGCAGAGGGGGCAGGGTGCTAGGGGAGGATAGTCAAAAGGCCACCATCCTTAATGATTACTTTAGCTCAGTTTTCACTAAGGAGATTGGTGGGCCCTTGTCAGACAGTGACATCAATGTGGCCCTAAGGGGGTACCAGAGATTTGGCAGCCAATATTTACAAAACGAAAGGATCCAGAAAGGACTGGCAACACTAAAAATAGATGAGGCCCCGGAACCAGATGATTTGCATCCAAAGTTACTCAGGGAGCTGGCAGCAAAACTGACTGAACCCATGGTCAGTCTATTCAACAGCTCTCTAAGGACAGGAGTAGCTTTGAAGGATTGGAAGGTGGTGGTCATAGGAACATGTGATAAACTACAGACCTGTTAGTCTTACATCTATTGTAGGGAAGCTGATGAAGACACTGGACAATGAGGACATCATGGACTACTTGGAGAGCAATGGGCTCCATGATAGTATACATCACAGATTCATGTCAGGGAGGTCTTGTCAGACTAATGTGGTAGTTTCCTTTGACTGGGTCATGAGGAAATTGGATAGGGGCCATGCTGTGGATTTGCTGTACTTTGGTGGGTTCAGCGAAGATTTTTACTCAGTGCCTCACAGATGCTTGCAGAAGAAAAGGAAGGATCTGGGTGTGGCTAAGGTTATAGTAAACTATGTAGGTAACTGGCTAAAGGGGAAGCAGAAGAGAGCTGCAGTCAACAGGTTCAAGTCAGCAGTGAGGGAGGTCATGAGCAGGATAGAACAGGGATCTATTCTGGGGCCAGTACTCTTCAGTATGTTTATTAGTGACATTGGTGATGGTATCTAAGGCAGGCTGTGCCTCTTCGCAGATGACATTAAGCTCTGTGGGAGGGTGGATAGTGATGAGGGAATCAGTGAAATACAGAGTGATGCACAAAAGCTAGAGGTGAGGTCTAAGGTTTGGCAGTTGAAATTCAACACCAGAAAGTTCAAAGTAATGCACTTAGTAAACAAGAACCCCAGAATAGAGTACTGAATGGGTTGGGTGAGACTTTCTGCAGTGCTGAGGAATGGGACCTTGGAGTTATCATCAGTGACTCCCTCATACAATGAAGTCAGTGCAACAGGGCATACAGCAAAGTGAGTAGGATGCTGGGATGTATTGTGATAGGTATTAATAGCAGAAGGGAAGGGGTAATACTTCCCCATATAGATAGTTAGTGAGACCACACTTGTGTTACTGCACCCATCTGTGGAGTCCTCATCACAGGAAGAATACAGATAGGCTGAAGACTGTTCACTGTAGGGTAACAAAAAATGATACAGGGCCATCAAAGCTGGTCCTATGAGGAGTGTGTCAAGGCATTGAACATGTACTCGCTGTAGACCAGAAGGGAGGGGGAGATATGATAGAGACCTTCAAGTTCCTAAAAATAATTAATAAGGAGAACTGCAGGGAAATATTTAGCTTGAATACTAGTTCACGGTCATGTGGATACAAGTAGAAACTAATAGAAGGGAGGTTCAGAAAGGACATGAGGAAGTATTATTTTCACAGAAAGGGGTGGAGCTGTGGAACAGTCTGCATGCCAAAGTGGTGGGTGCTAAAACTGTTGGTGGGTTCAAGCAGAGTTGGGATAGTATGAAGGATATAGTGGTTGCTCAGGGTGGCAGAAGCTGGTAGAGGAAAGTTGGGAACGACTGGGGGGAGGAGACAAAGATTCTGGAGGGACAGTAGGTTCCAGGGCTGAATAGCAACTCCGGCAGACTGGATGGACCATTGGTCTTTTTCTGCCGTCATTGTCTGTGTTACAAAGTTTCTAAGCTTGGTGGGATTAAAAGGGATATGAGGAAGTACTACTTCACTGAAAGGGTGGTAGACACCTGGAACAGACTACCAGCTGAAGTGGTGGAGGCAAAAATAGTAGAAGGCTTCAAGAATGTGTGGGATAGACACAGGGGAATATTAACAAATAGGGAGGAGGAGGATTGCTTGAGACCAGTTAGCGCCTGTAGAGATGGACTAGACAGAGAACATCTGGGTGGAGTGGGTGGGTGGGCCAAGAACCGTTTTATTCAGAAATTCTAGTCTTTATGTTTCAGTACACAACAGAATAGATGACTACAAGATCTGTACCATTGCATTACAGCTGTGACTGCAGTCAGCACCTCACATCCTGTGGTTGCTGACCACTGCATATTCACCTTATTCCAGTTTAGGCCATATCCATCTGCACCAAAGTAAAAACACAAAGACTTCTTTTAGCTTTGCTACTCAACCTTAGAAATGTATTGTGGTCCATGGGAAGGGGAAGGGGAAGGGGGAAGGTTTGAATATTGGGTGCTGAGTTTTATTGAGAAACAGTTTTGACCTTTGAAACCGGAACTGTGGATGCCTCTTGATCACCACTACATGGAAAGTCATGTATTATTCCAAATTATACACAATGATTTCAGTGTATAATGGGGTAAACAGTACTTATATACAGAATAAAGTATGGGGTGGTGTATGTAAAATTCGAGTTTTTACACACTAACCCATATTTTATGTTATATAATTGCTGGGGTCATGTTTTTTTCTCCACAGCAGTTATACAAACTGAGACTAAGTCAGTTGCTGTTCAGCCGTGGTCCCGTCTGCAGCTGTTGAAACCTGTTTTGTGTTTTTTTCCCCCAAGATTTTCAGGTTTACAGTGTAAGTAGGTTAAGAAAAGTGATGTGGTAGTCCATTTTTTTTAACGTTTACTTACCACCAAGAGTGACTGGTGGTGCTGTGTTCAGCGCGATGACTGGAAGTTGAAGGGGCTGGTGCATACAAACATATGAACATACGAATTTGCCAGAAGATAAAGGCCTTATGGTCTATCGAGTCTGCTTGAGTGTGAGCTAGCAACCCTTATACTGCAGCTGTCCCTCCCTCCCCTCCCGTGACCCTCGCTTTTACCCTATCCCATCCCCTTTTGAAGCAGTCCACTGTTCTACAGGATACCACTTCCGCAGGCAACGCGTTCCACCCAGACACCACTCTCTCCATAAAAAAGTGTCTTCTCATTTCCCTCCTGAACCTTCCCCCTCCAATCTGAGATCATGGCCTCGAGTGTCCCTACCCCCCCTTAACTTGCATAGTCCCTCCATGCCTGTCTTGTTTATTCCCTTCATGTACCTGGAGGTTTCAATCATATCCCCGCTCTCTCCTTTCCTTCAGTGCGTACACGTTCAGCTCCCTCAGCCTGCTCACGTAGGGTATGTCCCCTAGTCCCTGGATCATCTTTGTTGCCCTGTGCTGCACCCCCTCCAGTAACTTAATGTCCTTCTTCAGGTATGGGTACCAGTACTGCATGCAGTACTCCAGGTGTGGCCTAACCAGTGACCTATACAATGGCAGGATCACCTGCCCTCTCCTTGAAGATATACCCCTGGCAATACAACCCAGCATTTTATTGGCCTTTGCAGCTGCCTTCCTGCATTGTACTAAGTTGTTCACTGAGCCTGTCATAATCACCCCCAGATCCTTCTCCTTCTCTGTTATGGCTAGCTAAACCCCCCTCCCCAAGTTGGAAGCTCCTTCTTGTTTTTTTTCCCTGAAATGTAGTACCTTGCACTTTTTGGCATTGAACTCCAACTGACAGGTGTCCGACCAGGTCTTCAATTTTGCCAGATCTTTCTGCAACCCATGCCACCCTCCTAGGGCATGCACAGAGCGTAAAGGTAAACCCGGCGCGTATTTGCCATTATAAACACTCCTTTATAATGGCAAATTATGAACTGGGTTTCCTTAGGGAAAAAACATGACCCAGTTATTATAACTAGATAATTAACCTGAGTTTTATTCAGTAGAGTCCTAATATTAAGTTCTTCTGCAGAATCTCATGACATCACTCCCATTCCAAGTGAACGGGTCCTTGCTGTTGACTTTATTTATTCCCCTCATGAGTCAGTATGTCTCAGTCATATTCCTCAAGCCTCTAGTGAGTACATGTCCAACAGTCTTTTCTCGTACATTCTGCTTTTCTGCCCCTGGATCATCTTGGTGGCCTTCCATTACACAGTCTCCATCTAGTCTCTATTATTCTTCAGGTGTGGGTTCCAGAACTGAGTGCAGTACTCCAGATGGGACCTCACCAGTAAACTGTACAGGGGCAGTATTAACTCTTTTCTCCTGTTGTCAAATTCCCTGCCTATCCACCCCAACATCCTATTCAACTTGATATGCAGGGCATGCCTTGTTGTACTGACCTGAAATCTTGGGACGCTTGCTGAGGATGAAACCAAGAACAGGTCCCAGAACTGACCCCTGTGGCACCCCACTCATGACATCCTGGCCTCTGATTTAATCATTCACTATCACCCTCAATTTCCTCCTTCCTGACCTGTTCCCTATCCGCCTTGTCAGCCTCCCCCCACCCCCCAGTCTTACAGCTTCTTTAAGAACCTCCCATGTGATACAAAATCAAAGGCCTTGCTGGAGCTGAGATAAAGCACATCTCCCATCTGTGCCCTATGTACCACCTTGGTGACTCAGTCAAAGAATACTTTCAAGTTGGTCTGGCAGAATCTTCCTGCAGCAAAACCATGCTGTTCGTTATCTTGCAGCCTGTTTGTTTCTTAGTACTACACAGCTTATTGCTTAATTCATCTTCAGGTGTGAGTTCCACAACTGAGCACAGCACTCCAAATAGGGCCTCACCAGTGACCTGTACAGTGGCAGTATCACCTCTTTTCTACTGCTGTCAAATTCCTTGACTATGTACCATAACATCCTTTTCACCTTGATGTACAGGGTATGCCTTGTTGTACTGACCTGAAACTTTGGAACTGTCACTGATGACGAACCTAAAATCTCTCTCCTCCACTGTTTTTATTATCCTAACCCTGCAACCAAGACCATGCACATAGGTTCTTCTTTTCAAAGTGAATCCCATTGCATCCTTTGCATTGAACCTCATTGCCATAACCTTGACCACCTTTCTCATGGTCCTTTTTCATTTTCCTCACATCATCCTCATTGTCCGCACTGCCTCAGAGTTTTCTGTCACCTGTAAAGAAATACATTTTGCCTTGGCTACAGTCTCCTATGTTACAAAGGAACATATTAAACAGAACAGGTCCCAGGATTGACACCTGCTGCACCCCACTCATGACATCCCTGGCCTCTGATTTAATCCCATTTATTGCCACCCTCTGTTTCCTTCCTCTCTCCCAACCAGTTCCGTATCTATCTAGTTAGCCTGCCCCCAAGTCCTCCAGCTTCTTTAAGAGCCTCCTATGTGGTATAGAATCGAAGGCCTTGCTGAAGTTGAGATGAAGCACATCTGTCACCTGTTCCCTATGTACCACCTTGGTGACTTAGCCATGAATGCTAGCAGGATGGTTTGGCAGGACCTTCCTGCAGCAAACCCATGCTGCTTGTTATCCTTCAGCCTGTTTGCTTCTTAGTACTGCATAATTTATTCCTTAACAAGAGGTTCTTGTAGCTTATCATCTACACTTAAAGTAAGGCTTCCTGGCTTGGAGTTTCCTGAGTCCTCCCTGCCATCACACTTATGGTGCACATGTAACTATGTATAGTATCGGAATTGATTGTTTATTCATCTTAAATGTTTTTATACATGTCAGGCACACAAACTGCAAAATAGTGAACTTTGTCAACTAACAAAAGTTTGAGGGTACACAAGAACTTTGGCCACAATTTAAATGTTTTCCTTATTGTCCTTTCTTTCAAGAAAAGTAGCAGTCTCTTCTTTTATGTTTCATGTTTATCCATAATCTGTAATAGTAAATGCATTTTCATCAGGACCAGGAGGGAATGGCAAGTTAAAAGCAGGGGAAGTAGTTGTTTTATAAAACCACAGTAGTTTGGGCTAGGAGGGACAGGCAAGCTACAAGTGGAAAGGATAATTATTTAAAAAAGCCACAGTGGGTTAGTGGGACTGGACAGCTGGGAATGGAGAATGTGTTTAATAAAATTACAGTGGGCTGGATCTAGGAGGGACTGGCAAGCAGGGTGCAAGGAGGGTAGTTATTCGATGAAGCCACGTTGGGTTAGGACTGGGCGGAACTTGTGAGATGGGAGTGGGGAATGTAGTTATTCAATAAAGCCACAGTGGCTTGGAAACAGGAAGGACTGGGAGCTAGGAACCAGGGGCCAGGGAGGCTAATTAATTGAGCCATGGTGGGTTGGGCCCAGGTGGGACTATTGAGCTGGGAGCAGGGGAGGGTAGTTAGAGAGGAGCAGGCATTTAATTAATAAATATGAAGCAGCAAAGTCCAGGCACCAGTCAAGCTTCCAAAAAGTATATATTTATTGTAACATGCAGTACGTTACTCACGTGACACAGCTCACAGTTGTAAAAGCAGCAGCAGGTGTGGCAGGGAACTGAATCCCCTAACTGGTTTCACCAAAGGGCTTCCTCTGAGGGGGGTATGTCTGCTAGCTGCTAAGGTACCAATTAAAGTGACAGTGCACTTTCAAAAACGTTAATAATATTTAAAGTGTAAAACCCACACCAATGTCAAATGTATAGAGCCAGAAGAAATAATAATAAGAAAGGTAAGTAGAAATAGTAAAATTAAAGGAGCGGGAAGATGAATAGAAAGGAGGAAAGGAAAAAATAGAAAAAGGAAAAAGGAAAGAAAACATGTGACTAGAGCCTAGACAAGTAGATAAAAAGAAATAGAGTAATGTTGAAGAGTAGGAAGGGGGCGGGAGGGAATAGTGGTGAATGGAAGGGGGAGAGGGGCAGGAAGAGGGGAGTTGGTCAAGAAAAAATATCTCTCCATCACTTTCACCACTATTCCCTTCCCCCCTTCCTGCCCTCCCTCCCCCTTCCCTCTTCCTCCTCCCTTCCTACTCTTCAACATGACTATTTCTTTTTGTCTACTTGTCTAGGCTCTACTGTATTTACATTTTTTCTTTTCCTTTTTCTATTTTTTCTTTTCCTCCTTTCTATTCATCTTCCTCCTCCTTTAATTTTACTATTCCTAGCTACCTTTCTTATTGTTATTTAGAAGGTGTGTCCCTCATTCCCCAATTAGCAAGCATGCTAGCCATGACACAAGTTTTATGCAGTGTCACCAACTTGAAACAAACTTGCCACTGCAATCAGAGATAAGCTCGTCAGGTAGCGGCACAGATGACACACCTCCCCTAAGTGCCTTTCTTGTGAAACATTTGAATCAACATGATGGTGGCAGTGGAGGCAGGAGAGCAATCCCTGTAAGCTCTCTGCCTCGCCACCCCACCGGTCCCTGCCTGTACAGTGGGAGGAGGCACTTTCCTCGCCTGCCTCCTCCACATCCAGCTGTGTCCAGGCTGTAAAGTTTCTCCCAGCCATGCAGAGCAGGTCACAGCCTAAGCTCTATATGGGCTGGGAATATTAAGTGCCCGAAGGCACTTGTACTGTAAGCATGATTCCGATTGTGCTGGTGGACTCCCTGCCTGACGACATTGAGGTACTTAATGACTCCCAATCATCCTTTAATGTGGCACACTGGGAGCCCACTCCAGTGTACCAGACCCTGCTGTTGTATTTTGGACCTCAGGATGCTCACACCTGGTGTTGGATGTGCCCCCCCACATATATCTTCCAACCTCAGGGTGCCCAATCCCAAAGCTGGCATTGATTCCCCGAGAAGTGTGGCACACTGGGAACCCACCCCAGTGTGCCAACATCCAGGTTTCCCTTGTAAAATTAAAATGGACCCATGACATCTTTTTTTTTTTTTTTTTAAATTTAACCTGAAAAACAAGAAACGGTCCCTCATCATTGCTGCCGGACCCTTCCCCCAACCTGCACCCTCCCTCTGCGTACCCCACCTCCCTGCACCCCCCTCACCCATACTTACCTGCAGAAGTCGGGAGCAGCGATCTTCAGTGTCAGCGGGGCTCAGTTGGTAGCACATCTGCCTCTGAACCAGAAGGTTGTGGGTTCTTGTCCCACACCAGGATTGGACTTGCACCCAAAAATCGCTGACATCCGAGTGCAGTATTGGGGGGTGCTGTACTGCTGGGGTGTGCCATCCTTCAGATGAGACGTTAAACCGAGGTCCCTTCTGCACATCCTGGTGTTGTCCTGGTAGGTGTCCAGGTGGAAATAAAAGAATCCAGGGCACTCTTCGTAAAGAGCAGGGAACATTCCCGGTGTCCTGGCCAACATTCCCCTTCCCATAAACCAGTTCATGCAATTATCCAGGCTGTGTGTGGGTGATGATGTGTGATATGGCCGCCACCACACATTCAGTCACTTCACTACCAGTCTAGCATTGCTTGTAAAGTGCTTTGGGATACTATGTTTGAAAAGCGCCATATAAATGCTGATTCTTCTTCTTCTTCAAACGCTGACCGCAAACTGAAAAAATGACGGTAAGTCCTATAATGGCAATCAATGGGGATCTTCAATTTAGGTGGATATCTCAACCATTTTTCGGAGTTTTGTTCCCAAATTTTCAACATGGAGTTCTTGGGACTCCACCTCATGAACACAGTCACTGTCATTTGGTCCCAAAAGGTCATTTCAAGATCACGGCACAGAATCACTTTTTAGGACTGATTAATGAAACGACAGTGCCACTGTTTATAAGGTGGGCTCCCAAAAAAGCCTATGTTGCAAATGTGGTGAAAAAATTCCAAAAAATGACTGTGTTATGAGCATGCATTGCACAGTTTCCACGCATGCTCGTAACTTTGTCAATTTTTAATATTTTCACTCCTGATTTTCAGCATTGCCATTTTTTCACATCTCCTTATGAACAATACAACTGCCATTTTTCACATCCTGCCTGAAATGTGTTTTCACACATGTGGCGAACAATGGCATGGTTGCTGTGGGAAATCAAACTTCGGGACACAGTAACAAAATCACAGTGACATTGTTCATGAGTGGAGGTCCCAAAATGCCTATGTTGAAAATGTGGTTAAAAAATTCCCCCAAATAATTGCATTACGGGTGTGCATTGTGCAGCTTCTATGCATGCTCGTGACTTTACCAATTTTTTATATTTTCACTCCAGATTTTCAATATTGCCATTTTTTACACCGCCTTATGAAGAGTACAGCTGTAATTTTTCACATCCTGCCTGAAATGTGTTTTTGCACATGTGGCGCACAATGGCGTGGTTGCTGTGGGAAATAATTGTTCAGGACACATTAACAAAATCACAGTGACACTGTTCATGAGCAGAGGTCCCAAAATGCCCATGTTTAAAATCTGATTAAAAAAATCCCCAAAATAGTTGTGTTACAGGCATGCGTTGCGCAGTTTCCATGCATGCTCGTGACTTTACCAATTTTCATATTTTCACTCCAGATTTTTTAACATTGCCATTTTTACACCTCCCCATGAACAGTACAGTTGTCATTTTTCATGTCCTGCCTGAAATGTGTTTTCACACTTGTGGCACCAAATGGCACAGTTGCTGTGCAAAATCACCTTTCGGCTAACAAACTGATAGTGCCACTGTTCATGAGGTGGGGTCACAAAAAGCCCATGTTAAAAATTTGGAGTGAAAATACCAACAAATGCCTGTGGCATTAGGGTTTCCAACCATAATGCCCCACCCTGTAGAGACTGACAGGCGTCAGGGATGTGACCTGGGATTTCCGGCTCTAATACTCATGCCATTCTACCTCCACCCTGCAGCTAGTGACAGGCATCGAGGCGTGCCTTGTGCTCTTTGGCCCCAAAGTTTACCTCATTCTCCTATACAGCACCTATTTCAGTGTATTTCCTTATGGAATGGGGTGAGCGTAAGGCCCAAAGACCTCAAGGCACACTGCAACACTTGTCGGTGTCTGCAGGGCAGGATGAGGTGAAATGGCATGAACGTTATGGCCAATGACCCAAAGGCACACCTCAATGTTTATCAGTCTCTGCAGGGTGGGGGTGGGTTAGCGTCAGTTCCATACTTCACTGCCATTCCTATTATGCATCTCATTAACTCCTGCACTACCAATGCCAATGCCATCAAGACAACATTTGGCATTGACAAATGCTTGTTTCAGTTTATTTCCCCAGGATGGTTCAACTGAGTTGCAGCATCTGGTTTACTGTGGGCTTCTGCTTCTCAATCATGTTACAGCTGGGAGAACTGAATAAAGCAGACAGAGGCCAAGGTCACATTGTGAGTTGTTGGCTTTTGTGAGATTTGAACCTTAGTTTACAGTTTCAGAGTTCTTATGCTATAAGCACCGGAACAGAGGGACTGCCTCCTGAACTTACTGAGTACAAGACGTACAAAACAACAGCTGTAAAACATCACTTCAGAGGATCAAGTACTAAAATGTAGTATAAACAAAACAAACAAACATATTAACTGTGCACACAGAAACCCCAAATGAACTCTGTCAGTACTGCATTTAAAGTGATGTGTTTCAGGGCTGAAAATAAACAGCCTCCTACCCTCACCTCCACTAATTAGCTAACTTGGTAAGATTGTTTTGGCAGCTCATTTTCAAAGCATTAGGTCAAGTCAATCGTCTCTCAGATTATGGATCACAAGGTCCATAATTAGAGAGTGTGAGCATGGGTGAGGAAGACATCCTCATTTTGGAGACTGTATGCAGACTCAGTATTGTTATACTGCATTATGTTTCCACTGCCAAGTGTTGTCATTCATTAATCTGACCTCAGGAGCTCCATGAAACTTTTATATTCTTTTTTCCAAATTATTTATTGATGAGAGGGTGCCTCAGGGCTCTCTCCTGTGCCCTTTATTGTTTACAAATCATATTAATGATATGATCTCTCTTGAAAATATTACATTTTACTTTTATGCAGATAACACAGTCTTGTACTGTATCCCTTACATAAATACAAGTGTGCTGCATACATGTAGAATGCATGCCACATGCTTAATTGTGTAATGTTTGCATACGGTTCGCGTACACAAAGTGAACCTATATGAACCAGGTCTAAAAAAGCACATCAGGTTCACATGCTGCAAGCTTGACATGTGCGCAGCAGGTAAACTGGTTTGAGCATCTTCTAAAAATCACATCAGGTTCACGTGTTGCACACTTGAAATGAGTGCAGCAGTTAAGCTGGTGCGAACATCATTTAAAGATCACATCAGGTTCACATGTTGCACACTTGCCATGTGTGCAGCAACTAAGCTGGTGCAAATCTCATCTAAAAAACATATCAGTTTCTGTTTCTGATACTACTATGAGCAATTAGAGCCATTAAAATACCATTTTCATTGACATCACATTAAAATTAAGTAAACTCATTAATTCTGGTCCTTTTGCAAACTGTTGACAAGGTGGGCCACACGGTCCTTATCTGCCGTCACCCTTTGTATATCTGTGTGTATCTATGGTTAATGGCTTTTGAGTTTTGTCATTAAATTGATATTAATCTGTAAAGTATTGTTTGCTTACTGCATTAAATGCCTAGGATATAGTCAGCCAACATCCCCCATTCCAGATGTGTGAAGAGGGGACTCTGTGTTGTGAAGCCTGACCTTTTTGTTTTGGGCCATGCAAATTGCCTTATGCATATTTAGTGCTACAAATGTGTTTCTCCGTGACTGTTATGGCTCACTTTCTTTCCCTTTGTCATTCTGTATGGAGTATATACACTATGGTCATGCTCAGCACTCTTTGTGCTGAGCACGGTCTTGGATGCATGCACCATACCTCACAGTTTGTCACTGAAATGAGGGACATGGACACTCAAAATGAGGGCACATCCTGAAACATGGGGATACAGTACTTCAGAACAAAGTGGAAAGCATTGTATTTACTTGTACTGATGTTAGCCCCTGAGAATTAATTTCTACCATGAAGCAGGGGTGTCATTCAGGTAAGGCAAAGGGGGCAGTTGTCCCCCCCCACATTTATGCCTAGGTTGTTTTATGGTGTGGCAATAATGGCATTAAATTTGGAGTTAATCTTTTGCACAGTTAGTGCCCCCCTGACCTGTGTTGCACTCACGCTGCTGGTGCAGTACTGACACGACTGTGTCTGTACTGTGTTGTCCACTCTCTCCACCTATTAGCGGCAGTGCCATTACACATGATGTGGAGGAGCTCCAGCCAAGCAAGAGCACATGAATCATGTGAGCAGGGTACTGTCTTTCCCTCCACAGAGTAGACAGGCTGCACACTACAGCTTGGAGGAGTCAATGAGCACCAAACTCTCAATAGCAGTGTTGTGGTGGCATATTTTTGTTGGTCTACTCTTAGTGAATCTCTGTCTCTCTTTTTGGCTGAAGGAGCGGGGTGAGCTAGAAGCTAACTTAAGACTAGGCTACCTACTAACTACAGTAGGCTGGCCTCACAAAACAAACAAAAAAACAGCACAGGCCCCCTGCAGCAGCAAGTTAGGCCTTACAGCAGCAGTGACAGTGGTGTGGGAGGCCTTCATAGGCATTGATCAGTGCATTACAGCAGTAGACAAGCAAGAAGAAAGCAGTACAGGTTGGGTGGATATGGTCGGTGAGGTGACTTGGTCGCAGACCACTTTGGGGACCTGGGATGGTCAGTTCTAGCATCCAGCCTCTGGCAGAAGAACAGAGGAGGAACGGACTGAAAACTGGGCTGGTGACCACTGAGCTAGACGGCAGGTTCTGGCCAGATGGCTGGGTATGTAAAAGTAAATAATTTTTTTTACAGGGGGATTAGGGAAAGAGGAAGGACTGAACTATTGATGTGTTTTTCACATTTCTGAACCTTTGGACAGCTTTGTGGCCCATATGGGATGGGTATTGAATGGAATGGAGTTGGACAGAGAAATTGG
This sequence comes from Neoceratodus forsteri, assembly GCA_016271365.2. NCBI lineage: Eukaryota > Metazoa > Chordata > Ceratodontiformes > Ceratodontidae > Neoceratodus > Neoceratodus forsteri. The sequence continues at coordinate 521,264,501 of CM028137.1, forward strand.
GACACCTTTTCTTTTGGGGGGTGGGGTCATAACATCAGCCAGGAAAAACATTGGTTATTGTCTGGGTGGGTTTAAGCCAAAATCTGATGCACTGCTCCAGGGTATAGACAGATGAATCTTATACATTTGAATTTTTCCTGATTTGCATATCACTATTCAGTCACAACAGATATGCTTTACCTTTAAGAGATGTTTCAGACATTCCAGAGCTTGCCGCCTAAGGGCTAACTAGCACCTGGCCTCCACTGGTCATTGGCTACCCCCCTGCTGAACTATGAAATGGCACCCATGCCATAAAGTCTAAATTTGCAGAGCATCCTCTGTGTGAGCAGCATGTTTTCCATGAAGGATGGATGAGGGGCAGAGCAATTTTCAGGGGTAAAATGAGGGCTGTCCCTTGCAGTCAGGGATAGTTGAGTGGTATGGTATGTACAGACTAGTGGAGCCCCACTTTAGTCAGGCTTATTCTACCCCATCAGTGAAGCTGACCTCCACATCCCCATGCTCAGGCACAAATATGATATAGGTCAAGGGAGAGTGCAAGGGCATGCCCCATTGAAATGAATGAGGGTATTTTTTTTATTACTATTTCATACATTATTGATGGAGAGTTGGAGATTAATGAAGGCTATCACTCGACTAACAGGGCCTTGTTTGTAAAACAGTGGCCTTCATTATTCTCCAACTCACCATCATAATTTATTAAACAGTAATAAAAAATAACTCCATTCATTTCAAGGGGATACGCCCAAGCACTCTGACCTATGGACATAATCTCTTAAAGACTCCTACCTCTGGCTCCCTAGTACTCAGGTAAGAGACTCTAAAAATTATGTCTATACTTGGGTTGTCTGTAGCAGCATGGCTACACCTGCTACAATGTGTGTGCATGTGGGGATTGGCCGTGTGGATGGGTGTCGAGTTATTGCTACTTTTGTGTTTGCCCCTTAAAATGTGTTTGCATGGAAGTATTCAAAACTATGGAGAGAAAATAGTATGAGTACAGGCGAGATAGAAGTAATTAAGTAGTTTTGTGGGTGAGTGTGTGTATTGGGGTGGGAAGAACCACATGTGTTTCCACTGGCATGTGTGCTACAGTTCAGCTGTGCAGCTGAGATGAGAGGGGACAAGAAAACTAAAAAGTATATCAGTGGCTATAAGTATGCCACATGCTCGCAGATGTATGCAGATTTGTACTGAAGTACAAGCAAGCCATAGGTATGCAGACAGTATAGCTTAGTGGCTAAAGGCAGTGAACTGCAAAACAGGAGACCCGAAGACCTGGGTTTGAATCTCATCACCCCCCTCTTGTATACTGTGTGATCCTCAGCAAGTCATTTAATTTTTATGTGTGCAGTTATCAGTGACCACTTGCTTTTTGCACGCATGCCACATGTATGCATTCTGTTCTAATTTAACATAAAAAGCATGTTTTCCACTCTTACTTGCTGTACTTATGCCACATGCATGCAATCAGTTCCAATTTAATATTTAAATCATGCTTGCAGCACGCATATCACATGGGTAGTTTTATGTGTGCAGCATAAAACATTTCACATAATTATTTCTGTACTTTGCTGACATAGGATGTGTTCTGCTTAAGCTACAGTCTGCCTTTGACTCCTTGTGATATCCAGTAGATAACAAATTAGTGTTAAATGCTAGTGAAACACAAATCTTGTTGTTTGGTCAGAATAAAGACTGAGAACTAGAAAAGCACAATTAAAAGATTATGGGTCCTATTTTCAAAAGATTTTTGCCATATGCTCAGAACGTAATAATTCCTTTTGAAAACAGAGTCCACCTGCAGCTAACTGTAAGGATGCTGTACAGGTAGATTGCTATAACTACTTGGAAATGTGGTTGAACACATTTGTATAATGGGATACTCATGTAAAAAAATAGATTCTAAAGTTGAGACTAACACTGAGGCTTCTATACAGACATAGGGGCTTCGATTATGGTATGGGATGCCTAGTGAACAACTCACTCAGAAACCAGGACCTGTCCCCATACTTGAAACTCCTGATGGACAGAGTGGTTTTCAGGTCTCTCAGAGCATCCTCAGTCCCTCCTCTGGCAGTCCCCCATGTCTCCACCACTATGGAGGGGGGTATAGCTTTCTCAGTCTCGGCCCCAACAATGTGGAACAAACTCCCTCTGTCAGTCTGCTTGTTGCCCACTCACATTGCTTGCAAGCATAACCTAAAAGACTGGCTCTTGAATAATGCCCACTGTAACTGCACCACAAAATAACAGTGACAGCGGAGCCTCCTTACTTCTCCTTTCTCTGTAGGATCTTTAGCCCCCCTTCTCCATAGGATCTCTAGCCCCACTCTGCTTTTCCCAGTCTCTCCGCTACCTTCTATGCTATCCCAGCCCTCTCCTACCACCTCACTCCTCTCACGCCCCCCCAACACTCAATTTCTTGAATATCTCTTCCCCAAGGAAAATAGTAATGTGACTGTCCTGAACCTACGTGGCCATTGTTACTGCCCTAACCCAGGAACTGTTTCTTTGACTTTGGCCTAGTATATGTACTTCTGTGCTTATTTAGTATGTGGATAATAGTTTGTTCTCTTCTGACCTTAGCCTGATTAATGTATTGTTATGTATGTTTTCTTGACATCTTTGCTCTGGACTGTATAATCTGCACACCATGTTTTGTCTCATTTTAGGTTCCTCTACCCTAACTCCAATGTGACTACCTATAAGAGTGTCATCCACTGTTATGTTTTCATAAACTTGAATACTTTTACTTTTTTGTTTTTCTCACCACCCCATGCTTGGGGTGTGTATTTATTGACTCTGTCTGTACTGCTTGTTTTCTCCTGTTGCCGCCAGCTTGTGGCTCAGGTCATGCCTGAAAACGGTCCTCTGGATCAGTGCAGCTACCCGGGTTACCAAAGAAATAAATAAAAAATAAATAAAATAAAATAGGGATAGCCTAAGCAAAGACATGAGACTCACATTAATTAATGCTGCAGTTCTTCCATAGTTTGATTACATGGATATTATTTATATAAATGCTGAAAAGATCTATTTATCTACACTTGATGTTGTGTACTGTAGGTTGAGCCACTTTATTTTAACTCGTTCTATCTGGTGCTGCATTTTGGGTCAGGTTAAGCAATGGATGGTTCTGATACCATATGGCACTAATGGGTAAAATGGGTTTTAAGAGCTTTGAGAGAAACCCACCACTGTATTCTATAAAGTAAATTTAATTGGCACCTATTACATCATAGCGATGATCCTTACATTGAACACAGTTTATGGCAGATGTGTGTGCGAATAAAGGTTCCTGGATATATAGCTGAATTTCTATTGCATAAGAACTTTAGACTAGATCACAGAGCTAAAGGGGGTATTGTGTTACAGCACTCACAAGTTCAGAGTAACATGGGCAGGGGTATCTGGTCAATACCAAGTCAGAATAATGATGCGGTTGAAACCCACACTGACATTACAGCGTGCATGGTTTTGGAGTTGGTTTATTTATATTAGCATGTTTTTTCACCGCGCCAATTTTCTGGTGTCCATGCCGCACAATTCTATTACTCTGCCATTCTTTTGAAGTGGTTTTGACCTAGTCCCTGGGCAGGGAGAGTTTGCTTATGTGGGCTCCGACTGGTGGAACTCTCTCCTCCAGTGTTGGAGAGTTTCTTCAGGCTCCCTGCCATCAAGACAACATATCACAAAGTGGTTCTCTGATTAAGTTTCATATAGTGTATTAAAATGACAGGGTTGTTGACATCTATTATTTTTAAGAGTGTACAATATGTTGTTCTTGCACTCTGTGTATATCTGAATTTTTTTGTTAAATGAAACTCGCATATACTGTACATGAATTATTCTAAATATATTGTATTTACTGTATGTGTAGCTCTAGTAACTTAAACTGTACTATATGAACACCACTGAAAATGATCTAACTGTGGTTTTCCTGTCAAATGCTTCACTTTGGATAAACCTAATAATAATTATTATTTTATTATTATTTTAATGTATTTGTCATTTTAATGTTTGTCACATGACAGGCATGCTTAATATTTATACTGTGGCTGTTACAGTATTATAGATGGGTTGAAAAAGGACTGTCTCATTAAGTACACAAAATGGTTATGTTCGATAACACACACTTCATTTTAGTGGTACAGTCACAATGTTCAAGGGCTTTTCGTGGTGCCATTTTCAATGTTTGGGGGTTGCCACTAAATATTTGTTGTGTGTGCAAAGAAACGGGGACATAAATTCAACACTGGGATGTTCACAGAACAAGGGACAAGAAAAATAGGTTGTACTTTCACCCCACATGATGCAATGTTAGATAGCATAGCTGAGGAAGGGCATCAAGGCTGGGGTAGTTGTGGACAGCAAGCTGAAGCCAGGAAGGGCAATTTGCTGCCACGGTCAATTTTATTTAAATTTTGATGACCAGATGGGCCCACTGAGACAAATAGTTTCCTTTTTCAGGGGTGACTCAGGGAATTGAACATTCCATACAGGTAGAAACAAACCATTGTAGATAATTCTTTACAGAAGTGCAAGTCAAAACATACAATCATGGAGTAACAGGTATCTTGGATAGATATATAGAGGATGATTTAATAGCTGTTCTAAATAGGTGCTTAACGTATTTTGAAAAACTGGGTATGATATACATTAGGGAGACAGTTCATAACAGATGTAAACAGCTGCTGCATAATCTGTGTTGGAGGATGACATTCCCATGTATAACATGATGTAATTATGTGGTAGGATGTGGGTCTTCGTGGACAAATCAGGTAGTGTTCAGGTAATGTGACACAATAGCAGCTCTCTTCATAATCCAATTTTATTTCATTACTTCAAAAGTTTATTTGTAACAGGACAAATACGTTACAGCAAACTGATATGACAGCAAGTAAAATAACAAATGGCACTTAAATTAGATAAAGTCTAACACTTTGGAGCATTTGGCAAAGCTCCCTGGAGTTCCTCTCCAGACCCAAAATCCTATCTAACTAAATTCTCCCACCTTAGTTCTTTTATACCGGTAAATGCTCATGTGATCCATTAGATTCCACCCACATCTTTAAATTTGAAGATAAACATTTAATCTAAACACTTTTATTATTCTTTAAACATGGTTATGACCATCTTATCAAATCACATACATATTTGTATTGTATATTCCATTTTATTTCAAGCACTAATTCTTTTACAAACAGCAGTGACCATCCAAGCACCACCCCCAACACTGCATAGCATAAAGCAGAGAGGCAAACGGCCGGTCAACTCTATAGCTGTACTGTGAGGCAATGGTGTGAGGAACACGCCAAAACTGTGACTGAAAACCCAAGGGAACACACACAGGGTCATTCTTATGTAAGTTTTCCAAACTCCCTTATTTTATCTTTAACGCACAATCCCCCTTATATTTGCAAACCTGTGCATATGTGTATGCACAGTTTGAAATAAACAAACCAAACTAGGGTTCGAAATAATTAGGAGCATTCAAATGCTATGGCTGAAATTGACCAACTTAACATGCAGCTGGTAGCTCCTTTATTTCTTTTTTCACTAGGGCAACCCCCAAATTTATATGTTAAAATGGGCTGTTTTATGCAGTACTTCTTGTCAGCAAAGACTAGCACCACTTCTTACTAAGTAACAAACACGTGCACAAAAGGAAGCACCTTTTGTTTTTATTTATTTCATTCTCGGGCTAGCGGCTGACAGTTAAACAACAAATGTCGCAGTGCCCCCAGACTTATTAATTGTGCAAACACCCCACAAACGCACAATACCTTTACTCACATCCTAAAGGGCAAAGCATACAGGTGGTTCATACGAACCAACAGCTAGAGAGCAAAGGTTTAAAAGGCAGGCAAAAGAAACACCTTTCCCCACTAAATCACCTAGATTTGCAGATTAGCGCTCAACCAAGCACCTTCACAGATAAACTGCATTTCTTTAAATTGCAGCACTTTCACTACTGTTTCTAAAGCACTAGGAGCGGTGGCTGAAATCCAAAAAAACACAATTCAGCTGCCAGCTCCCTGTTTAGGCATATTATCTTTTCAGGCTACAACTACTGCAGGGTGTAGATAATTACAGGGCATAACACACAAGTCAGCAGATGGGGAAAACAATACCCCACTCGAGCAGAAGCTTGAGAAGCCAGCTTTCTTATTGGTAACCCACTCTACTATATCTTTAGAGCACACCTTGCTTTGCAAAGCCCATATTACAATGCCTTCACAAAAGCCCATTTTAAAATATAAAAAATGGCTGAACTATATAGCACCTTTTCTGTGTGACTATGCAAACACTCGCAGCTTCATAGGACAGCCAGCAAGGAGCCTACAACTACCTGGAGGGAAACAAAGGCAGTAACGCTTATTGGCGCAGATATTCAAAGCTCAGCGCCGGGTGCAAAGCCGTTGCGCTGGACTAACACTGACTTTGCGCCTGACTGCAATATTGAAAAGTACTGTTAGTGCTGGTGCTAGGTGTTAGCGCTGATGCTAACCATAATATATGCAGGGGAGGAACAGAGGGAAGGGGGGCCCTAAATGCTGGCGCACTGGCATATTCAAAAGCATAGCGCCGCGCTACAGGCATTAGCGTGACCTGTAGCACGATGCTAGTTACCACTGGGAAAAAGCTGCTTTTAATGCAGTGCTAATAGCGGCAGTGCCCCAAACCCCCATCACAAAACCCAACCCCCATGTCAAGTAACAGCACACCTAATCCCTGGTGTACTAGTGGGCCCCCACACCCCAGCATGATTCCGACCTTCGTTCCCCATAGAATAACATCTCCTGGTATGTCTAGTGGTTCCCCCCCAGCATGTTTCCCGACCCTGTTCCCCGTAGACAATCCTCATTTCCCGGTAGTCTAGTGTTCCCCCCACCCCTAGCATGTATCTCTCACCCTTTCCCCATAGAATATAGTCTCCTGGTGGTCTAGTGTCCCTCCAATCATGTTCCCCTGACCCCCGTTCCCAGTAGAATGAAACATCTCCTGGTAGTCTAGTGTTCCCCCCAAGCATGTATCCCGACCCGTTCCCCATAGAATGCAACCATTTCCCTGGTGGTCTAGTGTTCCCCACCCGGCAGTGATGGCCCTGCTCCTCCAACAACCACCCATGAATTTAACCTCCGACCAGCTCCAGCCCTCCTCTTACCACCATGGCGGCCGCTGACTGAGGAATGAATGCGCTGTACTGTAATAGATGCGTATAGCTCATTCATCCCTCAGTCTCGCGACAGCCATGGATGTAAGAAGGCTGAACCAATCCACGGCTCTGTTCATGGGTGGTTGTTGGGAGGAGGAAGCGCCACTGCCAGGAGGGGGGACAATTGACTCACCAGAGAACAGCAGTCTGTTTAAGTGCACAGTGTCGGAATTCATGCGGGGGGTGGGGAACCACTATACTACCAGGGAATACATGCATTCAAGTGGCTACAGGGTCAGGAATCGCTATGATGGGGGGTGGCGGGGCATTAGACTACAAGGGATACTATTAATGCAAGGCTGCTATGGGGGTCAGGTATCGCGATGGGGGGCACCTATAGGTACAGAGCCATAATGGCACAGATGGACTGCTGAGCACACCCAGCCTTCCCAGTCCCCTACAGTAGTGTGTTGTTGTGGAGATAGTGTGCCTATGGCCTACATTCCCCCCCTTGCCACATGCCTGTTCCATGCAGTCGTGACTCACCCCACTGTTATGGCACCCACCACTGCTGTGGGGTGCCACTGTTGTCATGGGGGGCTGTCATCCAGTACACGTTTGACTCAGGCAATATATATATATATATATATATATATATATATATACATACATATTATATATGTAGATATATATCTTATATTAGAGGCAAAGACAGCGACTGCAGTTGTTAATGAATAGTGAGGCTGCGGTTATTTTCTGGACCCTCAGTTAACTCTCATCGGTAGCCAGTGCATTGTCGCCGCCCTAACTCTCACCCCATCACATGTGTAAAGCAGCAGAGGTATAGGAGAATGGGGTGAGAGTTAGACCAAACACCCCAATGCACACCTAATGCTAATGAGGGTGGATGGGGTCCAAGGGGGTTTTCAACCCTAACACTCAATTCTCACTGTCGCTGGGAACAACCTAACTGATGCATTAAATGGAGTTTTTTGCCTCTAATTTCCCTTTTTTTTGAGAATGATAACGAGAAATACTGAATGTAATGTATCGGCAGGAGCGCTCCCGCCACGTCATGTCTTGTGACATAGTAACAGGAACAGCAACGCAAACAGAAGCGCTAACAGTGGTGCACATGGTAGATCTATATCATTGTTGCCCACCTTAGGAAAGTTGCTGGAGAAGTGTGTTTACAAACAATTGGTATCTCATTTGGACTCCAAGGGGCTGCTGTCTGAACAGCAGCACGGATTTAGATGGGGTTATGGCATGTCAATGGCCCTGGTTGGGTTGGCAGGCACTGAGCTTGATGCCTGTGATCAAGGGAAGATGACAGGTGTGGTGTTTGCCAACCTGTCCAGGGCCTTCAACGTTGTCAACCATCAAATATTATTGAGGAAGCTCAGCTTTTGTGGAGTAACGGGATCTGACTTGGAATGGTTTAGGAGCTACTTAGGTGGTAGATTGCAAATGGTTAGGATTGGAGACTCTCCATCAGAATCTCTGCAGGTGAGGTCAGGAGTTCCGCAGGGATCTGTGTTGGGCCTTCTGCTGTTTTCTGTTTTTGTTAATGACTTGTCCAAGGCACTCATCGAAACAGAGTGTATACAGTACACAGATGACACTGTCTTCCTCAGCTCAACCACTCAATTACTGAGATCCAAAGGTCATTACAGGGAGATTATAATAAACTTGTAAAGTGGATAGTTCAAAATAAATTGAGGTTGAATGAGAAGAAAATAAATGTGATCTTGTTTGGTACATCGTAGAAGTTGGCCCGGGCTGAGGGAGACCTGTCTATCAGCGGAACTGATGGTGTAGATATTTCAAGAGTTCAACTGGTTAAATACTTAGGGATAAACCTAGACCCAATGTTAAGTTTTATGGGTCATCTGGTGAACATAGGTAAAAAGATTCACCAGAAGTTAGGTTTCCTATATAGGAACATCAATTTCTTAACAGATGAGGCCCGCATGATTACAGCAAAACAAATATTGTTACCAATATTGGAATATGGGGCAGTTCTTTATGTAAACCAGGATAGGTTATTTGTTAACAGATGTCAGCTTATTCAAAATGGTATTTGCAGATTTGATTTGAGTGCCCCACCATGGATGCATCATTGTCATTTGCACGATCAGATGAATATTTTTCCTCCCTTACAACGCATTGATTATTTGGCTGCAATATTTGCTTTTTCTGTTTATAAAAACTCAACACCATGTGGTTTACGTAACAAATTCATTCAGTATAACAGTTCATATACAACCAAAAAGCAGTCAGATACTCTTTTTTGTTCACCTCTGGTAAAATTGCAGATTTGTAATCTTTCTTTTTCTTACTATGCACCAACATTACTAAACAGTTTTTCTAGCACAGTTAAAGTTGCAAAGAATGTTAATCAATTTAAAGCCTTGCTTTTTGAACATCATAACAAAAATATCAAATGTAACTGTTTTGTGTGAAGTACCTGAAATATTTTATGCTGCATGTGTAATCTTAAGTCTTTTGTATGTTAGTATATTGTATGTATTTATGTCAGGCATAACTGAAAAAGGGCGGGCCGCAGTTACCTCCTGGTTAAAAATAAAAACAAACAATATTCAATCTTGTGGGATCGTCTAGGATTTGCTCCAGCTTTACATCCAGTAGGGCAGCTTGGTATTGTGTTTTAAGGGGTCCAAACCAGTTCAGGTTGAAGTCACCACATAATATGGTGTCTTTCTTTGCGAGGGAATCCAAACTAATGAGCAGTTCAGCATAGGAGGAAGCGAGATTAGAGGGTAAGTAGACACAGCCTATTGTTACTTTTTTGATTTGGCCAAGGGTGACTGTGATAAAAATATACTCTGCAACAGGGTTGATCTCCAAGTCTATTAGCTCATTGACTATTAAATCAGCTATAACATAAATTAGTACCCCTCCTCCTTTCTTGGGGACCCAATCTTGCCTGAAGCATGTGAAGCCAGGGAGGGCTATCTCATGAGACAGTAGGGAGGGTTTGAGCCATGATTCAGTTATACAGAGGCTATATGGTTTATAATGTTGTGACCTGGCTTCAGGTTTGGCCATTTTTCCCCTAATGCTTTGTGTGTTAATATGAGCTATTTTGAGTCCTTTGGATTTAAACCAGTTAGGGCAAGAGGTTAGGGGGTCAGATAGTGGCTTCATAAGATTGTTCTGTTTTTACCTCTTACTAGGTCCAGGATTTACAGTAGCTCAATGTCACCTGACAACAATAGGACAGTGGGGAGGGAAGGCGGAGGAAGGGTAGTTTGTGTAGGCATTTCGGGTGCTGTATTATAAGGATGGTTTTATTATATTGAGCCATGGCGAGCAAAACAGGGGTGATTCATGTGTGCAAGGGGACAGAAAGTTTAAGGTTCTGGGAGGTGATTGACTTACCACGGTGAGAGGTGTAGAATCAGAGTCGGGGAACAGATCTCCTGGGCCCTGGTGTGCCAGTAAGGAGACACAAATGAGTAGTCCTTTGTAGAGGCATAACGCTGTGAATGCCAACAGTAGGGTTTAAAGACTCTGGAGGGGAGGGAAGAGGGGGTACGGTGATAGGATTGCACCCCAGGGTAACGAGGAGCTAAGGGGGATCGGATATACTGTGTACAACCCCAGGATTCATGTGGACTATTTCTATGCTCTTAATAGATCTTGGAGTATACGCAAGAGGACCTGTGTATTTAACAAGTGGATCAGCTTTTATGTGAAGAAGTAACTGAGGGGGAAAAAGTTAGGACTAGTGTGGGCAGTGAAGCTAGAATCCCACTGAGTGACAGTGTGTGCTATTCCTTTAAGTATCCCTAAGTTATTTAGATGTGCTCTCTATCTTTAAATTTCATTAAGCTCAACAGGGTCTATGTAGCCAATGAGTAACACAGGTGTTATTAGGGGGTGGAGGTAGGGTGTATTTAATTCCGGTCAGAGGTGGTGGGTGGGCACGAAATTTCTGCAGGAAAACTCCACAGCCAGCCTGAAGTTACAGAGCAGGGCTGGAAAGAGAAACAAAAATAGCCTATGACAGAGGGCCAATGGAAAATTAGTCAGAAGCCGCTCTTGTCCAATTCAATTGTGGCTTCTGAAACCAGTTCAGTCTGTACCTTGCTGGGAAAGCCAGAGGAGCTGTGCAGGAGGATGCAGGCTGCCGGCTGGTTCGGAGCCGGGCCACTAGCGTTGCTGCCAGAAGGCGGTATCCTGTCCAGGAGCTCTTCCTGAGGAGGGAGAGAAGAGATGAGGTAGATGTATTAATTACGCTGGGCATGCATTCAGTTTAATCAGTAGGTGGGTTTAACTGCAAGGTGGAAAGAGGTGCAAAATGCCCAGTATTTGGGCAGGAGAAGATGAAAGAAATTGGAATAAGGGTTGCAGGCAGAGAGGCACCATGGAGGATAGCAGTAGTCTGGCCGGGGGGGGGGGAGTCAGAGGAGATGGTGGCCAGAAAAAGCTTCTTATGTTAAAAGTAATTTAATTTGAAAGGAATGGGAGGTTTAAAGTGTTAGAGTTAGGAGGGAGGGGAAGGCTCTGGAGAGTGGTGGTACAAGCAAAGGTCCAGAAAGGAGCTGTATACACTAATAGGGGAAAGCTTTGGTATAATTACAGTTAAAAGCAATTATATACAAGGAAAGAAGGAAGGCTCTAACGAGTGGAGACAACAATCAACCTTCACAAAAAGGGCTGAAATCAAAAGTAATTATAAGCAAAACCATGCAGTACTACTGGAGATTCCACATAAATAAAGCAAAGATTTTTTTTTCATGCAGCAGTTAGAGACATGAAACTGTAATATAGCCTACTATTACAAATCTAGGTTTCTGCAATAAATGCAGGATTTATTTTCCCAGCAATCACAGGAATTACAGGTAAAGCAAAAAAAAAAAAAATAATAATATTTTTTTTTGTCTATGTAGCAAAGTTTAATAGGAGACAGGACCTGTAATTATATCCTATTGGTTTGAAAAAAAATTTCAACAGTAAAACTCCACAGCCAGCCCGAAGTTACAGAGCAGGGCTAGAAAGAGAAACAAAAATAGCCTACGCAAGAGACCCAATGGAAAATTAGTCAAAAGCCACTCTTGTCCAATTGAATTGCAGCTTCTGAAACCATTTCAGTCTGTATCTTGCTAGGAGAGCCGGAAGAGCTGTGTCGGAGGATGTGGGCCGCCGGCTGGTTTGGAGCCAGGCCGCAAGTGCTGCTGCCAGTGAGAGGTGCCCTGTCCAGGGGCTCTTCCTTACTAGGAGAGTTGGAGGAGCTGCATTGGAGAATGCAATCTGCCAGCTGGTTTGGAGCCAGGCAGCAAGCACTGCTGGCAGAGACAGGTGCCCTGTCGAGGGGCTCTTTCTGAAGAGGAACAAACTTTATTTTTATATGCATTAGGAGGGAGATAAGAAGCAGGTGAATGGAAGTGATCTTACAGCTGTACAAGGGATTAGTTAGACCATACCATAAGAAGTAATGCATCCAGTTCTGGTCATTGCAGAACAGAAGGTTTCAGCACAGTGCTACAAAGCTGCTTAGGGATGGAGAGAGCAAGAGCAATGAGGAGAGATTTTACATACTCCAATTGCTTAGCCTATAGAAGAGAAGGCTGAAATTGGATATGATCACTGAGTACCACACACTAAAGGGGATAGACAAGGTGGAGTATAGTGCACGCAGAAGCAGAGGATGTGAACTTGGGGGGGGGGGGACTGAAAAATCCCCCCCCAACCAGCCAGCCCTGGACAGCCCCCTCCGGTCCATAGTCATCCAAATCAACCATTATATAGCCTTATAGGGTAGAAACCAGAATAGAGAGGGCCCCCATCCAAACCTCTTAAGTGTTGAAACATGTAGCAGTTGATGCCCATCTTGCAACCATGCCTGCATAGAGGTGACCCCCCATCTCCATTTCCCAAACTCCCCCCCAATCCCCACCCCTGGCTAAATTGGGAAAAACATGATAGTGAACCAATCTGTACCTGCACAAATCAGTATGCCATTACAAAGAATTCTCGGATGCTAAGCCATGTTCCGTGCACGGCATTCCTGCATTGACATTCATGCTGTCCTCCTGCTATAAAAAAACTCTGCAAACCACTGTGTGCTTATAAAAATAAGAGCAAAAGTCTTGGGAGCTTCTATACAGCATAAGAATTAATGTTATTGCATACTGACAGTCTATGGAAAAACTCCAGAATGAGCTCTGATCTCATCAGGCTCAGTCCTGATGTTGAGTTCCCTCAATCCATTTTCATATGGTGTTTCATGCAGCCCTTGTGTTATTTTAGTTTCCCTGTACTGAATGCTCTCTAATCTATGTCCTTTTTGAGATGTGGTCGCCAGAACTGTACCCAGCACTCTAGGTGCAGGCTCGCTTGATATCTGTAGAGTGGGAGCACCACCTCCTTTTTCCTGCCTGGAGATTCCCCTGCTTTTGCAACCCAGCATCCTACTTGCCCTAAGCACTGCCTGTTCACACTGCTTGTTTTTAGGTTGTCCGTAATAATCACCCCCAGGTCCCTCTCCTGCTTCGTGGCCTCCAGTCTCACTCCTCCCATGAAGTATTCCTCCTCCTCTGGGTTTCCCTTCCTCAGGTGTATGACCTTGCACTTTTTCTTGTTGAAATTCAGTTTCCAGGTCCCAGACAATTGTTCCAGTTTCTTTAGGTCAGACTTCATCCTTTGCAGTCCCCCTGGAGTGTGTACTCTATTACTCATCTTTGTGTTGTCGGCGAACAGACACACTTTACCCTCCAAACCTTCAGCTATGTCACTAATAAAGATGTTAAATACGATAGGACCTAAAACTGACCCATGAGGCACCCCACTGGTCACCTCCCTTTCCTCCAATAGTGTGCCATTTACTAGAACCCTCTGGGTTCTCCCACTCAGCCAGTTTTGCACCCAGTTTATTACTTTCAGACCCACTCCTAGGTTGGCTAGCTTGTTTAGCAGCCTTCTGTGTGGAATGGAGTCAGATGCTTTACTGAAATCTAGATAAATAATGTCCACTGCTCCACCATGGTCTACTGTCTTGGACACTGAGTTGAAGAAGTCTTAAATTTGTTTGTCACGATCTCCCTGTCATAAACCCATGTTGTCTAGAATCTAATGTTGTGTTCTCCTCCAGATAGGAGATGATTTTATTTTTAAGGAGTGCTTCCATAATCTTGTCCACAATCAGTGTGAGTTTTACCGGTCTATAGTTACCTGTGACTTCCCTACTCCCACTCTTATGAAGAGGGACCACAGTGGTTGTTCTCTAATCCTTGGGGACAACTCCCTGTTCCAAAGATAGGTTGAAGAGCTCTGCCAGGGGTTCTTCCAGTTCTTGCCTCAGTTACTTGAGTATCCTTGGGTGTATTTCATCAGGCCCCATTGCTTTGTTTACCTTAAGTTTCCCTAGTTCTTTTAGGACTCTCTCTTTTGTGAATGGTCCTGAGTCTACCTCCTTACCAAAGGTGCTGTTCCTCCCTAGCTTGGGTCTGCTATCATCTCTTTTCTTAGTGAAAAATTTGCAAAAGTAGCCATTTAGTGACTCCGCTTTTTCCTTGTCATCCTCCATGTGTCCCCATTTCCCTTGCTATTCTGACTATACCACCTCCCTTCCTTCTTTCACTGATACAATTAAAGAAGGCTTTATCCCCCTTCTCTACCCCTTTAGCTATCCTTTCCTCTGTTGATGCCTTTGTGAGTCTGATTTTCTTCCTTCAGTTTCTCCTTGTATGCCTTGATCAGTTTTCGTGTCTGTGTACCTTTTAAAAGCTGCCTTTTTTCCTTGGATTTTGGCGGCCATTTCCCTGGAAAACCAAAGTGGTTTTCTCCTTCTTTTCATTTTGCTCATTCTTTTTAGGCACTGATTTGAGACTTCAGTTATAGACATCTTGATACTAATTCAGTGTTTCTCTACCCCCTCCCCCGCTTACTGTGCCTAGAAGGTACTGTTTAAGATGTTTCTTCATTTTATTGAAGTCTGCCTTCTTAAAGTCCAGGACTTTAGTTTTGGAGTGCTTTGTTTCTCTACTTGTATTCACCTGGAACCACACCATGCGGTGGTCACTACTTCCGAGATGTTTTCACTATTCGTGAGCAGCAGGTCAAGGACCATTTCCCCTCTAGTTGGTTCCTTGACTAGCTGCCTTAATCCTGCTCCCCCTAGCGTATCGAGAAAGCTTTTGCTCTTCGATAAGTTTGCTGAGTGGGAACTCCAATTTATGTCCGGCAAGTTGAAGTCTCCCATCAGTATTACTTCACCCTTTTTTGTCATCTTGTGTATGGATTCTATGAGCCCTTTGTCACCTTCCAGCCCCTGCACCAGGGGTCTGTAGATCATACCGACCCTAGTCATCAGAGCGGTCCCCACCTCAAGTGTGACCCAAAGTGCCTCAGACTCCTTCTGAGTATTTTGGATCATTGTGGCATTGATCCCCTCCCTCACATACAATGCCACTCCTCTCCTCCTTTTTTGCCCACCCTGTCCTTCTGGAAGAGGTTCTGAGGAGAGAGTACAGAAGACCTGGAGATTTCCAGTCTACATGACCTCTCCAAAGGAATGCATCGACTTCCTGCAGGAACAATGGGGCAGCTATACAAGGACTAAACAATACTGCACCTTCTAAATAGGCTGTATGGGAGGCTGGGAATTTTTTTTTACCAGGAGAGACACACTAAGCTGAAAGCTTGTTTATAGGTGTGACCTGGGAGCACAAGAAAGTTAAGTGACTTGATCAGGGTCACACAGTATACATGTGGGATTTAAATCCAGGTCTCCAGGTTTGAAGCTCAGAGCCTTAAACCACTGCTTCTAGGAATGCCTATATGAGGGGGATGGTAGTATCTTACATGGTCAAGAAAGCTAAGCAGAAACAAGAAAAGATACAAAAAACTAGTGGTAACTGTCAAGGAGCTGAAAAAATTCATATGGTGATCAACCCGAAGATACTATGAGATAACTAAGGACTGCTAGAGAGAATTTGAACCTGACCATTAATAATGGAGCCAGCACAGCCCTCTTTTATACAAAACCAAGAATATGCAAGGGGGGGCAATAAGTCAAGCACTCTACTTGTGAGACTGACCAGGGGCAAAACAACTACTTCTACAATTATGGCTCTGAAAGATAGGAGTGGCCATATATATAATAACAGTTTGAATATGCAGGCACTGTTTGCAGCATACTATAGGACATTACATAAGGAGGAATGTATGCAGAATGCACACAAGACTGACAGCTTCTTGAAGAACTTGACTCTACCAGAGCTCATGGATAGCCAAGTGGAACTCATGGGAGCACCACTAATGGCAGCTGAGCTCTCTACAGCTGTGGCTTCACTAAAAAGAGAGAAGGCAGCAGGTCCTGATGGGCTGGAGGTGGAGTATTACAAAATGCTGGGAACTCCATTGCTACAAAGTCTTAAATTAATGCCTGATGAAGCTCTGGAACAGGGCTCCCTGTCTGAGTCATACTATTAGGCAACCGTATACCCAAACCTGGCAAGGACCCCATAACATGTACAGCCTATAGGCCGATTTCACTATGTAAAATTCTATGTAACCCCCGGGTTGCCCCTGAAAAAGGGACTTCCGGGGCCCAGTGGGCTCACCCAGTTATCAAAATTTTATAAATAAATAAATTGTGATACAAAAATCCTGGCACAGGCTCCGACTCAGTGGTTGGAGATGTTGATCCTGGACTTGGTCAAGCCAGATCAAACCAGATTTGAGCGGGAGAGATACTGCAACAATAACATCTAATGACTGCTGAATGTGGTTTGATAGGGCTTTCAGCATCCAGGGAAGGCATTCATGCTCTCCCTGGAGGCTGAGAAGACCTTTGACAGGGTCGAATAGGCCTACTTGTTTAGGGTGCTGGAGAAGTTTAAGATAGGGGAGGGCTTCCTGAGGTTTGCACAGCTACTATATGCCACACCCAAATCCAGAGTTCTGATACAGGATAAATGGGGATTGTCAGATGAGTCTGAGATCACCCAAGGTACCAGACAGGGGTGCCCTGTGTCCCCCCCCTTCTTTTTGCTCTGGTAATAGAGCTGCTAGCTGAATATATCAGGCAATGCCCAGATACATGTGGGTGAGGGGAAGGTGGGGACAGGAGCATAACATTTTGCTTCATGTGGATGACATTCTCCTGTTTGTGACCATTCCTATAGGATCACTGCCAGGGATTACTGCAGTCTTTGAAACCTTCTTCTGGTTTTCAGGCTATAAAATTTCATTTCATTTCATTTTTATTTGTATACTGTTGGGTTTGTGGGACAAGCCCATTTTCACAAACATTCAGTTTTTACAAAAAGATACAAGACAAACAAACTTTACAATACAATTGACCATCAATAAAAATACATTATGTAAAACATTCACAAATTGAATTTGTTAACAAATTCTTTCTAAGAACTTTCTTAAAAATTGCTAACTTCTTTTGAATAATAACACTACTAGGAAGGCTATTATACAGCCTAGCAGTGGCAAATTTTAATGAGTTTTGACCAAAGGCCATGTGAAAAAAAGGAAACATAAAACCATCCCTACTCTTCAATCTTGTACCATTAGATTTTATGATCCTAGGAAATAGACTAAGGAAAATTAACCTTGATAAGTCTGAACTGGTGCAGGTGGGGGGAGGAGAACAAACTATGTTAGTGGGGTCACTGTTTAAGACAGTGACAGGGTTCCTTAACTATTTTGGTTATCAAGATAGGTCCCTTACTGGCTAGCCAGTATAAATTGAACTACGAGTGAATGCTCAAGGTGATTTAAGAGGATATTGTTTGGTGGAAAGTTTTACCTATTTCATGGCTGGGACAAATAAATCTCTTAAAAATGAATGTCCTCCCATGCACACTACATGCAGTACAAATGCTCCCTATAGGACTTAGGTTTTGAAGCTAACTATTCTGAATTTTTATGGCATGGGAAATGACCTTGGGCAGCACTGGCCCACCAGAAAGGGCCCACCACTAGAGGAGGCCTACGGTTCCCTGACCTCAAACAATATCATGTGGTGATCCAACTTAGACTCACGAGGGAGTGATTTCTGGGAGAGAAAGGAGCTAGTTGGGTGACACTAGAACCGGAGGGACAGAACTCCTCCCCACTCAATTGTCTCATCAAGGGAGGGGAGGCCAAATATCGGTCACGCCAGGAAATGAACATGCTCATAGTATATACACTGGAGGCATAGGGAACAGCTGCTAAAATGCTAGGGGGAACACAAGATAAATCTCTGTTAGTGCCCATCAGTGGCACCCCAGAATTCCTCCTTGGGCTTTCTCCCTGGGCTTGAAGTCCAGGACTTCAAACAGTGGAGACAAGCAAGAATGAAGTGCTTTGGGGATCTTTTTGGGCTTGGTGGTCTGAGAAGTTAGGAAGAGCTAGTGAGAACACTGACTCTGCAGGGTCACCACAGATTCAGATATATGCAGGTATATACCCATCTACATGCCATGAATAGAGTGACCCCTGAATTATCTAAACTAAATGGGCTTGAATGGGAGATTATGCAGTCCAGAGTAACTCCAAGGGGGTCCATGGTTTGCATATACTCACATCTATGGATGCAATGCCGGACCAACCAGCAAAGTGCATAGGTTATGGCATTGAGACCTGGGAGTGGAGATCCTGGAAGAAAACTGGGCTGTGATAAGCGAATCTCACGTGGGATCATTATGGTGTAATAAGTATAAGGAAGCACAGTTTAAATTCATTCATCACTTATACCCCCCCTCACTGTGGTAAGTAAGCTCTCCCCAGGGGTCTTGCCTATGTCTAGGAGGTGTAGAGTGGCAAGAGGCACCTACATGCATTATTTATTAGAAATGTGCCACATTACAACCATTCTGGGTGGTGATCAGGGCATAGATAGAGCAGAGAATGGGTACATTAATTCAGGAGTTACCCCGTCTATGCAGCTTGGGATCAGTCACTCAGGAAGTGCAGAGTGGGTCCCTCATCCCAGGATCATTAGGATTCTACTGGTACTGGCCCACAAATGTATACAGAATATGTGGGTCTTCTGCCAGCAACTAACAGTGGGAATGTTGCTTGAGCTGATGACCAAAGCACTGCCTTTAGAAAGAACAACATATGAACTAAAGGAAAAGGGAGAGTTGTTTGAGAGGGTGTGGGGGACATTTATAGATTCATTTCCACCTATGGAGGCAGACATGCTCCGAATGAGTAATACTCTTTAGTCCTCAAAGGTGGAACTGCTAAGTTCCCATAATGAAATTTAAAACACTTACAAATGTATTGATATGTTGAACCATCCCAATTCATTTTATGGTTTTATGAAATATATTGCAAGGAAATGTTATGGTATCCATCGAAGTTCCTGATTTTTATACTTTTTTAAAGTTTGCTGTTTGTCAATTGTATGCTGATATAAACTACAGCTGTAAAATGATGGGTTTCTTATGATTTAGTATACTGTACGTGTTCTTGTGAGAATGTGTTAGCATTATTAGAGGGCTTATGAGTTTTATCAAAAGTAAGTAGCTGTAGTGTGTTGTTTTGTATGTGTCTGTATCTTTTGAAAAGATTTTTCCAAAAAACAAAAGTTTTTCCACATGGCTCAATTTAAACAAAATTGCTCAGCCCAGTACTTGGTGGTAACACAACTTTTTCTGCAAGGGAAGGGGGGCGGCTCGGTGGTCACAACTGACCCACACAGATTGTTCTCCCTTAATATAGTTTTTCTTTGTGATTTGTATTTTCTCTCCTAGAATTCATCTTCTCATTTAGAAGCAGAGCATCTGGGGTGCTGCAGCTGCTGTAATCAACAAGACGGAGTGGACCTAGCAGCTGGGGCGAGGAGCAGCAGTGAATACTTTGAACTGAACAGAGGAGAAAAACAGATAGGAGACAGCAGTAGGATGTATTGTATTGATGGTTCTTTTTTTTTTCACTTCATCTTGAAATACTAACAATTGCTAAGATTCCACAGCTTGGTACAGCAGGGGGCTGAAAAGTAAAAAGAGAAAGACAGAAAAATCGACAGAAAGTCAGAGTTTTACATGATTTGTCTTTTATTCTTGGGGCTAGTGTTCGGTGATTGTTTGTGGAACCTGGAGGTTAACTCAGGAACCATTCACTAACAGCATAAACGGGCATCAACTTGAACAAAGGGCTGGTGAGGCTTCATATTGCTCAGCCCGGTACTTGCTGGTAACACAGCTTTTTCTGCAGGGGAAGGGGAGTGGGTCGATGGTCACGACCAACCACACAAATTGTTCTCCTTTAATATAATTTTCCTTTGTGATTTGTATTTTCTCTCCTAGGATTCCTCTTCTCATTTAGGAGCAGGACATTCAGGGTGCTGCAGCCACTGTAATCAACAAAATGGAGTCAACCTAGCAGCTGGGGAGAAGAGCAGCAGTGAATACTTTGAACTGAACAGGGGAGAAAAACAACTAGGAGAAAGGAGTAGAATGTATTGTATTGACTTTTTTTTTCACTTCATCTTGAAACACTAACAATTTCCCAGATTTCACATCTCAGTACTGTAGGAGGCTAAAAAGTAAAGAGAGAAAAATAAAGAAAGGGACAGAAAGATAGAGTTTTACCTGATCTGTCTTTTGATTCTTGTAGCCAGGATTTGGTGATCGTTTGTGGACCCCAGACCTGGATAAAGTGGCACTAACAGAAATACGGTACACTGGAAACCATGACTGGGAGGTAAGTGTACCAGGTTATGCCCTATTCAGAAGGATTGGGGGGGCAAAAAAGGGGGGGTGACCCTTTATGTCAGGGAAGGTATAAAAGCAGATGCAGTACAGAGAAGGCAGGGGGAGGCCGAGGCACTGTGGTTCACCCTTGAGATAGGCAATGGCACAGTAATTCACACAGGTGTGATCTACAGGTCTCCAGCACAGGGGGAAGAAGTGGATAGGGAGATAGTGGAAGGAATACATGAGATGGCAGCAAAAGGCGAGGTACTGCTGCTGGGTGATTTTAATATGCCTGACATGGATTGGACCATCCCAGTAGCTGCCTTGGCCAGGAGCCATGATATCCTGGAATCCTTGCAGGGGGCAGGCCTTAGGCAGTTAGTGCTAGAACCCACCAGGGAAAGGATGATTCTGGAATTAGTACTGACCAATGGAGACAGAATCAAGGAAGACTGGCTGAAAGGGCACCTAGGGTCCAGCGACCACCATACAGTGTGGTTTAAAGTGAGGACAGTATCACAGTTGAACCACAGAAGGACACAGATCTTGGATTTCAGGAGGGTGGACTTTGCTAGGATGGGGATTTGTATCAAAGAAGCCCTGGCAAGGAAGGAAGCGGAGGGGGGGTTGAGGAGTAGTGGGCACACCTAAAAGGAGCCATCGTGGAGGTGACAAACCAGTGCATTAGGCTGAGAAACAATGGCAAAAAAAGGAAAAAAAACCCACTATGGTTCTCAAATGAGATGGCAGAGAAGGTAAGGGCTACAAAGTTGGCTTTCAGAAAATATAAGGAGACTCAGAAGGAAGAGAATAGGTTGGTGTACCTAAATAGACAGAGGGAAGCAGGGCAAGCAGATAGTCACACAAAGATGCAAACAGAGGAAAGATTAGCACAGATGATAAAGAATGGGGACAAAACATTCTATAGATACATAAGTGATAGCAGGAAGGCCGGGAGGGGGATTGTAAGGCTCAGATGGGAGGAGGGGGAGTGTGTGCTGGGAGACCAAGAAAAGTATCAGTACTGAATAAACAATTCTGTTCAGTATTCACTGAAGAAGTGGAGGGACAGGGACCATAACTAGGTATCAGAAACAAAGGGGGGGAGAAAGGTGAACACCAGTCCATTTACAGAAGAGAGTGTCCTAGAGGAGCTCACAAAACTAAGGGTTGACAAAGCAATGGGACCACATAGCATATACCCTAGGATATCAAAAGAACTATGGATGGTGCTAGTAGCACTGCTGGCAGCCCTGTTTTGTGAGTTGCTCAATACAGAAGTTGTTCCGGAGGACTGGAGGAGGGCACATGTGGTCCCTCTTCACAAAAGTGGAAGCAGGGTGGAGGCAGGAAACTATAGGCCTGTCAGCCTCACTTCAGTAGTGGGCAAGATTATGGAGGCACTGCTTAAGGAAAGGATTGTGGAACACTTGGAATCCAATAGAACACAGGATCCAAGGCAGCATGGATTCACAGCAGGAAGGTTATGTCAAGCAAATCTGATAGATTTGTTTGACTGGGTGACGAAGGAGGTGGATCAGGGAGGGGGGCTGGATGTTGCCTACCTCAACTTCAGCAAGTCTTTCGACACTGTTCTATATAAAAGGCTGGTAAACAAGTTAGGTAGCCGTGGGGGCACAATGTGGGAACTGGGTTAGAAACTGGTTGAGGGGAATTAATAAGGTTGGCTTCTAATAAGAAGAAAAGAGAAAATGAAGGGAAACAGCTATTCTTAACCATCCAGGATTTAGAGAAAAAAGTATCTGGGGAGAAAACCAATAATCTAAACATTCAGTTAAACAATGCAAGGGCCAAGTACAATGAGTTATTGGGGGAGAAGGCAGAATATGCTATATTTAAAGCCAAAATGAAGTATGTTGATCAGGAGGAGAGAGTAGGGAGATTGCTGGCACTCAGACTGAGACAACAGGAATCCAAGAGACTATATGATTACTTTTTTCACCGATTAACAAATACTGTTGCTTTAAGACTGTCAATGGCAAAACTGGGAAATTACTTACAAACTCTAGAGATATTACAAATGCTTTCTGGGATTTTCTCTTTGACTTTTATAAGGCAGGACCTGCGGTCCCACAGTCTGAGATCCGGCACTTCTTAAGAAGGGCAAACTTACTCCAGGTTACGCCTGTTCAGAAAAAGATGCTGGATACAGATATTGCAACATATGGGATCCAACAGGTCATTGCATCCCTAGCCCTGGACAAAGCACCAGGGCCAAATGTTTTTTCCCTGAACTTTTATAAAACTTTCTGCATGGAACTCTTTGAACCCCTTACTAATTTGTTTCAGGAAGCTAAGTAGGCCAATACCCTCCACCCAAATTTACAGGAAACATTGATAACATTAATACCCAAACTGGATTAAGCTGCCACACTGTTGAGCAGCTATAGCCCAATATCCTTCCTAAATGTGAATTCCAAAATATTGGCAAAGATCTTAGCAGCTAGAGTCAACAAGGTGTGGCAGTCTCACTGGCCCACAACAAGTTGGCTTTATGCAGGGTAGATTGGTTACAGGCCGCCTCAGAAAGCTTGCACACCTCAACTCCGCATCTCGGGACTCGCAAGATCCAGCAGTACTGCTCTCATTAGATGCGGAGAAATTCTTTGACAGAGTCCCTTGTCCCTTTCTATCTGAGACTCTGGCTAGCTTCAGCTAAGCCCCCTCCTTTATAACCTGGGTCAAAATACTGTATTCACATCCTACAGCCAAAGTGTGGTGTAATGGCTCCCTCTCAACATACTTCAAGTTAGAAACAGGAACCAGACAGGGTTGCCCACTTCCTCCTTACTCTTTAACCTATACTTAGAACCTCTCACATGGAGCATATTAGCTGACCAGAACATCACAGATGTTGAAGTGGGGGGGGGGGGACTATGAAGTATCCACTCATGCAGATGATGTCCTGTTGCACTTATAAAAACCACAACAGTATGTAATTTTGCTATATCTTCTATAGGATCTGCTACCTTATGTTATGCATGTTCTCTATTTGTTTGTATAGTATTGTATTATCCTGACATGCAGCCTTTGTAAAGGAGTCTCTGACTCAAAGGATTGTAATTCTGATACTGTTCAATAAATAACTAAATAAAAGCTGCATTACAACTGGTACAACACTTTGGCAGACTGTCTGGCTATAAGCTTAACTTGTCTAAAACCTGTATAATGCTCCTCAACTGCCACACCAGGGAAAACCCGATGCTACAATGGGGAGGTTCCTGGAATCCTACATCAATTAAATATCTGGGAATTGCCAGATCACAGAGTTCTAGTTGGATGTGTAAACACAATTTGGATACCCTGGTAACTAAAGTTAGACAGGATCTGCAATGCTGGCAAACCCTCTCCTTTACCCTCTGGGCTAGAATTAACATAATAACAAGCATTTGTTAATGCCGAATGTTTGCTTGCTGGTATTAGCATTGAAAATGCAGGAGTTAGACTGATGCCGAATAGGAATGGCAGTGAAGTATTGAACTTCACGCCAACCCTACCTCCACCCTGCAGAGACAGACAGGCATTGGGGTATGCGTTTGGGTCGTCACCCATAACGTTCATGCCATTTCACCTCACCCTATCCTGCAGACACCGACAAGTGTTGAGGTGTGCCTTGGGCTTTACAGTCACCCCATTCCATAAAGACATACACTGAAATGGGTGCAGTATAGGAGAATGGGGGTGAACTCTGGGGCTGAAGAGTCCAAGGCACATCTCAATGCCTGTCACTGGTTGTGGTGGTGGGGGTGGAATGGCATGAGCATTACAGTTGGCAATCCAAAGGCACACCTCTGATGCCTGTCAGTCTGTACAGGGTGGGGCATTACGGTTAGAAACCCTAATGCCCCAGGCATTTGTTGGTATTTGCACTATAAATTTTCAAAATGGCCTTTTTGTGACCCCCACCTCATGAAAGCATTTGGGACCTCTTCTTATGGACAGTGGCACTGTAATTTTGTTAATGTGTCCCGAACTTTGAGTTATCACAGGGCTGTGCCATTCTGCGCCAGATGTACGAAATCACAGATCGGGCAGGATGAGAAGAATGACAGCTGTACCATTCATAGGGAGGTGTGAAGAGATGGCAATGTTGAAAATCTGTAGTGAAAATATTAAAAATGCTCAAACTTCCGAGTGCACGTGGAAACTGCGCAACACATACGCATAACACAGTCATTTAGTTGAATTATTTCACCAAATTTTCAAAATAGGCATTTTGTGACCTCTGCTCATGAACACTGTCACTATGATTTTCTTAATCTGTCCTGAACATTGATTTCCCACAGCAACCACGCTATTTTGCACCAGATGTGTAAATGCATATTTTGGGCAGGATATGAAAATTGACAGCTGTACTGTTTATAAGGAGGTGTGAAATAATGCCAATGTTGAAATTCTGGAGTGAAAATATTACTAATTCGCCAAATTACGAGGGTGCGTGGAAACTGCACAATGTACGCTCATAACACAGTCATTTTATGGATTGTCATCACTAAATTTCAACATAGGCATTTTAGCACCTCTGCTCATGAACAGTGTCACTGTGATTTTCTGAATCTGTCCTGAACATGGATTTCCCACAGTGATCACGCTATTGTGTGCCGGACATGCAAAAACACATTTCGGCCATGATGTGAAAAATGACAGCTGTACTGTTCATAAGGAGGTCTGAAAAAATGCCAGTGTTGAAAACCTGGAGTGAAAATACTACAAATTTGCAAAGTTACAAGGGTGCGTGGAAAATGCACAACTCACGCTTGTAACACAGTCATTTTATGTACATTTGTCACCAAATTTGCAACATAGGTATTTTAGGACCTCTGCTCATGAACAGTCACTGTGATTTTCTTAATCTGTCCCAAACACTGATTTCCCATAGCAACCGCGCTATTCTGCGCCGGAAGTGTGAAAACACATTTTGGCCAGGGTGTGAAAAACGGCAGCTATACTGTTCATAAGGAGGTGTGAAAAAATGCCAATGTTGAAAATCTGGAGTGAAAATATTACAAATTTTTGAAGTTACGAGGGTGCGTGGAAACTGCATAACACACACACACGTAACACAGTCATTTTATGGACTTTCAGCACCAAATTTTCAACATAGGCATTTTAGGACCTCTTCTTATGAACAGTGTTACTGTGATTTTCTTAAGCTGTCCCAAACACTGACTTCCCACAGTGACCGCGCTATTCTGTGCTGGAAGTGCAAAAACACATTTTGGCCAGGATGTGTAAAATGACAGCTGCACTGTTCATAAGGAGGTGTGGAAAAATGCCAATGTTGAAAATCTGGAGTGAAAATATTATAAATTCGCGAAGTTATGAGTATGCGTGGAAACTGCGCAACGCAAGCTCGTAAAACAGTCATTGTTTGGATTTTTTCACCAAATTTGCAACATAGGCTTTTTGAGAGCCCACCTCATGAACAGTGGCACTTTCATTTCATTAATCAGTCCCAAAAGGTGATTCTGCACAGTGACCACAAAATCACCTTTCAGGACCGAATAATGCCATGCCAGTGACTGAATTCATGAGGAGGGGTCCCAATAACCCCATGTTGAAAATTTTGTGCCAAAAGTCCCCAAAATGCCTGAGATATTCATGTAAGTTGAAAAAAAAACCATTTATACCATTATACAGCTTACCGGTATTTCTTCAGTTCGCAGTCGGCTTTGAAGAGTGCAGACATGTTCCCGGTCCACCGAAGATTGTTGCGCTGGACTCAGGAGGTAAGTATGGGGTGAAGGGGGGATGTGGGGAGATGGGGTGCACAGTGGGTGGGCTCAGGTTGGTAGAGACTCAACAAGGGACTGTTTTCTAGTTTACAGGTTTAACATTTTTTTTTATAATGTCGTGGGAAGGTTTTCTTATTTACAGGGACTTTTGGCACCCTGGGGTGGGCTCCCAGCGTGCCACCTGAGTGTTTTTTTTGGGGGGTCTGTAGCTGATGGGGATTGGGCACCCCCATCAGGCACATACCAAGTGTTGGAGGGGACAAGAGCCGAGGGGGATTGGGCACCCCACTTGGCACACAACAAATGGGGGGCAGAACATTATGCCGACGGGGAGTGGGCTCCCCCATTAGCAAATGAACTGGGTTGGGGGCATGCCAACAGGGGGATTAGGCACCTCCATCAGTTGGCATTCATGGGTCTCTGAGGTGGTGGCATAAGCCACCACCATGTTTAGGGAAATGTTACACCAGGCAAGGTACCACCCTGCAATGACAGGTCACTCCCTCATTGCAGTGGAATGGCTGATACTGCAATGACTAGGCAGCCCCTCATTGCAACGGCCAAATCATTTCAAGTTGGTGGCACTTCTGCAGAACCAGTGTCATCAAGACTCTGGGCCTGTATTGGGTGAACAGTGCCAAGCCCACAAATGCAGTGTGGGTGTTGGATGCCACATCACCGCATCTCCACAACCCGCTTCTCTCCTAAGCTGCCATGTAATGTTTCTTGCGCATGCGTGCAAGCAAACATGAAAATGAATATTTTCCCCAGGCTGTTATACCCTATTTTGATGCTGTCCTGCCTATTATAACAAGCTCGGTTCACCCAGCTAAAAAACACCATCTCCACTTTTTTATGGTCTGGCAAAACACAATGCAGATCCTATATCAAGCTCACACACTCAAAAGATCAAACTGGGCTACAGTTACTGGATTTTTGGCTCTGTTACGTAGCCACAAGAGCCAGTCAATTCTTGTGGTGGAGAAATACAGTTGATGAGGAGGCCCCAGGCAGATGCCTACCCCAGCGGAAAACCACTGAGATAGACCTGTGTGCTAAAGCTAACATCACACTTAGTACATTACGGTGCATCCGTTATAAAAATGTACCAAATACCTTAGGCTCCTCTGTGCAGGTGAGTAAACAACTGCACAGGATACTAGGGACCAGGCCTATCTTGGATCCAACTCAACCATTGATAAAGAACCCTAACTTTCAAATACAACAAAAAGCAATCCCAGTGAATCACCGGGGCACCCTGAGCAAATATGTGGTGGTGGCACTCTTATGACATATCACAAATTGCAGCAAGTGGTTACTCCACTTCAGGTACCGATCTTTCCTCTTCTGCAGCTACGGCACTCCCTAGCATGTGCAGTGGGCCCCAAACCCTGGGGGTTTGAGAAGTTTTCTAAATGGGATGAGCTATTGTGTTGGCTAACCAGTGTCATGCCACATTCCTATTATATGACACTACTGGTGTTCCTTACCCCAGAGGACAATGCCTCTTGTATATATTGGCAAACAGAGTTCCCAGAATTAACAAACCCCAAGATTATGACTGCATGGAGCTTGATCATTTACAGACTCCTCATGTTTGATGGTCTCAGATTAATGCAGTACGAAATTAAGTATAACATGTATTATAGCCCTGTGAAGTTGCACAAAATGGGGAAACTTGATTCAGACATCTGTACCGGATGCAAATTACATAGGGGCACACGTAAGCATACGGTACTCTATGGGACTGCCCAAAAGCACAACCTCTCTGGATATAAATTAAAAACAGACTAGATCCTTTGTTGGGCCTAGAACTTGCATTTACACCACAAATCTGTTTGATCGGCCTAAACATGGATACCGTCTTTGGTCAGAGGAAATGTCATATTAATTAAAAAGTTCATCCTAAGGCACTGGTTAGATGAAACTCTACCCTCATTTCAGGAATGGCATAATGCAATTATTGAGGTTCTTAGAGTGAAAAAAATGGTTTGTTCCATGAGAAGCAAACTGAGCCTCTACCATAACTGTTGGGGCATGCTAGATGCTCTGTTGTTGAATCCACAAACCTGAACTCCCAGATACTCTCAAGATACTGTTGGTCCAGTCCTTCACCCCCCCCCCCCACCTAACCATATCAAATTGACAAGGCCCAAGGGCCTAAGGTGTACAACTTCCATATTCTTACTTGTTACAATCAAACTGCTAAACAAAGATTCCTCCCCTGAATGTTGATGGGAAGGGGAAGCAAAGTTTTTATACTGAGTGTACATTTTAAGTATATTATTATTACTGCTGTATTGTTCTTGTTTTGTTGTTTGTTTTCCTGTTGAAAAGTAAATAAAGTATTTTATTAAAAAAAAGAAACTGGTTGAGTGACGGAAGGCAAAGGGTGGTAGTAAATATGATTCAATTCAAGGAAAGGGGGTGACCAGTGGGGTACCTCAAAGATCAGTCCTGAGGCTAGTCCTTTTTAATGTCTTCAATAGTGACATTGCAGAAGGGTTGGAAGAGAAGATTTGCCTATTTGCATGTGACACAAAGACCTGCAACAGAGTAGACAGCTAGAAAGGGGTGGAGAAAATGAAGAGGGATCTTGGAAAGGTAGGTAAATGGTCTGAACTGTGGCAACTAAAATTCAGTGCAAAGAAATTCAAAATCATGCACCTGGGGTGCAGAAACTCTGCAGAGAGTTACAGGATGGGGGGGATGCTGATGGTCACCAGGGAAGAAAGGGATTTGGGGACAATCATCTCAGATTACCTAAAGGTGGCCAAACAGTGTACAAAGGCCAGTGGCATGTTGGAGTACATAGGAAGGGGTATCACTCGCAGAAGAAGGGAGATGGTGATACCACTGTAGAAAACACTGGTGAGACCCCATCTGGAGAACTATTTACAGTTTTGGAGGCCGTGTCTTCATAGGGACATAGACAGGGTGAAGGCGATTCAGAGAAAGGCAACTAAGATAGTGCAGTGGTTGCATCAGAAGACATATGAGGAGGGATTAAAAGACCTCAATATGTATACACTAGAGGAGAAGTTGGAACGGTGGATATGATAGAAACCTTCAAATATCTCAAAGGCATAAACAAGGTGTATAGGGGAGACATTGTTCAGCATAAGAGATGTATAAGAATGAGGGGGCATGATATGAGATTGGATGAGGCAGGATAAGGGGGAATGTGAGTAAGTTCTTCACAGAAAGGGTGTTGGATGCATGGAATAGCCTACCTCAGGAGGTGGTGGGAGCGTGCACAGTGGGGGGATTCAAACTTGCATGGAATAGGCATAAGGGAACCATAGCAGTGGGAAGGAAAGGTTAAAGTCAATGACCATGTAGGGCCAGCGGCCACTGGCACAGGTAAGGAATAAGGGCAGACTGGATGGGCCTAGCGGTCCTCATCTGCTGTCAATTTGTATGTTTCTATGAAAGAAGCATGCAAACATTTAGAAATAAAGCTTAAATATCTGGAAACAGTAATGAATGGGGACGAAGATAAAAAAAGAAGAGTACAAAGTAACTAAACAAACATTAGCAAATATTGAATCTAATGCAGCGAAAAAGCATTGGCTTATGTCAGAAAAAAACTGGTATGCACAGAGTGAAATTTCTGGAAGATATTTAGCCAAAACAGTAAAACAAAATGAGATAAAAATCAGAAATAATAACAATAATGGAAAGTAAAGGCAATAAAAACATCAACAGAGCTATTATAAAAAGCTGCTGCAACGATTTGTTGTGTACTGTCTTTTTTTTGTATTTTAACTCTTTCTGCATGGTTATCAGTTAGAATTTAGCAGCTGAAGGTTTTTTTTTTTTATCAGTGTCTCTGATAAAGCAGACCAGCTGTCTGTGGAGTGTGATAACAATCTCTTTGACACTTTATGGGAGAGCTTTAAAAGGAGAAAATGTATTCTTTTCATATTTCAATGAGAAGTCACAGCTGCTGGGTAGACAGGTTTTGGGACAAAAAAACAGATGTATTTGTATATGCAGTGTCCAAGGTCCAGATCAGATTGGTTTCCCAACGCAGTTATCAAGATACAAAGGGCCAGACATTCAAAACTTTGCTCCGGGGCTAAATTAGCACTGCCTGGCAGGCAAAGTTAGCCCGGAGCTGAAAGCAAGCTATATTCAAAAGGAATCGCCAGGTCAAACAGTCTCTGAATATAGCATGGGAATGAGGCCAGGCAAACTGGGCTAGGAGTGCAGGGCAAACGTAGCCCTGTAATAAGACAGTTCTGAATATAGCAACCAGGAAGTGCAGACCACAACAGCAACACAGTGCACAGCGACATGAAGGTAGGTAGAAGAAGCCAGAAGGGGAAGGAAGGAAACATATTCAATTCAGTGCTTTAGAGTAACTGGTAATTGCTATTTTCCTTTTAAACTTAGATTGTGGGCTTGTAGTGACACTATACTTTCTTTGTTGTCTTTACTTGTAATTGTTTTTGGGCTGTTGAAAATTTAAAACATAGTGGTGGTGTAATTCTGTGCTGTCTTTAATTGCTGCAAATTTTCACCCCCCTCCTTCCCCAACTCTTAATTATATGCCCTGATAAATCTGATTGACAGGAGCTAAACACAGGGTATAGTAAGGGGTGTGAAGTAGGAGGTATAAGGGAGGAAGCCCACCCTCAGCACGACAAGTGTTTTGACTCATTTATTTATTTATTGGTTTCTTTTCCTTAAAAAAAAATTATCTGAGGATCAGTGACAGGATTTTAGTACAGTAAATTAATAAAAAGAGAACTAGAGAGCTTCAGTAGCAGACAAGTAGTGGAATTGCAGTATAATGTGGGGAGTGGTGCAATGCAGTGGCTGAGGGGCACATATTCAGGCAGACCTTCTGGACACTGAGGTGCTGCCCTATCTGCATGCATCTCTCTGGACTGCGGGATGAGGTAGCCAGACTCAGAGCGGAAGTAAACTGGGTCAGGAGTACCATCACCCTATCCAGGGACCACCCAGTCCAATGCAGCTGCCTCAAAGGATGCCGAGAACGAGGAGCACTTGGATGACAGTGGGCTCAGGAGGTTAGAGCAGTCAGGCAGAGGCACATCCCAGATCCTATTCCACTCAAGAACTCATATGCCACACTGGCAAACGAGGACAACCAAATAGAGGTACCCAGAGAAGTGGAAGGAAAGGATGTGGAGGTTAGCCAAGGAGGTGACCTCAGCGGGAGAGCAGTGGACCCCAGAGGAGGAGGAAGTGAATCCTGGTGGGGACTCCATCGTAAGAGGGATCCAGCTAGGAACACAGGAGGGGAGGACAGGAGGTGAGGTGTCACCCGGTGCCACGGCATGGAGGGATGGAAGGAAGATCCTGGGGATCACTGAGAAGGCAAGTCGAGAGGGTGAGCTGGATGTCATTATCCACCTAGGTACTAATGACCTGGAAAATGGGGAGCCAAAGGAAGTTCAGGAAGAGTTTAGGAAACTGGGAAGGGGTCTCAAGCAAGTAGCTACTTCTGTCACTTTCTCAGAAGTACTACCTGTGAGATGCAAGGGAAAGCATAGGAGTGCATGCACCGAGTGCATGCACCAGGAACTTTAACTCATGGTTGAAGAACTGGTGCTATGAGGAAGGGTTTGGATTCATTGGTGACTGGGGACCCACCTGGAGGGATGGAGGTTTGTTCAAGCCTGACAGCCTGCATCCATCCTGGAGGGGAATCCAAGCACTCAATGATAAGTTTAAATGCTACATTGACAAGCATTTAAACTAGCAAAGGGGGGTGGCAGGCCAGCAAGGAGGGTACCTACTTGCTCACCCCCCACAGCTAGCAGTGGAACCAGTGAACCAGAGGAGTGGCTATCTCTGCAAAGCAGTGTGCAAAAGATGGAGATTAGTGCCCAAGAGGTGGATAAGCAGAAAAGGGGCAAAATTCAGCAGAAGGGCAGACAGCAAGGAGAACCAGTGATAAATGACAACCAAGGAAGGGGCTGGAGTAGAACAGTGAAGCAGTCTAGGGAGGTCAAATCATGGAAAGCCATGTGTGCAAATGCCAGGAGCCTTAGCAACAAGATGGAAGATCTGGAGGCTGTCATGGTACAGTCAGACCTGGACATTGTGGCCATCACTGAAACCTGGTGTAATGATAACCATGACTGGAGATGGCCATACCTGGCTACAACATATTCAGAAGAGACAGAGCAGGCAGGAAGGGAGGAGGAGGGCACTGTATGTGAAAAATGACATAAGGGCCACACAGATCCAGGAGGAACAAAATGGGGAGAGATACTGTGGGTTAAGCTGGAAAGGAAAATGGGGCCAGCCATCCACACAGGTGTGGTCTATAGACCACCAGCCCAGGAGGAAGAAACAGATAGGGAGCTGATGCTAGCCATCCAAAGGATGGCAGACAAGGGTGAGGTAGTACTGGTTGGAGACTTCAATATTCCAGACGTGGACTGGAGCATCCCAGTAGCAGCATCAACTAGGAGCAGATTTATCCTGGACTCCCTTCAGGGTGCCTTCCTCAAGCAACTGGTCATGGAACCAACTCGGCAGAAGGCAATACTGGACCTTGTGCTCACAAACAGGGACAGTGTGATGGGGGTAACAGTGGAGGAGCACCTGGGTAACAGTGACCACCAGTCATTGTGGTTTGAAATCACAAAGAGCAGAACCAAACCACACAAAAACACATATCCTGGATTTTAGGGGGGCAGACTTTGGGAAAATGGGGAGATACTTGAAAGAGGCATTAAGGGGAATGGGACAGGAATCAGGGGTTGAGGAACAGTGGGCAATATTTAAAATGGGGATTACAAGAACAACAGAATTATGCATTAAGCAGGTTAGCAAGAGGAAAAGGAAGAGGAGACCATTATCGTTTTCCAAAGAGGTATCAAAGAAAGTGAAAGCCAAAAAGATTGCATTCAGGCAATACAAAAAGACACAGGCAGAAGGGGATAGAGAGAAGTACCAGGAGAAGCAAAGGGAGGCAGGAGGTCAGTAAGGGAAGCCAAAGCTCAGACAGAAGAACACATTGCAAAATCAGTGGGTAAAGGGGACAAAACCTTTTACAGGTACATAAGTGAAAAAAGAAAGACAAAGGGAGGGATAGTGAGACTGAAGGGGGAGAATGGGAGCCGCATGGAGGATGACAACAGTAAAGCTGACATATTGAACAGGTATTTCTGCTCAGTCTTTACTGAGGAAGAGGAGGGTAATGGGTCTGAAGGGAGTACAAGGGGTGAGAATGGTGCAGAAATGGACACAAGTCCCTTTACACGAGAAAGGGTCCTGAAGGAACTGGAAGTAATAAGAGTTGATAGCAATGGAGCCAGACGGGTGCACCCAGGGTCCTTAAAGAACTAAGAGAGGTGGTGGCTGAACCTCTGGCTATCCTGTTTAGCCGATCACTGGAAACAGGGGAGGTACCCAAAGACTGGAGGACAGCAGATGTAGTCCCCTTATACAAAAGTGGGAACAAAGAGGAAGCAGGGTACTACAGACCAGTCAGCCTCACCTCGGTAGTGGGAAGATCATGGAAGCACTACTGAAGGAGAGATTGGTGGAACATCTGGTTGTCAATGGACTACAGGACCCAAGGCAGCATGGTTTCACCAGGGGGAGGTCATGTCAGACCAACCTCGTTTAATATTTTGACTGGGTGACTAGGGAGGTGGATCAGGGGAGGGCAGTGGACATGGCCTATCTGGACTTCAGCAAGGCCTTTGACACTGTGCCACATAGAAGATTATTACACAAACGGGGGAATATGGATGCGGGCAGGACAGTAGTGTGGTGAGTAGGTAACTGGCTGGGAGGCAGGACACAGAGGGTGGTCGTAAATGGCTGTCACTCCACAGAGGGAAGAGTGACCAGTGGGGTACCACAGGGATCAGTGCTGGGACCGGTTCTATTCAACATCTTCATCAGTGACACATTGCTAGGATCTAGAGGCAGAATTTCACTGTTCGCTGATGACACAAAGCTCTGTAACAGAGTAGACACACCAGAGGGTGTAGACAGAATGAGAAGCGACCTGCAGAAACTTGAAGAATGGTCAGGGGTTTGGCAGTTGAAATTCAATGCAAAGAAGTGCAAGATAATGCATATGGGGCACAAAAACCCTGGCACAATATATCAGTTGGGGGGTGAGGATATAGCATGCAGCAAGCAGGAAAGAGATCTTGGGGTTGTCATCTCTGATGACCCCAAGGTAGGGAAACAGTGTGACAAGGCAGCAGGTAAAGCAAATAGGATGCCGGGATGTATAGGCAGGGGCATCACCAGCAGGAAAAGGGAGGTCATAATTCCGCTATACAAGACACTAGTGAGGCCCCACCTGGAGTACAGTGTACAATTCTGGAGACCATACCTACGTAAGGACATAGACAGGGTAGAGAAGGTTCAGAGGAGGGCAACAAAGATGGTGCATGGATTGCATCACAAGTCCTATGAAGACAGGTTGAAGGAACTGAACATGTACTCCCTGGAGGAGAGGAGGAGAGAGGGATGTGATAGAGACATACAAGTATCTTACAGGGAGGAACAGGGTGCAGGAAAACACTATTTTAAGTGAAAAGATGTTCCAGGACTAGAGGGCATGGGATGAAGTTGGAGGAGGACGATTCAGAGGAAACATGAGAAAGAATTTCTTCACAGAACGGTGGTGGACAAGTGGAACACCCTGCCAGAGGAAGTGGTGGGGGCAGAAACAATCACGGGATTTAAGAATGCATGGGATAGACATAAAGGAATTCTAGAGGTCAGGGGTAAGGGGAAACAGACTTCTAGGAAAACAAACTGAACTTACAAGCTGAAATGGGCAGACTGGGTGGGCCATAGGCTCTTATCTGCCGACACTGTCTATGTATCTATGTATCTATGTAGGTAGAGGTGACCTATGTGGCCAGTGAGTGTTCCAGCAAATGCGTGGACTCAATATAGCTGCTGGGAGCAGCCTATGGGAAAGTACAGTGTGCAAAACAGTATAATATTCCCTGAACCGTTTGCACGGAGCTAACGCGCTTGCACTGGATTAGTGAGGAGCTAAGCTGGTTGCCCGGTGCAAACACGTTTGCCCAGTGCTAAACTTTGCCATATTCAAAAGTGACATGCAAATGAGCATACTTAGGTAGTCTCTAGGCAAACAGCCACCTTAGCATCCCATTATGCCCTGATTTGCATGTAGTTTGCCCAGCGTTACTGCAGGGTCCCACAGCTCCACCTGTAGATCAGTCTGGAAGTACAGGGGCTGGCCAGATCTGACCACAGCTCTACCTGTAGGTTAGTCAGGCAGTGCATGATAATAGCTGCAGGCTACATGTGAACAGTACAGCATAGCATAGCATATCGTACCCCAGGGGACAACACAGCATAGGCACAGGTGGTGGTGGTGCTGCATGCAACCGTCACACTGTAGGTCATGCTACAGTGCACAGCAGACACTACAATAGCAAGGGGGCCAGTAGTGTGAGGGACACAGCAATGCCTATGGTATGCAGGACAGTGATGACCACTGCACTGTACACAGTGACAGGCTCAGCTTGCAGGTGATTACTGACAGTGGACAGTACTGTTACGCTGTTGTGTGATCCACAGATGCTGCGCCTGTGGCATGGGATGCTCACAGTGACATAAACATGGCCAGTTGTGTGTGCTGTGGCATCTGTACAGATGTGTGGTATGTGGTTGGGGGGGCACATAAGCTTTGACAGGCACACAGGTGGTGGTGTATACCCACTTCTGGCCTGTGTACGTTGCGTGATATGTCCCAGCCCTGTGGCCACACCTGGGCTGTGGTGAGGTCTGGCCACCCGTACACCCTCCCCTCAATGGCCACCATGGCCACAGTGCTGCATGTGTGTGTGTGCTAGCATCTGTTGGTCACCACAGATGTATGGTCTGCAGGTGTGTGCTGTATGGCCACACTACCATGATGTCCCCTGTGGGCCAGATCACCCCTTACTGCCTGTGCATGGCTGGGACTGGTGGCAGCTGTTGGCATCATGGTGGTGCCATCAGTGAGCAGCATGTGTCCTCCATGTCTGGCATTTTCTAAGTGTCATAATCATATGTTAGGGTCATGCAAGCCATGCAAAAGTCACGCAAACACTGCGCAAAGCAACATTGCTGTGCAACGCTGTTTGTCCAGGGTTAAGACCAGCTTTTCCTGGGCAGTAATATATACTGCGCTAAGGGTCACACTAAGTCACGTTAAACACCTTAGTGCAGCACGAGTCGCTGAATATCTCATAGCGCCTGTATTCATGTTCACTTTGCCCCTTGCATATAATTATAGTTTGCCCGGTGCTGATGCAGTTTGAGGCCATAAAGATGGCTCTTGCATATGGCAGACCCGCTAATCCCATGCTAAACCTGTAAACAGTTTGCACACCGCTACAAAGCTTTGAATATCTGGGCCTTCGAATGCAGAATCTATGATGTCAAAGTGTTATACTAGATGACATTTTATGGGGGGGGGGGGCAGCTGGAGAGTCTTAAGGTCTCTATTTCACAAAGTCCATGGGTAATGATGGTCTTATAATGAGCCCGAGGTGCTAGTCAGTGTACAAAGATGTCTGTATAGGGGTCGCTCTTCTGTCTTAATAAGACAAACTTGCTTGTATTTTCATCAATTATTCTTTATTCTGAATGACCTGATGCTTCGCACCTCACAGTGGTACTTTTTGAAAGGACTTTTATTCTTTCTGTAACATTTCAAAAAATATTTTAAAATTTCTTGTAAATTAATTAAGGCTACATTTCTTAATTAGTTCATAAATGAGTATGTTGCTTTTTGCATTACCATTTTCTATAGCTATTCCTTTACTTTTGTTTCTTTTCTGTTAAATCATTTAACATCCTTTTGTTTATAGCTACATGTTTTACTTTGAGAAGCAACATGTACTAGACAGAAATAATAACCTGTTTTATGACCAGATTTTAATATGGTACCGATATATTGATGACATGTTTTGTATATGGACAGGTAATGAACAACAACTGACCCATTTTCATCACTATCTCAATAGTATAGATGTAAATATAAAAATGAAATCTATAATGCCCCAAAGTTGGGGCATCCCAGAAATATAAATTAAATAAAAAAATTAGGGGGTTGCAGGTGCCTATGGTGCCTGCCTTAGGTACAGACTGCAGGGTAAAGGAAAAAAAAGGGTCCCTTAAATGTGAATTCCCCTTTCTATAGTGGGGAAAACTCCGTAAATATTAAAGAAAGTGCCCTGTGCACTTAAAACCTGGTAAAAAAAAATGGATTTTGAAGCAGCTCAGTAACAATGGTCTGGATGGAATGCTGTGCTGAGCTGCTCATGCACAGCATTCCACTCCAGCCACTCTGGAACCCTGGTGGATTCAAGTTTTAATAAAGGAATAATGCCCGACAGGGTGGGTGTTATGCTGGGATAACATCCCACCTTGGGTGGTTGGGCCTGAGGCCAATGGCCGAGGGCGCCAACACCCAAGGCGGATGTTATCCCAGCATAACACCCACCCTGGAGGGCATTATTCCTATTATACAATGGCTCGCTACTGTAAAAATGAAAAGATAAAAATATATTTTAAAAGTGGATTTTTGTTGTTTATTTCATGTAGGTGTACTTATTAAAAAATAGTGCTGTTTACTGTTGTGACCAGTGGGTGGAGGTGCTGTTTTACTGTTGTGACCAGTGGGTGGAGCTGCTGTTAATGTCTTTCATTCAGACTAAGCTGCTGGTTTTGTACTTCCCACAGTAACATCCTGGTTTGTTATTTTTTCCCCACAGTAACGTCCTCGTTTGTCATTTTTTTCATATTGGGAGCCCTGAGTCCGCAAGTAGGTTTGCGCTGTTTCCGCTGTCCGACTGGTGCCAGGAGGATGTGGTGAGTGAAATGAATGTCATTGGTAGGGAGCAGATTTTATTTGAAATAAAATATTTTCAGGTAATTCGTTTAAGTGCGAGACGTGTGAGCGAGAGCCGCGTGGTGGGACTTTGAATAGGGTTAGACTCGCTTCACTTCGCTAGACTGTCATTAAAACCATGTTATCGCTTTTTTTTATGAATATTTTGTTTGTGTGTGGTGGGGGTGTGCTATTTATACTTGTTTTGCCCAGAAGTATTGATTTGTGTGTCACTGGTGAGCTGGGCCGGACAGTCGATTTTGAGCAGCACACGGGTTGCTGAAGCTGCTCGAATACAAGGTTGCGGAGCGTTCCTTTTTAAATTATTTATGCGGTCCCGTTTGTACTGGGACTACAGTCGGGATGTTATGCTGGGATAACATCCCAGCTCCAGTACCAGTTTGACCAATCAGAGTTCAGGAAATTTCCTTGCCATTGTATAATAAGTTTTAACAGTTGGGGCAGTTGAGAGTTGTGGTTGATCCTGGGCAGAGGTAGAGGAGATTGAGGACACAGTAAGACCAAGGGACAGTGTTTAGGGCTTACCTGTTGTTGAAGCCATCCCTGTGGCTTAGCTGTGCTCCTGCTCTGCCTTCCCTGCCAGAAGACTCCCATTTTGGCTGTTTGTCACAGTTGGTGGTGCCATCGGGGCACCATGAAGAAAAGTAATCCTCCGGTTCGGTCATGTTGGGCTGAAAAGCCCCTTCGTTTATTTATTTTGCCCTTGCATTTGTTTTAAAAAGTTTAAATTCGGTCCCCCGTCGGTGGCAGAGAAGCACCGCATCACCGCATGTCCTGTCGGCCATCTCAGGCCCCTTGTCGCCCGCAGCAGTGCCTGTAATGCTTCCTCCCACTGCCTGTGCACCTCCGCCTCCTGTTTGCCTCCTGATCCTCCAGAACAGCTTGACGGAGTGGTGAGTCAGCAGCAGCACTTGCCCTGTGCTGTCCACCCATACTAAATACTGTTTATCTTGTTTTATTTTTAATTTAAAAGCACGCAGAAGGCACGAAGAAAGGTGGCCGAACACCGCAGGGGCATCGGGTTGGTAGGAGCCTGGATTTAAATATTTAGTAGGGAGGCGGGGTAGCGACACCTTCGGGGAGGGGCCAGCACAGTGAGTCCAAGCAAGGGCCTATGAATATCATAGAAGGGGCGGGTTTAGGGGAGGCGACCTGCCGAAAGAGTGACAGCTGTCAGAGAGCTGTATAGATTTAAAGGGGCCCTGCCATTTCTGGCCCATTACAAATATAATGAGGGCACCAGGCCCAGTTTTAAAAGGGCTATTAGGCCCACAGTAAAGGGGCACCAGGCCCAGATTGAAGAAGGGCACCAGGTCCATTTTGAAGGGCACCAGGCCCACAGCTAAAAGGGCACCAAGTCCACTGTATTTAGGGCACCAGGCCCCAAGTAAAGGTAGGGTACCAGGCCCTAGGTAAGTGTAGGGCACTAGGCCCGAGGTAAAGCAAGGTCTTCAGGCCCTAAAGTAAGGGCAGCCCTGGCCTATTGGATTAGGGCAAGCCAGCCTAGTGGTAGTAAGGGCAGCCCCGGCCTAGTGGATTAGGGCAAGCCAGCCTAGTGGTAGTAAGGGCAGCCCCGGCCTAGTGGATTAGGGCAAGCCAGCCTAGTGGTAGTAAGGGCAGCCCCGGCCTAGTGGATTAGGGCAAGCCAGCCTAGTGGTAGTAAGGGCAGCCCTGGCCTAGTGGATTAGGGCAAGCCATCCTAGTGGTAGTAAGGTCAGCCCCAGCCTATCCAGTAAGGCAAAGCCAGCACAAAAGTAAGTAGGGCAT
This sequence comes from Neoceratodus forsteri, assembly GCA_016271365.2. Lineage (NCBI taxonomy): Eukaryota > Metazoa > Chordata > Ceratodontiformes > Ceratodontidae > Neoceratodus > Neoceratodus forsteri. The sequence goes on from CM028137.1 coordinate 521,304,746, forward strand.
ATAGGCTCCATAGCAAGAAAGGCATTTAGGCCTTCAGTGTTCCGGGCAATTAGCATAGGGCAAGTGGAACCCTCAGTATAGTGGTTAGGGCATCCTTAGCAAAACATTCAGGGGTAGCCAGATCCTATTCAGGAAGGCCCTACAGTCAGGAAAAAGGGTCCATCCAAGGGTGCTCAGCTCACAAATACTGCAAAGTAACTGTAACAACTGTACTGTTCATGCAACTGTTTATTGCTAACGTATCTGAAAGACTGTGAACTTGCTAAGAAGCCCCAAGACTGTATTGTATATGGATTGTGGTTATTTGACCCTGGTTGTCTGAACTATTGCTCTAAGCATCTGAACTATTGCCCTAAGCATCTGAACTATTACTCTAAGCATTTGAACTATTGCCCTAAGCATTTGAACTATTGCCCTAAGCATCTGAACAATTGCCCCACCTGTAATAATTACACCTAAATTTATAATTTGCCCTTCCCCTGGCAAATTATCTGATCATTCTGCAGTTCTCTTGGCATTGCAGAAAGGTGCATCTTTTAGCTACATTGTTACCAGCATATGGGGACAGTCTCAATCTTCTACCACACTGAAGTCCCATGGTGTGGTCTGTAATCCTACGTGCTCAGAATCAGTCTCTACCAAGAAGGGGACGTCTTTTTCATCATTCTTCACCCAAGCGGGGTCGACCATCAGACCATCTCCTCCATCTGTGTCATCCGCCGAAGTCGAGTCCGTTGCCATTCGTACAAGTCGTACCCACCGTTTCTTGTTTTTTACAGCTCAAAGTTACGTCCGCCGAAGTTCAAGCGCACATGACAGCCGTGCCAGTGTCATTTCGTATGGTTCCTGATCCAGATGTCCTGAAGTTGGTCGCCCTCCACAGAAGATTGTGCACATCCTGGAGAACCTTGTCTGCACCCCTGGTCGTTAGCCGAAAATCGAGTCCGTTGAAGCCCAGTTCGGGACGCGTCCACCATTTCTTTATTTCATTCTAGTTTCTGGTGATAAGATTGCAGAATCAACCATCCTCTATACAGATTCTTCTGGTTCCCGGTCCTATTGGAGATCCATCTTCACCCCAGATCCTTCAGAGTCTAGATGGCCCTTGGAGTGCTGCAGCATCGTTCAGGTAGTGGTAGTCCTCAAGTGGATTTGTCGCCATGCACATCCTGGTTCCTCCTCATCCTTGGAGGCCCTGAAAGTGGGTTTTGGCCAAGGTATCCTTTGTTTTCAGTTTGGAATCCAACAGCCTGTGAGTGGGTTATTCCAGGAACCAGTTGCTCTGGTTCTTTCTTTCCGGCAGCCTTGGAGAGAGAGTGGGCTTTTGCAGAAGAATCATATTGTCTGTTTACCAAACCTCTCACCACCCAGTGGCCTTTACAAGGTCCCTGCTGGGAATTATTTAGTATCGACCGTTCTGTTTGCTCCCCTTTGTAGCTACCATCATAGAACAATGGTGTACATGAAGACGTCAGATCTTTGGACTTAGGTGACATTTGCACTTCGGTAGAACTCTGTGGTCATAGCTAAACCAAATATTGTTGTGGGTAGTACATAGCATCTGATTTTCACCTAAGTTTAGTAATAAGTATAGGAACTGTTGAATAATTATAGAAGTATAGTGGCAATAGGCCTAAATACATATTCTAATATTGCTTGTGATTATTTTAGCAGTTAGATAATAGCGCTCTGCACTCCTTACCACCCTGTTGTTTTGGGTGTTTTCTCCCTCTTGTGACTGTGTCTCCCTACCCACTGGTACTAAATAAATGCCCTGCGGGCACTGAATCTCTAGGACAACTCCTGCCTCTCCTCATCTGGGTAACAGTTATCTTATCCACTATAATTCGGACCTTGGTGTCTCACTCATCTCTTTCCACCATCTTAGAGCAGAGTACCACAGAGCACTACAGACCATCACACATTGGATTACAGCCTTGACAACATACCATACCTAGACCTTATGGTCACACACAGAGGTGGGCAATTGCTTACCAATCTATACTGCAAACCGACAGATAGAAGCACCTTGTTGCATGGTAAAAGTTACCATGCACCACACCTTAAGAAGAGCATACCTTACTCACAACTGGTAAGAGCCAAATGAAACTGTACAACAGAAACAGATTTCTAGAAAACTAAAACAAGTATGATGGAACAGTTTAGGCATAGAGGCTATGGATATCAGACAGTAAAAGCAGCATCCCATAAGATAGAAAGTAAAAGTAGGTCAGAACTTTTAACTCCAAGGTATTTGAGTACATTTCTTTGTGGGCTCTTAGAAACAACATCTAACTTTAAGCACTGTAAGAAGGTACACATTGGAAAATGGGCAAAGACAATCCTTTCCCCTGATTGGCAGAGACACTTATTTAGGTGGGCATCTATCAGACAATAGATGCCCAGCTAAAAATAAGAGCCAGTCCAAGTGCTCCTTCACCGAGTACCATTCTCCAGTGGTGCCCAGCCTGCTTTGTAATTGGCTGAAAGCACCCCAGAAAACTTCAAATGCCTGCCATGTTTTTTCTCTCACTTAGCGAGAGCTACAGGTCCCCCCCCAACACTTCTTACTTGCTTCTTCTTAAAAAAAAAGAAAGCACACTGATTCTGCAGTCAGGAGAGTGAAGAAATTCTCACTGCCATATTCTCTACTATGGCACCACTCTCCCAACCATGATCTCACACTGCCACACTAACAAAAAGTAGACGTGAGCCGTTGCTCCTATCGGCTTCATTGTGCGACCCCCCACCGCTTCTTGTCTGCTTCTTTTTAAAAAAAGAAAGAAAGAAAGGAAGTACACTGATTCTGTGGTCAGGAGAGTGAAGAAATATTCGCAGCCTTATTCTCTACTATGGCACTGCTCTCTTAACTGCAATCTCACACTGCCACGCTGACAAAAGGTAAATGAAAGCCGTTAGTCCTGTCGGCTTCATTCTGTGAAGCCTCCTTCCCCCACTTGCTTACACCAGCCACCAAAAGCTCACAAATGTACCTGCTATTTGCAGGTTTATTTTCTCTTTCAACTCGCTCGACCTCCTCCCACAAAATCCATGGACCTTCCGCAATGTCTGTACTCGGCTGATGTACAGTGTCGTTGCCGCCTGCCCACCACCTCAGCTCCTCTCCCAATGTATATTTCCATAAGAAGACACACTCTCCACTGCGGTTCTGTGCCCCATTTTAAATGCTGCTGCACAATAAAAGAAAGAAACTGCAGTATAACATTTCTTTACATAAGAAGCTATGTGTTTGTGGGGTGGGTTAACAAAACGGGTACTAGACACCAACACATTAAATTAAGGACACTGCATTGTTAAGGGGGAGTTATAAACTGTAACAGACTACTATAGGAAGCTGTGACTTCACAACCAGTTTATTTAGGTGTAGGAACTATTTTATAACAAAACTAATCTTTTTTTTTTTTTTTTTTTATTTTCGTCTTTATCCTCCTTTTCTACCCCCGGTGCCCCCTCCTTCCATCCGCTCATGTCCCCCGCTACCTACCTTAGGGATCTGCCCCTAGAGTGCCTTTTCTCCTCTCCCTGGCACATTGGGGTCTGTCCTGTAGGTGGTCCGGGTAGACTTAGGGCGGACTTCATCTAGGGCAGCCGGAGGGGTTTTCCCGGTTTTCTCCCTTACACCCACATCCCTGGGCGCCTTGCACTTGGGGCCGTATGTCCCGAGTGGTGATGTGCTGGCCTGCAGCCAGCCCTCACTGCGCCCTTGATGTCCCCCTCCAGCTCCGACAAAAGCCGCCTCCATCCTTCCTACTGCGATTGCTTCCACCGCTATGGAAGGGATGTGAACACAGAGCGTTCTTGGTTTACCCACCCTGGGGAGGAGAGCATCCGTTGGGACGCTCGATCCTCCCTCCCCCCGCCGACCCCCGGCCGCCCGAGTCCATTCCCGAACCTGGGCCGCCGGCGTAGCGCGAGGTGTGGCGTCCAGCGCCTCAACCCTCAGCGCCACTGGGCCGGCTCCCAACAAAACTAATCTTAAACAATTTAGAAACAATTTTTTAACTTTTTTTTTTAAACAGTGCCCATTTTCTAAGTGCAATAATACCCTCCAGGGTGGGCAGTATTGGGCTATACTGGACCTTCCAGGGGCTATAAGGCCCTCCGCCTATAGCGCTGGGACTCATTATGTCCCAGGGTGGTCCGGTATGCTTAATACCCTCCACCCTATCATGTTGCTTATAGATAGGAAAGTCTAATTGTATTGTGGTAGGAGTTTATGTTTGTACTTTAACCTTGTTCTTTTAAGGGATTGTATGCTTTGTGATATAGTGTTCTGTGTTTACATTTTACATATTTTTTATTCATATTTTAGCAAACCTCTTATTTTAAAGAGACTGCCTGGTGTTCTTCGAAATTCTTTCTTTTGCATGTGAAGTATAGATGGTTAAAGTTGACAACTGTTCATAAGCTTAATGGTGTTACTGAACAGGAAAAAGTAGGAAATACCCAAGGTCTGTCATAGAGTTTTAAGGGTTCATTTTGGATACCTGGTTAGGTGCCCTTAGGCGAAAGATATCTGGCATTCCCCGAAGAGCAGAATTATCTGAGCCTGTACATTTGGGTACACTAGCATAAGGTTCACAGTTTGAATCCCCCCAGAACTTGAGACCAAAGGTGATTCGGACCCACAAGCAGACAGGAGGGTTACCTTGTTCTGTTACCTGTTCACAATACTGTGCTCGGAGGTTGGCACTGTGAGAGCAGAAGACCTGACCTGCTGAGTAGGTTTTTGACAGATTGCGACCCCTCTAAAGGCTCCTCACCAGATGAGCTCGATCCTAAACTTCTCTACTTTTCTGCTCCTGCAATTGCTTATCCTATCTCCCTAATCCTTAGCCTGTCCTTTATTTCTGCCCAAGTACCCTCATCCTGGAAACACACTGTAGTCCTTCCTCTCCCCAAGGGTGGTGACACAACCACACCTGGCAACTATCGCCTCATTTTCCTCCTTCCTACCCTTGCCAAATTTCAAGAACATTTAGTTCTCTCTCAGCTATCACCCTTCCTCTCTGATTCCTTCTTCTTCATCCCCTTCCAATCTGGGTTTTGGAAGTACCACTCAACAACCACCTCCCTCCTCAGGCTTACTGACTCCATCCTTTCAGGGATGGACGATGGCCTGATCACCTTGACCATCTTTGTCAACCTAGCCAAAGCTTTCAACACTGTTTCACATCCCCTGCTTCTTGATTCACTCTTCTCAGCTGGCCTTGCTCTGTCAGCCACCAACTGGTTTAAATCCTACCTCATTGGCAGGACCCAGTCTGTGAGAATCCTTGATTCCATCTCACCTCCACTCCCCATCAACACTGGTGTCCCTCAGGGCTCGGTGCTTGGTCCTCTATTCTCCATCTTCTTTAATTATCTTCCTAGAGCATGCTCATCCTCTTCTGTCCACATGTACGCTGACAATACTGTTTTGCACAGTTCTGGCAAAAACCCTGCTGCTGTGCAAACCAGCTTACAGCATGGCTTCAACCAAGTTCAGCTCTGGTTTACTTCTCACCAGCTTTTTCTAAATGCCAAGAAGACAGTCTCAATGACCTTTGGCACCAGGCAGAGACTCTCTAGGCTCCCGGCCCTACCCACCTTCTACACCCTTGATGAGACCATCTTGGGGGACACCTCCTCATTTTGATATCTGGGAGTTTGGCTGTACCAGCACCTCAACTTCTCTGTGCATATTGATGCTATCCTGAAGAAACCTCACCCCAAGCTTGGTGCTCTGTACAGGAATTGTAATTGCATCCCGCTGACTGCAAGGTGCGAAATTGTCTAGAAGATGATACCCCCCATCTTTGACTACTGTGACGTAGTCTATGGTGCTGCTCCCAAATCTTCCCTGACCAAGCTGGACACTCTCTTTAACTCCTTCTGCCACTTTGCTATTGACTCCCCTTCCCGCTTCCACCACTGTGAACTCTATCGCTCTTTAACCTTCCTTCCACTGTCTCACAGATGCATCTCCCACTGTGCCAAACTAACCTTCAAATTCTGGTTCGGGGGGCTTCCCTCCGATCTCTCATCTTCTCTCTACACTCCACGTCCCCCCACCCACTTTCTCAGATCAAATGACGCCCGCACCTTGTTGGTCCCTCGCCACTCCACCCTCATCGGTCAGACTGGTTTTGCCCATCATTTCCCTAAAATCTGGAATTCCTTCCCCCCTGAAATATGTCACTCCTCCTCCACCTACTCTCTTACCTCTGCCCTACACAATTACCTTTCCCTCAGCTGTTCCTGCTTTAACCCACCTTAATACCTATCCTCAGTTTCTGCCTTCCTGCCATGACCCCTCCAGCAGGGTTCTCAACATCCTGAAGGAGAAAATCAGGAAATGGCTACCCCTTCTCCTCATATTCAGTTCTTGCCTCCCCCCTTCACCTCCTGCCCTTCTGGGTCACCAGTGTGCACAGCCTAACCCCATCCTTTTTATTCCAACAGCACTTGCGTACTACCTCGTGCCTGCTCCTGGTACACTTATGCACTATAAATGGTTCTATCACATTATTACTGTTTTGTATGTTCATATGTTCTTTTGTATGATTTTGGACATGTAATTTACTCAATGTTCCACTACTGTTTATTGTACAATACCTTGTGTTCCAACTGTTGCACAATGTTACAATGTTGTATTGTTTCTACTACCCACATACTATTGTAACTGATCATCTTTCACAACCCTATGTAACCCTTCCCCCCAGGTCACACCGTGAGACAAGCAACTTGTTGTTAGTGTGCACTCCTGGTGAAACATTTCAATAAATAAATAAGTACACCAGTGGAAAGACAGAGATTTACTACAAAATATAATAACAAATTTGAATCCATTAAAAAAATTGTAAACAACCACTGGCATTTAGTAGTAACAGATAATAAAGAAATAAGAGGGTTAGCACAAAGATCTATTGTAGCAGCAAAAAAGTCTCAACCATAAAAGATAACCTTATACATTCACAATTTGAGTAGCCACAGAAGCCGGGGGGGGGGGAAACTATTACTGGGTCCACTCCAATCAGGTATGACTGCCTGTGGTAGGTGCTCAGTATGTAGCCACACCAATAAGAAAAATGAATTTGAACACCCGCATACTGGACAAACCTTTAAAATTAAATAGCCTATTAACTGTACAACACAAAACATCAAATATGCACTCCAATGTCCATGTGACAAGTTATACATCAGACAAACAACTAGAGCTCTTAAGACAAAAATTCAGAAACACAAGGGAGACATAAGATGCAAGAATGAAGAGTCACAGGTAGCATTAGGCAGGACATACTGGAGCCTCCTTGCACTTCTGGGGTCTAGAAGCAGTACCACCACCAGACAGAGGCGGTGACTACCAAAAGAAAATTGATAAAGCTGAGATGAGATGGATTTTCCCTCCTTGAAATGTTAGAAAGGAATATTGGCACAAATACAGAGACAAACTGATCAGCATGCTGGTGAAGTACATGGTGACTCAAACATTGGGTGGTGGTAACCAAAGAAAACAGAAAAACAACTTAGGAATATCTAACAATGAAATAAATTTTACCTGGCTTTAGACTTTTAAACCTCCCCAACCCCAAAATGCACCAAAAGGGTACACATAACCCAAAGGATATAGCTTATATAGCAACACATTACTTGTAACCCTCTAGTTGTAACAGCAAAAAAGAAAAATTCTTTGCAAACACATCTAGAGTATACTTCTGTACTCATAAGAATTAAAATCCACACATCGCAATAGTGATCAATGGGCCCAGTAGTCCAGCATACTGGCAACCCCTACATTGTGTATGGTTGCCAAGCAACATCAGTCACACATAGCACATGCGCAGATAGCACCGAGTGACATCATTCAGAGAGCTCGACTAGCGGGCTCAAGAGGAAGCAGCTCTCTTCTACACTTAACTGCGACACACAGCAAACACCATTACAAGCCTACAAATGGACTCAGCACTCATGTAAACATGAGTATTAACCCAAAACAACAGAAATATACAGAATGAAAAGCATAAAAGCATTGACTGGAGAATGTGATGGACTAAAACATATTTTATATATGTTCAGTTTTAGAAACTACAAACAAAGTAGCGTTGGTTTTCCCATTCAGTATAAACTGCACAGGAGCAGGTAAAAGCACAATAAGCACTTTGTGGGGAAGCACTCCATTCACTAAATCACTTTAAGAACTATTGCTCTTGAGACACTTAAAAACATTCACTGGGTTAACAATTTGAATATACAGAATTAGAGCAGTAATAAAATATAAAATGAACAGGGAATGATAAAGCTTTCTAAGTGAAGAGAAACTAATGCAACTTATTGTTTACTGTAAACAAGACAACATGGAAACCATGAGTGAATTTATTTTATTTAAATTATTTTTTATATACAGTACATGAGGCTTGTTGAATATCTTGGCTGTGAAAACAGAACTGAGCAAGTGAAGGAAGGAGAAGAGAGAGTTAAAGGGTCAGTCAGGCTTTGTAGCAGTTGATATGTAAATGATCACACAATTGGTGGTGGTGGTACAAAAATGGATATAAATTAATTAAATATAAACTCAATGGCTGGGATATTCAAACTGTGCCAGGCTGTGGCGCAAGCCTGGGCGCAGCTCAACTGTGTTGCGCAGGGGTGTGGCCCGGGCGATATTCAACGGAGCTGTGCAATGGCGCAGCAGCTTTGAATATCACACCCTGGCCACCCCCACTGTGCATGGTGCAGTGGTACTGTGCCAGTGCAAGTGGCCAGAGTGGAGCATGGAGATGCACTGGCGCAAGTGCCATTGCGCCATGCACAGCACCTGCGATATTCAAAAGGAGACATGCAAATGGGGCCATAATATACAGTATGCAAGGTGTACAGAGGGCCATTTGCATCTCATTGTGGCCCCATTTGCATGCCATTAGCATGCAGGTGCGCCGATCCCCAATAACTTGCGCCTGGCGCCCTGCTAGGCAGAAGCCATCGGGGACTGACGCCCCCTGCAGCCCGATCACGGGCATTCTTGTAATATAAAAAAATGTCCAATATTCCTGGTGGTCCAGTGGACCTCTATGTGCCCCGATCGTGGGCATCGCTATAGTCCTCCCTCCAATATCCCTGGTGGTCCAGTGGACCGCACTGAGCCCGATCGTGGGCATCATGATTAGGAACCCCCACAAGTCCAATATCCCTGGTGGTCTAGTGTACCCCCACCCACCGCCCACTGGGCTCCACCATCCCACTTCCCCCGTCAGCGGTGGGTGGCAGCACCTGCCTGCCACGCCACTGCCACCACCGACTGACAGCTCGGTGAGGGCTGCCACTCATTGGTTCACAACATGAGCCAATGGGCGTGCAGCCCATACCGACTACTCAGTCCAGATATGTGAATGAACATATGAGTAGTACGGTATGAGCTGCACGCCCATTGGCTCATGCTGTGAACCATTGGGGCAGCCCACTGAGCTGTCAGTCGGGCGGGTGGCAGGGCGGCAGGCAGGTGGGTGCTGCTGCCCACCGGCTGATGGGGAGCGTGGACGGTGGAGCTCAGTATGGTGGGTGGGGGTACACTAGACTACCAGGATATTGGACTTGGGAGGTTCCTATTCATGATGCCCACAGTCAGGCTCAGTGCAGTCCACTGGACCACCAGGGATATTGGACTTGGGGGGCTATAATGATGCCTGTGATTGGGCATGGGGGCACCATCAGGTGCGGCAGGAACACTGGTGGCAACCCACAGGTGGCAGCTGCTGTGTTGCGCCCTGCAATGTGGCAGCTCACCTGTGGGTGGCCATCACTTGTTCCTTTTTTTGGGGGCGTAACTTTGTGCAGGTGCAGGTAGGGGTTGCACATGCATGACTTCCACATCCCAGGCTGAATATCGGGCTGTGCAGGTTATACATGGGCACGCCCCCACCTGTGCCGATAGCATTACTGATGCGCTCCGGCGATCTGGATTTGTGCGTACACTTTTCCCTTTGATTATCAAGCGCATCAGTGGGTTGTGCATAGTGCAACACTGTTGTGCCCTGCGCAACCCTTTTGAATATCTGGGCCAATGTATTTATTTATTTTGTAGACTAACACAAGGAGTAAACAAAAGGATGTTAAATGATTTAACAGAAAAGAAATGAAAGTAAAGGAATATCTATAGAAAACAGTAATGCAAAAAGTAACTTATACTCATTTATGAACTAATTAAGAAATGTAACCTGAATTAATTTACAAGAAATTAAAAAAAAATATTTTTTTAAATGTTACAGAAGGAATAAAAGCCGTTTGAAAAAGCACCACTGTGAGGTGCAAAATGTCAGGGTATTCTGAATAAAGAATAATTGATGAAAATACAAGAAAGTTTGTCTTATTATGACAGAAGAGTGACCCCCTATACAGAATTCTTTGCACAGGGTCTTAAGGACTGGCAGAGTCTGAACGGGAAAGTCAGTTTTGGGGCTACAAAGAGATACCATCTAAGGTTCATGTCTGCCCTGATTCACCAAAGTGTCTTGTGTGTTAACCTATGAATGGAAGGGAAGGGAAGGAAAGGGAAGGGAAAAACATTTTATTTTTCATTTCTGTAGAGTTACTGTTCACCATAGCCTTTGTGTAGTGTACATATTTGGAAGCATAAAAATATTATTCTTTTACATATTTCACATTTCTGTGACTGAGTCCTTTGAGGTACAGCCAAGTGATTTATAACTGACAAACTATGTTTTCACTTCTAAGGAGAAGGATACAGTTACCATAATTTGTTTCTAAAATAAGGTGTTCTCAGCTGTGACAGAGGGGTGAGTCATTTGCCCTTGAGCAAGAAATGCTATACAGTGTGAGCAGCAGCTCTGGAGGGATTCAGCATTTGAGATACACAATGAGAATGTCTGTGCTGAGTGGTGGCAGCTAATGAGGACTCTTGCAGGGATCTTAAGGGTTTGAGGATGATGGTAACACTGGTGGGCTGAGTCTGGGATAGAGTAGTTTGCCACAACTATACACATCTGAGATTAAGGCCGCCTCTCTAGAAATTCAAGATTTTTTGCAGGTTAAGACACTATCAAACTTATTGCCAGAATAAAGATGTGAGAAGGTAGATTACAGAGTGAAAATTGAGACTGTGATTATTTCTATGAAAAAGGGGAAAACCCCAGGAATTGATGGGTTTTAATAGTATTTTACACTGAATTTTAAAGCAACTAACTCCCTATGGGTGCAAATTATTTTATTCAACAGAAGAATAAGGTTCATGATTTCTTTAATTATGTAATCCTGTCTGATTTCTAAGCTTCACAAAGATCACAAAAAAACAGAAAAAATATTGATAGAGCTGTGCAGAATGAGAAAATTCTGAATTCCAATGGAATTCTGTGAAATCCTGTGAAATTCCATGGAATTTTGTCAGAATGTCATGGAATTTTTGAAGTGCATTAATTTGGTCATAACTCAGCTGCCTGTTAAGCTAGAGACCTGGAGTTTGGTAGGTTAACTTGATAGGTGCTCTAATGGTGTGCCAAATATCACAACATTAGTGCATATCATTATTGTATATGTTCAAAGTCTGTTTTGTTTTTTTTATGGGAAATTTCATGAACATTTTTATCTGCATATAATTCAGGCACCTTTGGAGACAAAAAACTGAAACTAGATACATATATAAATGTAATACTAATCTGCATACTTGCAAGATGTTACAGCAGTTTGATTAATGCTTTCAGAATTATACTTGTAACCCCCTACTGGCCACTTGTTTAACTAGTAAGCACACCTCCCATACTATTTCTGTCTATGGGAAAAGAGAGGGGTGGGGGTACAAAGCATAATACAGTATTTACAAGACAGCAAAATGACTATTACTAAACCCAGGTCCTGAGGAGAGAAACTTTTGCTAAGGGCTATGCTAGGTCTGCACTTCTGGAGGAGCACCCAGTAAATCCACACAGGAAGCATTAACTAGATTGTCCATACCAGGTTGGGATTCTAGAGTGTGGCTTTATTCCAAACAGTTGGTACACAAAAGCAAAGATGGGCCCCCAAGGGTTTACCCTTTGTGGCACAAGGCAAATGCAGAACAACATCTGTAGAAAACAGAAACTTGAACTTCCCATGTAGCATAGGATTTGGAACTCTTTTCATTGGCACTGCTTGAGCTGAAAACACATATCTTCTAGTGGCAATGGCCACAACGGAGCACAACATTTCTTCTTCTAGTGGCACTGGCCATGACTTAGAACATATTCCTATATGGCATAGGCTTTAAGGAAGGCAATGTGACAACTGGCAATGATGGAGCACACTGGTGCTCAAGACAAGGACAACCCACACTGGGAAGTAAACTTTATCTTCAGGCATTGGCCAAATGACCTGAATAAACAGGCACCCTTACAGAACCTGAAGTGCTACATTGGTCACTTCAGATGGGGGTAGGCCACCTTTTGCTCCCTCATCCATACCCAGCCATTCTTTTAGAGTTACACCTCAACAGTTAGCAAACAGTAGAACTATGCATCTTGGTATGTATGGCAAATTCAGCATTAGAAAGCACTACATGTGAGTGTAAAGGTAAAGTTCTTTACAACGTGCTAAGTCACACCAGGGACTCCACTATAGTCAGACAACTTTAGGAAAAGGCTTGAGAACAGTCTCAAACAGAACTGAGTGCATTGATCCCTTTGTCAGAGTAACACCCCAAAGAAAACAAGGCAGGTGCATTTCTCTGGGATACCCAAAGTCAGAATTACTCATTGTTGTACACAAAAGGCAGCTTCAAATGTCCTGGATCAAATCAGGGATTGCCCCTCAGATCTATTCTGCAGTCCTTCTCATCCCACAGGGAATGAGAACACCAGGAAATCCTGCTAGATGGTTTCCACCACTTCTTCAAGGCAGGGAAATGGTTCTCAGACTAGGATGAGAAAAAGTAAGCTCTCCTCAGAGCCCACACTACAGCTCTTCACTCCTCCAACTGCTCACACTCACAGACTACTTCAGACTCCTGAAAATTCTAAAACTCCCCACTCACAGCTAGCTACCGGGGCTTATGCTGCTGCAAGAGTTCTAAATGACATCACCTCTCTGCTCTCAGCTGAGACCAAGTAAACAGAGAGGGAGCAGGTTTAAATTTATTTAACTAGATATTCACCAGCTGCCTTCCTTACCTAACACTGACACTGATGGGATTCTAGTAACCCCAGGGAACAGGGGGTTATATACTAAAATAACTAAAACCTAAATTTTGGCAAAATGTTTGACTATCTATAGCACAGCCCCCTTTAAAGCATGAGACTTAAAACTTGGTGTGCATACCCATGCTGTACAATTCTTTAAATACTGAAAATGTGGATCAATTTTTTTTATAAGAAATGAAAATGACAACTTTTAATTACATGTTTGCCCACCTATAACTCTGACCCCTTTCAACCTATGACTCTGAAATTTGATACATGAAAGCCATCAGTACCTGTATGCCTGCAAAAACTGGTATCATTTTGATACACACTTTGAAAAGAAGACCAAAACAACTGAAATTAAACATTTGGCAATATTTTGTGGATTTTTTTAAATCTATTAATTTGGTCATAACTCAGACATCTGTTGAGCTAGATATCTGACATTTAGCATGATTACTTGTTTATAGGTGTTCTAATGGTGTGCCAAATATCATGATATTAAACATGTCATCTCAAAATTTTAGGTGCTCAAAATCTGGCATTTTATTTTTTGTGTGAAATTTCATGAACCTTATTATCTGCATATAACTCAGGCACATTTGGAACTAGAAATCTGAAACTGGGTACATATATAAATACAGTAATAACCCAAAGATCTGCAAAACTTTATAACATTTTAATGAATGCTTTCACAATTATACTAAAACTATGACAATCTAAATTTTGGCAAAATATTTGGTTACCCATACCACAGCCCCCTTTAACATCTGAGACTTAAAACATGGTGCTCATGCACATGTTGAAAGTTTCCCAAGGCCCTCAAACTGTGGAGGAATTTGGATACGAATTTTTGAAATTAGATGGAAATAACTAAAAATTAAAATTTGATTAAATGTTTGCCCACCCATAACTCAGCTTCTAGTCAATCTAGGGCTCTGAAATGAGGTGCACTTACAAAAGTCATTAGGACCTGTATACCTACCACATTTGGTATCATGTGGATACATTTTTAAAATTAGATAAAGATAACTGAAATTTTAAATTTGTCAACTTTCTGCAGATTTTTTATGCAAAATCTTCAAAATCCCATTGCTCTGGAATGGTAATTCTGTGGGCATGACACAACATTTTGCCCTGTTAAAACCCATCCCCCACATCTTAGCTCATGTTAGGATATTATTTAGGTTACTTTGCAGTGCTGCTCTATCTTCATCAGTGCTAACAACACTAGCAAGTTTAGTGTCATCTGTGTACTTGCTAATCCAGCTGGTTACATGCTCCCCCATATCTGCTATGAATATTTGAAACAATACTGGTCTCAGGATGGAGCCTTGGGGCACTCCACTAGTCACAGCCTTTGAGACAGAGCGATATCTGTTAATACATACTCTCTGAGTTCTGCTATTCAACCAATTCTGAATCCATCGCAGAATTCTACAATCTAACTTTAGGTTTATTCATTTCTGTATTATTGCTCCATGTGGGGCTATGTTGAAAGCCTTTGAAAAGTCATGATTTATGCAAACCACTGCCAAGCCTCTATCCAATGCTGCAGATATTTTTTAGAAACACAGGAAATTTGTTATACATGACCTGTTTGAGGTAAACCAATGCTGTTCTGTATCCTGAGTACCATGTTTCACTTTGTTGTTTTTGTAATATTTTTACCCCCACATTTTCAACATAGCGTTCTTATGTTTCCACTTCATGAACAATATTGAAGACATTTTTCAAATCCTCCCCAAAAGGTGATTTAGTGCCTCAAGTGTGAAAACACATTTTAGCCAGGATTTGAAAAATGACAGCTGTCACATTCATGAGGTGGTGTGAAAAAATGGCTATGTTGAACATTTGGGGTCTAAATAATGAAAATTACCAAAGTTACAAGTGGCATTGAAAAATGTCAATGTACACTCATAACTCTGTCATTTTCAAATATTTTTACCCTAAATTTTCAACATAGTTTTCTTATGACCCCTACCTCATGAACATGGGTGGAGAACATTTTAAAATCATCTTTCAGGATGGAGTTGCATAATTTCACTACCCTTGTTCATGAGGTGGGGTCCCAAAAAGGCCATGCTGAAAATTTGGGAAACAAATATTCAAAAATGACCAAGTCATGAGGACATGTTCAAACTCATTGAAATATATTGAACCACACACCTGATTTCCTCAGTTCCTGGTCTGGCATTGAAGGGTGAAGACACATTTCCAGTTCAGAGAGAATTACTACATTGGATCACCAGTAGGTACATAAGAGGTGGGGGTATGTGGGGCCTACCAGGTCAATATGATGCACACTATTAAGTGTGCAATATTAGTGCTAACCTGAAATAGTGCTGTTTGGAAGAGTGAGTGATGCAATACCATGAATGCTGCTGTACATGGTATTGCACCCTCTCACTGTCCCTGGCAGAGGATAAGACCTCTGCTGGGACAGGGTTCTGCCAAGCAGCTGCTGTGGCTCAATGGACTGAGCCATTGCAGCAAGGAACCCAGGTGCTGTGTCTGGGATTGGGTTTGATTCCTGGTCCCAGAACATTTTATTTTTTTCTCCAACTTAATACAGTTTTGATGTGACCCCCCAGGTGCAGCCCCCCCGTAATGGTGCCCCCTGCAAAGAATGAAGTTATGTTGCATGCAAAAATTGCGCTGTATTGGCAGCACATTTTTTTGCATGTGGTACAATGTCTTGCGACTTGATGACCCCGTGCCGGGTCGGGTGGTGGGTGCAGAGTGGAAGGGTAATGGTGGTGGTATGCCAGAAGCAGCAACAGACATTGATGGACAGTTTTCTTTTTCACAGGGTGTATAAATGTTAAAAAGGACTTCAATGGATGGCTTTCTTTACTTTAGGTATCAATACTGGGGATTGAGCACTCCAGTGTTGGTCTTATGTATGGCGGTACTGGGAGTGGGCTCCCTTGGGTCAAACAGTGAAAACAGGCAGGGTGGATGGTGCTAACCAGCACAACGGTGGCACTAAACATTGATGGATATTTTTCTTTTCTACAGGGTGTATATGAATAAAAAAATATTATGGGGGATGATTTTCTCCTTTGGGCACCACAGTATCACACAGTGGAAACAGGCTGGGTGGGGTGAAGTACTAGCCTGTACCAGAGATTGGGCACCCCAGTTTTAGAAAATTAAGAAGGGATAGGGACTGGGAGGTTGGAGGGATACTTGGCAGAGGGTACGAGGGATTGTTTTTATGTTGAAGGGGGAAGACCACAACAACATGATCATGAAATTAATATGCTCTACTTGTTGGGCAGCTTATACAGATCAAAGGAAATAGCCACCATATGATTCAAGCAGCTCTTTTCTTTGAACTACACAAAGTTTCCACCCATCAAGACCAGAAAAGTGTCATGATTAGTCTGGCTGATGATTGCTCTTACACTGTCGAGCCCCTACTGCCCTACATTGGACCAACAGTGACACAGCTCTCAAAATCCACTATTACACCAATATGTTCACTTTGCCCAAGTGCAAGGGTCACATAAAAATGATAGTAGTACCTCAGGCCCTATATACCATGCAAACAGCAATAACAGAGCCCCAAGTTTCTGGTTTAAAACATTACTAGCATTTTCAAACATTTAGCTGGAATTACAAGAAAGCCAGAATAGACTGGTCTACTTTATTTAACCAGACAGCAGGGTGGACTGTCTTGTCCAGATATGGAAACATATTATAAGGCTTTCAGGAGAAAATTGATTCTTCTACTAGCAAATAAAGACCTAAACAAAAATCTGAAGAACTATTTCAAATCAAAACAAGGACACATTTTGTTTTAATTAAAAATGCATTATTTAATCCACCCTTTTATACTACTAAAATTCAGGATCCAAATATCAAAAGTATAAGTAAATAGTCAAGGGCTTTCAAAATAAAACGAAAACAAGTGTTAAACAATTCAGTACAAACCATATATGGAACAGCCCTAATTATATAATTAATAATCATCCCTTTTTTTGTTAATCCATATAACAAGGGGGTCCATCAATGGTCACAATTCACAGACTCCAGAAACATTTTTTTTTTCCTTGGGAGCAATGTAAAATTAGATATAAGCTAAAAATTTCTGACTACTTCCAACATATTTAGCGAAAAAATCATTTACATTAAAATTTATGACAGATGGAAAGGAGCTCCAGAAGAACAAAAACATGCTTAGGTTAGTACAGGCAAATAAAAGTGCTGTTTCTCATGGATTAAAAACAAAATAAATTCCTTAAGTACAGAACTATTTCAAAACACTAGTCTTAAATGGTCACAAGAAGTGGGATACAACCTTACTTCAGCAAAATGGTCTAATATAATTGCACCAAACAACAAATTCCTTAGTTCATGAAACAAAACTATATAAATTAACAAATAGAACATGCTACACCCACTAGAAACTTTGTAGAATGAAATTTGCTGATAATTTAAACTGCTGGCATTGTGGGGAGGAAGAAGGGTTCCATGACAAGTCACTGAAACCAAATAAAATGTGGTAAAAAACATGCGGTGAAAACAGTGAAAGTAAAAACTGCGCACGCAGAACACTAGTGAAAATTTTTTTCAAGTGTGATTTACTATTACAAAACCACATTGCCATGGACAACCACTCAAGTAAAAAGTTGAACTTACATTTTTTTGTCTTCTCTGGGTATATTCTGCATGTGTACATTTGACTTTCGCTGTTTTCACTGCACGGTTTCTGAATGCGCTGTATTTGCTTTTGGCAAGTTGTCGTGATACGTGAAGAAGCAGATATGAAACAAATATTCTGGGGATGCTCTTTTTGTCAACAGTGGTGGGATCAGACGAACGTGATACTTTCCAAAATCCTTTCAAAATGTTCCATATTATAGGAGCACGGTAGCACCACTTTAATTAGGGTTGAGTTGGCTGCTCAATGTTAAACCCCATTTTTTGTACCTTAATAACTTTGGCATCATTTGACGAAATAACACAAAATTTGGCAAGCATAGTTAGGCTGTCAGAGTCTCAAGATGTGAAAAGTTTTGTGATGGCATCTTGTACAGTTTTCGAGTTATGGAGTGCCAAAAAAATGAAAAAAGAAACTCTGTACTTACCATTGCATATTTACTGCTCTCACCTACAGCCTAAATGGTGTGGAATTTTTTTCATCAGGTTTGAAGGGTCCTATGCCAAAGGCATTCCTTTGGAAGGTTTGGTTAAAACATATTATACCATTGTAGAGTTATAATGATGGTTGAGTTAACTTATAAGTTTGATCAGTAAAGAAAAAAAAACCTTTTGCAAGTGCTTATTTTCTTGATTTACCTCTCATGCTCAAAACAATACTAATCATGACAGCCACTAATTTTTCCCTCCATTTAAACTCACAGACATTGAAAATACATAAAACGTATTCAATATACTTTACTAGGTTTTCGCTTTCACACAAACCACAACCATATATTCAGCAGTAGGAATGCCAGGGAAAAAAAGGGGGGAGTACCCCACTTGTAATATTTATTTATTTATTTGCTTTTGTTAACCAGGTAAGCACACTAGACAGCCAAGTGCCTATTTTCAGGTGTGACCCGGGAGGATTACAAGGCACAAACATGAACATCAGGCAAATACTAGGTACATACAATAGCATCAGGCACATAAAATACATCTGGAGGTAGTTGGCAGCTTAATACAGGCGGGGCAACAGGTGTCTATAGACAGCCCAAAGCATCAACACGAGATGATACATCAAGAACAGGTGAATTGGGGTACATACAAGATCATCAGGCACATAAATAACATCAGGAAATAGATAGACAGTGTAGTGCAGGCATAGGCAAAGAGATGTCAACATGTAGGGTCAGCCAAGGGGCCCAGAATATATGGTACATCAGATGGCAATGAGCCATCCAAAGGGACAAAGTGCTTGCAGTAGCCAGGGACTCATCCCCCATCAGTCGAGACTGGGTTATGGAGGCTCAGGAGCAGAGACAGATGGAGGCCAATTTTAGAAAGCCCCACAAGGAGGCTTTGAAGCAGCGATGGGAGGGGGAGAAGCGGGTACTGGCAGGCAGGGAGTTCCACAGCCTAGGTGCCTCAGACGCGAAGGCCTGGTCACCCGTTTGGGTGTGGGTTTTAGGAACCAGGAGGACCAGAGAGTCACTGGATTGCAGGTGGTAGGAGGGATTTGCTGACTTGAGGGATGTGGCAAGTGCCAGAGGGATGGAAGTTCTGACGATGTTGTCAATGAAATTGCCAAGGATGAAGGTACGGTGACTCTCTGGGGAAGCCACTCCAGCCGGGAGTATAGATCACATCAGTGCATGAGGCGAGAAGCAGGGAGTGCAAAGCAGCATACGTTGTTGTATGCTGTGTCCCATTTGGAGAGACAGGATTTTGGGACGTGGGCAAAGGATACCAGGCCATAGCAGAAAGTGGGTAAGAGGACCCCCCTGGCTAAGGAGAGCAGTGCTGCTGGGGTGAGACAATTTTTTGCTCTGTATGCCAGGCCCAGCTTGCTGTTGGTTGCCTTGCAGGTGCTACGAATGTGCAATGTGAGGTTCAATTGTGGGTCAAGGGTAACCCCCAGGTACTTGACCGCGTCCGCTACAACCAAGGGGGAACCATCAGCTCCTATGATTTTTAGAGGAGCAGTGCAGGTCTTGGTCTTGGCTGAGGAGCCAAAGAGCATGGTCAGAGTCTTTTTAAGGTTAATGGTTAGCTTATGGGCCTCAAGCCAGGTCTGAATTTGGTTGAAATCAAAGTTTAACTGGTGGTTGATGGTCTGGATGTCCCATGAGCAGCCAGGATGACGAGGTCATCTGCGTATAGGGTGGAGTGCCTGTGGACTGAGGCCGAGCGCAGCTCATTTACGAAGAGGGAAAACAGGATGGGTCTGAGGACAGAGCTTTGGGGGACCCCGCAGGTCACCGGGGATGGATTTGAGTGGGCCTTGTTAAAGCAAGTGTATTGCTGTCTCCCCAAGAGGTAGTTAGAGAATCAGGCATGGGAGGAGGGGGAGAGGCCCAAAGACCAGAGAGAGGAGTGCAGGAGTGTGTGGTCAACCCGGTTGAAGGCTTTGGAGAGATCCACGAAGATGGCTTCAGTCAGCTGGCCTAGATCGGTCGTGGACCTGATCTTGGAGGTGACCACCGCTAGGGCAGTAGAAGTGCTGTGCCCTTTTCTGAAGCTGTGTTATGCAGGGGAGAGTAGCTCATAGCTCTGAAGGTAATGGGTAAGCTGTGAGGCAACCACTTTTTCAAGTAACTTGCTGATACCAGACAGGATAGCTATAGGGTGGTAGTTGGGATTTTTAGGGTCGCCTTGTTTAAGGACAGGGACAACCTTGGCCACCTTCCAAATGTCCGGTATTGTACCCGAGATTAAGGAGTGTTGAATATGTGTGAGATGGGCCTGGCTAGGAGGGGTGCTCCCAGGTGCAGCAGTTTTTGGCTCAAGGCCATCATGCCCAGCCCCAGTGTGAGGGGAGAGATCAGCGAGGAGTCTCTGGGTCACCAGGACAGAGACAGCCTTTAGGTAGAAAGAAGGTCAGCTGGAGACCCCACTACAGGAGGGACCCTTAGTCGTGGGGGCCTGGGATTGGGAGGAGGGAGCAGGCAGGTTGGAGAACTGGCAGTTAAGAGCGTTGGCAATTGTGAGGGGGTTATTGCAACTAACCCCTCCAAAAAGCATGTCAGAGACCTGGGTTCTGGCAGACCCTCCTACCACATTTTTGATATTTTGCCAGAAGCTCCTCGGGTTTCTGGCCAAGGATAGCAGGGTGGATTGACAGAAGTCACTCTTGGCAAAGCGGATGCCTCTTTTGCAAGAGTTTCTTGATTGTCTATATTCGAGGAAGTCAGAGCTGAAGTGGGAGGACTTGAATCTCCACCAGCATTTGTCCCCTTGCTTCATGAGGGAGAGTAGGCCACCATGGAGCCACTTTGTGACAGTGCCCCTCACCCTCCTTTCATGAGAGGTGCGTGTTTGTTTTGCAGGGGAGTAAAGACAGCGAGGAAGTTGTCGAGGGCCCCTGATGGATCGCTCCAGGCAGTGACCTGGGTCCAGTTGATTTGTCGTAGGTCAGCATGGTAGTCAACAATGTTAAAATTTGAGTAGTCCCGCATCTGGATCACTTTGCGGGGAATTTGGGGAGAGGAGATACCCCATGTACAATAGGTAGGAGAGTGGTCTGAGATGGCATCCAGGAGGATTCCTGTGGAGACTATTCTGTCGTGCCTGTTACTCAGCACCCAGTCGATGAGGGATCCTTTTCCCCCTCAGGAGGAGAGCCTCATGGGTTCAGTAATGAGTTGACTAAGGGCGAGACCTGATAGTAAGGGCTCATAGAGCTTGGCGTTGCCCCCCAACCAGTTTAAGTTGAGGTCACCCAGGACTAGCAACTCATTTGAGCCTACTTTGTCGCTGAGACAGTTGAGTAGAGAGGAGAGCCCAAGTGTTCCTCCCTTTGGAGGGTTATAGACACATACCAGGTGAACCTATTTAGTATTGCCTAGCAGGAGGAGGGCATGCAGGAACTCATAGGCGGTGTGTGTGGGGGGTGTGCCTGATGACAGACATATTTAAGTTCCCCTTGTAGTAGAGGAGCACTCCATCACCACGCTTATTCCCCTCTCTGACCAGTCTGATAAGGTTGTACCCTGGGAGGACACAAGCAGAGTCAGGGGTGTGCGGCTTCAACCAGGTTTCAGTGATCCCCAAGATGTCCGGGCTGTAGTGAGCCACCCAGGCTGTTAGCTCTGCTAGGTTTGATAGTAGACTTCTCACATTCATGTGAACCATTTTTATTCCTTTGGCAGATTGCCAGGCCATGAGAGACTTGAGAGAGGGCGAGACGGCTGAATGCAAAGGGGTTTGAGCTGTGCTCCCATTTAGGTCTGGGGGGATCGAGCACTTGCTCAGGGGCATCATCCTGATAGCTGCACTGGGAGGAGTGTGCAAGTCTAGTGCAGGGTATGTTGCCACCTCGTGGCACAAGTGGGAGGGGGTCAAGTCCCACATCCCTAGGGGTTGGGTTAAATGTATCAGGCAGGGGGACAGGCCCCAGTCAGCAACAAAAGAAGCAGAAACAAAGGACCAGTGCAATACAGAAGCACAGGGGTATGCAAGCGTGGCCTGAAACAGCAGATTGGCAAGGATGGCACTATCCTAACCGAGGGACAGTCTCCTAACAGCAAATATCACTAAGTACAGGCACCCACTAACTAGGAGACAGTTAGCAACATAACACAATGTCAAGTAGGAGTAGCACTGATGGTAGAGAGCTGCAGATAAGCAGCACTGTGTAGCTATACTAGCCCTAAAAGTCAGCAGGTTGCATTGAACTAGTCTAGTAAGGGCTGTGCTAGTACCAGCCCAGTATGACAGAGAGACCGTTTTCTGGCAAATATACAACAGTGAGGATTACAAGACCTTAGTAACCTGAGTCATTCCTCCTAGCATTGAGAGGTAATGACTGTTAGCAAGTCCGTAGAAGGCAGGTATTAGCCTCACCTATCCAGGAGGGGGGGGACAGGCCCACTGTACGATCACCACAGGGCCAGTCTGAGGGAAAAAGATAGTATCAGAAGGGCACTAGGGAGAGGCAGCACTGAACCAGCTGCTTGAAAGATACAGTCGGTGGCCCCGGAGCTGGTTGGAGGGGCTAGAAAGCATTTAGTGGGAGGAGGGAACGGAGTGAGTGGGTGGGAAATTTTGAGCCCAGCCATGCAGCCTCCAATGCAAGCTCCCACCGTATCAGCACCGTGCCGGTAAGTCCAAATAAGGTAGTCCAGGCAGCAAGCAAAAATGTCCTGAATTAGCTTTTTAATCATGCACAGAATTTCTATCCAGGGAAGGACTGCCCGGCGAATGTAGAGAACCAGCACCTCAACCCCAGGTCATCTAGTGTCGTCCTCTAGAAGGTCGCGGGTTGGGCGGGCCTGCTGAGTAAAGGGCTCCCAGTTCCTCCCCAGGGTCCAAAGTAGAATCAGGTCTGAGCTGTGGGACTCTGGAGAGCAGCCTTCAGTAGGGCTGGAGCGAGTGACACGGCTGGCCAGGAGGAGCCAATCAGGCGCAGGGACGAGATTTAAAGTTGGTGCCTAAACTCCTCGGTCACCAGGACAGTCAAGAGTGAGTTTTCCAGCAGATTTGGCCCCGACTCAGCCATGCAGCCTACAATGCGAGCTTCCGCCATATCAGAACCGTGCCGGTAAGTCCAAATAAGGTAATCCAGGCAGCAAGCAACAATGCCCCGAATTGGCTAATTTAATCATGCACAAGATTTCTATCCAGGGGAGGACCACCTGGTGAATGTAGGGAACTGGTTCCTCAACTCCTGGTCATCTGGTGTCGTCCTCTAGAAGGTTGTGAGTTGGGGGGCCCGCTGAGTAAAGGGCTCTCAGTTCCTCCCCAGGGTCTGAAGTAGAATCAGGTCTGAGCCAACTCTAATACAGAAAAATACAGAAAAATTACTGCACTAGTGCTAATTAGTAAAAGAAAAAGAGAAGCCCCCCTCCCTCCGCAATCCCCCCACCATCCCTCCTCCCCAACCCACCCACAGTCCCACCTCATGCCACGTGCAAAACAAAAGACCTGTGGGCTAGAGGGTGACCGGTGTTTCAGCAATCATCTCAAAACCACTCTATGGCTTCCATGTAGTAAGTATTGCATCTAGAGGTTCCCATCTGGTTTGGCAGGCTTTGGTTCTATGGCGCGTAGAGGCAATGTGCTTTTCGAGTTGCAGTGCAAGCAAAATTTCCTATGCCACTTCAGCACCGGAGGGAGTGACTTCTCCTTCCATTGTTTCATGATTATTAGTTTGACTGTGGCTGAGACTAGTGATATATGGGCTTTCTAGATCCTAAGGAATCCAGGAGGGAAATTATTCAATAGGCAGATCTCAGGGGTAAATAAGGCATCTAGCCCAAGAATAGGATCTAAGGTTCTTTTGATAGCTTGCCAAAAGGTTTGCACATGTGAGCAAGTCCATAGCATATGATAAAGAGTTCCAGGGGGGTCAGCACATCTCAGGCAACTAGGGGAGGGAAGCCTACCCATTTTATGTAATCATACTGGAGTAAGGTATAAGTTGTGCATAAAGTTAAAGTGGATGAGGTGTAACCTATCTTGTTTAATAAATGTATATGCACTGAGCCATAATTTCTGCCAGAAGGCCACGTCAATCACCAGAGACAGCTCCTGGAACCAGTAATAACAAACACCTTGAGAGAGATGGGGATCCAGAGATTGTAACTCTTTATACACTTTGGAGACCACATGAGGTTGGCTTGCCACTTGCAGAATTGTGGACAGCTCAGTAGAGGGAGCTGGTATTGCCAGTCCACCCCTCATGTGGGTAGCAATTGCCTCTTTGAGTTGTCTATATCTGAAGATAGTTGCCTCCTGGCCACTGAATAGGTGCTGAAAGTTGGAAAAGGAAAGTAGTTCACCCCAGCATAAAGATCAGATAGTTTCTTCCCAAGTGGGGGGGCAGGTTAAAGCTGAGATGGGTTTGTGCCCAATTCTAAAGTGAGGGTTACCCAAGAGAGGTTGGTCCAAGGACGAGTGCCATGGGTGAGAAAGATGCACCTGTAGTTGGTGTAGTGCTCTAATGGGCCACCCTATTGGGTTGTGCTTCAATGACTTTGGGAGTGCTTTGGGGGTAGTGTATATTACTGAGGGAAGTGCACAGTGATCTTGTGCAGCCAGGAATCTTTCTATCTCTAACCAGAGTGGCACACAATTGGGGTATTCCATCCAATCATCCTGTTCCCAGTGGGTCATTCTACTAAGGTGGTGTGCACAATAGTACCTGAAGAAGGAGGAGACCACCAGGCCACCTTGGGGTTTTGGAGCAGTAAGTTTAAAGTAGGCTCATCTGACCCCCTTACCCTTCCATGTAAAGGCATTTAGTATCTTTTGAAGTTGGGAGAACCAGCTTTTAGGGAAGAAAAAGCCAAGCATTCCCATCGGGTACAGGAGACAGGGCAGGACATTCATTTTTACAATACTGATTCTCCCCCATAATAATAGGGGAAGGGTATCCCATCTGTCCATGTGGGACTGGAGTACTTTTAGTAACTCAGTGAAGTTGGCTCTTATCATTGAGGGTATAGATCTGGTTATTTTGATCCCTAAATACGTGAGGGACTTCACTTCCCATGATAGGTTATAACATGCCAGTTCTGCATGGGAAATTCTATTGTTCAGTGGAAATAGTTTTGTTTTAGAGAGATTAAGGTTGTAGTAGGATACCTGTGAGCATGCCTTTATTTCATCAAGGAGTGTCGGGCTGCCAGTCTGGAGTTCCTCCAAGAGTAAAAGTAGGTCATCAGCATAAGCTGAGAGAACATAGCGTTGTTCACCCACTCTAATCCCTTTAAGTGCAGTAGAAGGGACCAGCCTTCTAATTAGGGTTTCCAGGTACAGGTTCAAAAAAAGAGGGGACAGTGGGCAACCCTGCCTGGTACCAAGACAAAGAGGGAGGGGGTCAGATTGGATACCATTACACAAAATTTGAGCTGATGGGGTAGAGTAGAGTAGAGGAGCCAAACCCATTTTATAAAGGTGTCCAGGGAACCAAATTGGGCCATGGTCTCAAAAAGGAAATCCCAGGAAACCTGGTTAAATGCCTTCTCGGCATCCGGGGACATGAGGACCGCAGGTGACGTTGAGTCCCTGGACACAGAGAGAAGGTGCAACAATTTACGCATGTGGTCCCTTGAAGACCTCCCTGCCATGAAGCCCACTTGCTCACTACCAATTAGCTTAGCCAAGAAGGGTTCTAGCCTATTGGCCAGGATCTTAACGAGTATCTTAACATCAGTATTGAGCAATGAAATAGGCCTTTAATTTTCAGCATATTGTGAGTCTCTGTCCTGTTTACATATGAGGGTTATAAGGGCTTTAAGAAAACTGGGTTCAGAGAACCCTTCCTTAAACCAGAAGTTGTAGACTTCTGTCAGCAGCAGGGCTATTTCTGAGAGGCAGGCCTTATACAGGTTGCTCGGTAGACCATCAGGTCCAGGGGACTTATCTAGTGGGAGCTGACCCACAGCCTGTTGCACTTTCCAGGTAGCAATTTCATTGCCTAGGGAGGCAACCTCACAAAGAGACAGCTTGGGAAGCTCCACCAAGCTAAGATACCGAGCAATATCTGCTGGGGTAGGGCACTCCGCAGAGCTATCAGAGTAAAGTGTATGATAGAATTGTCACAGAATCACAGCTACTTCCCTGGGATCAGTGGACACAGGGTTATCTTTAGTGGGCTGGAGTCCAGGGATAAATCGGGTGGCCTCAACTTGCCAGATCCGAATGGCAAGCAACTTACCGGCCCTCTCACCCGTGTCTAGATATTTGAGTTTTGTGCATTTAAGGAAGAGCTCATCCTTTTGTGAGAGCAACACTGAGTATTGGGCCTGCAAACTGTGTAACTTAGCCCAATCCTTATCTGGGGATAGGTGGTTATGGGCATGATCCAGAGACTGAATGGACTGGAGGAGGAACTCCATGCACCGTCTTGATTGCTGGACTTTTGTGGTGGCTAGGCAAAGGCATTCACTCCTTAAACATAGAAACACAGAATTTGATGACAGATAAGAACCGCTTGGCCCACCTAGTCAGGCCATTTCCCTACCTAATGGATAAGTTGAAGATCCTAGTTAACCAATAGCCTACTCAGCCCAACCCAGGTCTGGTTTTGACACTGATCCAATATTGATCTCCAAAAAGTTGGAGACATAGTCTTTGATCTGCTGGAGTGAGTCTGGATTCTAGAGTAGCTGGGTGTTCAGGCACCATATTGCATCTTTCCAGATACCAGGCCCCAAGAGATATGTGATAAAAACCAGTGAATGGTCAGATATGACCCTGGCATATATTCCTGAGTCCATGGTGCCTGGTAAGGCAAAAGAACTAAGTAAGACATAGTCAATTCTAGAGTAAGTCTTATGCAGGGGGGTGGTATACTGGCGCTCCTCGGGGTTCAATACCCTCCAAATATCTATGAGATCCACTCCCTGCATGAGGTTCTTCAAAGCCCTCTGAGCCGTAGACAGACTACATCTCCTATAGTCAGACCTGTTCAGGGTAGCCTGCAGAGTGATGTTCCAATCCCCACCCAGAATAGTTAGCTTAGGTGGACTACTGACCACTAAATTTAGCAAGTGTGCAAAAAACTAGGGAGAGTCAAAGTTTGGGCCATAAATTGTTCCTATAAGGATTTGGTGTGACTTTAAGATGCCATGGATAATAATATATCGGCCATTGGGATCCCAAACCTCCCGCTCCAGTTTGAATGGGACTTTTTTGTTGAACAAAATTGCTACTCCTCCACTACTGTTGGATATCCCAGACCCAAATGCTTGTCCTACCCAGTTTTTGCACAGTAGTAATACCTCCTCCCTTTGGAGATGAGTCTCTTGAAGGCAGGAAATCCGTGTTTTTAAATGCAGGAGGTGCCGGAGAATTACTCGCCTTTTGCACCTATCTTGAGCCCCTCTGACATTCCAGCATACGATCTTGTAAGGACCGCCCATATTAGAGTTTACTCAGAGGATGCTCGGAGAGTGGTACAGAAGGAGAGACTGTCACTCTAAAAGCCAGATCCCATGATTGCGAGAATCCCTGGAATAAGTAATGACCCCAATTCACACTCATAGGTAGCGCAATTTGTACAATAGTATGCATCATGACTAACACACTTGGGCCCCCCAAAACACGACTGCAACGTAGATGCAAGTGGGTGCACTGTACAGATCCATGATTGCCCTCCCCCCTTAGTAGCCACCCAAAAATACCCATCTTCCACAAAAAAAGAAAAGAAAAAGCTAACCCCAGTTCTAAGTAACTGTACCACTCAGCTCACACCACCAGGCAATGTCTTTGCACTAACCTGCAACAGTACAGACCCCCCTGCTCCCCCCTCCCATAATCAATACATTATCTTAACAACCTACAGTCATAATGGGAACAGGAAAAACAACAGTGTAACAAAATGAGCTTGCAGAACAAGGTATATAAGACTCAGTATGCAATCATGCATTTGCAACAATCCAGTAGAGGCTTAAAGGGAGAATAAGGTTCCCCTTGTGAACAGAGGTGAAGTCTGTGCCAGTCTATAGCTCCAGAGAAGCACATTTACTTCAGGCAAGGAAAACTAAAGTAGTCCCCATATCTCTCTGGGACACGTACCCTATATCTCGGGTATGCATAAACAGTGCGGTCAAAGAACCTCTGACCTACAGTCAGACCTGGTTTATCCGTAAGCATTTGTGTTAGCACAATTTGTTACGTAATAAAAATCTACGTAGTAACCAGACATTAACCAGATAACAATTATTTTCAAAGATTTATCACTGTAAAAATGTAACTTTTAGGATATGCAACACTCTGTCAATTAGAGACTTAGCCTGCATCTGAATTCACCTCAATCATTTAAAATGTAATTTTCTCTCACACAGACAAATCATCCAAATTTTTGCAAAATTAAGCAAGATGTGATGAGCATGATAAGAATCAAGTTAAGTTTATCACAACAGCAGCATTTATCAGGAGCAGAACGAGGGGCTCACAGCTTGACAGCAAGCCGGGGAGCAGAACAATGGGGTCAGGCAGATTCTGACAGAACAATCGGGGCACTGTAAATCGTGTTGTTTTACAATTTTCAGTGATACAGTACTTGCTTCTCCATTCTACCCCTTATTCAGACTGGACAACTCCAGATTGTTTAAAACATATTAATTTTTATCAAAATAAGGTAAACTGTCACTTTAGGGACTGGGACCAGGACAGTTTGACTGTTAGCCAGCTTGCCAGGGAGCAGAACGTAGCGGCCGTGAACAATCAACAAGATGTATCAGGGAGAGCAGCTGTTTAAATCTTTTTTCCTTCACCGATGAAAAGGAGCTGGGACCACTTAAAACTGGGAGCAGAACCACAGGTCAGTGGACAAGCTTGCATGGATGGGGAATAAGGAATCATGCGACTTGGGGAGAGCAGCTGTTTTTATCTTTTTTCCTTCACCGATGAAAAGGAGCCGGGACCAGAAAGGAGTTACGGGTGGAAGCAGAGATTTACTGTGCTCTGGACCAGAAAAATTTAAATTTAAACCGGGAGCAGAATGGGGGATATGAAGTCATGCAACTTGGATAGAGCAGCTGTTTAAATTTTTTTTTTTTTCATTGATGAAACGGAACTGGTCGGGGGACAAGTAGGGAGTTATAGGGATGGGAAATAAGGAGTCATGTGAACTGCCACAATAAAACTTTAACTCCAGACTTGGGGAGAACAGCTGTTTACCTAAAATAGCAGCAGCAGTGGGAGAATAAACTCGGGCAGTCTGGAAGTGTAGCTGTACGCTGAGGTAACACGAGGTAACACGCCAGAGGATTAGCAGGGATTAAGAGTGCCTGCAATTAGCACTCTGTTAAAACCCTGTTAACACCTCCAGTTGAGATCATTAAAAATGGATTAAGGAGATCACAGTTAATATGAATTAATGAGCCTAGTTAAAGACAAATGCAAACGGATTCGGAATCTCAGTTTTACGTATTAAAGCGGTAATTAACCTGAGAAAAAATCCGTTTGCATTGTGACTCATTCAGAATGTCAGACATACGGACTAATGAGGCATGGATTAACTAGGTCTGACTGTATTATGAAATCATCCATGCAAAATAGAAAGAAGGCAAAGTTTTAAAAGAAACATCATTCAACGTCACAGTGTTTTTAGGGTCATCTCCAGTGGGGAGCCTGGTGGGGGGGGATGAAGGGCCCAATGTGCTCACTTGATAACATAAATTGGGCCATTTGGAGAAGGGCCTGTGATTTTCTCACAAATTTTTTGCAGGAACAGCATGGGGGCAGATCCCTCCTCTTTTTCCAGTATCCCGATAATCAGAAGGTTGTTTTGCTGGCTCCTTCCTTCTAAGTCTTCGAGCTTCTCTTCCAATTTCTTGATTCTCTGGCTGGAGTTTGTGATATCTAGTGTGGCTTTGTCCTGTTTCTTTTTCAAGGAGACCAGCCTGGCCTCTGAGTCTCCCCCTCGCATGGTAAGGGATTCAACAGAGGATTTAATTTGATGCAGGTCCTCTGAAATGCTAGTAATCTGCACTTGCATGGGATGCATGATCTCTGAAAATCTCTCTTCAGTGAGGGCAGATGCAGGTGAGAGATTCTTTGTTGAGCCTGCAGCCTGAGATTTAGAGCGCTTTTCGGCCTTGTCCTTCTCTGGTGTCATGGGAGATGAGTGCCACGAAGGCTGTTTTTTCATATAGCTCTCCATTTGCTGCTATCGATCAGAGTCCTGTATATTTCCCAAAGCAGTGTAGGTTGTTGTAGGAATAGCAGAAATGCAATGTGTAGCAGTGATTTTAATCGGGAGAGGTAGGTAGCTGTGGGAGGTTGCTGCTGCTGCTGCTCAACAGACTGCCATCATGTGACCCCCAACATATCTATTTAAAAAAAAAAGCACCTGAACCTAGCTAAACAGGATGCGTTTAGCTAGATTCTGCTGTTTGTTTTCTGCAAAAGTTGCCAGAAACTCCTTTTCTTGGCACCCCAAAATCCAGGGTGCCCAGTTTAGTGAGAGGAACCTTTCACCCGCATTCTCTGTATGAGAACAGCGGGGCTTTCTTGGCATCTACAGCCACAGATGGAGACATGCTGTGGGCTGCAGTATGAGCAGTGAACCGCTGATCCCCTGTTCGTTCTTTCTTTCTTTCTTTCTTTCTTTCTTTCTTTCTTTCTTTCTTTCTTTCTTCCACTCACAGTGCTGCTTCTTTCTCCCCCTCCCTTCCAGGTTGCCTGCCCTTCCCAATTTTTTTCTTTGTACTAAAAGCAGATCTGCGTGCCCACCCTAGTACCGCTTCTGTGGACCCCCCTCCTCTCCAGGTCTCCTGCCCCCATTCCCCAAAGTGTGAAGCCAAACACTGGGGTGCCCAATACCCAGTGTCTGAAGATGAGTTGGATTAAAACTGTCTCTTATGATTTTTTTCACTGAAATAAAGAAGATAGTCCTTCAAGGAAGACCCGACCACTGATTGAGCAAGACTCCGGTGATCTGAAACCCTAATGTTTTTTCCTTTTGCTGTTGGGAGGAGTTAGGGTTGGAAACCCTAGCACCACATTTCCCTACTTTTGTGGCATTAAGTTACCCTAACTGGTACATTAACAAAGTTTGTTGATATATATATATATATATATATATATATATATATATATATATACACAGTATATAAATACTTATAAAATGGAGATAATAATATCCTCCGAATCCAAACTTCTGATTGTATAAAGCACATCACATGACTGTGCGTATATCACAGTGCAACCGCACACCTCCGCTTTTAACCCCCTCCAAAGCAATTTTGACATTTTTTAAGATAGATGAACCACTCTGAGGTGTGTGGTCATGCTCTGATATACACACGCCTTGGGTGGTTGATGCACACCAAGGCGTGTGTATATCACAGTGCGACCACACACCTCAGAGTGGTTTATCTATTACATATATATATTCATTGCAAACAACTTCATTAATGCATCAGATAGGGTTGCTAGCACAGTGACAAATGTGTGGAAATTCCACATTAGGGTTACCACTCCTGATCCCCACCCCCACCCCTCCACTCTCCACACACCAACAGGCATTGGGGTGTGCTATGGGGTCATCAGTCCCAAATCTCACCCCATTCTATGTGTAAACAAGCTGACATGCTGCAGTATAGAAACATGGGGTGAGAGTTAGGCCTGATGACCCCATGGCACACCCAACATTTGTTGGTGTGTGGAGTACGGAGGGGTGGGGGTGGGGTGGTATGGGTGGAAACTCTAATGTGGAATTTCCACACTTTTGTCACTGTGCTATCAATCCTAACTGATGTGTTAATGAAGTTTTTGAAAATGAATTTTCCTTCTTTTTGAGAAAGTGGCATGTAAGTGGTAACTGGTATGTGTTCATGGGAGTGCGGGTCCTCCGGACCCTGCGCTCCCCTGACACTGCCAGTTTTCTTCTTAATGGTATGCATATGTGGGAGCATGGGCATTCTGGGCCCAGCGCTTCCACTTACACATAAATTCGGAGCCGTACAGCAGCCCCACAGTACTGAAAAGGAACCCTTGTAACACTTATTTGCAATATCTCAGTAACCATCACAACTATGGAAAAATTTCCACTGCAGGTTTAATCTATGGCTTTGAAACTTCTTCACAAGCTTAGTCCACCTAAAGGTGGACTACGCTGTGGGTAGCAAAAAATCCATATCTCAAACTGTTTTCAAGATACGGGTACCGAAAGGAGCTGTGTGCAATGCAATGTTAACCGATGGGAAATGTCTAAACTTCAGAACACTGCAACTATGGGCCCATTGAATATTTTGGGACCAAACCAACAAAAGGCACTTCTGTGGGACCAGGGCTTGTCAACCTGAAAATTTCAGCCCAAAAGCACAATTCACCTTGGCACAATGAAGTGACAAAGAAAACAACACATGAGAAAATATTTTCGAGCAATATTTTCGTGATAACTTTAATGTGTTCGTGGCACTCCTATTTCTATAATGGAATGTTTTTGAGTACAAAAATATGTTGCCAAGCCACCTTTTTTTGTGTGCAAGGCCATTATCGTGCACACAAAAAATGTTTTCACGGCAACAAAATGGCAAGATGGTGGGAAAATGTTGAAAAGCATATTTCTGGGCTACCTGCACAAAAACTGATGCCATGGACTTGTTCCTCAGGACCCGATTAGGTAAACACAAGTGCTGGTGTTTAGGAAGAGGCAGTATTTTTGATTTACAATGTTTTTTGTCTCTCGCTAACTGAAGACAAGATGGCTGCAGCGCAAAAACA
The DNA here is from genome assembly GCA_016271365.2 of Neoceratodus forsteri. Classification (NCBI taxonomy): domain Eukaryota; kingdom Metazoa; phylum Chordata; order Ceratodontiformes; family Ceratodontidae; genus Neoceratodus; species Neoceratodus forsteri. The sequence continues at coordinate 521,337,742 of CM028137.1, forward strand.
AAATTCCAGAGCATGACAACAAAAATGTGTTTGCAAACGTTTTCACGGTGCACATATAAATGTTTCCATAGGGTAAAATGGGATATGAAAAACTTGCATCATTTTTGAATGGATTAAGATTTTTTCACCAAATCTTCAAAAGGCACCAGTTTAATCCTGGCCACATATAGACATGCAAATCTGAATCTACTCTGATGCATTCTTCAGTCCTTTAAGCCTGACCGAAAAATGCACAAAAGTTGAGGATTTTTCACTTTTTTGACACTCTACAGTTTCACAACCACATATCTGACTGGAATGAAACTTTCTAGATCCAGAGATCTATGGCTGGATACCATGCCTGCAACATTTCAGGCAAATTGAACAAACGGATGCAAAGTTATCAAAGTGCAAACATTGGGGTTTAACATTAAAGTGGCCCACCAATCCTAACTACAGCAGCACTACTGTGCAGCTATAATATATATATATATACACACACTGTATGAAGCAACTCCTTTTCTGGATTATGGAGCTGCCTCCTTGTCAAAAACTGAGTAAGACTGATTAAATATTGCTTTCATGACAACTTAATGATTTCTATTGAGTCATTGGCAATATCCAGGAACAGCTACAGCTTTTCCAAGTAATATATTGGAATTTAATTTCTTGGATATGCTTTTCTATGAAATTTTTGAGGAAATGCTCTAAAAATGTTATGATCTAGAAACAAACATAAATTTTGACAACAGAAATGGATTTTTTGGCTCACCCAGTCTGCTCAGATGTTCCCTGCGTAATCTATCACTGCAGACCCTAAATGGTCTCTGGAAACACCTCCTCCTCCCTGTTTTCTAATATTTCCCTGTGTCTGTCCCATGCACATTTGAAGCCCCCCACTGCTTTTGCTTCCACCACATCTGCTGGTAGTCTGTTCCAGTTGTCTGCCACCCTTTCAGTGAAGAAATATCTCCTCACATCTCTCTTAAACTCCCCCACCACTCCAGCTTCATCACATGTCACCTGGTCCTGATGCTCCTTCTTATTTGAAAGAGACTTCCATCCTGTACTCTGTTCAGCCTTGTGAAGTACTTGTAGGCCTCTATCATGTCACCTCTCACTCTCCCCCCTCTTCCACAGTGTACATGTTAAGATACTCAATCTCTCCTTGCAGGGCTTCTCATGCAATCCCATCACCATTTAAGTTGCCCCATCTAGACTGCCTCCACCTTGTCTATGTCCTTTCTGGGATGCAGCCTCCAAAACTGTACAACAGTACTACAGGTGGTGTCTCAACAGTGAGCAATATTGTGGCAACACCACCTTCCTCCTCCTGTTGGATATACAGCTCCCTATGCACCCCAGCATCCCACTAGCCCTACCCACTGCTTTGTCACGCTGCTCTACCACCTTGAAGTGGCCCAATAGGATAACCCCAAGGTCCTTTTCTTGTACAGTGACTCTCAGTACCTCACCCCATCCTATACTTAGTGCCTGCATTCCTGTGTTCTAGGTGCATAATCTTTGGCATTGAACCCCAAGTATCATGTTTCAGACCACTCCTCGGGTTTTCCCAGATCACTGCTCATTTTCTCCATCACCTCCTGAGTGTTCATTCTATTGCAGATTTTGGTATGATCAGCAAAATGACATACATTCCCCTCCAGCTTCTCAGGAATGTCACTTATAAATACCTTGAAAAGGGCCGGTCCCAGTATTGAGTCCTGTGGCACCCTGCTGGTAACTCCTACATCATTCAAATGAGTGCTGTTTACCTCCACCCTCTGGCCCCTATCTGTTAACCAGTTTCTAGAATTCACCACTTTGGATCCCACCACCAGGCTGCTAATTTTTGTTTTTTTATAATTTGTTTGCTAGTCACCGTTACAAAAATAGTACACAAGGGCTCAGATATGAGACAGAATATAGTTTATTGTAGTAAAGTTCATCCATACAGCTCAAGTTGTATTGTATGTACATAACTTTGATTAATGGCAAGCAATCAAATTGAATAATAGATTTAGTCCACTTGATGGTGCTACAAATGTCCTTTCCCATGCTGTTCTCGGATGGTTTCTGCAACAGTATGTGGATCAAGTCAGAATAAAGGCTATACATATTTCTGTGCATCTGCATTTATTCAATAGAGGAGAATAGTATAGAAAAGTAAGACAGGATATTGAAGGTGTGTATGACTCAGAGGGTATTATGGCTGAAAATAGAGGAAGAATATGTAACCCCCTCATAAATGGGGGTTCCTTAGAGCCTTCCCGGAGCTTGCCTGAATGCTCCCTGCCTAACTGGGGTTCAGCGCAGTACTGCCAAAATGCTGGGGTTGTGAGTGCTTCTGGAGCCTCCAGTACTGTCTCTTCAAAAGCTGCCTGATCGCAGGCTCCAGCGGGTTAGTATGGGAGGAGGCTAGTGTTTCCCTGTTCGAATCCCGCCTGAGCTGTGGTGGAATCGCTCTCAAGGGGCAGTCGCTATATGCACACGGGAACCCCTTTTGAAGGGTGTAACTGTTTGGGCATAGTTAGACTGAAGGGGGGGTTACAGTTTGTCTAACCTGCTTCTTTTGCAGCTGGGCCTTGTGTGTGTGCTGAGCCCCTCCATTTTGGGACCAGAATGTTCTGCAGGGACCAATAGGGGTAGGGGGGTGCCCCAAATGGAGTAACTGGTGACCAACCAGAATGGGAGCTCTATAGGGAGCTGAAGGACCAATGGAGATACAGCTGGTAATTGTGGGAAGTGAAGGCTAGACCATGTCGCCTTTTCTCGCACCACTAAAAGAGGGACTAAGTGACTGGCACCTGTAGCCAGCCAATGGGATCGGGTGGCGCCTGAGCAAAGAGGATGGCCCCATGCTGTCAAGGGGCAGAGACGCTGTGGCTGTGAACTAGGAAGGAGCTCTGGGCTCCTGCGCCATTGAGTTTTCACGCAGGAAGCGCGTGAGAGGCCTGATTTGGCCATTTTTGAATAGTCTGCGAGCAGCGGACTGAATCCGAGAGGTAGCAGTCAGAGGAGGCTGTGTAAAAGCACAGCTATCTACCAGGCTCACCCTGTAGAGGACTGGAGAATCTGCTGAATTGCACTCGGTCTGTCAGGAAAGCGAAGCTGCCGTGAGACTCCAGAGTAATGGTGCATTCAGTCGGGACATAGGAGCAGCTGCCTGGTATGGTACCCCTCTGTCGTTTTCCATATAAGTGTGTGGAATAGTATTTGGAGTGCAGGCTCAGCCCTGTGGGTGGTGTGAGAGCGGTTTTCATCTGGAGTTGTGAGTACTAAAGCAGGGTAGCTCCCTGTCACAGGTTTCTGTTAAAGTCAAGATCTTCGGGTTGCTTTTTTCTGACTGCACTGACTGAGTCTTCTGGGCTCCATCTAATCTTCATAGGAATTAAACGCTGGTTGTGTCAGGGCCCCAACCAGCTGCATCGAGGAACTAGCCTTTAGGGCTTGGGTACCCATAGACAGCAACTTATAGGTTAGGCCTGTGCACAGAGCCCTAGGTAGATACTCATAGATTGTAGTGGTAAGCCAATCATCCTGATTCCCCCTGGTCCTTGTTATTTCCTCTTAAATAAATCAGATTGCTTGTCTTACAAAAGTACACTGGCTAGTTTGTGTATTAATAGTGACTTACTGCACAGTGAATGTTGTGTAACCGAACCTTACTTTTCAGGGGGTCCCCGGAGAGAGCTGAGTGGTTGGAGCGGGGGGGGTAAGAGTCTATGTGAGAACACTGCAACTAAACTTTGTGGGCTACTAGTGGGAAGAAGGGGGGGTTGCAGCAACCCAGAGGGCTGTGACCAAGTCAATCTTGACTGTACTAACACCGACCTCTTTGTGGAGGCACCCGCCAACAGATCTGGGCCCCTCACCCTGTTACAGTTGGGGCAGGCAGGGGTAGTAACCCTTAGGATAGCGCCCCGGGGGGGGGTTTACAAATTGAAGGCACCACTGGGATTAGCTTCCCCTAGTGGCCGAGTGGGCGAAGTGCATCACTATGGATAATTTAAAGGAAAAACTGGAAGAGGATGCCATGGCTAAGATTAAGCTGGACCCTATTAAAATGATGGTACATAAATTGATGGGGTGGGGTGAAGCCGTAGAGCTAGACTCTCAGAGAATTGTGTTACTATTAGATGTACCTCTGGGGACCACGACCGCTGACATTATTTCTGCCGTGGAGCGTGTCAAATGTTTGGGCAAGGTAGAGGTGAAGGGGCGTATGGCTGACCTGCTCGATTAGACTTTGCAGGTGTTACTCTTGTGTAGCATAGCCATTGACCCTGTGAGGGTACCCCCAGTGATTTACCCAGAAGGTGCCCAACTGGGGTGGAAGGTCATTCACGTCCGAAGTGGGTCGATCATCCCCGGGGGTGTCTTCCCAGACTAATAGTTTCAAAGATAAGCTACTTAAATTGTTAGCTGTGGAAGGGAGGGAGGACTACCCACGAGTTAATGCAGGCTTTGGACCTTTCCAGTAAACCCACCCCTAAGGCTTCCCCTGGTACTTCTCTAGAGCCCTCCAAGAGTACTATCTTGGTTCCACCTCCCCTAGTGGTTCCCTCTATACAGCTGGATTCTTACCGTAGGCTAAAACTTTTCTCTGGCACAGTGCCCGTGCCTTCAGGGGAGGATGATTTGGAGGCGTGGATGGACTACGCCACCTTCCCCCCCCCAGTCCAGGAGTGGCAATGCTCTGAAGGGGAGAAATGAAAGAGACTGATGGAGAGCCTGCGGGGTCCCGCTTTAGAAGCCATTCAGTTTTTGCAGGCCACTAGCCCAGAGACCACTGCCACAGAGTATCTTTCTGCTCTACAGGGAGTGTTTGGGAGCACAGAAACTGGGGAAGACTTATTGTGGAAATTCAAGTCTGCTAAGCAGTGGAGAAATGAGAAGCTTTCTGCTTTTGTCACTAGGGTGGAAAGGGCTTTACAGAAGGCCTACTGAAAAGGGAGGATCACTGCCCCAGCCTTGAACCAAGTCAGGCTGGAACATGTTCTAAAATCTGCCAGATTTTCCAGTGTGATACTGTTAAAACTTAAGTTGCACAATCGGCGAGCTGCCCCGCCTGAATACTGTCAATTGATGAGGGAGATTAGAGAAGTGGAGACTGATGAAGAGGGGTGAGAACCCTATGTGGGGGCTGTGAATTTGAGTCAAACCCCTGAGTCTAGTGAACCATATGAGACCCACCCTTCAGGAGGGCCTTATGTATCACCAGAGTTACAGGGAGGGGTGGGGGTGTGTGCCATTTCCTCTGATCCCCAAGTAGAAAGTGAACTAAGGACCGAGGTCAGGAATTTACAAGAACTGGTGAGGGACTTGAAGTGATCCACTACCCACCCTGTTAGGTCTGGGGAACCCGAGTTATCTAGAAACCCATGCCCTGGCCCAGGGGAATCCCCCCATCCCCCAGAGGGCACCCAGCAAATGAAGTATCCCCCTCCAAATAGAGACCCCCGGGACCCCAAGTTCTGTTACCATTGTGGGAAGGATGGACACTTTCAGACTGAGTGCCAGTTGCCGGAGAATTTAAGGAAGGTCAACAGCAGACTGATCACTTGGCATCGTAGGGCCCATGTTCGACCCCCCAGGAAGGGTTTTGTGACCTGGGCCAATGCCCAAGCAACTGTTACTGCTGTGTCCCCGGACTGGTCTGATGTGGTCGGGCCCTCGATGGAGGCTCCGGTGCAGGTAAATGAGATTCCCACCCGAGCTGTATTGGATAGTGGCTCTCAGGTGACTATTATGTTTCAGGACTGGTATCAGACACATCTACCTGAGGTGCCCCAACAACCCTTGGATGGTCTACATGTATGGGGGCTGAGTGACAAGACTTATCCGTATTTGGGGTATATCCAGATCTGGTTGTCATTTCCTACTTCTGTGGCTGGAGTGGACGAGCAGGTGGAAACTTTGGCCTTAGTCTGCCCCCCCACTGGACTGTATGATGGGGTACCCTTGTTGATTGGGACCAGTGCTCACATGTTTTGCCAATTAGCACAGTTGTGTTCTGAAAAGCAGGTGTCCAGGACTGGATACCCATTTTGATCCAAAAGGCCTACAAGACTCAGAGAAAAGCTAGTCAGGAGGAGCCTGAGGGCCCGTGGGTGTCATCTGGAGGAAGGATCCAGAGCTGTTGCTATTAGCTCCAAATGCCCAGTGTGTCTTGCAAGGGGAGGTTTGGCTTAAAAAAGATGTCAAAAATAAACTATTGATGCTGGATGCACCTGGGGAAGGGAAGTTGCCTGGAGGACTGCTGGTTAAACCTAGTATTTTGCCTGCTAGAGCCCATGCTTATGCCAGGAGGGTAATGGTGCAAGTTCATTATGTGTCTGACAAAGAGATTCGAGTAAATAGGGGCTGCACCTTGGCTAGTGTGCATTGTGCGGATACTGCAGTGCTCCCTCATAGTAAGGGTTTGGGGAAGGATGACAGAGTCACGCCAGACTTGTTTGATTTCGGTGACTCCCCATTGCCTGCTGAATGGAAAGTAAAAGTCAGTGAGAAGCTGGCCCAAAGAGACCAGTTTTTTTCCCTGAAGGAATGGGATGTGGATTGTGTACGGGGGGGGCCGAGCACCACATTCGACTGCATGATGAAAGGCCTTTTCAAGAAAGGTCGCGGCGCTTTGCCCCTGCTGATATAGAAGATGTGAGATGGCACCTGCAAGAGATGCTTGCTGCTGGTGTGATACAAGAATCCAGGAACCTGTATGCTTCCCCCATTGTCGTAGTGAGGAAAAAGAATGGGGCTGTTCGGATGTGTGTGGACTACCGTACCCTGAACCGGCGGACCATCCCTGACCAGTATACCATGCCATGCATACAGGATGCCTTGGATTGTCTGAACGGCAGTAAGTGGTTCTCTGTGTTAGATCTCCGCAGTGGGTACTATCAGATCCTAATGGCTCCTGAGGACTGAGAGAAGACTGTGTTCATTTGCTCCCTTGGTTTCTATGAGTTTATCTGGATGCCTCAAGGGATTTCAGGTGCCCCGGCTACTTTTCAGCGCCTGATGGAACGTGCTGTGTGGGATATAAACTTGCTCGAGTGCTTGGTTTACTTGGATGATGTCATAGTGTTTAGCAGCTCGTTGGAAGAACATGAACGTCAATTGTTCAAGGTCTTGGATCGATTGGAGGATTTCGGTCTTAAGTTATCTATAGACAAGTGCCAATTCTTTCAAACTTCTGTGAAGTATGTGGGCCACATAATATCCACTGAAGGCATAGAGACTGACTCCAGCAAGGTAGAGGCTTTGACTACTTGGCCTCAGCCAAAGAATTTGAAAGAACTGTAACAGTTCCTGGGGTTTTGTGGATATTATAGGTGGTTTATCAAAGACTATTCTTGAGTGATCCGCCACCTCCTCAATCTTACTCAGGGGGTACCCTCCCACCCACAAAAAGTATAAAAAAGTTGTGCTCTCTGAGACGGAGAGAAAGTATTTTCATCCAAATGATGTGTTTGGAAACCGCTGGACTACTGAGTATGAGGAAGCTTTCTATGACATCATATATCAACTTACCCATGCCCCCGTGCTGGCCTATGCTGACCCGGCCAAGCCGTACGTCCTCCACACTGATGCCAGCCTACAGGGATTGGGGTCTGTCTTATATCAGGAGCACCCAAATGGGCTAAGACCTGTAGCTTTCACCAGCAGAAGTTTGACTCCCTCAGAAAAAAAATATCCAGTGCATAAATTAGAGTTCCTGGCCCTGAAGTGGGGCCATTGTTGATCAATTCCATGACTACTTGTTTGGTGCCAAGATATTGGTAAAGACTGATAACAATCTCCTGACATATGTGCAGACCTCAGCCAAGCTGGATGCCACTGGCCATAGGTGGCTGTCTGCCTTGGCCACCTATGACTATGCTGTTGAGTACAGAGCGGGCCTAAACCATATATATGCGGATGCTCTCTCCTGGAGGCCTGTGCCCCGGACCGACTGGGTTAGGTTGCCAGAACCTGACATAAGAGCCCTTTGCCAAAAATTTGACAAGGAAGAACCAGTGTCTCCTGATACTGTGGACTGCATGGTGGATTGCTTGGGGCCATCCAAGAACTGCATACCTGCTGCTTATTGTCATTTTTCTGCATTAGACACTAGTGCACTGCCCCAATTCGACAATGATAGTCTCCAATTGACTCAGTCCTGGGACCCCATGATAAAAACTGCTTTGGATGCTCTGCAAGCCGGGAGAGACGTGTCCCAGCTGCAGTCCGCTGAACTGAGAGCTGCCGTGTTATACAAAGAAGGCCCAAAATTGAAATTGAACAATAGACTGTTATATAGGGAGACTGTGAACAAAGAGGGGCGAATAGACAAACAACAATTGGTGTTGCCCACCGCTTTTAGAGAACTGGTGTTGCGGTCCCTGCATGACCACATGGGGCATCTTGGCATAGACCGAACTCTTGACCTGGTACGGACTCAATTCTACTGGCCAAAAATGAGTGCAGATGTAGATCAGTATGTCAAGACCTGTGGTCGCTGTTTGCAAAGAAAAGTCCTACCTCAGAGAGCAGCCACCATGGTCAATATCACTACCAGCACCCCTATGGAGTTGGTCTGCATTGATTTCCTAAGCTTAGAACCTGATCTGAAAAACATCAGCAACATATTGGTGGTCATTGATCATTTTACCCGGTATGCACAGGATTTTCCTACAAAAGATCAGAAAGCAACCACGGTGGCTAAGGTGCTTGTTGAGAACTTCTTTGTCCATTATGGGGCCCTCAGAGAATCCATTCCAATCAGGGAGGGACTTTGAGAGCTGCCTGGTTAAAGAAATGCTATCCTTGTGGGGAGTGCGAAAGTCAAGAACCACCCCATATCATCCCCAGGGGGATCCCCAACCTGAAAGGTTTAACCGCGCATTGCTTGATATGTTGGGCACACTGCAACATAAAGACAAGTCTAGATGGAGCCAGCAGATTAGCACCTTGGTACATGCTTATAACTGCACCAAAAGTGATGCCACTGGATTTTCCCTGTACAGTCTGATGTTTGGGAGAGAGACTAGACTGCCGGTGGATGTGTGTTTTGGGGTTTCCCCAGATGGGGTACAAGCAGCAAATCATCTACAGTATGTGCAGAAGCTGAAGGCCCAATTAAACCATGCCTACCAACTAGCCCAGACCATGGCTGCTAAACGAAACCTGGCCAATAAGAAAAGGTATGATAAGAAAGTGAAGGCAATGGAACTGAGAGAAGGGGATAGAATGCTATTGAGGAATTTGAGACTGCATGGCAAGCATAAGATTGCTGACAGATGGCATCACCTCCCTCATATTGTTGTGGGAAAACTGGCAAATTTACCCATATATAAAGTACGGCCTGAAAACAACTCAAAAGATGTGAAAACTATACACAGAAATCATCTGCTGCCAATCCGGCAAATCTTGATAGAAGCCAAACCTCCAAATGCCTCTGCCCCCCAGGCCTATGACTAGAGCTGCTGCCAAGAAAAAAAACAGACCACTTGGTTCTTCAGCAAGCAAACTAAGAGAGCCTTCTCCAATCCCCTTGGATAAAGATGATTGTCAGTCTGTATCTGAAGACGGTGAGAATAATATTGAGTACTACCCCTCTTATGAACTGAGCCAGCTATTTCGGAGCAATCCCCTAACTAACTTGGGAGATGAAGTTGGGCTTTCTGGACTGTCTGAGCCCCCAGCTTTGTCTCTGGAGCCAATGCTCCCAGAGGATGAAGTGAGTGACCCCCAAGCTGAGGGGGTGGGGTCCTTGAGCCTGGCTGAACTGTCTGGCCTGGCTGAACTATCTGACTTTTCTGAAGAAGGAAGTGATGGGGAGCAAGCCAGCGATATGTCAGAATCTGAAGAATATTTTGAGTGTCCTGATGGTTCCTTGCCAGTACCCGAACTGTCCCCAGCTGAGCCAATTAGTGTGGGTCCTGATATAGAGGGTCCTGTCCCCGAAAGTACTATGAGCCCGGGGTCCCATGCTCCTGTAGAGGTTCCCTCTACTAATCTAGATGAGGTGACAATGGAGCCAGGACCTGTAGCAGCTTCTACTGAGACCCCTAGATGCACTGGCCAAGAAGTACGGCCTGTGATAAGGTTGAGTTATGAGTCCCTGGGTCAGTCTGTGGACCTGCCGTTAAATGTAGTCCACAAAGGAGTGTATGTGTCCCTGAGCTCCTTGCCCAAACTAGCTTTGGGAAATGACTCCAGACTGTTAGTATTGCTCTCTGAGTATGGTACCCCTGTCCCAGTTAGCCAGCAAGCAACTGATAGAGAAGGGCCCCCTCTTTCCAGGTGTCATGGGCAGGAAATAATGACCTGGTCCTGATTTAAAAAGAAAAAGGTTGACTGTATGTGTAATATTGCCTAACCAATAGTAAACTGTAAATACAGTGCCAATGTATGTCACAAAAGGTTTAATGTGCTGTCAATTTAAACTGTTTTGCCTTAAAGTGGTTTAAGGGTAACTACTTGGCATGGACACCAAGTTCTCTCCAGGTCAGGAAGGGTGCAACCCCCTCATAAATGGGTGTTCCTTAGAGCCTTCCCAGAGCTTGCCTGAATGCTCCCTGCCTAACTGGTGTTTGGCACAATGCCGCCAAAATGCGGGGGTTGTGAGTGCTTCTGGAGCCTCCAGTACTGTCTCTTTAAGAGCTGCCTGATCGCAGGCTCCAGTGGGGTAGTATGAGAGGGGGCTGGTGTTTCCCTGTTCAAATCCCGCCTGAGCTGCAGTGGAATCTCTCCCGAGGGGCAGTCGCTATATGCGCAGGGGAGCCCCTTTTGAAGGGTGTAACTGTTTGGGCATAGTTAGTTAGACTGAAGGGGGGGGTTTACAGTTTGTCTAACCTGCTTCTTTTGCAGCTGGGACTTATGTGTGCTGAGCCCCTTCATTTTGGGACCAGGATGTTCTGCAGGGACCAGTAGGGTAGGGGGTGCCCCAAATGGAGTAACTGGTGACCAACCAGAATGGGAGCTCTCTAGGGAGTCGAAGGACCAATGGAGATACAGCTGGTAATTGTGGAAAGTGACGACTAGACCATGGCGCCTTTTCTTGCACCACTAAAAGCAGGACTAAGTGACTGGCACCTGTAGCCAGCCAATGGGATTGGGTGGCACCAGAGCAAAGAGGATGGCCTCATGCTGTCAAGGGGCAGAGACGCTGTGGCTGTGAACTAGGAAGGAGCTCTGGGCTCCTGCACCATTGAGTTTTCATGCGGGAAGCACGTGAGAGGCCCGATTTGGCCATTTTTGAATAGCCTGTGAGCAGCGGACTGAATCCAAGAGGCAGCGGTCAGAGGAGACATGTAAAAGCACAGCTACCTACCAGGCTGACCCTGTAGAGGACTGGAGAATCTGCTGAATCGCGCTCGGTCTGTCAGGAAAGTGAAGCTGCCGTGAGACTCACTAGTAATGGTGCGTTCGGTCGGGCCATAGGAGCAGCTGCCTGGTATGGTACCCCTCTGTCTTTTTCCATATAAGTGGGTGGAGAAGTATTTGGAGTGCAGGCTCAGCCCTGTGGGTGGCGTGAGAGCAGTTTTCACCTGGAGTTGTGAGTACTAAAGCAGGGTAGCTCCCTGTCACAAGTTTCTGTTAAAGTCAAGATCTTCAGGTTGCTTTTTTCTGACTGCACTGACTGAGTCTTCTGGGCTCCATCTAATCTTCATAGGAATTAAATGCTCATTGTGTCAGGACCCCAACCAGCTGCATCGAGGAACTAGCCTTTAGGGCTTGGGTACCCATAGACAGCAACTTATAGGTTAGGCCTGTGCACAGAGCCCTAGGTAGATACTCAGATTGTAGTGGTAAGCCAATCATCCTGATTCCCCCTGGTCCTTGTTATTTCCCCTTGAATAAATTAGATTGCTTGTTTTGCAAAAGTACACTGGCTAGTTTGTGTATTAATAGTGACTTACTGCACAGTGAATGTTGTGTAACCGTACCTTACTTTTCAGGGGGTCCCCAGAGTGAGCTGAGTGGTTGGAGCGGGTCGGGTAAGAGTCTATGTGAGAACACTGCAACTAAACTTTGTAGGCCACTAGTGGGAAGAAGGGGGGGATTGCAGCAACCCAGAGGGCTGTGACCAAGTCAATCTTGACTGTACTAACACCGACCTCTTTGTGGAGGCACCTGCCAACAGATCTGGGCCCCTTACCCTGTTACAGTTGGGGCAGGCTGGGGTAGTAACCCTTAGGATAGTGCCCTGGGGGGTTACAAATATAAGGAGAAAAAAGTGCAGGAGGGGATGACTCAACCTTATGGGACAAAGTCCAAATATTTGTCTAGTTGGAACAATACCCATTTAAGCCATTTGGTTTCAAGTGATGGTAGTCAGTCCATAATACGAAATGTCATTCTCTCCAGGGTATAGAGTTCCAACATGATTTCCCTCCAGTTGATATGAGAGGGAACTCGTTCTGTGTGCCACATCCTTATAATGGCTTTTTTGGCCACTAAGATTAGTAGTGGGACTAACTTTAGAGAATTTTTGCTCAGTGAGCTGCCTTGCAGTGGTATAGCGACTAGTATTAAGAAAGGGGTAACTGTGCCCAGTCAGTCAAAAATGTCTTCAGTCTCTTGTATGGCTGTTTGACAGTACGATTGATGGTGCGGGCAAGCCCATAGGATGTATATTTGGTCGGACTGCAGTTGTCCACATTTCTGCCAGCACTTTCCTGCACTTGGGTATTAATATTGCCACTCCTCTCCGGCAGCTGCTGCTCAGTTTCTTTATTGGCCTACTGTGTGGCACAGTATAAAAGGCCTTGCTGAAGTACAGATTGGCCATGTCCACTACTTTTCCCTGATCTAGTTTCCTGGTCACCCAGTCAAAGTAGTCCATCAGGTTCATTTGGAATCTGGATTCATTTGGAGTTGAAAACATTGATTTTGGCTGCTGTGTGTGTGTAGCTAGTTTCCTAACCCTCAAATACCCGCTTAGCTAGTGTGGTGCTGATTGCTGTGTGGAAAACTAAAATAACTCAAAAACCTACAAAACAAAAATCACAGGGGAGTGTGTAGCTCTGTTACCAGGAGACTGCACAGGGGGTGGTTGAGAACTGTAGTCCACAGAGTTTCAGAGGGGACTACAGATCGAGAAACTGACAGCGGGTTGCAATTAATTCTTAGCAACAAACTCTGCAGAGCATTATTTTAAACCCTGTAGGCTTGTTTTAGTTTATTTATTATTTTATTTGTATTTTTTTGCTCAGTTGATAGCGTGACCCAATTGAAGCCACTTCCGGGTCCCCTGCCATATACATTCAGCCCCTAGCAAGCACAGCTGAGTTGAAAACATTGATTTTGGCTGCTGTGTGTGTGTGTGTGTGTGTGTGTGTGTGTGTGTGTGTGTGTGTGTGTAGCTAGCTTTCTAACCCCAAACTACTCACTTAGCTAGTGTGGTTGCTGGCTGCTGTTGTGAAAAACTAAAATAAATCAAAAACCTACAAAAAAAATCACGGGGCATTATGCAACTCCATTACTAGGAGACTGCACAGGGGGTGGTTAAAAACTGTAGTCCATGGCATTTCAGAGGGGACTACAGGTCAGGAAACTAACAGTGGGTTGCAATTAATCTTTAGAAACAAACTCCACAGAGAATTATTTTAAAGCCATGTGGGCTTGTTTTAATGTATTTATTATTTTATTTACATTTTTTTGCTTAGTTGGTAGTGCAACCTGATTGAAGCCACTTCTGGATCTCCCCTACCATATAAACTCGGCCCCTAGCAGTGGGGCGAAGAGCAAGCAACAGGGTGAGGGTGTGGAGGCAATGCATGCAGAGGCAAGTGCACATCTGCATGTGTCTGCCTGTGTCAGACAGGACAGATGGGACAGCAGAGCCAGGAATCTTGAAGGGCTTTGGCAGAACGGGTTAGTGAATTATCCCTATACTTTATGGTCACAGTGGCAGTCATTATACTATTCAAACCTACCAAACAACAGGTGCTGCAGTGATAGGGGTGGTTCTAGGCTATGCAGCAGTTATAAAAGAGTTGTGCTTTACAAAAAAAAATTGCTTAATTATCTCCCATACTAGAATACTCATATTAAAGCATCTTGGTCCATAGACTTTTATACGCTTGCAAATTTCCCTACTAGAGCAAAAAATAAATAAAACAATTGGGCTACTGTTGTGTGTGTGTGTATCTTTATTTTTATTTATTTTATTTATTTCATTTGCAGATTAACACCTTTAAGCCAACAGACTCTTTTACAAAGGTTCCATGTCAGGTAGAACAAACAGACAGAACAAATTACAAGGTTACATTTCATTAGGGGAAGAGACAAGAATACAGTGGTAGTTTGATGGGCATTGCAGGATGACAGTATGCTGACAGGCAGCCCATGCAGGCAAGTAGTCTATTACATTTCCTAAGTTGTACAGGTACTAGAAGTGCATTTGGCATGCAGTTCAACTTATATTAAGTCTTGAAAAAGGCCTCAAGGAGTCAAGCCCGAAGTTAGGGAGGAGTACCTGAGGGGGCTTTGTCATATGTTGGAAAAGGTGTGAGGGGTGGAACAGGAAAGGGGGACAGCCACCCAAAGGCTTTGTCAGGGAGGTGCAGGAGCATGGGAGAAGTGTGTGGGGGGTGGGAAGGGGGAATGTATCATGGCTGCCTGCAACTAGTGGTTACAGCCACACAGGTTATTTTCTGCCCAAATGGTTAGTAGGTCTCTTTTAAAAGGGCCAATTTTTGTGTGCTCCAATGTGGTAGGAGGGAGTTTGTTAAACCATGTTGGGCCACGGTAGGAAAGTGACCACTGAGCAAAGCACGTTCTTTTAAATGGGACATGGAGCACTCCCTTAGCCGTTCCTCTAGTGACCTTTGAGGAGGGGTGTCACTGGAAAAGTGTGGCAGTGCAGTCGGGCATGAGACCTAGTAGGGCTTTTTTCCCCATAATGCACGCCTGATACTTTGTCCTGAGGTGGAGCTGGAGCCACCCTGTAGAGGAGTAAGGGGTGCAAGTATGGGTATGCTGGTTGGCACCAAGGACCAGGCGACAGGCCCTGTTGGCTAGTAGTTTAACTCTGTTTAAGGCATAGTCGGTGGCAGCACCATAAATGACTAGTGCATAGTCGATGATAGATAGGATAGAGCTTTGAGTAACTAGTTTAAGAGCCTTGTGTGTCATGGCTTGCCTATGCCTGTATAGGATGCCTAGCTTAATATTGCCAGTTTTGACTACGTGGTCAATATGGTGCACAAAGGAGAGTGTATCATCAATATGTACTCCTAGGTATTTGAAGGTGTAGACTTGCTTGATGCTATCCCCTTTTTGGCTATAGATAGTCAATGGTTCAACATTCCTTTTGGAATGTGGCATTGTTAGGTGTATAGTTTTAGTTTTCTTATAGTTCAGTAGGAGATGGTTTTGGGAGACCCATGCCTCTAGCATGGTAAAGCTACTCTGTAGGTTTTTAGAGATTTCACAAGCATTGCTGCCTGGGACTGAGATCACTGCATCAAGTGCATACAGCAGCATTTTAGCAGGACAGGCTTTGGGAAGGGAATTTATGAAGAGACTGAAGAGAAGTGGCCCTAGGATCGAGCCCTGTGGGACCCCTAGTGTTACCTTTCTGGAATCAGAGGTAACACCCCCTATCCTAGCACTCTGCATCTTGTGTGATAGGTAGCTGTTGAACCAGGTGATGGTATCTACTGACAGTCCTAGGGCCCATAGGTGTCTTAGCAGGATTTGATGGTTAACAGTGTCGAAGGCTTTTATGAGGTCGATAAATATGGACCCCTCCGTTTTTCCTGAATCATTGGCTTAATATGCATGGGAGGTGAAGTCGATAAGGGAGGTAATGGTGCTGTGCTTTTGCCAAAAACCATGTTGCTGAGGGCAAAGCAGATTGTACTTGTTTAGATAGTCAGTGAGCTGATCAGAGATGACCCTTTCCAATGCTTTTGAGAGAGGTGGTAGTATCGAGATAGGGCGATAGTTCCCCATATCAGTTCTGTCACCACTCTTAAACACAGGGGTGACCAGGGCATTCTTCCACCTGTCTGGGAAGATTCCAGTTTGCAAGGAGATGTTGAATAGTTTGGTTACTGGGGCGGGCAAGTTCTTCCAGGGTGAGCGCGAGCAGTTTCATGTTTAGTGAGTCACTGCCAATCCTGGTTTGTTTAGCATCTGTTTGTAAACCCCAGGTATAGAGATTGCAGTAGCCACTAAGGCTGATAAAATTACCTTAAAACAAGCACATCCTCCTAGTACAGTAAAATATTTCTGGGCTTGCAGCTGCCACCAAGGTGAAAAACCTGGGAGTCTTTCGAGACGAGGGCCTAACAAGGGAGGCTCAAGTGTCAGAGGCAGTTCAGAATGGATTTTTTCCATTGGCAGAATATCAACCAGATAAAGTCCCTTATCTCTCCTGGTAACCTAGACACATTGGTTCATGCGTTTGTGACCTTGAAGCTTGATTATCGCCATGTCTTCTATCTTGGGGTCAGTGGAACTACATCATGGTGCCTGCAGTTACTGCAAAATACAGCAGCTTGGTTACTAACTGGCCATCCAAGATCATGCCATATTTCCTGGGTGTTGAGTGATCTGCACTGGTTGATGGTTAAGTGGCTTATATATCTTAAACTGTGGCTTTTAACATATAAGGCCCTACATGGACTGGGCCTGGGCTACATGGCTGAGTTTCTGTATCCTCATTTACCCATTCACCCACTTGCCCACTCTGCTCCACCGAGGAGGGCCTCTGGTGGCCCCAAAGTTAAGGCTGAAGACATCAGTGGAGCAGGCATTTGAGGTTGTGGGCCCGGTCCTCTGGAACTCCCTGCCCAGAGCTAATGTATTTATTCCAGCAGGCATTTGGATGAATTTGTAATATCTCGAACCCCTTTTTTTTAGTAACATCTTTTGATTGACTTGTTTGTTTGTTTATTATGTTTTCTTTTAGAGTGTTATGGAGCTTTACATGTTGAATATAATTATTTTTGCGCTATGTTATTGTAAAGGCACCCTGAGCCTCTGGGGAAGGGCACCACAAATAAATAAAGACTACTACTACTACAACTACATCATTCTCAGAGGCATTCTGGGAAAATTCCAGTAGCTATCCCCAGGGGCCATAAACAGGCAGCAAAAAGTGAAAAAAACAAAAACCTTGTAACAGGCACATGAAACAACACCAGGGACCTTCAGAAAAAACAAAAACAATGCACAACTTGTGTTTTTATATTTTTTTCATGTATTTGTCCTTTAAACCTCACCAGTCCTCCCTTCCTATGATTAAGCACTAGAGGGTGCGGCACATGTCAGGAGTGTATGTTTTGGAGAGAAGAGGAGGAGGTGATCTGTACCTAGTAGAGACTGTGGCTTCTGGGTGTTGTTTTGCACAAATAATAAAATATAACACCTTTGCATCAGTCTAGGATTCCAGGAGTCGTGTATATACTGTCTGTAATACTGCTTGCTTACTTGATAACAAGAGGACTGTGAGTAGCCAGTGCTGGCCAACTAAGTTACTTCCTGCTTTTACTTGTAACTACTGGGCCCAGCTCCCAGTCCACAGTCAACTTACAAGTCTAATGGGTGACGATGACTGCCAGACAATATACTCACCTAAGCCACGCAAATGACCCCTACCAGATACCTCTTCCTGGAGGTTTATAACTGTATGCAGTTCTAAATACTGTAAGGTATCCTACGTGCAAAATTTGATACAATTCTATATTTGCTGTAAAGCATTGATAACATTCATATTTAAATACAGGATAACAAATTTCTAGTTCCAGTGTGACTCGCTTTCAAGTCTAATGAGCTTGAAATCGTTTAGTAAAGTTTAATAAAGCATATTTAAATGATGCCTCTCCGTTAAAAGTCAATTGGTAAATACTCCTTGAAATTAAGTTAAAGTACTGTCCTTACTTGAATTTGCTAGATGTTTAGATGAACAAATGACTATAGGTGCTGATGATGCAGGAGTCAAATGATGTCCTTGCTTCAGATGTACTGGATGTGTTGGCCGGTTGCTGATCTTCTTTGTGTAAATGTTGCTAATGACATGCAGATACCTCTATGCAGCAGGCAATAGCTAACCATTCACTAGTTTTGCTCACTGCCCCACTGTCTTTATGCTGGGATACTGGTGACCCTTTGTTATGATGGCTTTATGAGAGGTTAGTCATCACTAGGCCCTACCCTACATTCATGCCTCTATAGGCAGACTGATCCTCCCCTCTGGTCCAAAGCTTTATGCTGTCCAGTAACATTATTCAGTTCTCATGCTTCACAGCAGGTACAAATGTTTTAATTGATGGTACATGTATGCATGGTGAATAAACACAGGGGAAAAGTTAATCCCAATGTGTGGTTGAAGGTTTCGGCTTAAGACAACAAGAAGTGGTTCCTGGACAATTTATCAATGGTTGTACAGTCATGTTCGCCCATTAAGCAGTGTCTGATAAAGTGCAGTGGTTAAACTTGAATGAAACCGAACTGACCATTTGGAGTTTTTAGCACAGGAGACAAAAATGTGTTGTTTCACTGGATGAATTTACTGGCAGGCGTACAGGTCCAAGTATCAACTGTGCAGGCAAGTAAACTACTTTGAACTTGTCTTGACCCACTTCCTGTAATGCAAGGTGCTCCACAGAATGACTGCTTAACTGTGGCAACACTACCTTCCTTGCCCTGGGATTCAAGGGCAGCTATGATGGCAGAGTTGCTGATATGAGTCTAAAAGGATTTCCCTGCAAAGAAAATCTGCAGGAGTACTTGAAGTAATATGCAGCATAGATTTTGGTAACTTCATTGGTGGCAGTGGAGTCACTATCTTAAAGGGGAAGCCCCCTGAACCTATTTTCTGTATATCTGTGTAGTTTGTAGGCATGAACAATGTTTCCCTCTCTTGCATTCCCCTAATTTTATCCTAATTATAGTAGTGCAGTAGTGTCACTATAGTTTGGGTTGAGTAGGGTGTTTAATGTAAAAACCCTAACTGTGCACTTTAATAGCTTTGTCGCCTTTCAATGAATTTACATGAAACATTATATGCATGGTTTCAGGGGCAAGGTCTCTTGAAATGGCAAGTTTTGTTCCAGTTGGATGTGCAGATCAGGCAATCTGGATAGTGACAAAAAGTGAAATAAATTGCATTTTCTGCTGTTTATTTGTCATTGCCTAGCTCCTAGGTGGTTTGGAATGTTACTCTACATTTTCAGTGTAGGAAGGGCTTGGGCAAGAGAGGTGTCTTTCATTGGTTTGGTGAAAAAATATTAATCCATTACAGAGTTATAAGGATTTGAAATTTCAGTTCTGAGCATGCTCAGTACGGTCTTTAGAATTGCTGTTTCAATCAAAAAAAAAAAAAGAATTTGGCCCATATGAAAAAAATATTGTGTTTCATATGGAGGGTGATCTTTTTTCATGAGAAAAAGTTATTTTCTCATAGGGTCGCCATCTTGTTTCTGTTTTAAAAAAAAATAATTTCAAAACCCATAAAAATGATATAATAAAACATCTATCTTGCTAATAGGGACCCCATTAGGTGGATTCTGCAGTAACGTTTTGATAAAGTTACCCAGAAATGTATTTTTACCACATTTTTTAATATTTTTTTTGTAAGATGATTTTCTTTTTCATAAGGCAATATGAAACAAGAATCAGCCATACAAAACAAGATTGCCTTCACATGAAAAAAGAAGTTGGACTAAGATTTTTTCTCATTCTTTTTTCATATGAAGGCATATTTTTGTGAGTACAACACAATCTCACAAAAAAAGGTACCTTCATATGAAAAAAGAATTTGGACTTGGTTTTTCTTCAAATTCTTTTTTCATATGAAGGATATTTTTTTCTTCATGAGGTTGTGTCATGTTCACAAAAAAGGAATCCTTCATATCAAAAAAGAATTTAGACTTTGTTTTTTTACACATTTCAACTTTAACAAGCCATAACTCCATCAATACTTGCAGTTTAGTGACAACCTATATACCAAAAGAAAGTTCTTAATGAGTACTACAAGACTAACACATAATAACTCCCCAAACATGTAGGGGCTATATAACAAAAACATAAAAATAAAAACAATCAGAATTCCCTTGGATAACATTGCAAGTTTAACAAGCCATTCATTCATCAATAATTGGAGTTAAGATGCAATGTATATATTGAATAAAAGGTGTGAATGAGTACTACGACAGTAACACATAATCACCCACTAAACATTCATGGGGTACACAGTGCACCCCAAATTTACTTCCAGTCTTCAGCATGGTGCCAAATCCACAATGAAATTCTGATCATCATCAAAAATGCACCAAATGTATACTGATCTTCCACTAAAACCATTCCAAATTTCAGAGCAAATGGACACATATTTACTGACTTGTGGGTAAAAAAAGCCAAGAAACTCACTTTTGTCAATATACAAGGAACCACTGGGAGTTGAGAGGCATGCAATAAATTTTTCCCTTTGAAGTGAGTCCCATAAAAAGACCATTACAATTAAGTACATAAATTGCTTCCTTGGAGACATGTAAGCACAGTGCCCTCTGGGCCATTCACTTCCAGAGCCAGGTGGATGTGTGCATCTATGGAGGTATGGAAGTACTGGGTTCTGTGGGCCCTGCACTTCCCTACACAAGTGGATGTGTTCATGCAGGTCCCAAAGGGGCCTGTGTCAATGAGGATTATGATTATAGGATCTCAGATGGTTTCAAACCCTAACACCCCACCCACACCCTGCAAGCAGAAAAAGGAAAAAAAAAATATTGTTTTGCCTATCCTGAGTCTTCCCAAATCAGGCCTGGGGTCTTCCTTGGGGTTATCAACCCTAACGTTCACCTCATTCTCATATAGTCTGCACATCTCAGCTTATTTACTGATGGAATGGGGGGAGCATCAGGGTTGATAACCCGAAGGAAAACTCCAGGACTGATTTGGGAAGACATCCTGAAATACTATGTATCTCTTCTTCCAATCTGTCCCAGAAATGTCCTAATTTTGGGCAACTCTACAACACATGGATATGGTGGGTCTGCTGATGGCAGTCCCTCCAGCATTTGTCTAAACAAAAGGCCCCCAAATGAGCTGTAATCACAGGGTTTCTGAAATAGTGACTCAATACCTTCCATCTGTGCTCCATCCAGGTATTGGAAGCTGTGGTCTTTGTTGCTAGTGCCCAACACTTACCCCAGTCTCACTTACTAAGGGCTATCCCTGCCTCTGCTTTCCATTATGTTTGAATTTTGATATGGACTTCCACTTTTGGTTCACTGCATAAACTATGTGGTCTGGAGATTAAATGAGAATGGTCACCCCCTAAAAGGACCTCACTATCTGCCTTATACTGCTTCTCTGTGCACTCAGCCTTTCTTTTTTGAGATTCAGTCATGAGGTACTGTCTCAATTGTAGTTAGCAATAAAAATATTTTTGATGACCGTGGGATTCACCCTGCAGTCGTTCAAAGGATTTAACCCTCCCTGTTTCTATGGCCTGCCAAAGTAACTTTAATTCTCTTTTTTCCCACTTACTGATAGTGAGGTCTATCTTACTAGGGAGGAACCCCATAGCCACTCTGACAGGGATATGTTCACATATGCTGGTATGGTCTCCATATCCCTTAAGAACTGACAACCATATTCTCAACTGTGTCTGGGACCATTGGTTGACTACTTGTTTCGCTATCTGTCCATCCAGTGGATTAAACACCCTATCTCTGACCACACCTTCTCCTTCCAAAGCTACCCACCATGGAACCTTCTCCACCCTTAAGAGGGAATGTAAATGTTGCAGTTTTCAAGCCTGGTAATACTTTAGTAGATCTGGAACTCTCAAGCCTCCCTCTTCCCTATCTGTGAGTAATAACAGCAAGGGTAGTCTTGGTTTCTTCCTGCCCCATAACAAAATAGACAAGCTGCTTCTAATTCTCTTCCAGGTAGAGGCTGGGATTGAGACAGGTAGGAATGAAATAACAAATTAGAAGTGAGGAAGGATATTCATCCTTAGTACCTCTGTCCTGCCCAGAATAGACAATGGTAGAGTATTCCATCAGCACAGATCCACCTCTATTTGATGCAACAGAAGAGGAGGATCATTTACTTCATACAAACACCGTATTTGGGTTGGCATTGAAATACCAAAATATCTAAAATGAGAATGAAACCACTTAAAGGGACACATTTGTCTGAAATTTTCTGAACTGCCAACTCTAAGCCAGCATATCTCATTTTGTCTTTATTTACTTTAAAGCCAGACACTGTCCCATATTCTTCTAAAATGTCAAGGAGGGTTGGTTGATTCCTTTGTTGGTTATGCAGAAATAGTAAAGCATTATCTGCATATAAAGCAATGTGAACTTACTCCCATTGGCCCTGATACCCTCCATCCCCTCTGCTTCTCTATCTACTACTGGTTCAATACTCAAAGCAAATAAGAAGGGGGGGATGAAGGCATCCTTGACAGGTTCCTCTTTCTACAGTGAAAGTGTGCGAGACAGTCCCATCGACCCTAGCCTTTGCCTGAAGGGATTGATACAGAGCCCATATCCTCTTAATGAACTGATCTCCCAGGTTGAATCTGACCATTGTGTTTTGTAAAAAATTGCCGGTTAAGGTGATCAAATGCCTTCTTGGCATCAGCAGTGATAACTGTATTTGGCTCTTTACTGTTCTCCATGGTAGATCCCACATTTATTAGTTTCCTAATATTGTCCTGTATGAAGCCTTTATGGATGAAACCAGTTTGGTATTGGTTAATGAAGGACCCTATCACCCTCTGCAATCTGTTTGCTAGCATCTTAGCATAAAGCTTCACAACTTGATTCACAAGGGAAATGGGTCGGTAGGCTCGGCAATTAATGGGATCCTTACCCGGTCTCAAAAGCATCATGATCAGAGCTTCCTGCCAGATGGCCAGCAGTTCCCCTGTCTTCAACACTGTATGGAAAGTCTGCAATAAAGAAGTAAGTAAATCCTCTGCAAAAGCCTTATAAAATGCCCTGGAAAACCCATCAACACCCCAATTTTTTTTTTTTGTGGTGTCTATTTCCTCTCTGATACTGGGGGAATTAAGTTATGCCAGCTGCTCTTCTAAAAAGCTTGGTAAATGTGCCCTATCCAGAAAGGCCTGTATCCGCTGCTCCATGTCTGACTTTCCTCCCTACTGTAAAGGGTTCTATGGAAACTGTCAAAGGCATAAGCAATGTCTTAATGTTTACTTTCTATGTCCCCATGCTGTCCCATTTTGAGCCTCAGGACCGTCCTATCTGGCTCATGATTTCTCAATCTGAACTCCGTAAGGTGTCCAGCCCTGGACCCATATTCATAATATGTTCTATTAATGTAACATAGCTGAGTTTCCACACTGCAGAACTGTAAGCCATTTATCTTTTCCCTAACCCCCGAGTAAGATTCTCCTTTCCCCTGGTTTGTTTGTACTGCAGTTCCAAATCTAGTAATTGATGGGTAAGCATAAATAATCTAGCTTTAACCTGTTTCTTTTTATGAGAGGCAAATGAGATTATGTGTTCACTTACAACTGCCTTTAAGCCATCCCAAATGAACTTGGGGGCCAAATCTCTGGTTGTGCTGAAGGACAAATAATTTATAATTGCTTGTGAGATATGTGAGCAAAACGTTTCATCATTCAGAATGCTAGCATTACACCTCCACCTGGACCCCTTTTGACTCTCTCCAAATTCTAATGTGACAGGGGCATTGTCAGATATAGTAATCAGGTCTATCGAACAAGCTCTAACGGCTTCAAAGTCCATTCTCTGAGTGTAGAACCGCTCAAGCTAAGAGTAGTAATTATTGAGGGGTGAGAAAAAAAAGCATAATTTCAGTTCCTGTCAGGTGTCCAAAAGTCCTAATTCCACCCTGAGGTCTATGAGTTTTTGTGGGTTGCTGCCTTATTTAAGGATTGGGCCAACAAGGAGGTGTTGAGACTTGAGTCCTCCACTGTGTTCTGATCCCCACCTAGAATCAACTGACTGTGGGGAAGGGTGGATTCTGGTCAAATAACTGTCTAAAAAAATAGACATACCCAGTGTTGGACTGTAGACATTAATAATATCTAACCATACAATCTGAAAAGTGAAGCAACACAGTAGACCCATAAAGACCTCTGAACCTAGGTCAAGTTATAAATCTTCTTTATTGTTTAAAATCAAGAGACAAGCAGCACCCGCAGCAACAGCTGCGGGTGCTTGCTCTTGGTTTAAACAATAAAGATTTATGACTTGACCTAGCTTCAGAGGTCTTAATGGGTATGCTGGGTTGGTCCACTTTTTGGATTTTTGTGTTTACTTTTACATAGATGCACCGGAAGTGTTTTTTAGGAAGCTGCCTCTTTGCTGGATAATTCAAATATCTAACCATATCTACTGTAGCACCTACGTAGTTTCTCCAGGCAGCAAATCAGGTTAGCCAGAACACCCCAGGGAAGCAAGTTAGATTAGCCATCATATCATAGCCCAATCCTAAACCTCTGTTCCTAGGAATTATTTAATGCCATGCCCTATTAATCTCAGGTAGACAATGACTGGCTACATGCAAATTATAATACATTAATGAGTCTTTTATAAGACTGAGAAATGCCCACCACATAACACATACCCCATTACATGCAGGCAACCATGCTTTCTTTATTGCTTATCATGCTGGCATCATGCCCATATCTGTCCCTGTTTACTGAACCCTCTGTTACTACATCTACTACACACCTCATGCCAAATCCAGTCTATGCAACCAATCTACACCGTACTTGGGATGCACCCTCATCTTACTTGCATCCTCCCTTACCCTAGCACAACCAGTAGATCTCAGGGCCATTTCACTTGTTTATGTATCGTTACTTTTCTGCCTCTATCCCTCATTACAGGGTTCTACAGTAAAACTGAAGCACAACACTGAAACACTAAAGAAACAATGCATATTTCTGAGGTATAGACTAAGGAAACTTATTTTATTGTTGCTCCAATGTTCAGGGAACATTGAGCTTAACCCAGGTCCTATCGTCATCCTATCATCCCCATCCAAATTTACAACTATGTCCAGTTTAAAAATGTTGCTAATCAATACGTGTAGCCTCCAGAAAAAACTTGATGCAGCAAAAATTTGGGCAACCCACACAAAGCCTGATGTCCTAGTGATTACAGAATCATGGTTAAAGGGCTCTGTCTCAGACCAACAAGTAGCATTACCTTCATTCAATACATTTAGATTAGACAGACCTACAAGGGGAGGGAGAGTGGTCCTCTATGTTAATGCAAAATTCATAGCCACTGAGCTCCTTGCTATCACTAAACATAGGGAGTTTAAATGCCTGGCCCTTAAACTTTTCCTGTCTTCATCAGAGGCAATTAACATAGTTGGCTGTTTTAAGCCTCCGGCAGGGGGACTCAAACTAGTCTCACTGTGAAATCTTATAGATTCTAATCCAAATGAGTCTATTATTCTCAGTGACCTTAATTTAGATTGGCTTAGCACTAAATCCCAAATCCAATAACCTAAAAGAGCTGTGCAAAGAACTGGACATCTCCTAGCTAATCAATGAGCCAACCAGATTTAACTTAAAAATTAATGCTAATAGCTCCCTACTTCATCTTGTCCTCACAAACAGGCCGCAAAAAAACTCACATGCAACAGTGTTTCATAATGACATGACAGACCATAACATTGTGGTCTGCATAAGAAATTTGACAAGCATATCTCCTGTTCCAAATTTATCACCAAACGTAGCTTTCACATATTTAACAAAGAGACTTCCCTGTTCGACCTTTACAATGTCAGTAGGCAAAATTTCTAATTGGCATCATCAGGTAATGACGCCGTTGATATCTTAATTCCAGTTACTTAAACCTTATAAATAAACATGCCCCCTTCATAAAATGCAGAATGAAAACAGTTGCATGCCCCTGGTTCACTGGTGAACTTAAAACTGCCCTAACCTTGCAGGACAAAGTCTGGTCTACAGCCAGACGAACCAAAGCCCCCACAGATTGGACAGTCTTCAGAGTTTCCCGTAATCCCAGCACAAAACTTATCAAAACTGCTAAAGTCAAATATTATTTGAACACTCTTGAAGATGCAAAGGGCAACCCAGCAAAAATGTGGCAAACTATTAAATCAGTAGAAGGCCTCAGAACCCCACTGGCTATACTGACCAAAATCAATTATCAAGGCATCACAACCTTGGACCGAAGCAAAATTCTTGAAAACTTAAACTGCCATTTTGCGACATCAGGACTAGCTTTTGATTTCTCCCCAGCAGCAAATATCTCAAGTTCCTCCTTAAAAGATTGTCACACTGGCTTGCATAATCAGGAAACCTTTTGCCTTTTTCCTATAACCTTCAAACAAGTAAAGGAATTACTAATGAAAATAGACACCAAAAAGAGTGCTGGTGCCTACAGTATAGACCCATTATTCCTGAAGCTAGAATATTATACCTTAACCAAGCCAGTCATCCACCTGTTCAATATGTCCATTGCTACCAGTACAGTCCCTACCCTTTGGAAAACAGCCCATATACTGCCCCTATTCAAATCTGGTGACATATGTGACCTCAGCAACTACAGGCCCATCTCCATTATACCCATGTTATCTAAACTCTTGGAGAAACTAGTTAACACTCAGTTACGGGACCATCTTCAATCATCTAACTTTATTAACCCATTGCAATCTGGTTTCAGGCAAAACTACAGCATGGTTTTTGCATCGGCTAAGGTAACGATTGGTTTATCACATTAGACAACAAATAGTCAACCGGAGCAGTCTTCCTTGATTTAAGCAAAGCTTTCAACACGGTAGACCATGACCGTCTCCTAGCCAAACTTTGAACTCATGGCATAAGTAACTTATCTGTTCATTGGTTCTGCAGCTGTCAGGAAGACTCCAATGCATTAAAGCCAATAGGCCCTCTCCTCTGCTGCTTACAAAAGGAGTCCCCCAGGGATCCATCCTAGGTCCTTTATTATTTTCTATCTACATAAACTCCTTAAGTGACAGAATTCACAAAGCCAACCCACACTTCTTTGCAGATGATACTGTCCTCTACACTTTGAAACCCTCTTTATCTCATGTCAGTGTTGAACTTCAATCCGAATTTAACCAGCTTCAACATACTCTGCTAAAATCCAAGCTACTATTAAATACAAAAAACAAAACAAAAACAATGTCCCTTTTGCACCCACAATCCTCAACCATGCTTCACAAACATGGTATTCCTCCACCCCATTACAAGCTTGTTAGGGGACACACTTGAGGCAATAGACAAATTCAGATATCTTGGACTTTTACTAGATAATAACCTTTCCTTCATGGTTCACATTGAATCCCTAACAAAGAAAATAAAAATGAGATTAGGATTCTTTTACAGGACTAAATCGCTCTTCCCCACCGATGTAAGGAAAAGGCTTGTTCAAGTCTCCTTCCTTCCTCTAATCGATTATGTGGATATAATATACAGCAGCAGTACAGCTTTCCATCTATGCAAGCTGGATGTGCTGTTCCATCGTGCTATTTGATTTATTCTAAGCACCCCACCGAGAACTCACCACTGCGACTTGTACATGGCAGTAGGTTGGACGTCCCTGATCACTAGAAGGATGATACATACTTGTACCTGGGCATACAAATCAATGCTAAATGAACTCCTCCATTATATTTTGACCTTATTCCATCGTTCTTGTAGTTGTTATTCCCTTAGGAAAAACTCCTTCATCTTATTAGATGTGCCTAAATTCCACATACGTTTTGGTAAAGCTGCCATTAGTTAGAATATCCTATTCACCTGGAACAAATTACAATCCTCCCTTAAGCTTTCAAACCTAGTCTCTCTTAACTTTTTTGGACATTTAATTGGCAAATTACTTAAGGATGTCTGCCACTGTCACACAAGTTACTATACTCCTGATACTTTTGCAAAACTACCCAACAGTCAGCACTTAATCCTCCCTCCCTCCCTTCCCCATCGTCATTGGACCTTAACCCTAGCTTGTATGTCTGACAAAAAGTTCTATATTGTAATATCTTGGAAATTATTGTATCCTCATTTTCTGGCATGTTTCTCTGTTATGTGCATTATATTCATTTTTCTGAACTGTTATGTTCATTGTATCTAGATGTTTTTATTGTTCTATGCAGGACCTCCTTGTAAATGAGTGTGCTCAATGGAGTTTTCCTGATGAAATAAACGTGAACAATATGCAAAACTTTTTGACCCAGCTGGCCCAGTGACATAGAGGGCAGAGGCTCCAAGGAGTGATTCACCTCTCCCAAGCCGGTGACCTGAGTTTGGGAGCATGCTCGGGTAGCCATGGGTCAGCCAGGGGCGAGAGGACTGGAAGAGGATTGTACATCCATCAGGCAGCTTTCCTCTCCCAGACTGGGGAGTTTAGCCTTCCTGGCCCTTGACTGCCACTGGGTGGAGACTCGGTGGTAGTGTTGGGCAAATGGGGGGCTGGCACTAGGCCGGGTGGGTGGAGTGGGGTCTTTACCAGTTTGTGTGCACATGTGCACCTCCATGCACATATGCAACCATGTCTGCTGGGACCCTGGGTACTTAAGGGAATAAACTCAGGAAAAACATGATGTTTCCCCATCACCATTTGTGATGGCCCCAGGGTAGCCCCCTCAGGGCCTAATGACAGGAAAAGGTAGCGATGGGCGGGCAAACAGCTATATAAAAAAAAAGAACTGTCTGATCTTGGGCCAGCTACACTATAGCCACCCTCCCTTCACCATCTGTATAAGAGTGCATCACTTACCAAGGGATGCCCTTGCAGAGCAGAATCACCACCCCTGCTTTTTTGCTTTTAGGGTGGGAAGTGGCCACTAGCTGTCCAACCCAACCATTCCTGAGTTTCAGGTGTTCTTCTCTGGATAAACTGTTTTCCTGAAGGAGCCCAACATCACGCCCTCCCTTTTTGAGTTCCTTAAGTATTCTTGCCCTCTTTGTCACAGAACTACTGCCCTAAACAATGTAGGAGATCAAGGTGAGTCCCCCATCTTATAGCAATGTTAGTACAATAAACTTCTGTGGGTTTATCTATCAGTATAGGATAGTCTCACTTACAGTTCTTTTCAGGGGACCTTTCTGGCTCAGAGATTACTGCAACTGCCATTCTTGGTGAGTGGCTACTGACTAATCTACTGTACCTGGCAATTTCGTGGCTTGTCTGAGATGTTAATAATAGGTTAGCATACAGTGCTACAGAACAGAAAAAAAAAACTAACAGCAAATTTCTCCTGCAAACAGCAGCAGAAAATACACATAGGAATACACATCAGCACATAAACATATTCACATTCAGTGCACCAAGGTCCCCAGTGACTGTCACAGCAGTATGTGGACCTTTTGTGTGCCAACAAAGCAGGCTCCTAAAAGCCCTAAAGGGAAATTCCTTCCGCTCCTGAGGTTTGCCTGTTGGCACTTATCCCGCTGTGGACCTCTGGGTATCCCAGGCTGATAAGTCCTCAGGACAAGCCGAAGGTGGATACTGGTGTTTCACCTTATGCCCACCTCTGAATGTTATCAGGGGAATGAGTAGCTCAGTTATAGCCAAGTTACAACTGTGTGGGGTTGCTCAGGCACAGCTGTACCTGCTATTTCCCTACTTCTACCTCACCAACTGAGCACATTTGAGTGCATCCGTCATCCTCTCCATCGAGAAGCATACATGTGCCAGATGGATCATCATAATACAAACTACAGTTAGAACAATAATACTTCTCTATTAAAAAATATTCCAACTACCAACAACCCCATCAAATCAAATAGTCTTCTCATATATATGGAAAGGAGCCCTCCCCCTGAGCTTGACCTCCCCAAAACTCCCACAATTCAGAGGTGGAAATGTCTCAACCATGCTTCTGGCCCACAACTTCCAGGAATGGTATACATTTCAGTTACGTGTAATCAGAACTTCCTGGCCTAATATATGAGTAACAGTGCAGCGGGTCTGTGCACTGGCTGGTACGCCTCCGTGTGTCACCATAGATAGTCCAGTTCATTTCCAGGTCTGGCCTCTCACACAATAAGGTTTGTCCCAGAGTAGAACCTTATGAGCACCTTTGGAACCTACTGGCATTTGGGGTCCCAGCTGGAATGTTATGAGAAGGAAAAAGCAGAAGGTAGCATCTGACTGGGAGATAATTCAAGAAAAATCTGGGCCCTGCCAGTTCTAATCATTAGTCTCCACAGAGCTGGTAGCCCTCTAACAAGCTAATTGAATGGTCTGATCCTCTGTCACTTCAGGTGCTGTATGGCAGGTTTGATGAAGGCTTGCAGTGATTGATAAGATAAGGCTACTGGATTGGTAACAAGGCCAGGGCTTTTTGGCTATAAAATGTCCTGTGAGATCCAGATTAAAAACACTAAACAGCCTACCTGTACTCTAATCGGGGAGGTTGTGAGGGTGTCACTAGGTGGACAAACAGTCCTAAGGATGTGGCAAAAAACAAACCAGAATTTTTTGAACAAATAGAACCACAACAGCTTTATATTCACTTACCCCTTCATCGGCTTTGCTGTCAGGACAGAACAGGTAGTGCCATTAAATCAAGTGGCTCCCTTCGGCTTGATCAGTCCCTTGTATCATTTGCAAATCTCTGCCCAGAGCTCTCCTGCAGAGGCTACTTGACTGGCCCCCTGGGCCCTCTTCCCTTTTTTGTTCCCCACCACTACCCAGTTTATTAGCTGTATATCCCTATCATAGAATTCCAATGTCAAGTTTGGCAATGTGATCCCCAAATTAGATAAGTTCTTACTGGCATGCAGGAGTGTTTCAAACAAGACTGTGCCCTTTTCTTCGTACACAAGCAGCTTAATGGGATCTCTGATTTGGGCCTTGATTTGTTTCTCCCTTAACTGTTTCACCAAGTTATGCACATGTTTGTGTTTCCTTCACGTTGCTGGGGGGTAATCCTGATCTGTGTATATTATCTGGCCATTACAGTTAAGATCCTTTTTGAGTCAAGTCTTCCTCATCAGCTTCTCTTTAACAGGGTATTTCAAAACATTTTACCACAATGGATCATGATGGAATCCCAGGTTTTGGCTTCTGTCCCAGAGTCGGGTGTGCCCACTCAATTTCAATAGTAAAGTCCACTGGCAATTGTAGCTCTTGTTGAAACCAGGTTTTTACAGATTCATTGATGTCAGGATGTTTGCAATCTCCAGGGAAGCAGAAGATGTTAAGGTTCCCCCTCTGACCACGCACCTGTGTGTCCTTGGCTCTGTCCGTCAGCTCTCTCTCTCTCTCCCACCTGCATAAATATAGGAGTTTGTGGCCCAGGCAACTGGTTTCCTCTTGGAGGTCCATTACTGTCTCCTCGACTACATCTGTTCTCTGATCCAATATTTTAAAATCCCTATGGATTTCTGATACATTGTTATTGATCCTTTTAAGGGTCTTCAAGATTGTAGCTGTGCTGGCCCTGTCAAACTCTTGCCTGTGGTCTTCCTCTCGCATGCCTGAGCCTATGGTACAATCAGAGGCCCATGAGGGCAAATTGCTGGGGCTCTGGTGTTTGACTCCCATTCTCTGTGCCTGCTGCTATGGCAGCCAGGGCAGTCAGATCTTTTACTGGAGGCCATCACTTCGTGACTGGCAAGGTAAGATGAAAAAGTTTAACTCACGAATGGTTTATTGGTGGCAGATTTGCTGCAGAGGCAATTGGAGCTCAGTTTCAAACCACCATAACTCATGATGACATCACCAAATACTTTGGTTTTTAAGACATAATTTAGATAATTTTGTCCAAACATAGTCTATATCATAATTAGATAAGATATTTTTTTTAACATCCTTGTTTCATCAAGTGTTACAGATCCTTTTTAAAAGCTTCTATGTTCTTGCTATTTACTAGTTCCATAGGTACTGTAGATTGTTCCACAACTGTACCACTCTCTGTGTATAAAACAGTTTCCTATTGTTTGTTCTAAAATGTAGTGCTCTAAGTTGTTTGTCATGCCTTCTTAGTAAATACATCTCTTTTCCACCCATGAAATTTAAAACGTTCCATTGGCTCTGTGTCATTATGCATAGAGAATAGCAATAGCAGACCACCCCTAGAGAGTCTTTGTTCTAAACTGTGTAGTCCCCAACATTTTCATCTTTCCTTATATGTCTTCAACCTCTAATCATTTTTGTTGCTTTGTGCTGTATTTTTTCTACTTTTATAATTTCTCCTATTAACCATCCACTCATTGTTTTACTACTCAGATCCTATCATTTACACCTGGCACTTGTTGCCTGCCAACTAAATTGAAAAGGAGAGTGCAATAGTGCACTCACAATTTGGCCTATTCCCTGCTCTGAAGCCTGGCTCCTGACTGCAGTAGCAGTGTGCTAGAGCCCATCTAGTTACTCCTTGCTGGGTTGAGCTGACCTGTGCAGAACAGCTCCTCTCACAGTCTCTCTCACTACTAATAGTGGTGTTCCACTTTACACACTGCTGCTATTCTGTTTTAGAAGATATGGCTTCTTTTCCAATAACAGTATTATATAGATGGCAGAAATAAATATATAAATATATAAGTGCTTAATAAAGCATGCAGACTCATCACAGGAGCGTCATGTCTCACACACACATGCGACCTCTACATGCAAACAGGTTGGCTGCAGTTAAAAGGTCAGATCATGTATCAAATCTGTCTGATAACAAAAAAAAAAAATATTGGACTTACACAGCCAGGGGTTCAAAGGCTGCTAAGCCTTTTTTGTAACCCGCACCATACACGTGACTCTGAAAATCAACTCTTCCTGGTCCCCCGATGCCGCATAACTCAATGGCAAAGATCATTTGGCTACAGAGCACCTCTCTGATTTAACTCACTCCACAGAGACATCTCCAATTAAGTAAAATTGGGCTCGTTCAAACTTAAGCTCCGGCAACACCTCACAGCTAGCAGCAGTTGTAACTGTTTCCCCTAGCATTCACTCCTACCCCTTGCTGTATCCAAGAAGCACTTTTAAATATGCTCTGACCAGGAAGCCTTGACCTACCCTCCCTCCCATCTTAATCTTCCCATCTCTGCAGCCCCAACACCTTTCCCCCCTCTCCCCATCTCTCCCATCTTTCAACTCACCATCCCAGTACACTCTCTCTACCCATTCTCGCCACCTACCAGCACTTGCTTTTATCTACTTGCCAGTCTTGACAAGGCCTACTATGCTGATTTCTCATAGTTTTACTCTTCTGTGTATCCCCTGCTGATTAAGCACAGAGTGTGTTGCTGTATGCCAGACATTCAATGTACCAGTCCTATCAAACTGTAACTTGCTGCTCCTGTAATGCAATGTAATGTTTGTTAAAAACTGTGATTTTCTGTTTTACCTTTAACCCCTGTTCCTGATCTACTGACTTGGAACATATGTAAAATAGGATATTGCTCAGAGGTTTGTATTCTAAGGTTTTATAAAATAAAATTAAAAAAATAAACACCGTTTTTCTCCAGTGCACCTGCCTAGGCACTGCTTTTGGCAAACATCACTAGACCACTGCATTACTCTGTACATTGGATATCAATTGTCTCAATGGCTGGGAATACAATATCAATGCAAAATAAAATATGATTGCTCTCATATATGCATCCATATGACAAAATAGTAAACCAGGGGACTGCAGTGCTAGGAAAGCTACCCCCCCTTCAACACCATGTGTTATAAGCCAGAGTTGGCAGTGTTGTATCGCTATTTTACCTCTAGAATCTCAGGATTGCTGCCGCTGTCCACCCCCTTTCTGTTTCATGTCCTACATTAATGCTAATACCTGTTATACTGTACAGCCTTTAATTGCCTATCTCACAGTATCACTCATTCCCATTACCACCATAGCACTGCCGAGTAGTCAGTCAAGCCCACATGCATTGGAGCTAGGTTGGCAGAATGATGTTGAGAGTGGAGTGCAGACAGAGATCGAAGCTGTTCAGCAGCAGTGCAGCATGTTACCAGCATTGCTAATGCTAGATCACAGAGAGCTGAAAACAAACAAGCACAGCAGCACAGAGTGGCGAGTCTCTGTGTCTGGACAGTCAGAACTAGGGGAAAGGAGAAGGACAATGGAAGACTGGTTGTCAGAGTTACTATCTAAGGATGGATAAGGTTGGAATGCACCCAGCCAGGCTGACCTGGACAAACGTCTAGAAAAATCTCAGCCACCAGATAGGCTGTTGGTAAAAATGGTCAGGCTAGATCTGATCAGAGTGATCTGGTTTTTGTTTCTTGTTTGTGCTACTGATGGTGTTTGGGCCCAGGGGCGATAGTAAAAACAAAGCAGGAACTATTATGAGTAGCCTGAGAGGGGAGAGGAGGGAAACAAAGACAAAATTCAGTTGTTCAAGATCAGTTCAGGTGTAGCTGAGGATCATATGGACTTTGGACATCATCGTGGATAATTGTGGAACAGCCAGATGTGTGCGTGTGCGCTCGTGCACGTGTGTGTGTGTGTCCCTGCCATCACTGCACTCTGGTGTCTACTCACAGTGACCTCTACCCCTCATATCTCTGAACGAGGGTGGTGGCTCAAGTAGGCTGGGCCTGGAATTGGGTTCTTACTTTGGTATTTATGCCAAGCCAGTGCAGACATGTTAAAGCTGCAGTGCAATAAAATTGGGCAAAAAATTTGACCCTACCTTTTTTTCACCAGAAAAGATTCCAGGCATCTTCCAGTTTAATTTGGTGGCATAATTTTCTAGTTTCACCAACATTTGAGTATTTTATAAATGTTTTTTTTCCCTCAAACAAAACAGGATGGCTGCCACATTTTGTATAGAAATAGCATTGTAGACCTGGCAAGGGTTAACATAAAAAAAAAATTTAAAAAGTCTCATAGTGCAAGCATGGGAGGTCTCTAGACAGGTATATTTGGCAGGTATGCTAATACTTTTCTTAACTGTAGCTGAAACTAGCTTTTTTGGAAAAAACATTTTTCGTTTCAGTGCTGCTTTAACTAAGTTTTATTTCATTATCTGTGACCTCCTGATTCTGAGAATCCTGTTTACCTGAAGGTGGGGGGGAGCTTAGTCATAGTGTGTGTCTCTTTATGCCTTTGTCTCCTTATGGTGCTACAAGGCCGAAGGGGCAAGCAGACTCATTTTGAAATTCAGTATACAGAGTATGGCCTCCCTGTTTAAGGGCTTCCTAAATGAGTTGGGCTGTTGGTAGACATGTCAGACACACACTCTTGGAAAGCTCATGGCCTTAGAGAGATGACTTAATTGTCCATGATTAGACGTGTTTGTGTAGGGGCAAAGAAGTCATCATTTGGTTCTGGAAATTCCATTGCTCAATGCTGACTGGTTGAGGCACAGGGAGATGACTGGGGCTGGGAGGAGGTGCAATTAAACTACTCACCTCAGAAGTGGTTAGAGGTGGTTAGTTTAGTTGAAGATGTGTTATAGTACAATGTTCATTTTTTGTTGTTTGCTATTGGCTGACACTAAGTGTTAACACCCCATCTGTCTGCTGCAGATCCAAGGGCATATGTAAACAAAATGGTCTAGGGAAAGCAGTGCAAAAAGTATAGTGCCATGTGGCCTGTCATGCTAAATGCGAAATCTCACTGTCTGGACTGGGCAATCGTGTCAGTCAGGATAGTGTGAAAAGGCAAAAAATAATGTTTCAAAACCTGACAGTCTTCATAAATACATGAGGAAACATTGGTCTAATGTGTTTCTAAAGACACTCAGGCTGCAACATCATTTTTGTGCTGCTTTGCAGCTATAAGCATCCTTGTGGTGCAGTGTGTCTGTTTTTTGTGTGGGCGGAGGCCTTAGTGCGCATGACATGTACAGTACACACACACACACAAAAACACACACACACAGACACAAATACAGTGGTAGTTATGCAGAAGTTTAATGGTACTGTGGTGTATCGCAAGGTGCTTGTACGGGCAAACCACTGTGCGGTACAGTGCTTTCACCGGAATAACATGTATTTGCCAATGCAAACTCTGTGGTTTGCCTGTGTAAACACCATAATACCATTCATCTTCTATACAGCTACCACTGTAAATTTATGGAAATGCTGTAAAGCCCTACGTTAATGTCTGTATGCCATGTGTCAGAGTGTGTGTGAGAGTGCGAGCGTGTGTGCACCACATACACATTATTGTGTGCTTATTAGGATAGTACTATAGGACCAACAACCGCATTGGGTTCACTCTGTTTGTAGCTCATTAGCTGTAGATTACATACATTCTAAAAATAACATCATTATTAATTACCTCTCAACTGTCCACAATTTTCATGAACGTCCCTGATTTTGTCTCAGAATTTTCATCAGTCCCTCCTAAAATGTGTGTTTTCATGACTGAACAGTGGGGAACATAAGCACAAAGTAAAGTCAAACTTCAGAGTTACAGGCTTGTTCTTCAGGAAATGCATTTTACATTAAGTCACTTATTTTACTAGCTTCCTGAGTAGATATCGCCAAGTTTTAAAATGTGTCTCTGATTTTGGACCTTTGCTCCTGATTTGTTAAGCCTTATCCCTGATTTATGAGGCAGGGGGTTAAGAGATATGCATTATTAAAGACTAATCTACAACACATTGACTCCAGTATTTATCTTTTATCACAGGGTGGTCAGATGTTGATGCAGATTAAAACAAAAAGAAAAAACAACAAACTCTAGTCAGTCAGCCAGATGGTATAGACCCATCAGCTTAGCCTCAGCTGCACAAGCAAAGACCAAAAAAAGAGAAGGATTTCTTCAACTACCTGAAGCAATCATCAATATGTGGTACCATGTGGTATCTTCACTACTGTTCCTCTGTAGTTAGAAGGTGATTAAGAAAGCAAACAAGCACCTTGAAATAACAGCATACTTGCAGTACTGTTTGAAGAGTTTTGAAGAAGCACACTGCCTGCTTCAGAGCCAAGTGTAATATTTTTCATTTACTGTATATAAACTGTTGCCTGCTTCTGACCACTGCAGTGCAAACTTAAAGTAATTCTGAAGAACTGGACTACCCATTTGACAAGCAGTTTTAAAACTTTTTAATCTTTAAGCTGCTACCTGCTACAGCTCAGCGGAACTTTTAAGTAATGTTGAAGAACTTAAAACTGCCTGAAATAGGTGGCATATACTGTGCCAGTGTCATCTGTTTGGCAGATTGTTTTAAAATTTTATAATTACTGTTACAATTTAAAGCACTTCATCAGCACAAGGTAAAACTCCAGTTTCTTCTTTTTTCATTTCAAACCTCAACAGGAAAAAAATGGCACCCTTCAATTATATATAACAAAATATGGAGTGCAGTGTGTTACTAGCATTTAACACACACACGAGTTGTTGGATGGCAATCATAAACCCCTTGGTTTTCGCCCTCAGGGTTTATGTGCCAGCCAACAACTCGGAAGTGTGTTAAATTCTTGTAACACACTGCACCCTATACTTTATCCTATAAGTAATCTATCCTTGCGATACCTGCTCCAGTCCAGTGCAAGTTTCAAGAATGTTGTTTGAAGACCCTGAAACTGCCTGTCAAGTAGGTGGCATAGACAGTGACAGACATTTTACATGCAGTTTTAACTTTACATTATTTTTATGAACTGTGATAACTATTTGAAAGGGGGTAATTTTAATGGTTTTCATCACTGCACAGTAAGCTGCTACCTGGTACAGCCTAGCACAAGTGGGTAGCACAATTCTTAAAACTCATTTTAAGTTGTGCAGCACAACTTTTAAATGATTTTTAAGAACTGTACCTTTCACCTGACAAGCAGTTTTAATACTTAGCATGCGCTCTGTTAGCTGCCACCTGCACAACTGAAGATATATTGTGAACTGGACTCCAGTTCACACTAGCGCTGTGTGGAATTTCCAAATTCCATCAGAATGAAATTTTGCAGAATTTTCAGAATTTTGTGAAGTTCCGACAAATGTTACTGGAAATGGAATGGCAGAATGTGGCAGAAAATGCAGAATGAGTTTTTCCACAACAGTTCCATGGAATTTTATTCCACAGATCTCAATACGTTCCATGGAAATGGTTGCAGAATGATTTTCCACAGAAAAAATGCTGTTCTGTGGAATACTATTCGGTAGATTGCAGCAGGCGAAATTCCACAGAAGAACCAGTGAAATTCCAGAGGAAATTCCACCAGCAGAATGGTCATTCCATGCTAATTTTGCCAGTGGAATTCTGCATTCCACACAGCACTAGTTCACACTGTAACTGTTTTATTTTAAACTGTGATTTCTGCTTTACTGCATATTTAACAAGCATTTGTCAATGCCAAATGTTTGCTTGCTGGCATTGGCATTGGTGGGGTATGCCTTTGCATCGTCAGGCATAACGGCCATGCCATTTCACCGCATCCTATCCTGCAGACATCGACAAGTGTCACGGTGTGCATTGGGTGTTTGGCCCTTATGCTCACCCCATTCCATCAGGAAATATGGTGAGATGGGTGCAGTATAGGAGAATGGGGTGAACTTTGGGGCCAAAGAGTCCAAGGCACACCTCGATGCCTCTCAGTGGCTGCAGGGTGTGGTTGGGGGTGGAATGGTATGAGCATTACAAGCGACAATCCCAAGTCACACCCCTGATGCCTGTCAGTCTCTACATGGTGGGGCGTTATAGGCAGAAACCCTAATGCCTCAGGCATTCGTTGGTATTTTCACTCCAAATTTTCAACATGGATTATTGTGACCCCCATCTTTTGAACAGTAGCAATATCAGTTCATTAACCAAAAGCTGATTTTGCAAAGTGACTACGGCATTTGGCACCACAGGTGCAAAAACACATTTCAAACAGGATGTGAAAAATGACAGCTGTACTTTCATGGGGAGGTGTAAAAAATGGCAATGTTGAAAATTTGCAGTGAAAATAGTAAAAAAAAAGTGGTGAAGTCATGGGTGTGCATAGAAACTGCTCAACGCACACCCTTAATGTAATTAGTTTGGGGATTTTTTACAGCAGATAGTCAACACAGGCATTTTGGGACCTCCGCTCATGAACAGTGTCACTGTGATTTTCTTAATCTCTCCCGAACAGTGATTTCCCACAGCGACCATGCATTTCTGCGCAGAAAGTGTGAAAACACATTTCGGCCATGTTGTGAAAAATTACAGCTGTACTGTTCATAAGGAAGTGTGGAGAAATGCCAGTGGTGAAAATCTGGACTGAAAATATTACAAATTCATGAACTTATGAGAGTGCGTGGAAACAGCGCAATGCTTGCTCGTAACACAGTCATTTTATGGACTTTTGTCACCAAATTTTCAACATAGCCATTTTAAGACCTTTGCTCATGAACAGTGTCACTGTGATTTTCTTAATCTGTACCAAACATTGATTTCGCACACCGACTGCGCAGAAACACATTTTGGGGGAGATGTGAAAAATGTCAGCTGTACTGCTCATAAGGAGGTGTGGTAAAATGACAATGCTGAAAATCCTGGAGTGCAAATATTAAAAATTCGCTAACTTACGAGCGTGCGTATGAACTGCGCAATGCACACTCGTAAAACAGTCATTTTTGAGAATTATTTTGCCAAATTTTCAACATGGCCATTTAAAGACCTCTGCTCATGAACAGTGTCACGGTGATTTTCTTAATCTGTCCCAAACATTGATTTCGCACACCGACTGCACCATTGTGCGCTACATGCGTGGAAACACATTTTGGGGAGATGTGAAATGATAGCTGTACTGTTCATAAGGAGGTGTGGTAAATGGCAATGTTGAAAATCTGGAGGCAAATACAAAATTAGCAAATTTACGCTACAAGCGAGGGAACGTACACAACACACGCTCATAAAACAGTCATTTTTGGGAATTATTTTTCCAAATTTTCAACATAGCCATTTTAAGACCTCTGCTCATGAACAGTGTCACTGTGATTTTCTTAATGTGTCCCAAACATTGATTTCGCACACACTGACTGTGCCATTGTGGGCTACATGCGTGGAGACACATTTTGGGGGAGATGTGAAAAATGACAGCTATACTGCTCATAAGGAGGTGTGGTGCAATGACAATGTTGAAAATCTGGGTGAAAATATTAAAAATTTGCGAACTTATGAGCGTGCGTAGGAACTGCACAACGCATGCTCTTAAAACAGTCATTTTTGGGAATTTTTTCACTAAATTTTCAACATAGCCATTTTAAGACCTCTGCTCATGAACAGTGTCACTGTGATTTTCTTAATCTGTCCCAAACATTGATTTCACACACCGACTGTGCCATTGTGTGCTACATGTACGGAAACACATTTTGGGCGAGATATGAAAAATGACAGCTGTACTGCTCATAAGGAGATGTGGTAAAATGGCAATATTGAAAATCTGGAATGCAAATATTAAAAATTTGCAGACTTATGAGCATGCGTAGGACCTGCGCAATGCACACTCGTAAAACAATAATTTTTGGGAATTTTTTCCCCAACTTTTCAACATAGGGTTTTTGGGGGCCTACCTCATGACCTGTGACACCGTCATTTTGTACATCGGTTCTGAAAGGTGGTTTCGCGCAGTGACTGTGAAATCACCTTTTGGGACATATTAACAAAATGACAGTGACAGAATTCATGAGGTGGTTCCCAAAAACCCCCATGTTGAAAATTTGGTGAAAAAATTCCAAAAAATGCCTGAGAGATGCATCAAAGCTGAAAAAAAAACACCTATTTATTACATTATACAGGTTACCAGCATTTTCTCAGTTTGTGGTCGGCTTTGAAGACTGCAGAGGTGTTACCGGTCCACTGAAGATTGTGACGCCGGACTCCAGAGTTAAGTATGGGTGGGGGGTGGGAGGCAGGTGCAGAGGGTGGGTGGGTGGGAGAAGGGGTCAAGACAGTCAGTGGGAACGTTCTTTCCTTCTAGGTTTCTTTTTCTTGTAGGAAGATGATGTGGGACATTTGTCACGCTGGGGTGGGCTCCCAGTGTGGCAGCTGGAAGTGTTTTTGGGAGAGCCAGTGGAGTTGATGGGGGAATGGGCACCCCCGTCAGCCATAGAGAGCTTTGCCACGCTGGGGTGGGCTCCCAGCATGGCACCTGAAGGTGTGTTTGGGGGGGCACCGAACAGACATTTGCCACGTTGGGGTGGGCTCCCAGTGTGGCACCTTGAAGGCTGTTTTGGGGGGCACTGGAGCCGACGGGGGATTGGGCACCCCGTCAGCCATACTGTGTGTGTGGGTGGGAGATGTGAGCATGCTGGGGTGGGCTCCAGCATGCTACTTGTTGGGGGGGGAGCTGTCTATGACAGCTCTTGCACTGCAGTGCCGACATGTGGGCACTTTGCATACTGCCGACAGCAGCAGTATGCAAATTGCCTACACACTGCGGCTCGTTCTTTCAACTGTACACCGCTGCATTTGCAAACGCTGTCATAGACAGCTCTTACATTCATTGGTGCGGTGGGGCCACACCTGCAAAAGGCAGCAGGGCACTGGAAGTAGGGAGGCACACCTACGAATTCTCGAATGGTGGCACTATGTTTCTTGCACATGCGTGCAAGCAAACATAATAATCACCAGACTCTCTGTCAGTCTCTCCAGCTCATGTTCATCTATGGCATCTGCTCTTTTTCATTTTTTAGTTTTTTTATTTAAAAGTTCTAAATTACAGGATGGGCTCTGTGAGATATATATCTCATTTACAGAATGTCCCACATCAAAAAATCAGCAATACAACACACAGCAAACAAAAAACAACAATAATAAACTGTACATTCCATATTTTTTGGGGGGGCCATATTCTCTGGACCCTGACACCACCTGTCACTCTCTCCCATCCCCAGGCTTCCCCACTGGATGGGGCCACTGGGCGGCAGACCCCTCCAAGAGATCATGGGTCACAAAGCCCTGGTTTTCCCCCCCAGGGCAGGGTAATGGGAGCGGGACCCCCCTGGTGGACATTGATCTGAGCGGGGAGTGGTGGCAGAGCAGGGCTATCATTTATGGCCAATTTTTCCCCTCCATTTCTTCCCTCCCGGGGGTGGGGCTATGCAATGATGCCAGGGTCTGCCCTGCCCCCTGAGATGTCTGGCACTGGCAGCTTGGGACCCCCAGCCTCTGCCAGGGGTCCTCATTGCACCTGACACTCTGCCCCTTTCCCCCAGAGAGGGAGAGCAGTCCACCGGATGCTCAATCCCTCTTCCCTCCAGCTGGCCCTCTGACTCCTGGGTCCATTCCCAAACCTGGGACATCAGCACCGCAGACAGACACCCTGCCGCTGCACCGGCTGGCCGGCTACATTCCATTTTTGAAATATGAGCAAGACAATCTGATATTCAGTTCCAAGTGGCATGACCTTGAACAGCAGTGCAGGGCAGGTGCCCAGACAGATAAGCATAATTCCAATACCTTGGCACACACAGCAAGAAAGACTCTGAAACTCAGAATATAATGCCAATGCAATTTTATTGAACTGAGCACCAGAGCCAAAGACCCCAGTGGTTTGGCAGTAAGCCTTCATCAGGGGGGTCATTGGCATTATAGTCTGAATTTCAGAGTCTCTCTTGTAGTGTGTGCCAAGGTTTTGAAACTGTGTTTATCAATCTGATATTTAACATATTCCATTTCAATAAATTTTTAAAACAGGCAAAACTGGGAGCTAGGCTGTTCCAGGCATGAGGAGCACCACATTTTTACTTCCCTCAACAGACAAGTACTTAGGTAACTGCTAACAGTGATGCATTACTTCATGAGAAGAATATTTTCCTGTATGTAACCGAAAAGGTTTTTCAATTTCTTTCCTAGTCTGTTAATTGTAGTGTCAGTCACCAAAGAATTCATTAGGAAGAGGAAAGCATCTTTCAGTATCTCCAGTGCTCATTCTTTCAGGCTATGCTAGCATACAGGTAACTTTAGTGTATTGAAGACAAGTTGTCTTCTTGCCAACAAGGCACTTAATTGAGCAGGAATGCAACTTTAAGTACAGAACTTGTAAAATGAGTCCTTTGCTGCAACCAAATCTAAAAAGTATAACAACTTGAGCTGTGCAGAATGTGGAATTCTGTTGGCAAAATCCATGTGGGATGGCAATTCTTCTTTGAACTGATTTCTGGAATTTCTTTTTGAATTCTGACAAGTATTTATATGGTAGAATAATAGTCTGCAAATCACATAAACCATGGAAAAGGAATCTGCAGTTTATGTGAACTAGGATTGCTGAGCCCCAAAAAAATTACGCTTCTAAAATTTCAGAATGCTGCTATTGACAAAATTCCATGGAATTAGGTGGAATTTATGGAAAATCCACAGAATTTCATTCCATCAGAATGTGGACATTCCACACAGCCTCTGTAAGGATGGAAGTGTTGCAAGTATTTTTCACTGCACTGTTTTGTTAATAGCAGGAGTTT
The DNA here is from genome assembly GCA_016271365.2 of Neoceratodus forsteri. Lineage (NCBI taxonomy): Eukaryota > Metazoa > Chordata > Ceratodontiformes > Ceratodontidae > Neoceratodus > Neoceratodus forsteri. The sequence continues at coordinate 521,381,002 of CM028137.1, forward strand.
GGGAGTCTGCCTACTTGCTTCCTGTAGTAACAAGTAAGAGCTGAATCATGGTACCTGTATAACTTGCTTGCACACTACCTTGTACTGGGTCAAGTGAGCCACCATAGTATTAATGTCTTCAGATTTTCTTCTACAACCAGCCCATCCATTAGCTTAAGGCAAGGCAGTTACATATTCTTGCATCTTGGCATCTGCGTTACTTGCTCTACACTACAGTACTGTATATCGGAGTTCATCCAGCATAGCATTAATGTCTTCCGATTTCCTTCTGCAACTAGCCCACCCACTTGTTTAAGGCAAGGCAGCAAAGTACTTTAGATTCTTAGCTTAGCCAGCCCCTACAGTCCACAAATAACTGATTTACAGGTAATCAACAGCTAGGCACACAGTTTCTGTAGTTAGCTAAATGGTTTTATTTTTAGCAGAAAAAAGCAATTATTGGAATGGTAAAAATGTAGCAACATACTGTATTTACATTTTTCTAATGTATGTCAAACTTCAGAGAGCCAAGGGCAAGATGATAACAACCAGAGACAGAAGCTCATCAGTCTGTTGGTTAACTTGGATCTGCAGCTTATCCAAATAGGTAGGAAAATGGGCAGACTGGGTGGGTCAAGTGGTCCTTATCTGCCATCAAAGTCTATGTTTCTATGTTTAGTCAAGATAATAGCCATGCAACTGTTAGTCATGTTGAAGATAATGTCAGTGTTAATAGTCAATAATAACGATATTTCAGTGAAGCATTAGTTAATCATCAGATGGGGTTTTGGAATTATACTTTATGTGCTTTGGGAGCTAGAGGAGCCATTAAGGGTCTGATCTGTAAATTGAATCCCTCTTCCCATTATAAGTCAATGGCAGTGATGCATGCACTACTGGGGCTCACTTCAGAGCTAGGAGGGCCAAGCTCTGGCAACCCCCCCTCCATCATTCCAACACATTCTATAGCTAATGCTTTGTTTACCTTCTTTAACAGAAATAGCTACTGCTATACAGGTGGAGACAGAGTTCAATGTGCCTAAGGGCTATCTAGCTAGACAGGAGGACATGAAGAAAGAGTCTATTCAGAAATGTTTGGAAAAGTACCCTCAAACAATGCTTGGAAACAAGAGATCTTTTAACAAAGGATGGTTTATTAGATATAACAGTCATGAATACAACAGTAGACACATGCTTTTGTTTTTAATGCAGAGTATTCAGAATTGATACACAAAATATGAAAAAAAAATTCTCTGTTTAAAAGTATTGGGACTGGAAAACTGCTTTTGAATCTGACAGAGAACTTTTGAAATATAGCAATAGCTAACAACATCTTGAAAATTTTGTAAAATGGCAATTCCATTTGATTACGAAACCACAGGATTAGAGATGCAGCGACATTTTATTTCGCTGGCAAAATTCTGGTGAATTCACCAATTTCACCCCGCAAAACATTTTGCATAATTATGGCCTTTTGGCGAAATTTCACCATCCAATTTCACGTTGACTTTCACTTTGCACTTTTATAAGGCAAAATTAGGTGAAATTAGTCTTTTCTCTCTGCTGGTGGTCATATGGTTGAGTCTAAACAGGCAGGAAGTGAGTGGTTCATTTCCTGTACTACATGTCTCTAGGGGAAGTAGGCAGCATCTAGACTTGGAGTCAGAGCCCACCTCATGGACCTCAAAATTAAGTTTCTGCCACTCTTTACCAAGGATTACAGGCCTAATCTTGGTGCTGCCACTGCCAAACATACCCCAGAAGTTCAGAAATGTTTCCCAAAAAATGTTCAAGTAAATTGAGACTGAAATCTGGTGTCAGTCATTCTGTTATATGATTCACATTCACCACCAGGACCGAAATCTGCTGTTTTCTGCACCCTTTACAATGGTTTTCAGGCCTAATCTTGGTGCTGCCACTGCTGAACATGCCCCAAAAGTCCAGAATTGTTTCCCAAAAAATGTTCAAGTAAATTGAGACAGAAATCTGGTTTTAGTCAGGCTGTTATATGGTTTACATCCAGTTCCACATTCTGAATGCACCCGTCCTAGTGTGCCCGTCATTAGGGTGTCAGGGATTTAAATTCAAATCTCACTTTAAATGCAGGAGGCTTCACCCCCTGCACCCCCCCATGTGGGGGGGCTGTGCCCCCATGTTCCCCCAAACTAAATATACTAACTCTGGGGGGGGCGGACATTGGGGAAGGGGTGGAGAATTTGGACTTTTGGTGCCCCATTGATGGGCACACTTGGACTGGTGCACAGATGGCTAGAAATGGTTCACATCCACCACCAGGACCAAAATCTTATTTTTTCTGCATGTTTACAATGGTTGTCAGGCCTAATCTTGGTACTGCCACTGCCAAACATACCCCAGAAGTCCAGAAATGTTTTCCAAAAAATGTTCAAGTGAATTGAGACCAAAATTTGGTGTCAGTCATGCTGTTATATGGTTCACATCCACCAGCAGGACCAAAATCTGCTGTTTTCTGCACTGTTTACAATGGCTTTCAGGCATAATCTTGGTGATGCCACTGCTGAACATGCCCTGGATGTCCAGAAATGTTTCCCAAAAATTGTTCAAGTAAATTGAGACAGAACTCTGGTGTCAGCCATTCTGTTATAAGGTTCACATCCACCACCAGGACTGAAATCTGCTTTTTTCTGCATGTTTACAACTGTTTTCAGGCCTAATCTTCATGCTGCCACTGCTGAACATACCCAGAAGTCCAGAAATGTTTCCTAAAAGATGTTCAAGTAAATTGAGATAGAAATCTGGTGTCAGTCATGTTGTTATATGGTGTCCCTCCACCTCATGGACCTCAACCTGAGGGAGTGGTAGCTCCACTGCTACTATGCCCACTGCTTGAGAGAGAAAAGGATTGCACACACTCCTCCTCCTCTACCAACCCACTCAGCCCTCCTCCTACTCTATTGCACTGCTGTCACTAACATTAAGGCAACACGGATTCACAGCAGGAAGGTCATGTCAAATGAATCTGATAGATTTTTTTAATTGGGTGACTAGGGAAATAAATCAGGGAGGGACAGTAGACGTCGCCTACCTAGATTTCAGCAAAGCCTTTGACACCATCCCACACAGAAGGCGATTAACAGGATGGGTAGTCTGGATATGGGAAACAAGGTGGTTAACTGGGTTAGGAACTGGTTAACAGACAGAAGATGGAAGGTGGTGGTGGTGGTAAATGGAGTATAATCTGGGGAGAGGGGGTGACCAGTGGGGTACCACAGGGATCAGTACTAGGACCAGTCCTGTTCAATGTCTTCATTAGTGACATTGCAGAGGGGCTGGAAGGAAAGGTCTACCTGATTGCAGATGACACCAAGATCTGCAACAGGGTGGATACTCCAGAAAGGTTGCAGAAAATGAAGAGGGACCTGGAGTAGCTTGAAAGATGGTCAGAGATATGGCAACTGAGGTTCAATGCAAAGAAGTGCAAAATAATGCACCTGGGTAGAGGGAACCCAGGGGACAGCTACAGGTTGGAGGGAGGAGCTGACTGTCACCAAAGAAGAAAGGGCCTAGGGGTTATCATCTTTGATGAAATTAAGGTATCAAAGCAGTGCACAAAGGTGGAAGGGAGGGCACGTGGCATGCTGGGGTGCATAGGCAGGGGTATCACTAGCAGGAGGTGTGAGATGGTGGTGCCATTGTATAAAACATTGGTAAGGCCTCACCTGGAGTATTGCATGCAGTTCTGGAAGCCACACCTGCACAAGGACATAGATAAAGTGAAGACTACCTAAAGAAGGGCAACAAAAATGGTGCAGAGCATGCACCACAAAACATATGAGGAGAGACCAAGGGACCTCAATATGTACTCACTGGAGGAGAGGAGACAGTGGGGGGGACATGATAGAAACTTTCAAGTAGCTCAGGGGCATAAACAGGTGCAGGTGGGGGACCTTTTCCAATGTAGAAAAAGTACTAGAACAAGGGGGCACAATATCAAATTGGAAGGGGGTAGATAAAGAGGTAATGTGAGGAAGTTTTTCTACACAGAAAGGGTAGTCAACACTTGGAATAGTCTGCCACAGGAGATAGTGGGGGCAAGCACAGTGGAGGTGTTTAAGCATGCCTGGAACAGGCACAGGGGAAGCTTGAGAGGAGAAGGAATGATGAAAAGCCTTTGACCACATAGGGTCAGTGGCCACATACAATGTATAGGGCCTACAGGCAGACTGAATGGGCCTAGCAGACCTTATCTGCCAACAATTTCTATGTTTCTATGTAAGCTTGACAAGGAAAGTCCCACCAACAGCTCTGGTATCTTTCTGGTGTTGGTGCCAATGCAATGGGTGCTTGTTTTTCAAGTGGACATGCTAGCCACCAGTGCCTATGTGGCTGCCCATTTTCCATGACTGACACATGCTTAACACAGCTGACATATATCTAAGGCCTCATCAGCTGCATCAAGCACAAACATATCTCAAACTAGGGACTTTGCACCTCTAGATTTGACATGGTACTGGGATTTGGACAGAGGAGCCAAAGGTGTGGAAGTTTTTGCTTTTTTCGGCCACTTGCATGACTTTCACCATGCTAGGTTTGAGGGGGTTGCAGGACTGCTTGTTGTAGGTTTGCTGAAAGCTTCACCCACAGGCTTGGCATCTAAATGGGCTACATCATCACCCTTCATTTTTTTCACTCCTGGCTCCAACACAGGATCCAAGACCTTGTCATCATCTGTACTGAAAAATATTATATCCTCCTCCTTCCTATCACTGTCTACTTCCAGAGAAACTTTTCCCTTCTCTGGCATCTCCTCACTTTGGAGGTGGGTGGCTGACTTTCCTTATCTCTTTCTCCATGAGAAACAGACTTTAGCTGGACAGTATCACCCTCACCACCATCAGCTCCACTTTGAGCAGGAACAACAGTCACACTGACAACATTTTCCACCTCCTCCTCCTGGACCTCTGTGCCTCCACTGGTGTGTGTGTGTGTCTCCCTTATTCCCAGTATCATCCCTAACAAGCATGCTAGGTACATATTGGGCAGTAAAATACTGAGTCAAAGACTTAAGGCCAGTTCTAGCTTTGATTTTGTTGGCACTGGCTGCCACAGCAGCACCGGAGCCCACAGAAGGCACTGATTCAGAAATAGGTTCGCTTACTGGAAGTGGGACTGTATTTCTTCTTTTTCCAACAGACTTCTTTGAGCCACCTCCCACCTCACCTTTTCCTGAACTGGACCATCTCTTAACAGGCATATTTATATGCTTGTTCTGTTTGCCTTCCTCCAGAAGTATATGATTATGTATTTCTATTGAATAAGTTTGAATAACACCTACAGTTGTAGTAGAAATTCCTGAGTTCATAAAACTATAACTCTATTTGCTATTATATGCCCTGAATATATGCTTGCTTTGTAGGCCATGCTGTAACAAAGTCATAATGGATGTAGTAGAAATGTCTGGTATCATGCTGTTTTTTATTTTGTTATAGAATGATACTGAGGTTACTTGAGGTACATTTGTAGGAACAGAAAGCAAGATAAAACTGCAGAACTGGTTGTACCAGCCTGCATAACAAGCTCGGGCAGAATATAAGATAACAGCATGTGGCATGTTGTACGTTGTTACAGTGTGAGTGAAACTCACTGTTTCACTCCAGGTCAGACTGACCCAGGCATATGTAGCAAGAAGTATTGGGAAAGAGATGAAATAAACAGTGAAATGTACCCAGATGGTGGTATCAGTATGCTTTTCTGTTACATTGGAATCAACATGTTTTTCTTATTCATGATTGGTTAATACTGCAATGTTGGTAATTTTCAAGATAAGAGTACGCCTAACAACGCCTTGATAATAAGTGTATAAAAGTGATTGACTAATGAAACTCAGAGAGCCTTGCATGATTTTTGGAAGCAGACTCCCATATGCATATGTAATAAACCGTTCTTTCTACTATGCAGTGGTCCTGAGTATGATTTTAAACTAAAGTGTAAGAACATATATTTTTTTCCACGACAATTTGGCGTAGTCGGCAGGATCAGCATGCTCGGACCTCAGTCAGCTCAGTCGGGGACCGCTTCCCAGGTCTCCAACTTGGAGGAGAAGTCCTGACGCTGAGGGGAATGCTGAAGGAAAATCTCAAAGATACAGCCAGAGGGAGATTGAAATGGGACGGCCCCGATCGTGCTGGATTTTTGTTTCCCCTGGGCACCGAGTGGCGCTGATCTGTAAGTACCTACCTTTTTGCCTTGGGATGCTGCATGTTATAAAGAATAAGTAAACTGATAAACAAGTAAATGGGGAAGTTTTGAGCCTGTTTTAATTGTATGAGACATTAAGGCAGAAGGGAGACAGGGAAAACGGGGGACCTGCAAGAGAACTCTTAGGTGAGTTGAGCACCCCTAGCAAGATACCCTTAGGTGGGTTGAGCACCCTAGCAAGATACCCTTAGGTGGGTTGAGCACCCTAGCAAGATACCCTTAGGTGGGTTGAGCACCCTCGCAAGATACCCTTAGGTGGGTTGAGCACCCTCGCAAGAAACCCTTAAGTGGGTTGAGCGCCTTAAAACTGTGGAGGAGGCAGGCAACAGTAACTCCCGGTGGTTGTTTTTTATCTTTTCCTTTTTGATTTGCTTTCTTTGTGTGGGTTTCTTTTACTTGGGGTACGAAATCAGGAGATATTGGTTAAAATGGGGGGGGCAGCAAACATAAGCAGAAAAATAAGGAGTCTCCATGGGTTGCCTCCGGCCCTGTAAAATGCATGCTTAAAAAGTATGGAGAGTAATAATAAAAATATGGAGAGGGTTTGAGGACTCCAGGTTTAAAAATATGTGGAGAGATGTATTAAGAAAAAGTCTCTCAAACAAGCAGGGGCAACTGCCTTTTGCCCTTGTAATTTGTGCTTGCTACAAGTATACTGTTAGAGCCAATGATGGCTTTCACAGTTCAGGCTGCTTTTAGGAGAAAAGCAGCGGCTGATTAAGTAACGTTAGATAAGCAACATTTAGAGAAAGAAAATAAACTACTGTGGATGTACGCACAGTAGGTGACTACAGACGGGATGATTTGAAAATCCTCCCTCCCATGTTGCCTATCTGTGTAGTTTCAAGTTTTTCTGTATCAATTTCAAATCCCCTTGCCTCCTATAGAGGCTAAAACATTTGATCCCAAACCCAAGTACTGGGGACCTCTACCAGATGGATCTCAACCTAGTACTGTTAGAGATTTTGTTTTGTTTTTAAACTGCAAACCAGAGCTCTGGAAAAAGACTTGGTTTGGCAGGTTACTAAAATGGCCAAAAGAAAACCTTTAAAAGGGTTTAAACCTTTGAAAGGGTTAATAGCTGCAGTGTTTGGAAATTATCATGAAGGTCCTGCAGTCAGTTTTCTTACTCAGACTTGTGTATCGAAAAAGAAGAAGAAAAATACCTTGGCACCGGGTAAGTCTGAATTTTTTTTTATTTAAAGTTGTTTTATGTCTGTTTGTTTTATTTCTGTAATACATATACTAAACAAGGTAATGCTCCATCTTTCTCATGCATATTTTCTAGCTTATATCTATGTTCTGTAATTATGTTCTGTTGTCAAGGTTAAGTAGATAGGATTGACTGCCTTCAGTGCACAACATAGTACAGTAAAAAAAAAGAAAGAGAAAGCTTCTTTGCCTCATAGCTGACTGTTTTAATTGTCTATTTTTAATGAAACATTTGTGCTGCCTAGATAGGGTCAGTAAAGAACTTTTGTATGTAGTGGTTGGAGCAGGTAGTGTTGAAGGTGAAGAGTTATGACGCCATAGATTGCAATGTGCAGAAAGATTTGTAGTTTGCAAGCAACGTGCAAGCCACTGCTAGGTGAAATGTAATGTGTTAACAGCTATAAATGGCTTTATCATACTCTAGTTAAAACCAGAAACTTTTTGCAAAATGGCAGAGTGCCATATTTTGGCTATGCCTCAGAAGGTGTAACCATGTTATACTAGATGTGTTCACTTACAGATGGTATGTTGTGCTGTGTTTTAAAGGTGTTGAAAGGAGTTAGAATGTGTTTAAAAAGTGTTTTGTTCTGAAAAGATTTGGCATGTAGATATGTATAAATGTGTTGGTTTAAAAATTGGCAGTGTTACAAGACAGGCAGGAGGCAGCACATATATCTAAAACACGTACAGTTTTCTAATGAAACTATGGGCATTACCTCAGCAAATTGGTGTGAAACAATGTCAGTCTTATTTTGTGTTAAGTATCTCTTTTTGTGTATGTGTGTGTACTGTTTTGGCCAGCAGTTTTATTTATGCTTTATTATTATTTAAAGATATTTTAATATCAGTAGTGTTCAAGGACACTACAAAAATAACTGAGTTTGAACGATCCTTGCATGCACACTGTGACCTTTTGCACGTTATTTGACCTTCTTGTGTTTCAACATTTTATGTTACTACCAGTTCAAACTTGATGTGTATTCCATACCTAAAGCACAACTTTTCACACAAAATGTATGTTTTTATGAAAGCACACCAAGAGTGAACCATGTAATTTGACTTTTTATTGCAAAACTAGTATTCTAAGTGAAGAGGAACAAACTTTTCTTCTCGTCTCACTGCTTCTGACTTGCAGCCAACACAGGCAATACTCCAGCTGGAAGGGGAGAATTATTCATCATCTCCCCATATTTTTATTATATATATATATATATATATAGTACGCTTTTGAACAAAGGACTATTACAGCCGTTTTTGAGAGTTTACCATCTACAGTTAAAAACAATGGTTTTGGTTTTATGTGTGACCATGGTGTAATCATTTTTTTTGTCTTTTTGAAATGCATTCTAAGAGATACGTCGTACAGTATTACCATCAATCTGGATCTTATAAACTCAGCTGACATTTTGTCATGCTTAGGACAAGGGAACCCAGGGACGCTTGGCTTCTTTTATCCTATGGAAATAATCTTGTTTTATTTTTAAACTGGTGTGTGTTTGTTTTTGTTGTTTGTCTGTGTTTCTTCTCTTTCTTCTAGAGAAAAAGAAGTTCCCCATCTTTATAGTAAGGTATGAAATTTACTAAACTAATTGTAATATTATCTTGTTATAATTTAAAGTGTAGTAGGTGTGGATCATGTCACCATCCACAGCTAACCTTTTTATTGCTACAGTATTCGGGCTGTCTCTTTCACTTTGAGCTGTCTCTTCCACCAGTAGGAGCTTGAGGGAAGGGGGTAAGCTACCCTTCCTCTATCCCTTCCAGTGTAGTACCCACAAAGGTTGCAAAGTACATCACTGTTCCCCCAAAGGGGTAAATAAAGAAAATGTATATTTGCCAATAATTGTTTCTTATTTACAGGTTTAAAAAAAAAAAAAAGACCCAAGGTATTTTAACAGCATAACCCAGCTCAAGCCCTTCTGTTTTTTCTAGTGCAAACAGTTAAATCTCACACCTATTATTGGTACAAGGGTTTCTGCCCTCAGCAAGTAATCAGTTACGCTGGAGGGTGAAGTTGTGTATGTATGTCCACACATATTCATTCTTTTGATTGTCTTTTCAGCTGTCTTATCCAGTCAAAACAAATGAAAAACAACTTTTGTCATAGCCTTACAGCAATAAATGCATTTTTTTCTTCTTCAACCAGTAAATTCACAGTACTCTAACATTTCTGGACTCTAAGCTAAGTTTACAGTTTATATTTGTTGTTTAAAATGTATGTTATGCATTATGCTCAATACTGAAATTGTTCTATTGCAAACACTAATGTTTCACGTTTATGTTAATGTTTTGATATACATCTTGCTACACTGTATCATGCATGTATGTATTCAAAAAAGTTCTCCACATGTATAACGTTTTAAATGCTCTTAACCAAACCTAAATACTGGGGCCAGCATTGCTGACCCACCCCTACAATATGTTCCAAAGCAAAACCCCAGACAAATTAATGCTCCTTTTGTCTTATTATTCACAGGTGCAATAGGCACTGTTATTAAATTGGCATAGGCCAATAACATATGTATTTGTCCCACTAATTGCATAGTGTATCAGGCATATTGCTATGAACTATATGTTTAAAGCATGTTATTGTAAAAAGAATTTACAAGATTTTATGACTCAGGTCTCAGTCAGGCCTGCTTGCAACAGACAGGGAAATAATGTTCATCCTGTCATAACTGCTTCTGTGATTTGAAAGCAGGGGTGTAACCATAACATTGTCATGATTTACAGATGGTCAAATGGTATAATTGAACCTTGGCCTGCACCCCCAGGGTGTGCGGTTAATGTTCCATTTTATTTTGTCTCTTTCAAATTGCCAGAATTTAGGCTCTACACCACTCTTTACAAAAACAAAAAGCCAAATGGTTTATAAGATTGTTGTTTATGTGTTTTTAATTCAGTGTCTAACACACTTTGCAAGTTTTCAGGTTTCCATGGTGTGGCACACATAAGATCTCCACATTCCACAGCAGTAAAACTTTCATCTAAGTTGCCGAGACCTTCATCTTTTTCCTGAAAAGAAAACAACTGCCACAGCTTTGATGTCATCACTACCTTTGTGCCTGACTAGTTCCATGTAAGGACTATTGCATGAATCAAGTTATTATTACCTCTGCAAGGGTAAGGTTTTCAGCAAAATTACACCTATTTGTAGAACTTTAAATCAACTGAATAAGGTCCAATCAGTTCAGGCTCTGCAAACAAGCTTATTGTTTCTGCTTACTATGAAGTTAAGTCTGGGGAAGGGGCACTCTCTAACTCCAGCGAAAAGATTCTGCTTCAATTGACCTTCAAGCAATACATCCATTTTCTTCACTGCCGCTTGTTCCAAACATGGTTGGTACTTTCTACAACCCCTATTGCTCTGTTATGGACTGTGTTCTTAATGGTTTATTGTCAATTGTTACCTTTTTATGGACTGTTAATCTTTATGCCCAGGTGTAATCAACTACGACAAAACAAATGCCATGCAAGTGTGTGTGTGTGTGTGTGTGTGGCTCCATTAAAAGAACTTAATGAACTCAATGCATAATCTAATGCACCCCTGGCCAGTGTGTCTGCCAATCAGCCATCCAGCAGCCATCAACGTGAACACTGACTTTTCTACTGTGCTGGTGTTTGTTTTTAAATTACTGTCTGCATTGCCCCATGTGCCTTGTGGGGTTACCACCATTCTGCAAATGACATTTCACCTGTACTGTAGTTACACCAACCTGTGCTTACTTATATGAACTTTATGGACTGTTAACTTTATGGACTGTTATGTTTTATAAGGACTTATCTGTCAAGAGACATTATCAACAGATTCTTCAATCAAGCTCCAAGGGTGTGCCACACCTCAACACAAGGTAGCATCTACCTTATTCACTCTCAATGAACTCTTTTTCATCAACAAAATTGTTATGTTATATTTGTTATATATGGTGTCACATGTTAGCATTTTTTCACATATTTCAGTTGTGGTGTTGACATCCTCAGTTCTGTATTGTGTTTTCAAACTCACCATTTGTGTTCCATCTGTAACTACCTCTGTATCAACTCCAGAACAGCATGTTTTTATAAATGCCTTAACTATCTGTATGCTGGCAACCAGTTTTAAATCATATAGATAAAAGGGTGGTTAGTTGATACAAAGTATCAAAAGGGGAGAATGTAGTAGAAATTTCTGAGTTCATAAAACTATAACTCTACTTGCTATTATATGCCCTGAATATATGCTTTGTAGGCCATGCTGTAACAAAGTCATAATGGATGTAGTAGAAATGTCTGGTATCATGCTGTTTTTATTTTGTTATAGAATGATACTGAGGTTACTTGAGGTACATTTGTAGGAACAGAAAGCAAGATAAAACTGGGCAGAACTGGTTGTACCAGCCTGCATAACAAGCTCGGGCAGAATATAAGATAACAGCATGTGGGCATGCTGTACGTTGCTACGGTGTGAGTGAAACCTCACTGTTTCACTCAGGTCAGACTGACCCAGGCATATGTAGCAAGAAGTATTGGGAAAGAGATGAAATAAACAGTGGAAATGTACCCCAGATGGTGGTATCAGTATGCTTTTCTGTTACATTGGAATCAACATGTTTTTCTTATTCATGATTGGTTAATACTGCAATGTTGGTAATTTTCAAGATAAGAGTACGCCTAACAACGCCTTGATAATAAGTGTATAAAGTGATTGACTAATGAAACTCAGAGAGCCTTGCATGATTTTTGGAAGCAGACTCCCATATGCATATGTAATAAACCGTTCTTTCTACTATGCAGTGGTCCTGAGTATGATTTTAAACTAAAGTGTAAGAACATATATTTTTTTCCACGACAATTTGGCGTAGTCGGCAGGATCAGCATGCTCGGACCTCAGTCAGCTCAGTCGGGGACCGCTTCCCAGGTCTCCAACTTGGAGGAGAAGTCCTGACGCTGAGGGGAATGCTGAAGGAAAATCTCAAAGATACAGCCAGAGGGAGATTGAAATGGGACGGCCCCGATCGTGCTGGATTTTTGTTCTCTGGCTCCAGTGGCGCTGATCTGTAAGTACCTACCTTTTGCCTTGGGATGCTGCATGTTATAAAGAATAAGTAAACTGATAAACAAGTAAATGGGGAAGTTTTGAGCCTGTTTTAATTGTATGAGACATTAAGGCAGAAGGGAGACAGGGAAAACCGGGGGGGGAACCTGCAAGAGAACTCTTAGGTGAGTTGAGCACCCCTAGCAAGATACCCTTAGGTGGGTTGAGCACCCTAGCAAGATACCCTTAGGTGGGTTGAGCACCCTAGCAAGATACCCTTAGGTGGGTTGAGCACCCTCACAAGATACCCTTAGGTGGGTTGAGCACCCTCGCAAGAAACCCTTAAGTGGGTTGAGCGCCTTAAAACTGTGGAGGAGGCAGGCAACAGTAACTCCCGGTGGTTGTTTTTTATCTTTTCCTTTTTGATTTGCTTTCTTTGTGTGGGTTTCTTTTACTTGGGGTACGAAATCAGGAGATATTGGTTAAAATGGGGGGGGCAGCAAACATAAGCAGAAAAATAAGGAGTCTCCATGGGTTGCCTCCGGCCCTGTAAAATGCATGCTTAAAAAGTATGGAGAGTAATAATAAAAATATGGAGAGGGTTTGAGGACTCCAGGTTTAAAAATATGTGGAGAGATGTATTAAGAAAAAGTCTCTCAAACAAGCAGGGGCAACTGCCTTTTGCCCTTGTAATTTGTGCTTGCTACAAGTATACTGTTAGAGCCAATGATGGCTTTCACAGTTCAGGCTGCTTTTAGGAGAAAAGCAGCGGCTGATTAAGTAACGTTAGATAAGCAACATTTAGAGAAAGAAAATAAACTACTGTGGATGTACGCACAGTAGGTGACTACAGACGGGATGATTTGAAAATCCTCCCTCCCCATGTTGCCTATCTGTGTAGTTTCAAGTTTTTCTGTATCAATTTCAAATCCCCTTGCCTCCTATAGAGGCTAAAACATTTGATCCCAAACCCAAGTACTGGGGACCTCTACCAGATGGATCTCAACCTAGTACTGTTAGAGATTTTTTTGTTTTGTTTTTAAACTGCAAACCAGAGCTCTGGAAAAAGACTTGGTTTGGCAGGTTACTAAAATGGCCAAAAGAAAACCTTTAAAAGGGTTTAAACCTTTGAAAGGGTTAATAGCTGCAGTGTTTGGAAATTATCATGAAGGTCCTGCAGTCAGTTTTCTTACTCAGACTTGTGTATCGAAAAAGAAGAAGAAAAATACCTTGGCACCGGGTAAGTCTGAATTTTTTTTTATTTAAAGTTGTTTTATGTCTGTTTGTTTTATTTCTGTAATACATATACTAAACAAGGTAATGCTCCATCTTTCTCATGCATATTTTCTAGCTTATATCTATGTTCTGTAATTATGTTCTGTTGTCAAGGTTGCGAGATAGGATTGACTGCCTTCAGTGCACAACATAGTACAGTAAAAAAAAAAGAAAGAGAAAGCTTCTTTGCCTCATAGCTGACTGTTTTAATTGGTTCTATTTTTAATGAAACATTTGTGCTGCCTAGATAGGGTCAGTAAAGAACTTTTGTATGTAGTGGTTGGAGCAGGTAGTGTTGAAGGTGAAGAGTTATGACGTCATAGATTGCAATGTGCAGAAAGATTTGTAGTTTGCAAGCAACGTGCCAAGCCACTGCTAGGTGAAAATGTAATGTGTTAACAGCTATAAATGGCTTTATCATACTTCTAGTTAAAACCAGAAACTTTTTGCAAAATGGCAGAGTGCCATATTTTGGCTATGCCCCAAAAGGTGTAACCATGTTATACTAGATGTGTTCACTTACAGATGGTATGTTGTGCTGTGTTTTAAAGGTGTTGAAAGGAGTTAGAATGTGTTTAAAAAGTGTTTTGTTCTGAAAAGATTTGGCATGTAGATATGTATAAATGTGTTGGTTTAAAAAATTGGCAGTGTTACAAGACAGGCAGGAGGCAGCACATATATCTAAAACACGTACAGTTTTCTAATGAAACTATGGGCATTACCTCAGCAAATTGGTGTGAAACAATGTCAGTCTTATTTTGTGTTAAGTATCTCTTTTGTGTATGTGTGTACTGTTTTGGCCAGCAGTTTTATTTATGCTTATTATTATTTAAAGATATTTTAATATCAGTAGTGTTCAAGGACACTACAAAATAACTGAGTTTGAACGACCCTTGCATGCACACTGTGACCTTTTGCACGTTATTTGACCTTCTTGTGTTTCAACATTTTATGTTACTACCAGTTCAAACTTGATGTGTATTCCATACCTAAAGCACAACTTTTCACACAAAATGTATGTTTTATGAAAGCACACCAAGAGTGAACCATGTAATTTGACTTTTTATTGCAAAACTAGTATTCTAAGTGAAGAGGAACAAACTTTTCTTCTCGTCTCACTGCTTCTGACTTGCAGCCAACACAGGCAATACTCCAGCTGGAAGGGGAGAATTATTCATCATCTCCCCATATTTTTATTATATATATATATATATATATATATAGTACGCTTTTGAACAAAGGACTATTACAGCCGTTTTTGAGAGTTTACCATCTACAGTTAAAAAACAATGGTTTTGGTTTTTATGTGTGACCATGGTGTAATCATTTTTTTTGTCTTTTTGAAATGCATTCTAAGAGATACGTACGTACAGTATTACCATCAATCTGGATCTTATAAACTCAGCTGACATTTTGTCATGCTTAGGACAAGGGAACCAGGGACGCTTGGCTTCTTTTATCCTATGGAAATAATCTTGTTTATTTTTAAACTGGTGTGTGTTTGTTTTGTTGTTTGTCTGTGTTTCTTCTCTTTCTTCTAGAGAAAAAGAAGTTCCCCATCTTTATAGTAAGGTATGAAATTTACTAAACTAATTGTAATATTATCTTGTTATAATTTAAAGTGTAGTAGGTGGGGATCATGTCACCATCCACAGCTAACCTTTTTATTGCTACAGTATTCGGGCTGTCTCTTTCACTTTGAGCTGTCTCTTCCACCAGTAGGAGCTTGAGGGGAGGGGGTAAGCTACCCTTCCTCTATCCCTTCCAGTGTAGTACCCACAAAGGTTGCAAAGTACATCACTGTTCTCAAAGGGGTAAATAAAGAAATGTATATTTGCCAATAATTGGTTTCTTATTTACAGGTTTAAAAAAAAAAAAGACCCCAAGGTATTTTAACAGCATAACTCTAGCTCAAGCCCTTCTGTTTTTCTAGTGCAAACAGTTAAATCTCACACCTATTATTGGTACAAGGGTTTCTGCCCTCAGCAAGTAATCAGTTACGCTGGAGGGTGAAGTGTGTATGTATGTCACACATATTCATTCTTTGATTGTCTTTTCAGCTGTCTTATCCAGTCAAAACAAATGAAAACAACTTTTGTCATAGCCTTACAGCAATAAATGCATTTTTTTCTTCTTCAACCAGTAAATTCACAGTACTCTAACATTTCTGGACTCTAAGCTAAGTTTACAGTTTATATTTGTTGTTTAAAATGTATGTTATGCATTATGCTCAATACTGAAATTGTTCTATTGCAAACACTAATGTTTCACGTTTATGTTAATGTTTTGATATACATCTTGCTACACTGTATCATGCATGTATGTATTCAAAAAAGTTCTCCACATGTATAACGTTTTAAATGCTCTTAACCAAACCTAAATACTGGGGCCAGCATTGCTGACCCACCCCTACAATATGTTCCAAAGCAAAACCCCAGACAAATTAATGCTCCTTTTGTCTTATTATTCACAGGTAATAGGCACTGTTATTAAATTGGCATAGGCCAATAACATATGTATTTGTCCCACTAAATTGCATAGTGTATCAGGCATATTGCTATGAACTATATGTTTAAAGCATGTTATTGTAAAAAGAATTTACAAGATTTTATGACTCAGGTCTCAGTCAGGCCTGCTTGCAACAGACAGGGAAATAATGTTCATCCTGTCATAACTGCTTCTGTGATTTGAAAGCAGGGGTGTAACCATAACATTGTCATGATTTACAGATGGTCAAATGGTATAATTGAACCTTGGCCTGCACCCCCAGGGTGTGCGGTTAATGTTCCATTTTTATTTTGTCTCTTTCAAATTGCCAGAATTTAGGCTCTGTCACACCACTCTTTACAAAACAAAAAAGCCAAATGGTTTATAAGATTGTTGTTTATGTGTTTTTAATTCAGTGTCTAACACACTTTGCAAGTTTTCAGGTTTCCATGGTGTGGCACACATAAGATCTCCACATTCCACAGCAGTAAAACTTTCATCTAAGTTGCCGAGACCTTCATCTTTTTCCTGAAAAGAAAACAACTGCCACAGCTTTGATGTCATCACTACCTTTGTGCCTGACTAGTTCCATGTAAGGACTATTGCATGAATCAAGTTATTATTACCTCTGCAAGGGTAAGGTTTTCAGCAAAATTACACCTATTTGTAGAACTTTAAATCAACTGAATAAGGTCCAATCAGTTCAGGCTCTGCAAACAAGCTTATTGTTTCTGCTTACTATGAAGTTAAGTCTGGGGAAGGGGCACTCCCCTAACTCCAGCGAAAAGATTCTGCTTCAATTGACCTTCAAGCAATACATCCATTTTCTTCACTGCCGCTTGTTCCAAACATGGTTGGTACTTTCTACAACCCTATTGCTCTGTTATGGACTGTGTTCTTAATGGTTTATTGTCAATTGTTACCTTTTTATGGACTGTTAATCTTTATGCCCAGGTGTAATCAACTACGACAAAACAAATGCCATGCAAGTGTGTGTGTGTGTGTGTGTGGCTCCATTAAAAGAACTTAATGAACTCAATGCATAATCTAATGCACCCCTGGCCAGTGTGTCTGCCAATCAGCCATCCAGCAGCCATCAACGTGAACACTGACTTTTCTACTGTGCTGGTGTTTGTTTTTAAATTACTGTCTGCATTGCCCCATGTGCCTTGTGGGGTTACCACCATTCTGCAAATGACATTTCACCTGTACTGTAGTTACACCAACCTGTGCTTACTTATATGAACTTTATGGACTGTTAACTTTATGGACTGTTATGTTTTATAAGGACTTATCTGTCAAGAGACATTATCAACAGATTCTTCAATCAAGCTCCAAGGGTGTACACCTCAACACAAGGTAGCATCTACCTTATTCACTCTCAATGAACTCTTTTCATCAACAAAATTGTTATGTTATATTGTGTTATATATGGTGTCACATGTTAGCATTTTTCATATTTCAGTTGTGGTGTTGACATCCCTCAGTTCTGTATTGTGTTTTCAAACTCACCATTTGTGTTCCATCTGTAACTACCTCTGTATCAACTCCAGAACAGCATGTTTTATAAATGCCTTAACTATCTGTATGCTGGCAACCAGTTTTAAATCATATAGATAAAAAGGGGGGTGGTTAGTTGATACAAAGTATCAAAAGGGGGGAGAATGTAGTAGAAATTTCTGAGTTCATAAAACTATAACTCTACTTGCTATTATATGCCCTGAATATATGCGTGCTTTGTAGGCCATGCTGTAACAAAGTCATAATGGATGTAGTAGAAATGTCTGGTATCATGCTGTTTTTTATTTTGTTATAGAATGATACTGAGGTTACTTGAGGTACATTTGTAGGAACAGAAAGCAAGATAAAACTGGGCAGAACTGGTTGTACCAGCCTGCATAACAAGCTCGGGCAGAATATAAGATAACAGCATGTGGGCATGCTGTACGTTGCTACGGTGTGAGTGAAACTCACTGTTTCACTCAGGTCAGACTGACCCAGGCATATGTAGCAAGAAGTATTGGGAAAGAGATGAAATAAACAGTGGAAATGTACCCCAGATGGTGGTATCAGTATGCTTTTCTGTTACATTGGAATCAACATGTTTTTCTTATTCATGATTGGTTAATACTGCAATGTTGGTAATTTTCAAGATAAGAGTACGCCTAACAACGCCTTGATAATAAGTGTATAAAAGTGATTGACTAATGAAACTCAGAGAGCCTTGCATGATTTTTGGAAGCAGACTCCCATATGCATATGTAATAAACCATTCTTTCTACTATGCAGTGGTCCTGAGTATGATTTTAAACTAAAGTGTAAGAACATATATTTTTTTCCACGACACAGTACTATCTGCAAAAGGCAAACAGAAATCAGAACAGGTAGCATCACTGTAGTCCCTACAACTACCTACAACTGCTACTGTAGCCTATTCAAGTGTTAAAACACTATTTTCTTTTTTTAATTACAAAAAAATGAACCAAGTAACATGGGGTAACAGGAGGACAGAAGTAAGAGGCTTTAAATACCAAGCTGACAGAGAACACCTTCAGAACAAGGATGTGCAGTAACTCTGAAAAATAAGTGGTTCTTAATAAAATGTCAGTTTTTAAATGGAATGGTTATTACACAACTTGTTAATAACCAGGTAGGTTTACGCAAACTAAAATGAAAACCAACCTCACAGAACACCTCACAGTCACAATATGATCTAAGGTCCGGAAAAGTGGTGTCTGGATAAGACAAGTACTGCAATGTGTTAATATTTAATAAATACAATTTTGGCTTATAGATATATCAGATTGAAGGGACAACAAAAGATTTCAAATGAACAAAGTCGTCCCCAACAATCTTGCAGGGACCACCACTGTCTTGAAAACTTTGTAGCTTTTATATAGTACGGGTCAGGTAGTAAATACCAATGGTGTAACAGGAAGGAAAGGGTTAATATGGTAAGCAAATTAAATAGAAAACCAGGAACGCTGCAATGCAGAGGCTAGATCACACTATTAATTTATGTAAGCAATTCAACAATGCAGTGTACCTGGATATGGACAAGTGTTCAATGTCCATGAATACTTCCAATACAAAATAAAGCAGAAAAGTGATTAAACAAAGGGAAACAGGAACAGAACAACTCAGAATGAGTAACTCTTCAGATAAAGTTACCCAAAAAAGGGTCAATATGTAAGAAAAATATTTCAAATAAGTAACACACCAACAAAAATATTAAGACTTGAAAGAAATAAAAGAAAGTTACTCACAACTTATGAGAAATCTGTCAAATATTAGGAACTAGCCTGCTCTGCTTTCACATACACACACACACACCACACAGTCGACCTTCCCCCACTCAACTCCCTCACAGACACAGACACAGAGAAAACTGAAAAAAGCTACCTAAGTTTAACTAAGTATTATCCAAAGATACCAAAACAAAAAAATGTTTACTAGCAGCACTAGGAACACAACTTAGATTTTGGCAGCAATTAGCGTTCAAAAATAACAAATAAAGAGGTTTTTGAAGGGTTTATTGGCTGTGATGCACCACACTGAACTGCTCTCCACCTCAACAGACAATATACTGTGCAGGAAACAGCCTGCAGATGATATTTAAGCTATTCACCCACAATGCATTGCAAATTTACAGGCAAAATTGAAAAACATTGGAGAAATTGTTGAAATTTGGCAAACTTTTGCATTTATGTGAAATCGCCATGTGAGGAGAATTTATGTTTCACCTAGGTGAAAAATTTTCCATAATGCAGTAATTACTTGAACTATTTCGCTAGGCAAAATTTTCTAATTACGCTCAACACTACACAGGATAAACAATTATTGGAACAAAGACCAAAGCAAATACAGCTAAAACCAAAACAGATGGAGAATGTGTACAATGCTGTCATAAGGTCTATTTACATTACTGCTCTTTCTACTCACTTAAGACTACTCTTTAGAGGTCATGATGATGGAAAAAATAGGGGTGTTTCAAAGAAACTGCAACTTTAATTGAATGTCATGACCTGATATTTAACAAACACTTACAGTTGCTTGCAAAAAAATCCAAAGGGCTAACCAAGTTACTTATCAGCTCATTTGAAATGACCTAATCATGTGTGCTGGCACAGACCTCTGTAATAAAATAATAACAGAGGCTAGGTATTTTGTAGTTTACCTTGGTACAACTCCTGATGCTTCTAAATATGACCAGTTATCCATAGTTTCTATTATCTTACCAGAGATACAGCAGTTTAGGAGTCATTAATTCATTTTATTCAAGCAGAAATCAGCCCTGGTGGCAGTTCTGCTGACAACCTCTGTGAAACACTAAACCAATGTGGATTTATATTTCATATGTCAGAGGACATGGATATGGTGACTGTACAGCAATGACTGGTACTTACAGATGAGACTTTCAGACTATTGCTTGAGAATCTTATGATAAAGTGTAGTTTGTTCTTGCTATGCATAACATTTAAATTTGGTTGTTATTGACACCTGTAGCAATATTGTACAGAACTGTAATTTTATTTGAGTCCTAATACAGATGTTCACATTTTCTGACAATTCAACTGAAAGACCCAATCAGTTTCTGTACAAGAAAAGTTATTTATCAATGGTGCTTCACAGAGAACACACAGAAATCATTGAGTGGGACACACTGGTCTAGTAGAATAGACTAGTATAGTGTGTAGTGGGACACTGTTGTCAATGGCATTCCATCCATAGAACAGGCTTGTTGTGCTGCAATAGCTACATCATGATGTTATTGTCCTGCACTGTTGATATCACTACTGCAGTAAAACAAGATAGAATGTCTTCATGCATGGGCACTATTAAAACTGCCACACTTGATGAACCTGCTGTGGCGGTGAGAGCCGGCCCAGGAAGTAAGCGGCAATGGAATGGAAAAAAAATGGTACCATAAGGACACAGCCTTATATTAATGGTTGCCATATGCTATAAAAGATTGTGTATGAGCAACCATACACAGACAAGGCTGCATTTGAATCTCAAGGTTTCTGTGGTAACGTGACCTCTCGAGCAGTGCTCTTGAGATCTCTTGTTAACGTGGAAACCTCTCGATTGAAAAACAGTCTTGTAGCATATGATTGCCCATACACAATCCTCTATGTTGAACATTGCTTGCAACCAGAACTGTGTGGAATTTTCAAATTCCGCTTCCACCAGAATTCTGCAGAATTTGGGAAACTTTGCCTAATTACATGGAATTCCATCAGAAGCAGAAGACTCACAGGTAATACATTTTAATTGTAATGTTGAATATAATATGAATATGGATAATCTGGGGTATAGTTCTGATACTTTACATAAAGTGAGTATATATATCTTAACTTTTTTGATCTAGTATTAAAATGGTAAAATGTCTGCAAAGTGGATACTGATAAAGTGGGAAGGGTAATCCCACAAAATGTTGGTTGTACAGTACCAGCAGTATAAAATAAGGAAAAACATAAAATAAAATGGACCAAGTAAATATTTTGTGGTGAGTGAGCTTAATTTCTAACACAGTTCTGAGATAGTATAGCGTCATAGTTGGAACAAGCTCCTTCCAGTGTGTTTTACTATTACAGAGTCCAGAATCACACTGGCAGCAGATACTGGCTCATAATATGCCACTTATCACAACTTGTGAGGAGTAAAAGGGGACTTGCATAACATTCTTGTGGCTCTCCCAATTGAGAGTTATTGTTCTGTTCCACCACTTGTGAAGATAAATGGCATATTCTTAGACCATTGTGGATCCACTGTATCTGTTGCAGCTGAGATTACTTAAGGTTGTAAAACTAATCAGTAGCATTAAGATCAGATGAGAGTACTGGGGGCATATGGAGTGCTATTGACATTCTACTGTACAGTAATTTCAAAAAAAGATGTTGAATTTTAAGAACCAAAAGCAGAAAAGTGTCCAAAAAATATTGATCAAGCATGTTGAAATGAATCCACTGCAACTGGTAAAGGTAATGTCCACTGTGGGTTCTATTTTGCAACCCTATATCTTTGTCCTAAAGGAGTAATTGACAGATTTAGCTAAATTGGTAGCCTAATAAATTCTTCTTTTGCAAAACAAGTCTTAATCAACTTACAACTTACTATACTGGAGATATACATACACAGTTTGGTAAGAGTATAAACTACTGATTCATAGACTGTCCAGATAATAAACACCATCAGTCACACTCAGCAACATTTATCAACTTATCTATAATTCTGCAAGATGTATATCATCAAATAGTAATACTACACAGACCATCTCTAACTCACCCTGTAACATCATGGAGGAATGAAAGAAACTTTTCGGCTTTGAAATCCATTAACAATTGCTTAAGAATGACAATGGGCCAGGAATATCTTGATGACCTCATGGTTACTGCTGTAGAAGCGGAGAGAACTGAATTAGTAGAACCTGAAATGAGTCGGGGATTATTTCTGGGACTTAACTGATAAATGACAAAAAACTTGTTTAAAACTTCATCAAACAAACTAGTAACTGTATCATACCAATGTACAATAATATCCCGTACTCAATAATATTGTAATATGTGAATATGCTCAGTAATACCATCAAAAATCATACTAAAAAACTCATAATACTATCATAGAAATCCATCAATAATATCGCAAGATCTCCTAATACTATCAATGAACATCCAACTATAGTATTATAAAATCTTGTAATACTATTGATGAGCATCCGTTGTTTGTATTATGAGAGTGGATGCCTAGCTCTCGCCATGCATACTGTACACAGCTGAGCACATGCCAGCTTTTACTCTAACCATTTAGTACAGTGAAAGCCAGCCAGCCAGCAGCATAGCTGATAGAAATGAAAGCTGAAAATGGCATAAATGTGGAAGAAAGTATAAATGGTGACAGGAGATAATTTATTCAGGCTCAGTGAATACAATTTAAAATCCCTCTTGGATCCCAATATCACAAAAGAATAACAAATAGGGAACTGTATATGACTCAGCTATAATCCCATCTTGAGGTTCTAGTGACATGCTGAAACCTCTCGAGCTTCGCTGTCAAGGTTCACATGTCACCAAAACTTCTTGATGGTATTATAACCATGTAATGCACAGTCCCCATCTATTATTCTATTCAATGTACATGATATATTATCTTCTTCTCTAAGAGTTGTTTTATCTCTTTTCTTGGACTGGAAGGACTGACAAATTGTCAATTCTGATTGTTCATAATTTACATAACTGTGCTATATCTTTGGTTTAATACATGCTGAACGCTGATTCTTGTTTAGTAAGGTACAATGTGAGCAGGCAGCAGCAACAACAAATACAACTGAAATATGAAAGTTATGAATGCATCCAGAAATAGAAAGAGCAATGCATTAACATAACAAATGGTGTTATAAAATACCATCAAACTGGAAGTGACACTAAACAATAAACAAAAAGAAAAGTAGCAGGCAGCAGCAGTAACAGAAGGGGACAAACTGAACAAATAAAATCAGTCCTCATATCTAGCTGGGGTGGCATACCTTGCATAGAGAAGTAGCAACAAATAAAAGAGATAGAGGCAGACCTCAACAGAAACTTAAAAACAGAGTTGTAGTGACTGTGACACAGATCAAGCAGTGACAGTATACCATGAAAGTGACAAAATGAGCCCAGTAATGAGACACAGCACAACTAGCAATGATGGGATACCTACAGTAGCATAGACTAAACAGCAGCACAGGAGGCAGTGAAATGGATCAAGGCAAGCAATGACAAATAAAAAAAAGATTTAACAAGAGCCAATACAACTGCAGTCATGGTCCAGCAAAACACGGCACTGTCTGCCATGTCCAAGATGACCACGGGAGTTCTCTGCTCATGTGCGACAACTCGTGCATACACACTGGGCTCCAATGGCCAGCTTGGATATGGAGGACTGTGCCATCCTGTAGCTTGAGTTCAGTACACATATGGGGCAGGGGCTAGAAGGGTATTCCAGAGTTTTGGTGCAGTGACAGAGAAGGTTCTCTATCCAATATCAGTGGAGGTTTGGGGATGATTAAGTAATTATTGAGAGGAGAACTGCAACTCCCTTGTGCCATGTTTGAAAGTAAAGAATCTGGCTAATGGGGATGTAGTTCCAGTGGAACGTGATGTGTGGACAAGAGTGCTCATCCAATGGTCTTGACAGACCTGGGGGGAGAGCCACCCCAGTGAGGCATATAAGGAGCAGTGGCAAGTGGTGAGTAGAAAGTGGGCCTAGGAGTATGAATTGACATATACTGGTATAGGCAGTATTCAGTTGATCAAGTTGACGAGCAGAAGTTTGGGATATTATAGAGGTGCTGTAGTCTAGAAGTGGGAGGAGCATGCCCTGTCCAATCACTAGGCTCACCTCCAGGTTCAGAAAGTGTCTCAGGTGAAAACAGGCTCTGATCTGTTGATTGATTCTTTTTCATGTCAACTCAATGTGTTCTTGGAACTTGAGGGAGGTGTCCAAGGTGACTCCTAGGTATTTGTAGCTAGATATGTGTTCAAAGATGGTTCCTTCTGGGGTTTGTATGTGGATTTTTTTTTTATTTTGAAATCTTGGATAGCACCAGTGAGTGGATGCTCGTTAATTGGTTCCATGTCAGTTAACAAGTACAGAGTGATACATAAACATTCAAATACAGAGTGGTTTGGTAGCAAACACACAAACACATGTTACTGTACAACAATACAGATAAAGTTCATGGTTAGCCAGGCCCCCGGAGCATTTACCAAGCTTATGTTTCAATCCAAAAAGCATTGTCTTTGTTTTTTTTGTATTGACCAGGAGTTTACTGGCTGTGAACCATCTGTCGGTAAGCATGAAATCCTTAGAGAGGGAGAGGGATAATTTATGGGGATTGTGGTCATGCCTAAAAAGGATCAGGTCATCCGCGTACATCATTTTCTGGCATTCTGGATTGACATTGAGTAGGTTGTTTACAAACAGTGAGAAGAGGATGGGGCCCAGTATGGACCCCTGTGGGACACCTTAACACACTTCTAGAGGACCATAGGCTACCCCTATGGTGCAAACCCTTTGGAATCTATCAGAGAGGTAGTGTCAAAACCATTCAGAGGTACCAGAGGAAAAGCTGTAGGAGTCGAGTTTATGTTTATTTATTTATTTATTTGTGAGAATCAGTTTACAACCTTTGAGCCAGCGGCTCGTTTCCAAAGGTACCTCTTCACATTGAGACATACATAGTATATAGGTTACATAGTACAGGTTACATAGTACAGGTTTTCTTCAAGTAGGCGTTTGTTAGAGGCGCCACGTCACACTGGGCAGGCAACATAAATTTGAGTTACATGGTACATGTACTAGAGATAGGTCTGACACAATTGGTTTTATTAGCTGCACAATCAACTCTCATGTGACAGCAGGCTCTGGCCAGGTTCTACTTAGGAATGGTGAGCTGGGTAGGGGATGGGGTGGGCTAGGTGTGGAGCTGCCCGGTGGGCATTGTCACGAGTGGAGAGGTTGAGGTGGGCCCTCAATCATAGACAGGAACAGCTACGAGTGTTGAGGAGTTGGCTGCGAAGGGTGGTTTTGAATTTGGAGATTGTGGTGGCATTGGAGATGGTGGCAGGGAGAGAGTTAAACCAGAGTGGGGCTCTGTACCAGAAGGACCTCTGACCATGAGTGATTCTTGATCTGGGGACCAGTAGAGCGGTCTTGTAGGAGGACTGTGTAGAAACAGTGGGCGGGATCCGGTGGATGGATGCAGTCACCCCAGGTGGAGAGAGCCCGAGTAAGGTTTTTTTTGTGAGTAGGCAGGTATGGTAGCGAAGCTGTTCCTCTAGGGTCAGGAGTTTAGCATCGTTATACAGTTGACAGGTGTGTGTGAGCCTGGGGGCACCAGTGATCAGTCTGCAGGCCTTATTTAGGGTTATGTGAATTTTTTTGAGGGCTGTAGCGCTAGCAGCACCATAGATTGGTAGGCCATAGTCTACCAGGGACAGAACTGAGGATGTGACAGCGAGCTGAGAGCATTTGGGGAGGCAGTTTCGATGGCGGAAGAGGATGCCAAGCCGCTTGTTGGCGGCGGAAGCAAGGCATCAATGTGTTCGTGGAATGTGAGTGCTGAGTTGAAGGTAATCCCGGTATTTGTAGGAGCAGACTTGTTCCAGGGGTTGTTTGGTACTAGGAAGAATATGGAGCGGGTGGTTGCTAGCTTTGTTTTGGGGGTGGGCAAAAGCATAGCTTTGTTTTTTTTAAGATTAATGATGAGTCTGTGCTCCTTAAACCAGGCCTCTGCCTCACTGAAGGACTGTTGTAGGGAATCCTGAAGGGAGATGGGGTTATGTAGGAGAAGATTGTGGTCTATGAGATCAAATGCTTTTTATAGGTTGATGAAGATGGCCCCTGTGAGAATCCCCTCATTGGCTGCTCAAAGTACATAGTCAGAGAAACAGGCAAGAGCTGAGGTAGTGCAAAATCCCTTGAGGAAGCCATGATGAAAGGGAGAGAGTAACCTGTGCTTGGTGATGTGGTCTGACATTTGTAGGAATATGATTTTCTCAAGAATTTTGCTGAGGTGCAAAAGAATGGAGACAAGTCTATAGTTGTCCATGAGCTTGGGATCCCAAGATTTAAATATGGGAACTATCCTGGCCAATTTTCAGAGCTGAGAGAATGATGAGGTAAATAAGGACAAATTTAATAGAAAGGTTAGAGGTTTTGCGATGAAGGTGGCAGATAGTTTAAGAAACTGGGGGCAGAAGACATCACTCCCTGCACTGCCAGAGTTGGTGATAGCCTTGGCGGAATGGTAGACCTCTGTTGGGGTGGTGACTTTAAAGTAGAAGGTGGGGCAGTCCAGCTCTTTGGGATCAGCCATATCGTGGTGTAAGAAGTGGACATGGATGGGAGTTTGGCCATGTAGGCCTGAAGGTTGATGAATTTGAAGTTTAGGGCTTCTGCTATGTGAAAGGGCTTGGTCAGGAGACCAGTGTCTGTGAGCAGGTTGTTGCTGTTCAGCTTGGCACCCGGTTTAATTAGCAAGTTGATCGAGGACCAGAACTTTCTGGGGTCACCCAGGCTATGGGTCTGCTGTGTTTTGAGGGAAGAGACCTTGAGGAGCTCAGACTCCTGTGTGCACAAATTCTGGAGCCTCCGGTAGCTGATCCAGGTCGAGGGGGAGGGAGCAGATTTACCCATGCAGAAAAAAAAAGCTATATTTTAAAACTTGGATTTTTTAATCTTTTTTTTTTTTTTTTTTAAGTGAGACACTGTATAATAGCAGCAATGCACTCCAGAATGTGTGTCTGTGTGGGATAACATCACTTCTTGGGTTTTGGATGCACTTTACCTATGGCCTCATGCTCAGTCACCCAAGGTGTGAGGTTATCCCAGCACAACATACACTGTTGCGCATTATTCCTTAATTAAACAATGCAAACATTGTAGTTTGTAAACATCAGCATGCTGCTACCTCTGAGCAGGCCTTCGAGTTGCTTTACTACTTGCACAAAGCCAGAAGAAGTCACTGAACTGCATTATTCATAGTGTTCTTTTCCAGCAAAAGGTGTGACACTCTGCTACTAGCTCTTCTGTGTAATCATTGTTGTGTTTATGTGTGCCTCAGCATTCTGCTGTCTTTCAGCACACTGTGATTCACATCCTGAACAAAGACATCAAGATGCACATTTGCCTTACCATTCTGCTGCCATTTAGCACATTAGAGAACTGCTTCACGCCTGCTAAAAGCCAGTTGAAGACACACTTTTGTTATATTTATTTTTAAGTTTCTTTCAGAAAGATATGTGCTGGTGTGACTTTTTTCGTTATTTATGCAATACAAGCATTGCTGTGTGCATGCTTTAGCATTCTGATGCTTTTTTGCAGGGTATCATGAAACTGTTCTACAGTTCACTAAAAGACACCAAAATGCATCATTTGCCTTAAACTTTCCTAACTGTTTTTGGGAGTCCATGCCATTTGACCCCCTTGAAGAGGTTCAGATTTTGTGCTGTTCTAACAATCATCTCTTTGCATGATGCCCCTGATATAAACAATGGAGCTGCTGCTTTGCATTCTTTAGCACTGTGATTGATTAAGTGCTTTAAGCAGTACACAAAAGCAGGTGGCAAGTGATTGGAATATGGGTAGAGACTGATGATTCTACAGGTTGAAGTCAGTCAAGCCTCCAAAAGCCTCCATCTTGGAGTGATTCAAATATGTTTGGTATGCCTTTTGCAAGCAAACAAAAAAGCACACCATAGTAAATTCAGTTGAAGTTTTTTAAAGTAATTTGGTTATCTGACACTATGAATAAAGAGCAGCTATGAATTTTATATTTTTCCATATTTACCATATGCTACATTGTTCAATAATATATTTATTTATTGCTTCGGATTATGCCTTTGAGCTACAAAATAGTTTGTAAAGGTTCCACATCAAGAAATATTGTACAGGCATCAATGCGTAGCACGGGAAACTGGAAACATTACAAACTATCAAACAGAAGTAGGGAAATATGTACAGGGTCTGCATCAATTGCAAGTTATTGCCACAAAACAGTGCTTTGTCAACACCTTACAAGGATCAGAACAGAGCTACACAGAATATTTACACTAGCAGCAAGTCATTTCAGTCCAGCCTTGTATTACACAAGGCCACTGCTGTACAGTAATTGTTAACCAGAAGGTAGTATATTGGTGGGGTAAGTTCAGTATTTGTTGCCAGCAGGTGTGACAGGAGGGGGGATAGCACAAAAGAGCCTTGTCAAGGAAGGGGAGAGTTGATGCGGAGAGTGTAACGGGGTGGTGATCGAGGGAAATCACCCTGATTGTCACCCTGGGAAGTTGCAGTGTCTTGCTGGGTTAAGGCAATAAGCACATGTATTTCTTTTTTTTTGATCATGTAATATATGCACAAATAATTATATAGATCAATGAAGAGGTATTTTTTATGGTTTTATTTAAAAATATGAAAAGATTCATATCAAATTATTTTCCCTCACTTATTATAGTTATCATTTTTGATTTTTTCCCTTGCGCAAAGTGATCATATTGCTGTGATACTGGATTTCCGAGGTGTGTCACTGTCCGATCCAATGAAATTCAAGCTTTACTGGGCTAGACTGTAACAGTCCAATGAGCAGTGAGGCTGGTCATGACATTACCCTGCCAGTTGATGGGTGGAAACTTCATGTAGTTGAAAAGAGGTAGCCACATCTATCAGACAGCAGCTACCTTCTTTCATCTGAATGACACTGCCCACCAATCAGTTGAGCAGCATTTCTGCAGCTCACAGGAGAGGGCTACTGTTTACTTTGAAAATCAGCATCAAAAAAGAGTGTGCTGACAAGCTAGCTTGTCATCAATACTTTTCATGTTTGATGATTGTTAGCTCACAGATTTACTATTATTAAAGAGCAGCCAAAAACTGCTTCATTCTCAATTGATGTTGTCCTGGTCAAAAAAGTTTTATCAGGTGGTTCTTTCTTCTGATATTTATTTTTTTGTGCAGTTGCTTGTATGTGTTTTGCCATACAACCTCTACAACCTCTAAGAATTTGTCCTAGTACTGTTGGTTGGAGTGAAATGTGATCAATATTAAAGATAATCTTCACATTAGATTGTACCCATCACTTGAATGTTCATCCGTTTCCTTTTTTGTTTGGTTACTCTGCACAGCTGTTCTTGCCATAGTTAACCCTTTCCATCTATCCCTCTGGCCTGATGAACCATACTTTCTAACTGCTGTTTGACTGCCTTACAGATTAGTTTGTATAGTAATGTTAGAGCGACAGTCTTCAACTTCAAATGAGAAGTTCAAGTAAAGCAACCTTCCTTTTTGCCATTAAATGTACATCTAGGAGATGGTTTGTTTTAATGGCTTGCATGAAGCTCTTAAGTCACAATCATGTTATATTTTTTATCCACATTACCAAGTCTTACTATTTGTATTGACATACAAGTGTGTTATGCAATGGTTTCTGACCACAGAATACTATTTGTATTCACACACAAGTGTGGTATGCAATGATTTCTGACAACAGTGATGTGCAATCATAAAGGAAATGCAACTTAACCATTAACAATCTATTCAGATATTATGCTTTATGTATCCATACTGATATGTTTTTTCTCCCCCCAAAAACATAGCTAACATGCACACTTATGCAGTTCTAGATTTGTTCTATTGAAATACTGACTGACTAATAACACTTACACCTTATGACTTTCCCTTTTTATTTATTTATTAATACTCCATTTCTTTACAAATATTTAGAGATTTAAAATGCAGTTTGACAGCTGTAATCAAGATTGTTGTTGTTTTTTTTTTCAGTTCTATTTATCCTCCTTCGGCAGGCCTCCAGCTCGTCTGACAACCTACCAGGCTCGGGGTTTTATAGTGCCATGCGCACCCAGTGGATCCCCAGAGCTGGTCCAGAGGCTTCATCCTTGGTGGCCCCAATGTTTTTTCCTCTGTTTCACCCCTGAGTTCAGTCCTGCCCTGAGGCCTCAGAAGTGGTGATGCATATGCATGGAGGCACACATGCACACCGTAGCTCCAGTACCAGCCCCTTCTGCCCTCTCTTGGCCTAACGTTGACACTGCTCATGAGTGACACAGCCACTCTGGCCTCCACCGGGGGTGACCAAGCTCCAAGGAGACCTAGTTCTCCCTCCTGAGGCAGAGGGCTGCCAGCTGGCAGACACTCACATCTTCTCCCTCCCCCCCGCTGACCTCCAATGACTCAGGCTTATTCCCGAACCTGGGTCACCGGGGTGGTGTGAGGTGCGGTGTCCAGCACCTCAACCCTCTGTGCCACTGAACAGGCTATGAAGATTGTTGTTTATAGTGTTTTGTGGTGAATTATTGTCACCATTGTGTTGTCTACATATTGTAAAATTTAGCAAATTTATGGCTCTATTATTTCATGCCATTTTTAAACTACAGGATTAGTAGAATTGTTATGAGTCTGACAGTATTTCAGTAAGACACTTCTTTTAGAACTGTATTAGTGTGTGCGTTAGTTTTTTTATTTTGGGGGGGCTGGAAAAAAACATCTTGCTATGGATATATATATATATATACCTGAAGAGGATGTTAATGATTAATGTGCATTTCTTTTATGATAGCACATCGCTGTGCTCCGAAACCATTACATAAAGCACATGTGAGAATACAAGTAATAAAACTTGCAAATTTGGATAAAAATATAACATAACCATGACTTAAGAGGAACATGCAACCAGTTAAAACAAATCAGCTTTTAGATGTACATCTAATGCCAAAAAGGAAGGTTGTTATACCTGAACTGGTCAATTGAAATTACAGATGATCTCTGTAACTCTCAAATGGTAGATAGATACAGAGTATGTGTTTCATTTTCAGAGTAATCAAAACTGAAAAGGATGAACATTCAAGTCATGGATGCTGTGTAATGTGAAGATTATCTTTAATATTGATTGCATCTCTCTCTCTCTCTCTCTCTGACCAACAGTACTAGGACACATTCTTATAGAGGTTGTACCACAAAACAAATACCAGCAACTTTAGAAAAAAATATAAATACCAGGAGAAAGAGCCACCTGACAAAATTATTTTGATCACGACATCAACCATGAATTAAGTAATCTTTGACTGTTTTGCAATAATATCAAATCTGCAAGCTAACAATCATCAAACATGACCAGCACTGATGATAGGCAAGCTCATTTCTTCTGGCATGGCTTTTCAAAGATATCTGTTTATGGCATGACTGCTGTGATGTCAGAGCTCAGGAGTCATGTTAGCAGCCTCAGCAAGTGGCAATCAAGCAGTCAGATAAAGTTGTTCCTGAAACTCACTAAAAATTCAAGAACAGTAGTGAAAAACAAATAAGACACCCACACTGTATTTCTCAGTTTAACTTTATTAAAAGGGAACCAAATAAATGGATATTAATCAAAATCAAACAAGAATAGGTGTTTGCCACTGATCTTTAAAGATCAATTGCAATGTTTTTTTATGTGTCCTGGCATGATACTGATAAGCTAAATCACATGGTAATTGTCCATTAGCTTAAAATGTGTGATTTCTGTTCAGTTTACAGTGTTTAAGAAAAGTTCCTGTAGTCATATACTCTGTACAGTTTCTCTGCTGCTGACTTGGCTATTTTCCTTAGCGCTGCCGGTGCCAGGTTGCTCTGACATAAAACTTGCCTCTGCAGCGTACAGTATTTTCACTCAACGTAGCATATGGTTTGTCCTGAGCTAAAACCCACTCAATGTTCATCAGGTTTGCATGGTTTGTTTTTTGTTACTGTCAGTGTACTCTGCCATTACTACCCCATCTATGTGTGTTTAGCTAAGTGAAGCATCACTGACAATTGCATGCCCCATCTGTATAGATACACCATGACAAAACTGTAGTCATTTGTCATGGAAAATGAACAAGAAAGAAGTTATGTGGGTTCCCTTATAGTTTTCCTGTAATGGATACTATTTTTCATTAGATCAAAATGAAATCTAATGAAATTGCCACATGGCATATAAATTTAGCTTTTTAATTTTGGCATGGGGGTGGATAGAGACGCTGAGAGTGTAGCCTGATACCAATAGTAGAGTCACACACTCGCCTGTCATCTTATGATCATGTTGATAATTGCATACTGGCTGAGTCTGCAGTTTGTTTGTTTTTTGTGCTCTGCCAAGTAATAGTCCCTTTCTGTGTGGTGGTGCTAAGTGTCAGATCATTGACAACACTGTCTTCGATCTCTGCAGAGGTGCTGAATGACAACAGTGCAAAATCATCTGTCATATGGAAAATGAGCCAGAAATATCAAGTTATGAGGGTTCCCTTATAGTTTTCATGTGAAGGATATTATCTTACATTAGACCCAAATGAACTGTAATGAAACTGATGCACATAGCATTTTAATTTCTGCAGTTGTGTGGGGGAGACAATCAGAGTGCAACCTGATACCAGTTGTAGACAGGTTCTAACCTGTCATCATATGATCATGTCGATAATTCTATAATGGCAGAGTCAGACACAATGGTACAGATATTGTGATCACAGACATGTCCGCTGGCTACTGCCACTGTGATGAAACAAAAGACAGATATGCACTTCAGAGTGTCAGTAAGATCATATCCTTCATTTTCCTTTTTTATTCTTTGGTAACCAGATAAGGTACAATAGGCATGAGTGCCTTTTTTCAGGGTGCCCAGGAGCACTGGGGAGGTTAAGTGACTTGCTCAAGTCACACAGTATGCAAGTGGAGGTTGTGGTAAACAAATCCAGGTCAGCTGGATGTACCAAGCTCATTCACAGTTTCCTAATACTTATGGTACATTAATCAGTTTTACTGAGCAATGACTCAGTGTGACATCATCTAAGCTGGTCTATCTTGGGTTAATATTTAGTAAAAATGTGTTCATGCAGGACCCCATACAGCAGCAGTGCAAGCAGCAAACATCTGGCATTGACAAATGCTTCTTTTATATTGCTTTCAACCTTTTTCTGCTGGTGCCCACTCTTCCATGCTACCTTCCAGTCCCATGCACTCTATTCTAGGATGCTTATCTGGTCCCCAGGGTGTACTGTCCACAGAGTGCATTTCTTTTCTAATAGGTTCCTCTTTTAAGTATCATCAACCATGACCTCTGTCAGGAGCCTGTCTAGTGGGTGAGGAACCAGTCAGTAGTCATGAGAGGTGGGGCCCAAGAGTGACACCTCCATGGTTGCTGTTCTTGGGGTTTTCTGTTCTGTTTTTTCCAGATTTTAGGATGCTGGCTACAAGGGCACCAAATGCATATTCACAAGCAAGAGCATACCACACATGACACCAGCCACTGTCCTCCAATCTGTTCACTGTTCTGTCTGTGCTGCAACCTGTGTTCACCCACAAGGCAGTAAAATTTGCCATGAATGTGAGATCCCAACTGCAGTAAACAGCAACTCAGCAACCAAACCCAGCTCAAATCACATGTAAAATTGGCACCAATAAATAACAGCAGCAGTCACAAAATGCACCAAAACCATTTTATGGGGTGGTGGTTTGAAGTAATTTGTACTGCTTGTATAAAGTGGAATCACTAACCTAAAATACAGCCATGGCAACTCTAGTATACCCAAACACATTCTGGGTACGTACCTCTGTTAGAATGCAAAGCCAGTCTGATGATTATGTAGTTAGGGCACCGCTTAACAAGCATAACCATGGCAGAACAGATCAATCCATTACATGATCATGTCATGCTTCATCCAACCCCTTTCCCTCACCCGAAGCATTACCTTCTCTACCCTTACTCTCCATTCCACATTTATCTTCTCATGTCCTGACAAGGCCTACTGGCTGTTTATCCCCTCACCTGTCTCTTCTGTACCTCTCAACCTCTGGTTTAACTCCCATTCTAAAACTTTAGTTATGTATACAAATAATGTACTAATGTCATTGACCAAATCAAGTCTTTGCCTTACCACCTATGTAAGTTTGTTCACCCTCCCCCACTGACGTGGAACCTTTGTAAATAAGCACCTTGTGCTCAAAAGTATTGTAATCCAAGAATGAATAAATAAAATAAACACAACGCAAACAACCATGATGGACTATTTCAACTTGATTTAAGACAAAATGCACAGGATAAATCCATGCTGCTAACCATAAAGCACTATCAATTGAAAAGCTTTTCCCAATATCTCACATGCTGTTATGTGTGTCAGTGGATTCCCTCTCCTCCCTCCTGCCCTGCAGAGCACATTTCAGGCTGTAGCCACACAGAAAAACAAGTGCACCCTCCTTGTACCACTAGTACCAGAAAAGCAACATTCTTTGTTGTTAGGTTTAATTCAATAGTCAGACTGAGAGGCAGCCATGGTTGGGAAAGTCTGCATCATCTAAAATCTGTAATATCAGAAAAAATATAGCAAACTGCAGCACTTTGGGAGACTTTTCTTAAATTATTTCTGTGACAGCCAAGTAGGTCAGTTTTTTGTATTTTTTCTTCTGTTCCCAATCTACCTGTTCAATATTTTCCTCCGTTATGATCTACTTACTCAATGTAAAAGAGAGACATTTTCAACTAAAATCCTACAAACTGGAGCCTAATTAAGATAATCTAAAAACTACTGCGACACCAAGCAGTTGTTAATTGGAAACAATTTAATCTAACTTCATAAGCTAAATATGATCAAACTCCCTAAAGTAAAATGAGTAATAATGAACCACAGGGAGCAACAGGAGGAAATACTAAGACTTTTTGGCTTAGAAGGAATGAGATGTTAGCGAATAAAAGGCAGAGTCAAGAATTTACTTGAAGGCTCAATTGATGCAAATGGAATTAAACAGACAATGGGTGAGTTGGACATACGTACCACAAATTGAAGAAAACTACTGATTTCTGAACTTAATCTAACATACAACATAATGACTCTTGAAAAATATCTTGAAAAAGAACAGTGTCCTCAGGGTTGAGGGGTACAAATGATACCATAGAAGGCCCTCCACTTTGAACTTAAAGACAAATGGGAAGAAGCAGCAAAAACCTGCTCACAGACATTTGTACAATTACTTGTAAGGGAAGACACTCATAAATTGCACACTGTATACTCTCAAAAGAAACTGACTTGTTAAAAAGAGAGCTCTATCAAAATTGGGGCTAACCCACTTTTTAAAGAACTGGACAAAAATCTGCAAAGTAAATTAGAAAAACATGAAAGAATATTGATAGACCGCAAACAGTCTAAATTAATAAGAACCTGTTTTCTGATTGGTCCTCAGGTAGATGCCTAAGTAGAGGACAACCTATAAATAGGAAAAATAGCATCTTGAAAAGGGGAAGAACACCATGTACTGCAACTTTTGAAAGACGGGAGGCAGGCCTGAGTACTGCAAATTCAGAGACAGTGATATTGAGAGTATGAATCAAGGGGAGACAAGTTCCAAAATTACTTTTTTAGTGACAAATCAACACAAACTATAGAAAAATACAAACAAGGAAAACAAGGAGTCAAAACCACCCAGAGGAAGAAAGGGTAAACCAGGCAAGGATGCAGAAGAAATGAACAAAAAAGACTATACAGATGTTTGGAGAGGAAGAACAAAGGCCAAGTCAGATAATTAGCATTTCATGCGTAGCTCTAACTAAAAAACAGGAAAAGGCACCATGCAAAGGTCTTTTTTTTTTTTGCCAACACCAGGAATCAACACTTTTGATATAAATATCAATCTGTTTAAATTTTTTTGGACAATATGTTAAGACAATACTTTTCTGGTAAAGAAACAGCATCAGGTGAAGATATGGGAGTGAATACAACTGTTGATTCACCAGTCTGGGATGAGCAAGATATTCAAAATCAGGAAGCACTTGATGAGCTATATAATGCGCATGAGGCAGTAACATCTTTTAATTTATCTTTGTAAGAGAATGTGAATGATATACAAGAAAATGTTGACCTGGATACCGATACTTACTTACGGAATAAGAGGAAGCAGTCAGTTAGACTACACTCTTCATTTTCCCCAATATACAGTAAATGCAAATAGTCTAATTTATGATTCTCTTGTACCAAAAGAAGTATATGAGTTGCTGGAACAATATTTTAACCAAACTTATCATAACTTAACTGAAAAGGAAAGATTAGTTCTAAAACAACAGGAACAAAATAAAGAGCAAATTTTTAAAGCCACAGATAAGGGTAGAAACATAATTGTTATGAGTAGCTACACAATATGTCTTGGGCTGACTAAAAATATCACATTTTTTAAATCTGCAGGTACAGCCATGAGTGATGCCTGTAGAGGTCAAACCCTGCAGATAAAAATAAATGTGGTATTTTTAGTCAGCCCATGGCACATGTCATTTATCCAATGACACTGTATTTTTGGCAAGATTTGTTCTTTCTTTGAAGATTCTTACAGACCTAATTAACAGAACACTGGATACTAGTGTGGTCCCAGAGGACTGGAGAATGGCAGATGTACTCCCACTTCACAAAAGTGGTAGCAAGGAAGAGGCAGCCAATTATAGGCCTGTGAGCTTGATATTGGTTGTGGGCAAGTTAATGGAAACTGTTAAACAAAATGGTTACAGAATATCTTGTATCCAACAGAATACAGGACCCAAGATAGCATGGTTTTACATGGGGAAGGTCATGACAAACAAATCTAGTAGCTTTCTTTGACTGGGTAGCAAAGTAGTCTGATCAGGGAGGAGTGGTGGATATGGCCTACCTAGATTTCAGCAAGACTTTCAACAATGTTCCACACAGGAGACTGGTAAGCAAGTTGGGAAACTTGGAGGTGGGTAGTAAGGTGGTAACCTGGGCAAGAAACTGGTTATTGGATAGGACACTGTTTAATGGAGTTCTCTCAGAGGAAGGGAGGGTGACCAGTGGGGTACCTCAGGGATCAGTGCTGGGATTGGTCTTTTTCAATGTTTTTATAAGTGACATAGAAAAAGGAAAAGAAGGAAACATATGCCTCTTTGCAGAAGACACTAAGATCTGCAAAGGAGTGGATATGTGGGGTGTGTGTGGAAAAGATGGGCAGGTATCTGGAAAGACTGGTAGAGTGGTCAAGGGTATGGCAGCTGGGTTTTAATGCAAAGAATTGCAAAATAATGCACTTAGACCATAGAAACCTGGGACCAGAGTACAAACTGGGTGCAGTGATACTGACAAAGACCAATCTGGAAAGAGATCTATGGATGATGATATCAGATGACCAGAATCTGGCCAGGCAGTGTGGCAAGGCAGTAGGAAGGTCTAGCAGAATGCTGGAGTGCATAGGAAGGGGTATCGCCAGCAGGAAGAGGGAGGTGGTGAAAAGGGAGGCATGAAATGCTCTTTCCACCGTTAGAGTACAAAACGGTGGTGAGTTCATTATGGGCCTGGCCCTCAGAACTTGCATTTTCCTATGAACCCCTGTATAGATCATTAGTAAGACCCCACCCTGACTACTGTGTCCAGTTCCAGACAAAATATCTCAAGAAGGACATAGACAGATTGGAAGCAGTCCAGAGGAAGACTACCAAAATGGTGCAGGGTCTGCATCAGGAGCCCTATGACAAGAGGCTAATGGAGCAAAATATGTACACCCTGGAGGAGAGGAGGTAGAAGGGGAATATGATAGAAACATAGAATCTGTCATCAGATAAGGACCCGATGGCCCACCTAGGCTGCCTTATTTTTCCTTCTTATAATGTCACCGCAGACACTACTCGGTCTCTGGTCTCCCCCCCCCACCACTAAGATCCCTCAGTTTCTATCCCATTCATTCTTGAACCCTGTCACCATTTCCACCCCCACCACCTCCACTGGTTAGCTGTTCCACACATCAAACAACACTGGAGGTTGGCAAACAGACAACTGGTTAAGCTACACGCGTATCTGAAACAATAAATGCCAAAAAAGCAGAGCTCACACCAGTCCGAGTAAAATAATCATCCTGTACTCTTGGACGTCTTATTCAAAAAGTATTTATTTCATGATAACAGAAGCCATAACACCATTAAAAAGCTGAACATTTTTGAGTCCCCTGAACTCTTTCTCAAGGCTTAATTGCACATGTGCTGCTAATTACTTTAAATATGGTTGCCTTTAAAAAGACAGTACTTCTTATTTAATCTTCACACATGTGGAATAAAACACTACATAATACATTACTAATCCTATTAATATGAACACCACATAAATTACATTAAATACCAAAAAATTTGGGATTCAAACCTTTGTATGTAATAATCACCTATGTGATTCCTGCACACTTCTACCAATAAGAACTAATTACAAGAACCTGTATACTACACGTCCAGTGAATACTCATTGTACAGCATACCTGTTATGTT
The DNA here is from genome assembly GCA_016271365.2 of Neoceratodus forsteri. Classification (NCBI taxonomy): domain Eukaryota; kingdom Metazoa; phylum Chordata; order Ceratodontiformes; family Ceratodontidae; genus Neoceratodus; species Neoceratodus forsteri. The sequence continues at coordinate 521,420,010 of CM028137.1, forward strand.
AATTATTTACAAATGGAATAAAAAAGAAAAAGGAGATGGAGGAGAAAAAAGAATAACAAAAGTGTAAAAAGGGCAGATAAAGGAGGGGCTATAGTAGTATGGGAAGCCATGACATACAGAGCAGAAATGAAAAAGCAATTGTCGAATATAGAATTTTACCAAAAATTGTCTTATGATCCTACTGTGAAGTATAAGAAACAGATTGATATTTGTTTAAATGAGTGCTTGTTGACGGGCATTTTAACCCAAGCAACTTTTGAATATTTAACGATACAGCACCCAATTAGAGCAATAATATACGGGCTGCCTAAAATACATCAGAACCTCCTTAACCCACCAGCAAGACCTATAGTAGCACCTATAGGATCATTAACAGAGCCCCTAGCAGAGTTTGTGGAAGAACAAATAAAACTCCTTGCCACTTTAGCACCAAGCTACATATGAGACAGTGCACATTTATTGCAAACATTAAATGATCTATAAGTAGAACCAGAATGGTGGTTAGTGACACTTGATGTCACAGCACTCTACACGAATATTCCTCACAGAGAAGGCTTGGAAGCTGTGCAAGAATCACTAGTAAAGCATACTACATGCAGCCACAAGCACATCAAATTTGTTCTTATGTTAGCAGAATATGTATTAATGTGCAATGTTTTTAAATCTGAACAAGATTTTTATGTCTAAGTCAAAGGTACAGTTATAGGGGCAGTGTTTGCCCCCACTTATGTTAATATTTATATGGCCAAGTGGGAACAAGATACTATTCGTGATAGAAATGGAAATCCATGTTATGAATATATAAATTTATTCAGATGCTACATAGATGATCTTATCCTGGTATGGAAAGGAACAAGAACTGGAAGTTGGATCATTTTGTTGCATTCCTGGAAGCCAGTAACAATAACTTGAAATTTTCCATTACAGTGGATCAGCAAACCATCGACTTCCTGGATTTGAGAATCACCGAGGATGGGACAGCAGAGATGGGAGTACATACTAGACTGTTCTGAAAAATGATGGACAGAAATACTATTTTACATTTCAGCAGTTGTCACCCCAGACATATGGTAAAAAAAGTGCCTTATAGCCAGTGGGCCAGATATTCAAAAGGGTTGCACCATGCACAACAGAGATGTGCCAGCGCTAGTCCGAAAATGCGCCATTGTGCGTTATTCAGTGGGAGGCAGCTGCACCACTCTAGTTGCAATGCACAAGAGTGCAATGGTAATGATAGCATGCGTAACCATAGGGGGAGGAACCATGAATAAATGGCACAGTGCGATATTCAACAGCATGCGCCATGCGCAATAGGAGAGCTAGCGGAAGTTGTGCGATAGCAGAAATGATCCAAAATAAAAAGAAACAAGAGAGAGATGCAAGAATGCTACAGGGAAGCCAGAGGTGGGAGCAAGCTGGCAGCAATAGCTAAGAGGGCAGCAGTGTGTGGGACACAGAAGTAGAAGGGCAGGGCACACTTGTGACCACACAGGACAGGAGTGGGGAGCCTGAGACAGTGTGCAGGACAGACAGGGCAGTGCTGCAGAGTAGTCAGGGCAGTGGCAGGAGGCAGGACAGCTGAAGGCCAGAGGTGTACCTGGTGCAGGGGGAGCAGCACAGAGGACAGCGGAGGGAATGGGACAACATCTGCTGGGGAGGGAACAACAGCCAGGGACATGGCCAGTGCCACCATACAGATGGAGGTGGTAATGAGGGGTGTGAGAAGGCAGGCAGCAGGGGGGCATGGCCATGGAAGGGCCCTTCAGTGGTATGCCCCCAACAGGTGGTACCGAGCCCGCATCACCTTCGAGCAGTATACTGATACAGAGATTGTGGGCTGGTACCGCCTGAACCGGGCGATCCTGAGGTGGCTCTGTGAGCTGTGCAGTGATGAGATGCAGGCACCACACGACGGAGCCATGCTCTGTCAGTGGAGACAGAGGTGACAGCTGTCATGTGCCTGCTCACCACAGGCACATTCCAGAGACCAACAGGGGACACAACAGGCATAACCCAGTCAGCCACGTCATGCCTACTCACACAATTCCTCAGCACACTGCTGACACATGCTGCGGAGTACATCCATTTCCCCAGCACACAGGTGGAGCGCACAGCACACATACAACAGTTCCAGAGGGTAGCATGTACGACTGGCATGCTCGGGGCCTTTGACTGCACCCATATGGCCATCCGCATGCCACCTGGCCTGAATGGTGTAGCCTACATCAACCGCAAGGGATTCTCCAGCATCAACTGCCAGGTGGTGTGCGATGCCAGGGGGCGCATAACCAATGTCTGGGCCATGCACCCTGGGGGAGCACATGATGCCTTCATCTGGCACCAGTCTGCACTGTGCCACAGGTTCGAGAGTGGGGACATCCCCACTGGCCACCTAGTGGGTGAGTATGCACAACATGCAGAGTGACATGGGCAGATGTGAGGGGGAGGCATAGTCAGAGGTGCCATGGGTACCGGCCTTGACGGCCCATGGCAGAGCGATGCAGACCACCATACTAATGTACACCCTCTATACACAGGTGACAGTGGATACCCACTCCGCCCCTGGCTACTCACACCATACCGGCACCCCTCGACCCCATCACAGCAACGGTACAATGAGGCACATGCCACCACACATAATATCATTGAGCGGGTGTTTGGTATGCTGAAGTCACATTTCCAGTGCCTGGACACATCTGGCAGTGCCCTTCAGGACAGCCGCCCAAAGGCCTGTGGGCTATTCCTGGCCTGTTGCATCCTGCACAACATGGCCAATGACTGTGGGACAGCCATAGAGGTTGAAGAGGGGGACAGCGATGGGGATGATGAGGACGCCGGTCCAGACAGTGATGGGCAGCCACCCCCTGGGCGAAGGGACCCTCGCCTGTTCAGGATGGTGCAACTGCACTGGGACACCATCACAGAGGAGCACTTCGACCAACACAGGTAGGTCATGGGGACACGTGCAACCACCAATGGCAACAGCACAACCCACAGACAGGCCTGGATGAACCCCAGGGGTGGATGGTGGCAAGTGAATGGAACTGAGCGTGGATCTGCACACACCATCAGGGATGGGCATGGCCAAACACGACACGCGCACATGCACACATACACACACACACACACCCACACACACACACACACACAAGACATGCACAAGGGGTAGAAGGCACACCGACCATGACTGCAACCCCCAGCCACACACAGGTCCACACACGACCACGCCCAGTGGCCATCACTGTGCGTGTCTCAGATGCTGGGCACCATTGCACACTGGCAGACAGCGCACTGCAGGCATCATCATGCACACACCACAGTGGCCAGCAGCCGGGAGGGTGCGCACATGAACTGTGTGTGTGCAGGGCTAGGTACCCCACCCATGCGTCATACAGTGCACAACACACTGCACACAGGGCAGCGGCAGACAGTGGCCATGGTGGGAGACAGGCCAGTCGCGCAGCACAGTGCCACGGCCACCACGGATGTGTGGGCGGCCCCACCAAAACCTGCCAGCCATGCCAGGCTGACCATTGGCCTCATGGGGTGGCACCTATGGTCACCCAGGGGTGATGCTGTTGGAACACGACCGTGTTCGCACAGGGGTCTGCAGCTTACCAAACATACCTGCAGCTGGTGTGCTCAGTATGCCCACAGCTGAACCTGGTGTCGACAAAGAAGGTGTCAGACGACGCACGAGTGGGAGTGAGAAGTGACCAGCGGTGTCTGCTGCATGGACAAAGAACTGGGTGCCCAATGTGGCCATGACAGCTGTGAATGCATGTGTCTGCCTGTCAATGGCAGCAGTCACATCCTCCCACAGCCGGTCCATCCCTGCCAGGAGCAGACCGTTGTCCCTGCTGTGCCACTTCTCTGCCTGGCACAGGACCACACTGAGTGTATCCACTGCCGTCACAAGCTGCACCTGCTGATCCACTGAATCCTGGAGTAAGTGGCTGTGTTCATCAAAGAGATCATCTGCCTGATCGTCATGCTGTCCCTCATGGTGTTCGTGGCCGTGCCGGGCAGCACCCCTTGAAGTTGGGTGCTGCACACCAGAGCCATGCCTGGGCACGTCCACACGCGGTGCACTGATGCCACCCCCCGACATTGTCTGCTGTCCCCATTTTCTTACTGCTGGCACTGCCCCTCTGGCCGCCGATCACCAGGGCTCACCGGTGCCGCCGCAGTGGCTGCAACAGCTCCACCAGCCTGGACATACACCAGTGCTGCCCCACTGGGGCATACATGCACAGGCTGGGACTGTGATGTCACGCAGGCCTCCACAGTGGCACCACCCACGGCTACACCCATGCCATTTCCTGCTGTGGGACCATCCTGCGTCCCATGTGTATTACTGTCTGGGATGTGTGATCCATCATCATCAGTGCCTGGTCTGGCACCAGTCCATGTCCCAGCATGCTGAAGTCCATGGCCGCTGTCACACTGGGACACAGACAGGGCCTCATCAGCACCAGCACCACCATTTTCAGTCCGGACAAACAGGCAGGTATGCAGTGGTACTGACCCTTGGACACCTGTGGAGGTGGATGGGCACTCCTCCGTGTCCAGGGCCTCACCCACAGTGGACACACCCACCACCACTGACCCATGTAGATGCTCAGGAGCTGTAAGGGAACACAGTAGCGTTAGTGTCTCCGCCCTACCCTTTGGCATTCCCCCCACCTCCCACACAGTGACAGCACAGGACCTACCATACAATGACGGGCTGCCACCCATCTGGAAGCCACCACCTGGAATGCCCTCTATGGTACAATGCCGCATGCTGCCAGCCACCCGCTCCTCCTGTAGCGTCAGGCATGGCACATCCGGCTGCCCACCACCAGTTGCAGCATGTGCTGCCCTGATGGCAGCCACCTTGTCCTTAATTCTCCTCCTGTCTGTGCCGACCTTCTTTTTACATTCCTGCATGGACCACTGGTGGCTGCCATGCTGGTTCACAGCATGCACAACCTCACCCCATGCCGCAGCACGGTCCTGTGGTGTTCCCCGCTGTCCACTGAGCAGTGGTTCCCTGTCGAGGTATGCCTCGAACAGGGCATCTGTTTCCTCCCGTGTGAAGTTGGGCCTCCTTTTCCTCCAACATCCCTGTTCCTCCTCTTCCTCACATTCAGTCATTATAGAACCTGTGGGAATGACAGGTGTTCCCTTTCAATGTGCAGTCCCATGCATCTCCCACACACAACAGTCCATACTTCCAAACAGCATGCAACCCACCACAATAGACTGCAATACCAAACTATGGCCTCTGCAGCCCCATGTCACATTTATATAGCACAAGGCATGCAAATGAGGTGAGGCACAACTTTAAGTGGATGCTAATGCAGTAACTGCGCCATGGAATTGCTGATGAGCTGAATTGCATATGCTGGCTGAATATTGCACTGTTGCGCCTTGCACAATTGTGTTGAGCGTGCTCAGGCACAGGGGCAGCTCTGTGATGTGCACAGTAGGCACCGCACAGCACATGCCCGGGGTGCTGACGCTGACGCCTGCCGTGCTGCTGATGTGCTGAGCGCGGGAGGCAGTGCAGGGCACGGCCACCAGTGTGCCAGTGGTGTTAGTGCGCTGTTCACATGTATAGCGCTCATGCCCTGGAGCACCATAGGTGCTGTGGTGCCACAGCACGGTAGGCCACTGCAGGGTGTCTCACACAGGCACCCAACCGCGCTACACACAGGGAGTCCCAATCGCGCCGTGGCAGTCCATGCGCGAGAGACCCTTGACCCTGTGCTTGACCTTTGCCCCCTAGGCGCCATGCGTCTGCATGGCTGCACCCCATCATGCTGTTCAGTGACAGCGTGATGGGGAATGGCAGCGCTGTACCGCGCAGCATCTGCACATGGTGGACATGAGCTACAGAGCACCATTTTGTTTTCCTTACTGAAGCTGAGATGGCAAGAAGGAGAGCTGCTGTCTGGAGCCCACTGGAGCTGGCCAATTTGGTGGCCATTGTGGAGCCCCATGCTGGGGCTCTGTTTGGGAATGACCCCCTGGACAGGGCCAGAAGTGCAGTTTGGGAGGCGGTGGCAGTGGCACTTGACGAGGCCACAGGAATCGGCAGGACATCAGAACAGTGTTGCCACCGCTACGGGGACCTCCAGCGGAAGGACCCAGACAGGCTTGCCCACCTACGGGCATGCGCCAGGCGAGGCACAGTGCCACATCCAGGTAGGTGCCCCATCCATACACTGGTTGCGTCTGTACGGGTATCGCGGTGGGCATGTGTCCACCACACGGGGGGGTGGGCAATCCAGTGAGGGCAGTGGTGGTGGTGGTGGTGTTGGGGTTGCAGCATGGCTGGGCTGTGTGGAATCACACACACCTGGGGGGGCCTTTGCTACTGGTTTGCACTGATGTTCCCCTCTCCATGTTTGCACCCTAGGCCCTGAGGAGCAGCGCAGAGCCAGGGAGGAACGGCACTGCTGGGAGGAAGGGGATGCTGGGCAACAGCCACGGGCTGCTGGGCCCAACCTGCAACAGCACCCAGATCAGGCTGATGAAGGTGAGTGCCTTTCTTCCAGGATATTCTGTGCATTCTGTGTTGCAGGGTAGGCGGCGGGGCATGGCCACCATCCATTGACACCACTGATGTGCACACCACACGGTACACTCAGCACTGTCCTGTGGCACTGCATGTGTGGGTGTGCATCACTGGTGGTCCATGCGTGTACTGGGTACATGGCTGTGCCACTGCCTTTGCACCGCATAGCCATGTCACTGTACAGCCATGGTGGTGCTGTGCGGGACTTGGGTGGTGGGTTGTGTGCAGTGGTCCACATGGCTGTGTGCACCTGGATAGGCAGGTCATGTGGACACGATCACTGTGGGTGGTCTCACACTATCACAGTGGCGTGTCCCACAGCTGTATGCCATGCACAATGGGTGGGCTGCAGGGGGATAGACATTCACACTTATTGACTCTGCTCCCTTGTCCTAGGTGGATGGTGGCTGATGCAGCTGGAGAGGGCCATGCAGGAGCTCCTTCAGATAGTGAGGGCATCATTGGAGGTACTCCAGAGATTGGACCAGCATGGTGTCCAGAGGTGTCGGACCAGGAGGTGCCACAAGAGCGGGGAGCGGGCCGGCCGCTAAGCCCTCCATGCCCCAAGATTCACCCTACCCCCCCTGGACCCACCCTCACACCCTTTCTTCCCTCTCCCATTTGTTCACCCCTGCCCTTACCCACCCCCACCTGGTATGTGGACCTCAGCCCCTTATATATATACTTGCATATAGTTGTTTGTACCTCAATATAATACATTTGTTTTGTTTCGCCTACTGTGGTGGTCTCTTATTTGCAGCAGGCTACAGGTGCTCAGCTGCAGTGGTGTGCATGGCGTCAGGGGTGGTGCAGGCATGGTGCAGGCATGGGTGTGTGTGTGTCCGTAGGGGAACCGCCTATGGTGTGGTGTAGCTATCAGTCTCTGTCTGGGGTTTGTGTGTTGTTCCCTGTGCACTGGATGACTGTGTGCAGTGGTCCACGGTACATGAACTGTGTCCATGGTGCCCCTGTCAGACCATCCATGGCTTGTGCAGCTGACACCCTTGCATGTCTGTGATCTGCACGGTCTGCAGGCATGTCAGTGGTGGCTGTCCATGCTGGACAGCCACTGTTCCCAGCACAATGCCGGGTTACCTCCTGTCACTGGTATGGTGCACGTCTGCCTCGGGTGTCACTGTGGCCTCCACTGTTGTTGTCCCACCTCCATGCTGTCGCTTGTGTCTGTTGCAGGGGATGTGCTCCACTGTCTGTCACTTGTGCTCCGGCCGCATGTTGGTGGCGTACAGCTACATAGTGCCTGCACAGGGTGGCTGGCACACCTGTGCCATGGAGGGGTACTGGCCATGTGTACATGGCTGCCGTGGCCACATGCCAGTGGCTTGGTTGACCTGCTACTGCGTCCCTTTGTTGGTGTGCCTTTGGGTATGGATGGGTGTTTGTCCATGCACTGTGTTGCATCCTGTGTGGCGCATGCTTCCATGCAACACTGTGTGTGTGTCTGTGCTGGCTGCTGTGGCCAGTGCTGGGATGGATGTATCCTTAGGAGGGTGTGCAGGGTGCTGTACCACTGGTGGTGGGGTCTGGGGCATGGCCTGTCACATGTGGGGTACCTTGTGTGCCGACGCATGGTCAGTCTCTTAGCTGTACCGGGAGGGATGTGCAGGGCAGCACTGTGTATGCAGTTGCTGCATCGCTGTCTGCTGCCACCCACTGCAGGGTGCTCATGGTGGGGCTGTCTTGCATGGCTCCATGGTGCACAGGGTTGCATTGTCACAGTGGGGGTGGTGGCATGCATGGGGTGTCCTGCACTGTTGGGTGCTACTCCTGGGTGGGGTGTATGGGGATGATGGTGCAGGGTGTGCTCTGCATTGGTGGGATGGTGTGGCATGGGGTGGCCAGAAATACTTGTGTGCTGGTCACAGCTTGCCTGGGGGTGTGCTGGGACACCATGCTCCAGCTGTGGGATTGTTGCTGGTGTCCATGGGCCAGTGGTTCTTCCAGCTCTCCTCAGGTTGTGTGGTGGATGGGGTGTGGGGGGTGATGTCTGTTCTGCTGCCTGCTCCTCTGCCCATCTCTACCATGGGTGGTGGACCCCTGCATCCTGTCCCTGCAGATCCCTGGTTGTGCTATTGTGCATCAGATCTGCACCACTGCACATTCCTGCTTGTGCCATGGCACAGTTGGTGCGATATTCAGTTGTGTGCTGCAGGAGCATCTTGACCTGAGCAGTGTTTGAATACTGCATGTGTTGCGCATGGGCGTATTAGACTTGCTCCTGCTATTGCGCTACTTTGTGGCGCAGTTTGAATATCTGGGCCAGTATATGAGATTAAAAAGAAATTGCCCCACAGAGCAAACATATGAAGAAGGGGCAAGACAGATGACAGAGCGTTTTAAAAATAGAGGTTACCCAGAAGAGAAGTTAACAGAATATAATGAAAAAGTACAAAGGATTCCTAGAGAACAGTTGCTAAAACCTGAAACTAACAAGCAGACACAGAAAATACAAAAAGAATATCACAGAATGAATTTCATCACAACTTTTTCCCCACAGTGCCATGAGATAAGACACATTATCAATAAACATTGGCATGTACTGCAGTTAGAACCAAAGCTGGAGACCTGGACTGAAAATGTACCTATAGTCACTTATAAAAGGGAAAAATATAGAGGATGCATTAATAAAGAAGTGACATTTCCAACAAAGAACAAAATAAGAAGGGTTTGCCATGGGGATCTTTTAAATGCAATAATTGTATATTTTTTGTACCTTTACAAACAGAAAGTATTTTCAGAATGGTAACCAGACTCAATAGTTTGACATCAGACACTTTATAGACTGTAACTCTGAATATGTTATATATAAAGTTGCTTAAAATGCTTAAAGTTGAACCAGCATAACATTCTGTGGTGATTTGCATATGCAGCCCATGATGCTTTGCATTGTGTGGGCATGTGTGATTTTGTATGTTATATATAAGGCAACTTGTTACTGTGATAGTGTGTACATAGCAAAAACAACCAAAAAATTAAAACACAGAATCAGTAAACATTTAAGGGCCATTGAAAAACAGGACATGACTAATGCCCTAGCACAATATGTTAAAGAAAGGGGCAAGCAACATATTTTTAAATTTCAAGGCATAGATAAAGTGCTTGTACATCTTCGGGGTGGAGACAGAGATAATGCCCTGTTAAAAAAGGAAACCTACTGGCAATATGTTTTAGGTACTATTAAGAAAGAACAGAGAGGGTTGAATGTTGGATTTCAATTACAGCCGTATCTAAGAAAATAAGGCACTGCAGGTAGATCCTTTGGATATAATTGATAAGTACTAAAGAAGAAACAAGCATTTGTCAATGCCGAATGTTGATTGTGTTGGTTGGTTGAACTCGCTCACTGCCCCTCTGTCACTCGCTCGTTCTGTTTCTCCCAGTGCTGCAGGCTCCTCTTTTGTACTGGGCTCCTGTCTGCATTGGCACATTTTTCTGCCCACAAAGAAATCTGCAGGTGTCCCAACAGAGCTCCGTTGAGGTGGCTCACTCCCCATCTCTCACTCACTCATTCTGTTTCTCCTGGTGCTGCAGGCTGCCCTTTTGTACTGGGCTCCTGCCTCTGTTGGCGGCTTTTTCTGCCCACAAAGAAATCTGCAGCAGTCCCAACACAGGTCCGTTGAGCTTGCTCACTCCCCCCCTCCCTCACATGCTCATTCCGTTTCTGCCAGTGCTGCAGGCTGGCCTTTTGTACTGGGCTCCTGCCTGCATTGCCGCCTTTTTGTGCCCACAAAGAAATCCACACCAGTCACAACAGAGCTCCGTTGAGCTCGCTCACTCCCCCACTCTCACTCGCTGATTGTGTTCCTCCCAGTGCTACAGGCTGCCCTTTTGCACTGGGCTTCTGTCTGTGTTGGCACCTTTTTCTGCCCACAAAGAAATCCGCAGCTATCTCGACAGAGCTCCGTTGAGGTTGCTCACTCCCCCTGTCTCACTCGCTCATTCTGTTTCTCCTGGCGCTGCAGGCTGTTGTTTTGTAGTGGGCTCCTGCCTCTGTTGGCATCTTTTTCTGCCCACAAAGAAATCTGAAGCAGTCCTGACAGAGCTCCATTGAGCTCGCTCAGTCCCCCTCTTTCACTCGCTCATTCCATTTCCTTGCCGGCGTTGCAGGCTACCCTTTTGTATTGAGCCCCTGCTTGCACTGCTGCCTTTTTCTGCCCACAAAGAAATCTGCAGCAGTTCCAACAGAACTCCATTGAGCTCACTCACTCCCCTCCTTCACTCACTCATTCTGTGTCTCCCACTGCTGCAGGCTGCCCTTTTGTACTGGGCAGCTTTTTCTGGCCACAAAGAAATCTGCAGCAGTCCTGACACAGCTTCGTTGAGGTTGCTCAATCCCCCTCTTTCACTCACTTGTTCCGTTTCTGCCAGTATTGCAGGCTGGCCTTTTGTACTGGGCTCCTGCCAGCATTGATGCCTTTTTCTGCCCACAAAGAAATCTGCAGCAGTCATGATAGACCTCCGTTGAGCTCGCTCATTCCCCCTCTTTCACTCGCTCATTCTGTTTCTCCCAGTTCTGCAGGCTGCCCTTTTGTAGTGGACTCCTGCCTCTGTTGGCACCTTTTTCTGCCCACAAAGAAATCTGCAGCAGTCCCGACAGAGCTCCATTAGGCTCGCTCACTCCCACTCTCACTCGCTCGTTCCATTTCTGCTGGCACGGCAGGCTGCCCTTTTGTACTGGACTTCTGCCTGCATTGTCGCCTTCTTCCACCCACAAAGAAATCTGCAGCAGTCACGATAGAGCTCCGTTGAGCTCGCTCACTCACTCCCCCTCTCTCTCACTCATTCGTTCCATTTCTCCTGCCACTGCAGACTGCCCTTTTGTACTGGGCCCCTGTGTGCATTGCTGCCTTTTTCTGCCAACAAAGAAATATGCAGCAGTCCCAACAGAGCTCCGTTGAGCTCACTCACTCCCCCTCCCACACTAACTTGTTCTGTGTCTCCTGCTGCTGCAGGCTGCCCTTTTGTACTGGGCTCCTGCCTGGATTGGCGGCTTTTTCTGGCCACAAAGAAATCTGCAGCAGTCCCGACACAGCTCAGTTGAAGGCGCTCACTCCCCCCTCTCTCACTCGCTCATTTCGTTTCTGCCAGTGCTGTAGGCTGCCCTTTTGTACTGGGCTCCTGCCTGAATTGGCACCTTTTTCTGCCCAAAAAGAAATCCACAGCTGTCCCATCAGAGCTCCGTTGAGGTTGCTCACTCCCACTGTCTCACTCGCTCATTCTCTTTCTCCTGGCACTTCAGGCTGCCCTTTTGTACTGGGCTCCTGTCTCTGTTGGCACCTTTTTCTGCCCATAAAGAAATCTGCAGCAGTCCCAACAGAGCTCTGTTGAGCTCGCTCACTCCCCCTCTCTCAGTCGCTCGTTTTGTTTGTCCCACCGCTTCAGTCTTCCCTTTTGTAATGGGCCCCTGAGTGCATTGCTGCCTTTTTCTGCCCACAAAGAAATCCTCAGCAGTCCCAACAGAGCTCCGTTGAGCTCACTCCCCCCCCCCCTCACTCGCTCGTTCTATGTCTCCTGGCACTGCAGGCTGCCCTTTTTTACTGGGCTTCTGCTGCATTGGGCGCCTTCCCTGTTATCCACAAAGAAATCCACTCCAGTTGAGATGAGGTCACTCCTCCCCCTCTCCACTCGCAATCCTAATCTGTCCCAAACACTAATTTCCGACAGCAACTGCGGTATTCTGCACCGGAAGTGTGAAAACACATTTTGGCCAGGATGTGAAAAATGACAGCAGTACTGTTCATAAGGAGGTGTGAAGAAATGCCAGTACTGAAAATCTGGTATGAAAATATTACTAATTTGCTAATTTACAAGGAGGGGGAACTGCACAACGCATGCTCATAACACAGTCATTTTATGGAGTTTCATCACACAATTTTCAACATAGGCATTTTAAGACCTCTGCTCATGAACAGTGTCAGTGTAATTTCCTTAATGTGTTCCGAACACAGATTTTCCACAGCGACCGCGCTTTTCTGCGCCAGAACTTCGAAAACACATTTCAGCCAGGATGTGAAAAATGACAGCTGTACTGTTCATAAGAAGGTACAGAAGAATGGTAATGTTGAAAATCTGGATAGAAAATATTATTAATCGTGAAGTTACGGTGTGCATGCAAACTGCTGCTTATGCCTTCATAACACAGTCATTTATGGAGTATCATCACAAATTTTCAAACATAGGTATTTTAGGACCTCTGCTCATGTACAGTGTCACTGTAATTTTCTTAATCTGTCCGAACACTGATTTCCCACAGCAACCATGCTATTCTGCGGATGGCGAAACACATTTCAGCCAGGATGTGAAAAATGACAGCTGTACTGTTCACAGGGAGGTGTGAAAAAATGCCAATGTTGAAAATCTGGCATGAAAATATTGCAAATTCACGAAGTTACGAGCATGTGTAGCAACTGTGCAATGCACGCTCGTAAAATTTTTTCCACCAAATTTGCAACATAGGCTTTTTGAGAGCCCACCTCATGAACACTGGCACTGTCATTTCATTAATTCGTCCCAAAAGGGGATTCCATGCAGTGATCACAAAATCACCTTTTGGGCTGAATAACACCATGACAGTGGCAGAATTCATGAGGAGGGGTCCCAAAAACCCCATGTTGAAAATTTGGTGTCAAAATTCCAAAAAATGACTGAGATATGCATCAAAGTTGAAAAAGCCCTATTCATTCCATTACACAGCTTACTGGCATTTCCTCAGTTCGCGGTCAGCTTTGAAGAGTGCAGACGTGTTCCAGGTCCACCGAAGATCGTCACGCCAGACTCCAAAGGTAAGTATAGGGTGAGGGGGGTGTGAGGAGGCAGGGTGCGCAGTAGGTGGGCGCGGGTTGTGGGGGGGCAGGGAGACTGCGAGGGACCATTTTTTCTTTACAGATTTAAAAAAAAAATTACAGGATGTTTTTTTCTTTACAGGGGCATTGGGCATGCTGGGGTGAGCTCCCAGCATGCCACCTGAATGTCTTGGGGTGTGTGTGCAGCCGACGGGGGATTGGGTACCCCCATCAGCACAAAAGTGGGGGTGGCATGCAAGAGCTGAGGGGGATTGGGCACTCCCTCGGCACAACTCTCTCGACTCTTTCGAGAGGGGACCTGATGCCAACAGGGAGTGGGCTCCCCATTGGCACATCAAACAGGGAGGGGGGACATAATGCCAATGGGGAGTGGGCTCCCCGTCAGCAAATCAGCTAGCACTGGGGAGGGAAGTCGACGGGGATTGGAGTCCCCGTCAGCAAAAATACGCTGCTGTGGGGAGGGGCACATGTGGCTGAGGGGGATTGGGCACCCCCTTGGCACTGGGGCTGGATTAATATTGTTGTGAACATGGCAGCAAGGCACCACCATGTTCACAAACAATATTACAGTAGCAACGTTTTGCCCAGCAATGACGGGTCACTCCCTCATTTCAGCGAATCACTGATTCTGCAATGACGAGGCGGCCCCTAATAGCAGCGGCTAAATTTTTACAAAGTTGTGGCACGCTGGATGAACAAGTGTCAGCAGCAGTGTGCCACGGCATTGGGGGAAAGTGGGCCAAGCCTTTACAGGCTGTGGGGGCATTTTACCACAATAGTGCCACGCCTCCACAACCTGCTTCTGGAGAAAGCTGCCGCAATATGTTTCTTACGCATGTGTGCAATCAACATAAACATGTTTTAGCATTTAGCTATATATGAAGTTTAGATTTAGTATTTAGCTTTCTCCCAACACTTGATATTTGATGTAAGATAAGATATGTAGAATCAGGGGTCTATCAATAAAATAGAAAGAGAGAGAAAAAAAAACTTCTATTATGATGGATTATAGTTTATAATTAATATGGATAGTTTTAAAAAAATAAACTTTCATTATTCTTTTTATTTTTTCTCCACCATTCCCCTGCCCCATCTCCTTTTTCTTTTTTGTTCCATTTGTAAATATATAACATAACAGCTATACTGTACAATGAGTATTAACTGGATGTGTAGTATATAGGTCCTTGAAATTAATTCTTATTGGTAGAAGTGTGCAGGAATCACATAGGTGATTATTATATACAAAGGTTTGAATCCCAATACTTTTTCAAACTAAATGAATTAAATGCATACACTTTTTGGTATTTAATGTAATTTATGTGGTGTTTATATTAATAGGATTAGTAATGTATTATGTAGCATTTTATTCCACATGTTTGAAGATTAAATAAGAAGTACTGTCTTTTTAAAGGCAACCATATTTAAAGTAATTAGCAGCACATGTGCAATTAAGCCTTGAAAAGGAGTTCAGGGGACTCGAAAACATTCAGCTTTTTAATGGTGTTATGGCTCCTGTTATCATGAAATAAATACTTTTTGAATAAGACATCCAGGAGTACAGGATGATTATTTTACTTGGACTGGTGTGAACTGTGCTTTTTGTCTTTTATTGTTCCACACATTCACCACTCTCTCTGTGAAGGAGTACTTCCTCACTTTTCTTCTGAGCCTCCCTCCCTTCTAACTTCATAGCATGGCACCTTGTCCTTGAGCATCTTTTTGTATGGAAAATGCTTCCCTCCTTGTACCTTATTTTTGTCTGTGAGGTATTTGAATGTCTCTATCACATTCCCCTTTTCCCTCCTTTCCTTCAGGGAGTACATGTTAAATTCCTTGAGCCTAACCCCATAGGGCTTTTGATGCAGGCCATGCACCATTTTGGCTGTGCTCCTTTGTACTGACTCCCCCCCCCTCATTGTCTTTATGGAGGCAGGGCCTCCATAATTGTACACAGTACTCAAGATGCGGCCTAACCAGTGATCTGTATAGGGGTATTATTACTTCCCTCCTTCTGCTGGTGATTCCCCTTCTTATGCAACCCAGTATCCTTCCAACCTTCCCCACTACCTTATCACACTGCTTTGCTACCTTCAGGTCATCAGAAATGATCACCCCCAGGTCCCTTTGCTGTTTTGTAATTGTTAATACCTCTCCTCCAAGTTGGTATGTTGCATCAGGTTTTTATACCCCAGGTGCATTATTTTTTATTTCTTTGTATTAAAACCCAGCTGCCAAGCCCTTGACAATTCTTCCAGCTTTTCTAGAACGCACCTCATTTTTCCCACTCCTCCCAGTGTGTCTACTCTGTTGCAGAGTTTTGCATCATCTGCGAACAGGCATATTTTCTCTTCCAACCCTTCAGCATTGTCACTGATAAAGACATTGAAGAATCACTGTGGTACTCCACTGCTCACTTTGCCTACTCTGAAGTGACAGACATTTACCATCACCTTCTGACTCCTATTGCCCAGCTAATTTTCCACCCATTTTACTACCTTAGGGCGTACTCCTAGACTTCCCAGCTTGTTTAACAGATCTCTTTGTGGAACATTGTTGAAGGCGTTGCTGAAATCCAGGTAGGCCATGTCCACTGCTTTCCCTTGATCCACTTTCCTGGTCACCCAATCAAAGAACTCGATCAGGTTTGTCTGGCAGGAACCCCCCCCCCATGAACCCATGCTGCCTCAGATCCTGCAAGTTATTGGTAACTAGGTATTCCCCAATTCTTACCATTAATAGTATTTCCACTACCTTGCCTACCACCAATGTCAGGCTGACTGGCCTGTCATTTTCTGCCTTCTCCCCATTTCCACTGTTGTGGAGTGGGACTACATCTGCTGTCCTCCAGTCTCCCAGTACTTCCCCTGTTTTTAATGACTGTCAGAGGTGCAAGTAGGTCCTCATTTAGTTCTCTCAGTATCCTGAGGTGCACCCCATCTGGCCCCACTGCTTTGTCCACGTTTATCCTTGATAGTGCCCTAAGCGCTCTTTCTTCTGTAAATGGTTTTGTGTCCACTTCCCAACCCTTTAATACCCTTGCCCTTTACCCTTGGCCCATTTTCTTCCCCGTCCTCTGTAAATACCAAACAGAAATAGTTGTTTAATAAATCTGCTTTTTGGTGGTCCTCTTCCTCACTGCACCCTCTTTCATCATTCTGTCCTACTAACCCCACCATCCTTCTTTTTTCACTTACATGTCTAAAAAATTTTTGTATGTGTGACTGATTGTTTCTGGCAGCAGCGAGTTGGTCCCAGCTACCCTGCCCCTCATTCCACCCACTCCTAGCTTCATATTTCCCTTCTAGGTGGGACCTGTGACATCACTCCACCTGAAAACTTCTTGGTGACAGAGAAGGTCAACTTCTGTCACTATAACTTAAAAGTAAATGGAAAAAGGGGAATAAAAAAAAGAAAAGCAATAAGCAAATAGTTCAAAGAAGCTGCATTTGAAAGGAAGAGCACAAATCTCACAAAATCTCATCATCATATAGGAAATACCTCACCAGAATGTTCAACCTGGGGATACTACACTGTGATGTCTGCAGAGTACTCATCTCCCAGAAGCACCTCTGGAGAAAAGGGCATTGCCCAGTATGCATGAAAATACATGACCTGTAGGTCCAGCTGGTAGCAGCCTGGAATGAAATTGAAAGACTTCATCAACATTTGACTTGGAGCACTCCATCTGCCCTTCCTCAATGATCCACAGGACCAGGAGGCTGGAAAATGGTGAAAAGAGGACATGGGAAACCAGCAAAGAAAATCATGGACAACACAACTTGAGACACCCCAATTAGGACAACAAATTGCTTTGCGCTATTAGCAGAAAGGAATCAGTCAGCTCCTCTAAGGTGGGATGCTAGTCCCATCAAGGGGGTGAAGACCTCAGCAACCTCAATAAACAGCAGCAGACCTCTGCAGGACAGTCAAAGAACCATCAAGGGGTAAAGAGTGCAGTAACCTCAACAACCAGCAACAGACCTCAGCAGGCCAGTCAAGGAACCAAGAAGATCCTGGTAGTTGGAGACTCCATGATCAGAGGAATGGAATCTAGGATGCAAAAGTACTCACAGACGAAGGTGACAGTCAAATGCCTTCCCAGTACCTCAGCAACAAGAGACTGTGAGCGTATTGAGAGAATTGCAGACAGGGAGGAAGGAGACATGAAGATACTGATTCACATTGGAACAAATGATATGGCTGACCAGACAGTGGAGGATGCAAAATGGAGTATTGAGAAGCTGGGAAACAGGCTTTCAACAGCTGCAACTACAGTAGCCTTCTCAGAAGTCTTGCCTGTATGGGGTAAAGATGGCAGCATGGAAAGAATTAGACTGGAGGAAATAGACAAATTTAATAACTGGTTGAAGAGCTGGGCCAGACAAAAGGCTTCCATTTTATTGGATCCTGTGGGAATTTCTGGGATAGATCACTCTTCAAATGGGATGGACTTCCCCTCACACAAGAGGGAACACGAGCACTGGCCCAGAAGATGGAAGTATACTTGGACCATTTAAACTAATCGGAAGGGAGGCTAAGGCATGGAACCAGGTAGTGTGCCTTGACAAACCATCCCCCAACAGGAAAACGGAGAACAAAAGTAAGTGCAACATCACATTAGGACAAACAAAGCATACAACAAAGGGCCAGCATCATAAAAATGACGCAAGGGATCAGCAGCAAAAAGGGAAACAAAATCGCCCAACAAGAAGCATGATGCTAGCTTATGGTGAGGTATCTGCCTCAATGCTAGGAGCCTGGGCAACTAGATCAGTGACCTGTAGGCTCTAGTGGCAGACACAAAGATTGATCTGGTAACTATTACTGAAAGCTGGGCCACAGATAACAACAAATGTGACCTGGCCATCCCAAGCTACACACTGTTTAGAAGGGAGAGACATGTAGGGAGTGGTGGGGGGGTTGCCCTCTATGTGAGGGAGGCATTGAAACAACAGAGAAAGAAAGCACCAAGGCTGGGGGGAGCTTGGAGTCACTCTGGGTCCACTTAGCCACCAATGCAGGAAAGAAACTGTGCATGGGTGTGATATACAGGCCCCCAGGGCAGGTGATGTGGAAGGATGACCAATTAGCTGAAAAGTTACAAAAGATGGCTGGTAAAGGTGACATAGTGGTGGTTGGGAACCTTAACCTGCCAGATGTGGTCTGGACTATCCCAGCACCCAAGAGCTCCAGAAGTCAGGTTTTACTGGATACATTCCAGGACTGCCTGCTATCTCAACTAGTGAAGGACCCAACCAGTGAGGATGCCATCTTGGAGCTGATCCTCACAAACTCTGAAGAAATTAGATCCATGAGGGTGGAAGAACCCTTGGCAAATAGCAATCACAATACAGTCTGGTTCGACATAACCACGGACCCTACTAAAACCACCTCAAGCACAGTGGTGCTGTGCTTTCAGAAGGCTGATTTTGGTAGATTGAGGCAGATAGTGAGGGGTAAGTTAACAAACATCAGAGACAAGCTAGACATGGAGGAAATATGGCAAGATATTAGGGATACCATTGTAGAGGCAACAAGATTCTTCATCAGGACTACGACAAAGAAAAATAGGTTTAAAAGACCACTGTGGTTCTCCCTGCCAGTAAAAGAGGCAATCAGGGCTAAAACAAATGCATACAAATGGTTCAGACAACATAAAGGGGACAGAGAGTGGGAGGATTACATTCAGAAAAGTAAGGAGGCCAGGAAAATAGTGAGGGAGTCCAAGGCAACAAAAGAGCTGCAAATGTTTGTGGAGTCAAATCAGGGGAGAAAAACTTTTTCTGCTATATCAGTGAAAAAAAAGGAAGAATGGGGGGAGGAATTGTAAGGTTAAAAGTGGGGGATAAGGCTCTGGAAGACAGTGGACAAAAAGCAGAGGCCCTAAATTAATACTTTTGCTCGGTATTCACAAGGGAGAATCAGGACCCACTGCAAGACAGAGGTATTAGAGCTGAGACCAGAGGGGTGCAGAGAATGTGCACCCAGGAGTTCGCCACAGACAGGGTCAGGAAGGGCCTTTCAGGGGAGAGGTCACATGATGGCTGCCTGATCAGATGCATCTTTGCATCTCTCCTGCCCTTCACCACTAAACTCTTCATTTTACAGCTGTTTATTTTGGAAGATGCACATGGTTTGCTACTCAGCTTGTGGGAGAACACTAGCAGCCTGGTATATTCTCATCTTAAAGCTCAGAATGGATACAGAGATGAAAAATTCACCTCCAAAGCATGCTCCACCAGCTACTCCAGACAAGGCCTCCAAGTGGTGTAAGTCACAGATGGCTGGTGAATCTAACATTACTGTTGGGGCGCTTACAGAGGAATGCTTACTGGAAGAACATCAACTGCTAAACTGCATCCTGCTCACTATTACCGACTCCTTTCAGCAGCTTCGGGGGTCAGCTGATGCACTGTCCCAGTGAGTGAGAGACAACGAGGCCTGCACCTCTTCCCTAGAGGACTGGAGGGAAAAGGCTGACCCAGAATGTTCTACTCTATGGCACCAATGCAAAAGACTGGAGGAGCAGCTATAGAACCTTGAAGCATGCAGCTGGCACAACAACTTGGTTATTCTGGGACTACCTGAACATGCTAAGGGCATTAACTCTATTCTTTTTGCTCAAAAACTGTGTGAGAAGATAGATGGTCCCTCGCCTAATGGCCCCTCTTATGTCATCAAGAGAACCCATTGGTTGCTACACCCCATGCCTACTCCTGATGCTGCTCCATGGCCTTTCATCTTCTGGTGCCTCAATTGTTTGGATGAGCAGCACCTCCTCACCAAAACAAGGGACATTAAAGATATTACATGAGAAGGGGTGCGACACTGGATCACCCAAGACTTACCGGCTACAGTGAGCCAGAAAAGGAGAGATTTCCATTGGGTGGTCTCGAGGATTTTGGCTGCTGGTCTCTGCTTCAGGATGCATTATCCTGCTGTACTTCAGATCCAGTATCAAGGAGAATGCACTCTTTTGATTCCCCAGCCCAAGTAACAAAAGAATTGAGCATTTTGCTCCCCTACCTCTTTAAGGGTTCGTGAGTTGGCTTTCCCAAGTCTACTGTAGGGTCCTGCCTTCCCTCTTGGGATTACTGTTTGCTGCTTAAACCCAACCCTGTTAATGCCTAATGTTTGGACTGTGGACTGGCCCTTGGTTTATGTTTGTCTCCCCTGTGTGTTGTCTTGTCACCTCTGACGAGATTGAGAGCAGTGGCCAAATATTCCATTGATGCCTCGTATATGGTTTGGGGAGCTTCTTTATTGGTTTCCTGCATTGCTGGGAGGCTCCTTTCACACGCTCGCTATTACCTGTGGTCTGCACACTGTCTTGGTTGCACTGAGTGGGCCTGGGTGCTGAGCTGTTGCCACTATTCGTTTCATCAACCTACCTATGCTCTGGCATTGAATTTTTACCAGCAGCTCTAGCCTGTCACTCTCTTTGGAAAGCTTCCAGGGTGACCTCATAGACTGCCCTTCAGACTAATGCTACAGAGTGGGTTGTGCATGCCACAGTTTGGGCCACTGATATACAAGATTTCTGGCATCTTCTCTCAAGATTGACATTGCTGACCTTCTCAGTTATTTGAATCATTTAGGACTCTGGTGTCTGCCGTCCGGTCAGCAAGGGCACCATTGATTTTCATTTATCCCTTCCCCTGGAACCCTAATTTTCCACTCCAAGTTTTACATTCCCTGTGGATGGACTTATGTTGTTTTTACTGCTATTAGTGCTGTATAATATCTCCCACTTCAGAATGGTCTATGGCATTTATTGAACTGTATTGTGTGCATACTGGAATACTTAGCTACTTGTCTTAATTATTCCATATTTTGCTCATACTATGTTATTGTGCATGTCGTTATGATGTTCTGGGGGGATAACTTTTTGGTATGTGATAGGGATTTTTGGATTTATATTTTACCTTTCATCTTACTGTATAAATGGATAATTGGTGGTGGTGGTGGTGGAGGGAGTGATGTCTGACGAGGTGGTTTTAATCTATGATGGGCTGGGGGGATATGTGGAGTGTGGTC
Organism: Neoceratodus forsteri; assembly: GCA_016271365.2. Lineage (NCBI taxonomy): Eukaryota > Metazoa > Chordata > Ceratodontiformes > Ceratodontidae > Neoceratodus > Neoceratodus forsteri. The sequence continues at coordinate 521,441,433 of CM028137.1, forward strand.
TTTGGGACCAATGACTTGTTTGTTCATCTTTTGTGGGGGTGGGGATGTGTTTATGGGTTGTCTGTTGATAATTTTGGGCAGATTTGTACGAAGGGGGGAGATCCTAGAGTACAGTTGGTTTGTGGAGCTTTCTTTCATGTCTCCCTGTTTATTGTTATTTTGTCATAATGAGTAATGTACTATACAAGTTCATTACTTGGAATGTTAGAGGAGCTCAGAGTAAGCAAAAGTGGCACATGATGCTACAACATCTTCAGAAGTCGCAGATTCATGTTGTCGTAATACAGGAATCCCATCTGCATTGAGAGGAGGTACACCTCTTCTCAGAAATTCTGCCAGTACCAAGAGCTGCTGAGTCCATCACTAACAACATTAAGTACCTAAATGAATGCCTACTGAAATGGTACCTTAGAGAGGGAATCCCGTGCATTACTCATTGGGAGAACTTCTTGGACAAATCCCCTTTGTACTGTTGGAACGGGCTACATCTCAGCAGGACGGGCAGTACTTTTCTAGAGAAATCATTTACAGCAGTTATGAGCAATATTTTAAACTAGGGAACTTCCCAAGTCTCTTAACTTATCACATGACTATTACTCCCCCCCCTATAAAGTTCTCTCACTAAATGCATGTTCATTAAACTTATCCAAGATGGCAGAACTTGAAGCTAGAAGTAAGATTCACAACTCTGGGATCATAGCAGTAACAGAAACCTGGTGGGATTCCTCCTCTTCCTGGTAAAAGGAAATGAAGGACTACAAACTTTACCATAAAGATAGACTGGGCAAACAGGGTGGTGGGGTCTGTCTCTACATAACAGATGACATTATCTCATATGAAACCCAATTCCAAACTAATACTGAAAGTATTTGGGTAACTATTCAATTTAAAGGAAGCCTCAAATAACAATTGGCAATTGCTATAGGCCTCCAGCATCTGATTTGGACTATACAACCAAATTATTACATGACATCTCCAATCTAATGGATAAGGGTAATGTTATTATACTGGGTGATTTTAACCTGCCCAGTATAAACTGGACATCTGTATCTGGCACTAGCCAGCATGACAAGCTATTTTTACATACCTTTCAGAAAATGGCCTTACACGACTCATTTATCTGCCCACCAGAGTTACAAACACCCTTGACCTTGTTGTTACTAACATAAGGGACAACATCTCCAACATTCAAATAAAGGCCCCCCCCCCAGGTTGTAGTGATAGCGGCTATCATGTTTAATCTAACAGGTGAGCACATTAGTCTAAAAAAAAACACCTTTAAAAATGATGACAAAGCAGACTTCCCAAAAATCAATAATATCCTACATTCTAAACCATGGGGCAAGCTAATGCACCACTTATAAACTGGAGATGCTTGGATCATGTTCAAAACTTTATTCAGCAACTTGAAACTTACTGGGTACCAACTACAGTAAAAATAAATAAAACAAGAGGGGTAAAATTCCAAGGTAGTTCAACAACAAAATAAAATCCCAAATTAAACTCAAACAAAAGCTATTTAAAAAATTGAGGAACACCACTACTACAAATAGGACTTCAGCATATCTGAACTATCAAATAGCTCTTCATACCCTAAAACATATGATTAAGCAAGCTAAAGCAAAGCTTGAATTCAGATTAGCCCATACTAAGGATTCTTATAAATCCTTATCGTCTTACTTGAACAATAAAAAGGGAAACACTAGAAAGGTTTGACCTCTAACTCATAATGGCATTATTATTCACTCCAATATGAATACTGCCAATACACTTAATTCTTATTTTTGCTCTGTATTTTCACAAAAAGACTGTTACATCCCCTCTAAATCCCTGCCATATAATTTCCCTCATACCTACACCATCTCTGACACTGATATACTTTCTGCCTTGAAAACCTTAAAAAAAACAACTAGCCCAGGCCCTGACAATATAAGCTCCAGGTTTCTGATAGAAACAGCTGAAGCAATAACTATTCCTCTGAAAATTATCTTTAATGAATCTCTTGAAAATTCCCAGATTCCCTTGGATGGGTTAACAGCAAATGTAATCCCATAATAAAAAAGGGTAATAAGTCTAATGTGCAAAATTACCACCCTATCAGCCTTACTTCCATTTTATGCAGAACAATGGAAACAATTATTAAATCCTTCCTAGAAAAGGAAATGGGAGAACTTCAACTTAAGGACAAAATTCAACATGGCTTTAGAACAGGGCATTCATGTAATACAAACCTAATTTCCTTTTATACTAACATAAATCAGGGTATGGATAACAATATCCCAATGGATGTTGTGTTACTGGATTACAGCAAGGCCTCTGATAAAGCCCCCCATGGTAAACTCATAACCAAGCTAGAATCCCTTGGGTTTTCACCTAGTCTGACAAACTGGATAAAACAATGGTTAATGAACAGCACCCAAAGGGTGAGCATTAATAACTCTTTTTCAGATCAATGCCCGGTAACCAGTGGGGTCCCCCAGGGCTCTGTCCTGGGGCCCATACTCTTCAACCTGTATATTAGCAGCATGCAGATTGACTCTCATAATTGGCTATCTAAATTTGCTGATGATTCCAAACTAGGAGGGAAGGTGTATACCCCTGACAATCTACAAAGTTTTGTTTCCAGCGTCAAATGTATTGAACAATGGGCCCTGATTAACAACATGGAGTTCAATGTCCAAAAATGCATAGTTCTTCATTTCAGTTTGAGAAATCCTAGTAACACCTACCATGTAAACAACATCCCATTAAAAGCATCATGTAAGGAAAGAGATCTCGGTATTCTAGTGAACAATAAACTATCCCACCACGACCATTGCTCAAGAATAGGCAGAGTAGCTAACACCCTCCTTAGACAAATCAAGCATACCTCTGTGTCCAGGACTGAGCAGTGCCTTATACCCCTGTATAGATCTTACATTGACTATGGGCCATCCTTTTGGAATCCGCACCTCAAGGGAGACATAGCTCAAATTGAACATATTCAAAGATGTGCTACTAAAATTATTCTAAGACTATCTCATAAGAACTATCAGGAGGGACTAGAAGCCACTGGCCTACATTCCCTACAACACAGGAGATGCAGGTGAGATATTTATTTATAAGATTCTAAAATCTCCTGAATTAATGGAGCAATGTGGTCTTTTTTTCTCAACAGACTGAACAGTTCCTAGGCTCCATAGAAAACAAATCAAGATTAAAAAGGCCAATATCAACCATAGGTATAATTTCTTTATGCTACCAGCCTCAAGACTATGGAATACCTTACCCCAGGATTTAGTAGATTGTGAAAACTTTAACACATTTAAAAATAGATTAGATACTTAGTTTATCTCTAACCCAAATCTTACAAATTAGCCCATTCATATGTGGGGGAAAATCTCGATGAACCTCGGCCTTCTTTTTCCACCAAAACCTAGTAAACCATTCCTGGCGACAATGGGTTGGTTGGGTATATGGGGCAGGGACTAGCTCACAGTGGGAGGGGTATGGCTATCTTAATTGAGAACTGTATCCCTTTTGAGGTTTTGTGGGAAATTGGAGAACAAGAAGGTCACTATGTACCTCTCCATGCTTGGTTGAGCTTGTCGGAGTTGCTTTTGGGATCCATTTATGGACCTAACAGTGACTCCCCGGGCTTCTTTTCTACTATAGGTGTGGTGCTCAACTCCTTTAATCGGTAGGAGGCGCAAGAGGGTATCTGCTGCCTCAATACCCAGTTGCATAAAGATCCCCTTTCTAAGCAGAGAATTCAGACTTATCTCTCAGATTTTGTAGTTGCCAATGAAGGCTCTGTATCCCATCTCGATATGTTGTGGGGGGCGGTGAAGTGTGGCATGAGAGGGGAATGTATTCACCTTGCCACCCATCAGAAAAAGAAACTGATGGTGGAAGACGATTGTCTCCTCACACAGATTAGGCCAAGGAAGAACAGCCACTCCTCATCTATATCAGATGATTTGTATGAGCAGCTATCTGCTCTTCGAGTTTGTTATTATGAGCTCTTGGCCGAAGAGGCAGATTTAGCTTTGTTTCGCACCATGACTAGATACCTGGAGTCTGGGAAGAGAGAGATGGGAGATTGTTGGCATGGCACCTCTGACATTTGGAAGCCTTCTGGGTCATTCCCTGCCTTTAACCATCCCCTTCCTCACCTCTCCTAATCCGTCCATGAGACATAGTGGAAGCCTTTTCGGGTGTACTATGCAGATTTGTATTCTGACCCTCTGGCTACCCAAGATCTGGAATTGAAAATTTGGAAATACTTTGCCGATATCCCCCTCCCTACCATAGACCCATCTCAGCTAGCCTCCTTAGATGGCCCTATCCTTATGCATGAAGTTAACGCTGCAATCAACCAGCTCCCTATAAATAAATCACCAGGCCCAGATGGATTGAGCAATGAATAATACAAAGCTTTCAAAGACGAGCTCTCCCCTCTCCTCATGAGGCTTTTCAAATACTTCCTTAGAGAAGGGCTTGCTGAACCATCCCTTAACAAGGCCTGGATCACCCCAATCCCTAAGAAAGGGAAGAATCTAGTTACCAGCTAATTTCTCTCCTAAATTCAGACATGAAACTGCTGGCCAAGATATTGGCTACCCAGCTTCAATGGGTTTGAAATCCCCCTGATCTCATCATCTCAGGTTGGCTTCATGGCTTACCGCTTTTCCAGCAACCATATCCAGAAACTGCTATACTTGGCTTCCATGTCTTGGAAGAGTGGGAGCCCAGTGGCCCTGCTCTCCCTGGACATGGAAAAGGCGTTTGATCATGTTTCCTGGCCATACCTTTGTGCTATTCTCTGTAAATTTGATCTTCCTGAGAATGTTTGCTCTTGGATTCACATTTTGTATGAGTCCCCGTCAGTTCAAGTTAGATGTAATGGACTTTCTTCAACCCCTTCCCCCTCCAGTGTGGCACCTGACAAGGCTTCCCGCTCTCCCCTTTTCTTTTTAACTTATACTTGGAGTCCCTCATTTCCTGCTTATCGAGTAATCCCCTGTTGACCGTGATCTATGTGGGGTTAGAGAGATATGCTCTGTCAGCCTATGCTGATGATGTCCTTCTTCATCTAGAGCCCCCCGAAATTTTGGTCCTGGCGGCTTTTGTTGAAATCCAAAAATTTTCCCCTCTCGGGATATAAACTAAACCTGGACAAATCTCAAGTAGTCCCCTTAAACCATTTAGTTTTGAAGCCTGAGATGTAGCGCCTCGGTCTCACCTGGGCCTCTAAGAAGCTGGTTTATTTGGGGATCCGGATTCCCCACTTTCTTCTTGACATTGGCGAGACTAATCTGGTTCCACTGTTGTGGGTGTTGTAGTAAGACCTTCAGAGGTGGTCTAACCTTCCTCTATGCCTCTTGGGCCGGGTGAGCATAATCAAAATGAATGTTCTTCCCCTACTATTATACCCTCTTGGAATGATTGGTCCTTATCTATTCAACTCATGGTTTGTGCAGCTTCAGAAAATGCTTAATCATTTCCTCTGAAAAGGAGGATCAGTGCTCTGGGCTTACAGTAAGTTAACTCAGCTGAGAGATCAGGGGCAGGGGACTCCACCTCCCTAATTTTTTTCTTTATTATCTCTCCCTGCATAGCACCAAATGGCTTAGGTGGGGTAGTTGGGCAGGGGCAGAGGCCTTGGAGGGGTATTACCCAATTTGATTACACATAGAAGAGAATCTCTGTAAAAAAGCGAGTCTACATCTTTCTAGCCTTTTCTATTTAACCCCCCATCTTATGCCCTGTAATCTCCGTTACCTTCCTCTGGTCTGGTCCCTCAAGACCTGTGTACAATACCGTCAGTACATACATATTGAATGGGCCAAGGATCTCTCAAAGCCAGTTTTGGACAACACCATTTTTCAGTGGCTGACTGTCCAATCCCAAAAGCTTTTTTCTGCAGCTTTGAGATCTCCCGGTTCACCGATTTCTATGGGATGGGAAACTTATGTCATTGGAGGACTTGGAGGAATTTCAGCTTCCACGCTTCCCTAGTTTTCATTACCTACAGCTCCCCAGGGCTATGACAACTTTTCTGGGCCTGTCCCCTTGGCTGGTATTTAAGGAAGAGCCCTTGTCAACTCTGGTAAACCTTTCCGTGCAGCCCCATGTCACTTACCACCTCTATTCCTTTTTTCAATTCCAAGACCCTAATGCCCTGTCTGGGATAGCATATTTTTGGTATTACAAATTGGCACCAAATCCTTCACCCAACATTGGTTTGGTATTTGGCGAGACATTTATAGAGTTCTCAAAAGAGACAGGCATAGGTGGACACAATTTTGAATTTTACAGGATATGTATCTGACCCTGCTGAAAGCTCTTTCAGATGGGGAAGTCCCATACCGCATCCTGCCCACAGTGTTGTCAGACTGATGGTGACCTTCTGCATATGCTTTGGGCTGCCCCAAGATCCAGTTAGTCTGGACCTAGGTACAGGACTTCCTTGATCCATTACTGGGGCTTTGGCAAGCCTTTCCACCGGACATTTGTACCCTTGGTGATTTTTCCTCCATTTTCTCCAACTCCTGTAAGGCTCAGATAGCCCTTATTTCCATCTCCATGAAAATCGTTATTTTGCAGCATCGGCTGGAGGCTGACCCGCCCTCTTACACTGAGTGATACAGAAAGCTCCTCCAGACCCTCGCTGTGGAGAAGCTGATTCTCAAGTCTCACCGATGAGGGAACACTTATGCCCAGAGCCTAGATATGTTGCAAACTCTATTATTAATTAATGATTGGGTGGCCTTCTAATGTGAATCTGTCCATGTGTTCTTCTCTTTCAGACTTCCTCGAGGTGATACTCCAAGGCCAGGCCACCCTTCCCTAATGATTGTATGCATATTTTAGTAACTGGTTTTGGTTTATTTCAGTGTCCCCTTTATCTTTGGGCCTTTTTGTCACTCCTTTAACCCCTGAGCTCTTCCCATTACACACGTTGGGATGTCTCCTTCTTTGTGCTCCCTTGTCTTTCTTTTTCATGCTCTAGGATTGGGGTGGGAGGTGGGGTACTGGGGAGTATTGAGGTCTGTATTTATTTTGTTACTGTTGTTTTGTTTTGTTAGTTTTTGGACTAGTGTTGAGCATACTTTTGTGGTGGCCATGACCTTGTATCTTGTTTTTGAAATCTGAATAAAACATACTTAATTAAAAAAAAAAAGGAAGGGCCTTTAAGACATGAGACCCAACAAGGCCCTGGCCCTGATGGTTTACACCCTAGAGTGCTCAAGAAGCTTGCAGAAGAGCTGGTAGCACCTCTCACACACCTATTCAACAGGTCACTGGAGTCAGGGGTAGTTCCAGGTGACTAGAGAGTGGCTGACATGGTGCCACTGTCCAAGAGTGGAGACAGGGAAGATACAGGTAACTATGGGTCAGTCAGCCTCACATTAGTAGTGGATAAACTTATGAAGACCCTTATCAAGCAAGATCTAGTGGCATACCTAGAAGTAAATCACCTGTAGAACTACAAACAACACGGGTTTGTGATGGACAGGTCACATCAAATGAACCTTATTACGTTCTTTGACAAAGTGACCAAGAAGTTGGACAGGGATCATGTGGTGAAATTGCTTTACTTTGACTTCAGTAAGGCAGTTGACACAGTCCCACATAGACATCTCTTATAAGAGCTAGAAGACCTTGTGGTAGCAGAACAGATGGTAAAGTGGGTCCAGAGTCAGTTGAGGGACAGAAAACAAAGGGCAGTAGTAAATGGGGTGAAATCTAATGAGAGGCAGGCCACTAGTGAGGTGCCTCAGGGGTTGGTCCTGGGGACGGTCCTCTTCAATGTATTCATTAGCAACATCAGCAAAGGCAAAAATGGCAACATCACCCTATTTGTGGACAACATAAACTCAGTGGAAGAATAGATAGTACAGAGGGAGTCAGACAACTGCAGAAGGACCTTAAGAAGTTGGAAATGTGGTCATAAAATATAGCAATTAAATTTCAATGCTAAAAAGTGTAAGATAATGCACCTGGGTAGGGCTGACCCCAAGGAAGAATACTGGCTAAAAGGAGTCCAGCTAAGCTCCTTTGCTGAGGAACATGATCTAGGAGTCATCATTAGGGATGACCTCAAGCAGCAAAGTCAGTGCAATAAGGCTTACAGCAGGACTAGCAGGGTGTTAGGATGCACTGGCAGGAGGATAAATAGCAGGAACAGGGAGGTGATACTACCACTTTACCACTCATTAGTGAGGCCTCATCTGGAATACTGTGTACACTTCTGGAGGCCTCACCTAAGAAAGGACATTGATAGATTGGAAGTTATCCAGAGAAGGGCAACAAAAATGATACATGGCCTTCAGGAAATCACCTATGAAGAAAGGGAAGGAAACAACTCCTGGTGAGGGAGTCCATTGTTAGGAGGGTAAAACTAGGGGAGGGAGGCAAGAGAGAGGTAAGGTGCCTGCCTGGCACCATGGCTTGCAGGAACAGGGAGTGAATCCTCAGGATCATGGGAGCAGCTGCACATGGGAGGGAGCTGGATGTCATTTCCCACCTAGGGACAAATGACTTGGCTGGGAAAGGGATCAGAGCAGAGCAGGAGTTGTTTGTGGGGTTGGGGAGGGGCCTTAGACAAGTAGTGCGCACAGTAACCTTCTCGGAGTTGCTGCCTGTCTATGGTATGGGTGAGGCTAGGGTGCTCCACAACATGGAATTCAATCAGTGGTTGAAAACTGGTGCAGAACTCAGGGTTTTGGCTTCATTGGGGACTGGGGGTCCACCTGGAGGGATACACACCTATACTGGTGCGATGGTCTGCATCTATCCAGGAGGGGAACCAGGATCCTAGGTGATATGTTTAAATGCTTCATTGGCAAGCATTTAAACTAGCCAAGGGGGGAGGCACTTAAAAGAAGGGAATTCCTAGCCCCTCCCCCAAAAAATCAGGGTAGTCAGTGAGGTAAACAACAGGGAAGAGAAGTCGATAGTAAGAAGGGCAGGGTAAATGGAGCAAAAGAGAAAGGCAGTAAGGACAGGGATGGGGCAAAACGGGTAAGGTCATAAAAAATGGAGGGTACTGAGTACCAATGCACATAGTTTAGGTTATAAGCTCCCTAAACTGGTGGCATTGATGGAAGAGGGATGCCTGGATATCATGGCAGTCACAGAAACATGGTACACATAGAACCATGACTGGGATGTCAACATACCAGGGTACACAATCTACAGGAGGGACAGGGAGGGTAGAAGAGGAGGAGGAGGAGGAGGATGAGTAGCTCTCTATGTAAGGGAAGGGATGAAAGCAACAGCACTAAAGGGTAAACAATGAGGAGAGGAGGCACTGTGGGTCACCCTGGAGACTGGAAATGGCATCACAATCCACACTGGGGTTGTATACAGACCCCCAACTCAAGGGAAGGAAATGGACAAGGAAATGATAGAAGGCATCTTTAAGATGGCAGAGAAAGGGGAGATATTTCTGATGGGGAACCCGAATATGCCTGATGTTAACTGGAGCATCTTTGCTGCAGCCACATTCAAGAGCAGGGCCATTCTCGATGCCCTACAGGTGGCATGCCTCAGACAGCTAGTGTTGGAACTCACTTGGGAGGGAGCAATCTTAGACCTGGTATTCTCAAATGGGGATGGAGAGAGGCTCTCAGATATAGAAGTGGGTAGCCATTTGGGAACAAGTGACCACCAAAAAGTGTGGTTCATGATAAACTCACCTGTAGAGTCAAGCCATACAAATGTGAAGGTATTGGACTTCAGGAGGGCTGATTTTGTCAAAATGGGAGAGTGCCTCAGAAAAGCACTAGCAAACAGGCAAGAAGGAGGGGTGGAGCAACAATGGGGAAACATCAAAACTGCCATCACAGAGGCAACAAGCCTTTGTGTGAAGCAAATAAATAAAATGAAACAAAAAACTCTATGGTTCTCAAAAGAGGTGGCGGGGAAGGTTAGGGAGAAAAAATAGCATTCAGGATGTATAAGGAAACACAGAAGGAGCATGACAGAGAACTGTACCAGTTAAAGCAGAAGGAGGTGGGGAAGGCAGTCAGAATAGCAAAGGCCCAAACTGAGGAAAAGATAGCCAACTCAGTTAAGAAGGAGGATAAAATCTTTTATAGGTACATTAGTAAGTGAAGAAAGACAAACTGAGAGATACTGAGGCTGAATAATGAGGAGGGTGGGTGGGCAGAGAGGGACTGTGAAAAAGCAGAGATACTGAATGAACACTTCTGCTCAGTATTTACAAAGAAAAAGGAGGGGGAGGTACCTAATCCAGTCAATAGAAGCACTCTGGATAGGGGTGTCGATATCAGTCCTTTCACAGAAGAAAGGGTTCCGAAAGAACTCCTAAAACTGAAGGTGGACAAAGCAATGGGGCCTGAAGGGGTTCACTCTAGAATTCTAAAAGAACTAAGGGGAGAACTAGTAACACCATTGACTACCCTTTTTAACAAATCATGGGAGGATGGTGTGGTACCTGAGGACTGGAGGAGGGTGGAAGTGATTCCCCTTCACAAAAGTGGGAGCAAGACAGAGGCAGGAAACTACAGACCTGTCAGTTTGACAACAGTGGTAGGAAAAATGATGGAATCACTTCTGAAGGAAACAATTGTTGAGTACTTAGAGGCCAGAGGGTCACAGGACCCAAGGCAGCATGGATTCACAGTGGGAAGGTCATGTTAGATGAATCTAATCAATTTCATTGACTGGGTGACCAAAGTAGTAGACTAGGGAGGGGCTGTGGACATGGCCTACCTAGACTTTAGCAAGGCATTTGACACAGTCCAGCACAAAAGATTAACAAACAAATTAGCCTGCCTGGGAGTTGGTCCCAGGGTGGTAGCCTGGGTAAAACATTGGCTAGACAACAGGATGCAGAGGGTAATAGTAAACGGAATCCACAGTGAGGAAAGGGGGGTTACTAGTGGGGTACCGCAGGGTCTAAGTGCTGGGTCCAGTCCTTTTTAACGTGTTTATAAGTGACATTACAGAGGGACTGTAAGGAAAATTATGTCTCTTTGCAGATGACTCAAAGATCTGCTACAGGGTTGATACACAAGGTGGGGTGGAAAAGATGAGAAGGGACTTGGCAAGGTTGGAGGAATGATCAAATGTATGGCAGCTTAAATTCAATGCAAAGAAGTGCAAAGTAATGCTCCTGGAAACAAAAACCCAGGGGAAGAGTACACAATGGGAGATAAGACACCAATAACAATAAAAATGGAAAGGGACCTGGGGGTAGTTATATCAGATGACCTAAAGGTGAGCAAGCAATGTGAGAAGGCAGTAAGGAGGGCTGGGGGATACTGGGATGCATAGGGAGAGGTATCACCAGTAGAAAACAGGAAGTTGTTATCTCTTTGTACAGCCAGTTGGTGAGACCCCATCTGGAGTACTGCGTGCAGTTCTGGAGACCCCATCTCTGCAAAGACATAGACAGGGTGGAGGCTGTCCAGAGGAGGGCAACCAAAATGATACAGGTTCTGCACCAGAATACATATGAAGAGAGACTAAAGGAGCTTAATATGTATTTCCTCAAGGAAGGGGGGGGGCATGATATAAACTTTCAGGTAACTCAAGGGAATCAATAAAGTCCAAGAGGGTAGCATCTTTCAGAAAAAGAGATGTGCAAGAAGAAGTGGGCAGAATTTGAAGATATAGGGGAGACAGCTCAGAGGTAATGTGAGGAAGTATTTTTTTCACAGAAAGGGTTGTGGATGCATGGAACAGTCTTCCTGAGGAGGTCATGGAGTCAAAAACAGTGGGGGAATTCAAGAATGCATGGGAAAGACACAAGGCAATTCTGGGGGGTGGGGTGGTAGGAGGAAGTAGGCTATTGGTTAACTAGGATCTGCAGCTTATCCATTAGGTAGGGAAATGGGCATACTAGGTGGGCCAAGTGGTCCTTATCTGCCATCAAATTCTATGTTTCTATGAGAGGCTTGGGGCTCCGAAATTGTACATGCTAAAGACTAGGAGGGAGAGGGGATATGATCGAGACCAGCTTTAAACACATGTGGGACAAGGATTGGGAACAAACACATGGCACTGGCAAGGGCAAGGCTGGGTGTCTAGGAGGACCGAACACCGGTGCACAATAGGACCACAGGTCCCCTTCTGCCCTTCTGCCGTCATCTTCTATGTTTCTATGTTTATCTCCCTTTGTCGCTGACTTGGAAATCCTTTCCTCTGCTCCTTTGCACTTCTAAGTGTCTTCCATGCCTCCCTTTGTTTGTCTTGGTAAGCCCCCTTATCTCCCTCCTTCTGTGTTTTTTGGTATACTTTAAATGCCTTTTTTTTGCTCTTACCTTTCTGCTGCTTCCTTACAGAACCAAAGCAGTCTCCTTTTTCTCTTGCCCTTGCTCAACTGCCATACACAGAGGTTTGTAGCTTGCCTAATTCCCTCTTTTATTTGTCCTCACCTTTCCTCAACCCCGCCCCCACCATTTTTCTATCCCTGCTAGGGCTTCCCTCAGGCATTCTCCCATTTTCTTAAAATCTGCTCTCCTCAAGTCCAGAACCCCTCTGCCTTGTGTGATTCAATTCTGACTTGGTTTTACCTCAAACCACAATGTACAAATGTCACTGTTTCCCAGGTGGTCCTCCACTCTGACATCAGTCACACTGTCTCTGTTTGACAGTACTAAATCCAGAAGTGTCCTCTCATGACTGGGTTCCAACACTAGCTGCCTTAAGAACTCACCTTGCATAGACCACGTGATGAGCTGATCGAGGAAAGAAGCACTGAGCAGAGCTCCCGGGCCCTATTGATCTAACTGCACTACAAAGCTACATTAGACCCCGTGGTGGTAGCCGAAATAGAGGGATTAACCTCCTAGAGTCTCCTTTTAGCCTCGTTGTAACTTTTTTTTCTGAATCCTGGCTGTTTACTCACGGTACTGTAGCGGCTCACGGAACTGGTCGCAACGTCCGAGATGGAGTACGAAGCTCCCGAGGGCCTGGATACTCGAGCGCCAGCAACGAAGTGCCCGAAACCCCCATCACCTGTCCCGGAAGACCAAAGGCCTAGCTCCGAGAATGTAGGAGGAGGTCAGACATCGCCCGAAGACATTGCAGAAATTAAAACCTTGCTTCGGGGACTAGTTGCTGACTTTTCGACAGTAAAACCTACACTGCAGGCTCTGGCTCAAAGAATGGGGACGTGGAAGCGCGTATGGCATCTCAGGAGCGCAAATTTCTCTCTCAGGAGCAGGATCTGGTGGCTCTTCGTAGGCAAGTTAAAAAATTAGAGGATCGAGCTGAGGACCAGGAATCTCAAAGTTGAAGGAATAACTTAATCCTGGTTGGTTTACCAGAGCGATCGGAAGGAGCAGACTGCATTACTTTTATGCAGGATATGTTAATGAAGCTCGTAGGTCCAACACCATATGGCGACTCTTATAACTTGGAAAGGGCCCATCGCTCTCTCAGAGAGGTACCTCCACCAGAGGCCAGACCGAGGGTCATCATTATGCGGTTTTTAAATTTTAAAGAGAAGTCACACGTCTTAAACAGAGCCAGAACACTTAAAAATCTGCAGTGGAATGGTGCGCCCTTGTTAGTGTTCCAAGACCAAACCCCGGCAATTTGGGAGAAAAAGAAGGAATATGGGGACATAAAGAAAAAGCTTTATTTGGCTGGAGTGAAGTTTAGAATCCAGCACCCTGCCACTTTGGTTGTGAAATTACAATCTGGAGATTGGAGGTACCTAACGGCGAAGGAGGCAGCAGAGGGACTGAGACTGGAATTCCCGGATTTGTTCAAATCGAAGACCTGAAAATGCTCCACAGGGAAGGCACTAACCAGAAGTGGTTCTTTATAAGGTTCTGGACATTTTAATGACAGTTGGATAACAAGGAAGCATTGGCTTAAATAATCATTTGGAAGGGGGAAGAAAGGACACGAAGGAAAGAAGAAAAGAAGAAGAGTAAAAGGAAGAGAAGAAGGGAGACAAGAAAGAAAAAGAGTGGAAGAAAGAAAATATTTTCCCCTTCCCCTCTCCCCCCATCCCTTCCTCCCTTACCCCCCTCCCTTTTTTTTTTCTTTCTCTGTTTTCTTGCAGCATCTCCTTCCAAAGGTCTGAGGAGGAGTGTTAAGCTTGTTCTGCTGAGTATCCCTTCTAAATTAACTCTAATCTGAGCCAGAGGTCTAGGAGGGGACTGATTGTTCTTAGTTGGATCTGAGAAATCATTAAAGATGGCTCAGCTGGACTGTAATGTATCTCAAAGGGAACTGTAGGTCCATAATATGTTCTTGATGCTAATTTGAGATCTAAGGAGATTCGATTTTAAGTTTACGACTTCAGCCAGACAAGAATATATGATTTTAAAAAGGGATGCTCTATTCTTTTCTAACTGTGTAGGGTGACTGGTATTTACTATAGCTCAAGATATCATTATTGTCCTTTTTTAATTTTATATATTATGGTAGGGGATACTTAAAGCTATGAGGGTAAATCGAGGGGGGTGATCAGGAAGAGGGGCCCATGTTCAAGGGAATGTAAGAAGTTATAAGGGTGATAGTAAGGTTTTAGAGGGTCCGGGGCCTTGCTCACCAGATAGCTCATCTACGTATCCATCTGAGCTAGGAGGACGATCCAAGGATCGGGGACTGACTGGGGGGGGAGTTGTGGGAAATGGGAAAAGAAGGAGTCCAAGGTTTATATATTCGTTAAGGCAGATTCTGTTGATGTGGAATCCAGGGGTGTAATCAAAATTGCATGATCAATATCAAAATTATCACTTGGAATATTAAAGACCTCAGAGGACGGAGGAAAAGGATGGTGATATTAAAGCACATCCGCCAACTGGGAGCTCAGATTGCCGCCCTGCAAGAGACTCACCTTCTTAAGGAGGAACTGGGTCTTCTTAAAAAACTATGGGTAGGGCAGGTTCTAGGAGATGGAAATGCCAAAGCTTCAGGGGGAGTAGCCGTTTTGATTGGCCGAGATTGTCCATTCATAGTCTTACAAACTAAAATTAGAGAAGACTGCAGAGGGATTTATGTCATGGGTACTATTATGGGTAAAGTGTTATCGATTGCCTCTATATATGCTCCTACACCACCCAACCCTGACTTTTTTGCCTCGGTAGAAGTTGATATAGCCCTACTTCCATCCCATTCTCTAATCTTAGCAGGAGACTGGAATCTCTGTCTCAATAATAGGGTGGATAAAAAACCCCATCCAAACGTCCGCCTTCTATAGCACAGGCAGCCTTGGCCAAACTACTGGATGTTGCGCCGTTGGTTTACCCAATTATGGTTTGCAATAAAGGGAGACACATTATGACCTTCTATTCTGGGGCACACAAAACTCACTCAAGAATCGATTTCTTTTTGGTTAATAAAGAAGCAACTCAGGGAGTAAGGGAGCTGATTACCCATACTAGAATTTTATCAGACCACTCCCCAGTTCAGTTAACCTGGGTGACAGAATCCCTCCCAATGAAACCATACCGATGGAGGTTTGATGATTCCTTATTATTGGATGAATATATGCTAGCTAAATCAGAACAGGTACTGGTGGAAATTATTCAGACCCAACTTCCTACACTTTTAGATAGCAGATTAAGGTGGCCCACCTGTAAAGTTTTATACTCGGGTATGGCTCAGAGACTTACAGCTAGGAGAACTCATATGAGAAGGGCGAGGGAAGAGTTTATTCTGGGTGCTATTAATTCACTGGCTCCCCTAGAGGGCACTACAGAAGGGCTAGATCTAGAGCTTAAGGAGCTTAGAGATGAGATGGCAAGCATTCTTTATGGTAAGTTAAAGCGGTGGGCGGAAAAGGTGCATGCAAACTATTTAATGTAGGGGGATGCTCCAGGTAGGCTTCTTGCTAATAGAATAAAGGAATAGGAGGCGGCTCGGGTAATTCCATTTATAAAATACCAGGGAGAAACAATAACAGAGCCCCAGAAAATGGCGGATGCTTTTGCGGCCTATTTCGAAGGGATTTATCAAGGGGGGGTCTCGGTTAATGAGGGGGACATTATGGGGTTCTTGGAAAATATACCTCTTCCGAGGTTGGATCAAGAACAAGCCCAGTGGCTAGCGACCCCTATTTCGGAATCGGAAATATTAGCGGCGATCAACTCACTTCCGAATGGTAAGACACCGGGACCTGATGGTCTAACGGCTCAATTCTATAAATCTCATGCTGCAGTTATATTGCCTTTATTGAAAGAATTATTTGTAAACATTATGCAGGATGGGGTCCCGTACCCGCAGCTATATCAGACCTATATAACACTCATTCCAAAACCAGAGAAACCCAAAGAACTCCCTGAGAGTTATAGACCTATTGCCCTGATGAACCAGGACTTGAAATTGCTGACGAAGATACTGGCCAGTAGGATTTTGATGTTTGCCCCTGGATTAATTAGCCAAGAACAACTGGGGTTTATGACAGGTAGAGGAGCTCATGATGCACTTCAGAAACTTCACCATATACTACATAAGGCCTCTACTTCTAAGCTACCTATGGCGGTAATTGCGCTAGATGCCGAGAAGGCCTTCGATAGGGTCTCTCATGATTTTTTATTCGCAACCATGAGATGTATTGGTTTCTCGGGAGGACTTTCTTAGGGGTATAAAAAATTTATACGCTGCTCCTACAACTAGGATTTTATGTAATGGCTATTTATCGAAGGAAATTGGTTTAGATAATGGGACCAGGCAGGGATGCCTCCTTTCGCCAATATTATTTAATATTTACTTGGAACCCTTACTAAGGGCGATTCAAAGGGATTCAGCGATACAGGGGATTGTTATTGGACGGACGGAAATGAAACTATCTGTTTTTGCTGATGAAATTTTGCTACACCTCCAGGAACCGGCAGCGAGTTTCAAGCGGATCCTAGATATAGTTGAAAGATTCTTCAGGGTGTCGACTACAAGTTAAACTTGAGTAAGACACAGGTTCTCTCTCTTACTATATTTACTTATAAAGCCGATTTTGAACCACTCCAAGTGAAGTGGTCCCCAAGAAAGCTTAAGTATCTCAGCATTTGGATCACAATTAATGAGGATGAAGGCCTTGAAGCAAATCTAGGAGAGATACTATCGGTAATCAGAACGGATATAACTAGATGGAATAAACTCCCTCTAAATTGGACAGCAAGACTGGGTTTGGTTAAAATGAATCTATTACCTAGACTTCTGTATCCAATACATTTATCCCATATATCATCCCTAAATGTTGGTTTACTAAAATACAAAAGCTCATTTCTAATTTTTTGTGGAATGCTAAACCCCCTAGAAGAAAGTATAATATCCTGTGACTACCTTATAACATGGAGGCCTTAAAATTCCGGACTTACAAGTATATTATGTAGCTGGTCAACTAGGGTTAATGAGTCGGTGGTGTAGGCCGGTGAATGAGGGGGAATATATCCCAACCTGGCTTCAGGTTGAGAAGCAAATCCTTTCGGATATGGGTGTTTCCCCAGAAGCGGTATTGTTTTTTAATCCAGGAGATCTACCAGATGGGGGAAAACAAACCCTAATTTATAAAGCAGTGTTGGCCTGGTGGACTCTCTTGTCCCCAAATCAAAGAAAACCCCAAAAAGGCTCTAGGGAACAACCTCTTTTGGGTAATCCGAACATGCTTATCCGGGGGAAAATAATTAAAAGACAATGGGCTACTCACCTGCTCAATTCAAGGTGGGTGGACTTTATAAAAGGGGATAAGGTGGTTCTCCCGGACCAGTACAAGAACTTGAACTTCTTTAAGAAAATACAACTTACTAATTTGATGCAAAAAATGGAAAGGGGGAGGGATAGACTTCATGATACTTCATTTACTTGGAACGTCCTTAAGGAGATAAATTGTGCAAGAAGTCCCCTGTCCAAGATCTATAGGTTATTACTAGATTTTTTAAATGGGGGCTCCTCTGTAAAGATTTCATACTGGGATAAACAAGAGGACATTAGCCCTCAGGGACCTGATTGGAAAGAAGTATGGAGGAGTAGTAGATATATTCCCATTCCTAAATATAAGATCATGCAATTTTTTGTAGCTTCTAATACATATTATACTGCTAAGCTATGTGCTAGGGCCTTAGACAGAACAGACCTATGTTTTAGAGTGCAGTGCAAACCAGAGGACTTACTCCATGTACTATGGCACTGTTCCAAAATTTTTCCCATTTGGGAGCAAATTAAACATAATATGGATCCAGTGGTGAACTATAAAGAATTCATTGTGCCTAAGATTTGTGTTCTAGGGGACATGTCAGATATCCCTAGTACACTTGTTAAAGGCCACATTTCTTTAATGTCCTCCTTGGTCAAAGCATTTGTCCTGAGGCATTGGAAAAGTGATTTGATCTATACATATGACCGATGGGTGGGAGATTTGCTGATAATGTTGACTAGGCTTAGAAGGCAAATGCATCGAGGTGGACGAAAGGCAACTTATGATAAGAGATGGAGAACTTTAGAGTCGGTATATACCCTACAGTCTAAAATACCCCAGACAAGGGTCTGTCTGTTGGAAGGTACGTAATTAATGATATGTGGATAGGGAGTAGATACCTTGGTAATAGTGGGCTCACTTAAATACTGTTAGCTTATTGAAGCATATATGCCCCGTTTGAATGTTTATTGAATGTTTTTTTTTTTGTTTTTTTTTTTAGATTTGTTAGTAGGAGCCACGGAATCTGCCAGATATTGGTGGGGTGGACTCTCTCTTTTCCCTTGGGTCGCAGCTGCAGGGTAGTACCCTGAGGATCCTTGTATGTGATGCAAGGCCCTATAGGCACAAAAGGGCATTTGGGATATAGATTTTGATGCATATAAGTATCTCTTTGGTAGGGGTTGTCCTAATTATTATAATATAAACTTAGGTATGAACAAGCTGTTAGAGGGTATGCAACTCGGCTGTGTATGTACATAGTTATTGGCTGTACATAGTGGTCACACTCAGTTTTGGGGTGTGGTCCCGGGGCTATCCTGGGTATATGTGTATGTTTGTCTAATGATCATTGGAGAAAAAACACAATAAAGAAGATTATAACAAAAGGAAAAAAGAACTCACCTTGCATGGAGTTCATGATGTACCTTCTTCTGGTTGAAGCTACAGCAGGGAGACTCCAATCCACGTCCGGTAGATTTAAGTCTCCCACTATCAGTACCTCTACCTTGCGAGCCATCTTCCAGATTGCTTCCACCATTTCCTTATCAACCTCTTCCCCTTGTATTGTAGGTCTGTAGATCACTTGTGTTCTAATAGTAGATGGGTAATTCCATGAAATATGGGTGCCAATGTGCCAAATACCTTGTACATTTTTTTTTACATGGTATTTATATACCACAGTCCTGGCAGGCTTTTTCTTCTTCTGTACCCTCAGTGCCATCCCCCAAGGATCACACCCCCTCCCTTCTATGCCCCCATGACTTACCCTTCATGGCAGGGTGGTGAGGAGTGACTCAACCCACCAGGAAATGATTCAGCACCGGGGAGTTGTCATCTAGGGTGCAGCACCTATGGGGAACGGTGTTCATGATGCTTGGCCGGGTCCTTTTTCTGTTTTTCTTGTAGAGGGGAGCATGTAATGCTGGCAGTAGCATGCAGTGTGTGCATCCACATGCTGCACGCCTGCCAGCTGCTCCTCCGTTCCTCAACGCACATGACTCGGCATGCCAACACCTAGGCTGTGCTATGTGTCAGGCAAGTGCCGGTCCATGTTCCCTACCCTCCCCGGGAGAGGAGAGCTGTCCCCTGGATGCTCGATCCTCTCTTTCCCAGGCTGACCCCCAGTGACCTGCTCATACCACGAACATGGGTTGCCGGCATGGCAGGAGGTAAGGCATTATGCCTCAGCCCTCCACACCACTGGGCTGGCCCCTTTATACATTGATTTAAAACAAATGACAACAGCCACTGCAATCATGATAAGTGAATTTACAAGGTAGTCACAAGTACAGATACATTTCAAAATTTAAGAAACCCAGGTACACCCATTTTATTTTTATTCAATGTCCAGCTCCAAAACGTCACAGATTTTTCCAAGCAAACTATGGCATGTAAAACCACAATACATTCCACTGCTGCTATGCAGACTTTATTTTTATTGCACTTCAGTAAAGGTACAGGTAGGTTGAAAACTGCATCTGGTGTTGTCTTTTGTTAGTTAAGATATTTTCACCCTAATTTGTCAATGCATTTAACATTTCTAGTTCACTCAAAGTTTTGCATGGCGTGTGCAACATTGGTGTCCAAGCAGATTACATTTTTTACATGTTCCCCATAATTTCAACAAAAGCATCCAGTTTCTTTTGAGTGGTGATTTTCTTTTGGGATGGGGTCTTAAAAGTACTAAAGGATGTCATGAGAGAGGGATGCAGGCAATGCTTTTTCTAACTTAAAAAGTTGTGTGGTGTCCACTGTTGCATGCGCAACATTTGGTGTCCACCATTGCATGCGCACCACTGAAGGTGCTTTTTTCTCAAGTCTGATATGGAGTTATCCCACAACATCGTCTCTTTTTTCACTCTTGGGTCATAGTGTCTTGAAATGCTAAGTAAAATAAAGAAAAGTAAAGGATTTTTTTTCCAAGTTAAAGACCTGTTGTGTCCACTGTTGCATGTGCAACGTTTAGTGTCCACCATTGCAAATGCAACACTAAAGTTGATTTTTCTCAAACCTCTGCTGGGGGGGTTATCTCACAGTCTGGTCCCTTTTTCACTCTTGGGTCACAGTGCCCTGACAAGCTTATTAAAACTGATCTATGGTGGATTTGAAAAATTGACCCTCATTGTCACACTTTGGTAATCCCTTTTCATGGACTTACTATACCTAAACCCATTCCTTCTTTCTAGAGTGACCCACATTAAATCCTCATCTCCCTGCTCCCCCTGTATTTCTGTGGCTTTTATGTTATCCCTTAAATGTAGAGCCACTCCTTCCCCCTTTCTGCCTACTCTGTCCCTTCTGAACAGCATTTATCTTGGAATGGCTACTTCCCAGTTCTGGTTTGCATTGCACCAGGTCTCCATTATGGCGTTCTCAACTGTAAATACTGATCATAATTTTGAGACCAGTTGTTTACCAGCCGTGTGAAAGATATTTGCACTATTTATTAGCATTTGTGATAGTTGCACTATTTATTAGCATTTTGCACTTGTAGGCACTTTTAAAACAGCACTGTCACTTTAAATAGGTTGTTTATAATACCAGCCACTCCTGCTTTTCCCCCTTCCCCTGAAGACACACTAACATGCGAAAGTGGACAGGTAGCTGCACCCTCTGCATGGTCTAGCGGTACCAGTATTTATGTTTGTAATTTATGCAAATAACAGGTAATAAAAGTTTTTTTCTTTTCTATCGGGGACTAGTGCCAGCATTTGTTTTTTTGGGATTGGCATTTATCAGGCAGGGTATGGTCTGGAGTGGAGCCGAGATTGTTTGTTTGCTAAAATTAAATGGGCAGACTGGGTGGGCCCAGTGGCCCTGATCTGCTGTCACAGTCTGTGTTTCTATGATTTTATTCTTTCTGTTTGAGTTCACTGGTCTGGTTTTAACTGCAGCAAATTCCATTACAATGTCATCAGGCATTGTGCAAGCTGTTCTCCCATTGGTTAAGAGCTTTGTAACCAGCCTAAAGTGGAAATAAATGCTGATGATCCACCTAATATTTATTTGCAAATTTCTGTTCTCACAGTCATAGTATAATCTTTAATATGAACAAATGGTAACTAACTTATCACTAAATTAGACTTATTACAAGTTACTCTCAGGGAATTTACAAAAGAACTGCTTGAGCTGTTGGAGGGACCACATAACTCTGGGAAGACCACTGATAGGGAATAAAAATACTTCTGGATTCCAATTCCCAACTCTCCAACTTTTTGTGCACTTTCAAAACTGCATAAAAATTTAACAAGCCCACCAGGTTGCCCAATTGTCTCTGAGGTGGAATATCTATTGGAAGATTTGCCATGATTTATAGATTTCTTCCCCCAAAAAAGGAGATGACTAAATTAGGATCCAGTCTCAGAGACATGGGTGACCTCCTGCTAAAACTACAGGATTTTAAGTGGGAACTAGAATACGCTTGGTTGTCTGTCAACATTGAATCATTATATATGTGGATTAGACATCAAGATGGGATGGCAGTGAGTCAATTTTTTTCTCAGTCTAGTGCCAGGGAATGCCCCCAAGAAGTTTATTGTGGATGTACTGACTTCATATTATACTACACCTTTTTTGGGAGGGCTTTAGCCCGAGGTTCAATGTGAGGGAATAGCTCCTCCCACATTCCATACAAAGGTCAGCCTCCCTTGGCAGTTCTCTGCTTAACGCATTGTGACAGCAATGCTCTGAGCTCCTGTGTGGTTCATGGGCTGGGCCTCCTTCCATTTCTGGTCCCAGATATTTTTTCTCCTGTTCTTCTTCCTACTCTTCTCCCTAATTCATTGCACTCCCTGGCTTTCTCCCCCCCATTCTCTTTGCCCTTTGTTTCCCCCCCATTCCACTTGTCTCCCTCCTCCCATCTAGTGTCCATGTTTTTTCTCCCTTTTGCCTCCATTCTTCCCCCCTCCCTGCCCCAAACCTCATTTGTCTTCAGCATTGCCTGTTTCCTTTCTGGATTCCCTGCTGGAGTTTCCTAGTGGCATTCTGTCTTTAGTTCTTTGCCCTCTATAGTCTCCGAGGGACGTCTTGGCTTGATACATGTCAATTTTATTGAAACTCTGCAATGGGACCACTGCTCCATCCCCCCCACTCCTCTTCTGGGGTGCAGTGTCATCCCTACTGTGCCCACCACTGACCGTCCATGTGACTTTCTGTCTCGATGCTGTGGGGGATCATGCCTGTGTCTCCATTTCTCCTCATTTGGACCTCCCGTAAGTAGTGCTCATTCTACTTCGCAATCTGCTCTGCCCCCTGGCTGTGTTGCATAACATACAACCTATAGGTCCATTTGCAGTCTGTCTCCATTTTGGGACCATCAGTGGAGAGGTCTTCCAGTGCCATGGCCCTGAAGCTCTCTCTTTGCACATAGTTTCTGTTGTCTGTTTCCCTCTCTACAGACCACTTCCACCTTTCAATCCCCATGAATTTTAGTCATGTGCCATGCCTGTTGGGGTGAGTTGCAAGTGCTCAGCCATGGGTTCTCTCAATTCCTGTTTCTCCTGTCTCTGCATACTCCTGGACTTTTTGTTGAACCTGTCTGCCTGTCTGACCTACGTACTATGAATTGCAGGGGCTCCAGCTTGCTTATGCAACTATTATTGTGATACCTGTATATATTGCTTGAATTCCACCACTTTTTTGCAGTTTAGCTTTTGTCACTTGGTACCTGGTGTGCCCATGACACATATGCTTCAACTGTCACTTTGTGCATGCCTTTTGGCTTACCCGGCATCCAAGTAGATGATGCTGGCAATGACAGGATTAAGTGGGACTTTTCTGGCTATGTCTACACAAACAGATGGCAGTCCCCTTTCAGTCCAAGCTGGTCCTTCCTCCTCCCAGAGTTTCCACCAAAAAAAACAGGAGATGATGGAAGGTTTGATACCTTTTACTGGACCAACAGTGTCTTGCACCAAGATGGAATCATACACAAGATTTTGTGGCCTCACAGGTCTCTTCTTCAGGTAAATAGCAAAACTGGGCAACATAAGCAGTATTTATATCTATTGAGGACCACTTTAAAAAAAATAGCAGGGAGTGAAGTAAGAAAGTGATAAAAGGGGTCCAGAGATGAAAATCTATATGAGATGCAAAGTAAACAAGCATTTGTCAATGCCGAATGTTTGCTTGCTGCCATTGGCATTGGTAGTATAGGAGTTAGAGAGCTGCATAATAGGAATGGCAGTGAAGTATTCAACTGAAGCCAACCCCACCACCACCCTGCAGAGACTGACAGGCATTGGGGTGTGCCTTTGGGTCATCAGGCATAATGGCCATGCCATTTCGCCACACCCTACCCTGCAGACACCGACAAGTGTCACGGTGTGCCTTGGGGTCTTTGGCCCTTATGCGCACCCAATTCCATCAGGAAATATGGTGAGATGGGTGCGGTATAGGAGAATGGGGTGAACTTTGGGCCGAAGAGTCCAAGGCATACCTCAATGCCTCGCACTGGCTGCAGGGTGTGGAATGGTATGAGCATTACAGACGAGTATCCCAAGTCACACCCCTGATGCCTGTCAATCTCTACAGGGTGGGGCATTATGGTCAGAAACCCTAACGTCTCAGGCATTCGTTTGCATTTTCACTCCAAATTTTCAACATGGGTTTTTTGTGACCCCCACCTTATGGACAGTGACAATATCAGTTTGTTAGCCGAAAGCTGATTTTGCACAGCGACTACGCCATTTGGAACCACAGGTGCGAAAACACATTTCTTTTTTTTTTTTCCCCCTCCTCTCCCCTGCAGTGCCCCTCTCTTTGGGAGACACTCTACGGCCTTTTCAGCCCTCGCTCACCTGCCTGGAGACCAGAGCGGTCCATCCCCCACGGAGCCTTGGTTTACCCCCCAGGCGGGGTACGGGGTGGGGGCCCTACACCCCGAGATTTACTGAAGTTTCGTCGGGATGCCGTCTCTGGGCAGGCAGGGGCTTTGAGGGTCGGGGCCTAGTGCTCCGTCTACCGGGGCACCGCAAGGTGTTTTTCCGGTGTTCTTATTTTACTCGCGATGTGCCGTGTCCCCTGACGTCAAGGCGCAGAGCGCCGACGTCTGGCACACCGTCCCCTCCTTCTTCCTGCCATCGGCCTTGCTGCGCCTCAGGTCTCCACCTGGGGACAGTCAAGTGCCGGGCTCTGGATCCCCCTCCCCCCCGGAGAGGACGAGCAGTCCCTGGGATGCTCAAGCCCTCTCCCCCCGGCTGGCCCTCCAGCTTTCCCGGGCTCGTTCCTGAACCCGGTCGCTACGCCGCAAGCAGAACTAACCGCGTCGGCGGGCGCCAAAACACATTTCGAACAGGATGTGAAAAATGACAGCTGTACTGTTCATGGGGAGGTGTAAAAATGGCAATGTAGAAAGTCTGCTGTGAAAATATTAAAAAAACTGGTGAAGTCACGAGCGTGTGTAGAAACTGGGCAACGCACACCCATAATGCAATTAGTTTGGGGATGTTTTACAGCAGATTGTCAATACAGCAGATGTTTTATAGCAGATTGTCAATACAGGCATTTTGGAACCTCCACTCATGAACAGTGTCACTGTAATTTTCTTAATCTGTCCTGAACAGTGATTTCCCACAGCGACCACGCATTTCTGGGCTGGAAGTATGAAAACACATTTTGGCCATGGCCTGAAAAATGATAGCTGTACTGTTCATAAGGAAGTGTGGAAAAATGCCAGTAATGAAAATCTGGACTGAAAATATTAGAAATCCATGAACTTACAAGGGTGCGTGGAAACTGCGCAATGGTCGCTCGTAACAGTCATTTTATGGACTTTGTTCACCAAATTTTTAACATAGCCATTGTAACACCTCTACTCATGAACAGTGTCACTGTGATTTTCTTAATCTGTCCCAAATATTGATTTCACACATTGACTGCGCCATTGTGCGCTACATGAGTGGAAACGCGTTTTGGGCGAGATGTGAAAAATGACAGCTGTACCGCTCATAAGGAGGTGTGGTTAAATGGCAATGTTGAAAATCTGGAGTGAAAATAATGAAAATTCATGATGTACGAGGGTGCGTAGGAACAGCCTGAGCAACTCCTCTCAGGTCCTCACAATCAAAATCCTCATTGGTGCACATAACAAGGAACTCACTGCCATCTCAGTTTACCTACCCCTAAGATACCAGGCCACTGGCTTCCACAGCATCATGGAATGTCTAAGGGTCCGGCAACATAACTCTGAAACCATAATCATAGGTGATTTTAACATTAACTGTCTCTCTGCTGAGGCCGCTACCTATAAGGATGCAGTCGCGGCGCATCACCTCACTCAATTGGTCAATGTCCCCACTAGGTGTAACTATAGGACAGACACCCTCACGCTTCTAGACTGGATTCTATCTAACCGCCCTGAACGCATCTCCAATGTTTCTGTACAATAAGTGACCCCTCCCCTGTCATCTGCTCGTGGTCAAACAAATTCCACAAGCCCCCTCCCAAGCTTATTTATGCCAGGATTATCAAACAAGGGCACCTCCAGCTGTTAAAATCCTATCTAACCAGACTGAACTGGGCAGTGCTTGACTCACTTAGTGACACCAACAAAGCCTTGAACCTATTTATCAAACATTTCAACGAAGCCTGTGACATCTATGCACCAGTGAAAAAGATGAAGGTCAAAGGACAGACCAACCCCTGGGTTACTACTGAACTTTTAACTCAACTCAAGCACAGAGACCACCTCTGGCATTGTGCTCGTGCAACTCTGACACAAGTAAACATACAAATATACAAAGAAGTCAGAAATGATTGCACTCAAAAAATACGGAATGCTAAATGCAGCTATTACAAAGAGGCTCTGACCGACTCTTGGGGCCAGGGAAAAAAATTATGGAACAACCTGAAAGAACTCACAGGCAAGGATCCTAAAGCACCACCCACTATGCTCAACCTTCATGGCACTCCTACACTCCACCTAGGTACCATCACCAGCACTTTTAATAATGCATTTACAAACCTTTATAATACCCTCCCACCTATTTTTTTGATGATCTCCCCTCCAGCTCCTCCCATGTGACCCCCCCAACTAGAACGTACAACCCCAAAGTTTTTCTTTAAGGAGGTCCCACCACAAGTAGCTAGAAACTACATTCAAAAGGCCATTGGCAAACAAGGGTACAGTGGTGACTCCCTTGACCTGAAACTGCTGGCACAAGTCCACAATGAAAGCTTAGAACCACTTTCAAAGATCTTCAATCTCTCACTTAGATTGGGCCATTTCCCCTCTCTCTGGAAGAAAGCCACTGTCACACTGGTTCACAAAAGCAGAGATAGGACACTCCACACCAATTACAGACCTATCTCACTCCTCCCCCCACTATCTAAAGCGCTGGAGCTAATAGTGTCAGACCAACTAGTTGAATTCCTGGACAAGTACAATGTACTGTGCCCAGAGCAGCATGGCTTCAGAAAAGGGCACAGCACCACCACTGCACTACTGGAATTTACAACTTTCATCCACTCCACGCTTGACAAAGGGAATTGTGGGGGGGCAGTATTTATAGACCTGACCAAGGCCTTCGAAACAGTTAACCACCCCCCTACTGCTGAGGCAACTGTCCTCCATTGGGATCTTCAGCGATGCCCTTCCATGGTTCACCAGCTACCTTAATAATCGGATCCAACGTGTAAGGATTCCAGGGATCTCTTTGGATGAGAAACTGGTCCACTCCGGAGTCCCCCAGGGGTCTATCCTGGGCCCTCTACTCTTCTCCCTCTTCATCAACAATCTCCCCAGTGCCTGCCACCAAAAAATATTACTATATGCAGATGATGCAGTCCTGTTTTCCAGCCGCCATGACATCACAGTCCTTGAATCCCAGCTGCAGCTCGACTTCAAGCGCATTGAAGACTGGTTCAATTCTCATAAACTTGTCCTGAACCACAGCAAGACCAAAGCCATGTCCTTCTGTAACCGTCAGAGCAGGCACAACTCTCTGTCCCTCACCATCAAGAACCACACTGGGAACCCACTAGAATATGTCAAGGAGTTCAAGTACCTTGGTATTACCCTGGATAGTACCCTCTCCTACACTCGGCATATTAACACAGTTGCCAAGACCGCCAATATATGGATTGGACTGCTACACAAACACAAGCACTGTATGCCTGCAGATGCCCTTAAACTAGCCATCTACAGCTCTGTCACATCTATCATTGACTACGGCCTTGCCATCTATGGCTCTGCCTTAACAAGTGCCCTCCGTAGGATCTCAGTTTCTCTCAACGAAGCCTGTAGAGTACTAAAGGGTGCAGCCTGACAAACTCACACCTGTGACTCTATGCACAGGCCAGCTAGTGCACTACTCAGCAGAATACAATACCAGACTTGCTTACTTACCAAAAAGATTCACCTTAGTCTCATGCCACCTGGTGTTAGCTCACTCCTTACTACCTTCAGTGGCACTCAACAAATGCGTGGTGCCCAATCTCTAACCTTTCAGGTTCCCAGATGTCGCACCTCCATGGGTCAGCGGTCCATTATCTATAGAGCCGCTCAATGGTTCAATTCCCTCAATAAAGAAGCACTTTCCTCTACTACACTTGGACCCTTCAAAAGGAATCTCAAACTTTACCTCACCTCTACCACTCAATGTGACTGTTTCTCTGAATAGAGATCTCTCTAAACACCTTCCAGCTCACTCATGTCTCACAGCCCGCCCTTTCCCAGTTTCATTCCCTCTGGCACCGGGCCTTCCTTGTGACTCCTTTCCTGCTTCACATCTCCACTGGTACAAGACATTTTCCACCACCTTCTGACAGTGTCCCATTAGCCTGCCTACTTCCTCTCCAGGTTGCACGCCTGCAATACTAACTGCCTCTTGTGTCCTCTGTCTCTTATTGTTACCGCAGCCACCTGCCTACTCAAGCTGCTCGTTGTATGAATATTATCTCAAAGTATGTTATAACTGTATGTCTTTATTCTTTTTCTTTTAGTAGTTTTGGTTGTTTATTGTGCATTCTTTTACTACCTCTGTATGTATGTTGCCCCCCATCCTTTGACGTGGAACCTTTGTAAACGAGCAGTTTCTGCTCAAAAGTATTTGTAATCCAAGAATTTAATAAATAAAAAAAATAAATAAATAAAGCACAACACATGCTCATAAAACAGTCATTTTGGGGAATTTTTCCACCAAATCTTTAACATAGCCATTTTAACACTTCTGTTCATGACCAGTGTCACTGTGATTTCTTAATCTGTCCTGAACATTGATTTTGCACACCGACTGCGCCATTGTGCTCTACATGCGTGGAAACACATTTTGGGTGAAATGTGAAAAATGACCACTGTACTGCTCATAAGGAGGTGTGGTAAAATGGCAATGTCAAAAATCTGGAGTGAAAATATTAAAAATTCTTGAACTTACGAGCGTGCATAAGAACAGCGCAACGCATGCTCATAACACAGACATTTTATGGAGTATCATCACCAAAATTTTCAACATAGGCATTTTAGGACCTCTGCTCATGAACAGTGCCACTGTCAGCTTCTTAATCTGTGCAGAACACTAATTTCCCTCACCTACCGCGCTATTCCATGCTGCAAGTGCAAAAACACATTTCATCCAGGGTGTGAAAAATGACAGCTGTACTTTTCACAAGGAGGTCTGAAAAAATGGCAATGTTGAAAATCTGGGGTGAAAATATTGCAAATTCACAAAGTTACGAGCGTGCGTAGCAACTGTGCAATTCACACTAGTAACATAGTCATTTTGGGGATTTTTCCCAGCAAATTTGCAACATAGGCATTTTGAGAGCCCACCTCATGAACACTAGCACTTTCATTTTGTTAATCGGTCCTGAAAGGTGATTCTGTGCAGTGACTGCAAAATCACCTTTCGGGGCCGATTAACGCCATGACAGTGATAGAATTCATAAGGAGAGGATCCAAAAACCCCAAGTTGAAAATTTGGTGGCAAAATTCCAAAAAATGCCTGAGATATGCAGCAAAGTTGAAAAAACCCTATTTATTCCATTATACAGCTTACCGGCATTTCCTCAGTTCGCGGTCAACATTGAAGAGTGCAGACCTGTTCCTGGTCCACCGAAGATCGTTGCACTGGACTCCGGAGGTAAGTATGGGATGAGGGGGGTGCAGGGAGGCAGGGTGCGCAGTGGGTGGGTTGGGTTATGGGAGGGTGGGACAGGGAGACTGCTGGGGGACCGTTTCTTTCATTACAGGTAAAAAAAGACATCACAGGATGGTTTTTTATTTACAGAGCAATGTATGGCATGCTGGGTGGGCTCCCAGCATGCCAGCTGAGTTTTATTTTTAGGGTCGCTTTAGCCGACGGGATTGGGCACCTCGCCGGCACACAACAAGGGGTGTATGTTATGCTGACAGGGATTGGGCACCCCCATCGGCACACAACAATGGGGATTGATTATGCTGAGGGGGATTGGGCACCCCGTCAGCAGACAAGAAAAGCGGGGGGGGGGATGTTACATACTACCGATGGGGAGTGGGCTTTCCCATCGGCAACATACATCTGGGCCACTATAGCCGATGGGGATTGGGGCCTAACCATCGGCAAACAAATGTGTTGGGGATGGCACATGCTGCCAGATAGATTGGGCACCTCCTCGGCAGGGGAGGGAGTTAATATTGTTTGTGAACAGGTGGCAAACTGCCACCATGTTCTAAACAATATCCAGTCATAATGAACATCCGCCCTGCAATGGCCAGGTCGCTCCCTCATTGCAGCGAATGAATTAAGCTGCAATGACGAGGCAGCCCCTGATTGCAGTGGCTATGTTTTCACAAGTTGGTGGCTTAGTGTCACCCTCTGTGTCCCCCATTATTGGTGGACATCACACACGCCCAAAAATGTCATGCAGGTATTGGCCTCAACAGTGCCGCATCTCCAGAACCTGCTACGGCACCAAGCTGCCACGACATGTTTCTTGCGCTGCGTGCAAGCAAATATAAAAATGGTGTGTGAGAAAAAAAGGGGAGGACTAAATAGGAACAGGTCAGTAGGAGATAAAAGGGAGCTTGAAAGGGAAAACAAGGTCCAGACAGTAACACAGGTAAGAAAGATCTGAGATCAGAGGATGGCTGTAAGTTAAGAATAGACAGGAGATGCCTAAGAAATGTATGGAAGTCAAGAAATTAGAAGAAACAAAAGACCAAAGGCCCAGATAAACAGAGTGTGAGGTAGTATAAACAGTAGGTGTGAAAACAATCAGTGAGTGGGCAGGACTGAACTGAAGAGTTTGTAGGAGAGGCAGGGAGGATGTAAGGTAGAGGTATAAAAAGCAGAGTAGACAGGAACTCAGAAATAAAAACAATAACAAGAGAAATACAGAACCAAAGTGTGATAAATAATGTCATGATTTAAATAAAATTAAAAAGAGAATTACAGTTTACCATAGTGTTTCATAAATCCAATGTCTCGATTCGGTTCAGAAATGTTAGATTTAAATTGTTTAGTATATTTCCATTCCCATGTCCTTCTGTCTTGTGTGTTTTTGAAGTTGCCTCTTAGTATCAAGACAGATAAATCCAAGAGAGAGTGATCTGTTTGTGAAAAATGGTTTTCTACTGGTGTGCTGCTAACCTGGT
Source organism: Neoceratodus forsteri (assembly GCA_016271365.2). Classification (NCBI taxonomy): domain Eukaryota; kingdom Metazoa; phylum Chordata; order Ceratodontiformes; family Ceratodontidae; genus Neoceratodus; species Neoceratodus forsteri. The sequence continues at coordinate 521,472,611 of CM028137.1, forward strand.
TTACTACTGTGTTACGATGGTGATTCATCCTGGTTTTCAGTGGTTTACTAGTTTCCTCAGTATAGCATCCATTTGTGCACTTCTTGCACTGATTTAGGTAAACAACATTGCTGGATTGACATATGTAGGATCCATTAAATTGTATTATGTTGTTCTGGCTTGTCTTGATGGTGGCCTGTGTGCATATCTGAGTGCAGGTCTTACATCTTGCCATGTTGCATGGTGTTGTCCCTCTTGTTTCTTGATTATTATGGTCTGCTGGGAGTTTGTTATGAATTATTATGTTTGAGATGCTGGGGGGGCTGCTTATAGGCAATGACAGGTGGTTCAGGAAAGATGTTCTTCAGTGTTTCATCTTCTCTCAGCATGGGTTGTAGTTAAAAAAAAAATTCCCTGTCCTGACCTCTCTCCTGTGACTCTCCTTGTCTGCCCCTGCTGTCTTCTTCCTGGAGCTCTTCCCCCTTCCCTGATACTCTGACTTTCAACCCCCATCCCCCTTTCTTGCCCTTGTCCCATGCTCCCCTGCTTTTCCTTTTGGGCCTTTTGCTCCTCATCATGGCATTCCATCTCCATTTACTCCCCTTTTCCCATCCTGAACTATGCTATCTCTACCCCTAGTCTGGCAACTGCACCCCTTACCATTTTGCTCTTGGCACCTATACCCTGCTCAGCTTCAGATTTATGTTTCCTTGTTCTACCTCTGGTGCTCCTAGCCTTCTAGATTGCCAATTACCCGAACTGTTCACACCTGCTCCCTCTTCATAACCCCTTGTGGTGCTCCTTAAGCCCACCTCATTGGCTCTCCTCAAGTCTTCATTTCATCAGGTATTATACATTCAGGAGACTACTGCACTATTTGCTTCCATTCCCCAATTTCCTTATGGCTTCCCTTCCCTAGGCCTTGCCTTTCCTGAAGCCTCTTCCAGGTTCCTACCCTACCATAATTCCTATTTGGTCTTGCATATGCTCTGCTTGCAGCTTCCCTGTTTTTCCCATGGCAGGGTACTGGGGTGTCATGGCAGGGCATCAAGGTTCAGACCAGAGGGAGCCTGCTTTATGCAGGCCATTTGATCTACTCTGTCCTCCTGCCTACATGGCTTCTACTACCTTCACATGGATCATTGCCATTGCAGCCTACTCAGCCTTTAATCATTCATTGCATTTCATCGCTACCAGCATGCTCCTTCCTGGATTACTCTAACTTTACCTTACTGGCATTCCTGATGACTTCCTCCTCACGTTCTCCCACTCTGACATCCTGCCTTCCCCTTTGTACTGCCTAACTGTTCACATCCTATGCTATGCAGCCAGCTGCCCTTTCCTTGCTCAGCCCATACCAGCAGTTATTCCGGACTCCATCCCTAACTGGTACCTTCTGAGGCACTGAGTGAAGGTAAGCTTGCCCTGTCTGCTGGGCATGGGATTCTGTTACAATCCCTACTATCTACTACTTTTGAACCTGACATCCTCCATCCCTTACTCTGCCTGTTGGCATTGAGTGAAGATTTGCTCACTCCAACTACCAGAGATGGGAGCCATATCTGCAATCTACCATGTCATACTTATGCATTCACTGCCTTTACCAGTTGTCGCTTCCATTTGGAATGGGACCTCTTTACCCCATGTGCCTTCAATATTCTACCTATGCCTGGCAGCCTCAAGTCAATGTCATCTTGCCTGGACTACCAGAGATGGGAGACTGAGTTTACATTTGACTGTTTCAACCTTACGCATTCTGTACCCAATACACCAGTTGCGGTTTCCCTTCAGGAATGGGATCACTATACCCAATTTGCCTTCAACATCATACCTCTGCCTGGTTGCACTGAATCAAAGTTGTCTGACACTGTTTACCAGGGATGGATGCCTGCGTCTGCAATAGACTGTTTCAGCCTTCTGCATTCTCTACCTGATAACCGGTTGCCACTTCCCTTCAGGAATAGAACCACTGTACCCATTTGCCTTCCGTATTCTACCTAGCCAGTCTACATCCTGCACATCCATGGACTCTTCGTACTCATCCCTGCCTTGGCCTCCTTGCACTTTGGATTTGGACTCCACCAGCTTGTTCAGTCTATACCTCCATTCAGTTTGACTGCCTCCTGGACTTCCATACTGCTGATCACCCCTTCCTGTCTTACATGCGAGTTCACCTTCTCCTTCAGAGGTGGGAACCTCATGCCTCATTGCTGCAGCACCTTCTGTTCTCTGCACTTGCTGTTCACCATCTTCTGTGAACATAGGACTTTCATGCATTGACTTTGTACCACTTGGTACCTGGATTCACTTCTGGTCTTCCTTGGATCCACCATTTGTGACCTGCAGTGGCTTTGGTACATCCTATTTCAGTTTGTTGTGGTGCTGACCCCAGTCCTGTTCCTTCCTGCACCTGCAATGTCAGTGTGGCTTGGCTACTGCTGTTTTCTTCTATGACTCCTCCCTCCAGTCCACTGCCATCCCTTCTGGACTTACCCCTCCATTCTTGGACAGCTGCCTTCTCCTCTGTGCCCCAGTGGCTCAGGGCTTCATCCTGTTTGCTGTGGCTTTTTTGGGGGCATTTTACCCTATTTCCAGCCAGTTTTCCTACTAGGTCAACTCTTCCCATTTGCCTATCTCATCCTTCTTCCCTGGCCATTCTAACAGCTCCCATCCACTGCTCGACAGAGCACTTGTTCATTTCACCTGAGGAAAGCTACTTCTAGCAAACATTTTTTGAACAACATGTTTCATAGACTCCACGTCACCACAGAGTTATCTATACTTTCCACTCTACTGGATACTCCCTAAGTATCCTGTCAATTCAAGCACTATGGCTTCCCTATGTACCATGTCTCATAGGATAACTTTTTACATAGAAAAGCAACCTAATTCCTTCTGTCATGCAATGACTCTGTAATAATCATTGGAGTTACAGATAATGGGAACTGCAAGATACCTGACAGCAGTACTGACATCATCCGTTTTACCTTTCTGTAACTTCTCCTATGAGCACTAACTCTGTTGATCACGTTACTCCTCCTACTTCATCAGTAACCATTGGATGTCCTAAGATCTTCACAGCTACCTTCCCAGAACTCCCATCATTGGATCCCCGGTGCCTAGCTGCCTTACTAAAGGCTAGTGGTGGCCGAAGTGGGCTCAATCCACTCCGCAAAGCGATTCGCGGAGCAAAGGTGGATTCATGGAGTGCTCCACAATGCGAAGTGGAGTACTTCGTGCTATAATGAGGAATGCAAAGTCCATTGGAAGCAATGACTTTGCATTACTCCACCTCCCCAGGTCACCACTCTGTCAAATTTAAGGCGAAGTGCATTGCAGGCAGTGCACTTCACCTCACTTCACCTTGTTTTTTAGCTCCAAAGGTGAATTTTGCAGTGATTCATGGGATTTCAGGTCACATGGGCTCTATATTGATCTGCACAGCCTCATTTTGGGGTAGTATGAGTAGGAAGGAGTAGGAGGCAGTGTGCTCTGATAGCTGTCTGTGATAGGAATCTTGTAAAAGCTGTTCAAAAAGCATTTTTGCTTTTTTTTTTGATCCAACTTTAGTTCATCGATTGTAGGAAACCCTCCTGTGCTGATATCATCGAGCATTTTTGTGTGGATTTTGAATGTTAATTTACAACATTGAGTGTGTGTGGTGAAAGACAGTGAAAGTGTGCTTTGGGGGAGGCGCGTATCTGTGGTGTAGGTAGATATAAGTTGGAGAAATAGTGATTTCTTTATTTTTTGGTTATATTTTTGTTATATAACTGACTGTTAATGTACACACAGCAATATTGTCTGTAATAGTAGAACTTTTCTTGCTGTTTGTTGTGTGGATGTGGTGCAGCAGTTCATAGGTTCAGGTTGTTCACATTACAAATTTACAATATATAACGTGGCATAGTACTGAACTTTTGCATTTGTGACGTATTCTTCGTTCAGCATTGTACACAAACTGTTCTGTGTGTGTGAGTGTGTGTGCAGTGTTGTGTGCATCAAATAATACACCTTTCATTGTGCCACAGATTAGTGTAATTGCCGGTGCAGGAGTGTGAACCTGCTATCCACTACAGCTGCCTGATTTTGTACTGCGATCGTGGTATCTGTTCTTAGTTTTGCTGCTTGTAGTGCCGTAAAAATCAGCACTGTCTGCATTCAGTGCTCCCCCCCACCAACACATTCAAAAGATATTTTTTACCAGATTGGATTGTTTTTGTGACCTCATCAACACCACTGGTTAGTGTTGCTGAAGCCACAGTTGTTTATTTGGCTTCACATCCAGCGTCCCTCCAATCAGATAGTGAACGTATCAAAATCTGAATTTGGTTATACTATTTGTGGTTGATCCCCCAAAATGCCTGAAAAGAGACGTGCAAGCAAAGCTGTTTCTCGCCGTGGCAATGTTGGCAGTAAGATGGTCTGCGGGCGTGGTAGTAGTATGCAGACACAGAAATGCATTGCTGATGTGAGGAAAGGTATTTCTCCTGCAATGTTTTTTACAGCCTGATCAGTAGCTTCACTCATAGTTGTAGGAGATGATGTTTTCCCAGCTGGTGGTGTTAGTGTTACTGGTGTTAGTGGTGGTGGAGGTAGTATTAGCATTGTTGCGTCAAGTTCTAATTCTGACCAGTGTACCGTATCCAAAAATATTGAGTGTGAAGCAGTGCAAGTGAGTGGCAGCGCAGATGATATCATACTTCCCAGTAACATCCCAGTAACTGAACCTGAGGATTCTGATTATAATGTCAATGATAGCATACAATGTGATATTCCGTCCACCTTGGCACTTAACGTCACTCATTTTCCACGCAGTGATTCACAGTGTGGTAAAAAAATATCAGGCGATGGTGGTGTAGATGCTGATGATGAATGTGATGATGATGATGATGTTGCTATTATTGCAGCATGCAGTCCACATGCTAGCATCCAAGCAGAAGATGTGGATGTGTGTGACGTTGATGAATATGATGATGATGTAATTGACCCCAGTTGGGAACCGGAGAAAAAGAAATTAAAAGTGGCTGTGTCCGAGTCTGTTTGCAGTAATACCCCCCCCGTAATATTTGTGATCTACTGGTTTTAGTTGATGATGATGATGACCCAGTAATAATGATAGGTAGTCATGGTGGTCAGTTGCAGTCCAGGTGTGCATTGCCAGTAACATCACGTCCCCCCCACTTCAGTTCTTAAAATAATGGACTTAAATAAGCCACATCATGGACATGTTAAAAGCAAAGCTTCACAATCCCTTGATTGGGATTTTTTTGTTCAAGATGCAAATGATGAGTCAGTTGCAATCTGCCAGGTTTGCCATATGTGTGAGTTGAGGTAAAATGGGGAGTCATCTGGGCACAGGAGGACTGCATACGCATCTTAAGAATAGGCACATGGCACTGTGGACCCAGCACAAGCTGGCAGCTAATACCACAGTGGGGCATTTACCTGCATCACCAGCAACCATAGCCAGCATGTTATCCCCTTCCATGATTGTTAAGCCCTGTAGGAAATTAAACGTGTGCAGTAGTGCGATAATAAGAACAGAGGATTACTATAGGCATGATGAGGTGGAGGACCATAATGATTTTGAAATGTTGTCCAGTGCTGGTGAGAGTAGCAGTTTTTGTGGTGGTGGTAGTGGTGAATGCAGTATGTCTAGTGCAAGTGGTACATCATCCCTGGTTGGCAAATCTGGCAAAATAACAGCATTTCTGGGTTTGTCATCATCACCTGTGCAACCGTCTTCATCAAATGTCCACACTCCACCCCCTGCCAATGCCATTCATCACAGAGCACAACCATTTGTGATCAACACACCCCGTGTAAAACGTTTAAGTCAGCCCACATTACAGAGTGTGTTTGTGCATAAGCTGAAGTACCCCCCCGAATCATACAGTGTCACGTGAACTCAATGCTACTGTAGCGGAAATGCTGGCAATTGATCTTTTGCCCTTCTCCTTTGTGGAGAATTCTGGTGGTTTGCTGCATGTGCCTGTCCAAAATGGAAAGTCCCATCCAGGACATACCTTTCTAACTGTGCTGTCCCTGAGTTGTTCTGCATTGTGTCCGACTCAGTAAGATATGCCCTTCAACATTCTTTCTCTCCATTCATCCATTTAAGTATGGATATGTGGACAAGTGGCAAAACAGCAAGGAGTTCATATTTGTGTATAACTGCACACTGGGTGCAGGTGTCAGGGGTTGTTTGTGATGTTGGTAGTGTGAATAATCAGTGCAGTAAGGTGGATTGTCATGGTAGCAATCTTCCAGGAATTCAACAGCATGCAACAATTGCTATGCGCAGTGTGACCTGTTCACACACTGGTGAGAACATGCTGGACATGGCACTGACTGAAATTGACAGATGGCTAAACCCTCTGTCCCTTAGAGTTGGGTTCATAGCAAGTGACAACGGGTCAAATGTGGTGAAATGCATCACGAATGGTGTTTTTTTTTCGTGTTCCATTCATGGCCCACTGTTTAAATCTTGTGGTTCAGGAGTTTCTGCAGCACCCTGATACAAAGAAAATGCTGACCGTTGCACAACATATCTGCTTTCACTTTTCAAGATCTGGAAAGGCCAGCGACCAACTGCGGCAGTTGCAGATACAGAGCAGCCTGCCTCAGCACTGCTTGAAGCTGGAAGTTGTCACCTGATGGAACTCCACTTTATGCATGGCAAAGAGGTTGTATGAACAATACAAAGCCATCTCAGAATATCTTGTTATGCACACTAGCCATGACAGTTCCGGGGCCTCTATGTCTATGATGACTGAACAGTGGCACCTCATGGACTCTGTAATAACAATTTTGTGGCCTTTTGAACATGCCACATAGGCAGTGAGTGGTGAGTCTGCCTCCATTAGCCAATCAATTCCACTGCTGCGGGTGCTGAGGCAGACATTGTGAATGTACAGAATAGCCTTGATGTTGCTGGAGACGGTGGTAGCAGTATGTTTCTGCAACACATGCTGACAGTATTTGATCAGAATCGTCATGTTGTGAGCATTCAGCGTAGTGACAACTTTGCCATAGCAACAATGCTGGACCCATGATATAAACATGGAATTGCATTAGTATTGGAGGAAGGGCCTGAACAGGTAAAAAATATCAGTAGTCAACTGGTGCGCTTGGTTCATGGGGCATAGGAGTCACATGCCAAGGTCAGCAAACCTCAGCAGCATACAGTAATCTGTATGAAGGTGTACCTGGAGCACCATCAAGCATATCCTGCAAGGGGAAGGGGACTGCAGTTCCAGGTGGTCTGTCATCCAAAGTGGCTGGCATCAACCTGCTTTGGGAGGCTTTGTCTCACGTGGGTATTTGTGAAATAAATGATTCAGGAGAACAGGATGATGCATCAACAATTGGACTTAGTGCGGCACAGAGAATGGTTGAGTCATATTTGTCTAAAAACAGGCATCTGACAATAACTGAACATCCTCTTTTGTACTGGAGTGGAAAGGTCAGTGAATGGCTAGAGCTGACTGCAGTAGCACTGAAGTATCTCACATGCCCACCCTCCAGTGTAAGTGCTGAGAGGGTATTCAGCTCAGCAGGTGCAATAGTCAGGGATTGTCAGACAAGACTGTCTCCTGCAAATGTTAGTTTGCTAACATTCATTAAAATAAATGAGAGGCACATACCAGCACAGACTGCAACCTCGCTATTCATACCCCAGCCTAGACATGGTGGTCTTGCTGATGTGGAAAATGGAGCATTCTAGTGGCACAGGCAGTGGCTGCCTGAAACGGCCCACCACTGATGTAGATGATGACACAATGGAGAAAGAATTTCCCAGTGGTCAGACTTCAGAAATCGATGACTGTGAGGGCAGCTTTCTTTATGAGGATGAGGATGATGATGTAGTTAATGTTGGCAGGTTTTAACTGAAGTTTTTAAAAGGTGGTGTGCACCCCCGGACTACCACCACTGGTACTAATGTTAGCCACTGCCACCATGAGTCTGTCTGTCTGCCCCCCAGATCATGACCACCACTGGGACTGATGTTAGCCACTGCCACCATGAGTCTGTCTGCCCCTGGACCACCACCACCACCACCACCAGGACTGATGTTAGCCACTGCCACAATGAGTCTGTCTGCCCCCTGGACCACCACCACAACTGGGACTGATGTTAGCCACTGCCACCATAAGTCTGTCTGCCCCCTGGACCACCACCACCACTGGGACTGATGTTAGCCACTGCCACCATGAGTCTGTCTGCCCCGGACCACCACCACCACCAGAACTGATGTTAGCTACTGCCACTATGAGTCTGTCTGCTCCCTGGACCACCACCACCACCACTGGGACTGATGTTAGCCACTGCCACCATGAGTCTGTCTGCCCCGGACCACCACCACCACCGGGACTGATGTTAGCCACTGACACCATGAGTCTCTCTGTCCCCTGGACCACCACCACCGGGACTGATGTTAGCCACTGCCACCATTGTGCCTGAGTCTGTCCAGACCACCACATCCATCAGGCAGAGATACAAAGCTTCTTAATATTTAAACCATAAAGTGAGTATGTGTAGTCATGTTTGTTATGCTGCTTCACTTCCTTTAGTCGTATGTTTTGTTTTCTGTAGCTTTTCAGAGCCGCAATGGTAAAACACATATGGTACACTTATTTTGTTTCTTTCACAGGTTCACAAAAAAAGGCTGCATCACTAAAACTCATTGGGAATGGTACTGTAGCTGTACTGTACCAAGAGGAAGCAATGTAATATCCATGTGAAATCCATTCTGGTAAGTATGACAATTTTATTTCATCTGTTTCATTGCTTTGTAAAGACTGCAGCAATTATTGCACACAGGTTGTTAGTTGACAAGATGTGGGTTTGAAATGTAACTTGACTTTAGATTGAGATTTGAGAACCAGGGAGGGACACATAACAATTAAGTTGTAAGAAGTCATTCATTTCTTTTTTTAGGAAACTTCCAGATGCTTTGTTGTTCTGTCAAAGTGGCCTTATCCAAAAAAGTTCTTCAACATCAGGAACTCCCTTTCCCCAAGCTTGGGCACACATGCAACACACAGAAGTCGTTTCATTAGATGACCATGACCATCCTAAGATAATCGGATTCCAGAAGGATGCTGATAAAATCTGTGAAGAAGTAACAAAATAAGAAACTATTAAAGACAAACCAGCAAATAAGATTCCTCCTACTCCCCCCAAAAAAGTACTTACCTTCATGTGCTTGAGAGTTATCCGTTTCCAATTTCAGCACAAAAAATTCTCATTGAGCACTGGAATGTGCACACCAACAGTTTCTGTGTGACCTGTGATGCAGAACAATACCATGAGTACATGTCCATGTCAACCCCTTCTCACCTAAAATGCACAACATAACCATATCTATCTATCTATCTATATATATATATATATATATATATATATATATATATATAGATATATATATATATACTCACCAAGGCTACTACTAGTCTACAGCCAAAGGGCACCCTTCAATCCAGTTGAGATGATCACATTGCATTTGTGGGAATCTTCTAGCAGAACACATTGGACCAGCAACACAAAGCTCACAGTCATTATTTTATACTGGGGGATGTGCTGAAACAGTCTCATTTCACTGTATAACCACTTGTCAATTTTCTGCACAGAAGCAGGATGCATTTTGGGCTGGCAGAAAAAATCTGGGGACTCTGTGCCACTTTTGTGTGTTCTGTGATTGTTGCTGTGAGCTCATGATGTCATACTGAAATTTTTACAATTAAAGTAGCATTGCAAGAATGTCCTCACAGTTCTGAACTGTACTTTTTTATGCTACTTTACATTGCCACAGCCACCACTAGTTACCTCCGAGTCGCGACTTGAATGATACGATACTTTTCACAATTTATGTCTGCTTTACTTACTTGACTACTTTTTTTCATGTATGAAAAAAAAAATAAGCATGCCTTTCAATATTGTTTGGACCAGGTTTGTATTTATTTGCAGCTGCTTTTCAGTAACTATTGTTCCGTGGTGTCATAAAACACTGCCTGATGCATAACTGTTAATTAACAACAGAAGTGATATATAACAACTACTTGATGTGATGGAGAAAAGCAGAGGAAAACAATGACAAAGACCTGGTCAGCACCAATTTAAAAGGAATGCTGCTTTCATTATTTCACACATGAAAAAAGGTAGTACAGCAGACTCAACTACTGTAAATTCTCGAATCATTCCAGTCAGTCAGGATGTAAGTAAAGGAAGTTGTAACATAGTATTAAATAATATAGGTCAGAGTTATCAACAGATTGTTGCACTGCTGTTTTACAGAGATTCACCACATTACATAGTTATGGTAATGCACATAAACTAATATGTGGGGCCATTACTCCCACTGGAATATTTCTTGCTCCACAGAGTGCAATATATTTCTGTGAAAACCGCTCATAATTTCATTACTGTGAGTCACATGATGGAGGAATTACTGACCAGAAAAGCCACCCACGTTCTGCACCCTTTCTCAGCAACATTAGGACATGATGCCAGGGGGAGCGCAGGAGCATGCTTCACTATAGTGAATGTCCGGCAGCTATCCCAATGTTTTCTTGTGTTATAAGGTTGACTCTGTGGTGAAATGTGGGAATGTTTCCACTAACAAGGAGGAGTTAGACAGGGAACTAGCGGGACAGATCAGGAGGACCTACGAGAAGGGTAATGTGGTGATTGTGGAGGACTTCAACATGCCAGGAGTGGACTGGAGCACCCCAACAACCAGGAACAGAAGGGAGCAGGTACTGCTGGATGCCTTCCAGGACAGCTTCCTGCTGAAAATGGTCTGTGAACCAACCAGGTTAGGAAATACCCTTGACCTTGTGCTGGCAAATGGGGACTTTGTGAGATAACTTACAGTGGAGGAACCACTGTCAGGGAGTGACCAATGCTCAGTATGGCTCACATTGGATAAGGGCAAGGAAGGAGTGGAATCTGGCACAATAGTGCTGGACTTCAGGAGAGCCGACTTTGGGAGGATGGGGGAAGTGGTAAAGGGTACCTGGCCAGAATTCAATCTAGTATGGACACTAACCAGAGGTGGGAGCTCATAAAGCTGGTGATAGTGGAGGCAACAAACCTGCTGCAAAGCCCAGAGCAAGAAGGCTAGGGCTAAGAAACTGATCTGGTTGAGCAAGGAGGTCATGGAAAAGGTAAGAGGAAAGAGCTGCCTTTGGGAAGTACAAGAAAACAGGAGGGGAGAGGACAGGAGGAGTACTTGACAGAATCAAAGGAGGTGACAAGGGCAGTAAGGGGCCAAAGCATCTCGGAACTCAGGCTGGCACAAGGCATTGAAGGGAGAAGGACTTCTTTAAGTACATCAGGAGAAAAGGAGCCATAGGACCACATAGTAAGGATTAGGAAGGAGGGGTTGGGTGGAAGCAGGGTGCGATAAAGGCGGAAGCACTAAGTAGTACTTCTGCTCAGTATTTACTAAAGAGAAGAGTGGGGTGACACCCAAGTTGGGAGAAATGGCAGAAGCAGGGGGGGGAAGTGGTGACAGATGGGGAAATCATGGAAAGCAGAGTTCAAGAGGGTTTGAAGGCACTGAGGGTGGACAAGGCGCCAGGCCCAGATGGCATCCACCCCAGGGTACTGAAGGAGCTGGCAGAGGTCCTTGCAGGACCTTTGGCAGACCTATTTAATGCTTCACTACATTCGCGGTGTGTACCTCAGGACTGGAGGATGGCTCATGTGGTGTCCTTCCACAAGAGTGGCCCCAAGGATGAACCGAAACTACAAACCAGTGAGCCTCACATCCATCGTGGGTAAGCTAATGGAGACTATCCTGAAGGAGGCTGGTGGCCTCCTAGAGGCCAAAGGACTACAGGACAGCAGACAGCATGGCTTCATACATGGCAGATCCTGCCAAACCAACCTGGTAGAGTTCTATGACTGGGTAACTAGGCAGCTGGACAGGGGCCATGAAGTGGATGTCCTGTATCTGGACTTCAGTAGGCATTCGACTCAGTGCTACATGGAAGGCTGGGAAGGAAGTTAGTAGGCACAGGGGTGGGTGCAAAGCTGGTGAGATGGGTGGAAACTGGCTGCAGGAAGGCAACAGAGGGTGGTGGTGGGTGGGGAGCTCTCACACCCAAGGGCAGTGATGAGCGGTGTTCCACAGGGCTCGGTGTTGGGACCAGTGTTGTTTGGGATATTCACTGCAGACATATCATGGGACATCAAGAGCAAGACCGGGCAGTTTGCTGATGATACCAAGGTAGGCACGGTGGTGGATGACCTAGGGGGATGGCAGGGGTTGCAGGATGATCTGGCAAAGCTTGAAACCTGGTCAGACACCTGGCAACTGGGCTTTAATGCCAAAAAGTGCAAGATGCTGCATTTTGGATGAAGAACCCAAGGAGGAGTTACCAGCTAGGGGGAGTGCAGCTAGCCCAGACAGAGGAGGAGAAGGATCTGGGTGTGCTCATTACAGGGTCAATGAACAACTCGGCACAATGTAGGAAGGCAGCTGCAAAGGCCAACAAAATGCTGGGTTGTATTGCAAGAGGTATATCCTCGAGGAGGGAGGAGGTGATTCTGCCACTGTATAGGTCATTAGTTAGACCACACCTGGAGTACTGCATCCGTATCTGAAGAGGGACATTAAGTTACTGGAGGGGGTGCAGCGCAGAGCGACAAAGATGATCAAGGGGCTGGGGGACTTATCATACTTGAGGAGGTTGAAGGAGTTGAACATGTACTCACTGGAGGAGAGGAGAGACAGGGGTGACATGATTAAAACCTTTAAATACATGAAAGGAATAAACAAGATGGGTACAGAGGGGCTGTTCAAAGTAAGGGGAGGAGGGCCACCAGGGGGCCATGATATGAGACTGAAGCGAGGAAGGTTCAGGAGAGAGATGAGGAGACACTTTTTTACAGAGAGAGTGGTGGCTGGGTGGAATGCGTTACCTGCTGAAATGGTATGCAGTAGAACAGTGGACTGCTTCAAATGAGTATGATACAGGACAAGGGGGAGGGTTAATGAAGGGGAAGGGTGGAAGGAAGGGGCAGCTGCAGAATAAGGGGTGTTAGCTGCACATTCGAGCAGACTTGATAGACCTCTAGGCTTTTATCTGCTGGCAAATTTCGTATGTTCGTATGTTCGTAAGGCTCTTCTTACTGGAAATGTGCCCACACATTTCACCACAAACTAACCATTATAATATAAAGAAACATTCGGAAACCTGCTGGACAATCAGATATTCACTGTAAGCAGCACACACAAGCGTTCTCCCTGCCATCACATCCTAACGTTGCTGAGAAGAGAGGCAGAATGTGGGCAGATTTTCAGAATGGGAATTCCTCCATCACATGACACACTGTAATGAAATTACGGGCGGATTTCACAAAAATGTATTACACTATGTGGTGCAAGAAAGATTTCCCTGGAAGGGAAAATGTGTATGATTAAACAATAACAAAGAAAAAACACACAAAAACAATACAACACAGTAGTGGGGTGGGATCAGGGGTGGGGGTGGAGGGGCAGAAAACAATCCCCTCACTTACTATGGCCGTGGGATGCTGTGGTGGTCCAGCAGCAGGTCCAGCATTGAAAGTATTTGCTGCTGCTGTGCTTCTACTCTGCTCACCTGCTGCTCCAAAACACTGAACCGCTCATTATTTCCTTCAAGTGCTGCTCACACCAGGCCGACAGACTGTGTTGCAGGGACTGTGGCGAGGTCCACTGCAGCGGGGAATCCAGGTAGAGGGGCTGGTGGTGGACAGGGTGGTGCTAGTGGCTGTGGTGGTAGCGGCGGTGGTGGTGGTGGTGGAGCAGCTGCTGTAGTAGCCCTCCTCCTGCTGTGGTGGTGACTGTGAGGCACAACTACCACCTCAGCAGCACCCTTGGCCACTGCCATGGAAGGGCCAGCAGGTGGAAGCCTGGCCCCTTCCATGGCAGCCTGCCACTCTGCCCTGTGGTGGTTCAGCATGTGGGTGCACTGGCCACTGGTCCCCAAATGTGTCCCATGGGGGCCACGGTGCACCAGCACACCACACACATGGCACTCCACCATTGTGCTGTCTCCCCCCACACAGTTATAAAAGTCCCACACTGGGGAGCTGTGACGGGGACCAGACACAGTCCTCGCACATCGGGCATGAGTCCCACCATCACCTACAATTTCCGAGGCCACCTCCTGTGGTTGTGGAGGTGGTGGAGGGGATGCTGCTGGAGCTCCAACAGCTGCTGCTAGTGGTGGTGGTTGTGGCAGAGAAGGTGGACGCGCAGCAGCCACCGGTGGCACTCGTGCTGCTGCTGCTACTCCTGTTGCTTCAACGGGGAAGCAATACTGGCCAGGAGTCGGGAGCGGTCCAACATGACATGACCTCCCCACCCCCCATGGGTCTGCACTCCCCTCCTACCGCGCCCACGGGCCAGCGACTCGCCTTCTCCTAGGTCCATCCTCCTGAAGTCCACAGGCACACACACACACAGACAGTGGACACACACACACACGCACACACACAGAGTCAGTCACATACACAAAACAAAACAAAACTTATACAAAAAAATTCACTAACAAAAAAAACACAAATACAATACAAAAACTAAATTAAAAAATAGCTTTTAAAAAAGCTGTTTGTTTTGTTCTGGAACCAAAATGCAACGAAGTGGCAACAAGGCAATCAAGCACTAACTCCTCTCCACTCACAAATGCTTTCTCCCTCTACAAATGCAAAGGAGAAAGTGAGACTGCTTCTGTGACTCACTTCATTCCTGCCTGGCTAAAGCATGTGACTTACAGTACTGCAAGCCATGTGATGTGCCTATTTTCTTCTCACTTCGCCTTACTTCGCATTAAGGCATAATGGCAATGTGAAGTGGTAATAATAATAACGTGAAGTGAGCACTTTGCAGTGATCACTTCACGTTGTGCTCTGCGGATGCAGCGTCCCCACTTCACGTCCACTTCACGGGTGGATTAAAAATTCGCTGCATCTCTATTAAAGGCATTCTATCCAAACCACTGTTTTCCAGCTCCTGACTATCACCATACTTCACGCAATTATCTACATTCCTCATTATAGTATCATCAATCAGATCATCTGCCCATCCGGCAGTCCTTCTAGCTCATCCCTCATGATTCACCACCTAGACTCCCTCCAGTGAAAACATTCACTGAGAGCAGGCTTCCATTGATTCTCAATCTGAACATCCAGGCTAGGCACCCCTGGTATTCTACACCATTCTCGACTTCCCATTGCCACATCAGTCTATAGACTCTTTCTTATACCAGTCCCAGGCTTCCCACAGTATTTAGACATTGGATTATCTGTAAGACAAAACAGTCATGGCCACCTCAATGCATGTCATGGTTAATTACACCACAGAAATACCCATATCTACTTTTCTAATGGAGGACCAGCAAGAGCCTATACAGATATCATTATAACATCAATACCCAAATCAATTCTCCAGTTCCTTATACTGAACTTCCAATTATTCCTTATACATCTTGTCACTATCTCTATTACATATACCAATCTTCCTTCATTAGTCTAAAATCATTCATGTCACTACTCCTACCTGGCACATAAAGACTCTGTCCGACTCCTTCATCTGCTTCAAAGGTACTTACATTACAACTTATCACACACCATTTAACTCCTCACCTCCAGACTCCGACTTGAATGTCAAACCTTCTACAAAGTTAGACTGTTTACTTTTTGACATCATAATCCATCATATTTCCCATCGTTCCAAGTCTGGTAGCATATCATATCATGCTCTTCCTGCTTATTAGTCTGTAATCTCTTTGGACATCATCCATCATCACCTTGGAAACCTGGACTACTTTTCCCTTTTTTCAACTGGACCTACTCCACTCTCAGGATTTGGATGCTCCTTCAGAATAGACCTACCTCTTCAACCTCAGAATCGCCCTTTCTGAGTGCATCATCCATGGATTCGAAGATGGATCATCATCTCACTAAGCAGTTTACCTTCCTTCAAAAATTAGCTTATGGTTGCTAGAACCTAGGTTCATCTCCTCTTAGTTTGCCCAGAGAATGGGTGGGTCAGTAGCCATGGGTCCTCAGAGGTTTCCTCCACCTGGAGTTTTTTCCTCTCCTACATACTGTGGTCATAATCTCCATGAGATGGGGGAGATAATCATACTCTTTTGAACATTCATTGGTAAATCTTTTGGGCTTTCTATTCCTTACTCACTACCCAGCTTACCTACCAAGGGTGGGAATAGAGAAAAGCCAAAAGTAAACTACAGTTACATGGACACTACTAAACACCCTACTCTAGTCACCCAAACATTGAATGGGAGGGCTATAGCAAGATGTTCAATGTGGTGGAATAGCTTCTTCCACATTACCTACAAAGGCCAGCCTCCCTTGGCAGTTCTCTGCTTAGCGTGTTGCAACACATCCACCATCCACCCCTTCCTTCTCCTGCTCCAGCACTCTACTCACCCTTGGTACTGGGCTTTCAATTCCTTACTCACTACCCAGCTTACCTACCAAGGGTGGGAATAGAGAAAAGCCAAAAGTAAACTACAGTTACATGGACACTACTAAACACCCTACTCTAGTCACCCAAACATTGAATGGGAGGGCTATAGCAAGATGTTCAATGTGGTGGAATAGCTTCTTCCACATTACCTACAAAGGCCAGCCTCCCTTGGCAGTTCTCTGCTTAGCGTGTTGCAACACATCCACCATCCACCCCTTCCTTCTCCTGCTCCAGCACTCTACTCACCCTTGGTACTGGGCTTTCAATTCCTTACTCACTACCCAGCTTACCTACCAAAGGTGGGAATAGAGAAAAGCCAAAAGTAAACTACAGTTACATAAGCACTAGTAACCCCATACTCTCTTCACCCAAACATTGAACTTGTTCTCAGACAACTTCTATATTCAGACCTGTGGCACAGCAAAGGGGACCTGCATGGCCCCATCATTCTCCAGCTTATTCCTGGGCTTATGGGAGAGGGAGAATTTCTCCGAGTCCTTCCCATATGCAAACAATTTCATCTTGCATCTGTGCTTTATAGATGATGGGCTAGATTCATGAAACATTTAGGACAAAGTCCCACACTGCATCTCAATTTATGAACTGAAATCTCTGCAGCCACAGTGATTGATACTCACAGCTGCAACAGTTATGGAAGATGTTATAGCAGATCCCACCGGCTATAGCAGTTTTCCACAACTGCGGAGATTTCCTGGGCAACACCACCAACAAGCTGCAGTACATCATGGAGCCGGTCATAAGCTGGCTCCACCTTTGTGAATACCCATTGCTGTGGGAAAACTGTGGAACACTGTGAATCCACAAGTGGCAACCCAATTGTACTGGGTTTTTCCCACAGCTGTGGGAATGTTGGGTGTTTTGTGAACCCTGCCCAATGTCATTTGCATCTAAAGGGGAGTCTCAGCTTGAATAGAGAGATTTGTGGAATGGCTAAATATCAGTCAAATAAACATGAAGTTCATCCACAAATTGGATAGCAAACAAATAGATTTCCTTGATGTAACCTTTATTGGCATCCCTGGTGACAAAATGGAAATTAATGGCTTCAGAAAAATAACACTCACAAATTTGCTATTATATGCAAGCAGCGCCCACCCCAAAATAAAAAAAAAACTCATTTACTAATTAGTGGTGGGCAAAGTGGGCAGAATTTGCTTTGTGGAGTAATCAGCAAAATTCCACCCATTTCGCGTAGCAAAATGCAAAATTTCACCTGGCAGAGTGGCGAAATTTCACCTGGCAGAATAGCAAAATTTCACCTTCCTCAGCAAAAGTTTGCCTTCCACGGTGAAATTGTGCCTATCGCCCATGGGAAAAATTTCACCTTAAGAGGGTATAAGTTATAATAAGTAGATCTCAGGTGGCTAGCAGTCCCTCCCCCCACCTGTCTCACATGTAATTGTAAATAATTAAATTATCCATGGTGGCTAATGGTTCCTCCTCTCACCCAGTAATAACCCACCCCGCTGCCTGCCACGGAAATGTACAGTAACCCATCCCTCTGTATCTCCTCCTTTAGTCCTTATCCTGTTAAAAAAAAATTGCTGGTGGTCTATTGGGGTTTTTGTAAATTTTAAACCCCCTCCTGAATCTGATTCCCAGTTTCCATAAATCCTTGGTGATCCAGTGACCCCCCACCCAGCCTCCCCAGCAGCCAAATGTCCCCACAGCCACACTCCCACCCCATCCTAAATCCCAGCAGTGCCAGATCAGCACAGCCCTCCTCTCTCCTCCACGGCTGGCCCACTGACTGAGTTGTCAATGAATGAGCTTTACTGACAGCTCAGTCAGCAGGCCAGCCATGGAGGAGAAAGGAGGGCTGTGCTAGTCTGCCGCTGCTGGGATTTAGGATGGAGGTGAAAGTGGGGCTGTGTGGACATCTGGCTGCTGGAGAGGCTGGTTGGGGGGGTACTGGATTGCCAGGGATTTATAGGAACTGGGGATCAGGAGGGGGTTTAAAATTTACAAAAAAAAACACTTGACCACCAGAGATTTTTTTTCAACAGGATAAGGACTAAAGGAGGACATATGGAGGGATGAGGGTGGTGGGAGGGGTTACTGTACATTTCCATAATGGGCAGCGGGGTGGGTTATTACTGGGTGGAGGGGAGGGACCACTAGCCACCATGGATAACTTAATTATTTGCAATTACGTGTGGGACAGGTGGGGGAAGGGACCGCTAGCCACCAGAGATTTTTCTCTACATGAGCGATAGGTGGCGGGAGGGACCTCTAGCCACAAGGGATCTATTTATTATAACTTATACCCTAGTCTAAAATGAAATTTCACCCATGGACGGAAGGCAAAATTTCATTGCGGAAGGCAACATTTTGCCTGTGGAAGGCGAAATTTTGCCTAGGTGAAATTCTGACTTCTGCGGTACAATTTTGCGAAGTGCTCCACAATGCGAATTTGCCCACTTTGCCGGCACTCTGTGGGCAACATTTTAATTTACTGCATCACTATTGGTTATGGACAATTAATTTATTTGAAAATAAATTGCAGTAACTCAGAAGTATTTAAACAACATAGAAGAGAAACTAAACAATGTCTCTTGGAATTGAATCAGGAAGAAATTTTACAAGTTGAACCTACAAAAACATACTGAGGTAGTTACTTTCTTCACAATGTTTAATGCAGTATTTTGGAAGATAGAGAGTGCTGTCCATAAGTACTGATCAATTCTGCAAGTCTATCCCGAACTTAAAAATGTAATAGGGGAGAAACCTCGAGTCACATTCAGGACACCTGATAATTTGAAGGACAGGCTTGCAGAGTCACTACACCCCTGCACAAATGAACAATGAAAGTAATTGGTTACCACCCTTACTGAAGGGATTTTTCAGGTGCCAGAGGTGTAGTTTTTATTTTTTTATTTAGTTGTTTAACCAGGTATAGCACACTAAGCTGAAAGCTTTTTTACAGGAACAATCTGGGAGCACAAGGAGGTTAAGTGACTTGCTTAGGGTCACACAGTATGCAAGTGAAAGCTGTGGGATTCAAACCCAGGTTTGGTCTGCTGGATATCACCAAATTGGCAGCTTAGAGCCTTAGACCACTGCACTATACTGCCTCCTAAAGTGTAATGTTTGCAAGCTAGCCATTCAGATTCATGAATTTCAATTGTCAAATCAAATCAGAATAATACACATTACTATATAAACTGTGACACCATACACATAATATACTGTTTCATCTGCCCTTGTGAAATGCTATATATTTTCAGAATTGACAGAAATGTTAAATGTAGGATCCAGAAACATGTGAGGAACAGTGAGAGGGGGAGAGAACATTTCCCAGTTGGGAATCATTATGTTTCTTGCACGCATGTGCAAGAAACATAGTGGCATCTTCCTAAATGCAGTGCCGTACAGTTAAAAGGGAGAGCTACGCTTCAGTGAGCAGCGATAAGATCATGCCTGCTCATGCACTCCTCCCAAACACACACACGCTTATTGCGTGCTCATGCGTCTCCCCCCCATGCACACACTGTATGGCTGAAGGGGGTGCCCAATCCCCTGTCTGCTGTGCTGCGCTTCCCCCAACAGAGTTCCAGGTGCCACGCTGGGAGCCCACCCCAGCATGGCAACATTCTGTATGGTCAACAGGGTGCCCAATCTCCCGCTGGCTCCATGGTTTACCCTCCCCCCCATGAGACTAAAGAGTGCCACTCACTCTGGGAGCCCACCCCAGCATGGCAACAGTCTGTATGGCCTATAGGGGGTGCCCAATCCCCATCAGCTCCACTGCCACACAAACAGCCTTCCAGCTGCCACACTGGGAGTCCATCCCAGCGTGCGCACAAGTCCTCGGTCATCCTCCTAAAAGAAAAGCACCTGAAAAAAAAACCTCCCTCACTGACTGTCCTGACCCCCTCCCACCAAGTGCCCTCTGCACACCCTACCTCCCACACCCCCACCTCACCCCATACTTACCTCCAGAGTCTGCTGATGATCTTCGGTGGACTGGGACACATCTGCACTCTTCAAAGCCAACCACGAACTAAGGAAATGCTGATAAGCTGTATAATGTAATAAATAGGGTTTTTTCAACATTGATGCATATCTCAGGCATGATTGGGAATTTTTTCACTAAATGTTCAACATGGGGGTTTTTCGGACCCTACCTCATGAATTCTGTCAGTGTCATTTTGTTAATCGGACCCGAAAGGTGGTTTTGCGGTCACTGCGTGGAACCACCTTTCAGGACTGATTTGTAAAATGACAGTGTCACAGTTCATGAGGTAGGCCCCCAAAAACCCTATGTTGAAAATCTGGTGAAAAATTTTCCCAAAATGACTGTTTTAAGAGCATGCGTTGCGTTGTTCCTCCACAAGCTCATAAGTTCACAAATTTTCAATATTTTCACTCCAGATTTTCAAGATTGCCATTTTACCACACCTCCTTATGAGCAGTACAGCTGTCATTTTTCACATCTCACCCAAAATGTGTTTCTACGCATGTAGCGCACAATGGTGCAGTCGGTGTGAGAAATCAATGTTTGGGACAGATTAAGGAAATCACAGTGACACTGTTCATGAGCAGAGGTGTTAAAATTGCTATGTTAAACATTTGCTGAAAAAAGTCCATAAAATGACTGTGTTATGAGCGACCATTGTGCAGTTTCCACGCACCCTCATAAGTTCATGGATTTCTAATATTTTCAGTCCAGATTTTCACACTGGAATTTTTCCACACTTCTTTATGAACAGTATAGCTGTCATTTTTCACACCATGGCCAAAATATGTTTTTGCACTTCCAGCGCAGAAATGCATGGTCGCTGTGGGAAATCACTGTTCGGGACAGACTAAGAAAATTACAGTGACACTGTTCATGAGCGGAGGTTCTGAAATCCCTGTGTTGACAATCTGCTGTAAAAATTCCCCAAACTAATTGCATTACGGGTGTGTGCTGCAACATTTTCACATACGGGACTTCACCATTTTTTTAAATATTTTCACTGCAGATTTTCAACATTGCCATTTTTTACACCTCCCCATGAACAGTACAGCTGTCATTTTTCATATCCTGTTCAAAATGTGTTTTCGCACCTGTGGTTCCAAATGGCATAGTTGCTGTGCAAAATCAGCTTTCAGCTAACAAACTGATATTGTCACTGTTCATAAGGTGGGGATCACAAAAAAACCTATGTTGAAAATTTGGAGTGAAAATGCAAACGAACGCCTGAGACGTTAGGGTTTCTGACCATAATGCCCCACCCTGTAGAGATTGACAGGCATCGGGGTGTGACTTGGGATACTCGCCTGTAATGCTCATACCATTCCACACCCTGCAGCCAGTGAGAGGCATTGAGGTGTGCCTTGGACTCTTTGGACCCACAGTTCACCACATTCTCCTATACAGCACCCATCTCACCATATTTCCTGATGGAATAGGGTGAGCATAAGGGCCAAAGACCCCAAGGCACACCCGTGACACTTGTCAGTGTCTGCAGGGTAGGGTGTGGTGAAATGGCATGGCCGTTATGCCTGACAACCCAAAGTCACACCCCAATGCTTGTCAGTCTCTGCAGGGTGGTGGTGGGGTTGGCTTCAGTTCAATTCTTCACTGCCATTCCTATTATGCAACTCTTTAACTCCTACACTAGCAATGCCAATGCCAGCAAGCAAACATTCGGCATTGACAAATGCTTGTTTAAAATTTTGTTATGGCTCAGATTTATCCTTACTAAGATTTGTGGGATAGAACATATTCAAAAACATGCAAGAAGAGGTGACATATTAAAAACCCTACTGAGAAGGGAATTAAAATGTATCTTTGAATTAAGAACTTTAAAACCAACTGGATTAAATGATGAACTGGATTAAAAGCCTTTCTTTTGACAAGTGTATAGTCTCTGTCTTTCCATCAAACACAGGAATGGTATTCACAGAATAATGTTGCTATTACAGTAACTAGTCAAACATTTCCAGTAAATATGAACTTTAGTGGGATTTGAACCTGAGTATGGATATGAATGCTGTGGGTATGCTTTTCTAGTTTTGACAGGTTCTGCAGTTACTATAGATCTTCAGTTTTGTGAATCACTGACTCAATAAGGAAATCTTCTTATTGAGACCTATAGTGAAACAGCAGTTTGATTTTGGGTAAAAGAATGGCATGACCGAACAGGATTTGAGTTGTGTATGATACATGTCATGGTATATTTAGGTTACTTTGTTAGGAACTCTATTAAAATGATCAATAACTTATATATCTATGATCCAAAATTACATAGTGAGATTGGAATTATTAGAATATTTTTGCCATAATATACAGACACTATTGAGATTAAAATTGATTACATGCTCCTATGTATTATGCCTATAATATTTTGGACAGATACAGCATGCTAATAGTCCTGCCACAGTACACTATGTCTCTCTGGTGACTGTCCTATCTATTGATATGCAACAAGATTTAGTGAACATGGTAAATTCAGGTCTTACAAAAAGTGATGGATATCACATGAGACAGACTGCTGGGCGAAATGACTTGTTATCATGTACTAGTTTAAGGTTGAACTATAAGTTTTAACATCTATATATAAGAACTAGGTGAGGAGTTACAACTACAGGGAAATGCTGTTGGTTTCTTTGCCTTTGATTATTTGTTTAAACAGGTAAAATACTTTGTGTATTTTCCACCTCATTCAAGCTCTCTGTACCTCCTTATGTCTCTATGCATTCTATGCTCTGTTAGATCATCTGAAAAATAACTTACTGAACAAAGAGCAGTATTGCGTGTGAAGATCTGACAGACTAGATATAGGAATTCAGAGATAAAAAAAATTGCAGGTAGAAGAGATATAAAAGGATCTTGAACCCACATAATCACCTGAGGCTTACACTGTCTGAAGTCCTTATTTGTAAGGAGTAATTTATGATACACTGGATTTTTGTCACACATGCAGCTTTTGTATTTGTATGAGTTTGAATTACATCATTAAATGTTCAGAGCATTTATACAATCACATGTGTATAACTTAGTTTTTCTATGCCTGAAATAATATAATGTCTCATACTATAACAAGGTTTTGTGTACTTATAAAAAAAAATTGTATGAGTTTTGATAGATTCATGCACAATGTCTTGTACTGGGGTAATGT
The DNA here is from genome assembly GCA_016271365.2 of Neoceratodus forsteri. Taxonomy (NCBI): domain Eukaryota; kingdom Metazoa; phylum Chordata; order Ceratodontiformes; family Ceratodontidae; genus Neoceratodus; species Neoceratodus forsteri. The sequence goes on from CM028137.1 coordinate 521,496,212, forward strand.
GAATCCCAGCATACATTTTCTCATATTACATAATACCATTAGTTGGGTATTTAAACACTGTATTGACCACCAAGACCACGCCGCCTGAAGAAGATGTGGTTTTAGGGTGACACATTGGAGTGGATGGAGGCATTCCCAAGGGGTAAGTTTGTCCTTTTTTTGGTAGGTATTGCAGTAATTTGCACAAGAAATGACTTACCAGTTATTTGCACAAAGATAGTTGAAATGTATTTACACCATGAGCAGAAGCTGCCTTTTGTTTGAGGGTTAGCCCCTCATTTTCAAAAAAGAAATTATTTCTTGCTCCTTAATAACTTCATTATCCATTGTATTTGTTACTTGTTGGTGTACTGGCACACAATGTCCATCAGCTTCCATCTAAGTTTTTTTTTCTTGTTAAACTGCTTATCCTTGAGTGCCTATTGTTTTAATTTTTTTTGGGGGGAGAATAGAATTTTATTAACAGTTTTCCATTTTAACAATACAAACATTAGGGGCGGAGCCTACCTGCATGACAGCAGTAGTATAATCTTCCTGAGCTCTCCAAAGGGGGGACCTTTTTATCCCAAATCCAGCAATTCATCCTGATAGATAGAGATTGCGACCTAGTGGAAACAAACAGTGGAGGTTCTGCCTTTCACACGGTACACTTTTGATTCTGATCAGTGCTTGTAAAGAGACACAACAAACTAAAAGTGACTGCTTACCTCTCTCACAGCAGGCCTTGGTGAATTGGGACCAACAGCGGCATTTCTGCAGGGAACTGCACTTCTAAGGAGGTGGCTCAGATTCCAGTTCACAGTGCTTAAAAGGCCGATCCCTGGTACTTTCACCTGCTTCACAGATAAGTGTGAACAATAACAGAAATTTATCGAGTTGGTCATTCGGATTTGTGTCTCATGAATAATACACTGCTTTAATTAGAGATAGAGTTTCTTCAGGCCTTGCATATCCTGCACTGGTAGTAGTTCTTACTGGGGGAGCGTGGATGAAAGCGGCACCTGGCAAGCCTACGCAGATCACTGTTGGTTGTCATGATGATGAAGGAAACAGACCCCAATATGGCAGTTATGTTGGCTAAACTCAACCAAATCTTACTGGACACTGCAGACTTGAAGCAAACTGAAATTAAAACTCGTCAAGACCTTTCTGCTTCAGCCACTCGATTAGCCCACACACAGCATCAGAATCAGTATCTGAACACTGCAGTACAGCATCAGGAGAAAACCCAGCAAGATCATCATAAAAAACTTGAATATCTATTGAATAAAGTGGACGATTTAGAAAACAGGGCCAGGAGGAAGAATCTACTAATTGTGGGGGTACCAGAAGGGGCTAAAGGCAAAGACATGTACACTTTCCTCAGAGTATTCCTTCCTGAGCTCATACAGGATAATAACTGTGGTTCTCTGGAGATCAAACGAGTGCACTGCTCCTTAGCCCCCTGCCCCAAACAAGGAGAGTGTCCCAGACCAATCTTGTGCAAATTTCTGAGATTCCCAGAAAAAGAATATTATCTATGGAGAGCACGGGAACATGGATCCTTTGTGTGGCATGACTTACGCATCCAGCTGTATCAGGATTTCTCCCAAGATCTCTCTACCTGTAGGAGGGCTTATGGGGGGTGAAGCAGCAGTTCTACAAATTTAACATACCTACATCATTGCTCTATCCTGCTTTGCTACGTATTCAGTATTAAGGGGAATTCATTACATTTGATAGTCCCTCAGAAGCGGAGCAGTTCATTCACGATAAACAGCTCAACTGGATGCCCTCTGTTTCAAATACCCATCACTCAGAAGACGACCTCTCGTCCAAGATGGAAATGAGCCAGAACGGTCCACAACAGGGCTCCATGCCAGACATACCTAATAAAGATAGCACTCAGACTTGGTACCAAGTGTCGAGGGCTCATCCAAAGAAAAAGTTTGCAACAGGAGGGAAGCCTGCTAGAAAGAGAAACAGATCTAGGAGTCGGTAGAGCCGATATTTGCAGTCTGATGCTAGCAGTTGCTCCCCGGGAGATACTCCAGTAAAGTTGAGTAACAGATATGAACCTCTAACCGATCTCCCCCCCATGGTGTTGGACCCTTCCCCAGCCCTCCAACAACCTAGTGAGCTTCAAGATGAGTCGGAGGATTGGTCCCCATTGCCTGGGGACTGGGCGGATTGCATTCCTAGTGGAGACACAGAAGAGGCTGAGAACTCTGTCGAGAGCCTGGAGGCCCTATTCACAACTTCAGATGAGCATATTACCATAATAACACCTCCTTAGTCTTACAAGCTGATGGGGGCTCATGTGGACCTACTTATGGATGTCAGGGTTTCCTGAAGATTCTGTTGGGCATTCAGGGAGAGGTTGTTTGTTCTCTCTGCCACAGCAGCCACACTATGGGTGCCTATCAATGTCATAGACTATGGTACTGGCTCCGCCGGGTGTCTGGACTGCAGTGAATTTTCAATGTTACACAGAACTGTTTATGAAGGTTTATGGTAACGGTTCTAAGATTAAGTTTGATGTTTAAAGATATATATTTTCTACCTAATACCTTACATGGTAGATAGTTATTGGCTTATAGGGGCATGCAAACCACATATCAATCTCCAGCATAGGTAAATGTTTGTCCTGATTTAAGATGCAGATGTTTTCTATGTTTTTTTTTTCTTCATGCTCTTTTTATCATCCGATGTTTGAGATGACTGATCAGAATTATGATAAATGGGGCTATACCCCCCCTCCTCTGGAGAATGGAACAAAATAGGTGATTTCTCTACTGTGTATTTAGTTGGTATGACAATGACTTCGTCATTGCCCCCTGAGGGGTGCTCTGGTAACTTGAGACACTTGTTGTCTTCCTGCTCCATTAGCAGGGCCCTTCCTCAGATATTGACTCCAAATGACACAGGGGTGTCATGCATATTAACCCACTATGACTTATCTATAGGATCCAGTAAAAATTATAGATATGGTTGGGGTTTGCAGAGAGGCAAAGTAGTATGGTGTGTCCTCTCTGCATTTAAAGAGGAACTACTTGCATATGATAGTAAGCAGCAGCAGGGACTTAAACTTGTACAGGTGTGCCTAGTAGGGAAGGCTTCACACAAAAGAGACTGGGTGAACTTATTATTAGTCAGTTGGTTTTACTATTTGGTGACCAGAAATTTTCCGAACAATTACAAGGAATATGGATAGTTTAGGGGATATTACCTTAACCTCCTGGAATGTTAGGGGACTGAATTCTCCAATTAAAAGGAGTAAGATTTTGACAAGGCTCCAAAAACTTAAGAGCCATATAGTGTTTTTATAAGAGACCAAATTAACTCACAAAGAATCCAAGAAACTTGTCAGAGAATGGGTGGGAAAAGAAGTCCACAGCGTCTCAGGGAAGGCTAAGAGGGGTGTCTCTATTCTATTTCACAAAAAATTAAAATGGGAAATTTTGCTCCAGAAAGCAGATAAAGTAGGTCGATGGGTTCTGGTTAAGATGGCAACCCTGTTGGGTCCTGTCATACTAGTAAACATTTATGCCCCTAATGAAGATGTCCCAGAATTTTTCAATGTGATTTCTCAGCAAATCCTAGATTTAACATCTGATACTCCAGGGATTATAATTGGGGAGGACCATAACTTAATGATGTATTATCTCCTAGACCGCTCAAATCAAAAACAGGACACCCACACTAGATCCCATAAAGTCCTTCAAGACATGCTTTCATTACATAGTCTTGTTGATATTTGGAGGTTACAGCATCCGACAGTCAGAGACTTTATTTTTCTGCGGCTAAAGCCATGGCAAGTAGATTGGATTACTGGTTTACTTCTGAAATAGCGACAACAAGGACCACTGATTCCAACATAGAACTGTTACATCTATCTGACCATGCGCCGCTGCTACTAAAAGTAAATATGTCCCCTCCCACATCAGGTAAATCAGCTGCCTGGAGGTTGGATCCCCCCTCCTGGTGGAAGCAAATTTTCAGACTCTGGTACAAGAAGAAACAAAGAAGTTTTTACAGTTAAACCCTCCGGGGTCTTCCTCAGCAGCTATGATTTGGGAGGCTTATAAAGCCACCATGATGGGTCAAATTATAAGTTTTGCCACCCATCGCAGAAAACAGAGGGTGGATGAGATATTACAACTGGAGAGTAGGTTGAAGCAGCTTGAGGCGGAAAATAAAAATAACCTGGGGAGGTTTAGAAGTAATTGTTTGCGGTCAGAACTGACAAGGGTTCGACTCCATCTTAATACGCTTATGTCTAGGAAGGCTGAGTTGAATATCAGGTGCTCTCAACATCATTATCAGGCAGTGGGGGAGAAAGCTGGCAAGCTGCTTGCCTATAGGCTAAAAAAAGGCAAGCAGACAGATATATTACAGGCCTTCACAATTCCAGGGGGACTATGGTATACTCCCAAAAAGAAATTAATGACTCAATGGTTCAATTTTATCAGGACTTATATACATCTCACGTGAAATGGGATCAGGGAAAATTCCAAACATTCATGGAACATTTGCCATTGCCTACCTTGACAGAGGCCCAAAAATTAGAGTTGGATATTCCACTCTCTAGGGAGGAATTGCGTGGGGCAATCCAGAGTATGGCCCCACACAAGGCTCCCAGTGGTGATGGATTTCCTGCCAACTATTACAAATTGGTACACCCTGAAATAGTAACCCCTCTCATGGATATATTAAATGAGGTTCAGGGCAAAGGTGAACTTCCCCAATCCATGAGAGAGGCGGTGATCATGGTTCTCCCAAAAGAAGGTAAGGATAAGTCATTCCCTAGTAACTATCAACCAATTTCCTTAAGTAATGCAGATGCTAAGATATTAACCAGGGCTCTGGCGATGAGATTGGAAAAGGTATTACCGGATATTGTACACCCTTCTCAAGTGGGATTTATCAAGGGTCGACACAGCTGTGACCACGTCAGAGCCCTGGTTACTCTGATTCAGGCAGCAGCAAAACTCCCCACACCAGCAGCACTTATTTCAATCGATTTTGAAAAGTCGTTCGACTCAGTGGAGTGGGAATTTTTGCACGCTGTCTTGAATCGGTTTAATGTAGGACCATACTTCTCCTCCTGGATATGTACATTACATCAGTCTCCAGTAGGTAAAGTACTTACAAATTCCACGATATCCCCCCATTCCAGCTTCACAGGGGCACCAGACAAGGATGCCCCCTATCGCCCCTACTTTTTTTCCTGGCTATGGATCCTCTGTCAGCTGCTTTATATAGGCACCCCAAAATACACGGGATAAATTTGGGAAACCAGGAGTACTATACTAAAGCTTATACGGATGACTGTCTGATCCTAACAGCAGATGTACATGGGAGTATACCACACATTATGGACATTCTTACTGAATTTAGTAACATTTCTGGTCTTCAGATTAACAAAACAATGTTGGAGGTTTTACCTCTTAACCCCCATGCATCCAACAAGATGATTAAAGATTTAGGATTCAGGTGGGTGGACCAAGATATTAAATATTTAGGGATTATTTTATCCGTAGACGTCTCTTCCATAGTGCATAAAAATGTTATGTCAATATGGATATTATTGTCCAATGCTATTACACGTTGGGAGCAACTACAGTTATTGATGGCAGGTAAGATTGCTGCACTAAAAATTATGTACACCCCTAAAGTGTTCTCTCTGCTTTCCCATCTCCCCATAAGTATCCTCAGCTATGGATTCAAAAATTTCACATGCTCATGAGCGGTTTTATGGGGTACAAAAACAACTTGTTACAGCACAGCCAAATTAAGAGCCCATTGGACTAGAGGGGGATGGAACCTTCCTGATTTTAAGAGATATGCACAGGCATTCCAGATTGCTGAACTGTGTAATAGTTTAAGCAGGCACTCCCAATCCCTCCGAGCTGGGGTTGAAATAGAAAGGGCCGCTCTTGGTGGTATCTCCCTACTTTGTTTTCTGGGCCACTTTTGTCCCAGTTCTGCTTAAGAATGGTTAACTATCAAATCTAGTCATCAGACCTTGCACTCCTTAGGCAAAAGCAGTCATAGGTGCTTGAGTATTGGTCTATCCACCCCATTGTGGAACAACCCTTACTTAAAAATAGATCAGAAACCCATTGATTGGCCGGTTTGGAGAGCCTGCCAGACACTTACTTTTCAGGACCTACTTCAGGATGATGAGAAAACCTTTGTGTCCTTTCAACCTCTGAGAGAGTCCCACTCATTACCCTGTGAGTGTTTTTGGCAATATTTGCAACTTCGTGGCTTATACAATACTTGGGTTAGAGCTAAATGCACTTGTGTGGCATGTGGAACACGGGCTGGGCCCCTCAAAGAAATGTTCCCTCTGTCCCAGTGGTCTGAAAATAGCAAGGGGTTAGCAGGTAGGATCCAACGCTGGGCCCGGGAGGTTCTGCTGGATCAGTCCCTAGCTGCTAAGGCATGGTGGGAGAGGATGTTATGTACTACATTTTCCCCCCAGGAGTGGTAAAACTGTTGGAAGGTAGCACATAAGGCCTGTGTGGATCAAAGGAGTCTCCTTATTAAAAATAAAATAATCCACTTGTGGTATAGAACCCCACTTCAACTTCATAAAATGGGACTGACCCCTCATGACCTCTGTTGAAGATGTCAATCGCCTGCAGCAGATTTACTCCACATTCTGTGGAGGTGCAACCCTCTTCAACCCCTATGGGAAAAGTAATTCAGTTTTGCTCCAACTCACCCTAGCCAGAAGCCTGCCCCATTCTCCCTCTTTTTGTTGCTTGGTATAACATTTGATGAAGGGACATTGTCTCAGTCTCAAAGTTGTGCTCACCCAAGCCTCTGTTCAGCTCCTTTGGCTCATTCTTATGAAATGGAGAACTTCAGTACTTCCCTCATTCCAAGCTTGGTTAGAAGCAATGGACTCACTAATCTCTCATACGCGCCTTATTCATTTTGCAGAAAAAACGAGTGCAGCTTTTATGGAAATATGGGCGCCATATTTAGGTCAGGTTACCAAATCTCATATCTCACCACTGGTTTCTTATGCAAAAGAGCTACTAAGTAGTAGTAGTAAAAACCTTTATTTTTATACAGAAATTGATGACATTATTTACATCGTTAGGACAGTGTCCTATTTACAAGATGCTCCTGTTTCTCCATAATCCATATGACACTAAAAACAAACTAATATAACAATACAGTCACAACATGTTAGTAACAGTGAGTGATAAACACATCTTACATATATCATTTCATTCTATACAAATTACTCCTAAGAACGTATATAATTAGCCATAACATTCACACCTTAAACTTAATTCCAGCTTCAAACTTAATAAAAATGCTTTCACATCTTTAAATTTATTATTTGTTACTATTTTTATCTTATTCCATATTCTATCCACTATTACGGGAAAACGCATGTGGCTATATTTATTTTTTAATTTTGGAAGTAAATAATGACCTCGATTTTATCCATAAGTTATAAACAGTTGTTTTCCTTTCTAATCTATCACTCAGGCTTTTAGGCTGATTTTGATAAATAACTTTATAAATTCCATGGCTCAAGAAATCTGTCTTTTTGTTTCCTGCAAGCCAACCAGGTCTTGTAACAATAGACAATGATGAGTTCTATAATCCTCTTTTAATATAAATCTAGCCATCTTGTTGTACAATTTATCAACTTTTTGCAAGACACCTTTCGATGCCAGGCCATACACATGGTTTCCATATTCCAAAACGGGTAGAAGAAGTTGTTTTATTACCATTTCTCTTATTAATCTGTTCATACAAAAACTTGTTCTTCTAAAAGTTCCCAATCTTTTATCTATTTTTGCAATAGTATCAAGAATATGTTTATCAAATTTTAGGGCATAATCAATCCAAACTCCTAGGTATTTATATTCTAGTACTTGTGCTAATTCTTCGTTTTGTAGTGTCTTTATATATATATTTTCTCTACTACCAATCAATCTGTGCTTAGTCCTAGAAAAAAACATCAGTTTTGCTTTTTTGCTATTAACTATCAAACCTGAACTATTCAACCATGTGCAGAGTCTGGTGAAGTCTGCTTGCAATTTTTGTTCCAGTTCGACTAAAGTTCGTCCGTCTGAAATCATTAAGGTGTCATCTGCATAGAGGTTAATACTTGAGTTTTGTATTAGTTCTACTAAATTGTTGAAATAAATCAAAAACAGTGATGGTCCTAAGATTGAGCCCTGTGGAACACCTCTCTTTACCAAAAGTCTCTTGGATAAGACCCCATTGATACTTACTTGCTGTTTTCTATTTTCTAAGTAAGATTTAAACCAATTATAAGTTTCATTTATTAGACCCATATCCGCTAGGCGTTCACCCAATGGTTTATGGGATACCGTATCAAAGGCCTTTGATAAATCCACGAACACCGCGCCCACCGCCAGGTCATCCTCCAGCCTTGTAGCCAGGTCATCGACCAGGACAGTGAGCGCGGTGGACGTGAAGCCCCCATGAACTTATTAGAGTCATGATTTAGGACTGATATAATGTACTGCTTGTATAGGTATGCTAGATAACAACTTTTCTATATAGAATGCTTCTAGTTTTACATAACATCTTACATATTAGCCCTCAATGTCTTTCTGTTATGCAGTAGTCTCTGTAACTACTAATTGCATATAGTTTACTTGTAAGTGTGTATAAAAGTAGCTCTTATTGCACAGTATTATGTTACCTGCTGTGTCAGGTGTGCAGATTCCTCAATAAAGAGTAACTGCAAAACAAAAAAAATACAAACATCAAACAACATGGGGGATATGATGAAATGCATTAGAGAAAAACATTAAGGTGCTAAGGCAGGAGTATAACCATAATTAGAACAATCTTGTGCTAATTTACCTGCATCACCTGCCCAAACAACAACAACCAGACAAGAACAAACCCCAAAAGAAAAAGGAAATGGTACCAAGGAGTAGTGGTGACTTTGAGAACTGTTGATGTTCCAGGCTGTTACACAATGGCGGAAGGGGGCTTAGCCCAATCAAGGGAGGAGGGCAAGGCAAGCTAGAGGGGGCCCTCCACCCATCCCCAGAATGGTCCATGCTTACTCTCAGATACAGCCCTGGGGAAAGAACAATATCATGGGGATAACAAAGACATGGAGCTTCTCTTCAAATCCACCCCCAGGCACCTTGACAAGCGGTAGTTCACCTTATCCCTGTTGAGCAATGATGTCTAACGTTGTTCTGCCCTCTTTATCAGCCTGATAGTGGAAAAAAGGGAGCCATCTGCCAAGAAATGTATCTTTCTGTAGTCTGAGCATAGCAGTTAGTCTCTCCATTTCTTGATTTCACAGACAGTTTCCATACCATGTTTTTACGGGGGGGGGGGTTGAGGCTTAGCCATTTTTGTGATAGATTTTGTGGCTGTGGCCACCAGAATGTTGTTGAAGAATTTCTGAGACTTAATCTTTACAACACAGGGTGGTTGTCCCAGAATCCAGTTCTGAAACTGCCTGGTGGGAGAGATACCTAGCACCCCCACCACCTCTATTGTGATTCAGTGCCAAAAGTCTTTCAACACCTTACACTGCTAAAGAATATGCGTATGTGTCCCCACCTCCCCACAGCCTCTTCAGCTGAGATCTGAAGGGTGAGCCCCATAATGTTTACTGATCACAGTGGTATGGAAATACCTAAAGACTGTTTGCCAGTGGAATTCCCACCAAGAGATTGAGGCTGTTGTACTATAAACCCCCCTTAACACACACTGCCGCCCAATCCTGATCTGTAATCTGTACACCCGCTTCAGTTTGCCACTTGGATTTAATGGGTTCCAGGTGGTCTGGTTCTAAATCTAATGATAATTTGCTAGTTCAAGAGATTCTCTTCTGGGTTTGCACTTGCTAGGCCATGGAAGACATCAGTGACTGCAGGGGATTCCTCTCCTTCTGACCCAGTTGTGTTTTCCAAGTCTCATCTAACAGGTAGTGCCTATTCTGTAAATATCCGAAAAGTCTCATGATACAAGGCCAAAGTCCTCACAAACATGAGAGAAGGACTTAAATACATCTCCTGCAAAGAACTGTCCAATACTCCCCAGGACCCTCTTAGCCCACTTTAGAAACCTACATCTAAGCTGTATGGCTCAAAGTCAGGGCAGGCCCATATTGGTTCAAGCCTATCTAAACCTACAGGAAGCTTATAGTGGCAGCATACTTCCACTCAAGTTTGTTTCATGGTGGTAGCCCAAAGGTTATTTGAGCCCAGAATTTAAAATATGTATGGCGTCCATAAAGACAACATCCCCTACTTGTGCTAGGCCAAGGGTAGTTCTTTCTAGGGTTACCCAAGTGGGAGTGTCTAAACTGGTTCTATGGGGTATGAAGTGTTGTATCTGAGAGGCCCAATAATACACTTGTAGGTCTGGGAGCCCCAAACCACTTTTCTGTTTTGGTGCTATAAGTACCTTCCATTTAACTCTAGGCCTTTTCCCTGCCCACACAATCCTAGAGAGAGAGTAGTTCTAAGCATCTTCCAGAAAGAGGTGGGTGGTTGTAAGGGAAGCGATGCGAAGAGGAAGAGAAATCTGGGTAAGACATTCATATGAATTGGGTTGATGCGGCCATGCAAAGAGAGTGGTAGTTTCTTCCACCTCCAACAGTATGTCTGCATTTCCATCAGTAACTCTTGGTAATTCATATGGCAAAGTTTAGAAATGTACCTAGGTATCCAAACCCCCAGATATCTAAATTCTGTGTTCGCCCATTTAAAATTCCCTATGTTGGCAGGCAGGGGACCTCTACATGGCTCTATTAGAAGCACCTCTGTCTTTCTCTCATTTATTTTAAAACCAGACATTGAGCCAAATTGCTGTAGTAACTGGAGTGTTTTCAGCAAAGTCATAACTTGGTTTGACACATACAAAAGGGTGTCATCGGCATACATAGATACCCTAAGCTCTTCCCCACCCACCCTGATACCCTGATAATCAGAAGACTGGTGAATGAGGGCTGCTAAAGGTTCTAAACTGAGTGCGAAAAGAAGGGGAGAGAGTGGGCAACCCTGCCGGATGCCTCTCTCTCTCTCTCTCTCTCTCTCTCTCTCTCTCTCTCTATAACAAAGGTAGAGGATATGGTGCCAATTACCTTCACCTGGGCTTGTGGGTTCCTATACAAATTTAGAATCTATGAACAAAAGTTGTCTCTAAATCCAAATTTCTGTAGGACCACATCCAAAAATTGTCAATTTAAGTGGTCATCACTTTCTCAGCATCAACTGCATGAAGAGGCTGATGGAGAAAGTGCCTGGCTGCGGACAGGGTTTTTAACAGGAGACAGATGTTGTCTTGTATATGCCAGCCCAGGATAAACCCATTTGATCTTGGTGAATAACGTCAGGGATTATTTTTTGTAGTCGAGTGCCAGTTACTTTTGCAAAGATCTTTACATCCTGATTTAACAAAGACATTGGGTGGTAACTGGAACAGAGGGTGGAATCCTTACCTGGTTTTGGCAGGACAGAGATCAGGGCTGCATTCCAGGAATCAGGGGTGACACCCTCTTCGTGAGCTGTGTTGTATACTTTAGCTAGCAATGGGGACAGTTCCTGGGAAAATTTCTTGTAAAACCTGGCTATGAATCCATCTGGGCCTGGAGCTTTGCCTGATTTAAGGGATTTAATGATTGCACACAGGTTCTCCTTGCTAAAGGAAGACTCCATGATTTCCCACTGAACCTTTGTTAGCCTAGGCAGTTTTATGGTTTGGAGGGAATTTGCTATGTTTTCTAAATGATTAGGGCCCCTTTCTTTACTATATAGCTGAGAATAGTAATGGAGGAATTCTTCTGCAATCTGCATTGTGGAAGTTAGGGAAGCTCGGTTGTACCTAGAGGAGGTAATTTTAGGGATATATACCTATCAACTTTTTATTTCCTTAGGCGTAGGGCCAGAAACCTGCCCACCTTATTCCCCCATTCATAGTACTTCTGGCATGTGAAGTAGATGGCATTTTCAGTCCTCTGCAACATAAGGTCATTATACTCATCCTTGGCCTTTTCTAATTGGAGAAGAAGGGAAGGATCTCTGGATTTTTTTAGGTTCAGTCTCCAGCTGCCCAAACTTATCTTCAGCCTTCCTTAATAGAGTTTGATGCTGCTTGTGCCTGAATGATGTGTATGAGATAGTGTGGCCACAGACCACCACTTTAAGCTCATCCCAGATATACTTGAATGAGATATCTTACTCCTGATTTTCTGCTATGTATTGTTTAATGACCTCCCTAGTAGAGTTGATGAAAGCCTCGACCTGAAGCAGGCCTGCATTTAATCTCCACATCCCCTTGATCCCTGAGGTCCCCCACACTAACTTACATGAGATCCTGGCATGATCTGAAACTGAGACAGGGTGCATCTGAATGCCTTGAAATGTATAAGACCACTTTTTCTGGGTATAAAATATGTTAAGTCTGGAGTAAGAGTTGAATGAAGTGGAGAAGAATGTGAACTCTGTTTCATGTGGGTTGTGTAGGCACCAAGGGTCCACTAGGCCACCCTCTACCATTAAGGTTTTGAGCAGCCTGGAACAAGCCCATTGTTCCTTCTGTTGGGGAAGGGGGCTTCTTTCCAGGGCCGGGCTCTCCATGCAGTTCCAGTCCCCAGCACAGATGATCTGTCCATCAGAGAGGGTGGTCAGAAGGGAGAAAAAATGTCTGAAAAACTCCCCAGTGGGGGGGGTGGGGGTGTACACTGAGACCATGTGGAGAAGATGACCCAGCAGAATGCCTGAGACTATGACCAGTCTCTCTGACCCCTCAACATGCAGGTGCGTAGTCTGGAAGGACAAGCCCCTACGGATAAGGATCCCCACCTCTGCCTTTTTAGCATTGGGATGTGCATCTGCATATACATTTCCCACCCATGTGAGATGTAGTTTCTGATGTTCCTGCTCTGACAATTTAGTTTCCTGTAAGCAAGCTATGTCGCACTTCCCCCTGTGCAACTATTGCAGAATCTGGCCCTCGTAACCAAATTATTTATCCCCTTTACGTTAAGGGAGCAGATTGTCAGTTTATCCATACAATATTCCAAATGACAAATCCCACCAGTTGCCCCTCCCTCCACCCTGCCCCCACCCCAGCCTTCCCTATAGATTACCCCTTGGAAATGATACCAGGAAAAAGAAAAGACCATAAACATGGAACAATGAACAAATACATACTTAAACATTGCAACAACACAATTTTATGCCTCACTGAGGCTAGTACCAATAGATACAAGTGTGGCTAAGGAGCTGATCACCCAACTAAGTTGGCGAATTCACCACTGAGGGAACTCCCAGGAAGCTGGGGTGGTAAGGTCAGGAGTGAATGGCTGTCAACTGATCACTACCAGAACTGCTTCTCTCGAAATCAGCTTCCGGGAGTCCTAAATTCAGATCCTACCTGGCGTTAAATTAAAAGGATGGGCAGTCCTAGCTGGAATTAATAGAACAGAACATTTGTATTCTGTGGGTGAGAAAAATCCCTGAGGATAGAGGTGAAGCCCCTTTTCCCCCTTAGAAATGCACTTATGTTGGCCACAGCATCCACACTTTGATTGCAAGAAAAAAAAAGAAAATTCCAACAGTGCCCAGTAGGTCAGTGAAATGGTTCAACTAATCAGGAACTAGAAAATTTGAACAGCATATGACTACCACCATTCTAGATTCAAATAGAGCAAATCATGTTAATCCAAAAGCCATTCCCTCCACTAGGCACAGAGAAACAGGGACAGTGAGTGAGGCAGAGCTGTAAAGAAAGATTCAATGTGCATACAGCTGTCTTTCAGCGATGCAGAGAACCCCCTTGACTATCTCTGTTCTGCCATAATTTGAGTCCTTTGATAAACAAAAACTTAATTGCAGACAGGTCAAAGGGAGTCAGGAGAAGGTTTTTCAAAGAGAAACGGGGTTCAAACTGAAAATTCTTGTAGGTCCAATCCAACTGTGCAGATGAGGTTGGGTTAGGAAGTCAGGAGGCTGTGCCTGTGGAGGAACCAAACTGATGGGAAGCAGGAAGTAGTGTCATTGCAGAGATACCCATGTAGAAACCCTTCACAGCACTGCAACAGGTCCATCAGCACTGCAGATCAAAAAACAGAGGCCCCATACCCAAATGCCCATGAGGAAAAGGATTGGCCCTCTATGTAGATCAGCAGGTGTATGAAATAAATCTGGTAGTAACCCTTGCGGAGGAGCTAGAAGCAGTTACAGTAACCACGGTGCCCACAGAGGTTGCCATCAGGGAAGATAAATTGTAGAGTTGGCTCAGACTAGCCAACAAACCAGCAGAAAGCCAATGTCAGATAGCTTCACCAAGTGAGTGGTTAGTACAGTCAGGCTTTCTTCTTCTCCTTGATCCATTTGATAAGGTCGGAATGTACAGGAAGGAGACTATCCACATGCCTTTTCCCTCCAGAGCTCCCTGGCAATGCCACTGTCCATAATAGGTCTTCGATCTCTTCTCAGCAGTTTTTTCCTTTAAGTCTGGAAGCACAATCCCCTGTGATTGCAGGAATTAGGAGGCAAAATTCTTGATGCCATCTTTGTCCTGGATCCAGAGATGAGCTGGATTGCGCAGTTGAGCTTTTAAGCCCCTTTCCTTGAGCTGCTTAGCCACAAAAAGAACCTTCCTCCTCTTCATTAGAAGGATGGGGGATAGTCCTGGTCAACATAAGCTCTGAGACCATGAAGATTAAGATCCTTTTTTGCCTATGCCATGCATAGGATTTTGTCTGTCATATGTAATCTGAGGAATTTGATGCTAATTGACCTAGGAGGGTTGCCTTGTTTGAGTTTCGGCACTAGTGCTCGATGAGCTATTTCAACCCCAGCTCGAAATCCTCTGCCAGATCTAACTCCTTGCATAGCCAATAAGTGAGGAATCCACCCATATCATCTTGTTCAGCCCCCTCTGGGAATCCAAACACCCGAATATTATTTCAGCGGGAGCGGACTTCTGTATCCTCGGCTGGAGGATAAGCTCTCTCTCTCTTTTGTTTAAGTAGGCCAAACACCTGCCAAATGCCATGTGCTCATCTTGTATAGTTCCCATATGTGTCTCTGCCTCCGATGTTCTCTGCTCTAGTTACTTCAGGTCTTTTCTGATTCCCGACATTTTGTTGTCAATTCAGTGGAGTAGACACAGGATATTTTGATTTTCAGATCTGCTTCTAACAGAACCAGTATCGGAGCCAAAGTTGTCCTCCTCATCAGTCGACCCAGTGGTGAGCAAAGAGGTCCAAGACAGTGCAGGGCTAAGGGTCTTGGCCTCCTGGATGGTGGCTGTTTTCTGCTGCTGGGTATCTTTGCTTGATGATTTTGTAGGACCTCCCATGTTCTTGGGAGTATGAACTAAAGATCTACTAGCTTTCTGAGGCAAATCTGCATTGTTTAGGTAGTCTATTGCTGCACATAATACCACTGGGTTTACAGAGCTCTGATTTAGGCTGCAACAGTCGGGCTGACGTCACTGGAAGTCCTCCTGTTTTAAGTTTTTATGTGATTACAAATCACACTTATAACAGGGAGAGTCATCCTGTTAGCAGCACACATTCCCTGCACCACCTGCACCAGAAAGGCAACTTTCTTTGTTGTTCCACGAAAAAACACAAAAGCAGAAGCACACTCCAAAAATGGCAGACTGCACTCACAAGAAACATTTGGGAATAAAATGGAGCACATGAAAGTGATGCACAAAAATTAAAAATTAACTGGTAGCACAAATATAAACTAAAAGTTTATTTATGCCAAAGTGGTGATGTGAGGATAAAGGGTACCCCGTGCTTTGAACCTCTCAGGGTTCTTCATGGGGGGTGATTTCTTCTGCACACACTAATGTTATAGTACCCAATTAAAGTAACAGAGGGTATGTGAAAAGCAATAACGATACAGTGGATCCAGCCAGGATGCAGTACACTAACTTACAGTAAGTGATGTCACAAAATGACAAAAGGGCTTAACTGCCATTGAATCACACACTTCTCTGCAGTATACTGCAACATTTTGTGATATACTGCAGCATTACTGCATTGCTTCCTGGCTGGCACTGCTGTAGTATGCTGCTAACCATTTGTTACTGTTGATTAATTAATAAATCCTATGGATGCACTTGGGACTACCCATGGTAACGATACTGTGTTTCAATGTACAATCAAAAGCAATGTAACAATAAATAAGACTGTCAACATAAATTCATAATAAAAAATTCAAAACAAAAATTAAAGATATGAACGCACACTATGGGAGAAGATTAGTGGAGGCTAAATAAGTAACACATACACAAAAAAGTCAAGAATGCCAGTTTTAAAGAATGAATAGGTAATTATATGCATATGCTCCAAAGTGAAGTCTAAGATGAAAGAAATTAGGGTAGAGAGAGCAAAGGATAAGGATGGGAACAAAGGAATATAATGGTTGCTTGCAATGCAACTCACTTTATATCCTTGGGCTCTCTTCCACATGTCTGTCCTGCAGAGTACATGTATGCTATGATGTGGCTAACTTTGAGTCAAGGTTGATGTCACTCCTGCCCTGCAGAGCACATATTAGATTACAATGTGGTCCACTTTGTGTCAGATTAGCTCTTTCTCACTCCTGTTTGTCATACAAAGCTCGTAGGCCATGATACAGTGCACTTCTTTTCTGTGGGATACCTCACAGCCACCAGTAGTGTAGAGCGCTCTAAGGCCACAATGTTGCTCAATCTCTATTTGGCTGCTCTTCATCTATCTGCCCCGTGCCTCGAAATGTATCAGGCTGTGCTGCACCTAACTTAAATAAATTTAAGAATTGTAGCTGGAAGTGTGAACTGAGAAATCATCCTGAAATTTGAATTAGGCCAAACTGTATCCCACAATGCTCTATAATGCAGAAGCTGATGGAGAGAGAATTCTGTTTTGTGTGTGTGGGGGGGGAAACACTATACCACATGATTCTACATTCTAGGAAATAGAAGGTAAAGATTTGTACAATGTTGAGTGGCTGAGCTGCCAAAAAGGGCAAATGTATGTGGTTGTATATACTGTAGATAACTACATTACAGGGTGTGTGTTTATGCTGCAATAAATAAACTTCCCAGATAGTTGGATGCACTTATCTGTACTTTTAGCATCTTACAATCCAGTGGGTGTGCAGATATTTTAACATAACATATGATATATTATCACTTACTTTATGTACCTCATAGTTTTATTTCTCACTGGGTGTTTTTTAGACACAGTGGGTGGGATATTCAAAGCAGTTGCATATGGCGCAACTGAGTTGCACCGGCACAAGTGCAGAAATGACCAAGGAGGCGATATCAGGGGAGTCATTAACAATTCACTAAGTCAGAAGTGCGCCAATGCGCAACTCTAATGAATGCATGCACAAGGGCAGGGGGTGTGCCTAAGAATATGCGGCACAGTGTGATATTCAACCGCCAACCCATGGTGCAAGTGCGGAGCAAGTCCCAGATGCGATGAGCAGACTTGAGCCTATGAATACAGGGTGCAAGCACATGGACAGCACTTGAACCAGGGGTGAGGGAGAGCGAGAGAGAGAGAGAGAGAGAGAGAGAGAGAGAGAGAGAGAGAGAAAGAGAAAGAAGGGAACAGGACAGTGGAGGGAAAAGACCGAGAAGGGTAAGGGAGACAGATCCTGAGAGGGACAGGCTGACCTGCACAGGCAATCACAGGGGCGTGGGACTGAGGTGGTAGTGGAGAGTGCACCAGGGACAGAGTGAGTGAGATTTAGAGGCAGGCAGGGCACCACATAGTGCACCAGGGTGGCAGACAGTGCACAGCAGCCAACTGCCCAGGGAGAGACTGGACAGCAGGGGCCATGGCCAGTGCACCCTTTCTGATGGAGGCCATAATGAGGGGTGTGAGGAGGCAGGAGGAAAAGTGATGTGGCCATGGAAGGGCCCATTGGTGGTATGCCTGGAACAGGTGGTACCGTGCCCGTACCACCTTCAAGAAATTCAGCAATATAGAGATCGTGGGCTGGTATCATCAGAACCGGGCTATTCTGAGGCAGCTCTGTGAGTTATGCAGTGAGAAGATGCAGGCACCCATAAGACAGAGCCATGCTATGTCAGTGGAGATGAAGGTAACAGCTGTCATGTGTCTGCTCACCAGGGGCACCTTCCAGAGACCAACAGGGGACACAACAGGCATAACCCAGTTGGCCACGTCCCGGGTCCTCACACAATTCCTCAATGCCCTGCTGCCACATGCTTCAGAATATATCCATTTCCCAAGCACACAGGCAGAGCATATAACAACCATTCAGGACTTCCACAGGGTAGCACGCATGCCTGGCATGCTTGGGGCCATTGACTGCACCCACATAGGCATCTACATGTCACCTGGCCCTGCGGGTGTGGCATATGTGAACAGGAAGGAGGTCCCCAGTGTCAACTTCCAGGTGGTGTGCAATGCCATGGGGCACATCACCAATGTCTGTGCCACACACCCTGAGAGTGCACATTCATCTGGCACAGTAGTGTGCTGTGCCACAGATCCGAGCATGGGGATATCACCACAGCCCACCTAGTGGGTGAGTATGGGATGGGCAAGGGGTCCATAGAGAGCATGGGATGGGGGAAGGCAGGGTGGATGTGGTGGCGAGTGCACCAGGGATGGGCAAGGGGCACAGCAACAGAGGAGACAGGGCTAACAGTGTCATTCTCCACACAGGTGACAGTGGATATCCACTCAGGCCATTGCTGCTCACCCCTTACTGGCGCCTGCTGTCCCCAGATGAAGAACGGTACAATGAGGCACACACCAGCACATGGAACATCATTGAGCATGTATTCGGGATGCTGAAGACACGGTTCCATTGCCTAGATAGATCTGGCGTTGCCCTACAGTACAGCTCCTTGAAAGCCCGTGACCTATTCCAGACCTGCTACATACTGCACAACGTGGCCATTGGCCATCGTATAGCTGTCAAGGCTGAGGAGGAGGACACTAGCGGGGACAACAAGGGCAATGGGCTGGAGGGCGGTGGACAGCCCCCCCTGGGTGGAGGGATCCCTGGCTCCAGTGCATGGCACACCAGCACAGAGACACCATCGCATGGGAGCACTTTGGCACAGGCAGGTAGATTGCACCACACCCATGCACTGTCCACACACACACAGGGACAACACACAGGCAGGGGCATGCATGGCAGTGGGCATGCACACACAATGGTGTGGAGCAGGGCTGGGGTAATAATGCCACACAGCTACACACAGCAGCAAACAGCAGGGGCCGGCAACACACACACACGCACACACACAACACACAGCCACACATAGCAGCAAACAGCAGGGGCCGGCAACACACACACACACACACACACACACACACACACACACACACACACACACACATGCCCAGGCACTGGCAGGTGGTGGGAATCAGATGCAGTGCACCGGTGCACAGGCACAACTGGCACTGATCCACTCTCATCACGCCCACGCCACATGGGCCAAGGGCCGGGCAGGCACCAACACGGGCAGTGTGTTGCACGACTCACAGGTGACACACATGTGGTATGCACACACACACACACACACACACACCACCCATGCGCACACCCGGCAGTGGCAGCAGACTGCAGGCAGGGCCACATGCACCTCAGGTCCACTGCATGGAACCATGACCACCACGGCCACGGGGGCCAGCTGTGCCAGGCTGATCAGCAACCACAGGCTGCACATCAGCCACAGGGGGTGTCTGCAACAGCCCTCCAGGGGTTGAACCATGGGACTGTGACCGGGTCTGCACAGGTGTGTGTAGGCACCCAAACAGGCCCGCCCCAGGCATGCCTGGGATGCCAACAGCAGAGCCCGGTGTCAACAAGGAGGTTGTCGCACAACGCCAGGTCCATGGGGTGGACAGTGCACTATGTGGTGTGTGAAGTGGCCAGCCACACCCAGTGGTGGCCAGTGGTGCAAGGCCATCCCTGATCGCATTGGCAATGCGATCCTGGGATGTGGTCGTGTCCTCCCGCGAGCACCGAATAGCTTCCAGGAGCTGCGCAGTGCCTCTCTCACGCTGCTCGGTCACCTGGAGCACCTCCACATGCAGTGCATGCACCCCAGCTACCAGCAGCACCTGTTGCTCCATGGATGCCCACAGTAATCTGGTGTGCTCTGCCAATGGGTCGCCGCACAGGGGAACATGGGTGGGACGCCTACCCACTGGTGGTGTATGACTGCGCTGCGCAGTCCCCCCGCTCAGGTGGATGCTGCACAGTGGGGTCCACATGTGGTTGATCCTTGTCTGGTGCCCCAGCGGTGGATACTGTGTCCGGCTGCCCCCTGCCCTCTGCTGCCTGCCACTGCTCCCCCTCCGGCCCCCGTATGCAGCCCAGCAGCTGTGCGTCCACACCACCACCACAACATGGCACTGCCACCATGGCACATGGCATCTGCAGTGGTGGCAGGCAGCTATCCCACTGCTGACAGGCCACTGGGTGAGCTGCCCGAGGTGGTACTTGGTATGGCCCCATGACACCACCACCGCTATCCAGGATGATGGTCATGTTGTCATTGGTGTCAGACCCCACCCTGATCTGTGTCTCCATGCAGAGGACACCATGGCTGCCATCCTGCTGGAACACAGTCAGTGCCTCGTCCAACCCCATGCTCCAGACATCTGGCTGTACAGCGGTGGTGTGCTGCAGCTGATCAGGCCCCCGGATGCCTGTGAAGGTGGATGGCTGGTCCTCTGGGGCTGGGCCCACCTCCACAGCTGCTGCTGGTGCCCCTTCCATTGCATGCTGGCATGCCGGGGCTTAAAGAGAAAACAGATGTGTCAGTGATCATGTCCCCCGGCCCACACCCCAGGCCCAACCCCCCCATTGCTTGCTGTGTGTGCCCATGATAAAGTACCATGCAATGATGGGCTTCCACCAGTCTAGAACTTGCCACCCAGCACACCCTCGACCGTGCTACATCACATAGTGGGTGCCACCAGCTCCTCATGTGGCGTGATCTGCACCACATCAGCTGGCTCCCCTCTGGTGGCTGTCCATGCTGCACGTATGACTTCCACCTTTTCCTTGATGCAGTGTTTATCAGTGCCCACCTTCTTCCGGCACTCCTGCACCGACTACTGCTGGCTGCCCTGCTGGTTCACACTCGCTGCCACCTCCACCCAGGCCGCAGCCCTGGCCAGTGATGTGCAATACTCAGCAGTGGCTCCCTGTCCAGGTAGGCCTTAAACAGGGCATCAGCCTCCGCCTTGGTGAAGTTGGGCCTGTGTTTGTGTACAGGCCCACGCTCCTCAGCCTCATCCCGTTCCGACATTGTGCTACCTGTGGACATGGACATGTCTGTCAGTGTCAGCAGCAGCCTACACCTCCCCCCTGCTGTGCTGGCTGGGCTCAGCAGCATGTGCAACTTACTTCAGAAGGTTGCAATACTGGTCCATGGCCTGTGCCGAATCATGGTGCTTTTATAGCACAACACATGAAAATGAGAAGGTGCACAACGGCAATGAAATGCTAATGTCCTCAGTGCGCCATGCATTGGCTGATGAGCTCTTTAGCATGTGGTGGCTGAATATCATGGCACTGCACCTTGCGCAATGGGATTGCTCCCGAGCAACTCATGGTGCACTTCACACACATGTGCACTGCACGGGATCGCAGTGTGCATGCGCAGGACAATGTGCTGCTGCCTATTACACACAGTGCACACAGTCCAGAATAGGGCCTGTGGCGCACAGTGCACCATGCCTGCTATTGCGCACATGCGCACTGTGAGCAGGATGGTCCCTGACCCCTGTGGTGACCTCTGCCCCTGGGTGACCCTGTACCTGTGACCCTAGTAGGCCATGCCCATTCTCTGCATCTCCGTGCCTGCGTGATTGCATATCACAGCACATTGCCTCTCAGCCCATGCATCTGGTGCATGCACACCCCAAGTGTGCTTCATGCCGCCATTTTGAACCACGGTTCTTTCTGACAGAAGATGGGGCAGCAGCAGCGACACCATGCAGGGGCAGCGAACTGGAGCCAGGTTGAGCTGGCAAATCTCATGGCCTGTGTCCTGCCACACACACTCCAGCTCTTTGAGCAGGTGCCACTGCAACAGCCCAGGGTGGCTTGGGGCAGGCGATCGCTGCTGCACTGTCACAGCACACAGAGGTGCGCAGGAGTGGTGAACAGTGCTGCCACCAATACAGGAACCTGCAGCAGAGGGACCTTGAGCTCCTCCGGCAAATGGAGGTGCACGGCCGGTGTCGGGCTGTTCCACAGCCAGGTGTGTAGGCCCAACATGCATGTGTGCCCTGGTGCTGTACTGTGCTATTGGCTACACTGTCTGGCATGTCCTGCAGGGTGGCATGCTACTATTGTGTGCAGTGTGCTGTGGCATCAGCGTCTGCCACATGCATTGCACTGCCACCCCGCGGGCCATGTCAGGTGGGGGCTCGCCTATGTATAGGGATGGGTGTGGTGGGCAGCTGCTATGCTTGGTTGCTGATGTGTGTCTGCTTCCATTCCATTCCTAGGGCCTGAAGACAGGTGTCGAGCAGTGCTGGTGGTTTGCCAGGCCGCAGCAGCCCAGGGAGGAGGAGAAGAAGGAGGACATAGTGGAAGAGGACAAGGTGGCAGTTTGGGAGGAGGTGGAGGCAGAAGCATGGTGGCACCACCGCCTCTGGGTTCACAGAGGGCAGGTAGGCACTTCCATAGTTCTGCTCACCATCAGTAGGGAGTAGCAGGGGCGTGGGTGCAGGCGTCGCAGCCTGTGCCATGGCAGCTGTCTGTGTGGCACTGTGGGTGGTGCCCACTACTGTGGCATGTCCATCAGTCACATGTGCCTGCTGCTGGTGGGGTGGGTGTCCGCACAGCCACCACTGATGTTGCTGTGGTGCAGGTGGGGCACTATGCCATGTGACTGCCATATTTCAGTCGGATGGCCACTGTGTGGCACGGACCACCACTGGGCGCTGATGTGGTGTGCCGCCTTGCCAGCAGGCATTGGCCCACAACTCTGTGGGAGGCCTATTTGGGCCCTCCAGGGACTGTGTTCCCCCTGCTCTGTCGGCTTTCTGGTTGGGCCGTGCTCCTTGGGACATTGCACTAATCACCTGTTCTGTCCCTTGTCCTAGATGTCCATAGGGGATCTCAGCTACCACTGTACTGCAGGCTCCTTTGGAAAATCATCCTGGTGACCTCGACAATCATGGAGTCCATCTTCCAGGTCTGGAGGCAGGTCCTGGTGATCCAGAGGCAACTGTGTCAGCTGGGGGTGGCTGGGCATGGGTGCCTCCAGCCCTATTCCTTGTTCCCCTGTTTCCACTGCCATACCTCACCCACAAGGCACCCATCCCATTGTACAGTCCCTGTTTCCTGTCCCCTTCCTTCGCTCTCCTATCCTTTCACACCCTCTTGTTACTGTACATAGTCTTATTCATTACAAGTCTATTTTGCCTTACCTGCCTGTGTCTATGTCTGCTTTGCTGCTGGCATGAGGAGCCATCTGCAGTGGCGTGGTGTGTGTCTGCGTGTTGTGCTTGTGTCGGTGTGTGGGTCATGCATTGTGGTGTCCTATCCCTTGGTCGGTGGCTGTGCCTTGGGTTGGTCTTGGGGTGGCTGTTCGAGTTGTGTGGCATGTATGTCTTTGACAGCATGGTCCTGGGTGTGACTTGCTGGGGTCTGGGTGGGTGGGAGCACAGCTTGCTGCTGGGGCTCTACTGTTGGCCCTCCATTGGCCATTGGTGCCACCTGTTACCTGTTTTGTATGCCACAGGTGTTTTCCAGGGTGGGGGTGTCTGGGTGCCTGTGTGTGCCCTGCCAGTGGTGGCCACCTGTGGCCTGCCACTGTGCATCCCTGGCACTGTCCCCAGTTGTCGTCCACTGCCGTGGCCCAGGCCTTTCCACAGCTGCTGTGCTCCCACCATTGCCTGGGGCTTGTCTTTGTGCACCATGGCACATGTCAGGTTACACCCTGACGCATCTCTGGTTGTGCTATGGGTCTGGTCTGGTTGCACCTCTGCGCATGTCTGGTTGCGCCATGGCACAACCATGTGATATTCAGCTGTATTGCGCTGATGCAGTTTGCTGTGCACACTCTTTGAATATAGCACTCAGTGTACCATGGCACATCAGGGTTGCACTGCACCAGACTTGCGCCGGCCTGTGGCACATTTCTGAATATCTCACCCATGATATAAATAATTATTTTAATGATATATACATCTGTACTAGTTGTACCTTTAGTTTTAAACTGTTTTACTTTGATTTACCAGATTCCCAATAATTCAAGATCTTCTCATGCATTCAGTTTCATATTCTTCATTCACTTCTTTTGATATTCTGCATTTACATGTTGGCAGAGCACAAGGTATTAGATCTAGTTTATGGTTATAACTAGCTTGCCATTGGTTATAGCTGGCAAAATCCAATGATGCAACTACTGTAAGTGATCTTCACATTTAACAGTTTTAGAGGCAGTCACAAATTTGTTTCTGGTAGATAATATAAATGTTCTCCAATTGCTTCATAAATCCACATCAGAAAGCCAGCAATATAAACCAGCCTTGTCTCAGTAAGTTTTGCCACAGCTCTCCTCTTCTAGCACTATGTTGGGCATTGTGTTATATGTGTATAGGAGAAGACATGAATTATTACTGATAGAAATATAACATGTACTCAAAGACAGATTAGGTAATGCCAGTTCATAATTTATAAGTAAAACATTTGTAACCTCCCTCCACCATCCCCCCTTTTTTCTCTGTCAACAGGGCTGCTTCTCTCACATCTAGGCACCACCAAAAGGGTTGGGGGGTAGTTACTACAAATTATCTTTTACAGAACTCTCTGTGTGCTCATTACTTCTACTTCTGAGCCTGCCATCCTTCAGACAGGCAAACCAAATGTGGCGACTATCTTGCTCTCACCTGGGGGGACCATTTAGCATGGCCAACAACCTGGGTCCCTGGGAGAAAACGTTTGCTCAGCATTGTGCTAGGTTTGTACTTCTGGTCAGGGGCACCCAAGTAAATCCAGATGCTGGAAGCAATAACTGAAATGTCCAAACCAGGATGGGATTCTAGAGTGTGGCTTTTATTCACATAACACAGAGAAAAACAAAGCAAAGATGGGCACCCACAGCACTACACTCCCTGGTAATGCAGATTACAGAGGTACAGAGCACACTTCTTCAATATGGACCCTCAGGTTCTAAATGGATCTGGAAACACATTGCCCAAACTGGTACACTTCTCTTCTCTTCTATTCCTTGATATGGTACCCTGGCCAGTACTAGGACACCTTTCCATATGGCATGGAGGTTGATGGTGGCTCCCTAAACCACCTATGAGCACTTTCTAGCTCTCAGGGAAAATCCAAAATCCAATGTCTGGGTGCTTTCTTCAGACACTGGCCAAGTGCCTGAGAGAAAACCATAGGTGCCCAAACTGAACCCAGAGAGGTAAACCTGGTTACTCCAGATGGGGTGTCTCTCACCTCTTGCTCCCAAATCTATAGTCAGCCATTCATTTGGTTACAACACCTTTCTTCGAACTACAGTTTGTAGATGCTCTCTAGAAATGTTTGGCACATTTAACATTCTACAGTTCACTCTGGAGGTGTCCTGACTTTAAAAGTTCTGTAAGTGGCTATGTCTTTACCCTAGATCCCCACTGTTGCAGATGCTTCTAAGCCATACACAAACTAAAAGTTCTGTACTTGGCAAGTCTTCCTTTGACCCCACAGTAGGCAGACACTTTTACTTCAAACTCTTTCTCGGTGAACATAGTCTCTGAATCAGAGAACTCACCACGGTATGCAGGTGCCCCAGGGCTTCTCTCCCACAAAATGTCTCAGGTACTCAAAAACAAGACCACTCTCAGGCAGCTTCTCCCCCTCCAGGCCAGACCAGGGAATTGACCATGAATTCCTGGAATTCTCCCCATCCCTCCGGGGATAGGGCACTGGAACAACTCTAGGAACGGTCTCTACCACTTTACTCTGGTCTCTTCTGTGTTCCTCTCTAGGGTGAGAACACACAACCCCTTATTCTTTCAGGTAGCTCTATATCAGAGCTTGGCTCAGAGCAGCTGCACATTGCAGCACTCCTCTCTCTCTCTTGACCTTCACTTCAAACTGCCTCCTCCAGACTGACTTGAATCCCCCAATGTTCTACAGCTAACCCCTGCAGCTAGCATTCCATTGTGGCTTATGCTGCTGTGAGAATTCTATTTTTTTTGCCAATAACATTGTTTTATTATAAAAAAAAAGACATCAACTTACAAAGTGCACACATGTAAGGTCATTTACACCAAGTGCAGTTAGAGTTTGTGCACAATAACAAAAATACAATTACAAGAATAATAATAAAAAAAATATTTACCCCGACCCTACCCACCCCCACACGCCCCCCACCCCAAGAAGCTATCCGTGAAAGGTAGATATTACAGATGTTAAGTGAGGGAAGTCAGAACCATTGCCATGAACCAAATCAGAGCCTTAATAAAGGGAGGAGAGAATAATAATAAATGACTGGAGAAGAGGGGAGGCAGAGGTTAAAAAAAGGAAGAAGATTTACAGCATAAAGACCTCCTAAGGAAAAAAGGAAAAACAAGAAAAGGACAGAAGTAAGCAAGATATGGGGGTACAAAAGAAAAAAAGTAAGGTAGAGAGACCTAATAAGGCCAAGATACACAACATACCCCATTCTAAAGACCAAATTTATCACTTAAACACAGGTTAAATTTCTTCCAGTAGATGTCAAATTTCTGCTGAGTATTAGCCAATGCATACACAATTCTTTCAGCATATAAAACAGTCAAAAATTCCTCCCACCATTCCTTAAAAGAGGAGTCCATTCTCTCGCCAATGACGAGAATCACCAACTTGGTGACCGATGCCACAAGTGCTATCCGACTCTTAAGATGCTGTTTGGGATAGATTTGTACATTCAAGATGCATATCTCTGGAGAAAAGAATGCTGTGAAATCATAGAAGGGTTTCAGCCCCCTTGACCACCTCCCACAATTCAGTACTTTTAGGGCAGGACCATAGCTTATGAAAGAGTAGAAGCAATCTAACCATCACAATTCTCACAGGCTGGGAGCAATTGTTATTCCAACAGTGTAATTTACGGAGACCAATACATATTATGCAACAATTTGAACTGAATCTCTCTTAGCCTGTCTTGCTTAGTGCATGCATAAATGTCAGCCCAGACTTTCTCCCAGGTTTCTTCAGGCCAATCTAGGGACTTGTTAACTTTCCAGTAATAAGGAATGGGAGATAGATTCAAATCAAGCTTCTTAACAATGTATTGGTAACTCTTGGATACCAATCTTCCAGATGAACAAGCATCTGACAGTTGCGCCCATAGATCCCCCCTAGGTCCGATCTTTGGCATTCCTCAATGAAGAGGAAATAGAACTCCTGATTTGGGCCAAATATAGCATATACTGGGGTTTAACTCAAACTTTAAAGCTAATGATGAGAGTGATAGCAAAGAGTTACCTTCATAGAGATCCAAAATCCGAATCTTAGTGGAATGATAAAAATAGATTTCTAATGGGTTAGTTACCTACTAAGAAATTTGGATTCTTCAATAAGGGTTGTGAAAATCGAATCTAGGGTTAACTTTCAGCCCAACATATAACTGATGAATAGCCTAATATCCCACCCAAAGGGTGTTCCTGAACTTTTAGGTACTTTGGTCCAGGTAGTGTATAAAAAGATTCTAGATCTATCTTTAAGTCCTTCGCTACTGCCTGGTCAAATACTAGGCCAGTAGTAGGAGACTCAATTTTCCCGTCCATAAAACAGCCCTGGCGCATGTATAGCCAGCAATATCTAAAAAGTCAGGTAGCTGCAGGCCTCCCAATCTGTCTAGAGTTTGGCAGGCTCTGATGGGTGGTTTATTTTTCCATATAAACTCCGAGCAGAGCCTGCTTAAATTATCAAAGAAGGATTTAGGGAGGTATATGTTCAGATTGAGAAGGGGGTATAAAATTCTCGGCAAGACCACCATTTTCACTATATTGATCCTAGCGGAAAAAGACAGGGGTAATTTCGACCATCTCTCCAGATCCTCTCTGATAGATTTAAGGACTGGTCTCAAGTTCATCTGGGCCAGCTCCTCCAAATTCCTAGAAATTTGGATACCCAAATAAACCAAAGACTTAGGTTGCCACTGAAGGCCTAAGGATAAGCACCATCCTTTTACAAGATTAGAGGAAAGAGGGAAACAAATTGTTTTAGAAAGGTTGAGCTTGAAGCCTGAAAAACTACTAAAATCTCCAATAAGGTTTAAAGCTCTAGGAAGTGATAAGGTTGTATCCCTAATATGCAGCAATATGTCGTCTGCAAAAGCCGACAATTTATGTTCTTGATCACCAATCTTGATACCGTGTATTTGTTTGTCGGCCTTAATTGCTCTAATTAGAGGTTCTAAATACAGGTTGAACAGGTAAGGTGACAGAGGGCACCCCTGGCGAGTTCCCCTCTGTAACGGAAAAGCAACGGAAATTAAATTATTGCACTGAATTCTAGCAGTTGGACATGAGTAAAGGATCTTAATTAGTTGTATAAATTGTTGGGGGATTCCGAATTTAACAAGAATATCAAACATGTAAGCCCACGCCACCCGATCGAAAGCTTTTTCTGCATCAACTGAGATAAGAGAAGCTTCAACACAAGGGGCCGCTGATGCCGAAATTAAATAAAACAGTTTCCTAAAATGGTCAGCCGAGGTGCGTCCCTCCACGAAGCCGGCTTGCTCCGGACTAATCAGTTCATGCCAAACACACTTTAGCCTAAAAGCTAGTATCTTACCAAATATTTTTACATCCAAATTCAGCAAAGAGATAGGTCTATAATTACTAACAGAGTCCGAAGGTTTGCCCGGCTTGGGCAATTAGATTATTCTGGCTTCGAAGAGTGAAGCATCCCTAACTCCACCCTCAGACCAAAAGGAAAAAAGTTGTTTTAACAATGGGGCAATTTCAGTTTTAAATGCCTTATAGAAAAATGGCGTGACTCCATCAGGGCCAGGCGCCTTATCAGACTTAAGTGATTCAATAGCCGACAATACCTCCTCACTGGTTATGGGAGAAATTAGCCTCGACCTAGAGCCCTGTGATAAATTAGGCAGTGGCAAATCCTTCATGAACCCATACATTTTGGAAAGTTCATGTACAGAAGGTGGGTGGCTCGAGTATAGGTCCCTATAAAATGACACAAAGGATTGTAAAATATCTTTAGAATCAGTAATCAGAGTATTAGAGTCAGGGGATTTTAAGGCTGGCACCCACCTAGATTCAGATTTTTGTTTTAACTGCCAGGCCAATAATTTCCCAGCTTTACTACCCTGTCCGATATATAGGGCTCTAGATTTAACTGAAGAGTTAACCACTCTCTCTCTCAGTGTTGCGGCATACCATGTTCTCAGAGTGGATAGCTCCAGATCTTGGTCGGTTGACCTCAAATATTCGGGGATATCCTCTAGTTCTTTAATCTTGTTCAAACAAGTAGACATCTTCTGGTTATGTTTCACTTTCTTCACCGTAGCTATTCTAATTAATTCCCCTCTCCACACCGTTTTAAGAGCAGCCCAAGATTTATCTGTATCAGAAATAGTACCCCAATTGAATTTAATAGAGTCTTGCAAAAAGGTACGAAACCTGCTTAAAGTGTAAACATCTTTAAGTATATTGTTGTTTAGGGCCCATGTATAAGATCTTTTGGGAGAAAAGACGGGGACCAAACAAATTTAACTGGAGAGTGGTCAGAAATCACCCTAGGAGGAGCTCAGTCTCCTGCTACCTCAGAAATAACATTTCGCTCACCAAGAAATAGTCTAGCCTAGAAAAGGAATTGTGTACCGGTGAGAAAAAAGTATAGTCCCGGGCAGAAGGATTAAACAATCTCCAAGGGTCAATCAATCCTAAAAAGGATATACACTCAGCCAGAGCCTGTTGGGCTGGGGAGGGATATGACTTCCTGCTGACCGATCTAATTTGTCAGATTGGACTAAGTTCCAATCTCCACCTAGTATAATTGGCGCATCCCTAAAGGGGGATAGGACCGTTGCCAGATGGGCAAAAAAGGAGGGGGTCTCAGCATTGGGGCCATAAATAGATCCCAACACAAGAGGCTTCCCCCCAAGTTTGCCTGAAACAATAATATATCTGCCATTCGGTCATCAAATATGTCTGAATGTGAAGGGGAACGCCTGGCTACCAAAATTGCTACCCCTGCTGGAAGAAGAGTACCAGACCCAAACACTTGCCAACCCATTTCTTCCTAAAGTGTGAGAGATGGTCAGACAAAACATGAGTTTCCTGTCAATACAAATGCCGGCTGATAACGCTCCAAGTGATTCAAAATTACATATTTCTTACAATTATCCTTCCCCTTTAATATTCCATGAAAAATTCAGGTTAGAAACCATTTGCCCTATTTTGCCCCTGAAGTATATACGGATAGCTGCCCTCCCCCACATATAACCAAAATAGACCAACCCTACCCACCCCAAACACCCTCCCCAAAAGTATTCTCCCCAAGTAAACTGCCAAACCAAACCCCCAGGCCCGAAGCCCACTCCTCTTGCACTGGTTCAAGGTGAGCCATAGAGGTGGGGCCTCCCTAACCTCCCTATACATCTCAGAACTACAAGAATAAACATACAAATCCGCCAAATATAAAAACACTATTGTCATATCCAGATATAGCCCCCCCCACAAGTAAAATAGTGTTCATCATAATCAAATACCACAAATTTTAATAGTAGCAGGAGGCCTTGTAACCTCCCAGTACGTAAAATAAAAAAACTAGCTGTTAACGGAGGACTCCTCCTAGCAATCCCTCCAAAAGGAAGCACTTAAAAAAAGAAAAAAGCTGAGCCAATCCCCTATGAGAGAGAGACTCATGCCTATCTGAGGCTTCTCCCACCCACTCAAAAATCTCGATTCAAATAGCAGTTGAGACTTTACCCAACCGTGGGGTGGTATCATATAGAAAAAAACATAAGTATGTATGCACGTATAAACAGCACATAGGAGGGAAAAAAAAGGACAGCACCCCCAAGGAATAGAAAACCATATACATGGCAAATCCTCCTGCCCCGCTACACCCCATATCACCATTATAATGGGGGCTTGCCACCATGGCCCTCTTACCGCCTAGGCAAACTTATTACTATAACCAATTCTAACAACATTAGCATCAAAAATGCAAAAGGTAAGGCTATCTTTAACATAAAAGATCGGTTGACAACCCCCTCTACTAAACATAGAGAGGGCTAACAAACCTTCTCTTAGATCAGAAGAACTCCTATAACTACCGGTTATGTAAACCACACAAAAGGAGCTATTAAATATTACCAGATATTAAGTATGGCAACAAAAATCTTGTGGCATAGCCACATAATTACGATTGTAGTCCAAAAAAAAAAAAAAAAAGCAGGCTAGTGAAGCAGGCCAAAGATAAAATCGTGTAGAGTAATTTAGTCTCTAGAAATCCGTACAGTCCATCTCATTACTCAGCCTTTAGGAAACAGGTCTGGCATCAAAGCATGAAGGGAAATTAAAGCGTCGTCCGCCGAATCGTATCGTTTTACTCCTTCTTTTGTAGTGACCTCAAGCTTAGCTGGATACAAAATGTGATGGCAGATCCCCGCGGCCCATAATTTCGATGTGACAGGTCGAAATGCAGCTCTACTTTGTCTCATTTTCCATGTCAGGTCAGGGACAAGGCACAGCTTTTTACCTTCCCAGTGAAAAAAAGATAGTTTCTTTGTTTCCTTCAAAATATGCTCCCTGTCCAAAAAGTTGAGGAGTTTAAAAATAATGGGACGTGGAGGCTCTGTTGGTGTTGGCTTAGCTCTTAAGGCGCGATGCCCCCTCTCAATAACATACTCCGGCCCATTAGGTGAGGGGCCCACAGATTTTTTAAGCAATTTTTGTAAGAACATCAACATGTTAGAGCCCTCTTCCCCCTCAGGTAATCCCAAAAGAACAAGGTTATTTCGGCTGCTCCTTCCCTCTAGATCGCCTAGCTGCTCCTCTAATTTCATAACCATCTTTTGCAATCAGAGATAGTAGGCCTCGACTTCTCAAATGCTCGCTCGATTGATGAAATGCGAGCCTCTGTGTCCGTAACACGCCGAGCCAATTGGGTCAGAGCCGGTTTTATATCAGCCATTTCCTCTACCAGTTTAAATAGTGCCTCTTTAATGATTGAGAGATCGTTGTAAATCTTATCGGGTTTGACTTCCTCCGTTTCATGCTCCGGTGAAGAACTGCGGCGTGGCCGCTTCGCCTCTAGTTCCTGTTCGCCCGTCTGCATCGCGATCGCCAAATAACTCCAAAACAGCCCCGGGGTTCAGCAGCCTTAGCGGTCAGGATAGAACAGGGTAAGTGGGTTAAAGATGGAGAAAACCGGTGAATTTGCTGGATGAGATCGGGAGCCCCAGACAGCAGCTGCTACTCCTCCATTGGCGTCACGTGACCCCTGCTGTGAGAATTCTATGGTGACATCATCACTCCAGCTCAGCAGAAACTAAAAACAGAGTGAAACAGTGTGAAACCAATTTAACTGGCATGTCACAAACTGCCTTTCCCTGCCTGCCACTGATTCTAAGTGGAATTCTAGTAACCCCTGGGAACAAGGGGGTTACACATTAGTAGCAAATACATTTGGAAACAGAAAATACATTTACATAGGACCACAGGACAATAACTATGAAAATATGAAGAATTCCTAGCAAGTAGACTATAAAAAACATAACATGGTGAACATTTCTAAAAATAACTTACCAGGAATTTATTATAAAAGGCTTTCTGTTGAAAATATTTAATGGAAAACAACTTATCATACTAGAGAAAGTTAAATGTATGTCTAATATCTTACTTCAATAAAATTTGATACTTACTAGCATATTTAGTGTACATAGAAAATTGTGGAGAAAATCACATAACCCAAGGAAAATCTTAGTCAAAAATTTTATTAAGCACACTCAGTCGCCAAGGAGTTGAAATATTAACCATTATACAACAACATGAGATTGCACAGAAAGAAGCACTTCATCAGTTTCAGTGACAGACTAGAAATGAAAAAGTGTTCCCATGGATGACCATAAGCGGTATCAAAAAGTACAAGAAACATTCCTAGTAGGAATGTTAAAGTAATACACAAACACAGAAGTTTCCTGCTTGCATTTTCCACAGCTTTGGCTAAGTGGTCTTTGCAGACAATAAAAGAAGGTGGAGAGCAGGTGGAATGTGGGTGAAGATTGATGATTTCAGGGCTGTTATATGTTGAGGATGGCCTATCTTCCAACAACCCCTTTCTCAGTCTGATAATATGATTTCTATGCCTTTGGCAAGCAAACATAAAACAAGTTTATTTTCAGTTCACCCATCACTGGAATAAGTCAATGTTTTAACCTATGGCTTCATATTTCTTCTACTTGGGAATGGATTATTTTCAGATCAGAAGACTTGTTGGTTGGAAATACAACACTACAGAAGTACAATTATCACATGTATGGACCCTGACCCTGAGGGTGGTCCAATATACAGTGCCCCCTGAATTATTTACACCTCAGTTATCTGCCACACTTACTATCTGCCAGTATTTAGCCTATACCAAGTATATTTTATGTTAATTCCCTTGCTTATCCACTATCTTCAGTACCTGCCATCTGTCATTGTCAAATATGGCATATTATACTTTAATGCTAATCACCCTACGTTATCTGCCAGACTGGGTGTGAATAGCTCAATAGTTGACTGGTCCATAAGCACACAGATTGTGCTATCAGCAAACCTCATGTTCCTGCAGAGCCTGAAACAGTGGGTTGAAACCTAGGTGCAAAGTCCCCATTAACATAAATTGAGCACTGATATGCCTTTTTGTAAGTGGTTGATTAGGTTTTCCTTGAACACATGCTTTAATTCTGACTTGATGTTAAATTGAATATCTGAGAATATGGGATGGCTCTACTTATTATAAACTTGAAGGAAGTTATGATAGAGCTTGTCAGTGATCTCTCACTTGACAATCCACCACCTAGATGTTCATATATGCGCACACTACAATAAAAACTACCACAATTACAAGAAATAAACTCATTTGACCTTAAAATAAAGAAAATCACTATCACCAAAGAACAATTAGGGTGCATGCATCATAGCCTATCATATGGTGTAGTTAAACTATATCATTTATATTTTTCATTTTTAATATTTGGTTTTAAAAATATATCTGCAGTGCAAATTAAGAACAGCAAACATTTTAACAAAAAAAAGTGTGTTCTTTTTCTAGACCTCAATTATCCACCACTCTCAATTACATAGAAACATAGACTTTGACAGCAGATAAGGACCGCTTGGTCCACCCAGTCTGCCAATTTCCCTACCTAATGGATAAGCTGTAGATCCTAATTAACCAACAGCCTACTTCTTCCTACCCCCTACCAGAATTGTTTTATGTCTGTTCCATGCATTCTTGAATTCTCCCACTGTTTTTGATCCCATGACCTCCTCAGGAAGGCCATTCCATGCGCCCACCACCCTCTGCATGAAAAATACTTTCTCACATTGCCCCTGAGCCATCCCCCCCTCTATCTTCAAATTGTGCCCCATTTTTCTTGCACATCTCTTTTTCTGAAAGATGCTACCCTCTTGGACTTTGTTGATTCCCTTGAGGTACTTGAAAGTTTCTATGATGTCCCCACTTTCCATCCTTTCCTTGAGGAAATACATATTAAGCTCCTTTAATCTGTCTTCATATGGCTTCTGGTGCATACTCTGCACCATTTTTGTTGCCCTCCTCTGGACTGCCTGCATCCTGTCTATGTTCTTGCAGACAGAACTGCACACAGTACTCCAGATGGGGTCTCACTAACTGTCTGTACAGAGGGATAACAACTTCCTGTTTTCTACTGGTGATGCCTCTCCCTATGCATCTCAGTAACACCCAGCCCTCTCCTTTCTGCCTTCTCACATTGTTTGCTTACTTTTAGGTAATCTGATATGACTACCACCAGATCTCTTTCCATTTTTATTGTTGTTAGTACCCCCCCATTGTATACAGTATACTCTTCCCCCAGGTTTTTGTTTTCCAGGTGCATTAATTTGCACTTCTTTGCATTGAATCTAAGCTGCCATACTTTTGACCATTCCTCCAACCTTGCCAAGTCACATCTCATCCTTTCCACTCCCGTGTGTATCGACCCTGTTACAGATCTTTGTGTCATCTGCAAAGAAGCATACTTTTCCTTCCAGTCCCTCTGCAATGTCAATTATAAAGACATTAAAAAGGACTGGTCCCTGTACTGAACCCTGCGGTACCCTGCTAGTAACCCCCTTTCTTTGGGGTGGACTCCGTTTACTATTACCCTCTGTGTCCTGTTGTCCAACCAGTTTTATACCTAGGCTACCATCCTGGGACCCACTTCCAGGCTGGCTAACCTGTTAATTAATCTTTTGTGTGGGACTGTGTCAAATGCCTTGCTAAAGTCTAGCTAGGCCATGTCCACAGCCCTGCCCTAGTCTGCTACTTTGGTCACACAGTCAAAGAAATCAAATAGATTCTTTTTACATGACCTTCCTGCTGTGAATCCATGCTGCCTTTGGTCCCGTGCCCTGCTGGCCTCTAGGTACTCAACAATTCTTTCTCTCAGAAGTGAATTGGAATGATGACAGCTCAGAAATTGAAGGATCTATGCAATGTTAATGGTCTGTTACTAATGGTGACTGCTATAACCAGACTTAACAGAAAAAACCCTGAGCGCAGCACCCTCCTGGATCTTATGCTAGTAAAC
The DNA here is from genome assembly GCA_016271365.2 of Neoceratodus forsteri. Lineage (NCBI taxonomy): Eukaryota > Metazoa > Chordata > Ceratodontiformes > Ceratodontidae > Neoceratodus > Neoceratodus forsteri. The sequence continues at coordinate 521,531,975 of CM028137.1, forward strand.
AAACCTCACACTATCTTGTATACTTGAGTATTCTTCAACGATATAGCTACCATTGCGCTTACTTCCTGCATCAGACATCCTTCCCAAATAAAACGGCTCCAAATTCAAACTGAAAAGATGTCTGAAAAGTTCTGCCAGTACACTTTCCTGAAAGATCTAAGCAACATTCGCTGGCAGGATTTCTACCTAGCCCTACCTTTAATCGAGGCATTTAACATCTTTCAGCTTACTGGGGCTAATAGAAAACACGCCCACTAAGACTGACCAAATCAAAATATAACTCCAGGCTGGTTCTCTCCCATCCTGAAGAAAGCACTAAGGGATAGGGACTACTGGTGGAAAAAAGTGAGGAAATCCCACCAGAAGGCTGATTTTTTAGCATTCCATACCACTAGGAATGCTTGTACCAAGCTAATTAGGTCAGAAAAAGCTAGGTACTTCCAAAAAGAACTAGAAGACAATAAAAACAACTCTGCCAAATTTTGGAACATCCTCAAAGAAGTCGAAGGTTAGTCCACTGCAACAGCCCTTCCAAACAAAATTGTGTCTGTTGGTACCACCTATACGAACAAAGCTGATATACTAGAAAAGCTTAATGATCACTTTGCCACTGCAGGGCTTGCCTTTGACACCTCACCTATCAGCAAACTTAGCACGGCAAGAGACTACACTGTTGGCTTTACTGATAATCACTACCAAAACCAACCGCATCCCACTGCCTTCAGCTTCCTCACAATTACATTCAAGCAAGTGTAGGACCTCCTCCTTTCTCTGGATACAAAAAAGAGTGTGCGTGCAGATAATATTGAGCCTTACTTCCTAAAACTTGGCCATACCTAACTGACTGTCCCCATTACACACTTATTCAACACCTCTCTGATTCAAGGTGAGCTACCTGTCTTGTGGAAAACTGCCCACATCCTACCATTATTCAAGACTGGGGATCCGAGTGATCTGAACAATTACCGGCCTATTTCTATACTATCTGTCCTCTCTAAATTACTTGAAAAAATTGTCAACATCCAACTTAGAGAACATTTGGATTCACAAAAGTTGCTAAACCTGGCTCAGTCCGGCTTCAGAGCCAAACACAGTACAGTATCGGCTCTTGCCAAAGTACCTACAGACTGGCAAATGGCCTTGAACTCTAAGAAGCATGTATTTGCCCTCTTCCTTGATCTAAGTAAGGCCTTCGATACTGTGGATCATACCATCATGCTTACTGCACTGAGTAACATCGGACTTGATAGTTCTGCCATTAAATGGTTCACCAGCTACCTAACCAATAGGCTACAACAAGTCAAAGCCATGGGAGATCTATCCCCACAAAAATATCCTTGTTATGAGGAGTCCCACAAGGCTCCATCCTGGGCCCTATCCTTTTTGCAATATACATCAATAATCTGGTCTCACAGCTGGCCACAACAAATGTGCACTTATTCGCAGATGATACTGTACTCTACCACAAATTCATCCTTGGGATCTGGCCCATGAGTACTTACAGAAAGACTTCGTCACCCTCCAGTACAACCTTCTCACTCATAAGCTCCTCCTCAACGCCAAAAAGACTAAAGCAATGATTCTCTCACCAAAGTCTACTTCCGGATGTCCACATATCACACAGAGCTGAACACTCTTAGATGAACCCCTTGAAGTAGTTGATACCTTTAAATACCTAGGGTTCTGGCTGGATAACAAGCTCAACTTTCTGTGTCACTTAAATGAAACCTCGAAAAAAAACTAAGACAGCAATTAGGTTTATTCTATCGTATTAAACACCTACTCTAGTTAGAAGCCAGAATGAGACTAGTACAAACTACATTCCTACCTATACTGGACTACGCTGACTTCCTATACAGTCATTGCCCATCAACGATGCTAAACAAACTGGATACTCTTTACCACCGGGCTTTAAGATTTATCTTAAATCTACCCCGTAGTACACATCACTGTCGTCTATACCAGGTTTTGGGATGGATCTCACTCTCAACTAGAAGAAAAAGGAATGCTCTTCTCTGGTTTTTTAGAGCATTATCTGATAACCTCCCTGCATACATCTCGAACATCTTCAAATGGGCTAAAGGTTCCTATAGCCTGAGACGGTTCTCCTTAATCTGCTTCCAGATTCCTAGAGTGAAAACTACCTTTGGCTCAGCAGCAATCAACTTCTCACTTCCATCACTCTGGAACACTATGCAAGACTCATTAAAATTATCCTCACTTCCAAGCATTTTCACATTCAAAGCTCTATTAACGGATTATCTGAAGGAATCATGCAACTGTTTCAGATGCCGATGACCCTAAGCCCGGGTGCCACTCTCAAATCCTATGCCTAAGTATCTCATCCACCCCACATTCCTAACAACAGAAACCTAGGACTTACAAGCCTAGTTCCCTTGAGCCAAGATGACCCTGCCTATTCTCTACCTTTTACCTATTCTGGCCTCCTTTTTGGCTGCCTACTCTTTCACCCCAATTTCTACCCTATTCCTTAATACCTCCTTATTTTTTATCATTTAGGTCTGAGCTCTTGCATAGTGGAGACTATATGGGATTGTTGTCTCTTCTCATTTCAGTAAAGCTTATCATTATGTACCTTTGCATGTTAATTATGTTGACCGGTATGTATAGGCCCATATTGACCGGCACCTTCACAATGTTTTTTCTTTTTTTTTTGCACTTTTGTCCACTGTAATTGTAATCTTATGAAGTGTACTGTATTGTATTGATGCCCAGGACCACCTTGAAAATGAGCTAGCTCAATGGTATTTATACCTGGTTAAATAAAGTGATTGATTGATTGATTGATTCCATCATTCTCCCTACTAATGAGGTCAGATTAACAGGTCTGTAGTTCCCTGCCACTGCTTTGCTCCCACTTTTGTGAAGGGGAATCACATTCGCCATCCTCCGGTACCACACCATCCTCCCAAGTTTTGTTGAAAAGGGTAGTCAGTGGTGTCACTAGTTCTCCCCTTAGTTCTTTTAGAATTCTGGGGTGAATCCCATCAGGTCCCATTGCTCTGTCCACCTTCAGTTTTAGGAGTTCTTTCAGAACCCTTTCTTCTGTGAATGGACTGATATTGACCCCCCTATCCAGAGGGTTTCTATTGATCGGATTAGGTACCTTCCCCTCCTCTTCTTTTGTAAATACTGAGTGGAAGTATTTGTTCAGTATTCCTGTTTTTCACTGTCACCCTCTGTCCCCCCCACCACATTAAGCCTCACTATCCCTCCTTTGGTCTTTCTTCGCCTCCCTAATGTATGTATAAAAGGTTTTATCCCTGTTCTTACCTGAGTTGACTATCTTTTCCTTGGGGTCTTTGCTATTCTGACTCTCTTCCCCACTTCCTTCTGATTTAACTGGTACAGTTTTGTGTCCTGCTCCGTCTGTGTTTCCTTATACTTCCTGAATGCTATCTTTTTCTCCCTAACTTTCCCCGCCACCTCTTTTGAGAACTATAGTGTTTTTTGCCTTCATTTTGATTTGTTTATTTGCTTTACACAAAGGCTTGTTGCCTCTGTGATAGCAGTTTTAATGTTTCCCCATTGTTCCTCCACTCTTCCTTCTTGCCCATTTGTTAGTGCTTTTCTGAGGCGCTCTCCCATTTTGCCAAAGTCAGGCCTCCTAAAGTTCAGTGCCCTTACCTTTGTATGACTTGACTCTATGGCTGTTTATCATGAACCACACTGTTTGGTGGTCACCTGTTCCCAGATGGCTACCCAGTTCTAAATCTGAGATACTCTCTCTGTTCCTGTTTGAGAGTACCAGGTCTAAGATTGCTCCCTCCCGAGTGGGTTCCAATACTAGCTGTCTGAGGCATGCCCCCTGTAGGGCATCGAGAATGATCCTGCTTTTGGATGTGTCTGCAGCAAAGGTGCTCCAGTTAACATCTGGCATAGTCAGGTTCCCCCATCAACAATATCTCCCTTTTTCTGCCATCCTAAGGGTGCCTTCTATCATTTCCTTGTACATTTGCTCCCCCTGAGTCGGGGGGTCTGTATACAACCCCCATGCAGATTGTGGTGCCATTTCCTGTCTCCAGAGTGATCCACATTACCTACTCTCTTCCCCGTTTACCCTTTAGTTCTGTTGCTTTGATCCCTTCCCTTACGTAGAGAGCTACTCCTTCTCTTCTATCCTCCCTGTCCCTCCTGTAGATTGTCTGTCAATGTTTGCAACAAATTGGGCAGAGAACTGAGGGAGCACTAGTAGAGACCAGACTTATAGTTAATTTAATGGAGGCAGATTTCATTTTGTCTAAACAATAAAGTTTTTATCACTGAGTCACACAGCAATAAAAACTTTTTCTGCTCCAAGGAGCGATGAGAGTTGGCAGATGATGTAGTCAGATGTCTAAAAGAGAACGTGGCCTCTCACATAAACATGGAAAGAAGTGTTTGTTCCTAAATGAAACAGCCACTAAAATCTTCTAACCATTTACAAGAGTAATTTTATCATAGTTTATAATGCTTGACATTATATTTTTAAAGCTGTATTTTTTTGAACTGTTGAGACATAAAAACTTAAAGGGGAAAACTCTGCACAAATAGCCTCACACCCAAATGTGGGGCTTGTCCTAATTTGCATTTTGTGTCAAAAATATATATTTTTTTAACTTAATGTTTACTGCAGTGCAGTAAATTGTATTAGGTTTATCTTGCTGACTTCTAAGATGACATTTTCTATCACTACAAATCCCAGAATCCCTCAAAGCTGACAACAGAAGAGGGCTACAACAGTATAATAGAGGGGGATGAGTTAGTGGACTGCCAGCTGTTTTTTTTTTTTTGTGGATTAAGGAATCCAAGATAGGGAGGACATCAGGGAAATAAAATGTTTTGGAAGCCATTATCAGTGGGTGGGGGTGGCCTACTAGAAACCAGGAGGGTCAGAGGAAGGGATTGAAGGTTTTTATTTATTTACTGGGACCCCTGATCATTGGGGGGTGGATTAATGAATTAAACTGTGGTTAAAAAAAGCCTCAGAACTGACCACTGGCAGTGATCCTTTCTGCAGATTTTTTCCCCACAGATTAATAAATTAACCCACAGTTTGTATATTTATTTTATGGTTTTAAGGTGGAATTTCTGAAGAAGTTCTAAAAATTACATCTGAACTTTTGCAGAAGTGAAATTTGCACTTTCACTGAAATTCTGCCGACGGAAATATTTTTCGCACACCCCTAGTTAGCTACCAATTATTTGATTTCACCTTTAGACTATGGCATAGTCTGCTACTCATGTGCCGGCTCCAGAGTGCTGTCCAGAATAAGAGTCCAGTACAATTCCATTTACACATTCATTACAGGTTTACCTTTTCAGACTCAACCACTGCATTTTGTAGAAAATGGCAAGTCTCCTTTCATTTGAGGATAGTATGAAACTCAAAGTTTCTATTTTCTTTCAGAATGTAAAACTGGATAATAGAAACTGATGGCAGATAAGGGCCACTTGACCCATCCAGCCTGCCCTTTTCTGTTGTGATTGCTTTCACTGCAGACCCTTCTAGGTCTACAGAACTTTCTCTTACACCCCTTCCCTATCACTTATGATTCCCTTGTGCCTGCCCCAGGCTTTTTTGAATTGCATCATAGTTTTCACCCCTACTGCCTCCACTGGAAGACTGTTCCAGGCATCCACCACCCTTTCTGTGAAGAAGCATTTCCTCACATCTTTCCTGAACCTACCCCACTCCAACTTCATATCGTGACCCCTTGTTCTGGAGCACCCTTCCCTCCAAAAAATGCCTCCCACCTTCACTTTATTCACCCCATGAAGTATTTAATTGCCCCCTTCTGTTGCCACTCTTTTCCCTACAAACTGTACTGTCAGGAACACAAGGTCACATGATGAATTTCAGTTTCAAGTTCCATTTAAAAAGGCTACTTGCAGTCAACAGGCACTTGGCTATACTGGTCTTAGTCTGCACAACAGTTTATCTTAATCTGTCAAAGGCTGTCTGGCTATTAATGTTTTTAAATCATCTTTGTGTTATTTGTTAATCAATCAAGCCCAATATACCTGTTATTATTTTTTATGTTTTATATGTACAGCTAGTCACATTTGAAACAAGACAATTTCCTCAACATCAAAGCAATCATTAATATCCAGTACGCTCCTCCCCAAGCTGCTTAAAAGGGCCTTAAGTTTTTTTAAAGTTTATACTTTATTACCCATCTTGTCACTCCATCATTTTCAAAATAGTTTTCTTAGTTTTCAGATGCCAGCTGATATTTGAAATATGCCCATCCACTAATGGCAGGGTAAAACCCGGAAAAACTGCTCTAAACATTTTAAAATACAACTTGCTCATCTGGACTGGAGTATACACTGCCTCTCTTCATGACACTCCTCTTCAGCTTCCTTGGGCCCAGTTCTCTAACGGGTCTAGATTGACACAAGGGCTTGTGTGAAAAAGGTTTGATGCAAGGGGCAACTTGTGTCAAAAATTGTGCCAGTCACAAATTTCTAACGCAGCCTGCATCAAACCCTCACACAAGTCCCTTGTGCCAAATGCTGCAAGTTAGACCAGCTCCCCCCTGGTCTAACTTACACCATTTGGGGGACCCATTTCAGAGGCTCAAGCTGCCATAAAGTGTAGAAATTGTCGCAACTGCACCAAATGTACTAAAATTTGGCACAGTTGTGTCAAAGGAGTTTGGCGCAGTTGTGTCAAACATTGAGGCTGACACAAGGCTTGACACAAGCTCTGCATCAACCTTCGAAAATCAGGCCCTGCCTCTTGTTCACTTCTGGAATGAGAGCAGATACCTTGCAGGTTATGTCTGGTGTGTGGGGGGAACTTACTAATAGGGAGGGCCACACCTCTCCCAATTAATAATCACATCAGAAGGTTAGCAAGCTCTGCTCCTGCTCAGTCACCAAATGTAATCAAAGTTCTTATAAATGCCTGTAATTTTCAATGGTATGCTACTGGTTTGTAGCCTATATCAAAACAATCATTAGTATCCATACACTCCCCCCCACAAGCTTCTCAAAAGGGCCTGCAATCTTTTAAAGTTTATACTTTCCTACTCACATCTTGTCACTTCATAATTTTAAAAATAGATTTCTTAGTTTTCAAGTTAAGATTTTTCCATCTACCTTCACATGACTTTTCACTAAGTCCCCATACTGTTTTGGTGAATTTCCATTGAATATTTTCCAGTTCTGCTACATCACACTTTTTATATGGAGACTACACCCCCGCATGGAGTTGATTAATTAAATTTTGGGATGTAGGGGCAAAACCCCACCTGTCGGGGTGCATGGGGCATAGCCCCCTGCAAAAACAACATTTCTTGATGTTCCTTAACCATGGTAGCGGTCATCAGTGTGTGTTTGGACTGCTATAATTGGTGCTGTTGTTCCTGATGGCATTTTCATTGGGCACTGTTTTTGGTAGTGCTGTTGTTCTTGCGTGATTTTTGACCATGCTGTCCTTGTTTCACAGTGCTGACCAAGTGCCCTGAATCAGTAGTTCATGTAGGTTAAATGCTTTGGTGAGGTCCACAAACATCAAAGCTACATAATTACATGAGTCTAATGCTTAGTGAAAAGTGTTTGTGAACTTAATCAAGGAAGACTCTGTGTTGTGTTGCTGGGAAAACCACAATGAGCACTGGTCAACAGACTACTTTCAGGATAAAGTCAGAAGTTTGGACAAAAATTAATTCTTTTGGAAAATGTTGACAGGGGAGCAACAATGAAGATTGGGTAGTATTTGGAGATGAGATGTGCTGGACCAGATTTGGGTGTGGTAGTAATTGTGAACATCTTCCACACTTTAGTGTAGGCTCCAGTGCACAAAGGATAATTAAACATTTTATTTATTTATTCATTTAAGCGTTTTACCAGGAAGGCATACTGAGCACAGAACTGCTCTGTTACAGATGTGTCCTGGGGAAGGGGAAAACATAGGAAGACAGTTTTACACAGTATAGACAAGAAAATACATAGTGGGAGAAATACTAACATTTGAATCTGATTACAAGTCAGTAGTAGCTTGAGAGAGACAATTTGGTAACCACAGTACATACGGTATGAGATAAGACTTGAAATCAGGATAGACAAGGGAATACATTGTGGAAGATCACTAACATTTGGTTCTGAAACCACATTCATACAGGATTGAGTGTGTCAGTTGGTAACACAGTTATATACAGCAAATGTACAACAAAATTAGGTTTTGAGCCATATGAGGGACAGTATAAGGTGAGAGGACAATAGTTAGACACTGATGAATTACACATTTGCTAAGTGCCGACATTCCCAGAGAGTTGCCTAGTAGTTGGTAGATGCCTAGACACAAGCACAGGTAGGGACGAAATGATCTTGGAGCATGGAGTTTAGGTGGGAAAGGGAGGTGAAGCGACGAATGTTAGCTGGGAGAGAGTTCCATAGCGAGGGAATGCGGTAGCTGAACCCTGATTGCCCTGTGGAGGTAGACCAGTATGGGACAGCCAGGGACCTGGAGTCTGAGTTTCTGAGTGTGTATGCTTGTGCGCTAGGGTTTGTTAAGATGTCAGAGAGGTAGGAAGGGAGCAGCTGAGTCCAATACTTGGCCGTAATTTTTGCACAGTGGGTTAGCCTGCGATAGTCATGTGAGGTGAGGTTCATTGCTTGATAAAGGGCACAGTGGTGTGTGGAATAGGGGCTGTTCAGGGTGAAATGGCAAAAAGAGTGGAAGACAGGGTCCAGCCTAGCTAATGTGGTCTTTGGGCCGGCCCCGTAGACTACGTCCCCATAGTCAAGAACTGGGAGGATAATTTTTTTTGCAATGTTCTTCCTGGCTGGAAGGGGTATGTTGTCATGATTCCAGTAAAGTGCACCAAGCCTAGGGTGCAGCTTCTTAAGTAAGGAGTCAATATGTGTGGAAAAGTTGAGGTGCTGGTCAAGCCAGACACCGAGGTATCTGAAGGTGGTGCATGACTCCAGAGAGAACCCTTCCAGGGTGTGAAAAACTAATGGTGACGGGAGCCTAGAAATTTTCTGCCTCTTCCCAAAGGTTAAGGAGACTGTTTTGTTAGCATTTAGGAGGAGGTTATTTGAGCACAGCCAGTGCTGGACTGAGATGAAGTTGTGCTGAAGTCTGGATGCAACTTCAGAGGGTGAGGGGCCGGATGCATATAGCACTATGTCATCTGCGTACATGTGGATGGTGGAGTGTGTGCAGGCAGATGGCAGATCATTTAGAAAAAACAAGAACAGGAGGAGGCCTAGGACCAATCCTTGAGGCACTCCAGACGTAATTGGGAGGGGGTCCGACATGGACAATCTGATAAGGACAGCTTAGGATCTGCCAGTGAGGTAGGAGTGGAACCAAGATGTGGTCCAGTCAGATAGGCCAGCCTTGGCAAGTTTTGTCAGGAGAAGAGAGTGAGTCACCATATCAAAAGCCTTTGCCAGGTCGATAAGGATGACAGCAGTGATGTGGCCAGCATTCATCCCTGTGAGGATGGAGTCGGTAATCCTGAGAAGGGAGGTGGTAGTGGAGTGGGATTTCCTAAAGCCAGACTGGTAAGGGGAAAAAAGAAGAGGAGTCCAGATGGGTGGATAGGTGAGAGAGAACCAGGCATTCTTGTATCTTGGCAAGGGTCAGTAGGAGGGAGATGGGCCGGTAGTTGCTTGGGTTTGAGGCTTTACCACACTTTGGAAGTGGGATTACGGTGGCATGTTTCCACTCAGTGGGGACTTCTGCTAGGAAGAATGATAAGTTAAAAAGGGAGGCTAGGGGTTGAGCTATGGCTGGGGCCGACAGGTGGAGCACTTTGGAGTCCAACATCATGGGACATTTGCCTTTTTGAGATTAGGGGAGCCAGTGCCTCACTGGCTAGATTAACTGAGCTATAATCAAGCTCACCTGGACCATGCACAGGTTTTGGTTTTGAACAGCTAAGGTATTTAACCATCTGTTTTATGGTTAGGTATTTTAAAAAGAATCTGGCAGAGGTATGGCTAAGAGAATTTTTAGAGTGAATGCAGAGGAGGTGGAGGGCCAGGTGGAAACTTTCGGTATTTATCAAGGTCACTGAAGAAGTTGTGAATAGTGAGGTAATGGCCTTAGGGTTACATGGAACTCTGTTGTTACCTTTGATAGCCTAGGATTGGGCACCCTTAGACCTACCAATTAGGTGGTTACTCTTGTTCTACAATATTCTAACATCCCCTTGACTGGAAGTTGGGCCGAGTTTTATATGATTAATTTTAGCTTTTTACACTGCTGTTTTATAGTTACTGCATAGTAATTGGTATTCTTGCAAATGGATATGGTGCCTAGTTTTTCTCACTTGGGAACATTTCTTGCCTCTAAGTTTGAAAAGCTTAAGGAGCTCCCTAGACCCCCAATCCTGTTTGACTGCATGTATTCGGTGATGTTTCCAGGGATAGAGGTGATCACAGATGCCAATGAAATTTTAACAAAACTGTCATAGACAGTGTCAATATTCCTTATATTTTTAGGAAAGGCCAGTCACAGGAGTAGAACACAGCATTTAATGCCTTCAGGTTTAAGTTGCTGAGCTGTCTGCAATTGATGAAGTGTGGTTGGCCCTGTGGTAGTCTAGTCTGGTGGGCCGTTTGCAAAAACTGGAATATAGTCCTCAAATTATTCCTCTTTGCAGATGATCTACTTTTACATCTTTCAGACAGTAGACAATCCCTTCCATTAGCACTTGAGATTATAGAGCAAGTCAGTGTATTTTCAGGATAGAAGCTGAATAAGAGGAAAACCTCGGTGTATTCCCTCTCTGGTTTGATAAATAAGGCGCATATCACTAATATGTGCCTACTCTGGGAAAATATCATGATTACATTCTTGGGCATTAGAATTTCCAAAGAGCTAAGCAAACTTAAAGATTGTAACTTAGATCCTGTCTTAAAATCTGTACAAGAAGATCTGGGAAGATGGAAAAAAACTATCACTCACCTTTTGGGGTAGGGCCAACTAATTAAGATGGTTATACTTCCCAGAATATTTTACCCTTAATCTAATCTTAATATATACCTCCCCAAGTCCTTTTTCTCAGCACTACAAAGAATTTGCTCAGAATTTATCTGGAATGGGAAGGTCCCACATAGAACCTATTGGAAACAGACTCGTCCGAAGGCCATGGGGGGCTTAAGGCTTCCTGACTTTTCTTTTTCTTATCTAGCCATGCATGTGCATAGACTTTCACACAGGCTAGCGCCAGGAGCAGATTTCCCCAGGTACTACTAATTAGCTATAGCTAGATTATAAATATGTGGCCAGTTATAGATTCTCTCTACCCGCAATTTTATTCAACCCATGGTTGGCAGTCCCAACAGCACTGTGGGAATCACCTATTGGATGGAACATAAAAGCATCCCAAAAACTGTGTACACTAACTAGATGTAGTCCAAAGAAAGATACCACACAGCCCCTGCTAAATAATCCTAACCTAAAGATAGCAAGCAAGGTTATTTGCTCAAAAGATTGGCCTTTGCAAGAACTTCCAAGGCTAAAAGGTTTAATACAGGGAGGCTCTTTACTTTCTATTTCAGCTCTCCAACATAAGTTTAATTTGCTACATAAAACCAGTCTTCCTCTGGTCTCAAGTTCTGCCATTGTGTAAGCAACTTTCTGTAGACCCCCAGTCAGACAAGGTTGGCATCTTTCAGACTCCTCCAAGCCATAGCTGAAAAACCTAAACCAATTTCTAAACTCTGTCATGAGTTTATCAATCATCCATGGACTAGTATCTCCCCAGTAGCACATTACTGGAAATATACCTTAGACAAATCTCTCTCTGACACCATATGGATGCAGATTTGGACCTACAATTTTGACCTAATCAAACAAGATCGGCTACATAATATGCAATTCAATATCCTCCATAATCTATACTAGTCTCCCAGCAATTTATGTAGGATGGGTAGGATAGCCTCCTCGAAATGTCCAGATTGCGGAAATGAAAATGCTACATTATACCATAAACTCTGGACTTGTCCTAAAATACAAAACTTCTGGGAAACAATTTAAAAAAAGGTTGCAGACTATCTCAATATAACTGCTTTCTTTTCAGTGGAGACTTGAGTTTTGGGGCTGTACAATTCTATCCCAACTATTCTTCAGAAAAAGCAAGTTGCTATGATTTCCTTAACTACTAAATTGTTAATCCTAAGGCACTGGAAAGACGATTGGTCCCCTTCATATCATGAACAGTGAGTAGAGTTCCTTACTGCCTTAAATGCTGAGAGAAGTGTTGCTAAAATCTCCCATTCATGGGGTAAATTCTAGAGATGTTGTATTCCTTTCTTCTCAACTCTTAAAGATAAATTTGGCTACTAAAAATTGCCTTTTTACTCTTCCCCCTCTACTTTTTCTCTTTTGTTTCCCTTCCCTCCTTTTGGTTTCATAGCACAATCATAATATCCTCCTCTATTAAGTTGTATCTGAGCAAGAAGCCCCTGGGGGTGCCAGTGTATATTTCCCTTCTTGCCTAATGAAGATACTACTAGGCGTTGGCTGTGCTTGCTCGGGGGGTGGAGCTTGGATTTTGGGTGGGTGTGTGGGGTGATGGGTTGTCTGTTACATATCATTCTTTTCTTCTTGTTAGTTTGGCTGTGAACTGTGACTTGTAATGTACTGTACCTCTTTGTATCATAGGCCTTGTATGTATAAGTTTGTTATTTTTGGTGTAAAGTTAAAATAAACTTAATTACAAAAAAAAAAAATGGACTATAGTCTCTAACTGAGTCAGGGAGAACCCCCGATTTGCAGACATTTGAGTGGTTGGGCACTGATAGACAGTCTAAAATGGATTCATATCTTATTAACCCTGGTATTGTCACTGATGATTTGCTTTTGTCCAAGGTCCAAAAGAAGGTCTCTTCCCACATCGGCTTGGCTGGTAGAGCGATTCATATCAATGTCTCTGAGTAGAAGCCATTCTCTACTTTTCAGCAAATTTAGGCCAAAGTCATAGACTGCAGTCAGACTTTCTGCAGTGTGGCTTGGGGGATATAAATAGAGCTGACTGTAATAATGTTATCCTGGTCAAACAAGATGTTCAGTGAAAGAACATTGCAGGGGCCCATGGTCTGCTGCTCTCTTTTTTCATGGGGATAATGGCCTACCTATTCAGTATAACCAAATACAGTATTTGGTTGTTTATTTTTTAAAAGCTTCCTCAGACAAACACGTCTGCTTTAGGTCTTTTATTACAATGACACAGATCCCATTCTCCCTGTTACCTTAAGGAATTCTACATTCATATAATAACTAGTTCCATCATTTCTCATCCCCAGGTGCATAACTGAGCACTTTTTCACATAGCATTTCATACTCACTTCTCAGCCCAACTAGTTACTCAATCTAAATCACTCTGGCCCAGATATTCAAATTGTGCCATTTTGTGGTGCAAGCCCCTGCGCTGCTCAAGATAGTTGCACAGGGGTGTGGCCGGGGCGATATTCAACGGAGTTGCGCTATGGCGCAACTTCTTTGAATATTGCACCCAGGTATTTATTCACATATCTGACCGATCAGGTATGGTTGCACGCCCATTGGCTCATGCTCTGAACCACGGGCATGCAGCCCTACCGAGCTGTCAGTCAGCGGGTGGCGGGCGCAGGCAGGTGGGTGCCGCCTACCAGCTGATGGGGAAGCGGTGGTGGGGCCCGGGTGGGTGGGTGGGGGGCCACTCAGATCACCAGGGATTTCGGATGTGGGGGTGAGGATGTCACCAGGATGAGATACTCATGTCCACTGGACCACTAGGGATATTGGACTTTGGGAGGGGTCTGATGCTCGCCATCGGGCTACTCAGGGGGTTCAGTTATGCCCACGATTGGGCTATGGGGAGATTACTATTATGCCCACAATCGGGTATTGGGGAGATTACATTATGCCCGCAATCAGGCTAATGGGGGATTACTATTATGCCCACAATCGGCTAATGGGGAGATTACTATTATGCCCGCGATCCAGCTAATGGGGGGGTTACACTTCTGCCCGCGATCGGGGCATGGGGAGGTGCCGCCAGGTGCGGTGGAAACAAGTCCAGGGCCACCCACAGGTGGCAGCTGCTGTGTTGTGCCCTGCAATGTGGCAGCTCACCTGTGGGTGGCCCTCGACTTGTTCCTTTTTTTTTTCAGCATAACTCTGTGCAGGCGCAGGTAGGGATTGCGCCTGCATAACTCTGCTGAATATCAGGCTGTGCAGTTTATGCATGGGCACGCCCCCCCCACCTGTGCCTGCATACATTACTGATGCACCCTGGTGCATTGGGATTTGTGCAGGTGCACTTTTCCCTTCTAAATATCGCACCGGGGTGCATCAGTGGGTTGTGCATGGCACAACACTGTTGCACCATGCGCAACCCTTTTGAATATCTGGGCCTCTGTGCCCATTTTTAGAGATGGGTGAAATTGGCAAAATTCGCTCCACGAAGTAATCCATGAATTTAGTGTAATTCACGGCATGCAGAGCGATCCACAAAGTGCGAATGTCCACCCATGAAGTGCGACATGTTACCCATGAACAGCTGACTTTTGCCCACAAATGTCAGACTTTCACCCTGAATGGCAGAATTTCACTGTTTGCGGGTGAAATTCTGCCATTTGCAGGTGAAATTCCGTTGTTTGTGGTAAAATTTCTGGCTAAGTCACATAGGCAAATTTTCAGCCTAATGGCAAACATTCATGGATTGCTCCAAGGGGGCGAAGTGAGTGATTTCGCTGGAACTTCTCCAACAAATTTAAACTTCGCAACATCTCTACCTATTTTCCCCTTCATGAATTTCCACTATCCTACCTAGTTAGGTATATCATCTGTAGTTTTGTTTTACACAGTTTTTATTTTATTACTAAGGCCTTTATGTAAATGTTAAAACAATATTAGACCCAACACCAAACTCCACGGTAACAGATGATAAAATAGCTACAGGTTATGAGAAGTATTAAAAGTCAATTTAATTTTAATACCACATTTTTATTTTTTGTCTAAAAAGTTGTGAACTGATCTTTTGTATTGTCTCCCAACTACTGACATTCATTTTGGATTATTTTTTTTAATTTACCTGGTTACTGCTATTTACTTTCACTAACTTCTAACCAGCTGGTGGCTGAAACCTTGCAGGCTATCTGGATCTACCTGTAGTAGTAGTAAATAAATTAATTTTTAAAATCCAGAAAATAATGACCACTGTTTCTCCTGTTGGACAGGTGGCAGGAGTTGGAAGGTAGCTTTAACTATCATTAGCAGGGCTATTCAGATTCCCTGGAATCAGTTCCATGTAAGAAATTCTGAAATTTCGGCAATTTTGATTCTGAGTCAGAGTCCATTCCACCTCTAATTACAGCATGGGAACAGAACTGGAAGTTCTGAATCTGCATTCTAATGCCAGATCCCTTCTCAAGCTAACCCCTCCACCCTGACAAAACAAAACGTTTCTTGAAGTAAAGTGTATGAACAAGCAATAACCATTCATGGCTTGAAATAAAACTCCTTGCCATTGCCTTGTCAGTAAATAAAATGCCCATTTTTCTCTCTCCAGAGTCTCCCTACCTTTATTTTCTGAGGGCCAAGCCCTCCTGTACCACATGTGATCAATACTGCTGGCAGTGGCAATCTCCGAAGTTGCTCATATCAGATTATGACTGCCATGCCCTCTTGCTGGCCACCTTTCCCCCTCTCGATTATTGCAGCTGTCCAGTTTAATACTCCTTCCCATCCCATCCCATCTAAGTCAGTCAGTTTTTATAGTTCAGGGGGTCCAGGCAGTCAACAGTATCCTGTGACTTTGGTGATCGCAATTGGGCACCTATCGAAAGGATGACTCAATCGCGGCACTTGTCATTGGGACAACTGGGGATGGTGGGCGACCAGATGGGGGTGTGCGTGATATAGCGAAATCCTGTCACTACATGCCTACATGCGTGGGTGGGGAGTGAGCACACCGAGCATGGGGTGGAAGGGAATGGAGGGGTTGTAAGGGGTGGTGCTGCGGAGAGCTGCTGAGCTGCTTCCATGAAGTGGTGGGTGGGTACAGGCCTGCGGCAGGAATGGTGCAGGTTTGGGTCCAGGTCCAGGTACTTTTTGTTGCAATTGGCTGGAATATTTATTTGTTCCATGTTTGCACCCCCCTGATGTGCATGCCCCTGGAGTTGAGAATCTGCCCCATGGGGGGCTTAACCTCCTGCATAAAATGAAAAACTCAAACTCCCCGGTGCCATTTTGCTGTGCACCAGGGAGTACATCGCCAAAATATTTTTTCGGTGATATGCCATCACCCTAGTGGCGATTGTCCATTGGCGATTGCCGTTATCACATAGATCTGCAGTCAACTAAGTATTGTTGTGTTCTGTGACCTGCCAACTACTCCAGTAACGTGGTGGTCTGGCGAGTCTCTTCTCTCTTCCTCCCTGCCATGTTACACAATACTACACAACTTCAGGGTGGTTGCTTACTATGAGCAAAACTAAACTGATGTCCAGCTATTTCAGCCACCAGTATCTTGCTCCCTGTACCACTGACATTACTCACTGGAGCTTCCAAGATGTGCCATAAGGAGCTCAGGTGGCTACCTGCACCACAGGCTGGGTAAGCACCAGACTAGTAGATTCGGTCATCATCGTGTCATTAATGGTCATAAACCCAGGGTGATCTGTAGGTAGGTCACCGTCACTCTGCTCCAAATTCTGTGGCATTTATGGAGCATGAATATGAGCACAGAAAAGTGAGCATCCAGCTGACATATCATGGATTGGCCATTGGCCACTTTGGCCAGGAGTGGGATGGCTGGCTGGTCAAACAGACAGAGACATTAAAAGACAGGGTTTTTTTATTTGCTGCCAATGCAAAATGTACTGTCAGTCAGTTTTGGTAGTGTGGACTGGATGTCTGGCTACAATGCATTAGGTCAGGGGAAGGAAGAAGAAGCAGAACAGACTCAGTTCCTTCCCTGCCCTGGATGGATACTTGAGACTAGAATGCCACAATGACCAGAGTGAGGACAGGCAGATAGAAGTACACAAGTGGCTCGACACATCTGGACTAAATGGAGACAGGACCCCTAGGCTTCTTTGAGCTGCAGCTGCTGCCTGCTGCTTCATTAAGGTAATGGGTTTTACTTTGGAAGAAATGGGAAGAAAGGAAGGTTTGTGTCGGGTATTGTGATGTGGTGGGGGAAGTTTCATTTCAAGCAGGCAGAATTGGAATTGGAATCCAGTTCCAATTCTGATTGGTTCTCAGAATGTGGATATTTGGCCCTTAATTCCAAAATTCTGAATTCCTAGAAAAGGGTCAGAATCAAATGAATCTGAATCCATTAGATGGATTCCAAGCAACCCTAATCCTTAGTGCTCCTGCAGGACTGGTTTAATCTTTGAAACCTTTTGTTATTGGGCATCTCTGGACTGCAGTTTTTGCTGGGCTTTTGTTGCTACATTTTGACATTTTTTCTGGTTCATAATCTGGAGCTTTCTGTAACCTTAGATTTATAACTTCTGCTGTCATCTACTTGGAAGGATTGTCTTTGGACAACTGTTCAGTTTTGCTTGATTTCTGGTTTGTCTACATTCAAAACTTTTTTTAAATGTGTTTTAAAAAGTTATTTCATGCCACAAGTAACTGCTTGGTAACTACAGTAGCATGGAAGTTGATGACATCTTGTCATAGAAACATAGAATTTGTCGGCAGAAAATAACTGCTTGGCCCAACCAGTCTGCCCAAATGTTCCTTTCCTAATCTGCCTCTGTAGACTCTAACTTATCTCTGGTGACCCCCCCTATCTATTAAAATATTCTCCTATGTTTATCACGCATATGCTTGAAGCCTGCCACTGGTTTCACCTCCACCACATCTGATGGAAGTCTGTTCCAGGCATCTACCGCCCTTTCAGTGCAGTAGTACTTCCTCACATACCTCTTAAACTACCCCTCTCCAGCTACATCACATGTCCTCTGGTCTTGGTACTCTTTCTCATTTGAAAGAGACTCCCATCCTGTACCCTGTTCACCCCTTCGAGGTACTTTCAAGTCTCTGTCATATGCCCTCTTGCTCTCCTCTCTTCCAGGGTACACATGTTGAGAACCCTCAGCCTCTCCTTGTAGGGCTTCTCATAAAACCCCTGCAGCATTTTAGTTGCCTTCCTCTGGACTATCTCCACCCTGTCTGTGTCCTTCCTGAGGTGCTGCCCCCAAAACTGGTTACAATACTTCCAGGTGTGGTCTTACCAGACAGCAATACAGTGGGGTATCCCGTGAATAGAGTGACTTAACTACAATGCGTCAGTGTGGCCGAGGTAACAATAGATATTGTGAAATGGGCTATATGCTATTAACAGCACATTGTAAATTCAACACTTTTGTTTCAGTAGCGAGTGAGCAGGAAGTAGTTATTTTTTGAAGTAGATAAAAAAGTTGTTCGTCAGGCCAATCCCAAGTTGGTTGTCTGGTGTAGTGGTTACAGTCACTGTCTGTGTAAATGATGGAGCTGGGTTCGGGGCTGGCCGTGAGGAGATTATTTTTTGTTTTGTTTTGTTGCTGTTTAAGGTTTTTTTTGTTGTTGTTTAACTCCCGTTCTGCCCGACCTCCCGACTTTGTTCCCCTCCCTGCAGGTTGCCTCCCCAAAGTTCTCCCTTGCCGACCTGTGTCCCCCTGTGAAGTAGCCCCTCTCCCAAGTTGTTCCCTGTCCTTCAATGCCACCCCCCCATGATAGTTATATTAATGATGGTGGGTGAGGGGGGGCAAAGCCCCCCACAGAAAAAGCAAGTGTGTTATAAGCGTCTATTGCGCAGTTTCTATGCATGCTCTTAGCTTCATAAATTTTTAATATTTTCGCTCCAAATTTCCAACAGTGCCATTTTTCACCCCCCCTTATGAACAGTACAGCTGTCATTTTTTGCATCCTTCCCAAAATGTGTTTTTGCACCTGTGACACAGAATGGCGCGGTCACTGTGTGAAGTCAACTTTTGGGATAGAGTAGCAAAATCACAGTACCATTGTTCATGAGGGGAGGTCCCAAAAAGGCCATGTTAAGAATTTGGTGAAAAAATTCCAAAAAGTGACTGCTTTATGAGTGTGCAGTGCACACTTTCTATGCACACTTGTAACTTCACCAATTTTTCATATTTTCATTCCAGATTTTCAACATTTCCATTTTTTCACACTTCCTCATGAACAGCACAGCTGTAATTTTTCATATCTTGCCTGAAATGTGTTTCTGTACCTGTGGCACTGAATGGCACACTTACTGTGCAAAATCATCTT
Organism: Neoceratodus forsteri; assembly: GCA_016271365.2. Lineage (NCBI taxonomy): Eukaryota > Metazoa > Chordata > Ceratodontiformes > Ceratodontidae > Neoceratodus > Neoceratodus forsteri. Next base: position 521,551,212 of record CM028137.1, read on the forward strand.
TTGGGCTTGAGTAACAAAATGATACCGCCACTGTTCATGAGGTGGGGTCCCAAAAACCCTGTGTTGAAAATTCAGAGTGAAAATGCCAACAAACGCCAGGGTGCTAGGGTTTCCAACTGTAACACCCACTCTGCACAGACTGAAGATGTCAGAGGTATGACTTGTGGTCGTTGGCCATAATGCTCACGCCATTCCACCCTACCTCACCCCACCCTGCAGCCACTGACAGTCATTAAGGTGTTTCTTGGGGTCTTTGGCCCTAACGTTTACCCCATGCTCCTATACTGCACCAATCTCAGATTATTTCCTTATGGAATGGGTGAGCATAAGGGACGAAGACCTCAAGGCATGCTACAACATCTGTCAGAGTCTGCAGGGTGGAGAGATGTGGAATGGCATGATGAGTGTTATGGCCGATGACCCAAAGGCACACTTCCAATGCCTGTCAGTCTATGCAGGGTGGGGGTAGGGGTTGCCGTTAGTTCAATACATCATTGCCATTCCTATTATGCATCTCTCTAACTCCTGCATTACCAATGCCAATACCAGCAAGCAAACATTCAGCATTGACAAATGCTTGTTTACACTGAGAATCACCTTTTTTTTGTTGTCTCGATTTCAAACAGCAGTAATGGTTACAGCAAATAGTTTCCATACTGAAACTCAGCTCTCTCAACTCAGCCCTCCCCGCCTCCCTCCCTCACTCCAAGTGTAAGTGAGAGACCAGTATTTTTACTATTAAATTGAATGAATTTATTTAATGAGGGCTATGAGTAAGAACAGGAGAAATTAACACAGAACTCCCATATCTCAGCTGTTGGCACCACTCTTGTCACTTGCTAACTGTACGTCTGAAAGATGCGACAGCAGTGAGAGCCAAGAACAGGTAATTTTAGCTTACATATGTGGTTCCAGTTGTAAAGATCCTGCCTTTTACATGAAACTAATGGAACACCTAGCAACATGGCCACAACTTCAAGTTTTTGTAGCAGGGGACTGGAACGTAGTTCTGGACAATGACTTAGACAGGGCATCCTCATGCAGAAAAGGCATATCTGCCTCTCAGAGGGCACTGTGAGAACTCCAAGACTCCCACAGCTATGTAAATCCACAAAGGCTGCTTCATCCCTCCACCAAATAATTTATCTTCATGTCACTACCACACAATACTAGCTCCTAACTAGATTATTTTTTGTCTGCCACACTCTAATACCAGGGATTTACACTGCAGAGCTACTATTGCAGGTAATCTCCGATCATGCTCCAGTGCAACTCAGTTTGCACTTTGGATATTCAAACTAACATAGAATGTGGAGAATGAACAACAATCTTCTAAAAGATACCAAAACATTGAAACACCTCAAATAATTTGCAGAAAGTTTTTTTTAAATAAAACAAAGGTTCAGTAGTATACATGATCACAATCTAGAATGCTTTGAAATGTGCAATTAGAGGAGAAGTAATCAGAATCTCCTCCAAACAAAAAAAGAAAAGGCAGTAAGAGGCAGCCTCACTTCTAATAAAAATCAAGGAAACTGTCTAAATCCACCAGTTCAGCAAGCATTGTAAAGAACAGGTAAAAAAGGCAAATCAGAATTTAAACTATATATTGAGGCATATATCAAGTAGAAGTAGGGAGGTGTTGATACCACTGTATGAATCCCTGGTTAAATCACACCTGGAGTACAGAGTCCAGGTATGGGCCCCCCAGAAAAGGAAGGATGTGATTAGAATTGAGGGGGTGTAATGTAGAGCCACTAAATCTGTGACGGAATTAAAACATATGGCTTATAATAAAAGATTAGAAACCCTAAATCTTTACTCATTAAGCTACAGAAGATTAAGAGGGGACTTATGTATGATGTATAAAATCATCAAGGACACAGCATTAAGGGTAGATCTAGGAATAAACTTTAGATCTGGCTGGACCAGTGATAAAAGACATAAACTCCAACTCGAGCTACCTAAATAGAACACAAACCTATGAAAAAATTGTTTTACGATTAGGGTAATTACAGCATGGAATGGACTTCCTGTATCAGTGGTAGAAAGTCCTAGTATGGATATCTTTAAAAGAAATCTTGATATTGCCCTATCTGACAGAATTACATTATTTTAATTACTTGGCAAGTACTATGGATGAAACATAGAAACATAGACATAGAAACATAGAATTTGACGGCAGATAAGGATCGCTTGGCCCACCTAGTCTGCCCATTTTCCTACCTAACAGATAAGCTGCAGATCCTAGTTAACCAACAGCTTACTTCCTCTTACCCACCCCTAGGACTGCCTTATGCCTGTCCCATGCATTCTTGAAGTCCCCACTGTTCTTGACTCCACGACCTCCTCAGGAGGCTGTTCCATGCATCCACAACCCTCTCAGTGAAAAAATACTTCCTCACATTACCCCTGAGCTCTCCCCCCTCTATCTTCAAATTGTGCCCCCTTGTTCTTGCACATCTCTATTTCTGGAAGATGCTACCCTCTTGGACTTTGTTAATTCCCTTGAGGTACTTGAATGTTTCTATCATGTCCCCTCTCTCCCTTCTTTCCTCAAGAGTATACATATTAAGCTCCTTTAGTCTTTCTTCGATAGAAACATAGAAAGTCCCACAGCTTGGAAACACTTATGATACTTACGATACTTATGAAGGAGTAAGGGCAGAGCTTACTGTTCTGAGGGAGAGGTAGCATTAACTAAACAAGGAGCAAGCCAAGCTGGCATTATCTGAGCCAAAACCATGTACATTGCAGAAGGGGAAAAATCAGGGGAGTTATTGCCACTGCATCTAAAACAACAAGAAATCCTCAGAACTATTAAAACAATCATGGCCTCCGAGACTAACACTCCTTTAACAAGTCCAAGACAGATAGTACAAGGCTTCCAGAATTATTATTCTACACTCTATAATATCAAGGAATCTGCAAGCTCTAATCAGCAGGCAAACAATTATCTACACTCAGTACCTGTGCCAGCATTTACAAAGACGCAAAAATCAATTCTCAAACAACTCATCTCCTCAGGAGGAATGGTATCCAGTGAACATGGTGACTGTGATTGCGTGACTGCAAAAAGGGCAACTCAATCACGGTGTCTGTGTTCTAGGCTACCAGGCAGGATAGCAATGGGATACAGGGGTAGGTGACTACAACAACAGGAAGCATTTGTATATACGCGTGCATGGGGGGGGCAACGACACATGATAGGTGGAAGGGGAGGGAGGGTATGTGGGGTGTAGTGCAGCAGTCAGCAGCAGCCGAGCTGGCCATGTGGCATGGTGGGTCGGGTGGCAGGCTGGGGTTAGGAACGTGCCAGGTTCAGTTCTTGGACTGGCTTCCTTTATGCGTCAGGCCATTTTTTTTTATTATTAAGTTTTACACCCTCCCCCCACATGCACTCCCCTGGCGTTGAGAATCCTTAAGTAGGAGGGTGTGGGGAGCATAGCCTCCCACATATTATAGAATCTCATCACTGGTTTTGTGATTGCCGCGAGTGTACATCATTGTTATTTATTTTCAGCAATGTACACTTGCCCAAATGGCGATTGCCATCCAGCAGTCGCCTTTCTGACATAGAACCAGGAGAAATACACCAAGCTATAAAAACTTGATCTGCAGATGAGGCACCAGGCCCAGATGGCCATACTACAGACTTTTATAAGACCCTTAAGGAGGAGAAAACAACATCCTTAACAAAGGTTTACACTGAAGCCTATGAGCAAGGGTCACTAAATCGTACCATGCAGCAATCATTTATTTTGGTTATAGCCAAACCAGGCCATGATAGCACAACAGATGTCCAGAACTACAGGCCCATTTCACTACAAAATACAGACCTTAAGGTCCTAGCTAAAGTGTAAGCTTCAAGGCTACAAAAGTTATGAGTTGCACTGTTAGGACCCAAGCAGGCAGACTTTGTGGGAAGCAGGGTCTTGTCAGATCACCTAAGAATGGTGTACCCCTTCATTTCTGCATCGGGGGAGGGGGGACAGACACACCTGTGGTTCTGGCATCTCTGGATGCAGAAAAAGCTTTCAACAGAGTGTCATTGAAATATCTGTTTAGAGTTATGGATCACTTTGATATATTGAAAGAATAAAATGCAACAGACTGGAGTGGGCACTAGGACGTGGTGCTACAATACTCACTAAAGTTACACACAAAAACAAAAAAGTAGAGCACACACAACCTCAAAATAAGCAAAGGCACTTGTCTTCCACACCAAAAATATTTTATGTTAAATTAAATAGGCATAATTAATATACAGCTTTGGGTATTCAAGGATATATTTTATCAGGTTGGGTTAATTTTAATTTGTTTTATGTACTCATTATTGGCAGATTAAAGCTATGTGCATTTGTATGTATTAACCAATTAGATTCAAGTATGCATGTGTGATGTCATCAAGACATTTTTTGAATGTAGTATTTAAACTGTCACTTTAGAGGTGGAATTTTAACCTTTGATAAAGGATGAGTAGTCATCCAAAACACATCAGGTTTGGCTCTTAATTATGCCTATTTAATTTAAAATAAAAGATTTTTGGTGTGGAAGACCAGTGCCCTTGCTTATTCTGAGGTTGTGTGTGCTCTATATTGAAAGAATACATCCACTGGGTCAAACATCTTTACTCAAACTCCATAGCCAGAGTTTGTTGTAGCAGAGTGCTGTCATTTGGATTTTCCCTTGCCAATGGCTTTAGGCAGAGCTGCCCACTGTCCCCTTTCCTATTCAGTTTATATTTGGAACCCCTAGCAATTAAAATAAACCAAACCCATTTAATCAAAGGAGTATAATTTGGTGATAAATAATGTAAGTTATCTCTTTATGCAGGTGACATCTTGCTTCATCTGTAACAACCAGTTACTTCCATCCCATAAGACTCCATGCAGTGGAGGAGTTTAGCACCATTTCAGTATACAAATTAAATATTTCAAAAACCACCACCATGCCACTGGACCACCTAGCCAGACAACAGGACCTTGCTCATCTGGATAAAAGCTGATTGAGCACTTCCTCACTCTATTTACGGATCAAGGTGTCTGTTTCTCAAAGAACAATGGTACAGGAACATCTTATCTACCTACTTACCACTATCAAGCAGGACCTGCATAGATGGTCCACTTCACCCATCTCCCTCTGGGGTAGAATTAGCACAAATAAAATGAACATACTACCCCAAATCTTGTACCCCCTTACCATGCTAGTGGTTAAACTGTCTCTCAAATGGTTTCAAAATCTATACAGCATCATCTCAAACTTTGTATGACAGGGGAAGAAATCCAGAAGTGTCTACACCAAACCTGCAGTGTCCAAACAAGCAGATGGCCTTAATCTACTTGATTTCCTTACTTATTACATGCGACACATGGTGCCAAATACCTTATGTTAGGCACCACAGTGAGCATCCGACTAGATAGATACCTACCACAATGGCTAGAGATAGAAAAGTAAATCTGCAAACAACATATCATAAATCACTAAGCACTATTTTATACAAGGCCAGAGGGCCTACCAAGAGACCAAAAGACCACCCCTTATCGCCACATCACTGTATGTCTTCACGCAACTAAACAGATTGACCAAATCACAACTGGGAGTGATGGAGACACATTCTTTGTGGCATGACCCCAATTTTAGAATTGCAGAATATACCTTTTGCCTGAAAGACTTGCACGACAAGAGAATACTCACAGTGGGAAATCTACTACAGCAGTGGAAATGGGCCATTTTTGACCAACTGAAAAAAAAAATCTTCACCTAGGAAATAAAGATATCTTCTCCTTCCTTCAGGTCAAACATGTAGTCACATCAGCCATAGGGAAGCTTCCACAACAGTCCCCCCCCCAGTTCTGCTCCCGATGCAACAGATAACCAACACCACAAATCCCAGTCACAATCATATAGTTTCATAAGGGAAATTATGCCCCACACATTTGGGAAACCAGCCCCACACTGGTAGACAGCTCTAACCTGGAACCCCACAGGGAAAACCTGGAAGTCAATATGGTGCAATGCTTATAAATATGTGAACATAGGTCACTATAGGTTGTTACAGGCTAGAATTCTATGTAATGGGTATTACACTCTGGTTAAATTACATGAATGGTATGCATTTGACTCCCCTTTATGAACCAAATGTTCAAGACAACCCACTCTGGGTCAACACCAAGAAAACAGCATCCATGACCTTTGGCATTAGCCAGAAACTGGTCAGGGTCTCACCCCTTCCTGCCTTCTACATGATGGATGGCATCCTCTTGAAGTAGTCCATGCCTTCAAGTACCTCAGTGTGCAGCTCAGTAGGACTTCTCTGCCCACATTGATGCCATCTATGCCAAGCTCTGCCCCAAACTTGATGCTCTGTACCAAAGGATTGCCTTTCCCCCAATGTCTACCTGGAGCTGGTCATCAAAATAGTGCTCCTGATCTTTGACTTTGTGGATGTGGTCTGTGGCACTACCCCCTTCTCTTCCCTTGCCAGACTTACCAGACTGGATACCCTCTGCAATGCTTTCTACCACTTTGCTACCAACTCACCCCTTCGTACCCATCACTTTCCCTCTACTCCTCCCTTTCCGTCCTCCCACTCCCTTCACATCACCAGTCTCACTGCCTCCTTCATCTCTAAATACTGATTTGGATCCCTCGCCTCCTACTGTACCTCTACTCACTCATGTCCTCCATCCCTTCCTCCCCCTACTCCCTGTACTCCAGGGATCCCCAGAATGTCTCTATTCCTCACCCCACTCTTCTGTTGGGTAGGCTGCCTTTTCCTGCCATATCCCCTCCCTCTGGAATCCCCTCCTTCATCAATCTTTCCCCTCCTTCCCAGCTCTTAAATACCACCCAAAGCTATAATTGCATTCTGTTGCTTGTTGTAATTTTAATATTGTTGTACTCCTTGTTCCTCTTCACCTGGGCCACACCTGGAAACAAACCTCAGCTAAGTGTACCTTTCCTAGTTACCAGTTTTTAAATAAATAAACTAAATAAATAAAATGTCAGTGAGAAACAGGCACACTGAAGCATGCCTTATGGGACTGTATAAAAACTAAGCCAATATGGGAGCAAGTCCAAAATGCATTAGACCCTATACTGGGCCTAGAAAACACCTTCATGCTGGGGAGTCATCTGATAGTACTGGGGGTGGAATCATTGATGGGAGCCAGGAAATATAATTTTACTCTAATAACTATGGCAATTAAAAAATATTATCCTGTGTTGCTGGCTGGACCAGGACACCCCCACACTCATAGAATGGCACCAAGAAGTTCTCCAAGCACTTTGCATGGAGAAAAAAATTTTCTCTTCCATGGGATATCACTACAAAAGCTTCAAGAAAAATTGGGAAATCCTATATGCATTGAGGGGAATAACAGAAAATGAAGGATCTGTTGCAAATATATAATAGACACTTTAGTAATGAAATCAAAATATTGCTATTACTATGCATTTTACAACTTGTAATATATATGTAAGCTGGCAGTACAAAAGACATGGCAATGAGTCGTGGGAGGGTTGGGGAGGGGGATAGATATTTGTACACCATAACCAGTAGTAAATGCACGCAAACCTTTACATTGTTTTGTCCATGTATGTGTCCTGATGAATTCTGAATAATGTTTACTCATTAACAAAAAAAAAAAAGAATTGGAAAATACATAGGACAGCTAGATACTTTAAGAGGAGATTGCAACACCATGGGGCATCACAACAAGGGTGGAAGGAGAAACCTAACAAGAACACAAAGAGGGGGAGACAGGAACTCTGAATTGCTGTGTACATGAATGCCAGATGCATGGAGAATAAGATTTGAGACCTGCAGGCACTGGCGGCAGAGGCCAACTTAGACTTGGTGTCTTCAGAAGAAACATAGGCTACACAGATGATTCTCAAATGAGGCCACCATGACTGCATGTAGCCACCAGCATAATTTTGTGCAGCCACAGAGGTCTTTAGAGTCTCAGTTGAAAAGATAATACAATGGAGAATTTCTTACCTTTAGGTAAACTTGGGAGGTACAATACATTTCAAGTGAAAATATATCAGGGACTTAATTTAATGTATAGTGTATGGAAAACAATTTATTATATATTTGGCTTGGCATATATTTACTTATTATTTATTTATTTAAACATACTTTACCAGATAAACAAGCAGAGCCCAGAAGAATTGTTTCCAGTTGCAACTTGGGGGTAGGGAGGGGGTAGCAAGGTAATAGGTACAGGTAAGTTACAAAAGGTACAAGAAAACATTCTTCCACAGGTGTTTTCATAAACAGCAGCAATAAATTACATAAGAATACAACACAAATACATACAAGGTAAAATATTTAGTCAGGTGCCATTGGAGTCTTACAAAAGAGACTCACAGTATCTACTTATCATGTAACAAATGTGTCATACAACAGGCAGTGTGCCTAAGTAGGCTTGGGCTGCAGGGGTATAGTTTGTGGCTTATCATACCCTCAATAAGATATCAGACCTGTGACTGCTGCACCCAGAGAAGGCATTTTATTTTTTAGTCTTTGGTAACCAGGTAAGGCCCACTAGGCACAAGTACCTGTTTTCAGGGGCAACTGGGGAGCACTGGGTAGTTATGTGACTTGCTCAGAGTCACACAGTATGCATGTGGAGGTTGTGAGAATCAAACCAAGGTCTGGTCTGCTGGATATGCCAAGCTCATTCACAGCTCGTTACTCTAACTTCTATGCTATACTGCCAGTCCATAATTGGGGCAGTTGGGGCATACAATCAGGGAGGCATGATTATTTAAGCAATAAGACACAACAGGGTGTGTGTTTTGGGAATTTACCCACACCTTGTGTGGTGTGTCACGAGGTGCAGCCGAGTGACTTAACCACACAAGAAGTGGGTAAATCACCCAATAACTCACACCCTGGAGTGCCTTATTGCGATTATACAATGGACCCATGTGCAAAAAAAATGTAAAATGTAATTAATTATGCTTTTTATAAATGCCATTCCTCAGACGTGGGTTATGCAGGATTTATCTATGATCATGTGACATGTTTTGACCAATGAGGTCACAGGATTTTCACACACCATTGTGTAATTGTCATTTACATGGCACAAAGGAATTGGCGGTGGTGATTTTGGCAGTCAAGCTATTCCAGAAAGAGGGAAGTCTGTAGGTGACTGAGGCTTGGCCTAAGTTTCTTCTGCATTGAGAAATCTGGAAATGACAATCATCCTCAGACCTGAGGGAATAAGTACAATCCTAGGCTCATGTAAAAGGATCCAAGAGGTATCAAGGGAGGTTTCCTGGCCGAAACCTAGCCCCCACTAATGCAGTATGTAGAGAGTGCCTTCTTGGGGGTGATATATTGGGGATCTACACTTTTGTGCAGCCATATAGTTCTTTACAGCATCAATTGAAATGGTAACAGAATAGGCAATGTCTTACCTTTACGTAAACACATGTGATACAGTTCAAGTGACACCACATCAGGGACCTGTATGTATGTACTGTGTGAAAAGACCGAGGCCTCCTCATCGGACTCCACCACTTGAGAGGTATGGCAAAGCCGCAATTTTTCACCCACCCACTCATCCCCCCTCCTGTGTGCTATTATATAGACCCGTTAGCACCACCCACTCCCATCCCTGATGAATCTCCTGCCTTCTCTTTCTTACTAAAACAATTTGTTACTGCCAGGGTTCTGCCAGCGAAATCCTGCAACCAGCAGCTGGCGAGCTACCCTTGTTATCAAAATTCCCTCATTTACCCAACAACTGCAATTATGGCAGCCTCATGGCAATTCCTCCTCCTGACTGCACTGTCTATCATACCCCTTATTGGCTTATTATCTGAAAAATTTGAGACTGGGGATACACCACATCCTCATCCTGAAAACTGCTAGCCCAATCTGACTCTACACATCACATGTTATGCCAAGGCTCCTTGCCACTGATCCAGGTGGACTACCTTCCTCAAAGAGCAACTATTGCAGGTTTGTCTACGCCTCCTTCATTATCTCTAATTAATTCAATTTACTCCCACTGGCATTACACAGCTAGAGTATTAGCCTCAGTGTCCTTAGGATTGCATAAATTAAAAAACAAAGCTTGGCACCCAGTTTCCTCCTCCATGCCAAGCTGGAAAAAGCCTCAAGCTCATTGCCTTTCACTTGAATCCCTGAAAAACTTGCTACTCCTCCTCTTACTCTGCTCTGGCAATGTCGAGCTTAATCCAGGGCCCATAAATAAACTTGCCTCCCCTTCTGAGTCACTATCTCTTAAAGATATTAGTTTTATGCACATTAATATGTGCAGCCTGCTGAAAAAATTCACCCTTATCCAGGTATGGACCGCCCATACAATGCCAGGTGTGCTTGTTATCTCAGAATCCTGGCTTTGGCCCTCTACGCCAAATAGAGTGATTAATTTACCTAACTACCAGATCTTTAGAAGCAACAGGCAATCCAGAGGAAGTGGGGTCGCCATCTATATCAAAGATAGATTTGTGGCATCAACACTTAATTGTAACTCACTGGTAGCGTGATTTGAGTGCCTGGATATAAAAATCGACCTATCCCCATCGTTAGCACTCCGAGTCATGGGATGCTATAGACCACCATCTGCCGGTACTCATCTCTTGTCCTGTCTTACAACTATTTTGGACACTAGCTCCTTGGAAACAATTATCCTCGGGGATCTAAACTACGATTGGCTGTGGGAAGTCAGTCACCCGCTTAAATTTTTCTGCGACTCCCTTGGTTTCACCCTACTCAATGAAGAGCCCACCCATATCAACAAAAAGAATACAGCCAAAAGTACCCTTCTGGATGTCCTGCTTGTGAATAAACCCCATTCCTTCTCTCATGTTGGAACCTTTGATGTGGATATTAGTGACCATTGCCTAATAGCTGGAGTTTGGGCAGCCAACAAAGTGGCAACTACAGCCAAATTCTCCACCGAAAGGTCAACCAGGTCATTCGACCCAAAGGCATACCTACTTAACCTAATAAACTCCCCCTTGTGGCAGAGTTTTTACCTTGTTAAAACAGTGGAAACTGCATATTCTATACTACATGAAATCATTACCTACACCATGAATCTACATGTGCCTTTGTCAAAAATACTCATAAAGGCTAGGAAATGCCGTTGGTTCACTCAAGATCTCAAGGCTGCACTACTGTCCAGGGATAAACTCTGGAAAACTGACCACAAATCCCAAAAAGAGGAAGACTGGCGTCTCTTTAGAACAGCCAGAAATCGCTGCACCAAACTGATAAGGGAAGCTAGAGCCTGCTATTACCAAGCAGAACTAGATACTGCAGCCAATTGTCCCTCCAAATTCTGGGCCACAATCAAAGAACTGGCGGGTGCCATGTCACAAAATATGCTCCCTACAAAAATTACCTCTGACAATACACTAATCAATGACAAAAAAGAGGTACTGCAGGCATTCAACATGCACTTCGCCACAGCAGGCTTAGCCTTCGATAACTCGCCTGCATGTAGCCTGCGCACCCAACTTGGCATGACCCTACTAAATGTTGGCTCCATTAGTCAACATTTCTCATTCTCATCGGTTGCACTCAAGGAAGTGGAAGACTTGATTCTCCACCTTGATACTAGGAAAAGTGCCGGCGCAGATGCACTTGAACCATACTTCCTAAAGATAGCATGCCATGTATTGGCAGTGCCTATTACTCATTTATTCAACCTGTTCCTAACACAAGGTACTCTCTCTCAAATATGGAAGATCGCACATGTTATCCTGCTATTTAAATCTGGAGACCCTTGTGACCTTAATAACTATAGGCCAATTTCTGTCCTACCCACACTCTCAAAGCTACTGGAAAAAATAGTAAATGGCCAACTAAGATCCTTCATTGACAGAGAAAAATTACTAAACTCCCTTCAATCCGGATTCAGAGCCAACCACAGTACAGTCTCGGCATTAGCTAAAGTAACCAACGACTGGCAACTGGAGTTGGAGCATAAAAAGTCAGTATGTGCTGTGTTTCTTGACCTCATCAAAGCATTCGACACAGTCGACCACGACCAGCTCCTTGACTCACTAAAAACACTAGGATTGGATGCTACTTCCCTAAACTGGTTCTCTGAATATCTGACAGACAGATACCAGCAGGTGAAAGCGGATGGCGAACTATCTGCCCTAAAACTCTTACAAAGAGGTGTCCCTCAGGGATCCATATTAGGTCCCCTCCTCTTCACAGTGTATATCAACAACATTGATGAGGGAATTAAGGATGCAAGTGTTCACTTATTTGCGGATGACACAGTGCTGTACCTGAGTTGTCCCACACCAAAAGAAGCTTGTACTGACCTACAAAAAGATTCCAACCTCCTGCAACTCCAACTAATCAATAAAAAACTGCTATTAAATGCTAAGAAAACTAAAGCCATGTTATTTTCCCCTGCAAACTACACAAGCGCTACTGACTCCCTCCCCCCAATAACCACGATGCTGGGAGAGTGCTTAGAGTACATTCCGAAATTCAGATATCTTGGGGTATGGATCGACTGTAAACTCTCCTTCACTGACCACCTGGAAGACTTGCTGAAAAAATTAAGGCAAAGACTTGGCATTTTTTACAGGATAAGAAGATTTCTTACAGCAGATGAAAAGAAATGACTAATCCAAGCCACGTTCCTGTCCTTAATTGACTTCGCAGACTTCATATACAGTAGCTGTGTGGCTTCCTATCTTGGAAAATTGGATACGCGCTACCACAGAACTATACGCTTCATCACTGACCTCCCTTCTCTACCCATCATTGCGCACTATATGCCACTATAGGCGCAACTTTAATGCAGCACTCTGGACACTTAGAGCCCTCAGTGGCAAACTCCCTCAATACATCGTTGACTGTCTGTCTCTGATTGTGCCCAGGAATTATTCCCTTAGAAGCGGCTCACAACTCCTGCTAAATATACCCAGGGCACTCACACGAGTTGGGAGAGCCGCCTTTGGATTCGCACTCCCATCAATATGGAATAAAATCAAAAAAATACTTAAGCTGTAAACCCCAGTAAGTACCCTTTTGTTCAAAAGGCTTTACCATGATGGCATTACGGAAATGTTCAACTGCTTTACTAGACACTAACTAACCACCCTCCCTCAAACGGCGGCTCACAAATGGCGGCCCCCCAGCTGAAATGTGTGCCTCTGCCTCTAGCATGCCCACCAACAGATCCACAGGATTTATTTCCGAACTCCCATATCTTATTCTTTGATGCTTTGAACAGCTGTAGCCTGATTCTAGCACATGCTGCTGCACTTGGAGATAATTATCATCTTTCACCCCAAAAAATATTCGGTCCCTCGTCCATCCAATACCTCCTTCTGCCCCAACCTACAGGACCCTCCCAGTTATGCCCTTGCTACTACATTCCTCCTCTTGCACTTAGTACAATGGCAGCTTTTCTCCTCCATATGTCGCCACGTTTTGGGGCAAAAATCACTTTGTCGCCTTTCATATGGTTCTCCACCCTTCTAATCCCTCACTCTGCTCTAACAATTGGGTCCTCTTCGCTTTCGCCCCTATTCCCCACCTCTCCCTACATTATGCACTTGATATCTTCTAACTGGTATGCCTACCCTCTCCCTAACATTTCCCACTACAAAATGCACAGTTTTTGGGCTTGGATCCAGCACAAGTTCATTATCCATGACTCCGTGTAGTTCTATGTTCAATGTATATTACCTGTAAATGTGCATTTTTACTATAATAGCAGCTATTTTTACTGTTTGTACTATTGTAACTTGTCTTTCTGTATGTTACTGTAGGACCGCAGGTCCACCTTGTAAATGAGCTTGCTCAATGGTGCCCACCTGGATAAATAAAGATATTGATTGATTGATTGAAATGTATTATGTCTGTGGGGTTGCTGTATAGCAGGGGGTCTAGAGTGAAAAAATAAGAAATGGGGTTATCAGTAAGTTCTGGTGGCTGCACTTTGAGGCATTTTGAGGCCACCAGAATTTGGGGTTTGAAAACCATTGTGCTACACTTAACCAAGACTGGGAATTATTTATTCCAAAAAACATAGCATTCAGGAGGACTAGAAGGCAAGGGAAAGGGGTAGGAGTTGTCCTGTATAGGAAGGAGGGCATCAGGTCTATAAAGGACAAATACATGGGAATAGACATTGATATGGAAGCATTGTGTGTGTACAGGAAGTCACAGATGTGGTGAGGATTATCAGCATTGGAGTAGTATATAGACTGTCATGTAAAAAGGAAGAGGTGGACAAGGAGATGGGACATGTAATAAAGAGGGAGGCAAACCAAAGTGAGGGACTTCAACATATCATATATGGACTGGGGTGTCCCAGTAGCAGTGAGTGCAAGGAATCAGAAGTTGTTAGAAGTCCTACAGAATGAATTCCTGTACAGAAGGTAGAAGAGTCCAAAGAGAGGGAGCCATTTCTGGATTTCATCCTCACAAATAGGGACAGCTTCAGAAAGATTACAGTAAGGGTACACCTGGAATTCAGCCCTCACCTGACCATGTGGTCTGACATAAAACTAGAGCCAGAATGCAAGCAATCACACACTTAGATTTTAGAGTTTAGAAAGCAGATTTTTTTTTTTTACAGTAAAATGTGGGAAATGATTTGGGAGACGCTAGTGGTGGAGGAGGTGGCAGCAGGGCTGGATAGTAAATGAGTACTGATTAAAGGAGATAGGAAATGATTTTTACATAGTTAACTGCCCTTTCTTCTTCCTTTTCATGCAAGTTATGTGATTTGATATGGTTTGATCAATTTTAGATCAATGTTCAAGCCTTGGGGTGCCCTCAGAGCAACACTCCCCTCACCAGCTGCTGCTCTTTCTTTTAGTATTTCTAAGACATTCTGTGATATAAATAGTGCCACTCCATGTTACTCATCTGAATGGCCTGGAATGGTGTTATTGATGGCATAGAATGTTCAGGCAACATGAAAAAGAGACAGCAGCAACTGCTGAGGAGAAAGGGATTCAGGGTAGCTAAAAGGTCAAAAACATATCAAAATATTGGATAGACACTAAAGGGACAATAGGAGGGCATCTAGAGGTGTAAAAACTGTTT
The DNA here is from genome assembly GCA_016271365.2 of Neoceratodus forsteri. NCBI lineage: Eukaryota > Metazoa > Chordata > Ceratodontiformes > Ceratodontidae > Neoceratodus > Neoceratodus forsteri. The sequence continues at coordinate 521,566,285 of CM028137.1, forward strand.
GCTATCACCTTTAAAAAAGCTTGCTTAAAACAAGTATATGTGGTACATAGAGGAGTTGGAGGAAGCAGCGAGGGAGAAAAGGAAGACTTTTAAAAAACGCAAGTCCATCCAGACAGATGAAAACAGGGACATGGATTAAACAAAGAAGTGAGACACCAGCAAAAGGGTTAGGAGGGAAAGTCAGAAACAGGTGAGGATGGCTGAGGTGGAAACGATGTGCGATAAGGTGTTTTTCCAATACATTCAGGAGAAGTGCACATCCGAGGGAGAATAGTTAGACTGAAGGAGGGGAAGAGTGGGTGGAGGAAAATAAGGGTAAAGTGAAAATACCAGTAATGAATATTTCTGCTTAATATTCATGGTACAGGTTAAGGGGCAACTACCTGAATGCATCCCAAGGCCTAAAGGGCACTGTGGTCAAAAATTAACATGAAAGTGATCACCAAGCAGAGGGTGCTGAGGAGCCTAAGTGCTCTGAAGATTGACAAATAAATGGACCCAGGTGGGCTGCACCTAGAGTGCTAAAAGAAATGCATCAGGCTGGCAGTCCTCCTGAATTGTTCACAGAAAACAGGAGTGGAGCCAATGTATTGAAGATCAGCTGATGTGGTACCATTGCACAAGACTGAGAGCAAGGATGAAACTGAGAACTATAAATCATACAATCTGACATCTATAGTGGGCAAAATACTTGAGGCCATTATTAAGGAGAGGGTGGTGGAGTTTCTGAGTATCAGTGTATTCCAGGACAAAAAACATCATGGATTTATTATGGGGAAGTCCTGTCAGACCAGACAAATCAGAAAAGTGGGAATAGGTTGGAAACTGGGAAGACTGGCTGAACCTTGAAACTTTTTCTGCTACCATTTTCTATATTTCTAAATCCGATCAACTTCTCTGATTGCCTCGTGAAGTCATTGGACAAAGGACAGGCAGTGGACATCCTATATCTGGACATTCACAAAGTCTTCAACTGTGTTCCAGATGAAAGAATTGTTAAGAAGGTGGAGGATCTGGGGTGGGGGACAAGAATGCAGGATGAATCTGGAATGGTATCATATTATATGAGTGAGTTTTATTGAGTGACTGAATAAAACTGCTTGTCGGTAGAGCTAATGGTGCAATATATGAAGAACAGATGACAGCAAGTGTATCCATGATCTGCACTTGCTTGACAATGATAAGAGTGGCAGTGTGGCCAACCTCCTCTAAGCTGGCCATTTGGCATAGTGGCTAGAGCCACCACCTGTGAAACTGAAGGATCTGGGTTTGGATCCTGGGGCTAGATACTACTTCTGCACAGGCTTCAGTTTTCTTTTCTTTTTTATTTTTTTAAGTCCACCCCGACCCAGAGTTGAGAATCTGTTAGTTAGGGGGTGTGGGGGCATGAATCCTACTGCTGAACTGATACTGATCACCCGTTCTGGCAGACTTTTCCACTCAAGTCAAGGAATTCACAGGAATAGATGACAGCTGCTGTCATTCGCTGAGCACATACTATTTACAGTACGTGTTCATACAGAGCTTAGTTAGCTGCTGGCCACAGTGGGGAGAGGTCACCTGTGCCAGTCGCCAGCTGGGTACAGGTCAGAATGAAGCAGGATGGTATGGCACTGCTGGGTGGGGCAGTGGGAGGCCTCTAGACCACCAAGACTACATTAGGAGGACAGTAATTGACCTATTATGATAACTGGACTATTTCAGGGAATAGGGATCGGGGCTGGGGGGGCCGCTAGCCACCAGGGTTGATTTGTATATTGCTATAGGGGATCGGAGCTGGTGGGGCAAATAGCCCTGTGGGGCATTAACAATAATTATACCTGTTAATCAGGACTTGGGGGTGATGATAGCCCTGCAGAGCATTAATATTAATTATACTTGAGGATCAGGGCTGGAGGGGGGCTGCCTGACCTATGGGGGATCTGTTGGGGGGCACATTGGCACCACCTCCAGTGGGTGGCAAAGTACACTTATACCAGCTCATAGCTGGTGCAAATGTACTTTGATGGATGTCCTCCGAGGGTTGTTTTAGAATCCCAAATTAGGGGATGTGGCAGCCACCCTTTGTGACTAGGGTGCAGGTGCTGCTGTAAACCCCATTGCACCATGTCGTGGTCAAGGTTTTGGCACAATCATGGTGCAAGTCCACTTTGGTGCAAGCAGCCTGCATCATGTTGCAGGCTGTTTTTGAGAATCCCAAATGGTGCAACTAATGGTGCAAGGTACTATTTGTGTCATTCTTGTTGGCACAAGTCACTTTGCACCATATGCAACCTTTTGAGAATCTGTCCTCTTGTGTCATTCTAAGACCCCTTTCAAAATCTGGCCCAATGAGTTAAAATTCAGACAAGATCTCTTCAGTGTTCTTTGTCAGAATTTCACTAGAGTGGTGATCAGTGGTGGTGTGGAGGTAGAATAATTAATACATAAAGAGTATTTGTCAATGCCAAATGTTTGTTTGCTGGCATTAGCAGTGGAAGTGCAGGAGTTAGATAGATGCAGTATAGAAATGGCATTGAAGTATTGAACTGATGTCAACTCCACCTTCACTCTGAGGATCTGGACAGGCATTGGGGTGTGCCATTGGGTCATCACCCATGATGGTCACGGCATTTCACCTCACCCTACCCTTCAGACACTGACAAGTGTCGAAGTGTGCCTTGGGATGTTTGGACTTTACATTCACATCATTCCATAAGGAAATATGCTGAAATGGGTGCAGTATAGGAGAATGGGGTGAACTCTGGGAGCAAAGGGTCCAAGGTGCACCTCGATGCTTGTCACTGGCTGCAGGGTGGGGTGGGGGTGATATGGCATGAGCATTACTTTGACAGTCCCAAGTCACACCGATGATGCCTGTCAGTTCCTACAGGGTAGGGCATTATCGTCAAAAACCCTAATGCCCTGGGTGTTTCTTGGTATTTTTACTCCAAGTTTTCCACATAGGCTGTTTATGACCTCACCGCATGAACAGTGACATTATCAGTTCATTAGGTGAAAGGTGATTTTGCACAGCAACTGCTCCATTTGGCACCACAGGTACGAAAACACATTTCAAACAGTAAGTGAAAAGTGACAGGTGTACTGTTCATGAGGAGGTGTAAAAAATGACATTGTTGAAAATCTGTAGTGAAAATATGCAAAAACTGGTGAAGTCACGAGCATGAGTAGAAACTGCGTAATGCACACCCATAATGTAATTAGTTTGGTGATTTTTTACAGCAGATTTTCAACATAGGCATGTTGGGACCAATGCTCATGAACAGTGTCACTGATTTTCGTAATCTGTCCTGAACACTAATTTCCCACAGCGACCACTAGTCTGCATCAGAAGTGCGAAAACACATTTTGGCCAGGGTATGAAAAATGGCTGCTGTACTGTTCGTAAGGAGGTGTGGAAAAATGTCAATGTTGAAAATCTGGACTGCAAATATTTCAAATTTGCAGACTTACGAGGGTGCGTGGAAATTGCGCAGTGCGCTCGTAATTTTATGGACTTTTGCCACCAAATTTTCAACATTGCCATTTTAACACCTCTGCTCATAAACAGTGTCACTATGATTTTCTTAATGTGTCCCGAACATTGATTTCGCACACTGACCGTGCCAATGTGCACTACATGTGCGAAAACACATTTTGGGTGAAATATGAAAAATGACAGCTGTACTGTTCATAAGGAAGTGTGGTAAAATGGCAATATTGAAAATCTGGAGTGAAAATATTAAAAATTCTCAAAGTTACGAGCGTGCATAGGAACTGCGCAATGCATGCTCTTAAAACAGTTATTTCTGGGAATTGTTTCACCAAATTTTCAACATTGGGTTTTTGGGGGCCTACCTCATGAACTGTGACACTGTCATTTTGTTACTTGGTCCCAAATGGTGGTTTCACGCAGTGACAGCAAAATCACTTTTTGGGACCAAATAACAAAATGACAGTGACTGAGTTCATGAGGTGTGGCTCCCAAGAACCCCGTGTTTAAAATTTGGTGAAGAAATTCCTAAAAATGGCCAAGATATGCACTAAAGTTGTAAAAAACCCATTCACGCCATTGTACAGCTTACTGGCATTTCTTTAGTTTGCAGTCAGCTTTGAAGAGTGCAGACGTGTTCCCCGTCCACCAACGATCATTGTGCTGTGCTCCAGAGGTAAGTATGGGGTCAGGTGGGTGTGGGGAGGTAGGTGCACAGAGGGTGGGCGCAGGTTGGGGAAGGGGGCAAGACAGTCAATGAAGGACCATTTTTTATTTTCAGGTGGTTTTTTTTCTTTGTTTAGAAGACAACATGGGACTTTTGCCATGCTGGAGTGGGTTTCCAGTGTGGCAGCTGGAAGTTTTTTTGGGGGGGCAGTGGAGCCGACAGGGGATTTGGCACCCCTGTCGGCTATACAGACATTTGCCACACTGGGGTGGGCTCCCAGCATAGCAACTGGAAGTCTGTTTTTTTGGGGGGTACAGTGGATCCAATGGGGGATTGGGCACCCCCATCATCATACTGACTTTTGCCACACTGGGGTGGGCTCCCAGCGTGGCACCTAGAAGTCTGTTTGGGTGAGTAGAAGAACCGACAGGGGATTGGGCAACCCCGTCAGCAATACAATGTGCGGGGGGGAGTGCATGAGCACACTGAGGTGGGCTCCCAGCATGCTATTTGGGTGTTTGGGGAGGGGGGAACTAGAAAACAAGGAAGCTGTCTATGACAGCTGTGTTCAGATGCAGTGTTGAGTGTAGGCACTTTGCATACTGTCGCCGGCAGTATGCAGATTGACTACATGTTACCACCACTGATTGAAGTGGTCTTTTGCTTTCAGTTGTATGCCACTGCATCTGAACTGCTGTCATAGACAGCTCGGACATTTATTGGTGCGGTGAGGCAGTGCCTGCAAAAAGGAGCAGGGCATTGGAAACTGAGTGACACACCTATGAAAATTCATATGATGGCACTATGTTTCTTGCACATGCATGCAAACAAACATAAAAATGGACTTAAATGTGAGAAAGAATAAATGCAATTGTAAAGTGCTGCCTCAGAGGCAAGGCTGCCTTGATGGTAGATCTGCCTCAGAGGCAACATTCATTTTGAGGAACGTGTCTCTTGCAAGGCCTAGTCAGTTAACAAAATGTAATAAATAAATAAATACACAACTGTCAGTTGCAATGATGCATGTCAGCTGAGCTATCCTTTGTAAATTAATATTGGATGAATGGAAAGATAGATAGATAGATAGATAGATAGATAGACAGACAGACAGGCAGACAGATAGCTAGATAGATAGACAGACAGAGATAACTAAAAACATTATGTTCAGTGTCTAAAAAGAATCAACAAGGGAGGGATTCTCTGGGAATATGAGCAGTGCCTGGGTCAACAAATATCAAAAACAGAAAAAAACTACACTTACACAAACAACATATAAACAATACACACAATATAGCTTCAGAATGTTCCTTTCACTCATGCAGTTTTTGCACAAAAAGCTAGTGGTACTGCAGTTAAAAAATGCCCAGTAACAAATATTGCTATGCAGCATGGCACTTAAGGTTTCATACCTCTTGTGTCACTTCCTCACAAGAAGAGGAAGCATTAGTAAATAAGCAAAATAGTATGTGCTATGCTGTATAGCAGCATTTATTACAGACATTCTTTCACTGCTGTACCAGTGGCTTTTTTGCACAAAGCTGCACAAATGAAAGGAACATTCACCAGCTTTATCATGTAGCTTGTCTTCATGGTGGTTGAGTAAATGCAGTATAGAATAACTGATTGACAGGCAAAATTGATCAGAAGCAGTGACCCTTTTTCCTACAGATCGACTGCAGAAATTAGAATTTAGCTAGACATATTTGTTGTAATACTAATTAACAAAACTGATACAATAGTCCTTCCCAACATACACACAAAAAATTACATAAATCATTACCATCTGTTAGCATCATGTAAACAGTCAAGGAGTATTATGTCAACCAAATCCAACAGCTGGCTGTAGAATTTGTCCTGCATGATAACTGTGGAAGAATTATACAAGTAATTGCTATTAAGCATTTTTTAATTAAAAGGACACTCAGTTTTTCAGAAGTCTTTCATCTACACATGGTTTTGCATTTGCTTGTAAAGACAGCTAAATAAAAGTGACAACAGCTGTATTTCTATTTTCAAAGCCCATGAGATGGATAACTCCTTGAAGGTCAAACAGATTTTCATGTGTTTTTAGATAGATGGAACTTTCCGCATGCTGACATATGAGGAATGAACTTTTGTGCTTCCTTGTGTTGTGACAAAAGTGAAGAGTGGATTGTGGCCATATTAAAACCAAAGCAACTGCCCCACCTAGTGGCACTAGTGGTGGTGCATTGTGCTACTATGTGGGAAGACTGACACATTCCAGACTCCCATTCCCAATTCCAGTGGTGTCTCAGAGGTGCTGCAGAGATAATGCTCTCAGATTCTGGGGAGAGGGTCTTGCCACCTCATTACAACAGCAGTTCCTTGGGTAGGTACTGGTGAAGAAATTCAACACTGTGGTGATCACCCAGTATTGAACATCCATCCTGTGAGATCCTGTGGGGGTGGGCTCAGGGACAAAATGGTGAATAAGATGTGTTGACCCAGGTTGGCCTTGCCTTGTCCACACCCCAATGGGCCATTCAGATTCTGGTCACCCCACCCATTACAGTATGTTGGACCCTAAGGAGGTAGGCTTGCTGTAAGATGAAGCTGCAAGGCTGTTCAGGATAGTAGAAAGGAGCAGTGGCTGACGTTTTGAGTGGTGTGAAGGTGGGAATTAGAGCAGGACTAAAGATATACCAGGGCCTCCATGGGGATAAAACCCATAATAAAACAAAAACTGCAACCTCTTCCATTACCTTTCCTTGTTATGTTTTGATATATGTGTAATTTATTAGTATAGTAAAATTATACTTTTTTTAAACAGACCTATGAGTTATACATGTTCTACTTCATTATTTCAGAACTATTTACTGTGTACTAATAAATCAGTGACTTCATTTTTTAACCATATATATGTATTTTTATGTGAGATAAAACTTTAAAGAGCAATGGCAAATGTTCTCTGACAACAACATTTTAGGTTTACAAATGTACAGTATGTGTCCATTTGTGAAGTTATTTGACTCTTGCAGTATTTAAAACCACAAATTCTCTGACTGATTGGGCTGATAATAGAACCCAGAAAAATGAGTGCAAAAAGGCCATATGCGCTGCTAAGCATGCCTATAGCAAACACCTCCTCCAAGAATCTATGGGGGATTCTCAAAGCTTTTGGAATCACATTAAGACATTTATGGGCAAAGGATACAATCCGTCCATCTCCAAAATTACTATTGCTGGAGGAAGCTGCAATAGCAGTTCCACTATTGCAAATGTCCTTAACGCCCATTTAACTGATCTGTCCAACTACACCAGACTCACTGGCCATGGCATGGAACCCCATTTCGATGCTGTGGCTCCAGTCTCCCCTCCTTTTAAACTAAGATTGGCTACCAAAATGGAAGTCTTATGCCTCCTAAAATCCATTCCTGGGGTTGGGGGTGCAGGTGCCGTTGGGCTTCTTCCCAGATTCCTAAAAATTGCTGCTCCACACATAGCTACACCTATCATGCACCTTTTCAACCTGTCCCTCTCCACAGGGTCTGTTCCCTCACTCTGGAAGATTGCCAGAGTTGTTCCCATCCACAAAAAAGGAGATAAGAAATCCATGAATAACTATCACCCCATTGCATTACTATCAGTTCTTGACAAGCTTCTCGAGAAGCTGGTAGCAGATCAGGTAAATGACCACCTGCAGGAGCATAATCTCTTGTCCTCAGCCCAGCATGGTTTCAGGCATGCACACGGCACTAATACTGCACTCATCCAGTTCACAAGGGGCATAAAGAAAGCCATGGATGGAGGTTTGTTCACAGGAGCAGTTTTTATTGATCTAACCAAGGTGTTCGGCCTTGTGGATTACCTGTTATTACTTGCTAAACTGACCAACCTGGGTTTTTCATCTTCCGCCTCCTCCTGGATTGCAAGCTATCTTCCCAATAGGCAGTAATTTGTTGACATTAATGGCATCAAATCCCATTTTTCCTGCATCAAACTTGGAGTCTCCCAGGGATCCATTCTCAGCCTGTTGCTGTTCTCTCTGTTCGTCAACCAGTTGCCAACAACAGTCTCCTCATGTTCAACACAATGACAAGGTGCTGTACACAAATGCCTAGGACATCGCAGAAATTAACTCCAAGCTGAATGCTAACTTTAGGGCAGTGCACTACTGGCTACATCACAATAAACTACTTAATTCTAAAAAGGCACTCACCATGCTTTTTGACTGGGCCCAGAATTCAGGGCAGTCCCCTTCCCCTCTCCTTCTACTGTTCTGATAGCACGCCCTTGAAGTTGTTGACTCCTTCAAGTATCTCAGCGTAACTCTAGACTCAGCACTGGATTGTAACCTGCATGTGTTGACAACCTGTAAGGCCGTCATTACAATAACTAGGAAATACCTAGAATCCTTCTAAAAAGTCAACAATTTAAGAGACTCTTCATAAAAGTTCAACCTAACAGCAGGGCTGCTGAAGGAGGCTGTATTTTTAGGAGAAAAAAGGAAAAAAAAATGAAAGCAGAGAGTTTTGAACATGAAACCAGTGTGTACTGTACAACACTTATCCATGGCATAACAAGAAGCCTTGTTCATGTGTGGCACTATTACAATTGACACATCATTTTTGGAACCAGTAGCCTACACTATGGAATGCTGCACTGTTGTCTTCACCCATTCTTCTTCAGATTAATGTTTTGTAAATTTTTGCCAGGGCTACACAGGCAGAATAAATATTTTGGGGAGGGCAATGTTATCCATGAAAATAATGTTTACAACACAACCAAGTATCCATGGCTGAATGGGAAGCCTTATCCATGTGTGACACTGTCCCAATGGGCACATCATTTTTGAAAACAGTAGCCTGTGCTGTGTGATGCTATGCTGACATTTTGTGAAAATACATAAGCCTTACAAACCATTTTATTTTGTCATTGTTAGCCAGACATTCTTGTTTACTAGCTTTGTCCATGTTTGTCATTGAGCACTGACACAATTGTCAGAACCTGTAGCCTTCAATGTGGACTACTGCATCATCCTTCTGTTTCGAGTGCTCCATTGGCCCAGTGCATTGTGCTATTTCTTTTTATCCCATTTTCTAATGCCTTTTAATAGTCAAATCAGTGGGAACTTGTCTGCTAGAAAAAGAACTTTGGTGAACATTACCTAGCTCGACGTTCAAAGTTTGCGTGGTTCAACTTGACGCATTCAATAACCACTTTGCTACTGCAGGCATGGCATTTGATAACTCCCCTGCAAACATACTTTGCTCCCAGACTGCCAGCCAACTGCCTGAAACTCCGATAGCTTCGCAGCCTTTCTCACTTCAACCTGCCACACTGAAAGAGGTAGAGGACCTCTTGCTTCAGTTGGATACTAGAAAAAGTGCTGGGGCCGACTCCCTGACCCTTATACTTCCTAAAAATTGCCTACCATGTACTAGCGATACCCGCCACCCACCTTTTAACTTATCCCTGTCTCAGGGCACCTTACCACCTATATGGAAGACAGCACATGTCATACCACTGTTCAAATCAGGTGACCGTGGCGATCTCAATAACTACAGGCCAATTTCCCTCCTTCCGGTCCTGTCCAAACTCCTAGAGAAAATTGTAAATGCACAGCTGAGAACTCACCTTGAGTCTAGGGAACTGCTAAATCCTATGCAGTCCGGATTCAGAGCTAAACATAGCACTATCTCAGCCCTCGCCAAAGTTACTAATGACTGGCAGCATAATCTTGAGAGCAAAAACTTTATTTGTGCTGTTTTCCTTGATCTAAGCAAGGCTTTCGACACCGTTGACCATAGTCTGCTCCTCTCTGCCCTTCAAACCATAGGTGTGGACCCCTCCTCTCTGTGTTGGTTCACTGACTATCTTACAGGGCGCCTTCAACAAGTTAAAGCCAAAGGAGGCCTGTCCCCCTTAAAAACTCTGCAAAGAGGGGTACCTCAAGGTTCTATATTAGGGCCCTTACTTTTTGCAATCTACATTAATAACATCGACTACTGTATAAAAGAAGCCAACATCCATCTGTTTGCAGATGATACAGTTCTCACGTGAGTCACCCAACACCTGAAGCTGCCTGCAATGACCTACAGTCAGAATTCAACCTTTGCAAAGCCAACTACTCCAAAAAGCTACCCTTAATGCCAAAAACTAAAGTGATGGTCCTCTCCTTTTATCCGTACAGCTAACCCTGTGTCCAGTGGGACAGTTCCCCAAATTACCACAGTTCTAGATGAAAAACTAGAATTTGTTACAAAATTCAAGTATCTGGGAGTTTGATAGACCAAAGACTCTCCTTCATTGAACATATCGAGGACTTGCTAAAACGACTTCGCAAAGGCTTGACTGTTTTAGAATCAGCCAATTTCTCACCAGAGATGCCAAGAAACAACTGGTCCAATCCATTTTCCTATCATTGGTTGATTACTGACTTCCTCTACAGCCAATGCCCCAACTCTTACATGGCTAAACTGGACACACTCTACCATCGAGCACTGAGGTTTATAACGGGACTCCCCTTCGCACACATCACTGCACCCTATATGCGGTGGGATGGACATCACTAAAGTTCAGGCAACACAGAAACGCCGCCTCTGGACCTATAGAGCCATCTCTAATAAGCTGCCTACTATATCTCCTGCTGTCTTCCCTGAGTATAATTGGGAAATACGCGTTAAGAAGTTACTCAGCTATTACACTTAAAGTACCCAAAGCAAAATCCCGCTTCGGCAGGGCAGCCATAAGCTTCGTGCTACCTACCTTATGGAACGATCTACAAAAACACCCTCAAATTAAGCACTCTAATTGGTATAAATGCTTTCAAGATGCCTTATTTCCGTACAATCAGAGAAGTATGTAACTGCTTCACCCACTCAGACCCAGTACTGGTGTATAGCCACGCCTAGACCCAATTTTAAGTACTGACCCCCCCAGCTTGCTCCTCACCAGCCTAATTGTTCTCTCTCTTATCCACCTGTCTTAGAAACATAGAAACATAGAAGTTGACGGCAGATAAGGACCGCAAGGCCCATCCAGTCTGCCCATTTATTTTTCTACCTTATAAATGTGCCTTCGGCCTTTGCTCTGTCAGTGACCTATCTATTCATAGTCATTTGTATTGCTCCCTTATGCCTATCCCATGCCTGTTTGAAGCCCTGCACTGTATTCATAGCCACCACTTGTGGTAAGCCATTCCACGATCCACCACCCTTTCTGTGAAAAAGAATTTCCTCACATTCCCCCTTAATCGGCCTCCCTCTAATCTCATGCTGTGTCCTCTTGTCCTGCTATTTTTCTTATATTTAAACATGTTAGACTCTTTCACCTTGTTTATGCCCTTAAGGTGTTTGAATGCCTCGATCATATCACCTCTCTCCCTCCTTTGCTCAAGGGTATACATATTGAGCTCCGTTAATCTGTCCTCATATGTCTTCTGATGCAGTCCCTGTACCATTTTGGTTGCCCTTCTCTGGACTGCCTCAATTTGGTTAATGTCCTTGTGAAGGTGTGGCCTCCAATACTGCACGCAGTACTCCAGATGGGGCCTAACTAGTGTCTTGTACAGAGGATTATTACCTCCTCTACGGCTTGTGATACCCTACTAATACATCCTAACACCCCTAGCCTTACCTACTGCTTTAGAGGTCTGCTTGATGATTTTAGGTCATCAGTGATGATGATGCCCAAGTCTCTTTCTTCCTTGTGACTGCTAGCAACTCCCTCCCAGCCTATAGGTGGCTTCAGGGTTTCTCTTCCCTATGTGCTTGATTTTGCACTTCTTTGCATTAAATCCCAGTTGCCACTCTTCTGACCATTCTGCTAGTTTATCCAGATCTCTTCTCATTCTGCCCACCCCATCTGGATCATCTACTCTGTTGCAGATCTTGGTGTCATCTGCAAACAGACAAGCCTTACCCTCTAGTCCATCTGCAAGGTCACTAATGAAGATGTTGAAGAGGACTGGCCCCAGGACTGATCCCTGAGGTACCCCACTTGTGACTTGCATCTCTTCTGACTGTATACCATTTACCACCACTCTCTGTTTTCTGCCCGTCAACCAGTTTGCCACCCAGTTGACCAACTTCTGACCCACCCCGAGCCTACCCAGCTTATTTATCAATCTTCTATGTGGAACAGTGTCAAAAGCTTTGCTGAAGTCAAGTAGGCGACATCAACTGCTCCCCCTTGGTCCACCACTCTGGTTACCCAGTCAAAGAAATCTATGAGATTAGTTTGACAGGACCTTCCTTTTGTAAACCCATGCTGTCTTGGATCCTGTGCCCCTATGGATTCCAGGTGTTGCACTATCCTTTCCTTAAGGAGTGCCTCCATAATCTTGCCCACTACTGAGGTAAGACTGACCGGTCTGTAGTTCCCCGCCTCCTCCCTGCTACCACTCTTGTGGAGAGGGATCACATGAGCCCTTCTCCAGTCTTCTGGGACCTCTCCTGTGCTCAGAGACTCACTAAACAATTCTGCTAATGGCTCTGCTAGTTCCTCCTTTAGCTCCTTAAGTACCCTGGGATGTATGCCATCAGGTCCCATTGCCTTATCCACCCTGAGCTTAGCAAGCTCTTGTAGGACCCTTCTTTGTGAAGGGAGTAGCTCACCTCCTCCCCTGTGTCCATGATGCTGAGCTGTGGCCCTGTCCTACCTTCTCTTCAGTAAATACTGAGCAAAAGTATCTATTTAGGATAGATGCCTTTACAGGGTCCTCCTCCTCACATGCTCCTTTTCTCCATTAAGCTTAGCAATACGCCTCTGGACTTTCTCCTTTCACTGATGTATCTATAGAAAGTCTTGTCACCTTCTTTACTGTTCGTGCTAGTGTTTCCTCAGTTTGGGACTTTGCCTGCCTTACTGCCTTACCTGCTTCCCTTAGGGCAGTTTGGTATGCCTCCCATCTTCATCCGCTGTGTTTCTTATATTTCCTGAAGGCCAGCCTTTTGGCTCTGACCTTTTCTGCTACTGTATTTGAGAACCAAAGTGGTTTCCTTCTTCTTTGCACTTCCTTTTCATTCTAACACAATGGGATGTTGCTTCAAGTATTGCATCCTTAATGCTTGCCCACTTTGCCTGTACCCCCTCACCTTTGTTTCTTTTTGCCAGGGCTAGCTTAACTCTGTAGGCCATCTTATCAAAGTCAGCTCCTCTGAAGTCCCATATTTTTGCCTTGGAATGGGATGATTTAGATGTAGTAGCCAAACTGAACCATACCATGTGATGGTCACTGGCCCCCAGGTGACCTTCTACCTGGAGATCTGTGATCCCTTCTTTGTTAGTCAGTACTAGATCTAGGATAGCCCTGTCTCTTGTGGGTTGCTGTACCAGTTGTTTGAGGCCCTCCCCCTTCAGGGAATCCACTATGAGTCTAGTTCTGGCAGATGTTCCTGCTGGTATTGACCAATCTGTATCTGGCATGTTGAAGTCTCCCATTATCAGAACCTCCCCTTTAGCTGTCATGTTTTGTATATCTTCTAACAGTAATGTATCTATGTCCTCCCCCTGGTCTGGGGGCCTGTAGACAACCCCAGTTCTTATGGCTGTCCCATTTCCTGTTTCCAGGGTGACCCACAGTTCTTCTGGCTCCTTATGTGTATTCTGAATTTCTGTAGCTTTGATATTTTCATTAACATACAGGGCCACTCCTCCCCCCCCCTTTTTGCACCTCGGTCTCTTCCGAACAATACATAGCCAGGTACTGAAGTCTCCCAAGTGTGGTTACTGGTAAACCACGTCTCACTAATTGCTACTATGTCCAGTTTAGCCTCTGACATTATTGCCTGCAGGTCTGGGATCTTATTTCCCAGGCTGTGAGCATTTGTGTATGATTTTCCATTGGCCAGATTTGGTGTGTTAGTTGTTGGGTGAAGTTTGGCATTACCCTGTGCATCGTATGGGGAGACAAACCTTTTTCTTACCTGGTGATGCAAATGAACGGCAAACATGCTGAATTCCTGTTTGACCACTAGCTGAGGGGAGGGTGTTCTTCCCATTCGACGATGGGGTGCTGCACCCTCTCCCATTTGCTAGTTTAAATATTCTGCAAAGACGCCAAACTTCTGCCCCAATGCACTGACTCTCTTTAGTCAGATGCAGTCCATCAAATTTAAAGAACTTTCGCTCCCAGAACTGTTGCCAGTTCCTACAAATCTGTGTCCTTTTCCTGGCACCAGTCCTGAGCCACATGTTTAGCTCCCTATCTCCCTTCTCTGACCTTCCGTCCATCTGCTCCCCTCTCCCAGACTGGCAGGATCTCAGAGAAGGAGATGCTGGACGAAATAGATGATAGTTTGTCACCCAGCCTAGTGAGGTGTTCTTGGTCTCCACAACTGACCGGCTGGCAGATCATTAGTCCCTATGTGTACTAGGACATCAATGTTTTCTCCTGCCTTGTGAACAATTTTTAATGCGGTCAGTGTCTCTCCATGCTGATGTACCTGGGAGACATCTGACCATCACCCCTGGCTGGAGATGGGTATCAACCCCGAATCATGGAGTCTCCTATGATCAGAAGTTTTTTGGATTTCCTTTGTGCTTGTTTTGTTTTGGTTCCTGATTTGGGTGAGTTTTGTTGTGCTAGCTCCTGTGCCGCAGTGTCCTGCTCTGCAGTGTCTTCTGCCCCTTTATTTGATTTCAGAGATAGAGGCAGATACCTGTTTGTAGTGTTTATATGGTTTTTGGAGGTAATGTGTTGGAGAGCAGAGAGTGATGGGGCACCTGATTTGCTCCTCCTAACCACCTGCCAACCTCCTGGACCAACTACCTCTGCGGTCGAGGTTTTTCTGTTGGATGCTGGGAAATGGCGGGTGGTTCTTATAATGTATTTCCTCTTCAATATGAAATTTGAGGCGTGCAATCTCTGCCCATGCTGCCCAGAGCTGAGCCCTAAGATCTCCAAGGCTTCAGCATGTGGGACAGTGTCCTAAATCCTGTAAGACTGTCCTTCAGAAAATTGTTCCACAGTACCTGCAGTTAATGAAATCCATTCCAAATAAGTTGCTGGGTTTGTAACCTAGTCAGAGTAATTAGAAGAAAAAAAAAAAGGAAAAAAAATGCAAGTAATGGTTTAATTGTGCTTTGTTTAACTTGTTATAACAAGTTAAATTACTAGTGCCCCTGTAAATGATATCATCTTGTGGAGGCCCCACTGATCCGCCCCTTCCTGCTCTGCCACAGGATATGTCACAACTGTGGTACCCTATAAAAGGAGTGTAGCGTGGGGTGGTTGGGGATGGGGGTGGGTGGCTGGGCCCTTCCCCTGCCTAAAAAGAACCACGGACGAAAGAACAAGGAGGTAAGAGCAGAAACAATAAGTCAACAACAAATGCAGTAACCCTGAAAGCTTATCCTAATGTTAGATACAACTGTAAAACCTGTAAAGCACCACCTGTAATAATTTCAGAGAAGATATACCCTGTAAGAAACACTTTGCTCCAGAGAAAAATAAAGCAGTAACAGAAGATATACCTTGCAAAAGACAATTTGAATCAGAAGATTACAGCAGTAATCTGTTAGCACACACCTGTAGGCACACCTTGTAGAAGAAGGTATACCAGCAACAACAATTTGAATCAGAGAAAAAATAAATCAATGAAATGTTAGCAACAAACAGTAGCAATCCCTGTGAGTAAAAATTAAAAACACCACCACACAGTAAATCTGCTTAGCCAAACTAAGTCTTAATCCTTCTCCCTTGCTCTGGTAAGTTTCTCTACTCTGCCTTTCAAGCAGTCTTAGAAGGAAGGAAAGAAGGAAAGTCTTATCAACACTAGGCCCATCCATCCCCTTATTCTTCCTTTCCCAACCTTGGATAGGAGCTCACTACCCTGGGTTGTGACATCCTACCATGCCCCGTACTTTATAGCATTCAATCCCGGGGCTCACACATACTCCTTTTCTCCATCCACCTTCTCTACATCCAGCTTTACCAACTCCTTTCTGTGCACCGTGCCCTCCTAGCCTTTCTCCCCTACCCCTCTCTTCCCCTACCTTCACCTCTACCTGGTGTATATTTTTATTTTATTTTTCTTCCGTTACTTCCTCCTGCAACCTTAGATAACCTGCTTTATCTTCCTATAGACACTTCTATGTATGTAAATACCGTAAACTGTACAATATCTGTATAATTCTATGTACATATGAACTTCTTTTTCTTCCTCTCTGTAAAGAGTATTATCTGTATTGCCTTGTAAATACCTGTGTTGACCTGTATATACAATTGTTCATGCTCCACCCAGGTCCATCTTGCAAATGAGCTTCTGCTCAACGATGAACGCCTGGTTAAATAAAGACTTGATTGATTGATTGATTGATTGATTGATTGATTGAACTCTGGAAAGTTTGCACAGCCCTAATATAGATGAAACCAAAACAAACAGAAAAAAGAGAAAGAAATAAGTGTTTTAGCTGGGATTTGAGCCCACAACACCTGGAATACAATTCCTTTGCACTACCAGCTGCGCTACCATGGCAATTGACAACCTTGTACCCCCAGAAGCACCTTACTCTTCCTCTAATGTAGAGCCTGGTGCTGCAAAGTATTGTCCTGCTGCATATTTAGTTCCTGTTCCCATTGTTTCACTGCACTGCTTCTACCTACTGTAGTACAGGGGATTCAGCTCTGCCCTGCTTTTGTCTTTTGATGTAGTATTGTCCTGCTGCCTATTTAGTTTCTGTTGCCATTGTTTGACTTCACTGCTTCTACCTAGTACAGGGGATTTAAATTTGACTTGCTTCTGGTTTCACCCACAGTATTGTCCTGCTGCCTATCTAGTTCTTGTCCGTACTGCACTGCTTTTACCTAGTACAGAGGATTCAACTGAGCCTTGCTTTCAGCATTGTCCACAGAATTGTCTTGCTGTCTACATAATTTATTTTCCAGTTGTTTGACTGCACTGCTTTTTGATTCAGCTCTGCCTTGCTGTCAGCTCTGTTTGTAGTATTGTCCTGCTGCTTATTAAAGAGCTACTGACGCCTCAAAGAAAACTTTAAAAAAACATGATAATCGGGTACGATTCTGTCTACATTCCATTTATATTTTATATATTTCTTCTCCCCATTATTTATTACTAAGGAAATATGCATGAATATATGATCTTTATCCCTTAGAGTTCCTTTACAGTCCATCTGACCCTAATGCTTACTCCCTACTTCAAGTCATAATCTTCTGTTGTGACATCACAATCTGTTGCTATGGGAGTAACTGTGATGCCACAAGCAGTGCTCCATGATTTCAGGTAGGGAGAAAGCAGCAGGAATAGATAAACTCTTCAGGAGCAAAGATCCTGTTTTTATACAAATGACCTCAGTAATAAATAGCGGGGAGGAGAAATACATCACTAATGGGAAATATAAGCTACACTGTGTCTAAATATTAGGTTTTGTTAAAGTTCTCCTGAACACGTCACCAACTCTTGAAGTTTCTGCCACTCTACAGCCTTGCAGCTTCTCCTGCCCTCTGCTGCCTGCTCAGCAGGTTGCCCCTTTGGATGGTGGATGTCTAAGGTGACAGGGCTTACAACAGACCTTAACAGTGAGTCATGTTTTTCCCCTTCTTTCCATAGCTGCCCCCATCTATGCACTGACCCAGCTCCTCGCCGCATCTTTGCCATCTCTGTCACTTATCTTACCCCCTTTCACATATGGACTTACCCATCTGAGGTGGATGGTGGGGAGTTGCCCAGATTTCCACTGACTACACAGTTCTGTGGGCAGATAGGTAGTCAGCAAGTTGGGGCCTGAGAGGCTGGTGGCACATCATCTCGCTATACAAGTGCTTTACCACTTCCTGACTCTGCCTGCTGGGAGACACCAGGTGGGGCTAAGTGTGAGTGCAGTGTGAGATCATGCACCCAGCTAGCCCATTGTCATCTCCCCCCACCCAGTGTGGTGCCACTACCTATACCTCCCCCCCGAGTAATCCCAGGTGGTGGTCGCATATTGGCAATAGGATCCCTTCCTCCCCAGAGGAGAAGAACATCCTCCAGGGTGCTCAGTTCTCTTCCCTCAAGCTGGCACAGATGACCTGAGATTGTGCCTGATACTGGGTTGCCGACTTTGCAAGCAGTAGCTGTACTGCTATGCTCACAGGCCAGCTTAACATTCGGTTTTGACTTCATCATCATCCCTAACATCTTCATTTGCTCATCATCCTTCAGGTGCTTTTTTACATTCTCACTGTCCAAGACCTCTCCATGTTCTTGCGGTATTAGTGGCACTGTTATTGAAGAACAAGTCATGCTGTTGTAACAGGTACCAGCCACACTTACTCCTGGAATTGGAACCCTTTTCATGAGCCACACCTGGGGTACTGAGGGATTCTGCCATAGAAGTAATCTCCAAGCAGTAACTCCTTACTGGTCCATGCACTATGAGTTTACTAGGTCCTATCCCACATTCAGTTTTTAGCCATCTTCCTTGTGTTTCTACAGATCCTGTGCACCACAGCACCATACCTTCTTTTCCAGAGTTTCCTACTGGAAATGCACCAAGCAACACAGAAGTTAAAGCCATCCCCTCCGAAGTCTCTCACCTTTGCAACTAAAGGCCATATCCAAATCTTGTATTCAGTAAAAGAAGGGATTGTGCCCAAACTAGTGGTAGCCCTCAGGGAAATGAATGTCCACTTTTTGCTTCAGCTAAGAAGCACAAATTATTTATCGTGTGTAGCTGCATTCTCCACCAATCCATCTCCTGATAAGGACTTCAATGCTTCTACCCCTGTAGCTTCCCAATTACAGGAACATTGGAACTTCATAGACCTGATACGTTCCTCCATTGCCCTTTCAGAATCTAAGACGGTAGATATGGAATCCTGCCTGATATGGATCCTTCATTGTTGGGACTCTCACTGCCACAAAATCCTCCACTGGGGGACCGACCTGCCACAGCTCCCTACTCCTGTACTGACCTCAGCTTGTGGACCTTCTCAAAAAACTCCAGTCCAGCTCTAGGACCTCAGCCATCTCCAACTCCAGTTCAAGTGCCACAGCCTCCTCCTCCTGCTCTTCCTCTCATTCTACTTGTGTGCTGACTCTATCTCCAGGACCTCAAACTCCCATGGCTCCACTTGCTGTTCCAACACCAGTGCTGTCATCTATGCCAGAACCTCAGCCTTTAATACCATCAAGTAATCTACCTTTTATAGATAACCTTCCAGGTCTAGTCATTCATCCATGTGTCCTACTCCCTAAGTACCTAATTACCTAAGGAAGGACATTATTGAAGAGAAAGATATCAACTTCATTGCCCTCCTGAGTTCATTCCATGAATCCATTGAGGATAGAGTAATCTCCTGTGGTGACATCTTGGTCATTCTGAAAGCGAAGAACCCCAGATTACTGAAGAAACTGGCTATCCTTGAATTCATTTCTGTCTTATGTATTTTTGGATATACTTTGTTTCACATATCCATCCAGACATAAGGAATTAAATTCCTATTGATACATTATTGTTAACCTTGCTGATGATTGTTGTAAATCTTTCTCAGTTAAAGTAGCAGTGGATCTTTCCCACTTCAACACCAGTATTAGTTGAGCCTCTTCAACAATGAGTTGTTTTGCCATCACTTTGCAGGCCAGCATGCATTGTTCTTTTTATTCAATATGTGACTCCTTTTCTCACTTTACTACATTTTGCCCACTACCAATTCAGAAAGTAGCCTCCCCACTTCTCCCTCAGAATATTTTTACGCCCCCCCCAATAAAAATTTTGGGCTTGCAGGGTAATCTGCATAAATGTTAATAAATCATATTGCAATATAATATCTTGTAATGTACTACACATCCACATCTGCAGCTCCTGCAAATTACCAAAAGTAGTGTGTCACAAAAAGTCTCACCTCTTCCTATCCTCACTTCCTAAATAACTACAAGTGGGACTTCAGCCTCCACCTCCTTGATTACTTCACCCTTGTTGGGCCACTAGATAGTCCTCCAGGTGCTAGCAGCACATGCTTTAAAGAACTCTTCACATTATTACAAATTCCTCTCACTGCCAGCAAGACTATAGGGCCTGCTATTACATTTGAATTAATTGATATAGAATTGGACTCTCATTACAAGGAAGCTCAGCTGCCTCAAAATAAATTTGATGAATATTTCTTTTCTCATGTCCTGCTTGTCCACTCAGTCTTCCTGCACCAAGAGAGAAATGCTCTCTTTATTTGGCTATCTCAATTTTGCTATGTACATTATACCTGAAGGCAGATCCTTCATCTCATACTTGCTTACTCCAGCCTTAGCTGCATGTTCTCTAGATCATCACACCATCATCTCGTCCACTGCAAAATCATACTTAGCAATGAGATCCCATGCCTTGCCACACTGGAACAGCATTTCACTGTTCTAGAAGGATTCTTGTCTATTCTAGCAGCATGCTGTTTTATTAATATCACTCCATTCTTTGGCTATTCAGCTATATTTAATAACACTTGATTCACTGCTCCATGGCCTGCAGACATTATTACTGATTTTCTCCTGTTCAGTACTATATTGTCCATATTTAAAATGTATTCCATGGTTGTAGCAGCCATAGAATGGGGTCGTCTCTGGACTAAACAGTTCATCACCCTGCATTTCAACAATCAATCTGCTGTAGCTATCATCAATAAAGTTCACTCCTCTTTCCCTGCAGTCAAAATCTTTCTGTAGAGATTAACCTGTGTGTTACTTTATCATCACTTCTTCATATACTGTATCTAAATCCCTAGTGCTAACAAACTAGCTGAATTTGTTTCCATTTTGAAATCCAGCTCTTCAGACTTTCATGGGACATACAGCGGATTATCATATGATCACACGTCTACATGTCCAAGACCTTATAATTACAGGAACTTGGATTTGTCTAAAGTCAGTAACATTGTCTGGACATTCCTTTTTCCAGTTACAACAATAGTGGACTAAACTGCTTGGACCAAATACTTGAACTTCTATACTATGCAAAACTTCAACCTGGATTTCTCTCACAAACACCAAATTCAAGCATCTGCTGCTTTCTGCACTGGTATGAAACTCCTGCCAATTGCTTCCATCAAGAAATATATATTAGAATCCAGTTTCACTTATCAATAATTTGATCTGTTTCTGTAAACAGCTATTTTTTTAAATTTTTTTGTGTATTTTTTTTAATTTATGCTACAGACAGCAATATGGAGAATTATTGAAGGCACCCTTGATAACTCTTATGGCAATATAAAAGAACAGAGGCAGAACAGTTAAATAGTCATAGCTCCAACAAGCATTGTAATAAAGCTGTTTCAACTGTGTTTCTGTATCATATCTCCTTTATGAACACTGTATTGCAGACAGAGCACATAAAAATGTTCAGAGTCTCTGAACGTTAACAGTGCCGAGGTTCACTCATCATCTGGCTGTGCGTTGTGTTCCTCCTCAAGGGATCACATCCAGTCTGTGAGCCATTAGCCAAATTATCCAGGTGTTCCACTGATTAGTAAAAGCAGTCATCGCTTAGGATCTATAACTAAGTCCTGCTTTTAGATGTTCCATTTTATAAATGGACATCACTATGTCTTCCCAGTTTTGCTGACTAGGTCTATCAGGTGTTAATAATCTCCTAGTAAGTGCTTTTTAGCCACAGTTAGACAAATGCCCAACTGCTTCTGAGAACATTTTTCTTTAATTGGAGGGTGTATATCAAAGAATAACACTGCTTGTACCATCAGGTCACCAAAACATGGCTGTAATTCTCACAAAGCAGCCTCCACTGCTGCCTCAAAATATTTAATGATGTGACAGTCCCAGAAGATATGGGTGTGGGTGGCTGAAGATGTTCCACATCCTTTCCAACATAATGTCCTTGACTAGCAGTCAAATTTAGCTATTATATGTGGCATACAGAAATACCGCAGTACTGCCTTCCACCCAAATTCTTTCCATTGAAAACTGGATGTGAGCTTATGTTGTCTGTAGCAGGCTATCTGCCATTTCCCTTCTGAAATGGGATTAGCCAATTCAGCTTCCTACCACTGCTAAATTCTATCTGTTATCTCTCCCTTACTTTACTGCAAGGCTCTTTATGCTAGGGATATAAAATATGGTGGACTAATGTTTTCTATAATCAGAATAAGATGGCCCAGGAGTGACACAATAGAATCCCTATCTCATTCTAGTCTCAACCTATTCCTCAGATAGTTTCTAATTTGAAGGTATCTGTAATGCTCTATGTGCACAAGATGGAATTATTGCTGGAGATAGGCAAAACTTGAAAAACTCCATTGCTATAGTATTTGATAATGATGCCTCAGTCCATTTCAATTCTACCTATGAAAGGAATGATCAAATCTGATTGGAGTAAAGCGATCATCTGCTATTATCCATTCCAGATACCTGCCATCTTTTCATGTGGTGGGTATATTAAGTAATACCCTCCATGCAGTTAGTAATGGTTGTGTTAATAGGGAGTGAACTGCTGGGATCATACCACCCCCAAGGGAGGAAAAAAGCATATTAATTAAGGCAGTATCTTTATCCCAGAGTTCTGTCTCATTCCAGTGTGGGACTATAGAGGGGTCTAGCCAACTTACAATATGTTGCACATGTGTCACCCTACAATAATTCTGCAGGTTAGGTAGGATAAGACCAGTCAATTTAAGCAACTGTAGAGTAGCATACACTATCCGTAGTCTATTTCTATTCCAGATATCTAGAAATCACATTATTCAACGATCTATAATCCTCCATCGGGGGTTTAAAGGTGAACATTCTGTAACAAATAAAGACATCAGGGAAGGAGGGTCTTTCTAACGGAGTCTATTCTTTTACTAAAGGGGATAAGCAGATGAATCCATCTTACTAAATTGTCTTTAATTTGCTATTTGTGTTTATCATAATTTACATTGTACAAATGTTGTAGGTCTGTGGGTAAGTGCACCCCCAAATATCAAATGAAGGCATGATCCCAAGTACAGGGAAGCATCTTTCTTGCTGTTATGGATGACTCAAAGTGTAATAAGCACTTCTGTTTTATTTTTGTTCAGTTTATATAAATCCAGAAAGGGCTTTCATGTCTTACAAAATGGTAAATAATGTTTGTATGGATTGGTCTGGGTTGAAAATGTATACCAAAAGATCATCTATGTGAAAAGAAATCTGAGGAGCAGTACCAGTCACTTGTATGCCTGAAGTTAAGTCAGATTGTTGTAGCATATGTGTCAAGGGCTCTGCATGGATGGCAAATAACAGGAAAGAGAAGACGTTCCTGATGAGTGCCTCTGTTTAATGGAAATCTGGATGAGTAGGTACCGTTTGCTTTCATAACTATTTCTGGATAGGCATACAGATTCTGAAACAGTTCAAGGAAGGCATCTAGAAAATCCAAATGATACAGTGTATGATATAGAAAATGCTAAGACACCTGATCAAATGCCTTTTGTGTGTCAAGGCTTAAAACAGACAAAGAGATTTTGTTGCAGGTTAATATGTTGGATGAAGTATAAAGTCTGTTTAATATTATCTAAAGTTCTGCAATGGGAAACATGTCCAGATTGAACTTCATGGATTAAGGAGTGAAGAAGAGATTCTAGTTTGTAGGCTAGCACTCCTGAAAATCATTTATAATTAAGGCTGTAATTATTTCACGATTTTTTGGGGGACAAATTTCACGGCTGCTACATGGGAGAAAAGCATTATTGCACAGAATTGTGTTAAGAAATGGGAGATGCTTAAAAACGGTAATGTTTAATAAATATCCCCCACAATAAACACATCTGCTAATCAATACATAAACAAACCAGCATTAAAAGCCTTTAAAAACATCATTGATATAATATCAAGCATTCACTAAACAGTGCAAAATCATGTGTAAAAAGAATGCTCCACGCTCGCACTGTGGACATGGATGCTTAGGCAACTCAGGGCAATGTCAGTAAGGTGAGGGGAAACAAGGGTTAAAAAATGTTTATTTAGTACAGACATTGCAAATTAGTAGCAAATGGATACCACTTAAGAATAGCTATATTATTCAATCAAAGGGAGCTGTGTAAAATTGAAACAGATTGTTACATCTCGAAAAGAAAGCTTCCAGCATTTCTAACTATTAAAAGAATTATAATCAACATTAAGAACCAAAGCTGAGCAGTACGACTCACAGGAAGTGGGGGTTTTATCCAGTTTAAGGATAGCACAGATGTTTGTATATCCCCAGTTGTCCAGGGTGATATCCCATCCTGTACTTCACGAAATGTTACTAGCGTATGGGGTAACAAGAGATGTTTTTCGAGTTTATAAAATTCAAAGGCATACTTGTCAGGGCCTGAGCTCTTCCCTGTTTTAAGTTTAGTTATTCCCACTAGTATTTCTGTGGGGGCAATGTGGCATAAAATAGTGTTTTGCAGTTCTTCAGACAAATGAGGAAGATTAAGATTGTGAAAAAAAAACTGTTATATGCTTCATCGGGGGCTCAGCGGATTGCTTATACAACATTTCATAGCAACCCTTTAAGGTTTCTAGGATTTTTGCTGTAGTGTGAAAATGTACACTCGACCTTTGATCAATAATTTTGATGATTGTACTCATCTTCTGTGGTTGATGGATGTGATACACTAAAATTATTGAAGCCCTCACCCCGCCCTCATAATATTTTTGCTTCATATACAGCAGAGGCTGTTCAGTTTTAACTTCTGATATCTGTTGTATCTTTGCTTGTGTCTAAGTAATCTGAGGAAGTAGAGAGGTATCTCCATGCTTGTGTGCAGTTTGTAAACATTGCAATTTGTTAGAGAGGTTGTGCAAACACTGCTCCCTCATTTTCTTTTTCCAAGCAGCAAAGTTAATAATCTCCCCTCATAGAGCCACCTTCAGCATATTTCATAGTAGCCCCTTTGATATATCTGAAGAATTATTATCCTATATAATTTAGAGGATTTTGGTTTTAAGTAGCTGAACAAATTCTGGGTCCCTAAGCAGGATAGTGTTAAATCTCCACCGTCTGAGCACTGAAGCATGATACAGCAACAAAGTTAACAGTATCGGGGCATAATCTGGTAATACTATTGAATCAATTTATACATCCTGAAGCCAGCCTAAATGTTCCCCTGCCATCATGTAGTAATCAATTCTTGTTTAAAATTAATGGGGGTGTGAGTAATATGTAAAGTCCCAGGGAGTGGGATGACAATATCATCAGACATCAATAAATAACAATTCTTTTAACAATCTATGCCCATGTTTCTGACCTGATGTTACACATGATGGATGAGGGTTTGTGGTGTCCTTTTATGGATAAATAAGTAGATTAAAATCTCCACCTAGTATAGTTGCCCCTCAGCAAAGTTAACAATTTTTACCAATAGTTGATGTGTGGCTGAAGCTTTGGTGCCTGGGGTCAGGTAGATACTATCTATGATCAGGCGTTTCCCTTGCAACATCCCTTTTGCTAGTGCCAACCTGCCTTCTGTATCAACATATGTTTTTGCAATTGGGAAAATTGAATTTCTGGTCTAAAGAACTACTGCTGCCCTATGCCTTCCATGTTTATAGGGTGAAGCTATGATCTGCCTAAATCCATACTTTTGCAATTTGATATGTTCCACTTCTGACAGATGCTTTTCCTGTAGTGGCAGGATGTCAGGTTCCAGTTTCTTTAAAGCAGTTATCACATTAGTATTTATTTATTTATTAAATTCTAGGAATGATAACCCTTTGAGTAAAGGACTCATTTACAAAGGCTCCACGTCACAACAGAAGACAGAGACATAGCACAATGACTAATACAGTACTTAGAACAAACAGATGCAGTGAAACATACCAAAAAGTGCATATAGTGAAAGTTAAGTAAACATTTGATATGAATACATATTATTACAGGAAGGGGTAGGCCAAAAAATCAGCCCATAGGGTCTCAACCAAAGGGCAGAATTTGAGAGTAGAGAAGGAGGGAGGGAGAGGAAGTAAGAGGGATTATGGACAGTCACAGTTGGAGCAGGACACGATATAGTCACGTAGCTCTATTTTGAAAGGCCCCACCCTGGGTATGGAGAGGAGGTGCCCTGGGACTGAGTTTATCCAGAGGAGATCCCTATATCGAAAGGATCTTTGGCTAGCATTGGATTTGACAAAGGGGATGTGAAAGGCAGCAGTATCAGAGTATCTTGTAGTCCACCTCTGCAGCCCTGGTTGAAGAAGTGAAAGACAACCAGGGGGGTGGGAGATAGGCCCAATTGGATTTCTTGGCAAATAATCAGGTCTGGCATAGGAAATGCCCTTTGATATTAAGCCATGACAATCATTGATGGAGGTCACAGGTGTGTGTGAGCCATTCACTGCCTGTGGCCAATTGGCAGACCTTATTTAAGGCATGTTTGATATTGGACAGGGCAGTGTCTGAGGTGGAACCATAGATAATTATGCCATAGTCAACCAGGGATAGGACAGAGTGAGAGATAACTAGTCAGAGAGCATCAGGGGGATGCAGGGTCTGAGTCTATATAGGAGGTCAATTGTAGAATTAACTGCAGAGCAGGTAGATGCGATATGGTCATGGAAGGTGAGAGCCAAGTCAAGGGTGATGCCTAGATATTTAACGCTAGTGACAGATTCCAAAGTGGTTCTCTGGGAACTGAGTATAGAGAGGACAGAAAAGTTGTGTTTATGTAGGGGTTGGGTAAATAGCATTACCTTATTTTTTATAGTTAAGAACAAGCTTATGAGAGGCAAACCAGGATTCTAGTTCCGTGAAGGAACTCTGTAATGATACTTGGAGGTGGGTTGGGTCTGGATGTGGACTAAAAATCACTGCATCATCTGCATAGAGGATGAGACATCCAGTGGAGACCACAGGTAGGGAGTTTAGGTACAGCAAGAAAAGGAGAGGACCAAGGGTGGAGCCTTGGGGGACACCCGATCGGACAGGAAGGTTTGTGGATAGGGTGTTATTTATCCTCACTTGCTGGGTACGTCCATACGGATAGTGGGAGAACCAGCCAGTGGCCTCCTGGGATATGCCAGCAGAGAGAAGGGAGTCAATTAACATAGGATTATTGACCATGTCAAAGGCCTTGGGGAGAGCTATGTAAACATTCAGCCAAGACCCCTGGTCAAGGGCAACATGGAATAGGAGGTATACTCCAGGAGGGCAGTGGTTGTACTATGTGCCTTCCTGAAATCATGTTAGTGTTGGCAAAGTAGGTGATGCGAATCCAAGTATTTGGTGACTTGGTCATCAACAATCTTTTCTAATGCTTTAGAGAGGGGAGGGAAGATGGAGATAGGTCTATAGTTACTGTGGGAGGTACGGTGACCACTCTTATGGACAGGTATAATAACCACCCTTTTCCACTGGGTAGGGAACTGCCCAAGGCACAGATACATATTGAGGATTTTGGTTAGGGGGGTTAGCACTGCATCAAGAGCCAAGGTGATCAGCTTTAGGTCTAGGGAGTCACCACTCTGGTTTTACCAAGGAACTTGGAGAGACAGGGGTGGGCGATGCTGGGGAGATTGTCTTAAAGCGAAAAGGTGGGACCCTGGGGGGAGGGGGGAACCAACCAGGAGAGACAGAGAAGAAGTCAGATGGGAGGATAGAACTGAGGTCAGTAAAAGCAGCATTAAAAGCATTGGCAATCTTGTCAGAGTCTTGGGTGGGAGTCCCATCAATGATCAGCAGGGAGGAGGGATGGGAGGAGGACTTACCATTGAGCTCCTTAATGTTCTCCCAGAACTTCCTCCCATTTCTCCAGGCAGCAGTGAGTCTGGCCTGATAATAGACAACCTTAGCTTGGCAGATAGCCCAGGTGCAGGAGTCTCAGGCAGTGTGACAGAGCTGACAACCAGCGGGAGGCCAGATTCCAAGGCAAGGTGCCACAGATTATCACGGGCAGTCATCAGATCGAGCAAGGACTGATTTATCCAGGGAGAGGATTGTTTTTTAACAATCTGTTTCACAAAGGGGAGCAAAGATGTCACAGGTGGCTTGGAACGAGCTAATGAAGAAGGACAGAGTGGCATCCACTGAGGTCTGGTGATCGAGGGGGCACCAGTCGAAATTTAGGAGGTGATTGCGGAAATGTACTAGGAAGCCTTTCTTCAGCAGGTGATGCCTAGAAATTCTAGGAGGAGGAGATTTCCAGCTATTGGACCAGTGGCAAGTGACAGGGGAGTGATCACTAATCAAATCAGACAGGACCTGGACATCCTGGATATGCGCAGGATGATTAGTGAAGATGAGATCAATGAGAGTACTGATGCCCCTACTGCAGTTAACCGTGGTAGGGGAAGGACCATCTCAGATAGATTTTGGGTGGCAGCTGCATCCCTGAAATAGGACATCTGAGGTACAAGCCAATTTTTGTTGAAATCCCCAAGTACAATAACGTCTGAGTTTTTGGGGAGCTGGGCGAAATGTTTATGATGGATGTGAAAGCATCCTTCTGATTACGGGGAGGTATGTAGACTGACAGGTAAAGAGATTTGCCAGAGTTGTCAACAGCAACCTAAAGGGAGAGAGTCTGGGCACCAGTACTGAGGAGTGCTGTTTTGATAGGAGTGCCTTGCAGGGATTCCCGGAGGTATGTTGCACACACCCCACCCCTTTTCTCCAATCTATCCAATCTGAACAGTGTATAGCCCTGCAGGGTAACAGCAGAGTCTGGAGTGCTTTGTGGTAGCCACGTTTTGACTACTGCTAGAGCATCAGGGTTGTGGAGGCAGACCCAGGCTTGGAATAGGGCAAATTTCTTTAAGAGGCTGCAGATGTGTATGGTTGCCAGCAGGAGGCCTTTAGACTGCTTTGATCTGGGAAGAGGGTTGGACATGGGGCCAGGATTGGGGTGTATATTACTGGAGAGGAGTAGGAGAATGATAGTGATCATAGATAAGATACACTGCAGCATTCTCTTTGGAGCTCACTATGGGGCCCTGCCGGGGGGGGTGGTGGAGTTGTTTATTTACAATGTGGGATTGGGAAAAGCCCAAGACTTCAGAGTCACATAGGAGCTTTGGGCAAAATGAGGTTACCAGGGAGGTGTTGGAGAGGGCAACTAGGACACAGAGGGAGTGGGACATTGTGATGGAAAGGTGGGTGTGGGAGTGATGGTAGGTAGGTGAAACCAGTGGGGTGATGGGGGGGTTGAGGGTTGGGGAGGTGCTATCAGAAAAGACATGAGGTGGAACGGATTGTGCAAGTGGAGGGTGGAGTGGGGGCACATACAGAGAAGCAGAGACACATAGAGGGGAAAAAACAAGGGATACCTTACCTGGCAGTAGGTCGAGGGACTTAAAATAGTGAAGGAGCAGTTTTAGTATAATTTCTTAGCAGTGATTGAAATTGGGAAAGATAGTTAGCGGCCACTAGTGGCAGGCAATGATAATCTGCTTATGGGAAGGTGGGCTGATTGATTCTAGGTCACCTGACAATCTCTCTATAACACCGAGTTCACCAAGGGTGGTGATGGGGGTGATAGGGTAGCCGACGCGAAGTGTTGGAAGGGCCACCTTCTCTGGGGAAATCAACAGGGCTTCAGGGCTTGCCAGCTCCTGGATCATACTTGACTGCTGTGTGAAGGGGGTCCATTCCTGGGAGGCTCAAGAGAGGATGTCTGACCCTCATGACCTGCACCCATGAGGGGAGCTTCTGCTGTGGGACAGAACAGAGGGAACAGATTCAGTAAGATTAGTGGAGCAGTAGGGATACTCAGAGAAACAGGGGGAGGGGGATTCTTTCAGAAACAGTCCATGCTGGTACCAGATAACAACTACACCTAGAGTAGGATTGGGGGTAAAATGAATTTGAATTCGAATAATGCAGCAAGGGCCTTACAAGGTACAATATCCTAAAAGCAAAACTTAATGTAACAAGTGGAAAACTGGCTAAGAATATTGTATTGGGAAAACAATTGAGAGATAGGCTAAATAGATGCAAAGGGACAGCTTTACAGACTAGGATTCAAAGACTGGAAGTTGGCACCAAAGGGCTCTGTTAAAATAATCTTAAAGCAAGCTTAGTAAACAGGTAGAAGTTTAGCTATAAAATGCATATAAATGAATGTAAAACACTTTGGGAAGACACACAAACAAAAAAAAATAGGCAGAATTTGATGCTTTAAGACATCTTTGCAGACTAGGGAATTTAAACTGGGAGTTGGCACCAAAAGACTCTGTCTCAAACTTGCTTTTAGATGTGCTAGTACCAGCTGTTAAGGCAAACTCAGGAACAGACAGTTTAGGCAACAAATTTAAGAAATAATTCAATGGAAAAAACTCTCTTCACTAGTAACTCTCTTCACTAGTGTGGAGGCAGAAAATCCTTAGGCATTCAGAAAAGTCCTCCTCCGTGTGAGCTGGAAAAATCAACAAGGCTTGTGGGCTTGCCAGCTCATGGATTGTAGCTGACTGCAGTGTGAAGGGGGTCCATTTCTGGGAGGCTCAAGGGAGGGTGTCCAACCCTCACAACCAGCACTCATGAGGGGAGCATCTGCTGACTGTGGTGTGAAGGAGGTTTGTTCCTGAGAGGCTCAAGGGAGGGTATCTGACCCTCACAATCTGCACCCACGAGGGGAGCTTCTGACTGCAGTGTGAAGGGGGTCCGTTCCTGGGAGGCTCAAGGGAGGGTGTCTGACCCTCACGACCTATTCTCATGAGGGGAGCTTCTTCTGACTGCAGTGTGAAGTGGGTCCTTTGTTGGGAGGCTCCAGGAGGTGTCCGACTACAGATAGGTGAAGTGGCCCCAATTCACTCTGCGAAGTGATTAGTGGAGTGAGGCGGGTCGCTGAGTGCTCATGAACGCCAAGTTACAGTCATAAGTGTAATGGGTAATGCAAGTTCATTGAAAACAATGACTTGCATTACTCGCCTTTCCAAACCACTACTCCACTAATCTTAAGGTGAAGTACATTGAAAACAATGTACTTCGCCTCACTTCGCCTTTGTTTTTTAAGCTCCAAAGGCGACTTGCAGTGATTCATGGGATTTCAGGTCACTTGGGCTCTAGATTGTTCTGCACAGCCTCAGTTTGGGGTAGTGTGTGTAGGAAGCTGTAGGAGACAATCTGCTCTGAGAGCTCTCTCCGATTCAAACCTTCTAAAAGCAGTTAAAAAAAGCCTTTTTGAGTCATTTTTTCTGCTGAAACTTTAGTTCATCGATTATAGGAACCCTCCTGTGCTCATATCATTGAGCGTTTATTGTTTGTGTGTGGATTTTGAATGGTAATGTACAACATTCAGTCTGTGTACTGAGAGGCAGTGAAAGTGTGCTTTGGGGAAGGGGCATATCTGTGGTGTAGGTAGATTAACTTGGAGAAAAAGACATTGCTTTCTGTTTTGGTGATTTTTTTTGTATAACTGTGTTAATGTGCACACATTAATATTTTCAATAATTCTTGCCATTTTTTTGCTGATTGTTGTGGTGGAGCAGTGCAAAAATTTCAGTTTGTTTAAAATATGTGGTTATATTACTGAAGTTTTCAATTTGCTATGCATTACTTAGTGTGTGTGTGTGTGAGCCTCCCCAGAGTCCGCCCCAATAGGCAAAGGTATTCTTTTCCAGATTTGAATTTCTGATGATGAGCACTGGGTAGGTGTTGTGCCTTTGCGTCTGCATCTCTTCAGTGCGCAGTGCAATCTTAATCTGTCTGTGCATTTGCATCTCTTTAGGACCCAATCTCCATCTGTAACTTAAGTCACAGTTGTTTCTTTGGCTTCCTTTCAGAGTACTAGACAGGTGTGGTGCATAATTCTGCATGAACATTGTACTCATTAATAGAGATGCAGCAAATTTAAATTTCGCTGGAGAAGTGAACGTGAAGTGGGTAATTTGCGTTGTCACTCTGCTTTGCGGAGTGGCCAGCATGAAATGCCCACTTCGCCTTGTTATTACTACTTCACATTGTCATTCCAACTTAACGTGAAGTAAGGCGGAGTGCCAACAATATTGGCAGCCCCCCACACACACACACAGTCACTAGAATTAATGTGCATCAGGGACCACGTGATGCAAGCTACCGGATAGTCGCTCCTCAGTACAGCTCGAGCCTCCTGTCTCTTTATTTCTGTTTTTTGGTATATTTTCTCAATCTCTAAACCACTAATTTTGTGTTATTCTGGTTCCCTACAACTTTGTGCCCTTGCAGGGCGATTTTGAGAGAGAATGGACGTTTACATGAAAAAGCAACAGCAGAAACACACCCCACCAGTTACATCAGAGAAGGCCTCAAAAAAATCCCGGGCCGAGTGGAGCAGAAAAGGGAGACATTTTGAATGTAGGGGCGGATCAGGAGCCACTCACATTGTCTAGATTTCTGGAGGAATTTAAACCATTCAGAGATGAGATTAAGGAGATGGCATCAGAAATGAAATTGCTCAAGAGAAAAATAGGAGAGATCACTCTCACTACCTCAGACAACACGACTAAGATCTTCTCTTTAGAGAAGCAGGTGGAGAAGTTCGAGCCTGAGATGGCAGCAGTGCACCAGAAACTGTCCAGATTTGAGGTTAAGCTTGAAGACCTTGAAGGTCGTAGCCGGAGAAATAATGTTGTGATCCTCGGGTTACCATAGGGAGAAGAGAGAGAGAAAACTATAGCTTTTACCCAGAAGTTGGTCGAGAAGATTGCAGGCCCTTCCCCATTCGGGGCCAAATATATCATTGAGAAAGCCCACAGGTCATTAAGACCGAAGCCACCTCCCAGAGCAACGCCCCGACCTATAATTTGTCGTTTCTTAAATTTCTTAGAGTGACAACATTTTCTGTACAAAGTGAGAGAACTCCAAGAAGTTTGCTGGGAGCAAGCTAAGCTTAGAATAGCGCTAGATATTCCGGGTTCAGTCCATTTGAAGCATGCAGCTTTTCATCCTGTTGTTTCAAAAATCATTGCGGCTGGACTTAAATGTCGTATGGGATACCCGGCCAGGCTACAGGTACAGGTGGCTGGTTCCTGGGCTACCTATGAAGATCCAGAGCAGCTTCTGCTGGTTTAAAATTAGCATTGCCAGATCTCTTCAGGGACACATGAAAGGCCTTAGGTCTCTCTCGATAAGATGAGAATCGTTTTGAGAAGGCTGGGCACTCATGCAAAGGGATCTTCTGGAAAGAAGCGGTTAAACATTCTTGGATTCTCACTTCAGCCCGAATAAGGGGCAGAAAGGACTTTTTTTTTTCCTTTTTATAGTGATCTAGTTGTGGATGCATACTCTTATTTGTTTTGTCTGGGTTTGGGGTTTGGGGCTTTTTGGTTTTCAAAGTGTTCCAATTACGGAAGTATATTCTTGGTTGTTCTGTCTGGGTCTGGGGTTTCAAGCAATCAAGTGATTTCTCGCTGGTTTTCATATTGGCAGAAAACAAAGCCTATTCAGCAATATCTGGTCTCCCCTTCCCCTGTGAGAGTTTGGTAAGGAAAGGTTTGGTGGAAGGCTTTAGCCTTGGGGAGATCTAATTACAAGGGCTGTGATGTCCTCTCCCTTGTAAGGCATCAGGGTGCAGTTACACACTTGCAACACAGGAGAGAGCTTGTGCTTCATGTGTGTTAAGTGCTTATGATTGCTAAGGCAGGAGATAAGTTGGGATTTACTGGGGCAAAGGCACAGCAATTGGGAGGAGAGGAATGGGGGCCTGTCCCTATAGGGCTGGAGAGCCTATTGAGACAAAGGCCCGCTCAGTGAATGTTATGTTTGACTGAGGCTGACTTCCTGATCTTGCGCTACGAGGTGCCTTTTCACACTTAACAAGCCATATGCCCTTGTAAGCCGTGATGTTTCTGGTGGCGATGTTTCATCAATACTGGCTTTCTCCCAATGGCCCTCATTAGGGGATAGGCGAGAGATACAAGGGCTTGTATTGTAGGAATGTTGCATTCTCTCTCTTTTTTTTTTATTACTAACATCTCAAAAAGGGGGAATGTATTATAAGGAGTACAGGGTTTGGGGGACGGTTTTCGGGGGCTGGGGAGGAGTAGTAAACGGAGTATTGCTGAATGTTGTTAGCAATAAGAGGGGGGGTTTGAGTTGATGGCTTTTTGGACTATGTTTTGGAGTTATTGAAGATGCGGATTGTTCAAGGGGTAATCAGGGGAAGGGCAGGGACAGGGGTTTAATGAGTGGTGGGAAACCAGCACAGCAGATTCAGGGGAATAGAATCACCTGTTACATGACTGCAGTATATGTTAGATATCTTATCTGGATTATACCTGACATAATAGATGGCTCAGAATATTAACATTGCTACGAGGAAAGTGAAAGGGATCAGGAAAAAACTGAAACAATATCAGGTACTTAAACACCTGAGTCTGTTGCATGCCCAGATATTATTCTTACAAGAATCTCATTTAGTGGATTCCGAAGTATTACAACTTCGGAGACAACAGATAGGTCAGATTTTTTATGCTTCAGGGGAAACCAATAGTTGCGGGGTCATGATACTGATTAACAAAGAGATATTCCATTTGTCCCTTCTCAGGTATTTCAGGATGCAGAAGGCAGATATGTCTTAGTTCAGGGTACTATTTGGGCCATGCAGTTGGTTTTAGGTAGTATTTACGGACCAAACACAAACGATCCCTCTTTTTTTATGAAACTGATTTCTACGATCCTTCCTATACTCCCTATTCCAATTATATTAGGGGGAGATTTTAATTTGGTCTCCGATCCGAATCTGGATAGATCAAGCACTGGGTCGAGGGGACTGTCACCTAGACATAGGGCCTTTAAGGAAATGATGGATCACTGCGGATTGTGCCATGTCTTGAGGGTCACACATCCTAATATTAGGGAATATACCTACTGCTCGCCAGTGCATGGCACGCAATCTCGCTTTGATTACCTATTAGTTTCTCATGAGCTCTTGCCAGGGGTACTATCCACCTCGATCCAACCGGTCCAATATCAGATCATTCTTTAGTCTTGTGCAATTTGGCTTTTCTTAACATCCCCAAAAGAGAGACCAGATGGAAATTAAATGAACAATTACTAAAAGATGAAAAGTATCGGGGAGTGGTGAAAGAGCAGATAGAGTTTTTCTTTTCCACCAACCCAATAGATAGTGCAAGACCAGATATTATATGGGGAGCCTTTAAGGCTGATATAAGGGGCATTCTCATTAGTCTAGCTGCAAAGAGGAAGAGGGCATAGGAAACGGAGTTAATCTTCTTATTGTTTCAGATACTGGTATTAGAAAATATACACCCAGATAAAATTTCTCAAGAGGAGTTACAGAAGCTATTAACATATAAAGATAAATATTTGGGAATGTTAAGAGAGAAGGCTGAGTTGGCAATAATCCGTACAAAGGCCAGTTTTACAGATCAAGGAGAAGAAGCGGGGCGCCTGTTGGCTCTACGTTTAAAACAACAAGAATCAGCAAGATTTATACCCCCATTAAGGTCTCAGTCTGATGGGACCCTGAAGGTATCCCCCTCAGAGATAGTTCAGGAATTTGCCGCTTTTTACGAGCAATTATATAGGGACATGGATAGTCCTCCGCCCATTCAAAAACTGGAGGAGTATCTCAGGGAAGCACATCTTTCGTTTCTATCTGACTCTCAAAAGAAATTTATATCTTCCCCTTTATCATAGGAAGAAATAGCTGCTGCTATAAAAGACTTGCCTCTGGGTAAAGTCCCAGGTCCAGACGGGTTTTCAGCCTTATTTTATAAAGTTTTCACAGAGCAATTACTTCCCATGTTGCATCGTCTCTATTTGCATATTTTTTCTGGAGAGACGGCAGATGCACATCTGTTTGAGGCATTGATAGTCTTGTTACCTAAACCGGACAAAGATCCAGAAATGGTTCAGAGCTATAGGCCAATATCTTTGCTGAATCAAGATGTCAAAATTCTCTTGAAGATAATGGCAGATAGACTAACCCTGGTTCTTCCGGATCTTGTGGGTATGTCTCAAGTGGGATTTATGACAGGACGTGCAACTTCAGATCACCTGCGTACTCTCTCGCATGTCTTCTTGGAGTCCAGGGATGCCACATATCCTGCGAGGCTGGTCTCCCTGGACACCAAGAAGGCATTTGATCGGGTTAATTGGACTTTTCTATTTCAAGCCCTTAAGGAATTTGGATTCCCATCCGTGTTCATAGATTGGATCAGGGCAATTTACTGGTCTCCTACAGCGAGGATCTCAGGAAATGGGACCTTCTCCAAGTCCTTTACACTGCAGTCAGGTACGAGGCAGGGATGCCCTCTCTCTCCATTACTTTTCAGTCTTTATCTGGAATCCCTTATTCAACATATTCTCAATAATGAAGGAATACAAGGTATTCCCATTAGGAGTGAGGTAGTGAAAATAACAGTGTACGCTGATGACCTTCTCTTACATTTGGCTAATCCGTTAATATCTATTCCAAATATGCTAAGGGAGGTTGATAGATTTAGTAGTTTCTCAAATTATAAGTTAAATCCCAACAATAATTCCTTTTTCCCTCTTAACCATAAAGTCTTTAAGACCGACATTATTTCTCTGGGACTATGCTGGTCACCCCGGGCTATTAAATATTTAGGCATAAAATCAATGCGTAATCCCTCCTTGTAGTTTAAGGAAAACCTGGACCCCCCTTCTGCAGGGGATCACTCAAGATCTAGAGAGATGGGATAAACTCCCATTATCTTTATGGGGTCGTATTAATATAATTAAGATGAACGTGTTTCCCCATTTATTTTATCCTCTGTAGCTTCTTAATTCATTCATTCCCCTAAGTTGGTTTCAGAAAACATATAAACTCTTTACCAAGTTTATTTGGTCGAGTAAGACCTCCAGGCTGGCATACCACAAATTAGCTGCAACCAAGAATGAGGGGGGGTTGCAGATTCCTTACTTGCCCATCTACTACTGGGCTAGTCATTTGGCTAAATACCTGAGATGGGTAAGACCGGGTCCAGATAACATGAATCCAGTTTGGCTTAAGATTGAATTAGATTTTTTCCAATCTATGAACATGGACCCCCTGTCTATGCTCTATCTAAAAATTTCTCAGATGCAAGATATTAATAAATGTCCCACCATCATGACTTTGCTAAGAGTACATTCACAAATTGTGCTCTTTTCTGCGTTACAATCAAAGTAAAGATCTCACTCAATCTATTTGGAATTCCCCGGCTTTCACTATAAACAAACAGAAAATTTCCCAATCATGGTTGCCTCATTTAGGAGAGGGGATAGTATCTTCATTTTTGGATGAAGTTGGCGAGTGGCTCTCATTTTCTCAGTTCATATACAAGTTCAAAATACCGGAGTCTCAGATTTTCAAAGTGTTTCAACTAAGGCACTTGTTAACCATGGTTCTTGGGGCCACTCCACCCCGTCCAGCGACCTTTGCATTGGTATCTGAACTTTCCCCTTTTCTTGTCTCTTCTGGTGTGGTTTCTAAGATCTATCAAGTGTTGTTCCAATGGAGGTTTGGATGCGGTGGTGGCCCCACCAACTTCTGGGTTTCATTTTTTCCCCATTATACTTTTAAATGGTCCTTTCTCTGGATGTATTGCCATAAATATGAATCCCAAGATAGATTACGTCTCATGAAGTTCCACATTCTGCATAACTTATACTATACCCCAACTAAACTGGTGAAATGGAGCCTTCTTGATACCGATAGGTGTAATAAGTGTTCCCAGGACACCGGATCACTTTTTCATCTTTTCTGGTCATGCCCCTGGATAGCATCATTATGGAAGCACATAAAAATCAATCTGGATCCTCTATTGGGTTTACAAGATTACTTTATACCGGATATGTGCCTGTTGGGGGATCTGTCCTCCATAAAGGTTAAAATCCGGAGATTTCACATATCCATGGTGGCGCTTTCGGTTAAAAAAGTCATTCTCAGGCGCTGGAAAGAAAGGACCGGTCTAACATATCAGGAGTGGCTCCATGAGATTTTAGCAAATATACGTACAGAGAAGGCTATTGCTAACCTTCAAAACAGACTACATAGGTATAAAGTTATCTGGGATCCCCTTCACACTTTAATTACGGTGGCTATGAAGTAATGTGTAGTTGAGGTTACTACCTTAATTATTTTTGGTAAAGGTAGTTAGCGGGTGATAACAGAGCTAGAATAAACTGCTGTGCCGGGGAGGAGGCGAGGGAAGGGTTGGGGGCAGTATGATTTGTTTTATGAATCCTATGTCAAAGTGTTCATTACTGCCTCCTGTAATGTGGAAAATGTGGTGAATAAACTTTGAATTGAAAAAAAAAAGAATTAATGTGCATCCCCAAAATGCTACTGTCATCTTGTCTCCAGAAAATTCCCCAGTGCTGATGAAGTGAAATGAAAGCATAACAAGAAATGCAAAGTCTCTCAGAATTAATGGCACACTCAGTCATCTGATCAGTGGTCACACAAAGTCACCAGAATTAATGTTCATCCCCAAAATGCTACTGTCTTGTGTCCAGAAATTTCCCCAGTGCTGATGAAATGAAATGAGAGTGTAATAAGACATGAAAAGTCTCCCATCTTAGAGGCGCAGAAAATTTAAATTCCACTGGTGAAGTGCCCGCAAAGTGGGCACTTTGCGTTGTCACTCCCCTATGCAGAATGGCCATCATGAAATGCCCACTTCGCCTTGTTATTGTGATTGTGACTTCTCATTGTCATTCTGCCTTAACCTGAAGTAAGGAGGAGTGACAACAATATTGGCAGCCCCCGGGCCTCCACACATCACATGGCTTACAGTACTGTAACTCACATGCTGCACAGGAAAATGAATGCCTACAGCTGTAGTTCCCCGATGACAATGACCTGTATCACAAAACTCCCCAATTTGAAAACCCATATCAATGAGTACAGAGGTGGTCTGGAGAAATACTACAAAACAGGCTTACATGATGCAAGTAACTAGTAAAAAAAATAATGCTGTGATTCGTGATGTGATCGTGAATTGTGACTGCAATCGTGACCATGAAACATGAATTTATTTTTCTTGGACTTGGAGCTGACGAGCGTATTGGGAACGCGAATGCCTACAGCTGTACTTCCCTGTTGACCTGGCTGTTCATAAAACTCACCAGCTTGAAAACTCATATTAATTGGTACAGTGGTGAAGCCTGGAGAGATACTACAAAACATTAATTTTGTGATTTGTGATGTGATCTTGAATTGTGTGCACCACACCAGTACTCTGAAGGGAAGCCAAAGAAACAACTGTGACTTAAGTAACAGATGGAGATTGGGCCCTAAAGAGATGCAAATACACAGACAGATTAAGACTGCACTGCACTGCATACTAAAAAGATGCAGATGCAAAGGCACAACAACACCACCTAACAGTGCTCACCATCAGAAATCCAAATTTGGAAAAAAATACCTTTTGCCAGTTTGGGGGGGGGGTAGTGCATGGCAGTAACAGTCCACTACTATCAGTAAAGATACCACAAGCAATACAAAAAATTCATTCAGGTGCAGTGGAAGCAGTTTCACACTGCTGAAATTACTCTGTGGCACAATAAATGGTATCTGATTTAATGGCACGCGTGCATCGCACACACACTCACACACACTACAAGTAATGCGTAGCAAATTGAAAACCTTTAGTAATATAACCAAATGTTTTAAAAAAACTGAAATTATACACTGCTGCACCACAACAATCATCAAAAAAATGCCAAGAATTACCAAAAATACTACTGTGTGTACATTAACACAGTTATACAAGAAAAATATAACCGAAACAGAAAGATTGCCTTTTTCTCCCAGTTAATCCACCTACACCACAGATATGCCCTTCCCCCAAAGCACACTTCACAGTACACAGACTGATTGTTCTAAATTAACATTCAAAATCCAAACACAAACAATAAACACTCAATGATATGAGCACAGAAAGGTTTCCTACAATCGTTGTACTAAATTTTGAGCAAAATAAATGGCTCAAAAAGGCTTTTTTAGCAGCTTTTAGAGGATTTGAATGGCAGAACTCTAAGAGGAAACTGTCTACATCTTCCACCACAGACACACTACACAGAACTGAGGCTGTGCAGAACAATCTAGAGCCCATGTGACCTGCAATCCCATGAAGCACTGCAAATTCCCTTTCGAACTCAATAACAAGGAGAAGTGATGCGAAGTACATTGATTTCAGTGTTACTTCGCCTTAAAATTGGTGGAGAAGTGGCTTGGAGAAGGCAGAGTAATGCAAAGTCATTGTTTTCAGTGGACTTCGCGTTCCCCATTATAACACAAAGTACTCCGCTTCGCATTGCAGGGTACTTCACGGACTCCGCGTTACTCCGTGAATCACTTCGCGGAGCGAATTTAGCCCACCTCGTCCACCACTACTCATTAATATGCATTTTTAAGTCAGGACCATCATCACGAGTCACTCATGATACAAATCACGTTCTTTATCATCACGGTCACAAATACAGTCACAAATCATGATTCATGATCATGTCACAAATCACAACATTCATTTTTTTACTAGTTACTTGGATGTATTGTAAGCATGTTTTGTAATATCTCTCCAGGCTTCACCACCCCGCCATTGTACTCATTAATGAGCATTTTTAAGTTTGGAGGTTTGTGCTGCAGCTCATCAGGGAAGTACAGCCATAGGCATTTGCATTCCCAATACAGTTCCATATTGGTTATCTCACACCATTGACACCGAATGACGTTCATCATCACGGTCACAAATGCAGTCACAAATCATGATTCACGATCACATCACGAATCACAACATTAATTTTTTTACTAGTTACTTGGATGTATTGTAAGCATGTTTTGTAGTATCTCTCCAGGCTTCACCACTCCACCATTGTACTCATTAATAAGCATTTTTAAGTCGGGGAGTTTTGTGCTACAGCTCATCGGGGAATTACAGCCATAGGCATTCATGTTCATTCCTGTATAGCATGTGAGTTACAGTACTGTAAGTAGTGGTGGGCGAAGTGGCCCCAATTTGCTCCATGAAGTGATTCACTGAGTAACGTGGAATCTGCTGAGAACTCCACAATGTGAAGCAGAGCACTTCACTTCATAATGACTGGGAACGCGAAGTCCATGGAAACCAATGACTACATTATTCCGCCTTCCCCAAACCACCTCTCCACCAATTTTAAGGTGAAGTACACTGAAATCAATGTAATTCACCTCACTTCACCCTGTAATTGTGATCCAAATGAAATTCTGCAGTTATTCATGGGATTACAGGTCACATGGGCTCTAGATTGTTCAGCACAGCCTCAGTTCTGGCCTGGGTAGTGTGTGTGCAGTGGTAGCTGGAGACAGTTTTCTCTCAGAGCTCTGTGATTCAAATCCTCTAAAAGCTGTTTAAAATGCCTTTTTGAGTAATATTTTTTGCTCAAAATTTAGTACATCGATTGTAGGAAACCTTTCCGTGCTCATATCATCGAGTGTTTATTGCTGTGTGTGGATTTTGAATATTAATTTAGAACAGTCAGTCTGTGTACTGTGAAGTGTGCTTTGGGGTGGGGCGTATTTGTGGTGTAGGTAGATTAACTGGGAGAGAAAAGGCAGTCTTTCTGTTTTGGTTATATTTTTCTTGTATAACTGTGTTAATGTACACACAGTAATAGTGTCTAATTCTTGACTTTTTTTGCTGATTGTTGTGGTGCAGCAGTGTATAATTTGTCTGTTTAAAACATTTGGTTATATTACTAAAGGTTTTCAATTTGCTACGCATTACTTGAGTGTGCGTGTGAGTGTGTGTGTGATGCATGCCATTAAATCAGACACCTTTTATTGTGTTACAGAGTAATTGCAGCAGTGTGAATCTGCTATCCTCCGCACCTGCATGAATTTTTTATACTGCTTTGTGGTATCTTTACTGGTAGTGGATTGTTACTGCAGTGCACTAACCCCACAACTGGCAATATGCATTCCTTTCCAGATTTGGATTTGTGACTTGTGAGCACTGGTTAGGTGTTGCTGTGCCTTTTTGTATGCATCCTTTGAGTGTGCAGCACAATCTTAATCTATCTGTGCGTTTGCATTTCACCATTAATTCTGGGAGACTGCATTTCTTGTTACACTCTCATTTCACTTCATCAGCACTGGGGAGTTTTCTGGACACAAGACAGTAGCACTTTGGGGATGCACATTAATTCTGGTGACTGTGTGGGTGGGATGCTGCCAATATTGTTGTCACTCCACCTTACTTTGCGTTTAAGGCAGAATGACAACGTGAAGTAATAATAACAAGGCGAAGTGAGCCTTTCCTATGTGGCACTCTGCATAGCGAAGTGCCAACGTTAAGTGGCCACTTCATGTTCACTTCGCTGACGGATTTTAAATTTGTTTCATCTCTATATCTGACCTTCATGACCTGCACCCATGATGGGAACTTCTGCTGACTGCTGTGTGAAGGGTGTCCATTCCTGGGAGGCTCAAGGGAGGGTGTCCAACCCTCATGACCTATACCCAAGAAGGAAGCTTCTGACAGTGGTGTAAAGGGGATCCGTTCCTGGGAGGCTCAAGGGAGCGTGTCCAACCCTCATGACCTGCACCCATGAGGGGTGCTTCTGACTGTTGTGTAAAGGGGTCCATTCCTGGGATGCTCAAGGGAGGGTGTCTGACTTCAAGACCTGCACCCACGAGGGGAGGTTCTGCTGTATGCCTAATGGTGGTACCCAACCCTATCATGTTTTGGGAGACAGTTTTAAAGGAGGACATGAAAATACCAGGTTAGGTCTAAGATGACGTACACAAAGTTGAAATATTGTTGCCATTCAGTTTGCTGAGATTGCACTGAATTCCACTGACAAAATAGATAACACTCATGTAAGGTTCTACTAATGATACCCATATTTTGAACCTGGGGGCCCCTGTACATAGAAAAGACAACTAGTCCAAACACACAGGCAGGAGCCTATTCCTATAAGTTAACAGGCAGATGAAAGGGAACTGCAGAGGGATATCAGCTGGGCACACCAACCTGTATAAGAATGGTGAGGACACATCCAACATGGGAGATCCCACTAAAACAGGAGCTGGATAGACTTCCAAAAAGTGTGACAGAT
Organism: Neoceratodus forsteri; assembly: GCA_016271365.2. Lineage (NCBI taxonomy): Eukaryota > Metazoa > Chordata > Ceratodontiformes > Ceratodontidae > Neoceratodus > Neoceratodus forsteri. The sequence goes on from CM028137.1 coordinate 521,609,319, forward strand.
TATATCTCTGGCTTGAGTACCCGAGATGTAGGCATGATGGCTAAACTCTGGGTCTTGTGCTGGGGGTAAGCCAAGGGAAGAATTCCCCTGACCCTTCTGGGAGTATGTCCTACTCTTCTGAAAACTGGGTAAAGGTAAGTAAAAAAAAAATGGGGTCAAAAACAAAACTAGGGTAAAAAAATACTGTGACATAGAATGTCTGTCTAGATCACTCCCAGCTCAAAAATGTACTTTAAACATATCATAAACAGAAAGTAAGTGAAATCCAACCTTAACTTTCAAGAAGAAAAAAGAGAAATCACGTATTTTGTAATCAATATATCACTCCTAAGTGCACTAAAGACAAAAAAAAATGTCCTTTATAGCCTGCAAAAATAGACACCCCCTCATCAGGAATCATGCTCAATTTATTATTAAGGTTCTGTATTTAGGGAACAGTGTCTGTTGTAAATCGTGTTCCAAATCTTAGTCAACAATAGGGGGCATCCTAACCTTGGGTGATAAAGCACAGCACTGCATTTTCAGAAAATGTATCCTATGAAGTGTGAAGATAGAAATAGTGGAAAGTCACATGACAGGCAAGGGAGAGGCACATCAGAGTTAGCTGGCCCATACCACCCTCCTAAATGGAGATCTCTGGCTGTTGGAATACCCTTGCAAGAAATTGGGTAGACAGGATGGGGTCACGTGTTCCACATTTTAAAATGAGTGCAAATCAGTCCCACATTAGCCACCAGCTAGGCAATAATTATCTTGAGCAGCGTGCATTGCTGTGATGAATGGAAAACATTTCCCCAATTCTCCACAGGTCACTCTTGTGGCATCACTGCACTATGGACAACATTTCTTACAATACCATGTGGCCCACCAAAACCCACCCACAGCCATCCCAGAGCTGCCAAAACTACACTCCCCTCAGGTCCCCAAAACCCAGTGACTCTAACCTGATAATGTTTTAGTAGAATAAGTTAAGCAGGTAGATTTGGTTGGGCTCCTGTGCCTTTCATAAAAGTTTTAACTGCTCCACCATACTGGTGATAGTGGGCTCTGTCTGCTGCATCCTCAAGCAAGCTGCCAGTCATGGTTGCCATCATGGAGGTAAAGAAGGACACTGTGGTGAGGATGTTGACTTTTCTGTGGGTAAAATCCTTCTTGTTTACAGTCCTTCCAAGCTTCAGGTGTTGAGTGGTAGGTCTGTTGCCCATTCAAAAATTGAAGAAAGACGTGGGCTAGATTTGGTATTTTAAATTTAAGCTGTTTATTGTGGAGATGTGGGAATAAGGATGTATACTCTTGGTGCAATCGTGTTCTTGTGGGTGCAAAGTCATTGTCAAAATATACCCTGGCAGTACCATAGTGGAGCTTCTTTTTCTGCCACACAATTTGAAGTAATTTGTCTTTGACCACATAATTTAAGAAGCACACTATAATAGAGTGGAGCTGAAAAATATATATGTGTCAGAAGACTTGCTGAGACTGGATGTAGACAAAGGAATATTTGGGGAAAACACTGATGTCAGCAAGTCTTCCGACACATAAATATTTTTCAGCTTCGCTCTATTATAGTGTGCTGTGGGTTTCTGTCCTAAGATGTGGTGAGTGCGCTCTATATCAAGGGGATAGACTGCACCCAATTCAAGCACTGCATGAAGAAAGCTGTCTAAGAAGGCCACTAAATCAGTGCCCTCTGAGTTTTCCAGGGTGCCATAAATACGAGTACTCTTCCGATGTGCCCGATTCTCTGCATCCTCCTAATGAGTACTGATGTGAAGTTGTGTTTCTGCCAATTCTAGAACAGTATCCTCCAACCTGATCAACCCTGCCATCTGTGGAGGCAAGTTGCTGATCCACATCATCCACCTGCATTTCTAGCATAGTGAGATCTTTGCTCATCTCCCAAAATGATTCCTTGACCTCCACTCAAAATGCGTAGCTTTCCTGGAAAATATTCTCTAACTTCATTTTTTTCTGCATGTTTGTTTTATACTTTTGTTGGTGGTATCTTCGTAGGCCTGGGTCACAGCCGATGCCTAAGAGAGCTTCAAGTTTGAGCTCTTCAGTCAAGATCCAGCTACATTCTCTGCCAGGAGCTGTATTTTCAGCTTGTTGGACTTTGCCATAACCTCTGGTCCCCTCATACCAATGCTGAATGGCAGTATTGATCAGAATTCAAAGCTCTAAAGAGGGCATTTTAATTAGCTGTGAGATAGCTTCAGGTTTAGGCTGCCATGTCTATTATGACACCACTGAAAGCTCCTCTGTTAGTGGCTATAATATTATCTTTCTATGGTTTCTTAAGGCCTGGACATCTTTTTTTTTGGTAACCAGGTAAGTCCTACTAGGCATAAGTGCCTGTTTTCAGGGGTGACCCAGGAGCAGTGGGGAGGTTAAGTGACTCTCCAAAGTCACACAGTTGTCAAGTGGAGGTTATGGGAATCAGACCCAGGTCTGCTGGATGTACCAAGCTGATTCAGATCTTGTTACTCTAACTTGTAGGCTATATTGCCTTGCCAGCCATCAGCATCAATGTGTTCCCCAAATATTCCTTTGTCTGCATCCAGTCTCAGCAAATCTTCTGACACATACATATTTTTCAGCTCCAGACAACAATGACAGATTGCTATGTTAAATGAAGTATCTATTTCTTGTTGTCCTACCTAAAACAACGGTGCCCATTTTTAATATTAAATCAAGTGGTAGCCAGTCAAGTCCCCCTCAACTGCTCCTGTTCCTAATCATATGACAGAAAAGAAGACTCTCATGACAACATCCCTGTTTATATTACATTTGAGGATACTGGTGACTCATGTAGGCCCAGAACCCCTCAACTACTCAACTGACTCATTCCAGATTGGGCTAACCATCACAGTTTCAAGAAAGAATGTTTCTAATCATATCATCACATAGCTGGGTCATTGTTCTTTCTTCTGTAGCAGTTACACATCAGAGATACAGTAACAGAACTTCATCAAGCATGTTAGTTTACCTTCTCCTAGCAGGGCATGTGGGAAGGCAGATCCAGTACTATGGTTACCTAGAGGTTCCTCCACGGGGTTGGGGGTTCTACTCCTGAGTTCACTGTGTTCCCCACTCCATGAGTTGGAAGAAGTAGATAATTTTTGTTTCCATATTCTGACCTTTTGGCCTTCATTTATACTTCAAAAAATGTCTTTCCCTTCAAGATGCCTTCTCTTTTGGCACCTCCATGAAGGTAGAAATTCCTAGGGAGACAAAGGTTAAATATACTTTCACACAAGTACTGCATTTAGCACTCTTTACCCCAACTCCCACAGATAACTCAAAACTTTATGCAACAAGATGTTTGCTCAGATTCTTCTGTTGTGCTGTTCCATAGCTGCTTCCAACTCGGTCCTAAAACAGAGAGATTAGACCAAGGTGGAGACTCTGGCATCACAAGTCAAGGTCACATGCTTATGGAATTTATTACATATCCCCTACACAAAACTTAATAAACTATCACAAAGAAATATATTAGCAGACCATATCCAGCACTCACCACCACATTGTAGAAAAAATACTGCTCTCTGAAAGTTAAAGTGCATGGTGCCAAACTTTACTGCAGGTGACAGATAAAATCGCGCATCCTGATGCATTTCAGAGATGACTCCTTTATTAAAAGATGTGCTTAACATGCAGTATGGGTTCCTTATATACCAAGGATGACATTATCAGCAATAGACAATCATATAAATTCGCAAGCACAATTTAAAATCAGACATATCAAAAGTGCTTTATCAGAAAAAATATGTCATTAAAATCACTGTACTTTACATCATTAAATACCACCAGACCCTCTTATCATTAAATATCTTGGGTGTGCTAACTTATAAAAAGAAACTTGGAACCAGAGACAGTGAGCAGTATAGCTCTTCTCTCGCAACCTCATCCAGCTGCCATCTGAATTAATGAGAATGCAAGCATCTGAGTATTTGAAGGTCTAGGTGGTAAGGAGGGCTGTGCCAGTTATCATTTCTGGCTCTGTATAATTTTTAGGGCTGCAGCGGACGAAGCCCTGCAGTCCTTTTGCTTTCAAAAAAGGACTCCACATTCTTTCTGACCGAACAACCTGTTAGACGTGCACCACAGTCACCTCTGTGTCTGTGGAGTTGTCCGCTTGTTGTCTGTATCAACATTCCCACTGCACTTTTTGTTACTTGAAAAAAGTTGGCGTACGGGAACGGCCCCCTCCTCTCCACTACCATGCATATCATCTGTGTTTCCTCTCCAGGAGCAGGTCAGCGGCCGGAGCCAAGTGGGAACGTGATGTATTTGTTGTTGTGGGGTATTTCTGTGGCACTGTGGAGCATGAGAGACAGTGACAGTGAGATAGGGATGGGGAAATGTTTTGTGTCTGGGAGCAATACATGCATGTGAAGTGTCCTCCACATTTGCCACTGCTTCCCCTGTAAACCATGTTTCTCTGCGGGAGAGAGAGAGAGAAAGAGAGTGTCAGAGTCCATGGCCTGTACACCAGAATTCCTTTTGTCTCTCACTCTCTGTTTGTCTTTGTGATTGGCAGCTCTCTTATCAGGAGTTCAGATATCTGTCGGCAGGTCACATTTGTGTCTGCACTTATCAGCTTTAGACATGCCACTCTCTATCTTTTTCTCCTGTGGTTGTAGCTACCACCCCACAAGTTTCTTAGTGGTTTGGGAGCAGTCTTTATTGTCATTGCAAACAGCTATTCTGATTTCAGCTGTCATGTAGGATCATTGCAGAATGGCTTCTGCCATTTGTGGAAACAGTTCAGCTTCTTCCTTACTTGTTTCTTATGTGGGATGGACAAGGCAGGCTAAGCTGAGGGAGACTGAAATGAAAAGAGACACGGGAGGTGGGGGCAAAATGTAAGTCAGATAGTGCTGCGGGCCCCTCTGACTTTGATGTTCACCACCAGATGAGTCGACCTAATAAACATAATTTACGAGTTGCCCAGAGAGCAGAAGGTATCTGATTTGTGTGCTTTGCTGAATGCTCTTACAGTCATAGCCAAAGACATGGTCAGATATTTCCTGAAATCTTTGTGATATTTCTAGAAAATCTCCTGCTTTCTGCATTTCCACAGTAGTGGCAGCAAAGAGAAACTCTGTAGAAATTTTGTGAAATATCTGGAAATATCTGACCATGTCTGTGGCTTCTACTGTAACCAGAGTTTCCCGGTGTTTATGTAGCCCATACTCACCAAAACTTCCCTCAATGGATGTGTTAAGCAGAGCAGTTGATCTCCAGCTCTATTCCTGAATATAGCTCACACTATGATGACTCCATCACTCAGCTGCCCCCACCACATGCAGAAAACACAAAACTATTTTCATGACTTTATATCCCACCAGATTTAAACAGAGCCATGCCTTCATAAAACTGAACACATATACTCCTCCTATCCATTTTTTAAGCACACTTGTAATATGCTTAAGTACAGTAAAACAATTTTGCAGTGCTTTTAACTTGATACTTGATTGCTTTATCATTTAAATTTGCATGTACCATTAGAAGAAGGCAGTGTACTGCAGTGGTCTAAGGCTCTGAGCTGCAAATCTGGTGACATCCAGCAGACCAGACCTGGGTTTGAATCCTACAGCTTCCACTTGCATACTGTGTGACCCTGAGCAAGTCAATTAACCTCCTTGTGCTCCCAGGTCGCTCCTGCAAAAAAGCTTTTGGCTTAGTGTGCTATACCTGGTTAAACAACTAAATAAAAAAAATAAAAAATAGTATCCAATAATGGCAATTCCGAGAGTAGCGCCTCCGACCTTTTTAAAAAAAGCAGATCAGCTGATTGATTTCCCATGCTTACAAAATGCTTGCATACCTCTCAACCTTTCATTCTCAAAATGTGGAATAAATAGGCAAAATGTGAAACACTTAGTCAAATTGTTAATTAACAACCTCAGAACTCAGTTAAAATCTGTGCCTTTATGTTCACAAGGTCTTAAGTTAATTGAATAATACATTATTTTTTCACATTATTTACTATGGATTTATCTTAACATTGGACGCAGAGGAAAATGCTCTCAACTTGAAACAGGCAGGGGTGCAACCATGGCTAAAAGTGTTTTTTTTTTGCTACTGCAATGCAATACAATCTATCATTCAACAAGAATGAACATGTCTCTTGTCTATTTAGTTTGACTTGATAATTTGTGCATCCTTATTTGTATCTCAATACTACCGGCAGCTCGGGTTTTTTTTTCTTCCGAGTCCAGTCAGTTTCAGTCTGTTTCTTGTCTCATTGAAGGAGTGACATCTAACAGCTTCGCTTGTGTCAGCCTTGATAATGTTTGCCTGTGATTAGTCCCCCTTCATTTGCAGATTAGCTGACTGTATTACTGAATAATATAATTTGGTTTTCAATTTATTTATTTATTTTTATCTGTTATTTCAGTATATTCATAGTCGTCACAGATTAGTGATTGTGTAAATAGTTCACTCAGGAAACTGTAAACCGATCTTTCTCATGCAAAATGTCAAATTAATTTTTTCCTTCCAGTTGGGCTGACCTGTGTAAATTTCCAGATATTTATTCAAACACAGAGTATTCTTTAATGTACAGTATTTTTTAAACTCTGTTTGTTCCATTACTTCAGTGAAATATAATGATATACTCTTATTATTAAATAAACAATCTGGTTCTGGGTTTCAAGAAGTGAATAATTCCTTGATATGCAGAGTGCCAAAATTTACAAAAAACATCTATTCTGAGTGTCTGAACTCCTTAGAAACAGAAACATAGACTTTGATGGCAGATAAGGACCACTTGGCCCAACTAGTCTGCCCATTTGCCTACCTATTGGATAAGCTGCAGATCCTAGTTAACCAACAGTCTACTTCTTCCTATCCCCCACCAGAATTGCCGTATGTCTGTCCCATGCATTCTTGAATTCCCCCACTGTTTTTGACCCAATGACCTCCTCAGAAAGGCCATTCTATGTGTCCACCACCCTCTCCATGAAAAAATACTTCCTCACATTGCCCCTGAGCTGTCCTCCCTCTATCTTCAAATTGAGTCCCCTTGTTCCTGCACTTCTCTTTTTCTGAAAGATGCTACCCTCTTGGACTTTGTTGATTCCCTTGAGGTACTTGAAAGTTTCTATCATGTCCCCCCTCTCCCTTCTTTCCTCGACTGTATACATATTAAGGTCCTTTAGTCTCTCTTCATATGGCTTCTGTTGAAGACCCTGCATCATTTTAGTTGCCCTCCTCTGGACTGTCTCCATCCTGTCTACGTCCTTGCAGAGATGAGGTCTCCAGAACTGCATGCAGTACTCCTGATGGGGTATCACCAACTGTCTGTACAGAGGGATAACAACTTTCTGTTTTCTACTGGTGATGCCTCTCCCTATACATCTCAGTATCCCCCAGCCCTCCTTATTGCCTTCTCACATTGCTAGATTCAGTACTAGTCACAGAAGTCTTTGTCCCCCGTAAAACATAATCTTCTAAAAATCCTGTCCAGCCAATGATATTATCTACTTTACAAAAAAAAAAAAAGATGTGCTTCTTAGAGGGTATCCACCCGGCTGACATACATTGTTTTGTTCTATGTAGTAACACAGACACTTAGCAATGACTAATCATGTACTGTGTGCACTGAACTATGTTGTAAACCAAGAGCTCCTGTTAACACAGAAAAAAAAGCAGATACATCAGCTGAGCAGATACCCTACATTGGAGCACATCTTTTTTGATATTGGTTAAAATAGGTAATATCATAGGCTGGACAGGTTTTTTAAGATTATGGACCGGATTTTCAAAGGTTGGTCACAAACTGTGACAATGGCAGCTTGCACTGACTGCCCCTGCATCAGGGACCCTGCGCCCAATTCAATATCAGACAGGGTCCCTGTGCCTGCATCCTGCAGCTTGTGGCATCAGTGGCAGTGCACCAAACATATGGCGCATCCTCCATGTATGCTGCAAGCCACAGGGTGGCCAGCTGGCAGCTACTTCTGTGGAAAGGAACATGCCAGTGTTCCCCCTTCCAAGCCCCAATCCTCCCATAGCTTGGAATATTGAAATACATTCCTGGTGATCGAGTCCCCCCCCCCCAGCCCTGATCGGTCGTTCCCTAATGTTTAACTATTATAATGAATTAATATCCCTGGTGATCTAATGGCCCCCCACCCCCATGCTTGATCCACTGGTAGGTAGTATCCTTAAAGATCAAATGCACATATTTCATAAAAAGCTTGAATTCCCATCCCTGTGTCATGATTAGTGTTTCATGAAAATATCATGCTGTTTGGGTCTGCAATTTTCTTTAAATCAGCATCTGTTATTGTGCTCTGCAGTAACTGAAAACAGTGAAGAAACAGTGAAGATGTTTCTGTCCCTGTCAGTGAGCAATGACATCATACCTGTCCAGCCTGCTGTTTCACCAGTTAAGCCCCTGATTAACTGAATAAGCTGTTGCAGTTCCTAGTTAGAGCAGTCTGCAGAGCTAATTGTTTTCACTCAGAGTTTATTACTAACCCATCTGGTTTGTGTTTAGAGAGATTAGTTTAAAATCATTCTGATCTCATAAGCAGTTGATCATTTGGGATTCAGTTCTGAACTGAAGTGGTATGAATGAATGTCTGTGAGAAATTACCTTGTCTGTATCACAGACACCCCAACTGGTCAACTTTTGATGAGAACAGAAAGATAGATTTTAAACATATCTCTCTAAACACAAGCCAGATGGGTTAGTAACAAACTGAGTGAAAACAATTAGCTCTACAGACTGCTCTAACTAGGAGCTGCAACAGCTTATTCAATCAATCAGAGATTTAATTGGTGTAGCAGCAGGATGGACAGGAATGTTGTCATTGTTCACTGACAGGGACAGAAACATCTTCACTGTCTCTCTAGTGCTTCAGTTACTACAGATCACATTAACAGATGGTGATTTAAAGAAAACCACAAAACCAAACAGCATGCTGCAGTATTTTTAGGAAACACTAATCATGACACAGGGACATGTATTCAAGTGAATTCAAACTTTTTATGAAATAGGTGTGCATTTGATCTTTAAAATACATAACAAACTACTGGTGATCTGGTGCTCCACTCCACTCCGGAAGTAGGTGCTCACCATACCTAATCTCTATTCCAAACTCAATTCAATCGGCACAGCCTGTTTCCACACTACCATTAGCTGGTTGTTGATTGAATTGAAATGCCATACTGTATAACAGTATGTGCTCTGACAGTTCATTCAGCGGTTGGCTGTAGTGGTGTAAGGAGGGCTATGCCTGGTTGCCAGATTGGGGTTTGGGATGCGGGGGGAAGCTGGGTGGTGGACACTACCTGCTGGGGTGGGGGTAGGGGGATGCTAGATCACCAGGTTTGTTATGTATTTTAAAACATTATGGAGTGATCAGAGCTGGGGCAGAACCACTAGATCATGGTGGATGTTAGCTACTATAAATCGCACACATTTTGGATGAATGGGGGGAGGCACAGTAGTGCACAGTTGCCAACCCTCTCAGAGGGTGTCTAAGTACTGTTAGACCAACATTTTGCTGTTCTAACAGTACTTAGACCATTGACCTCTGGGAGGGTTCTCTGAATACCAATTAAGGGGATATGGCAGTCTGCAGCTGCCGCAAGCCCCTTGGCGGCATGCTGCAGCCCTTTATGTGGCACAACACTGGGCAAACCGCCTTTGCTGCAAGCAGCCTGCATTTGATGCAGGCTGCTTTTCTGAATAGCTCTCAGCTGCATTGTTTGATGCAAGGAGCCAGTTGTGCCAGAGATGTTTGATGCAGGCACCTTGCATCTGTCTTAGGGTTTTGAAAATCCACCCCTATGTTTTATGGCAGCCAAAGTCATCTGGACTAGTATCGAACCTCGCTAGCTGCATATAGTCAAATGCAATCATAGACAGAGTACAGTCTCTCTGTATAGATGTCTTTGAAAATTCTGATGTACTGCATAGCAAGGCATTAAACGAGGTTGCCATTAAAAGGCAACCAAAATTGTCTGATGGCATACCTGTGGAAATTGAACAATAGGTTAACAATAGGGGGATGGGGGTTAGTTAGACAGGTAGGGGAAGAAGAGTCAGGGCATGGTGAGGTCTTGACTGACAGGCACAAGAAGGTGATGCACACACTAGAGAGAAGCAGGAGGGGAGGAGTCAAGAGGGGTCCTTACTTGGGGTCCTTATGGGACTTACAAGCCTAGGTCTGAAGGATGTCTTCCTCTTTCTGCTGGGATTTTTCATTGAGTGGATCTCAGTACAGCAGCTGGCAACTTCTACTGTTTGTTTGCACCAATAGGTAAGGTATTGCATCTCTGGGCCTGGAACACCAGGCCAGGGAGGTTTTCTTTCACTAGGCAGCTTTCAAAAAAAAAGTATTTAAGTGAAACATTACAGTAAAGGTAAAATGGTAGTTCTTGTTTGTTTAGCATGTTATGTACTTGGTTTTGACAATTCTAGGTGGAGAAGCTGGGAATTAAATACATGTGGGATGGACCAAAGGCCTAGTGAGCCCACTAGCCACTTGGCAGACCACATGGCTTAGTGGGGTCTAGTTGATTAAAAGTTTATTTGGGAGGAGTGTGTGCCCGGGATCAGAAATGGCATGAATTGGGGTAGATATGGATAGACGTGCAATAAACAAACAAAAAAAAAAAAGCAATGTGTTTCCTGGCCGATAACAGAGAGGGCAGCAATTTTGGCATGGTGTGTGGGTTGTCTTGATAGGTTTTGTTGCATGCGAGAGGCCTTGCAGGAGCAGGTGTCCAGTGCAGAAAACAGCAGCTTGTTTAAGTTGGGACTGGGTATTTTTGGTTGCGGTGCTCGAGGTTATTGGGCAAAATTCCAGCAGTTTTGTGTGGCTTTCTGGTGGATGCGGGGAAGAGGAAGAGGAAGAAGTGTGGCCCCGTCTCCTTCACCTTCTTTGCCAGGGAGCACCGAGAGCTATCAGAAAATTGCCTGGTTTTCGGTTCGGGAGTGTAGGATGGCTGGGGAACCGTCCTGACGCAGGGTACACATTTCAGGATGTGAATTGGAGGCCTCTTATGGGTGCTAAGGGACAGCAGAGGCTCAGGCACATTGGGCAGGAGGAACAGAAGAAGGAGGGGACCAGGGAAGCTGAGAAGGCTGCAAGAGGAGCCAGCTGATTTCAGGCAGGCAGTTTTTCACCTTTGTGCAGACGAGGAGATCAAGGGAATGTTGGGGGAGAAGCTTTCCCTTATTGTTTTAATTCCGTCATTTTCAAGATTCTTTGTTTCTCTAATTTTGATCCTGTGTATTAGGTGTTGGTTGTTGTTATAATCACAGATCCTTGATCGGTGCCCTGAAGCAGGAGAAAGGCTTTTGGTTGTGATTTCCCGTTATTGCACCAGCTTTGATGCATGGTTCGTGGAGTTGTACTTTGTACTTTAGTTGCTGGGGGAAACAAAGGGTTAATTATAGAGCAGCAGGTGGGGTAGGATTTCCCAGACATTTGTGGCATGGCTAAGGCCTGTTTGAGCAGCCTATCAAGAGGGAAGGAATCTCAATCTTTGGGTTACCACTGTGGGGTTATGGCCATGACTGGGGTGATGCTAGTCGTGGAGGGGAAGCCTGTGCTGTGGGCTCCAGCAGAACAGGGGCTTTGCATTTGATGCAGAAGGCCTGGGTGAAACCATGTGCAATGGCGGGTGACATTATTCACTGCGTGGTCCCGTCGACCCAGGGTGCAAGTGGCCAGCAGGATTAGCAGCAAGATGATTTAGATTGTCTCGACCCCTCTCTCCCTAACATTAATTTCTCTCTAGACTAGCAAAATGGGAAAGAGGTTAATTTAAAGGACATGGCTACAGGGAAGGAGTAGGTTTGTGCCTGAGTTGTGGGATGCATGCATGGGGGGGTGATTAATACATAAGTATTTTGAGAAACAGGGAAGAAACCCCAAGCAGGAACAGGGACTGAGGGATTGATTTCTGTTGCAAATAGTGGGATGGGGTATTTGCTCAATGCAGAGGGTGGCCCAGGCTTTTGGGGTCTGGTGGATGACATTACCATGATGCAAGCATGGCAATGTAGGGTCCCCAGCATAATCGGCACAGACAAGCAGGTGAAACAGGTGGGTGGCACATGGAGGCAGAGGCGGGCTGTCCAAAGGCATGACAATGGCAGGGATGCTGACTAATCCTATCAAACAGCCCATGGACGGGCTTATCCAGGCAGCATAAACATGGATGGGGGGGGCTATTGCCACTGGTTGCGGTGCTCACTGTAGTGACCATGCAGCAAGGCACATTATAGCAATTTGGCTTAGTCACTAACTGTGGTTTCTTTTTTCCCCCTCCCTCACCGTCTCCATTTCTCCTCACAGTTTATCCCTTAGGTTGGAGGAGAATGGCTCCAAAGAAGCAACTGGCCACAGGTTCCATTGCACAGCTATGACTGGAGGCAGCGTCATTGATGACCAAGATGTCAGAGCTTATTGACAAGGCTCAAAAGTGGGAAGAGGAGGAAGAGGTGGAGAGAAAGAGGAAGTGGCTGGTGGGGCTTTGGGGCAAGGGGGCAGGTGGCAAGCGCATAATGGGTCCAGCTCCAGACCTGGAGCCTACCCCCCTTTCGGATCCCACACCAGAACCCTTGGATCCAGACACTGAGTTGGGTAAGGGTACAGGAGACCTGTCGGGGGCAGGCAGCCTTAAGGACTATCTGTCAGGGTTACAAGAGGAGATGGGAGGTAAAGGTTTGGACAAAATGGAGAAGGTGCTGAAGGAGCTCAAGAAGGACAAGGGGGATAAGGGGGCGGCAGGGAGGTGGGACTGGGAAACAGGGGGGTAGAATACTGTATGAAGCCCCACCAGGGTTTTCTCTAGGAGACCACGTGCCCACATCAATTAAGGATAAGACATGGAAGGGAGAGTATGTGAACATCTTTGGTTTATTAGACAACAAAACTGCTAAGAAATATGAGCAAAAGAAAACAGTGGGTAAATCAGAAATGGCGGTGGCATTAGCAGTGGTGGGGCACAAGGAGGAGGAAATGACTTACAGAGGTAAGAACCTGGATACTTGGTAGGTGGGGTTCTTAATTTATAGTGCCATTTTGTTAAAAAAATAACCAGATTTGGCAATACCTCTGCTGACATATACAGCCATCATAAGAGATGCCTGCAAGGCACAGAAGGGGTACGGTTGGCTGGAGGCTTTCTGGCAGAGGATGGCGTTGAGAGGTGATTTGAGATAGGACTGTATGCACTCAGAGCTCTGGGTCTGGACCTTGTTGGGTCAAATAGGAGGGGTAGCAGAAGTGAGCAAGAAGTCCACAGGGCATGTGGCGGCCAAGTCTTGTTGGGCTTATGACAGGGCATCATGCAGTTGGACCAACTGTAAATTTAAGCATGCATGCTCAAAATGTAATGGGCAGCACCCAGTTTTAAAATGCAGAGGGAACAGTGAACGTTCTGGGGGAGTAAATAACCTGGAGCAGCCCTTTCAAGGTGCCCGGGGGGGGCAACAGTTGTGGCAATGGAACTGAAGGAAGGGGGCCAGAAGGTTGGGATGGGGTTTTCCCATGACCAGGACACCAATTAAGGCAATAATGGTGGAGACTTGGACTATGGGTTACCACAATCAGAAACAAGGGGCTATGTTTAGGGAGGGTTTATAAGGGGATTTACATTAGCTTTTCAGGGTGTTAGGACAGGAGCCAGGGCCAAGAACCTTGATTCAGTAAGGGGGGAGGAAGGACATAGTCCATCAGAAAATTGCTAATTAAAAGGCTGCTGGTAGGATCAAGGGCCCTCTAGCATGCCCCCCACCCCCACGTGTGCAGTTCTGCATTTCACCCTTGGGAATAGTCCCCAAAACGCAGCCAGGGGAATACCATCTGATTCATCACATATCATATCCTGAGGTGTCATCAGTGAATGATGGAATACCAGAGGACTGCAGTGTGGTATCTTATACCTTGCTGGAGACAGTGGTGGCATTAATCAGAGAAGTCCTGGGTGCCTAGTTGGCAAAGACAGACACTGAGTCTGCTTTCTGCCTCCTGCCAGTGCGACCGGAATACTGGGACTTGTTAGGTTTCCAGTTCGAAGGGGAGCTCTACTTTGACAAGGCTATGCCCATGGGCTGTTTGGTGGCTTTCTCCACCTTTGAAGCATTCAGCTCATGGATCCAGTGGGTTTTTGGAACCAGATATGGGCAGAGGAGGTTAGTCCACTATCTGGACAATTTCTTGATGATTGAGGAGTCTAAGAAGGAAGTTCAAGGAATGTTGCAGGATTTTCAAGACATGTGTATAGAGTATGGGATTTCTTTAGCTGAGGGAAGACAGAGGGACCTGCCAGGGTTTTGGAATTTTTGGGGATTGAGGTGGATACAGAGCAGGAATGTTTTTGGCTGCCACAGGACAAGGTTCAGTGGCTCAAGAGGCTTTTAGGGCAGGTGCAGGATAGGTGGAGAGTACCCTTCATTTTGGTTCAGCAGCTCTTGGGTCATTTGAACTTCACATGTAAGGCCATTAGCCCAGGCAGAGTGTTCACCAGGTAGCTGTGGTGAGCCACGGGGAAAGCTAGATAGCCACACCACTAGGTGGACATCAACAGGGAAGTAAAGGACGACTTCATGGTTTGGGACTAATTTTTAAGGGATTATAATGGGTTTACTTTCTGGCAGGAGGAATGGATGGACAGTGATACTCTGCAGTTATATTCAAATGCGTCCAGAGCTTTGGGATTGGGAGCCTATTACAGAGGTAAGTGGATGTCAGAGGAATAGTCCACGAAGTGGCAAGAGGAGGGTTTGCTGACAGACATCACTCTGCTTGAGATTTTCCCCATTTGGGTGGCCCTAGCAGTATGGGGAAGGAAATGCAGAATAGGAATGTTTTGTTTTGGTGTTACAACAAGGGGTGGTGGAGGTTATTAACAGGTGAAAAGGATCTATGGAAACAGTGACCAGGGTCATGCAGCAGCCGGTTGTGCTTGGACTGTGGCTCAGCTTTACATTCAGGGTCAGGCACATGGAGGGTATTAGGAACAAAATTGCTGACAGCCTTTCCTGTTTTCAGTTGGGCAGGTTCAGGAGGCTGGCCCCTCAGGCGGAGGCGGCGAGAATGCCGGTGCTGGAACAACTGTGGGAGATTGGGTGGCAAGAGTCCGAATGTTGTACAAGAATTTGTGGTTGGCCAATATAATAAAGGAGTATGATGGCGTGTGGGAAGCCTTCCAAGGGTTTTGGTTGCAGCAGGGCATGGTGGTAAGTTTGCCCGTTACTGAGGAGCAGGTAATGAGGCTCATGGTGAGCAGGTAGGATGAGGGAATGGCTCACTCTACCATGGTGGTACAGTTTGCTGGGATAGGCTGGGCGTGTGGCACCCGGAGATGGATGGAGTCCACCAGGGGAAGAAGGATCAGATGCATGCTCTTAGGATGGCATAGGAGGCAGGGTACTTGGACGGACACTTGTAGACCCATCACACCGGACAATTTGACCGGCATCATGGGCACCCCGGAAGGTGGTTTATAGTTCGGCCAAAGAAGCTTGTCTTTTTAAGGCCATTTTTACATTGATGTACAGAGTGGTATTCAGGGTAAGTGTGATGGTGGAAAAAAAACAGAGGGGATGCAGAGGGGGGCCTGCAGATGGGAGACATAGAGTTTAATGGGACGGGTTTACTTATTTGGGTGTAACATTCAAAAACAGACCAGATGGGGGATGGGATGAAGGTACACGCTTCAGCCATCCGGGAGGAATGGACATGTGCTGCTCAGGCCATAGAGCTGTACAGGAAAAAACAGCCTCCAGGCCTGGGGGCATGGTTCTGATGTGGCAATGTAAATGTTGTGACGTGTTTCCAGGTTGGGGGGGTCCTAAAAAAGGTGCTGGCATTTAAGGTGCTGGACCCAGGGCATTTGGGCACCCATTCATTTAGGATAGGTATGGCTTCTACCTTGGCTAGTCAGGGGGATCAGAGAAGACTCAAAGAAGGTGGGCATGCGACGATCCACCTGCTATAAACACTACATCAGAACTTAAATTACCCTTGTTTTCTCTTTTTTTTCTGTCAGCAGGTGTACATCAGAGAAAGACCGTTTGGATCCTGGGACATTCTTTTATATACTGGGTGGAATGACATGTAGGAATCACCAGGGGTGGTTTGGAATTACTAAAGGATCTCAGTGGTCCCTAAATTCAATGGGAAAGGGTCCAGAGAATGTGTTGGGCCCAGTTATGTCCTCTACCAGGGAACTTACGTTAACCTGAGGCACACCGGATATACTGGTAATCCACCTCGGGGTGAATGATTTGGGACAGACACCTTGGGGGGCTCTGTTCCAGGCTATGAAGGCTGACCTGTATATGCTAAAGGGATGGTGGCTGAGGGTAGAATTGAATGTGGTCAGAGATTACATCTTGACGGGTTTGGCGGCAGACAAAGAGTACTGGGGTGATCAAGAGGGCTTGTAAAAGACTAAATAGAAGGATAGCCACAATAATGGTGGAGATGGGTGGTGCCTGTATCTCTCATAAGGGGATTTCCTTTGAAAAAACAAATTTACATAGCGGGGATAAGGTACATCTTGCTGAGGCAGGCCTGGCCTTATTTTTGTTGCCCCTATGGCACCTAGCCAGGAGTAAGTTACAGGATAGCTAAAGGCCACACAAGGGGGGAAGTCCCACCATCCAATGCAAGCTGGAGGTGAGGGCTAGTGGAAGGAAATATGAGGGTGGGGGAAAGGCATACAGGGACGGGGGGGCAGTTGGGGGGATAGGGTGCACGGGCCAGGGGCAGTACACCTGGATGTGTTTAGAGGGGGAGGTGAGTGTAGAAAGGTTAGGGATCGGGTCTGTTACATATGTACCTAACAAGTAAGGTTGGAGAGCTGTACTGCTGGTGATGGGAGGAGTCGGATTACGTATCCCAAACCCCAAGAAGAAAGCAGATGGTGAAGTGAAGAATGGAACAGGATGAGGAACTCAATGCAAGACTGAATTTGATGAATAATAACAATTTGAGCTGTTATGCTTTAGGAATGACATTTTGAATAAAATGTAATGTTATTTATATTGGTGCAAATAAATCAAAATTGCCTTTCATGCACCCAAATCTTGGCTGGACATTCAATCATTTAAGAAGGTATGGTCAGAAGACAATTGCTCCTCAGAGCTCAGAACCAGACTATTTATTTAAATAGTCAAACTAGCAGTCTTTTATTACATTTTATATCGATACTATAATTTGTTATATTTTACTTAAGTAATAGAAACAGAGTTAAATAAAACTGTATGGTAGAGAATACTGTATTCTTTGAATAAATATCAAGAAATGTACATCTCTATTAAAGATGAATGTTCACGTTTGAAAAAAACTGATAAAAAATCAACTTGACCTTTTACGTGAGAATGATCAGTTTACAGCTTTGCAAGTAAACGATTTAGGCAATCACTTGTCCATGACAGCTACGAGTAGACTGATATTACAGAGTTTTAAAACACTTTATTTAAAAAAAATAAAATAAAACATGTAATTCAGTAATGTAGTCAGCTTGTCTGAAGATGCAGGGGACGGGGGAGGTTTCACTGGCACACATTCTCAAAGATGTCAGAGCATGTCTGTTAGATGTCACTCCTTCAATTACATCATGAACCGGCCAAGACTGACCAGACTGTAGAAAAAACACTCCAAGCTGACAGTAATAGTGACATACAAATACGGAGGCATACATTATCAATGGGAATAAAATAGACAAGACAAGGCAAGACATTTTAATTCTTGTTAAATGACAGATTGTATTGCACTGCAGTAGAAGAAAAAAATGTATAAAATATTTCTCTTATTTAAGCTTGCCATTCATCTTTAAGTTGTTTGGCACTTTTTTTTATCTTCCTGTGCCCCAGCTCCCATGCTGCAAAGTAAATCCTTACCTTTTTTGGAGGTTGCAGCCTGGCATTGAGCACTCCACTGTGAGTCACACTCACACTAGTCGACTCAATTCTGATTCCATCCTGGTCCTGACTGGTGGTTCAGGTCCCCAAATTGTGGTACTGATGATGAGGACCCTGACATCCGCTATCTGATGTCATGATCAGGTCGGTCAGTGATTGCAGTGGACTCCTCCAAGTCCAAGGTACACGTTGGTTGTTCCCGGGGCAGCTGGTTATATGATGGGTGAATGGCAGGACAACTTAACTTGAGAGCAAATGAAGCCTGATGGATCAGCCACAGCCAAGAGGTAGGCTGGGGACTCAGGGTTGATTGAGGATGATAAGGGTGGGTACTGTGGCAGGAAATGGAACAAGCTGACTGATGCTTTGTGCTGGCTTACATATATTTAAATTATACCCCTATCTCCCCTTTGATGTAGGCCAGCTGTCCAGATAGATGTGCTTCACTGCTCTGCAGAGGTACCACACTGTCACATAATTTACACATTCTTCTCAGCAAAGAACAGAGCTTTGATAGCCATGGGAGCTTTGATCAACTGCTTGGGAGTTGGGCAAGATAATAAGGAAATGCAGGCTCATAATTTTGATAATATTCAATATTTTTACCCCCAATTTTTAACATAGCCATTTCTGTACAACACCTCATGACCAACATGTTGTAATGACACCTTCCCATTTAAATGAGCCCACCAAAACACTATCCATTACCTTGGTGCCAAAATAAGGATCCATAATGCTGGCGTGATAACCCCTACCATGATGTCCACTACAGCGCCGGGAACCCGTCAACACCCCTGACCATGACATGACCCCAAACCCGCCAGCAACATCCGATGCACAATGCGGAGGAGGTCTGTGCCCCCGCACACCCTGCTATTTATATCTAACTCCACATCGCACAGACAGTGGAGTTAGATATTTACCCTCCGTTGCCTTACAGTGACTCAAAGCAAACCCCCCATTGCTGCTGATTTAGGCTCGGTGGGTGTTTCGCTGTGGGGGGTTCACTGTGCGGGTCTTGCTGTAGTGGTGACATACCCCCAAATAACCCCATACCTATCCAGACTTTGCCAAATGAATCAACTTTGTCTCCTGCAAGAAATAGCACAGGACTTAAATGTTTGGACATTTCTCCCCCTATCTGTTGGGGAGAGAATAGCAACACTAAACATAAACATGCTCTCATGACTGCTTTTTCACTTTCAAGCACTCCCTATAAAAATCTTACAATCTTTCTGGAAGAAGCTCAATGGACTTACCCTGACATTTCCATGGTAGGGTCATAGGGTCAGGGTGGGGTTCCACACAGTTCCCCACCCCAGGGAGCGGGGAGGTATAGGAGTCCCCAGCTTTGAGGAGGAGGTGGGGTCAGGGAATCCAGAGGATGGAGAACATAGCTATATTTAATTTAATTTAAGAAGTAGAGAATTAACTGGAAATGAGTTGACAGTATCGAGCAAGGATCTGTCTTTCTCACCCTCCAGACCACCTAACAAATTCAAACTAATGGCAGATGTGCATCAATTGTTTAGAACACTCAGGTTGAAGAAGTAGTTTTCTGGGGTGCCTCTCAAGACCCAACCACGAGTGAGATCAGACAGGAAGTTCATTATACATCCAACAATAGTCCCCCAAAGGGCAGGAAGCATAATAGTGAGGCTAAGATTATGTCAGTTTTACATGACGTTGAACACCTTTTCAAATGAACTGAAGAACCCCACATCAACCATATTTTGACCTGGGTGGAAGCTAATGCCCTGAGGGATCTTGAGAATGACAAAAATATTGTCAATTAGTGCTGATAAGGGTGGAAGTATTGTAATTATTATTTATTTATTTTTATTTAAATTTTGTTAACCGGGTAAGGACACTGGGTAGAAGCTCTTCTTCTGGTCCAACCCAGACAACAAACAAGTTACAATACATTGACAAAACAATCACATTTAACAAACACAAACATCATGAGACATTAAATACTGTTTTAGCCTGCATTTAAATCCCGGCAATGATTTGATAGATCTCAGGGAAAGTGGTAAATCATTCCAAAATATGGAGCCAATGAAGAGAAGGACTGAGAACTATAATTATTTTTTACTAGAATGGAATTTAAAAGGACCCCTTGATTTGACCACAAATTGACTTGAAACTTCCTTATTTCAACTAAATTGGACAAAGGAGAAAGGTTCTTTGAATAAATAGCCTGGTGCATCAGGCTCCACATAGAATACAAAATGTTAGATTTAAGGGAAAGCCAATTCAAAGATGAATTAAGAGTACGATGATGGGTAATAACAGGAACATCCAAAATAAAATGGCAAATGTCGTTATAAGCAATGCTAAGAACTTGATACTCCTTCTTACCCAGTTTGTTATACAGAGAGGAAACATTATCTAAATGAGGCAAGAGGGTCCCTAAGGCTATAGACCTCTGAGATTCAAAAGATAAATAGGGCTTAAATTTATATAACAATCCTAATTTATGGTTAATGGTCCTTCTTACGACCTTAACCTGAGAAGAGAATGTTAGACAAGGGTCAAGATAAACGCCCAAATACTTAAACTCATCCGCTTGTTCAAGCAAAGAGCCTGATGGATCATGAATCAATAAATGTGGATTTTCCCTCAAATAAAAGTAGCTACCAAAAACCATTGTTTTGGTCTTTTTTACATTATAACCATGACATTTAGAGACATCTGTGAACATAACTTCTGAAATTCATCCTCCAACACTAGATTAATGTGATCAATAAAGTGACCCTGATAGAACAAAATCAAATCATCAGCATAAAGAAGGCATTTGCGTTAACTAGAAATAGAAGTGACCTGATTTATAAACAAAGAAAATAACAGGGGACCAAGCATGGACCCCGGGGTATTCTGCACATAATGGATTGAGAGTCAGACAAGACTGAACCACTAGAACACTCTGGACTCACTTCTGCAAAAAATCTTTCAGCAAAACCACTGCAGTTTCAGAGATTCCCATCTCAATTAACTTCCTACAAAGCAAGGAATGATTGATCATGTCAAAAGCCCTTGTCAGGTCCATGAACACCACCCCAGTTATGATACCTTTATCACAACCCTGCAGGATGGTATTCATGAACCTGACCAATGCCATGCCAGTACCACAGCCATGCCTAAAACCATGCTGTTCAGAGCAAAGCACACCATATCTTTCCTAATAACTAGTTAACTGATTAACCATGAGCTTTTCTAAAATTTTGCTTAACGGATTTAAAATGGATATAGGTCGATAGTCTTCAGCTCCGACAGCACTGGACTTCTTAGGAATTAGCATGACACGGCAACCTTCCATGCCTTTGGAAAAACTCCAGTGGTCAAACACAAATTATACAGGACACAAAGAGGATTATTTCTCAAATCTCAAATCAAGTCCTCTACCACAATCACCAAATTTATTAGGTAAAGAACATAACAACTTTAAAACTTCTTTTGCTTTAACCCTATGAAAGTAGAATTTAGGTGGAGAATCAAAACTATCTGAGCTACTAATATTACCAAATGGATTGGTAGGTTGCCTTAAGGATCTAACTTAACAAGAAACATGAGGGACCAATTTGCAGATATCAGAAAACCTAGTATTTAATAAGTTAGCCATCTCAAATATGTCAGTGATCACTTTATCAGAGGACTGAAGGGAAGAGATGGATGTCTTTACCTATGGGGATACAGTGAATTTATGGTGTCCCAAAAACTCTGAGGATCTGAAAAGACACCCTCGAGTTTGCATTTGGAATAATTAATTTTTGCCTGCTTAATCATCTGACATACTAAATTCCATGAAGCTCTATATTTTTGGAGAAGGGCCAATGAAGAAGATTTCTTATAAGCAACCCAAGCATCATTTTTTTTATTAAGTGTAATGCTTTGGATCATTATTAAACCATTTATGGGCATCACCCCCTCTTACCCGAAGGGTACATAATGGAAATAGTTTATCTTAAATAGCCAATAAATGCTGACAGAAAAAATCTGCAGCACAATCAGGATCCGGAATACAGCTTAAGAAGGACCAGTCTACTTTGTCCAATTCAAGTCCTATAACATCGAACTGGATTTTCTTGAAGTTTCGATACTTGATTACACAAGGGGGCACCCTTGGTCGTTTAAAGTTTAAAACACCATAGATAACTTGGTGATCACTAACTGCATCACCCAAGACCCCAGAATGAGGAATTAAATTATTATTGTTGGTTACCAACCAGTCCAGAGTAGAGTGATTGCCAGAATCCAAGTTGAGTCTGGTAAGCTCTTGTATTGCTTGAAATAACTTGAAAGAATTTAATACATTTTCATGATCATGCATATCGGCCTTTTTGCCAGTTTAAATTAATATCACCAACTAAAATAAAGTCAGTCTTTTATACTAGTGGTGATAACATCCAAAAAGTCTTTTAAGCCAGGTTTACCACATTGGGGAGGATTATAAAGACAACCAATAGTAATGTGTTTTACCCCACCCAAAAGTAGATTCAATAACAACCAATCATTTTATGATCCCGAACTCCAGCTGGAAAGCAAAACTGAAACCTCAAGATGTTCCATATAATAAACAGCAACCCCTCCACCCATTTTTTTCCTTTTTCAATCAGATCGGATTAACTTGTATCCAGGGCATAAACAAAGATAGTCAGGGACAGATGGTTTTAACCAGGACTCAGAAACAATAACCATATCAAGCTTATAAAGGGACATGAGGGCATCAGTTCAGGCTTATAAAGGGGCATGAGGGCCTCAGTATTTGCTAATTTTAGAAATAAACTACAAGAGTTCAAGTGTAAAATTTTAAAACGATGAGCAGCATACCAAGGAGAGGCAGGGGCCACATTGTCTTGAAAAACAACACTGATGGGCCCTGGATTTGAATCAATGTCTCCAGACAAAGCCAGTAGTAACAAAACAAAACTTTCCAATGAGAACACATGTGAACAATAAACCCCTTAAATAAGGGAGATGTAAACAGATACAGAATGCAGCCAGTAACCCTTATTGCTGCTTTTTCATGTACCAAAAGACAGAATACAATAAAATTACTGTCTCCACAAACTAACACGTGAGACATAGTAAAATCACTTTGAGGCTCATGCAGCACAACATTGACTGAACAGACTGGAGACACTACTGAGTCACTTACAATTAATAAGAGGTTAAGCAGCAAAACCCAACCACATACAACTGATTCAGACATTTTAATAAAAAAACTCCAATAAAACGTAGACTGGCTTACAAACTATTGAGTCCCCAACCTCCTCAAACTCCTTTAACTCCAGATCACTTTGCCACACTTGACTGCTCTGAGGCCACTCGGGCTGCCACTCTAAACACAGCTGTGTTTACCCAGGGAGAGTTTTAAACCCCTCAACCCCACCCAATGGGCTGCCATCACCAATGGAGGAGGAGGGAACAACTCGGAGTGTTACAGGAGGAAACTGGGGAATATGTACAGTTGCCATGGTAACTCCATGTGACTAAACTAGTGTGCTAGAAGGTTGAACAGTAGAAAGAGGGGGCTACAATCCAGTCAGAAACCTCAAATGAAAAATATTGCACATATCACCAATGCAAAATAGTTGCCCCATGGATGGATACTACTGATTATATTAGGATATGTAAGGAATTGCTGAACAATGAAGAAAATTAGGAAAAACTTGCAGGTAACTCCACCCCCAGAATACAGCAAAGTATTCAACAAATATTACAGGAGTCAGTCGACTTAGGGCAACTACAGGAATGGCAGAAAGATCTCCTATAATCTAAACATCCAAAAATACCAGTATTTTGTGGGCTCCTGAAAATACATTAATATATATATATATATAACCCTCCTGCTAGACCAATAGTATCTGGTAATGAATCCATACTGGAAAGCATCTCCAGTTTTGTAAATCATTATGCACAGCCTGCAGTGTATGAACAGGCTAGTTACTTAAAAGATATCAGCGATGTACTATCCTTAATACAAACTGTGAACAACACAGTAAACTGTGGGAATTTTATACAGCCTGGATGTTACGGATCTTTGCATTTCTATTCCCCATGAAGAGGGTTTGCACAGTCTAGAGGCAGGATTAAAAAGGGTAGAGAGGGACGACGTGGCACTGGTGGGCACTGTTCTGGAACTTGTCAGACTTGTTCACTATGAAAACTATTTTTGATTTGAGGGAGTATATTACAAGCAAAAGAAGGTACTGCCATGGATAGTACAATGGCTCCCAGCAATGCCAATCTCTATATGGATCTTTTTAAAACACAGTTTATCCTAAGCCCCATGTACAATCCATTTTTTCCAAAAACTGTGATCTACAAACGTTACATTGATGTTTATTTATTATCTGGTCTGGAACTCAACAAGAGTTGCAGCATTTTCACACTCATTTAAACACGTTGACTGAAAATTTAAAATTCGTGTTTGTAGCTGATGAAAATTAAGTATCTTTCCTGGACTTGGTGATTTACAAAAAAGATAGGAAATTTTGTACCAGAATATATAGGAAATACACTGATATGAACACACTCTTACATGTAGACAGCCACCATCCAAAACACTTGATAAATATGTAACCCCCCTACAAATGGGGGTTCCTAAAAGCCTCCTAGGAGCTTGCCTAAGTGTTCCCCCTGCCTGCTGGTGTTCAGCGTTTAAGCAGTTTGAATGGCACTGTGAGAGCTTGTAGAGCCTCCACATACTATCTTTTTAAGAGCTGTCTGCTTGCAGACTTAATTAATGCTTATGGGGGGACCTGGTATTTCCCTGCTTGAATTCCACCTGAGCTGCGGTGTAATCACTCCATTTTGCAGCCGCTGAAAGCGCAAAGGGAGCCCATCCAAAAGATGTAACTGTTTGCCTGTAATCATTTAAAGCATTAGTGAAATTGCAGTTTGTCTAACCTGCCTTTATTGCAGCTGGGACTCTGTGTGTGTTGCCCCTCCATTTTGGACTTGAACTGCTGTGCTGGGCCGATTGGGTTTAGGGGAGCCCTGAAATGGAGACTGCTTGGGCCAACCAGAATTTGGACTCTCACTGGAGCCGGCTTACAACGGGAATGTATAGCTAGTGCTAATGGGAATTGTAGTTTGGACCTTAGCGCCTTTTTTGCACCAACAGAGGGAGCTCTGGAGTGATTGACAGCCGAATCCTCCAACTGGACCTGTTGGAACCTAAGGGAAATGCCCTGAACTGAAGCTGGAGAGGCAGATCGTTGTTGGCAGTGAAAGGAGTAGGAGCTCTGTATTTTCTGCCGTGCACAGTTCACGTGGGAAGTGCATGAGAGGCCTTGAAGTCGGCCTGCAGCTGTTGTAAGCAATAGTCGGACTGAATATGAGTTTCTGAGGAGAAGGAAGGCTGAATAGTGGAAACCAGGCTCACCCTGTAGAAGACTGGAGATATTGCTGAATTGCACTCGATCTGTCTGGAACTGAAGCTGCTGTGCGTACTCCCGGGTATTTTACAGTAATTGCGATCGGGATCGAGGAGCAGCCTGCCTGGTATAGTACTTTCCTTTTACATATGAATGTGCGATTTGCTTGCGGGGAATCGCTATTTCTTGTCCCCTGAACTGTGTGCCGTGTGTTGAAGCTGGAAGAAAACCCCAGCTTGTCTTGGACTAAATCTGTTTGCTATCAACCACCTTGGGGTCCAGTCACAAGGGCCTTGTCTCCATGCCCTGTTGTTTCTGACAGTCCAGAAGAACATCCACTATCTGGTTCTCAGTTTGGGTATTGTGAGTACAAATCAGGGTATTCCCCTGCAGCTGGTTATCAATTACAAGTGTGTCATCTAATTCTTGTTGTTTCACCTCTTCATGGACTGAGCCATCTGGCTCCGGATTACAATCGAGTGGTGTGCATATATTTTCTTCTACAGGGCCCCATCCATCTGCACCTGTTGGCCAACCCCAGGCAATGGACCTGGTTAGCCCCCCCCAACCTGGGTACCCAGAGTGTGACTTTTCAGACCCTCTATGTGTGCACAGTACTGTGATTTTAATACTGCAAATTAACCTGATTTCCCCCTCCTGTATTCCATTCCTCTAAATAAACAAGATTTGATGTTATTGAACTTTATACTGTCTGAAGTGTCGGTACCTATAGAACAAGCACTGTATTGGGTTGTGGATGTTGATTAACCTTGTTTTACAGGGGATCCTCAGAGATGTGCTGCAGAATCAGTCTCAAGGGTAAGTGGTACCTTATGAGTGAACAGTGTGTATATGTGGGGTATTGGGACTGTAATTCCTGTGTGCTGTGTGAGCCACTAGAGGGAATAAAAGGGGGTCTCAGTGTCCCAGAGGGCTATGACTAAGCTAGTCTAACCACTACAAACCCTGACCTCTGGGTGGAGGCACCCGTCATAGAACCGAGGCCCCTCAACCTGTCAGTAGTCAAGCAGGCAGGGGTAGTAGCCCTTGGGATAGCGCCACCTGGGGGTTACAATTAGCATTCCTTACTACCAAATGTTACAGGTTGAGAGGACCCTAGTGAGGAAATTGTAAGACAGGAACAGTATCAAATTATGGCTGATATGTTTACAGCAAGGGGTTACAGTAAGAATACAGTTAAGAAGGCACTGATGAAGGCAGAAAAAGGTGGCAGTAACAAAGATCAACAAAAGAACATGGAAGGGAGACTAGTATTATCCCTAGAGTATTCCACTTTTACAGAGTCTATCAAAAAAAATCATTAATAGCCATTGGGATATTTTAAAGGCCATGAGGATACCATAATTTAATGCATGCCTGGTTGTGGCCTTGAAAAGAGTCAGTACACTTAGGGATAGACTTTAACACTCTGAGCTAAAGAAAACTTCAAGTACAGAAACACAGTTTTTGTTGCGACCATTAGAACTGGGAATATACCCATGTGATAAATATGATAATTGTGACAACACTTCTAAAAAGAAAGAGATTAAACATCCTTTTACACATTTTAGAATAACTTGGGTTTTGTTAATGAAATACATTAATTAACCCATGGAAATGGACAATAAAATCCTTGTTGATCTTTAACTTTTTTTTTTGTTGCTAGTTTTCCATTAGCAGGTTATACAGACCTGCCACTAGAGGGATTCTTGGTCTTTCTACACAAATCACTGTACTCAAGTGTGGGCAACATGGCCTGCATTATCATTCTACTTCTAATCCTGGCAAAAAGTATGACTCATAAAGCACTGATCCATGCTAAGTCAGAAGTCATCCCAGCCTGTGAACCCACAATCATAGTTCCTGCTGCATCTTCATATTGCTTCTCTACTCTTAATCTGTCGGGTTTTCATTTTAATTCTCATCCGTCTCCTCTGGCCCTCCTCCCTTCACCAATGTCTTTCCGTGCACTTCCCCTGCTAGCCTTGAACAGCCATGTCAGCATCTCCTATGCCCTGGCTAGACGTACTTCAACGACTGAACACCACACAAGAACCCATACAAAAAGAGCCCACTTCTACCTGATAAATGCCCTCAAGAAAATGTTTCTAATTCTCCTTTTCTGTTCAGGCAATGTCGAACTAAATCCGGGTCCCCCAACTCAAATCACTTCTCCGTCGGAGTTTGCGGCTGCTCCTGGGATGAAACTGATGATGGTTAATATTATAAGCCTGCTCAAAAAACTTGATCATCTTCAAGTCTGGGCAGCCCACACTGACCCAGATCTGATTATAATTACTGAGTCATAGCTAAAAAAAGACCAACACTGATCTGCAAATTACTATACCGGGCTTCAAGCTCTTTAGGGCTGATAATGATTCGAGGGGGGGGTGGTTGTATACACTGAATCAAAATTTGATGTTAGCAGCATTTCCTGTAAAACTAAGCCCAAGGAATATGAGATTGTCTTGCTTAAACTTCACCTTCCATCCTCAGAGTGCATCACAATCATTGGTGGCTATAGACCCCCTGTCAGGAGGCACAGAAATTCTTAATGTGTTGAAATCCATAACTTTGGCTGCTAACACAGAAACAATAATCTTAGGGGACTTCAATATGGATTGGCTCACTGCTAAATCCCACTCCCTAAAAGCCATCTGTGATGAGCTGGGTCTTACACAGATAGTAACTGAATCCACAAGAATCAATACTTCTAACTCTACCAACAGCTCACTCTTTGATGTCATCTTAACTTCGCATCCACATAAAATCTCACATTCTGCAGTTTTCCATAGTGACATGAGCGACCACAGTATCGTTGTATGTACAAGATTCCAATCTAAAACCCAGCAGCACCCTAAATTCAGAATCAAACGCTCGTTCCATAAATTCAACTCAGTAAACTTCCTAACCAATCTAGCTACGATCAGGTGACAAGACCTATATCTTGCCAAATCTGCTGATGCCGCCGTCTCTGTCCTAAATGACAACCCCGCCACCCTAATTAACAAGCATGCTCCTCTTATTAAAATGAGGGTGCAGAAAATCTCGCATCCGTGGTTCACCCAAGAGCTCAAATCTGCACTTACCAATAGAGACAAGCTATGGGCTAGGGTCAGGCACACAAAGAACCCGGCAGACTGGCAGGCGTTTAGAACTGCCAGAAATGCCTGCGTTAAAAGTGTACATGCTACTAAAGCAAACTTCTACATCTCCACTCTTGAGCAGGCCAAAGGGAACTCCCCAAAAATCTGGAAGACACTGAGATCCATTGAAGGCCATCCTGCTGCTTCCTCCCTTCCCACCAAGATTCTGGCCAAGGATGGGATGGTTAAAAATAAACTCCGAATCCTCGAAGAACTTAACCTTCACTTTGTCACTGCCGGGTTGGCATTCAACTCCTCCCCATACGCTAGCTGAGTGAATAGGAACACTAGCCCAGATTCTACACATGCTACTCCACCTTATCCCTTCCAGTTGTGCCTGTTTAGCTACAAAGAAGTCGAAGACATAATTCTTAGCCTTGACACCAAGAAAAGTGCAGGGGACGATGGCCTTGAATCATTTTTCTTGTGGTTAGGCTATGCCCAGCTCACAGCCCCCATCCTTCACATCTTCAACCTCTCTATTACCACAGCCATGTTCCATCCTGCTGGAAATCTGCCCGTGTTCTTCCTCTCTTCAAATCAGGAGATCCTTGTAACTTAAACAACTACCGTCCTATCTCTATCTTGCCCATTCTCTCCAAAGTGCTGGAAAAACTTATATACAACCAACTAAAAAATCACCTTGAAGTGCACTCACTCCTAAACCCAGCCCAATCTGACTTCAGGTCGAAGCACAGTACCATCTCAGCCTTGGCTAAAGTCTCTAATGACTGGATCCATGCTGTGGACACCAAGAAGGTTACTGGTGCAGTCTTTCTAGACCTCAGTAAGGCCTTCAACACTGTAGACCATCACCTCCTAATCACCTGTCTTGCCTACATAGATGCCACTCCACCTATCTTACAATGGTTTAACAGTTATCTCATGGGAAGGATACAAAAAAGTCAAAGCTGATGGCCTACTATCTGCCCCCCTTCCAATTGCCAGAGGAGTCCCTCAAGGCTCTATCCTAGGACCAATCCTTTTTTCCCTGTACATCAACAACCTTGACTCCCACATAAAGAACTCTAGCATACATTTCTTTGCCGACGATACGGTTTTGTATGCATCAGGCTCATCCTTAACTGAAGTCAGGGAAGCACTCCAAGCTGACTTTATCCAGTTAGAAAGCAACCTTATCAATGCCAAGCTTCTCTTAAATGCCAAAAAAAAAAAGCAAGACAATGATTTTCTTGAGACTTGCCTTATCTGGTGCCCTACCTACCCCACCTAAAAACTTCATAGTTACCTCCCTAGGTGAACCCTTGGAAGTCTTACCTAAATTTAAATATCTAGGTATGTGGATAGACAACAAGCTTTCCTTCAACGACCACATTGAGGATCTATCAAAGAGGCTTAAAGCACGCTTGGGTTTCTTCTTTAGAAATCGGACCCTCTTTTCTCTCACGACCCTCAAAAGACTTGTCCAAGCAACATTCCTTCCCTTGCTTGACTACAGAGACATTATCTTTATCTCCTCCCCAACCTTGAGCCTATCTAAACTGGACGTACTCTGTCACCATGCTCTTCACTTCATTACTAACTCTGCGTACAGGAACCACCACTGTGATCTTTATGCAGCAGTTGAGTGGACCTCTCTTGCCACCAGATGCCTCCTGCGTGCTGGCATTTGGACCCTCAAATTACTACTCCACAAACTGCCTGTCTATTTAATGTCTCTCATACACATCTTGCATAGCGCCTACTCCCTAAGGAAATCCGACCTTATCCTACTAGATGTTCCCAGGACACGTACCACAGCTGGCCAAAGAGCTGTCTCATATGCCCTCCCAAACATTTGGAACCGACTACAAGCCATGCTGAAGCTAACCAGTATCGTATCAATTAACTCCTACAAAACACTAGCTATCTCTAAATTAAAAGACATATGTAGGTGTACTAGACCCCCAACGCCAAGTCAACTTCCTAGGTACCAACTGGCCCTCTACTTATTAAGCTGAAATGTGTTGCATAATTTAGGGCAAGGTTAAAGCTGGAATGTACTGCATATGTAGCATAAGGACTTCTATTGTGTATACCTCTTGTATTATATATTTTTTCTTTGTTGTTCTACATTTTATATCTCCTGTCTATGTAATTGTGAACTGTATGTGTATGTGCCTCAGGATCTCCTTGTGAATGAGCTTGCTCAACGGAGTCTTTCCTGCAATAAACTTGAACTTGAACTTGAACCTGTGGCTAGATTTAACCCACCGCCCTTTTCTGAAAATGCAAACTTGAAAAACTGTCACTTTTTATTGGTATTAACCATATAATACATGTCACTTGGTAATTTATATAATTGTGGCTTTTTATTGGGATTGCCCAAGTAAGATTGCCTTTTTAACCTTCATAAAATGTGGGTGATGCTTATGAAGTGAATCGAAGAATAGCTAGAAATCAGCTGTAAAATTCAGCTGACTTACATCCTGCTGATTCTCTATTATGGTGGCCAGTATTTAAAACTTTAATTATACTTTTCTAGAAATTCATATGTATAACTATGAATTATAGTGAGGACATCTTCAACTGCAGTGGCTGCACACCTCAATG
Organism: Neoceratodus forsteri; assembly: GCA_016271365.2. Taxonomy (NCBI): domain Eukaryota; kingdom Metazoa; phylum Chordata; order Ceratodontiformes; family Ceratodontidae; genus Neoceratodus; species Neoceratodus forsteri. Next base: position 521,640,305 of record CM028137.1, read on the forward strand.
TTGTATAAGTATCCTGGGCTGGGGGCAGAAAGCATGTTTCAGACTGCACACGGTTTCTGAAGTCCACCCCCAAAGAACCCCTGCTCTGAACTGCTTCGTGCCATTGTTTAGCAGCAGCTGGCTTTGCCATTCTGGGTGGCCACCTGGATGTGGCATGTCATTCTGATGTCACACACCCACTGGTGTAGATTGACTATAGCCTACTGTAATTCTGCTGTCTTGTCAGCATTCACTGCATTACATGCTGAATGTTGCCAGCCTTCTATGGATGCAATGAATCCACATGGTGAGTTTGATTTAAATGCACTGACACACAGCAGTCTGGATTTTAGCATTTATTTATAGAGTTTTGCAAAATTGTGGTATTTCGTTCTGTGAAATATTTCCTGAAATTTGCACATGTCGTGAAATATTTCATGGGCGTAAAATTCTGCTGGATAAATGTGGAATTTCACTGGTGAAATGCAGAATTTCACCACTCACAGGCAAAATTACACCACTCATGGGTGAAATTTGGCATTTCACTGGTGAAAGTTCACATTTTGCACCCATGAAATATTTTGTGTTATGTGCGGAATTTCACAAATTATTTAGTACAGTGAAATTCATGATTTGGCCAGAAGTTCGCCAGCAAAATAGCATTTCACTGCATTTCTGTTTATTTATTATTATATGTTTAAAACATCTTTCAAAAGTGAATACTACTTACTCTGTTACAGGTTATGGTGTACTTGATAGAAACATAAACCTTTTTTCATGCACTGTATCCTAAAAATTAACCTCCGATGAATGAAATATATCTTTTGGCTTGAAGTACAGTAAGTTAGTGTTGGTATGAATTTGAACACCTATCCTTGTAATTTCAAGGTAGTGTGTTGTTTTTCCTTAAACACTTTTCAAGATAAACTTTGTTTTCAGCCTTTTCCTATAGAGATTTACAACACAGATGATGGAGATAAATATGAGCATACAGAATATTGACTTACACAATTAAGGTATATTTCTTCATTTTGGCTATAAAGACAGTGCGGATCATAAATTATAAAAATGGTTTTGATATTTTTTGAGGTCTAATAGCCCCTTCTATAGAAATACTGAACACTGTAAATACACACACAGATATTTATTTTAAAAACTAGCATACAAGAGTTTTGTCCATGCAACCTACTGCTCACCATTAATTAACACAAAAGAAGGGAACTGTAAGGGTTGTTTAACAAACTAATTGTTTTTTTTATAGCCTGTATCACTATGGGAAAGATTAGCAATGAAATACTATGGACTCAGTTTTCACAGCCCCATTAGACTGGGGCATCTTATACTGATGACCCAACTGTGGCACACTCAAGTGCACCAGGGACCCTGTGCCAGATTCCATAAAAAAGGTGTCCCAGTGCCAAACACCCTGAGTTTGCCACAAGTCATCCTGTGCACCGAACACCTGGTGCACAGGCAGGGAATGCCACAGCTTGTGGCCATGGGAGTGGTGTTACTGACCACGGCCCCATCCATGGCAGGCAGTGGGGAGACAGTACCCCAACTTGTGGGGGGCTCTGGACCCCACAAATGGTGGCCTCCCCACACTCAGAGGGAACTTGGCTGGGTGCAGAAGGGTGGGAGATGCTCACTGGCAGGGGCTATAATGGGGGCATGGCCACTGACCACCATGGCAGGGCACATGGAGTGGTGCACAGGCCATTAGACCAGCTCTTGACTGGTCTAACTCTGATGGCCCTGGTCCCCTTACCAGGTGTTGTAGAATCACAATTAAGGGGATAATGCAGTACAGTCAGTACAGTGCAAGCCCCACTCCACATTGCCACACCATTGTGGTCATTGCAAGGATAGCTCAAGTCGTCCAGTGCAGATGGACCCTCAGGTGCTACAGTGTTCATCTGAAAATTGGGACTGGTGCAAAGGGGCATGCAAGATGCACCATGCGCCATTTTACCATGCCGCAAGCCCTTTGAGCAAGTCCAGACCCTTGGAAAATAGAGCCATATGTGTTTAAAACTAATCAGAATTGTAAATATGTGTATTGGAATGTTATACAGTATGATTTTTTTTTGTATTTTTGGTTAATCTGTATCTTCAATATTCTCTAACTATGATTACTGTAGAACTGAATGAAGGATGATTGATTAGTACCACCTTTAGTGAACCATGGTTAGCAAAACTGATTTTATCTATCTATCTATCTATCTATCTATCTATCTATCTATCTATCTATACAATAGGGGTGAGCTAAAACTACAACCAATGTGTCTCTGTATTTTCCCTGCAGTGAAATAAATCTGTGATGACACAGACACATGACGTTTCCTTACATTTGCACCCACTGTGTCTACATCATCACCAGATATTCTCACTTTCATAATGTAACCAACAAAACCTTACTACGATTAGTTAGTTGGAACTACTTCTACACTGAAATCCGTTGATAAATAACACACACCTGTTCCAATTGCTGAAATCTGCATGTAGGACTACCTCAACTCATGGTTCCTCACTCTTCGACTTTTAAGCCCAAACTCCAGATCGATTCATAGAAGTGCTAAAAACCAAAAAATAAAATCACATCTTCCGCTGCTAAACGAACGATGCATAAAACATCAGCACAGATAAGTAACCCAACAGAACACAAAATGAACAAATTATCTCTAAAACGGCATTGACAACCAATAAATGAGGCAGAAGAAATATACCTAAGCTGCAGTCAATTTGAGACAAATTTCTAGCCGCTAGAAGACCCTGAGACATCCCAAAAAACATTCAAGGTACCTGAAATGAAAGAAACTCAACCACCAGCCAAAATAAATATGCAATAGCTCTACAAGAAATTGATTCTTATATAATGAGTACTAAAAATATATTTAAACACTAGAAAGAAAACTGAAGCAGACATTAACAATATACATACTTACTTAGAAGAAAAACTAGATATAAAAGACCTTATTTAAAACATTCCATTTGAAAATGTAGATAAACTATTATGCCAATACTTTATTTCACTGCAGAGAAAAGATGGCAGTGATTACGAACTGCTAAGCATCAGATCAAAGTTCCAAAGCTTAGAAATATATTTAAAAGAATGCAAATACCCAGTGTTATTATCCACATCTCCCAAATTTCTGAAAGTATGCCAAGTTTTACAATCAAAACAAAAAATAGTGACAGAAAAGGAGAAAGGTAATCGCCTGCAGGCAGCTGACGAGCTGACAGATGGAATAATACAAGAACTATGCACCCAAAACCTACTTGGACCTGCAACACCACAATCTTTAATAAACACTATGTAGCTTACAGTAACGTTAAACTTTGGAATCCATGGAAACACAGAAACCAGAAATTTACAATGGGGAGGCGTCAGACTCTGCAAAGATGAACAGGGAACACTGTACCTTGAATACATAAAAAAGAGGCAGACCAAAACTAGGTCTGGATCTAATCCAAAAGAAAGGAGAATTTTGAAACCATGAGCATATGATATACCTGATAAAAAGAAGTGCCCATTAAAAAAATTACTTAATCTATAAAGCCAAAAGACCTGTGAAAAGTCAATGTGAATCTTCCCCACTTTTCCTGCCAATAAATCACATAACCAGAGCAAATTATCCCACATCGTGGTACAAGAACCATCCACTTGGTGCAAATAGTATAAACAACATAGTCAAAAATATGATTGAATCAGCTAAAATTGACACAACCAAATGTACTAACTAACCACTCCATAGGAAGGCATCTTGTCCAGAAGCTATCAGACAAAAATGTACTACCAAATAAAATCATACAAATCTCTGAACATAAAAAATTAAAATCGCTAAATGAATACAGCAAAATAAATGAGGAAAAACAAAAAAAAAAAAAATCTCAGATATCCTAAGTGGAAATGAAGAACCACAGCCTTCCACATCTGTTGCATTTTGTCCTCCCAAAACCATTACGACAGGCAGCCATACTCTACCAGAGGGAATATCAGCCTGCTTTCAGAACCTGACTATAAATGCAACCAACATAATGTTTAACATAATCCAAGCTAACTCAACAATCCTATATTATAAAATATCCCAAATAAATAATCCTTTTACATTCAGTAAAATAATGTCTTCCCTTTTCTCTTTGCAGGAAGTCAATACGACAGAAGCTTCTGAAGACAAGTAGCTGTCATAGCTTCTGACAGTGTTTTAGCATAAAAAGAAAGGAAAACATCAACTCCACAAAATGTCTAAAGCACAGCACCTTAAGAAGATATCTCCAAAATATATTTCTCCATACAACATGTATTTACTTTCTGCCAATGTAAAAATAAAACAGCTGAACTACCAGTATTCTTTGGCACCAGTGAAGTAAACTGGAAAGCCAAAAAAGTTGCACAAGCACGAATATTACAAATGTATAAAAGAAAATTAAAAGAAATAAATACCAAATACAGTTAATTTCAAGACATACCATGAAAATAAATTATGAAGCCATGCACTGCAAACACAGAAGGTGTCACGTAACTCAAAAATATACCCTGCCCCACAAACTCCACAGAACCAATCAATGACACAGTTTTGTGTAACAGCTTAAATTGTATTAGGGCTTTTAAATTTACATTTAATTGTGAACTTACTTAGATGTGGAATTTGTATTCCTATTAATATGTTTTGTATTAAGTATAATTTTGTCTGATGTAATCTCTGTATGTATTTGACTGACCATGGGTAGTACATGTAAAAGGGATTGTATCCCAGTGTGCTTACCCGTATACAAATAAAAATCAATCAATCAATCAAACTACATGCGGACATCATGTATAACATTAACAGCCAATCAAAACACACAAAATGAACCCAAACTTAACATGGACCAATCATAATTAACAAACAACACCATTCATACAAACTGCACCACTCACAGATATAAATACATATGAATATTAAAGAAACTGAAGCACAGGAAAGCAAATACACCACAGAAGAAGTAATACCACATAAAAAAACATAAAATAACATACTCCCAAACAAAAAAAAAACACCACTGAACAAATAAAACACCAAGTCCTATTGTATAAATCACACACTTGATGTGCAGATCATGGAATATGGAAAATATTCTCACTCTTGCCGAGTGAGTATCTGGGAACCATCTGGAGGAGCTTTTGGGGTGCATGGGGTCATCAGGCCTAACCCTCACCCCATTCTCCTCTACTGTACCATGTCAGCCTGTTTATACATTGAATGGGGTGATAGTTAGGCCTGACAACCCCATGGCACATCCCAATGCCAACTGGTGTGTGGAGGGTGGGGGTGGTAGGGTGGGAACCCTAACATTGAATTTACAAACTTTTATCACTGTACTATCAACCCTAATTGGTGCATTAATGGATTTTTTTTACAATGAATAGATAGATAGATAGACAGACAGACAGACAGACAGATAGATAGATAGATAGAGATATACCATCATAAGGGTGACTGAAAGTGAGTGACTCGAATATGAGTGACTCATTTTCAGTGCTTGTCATGTGGGCTACCCTGCAAGGATAGCGATAATTATGTGAGCTACCATGCAAGCCTGGCGATGGTTACAGCAAGGCAACAGGAAGGATGGGAGGAGGACAGGAAGAGGAGGGAGGGTATCTAAGGGGTAGTGTGGTGGGAGGTTGCTGAGCTGCCGGCTTGGTGTGAAGGCTGGCTATAGTGGGGAGGGTGCAGGGTTCGAGGCTGGGGAGGGCTACAGATTTTTTGGCACCTTGTTTTTGCCGATCCCGGATTCTCACCCCCTCTCTGACATGCACCACACTTGGAGTTAGTAATCCTTATTTGGGGGTGTGTGGGGGGGGTGCAGCCCCTCACAGAACAACCTTTTAGTTGTACGCCCACTGTCAGCATGGAGTGTACATCGCCTTTTTATTTTCGTTGATGTACACTCGCCGTTGCAACGTGCTATTTATCAATCACCTATTATGACATAGATAGATAGATAGATAGATAGATAGATAGATAGATAGATAGATAGATAGATAGATAGATAGATAGATAGATGTGTGGACGGGAGTGCCCACCCCGGTACTGCTTCTCTGGAGCCCCCCAAGTGGACTGGAGTGCCACCCTTGGTACTGCTTCTGTGAACCCCCCCCCCCAGGTTGTCTGCCCCATTCCCTGAAGAGCAGCCTGACACTGGGGTGCCCAATCTCCAGTGCTGGAAATTAGACTGTCACCTATAATAAAGAAAACCATCCTTCCATGATTTTTTTAACCTATGGAAAATAAATCAGTCCCTCTCCAATCTACACTTCCACCCTGACCTCCCACTCAGCACCCAGCACCTCACACCCCCACCACATCCCCTACACACCCTCATTCACCTGAACAGGTCCCACAGTGTAGATCCACTCTCCAATCAAAGACATGACTTGATGCTGGAATCAGCTACTGCAATAAGAGAAACTAAGGTAAGTGCAGTTCAATTTATTTTAATGTTTTTTTTTTTACTTTGATGCATAACTTTGTCAGTTTTGCATACTTTCACCCCAGATTTTCAACATGGGCTTTTTGGTATCCCACTTCATGACCGATGGCAGTGGAATTATGCAAGTTAGCCCCAAAAGCTGATTTTGAGGTCACTTGGCAAAATCATCTGTCAGGCAGGATTTGAACATTTTCTCCATCCTTGCTCATGAGGTAGTTCCCAAGAAAGCTATATTGAAAATGTTGGGGTCAAAATATTTAAAATTACCAAAGCTTTGAGCAGGATAGTAAAATTTCAGCTTACACTCATAACTTTGTTATTTTTACATATTCTGACCTCCAATTTTCAACATACCTTTCCTTTCTATACCCTATGATGACATTTCTATACCTGATGTCTTTAAAGAGGACAGGACATCATTTCTAATTGGTAGCTGTTTATAATGTTCCAGTTTACAGAAATTATATCCATAAGCCTAAATGATCCATATGTAACTGTAACTGAATAAAAAGTGATATGAAAAACTGTATTTTGCACTGGTTTGTTTTTATGGGCAGCATTATGTTGCAGTTCTGTTCATGGAACCAGTGGGCTGGGGTTTTAACTATGTCACGGTTTGAGGAAAGAACTCTAAGCATGGTTCTGATAGGACAATAGCTCATGTTTAGCATTCTGTACTCAAACCATGACATAGTAAACACTCCACATTACTGGTTCCAGGAAAAGAACTGTTCAGAATGTTGTTCATAAAAAGAAAACAATTGAAATACAGTTTTTTACATCAGTGTTTATTCAGGTACAGTAAAATATGGTTCATTTGGAGGCAAGTTTATCATTTCTCTTACTAGGAACATTGCTAACTGGTGCCAATTAGCACAGATTTTCTGTCCACTTTAAGGCCTGAGAGAGTACATAAAACCTTGAGCACAAAGTTAGAATGATAACTGGGGTGAGCCTAATAGCTACCCTGTACTTTCATGTTTAGAGTTAAAAGAGAGATTTATTTGTGCATAACAATTAGTCAGTATGGACAATGAATCAGACTGAAGGTTCATGTGTATTTTTCATAAGTTCATGTAACTGCTCTTAAAATGAATTGTGTTGTTCATGCACAAAAAAAAAGGGATGAAATCAATATGGGATCGTAAACTGATACATTTATAATAAATAGAGATGGCTGAGCAGCAAAATACAATAATGTTATAGAGACGTACTGATACATTAGCATGCAAAGAAATCATTCTGGAAGCATTTCCTTTTGGGACCTTCAATTACTGTATGCTGAATCCCCTACCTGTGGGTTTCTCCCATTTAAACCTGTTAATATACCCCCAGGTGTCCAAGCTCTCCTCTGCCCAGCACGGACTAGTCTTCATCACCAGGGTCTCTGAATCCCAGCTTCTGTATATCCTATATTTCTGCACCACACAAGGGCAAAGATTGTTTGCGCACAGAGCTCCCAGCTGGTTCAATGGTCTCAGCATTGACATCACCTCAGTGCCAAAGCTTGGTCCATTCAAATCCAGTCTCCATCACATCCTGTCTGCATCTAACTCCTGTGACTGTCCTTCCTAATTGTTCTCCCCTCTCCTCTTTGCTCTTTCCACATAGCACTTAACCATCTGCCCCTCAACTCCCTCTCCCATACACCCATTCATCCTCCACTCCCCTCCTCCCACCCTTCTTCCCTACCCCCCTGTAGCACTTTAATTGATATTTGACAAGTGCCTATGGCAGCACCCCACTAGTGTGTCTCTCCTCCATGCTGTATCAACCTTGTTACCAGACCTTCTGGCATTTTTGCCACTGTATTGAATGTATAAAAGTGTATATAACTGCCTGTAATCCACTGTTATACTGTTATTCAATGTCTTGCTTGAATTGTACCTCAACTGACATGGAACCTTTGCAAAAGAGCCTTTTCTCAAAGGTACTTGTAATCATAGATTAAAAAAATATATATATATATATATATATATATATATATATATATATATAGCACTTATACGCCAGCACTAGCTGTTCTGAAAATTAATCCTCTTCTATTGCATGATAATAATGTGGCTCCAGTTCTGTATCACAAAGTCAACTCCAGGGACAGTACTGAATGGTAGTTGCTGTCCCACTCCTGGGGACACATTCTAAACTCATCTGCTCAACAAGGAGTCTAATAAGCTAGTTAGAGATTGGGTGAGCCAGGAATACTCAAGCAATTACACAACAAAAAAGTGAGGGCTCTCTATTTTAATCAGAAAGGACTACTTAATAGTGGTAGACAGGGTAGAAGTGGACATGGAAGGCAGATGGGTTGTCCTGCAAGACCGCCTACACACTCAACAGATTATTATAGGGCCCATCTATGCTCCAAACCAGGATGGACTCAACTTTTTCACAACCCTGGTGAACAATATTTCACAAATGGTGGGACCTCAAACTATGGTAGTGTTAGGGGAGACATTAACTCAGTGCCTGATCCACTCCTGTACAGAACCTTGAGGGAAAAGGGCAAGACATCCTGTGCTCATGCTAGGGAGGCCATGTTACATATTTGTCAGTAATTAAACCTTGTACATAGCTGGAGAATCTTGCACCAGATGAGACTGTTCTTTCTGATGAGCACAGTTCCAGACTAGAGATGCAGCAAAGTTGTACTTCACCCACGAATTATCCACAAAGTCACCAAATTCACCTCCACAGATCAATTTGCGAAGTTGTCCCTTTAAATGACAATTCACTATTCACAACTTTGCCTTGCTTTTGTTTTTTTTAAGTGAAAATTATACTTAAAAAAACATCCAATGTAAGGAAAAGTTAGCACATGGCGAATCCCCCGAATCTCTGGTGTCTAGTGGCCACCACCCCCACCAATCAGTGATCACAGTGTAAAATATATCTGGTGCATATATTTAAATTCCTGGTGTCTAGTGGCTACCCCACCATGCCAATCACCAGTCATGGTGTAAAAAATATTCATTTAAATCCCTGGTGTGTAGTGCACCCCCCTGCTCCACAGATTGCCTGTTACAGTGTAAATATAAATATACATTTAAATCCTTGGTGTCTAGTGGTTCCCTCCGCCCTGCCGATTGCCAGTCATAGTGTAAAAAACTAGCAATTAAATCCCTGGTGTCTAGTGGATCCCCCACCCCGTCATGTAGTACCCTACCACCCGGCTTCCCTCCACCCCAAGCCCGAGCAGGTGACCAGCACAGCCTTGCACACTGCAACACAGCTGGCCACCTTATTGACTTGGAATGAATAAGCGCGTACTTGTGTATGCGCCTATTCATTCCAAGTCAGTCAGGCAGCCAGCTGTGGGGGAGAGTGGAGGGCTGTGCTGGTTGCCCACTCAGGGTGGGGGGAAGTGTGGTGGGGTACTACCTGACAGGGTGGGGGGTCCGCTAGACACCAGGGATTTAACTGCTATTTTTTTTTTCACACAGTGACCGGTGATCAGCAGGGTGGGGGAGTTGACACCAGGGATTTAAATGAATATTTTTTACACTGTGACAGGCAATCGGTGGGGTGGGGGTACCACTAGACACCAGGGATTCAAATGTATGTTTATATCTTACACTGTGACAGGTGATCTGCAGGGCGGGATTAGGGGTACCACTAGACACCAGGGATTTAAATGAATATTTTTTACACTGTGACTGGTGATTGGTCAGGTGTGGGGGCCACTAGACACCAGGGATTTAAATGTATATGTATACTTTATACTGTGACCAGCGATCAGTGGGGTGGGGAGCACTAGACATTAGAGACTTAAATTAATACGTATTTTTTACACTGTGGCCAGTGATTGGTGGGGGGGGGGCACCCACTACTAACAGACATAGTTTTTGTGTAAAGTGCGGAATTTCACTCATGAAATTCCACACTTTGTGGCTGATCCGCGCTCTGCCAATTGGCGAATATTGGTAATTGCACTTCACACATCTCTATTCCAGACCTGCAGCTGACTAGACTTTTTTCTCACTAGCACCTCCTGCACACAAAAGTTACTGGAGGCCATCATTCACCTAATAATTTTATTGGACCATGCAGAAGTATCACTCACACTCCTGCCTCAGGTTGAGGGTAAATCAGCAAAGTAGCAGTTCAACCCTTTATTGTGCAGTTCAGTGGACTTCAAGTACTGGATTGAAAAGAAACAGCAGATTATTTTGAAATAAATGACCAGTCAGACAAATCACAACACACTATCTGGCAACACACAATCAGGGATGCCTATAAGGCTTTCATAAGGGGGCACATCATTAGCTATGCGGCCTGTGGCAAACTGGTCTTTCCCAGACTCAGCCTCTCAGTGTTACCAGCCTTCTCAAACACTTCAGATGCCTACAAGAGTATTTAGTAGCAGCCAGCACTCAGCATAGATACTCAGTTAGGGTATCTTTAGGTCTGGTTCCCTCCAGAGACTCTGCTCACACAGTACAGTGCTCCTTGCTCAAGGCAACTGACCCACCCCATTGTGAGAATCAAACCCAGGTCTCTCTGCTGGATGTACCAAGCTCATTCACAGCTCATTACTTTGACCTCTAGGCTATACTGGGCTGGCAGTATAGCCTAGAGGTCAAAGTAATGAGCTGTGAATGAGCTTAGTACATCCAGCAGAGAAACCTGGGTTTGATTCTCACAACCTCCACTGTCATACTTTTTTATTTATTTATTTAGCTTTTTGTTGACCGGGTAAGTGCACTAGACAAATCCTGCCGATTTTCAGGCACGACCCGGGGGAGGGGGATACAGATGAATGACAACTGACCTTAAACCAGATTAAGCTGTTGGTGGTATTTTTAGTGAATGAGGAAATTTGGCCAGGACACCGGGAAATTCCCTACTCTTTCGATAAGTGCAATGGGATCTTTAACATCCACCTGAACTACCACCAATCCAGGCAGATGGGACCTCGGTTTACGTCTCATCCGAAAGACGGCACCTCAGAAATGCAGCACCCCTCTCATGCTGTATTACAGTGTCAGTACTGGGATATTAACCCAAGTGCCAGATGTGGGAACTGAACCCACAGCCCTCTGATCTCCCGGCCTCAGAGGCGAGTGTGCTACCTACTGAGCCACTGACACTGACAAATGTGTGACTCTGAGTAACTGACCCACCCCTCTCTGTCACAGCTGAGAACTCCTTACTTTAGAAACAGAATATGGTAATGGTAGCCTTTTCTTCAGAGGCAGAAATACAGGAGACCCTCCTTGGATCAGTGAAGGGGGCACACAGACCAAACAGGATGCAGGATCACTACCAGGTAGTCAGGGCCCAATTAATGTAGGGCTTTATAGGTTAGTAAACCAACCATGAAGGTAATTCATCATTTCACAAGCAGTCAATGTAGATAATGCAAGAGCAGGGTCACATGGCTAGACCTCAAAAGGCCAGTCAGTAACCTGGCTGCAACATTCTACACTAGCTGCAAGCATCGTAGTGTACCTCCACAAACCTAGAGGTAATTCACATTGCAGTTGTCAAGCCTAGATGTCACAAATGTGTGCACTTGTGTCAGCAGGTCTTAGGGAAGGATAAAGGACTTAAACCAGTTGATGTTCCTCAGATGGCAAAAGTCAATTCTGACTGCAGCTGACACCTGAGCCTCCAGTGTCAACCATTTGTCAAAAATGACTCCCAGACTTTTCACCTTTGCAGAAGCCAACAGCCTGGATGACATGAGCTGAAGCCCTGTCTTTCATGGCTACTTCTGCTCATCCCCTCTGACCTGGCTCAGCCACCAGTACCTCAGTCTTATCTGGGTTAAGTCTCAGTCAACTAGATTCCATCCAATTCTGGATTTTGATAGGCACATATTAAGCACCTCAACAGTGTCAGGCATCCCGGATGCAAAGGACAAATACAACTAGGTGTCATCTGCAAAGCAGTGGAAATAGAAGTTGTACTGTCGAATTATCCCTCCCAGGAACAGCATTTAAACTGCAAACAACATAGGTGAGAGGACCAAACCTTGGGGCATTCCACAGAGTAGGAGCATTAGGGACAATGAGAAAGTTTCTATCACCACCCTATGCATTCTATCCCTGAGACAGGACTCAAACTAGTGGAGGACAGTGCCAGTGAGTCCTATGTACTTCTGCAAATGGTCCGACAACCTATGATCCACAGTATCAAATGCTGACGAGAGATCAAGGAGAACGAGAATTGACAGTTCATCCTTATCTCTCACCTTGAGAAAGTCATTATGCACCCTAACCAATGCCATTTCAGTGCTACGCCTTGATCTAAAACCAGATTACAGGAGCTCATAGATGTCATGAGCTGCGAGATGTGCATTAACCTGCAGCATCACAGTGTTCTCAATAACCTTACCTAAAACAAGTAGGTTAGAGATGGGATGATAATTTGCTAGAATATCTGGGTCCAAAGCTGGCTGCTTCAGAAGGGGTTGAACCAGAGCATTTTCAATGTTTCCAGGAAGACTCACTCTGACAAGGAGGACCAAACTATCCCAGTGAACACCAGTTCCAAAGCCTCCATGAAACTCACTAGTAGATGAGTTGGGCCTGGGTATAGTTCACAGTAGGTGAGCTTCAGCTCTGAAATCACCCCACAGAACCTTACATTGAAACTGGCAGAAACTCTGCCCAAGACAGCTGAATACATCCATTAGATCCCTACCCAACTCTGACAGACCATGACAGCCCGCTTGCTTGGAGAGATTCTGTCCTGAATAGAGGACACTGTTTTGAGAAAAACTGAAGAAAATCTTAGCACTTTACTGTTGAAAACACACTTACCAACTGGAGACAGAACTGATTTAGTACCCTGTTCACAGTATGGAAAATCTGAGCTGGTTGATTCCTCCCAGCCACCATCTCCCTGGAGAGAAGGGAGTTGTGATTAGTATCCTAGGTGAACTCCCTCCCATATAGATAATGTTGCAGCTTCTGCAAAGCCATGACAATCCCTAGACACTCCTCTATTGTGGTGTAGGCCTCTTCTCTAGGTAGTAGCTTCCTGCTCAGGTCCATGACTGGGCGTTCATCTCCTGAGTGCATTACCTAACTTAGAACTGTACCTATCCCATGACCAGATACATCTACATGCACAATAAATGTAAAACAATAGTAAGAGTTGGTGAGAACTGGTGCCTGACACAATGCCTCCTTCAGCTGGTGGAATGTGGTATCACAGGTTTCTGTCCACTGCACCTTTTCCAGCATTTTCTTCCTGGTGAGCTCAGACAGAGGTTTGGCCATGATGCAGAAATCTGACACAAACTTACAGTAGTACTCTGACATCCGTAGGAAGGCCTGCACTTTCCTCTTGGTCATGGGTGGGGCCCATAATTGGATGGCCTCAATTTTCACAGGCTCCAGCTGGATATACCCACTCCCCACCCTGAGCCTAAGGTATGACACTTCTGCAACTCCTCTCTGGCACTTCTGTGCCTTCACTGTCAGCCCAGTGGCCTGCAGTCAGCAGAAAACTGTGGTCATATGCACTACATGATCCTCACAGGTCTGGCTATTGATGACCATGACATCCATGTATGCCAGAGTGAACTCTCTTGCCCCATACAGAATGTGGTCCATGAACTGTTGAAAGGTGGTTGGCATGTTCTTCATGCTGAATGTCATACCTTCAACTTGAATAATCCAAATAGGGTAATGAAGGCTGACCTCTTTCTGTCTTTGAGGGGTGAGGGATACCTGGCAATAGACTTTGTCAGGTCTATGGTGGATAGGTAAAGAGCTCCCACCAACCTCTCTAGAACCTCATCCATCCTGGGCAGAGGGTATGCATCTGATTCTGAGCAGCTGTTAAGCTTGCAGTAATCGATGCAGAACCCTGTGGTTCTGTCATTTTTCAGAATCAGTACCACTGGGGTGCCCTCACCCAGAGATCGAGCATCTCTTTGATCTGCACCTCTATGGCACACCTTACACCTTCTGAGACCCTGTAGGGTGGCTGTCTTAGTGGGGCTTGGGACCTTGTATCCACAGGATGTTCTGCCAGTGTGGTATACCCCCATTTCCCATGAACATTTCACCAAATGTACACAACACTCCATGCATTTTGTTAGCTTGTGTGGGTGTCAGCTGCTTCAAGAGGGTGGCAGCATCCACTGAGGATTCTCCTTTCACCTCTTCCAGAAGATCCACCTGCAGGAGCTTGAAGGGTGAGAACCCATTGGATTGCTGAGGGACTTCCCTATATATGAATTGGAGATGGTGTAGGTGCTTGTACCACTCTCTTGCATGCTGGTCAGCGCATGCCCCTAAAATGTTCTTAAGGGACCCACTGAATCGCTTGACTAGACCATTAATCTAGGGATGGTATGGTGATGCCCTGAGCTGTTGTACCCAACACATTACCAGAGACTGGCAGTCAGATCAGACAGAAAGCTGGTGACCTAATCTGGCAGAATCTCCTGGAAGAAACCCACATGGCTAAATACCTCAGCAGTTTGTCAACCACCTCCTCAGTCTCGATGGAGGGCAAGGGCACTGCCTCTGGGCACCTTGTGGTGTAATTTACAACCACCGAAATGTACAGAAACTGCCTTGGTCAGGTTCATAAACAACCTACAGGAGAATACAGAAAAGGGACTGTACACAGGAATGGTGTTTGTGGATCTGACCAAGGCATTTGACCAGGTGAATTACTCCTTCCTGAAGACCAAGCTGAGTAAAATTGGGTTTTGTAAACAAGTGGTAAATTGTATAGGTGACTATCTAGCTAAGAGAAAACAGCAGGTTAGAGTAAATGGGACCCTGTAGGAACAAAGAAAGAAAGAAAGACTATGATGTACCACAGGGATCCATAGTAGGACCACTGCTATTCTCACTATTCATGAATGAACTTCCTTTGGAATGTAGTACTACAAAGGTAGTCCTCTATGCGGATGACAGACTACTTCATGTAGCAAACAAAAACATAACAAATTTGAATAAAATCCTGGAAAATGAATATGAGAGAATGGCAAACTGGTTCATAAATAGCAGGTTTGTAGTAAATAAGAAGAAAACCAAGGCAATGATATTTTGCACAACCCAGAAAATGAGAAATACCAAGGCAGTGTTTCAAATATCTATAGAAGAAGGAGATTGCCTGGAGGTGGTCAGTGAGTTTAAATACCTGGGCATTTTATTAAATTTCCATCTAAATTTTGATAGGCATGCGGAGCATATTGCTAAGCAGCTGCACAAAAAAACTAGGTGCATTATATGCAGTAAAATACTATTTGGTTGATGATGCCAGAAAAATGTTAACCCACTATTGCCTACTTCCCTCTGTAGAGTGCAGGAGCATAATTTGAGGGGGAGCACCAGAAAAATGTTAAAACAATTTTTTTTTATTTATTCAATCTAGGATTACACATTACCTCTAAGCACCAGGCAGCTCATTTACAAAGGTTCCACATCATCAGATATAGGGTGATAGGCAGGGCCACTGGAAAATTGCGGAAAAGGTTACCAAAAATTGCGGATCGTTTTGCAAATGTTGTGGGAAATTGCAAGGGTTCTACTATAGACCCGGAGTGCTTCACAATAAATCTTTTAATGTTTTCTGCAGCATATATTAGTCAGTATAAATTACTAAATGAATACACTGACACCTGAATATGTTTAAAACATAAAGAAAAGTTTATGTTCCTAAAAAGAATACTAAACTGATAAGCTATCATAAGCGTTGCCTATCTTCCAAAATTTAAAAGCACCCCATATAGTGCTAAACAGATTTTATAAAGTGAGTCACAGCAAATCAATATTAAATAAAGCCAGAAGAAATAAATTTTTTTGTTTCTGGCTATAGAATAATAAAGCGTAATCAACAGCTGTTTACAGTGCTCTGCCAGTTATTCATCCACTTTGGTACAAGACAAAATAAGTAGATAGAGTGGTGAATAATTGAGTTTTAGTAAAATGTTGTTAAAGTGTTTAATAGTCATAGTTTGTACTGTAGGTACTGTACACAATTTTTGAAAACACATATTTAACATTATAGCTGGGGGTTATTGGGGCTGACGGTGTAATCTAGAGGTTAGATTAACAAACTGTGAATGAGCTGACTACATCTAACAGACCTAGTTTGATTCCCACAACCTCCACTTGTATACTGTGTGATTCTGAGCAAGTCACTTAACCTTCTCAGTGCTCCTGGGTTGTACCTGAAAACAGGCACTTGTGCCTAGTGGGCCTTACGCGGTTATCACAAAATGTAAAAACAATACCAATATATTTTTACTGCATCATACAGTAGTCAGGGTACCCTGTAATTTACCTTTGTTTTACTCTGGCTGCAATGATTTTGTTTAGTTAAAGATCAATGTTCAGATACATTTTGTGTTTTATAAGCTTGTTTTTAGACTTTAGTCAGGCTTTTATTGTAGTCTTTGCATGTGAGCATCTGGGGGTAGTTGCTAAGAGTGAGATCACTGTTAGCAACCAGCTTATTCAAGTTTAAAATCAGCAGGGCCATCCAAAAATCCTCAGCTGTTTGAATCAAAACTAGTCTGAATGAAAGTATGCTCACAGGGAAAAACTTGCCCTGCCACTTACAAAAAAGCTTCATAGTTAGCACCCCTTGTAGGTGAATGGGATAATTTGCACTTTTTCTCCCATCTTTAGTTTTTCTATGTGGCAACAAAATGTTTTCTGATAGACTGCTTCAACACAAAACAAATGTTAAGTGTTTAAGTGTACTTATGCTTGGCTAGTGGATTTTGAAACCAAACAAGACAAGGACTATAAAACCCTTGCCCTATCTTGCATTGCATTGTTTCAGCCAAACCTAAGTCTGCATGCAAAATTCTCAATATATTTGGGAGTATTTTATTAAAAATGTGAATACTTTTTACACAGTTCAACATGAAAACTCAAAAATTGCAAGAAATAGCCGGCCCACCGGTGCAGCGGTTGGATTTCCACTTGCGACGTCAGCGACCCAGGTTTGGGAATGGACCTGGGAGCAGGAGGGCCAGCTGGGGGGAGGAGGCTTGACTGTCCCATGGACAGCTCACCTCCTCTAGAGGGAGGGGAACTCAGAGCCTGGCTCTTGTCTGACCTCAGGTGGAGACTCGAGGAACAACAAGGTCAAGACCGAAAATAGTGTTTACGTGTTGGACATCGGCGCTTCAGCTCCTTGATGTTGGGGCATACAGCATGTCCAAGAACACTATAAAAAAACACCTGAAGTGCTTCCATTAGATGGAGAACCAAGGCCCCAATCCCCAATGCCCCTACCAACCCTGGCAACACATCCTGATGAAAGACAGACATGTCAGGGTGGAAAGGCCCCTACCGCCCTACCCACCTGGGGGTACAACCATGGCTCCATGGGGGATGGACAGCACCAGAGGTTCAGGTAGGTGAGCGGGGACTGATCAGGCCAATGGGAGTCTCCCTGAAGAGAGGGAGTGCTGTGGGGAGGAGGAGGGAAAAAAAATTGCAAGAAATTGCAGAAAATGTCAGTTTTTGCAGAAAATGGTGAAAATGGCAGATTCTGTAAAAAAATTGCGGGTGCAATTTTCCAGTCACCCTAGTGATAGGCATGTTTTTAAAAAATACCTAAAATCACAAAACGTAAAACCAGATGATTACAACATTAAAATACATTTTAGAACTGCAACATTATTAAAGAGAAGTAGAGAAGAAATTATGTGAGGAGGGAGAAGAGTTAGTAGTTAAAAAGGGGAGAAAGCAGCAGACAAAAGCTTTGTCGCAGATGCTAATTGGGGTAGGTAAGGGGGATTAGGGGCTAATAGGAAGGTAGTCAGGATATGAAGGAGTACAGCAGAGGAGAGAGCAAGAAAGTAGGGGCCTGGAAGTAAGGGGATGCATTCACAGGAGTTTTCAATTAGGAGGTGTTGTCAGAGCCGATATTTGAACTGGCCAAGTTTAGGTAGGTTAGCCAGTTCACTGTGTAGGCCATTGAACCAGAAAGGTGCTCTGAAGAGAAAGGAACATTGACATTGAGCAGTCTGGCACCTTGGAATGAGAAAGGAGTTCACTAGAAGAGGTGTGCATGTGTTGGGACTTGGGAAATTTGCTAAGGAGACATCCCACTCTTGGCGGCATGAGGCCAAGGAGCACCTTCTTTGTAATAAGGCATGTTTGGTACTTAATTCTCCCAGTTAGGTGGAGCCACTCAGCTTGAGCATAGAGCTCACAAGTATGGGTGAGATGGGAGACTCCTGTTACAAGTCTACAGACCTTGTTCAAGGCAACAGTGAGCCTTCTGAGTGCAGTAGTGGAAGCTGCTCCATATATGACTAGGCTATGATCGATGACTGATAGCACTGAACTGTGAATTGCTAGTTTGAGGGCATCAGGGGTTAGACTCCTTCTGTGTCTATAGAGCAGACCAATTCTAGTGCTGACAGCCCTGGTAACATTCTCGATGTGTGCAGCAATGAACCTGCATATACCATGCGATATGTAGATTTGCATTAAGAGCTAGGCAAGAGAGCATCACTGCACTCTATATGAAAAATTGAATTGCCCACCAGTTGCCCAAAGAGACAGACCATATAAATGTTGTTTTGTATATAAAATTATGCACATGGAAAAAACAGTCCTTTTGCTGGACTATTTGACCAAAAACAAAATGTAATGTCCTTGTGTTCAGATAAATGCCCAAAGCATTTTATCAATTCAAAACTTAACTCAAAAGCACTTTACTAATTGAAATTCAGTTTAGCTGTTCATAAATGCTGTTTTAGCCCTTGAGATTTGTAAAATGTGTAAAATGTTTAACTCTCTAACGTGATATGAATGCTTTATTGAATTATTGTCCCTGACTTGTGAGTATGTTGAGCATGTGCTTAGTATGTGTTCTAAAATGCTCAACTTTTAGCTAAGTATGAATGTTATAGTGTACTATGTATGATACTACTGCTATTGATATGTTAGTTTGTTGTGTATATATACCCAGGTCAAGCCTGTAAAAGGGGCATGTGGCCCAGTGCTTTTTACTTGATCATCAAATTTTAAAATAAAAAACTATCACTTGCCAGTGTGACTTGGGTTGTTAAATGGCCCTACAATGTCCATGGCAACTTATTGAAATGTCTGTTCAACAAGTAGGGGAATGGAACTCTTTTTCACTCCCACAGTTTGTCTCATTGGCTACTACCCAACAGATCTCTTTGGCTCACAAAGGCCTATATGTCTCTGATCTCTGTTAC
Organism: Neoceratodus forsteri; assembly: GCA_016271365.2. Classification (NCBI taxonomy): domain Eukaryota; kingdom Metazoa; phylum Chordata; order Ceratodontiformes; family Ceratodontidae; genus Neoceratodus; species Neoceratodus forsteri. Next base: position 521,659,923 of record CM028137.1, read on the forward strand.
TGCAAAATTAATAATTTGCCGGCATTGGTTGGATGATGCCATCCCTTCTTATAAGGAATGGCACCAGGAGATCTGGTTGGCCCTAGAGATGGAAAAACAGATTGCCTACAGGCAGGATAGATTTCACTACTTCAAGACCCGCTGGGAACTGCTTTATGCCTTATTATTAGCCTCGGCTGGTTACCCCAAATTGATTTGTCTTCAAGATGACACACCAGTTTATTTTGTCCTGGGTACCGAGAATCCTAAATTTTGTTTTCATGTAATTCTTGTGCCTTTTTGAGGCTGTCTGGCTAGATGGTGTGCTCTGGGAGTAGGGGTTGGGGGTGGTATGCAATTTTGGGAGTTGGGGTAGTTTTGTCTGTTAATTTGTTAGCCTTTGTATTTTTATCCTTGTGTGTTGGTTTCTGAGGTTGTTTGTACTGTTGTTTTGGCTGAAAATTAATTAAAATAAAAAAAAAACAAGTAGAGGAATTAAAGCTGCCTTAGCCTTGTCTTCAACATTTCTCACCCTCTAGCATTGTGGACAAGTCTGGCAGTAGTTTACCACATGTTTAAAAATACTGGGCCGGTAAAAATTGCTAGTCAGCCACCTTTTTGTATGGCTGACTCCTAGGTGTCCTGAAAAGTATATGTTGTGGGCTAAGGCTAGAAGCTGCTTACTATACTCACTAGGAACCACTATCTACCAGAGTACCCCTATTTATCCTTCTTTAAGAACCCACTCACTATACAGGAGTTCCTTCTCCCAATACACCTTCCTTTTCCCAGAACTCAGAGTCACTTTCCACACTAGTGGCTAATGGGTCAATTTCCTGGGTTCTCTCTAGCTCTGCATGCCCAACCTTTCCCAAAATACACTCAGCTGTGGGAGAGCTGCCTGTGGCTGGGCTCTCCTCAGTCTAGCTGTGGCTCAGAATTCCTGCTCCTGGCTCATTCTTCAGCTACAACTTCTCCTGCTGCTAAGGTATGGGTTGCCTCCTCATACTCTGTCCCCTGTTCTCAGGATCTGGCTCCCACACCTTGCTACAGGTAGTGGTAGAAGAAAGAGGGATGATATTCTATTACTGTTTAAAATCTTGAGTAACACAAATCTTACAAACCAGTGTGACATAATCATCAAAGACAGAATGCAAAATCTTAGGTCACACACCAAACAATTAAAAATATCAAGAGCATATACCGACCAGTTCAGTTCAGGCCCTAAAAGTTTGGAATATGTTACCACAATACTTGGTTGATATCACTACATTTGAAAAGTTTAAAACTGAACTAGGCATGTATCTATTCCACATTAACACCTAGGGAACGATACCCCCACTTGGAGTGGGAGACAGTCTCAATGGTCTATAATGCCTACTTCTCTCTTAATCACTGAGTAAGATCAAGTAAGACACACAGAATATTGACCCTACTATTGAAGTCATCCATGGGTAGTTCTGGTACAACACCCACCTCCGTTATGCCATGGCCACCTTCCCAGCTTAGAAAGATCTGGGTGAGTGGCTCTGAGACTGCAGGACCCGTCACTCCTCTAATCCTAGAGAACTGGCCAAGTAGGATCTGTTCCTCTTGAATCAAATCCTGCTTCACCAAAGAAATGGAGGCCCTAGTGTCTCTCAATGCCTGGGTCACCATCCCATTTACACACACAGTGTGCATATGTGCAGCAGAATTAGAAGGCATTGTATTCACTGTACAGTCCACTATCCACTGAGAGCTCCCTGAGCTACACCCTCCTGCTGCACTAACCCTTTTTCACATTTTCCAGACAGTCATAGGACAAATACCCCAGTTTCTGTCAGATATACCATCTGCATTCCGCTTTTGAAACCAGGTGGCTTCCCTTTTTATTCAGGCACAGGCTGGCTTCCTTTAGGTTGCCCCAGGGGTTCCACTAAAACCACTTAATGTCACTCCCCCATTACCTTTGCGATGAGAGGATGAACGGCTGGATATAAACTAATCAGCCCTCTCAGCTGCCTCTCTTGTGGAGCCCAGAGTTCTATACAACAGCCATACTCTCAGATCCTCAGTCAGGTGCAGTTTTTAGAATCTGTTCCAGAAGAAAGAAATCTTTTATTTCCTCCACAGAGTGAGCTTTTTCACCTTCTACCCAGCATTCTAACAAGTTGCTTACCTTCACACACATTTCAACATAGCTGTCTCCTGGTGCCTTTCTTAACCTCTAAATTTTTGCCTATAGGCCTCATGGGTTAACACAAAATGCTTTAACAATGCACTTTTTAACTTTATTATAGTCCATGCAATCTTCAATATCCATTCTGGCAAAAGCTCCTAATGCTTTGCTTTAACCAGTGGCAATAGCTGAATTGTTGAGAAAGCCCTGCCCAATCCAAATTACCCACAGAGTCTCTCAACAGATCTTAAAAACAAATCAAGATCATCTCCCTCCTGATATCTGAGAAACAGTTTAGAATTCATTCTGGGTCCCTGGGTCAAATCCATCATGCCATTACTCGCAGTTTGTGGTGATGTCCGCTGGCACAGAATCTCTATCTCTCTAGCATGCTTACTGTCTTTCATCTGGATCCCATGCTGGTGTTGCCTTTCCTCTCACTGCATCTTGTGCTGGTGCTCTTTCTCTCACTTCCCAGACTGTCACCTCTCCTCTTCGCCCTTTTGCATCTCCACCTCCTATTGCTCCTCTTGCTTATGCTGGCACTACTTTTCTTGCTCCTCAGCGTTTAACTTCTCCACATCAACCTTTTGTGTCTCCTCCTTCTCTCACTCCTCTGCTTACAGCTTTATCTTCTGGATCTCAAGTTCAACCTTTGCCTTAAACAGGGCAAGCACCAACATTTATACCTGGTTTGCTTGTGCAGCTGTCCCAGTCACAGGCTCTGGTTCATCTGTATTCTCCCTCACCCACATCTCACAACATGGGCTAGTAGTGACCCCTTTGTATGACTTTCCTGGTCACTTTTTTCGAGGATGGTTATGAATTCTGTCCATGTTTGGGCTTCCTCATGGCACAGTTTTTTCCTTCAGCACAGTGCCTGCTAGTGTACCAGTGTGCACCTCTCATATGGCCCAGATATAATGTCTTCCATCTCTCTACTCTTGCTTAGCAAAATAAAACTATTAGAATATAGAGTCACCTTTTTATGTCCTGTTCTGTGACTAGGCAAATAACTGTTATACTGACAAAACTGTTTCATATCCCACTGCTACTGTCAGTTTCTGGAAAACTGGTCTTTCCCAGATTCAGTCTGCCAGTGTTACCAGCTTTCTCGAACCCTTCAGACACCTTCAAGGATAATCAATAGCTGCCACCATTCAGCATAGACACTCACTCAGGGTATCTCTAAGTCTGGATCCCTGCAGAGCAACTCTTCACACAGTACAGTGCTCCTTGTTCAAGGTCAACTGACCCACACCTCTCTGTCACAGCTGAGAACTCTTTAGAAACAGAACATGGTAATGGTAGCATTCCCTTCAGAGGCAGAAACACAGTTTTGTCAATTATAAATCAGTTAACTGTACCTCAAAGGATTCAGTCACAGAAACATGAAGTATATAAAAAATACAATATTTTAATTCTTCCTGATATTTGCACAGATTATACAGGATACTTTACAAGGACTACAGGGAACAGTAATTCTACAGAAATGAAAGCAAAATGTTTGCACATAGCAGACAGATATCACACAATCTTACTACACTTTCCATTTTTCCAAAGTATAAAGGCTTACCCACAGAGGAGCCTTTGGTGAATCAGGGCAGATTCAAGCCTTAGATGCTAGCTGTTTGGAATCCCAGTCTAACTGTCTCTTTCAGGCTCTACCAGACCTTAACACCCTCCAGCTGCCCCCCATGGCATGTAATCTAGTCTATCACTCTGACATCATACATTCAACATTCTTTGTGTCTTGAGAGCTGAGTTGGAAAACCAGTCAGATCTGGACGCTGACAAATACATCTGTTTATTGTCCCATCACCTGAGCCCAACAGCAACGTTTGGTTTAGCTATCTACTTCCTGGCATCAAAAGCAGGGTCAGATTAAGGTGACCTGGGGCCCTAGGCCCAACAGAAATCTTGGGCCTCCCTCCCACCATAACCATGCCCATGTACCACAAAGAGACCCTGTAAAGACTGTAAGGAATCTTTGAAATCCATTAACATGCAAACTGTATCTCATGCTAGGATACAGTTTGTATGTAAAGAGATATGGGCAACAGAATACAAATCAAATTCCTACCATTCTGCTCCCTTCTCTCATAGAAGTTGTTGGAAGATAATGCCCAACTGGCCCATCTAGACCGCCCTGTTAATCCTGTCTATAACCCCAGTAAGTCATCAGATTTTCCCCACATTTGCCTTGGTGCTAGGATTCCTTTACGCCTATCACACATGTTCCTGAAGCCTGTGATCATTTTAGCTTCCACCACTTCTGCCAGGAGTCTGTTCCAAACTCCCACCTCCCCTGTCCATAAAGAAAAACTTCTGGAAATTCACCTTCAGTCTCCCCCCCCCCCAGCTTTATTGTGTGACTCCTAGTTCTTGTACAAGTCTTCCTCTGGAAAATACTCCCTTCCTGTACCTTGCTCTCACCCATGAGATATTTATATGTCTCTACCATGTCTCCCTTCTCTCTTCCAGAGAGTACATGTTTTATTCTCTGAGTCTGTCCTCATAGGGCTTTAGGTGCAAGCCCTGTACCATCTTGGTTGACTTCCTTTGAATCCCTTCAACCCTGTCTATGTCCTTTCAGAGGTAGGGCCCTCTAGAACTGTACACAGTACTCCAGGTGAGATCTCACCAACTTTATGACTTCTCTTCTTCTGCTGGTGTTTCCTCTGCCTATGTACCCCTGTATCCTGCTGGCTTTCCCCATCACCTTGTCACACTGCTTAGCCACCTTCGGGTCTTTGGACATAATTACCCATAGGTTCTGTTCCTGACTTGTGACCATCAGTACCCCCAAGATGGTACTTAGCCACAGGGTTCCTGTGGCCTAGGTGCATGACATTGCACTTCTTTGCATTAAAGCTTAGTTGCCAGACCCTTGACCACTCTTCCAGTTTACTAAGATCCACCCTCATTTGCTCCACCTCCCATGGAGTGTCCACCCTGTTGCAAATGTTGGTATCATCCATAAACAGACACACCTTCCATTCCAGCTCTTCAGTGATATCGCAGAAAAATACATTGAAGAGTACTGGACCTAGCACTGACCCCTGTGGCACCCCACTAGTCACTTTGCCTTCCCATGAGTGTACACCATTTACCACAACCTTCTGACCTTTATCTTTCAGCTAGTTTCTCACCTATCTGACTACCTTCAGTCCTACCCTAGGTCTATTTAGTTTATTTGTTAGCCTTCTGTGGTGATGAGGTTAAAGCCTTTGCTGAAGTCTAGGTAGGCCACGTATACCCCCCCCCACCAATCAACTACCCTGGTCATCCAATCAAAGAACTCAAACTGGTTAGTCTGGTAGGGTCTCCCCCCTGTGAACCCATGCTGCCTTGGATCCTGCAGCCTGTTGACCTCCAGATACTCCACCAACCTCTCCTTCAGCAGTGTCTTGCCCACTATTGAAGTCAGGATGGCAGGTCTATAATTCCCTGCCTCCTCTCTGTTTCCTTTATTGTTCAGTGGGACAACATCAGTCTTCCTCCAGTCTCCCAGAACCACCCCTGTTTTTAGAGACAGGTTAAAAAGGGCTGTCAGAGGTGAAGCGAGCTCCTTCCTGACTTCCCTCAGCACACTGGGGTGTCCTCTGTCAGGGCCCATTACCTTATCCACTTTTAGCATCATATTAGCGACAGTGCACACCATTCTATCCACTCCATTTTCCCCAAGTGTCACATACTGTTTGATTTCAGTCTGATAATCTACAGTGCACCCTTAACTATTCACCCATTTTCATGAAGCAAAATTGGGTGGATAATCAGGGATGTGAGATAATAAGGGGCAAAGGAGTAGCTATCATTTTGTGCAAACATTTGGTGGACAATCGAGGGATTATTATATGTTGAAGACTACTCTCAGCATACATGATTGCCACTTTTTTTATGTTACTTAATGTCCTGCAATTACAATCTTACTTCCTGATACATCACCACCCACAAAACCACATAGGGAATGGGTTGTTGTGCCATAGATAGACATATAATGGTCAGGGTTAGTGGTGGCCTTCAGATACTATTTGTTTATTTTGCAGGCAATTGTACATAATGGGGGTAGTATTGTATGTATATTGCTCCATAACATATACAGTTGCCTGCACATTAAACAAATATGATCTAAATGCCACTGCTGCCCCAGCAGCATTGTAAGCCTTTTGATAACACTGTAGCCTCTTTGCTACTTTATGTCATTAAAATGTAGTTTTGCAGGGGGTGTTAAAGATCATGCTTGGCCATACTGTTTGCAAATCCCTACCAATCACTCTGCCTATTGGGGGGCAGGGATCTTTCTAGCTAATTCTTCCATCTTGGGATACCAGGGGTGGGAGACAAAGCAAAGGAAAAGGGCCTGTTTTCACCTTAAAGGTCAGTCTGGCTGGTGCCTCATGAAGCTGTCACCTGTACTTAACACCTAATCAGGGAGGTGAGCTTCACATTCAAGCAGACAAAGCACAGGAAAAGGGTCTGTTTACACTTTAAAGGTTAGTCTGGTTGCAGCACCCTGAAGCTATCAGCTGTACTTAACACCTAATCAGGGAGGTGAGATTCCCACCATAGTTCAGCTTCTGCCTTGTTCATCTTATTTAGCAGTCTAGTTCATTGCAAAAAAACTTCATCAGAAAGAAATGGGTGTGTAGTAAATATATTTTGGGGATTGTTGGGGAACCCCTGACAGGTGGGGGGCCCTAGGCGTGTGCCATTGTTGCCTATGCCTTAATCTGGCCCTGCCCAAAAGATCATTTCTAAGCTCAATCATAAACAGTACAGAGGTCCTGCTATGATAATGGACAGCACAGATAGTAAATTTCCCCTCAGAGCCCGTGGGTCTGCTCTGATAAGAATCTTGCCTTTTTTATATGGAATGTCAGCTGTGTCCCTGTAGCTGCCTCATTCCAGCTGATACTCATGCAGAAAGAACTGAATATGATTAAAAAAGAAAATACAGTGACAGGTATACAAAGCAAATTGTTACACAGCCAGAGATAATGAAAATAGGAAACTGGAGGTTCTGAGCTCACACATCAGCTCAAAGCTTTAGAACAGCAATTCTGTCACTCTCCCATGTAGACAGATGTACATCACAAGCAACTGATGGCAGTTAAATACCAACTTACACCACCAGCAAGTAGATGGCCCTCTTTTATATGAGGCAGAGCTATTGGGAGGGTGGAGAAAAGGCTGGCAAATTGTTAGTCTACTGTTTCAAAAAGAGAAAAATGGAGTCACACACCTCACAGATTAAAAATACCACTGGGCCCCTTACAAGAGACATAGACAAAATTAGCCTATCTTTTCAGGTTTTTTATAAGCAGCTCTGCACTTCTCAGGTATGCACCTCACAGCAGCCCCTAGAACACTTTTTTAGGGACTTGAATCTCCCAGCTCTGTCACTACAACAGTCACAGAACCTGGAAGCAAAACTGTCAGAGAGGTTTCAGAAACTATACATAGATACATACATAGATAAATAGATACTGTTGGCAGATAAGGGCCTATGGCACATCCAGTCTGCTCATTTGAGCTCGTAAGATCACTTTACGTTTTTCTAGAAGTCTGTTGTGGGAGTTAGCTAAGAGTAACCAGGCCCAAATGGTTTGAGTGCTGATTTCTACCAATCCTTCAAAACCTTCTGACTCCTCATTTGTTAAAGGTCTTCAATGCACCACAGAATAACAAAGAACTACTGCATACTATACTTTGCAAGAGGCAACCATTACTGTCCTATCAAAACCTGATAAGGACAAGGAATGTTGCTCTAGCTACAGACCTATATCCCTTCTAAATGTGGATACCAAGCTATTAGCAAAAGTGATAGAGAAGTGTTTGAAGACAGTGCCCCCACATCTGGTTCATAAATCTTAGGTGGGATTCAAGAAGGGAAGATAGGGTAGTAATAATATTCATATGGTCGTTTCAATGCTGGACAAGGCAAGTAACTTAAAGGATTGGTTGCCTTAGTCAGTTTCAATGCCAGGAAGGCATTTGATTCAACTGAATGGAACAATCACTGGCACAATGTACTCAGCAGGCATGGGGCCCCCGTTTGTATCTTTGGATAAAAGACTCTATTCCTTGCCACAGGGGAGGGTCCTAACCAATGGACTCCTGTCCTGAGAATTTAGACTATACAGAAGAATAAGGCAGGGTTATCCCCTAAGCCTGCTCCTCTTTCTACTGGCCATAGAGCCACTAAATGCTGCACTAAGGCAAGACCTGGGTATAAAGGGTATTCACTTTGGCTCCAAAATGTATCCAGCACTATTACTGTATATGTGGATGATCTTTTGCTGACAATTACAGATGTCCAACCTGCCCTGCCAAAGGCCTTAAACACCTTCAAACATTTCCAGGCTATTCCTGGGCTCAGGGTGAATTGGAACAAGTTTAAAATTCTCACCCCTGGAGACTTAAGACAACAATGGGCAACTGTCAGGGACCAGGAGTTAAGGGGGAGCTCCAGCCAGTGTTAAATATTTGGGAATGAAAATAAGCCAGACTACACAGTCCCTAGTAGACCAAAATCTCATCCCACTACTAGACAGCAGATGGCTTGATCTCAACAGGTGGCAAAAACTGACCATATATTTTCCTGAGAAAACTGTAGCCTTCAAAATGATGTCCTTTCCCAGACTACTGAATTATATAAATAATCTTCTGATGGTCCTTCTCGGCAAACTCTGGCAATGCATTGACACATTGATCTCAAGAGAGTCCAGTGGGATAGTCAGCACCCCAGATTTAGTCAGAAAATTATTTGAGCCCTTCCTCAAAAAGAAGGGCGGACTCTGCCATGACTTTGCGCATACCACATAACTAATGGGGTGAAACAAGCTCTTTGGTGGCTGACAGAGGTAGCACCAACTGCGCCATTATGGGCTGAAATGGAGTATGACCTGGTGGGGCTTTGTCCACTGAGTAAGCTCCTGTGAGGGAAACTTCCAGCACATGTATGGTCCTTCCATACCATGCAGTTTACCATGCAAGTGTGCAGCAAGCTGGCCAAACCAAGGGGAAGAATCTCATCATTGGTCATTGGAACCCCTATGGAACAATGTGGAGGTTCAGATAAAGGTAAAGGAGATATGCTTCCCAAGCTGGGTGAATCAGGGCATCTTGATCCTTTTTCACTTGACTGATACACAAACTAAAACACTGAAGTCATTTGCCCAACTGCAGGAAAAGTTCACCATCCCACAGAGGGAATCATTGGTGTTATCTACAAATTAGATATGCTACTCAGTGGTGGTTGCAGCCAAACTATGTAATACATCAAAATGATATGATCAGCCATATGTAGGCACAGCTGAAGGGTTGACACCATAAAGACAGAGGTATCTATACCTTGAAAAAAAATCTCACTACCTCTCCAGCTGGGAGAAACACCAACTGAAATGTCAGAATCAATTAGGTACTCACATAACGTCACAAAAATGGGAGTCATGTTGGTAAGTGGCACATACTCTGACACCAGATCCTAAATATTAACTCATGCAAAAAAAAAAATGTGAGGCCTCTGACAGAGAATGCCAGATAAATTGGTCCATATGGACATAGACATCACAAATCAGTGATGGATATGCCAGCATTCTCTTAGTACAATAACACATATCCTATGGAAATGCCCTGAGGTGAAACATTTCTGGCTTTCAATAAGAGATAAACTCACTCACATTGTCCCTGTGACTATTCTGGGTTCCCCGCTATTCTGGCTTTTGGGAGATTTTGAACAGATGGGTTGTGGGCCAACCTATCAATATCTTCCTATTCTCAGCCTCCATGGAAGTGAAATCTGAGCTGCTAATAAGGTGGAGACAACCAAATGTTTCCACTACACAACAATGGGAGGAGGGCCTAAATTGAATAGCTTCATATACAGTATGCAGGTACTTTTTGATTTAGGGGGAAAAGTAAGCTCCTCGTGGTTAGCACATTTGACAAGAATGCCAGGACACAGAATACAGAAAAGTAAACAAATTTAGGGAAATAGCTACTCTTTAGGCAGGTGGCCACATAGATGGGACAGCTCAGAGTGATAGAAACTGCTTTCCTCTACACATGTTGGCTTTAGAGATTACAAAATTAGCAAATTTCGTCATGTTAAATATTTTTCGAAATTCACCCATTTTGCAAAATTTTTCGTGGAGTGAAATTTGGAATTTTGCCTGCATAATGCAAAATTTTGCCTGCAGAAGGTGAAATTTCACCAGTGGAATGCAAAATTTCACCTCTTTGATAGTGAAATTTCTCATTTCGCAGGCAAAATTCTGCATTCCGCACCCGGCAAAATATTTCACGTAATTGGTGAATTTCACAATATATTTCACACAGTAAAATTGACAATTTTGCCAGAATTTCGCTGGTGAAATATAATTTTGCAACATCTCTACGTGGCTCTAACATAACAAGCCAACAAAGGTGCTCGCTCTGTCTCTCTCTCCACTGCTGTGCATGAATTTGTGCTCATCACCATTCTCATTTTCTATACCATAGCGCTCAGGAGGCTGTCCTCCACTTTGTCATAGCATGAATCAGTGCATGTTCACACTTAAGCAAATGCATGTACATGATTATCATATTACTCATTTATTTATTTATTTGTTTGATTGATTTGAAAACTGGTTACCAGGAAAGGCCACTTCACTGAATCAAGGCTCATTTCCTGGTGCAATCTGTGCAGGGGAATGTAGGATATAAAATACATAGCACAGACAATCTGCAGTTATAATACAGTGCAAGTCAGAGAGCACAATGAAATCTGAGGAAGTGAACAATGAACAAACAAGGCAAAAGCAAAAAATTGAGCATTTCAGGAAAATGTATGGGGAACTGTTAGGGGGAGTGAAAACAGGAGCAAGTGGGGGAGGGAAGAACTCTCAGCTGATACCCGAGGGAGACAGAAGAGGTAGTAAAGTGGAAGGAAGAGGAGAGCTGGTCCCAGAGTGAGGGAAGATGATAGAAGAAAGCTGATTGCCCAGCAAAGGTGTGGGAGATGTGGTTTAGCAAAGGTGCATGGATCCCTGGAGTGGAGGGAATAGGAGGCTGAGGGGATGAGGGGGAGTAGTGATGAGAGGTAGGAGGGAAGATACCCAAACCAGTATATAAATACGAAGGAGGCACAGTGAATCTGACAACATGAAGGTACAGGGAGAATGGATAAGGATGATAAAGTGAGCAATGATGAGCTTGGGGGGGGATTGGTGGCAAAATGACAGAAGGAGTTACAGAGGGTATCAAGTCTGGCCAGGGAGCTAGAGGGGGCAGAACCAGAGATTACATCTACATAGTCAATGACCAGAGTACCATTTTGCTGACAAGCTATCAGTGGACCTGCAGAAACAGTCTTTATTGCAGTACAAGGTGCCAAGTTTAGAGTGGAGCTTGGCATGGATGGTATTGATATGGGCAATGAAGTCAAGCTTGCTGTCAAGCCACACACTGAGGTACTTAAAGGAAGGAAACACTTCTAGAGGAGAGCCATCCAAGCTAGAGAAGATGGGCAGGGATGAGAGTCTAGCCAGGTTTTGGCTGGTGACAAAGGTCATGAACATAGTTTTTTTTGTATGGTAACTCAAAATTGGTCAGATTGGAACCAGCATAGGACAATGTGGAAGTCTTATTGGACCAGAACTTCCACAGCTATGGTGGAGGATCCAGAAGTGTAGATGACTGTGTCATCTGCATACATGTGAATATGCAAGTTGTTACAGGCCAAAGGGACATCATTGAGGAAGACTGAAAAGAGTATGGGACCCAGGATGGAACCCTGAGGACCCCTCATGGATGGCAAGAGGAGATGACAGCATGCTACAACCCTGTACTGACTGTAGATGGCCTGTGAGGTAAGAATGGAACTACTTGACAGCGGGAACTGAGAGGCCATCAGAACTCTGTTTATCCAGGAGAAGAAGGTGGCACATTGATTTAAGGCCTTGGCCAGGTCAATGAAGATTGCTGCCATGATGTGCCCCCATCCATCTCTGAGAGGATAGAATCAGTTACACCCAGCAGGGAGGAGACAGTGGAGTGATCCTTCGGGAAGCCAGACTGGAATGGGGAGAGGAAATCAGAGGAGGAGAAGAAATCAGAGAGTCTAATGCAGACTAGCTTCTCTTGCAGCTTGGCAAGGATGGAGGAGGGAGATTAGCTGGTAGTTACTGGGGAAAAAGGGTCTCCCCCTTTGTGGAGTGGTGTAACTCTGGCCAGCTTCCAGGACTGTGGAACAGCACTGAAGGAGAAGAAAAGGTTGAATAGGAAAGTTAGATGAGATGCAATGGTGGGAATAGAGATATGGAGTAGTTTAGAATCCAGCCCATCAGGGCTAGACTTGCTCAGGTTCAGGAAGCAAAGGGCAGTCATGGTCTCCTGAGCAGAAACAGGGGAAAAAATGAAGTTCTGGAAGGAAAGGGAAGGGGGAACATGGTGTGAAGAAATAATAGCTGGAGGGGGAGTGGAAGGGAGATCACACAACTCATTGAAATGAGAGGTAACAGAGGAGGAGTCAGGAACAGGTCAACCATACACTAGGAGGCTGGAGGGGCCAGGCTGGGTGGGGGTTGAAAAGGGGTGAATTACCTTCCAGAACTCTGAGATGGCAATAAGGTTGTTCTGAACATTGGCCTTGAAATACTGCAATTTTGCAACCCAGCCAGCTTTGGTGTAGGAGTTTCTGCTAGTCCTATACGGATTGAGGTCTGGAAGATAGTGAGTTAATTTATAGTGATGATAGTAATAATAGTAGCTAATTTATACACTCTGTTACTGCTAGCATGAACACCATATCCAGTGAATGATGTAACTGTTGAGCACATTAGTTCCTCATGAAACATTTTTCACCTAACAGTTTTTCTTAAACCTGATAGAGTGACTAGCTTTACTGTTATTAATTACTTGCTATGAACTGTATATGTTATCTAGCAATAGATATTTTTCACAATTAGAGTAGCTTGCTGAGTATTTTTTTTCAGCTATGTTAAACTCTAGATTATAGTGGTGTGGTAGCTCCACTATAGTTAGGACTGAGTAGGCTGTTTAATGTTAACCCCCTAACTTTGCACTTTGATAGTTTCACCGCATTCAATGGATTTGCATGAAAATGTGCATGTGCAGTCTGGGGGGCAAAGTCTCTTGATGTGCCAAGTTTTGTTCTGGTCAAATGTGCAGATTCTGAGGTCATTAGAGTGCATTTTTAGGAAAACAAATTGGGGGTTTCCTGTTTTTTTGTCATCTAGTGCCCAGATGGTTTGGAATTATAGTCTGAAATTTTCAGGGTAGAAAGGGCTTGCCTCAGAATAGTGCAGTTCATTGATTTGGTGAAAAAATATGAATATGTTCTTCAGTTATAAGGAATTTAAATGTTGGTTCTGAGCATGCTCAGTGGGCTCTTTTGGATAGATGTTTGATACCCTACTGAACATGCTCAAAACCGACATTTCACATCCTAATAACTCAGGAACGGATTAATATTTTTTCCATCAAGCCAATGAGAGGTATCACTCTGGGGCAAGCTGTTTCTACTCTGAAAAGTTTAGACCAAAATTCCACATCTGGGCTGTATGCACTATACTTTGACCCTACTTGCCCTAACCTGTGTCCGACTAGCCTAGCCCTTCGTCCGTGTCCTATATGTTTGGTGTGATTTATCCTAGTTTTTTCCACTGCTATCCTCACAATTTGCTCCTGTAACAACCTGACTATGTACTGATGTACTACTATGTATCCTGTATGTCTCTGTATGTAAACTATGTGATGTGGAACCTTTGTAAAGGAGTCTCTGACTCAAAGGTATTTCCGAACCTACAATAAATAAATAAAAAAAAAAATACCTGCACAGTAGTGCATGTATAGTTAGGGTTGCATGGCCACTTATATGTTAAACCCAATATTTTGCACTTTAATAACTTTGCACCTGTTTGTCCAATTGGCCTGAAATTTTGCATGCTCCATTTGGCACCATAGATATCTGGACCTGGCAAGTTTTGTTCTGTCAGATGTATGGTTGCGGAGCTGCAGAGTGTCAAAAAATGTGAAAAATACCTAATTTTTGCAAATTCTTTGCTCGGGGCTATGGCCCAAATGGTTTGAGGGCCTGGTCTAACATTGTCAGGGTATATGTGGTCTGAGTCACTGATGTGCCTTTTGAAGATTTGGTGAAAAAATATTAATCCATTTAAAAGTTATTAAACTTTAAAATTTCCCATTACAACCTATGGGAAAATATATGAATGCCTCAAAATCACTTTTTACTTTCGTGAAAGTCTGTTTTACTTTTGCAAATGGTTTCTGTACTGTCGTGCTGCTGCCATCTTGTTTTCAGTTGGTGATGGGTAAAAATGCTGCAATTTAAAAAATACTGTCCCTTTGTAAACACAGACAGTTTTGTTTACCTAATTGGGGCCCGAGGAACATGATCCTGGCATCAGATTTTTTAAATATTGGTCAGAAATATGTGTTTTTAATTTGGCTGTTGGCAGTGTCACAAATTGGTGACACTATGTTTGTGAAAGTTTCAAAAACTGCAGCACAAATTTGCAAAATGTTCGCAAACGCTGCTGCAGATTTTTTTTTTTGAAACTTGCTCTATCATCATGTTGCACAAATTCGTACATCATTAGTTACAGACTTGTGTCCACAATATATCACAGGGTACATTATCATAGTATCACATTAACTCTTGTACAGATAATGAATCACTTTTCTATTTTTATTTTCTCCTTAGGAGTTCCTAAAAGTTCCTAGCGGTTCTGCAGAGGAGATTCACATCTTAGGAGTTTACTGACCAACTTCTTTCATCCTTTTTTCTTTTTCTTTTTTTTTTTTCGGATGTTAACCAACATTGTACCTCTGCAGCACTACTTGTACTTAAAAAAAATGGCCCCTGGTAAAAAACCAAAAAACACTTTTGGCAAAATCAAATGCCAGAATCAGACTCCTCAGACCCCGTTTAGGTAAACACCTGGTGTTTACCTAAAACAATGTTTTTTCCTCTTTTATAACCTGTAAGGGGAAGGGGGCCAAGGAATCTTAACAGTTCATAAAGCCACATTAATGCGCAGCCAGGGTTACTCTGTAGTAGAGAACCGCCAGCAGCATGAACTATGGAGAGACCCAATCCTCACACAGTGCGAGCAGCCAGCCAGTGCAACCAATGGTGAAAGTCTCCAACAACACCTGTAATTTTGTGCTGTCTCTCTCTCTTTCTCTGAAATGAAGGCAAAGGAATGTGTCAGCTGGCCAAACGTTCATCTCAACAGTGCACTTCATGGGAAGATCAGTTGAGGAGGCACTGGACAGTGAGAGAGAGAGAGAGAGAGAGAGAGAGATGGAATGATCATAGAGCACTGTGAGCAGCAGCTCCTAGGAGCTGGGTACCCCAGACAGGGGAAAGAGAGACAGTCCCCCCTGAGCCAGTCCTTCACTCCTGTTCTCCCCTCACAGTACTGGCCCTGCGGGAAGGGGGAGATGATACACTGAGTGAGAGAAAGCAGCAAGTCTGGCACACACAAACACAGGTAGTTGTACCTCAGTAATTACTGTATTCTGTCCTTGCTTAACTGCAGCGGGAGAGAGAGAGAGACACGCTGCAGCCAGACATAGACAGCAACCTTGCTGCAATTTGTTGTGTCTCTCTAGCTGTATCAACAAACCCATATTGCATTTGTTCATTGTAGTTCCCTATGTCATATTCCTCAGGAACTGAACGCAGCCAGCACGGATGACAGTGTGAGAGGTGAGCCAGTGAGTGACAGGCAAGAGAGAGAGAGAGAGAGAGTGATGTGTGCCAACATGATCCTTTCCTGTACTATAACAACACCCCACTCCCGGTATCTCCATCTCTCCCCTATAGCACCCCAGTACTGTGGGACACCAGTGTTCCCATTAAAATTAATTTTTCTAATGTTATTTGCTGACAACAGGGTGCCCAATACCCGTGTCTGCAGTATCATCCCCCACCAGTGTGGTACACTGGGGAGCCCACCCCAGTGTACCCAACAATTTAGATACTGTACCCTGTTAAAAAGAAAACAGTCCTCCAATGACTTTATTTTTCTGTAAAAAAGAAAACAGTCCCTCGTCATCTCCCCCAACCACCTTCCCCAACCCGACTCTCCCACTGAGCAACCCATATCCCCACACACCCCCTTACCCATACTTACCACTGGAGACTATTGGCTGCCATCTTCTGTTGACCAGGACACATCTGCACTCTACAAAGCTGAACCGCGAACTGCAGAATCAAGGTAAGTTCCATATAATGGCTGTTGATGGCATTTTGAACTTATGTTGATATCTCAGCCATTTTTCAGAATTTTTTCACCAAATTTTCAACATGGGCTTTTTGGGGCCCCGCCTCATGAACACTGTCACTGTCGTTTCATTAATTAAACCCCTAAGGTGATTTAGCAGTTGCTGTGTGGAATCACCTTTCGGGACTGATTAACAAAATGACAGTGCCAGTGTTCATGAGGTGGGCTCCCAAAAAGCCCATGTTGAAAATGTGGTGAAATAATTCCAAAAAATGATAGCATTATGAGCCTGCATTATGCAGTTTCTTTGCAGGCACATAACTTTGGTAATTTACAATATTTTGACTCCAGATTTTCAACATACTCATTTTGTCACACCACCTCATGAACAGTGCAGCTGTCATTTCTGACATCCTGCTCAAAACATGTTTTTTGCACCTGTGGCGTGGAATGGCACAGTCACTGTGTGGAATCACCTTTCAGGACTGATTGATGAAATAAAAGTGCATGTGTTCATGAGGTGGGGTCCCCAAAAGGCCATGTTGAAAATGTGATGAAAAAATGCCTACACATGCCCGAGTTACATGCATCTGTTGAATTTATTCTATGCACGCGTATTACTTTGCTACTTTTCTTGCCAATTTTTCAATATGGCCATTTTTCTCACACCACCTCATGGACAGTACCGGTGTCATTTTTCACATCCTGCCCAAATTATGTTTTTGCACCTGTGACACAGAATGGCATTGCAGTTCTGCATAATTACGTTTTGCCTTGCATTTCACAATTTCTCTGTACTGGGGTACATGAGGTGGGGTAATAAGATGCCTATGCTGACAAGTTGGTCACAGTTGTTGGACACATGGAAGTGCAGGGCCCTCCACAGCTACATACATATGCACATCTACACAGGGACTGGACAACAGGGTCCAAAGGACCCTGTACTCCCACAGTAAAATAAGGATGCTATTATACTACCTCAGAAAGAAAGGAAATTCATTGCTCAGTTAATGCATCAGTTAGGGTTTCTATTACAGTGACAAAAGTCTGGAATTTTGGTGTTAGGGTTACAATCCTACCACCCCACCCACCCACCCTCCACATCAACAGGCATTGGGGTATGCCTTGAGGTCATCGGGCCTAACTCTCACCCCATTCTCCTATACTGTACCATCTCAGCTTGTTTACAATGGAATGGTGTGAGAGTTAGGGTACGACCCTCAAGGCATCCTGATGCCTGTTGTGTGTGGAGGGTGGGGTGGGTGGTCAGGTTGGTAAGTCTAACACTGAATTTCCAGACTTTTGTTGCCATAATATAATTCTAACTGATGCATTAACAGAATTTTTGCAATGAAGATATACATATACATATATATATATATATATATATATATATATTAAGAGGCAAAAACTCCGTTTAATGCATTAGTTAGGGTTGTTCCACAGCGACAAAAGTGAGGAAATTCGCTGTTAGGGTTGAAAACCCCTTCGACCCCTACCCACCCCCAACCGGCATTAGGTGCGATTGGGATCGCCAGCCCTAACTCTCACCCATGACACGTAAAGCAGCAGAAGTATAGGAGAATGGGGTTTGATGGATTTTCCTGAAATTTGGAATTTATGATCAAGAACCATAGGCCTTGGGATCTGCCAAGTTTCGTACTGGTTGGATATACGGCTGTGGAGTTATTAAGTGTGATCTGTGCGCGCGTTTACGCTTTTCTGGAATTCTGTGGTCACGCCTACAGGTCGTACGGTTTGCGTGACCGCCTCAAAATCTTCAGGGAATGTGCAGCCGGGGTCCCCTATGTGCCTTTCTAAGATTTCGTGAAAAAATATTAAACGGTTCAAAAGTTATTCAAAAAACAGTTTCCCATTATAAGTCAATGGGAAAAGTTAACAAAAAGTTCAACACTTTCGCAAATGCATTTTTACTTTCGCAATGAAGGCCTGTTACTTTCGTAAATCGCCATTTTGTTTTCAGTTGGTGATCATAAAATGGTTGGCATTTAAATTTGGGACCCTCTAGCAACCTAATTTTTTGTATTCACCTAGTCGGCCCTGAGGATGCTTGCCATGTCTTTATTTTGTGTTAAAACACCCCAGAAATATGTTTTCAAATTTTGGAAAAATACTTCATAAATTACTTTCGTGCTCACCGAAAGTGTCGCAAAATTTTTGAAAGCTGCAAATTGCGACAGTAATTTTCTAGTCTGTGGAAAATGACAGCAATTCTTTGGCACTGCACTGCAAAATAACCGTGGGAGTTTTGGGCTGAAATTTGAAGGGAACGCAGCCGACATCTCACAGATGTGCCTTTCAGTGTTGTATTGAAAAAATATTACACGCGGCAAAGTTATGGCACTCCAAAGTTGACAGTTTTTCCCATAGGATAACATTACGGCGCCCGAAGCATTACAGGAATCCTTTGGCACCCTGCTGCAAAATAACGGTTTGGTCTTTTTTCCTGAAATTTGGAGGGAAGACAGCCAACAGTACACAGATGTGCCTTTCAGTAGTTTGGTGAAAAAATATAACATGGTGGCAAAGTTACGGCACTCCAAAATTGACGTTTTTTCCCATAGGATAACATTACGGCGCCCGACACTTAACAGAAATCATTTGGAGCCCTGCTGCAAAATAACGGTTTGGTCTTTTCTCCTGAAATTTGGAGGGAAGACAGCCAACAGCCCACAGATGTGCCTTTCAGTAATTTGGTGAAAAAACATTACTGGGAGGCAAAGTTATGGTGCTCTGAGCTTTTCTTTTTTTCCCATAGGATAACATTATGGCGTTTGCCGCCCCTTTCAGGGCCCGTATCTCAGAAACGGTACGAGATACGGACTTTTCGTCAGAAAATTTCTTAGCCCCCTAATGGGGCTAAGGCTCAAATTATCCAGGACAGTTGTAAATAATATGACTTTTACATTTTTTTTCTACGTCGTACGGTTCCTGAGATATAATGTGTTTAGTATTCCAAGATCTCGTTTTCTGCGCCGATACTCATTATTTTGCATACATTATTTGTACTCACTGTCTTTCTCAATGCAGGTTTGGAGAAAACCAGCCTGTGCACTACATTACTGTTACTGTTGCCCTTTCCGCTGAGGATCCGTACCTGCTTCACTTACCATTGGCGTCCTGCGCCACCATGTGCGTTATCCTTCGTTTTCATTTGCGCTTGCGTTTCTGTTATTTTTTGCCATTTCTGTCTACAGTACTGTTTATCTTACTGTTTCACTTTACATCACCATGCCCATTGACATTTCTGTTTGGAGGCACCATGTTACTATGTGACAACACATCACGTGGCAGACCATTCCCGTCTACGCCACCATGTGCGTTACCCTTTCTGTTCTCATTCGTGCTTGTGTTACCATGTGCGCCACTGTTAGCATTTCTGTTTGTGTTGCTGTCCCTGTTAGTATGCCACAACACATCATGTGGGGCCCCGCGCTCCCGCCAACGCATTACATTCACTATTTCTCGTTATCATTCTCAAAAAGAAGGGAAATTAGAGCCAAAAAACTCCATTTAATGCATTAGTTAGGGTTGTTCCACAGCGACAAAAGTGAGGAAATTCGCTGTTAGGGTTGAAAACCCCCTTGGACCTCCCACCCCAACCGGCATTGGGGTGCGCACCGGGATCGTGGGTCCTAACTCTCACCCCATTCTCCTATACTTCTGCTGCTTTACACATGTCATGGGGTGAGAGTTGGGGCTAACTTGATCCCAATCTGTAATTGAGGTGAGCTGAAAGTCGGCACCAGCTGCTTGATGCCTGCTGCCTGATGCAATGCGATAAATAATTTTTGACCTCTGCCTATATATATGTGTGTGTGTGTGTGTTAAAATGCTGGCATGGTGTGCAGTAGCACCAGTATATTAGTGTTGGCCAGGCAGTTTAATGTTAAACCTCAAACTTTGCACTTTAATAACTTTGCAACAGTATAAGGTATTGGACTGACATTTGGCATTCTTTGTGGCTAGAGGAATGTCTCTTGACATGCTACATTTTGTGTCAATCCCTTTTGTGGTTTTTGAGATACAGAGTGGTGAAAAATAGTAAATATGAATAGGTTTTGTCAATTTCTTTTGACAGTTGTTTCTCAGAAATGACTTTTTCTTGTGGTCTGTTATTCTCTACATCCTGCCCAAAATGTGTTTTTGCACTTGCGGCACAGAATGGTGAACTCTCTATGCGAAATCACCTTTTGGGACCAATAAACAAAATGACACTAACAGTGTTCATGAGCCTTTAGAAGGTTTGGTGAAAAAAATATTAATCCATTCAAAAGTTATTTAACTTTTAATTTCCCATTATTTCCAATGGGAAAAAATAGATGTGCTATGTGAAAACAAGCTTGTGTTTGAATGCAGGTAGTTTGTTTTCGCAGGCATGGTACACGGTGTCCCAGGGATCCTAAGGGTAGATTAAAAACTAAATAACTTTTGAACAGATCAATATTTTTCACCAAAACTTCAATAGTCACATCTGTGGGGCAAAGGCTTTTAACACTGAAAATGTCAAACTACAACCAACAGCCATTTCCCAGAAATGGCTGCCCAAAGAAAGACTCCCCACAGTTTAGAAAAAAAACAAAGCAATCCCTCATAGTGGGACACTGGGGAGCCCTCTCCCACTGTCCCCAGTCCTGTGTCTCCCCCCCAAGCAGTGTGGGACATGAGATCCCATGCCCAGTGTCCCCAAATAAAGTTTTATTATTGTCCGATATTGGGTCTCAATCCCCAGGTCGGAGATCCCCCATCATAGTGTCTGACACTGGGGAGCCAACCCCCAATGTCTCAAGTAAAATTTTTATTATTCTCTTTCATCAGGGTGCCCAGTCCCCTTGTTGGAGATCTGATCCACAGTGTCTGACACTGGGAAGCCCACCCCCACTGTTCCCAGTTATGCTTCTCTCCCACCACCACTCTGGTACACTTGGGAGTCCATCCCCAGTATCCCCAAACACTATGTATCCCTGTCAAATAAGAAAACAGTCCCCAGCATCTTTTTCTTTAAACCTGTAAAGAAGAAAATGGTCCCCATCATCTCCCCCCTCCCTGCCCCACCCTCCTCTGCTTGCCACCCCCCCACCCCATACTTACGCTGGAGGTCAGCGGCTGCAATGTTCTCTGGACTGGGACATGTCTGCACTTTTAAAGCTGAACCACAAACTGAGGAATCCAGGTAAGTGCTGTATAATGGCTGTCAATGGTGGTTTCAAGTTATGTTGATATCTCAGCCATTTTTTTTATATTTTTGCACCAATTTTTCTGCATGAGCTTTTTGGTACCCCACCTCATGAACAGTGACACTGTCATTTCTTTACTTGGGCTTGGAAGGGGATTTCACTGTTGCTGCATGGAATCACCTTTCAGGACTGATTAACAAAATAACAGTGTCACTGTTCATAATAAAAAACCCATATTAGAGGTGGTGAAAAAAGAATCAAAAGAATAACCATGTTATGGCGTGCACTTTGCAGTTTCTACACACACTTGTAACCTTGACAATTTTTAATATTTTCACTCCAAAATTTCGACATTGCTATTTTTTTACACCACTTCATGAACAGTACAGCGGTCATTCTCCACTTCCTGCCCAAAATGTGTTTTCACACTTGTGGTGTAGAATGGTGCACTCACTGTGCAAAATCACCTTTTGGGACCAATGAACAAAATGACACTAGCAGTGTTCATGTGCCTTTTGAAGGTTTGGTGAAAAAATATTAATCCTTTCAAAAGTTATTCAACTTTTAATTCTCCATTATTTCCTATGGGAAAAAACAGACATGCCATATGAAAACAAGCTTGTTTTTGAATGCAGGTAGCTTGTTTTCGCAGGCAGGGTACACAGGGTCACAGGGAGCCAAAAGGCAGATTAAAACTAAATAACATTTGAATGGATTAATATTTTTTTCAACAAATCTTCAAAAGGCACATCTGTGGGGCAAAGACTTTTAACCCTGAAAATGTCAGATCACAACCAACAGCCATTTCCCAGAAACAGCTGTCCAAAGAAGGACTCTCCACAGCTTAAAAAAAAAGAAAATGGTACCTTGTAGTGGGACACTGGGGAGCCCACTCCCACTGTCCTGAGTCCTGTGTCTCCCCCCCAAGAGTATGGGACACGAGAGCCCACGTCCGGTGTCCTCAGATAAAGTTTTATTATTCTCTGACATTGGGGTGCCCAATCCCTGTGTCAGAGATCCCTCCATAGTGTCCAACACTGGGGAGCCCACCCCAGTGTCTCAAATAACATTTGTTATTATTCTCTGACATTGGGGTGCCCAATTCCCATGTTGTACATCCCCTGTATTGTCTGAAACTGGGGAGCACACCCCCAGGGTCTCATATTAAACTTTTATTATTCTCAGACATTGGGGTGCCTCATCTCTGTGTCAGAGATCACCCCATAGTGTCTAACACTGAGGAGCCCACCCCCAGTGTCTTACATTAAACTTTATTTACTCTTCAACATCGGGGTGCCCAATCCCCATGTCGAAGATCCCCCATAGTGTTGGACAGTGGGGAGCCTACCCCTACTGTCCTCAGTCATGCTTCTCCCCCCCACCAGACTAGAACACTGGGGAGCCCACCTCCAGTATTCCCAAAAACTTTATATCCCTATCAAATAAGAAAATAGTCCCTTAGCATCTTTTTATAAACCTGTAAAGAAGAAAATGGTCCCCCGTCATCTCCCCCTCCCCCATCCCCACCTTCCCTCTGTGGACCCACTTTCCCTTACCCCCCCACCCCATACTTACCTCTGGAGGTCAGCAACTGCAATGTTCTCAGGACTGGGAAATGTCTGCACTCTTCAAAGCTGAACTGCAAAGTGAGGAATCTAGGTAAGTGCTGTATAATGACTGTCGATGGCGGTTTCAACTTATGTTGATATCTCGGCTATTTTGTAATATTTTTGCACCAAATTTTCAACATAGTCTTTTTGGGATCCCACCTCATGAACACTGACATTGACATTTCATTACTCAGGCCCAGAAGGTGATTTCCCAGTCACTGTACGGTGTCGTCAAGGCACAAGTCCGGAAGCATAGGAAAACCAGGAGCAGTTGTGAAATTCACAAGTAATTTATTAACAGTAAAATACAAAACAAATAAAAATAAAAAATAAAATTGTTCTGCATAACTATTTACAAAGGCTGTATTAACAGAGAAAGTCCATCTGGGATTCCTCTCAATATCCAATCTCAGTTTCTGTGTGTCTCTCTTGCAAAACATTGCAGCTCTTTTTTATAAGTCTTTGCAAGAGCTCATTAAAAAAACAGCATGCTTCTCACACAGTGTTCTTGTAAGTTTCAGCAAATGCAGTCAAAAGAACATTGTGACCCAGAACTGACCTCTTGTTTACAGCTTCTCAGAGAGTTTGCAAACTAGCTTCTCAGGTTAACCCCTTGAGTTCCAAATAGCTTTTTGCAATCATTTCAACGGTATAACTATATACATTTCAACAGTAAAACTATATACATTTCTAAACAAAGAGATCCCAATATCAGTTACTTTCCTCATAATGATTTACATATATTTTTATACCACAGATATGTGGGGGGGGGGATAATACAGTAAGTGAAGGCACAGATATAGTGACAGGCAGAGAATTGTGAGACCATCGGGGTGATCAAGTCCTGGGTCTCACAAGAAAATTTGTTTGCACAACCAGACAGAGAAGAGACAGAAAAGGAGAGAACAGAACAGATCCCTTGCATTTAAACTCTGTCTCCGTAACAACTGAGACAGGGCTGTATTCAACCCTGTCACATACCACCTTCCTTAAGAGGGAATTTGTTTTACAAAAACAGGTTTCTAAAACGTTCTAGTAATTCTCATCTAACACAGGCATATAACCACTACAGTTCTGTGCATATGCAGTATCCTTTTCCAAGAACAACAGTACAGCAAATAATGAAGTTTAAATTCACACATTTGTTTTTTCAGCCTTCTGAATTCTCAATTCCAGATCCATATCTAGACAGAAAATCAGCATTGACATTCTCTTTCCAGATTTGTGCATCACTTTAAATTTAAATGGCTGTAGTGCCAGGTACCACCGTGTGATTCTTGAATTTGTATCCTTCATTTGGCTAAGCCAACAGAGAGGACTGTGATCTGTTACAAGTACAAAATTCATTCCTAATAAGTAAAACTTAAGGGACTCCATTTCCCACTTTGCTGCAAGACATTCCTTTTCTTTTTTTTCCCTTCATTTTGTTTATTTCCTCCATGGCTGGGAAGGGAGTGGTACCCATGGTTCCCCCAATCCATCTGGCCACACAGCCCCCTTGACACTCCAAGTGCCCATGCTCGACCCCCTCCTCCATTCCACACATCAGCCACATCACAGCGGGTACTTACCCCACCACCGTGGACGCCAGGGGTCAGGATCCATGGGGAACATCCTGAATCAGAGTAGCATGGCACTGGCAGGCCATCTGTCATGTAGTGTGCTGAGGTTTTTTGCATGTAGATCTCCTTTACTCCCCGTCAAGAGCGTGCAATGGCATCAGTGATGCTGTTGTGTGTGCTCCCATGCACCACACATCCAACGCTGCTCATGCCATCCCCACATTGACCTGCTGCTTGCAGTGAACCCCAGCCACCACCAGGAGCTGACAGAGCTGCGGTGTATCCATCCCACCCTCCCCAGAGAAGGAGAGCAGTCCCTGGGATGCTCATTCCTTCTTCCCCTGGCCGACCCCCAGTGACCCGAGCTCATTCCCTATCCCATGTCACCAGTGTCGCATAAGGTGTGGCATCCAGCACCTCAACCCTCAGCACCACCAGACTGGCTAAGACATTCCTTTTCAATGGTGGAGTACCTTTTCTCTCTGTCATGCAATTTCCTATTTATGCATAGAATAGGATGTTCTGTCTCATCTGCATTTTTTTTAAATAATAACTTTACCAAGAATTTTCCAAAAAGACATCTTTTAACCTCACCAATCCACTCTTCCATCATTTTATCAATTTATACAATATTGTAAGGCTCTATAGACAAAATCAAGCATGTTCCAGTTATAATGAATAAACTGTGAGAGACATAATTGTCTTTAAAGTTCACTAAGTCCAAACTCTAATCACAATTAAGCATCGATAATGAGTTAGAACCTTCATTACTGATTGGTGCTTTATCAGTATAACAGAGCTGAGTAATTTTTTCATATAGAAAAGAAAGATAGAAAAGAACCAGTTAAAGTGACAGTGAAATAAGCAAAGGAAAGATCAGAAGAAGTAAAGAGAAAAGAGAATTAAGAATCTGCATTCAAAGGGAAAGGGCCGGGACAAGGGGCAGGGGCCAGAAAGCCAATAACATTCCACCCTGCTACTGTCTGTCTGAAATCTAATTTCCAAAACTTCTCCTCTTTGCTTTGTGAGTGTATGGTGTACCAGTGAGGAGAGGGCATCACCATCCACTTAAGACTAAAAGCATTTGGGAAGGATTTGTAAAATATCCTTGTTTTCCTTCTCATCCTGAAAATGAAAAAAGGGCAGCCATCTAGATTGAAATCTATCTGACTAGGTTCTCAATTTGGCTGTTATTTGTTCCATTGCCATTATTTTAAGACAGATTGAGTACCATAAATCTACAGAAAGAATCGATGAGGAAAGCCACTGTTTTGTAATGGCCTTGAGGGCTGCAGCCAGCAGTATGTAAAATAGATACTTCCGGGCTCCTGTTTTCAAGGCACTAGGTGGCAAACCTAGCAGCCAAATTTCCGGGGATGAGGGGAACTGTATCTTGAAAATTTGGTTGATTATAGCTGTGATATGATCCCAATATGTTCAAAGTTTATTACAAGACCAGAAAATGTGGGTTTGGTTACCCACCATCCCACAGTTCCTCCAGCAGAGGTTGGTAAAGGAGGTGCCATAATGTTTCATAATTACAGGAGTTGAAAAATATCTAGTGGCCACTCTCCACCTGAATTCCCTCCAGGAAGGAGAGGCTGAGGTATGGTGTATCCCTATCCAAATCTGCTCCCAGTCTTTCTTTTGTAGCTTAATTCCAATCTCACTAGCCCATTTATCTTCTAGGTCATTAATCAAAGGGGATTCCTGAATGTTTAAGATGGTCACAGTTTTCAAGATCAGACCTTTGTGATCATTTTGCTTAAAAATTGGAATTAAAAGGTTGAGGGCCTGGTTTACATTAACACATGTTAGAGTGTGAAGGTCTTTTTCAAACAAAAAATGCCTAACCTTAAAAATCTAAAAAGGTCTTTGGTGGGAAGATTAAATTCTGCAGCTAATTGTTGAAAGGACTTGAAAAGTCCCTTTTCGTAGAATTGGGCTGTTTCAATAAGGCCCTTTCTGAACCTTCTGGAAAACCATCACAATCTTTGACACAGTGCCAGCCAAACACTCATTAGGGTTAAGGACCATGAGTTGTTAAAAGAAAACTTAAAAAGCCCAGGTTTATCCATAAATATAGGTCTTGAATTTTGGCAGTGGAAAATGTGGATTTCTCAAAGTCCACCCACAGTGGATGGTCTTCAGCCAGGTTGAATTTGACAACTACTTGCAGTTGGGCTGCCAATAGTATTTATTAAAATCTGGTAGGCCGAGGTCCCCTGAGGATTTAGCTCTCAACAATGTCTTCCATTTAATCTTCGGAGGTCGATTCCTGCAGATGAAGTGAGAAGTGAAGGATTTCAAACTCTTCCAGAAAGAGTTTGGGGGTTTTAGTTGGATAGTAGAAGATAGAAAAAGAAAACGGGGAAGGACATTCATAAGAATACATTCAATACGTCCTAACAAAGATAGTGGGAGCACATTCCATCTGTTAAAATCCTCTTGTGGTACAGTCTTTAATAATTTCAGGTAATTAAAATTATATAACTTTGAAATATCTCTTGGTATGTGTACCCTCAAGTAACAAAAACTTTCCTTCACTCATTTAAAGTGACCAATTTGAGGAAAAGGAGACAGAACATCAGCATCCACTGGGAACATCTCAGTTTTGGTTTCATTGATTCTGAAACCTGAAACCATCCCAAACTCTTCCAAAACAGAGCTAAGTAATGGAGTCGAATGTTCCAAATCAGAAACATACAGGAGAGCGTCATCTGCGTATAATGAGATCCGCACTTCAGATTCCTCTAACTTGATTCCCCAATAGTCCTTGGATTGTCTTATCATGGCTGGGGTTCCATGCTGATAGCAAAAAGTAGGGGAGAGAGTGGGCAGCCCTGCCTAGTTCCACTTTCTATATTAAATTCCTCTGAAATTCCTTCCATTCACTCTCACCCAGGCTCTAGGATTCCTATAAATATTTGAGATCCAGCTTCAAAATTTTCCTCCAAAACCAAATTTTTCTAGAGTGCTGTCACGAAAAAGCCAGTCCAGCCTATCAAAGGCTTTCTTTGCATCTAAGGCAATGATGGCACTTAACAGCTGGGAGGGGTACTGACTTGGCCGATGAAAGATTGTTTAAAAGTAGGTGAATGTTATCTTGAATATGGCGACCCAGAATAAATCCAGTTTGGTCTGGGTGTACCAATTGAGGGATCAAGGACTGCAGCCAGATTCATAAGAGTTTGGTAAAGATCTTGGCATCCTGATTAAGGAGGAATATGGGGTGGTAGTTCCCACACTCTGCCGGGTCTTTACCAGGTTTGGGGATTATTGAGATCATGGCTTCACCCCGTGAGTCAAGGGTAGCCCCCCAGTCCTGAGCTTCATTACATACTTTGGTAAGTAAGGGAGTGAGTTCGGGGCAAGTTTTTTTTTTAAATTCGGCAGAAAAGCCGTCTGGCCCAGGTGATTTACCTCCCTTCAGGGAGTGTATCACCATTTGGACTTCTTCCTCTGTAAAGAGATGTTTCAGGGTATTTATTTGGTTTTCTGTTAACATGGGGAACTCTACTCATCTCAAGAAGTTGGAGATATTTTAAGGTGATTTGGGCCCCTTTCTTTGTTATAGAGATTGGCACAAAAGGAGGCAAACTCTCTTGCAATATCCTGATGGTTAGTAACTTCTGTGTTGGGGATTTCTTGGACCAAATTTTAGTAACATATCTGTCTGCTTCCTGCTTCCTGAGGCGCATAGCTAGTAGTCTGCCCACCCTCCCCCTAGTAGTTTTGGTTGGTGAATCTCAATGAATTAATGGCTGTTTGAGTCATAAGTTGATTGTATGTCTCCTGGGCAGCTTTTAACCTGTTAAGAATCTCTTGGTATCTGGTAGTTTTGTGTTCTTTCTCTAAAGCTGCAATTTCCTCTAAGTGTCATTGAGGTACAGGTCAGGAAGCATAGAGAAAACCCAGGAGCAGTTGTAAAATTCCACAAAACTGTTTATTTGTGGTTGCAGTAACATAAAATAAAATAAACCTGTTCAGAATAACTGTATACAGAAGCAAAATAAAATATCTTGTAAAAAATCTCCATTGCAGCTCAGCTTAGCTGTTTTTAGAAGTCTTTTTCAATCCCCATCCTTTGCAAGCATCCTGTCCTTTGTAAATTTCAGGAGCTGCTAGAACACTGAGAACTTCCTGAGGTCCCCACAGCAACTGCAATAGGCTCAGGCATTTGCACTCAAGTAACCTCTAGCTTTTTACAGTTATCTCAAATTATAAATATATACATTTCAACAGTAACACAATTTTCTAAACAAAAGTGATCCCAATATCAGCTACATTTCCATATATTGACTCTCATGTATTTTGTATTAACAGATATATATATATGCAAGGAAGAAAGACAGCAAGAGAAAATTGAGAGGCAAAGGATTGCAAGACTGTTCGGATTGATCAAGTCCGAAGTCTCACAGGGAAATTTGGTTGCTTAACCAGACAGAAAAAAGAAAGATCCTTGTATTTAAACACATTTTCCATAACAAATGGGACAGAGTTCTATTCCACCCTGTCACACTAAGCATTTAACTATTTTAGACTGATAAATCTTGTTTAAATATGCAGAGTGACTAATACATTTCTCAAGTAGCTCTGCCTTCAACCCATCCCAAATATATTTCAGGGCTGTGTCTGTCTCCTTATTTTCCTCTACATAATATTTAATGGTGTCTCTAATTGAGTGAAGGAAGGTCTTGTCATCTAATAGGCCCGGATCAAATTGCCAATGCCCTCCACGACTATTGTGGCCCCATTTTATTAGTGCCTGGAGCATTGAATGGTCAGAGAATGTGATCGGGTGGATGGTCACATTTTGGAACGATATACACCTCTTGTTTCCAAGTATCTAATCTAGCAATCCTAGAGTATGATTGCAATGATGGGGCATAAAAGGTAAAATCCCGAGTGGTTGGGTTTTGCCATCTCCGCACTTCTGTAAGTCCAGACTCTGAGACCAATGTTTTAAGGAGTCTGGAGGTGCCCATTGGGCCTTTTCTAAGAGGGGGAGATTTGTCCAGATCACAATTTTCAACTGTATTCCAGTCTCCCACCAAGTAAAGTGGGGCTGTGGGGAGGGTTGAAACAACGTTAAATAAGGTTTTAAAAAATGTCCCTGATGAGGGAGTTGGACCATACACAGAAATGATATGGATAGCCTTTTCCCTTAATTCCCCTGAAAGGAACACCCATCGACCACTTCCTTCCATCTGTACATTAGATACTTTAAAGGGAAGGTCTTTTCTGATTAATATTCCTGTCCCCGCTTTGGCAGACAGTGGATGAGAGTCTGAATAAACTGCTCCTACCCACATTCTGCTCAGTTTCTCATGTTCCCCTTTGGATAGCTTTGTTTCTTGTATGCATGAAATATTGTACCCCACCGTACATAGCTCTTGTAAAATTCTAGTATGTTTCACCATGTTATTAATACCTTTACATTAATTGAGCATAAATTGAGAGTCCCCATCAATCCAGCAAAGAAGTGTTCCAGCCCACCCCCGAACCCAGATGCAGAGATAAGAAAGTTGAATAATAACAAACATTAAAATGTACTCTATCTAAACAGAACACAATAAATCAGGAAACTGAGTCCCAACTGGGAACAAGAAAATCAGAACCAGTAATTTGTGTAGTGAGGGAACCCTTGCTGGGGGTCCACAGAGTCCTGTGGGTACCCGATTAAAGATTCAACCTCTTAAAGGGTAGATCTTAGAGGGAAAAATCCCTCAAGCTGTAGTTGATTAGAGGAGTAGAGCACGTGGTGTGCTGACAGTGAATCTCCAACCACCATCGAAGAGTCTGTCTCCCCTCCTCCTCTGCGAGCTTATGGTGACAGGTGGCCAAGCATAAACCACAGCCCCCAGGTCTAAGTATAAAATTATCTAACCATCCAAAACTGACTGTCAAACATTTACCAACCAATTTTAACAGCAGAAACCACCACATAGTAGTTCAAAAAAGATGGTCATTTTGCATAATAAATTGCAGGAAATAAACGTATCACATTGGTTAACTATAACTAACTGTAACTATAATTAACATAAGAGCACTAGAAGGTATAGACTGTCTCTAGCCCCTCTTGCTGGTTGTCCAACTAGTGTCTTTTTGATCTTTCATTGATGGGACTTTCTAATTAACGCTTTTTCCCCAAGCTCCATTTTTACTCTTTTTTCTACATTGCTGGATCTTAAATAGCAAAGCGAACGGGTGGGAAAAAGAGAAAAAGGGCAAAGCCACACCCTCGAAGATCATCCACCCCTCCCTTTCCCTCCCTAGTCTCTCCTTGCTGCTGGCTTGTATCCAAAGTAACCTTTATAATGGGTACTGATTAAGCAGATATAATCTTTGATAAGCAATGGGAACAGTAGCCACTAATAAATGGGAGAGAGAAGGTAATCTGATGAAAGTCAGGCAATTTAAGTCTCATAAAGTGAGCAGTGTTTTCTTAGTAAAACAGATATCCGGGGGGGGCAGGAGTATGGAATACTTGTGGTTTGCCTTGTGAAAGGCATTGTGCAGTTCTAGAGAAGGGCTTAGAGTGATCCATCGCAATGGAAACCACCATATTTCAGGAGATGTTGCATGGGGAAAACAATGAGAGGAGCTCCACGTGGATGGCCCCATTAAAGAATGCCCCCAGGAAACCACCAGTTGCAACAGAGTGACCAAACCAAAATTTCAACATTGAAGAAAGGAATTGTATATCAAACCTCAAAAATACTCAGCCGGCTTTCCTCCACATTCATTTGCAGTCCATAAAAGCTTCTAAAAACACATGGGCAGAAGCTGCTATGGCTTTGTTTTAATTTATTAGTTAGGCAACAGTCTTCAGGTATTGATCTGTTTCAGGATAAGCCACTTGGTAATGTCTGCATGTAGCAGGAGAAGGGAGTCCATTCTTCTTTTACCTGGTATTCTGTTACCTGGTGCAATCTTCCATAACAAGTCTTCAATCTCCTCCGGCCTGCTCCTCACTGATATCGGGTACTTGAATACCTAATGAGTTGAATTTAGGGGTGGCCTGTAGCAGAGACTCAAAAATCTGGATTCCCTCTTTATCTTGTAGCCATAGCTTTGCTGGATATTGCAGGTAAGCACGGAGTCCCCTCTCTCTTAGCGCTTAACCACCATCAAAACTTTTTTCCTCTTGGCCATCATTAAGGAAGGGTAGTCTTGATCCATATATACTTTTTGGCCTTCTAAACTTAAATCTTTCTTACTTCATGCAAGTCTGAGGACCTTTTCTTTTGTGGGGTATTTTAAAAATTTGACTAGCACCTCTCTCGGAGGGGCCCACGGTTTAGGTTTAGGAGCAATGACCTGGTGGGCTCTCTCGATTTCTAGCGGGAAGCCCTCACCCAGTGATAACTCTTGATGAAGCTAGGAGTCAATACAGGCCATCATGTCCACTTGTTCTACTCCCTCTGGTATTTCAACTGTGCAGATATTATTCCGCCTTGCTTGCGCCTCAGCATCTTCGGCTCGGCAGGTAAGCTTTTTCTCCCTCCTATGAAGAAAAGCCAGAGAATGCCCGAAGGCCATATATTCATTATGGATTGTATTGAGATGAGTTTCAACAGCTGAGGTGTGGGCTTCCAACATTTTGAAATCTGTTTGCAGACCACAGATCTTTGAATCAATGTGATGCAAGATTTTTAGCATCTGGTTACCATCCGCTTTCATAAATGTGAAGGTGGAATTGGTATCTGAGCCAGACTCATCGTCTTCATCCACTGAGGCCATTAGGGCTGATGATCGAGACAATGCAGGGCTCACAGGCTGCAATTCTGTCTTTCTGTCTGAGGAGCAGAGCATCTGTTCATTGCAGTAAGTTCCTTTTTTTCTGTCTTTCCCATGCCTGGAGGGGTTGAGTCAGGACAAAGGAAGCATTTCTGCCTCAAAATAGAGATGGATGGCAAAAGATATTACCACTTGAACAACCTGGGTTGTTGGAGCTATGTAGCTAAGCCACCATTCGAGTCATGACACCACTGGAAGTTTCTCTCTCTCATCTATATTTTGACTCAGAACTGCACCAAGGCCTACCTCTGGTGCATCTGTTTGTAACAAAAGTGGTTTCTCAGAGTCTGGACTTCTTAAAACAGGGGCTGGACATAATGCAGCCTTAATGGCCCAAAAAGCTTCATCACACTCTGGGGTCCATTTCACATTATTCGGGTACTGTTTTTTCGTGAGTTGAGTGAGGGGAGTAGCTAACTGGGCAAAGTTGGGAACAAATCTCTGATAATAACTAGCCAGCCCTAAAAATGATCTGACATGTTTCTTGGTTTTGGGGACAGGGCTGTTAGCTACAGCTTCTATCTTGGAAACCTCTGGTTTGACTTCTCCATTTCCCAAAACATAGCCCAGATATCTGGTTTCCTGAATGCCCAATGCACACTTGGTAGGATTACTTGTCATACCTGCCTTTTTGATCTATTGGATAACTGCTTTTAGGTGTTTCAGGTGGCTTTTCTAGTCTGGACTGTACACCACGACATCATCCAGGTATGCAGCACAATAACCAGTGTGAAGGGATACAATTACATCCATGTACCACTGGAATGTAGTGGGAGCACCATGTAATCCAAATGGCATGGTGGTGAACTGATATAATCCTATAGGAGTGGCAAATGCAGTTTTGTCTCTGGATTCTTTAGCTAGGGGGATTTGCCAGTAACACTTGGTGAGATCGAGGGTACTGATATATTTGGCACGCCACAGTCTGTCCACCAATTCATCTATTCTGGGCATAGAATAACTGTCAAATTCCGACACTTGATTAAGTTTCCTAAAATCAAGGCATATTCTTACACCCCCTTCATTTTTGTTTACAGTCACCATTGGTGATGACCAAGCACTTCTCACCTCTTCTATGATACCCAATTCTTTCATTTTTTGTATTTTCTTAACCATGTCTGCTCTTAGCCGCTCTGCTAATCTGTATGTCTTTTGCCTAATAGGGTGAGCATTCTTTGTCTCTACTATGTGCTCAACACCTTTAGCTCAGCCTGGCACTGTGGTAAAATACTGTTAAATGTCTTTAGCAAATTACAAATTTCTGGGGTTTGTTCAGAGGTTAAGGAAACATTCACCTTTATAACATCGGCACTTACAGTTTGCTCCAATCTATCATAACCTACATCAGTATCTTCTTTATCAGTTTCTGGTAAAAATAGCATAGCAACCTTTGGTGTTCTTTCAACCCATTTCTTGAAGAGGTTAGCGTGGTATATCTTGATAAGATTTTTCCTGTCTGGGGTCTCAGTCTCATAGTTAATTGTGCCAGTACGTGTAAGAACCTTATAAGGCCCTTGCCACTTCATTAACAGTTTATTTTCTGTAGTGGGTAACAGTAACAAGACCTTTTCACCTGGCTCAAAAACTTTTTCTTTTACCCCATGGTCATAATACACCTTCTGCTGGTTTTGGGCCTCTTCCTGATTACTATGGGTGATTTCAACATATTTTGCCAGCTTCTTTCTCAGGGCACACATGTAAGATGTAATAGATTGTTTCTGATGGGGGTTATCTTCCCTTGTTTCTTTTATTACATTTAGTGGCCCTCTAGGGTTGTCTACCATACAGCATTTCAAATAGTGAAAAACCTGTTGATGCCTGTGGCACTTCCCTGTAAACAAAAAGCAGCTAAGGTAAGTACTGGTCCCAGTCTTCCCCTTCCCCTTTTACAAACCTTTTTGACATACATTTGAGGGTTTGATTAAAACACTCAACAAGACTGTCTGTCTGAGGGTGATAAAGGGAGGTTCTTGTGGCAGTGATACCTAGTAGTCTGTACAACTCCATAAGTATTGCAGCACCAAAATTAGTACCCTGATCAGTAATAATCTCTTTAGGTATGCCCACTCTGCTGAAAATTTTGGCAAGCTTTGCTGCCACTTTTTGGGCTGAGACAGTATGCATTGGAACTGCCTCTGGGTATCGAGTAACATAGTCACATACAACCAAAATTAATTGATTACCCTTTTTACTTTTGTCTAAGGGGCCAACCACATCCATTGCAATTCTCTCAAAAGGCACATCTATTAAGGGTAGGGTCATCTGGGGCAACTTGTTTTTTTAGTCACTGGGACTACTTTCTGACACTCAGCACAGGAACTGCAATAGGTAACAACATATTCATGCATTCCAAGCCAGTAAAATCTGTATAGCAATCTGGCAAGGGTGCAATCCCTCCTTGAGTGATCAACCATAGGACTATCATGTGCTATCTGTAACAACTCAGAACTATACTTTCATGGTATAGCCAAGTGTTCTCTCTGGTCCTGCGTCTGAGGTTTATCCCAAACTCTGTACAGTAGCCCATTACATTTTTTAAACATAGGTTCACCCTGTCTTGATTTCACTCCCAGCTGCTTAAAATAACCCTGGAGAAAAACATCATTAGTTTGTTCTGAAAGAAAATCGCAATCAGTTATCAGTTTAGTTTCATCATTTTCATATGTTAACCCCTTATGTCCATTAGCCTTTTGTTGCCACTGTTTCTTCAGGAGTCATCTTTCTTTCCTTGATTTCTGGATCTTGGAGTTGTGCTCAAACAAGTCTGAAACAAAATCAGTGAAAGGGAAAGAGTCCCCACCATCTGAGATTTTCTTTGCCTGAGCTCTTATCACCACAGCTGCTGAAACATCAGGATTTACTCCCTCTTTGATTAACTCAGTAAATCCTGGAAAGTCATTTCTAATAATCACAGGTACAGGTAACTTAGCCAGTACCCCCACTTTCATTTGGTGTGACACCCCATTAATAGTGAGAGTCACTTGGCTGGTGGGATAGTGTCGAGTGTCTCCGTTAACACAGTTGACACCAGTAGCTGGTCCTTCTGGACACTGTTTTCCCAGCATTTCAGTATGTACTAGGGTCTGTTTGCTTCCCAAATCTATAAGTCCCTTTACAGTCTTATCTCCCACCTTCACATCTGTTAAGTACTTGTCCCAATTTGCTAAGGACAAATCTGTTCCGGTGTCACTCTTCTCACTACAACAATTTCTTGCAATATGACCTGGCTTATTACAGTTATGGCAATTGAAGTCTTTGGGAGCAGATTTGCTTCCCCCACCAGAGTTCTTATCAGAGCTGGAGTTTAAAATGGGAAAAAGAGTGTCTTACTGGTGCTTGGCTGCTACCTCACTACTGTGCCATTTCTCTGCCCATTTGATAGTCTTCAGCCAAAGAAACAGCCTTTTCCCCACTTTCTGGTCAGTGTTCCTTTACCCAAAGCTGCACATCTGTAGGCAGGATGTTGATGAATTGCTCTAGTGCAAATGTGTTGATGGTCTGTGGGACTGTTTTACCCTCTGGTAGGAGTCATTTTATTAGGAGTTCTCTGTGTCGGGTGAAGGCTTCTCGAGGATTGTCGACTGAGTTGTACTTCAGAGATTGAAATCTCTGCCTGTAGGTCTCTCCTGAGATGTCATACCTTTTCAGGATTTTGCTTTTCACCACATCATAGTTTTTTGACTGTGCAGTGTCCATATTGCTATAGGCAAGTTGGGCTTTCCCTGTCAGGTAAGGTACCAGTCTGATTGCCCACTGCTGTTTTGGCCACTGGCAAGCAGTTGCAACCCTTTCAAAAGTTGTCAAGTATGCTTCAATATCATCCAAAGGACGGAGCTTTGTAAGTTTAATGTCTTTTAAGATGCTTGGGTTTTGTTGCTCATCTGGATCTGTGCCAGATACTCCACCTTTGATAGCTTGCAAGGCATCCAGCCATCGCTGCTCCTGTCACTGCATCTCTTCTCTCCTCTGCTGCTCCTGTCACTGCAGCTCCTCTTTCTCTACTTCTCAAGTTGCTTCATTTCTTCTTTTCTCTGTGTCTCCGCCTTGTTTCATTGTATAGCCCACCATTTGAAAAAGGCAGTCAGACTTTCAGGTTCTGTCACTGCCTGTTCTTTTTGTGTAACTGGTGCTAGCTGTACATTCTCAGCTTGGACTTCTGTTTCTGCTAGTTTGGCTGCCATTCTCCTGGAAACCACTCCTGGGATTGCTACTGCAGAATCCATACCTTTCTTCTATGCTTCCCTGGAACCAGGTTTAGTACCCACGCACAAAATTCCTGACTTAGAGTATGCATGGTGTAAGTCCCACTTAGGCTGACACCATCTGTCATTGAGGCACAGGTCAGGAAGCATAGGAAAACCAGGAGCAATTGTAAAATTTGCAACAAGTGACTTATTAACAATAAAATAATGAAAAAAATGTTCAGTATAACTATTTACAAAGGCAGTATAAACAGAGAAAGTCCATCTGGGTTTCTTCTCAATTTCCAATCTGAGTCTTTCTCAATCTGTGTGTGTCTCTCTTGCAAAACATTGCAGCTCTTTTTTATGAGTCTTTGCAGGAGCTTGTTAAAAAAAAGGCATGCTTCTCACACAATGGTCTTCTAAGTTTTAGCAAGAGCAGCAAAAAGAACATTGTGACCCAGAACTGACCTTTTGTTTACATCTTTTCAGAGAGTTTGCAAACTAGCTACTCAGGTTAACCCCTTGAGTTCCAAATAGCTTTTTGCAATGATTTCAACAGTATAACTATATACATTTCAACAGTAAAACTTTATACATTTCTAAACAAAGGATTCCCAATATCAGTTACATTTCCACATAATGATTCACATATATTTTTATACCACAGAGATAAAATAGCAAGTGACGGCAGAGAGATAGCGAGAGGTGGAGAACTGCGAGACCATCGGGGTGCTCAAGCCCTAGGTCTCACAAGAAAATTTGATTTCACAACCAGACAGAAAATAGATAAGAAAGGAGAGAATAGAACAGATCCCTTGCATTGAAACTCTTTCTCCATAACAACTGGGACAGGGCCATATTTAACCTTGTCACAGACGGAATCACTGATCATTACCAATTAAGAAAAAAATTACAGTGACACTGTTCATGAGGTGAAGTCCCAAAAAGCCCATATTGAAAATTTGGTGAAAAAAATCCCAAAAATGACCATGTTATGAGCATGCATTGTGCAGTTTCCACGCATGCTCATAACATCGACAATGTCTAATATTTTCATTCCAAAATTTCAACATTACCATTTTTTTCACACCACCTCATGAACAGTACAGCTGTCATTCTCCACATCCTGCCTGAAATGTGTTTTTGCACTTGTGGTGCAGAATGGCACACTCACTGTGTGAAATCACCTCTTGGGACCAATTAACAAAATGACACTAGCAGTGTTCATGAGGTAGGGTTCCAAAAGGTCTATGTTGAAAATTTGGTTACAAAATTCCGAAACCTTTCTATGCACACTCATAACTTCGGCAGTTTTTTACATTTTTACTCCAAAGTGTGCACATTTCCATGTTTTCATACCTCCTCATGAACAGTACAGCTGCCATTCTTCACATCCTGCCCAAAATGTGTTTTTTTCACCTGTGGTGCAGAATGGCACAATCACTTTGTGAAATCACCTTTCAAGAGCAATGAACAAAATGACAGTAACACTGTTCATGAGGTGGAGTTCCAAAAAGGACATGTTGAAAATTTGGTGAATAAAATCTTAAAAATGGCTAAGTTACATGCGTAACTTTGGTCATTTTTAATATTTTCACTCCAAATTTTTATTGTATTCTGATTCTTATTTAATAAGAATCAGAACTTCCCTGAGTTCTCCCTGCCCTAATAAGGATACAAATAAATGATCTGAAAAATTAAAGAAAGTCTTTGTAAAAACTTTGCTAATGTACCATTAGGGTTGGCCTGCCAAAAGTAGGGAAATATGACCTTAGGGTTCCCAAATCTAACACTCCACTCCCACTGTGCATACAGAAACAGGCATGAGGAGAGCTCAAAGTTCACAATGCCTACACCCCACCCCTTCCCTCAGATTCCAACCCTAATACTCCACCCCCACCATGCATGCATGCAGGAACAACTGTGATGGGTGTGCCTTGGCATTTTCAAGCTTAATGCTCACCCCATTCTGTTATTCTGTACCCATGTTACCTTACTTAGGCTTGGAATGGGGTGAGCATCAGGGTAGGAAATGCCAAGGCACACCTGTCACAGATGTTCCTGCATGCATGGTGAGGGTGGAGAATTAGGGTTGGAAGCTGAGGGGGGGTGGGGTGTAGCAGTTGGGAACTTTAAGCTCCCCTCATGCTTGTTCCTGCATGCACAGTGGGAGTGGAATGTTAGGCTTGAGAACCCTAAGGTTGTATTTCCCTACTTTTTACATTTTTTGGCATTTTGCTGCACAGAAACCGTACATCCAACCAAAGTGCAACTTGGTAAATCAAGTCATCTACCATACCAGACCATGCATGCCAAATTTTGTGCACATCTGTTGAATGGTTGCAAAGTTATTAACATGCAAAATTTGAGGTTTAACATTAATGTGTGCCTACTCAACCTGAACTATAGGGACATGACCAAACCCCTATTTTTATATATATATATATATATATATATATATATATATATATATATATATTTATTAGAGGCAAAAACTCCGTTTAATGCATTAGTTAGGGTTGTTCCACAGCGACAAAAGTGAGAAATTCGCTGTTAGGGTTGAAAACCTAACTCCAAATTCACCCCCAGCACCACACACACACAGACACACACACACATTCAAGTATGGGGAGGACCAAGTCAACACAACCAATGACAGACATCCAGCAGCAGGTGACAGAAATAACAAACAATTGTCTAAATGTACCAGACATCCCCACCCACCTGACCAGGTACTGCATGCTCAGTGGAGATCAACAGCAAAACTGAGGCCATGTACACCAAATGTACACATCCCTGATTGCAGCAGCACACAACGTACCACACTTAGTAGTTGCATGGCCTTACCTACCGATGTCCCACACCACACCACAACTGGTACTGTGCCGTTATTCAATATAAATTCTGAAGGTGCATGATGACAGTTGTAGAAAGGTTTTAACACTAGTGAGTATACCTTAATTAAGAGAAGCACATAAATTAACTACAAGACACTAGCATGCTCAAGATAAAGTAGTATGATACATTTAGTAGGTGATTTACATAGTAGTACATTTACTGCAATGGTTTACTCAACATAGAGAGGCTGATGTAAGCGTATGGAAAAGCATTGCCTGTTCAACGCTGTGAAATTGTACTGCCAGTATCACATGCATTCTTACTGATGAAGGTGTACTGCTGATGTACATACATAGACCTTCAGTGTGTTTCAATACTAAAGATGCAGTAAGTATTCTTTGTAAGAAACATTGTAATTGCAT
This sequence comes from Neoceratodus forsteri, assembly GCA_016271365.2. Taxonomy (NCBI): domain Eukaryota; kingdom Metazoa; phylum Chordata; order Ceratodontiformes; family Ceratodontidae; genus Neoceratodus; species Neoceratodus forsteri. Next base: position 521,699,938 of record CM028137.1, read on the forward strand.
GGATCAGGCCAAGCAACTTCTAAATATCATAGCACTACTGAGCCAACAATGATGTACCTGTATCGGAGATGTATATAGGATAGATTTTCCTGTAGGCACTTACTGAATATGTTGTACCTGATAAAGACAATCTCATTGCATCTGTGATGACTAACTTATTCAAATAGTAATACATTTACTATTGTTGCAATGAGTGATCTATGCCACTTATGGACACAGTGTGATTTTTTTAACAGTTGTTTCATACTCAGGCTGTATGCCTACTGTTTGGGTTTGCCACACTTCTGTCACTGATGCTATCAAAGTGATAACTATGTTAATTGTGGTACAACATGAATCAAGTAGGTATGGTGTAGATATAAACAGAATGTCTTTTAGTATTGATTTAACTCACAATGGGGTAAGTGTACTAGGACAGCAGGGGTTATCCTCTACCACTGACTCTGTCAGTTATAATCACACTAGGGTTTCGATGACTGTAATGATCAAGTTACACTGTTCATCTTCATGAGTTCATATTCACAGCCATTTTCCAGTAACTAGACAGTGTATGGTGTAACTGGGTGGGACACTGTGTTGCAAAGCTGCTGCAGTGCCTAGTAGAGGGAGAGTAACTACTCATAAAGACAATTAAGCAATAAGGCATGACCAACAGTTATGTTAAATGGTCTGTTAATCACCCTGTAGGGGTTTAATGTTGAATGAGGCATAGCCGAGTGCCACATGTCGCTAGACAGTGATAAACTGACCATTAACATAATACCTGGGAGTGGCTTATTGCTATCATAATAAAACTGTTTTTAAACAACATTAAACCATGTTCATCATAAGGTTAGGCTCTACATGTATGTTAATAAAAACTAAACATAAGGCTGTTTCAGTGTTTACAGTCAATTAGAAAGCTGCATTTCTCAAACCCTTGTTATAATCAGAGATATTATACCTGTACAACTCCTTGGTTTTGCTGAACTCTATTGCTCAGGTGGCCCACCACAAGTGGTGTGGTGTGGTGTGGGGCATCGGTAGGTAAGGCCATGCAACTACTAAGTGTGGTACATTGTGTGCAGCTGCAATCAGGGATGTGTACGTTTGGTGTACATGGCCTCAGTTTTGCTGTTGATCTCCACTGAGCATGCAGTACCTGGTCAGGTGGGTGGGGATGTCTCGTAGTACATTTAGACAATTGTTTGTTATTTCTGTCACCTGCTGCTGGATGTCTGTCATTGGTTGTGCTGACTTGGTCCTCCCCCATACTTGAATGTGTGTGTGTGTCTGTGTGTGTGTGTGGTGCTGGGGGGGGTGAATTCGGAGTTAAGGTTTTCAATCCTAACAGCAAATTTCCTCACTTTTGTTGCTGTGGAACAACCCTAACTAATGCATTAAACAGAGTTTTTTGCCTCTAATTTCCCTTCTTTTTGAGAATGATAATGAGAAATAGTGAATGTAATGCGGTGGAAGGGCCCCGCGCTCCCGCCACATGATGTCTTGTGGCATAGTAACAGGAGCAGCAACGCAAACAGAAATGCTAACAGTGGCACACATGGTAACACAAGCGCGAATGAGAACAGAAAGGTAACGCATACGGTAGACGGGAATGCAGTGTGCTACGTGATGTCTTGTCACATAGTAACATGGTGCCTGTAAATGGAAATGTCAATGGGCATGGTGACGCAAAGTGAAACAGAAAGAGAAACAGTACAGTACACACAAATGGCAAAAGTAACAGAAAGCATAGCGCAAATGAAACGCATAAAGGATGGCGATGGGTGGCATTGGGTGTGCATTGGGATCATCAGCCCTAACTCTCACCCCTTGACATGTGTAAAGCAGCAGAAGTATAGGAGAATGGTTTGAGAGTTAGGACCCACGATCCCAATGCACACCCCAATGCCGGTTGGAGAGGTAGGTGGGGGGGTGTAAGGGGGCTTTTCAACCCTAACAGTGAATTTCCTCACTTTTGTCGCTGTGGAACAACCCTAACTAATGCATTAAATGGAGTTTTTTGCCTCTAATTTCCCTTATTTTTGAGAATGATAATGAGAAATAGTGAATGTAATGCAGCGGCAGGAGCCACCACATGATGTCTTGTGGCATACTAACAGGGACAGCAACGCAAACAGAAATGCTAACAGTGGCGCACATGGTAACACAAGCGTGAATGAGAACAGAAAGGGTAATGCACATGGTGGCGTAGATGGGAATGGTCTGCCACGTGATGTGTTGTCACATAGTAACATGGTGCCTGCAAACAGAAATGTCAATGGGCATGGTGACATAAAGTGAAACAGAAAGATAAACAGTACTGTAGACAGAAATGGCAAAAAATAACAGAAACACAAGCGCAAATGAAAGCGCAAAGGATAATGCACATGGTGGCGCAGACGTCAACGGTAAGTGAAACGGGTACGGAACCGCAAGCGGAAAGGGCAACAGTAACAGTAATGTAAGCGTACAGGCTGGTTTTCCCCAAAACCTGCATAGAGAAAGACAGTGAGTACAAATAATGTATGCATAATAATGAGTATCGACGCAGAAAATGAGACCTTGGAATACTAAATACATTATATCTCAGGAACCGTATGATGTAGAAAAAAAACATAAAAGTCATATTATTTACAACTGTCCTGGATAATTTTGATCGTAGCCCCCTTTGGGGGCTAAGAAGTTTTCTGACGAAAAATCCGTATCTCACACTGTTTCCGAGATACGGGCCCTGAAAGGCGCGTCGAACGCCATAGTGTTATCCTATGGGAAAAAAAGAAAAGTTCGGAGCACCATAACTTTGCCTCCCTGTAATGTTTTTTCACCAAACCACTGAAAGGCACATCTGTGGGCTGTTGGCTGTCTTCCCTCCAAATTTCAGGAAAAAAGACCAAACTGTTATTTTGCAGCAGGGATCCAAAGGATTTCTGTAATGCGACGGGCACCGTAATGTTATCCTATGGGAAAAAATGTCAATTTTGGAGTGCTGTAACTTTGCCGCTGTGTAATATTTTTTCACCAAACTACTGAAAGGCACATCCGTGGGCTGTTGGCTGTCTTCCTTCCAAATTTCAGGAAAAAAGACCAAACCGTTATTTTGCAGCAGGGTGCCAAAGGATTTCTGTAATGCGTCGGGCGCCGTAATGTTATCCTATGGGAAAAACCGTCAACTTTGAGTGCCGTAACTTTGCCGCCGTGTAATATTTTTTCAATACAACACTGAAAGGCACATCTGTGAGATGTCGGCTCCGTTCCTCAAATTTCACCCAAAACTCCCAAGCGGTTCTTTTTGCAGTGCAGTGCCAAAGAAATCGCTGTCACTGTCCCACAGATGGAAAACTACTATACGCAATTTCTTAAAAGCTTATCAAAAAGTTTGACACTTTCATGAGCACGAAAGTAATTTGCGAAAGTACTTTTTCTAGAAATTTGAAAATCATATTTCTGGGGTGTTTTACCACAAAATAAAGACATGACAAGCATCCTCAGGGTCCGACTAGGTGAATACAAAAAGAATTAGGTTGCTAGAGGGTCCCAAATTTAAATGCCAACCATTTTTCTGATCACCAACTGAAAACAAAATGCCGATTTGTGAAAGTAACAGGCCCATTTGTGAAAGTAAAAATGCATTTGCGAAAATGTTGAACTTTTTGTTAACTTTTCCCATTGACTTATAGTGGGAAACTGGTTTTTGAATAACTTTTGAACCGTGTAATATTTTTTCACGAAATCTTCAAAAGGCACATCGGGGATCCTGGCTGCACGTTCCCTGAAGATTTTGGACTGGTCGCACAAACTGTATGACCTGTAGGCGCGTCCGTAGAATTCCAGAAAAAGCGTAAACGCGTGCACAGATCAAGCTTAATAGCTCTGCAGCCATATATCTGACCACTACAAAACTTGGCAGATCCCAAGGCCTATAGTTCTTGATCAGGTATTCCAAATTTCAGCCAAATCTGTCAAACGGTTGCAAAGTTATTAAGGTGCAAAGTTTTGGGGTTTAACATAGAAATGGCTCCTCAACCCTAACTATGGTAGCACTACTGTGCTACCATAATATATTATGGGGCGCAGTCACTCTCCTATAGTTAGGGTTGAGTAGGCACTTTAATTTTAACCCCAACATTTTGTACATTAATAACATTGCAACCGTTCAACAGATATGCACAAAATTCGGAATGTGTGGTCTTGTATGGTAGATCTCTTGATTTGCCAAGTTGTGTTTAGATCAGATTTGTGGTTTTCATGCAGCAAAGCATCAAAAATTTATTTTTAGCTTTTTGTGCAAATTTTTGCTGATTTTTGCCCATTGCACTGGGGCCACGCAGTTTGCAATTTTGGTCTGAAATTTTCAGGGTTTTCAGAGGTTGTCCCAAAGAACAATACAGCATTGATTTGGTGTAAAAATATTAATCAGTTCCAAAGTTATTTAATTTTGAAGATTCAAGTTCTGAGCATGCTCAGTTCAGTCTTTGATTTATATGTATTTTTCGCGAAAGAGGATTTTGCTTACGGTCAAGGATTCTGTCACATCATGAATGGGGATTTATAAGATCCCTGTTCATGAAGAAAAATTTCCCTTTTGCAAGCCACCATCTTGTTTTCATTTTTTCCCTCAAAAAAAATGTTGTAACTTGCCCAATGGATATATTGTCTTGTAATTGAAGTATGGGGTTTGATCAGGGTGACACCCTCTACAAACCCATGGCTTTGATTTGCTTCATTTTCGTGAAATGAAATAGCCATTTTAAATTTTAAAAATCCTTGTTCATCACTCCCTTCTGATCCTTGTTCATGAGGTGACAAACTCCCCTTTCATGAGCATATCCCCTTTTGTAGGCTGACAAAATTGTTGATCACAAGTTCTGGACCAGATGGCCCTATCTCGGGAACAAGGATTGGCTCTCCAACATGGATTTTGTCAGCTCACGAAAGGTGATCGGCTCTCGAAAGGGGATTTTGACAGCTCGCAAAAAGGGAATGGTTTTTTGAATCCCCTTTCAAGATCTGTCAAAATCCTCTTTTGCGAGCTATCAAAACTCCCTTTCGCGAGCTGACAAAATCCTTGATTGCAATTTCCAGACCAGATGGCCAAAATCTGAAGAACAAGGAATTCTCATGAATGGAGATTTTGACAGCTTGCGAATGGAGATTGACCTCATGAATAGGGATTTTGACACCTCACAAACTTGGAATTTTAAAACTTTCCCAGTGCACTGCAAATAAACAGTTTGTTTTTTTTGGCTTGAAATTTGCAGGGTATAAAGGGGGTGTCACAGAGACGTGAATTATGCTGTTTAGGTGCAAACATTTTCATTGGTTCCATAGCTGTGCCATTGTGAAGTTGAGATATTTTCCTTAGGATAACATTGCAGTGCCCGCTGTGCCTTTCGGTGCCCGTATCTCGGAAACAATTCCAGATACGGATTTTTTGCTCTGGGCAGCTTAGTTCACCTACAGGTGAACTAAGCATGCATGGAGGATTTGAAGTCATGATTACAACTGCAGTGGAATTATTTTCATAGCTACTACTGTTACTGAGATATTGGCAAATTAGTGTTACAAGGGTTCCTTTTCAGCCCTATAGGGCTGCTGTATGAATCCGCAGTTATGTGTAAGTAGGAAGGAAGGGGAGGAGAGAGGAGAGGAGGGCCCAGAGGGCCCATGTTCCCACAGATGTATATCATTATGCAAAAATGGGCAGCTTGAAAGGAGCATGGGGCCTGGAGGGCCCATGCTCCCACCAACACATACCAGCTACCTTACACATTCTCAAAAATTAGGGAAATTCATTGCAAAAAATTTCATTAATGCAACAGTTAGGGTTGAAGCAACAAAAACAGGGAAACAAGACATTAGGGTTGACACCCTAACACCCCCAAGCCTTTCCACACCACCCCACCCACCACAGACCAATAGGTGACAGGTGTGCCTTAGGGTTGTTGGGCCTAACTGTCACTCCATTCTCCTATACTGTGTCATGTGAGCTTTGTTACACATGCAATGGGGTGACAGTTATGGCCAATGACCCAAAGGAGCACCCCATCACCTGTTACAATGTGGTGAGTGGGGTGGGGTGGTAACCTCATTTCCCTACTTTTGTTACTTCAACCCTAACTGATGCATTAACAAAGTTTTTTTATAATATATATATATATATATATATATATATATATATATATATTTATATCTTATAGGGCGCTGTCACACCACTATAGTTACAGTTGAGTAGGCACTTTAATGTTAAACCTCAATTTTTGCATGCTAATAACTTTGAAACCATTCAATGGATTTGCACAAAATTTGGAATGCATGGTCTGGTATGGTAGATCTCTTGATTTACCAAGTTGCATTTCGGTCAGACATACGGTTTCTACACAGTAAAACACTAAATAAACATGTTTTTTGCCACTTCTGACATGTTTGTTGTCCATGGCGCTACGACCACACTGTGTGGTCTTCTGGTCTGAAAATCGGAATGTAGAAAGAGGTTGGATCAAGGAACAATCCAGGATTAGTTTGGTAAAAAAATATTAATCCATTCCAAAGTGATTACATCTTTTATTTTCAGGTTCTGAGCATGCTCAGTTCATGCCAAGATTTATATGGTTATTTTTCAGACAAAGACCGGGCTCACGGTCAAGGATTTTGTAGCTTGCAGACTAGGATCCTGGTCCACTAGCAAATTCCTTGTCTGCAAGCTGCCATATTGTTTTTTCAGTTTTTCCCCAAAACAAAATGTTGCAGCTTTCTCCACAGATGACTTTTGGGCCAAATGAGGCATGAGTTTTGTTCAGGGTGACACCCTCTACAAAGCCATGCCTTTGATTTGGCCCATTTTGATCAAAAACAAGCTTTTTAAAATTTAACAATTCTTTGACCATGACTCACTAATGATCCTAGTCTGCGAGCTGTCAAAATCCTAGTCTGTGACCTTGCGGGCAAGGATTTTGCTAACTCGCGGACTAGGATTTTATAAACTTTACCATTACATTGCTAATGAACAGTTTGGTCTTTTTACTTAAAATTTTCAGGGTATTGAGATGATGCCCTGCAGGTATGCATTATGCTGTTTAGGTGCTGGGGAATTAAGCAGTTCCATAGATATGCCATCACAAATTCGAGATTTTCCCTATAGGATAACATTGTGGCGCCCATTGCACTTTTCAGTGCCTGTAGCTCATAAACGATGTGAGATACAGATTCAATCAACTTATGTTGTGTGGACATCTCACTGTCATGATTACAACACTTGAATTTTTCTTCTAGCTGTTACAGTTCCTGAGATATCGGCAAATTGGTGTTACAAGGGTTCCATGGGTTCCATGCCCTATAGGGCTGCTGTATGGCTCTGTAGCTATGCATATCATTATACAGTATTGGGCAGCTTGGTAGGAGCATGGGGCCCAAAGGGCCCCGCACTCCCACCAACACATGCTATTTGGTACTTATATTACTCTTCTTCAAAAAGTAAGGACATTTATTGAAATAATATCTGTTTAATGCATCAGTTAGGATTAAAGCAACAAAAGTGAGGAAATGAGATGTTAGGGTTGATCCTCTAACCCCCCCTAACACTACACCCCTCCTCCACAGACTGACAGGCGCCGGGGTGCGCCATGGGGTCATGAGGCCTAACTCTCACCCCTTGTTCCTTTACCGTAGCATGTCAACCTGCTTACACATGGAATGGGGTGAGAATTGGGCCAGACAAACTCATGGTACACTCTGGTGCCTGTCAGTCTGTGGAGGGGGGGTGGGGTGTTCGGGGGTTAGGAGCTCAACCCTAACATCTCATTTCTTCACTTTTATTGCTTTAACTTTAACTGATGCATTAAACAAAGTTTTTTGCAATGAATACATATATGCAATAGATAACCCACTCTGAGGTGTGCAGTCATGCTCTGATATATGCACAAGGCCACAGGTTGAGTGCATCAACCACCCAAGGAGTGCATATATCAGAGTGCAACCACACACCTCAGAGTGGGTCATCTATCTTATAAAATGGCAAAATTGTTTTGGAGGGGGTAATTGCAGGTGTGCAGTCATGCTCTGATATATGCACGGTCATGTGAAAGTTAGGCCAGACGACCCCAAGGCATACCCGTCACTTGTTGGTCTGTGGAGGGTGGGGGTGGGGTGAGGTGCTAGGGTAGGGGTGTTAGGAGTCAACCCCAATCCTTATTTCCCTACTTTTTTCACTTAACTATAACTGATGTATTAATGATATATTTTTGCAATATATATATATATATATATATATATATGCAATGGGGTGAGGATAAAAGTGACAATTACAGCAGTATTTTGGGCTGGTCAGACCTGCAGTGAGAATATCACATTTATCCACACTGTAGGTCATTTATCCTCACTGTAGGTATTAACAGGTACTATCTGCACTTCAGTACAGCTGCTTACAAAGATTTTGATTGGTGGGAGCTGGTAGCATGAGCAGCACAATCAGAATGCACCTGCTCACTTGCATTGCAGCTGCCACTAGCAGTTTCATTTCTCTCCAGCAGCACACAAAGCAGTTTCATTTTCTCCCCTGTTCTTTTACTGTAACTTATTTAAAAAAATAAACTTTCAGTTTCACACAACGTTAATGACCATTTCTCTTAAAGGTCCAAAATACCACACAAAACACACTGAATTATTTTCATTGTCTCCCCCACCCCACGTTCTTTCACTTCAAACTTCATCTAAGTTATGAATCTCATTTTTTGAGGGTTACCTCAAGAATACATTGTAGATTAGGTTCTTTGTACAGAATCCGTTCATTTCTTATTCCTGAGTCTAGGCTGGTTATTTCAAATTGCTGCTTACTTCCTATTGTGAACTATGCAGCTATGATTACTGACACTGCTTTCATGACAGTGATTTCAAAGAAATCCACTTTACTTCACTTGATAGCTAAGTTTGCTTTAAATTGTTCTAAGTCATCTCATCATTGTGTGATTTTGAAAGAAATGGGCTGGTTACGGTTTCATTAAATTTCCAATACTGTGTGGCCAAGTTCATATATAAAGTTATGGACTCTAGAATTCCACATAGTATTTCAAAGTTTTGAGACCATATATTGATGGTCATTATTCTAGACATAGGTCAGACAGTAGGTTTCTTGAGATTCCTTTTATGAAATCTAAAAGTGGACAAAGATCCTTTGCTTATATTGCTCCATTCATTTGGAATGAAATTCCTCAAGATATTAGGTGGTTGTGTTCTGTCAAAAGTTTGCGATGCATTAAGGATGTATTTGAATCTCAATTTAATTGTAACTGTTTTTTATGAATTTTTTTTATGAATTTTATAATGTAATAAAGACATTTTTGTCTGCAATTTGCTGCATTGTATATGTATGTTTGATTATGTATTGTCTGTATGCAATATATGTGGGTCGCACCTGTAAAAGGAACTTGTTTCCAGTGTGCTTACCCGTTAAGCGAATAAACAAACAAACAAACAAACAAACAAATATTAAAAAAAAAAACTTAGCCATACAAGGAGAGACTAAAGGAGCTTAATATGTATACGCTTGAGGAAAGAAGGGAGGGGGGGACATGATAGAAACGTTTAAGTACCTCAGTGGAATCAACAAAGTCCAAGAGGGTAGCATCTTTCAGAAAAAGAGACATGCAAGAACAAGGGGACACAATTTAAAGATAGAGGGGGCAGTTCAGGGGCAATGTGAGGAAGTATTTTTTCACGGAAAGGGTAGTGGATGCATAGAACAGCCTTCCTGAGGAGGTTGTGGGGTCTAAAACTGTGGGAGAATTCAAGAATGCATGGGACAGACATAAGGCAATTCTTGTGGGGGGTAGGAAGAAATAGGCTGTTGGTTAACTAGGATCTGTGGCCTATCCTGTAGGTAGGGGAAATGGGCAGACTAGGTGGGCCAAACGGTCCTTATCTGCTGTCAAAGTCTATGTTTCTATGTTTCTATCCTCACACAAAACATTAACTTCCTTCAAACCCCAGCACACAAAAAAGCAACCAACTCTCTTTTTACTCTAACCACTCTGCCCAGCAGCACAACGGTACAGTGTCCTGATGCAAAAGTTCAGTTTTACAGAACACAATGCTCAGTCATCCAGAAACAAAAATAAATAAATAAAGGCATACCTATTTTAAAAAAAAAATAAAATTACACTGATAAAAAAACTTGGCCCATTGCATATATGGAACATACAATGCCCCCATCAAAAATATCTCAGATATTTTCCCCTCAAGCAGTTTGACATATGGAATCACTCGTGGCTTTGCCACTTGTGATGTCAAAGGACAAACTGCACTTGGGGAAAATATCAGAGATATTTTCGATGGGGGCATTGCATATCATATAAATAGATAGATAGATAGATAGATAGATAGATAGATAGATAGATAGAAATAAAACTACAAAAGAACCCAAAACAAATGCCCTGAGGCATGGGTTACCTGGAGGATATTGGCCATACAGCCAAATTTTAAAGGAAACTCAGTTGCACATACCCCAATAATGCAAAGCATCATGGGAAGCATATGCAAATCCCCATGAGAGAATTTGGACTGGCTCTACTTTAAGCAGAATTGCATGGTGCCAGAAGGCCTCACACTGCAATCAGCAAAGGTTAGAACAGCAGACACATACACGTTTCATCCTCATTTGGACTCATCAGAGTGCCATATCTGTGTTTTAGCCCAAGGACAGGGAGCCAGCCACCCCTTAAGGAGGATGTTATTTGTTTGGGTCATGGGGACCCCAAAATAGAGAAGGAAAAGAACTACAAAAGAACCCCATACATATATCTATATATCTATATATATATATTATAGTGGCATGGTAGTGCCACTATAGTTAGGGTTGAGTAGGCAGTTTAATGTTAAACCTCAAATTTTGCACTACAATAACTTTGCAACTGTGTAACAGATCTGCAAGAAATGTGGTATGTGCTGTCCTGTGGGGTAGATCTCTTTATGTACCAAGTTTCGTTTCAATCAGATTTGCAGATTTCATGCCGCGAATAGTGAAAAAAGTATAAAAGTTACTTTTTTTGCCTCTGTTGGCTGTTATTTTCCTCATCACGCTGCAGCCACACCATTTGGAATTTTGGTCTACAATTTTCGTGGTAGAACGAGATTGCCCCAAAGAACAACCCAGCACTGGTTTAGTGAACAAATATTAATCCTTTCCAAAGTTATTAAATTTTGAAATTTTGAGTTCTGAGCATTCTCAGTTCAGTCTATTGGATAGCTGCATGGTATGAAAAGTGATTTAAGGCTCATGAAAAGGGATTCTGACAACTTGCAAAGAGGGATTTATAAAATCCCTCTTTGTCAGGAAAAAAATCCCTTTTCGTGAGATGCCATTTGGTTTTCAATTTTTGTGCCCAAACAAAACATTATAACTTGTCCCAGGGAAGTATGGGCTTTGTTTGTTCATGGGATCATCCTGCACATTTATGTCCTTAGGTTTTACTTTAGTTTAATCATGAAATGCTAGTTTTCAAGTTTAAAAATCCCTTTTCGCGACTCGCTTCAGATCCCTTTTCGAGAGCTGTCAAAATCCCTTTTCACGAGCTGATCCCTTTTTGCAAGCTGTCAAAATCCTTTTTTGTGATGGGATGATCTGATGGCCGTACTTCTCGAAAAGGGATTCACTGATGAAAATGGATTTTTGACAGCTCTCGAAAAGGGATTGGTTCGTGAAAAGTGATTTTGACAGCTCACAAAAGAGGATGACCTTTTATAATCCCTTTTTGTGAGCTGTCAACATCCTTTTTCATGAGAAATCCCTTTTCATGAGCTGCCAAAATCCCTTTTCATGAGGGGATGACCAGTTGGCCCTACCATGCGAAAAGTGATTTCCCAGAAAAAGGGATTTTAACAGCTTGAGAAAAGGAATTTAGCTTGCAAAAAGGGATTTTGACAGCTCACAAAAAGGGATTAAATCCCTTTTCCATGAGCTGTCAAAGTCCCTTTTCACAAGAAATCTCTTTTTGTGAGCTGTAAAAATCCATTTTCGTGAGGGGACAACCAGATGGCCCTGCTTCACGAATAGGAATTCACTCATGAAAAGGGATTTTGTCAGCTTGCAAAAAGGGATTTGGCGCGCAAAAATGTATTTTTGACAGCAAGTGAAAATAAATTTTTAAAGGTTACTGTTTCTTTGGCATTTCACTGCAAAGAAACAGTTAGGACTTTCAGCTTGATATTTGCAGGGCACAAAGGGTTCGCCCAATGGATGTGAGTATTGTTGGTTTGGTGAAAATATTTATATCAGTTCCATACTTAAAAACATTCAAAATTTTAGAAACTTCCCATAGGATAACACTGTGATGTACACAGTACCTTTTGGCACCTATATCTCAAAAACAGTTCGAGATACAGATTTTTTGCTTTTACTAAGCATGCATGCAGGTTGCCAGGCCATGATTACAACTGTGGTGGAATTTTTTTCCAATGGTACTATGGTTACTGAGATATTGCTGCATTTGTAGTACAAGGGTTACTTGGAACGTGTGTAGCGCTGCACTGTGTCTATACAGTTAGAGATTGCTGCAAGCATATGTCCCCAGAGGGCCCTGAAGTGCCACATATGCATGCCACTATGCAGTACTGACACCACAGGGTACTCCATTTTGCAGTACTGGGAGTGCAGGGCCCTTTGGCCCTGTGCTACCATGGGGAGATGAAGGTTAATGTCTATAGTCTTACTGGCAAATGGGAGTGCAGGCCAGCTCACACATGGAGGTGACGGTTACTTAGAACATGTCTACAGTTATGGCTAAATTGCTGCCACATGAAAATTAGGTTAAATTGTCTCAAAAAGTAAGGAAATTCATTAAAATACTTTGTTAATGCAACAGTTAGGGTTGAAGCAATGAAAGTAAGGAAATGAGGTATTAGGGTTTCCAACCCTAGCACCTCCCCCAACACCCAACCTGACTACCCCACCTTTCACAGATCAGCAGGTGTCAGGGTGTGCCTTGGGGTCATCAGGTCTAACTCTCACCCCATTCTCTTATACTGCACCATCTCAGCTTCCTTACAATTGGAATGGGGTGAGAGTTAGAGCCAACAACCCCAAGGTACACCATGACACCGGTTCATCTGTGGAGGGTGTGGGTAGGGTGGGGTGGTTGGGTTGGGAGTTGGGAGAGGAGGTATTAGGGTTGGAAACTCTAACGCCTCATATTTCTTACTTTTATTGCTTCAGCCTTAACTGTTGCATTAATCTAAGTATGTGATAATGATATATATATATATATATATATATATATATTGGTAGCACGGTAGTGCTACCATAGTTAGGGTTGAGTAGCACTTTTAAGGTTAAAGGGTAAAATTTTGCACCTTAATAACTTTGCCACTATTCAACAGATTTTCCTGAAATTTGGTTTGCATGATTGAGCAGGGTAGATCTTGGGATCTGTCAAGTTTTGTACTGGTCGGATATACGTCTGCGGAGTTATTAAGCGGCAACAAATTGCACAATTACGCTTTTTTGAGATTTCTTTACTCTTGCCTACAGGTCGCATGGTTTATGCGACCAGTCTAAAAACTTCAGGGAATGTGCAGCGGGGGTTCCAGATGTGCCTTTTGAAGATTTCGTGAAAAAATATTGAACGGTTCAAAAGTTATTCAAAAAACAAGTTCCCATTATAAGTCAATGGGAAAATTAACAAAATATTCAACACTTTCGCAAATGCACTTTTTAGTGTCACAAATGGCCCTAGTAGTGTCGCAAATCCACCAATTTGTTTTCAGTTGGTGATCAGAAAAATGCTTGGCATTTAAATTTGGGACCCTCTAGGGACACAATTATTTTTGTGTTCACCTAGTGGGACCCTGAGGATGCTAGCCATGTCTTTATTTTGAGGTAAAACACCCCAGAAATATGTTTTTCAAATTTCTGGAACCAGTAGTTTTGAAAGTAGTGTCATACACGACACTTTCATAAAATTTTATGAAATTCCGCAATCATGCCACTACTTTTTTCAGACTATGGCCAAAATGACAGCAGTTCTTTGCCAACCTGCTGCAAAAGAACGGTTTGGTCTTTTGAGCTGAAATTTGGAGGGAACGCAGCCAACATCTCATAGATGTGCCTTTTGGTGGTTTGGTGAAAAAAATATTGCACGGCTTCAAAGTTACAGTACTCTGAAGTTGGTGTTTTTTTCCCATAGACTAACATGGTGGCATACGCCACGCCTTTTGGGGCTCATATCTCAAAAACGATGCGAGATACAGATTTTTTGCTGTGAATTACATAGTCCTATGGGCTATGTAATAGCAAAAACCTAGCCAGGAAAATCATGATTTTTGTAAAATTTAATTTTTTTCTCTACGTCATGCAGTTGCTGAGATATTTGCAATTAGGTACTTCCAATGCACGTTTTAAGCTTCGATGCCCATTACAATGCATACATTCTTTCTTTTTCTCTATGCAGCTGTTCAGCAAAAACAGAGCATGCGCTTCGGTTACTATTACACTTTCTGTTTCCACTTGCATTTATGTCCCCATTTGCGTTCCCGTTCCCGTTTATGCCACCGTGTGCGTTACCCTTTGCATTGTCATTTGTGCTTGCGTTTTCATTACTGTTACCATTTGCATTTCCACCTTGTGTTTACATTGCTGTTCCTGTTACTATGTCACAAGACATCACGTGTCGGGAACGCGGGGCCCTCTCCTGCTGCTGCATTACATTCACTATTTCTCATCATCATTCTCAAAAAGAAGGGAAATTAGAGGGAAAAAAATCCATTTAATGCATCAGTTAGGGTTGTTCCACAGGAACAAAAGCGAGGAACTTCGGTGTTAGGGTTGAAACCCCCTTGGACCCCTCTAGCCCACCCCCCAACCGGCATTGGAGTGTGCGTTGGGGTCGTTGGTTGTTGTAGGCACTCACCAGACCCAGTGCCTGGGTGGTAGGGTTGGTAACCCTAACATTAAATTTCCTGACTTTTGTCCCTATACTAGAAATACTCTAACTGATGCATGATGGAGTTCTTTGATATATATATATATATATATGGGATATGCAATGCCCCATTGAAAATATTTCCCTGAGTGCAATTTGACCTTGGACATCATGAGTGGTGAAGCCATGAGTGAGGCCATAGGTCAAACTGCTTGAGGGGATGGGGGCATTGTATGTTCCATTTATGCAATGGGCCACGTTTTTTTTATTGGTGTAATTTCTTTTTTTTTTTTTTAAATAGGTATGCCTTTATTTATTTCTTTTTGTTTCTGGATGACTGAGCATTGTGTTCCATAAAACAACTTTTGCATCTGGACACTGCGCCATTGTGCTGCTGGGGAGAATGGTAAGAGTAAAAAGAGAGTTGGTTGTTTTTTAGTGTGCTGGGGTTTGTAGGAAGTTAGTGTTTTGTGTGAGGCTAAAAGTATTTTTTTAATATTTGAAGTGAAAGAATGTGGGGTGGAGGACAGTGAAAATAATTCAGTGTTTTTTGTCTGATATTTTGGACCTTTAAGAGGAATGGTAATTAACATTGTGTGAAGCTGTAAGTTTATTTTATTTAAATAAGTTACAGTGAAAGAACAGGAGAGAAAATGAAACAGTTCTGTGTGCTGATGGAGAGAAATGAAACTGCTAGAGGGAGCTGGAGTGCAAGTGAACAGATGCATTCTGATTGTGCTGCTCATGCTGCCAGCTCCCACTGATCAAAACCATTGTGAGCAGTTGTGCTGAAGTGCAGATAGTGCCTGGTTATTACCTACAGTGAGGATAAATGACCTACAGTGAGGATAAATGCAATATTCTCACTGTAGGTCTGACCAGCTAAAAATACTGCTATTTGCCACTTTTATCCTCGCCCCCATTGCATAAATGTATATCTACCACACCACTATATACTGGAGGAATGTGGGCCTGTACAAAGGAGATGGTCTAAATCCATCCATCCAAGAAGGGGACCATAGTCCTTGGTGAACAGTTTAAATGCTACATTGGCAAGCATTTAAACTAGGCAAGCGGAGGTGGTAGGAGAAATTGATACATAAACTGCCCCCCCACTAGTTCATGAGGACAACAGAGTGACTGAGGAGGAAATGGAACCAATATTGGAAGAAAATAATACAGGTAGAGAAAGGGTAGTGGAAAACATCAGATCTGAATAGGGCAATGGACATACTAAGAGTGGGCAGAAGGGAAAGGAAAGGGGGGGACAACACAAGCTGGAGAGCCATGTGTGTAAATGCTCAAAGTCTAAGCAACAGGTTTGCAGACCTAGAGTCTACCATAGCAGAGGCAAACCTAGACATAGTCGCCATAACTGAGACCTGGTGTAATGAGAATCAGGACTGGGAAATGATCATTCCAAGGTATACCCTGTTTCAGAGGGACAGAAAAGGTAGAAAAAGGTGAGGAGTGGCTCTTTATGTAAGGGACAACATAAAAACCATGGAAATAGAGGGGGAATGGGGAGAGGAGGAGGAAGCACGGTGGGTCACACTGGAGAGAAGAATATGGCAGTTATCCACATAGGAGTGATGTACAGGCCTGCAGTTCAAATGTAGGAGGTAGATAAAGGTATGTTGCTAGCAATCAAAAAAATGGTTCTCTGGGGAGAGGTATTCCTAGTAGAGGACTTCAATCTACCGAATGTGGATTGAAGCCTCCCCACTGCAGCATCAGCCAGGAGTAGGAACATCCTGGACTCCCTGCAAGTGGACATTCCTAAGACAACTGGTTATGGAACCCACTTGTGAGAAGGTGTTACTGGTCCTGGTGCTGTCAAATGGGGACAGTGTTGTGGAAGTCATAGTGAGGGACCACCTGGGGAATAGTGATCACTGTTCAGTGTGGTTTGTTATAAAATCTGTATCGGAATCAAATCACACAAGCATGAGAGTTCTGGACTTCAGGAGGGACGACTTCAAGAAAATGGGTGAATGCCTGAGGGACAACCTGGCAGGATTAGTGGAAATGGGGGAAGGGGGAGGAGAAAGGAGCAAAAGTCAAGGAGGGCATTGAGAAGGTCATTAATCCCTGTGTCAGACAGGTTAGCAAGGGCAAAAAAAAAAAGAGACCTCCATGGTTTTCCAGGAAGGGGGCAGAGAAAGTAAAAGCAAAAACAAAACTGGCATTTAGACTATACAAGCTAACACAGCTGGAGGAGAACAGGGAAAGTTACCAGGAGAAGCAAAAGGAGGCAGGGAAGGCAGTTAGGAGAGCAAAGGTACAAACAGAGGAAAAGGTCACCAAATCAGTGAAAAGGGGATAATATATGTTTAGGTACATAAGTGAAAAGAGAAAGACAAAGAGAGATAGTAAGGCTGAAGGATGAAGGAGGGGGAGCGTACAGGAAGACCACCAAAAGGTGAAAATATTAAACAAATACTTCTGTTCAGTGTTCACAGAGGAGGGGGCAGGGACAGGCCAAGGTTAAAGGACAGGGGCATTAGAGGCAGTGAGGTGGACACAAGTTCCTTTGTAGTGGAGAGGGTCTTTAGGGAACTAATGATGCTGAAGGTAGACAAGGCAATGGGTCCAGATGGGGTGCACCCCAGGACACTGAGGGAGCTCAGAGAGGAGCTAGCAGCACCTCTGACATACCTGTTTAACCTGTCATTTGAAATGGGGTGGTGCCAGGGGACTGGAAAAGGGCAGATGTGGTCACTCTACATTAGAGTGGGAATAGAGAGGAGGAAGGAAACTACAGGCCTGTCAGTTTAACATCAGTAGTGGGTAAGGTAATGTAATCACTGTTAAAAGGGAGGTTTAGTAAATACCTTTTCATCAGTGGGCTTCAGGATCCAAGGCAGCATGGCTTCACAGGGGGGAGGTTGTCTCAGACTAACCTGATCAAATTTTTTGACTGGGAAACCAAGGAAGTGGATCAGGAAGGGACAGAGAGCATGGCCTACCTACATTTCAACAAGGCTTTTGACACTGTTCTGCATTGGACAGAGATAAACAAGTTGAGGAGAGTAGGAGTGGGGACTAAGGCTGTTGAATGGGTAGAGTTGGCTGAGCAATAGTACTCAGATGGTGGTGGTAAATAGGACCCACTTTGGTGTAGGCAAAGTGATCAGAAGGGTGCCGCAGCGATCAGTACTGGGCCCAGTACTCTTCAATGTACTTATTAGTGCCATTACTGAAGGACTGGAGGGAAAGGTATGCCTCTTCATGGCTGACACAAAACTGTACAACAGAGTAGACACAATGGGGGAGGTGGATAAAATGAAGAGAGATCTAAAAAGCTGTAAGCATGGTCAGGGAATTTGCAGCTGGATTTCAACACAAAAAAGGTGCAAAATAATACACATGGGGCGCAAAAATCTGACAGCAACATACAGACTAGGGGTGGGGGGTAGGAGGCACTGACAGACAGATCTGGAAAGGGACCTGGGGTGATAGTTACAGATGACCTAAAGGTAGTAAAACAGTGTGACAAGGCAGGCAGCGAGGAAGACCAGTTGGATGTTGGGATGCATGGGCAGAGGCATCACCAATAGAAGAAGGGAAGTAATAATACCCCTGTACAGACAATTGGTGAGATTGCACCTCAAGTATCATGACCATTTCTGGAGGCCCTATCTTCTAAAGGATGTAGCTAGAGTGGAAACAGTTCAGAGGAGGCAACCAAACTGGTTCAGGGAATGCATCTGAAGACCTACGAGGAAAGGCTTAGGGAACTGAACATGTACTCCCTGGAGGATAGAAAAAGGAGAAGGGGATATTTTAGGAACCTACAAATACCTCGTGGGGAAAACAAGGTACAGGAGGGTAGCATTTTTTAGAAGAAAAATGCCCAAGGATGAGGGGTCGCAATATGAAATTACAAGAAGAGAAGTTCAGAGAAAATGTGAGGAAGCACTTCTTCACTGAAAGAGTGGTAGACAAGTGAACAGCCTACCTGCAGAGGTGATGGGGTTGGAAACAGTTGCAGGATTCAAGAAAGCATGGGATAGGCAGAGACAGATCTTGAAAGTATAAGAAGGGAGGGGAGAGGACCTGGAGGCAGAGTAGGGTTTGCAGTGTCAGATTAGAATAAAGGAGAATATAGGGCAGACTGGGTGGGCCTTGAGGCCCTCATCTACAAACACCCTTCTATGTTTCTATAGATAGGGATGAGTAGGCTGTTTAATGTTAAACCCATAACTTTGCACTTATGTGCCTCTGTTCAACAGATTTGCACAAATGTTTGCATGCTCAGTCTGGGGGGTAAAGTCTCTTGATGTGCCAAGTCTCATTTTGGACAGATATGCAGATCTGTATAGTGTGTTTTTAGGAAGATTTTTTTTTGCTGTTTTTTTGTCATTCTAGTTCCAAGATGGTTTGGAAATTTACTCTGAAATGTTCAGGGTAGAAAGGGCTTGACCCAGAATGGTGCCTCTCACTGGTTTAGTGAAAAACTATTAATTCATTCACAGGTTAAAAGGATTTGAAATTTCAGTTCTGTGCATGCTCAGTAGGGTGTTTTGGATAGATGTTGGATGCCCTACTGAGCATGCTCTGAACAAAAATTTCAAATACTTATAACTTGGGAAAGGATTAATATATATTTTTTTAATTTACAATTTACTCTGCCTCCATGGAGCTGAGAAGTGGCTCCGGCTCTCCCACAGAGGGGCTCATCCTCTGACCCTGATTGACCCCCACTCCGCCGAACCCACACAAATCCCATACAGATTCCCCCCTCCCCACAGTGGGGCCAAGGCGAGGGGCGCCAGCTTACTCCTCCTCTCCGGAGCACAATCCAGAAATCTGGGTGGCATTGCAGAGGGATGCATCAGGTCACCGTGGATCCTGTCAGCTCCAAGTTTTTCCACCTGTTTTATCTCTAGGCCCACAAATGTGCAATAGGCAGAGAAGCTGGTTCAGCCTCTGAAGAGGCAGACCTGTGCCCTGGACGTGGGCCCTTCTCATACGTGGCTATGCACCTATGCTGACATCCAGCCACAGCTGGGTGTCGGTCCATAGTGTGCAGTGCTATCCCCCCCTTTCCAAGGAAGGAGAGCTGTCAACAGATGCTCAATGCTTCCTCACCCCTGCCAATCTCGAGCAACCTGAGTCCATTCCCAAATTTGGGTCACTAGTGTGGCACAAGGTGTAGCATCCAGCACCTCAACCCTCAGCACCACTGGGCCAGCCAGGATTAACATTTTTTCACCAAACTTGTGAAAGGTACCATTTTTGGACAAGCCTTTTCTACCCTGAAAATTTCAGACCAAATTTCCAAACTGTCTTGGTGATAGATAGACAGACAGACAGACAGACAGACAGATAAATATAGATATAGATATTATTCAGGAGTGGTCGCACCTGTATATTAAGGTTGAGTAAGCACTTCTGTGTTAAACCCAAATGTTGGCACCTTAATAACTTTGCCACTATTCTACTGATTTACATGAAATTTGGAAAGGAAAGCCTCTGTGCCAGTATCCCTTGCTCTTGTAAGTGTCGTGTAGATTAGTTTAGCAGGGTCAAATTTACAGAGGTTCAAACAAACATAAAAGTCTCCATTTTTTAAAATTGCAAGACTTTTTGCAGTCAAATAACTAAAAAAATAGGAGGCTTTGAAACCTGAAACTTTCAGGTTTGATAAAGCTTGGTCCAATGTATGCGTGTTCGTGTTTTAGATCCAGCTGTTATGTTAAGGGCCCTACATGAAGAACGCTACAACA
The DNA here is from genome assembly GCA_016271365.2 of Neoceratodus forsteri. Taxonomy (NCBI): domain Eukaryota; kingdom Metazoa; phylum Chordata; order Ceratodontiformes; family Ceratodontidae; genus Neoceratodus; species Neoceratodus forsteri. The sequence goes on from CM028137.1 coordinate 521,720,558, forward strand.
AACTGTGTTGGTAACATGTGGCGAGACATTCTACTCTACCTTTGAAGAGCATATCACTATGAGGTACTGGCTTGGAGCCACACCTTGTGCTTCAGACTGAAGGCTACAGGCTGGGGGGAGGGGGAGCATTAGGGATGACAACGCCAAGGAAGACCTCATCACTGATTCACCAAGACCCCACCAACACAAAACCCTAATGTTCTTTCCTTTTGCTGCTTGAAGGGGTGGGGGGAGTTTTAGGGTTGGAAACCCTAATGCCACATTTCCCTGCTTTTGTGGTGTTAGGTTGCCTTAACTGGTGCATTAATGAAGTTTTTTTTTTTTTTGAGAAATAATATCATATCTGTATGATACTGCGCTTGAATGTGATCAACACAGTTCCATAGAAAATGTAGTTATCCTCAGTGTTGTATCTCCATGATGACTTGTCCTCAGCCAGGTATGTTTCTATATAATTGCTTTGCATGTATAAATTGAAAATCTAATAAAAATTGTATTCATGAAAAAGGAAAGTTGTGACATAATTGCCAAACAGTAACAGATTAATGAATGCCTAAATGAGTCTTTTGCATCAATATTCACAGACAAAAGAGATGATGTGAGATCTGATAATGTAAGGTTGTTCTGAGGAGGGGGGAATACACTGCAGTGCAGGTGTATGATTCCACAAGCAGTTGAAAGAATGCTGAAGATGGCCCTGATGGAATACTGCACACCCAAAATTCCTGAAGGAACTATCTATGCCAGTGACAATAATATTCAATGAGTCATTTAGTATGTCATACATGCCAGATGACTAGAGGTTGGCATATGTGGTTCAAATATTCAAATAAAGGCTCCAAGGTTGAGCCTGGGAACTATAGGTCAGTCAGTGTAGCATCAATATTCAGAATGATGTTTGAGACAATCATAATGAACATAATTATTGAAGAATTACAGAAAAACAACTTAAACTTGATGGGCCAATATGGATTCTGCAAGGGGAAAAATTGTATTGCATTTTTTGATATTATCAAGAAAGAGATTGACAAGAAGTACCTGTAGATGTTGTATACCTGGAGTTCAGCAAAGCTTCAACACTGTATCACACTGGAAGCCAATGTATAAAAGAGAAGCTATGTATAACTGGTTATGTAATGCAGTGGATCAGAAACTGGTTTCAAGGCAGGAAACAAAGAGTTACAATACAGGAAATGGTGTTCTAGCAACATGGAAAATCTCTAGAGTGTTTTTTTAAATGTTTAGGGAAATCTTAGATAAACATGCCCCTTAAGGAAAAAAAGGTATGAAATGTACAAAATGGTTGATTTACAGAAGAGCTAGCTGAATTCATTAGGCAGAGGGAGTCAACCTGGATAAAATACAAAAGAACAAATGATAAAAAAAGATTGATCTATTACAGAGAATGTATAAATAATAGTAAGAGGTTAATACAAAAGGCTAAAGTAGATTTTTACAAACAAGAGCAGGAAAGGAATTTTAGTTATAAGATACATTTTTGGAGGGGATTAAATAGACTGTTAAACCCTAAAAAGAGAGAGGAGGTTGACTGTCTTCAAATTGGGGATTTAATTTTAAAAGAAAAAAAAAGGGCATAGCAAATTATAATGAATACATTCTTTACAGATTTAGCTAGGTACATGGAGAGTTTTTCTGATTTAAATATTCCTGAGATGGGGTCAGTTTTAGATAGATCAAGTTTCTATTTTAAAAGAATTACCAGGAGTGACATTTTCAGAGTTAAAACAATTGGATGTAACCAAAGGCCCATGACATGGCAGAAGGCACATTTATGAGGGCTGCTGCACAAGAATTATCTGTTCCTTTGCAAAAAACTGTTTAGTAAGTCTTTGTGTATTCAAAGAGTACTGGATCCTTACAAAAAAGCCTGTGTTGTACCTATATATAAATGTGACTCAAAAATTGAAGTCTCCAACTATAGACTAATTTCTATTCTGTCCCATAGGGGGAAATTACAGGAATGATTTCTCCATGTACAGGATTAGCTGGAGAAATATAATGTGATCATAAATGTTCAGCATGGTTTCAGGAAGGGGTTTAGCACAGCGACTGCCTTGGTCAGGTTCATGAATGATCTGTATATGAATATGGATGGGGGTTGTTTACAGGGGCAGTGTTTGGGGACTTGACCAAGGCATTTGAGCTGGTTGATCACCCACTCCTGAAGTTAAATCTTAGTAGGTTGTAAATGAATAAGTCTGTAGTTGACTGGTTTGTGAATTATATAACTAACAGAGAACAAGTAGTTAAAGTGAATAGGGTTTTATCAGATATGCAAAGACTGACCCATAGCGCATCACAAGGGTTCATTCTCGGATCCCTGTTGTTCTCTTTGTTCATCAACAACCTTGCTCAATAACTTACAAGGCCTAATATTATTTTATATGCAGATGATGTGGTTTTATATTTTGCAGAAAATGATTTGAAAGTTTTACATGTTAAATTGGAACATTAGTTTCATAGCTTGACTAGATTTTTTTTTACAAAACAGGTTATTGATGAACAAAAAGAAAAAAAAATGATGTTTTGTAAAGCAAAAAAAGCTAGCAAAATAAATGATAAACTAACTTTAAAATGTGAGGATAGAAGTTATTTGGAGGAAGTGAGTCATTTTAAATACTTCAGCATAACATTGGATTGCTAGTTAACATTTGATGCACATGTTGATAAAACCTGCAACTTATTGCATGAAAAAATGGGTGCCCTATAGAGGTCCCAGGGATTGCTCATAGTCAGTACAAGAGAAATGTTATCTAAAGCCTGTCTTCTTCCCTCATTAGATTATGGAACTGTGGTATGAGATGGGGTGTCGGATAGGGTTTTTTCAAAAAGAACATTAATGTATAATGCAATTAGTAGATTTGCTCTATGTGCAAAGTATAGGGAACATCATTGTACTCTATACAAAAATTGAAATTGGTTACCTCTTGATAGTACAGATTGTTTCTATATGAATTGTATGAGCTACAAAGCTTTGAGAATGGGGAATATGGGACCATTGACAGGTATTATATCCACAAAAACATGCAGTCATGCTCGTGTTCAGATGAAACTTTAATAATCCCATATCTTAAAACCTCAACAGGTCAGAGATTGTTTGCTTATATTACTACAAAAAAATAGAATACATTACATCCAGAAATCCAGAATGCAAATTTTTTTTTTGTTTTAAAACTTTGTATAAAGCACATTTTAGTGGTGGTTCTGTGGTGTCGAGTGATAGGGGATTGCTTGGTATGCTGGTGACCCGGGTTTGTGCCCAAGCCTGAGATGACAGTAGCAGAGACTGGCAGGGAGGGTTAGAAGCATCCACGTAGACACTTTCCTCTCTGAAAGGGAGGGCATGAGCCTGCACCACTCCTTGAGTGGCTCCTGGCATTCCCCCATGGAAGACAGTTGGCTGCATGGGTGACCATGTACTGCCATATGTCATTCCCAGGATGCCATGCACAGGCAGTTACACAGTTGGTGGGGGTGGGGATGGGGAGAAAATGGGAAAATCGTCTGCTCAACTGACCAGATGACGGTCACCCAGGTCCCCTTGTGCCATGCAGTCTTGGAGAGCAGCCTCCAGAGCCAATCCCCCATCATGTGCCAGGTACAGATTTGGAACCCATCTCCCCTCCTGTAGGGCACCAGGAGGTGGTTACTTCAGCAAAGAGATACACTGAGTCAGCTGAGGCATGGCAGGAATGGTGGCAATGGGATGTGTCAGCAGGTGAGGGTGCCTCTTGGCAGCCTGAAGGAGTGGCCAGGCGAAAGGCACGGGATGAGCAAAAAAAAAAAACACATTTAATGTCTTTTTTTGTTATAAATGTTATTCATGAATTGTTATTTACTGTATTGTATGTTTTGTATTTTGTTATCTTGTTGTGTGTTCCTGGTCATGCCTGTAAAAGGGTCATATGGCCCAGTGTGCTTACTCAGTTAACAAAATTAAAATAAATAAATGGAAAAAGTGACCCATGGATTATCACATGGTTTTGTACTAGTGCCAGCATTGTTCGATGTTGTAGCAAACTGTTTTTTTTTTTGTATGGGTTTCCACAAAGACAGTGCTGCTGTAGAAGGAAGGATATTGACACCAAAATGGAATTCTACTTACCATTTAATACCCTCCTCCCACCGAGCTAGGGACCTACAACTGCCTTCCTTCATTTCCAAGTAGCAAATGAGGGGTCCGCTAGGATGACTGTGGAAATACTATTGTAATATCATCTGAAGCCAAGCCTCTGTGTCATATAAGACAAAATCAAAAACCCAGTGCACAACCTCCCCCACCCCCAAACATGGCACATATGTAAGCAATAAGACACAATGGGGTGTGCATTGACAGTTCTAATGCATGGCTAGGAGACATAGTGAGGCATGAGGTCACAGGCCGAAAAGCGCCCAGTTCTCTAGCCATGCATTAGAACTGTCTAATGCACATCCTGGAGTGGCTTAATGCACTTATAAAATGGGCCTGTGTATTCTAAATGGGGGCTCTAGTTTTAGCTGTGCATTAGACACATCTAATGCATGGCTAACAACCAATCAGATTGCTTGAAATCCTTTGCCCATTTTATAATAGAATTTAGGTGAGACCACGTGATGCAGCACGCTGAGTAGCAGCTCGCTAGTTCAGCTCCTGTCACCTGGCGTCTTATAAGAGCCCCACTGAAGTATTTAATATAGTTTAAGATCATTATCTTTGGGCTAAACGCTTGATTGTGGTCAGAGGAGGAGTCTGGTTTGCTGGAATGGAAGCGGAGATGCACTCTGCGCCCCCAAAACATACCCTGCCGGTTTCCCCGGAGAAACAGAACAAACGGCCTAAGGCCCATTAAGGCCATGGCTCAAGTTAACAGCTATCAGAGCCATCTCAGCCAAAGAATCCGAAGAGACTCCTCTCACACTAGAATGGTTTCTTACCAAATTTACGCCATTCAGGAAAGATGTAAAATCCCTAACAATGGAGGTTAAACAAATGACCGCGGTGCTGGAAGATCTATCTACAAGGATTACCGACAATGAGGCCCGTACTACTTCATTGGAGAAAAGAGCTGATCATTTAAGCGAGGAGGCAGTGGACAATTGTCATAGGATTAAAAAATTGGAGGCTAAGCTGGAGGACTTGGAAGGAAGGAGCCGCAGAAATAACGCAGTTATCCTTGGTATTCCGGACAAGGAAGAAGGCCCAAATACCATCAGTTTCGTTCAAAAGCTGGTTGAAAAGTTAGCTGGCCCCTCACCTTTTGGAAAGGTCTATATGATAGAGCGAGCTCATATAGCTCTCCAACCCATGCCACCACCCGGAGCCTTGCCTCGACCGATCATATGCAGATTTCTAAACTTTCAAGAGAGCCAGTATTTGTTGGGGAAAATAAAAGAGCTTCAAGAAATTAGGTGGGAGGGAGCAAAAATAAGGATAACACAGGATCTCCCTGCCTCCGTTAGGCTTCATTGCACACAATTCCACCCAATCATCTCAAAGTTAATCGCATCTGGCATAAAGTTTAAAATGGGGTATCCTGCCAGACTGCAAGTGCTGCTAGAAGGGTCCTGGTCCACATTCGAGGAAGTGGAGGTTGCCAAAACTACCCTTCAGAAGTCCCTGCCTGATTTGTTCAGTAATCGCTGAGGGCAAGAGGTAAAACTCTGGGCAGCTGTGTCCTAAAGTCCTAGAGGGTTGAAACAAAATAGTTGTTAAAAGAGATCCTGATAAATGTTACATGGAAGGCTGCCTTCCCCCTCTTCATTAGGATCAAGAGACTCGCGACCCCAGTATAGTTGTGCCGAAAACTGTGGCTTAATGACTTTCAGTTCAAGAAGGAGCCCTTGTATACTGGACAGTGTACTGTAAGTGAAAGATGGGATCCTGACTTTGTAAGGGTTCTATTTCCTTTGCCGGGAGCTTGCAACTGTTTGTTGAAGGAGGTAACAGATGCAGTAACGATCTGTTACCACAAGAGGGCTCTCGAGGCAAGATGAATGGACAATTCGCTGTAGTGTGCAGTGAGCCAAACTCTGGACTCTCTTTAGTTCGTTTAGATATTATAGTGTGTTTTCTCAGACCTCTGGGGCTAATGTAGAAGTTAAGTATAGTTTCTTGTCATTTTTTACAGCGCAGTACCAATGGCAAGGTCTTGAAGTCAGCTGCGAGCCCCGTCTCATTACGATATTGGGGGGTAGTATGCAGTGTATAATAATAAGCAGAGAGGCTTTTTCAGTTTTTGATTAATGTTGCTCTGATGTTGAGGTATAGCTCTTTGCTGAACCAAAGCATATGTTCTGTTTAGAAGAAGAGTACCTTTTAAGCGCTACATGGGTGTTAAAATGTATATGTGTGGGTTTACTGCCAGTAGGCTATATGAAAAACATGTATGGTATAGTCTTTGACTGGGGTCAAGTCTAAATGAATGGAACTAAAATCCCCCCCCCTTTTTTTTTTTGAGAATTTTCTCTTTTCCAGCTGGGGCTTATTAAGGCCTTACAGAGTTGTTTCTTAGGCATGGATAAATGCAGTCTCTCACTTTTAGGTTATGCCGCAGCCAGCCCCTCATTATGATTTCATTACATTAATAAACCTACAACCAAGGTTTGCAGTTTATAAATATTGTTACTTACTCTCAAATAGAAGTGGCTAGTTTGTGTTACTATGTTAGGGGTTAATTAACCATAGGTGCATTCTGGTCTTCCTGAAGCACTAAGCTGAGCTTTCAAAAGATTTACTCTAGTTCTATATTGACTCTTCCTAGAGAGTCGGGCGATGGGGTGGAATAGCTGGGAGAGTAGTGAAAAGTGGTTCTGCACAAAGTGGGAAGAATAGAATGGGGGGTAGGTTGGGTTAGTTATCCTTTAGGGTTATTATCCATCATATGGTCTGGCGTGTTAGACATAGGGGAGATATTAAGGGGATTGGGTAGAGGTCAGGGGGTAGGGCACAGCACAGTACACATAGATTCTATTACAGCATTGCTCGCAGAGATGTTTTCACTTATATACTTCTGCCGGGTTACACAGACAAGGGTTAATGGCTAAGTTATTGAAAGTCATAACATGGAATGTGAAAGGGGTTAGACATAAAACTAAACAATATTCGATTTTGAAGCATTTAAATTTGTTTGCTGCAGAAATCATGTTTTTGCAGGAGACACATTTATTAGATGTTGAGGCCACAAAGTTACGGAGACAACAAGTGGGTCAGGTCTTTTCAGCTGAGTGCTCCACGAATAGTGGTGGCACAATGGTTTTGGTCCATAAGAAGCTCCCCTTTACTCCGACAAAATTAATCAAAGATCCCAAGGGTAGATTTATTTTTGTCATAGGTAACTTATTTGTGAAAGAAATACTCCTAGGGAGTATCTATGGACCAAACCAGGATTCTCCTAGATTCTTTACACAAATTATTACATCCTTACTTCCTTTTCTCTCGATACCGATGATATTGGGTGGGGACCTTAACCTGGTGTATGATCCGGTGTTGGATAAGACCGGGCATGGTAGGAAGGGTCTGTCTCCGGCCCAACGTGTTCTTAGAGATTTAATGGATCAGGTTGGATTGTGTGATATTTGGAGGGTATTACACCCCCTCAGATAGGGAATATACTTTTACTTCCCCGGTCCATAAAACATCATCCAGAATAGACTATGTGCTTATTTCTCGAGCATATATTCCACAGGTTATTGATTCTTCGATACAGCTGGGGCCCCCATCAGACCATTCCCTTGTATGTTGTCAGTTAACTATAGATCCTCCGCTTAGAGGTGGAGGAAGATGGAAACTTCATGATCAACTCCTTAAAGACCCTAAATTGGTTTGCACAGTTCAGGAACATATAGATCAGTTTATTGTGCTCAATCAGGGTACAACTCAAAGGCCGGACATTGAATGGTGTGCTTTTAAGGCCTACTTAAGAGAAGTATTCATTAGTTTAGCCTCTAATAGGAAAAAAGCAAGAGAGCATCAGATGTCCCAGCTATTGTCTCAAATAAGGATCATGGAAAAAGACCTGTCCCCCGCCACACCTGACTCTACACTTCATAAGCTCATTAAATTAAGGGCGGCCTATCTTGAATTGCTTCCTGAAAAAGCGAAGTATGCTATCTTAAAAACACAGGCGTCATTCACTGACCAGGGGGAGAAAGCAGGACATGTCTTGGCTCATAGAATAAAGCAAATAGAATCCTCTAGGTACATAGCATCCATTCAATCTCAAACAGATGGACTTTTGAAGACCGCCCCGAATGAAATTATATCTGAATTCTCTAAGTACTATACTGACCTATATGGTCCTATGCCTGATCCCCCAACCCAGATTCAACTAGACAATTATTTAAGGGAGGCTAACTTGCCTAGTCTTACTGAGGATCAGCAGAAGGCATTAATCTTACCTATTACAAGTGAAGAGATAACTAATGTTATAAGTGCTTTACCCTTAAATAAAGCCCCAGGGATAAACGGTTTCTCAGCTTATTTTTACCAATGGTTTAAGACCTCCATTATCCCTTTGTTGCTTCCCTTATTCCAGTATATACTTTCAGGAGCTCAGATAGATGCTTCTCTCTTTGAAGCATTAATTGTACTTATTTCTAAGCCGGGTAAGGCACCTGAATTGGTCACCAACTACCGGCCGATCTCCCTTCTGAATCAGGACATTAAAATACTGTCTAAATTAATAGCGTGCCGTCTTAATTTAATTCTCCCTACCATTAGTGGTCCTGAACAGGTGGGCTTTATGAAGGGCAGATCCTCTTCGGACCACCTCCGTACCCTGGCTCATGTCTTCTCGGCATCCAGGGACGCTCCTTATCCCGCGGCCTTAATCTCCCTGGACACCGAGAAGGCATTTGATAGGGTCAACTGGCAGTACTTATTTCAGACTTTAAAGGCCTTTAAATTTCCTAACACATTCCAGATTTGGATTAGATCCCTCTATCAATCTCCCATTGCGAGAGTATCGGGAAATGGAGTCACTTGAGACCCATTTACTCTTCATTCTGGAACTAGGCAAGGTTGCCCCCTTTCCCCTTTACTGTTCAACATATATTTAGAGCCATTAATCCATAAATTGCAGGCTTGCCCAGAAGTGCAAGGAATTCCGATTCACCCATGTGAGGTCAAAGTCTTCGCTTATGCAGATGACCTTCTTCTCCAAGTAGCTAATCCCGTCTCTTCTATTCCCCCAATGTTAAATATCATAAAATCCTTTAGCCTAGTCTCTAATTATAAATGAAATGTAAACAAAACAATTGTCTTCCCTTAACTACAAGCTTTACAAAGCAGATATCCTTAAGTTGGGACTTGCCTGGAAACAGGATTCCCTAAGATATCTAGGTATTGAATTATCAAGACTTACGGGAAGTACTATCAAATTGAATTTGGACTCTCTGCTTCATGTGATAACCCAGGATCTTAACAGGTGGGCCTCCCTTCCAGTTTCCATTTGGAGGAGAGTTAACCTGCTCAAAATGAATGTATTCCTATGGCTTTTTTATCCCTTGTCAATGCTTAATGTCTGGCTTCCGGCATCGTGGTTCAAGAGGGTAAATAGTCTTTTTTTAGAGTTTATCTGGGCTAACAAGACTCCTAGGATCGCGTTCCATAAATTAGGGGCACCAAAGCTGAGAGGTGGCTTACGTTTGCCTCATCTAGGGCTCTATTTCTGGGCTAGTCACATTAATAAATACCTGAGATGGACATTACCCGTAACAACAAGTTATACTCTGTTATGGCTCAAAATAGAACTGGCTCAAATCTGTGAGTGCGGTTTAGGCCCAGAAGCCCTCTTTTATATCAAGGAGAATCTCCTTCCCAGCAGATTAAAAAACACTCCCATAGCACTGTCAATCAGGGTACACTCTCAACTATGTTGCTTTCTCAAGTATAATAATAAAGGAGACTTAAATCAACCCCTGTTCGGAAATCCTAATTTTAAGATTGATGATAAATGTATCCCCTCAAACTGGTTACCCCAATTAAAGGGTATTCCATTGCATACTTTAATAGGTGAAGATGATGCCTGGTTATCAGGCCAAAGTATAATGCAAAAGTTTAAGATCCCGATTAAATATTTTTTCAGAATCATTCAAGTGAGACACCTATTAATTAAAGTATTTGGCAAAAGAACATATACAATCCAGGCCCTTCCCTATTATTAGATTTGATACAATTGGTGGGCCAGCAGAAAGCTGTCTCCAAAATTTACAGTATCTTGTTCAATCAGTTATATCCAGAATGTTACGGTCCGACCCATTATTGGTCCTCCTACTTTCCTGGTCACAACATTAATTGGGCCTACCTATGGTTTAACTGTCATAAATTCATAACACAAGATAGATTAAGGCTGATGCAAATGCATATTCTACATAATTTATATTTTTCCCTAGAAAAAATGTTAAAATTTGGTCTAACATCCTCTTCCCAGTGCGTGAGATGCTTTGAATATGAGGGCACCTTATATCATATTTTCTGGACTTGTTCCAAAATAGTACCTCTTTGGACCACCATTCAAAATAAGACCAACTCCATTTTGGGACTAGAGGGTCTTTTTAAACCTGAAATATGTATCCTAGGTGACTTTTCTAGCATCAGATTTCCTAATAGGAAACACTACATGGCCTTGCTATCCATGTCACTTAAGAAAGTAGTATTAAGACACTTGAAAGACCAATCTGAAATTACTTATGGAGAATGGTTAACCGAGCTTCTTGCGAGCCTCAGAATGGAAAAGGCTATTGCAAGCTTAAATAATAGATTAGGAAGGTTTAAGAATATATGGGACCCCTTATACACTTTATTCTCGATCTAAGGCTTCTCATAGTGAGGGTCTTGGTACCTAGTGTATTCTGTCATTATTGAGATATCTGTGCTGTAGGGTTTGTAGGGAATAGGGTTAGAATAAAGCTGTATTAGAAGGGTGGGGAATTTAGTTGTGGGAGGAGAGGTTGGGGGTGACAGATTCAGACTGCTGTATACTGTCAATGTATAATGAAACTGTACTCGAATATCTGTCATGTATGGTTAAAATTATTAATAAACTTTTAATGGAAAAAAAATAGTAGAATTTAAACATTTTAAGTGCCCAATGGCTTTTCTACTTTAAACTCCATGAAAAAAGGGGGTCCTCTTAGTTTTCAGATTGGAATTCCAATGTGAGCAAACCAAACCACCACATCACGGTGGGACCCACAATTTGGTCCCTACACTAGCTTTTCAGCTCTGAAATGCCTGCAGTGGCTATTCATAAATAGAGTGCATTGCCTAATTGGCTCCTTTTAATAAAGCGCTTTCACCCAGGACATTTCCTAGGTAGTAAAAGGGAGCATGCTAAAAGGAGCACAACCAACTCCCAACACTCCAAGCACATCCAAAACTATCATGCTTTAACCTTTATGTTGCTCACAAAATGTAATTCACATTTCTGCTAAGGGGTGCTACTGGTGTGTGGTATATAACAAACAAAATCAAAAACCTAGTGCACAACTCTCCCCCCAAAAAACATGGCACATATTAGAATTTAAACATTTTAACTGCCCAGTGGCTTTTCTTACTTTAAACTCCATAAAAAAGGGGTCTTCTAAGTTTTAAGATTGGAATTCCAATGTGAGCAATTCAAACCATCATGTCATATAAGAGCAGGATAGCTTGGCTCTGTCATTTGCTGATGTCTTGTACAATTGTTCAGGGCTCCATAAAAACTAGGGTTCTTTCATTCAGCAGTCAGTAGAGATGTTTGTAGTCCACAATATTTGCTCCACAGATTAATCTGTGAATTTTACGCAATTCGTGGAGTGTAATTTGTGGAATTCGTGCAATTCACAGACCGTGAACTGCAAGATATTTGCCACAAAGTGTGAAATTTCACACTCTGTGGTAAAATTCACAGTGGAGTTCATGCAATTTGCACTAAGCTGAAGTTTGTTAGAACAAGGAATGTTTTGCGAACTCGTCGAAGTTCTACTTTTTATTAATTCACTTGAACTTCACCAGCAAATTTTTACTTCACAACATCTCTAGCAGTCAGTCCAAGCTACAGAGCTCAGCAGACAGCATCAAAGTCATTACAAGAATCAGGCTCCTGATATCAGTTCTCCGCATGGCAGCCCAGCAACCTGATATTGAGTCTGAACCAGCTTGCAGACTCCTGGAAGCAGCACTCTGCATGGAATCCCAGCAGCCTGCTACTGAACCAACCAGCAATGCAGCCTCCCTGAACCAGTGCTCCACATGGCATTCTGTCAGCCTGCTCCAGAACCAGACACAGGATCCTGTAGAACCTCAGTTCCATAAGAGGATGGCCAAACAAGTTCTAAAGTCTTCTACTTTACTACTAGAATAAAGGACTATTTTTGCACATCCTGGGCCTGATTCTCAAAGGGATACACCTGGTGTAACTTGACTTGTGCCAAAACCAAAAAATGGTGCAAGTAGCAAGTTACACCAGGAGATGCAACATTCGGTATTCTGCAAAGCAGCCTGCGACATATCGCAGGTTGCTTGCGTCAAAGTGGACCTACATCATCATTTATGCCCCAAACCCCTTGCGACATGGCACTGGGGGTTTACAGCAGCAGTTGTGCCCTATTTTGTAAGGGCAGCAGCAAAGTCCTCCATGGCACTATTCTACAACAATGCCCAGGGGAGAACCATCAATGTAAGTTACACCAGCATATAGCTGGCATAACTGTATGTAAGCCTCCGGGGGTTGTCTGCATGTGCAGCCGCCCTTCCCCCCAACACTGCCCTGACCCCAGCACTTGATTGCTCCACAGGTGACCTCTGTACCCCTCCCCCATGTCACACTACTCCACAGGGCTAACCCATGCCCCGATCCCCTGTAAATGTTTAGTCACTCCGCAGGGCTGCCCCATGCCCCTGACACCCATACATGATGAAAGCCCTGCAGGGCTGCTCCATGCCCCCGACCAAAGTGCCATATATGAAACCTGCAACCCACAATCCGCAACAATGCCCCATCCTCGATCCCCTACATGTCACCCATACACCAGGCATTCCTGGCAGTCTAGTGGCCCACCCCTCCCACCTGGCAGCACCTGACCACCTGCTCCTCCCCTAAGACCCGTCTGATGCTGGCAACTGACACAGCCCACCTCTCACCACTGCGGCCAGCCACCGACTGAACACTGCAGGAGCATGTACTGTACATATCTCACATATGTACATTTTGTGTTCCTGCAGTGTTCTGTCAGTGGCTGACTGCAGTGCTGAGAGGTGGGCTGTGCCAGTGGCCGGTCTTGGACAGGTCTTGGGGGGAGTGGGTGGTCAGGTGCTGCCAGGTGGGAGGGGTGAGCCACTAGACTACCAGGAATGCCAGGTGTATGGGTGACATGTAGGGGATCCAAGATGGGGCATTATTGTGGATTGCAGGTCGTGGGTTTCTTATATGGCACTTTGGTTGGGGGCATGCAGCAACCCTGCTGGGCTTTCCATATGGGGGGGTCTGGGCATAGGGGGTCACTTGCACCATTCACACCCAGGGTTAATGCTTACAGCACACCCTTCAGGTATGCCCTTTGTTTGGCATACCTCTGGGTTTGTCGCAAGTCATCAGACTTAGCCACCGGGACCCTGCCCCTTTTAAAATCTGGTGCAGGGTCCTTGGCACAACTGCAGCCCTCGCATGTCACAACTTGCGACATGCATAGGGGTGCTTTTAGAATTGGGCCCCCTGTGTTTACTGTCTCTCACTCCAGATCTCTGGGTAGAAGCAATAGATCTCATAGAAAGTGTAGCAGCAAATGTTTTACAGTATATTCATGAGTGATCTGGACATAGCACCACCAGTAGCTTGGTTACTAAGTTTGGTAATGAAACAAACTATTATAGGAAGTTGCATCACAGAAGAAGTTTAATGAAATGCAGAGGGACCTGGACATGCTCAGAAACTGACTGAAAACTGACAGGTGAAATTTAATGTTAAAACAACAGTATTTGTTAATGACTGCGTATGTTTTTTCAGCAATAATGTTTGTCTGGCAGAAATATCAATATATCCCATTTTCATTTCATTTTCTTTCATTCCTGATCCAAGAAACAGGATTTTGAAGTTTTTGGTTTTCACTCTCATGCCATGAAAAACTAAAATATTTTGGTACAGTGCTGTGCTGTTTACTATCAGACACATGTCATAATACTATCCTACTACATCCACATATAGAATAAAATATGGGGTGGTGTGTGTAATGAGAAATTTACACACATTTGAGGTGTTAGATGCTACATAAACCCCAAGAGTGAAGCTTGAGGGGTTTGTGAAAGCATCTCATACCAAGGGTGTGTGTAAATTTCAGGTTTAAACACACCACCCCATATTTTATTTTCTATAATTGTTCGGTTTCCCTTTTTCATCACAGTAATTATATAAAATTGCAATTGTTCTGGTGTGGCCATGCTCCTGTTTCATTTTAGCCCAGTCCACACATTTTCAGTGTCCAAGGTTTTTACATGTTTTAAAATGTTTTCTTAGCCCATTCCAACATTTTTAAATGTCCAAGACTTTTTTAAAAATGACTTACTGCTGAGTCCCACTGGCAGTCAAGTTTCAGGCGAGAAGGCAAACGGCAAGCAGTCAGGATCGGACGACTTGCGGCAGGCACATGTGCAGAGTAAGGGACACCTAGCATGTGTTTGCTGTTATAAACACTAATTTATAATGGCAAATTACGCCATGGGTTTCCATATGGGAAAAAAGGAAAGCCATTAATTATATTATGAATATAACATGTACATTTAATATGTATCATTGATGGAAGAGATTTTGAAAAATTGTGAGTGGTGGCCATCTTTAATGATGTGAGTCATTAAATACAAAATTGTAAAAGTGGTTTTAACAATATCTGAAAAAAAATAAGTAAAAATAAACTGAGCATGAATCTAAGGATGTCAGAAATACATTTTTGCCCTCAAAACATATCATTTTGCCTACTAACAAATTCTGCTGCTTTAACAAATAAGTGATACATCTAGATCAAAAAAATATGAAAGCAAAGTACTATCTGACCAATGCAAAGATTATAGAAACTCGTCAGAAAATAGACCTGGGTGTAATGATCTGCAATAACTTTAAATGGAGGAAACAGTGTGAGGCAGCACCTTTTAGCAAAAAACATCATGGCATGCATCCAGAAAAATTTGATAAGCAGATCAGGAGATAGCATAATGCCCTTGGCAAATCATGGTTCAGACCGCATCTTGAGCATAGTGCACAGTTCTGGTCCCCATAGGTATCTGAGGAAGAATATCAACAGGATGGAGAAGGAAGGTGGCCATGGTAGTAGACAGCTTGGAACACATGGGCTATGAAGACCAAGTGGAAGAATTTAAATTGTTTTCCATGGAAAAGAAGAGACCTGTGTGTGTGTGTGTGTGTGTGTGTGTGTGTGTGTGTGTGTGGTGGGGCATGATTAGTTTTCAAATATCTGAAAGGAGTAACATCAAACCAAATGTAACTCCTCCAGATGTACCAAGATAAGAGGAAAAGGGGGCATTCAACATCTTTGAACTGAGGAAGATTCAAGGAAAATGTCAGGAATAACTACATCACAAAATGAGCAGTGAACACTTTGAATAGACTCCCAGAACAAATGGGGTCAGTCTACACTGTTTCAAGCTTAAAATAGATAAGTTCCCTGAGGAAAAGGTGAGGAGGGGCAAAGTAGTTACACTGATTTGGTGGAGAAAGAGTTTGATGGACCGGTGGTTTTCTTTTTTTATAAAATCATCTGTCCTTGTGTGTCGATCGTTGCCCAAAATATATGTCTATCCTTTTCACCTTTTGGGCATCTTTTATCATTTTACAAATGTAATAACACCAGAGTAGGGAGTTACCTTTAAAAAGTAATGTTACAGTTACAGTTATTACTTTTGTATAAAAAGTAGTATGTAACTGTAACACATATCCATTTCAATTTACTTTGCATTAGTTTTGTTTAAATGGATGGTAAGCTGTTTTTTTAGGCACTCCCTCAAGGACCCAATGGCACTAGATGTAGCATATTTTATTTCCCTCTACCACTCCTGGGTTGAACTATTCCTTGAGATATGTGCTAGCCTTCTCTCACTACCACCCCCATTGCAAATTTTACCACACCGTAACTCTCCTGGACTGTATAGTTCTTTGGGATACACTTTATGGGGGTTCTCAGGAGCATCAAAATGGCATGTGTGGTAGGTGACCAGGCCCACTATTTGGAAAAGCAATCATCAGACTGGCAGCACATTTGGCAGTGTAGAAGCAGTTTTGCCTTTTTTTCCAATTTTACATCACCCTGTGTGAGTGTTAAAGCCCCTATAGATGGAGGGAGCATGCTCAACCAACTGGAGCACTCATTTTCCTATAGTGTGTGTGTGTGAGACAATCTTGTTATGTAAAGAATGACTCACACGCAGGTGATCTGAAAACAGGAATGTTTGGGTAAAGTGTTATAAGTGTTTAATATACTTTATTAATGATTAGCCTCAATCAAGTCATACCACTGCTGAGGCCATTCTTACAGTTGTATAAGTGATCTCAGTTACATTCTTAGTGCACCAGAATCACTCACCTTTGGGTCATGGTTCTTGTACCCTAAGAATAAATGTGAGACTATTTGTACAACCTTATAAATAACCTCCATTTATGCTGTAATCCATGACAGGACATTGGTGTAGCAGGCATTATGTATGCCCTAGGTTGTTGTGAAGCACAAGGCCAAAGGCTGAGTGCCTGAACAACAACAGTTCAGGGCATGCATTAATGCTAAATAAATTCATATCCTGTCATGGGTTTGTGCACTTATACAATGGATTAATGTGTAAAATGAAAATGTTATGAGTCTTTTTATATCCAATCTGCCCATAAACCCTAACAAACCAGGGACGTATTTTCAACACAGGGTTCTAACTCACACTATTCACCCCCTTACTTTCCACCCTACTGCTATCACGCTGAGAAACCAGTAAGTCTTTCACTCTCCCAACTGTGTTCGAAGCCATTGATAGTATTGGCACCCTCCACATCAGCTAGCAGATTATTCCAAGGCTCCACCATTCTTTCTTTAAAATAAAATGTTCTCACCTCCCTCTTGAACCTTCTTCTGTCAGTTTCCACTTGTGCCTCTGTAAT
The DNA here is from genome assembly GCA_016271365.2 of Neoceratodus forsteri. NCBI lineage: Eukaryota > Metazoa > Chordata > Ceratodontiformes > Ceratodontidae > Neoceratodus > Neoceratodus forsteri. Next base: position 521,737,687 of record CM028137.1, read on the forward strand.
ACTTGATTTGCTACATGTACTAAATACTTCCTCACATTTTACCTTGTTCATTTCATTCAGGAGTTTGAAGGTCTCTATCAGATCTCCTCTCTCTCACCTGGTCTCCAGTGAGTACATATTTAGTGCCTTGCACCCATCCAGTACTCTGTCCTCAGATTCGTGTTCCCTGTGTGAATCACCTTGCACTTTTTGGCATAAATTTCAACTGCAAACCTTTCACCAACTCTCTTGCCTTTGCAAGTCTCTATGCATATCCGTAATGCCCTCTTTGCTGTTTACCCTGCCACATAACTTAGTGTCATCTGCAAAGAGACACATCATGCCCTGGATTCCTTCTCCCATGTCACTGATGAACATATTGAAAACGAATGGACCCAGGACCAAGCGTGGTGGCACCCTGCTGGCGACACCCTTTCTTCTGTTTTGACTCCAATAACCACAACCCTCTGCTGTTTCCCTTCCAACCACTTTCTCACCCATCTAACTGCGTCCTTTGCTGCACTCAGATCCTTTAGCTTCTTGAGAAAGGTTCTGTGAGGCACTGAGTCAAACACATTTCTGAAATCGAAGTACAGTAAACCCACAGCATGGCCCCTATCCACTACCTTCATTTTCCACTGTAAGAATACTATCTGGTTGGTCTGGCAAGACCTTCCTGCCACAAACCCTTGATGTTTACTATCCTGGAGTCAAATGTTCTCCAGGTAGTTCATTAGGTCCTTTTGACTAGTGTTTCCATCAGTTTAACCACAATAGAGTTTAGGCTGACAAGTCTGTAGTTATCCAGTTCCTCTTTGCTCTCCCCCATGGAGTGTGACTACATCTGCTACCCTCCAGTCTTTTTGAAACTTCCCGTCTCAATTAAGCTATTAATGAGACCAACCAGGGGTTCAGCTAGTTCTCTGGTCAGTTCCTTGAGCACTCTCAGATGCATCTCATTTGGCTATGGGGCCTGTAATGGTGTCCCCCCCCTGCATTTTTCAGAACCAGTCCAGGACCTGAAGTCTTTATTTTTCTCTTTCTATAACTCTTTTATTTACATTTCTTAGTCTGTTGCGCAACAGCATTTTTAAATATATTTTTTTTGCTTATTCTTTTCTTCATTGCTAAGCTACTGTCATTCTTACTATAAAAGCATGTTGGCCACACACTGTTCACTTTCTGTTTCATTTCTTCCTTCAGGAACCCTTGGCACTGGATATAGAAACATAGAAACATAGAAACCTAGAAGTTGATGGCAGATAAGGACCACAAGACCCATCCAGTCTGCCCATTTCTTTTTCTACCTTATAAATGTGCCATCGGCCTTTGCTCTGTCAGTGGCCTATCTATTCATAGTCATTTGTATTGCTCCCTTATGCCTATCCCATGCCTGTTTGAAGCCCTGCACTGTATTCATAGCCACCACTTCTTGTGGTAAGCCATTCCATGCATCCACCACCCTTTCTGTGAAAAAGAATTTCCTCACATTCCCCCTTAATCGGCCTCCTCTAATCTCATGCTGTGTCCTCTTGTCCTGCTATTTTCTTATATTTAAACATGTTAGACTCTTTCACCTTTGTTTATGCCCTTAAGGTGTTTGAATGCCTCGATCATATCACGCTCTCCCTCCTTTGCTCAAGGGTATACATATTGAGCTCCGTTAATCTGTCCTCATATGTCTTCTGATGCAGTCCCTGCACCATTTTGTTGCTGCCTTCTCTGGACTGCCTCAATTTGGTTAATGTCCTTGTGAAGGTGTGGCCTCCAATACTGCACGAGTACTCCATATGGGGCCTAACCAGTGTTTTTGTACAGAGGATGTTACCTCCCTCTTACGACTTGTGATACCTCTACTAATACACCCTAACACCCCACTAGCCTTACTCTACTGCTTTAGAGGTCTGCTTGGATGATTTTAGGTCATCAGTGATGATGATACCCAAGTCTCTTTCTTCCTTTGTGACTGCTAGCAGCTCCCCTCCCAGCCTATAGGTGGCGTCAGGGTTTCTCTTCCCTATGTGCATGATTTTGCACTTCTTTGCATTAAATCCCAGTTGCCACTCTTCTGACCATTCTGCTAGTTTATCCAGATCTCTTCTCATTCTGCCCACCCCATCTGGATCATCTACTCTGTTGCAGATCTTGGTGTCATCTGCAAATCTGATAAAGCTCAGGAAGGGGATGGGTTAAAATACTATTATGGACTGGCAGTCCATTCTAAAATCACTCACATGCTGGATAATTATTTTCCCCCATTCGTAGCTTTGCCAGCTAAGTAAAAAGGTTCTGTTAATCTTTTGTAACTTTGGGTCCTTTCACACATTGCAAAGGTCTGCAAAATCACAGTTGTAAACAAGGAATTTTAACTGTGCCCTGAGTGGAAAAGTAGCCCTTTAAGCCTCATATTCTTTAAAGTATAGAATTTAAATGGTAGACTTGCCTTCCTGTCTTTGCCCTCAGCAGTCAGGAAACTAAACTCTGTCCTGAATCCTGACAAAGCTCAGCCAAACACTTGACTTAAATGAAACAACTTAGCTGGGTGCTGAGCACTGTCGGTTTTTCCAGCTGAACTGCACACTAAGAAAGGTCTACTTGTCTTTGAAACACACAGCAGCTTCTCTGAGTGACTGTTCATTTTTTGTTCATTTTTAAGTTTGCTTGCGTGCATGCCAAGGAATGTCTTGGGAGAATGGAACACTTTGGAGGTGTGCCTCTCCTGAGCAATCCCCTGCTCACTTGAGCAGGCGTGGCAGTCCTGCACCAATCCACACCGGTGCTGTGTATGACAGCGGTGGTCTTCTCTTCACACCCCCCCAAATCTTTGCTGCCACGCTGGGAGCCCACCCCAGCATGGCAAACATCCCGCGTTGTCTGCTGACGGGGGTGCCCAATCCCCCATCGGCTCAACGGCCCCCCCAGCCATCTTTCTGCCACGCTGGGAGCCCACCCCAGCATGGCAAATGTCCCCGCCTTCAAAGTACAAAACCCTGTAAATTAAAATGGTCCCACACAGTCTCCCCGCCTCCCACAACCCACACCCACCCACTGTGCACCCTGCCTCCCCACACCCTCACCCCATACTTACCTCTGGAGCTCGCGCGACGATGATCGCTGGACTGGGAACACGCTCACCCCTTCAAAGCCGACTGTGAACTGAGGAAATGCCGGTAAGCTGTATAATGGGCTAGATGTTTTTTTTTCAACTTTGTTGCATATCTCAGGCATTTTTTGGAATGTTTGCACCAAATTTTCAGCATGGGGTTTTTGGCACCCCTTCTCATGAATTCTGTCACTGTCATGGCGTTATTGGGGCCTGAAAGGTGATTTCGCAGTCACTGCGTGAAATCACCTTTCAGGCCCGATGAATGAAATGACAGTGCCAGCCTCATAAGGTGGGCTCTCAAAAAGCCTATTTTGAAAATTTGGGTGGAGAGCATCCTAAAATATTGTTCCTCATGAGCTCGTAAGTTCACTTAATTTTCAATATTTTCACCCAGATTTTCAACATTGCCATTTTACCACACCTTCTTATGAGGAGTATAGCTGTCATTTTCACATCTCACCCAAACGTGTTTCCACCCATGTAGCGCACAATGGACAGTCGGTGCATGGAAATCAATGTATGGGACACATTAAGAAAATCACAGTGACACTGTTCATTAGCAGAGGTTTAAAATGGCTATGTTGAAAATTTGGTGCAAAAGTCCTAAAATGACTGTTTTGACGAGTGTGCATTGGCGCAGTTCCTACGCACGTCAAGGTTTGCGAATTTTCAATATTTCCACTCCAGATTTTCAACATTGCCATTTTACCACACCTCCTTATGAGCAGTGCAGCTGTCATTTTTCACATCTTGCCCAAAACATGTTTCCGCCCATGTAGCGCACAATGGCACAGTCGGTGTGTGAACTCAATGTATGGGACACATTAAGAAAATCACAGTGTCACTGTTGATGAGCAGATCTTAAAATGGCTATGTTGAAAATGTGGTGAAAAGATTCCTAAAATGACTGTTTCACGGCGTGCATTGCACAGTTCCTATACTGCCTTTCGTGGGTTTGCGAATTTTCAATATTTTACTCCAGATTTTCAACATTGCCATTTTACCACACCTCTTATGAGCAGTATAGCTGTCATTTTCACATCCTGCCCAAAATGTGTTTCCGCCCATGTAGTGCACAATGGCACAGTCGGTGTGCGAACTCAATGTATGGGACACATTAAGAAAATCACAGTGACACTGTTCATTAGCAGAGGTCTTAAAATGGCTATGTTGAAAATTTGGTGAAAAAATTCCTAAAAATGACTGTTTTACGAGCGTGCGTTGCGCAGTTCCTACGCACATTCGTAAGTTCGCGAATTTTCAATATTTGCACTCCAATGAGTTCCAAATACCTAAACAGCACATAGAAGCAAGCAACATTCGGCATTGACAAATGCTAGTACTTCTTTGTCACTGATTTTTTTAAGCCATGTCCAACTGCCAAATACCACTGCAAATACCTGCAAGCGAACAATCAGCATTGACAAATGCTTGTTCTTTAATGTACTAACTCAGGCTTATGTAGAGGTATTATACAATGTAAAATAAAGATATCTAAATACCTGAGTTTCCTTAATACAAGCCTTTATGGAGCTCACTCTTTAGTCATGTGTCTGCTCAGAAGCTTGCCTTGTTCTGAGCCTGTATAGGGATGGGCAGCCCTAGGTATTCTCCTTTTGCCTTGTCAGGAACCCCCCCCCCCCACTTGTTCTTGTGGGAGGAGTTTCAGTAATGTAGCCCACATGAGTATAATAAGGGCAAAATTAAGTTTCTCCAAATGTTTGTTTTCTCTAAGTATAGAATATTCTTGATAATTTGTAAAAACAAATCTGTGTAAAATGATTTTGTAATAAAATATTAATGTTATTTGGGAATATTACATGTTTTTGAAATAATTGATGGGAGTGTTTTTAGATTATAGGAGGAGCTACAAGCATATAAAAAGGATTTAGCTGAGACTCCCAGATAGAGATGTTCATGGGGAGAGGCCCGGTGTGGTTCTCCCTCTGAGAGCTCTGTGAGAGGTCAGGCACAGATAGATGCTGGCAAGATAGCTTTCTATTTTCTAGCCAAGCTATGCTTTATGATTTTCTTTTGATTTATTTACTCTGTTTGAACAAAAAGTCATTTGTTTGTATTTTTCTTGATTTCTTTATTTTTTTTTAAATAAAAATCATACCTGTAAGGTATGTTGTACCCAATTTGCTGTTTCTGGTAAAAGTCATTTCTTCACCCCACGACAGGGCCTTCTCTATTTTCAGGGCTGCTAGCCCTTTTCAAACCCTTTCACTGGTAAATAATTGCTGCCTCATCTCAGAGGTCCCCTTTATAGCTACCTTAATGGCACTCTCTGGCAGAGGCCCACTTGTGAATTTCCTTGTAAATACAGAGCAGAAGCAGTCATTAAGTATGGTTGCTTTCTGCCTGTCTTTCTCAATTATCATACCTCCCTCTGTTAGCATAATAATTATTCCTCCCTTCTTTCTTTTTCCCATATATATACACTATATATATATATATATATATATATACACATATATATATATACTGTATATATACATAAATAAAAATGTTTTCCCTTCACTTGATCTCCTCTGCAATACGTTGCTCTGTGACTGCCTCTGCTTCACTAACTGCCCTCTTTGCTTCCCTTATTCTCATCTGACACTTTTTCCATTCTTCCTCCCATTGTTCTCCCTTGTACCTTTTGGAGGCCTTCTTTTTGGCTTTCACTGCTTCCCTAACCTTTCTGGAGAACCATATTGGTGCCTTGCACCTGTTTCTTTTGATTACCGTTGTCATGCAAGACTGTATTGCCTTGAGATGACCCCATTGATTGCTCCCATTTTCCTCTTCATCACTGATGTTGTTCACTCAAGCTGACTTGTCCTGGACCAGCTCCCTCATCTGTTTGAAATCCCCCCTTTTGAAATCTAGGGCTTCAGTCTTTGAGAAGGGCTTACTTGTCCCTTGGGCCAGGTCAAACCATATAGCATTTTTGTTTTTTTGGTCTCTGGACCCTAGTGGCTCCCTTACCCTCACTTCTCCTATCACTTCTGAGTTGGTGAACACCATGTTGAAAATGGCAGCCTGCCTACTGGGTTCCTTAACCAGCTGAACCAGCAGGGCCTGACTTCTCAAGCTCTTGGCCACTGGAATGACCCAGTCAAAAATCTGTCAGATTTAGATCTCCCACCACTACTACCTCCCCCTTTGCCAACCCCATTCTAGTCCTGCTCGTAGTTCCTTATCTCTCTCATTCCCATGTCCTGGAGGTCTATAAGATCAACCCCATCTGCATTTTTTTGCCTGAGGATGCCGTGAGCTGAACTCACAGCGATTCTGTTTCTCCATCACCTACTTGATATTTTCATCTTCCATTTCCTCTATGCCTTCCTTGACATATAGGGTTATGCCTCCTGATTTACCTTTTCCTATAACCCATCTAAACAAGGTATAGCCTGGGACTGTGAGTCACTCTACTTGATTAGACAATTATAGTACAGCATGGCAACTATTTTATTGATGCACGAATATGTTAAACTAAATAAAAGTAACTAGAGATAAAAATAATGATTTCTGTCACTTGCTTTAAATAATAATCTGCAGCTTCTGACTTTCGCTTTGATGTGCTTTATCAGTTTCAATACGCTTTAGCTTTTGTTTTGTGTTTTTTTTCTTCTTGGAATGTCATTCCTTTCATTACAATAGTAATCAACCCAGTCACTTTCTATGAGATGTCAAAGACTGTGAAATTGGGTTTTGGTATATCACTCATTTTGATGCTTTACTGAAATGGTTTTTACTGTGTTTCTTTGAAGTCATTACAATCAATAGGCCTTATGCATTATGGTATGTACACGTCTCCTGAAACTAATGTAAATGCAGTGCACACTTACACCACTTTGAAATGACTGGAAATAGTGGCATGCACAATCCAGTGCACATCGGAGGCAATTCAGAGGGCAGGCCATGGAAACACGCACAGGGTCATGTGAAGTGCCCAAAGGAAGGGGCTGGAGATCCTCACCACACCTTGTGACCCTACCATGCAAGAGCACCATAGCAACTGGTCCATACACACATCACACTGTGCACTAGATGTAGTGCATATGGCAGGGCAGGCAAAGGACAACTTGTACTATGGTACTGTTACACCACTGTTGCCACAGCCAAATGAACAACCAATGACAATTCTGACCATGGCTGTCCTGTAGACCATAGATGTGTGAGGATCCAAGGCACCCACTGGTCATAGTCAGTGAATTTTACCACACAACTGGTGGTTAACATGATGGCCGATATACAGGAACAGTATGCAGCTCTGTATACAGAATACTCCCAAAAGTCATCTGTCAAGGCAAAAGCCTGGATCTGTCTGGATATTCAGGCAGCTGTCGATGCTGCCAGACAAGAGGTAAGAATCTTTGCTGCCATAAAACACAAATGGTGAGACCTCCATACCGCCATCAAAAAAAATAAACTGGTAGCCACCAAACAGTCCATGAGAGCCAAGGGAGGGGGGCCTGAACCCAAGACAGACCCTGATGCCAGTTGAGCACATGGTAGCATACATCATCACAGAGTCATCACTGCATGGTGAGGAGGATGGCATGGACACCCTGCTAGGTAGTCATTGTTCCCTACAGATCCCAAGGCTGTTACTGCACCCAGCATTGAGCCTGCTGTGGACCTAGTGGACCTAACCACAGTCAGCAGGGGGAGAACAGCACTGCCTGAACTGGCCTTCCCAGATACGTATCACAGTTCTACTGAGCCCTGGTGGCCTGTACAGTACTGTCCAGTGATGCTACGACCAGTGCCTCATGGAATGTTCACCTTTGTCTGATGTTTTCCCTCTGATGGAAGCAGAACCTATGATGGAAGATGCCAGATGGGAGGATTCTGGGCTTGTGGACTACACCAGGCTACATGGGTATTGTGCCATGACATGCATCCCCCAGGATGATGTCACAGACAATAATGACAACAGGCAGGACATGCAGTGCCTGGTGTACACATGCCTACACCCTGAACACCGCTGACCCAGGCAACACATACAGTGTCTGCACACAGCACATCATCTCCCAACAGACAGAGGTATGGGGAGGACCACTGTACCCAGATGGAGCCACTGGCTGCAATGGATGGCAAAAGGGAGGGACAAGATTGGGACACACCCAGAGAGCTATGTGCCATCCTAGGTCCATACATAGTGGGTTGAGGGCAGTGGGGACCAGGGCACATCAGGGCTGGTCAGATGGGTAGGGTAGTGGGTCACACATAGAGCGGTCCTGCACAACTTTTACACTAAGGTGAGGGGGCTCGAGCAGGAGTGGCTAAAGGCACAGCAGTATAACACACTACAGCTGAAGTTGTTGATGGCAGAGTTGAGGGGCAGGTGTAGTGACCTATGTCACATCCACATAGGGGACATTCTTGAACAGATAGCGGACAGCATCTGTGCTCAGGGGTCCACAGGTATGACACACAGAACCACTGGTTCAGGGGGCTGAACCACACATGAGAAATGGGCTGGAAGGTAGCAACAGCCACAGGCTTACATAGACACAGCCCAGCACAAGGAACCAGCAGGAACAGTCACAGGTTGACACGTAGCCCAGCACAGGGGATCAGTAGGAGTAGCCACAGACCAACACACAGCCAAACCCAGGGGAATGCCAGATAGGAGGATTTAGGGCTAATGTGCCACACCAGGCAGTGTGTGTCCCTGAGGGCAAGAAGTCAGAGGTAAAGACATGCCATCTTAGCACACATGCCTCTGCACACAAGGGTCACCAAACAGGAAAGTGACAGGGACTGGAGAGACCCCAGCAAAGCCACTTCCCAGCAAAGTACAAACATCATCCAAGCCCCACAGGTAGCACAAGCACCATCAACCTCCCTTTGTAGCACAAGCAGTATCCATGCCCCCTGTGTAGCACAAGCAACATCCCTGCCACCCCCAGCACATAACAAGCTCCATTCATGGCCACCATCTACAGTACACATGACAGCAACATTGAGGGCATGCCCCAGCATAGATGGTAACACGTATGTATGGCACCCAGAGCAGTGTCTCATCATGGTGCTATATTAAGCCCTACCACTCCCTCCCCATCTCAGCTACACCATAACATATGACCACTACACTATGCAGTGAATGACCCTTGCACAGGGCCATGGCACACTGCCTTCCCTGACAAGGTGTTCCTGGCATACCCTGTCTGGTCCCCACCACCAGGTCCCTCCTGGTCCCCTCAACATCTCTATCATTGCAAGCATTACTGGGCAGTAGGATATGCCTCTGTAGAGTGATGTTATTCAGCATGGCACATGCAGTGAACACTCTGAATGCCTTCCCTGGCACAAACATCATTGTGCTGCCTGTCATGTCCAGGCAATGGAACCTCATCTTCAGGAGCCCTATCAACCTCTCCATTATGGACCATGTCTTCTGTTGTGCCTTGTACACCTATTCTACCCCATTGTGGGCCACCAGGTATGGGGGTCATTAGGTTCCACTGTAATGGCTAGCCATTGTCTCCTGTTAAGGAGGTTAACATTGTTAGCACACGGTGACTGCATGACAAGCAGAGAACTGTCATACCTGAGTGTGGTGCCACACTCACTTACAAACCACCTGTCCCTGCCCTCCTGTGTGCCAAGAAAGGTGCTGATGCATGACCTATCAAAGATGTAGGTATCATGGCATGACCCTAGGTACTTGTTACACACATTCATGATCAGGCCTGCAGCATCACATACCAGCTGGCAATTGACACTGTGATATCCCTTGCAGTTGCAGTATGCCTTTTCAGCATGTGACAGGGGCAGGATTGCAACATGTGTACAGTCAATGATGCTCAGTATGTTTGGTATGTCATGCATGACATTGAATGCCTCCTTCATGGTCTGTATGGTCAGCAGTGTTGACAGGAAAGTGATGTAGTTACACACACATGAACAAACAGGGCATCTGTGACCTGCTTCAGTGACCTGGACATGGATGACTGACTGACAGACACCTGTTATGTCCATAGCCTGTGAATCAGCTGTGTGCCACAGTTTGCCAGCACAGACACAGCACCTTTGTCTCCACTGACATGGTATGGGATTACGGCAAGGTAGGGCCACATGGCCACGGATCATATCACACAGCTGGCTGATGGTGACCTGATACACATGGAAATGTTCCAGGCAATGTGTGTCCCAGAGGGCATAGGTGTCCAGCCTGGGCAGAACACCCATGGACATGAATGGGTAAACTGTGTCTATTCCTGCTCACCATCCATCAGGAGGCAGTGCATTATTGTGGATGGACACATCACTCCCAGGGCCTGTAGTCCATGTAATGGTAATTATGGGGTAGATGGTGTGCAATCTCCCCTGGTCCATGTGGGCATTTATATGGAGAGGTGCCACACCCCACTCTTTCCTATGGCCTGCATAGCCTGGGCCAACATGTTGGTGATGTGGCCTTATAGGGGAAATGTAGCTGGCATGCTGGCAGAGCATGTAACCGGCATGTCAGTGGGATGCATGGGCATGGCCATGGCACACTTGCAGAACCTGTAGAGACTGTGGTAGAGGCAGGTTCATCCTGTGTGACAGGTACTGCAGCCAGTGGGGGCTGTAACCAGGAGGCTTCAGAGGGTCTCCATGCTTTCCTACTAGGATGACTGTAGTGAGGTGTGGAACTTGGTGGAGTCTGCAGTGTGAGTGTCATTTGTCCTAGAGTGATGGGAATATGCGGTACAGTATATGTGCAGGGTAACTCATGGCATGTCCCTGTATTGTCTCCCCACATGACTACCATGGCAGGCCATAGTGCATCACCGTAGTCTGGCAGGAGTGCCCAGAAGGGCTAATGCAGGTGGTGGTAGCATGGTCATCCCGCATGAATATCTGGATCTCTGAGTGCCTGCTGCAGAGGGAGAGGAAATACAAAGATGACATGGGGGTTTTCAGGGCTGTTGTTGTGCCCTCTGAAGTGGGTACAACAACAGTGGGTACATGGGCTGCTTGGGTGTTGTGCTTGGGAGGCCCTGTCTGTATACACATTGGTGGTCTGTGTTCTGTCTGTGTGTGGCTGACCTTCCCATACTTGTCCCCTGTGTTCCTGTTATTGCAGTCCTACTGTGGACCACTCTGGTGCCTTGTACTGTAGGAGAAGGACTACAGCTGAACAACCCCCCACCCTCTTGAGTCCAGTGAGGATGCTCAAGATGACACAGAACAATAGGGTGGCAGGGACTGTACCATAGTTCTGGAAGCTGGGACCACTGAAGGCAACACCGTGTACACAGTGTCATGGGGTGGGTAAGGCACCCCTAGTTGTACTGTGTGGATATGTTTTGTTGTAATGTACCACTGTTTTTCCTATGGGGCTGCATACTGTTCTGTTCTGTGTTGGCACTGCACCCTGCACCTGTATGTTGGTGGTGGGTGAATAAAAGCTTTACTGGCATTCTGTGTCCGTATGTTGATTCAGGTATCTGGCCATTGGCAGTCATGGGCAGAGGGGAAAGAGGAACTGCTGGGAACCATAAGGTGCTGGGTGGCCCAGCTCTGGGTTGTTATGACATATGGGCTGCATCCCATTGTGGCTTGGCTCTGGCAGGTGCACGTTTGTGTTTGTGCAGCAGCCCTGTGCAGGGTTTATGGCAGGTTGTCCTGTATCCTACTGTTGCACCCAGTCCTCTACACTCTTTGCCAATGTGTTGTGCATCCATGTTGCTAAGGGGTGCGCATGCCTTTATGTGTCTGCTTCCACAGAGGCATGCGTATCCCCTCCACGGCACACATCCACATAGTGCATGTGCCTGTGTGCTTCATTCATGCATGCTGGCAGCCTGTTGACTGCATGTATTCTGGGCATAAGCCTCTGCTTAGTGCCACTGCAGGGTACATAGTGGTGTGCGCCCAGTAGATCATAGGGCCTAATGACTGTCTATTGCTTTAGTATGGGGAGGGGTGCATTGATCTGTTGCAAGTACAAAGGTTCTTTTTTTTCAGGCTGACTATAGTTTGGCAGGGTAGTATGTGATTGTGTTGCTTTAATCAATGGTCAGGTGATGCATTTTGTCCACTGAAGTTTTTGTATTTTTGTGGCTTTTACCTACCCATTACATAAAGTGGTATTAACGTACAGTGATCCCCCCTCCGATGCAGCAGATGTTTCTTCACTATCTCTCTCTCTATCTCCCCCGGATCAGAAAGTGCTTTGGGAATGAACTATAGAATAAAGCTAGTGTAAAGTTTGTGGCCTCTTGGTCAAGCCACCAGTATGTCTGCTTCACCCATGTAAATATAATAGAACCCTCCTTTCCCATCTAACCCCCACTCTGCCATCACCCATTTCTTAGTCACCACCATTTTGCAACCAGCACCTTAAAATTATTAGTTACTTCTACAGTCAAGTGCAGTGTGGAAAGATCATCATCTTTAATGTCACAGTACTGGGTCCTAATGACAGCAATCTCACTTGCTAATGCAAAGCATTACTTGAGTGATATTACCAGCACTCAAAACCAGTCGTGAGGCAAAGAGGGTGATTATCTCTGTGCCGCACTGGACTGTTAAAATAACATTCATTTTTCCCATATAGCATTTTTCTCCATTTTTGTGGTTTGCTGTCCCCTCATGATGGCATTCTCCAGCCCTGGCACTTACCTTCTCATGAACGTATACATAATCACTGCTTATCCAGGACTCCCTTACAGTCTGAGTGGACCTCCCTGTTTGATGGATGCTGGGCTTCTTGTAGTCCCAGGGGCTAGATATATACAGTTCAGAGATTGGTAATTGCTATTGCTGCACCAATCTTGTGGAATTCTGTCCTTCGGGATATTAAAGGGGCCCATTCACTGGACAGTTTTAAAAATATATTGAAATCATATATTTTTTTAACAAGCTACTCTAAAATGTTTATATGTATTTTGCAGATATTAATACTGGATTGTTCAGTTCATAATTTTTAAGTATTCATTTTATTTTTATTATTATTTACATAGATATATACATACATAGATACTGTCAGCAGATAAGGGCCACCAGGCCCATCCAGTCTGCCCGTTTATGCTACCTGACGAAGCAGCAAGGTACCCTATCTGGTAATTGGCTTTAGCTTTTTCTTCCTATCTCTAATTTTCCTTTATTCCAGTCCCATGCATGTTTCATGCCTGTCACCCTACAGATGGCCACCACTCCCTGGGGCAGGCTATTCCATGCATCCATCACCCTCTCCGTAATAAAGAACTTCCTGACATTTCCCCTTATGCATCCACCCATCAGTCTCATGTCATGCCTTCTTGTTTTGGCACTACTTTTAAACTGGAATATGTTGTCCGCTTTCACCTTGCTCATGCCCTTGAGGTATTTGAATGTTTCTATCATGTCACCTCTCTCCCCCCTCCTTTGCTCCAGCATGTACAAATTATGATCTCTTACTCTTTTCACATAAGTCTTGTGATGTAGTCCCTTCACCATTTTGGTCACCCTCCTCTGCACCATCTCTATAGTGTCAATGTCCTTATGAAGATGTGGCCTCCAGAACTGGACATGGTACTCAAGGTGAGGCCTCACCAGGGTCTTGTACACTAGAACTACTACCTCCCTCCTTCAGCTTGTTTTTCCCCTTCCAATACATTCCAACATCCTAGTGGCCTTCCCCACTGCCTTGGCCATCTGCCTTGTGGCCTTCAGGTCATCTGTGGTTATGACCCCCAAGTCCCTTTCCTCCGTAGTAACTGCCAAGAGCTTTCCCCCCAACCTGTAGCTTGCTCCAGGGTTCCTGATCCTCACATGCATGATTTTGCACTTTTTTGCATTAAACCTTAGTTACCATGCCTGTGACCATCTCTCCAACCATTCCAGGTCCTTTCTCATCCTTTCCACCCTCTTCGGGGTATCCACCCTGTTATAGATCTTGGTGTCATCTGAAAACAGGCAAATATTTCCCTCTAGCCCATCTGCAATGTCACTGATGAAGACATTAAAGAGGACTGGCCACAGAACTGACACTTGAGGTACCACACTGGTCACCTCCCTTTACTCTGACTGGGTTCCGTTTACCATGACCCTCTATTTTCTGTCCCTTATCTAGTTTCCAATCCAGTTTACCACCTTGTGCTCCATCCCCAAGCTACCTAGCTTGTTGACCAGTCTCCCATGTGGGACGCTATCAAAGGCTTTGCTGAAATCTAGGTAGGCAATATCTACTGCCCCCCCCCCCCATCTTGGTCTACTGCCTTTGCCACCCAGTCAAAGAAATCTGTTAGATTAGTTTGACAGGACTGTCCTTCGGTGAACCCACGGTGCCTGGGATCCAGCACCCACATGGCTTCTTGGTGCTCCACTGTTCTTTCCTTGAGGAGTGTCTCTATTATCTTTCCTACTACAGAGGTTAGACTAACTGGCCTATAGTTCCCTGCATGTTCTTTACTACCACTCTTGTGAAGAGGGACAACATTTGCCCTTCTCCAGTCCTCTGGGACTACTCCAGTGTCTAGGGAGTCACAGAACAGGGCTGCCAGAAAGGCTGCCAGTTCAATTCTCGGTTCCTTTAGGATCCTGGGATGTATGCCATCTGGACCCATGGTTTTATCCACCTTCAACTTTGCAGGCATTTCTAGGACCCTCTCCTCTGTGAACAGGCTAGTGTTTACCTCCTTATCCTTTGTTCCTTTAAGGTCTAGTTGTGGGCCCTGTCCATGCCCTTCCACAGTGAAAACTGAATGGAAATATTCATTCAGGATCACTGCTTTCTCCCCGTCTCCCTCCACTATCTCCTACCTGCTCTTCTAAGCTTAAATACTCCCTCTTTGCCTTCCTTCTCTCGCAAATGTACCTCAAGAATGTCTTGTCTCCTTTTTTAACTGATTGAACGACTCTTTCTTCTGTTTGCACATTAGTACTTCTTGCTGCCTTTCCTGCCTCTCTCAGACACTTCTGGTACATTTCCTTGTTCTCGTAGAATGTTATGATTTATCTATTACCTATATATTGATAATATGTTATATGTTATATGTTTTTGTACAGCACTCAGCATCAACTGGATTGAGAACTTTGTAAATAAAGTCTACTACTACTCCTATTGCATGGTGGTTTGGGACCCATGTCAATGATGCATGGGCCTTTGGTGGCTGCCTGCAGCAGCCGCAGTAGGCCAGAGGCTTTTTCTCTTTCAGTTTTTGTTCCCAGGGACTCCATCATGCAATGACATGCACACGCATGCACCAATGTGAGGTGGTACTGGCATCTGATGGAGTCCCTCCATTTTGGGTGGTCCCAATTGACATTTCCCTCTAGGTACCACTAGGGGGTGATCTTGATGTGGAGCACACATCCCTCTTACCCTTAAGGAGGAGATCTGTCCTGGTTACTCACTCCTTCTTCCCCTAGCTGGCCCTGGATGACCTTAGTCTTCTCCTAAACACAGGCTGCCAGTGTGGTGAATGATACTGCTACTGCTGCAGAACTGGGATGGCCCCAAAACTAAAATTTTAAGGTTCAAGTAGAAAAAAGGGAGCAGATGAAGATGGTACTGTGTGAGATTAGTAGGAAGGGAGTGTATTACTATGTATAATTAATTAATGTAGATGAGGTGGTAGGTCAATCAGGGGTTTACCGTAGGATTGTAATAGTGAAAAAAGTTACATTATCTCTTTACTTACTGAAAGAAATGTAGTGTTGTGACTACTCAATGCTACGTTTTCTTACAAGTAATCCCTTATTATTGAAGGTTACACTGAGTTGTAATAACATTATTGTAACATGCTACTACCAAGCCGCGGATAGTATATTCCAGGTGTGCAGTTATTCTGTTGTCACCACCACCCCAATTTGGGGGATTACATGTAGAGCTCTGGTGGTTTCTTCCTTGTTTTTGGCCAAACTGGTAAGTACCATGGGAATAAGAAAAGGCCTAGACAATTCTACAGTGGTGGTGGTGCTGGGAAAATGAAACTCCAGAAGAGGAAAGCATTCCATATGTGATCCTATGGCTGGGAGGGCCCTCTTGGCCTGGTGTGAGTGCAAGGGCCCCAGGTCTGGTTTGGATTCAGTCTTCCATTTGTCACTGGTGTCAGTGAACTCCCACTGCTCAGAAGACAGGAGCAGCTCAGCTACATGATGAGCTTCCCACAGGACCACAGCAAGATTTGATCCACAGAGGGACCGATGCAGAAAGGAAGGCAGGCACTCTATAGAATGAAGCTGGGGTATCAAGATTATGTATTGGGTCTAGATCTCCTGAAAGAGAAAGTGACTCCACCGTAGGGTCACAGACAGGAGTTCTACCAGAACAGAATTGAGGTCCCACAAGCTGAGCTCCTGTAGGGTGAGAAAGACCTGCAGTAGAGATGTGGGCCTAAGTTTTGCTCCAGAATTCTGAAATGCCATCCCAGCTCTGAAGTTGTAAAGAGTCGTTCCTAATAGTAAGCCCAAAATAGGTACAAGGATTTGAACAAACAGAAGTTCCTTGTGGCTGAGAGAGAGAGACAGAGAGACAGAATCAAATAGGCTGTGCTTGCCCTGCAGTACAAATAGACTTTTGAGATCTGAAAGTTTAGATGCTCTCAACAATTAGCTGACAAATATTTTCCAGATAAAAGTTTTACTGGTTTAAACTGCTTCTTAAGTATCTAGTTACTTTTGTATTTATAACAGCACTGAAGTGTGGTTGTAAAATTATGCCCAAAAGAATGGGATACAGATAATTTATTTATTCAGTTTTTATTTACCAGGTAGGTGCACTAGATAAACAGTTGTCAATTTTCAGGCACAACCTGTGAGATAATAATAAGAGAAAAAGAACAATAAGTGAGAGTAATGCACTACAGTAATCATTTACAAAAGTCACAAAATACAAAATGCAACACAAAGTGGAAATAGTTGGTGAGGATAAATAAAGGTACAAAGCAAGGTACTTAAACATAACTAGTTTACAATAATAAGCATGTGCTAAAGGCTCACTACAATGAGAAACCAACTGTATATCAACCACAGTACAAGGAAACCCCATAGCAACTGGATGCCAGCTAGGGGCATCACAATGTTTGTTCAGTCAAGTTCAATGTGTACAGAGTTTAATGCTCACTTGGACCATATGCCTTCTCTGCTGGATAAGCACACTGTGAGATAAGATCAGGACAAGAATCATTGCTGGTTATTTTCAATTTCAGGAAACTCCTTCCAGGACCCTGACTTGACACAGTAATGATTACATTTCCCAGTAGCTGAAGACACTTGGCTATGCTTCACAACCCACAAAGGATGCACAGTTTTCACAACAAAATTACAAAATGGGTAGGGAAGTTCCTGCATCGTACAGTAATTGGTGAAAAGATTCCAAAAGTCTGGCACTTATGGGGCAACAAACACTGCTTCCGGACTTCTGTCAACCAGGATGCAGCGCATTAGGTATTAATGTCTCCCAGAAACTTTATAAATACATTTTCTAGCAGCCATATTTGCACAGTAAAAAAAAATACTCCCCCCCATTTGCCTGCATGTAAAAATAGAACCATCACCCCCAAAAGCACAACACATAAACACAAAATATTTTGTTATAGTCTACCTTATCTGTCTTTTTTTTTTTTTTGTCTCAGGTTTGGCTGCAGCTCTTGGAAAGTATTGTTCCACAGTTCATCATGAATCCAGTTACATAATTCCAACCACTTTCTCATTCCCTTTATACCTACCACCTTCACTCTTTTCTGTCCTGCTCTTTTGGCTCTTATCAGTGAATCATAGCTGCCTGTTTTTGACTTGTCTGCACTGCTCAAGCAGTCACCTTTTTCTACAGGCACTTTGCACTTTATTTAGCTATTGTCTACATTGAATGCTGCTCTTCAAGCTAATTTTATGGTTCCTCCATTTGTCATGGTTTTGGACACCTGATGATTACTTTGTTATTGCAACTTTGTAACATGGGGAAGAGAAAGGGTTGCACAGGACTGGTCTACTTGCATCAGCTGACCATACATTAACCCTCAATTAATGTATGGTTGTGTTTGCTGACATTGTCTTCCCCCTCTCACAAGAACCTCTTACAGATGCAGTAGTACTATTCAGTCTTAGCCTGCAATTCACAGCCAGCCAGCAGATGGCTGTCAAACAAGAATAGATATGCTTAAGTGAAATTTCTGTTAATTCCATCATAAGTAGCTTGAAAACATCTATATGACTGTAATGTTTTTTTTACTTGGTTTATTGGCTCAGGAACACATACCCTTTCAGTAACTACACAGTAATGTATGCCACGTATGATTTTCCAGATTGCCTGATTTCCCAGATTGCCTCTATGTCTTTTTTTAAATATTTTAAAACACTTCTTAAACAGTGGGACCTAAAAACCACAAAAGTACACACCTTGGACCAATCTCTATCAAACCTGAAAGTTTCAGGTTTCAAAGTCTCTTACGTTTTTAGTTACTGGGTGGCAAAAAAGGCTTACCATTTTCAAAAACTGAGACTGTTGCATTCTTTTGCAGCTCTGTAACTTTGCCTGCCCTGAACCGATCTACATGGAATTTACAGAATCAAGAGTTCCTAAAACAGAGGCTGTGCTTCCTAAATTTCATGTAAATCAGTAGAAAGAGGACAAAGTTGTTAATGTGCAATGTTGGCTGTAAAATTCACAGATAAAAAAGATTTAGGCCTTAGTGTACTACCATCTGTTGGTCGGCCAAGGGTATTGCAGCAACAACTACCAGATCTCAGATCTCCTCAGCATTTAAATATTTGCATTTCCCATAATGCACAGCAGCCAAATCCCAAACATCAAACATTGCAGGAAAACGGAGATGATTCCACAGTTTACAAAACCAAGTCTGTCAAAATGAGCACATATTCTGAAATGTTGATCACATCTGCATGTAATCAGTAATTGTTTACCATTGCAGTCACAATATAAAAAAGTCCAGCATGTAGTTTCTCAAGTCAGGTGCAACCCCCTTTCTCTTCCCCATGTTACAAGTGAATTAATCCACTCCAGAGCATGGGTCTCTCAGGGATTAATGTATGGCGGGGTGGTACTTGGCCTTTGGCCTCGTGGTCCAACCCCCCCCCGCCATACATTAATACCTGAGAGACTCACACTCTGTCGTGGGTTAATCCTTATGTATTTTTGTGACTTCCTTTTTTTTTTTGCATTGTTTATACACCAGCCCTGCAGCCCTCTCATTCTGGAGGAATCCCAGCCCCATCACCCCAGCTTTTACCAGCCAGCACAGCATTTGCTCCCAGGGCCTACCCCCCTAGTGGGGTCGGAGAGTGGGCCCTCCCCCACAAAACAGGATCCAGTGCCGCTATGCTGTGGCTAGCCAGGTGCAGGGCCTGCGAGTTCTCCCTTCATCCTCTGCAGGCTATTTTCTCATTTTTCTCCCTTGTGGGAGCACAGCGTGCAATGCCACCAGCAGCTGGGACCACGCAAGCTCCTGTGCATGCCCCTGGTCAAGCGGCTGCCGCATCCCTGCCTCCCCTACTGTGTGGCTCTGTGCCCTTGAGTCCCAGCCTCCACCATGGGTCAAATGAGCACTGGTCGCAGAGTCCCCCATCCCCTGGAGATGGAGAGCAGTCCATCGGATGCTCAATCCATCTCCTCCCTACCAACCCCTGGTGACCTGTGCTCATTCCTGAACAAGGGTTGCCAATGTGGCGTGAGGTGTGATGTCCAGCGCCTCAACCCTCAGCACCACTGGGCCATTTCTTTTGTGACTTCTTGTAATTTTGTTACTCTTTTCTCCCCTTTCCTTCTCCTCCAGGTGACACATCAAAATGAGCCTCAGCTTAGTGTGCCTTTCCCGGTTAACAATTTTCTAATAAATAAATATATGAAACTATTCTGCTCATTCCTCACCTCCCTTCATCTGGCAGTCACATATCAAGTCTGTAACAGGATGACTGAATGCCTCTCACTGTTTTAAAAAAGTTAACTAAAACACATCACACTGTTTACAAGTGGGCTGCACTGATTCTAGCTAGACCTCTCACCTTCCACAAACAGCAGCTTTCATTACTGCCAGTGATTCCCTCCCCGGTTCCTCTAAAAGGCAGTAGCAAAAATTAAAAACAACTTTTAAAAGTTTATGTTTTGCTTGCTGGTGGTGATTAATGGCTGCTCAACAAGACATGCCACAGTGGAGACCAACATCTTTTACTGCAGGTAGTTCCCTCCTGAGTGCTTCCAACTCATCTTGCTTCTGAGCCTGTAATTCTTCCGCTTTCTACAAATTTGTAGCTTTGGTAGGCCACATCTTTAACATTTTAAAGATCACCTGCTCAGCCATCTTACTGTCCCCTAGTGGGAAAAATTATATGGAGTGACAATGTTTCCATATTAATGGTACTTTGCTAGAAAATAAACTTTTTTTATGTTTCTTTTTTCTCAACTACTGTAGTAGATCTTTTTGTTTCATATTTAGTTGAAGGGCCCACTTTATAAGTGCAATAAGACACTCCAGGCCAGTGTCTGTCATGGAATAGACACCTTTCTAGGTGCTGAAGGCCCTTGGCATGTCACAGCACACCTAGGTGGAAGTGTATCCCATGAAAACCTCCTCTGCCTCATGTTTCATTTCGCACACCACTCGTCATGTTATGCATGATAACTGCTGCATCGTCACCAGTTAGAATTACAGGGATGGAGAATACACAGACATTCAAAGCATCTCTGGTAGCATTATCACTCAAACAACCCAGATTTGTACCACAAACCCAGCTCTTCACAAACAGGTGACCACGGATAAAAGCACAGTATGAGGACTCTCTCACCATGCCAGAGCTTTTTAGAAACATTACAGGACAGCATCTCTGGCTGTTGAGGTGGGGATGTGTTTGGTGTAGTCTGGTTGCAGCTCAGAGGGGTAAGGGGTGACCCCATACAGGGTCTGAAAAGGGCAGTGAGAAATTTTTGGAGTTTGCCATAGCAGGAGAATCTCCCTATATGTGTACTGCATGCTTCTATAAAGGATACACTCTACATTGTATGAAACCTTCTGTGTACAATCAAGAAAAGTGCTTTTGTTAAACATTTTGTGGGCTAATTATGATCTGCATTCTGACTTTAACTGAAATTTTCGTAGAAATTTATGCTGTTGATATTAAAGAGGGGGGATAGGGTGTGCCAGTGGAAGAGCAGGTCTATGATGTGTTTTTTTTCCTGTAGCCCTTCAGATTCTGGTAATGGGGAGGGGGGTATCATGAGCCTCATGCAAACTGTACGAGACAATGGATGTCAGGGAACAGGGACCACTGTGGCAGCTCAGCTGGAACATAGGAAATAGACTTCACAGGAAAATAAGAGCACTGCATCTCTGACAGCAGTGACATTTGCTGAGCTGCAGCCCTTTAAATGTCCTGGGGCTAATGCCTGCATTTTATTCCTTCTGACAGAATTCCATCTGAACTAGCTAACCAATTAGACTGTGCAAGACACACACACACACACACACACACACACACACACACACACACACGCACACACGCACACATTTAAATTTAAAATGTCTGTTGTTAGGTTCTGATATGCTATAACATGGCAGATGAGTCTAATGAAGTGATCATTTGGCAGGTCGGTCTCATCAGAGCATGTCAAGGTTATTACAACTTGTGTAGTTTTTGGCAAATACTAATTAAAGTAAATGTGTCCCAGAAGGTTTATAAGTGACTGACAAGTAAACAAATAAAGTGATGCTATCACCTTTTCTTTTTGCGGTACCATGAGCTTTACTACAATTCCCATCTGTCTAACTGTAATGGGCAGCATCCCATTACCTATGATATCTGCTCCATCAGCTCACATGGCAACACTGGATTATAAAGATGATGTCACCCTGAATTATTTGTGTGTGAAGTTGCTGAGATCACACTATTACTGAGTCTTCACTAGCTACAGTGATGCAAACATTTAAGGGGCATCCA
This sequence comes from Neoceratodus forsteri, assembly GCA_016271365.2. NCBI lineage: Eukaryota > Metazoa > Chordata > Ceratodontiformes > Ceratodontidae > Neoceratodus > Neoceratodus forsteri. Next base: position 521,759,639 of record CM028137.1, read on the forward strand.
ATATAGAGTCTCAGGAAAAATGTTTCAAATATTTTCTGTGTTTGTTTCACAAATATAAACATTAAAGTGATTTTCCAATATCTTGGAAAACTTATAATATTCAGTTACAATTCAGTTTTTATTTAATTTTCTGTTTTTTTTTCCCCCCTTGTTCTTTATTTCTGAGGACATTGGCAAAACAACAGAAACAACCCCAGAACATTTATTTCTTTTACGTTTTTATTTACCAGATACTGTAAGTGCTGTGGCATTTTGTACATCTGCCACCAAGATCCTTGCCATTCTTTTCTGCCTGCCATGCCCATCTCTCCCGTTTCACTCAGATCTCATTTCAAAGGACCCAGTCAGAACAAACTTAGGCAGATTCAATGTAGAAGCAGAAATCTTCTTTTAATTCAGCAACTGGGAGCTACAGCACATCTTGAGACATTGCCTCAGGATCCTGGGATTTCACAGTGCCACTGGCATGAATTGCATGACCAGGCAGTGAACCAATTTCTGACATTTGCATTCTAAAGGCTCTTAAAGGGGCAACAGCTAGACATTTAGCCCCATGCTTAAGTGTACTTTACATCACCCTCAAGGTAGTGAAGGTGAGTACCACTTGAACAACGTTAGTAAAATAACATCACAAACATTGAAACAGTTTATAGCGGGAGACTTATCAAAGACAGTTTGTTGAGCAACCTGAACACAGTGGCTGTCCACTGCTGGGGGAAGTGGAGTATGGTCTTCAATGGTAGCCAGTCAGAGTAGAACCAGGGGAGGGAGAATGCCACAGTGACCTGAAGCTTGGCTAGTCCTATAAAGTTCATGAGTATGTGTAAGTTAAAGGCATCCCTAGAGAAGGCAAAAAGGCTTGCTGCTTAAACTGTTTGAGTACTGTCTGTCTGCATGAGGGTTAAGGGATGGAGGAAGTCCCAAAGAAGTATGCCCTAGGCTCCTGCTTTGGCCTTGCCCTAGGTTCATTAATTAATCCCCTCCCCAAAAAATAGTGGTCCAATACATGAAATAGTGTGTAATATCTGTTTAGTTTAATGACCTTGCTCCTGGATATCAAGATAAGGGTGTGCTACACTCTGCTGCCTAAAATAGTGTTTAGCATAGGGAAATAAAGTGACTTTGCATCAGCTCAGCTGCTGCGTGAATCTCAGTTTCACTTATAGGACTCTGTCATTGTGTAACTGGTAGTTTCCCTGAGGATAGCACCTCTGTATCTAATATGCAGTGAAGAGTCACTCAGGTGTAGTCACCATGTCCCATTAGGTACAGATAACCATCACTGGAACTAAGGCCATTCATCCCAAGGTCAAAAATAAAGTTGCTCTTCATCTAACTGATGGCTGTACCACATATCTTCTGGATAGGGGGTTTACATAAGAGTAGGGACTATTCTGTGGTATATAGGCCAACATTTTCCCTGTCAAAAAACAGGTTTATGTAACCCATCCCACAGGATGCACCTGGAAATGAGCTGCCACATCTCCCACAAACATTGTTAAAAAAACTGATGGGCTTCTGAAAGTGTCCTAATCCAGGAGTCAACCACTGTTTTTAAGCAAACTCTCCTTAGTCCAACCCAATCCCCCCAACATATCATTGTTTGTCAGTGGGCCTCCCTCCTGCCCCTGAACTTTGGTTGTAGAGTTTGCCAGTAGTAGTCTAAAGTTAGGGCTAACTTAGTTGTCCCTCATGCCTAACCTTCAGCATGCAGTTTGCCTTAGAAGCTACAGTAGTTATCTGGCTATAATAGCAACTGTCATGCATGATGGCGGAACTAGCAGAGTGGTCTGCATCACTGAACATGCAACATTGTTCCTGTTTGCAAAACATAAGTTGCATATTGTGTAAGAAGATCTGAAAAATCTAATGAAGCCCTGTAGAGCTTGACTTTGATGCTGCAAATTTGCCTCTTCCTGTTCACCAATGGTGTCTCTCCCTCTTCCCTTTCCTCCACTTACTATACCCATGTGCCTATCCCACACATGTTTAAAGCTCCCCATTGCCTTTGCCCCAGAACCTCTTCTAGCAGGCTGTTGCAGGGGTCCACCACCTTTTCTGTGATTAAGTATTTCCTTAAATCTCTCTTGAACTCCCTTGGCAGCAACACCTCCCTTCTCCTGATGGAAATCCCCCTCCCTTTGCACCCTAGCATCCAACTAGCCTTGTCTACTGCTTTGTTGCATGGACACAAAGAAAAAGCCACACTAGGGAGGTGGCCTATGACACAGGATTTTTACAGAATCCAAAATGGGTCAGGCAGATTTCTTAGCAGTGTCCTGTCTTGTATATCACTTCTAATAAAGAATGCACTAAGCACTTTGAAGTTCTTACCGGAGTTTCATTTTTATTTTAGGAGGTGGTGATTGCTTGTTTTTTTTACTGTTTTTGCCTTGATGCACTACCCCACCACCTTGAAATCATCAGAGATGATTACCCCAAGCTTCTTCTCTTGCATAGTTAACTTGATTGCTTTTTGGGCAAATTAACTACCCACAAGCTGGTGTTTATTTCATACATCTGTAGCTGGTATTGGCTAACAGTTGTTAGCCTACTGAGTCATATCATAAGCATAAAAGATACCACTACCACTTGTTGCTGTTGCTATATAGTACATGCACAGGCAGTGGCCATGGGGATATCATCTTCAACCATCCTTTTGTTGGTTGAAAACAAAATTCCCAGACCAGAAGCCATCAGGGTAAAGGCTGATCTGGATTTAGTGGCCATTATGGAGTTGTGGTGCACTGAGCACCAAAATAAGGGAATGGCCATACTGGTCTACTCTATGGTCAGGAGAGACAGGACAGGTAGGAGGGATGTGGGGGGTTGTTTTACATGTGATGGAGGAAATCAAGGCCCAGGGTAGTGTACAGTCCTCCAGCACGGGGGGGGGGGAGTTGAATAAGGCACTTAAGGAAGCATTTAAGGTGCATACTAAGTTGTGAGGAGCTGAGAAAGTGGTTGGCCCATTGGAGCTCCTATCCATTTACCTTTATAGGAAGGTGTATTTCTCTTTAGAGTACAGCAATCAACCTGCTTTTGAATTGTTGCTTGTTTTTACTAATTATGATTTCAATCGGGAGTTTATTCCATGGGTTAACAATTCTCTGCATATGGAAGGCTTTCCTTCTATTTGTAGTGAATTTTCTAGATCTTAGTTGTAGAGGGTGACTCTAGTGCCCTGCAGGTCATTTTTGAATTCAGAATCCATCTCATTAAAAAGGTAATCATATTGCATGATGCCATAACATAAGATCAATACTCTCTGTATTCTTCTGGTCTCAAGTGACATTAAATCTAGTTTCTTTAGTCATTTTAGGTAGGGTAATGATTTGATGTTATATATCAATTTTGTGGTCTGTCTTTGCACTCTCTCAATTTTATTGACAGTTCCTTCATTTATAGGACCCCAGACAGGGATCCCATAATATAATATTGGTCTAACATAGGTCCTATATAACGGCATTATTACTTGTTTACTTCTACTTTTAAAATTCCTCTTAATGGTGCATATTAGCCTCCTAGCCTTTGTTATCTGAGTTTCACAGTGAGATGATGGGGTTAGATTCTGATTTATTACAACACCTAAGTCCCTTTCTTGAGTTGACTCTCTTAAAGAGGATCCATCCAGAAAGCATACAGCATGTTGGGATTGATTATATAGGTGCATGACACAGCACGTTTCTTTATTAAAACACATTTCCCATATGTTAGCCCATGATAGAATGGCATCAAGATTGTTTTGTAATTCAGCTCTATCTTTAGTTGTGTGGACCACCCCTACTAGTTTTGCATTATCCGCATATTTACTGACCCATCTCATTACATACTTTCCCATGTCAGCAATAAATATTTGAAATAGTGTAGGCTCCAAAATGGAGCCCTGAAGTACATCACTTGTTATGGCTTTTAAGCTTGAATAATAGCCATTAATGCAGACTCTCTATGTTCTGTTATTCAGCCATGTTTTGATCCACTTTACGATTCAATAATCAAAATTTAGATCTGATAATTTCTGAAAAATTGCTCCATGGGGAACAGTGTTGAATGCTTTTGTAAAGTTCAGGTAGATACAGTCAACCGGTAGGCCCTTGTCCAATAATGCTGATATTTTCTCATAGAAACACAATACATTTGCTGTACATCATCTTTTGGAGGTAAACCTGTGCTGTTCTGTGTCTAATGTGCTTCATTTTCTTAATTGGTCATTATCATATCCTTGAGTATGGATTCTAGGATTTTTCCAGGAACAAACATTGTAGACTAATAGGCCTATAGTTGTTACAATTGCCTTACTTCCCTTTTTGTGTACAGGTATTACTGAGGTGCATAACCAGCCTGAATGAACCTCATTATTTAATAAAGATGTTTCAAATAACCTTTTTAGCAGTCTAGATATGAATGGGACTTGGAGTTTTAATAGTCTTGGGGGGATGTTATCTGGTTCAGCCAGGGCTCCAGATAAGGTGAGTATTGACCTATTTTACTCACCTCATTTTAGGAAATACTCTTCAGAATTTTTTTTTAATGAGTACCAATACACACCCAATATTTGTAAATGTGCCACAAACCTTAAACCAGTGCTTCATAACATAACTGGTCATTCAAAGTAAGCAGTTTTTCCCCAGATTTACAGCACTCATATGCATCCCAATTTTATTTTAAAATAGGTGAGTAAATTACTCCTGCCTGTCATTATTATCTGGGACACTGTTGGCACCTGATCAGTTCTCATGTAGCAAAAAAATACCTTCATTGTTTTTGAAAATGTACTCCTCACTCCACTCTGCTCGGACATTTGTTCGCATCTGAATTTGGGTTTACTCACCTCACTTTCAAAATGTGGAGTATAGTACTGTACTCATCTCAAAAAATCTCCCTGGGTCCAGCAGAGTGACAGTTTTTTAGTTGACTGATTTTATTTGTTATATTTTCTTCCCTTTTTTCTATGTTGGATGCATTATCTGTTTGTATATTTATGGTATGTGGCACCACTTTAGTGAAGGCAAAGGCAAAATAAGTATTAAATATTGCTGCCATAAGTCGTGGATCATCAGTAATTTGATTTCCCAAGTTAATGGAAGAAAGACCACTTTTGCAACTTCGTAGTGAGTTTACATAATCATAAAATTCTTTCATGTTATCCTTATTTCTGTTGTTTGCTAAACTGAATTCCAATTTTTGTTTATTTTTCTTTATTTTGTTTTTACATTTGTTTATGGTGTTCTTGTATTTTAGCCAGTTGAGTTCTGATCTGTTTTTCATATATGAATTATAGAGAGTGTGTTTTTTTTAATAATTTTTGTAAACATTTTGTTAGCCATTTTGGTTTGATTCCTTTATTGCTGTATTTTTTATCTTTATTATATGTTTGTCACATATTGCAAACATACTGTATGTTGTTTGATACCCACAAATCATCAGTAGTTCTATTTCTAAGCTCGCTTTCCCAATTTATTTTGTTAAATTCTTAATGAATTACATTTAAATTTGTTGAACTGTAATTGTAAATCTCCCTACATCTCTTTATTACAGAGCAGCATTCCTGAAATGAGAAGAGAATACTATTATGTTCACTAGATCCCAGAGGTACATCTATTACATAGTGTTATTTCATGAGAGCTCAATACTACATCTAAGGTGTTGTCTCTCCTGGTGGGAGAATTCATATGCTGCTTCATCCCGAACTGTACAATGATTCTTTAGAATTCTTTGCTTTGATACATAGTGTCTGTCATTGTGTCCCAGAAGATGTCCTTAAAGTTTAGGTTACTAGAAGAATTACCCCACCTAGTTCACAAGCTCTTTCTAATTCTGAACTTATAGACACAAATGTCTCATAGTTCGCATTTGGTGGTTGATAGCATATACCAGTTATAAACTGTTTCCCACTATTATTTATGATCTTAATCCATATGATCTTGGTGTTTGTACCCTCTAGTTTAATTTTATTAGCGATATTTGAACATTTTATACTTTCTGATATATATGCTGCCACTCCTTCACCCTTTTTTCCAACTCTGTCACATCTGTATAAGTGGTACCCAGGGACTGTTTTTCTTCAGTTGTCGTCCCCACTCCACCAGGTCTCAGTGATAAATGTCATCTTAATATTACCATTGGGTATCAGTAATAATTCCAATTTCTCCATTTTTTTAATTTAGACTCCTGGCATTGCTTAAATAGCAATACACAGTATGATGTTTAGTATGCTTCAATCATTTAATCATAGTTTTTTTTTAATTTCACCCATTGGTAACAAACCTCCCCCTACCATGGTCAGTTTAAACATTCTTTAGGTAATTCCTTATTTATCAGCTGAGCTAATGTTTTTGTACCTGCTTGGCTTTGATGTAGTCCATCTTTGGCATACAAATGTTTCTGTTGATGAAAAACATCTCATGAGTTAATAAATGGGGTACCCTCTGTAGTACATCTACTGTATTTATGTGTTGAACAGCCTTATTTTTCTCTTGATGTCCCATTAAAACTAGTATAATGCCAGAAACCACTGCCTTCTTGGCCTTACTTCTTATGATTTTACTCAGCTCCACAATGTATTCAACAATATCTTTTTCATGGCCCCTTCCAATGTTATTTATGCCCACATGAACAATGGTTTGATTGTCTCTATTCATGTCTATCACTTTTGGCAGTATTGTACAGTATTGTACTGACATCCTTGATCTTAGCTCCTGTTAGGCAGTTTACCTCATGATTTAATTTATCCTTCCCACGAATTATACTGTCAGTCCTATGCAGGATTGTGTTCCCTATGACAAGGACTTTTTCATTGGCTACTGTATGCATAGTATTATCAGACATGTCTTTTCTTCCCTCACTTTCCTCATGTGTGTTCAATGGTGCATATCTGTCAATATGATTTCTCCATTTCCCATTGCCCTCCTCCCCTTTTTTGTGAGATTTTTTTGTTACTATTGCCCAGCTTATTATCATTTCATGTTTCTCACTATTATTTGTCACAAGTTCAGTGCCTGACTCTGTGCCATTTGTCTCCTTAGTGTCTCTTTTTCTTTTGTCCTTTGGCGTGGAGTTTACTAGTTGCAGAGTATTTCCTCTGAGCTGTTCCCTCAGAACTTTCACTTTAGTGAGTAAACAACCCAGCTCCATGCATTTTGGACAAATATAGATAAGTCTATCAGAGTCTGTAAGATTTGTTGAGTACATAGAACAGTTACAGCACTTAAAGATAGTGTCTTCATTACACATAATAGCTAAAAGGTCATCAGAGGGATTATATACATCCATGTATTTTATCCAGAAACAATGTAATAGAAACACAAACACTATATTGGGTCGTGAGTTACTAGATATCAGGAGGTTAATGGATCAAAGTGGGGTCACTAGCTATCAGGAGTTTAGCAGGTCTAATGATGGCAGTATGATTAGAAAGCAAGAACCTCTATCAGACTTTGCAACTAAAGTTCCAAGGTTACAGTACCTTATACAGCCTTCTAAGTGCTTTAATACCTTTCAGTAATATTGTCTCCTGCCCACATCCCTCTGTCCACACTAGACATGCAAAACACGTGCCAACATGCAAGTCTCTGTGTGCATCTCTACTCACTCTGGGTGTCTCTTTAGTACCTAGTGCCCCAGAAATGATCCTGAGGTCACGTGACTCCTGCGTCTCACTGGCGCTCTTTAAAATATAGTAGTTTTAATACTGCTGCACTATTTACAGCCCCAGAGTCTGAAGTGAACTCTAGAAAATGCAGACTTTGCTGTTATATTCAAAGCCTGTAGTTCCATGAAACACTCCCATGAACTACTAATATGTCCTCCCTTCCTGTTTCCTCTCCAAGTCCTGTTTCTAAGCAACCGCAAACAGGATAATCTCCCTATGTTTAGCTGTACCCAGTGTTTGAAATAAAAGGTAAAGACAAAAGTTTTACAATATAATAACTGTCTCACAGCTTTGTCAAGGGAGGTGTAAATAGGACATTTTCTGTATACCAACAGACTTTGACTGGCTGGAGTATACACACTGAAGCCACACAGTCAGTGCAAAGAAAGTCAAAAATGGCAAGTAAGGGGGAGGTTCTGCTAGTTGGTGACTTCAACCTCTGAGGCATGGAGTGGAGACTTCCAAATGCAACTTCAGCAAGGACTAGGGCCTTTGTGGGCTCTCTACAGGTGGCTTTTCTTAGACAGCTAGTCATAGGACTAGGGACAGGGCAGTGTTGGACATAGTGCTTACAAACAGGGATTGCACTGCAAACATCGCAGTGGGCAGTCTACAGCAGATGCTGTTGTGAACAGCATTTAGTCTTTTCAAGTCTGTGACTGGTGCATTACTAAAATATGGGAGTTACAGTCTAAGTGAAGTTGCAGAATTCCTCAAGCAAGGACCAGCCTGGTTGAACTCCAAAAAGGTGAAACAGGGATCCAAATGAATACCAGTGTATTGCCCCTGCTTGTTTGACAGCATGTTGGCACAATTTCTGGTAGAAAGAGGGTCCAAAGTGATACGAAACTGGTAAGAAGAGGATACAACAAAGGAAGTAAATGAAATACAGGGGGACTGGCAGTGATTAGAGGTATCAGAGATGTGGGCTGAGAAATGGGGGCTTGGATTCAATATGGGGAAGTGCACAGGTACTACATCTAGGGGCAAGGACATTAGATCACACTTTCACCCCATGTGGTGCAACAGTGGACTGCACAATGGAGAACAAGGATCTAGAGGTAATTGTAAACTGTTATCTGAAGCCACACAGCCAGTGCAAAGCCAGTCAAGAAAGCAAATGCAAGCTTCTCTTCTTCATTTTCATTGCCTCACATCTCCTTACCTCGACTCCCACATTCCTAAACATGAAATGCCTATTCCCAGCACCCACCTCTGCTTCAACTATCACTCTCCCCTACTCTCTACCACCAGCCCTACCCCATTCTGTCAGTCACCCTCCTTCCTAACTAGCACCATTATCCTACCCCCTCAAATGGTAACATCTGCATCACTAATCTGGACTGCCAGAGCTGCTCCAAAGGCCATCCTGTCCTTCAGGAGAACTAAACTCCCCACAGCATACTCATTTCTCCTCCTCATCTTACTCCTTGCAGGGGACATTGAAGCCAACCCAGGACCACAATTGGAACCCCAGCCCTAAGCTCTCACAAAGGTCTCTCCATTGCCCACATGAACATTAGAAGCCTCCTGCCCAAACTAGACCAAATTAAATGATAGATGACTAAACATACCCATGATATTCTATGCCTAACAGAAATTTGGCTATCCACTAGGACCCCTGACTCCTCACTTAGACTCCTTGACTACACACTGATTCAACAAAATGTGGCAAGAGAGGTGGAGGAGTAGCAATCTTTGTAAAGCAGCCTCTAGCCTGCTTGGTTATCAAAAAGGAATCTTGCCAAGGCTCCCATGAACTTATAGTCACACATCTCACCTTCCCCACCACACTCCCAATATTTGTAGGTGTGATCTATGCCTCACTCTGACTTGCCCATGTCTCTCTCATTTCTTGTCTTTCCACCTTACCCCCTCTAGCAGCAAAAGGGGAAGTAATACTTCTAGGCAATTTCAACTTGGACTGGCTTGCTCTCTCCTCCAAGGCCCACATCTCCAAAATTGAATCCCTTAGTCTTACCCAGATGATCACAGAAACCACCCGATACAACCCCCACTCCCAAAACCATTCACTAATCAACTGGATACTCTCCTCCCACCCACACAGAATGACCTCATCTGGTATACTTGCAAATCCTCTAAGTGACCACTGTATCACATACTGCACTAGGAAAATTCACCTACACAAATCAGCCCTGAAATATATAAAAATACACCCTCTAAACACATTAGATATTGACTCACTCCTGGATGACCTCAGTCATGCTGACTGGCAGCAGGTATATTCTGCAGTGGACATTGACACTGCCCTAACCCAAACCTGCACATATTTACAAACGTTTGGACTCCCATGCCCCACTGAAAAAATCAAGGGTAAAGAAGGGCCACCACCCTTGGATCTAGGCACCTTTCCTAGCCCAATGTAAAGACTGGGACAAGGCCTGAACCCTTTTCAAATCTCAGCTTACCCCACAAGCCAGGCAAGTCTACAACTCCCTCTACAATGCCTGTACCAAGGTAACAAGGCTAGCAAAAACTAACTATTTCAAATTTCAACTTAAACATGTACAATCTTCCAACTTCTGGAAGGTAGTGCACTCCCTTATAGATCCCCCTGCCCAATTTAATACTCCATCTTTTAAGCAAAATAGTCAACCTATCACTGACCCTATCAGCATTGTGACACCCTAAAAAACCTTTTTACCTCCTGTGCCCTACCAGATGGCCATCCCCTGCCCTCCTCAGGAACACCCCCTTACACCTGCAACAATACCTTCCAGTTCACGCCCATCTCTGAACAAGAGGTCCTCAATGCCCTCCATTCACCAAATGACTCCAAATCCTATCCTGATGGGCTCCACACAAAACTCCTGCTTCTATCAGTGCCAGCAATTGCCAAGCCACTAACCCACCTCCTAAATCTCTCATTTACCTTAGGCATGGTACTATAAGCATGGAAATTGGCCTGCATAATTCCCCTTCACAAAGGTGGCAACCCCTTGGTGCCTATTAATTATAGGTCAGTCTCCCTCCTCCCAGCCCTTGCCAAAGTACAGGAATCTCTTGTACAAATCAGGCTTACAGAGTACCTCACAAACACCAAACTCCTTTCCCCCTACCAATCAAGATTCAGAAAACAACACTCCATAATCTCCTCACCGGTGCATATCTCCAATCACATCTTCACTGCATCCAACCAAGGCCATCTAACAGCTGCAGCATTTGTGGAGCTGGCTAAGGCCTTTGACTCTGTCCCCCACCCCTTCTTCTGGCCAAACTCATGTCAGCAGGACTAGCCCCCATCCCAGTCCGGTGGTTCCAATCCTATCTAAACCACAGGCACCAATTAGTCAGGATAGCCGACTCTACATCTCCCAACTCCCAATTCTTTCAGGTGTGCATCAAGGATCTGTTCTCGGCCCCATCCTGTTTTCATTATTCATAAATAACCTTCCCTCTGCCTGTATGAATTCTTGCATACATGTGTATGTGGATGACACTATTCTCTTCACCTCTGGTCCTGTTCTTCTTGATGTTCAAGTCACCCTTCAGAATGATTACATAACATTCAGTGCTTGTTCAGGAACAACCAACTGAAATTAAACACCTTCAAAACAGTGTTTATGACATTCAGAACAGTAAACAAGCTAAACAGAGCTCCTCCTCCTCCTCCCCCTCCTCCCATCACCTCATTGGATGGAACACCGCTGGACACTGGTTGGACCCCCATTTGACTTTCTCAAACCATGTAAAAGCAATTACCTGTAAGTTACACCCACAAACTAGGTATGCTCTGCTGTAATAGAGAAGCCCCCCCACTGCCAGTCAGATGTAAAATCTTATCCAAAATGATCATTCCTATCTTTGATTATGTGGATGTGGTTTACAGTACTGCCCCAGCATCAACACTATCCAGACTGGAAACCCTCCTTAATGCATTCTGCTGCTTTGCCACAAACTCCCCCCTCAGAAGTCACCACTGCTCCCTCTACACCCCACTAGGATTAGCTCCACTTTCACATCAATGCTACATCCACTGTCTCACCCTTATATCCAAATACTGGTTCAACATGCTCCCTTCCTACCTATTAGAATGCCTTTCCATGGCTTTCCACTCCTCGTATGAGCTGAGGCACAGGGATGCCAGCTCCTTCTCTTTGTCTTGGTCAACCTCCTCAGTGGGTAAATCCTCATTCTCCCATTGGTTCCCCTACCTGTGGAATAAACTCTCACCTTCCATCAGAAACTCTCCTCACACTATTCTATTAAACAACAGATATGCATATTTCCACCCCTGTGTACTCCTGTCAAACAAGTGCCTCACCTACTCCTCTTAGTTGAGGATTTGGTGTACTGTCAAGTAACACATATAATTATAGATACACTTACTGATGTGTAATTGTGTAAATACATATGTACATTCTTTTGTATAATCAATGCCGTATGTCTCTTGCTATTATAAATACCCTTTACCAATGCACTTACTAAATGTCTCTGCACTGCTACTCTGTATATTCTAAACTAATCTGTATGTATAGCAATTACAAGCTGTCTGTCTCTCTCAGAGTATATGTATACTCATTTCTCCTCCCCCCAGGTCACACCTGAAAATGAGCCCCAGCTCAATGTGCTTTCCCTGGTAACCAACTGTTCAAATAAATAAATAAAATACTGGGATGCATTAGGAGGGAGTAAGGAACAGGTCAAGAGTAAAGATTCTCCCCGTATAAGGCCTTCATCTGACCACACCTGGAGTACTGTGTTCCATTCTGGCCAATGCAGTACAGAAAGGACACTGAAGAGATGGTGAGGTTTCAGCACTGGGACACCAAGCTGTGCAGTGGCTTGAGAAGCAAGAAGTATGACAAGAGACTAGTTATGCTAAAATAATTTAGCATAGAAAAGAGAAGGCATAGATTGGACATTTTCTCAATACCAAAGGACTTTGACCAGGTGGAATATACACAGATGTTTTAACAAGAGTGTGCAAGCACAACTGGAGGGTGTAGGTGTGTGGGTTGGTGGTGTAGAATAACATACAAACATAAAAAGTTACTAGTGTAAGATGGAGGATGGCCTGAAGCCCATTTGAGACTGTTATCCACTTTCTGAGTAGTAGTAGTACTTGTTTGCCTTTACCGCCACATACATAGTACATATTCCAGCATTTTCTTGAACCCTCAGTGCCCATTCAGTTAACTATATAGTTCATTAGGTCTTTCCATACCTCATCACCCTTTATGAGAAATAAAACTTCCTGTCACCTTTAAACTACTCCCCTTAGATCTGCTGGCTATGAATTTTTGTTACTAACTCATAAAACCTTTGATTTACACCCATACTTAAACACAACTCTGGATCCCTCAGAAATCCAAAAAGGACAGGAAATTAAAAAGGGTGCTGTTAGCATCATTTCTGTTTTTTTGTGTTATTGTAAGTTCAATTTTTATTATTTTATTCAAATATATATGTATATATATATATATATATATATATATATATATACACATACATATGTGTGTATATATATATATATTATATATATGTATATTCTAATATAAAATGTATTGCAGAGTCTGATGTTTACATGTTTTAGCTATATATATATATATATATATATATATATATATATTAGAGACAAAAACTCCATTTAATGCATCAGTTAGGGTTGTTCCACAGTGACAAAAGCAAGGGCATTCGATGTTAGGGTTGAACCGGCCCCTGCACCCACCACCACCCTGCCCCCCCAGCCAGCATCCGGTGCGCGTTGGGTCATTGGGCCTAACTCTGACCCCATCACATGTGTAAAGAAGCTGAAGTGGTGAACTATAGGAGAATGAGGTGAGAGTTAGGACCAAAGACCCCAATGCACACCCCGATGCTGGCTGGGGGATAGGGTGGGGTGGGTGCAAGGGGGGGTTTCAACCCTAACATCAAATTTCTTTGCTTTTGCCGCTGTGGAACAACCCTAACTGATGCATTAAATGGAGTTTTTTGCCTCTAATTTCCCTTCTTTTTGAGAATCTGCAGTAGAAATAGTGAATGGAATGTGGTGGTGGGGGCCCTGCGCTCCCACCACATGATGTTTTGTGACATAGTAATGGTAAGTGCAAGGGAAATGCAACCGGTAATGGTTGTGCACATGGTGACAGAAATGTAAATGGCAAAGCAAACGTTAATATAAAACACAAACGCAAAGTGACGCCAAAGTGAACAGTGATGCAAAAGGAGATGCAACCACATAAGGAAAAGCAAACTGTGACATGCATGGTATGGCAACTGGAAATGCTAATTGAAACGTCAACAGCATAAATAACAACAAAGGAAACAGAAATGCAAATGCGAACACAAGAGCACACAGAAACAGAAATCGTAATGCGCACTGTCACGGTACCATAATTGTAAACTCAAATGGTAAAGTTAACATGAACAATAACGCCAAAGAAAACAGAATCGGAAACACGAATGGAAGCGCATATGGAAATGCAAACCATAACTTGCATGGTCATGTTACCGCAGTTGTAAATGCAAATGATAACAGTAACAGCAACAGTAATGCCAAAGGAAACACAAATGCAGAACCAAATGCAAGCGCGTACAGAAACGCAAACTGTAATGTGCACGGGCACAGTAATGCAGTTGTAAATGCAAATGGTAAGAGTAACAGCAATGAAGACACAAACCGAAAGAGAAACACAAACACAAATGAAAGGGGTGCCGGAAATACAGATAGAAATGCAAACAGAAACAGAACTGGAAATGCAAATGGTAACAGTAATGCAACCGCAAGCACAAACAAGAACGCAAAGGGTAATGGACATGGAGGCGTACACAGGAATGGTAATGCAAATGGGTACGGAAACGCAAGTGGCAATGCTAACTGTTACAGTAACGGAAGTGCACACCCTGTGTTTGCCCAACAGCTGCAAAGAGAAACATAGTGTGTACAAAGAATGTATGCATAATAATGGGCCTGGGAGAAGGAAATGAGCAGTTGGAATACTAAATTGCTTATATCTCAGGAACCTTGTGACGTAGAAATAAAATTTAAATTTCACATGATTCATGAGTTTCCTGGCTAGGTTTTTGCTGAATTTCATGAAGAAAATTCTGCATCTCACACAGTTTTTGAGATACGAGCCCTGAAATGCGCAGCGTACACCACCATGTTAGTCTATGGGTAAAAAATGTCAACTTTGGAGTACTGTAACTTTTCAGCCGTGCAATATTTTTTCACTAAACCACCAAAAGGCACATCGGTGAGATGTTGGCTGCCTTCCCTCCAAAGTTCAGCTCAAAAGACCAAACCGTTCTTTTGCAGCAGGGTGGCAAAGAACTCCTATCACTTTGGCCATAGTTTGGAAAAGTAGTGTTGTGATTTATGAATACTTCCACAAAAATCTGCGAAACTATCACAGGTGCGACACTACTTTGCGACACTACTTTTTCCAGAAATTTGAAAAACGTATATCTGGGGTGTTTAACCCCAAAATAAAGACATGCCTAGCATCCTCAGGGCTCGACTAGGTAAACACAAAAATAATTGTGTCCCTAGATGGTCCCAATTTTAAATGCCAAGCATTTTTCTGATCACCAACTGAAAACAAAATGGTGGATTTGTGACACTACTAGGGCCATTTGCATTTGTTTTTTGAATAACTTTTGAACCGTTTAATATTTTTTCACGAAATCTTCAAAAGGCACATCAGGGACCCCGGCCGCACGTTCCCTGAAGTTTTAAGACCAGTCACGCAAACCGTGTGACCTGTAGGCATGAGCAAAGAATTCACAAAAAAACGTAATTGTGCATTCGGTTGTCGCTTAATAATTCCACAACTGTAAATCTGACTAGTACAAACGTTGGCAGATCCCAAGATTTACCATGCCCAATTAGGCATACCAAATTTCAGGCAAACCCATTGAACAGTGGCAAAGTTATTAAGGTGCAAAGTTTCACCCTTTAACCTTAAAAGTGCTACTCAACTCTAACTATGGTAGCACTACTGTGCTACCATAAAATATATGTATATAACATAAAATGTATTGGAAAGTCTGATGTTTATGTGTTTTTACCTGAAAAGTGAGTGTACCTTTTTTAATTACATAGCAGTTTGTATATTGACACAATATAGTGCCCTCGCATTGATCCCTGCATTGCCTGTCATTCTCCTATGCAAACTGGAAAAAATAATATTCAGAAGAAAGTTAAAACCTAAAAATGGTGGGTTCAGAGTATAAAAAATTGCACTACATTCAAACCTAGTAACTTAGAGAAATTAGCTAGCGTATTTCCAGTGTTAGTAGTGCAATTGTCGTAAATTCATGGGGGGGAGTGTTAAAGATATACTGCTACACATGCCCACTTAGTGATTGGTTATCTGAGGCCCACTGCGCATAGTCTCATTTTGTATTACCCATCCTGGATGGGCAGTGGGGAAGGGGACTACATGAGGGAGAATATCATGGCAAAAATATACTGTGACATACTCATTCAAAGAAGCAGTCTAAGCAGTGTTGCTGGTGGTGATGACTGAAAAAAGAGCAGACCATCCCCACCCCAAGGGACTAAGACAATAGTCGCTGGTTGCTCCCACCTGCTATTTTTAGTAGTAGCTGCCATTTCCTTTTTTCAGCAACCCAGCTCAGTTTGAAGTAACAACTTAACCCAATCACTGGCTTACTTTATCACAAATTTCAGTCTGCAGTAATATGTACTGTAACTGATGCTAATTCCTTCTGACTCCAGTCCATGAGTACAAGTGGGCATTTGCTGTGAGTGACCTCTTTCTTCGAGTCTTTCCTCGCTAGTTCACTCTCTCCTTCACTCATCCTTACAGTAAACAAACTCTGGTCAGAGCCAATTCATGATACATGCAGAGAGCATGGAGGTCATGGGTGAAAGTTTTCAGTCAAGAAAGCTCATGGTGGAGAAGTGTGCTGTGTCCAGGATGGCCACTGGAGGTCGTGCATGCACACTGAGATGCAATGGCCTTCTTGGACTGCATTTTCCATGAGCTGTTTGTTCATACTTGACAGCAGGCTGGTGGGTGGTACTAAAATGGAAAGAAGCAGTGGACTGTTGACGTAGAATGCCAGGAGGATGAAGTGAGGCAGCTGACGGCCATGCAGCTTGTAGATCCAAAGTGGTACAGACATCCAAGACAAAGCAAAGCAAAGCAGGAAGAACAATCATCACCATGGCCACAACAATGAAAGCAAGTGAGAGATTCTGGAGGAAAGTACAGCAATAGCCAGCAGGAAGTGAATGAATGAGAGCAGCAGGAACAGCAGTGGGAGAAAGACAGAAAAGGAGGAACCCCCAGCCAAGACAAGCAGCATGAGACAACCAACAGCAGGAATGCTCATTATTTAGAGGCTGACCTGTCAGAAGCAAGGGGTGATGGCTGCAGCAATCATGAAGCCTTCAATGAGAAGCATGACCAGCTACTGGAAGAAGCAGTTAGAGGGCAATGGCAACAGCAAAAGATCTGATAGCAGCCATCACAAACAGTCAAAGTTATTGGGGAAGTAAAGGATCAGAGCCATGCAGGATGCAGCCACATCAAATATGGAAGTAGGGCAGGTGGTATGAGAATTCAGCCAAATGGATTGAAGCAGCAGAGCAGAGGGAACAAAACAAATAGCATTTCCCCAGTAGAAACAATGATTACTAAGAGCAGGGTATCCAGGCAGCAGCCAGTGAAGGTCAGCCAGCAGAGCCAAGAGAAAGGTAGTGCACACTCAAAGGACAACAGAATGAACCAGTCATAATGAAGAAACAGGAGGCAGGAGCTACAGTATGAGTTCAAGTTCAAGTTTGGTTTTATTGTTCGGCAATTAAGCCTTTGCAATATTCTAAAAACAGATACATGCATTTCATACAGATACACAATATAAAATCAAAAAATGTTACAGTTGAGCATTCTAGAAATATAAATATTCATTTTCCATCTTGCTCAAATTATTAATTATAAACATTCAAAATCACATAAAAATCAAATTCAAAATATTTTCTGCAACCTGAGTTTATATGTGTAGTCCTTTGTAGATATTTGCCTTATTAAATGCTGAAACAAAAGCAATAAAGTGCAATGTTATGAACCCCTTTGGCTGTCAGCAAACCTCAATGTGCCAAAACCAGGGCTCAATTGCAATACATTCGATTAACTAGGAAACAATAACGTTTCCACTCCAGACCAAGGTTTCGATAGCCATTGAGGGAAAGTTGAAATGCGAAAGAAATCACAAGAACTCCAAAAGTCAAATCTGAGGTCTCTAACACCAGCTCATTTGTAGAAGTAGTTTTTTTTAATGCATGTTGAGTTCCCCATCAAATTTGATACGCAAATAACATTTTCCATACTCCCACACCTATCACCATGGCTCCAAAAGAAAAGTCCTATTTTTGTGTAAAAAAAACATCAGTTAACAGTCCCATAAAACCATAGCACATTTTTAGAATGCCTGAACTGAGTTTAAGTCAACCTCTCCAAGGCCACAGATAAAGCATTTCAGTGGCTCCATACTATGACAAGGAGTCCAGGATATTACTTCTGATTTTCACACAAAGTGGTAAAAATAGCCAAATTGTCATGACTTAGGACAAGTTCACCCAAGACAAGACACAGTATACACATCATATCATTAAAGTCCCAACACTGATAATGCAAACAAAAGTCTTGAAAACTGTAAATTTAGTGTAGTCAGCAAAACTGCCCTAATTTTAAAACTTAAAGTTAAAATGCCTCAAATTGCCATGCTTCATTGATTAGGTTTCTTGTAAAAGTCTTGGACCATAAAAAAGGAAAAATGAAAATGTATCTTTCTATGGCCTCAGCCAATTTACAAGAGCCAGCAGGGTTGTTATGGAGTTCATAGGCCCACATCTGCAGTAAGAGAACACATATATTCATTTGCTACCTCCAGAATTGATTATTATCATATTGCTGTCGTACTTGGCTCCATTCTTTTAAACTGGGAGTCCATGGCATCAGCGAAATCATTAATTAATATTTATTTCAATTTCTACAAATTTCAGCTCCCATTTAATTTATGAGTCCTAAGAAAAAGCTTCTACCAATAGAGCACTCATACCCTCTCTGCGTTTACGTTTCTTCACCTGTGGGTTAGACAGAGTAAAGAAAAGCACTCCACTGAGTGCAGTAAACCAAGACACCATACTTTTTAACAGAGATCTCCCTGTCCTTGACAACAATGGCATACCTTTTAAAAGTGCTAAATAGACTTTACTGGACTCTACAATCCTTTTCACTCCATTCTCTCAATCCTTTTCACTCCATTCTCATCAGGTCCTCTGAAGTTCAGTTTGCAGTCTGCAGGGCATTCATCTCTGTTCCCTCACACTTTTGAAACTATCTCAGTTCCTTACTTAGTTCCTTACACAGTAGTTCAAAACAGGCGTGTACACTCGTTTTAGCACCTGGTTCGTGATCAACCATCAGTGTGTTCTGCCTCCATCAGCCCTTTTGGAGTTGCAAGTCCCGCAATAATTTTCTCCACCTGAGGGTTCGCAGCCATCCCTTACCTGGCTGCCTTTCCACCAGTATAAAGTTGCAGGTTGAAACAGCAGTATCAACACAGTGTGACCTGACTCAGCAACAGCTCTCATTCAACGAGGAGCCAAGGAACTCAGTTCTGCAGACTAAAGGTAAATTAACTTGTGTCATTCATTAATTTCAACTTATATAACAAAGAAAACTCAAAACTAAGGCTTAAAAATGCCACATCAAGTGCAAAGCAGTAGGGAGTGAAGCAGCATCACGGCCATCTTGCTGCTCCACCACTCATATGAGTGGTGATAGAATGTGCAAAACATTTTTAAATTGTACTCAACTTTTGCTCTGTGGACAATGTTTTTGAACTTGCTGAATTTCATACACAATAAGCCCTAACCATATACTATAATGTAGTATTAATTTTCAAGGCAGTAGTTCATATTAAAATGTCTTATAAACTTCATTCTGCATTCCTTTTCAATCCTTGAGATTGATGTCTGCCATTTTTTGTTTCTAAATCAATTTATATGATGTCATATTTAATTTTATGTTCACTGAATTAGAGCTGGAAGTTCTGTGGCCTGAATTTAGCTCTGATGTTTCCAGTGTCCCATAAGGTCAGGCAGTAGTATGATCTGTGTCCTAGAGTAGTTCACCCTAGTGAAAAAAATATGAAGTTAAACTATAGTGGCTCAAATTTTAAAATAGGAGGTTTGCACCATATGGAGTCACTATCAAAAGCATGAATTAGTATAAAAAGATCACTATTCTTAAAATAGTTTAGAGTAAATGTTGCGTGCACAAGCATGTTTAAAAATAGCTCCTAGAGAACAGTGCGTACTAAAGTGCAAACAAAGATGCTCTGATGCAAAGTACAGCCTCCTGCTGCCCACAGGAGTGTATCACACTCGCTAGAAACAATAGTGTTCAAAGAGAAAAGCAGGAACTAGGGCACCCTAAATGTTTTTGCCAAATTACAATAAGTTACACTAGTAGTATAAGTTCATATATCTCGTCAAATGTTAAATTTCAGCCAATCAGCACATGCCACATCATTTGACAGGTGGGCGTGGCCTAAAAAGACCATTTAGAATTGTCCCTTGTTAAACTGGAAGTCCCTCCCTAAATGCACTAGCCCCACCTACTTCCAGCGGAAGTGACGTAAGCTCGAACCAGTGTCCTACCCCTTGCGCAGGAAATGATGCATGTGTGAACCCATGTCCCACCCACTTGTGCAGGAAATGACCCACACTGAAACCCTGGAAGTGACATAACACCACAATTTTGTAAGCGTCCTACTCCCCTCCTTCTCGTATACTCCTCGAACCCCTGCCACCCACCATTTTGTAAGCATCCTACACCCCTCCTTCTCATACACTCCTCAAACCCCTGCCATGCCATCCTGGCTGGAACCCGAGTCCCACCGTGCTAGCTCAATCTCCTGTCCCCCTCCTTCTCGTACACTCCTTGAACCCCTGTCCATCTTCACCACCATGCCCCCTACTCACTCCAAAATATAAGTTAGGGTTTATGTATGTTATGTGACCCCTGTCGGCTTGGGTGTATAACTGCAGGGGCATGTGTGTGTTTTTTTGATTAGGATATTTTCAGAAAGAAGTATCTAGGAGGCAACATGATCGTGCAGAGGTTTCACAGATCTGTTTGGAGACCCCCCCAGAGGGAAATCCATCTGCCTGTGTGAGTATCCCTTTTTCTGTTTTATAACAAGCTATAAAATGTGTAAAACTTGCACCAAAAGGATGCCTTTATGTATATGCATGTAACATTTATAAGCTAAAATGGGGGACCTCTGTGTAAATAAGATGGTTCAACAGTTTTCTCTGGATAGCACTGCAACATGCTGGCTGTGTGGTGGATGTCTTGTGTGTGTGTGTGTGTGTGTGTGTGTGTGTGTGTGTCTGCTCCTCATTAGACACATAGGAAAAGCATTGTCTTTTATGTATGTTTAAAATATAGATGGACTATCTGGAGCCCCATGGTCCTGTTGGCTGTGTAGACTGTGTGTGTATGTGAGTGTGTGTGTGTGTATATACACTTGGAACTCCACTGCCCTTATTATAAACTGTGTCTTAAGACTGAGAAAAAACATCAATTTTCATTCATACACCCCAGAATGAATTTATAACCCATCATGAATTACAGAATAAAATATATCAGAAAAAAAGGAAGACACATACCTATAGTTCTCCCCTCAGCTCTGTGTAGTATCAAGGAGAAGGCTGAATGAAATGTGAGTGATATTTATAATGTTTTTAAAAAGGGGGTGGGGAGCTACAATATATGTGTCTGTGACACATGTTACTATGTATAGTATGATGGGTGTGGTGATGGTTCTACCAAGAGGCAGTCCATCTTACAAAGCATTATATAAACCCTGCAGTTGAAGCCAGAAGGCACAGCTTTTTGAGAGACTCCTCAGATTCTGTTTTATAGACTTGGAGCAGATTATCAAAAACATTAAGAAGAAGAAGATGGCACAGTGTAGCGCTTCTCAATTCAACCTCCCAGTAAAAGGCCAGACTGTCACACTACAGAATGAAAAGTCTGGAGATGAAAAACCAAGCAAGAAGATGGCACAGCACAGAGCTTCTCAATTTGACCTCCCAGCAACAGGCCAGACTGTCACACCACCGAATGAAAAGTCTGGAAATGAAAAACCAAGCAAGAAGATGGCTATCGGGGCCCCACAACCCAAGCCAACATATGTGTACTGCATGAGGTTTGAAAAAGAATGTCCCACACAAGTCTTGTTGAGTGGAAGAGTGTTTGACATAAAAAAGAAACTCACTGAACAGTTTGGTGAATCAGAAAATCCTAAATCTGACTGTCCTTCTGAAGAGGCACCACTGCAAGACCTTGAAGAGTTGCTGGGGTCTGAATCTGATGCAGAAAAAGATGTTACTATGAAACCCAAAACAGAGAGTGACAAGAAAAGGGGAGCCAGAGAAGATGGGCAGCCAGACACTGCCAAAAAAAGCATCAGAGAAAGTTGTGAAAAAGAAATCCAAGGCACAGCCAAGAGGCGCCTCTGCCCAAAAGGTTGGTGATGATGATGATGATAATGCAGTCACAAGCAGTCAAGCCCAGGCTAAGAAAGAGAAAGATAAGAAAAATGAAGAAGAAGAAGAAGAAAAGAGTTGCCTTGATGAGGTAAATGTCTTTTAACATTAAAAAAATGTGTGAATGGTGACATGCGTGCATGGTGTAACTGAAGAGATGAGTTAGCAGTAGAACTAAATTTTACCTATAATGAGTCACAGGACCAATGCTGTTTTCTGTTTTTACTTTAATAGACTCAAGGATTTGCGATGGAACAGCAGTCATATTCAGACAGCATGGATTCACAACTTTCCACAAATCTACTGCTCGATTGTGTTTGCTGTGTGAAAGATACAAATGTGTTTGTTAATGAGGTGTGTGAGGACCAGTATGCTAGAAATACAGAGAATGATAGAATGTTTCAAAATGTCACAGAACAGGCTGTGATCACTACCCAACCCTCTTATTCTACTGAGATTAGACAGGGGCCCTCATGTGAAAAACCAGGCTTTGGTAGTAAACCCCCCAATACTGACCACAATATGTATTGCAAGTAAGTAATGTATCATACCATCCGTGGCGTAATTGCTGCAGTGATAGAGAGGGTGATACATGCTGAATTGGTTGATGCCTGTCCTGGGTGCGAGATAGATGGCCCTAGTCAGAAAAATCATTCTTGTATCACCGATGAATTGACCCTTATAGAATTATACAGAAATGTTTCTGAAGCCGTAAATATAGGGCAACTTATGCCTGTGATTTTAGCAATACCAATGAAACAACAGGGTTTAAATATGACCAACAAAACCCTACAACATATCGGTCATGCTTTACATGATGTGGAAAGAGCTGATGATCCCAAGTGGTGTATTAAAAATATGTACCACCAGACAGACAGAGAGATTAGAAAAGAGGCAACAGGTCTGGTCAGCAAAGCCCCCTTTAAAAAACTTCTAAAAAGTTCAGGGGCCCTGTTTATATTATAAAAACCATTACCCCCCCCAAAAAAAATTGATACATGTAAACATTTCAGTACCAAAAAGTGTCATAATTTATTTTACAGATAATCATGTGGGATGCAAGTACAGAGAGAATCCAAAGACTTATGTATCTGATCCTAAGCCATTACTGCCATCCATCACTATTTGGTTCACCTCAATATGACATTTGCCTTTGTGAGATACATGCAGCCTCTGAACTGATGATGTGAGCCCTTCCAGAAGTATGGGAGGATACAGATAAATATATAAATGAATCGGTGTTGCCACTTGTAGAAAATGTTAAAGTGTTTGTCGATATATTCATGGAAGACAATGAATGTCTTTGCGGACTTTATGTCATGATCATCATAGTCATGTGTGTGCATACTATAAAACAGAAAAAAACTTGTGCTATTGTATGTGTTGTTAACCTGGCTTCTCTGCTTGCTGAAATGATCCACTGGTCAAAAAAGGGCCCTTTAAAAAAATTCTATGAGGAAATTCAGGAACCCTGTTTATGTTGTTAAAAAAAACATTTACCCCCCCCCGAAAAAACTGTTACTTGTTACTGTTTTAATATTGTTCATGTTGTTACCCTGGCCTTTTCCGCTTGCTAAAATGCACCATGCAGTGTGAGGTTACTAAAACGTAGTGCTGTATGTTTTTTCTATGGTATACCACGATGGGAAACCCCTGTCAGTGCGTCAGGCTTATTTACCAACTAGTCAGACACAGAGCAAAACAACCTGGTTTAAATTTACCAACAGGACAAGCACCGTCTGTACTTTTAGAGACATGCCAAGGCCTTTTGATGGTCTCCCAGAGGGACCCCAAAAGAAAACTGTGGATTACTTTAAGGATGAGGGTGCTACTCTTGAGGAAGCAATGTATAAAATTGCTATATAGTTTATTCATAATCCTTATGATGTGGCACACTTTTGTGGTTTTATCTGTACCGCTGTTGAATTTTTAGCATTTAGTCTGCAGAACGGGGGGCCTGAGTCTGTCATCATATATTTTGCTTCTTTTATCACTTTTGCTGTGTTTCATAAATCAGATTTAGCTTATGCTTTTCCTGAATAGTGTATTATAATGTACTTTCAGATGGAACATACTGGCATGCTACCAATATTCCAGGCAGTCTTGATGTCTACAATGTACCGTGTGATAAAGGACATTTTAAAGGAACCTGTATACTTTGGAAAGCAGACTGCATTAAATGTCTGCTCTGAAGATGCTGCTGCCTCACTGGCAGAAAACACACTGACTCTGATTAAAGCGTTGCCTCACTTTATATGGAAACTCTATACTGAAGTAATGGAAAAATTAACCATAGAGCAGTATGTAAGGTGAACGACATTGTAGATGTAACAGATTTTCTTAAAAATCAGACTAATTATTTTGAGTGGTGTATGGCATATGTGTGTATGTATTGTGCCTGTCTCATCACTAAGGGGGACGTGGACGATGCCCATGCTTGTGTAAAACATGCAGCTCAAAAGTTACTGTCTCTGGGTAGAGCAAAACATGTAAAACGGGAAGAGTAGAAAACAAGATATTATGTAATCATTGCATGCTTGCCATGTGTTATGCCTTTTGTAGGTAGCAGCTATATGCATAAGTTTATGTATTATAAAGTATATAAAGTAAATCTTCAAATACTGTTATGACATATGTATTTATAAATAAAACATAATCATGCATTGCACTTTGTGGTTGTCATAGTGTTTTTAAAAGAATAGAAAGAGCACATGCTTTATTTTACTGATGACAAGAGTTTTGCTAGCTAACAGATGTATCAGGGGTTGATGAAAGAAGATGAATGATCACCTGCTCCAGAATATATATTTTAATGCAAAAAAAGTGGGTAGTTTCACAGGGGTGACTCAGCTGTATAAGGCTGCAAAAAAACTTGATAAAGATGTCACCAGAAAAGGTGTTGCAGAATGGCTTGTGAAGCAGGACCTCTATTCATTACACAAAGCAGTCAGAGTCTGATTTAAGAGAAATCCTGTCATTGTTTCTGACATAGACAGACAATGGCAAGCTGATTTAGTGGATATGCGTCAATATGCAAAGTACAATAATGGGTTTAAGTACATATTGACGTGCATCGATGTGTTGTCCAAGTATACCTGGGTAGTGACTTTAAAAGATAAACCAGGCAAGGCAGTGATGCAAGCCTTTAAAACTATTTTTAAAAGTGGACGCACACCTCAGAAGTTGCAGACTGATCAGGGTATAGAGTTTCTAAATGCCTCCTTAAAGAACCTATTAAAACAAAAAAAATACACCATTTTGTGATGAATAATAAAGTTAAGGCCAGCATTGTAGAAAGATTTAATAGGACACTGAAGTCACGCATGTGGCATTACTTTACAGCCCAGAATACTTGGAAATATACAGATGTGTTGTCAGACCTGGTGCACAGCTATAACCATACTTATCACAGAAGCATTAAACACAGGCCTGTGGATGTTAACCCTTCCAATGCCCTGGGTGTATGGAAGATCCTCTACAGTAATACTGTTCTTGGCAAAAAACAAAAGGGTACCCTTCAGAAAGATGATCACGTGAGACTATCTAAGCTAAAAGGGGTGTTTGAAAAGGGATATGAACAGACTTACACAGATGAGATATTTATTGTGACGGAGGTCTTAAAGACACAGAGGCCCACCTATAAGCTAAAAGACTATCAGGGAGAAGACATCAAAGGTACTTTTTATGCTGAGGAGTTGCAAAAAATTGAACCGGATGAGAACCGTGTGTATAGAGTGCAGAAAATCCTGACAGAGAAAAAGCGTGGCAGAAAAACTTGGTATCTGGTAAAGTGGAGAGGGTGGCCCGATAAATTTAATAGCTGGGTTGAGGCAACACAGGTTCAGGACATTGGAAGTAGATAAGGCTTAAAATGTTCAAAAACGGTTTTTATGTCACCTTGCTCAGCAACGCCTCGCACAGCATTTTCGCCAACAATACTATATCCACTTACAATAAAGTTACCACAAACGCTTGAACTACCTGGTGAATGGGAAGTGGGCTGAGAAGAAATTCAGTACCCTCATACCTGGGACAACGTGCCTGCACAGAAGAACAGGTTCAGTATGCTCTATCAGCCTCTAAGCATAGCCCACAGTAAAACACCACCAACTGGACACTTTACTGAGTCAGCAGCATTTAAAATTCCATCGGGCTATTATTCTAACATGGCTGGTGTTATTACTCAAATTAATAAAAGCATATTTGAAGTAAATGAACTGCCAGTGGTTTTGGAACAACAAGCTGTCAGGAGAGAAATAAGCATTGACAGTGACATCAAATGCATTTTGTTTATGCACGGGCAGTTACAGTACCTTTCGGGTTTTAGCAGATGCGAGGTAGGTATAGGAAAGACTCTAACAAAGAACCCTACATATATTAATGGGGGCTTTTAAACATTATGTATCTACACTGACATTATCACGCATGAAATAGTGGGTGACAGTCTAGTGCCTTTGCTGAGATGCGTACCCGTCAGAGGCCAAGACAATGAGATAGTGACCGTGACCTACGATAAACCCCATTATTAAACAGTCAGTAAACATCAGATCGATACAGTCACTATTGAAATAAAGAATGATCAAATGAACCTGTACCATTTCAATCTGGAAAGGTGATCATGAAGTTGCATTTTCACCCCCAGAGAGTGCTTTAAAAATTTAAACAAGGATGGTGATTGTTTGACATTATGGGGGCCCTGCCTTGTACAGAAACTATTACAAGGCACATGCAGGATATGGTCTGCCTGGCTTTCATGGACTTCCTACTATGTACGGTTCTGGTATAGGTGGGATATTTTGGAGTGTGTTCAGAAAAGCAGTTCCATTTTTAAGAAGGGGGTTTGAAATTGCAAAACCACATCTACAGACAGCTGCTAAAAATGTTGCAAAGGATGTTGTGGGGCATGTGACTAGTGCTGTCACTCAAAAGATGTCAGGGGGTGATAAGACTACTCAGAGTGGCTCAGAGCTGATTGTATTCAAGAAAGGAAAAAAGAGAAAGCGCAGAGTACACCCTTCGCTTCTCATCAGACCTCCCGGTTACTTTAAAAGAGGTGTTTCAAAACGCAAAACTTCACATAAAAGAAAGTGTTCAAAGGCCAAAGGATCTTTAAGGGGTTGTAAAAAAAGCAGAAATCTTTTCTAAAAAAGAAATGGCTTTCATGCACTGTGGTTCTAAAGAATGCACAAAATCAGAACTTGACTTGTTTGCCATTTCTCCCACACAGACAAGCATTATAAAAAGCATTTATGTAGAGATACCCCCTCTGGCTGCCCTTTCAGAAAACTCACTGATTTAATTTTATATAGCAGGGAATAGTGAAGACTATTTGGATCTAAACAAAATGCTTCTTTACCTGGTTTGCAAAATCACTGAAGCGGATGGTAGTGATATACTTGCAGCAGCCAAAGTGGGCCTTATAAACTACCCAGTGGCCACCATTTTCAGTCAGCTGGATGTGACTGTCAGTGATCAGCTCATCAGTTAGAGCAATAACTGTTACCCCTACAGGGCTGTCATAGAATCTGTGCTGAACTTCAGTGAAGAGACCCTTTCTACCCAATTTACTGCAGGGTTATTTTACAAAGACACCCCGGGGAAACATGAAATCACAGACAGAGATGGTGACAATGTACATTTTAATAAAAGAAGCTCCTTCATGCATCTCAGTAGAGGGGTAGAGCTTCTGGGATACTTGCACACAGACTTGTTTTTTCAAGAGAAACTGATGCTGAATGGTGTGGATATTAAAATGAAACTGACACATAACAGGGACAGCTTTTGCCTGATGAGTGGAGATGCTGAGCCTTATAAGCTAAAAGTCATGGCTACCTCTCTGTTTGTCAAAAGAGTTAAAGTGACCCCCGGTATTCATCTGGGACACTCAGAAACCCTGCTGACCTCCAACGCTAAATACCCTATAGACAGAGTGGGAATGAAATTGTTCAGCCTCCCTGCAGACAGCAGGGTCTGCAACCAAGATAATTTGTTTTTGGGACAGTTACCAAAAATGATGGTCTTGGAATTTGTTGACAATGATGCTTTTAGCAGTTCCTACACTAAAAACACCTTTAACTTTAAATATTATAACATTAATTTTGTGGCTCTGTATCTGGAAGGTGAACACATTCCCGCTAAGCCTCTGCAGCCTGATTTTAGAAATGGGAATGCTGTGAGAGAATATTTTAATCTAGTACTAGCGGTGGGGAAATCTATGAAAGATCGACCACTAGTTGTTA
Organism: Neoceratodus forsteri; assembly: GCA_016271365.2. Taxonomy (NCBI): domain Eukaryota; kingdom Metazoa; phylum Chordata; order Ceratodontiformes; family Ceratodontidae; genus Neoceratodus; species Neoceratodus forsteri. Next base: position 521,788,086 of record CM028137.1, read on the forward strand.
ACTGTCAGGAATTTACCCAAGGGTACACCGTTTGCCTTTGATCTCACTCCAGACCAAGAATGGGCAGATCATTACTCTTTAATTAAAACTGGGAACCTCAGAGCTGAGATCAGATTTGCAGAAGCCGTTCCATAATTAATCTCATTGTTTATGCTGTGTTTAATAATGTCATTGAAATAAACAAGAGAAGAAATTTAATTTTTGATTATATGTGATAAAACAAAAAAATGAACACAAAGCAGCTGGAAAAATTGTAACCAATGACTCCCACATCCTTGACTGCTTTCTGGGCGTGTTTCCCTGTGATCTGCTACCCAAGGAGAGACTGAGAAACCTTCCTGCAGCACTAGTCATCAATACTGACCCCCATAACCTCCCTGGACAGCACTGGTTAGCTGTGTACATTTCAAAAAATGGGACTGGGGAGTTCTTTGACAGCTACGGTTTTCATCCTGACAATTATGCACAAACGATTGAGTTTTTTGTAAACAGAAATGCAAAAAACATTTTGTACCAAAACACACAGTTGCAAGATACCTTTTCTACCACCTGTGGATTTCACTGCATCTTTTTCTTACACCACAGATGCAAAGGACTTTTTTATGATCAGATTTTAAAAACGTACTCTAATGATTTGCTGAAAAATGATGCCATGGTAACTAGTTTTATATGTCGCCTTTTCAGACACCTAAACATGTCAGGGCACGTATCAGTGAGGTGGCAACATGTTCAGACTTGTTTGTCTTGTAATGAATTTAAAATATGCAACCGCTTGTAATTTTATTCAAAACCAGTCACTTATAAAATCATATATAAACACTCAGAATTGTGTGTCTCTGTCAATTTTTCTGGGGTTCTGAGTTTAAACTTGGGGGGGGCACCTGTGTTTAAAATTTTCAGATATGCAATATCTTCAACAATGACAAAAATATATAAAATATAAAGGTATTTATTGTAAAAAACATACCAATAAAATACAACATACATCAGTGGTAACATCATGGATAAGATACAATAAACAGAAGCATCGCCTGTAAAAAAATGCATACTATATATACCATAGCACTGAGGTAGAATTATGATAAGCACCTCTTTCTAAAAACATGTTAACATATTTAGCTATGAGGTAGGCTAACATGCATCAATATAAACACTTTTTTTGTAAAAACAGGATTACATAGTCAATACGAGGTAGGCTAACGTGCATCAATATAAACACTTTTTTTGCAAAAACAGGATTACATAGTCAATATGAGATAAATGGTTAACATAGGTTGTACACAGCAATCACTGAGGTATATAACAATCATACATAGAGATTGCATTTAAATTTTACACAGTAAGCCACGTAGGTTTTTTAAAAGACTTTCATCTTTTGGGTGTCTCTGATCATTGGTTGACTGGAGATGGCTGTGGTTGTCTTGCACCAGCCGATTTTAACCTTTCCACATAGCTCCTGTTTACTGAATGAGCAAACACTGAGGTGGGTATGTTAGATTCAGCCATTGCTTTGACAAAAACATCCCAGCCCTTTGGCTTTCTGTGGTCAGGGATTGCGTGAGTGGCTGTAGTCACTCTTACCAAATCGACCATGTGAGACCCAGAAACAACAGTACCTTAATACATTAATTCCTCCTTATCACTCCAAAACACAATATCCTTGTTCTTTGCCATATGTTTTAACAAAAGTTCAGTGTTGGTTTTAGACTGATGAGAAACACTAAGTAAAATGTCTTTTTCCATAGTACTAGGTACAGAGGCTGTCTCTGCCGTGTCCGCAGAGGGGTCAGAAATTGATTCATTTTCAGGCATCAGTAATGGTAAACTGGTTTTAGCTTGTTCTCCTTGTCTTACCAAAGTCAGATAGCACTGTAACACAGCAGAGTACATTTTGGCTTTGTCATAGCCTGATAAATCAGTCCGGGATAGTATAGGTCTCATGTCAGTGTCCAAACTGTTAGTTGCAACTTTTCTCATATCCTGATCAGGGTAATTAGTTTTAATGTGATCCATCTGTTGCTGAGGCACCAAATACATTTTCTGAGTAAAATCCATTATCTGTTAGCCAGCAGGCCGGTGATCAAAGGGATGGCAATTCCTAATAGTGTCCCTATAAAGCCAACTGTTTGGTTAACTATTTTCTTTTCCTTTTAAGGTCATTTGTTTATCGCTTAAAGTTTTAATGACTCTCTGTTTTTTTTTCAGCAAACCTAACTGTTTTGCTGACAGTGGAATATTTCCTTTGAGAGTGTTTAAGGCTATCTCAGCTATGGCTGATATCAGATCATCAGAGGCTGAACATAAAATAGCTTTTCTTAAGCTCAGAGGCCCTTTTACTAGTAACTTTAAAACAGACAGATTTCTCTACAGTCTTTTAGACATAATGACAATACAGTATCAAATATTTTTAGAAGCAGAATGTGATTTTTTCATGACATATTCCACAGGCCAGTCAGGGGGAAACAACCCACTATACAGTCTATATTCATCTGGTGTACTGGATCTTAAATCAACCAGTAACTAGCCATGAGGCTTTCTTTTGGCATCTTCAAAAGCTTCTAAGAAATATTTTGTCTGACCAGGATACATCTGCCTAGCCAGAGTTACAATCTGCATCTTGTCTCTGGGGTTTTTAAATAAAATCATGTATTTGGCATTTAGTGTGATGGTCCTGCTTTTTTTACCTTGACAGAACACATTCTGGACAATTAAAAATATTGTCAACTGTTTATGATGGCTGTACTTGGTAAACCCATACTTGACTTCACCATTTTGACAGGCAGAGTCCATTAAATCATCTATAACAACAAAATTTACCTTCTCGGGGGTAAGAGATCATTGTCAGCTAGTGACATCAGTAGCCCCTCCACAAATTTAATCTGCGGGAACTTTAACAACAATTTATTATACAAAGGTTGCCGACAGCTGTAGAACCAGACAATATTTTCAGGCTTGTGTGATAAAGTGGCATCAGCATTTTCTAACAACTGTTTTTAAAGAAGCTCTTCCCACTATTAGAGGGGCCAGCCAACAGACAAGTAAAGGGATGCTGCAATTTGATATCCATTTTTCACAAACAGTATCAGTAAGGAAGTGTTTTAAAATTGGCTTGTAAAACTCGCTTGTCATAAACTACTCTCTGGGTCTTGGACAGTGTTTTTGTTTCAAGGAACCACTGCTTTTTATTCCTAACAATGCTGGGTTGACTCACAGTAACTTCTTCAGAGATCTGTGACCCCGTATAATCAAAGACCAGGTCCTTCAGACTTTCAAAATTAATGTATTTACTGCTGGCTACATTAAGGGTAAACCCTTTCACTTTAAGAGCAACTTCTCCACTGGACAACCTGTAGCCATAAGTTTTTGGGACCTGCAGAAAAAACTCTGTAATGTGTTCATCTGCAGGAACTTCACTGGTCAGCTCCCCTAAATAATCGCCCAGAGGTGGGGCCCAGTCACCCGGTCTGGACACAAAAATGACAGAGTCAGTGTCATGGTAAAGACACCTGTCCTGTAACCTATCTAGCAGGTTGTAGAGTTCCACTCTGGCATATGCTGTTGTAAAACTAGCTATAAATATGTTGATATTATTAGAATTTGGGTAATGATCGCTGGTGTATTTTCTAGCTTAATCAAGCTGTTTCATCATTGATGAAAAAGCATGAGGCTATATCGTAGTAAGGAGCAAACATGTACTGAAAGAGCTTGCCAGGGTCTGTTACTATGCTCGTGGTTGGTAAATTAGGTCTCTGCCCAAATTTGCCCCAAAGAGAATTTACAAACAGTTTAGATATCTGTCTCCTTGCGAGGTTAATAGCTATGGCCACAGGGTTCAAATGTACATTTTCCCTTTCAGAGTACTGTTGTATGTATCTGACTTTACCTGCTTCATTTTTTACCCATGTAGGGAAACCAGACACCTCTTGCTTGCCTTTTAGGTGCAGCTTGATGTAGTCTGCAAAAAAGCTCTGTGCATGACTCTTTAAAATGCCAAACTTCATAAAATGTTAATGATTTTGTAGCCTTTTTCCAATGGCAGGTTTAGTTCTACAGTACAGTAGGTACCTGTAAGTGACCTTTGCTCATTATCGTATGCGCATGATGTTGTTTGAAGTCTGTTTTCAGTGCATGCACGACATAATGTGAACACAAGTTTTTTTCCAATCCTGGATGGCAGTACTGGAAAAAAAAGACCTCTGGAGGTAAGACTTTTACTTTTGATAAACCAAAGTACTGAGTGAGGTCATCAAAATTGTCATAAATGATGTCAGGATGACTGACTCGATACTGTTTTGTTTTATTAACAGAAGGGTAGAGGCTGGTAAAATCATAATAGTGTCTTTTCTCATCAGGCTGCATGTTGTAGTACAGGCAAATGGCATTTGTTCTTCCCCCAAACAGTGACTGCCTAGGTTTGAGTGGCTGTGGTAGCTTCCTGTCCCTCAAAACATTATTCAAACCCTGATCTGTAGCCAGCATTGATTTCCATTTGTGTTCCCACAATACTCTAACGGCAAAACCCGTGCTTTTTAGAAAATGAAATTTGTGCATGGTCCTATTGAATAACTGTCCAAAACTAGTCCCAGTCATGTGGTTTCTATCTTTCTCACAGTGACAGATGTTGCAGCCTTGAAAAAAAACAACCATTAAATTCAAATGCTATGGGTATTCCATTTATGACAGAATAGCCATCCAAAAAGTACGGACACACCTTAAATTCACCACCCCTTGGCACATGCTGACTAGAAATGTTTTCTTTCTCAAATATGTACATAAGCCACTGACTAGCAGATGTGGAGTATCTCTTTAATAGTCTGTGGTAGTCATCTGGGGGGAGAACAGCGACAGTGCATTCTTTCAAAAATAAAACTCTGTACAAGGCCATGCAGACTGAGGCTATCGTGTCGTACTGGAAGGGGTCTAAGGATACTATTTCATACTCTACTGCATCACCATCTGACTGTTTTAAAACACTTTTGGCTGTCATGTTTATCACTTCTTTCCTAAATCTGTCACAGGCTTTTCGAAGAATTTCAACATCTGACTGACAACAATAGCGAAGCTCTTTTTTCAGATCAAATTCTGTATGTCGGTTAGCTAGGTACCATTGCAAAAACTCTTGCTTTTCTGCAGGCAGCATATATTCAGAACCATAAAACTGAACATCGGGCAGGGGGCCTACATAATTTTCATTAGCCTTGGTGTTAAAAAAATGGGAAAAGTAACCTTTAGCAATATCATTCTAAAATCCAAGGGCTGCAGAGATTTTTTGCTAGTTTAAAAAGAAGAAAACAATGGCTGTCAATAAATCTGATGTGTAGGGATGTCACTGTGACACAGGGTGATTTTCCTCCTTGTGTGAGCAATTTAATATCAGTTATTTTCTTGACTGGCTGGCTAACGATAAAATAACTGCCATAGCCTTTGGCATTGTGTGCTATAAATGTGTAGTGTCTAAATGGTGTATGAATAAAATGTCCTACAAAATATTTTATACACTCTTCCCCTTCAAATTCCCAGGACCTCTCCCTGTCTAATTGCTTACCATACACCAAATTTGGTATGTGCCTCCTGATTTCCTGTATGGCCTCAAAATCAAATACTATATATTGCTCAGAGATTTTTACATCTGTGAGTGGTGACATGTAACACAGACGCTTGTCTGTGGTCATGAAAGAACCACATCTGTTACACTGAATCAATTTACATGTATGAGATCCCTTGTAAAAGAAAAAACATTTTTCACACAGTTTCATGGATTTACAAGACCCTGTACTCCCATCAGCTCTAGCTAAATGCCTTTCTAGGCATGCTAAAGACCTACAAATCTTTTCACAGTAGGGGCAGGATGCAGTGTCAGTTACCTGTTCAAGACAATTGGGGTCAAAGCAAACTTTGCACTGTTGTGCACAGATATGATTTTCCTTATGGCAATAGGCTATGTCACAATATTCGCATAGGTACCTAGCCCTGATGAATTTTTTTTACATTTGTTATACCATAATAATGGTTGTCATGCAGTAATACAAACAGTGTTTTAGGAAGTCTTTCTGGCCCTGTTAAAAATGTTTGCCAGTTTCCTTCATTATGATATAAAATCTTAATTTTGACTCCTAAAAAATTTTCAAACTGGGTCACATCACTGGAAGTGACAGGGGTTTGGTCTGACAAACCTAGCTCAGCATGCAATATTTTAGCCTTATTCAACAACTGACTGTCACTCATATGTGGATTTAGGAGTGCGAGAATGGAGCCACCGAAACACAAACTATTATCTCTGTTATTTAAATCAATCAAGTATCATCTCTTTTTTTGTAAAATCCTGCTATACAAGATGGAACTCAGTGTCCATCTCCCCCCACCCCTGAATCCTGGTGATTCCTGATAGTAGTTACCACGAGATGTATAGTGTCGTCAGTAATAATTTCTGTATTGCTCTGTAGCATATCAGCTAGCTGATCTAAGAAGGTGGCAGCATTTAACTCATTAGGGTGTGTTTTCCTTGAGAACAAGGGTTGATTTAAAGAAGCAGCATTTATTCTTAACTGTATAAAGTCTCCATGGCATGTTTGTCTCGTCACCCTTTCCAGCAATTCTTGTATAGCCTGGTGCGTTGCAGCAATGGCCTCTGTAAAAGATTTTATTTTATCTAGATTTATAAACTTATATCGTTGATAGAATTCCAGAGCATTAATTTTTTTTAGAACACATTCATATTGCTGCACAGATTCTAAAAATACTGTAGGGGGTGACCTGTTTGCCAGCTCATCATCATCTTGCATATGTTCAGCAGATTGCTGAACATTAGCAACATGCTGTAATAACCTACGTTGTAATATTTTCCTGGTGCACTTTACTTTTCTGTTCAAATTTTCTTTGATTGTTTTATTTTTTACCCAGAATTTTCTTTTTTGACCCCATTTGTTTGTTTTTTTTTTTTATTTTGTTAGTGCTGCCACCCTTTTTACTCAGCTTGTGAGAGCTTCTGTGCTTTTACTTCGTAATTTTATTTTTGCTTCTGGACGCTGTTTCCTCCATTCTCCTGTACTTTTCAAACATGTGGGCCACATTTGCCATCTGTTTCAGCTCTGAGTATGAGAACTTGGTTGCACATAATAAAGAAAATACACTGCTCAGTAAAGCACCTTTACAAAACTCAGATTTAAACATCTGATGATCACAATCCTCACTAGATAATCTGCTCTCAATTACCATGCCATTGAACAAACAAACAAATGCAGTAAGAATACAGGCTTTTCCAGTACTGACCATGTCAATGTCCCTTTCTTGAAACCTTGGGTGCAATAACTCTTTGTCAGAAATCCTTGTGCTGCTGCTACTGCTCATAGATGTGTGCATGTCATCATTCAAATTTACAGATCTGTTTTGCTCATGACTCACACCAGCAGAAACTTTTGAGTGCCTTTGAAAAACATTGCATTCAAGTAATTGTCTCTTTCTCCCTCTCTCTCCTATAGGATTTTGTTGTGCTGTTGGTAAAAACAGAAAATACACCCCTGTCACTACTTTTGTATTTTCAACTTTATACTGTAAGACAAAATTTCAGCTCTAAAAACTTGCAGCATTTTTAACCACCCACCAATCTCCCCATTTTCAGCATTATACTGTAAAACAAATTTTAACTCTAAAAACTTGCAGCATTTTTTAAACCTCCTCCTTCTCAATCTCCCATTTTCAGCATTATACTGTAAAACACATTTCAAATCTAAAAGTTGCTGCCTTTTTCCTAGTTAAAAATAAAAATACACACCTTCTGTAGTGGTAAACTGTGTATTATTCAGCTCTTCAAACGATTGGAAAAGGGCTTCATTTCCATACCATGACTCCCTTATTGCTTGTTAAATGTTTTTCAAAAATTCTTTTAGCTCAAGAAGTAGTTTTGGCAGTCTAGCTCTGTCCTTTGTCTTTAGTCCCCAGTATCTTGAAATGCTTGTATAAAATGTGTAAAACCCACCCAAGTACGTGGCTACTACTGAAAACATTTTAAACAACTGGCACTGTCAGTCCAATGGCCCGCCCATCCCCATAGAACAAATATATAAAAGCCCTCACAAAACTGCTTACAAGTTTTTCTTCAACTCAGAGTAATTGCTGGGTGTAGCACTGACTTTTTATTTTGCTGAAACTTTGGTCATGATCTAATTAAAAGGTATGCAGAATGTGCCTTTTTTCTAAGTCAATAGCTATAAGCAGCAGCTAATCTTGGTTTTTAGTATTCTTATTTAAAGCTTTGCTTTTTCTGAAGAGTATATAATGAAAAACATATGTCTTCTCTCTCTTTTAAAGGGAGGAACAATAACCGCGTTTAACCACTACTATGTAAATGAAGCACAGATGTTGTATTAGTCTTAAAATACATGAAGACATCCAGCTCACTGACATCAGCTCCAGAGAGTCTATCTGTATTTTAAACATACATAAAATACTTCCTTTTTTCTGATATATTTTATTCTGCAATTCATGATGGGTTATAAATTCATTATGGGGTGTGTGAATGAAAATTGATGTTTTTTCTCAATCTTAAGACACAGTTTATGATAAGGGCAGTGGAGGTCCAAGTGTACACACACACACACACACACACACACACACACATACACACACAGTCTACACAGCCAACAGATCCATGGGGCTCCAGAGAGTTCATCTATATTTTAAACATACATAAAAGACATTGCTTTTCCTACGTGTCTAATGAGGAACAGACACACACACACACAAGACATCCACCACACAACCAGCATGTTGCAATGCTATCCAGAAAAAAATGTTGGACCATCTTATTTACACAGAGGTCACACACACACACACACACACACACACACACACACACACACACAAGATATCCACCACACAGCCAGCATGTTGCAATGCTATCCAGAGAAAACTGTTGAACCATCTTATTTACACAGAGGTCCCCCTGTTTTAGCTTATAACTATTACATGCATATACATAAAGACACCCTTTTGGTGCAAGTTTTACACATTTCATAACTTGCTATAAAACAGAAAAAGGGGTACTTACACAGGCAGCTGGATTTCCCTCTGGGGAGGTCTCCAAACAGATCTGTGAAACCTATGCACGATCAGGTTGCCTCCTAGATTCTTCTTTCTGAAAATATTCTAATCAAAAAAACACACACATGCCCCTGCAGTTATACACCCAAGCCAACAGGGGTCAGATAACAGTACATAAACCTAACTTATTTTTTGGGGTGAGTGGGGGCACGGTGGTGAAGAGGGACAGGGGTTCGAGGAGTGTACGAGAAGGAGGGGGACAGGAGTTTGAGCTAGCATGGTGGGACTTGGGTTCCAGTCAGTATGGCATGACAGGGGTTCGAGGAGTGTATAAGAAGGAGGAGCGTAGGATGCTTACAAAATGGTGGGTGGCAGGGGTTCGAGGAGTGTACAAGAAGGAGGGGTGTAGAACGCTTACAAAATGGTGGTGTTATGTCACTTCCATGGTTTCAGTGTGGGTCATTTCCTGCACAAGTGGGTGGAACATGGGTTCACAAGTGCGTCATTTCCTGTGCAAGGGGCAGGACATGGGTTCGAGCTTACGTCACTTCCACCAGAAGTGGGTGGGGCTAGCACATTTTAGTGAGGGACTTCTGGTTTAATAAGGGACGATTCTGATTGTTCCATTTTAGGCCACGCCCACCCGTCAAATGACATGGCATGCGCTGATTGACTGAAATTTAACATTTGATGAGATATATGAACCTACACTACTTACACTGTTTAAAAGGAGATGTTAAATGAGCCTAGGTTGCAGAGAAGACCCTAAAGGGTAATTTGCATCTCATTAAAGGCACATTTAAATATGAGGAGCAGTCCTTTGCCCCCTTGGATTGAGTGCAGGCTGAACATCCTGATGCAACCCACTTACCTATAGTTTTGGTGTTCTGTATTGCTTTGTCAATTCTGAGATCATAGTGACCGAGTAGCAGTTTCCAGTGAGGTCCTTCTACAACCTGGTTCCACCACTGTGTGATACACTGTGAAGTGACATGACCTGCTCAAGATCACACAGTGAGTATCTGGCTCTGTGAACCCATGCCAAATATTTCCTCTAGTAGTCTAGTGCCCCCATCTTAAGCCAGTGCCCATCTGCCACAAAATCCCTCTCCTTTATAGTCTCAAAGTGCCCCCTCACCCCCTGATGCCCATCCAATGCAGTGTAAAATTAATAACTATCTTCCTGAACATGTAGTGGACCCCCCTTCCTTACCTGATTGTCTGAGGCTGTAAAAAATAATGATTATTTTCTTGGTAGTGTGGCAGCTCAACTCCCTCCTGATGGCATCCCCACATGCCAAAGTTCCACTCCCCACTGCAGCCCCAAGATGGTGGCTGGTACTTATCTTCCTCTAACCTCCACAGATGACCACCATTTGCCACGCACAAGGCAGGAAAAAAATTGGAGCTTTTGTAGGACTTTTTTTTTCCCCCAGTACTTCGGTGCAGCAGACGGCGACTAGTTGTGGAGCTTAGAGGAGGGCAAGTGCCAGTCACCATGATGGGGGTGGGCTAGTATACTACCAAGGCTGCAGTCATTAGTTTACACATCATCAGACAGACATCAGGTGGGGGCAGGGAGCACTAGACTGCCAGGGAGACAGAGATTAGTCAGCAAACAAGTACTAGGTTGTGGAGAGGGGCACAATCTACCTCGTTGTTTTAATAACATGCTGTTATTAGAACATAATTAAATTATTGTTCCTGGAAGCTTTATCTAGCATGGCACTTTCAATCTTTTAGCACTACCACAAAACCTTATAGATGGCAGTACACCCTGTATGCATGGTGGAACCCCTCATTTACATGGGCACATTGGAGAAACCCTTCATTGTCTGGGAGCCCTCCACTTTCCTTTTCCCTGAAACAACCACACAACACAGGTCTTGGAGGAAATGGCCACAGCCATGCATTTATTGAATTAAATCACCACCTATTTAGGAGCAGCGTGTGCTCCGGGAGGATAAACATCCTACATGCATGCCTTCTGCACTATTGCCCCCAACTCTTGGGCTACCCTGGTGTGGACCTGATGACTGATGTATCTCCTGAGTCAAATCCCCTCCAACTGGAGCAGGTGAGGCCATAGAGCCCAGCACCCTTGCGGCCACCAACGTCTCACACCCCTGTGGCTGAGAAATAATCCTAATGAGGTTGGACCATGACCCCTCCCATTCAGGTCTGGGTCTTGCAGTCCCCATCCTCATGCCAACCAGAAGTGATGAGCCCTTCAGAAGAATTCAACTCATCTCCTCCTTCTTCCTCTTGTACCCTCAGTCTGTGATCCTCCCAAGCCGCCACAGGACAGATGCAGTCCGACCCTCCAAGCTGCTGCTCCAATAACCTCCAAGACCCACCTTCCCAGCCAAATCCTAACTATCTATCTATTGCACACTTAAGTCATCCTCTCCACTCTCAAGTGCTGTGGGAAGACCTCCCAGCCTTAGGGTTCTCAACATACCAATCCTCTTCTACCTGCAGGTTGCAGTGTCAATATCCCAACCTGGCTAGCATACTCTTGCCATGGTGTGACCCATTCGAACCTTTCGAAGAAGGAACCAAGTGCCTGAGCACTTTCCTGTGCTAGACTCACCATCAGCCAGTTGTGCCCTTCTGGCAGTATCCAGAGGGCCATTCCTTAGTCCAGTTGGCTGGCCAATCAACTGCAGAGTGGAGACACCCATATCTTATTCTCTGCTCTTGGCACCTTCCATGGAAGCTGTAAGAGACAACAGAAAGTTAGTGCAAATGTCACTGATATTGTGAAAGGCTGCCTACCTCCCCTATTGTGCCATGTTCCTGTTTTCTATGGTACCAGCTGCCTGTTGAGGTGCCACTCAACCTACCCCAACCTATACTTACTTCCTTTCTGGTATCCCTGGAGCTGCAAGAAGCTATTCCAATACCTTCCAGTGTGCCAGCTGGCACAACCTGTGCCACTCCATGACCCCTGAGGTCATGCCCCAACACCCAGCCCATGCTTCTCGGATCATGGGGTACCACCATCACCACTGTGGCTGTCCCAACTGGAGACACTTATGGTACCTGTTGAATCCACCCAATACCACCTAGGAGTTAGCCTAATGATATGTTGCTACTGTCTTTGTTCTGGACTTCTGCCATCTCTGGGAATTTATGTAATTTACTCTGACTGTGGCATGCCCACCATGTTCTGTACAGCACCCAGAGCATACCAGGTCAGGCACCTAAGGATGCCTTGAGTGGTTGCTGGAACTCCTCCTTCCGAACCCTGACTAGAATATTTGACAGCTTGATTCCCACTGCAAATTTGCCTACCATTCACCTTATCTATTAACCTATGCCCCTCAGGATTGCTTCAGTGATGCCACCAGTGATGGGCCAACCCATGCTTCCCTGTCATGCCTCCCCTACAGGATCAGGTAGCTTGTGGGCTGATGAATCTATGGTGGAGGTTTGCTGACTTCTGTAGCAAAAATGCTGTTCTTACTCCTCACTACCCCCTCCTATGTGTGTATTCACTTATTTGTTTGCAAGGTGAGGGGATGCTGACTGGATTCAGACCCACAACCCTGTATGTATGTGACTGTAGATCTGTCCACCTCGTCACAAGGCCAATGCTATTAATATTATTTTCCAGTCATTAATTAACTTCTGTATCTAAAAGAAGTGCCCCTGACCTGCCAAACCAAGGGGGAGGAAGCCCATCCCAACTTGTACCTCACAGTCACTTAGCATGCAGAAGAGGGGGCCCTGAGCCAGCTATCTCCCCTTGTACTCCAGGGTCCAGCTAACTGTTATGACTGGGAAGGAGTAGCTACTGCTAAAGCCACCTGATTGTATCTAATCCACCTGGTAGCTATTACCTTGCTCTGACCAGTCCAGGACCCCCCTAGAGATAACTAGGGTTACTACCTGTCCCGCTTTGCATGACAGCCCTGATTTTGGGCAGCCGTGCCCTGCCAAACATGAAACATAGTATCTATCCCAACATTAAAGCAGTAACATATCTCCTGACTTCCTCTGGATGTTGCACTACTAAAAACCATATCTACAATGATAAGCATGCCATTGACAACTAGTGTGCAGATCCTTGGCCAGCATCATTGGTGCTGCTGCCCCTGCATGCCTAAGGAACAAGCATTGGGCACATCAGGCTAGGAAACTACTCTGCAATGGGAAGCAGGCATATATTCTGTAAGACTGGGGGCACTGGTAGAACTGAGCTTATTGCAGCATATGCTGACAGTGGACCGCCACCTGGGAAACACAGTTCACAACTGTGGAGGGTTAGAAGATGGACCCCAATTTCTCCTGTAAGCCTGGCTTCATCAAGGCAGCTGCCCCAGTTACCTACCACTGCTCAGTCCTGGAATGCACACAATACCAGACATCCTAATAATCACACCCACGACTCATCTGTTGATGCCCGCTGTATGTCATTTCCCACTTTTTTTTTTCACACCATGGCCAACGGATGGGTTCACCACCCCATCGACCCTACAGTGTCTTGCTAACCTGACCATTTGCTGCAGCTAGGATTGATGCAGGAACCCAGTACCACTGCTAAGCATAAAATACAGGCATCCAGTCAGCTCTGATTGGCTTGAAAGCCTCCAACCAAGCTGTATACCCGTGGCCCATGTTAGCAGCTGTAGGGGATGCTCAACCATTACTACATCCCCACCTCAACTGAGCAGCCTCACTTCAAGCAGAAGAGGGGCCATCTAGAAGCCCTTATGTGCTCACTGGGAATCTACCTGGAACCTTCTCACCTGAGATTGGCAGGCAATCCACTGAGCCCCCTGCTCTGCTGAGGTACAAGCAATCTATGCAAAGGCAAGACCCCCAGACTCACACCCATGTCTAGCCCTTTCAGTGATCCTGCATTGTCTTCAACCCCTCCCAAATCATGGTGCTGGCTAAAAGGAGCAACAGTTTAAATACAGCTTAACTAGTAATTCCCTGGACCATTGACTGTCACCTCTTTTATAAAATTAAGTTGGCAACATTGCAACTGCCTCAGTTGCTGTTCTATGCCTGTTAAGCTCCAAGCCCTACTGCCTGCATGCCTAACATTCTCAGGGTGCCTGGTGGCCAGTAATATCTAGCTACTGCCAAGTCTACTGCAGACCACCATCACCACTACAGATTCCAATCCTGCAACTAATGCATCAACGGATGTGGCTGAGTCTTACCCAGGCATACCTATTGGGTGTCAACCTCTCATTCCTTACTGGTAATTCCCGGCCTCTTGCCTGGGACATTGGACACCAATGTTCAGCATACCCGTAACTGGCCTGGATCTGGCCCCAGCCTGCCAGCTGCACCCATGTCTTGCACTGCTCACTACTCTAAGGAGTAACCAAACTGCCCACCATGTAAGAGATGTATGGGCTTCACTATGGACCCCTCCTGATGTCAGCTGCCCGAATACCACATAGTCAGCTGTTTCTGCACTACCCAGAGTGCTAGCAGCACTGCATTCCATAAGGTTGCCTGGGCACCAGGTGAAAGGGGGCACATGCTGACAAAATAACAAACTTTTATCTGGAAGCGGGACTCGGCTTGGTGTCCTTCCCCAAAACTGTGGCTACTCCAGGAATCAAAATCGTGACCTGTGCCACATGGTGCAAAGCCAAGCATGGCTCAAAACATTTCCCTTTTTTTTAAATGATCAAGTCTGATAGTAAAAGCCCAATCCCTCCTCTACTGTGACTGCTGGTGATGCAGGAGCCTAACAACCACTAGGAGGGACAGTGACCAGTGTGGGACTGTTACTGACCACCATCTGAAGGGTGCAGCATGCTGCTGCCATGTCAGTGCTGCACAGACTGCCTGCCCTGCCCCTGACCGAGCTATCACCAGTGACCTGCATAGTGTCGAAGCCGCAGACAGCAGATCCCTGACTTGCCACCAACAAGATGGCATCTCTGAGGCTGCCACTACCAAGAAAGGAACTCTTCCCACTGGAGCCTTCCATCCCCAGCCCTCTGCAGAGCTGTCCTATCAAAATAGTTGCTGAGCCCCCCTACATGCATGGTGCCGCACCTCCCTAAAGTCGAATCCCACTGCATCTCTGCACTTTCCCCCAGAGGCCCCAGGGAGCCAAGTGACAACAGTCCCTCAACTGCGGGAGCACCTCCAAGGTAGGGGACCACCAGTAATATGGGGAACAGCGGTGGGGGGTGGAGTAGGAACCTGTAATGGTTGGAAGAACCAAAGCCCCATTGTACCACTGGGCTCCCAACCACACTCCTCAAGCAACATGCCCAGCAACAGATCAGAAACTATGTGGGTGGAGAAAATAATTGATGCAGATCACTGAGGGACTGAATTATCCCTTCCATGATTAAACCCTGTAGAGCTCAGCACCATACCTCTCAACCTCTCAGCATTAACATCCTAGTATTAGCCTTCAAAAATGATAGCCACAGCCAGATTGTGTGGCACTCCCCTATTCTAGCAAATCACATCCTCAAATAGTGGATCTCATATAATTCATAATAAGGGATGTTTCTAGCAACTTTGCTCAATGATTTAATCATTTGTGTGTCCTGAAATAGCCCAAACATTAATAAGAACATCAGTAAACCTATAAAGGACAAGAACAAACTTGAGTATGAAAATCATAGCGCTATGTAAAATGGATAGCAGTAGAGAGGCATGCTCATCACTAGAGACAGCCTTGTTATGTTGCTTGCATTCATGTGCAAGAAACACAGTTCCATCATCTGAGTTTTTGGAGGTGTGGCACCCGTTTTCCAATTCAGTCAGTGTGTTTGCAGGCACAGCCACAGTTCTCCAATCAATGCTGCAGCTGTCTATAACAGCAGTTGAAAATGCAGTGGCCGTACAGTTGAAAGGGAGAGCAACGCTTCAGTGAGCAGCAATAAGATTGCATGCTCATGCGTGCTCCCCCCACACACACACGCATGCACACTGTGTGCTTCCCCCACACACACACTGTATAGCCGACGGGGGTGCCCAATCCCCCATCAGCTGTGCTGTGCTCCCCCCCAACTTTCTGTCAGTGAGTCTTCCCATAAAAAGTTTAGTCAGTCAGCCAAAATCATGCGTTTACCAAACAGAACATGAAATTATTATTCTGGAACCAAATATTCTTTTTTCTGCCCGTGGTTTGCCGAGACCTAAGGCATAATCCAATGTGTCCACCTACATAGCCAGCTAAGGCAGGGCAGCTCAAGGAAGCTGCTAATCATAACTGTATACAGGCAACAGCGATGTAATCCTGCCCAAGTCCCTACATTCGAATCGCATTTGCTAAAGAAAGCGGCTAGTACTTTTTTTGTTACTTACTGGAGGAAATCTGGTGTTGTATTTTCTTTTTTTCCCCTGGCATCATGGGGGTCCCTGTGTACCTGAAATCACCATGAAATCGCCCCCATCCCTGAGCCGCAGGAGAAGCAGAGCCATTTGTTTTGCTTTTACAGGAAGTTGTGAGAATGAGGAGGCCATTAAAGAGGACCAGCAGGCCACTCACATGCCTTAAAGCATTACCTCCCTCAAAAGCAGTATACCCAGTTAATTATTTCATTGCTAGCACCAAGTAATGCTGCAGCATTCAGTTATTAAAGGTGATGAGAAGTTTAATGGAACTGCTTTGCGGGTAATATCTGGTCTGTGTCTTTAACTAAAGCAGCCACAGCAGCAGGTATTTGGCGGCAGATGTGTGTGGGAAGTCAGGATGTTTTTAACTACTATCTTGTAGCGCCAGTAGCTGAGTTGCATACATTTCCTTGGAACACTCGTTAGTCAGGGGTGGAAGTCCGAAAGAAGTCACCAAACTGTTCTTCGCTAAGGAGCATTTTTCCCCCGAAGTGTTGAAAAATGAAAGGGAGATAGTGATGGTACTCTGAAGCTACTAGTACTGTGATTTAAATGCAAAAGAAAGTAAATTTGTCTATGAACCCCCCCAGACTATCGGGTGCCATGCTGGGAGCCCACCCCAGCATGGCAACAGGTCCTATGGCCAACGGGGGTGCCCAATCCCCCATCGGCTCCACCGCCCCAACCCCCAAACAGCCTTCCAGCTGCCATGCTAAGTAAAAAATACCTAGAAGAAAACTTTCCTTGCCGACAGTCTTGACTCTACGTCCCCCACCCATGCCCACCCTCTGTGCATCTACCTCCCACACCCCACATCACCCCATACTTACCTTCTGAGTCCAGCGTGATGATCTTCGGTGGACCAGGAACACGTCTGCACTCTTCAAAGGCAACTGCGAACTGAGGAAATGACAGTAAGCTGTATAATGGAATAAATAGGGTTTTTTCAACTTTACTGCATATCTCAGGCATTTTGGGGAATTTTTTCACCAAATTTTCAACATGGGGTTTTTGGGACCCCACCTCATGAATTCTGTCACTGTCATGGTGTTACTCTGCCCCAAAAGGTCATTTCGTGGTCACTGCACGGAACCACCTTTCGGAACTGATTTATGAAATGACAGTGTCACAGTTCATGAGGTAGGCCTGCAAAAACCCTATGCTGAAAATTTGGTGAAAAAATTCCAAAAAATTACTATTTTATGAGCATGCGTTGTGCTGTTCCTATGCACGTTCACAAGTTCATGAATTTTCAAAATGTACACTCCAGATTTTCAACATTGCCATTTTACCACACCTTTTTATGAGCAGTACAGCTGTCATTTCTCACATCTTGCCCAAAATGTGTTTCCGCACATGTAGCGCACAATGGCGAAGTTGGTGTGCAAACTCAATGTATGGGACACATTAAGAAAATCACAGTGACACTGTTCATGAGCAGAGGTCTTAAAATGGCTATGTTGAAAATTTAGTGCAAAAATTCCTAAAAATGACTGTTTTACGAGCATGCATTACGCAGTTCCTACGCACGCTCGTAATTTCACAAATTTTTAATATTTGCACTCCAGATTTTCAACACTGCCATTTCACCACACCACCTTATGAGCAGTACAGCTGTCATTTTTCACATGTTTCCCAAAATGTGATTCTGTGCAAGTAGCACACGATGGCGCAGTCAGTGTGTGCAATCAATGTTTGGGACAGATTAAGAAAATCACTGTGACACTGTTTATGAGCAGAGGTCTTAAAATGGCTATGTTGAAAATTTGGTGAAAAAATTCCCTTCAGCCATTCTGCAATGTTACTAATGAAGACATTGAACAGGACTGGCCCCAGGACCGATCCCTGCGGCACCCCACTGATCACCCCCTCTCGCTAGACTGCATCCCATTTACCACCACTCTCTGCCTCCAGTCTGTTAGCCAGTTTCTAGCCCAGTTTACCACCCTTTCTCCCATGCCCAGCCTATCCAGCTAGTTTATCTGCCTCCTATGTGGGATGGTGTCAAAGGCTTTGCTGAAATCAAGGTAAGCATCCACTGCCCCACCCTGATTCACTTCCTTTGTCACCCAGTCAAACAAATCAACCAGATTTGTCTGACATGATGTCCCCACTGTGAATCCATGTTGTCTATGGTCCTGGGCTCCGATAGCTTCTAGATGCCCCACTATCCTTTCTTTAAGCAATGTATCCATGATCTTCCCCGCTACTGAGGTGAGGCTGACCGGCCTATTGTTACCCACCTCCTCCCTGCTGCCAGACTTGTGTAGAGGGACCACATGTGCCCTCCTCCAATTCACTCATGTTGAATGACTCAGTGAACATGGCTGCCAGATGTACTGCTATCTCCCTTCGCAGTTCTCTTAATATCCTTGGGTGTATGCCATCTGGTTCCATTGCTTTGTCCACCTTCAGTTTAGTGAACTCCTGCAGGACTCTTTTGCCTTTGAATGGACTATAGTCCACCTCTTCACCCCCTTGGCAACTGCTGTACTGCTGTGACCCGTGCCCCTCCCACTCTTCTGTGAATACTGAACAGAAAGACACAGTGCATGTCTTGGGAGGAAGGCAAGGAACTATCACTTCCAAATACCTAAACAGCACATACAAGCAAGCAACATTCGGCATTGACAAATGCTTGTTTTTTTTTTCTCTATTGCACTACTGCTTCTGCTCAGTGTACATTCCCTTCCCCCAACAGCAAGGCCCAGGAAAAAAAAAGGCCCTTACCTCGGTCTAACTGCTGGCCACAGGAGTTGTTTCCAGTTCAACGAATGGAGGGGAAAGAAGGGAGAGCTACTGTCCCTCAGCTCAGAAATCCCTTCTTTTTCTGCCCTCCTCCAAATACCACTGCCTCCAGGCAGCCTTGTTGGACCTACCCCCATGGTGTTGCCAAGACATCTGTTCACCACAGGGGGAAGTCCCCTACATTCCTTCCAGGTCCAGGGAGGGAGGGAGGGCCCCAGACAAATGGCCAGCTGCTACGATGGCTTGCAACTTCTCTATTTACATGCGCACATTAGTGTCTTGAATGCTAGTGTGCTAACAACTTAGCAAAGTGCAAAGCCTGTTTCTTTACATAGTAGCAACCATGCTAACAGGTTGTTGGCCATGTTATTAACATTTAGCTGGTCACTATGCCTGTTAGTGCATCACTACAGTATTAAATAATGGTCCTGTTTGTTCAAACATAGCAAGGAATATTGCCAACAACCTACAGTAGCTGATGGTCCCTGTTCTACCATCTGGGTACAGAACTGTATCAGAGGCCTTCGCAGCCATGTGAGACCTGACACCCCTTCATCCAGACTGGATCTACTGACTCATTGGAGGCCTCCTCATGTACTCTGACAGGAGAACAAACACATAACAGCAAATGGAGTGCTCATCAAGTGATAACTACACAGAAACAAATATCTAAGAACACTGACATAAATTAATAACCACCTCTGAGGAACACAGTGCCAGGCTTAGGCTACAGAAAAGACTACAACTGCCTAAATGGTTGGTGCCACATCTATTATGCTCAAATAAGACACAAGAGATTCCCAGCACTTTGAGGCAGATGCCTATTCCTTGGACTGAAAGCACTATGGATCCTTTATGTTTATGTTCATACAGCTACTCTTTTGAGCCTAAAACATTTGGCACCAATTACATGAGGAGTAGTACCCTTCTCTATGGCCTAAACCTGCACTGGACTCCCCAGAGACACTCCATCACAGCTGAGGAATTGCTGGCCAGCTGGGCCAAGACCCTACTGCCACTCCCCCATCTGCTGAACTTCACCTTTCTCAAAACACCATCCTCCTCTCCCAGCCCAAACATTGTAGTGCCCCTTTATATGCCCAGGCACAAAGCATATCATGCCTTCTGACCACTCTCCCAACTGGGGAAGATATGGGCATGCCCAACTAATGGTCCCAAATGGTTGTCAGGGCTACATACAGAAACTGGACACTTGAGTGCTTTTCTTGGAAGCTTATTATGCTTCTGGGGTTAAACAGAACTACAACTTGGGGCAGGCCTGGGGTGCTAGGCAAATGGGCAGACTAGGTGGGCCTGGAGGTCCTTTTCTGATTACACTTTCCTATGTTCCTAACCTTTTGAGGAAGATTGAAGAACTTTGAAAAACAGTTTGTATTTAAAGAGAGTCGCTCAGTGGACTAGGTGCTCGGTGACAGAAGTACAAGCAAGCAGTCAGTCATAGCACTCACATCCATTATAAAATAAGGGAGTCCACACCACTGTAGTTTTTTTTTAATTCCTTATTTTATTGAAAGTGACAGATGTGCAGAAACAACAGCCACAGCAGCTGGGGATAGATAATGCCTAACGTTTCACACTGCCAGTAAGGCTTTTTCAAAGGATGGTGCCCTACCTGCTTTTATAGCAATTTTCAGTTGTATCTTTTCATATTTAAAGTGACAGAGTGCAATAAAAATAAAAAGACAGCACAGTATACCCCATTCTGCAAAATATATAGAACACCTATGTACATCAGTTTAATGCCTTCTGTATTAAATTGGCATTCAAAATTAATATATCAACACATGCTTTGATTGTCATAATAAAAAAAGGCAGAATTATTAGAAGGCATAAGAAGGCACCTCATTTTAAAGGGGGGGCACATAAATATTGTAAAGTTCTTAAATATTAAGTTCAGAATTAAAGCTTCCCTTAAAAATTATCACCCAATTGAAGAACAATTGCTAAATAAAAAAAAAAACTTATAATAGAAGTTATATTTTATCAGGGGGAAGGGGCAAGGTGAAGGGGGAGGGTTGGGGAAAGGGGTTGGGGTCTGGGATGGGGTCTGGGAGATAGTATGTGAGGGTGGGGTATGGGTGGAGAGTGGGGTGTGGAGGGAGAGGGTGGGGTCAGGGAAGTAGTGAGAACAGGTAACTCCTAACGTTTCACACTGCCAGTAAGGCTTTTTCAAAGGATAGTGCCCTACCTGCTTTTATAGCAGTTTTTGGCTGTATCTTTTTATATTTAAAGTGACAGAGTGCAATAAAAATAAAAAGACAGCACAGTATACCCCTGTTCTGAAAAATATACAAAACAACTATGTACATCAATTCAACGCTATCTATATTAAATTGCCTGTTCAAAACTAATATATTGACACATGTTTTGATTGTCATAATAAAAAAGGCAGAATTATTAGCAGGCATAAGAGGGCACCTACTTTTTAAGGGGGAGCACATAAATATTGTAAAGTTCTTAAATCTTAACTCCAGAATTAAAGCTTCCCTGAAAAAGTATCACTCAATTGAAGGAAAATTGCTAAATCAAAAAAAAGACTTATAATAGAAGTTATATTTTATTAGGGAAGGGCAAGGGTGAAGGGGGAAGGTTGGGGGTAAGAGTTGGGGTCCGGGGGATGGGGTCTAAGGGATAGTGTGGAAGGGTGGGGTTTGGGTGGAGGGTGTGGTCTGGAGGGAGGGAGAGAGGGAGTGGGGTTGGGGGGAGTAGTGAGGGGATGGGGTCTGGGGGGATAGTGAAGTGGAGAAGCTTGAACTTAGAAAACCATGTAAGGTTCAGGAACATAAGAACAGTTTATGTTTCTAAGTCTGTTAACTCAGACTATTTGTCCATAAGATATTTGGATAATGATCCTCCTTTGCTTGAGAAATCAGTTAGAGTTCCTAAGAGGAAATTCATTCATCCTTGGAGTCTGGCTAAGTACAGACATTCACGTTGTGCAGCGAGAATCTACCATACCAGCCACATTTGCTTTTGAGTCAGAGAACCGATTTTTTTTGGTTTTGCTCCTGACAATCAATGCTACCGCTTAATCCAGACAATCCTACTCACCGTCACTCACTGTGCATGGGGAGCCATTGGAGACTTGATACCCAAGAGTACCAAGTAGCAAAAAGTAAAACACTGAAAGCATCAACAGAAAGCACAATCAAAAGAAAGCTCCTTTCCATCTGACTTTTTTTTCTTGTCAACCTGTTACGTTCCATATCAGCATAGACGGGGAGATAAGTTGCCTTAGTAAGTAATTATCATGAGGGGGCAGCTACCTCATTACTCTTTGCTATATAATTGTATTATAATGTAATCCACTGGTGTAAGCAAAGGTTCTGGAGAAGTTATAAATTGTTTTATCCACTGAGTAAAGCCCTGACTACATCTGAAGTTCTCCCAACTTAATATAGGCAGGATCACTCGACATGGTGTAAAGCCTATTTGGGCCTCACTAGCGCTACAGCTTGACAGGAATATGATGCATGCCCAAGATGGTTATGCTTAAATAATAAAGAAAGAAAGAAAGAAAGAAAGAAAGAAAGAAAGAAAGAAAGAAAGAAAGAAAGAAAGAAAGAAATAAATTGCACAGGTGGACAGCACCTTCCCAGTGGTGCTACCCCGACTCACTGCCTTGACTGGGATGCTAGCTGAAACTGAGGAAGCTGGTACATTGGGCTGATGACTCCAAGACAAAACTGTGAACTGCAGACGAAATTGGTGCTATCCATGGGCTGCCAGCCCAAAATCAAAACCAAAAGTCTGAAAGGGAAGCACTGTCAGGCAAACACTACCAAAGAATCAATAAATATAATACAAATGTAATTTATTGGTCCACAGCACTTAGTAAGCGCTCAGTTCCACAACACTTCAGCACACAGCCTTCCTCGGGGGTGTGGCTACTGTGGTGGAATTTTTATATATCCTAAAGTATAATACCTTTATGTTCTAAAGCTTATTGTACCAGAGCTTATAACTGTTATATGTGATTATAGCCATATAGATATGTTGCTTCTCATATGCTCTAAAACTATCTGTTTTGTTATAGCCATATAGCCATGTTGCCTTTCATATGCTTTAAAACTATCTGCTTTGTAAAACAGCCATAATGAATGTGCAGTTCTGTGCTAACTAAAACAAAGGAGGTTGTTTGACTAAGATAAGAAAACCTTGAAAAATTAAATAAAGTGAAATACAGCTGGTTGTAACTAAGATAAAGGGGGACACATAGTAAGTATAAAAAAACAACTCCTTATACGGAAAGTGCTGAATCTAAGGTTTTGCTAAAGATAAGGAAAGCTGTTGTTAAGCATGAGATCACTGTTAGACTGTGAAACTAAAAAGTATATAAGCCTCTGTGAACAATAATCGAGGAGCTCTTGCCTTAGCCGAGGCTCCCACACATGTGTTACAGACAATAAACTGAGTTTATTGGAATAACCATTGGTGTGGTTATTGAGTATATAGAATTTAAGGTAAGTATAGACAGTAAAGAGAATCTACGACCACAGTTTTTGGTGTAGTCGGCAGGATGGCTTCGCCTCTCCGTGTCTTGCCGTGATCGGACTACCTAGTCCCGGCACAGGGAAGGGTGCTCTGTGTTTTAGTCCCATCACTTGTGATGCCTAGGGATTGGTGACAGCCATCATTTACTGTCTTAGGTGCTAGGTATGAATCGAAAGTGCTAGTTGGCACTTGACGTCAGGGGACGTCCAAATAAGAGAAGTGTTAGGTGGGCACTTCGCATAAGAGATAGGCGCCAGTAAACGGGACCAAAATGGGAAATATGGGGGACCTCTACCAGATGGATCTCAAGCTAGTACTGTTAAGAGATTTTTTTTGTTTTGTTTTTAAACTGCAACCCAGAGCTCTGGAAAAAGACTTGGTTTGGCAGGTTACTAAAATGGCCAAAAGAAAACATTTGAAAGAGTTAATAGCTGCAGTGTTTGGAAATTATCATGAAGGTCCTGCAGTCAGTTTTCTTACTCAGACTTGTGTATCTGAAAAGAAGAAAAAAATACCTTGGCATCGGGTAAGTCTGAATTTTTTATTCAAAGTTGTTTTATGTCTGTCTGTTTTATTTCTGTAATAATGATACTAAACAAGGTAATGCTCAGTCTTTCTTGTACATATTTTGTAGCTTATATCTGTGTTCTGTAATTATGTTCTGTTGTCAAGGTTGCGAGATAGGATTGACTGCCTTCAGTGCAAAACATGTTACAGTAAAAAAAAAAATGAAAAAGCTTCCTTGCCTCATAGCTGACTGTTTTAATTGGCTTTATTTTTAATGAAACATTTGTGCTGCCTAGACAGGGTCATTAAAGAACTTTTGTATGTAGTTGCTGGTTAAAGCAGGTGGTGTTGAAGGTAAAGAAGATGGCGTCATAACTTGCAATGTGCAGAAAGAGTTGTAGTTTGCAAGCAGCGTGCTCAAGCCACTGCTAGGTAAAAATGTAATGTGTTAACAGCTATAAATGGCTTTATCATACTTCTAGTTAAAACCAGAAACTTTTTGCAAAATGGCAGAGTGCCATATTTTGGCTATTGTGAAGGTGTAACCATGTTATACTAGATGTGTTCACTTACAGACAATATGTTGTGCTGTGTTTTAAAGGTGTTGAAAGGAGTTATTAAAATGTGTTTAAAAGTGTTTTGTTCTGGAAAGATTTGGCATGGCGATATGTATAAATGTGTTGGTTTAAAATTGTCAGTGTTACAAGACAGGGAGGTAGCACATATATCTAAAACACGTACAGTTTTCTAATAAAGCTATGGTCATTACCTCAAGCAAATTGGTGTGAAACAATGTCAGTCTTATTTTGTGTTAAGTATTTCTTTTTGTGTATGTGTATGTGTGTGTACTGTCTTGGCCAGCAGTTTTATTGTAAAAATATTTAATATCAGTAGTGTTCAAGGACACTACAAAAATAACTGGGTTTGAACGACCCTTGCATGCACACTGTGACCTTTTGCATGTTATTTGACCTTCTTGTGTTTCAACATTTTATGTTACTACCAGTTCAAACTTGATGTGTATTCCATGCCTAAAGCACAACTTTTCACACAAAATGTATGTTTTCATGAAAGCACACCAAGAGTGAACCATGTAATTTGACTTTTTATTGCAAAACTAGTATTCTAAGTAAAGAGGAACAAACTTTTCTTCTCCTCTCATGGCTTCTGACTTGCAGCCAACACAGGCAATACTCAGCTGGAAGGGAGAATTATTCATCATCTCCCATATTTTTAATATATATATATGCGCTTCGAAAAAAAGAGTATTACAGCTGTTTTGAGAGTCTACCATCTACAGTTAAAAACAATGGTTTTGGTTTTTATGTGTGACCATGGTGTAATCATTTTTTTTTTTGTCTTTTGAAATGCATTCTAAAAGATACGTACGTCTGTATTACCATCAATCTGGATTTTTATAAACTCAGCTGACATTTTGTCATGCTTAGGATAAGGGAACCAGGGACCTTGGCTTCTTTTATCCTATGAAAATAATCTTGTTTTATTTTTAAACTGGTGTGTGTTTGTTTTTGTTGTTTGTCTGTGTTTCTTCTCTTTCTTCTAGAAAAATAAGTTCCCCATCTTTATAGTAAGGTATAAAACCTACTAAACTAATTGTAATATTATCTTGTTATAATTTAAAGTGTAGTAGGTGGGAATCAGCATCATCATCCACAGCTAACCTTTTATTACTACAGTATTAGAGCTGTCTCTTCCACCAGTAGGAGCTTGGGGGAGGGGTAAGCTACCCTTCCTCTATCCTTCCAGTGTAATACCCACAAAGGTTGCAAGGTACATCACTGTTCCCCTAGAGGGTAAATAAGAAAATATGTATTTGCCAATAATTGTTTCTTATTTACAGGTTTTAAAAAGACCCAAGGTATTTTAACAGCATAACCCAGCCCAAGCCCTTCTGTTTTTTCTAGTGCAAACAGTTAAATCTCACACCTATTATTGGTACAAGGGTTTCTGCCCTCAGCAAATAATCAGTTACGCTGGAGAGTAGAGTTGTGTATGTATGTCCACACATATTCATTCTTTTGATTGTCTTTTCAGCATTCTTATCCTGTTAAAACAAATGCAAAGCAACTTTTGTCATTGCCTTACAGCAATGAATGCATTTTTCAACCAGTAAATTCACAGTACTCTAACATTTCTGGATTTTAAGCTAAGTTTACAGTCTATATGTGTTGTTTAAAATGTATTTTATGCATTATGCATTATGCTCAATACTGAAATTGTTCTATTACAAACATGTTTATGTTTCATATTTATGTTATAATGTTTTGATATACATCTTGCTACACTGTATCATGTGTGTGTTCAAAAAAGTGCTCCACATGTATAATGTTTTTAATGCTCATAACCAAACCTAAATACTGGGACCAGCATTGCTGACCCACCCCTACAATATGTTCCAAAGCAAAACCAAAAGTAAAATTAATGCTCCGTTTGTCTTATTACTCACAGGTACCCCTAAAAAAATAAGTGCACTCTATGCAGGTTTTGTCATTTTAAATTTTAACAATTATAATATGCACAATTTACATTGTACTCCAAAGCTATGCTTCAAGCCTTATCTCACTCAGTACTTTAAAGTATGTCACTATACAGGGTAAAAAAAAAAAGTAGACCTTTTCACGTGTCACAGGTGCAATAGGCACTGTTATTAAATTGGCATAGACCAACCACATATGTATTTGTCCCACTGATTGCATTGTGTAAAAGGCATATTGTTATGAACAATATGTTTAAAGCGTGTAACTGCATTAAGCAGGTTAGCAAGAGAAAAAAAAGAGGAGACCATTATGGTTTTCCAAAGAGGTAGCAAAAAAAAAAAAAAGACAAAGAAAAGGGACAGTGAGACTGAAGGGGGAGAATGGGAGTCGCGTGGAAAATGACAACAGTGGAGCTGACATGTTGAACAGGTGTTTCTGCTCAGTCTTTACTGAGAAAGAGGGGGGTAATGGGTCTAAAGGGAGTACAAGGGGTGAAAATGGTGCAGAAATGAAATGCATCCAAGTCCTATAAAGACAAAGTTAAAAGAACTAAACATGTACTCCCTGGAGGGAGAGGAGGAGAAAATATCATAAGAGACATACAAGTATCTTACAGGGAGAAACAGAGTGCAGAAAAACACTATTTTAAGCGAAAAAAATGTTCCAGGACTAGAGGGCATGAAATAAAGTTGGAGCAGGACGATTCAGAGAAAACATGAGAAAGAATTTCTTCACAGAGCAGGTGGTGGACAAGTGGAACACCCTGCCAGAGGAAGTGGTGGGGTTAAAACAATCACGGGATTTAAGAATGCATGAAATAGACATAAAGGAATTCTAGAGGTCAGGGGTAAGGGAAAACAGACTTGTAGAAAAACAAACTAAACTTACAAGCTCAAATGGGTAGACTGAGTGGGCCATAGGCCCTTATCTGCCGACACTGTTTATGTATCTATGTATTGTAACATTACAAGATTTTATAACTCAGGCCTGCTTGCAACAGACAGGGAAATAATGTTCATCACTGTCATAACTGCTTCTGTGATTTAAAAGCAGGAGGTAACCATAACATTGTCATAATTTACAGATAGTCAAATGGTATAACTGAACCTTAGCCTGCACCCCAGATGTGCGGCTAATGTCCCATTTTTATTTTCTCTTTCTAATTGCCAGAATTTAGGCTCTGTCACACCACTCTTTACAAAACAAAAAGTAAATGGTTTAAAAGATTGTTATTTATGTTTTTTAACTCAGTGTCTAACACACTTTGCAAGTTTGCAGGTTTCAAGGTGTGGCACATAAGATCTCCACGTTCAACAGCAGTAATACTTTCATCTAAGTTGCCAAGACCTTCATCTTTTTCCATAAAAAAAGAAAAACAACTGCCACAGTTTTGATGTTATCACCATCTTTGTGCCTGACTAGTTTCTTATAAGGACTATTGCATGAATCCAGTTATTACTACCTCTGCAAGTGTAATGTTTTCAGCAAAATTACACCTATTTGTAAAACTTTAAATCAACTGAAAAAGGTCCAGTCAGTTCAGACTCTGCAATCAAGCTTATTGTTTCTGCTTACTATGAAGTTAAGTCTGGGGAAGGGCACTCCCTAACTCCAGCAGAAGATTCTGCTTCAATTGACCTTCAAGCAATACATCCATTTTCTTCACTGCCAGCTTGTTCCAGACATGGCTGGTACTTTCTACAACCCTATTGCTCTAATATGGACTGTGTTCTTAATGGTTTATTGTCAATTGTTACCTTTTTATGGACTGTTAATCTTTATGCTGGGGTGTAATCAACTACGACAAAACAAATGCCATGCCAGTGTGTGTGTGTGTGTGTGTGTGTGTGGCTATCCCATTAAGGACTCAATGCACCCCTGGCCAGTGTGTCTACCACTCAGCCATCCAGCAGCTAGCCACAAAATGAACACTGACTTTTCTACTATGCTGGTGTTTTGTTTTTAAATTACTGTCTGCATTGCCCCATATGCCTTGTGGGGTTACCACCATTCTGCAAATGACATTTCATCTGTACTATAACTACATCAACCTGTGGATACTTATATGAACTTATGAACTGTTAATTTCATGGACTGTTATGTTTTATAAGGACTTATCTGTCAAGAGACATTATCAATAGATTCTTCAATCAAGCTCCAAGGGTGTGCCACACCTCAACACAAGGTAGCATCTACCTTATTCACTCTCAAAGTGAATTCCATAAACTCTTTTTCATCAACAAAATTGTTATGTTATATGTGGTGTCACGTGTTAGCATTTTTTTCTCACACATTTCAATTGTGGTGTTGACATCCTTCAATTCTGTATTATGTTTTATAAACTCACCACTGTGTTCCATCTGTAACTCCATGCCTTAACTATCTGTATGCTAAAAACCAGTTTTAAATCATATAAATAAAAAGGGGGGTGGTTAGTTGATACAGAGTATCAAAGGGGAGTGTGGTGGAATTTTATATATCTAAAGTATAATACCTTTATGTTCTAAAGCTTATTGTACCAGAGCTTATAACTGTTATATGTGATTATAGCCATATAGATATGTTGCTTCTCATATGCTCTAAAACTATCTGTTTTGTTATAGCCATATAGCCATGTTGCCTTTCATATGCTTTAAAACTATCTGCTTTGTAAAACAGCCATAATGAATGTGCAGTTCTGTGCTAACTAAAACAAAGGAGGTTGTTTGACTAAGATAAGAAAACCTTGAAAAATTAAATAAAGTGAAATACAGCTGGTTGTAACTAAGATAAAGGGGGACACATAGTAAGTATAAAAAAACAACTCCTTATACGGAAAGTGCTGAATCTAAGGTTTTGCTAAAGATAAGGAAAGCTGTTGTTAAGCATGAGATCACTGTTAGACTGTGAAACTAAAAAGCATTATATAAGCCTCTGTGAACAATAATCGAGGAGCTCTTGCCTTTAGCCGAGGCTCCCACACATGTGTGTACAGACAATAAACTGAGTTTATTGGAATAACCATTGGGTGTGGTTATTGAGTATATAGAATTTAAGGTAAAGTATAGACAGTAAAGAGAATCTGCGACCACACTACTTACATCTGACATCACTTTTATGCACCCCCTTCAGAAATGTTCGCAGGTGCACCAAATATATATTTTTAACATCAAATAATAAAAAAGATAGAAAATTAATGTAAAACAAGCAACCTGAGGTACGTACTATTAGGCTAACTATTTTCAGCATCATACATGTGTACAGCAAAAGGCACAATAGTCAGAAAAACCTTTGTGGTGAACTGCACATAGAGTTACCACCTGTCCTGATTTTAGCAGGACAGTCCTGATTTGGGCAGCTGTGTCCTGCAAAAAAACATGAAAAATACTGCATGTCTTGATTTTATGGTAGAAAAAATATTTTCTAACTTTCCACTAAATGTTGCAGAACACTACAATACCTTAACTAAAATACCTTAAAATGATAAGAAACAATAGAAGCAACTATGAAACTGAAATACTTAGCCTTAATTCTGATTATATAGAGAAGACTAGTCTGTTGCATTGGTCATGGTTATGCACTATCCTGCGAAAAGTCATAATTTAGTAAGAAATGTCCCACTTTGGGCTTCTGAAAAGGTGGTAACCCTAACTGCACATGAGTAACAAATTTAAGTCATTGAGTTTCAGCGGGATCTACAGTAAGTGATCAATAATATACTTGCATGTTACCACCACATAGGAAGAGATAGTGAAAGAAGAAATCGTGATCTCCCATAGTGCAGCATTGCATCTTAATTTCATTGGGATCCGCATAAGAGATGCATAAAAATCAGAATCAAAATGAATGAAAATTGAACCCCTGTTTACATTATTTACCTAAATGTCCCTGTTAGACTATAATGCAACATCTTAATTTTGTTGGCATCCCTATATAGATAAAGTAACAATCTAGCTCTCTAATACTATTTAAGTTCATATAAGAGCAGTATCCAAAGCAAAGACGTTTTTGATTCCCACAGCCTCTACTTTCATACTGTGTGAACCTGAACAAGTCATTTAACCTCCTCAGTGCTCCTGTGTCACCCCTGAAAACAGCAATTGTGCCTAGTGAGCCTTACCTAGTTACCAAAGAATAGCATGGTCTCCCTTGAGCTTCAAAAATAAAATAAATAAAGGTAAACCCTCATTTACATTAATATTAGCCTAAAAATAGGAAAACACTAAATGTAGCTGTTAGATTAAAACATAACACCGGTCAAGTGACTCTGAGGGATGAGGCGCTGATGCCTTACCTCATGCTATGCTGGCGACCCGGGTTTGGAAATGACCTTGGGTCGCTGGGATGCCAGCATGGGGGCGGAGGGTGGGAGTAGGTTTGAACAGTGTATATCCTCTCCCAGGAAGGTGGGGTCTTCCATTCATCATCCCACCATCACCAGATGGAGGTCTTCTGATAGGCACAGGTGGTAATGGAGCGACTGATAGGGTGGGGCATTACGTAGGGCACGCGTACGTGTGCCTCCACATGTGTGCATCATGTCAGGGACGTGCAGGAGTGGGACTGGGGAGATAAATGACAAAAAGTAATAAAATTACTTACAAAGAAAAAGATTATAACACAACATCTTAACTTCATGGGGATCCACATATAGTGAAAATAAAAATCTGGCTCTCTGATATTAAAGTTCATATTAGAGCAATATCCGAAACAAAGTAGTTTCTGATCTCCCTTTAGCTTCAACATGGCATCCTGCTTTCATGGGGATCCACATTTAAGGAACAGATAGTGGACACCTGCGTTCATCATTGCTCCTCTCCATTATGGAGATGAGCTCAGGAAATTTGCAGAGGGAGCCTTTTCATTTTCTCTATATGCAGACCCTCAAGAAATTAAGATGTTGCGTTATAATCGAAGGGATACATTAAGTTTTTTCCTATTTGAAGCTAATAATAATAATGTAAACAGGGGTTTACCTTTCTTTATTTTATTTCTGAAGCTCACGGGAGATCATAAACATCTTTGCTCTGGATACTGCTCTTACATGAATTTAAACAGTATTAGACAGCCAGATTTTTACTTTATCTATATACAGATCCCAATGAAATTAAGATGTTGCATTGTAGTCTAAGGGGGAGATTGGGGTAAATAATGTAAACAGGGGTTCAGTCAATCAATATAATAGAAATGTAATTTATTGGTCCACAGCACTTGGTAAGCACTCACTTCCTCAACACTTTGGCACACAGCTTTCCTCTGGTGGTGTGGCTACTTACAGTACATCTGACATCAGGTCTGTGTACCCCCTTCACAAACATTCACACTTGCACCAAAAATATTATTTTAACATCATATAATAAAAAAGATAGAAAATTCTTGTAAAACAAGCAACCTGACTGATATACTATAAGGCTGACTATTTTCAGCATCATACAAGTGTACAGCAAAAAGCACAATAGTCAGAAAAACCTTTGTAGTGAACTACACATGAACAAAATATTGAAGTCACACTGAGTTTCAGCAGGATCTACAATAAGTGGTCACTAATATACTTGCATGTTACCACCACGTAGGAAGCGACAGTAAGAGAAGAAATTTGGGTCTCCCATAGTTTAACATTACATCTTAATTTAATGGGGATCTGCATAAGATATAAATAGAAATCAGAATCAAAATGAATGAAAATTGAACCCCTGTTTACATTATTTAACTCAATGTCCCTGTTAGACTATAATACAACATCTTAATTTCATTGAGATCCCTATATAGATAAAGTAAAAATCTGGCTGTCTAATACTATTTAAGTTCATATAAGAGCAGTGTCCAAAGCAAAGACGTTAGTGATCTCGCTTGAGCTTTAAAAAATAAAATAAATAAAGGTAAACAGCTGTTTACATTATTATTATTAGCCTCAAAATATGAAAATAAAACTTAATGTATCCCTTAGATTAAGGCAACATCTTAATTCCATCGGGATCCACATATAGAGAATATAAAAATCTGGCTCTCTGATACTAAAGTTCATATTAGAGCAGTATCAAAAACAAAGATGTTTGTGATCTCCCTTGAGCTTCAACATGGCATCCTGCTTTCATAGGGATCCACGTTTAAGGAACAGATAGTGGGCATTCATGCGCATCATTGCTCCTCTTAATTATGGGGATGTCCACTAGAAATTTGCAGTTGGAGCCTTTTTATTTTCTCTATATGCTGACCCCCAAGAAATTAAGATGTTAAGATGGTTGGTTTGTCTGGTAGGATAAAGGTTTTGGTTTTTATTATTTTGTTTAGTGCAGTGAATAAAATAAATAAAAATAAAGTTGAAGCTAATGTAAAGTTGCTGTCTCCCTTGTTGATCATCTGTAGGCAGTAGCTTCAGTGATGCAATTCAGCTGGCACTGGTAAGAGTAAATGCCAGTCTGACCATGTATGTGTTCTTATCTCAGTTACTAGCCACAGCTAGTATTCAATTCAATTCAATTTATTTATATACCGGAAAGTATGTGAGCAAAAATGACCATTTTCACAAACGTCCAGTGTAGGAGTACAACATGAAGGTAAAAATAAGATAACAGGATACAGTAGATGCAAAAATCAATTAACAATGGTAGCGATATAAAACAGTACAAAATGGTAAAAAACGGAGTACAGCGGATACAAAAGATCAGATTCACAGGGGTAGTGATATAATACAAAGCAGAATGGTAAAGTAGTTCATATGATAAAACCAGAAGGCCAGAGAGTAGAAACCACGATAGTTATCAGGTAGGAACAGACAAATGGTGAGAAAAATAAATGCAAAAATGTGGGGATAGTGCAGGACTACCGGAGATGACAGCATTACTGGAGTAAGTGGACTAGGGGGCCAGGCTGGGTTCAGCAGGTGGGGCAGCTACAGTTGGATGTGTTAAGGAGGTAAGACTCGAGGGAGGAGTTAAAGGAGTGGATGGTCTTACAGGCCTGGATATGGAGGGGTAACTTGTACAACTTAGTGTCAGAATAGGAGATAGAGTTCTGAGACTGCTTGGTCTGGTAGAATGAGATGTCAAAGACCATGGTGGAGGAGCCTCTGGTCAACTGCCCAGGGACAGAGGGTGGGAACAGGGATTTGATGCTGACTGGCAGCAAACTGAGGTAGATTTTGTAAAGGAAAGAGAGTATTTTGAAGTGGAATCACCCTTCGAGGGTGGGCCAGCTGAGGGAGGAATAGAGGGTGCAGTGGTGAGTTCTCCAAGGAAGACCTGTGACAAAATGCACTATACTGTTATAAGTAGCTCTTAGTTTAGAGCAAAGGAAAGAGGATGTTGGAGGCAAGTAGGTAATGGCAGTAGGGTTACAATTCCAACATGAAAATGTCAAATGGCTTTGAATATGAAAATCAGAAAATACTGTGAAATATGAAGAAAAGGCAGAGGGCAGAAAGTACATTGTGCCAATTCTTATTTCCTTGTCTCATGTATGGGGAGTGTGCTGCTCCAGCCTCTGACTGTGATGCTTTCTGTTTTATGCAAGCAATAATGCCCTCCAGAGTGGGTGGTATTGGGTAATACCGGGCCAGCCAGGGCTATAATGAGGCCCAACACCACAGGCGGAGGGCCTTATAGCCCCTGGCCAGTCTAATGTTGCCCATATCACCCACCCTGGAGGGCATTATTGCGCTTAGAAAATGGGCTAACTGTTGAAAAATAAATAGAATCTTAGTTTTTGTGTCAAGAATAAAGAATTTTAATTTTTAACATTGTTAACTGTTAGTTTTAAAAACAGGAAAAAATAGTCCCTTTCTGGGATACTTTATAATAAACTGAAAAGCTTGGGAACTACATTTTTTTAAACTGTTAATGCTGGGTTCGGCCAAAAGAAAATGGTGAGGCTAGCATTTATTTCTGATAAGTAATGAAGTTTATTGGTGAATTGAAAGTACAGTTGCTAGGCTGGAAAATGTTCAGGGTTGCAGTTTGTGTGAGATCACTAGGTGGCAGGCATCTGTTGCTGCTGGGGTTTTGGTGATCTGTGTTCTGCTATGCTGGCTGGTTTGACAGTTGTTCTTTTTCACTTTGCTTGCCTGCTAGTATGGAGCTCCATATTTTTTGATCAGTAGTTGAAGGGGCCCAGTATGTCACCAAGCTTTGCTCTGATCGATGATGTCCTGTGACTGCTACGATCTCCTTGTCGGTAAGTCCCACTCTCAATAACAGCTGGACTGTGGTTGCATGAATGCTGTGGTTAGTGTAACGCTGGGACAAAATTGCTTCTTTGCTGAGTCGAGGCATAAGGGAGCCCAAGTAATTTTTCCCCATGTGCTCCATGGAATACCAGTACTGTTGCAGGTTCAGGATCTCTTGTGGCAGCCTCTTCGGATGAAGATATAAGCTTGCTGCACTGGGTGGACATTTATCAAGGTATTTCAAGAAGGAGATAACGGGGCACAGCGGGTAATTTTTTTGCTCAGAAATGTAGCCGCATGTGTTCTCTTTATTAAGCCCCTGTGGACCTTTGTGTTTTTTCATTTCCTGGTTATGTGTTAGGGTGATATATTTATGTCCAGTGTCATCCTCTTTGACTGTGAAGCTGTCCCTAGTTAGTTCGCAGATCCCTTCCTGACCGCGCCTGGCCATGTGAAGCTGGATATTGAACCAGACTTTCCGTACTAAACCAGGTGCAGTTTCAGGGTTTAGTGCTGGGCTGTTCCTTAGTTTTTCTAGATCTGCTGTTGTTATTGCAGGATAGTGGGCTGAAGTGTCTTTTTGTGATTTTCGGAGATGTTTCAGTATTGCTGCCAGCGCGTTGTTTGATGACTTGAAAGCTGGGCTTGTGATTATGCTGACAGGCCGACGGACATCCATACAGCCGAGGTGGTGGTTGATGCCCGCGCATAAGGCACAATACCCAGCTATGGACTACTCTGTGCCGCTGCTTGTTTGGACCTTGGCATAGAATCGCCTCAGGAGATTATTTAATTCTTCGAAAGTTATGGTTTGCCACTTGACTGCTAGCTTATGAGTTAGCCACTGCTCAAAAACAGAGATAGCCCATTTAGTGTTTTTAACTGTATTGTCTTCCTGTCTTTCGTTTTATAAATAATAATAATAATAATACAACTTTATTTATTAAGCACCTTTCAAGCACCAAGGCGCTATACAAATTGAACAATAAAATCACAGAAATAAATACATAAATAATAAGATCGTAATAATACATACATCAACTCATGAATGCTTGTCTCCACAGATGGGTCTTAAGTTCCCGTTTAAAACTCCAGTAATGGCTGGCATACACATGGCATTTAGGCAAACTGTGTAAAAATAATGATCAGCATTTAATATATGCTACTGCTAATATTTCTGTACACAGGGCTACCCATAGAGCAGAGGAAATGACAAGTCATCATCTCGCGTTGCTATTAACAAGAATGGGAGTGGACTGGGATGCCATAATTGAAAATTCCAGCTGCACTGGGGGCTTCCCCAGCTTGTATGAGCAGTTAGGTAAATAAACTGTACAGTTTGCAGGGTGACTGCAGAGGGAATTTGTACAGTGAAGCCCCGATCTGTGAAGTGGTCGGGGCTTCACTTGAGCCAGTATAACTCCTTTAACTGCAAACACTGTATATATGTACATTTGTCTGAACTCTCTCCAGCTGTTCCCTTCCCCCATGGACACATCTAGAAATGAACACTTGCTGCTCAGTGTGCTCTCCTGGTGGAACTTAAATACATAAATGTCATCCCTGCCCCTCTTTCTGTATAACAGAATTACCATTACCTTCTTCCAATTACTTGGCACTATCCCGATTTCTGGGGATGCTTTAACCATCTGAACTAAGTGTTCACTATTTCATCAGCTAATTTTTGCAGCAATTCTGGATGCACGTCATCTTGTTCACTTGATTTATTTATCTCCAGATTCTTTAAGTTAAATATAAGCTTTTCCTTACTAAACACCCCCTTACATAAGCCCTTACATGTTATCTTGCCCCCCATTATGTTCCTCTCATGGTTGGCTCCTTTTATGCTATGAATGGTACACAAGTAATTGTTTCATTCATCTGCCTCCCTTTGTGGATCATTTACAAGATTCCCATTAACCCTCAAAATACATACAGTAATAATTGCCCTTCATTTTCCATTTACATACCTATAGAACTCCACTTTACCATTCGGTTGATTGGCTAGTTCCTTCCCTATTGTAAGTGTTTCCTATCTAATCATGTTCTTACAGTTCCTAACCATTTGCCTATACTTTCTCTTACCTCCCTTGTCCCATTAGTTCTCAGTTGTTTAAATGCCCTTAATTTTCCTGTAATCTCTCTCTTCTTATCATGCATGTTTACCACACTGATTTCAAACCCTTCCTGTTTAATTAAGAAATAATGCATGACAGGGTGAGTGTCATGCTGGCATAACTTCACGCCTCAGGTGGTTGGACACAAGGTCACAGGCCTAGTGCATCTAACACCTGAGAAGTTATGTTATCACAGCATCACACACACCCTGGTGTGCATAGTTCCAATTATAGAATGGGTCATTAAAAAAAAAAATTTAAATGGCATTTAAAATAGATTTCTAGTAATATTTTAAATGGGTAGGGATACTTACAAAAAAAAATATTGCCGATTCCTTGTTTTGTCCAGTAGGTGGAGTTGATGTGCTATTGATTTGCTTCTGTCATCTACTCATGAACGAGTTATGACTTTAGGCTTTGTCTCCTCCTCACAGCCCACCCCCAGCCAAATGTGCATCTCATCATTTTCATGTCTGCTGTCCCTGTTACTTGCAGACTACAAGTTACCAGTTCCCTTTCTGCCAGTCACTTCACATTCACATCCTTCCCCAATGCACTGATGGTTGCAGTACTTTGTGGCAGTCATTTAGTTTCACCCCCCCAAAACTGTGACTGTTGCAGCATTTTGTTTATCACAGTGGTTTGGGTGTCTTTAGTTCTCCTGGTACAGGAGAATGCTGAAAAGGAAAAATGCTATGTAGTTAACGGCAGCGCTGTCTATGGTGTAGTTTTGAAAAGCATGCACTAACTCTTTGGGCCAGGAGCAGGGACTGCACTATAGAGAAGCTAATGATGGCTTCCTTTCTTTTCTTTTTTATTTAAAAATGGTAGGAGAAACATTTGTAGTTCTATCTGCACATAAGTACTACTTGTTTATCAGCATCGCTTATTTAACAAAAATGCCATTCATGTGCTCTCAATTGGGGGAGAGTAAACCTGAGTGCCGAACGTGGGACAGTGAAATGTGCTGACAGCTTCACTGTTCTTTTGGAATGTGCTTTCAATCACGGGACAGTCAGAAGGGTTGACTCGAATTGTTAGCTGGTAAAATAAAATGAAGGGGTAATTACTTATTTGACAGTGTGAGAGGGAAGCATTTACATTTTTTAAAAATTGGGAACTACTGGCAAACTCTCTGGCACACATGTTAACTGTGGACAACTAGGACATGGCCTGTTGAGCGATTTTTGTTAACATTTGATGCGGTCATGTCTGTGCTGGGACTAGATCTGTGATGTTGTGCTATGATAACATCATGGGTTTAGCCCCAAACTGTCCAATCAGAGCCAAGGATTCTTTCTTGCCATTGTATAATATTGCTTTTATAGGAATATATTTACCTCTTAGCTCCATCAATTTTTTTCATGATCACCCCTCTGTTCATTCACATTTCTGCCTTTCATTTTTAAAGCCAATCACAGTTTCTAAAATTACCATCCATAAGGTCATATTTCAAGCTTTATATAGTAGTTACAGTACTTTACCTGACATTTTTTCACTAGCATCTTATA
The DNA here is from genome assembly GCA_016271365.2 of Neoceratodus forsteri. NCBI lineage: Eukaryota > Metazoa > Chordata > Ceratodontiformes > Ceratodontidae > Neoceratodus > Neoceratodus forsteri. Next base: position 521,826,493 of record CM028137.1, read on the forward strand.
AATCTTAAATATTACCATGTTATGGACACATCAAGTATCTAGCACACCCAGCTCATGGTTCTGTGGTGTTACACCAAGACTGAGCTGTGAACCTGGAGACCCAGCAGACCCGAATCTGGATCCCACAACTGCCACTTGCTTACGATGTGACCCTAAGCAAGTCACTTAAACTCCCTGTACTTCCCCCATTGCACATGCACTGCACACAATAATATATTGACAAGCTAATTGTCTTATTTCACTAACTAAAAAGCTAGATTTTTTTTATCCCTAAGATGATCCAGTGACTGCAGGACAAATCCTTTGAGGAGAGGATGCAGGAGCTCAATAAGTATTCCCTGGAGGACAAAAGAGAGTGGAGGGACATGATCAAAACCTTGAAGTACTTTAAAGTTATGAACACGGTTAGTACGGATGGAATATTCAAGCTCAGTGGGAATGGGTCCACTAAGGAGCACAGTCTAAAATTAGTGGAGGGAAGATTCAAAAGTGAAGTGAGAAGGCACTGTTTCACAGAAACAGTGGAGTCCAAGTGAAACAAACAGCCAGAGGAGATAGCATCATTGAAAATGGTGGACAGCTTTAAAAGGGGGTTGGGGCAGAGTGAAAGGGAGAGTTATAACAGATGGGAAGACGGGTAGGGGGATGAGAGGGGGGAGGCATGAAGACTTGTTTGTTCAAGTTTTATTGTTCAGCTAAATGCCATAACAATATGCTAAAAACAAATACAAATATTAAATATAAATGCATAACATAGAAGAATAAGATATCCCAGTTATACCCACTGTGGATGCCTATATTCACTTCCCATTCATCACTAGCCAGTTTATAAGCTGGCTCTCTTATCCGTGCCTATTGCATCAAAAATAACACAAAGTTAACATATTCTTACATTTATATATATACAAAACATAAAATACTCTAATAGTTGTATCTCTGTACATTTATATATTGTCCACAGTCAGAAACACATCGTAATTCCTAAAACTGCATAAAACTGCACAGGCCCATAGTTAAGAATCAAATTAATTTCAAAATGAAAGGAAAAGCAAACATTAAGAGATTCCGTTTACACTTAAAGATCCATAACTTTGTATGCGAAGATTATGGGTCTCCGTCTACACCCCAGAGTCAAACCATTTTTATGAACAGGAGTAAAGAGGCTCCAATTAATCTCAGGAGTCCATTAATTTATAATTGGGAATTGAAAAACTCCAGTTTTTCCTTCAAGGTCCATCCATTTATGGAAGAAAATTAAGAGACTCTATTTGTGCTAGAAACATCACTTTGTATCGGAAAAACTTATACATTTTAAGAGTCCTCACTCTCTGTACACTGTCACCCGGTATCACTTATTTACTCAAATACCTGGAAACTTCATAAAAACAAAGTAAGCAGTCAGAAATGGAGACTGCATTGCAGTTCAACTAACAACCATATTCATTTCCAGGACACTAGTTCGATATGATATGCCAGTGAAGCAGCTTCATTTCGATGGCGAAACCCATCATAGAGACAATCTCGACAGGTTTTGAGATTGTTGCTGTGATGGACTGCCAGCGAGACTTTACCATTTCACCAGTGATTCCCCCCATTTTGAACAAACTCTGATTCAGAGTTTGTTGGTAAGAAATGGGGAGGGTTCAGGTGGCACTGCCTCCCTGTTTAAAAAAAACCCCTCAGTGTCTGACAGATATTGAGATGTCTCCAAGCCGCATGTTGACAACTTCAGTGCCGATGCGACTTGGTGGAACCATTCAATATAGATGTAGAAACTAGTTTAAACAGATTCAAAGAAAAACCATATAGAGAACCATAAAAATATCAGTGCCTCTTAAAATGGAGTCATCTGGAAGAGTCCTTTAGGAATTATGGACAGCTGCAATCATGGCTTTCGCTCCTTCATCAACGTTCATGAAAGAAAAACTGCTTCAGTGTTTAAAGAGGACTGACAATTAGCAGTTCATCACTTTAAGCTGTGAGCACTAATTACAAAAGTTCCAGCTCAATAAAAGTAATTCCTGGAGTGACTCTCGAATATTTAAGTCCTGCTACTTTTTTTTATTTTTAAAGTTTTAATTTAGCTAGATCTCAGTATGTTGGGGTCTCAGAATATCAGCCTAAAGGAATAAATCAATACCTCAAAGGGGGTACTAACCCCTTAACAATTCTCCTCCAGTTGGTGCTCGGTGTTTATTATGAAAACTTTGTGGCTGGAGGATTTCCACAAATAAACAAAAACTTGGGATCATTTTCTTAATCCAGGTCCCAGAGTTTAATCCCAATAATTTATTCCAATTTCTTTGACTCTCTGTGGTTGATTCTTCTCCCAACTAAAGGGTGAATCCTTCCAAGCCAACATATAGGGCTGCATCGCCTGTGGTTCCACTTCATGAACTTATCGTAAACTCATCTGAAATATAAAATAGGAGAAGATGCTCCTCTGAGCGTAATATTTTTCTCAATAGTGAATCAGCTGCTCCCCATTCCTTAGGTAACACAGACATACCTTTTATATTGATAAAAAGGGCCTTCAAGTGCTAACAGCATAAACAGACTCTTGAGTTCCCTCTCACCGGGAATTGAGTTCCTGAATAAATACAGCTCCAGATCCGCTTCAGCTCATGTTCTGTGATCCTCAAAATATGCAGCTTTAACTGAGAATTTGCTTTAAAGCCTTTAGAAGTGCTGCATTTTAACATAACAATCTGTCTCAAAGACTCAAGACTTTCAAAAGCCTCAAATGTTTAGAATGGCACTGGCAGACGACCAACTGGACCATTAATGGAGAAAACTTGGTTTGCAGCTTTTCAAACTGCAAATGAAACTCTTTTCCCCAGTCTATACATTAAAATAATATCAGTTTAATTCATGAGGACTTGATTTTTACTGATTATTGAATGTGGCAAAAGCTGGGCAAAAAGCTAAGTAGAGAAAGAGAGCAACACTGCCATCTATTTCAAACAACTTCTCCTCTCCACTCATCAACACTTCTATCGGCTGGCTCACTTATATACCCATCATGCCCCTAACGAACACCTTACATAAAATAAATCTGCCATAGTAAAAAATTATTTGAAAAAAACACTAGGTAAAATCCAAGTTTTGCCTGAGAGGGCAAAACCAAATGAAAACTTGGAGCAGTTCTGCAGAGCTGCAGCATGGCTAGCTTGCTACTCTCCCCCTCCCCCCACCCTGTCACTGAGGAAGACTGTGTGGACAAGGGGGAAGCTTCAGTTAATTCATCTCAGAACTGCACACTTGAGTAGACTAGATAGACCGAAATGGCCTGTTTCTGCTGGCATTTTCATATGTTTATATGTTCATATGTTCTGTAGATTTATTTTCTAACTCATTAAGAAAAATAGTCTAATATCAAGACAAAGTATTTTATCTTCCCAAGAAAACAAACTTATTTTATGGTATATATTTCTTACTTTAATGCTTGTTTTCTAATATAACTGATTAAGAATCTCATTTTGTAGCTGCATGGCACCATCCAGTTTTTAGACTAAAATACCAGATTTTGGAATTTTTGCTTTTTTCTTCAGAGTTAGATATGCAAGCCTTTGTCACTTTTTCCAGATTTTGTTGGTGTTTTTTAAACTGAATCTTACCTTACCATTACTCTCTTTCTGTATGGCCAAGATCATTTGCCTCACTAAACACCATGGGCAGGATTCACAAAGCTATCAGGACCAAAGTCCCACTCCACAACTGCAGTTGCGGACTGAAATTGCCCGCAGCTACGCTGATTGTGATTCGCAGCCACAGCAGTTGTGGAGGTTGTTACAGCTGCTCCCACCAGCCGTAGCATCTTTCCGCAGCTTCGGTGGTCTGCCTGGTGACACCACCTGCAAGCAGCTGTAAACCGTGGAGCCAGTCATAATCTGGCTCCACCTTTGTGAGTACCTGCTGCTGTGGGACTCCTGCAGCTCCGCAAGTAGCCACCCTTTGGCACCGTTTTGCCTCAGCTGTGGGAATTTCATGATCTTTGTGAATCCTGCCCCATGCTTCTAATTTATTGTCACCCTTCCAACACACACACACACACACACACACACACTTTACCTCTGGTGGCCTCCTCTAAAGCTGGTCCTGCAGCATCATGAGGCACACTACTGATAATCCTACTCTGGCAATTTTTCTTTTTTTTAAACTTAGTTTTACTAAAAGTCCACAGATGCAAACAGGTGACAGTACAGTACAGTACAACATAGCATAGTACAGTGTAGTGCAGTACAGTATAGCACAGTACAGTACAGCACAGCACAGTACAGTATGGTACAACACAGTACAGTGCAGTGCAGCACAGCATAGTATAGTACAGTACAGTGCAGCACAGCACAGTACAGTACAGCACAGTACATTGCAGCACTGTACAGTACAGTACAGCACAGCACAGCATGACAGCACAGTACAGTACAGTGCAGTGCAGTGCAGTACAGTGCAGCACAGTATCGGTGCAGCACAGTACAGTACAATGCAGCACAGCACAGTACAGCAGATGTAACAGAGGTCAATAATGTCATACAATATGCTTAGACCTGTACTAATCCATGGACACATAGTGACAACTAATACTAATTTAAAAACTGAAGTAGGTACATCAATATATTAACTGGGCTCAGCATTCATACATTTGACAATGAGCAATACACAGGACATCAATTTTTCTTATGAGTAATTCTGGCATAATCTATTTTATTTTTTTTCATTAACTCTAAAAAAATATTTTTATGAAGTGAAATATAATGTATCCCAAATTGAAATCTTATATTTATATTCCAGAGATTTTCTATAGTATTTATTTCTTATGAGTTAATAAAACTAGGTATACTGTACATTTTGTTTTAAGAGTTTTCATCTAACTAATGAAAAATGTTATAACTTGATGGCACCATCCTGTTTCCAGACCAAAATGCTAGTTTTTGGAGCGTATTTACACTTTTCCAAGTGGCACAGTCTTTCACCTTTTTTGGTGGTGTTTCTTCTAGTAAGTCTTACAGCACCATTACTCAGAGTGAGCAAGCCTGTGTCTCATAATGTACCATGCACCTAATTAGTTTATTGTCATTTTCATCCTCCCACTGACTAATTATTGGTCCAAAGAACAGCATTATGAGACATGTGCAGTCATGGGCAACCCACAATTGGAAATTATTGCTTGTGGATGTACATTTCAAGCAATGATTTTCTTTTCCTTTTACTAGCATGCTGTAAGTGCACACTGTGAGCTCATTCAAGTTCTGCATGGTGGTTATGTCCTCCACTGATCCCTATGACTTAAACCAGCCTTATTTGGTAATTGAGCATACTGTATATTCACACCCAAGTAGTGTTATTGTCAAACTTTTGTCTTATGAATCTTTTTTACCAACTATAAAAATCAATCAAAATACATTATTTGTAATATTTGTATTTATTTGATGTTAATAGCATGATATATCTGTGATGTGTTCGACATAAATATCTTCAAGACATAAATCATTGTTTCTAAAATTATCAGTTTAATTGTTTTCACCATAAAAAATTGTTATATTCAATACACAGTTAAAATGATCAATAACTATATGAAATACAAACTTCCAGTTATTATCATAATGGGAAAATCATAAAAAAAAAATCAGGTGCCCTATATTCAGTCACAGTAGTGGTTGATGGTATTTGAGGTGCACATGGCTCTCCATACTGCAACCCACCAAAACTGCGATATACTGTACAAACTGGTGCTACTATCTGCAGGGAACAGATTGTCCATTGCAACAGCAGTGCTGCATACAATTATGCAAACTTCCCTTCCAGATGTACATGGTCACACATAGGCTGTACCATCACTAACATAGTAACATAGTAATTGATAGCAGATAAGGACCGCTAGGCCAACCTGATCAGCCTGTATTCTATGCCTGCATCAGCGGCTGCTGACCCTTCTTGGTCATTGGCTTTAGCCTCTCCTCCCCATCTCTAGGGTTCCCCATGCCTATCCCATGCATGATTGAATCCCACCACTGTGCTACCTCTCACCACTTCCTGGGGTAGGCAATTACATGCATCAACCACCCTTTCTGTGAAGAAAAACTTCCTCACATTCTCCTTTATCCTGCCCTCTTCAATCTCATATCATGCCCCCTGATCCTTGTACATCTCCTATACTGAAAGATACCACTCACTTGCACTTTGTTTATACTCTTAAGGTACTTGACGGTTTCTATCATATGTCTCCATTCCTGTCTCTCTTCCAGTCTATACATAATGAGGTCTTTTAATCTGTCCTCATATGTCTTCTGGAGCAAGCCCTGCACCATCTCAGTTGCCTTTCTCTGAACTGCCTCTACCCTGTCTATGTCCTTACGAAGATGCATCCTCCAGAAATGTATACCATACTCCAGATGAGGCTTCTCCAGCATTTTGTACAGTGGCATCACAACCTCCCTTCTTCTACCAGTGATACCCCTTCCTATGCACCCCAACGTGCCACTGGCCTCCCCACAGCCTAATTATATACTTTTTGGCCACCTTTAGGTCATCTAGAATGATTATCCCTAAATCTCTTTTTTCCCTGGTTACCGTCAGCATCCTCCCCCCAGGTAACTTTCATCAGGGTTTCTACACCCCAGGTGCATGATGTTGCACTTCTTTGCATTAACTTTTAATTGCCACACTTTGGAGAATTCTTCCAGCCTTTCTATGTCCTTCCTAGGTCCCTCCTTATTCTCTTGACTCCCCTGTGGAGTGTCTACTATGTTACAGGTTTTGGTGTCTTCTGAAAATAGGCAAACCTTCCCTTCTAGCCGTTCAGCAATGTCACTAATGAAGACATTAAAAAGGCTGGTCCCAGGACTGATCCCTGAGGCACCCCACTGGTCACTCCCTTTCCTCAGATTTGATCCCATTAACCACTACCCTCTGCTTTCAGTCTCTCAACCAGTTTCTGACTCAGTTCTCCACTTTGTGGCCCAACCTAAGGCTACCCAACTTGTTAACCAGTCTTCTGTGTGCAGCGGTGTTGAACGCCTTGCTGAAATTGAGGTAGGCAATATCCACCACTCTCCTCGATCTACTTCTTTCGTTACCCAGTCAGAAAAGTCTATCAGATTTGTTTGACATGAACTTCCAGCTCTGAAACCATGCTGCCTCAGATCCTGTGCTCCACTGGATTCCAAGTGTTCCACAATCCTTTCCTTAAGCAGCATTTCCATAATCTTGTCCACTACTAAGTTAAGGCTAACTAGCCTATAGTTTCCTGCTTCCTCCCTGCTTCCACTCTTGTGAAGAGGGACTACATGTGCCCTCTTCCAGTCCTCTGGAACCACTCCTCTATTGAGTGATTCACTAAACAGGGCTGCCAGTGATGCTGCTAGCAACATCCATAGAGCCTTTAATATCCAGCTAGCTCTGGCTGCAGTTAAAAAGTCTGTACTTTAAATCACTAATTTAAATTAAAGCTCCGGTGGGGTGTCAGCTCTTTCTTCCCCTGCTGACCTAAAACATAAAAACAGACAAAAAGCCCTCTGTGGATATAGGTTGAATAGTCAAAATGCATCCCAGATAATCCATATGTTAATCATGGCAGGGCATAGAGAACATGGAGCATTTCCCATCTCTTTCTATAGGACTTCATATGGTTTGAGAGGCTAGACATCATCTTCTCAATATGAAGATTGTATAAAAGTTCTTGCACCCATTCCAGATATGAGATCTGTAAAAAGCCTCTCCAATGCTTTAATACAAATTTTTTAACTGAGAGGGCTATTAAAGCCATGTGATAATTTCTATTCATTAATGGAAAACCAGTAAAATCCCCTAGTAGACATACTTCTGGGATGAAGTATTCCTGTAGGCCCAATAGGGGGTCACTTTCTGTTTTAATGAGGCCCCACAGAAAGGAAACTTTGTGACACTCCAAGAATATATGGAGTAGAGTACCAGTCTCTTCATTGCATCTGTTACATGTTGGAGATTCTAACTTGCCCATTTTATATAGTTTATATGAGGTTAGATACATATCATTTAGTATTTGCATTTGCATCAGTCAAAGCCTGTCTTGTGTAATATATTTGTGACAGTTTCTCCATATTGTAGGCCATCGAGGAATAGACTGTGGATATATGTTAGCCTAATACCTAGGAATTCTGTCCACGTTTGAGAATATCATAGGATATATGGCTGTATATAAAGAGGAGGCAGTGTGTGGGGCAGAGGCAAGATCTTTACAAGTATTAATCCAATTGCTCATACCATTCGTTGGGGCGGTAGGACCAAAATGCTTAACTAGCATGTGTTGGATCTGGTAGATCTTAAATGCCCATTGTTGTGTAAGACCTAATTTGTCTAATATCTCAGTGGTGGTCAGCCAGCCAGTATCCTGGGCATAAAAATATTTTGCTAGACTGTGTTGCAGTTGTGGGATCCAGGATGGAAGAATAGTCTTCCCACCCACCAGGAAGCTGGGATTTTGTAAAATAGGTTGGGCCAAGTCTAAGGTATTCTGGTACCTTATTGTGGCACAAAGTTGATAATGAGACCTAACCGAGTGACCTATCACTGTATGTTGGAGTTCTGAGGATATCTTAATATAGGGCAAAACCTCTGAATTTATGCTAGCTGCTGTAATCATGTTTTTTTCAATCCTAAGCCAAGTAGGAGTATATGCCAATGGTGATGGGATGGGGCTAGACAATTTAAGGTATTTGCTAAGTTGACTAGCCAATGATAAATATTGAAGTGTGGTAGTTTTAAACCCCCAAGATTTTTGGAGCTGCTAACTTGTGGAAGGCTCTTCTGGGAGGTTTCCCTTTCCACAAGAATTCAATAAGGCAGGAGTGAACTGATTTGAATCATGCTTTAGGAAGTCATTGATTCACTAAGTTGAGGGTGTAAAAAAGCTGGGGAAGAATATTCATTTTAATTATGTTTATGCACCCCATATGGTTAAAGGGAGCTCCCGCCATTGTTTTAGGTTCTGCTGAATCTTCCTAAACAAAAGATCTAGATTTAATTTCTGAATTTGGGCTTCACTTTTGCAGATCTGCAGTTCCAAGTACTTAAGGGTTTTTGGGCATCCAAGCAAGTCCCAGTCCGGTTACCTCATGCTTAAGAGCTCTGGCGTTAAGAGGGATGACAGAGGTTTTGTCCAAATTAAGCTTGTAATTAGAGAGGGAAGCATATTCTTCAATTATATGAAGCAGGCCACATATGGAAGATTTAATTTGTGTGATATGTAAAAGTATATCGTCTGTGTATGCTGCAATTTTTACCTCTATGAGGCCAAGCGGAATACCCATTATTTGTGGGGAAGTTTGAATGGAGACTACAAGGGGCTCTAGGTACAAATTAAACAACATAGGGGAAAGAGGGCAACCCTGACGGGTCCCAGCCTCAAGGAGGAAACTTGGGGGACAGCACCCCATTGCAATATATTTGTGCAGTGGGATTAATATATAACACCTTATGCCAGGCAGTAAACCTATTGGGGAATCCATATCTGTGTAAAGCCCTGAAAAGGAACTGCCAGTCCACTCTGTCAAAAGCTTTCTCTATGTCCAGGGAGACCAGAGCCATTGCCTCAGGGGAATCCCTGGACATGGAGAAAATGTGCAACAGATGGCATAAGTGCTCAACCGAGGACCTACCTTTCATAAAGCCAACCCAATTGGGTCCTATTAGAGAAGGGAGGACGTGGTCAATAAGCTCTGCTAATAGTTCAGCCAGTATTTTGATATTGCTATTTTATAGGTCGGTAGCTCGAGACTTTTAATGAAACCCTCCCAGGTTTGAGTAAAACAATTATCCTAGCTTCCAATAGCCTAGGGTCAAACTTTCAGCATTGAGCATACTACAAAAAAAATGCCAAGAGCCAGGAAGCGAGTTGTTTTGCAAACTTTTATAAAAGTCAGGTGAGTAGCCATCAGGACCTAGGGCTTTATCTAAGGGAAGGTTTTGGATGATTCTGATAATATCTTCTTCTGTAAAAAACTCAATCAAATTTCAAAAAAGTATTTTATTCGTTAGATAAAAAGATCAGCTAATGATCTACTGAAAGGCTAAGTGTGTAAGCTTCCATTCAACATTTTTTCTGTGGTTTTAAAAAAATCTCTGTGTGAAGCTGTGGAAGCTATGGCATCAGGTAACAGATGTCTGAAAGAAGGAGGCTATCATTTGAGGAGTGCAACCCTAAACCATCATTTATCTGATACCCTAAACAGTAAATTAGATAATGAGGACATGGCATATATTACAGAAATGTTAGCTGCCTTAACATTTTATATGGAGGACTGTAAAAATGCAAACTGTAATGTAAGAGAGGAGGTGGCTTTAATGCAAGGTTGGGTGGAGGTGGCAGAAAACAGGCTGGGCACATTAGAAGACTCTTCTCTATGGCTGGAAGACAGGCAGGAAGGAAAGGCTGCTCAAATAGGTTAGAGAGAAATTTAAGTTACAGAAATTTCATTTCTGCCATTATTTACAACTTCTTAATGACCTTATCTGGTCATGTCTTAAAGAGGTGGAAGCTCTTTAGACTATAATAACTCAAAAACTGTGAGACATATTTTGACTGTGACTGTTTCCTGATTTGAGCTTACATACTGTGCTGCTAAATTTTTTTGTATAGGGTATTGTATTTGTTTAGTTTTGGGAAAGGTGTGGATGTTTGTAAGAGTGTTTGAGTATTGTATGTTTGGGTGTGGGTTAAATTTGTATTTGGGATCGTTTAGTTGCTGATATTTGCTTAGTGTGGTGAAAATGTGTTGGGAAGGCATAGGGATGGTCGGGTATTATTCCCCCTCCAGGCTCAGGGACCTCTGTCATTTTTTTGTCCTCCACTGTCACTAGAGGCATTTAGATGGTATAGGCTTTGGGGATTGTTAGAAGGAGGAGGACGGGTGCTGGGCCTGGAGACGGAATGGAAAGAAGTGGGCGGATAGAGATAGTGGGGACAAGGAGATGCCCTGGGGCAAAATGGGTCCAGGAAAGGGGTCCTCCCTGCCTTGTTCCCATGCCCAAGGGTTGTGCTTGTAGCAGGCAGGTAGCACGGTCATCCTTGGATTCTCATCCTATTCGGGTGGTGTTATGCAATGCCAGGTCTATTAAGAACAAAACTGCTATAATAGTGGATTTTGTTGGATCATCTGACCTGGTGTGCATCACCAAGACCTGGCTGGATGAGAATGCTGGCCCAGTTTTGGCATCAGCAATTCTGGCCAGGTACTCAGTGATACAAAGCCCTAGGATGGATCGTAGGGGTGGGGGTGTTGCCATCTGTTTTAGATCAGAACTGGGCCTAATGGAGGTACCAGTGGGAACTACCAATTCCTTTGAATGTATTATGGGTGAGGATGTGGGGTGCAGGATACTTCTCGTCTACTGTCCACCAGGTGATGGGAATATTTTCCTGTGGGAAGCCACAGACTTCATTGTCAACCTGACATTGGGATCCCCCAGATGGTTGATTCTGGGGGATTTCAGTGCATGGATTGATGATGAACTCTTGCATTTTGGTCAGGACTTCCTCCAGTTAATGATTTCTCTGGGCTTCACACAGGTTATTTCCTCCTCGACCCATGTTGGCAGTCATTCATTGGACTTGGTGTTCCCACTGGGGATGGAGATATCCAGTTTGGTGGTGGAACCAGTTGGGTGGTCGGACCATAATACCATTGGGTTCAGTTTTAAGGCCACCCCTAGTAGGCCAGCCCCTATGGAGATGGTCCGGTACTGCCCTTTGAGGGGTGTTTCCCCAGATGGCTTGAAGGAAGTACTGGACCTAGCGGGTTTACCAAGTGAATGCATGGATCCAGGGGACCTGGTACTTGCCTATAATAAGGCAGTGATAGGGGCCCTGAATTCCATTGCTCCTGTTCGTGTTTGTCCCCTCACTCTTTGCCACAGGTCTCCTTGGTTTAATGAGACTCTGAGGGAGTTGAGGAGAGTTGGATGAAGGCTAGAGAGCCGCTGGCAGAAGTCGGACCTGGATTGTGACAAACTTAGTTTGATGGACCATTATGTGGTCTATCAATCAGCAATCATCCATAAGAAGGCAATATTCCTGTCCAGAGAGATTGCTGCTGCACAGAATTGACCAGCACAGCTTTTCTGGACTGTGGACAGATTGTGCAATCCAATCTGTCTTCAACTTGGAAGGTTTTTTTTCTCAAGAACGGCGGGAAGAGTTTGCTCAATTCTTTGCAGATAAGGTTGCCACAGTCAGGTCTAGTATCTGCTTGTCCCTCCCTAATGGAAGCTGTGGTGGTCAGCGGGAGATGTCAGACACCCAGTTTGTGTGGTTTGACTTCAGCCTTCCCACAGTCAGTGACATTGTGATGATCATCCAGTTATTGCATCTGACCAACTGTAGTTTGGACCAGGGCCCCACACGTCTCCTTGTGGGCTGTGTGGATAAAATCGGTCCTGTCCTTGCCAAGATAGTCTGGAGGTCTTTGGAGAGGGGTATCTTTCCTAATCCTCTGAAGGAGGCCATGGTTCAGCTCCTTCTTAAGAAGTCCTCCTCAGACCCCGATTATCTGGCTAACTACAGGCCTGTCTCTAGCCTGCCCTTTGTGGGTAAGGTAATTGAGAAGGTGGTCGTGTCACAGCTGGATGATCATTTGACCAGCCACAGTGTCTGTGACTCTCTCCAGTCTGGATTTAAGAAGAGACATAGTACCGAGACAGCTCTTGTCTGTGTACTAAATGACCTCCTAATAGCGAGAGATCGAAGAACCCATTCCATCTTGGTTCTTCTTGATCTCTCTGCAGCATTTGACACCGTGGACCATGGTGTGTTATTGGAGAACCTGCAGTTTAACTGTGGGCTGTCTGGTACAGTCCTCAGTTGGTTTAGATCATTTTTCAAGGGTAGGACTCAGAGAGTGGTGTCTGGGATTTTTTCCTCAGCATCACTCCCTCTATGCTGTGGGGTGCCGCAGGGCTCCGTTTTGGCACCCATGTTGTTTGTGGTGTATATGCTGCCATTGGGAGTGATTATTAGGCAGTACAGCTTGAGTTTTCACTGCTATGCAGATGATACTCAGCTGTACATGTCCTTTGTCCTGGCCAAGATGCTGCCATTTCGGTCTTTAACAACTGTCTTGCTGAAATCCAGGATTGGATGAATGTGAGTTGGCTGCTGTTGAACCCAGAAAAAACTGAGGTGTTGGTTGTGGACCCAGGTTGCTGAGAGGTGGGTTTGTTGGCCAGATCACCTTCAGGTTTATGGCTTGAGGATGTTCACCCAACTACCTCAGACCAGGTGCAGAACCTGGGCATTGTGTTTGATAACTGTTTGACACTTAAATCTCAGGTGTTGGCAGTTGTCAAAGCCTCTTTTTACCACCTGAGGAATATCACCCGGGTGAAGCACCTGGTTCCTCCTGATGATCTTCCAACTTTGGTCCACGCCTTCATTACCTCCCACCTTGACTACTGCAACACCCTTTACCTGGGGTTACCAGGGGTTGATATCCACAGCTTGCAGCTAGGACCGGTCATATAATGCCTGTGCTCTGCAGACTGCACTGGCTGCCAATATGCTGGTGGATCACCTTCAAGGTTGGTTTGCTGACCTATAAGGCCCTACATGTTCAGGAACCTAGTTACCTGAAAGATTCCCATTTATCCCTACTGTCCCTCCCACTCTCTCCGATCCACTGACAAGGGATTGCTAGAGATTCACAGGGTTTGTTTAAAGACATCTGGGGCCAGCTCCTTTAGTTTTATGGCCCCAACCCTGTGGAATTCTCTATCTCATCAGGTGCGAGATTGCCCGACCATCCAAAGCTTTAAAGTAGCATTAAAAATATTTATTTTTAGCCTAGCATTTAATGATTTTTAAATGTTGCTTTTGTGAATTTTAATTTACATGGTTTTTAATTATTTATTTATTGATTTATTTTATTATTTTATGTATAGGCACCTTGGTTTTAGAAAGGTGCTTTTTACAAATAAAGTTTGATTTGATTTGATTTTGATTTGATAATGCACTGAATAAAGGTCCCTTGGCACATAGTGTTATGGGTGAGGTGGATGTAGAATGGAACCAACTAGTGAAGGTAGCAGGCCTAAAAAAGGTGCTAGTCTGATCTATCTATTAATCACAGATTGAGATGGGCAAAATCTGCAAATTTCATTCTGTAAGATATGTTGTGAAATCCATGTATTTTGCAATATGTAGCTTCACTCATAGCTGGAGAAGATGATGATGTTGTCCCAGCTAGTGGTGTTAGTGCAGTTTCTGCTGGCATGAGTATTGCTGCCTCAAGTTCCACTTCTGACTAGTTAACCATTTCAAAAAATATAGTTGAGTCTAAAACTGTGACTGACAGTGTAGTTAATGTCATACTTCCCATTAACATCCCCATGCTAGTTGAACAGGATTCTGATCCTTTAGATGATAACTCACAATGTCACATTTCTTCCAGTGCTGTTAAGGTTATGTCTTTGCCCTCCAGTGATTCAAAGTGTGGCACAAAATGTCGGGTGATGATGATGATGATAATGCTGTGGTTGGAATATGTTCTCCACATGACAGCATCTAAGCTGAAAATGTGGATGCGGATGATGCTGATGAATATGATGATGATGTCAGTGACCCTGTTGAGAACTGGAGAAAAAGAAAGTCAAGTTGGCTGTGTATGGGTCTGTTGGTGTTAAATCCCCCCCCTCAAAAAAATTGTGATTTAGTAGTTCCAGTTGATGATAATGATGATGACCCAGTAACAATCATAGGTTGTCATTGTGGTCAGTTGGAGTTCAAATATGTCCAGCCTGAAAAATCATGTAGCACCCCCCCCCCCATTTCAGGGGTTAAAAATCCAGAGTCCAATAAGCAGCATCACAGACATGTTAAAAGTAGGGGATCACAATCCCTTGTTTGAGAATTTTTTTGTCGAAGATGCAAATGATGAGTCAGTTGCAATCTGCCAGCTTTGCCATGCGTGTGGGAGCTGAGATAAAAAGGGGAGACATCTGGGCATGGAGGGCCAGCATACAGATGATAAGAACAGGCACATGGCACTGTGGACCTGGCACCAGATGGCAGCTAATGCCATAGTGAGGCATTCACCCTCATCATCAATCTTACTGAGCATGTTATCCCCTTCCACGTGTGTAAGACCAAGTAGGAATGTCTGCAGCAGTGATGAAATAACACCAGAGGATTACTACAGGCATAATGGGGGGGGGATTTTAATTTAGAAAGCTTGTCAAGTGGTGGCCAGACTAGCAGTGGTGGTGGTGGTCATTGCAGTATGTCTAGTGCAAGTAGTACATCAACCCCTGTATGTAAAATTGGGAAAATAACTTCATTTTTGGACTTGTCACCTGTGCACCCCTCTTCATCACAAGTCCATACCCCACCCCCAGCCATTCGCAGAGCAGAGCCATTTGTCACATCCTGTGGTGAGTGTTTTTGCCTGTAACCTCCTGCCTGCGTGTCTGAAGCATGTGATCTACACTGTGTAAGCCATGTGATGTGTGTGGGCTGCCTATGAATTCTCACTCTGCCTTAAAGTGGAGTAAGGTGGAGTGCACAATGCAAAGTCATAATTACAATGTGAAGTGGTGAAGTGAGGGTTTAAAATGGGCACTTCGAGTAATGTAATACTAATGCAAACTGGCCACTTTGTGTCCACTTCACCGGTAGAATTTTTCTTTTCTGCATCTCTACCTGTGGGACTGTCCACATACAGTATATCCTGCTTTTGGCAGCAAGTAATTCTCCATTGTTCCAAAATATCTGGTTATCCACTCTTACCACTCCACTTTTTCATTATATTAGGAATTATCCCAGAAGAGTCTTCTTTAACTAGATTCCAACTTATCTGGCTGCTTGCCACCTTTCTATGTGCTAAACATCTTCTTTTAAGAAACTGGGAATCTGACAGGGTGCTCAACCTTTTGGACTGGTATTCTTTCATGGCCTCAGTGGTGAATAGTGAAAGAATTAGTTACATGCTGCTTGACTGATTAGACCCCTTTGAATTAATCTGGAAACCCTTTTTAAAAGCAGAAGGAATGTTGCATCTCAAGTAGTAAGATTCCAGGTAATGGCCCCAAGATTACTTCTGTGGAGGCTGATGGTAACGCTATAGGGTGTAGCTTAAAGCATCAGTTAATTAACATTTATGCCCCATTTGATTATACTTCCTTAGGTAGCCTGGACATGCGTGACTGTGATTGAGCAAACCACAAAATGCTGACTCAATCGTGGTGCATGTCATGGGGGCTACTGATGAGGTAGGGTGAGAGGATGGGGTGGGTTCATGCATATAGCAACAGGATGTCACTATAAATACGCGCACATGGTGGGGTGGGAGCAAGCATGCTTATTGAGGAGCAAGAGGGTTTTTGAGGGGAGGTGCCAGGGTGGGCTGCTTAACTGGCCCTGTGGTGTGGTGGGTGGGTTCGCAGCTTGGGTGGACAGGGTGCTGGGTTAGGGTCTGGGGACAGGTACGTTTTAGTTGCGCCCAGCCCCAATTTATTTTTTATGTTTTGTACCCTCCCATCATGCACCCCACTGGAGTTGAGAATCCTTCAATAGGGGGGTGCAGTGGGCACTGTTTTTCTGTGCACTGAGAAGTCAGATCACTGAAATTGATTTTTAGTGGTGTGACTTTGCTGGAATAGCAATCACCTTTCTGAGGTCGCCGTTATGGCATAGAACCTTTCCTTACCTAGTTAAAAAATAACTTTTACTGCAGATTATGTCTTGATAAGTTTAGTTCTATAGCCACCCAGAAACACTTCAAAATGCTTGAATATGAGTATCCCATTATTGTGTCCCTTTTCATATGTTTAGTTAGGAGTGATTTTGATAATATTCCTTCTTATTGCAAGATGTTTTTCTGTCACTAATTGAACTCACAAATGAGACTGCATAAATTTATACAAGTTGTTTTCTGTTTACTCAAATGTTATTATTACATGTACTGTATTTGTCAAATTTTAAAACTCAATAAAACATTTTATTGAAACAAAATTATGTAAGAACACAACACGCATTTTGAAACTTGTTAACTTCATAGTAGTGCAGTTACAGTGTAGTTATACAGTAGTTACAGTGTAGTTAGTGACACTTAAAATTATCCTTCAGAAACCATTCCCTCATGAACTTACTGCAGTACAGTGTAGCGGTTAAGAGCACTGAGCTGCAAACCTGGAGAACTGGGTTTGAATCACAGAGCCACCACTTGTATACTGTATGACTAAAATAAATAAATAAATAAAAAATAACATGCAATCCAATATTTTAAATTGCTATACAATAAAAATCATTGATTTACATAATTACTTACTGGCTTTTAGCAGTGCTGTAGTCACTAAGGAATGTTCTGCTTCTGTGGCATTGTTTCTACAGTTAATGTCAAATAACATATATTTGCAACTAACATATATTTGCAAAGTAAGTATACAGAAACTGACATTTAAAATAAGGTGTAAGAGGAAGGGTGTAACAGTGCTGTAGCTACTCAGGAATGTGCTGCTTCCGTGGCATTGTTTCCACAGTTAATGCCTAACATGTATTTGCAAAGATATAGAAACTAACATTTTAAATGTAAGAAGAATGATGTAACTACTCTGTACTTACATTGATCAAATGTCAGTGCTGTAGTTCTGATGTTTGTTCTCCTTCATAAATCATTCCCTCATGCATGTATTGCTTTATAAATAGACAGTTTAATATTGTTAATTACTATACAACTACATTGTTTACTTATATAATAAAACATAATTTACATAATTTCTTATTGCCTTGTAACAGTGCTTTAGTTACTAAGAGATATGCTGCTTCTGTAGCATTGACCCACATCTCTTCTACTCCCACACCCCTGTCTTGCTACTTCCCAGGTGGGTGGCTGGGGGTGTGGGGCAAGGCTACATGCCATGCTTTATCCCCAATCTGCTCTGTGTAGTGGGGGTGGGTGGCACTGGATACACATCATGGACCCTTCCTTAGCCATTCAATGCCCTTCCTACTGGTTGAACAGGGTGGTGGCATGGCACCATCATTCACACCAAGCTATCCCAGTGCTCTGACTATACCATGAGGGCTGGGGGCATGGCGGTGAAGACGGGCAGACCAGTAGGTCCCATTTCTGGAAAGCAGCAGTACTAGGAGGACCAGCCATATCACACAATTCCCCCTCCACACAAAGTGCAAGATCCAGTCTAGTGGTGGACAGGTCATCTGACTGGATGGCTGCTGTTGATCACCAGGCCTGGGTATGCATATTTGACACATTCCCTGCCACATATGTGAATAGGGTCCAATATTAAATTGCATGTTTAGTAAGCAGTAAGTTCATTAGGGACTGATTTCTGAATGAGAACTTACATCACAGCTATAGTACTGACATCTGATAAATGTAACTGTGCGCACTTACAAATACATGTTAACTAGGCATTAACTGTAAAAACAGTACCATTATGTCTTAGCCACAATATTGTTACAGTACCAATTAGTAATTAAGCAAATTAAATATTTTTGTGTACAGTTATATATCAATTAACATTATTAGACTGCATGTTTATTAACCTGTAAGTTCATGAAAAACTTGAATGTAAACATGGAACATCACCTAAAGAGTTGCCAGTCAGGGCACGTAAGAGTAGCAGACTGAAGCTGCATTGTAATCCTATTTTAGCAACCATTCTGATTACACTTTAACGTTTTTCTTTGTGATTACCTGTTAAATAAATGCCAGATAGACACCGACTGTTGAAACAGTGCACAAGACCTGCATTCATATGTAGTTACACTTGTAAGAACAAATTTAATAATGCCAAAAGTAGTAACATAGTAGTTACACAATAGATTCGCTGTTACAATTTGCAATGGCTATTACATGTGTGGTTGCCCTTATAAGAACAAATTACATAATGCTGGACCAGATACAGTGGTAGTTGCATAACAGATTTTCTGTTACACTTTGCAACAGGTGTTAAAGTGTAGTTACACTTGTCAGAATGAATTGATATGTGCCAAAACGGAGACAATAGTTGCACGTATATGCAAATTGTGTAACTACACAACAGGCAAATGTGAAACTAGTTAACAACTACATAGTAGTTACATGTAGATACACAGTAGTTACAGTGCAGTCACAGCATAGTTATACAGTAGTTACTGTGTAGTTAAGGACATAAAATAAAGTGTTACCCTAATTTCTTTTACTGTGCTTTAATGTCCCTTTTAGTACTTTTATGCAGCGTTGTGCCTTTTCTTACAATGTTCTGAGTAGTGAGGACAGGAGGTATTTAATCATTTGCATTTCAGATATACACTTATGCAACACTTGTGCTGGACACTGAGCTGTTCTAGTCTCTGTTTAAGAGTTTTGTAAATGCAGCTTTGCAGAACAGCTTTGCAGGGCTCCCTGTAATTCTCTATCTACAAACTATACCAAAATAAAAATACAGGCATGTGATTCAGCAAATCAGAAGCGCCCTACTGTAAGCAACAAAGCTTGGGTTGGGGGGTAACACATAGTAGAAGAGTAAATGAAAGCAGAGTGTTGTGCAACAGAATAACCGGTAAGTGCTTTTTAATTTCTTTTATACAATACATCGGAATTTTACATTCTTTTATTTTTTGTAAATTCTCTTTATGCTCCTCCTTCTCGAATCCTCAGACTCTGCCTGGTGGGGGACACACAGCGCAACCTGATCCCTCCCTCCTGAAGCCCCAGTCCTACCTTTTGGAGCCCAGGGAACTCCTCCACACATCCTCAGATAACCCGCCCCCCTAGATCTAAGCCCCCTGGGGTGGGACTGCCAACTCCTCCCAGTGACCTTTCTGGAATCTAGACAAGCTGCAATGGAGTGAGGGGAGTACTGATGGCAGGCTTACAGACCCGGTACTTGGAGTGAAGGTCGGACCCCCGGTCCCCACCATTGCCTACTGAGCATCAGGGCATTACCGTATTCATTCATTTCCCCAGAGCGTGGATGTGCAGTGATGTCTGCGCATGAACACTGCTAACATCTGCTGCCGTGCCACCCTTCTTTGTGCTGGCTCCATCAGCAATTCCGATCTCCATTGGGGACCACTCAAGAGCTGAGTGAGGCCCACGTCCCACCCCAGGAGAGGAGAGGAGAGCAGTCCTCTGGATATTCGATCCATTCCCTCCCCAGCTGACCACCAGTGGCCCGAGTCTGTCCCTGAACCCAGGTCACTGGTGTAGCACAAGGTATGGTGTCCAGCACCTTAGCCCTCAGTGCCACCAGGTTGGCCTAGGAATTTTACTTTCTAATTACATCTTTTTTTATTTTTTAACTGACACTAAGCTAGGGTGCTTTATCGCAGCAGTGCCATTTACCATTAATCCCCTGAAAAACTTATAACAAGCCTTAGTCGTGTTACAACTGCCAATGAAGAACATTTTTTTCTTTCTCACCACAATTTATGATGTAGAAGAGATATTATTAGTAAGTGAATAGGGTAACCCATGATCAGAAGGTTATAAGTTCTAGTCCCACACCAGAAAATTGGGCTAATACCTAATACTGAGAATAAAAAATCCTTGTAACCCTCCCCAAGAACCAACTCAAATTAATGTGCCCTCCCTGAACTTCCATCCCACCATCGGTAAATAACAGTGCTATGAACTAATGTTTCCTGTTTTTTGTGCTTCTTCTGCTGTTATTGGTCTAAAAATTGTTTCAGGCAATGTTTACCTTTTCAGTTGCACTGTGACTGCCATGGAGGTTTGGTTCTTGGCTTAGAAGATACAGTATATGAGAGATGTAGATAGTGAGGCCCTGAAAAATAGTTTTAATATGTAAATTGTGCAAGAAATTATAAACAAATTCAGCTTGTAAACTCTATGGAAGTTGCAGCTGAAAAAAGGACAGAGTGCCATCCTACCAATGAACTTGGTGGCCTATTAGTCCCTCCAAAGGTCCTTTCCTGGAGTAGGAATAGAAAATTCAGCATACACTGGCACAGCAGGTTCTCCTAGTATTCTGCACCAATGGATATTAAAATCTCAGTTCTCACAGATGCTGCTTCTGGTGTCAATAAGAAACAGAAACCTGAGTATATTCTGGCAGGCTGGGCTCTCCTGTTGTTCTGCAGGAGCTGGAACAGAAAATCCAGCACCCCCACAGCACAGCAGGCCCCTTCTGGTGTCCCCACAAGCAGGATTGGGAACATGACAAGCACCGGCATGGTGGGCCTCTCTTAGTGTCCTATTCAGGAGTGAGAATTGAAAACCAGACATCCCCCAGCTGGCCTTAGCAGTGGTATAGTCATTGAGTGGCTTTGAGGCAGCTCTAGAAATCACCCTAAGTTGAGAAAATAATAGTAAAAACCAACAGATGCCACAGCACTCTTTTCCTGCATTCTGGACTCAAGATAACCTCCAGGCCAACACCACTGTCAGATAGGTAGGTATTGTGTATTTTAGAGTGGTAAATGAAGGGACATCCATGAAGATTCTCCAGCAGCATCAAAAGAGAGTGAGTAGTGATGCTACAAAAATAACCCTAAGTGCCACAGACACCCACTAATTTAATAAATTATTTGGCTGATTTGTATTTTTGTATTGTATTTCATGTACTGTATAAGGGGTGGAGGTGGGGACATCTATAACACATTTTACTAGGAAAATCTTGAGGTCTAAAGCTGACCCTTAGAGTGCAGTGGGAAAAACAACTCCATTGTTTGACTTTGCCCATTACACATTGTGTTAATTACCGGGGGCATAGCTCTGTGTTTGTTCTTTCTTTGTTATGCCTTGAGTTCCGATAGATACAATGCTTAAGACCCCCAACCCCGAAGTCACTTCCCTTTCATTGCCAGGTGAAACCTCTTGGGCTTCTTTCTCAGCACAAAATTATTTTACACTTTCCAGACCTTCTTTTGTGCCTTTAGTACCATTGGTACTTCAATTACAGTTTGGTGGCTGTGTATTTAAAAATTGTCCACAATCTCATGATTTCTAGTACTCATTTTAATGAATCCCTCTTCCATTTTTGAGCACAGTTCATCTATTGTACTTCAATTTTCCAGCAATGAAGAGTGCTCCTTACAGTATCATAGACCTGCCCTTAACATTTCCACTGGGTAGAAAAATAGAAATCATCACAGAAAGAGGCCATGCGGCCCTTATAATTTGCTCTCATCACTGTCCCTTTTACTGATATCCTTACCAGTCTCGTGTTTGTCACACCCATGTTTGAATCACCACATTGTTTTCACACAGGCAACATTCCTTAATAGTCTGTACCAGACATCCATGAAGAAATACTACCTGACATCCATCTTAGAGCTCCAACAACCAGTTTCATTTGGTTCCCTCATGTGCTTGTGTTTCCACTTGGTGTGAACAACTCTCTACTATCTACTTTATTTAGCCTATGGAGGTATTGGCATGTCTCAATACTATCATCTCTCTTCCTTCTTATCCCCAGTGTATATATATGGAGGTTCCCAAACCTCTCCGTGTAAGCTCTTTCCTGCTGTCCCTCAGTGATTTTGGTTACCTCTCTCTGCACTGCCTCCAACTTGTCCCTGTCCATTCTCACATACAGGCTTCAGAACTGCACACAGTACTCCAGGCAAAAATGTAGAAAGGATCTGCAGGGAGTGGAATCACCTCCCTCCTCCTGTTGCTGATCCCCCTTCCTGTGCATCCTTGTATCTTATGTATTCTCCCAACTCTAATGCACTGCCCTGATGTTTTTAAATTATCTGATATTATGCAATGGCAAGAAAGAATGCTGGGCTGAGATTAGTCAGTCTGGAGTTGGACCCATGATGTTATCCCAGCATAACATCACAGATCTGGTCCCAGCACACACATGACCACATCACACATGCCAGAATCTAAAATGGATCACTGCCCGCTGCTCAGTAGCTGCACTGCATGATCTAAACACAACAAAGCTGTCATTGCAATTGGCTTCAGACATTATGAGCAAACTAGTTTCAAATTCCTTGCTCACCAGCTGGCTTCACTGTCACATTTGCACCATAAGTGTTAGTCCCAGAACTACCTGGCATCACCATCTTTTCTTCCCATAACAAGAAATGCAATCAGAAAACTTAAAATCAAACAGAAACAAAACCATAAGCGGCTGTGAATTTCCCCTGTGTAAAAAGTGTGATCATTGTACTGTGTGCACACAACACCAACACTCCAACATTTCCCAGCCACACTGCCCCATCTAGTCCCAACATCATTCATTTCGAAAAATAGAAAGGCAGTAAAATTAAAATAAAGCTGTAACTACAATTGGCTTTGTGTCTGCTAGCCACCACAATCATTCTGGCACATGTTCACAACACCACTGCTATCACATCCACCCACTGATCTGCTCACCAGACCTGCTCCTTAGCACTAACATCAGTTACGGCCAAGGGCTTAACACCATAACAAAAATAATCACTTATACTCCATGAGGAGACTTGCAGGGGTCAGCATTAAGTCACTGACACTGTGAGAGACACACAGCCACACACAAACTTGTGGGGAACAAACAAGAGCTGTGGGAAACAGAAGGCATTATGTGTTGGCAGCACCATCTAGTGGACAAAGCAGAAACTGTGGGTTTTTTTAAAAAATGTACCTACACATAGGAAAATTAAGTAAAAACATGTTAATTTTTTTTAATTTTTTACTTTTTTATTTCTACAAACAAGACATTGTATAATAGGAATAATGCACTTCAGGGTGAGTGTCGTGCTGTGTCGTGCTGGGATACTATCACTTCTCAGGTGTTGGATGCACTCGGCCTGTGGCCTCATGCCCAACCACCTGAGGCGTGACGTTATCCCAGCACAACACACACCCTGTTATTATCACCCATGGGTCCCTGTCCTCAGTTATTCCCTCCACTGCTACCCCATCCAATATTCTGCATTTGTTTTTCTGCCCCATGTGCATTAACCTGGACTTTGTTACATTACATTTCATTTGCGATGCCATTAATCATTTCTTAAGTCTTTCTAGATTCCCCTCATTGTTCTTACCTCCTTCTCATTGTTCACTTTTCCATAGATCTTGGTGTAGTCTGCAAGGAGGCAGCTCTTCCTCTGGATCCCTACCCAAAGTCAAAAATGAAGATGTTAAAAGTGGACCAGTCCCAAGACCAATCCCTATAGCACTCCACTAGTGATCTCCTTGACCTCTAAATATTCCCCATTGAGGACAACTTTCTATGTTTTTCCATTTTCCAAATCCTTACAAATTGTGTAATCCTATACCTCCCCCCCAAGTCACTCATCTTCTTGACCAATCATCTATGTGGAACAGAGTCAAAGTCATTTCTCAATTCAAGGTACAGTACCTATAGTATGTTTATTTTCTGACCCCTGTCCACTGCCATTGTTACCTAAAAAAGTCAATGACGTGCATCTAACATCCCCCAATAAGACCACAGAAAATACATTTTAGTAAGCAACTTATTCTCAGTATTATATTTGATTTTCTGATGTTACCAGATGATTGCTAACATTTTAAAAAAATAAGATACTTGGAAAAAAGAAAACAAGAAAAGATACTTAAAACAAAAGAACTTATTGCATCCCAGAATACAACATGATTTGCATATTAAAATGCACATGTAGTACTTTACTTTGTAATGATAATCCCAGTAATGATTACTATTACAATTTAGAATAGAAACAGATAATTTACAGAAGGAAAGTACCTGTGTGAGCACACATAAATCTAACACGTGAACTCACCTTCACTTAAAAAGCTTTCTTTTCAGCTAATATCAATAGCAATTTAGTGTTTTGTTATACTTGACATGAAGAGAAGAGGAAATAATTTTATATTCTGATGAGTGCATATCCTGAACTTGGTAAGTAATACTAAGGTGGCTATAAATTTGAAAGCAATTGTAGATTAAATGTATTAATAAAAATAGTAGGAGCTCACTTATGCAATACAGCTATGTCATAAACGTTTTTTGTGTTAGATGTTTAAAATAGGTTCTTAAAATAAGACTTAATCTTTATTTAGTATCTTGAAATAAGACATAATATCTAAAAATAAGGCAATATCTAGAAATAGACTTAAATATCTTCTCAAGATCTTAAAATTCATATCCTGAGATTTATTGATTCATTTTATATGGTACTCAATTTCTGAACAAAAAGATCAATTTTCTTTTTATTAATATATTTTATTATTTTTTGTTTGCAAGAACAAACAGTTACATTTAGAAATATCACCAACTTCATGTTATAAAAACCAGGCAAGACTTAAATTACAAAGAGGAGAAAGAAGAAAGCACCTTTCATCCACTGAACTTTGACAATTCATTTATTAGCATTATTGACTTATGTACATCTGTTTCAATTTTGTGCACAGGTGGAGAGAGGAAGATGTAGGAAGAATATAGAGCAGTCCAACAGGGCTGGACAGGACAGGGACACATTTGAAAAGATAGTGCAGAACTGTAGAAAATAAAAACAATAACATTAAAAAATATAACCAGTACAGTACATTCCTTCAGTAAATTTTTGGATACAGAACAATAATACATTCTGACTTAGTTGTAATTTCACTATGACCCTATGTGGCTTTTGGGTGTTTAGGAATTTTGGGGGAAGGGAAGGGGGACTTCATTATGCAGTTGCTCTTTATTTGTTGACTTATCTGTTGGATAGAAACTCTTCCAGTGGCAACCATCGCTTATCATAGCTATCAGGTTTACCCCTTGCTTTGTATATACTCTTTTCCATGCGGGTACACTCAGACACCTTGGTCAGCCAGGATTTTCTCTCAGTGGGTTGTTCACTTTTCCAGTAGGTAAGTATTTTAAGTTTGGCACATAGAATTGTTAAATATATGAGTCTTCTAGGCTCCTCTTTTAAGTTAGGGAGTTTTTCTAGGTCTCCCATGAGTACCTACAGCACTTGCAACTTTATCTGTGTTTGTGTGATTGTGCTTAAGATTTCCTCTTCCCTCTCAGAAGTGGTCCAGTTTGGTGCATCATAACATCATGTGTAGTAAAGTGCAAGTATCACATTTTCATTGAGGGCACAGTCTGTCGTAGTGTAGGGATATTTTATAGAGATTTTCCAGAGTGTAGTATGCCATGTGGGAAGTGAGATGTTATATAAGCTTGAACTTACTCTAAAGGGCAACATACTAACCATATTCCTGTATATCCACCAAACCCACCTCAGAAATTGGTATGCTCAAGATCTCCTCTCATGTTTTCCTGTAATCAAGCAGTTTGGGTTGTCCCCCAGCAAGATGTATCTGTACAACCAAGAGACCATCCTTATGGTATCTTTAGCATTCTCTAACATTTTAGCCAGCTGTTTTTTTTTAATTCTGTTTATTCCCCCATCTCGTGGAACTCTCTTGGGCATCCTCCTATGCCCCCAACTTCTACTTCCATGCCTGAGAGGCCTCCTAGTTCCTGGCACCAGCCTGGCTATCCCCCAACTCTGAGCCCCCAAGGTAGGGCTGCCCTATCTGCCCAGGGTGCTCTATCTTGAATTCAGACTGGGCTGAGCTCAGCCCAGGAGAGGAGTGTGACCAGTGATGGAGTGTGGTTGGGAGAGTGGAGGTGCCATAGTCTATCCACAAGGTGGGGGGGGTTTCTTAGTTATGCCCCAGATGTGAGATGTGCAATGCTGTATAGCCCACGATGTGAGTGCTCCCATCCACGTCCAGAAGACAGATGCTCAGTGTCTACCCCTGATTGTGAGCCCTGCATACTGCAGTGCCTCTGGTCTCCACCGGGGGCCACTGCTATGCTGGGCTAACCCTGTATCCCTCCCTGAGAGAGGAGAGCAGTCCTCAAGATGCTCAATCCTCTCTCTCTCTCCCATGCTGACCCCCGGTGGACCGGGCTTGTTCCTGAACCTGGGTTGCCAGCATGGCACGAGCTGTGGTGTCCAGTGCCTCAACCCTCAGTGCCACTGGGCCAACCCATTTTAGCCAACTCTGATGGAGGCTGTAACTGCAAGGAAGAGGACAGTACAATATTAAGAAAGTGTCTTATCTGTCTATATTTAAAGCAATGGGATTGAGGCAAATAAAATTTCTGACAAAACTCTTTAAATGTCAGGAGCGTACCCTGTTCACATAACTTAAAGTTCAAGTTTATTATTACAGGAATTACTCCATTGAGCAAGCTCATTCACAAGGAGGTCCTGTAGATTTCAAACAATACAGTGATGTACATGATCTTATACAAAACAGATTTGGACAGCACTAATAAACAGAAATGGCAATGATAAGGTGCAACTTGGATTGTTGCAAATAACTGATACATTACATACAAAAAACTAACTGCACTAATGTGTACATAGATAATACACATAGAGTGAGACAAGTCTTCACTGGAGGCAGAAGGAAAAGGAAAAAGATATAAGTGAAAATATGGAGCTGTAGATGACATTGCAGAGGAGGGTGGTAGGTTCAAAGGGAAAGGAATATTGTGCACTGAGATGGGGTACAGGAAGGGGGTCAAGGGGAGGGTCATGACTGGGGTAGGAGGGGGTAGGGAAATAGGGAGGTGGGGGAAGGAAGGGTGGTAGGTTCAGCGGGACAGGAATATTGTGCACAGAGATGGAGGTACAGGGAGGGGAGTCTAGGGGAGGGAGGTGACTGAGGTAGGAGGGAAGGAGTGAATAGGGAGACAGGGAGGTGGAGGAAGGAAAAAGTGCTAGGAGGCAGAATGGGTAAAGGGGTTGGGGTAGGAATATGGGGTAGAGAGATGGAGGTGGAGGAAGGGAAGAAGTGCTAGTAAGCAAAATGGGTAAAGGGTTGGGGTAGGAATAAAGGGGTGGGTGGGGCAGATGGGTGAGAGGATAGGCTGGATGATTGGTGAGCAGACAGGGATAGGGTGACAAGCAGAAGGGACGGTGATAGTGGCCTATCAGAGCAATCCCCAATCTCTCCAAAGCTGGTAACATGGGTCTTTAAGGAATTCAGAAAGAAGTGGGTTGCCCCAAAGTGGGATCAGGTTGGTGAATGTGGCCTTTCCCCCCAAAGAATGGTGGATGGTGTGCCATAGCTTAAGGACACGTGCAATGACAGGGCTCCCCCAACCACCTTTAAAGGGACACTATCAACCTGCTTAGACCTAAAATTGTCCCTAGTTTAAAAAACATATTTTAAGATTGCTGACATTCTGTATTGGTTGTTAATGTAGCTGGTTATTTGATTCTGATTCCTTTGTTTCTTTTTAAAAATAACAAGCATTTGTCAATGCCAAAAGTTTGCCATTGGTATTGCTATTGTACCGGCAGGGGCAGGACTACAATGCCAAACAGACTCGGCTGCTGGCTTATTTACATGTGCTTTTAGCACTTAAAAATTTTTTTTGCAGCCCCTCAGGTCCCTCCCTAATGTCTCTGAACCTGGATTAGGCAATTTTGGGGGGTTTGGGAGCATGGTGAAACCTCCATTTTGCCACAGGAGTGGCTTTAAAACAAATATGCGCTTTCCTATGCTCCCATCCCTCCATGGATGTGTATGTATATGGTATGTAGCTGTGGGAGCACAGGCCTGCTCTTCCATTTATAGAATAACAATGACCGAATTGTCAGCATGGCCACCTCATAACCCTGCATCATGTGCCCAGTACAGAACATGTTTGAATCATTGCCAACATGTAATTCTGCACAACTGCAAAGACCAGGATTTGAAAAATGACAGCTGTAATATACATGAGGTGGGGTAATAAGAAGGCTATGTTGAAATTCTTGGATCAAAATATTTAACATATCTGAAGTTATGAGCAGGCATAGTGAATTTGCCATGAATAGCCACAAGTTTGGCATTTTTTCATATTTTGACCCCAAATTTCCAACATAGTCTTCTTATGACCGCACCTCATAAACCCTGTAGGTGAAAATATTCAAATACCCGCCAAAATGTCATTCTGCTCCACAGGTGTGAAAATATGTTTCAAACAGGATGTGAAACATGACAGCTGTACTGTTCATGAGGTGGTATGAGAAAATGGCTATGTTGAAAATTTGGAGTCAAAATATTGACAATTACCAAAGTTATGCATGTGCATAGAAAAATTCCAATGAAGACTCATAACTCAGCCAATTTGTTTTTAATTTTTTAACCATATTTTCAACATGACCTTTTTGGGACACCACCACCACTGGTGATGAAATTTTGTTATTCGGTCCTGAAAGGTGATTTTGCACAGCAACTGTGAAATCATCTTCCAGGACTGATTAATGAAATGACAGTGACAGTGTTCATGAGATGGGATCCCAAAAAGGCCATGTTGAAAATTTGATGAGAAAATTCCAAAAAATGGCAAAGATATCAACATAAGTTAAAAACACCATTGAAACAGATTATAATACAGTACTTACCTTTATTCCTCAGTTTGTGGTTCAGTTTTGAAGAGTGCAGATGTGTCCAGGTCCACAGAAGATGACATCCCAAGACCTCCGGAGGTAAGTACAGTGTAAGGGGTGTGTGGAGTGGTGGGTGCTTAATGGAAGGGTTGGGATGGGAATGCGGGATGGGAAGGGGGGTGGCATGGATGATGAGGGACCATTTTCTTTTTTTCAGGTAAACAAAAAAAAGACATTTGGGACTGTTTTCTTTTTTAACAGGATAACACTTAAAATAAATATTTCAGGACACTGGGGGTGGGCTCCCCAGTGTCACACACTACTGGAGGGGTATTGTAAAGCCAGCATGGGGATTGGGCACCCTGATTTCAACAATAAAAAATAAAGAACGGGCTGCTGTGTGGGGGATGGAGGATGAGGGGTGGTGATCTGGGTGTGGGGGTGGGGGCAGAGGCAGCTATCAATCCAGACACTGATTAAAAAGTACCACTTACACACATACCTATAGATACAAGACAGAGAGAGAGAGAGATTGAGACATATGCACATTGCAGTCTCAGTCTTCCTTTGCATACGCACTCACTCTCATGTGTAATGTGCGAGCAGTGAGTGAGTGGCTCAGCCCACTGCCTCCTCCACTATTCAGAGTAACTCGCTGCTGTCTCCACTCCTGGCAGCCTCCTTATGGTGGGAGTGAGATACGGCTGGGGCTCACCATTGAGCACCGACACTGGGGAACGAGATTAAAGGATTACTGCACTTTTCACTCATTTGATGCACTTCACAGCAGCCATGCAACACTTCAGTTTAAATGAACATTTCTTCCACCACTGTTACTACCCTCTTCTCCACTTGCTTACAATGGGGTCTGGGGACTCAAACTGAGTGGCAGAGTGGGTGAACAGTCTTTTCTGAGTGATAAGGCAATAGTGCAGTGAATGCTTTCCATTCATTAGGGTAGGTAGAGAGGAAGGGGGACAGGCAAGATGGGGAACAGGGAAGAGATCAAACAAGATGATCAAGGCAATGCTGCTGTTACAACAGGACCTGTAGTATAGGGAGATAGGGACCATTGTGAACTGGAGCAGAGATAATGAGGGAAGGGACCAGTGGGATGGCGACGGGGGAGCACAAGCATACCAAAGGGGGATGACGTCAGCCAGGCTGATCAGGACACTGAACAGCTCTTTGCTGGGTGGTGTCCTGCAGATCAAAAGAAAAAGCCACTATATGCTTGGTTTGGCTTTTTGTTTTCAACTAGACAAAATTTTCACCCATCAAGTGAAAACAGTGTCACAATCAGCCGATTGGGGTGGCATTGTCTTGCCCCTTGCAGACTACTCTGCATTGGACAGACACTGTTACACCCTTCAAATGTCACTCTTATAGCAAGAAATTCACTGTGCTTGTGAGCACAGTGAACTTAAAAAACAGACTGCCCACCATACTACCATACTGGTGTTACCACATAAATGTGTGTGTTTACATTCTTTGATCAACTTCCACTGCATCTTTCCTGGAGTTGGGAACACTCCATACTGTCTCACCACTCATAATAGAGTAGAGGGAGAGGAGTCTATTGTGTCATGAGTAGCTGCACTGTTTAAGAGTGTTCATAATGTTCACAAAGAAGGCAGTAGGAGTAGTTCCAGGATTTGAAATAAAACAAAGTTGGGTATAATTATTCCATTAGCAAGCATTTCAGTTCTACTAAGAAAGGGAGTAGATAAAACAACCAGCAACTGAAATGAAATTTAGAGAAGGTAAGCAAGCATAAAATGTATTTTTTTTAACTAGAAATAATATGATGCCAAAGTGGTTGACAGTGTCTGTTTAAGTTAGTTGCCATAAAGCTATAGAGCAAATCATAGATGTTTTTTCTTATTTTTAAAAATATAACTAAGATAATTAATTTGGATTGTTTTTATGATAAAGGGCACGATTTTCTAAAGGGTCCACCTAAGATGCAGCCACCACTATTTTCAAAGCAGAACCACATCCAGACCTGGCAGAGTATCTATTAGATGGCCTAATAGTATCCAAAGTTTCCATCCAAAAATAGATGCAAATGAGTCCAAACAAGATGCAGTTTCAATTGCATCCATTTTCTTCCGCAAATGTTGGCCTTTCATCATAAATAGATGCAACTTCTGAGAACAGCAGCAGGGCTACCTTGACGTAAGAGGGTGGATTCAGATACAAGGGCAGTATGCATTTACATCTGCATCCAGCCCTTATGAAAATCCTCCCATATTGTCTAATTTCTGGATTTTTTTCTCATTTTAATAGGATAATTTTTTTACAGTTTGGA
Organism: Neoceratodus forsteri; assembly: GCA_016271365.2. Taxonomy (NCBI): domain Eukaryota; kingdom Metazoa; phylum Chordata; order Ceratodontiformes; family Ceratodontidae; genus Neoceratodus; species Neoceratodus forsteri. The sequence continues at coordinate 521,858,100 of CM028137.1, forward strand.
AATGACCTTTAACTCAGTGTGCCTTGCCAATTAAAAAAAAAAAGAATAAATCACCCATGCTACTGAGAACCAAATCCAATACTGCCTAGCCCCTTTTTTGTTATAAATACATTGCTGAATGTAATTGCCATTTACAGTTTCCATAGAGCTGGTCCCTGTCCTTCTACATGAGGTTCTTGATTGCTAGTTTATGTCAGCTGGCTGAAGTTCCACATTAAAAGTGTATCTCTGGCAGTTGTAGCCATTTCTGTTTACTTTTCCTACAGTACTTCCTAATCAGTATATCACTGGTAGTGGTGGCATGTAGCATGCCAGAATAATCACAGTCTTCTTTCCTTCTGTTTTTGCCCACATCGTCTCTGTTTTTCTACCTACTCCCTAAAATCTTAATTCATCCCTTTCTGTTAGTGAGTCTTTCATATAGATTGCAACCCCTCCTCCCATCCTTCTCTTCTCTCTCTACTAAAGAGTTTATAACCTAGTAGATTAATTCTTCAGTTGTCTGCCTCAGACTGCTACAGTAGGTCTCTATTATTCCTACTGCCCTTGTCTTCTCTGTACATTACTACTAGTTCAGACAATTTATTATTGAGAATTCTAGCATAGGTTCACTGGTAGATTACGAGTCTAGAGGTCGGGAGACCTTTAATGACTTGTCACTTGTTAGTGGTATTGTCTGCATTTTAGTGTTCCCATATATTGGTCTAGACTTGTTTTAAACGATATCATGGTACTACAAGAGATCACTTTTTTGGTAGCACATTCTATACAGTCACCACATGCTGGCTGAACCATTTACCTCTAATGCTAGTCCTATACACATCCCCTTTCAATTGTTGACTTTGTGATCATGTAGTTATTAAATTAGGACTATTCTGTAATCCAATGGATTCCCACAGCAGTTTATTTTTGCTTGCATTATACAGATAACAAAGGTCTCCCCTTAGTCTTCTGTACTCAACAGATCTGATTTAACTCAGTTAATCTGTCATTGTATGATTTGTTTGCCATGTTATGGATTCCCTTAGTTATCTTCCGCTGCACTCTCTCTAGTGATTTGTCATCCTTGATTGTATGTGGAGCACAAAAGGGGAACAGTATTCCAAATGGGTTCTGACAAGTGATGAATGCAATGGAATGATTACCTGTGGGACTCTACTCTTGATATTTCTGAAAATACAGTCAAGGATTGTATGACATTTCTGTGCAGCGATCTTGGAGTGTATACTGAAGGATAATTTATTTGTCATGGTCACCCCTAGGACTTTCTCATTAGTGGTTTCCTGGAGCATGGTGTAACCCACATTGTAAATAATCTGTGGGTTCTTGTGTCTGAAGTAGGTGTGTGCGGAAAAAAAATTCCATTGGCAGAATATCCTCAAAACTGCGAATTTCACTTCCGTGAAAGTTTGGAAATCATTTTCACAACTTTCATTGAAATTCCACCTTAAAACTATGGAATAAATATACAGACTGTGGGTTAATTTATTAAACTGCAGGGAAAACATATGCACGACACATCACTGCCTGTGGTCAGTTCTGAGGTTTTTTTTAACTGCAGTTTAATTTATTAATCTACCCCCCACTGATCAGGCAAGGCAAGGCAAATTTAATTTTTCTCGTGCCCAATCCCAGAGGCTCTGGGCTCCAAACAACAAAAACAAGCTATCAATACAATAATATAAATCAGTATAAAAACAATTAAATATCAGTATACATAAATATGGCTAATAAATACATATGTAAAAAAGTAATGCTCAAACAAGTAAGATGGGTGCCCAGGATGGACTAATGCCAAAGGTCTGGGAAGGTCTGATTAAACAGAAAGGCCTGGAGGTGGGCCTTAAAAACCTCAACTGAAGGGATCTCCCAAATTGATGGAGGAAGCAAATTCTGCAGGATGAGGCTGGCGACATTAAATGCTCTGTCTCCGGCAGTTTTGAACCTTGTCCTGGGAATCACCAGGAGGCTCCTAGAGAAGGACCAGAGGGACTGGACCAGGACAGCAGGTGTAAGAAGGTCTGTCAGGTAACCAGGACCCTGCCTGCATAGGGCTTTGAAGGTGAGCAAGTCCACCTTGAAGAGAATCCTCCTCCTAACTGGCAGCCAGTGCAGCTCGCACAAGACCGGAGTGATATGACAAAATTTCAGCTGCCCAGTTAGCAGCCTAGTGGCTGCATTCTGCACTAGCTACAGCTGGCAAAGGTTCCCTCCAGAGACCCTGAGGTAGAGCACATTACAATAATCGAGTCTGGATGTCATGAAAGCATGCACCAAGGTGGGGAGATCCATAGATGGAACTAGGGGCTTGACCCTGGTGATATTCCTAAGATGATAAAAGCTTGTCTGGATAACGGATGACACCTGAAAATCAAATGACAATCCACTGTCAAAGGTCACAGCGAGTTTTCACACCCCATAGGAAGCCCTCAATGGCACAGATCCCAGGAATAAACTGGTTTCAGCACCAGAGGACAACCTGTTCCGTCTTCTGTTTGATTCCACCACCAGTACCTCCATTTTGTCATGGTTCAGTTGCAACCAGCTGGGAACATCTAGTCACTTATCTCTGTGAGGCAGCTATTTAGTACTTCCACCACACTAGAAGTTCCTGGGGCAAAAGAAGTCAGCATAGCAATGAAAACTCAAGCCATACTTTATAATTATCTCACCCAGGGGCAGTATATACATGGCAAACAGCATTGGTGACAAAACAGACCCCTTAGGTACTCCACATGACAGGAGGCTAGAGGAGGAGAAGAAATTCCTCATCACTACTCATTGCCTCCTGTTCATTTGGTATGACTCAAACCAGCAGATGTCAGAGCCAGTGAGCCCACAAAATTTCCTCAGGTGGCCGAGCAACACACAATGGTCTACCGTGTCAAAAGCTGAAGAGAGAGAGAGATCAAGAAGGATTAGAATTGTCCCTTCCCCCCAATCTCTAGCCCTGAAGAGGTCATTGTGAACCCAAAGCAGTGCAGTTTCTGTACTATGCCTCGTATGGAAACCAGACTGGAATGGCTTATAGAGATCAAAGGCAATGAGGTGCTCCTCAAGCTGTTGTGCCACAACTTTCTCAACAATTTTCCCAAAAATGGGAGGTTGGAGATTGAACAGTAATTTGTCTTGATGTCAGGGTCTAATGATGTTTTTTTTTTCAGGAGGGGACAAATCAGCGCCTCCTTTAAGGTATCTGGAAAATTCCCCTCCATCAAAGAGCACCAGACAATCAAGGCGAACACCAGGACAACAGTGTCAACACATCTCATCAAGAAACACATCAGCAGCGGGTCCAGAACACAATATGTGTGCTTTAACCTGGAAGCAACCCCAATGACCTCCACACCTCCACTGGTTTAAACTCCACCCAACTAGGCAGAGCACTCTCCAGAAAATTCAGATGATCACTGTAGGCCACTGTAAGGCTCTCTGGTGGCACGCCCTGCCAGATGACGGATACCCTGTCAGAGAAGAATTGAGCAAATTCTTCACACAAGGCATCAAAAAAATCTTTTTCAACTGGAGACTGGCTGGATTTAAGAGCCTGTCTACAGTCCTAAAAAAGCCCAGTCGGTCAATTCTTCTCAGCAGCAATCTCTCTTGACAGGGACTCTGCCTTCTTACAAGTGATAGCCCACTGGTACTCACAATGTGAGCGCAAAGCTGATCTATCTGCCTCCAGACAAGATTTACGCCAGCATCGCTCCAACCTCTGACCCACAATCTTCATCGCCTTGAGCTCCCCATCAAACCAGGGAGACCTCAAGTGAGAAGATTTAGGTCATACATGGGCTGATGCGAGGGAGTCGAGTGCCGCCATTATCACCCTATTATAGGTGGCAACTGCAATGCCCTAACCCCCTACACCTGCACAGTCCACACTAGATAGGTCAGCCACCATCAGGAATCCCTCTGGGGTAAAACCCCTCAAAAGGCAATAGCTGACCATCTCCACAGGGGAAGGGCTCATGGGGGGAGCCCCAAGTGAGTTACTAACCTCAAGCCCCAGAGAAAAGACCAGGTCCAACACGCAGCTGTCCAAGTGGGTTACAGTGGAAACTTCCTGCAACAGGCCCAGAGATGACATAGTCTGGAGGAGGTTATAACCTAGCCTAGAATCTTCATCATCAGCACAGGCATTAATGCCCACCAGGACCAAATACCTGGGGGACTCCAATGTCTCACCAGTGATGAGATTGGCTACCTCCTGCAGGAATTCCCCTGCCACCCCGGGGGGGTCACGAAATCAGGAGAATCCTGCAACCTGCATCCAGACCCCCACGTACTGCCACCATTCAAATGAGCCCAGTCTTCCCACAGAGTGTATGGAGAAGCCAAGCTCAGATCTAAAACAGATGGCTACCCCCTCCACCCCTGCATTCCACTCTGGGGCAGTGTACTACAGAGTACCTGGGGGGGAACGGTGGCCTCTAAAATTGGACCAGCATCATCACCTACCCTGGTCTCTGTAATGCAAGCCAGATTGACTGAGGAAATCAAATCCGCAATAATGGCAGTCTTGTTCCTAATCGATCTGGCATTGCACCGCACTGCCCTCAAGGGCTTGGTGGACAGTGTAGTCCTTCTGGCTACCTGTCCAGTAAGTGTGGTGAAAACCCTGGAAACAGGAACCAGGTACCTTTCATCTCTCACAGGGACCTGGTGATATCCAGTATGCCTTCTGCACCCAATCACCCCAATCCTGCCCCCTCCCATAGTGCACAGGGCATTATGCCATACATGATTACTATGCCGTCTCTTAATTCTGACCTCTTGACAGCAATGCCAGGGGTCCCAGTACATAAATAAGTACCTCCAATCCCTCCCTTGGACCCTTCTGGTGTCTAGTGGCCCCCCACCCACTGATCATGGCCCCCCAAAACATTTTATTTCCCTGCTGTCTAATGGACCCCCAACCCAAATTCCTTAAATCCACAAAAACAGCTGGCAGTCAACTGACTCATCCCCTCTTTTCCCAGTATTCCCTGGTGTCTAGTGGCCCCCCATCCCTGATCCCTTATAAAAAGTAATCCCAATTCCCTGGTGTCTACTGGACCCCCACCCTGACAGTTCATTCGCCACCACCCCACTCCCCCACCCTGCCCATTAGTAGGCCACCAGTGCAGCCCTCCTCTCTCCTCCACTACCGCTGGCCCACTGAATTGTAAGTGAATGACCGCATGGTTGTACAAGCACGTGCTCATTCACTGACAGTTCATTAAACTGTGGATAGAATAAATTCTGCAGTTTGTATGCATTTTTCCGCAGTTCACAAAAAAAGTCCATGGAACTTGACGAAAATCCACGGAAAATCCCAGTTTTGCCAATGGCAAAAGTTCTGAAATTTCTGCAAAATTCCTAAATTTCTAGGAAGTTCTGCAAAAGCGGAATTCTCAACTTTTGCCCACCCCTAGTCCAAAGTGCATGACCCTACTCTTGTCAACATTAAACCTCAGTTTGTTTGTTTCTGCCCATTTGTATATTAGGTCTAAGTAAAGAACATACATTTCCAGATATTTCCTGGTTTTACATTATTCCTGTTGAATAGTTTTATCCATGTTTTTCCCTCAGAACTTTTCTCTACCAAATCTACAGACTGTATGCCTGCCCTATCAATTGTATTCTCAGAATAGTTACTAGAATTCTCACTCATTGGTTTACCCTGACTCTTCATCATTTACTTTAAATAACTAGACAGTTTTTTACTCATCCACTTGTCACGACTTTAGACTGAATTCTTTGATTAAAATATCTTACATTTGATTGCTAATTAATTCTAAGAAAATTACTTCAAATTATGAGAATGGCTAGAGCAAGACAGCTCTTCGTCTGTTTATATGCTTGATAAAATTTTGAAAAGAAATGCCATTGTTGCCTACCATTAACTAAATTATAATTTTTATACTTGCTGGAGCTGGGTTGCTGCACTTGATAGTGTTTTTTTTCTCCCCCTCCATTTGCTTCAGTTATTGTTTGTTAGAAAATGGGCTTTTTATTTCCTGACATTTGATTGGCTAGCACCCCTAGCAAGGGGGTACATTAACTTACAATAGATGCTCAGGTATTAAAATGTACAAGCCTCTGTTCCCAATCACGAAGACTGGTATCCTTGTGCCCATCCACACACCTGAAATGACCACTGACCAGTACAGTAAGTGAGACCACCAAACATTTAAAAACAACATAAAAGTTAGATTACTTTACAGTCCAAATTGATTTAACAGCCCTGTTTAGCACAGGCACAATGTTTTCTGAAGAGAACCTGACAGAAGAACCACCTAAAACAAACATTTATCAATGCCGAATGTTGTCTTGCTGGCATTGGCATTGGTAGTGCAGGAGTCAGAGAGATGCATAATAGGAATGGCAGTGAAGTATTGAACTGACACCAACCCCACCCCCACGCTGCAGAGACCGAGAGGCATTGGGGTGTGTCTTTGGGTCATCGGCCATAACGTTCAAGCCATTTCACCTCACCCTACCCTGCAGTCATTGACAAGTGTCACAGTGTGATTTTGCACAGTGACTGCACCATTTGGCGCCACAGGTGTGAAGACACATTTTGGGCAGGATGTGAAAAATGAAAGCTGTACTGTTCACAAGGAGGTGTAAAAATGGTAATGTTGAAAATCTGGAGTGAAAATATGAAAAACTGGAGAATTCAAGAGCGTGCATAGAAACTGCACAACGCATGCCCATAATGTAATTATTTGAGGGATTTTTTTAACCAGATATTCAACATAGGCTTTTTGGGACCTCCTCTCATGAACTGTGGCACTGTGATTTTGTTAATCTGTCCTGAAAGTTGATTTCCCACAGTGACCACACCATTTTGCACCAGATGTACGAAAACACATTTTGGGCAGGATGTGAAAACTGATAGATGCACTGTTCATACAGACATATGAAAAATTGCAATGTTGAAAATCTGGAGTGAAAATATTAAAAATTGTTGAAGTTAAGAGTGTGCGTGGAAACTGCACAATGCATGCTCATAACACAGTCATGTTTTGGAATTTTTCCACCAAATTTGCAACATAGGCTTTTTGGGACCCCACCTCATGAACAGTGGCACTGTCATTTCATTAATCTTTCCCAAAAGGTGATTCTAACCCCAGTAATGCTCAGGATATTCATAACTTTGTGCAGTCAGCCTGGTGGGTTGGAATGCCTGGAGAGATGGAACCCATGCAAATGATGGAATTCTTTGCACTTGAGCATCTTTCAAATACTGTCTCTACCAACTGTAGTGTTCTAACCCCTTTAGATTTTTCTCTCCGCCTGAAAGTCTGGTCACTCGGAGTCTCTGTCGCCCTCTTTCACGTGAAGAAAGATAAAAAAAATCATCAAAACCATAAGTATACCTAATTTCTTTTACTGCCTCTACTGATTGTCAGTTTAGATCTAGTTTATTATTAAAGTAGTTGTTTTTTCTCAGTTCCTCGCAGTTCGGCATAACCGTGAGGGATCCGAGTTAGTTTAGTTTAAATTGGGTTCTCTGACTAAAGAACCTATATTATTTTCACTAAATTTTGGTCCTTACAAACTTTATTTGTAACCATCTTTTATCAGTTACAGAACAGCTGAACTGGTTCATATTTCATCTCCCTGCTCGGTTCCTCCGGTTCCTTATCGGTTCCGGAACCGACCTCAAAAAAAAAAAAAATTAAAAGCTGTTTAAATAACCACAACAGTATCTATTTTTTAGCGGTTGGTGTTTTTCCTCTTTGCTTCTCACCATGGCAGAGAAACCTAAGAAGAGAACTGGGGAGCCTGGGTTTAAAAACTGTTTAAAGTGTGGAGATGTGTTTGCCAAGGCAGACAAGCACACCTTATGTGTAGCTTGTCTGGGTTTCGAACATCTGGACCAGAAATGTGAGATATGTAAAGCTTTTCCTGATAAAACTGTGGAAAAATGCCTTGAACGGCTCAATAAAAAGTTTCCTAGGTGTCCCTCAGTCTCTGACCAGCTGACACCCCAGTCTGTTGTGGCTGAACCCACAAGTGCTACTACCCCTGCCCCTGATATGGGCGAAAAAGGGGAAAAAAGAGAAAAAGAACCAGCTGACTCTCCAGTTCCCACAAAGAAAACAAAGAACCTTAAATATGCAGAACCCTCTCCTGTTAACCCATGGACTTCTGTGCAGGTGTCTGCAATGCCTTCAGCTCAAGAGATAGCTCAGGCATTCAAAATTATTCAGGCCCTGCAGAGCATCATCCCTCAGCCTCCTGCCCCCTCACAGGGTCCCCAGGTTGCTTGTACTGTGTTGCCCTCTGCACTGGAGCAACTATTTTTTGAAGAGGATGATGAGCCTTTTGAGGAGGATGAACCTATCCCTCCAGAGGTGTCCCCTAAGCAGGATTTTGGCTCGTCTCCCAGGGTGTCTGAGGATTTTTCCTCCCATTTTTCCTTCATAAGGAAAATGGCAGATGCCTTAGACGTCACCACAACAGAGCAAGTGGAGAATGAGGAGGAAATTGAGTACCTTAGTATGATGGGTGTAACACCCACAAAGGCCCTCCTCCTCCCAGTATATACATTTTTTAAGAAGGATGCTATGAAACTCCTGCAGACCCCTATTTCTATTCCTCCAATTGACAGGAGAATAGACACAAAGGACTAGTTGGATAGGGAGGGAGCTGACTTCCTCTTCCCCCATCCTGACCATCAAGGGGTAATACAGCAGGCAGCCTGTGATAAAGCTAAGGTCCCTCTGTCGTCACATCCACTGGACTAGGACTCCAGAAAATTGGACAGTATGGCCAAAAAAGGTTATTTGTCAGCCTCACTGGCATGAGATAGGCTACTTTCCAAGCTTATGCTGCCCAGTATCAGAAATCCCTGTGGCAGTCGGTACTGGCAATGTCCATGAAAGCCACCTCACCCTTATCAGATGACCTGGCTAAAACTGCCAGGTTTGGGCTAAAGGCGGCTAAGTACCAGTTCCAGATGGCTGCTGATTTGAATGGCACTGCAGCCAGATGGATGGCTAACACAGTGGCTCAGAGGAGGTTTGCTTCGCTTAGGGCTACAAACCTTACTCAGGATACCCAATTGAAGGCCCTGGATTATCCATTAGAAGGAAATTCTCTTTTTGGGGAATCCATGGTGGCCCATATGAAGAAGGTGGATGAATATAAGGCTACTTATAGAAGCAACTTTGCAGAGACAGAGCTTCTTCATCCACCAGGCCCTATGGAAGGGAGGCCGGAAGTCACTCTTTCATGACAAGACCTTTTTTCCAGCCAGTAGCTATATATACCAGCAGTACCCCCAACAGGGCTACTCTATGGGCAGGGGTGTAAGGGGCTCTAGGCGAGGATCTCAGGCACAACCTCAGCCCCAGTCTAAACAGAACCCCTGAGATGCAGGCTGCCTCCTCCCTACCTGTCGTAGGCAGACTGTCCCATTTCCTCCACCTTGGGTCAACCATCACCACGGACAAGTGGGTGTTGGAGGTAGTGGGCAAAGGTTTGCCTCTGGACTTCAAATTTCTTCATCTAAAAAATTCCAGGGTTTTCATCTCTCCTCCCCTAGCACAAACTTAATTGCTAGAGGCAAAGGTTCAAAAGCTGCTACAGCTCAAAGCAGTGGAACCAGTTACTACAACCCTGAGAGGAAGAGGTTTTTACTCCAGATACTTCCTAACAACAAAGAAAAATGGGGAGTGGCGTCCAATTTTGGATCTCAGAGCTTTAAACAAGCACTTGAAAAAGCCAAAGTTCAAATGGTAACTTTGGCTCGGATTCTGCTAACAATCCAAAAATGGGACTGGCTGGCATCTCTGGACTTACAAGATACCCATTTGTACATCCCCATAAAAGAATCTTTCAGAAAATATCTCAGATTCAGACTCCCATCGGGTCATTATCAGTTTGCAACCCTTCCCTTCGGCCTTTCCTCAGCACCAAGGGTGTTTACAAAATGCCTAGCAGCTGTGGTGGCATTTCTTCGAAGACAGGGAGCATCTGTTTTCCCATAGCTGGATGACTGGCTGGTGGTGGACAAATCACCGGAACAAGTCAGAACCTCTCTAAAGCTCACACAGGATCTTTTAGAGTCCTTAGGTTTCATATCTGTCTTAACCCCTACACAAACTTTACAGTTCATAGGGGCAGAGGTCAGTAATCTTCAGACAAGGGCCTTTTTGCCACTGGACAGGGTGCAAAGCCTTCAGGCCATAGCAAATTCCTTCATGTTGCACAGGCAAAAAACAGCCAGGCAATTCCAGCAGCTCTTGGGTCATATGGCTGCATCCACAGGCACAGTGCAGGGTTCCAGGTTTCACATGAGAGACATCCAGTTTCAACTCAGGAATCATTGGAGTCTGAAAAAAGATCCCTTTTCAAAACTCATTTCAGTGACAATGACACCGTTACAAGCCCTTTTTGTGGTGGAAAAAGGAATCCAACCTAAGGCAAGGAGTCCCTTTTCAGAAGGAGGATCCTTCACTAGTCCTCACAACAGATGCATCCCTTCTGGGCTGGGGTGCCCATCTGGGGAGCACACAACTCAGGGTACCTGAACAGAAGCAGAGTCCCTTCAGCATATAAACTTGCTGGAACTCAGAGCAGTGTGGCTGTCACTAAAAGTTTTCTCTACACTAGTGATGGGCAAGGTGGTACAGGTCAGAACAGACAATACCACCACTATGTACTACATAAACAAGCAGGGAGACACCAGATCAGGTCCCCTATGCGCAGAAGTCATGTAAATTTGGACTCTGGCATATTTCCTAAAGGTGTTCTTGCAAGCAATCAGTTTGCCAGGAAAGGACAATACCTCGGTAGACACACTGAGTCGGATCAATCAGTCTCATCACGAATGGACACTGAACAAACAGATGGTGCAGGTAATTTTCAGGAGGTGGGGCATTCCAGAGATAGACTTGTTCGCATCCCACCAGAACCACCAGTTGCCTCAGTATTGCTGCAGACCACTGACCCAGGGCACAATCCCTCTGGATGCCCTGGTGCTGGACTGGTCAGGCAAGTTTCTTTGTGCCTTCCCCCCTTTTTCTTTGGTTTTCAGAGTACTACTGAATCTCAAATCCCTCTCAGCCTCTCTGATCTTGATAACTCCAGATTGGCCCAGGCAGCCTTGGTACTCTCTTCTGCTCTCCATGTCAGTGAGCAAACCAATAAGTTTGCCTCTCCGGCACAATCTCTTGACCTCCAATCAGGGAACATTGTTGTACCCAAATCTCAAGTCCCTCCACCTCAAGGCATGGCTCTTGAGGAAATAGAGTATGCAGACTTAAACCTTTCTGAAGCTGTATTAACCATCTTGAAAGGTTATAGGAAGCCCTCCACTAAGAAAACATATTCTGCTAAGTGGAAGAGATTTTCTTTTTGGTGCTGTGGTAGGAATTTCACCCCAAATGATGCAGGAGTTTCAGTGGTGTTGGATTATCTGACTCACTTACATTCACAAGGTCTACAACCCATTTCTCTAAGGGTTCATCTTGCAGCAGTGTCTGCATATCTTACTGCTAGGACAAAGGTGTCAGTAGCATCAGATCCCATTTTCAAAAGGTTTTTTAAAGGCCTGATACATTTGCATCCTCCTCACAGGGCACCAGTGGCCGCTTGGGATCTTAATATATATATAGCCAGATTAATGAGGGCTCCTTTTGAGTCCATGGCTACAACCCATTTAAAGTATGTTACCTAGAAAACAGTTTTTCTGGTAGCAATTACCTCAGCAAGAAGAATCAGTGAGCTTCAGGTTTTCTGTGTTGACCAGTACTACATCTCCTTTCACAGAGATATGGTAGTCCTCAGAACAAACAATCAATTCCTTCCCAAGGTCATTTCAGACTTTCATCTGAACCAATCAATCACTCTACCTGTCTTTTTCACAGACCATACAAGCTCTGGTGAAAGAAGACTCCACAGTCTGGTTGTGAAAAGAGCTCTCAGCTATTACATGACAGCTACTAAGGGCTATAGGCAAGACAAAAAACAACTTTTCCTTACATATGGGGATGTCAGAATGGGCAAACCAGCCTCAGAAAGATCCATTTCTCAATGGATTTGTCCAGTGTATTCAATTCTGCTACACTAGAGCAGGTAGGGAGTCCCCAGCTGGGCTGAGGGCACACTTGACAAGAGGAACAGCTGTCAGTTTTGCAGCTGCTAGGGAGGTTCCATTATTGGATATTTGTAAAGCAGCTACCTGGAAATCAGTACACACCTTTACAAAGCATTACAACTTGGATGTTTTGTCCAGAAGTGATGCTAGGTTTGGCACAGCAGTCCTGCAAAGGCTGTTTCCAAAATAAGTTCTGTGCCCACCTCCAGGGGTACTGCTTGGTAGTCTGCACAAAGTTATGAATATCCTGAGCATTACTGGGGTTAGAAGAAAAAATTACTTACCATAGTAATCTTCTTTCTTCACAGTGATGCTCAAATATTCATAACTCCTCCCATCCTCCCCTTCCAGAACTAAAGCCTCTGCACTCCGCATGCTAGTGCCACATAGCCATACCCTTCTGGGTACACTGCTTTATACTGAATAGATTTAAACAGAGTTTTTCTGTCTCTCTTAATAGTTTTCTCATGCTGTTTGGCGAACACCATTGTTTACTTGATGTAGTTCCTCCTTAAGAGGTTTTTTTGGAAAAATTCTCTTTATTATGGTAACCCTAAAAAAACAAATTATTAAAAATTAGCTGTTGGATTTTTTCATAATGCATGACTTTCAGCCTTCTTACAAATCTAAAGGGGGTTAGAACACTACAGTTGGTAGAGGCAATATTTGAAAGATGCTCACGTGCAAAGAATTCCATCATTTGCGTATGTTCCATTTCTCCAGGCAGTCCAACCCACCAGGCTGACTGCACAAAGTTATGAATATCTGAGCATCACTGGGAAGAAAGAAGATTACTATGGTAAGTAATTTTTTCTTCCGCGCAGTGACAGCAAAATCACCTTTTAGGACTGAATAATGAGATGACAGTGCTTGTGTTCATGAGGTGGGGTCCCAAGAACCCCATGTTGAAAATTTGGAGCCAAAATTCAAAACAATGGCTGAGATACTCCTCTAACTTGAAACCTCCCCCATTGATGCCATGTTTGTTCTGTATAATAGGCTAAAAGTAAGTTGACCTGTTTTTATAGCCTGTGTAAATGGAACAATTCACAGTGAACTTTAAAAGACCATTCATATGAACTTTTGTTTTTCTAAAATGCTGACATGGCTTTACAAGACAAAAAAACACAAAGCTGTTGTTCCCCTAAGTCCCAAGATGGATTCTAAAAAGAAATTCTAATATTATCCATATAGTCAATGGATTTTTTAAAGCAGACATTCTTGTGGTCAGAACTTAAAGAATCAAAACCAGGGACAAAAGACCCTCAAATAGAAAAATTACAAGTCCTTAGATATGAAACTTATGCAAATGAAATTGCCAAAACACACTTTGGGACCAATGGAAGATCACATGTCATTTCCCATAACATTATGTTTTCCATAAAGGGTGTGAGCTAAGAACAAACCATTGTATACCATTCTTACTTCTGCTAGAAACTGACATAACCTTTGAACTGAACTTTTTCTGGGAAGGAAAAAAAAAACAAAGAAAATAAACCATGCCAAGAAATATGAAGGTACCCCAAAAGGAACATTTCTTATCAGGAAAAACAGCACAACTTCCCCATCTCAGGACATAAGGAGACAGGCTGAAGATTTGTCTAATCCTGTCAGACCCGGCAGATGCTGGGCTAAATATACTCATAAAGACTTAGTATATGATTCTAATGTAACAAAGCATTTGACAGTATACTGATATAAGCATATAGAGAAATATTGCTAGTATTGCAGTATACATGTGATCAGTCAGATACTGTGAGAACTAGGAAGTTATGTGCCTGGGGGGGAAAAAAAGGTTATCTGACCAATTTACAGCTTGCTTCTTAGAAGTAGTTAGCCTGAGGTTATAAATAAAACAGTTTGTTTATGTTACATGTGACTGAAGTCAAACAAAGGTGAAAGAAAGAGAGAGAGAGAGAGAGAGAGCGAGAGAGAGAGAGAGACAGAGAGAGAGACCTGGGAACTTTAACAATTAACTCAGAAAATGTGTTGAACATTAAGAACAGCTGTAAGCGTGTAGAGTATATGTATGATGTCATAAATAAACTTCTAGTCTAACTTCTAACATGAAAAGTGAAGCTGTCTCAGTTCTGTGCAACTAAAATACACATTTCTAAATTGTTTAAGTATCGCTGAGTAAAAATGTAGTCTTTGCTAGTTGTCTTTTGGATAAAACATTTTTCCTAAATAGCCTACAGAGATATACAGAGACATCCTTATAAAACTATTTATGACTACAGGTGGTATACAGACCTCCAGCACAGGGAGAGGAATTGTATAAGGCACTTGGGGAGGACATCATCAGGATGGCTGATAAGAGGTAGGTGCTGCTAGGTGTTGACTTCAATCTAGTAGATATTGATTGGAGCCTTCCAGCTGCAGTTTCAGTAAGGAGTAAGGCCATCCTTGACATCCTAAAACATAGAAACATGGATTTTGTCAGCAGAAAAATACCATTTGGATCATCCGGTCTTCTCCTTCTTTCTGCCTATTTCATCACTACAGTACTGACCCTAGTTGGTCATAGGTGTCACTCCCTCACCCGCTCCTCTACCTAATATGCCTGTATGCCTATCCCATGCATGCTTGAAGCACCGAGAGGCCTTTCTCAGGCAGCTAGTCAATGAACCCACAAGGGATGGGGTAATGCTAGATCTGGTATTTACAAACAGGGACAGCATTACAGACATAACAGTGAGAAGTCTCCCAAGTACCAATGATCATTATACTGTATTGTTCAACATTAAGACAGGATCAGAGAAACACAAATGAGGACCAGGTTCCCGGTCCTGGACTTTAGAATGGCAGATTTTAAGGAAATGGGAGAGTGCTGCAGAAACTATCTAGTAGGGGGAATGTCAGGTAGGGGTAGAGAAACAGTGGGGAAAAATAAGGGAGGGCATAATTAAGGTAATATAGCCTCTGCATGAAGGAACTGAGTAAAAGGAGAGGCAGTCTGTTGTGTTGACTCTGGGGTGCTTTTCTCCAGGGTTACAAACTGGAGGAGGGGGCACTGTTCCATCCGCAGAATCTTTACAGAGCTCCATGCTTAGCTGGTAGCACCAAGAAATGAGATATCTCAGCTGCAGCACTGGCTCAGCTGGGGGCCACCCCCACCCCCCACTTCCCCGAGGCCCTCTGGCCCAGGTGGCTGGACAGTGGTGGGGAAGGGTGGCAAGGGCAGCTACAATGGGTTTAACCAAACTCACAAATTTCAGACTGCAAATTTCTTTGCACCCCTGGAGGAGGCTAAGGTACCTGCTTCATTGGTGGCAACTCTGAGTCAGTCAGGGAAACAGCCAGGATGATTTGGTGGTACCCGGGTGGGGGGGGCAGTAGGAAGTCAGCAAGGAAAGTCTTGGAGACTGGGGATTCAGTGACTGGGGAGTAAAGAGGGTGGTGGGAAGAGTGGAGGGAAGGAGAGTGAAATTGCCAGATGCCTTTGTGGTGCATCAGCCATCAGGGATATAGATACTTCATGGGAAACTGGGGGGGGGGCTTCTGGGACAGAAGGCTCTTCAAGAATGATGGTCTTTATCTGCCAAGACCCAAGAAAGGATGCCAGTGCTCTGGGACAGAAATTTGACATTGGAAGATTAAATTGACTGAGAGGGGTATGGAGGCTAGAGAAACCACAGAGAATGGAGAGCAGGTGGGGAACATAGCTGGGTCTACCTCAAACAGGGGACTAGTGGCAGCAAGGTAGGTTGTAGTACAGTAAAGTTGCAATTCCAATTACAGTAGGGGAAGAGTCCAATGAGTGAGTGCTGACAAAGCCTGTATTGAGCATGCAAACAACATTAAGGAGACTAGGGAAGAATAAGGGAGAAGGGATAGGAAAAAGAAAGTGGAGATCATGAAAAAGATAAAAAAAGGGGGGGTTCCTTACTGCAAGGAGTCTGGGAAATAAAATTAGTGCACTCCAGTCAATGGTGGAAGACATTGAGATGGATTAGTAGCTATCACAGAAACTTGGGCCACAGAGAATAATGAATGGGACCTGACAGTCCCAGGCTACACCATGTTTAGACAAGATACAGGAAAAGATATAGGAGCAGTCATAGCCCTATATGTCAGAGGAGACATAGACACAGTGGAGGATGGAAAAATCTAGTGAGGTAATGTGAAAACAGAATCACTGTGGATGTAGCTCGCCACACCCTCAGGCAAGAAATTACAGATGGAGGTGATATATAGACCTCAAGGACAGGGGGGAAGATAGGTACTGGAGGAAGAGAGAGAGAGATAAGCAGATAGGGGATGAACTAGATGGGGGGGTGACAAAGGGGGAGCTGGTGGTGGTGATAGATCTAAACCTGTCAGATACTGATTGAGTCACTCTAGCAGCCAGGAGCTCCAGAACTCAGGACCTGCTGGATACACAGCAGGACTGCCTGCTGATGTAGCTGGTTAGGGAACCCACTAGGCAGACTGCCATTCTTAATGTGGTGCTCGCCAACTCAAAAGTGGTAGGAGGAGTGAGGGTAGGGGAGCTACTAAGGTCTAGTGATCATAACTCCACATGGTTCGACATGGACCTTCAGAAAACTAAGCCCTCATCAATGTCTGAAGTCCTAGATTTCAGAAGGGCAGACTTCAACCAGATGATGGAGCTGGTCTGGGACAAGTTAGTCAGCATCAGGGATATGGTGGAAAGATGGGGAGCAATCACGGGTGCTATTATTGAGGCAACAAAGTCTTGCATAATATCACTAATTAAAAGAAAATGGTACAAGAGATCAATATGGTTCTTTGGAAATGTCAGGGAAGCAGTGACACCCAAAAATAAGCCTTCACCAGGCACAAAGAAAAACAAGGAAAGGAAGAATATGGAAAGTACCAGATGAGAACAAGGGGAACCAAAAGGGTGGTCAGAAAAGCAAAGGCAGACATAGTACTGTGCATTGTTTAGGAGGTTAAGGGAGTGGAAAAACAGTTCTTTAAATATATTAGGGAAAACAGAAAGATTGGAGGAGGTATTGTAAGGCTGATAGAGGGAGAAAGGGTAATTGAGGAGGATGGGCAGAACGCAGCTATTCTGAATGACTACTTCTGTTCTATTTTTGCAAGGAAAGACAGAGAGCCTCTGCTAGAGAGTAGCATTAAGGCAGCTGTAAGGAGGAGCCCTGAGATGAGGCAGCACATATTTACCAGTGAAAGGGTTCAGAAAGAGACAGCAGCCTTAAAGATAGATAAGGCCCTGGACCAGATGAGATGCATCTGAGAATGCTCATGAAACTGGTAATGGAACTAACTGAACCCTTGGTAGAGGTATTCAATAACTCAGTTCAGACAAGGGTAGTTCTATAAGATTGGAGGGTAGCGGATGTAGTTCCACTCTATAGAGTGAGAGGACAAGAAGCAACTGCGTAACTACAGACCTGTCAGTCTTACCTCTACTGTGGGTAACATAGAAACATAGTGTGAAAGGATCAATGGGATGCTACAGAGACCCCCCCTTTTTCTAAACTCCTTTAAAGTCTGTTGCAACAGCATACATTCTTCTTTCTTTCCCTTTTCTTCTAAGTCCCTGGTTTCCCCATCAGACAGGAAGGCCACCTATGTGACGTCCTATCTATCCCTGAACTGCTTGAGGTCTCAAATCTAAATTTCAGATCCTTGGACATATTGCTCCTCCTCCATTTTCTATTGCGCTTGGTAAAACATTTCTTTTTCCTTTAAAAAAAGCTGTGAGTTTTAAATACAGTACATGTCTTTAGGCTGCTTGAGCCTTGTTTTGTTGAAAGAAGTGAACCTTGCACAGCCTTGTAAACAGCTGTAACTGTGCTCAAGTGAAGAAGTAGTTTCAGATAGCAGCCATAGAGTTTATGTAAAACAAAAACAAAAAGAAACCCTACAAAAGTCCTGATAAAGCCTGCACAATGCTAAGACAAACTAATTTAGGAATAAGGCTTTAAAATGTACCTGGAAAGAGTCTGTTAGAAGGAAACAACATAAGAAATGGCATTTTATCTTTGTAGCATAAGTTTTGCAACAGATAGATGCTTTAGCACAACAGTTCCTTTGAGAAGCCTCATTTTGTTAATGTTTGTTTTTGTAAGATGTTTTAAACCATGTATATTAAGCCTAGGTTGTTGGAATTCAGTGAAGAACCTTTATTAAGTAAATAGAAATATATTTACCATATGTTTGAACACTGAACCTAGACTGGTGTTTGTCCTGGTGCCCTCTGATTCTCTTTAGCTTCTGCTTCATTCTCTATAGAGCCAGCCGACCATTTTACATCACCTTTATAGGCAGAGAGCTGAAGGGAGGAGTCAGTAGGACACTGGGACAACCCATTCTTTGCTATTTTTGTTTATATGATGTTAAAACACAACTGAACTAACCAGAAACATTATATTATTGTATTGAATATGCCTGATATTATATAACTGGTTATATGTGCCTGAATTAAAAAGTTTTGCTAATAAAAATACAAAAGGGGAGGAGACTTCCCATCATGTGACTAGCTAGCAGTATATAAGAAGGACATCTTCTGTTAAAAGATCAGATGATCACAGGGATCAGCAAGGAGCTGACCCATTCCTGACACTAGTAACTCCTAGTGGTGAAAACTTGGTATTGCAGAATTATATTTTTATTTTGGATTTTTCTCCTCTTTTATTTTCTTTGTCGACAAGTTCGCTTAATTTACTTATTTGAATGCTGAATAAAAGCTACCTTTTGGTTCTTTATCCTGGTGTCCTTGTGTGTGAATCCCACTAACCTCCTACACATAGAAACATAGACTTTCATGGCAGATAAGGACCACTTGGCCCACCTAGTCTGCCCATTTCCCTACCTACAGGATAAGCTACAGATCCTAGTTAACCAACAGGCTATTTCTTCTTACCACCCCTCAAGAATTGCCTTATGTCTGTCCCATGTATTCTTGAATTCTCCCTCAGTTTTAGACCCCACAACCTCCTCAGGAAGGCTGTTCCATGCGTCCACCACCCTCTATGTGAGAAATACTTCTTCACATGGCCCCTGAACCACCCCCTCTATGTTTAAATTGTGCCCCCTTGTTCTTGCACATCTCTTTTTCTGAAAGATGCTACCCTCTTGGACTTTGTTGATTCCACTGAGCCTTATGGAAAAGCTAATGAAAGAGAACCTTGTGAACTACCTAAAGAGCAATGGACTCAAGGAAAGTAAAAAGTATGAGTTCATGGCAGGAGGTCTTCTCTAACCAACCTGAGACTATTCTTTGACTGGGTAACAAGGATACTGGATAAGGGCCATGCTGTGGATTTACTTTATTTTGATTTCAGTAAGGCTTTCATCTTGGTGCCTCAGAGAAGGTTGTTGAAGAAGCTGGAGGGTCTGGGTGTAGTGAAGGACATAGTCAGATGGGTGAGAAACTGGTTGGAAGTGAGACAGTAGAGGACTTTGGCTAACAGAGTAAAATCAGAAGAGAGGGATGTCACCAGTCCTTTTCAATATGCTCATTAGAGACATAGGAGAAGGAGTCCAGGGCATGATGTGTCTCTTTGCAGGTTACACTAATCTCTGTGGCAGAGTAGACAGTAAGGAGGGGGTTAGGAAGATGCAGAGAGACTTGCAAAGGCTAGAGAAGTGGTCAAAGGTTTGGCAGTTGCAATTCAGTGCCAAGGTGTGCAAAATGATGCACATGGGGAACAAGAACCCAAGGACAGATTACTGGATGGGGGGGTAGGGTAATGCTGGGCATAACCTCTGAGGAAAAATAACTAACGGTCTTCATTAGTGACCCCATCAAAGAATTAAACCAGTGTTGCAAGGCCTACAGTAAGGCAAACAGGATGCTGTGGTGTATTGGCAAGGGTAATGACAGCAGAAGGAAGGCGGTATTACTAAATGAATAGATCACTGGTAAGGCCCCTCCTGGAGTACTGTGTCCAGCTGTGGAGTCCTCACCTAAAGAAAGATAAGACAGGCTGGAGACAATGCAATGTATGGTGACCAGAATGATTCAGAGCCAGAAGAGAAGATTTTGCAATGATCAGCACAAGGCACTGAACATATACTCGCTGGAGGCCAAATGAGAGAGGGGAGATATTATAAAGACCATCAAATTCCTGAATGGAATGAATAAAGTAAACCATGAAGAACTATTTAGTGTAAGTTACAGATTAAGAACATGGGGCATGAGTGGAAACTGACAGGGGGAGATTCAAGAGGGAAGCGAGAACGTTTTATTTACAGAATGGGTGGTGGAGCTGTGGAACATTCTGCCAGTTGATGTAGTGGGCACCAAAATTATTAATGGTTTCAAACACAGTTGGGACAGAGTGAAGGGCTTAGGGGTTGCTCAGTGTGACAGCAGTAGGGCGGGAGCATGTGGGTGAATATTGTGGGTTAGAACCCTGTATGGACAATAGGTCCCAGGTTTGTTATGGTTTATGGACAGACCAGAAAGATCAGTGGTCTTTTTCAGCCATCATTGTCTATGTTTCTATAAAAGCAAAAGGAAAATGAGACCATTAGGGTACTCTAGGGAAATTGCCATGCTGGCAAAGAACAAAAAGGCAGCATTTAGGAGGGCTAAGGAAATGCAGAGGGAGGAAGACAGGGAGCTGTACCAGGTAAAACAGAGGGGAAACAGTTAAGGCAGTGAGGATAGCAAGGATGAAGACAGAGGAAAGAATAGCCAAAGGGGTAGCAAATGGAGATATGACTGTCTTCAGGTACGTAAGTGAGAAGAGGAAAGCAAGGGGAGGAATTGTGAAGATATGGAGGGCCCCTGAGGTAGACTATATAAAAGAGGACCAGGAAAAAGCAGTCATCCTGAATGGGAACTTCTGCTTAGTCTTCACAGTGGAGGAATAGGGGGCGGACCACCAGTGATCAGCAGGAACAAAGAGGAAGGGGGTGGACTCAAGTCCATTTTCAGAGGAAGGAGTCCTGAAGAGACTTGCAGCTCTGAAAGTGGACAAGACTATGGAACAGTATGGGATACACCAACGGGTAGTAAAATAACTTAAAGAGTGAAAGACACAGTCCCACACAAAAGATTAATAAACAAATTAGCCAGCCTGGGAGTGGGTTCCAGGGTGGTAGCCTGGGTAAAACATTATCTGGACAACTGGACACAGAAGGTAATAGTAAACAGAGTCCACTCTGAAGAAAGGGGGGTTACTAGTGGGGTACCACAGAGTTCAGTACTGGGTCTGGTCCTTTTTAATGCCTTAATAAGTGACATTGCAGAGGGGCTGGAAGGAAAAGTATGCCTCCTTGCATATGACACAAAGATCTGCAACAGGGTTGATATATGGGTGGGGTGGAAAGGATGAGAAGGGACTTGGCAAGGTAGGAGAAATGGTCAGAAGTATGGCAACTTAGATTCAATGCAAAGAAGTGCAAAGTAATGCACCTGAGAAACAAAAACCAAGGGGAACAGTACACAATGGGGAGGGGGGATAGTAACAACAACAACAATGGAAAGGGACAGGAGGGTAGTCGTATCAAATGACCTAAAGGTTATCAAGCAATGTGAGAAGGTCATAGGGATAGCTGGGGGGATACTGGGATGTATAGGGAGAGGCATCACCAGTAGAAAACAGGAAGTTGTTATCCCTCTGTAAAGACAGTTGGTGAGACCCCATCTGGAGTACTGCATGCAGTTCTGGAGACCCCATCTCCACAAAGACATCGACAGGACGGAGGCAGTCCAGAAGAGGGCAACTAAAATGGTGCAGGGTCTGCAACAGAAGCCATACAAAGGGAGACTAAAGGAGCTTAATATGTATACCCTTGAGGAAAGGAAGGAGAGGGGGACATGATAGAAACTTTTGAGTACCCAAAGGGAATCAACAAAGTCCAAGAGGGTAGCATCTTTCAGAAAAAGAGATGTGCAAGAACAAGGGGACACAATGTAAGCAATAATACCCAACAGGGTGGGCAGTATTGTGCTATACCGGCCTGTCCAGGGGAGTAATGAAGCCCAACACCACAGGCAGAGGGCCTTATAGCCTCTGGAAGGTCCGGTATAGCACAATACTGCCCACCCTGGAGGGTATTATTGCACTTAGAAAATGGGCATTGTAACAAACAAAAATATTCAGTTAAAAAATTGTTAATAAAAGATTAGTTTATTATAAGTTTTGTAATAAAATAGTTCCTCCACCTGAATCAGAATGATTAAAGGAAAGCTGAAAAGCTGGTTTTATGTAATTGCACCCCTCATAGCAGCCTGTTTATGTTTGTTGATTCAGACCCCCCCCTTCAGTTTGCAGCACCTTGGTTTCTGCATTCTACCTCCCACCCCAACACACACACACACACATTGGCAATAGCATTTTTTTTTCTTATTGGCAAATTTGGCAGCTCTTATCAGAGTGATCTGGACTGGAAGAAAGACAGAGATTGTGAGTGTGGTCGGCAGAGCGTTCTTTCTGGCAGATTAGTTTTTTTGTATTGCCTCTTTGTTTTAATGGCATGACCAGGAGCTAATGTGATTGCTATGGGGAGAAAAATGATGTTCGCGGGTGGAAGAGTGAACGCCGTCATCGCAGGTGAGACTGGAAAAGTAATTCCGATATCAGAAATAAAGAAAGTACTTTTCTTTTTGTTGAAAAGTGCAGAAGAAAGACAGAGATTGTGAGTGTGGTCGGCAGAGCGTTCTTTCTGGCAGATTAGTTTTTTTGTATTGCCTCCTTGTTTTAATGGCATGACCAGGAGCTAATGTGATTGCTATGGGGAGAAAAATGATGTTCGCAGGTGGAAGAGTGAACGCCGTCATCAAAGTAATTCCAATATCAGAAATAAAGAAAGTACTTTTCTTTTTGTTGAAAAGTGCAGGGAAATGTGTTTCTTTAATGTTGCTGGGCTACGTGTGAACAGAAAGTAGATGAAAAAGGTTCATAGAGCTAGTGGCATGAGGAGCGGGGGCAGCACTGCTCGGACATGCGGACTCATTGCTGGCTAGGTTCCACTACTTCAACTGCCATTTTTTTTTGAAGCACCGGGAGGCTCGAGTAACTGTGTGTGTTTATGAAAGTGAACAGAAGGCTGAGCGAGATGGCATATACAATGACAAAAGTAAGCCTGTAAAAAAAAGTTTTCTTTTTGTCTGTAGTAAGGAAAAGTATCAGCATGTCAGAGTCTATGACATTGGTAGAGTGCTATGGGGCTAGTTACTCTCACAGCAGTCTATTGTTAATTTCTACTGTGGAGCTGTGTGGAAATGTGATCAGCTCCTTTTTTTCTCTTCAGTTTCCTAGTTTTACAGAGCCTTTAAACTAACAAGAGATCAGGAGAAAGTCTGGAGGACTGGTGTCAGGTCTCAGGTCTTGCTAAATGAGGGAGAAAATGGTGGCAGTTTGAATTGTGTGCCAAGTGCTTCAGCCAATGAGGAAGCAAGCTGGGCACAATGATACCTGGCTGAGCATGAGGCAGGTTTGGGCTGGCACTTTTTTTTTGCTGGGCATCTATTAAAAGTTAATGTACCCCCCTGGAAGGGGTACTAGCTAATCAGAGCTCAGCAAATAAAAAGCCCATTTTCTAATTGAAGATAGAGTAGGGATGGCTCAGGGGCAATTTGAGGAAGAATTTTTTCACAGAGAGGTTGGTGGACACATGGAACGGCCTTTCCTGAGGAGGTTGTGGGGTCAACAACAGTGGGAGAATTCAAGAATGCATGGGACAGACATAAGGCAATTCTTGCGGGGGGGTAGGACGAAATAGGCTTTTGGTTAACTAGGATCTGCAGCTTATCCAGTAGGTAGGGAAATGGGCAGCCTAGGTGGGCCAAGTGGTCCTTATCTCCCATCAAAGTCTATGTTTCTATGTTAAAGAGGTGCTGGTTGCCTCACTGTTGGCCTTTTCAACAGCTCACTGGAATCAGGATGATTCCAGAGGACTGGAGGAGAGCATGTATGACCTCTTTAAGTGCAGCAGCAAAGAAGAAGCTATTAACTATAGGCTGGTGAGCCTCAGTTCAGAGGTGGGGATATTTATGGAAACACTGTTAAAGGAAAGGTTGTTAGAATATCTGGAATCCAATGGGGTGCAAGATCAAAGGCAGCATGGATTCACAGGGGGGGTGTCATGCCATATGAATTTGATTGAGTTCCTTGACTGGGTGACCAGGGAAATAGATCAGGGGACTCCAGTGGTCATGGTCTAGTTGGACTTTAGCAAGGCCTTCAACACTGTGCTGCACAGGAAACTGATAAAGAAATAGAGCAGCCTAGGGATGGGATCCAAAGTGATGAACTGGATTAGGGACTTGTTAACGAATATGCAATAGAAGGTGGTGGTTAATGACACTCACTCTAATGATGAGAAATGACCTACAGGTTGCAGCAGGACTCAGTACTGGGACCAGTCCTCTTCAGTGTCTTCAAAAGTGACAATGAAGATGAACTGGAAGGGGAGGTATGCCTGTTTGCAGGTGATGCCAAAATCTGTAGTATGGTGAACAATATGGAACAGGTGGGGAGAATGTGTAAGGATCTTTGGAAACTCAAGGAGTGGTCAAGAGCACGGCAGTTGGGGTTGAATGCCATGAAGTGCGAAGTCATGCACCTAGGGTGTAGTAACCTAAGAACTCAGTATAGGATGGGGGGGTACTGTCAGTCGCTAAGCAGGAAAGGGACCTTGAGGTTGCCATATCTGATGACATCAAAGTTGTGGGGCAGTTGACAAAGCAGTGGGTAGGGACTCTGTAATGCTGAGATGCATAGGAAGAATTGTCTCTAGCAGTAGGATGGTGGTGGTGTTGCCACTCTATCACTTGCTGGTGAGGCCTCACTTGGAGTATTGTGTCCAATTCTGGAGGCTGCACCTCATTAAGGACATAGATAGAGTTGAGGCATTCCAGAGAAGGGCAGCTGAAGTGGTGCATGGATTGTACCAAAAGCCCTACAATAAAAGACTGAGGGATCTCAACATGTACACCCTTGAAGGCATGCTAGGGGTGACATGACAGAGACCTACAATTACCTAACGGGAGTGAAGAGGGCACAGGAGGGGAACTTTTTTCAAATGAGGAAGATCACCAGAACCAGAAGGTATGTAATGCAGCTGTAAGGGTGAAGTTTAGGAAGGGATGAGGAAGTACTATTTCCATGAAAGAGTGGTGGATGCCTGATGTAGACTGCCAGAGAAAATGGTGGAGGCAAAAACAGAAGGAGGCTTCATGCATGCATGGGACAGACATAGGGGGATATTAGGAAATGGGCAGGCAGGAGAGAGTGTTGCCAGAGACCAGCTAGAGTCTGCAGAGATAGACTAGGCAGGGACCATCTAGGCAGACTTGATGGGCCAAGCAGTCCTTTTCTGCCGATAAATGCTATGTTTCTATTAAGACAATATCCTTTTTGAACCCTCCCATTCTTACTATGCTAAGGAGATGCAATTGAAGGGAAGAAATACTTAGATTTCAGTGGTGGCCTATAGACATTTATGGCTGAAGTCTGTATCCATGGCTAATTTTATTTCTTTAGGTTGTAGGATTTAAAAATGTATCTTTCAGAGCAAAATGTATTTGTTCTGGTGTTTAGCATCATCAACAGTGGAACAGCTTGTCAGACTCCTGCATGACCACCAGGGAACAACTTTTCATTTTCTATCAGCTTCATATCTTCACTGAAGATTCAGCTATTCATAATTTCATATCTTCTGGCTTTGATAGCCTGTGCTTACTACAGGTTTTAAAGCTGTGTCAAGTTAGCCACCCTTAACTGGCATCCATTGGTTGTTTCTGGATCTCCATACAATGACTGAAGATTTGTTACCTATTCATGATAACTATTTAATCTCTTCAATTCATGTTTGACAGCTCTAGGCTGTTTGTGTTTGAAAGTGTGGACTTCTGCTTCTTCTATAAGTTCCCATATTCATAAAGTATTTGAATATATCACCAGAAAGAATGTTTGTCCTAGTAAGATCTCCTAAATTTTGTAAGTTATATTTCTGTATGATACATACTTTGTGACGGAAGCATTTTTTCCTGTAGTTAACTTTTTGGTAGTTCTAAGGGGTTCTTACATACAGTTGAGTCGGCCAGGATGACTGTTATAACAGTTTCTGCTAGCACCATGTTGCAGAATATTTCAGAAACAGAATATAATCCAATGGCAATTACCACAATTTGTGTTGGAGGAAAGTGTGACATGCTTATCACAAAGCCTTGCATCCTGACTGACACCACTGTATAGTATGTCCCTCTGACAGCTAAAATTGTCCTTTACAAGAAGGTATAAAATAGGGGATCATAACATTTTGAATTCTTTTATAAAAAGCAAAAATCTTTTCTCAGTTGGCATTCTCTGCTAGCTGGCCAATAGCTTGTTCATGATGCATCACTGGTTCCTCAGCTGAAGCTGTCTTCCAAATAGCATTCATCTGAAAGCTGTAGTCAGGGCCACTTGTTTTATGATGCTTTGACTTATGCATCCTACCTATTTGATGTTACCTGGATGGGAGTCACAGTGCCAGGTATCCATAGAGAAAAACAAGTCCATGAACTGAGTCTTATTTCCTGGATTTATTCTTCTGAACATTTTAACTATTTCTTTCCTTACTCACATACTATAAACATAAGCTGTATATTTGTGTATTTAACTGTGCTCTTCTCCTGTGGCCTTTGCCCATGTTCTAGGTGTCAGCGTGGCTCAGTTGGTAGTACATCCACCTCTGGACCAGAAGGTTGTGGGTTCTTGTCCCACACCGGGATTGGACTTGCACCTAAAATCGCTGGCATCTGAGTGCAATATTGGGGGGAGCTGTACTGCTGGGGTGTGCCATCCTTCGGATGGGACGTTAAACCGAGGTCCCTTCTGCCCATCCTGGTATTGTACTGGTGGGTGTCCAGGTGGAAGTAAAAGAACCCATGTCACTCTTCGCAAAGAGTAGGGAACATTCTCGGTGTCCTGGCCAACATTCTCCTTCCCATAAACCGGTTCATGCAATTATCCAGGCTGTGTGTGGGTGGTGATGATGTGAGATATGGCTGCCACCACACATTCAGTCACTTCACTACCAGTCTAGCATTGCTTGTAAAGCACTTTGGGATGTATGAAAAGCGCTATATAAATGCTGATTCTTCTTCTTCTAGCCACTTTGTATAGGAATTGCTACTTCAACACATTCATATGTTTATCCATGTATTCCTTCATCTTAATATATTTTGATATAGCATTATAATAAAATTTGGTATTAATCCAACCTAATTAGTAATATTCATATATTTAGTATCTTAAACTAATTGTTCCTACACTCTCCCTCTGCCCTCTTCCTGGTCAGGTGCAACCCATCCTGCTTGTAGAGATTGTCCCTGCACCAAATGGCATCCCAGTTTTGCCAAAATGTGAAACCCTTAATTTTCACCCAATTTCATAGACAAATTCATCAACACAATTGCCATTTAGCTAAGTGGCTCTGTCCTTGGCACAGGAAAGATCTCTTGAATAACAGCTGCACACACCTTCACATTCAAATTTACCCAGCTCCTTTAAGTCCTGCCGGATATCCTCCTATATCCTCCTGCCTACAGTATATTATAGTTGCAGAATAGACATGGTCAGATACATCCTTAAATTTCTGTGATATCACCAGAGAAATTCCTTTTTGGCTTGCAGTACAATTGTATGGCCACCAGAGAGAATGTCATTACAAATATCATTTGGAAATACCTGACCATGTCTTTTTCTGCAACTGTATCTATGCCCACATGAGCCACTAACACTGGATCCTTACCCAACCCCCTTAGTACCTCAAAAAATAACAAGAGACTGCACACACCTCTGTAGCTAAAGGTGCTACCCCTTTGTACAGCAATATAAAATAGACAAGAAAGGGCCACACATACCATAACTCAGGGCAAAATTAAGTAAATTCATTGTTTATGGAAATATGGGTGACAGACATCCCTATGTAGTGCCTTTAAAAGGAAGGCTTTAGCAGAAGGCCCCTATGAAGCATCATTTTGGAGGCACTACGTAGGAGTGCTTGGTATTTGTGAGCATGTCTTCAAGCAATAAACGTAGTTAATTTTGCACTTAGCCATGGGGTGTACACCCCATTCTTGTATAACTCCCCATAGTATCTCACCTGTCCTACTCCTAGAAAGCTCTTTCCTAGCCCACACAACTAACCATCCTATTCTCCTTATAACCCCTACACACTGTACCAGCTATAAAGCTGAATATAGAATCCCATATAGCTACTAAATATCTAGGTCCCTGTACTACTATTCTTCACTTGCTGTATCTTCCACCATTCCCATACTTCCTGCCTGTTCTTCTAGCTCCTCCCCAGTCTCCTTCAGTACCTGAAAGCTATTCCTAAGACTCACTAGTGGATGATCCACCCTGCATCTTCTCTTCTGTTTCCCACTCTGTATCACTGTCCAGTCCTCCACCTGGTCATCTGTCTCTCGCTCTCTCTCTCTCTGACTCCTTCTAACCCCACTCCCTTCTCACTAACCCCTGCCTTTGTCCCACAACATTGTGGAGGATCCAGTAGTGCACTGTGGTTTAGGGTATTGAGCTCCAATCCTGGAGACCTGGATTTGAATCCCATAGCCCTCACTTTCATACTGTGTGACCCTGAGCAAGTCACTTAACCTACTTGTACTCCCAGGTTGCACCTGGAAACAATCTTCAGCTTAGTGTGCCTTTTCTGGTTAAAAAAATTCTCCCTTTCCCTTCTGTTACCATCCCTCCTCTCTACACACGTTCAGCAGGGATTGGTCAACAAAGTTCACCTGTTCCCTGATGTTGTGCATCCTAGCAAGCCTACCTTCCAGCTCTCTAACCTCTTTCTCCAACCTACTAGCCACCCTGACAAATCCTCCACCTTCATGCTTTACTCTACTAAAGCAGAGTCTAGAACAGCTGCACTCATGGACAGTCAATACAGAGGTTTAAAATGAGAGTTCCAAAAACATTTATTGTATTAAGGTGAGCCTTAGCACCAGTGCTTTGGCACTCAACCTTCATCAGGGGCATGACTAGGGGAGCAGCCACCATACTTAAATAGTCCATATATGGTGACATCACAAAACATAAATGAACAAATTAAATAAGTACGAAAGAAAACCAAAATTTACACAAACAATACTACAATCTTGCAAATAAATCTGTAACATTTCATCATCACCAATGGCAGTTCATCATTACAAACCGCAATTCCAAATATGATGTGCATTAAATTAAAGTAACCAAAAACACAAAGCAGGTGGCTACAAAGCACCAATAGCGGGGCCAAAATGATAAAGTACTCACAGCAGGACAAATGATCAGGTCGGCTCCATGTCACTGCCTTTGCTTAATGATAAAATCCACATGAGATGCAGAGAGGATAAAAGCCATATTTTTAATGCAAAAGTAGGCAAACCAGTAGTACATGATACAAAAGCCTCTCCCAGAGACCAGCCAAATGTTTCAAATCTTACTGGACCAATTATTATATTCAGTGACAAAAGTCACTGGCCCCACTGATGTTTCACTGTATGGCTTATTTTTTACCTTACCAGACCCATAGCACAAATAGAAGAAACAAGCATTTGTCAATGCCGAATGTTTGCTTGCTGGCATTGGCAGTGGTAGTGTAGAAGTTACAGAGCTGCGTAATAGGAATGGCAGTGAAGTATTGAACTGAAGCCAACCCCACCACCACCCTGCAGAGAGTGACAGGCATTGGGGTGTGCGTTTGGGTCATCAGGCATAACGGCCACGCCATTTCACCACACCCCACCCTGCAGACACTGACAAATGCCACAGTGTTCCTTATGGTCTTTGGCCTTATCACCCCATTTCATTAGGAAATATGGTGAGATGGGTGCGATATAGGAGAATGGGGTGAACTTTGGGGCGAAGAGTCCAAGGCATACCTCGATGCCTCTCCAGTGACTGCAGGGTGTGGAATGGTATGAACATCACAGGCAAGAATCCCAAGTCAAACCCTGATTCCTGTCATTCTCTATAGGGTTGGGCGTTATAGTTGAAAAGCCTAATACCTCAGGCATTCGTTGGTATTTTCCTCCAAATTTTCAACATGTTTGTTTTGTGACCCCACCTCATGAACAGGGGAATATCAGTTTGTTATTGAGCTGCTTATGCACAGTGACTATGGCATTTAGCACCACAGGTGCAAAATATTCGAACAGGATGTAAAAATGACAGTTGTACTCTTTCATGGGAGGTGTAAAAATGGCTATGTTGCAAATGTGTAGTAAAAAATATTTAAAAATGGTGAAGTCACGGCGTGCATAGAAACTGTACAGCATAGAACAGTAATATAATTAGGTTGGGGATTTCTTACAGCAGATTGTCAACTCAGGCATTTTGGTGCCTCAATCATGAACAGTGTCACTGTGATTTTCTTTATCTGTGCCGAACAATGATTTCCCACAGCGACCACGCATCTCTGCACTGAAAGTGTGAAAACACACTTCGGCCATGTTGTGAAAAATGGCAGCTGTACTGTTCATAAGGAAGTGTGTAAAAATGCCACTGGTGAAAATCTGGACTGAAAATATTACAAAGTCATGAACTAACAAGGGTGCATGGAAACTGTGCAATGCTCACTCGTAACACAGTCATTTCATGGACTTTTGTCACCAAATTTTCAGCATAGCCATTTTAAGACCTCTGCTCATGAACAGTGTAACTGTGATTTTCTTAATCTGTCCTAAACATTGCTTTCGCACACCAACATTGTGCACTGCATGTGCGAAAACACATTTTGGGCGACATATGAAAAATTGCAGCTGTACTGTTCATAAGGAAGTTTAATAAAATGGACATGTTGAAAATCTGGAGTGAAAATATAATTTGCAAACTTACGAGCATGCATAGGACACGCTTGGAGCCTTAAGCTCGTAAAGTCGACCCCAAAATTTTTCCACAAATTTTCAACATAGCCATTTTAAGACCTCTGCTCATGAACAGTGTCACTGTGATTTTCTTAATTGTCCTGTACATTGATTTAGCACCGACTGCGCCATTATTAAGCTAAATAAATGAAGCTGCGTTTTAAGGTGAGATGTGAAAATGACAGTTGTACTGCTCATAAGAAGGTGTGGTACAGTGGTGATGTTGACAATCTGGAGGAAAATATTGAAAATTTGCAAACTAACGAGCGGTGTAGGAACTGTACAATGCACTGTGAAACAGTCATTTTTGAATTTTTCACAAATTTTTCAACATAGCCATTTTAACACCTCACCTCATGAACAGTGTCACTGTGATTTTCTTATTGTCCGTACATTGATCTCGCACACCAACTGCGCCATTGTGCGCCATATGGGCGGAAACATGTTTGGGTGAGATGTGAAAATGGCAGCTGTACTTACTCATAAGAAGGTGTGGTAAAATGGCAATGTTGAAAATCTGGGTGAAATATTGAAAATTCACGACCTACGAGCGTCTTGTTAGGAATTTGTACAGCGCTGCGTTCGTAGAAAGTCATTTTGGAATTTTTCACCAAATTTTCAACATAGCCATTTAACACCTCACCTCATGAACAGAGTGTCACTGTGATTTTCTTAATTTGTCCAGTACATTGATTTAGACATCAATTCGCCATTATGCTACATGAGAGGAAACACATTTTGGGTGAGATGTGAAAAATGACAGCTGTACTACTCATAAGAAGGTGTGGTAAAATGGCAATATTGAAAATCTGGAGTGAAAATATTGAAAATTCGCGAACTTCGAGCCTGCGTAGGAACTGCATAACGCTTTTCGTAAAGTAAATTTTGGGAATTTTAGCGCAAATTTTCAACATGAGATTTGAGACCCCTTCTCATGATTGATGTCACTGTCATGGTGTTATTCAGGCCTGAAGGGTGATTTCGCGATCACTCGCGCAGTCACTGCGCGAAATCACCTCCTGAATAACACCATGACAGTGACATCATTCATGAGAAGGGGTCCCAAAATCCCCATGTTGAAAATTTGGTGCAAAAATTCAAAAAATGCCTGAGATATGCAATAAAGTTGAAACCCCTATTTAGCCCATGATACAGCTTACCGGCATTTCCTCAGTTCGCGGTCGGCTTTGAAGAGTGCAGACGTGTTCCCGGTCCACCGAAGATCGTCGCGCTGGAGTCCGGAGGTAA
Source organism: Neoceratodus forsteri (assembly GCA_016271365.2). Taxonomy (NCBI): domain Eukaryota; kingdom Metazoa; phylum Chordata; order Ceratodontiformes; family Ceratodontidae; genus Neoceratodus; species Neoceratodus forsteri. Next base: position 521,890,253 of record CM028137.1, read on the forward strand.
GTATGGGGTGGGGGTGGGGAGGCTGGGTGCGCAGTGGGTGGGTGCGGGTTGTGGGAGGGGGGCGGGGAGACTCGCTGTTAGACCGTTTTTCCTTTACAGGTGACAAAAGGGAACCGGACGACGTGGGATGTTTGCCACACTGGGGTGGGCTCCCAGCATGGCACAAGGACATTGGGGGGGCCATTCAGCCGACGGGGGATTGGGCACCCCCGTCGGCCTACGAATTGCTTGCCACGCTGGGGTGGGCTCCCAGCGTGGCACTCACTACTGGGGGGGTGGAGGACAGTGCAGCCGATGGGGGATTGGGCACCCTTGTTGGCTATATGATTAGTTACCACGCTGGGGTGGGCACCCAGCATGGCATTTTGGAAGTCTTTGGGGGGACGGGGGGAACGCAGCACAGCCGACGGGGATTGGGCACCCCATCGGCTGTACCGTGCATGTGGGGGGCACGCATGCCTGCGGGCATCTGTGTGTGTGGTTGGGGGGGAGCTGTGCGTGAGCAGCATTATCTTATCACTGCTCACTCAAGCGTAGCTCCCCCTTTCAACTGAATGCTACTGCATTTTGGAGCGTGTCATAGACAGCTCCAAAATGCATTGGCTTACAGGGGCCGCGCCTGCCAGCCCACTGACTGAATTGGAAGAGGAGGTGACACACCTCCGAATCTCCTATGATGGCACTATGTTTCTTGCACATGCGTATAAGCAAACATAAAAATCAGCATGAAATCCTACAGCATGTTAACTGCTACCAACTCAGTACTTAGGACAGATAATGCACATCCTGTGGCACTCAAGAATTTGGTTCCCTATGGACAATTCCTGTGCTTGCAGAGGAATTGTTCCAGAGATATGTTTTTAGATCAAGCTCAAGAACTTGAGAAGAGGTTTTAAAGGAGAGGTTATGCAAAGGAACTGCTACAGGAATCTAGGAATAGGGCCTACTCGCACTCGAGGGTGGATCTGCTAACAGAAAGAAAAAGTAAGTCATTCAATGAAACATCAGCAGGACCAGTGACTTTTGTCACTGAATACAATAATTGGTCCTGTAAGATTGGAAATATTATTCACCATAATTGGCCTATACTTTTAGGAAATCCTTAGGTTGCTGTAGTAGTAAGGGCTAAACCACGTGTCACATTCAGCAGGGCAGACAATTTGAGAGACAAATTAGTTCATAGCAGGTTTCCAATTGAAAGTGACTAGTGCTGTGCGGAATGTGGTATTCCACCAGTGGAATTAGCATGGAATGATCATTCCGGCCGGTGGAATTTCTGCCTGAAGTTCACTGGTTCTTTTGTGGAATGCCACCTACTGTGATCTGTGAAATAATATTCCATGGAACAGCATTTTATTCCATGGAAAATTATTCCACAACAGTTTCCACAGAAAATATTGTTATTCCGTGGAACGGCATTTTTTCCACCAAACATCATTCCGCAACTGTGGAATTGCACCATTCTTTTTTGGGGGGAATTTCAGCAGAAATTTGGCAGAATTCTGAAAATTCTGTGGAATTTCTTTCCACCAGAATTTGAAAATTCTGCACAGCGCTAAAAGTGACCCTTATACACAATTAAATTGTCTAATAAAACAAACATCTGGGTCATTTAAATGCCTAAGATGCAATATTTGTTGTCACTGCTGTACTGGCAAAACTTTCTCACATCCAGACATTGATGGCTACAATATGAAGTGAGGCAATTTATCAGTTGTGACACCACCTTTGTTGTTTACATTTTGTGTTACCCATGTAAATTATTGTACATTGGTCACACAGTTTAAAAACTCGCATACGAGAACATATATATGTTCCATTATCAACAAAAGAGAGGACAAACACTGGTGGAGCTTCACATTTTGCACATCACTCATCTAACCCTGCAGGTCTAACATTCATTGCAATTGAATGGATCTCTTCTCCCATATTTGATGGGGACAGGATAAACACTTTGTTACAGAAGGAGAGTGAATGGATATTTAGACTGCAGAGTGTTAAGCCAGATGGGATAAATGAACAATGGAACCTTAATGGAACCATAAACCATTTCTCAAAAAGAAATAACTGAATTTCTCCTGTATCTCTGCATAGTGGTGTTACTGGATCTTAATGTTTTCGACCTCTTTTGTACCGCTTTATTCATGCCTACTTTTGATTCATTTTTCTTATCTGTTTTTCTCTGCAGATTCACTGACCTCTTTTTTGTGGATCCTCTGACATACAAGGAATTTGCCCAGATAAATGTTTAAATGGCTGATCACACTTTTTCTAGAAAGACTCTCCTTTTCATTACATGGACCCAGAATACAGGAATTAGAAAGTAAAACCATGTTCGATTTAGCTTAGGTCCTCTGCTCCATTGTTACAGTGATTAGAACTGTACTTTATTTTGATGTGCTCCCCATTTTTTACCCAATAAAGACTGACATGGCTTTGATATTTTAGCAAAAGTAAAAATGCCAAAATGTATTTACTTTGAAAGAATAGATTTGATATAGGGATCTTTTGAAGTACTTGAATTTAATGCACATCATATTTGGAATTGCTGTTGGTAATGATGAACTGCCATTGTTGATGATGAACTTTTACTGTTTTACTTGCAAGATTTGCAGTATTTGTGTAAATTTTGGTTTTCTTTTGTATTTATTTAGTTTATTCTTTATCTTTCTCAGGTTCTTGGTGGAACGGCACAAAGGAAGATACAACAGATAAGTGGTGCACATGTAATAAGTGTAATTTATAATAGGTAATTGATAATACAGGCTTACTACCAACAGTGAATATACTGGAGGAGCTTCCAGTTTTCCTTACCTACATAGGTGCAGTCTCTCATCTCAGAGAAGCTACATGCTGCAAAAGGGTCTTATATCCTGATAATAACCATGGTTACTACTGAAGAAGATACATGAAAAGTATATAATTGGACAGTAGCAGGTGGCATGAGTAAACATCCTAACTAACATAAGAAGTTGCTTAGCTTGCAAACAGAGCATGAAAAATGGGATCTCTATAAGTCTCCAAGGTCACTTGCAGTTACAGTGATGCACAAGCACTAAAGATGGCACTATTGCCTTACTTATAATTATACAATAAAAATATAATGGAAAGCATCTCCCAGGACTAAGATACAGCGGTAAAACATAACGGAGCATAATATTCATTAGTAGAATGCAGATCCAGACACATATGCTTATATGATAAGTGTCTCTGCCCTAAGGTTAGTACATATACCTAGATATGTGTTGCTGTCCGCAAGGTGAGTGTATAATCAGGAATGCTGAACCATGGATAACATTCCCCGCTTGTTACCTTCAGAAGAAAAGGCAACAACCACAGGAGAGTAGTGGGATGGAGCTAAAAAGTCATTTACAAGCCCGAAGCACGAGTCTTGTAAAGGAATTTGAGTTGTTCTCAGTGTTGTCTTAGAGTACATCGCAGACAGCAAGGGGTTAGTATCAGAAAAACAAAATGCTTGGATAATAACAAAAGCTTTAAAAGTCAGTTCTAACCAAGTATTGGATAGAGCAGTACTTAAATCACCATCATGAATAAGATCATTAAGAGCATCACCAGCCTTAGAACTGTTATTACTAATAGAGATAAGATGTGAATCCTTTCTAGCTAAAAGAGATTTCAAAGAGTCAAAGGCCAATGTTCATGTTAAACACGGGTGAATATTGAGACAAGGCAAGCAAGTATTCCGGATCAGTACCAATAACATCTGGTTCAGGGAGAGGGACAGGATTAATGACTGTGTGACCTATAACTGTTTTCTGTTGTGGAGTAAAACAGAAGTTAGAAGCTGAAATATCACAAGATTTTTGACCATAAGCAAAGGATTTATGATTTGTTACTACGCAATACTGCCCATCAGAATTGTAAGTCACTCTTACAGTTGGAACTCTCCATCACTGTAAACCTATAGGACAAGCAAAAGATCTGTTTGTGAGCCATGAAGTGAAGTGATGTACCTCTACTAGGTAGCTTTGGGATGCAGTTGTTTTGGCATCAGGCCCTGAAGATGTAGCTCATGGAGATTTGGATTCATCATCCTCATTAAAGTCAGTCAGCTTGGATGGCAATTCTTCACCCAAGGAAAATGACCATTCAAGATGTACTGGTGAGTAACTGCCCATAGGTTTCACAATATTGAAGAAGTCACAATGGCACAGGTAGTAATTATCCCTTCTGGGAGCAACAGTTCATGTGGGGCACCACCCAGGCTTGGAGAACAGAATGGTAAACCAATAAGGAAGGGAGGTCAGTTCTTTCCTGATAGATGTTGTCATCAAAGTGTCTGATGGAAATAATTGTAGCCAGCTTGTTGAAGACAGAGGTTTGTGAATCAAAGTGAGGTAGTAAGACAGTAAAAGTAATAAACATATTATCATGTATTGAGTAAGTCTTAGTAAAGTAGCAAGGTGCTTGATTTGGATATCGTTAGACATACTGAAGGTTTTGAGCTGGGGACATAGAAATGTTAACAGAATTTGCTATACAAACAGTAATGCAGCCATTGGATTTGCAATAAGGACAATACCATTTAGCCATTTTCCTCTCATAGAAACATAGATTTTGACGGCAGATAAGGACCGCTTGGCCCACCCAGCCTGCCCATTTCCCTACCTAATGGATAAGCTGCAGATCCTAGTTAACCAGCAGCCTACTTCTTCCTACCCCCACCCCCTAGAATTGCCTTATGACTGTCCCATGCATGCTTGAATTCACCACTGTTTTTGACTCCACAACCTCCTCTGGAAGGCCATTCCATGCATCCACAACCCTCTCTGTGAAAAAATACTTCCCTAAATTACCTCTGAGCCTCCCCTCCTTCTATCTTCAAATTGTGCCCCCTTGTTCTTGCACACCTCTTTTTTTGAAAGAGATAAGATCTGGAATGCCTCCTGTTTCCAAGTCCCTGAAGAGATTGTTAACAGTGGCAATTAAGTAAGAACCATAAGTACAGCATAAAAGTCAAGGACACTGGTTTACCGGGATTGAGAAAGGGCATATTCCATTTTGCACATTGTAAAAAACGGTATTGTCACTGGTGTCTGAAAAGCCAAAATCCAGTTTTACCGGTATTTGGTTCTCTGTACTTTATTTAACAATTTTTAACTCTGATAACATGCATTTTAGCAATTTTGATCTCCACTGCTGCACATCCTTCCATCCTTGTACCAATTTAAAGTTATTTTAGGTACAAGATGTGATGGCAGCAGCAGCACTACAGCCCCCATCTCTAAGGTGTGATGGAAGCAGCACTACGGCCTCATCCCTCAGGTGCGATGGCAGCACCAACAGCACTACAGCCCCCCTCCCTCTGGTGTGATGGCAGCAGCAACAGCACCATGACCTCCCTCCCTCAGGAATGACAGAAGTAGTAGCACTGTGGACCCCATCCCTCAGATGTGATTGCAGCAGTACTACTTTCCCCATTCACCACTGGTGATGGCAGAATCACTACAGCCCCCACCCCTTCTGTGTAATGGCAGTGGCAACAATGCAGTCCACATCCCTCAGGGGTGATGGCAGTAGTGACAGCACTATGATCCCTTTCTTCAACACCCACACCCCACATGCACAAGTTACAAATGACTTGGTCTCTTTGCTTGTTAGAACTCACATGTGAATTAATCTGAACCATCACCACTAAGGTGGACTACCTTTGTTTTTCCTATCTATAATTTAACTGCCTGAACTGGATATCTGCCTGTGACACCACTGACCAGGGCTAGGAACAGACTTGGGTGTTGAAGGCCAGCTGGTGGGTAAAGGCTTGATTGTCCGACCACACACCTTCTCCTGGGAGGGAGGGTGGGTTCATGGCTCAGCATTTGCTGGCCCCTGGTGGATGCCAGAGGCACAACAACATATCAGTCCTCACTGCAGGAGGGAGCATGATGGACGTCGGCTTGTGCCTTGACATCATGTGGCCTGTCAAGAAAATGGAAAACACCCACTGGCCAACGAAGGACAGCTGTTGGTCCTCCATAAACTGGAAGCCTCAGACGTGTGTCTGTTCTGACCCCTGCCATGCTAAGGATACACAGGAAGCTCTTGGGATAATTCTCCTCCCTGGTAGCCTCCACTGTGGTAGGGGCCCACTCAATGAAGGGTTACTTTTGGTTACCTGGTAGCACAGCACTAATGGTCAGTGGATGGTGGTCAGAAGGGGGGCCTTGGCGGGCCTGAAGGAGTGGATGGCCAGGGGTAGGAGGAGAAAAACAAAACCTGCAATGTCTTCTTTGAAATAAAGTGTCTTCACCTAAAAATCCACAAGTGATTAGTGGAGGACCTTCAAATGGATTCATGCATCTCCAGACATGTGAATGCTTTTTTTTTTATTTGGTGTCCATGAAAAGGGTGTTTCCTAGTTTTCATGTCTTTGTTCAGATGTGAATTGAGCACCACTCTGCCCACCAGCATCATACAGCCCTTGGGGTCTTACCGTCTATATGTCATTGACTGTGCTTTCAAAATCCACTGGACAAACGTAAGTACACTTAAATACTTAACTTTTGCTTTTTGTTGAAGCAGTCATCAGAAAACTTTTTGTTGTCACAGAGACTGAAACAGCAGGTGGGAGAAAAGGTGCAAATCATCCAATTCATCTAAGTGGGGTGCTCACTGTGAAGTCTTTTCACAAGTAGTAAGGCAGTTTCTTCTTTGTGAACATATTTTCATTCAGACTAGTTTTCATTCAAACAACTGAGGATTTTGGATGGCCCTACTGATTACAGTATAAACTTGAATAAGCTAGTTGGCAACAGTGATCCTGTGTTTAGCAATCTACACTCTAGAAGCTCATATGCAAACAATACAATGAAAACCTGACTAAAATCTAAAACAAGCTTATGAAACACATAAATGTGTCTGAACATTTACCTTTACCTATACAAAATCATTGCAGTCCAAGTAAACGCAGACTAATTACATAGTACTCTGACTACTATTCTATGATGTAATAAACATATATTGGTATTTTTTATATTCTTTGTAAAGGAGGTAAGGCCCACTATGCAGAACTGTCTATTTTCAGGAGTGACCTAGAAGCACTGGGGAGGTTAAGTGACTTGCTTGAGTCACACAGTATGTAAGTGGAGGTTGTGGGAATCAAACCCAAGACTGCTGGATGCACCCAGTTCAATCACTGTTTGTTTTCTAACCACTAGGCATGGGTGATTAAATTGAATGGCTGATTACAACAAAGCAGTGCAGGTGATTTCCTTACTGACTCTATATGCAGCAAAGCAGAAAGAATGCAAAGCACATCAGCATTCATTTTAAGATGCTGAAATCTGGGTCGGCCCACTGGCGCTGCAGTAGCACTATTGCTTGCAATGCCAGTGACCCAGGGTCAGAAGTGAACTCGGTTTGCCGGAGGTCTGGCCAGGGGAGTAGGATCAAGCACCCAGGGGACTGCTCTCCTTCTCCAGAGAGGGTGGGCTGCAGGTCCTGCTGCTTTACCACCACCTGTGTGACCATGGATGGCGGTGAAATGGTGCTGCAGAGTGATCAGGTGGGGAGGATGCTAGCCAGGATCTGGAGCAGTGGCATGTCTCTGTGACCTACCTCCTTGGAACTCCTCTAGTGCAGATGCCCTCAGGGACAGACACCAGAAAACCAGGAACAATCACTGTACATCGGTCACTGGCAGAAGGGACCCAGGTTCCCCAGATTTCATAACCAGGCACCATGAGGGACCCACTGAGCTGCCCACCACACACTAACGGAGTGTGGAGGGGTGACCTGGGGTTCCATCCCTTCCCACCTGGGGGGTTACAATCCAGGCAGGATAGGGGCAGGCCCACAGGAGCTCCTAAGCATTACCTGGGGTGAAGCTAGGGGATACCCAGCCTAGGGATCTCTGAAAAGTGGAGACTGATGCTGTGAGAAGGGGACATAGAAAAAGAAAAAAAAAAAGATGCTGAAATCTTAGAGATTCTGTGCAGTGACATGCAATTTCCGTGAGGCACCGGTACAAGAATTCAAAATCCTCATACCAAGCAGGATTCCGTGATTGTTACCGGTGTTACCGGTAAAAATGGAAAACCAGGGTCCCTGATAAAAGTTCATGGGCAATATATTGCTTGTCTGCCTCCTTGTTATTTTGAAACATTAGTTCATTAATCTTATTCTTAGTATCATTGAACCATTTGGTAATTTCCTGCATGTTGTATACAGTAAAACATTCTTCCATATTTAAACCGTCTACATCATGTAGCAGTGGGGGTAGGATATAATTTTTAACAGATTGCTGAAAACTGTTTGTGCTTTAATAGCAGCTATATCTGCTTTATTCCAGATAGACAAACTTGAGCCAAAAAGGCCAGAAATGGTGCCTGCTGCACCAGTAACATCTGTAGTGTCATGCCTAGTGCATGTCCTAGCTTTAGCATTAGGTGCGGGTCTAAAGACTCCTACATGATCAGTAGTATGAGGTCCACTAACTGGATCATCAGTGTGGGTTTGGTAAGCAGCTACAATGTCAGTAAGCATCATACTGAAAAATTTAGAACTATTGGTCATGTGAGGAAGACCAATCTCAGCTACGTTCCAATGTGTAAGATTGAAAATAATCGGGTCATGCATAAACTGTTCATAATTAATCAGGCCTCCTGAAAGGGAAGTGGCGGTCAATCCACCAGGAGGACCATCCTCCTGGGGATGGCAGTCAGTCTTTTCTTCTTCAGTGGGTGGGACTACAGAAAGAAACAGAGCTTCTGTAGCTACGTAGTTATGAAGACAGAAAGCACGTGACTCCTCAGAGTTGATACGGTCACACCAAGCAGGATCTATGAGAGCAGTAAGGTTATAATGATCAGTATGTCTGGAAGAAGTCTGTCGAATAGAGAGTGTATCATTTTGTGAGATGTCTGTGTTAGGCCATCAGTGAAATATACCTTTAGATAAACAAGCTACAGGGACTGTATAACCATTAAGATCAGTTTCCCATTCGATAGAGTGAGGACGTGTCTGGAGCTACTACCATGGCATTAAGATAGGCATCTGAGCCTTCCTTAACAGTAATCATTATGTTGGGCACACTAATATGAACTCCCATTGAGGCTGAGTGTTCAAGTTTGCTAAGAAAATGTTCTATACATTGTTTGTGAGGCGGTCGATAAGGGTTTGTTCTGAGAATCAGTCAAATAAAGTAGTCCCACCAAGATGAGGAGATGCAAGATAGCCATCTTGCCAGTGTACCTGAAAGAAAAGAGAAAAGGATTAAGTGAGGGGTACTATTCTGCCCTAAGTGGGTCAGGAAAAGTAATTTTAGTCACCTTTGTACAACTTGAGTTGATTAGCTTGGAACCACTTGTCGGTGGTCTATTTGTGTTGTTTAACTCAGACCTGATAGACAGCAGGACTGAGTTTGTTGACAATAGGGTATGGGCCTTCCCATTTGCTGGCAAATGAATAAGTTGGTTGTCTGTATTGTAGAAGCATAACCTGATCTCCAACTTGCCAGTCGACTTCTTTGACATACTTATCAAATAAGCATTAGCTTGTTGAGCTTTGCCCATATAATTGGCAGTGAACAGGTGTGTCTTCATGATATCATCATGAAGCTTTTCAACATACTCATCTACAGATACTCTATCTGCAGTAGGGGTGTGGAGATCAATCAACAGGTGCTCAGGTAGTCTCATGGCTCTACCAGTCATAACCTCATAGGGTGTGCACTAGGTAGTTGCTGCAGGAGTGCCAGATTGCCATCAGCAATAGCAGCAAGAGGGAATCCCAATCTTTGGGATTGTCATTGATGAATCTGCATAATACCTGTTTGATTCTTTTGTTTGCTCATTCTACCTGGCCTGAGGACTTAGCATAGTAAGGGATATGGAATTTCTGATCTACTCCAAGTAGTTGTAGTGTTTGCTTCATCAGCTCAGCTGTAAAACTAGCTCCCTGGTCTGAGTCTACCTTTAGGAGTAGGCCCCACATGGAGAACAACTGATCCACCAAGATCTTGGCAGTTGTTTTTGCAATGTTGTTCTTAGTGGGAAATGCTTCTACCCACTTAGAAAATAAATCTGTGACAACAAAGGCATACTTCTTGTTCTTGCTGGAATCAGTCAAGAGACTAATGAAATCAATTTGTATCTCATTCCAAGGTCCAGTTTGCCATTGTGGCAACAACTTGGCATTTCTTTACACTGAAATTGGATTGTTCTATGCAGTTGTCCACAGAGTGCTCTACATCTTTGATCATGCCAGGCCACCAGACAACAGTTTTGAGTTGCTGGAGGGTATTGTCTGCCCCCTGATGTCCACCAGTGGTGGTATCATCAACTATATGGATGAATTCAGTTAGCAACAATTGTGGTGCAACCCACAGTTTGTCACCTGTATCTTCTTTTCGATATCAGATGAGCTTCTGATCACTAGACAAGTGTATGTTGTCAGAGTGTATCTTGTATGGACTACCAACAGGTAGTGGTTGTCAATTCCCTTTTCTAGGAATTTGAACACATCTTTTAGTTCTGGGTTAGATTTCTATGCAGCAGAAAGGTCCAGCTGAGATTCTGGTACTGGTTTCTGCCTAGTGTTGGCTAAGAAAATAGCTGCCACAGCTACTGAGTGAGTCATTGACCATGTCTCCCCCCTCACTTTAACACCTGCTTTGGCAAGCAAGCCTGCTCAGTCATGGAATTCAAGGTAAAGGTCAGATTTACACTGAACCTTTACATTAAGGATGTACAGTTTGTGAGTAAACTGCTGTGTCAAGGTGTGTATATACACAAATAGACCCCTGTATTTGACAGGTGTGCCATCAGAGGATGTAAAGTTATTTTTCTCCCAGAATGTTAGAAATTCTTTAAGGGCGTAACAGATCCAATTCAAGTCTGTGAAGATGATGACATCATTAGTACCATGGGGCATGATCTCCAAGGCACAGGCCACAGCTGCCAATTCAGCATACTGTGAGGAGATTACAGATCACTTCCTAGAAATGCACCTGAAATCACCATCTTTGTATAATATGAGCACATCAAATCCTGCTACCTGTTCTCCATCCACATAGGAGGCGGAGTTGTCTGTAAAGACACGATACATGGTGGTATCCTCTAAAACATCTGGTGTAGCTGGTAAGAATGGTCCTAGTTCAGGTAAGTCAGGAGGCTGGAGTGAACAGTTATGGGGCTTACCTGTGTAAAGAAGGCCATAGGCCAAGATGGATGCATTTTTGCAGGTAGTACTTTGATGTCCCTGTCCTGCAAAAGCAAAGACCAGTGGGTAAGTCGGGTGTTGGAGACTGAACCATCTTTTACCTTGTCTAAAAGCAAAAAGTTAGTTGAGGTGTGACAGGTATGTAAGACAATAGGGGGATACCCAATGACGTGCATGACATGTTTGATAGCCCAGTAGATTGCCAAGCATGTTCTTTCACATAGATTGTATTTCCTCTTTACTGGGGATAGCATCTGAGATGCATAAGTAATGGGCCTGAAGTACCTATTGTACTTTTGTGCCAACACTGCAGACATGGACACATCAGAGGTGGCAGTTTCCAAATGGAATGGGAGATTGGGGTTGGGATTGATCAGTGCTGGGGCTGAGGCTAAGGCCTGCTTGAGCTATGCGACAGCTTCAGTATGAGTGGGACCCCATGTCCATGGAATAGCTTTTTTCAGAAGTTCATATAAGGAAGTAGACGTCAAGTCAAAGTCAGGGATAAAATCCCTGGAGTAGTTCACCATTCCTAAAAAGCATCTGAGTGTTATCATGCTAGTAGGAAGTGACAGATCTTGCAAGCCCTGGATCTTCTTGACAGCTTGGCTTCTGCCTTGGTCTGTGATATGTAGACCAAGGAAGATGACCAGTTTTTCACAATTGTGCCTTAGAGGGGTTGCACTTGAGGCCTGCTCTCTTGAGGAGAGACAGAAGTTCATCTGGAAGGGCCAAATGATCTTCTTTTGTAGTGGTTGAAAAAGCAAGTCATCCACATACTGTAGAAGACACTGGGGAGTGGAGAACCCCTGCAGGGCATTCTTCATGTGGAGATGGAAGAGGGAAGGACTGTTGTGAAAGCCCTAGGGAAGGCAGGTCCAGGTGTACTGATGTCCATCAAAGGTGAAAGCAAATTTGTATTGGCTTTCCTGGGCTAATGGGAGTGACCAAAACCCATTAGAAATGTCAAGAGCTGTGAACCACTTTTTGTCAGGTATCAACAGCTTGAGCACATCAGATGCTGATGCTACTGTTGGGGCGCAGATGGGGGTAACTTGATTAAGTTTCCTGTAATCAGCTGTGAGTCTCCAAGCTCCATTTGGCTTTTTCACAGGCCAAATAGGTGAACTGACAGTGGAGACACACATCCTAATCACTCCTTGCTGTAGAAGTAATTGGATGGTCTCCCTCAGTGATGTCAAGACTTCAGCAGGGAATGGGTACTGCTTCTGCCTCACAGGGTCAGATTTCTGTGATCTCAATAGTAGTGTGCATCCTACAGTATCACAACCATGCTTGTTGGTGGCAAACACATCAAGGTGTTTTTGCAGCAAGAGTGCAAGCTCAGAAAACAGGTCATAACTGTTAAACACAGCCATGATGTCATACTCAGTGTTGTTATGGGAGATGGCTGCCCCACGTGTGAGTCTGGAAAGGTGACAGCATGACATTGTCCTTTGATCTGGAGAAGTATCCTGTTGGCTAGGTCCACTATATTGCTGTGTAGTGCCAGGAAGTCAATTCCCAATGTGCTGAGGTGATGACGTAATACCATGAGGTCAATGACAAAATCAGTTCTGAGGTGGCCTACCACCACAGGTAGAGGAATGGATCAGTATGTGTGTAGCTGGGTGCCATCTACACCCTGGGCACTGGTCTTTCAGCCAGTAGACCAGTCAGATGAGACCGGGTCCTCATCATGGTGGACTGACATGGCTGCTCCAGTATCCAGGAGCATGTTAAGCTGGTGGCCCCCCCAACCATGGCCTTTACACAAGACCGTCCATTTGTGTCAACAATCAAGTCACTCACAATCTGGACTGGGGTCTGTAATTGTCAATTTGCATTTTCAGAGTCATAATCATCATCCTGTTCCTGAAATCTGAGGCCTGTAGGGTCTTTCAAAGCCTCCTGGATGTCTTGCACAGGATAAAGATGTACTTGTGACGTCACAGGCATGACAGCGGCATGCATGGATGATTCCTCCTTGGTCATCGTATCGGCCTGGCCAGTAGCCAATGCCATAAAAGGATTCTTCCCTCAGCTCTTCATTTGTTTGGCAGCCAAAGGCAGGAAATGATTCCCCTGACTGCATGACTGTCCAACAGCTGGAGCAGGGGCTGCCATGGTTCATGAAGGTTTAGCTGCTCTTTCAGCAAGGATCTCCTCCAACAATTTGTGGAGGGTCTTGTTTTTGTCTTCGAGACTCTAATAGGTGGGGCCTTTACGGTTCTGGTTACACTGCTGAGCATTTAGATTTTTCCAATTACTCCTATCTCTATTTCTGTTGATTTTGTAGTTTTGGTCCCCCCCCATGCGACTGGTTGTTGTCAGAAGGGGTATTGTTTTTCTGGTTGTTGCCCTCCACGGTGTAGTGGGTAGGGGCATCAGAGGTAGGCTGTACTGCAGCCACCTGTGCTGCCAGGACTCGTATTGCAGCAGCATTTTTGGTTTTACCGGAAGCAAGGTTATAGAGGTAAACCTGGTAGGCAAGCTCCATTTTTATAAGGATGTTCGCAAAAGAATCAGTATTCAGGTAAACATTAAGTTCAACCTTTTCCCGCAAGGCTGGAGACATATTTCAGATATACAAATCCTTGTACTCAATCTGGTCTCTGTCTACATGTTCTCCTGCTAGGCCTTTGCCAGAGTAGTAGGAGAGCCATAACCACTGGTGGTAGGCTGCAGGGCTTTCTTTCAGATTCTGCTTAACTTTGTAGGCCAAGTGAGCTCTTACGACACCCGGGGAGATGGCGGCGATGAGGGCCACAGTGATGTTGTCATGAACAAGGGTGTCGGAGTTGCATACAGTCTCTGGGAGTTTGGCCCAGAGGATAGGTTTGATCGTCTGTCACAAGACTTGAACCTGATACTCGGGTTGGAAATAAAGCTTCTCGCAGAGGGAGTGCATGTTCTCCAAGTGGCAACTGAGATTGTCAGTCTGGCTCATCAGTCCAATACTTTGGGCAATTTGCTAGACAGAGTGAGTGACTTGCAAGAGACTGGAAGTATGAGTGGTCGCATTCAACTCAATATGTCCATGGCACCATGAAGAGCAGCGTCCGCTGCTGCATTAGCAACTGCCTTGCACGCATGGTCCTGATTAACAGTTTCCTTGAACATTTTGTCAATTTGTTCCCAGATGACTCTCCTTTGGTCCTCAGGTATAGTGAAGTTACTGAGAGCCTCTTGAATTATGCCCCAAACTTCTGCCCTGTCTCCCCTTAATACAGACCCTCTGCCTGTGTCATGGGGGCCGCCATCCTGGTGTTGTGCGTGACTTCCACCATGTTTGTGTAGACGTGGTGATGCAAAGTGTGTGCCGACATAGGTGCCATCTTGTGAATGGCTGGCAGAGGTTACACCACCATGTGGGTTGGGCTTGCGTGTGATGTGGCATGCCTCATCACAAAGTCAGAATCGTCATCGCCAGATGACGCAGTCTCAATGGGCGTATACTGAAACCCGTTCATGGCCTTAACATGGCCAGCAAGACTCTCCCATTGATGGTGCAACTTCATCATCTTTTCTCTACACTTCTTGTGACAAACTCTTGCAGTGCCCTGCTCAATACCTCTCTCAACCTCACACTGCAACACTCTGTACGTGGCATCCAATTCAACATTTTCCCTGAGTGTTTTCTCCAACTCACAGTTCACTCTCTGATAATCCTCTTTCAACTCAGCTTTCTCCTCTCTTAATCCCTGATTCATAACACTCAAAATATCATTCAAATATGCTGTTTCTTATCACATTTCAACTTTTCACAATCATCTCTCAACATAAACATTTCTCACTCAGAGTCTTGTGCAGTACAATGCAACAGTCTGTTACTGGCACCACAGAGTGACTGTGTCTCCTGTGCTAGTTTCTGTTCCTTTTTCTGTAACTCCGATGCCTGCAAGCCCATCTCTTTTTTTAGAGTGGCATTTTGCAGTTCAAGGGAGGCACACTTTGCTGTGAGATTCTTAACAGTGGTATGTAGAGCCGCAACCAAAAGACATTTAAGGTTGTATTTCTTGGCTGTTTGTTTGGACTCTAAGTATTGGTCAGATATTAACAGCAATGGTTTTTCTTCAGATTTTGCATCCAGCGTGAAATCTGTCCATCTGCCATGGGATGTGATGTAGTTTGAAGCATCCAATCTCAGTTCTGTGCACAAGTCAGAAATAACAAAAAAGGGGTATGCAAATAAACAAATAAGCAGTTAGAAAACTGGACAAAATCCTTGGCACTGTTACCTACCACTTTCCGGTCCCTGGTGGGCAAACAGTGATGCCAAGGTGGTATGCTGTCACTCGCAGAGGGAGTGGAAAGAGGTCCAGTGTAAGTCTACCACACCCGAGACCCAGACAGAGTGTTTTCTCTACAATCGCTACCACTATAAGCATGAGTAGGTCCAAGCAGGCAAAAAATCATACTACACTACTTGATATTCAAAATA
This sequence comes from Neoceratodus forsteri, assembly GCA_016271365.2. Classification (NCBI taxonomy): domain Eukaryota; kingdom Metazoa; phylum Chordata; order Ceratodontiformes; family Ceratodontidae; genus Neoceratodus; species Neoceratodus forsteri. The sequence continues at coordinate 521,905,878 of CM028137.1, forward strand.
AATTGAATGGAATCTTCTTTTGTACCTTCCAACCTGCACACAGTCACTAAATGTAACTTGGTAATAAAATTACCTTTCTCAGGTTCTTGGTGGAACAACACAAAGGAAGAGACAACAGATAATTGGTGCACATGTAATAAATGTAATTTATTACAGATAAATGATAATACAGGCTTACTACCAACAGTGAGTACACTGGTAGAGCTTCCAGTTTTCCTTACCTACATAGGTGCAGTCTCTCATCTCAGAGAAGCTACGTGCTGCAAAAGGGTCGTATACCAAATAATAACCATGGTTACTACTGAAGAAGATACATAAAAAGTATATAATTGGACAGTAGCAGGTGACATGAGTAAACATCCTAACTAACATAAGAAGTTGCTTAGCTTGCAAAGATAGCATGAACAAAGGGATTTCTATAAGTCTCCTAGGTCACTTGCAGTTACAGTGATGCACAAGCACTAAAGATGGCACTATTGCCTTACTTATAATTATACAATAATAATATAATGGAAAGCATCTCCCAGGTCTAAGATACAGTGGTAAAACATAATGGAGCATAATATGCATTAGTAGAACACAGATCCTGACACTTATGCTTATACTATACGTGTCTCTGCCCTAAGGTTAGTACATATACCTAGATATCTGTTGCTCTCCACAAGGTGGGGGTAAAATCAGGGGTGCTGGACCATGGATAACAGGTCCCTTCTCCAAAATTTGATGGGGACAGGATAAACACTTCGTTACAGAAGGAGAGTGAATGTGATATTTAGACTGCAGAGTGTTAGGCCAGATGGGATGAATGAACAATGGAACCTTAAACATAGAAACATAGAATCTGATCGCAGATAAGGACCACTTGGCCCACATAGTCTGCCCATTTCCCTACTTAATGGATAAACTGCAGATCCTAGTTAACCAATAGCCTACTTCCTCCTACCCCCACTAGAATTGCCTTATGTCTGTCCCATGCATTCTTGAATTCCCCCACTGTTCTTGACTCTACGACCTCCTCAGGAAGGCTGTTCCATGTATCCACAACCCTGTCTGGGAAGAAATTCTTCCTCACATTACATCTGAGTCGACCCCCCTCTATCTTCAAATTGTGCCCCCTTGTTCTTGCACTTCTTTTTTTGAAATATGCTACCGTCTTGGACTTTGTTGATTCCCTTGAGGTATTTGAAAGTTTCCATCATCTCCCCCCTCTCCCTTTTTTCCTCGAGGCTATACTTAGTCTTTCTTCATACATCTCCTGGTGCAGACCCTGCACCATTTTAGTTATCCTCCTCTAGACAGCCTCCACCCTGTCTATGTCTTTGCAGAGATGGGGTCTCCAGAACTGTACACAATACTCCAGATGTGGTCTTACCAACTGTCTGTACAGAAGGACAACAACTTCCTTTTTTTTACTGGTGATACTCCTTCCTATGCATTCCAGTATCCCCCAGCCCTCCTTACTGCCTTCTCACATTGCTTGCCCACCTTTAGGTCATCTGATATGACTACTCCCACGTCCATTTCTATTTTTGTTGTTGTCAGTATCTCACCCCCATTGCATACTCTTCCCCTGGGTTTTGGTTTTTCAGGTGCATTACTTCGCACTTCTTTGCATTGAATCTAAGCTGCCATACATTTGACCATTCCCTCAACCTTGCCAAGTCCCTTTTCATCCTTTCTACCCCACCTTGTGTATCAACCCTGTTGCAGACGTTTGTGTCATCTGCAGAGAGACATACTTTTCCTTCCAGTCCCTCTGCAATATCAGTTATAAAGACATTAAAAAGGACCATCCCCAGTACTGAACCCTGCGGTACCCCACTAGTAGCTCCCCTTTCTTCACTGTGGACTCCATTTACTATTACCATCTGTGTCCTGTTGTCCAGCCAGTATTTTACCCAGGTTACCACCCTGGGACCCACTCCCAGGCTGGCTAATTTGTGTATTAATCTTTTGTGCGGGACTGTGTCAAATGCCTTGCTAAAGTCTAGGTAGGCCATGTCCATGGCCCCTCCCTGGTCTACTACTTTGGTCACCCAGCCAAATAAATCAATTAGATTTGTCTGACATGACCTTCCTGCTGTGAATCCATGCTGCCTTGGGTCCTGTGCCCTACTGGCCTCTAGGTACTCAACAAATCTTTCCTTCAGAAGTGACTCCATAATTTTCCCTACCACTGAGGTCATGCTAACAGGTCTGTAGTTCCCTGCCTCTGCCTTGCTCCCACTATTGTGAAGGGGAATCACATCTGCCCTCCTCCAATCCTCAGGTGCCACACCATCCTCCCATGGTTTACTAAAAAGGGTAGTCAGTGGTGTTACTAGTTCTTCACTTATTTCTTTTAGAATTCTGGATGAATCCCATCAGGCCCCATTGCTTTATTCACCTTCAGTTTTAGGAGTTCTGTCAGAACCCTTTCTTCTGTGAAAGGACTAATATCAACCCCCTATCCAGAGTACTTCTATTGACTGGATTAAGTATCTCCCCCTGCTCTTCCATTGTGAATACTGAGCAGAAGTATTCATTCAGTATCCCTGCTTTGTCACTGTCACTCTCTGCCCAACCACCCTCCTCTTTATTCAGCATCAGTATTGCTGCCTTAGTCTTTCTTTGCTCCCTAATGTACCTATAAAAGGTTTTATCCCCCTTCTTAACTGAGTTGGCTATCTTTTCCTCGGTTTGGTCCTTTGGTATTCTGACTGCCTTCCCTGCTTTTTTCTGCTTTAACTGGTATAGTTCTCTGTCCTACTCCTTCTGTGTTTCCTTATACTTCCTGAATGCTATCTTTTTCTCTCTAGCCTTCCCTGCCACTTCTTTTGAGAACCGTAGTGTTTTTTTTCTTTCATTTTCGATTTGTTTATTTGCTTCACACAAAGGCTTGTTTCCTCTGTGATGGTGTTTTTGATGTTTCCCCATTGTTGCTCCACCCCAACTTCTTGGCTGTTTGCTAGTGCTTTTCTGAGGCATTCTCCCATTTTGACAAAATCAGCCCTCCTGAAGTCTAGTATCTTCACTTTTGTATTGCTTGACTCTACAGTGGAGTTTATTGTGAACCACACTGTTTCATGGTCACTTGTTCCCAGATGGCTACCCACTTCTGATCAGAGATCCTCTGTCTGTCTGTCCCCATTTGAGAGTACCAGGTCTAAGATTGCTCCCTCCTGAGTGGGTTCCAAAACTAGCTGTCTGAGGCATGCCCCCTGTAGGGTATCGAGAATGGCCCTGCTCTTGGATGTAGCTGCAGCAAAGGTACTCTAGTTAACATCTGGCATATTCAGGTCCCCCATCAGCAATATCTCCCCTTTCTCTGCCATCCTAAGGATGCCTTCTATAATTTCCTAGTCCATTTACTCCCCCTGAGATGGGAGTCTGTATACTTCTACTCAGTATTTACTAATGAGAAGGTAGGACAGGGCCCACAGCTCTGCACCATGGACACAGGGGAGGGAGGTGTGCACTAGTCCCTTCACAAAAGAAAGGGTCCAACAAGAGCACAATGAGCTCAGGGTGGACAAGGCAGTGGGACCTGTTGGCATACATCCCAGGGTACTAAAGGAGCTTAGGGTGAAACTAGCAGAGCCAGAACTGTTTAGTATGTCTCTGAGCACAGGAGAGGTCCCAGAAGACTGGAGAAGGACTCATGTGATCCCGCTCCAAAAGAGTGGTAGCAGGAAGGAGGCAGGGAACTACAGACCAGTCAGTCTTGCCTCAGTAGTGGGCAAGATTATGGAGGCAGTCCTTAAGGAAAGGATAGTGCAACACCTGGAATCCATAGGAGCACAGGATCCAAGACAGCATGGGTTTACAACAGGAAGGTCCTGTCAAACTAATCTCATAGATTTTTTTGACTGGGTATCCAGAGTGGTGGACCAAGGCGAAGCAGTTGATGTCACCCACCTTGACTTCTGCAAAGGTTTCGATACTGTTCCACATAGAAGATTGATTAATAAGCTGGGTAGGCTTGGGTGGGTCAGAAGTTGGTCAACTGGGTGGCAAACTGGCTGATGGGCAGAAAACAGAGTGGTGGTAAACAGTATACAGTCATAAGAGATGCAAGTCACAAGTGGGGTACCTCAGGGATCAGTCCTGGGGACAGTCATCTTCAATATCTTCATCAGTGACGTTGCAGATGAACTAGTGGGTAAGGTTTTTCTGTTTGCAGATGATACCAAGATCAGCAACAGAGTTGATGATCCAGATGGGGTGGGAAGAATGAGAAGAGATCTGGATAAACCGGCAAAATGGTTGGACGAGTGGCAACTGGGGTTTAATGCAAAGAAGTGCAAGATCATGCACATAGGGAAGAGAAACCCTGAAGCCACCTATAGGTTGGGAGGGGAGTTGCTGACAGTCACAAGGGAAGAAAGAGACTTGGGCATCATCATCACAGATGACCTGAAATCATCCAAGCAGACCACTAAAGCAGCAGGTAAGGCTAGAGGGATATTGGGGTGTAATAGTAGGGGTATCATAAGTCATAAGAGGGAGGTAATAATCCCTCTTTACAAGACACTGGTTAGGCCCCCTCTGGAGTACTGTGTGCAGTACTGGAGGCCACACCTTCACAAGGACATTAACCAAATTGAAGCAGTCCAGAAAAGGGCAACTAAAATGTTGCAGGGACTGCATTAGAAAACATATGAGGACAGATTAATGGAGCTCAACATGTGTACCCTAGAACAAAGGAGGGTGAGAGGTGATATTATTGAAACATTCAAACACCTTAAGGCATTAACAAGGTGAAAGAGTGTAACATGTTTCAATACAAAAAATAGCAGAACAAGAGGACACAGCATGAGATTAGAGGGAGGCCGATTAAGGGGTAATGTGAGTAAGTTCTTTTTCACAGAAAGGGTGGTGGATGCATGGAACGGCCTACCTCAGGAAGTGGTGGATATGAATAAAATGCAGGGCTTCAAACAGACATGGGATAGGCATAAGGGAGCAATACAGATGAGTATGAATAGATAGGCCATTGACACAGCCAAGGCCAATGGCACATTCATAATGTAGAAAAAGAAAGGGGCAGACTGGATGGGCCTTGCAGTCCTTATCTGCCATCAACTTCTATGTTTCTATGTTTCTAAGCAACCTCTGAGAGGATTGTGGTGCCATTTCCAGTCTCCAGGGTGACCCACAGTGCCTTCTATCCTCCCTGTTTACTCTTTAGTCTTGTTGCTTTGATCTTTTCCCTTACATAGAGAGCTACTCTTCCTCCTCTTCTACCCTCCCTTTCCCTCCTGTAGGTTGTGTACCCTGGTATGTTGACATCCCAGCCATGGGTCTCTGTGTGCCATGTTTCTGTGACTGCCACGATATCCAGGCATCCCTCTTCCATCAAGGCCACCATTTCAGGGGCCTTTTTACCTAGTCTACAGGCATTGGTACTCATTACCCTCCATTTTTTTATGGCCTTATTTCTTTTTGCCCCTTCCCTGTCCTTATGCTTTTGTCTTTTTCTTCATTTACCCCTGCCCTTCTCCCTAGCAACTGCTCTATCTTGGTGTTTAACTCACTAACTACCCTGATTTTATTGGGGAGCTAGGATTTCCCTTCTTCTTTTCAGTGCCCCCCCTCCAATGAAACATTTAAACCTATCACCTATCATAGGATTCTGGTTTCCCTCCTGGACAGATGCAGACCATCACACCAGTATAGGCCTGCATCCCTCCAGGTGGAGCCCCAGTCCCCAGTGAAGTTATTTCTCAAAAATAAATAACTGAATTTCTCCTGTGTCTCTGCATAGTGGTGTTACTGGATTGTACTGTTTTCTACCTCTTTATTCATGCCTACTTTTGATGCTATTTTTCTTATCTATTTTTCTCTGCAGATTCACTGACCTCTTTTTTGTGGATCCCCTGACATACAAGGAATTTGCCCAGATAAAAGTTTGAATGGGTGATCACAATTTTTTTAGAAAGAGTCTCTTTCTCAGGACATGGACCCAAAATACAGGAATTAGAAAGTAAATCTGTTTGATTTAGCTTAGGTCCTCTGCTTCCATTGTTACAGTGATTACAACTGTACTTGATTTTGATGTGCCCCCCTTTTTTACCCAATAAAGGATTGACATGGCTTTGATATTTTTGCAAAAGTCAAAATGCCGAAATGTATTTCCTTTGAAAGAATAGATTTGCAATACGGATCTTTTGAAGTACTTGAATTTAATGCACATCATATTTAGAATTGCTATTGGTAATGATGAACTGCCATTGGTGATGATGAACCTTTACTGTTTTATTTGCAAGATTTTCAGTATTGTTTGTGGAAATTTTGGTTTTCTTTTGTACGTATTTAGTTTATTCATTTAATTTACCTGTTTTGTGATGTCACTGTATCTGGGCTCTTTAAGTATGGTGTGTGCTCTCCTAGCCACCCCCGACCAAGCCTGAGTGCCGAAGCACTGGGACTAACGCTCACATCTCACAGCTCACCTCAATACAATAAATGTTTTTGGAGCTCTCATTTTGAACCTGTGTGTATACTGATTGTCAGCAAGTGCAGCTGGTTCAGCTGTTGTGGACTCTGCTTATGTCTGTGGGTCTGGTTGCCCTCTCAGCAGCACTGATCCGGAGCTGATTGGTAGCAACCTCTTTTGGATTTGAACTTTAACTTTTCTCCACTAAAGTATACAAATAATTTCCCTCACACCAAGCACCTGTCCTCCGTCCACTCTAACAACCATATTGCTCTCTGTTCTTGCCTAAATCTACATTCTAGAATCTGAACCAATAGCTGTACAGCCACATAGATGCCATGTTCACTAAGATGTCACAGAGCAACTGAGAGTGGGGCAGCCTGCTCAATGCAATAAGAGTAAGGTAGTACTGCAGGGATCAGTTCTGGGGCCAGTCCTGCTTAATGTCTCCATAAGTGACATTGAAGAGCATCTGGAAGGAAATATGTGCCTCTTTGCTGATGACACTAAGATCTGCAACTGGGTGGATACTCCAGGAGAAGTGGAAAAAATGAGGAGGGACCTAGGTAAATTGGAGGAATGGTTTTGAGTGTGGCAGCTGAGATTCAATGTAAAAAAGTGCAAAATCATGCATTTGAGCCTCAAGAACCCAGGGGAGGATTACATAACGGGGGGGGTATGGACGGTCGCCAAACAGGAAAGGGATTTGGGGGTAACCAATTCTGATGACCTAAAGGTGGCCAAACAATGTGGCAAGGCTATGAAGAGAGCCAGTGGGATGCTGGGATGCATAGGGACAGGTATCACCAGCAGAAGAAAAGAGGTGGTGATGCCACTATGCAGTTCATTGCTGAGTTCTCTTTTGGAGTACTGTGCCCAGTTCTGGAGGCCACATATCCATAAGGACATAGACTGAATGGAGGCAGTTTAAAGAAGGGTAACAAAGATGATGCAGGGCTTGCACCAAAATTCTTATGAGGAGAGACTAGGAGACCTCAATATGTATACTCTGGAAGACAGGAGAGCCAGGGGAGATATGATAGAAACCTACAAATATCTAAAGGGCATAAGCAGGCTACCGGAGGGTAACATCTTTCAGAAAAGAAGATATTCAGGAATGAGGGGTATGACATAAAGTTGGAAGGAGGTAGACTAAGGCGTAACATGAGAAAGTATTTATTCACTGAATGAGTGGTGGATGCATGGAATAGACTCCCAGCAAAGATGGTAGGGGAAAACACAGTGGGAGAATTCAAAAAAGCATGGGACAGGCATAGGGAAACCCTAGTGAGAGGAATGAGAAGGTAAAGCTGGAGATCAAGTAGGGTCTCTGACTTTTGCAGTAAGTAGGGAAAATGGGCAGACTGGGTGGGCCTAGCAGTCCTTATCTGCCATCAAATTATATGTTTCTATGTTTCTATTGGGTGGCCAGTTCCTCTGAATTAATTTATGATCTCTTCACTTCCTAAACGGCTACAGTAAAAAAATGGTTATTGGTCTATTGGAGTCCTATGAAGGTAAGCCTTCCTTGAGATTTAGAAATTGGTGCTGTTTAAATTCTGACTGAGAAAAATGTGAGTCACTCATCCATACAGTATGTATGTTACAAGTTACCTGCACTAATAGGGATATACTGTATGATGTGTTACTATCATGGAAGAATGTACCAATTTATAGTTATCATCTGAACATACAGTTGAAGACTGTGACATGTCTAAATATTACCTGAAATTTTTGTGATATCTCTAGAGAAATTTCCTTCGTCCCTATAACACCACTATAAGGGCATCAGACAAATTTCATTTAGAAATATCACTGAATATTTAGACATATCCAAACAGCTTGATGGATACCATTGTTATCATCATTGGTCCACCAGAAATTAGGATGTCAGCTCATCTGGAATGAGAAATGGGTAGGCATCAATTATAAAGTACATCATGATGATACACACAGTATGGCCACATGGCAAGTCAACTCACCAGGATTGCAAAACCGGCAAACAGGCAGCAGTGAATTGAATCATGCTGTATGATAGTGGTACACAGTACGGGCCACAAGTGAATGCTAATTGAGATGAGATCAACAGAGATGCATCAAAGCTGAGAGGCATGCTTTCCCCATGAGGTAACTACTGCTTTTACAGACTTTGTTACTCTTTGTGCCCACCCCCTCCTCCCTCTCCATTTTTTCCTTTCTCAGCTCAGTTCCTGTCTCCCTCTTCCCTTACCATTTCTGACTCTTTTACTTCCCCTCAGCCCAAAGGTTGGACCCCAAACTCTTGCATCACATTGTCCCAGCTATTGATGCTCCACTTGTTTCCTTCCATAACCAATTATTTTCACATGAGGTTGTCCCCAGGGCACAGAAGCAGGCTTATGTCCTCTCCCTCTACAAAAGTGTGTGACTCCTCTTCCTTTAGGAACTATCACCCAATCCTAATACTTCCTACCCTAGCTAAAGTGCAGAGGAAACTGTTTTACCCCCCCCCCCAAGCTCTCCTCTGTATTGGATTCTATCTGCTTCCTCATCCTTTCCAATCTGACTTTCATAAATCCCACCATACTATCTCATCCCTGCTCTGGGCTATTGACTCCATTCTTAAGAAATAGACCAAGGTGAGGTCTCTGCTGTCATTTTTTATCAATCAAGTCTGGCATGACACCAAAGCAAAAGCATAAGAATGCATAAGACATACAATGATTAAGGTAATAAAGTATAGAGAAAGACCTCTATGATCTAGCATAAAAATATCAGCTTGTGGCAATTCATGCCTTGTTTATGCAGATTCAAAATTACATTCAGCACCATATATAGCTGGAAAAATATATAACAGTACTAATGATGATGACAATTCTATGTGTCTTTATGGTATAAAGAAGAAGTACTCCACATCTTCCTCAACCATAAATTTTGTTTTTCAGATTTACAGATTTCTGAAACATCAATTACATAAAGCAGCTTTATTATAAAAGACATAATTTCCAGAGACAGGGTACTATTTAAAGTCTCTATACCATACAACTGTAGTCGTCCTAATACATTGAAAGGGACATAAATGCTGTATCATGCCAAAGTCAATAAAATGCATCATTATTGAAAAGATCCCTTAGTGTGACAGGATCTCTGCAGATTAGATTGTCTTCAGTGTCATATATTTTCCTACTGATCTTTTTTAGGCAAGGAGTGCAAATGAAGCAATAGTCTCAGGAAGATGTAGTTGCTCTGCTTCTATAACCTCCCTGCAGGGATGAGATAGGTGTTTGTTATAAATGATCCTAAATATTTTCCACAGATTTCCTTGTAAAGCAGACTAATCAAAATGTAATCTTTTAATGTTTCTATTTCCTTCATGCCACAAGGGTAGTCTTTCAGAATACAGAACATTTTGATAACATGCTTTTGGGAGGTTGAAATAGGACACCCAGAGTAACAGATTTAAATATTTTAATTTATTTCATGTTTTTCATAGTTTGACTTTTTTTAGCATACACCTTCACCACAGTGGGTTACTCCTTGAACTGGAGCTTTCTCAAGGAAGTGTTTCTACAAACAAAAATAGATTGCTATTAAGTAAACTGATATCATTTCAGTATGTGCACCTTGTGTGGACATATATGCAGACTATTGTGCAACACTCTTTTTAAATCCAATATTACATTTCTGGTAAGTAGCTTCAGTATTTTTAACATGAGAATTTAACACATGCCTGCCACAAAAGTTGGTTTTAGAAAATGTTGAGCTACAGTATGCTCTCACTTCCAGACCTGCTATTCTCATGTGGTTGTAGTGTCTTACATAAACACTCTGAAGCACTTCCTTATAGGCTCCTTATTGGCAGACACCGCACATAGCTTTACATTTTTTTAAATCAGCCCTGATGCTGATGTGCATGCCCCAAATCACAGTTCCAAATTTTCAAAGCAATAGTTTAAATGATTCCCATGCTCATTTTACAATATAAAACACAGTGCCATGTTTAGGACAAAGCCTGCTTTAAGGTCATATGTTTATCTAAGTGTGCTTAAAAATATGCATAACTCATGCATACTGTACATGAATTCACATCAGGGTGGGGCCACCTTGCTCAGATGCACATTCACTTGTCCTCAGACATGAGCAGAGGTATTGGGTGGGTGGAAATTCAGACATGCTATGAGGTAAGAAGCTTAGGCTGAGTGAAATCTCATTTTTTTCCCAAAATTTTTTATTCTCATTTTAGTCTTAACATTGATTTGCCACATAACAACATCCAGCATTTCTGGTCTGGTTGTGTACATGTAAACATGGTGGATGATAGCTTAATGGACTTTTTTACTGTACAAGCAGAATTACCTTCCTTTTTGTTACTGCTCATAAACAAGAAAACTTACCACATTTTTATTGAGAAATAACAATGAACTAATGAATAAGGCAACATCAGCAGACTAGATGCAGTCAACAAGCATCTAGTCTTTGATACACACTCATCCCATAGGACCAAAAATAAATCCTAAAATCTGACAGGGCCCCAATGTGAACAGATAATACAACTCCCCCCATAAAAATGTGTTGCACTTTTCTGTTTTAGCAATTTGTTTTAAAAACACAATAACGAACATCAATAACATTATATGTATATTTCAACATTATTTGATTGGAGAAATTAAAATAAGATACAATGTTAAAAGTATAAGTATGCATCAAGTCCTATTGTCATAACACATATTCAGAATCCGTACTGTATGTAACTGCTGTGCTGTCTATGCTCAGCAACTACGAAGCAAATATCAGCAAGCAAATATGGTTGGCATCAACCAGTGCTTGTTTATATATAAAGGTGTTAGTAATATACTTCAACTTGACTGTTGGTTTAGGTGGCAAATGTGTGTTTTTTAATACAATTTAAATTCAATTCAAAATTCAATTCAGTATCAACATTCAATAGTTCCTTAAATTTTAATACACAGTTTGAAAAACTAGTTTATCAGAATCTCGCAGCCTGTTATAGGCTGAGTGATTACTACCTGTGAAGGAGGTAACTGACTGATGGAGCTAAGCAGGCTAAGTGCATTCTAGCAGAGGATATGATATCTGAGTGGCTAGTTAGCAAGAATCACTGTGCTGTGCTGTGGTGTGGTGTGGTGTGCTAACTCTTGATTTAACTTTAAGGGTAATTGGGCCAAATGAGCACAAATTTGCCAGGGATTAACACTGGTGGATCCAGAGGGGGAGGGATTCATGATGTTAGAGCTCCCCCATTTTAATCTTTATTTTCTATAAGATTAAATGAATTTTCTCTGCTTTCCCCATTAAAATATATAACATGCCCTATCTTTTAGATGCATTTCTGATTAAGCAACTAGTTGAAACTGGCTGCTTGATGCAGGCTATTGTACCTAATTACCCTACAATTCAGAACTACGTAAATGCTGTGAATTGTCCCACTGGTGAATCATAACAGGGCAAGTGGAGTTGGGCTGAGTGGAACTGGATCAGGGAGAAAACTACTGTTTCTAATAATGTAGGCAATCAGGAAGGAAGGATGCATCCTTGAAATACTGTCATGACTAAGTGAAGTATGTCTAGGGTGTAAAACTGCAGCAAAGGTGAGCTGGCCACAGCTCTAGAAAGGCATATTGCCTGTCTGGAATAGCATCTGACTGTGCTGTTGTAGCACAAGAAGGAAGGATAGCAGCTGAGGGGGACTCTGAAGAAAAGGTGTAGGGAGGCTAGCATACAGGACACTGGGGAAAAAGCACAACTGGTGTTTTGCCAGGGCAGTGTGATGAACAACATCTGACCTCTGGAGGACAGGGAATACATCTGCTCTCAAAAGGTACAGTGACAGGCTTGGGTGGTAGTCAAAGGCAATAGGGGCACATGGAGGTAATTAGGAAGCTGAGGAGGATGAAGAGTGGAGGCTAGTGACCTGGGCACTAGACTTGAAGGAAATTTGGTATGGACAGGTAGGGTAGGACAGGGAGTAGCAGGAACTGTGATTTCTAGTGATAGGGATGGGAGATGGACCTGAGTAGATAAGGGAAGTAGAAGTGTGACCTACAGTGAGTAGTATCACAAGTGGACACCAGCAACAGGTATCACCATTTGACTGAGCAGCTTAAGGGGGGACCACAGGGGATTCCAAGCACCAGGACACCTGACTTGCTAAGAAGGAGGAGGAGGAGGAGTCATCAGAAAGAAGCTGGACATTGGGGCAGAATGGTAGTAGCTGTTGGAAACTCCATAGTTAGGGCAGTGAATGAGGAGGAGGGGACATAGCTGGGCCACAAAAAAACACACTAACATGTACTGCACTCACTGTAGTAGGGCTGGGTGCAGGTTCAGGGCTGCTAGCCCCAAATTGTATAACATGCTAAAAAAAATGAACTGCTCTCGGGAACAGTTTAAAAACAATGCATGCCTGAGGTGATAAAGATGAGAAGCCCAAGTTCACATCCCAAGAGCTTTAATTGCAAAAAAGTGAACAAATCTTTACACACTGTTCAAAAATCAAAATCAACCAGCTGGTGGACCATATAACTTGCACTCCTGTACTTTGCTTCTTCGAGCTTCCTCAGGGAGAGATTTATTTACTGCAGTGAAGTCCTTATATATCAGTTCTTATTCATCATAAATTATGTTATCATTCATCACATTATAATGTTAGTTTATGTTAAATAAATGCATCTAGGACTGACATTGCATGATACAAATAAATAACACCCATTAATAAAATCTATAAAAATGCTGGTTAAGAATTTAAAGTGAAAATGAATATTTTAAACAGAAGCAAAACAACATTCTGACATTCTGGCTAGCAACAAAAGGCCTGCTATATAAAATTGACAAGTTGTATAACAGAATGGCTAGATTCATAACAAGGAAGGATTATCATGCTCATCACTGTGAGTTATATGAGGAACTGGGTTGGTTTCTGCAGGAGAGCAAAAGGCGGATAGCTAGGATGACCCAGACTTACAGAGTCTTGAATCTGGGTCGCCCAAAGTATCTTTATGATAAGCTGGAATTGAAAGCACATGCTCATAATTTACGAGATATAAATTTGAGAAATTTTGTATTTCCAACGATTAAAAATACTTATAGTAATATGCATTTCCAATTGATTATTGATAGGACAAGGAACTCTTTAATATCAGTGATGAACAAACAATATAAAGATGTGAAATCTTTCTCAACTAGCTTAAAGATGGAACTAAGAATACGGTGTGAGTGTTATGGTTAGGAATCAAATTTAATAGAGTAGTGCAATATGTGTCATATGCGTGCAACTGTTTAATGTATTAACGAACTGTGATACCTTAGATTGATTTATTGGTTTTGTTGTACAGTATTGCTTAGTGTTGTATATATTTTGTTACTGAATTGTTGGTGTTATATTTGTATGTTTTGTATGTTTTGGAACTTTATATAAACAAGACCATCTTGTAAATAGGACTTTGTCCTAATGATGTGTTACTCCATCTATTATCCTGTCTAAAAATAAAGGTTTTTACTACTACTTTATCTTCTTTGTATCTTCTTATAGACTGTTTTACGTTATGGAAAATAACATACATTTAAATCAAACATTAAATTCACAACAGATAATTCAGTTTGATTTTATTTGTATTACTGTAAAACTAGCTTGTTTTAAAATATGCAATTCCTTTTGTTCTTTTAATTCAAATCTCTCCAAAAATGATAGAAATGCATTGAAAATGCATTTACTGCAATAATTGCTCAAAAAAGAATTTGGAAAACATTTCGCACAAAAGGTCTCCACTTAAGGACTACAGATGAGCCATATGGAGAACTAAAGAGGGAAGGAAAGAAGCCAATAATGGGAGCTCCACATAGACACTTTTGTCAAGGTTCCTGGTGTCTGTGTAAATACAGGTCAGGTCCTGCACTCACCAAGTCTGTCTGGCTGTTGAAAAAGAAAAACAGAAAAAGTAAGTAAGATTGCAGGCATATTTACGTCAATATTAAATCTACATCTCCCAGTCTGCATAGGTTAAGTATTTCAAATTAATACAATGCAAACAATTTTTTTTGTATATATCCAAAATCAATTTAAAGACATTTTAATTTAGCAAAATGACTTAATGATAAGGCTTACAAAACAGCAGATGGAGAGGTAGAACTGGAAAAGGTAATTGGAGCTGTCCACCGATATGTAAGGCTGGGGTTTTGTGGGCCAACAGAAAACATTTCCGTGCTCTCTTACAGTGTCCAACTGAAAGAGACAAAGTTAAAAGCAAATATAGATCAGTAATCAAACAGAATCATAAATCAAAAAGCTAAAAATGATAAAGATCTCTGACTAACCTACAAATCCTAGAAGTAATTAAGCCAAAAAAGATGAGGGGGCAGTGGGGGGTTGGGGGGATTGAGGGGTTGGGACTAAAAATCCTATAAATGAGTTTAGTGGTTTAAATTAGACATATTATAAGTAGGGTTTCAGGTGCCAGTTTGTATTAAAACCCTCTAGATGTAGGGCTTGCAAACTGAAGATCCAGAAGCTTTCTCTTTGGAGTAGTCTCTTGGGACAATTTCCACCTCTCCTTCCAATCTCAACTTGTTCAAGCCCCATGACTTTCAGACCCCTAGGATCACTTGCATGTTCTAGGAAAAAGTGTTCAGCTACTGGACTTTCAAGATTGGAGTGTATAATGGCGCTAATGTGTTCTTGGACTCTTTCTTTTAATTTTCTCACAGTCAATCCTACATATAGTTTATTGCAGTCACATCAATTTGCAAGGACTATGATGGTCATAACACACAAAAATTAGCTGATGTATAGTCACTTTTATCTTACATGTTTCTAGCTTGAACACCTTTCCCTTCTCACAGTGGCCACATACATTACAGTTACCACACTTGTGCATACTCCAAGGTCTTGTTGATAACCATGTTTTGGCATGTATACTAGTACCTGAAAATTGTCTAGATACTAGTTTGTCCTTTACATTTTTGCCTCTGCTGAATGGTATTCTGGGTTTAATGTCTATATAGGGTGCTAGTGTTGTGTCACTCTGTAAAATTGGTCAATATCTAGTCACAATATTGCAAACTTTTTCCTGCTAAATGATTAAATTTGGTGACAAAATTGTTAGTATTAGATGTATTCTTGCTCCTGCATTTAGGTGTCAGTAAATCCTTCTAGATTTTACCTGCCGCTCTAGTGTATGCTGTATCAAGAATTCTGGGGCTGTAGCCATGTTCTGAAAAATAATCTTTGAGTTCCTGAGCTTGCTACTGGAAGGTAATATCTTCAAAGCAGTTGCATCGCAACCTGAGGAACTGGTCGTAGGGTATATAGGTGTGCACTATTAGCTAGCAGATAGATATGTGATGCTGTAGGTTTCCTAAACCCCTTAGACATTACTTTGCTCTGCTTATTGCTCTTGATGGTTAAGTCTGGGAAATCAATTGTATTTGGATCTGTTTTGACTGTAAATCTGATGTTCAATTCATCATGATTCAACCACAACACAAATTCCTCAATTTCCTGTTCAGTCCCCTGCCAGACACATAATATGTCATCAATGAAATGTGTTCGCCTGATAATCTTATCATGAAATGTTTTTTTTTAAACTTTATTTCTATGGTGCCTTTCAAAAACCAAGGCACCTTACAGAGTTTAAAAACATATCAAACATTTCAAATCTTAAACTATATAAAACAGCTGATACAGTTAAGTGAATAAAGTCAATCACCAAATGCTTAAATCCATAAATATATTTTCAGGGCCTTTTTAAATCCCTCCATGGTCACGCACTCCCGTAACTGATGGGGTAGAGAATTCCAGAGGGTAGGAGCATCATGCATAAATTCATGGGCCCCAGAGGATTTCAAGCACACCCTTTGGATCTCTAGCAACCTCTCATCAGCTGAGTGGAGTGATCGCCCAGGGCAGTGAGGGACCAGGAGCTCTTTCAATTAGTCCAGGCCAAATCCATGTAGGGCTTTAAAAGTCAGAAGACTGACTTTAAAGGTGATCCACCACTGAACTGGCAGTCAGTGCTGTCCATGTAGCACTGGCAAAATGTGACTATACCAGGAGGTACTAGTCAAAAGCCGGGCTGCTGCATTCCGCACCAGCTGCAGGCAGTGGATTTCCATCCCAGGAAGCCTTAGTTAAAGGGAATTGCAACAGTCCAAGTGTGAGGACACAAAGACATGGACCAGCATAGGAAGATCACCAGATGGAACAAGGTGGATAATCCTGAAGTTATTCCTCAGATGGTAAAATGAGGACTTGATGATGGCAGACACCTGTGAATGCAGAGTCAGCCCTTCATCAAAAATGACCCCCAGGTTATGCACCTGTTCAGAGGTCGGGAGTGAAACACCCCCAAGAAAGAGCCCAGAGGGTGAACCAACCCCTGGCCCCCCTATCCGATACACTGGATCCACATCCAGCACCACTGTCTTTTCCAAGTTCAACTTCAGCCAAGTTGAGTCCATCCACTCATGGATTTCTTTGAGGCAGTTATTAAAGACTGAGAGAGCTCCATCCTGGGCAGGTGCAAAAGAAAGGTAGAGCTGAGTATCGTCAGCATAGCAATGAATCCTCAGTCCATACCTTCTTACAATGTCTCTGAGGAACAGCATGTACACTGCAAACAACATGGGGGACAACACGAAGCCCTGAGGAATCCCACAAGACAGAGAAATTGGGTCCCAGGAATAAACCCCGGAAACCACTCTCTGTGTTCTTCCAGTGAGGTATGATGTAAACCACCTGAGAACTACATCCGATAGTCCACAGATGAACCTCAGGTGCTCAAGCAGAACCCCATGGTCCACAGTGTCAAAAGCTGATAAGAAAGCTAGAAGAACCAAGATGGAATGGTTCTTCTGGTGCCTAGCCATCAGGAGATCATTGAGCACCCGAACCAGTGCTGTCTCAGTACTGTGCCTCTTTTGAAAACTGGAGGGGTTCATAGATATCATGGATGGTTAAATGGTTTTCCAGCTGTACGGCCACTACATTCTCAATCACCTTCCCTAAAAAGGGAAGGTTAGAGATTGGTCTGTAGTTTTCATGGCAGTCGGGGTCCAAAGAAGCTTTCTTCAAGGTGGGTGTTACCACTGCCTCCTTCAGGGAGCTAGAAAACTCACCTGTTTCCAAGGAGCACCACACTATCCATGCTAGAACTTGACTGAAGGAATCAATACAACCCCAAATCAGGGAAGTTGGTCCAGGATCCAAACTACAGCATGTAGGGTATGCACCCTGGACAATCCACATGACATCCATGAACTCCAGTCAGTCAAAGGTACTCCAGGAAAGTTGAGGTGCAGTGGCCATGTGCTGATCCAAAGCAACACCCTTAGAGTGCACTGGTTGGAGTGCCACCCTAATGTCAACCACCTTAGTTGCAAAGAATCAAGCAAGTTCATCGCACTCTATTTGCGAAAAGGCCTTTCGAACTTGTAGGCAGGCTGGGTTGCACAGTGTGTTTACAGTGTGAAAGAGCTGAGCTGGTCGGTTCTGAGCAGCCGCAATCTCCCCGAACAGGAACTCTGCCTTCTTACAGGTGATTGCAGATTGATAGGCTTGATAATGCTCCATCAATCTAAGGTGGTCGGCATCAAGGAAGGATCTCTGTCAGCAACACTCTAACCTACGTTCTAGTTGCCGCATCTCCCTCAAGGTCCCATCAAACCATGGAGACTGAGGGTGAAGGGAGAGAGGGTGAACACAGACAGGAGCAACAACATCCAGGGCCACAGAGATAGCCATATTATAGGCTACCACAAGGGCTTGTCAAATATAGTAGTAGTAGTAAAAATATTTATTTTTAGACAGGATATACAAAACTTTGGGTCTGAGGACCTATTTTCAATGTTGCCCTGTGCATACATTCATTCAAGTTATGGTATTTATGAACATCATTCATAAATACATTATAAAATGTACTATAATCTTTCATAATTCAGTACTTACAATAAACCCACAAATGTAACAATTAGTTTACCAAATATTAATCTAGTTGCAAATTTGGTACTTTATTCCCTGGTTAAATATCAAACAATTTACGTCAAATCCCCCTTATAATAACATCACTTCAAACATGTACATTCAGAGTAAAATATTTCATCCAGCCCAGAATTGAATTGTGATAATTCTGTCAAATTTCTTATTTGAGGTGGAATTTCATTCCAGATTTTGCAGCCTGAGCCTGCAATGTCATGCTACCATATTTTGTATTAACTATTGGAAAAGTAAGGCTCCTGAGTTTTACATCCCTTAAAGCATAATTGTGACTCTCATACCCAAAATCTATATCCACATTACCCCTTATCAACCCTTTATTTATCTTATAAATAAATATTGAATATTGTTTCTTATACCGTACCCATAAACTATCCCATTTTAGGTCCTTATGTATGGTGCAATGATGGGTTAAGAAGCTACACTTAAGAGCAAATCTTGCCAATCAGTTATATGTCCTGACAAGTTTATCCAGGTGATTATAACCCATAGAGTTGTACACTAAATTACCATATTCCAATTCAGGCAGTATTAACTGCATAGTGATTACACTCCGGGTTTGTTGACTTAGTAATCCAGAAGACCTACTGTACGCAGTGGCCCAATTCTATTATTAACTTTCTTTATTGTATTATTTATATGGTCAGAACATGTTAAAGCACTATCTATTACTACTCCTAAATATTTATATTGTTTTGTGATTGTTAGTTTTTTCCTGTCACTCATTAATAATTCCCTATCATCCACTAATTTTTTTTGTTACCTTATATGATTTCTTGTCAAAGTACATAACCTGTGTTTTCTTTTGACTTAATACAAGTTTAGAACTATATAACCAGTTTTGTAAAATATCGAAATCCAATTGCAACTGTGCCATCATTTCACCATGTGTTTTTGCTGATGCTAATAAAACTGTGTCATCCACATACAGTCTTATATGTGTATTATTTATTCTTGTGGGTAGGTCATTTACATATCTCAAAAATAATAGTGGCCCCAGGATTGATCCCTGGGGCACACCTCTTAACAGTCTAGCTTCATCAGATAGTTGACTATCAATTTCTACTTGTTGTTTCCTTTCACCCAAGTAAGATTTAAACCACTGACTAGGCCTAGGGGTGATCCTGGTCCTCTCCACCCTCTCATATAGCAAATGGTGATCGACCAAATCAAAAGCTTTGGACAGGTCGACGAACACTGCACCTGTGGACTTCCCCCTGTCCAGAGCTGCTGCCACCTTGTCCACAAAGTCCACAAGTGCAGTGCCAGTTGAATAACCTGTCCTAAAACCATGTTGAAATTTTGTTAATTTGTAATATTTTTCCAGATAGTTGCATAGTTGGTTGCACATCATCCACTCCATTAGCTTAGAGAGGATGGAGAGGACCTCAATCGACCTGTAATTAGAAGGGTTGTTTGGGTTACCGCCTTTAAATATGGGCACAATTTTTGCAACCTTCCATTTACAGGGAAAAGTGTTCTCCATCAAACTCTGATTAAATAAATCTGTCAGTATTGGTGACAGTAATTCAAGTGCATCTTTAATGGATTTGGATTCAATTTTATCCATACCATATGATGTTTTAGTGTTTAGTTTTTTAATCTCATCCCTAACTTCTTTTATTTTTATCTTCCTAAAATAGAAGTAGGGAAATTTTTCCTCATCACTTGTTTTTTTATAAGAATTAATACGCATTGATTTACCAGCTGGAATGTCAATATCTGGTAATGTTATGAAATATTGGTTTAACAGTCAACATTATTGATAACATTTTGCTCCCAAAAATCCAAGAAATAAAATTAACATATGAGGGAGGCCATAGCTGCCCCCATCGCAGTGTCACAATTTTGCAAATAAATGTCTGAATTGAATTCAAAATAGTTGTGTGAGGACAAAATGTAAGCTCACGATAATTACATTCAATGTCATAATATCCCAAACAGGATATTGAGTTAAGAAATGTCTGCTGGCTGCTATCCCATCTTTGTGTGTAACTGAGGTATAGAGTGACTCCACATCTATCATGAGCAACCTAAAATCTCTGCACCATTCAAATTCATTATATCTTTCAGTACATGCATAGTATCTCTAAGATATAAATGTAAACATGGAACACTGCATTTCAAAAAATGATCCATGAAAATACATAAATTATGCATAAGTGACCCAGTTCCCAAGAGAATGGGTCTACCCCGGGGATTTGTGGCACTCTAATGAATCTTCGTCAGGATATACATTGTTGGGGTGATTGCAAACTAAGGTATTAATAATTGAATTTATTGTTTGTAATCTCCCCATTTTCTCTAGCTCTTTTTAATATATTGATACTCCACTTTAAAGTGAGAGAGGGGATTTGAACTTATTTTCAGATAATTCTATACAGTTGCATCAGCAGTTAAACCCAATTTTATGCACCTTAAAAACTTTGCCATTGTTTGTCGAATTAGCACAAACTTTGGCATGCATGATAAGGCTGTCAGTGTCTCAAGACATGAACAGTTTCCTGATGGAATTTTGTATGGTTTTTTGAGACACAGAGAGTCAAAAAAGTGAAAAACTCTATCCTATACAGTACTTAACATTGGGTATTTTTCTGCTTTCTACAGTCTAGATAGCATGGAATTTCTTCATGAAATTTTCAGGGATGATGGGGCCTGTGCCAAAGGTGTGTCTTTGGATCTTTTGGTGATAACATAGTATGCAGATTTTGAATTAGAACCTTTTTTTGGGATAACATTAAAGTTCGCACGATAAAAAAGTTTACAAGTGTTAGCAGGTCGTGATTTACTATTCGTGTGCAGAGGAATACCTATCATGAAAGGTAAAAAAACACGAGTGGTTATTTGCATAATTTACTTGTCATGTTTAAACTTACAAACGGTAAAGGTACAATCAACTTATGTATTTTTTTTTAAAATAAACACCTGAAACTAGCTAAATGGGACCCATTTAGCTATATTCTGGTGTTTGTTTGCTTTTAAAATTGCCAGAAATACCTTTTCTGGGTACCCAAAATCCAGTGTGCCCAGCTTAGCGAGAGGAGCCATTCACCCACATTCTCTGTATGAGAACAATGGGACTTTCATGATTTCTACATCTCACAGCTGGAACTTGTGCTGCAGGTTGTAGTGAGCACAGTGAGCCACCATTTCCCTGGTGTCTAGTGACACCCCACACCCTCCGATCACCATCCCAGTAATGACTTTTATCTTTCCCTGGTGTCTATTGGCACCCCAACCCTCTAACTGTCATCCCCTTACTGATTTAATCTTTCCCTGGTGTTCAGTGGCATCCCCTCACCCTCTGATCACCATCCCTTTAATGATCGAATCTTTCTCAAATGTCTAATGGCACCCCCACCCTCTTATTGTTATCCCTTTAGTGATTTAATCTTTTCTTGGTATCTAGTGGCAACCCTCCACCCTCTGATCACCATCCCCTTAATGATTTAATCTTTCCCTGGTGTTCAATGGCACCCCTACCCATTGATCACCACCCCATCATAAATTTATTTCTCTGGAGTCTAGTAGCACCCCCACCCTCCAATCGCTGTCCCTAAAATTAATTTATAATTCCCTGGGGTCTAGTGGCACCCCTACACTCTGATCGCTGTTCCCATAATGATTTAATGGGTGTCTAGTGGCACCCCACACCCACTGATCACCATTACAACTATTATTTTATTTTTCCCTGGTGTCTAGTGGCACCTCCCACACTTCAATCACCATCCCCATAATTATTTTATTTTTCCCAGGTGTCTATTGGCACCTCCCACCTTCTGGTCACTGTCCCCATTAAGATTTTGTCTTTCCCTGGTGTCTAGTGGCACACCCCACCCTCTGAACACTGTTCCTGTCTCAAATAAAGAAAACAGTCTCTTGATGTTTTTTTTTCTTAAAGCTGCAAAAAAGAAAACAGTCCTTGGCTGATCTGAACCACCCACCTACCACTCAGCACCCACCACCCACACCCCCAATACACTCTGCACACCCTCATTCACCTGATCAGGTCACAGGGTGAATACCCACTCTTGCTGCTGGAACCATTGGCTGCAATATAAGAAACTAAGGTAAATGTGGTTCAATGTATTTCAATAGGGTTTTCAACCTTGATTCATAACTTTGCTATTTTTACATATTTTGAGCCCATATTTTCAACATGGCCTTTTTGGATCCCCACCTCATGAACAATGGTGGTGGATCTATGCAAATCTGGCCTGAAAGGAGATTTCATGGTTGCCTAGAAAAATCAACTTTTGGGCAGGATTTGAAAATCTTCACTACACTTGTTCATGAGGTGGGGTCATAAGAAGGCTATGTTGAAAATGTTGGGTCAAAATATGTAAAAATAGCAAAGTTATGTACATACTGTACATTGAAATTTTATTATGCTCACTCGTAACTTTGGTAATTTTAAATATTTTTTTAATTCTATTTATGCACCTGGCTCTCTGAGGCATCCTTCAGAGGTGCCCACACAATCCTACCCCTTCTACTCCCCACCATGGCCATCCACACTGGTTCACCCTACCTTCAAGGGACTTCCCAGTGCTCTGGATCACCCCCTGGAACAGGGCCCGCCCTCCCTCAGTGGCACTATCTGGAATTAGAGGGTCCATCCCTCTAGGATGTCAGCCATGGATCCCCAGTGTGGACTGGCTCGGCATTGGGGATGAGAGGGAGATCCCTGGGGCCCTCGCCATCTCCTCATCGAGCTGTTTTTTTTTTACTTTTTGTTAGTGGCTGACCCTCATGGAGCCTGGCCAGCAAGGTAATGTAATGCTGTGGCTCCGCCCCCCAAGGCACATGCCATGCCACTACAATCGGTGACCTCCAGCCTGCCACCAGAGGTCATTCCAAGAGCAAGCACACCCAAAGCCCTCCCCAGGGAAGAGAGAGAGCGGTCCATCTGGATGCTCAATCTCTTCCCCCCACCGACCCCTGGTGGTCCAGGCTCATTCCCAAATCTGGGTCACCAGCATGGCATGAGGTGTGGCATCCAGTGCCTCAACCCTCAGTGCCACCAGGCTGGCAATTTTAAATATTTTGATCCCATGCATAGGCATTTTTACACAACCTCATGATCATGACAGCAGTCATTTTTCAAATCCTCTCCAAAATGTGTTTTCACACCTGTGGTGTGGAATGATGCTTCAATGCCACAGAATCATGTTTCAGTGTGGATCTGAACATTTTCACTACCAGGTTTATGAGGTGAGGTAATAAGAAGGTTACGCATATGGTAAAATGCCCAGGTTATGAGTGAATGTTGGAGTAGTTCAATGTTCACTCATAACTTCACTAATTTTCACTATATTGACTCCAAACTTTCAACATAGCCATTTTTCACATCACCTCATAAACCTGATGTGTCATTTTTAAAACCCTGGACAAGATGTGTTTTTCACACTTCTGGTGTGAAATGACATTTCAGCCAGTATACTATAAATGGTACAATTTTTATAAGGCAAATCATAAAACCAGTATCTTGAAAATTTGGGTCAAAACTGAAAAAAAATATATAATTGTTATAAAACTTTGTGTGTAGTGCCACTTTTGACCCCAACGGGTATGCTTTGTGATACCATGCTGGTGAGCTGAATTCAGGGGTGAGCTCAGCGTCCTAGCTGGATGGGGTGAGGGTAGGAGATGGTGCTGTTATGTAACAACCCCCCAGCAAGGGAATGAAAGGTGCAGAGTTGTCTGCATGGGCCTGGGTACAATATAGTGAAGACAATTGTCCTCTTGGCATAGGGCTCTGCACCTCTCCCCCATTAGATAGCAGAGGTCCCTGTGCATTGGCTGACAGATGCACTCTTTGCCCTGTGCCTCTGTAGCTGTGGCCACATAGTAGTGCAGAGACCATGGGGCCCTGTGCTTCCAAAGTCCACCAGACAGCCCCATGAATTCTTCAGATCTATCATTGCACTGAACTGCAGGCCTGCAATTTGTGGGTCCTGCACTTTTGTAGGTGGACAGAGTCTTCTCTTTGAGCAGGGTGTCTGTATCTGTTGATGGATACAAGTCTACTATCTCAAAAAGAAAATAAATTATTTGCAAAAAACTTTAGTGCACCAGTTAGGGTAACTTAACACCACAAAAGTAGGGAAATGTGGCATTTGGTTTCCAACCCTAACACCCCCCCCACCCCCTAAGCAGCAAAAGGAAAAAAAGGAGTCTTCGTTGGGGCTCTCAACCCTAATGCTCACCCCACTGCAGTAATAGAAAAGCTGAGATGTGATGGAGACAGATTTGTATGATTCATAAGTGCATTGAATGGGGTGAGCATTAGGATTAAGAACCCCAAGGAAGACTCCACCACTCATTCACTACAGGGGTAGGACATGGGTTTTAGGATTGAAAACCCTAACATCATATTTCTTTACTTTTGTCGCTTTATCCTCAACCTTAGCTGATGCATTAACATAGTTTTTTGCAAAGAATTTCCTTACTTTTTGAGATAGAGTAATCATAGCCGTATTTACCTGTGGGAGCGCAGGGCCCACTCCCACCCATCTATAGTTTTTGAGATACTATAAAGTAATCATGTCCTTATTTGATCTTATTGGCCAAAAGGGCCCTGCAGTCCCATCCCTCCATACTGTAGATGCATGTATGTATGTAGCTGTGGAAGGGCCCTGCGCTTCCATTTATAGGACAACAGCAAACAAATTGTCAGCATAAACATCTTCTTACCCCACCTTATATTCCCGGTACAGAAAATTTTCAAATCCCTGCCAAAACATAATTTTACAAACTACAACACCATTCTGCACCACAGGTATGAAAACACATTTTGGCCAGGATTTGAAAATATGACAGCTGTGACATACATGAGGTGGGGTAATAAGATATCTGTGTTGAAAATTTGATGTCAAAATATTAAAAATGTTCAAAGTTATGAGCGTGAGTAGCAAAATTGCAATGAATGGTCAAAATTTTACCATTTTTATATATATTGACCCAAAATTTTCAACATAGCCTTCTTATGACCCCACTTCATGAACAAGGGCAGGAATATTTTTCAAATCCCACCCAAAAGGTGAATTCGCCAAGCAAATGCAAAATCACCTTTCAGGCAGGAGCTGCATAATGATAGCCATATTACATAGAAACATAGAAGTTGACGGCAGATAAGGACCGCAAGGCCCATCCAGTCTGCCCATTTCTTTTTCTACCATATAAATGTGCCATCGGCCTTTGCTCTGTCAGTGACCTATCTATTCATAGTCATTTGTATTGCTCCCTTATGCCTATCCCATGCCTGTTTGAAGCCCTGCACTGTATTCATAGCCACCCCTTCTTGTGGTAAGCTATTCCATGCATCTACCACCCTTTCTGTGAAAAAGAATTTCCTCACATTCCCCCTTAATCGGCCTCCCTCTAATCTCATGCTGTGTCCTCTTGTCCTGCTATTTTTCTTATATTTAAACATGTTAGACTCTTTCACCTTGTTTATGCCCTTAAGGTGTTTAAATGTCTCGATCATATCACCTCTCTCCCTCCTTTGCTCAAGGGTATACATATTGAGCTCTGTTAATCTGTCCTCATATGTCTTCTGATGCAGTCCCTGCACCATTTTGGTTGCCCTTCTCTGGACTGCCTCAATTTGGTTAATGTCCTTGTGAAGGTGTGGCCTCCAATACTGCACGCAGTACTCCAGATGGGGCCTAACCAATGTCTTGTACAGAGGGATTATTACCTCCCTCTTACGACTTGTCATACCCCTACTAATACACCCTAACACCCCCCTAGCCTTACCTACTGCTTTAGAGGTCTGCTTGGATGATTTTAGGTCATCAGTGATGATGATGCCCAAGTCTCTTTCTTCCTTTGTGACTGCTAGCAACTCCTCCCAGCCTATAAGTGGCTTCAGGGTTTCTCTTCCTATGTGCATGATTTTGCACTTCTTTGCATTAAATCCCAGTTGCCACTCTTCTGACCATTTTGCTAGTTTATCCAGATCTCTTCTCATTCTGCCCACCCCATCTGGATCATCTACTCTGTTGCAGATCTTGGTGTCATCTGCAAACAGACAAGCCTTACCCTCTAGTCCATCTGCGAGGTCACTAATGAAGATGTTGAATAGGACTGGCCCCAGGACTGATCCCTGAGGTACCCCACTTGTGACTTGCATCTCTTCTGACTGTATACCATTTACCACCACTCTCTGTTTTCTGCCAGTCAACCAGTTTGCCACCCAGTTGACCAACTTCTGACCCACCCCGAGCCTACCTAGCTTATTTATCAATCTTCTATGTGGAACAGTGTCAAAAGCTTTGCTGAAGTCAAGGTAGGCGACATCAACTGCTCCCCCTTGTCCACCACTCTGGTTACCCAGTCAAAGAAATCTATGAGATTAGTTTGACAGGACCTTCCTTTTGTAAACCCATGCTGTCTTGGATCCTGTGCCCTATGGATTCCAGGTGTTGCACTATCCTTTCCTTAAGGAGTGCCTCCATAATCTTGCCCCTACTGAGGTAAGACTGACTGGTCTGTAGTTCCCGCCTCCTCCCTGCTACCACTCTTGTGGGCGGGATCACATGAGCCCTTCTCCAGTCTTCTGGGACCTCTCCTGTGCTCAGAGACTCACTAAACAATTCTGCTAATGGCTCTGCTAGTTCCTCCTTTAGCTCCTTAAGTACCCTGGGATGTATGCCATCAGGTCCCATTGCCTTATCCACCCTGAGCTTAGCAAGCTCTTGTAGGACCATTTCTTTTGTGAAGGGAGTAGTGCTCACCTTCCTCCCTCCTGTGTCCATGATGCTGAGCTGTGGGCCCTGCCCTACCTTCTCTTCAGTAAATACTGAGCAAAAGTATCTATTTAGGATAGATGCCTTTACAGGGTCCTCCTCTCACATGCTCCTTTTCTCCATTAAGCTTAGTACCCCCTCTGGACTTTCTCCTTTCACTAATGTATCAATAGAAAGTCTTGTCACCTTCTTTACTGTTCGTGCTAGTGTTTCCTCAGTTTGGGACTTTGCCTGCCTTACTGCCTTACCTGTTTCCCTTAGGCAGTTTGGTATGCTTTCCTATCTTCATCCCGCTGTGTTCCCTTATATTTCCTGAAGGCCAGCCTTTGGCTCTGACCTTTCTGCTACTGTATTTGAGAACCAAAGTGGTTTCCTTCTTCTTTGCACTTCCTTTTCTGTCTAACACAATAGGATGTTGCTTCAAGTATTGCATCCTTAATGCTTGCCCACTTTGCCTGTACCCCCTCACCTGTGTTTCTTTTTGCCAGGGCTAGCTTAACTCTGTTGGCCATCTTATCAAAGTCAGCTCCTCTGAAGTCCCATATTTTGCCTTGGAATGGGATGATTTAGATGTAGTAGCCAAATTGAACCATACCATGTGATGGTCACAGGCCCCCAGGTGACCTTCTACCTGGAGATCTGTGATCCTTCTTTGTTAGTCAGTGCTAGATCTAGGATAGCCCTGTCTCTTGTGGGTTGCTGTACCAGTTGTTTGAGGCCCTCCCCTGCAGGGAATCCACTATGAGTCTAGCTCTGGCAGATGTTCCTGCTGGTATTGACCAATCTGTATCTGGCATGTTGAAGTCTCCCATTATCAGAACCTCCCCTTTAGCTGTCATGTTTTGTATATCTTCTAACAGTAATGTGTCTATGTCCTCCCTCTGGTCTGGGGGCCTGTAGACAACCCCAGTTCTTATGGCTGTCCCATTTCCTGTTTCCAGGGTGACCCACAGTTCTTCTGGCTCCTTATGTGTATTCTGAATTTCTGTAGCTTTGATATTTTCATTAACATACAGGGCCACTCCTCCCCCCCTTTGTGCATATTGTTCATGAGGTGGAGTCCACAAAAGCCCATGTTGAAAATTTGGTGTCAAAATGTCCAAAAATGGCTGAGTTATGCATATAAGTTAAAACCCTATTGAAATACTTTGAACCGCATTTACCTTAGTTTCTCATTTTGCAGTCGCCGGTTCCAGCAGCATGACGTGTCTTCAATCAGATAGTGGATCTTTGCCCTGGGACCTGTTCAGGTGAGTGAGGGTGTGTGGGGGTGTACTGGGGGTGTATGGAATGGTGGGTGCCGAGTGGGAGGTGGGGTGGGGGAGGTCAGAAAGAGACCATTTTATATTTAAAAAAAAACAACATTGAGGACCATTTTCTTTACTCCAGGTACTGTACTGGAAGATAGATCGGTGGCTGGTGGGTACCACTACACACCAGAAATTATAATTGTCTACAAGGGGGACAGTGATTGGTGGTTGGGGGTGCCACTAGACAACAGAGAATAGAATTATATACAAGGGGGACAGCGGGTGAGGGTGTCACTAGACCCCAGGAGACACATAGTGTCAGCACAGGGAAAGTGATCAGAGAATGGTGTAGGGGACAGTGACCACTGGACTACCAGGGAGTATCTTATTTCATCTACAGTAATGCAGTCATG
Organism: Neoceratodus forsteri; assembly: GCA_016271365.2. NCBI lineage: Eukaryota > Metazoa > Chordata > Ceratodontiformes > Ceratodontidae > Neoceratodus > Neoceratodus forsteri. The sequence continues at coordinate 521,934,698 of CM028137.1, forward strand.
TTCTTTCTTTTCTTTTTTTTTTGACTCTCATGTAAAAGTACATGTTTACTATTGACTTGCACAGAAACATGTAAAATTTCACCGATCACTACATGCAAGGTCATTGACATTTTCCCAACCAGTGAATTTTACAGCACCATGAATCCCACCATTTGCTCCGACATTACTAGCAATAGCGATCAAGATAGACAGACTCTTTTACCTATTTTCAGCCTCATCCTGGGGAGAGGCAGAAGATACAGATGCAAACTGACATATAGAACCAAATTAAACTGTTGGTGCTATGTTAGTGAATGGGGGAAAATTTGGCCAGGACACTGAGGAAATTCCCCTACTTGTCTGTAGGGGGGCACGGTGACAATGACTCTGCCAGAGGAGGATTGAATGGCTTCAGGAACAGCTGCAATGCACCCTAGCATGGGTGGCCAGCAAAACATCCCACAAAGTTCTTCAGAAAATATTGCAGAAATTGAGGTACAAATTGTTTCTACTGAAGAACCAACTGGTATGGATGGCGTCAAGGATGTTGAAATTCAGGCTGCTGAAATACAACTATCAGCAGAAGCAACCAAAAAGAAAGAAGAACTACTAGCACAAATATCAGTGATTGAGGAGGTTTACCTTAAAGAAAAAAACAGGTTAGAGGAAGAGAAAAAGTGGAAAAGACAGATGGTTACCTCTCAAGAACAAAGAAATGGCAAATCCACAAAAGGGTTTGTTTTTGGAACTTGCAACATCCTGGATGCTTCTACACATCAGCATACACATCCTGGCACCTCTACTGATCCAAGCGAGGCTACCTGGTCACTGGACACAGCCCTCCTGAATGCAGGGTAGACAAGGACAGCATTGGAGAGGGATACCCAACCTGCAAATACCACTACGGGGAATCATCCGGACCCAGCCACAGCAAACTATTTTGGACCCTATAGGCCCCTCTGATGAGATGGTCGGCAGAACACCAGCTGCAGTAACATCAGAGAACAAGCCAACAAATCAAACTGCAAGTATATCTTTTCACCACTAGACAATGCTGCAGAATGTTTTGAAGCACATACTGACATTTCCCCACAAACCAATATGAATATTACAAACCAGTCCAATTCAGTAGAACCGGAATCTGTCACTGCTACTGAATGTCCTGCCCCTGCAATAACTTACACTAGTCTTCTGCAGAAACTTTTGAAACAGGCCAAACTAAAGCACACAGTTAATACTAATGTATCTGGAAGGCCCAGAACTACCTCCAGACTGTTTTTTTTGTGGGGAAGCAGTAACTGAAACAAGACTTGGGCTTTTCACCAATACCCCGGGGGAGGCAACATGCAATATCAGTTTTTGATCAGCGATTCTTTTAGACAGGTTCTGGATCTTATATACAGCACATAAAACAACCCCCTTGTGGACACCATTTCAAGCCATCCCCTCACTAAACCCATTTTTAATTAGTCACAATTTTGTTTCGTAATGAAGGGGTTAACATTTTAGATATTGTGTTTTGGTTGCGGGGGAAATGTGAAGTCAAAGGGGGTATCAGACCCCTTTGTGGATGAGGAAGGTTTTTGGACAGGAGGGTGGAAGGTCAGGGTGAAATTGCAACAGGATGATATGGGGATTAAGGTTTTACCATGGCGAGGTGACACCCTTCTCACTGACAGCAACAGACACAATGCTGAGTGTCACATTGTTCTGTCAGGGATGTCTCTGTGTTTTCTTCAGGGGGCTGTGCTCCCAAACCCCCCATGTGCAGGGCTTCGCCCCCCACACCACCCGGTCTCTACATATACAACTCCGAGTCAGAGTTGTCTCGAGGAGGGGGCAAAACACTGGGAAATGAAGTGGGGACCATCACAGTGGCACAACACTTTTCTGCAAATTCTGTTGCTGTGATGGTCTTTGCTGTGCTGGTGTCAACGTGTGAGATGAAACATGCAGGATTAAACATCTGTCCAATTGCTTTTACTTTGGCAGGGATAAGGGGATTCAATTGTATCTGGGACAACTCCGCTCATGTTATAAATGTGGGTCACACCACCATTTAAGCAATTCTTGCGAGGTATTAAAGTGCTTGCTGTGTGGCTCGACAGGCCACTCTGGGTTTAATAGCACCTCCATTCCCCTGTGCCATCTGTGTGATGAGAGTGGTTATTCTTTTCTCACCTATCCTTGGGCATCCCACAATACAGGGAATGCAGATTTTGCAGAGCAAGATTTTTATATAAACAAAGTGAACAAACACATGCACAAGGGACTGAGGACAGATCAAGGCCTCCCAGTGCTGAACCTAGGCAAGAGTCCTCACTAGTACTGATGGCTAGGCATACTACCGCTATTTCCCCACCTGTGCCTTCAAATTCTCAGCAGGCATCAGATCAAGCTACACACACAGATCAGATATCGCCTAGTACTGAGACTACGCCAGAGGTGGTAACACCCGAGGTTGAAATGCCTCCCCCCCAATGTCAGGATTCCCCCTTTCACCCTGTAACAAAAGGAAAATCCAGGAAAGTGGAGACTTTATCCAGTGTAGCCAATGCCATAACTCTGATGAACAAATTTTCCACTCTAGAATGGCAGGAGACAAAGATGGAAAATAGAGAGAGTCTGATGGAAAAGAACAGGTTGTTCAGTCTAAAGGGAAGTAAAAAATATGACAATGGGTACCCGCTTTAGTTTATGCAAAAAGACACCAAACTGACTGAGTGAACATGGGCTATGATATATTTATAGCCTTTCTAAATGTAAACGGTCTAAAATCTGACTGGAAAAGAAAATCTACCTTTTCATAGTTTTTAGATAATAAATATGATGAATTTTTTTAAGACACTAACTTATCCACCTTGCATGAAATACAAACAGCAAGTGCTGCATGGCTATGTGGAGTGACACATTGGCCTATAGGTGAGGATACATGTAGTGGAGTGGGCATTTGTATTAACAACCCTCAGCTAAAAGTAAACAAGGTCCTAGATATCCTCCCAGGAAGAACTCATGTTGGATGCTACTCTAGATACCCAGGAATTTCTACTTATAAGTGTTTATACCCCCCAGGACAAGGCAGGTAGAGTTCAGTTATTTTCTCTCATCCAACCATATCTTTTTACATCAAGAGCAATCTTATTAGTAAGGGATTTCAACTGCAGTAGATTTAAGTGTGACTGAGGCTTAAAAATAGATAACATCTACAGTGATGCATCCTTTCTGAATAAATAACTAGCACAGGCAAAACTAACAAAACTGGCATTGGGTAGATTACTGTTCAGCCTCTTTTGGAACACACTCCTGGAGGCATGCACCAGCAAAATTATCCTCTACGCAGATGATGCAGTAGTACTCCCCTTACCAAATGTGACACAATGGCAACACCATGGAACCACAATGGCAACACAGTGGTGAGCTACAAAATGTGCAATGGTACTACCCAGTGGTACCATGGTTGTACTATGGTAGTTTATTTTTTTATTATTTTTGTTGATATGGTAGGACAGTGGTACAATGGTATCACAATGGAATTGAAACAAACCACTGTGATACCATAAAAATCTTAATGGTAGTACAGTGGTAATCACAGTGGTATTGCAATGGCAAATGAGTGGTATTCCAGTGGTATTCTGAAGAACTTTTTGTAAGGGTCAGCAGCAGTGTCCACACTGAGACCCTGCAGGCTGAGCTCCATTCCACCTTCCAACAACTGGAGGCCTGGTTCAGCTCTCGTAAGCTGTTACTCAATTACAAAAAAAAAAAATCTATGCTCCTCTCTAGCCCTCAGCTAAAGAGGAGGTACTCAATACTAACAGTTACCGACAATAGGTTGGCCCATCTAGAACAGGTCCATTCCTTTAAATACCTAGGAGTAATAATAGATAATACTCTTTTATATGGCCAGAATATTGACCAGGTTGTGAAGGCAGTAAATACTAAACTCGGGGTACTTAACTGGCACAGGAAAAGTCTCACAACCAGTGCTCTCATGCGCTCCATAAACAGCTCCATTCTCCCAGAAGTTGACTATGGCCTGGTGGCCTATGGAGCAGCAACTGATTCTGCCCTCAACAGGGTAGGCACGGCTCTAAACAAGGCCGGCAGACTGTTACTAGATGCTGACCAGCTCACGCACACCTGTGTACTCTATGGGAAAGCAAACAGAGCATAGAATCTCATACCAGACATGCCTCCTAGGTAGGAAAGCCATGCTAGGCCTAACTCCTCCCTGTATCACTGACCTGATTACCTTGACCAACTCCATGTACAGGACTAGGAATACAGAACTACACCTGTTCTGTGTCATTCCAAAGGACAGCTCTTGGTCAAAGACCTTTCTCCTACCGTGCCCCACTGTGGCTTAATGAGACCCCAGCTAACACTTTAAATGCTGCTAACCCTAGAACCTTCAAAGCCGAACTTAAGCAGTTTCTACTGCAAAAGAATGTCAGTGAGTGCTAAACTGTTCAGAGTGGGTCTCCAGAGCCTGCACCAACCCTGCCTACCAGCTACTACTCATGGACTCGCTCACACCATGAGTAGTAGCTGGTAGTCACACGCCATGCCTTCCCACTCCCTACCCCTACTCCCAGACTCCAGCACCTCACACTCCGTAGCTCTTATTCTGCTAGTGGTTGCACTCCCTCATTTGTCTCATGCCTCATCGCCCCTGTCTCTCACTCTCTCCCCCCTTCCACTCCCCTTGTCTCCATCAGTCTCTACTCTCATGAACCCCCCCCCCGGTCTCTCCCTCCTTCTTTCTCTCCCCCCTCCCTTCCTCTCTCTCTCTCTCTCTCTCTGTCTCTCTAAAACCACCTTCTCCCACCTTACCACACACTCTCACATGCACCATCCCCAGCATCTCAGCTCCAAAGCTGTAATGCAGTGTGACAATGCTCCTCTTGGGCTGCTTTATCCCTATGCTCCATTCACTAACCGCTCTCTCTCTCTCTCTCTCTAGCCTACATTTTCCTCTCTCTCATATACTGTCTTGTGCCATACAGCACTTAATATTATTCCCTTAATGTAACTCATAAGAAATTCGTAGTTGTTTTCTGTTTTTGCTACTTCCTGTACTGATATTTCAACTATGTCTGTATTTGTACTGTGAATTCAATTATGTCTGTATTTGTACTGTTTAACAGTCATGGACCCTTTGTAAAAAAAGTTCTTACTCAAAGGTTGTTTCTGAATTTTCAACAAATAAATAAATAACAGATATTTTCCATGAACGCTATACTATACTGCAATTTACATATTTCTGTGGATCCTTGAAAACAAGGATAGACTATTAGTTCTTGTCCCCCTAGCTCCCTGTAATACACTCTGATGTAATACCTGTAGCCACTTCAGACCACTCTTTACTGGAAATGAAAATCTCCCTCTCACCTGAAGTTACTATGGGTAAAGGTTATTGGCAATTGAATGTCACATTATTAGAAGATAAAACTCTTTGGCAAGGTCTCTTAGATATAATTACAGCCAGAAAATGAGTTTTCTTCCTATATGACTCCCTGATAAAGTGGTGGGAGCACAGTAAGTCAGATTTTACTAACTTTTTAAAAACAGTAGGGAAATTCGTAGGCTGCCATAGAAACTCCACTTATGGAGAACGAAGACAGCAACTTTATAAGTTACTATCATTACAAGCTGAAACAACACAGGATTATTCATATCAAATTATGTTCCTTAAACAGGAATTGGCTTCCTACCAATATGACAGAAGCAAATCCCTAGAATTTGAACAACGCCTCAATACACAGGGAAATCATAATCAGGCTAACCCCTTCAAAAGTTGCATAACGAAGACTAAAAAGAAAACCATTACTGCTCTCTGTACAACAAGTAAAGGAATTAACACAGGGAATACTAAGATTTTACTTGAACTTGAAAACTACAGTATATAACCTTGAAATTTGGCACTGCCCACCTGAGTTCTGAGGAAACCCCTGAATGGCTTAGGGCCTGCCAGTTACCACAACTATCATATTCAGACAGTATGATATTGACTAGTCCTATAACTGGTAAAGAACTAACTCAATGATCACACAACTTACTATAGGTACAGCTCCAGGCCCAGATGGCCTGTCTCATGCATTTTATAAAGAAAACGCTCCACATTTATTACCTGAACTGACAGCACTATATAATTTTATGCTCTCACAGGATCAGCTCCCACATGATATGTGTGCAGGGTTGCTCATCCTGAGTCATAAACAGGGAGATAAAGAAAATCTGACTAATTGGAGACCTATCTCTTTATTATATTCTGATTTCAAAATACTATCAAAATTATTAAGCAATAGATTAGCCACAGCTCTGACATCCCTCATACACCCTACATAGACATGTTCCCTCCCACCCTGGTAGAAAAATATCTGATATCCTCATTCTTCTTGAGAAATCCTGGAAAGTGGTGACAATGGGGAGATGACTGGACATATTCTGATGTAGACCAATCTAAAGCCTTTGACAAGGTTTCCCACAACTATTTATGGTCCTGTATGGCAGAATATGGCTTCCCACAGAACTGTATTACTTGGACTCAACTCTGTTACAAAAATGCCACAATATCATCATACGTTAATGGCTGGATAGGCAACCTGTGTGATATAAAAGTAGGAGTGCGTCAAGGCTGCCCACTCAGTCCTGTCCTGTACCTCCTCAGTATAGATCCACTTATCCACAGAATTAATAACCATCCTGATATTCAAGGACTAGCTATTTCCAGCCAGGATATGAAAATTAAAACATTAGCTTTTGCAGATGACCTCTGCCTAATACTAGCTGACCAACCCTCAGGAGCACTGGTGGAACCCATATTCTGCACATTTTCAGAAATTCCTGGCTCCCAGATCAACCTACAAAAAAGTCAATGCATACCAACAGGTCTTCCTCTACCACACACTACAGAACTCATTGGGATTCCTATCACGCACGTTGAAAGTAAAATATTAGGCATCTATTTTGGGCACTCTAAGCAACCTTTAACTGGAATTACACCATTAACATAGCATTGGGCAGAGTAGCCAATGGAATATGTGGAGAATGTGTAAAAAAAAGGGTTTATACAGTATGATCAAAAATGTTTTTGATTCAAATGTTCTTATATCTAAGCTATATATATCCACCCCTAAATCTCTAGAAACAAGACTTCTGAGTTGTTTCTTCCAAGGTATCTGGGGCAGCTGCTTAAACCCCATCAAGATAATCACCTTATATCTACAGATAACACCAGGAGGTTTAAAAATGATTAACCTTGTAGTTTTTCATCAGAGTATTTTTCTTTATTCTAACATAAGACCTTTGCTCTCAGGCTGTGTCTACATATGGGCCCCCTGGGTAACAGATCACCTTTTTCTATTGCTAAGCACATGGGAATCTACATCTGCAATCCCCAGACAAGCCAGAGTAGCAGAGCTACCAAAATACATAGGGAGTGTACCAGTAAACTGAAATTATTGCAGGTATCGGTAACAACTCTTTTAACACAAAATAGAAAGCAGTTTTACTCCCACATACAAGCAAGATCTTGCCTGGTATCACCTGTGTACATGAATAGCCCACACATACTGTAGATTTACAGAGCATATCAGATATGCTCAATGATCATAGGATCCCCCCACAAATGTGGGACATAGTGTGGCTTTGTGTCCATGGAAAAATTCAAGTGAAGGATAATTTAAAGCACAAAGAAAGTTACTGCTCAAGACAATCTTGACAGGGACAATTAGAAGCCATAGATCATTTATTCTTCAAATGCCTTGTCATAGTATAATTTTGAACCCTGGCGATAAGCAAATAGGTGCAGTTCTCAAAGTGCACAATCTCCCCTGAGGTGCTTTTCTGGGGGGTTTTCCCCAAAATAATTTTCAGTACAATGTCAGTACAATCAGGGTTCTTACTACTTGCATCAAATACTGGGTCTGACAAGCCAGATGCAGACTAACTCTTCAGCAAATACAGTAGACCCCTGAGCAGGTCTTATACTCTATTTTGAAAAATATTCATAGTATACAAAGACAGGAGCAAGGAGTGTGTACTCAGGCCCTCCTTTCGGACAGATGGGACTCTCTGGTCTGGTTAATTTATGCCTTGTTTCCTTTCAAAATCTCAGGAAACACTGTCTAAGAAGCCTAACTCCATGAGATACAGTATATGCAAGGTTAAAGAGACACAGCCTTGCTTAGCACTAAAAATATATCCAATATAGCTCTTTTACATTGCAGAATCTTCCATTGTATATGCAACGTACTCATGGCTTTTACTGTTTGGTATGATGTTAATGTCTAAGTTTTCCATTTATTGGTATTGCTCTATAATTAATAAATAACACTGTTACCCTTACCCCTTTTATAAGGAAATAATTTTAACACCTTTCTTAGAATACCCAAAACACTAACAGTAAGATAACGTATTAGGGATTTGATTCATATATAAATACTCAAGTCTTTGTAATTTACATATTAAGCTTTTCCATTTTCCATTTGTGTGCTATTGACTTGGAATAATTGGTTATAATCAGTTTTCTAATGTTGTTGATTCTGCACTTCTTGTTAGGTGTGACTCCTTTTTTTTTCTTATTTTTCACATTTCTGTTGTTATGATGCAGTAACATTATTTTTGCTTTCTGTATGTTCCATATATTCTTTTGAATAAAAAAAAACCCACTCTTGCACCAGGGGGCATTAGCTTCCTGTGAGTGAGAGATGGGGACTCCATGCAGATAGAGACTGGAGCAGTAAATAGAGATACAATGCCAGGGTTGGGCTACAAAAAACTTCTACAGTTGATGAAAATGTTGCAGTCCAGCACAACAATGTTTTACATGAGCAAAGTTCATCAACTACCTCCTATATGGATGTAGATGAGATTCAACAAATGGAACAGAGGTTAAAGGAGTAACAAGAACAAAAATGGAAAATATTAATGGCACAGATGTCCGACATTGAAAAAACTTATTTTGTTGAATGAACGAAGCTGAAGGAGGAAAGAAAAAGAAAACTCCTTACTTGTAGCCCTCTGGGGATACCAGACAAAAAAAAAAATCTTTAATTTTGGAGCAAAGACTAATGAAGAGAAGACCCTGGATTCAAACCTGTGGATTGAGAACTGCAACACAGATTTAACACATGGAAAATGGATACCGGCAGTAACTCTAGTGAATGCTGGCTGGATACAGGATGACAATGGCATTCAAATACCTGATCCAGCAATACCACTACCTATGACTTCTTCAGAACAACAACAGACTACAAAGGAGAGCACGAATAACATATCTACAGATTTACAAAGCGGCACACCAGTGGGAAACAACATTCAATGTTAGCCCAGGCGACTTCTTCAGGACTTCCAATCACAGGTACCCCTTCTTATTCTCCCACTAAGGAATCAGGGGGAATATTTTTTGAAGCTCCCACGGAGCCAATAATAACATGAAAAAAGTCTTACAGGGAAAACGGCAACCAGTGTTAACACTGATACTTTGCAAAACCACTGAAACTGACAAAATACCACCGGCAATAACAGAGGTGCAGCCCCCAATACAACCCATCACCCACACCAGCTTATTACAAAAAACAGTTGAACTGGCCAAACACAGACATGTAATTCCTCTAGGATATCTAGGTGGCATGGAATTACCTCCAGATAGTTTTTTTGTAGGCAAAAATCTTATAAAATAAGCATTTGGATTTTCCCTCTTGGAAGTCTATGCCCTGATACATGCTCCGGGGGAAAGCACCTATGTTATAAGTTTTCATTCAGCCACCCTCCTTAACCAGTTCTGGAGAATGTATATGGCACAAAAATCTTTTCCTTTGTGGGTTTCTTTCCAAGTCATACCTCTGACTAAACCTACGTTTAAAACCATAACTACTTCATTCTGTAACGAGAGAGTAAACATTTCAGATGTGTATTTTGGTTAGCAAAACAATGTGACACAAGGCAATCCAAAACCAATAATGGATGATGAAGGATTTTGGATGGGTGAGTGGAGGTTAAGGGTCAAATGCAGACAATCGGACAAAAGGAATTCAGCACCTGTCTAATTGTTTCTTTCTGGGCAGGGACAAAGAAATTTTGTTTTACCTGGGCCAGCCCAAAACCTATTTTAAATGTGGCTCTTCTAGGCATCTGCTTAACAATTGTGAAATCATCAAGTGCACACAATGTGGGGCTATGGGCCATTTGTGTTCCCACTTTGTAGCAAGACCCAAATGTAATCTTTGTGAAGAGGAGGAACATTCCTTTAAACAATGTCCATGGGCAGCACATAATACTGCTAATGCTGACTGTGCAGAACAGGGTTTTTATATAACCAAAGCTGCACGATTGCTACAAAGAAATCAGGAACCTCCAACAGGCAACCCCCCACCAGCAGAGAGTACAACATTGAATCCCACAGCAACTGCTGATATATCTACCAGGGTCCCTTCACCTACTTCATCTCCCCCACTATAGTGTAGATGCCTAGTACATCTACTGAAACAGAACTTGAGACTAATAAAATGCCTCCCCTCCCCCCAATACAAAGGAGGGAGAATTCCTTTTAGTTCCAACAGGAAAAAACAAGAAGCCTCTAGAAATACCTGTGCAGACTGATACATTGACCACCACCAACAAATTCTCCATCCTGCAGTAGAGTAAAATGAAGGTGGAGGAGGACTCAGATGATACTTCTTTGATCTCCCTGCCATCTTCCCAAAATGAAGGCACTTCAGAGAGAGAGAGAGAGAAGAACAAATCAAGACTGTCAAACTAAAACCCAAACGTAAGAGATATGGCATGAGATTGGGGGCTAAAAGCTCACCTGAATAACTCAGCAGTACAAGATGGTACTGTACATATGATCCAACTATTGCTTCATTGAATGTTAATAGAATTAAATCAGTAAAAAAAAGAAAGAGCACTTATGATTTATTTAAAATTATCATCATTATGTGGTTTTCTTCCAGGACACTAGATTACATTCACTGTCTGACATTCAAAAAGCAAGTACTTAATGGTTATGATGGACCGCTCACTGGTTCATGGGAAGGATATATGTTGTAGAGTGGGAATTTGCATAAATGGCACTATGGTAAAAATCACACACTTTGTGGATATCTGTCCAGGAAGGACACTCCTGATAGACGTTTCTCTGCACTCACATGATTTTCGATTAATTAACATAAATGCACCTCAATTCAAAGCAGAGTGCACAGAGTTGTTTAAATTAGTACAGCCTTATCTTTTCACTTCAAAAATATACTTCCAGGTGAAGATTTCAAATGTAACAGGAAACTGTCGGACAGAAGTTTAAAGACAGAAAAAAATGTTTTGTGATGCTACTTTTTTAAATAAGTTATTTACACAAACCACATTAAAAGATATTTTTCAAGACAGGATTCCTATACCCCTGCAAACCTATTTTAGAGACAAATTGTCAACAAGGATTGACGATTGGTTTATCTCCCCATTACTTCCTGTATCACAGGCTAAAGTCATACCAGTGACTACTTCAGACCGTTGTCTATTACAGGCTAAAATCTCAGATTTTGAGGATGTCACCTTAGACAGAGGTTATTGGCGACTGAATACAAGCCTTCTAGAAATGAAAGAAATAGCCCAAGGGATGTATGACATAGCTCAGGCAAGAAACTCTTTTTTTTTTCTTTATAGTTCTCCAGTAACATGGTGGAAAGATGGTAAAAGAGACTTTAAGGACTTCTTGCAACACACAGGACAAGTAATAGGGAGGGAAAAAAATAGAAAATATTGGAAATTGAGACAAATTTGTATCAACTATACACATTACAAAAATATATCTCATCAGATTACTCAACCCAAATTGTGCAAACAAAAATAGAAATGACACTATACCAGCATGACCAGCAAACATCTTTAGAGACAGAACAATGCTTAGGTACACAAGGGAAATCTTACCAAATTAATCCATATGTAAGTTGTGTAATAAGGGCTGGGAAAAAAATCTGTTACACATCTTTGAAATAATCATGGGGAGATAATTACTGGCAAACAAAATATTCTAAAAGAAAGAGAACACCATCTGACTTTAAATCTTGGAGAACCATATTCAACAGATCCTAACATCTGTGAGTGGTTACAATCCTGTAATTTACAATCAATTACACCTAAGGAAGTTTCATCTTCTACTACAAAAATTACAGCTATGGAATTACAAAATATTATAGAATGCTTTAAAAATGATATGGCACTTCAGGTGCCATAATGTGATTGCAATGTGATCTCCACAACAATATCCATCCAAATGTATTATATTCAACAGACAATGGGTAAGGGAGGAACACTCAAACGTATACACATCTCGGTGGATAATTAAGACAATAAAGCCACTCACCTTCAGTCTCGAGGCCTTATAGCCCTAATTAGCCTTCTTGACAGGTACACATCCTTGTATACCACCCTTACTGATATATATATATATATATATATATATATATATATATAGCAAAGAAACTGCATTAATGCAACAGTAAGGGTTAAAGTGAAAAATAGGGAAATATGGCATTAGGAGTTCCAACCCTAACACCCCACCCCAGCCCTGCACAGACCAAGAGGCATCAGGGGGCAGCACTGGGGATGTCAGCCTTAATGCTCACCCCATTCTCATATGATGTACCCACCCAGCTAATTTTCTAATGAAATGGAGTGAACATTAGGGCTGACAACCCCAATGCCACCTCCGACATCTCTCAGTTTGTGATGGGTGGGGGGGTGTTAGGGTTGAAAACTGCTGTTGCTAGCCTTGCTTGTAGAGCAGAAAGCAGCTAACTAAAAGAAGCTACATTTTCTTATTAATTTAACACTTATATCTTTAACAGGAGTCAGTGTCTGTTGCATTTAAGCAAACATATACTTTATTAGAAGCAGAAGGGGCCTTATTTAGGGGTTAAAAAAATGAAAGAAAAGAAAGAAAGTCAGTGTGTGTGCTGTGCTGGGAAGGGTTCTGTATCAGTTTACTTTGCTAAACCAGTAGGAGGAAAGAGAGCTTAATTGGGGGTGTGGCTTAGACACTATAAAAGCAGGTGACTCAAATTACAACTTCCTGTTGCTAGCCTTTTTTCTTACTAATTGCCCTCCATCCCACCCTCCACCCACCCACCCAAAGCCAGTTCTACTTTTATAGCCACTGGATTTGATTGTCAACAGGAACTTCCTGTTTGCAGTAGGAAGGGAAGGGAAGGATCATAGAGAAACATTGGTTTGTCAACCCTAAAGGAAAAAAGTAGCTCACTCTCCCCCCCAGCTGCTGGTGGTCTGACACTGAGCGAGGAAGAAGGAGGCTACTGAAGAATATAGGAAGTTACTGTCCCAGAACAGGAAGGGTGAGAGTTGTAAGGAGAGGAGAGAATAAGCATACAGAGAAACAGGAAAGGGGACACAAAATAAGACATGATAGGAGTGGTGCAGTGCAATGGCTGCGGGGCGGCAGTGTTCCGGGAGAGACATTCTGGAGGCTGTGATGCTGCCCTATTTGCAGGCACCTCTCTGGTCTGAGGGAGGAGGTTGCCTGTCTCCAGGCTGACCTGGCTAGGATTTATGAAACCTCCTCCCCCACCCATGGACCACCAGGGCCAATGCCACTACCTCAGAGGTTGCCAAGAAAGAGGAGAGGCTGGATCAGGGTGGGCTCAGGGAGGGAGAGGGTGGTGGAACAGAGTTTCATCCTTCCAGCTGTACCTCTCCACAATTCATTCACTCTTCTGGTGGATAGTGGTTCCTCTATGGAGGCACCTGCAGTGGAGACCAAGGAGGGTGCTGGGAACCTTCACAAAGAAGACCCACAGGAGGGTGGCATGAGACCCCACAGGGGAAGGAAACAACTCCTGGTGGGGGACTCAATCATTAGGGTGGTAGAAATGGGGGAGGAAGGGGAGAGGGAGGTAAGCTGCCTGCCTGGCGCCATGGCTTGGAGGGACAGGAAGTGAATCCTCAGGATCATGGGAGCAGCTGCACAAGGAAGGGAGCTGGGTGTTATTGTCCACCTAGGGAGAAATGACCTGGCTAGGAATGGGATCAGAGCAGTGCAAGAGGAGTTTGTAGAGTTGGGGAGGGGCCTTAGACAAGTAGCACATACAGTAACCTTCTCTGAGGTGCTGCCTGTCTATGGCAAGGGTGATGCTAGGGTACTCCTCACCAGGGAATTCAATGAATGGTTGAAAACTGGTGTGGAGCCAGGGTTTTGGCTTCATTGGGGACTGGGGAGCCACTCTGAGGAATGCAGACCTCATACTGGCGCGATGGTCTGCATCTGTCCGGGGGAACCAGGATCCTAGGTGAGAGGTTTAAATGTTTCATTGGCAAGCATTTAAACTAGCCAAGGGGGGAGGCACTGAAAAGAAGCAGGGAAATCCCAGCCTCCCCCCACAAACAACAATAATTAGTGAGGTAAACACCAAGGTAGAGAAGTCATTAGGGAGCAGGCCAGAAGTAAATGTAAAAAGAGGCAAAGGCAATAAGGACAGGAATTTGGCTAAAAGGGATAAGGCCATCAAAAAGTGGAGGGTGATGAGTACCAATGCCTGTAGTCTGTGTAACAAGCTCCCTGAACTAGTGGCCTTGATGGAAGAGGGTTGCCTGGATATTGTGGCAGTCACAGAAACATGGTACACAGACAACCATGACTGGGATGTCAACATACCAGGATACACAATCTACAGGAGGGACAGGGAGGGTAAAATAGGAGGAGGAGTAGCTCTTTATGTAAAGGAAGGGATCAAAGCAACAGAACTAAAGAGTAAACAGGGAGCAGATGAGACACTTTGGGTCACCATGGAGACAGGAAATGGTACCACAATCCACATGGGGGTTGTATACAGACTCCCATCTCAGGGGGAGGGAATGGACAAGGAAATGATAGAAGGCTTCCTTAAAATGGCAGAAAAAGGGGAGATATTGTTGATGGGGGACCTGAATATGCCACATGTTAACTGGAGCACCTTTGCTGCAGGCACATCCAAGAGCAGGGTCATTCTTGATACCCTACAGGGGCATGCCTCAGACAGCTAGTACTGGAACCCACCTCAGGAGGGAGCAATCTTAGACCTGGTATCTCAAATGGGGACGGAGAAAGAATCTCAGATTTAGAAGTGGGTAGCCATCTGGGAACAAGCGACCACCAAACAGTGTGGTTCACGATAAACACAGCCATACAATCAAGCCACACAAAAGCAGGAGTATTGGACTTTAGGAGGGCTGACTTTGGGAAAATGAGAGAGTGGCTCAGAAAAGCACTAGCAAACAGGCAAGAAGGAGGGGTGGAGGAACAATGGAGAGTAATCAAAACAGCCATCACAGAGGCAACAAGCCTGTGTGTAAAGCAAATCAACAAAACACAACAAAGGAAAAAGCCGCTATGGTTCTCAAAAGAGGTGGCAGGGAAGGTTAAGGAGAAAAGGATAGCATTCAGGAAATATAAGGAAACACAGAAGGAGAAGGACAGAGAACTTTATCAGTTAAAGCAGAAAGAGGCTGGGAAGGCAGTCAGAATAGCAAAGGCCCAAACTGAGGAAAGGATAGCCATCTCTGTTAAGAAGGGGGATAAGACCTTTTATAGGTACATTAGGGAGTGAAGAAAGACCAAAGGAGGGATACTGAGGCTTAATAAAGGGGAGGGAATGTGGGTAGAGAGTGACAATGAAAAAGCAGGGATACTGAATGAATATTTCTGCTCAGTATTCACAAAGGAAGAGGAGGGGGAGGTACCTAAACCAAACAAGAGAAACACTCTGAAGAAGAGGGTCGATACCAGTCCATTTACAGAAGAAAGGATTCTGAAAGAACTAATAAAATTGAAGGTGGACAAAGCAAATGGGCCTGATGGGATTCACCCAAGAATTCTAAAAGAACTAAGGGTAGAACTAATGACACCGCTGACTACTCTCTTTAACAAATCATGGGAGGATGAGGTGGTACCTGAGGACTGGAGGAGGGTGGATGTGATTCCTCTTCGCAAAAGTGGGAGCAGAACAGAGGCAGGAAACTACAGACCAGTTAGCTTAACCTCAGTGGTAGGTAAAATGATGGAATCACTTCTGAAGGAAAGAATTTTTGAGTACCTAGAGGCCAGTGGGGCACATAACCCAAGGCAGCATGGATTCATGATGGGAAGGTCATGTCAGATGAATCTAATAGATTTCTTTGACTGGGTGACCAAAGAAGTAGACCAGGGAGGGGCTGTAGACATGGCTTACCTAGATTTTAGCAAGGTATTTGATACAGTCCCACAAAAAAGATTAATACACAAGTTAGCCAGCCTTGGAGTGGGTCCCAATGTAGTAGCCTGGATAAAATATTGGCTAGACAACAGGATGCAAAGGGTAGTAGTAAATGGAGTCCACAGTGAAGAAAGGAGGGCTACTAGTGGGGCACCACAGGGTTCAGTACTGTGACCGGTCCTTTTTAATGTCTTTATAAGTGACATTGCAGAGGAACTGGAAGGAAAAGTATATCTCTTTGCAGATGACACAAAGATCTGCAACAGGGTTGATACACCAGATGGAGTGGAAAGGATGAGAATGGAATTGGAAAGGTTGGAGGAATGGTCAAATGTATGGCAGCTCAGATTCAATGCAAAGAAGTGCAAGGTAATGCACCTGGGAAACAAAAATCCAGGGCAAGAGTACACAATGGGGGGTGAAATATTGACAACAGTAAAAATGTAAAGGGACCTGGGGGTAATTATATCAAATGACCGAAAGGCGGGCAAGCAATGTGAGAAGGTAGTAAGGAAGACTGGGAGAACATTGGGATGCATAGGGAGAGGCATCAATAGTAGAAAACAGGAAGTTGTTATCCCTCTGTACAGACAGTTGGCGAGACCCCATCTTGAGTACTGTGTGCAGTTCTGGAGACCCCATCTCTGCAAAGACATAGACAGAGTGGAGGATGTCCAGAGGAGGGCAACCAAAATGGTGCAGGGTCTGCACCAGAAGACATACAAAGAAAGACTAAAGGAGCTTAATATGTATACTCTTAAGGAAAGGAGGGAGAGAGGGGACATGATAGAAACTTTCAAGTACCTCAAGGGAATCAACAAAGTCCAAGAGGGTGGCATCTTTCAGAAAAAGAGATGTGCAAGAACAAGGGGGCACAATTTGAAGATAGAGGAGGGACGGCTCAGAGGTAATGTGAGGAAGTATTTTTTCACAGAGAGGGTAGTGGATGCATGGAACAACCTCCCTGAGGAGGTTGTGGAGTCAAGAACAGTGGGGGAATTCAAGAATGCATGGGACAGACATAAGGCAGTCCTAGTGGGGGGTAGGAGGAAGTAAGCTGTTGGTTAATTAGGATCTGCAGCTTATCTGTTAGGTAGGAAAATGGGCAGACTTGATGGGCCAAGTGGTCCTTATCTGCCGTCACATTCTATGTTTCTATGTTTCTAAAACCCTAACACCATATTTCCCTACTTTTGTCACATTAACCTGACTGATTCATTAGTGCAGTATTTTGCAATTTATTTCCTTACTTTTTGAGCTAATATAATAGTATCCTTATTTTACTATAGGAATGCTCCGTAAATATGTAACTGTGGAAGCACAGGGACCTCTGGGCCCTGAGCTTCCATTTAAAGGACAACAGTGACCAAACTGTCAACATAGCCTCCTTATTACCCCACCTCATGTACTCATTACAGACATTTTTGAATACCCACCAAACTGTATTTCTGCGCAACTGCAATGCCATTCCTCACCACAGCTACGAAAACACATTTTGTGCAGGATTAGAAAAATGACAGCAATGACATACGTGAGGGGGGTAATATGAAGGCTATGTTGCAAATCTGGAGTCAAAATATTTTAAATATCAAAAGTTTCGAGCAGGCGCAGCAAAATTACAACAAATGGTCATAATTTTGGCATTTCTTGATATTTTTACCTCAAATTTTCAACATAGTTTTCTTATGACCCTATCTCATAAGCCGCATAGGTGAAAAGTTTCAAATCTGTGCCAAAATGCCATTCTGTGCACAGGTGCGAAAACATGTTTCAGACAGGATGTGAAAAAATGATAGCTGTACTGTTCATGAGGTGGTGTGAAAAAATGGCTATGTTGAAAATTTGGACTCAAAATATTGGAACTTACCAAAGTTATGCACATGCGTAAAAAGATTTCAATGAATGTGCATAACTCAGCCATTTTTAGGAGTTTTTTTCACCACATTTTCAGCATGGCCTTTTTGGAACTTCACATCATGAACACTTGTGGTGAAACTTTGCTATTCTGTCCCAAAAAGCCATTTCATGCAGTGACCATGAAATCACCTTCTAGGCCTAATTAACGAAATGGCAGTTTCAGTGTTCATGAGGAGGCATCCCAAAAAGTCCACTGGTGAAAAAATTCCTAAAAATGGCAAAATTATAAACATAAGTTCAAAACACAATTGAAATACATTATACGGCACTTACATTGATTCCTCAGTTCATGGTTTGGCTTTGAAGAGTGCATACATACCCTGGTCCACAGAAGATGATAGCATACGGCCTCCAGAGGTAAGGGGGGTTAGGGTGCTGGATGCTCGGTCAGAGGGTAGTGATGGGAAGGGGGATGGCAGAGTCAACAAGGGACCATTTTCTTTATTTCAGGTTTAAAAAAAGACATCAGGGCAGTATTTTTTTGCAGGTACATATTTGATAATCCACTCTACACTTGCTATGCTGTTCAGCTGCCATGCTGAGGAGAGATCATGGGGGGCAGTAATGGATGACAGGCTTGGGGAGTGGGTGCTATTTCTCTCTCTCTCCCCTGTGTCTCTGTATGTGACTGCCACAGTGCATTGGGGACAATCCGGGCTTGCAGTCACAGCAACAGACACAGACAGTGAGTTTCCCCACCAGTGACTACAGGGTATTCTTTTTCCCACCTGACTGAGAAGCTACACACACATACTGATCTACGGAGATGGTAAGCACCGCATTTGCCAGAAGTCAGGGGGACTGACAAAATACTGCATTGCTGTGCTGAGAAGACATCATGCAGGGGGAGGACTGAAATGGATGACAGGCTCTGGGGGGTGACTAGATCTCTCTCTCTCTCTCTCTCTCTCTCTCTCTCTCCTCCCTCTCCTATGTCTCTGCATGTGGCTGCAACAGCATGTTTATGACAAGTCAGGGCCACTGACAATTCAAAATTATTATGGTTTGCTTGAGGTCACAGGAACTGACACAGACAGACAGTCACTTTCCCCTGATGACTACAGGCCATTCTTTTCCCCTCACACACACACAGTGAGCAGCACATGACACTATTCTCAAATTCATCCTTGCATGCATTCATTCTTACTGGGGACTAGCAGCAGAAAGGGGAACAGAATCAGTTTCTTGCACTCCCTCCCTTCCTTGCTTGTGCCATGAACATACCAGGAGCCAGCTGTGAAGCACACAGAGTTTGTTGTGTTCTGCTTTCCCAATTGTACATGGGAGCCTTTCACTTTCTTATTCTGAATAAGTCCCAGTGGCACTGTGGTGGAGTCATTCCTCCAAACTGTGCATTAAAGATGGGATTTAATGCATGGTCATGCACAGCATCTCCACCAATTGGGAAGGACGCTTTTGCCAGCCCATGTTATAAAACACATTTTGGGAGGAATATCGCTAACATTAAAGCACAGATTGCACCAAATGGGGTCCCGATCAGACAGCTAGGTGTGGTGGTCTTTATCTAGGATGTCATTTTTGTGGCTTTTGGGCATTTTGTTTTTGAACAAATGGGAAACAAGATAGTGGCTCATGAAAAAGGATTTGTTTGCTCACAAAAAGGATTTTATTCTTGCAAAAAAGGAACAGGTCTCACAAGAGTGAATCTTTTTTTGCAAGAACAAATCCTTGGTCAAACTTTCTCCCTCTGTCCTCAAAAGTGATTTTCTCATTGAAAACAATCGGAAATAGGCTGGCATGCTGGAGCAGCAGCAAGGCATCCACTTCTGATGCCAACATCTGTTGTTTGGTGATGGATTCAGGAGTCAGAGAGCTGGCTGGGGGAGAAGGATTGAGAATTCTGGGGTCTGCTGTCCTTCTCTGGGGAATGGAGGAGGAGTGTCTAGTGCTCTACAGACCCCTGGCAGAGGCTGGGGTTGCAGCTGCAGCAGGTGCCATCACCTTAAGGGGGATGGACAGATGCTGGGATGTCATTACATGTCCCCACCTCCAGGGGTCCAGCATTCCAAAAAAAGCCAGGCTCCATGCATGACACCCTGCTCTGCAGCCATTTCCACTGCCACCAATGTCCACCAGGTGGTCCCTCTTCTGTGGACCCAACCTGGGTAGTAAATCAGAGCTTGCCAATAGTGTCCATCAGGAGGGGTCACCCACCAGGCAGCCCCACCCAGGTTGGTAAGCCTGGGCATGGGGGGACATTAGGCAGGGCTGAGCTCTGGTAAGGATCTGGTGCCAACCCTCCCAAAAAAGAAAACAATGGGAAATGAAAAATGGAATAAATTTGCAACAGAGTATTATTTTTTCACCAAACTAAGTATGGAAGTTCTGTTACCAAAGCTGTTTCAACCTTACAAACATCATACCAAAATTCTGTACCATCTGCACTCAAGGTGATGAGGAAAAAAACTGCAAAAAGTGGTGACGTTATGACTTTTCAACTGTCTGGATCTCAGAACACGCACATCCAACCAGAATAAAACTTTCCACATCAAGAGATCTATCCCACAGAACAGTACATGCCAGGTTATGTGCAAATCCATTGATCGGTTGCAAAGTTACTAAAGTGCAAAATTTAAGATTTAACATTAGACATGCTACTCAACCCTAACTATAGGGGTGATATATCTATATATTAGAGGCAAAAAACTCCGTTCAATGCATCAGTGACGGTTGTTCCACAGTGACAAAAGTGAGGAAATTCAGTGTTGGGGTTGAAACCCCACTTGGACCCCTCCAGCCCACCCCCCAACTGGCATTGGGGTGCACATTGGGTTTGTCGGTCCTAACTCTCACCCCATCACATGTGTAAAGAAGCTGAGGAATAGGAGAATGGGGTGAGAGTTAGGACCGATGACCCTAACTCGCACCCCGATGCCAGTTGGGGGTGGGCTGGAGAGGTCCAGGTGGGGTTTCAACCCTAACACCAAATTTCCTCACTTTTGTCCCTGTGGAACAACCTTAACTGATGCATTAAATGGATTTTTTTGACTCTAATTTCCCTTCTTTTTGAGAATGATGATGAGAAATAGTGAAAGTAATGAAGTAACGGGAGCACACAGGGGCACAGTACCACAATTGTAAAGGCAAATGGTAATGGTAACAGCAACAATTGCAGCAAATGAAAAAGAAACGCAAAAAGAAACACAAGCGCATATGGAAACAGAAACTGTAATGCGCACGGGCACAGTAACGCAATTGCAAATGCAAATGGTAACAGTAACAGCAACGAAGATGCAAAATGAAAGAGAAATGGTAAAGCAAATGAAAGGGCTGCCATAAACAAAAATGGCAATGCACACAGGGATGCAAATGGAAATACAAACAGAAACAGTAGGGGAACAGCAAATGATAACAGTAACGCAAATGCAAGTGCAAACGAGAATGCAAAGGGTAATGGACTCGGTGGCGCACATGGGAACAGAAACACCAATGGGTACATAAAAGCAAGTGGGAACAGTAACTGTAACATTAACAGAAGCACATACCCTGTTTTTCCCCAACAGCTACATAGAGAAACACAGTGTGCACAAAGAATGCATGCATAACAATGGGCCTCGGAGCAGAAAATGAGCTGTTGGAATACTAAATTGTTTATATCTCAGGAACCGTATGATGTAGAAATAAAATTTTAATGACACATTAATCATGCGCTTCCTGGCCATGTTTCATGATGAAAATTCCATATCTCGCACCGTTTTCGAGATACGAGCCCTGAAAGGCTCGGCGCACGCCACCATGTAAGTCTATGGGAAAAATCATCAACTTCAGAGCACCGTTACTTGGCAGCCATGCAATATTTTTTTCACCAAGCCACTGAAAGGCACATCTGTGAGATGTTGGCTGCCTTCCCTCCAAATTTCAGCCCAAAAGACCAAACGGTTCTTTTGCAGCACAGTGGTAAAGAACTCCTGACATTTTGGTCACAGTCTGGAAAAGTACTGTCGAACTTTGCGAAAGCTTTCGCAAAACAGCATGATAGTGTCACAAGTGCGAAAGTACTTTGCGAAAGTACTTTTTCCAGAAATTTGAAAAACGTATTTCTGGGGTGTTTTACCCTAAAATAAAGAAAGGCATAAAGACATGCCTAGCATCCTCAGTGAATACAAAAATAGTTTGCTAGAGGGTCCCAAATTTAAATGCCAAGCATTTTCTGATCACCAACTGAAAACAAAATAGTGGATTTGCAAAAGTAAAAGGGCCATTTTCGAAAATAAAAACTGCATTTGCGACACTTTCTAACTTTTTTGTTAACTTTTCCCATTGACTTATGATGGGACTTGTTTTTTGAATAACTTTTGAACTGTTTAATATTTTTTCACAAAACCTTCCAAAGACACACTGGGCACCTTGGCTGCATGTTTCCTGAAGTTTTTGGACTGCTCGCACAAACCGTGCAACATGTAGGCATGAGCAAAGAATTCACCCGAAAGCATAAATGCGCGTGCAGATCTGACTTAATAACTCTGCGGCTGTATATCCAACTGATACAAAACTTGGCAGACCCCAAGATATATGGTTCTTGATCATGTATTCCAAATTTCATGCAAATCTGTTTAACAGTGGCAAAGTTATTAAGGTGCAAAGTTTCACCCTTTAACCTTAAAAGTGCTACTCAACCCTAACTATGCTAGCACTACTGTGCTACCATAATATATATATATATATATATATATATATATATATATATAATATATAGGGTTGAGCAGGGCTTTCTATGTTAAACCTGACATTTTTAACTTTAATATGTTTGCAGCCATTCAACAGATTTGCACAAAATTTTTCATGCACGGTCTCAAAGGGGTAGATCTCTTACTGTGCCAAGTTTTATTCCAGTTAGATGTACAGATTCCAAGATATGGATAGTGCAAAAATGTAAACGTTTGCTATTTTTGCTGTTTTTTTATCATTTTGCACCCAGACAGTTAGAAATTTTGGTCTGGAAATTTTAGGGTACGAAGAGCTTGGCCTACAGATGTGCCTGTTGTTTGTTTGGTGAAAAAATATTAAACCATTCTGAAGTTCATAAATTGAAAAGATTAAATTTTATGTCAATGGGCAGCACAGTCTTTTGGATAGCTTTCTGGATTGAAAAAAGAATTTAGTCAAACGAAAAAGGATTCTTTTTCATTTGGGGACAATCCTTTTTCAAGAGGGAAAATTCCTTTTTTGTTTGCTGATGTCTTGTTTTATGTTTTTTATTTCAACCCCCCAAAAATGACATCCTGCAGAGACACCAAAACATGTATCTTGCTCATCTGGACACCATTTGATAGATTTTGTACTTATCTGTTGAAAAAATTGCCCCAGAATGTGTTTTGTTTTTATAATTTTAAATCCTTTTTTGTGACTCGCTTAGACATTTTTGTAAGTCTTTTTTTGTTCAAATGAAAAAAGATCCCTTCTCATGAAAAAAAGATTTTTTGTCTTAGTTTTTTTCAGCTTTTTTCATGAGTCCTTTTTCATTCAAATGAAAAAGGATGCCTTCTCATGAAAAGGATTTTGGACAGTCATTTTTCTGATTCTTTTTTCATTTCAAAAAATAATTTTTAGTTTGATATTTTCATTCAAATAAAAAAGGATCCCTTGTCACGGAAAAAGATTTCGGACTTAATTTTTATTGCTGACTCTTTCCCATTTGAAGGGATCCTTTTCCATTTCCTTTTTTTATTTGATATAGAAAAGGATTCCTTCAAAGGAAAAAAGATTTTAGCCAGTCATCCCCCTAAATCTGCAAATTTTCCCTGGTGTCTAGTGGTACCCACTCCACCCTCTGGTCACCGTCCCTGTAGTTTTAACATTTTCCCTGGTGTCTAGTGGAGTCCCCCACCATCCAGTTGCCACACCTGCATTTTTAGTATTTTCACTTGCAGTCTAGTGGTGCCCCCCCACCTTCCTATCACCATCCTCATAACTGATTTCATTTTACCCTGGTGTCTAGTGGCACACCCCACCTTCTGATAACTTTTCCCATGATAATTACATATTTCCTTTGTGTCTAGTGGTGCCCCCAACTTCAATACCATCCCTGTAATTATTGTATTTGTCCCTGATGTCTAGTGGCATCCCCCACCCTCCAAAGATCATTCTTGTACTAATAGGATTTTCCCTGGTATCTAGTGGCACCCCCTACCCTCCAATTGCCATCCTCCTACTTATTGAAAATGTCCCTGGTGTCTAGTAGCACCCCCACCCTCTGATTGCTGTCCATGACTGCAATAAAGAAAATGGTCCCTCAACATCTTTTTTTCTTTAAAAAAAAAGTGGTCCCTCATCAATAGCACTCCCCACCCTGACCTCCCACTCAGCACCCACAATCTCACACCCCCTCTGACCCCCCACACACCTTCACTCACCTGAACAGGTCCCAGGGTGAAGATTCACTCTGCTATGGGAGTCAAGTTTTGTTGCTGGAACCGCCAATTGCAATATGAGAAAGTAAGGTAAGTGCTGTTCAATGTATTTCATTGGGGCTTTCAGGTTTGGTGCATAGCCTTGCCATTTTTTCAGATTTTGACACCAGATTGTCAACATGCCCTTTCTGAGACCCCAGCTCATAAACAATACTGATGGAACTATGCAAATCCAGCCCAAAAACTGATTTCACAGTCACTTGGTGAAATCGCATTTTGGGCAAGATTTGAAACTTTTCCACACCCTTGTTCATGAGTTGGGATCATAAGCAAGGTTTTATGAAAATCTGGGGTAAACATCTGTTAAAATGGCAAAGTTGTGCACATCTGTTGACATTTTGCTGTGCTCACTTGTAACTTTTGTAATTTTCACTTTTTTGACCCCAAATTTTCAACATAATCATTTCTTTACACCTCTTCATGAATGTGATAGCTGCAAATTTTCATATCTTGGCCAAAATGTCTTTTCACGCCTCTGGCATGGAATGACATTATAGTGATGTAGAATAACATTTGGGTTTGGATTTCACAATTTTAGTACCAAGTTCATGAGGTGGGGTAATGCGAAGGCTCTGCTGACAGTTTGGTTGCTGTTGTCTTACAAATAGAAATGCAGGGACTGCAGGGCCCTACAATTCTACATCGACATACATATATGCATCTATGGAGGGATGGGAGCGGGCCCTGCATTCCCACAGATGAGTAAGCATATGATTATACTGTCTCAGAAACTAAAAGAATTCTTTGCAAAAAAACTCCATTAATACAACATTTAAGGTTAAGGCTGAAGCGACAATATTAGGGAAATGTGGCTTTAGGGTTTACACCCTAAACCCCCACTGCCACCCCTAAAACAAATCAATGGTGCAGTCTTCCTTAGGGTTATCAATCCTAAAGCTCACTCCATTAGGTGTGTATGTTTCTCAGGTGTATAATAGGAAGAGGGGGAAGGAACAGGTGAGTATCGAGTTATGGTAGCAGGGATGGTAGTCAAACCAGAATCTGCAAATGAGGGAAGTATAATAGGAGAGACAGCACCCCTCTAGGAAGAAGACAGAGGGCGAAGAAGAGTGGACAGTCCAGGCTGAAGCAACAGAAGGGTTACAAAAGAGGGTCCAATCTGGCCAAGGTGTATTTGAGGGCAGCACTACACACCAAATCTCCATAATCAAACATGGGGAGAATGATCTTTACAATAATCTTATGACATGCAGGCTGGGGCTACAGGATTTGTTCTGGTATAATGCACTGAGCTTAGGGAGGACTTTTTTTGAGAAAAGAATCCACATTATAGGAGAACTTAAGGTGACTGTACAACTAAACACACAAACATCTGAAGGAGTGGACTTGCCCCAGAGAAAATTCCATCCAGGTTCAGGAAGACCAGAGTGGACTGGAGTTCAGCAATCTGCTGCCTGGCTCTAAAGACCATGAAATGCACAGGGCAGTGAAGGTGGATTTTAACTAGAGAATGCAGTAGGGAACTGGTGCTGGAGATCATCAAAGACAGGAGGCAGATGCAGGAAATCACTAAGAGAAGAGCAGCATAGCAAGAGAATGCCAAGAGGAGACCCAGGGAGTTGAGGTAGGAAGCATAAAGGGGCACCTACCCTCACTTGCCTGTAACCAAATATGAGTCACACTTCTGGGAAAATGGGGGCTCTAGAAGGCCTGAAGCACTTCAAAGATTAGGATATAATAGTACTTGCAGAGTCCTGGTGGGGAAAAAGTCACTGGAATACCAGGACAGAGGAATACAGACTATCCAGAAGAGATAGGCTTAACAGGAAAGGGGTTGGAGTGAGTCACTCCCTAAGTAAGAGTCACTGTGGAAGTCAAAAAGGACATGGAGGAAGATTGATATGGCATCCATATGTATCAAGCTAGGAAAAACAAACAAAAGAGTTACCCGAGAGGGTGCTACAGACCCCTAAACAACTTAGCTATGTGTCATGCCCATTTGGTTAGGGAAATTGCCAGAACAGTTAAATGGGATGCACTGGTGATCCTGGGGGACTTCAATCCCTTGATTGTAGACAGGTGTCATGACTGGGCTAATGGCAAGGCTTTAACCAAATTCCAGTTTCCATTCAGGGTCTGCTTTATAGAGCAGGATGGAGGAAAATATGCTTGCAGTAACCTTTGACTTTGTTCTTGGCAGTGAGAATGGAATCACCTCCAGTGTAAGCTTCAAGGAACTAGCTGAAGGCACTGACTACAACTGAGCAACCTGATCTCTGTTTACATGGAAGACTGGCTGGTCCTTGGGCAATAGGATCAATATCTTCTGACAGGCAAATTTTGCCAAGATTAAGGACCTGGTGTTCAAGTGTCTGGAGCAGTTGCATGAGACTAGTAATACAGAACACATGTGGGGAAACATGAAGGAGCTGCTTGAAGTGGAAAAAGGACCAATATGTGGGTTGCCTAGCTCAGCAAAAGCTAGGGTAAAACCAAAGTCTTCTTTCAGTACATAAATGGAAGGAAGAAGGTGAAGTAAGGGACTGAACCCCTAACAAATATGGGAACTGAGGAGGATCCTGTGAAACTACCAGTAGTAGTTATTGAGAATGCTGAATGGATTCTTTGGTTCAATGTTCACCAAAGGGTCCATGGGGAAGAGAGGGTACTATTTGGGAGGGCCCAGGGCATCAGAAGTAGACATGTGGTAGCCAGCAGACATCACACCAAGCCTAGTAGCTGACTATCAATTATTCAAGTCAGTAGGATGGCAGTCAGAGGGCATGAGGGAGGTTGAGTGGATGCTGAAAAGGAAGAGGTCAAGGAGTGGGACTTCCTTTTGATCTTGTATGGGAGAATGCCTCTAGGCAGCAAATTTGGACAATGAACTTGCTCCTCCATTGACTTAATGGTGATCTGTGCTTACAGCAGGAACAGGCATTCTGGTTGAAGGTTAATGTTGGGATTGGAATCTTCATTTCTTTATTGCAGGATCTAAGATTTTATAGTTTTATTGGAGGTTTGTGTGGCAGGAAACCAGTGCTGTGCAGTGTCCCTAGATCAATAGCTATTAGGACTACTTAAAACTGCACTGTGTAGTTCTCAGTAGTGCTTTAGTTCACTCCTTTTAACATGCAAGTGGGAATCCAGCTGAGCTACTTGATCCAAGGCCCATGGAATTGGTGCCATTGACAGGGGGAAACTATAAATATGAGCACTTATCAAATTAGAGAGGAACAGTCACTACCAAGGCCCCACACTCTAATGTGGGACTAGTCTCAATATGCACTTTACTGTATGTACAAAAACATTTTGGTTTTCTTACTGTTTGCTGTAGTATGATATGTTGTTTCAGACTAATTTGCTTAGTTGTAGGCTGATCTTCTGTTACCTCAATTCCCAGAATCCCCTGCGGATGACATCAGAGCAGTAGGCAACAGTGAGAAGATTCAATAGCTTGCAGTGCATGTTAGAGCTTATATAATTTCTGATCCTTTGTGTGCTGATCTTGTTGTTCCATGGGCTATGTACAGTCACAAAGGACTGCACTTAGCCCCTGGAGAAAAGCAGTCATGGAAAACATCTGATCAGAGATTATGAAAGTTCTAACAAACATTGCAAGCTATTGAATCTTCCACTGCTATCTATGGGTTTGATGTCTGATGAAGGGGATTCTGGAATGTGTAGTAAAAGATCTTAGCCTACAACTAATAAAATCTGTCTGATATAATCTACTATATTAAAGGTGACAGTAAGTAAACCAAAATGTTTCCACCCACAAAGTGCATATTGAGACAAGCCCCCCATTTGAGTGTGGGGTCCTTTGTGTAGACTTTTCCACTTTAGAAATTGAAAACACAAAAAGAAAATGGCAAAAGAATACATCAACGAAAACCTAAAAAATCCAATTTTCAATTAGAAGGAAGAACAACAAGAGGGGTTGTAAAATCCAAAATTTGTTGAATGAGGGTCTGATTTTTTTTTAATTTTGTGGACTTACGCAGAGGCTGGCCACTCACGGTGATGATATTACACCAGGCAAACCTCGCTAGTTCAAAACAAAGTTCCTAGCAGACCATTACAGTCAGCAGTCATACTTGCCTTGAACCATCTTCTGAGGGTCTAAAGAGTTGCAGGCCTCTTACATGTAAAGAGACAGGAAGGAAGTGGAGGTCTCCAGGTCAGGTAACCTAGAGGAAGTATTAAAGTTGAACAGGCTCTTTGTTAATGAGATTGCTGCCCTCAGGGCTGAAATGAGGTTGCTGAGAAGCATCTCAGGGTAAGGCCCCATAGGGCTGCAGCTCCTCTACCCTGGAGACCCCAGATGGTCAGCGCTGGTCAATGGACTGTGGTAGAGAGGGAAGAAGGGATGTGTGAGAGGGAAGAAGGGATGTGTGAGAGTACTCCCAGGGTAGAAAATAGGTAACAGGTTATGCCTCTCAAAGAGTCGATTCAGCCAACTGATCCCAGGGAGGTAGCGGCACTGGAAATCAAAGGAGGGGTGTCTCCTGGTAAGAAGGAGCTAAAAGTGGTGAGCCAAAGTAGGAGGAAGAGGATGGTAATTGTGCTGGGGGACTTCACAGTGAGAGGGACAGTGAGGCTGGTGTGCATCACTAACTGGGAAGAGAGATCTGTACACTGTATGCCAGAAGCTACAGTAAGCAGACTCCTACCCTGACTGGAGAAGCTCATCAATGCAGAAGAGGTGAAGCCAGATGTAGTGATTTATCTAGGAGCCAACATCTGGTGGGATGCAGTGTAGAGAGACTCAAGGACAGCTTTAGAAAACTAGGCAGTAAGTTAGGGATGACTGCAGACATGGCAACCATCTCCAAGGTCCTATCAGCACGGTGTGATGGTTAATAGACAGGATAAAATAAGAGTTTTAGACAT
Organism: Neoceratodus forsteri; assembly: GCA_016271365.2. NCBI lineage: Eukaryota > Metazoa > Chordata > Ceratodontiformes > Ceratodontidae > Neoceratodus > Neoceratodus forsteri. The sequence continues at coordinate 521,964,123 of CM028137.1, forward strand.
GGTTAAAGCACTGCTTCAGGAAGGTGGATGTTTATGGGAGATTTAGGAGAATTTTTGTATGAGAGCTGATGATTTGATGGGGATTGCCTATGTCTGAGCAGGGATCACACAAGTCAATCAATCAATCAAATTCTTTATTTATCCAAGCGAACACCATTGAGCAAGCTCATTTACAAGGTGGACCTGCATTACACCAGTCAAGTAACAATGCATTTATATACAGACAAATAGACAGTAGATGCAAGAGTACAACAGTACAGGTAGGCCTGCAATAGACAGGATAAGTAAAAATACATTTGGGTTCAGGTAAAAGACAAAAATTTATACCAGACACAACAACACACATGGTTTAGTATTCCTGTAAGGTAAAGGCATTATAGTCCAGCAAAGAGATTAGTTGAAGTGGATGCTACAAGCGAAGAGACATACATAGTCAGTTTAAAAAGACACAGGCGTATCAAGGGGGAGACATGTGTCGGGAGAAGTGGGCAGCCAGTGGGGTGGGGTCTGGAACTGGGATAATACTAGGAGCGAGGGAATGAGATGCCGTGGGTAAACAAGGAATAGGTGGGTGTGGAAGGGTGAGATTTAGGGCGGTAGATAAGTAGGTGGCTCAGGGACAAGTTATGCACTGATACAAGAAGGAAGGAGGATGGGAAAAGCAGGGAGGATGTGGAAGGGGTGTGTGAGTAAGCTAAGATCAGTGTATTACAGCAGACATTTGGCATAAGAATTAACAAGAATTTAAACTATGAAGTGGAGGACTGTGCTAGGCTATATGACACGACACACACACACACACACACACACACACACACACACACACACACACACAGCTTTGAAAGCTTCCCCTTGACACATTGTAAACAAAGGTGGAAAGGACAGAGTCAAAACAGCAGCACTAGATGGCAACTGTTCTTTGGGGAGAGCATTCAGGCTACTTGTATTTATTGCACAAGTAACTTAATTTGCAGAAGAATGTGGGACATGTGTAATAGCTAATCAGCACCTTATTCAGACTCATCACTTTCATCTACTAAAGCACACTGTGAATTGAAAAAAAAATAAGGCACAAAAGAGCATCAACTGGTGTTTTGCAAGTTTTGTGAGGATGTGTAGCTAGCAGCTATGAAGCAGCAATATCACATTTTGCAATAACTTTGTGCTGATAAGATGCAGTGGTTACAAGTTTTATACTTGTATCTTACCCTGAGTGGGCCTTCAAACTTTGGAATTGGGAGCAGACATACTGAAGGGGGCAGGACTCGGGATCCAGTAACTATGAACAGAAAGTGAAGTGAAGGAGAGGCCCGGAACAGAGGAAACCATGGGGATTGTGTATATGTGTGTGTGTGTGGGGGGGAGTCAACCAAAAGGGACAGGGAGCTGGACTGGAGGAAGCCAGAGGAGGATGTAAAGTAGTAGGAAATAGGAAGGCAGCCTCTATGAATTCAAGGAGGCTGGGAAGCAAAAACTGGAGCTCCAGGCAGTGGCAGCAGGGGCACAAATAGATTTGATGGCAATAACAGAAATGGGCATCACAATATCATTACATGGATCTAGGTATTCCTAGATACTCCTTTTATAGGACAGACAGGGTATAGGTTAGAGGAGGAGGTGCATATGTACATAAAAGTCAGCATAGAGGCCACAGAGGACATCACCCTATAGGTGGAGAGTGGGGTAGAATCTGTATGGGTGCAGTTATTGACAGGTATACTGGCCTAATCTTTGGATTTATGATGCAGAGGTTGGTACCTCTGCAGATTCCTGTGTAGACAGACTTCACCTTTCAGATTTTTGATTGTTACCCCCGAGAAAATTGGTGGATGGCCCCTGGGGGGGGTCTGTTTCTGATTTTGGATGTTGTGGACCCTCTGGGCTCCATTGCTCAGCCTAGGAATGCCCAATTTACAATTCTAATGTGTCATTTTCTACATTTATTGCCATGCCAAGTTGGAACAACTTAGAAAATCCAAAATGGCTGCCAAAATCTAATATGGCCGCCATATCACTAGTAAAATTTGATTCACTAATAATTTCCAAATCCCTAGCTTCCAAGATACCGATTATCAGTGATTCATGAACATCTATATACTGAACATTTATTCATGAACATTTATGACATCTATATTGCTTTGAGGCTCCCTGTTAAACACAGGACCAACTGCACATATTAAAGAGCTAGTGTACTACTTGGAATTAATAGTAATTTTCAGATGCAGCCAGCTATCACCTCCAATATCTGAAGTATTTGTTTTATTTTCTATTTGCTTATTAGGAGATTTTCCACCTGGCAGTACTGGGGTGATGTGTGGTGAAGCACTCTTTTTGGAGGTAAAAAAAGGCAGTTCTGTTCCTCCCACTACATCATCAGAAATGAGAACAAACACCTTAAGGCACCACAATCCTTGCAGCCTGAGCAGTGACTTGCACAAGCTACCAGTGAAAATGCAGGAAATTGTGACATCACTATTAACCAGGGAGAGCCGGTCCCTGCTTCTTCACGTGAAAGTGAAACCTCGCAGTGAGAAATGGTTCTCATTGGTTACAGCTAACTAGTGATGTAATAGTCAGTGTGGTCTCAGTTTTGATGTAGTGGGAGGAACATAACTGGCTTTTTTATTTGTCTCCAGACAGACTGCTGCTCCAGACATCACCCCAGTACTGCCAGGTGGAAAATCTTTTAATTAGCAAACAGAAAAGAAAAAAAATACTTGAGATATAAGAAGTGATAGCTGACTACATCTGAAAGTTGCAATTAATTGCTGGCAGTTTCCAGGCGGTACACTAGCTCTTTAATACTACATAAAACAATTGAATTCACGAGGCAGTTTACTAATAAAATAGTTTGAAGTATGTACAGTAATGCTTAAAATCTAAATGTTGTATGTGCTGATTTGTTGTTTAGAATTAAGTCATTTTATCAATGATTTGACCCAACACTATGAATATTTTGGGTCAACAGTACACCTTGGTTGTAATGTTCAGTTTTGAAGTCATTATATTGCAGTCCACTCTGGATCTGTCAGTCAGTGTCAGTGGCTCAGTAGGTAGCACAATCGCCTCTGAGGCCGGGAGATCAGAGGGCTGTGGGTTCAGTTCTCACATCTGGCACTTGGGTTAATATCCCAGTACTGACACTGTAGTTCAGCATGAGAGGGGTGCTGCACTTCTGAGGTGCCGTCTTTCGGATGAGAAGTTAAACCGAGGTCCCATCTGCCTGGATTGGTGGTAGTTCAGGTGGATGTAAAAGATCCCATGGCACGACGAAAAGAGTAGGGATTCCGTGTCCTGGCCAAATTTCCCTCATTCAGTAAAAATACCACCAACAGCTTAATCTGGTTCAAGGTCAGTTGGCATTCATCTGTATCCCCCTCCCCCGGGTCGTGCCTGAAAATAGGCAGGATTTGTCTAGTGCACTTACCCGGTCAACAAAAGCTAAATAATTAAATAATAAAAATCTGAACTGTCACATTCACTCCTGAAGCTTGAAGATTCATCCACAGAAGTTTGTTCATTGGTTGCCAATGTGTTGTTTTCAGTGTCATCATCTGCTATACAACCAGTCATTGGCGCTGTGGTTGAAGGTTTTTGTTTGGTCTTCTGTGTGTGTCTTTGAGGTGTTGACTCACCTTCGTTGTCTGCCTTATCTCCATTAGCTGCACATAGTCAGCCAGTTAACCTTCTGCCTTTTCTTCTATAATGTAGGATGTCAGGTAACTGAAACCCAGTGAATCACAAAGGTTTCAGAGTTTCATCCTGTTGATTCTATCCTGACAAACAAGGGTCAACTTTCAGGTTTCAGGGTCTGTGCAGTGGTGCCAATAGTAGGCTATGAGATTTGCTCTCTTTATGTGCTGACATAGGCTCACTCAGTCTAGTAGAATTTTTTGCATAGTCTTCACTTTCAGGTTATTGTATTGCTTTACTCTTGTGTCTACCAGATCCTTTCCTCCTGTACCATTGTACATGCAGTGTTGAATGAAGGTCTTGGTGTTTGTTTAGTGTCTTGTGAAGCATATGTGCTTTCCCCAAGCCCTGAAAGGAGATTTATTCTTTCTTCAACCCTGTGTGAATGTTGAAAGACTAATTTCTTTGATATCTTGTAGAAGTAACTCACTGCATCGCATCCAGAGGCTGTGTGGTATGTTAGCAAATTGAGATTTGCAGCATGTCCAGTGTGATCGTATGTAGAGCCTATGTTTACAAATATGTCGGGGTCGATTTGGAGCATCCTTGGTGAATCTGGAAGGGTCTTTGTGAAAGCGTAAACCATCAGGATGATGATGTTTGTATCTTTGGCTCGGGCAACAACTGGGCCTTTCACAAAAGCACAATGCAGCACTATCCTTGTATCTGCCTCCTCGTGGTTGCAGGAAAACAGGAATTCTTCTGAATCTGGATATATAGTATACGTGCTTCTGCCATTGCTGATAGTAAGTGGGTATTGTAAGTTTCTTCTGACATCCTCTTGTCTAATATATTCATTGAAGTGCTGTATGAGATCTGTTTTGTTGTCGTTCTTGTGAAGGTACTACTGATACACCTTTCCCTGTAGCACCTCTTGCAAATCTGATCCCATGTGAAGTTGCATTCTTCCTATTCCTACTGCTCGCTCAGCTCCTTCTTGCTGTTTCACCAGGAACTCCTTATTATCCTTATAATTATCAAAAATGACAATAACTTCCACTGGTTTTGCTGTAGATGGAGGTGTGAATGTGATAAGAAGTGCTTTCCAAATGCCATGCACGCTGTGCAGGAACTGCTCTGACCATAGCCATGGCGTCATATATGTACACTGTGCGTAATGGAGGAGGGGAAGAACTTCGAGCTTCTGCTTCATCGATGAGATACTTTCTTAAGACATGTTGGGTATTAGGTTTGTAGAGGTTTCCATCCTGAGTTGCTATTGCAAAAGGATATGTTGTGAGCGGATGGGAAAACGCATCTTTCTTGTCTGGGCACGTTGCAACAATGATACCGCGAGCCTCATGGTCTACTTTCAAGACTGATTCTGCTTTGGGTTTCTTTTTCTTCTTGTCCATTCCCATGGAAATTCCACTGCGTTTAATAGGTTCAAACTAAATTTCCTTGCTAGGAGGTGGTTGTTTATAAATGCACTCAACATAACTTCCATTGCAGCCCTTGCCTTCAAAAGGTCCTCTACTATTGCCGGCAGTATTTCAATGCCTATTGTGATGTGCCATGCTACACCCTGACATGGATCTGAATATGTATGAAGTTTCTTCACTAGCTCTTTCACTTGACCATCATGTTTCCTCATAGCACCATATGTCAACTCATTGTGTGTGGCCAATGTTTTCAGAAGCATCTTCTCCTTCAGTGACAAATGAATTTTAGCAAGCTTGTGGGAATTCAAAACGAGGTCACCAGCAGCTTCCTCAGATGAACTGTAACCACCTGTCATGGGTCCACCTCTCACCTTGACCTCTCTGTTGATTGAGACCTCAGTCAATTGGTCACCAGGTATCGTGGAGAATGCCTCACCAGACAGACTAGCCCCAATGCCATATTGCTGCAGTTCATTGTATGCATTCTCATTGATGGTTTTCAGATTGATGAGGACTACATGATGCCACATCAAATACCGAGAGAAGTTTTGATGGTTGAATGAAAACAGTAAAGGTAGAATATCTCTACTCTAAAATAACACCTTGGAATTGTAAATTGGGCATTCCTAGGCTGAGCTATGGGGCCCAGAGGGGCCACATTGTCCAAAATCAGAAATAGACCCCCCCAAGGGGCCATCCAACAGTTTTCTCAGATGTAACAAGCAAATTCTTAAAGGTGAGGTATGCCTACACAAGAATTTGCAGTGATACCAATCTCTGCAACGTAAATCGAAAAATTAGACTGGTACACCCATCTATTAGTGACAGATATGGGAAGGGTCATTAGGATGGGGTGGTTTCAGGCTGCTTAACCAGACAGACAATATGGATAGGGTGCTGGGGGAAGAATTGAGGAAGGCAGTTGCAAAAGAGGAGGCTGTACTAATAGGAGACCTCAGCTGACCAACTGTGGACTAGGAAATCCTGTCCACAAAATGTGTATGGAGCCAGGGACTAGTAGAGGTAATACAAGAGTGATCATTAACCCAGTGGGCTAGGGAGCCTACCAGGGGAGGAGCTATACTGAACTACAGTGGTGGCATAGGGGAAGTCAGAGTAGAGGGGCTTCTTGGAAACACCTACCCCAACTTAGTGTTGTTTAGTATCATATTGGAAACCCAGTGTTCAAACATAAAGAGAATGGTCTTTGAATTCAGAAGATCAGATTTCACGAAGATGGGGAATAAATTCAGAAACAAATATCTGGAGGGTGAAGGAAGCAGAAGGGGTTGATTTTGTCCACCTCTCACAAGTTATTTACAGTCTATGATTTGGGATGTAGCATTTTTTAATGTTAATAATTTTATATATCTTACTATTCACCTTGAATTTTTCATTGTAGGTATGGACTCTCAGGATACCATGAGATTTGTGGCCAATTTTATGTTTCTGTAGATCACCAAGCAGTTGGGAATTACCCCTTAAAAACTGGTTGATCACAAACAGTGAAACTGGCTTGAAGAATCTGGTATCTTGTGCCATGCCATGTTTCCAGTGTGAGGACTATTGTGCAGCCTTGAACATTGAAACAGCCTGCAATGTTTCTGCAATTATTGATTTTACACACTATGGAGTTTTTGTATTGTGATTATAAGGATACATCAGGATTGGAGTTTTAAACTGTGGCATCATGATTGGAACAGTATTTATGAGTGTGAATGACAGGCAGTCTCCGCCTCCTGATGAAGCCATAATGCTGAAGCACTGGGGTATACTCCCTGTGCTTGATTTGAGTCCCGTGGGCTTTTTGTGATTATTGGCATTGAATAAAGATTTGGAATGAAGATTATGAGTGGACCCTCAGCCTTTCCCTGAAGTGCAGCAGAGATTGGGTATTGGGGTTGAAACCACATTGGAACATAGAAGATTGAATCTGACAGCAGATAAGGACCGCTTGGCCCACCTAGTCTGCCCATTTTCCTACCTAACAGATAAGCTGCAGATCCTAGTTAACCAACAGCTTACTTCCCCCTACCCCCCACTAGGACTGCCTTATGCCTGTCCCATGCATTCTTGAATTCCCCCACTGTTCTTGACTCCATGACCTCCTCAGGGAGGCTGTTCCATGCATCCACAACCTCTCCTGCTAAAAATACTCCTCACATTACCTGTGAGCCATCCCCTTATCTTCAAATTGTGCCCCTTTGTTCTTGCACATCTCTTTTTCTGAAAGATGCTACCCTCTTGGACTTTGTTGATTCCCTTGAGGTACTTGAAAGTTTCTATCATGTCCCCTCTCTCCCTTCTTTCCTCAAAGGTGTACATATTAAGCTCCTTTAGTCTTTCTTCGTATGTCTTCTGGTGCAGACCCTGCACCATTATGGATGCCCTCCTCTGGACAGCCTCCATTCTGTCTATGTCTTTGTGGAGTTGGGGTCTCCAGAACTGCACACAGTACTCCAGATGGGGTCTCACAAACTGTCTGTACAGAAGGATAACAACTTCCTGTTTTCTACTATTGATGCCTCTTCCTATGCATCCCAGTATCCCCCCAGCCTTCCTTACTGCCTTCTCACATTGCTTGCCCACCTTTAGGTCATCTGATATAATTACACCCAGGTCCCTTTCCATTTTTACTGTTGTCAGTATCTCACCCCCCATTGTGTACTCTTCCCCTGGGTTTTTGTTTCCCATGTGCATTTACTTGTACTTCTTTGCATTGAATCTGAGCTACCATACATTTGACCATTCCTCCAACCTTGCAAGTCCCTTCTCATCCTTTCCACTCCATCTTGTGTATCAACCCTGTTGGAGAGCTTTGTGTCATCTGCAAAGAGACATACTTTTCCTTCCAGTTCCTCTGCAATGTCACTTATAAAGACATTAAAAAGGACCAGTCCCAGTACTGAACCCTGTGGTAATTATGGGAATTATGGAAGCAACTAGCTCCTGTTTGAGACTGGTTGGTCTGAAAAAGAAGCATAAAAGACTACCTTGGTTCTTGAAAAGAGTAGGAGGGAATGATCAAAAGGGCAACTTTTAGGAAGTACAAGGGGGACCAGCAAATAGAGAATCTGGAACTCTACTTGTAGAAAGTAAGGGAGGATGAACAGAGTGGTAAGAAATGTGAAAGTGGAGGTTGAGTAGAAAATTGCTGTGGGTATAAAGGGAGGGGACAAAACTTTATTCTGCTATGTTGAGGGAAAGACAAAGACAAAAGGGGGAATCACTGGATAAAGAAACAAGGTGGAAGGGAAGAAGATGATCAGAAGACAGCAGATATTCTAACTGAATACTTCTGTTCAGTCTTAATGAAGGAGAAGGGACAGCTTCCAGAATGTGGGATTTGAGAGGAGGAAGGGTGCATAAAGTATGTTAGATGGGGTAATAGCAGTGGAGAGGGTACTCAGAAAGCTCAGGACCCTGAAGGTGGACAAGTTCCCATGTCTAGTGGAGTGCACCTTAGGCTGCTTCCGGAGGTTGCTCAGTTCCTCATGGAACCACTAACTGATCTTTTTAACTACTCCATAAAAAACAGAGATGGTTCTAACTGATCAGGCAGTGGCCACCATGGTCTCAGTCCTCAAGAGTGGGAGAAGAAAGAACTCAGGTACCTATAGACCAATCGGGTTGACCTCAATCCTGAGGAAACTACCAGAAACAATTATAAAACAGCATATAATGGTATGGCTGGAGGCCAACAAGCTCTAGGATATGAGGAAGCATGGGTTCATGTCAAACAGATTATGCCAGACAAATTTAATAGACTTCTTAAATTGGGTCATGAAGGCAGTTGATAAGGGCCAAGCAGTAGACATACCCTATCTGGACTTTAGAAAGGCCTTTGATTTGATACCCAATAGGAGACTTGTGAAAAGGTTGGGTGATCTATGGATTGCAGACAAATTAACTAGATATACTGACAACTGGCTAGGGGAAGAACACAGTGAATATTTGTCAACAAGGACTATATAGGTGTTGGAGAAATTACTAGTGTCATGACAATCAGTATTGTGCCAGTCATTTCTTATCATAAGGATTTGCAATACAAGGGAAGGAATACAAGGAACGGTTTGACTTTTTGCAGATGATACCTTAATCAGTAGCAAGGTTGATAAAGTGTAGGGAGTATGAGAAAAGAAAGTGGACTGGTATGATTGGAAATTAGGTACAATCTATAGCAAGTCAAATATAACACCACAAAGTATAAAGTCAGGCACATTCACAAATGAAATCCAAAAACAGAGTACGTCTTTTCGGGAGTGAGGGTGGAGCAGTCATCAGAGAAAAAGGACCTGAGATCATTATCAGTGACATTCTAAAGTCTCATGTCTAATGCCCAAAGGCTGCAATGAAAGTTATGGGATACTGAGGTGTATAGGGAGGAGATTTGCTAGCAGGAGGAGGAATGGGATACTGCCCCTGTACAGATCCTTGGTGAGACCTAGAGTACTATATGCAGTTCTGGAGCCTACACCTGAAGAATGATAGGAACCTCTTGGAGGCTATTCAGAGTAGGGTCAGGAAAATGATTCGGGGGCAACGGGGGAAGATGTACATGACAGGCTGGAGAGTCATGGGGGAATGACAGGGACCTTTAAGTTTCTAAGGAGTATTAATTAATAAAATGGACAGCAGTGCTCTGTTCACTAAAAGCAAGGGTATGGTAACAAGAGGTCATAGATGGAAGCTGGTGGAGGGAAAATTCTAAGGGATGTAATGAAAAAAGGCAGTGGAGAGGTGGAATAATTTGTCAGAAAAAGTGGTTTCCACAAATTGCATCACCAGCTTGCAAACCAAAGAAGGGAGTGTGAGTGGGCAGTTGGCAGTTGAGGGGAGGTGATGAGTTGGCTGGGGTGTGTCAAAATACAGTAAGGGCTACAGGTAGACTAGTGCCAGCTCAGCATTAGGCTGAAAGCAGATGTAAGGCATTAATGGGCAATCCTGATAGGCCATTGTACCTCTTTCTGCTATTAAGATTTATGTTTCTGTGCTGCTAAGCCCAGAAATATAGTGGAGATAATGGAACAACTGATGGGTCCAGTTGCAGTGCCAGGTGAATCAGTAAATCATAAATTATGATTTTTTAAAGCTCAGTCATGACTGATCATTGTTAAACATCAAATGTTACCATATGATCATCAAGGGAGGTCAGGATCAAAGATCATCATTGAGATCATGATTTAATCATCAAACATGTAACTTTTAAATCACAAACTGATGATTCTTGATTATTTTTGCAAGCTTAAATCAACATGCTGTTTTTTGATGGTTTGTGGATAATTAAGAGATGATCATTGATGATTATTTTAGTTCTGTTTTTATAGGATCAGACAATAAGTCACATGACTAATACTTAAAGTTTTATTTGTTATTATGGAAATATCAATGTCAAATATCAGTAACAGCAAATGACATATAATGTAAATCATGTGAAGTTGAGATTTAATCCTTTAAGGAAGAGCACATTTAATGTTAGGTATAGAATATACTGTATATTTGTATACAAATATGCATATTATAAATGCACAGTTTATGAACCAAAACAATTATCTTTTTTTTTTAATTCTTTTGCAGTATTAGTTTGCAGACTGTTAGGACAGGTTTAGAGCACAAACCAGATACAGTACTTGTAGAAACTCACCACAATCATAAAACAGAACCACTGGATGCAGCTACTATATATAAACCAATTTGAACCTCTATAACACTATTAAGATGTTCAGAGTCAGAGTAAGTGCAATTGTAATTGTAATTGAAAGCAGTGTGTATAGAAGTTGTGTCCTAAATGATGATTCCAATAAAGATGTCTAAACAGAACAAAAAAGATTATTATTTATTTTAGTTTATTGCAGTAATCCTGACCATGGGCAATCATGAAAAATCATGATAATGTGAGATCAGCATTTACCACAAAAAAAAATTTCATACCATAATGGTTTCTGATTGGTGGCCATTTAAAGTTCATGCTTAATCATTATTAGTCATGATCACAGTGCTGGTTTTTAAAACTTTTACATGATCATTGAATATAAATGATAATTATTATTCATGCTATATCCTTGTTAGAACATTCTTTATTGCAGGTCAGTGATGTGGTGTTAGTCTAAAGAAAATTGAGTACCCTTTTTCGTGGTAATATTAGACTAACTAAAGAATCTGTACACATGTTTTTGAGACTTCTCAGGTCTTCAGCAGGTGCAGTGAAAACAACCCACCATTTCAGAATATATGCAAAGGTTTGTGGGTGCTAGATTGCTTAACAAAGTGTAGGGTGTATAGGAAGCAATTTAATACACTACTGTTGACTACCAGGAAATAAACCTCATGTCATTAAAAGATGAAAGATCAGATATTCAAATGGTGAGCTACATCAAAGTGATACCATAGCAAAAGGATCAATGGCTGAAAAAGTTCCATTAAGTATGCAGTCTGTGTAATGCTACCAGTTCTGAAAGTTAGTTAACTGGTGTCTGAATAGGTGACTCTTTTAAGCCAACTTCGTCCCAACCACAGTCGAAGATTAAAAAAATAATAAATTCTAAATGGTAGGGCCCACAGCTGCAATAGAAACTGCAAAAACTCAGATTGGGATCTGGTAATGTGTGAGGAAACCTAACTATTTGTTCAGCCTGTGTGTATCTGTTCCAAACAGCCTCATGAATCATGTTTCCCAGAAACATCTTGTATGAATGTCTTTGAGGTCTCCTCTCAAAACTGCCACTTTATGATCCTTTAAAGAATGGTTGATCTGGGAAAAGTGCTCAGCTACTGGTACCTGGTTGTCTAAGTGTTTGGTAGTGGATCTGTGTCCATTAATCTCAAAGGTCTTAAAAGCTTGGGTAAAAAAAATCTTCGCTTAGTCTGATAAAAGGCATTACCACACAAAAAAGTGTACATCATCTTTTCGGCTGAGTAATCTTCTTTCATGAGTATGTCTACACAGGTGTGGTGTCCTGCATACCCAGCATTTCTTTCCCCCTCATCATCTTTGCCACACTGGCCCATCCACGCCTTGCTATCTGAACACTGTATTGTCCCTTTTCCTGGACCTCAGTCAACTGTCCTTCTCCTCTCTCCTTTTCACACTCTTTTCTCTTTTCTCTCATTTCACATGTACTAATTTCCATGTCCTTAAATGTTGCTACCCCTTCTTATTACAATGCAGTGGGTATGTTCTATTATCAAGTTGCACATTTGCTATATTTTTGTGTGTGCTTTTTTTTATATGTATCTTATATGTTACCCTTGGAATTCAGCTGGTTGTATATAATGGGCCAGATATTCAAACTGCGCCCAAAATGTGCGCAATAGCAGGAGCAAGCACAAGTCAATTGCGCACATGTGCAACAGACACGATATTCAAACATGGAGCAAGTCAAATTGCACAACCAGCCAACGTCTGAATATCGCACAACCTGCACCATAGCGCAACCAGGAAGGGGAAGCTGAGCACATATGATGCACCATAGCGCAACAAGGCCAGCCCAGCTGAGCAGTCCAGAGGTGCCACAGCGCAAGCAGAATGCCCCCCCAGCAGCAGAGCAATGGAACTGCACAACCAGGGAGGTAGGCAGGGGCCCACCACCCATGCCACAGATGGGCACAGGAACACACTGCAGAACTAACAATACACCCCCACACCCGAAGCACAGCATCACTGGTGGAGGGACGGAATATCCACTGGCCCATGGGGACAAGCCAACAAAGCACAGCTGGGCCATGGTGCCCCAGCACACCCACTGGCAAGCTGAGACTGCCACACAAAGGGGGCAGACAACCCAAGTGTACAACAGCACCCCCCTGTGCACAGCACACCCTGCACTGGTATCCCAATACACCACCCATGATCAGTGACTGTGACCATCACTGCAGGAATCCCCATGCCCCCCCGGCACAATGCAACCATGTGTACCACAGAACCATACAAGCCAGACCCACCAGGAGCACACAGTGGTGTGTGGCAGCACACGGCCAGACCAGCTGAAAGCCACTACCACACCAGGGACACCTCTCCATGCACACACACACACACAATCCCAGGACAATACCACCCCAGATGCCATGCACACCACTGCAACTGAGCACCCATAGCCAGCTGCAAATAAGAGACCACCACAGTATTCATATCAAAATAGATTTATAAAAGAATATCAACAGGAACACACAACTATATACAGATATATACAAGAAAGGGTTGGGGGTATGGGTACAAGGTAGGGGTGGGTAAGGGGCAGGGGTGAAGAACTGGGTGAGGGAAGGCAGGGTGTGAGGGAAGGGTAAATGGGGTAGGTGTGGGGCAGCTACTGCCCTCCAGGCTGTACAGCATCAGGCTGCCTCTGGTCCCGTGGCCTCTTCCGTCACCTCACTCCCCTCTGGTGCATCTCCCTCAGAATGGCCAGGGACTCCATTGACACCTCCAGCAGGCAGTGGACAGCCTGCTCGATCCTCTGCGGGACCCAGACACCTAGGACAAGGGAACAGAATCAATGGCTGTGACTGTCCACAACCCTGAAGCCCACCCAACATGCATGGCATACAGCCAAGTGCCCCACCCCTGTGATGGACTGCACCCACCCACAGTGACCATGCACAAGACAAGCCCAACCAGGCAGCAACAGCCATGTGTGCCACTGCACACACACCCAACCCATGACCAGCACAGCACAACCAAGGCTGTACAGTGACGTGGCTATGTGGTGGGAAGTTAGTGCCACAGCCATGTGCCCAGTGCATGCATGAACCACCAGTGATGCACTCACAGACATGCAGTGCCACTGGACAGTGCTGATTGTCACACGTCACGTGCATGGCAGTGTTGTCCATGGATGGTGGCCATGAACTCCCCCCCACAGCATGCAATAGCATCCATGATGTAATGACACTCACCCTCATCAAGTCCCTGCTGCTGCTGCTGCTGCTGCTGCTGTGGCCCAACACTGCCACCACCTCTGCCAGCCACCTCTGCAATGCCTCTCTGAGCCTCATCCTGGGCCCGCCTCTGCTCCTCCATGCCTGTGGGAAACAAAAAGTTGAGAAACACATCAGTGAAATCCCAAAGCAGACAGCCCCCTGCTCCAATGAGTGTGCCTGCCCACACAGCCAGACCCATACATCACACATCTGCAAACACTGTCACAGCCAACCATAGACCAATCCTCCCCATGAGCTGGTCACAATACACAGTGTTACCCATGCGGTCAATACAGGTGCATAGACGGCTCACCCACCTGGCCTAGGCAGCACGCCCCTCCTGGCATGGACCTGAGGCACGCCAACAGTGCCCGCTCCCTCCTGCGCAGGTCACTGTACCGGTGCCTGCACTGCTTGGGTGTTCTCTGCTGCCCAGTGGCCTGCTCAAGATCGGTGGCCACCTGCTGCCACACATGGGTGCAGGCCATGTTCAGGGGTTCCTCCCCCAAACAGTGGCCCATGGTGAGGCTCCACCACAGCCACCAGGTTGACCACCTCCAAAGCACTCCACTGTGGAGCTCTCCTGCGTGCCATCCCTGCAGGTTTATAGTAGGCAATATGGTGCTCTGCAGTGCAGCAACCCAACGTGGAAATGTTGCGCAATACAACTCCATCAGTCCCTATCACGCTGTTCATACAGCACCGTCGGTCCCTATTGTGCTGTTACCGAACAGCTCGATAGAGCTGCAGACATGCCATACGTACAGCGCCAAGAGGGCAAAGGTCAGGCACAAGGTCATGGGTCTCTGGTGCAAGGCCACACACAGCACCATCGGATGTCTACACATCCAGTGCAATCAGTCACCTGCTTGCCATTGCCACAGTGGACTATTGCGCAGTTGTGCCACAGTGCCACGTGGTGACCAGCACTGTAGCACCACTGGCACAATGGTGGCTGTGTCCTGAATTGCCGATCGTGCACAGCACATCATCAGCATGAAAGACGCCTGCGTAAGCTACCTGGGCATGCACAGTGTGGTGTACTACGCAGTCACAGAACTGCACCGTTGGCTCAGCCGGCTCAACCGTATTGCGCAAAGTGCAACAGTGCGATATTCAGCCGTCATATGCAAATCATCTGATCAGCCATTCAATGGTGCAGCGGCGAGATTTGCATCTCATTAAAGTTGCTCCACTCCTAATTTGCATGCATTGCGCTATAAATGTGCGACATTGATCTGCAGTGGCCATATTCAGTTACTGCAGGTGATAGGTGAGTTGCATGCTGTGTGATGTTCTGGACTATGGTCTTGGGGTATTGCTGTATACTGCACAGTCACAGGTGTCCACTTTCACCCATACAGACTGTGACATGGCCGAGCCAGGAATGGGTGAGGAGGATGATGGTGGGCGGAAGAGGAGGCCCAACTTCACGAAAGCCTAGACAGAGGCATTCTTCGAGGCCTACCTGGAGAAAGAGCCACTACTCAGTGGACGGCGGGGCACCCCTCAGGCCCATGCTGCTGCATGGGAGGGGGTGGCTCGCACCTTAAACCTGCACGGAAGCCACCAGCGCTCCTTGCAGGAATGGAAAAAGAAGATGGGGACCGACAGGAGGGGGGTGAAGGAAAAGGTGGCAGCCCTCAGGGCGGCATGCGCTGCTACAAGCGGGGGCCAGTCGGAGGTGGTGCAGCTGACCCCGGCAGAGGACCATCTTGCTGCATCCATGCAGCGCAGTGCCATCGAGGGCATTCCGGGAGATGGCTTCCAGACAGGTGGTAGCCCATCACTGCATGGTATGACATGGTCGGAGGGGAAGGTGGATCCCATGCACTAACATGTTCTCACTTTCTGTTACAGATCCTGTGCGTCTGCAGTGGACAGTGGTGGAGGGCCCGTCCACTGTGGACATCCAGCCAGAGTTGGAGGAGGGTCCATCCACCTCTGCTGGTAGCCGGAGTGCTTTGCACCAGTGTGCATGCCTGGCTGCCATCTCTGATGTCAGTGAGACAGGTGTGGGGGGGTGCCCTTCCTGTGTCTCAGTGGTCTGGCATGCAAGCATGCCAGCATGCTGTGGCTGTGGCATGAACCTGCACCATTTATGATGCAATGACCACTATGGGCATTGATACATGTGTGTCACATAATGGACACACAGCAGGACAGCTTGTGCCCATGGACCTAGCTGGTTCCAACGTGTGTGCCAGCATGTCAGCACAGTCCCAGGCTGTGCCTGTCAGGACTGGTGGGACAGCACCAGTGGCTGTACAGGTCACTGGCACTGTTGTGGACACAGCAGTGGAATGACTGGTCCCTTGGGCACAGCAGGCAGAGGGGCAGCAGCAGCAGTCACCCACCGGGTCTGGGGGTACAGGGTTCAGTGGTGGCGTATGTACACCACCTGTTGACTTGCCCATACCTGGTTCTGGTGAGCAGTGCCCACCCTCAAGGGGTGATGATCATCGGGCCCTTCCATACCCTGAGGGACAGATTGACGATGTGGCAGACAACCCGTTTGACGAGCACACCCACCTGCTGTGGGCATCAGTACAGCAGCAGATGCGGGTTGCAACATCCGTGGAGACACTGTGTGTGGCTGTGGAGTGGCACAGCAGGGACAACGGGAGGATCCTTGCAGGGATTGACCAATTGGGGATGGATGTGACCGCCGCCATTGACAGGCAGACTCAGGCATTGGTCGCTGTTGTGGCCACATTGGGCACACAGTCAGGTACCCCGTGCTGCGCATGCCACACAGTACACTATCCACTCCCCATTCCCGGTGTCATGCGACACCCAGCCTGTCGATGCCGGGTTCAGCTGTGGGCATTCCGAGCACACCTGGTGCAGGTATGTTCAATATGCTGCAGACCCCTGTGCGGACAAGGTCGTGTTCACGCAGTGGGACCCCAGGTGGTCCATCGGTGCCACCCCAAGTGGCCCATGCTCAGCCTGGCAGTGCTGCTGGGTCTCGGCGGGGCCACCCACACATCAGAGGTGGCCATGGCACAGTGCCACATGACTGACTTGTCTCCCAGTGTGGGACCTGTCTGGTGCTGCCCTGTGTGCAATGTGTGTTATGGTGGACAGTGCACCGTTGGGTGCCCTGCCCAACACGCCGACACACGGACCACCTGCACACCCTCCCGACTGCTGTCCACAGGTGCGTGTGCATGATGATGCCTGCATTGCACTGTACACCAAGGTGCAAGGGTGCCCAGCATCTGACACATGTACATGGACAGTACAGGTGGTGGAGGTGGCCTGTGGATGTGTGTGTTTCACATGTCTGTTCCTGCTCTGCTGTGCACCTGCCCCTGTGCACTTTGTGCCTGTGTGTGTGTGTGTGTGTGTGTCTTTCCATGTGGCGTGTGACTGTTCACCCCTCCCTGGTTGTTTGTTTGTGCTCCTGTACCCTTCCACTCCCCTCGCCGTCATGCACCCCTGGTGTGTTACCCTGTGTGTATGTGGGTTGCGCCCTGGACAGTGTTGGTTGCACATGACCCCATGACTTATCTGTGCTGTGCAAAGTGCTCCTCTATGATGGTGTCCCGGTGCAGCTGGGCCAGCCGGATCAGTTGGGGGTCACACCGTCCAAGGGGGGGATGCTCATCCCCATCATCACCAGCGTCACCGGCGTCACCAGCATCCCCATCGCTGTCCCCCTCCTCAACTTGTATGGCTATCCCACAGTCTTTGGCCATGTTGTGCAGGATACAACAGGCCAGGAATATCCCACAGGCCTTTGAGGGGCTGTACTGTAGGGCACCGCCGGAGGTGTCTAGGCATCGGAAGCGTGCCTTCAGCATCCCAAACACCCGCTCGATGATGATGCGTGTGGCGGCATGTGCCTCATTGAAGCATTGCTGTGATGGGGTCATGGGAGCCGGTAGGGTGTGAGCAGCCAGAGAAGGAGGGTATCCACTGTCACCTGTGTGAAGATAGTGGAGGTTAGTGTCATGTTCAGGCCCATATTGCCCCTAGCCCTGTGTGCCACTCCAATGGCACCTGTGGCTTACCCACCCTTGCCCCAACTTTGCCAATCCTACATGCATACTCACCCACTAGATGTCCTTTGGGGATGTTCCCACTCTTGAATCGATGGCACAGTGCAGACTGGTACCATATGAATGAATCGTGTGCTCCACCAGTGTGCGTGGCACAGACATTGATGATGCGCCCACTGGCATCACACACCACCTGGCAGTTGACACTGGAGAACCCCTTCCGATTGTGATATGCGGCCCCATCGGGGCCAGGTGACATGTGAATGGCCACATGGGTGCAGTCTATCACCCCAGCATGCCAGGCATACGTGCTACCCTGTGGAACTTCTGTGGTTTTATGGACGCCTGGTGCTGGGGAAATGGAAGTACTCCACAGCATGTGGCAGCAGTGCGCTGAGGAGTTGGGTGAGGATGCATGACGTGGCCGACTGTATTATGCCTGTGGTGTCCCCTGTTGGCCTCTGGAAGGTACCCATGGCGAGCAAGCACATGCAGGCTGTTACCTTTGTCTCCACTGATAGAGCGTGACTCCGTTGTGAGGGCGCCTGCATCACATCACTGCACAGCTCACAGAGCCACCTCAGTATTGCCCTGTTCAGGCGGTACGGCCTAAATCTCAGCGTATGAATGCAGCTCAAAGCGCAGTGCGGGCTGGTGCACCTGTTGGGGCGTACCATGCACAGGCCCTTCATGGCCACACCCCCCCTACAGCATGTCTTCCTCACCCTCATTACAGCTTCCATGTGAAGCTGGCACTGTCCATCTCCTGGCTTGTGTCCCCCGCTGTTGTTGATCTGTTCCCTCTGTCCTGACTGCTACCTCCACTGCACCAGGTACACCTACTGGCCTCTGCACTCTGTGGCCCCACACACCTTCAGCTGCCCCTATTCTGTCCTCACTACTCCCTGGCCTGCACTGGTTGCTGCTGTGGCCTGCTCTGTCTGGCTGCCTCATGTGCATTCCCTGTTGCGTTCTTGCACCTCTTCCTTGAGCCTTTTTATTTTGGCTCATTTCTGCCATGTCGCAACTTCCGCCTGATCCACTGTTGCACATTGCGCAAGCCTTTGAATATCGCATTGCGCACTTTATGCATGGTTCCACCCCCTTCGGTTGTGCATACCTTCATTTGCATTGCGCTGTTGCTCAGCATGTTTTCAGTGGTGCAACTGCCTCCTGCTGAATATCACAGAATGGCGCATTTTCTGACTTGCGCTGGCGCAACCCTATTTGCGCATAATGCAACCCTTTTGAATATCCCACCCAATGTGCCTTGTCTGTATATTTCATACTAAGGTACATACTAAGGTTAGGTGCAAGAGCAAGAAGGCAGAAGCCCATGAAGCTCTTATACTAATACAGTACATAATTTAACTGTTACACATTCTCAAGACCTCCTTGTGAAGGAGCTTGCTCAATGGAGTTATTCCTGCAATAAACTTCAATAAAGGACTAGAAGAAGGCATTGTTGGACCCAGGCTACTATGGCCAGTCAGCCTGACATCAGTGCTGGGAAAGGTCCTAGATTCCATTATGAAGGACTGAATAATGGAACATGTGATGAGGCCAGGGTTCTTTTCCCCCCTCTCAGCATGGTTTTATGAGATGCAGATAATATCAAATGAACCTGATTACCATCTTTGAGAGGACAACCAAGGAAATGGGCATGGACAGGGCTATAGTTGTAATGTATCTGGACTTCAGTAAAGCCCTTGACACTGTGACACATGACAAGCAAAATACACCAGTGTGTGGTATATGTGGCATACACAAGGTGAATTACTAACTAGCTTGTAGGTAGAATTTTGAGGTGTATTAAAAGGAGGATGATCATCAGTGCATCTGGAGTAATCCTGCAAGGTTACAGGGCACTGTCCAGGCCTCATCTGGAGTACTGCACGCAGTTCAAGGCTTCTCATTACAAAATGGGCATTGAGGCAATCACGAGGGTGCAAAGCAGGGCTACCAAAATGATCATGGGGTTGGGGAGAAGATCTATTGAAAAGAGGTTGGTGGTCCTCAAGATGTTATCCTTGGAGAAAAGGTTAATGATAGGGTATAATATCTTAGGCTTTCAAATACTCAAAGGTATTGACAAGGTCAAACAGAGAAAGACGTTAGATCTGGCCTTTAGCAGTATGTGAGGAGAATACACCCTGAAGCTCAGAAGTGATAGATTCTGCAGTAAAGTTTGGTGACACTTATCCTAGAGGGTAGTGAACCTGTGGTACAGCCTGTCAGTGAAGACAGTGGACATGAACACAATAAAAGCCTTTAAGGCAAGCCTGGTCACCTTTCTGTTTACTAAGGGAATCTACAGGGTGCCTAGGAAGTAGAGTGGGTAGGGAATCATTATAAATTAGAACATTAGCACTGCATACTCATTTATCCATGGTTTTGAATTGGAGGGGCAGGGCATACATGATGGGCATATAGTTCCTCACAATCATAAATTACTATTTGACTTTCTTACTATGTTATTATTGTAGGACAACCCACAAGATTTCTCAGCTTATCATGAACGCTAAAGAACAATATGATAAAATCAGCTCATCATTATATGGAAAACAGACAGGAATGAATAAGGACTAAATCCAACTGAAAAGATAATTTTATAATGTTATATCATGAATGATCATTATCAATTATGTACAAAGGTCATGTTTAAGCTTCAGAAACAATCATTGTGATCATAATTAACAATAATTAAACATGAACATTAAATGGCCACCAATCAAAAACCATTATATTATGGAAATAGTGATTGTATTTAATGATGATCTCATATCGTGATGATTTTTCATGACTGCACATAGTTCAAAGTACCGTATATCTTTGAATTATAGCCACCCTCTAAAAGAAGCCACCCTCAATCATAAGTTGCATTAAAAACAAATTATTGTAACAAAAGCTGCCCTCGATTATTAACCACAGCTAACATTAGAGGTATTTTTATTCATTGCAGTCCATTTTAACCACAAAGCCATGATACCATCTATGGTATTACAATACGGTATTCCATGTCAGAAAATCAGTGTTTAAACTTTACTCTTACCTTCTAAGTGGTATGCAACTTCGATCTGCTACTAAAATCCAAGAGAAGTACAAAAAAAAAACAAGTTACATGGTAACTGAGATGCTCAGTGCACTATTTGGCATTCCTGTCCATTCCTGTATCTGGAAGTTCCCTAAAGTTTCCAGAAGTGACAAAGACTTGAATGTTCACAATTTATTTTATTTTATAAACATTGTAAAGAGTAAATAGTGTGAACAGTGTGACCACACTAAGCAGAATTAAAAGAAATATTGTAAGCTTCACTCGAGCTTCGAATCACTGTCACTATTAATATCAGAGTCAGAGCAACTTATAGGCTCCTGTGTGGGAAAATCACTCTCCAAGCATGTAGTGTCACCATCACTGCAATCGGATTCGGTAATGTCCCGCAGTTTTTTAGTTAGCTCATCCCTTATATCTTCAGCGATTCCTCCTTGTTTGGTACAGTGGATTACATCTGGATTGCAACTGGTAATTGCACAAACCTGGTAAGGGAGAAGGAACAAAAACATTTTTTAAGGATGTGAAATTGACATGATATTGGCCATATTGACATGCTTGTAAGTTTTTTAAAATCAGACAGCCCAACAGCCAAAAAGTACCTTGAATGCTTTCATTATAACCTCTCTGCTGACAGCTTGCCATGATATTTTTATCCATTCAAGAATTTTATCTTTACTGGGGGCCCTGGAGTTACCAGCTGTGGTTCATTTTCACTCCTCTGTGGACAGCCACTGCTCATACAAGTCCCTATAAGCAGCCTTAAATGGGGCATTCCAGCTCACATTGGCCAGTTGTAACAGCTTGGTGCAGCCACCTGAATTACTCTAATGACATTTTTTTTGTTATTAGCAGCTTTTTTTACAGCAGAGCAGATATGGCATCTAAAGGTATCCTATATCAGAAGCTGTTTTGTGAATGAGATCGAGCCCCATACTTTATCAAGCCACTGCAAAGTTAGCTCTTCGCTCATCCAGCCATTTGGGGACATCACAAGAACAACACCTGAAACCTGCAGATTCTCTTTTAGAACTCTCTTGCCTTTTAAGACTACAAATGGTGGCAATTTACATCAATCAGCCACTGCAGTCAAACACACAGTCACATGTTGTTTTTTTGTGGCCAGTTGTCAATAAGTGTACTGATTTACAGCCCACATGGTCAATGGTTTTGTTTCTGGGCATGTCAGTCCAGATTGTAGTTTCGTCCATGTTCCCTATCATTGCTGGCAGCATGTTATTGATAGAAATGTGGCTGTAACATAAGCAGGTGAAACTGATGATTTTAAGGGCAAAGTCTTTGGGGATCCTTTAGCCAACTGTCATTTTCTGCCTTATTGTGAATCCCCACTGCCAAATAAATGTATCTACCCACCTGTGGCTGGCATAGAAAGAGGGGCCTTGTGCTAGGGAGACAGCCTTCATAGCTACAGCTATTCTTGTGACCCGATAGTGCTGTTCTCTCTGATGTGTGATCCAGCCTGCGAATTTGGAATCCACTTCTGAGTATCTGGCTTTCCAACCCCCACCATCAAGTCATCGCCTGTTTTTACATGAACCCATGGAACCAGTGGCTGACAGCTTTTCTTGGTGTGCTAGTAATTTTTTTCTCCACTACCTAAGCTGCTTCTCATCTATTTGGAGTGCAACAGCAACAGGACAATTGCCCTTCTTCTCCATCTGGCGAGCAGTGGCAAGTTTAAAGTCCAGCTCAAATGATTTGCATTTTGGCATTTGTTTTTGTCTCCACTACAGTCTCACCTCACACCTCGCAACTCTCAACTGCTCAAGTGATCAATTCTCTTTTTAACAAGTGGCAGTCAGCTGTCAACAGCTGTCAGCAGGTGCTTGTTAGGTTGTTATACTAATTACCTGAAAACATGCATTCACTAACAATAGCCACCCTCAAAAAGAAGCCACCCTCGAAAATAAGCAGTATGACAGACCGTATGTTAGCAATTATAAGCCACAGTTTTTATTCAAAGAAATACAGTACTGTAATAAATAAAAAAAAAATTATCTTTTTCTTTTGGAATTTATCTTGTCTTCTATTTACACATATTAATTGAAATTATCAGTTATGATACATCTCCTATACAGACACATTGTGTTCAGTTGTACTTACTCTGACACATCACTTTTTATCAGTGTTATAAAGGCTCATATTGGTTCATTTAGCTCCATTCAGTGGTTCCTTTTATGGTTGCAGTGAGTTTCTACAAGCATCTAGCTTGTGCTTGAAACCTTTCCTATCAGTCTATAAACTAATACTGCCAAGACAAAATTATTTTAAAAATACAAATTACAATTGTTTTGGCCCACAAACTATGCTTTTGAAATGTGCAAATCAGTTATGCAAATGTTTAAGCTATACCTAACATTGCATTTATTCTTCCTAAAGGGATTAAAACTTAACTTCACGTTAATTATATAATAATGAATTTAGTTTTGCAGATACTTGACATTCATATTTTCATAACAGTAACACATATAACTTTAAGTATAACTCATGTGACTTACAATCTTATATACAGAACTAATATGATCAATGATCATCACTAGATCATCCAGAGATCATCAAAAAAATCATGCTGATTTAAGCTTACAAAGATAATCAATAATCATCAGTTGGTGATTTGAAAGTCCATATTTGCTGATTAAATCATGATCTAGATGGTGATCTTAAATCACAATCTCCCTTGATGATCATATAGTAACATTTGATGATTAACAATGATCAGTCATGACTGACCTTCAAAACACATGCTTGATGATGACCGATTTGCCTGGGAAGTGCAATATGATGGAAGTAGAGATACACATACAGTACGGACCACAGAGGAAGTCAGTTATCACAACTGATACACTATGTTTCATTGTATAAGGAAGACATGTGAATGAGTTTAAGGGGTTTACTGCCACCCGCCCTGAGCTAACTGAAACAAACCAGATGACATGATTGATAATGGCCTCCCAACAGTTGTCCTGAAAGAACTTCTGATTCATCATTTTTCTTGTTCCTACTCCACACTCCCAGTTTCAGTTTCAAGAATCATTTTCAGGTCATACATTAACTATAAAACATCTGAGATGAATTGTGGAAGTCATGCATATTCATTTTGAGAAAGGTGAATCAATCTATCAGTGGTAAACTTGAATGGGCTCTCCTGCCTATCAAAGTGCTTCTAGAAGCACTAAATACTCCCAAGTACAGATTACATAACGGCAGATTACGTATCAGATAGCATTTTGTGCCATTTTCCTATTTAACTGTAATATTTTTCTTCCAGAAAGACAATGAATCCTGATTTACATATATAAAAACACTGTATCCAAATAGTATATATGCAGTGAATTGTATATATTAAATAGCATAGATGCATTTAAACTTTGCCTGTGAAGATGGTGCAAAGTCATGAATTTGGCATTATGCATAACAGTGTAACATTTCATGACTTCAACCTACTGATGTGGGGAAAGGTTTCTTTTTTTTAAAGGGTGAAAATGTATAAAAAATCCTATCCACTGTCACATATTGTTCCCTGCCCCCTCACCATCAAGTCAGTTCAGAGCAAAGAACCCCCACCCCTACACTCTATCACACACCTCCCTCCTCCTCCTCCACAGTCCTGGTGAAGGATTTTATTATAATGTGTTTGCAACTGACTCCTTACCCCACCTGTGCCACACAAGAAAAACACACTACCCACCTATGCCACCCCATGCCTGTCTCCATGTCATAAAAATAGTAATGAACAGCCCTATATTAGGCAGAAGAATAAGTATTAAAGGATAACTCTGACCTGTAAAAAACAAAACCATGCAGCACTGGAGTGAGATGCACTCTTTAGTGTTCTGCTGTAGAATTAATGAACAATGATATCCTCTCCTACAGTAATACCTGACTGGCACTTGTCAGCCAATCAGATGTTACTATAGGAGGGTATCATCATCCATTCATTAATTGAGAAGACCGAAGACAGCACAATTGTTCTATCATAGCACTGTTTTCTTGTTTCTAGGTGTTGCTGGTATGCTGTATCCTTATAATTTGATGGCTTGTGGGGAGGAGAGAGGTTGGGTACTACAGAGTGGGTGTGGTGAGGGGCTGCCACTTGAATTAGGAAGGAAGAGTAGTTGATGGGGGGGTGGAGGTGGGTTGTTAAATGATTTGGCATGGGTGGAAGAAGGGGATTTATTTTATAATACTACATGACATCTAAAGAAAACTTCACCTGGACTGGCAGGAGGGTGGAAGGTGCAAGAGTGTTGCTAGGGGACATTGTTTTTTAAGGCCAGAGTGATGGGAGTGGTTGAATTCAGTGTCACAGTAGGTGAGGTGGCCTAAATGTTAAAGTAATTATTTTTAAAGAAAATCACTTTGCATCCATTTTAATCAGTGAAGTGCAGCTTCACCTGACAAAGCTATTTGTATTGGAAATTCCTCACACAGTTTCACTTGCAAAGGGCCACTATACATAATTGCTTGACAAAGGTCGACACTTCACCAGGCAAAATCTATGGAGTGTGCACCCATGTGAAGCAAAGCGAAGTCAGGGAAACTTTGTGATAGAATTCATGGAGTGATTTTCCCCCATCACCCAACTCTAATCTTAACAAGGTGAGGGAGGACAGCAAGATAGTGAGAAGGGAAAATTTGAATACTATGTTAATGGTGAAGAATTTAAAGAAGCAGGATGAAACATTCTTCCGATACTTATGAGAAAAATGCAAATCCAAACAGGGATAGTCAAACTAAGGAAGGGAGTAGGGTGGGGTGGGAGAAGTGAGACAAAGGCAAGGTGTGCTCTGTATTCACAGTGGAACATAAGAGACTGCAGCCTAAATGTATTATCAAAGTAAGAAAGTAAAAGTGGAGGGCAGTAATGGGGAACCCATTACAGAGGGACAGGTTTTAAAAGGACTAAATGTATTAAAAGTGAATAACTAGTGGGCCTGGATAGGCAACATCTATGGGTCTTAAAGAAATGGAATAAGTTCTGGCTGCACTACTGGCAAATCTCAAATTTACCTTGGTAACATGGATAGAACCAATGGACTGGAGGACAGCAGATGCTGTGCTCCTGCACAGGAGGAGGGATGAACCAGGAAACTGTGGACCTGTAAATCTGATGTCGACAGCGGGGAAGATACTGGTGGCCATAATAAAAGAGAGGTGAGTGGGGTTCCTGGAGAAAAGGGTCTTCCAGATGTGAAACATCTGAATTCATAATGGGAAGATTACTTCATATATGGGCCTGAACGGTTACTTTGATTACGTGACATAAATGGTAGACAAGTGTCAAGCAGTTGATGTACTGTACCTGGACTTTAGTAAAGCCTTTGATTCTGTTCTGCATTGGTGGCTAGTCACAAAACTGTTTGATGTTGGGTAAAGGATAGGACTATAAGATGGCTAAATAAATGGTGGTTAAAAGGGACAATCCAAAGGGCTGTCCTCAATGAAAAAGTGCTCAAAGGGCCAGGTGAGCACCAGTGGCATGCCACATGGATCATTCTTGGGATTGGTCCTGTTTTACATCTTCATCTGTGACTTTGGGTTCAGTATTCAAAGAATGAGTAGCCTATTAGTAAATGACACAAAGATCTGCAGAAGAGTAGACCATGAGGAGCGTGTTATCTTCATGAGAAAAAATCTAAAGAAACTACAGTACACATCACATTAAACTATCTCACCAATGAGATGGTTTAGCATTGTTTTTTACAGTTGCCAATGCACTGGCAACTCATATTGCATAGTTTTTTAATGCTTAACCAATTCAAGAGCAATGTCTTTAAAATGTCTTTAAAAATTTTAGCAACTCAATTGGAACAGATCTGCTGTCCAGGCATAATGCAATGCAAACTTGAGATTTAACTTTTATTAAACAGTTTGTGCAGGGCATTGTGCTGGATACAGAAACTCTTTTGCAACTCATTCAGAAATGCTAAAACAACTCATTAGAGTAACAGTTTAATGTGACTTGTATTGTAGAGGAATGGTCTAGGGTAAGGAAGTTAAAAGTTAGTGCAAAGAAGTGTAAAGTAAAGCACATAGGTGCCAGAAACCCAATAACAGAATACAGAATAGGAGGACAAGAGGTTTAAAGAACAATGGAAACAACTCATAATGGCGATAAGTATGGAAAACTTGATAACATTGGCCCTGTGCAACAGGGCAGTGGGGAGGGCAAATAGAATGCTACAATGCATGGGCAGGGAGATTAGCATTAATATAAGTGAGGTGACCTTGCCCCTGTACAGATCCCAGGTTCACTTGGAGTACTGTGGGTGATTCTGGAGCCCAGTCTTAAAGAAATAAAGGAGCAGACTGGAGAGAGTGCAGAGAAAGGTAACCACAATGATCCATGGAAAACAAAGGAAGTTCTTCTTGGAGAACTTGGAAGACCTTAACATGTACACCTTGACAACAAGAAGAGAAAAGAAGGAAAAGATAGCAATGTACAAGTACCTTAATAGAATGAACAAGGTGCTCAGCAGAGAGCTGTTCACTCTAAGTAGAAACAGTGGTACAAGGTGGAACTGAGTAATGATGGTGGTCTGATGTAAGAAGGAAATTAGGAAATATTTTTTCATGCAAATGGTGATTGATAATTAAAACTAATTGCCAAAGCAAATTGTGTGTGCAAAATCAGTGGAGGAATTCAAAAAGGAGCTGGACAAAGACATGGGACTGGCAAAGGTAGAAGTAGGAGTGGAGAGAGGATGAAGAAGTAAATGGCCATAGGAGTCAGCAAATCTAACCATAACAGGTTGAAGAGGCCATTATGGTTCTCAGCAAGAATCCAGGAAGTGGTAAGGACTAAGAAAAAGGCCTTCTACAAGCATGAAAAAGGCAGAGGGAAGAAAAAAGGGGAGATGAAAAACAGGGAGGCAAAAAAGGGTTGTTAGGGAGGCAAAAGCAGACACAGAGCTGCATATTGTGAAGGGATCAAGAGCAGAGAAAACAGTTCTTCAGCCATATTAGGAAAAAAAGGAAGAAAGGAGGGGGAATCATAAGGTTAGCAGAGAGAGAGGTAGAATGATGGAGGTGACGGACAAAAGGCCACCGTCCTTAATGATTACTTTAGCTCAGTTTTCACTAAGGAGAATGGTGGACCCTTGCCAGAGAGTAGCATCAGAGCAGCCACTAAGGGGGTCCCAGAGATGAAGCAGCCAATATTTACAAGTGAAAGAATCCAGAAAGGGCTGCTGACAGCACTAAAAATAGTTCAGGCCCTGGAACCAGATGGGTTGCTTCCAAGGTTACTCAGGTAGCTGGCAGAAAAACTGGCTGAGCCCCTGTTAGGTTTATTCAACAGCTCTCTACTGATGAGGGTGGTTCTGAAGGACTGAAAGGTGATGGATGTAGTTATACTCCATAAAGGGGGGACAAAGAACATGGCAGGAATTACAGACCTGTCAGTCTTACCTGTATTGTAGGAAAGTTAATGAAGTCACTGGTCAAAGAGGACCTCACAGACTACTTGGAGAGCAATGGGCTCCAGAATAGTAAACAGCATGGATTCATGGCAGGGAGGTTTAGTTAGACTAACCTCATAGTATTGATTGAGTGGGTGACAAGGAAACTGGATATGGGTCATGCTGTGGATTTGCTCTACTTCAGCTTTAGCAAGGCTTTCAACTCGGTGCCTCAGAGATGCTTGTTGAAGAAGATGGAATATCTGGGTGTGGCTAGGAAATAGTAAACTGGGTAGGTGACTTGCTAAAGGGGAGGCAGCAGAGATTTGTAGTCAACTCAGTCAAGTCAGCAGAAAGAGAGGTCATGAATGAGGTATCAGATGCATCTGCTCTGGGATTGGTCCTCTTCAATATTTTCACTAGTGACATTGTGAGGGTATCTGGGACAGGCTGTGTCTCTTCGTAGATGACACTAAGCTTGGTGGAAGGGTGGATAGCAATGAAGGAATCTGGGAAATGCAGACTGACATAACAAAGCTAAAGGGGTAGTCTAAAGTTTTCCAGTTGAAATATAATGCCAAAAAGTGCAAGGTAATGCACATACAGTAGGGAACAAGAACCCCAGGACAGATTACTGGCTAGATAGAGTGAGACTTAGCACTATGGCTGACAAATGGAACCTTGGAATTATCATCAGTGATTCCCACAAACAGTTGAGTCAGTGCAACAAGACGTATAGCAAAGCGAGTAAAATGCTGGGTTGTATTGGAAGAATAATTAATAGCAAAATGGAAGAGGTAACACTTCCCCTACATAGATCCTTACTGAGACCACACCTGGAGTATTGCACCCAGTTCTGGAGTCCTCACCTCAGGAAGGATAGAGAGAGAGGCTGGAGACAATGCAGCACAGGGTAACAAAAATCATTCAGGACCAACAAGGCAGATCCTATGACAAGTGCCTCAAGGCACTGAACATGTACTTGCTGGAGACCAGAAGGGAGAGGGGAGATATGATAGAGAACCAGACACATAAGCTGCACATCAGGGAAACAAAAGAAGACCAAATTAAAAAAATGCAAAGAACTCATGGTTTATTCAACATCTCCTTGATGGCAGTGGCACAAAATCCTCAGTGCTTCAGGTCTCCATGTGACCATTCGTCAGGGGTTGTGGAGCATACAAATTGCTATTCCTTTGAAAGTGCTGAGTTAAAGCCACATGTCATATATTTCATATCCTTATCACCCAAGTAAGCTAGACACAAAGCATAAAGATTTCTCAACAACATTCCACAAAAACCATAAAGTGATTATACATTTCAATTGTAATATTGCAATAGGGACAAATTGCAAAACTATATTATATACTGTATTTTTATAGATAATTAAAAGTCCAGGATTACATACAGTAATATAGAAAAAGAGAAAGAGAGAAAATAGAACCTAAAACAAGGAGTGCAGGATAGAGGGATGATCAAGCTAGAAAGACCAAGGTGGCACAAACTGTACATGTCTACCAAATAGGACATTTCATGTGAAATGCCTTCTACACTCATACTACGCACACAATAAAATAAAGGAGGGGGAGGAAAGGAAAAATGTAAGCAGCAATATAAAATTAGACACAATGTGCAAATAACGTATTGAGATGTAAACGACTATTTACCAAATAGGAGACTTTATGTACGCTTGTAATAAGCTATGCAATAAACATGGGTCGGGGAGGAAAAGGGAAGATGACAGCAGCAATATAGTTATACTTATTTCATCAATGCAGTATGCAAGTAAATAGTGTGTAGGGACAGAAACAATAGTAATACCAGAGATAATATATCCCAAAATAGAGATTCAAAAATAGGGAATGAAAGGGTGGAGAAATTAATCAACAAAGGAACTGGAATTAAAATTATTTCAATGGGTTTACACAGCCTAGCGTGGAGTTATGCTTTTGCAACTTTGTTGATAGACTGGGGATTCTGATGGGTTGTAAATTGTCATAGGCGAATACTTTGGCCTTTTGCACTCTTTGTTCCACCGGGAACTTCCACCCTGTCAGGGTACCTTGAAGGCAAGGAACCCTCAAGGAGGGTTCCGCCCCTAGAGGTGCCTCTGGAAGGATTCCCTTAGGCTAAAGGTACCTTAGGAAGGAACCACCCCAAAAAAGTGTTGAGCAGCAAGTAATGATCATGGAGCCTGAGTGAGGACAGATTGACAGCGACCAGTGATGACTGGAAACAGACACAGACTGAGGTGAGCAATAACTGACAGAAATCGGACAGATACCTGAGAGGAATGACTTCTGAATGAGAGAGGGAATAGCAAAGAAGGAGGCCACCATCCAGCTCCATCAAACAGCAGATACCTACATGGGACAACTAATAGAAATGTACTACATGATGGACTACCTAACTTTTAAGACCTTTGTCATGGAGGAGAGGGAAAAACCCCCTACGAGGAGAAAACTTCAGGGAATCCAAGGTCTTGGTTGCTTTCCCTCCAGGCTAGGAATAATTTAGTGACAGCTCAGCTATTGCAATTTAGAGATCCAGTTTAGTGGAAATATTTTTGATAAAGGGCTCTCACTCTATCCCTCTAAAGGGAATGCTGTAAGGGGGCTGTGAGCGAATTCTGCAGCTAAGGAAAAGTCCTGGCTAAGAAAGCCCTCATCCTAAGGTGGGAGGAGGAGAGCAACAATCGCTGAAAGGCACTCACCCAGCCTCCACAAGGAAGGCCTTGAGAGGAAGCAGGGAAGGAAAGGACATGGAGACCAGTTGAACCTTAAGTGGTTGTAGGGAGAATAGCTTTTGAAGGTGCTGCCGACATGGTACGCACAGCTAAAGGAGCCCCCACGGACTTAAGGATCCCACTCTCCAGCAGCTGAAGTCTTAAATGTTAAATCAAGAGATGCCACTGAATCAATCTGCATGGTTAAATCTCCTCCTGGAGTGCAGGACATTCTCACCCAAAGGGTAGAAAGAGAAGGACCCTGCCCAAGTCGAGGGACCCAACCAAAAGATGCAGACTTCAAGGGGCAATGCAAGACCATTGGCTTACAGGGCAGTCCTGAAAGCCACACTATGGTTGTGGCTGGCATGCATCTAACTGCAGGAAAGTGTGAGGCCATGGCAAAGCCTGATGGCTATGAGCATATGGAAAAAATGAAACATAGTTAAGGTTGAACGGCTGCTTTAATCTGAATGCAAGAGTAGTGGGAGACTTTGGTGAAGTCTGAAGGCCATGAGCACATGGAAGAAACATAGGTTAAGCTGAAGCTGCTTTTATCTGAATGCAGGAATAGACAGGAATAGTGGGGCCATGGCAAAGTCTGATGGCCATGCTGACTGAGTCATCGAATGAGAACAGAGACAGTAAATGAGGCTGAACGATATGAGCTTAGACTGAATGATGAATGCATGCCAACCAGTTCCATGAGGGAGGTTAGTGTTAGCTGCTGATGCACTGCAAGTCAGGTATGCTTAGACAGTATAAGTGAATTAAACTGCTAGGAAAGAAGGAGTATGAGGTAACCAAGAACTAGGGAGATGAAGTAGCTGAAGTGAACAACAACAGAACACAGAAGGGAGTAGCTGCCTAGCTAGGAGCCAGGTGTAAACAATTAGGGATTGTAGCTGGACTGAGACTGCTAAAGGTATGGAAAAACAGCAAAATGGGAGCCTGAATAGCACAAGACAAAGGCAAATGATGAAGGCAGAATGCTGGGTAAACTAGAAATCCCAAAAAGAAGCAAAACTGAAAGAAACACAAGGCACACGAGAACAGGAGTGCAGCAGGAATAGAAGACCAAGAGAAGCACAAACTGCAGCCAGGAAGGTAGGAAGAAAATTACTGATCTAGAAAGCCAGAGAGGCACAAAACAAGCAGAACATTTAGCACAAACTAAACAGAAAGTCCCAAATCACAAAGGGAAAGTCAGAGACGAACGCCGAGAGAAAAAATTGTGTGTGGGGGGGGGCAGAGCCCTGGCAAAGCTCCATCTGTAGCAAAGAAACAGTGCTTCTGGCTGAGGCTGGAAGAAGTTGACTTAAATAGCTCAGGAAGGGGGCATGAAGGGTTGCTCCCACCCACTGAACTATAGGCATAGCCTTTTAAAAATAAACATGAGCTGAAATAAACAAAATGTGGAAGAACTGGGAAAACCCAAATGGTACATCCAGTTATATATACCCCTTTTATGGAACAATCTACAAAAACTCTTGACACTGGTCTGCCCTATAAATCTCTCAGCATTTAAATTGTTGTATGCATGCTCTGTCAAGGAGTCATGTAACTGCTTCCCCTGATTAGCACCATGCTTATGTTTCTGGATCACCAAATCCTCCTAGCTCCTGCCGATTACCTCACCCATTTCCCCTTCCTGCCCTACAGGTTCTCTACTCCTCATTGTGCAGGTGTTCATCTGCTATGGCCGCACTTGTCCATTACTTCAGTAGCATACTATCCTGCTCCCCATCCTCTTACATATCCCTGGTCTTCACTCTACCTCACCTTTATGTATGTTGCTAGTGTACACCTCATTATTACCCTCTGTTCCTCTTTCTCAAGGCTCCCATTGAACTTTTTATTAATACATATATGTTTTCCTCAGGTACCTGACTGTGATATTTCTGCACTAGATTTCTTTTTGACTGCTTATGGACATTATTTACTCTGTGTTCTCTCTTGTACAAAGTGGGTGAGATATTCAGAATGCGCCAGGCAGGGCGCAAGCCTGGGTGCAGCGCAACAGGGATGCACCAGGGCATGGGTCGGGCGATATTCAAGGGTGCTGCACAATGGCTCAGCACCATTGAATGTGACACTGGGGCTGCCCACACTATGCATGGTGCAGTGGCACTGCGCCAGCTCAAGTGGCAAGTGAAGAGCAGGGGGATGCACCAGTGCAAGTGCGGGTGCGCTAAGTGCAGAAACCGTGATATTCAGTGCTGGGCATGCAAATGAGTCCATTATGCATGCAAGGTGAAAATGGGGCCATTTGCATGTTATTATGGCCCCATTTGCATGCAGGTGCACTGATCCTTGGCAACTTGCACCTGGCGCCCTGCCAGGCTGCAGCCATCGGGGACTGATGCCCCCTGTCCCTTGGCGGCCAACGCACCCCAACGCCCGACCGTGGGCCTAACATAAATAAATCCCTGCTGGCCCAGTGGACCCCACCCCAGTGCCCGATCACAGACATAACATATATAAACCTTGGTGGTCCAGTGGACCCCACCCCAATGCCCGATCACAAGCATAATGTTTGATTGTTTGTTTGAGATGTTTTGTACTCTTCTGGTTTATTTACTGTATGGTTTATGTGTGCTGCATCACACTGATGTTTTGTATGTCATTTGTACCCTCCCAGGTCGTACCTGAAAATAGGCATTCCTATGTCTAGTGTACCCACCGGGTCAACAAAAGCAAATAAATAAATAAATATAATACTGCAATCCCTGGTTGTCCAGTGGACCTGCCCCCCTGCCCAATTGTGGGCTGCAGTGAAAATAATATTCCCTAGTGGTCCAGTGGACCTGATCCCCAGCCCGATCGTGGACGAATAAAGAAATCAATTCCCTGGTGGTCCAGTGGGCCCGATCCCCAGCCCAGTTGTGAGCAAGTAAAGAAAGCAATTTCCTGATGGTCCAGTGCACCCAATTCCCAGCCCGATCACAGGTGAATAATGCAATTAAATCCCTGGTGGTCCAGCAGTACTTCCCCTCTCCACCCACCCACTGAGAACCGCCACCGGCCCCCCCCCAGTCAGCGGCAGGCAGCAGCTCCCCACCCACAAGCCACCAGGCCACCCGCCAAATGACAGCGTACAGTATGGCTGTACGCCTATTGGTCCACTGCATGGGCCAATGGGCGTGCAGACCGTGACTGTACTACACAGTCGGTCTGCATGCCCATTGGCCCATGCAGTGAACCAATAGGCTTACAGCCATACCGTACACTGTCAGTCACTGGCAGCAGGGTAGCTTGTGGATGGGGAGCTGCTCACCACTGACTGGGGGAGCGGGGTGGCGGTCCAGTGGGCGTAGGGGAGGGGTACCGCTGGACCACCTATGGAGTTAATGCATTATTCACCCACAATCGGCTGGGGATCAGGTCCACTGGACCACCAGGGAATTAATGTCTTTATTTGCCCATGATCGGGCTGGGGATTGGGTTCACTGGACCACCAGGGAATTAATATCTTTATTTGCCCATGATCGGGCAAGGGAGCAGGTCCACTGGACCACCAAGGAATATGGTTTGAACTACAGTCCACGATCAGGCTTGGGATCGGGTCCACTGGACCACCAGGGATATATATTTATTACGCCCACAATCAGGTGGGGGGCACGACGCCCGTACTGTGTCACTGGAGGTCGGGTGGCCACCCACAGCAGGTGGCTGCCATGTTGTGCCCTGCAATACGGCAGCTCACCTGTGGGTGGCCAGGACTTGCTCCTGCTTTTCAGGGGTGGATCTTTGCACCACCCTGTGTGGCACAAGGTGGGTTTGTGCCTACATATGCACCGCACATCCCGGGCTGAATATCTGGATGTGCTGCATATGCATGGGCACGCCCCCCTCACTTGCACCGCATACATTACTGGTGCATCCTGGCACTTCGGGATTTACGCAGTGCAACACACCCCTTCGAATATCGTGCCGGGGCACATCAGTGGGTTGCGCATGGTGCAACAATGTTGCACCATGCACAACCCCTTTGAATATCCCACCCTCTGTGTACAAATTACTGTATACTCTTACCCTGTATTAGCTTGTATTATCACATGCATAATGTATTCACAAACTATGTTACTAATGGATTTTGAACATGTATATGCTTAATTTAATTGTCTACTATATATATTGGTAATTATGGATGTTTGTATATGTGCACGATTTATAATTTGTCCAGGTCCACTTTGAAAATTAATTCTTCTCAATGGTGTTCCTCCCAGTTAAATAAAGATTTTGATTGATTGATTGATTGATCGATATAAGGAGACTTTTGTAAAGTTCTTCCAATGCTTAAAATAAACTGTAGTTATATATCATATCAATTCATAATATCAAGCATAAATACATGAAAAAATGAAGCTTAAAATGCAAAAAGTATTTCAGATAAGTTCTAATGGAAGAAACAACTCCTTATAGAATCTGTCAGCTTATAAATGATGGATCAGTTTGCCAAACAGGTTTCATCTTTGTATGTATAAAATGGTAAAATGTCTAAATTTTTGTTCAGTCCAATGGGTGCCAGTGATTGAAGTGAGTATATCCACTTTGTTTCTATTTTCAGCAACTGTTGGACGTGGTTCCCTCCCCTAGGATGTGGTAGTTGCCTCTTAATACTTACAAATCTGAAAGATGATGTAGCTCAGTTGTGTACTTGTGCAAAATTGACTTCAATCAGGGTCTCAGGTGTATCTATGGTAATGGAGTGCAAATGTTCTTGAATGTGCTTTTTCAAAGGGTGCACTGTACAACCTACATATGTCATTTTATATGCACAGTAAATCACATAAATCAGAAAATCTGAAGCATAATTCATAAATTGTCTGAATTGTTCATTGCAATGTGTAGAAAAATGTATCCCCAGTGGAGCCATATTTCTAGACACTGCCATCTACCACAGCAGAAAAACTCCAGTGAAAATGGAGGTAACCAACTGGTTCTAGTTGTAGGACTTCTATATAGAGAACTTGTTACTCTGTCCCGTTTTGTTTATCCGCATATGTATGTGATCCTGGGTCTGTCTTCTAATGCTGTAAATAGCATACTACCTCCCTTCAATACATTCCAATGTTTGTTGATAATAGTGGAAATTCTGGATGATAAACTATTATATTTAGTCACTAACGTAATTTTATTTAGTGCATTTTCAAAATTTCTGATTTTGGGAGTCAAAAGTGCATCTCGGTTCAGATTACTTGCCTTAGCTCTCGCTGAATCAAGTGTTGCCTTTGTATAGCCTCTCTCTAGAAATGTGTTATACAAAGTATCTGTCTGAGTTTCAAAGGTTTGTAAGTCCAAACAATTTCTTTGAATGTGGACAAACTGCCCATATAGTACTGCCTGAAGGGTGTGTGTGCAATGTGCACTTGTAGCCATTAGCAGTTTTTTTCTGCTAGTGGATTTACCATAAGTACTAACTCAGAACTTTAAAAGTAATAGCAATTCCTATGCTCCACAACCTCTGATGAAGGGTCACGTGGAGACTTGAAGCGCTGGTGTTTTTGTGCCACTGCCTTTGAGGAAATGTTGAATAAACGATGAGTTCTTTGCACTTCTGAATTTTGGTCTTCTTTTGTTTTCATGGGGTGCAACTTACCTGTTTTGGTTTTCTTCAATATTGTCTCAGTTTAGCTAGTACCCTCAGCTATCTGGACTAGAGTGCAAGGAGTTTGCATCTGTCAGAGATATGATAGAGACCTTCAACTTTCTAAAAGGAATTAAAAAGGTGAACTGTGGTGAAATATTTAGCTTGAATACTAGTTCACAGCCATGTTGACATGAGTGGATACTGACAGGAGGGAGGCTCAAAAGGGACATGAGGAAGTATTATTTTACAGAAAGGGCGGTGGAGCTGTGGAACAGTCTGCCTGCCAAACTGATGGGTGCTAAAACTGTTGGTGGGTTCAGGCATGGTTGGAATAGAATGAAGGGTATAGTGGTTGTTTGGGGTGAAAGAAATTGAGAGGGAAACTGTGAGAAGGATGGGGAGAGCTAAGACTCTGGAGGGACAGTAGTCCCCAGGGCTAAACAGGGAACTCAGGCAGACTGGATGGACTGTAACTCTTTTTTCTGCCACCATTTTCTATGCTTCTATGTTAAGCAGGATGGGTAGACAGGATAAGCCATAGAGTCTTTGGGGATATCCACTTCAATGTATCTATATATATTCCAATGGGTGAATAAATATGTGGTTGTTACTGTGTTCCATTATTCAACAGGGGTATAAATATATGAAATCCCTGTCTAGACAAATTTTAAAAAGGGTGGTGTTTTCTACAATACAAAGACAGTAACTGCATGGTTGATTTTTGTGGTTCTAAAATAACATAGAAACATAGAAGATGATGGCAGAAGGGAACCTGTGGTCCATTGAGTCTGCCCAAGTGAGGTATCCTGGGACCTATTGTGCACCGGTGTTCTGTCCTCCTAGACACCCAGCCTAGCCATTGCCAATACCATGTGTTTGTTCCCAATACTTGTCCCACCCATGCTTAAAACTTGATACTGACTTTGCAGCCACCACCTCAGGAGGTAATCTATTCCAAGGTTGCACCACCCTCTCTGAGAAGTAATACTTTCTGATGTCCCTCTTGAACACTCCACCCTTTAATTTCCACTCATGCCCTCTTGTAGTAGAATTGAGGTTCCTGGTAAAAACCTGTGCTTCTAGCACCTTGTTGATGCCTTTAAGGAACTCAAAGGTCTCAATCATATCCCACCTTTCCCTCCAAGTCTCTAGTGAGTACAATTTCAGAGTCTGAAGCCTCTCTTCATAGGTGATTTTCTGAAGGTCATGTATCATTTTTGTTGCCCTTCTGTGAACCACTTCCAATCTATCAATGTCCTTTCTTTGGTGAGGCCTCCAGAATTGTACACAGTACTCCAGATGAGGCCTCACTAATGACTGGTAAAGTGGTAGTATCACCTTCCTGTCCCTGCTGTCTATCGCCCCCTGCCAATACATCCTAACACCCTGCTAGCCCTGCTGTAAGCCTTATTGCACTGACTTTGTTGCTTGAGATCATCCCTAATGATGACTCCCAGATCATGTTCCTCAGCACAGGAGATCAGCTGGACTCCGTTTAACCAGTATTCGTCCATGTGGTTGGCCCTACCCAGGTGCATCACCTTACACTTCTTAGCATTGAAGCTTAATTGCCATACTTGTGACCACCTTTCCAACTTCTTGGTGACTAGATTCATGAAAAGCCAACTTCAACCCATTGCCTCTATCGTTCTTTAAAGATATTTAACCTTTTTTCTTTGGTGTGCTGTTATCTAATGGTTGCTTACTACAGTGCATATTGGATGGTGATAGTGAGTGTGGTAACAAATTCAAAATCTTGTCTAACTACTGTAAGTGGGTTCTATTACAAAATTGCCACTTTTCACTTCCTCAATTCTTTGCATCATCTTCTGCCTGTCTGGACAAGCTCTTGACTAAGAATTGCTTCATCCCAATAACAATGATGTTGGAGGTAAATATACACAGATGAAGATCTCAGTTGCCAAATCCTACCACCATGGCTAATTTTAGCCACACATACAGTAGGGAGCAGACTGCATAACAAACATCAGCTTTGTCAAGTTTGAAGAACAGGCATAATATACAGTAAAGGACTGCTAGTTATGATCTTAAATGAGTGTGTTATAAGATCCTCCCCACAAAAAGTGTTGGAGTCCAAAGGGGAAAGATCAATGGATAACACCAGAATTTCTGAGATGCTCACAGCAATGAGATGCTTGCTCATTTACCTATAAATCAACAAAAGATGAAAAGGACTGGGAGACCTACAGAGTCTTTATATATAAGGCAGTGTAATATTTCACACCAGGAAAACTAAAGCCACATACTATAATTGACTACAAGGAAAAACATAGTAAATCTCCAGGGAAGCTCTGGTCTGGTAGCAATATTCTTCTGGGTGAGGAGCAATTGCATACCATCTTGCACTTCATTTATGACAGTAACACATTGGGACTGCAACCAGGGAATTACCCCTGTATGGTAGTGGTGTCTGCAGCTTTACTGCACATCTCTGCTGTTTTTGGGCTCCAGACTACTGTACAGTAACTACCGCAGTAGACAGAGGGCTGTGTAAATGGGAAGCAGCTGCCTTAACCAGCTGCCAGGTACCATCACACCTCTATATCTCATCACAACTAAAGGACAGCGCATAGATCTAAAGCACTGCATGTAAATAAATGGATGGTAGCCCATGGTCTTGACTATAGCAGGTGACTGGAGCAGAAGTGGGCACTTTTTAAAAAAAACATAAAACATACACGCTACCCTTCTGGTTCACTGGAACTGTGGCTGCAAGACAAACTGTGAGCGGGTAAGTTACAGGGAGGAGAATAAACCTCCCAAAGCAAGCTGTGAACATAAAACAGTTGTAATTCAACTTATTGTTTCCTTCCATTCATGGTAGAGAACAGAGGAACCACCCTCCCACCCTCCCCAGATCATCTACCTTTATAGCCTAACCTTCGGCTCACACTTCCTGCTAGGCACAGAATGTAGTGCCACTAGGAAGAGAACACTAACAAACCAAAAAAAAAAAAAAAAAAAAAATAATAAAAAAAAATTTGTTTACTCCTTTTGTTAACTCTTCCATCAAATAGTTGTTTTTATATTTTCCATGGAGTACATAGATTGCCACCACTGCAGTGGGGTATACAGCACATCTACCCTGAGCATCCTAGGACATTGTCCCATGTGCTGGGCTATTTGGGACCTCAGAACACAGCTCCACAAAACCAGGGACAAAATATGCTGGCTGCGATATCAGCTGGAGACGACCCATTTTTCAAACTACCCTCGGCGTCATCTAGACCCTAGTGGGGCTACACCCCAATGGAATCCCTCAACTTCAAAGTCCAGGGGGGCTCCATAGGGACCCCACCATCACCCAAACACTGTGGGGGTGTCACCCTCACGAGGACTCCAATGTCACCCATGCCCTGAGGGGGTACCACTTCCACAAAGATTAACAGCACCTGGTGGATGGCAGGTGGTGCCCAGGGGCAAGGGCAATCATGGCTAGGCCCAGCCTACTGGGGAGAGGGACAAAGGACTCCCACAGCAGTGAGCAACAGATTTTCACTGCTTCTGGAAATGGACACCGAGCATGTTGAGGCTGCTAAAACAGGGCAGCAAAAGCAAAATATTGATACCCAAACATAAAAACAAAAACACAGGATCTCAGCAGACAAGGACAGAAATAAAATAATAATCATGAAGGATTCAATGATAAAGGAAATAGAACCATACCTAACTGATGATGCCCCTATGGAGGTAAAAGTTTGATGCCTCCAGTGAGCCAAAGCACAAAAACACACAGAACATATTATCAAGATTAAGGAGCAGGAATGGGACATAAAAAGCATTATCATTCACATCGGAACAAACAATATCACAGGTACGTCACTGGAGGAAACCAAATCATACATCTCAGCATTTGAAGACCAACTAACCCCTTTTTTGTCCATCCTAGCCTTCTCCAAGGCATAGTAGTAACCACAGACATGGTCAGATGTTCCCAAATATTTCTCAAAATTTCCAAAGAGTTTCTCTCTGCGGCCCCTACTGTGGAAATGCAGAAAGCAGGAAATTTCTCTAGAAATATCACAGAAATTTCAGGAAATATCTGACCATGTCTTTGGCTGTGACTGTACTCCCAGTATGGGAGAGGAGGCACAGCTTACAAAAAATTAGGAAGAAGGAAATCAATGAGTTAAACTCATACTGTAGCTATAAGCCTGGTGCATAGAAAAAGGACACCACTTGCAGAACCTGCAATCCCCATCGAGTCCCTATTTGGACTGCCTGTTCCAAATATTCCAAAGAAGCAAAACCTGTAATTCCCTTATATCCCTAT
The DNA here is from genome assembly GCA_016271365.2 of Neoceratodus forsteri. Taxonomy (NCBI): domain Eukaryota; kingdom Metazoa; phylum Chordata; order Ceratodontiformes; family Ceratodontidae; genus Neoceratodus; species Neoceratodus forsteri. Next base: position 522,005,203 of record CM028137.1, read on the forward strand.
TTGGACTGCCTGATTCAAATATTCCAAAGAAGCAGCTTTTCCTAGAACTAGAGGACACGATGGAGCAAGAATCTACTATTTCCCAGAGACAAATCAACAAATAGTTTTGACTTATTGACTTTTCTCTAAATTAAATAATGACAATTGAAAAAATGCTTTACTTCTGCTTTTCCTGAATTAAATTAAATACATCCTTATTGCCAAGCATAATTCTGTTTAGCCAATAAATTAAGTGTTCCCTATTGTAAAATAGTTAAGAGATACATTTAAATCAAAAATGATTATAGCTTCTTTGCAATATTTGGTTGTAACATTAACATTTTACAGGTTAAAAAATTATTTTTTAAAACTAGCTGTAGAATGGGGAAAATGTATTTGAGAAAGTGAAAAAGAACACACTTCAAGAAAGCAGCAGGCTAAACTAGTTTCCTTTATAGCACATAAGTTATATCATTAGCATTTATAAGTTGCAAATATTATTATTATTATTGAGTGTGTCTTATAAACAGTTTCAAGATACATTTAAAACAAGAATGATTATAGATTTTTTGTGATATTAACAGTTTACAGTTTTAAAAGAAAAAATATATATCTCTATGTCTTGTTTGAAATTAACTGTAAAATGGGGAGAATGTATTTGAGGAATTAAAAAAGAACTCATTTCGTGCCAGACAGAATGCTAGCTAAACCACAGTTTCCTCAGTAGCAAAAAAGAGTTAGGGCTTACAAAACAATGTTCCAGTAATGCAAGAATCTGACATGACATTCCACTTTTAAAATAAGATATTTTTGTTGCCACCTTGCATGATTAACACACTTCTACAAGAAATGTGTCACAGTTACGGGGCATACTTCTACAGGAAGTGTGTCACGGGGTATCCTTCTACAAGATGTGCATAACGAGACACACTTCTACCAGAGTTGTGTAACACAAGGTACATCCAAAAAACATATAAATGTAGATTCATTTAAGCTAAAGTAGGGCAGAAGATAGGAAGGAGCTGTGACAGCATGTCCTTCTGCCTCATTTGAGACATCAAGGTATGGCACTGTGTGTTATGAACTGCTATTTTCCCTGATGTGGAGCAGGGAGAGATGATACTTGCATTTTATGATATTTTATTTTATTTTTACTTTATTGTATGGTTGTATCTAAAAGTAGGAGATACTTAATCTCCAGTTAATCATATATTGTTTGCCTGCACTGCTGATCCAAATTATATTATTTCTGCATACCAGTTTTAAGTAAAGAATTAAGGCAATGTGACATTTCCTGGTATTTCTTTTTGGTAAACTATTTTTACTTATAAACCTGTTGACTTATAATACAGGGGTTAAGCTTAATTGTGACTATTAGTATACACATAAGTGGTAGAAGAATATTAGAAGAAAAATAACTATAAAGGTTTTGGATAAGGTTAGTTTAATCAGACAAAGAGACTAGACCATGACTCAGGTAGTATGGTTTTAACTGAACACGCAGCCAAGTGCATGCAACATGCACACCCAGTTAGACTTCCCCAGTCAAGCAAAATTTCTAAATGGGGTGGTTGCTCCTGAAGGTCTTCGTAATGTCAGAAGGCCATCCCATGTACATGGAGTAAACCCAAGAAGGCAAGCTGGGGGTCAGGTTTGAACCACAGCCAGCACACACTATATCTGGGAATGGAACGACTTTTGGGACAGGAGGCTTTTTAGGTGGGATGGCCTCCACCTCACTACTGAGGGGGCAAGAGCTCTTGAGGAGAAACTCAACACCTTTGTGGGGGGTTTAAACTAGCAGATGGAGAGACAGTGACTAAACTGGACCTGCAAAATGGAGTCCAGGTCACCTCTGTCCACACTACTAAAATAACTAATAAAGACAGAAAAAACATTGGTGAAAACAAAACACAATGATACAAAGAAAATGAATAAAATGAACAAAAATGAAACAAAACCAGAAAGAAGGAAGTGGAAGGCAATGGTAGTAAATGCACGCAGTCTACCAAATAAAATGGCAGAGCTAATAGCTGTTACTGCAGAGGCAGACCTTGATTGGATAGCAGTAGCAGAAACATGGTTTAATGAAAACCATGAATGGGAAGTAGCCATTTCAGGTTACAATCTCTTTAGAAGAGACAGGAGAAGAAAGAAGGGAGGAGGGGTAGCTTTGTACGTAAGTGAGGGCATAAAAGCAACCTTTGTTCAAGGAACACAGACAGGGCCTGAGATCCTATGGATCATGATTGAGGAAGGAAAAGGCTCAGTCACACAGATTGGAGTAGCCTATAGACCTCCAGCACAGGACACAGAGGCAGACAAAAGCCTGCTAGAAAATATAACTATCATAACCTACAAGGGGAAAGTGATCCTGGTGGGAGATTTCAATTTACCAGATATAAATTGGACATCATCCACGGCCACTTCAGACAGAAGTAGAGACATTATCAGAGTCCCAAGAGGAGCTAGACTTGAGCGACTTGCTGCTGACCCCACAAAGGGTGACTCTATCCTTGATTTTGTCCTAACAAACAGTACTAAGGATATGAGGATTGAGGTAAGGAGTCATCTGGGGTCAAGTGACCATAAAATGGTTTGGCTTGAAATCAGTGGAAAGGAGGACATTAACTACTCAAGGACCAAGGTCTACAATTTCTGGAAAGCAAACTTCCAACTGATGAGGAGTTGTTTCAGGAAGGTGCTGGAGAAAAAACCTCCAGGGGGTGTGGAAGAGAGTTGGAACCACCTCAAGGAAGCAATAAACCATGCAGCAGAAGGAAGCATAAGAACAGTCAGTAAGAAAAAAAGGAGAAGAAATCCAGTCTGATTCACAAAGGAAGTAGAAGAAGCGATAAGAGAAAAGAAAATGACATTTAAAAGGTATAAAGCTGCAAAAAATGATGAAGACATGGATCACTATAGAAACAAATTGAAGGAGGCCAGTAGAAAAATAAGGACAGCTAAGGCACAAGCAGAGGAAAATATTGCAAATGACATCTTCGGAGGTACAAAGACATTCTTCAGGTTCATTAGTGAGAGGAAGAAAAACAAAGGGGGAATAGTCAGACTCAAATAGGAGGGAGGAGAGATGAAAGAAAGAGACATCAACAAAGCAGAAGCACTAAACAAATACTTCAGCTCAGTATTTACAAATGAGGCAGAGGGAGATGGACCCAACTTAAAAACTGAAAACTGACAAGACAGGGGTGTGGACTTAAGCCCTTTTTCAGTAGAAAGGGTTATGATAGAACTAACCAGGCTACAAACTGAGAAGGTTATGGGTCCGGTTACTAAGGTTACTAAGAGAACTAAAAGAGGAACTGGCAGCACCTCAGACAGAGCTCTTTAACAAGTTTCTGGAAGAAGGGATGGTTCCTGAGGACTGTGGGAGGGCCACTCTGGTACCTATTCACAAGGAGGAAAGCAGGGAGGAGACAGGAAACTACAGGCCAGTCAGTCTGACCTCAGTAGTGGGTAAACTGATGGAATACCTGCTCAAGGAGAAGATCAGAGTTCCTAGAGGCCATCAGGCAGCAGGATCCCAGACAGCACAGGTTTACAAGAGGCAGATCCTGCCAGACCAATCTGATACAGTTCTTCAGCTGCGTCACAAGGACAGTGGACCAGGCAGAAGTGGTAGACATAGTCTATCTGGACTTTAGTAAGGCCTTTGACTCAGTGTACCACACAGAAGGCTGCTAAGAAAGTTAACGCAGATGGGGGTCAGGGATAAAATAGTAGCTTGGTTAAGAAACAGGTTAGAGGGTAGAATCCAAAGAGCTGTGTTAAATGGAGCCATATCTAGTGAGAGAGAGGTGACAATTGGAGTGCACAGGGATCAGTTCTGGAGCCACTACTTTTCAACATATTCATTCATGACATCACTGAGGAACTGGAGGGAAGGGTATGCCTATTTGCAGATGACACAAAAATCTGTAATAGAGTTGACACAGAGGAAGGAGTACAACAAATGAGGGATGACCTCCATACACTTGAAAAATGGTATTCTGCATGGCAACTTAAATTTAACACCAAGAAGTGCAAGGTCATGCAGCTCAGAAAGGGCAACACCTGGGCCAAATACCACTTGGGAGGAGAAAAACTCACCACCTCCAGCCAACTTAGAGATCATCATTTCAGAAGATTTGAAAGTCAGTAGCCAGAGTGAGAAGGCAGCACTAAAAGCAAACCGTGTGCTGGGATGCATAGGTAGGGGCGTTACAAGCAGATGAAGGGAGGTGATCCTGCCTCTATACAGGTTCTTGGTGAGGCCCCACCTTGAGTATGGTGTCCAGTTCTGCAGGCCATACCTGAGAAAGGATATTGACAGGGTGGAGACAGTGCAGAGGAGGGCAATTAAAATGATACAGGGACAAGAAAAAAAAAACTATGAGGACAGACTGGGAGAGCTCAACATGCACTCTTTGGAGCAGCAGAGGGATGGGGGGATATGATAGACATTTAAACACTTCAAAGGTTTAAACAGAGTCCAGGCAAACAAGCTGTTCCAGTTAAATATGATCACAAAGACACGCAGTCATAGCCTGAGTTTGGGGTGGGGAGTTTTAAGATCCAGAAGCGCAAATTCTTCTTCACAGAGAGATTGGTGGCACCATGGAAAGGGCTACCTGTGGAGATAGTGGAAGCCAACATGGTTATGGAATTCAAGAATGCGTGGGATAGACACAGAGGAATTGTGACAACAAAGACAGGGAAAGCATGGGGGGGATTAAAGAAAGAAAAACCAAATGGGCAGACTAGATGGATCAGTGGTCCCCATCTGCTAACGCCTTCTATGTATCTATGTAAAAGTATCACAAGCAATCCAGCTATTTCAGACACTCAATCACCATTCTTCAAATCTAAATCTAACCAAACTGGCTGTACCACAGTACCAGCAAGAACCCAGCTGTACTGTGATCTCCAAAGTCCTCCTCCAATCAACCCATTCCTATCTTTCACTTTATTGACATACAACAGGGGGATGTGCTTAACCTTCTCAAAGAACTGGACACTACATGAAGTGTGGTTGCTGATGACATTAAACCCCATGTTCTAAAAGTTGCAGCAGAAATGGTGGTTCCGCCTATATCAGTACTCCATAATATTTCATTATGCTCTGACTGGTCAGATTTCAGATATCTGAATGCAAGCTACAGTTACTCCTCTTCACAAAGCTGGTGCCATTATGGACCCACTCAACTTATCTCCAATTCAGTTTTGTTTACACTAGGAAAGACACTGGAAAAAAATTGTACAGTCACCCAATGAGTCACATCCTTGCACAACTTACTCTCAGCTGCACAATTAGAATTTCAGCACAAGCACTTCACTAGCACTGCCCTCCTTAAGGTAACCAGTGATTTGGGAATATCTATTAACTGTGGTAAATTTACTAGAACAATCTACATTTATCTAACCAACATGATACTGCGGCTTGCTCTACAAGAATCATAGCTGTTTCAACCTAAATATCCAAAAGCTAATACTTCAGTAATCACTGTTGCCTGCTTCGGAATATGGTAATAAAGTACTGCATATAGAGCAACACATTCCTATTCTATGAAGAAAATCACCATTGTCTTCAATAACCTGTGTACTTTTTAGGCTTGCTTACATAAAGGATTCGGAACCAGCATAAGTAATACAGAGTAGCAAATATGCTGCCAGGGGATAAATGTAAACAAGTTTGGCAGCATTGTAAGTGGATGCATTTTGGCTTCTGTGAAACTCTGCAGTGAAAAGGAGCTAAAATGGTGCAGGAGTTTTTAGTCCATGTGAATGTCCCACTCCATCTTAAGTGATGCACTTGCAGTGTTTGAAGCCAGCTGAGGGGAATACATAAAACACAAGAAGGATGTGGAACCAGGCTGCCTGCAACACTTCCATAGCTTTTGCAGTGCTCCACAGTTCCTGTGTGTGGATGCACTAGAAATGGCTACACCAGTGCTCTTCACGCACAGGTGTTATAATGAAATGAAAACTCACTATGTGTGTACACACATCTTTAATTTGGATGTGATGAAAGGACTCACCACTGCCACCCCTATTGTAACCTGGGTCTCCTCCCACCATATAAAAAAACAGAATCTAAAATGACCTTCCCTTATTTATAAATGTATATAAGATTTTCATCTTGCCTACCTTAGATACAGTGGCGTGAAAAAGTATTTGCCCCCTTCCTGATTTTCTCTATTATTGCATATTTGTCACACTGGATGTTTTCAGGTCTTTAGAGAAAATGTAATATTAGATAAAGGGAACCTGAGTGAACAAATAACACTTGTTTTTTTTTTTAATTTCACTTATTTAATGAAAAAAAGTTAACCAACACCAACTGGCACTGTGTGAAAAAGTAATTGCCCCTTACACTAATAACTGGTTACTCCACATTTAGCTGCAATGACTGCAACAAACACTTCCTATAATTCAATATCAGTCTTTCACATCGCTGTGGAGGAATTTTAACCCACTCTTCCTCACAGAACTGCTTTAATTCAGAAACATTTGGTAGGTTTTCGAGCATGAACTGCTCGTTTCAGGTCCTGCCACAGCATCTCTATTGGGTTTAAGTCTGGACTTTGACTAGGCCACTCCAAAACTTTAATTTTACTTCTTTTTAGCCATTCTGATGTGGACTTGCTTTTGTGCTTTGGATCATTGTCTTGCTGCATGACCCAACTACGCTTCAGCTTCAGCTGACGGAAGGATGACCGGACATTCTCCTTAAGAATTTTCTGGTACAGAGCAGAATTCATGGTTCCTTTAATTATGGCAAGTCATCCAGGTCCTTAGGCAGTAAAGCATCCCACACATCACACTACCACCACCATGTTTGACTGTTGGTATGGTGTTCTTACTGTGGAATGCTGGTGTTTGCTTCGCGAGACATTATGGGATCCATGTCGTCCAAAAGTTCCACTTTGGACTCATCTGTCCATAGAACATTTTCCCAAAAGGCTTGTGGATCATCCAGGTGCTTCTTGGCAAATGAGAGCGACGTTTATGTTCTTCTTAGTTAGCAGTGGTTTCCATGCCTACTCTCACATGAAGCCCATTTTGCCCAGTCTCTTTCTGATTGTGAAGTCATGAACACTGACCTTAGCTGAGTCAAGAGAAGCCTGCAGTTCTTTGGATGTTGTTTTAGGATCCTTTGAGACTTCCTGGGTGATTTTACACTGCGCCCTTGGAGTAATTTGGCAGGCCGCCCTCCTGGGAAGATTCACTACTGTTCAAGTGTTCCCCATTTGGAGATTATGGCTCTCACTGTGGTTCGATGGAGTCCCAGAGCCTTAGAAATAGCTTTGTAACCCTTTCCAGACTGATAGAGGGCAACAAATTTTTTCTGATCTTTTCAGGAACTTCCTTTGATCATGGCATAATGTGCTTGTTGAATCTTTGTGCTGGCAGTGACTCTGATGGTAAGGGGCAAAATAAGTGAGGTTTATATTGAGCAGGGCTAGCTGTAATCAAGCCTGACTGTGTTCAATCAGCTGACTCTAATTATCCCTTTAATTGGGTTGATTTAACTAGGGGGGCAATTACTTTTTCACACAGTACCAGTTGGTGTTGGTTAACTTTTTTCATTAAATAAATGAAATAAGTAAAAAAAAAAAGTGTTATTTGTTCACTCAGGTTCCCTTTATCTAATATTATATTTTGTCTAAAGACCTGAAAACATCCAGTGTGACAAATATGCAATAATAGAGAAAATCAGGAAGGGGGCAAATACTTTTTCACGCCACTGTATTTACTCTCAAAACCTGACTAACTTATCACTTAAAACCAAAGACACCCAGGGCTGAATTCACGAAGCGCCCAGAGCCTAAGTCCCATTCCACAACTGCTGTTGTGGACTGTATTTGCCTGCAGCTGCGGCGGTTGTGATTCACAGCTGCAGCAATTGTGGAGGGTGTTACGGCTGCTCCCACCAGCCATAGCACATTCCCGCTGCTGCTGTCATCTCCCTGGCAACACCACCCACAAGCAGAGGTAGATCGTGGAGCCAGTCATTATCCATCTCCACCTTAGTGAATACCCGCTGCTGCAGGTGACCTGTGGCTCCACAAGTCGCAACCCACTTGCACTGAGGTTTACCCGCAGCTGTGGGTATTTCTCGAGTTTCATGAATCCTACCCCAAATCTTTATCATGTGCCAGAAGCATGCAGATCACTAGGTGAGAAGGCCATTTAAAAAACAGCACCAGTCAGTTGGAATTTACCCTCTAACATAATGAACTATTCAACCTGTATCCACTCTTTCAAACAAATCCTGTTCAATGGACACCTGATCTGTGATGCATTGGTGTGGCATAGTGCTTATGTAATGTACCTTTGGCTTTTTCTCCATTATTTCCACCCAGTTAGAGGCATGACAGGTGTAGACCAATGGATAAAGGAAATGGGAGTTCATGGGTAAGGAGCCAAAAAGTAAGGAGAATGAAACTGTGGGGCCCGCTCCAACTCATGGAATTATTGTTATCACTTGACACAGGAGAGGACAACAACCCAGTGGAGGAAATCCCTGGGGATCCAAGGCCTTGGGTATTCCTTCTCTGTAGGCACTGTGAGCAATGAACATCTAACCACAGTAGCTGACAGGGTAAGCAGGATCCTGTATGCTGAAGTAATGATCGAGAAGTGCTGCCTAAACCGATGGGGATGGGTCCCATTCCAGCTGTGGTCAAGCTAGTCTGAATAAGAGAAACAGCTGAAAGAATGAAGGGTCATGCAGGACTCTGGCTATGAGAATAGAGCTGCGATGTACCCAAGCTGCTATGCTTCTAGTTCTTGTTTGAAGAGGGTGGTGTAAGGTTCCTGTTATCCTGTGGTTTCTTGGTATTGAAGCATTGCTGGTAGATCAGGTGTTATTGAACTCTACTGGTCTCATTTTTGGATTGTTGAATGGTAGGCCATAGAAGAAGTAATGAAGCATAAATTTGCAGATGCCAATGACAGCCAATGGTGTAAATGATCTACTAAGGGTGCCTCCAGGGAAGGGAAAAAGCTGCCGTAGCCAGTGAGAAGACTTGTGACTCTTGGTTTATAGTAAACAAGTTGTTGGAGCCACAGAAATGGATCCCTAGATGGACTTATTTAGAAGAAGGAAGAAGCCAGACAGAATGAAGCATCTTGAGACCCAGCCTGCTGCCCGTTGTTGGTGGGTACTGCCAGTGGTATGAAGCCATAGGAGGTTCAGGGTACTAAATCTTTGATGGTAGAGTGTGGGTGAATGCCCAAGCAAGGGAAGTCAGTGCCTGTTGCTAATAGTGGTCATTGCCCATGGTACAAAGCCATAAAAGGCAAAGTGCACTGCTTCCTTGATGGGTAGAGTGCAGGCAAGTACACAACAGATGGAGGACTGATGTCTGTTGTTGTCATTGGGTGTTGCCTACAGTATGAAGTGACAGGAAGAGGACAGTAGATGAAGCCCAACAAATGGTGGGTTGAAATACACTACTGGTCAAAAGTTTTAGAACACCCCCATTTTTCCAGTTTTTATTGAAATTTACACAGGTTAATGTCTCAATGTACTCTGAAATTAAAGCATAGAACAAATAAACAATTGGAGATAAAAAAGAAATCATAGAATCATTTTGTTTAACAAAATTTAATCTAAATTTTTGACTCATCAAAGTAGCCACCTTTTGCAGATATACTGTAACCGCCGAACACACTCGTGGCATTCTTCCTACAATGGACATCAAATATTGTTCGGGAAGTTCTTCCCAACACTGTTGCAGAAGTTCCCACAAATGTGTTGCACTTGTAAGTTGCTTTGCTTTCACCCTTCTGTCCATTTCATCCCAAACCAGCTCGATGGGGTTTAAGTCTGGAGGCTGTGCTGGCCATTCCATGATTTGAAACCTACCGTCTTGTTCTTTTCCTTGAAGGTAGTTCTGACATAGCCTGGAGGTATGTTTTGGGTCATTATCTTGTTGTAGGATGAACCCCTGACCAACTAGGCGTAGACCAGAGGGTATTGCATGGCGCTGCAAAATGCTGTGGTAGCCCTTTTGGTTCAGGGTGCCAGTCACTCTGTGCTGTTGCCCTGTGATCCGCCTATCACGCAAGCTGTTGACTCTCAGAAACTTGTCTTCTGATTCTGTTGTGGCTTTGGGTCTGCCAGACCTCTTCCTGTCAGAGTTTCCTCCAGTTTCCAAGTGCCTTTTGATGGTGTAGGAAACTGTACTCACTGACACCTTGGCTTTCTTTGCAATTTCTCTACAGTAGTTTTTGCTAACCTAAACTTTTTTTTTAACCTCTAGCAGTTTACCGCTTACCTTTGTACCATTTCAGGTTATTCACTGGACTTGAATTGCTTAAATTTCAATAAAAACTGGAAAAATGGGGGTGTTCTAAAACTTTTGACCGGTAGTGTAAATTGTTGTTGCTAGACATTGCCAGCAGTATAAAGCCATAGGGGGTGAAAGCATACTGCGCTTTGGGAGCAGAATGGGTGGAACCCTACTGATGGTTGACTGCTACTACGATGTAAGAGAAAGGCAATGTGTGACTGTTTGGAGTAAATGAGTAGGTATGGTGGACCAGAAGATTAGACAGAGTCAGTAAGCCTGGATAAAGACTTGGCTAGAGTTCCAGATGGACATGGAAGCAGAGCCATGGGGATCTTGTTGGGAGAAATGAAAACCTGAAATAAACTGGACACCAGCAAGGGTGCAGCAGTCACCGAATCCGAACAGAAGAAGGTGCAGTATCAAAGATGTCAGTGGTGCAAGAGACCTAGCAATGAAGTAAACAGCAAGGAAGGTAATAGGGTTGGTCTCATCTTGCAATGGAATTCAGACTGATTTTTCCCAATCTCTCTATCTATATAGCTGCATCTAAAACTGATTGGTAAAGTCCTTCTAGCCAAAGGCAAACATGCAGGATACTTTACAAAGGGACATTTAAGTGACATATGGAATCAGATGGGCATAAAGGAGGAGTGCTGGGGATGCTCCTGCACTGTAGATCCAGCACAAAGTCTAAGCAGCTTGACATTAGCTTCATAGCCATAGGATGCTGTCACAGTCGTGGGGAAACCCAGCTACTTTCATGGCCATCTATCTATGGCTGGAGTTTGGACTGGAGTGTGTTGTAGATGGATGCTAGGTTCTGGAGGCTTGGCCAAAAGTATTAGCAAAGAGGCTCGTAGGACTTAGACAACAGACTCTGAAAAGAAGCTCTTGCCAGTTGCCATGACAGTGACAGTGTAGATTTGGAGCCAAGCAGATGCTGACTCTTCTAGTTCTTTAGCACTGACCAGTTTACAGCCTCTAAGGAGACCACAATGGGTGATCATTTTCCATAATGCTGCACTGGGCAGAGTACACTTATAGGTTATGTAGAAGCAGACCAGAGGCAGTAAACTACAAGGAGGGTATATCCATAGGTGGCAGCATAAACATGGCTAGATAACAGACTGTGGTGATCTGTGAGGTCAGGAGTGTGACCAGCTTATTGGGAATTGCATTAGATGGATACATTTTCTGAATGAAGCTTGAAGCCTAAGGGGGCTGCTGTTCTCGGCTGTAGACACTGAAAGGCACTGGTGACACCACTGGGTGGTGGAGTCATAATCAAAGGTCAGGATAGGTGATGGCTGTGAGTGAAATAGTACAGCAGGAGGCAGTTGAGATACGCAGACAAGTCTTTGCTGCTGTCATATAGAGCAAGACCAAAAGGATGCAAATAAACAGCATTATGAAATGGCTAGGAATAAAAGAGAAATGTTATTGGCCAGTAGCCATGCATTAGAAGCGTCTAACCCATGGCTATAACTAGTTCCGACAAGGTGCCCTTACCAACTAGTGACCAGTATCACTCCTTGTGCTTGTGGTACCCCACAATGTCGGCCATTTTTTTCCCCTGCTGACTGGCACAATCGCAACAGATGAAAGCCGGAAAAATACTCATTTCATCCCAGAAATATGACAGCTGTACCAAAACCAAATTTTGAACTATTCCTAACAGAAGAGAACTTCCTGAGAAGTGAAAATGAGCCCACGGAACCGGTACAACATGATAACCAGCTGATGGAGCCCTCTGAAGTGCCAACTCAAGCAACAGCTGATGTGGCTGAGGCAACTGAAACTCCATGGAAACAAAACAAAAGCAGCCTAAAAGAACAACGGAACCTACTGAAGAATACAATGACAGAACTGAACACCAGTCAGACACAATTCTGGAGACCACAGAACAGTGCTCTGAAATAATTGAACAGCCCCACAGAAGCAACACTGCAGCCCACAGAAAATCCCATGGAAGCAACAGAAGAGCCTACTGAAGCCATGGCTCCCATACCTCAGGAAACTATAACTAAAAGATTTCAGCAGTACACACCTTAGGAACTAAATACAATAAAAAATGAAAAACATACCATACGAACAATATCCTGGGCTCTAAGTATATTTAATGAATGGGCTAACTGCAGTAATGTTACTGTACACTGGCAAACAGATACTAAAAGTAAATTGAATTGCATATTTGGATGGTTTTACACAGAAGCCCACACAAGCACAGGTCAAGAAAATACAGTCTCCAATTTCTTCGTGATCTGTGCGGCACTGAATAGGCACATAGGGTCTGTAGATGTGGGTCACTCTATAAATATCCTTACTGACCCAGAATTCTGATCCAGCAATGATATGTTCATGGCAAAATTAAAAATGTAAAGGAAAGCTCAAAAAGACAAATCTGAACATCAAGAGCCCCTGTCAAAAGCTGACCTACAGACGTTAAGGAATTCACCTGCCTCTCCACAAACACAGCAGCCGGTCTGGTGAGGAAAGTGTGGATGGACCTGCAATTGAATATGGCTCATTGTGGAAGAGAGGGGCAGAGGCAATTAAAACTTAACACTTCATCATAGGCACAGATGAAAATGGAGTCGAGTTTGTACAGCTAAACTTTAATGAGCATACCAAAAACCATGCAGACCCTCTCAAAAAAGGGAAACAGCTGCTCAGAGGATATATGTATGGTCAGCCTTGAGACCCCCTCTGTTCAGTCTCCAGCTTTAAAAAATACATCTTGAAGTTGCTGCTAGACACACAAGCCCTTTACATGCACCCAAGATAGGTCCCACAAGCACAACTCAATGAAATGAATATTTGGTACAGCACAGAGCCTATGGGTATTAATTACCTGTCAAATATGATGCCAAGACTGAGCAAGGAGGTGGGCTTATTGGAAAGTTATACCAATCACTGCATTTGGGGAAATTTAGTGCAGCTTTTATCTGAGGCGGGACTCCAAAGCAGAGAAATAATGTGCATCACTGGCTACAGAAAGGAGTCAAGACTCCAAAGCTATAGGAGACCAATGCCAGAAGACCACAAGAAATGGAGTAGCATCCTTTCTGCAAGGCATGAAGAACAGCTAAGCACCAGCAGAGAAGTATAAGCTCAACAACCAGTGACACCTTCTGGAACTCAAGAACACTACTTCCAAAGTGTGCAAATGAACTACTGCACCATGAATGTCAATGCACCAGAATACTTTGGAAAATAGTTTTGTTGTTTTAACCACATAAACATTTAAAAGTGCATTTCAGGATAAAATCTGCTTTATTTTGCCCTCCCCCACCCCAAAATGGGGAACTATTTTCCTCAGCATAAGGATATTTCCATAAATAAATTAATATTTTTCAAATTTAAAACACTGTGTGAACTGAATCTTTTTTAAATCAAAAGATAGCCATTTCATAAGCACAACAAGCCATGACAGGGTGTGCATTACACCATTCTAACGAATAGCTAAGGGGCCAGATGCACACGGCCTGTGGTCTTGTGCCTCACTATGCCCCCTAGCCATGTGTTAGAACTGTCTAACACACACTTCCCCGTGGCTTATTACCTACTTGTGGTAGATTGCTGAGGGGCTCACTGAACAGTTTGGAACAGAATAATACCCTTGCTGGGTGACAGCACTGTGTGGGAGGCTGCAACCAGAGAGGCCACAGCCAAAGGTCAGGAGTAGCAGTTCTGGGCAGAAGGGCCAAAGTCATCAGTCATGAAATGGGACAGCACTGGATGGAGGGTCTGCAGCCAGCGGTCATGAGGATGGTTGACAGCACTAGACAAAGTGGCCACAAGAAGAGGTCAAAATGGGACCCAAACAGCATGCATGATCCCTTTACAGTATGCAGGGTGCATGCTTCCTGTCATTGCATATAGCAGCCAGTCAAAGTGGTGAGAGGAGGGCTGTGCTGGTGGCTATATGGGCTGCTCATGATGCTGGGGAGTAAGGTAATGGGGGTGGCAAGGTGGTGTCCCAATGTGGGTGGTACAGTGGGCCACTAGACATCAGGAACTTCTTGTACATACCAATGGCAAGCAGTAAGGGTAGGTGTGCTACTGAACAACAGGGTAGGTTTCCATTCCACCAGAACTGTGGATCGGAGGGTGGGGGACCACTGGACACCTGTGAAATCTTTGATTCTGCCAGGGCCAAGGATATGAGTGTTGGGGAAGACCACTAGGCACCAGAGAAATCTTTGATTCTACCAGGGCCTGCTATTGGAGGATGGGGGGATCACAAGACACCAAGGAAATCTGATTCTAGTGATGCCAGGGATCAGAGGATGGGGGATACCACTAGACACCAAGGAAATCTTTAATTCTAACAGGGATGAGGATCCATGGACAGGTGGACCACTGGACACCAGGGGAACGTGTACTTTTCACAGGGCCGGGGATTGGAGAGTGGGGGGGCCATTGGAGTGGACTGACGAGGCTTGGAAGCTGCTAGCCAAGCAAATACTGTTGCTAATTTTAGATTATGGTATTGTTCTATCAGTGAATCAGAGTAGTTTATTTATTTCAGAATACCAAACAATTTTAAACAATATATGTTGATTTGCACTAAGGGCTCCCAAATGACTTATCACTGTTTATTATATGATTTAAGAACCGAATACTATGCTGCTGTTTTTGCATTTAGAGTTTTTCAAAGTTCAACTCTGCATTCCCTTTGTAAAAAATATACACAAAATGTATGCTCTTATCAGACAAGGAACAAAACAGATACTTTTTTTCCTCTTTACACTTTAAAACTGGCCTTAAGCAAAAGGTCTTTTATCTGGTATGATTCTTCCATTATGAACAGTTTTTCAGCACTGGTCAAATCTGCAAACAACTTTAAGCACTTTAAAATCTTGCTGAAGAAATTTTGTGAGAATATTAACTCTTGTTCCTGTAATGTTCATTGGTTTTGTTTAGTCTTTTGTTGTCATTGTATTGCCTAGTATTGTTATTTATTGTCAGGTGTGACTGAAAAAGAGCAGTGCTCCAGTTCACTTCCTGGCTAAAAATAAAAAATGAAATGAAAATGAAAACTAGGCACCAGGGAGCTGGTGTGCTCACCCAGCCACCAACGTGGCTGTTAGCTGCACTGGCTCTGATAGTTGCTACGGTTGCTTGGAGTAAGTCAGCTGTACTTGTGCAGTACAGGGTGGCCTGCACTATTCACTCTGCACAGTGTTAATAAGCTGAATATTGCACTGTGCTGGAATTCATGTCCCCACCCCTCCCTTTGCCCATTGCAGACATTATTTTTTAGGCACACAGATGCCCCCTTTGAATATTATGTTTGGGAGCAAACCCTGGGCAAATGAGACACAATCATTTTGCCCACCGGACAAAGTTTTGAATATCTGGCCCCAGATTTTTGATTATATTCTACTGAATAACCCACTGCTACCAACTGTTCTGGTATAGTCTGCAGTGGTATCAATTATTTTAAAATATGTCAGTCCAACATATGTTTTAAAATTACTTCAAATTTCCCCAAACTGACAATGCTGAAAATCGCTATAAGGTAATCTGGGGGCAGTGATTTTCCAAAACATTTTCTAAGGTGGTATAACCACACTTCTTGTGTAGTTGAGGCATTCAGCTATGTCTTTCTTTTCAAACTATCCAAGGTAGGCCACCATATCATCATTCTTTACCTCTTCTTCATACCTTGTATCTACAATAAATTATAAAAAGTATATGAGCAGACCTTTTAGATTGTTAGACAGCATTATGTTACCCTTATGTTAATTTTTCATTATTTTTATTTTAGTTTTTTTTATTTATTTCAAATTCGGATTAATACCTTTGAGCCGGGAGCTCTTTTACAAAGGCTCCAAGTCAACAAGGAATACAAGACATTTACAGGTGATGAAACATTGCAGAACAGAAAGACATCAACTAACAAGTGGTATTAGTGTGCAGTTACAACATTAAGCAGGGTACAAGAAGTAAGGAGAAACAGGACCACGCTTCCAGAGAAACATATTAATGCGGCACTAATTAAGTGCAGTACGGTGTTTAACAATCATGTTACAGTTCAGACGGGGTGCTCCCAGTCTGCAGAAATGCATGTTTTAGCAGCCTAGGTGAGGCTTTGTCAAGGGGAGGTAGCAGGTGGTGGAAGGTGGGAGTGGAAAGTGGGCAGTTGTGGAACAGGAGGGTGGGAGTGAGAGAGGGTAGCGTTTGACAGGTGTGGGAACCGCTGTCAGAGGCCATGGGTTAACAGAAACACTGGCAGTCAGATCTGCTGGCAAGAAGAGATCGAAGCCCATTTTTAAAGTAGCCAAGTCTGGGGGAGTTGGCAAGGTCTGCAGGCATTACCATACATGTACAGCCTAATCAGATTCTGCAACAACATGACCTTTTTTTTTACTATAATATCAATGAGGTGTACTCAGGTGTTATGTAGCTGACCACACCTCATGTTACAGTATGCCCATATAGGGTGATTACCATACCCCTGCACATGCTTAACTGAACAGTAAGGATGACAGAATTTTTTATAACCAAACTAAAACATTCTATTTTTTCTTACAACTTTTTTTTTTTTTACAATTTTAAATCAAGGTCTCTTCATTTGAGTTACTAGTGAACAGGGAGCCAGATATTCAAATGTTAACCCAGGCAATAATAATAATAAAATTTATTTAATTAAGCACCTTTCAATATTTCAAAGTGCTGTACAATGTTGATACAAACAAAACATACATACAAATACAACTAGTATAAAATCACAATAAAACAGGAAATGCCTAAGGGATGTTTGCCCACACTAACTGGGTTTTGCACCTGATTTGTTGGTAGGGTCTATATTCAAACACCCCCACAAAATGGGCAAAACCCATTAGCGCCCAAGCACTAACTGCTTCACCCATGCAAATGAGGGGCATGCCCTGCATATGGATGCAGCAGGAAATTCAGAGGTTTGCACAGGCAAGTTACCACCTTACAAACTCTGACTTAGTGGGGCACAAGGCCCTGGTGGTGGGCAGTGGTACTGCAGCCTGTCACCCCCAAACCCTGGCCATTTAAACAATGGATGCTCTGGTGTTCAGTGGCACCCCTGCCCTCTGATCACCCATCACCACCATACAAATGATTTCCTTGGTGTCTAGTGACACCCCCTCCCATCCTCTGATTGTCCATCACTGAATTAGTAATGTATTACCAGGTGTCTAGTAGCATCCCCACCCTCTGACTGTTTGTCACCATCATGGGAATGATTTTCCTGCTGTCTAGTGGCATCCCCCACCCTCCAGTCACCTGCCACTGTATAATTAATGCTTTCCCTGGTGTCTAGTGGTATCCCCACCCTCCGATCACCCACTGCTATAATAATAATGTATGTCCTGGTGTCTAGTTGCACCCCTCTCCACCACTGAGCACATGTCCTAGTGCCACCCTGCTTTCTGGTGGCTAGCAACCCCCTTGCACCACCCGCACTGAGCACACCACCCTGCCAACCCCTTTGTACCTATTTGGTCAGTACCACACTGGGGATCTGATACAATAACTGGCACAGCCCTCCTCTCACCACTTTGGCTGGTCACTGTATGAAATGACAGGGAGCGAGAAGAAGCTACTAATAATTTTCCATCTGTACAGCTGCAGCTTGTGCTGTTTTTAAGCAGCCATTCCACTGCTTGTCTTGACAACATAATCAGGTGGACATTGGATTAAGTGGTTTGAGTCCATGTGGTGGCTCTTTATAGTGAAATAAAAGCAGTAATCATCATTCATAGACATAACTAGAAAACACAAGTGAAGAAGCAAAGGAATAGAGTTCAAAACATGCTCACAAGAAAAAGAAAGGCAAAACAGTAATTAAATGTGTACATCCCACATCTTACAACTTGCTTGCTTTCAGCAATGGGTTCTTGATATTGTGTTCTTGGTTTGTACTAATCAAAGGAATTTGTTAGCTGTTGAATGTGATGCACAAAGAGAACAAAGGTTACTAGAAGCTGAATGCTTCTGTTTGTACTACAAACTGATGGATGTGTTTGGGGTATGAATGCATGAAGCCACAGCTCCAATTTTAAAATACTTTTTTTTTGAGATTATAATGCTCATTTCAGTAATTACACACTTTGCCAAGTTCAGAATCAAGCCTTCTTTCAGACTAGTGATTTTGCTACTGTTGTTTACAAATCACATAAGTCATACATGTATGATTTCTCAGTCTGAGAGTGGCTATGTCCTGTAAAGCAAGAGCTTGCCCAGAGATTTGTTGCAATTGTGGCAAGCCACATCTACAATTCTAAAATTATTATGTTTAGGATTATACTGCTTGTTTTTAGTTGGAACCCTGCTTACCCCCCACCATATCCCCATATACTGACTGCAATTTCCTGCCCCCCCACCTTTGTCAATAGTTACAATACTTCCACTCAGCCAATGGCATTAGAATATAGGTATGCATTTACACTCACACCCGATGGTGACTGGCACAACCCGCCTGTCAACTCAGGGACCATCCTCCATTATCCATTGATGTGATGTATAGTAAAATTCAAAAGATGTCATCTGCACTATGGAAAATGTGACCAGCCACCCTGAGCATGTGTATACGGAGGAAGCTCAAATAGCTGCCATCTGTACTTTGAACACTATGACCAGCTGCTATCAGCCTTTGTATATAAAATGTCATGTCACATTTCTGATGGTGTCCAATCATGGTTTTCAAAGTATAAATGGCAGCTGTTTGATTTTCATCTATACTACAACACATGCTCATGGTGGCCAATCACATTTTCCATCGTGTGGATGACAGCTTTCTAATTTTAACACACATCACATGAAAGGATGATGGTGGTCAGTTGCAGAGATGGCAGGTGGGTGATGCCGCGTCATCATCAGGTAGGTGTGTAAATGCATACCAGTATTCTAATGCCACAGAGTGAGTGACAGTACTGTGGCTATTGACAATGGGAGGACATGGTGGACACCAGGGAAATGTTGTGAAATTGCACTCTGTATATGGGGGGTAATTTATTTACAATATGTTGAAATGTTTGGTACATGATCTTTAAATACCTACAAATTGTACTTCTTCCGCTCATACTGCTTAGGTCATAGAACAACAAATTTTCAATGCAGAGCTGGGCTAGACATCCACAGAGTGTTTTTCAGGCTATCTTTTAATGTGGCTAGAAAACAAATTGTGCTTATGCTGATCTTCAGGTTTTATAAGTTAACTGAAAAGGATTGGGAGTAAAGAATAAAGGGGTTTTAATAGCAGGAAGAGGGAAGTGCTAATGCCATTATACGGAACCATGGTCAGGCCGCATCTGGCGTATGGGTGCAGTTCTGGAGGCCTCACCTATGAAGATATGTTAAGTTGATGGAAAGGGTACAGAGAAGGGCAACCAAAATGGTATGTGAGATGCAGGATGTACCCTATGAGAGAAGATTGAGAGGGCTGAATTTGTACCCTCTGGAGACTAAGAGGGAGAGGGGGGACATGATTGATACCTTTAAGTATCTG
The DNA here is from genome assembly GCA_016271365.2 of Neoceratodus forsteri. Lineage (NCBI taxonomy): Eukaryota > Metazoa > Chordata > Ceratodontiformes > Ceratodontidae > Neoceratodus > Neoceratodus forsteri. Next base: position 522,024,973 of record CM028137.1, read on the forward strand.
AAGGGAATAAATAAGGTGGACGGTGATAGCTTGCTCAAATTGAAGAAGGGAGTGAACATGAGGGGGGACATAGCCTCAAATTGGAAGGTGGGCAATACAGAGGTAATGTCAGGGGGCAGTTTTCCACGGAGAGATGGTGGATGCCTAGAACAAGCTGCTGGAGGAGGTAGTGGCAGCTAAAACTGTGGAGGGGTTCAAGAGGGCTTGGGATAGATTTAAGGGGTTGGGAAAAGAGGGTGGAAGCATAACAGAAGGGGGGAGGTAGGGTGTTGGGCAGACTAGATGGGCTGTGGGGGCCTTTCTCTGCCATCACATTTCTGTGTATCTGTGTATATCTCAGCATCTTGCCATGAGTATAGTAAGTAAATGGCATTTGTACCCTCTGTAGCCCTATTTGTTGCCCAAGTTGTATACCTCTCCATTGTTCTTATAAGAACATAAACTTGTAATAATTTTCAACAATTATGTCTAACTTTTGTGTTTGCTAGTTTATTTTATCTTTCCCCTGTTTTTGATTAAGGAACTGTTTCTTATTGTGCAATCCTTATTTCTCAGTTCCATTACAAAAGCATATGCCTATCCCAACTGACACTGACCTACGGTTTCTAGTCATGGTAAACATTAGGATGTCTAGGATGTCATAAACAAAGTGCACTAAGAGGTCATCAGGGGTATAGTCAAATGCATTTAACAGTATAAGACTCCCTGGGTAGGCTACTATGATGTGCTATAACCTCTCTACAAAGGGAAACAAACTTAAAACAACGTGTTGCTATTGCAAATTGCAATAGCAGAACCATTACATTTGTGAAAGTTTGAATTGAGGTGCAAAGCTGCTCTTTAAGTATGTGCATTATACTTAAAAACTATCTGTAACAGCACTCTGTTTTATGAATTAGAACTGTGTTTGGGCCAGATCCCAAAAAGTCCATGCTGTTTCATGTTACAACGTGTTTCAAGAACATACTGTATGTCATGCTTCACAACAATCTAGTTCTATGCAATGGTGCATGTATATTCTGAAACCCATGATATTGTAAAGGCACAGTAGACGGAGTTTGGGGCATCAATTAAAAGCAGCAACACAATCTCTGCAGAACAGCTCTTGTTAGTCTGATGTTTGCTGGGAACGATGAGGTGCCCCTCTATATGTTCATGCTTTGAAGTTTAGACAAGCTTAATGAAAATGATGAGGTGAAACATACATGAAACCAGAGCATGCACTACAGTTCAAATGAGACCTCAATGCGACATTTATGTTCCTGTCAAGTTACTCTGAAATGAAGATTTGAACCTGTCCAAATGACTGGTCTCCAAAGGAAGGTGAAGCATAACTAATCTAATTGTTTCCTTTTGAGTAAACACCGAGGGGAAATGCAATCAAGAGCCATGTGACCCCAATCAAATCAAAGGCCATATGGTCAGTGACCTTTCCTAATCATTTCCACTTTTAGGTGCAATATAGTGTGTCTCACAATACATGTGTTCTTCCTGAGTACAGTGCTTTGAGTGGATTCTTTCTCATTTCCCTTTCAGCACGATAAATCAGATTATTGAAACTGACATCCTCTTAAGAAAAATGATACCAAGCACTTCTATCAAGGAATTTGTCTTCTGCTAATGTTCAAAAAAATAATGTTTTCTCCTTGATCCTAGGAAAAAGTCTGATTCCAATCTTGTGCGGAATATATATTATTGGGAATCGTGAAAAAAAAATTAAGGCATGCTATTTTGATTTAGACAATGACTGATGGGTAAACAGTTTCTTTAAACTGACCAGTAATAAGTGAACATCTAAATCAGCTATAAGCTTGTTTGAGTACAGTAGGTCATACTTTGAACTGACAACAGACTATTTCTGTGTTTTGAGCAGTTGAATTTTAGACAAGGAGGCTTGTATTTTCAAAGAGTTGTGATGGACACAACAGCAAGTTGCATCATTTTTGCGCCGCAAATTGCAGTTGCATCTGTATCAAAATATTACGCTTTCATAATAAGACAGTTGCATCCAGTTCTGTTGTGCCCACACTTGCTTCTAGATTAGTGACATAAAAGTGATGCACAAGTTATGATGCAACCTGCCAATATGCTGATCCTATTTCACAAACATGCCATTAGTGTGACACAAGTGTCAGGGCTGATACAGCTATAAAAATATGACAATTATATGGCACATTTGCATGACACAGATTTGAGTGTCTTGAGACAACTGCATCATTTTTGACCAGTTTTGGAAATGCTACCCAGATAGTCTCAGCTACTGGAGCTGTCTTGATGTGGTACTGTGACTAAACATTTGACAAAATGTAAATCCATGAGAGCAAAGCTGAGGGATGTGCAGGTTGAATTTTCCAGTTCTGAGGGTCAGATCAGATATGGCTGGGCAAAATAGAACTGGAATTAGAATCAAAACCAAAAAAGCAATTTATAGAAAAAGAAATGGCGCAATCAATTTAAAAAAAAAAAAAAAACAGAATAAAGTTACAGAGCAACCCTGGATCTACTGGAATTAAAATACCAGTGTAAATCATGGACTTCACTTTCTACCCCTTCTATGCTACTTTGATCCCACCCAAGCTGCTTGAAAACCTTTAGGATGGGGTTCACTGGGCTTGAAGGTTCAGATTCTAATCCAACCAATGCCACTTACAGTGGATCCAACTAGCATAAAATTCAGTACATATGCAATAATGGATGGGGAAATGTGCTTAATGAGAAATTAATGGTTGCCCGAGCTGTGGAATGCTACATAAACCCCAAGGGCGAAGCGCAAGAGGTTTATTAAAGCATCCCACACCAAGCACACTTCCCCATCTTTTATTATTTATAATTGCTGGGCAGCAATTTTTTCCAGCCCTGAGTACTGAGTCTGACACACACACACACACACACACGCACACTGACTCTCTCTCATACACTCACACACACACACACACACACACACACACTGTCTGTCTCCCCATCCCTCTCTTTTTTTTTCTTTTTTTGCAGTTGCTTTTTTATGTTTGTTTAGTTTTGGTAGATTTGTGTATTGAGATCGTGATCACGATCTTCTTACCTCAACGAGCAAGGTCAGAGCCATTCTTGGTGAAGCGCACGTGAGGCATTCCCGGCAGTTTTTCTCCAGTGGGGCTGTAAAATGTCAATTCAGGTTGTGAATGGTGGGATCAGCTACATACAAATACGGGGAAAAGAACTGTTTAAAAGTAAAAAACATTATACATGCTCTTGGTGTGGCGGCTCCTCGCTAAGTGAGACAGAGGAGTCGCCATGTTTGTTGCGGTGTTTAGCCCACCCATTAGAAGTGTAGAGCCAATCAGGATGTGGCTCTTGTTTTACTGATGTGGCTCGTCTGCAGTTATAATGGCAAATTATAATTCAGTCAGACAATGCAAAAAATAGTTGACTAGTTCTTACATATAGAATAATAAATAAGGGGAGGAGTCCATATTGAGAATTTAATGCACACCCGAGGGGTGGGATGCTACATAAATGGTTCCATGTCATAACAGCTATCACAGAATAACAATCGCTATTATGGTGAGTGTCTATCAATGAAAAGCAAATCAAAAATATACACTTTTAGGAGACCCGACATCCAAAATTGTGTGTTTTTGCAGGTGGAAACTGCATCCTGTGCCTCCTGCCCCCATGAATAAGGATTAGCTACTCCCGGGGGTGCATGTCAAGGGGGGCAAAATCCCTACAAAAAAAAAATGAAGTGCCAAGGCAGCAGACAGCTGCAAAATTTTACCACACCCGGTCCTGAACCCTGTACCTGCTGCACCTGAGCTAGCCACCCACACCACATGGCTAGCTTGGTGGCAGTAGGTACACCTATCCCTCTTAACCCATTCCCTGTCCCTCTCCTTCCCCTCACTATCCCCCCCTTCCTGTCACCAGACACTACCGTAGTGGTCGTGTACAGTCGCTACCCTTGCAAGGTAGCCCATGAGTATAGCGCCCAATATGAGTCGCTGCTTTGACGTGGTGCCCATATTCAGTCGCTATACTCACAGTATACCACATAAACCCTGACGGCCTTTCAGCTCATCCACATTCCTGCTGGCATTTCCCCAGCAGGACTTCTCCCAGTGCCTTGCGGAGCTCTAGTGGGGGTGTAGCCGGGATTTCATTCTCCTGACGGCACAACCATTGTTGTCTGCTGTTTCTGGCTTCTTCATTTCCCTGGACTGTGGGTCTGGGAGTCTTTGTTCACATTGTTTGATTTTGCTGACTGCTTGGGCCTCTGGGCTGTGGCCTGGCTTGCTCCCATGTCTAGCTCCTGTCTGGGCTCCATACACTGTTGCATATTGCTCCATTCCTACTGGCCCTGCCTGCGGCTGCCTTCCATCTGCAGTACTCCTCATGCTTGTCTTTGGGTATCTGACCACTTCTAGGACTTATTATTTTCACCCCAGACCAATCTTCACCTGGATTTGGCCCCCTCATTTGACTATCAATCCATATTCCTTATCTGGCATCGTTGGTGGGCTCAGTCTGCCCTGCAGCTCGCGTTTCATAGCTAGTTTGCGTCTGCATCTACAACTAATTTTCGCTGGTCTGGTTTGATCCACAGGCTTCTCCTGGCTCTTGACCTCTCTCGGTCTCCTTTCCATCTTCCTTGGTGTTCCTTCTGCCTTACCTCCTTTATCCTGCTACTTGGCATGGCTCCACCGCTCATCCTCCTCTTCTCACCTTCTCATCATTCTCTCTAATGTCTCTCGCTGACCGGGGTCTGCTCCCAGGTGCTGGGGCATCAGCCTGGGCAGTACATAACCTGCATCTCAGCTACCATGAATTTGGCTTAGTGCTCTACTTTTCATACTCCATTTTGCCTTGCTCCACATCAGTTTCCTGCTGTTCCTCCTTCTATTGCAGCTATTTCTGGGCTCGCTATCTATTGCATCATTGAACTCTGTTGGTGGATGCATTCCTTTTCGTTGACCACTTGGAGCCCTCTCTCTATTGATGTTGTCTCCCGTGTGGAAGTGCCTACCTTTCCGACTCTTGATGTAGAATGCTGCTCTTCTCCCTCTGGACCCCATAGGCCACTTGTCGATCACCTCATTGCCTCCGTTGGTAGCTACTCTGGGCTTTGTTTATATATCTGCTCCTGTCTGCCAGCTCCAGCTGCTGGCTTTCACTCGATTTCTTGTTCCACATTGACCCTCTTGTCCACCACTTGTCTCTCATTCAGTTGTGGCAGTTGTCCTCATCTGCCACGTGGTAACTGTCTGCATTCATTCCTTCTGCACCTTTCCCCTTCATTTGGCAATTCAGTGGTTACCTCTTCCTTGTGCTTTCCCTCCAGTCCTCCCCCTTGGTCTCACCTGCATTTCTCATCTCCTCTGCTTCTCAGTTTCACCCCCATGGTGCAGACTCTGTTTGCCCTGTCCCCTTCCCTTCTGCACCCTCCCTTTTTGTTCTTCCATATAATAGGCACTCGCCCTCATCCTCCCATTCCCTCTGCCCTCCTTTCCTCTCCTTTGCCCTCTGCTTTCTTTTAGGGGCTTCCCTATCCTGCCGTCCTGCTATTCCCCCCTGTTACCACCATACTCTACTTTTTCACATTGCCTAATATTTCTTCCTGCATATAATCTTGCCTACGCATCTCCTCCTCCAACCCCATTCCCTTGTTCTAGTCAAACCCCTTCAGATGTCCTCCTGGTACTGCCTACCTCACTGTCGGCTGCAGGCTTTGCCCAGCCACTCTCACTTCTCCCTTCTTGCAATTCTATCCATTCCTAATTTGGCTCTCAATGGACCCAGTTGGCATGCACTTCCATAGTTACCTATAACAGTAGCTTCCTCATGACATGAGTCTGGTTCTCCTTCACTCAATCCAACCTCAAGGTCTTCTTATTCACATCGATTAATCGAGCATACCTCTCATTGGGTCTTATGGTATCTCATAGATCTGCTTTCCACTTGGAGACATGCCTTCCATGTCAATTTCTCCTTGGCTAGGGGCTATCCTCTAGCTGATGGTCTCACTCTGCACTCTTGAAGTCCATGTTTGGAGTGCGGGAAGCTCAGTGTGAGGTCCTTCTCCCTGGCCCATATCAGGAATGTCTTCATTCCGGGTGGACCGTCCGTCATCCCTCCTCTTGGCAACACCTCTGTATGTAAAATTTATGATTTCCAGCTGTGATGGGTGGGGCTTTCATCATCAGAGCTCCTTTGGCTGGCCTAGCAGGTTTGGAGGCACCCTCTATGCTATTCTCTACTGAAATCGCCTCTGGTTCACCTGGTCTGTTTCGTAGGCTTGCATAGGCCAGCTGAGTGCCTCAGCAGTTTTCTCTCTCCTCTCTTGCTTTTGATCATATGGTTGCAGAGACATCACTCACAGCCCTCAACAGCAGTCAATCTAGATGGACAGAGTGGGAGCTTCCTCTAACTTGGAATATTTTCCTTCTCCCTCGATCTTGACTATTATTGTTCTTGACCATTTCATTTTAACTGTGCATTCCAGTAGCAGCAGAGTTTCATACTTTTCAAACTCTCTGCACATATTGTATGGATATTTCCTTGTACAGTGCATTGCACAGAGTCAATAACAGTCTCATTTTCAACTACAATTGCTTTATTTATTCCAAGTTTCTATATGATCATGGCCTTACAAGCCAGGCTTAGAAGGGCAAGTCTTACTATACTTTCTGTTGAGCTCATTTCTCAGATGTTAACTTCTGACTTTACTGAGCTCATGTTGATTCATGCTAGCTGTTTACAGTGACAGTGCTTCATTTCAGTTGCATGTTCCGAGCTCAGTTCACGGCATTCCGAGCCTCCATTGCCTGCATTCCAGAGTTCTTCTTGCACGACTCGACCTGCTCTCTACTCGGAGACATGCCTTCATGTTTCTTGCCCCTTTGCTCGGGGCTGGCAGGCTTCTCTCCATCATCATTCATTTCTTACCTCACCTTAACTGTACCAGCTTCCACAGCTTCACTCCATCATCGTTCATCTTCCTCTTCATATTTCACATTAACCATACCAGCCTTCTAGGCCTCATTTCATAATTGTACAGCATCCATTTCATTCCTCACCTTGAACCATTCAGGCCTTCAAGGCTTCTTTCCATCTTCGTACATCCACTCTTGCTTTTGAGCATCTAGTTGCAGAGACATTGCTGACATCCTTCAATAGATGTCCATTTAGAAGGACAGAGCAAGTGCTTCCTCTGACTTGGACTTTTCCTCCTTCCTAGATCTTGACTTTAAATTGCAGTAGCTGAGCCATCACTAATCAAACATCCTTCAGCCTGGAAGGAAGGCGACCTAGGTCTTGGGTCCCCAGAGGTTTCCTCTTAAAAGGGATTTTTCCTCTCCTCTATGCCAATGGTCATAATATTAGTCAGAGTTAGTGCATTCATAGGTTCCGTAATTAGGTTCCGCTGTTGGATGGAGCCGGATAGTGGCCGCAGTTGTTCCCTCTCTCTTTAGGAAGTCCGCCCTTCTACATCTCATCAGATTTCCTTTCGTTCATTGTCCTAGCCTTATATCGTTCTTCTCCTGTCCTTCCTATCTTTGTCTGTCACATTTATTTCCGGTCTAGATATCTTCTGATTTCTCACCTCTTCGATGCTCGACAACCTTTTGGGTATTCTTTCTGGGCTTCTTCTTAAGCTACCTTTAACCAAGGGAATTATTCCTATGGCACCTATGGCGGGGAGGAATCCTCATCTAGGGTTCCTTGCATTGTATCCCTACAGGGTGATATATTCCATTGATAGAGAGGTGAACAGCCACAATGTATCAAAGTCACACAAGCATACATCTCATCCAGTTTCATAAGCACAATTGAATGTGAAGACTTTAAGCCTGAGGTTCAATGGGCAGAGTAACAACATCCCCAACCCATCAGGCCTTAAAAGGCCACTCCTCCTGGACTGTTCCATGATTCATTCTTTGTTGCCCTACAATCCATCCCTCCTCCTCCAGTGGCTCATCTCTCTTTCCCATGGGCTTCTTCCTAAGCTACCTTTAGCAAAGGGAATTATTCCTGTGGCACCAATGGGGGAGAACCCTCCTCTAGAGTTCCTTGTGTCGTACCCCTACAGGGTGGTATATTCCATGGATAGAAAGGCAAACAGTCACAGTGCATCAAAGTCACACAAGCATACATCTCATCCAGTTACGTAAGCACAATTGAATAAAAGTATGTGACCAAAGACTTTCAGGTATTAAATTCCCATCCTTCACAGACACAAGGGTGCAATTTGTTTTATTGGTAAGGGAGCAGAGGAAAAAAGTGGTTAAGGTATGGGGTTGAGTTACAAAGCCTTAAGATATGACTGTAATCTCTCATTTTAATGTATTGTTTGCTGTGCTTGAATTTTGAAAAATCCAATAAAACATTTATATACAAAATAAAGGACTGAATTAAAAAGGAAAGGAGGATAAGTTGGAGTTTACATTTACAAGAAAATTAATTCAAAATCATGCTTGATTGGCTTTGACCTCATTCTGCCTTGAAAATTGGAGTGGGTACTACTCGGCCAGTCTAAATCTCTGACCCAGCCTGCTGCACACCCTGTCAAAGACCCATAATGTTACTGTGAGATTTGCCTGTGTGGGTAAGTGTGACATAGTATTTTGTGACATAGTATTTCTCTTGTGTTTGCATTTGAAACATTAAATGACGTAAGAAAAAACTTTATATGAGAGAGTGATGTCAACCTGGTTCTGTCATTTTATTTGGGGACCGATTCTCAAAACATCCCTGAATGACACAAGGGTCTTGGAATAATGCATGGTGTGGCTTGTGCCCAAAAGTGCACAGAAAGCAATTCTCAAATGCGGCGTGTGTCAATTTATTTATTTAGTTTTTGTTGACCAGATAAGTGCACTGGACAAATTCTGCCTATTTTCAGGCACGACCCGGGGGAGGGGGATACAGATGAATGCCAACTGACTTTGAACCAAATTAAGCTGTTGGTGGTATTTTAGTAAATGGGAGGACATTTGGCCAGGACACCGGGGAAGTTCCCCTACTGCGTTGCAGCCAGTAGGGGAACAAGCCATTGTCAGGATGGTCATTCTGTGTGGGACATCGAAGGAGGAAGACATCCATGTGGTGGGGGACCTTGCCTCTGCCTCCACTACTTGTAACAAGGAGGCTTTTGCTTCTATCATTATGGAAATGGAATCGGATAAGGAATTTCATAATACACCTGTGGATTTAGAAGGATTAAGTCGACTCACTGAGGAGCAGTCTGGAATGGTGTTGCAAACTGCGGGAGAACAGGCTACCGACAAAATGGTGTATGGGCTCAGTACAAACCCAGCAGGAGAAAACCGACAAGTAAGCCTGCCTTTGCCTTTGGCGCATATCGCGACTGTTTCTGACAGTCTTTCAGCGGTGTTTGAAGGAGACAGAAACTCCACAGAGAATGGCGAGTTACCCCCCCCCAACATATCTCTGTTCCTTGTTTGCCACAGGACATGAATAATATGGTTAACGATGGAAACATAATTTAGAATGAATGCTCCCAGAGTCCGGACAATTTACCTTTGTGGCAGCTAGCCTCTGCTGTGCTTAAGGAGGAAGAAAGTAAAGAATCTCACTGTTTGGGGAGTTTTGCGGTGTACAGCAAGTCGGCTGACAAATGTCAGCAGGGAAGTTACTGTTGTTAGCAATGTGCTGAAACCGTCATTTTTTCCCAGCTGAGGCAAATGCCTCTGCATGCCCTGAAGGGTGCGGTCAGTTTCCTCTGCACATTCCAGCAGACCTAGGTGCATCCAAAGCTAAGGAAGTCACTGCACAAGCTGGCAGTAAAATCGTACATGGATATGAGTGCCTACAGCTTGTTACCCCAGGTTTGGGGTCAAAAGCAAAAGTAAATGTGTTGCCTATGACTTTGCAAACTGACAATTCGCATAAACCGTTTAAGTCTATATTTGTTCAATGTGGGACTGCTCCTCTGGATAAAGTGACAGGTTTTGTATTAAAAAACAATCCTGTTGTCAAGAAAACACAAATGCAGATGCCAGTAACCTATCAATCAACTACAGGATCACAAAAGGGGGCTACTGAATTTTTTTTCCCCTGCAACAAAGAAAGGCCACAGACAGCCATAAACCCTGTTGTTGCAGAGACTGTTCCACTGGCTCAGGAAGCCTGGTCCCCAGATAAAGCTCTTTTAGGGGCAGGTTGGAAGCAGGCTTCATCAGGCATCTGGAAGCCTGACCCATCCTGGGATTTGGATTTCCCTTTAACACAGCATTCACCTGAGTGGAAACCTGATTTGGCACAGGCGGTGCAGTCTGACAATTTGTGTGGAAAAAAAGGGTTTATTGAGCCGGCACAGGGTTCTCCCATCCTTGTGGTTCCTGAGGCACAGGCATTACCACTTACCTCTCCTAAACCAGCTACAGTCTGTCCTCTTCTGGATGATATTTCTTTAGCAAAAGACTCTACTTTGTCTAACCCCCCCCACAGAAGCCGCTGATGTCTGATTTTTTCACACTGTAAAGAGGGAAGCAGCACCATGTCGGAATGCAGTCCGTATACGCTACAAAAGGGGCTTGGAAAACAGACCAGACAGATATTATGTGGGGAAAACTCTGCTAAAAGAATCACTTCATTTCACTCCCCAGGAGGTCTTTGCTTTCATCAATATTTCAGGAGAGGATAACTATGATATTAGTTTACGGACTTCGCATGCATTGGATTTATTTTGGGACCGTTACGGGCAGGTGAAATTCTCTCCCACATAAACCCCCTTTTTGGTTATTCCTTTAACCAAGCCATTAGTAAAATATGTCACAGTTATGTTTAGGAATAAGGGGGTCCATGTGGAAGATATCACTTTCTGGTTATCCCAGAAATGCGAGGTGTTGAGTGCCCCTGAACCCATCTTGGATTCAGAGCAGTTCTGGACTGGGGGTTGGAAATATAAAATCAAATTGAGGCAATCTGACTCAGGGGTAGAGCATGTACCTAATTCATTTTTGTTAGGCAGAGACAGGGGGGTCTGCTTTTATAGCGGCCAGCTGAAAGCATGTTATAAGTATGGATCTCGGACACACCTTTCTAGTGTATGCAATCAGCCTCGTTGTGAATATTGTGGGGAGGTGGGTCACATTACTATGCAATGTGCCAATCACTCTAGGTGTGACTTATGTGAGGAATATGGGCATGTTTTCTGAGAATGTCCTTGGGCCGCTAAGAATAAGGCATCCTGCATTAGCCCTGAGTTATTAATACAGAAGGCTCAGGACACTGCTAATACCCCCCATGCCTCCCACCTCCCCCTTCATCCCCTCCTTCCCATTCTCTGTCTCCTCTTCTAGGAGGAAAAACTTCCTGTATAGGTCCCTCTGTCAGGAAATCTTCTATGGTATTTGAGAAAAATGACCAAACCTTTTGTTCTGGCTCAGGGAAGGATAAAGTACCCTGCATGGGTCCACTGGACCCCTTGGAGTTCCCTCCAGGATGTTATTCTGATAATACAACAGTTGCCCAGGGGAAAGAGCCCCAAAAAATGATCCCTGGGTCTCCTCTGCCTCGTCGCAGATCATCAAGACACTTGCACCCCCCAATCCACCTGTTGTTCCTACTTTAGAAACCAGCAATTCCTATGCAGCCTTGTTTACACCATGGGGGGACACAGAGATGGAGTTAGGGGATTCGGACTCCCAAAAATCTTCATTATCTACTCTGTCACAACCAGTAGATAATTATAAAGAAAAAAAAAAGAAAAAAAGGAAAAAATAGAGATGGGTTTGACATTTTTTTGTAATGCGGTTGCTCTGGGGTTCCCTTAATACCCATAGCTTGCTGAATACCATGAAACGGCAAGCTCTCTTTCATCAGATACATGGTTTACAGATTACAGTGTGTTTCTTACAAGAAATCTGGATGCATTTGATAGAACAGTTACACTCTTTTAAACAGGATTGGGTATGGGGTTCTTCTTTTTGGTCTTTCGGAATGGATAGAGCTGATGGGGTAGGAATACTGTTTTCTTCGTTTGCTTTTACATTACATAATTTAATTGATCTAATACCAGGTAGAGTCTTGATATTGGATGGAAAATGGCACAATACTTGTTATAGGTTTATTAACATATACAATCCACAAACCAAGGCCGACAGAGTTGCCTGTTTGAAAGCTATTCAGCCTTTCTTGGTAACAACAGTAAAAATATTATGGGGTGGAGATTTCAATTGTACAATCATTGACTCACCAAAATAGAAACAAAAAATTTATTGTGATTCAAATGCGCTGGTCAAAATTATGAAATTAGCTGGGCTTATTAATTGCATTTCTTTTTCTCCTTATGGGCCCCAATATTCCTTCATAAAAGGGAAACTGTTTTCCTTAATAGACTATATGTTAGTCTCCCCTTCAATTAAGGTATATTCCTTTGAAATGATTCCCAGCAAATTCTCAGACCATCTATTCTTATTATGCACTTTCCAGTCTTTGGCCTTTCCTGAATCTAGGCAGATGAGGTGGAAGCTTAACACCACAATTTTGGAGATACCTTCTATCCAGCTAGGGGTAAAACGTATTTTAAAAGCTAGATTATCAGTAGCCTTCCTTTATAGTAATCTAGGGGAGTGGTGGTTGGATACCAAAAAAGGATTTGTGGAATTGGTTTAAAAAACAAGGTGTAAGGACAAAAAATCATAATTTTTTGAAATACCTGTGGCTTAGGCAGCAGCTCCAGAGACTTACATCAGTAGCATATATTTCTAGATATGATTACTCTGAGCAGATTACTAAGTTAAACGAGAGTATGAAGTTGTATCAGTATGATAGGGCCAAAACCCTACAAGCAATTCTTACCAATAGCATTAAAAAATCACCTATAGGGGATCCCTTCGAGATGTGCAAAACTTTGAAGGATTCTTCCACTCTGGGATCATTAAAAAAAGGCAGGATGACTCTTTAGCACAGTCTGAGGTGCAGCTAAGGGCATTAATTATTGACCATTTCCAGTCTTTAGAACCTTCTTCCCCAATTCTAGATACAGCTATAAGCTCTTTTTTAAGTAAAATCCCCTCCCATCCTGAATTGACAGACACTGCCAATTTGTTAGAGTCTGTATCTCAGGAGGAAATTATAAATGTTATCCAGACCCTAAAACCAAATGTATCCCCAGGCATGGATGACCTCTCTAATTCTTTATACAAGGTTTTCTCTGCTGAATTGAGTCAATGTCTTTGTATCTTGTTTAAATATCTTATTCAGAATTCAGTCATTTTTCCCTCATTTACTGATGGTTTATTAATCTATTTATTCAAAACAGAGGATAGACAAGACATTAAGAATTAACGGCCTCTTACTCTTCTAAATTCCGATTACAAGATCTTTACTAGTATATTGAATAATAGGTTAAAACAGTATGCCAAATTAGTAATTTCTCCCTATCAATTCTGTGGAATTCCGGATAGACGGATACAAGCAGCATTAGTGGTTATACATGAAGTTATTGAGCATCTTCTCAATAGGTAGGTTAAGTTGTCTGGTAATCGCAGATTTTGATAAAGCATTTGATAGAGTATATTTACCCTTTCTCTTTTTAACATTGAACCATTATGGGATCCCAATGCAACTGGTTCAGTTAATTAAAACGTTGTTTAAACATAATTTGGTATTCCCTTTTTTGAAGGGTCACACTGTGGAAAGTTTTCATCTTTCCACAGAGGTACAGCAGGGTTGTCCTTTAATCCCTCTTCTTTACATATTTGCATTAGACCCTTTTTTACAGCACTTGACCACATTCCAGCACTGGACTAGAATTTCGGAAGATATGGCTCAAAATCATCACCTGGTTCTACAGGCTTTTACAGATGATTTGGTTTTATATTTTTCAGATTACTCATCCGTGCCCAAGGTTTTGAAGGTTTTCGATTCTTTTTCACAAATCTCCAATGCAAAATTAAATTTACAAAAAACAAAAGGGCTGTTCATTGGAGCAGATGGACCAGTTGCAGTAATACAAAAAGGTATCTGTATTTCCCGAACTCCCCTTAAAACTTTGGGTATTTTATTTGGTCCCCAAAATATGCCTGTGGATAACTGGGAAATGGTCCTCCAGGTAATGGAAAATAAGGTAATCAGGTGGAGGCAGTGGAAACTTTCAAAACTAAAGAGAATACAGGTGATTAAACAGTTTCTGCTACCTGGACTACAGCATGTAGCTATGGTGTTTCCTCTCCCGGTTCATTTAGAAACTAGGATTTATAGTTCATGTTTTCAAATGTTGTGGGGCAACTGTTTGAACTCCGTCAAGAGGTGTTATACTTATTTAGATACAAAATCAGGAGGCTTGGGGATGGTGGATCCCGTAGCCTTTGTACATACTTTATTTTTTATGAATTCTGTAAAAAGTGCTTTAGGTTCAAGAGATGGGATTGAGATAGAATGGATTTCTAGGTCATTAGGGAAACATATTTCAAATTGGCATATGTTGGCCCCGAAACTAAACCCTCATATTCCTACTCCACAGTATTTTCGGCCTGCGGCCCAAAATTTATATAGATGGGGAATTACGAAAGGGATGATCCTAAACAATAATGTAAAACAGTTTTATCAATTATTAATGGGAAATTTGTATCCTCAAGAGCCATGCTTTAAAAATTGTCCTTCTGCCCTCAATCCCAAGGTATTAGCACAGCTGAATTATACCAGATTGCCTCAATCGCAATGGGAAACACAGTGGTTGATTTTCTATGGTCGCCTAAATGTGAGGGGTAATACTAAGTAAAAGGCACTAGAAGAGCGCAATTGCCCCTATTTAGAATGTATTAATATTGAAGAATCAATGGAACATTTTTTCTTGCAATGCTCTTATGCAAAGGGACTGTGGGCTTATTTGGTAGTTTTATGGGGTTTTAAATGGTTAACCTGGATTACATATGATGTATTAATTATTGGACTTTATTCAGAAAATCTTAAATATTTCCATGAGGGAACATTATCATTATTTTTTTGTTGCCTATGATATTATCTATGGCAAGCTAGGTGCCAATGGGTGATATACCAAAGGAAAATGCCCTATCCTTGTGTTAGCATATTAATCTCTAATGAACTTTCAAGATTTTATTCTCAGGATGCACAGAGGTTGGCTCCGGCTAAAGTACGGCGGTGGTGGAAAGGGTTTCATCACTTTATAAAATTCAAATAATTGGGTGATTATGTTTAATTTTTCCATTCTGTTTTAGGTTTTATATGTTTTTTGTCTTTAAGCACTGGACTTTATTTGATCTGTTTTTGCTTTCTTTGATTTACTGTGTTGTTGTTTATGTTTAATTTTTCAATAAAAACTCCTACTCTTTTCGAGAAGTGCCATGGGATCTTTAACATCCACCTGAACTACCACCAGAACAGACAGATGGGACCTTGGTTTAATGTCTCATCTGAAAGACAGTACCTCAGGAGTGCAGCGCCCCACCCTCATGCTGCACTGCAGTGTCAGTATTGGGATAGTAATCCAAGTTCCTTGTGAGGGGATAGAACCCAGAGCCAATTGCAGGCTCCATGCACCAAAGGGAGCTTGCACTGTCATTGCAGCACAAAATAAGCTTCTGCATGGTGCAAAGAGCCTTCCACCAGTGTAATGCTGCAAGACCCCCTTTTCTGGCATTTTATAAAGTGTACAGTGCCAACAGAAACAAACACCCATTAGACCAGCTAGGGTTAGTCTAATGGTCCATCCGCCACCCATGGGTACTTCAGTTCTACCTATTAGTGTGGTTAATGCACATAAGCCAAACACTGATGTGATTATACATGTTGTAACAGTACAAATATATTATAACTAATCATCAGGAAGACAAATTTACAGTATTTTCAGGTGTTTCAGACATTTAATGTTAGGTACATTTAAGCAATGTCCAAAGCAGCATCTGTCAATGTTGACATGTTGTCATCATGACAATTAGTTACAATATAGTTGTGCTGTTATAAGAACATACATAAGAACATAAGAAAAGCATTGGCAGATGGGGACCATGTGATCCATCTAGTCTGCCGTAGAAACTACCCCCTCCATATGCAGCCTCCATCCTAACTTGTCCTTTATGTCTGTCCCATGCAAATTTGAACTTCCTGATTGTCTTTGATGCTACCACCTCCTGGAGTAGGTTGTTCCATGGGTCTATCACTCTCTCTGTGAAGAAGTACTTTCTGAGGTTGCTTTTGAATCTTCCTCCTACCAGTATCATATCATGCCCTCTCGTGCATGCTGCCATGTTCTGTTGAAATAGCTTGCCTGTCTGACCTGTGTTAAATCCCCTCATGTACTGAAATGTTTCAGTCATGTCCCCTCTGTTTCTTTGCTCAAAGGAGTATAGGTTCTGCTCCCCAAGTCTTGCTTCATATAACCTGTGATGCAGTCCATGCACCATCTTAGTAGCCCTTCTCTGCACCATTTCCAAATGGTCAATGTCCTTCTTGAGGTGAGGTCTCCAGAACTGAAAACAATATTCCAAATGTGGCCTCACCAAGGACCTGTAGAAGGTATGATAACCTCCCTCTTTCTACTAGAAATACATCTACTTATACATCCGAGGATGCCACCCACTTTCTGTGTTGCTTTCTCACATTGTTTTCCTACCTTTAATTTGTCAGTGAGGATTATGCTGAGATCTCGTTCTGTTTGTGTATCCTCAAGTTGATGTCCTCCCAGTGTGTACTTTTTTCCAGGGTTCCTCTTTCCCAAATGCATTACCTTACACTTTTTGGTGTTAAATTTTAACTGCCAGTCCCTGGACCAATCCTCTAGCCTTCTAACGTCAGCTTTCATGTTGTCTGCTCCTTTCCTTGTGTCCACTCTGTTGCAAAGTTTTGTATAATCTGCGAACAGGCAAACCTTCCCTGTTAGTCCATTTGCTATGTTTGCTATGAATATGTTAAATAGGATCCATCCCAGTATCAATCCCTGTGGGATGCCAATGGTCACCCTACCATCTCTTGACAATGATATGTTGACTAGCACTCTCTGGGTCCTATCATTCAGCCAGTTACTGATCCAGCTGACCATCTTCTGACCAGCTCCAGTATGTTCCAGCTTGTTGGTTAGCCTTCTGTGAGGAACGGAGTCAAAGGCCGTGCTGAAATCTAGGTATACAATGTCCACTGCCCCTCCCTGATCCAATGTTCTGGTGACCCAGTCGAAGAAGTTGATCAAATTGGTTTGACAAGAGTGTCCTACTCTGAAGCCATGTTGCTTTGGGTCTATTTTTCCAGTATCTGTTAGGTATGCCACTATCCTCTCTTTTAGTAGTGACTCCATCATTTTCCCCACAACTGAGGTCAAACTGACAGGGGGGTAATTTATAGCCTCTTCTTTGTTTCCACTCTTGTGTAAGTGCACAACGATTGCCTGTTTCCAGTCCGGAAGTATTTTCCTGCTGTCTAGTGACTTGTTGAAGAGCTCAGCCAGTGGTGTGGCCAGTTCCTCTCTCTGAGCTCCTTCAACATCCTAGGGTGTATGCCGTCCGGTCCCATGGCTTTTTCCACTTTCAGTTTATTAAGCTCTTTTAGCACCGTATCCCTTGTAAATGGGCTAGTATCTGCTCCATGAGTGTTTTCCTTTGTTCTGCTCAGTGTGGGGCCTTTGCCACTGACTTCTATGGTGAAGACAGAGCAAAAGAACTCATTTAGCACTTCTGCCTTGTCCTCATCACTCTCTGCCATCTTACCTTCTTTGGTTACTAGTCAAACTATTCCTCCCTTAGTTTTTCTTTTTTGTGTTATGTATCTATAGAAGGTTTTATCTCCCTCCTTAATACCCTGTGCTATTTTCTCTCCATCTGTACTTTTGCCCTTCTAACAGCTTTCCCTGCTTCCTTTAATTTGTTCTTGTGTTCTTCCATGTTAGCTTCATATTTTGTTTGCTTGAATTGTGTAAAAGCCTTTTTTCTCTCTTTGATTTTGGATGCTACTTTGTGAGAGAACCAGAGAAGTTTTTTCCTTCTTTTGGACTTGCTAATCTGCTTAGTGCATACAGTTGTTACTGTATGCAAAGCAGCCTTCAGAGTAATCCAGTAGTCCTCTACATCTCCTGTGATTCCTTCTTCTAGCATGGATGCGATCATAGTTCTCATTTTGGGGAAGTTAGCCTTTCTGAAATCTAGTACCTTGATTTTGGTGTGACTATTTTTCTCCGTATTGTTCACAGTAAACCAGACTGAACTGTTATCACTGGTCCCAAGATTGGCTCCCACCTCTGCTTCTGGGATCCCTGTGCTGTTTGTTAGCACTAGATCCAATATTGCTTTGTCTCTGGTGGGTGAGTTCACCAGTTGCTGCAAACCTGCTCACCTTAGTGCAAAAAGGAACTCTGCTCTGGGCTGAGAATGCTGTATATGAGGACCAATCCACATCCAGTAGATTGAAGTCCCCCACCAGAAACAACTCACCCCGTCTGCCATCATCAAGATGATTTCCATGAGCTCCTTGTCTATGTCAGCCTCCTGGGATGGGGTCTATATATGACTCCAACCAGGATAGGGGCTTTGTCCCTGGCTCTTAGTGTAACCCAAAGGTCCTCTGCTTTACTGTGTTTTCCCTGGATTTCTGTTGCCCATTTTTCATCTGTGACATACAATGCCACTGCCCTCCTTTCTCTCCCTCATGATCTTTCCGGAATAATGCATCAGGAGTGGTTCCCAGTCAACCATGTTTCCGTAACAGCAACCCAGTCTAATTGTGCATCTGCTATTATAGCTGTGAGATCATGGATTTTGCATTGATGCAAATTGCCTTCCACCCCCTTCTGTTTTGATCATTTGCATTTTTAATATGTTTTGGTTGTGTAATTTTGTTGACATGCTTGGTCCGAGTACGTTTGGTGTGATGTTTGGTTCAAGTATGATTGGTGTATCCTTGTGCTGAACTAGTTGGTGAAGGGAGAGTGGCATTTGGCAACCCTTTTTGTGCTAGAGGTGCCTGTACCACCCCCCCCATATCCATTAGTTTAACTCATCGATGTGAAGGTCAAATTCATGCCCTAGCACTTGGATCCTGTCCTTTGAGAAATGTAGGCCATCGAATTTAAAGAACTCCCATTCCCAGAAATCCTGCCATTTCCAATGAAATGGTGACATTTTTCCTGGCACCAGTCCTTTAGCCAGGTGTTTAGCTCAGAGATGTGCCCTTCCCTTATCATCTGCCTGCTGTCTTCTTTTTTCCAGACTGGCAGAATTTCAGAGAAAGTGGACGAAAGGGAAGCAAGCTTGTCGCCCAGCCTGGTGAGGTTTTGTTTCATTTCATCTACTGACTTACTGGCTAGGTCATTCGTACCTATGTGGAGAATGACATGTGTGTCTCGATCAATGCCTTGAATGATTTCCTCTATGCGACTGGTGTCCCTCCATACCGATGTTCTGGGGAGGAACCTTGCCATAGTTGAAGCATGGTCCTGCTGGAGGTGAGTCTTTACACCCCTAATCATTGAGTCACCGATTATTGGTACTGGTTTCTTTTTGTCCATTTTAGTAACATAGAAACATAGACTTTGACAGCAGATAAGGACTGCTTAGCCCGCCTAGTCTGCCCATTTCCCTACCTAGTGGATAAGCTGCAGATCCTAGTTAACCAACAGCCTATTTTTTACTACCCCCTCACAAGAATTGCCTTATGTCTGTCCCATGGATTCTTTTTTTTTATTTATTTTTTATTAGGATTTTTTTCCCTTTACTGTTACATGTATATCAGGAGACATTTTACAGACAGAAGATTTTCTATGATTACTTCAGGTTTGTTGTTATACAGGAGAGCAATGCATATATTTCTTTTACATTGATAACACATAGAGACCAAAGCCAAACTTTCCTTAACTGATATAGAATCGAGTCTGTCCAATCGCCAACCCCCTCCTCCCCTTCCCTCTCAAAGATCCACTCTCTAAAGGCAGAAATCGGGGTCAATTCTCACCTGATTGACTGACTATGTCCACCATAGGGTGACAAAACCATCCATTTGATTGTTTAGTTTTGCTGTAATGTTTTCCATCTGATATATATCATACACAATTTGTCTCCAACCTTGTACACTTGGTACAACTTTCATCATCCATGTCCTTGTCAATGATTTTTTTGCCACCAATAACAGAATGGAAAGCAGAGTCTTTGTCCAAGGGGGGGGGAGCGATCCTGGTAGACGGCCATAAACACCATCTCAGCTGTAAGCTCAACTTGTTCATCTAGGCCCTCGCTAATTTCATTTTGTATAGTTGGCCAGAAGGGCATTAAACATGGGCAGAGCCACATTATATGTGCTAAGTCAGCTAATTCTGCTCCACACTCCCTCCAACAAGCCCCATATTCTCTTGGAAGATATGTAGTCAGGGTCGCCGGTGACCTGAAAAATCTTGATCTGCACTTCCAGGAGTATTCCCTCCACACATGTGATTTAGTGATTTTGACCACTCTCAGAGATGAGGAGGACCAATTTTCGTTAGAGACTTCTAGGTCCAAATCCTTGTTCCAACTTACTAAAACTGAGTTTGTTGATTCTTTTGATTGATCTCACATCATTTTGTATAAGTTACCAATTAAATGGTTCCAATGTTGCCCCTGAGAGTGGTCAATAAATAGTTTTAGAAGAGGAGGAAGGGGAGGCTTCAATTTGACCTGAATAAATCTATTTTGTAGAAGGTGGTTTCTAATTTGGAAATATCTGAATTGGCCAAGAATTGGGAGGTTAAATTTTGATTTTAAGTCTTCAAATGATAGGATTCCATTTGGACCCAAAAACTGGAACACCTGCTCCAGTCCCAATCTGCGCCAGTGGGAGAAGGCTAAATCACTGTGGGACAGGGCGAAAAGCTCATCTTGTGAAATTAACTTACAGTATTCATAAATTAATTGGAGTGGCACCTTTTCACACATTTTAAACCATATTTTTAAGACCTGGGAGGTAATGGCTGTGAAGTCTTTTAAAGAAGGAGTTTTCCTGAGGATGAAAAGAATATTTTTTTTTATATCGTACATGTCGTTCAAATGAAATTCCAGCCTCTTCCACTGGGAATCAAACTGATCAGAGAGCCAAAGTAAAAGAGTTTTTAAGAAGGCGGCCTCGGCATATTTTGTAAGGTCAGGTAGATTAGTTCCTCCCTGAGCCAGTGATAGTTTTAATATGGATAGGCGAACTCGTGGTTTCTGTTTGTTCCATATGAACTTTGATATCATATTGTCCCAGGATTTGAAAAAATAATGAGATGGGAAGTATGGTATGTTTTAGAATAAGTATAGCAGGCGAGGTAAAACGTCCATCCTAATGGTTTCTATTCATTAAAATAAGGATAATGGGAGATGGATCCATTTGTCCAAATCTTTATTGATTTCTATAGAGATAGACTCATAGTTGATTAGTTCAATTAAAGGAAGGTTGTGAGGGATGTGTAGTCCTAGGTATTTTATTTTGTTTGAGTGCCATTTTATTGTAAAACTTCATTTTAGTGTGGTTGGGGGGATATAGTTGAATAAAAGGGCCTTTGTTTTTGCTACATTTAATTTAAAACTGGCTAATTCTTCAAATCGGGTCAGCATTTTCCATGTCTCTGTGATCGATTCTGTAGGGGATAAAAGGGAAAGGAATATGTCGTCTGTGAACAGACTGATCTTGTTTTCTGACTGCTGTATTGGTATGCCCTCTACATTTCTTGAATTTCTGATTGCACAAGCTAGTGGTTCAAGATATAGTACGAACAGTGTGGGAAGAGAGGACATCAACGCCTTGTGCTCTGGCCTATTAAGATCGGGGAGGATAGTCCCCCATTTATTCTAATATAGGCTTTTGGCGAGGAATATATTTGGGTCAACCAATGCAGCAGTGAGTCAGGGAAGCCAAAGGTTTTTAGTGTGTCCCATAGAAAGGGCCAATATACCTTATCGAATGCCTTTTCAGTGTCAAGGCTTAGAAATGCAGACGGAATCTTCTGTGTTTGAATATACTCCATAAGTATTAATGTTTTTCTAATATTATCTGTTGTTGACCTGTTTTTTATGAAGCCAGTTTGGTCCGGATGTATTATCGTTGGCAGAATTTTTTCTAGTCTTTTGGCCCAAATGGCCATAAAAATCTTGTAGTCTGAGTTTAATATTGAAATCGGTCGGTAGGCAGAGGGTTCTAGTTAATTTCCATTAGGTTTGGGGATAGCTGCAATTGTAGCATAATCCCATGATGGAGGAGGTGCTTGACCAGTGGCTGTTTCTCTGAACAACTTGAGGAGTCTTGTGTTAATTCTTTATTAAAGATTTTATACCATTCGTTGAGGTATTCATCGGGTCCGAGGCATCGACCCGAGGATTGTTTGGTAACCGCCATCTCTATTTCTTCAGTTGTTATAGGGTCTTGTTGTTTCTGCACCTGTTCTAATGTAAGTTTTGGTAACAGTGTTAGAGATAGAAATGTTTGTCTATCCTCTTGAGAAGAGGTGTTATGTGTTGTGTAGAGACATTGGTAATAGTCAGCAAAGGTTTGTCTTATATCTTCTTCTTTATGGGTTACCCTACCGGTTTGGGGATGTTTAATTTTTAGTATTGTTGCTGCATTTTTCCGTGCTCTCAATTTTTCTGCCAGTCTGCAGGTGCCCCTAGAGCCTCCCTCGTCATCTGTTTGTTTTAAGTATATGAGGGACATTTGAATTTTTTCATCCATAATTTTTTGGAGTGCTGATTTAGTTTATCTGATTTTGGCTTGTATTACCTTGTTCCCTTCTCTATAAAGTAGTTGACAAGTTTGTAGGGTCTTGGTGAGTTCCTGATATTTCTTTTCTCTTTCTTTTTTTTTTTCCATGAGGTGTACGCAATGATCTCACCTCTTATGGTGGCCTTCATGGCGTCCCATAATATAGCTTCAGAGACAGTTGATGGTGCATTTTCTTCAAAGAACTGTGGGATTCTTTTTTTGATTTGATCAGTAAATTCTCTATCCTTTAGAAGATAGGGGTTAAGTCTCCAAAGAGTTTGTTTAGTTTTTTTTCCCCATGTCCACTTTTAGCAGCAGAGGATGGTTGTCAGATATTATTTTTGAGCAAATTGTTATGTCTCGCATTGTGGAGAAGTGTTCACAAGAGGTGAAAAAATAATCTAGTCTACAGTATGAATTGAATCTTCCCGAGTAGTACCTATACCCGGGGTCTGAGGGAAAAAATTTCCTCCAAATGTCGACTAGGCCGAGGTTCTCAAGTTGTATTTTGAAGAACTTTGCTGGAGTGGATTGGCGGTAGACTTTGGGATTAGATGAGTCTAAATTTGGGGTTAGTGTCATATTAAAGTCTCCTACCATTATTAATTGCCCCTTGTGAAGGTCTATTATTTTGTTTAGGGTTTGCCGTATTGGGGGTGATTTGGTCTGCGGTGGTAGATCTATGTTTGCTAGGGTAACTTCTTGATTATATAGGTGGCCTTGTATTAAGATATAACGTCCTAATCTATCAGATTGTATATTGTTTATTTTAAATTGTGTGGCTGATGGTATCAATATGGCTACTCCTCTTTTACGTCCACTCGGGTGGGATGAAGAGTAAATGGCATAACGGCCCCCCCCATTTAAGTTTCTGATGCTCAGCATCTGACAGATGAGAATCTTGTATAAATATAACATCTGCCTTCTGTTTATTTAAGTGTTGCATTACTCTCGATCTTTTGATGGGGTTGCTAAGGCCGTTCACATTTATTGAATATATTTTCACCGGTTGGGAAGCCATTTAGATTTGCTGTTCCTTACTTTGTTTTCAGCTATTTTGAGTATGCTATTGATTTCTTGCATTTTTTTCATAAATTCTGGACCCCCAAATGTTTTTCTTTGTTTTTCTTTCAGGTCAACCCAGACCAGGTTCACCCAGATTGCTCCCCCCTCCCCGGCCACACGAAGAGGTCCGTCAAACATGATCAGGTTTCCCTGTGGACATCCATTAAGTCTCACCAACATAGTGTTCTGAAGTTTCTGCAATAAAGCAATACTTTGAAATTTTGTATCCTGTCTCCTGTGTCTCATTCCAGTTTTAGAGTATATACTAAGGATAACTTTAACGTAAACTACAGCTATGTAGCTGAGTATGAGAAAAAAAAAATGACCAATTAACTTTAACATTAAAACTACTAAAACATCTTAACTTACTGTAACTTTTCTGTACTTCCATTGTTGGGGTGGGAATAAGTTCCACCCTTCCGTTATCTCAAGCTGGTTCCAAGAGGGAATCAGCATTGATGGAGGAAATCTTTAGTTAGAGAATTCTCCAGGGATGCCTATCCATTACCTTAAGGTTCACTGGAATGGGCAGCAACGGCTCCCAAAATTCCCTATGTAAGCAGGTTCCCTCTCCTCTCCACTCCACTATTGGAGAGGAGTGAGGGATCCCTGAAACCGATCCCTCTTACCCCCAGGCCCTCCCCCAAGCTTTAAGGCCCGACCCTCCATACCCCTCTCTTCCCCCGACAACCCATTCCTCCATTCTTTTGAGGAGTGCCTTCTTGAAAAACCCAGCTGATGGGGGTTGAGAGCCTTCCCCCCAAAAAGGGGGGGAGTTTACCCTCACACTCTTCCTTCTCCTCCTTCTCACTTCATCTCTCCCTTCCCCCTCACCCTCCCCTTCACCCTCCCTCTCCCCTAATTGGGGGAGGTAGAAAGGGCATCTGTTCATTACTCCCGCCTACCCCAACTGCCTTAATCATCAGGTCGGGGCTGGGGTGAGTGATTATGCTAGCAGTGACACAGTCAGAACTTTAAAATGAGGTCCATTCATTAATCTATGGGAGGGGCCCCCTATGTTAAACCTTGTCCTGGTAGAAAGACCATGGTTGGTTGATCCTGGGAGGAGTGGGAAAGTTATTTATCCATAAAGGAAGAAGGAGGAAGAAGAAGAAAACATTTTTCCTTTTCTCTCTCTCTCCCCGTTCCCTCCCCTCCTCCCCTCTCCCTTCCCCCTTCCTACCCTCCCTTCCCTCTCCCAAAAAAAAAAATTAT
Source organism: Neoceratodus forsteri (assembly GCA_016271365.2). Classification (NCBI taxonomy): domain Eukaryota; kingdom Metazoa; phylum Chordata; order Ceratodontiformes; family Ceratodontidae; genus Neoceratodus; species Neoceratodus forsteri. The sequence goes on from CM028137.1 coordinate 522,049,906, forward strand.
AAAAGGGGGATAGATTCCCCCATCTCCTGCTATCTGAACATACAAAAAGCTTCACAAGTACACTAAAATCCGTGTACACAAGAGTAAAGAACTAGGCAATTAAAGTTTATGTAAGTACTGTCCAGTCTGCAATGTTTTTTCTTGTCTCAGGACCCTTGGTTCTTCTGTTTTTCACCTGGGGGGGCAGTTCTAGATGAAAGGACATGGCTTATCCAGAGGAGGGAAAGCCTCAGGGAGTCTCCTCATGGCCCAGGCCTAGAGGACTCCCAAGGCCCAGGGAGGGAGGGAGGGAAAGGGTGAGGCACCACCTCAGGGGGACCACCATGGCAGCCCTACTAATATGGGACCTGTTACCCCCCTCAGCTAGGCCTGGAGCCCGCCATCAAGGGGGAACTACATTTCCCCATCACAGCAAGGTAAATGGAAATCATTTTATTAGTCATCCCTTCGTTAAGATGCTGGACTGGTGGGACAGGACCCGAGAGCAGGCATACCTCAAGAGCCCCTCAACCAGCCCCCCACATACCCCCTCCTCCCCAAGATAAAGCCTAAAGGGACTCACCCACCACCAGGACTTGTTACAGCTCTGCTGTTACTGTAGGGTTTCCTGAGAGACCGGATCTTCAGAAACATCTCGTCCAGATTCATGTTTGGTTGGTGTGGTTCATGTAGCGAGGATTGTCCTTGAAGCAAGGTTCTGGAAGAGCCGGGTCGGTTCAGCGGGCGTTCCTTGAGTATCCCTTTTTAAACAGATCTTCCTTGGCTTCCAAAGCAGAAGAATATGAGGTGGGTCCTTCTGGCAAGAACACTATAAGTCTGGCTGGGTAGAGGGTGTGAAATCTGATCTGTTGTGATCTTAAGATGGGGAACAGTGGAGCGTAGACCCTTCTCTGACTTTGGGTGAAGGGAGCGTAGTCGTTATCAATGACGATACGGTGAATTCCATACATTATTTTCCCTTTCTGCCATGGTTTTTTGAGGAGTAGTTCCTTAGTCTGGAAACTTTGCATCCTTACAACAAGTGATCTGGGTCTGGCATCTTTAGCCGATGGTTTGAGTCCCAGAGCCCTGTGGGCATGTTCAGAATCAAGGGAATAATCTGGACCCAAGTCGAGAATGGATCTGAAAAATTGGTCTGCGAAGGCCAAGGGGTTGGAGCCTTCTTCGCCCTCTGGCAGGCCGAAAATTCAAAGTTTTTTCCTACACCCTCTGTTCTCTGCATTCTCCTGCCTAAGGGAGCAGTGCAACTAGGATTCCACTAAAGATATAACTGCTGACTCCAGGGCATTTATTGTGGTAGCGTTTTGAGATATTTGCTGATCTGCCTCATCCGCCCGGGTCTGCAGGGATCTCAAATCAGCCTTGACTTGATTGAGAGAATCCCTCATTTCTTCTCTAAATTTGGAAATGGCCCTCAAAATATTCTGTTCTGACGTAGGGGATGGAAGGGCTGGCTGAGCTGGAGGAGGTTATTTTCCCTCCTTTGGTGGCCATTAAGGTGGGGGGGAGGAGGAAATGGGTCAACCAGGGAGGCTGCAGGTAAACTTAAGTTGACTCTTGGATCCCCTGTAGGCAGAGTAGCGTTTCCCTCCTCTGTAGATAAGCCTGAAAGTGGGGAGAATCTGTTTTGCAGAGCAAGTTCCATAGATTGCAGCCTCAAAGCTGCCAGGGGTAGTTATTGTTATTATTGTTATTTTTTTATTCATTTTTTTAATAGTTAAATGTATAATTCCCCTTTTTATTTTCCTTGTCACCCTTTTTATTCTTCCTCCTTCGCTCCCCCTCCTTCTCCTTCACCCCTCTTTTATCCCTTCTCTCGCTCTCCCCTCCTTTTTTTCCTTCTTGGGTTGGTTGCCGTTTATTGTATGTTGTTCCTTTATTTTTTTTCTTTCCTTTATTTTATATTTGTGCAGGGACTTTCAACTGGTAAGGATTGCCAGAGGATGCCTGGAGGGGTAACATTTACACTCCTGAACTGACCCTAAACTGCTCCGGGCCTGATTGTGCTCTTTTTTAACTCTGTAGGTGGTTTACCTTTGTTTTAATGCACCACCCTTGTGAGGAGGCCGCTCAAGAAGCCCTGAACTGATGCCGGATTTCTGCCATGGAAGAACTATTTGTGACCACAAGGTCTGATCTGGCTGGGGGGCTCCCAGTTATTTGAGTGCTACCGGCACTGATAGAGGAGTTGGGTGACCGAGGAAGCTGGAATACGCGACAGCTAGGAGTGGAGGCAGATGAAGGAGGAGAGGAGGCAGCTGGATATTGCTGTTGAAGGCCTCTGAGAAGAAGTGGCAGGTGATCATGGCTGTTAGTGCCTAAGGTAGTTGCCCTTACTCCACGTGGCCAGGGAGAGTTATGGGGGGAGCTCCATTTGTTGATAACGAGCCGCCTGGGTCCATAGACTGTGCGATGCAGTTTCGGGCTTTGCTGGGGTCCCCTCCTCAGTTTGGATGCGTGGTTCTGTTCCTGCATGATAGAACTTTTTGGAGGCAGGAGACCATTTAAATGTATTTATTTAGGGAGCCACCGCGTTGTCCCTCTAACCGCATCATTACCGGAACCGGAAGTGTCCCATGGATTCTTGAATTCTCCCACAGTTCTAGACCCCACAACCTCCTCAGGAAGGTGGTTCCATGCGTCCACCACCCTCTCTGTGAAAAAATACTTCTTCACATTGCCTCTGAGCCATCCCCCCATCTTCAAATTGTGTCCCCTTATTCTTGCACATCTCTTTTTCTAAAAGATACTACCCTCTTGGACTTTGTTGATTCCACTGAGGTACTTACAAGTTTCAATCATGTCCCCCCTCTCCCTCCTTTCCTCAAGGGTATACATATTAAGCTCCTTTAGTCTCTCCTCATATGGCTTCTCTTGCAGACCCCGCACCATTTTAGTTGCCCTCCTCTGGACTGCCTCCATCTTGTCTCTGTCCTTGCAGAGATGGGGTTTCCAAAACTGGTTGCAGTAGTCCAGATGGGGTTTCACCAACTGTCTGTACAGAGGGATAAAAACGTCCTGTTTTCTGCTGGTTATGCCTCTCCCTATACATCCCAGTATCCCCACAGCCCTCTCTACTGCTTTTTCACATTGCTTGCTAACCTTAAGGTCATCTGATATGATTACCCCCAGGTCCCTTTCCATTTTTGTTGTGGTTACTACCTCCCCCCATTGTGTACTCTTGCCCTGGGTTTTTGTTTCCCAGGTGCATTATTTTGCACTTCTTTGCATTGAATCCAAGCTGCCATACTGTACTTCTGACCATTCCTCCAACCTTGCCAAGTCTCTTCTCATCCTTTCCACCCCTTGTGTATCAACCCTGTTGCAGATCTTTGTGTCATCTGCAAAGAGGCATACTTTTCCTTCCAGTCCCTCTGCAATGTCACTTATAAAAACATTAAAAAGGACTGGACCCAGTACTGAACCCTGTGGTACCCCACTAGTAACCCCCCTTTCTTCAGAGTGGACACCGTTTACTATTACCTTCAGTGTCCTGTTGTCCAGCCAATGGTTTACCCAGGTTACCACCCTGGGACCCACTTCTTGGCTGGCTAATTTGTTTATTAATCTTTTGTGTGAGACTGTGTCAAATACCTTGCTAAAGTCTAGATAGACCATGTTCACAGCCCTTCCCTATCTACTACTTTAGTTACCCAGTCAAAGAAATTGATTAGATTCATCTGACATGACCGTCCCACTGTGAATCCATGCTGCCTTGGGTCCTGTGCCCCACTGGCCTCTATGTACTCAACAATTCTCACCTTCAGAAGTGATTTCATCATTTTCCCTACCACAGAGGTCAAACTGACAGGTCTGTAGTTTCCTGCCTCTGTCTCGCTCCCACTTTTGTTAAGCGGAATCACATCTGCCCTCCTCCAGTCCTCAGGTACCACACCATCCTCCCATGATTTGTTAAAAAGGGTAGTCAATGGTGTCACTAGTTTCCCCCTTAATTCTTTTAGAATTTTGGGGGTGAATCCCATCAGGCCCCATTGCTTTGTCCACCTTCAGTTTAGGGAGTTCTTTCAGAGCCCTTTCTTCTGTGAAAGGATTGGGATCACCCCCCCTATCCAGACTGCTTCTGTTAATTGGATTAGGTACCTCCCCCTTCCTCTATTGTGAATACTGAGCAGAAGTATTCATTCAGTATCCCTGCTTTTTCACTGTCCCTCTCTGCCCACCCATTGTCCATTCTATTTAGCCTCACTATTCCTCCCTTTGTCTATCTACACTCCCTAATGTACCTATAAAAGGTGTTATCCCCCTTCTTAACTGAGTTGGCTATCTTTTACCTATTTTGGGCCTTTGTTATTCTGACTGCCTCCCCTGCTTCCTTCTGCCTTAACTGGTACAGTTCTCTGTCCAACTCCTTCTGTGTTTCCTTATACTTCCTAAACGCTATCTTTTTCTCCCTAACCTTCCCTACTACCTCTTTTGAGAACCATAGCGGCTTTTTCTTTCATTTGGATTTGTTTATTTGCTTCACACAAAGGCTTGTTGCCTCTGCGATGGCAGTTTTGATGTTTCCCCATTGTTGCTCCACCCCTCCTTCCTGCCTGTTTGCTAGTGCTTTTCTAAGGCACTCTCCCATTTTGACAAAGTCATCCCTCCTGAAGTCCAGTTCATTCACTTTTGTATGGCTTGACTCTGCAGCTGAGTTTATCGTGAACCACACTGTTTGGTGCTCACTTGTTCCCAGATGGTTACCCACTTCTAGATCTGATATCCTTTCACTGACCCCATTTGTGAGTACAAGGTCTAAGATTGTTCCCTCCTGAGTGAGTTCCAGCACTAGCTGTCTGAGGCATGCCCCCTGTAGGGCAACGAGAATGGCCCTGCTCTTGGATGTGGCTGCAGCAAAGATGCTCCAGTTAACACTTGGAATATTCAGGTCCCCCATCAACAATATCTCCCCTTTCTCTGCCATCCTAAGGATGCTTTCTATCAAATCCTTGTTCATGCCCTCCCCCTGAGATGGAGGTCTATATACAACCCCTGTGCAGATTATGGTGCCATTTCCAATCTCTAAGGTGGCCCACAGTGCCTCCTCTCCTCCCTGTTTACTCTTTTGTTCCATTGCTTTTATTCCTTTCCTTACATAGAGAGCTACTCCTTCCCTTCTTCTACCCTCCCTGTCTCTCCTGTATGTTGTGTACCCTGTTATGTTAACATCCCAGTCATGGTTCTGTGTGTACCATGTTTTTGTGACTGCCACAATATCCAGGTATCCCTCTTCCATCAAGGCCACCAGTTCAGGGAGCTTGTTGCCCAGACTATGGGCATTGGTACTCATTACCCTCCATTTCTTGATGGCCTTACCTCTTTTTGCCCCATCCCTGTCCTTACTGCCTTTGTCATTTTCTCCATTTACCCTGCCCTTTTCCCTATTGACGTCTCTATCTTGGAGTTTACCTCACTAACTACCCTGCTATTTGGGGTGGGCTAGGATTTCCCTGCTCCTTTCCAGTGCCTCCCCCCTTGGCTAGTTTAAATGCTTGCCAATGAAGCATTTAAACCTATCACCTAGGATCCTGGTTCCCCTCCTGAACAGATGCAGCCCATCATACCAGTATAGATCTGCATCATTACAGGTGGACCCCCAGTCCCCAGTGAGTCCAAACCCCTGACATGAGCTGGTTTAGTGGGTTTAGCAGTGTGCTGTACCTCTGTGATCCACTCTGGGTTCACAGAATTGTTGATGCTCATTACACTATTTGTCATGGTAGATAGTGCAGTGTACCTATTCAATGAATAGGTTTGGTACCTTCCTGTATTGAGGATTCTGTGCCAATTGTACGAGACATGACCTGTTGCCAGCCCCCTGGGCTGTTTGTCCTTTGGAGTTTGGTACTGGTGTAGTGTGCCTTGAAACTAAAGGTTTTATGCTGTTGCCCAGTGAGGGGCAATTTAGTATATCATGGAGGTAGTTTATCTCAGTCCATGCTGCATGAAGCTGTGACTGGAGGTCTCTGATTGTGGAGCATGTTGGACAGTGCCTCACTCTGTAAATGAAGTCCTTGGTGAAAAGTAAAAAGTGTGCCACAGTTATTGCAGTTCAAGAGGTTCATAGTGGCCTTTATTTCTCTGTTTAAGTTCCTGGCAAGAGAAGTAGATTGCCCAGAGGCAATTTTCAGATGAAAGAAAAGGGATGCCTGCTATTTCGTTGGTGTGTGTATCTGCTCAGTGGGGAAGGGGGAGTAGGAGGTGGCTGTGGTCCTCAGCTGTTATGGATGAAAAGAATATATGGACAACTAGAGGTAGAGGCTGTGAGTGGACCAAAATTGTATATATATTGTGATGGAGAGACCCCCCCTTTTTTTTGTGTGTGTATGATACCATGTAAGGTACCACTTTTACTGAAGGATAGTCTGGAATGTACAAACCTCTCTTGTCCAGTTGTTGTTGTCAGTGTCTTGTATGAATGTCTTGTTTGTTGGACTGGCCACCCATTTTGTAAAAAAAACAAACAAAGTAAAATATAACCCAGTCTTGTCAGTTGTTTTGTTATCCCCCCCCCTCCCAATACACTCCGGACAACTTTAATAAAAGTTATAGTTACCTTAGTGGAATTAATTGAATTCTGCCCCAAGGATGTTATAGAAGCTGGTATTATGCCTCACTTCGTGAACAATAGGTTTGTTCAAGTGTTAAATGACTGCGATATTACGGTCTAGCCCTAGGTTTTATTTTTCTTCTGTTGTTTGCTGTTGCATTTCTGACTGGGTTACATGTCTACAATGCTGTATAAATATCAGCTTCGGTATCAATCTCCCCTTCTATTAGCCTCACATTATGAGGCTGCAAAATAGTCAAAATAAAGGAAAGAGATTTAGCGATAGTGCGGAGCTGTGGTAAAGTTTACCACTCGAACACTAGTACTATCGCAAAGAAATATTTAGTCGCAAAGTAGCGAAATGCTTTGATAAGCTGGTTGTGACCTTTTTCCTTTTTTTTTCTTTTTCTTCACCAAAAAGGAAGTGTTTAAAATTAGGTGTACTTGGCAGGGTATTCCTGTTAATCCCGGTTGGTTGAGGGAGGTTATGAAACAAACTCCCGGTTTTGTGATTGAAGGATACTGCATAAAAAAATAATTAATCTTCCCCAAGGTGCATCTTTGCGTGTTTGCCTAAAAGTTAAAAATAAATTATAATAAAAGGGCATGTTAGTTCCCCCCCGGATTGAAATGCTGACAGGCTGAAATGTCAGCCATCAGGAAATAAGCTTGCTTGAGTTTATGTAATAAAGCTGAGAAACACGGGATTATTATCTTTGTCTCCTGAATGTTGTTAAGCCTTGGATAAAACATTTTTGTTGTTGAGCTCGGATGCGACAGTGTGAATGTGAGCGTTTGTAATGGATTTTCTAGCTCAGACGTGTGCACTGTCACAAGGGTATTTAGCCCTTTAATTTGCTTTAGCAGGATAGTTTATATAAGGTAGATAAAGTTCTACATACCCTCCTTTACTTTATGGGAAGTTAAACAATCAAACAGGTTTTTGGGAGCTCTCCTAAAACGGAGACAGTTTTCAGTTTTCTGTTCAGAGCTTTGCAGTCTCGGGGGCTCCACCTCCTCCTAGTGCAGCATTCTTTATGTGCCGGATGGCCAAATCCTCCCCTTTTTATGCTGACAGCTGGAAGGGCGGTCCTCCCCTAAAACTATTATAATCTTATAAAAGATCTATAAAGACTTTATGAATAACCTGTAAGATATAGGTATACATTAAACTTTAAACATATTATTTTGTGTGAATAAATAAAATTAATGCTTCCTTTAAATCTCATAGTTCAAAAGGGTATTATTGAAGGCGGAGTTATTGTATCACATGATTGAAAATACTATATAAAGTGACAAACTAGTGAAGTTAATCAGTACGGATAAGGGTGTGGACCTAACAACCCCTGAACTGAGTTAGTTATTCCTAGCTCTTGATTTGAACCTATGATGATCTGAACCTATGAATCTGTTATTCTTGTTTTGTCGCTTACAAGTCCGCTGTTTAAAATAAATGTGCAATTTTTTTTATGCTGCTAATCTTGTCTGAGTGCCTTCTCTATCCCACACCAGTTCACATTTGGTGTCAGAAGTGGGACAGTGGAATCTGAAGTGACCTATTGGCGGACCTGAGTCCAGATCCAGTTCGTATGCATCCGGACAAGGCAGGAGAACAGACTGCACTAGCCACAAGGTCTATCGTACAAGCTGCAAAATTGCCTTTACTGCCTGGATTGAAGCCAGTAGTATGTAGGAAGGTGGCTAAGGTGACAACTGAAGGAGATATTGTGGTAATGGAAGACGTGAAACCCATTGAAAAGGGCACTCAAGCAGCTGAACTTGAGCAGGAAGACCCTCCAGAGAATCCCCATGAACTGCTCCGATGGCTGTGCCTGTGACAGGTAGAGCTGGAAAGAGAAAGGGAGCGGGATCGTATATAGAGAGAGAGAGATCATGCAGAGAATGCGGCTAGGTGGACTGACACTTTACGTGCTATCCAGGTTTTGGGCTCAGCAAGACCACCTTCAGCTCCTGTGGTAGGATAAAAAGATATAAGATTAGTTAAAATGGCTGATTCTGATGATATAGAAGCGTATCTTTTGACATTTGAGAGGAAAGCCATTGCCTGTGCATGGCCTAGAGATCAATGGGTTGTCTGCCTGGCGCCTTATTTGACTGGGAAAGCACAACTAGCTTATAGCCATACAGACCTTGCACATATAAATGATTATGACTATATTAAGCAAGCCATTCTTAAAAGATACGATATAAGTCCTGAAACCTATAGACAACGTTTCAGAGCATATAAATTTCAATCTGCTGACACCCCTCAAGACCTATACACCCATTTAGAAGACTTGTGTCATAAGTGGTTACAACCTAACACAAGAATGGTTGTACAAATCACAGAAAGTATTATCTTGGAACAATTTATTTGTGTTTTGCCCCAAGATGTACAGTTATGAGTCAAGGAACACCGCCATTAAAAATTCCGAGGCAGCTATAAGACTTGCTGAGGACTATCTGACTGCTAGACCTCAACGCCCTAGGACTTTTATGAACCCTAGAAGTCCTTCAGTTGCAGTAAGACCCCCTATTGCACCAGAGACGCAATCTAGTGGTATTCCTGGGGGTAAAGAATATAGTAAGATAAGTAAAGGATTCAGCCACGATATTATATGTCATGAATGTAAAGCCAAAGGATATATTGCTAGGTTCTGTCCAAAGTAAAAGGTAGAGTTAATTCATCTAGCCCTGGCTAACTGGAGCCATTATGTCACCACCGTGGAGATCGGAGGTATGGTAGTCTCTGGTCTTGTGGATTCTGGCAGCAAGCAGACACTGATACATGCTTCTTTGGTGGGAAAACCAGAACTGGGAGAACCAACTACAGGGGTCAAATGTATACATGGAGACATCCACTGGTACCCATTAAGAGAAATGGAGATTCAAATAAATGGGACATTACTCAAAATGAAAATAGGCATAGTACCTTCTTTGCCGGTCCCAGTAATAATTGGGCATGACTCTCCGTATTTTGTCTCTTTATTAAATACAAATGTTGGAGCGGTTACCACTCGGGCACAAGGGAAGCAAGAAAAAGAGTTGGGACACCTATTTCCTTTTGAGGAGGAGGTATTTGGGGCTGTTGGCAAAGACAGGAAAAGTAAATAATGAAAAAGAAAAGACAAACATTTATGGACTAAAAAAGATACTGGACTGGATATGTTGTCAGGAAAATGTATATTACCTAACAAAGAGTTTGTAAATATACAAAAAAATGATGTTACCTTGACACCTTTCTTTTCACAGGTAATGCCAACAATTCCCACTGAACCTCATCAACCCTATTATATAATTGAGAATGATTTATTGTATAGGGTATGTACGAATTCACATACAGGGGAGATGGCTGAGCAATTGATGGTCCCTATACAGTTCCGAAAAAAGTTATTGTCTATTGCCCATGATATACCTATGGCAGGCCATTTAGGTAAAGACCGTACGTTGCAACGCTTACTGTACAGGTTTTATTGGCCTGGTATACATGAGCAGGTGGCCGAATACTGTAAAAGCTGCCCTGAATGTCAACAAGTAGCAGCAGTAGGCCGAAAAGACAAACTGCCGCCATACCAATGGCATTGGTAAGTAATATGTTTGAAAGGATCGCAATGGATATTATAGGGCCACTACCTAAAAGTACAAAGGGAAACCGCTTCATATCAGAGGTAGTAGACTACACCACAAAATATCCTGAGGCAATTCCCCTTCGTACAGTTACTGCTCCCAGAATAGCAGAAGAGTTGGTAAAGATTTTCAGTTGTATGGGAATTCCCAAAACTATTTTGACTGATAGGGGTACCAATTTTGCTCACAATTACTAGCACGTTATACCAGACATTGGGTATTGAAGCTATTTTCACTACTCCTATCACCCTCAGACTGATGGGTTAGTTGAACGGTTCAACCAAACATTGAAAAAATGTTAATAAAATATGTATCAGAGGAAGGTAATAAATGGGACACATATCTACCCTATTTGATGTTTGCTTATAGGGAAGTACCGCAGGCATCTACTGGGTTCTCTCTGTTTGAACTATTATACAGACATAACCCAAGAGGCCCTTTACATATTATAAAGGAAGAATGGGAAGACAAGAAAGGTAAACACCCGTCAGAACCTTTGGAGTATTGGCAACAATTACATCAAAGGTTAATGGTTTATGTAAAAAAAGCTCACCAGACTAACCTACAACAGCAAGCAAAATAAAAAGGGTACTATGATAAAGGAACAAAATCTAAAGAATTTGCTGCAGGTGATAAAGTCTTACTTCTATTGCCATCCTCTGATAATAAGTTACTTATGAGGTGGCAGGGCCCTTACAAAATTGTAAAACGTATGGGTCCAGTAACTTATTCAGTTGAATTACCAGAAAAGGAAGTTAAAAACAGGATATACCATGTGAATCTATTAAAACCATGGATAGAACAAACACCCCCTACCTGTAGTTATATTTTTCCAGAAACCATTGAGTCCAAATTAGATGTAGCTTATCAAAGGTTAGAAAATATGAGTAATCTTTCAGAAGTACGAATCAACTCCCATTTATCAGCTGAACAGATTGCCAGTTTGCAAACTATGTTAGAATCCTTCCGAATCTTATTTACTGGCATACCGGGAAAGGTTAATGGTGCTGTTCATCATATCATGGTTTCTGATGCCGTACCTATACGACAGAAAGCTTATAGGATACCAGAAAAAGTACGGGATGAGGTTGTACAAGAGATTAGGAAAATTCATGAATTGGGAATTATTGAGCCTTCCCATAGTGAATGGAACTTTCCCATGGTTATAGTAGAGAAAAAGGAAGGAGGAATCAGACTTTGTCTTGATTTCAGAAGTTTAAACGCAGTGTCTAAATTTGATTGTTACCCAATGCCATGAATAGATGACATCATAGACCGTTTAGGAGCAGCTCAATACACCAGCACCTTAGACCTGACTAAGGGGTATTGGCAAATTCCTCTAGATCCAAAAGACAAAGAAAAAACCGCATTCAGTACACCTATCGGCCTATATCATTTTACAGTAATGCCTTTTGGGCTACATGGTGCCCCCGCTATGTTCCAACGAGTGATGGACAACATCTTGCAACCACATACATTGTATAGCGCAGCTTACCTAGACGATGTAGTGATATTCAGTCCCTCATGGGAAGAACACATACAGCATCTAAAGGCTATATTATCAGCCTGATCTGAAGCCGGGTTAACAATAAATCCTTTCAAATGTTCTTTGGCAATGCAGGAAACAAAATACCTAGGGTTCCAAATTGGTAATGGGAAAGTAAAACTAGAAATTACTAAAGTCGAGGCGGTAGCCAATAGCCCCCGTCCAATAACAAAAAAAGATGTTAGGTTGTTTTTAGGCGTCATTGGGTATTATAGGTGATTTATACCTGACTGTTCTTCAATAGCTGGACCCTTAACAGATCTAATAAAAAATCTAAACCAGACAAAGTGAAATGGACACCTGAGTGTGGGAGGCATTCTGTAATCTAAAGGCTAAAATATGTTCCTCACCTGTTTACACTCTCCGATTTTCTCGACCATTTATATTACAAACTGATGCCTCCAACTATGGTATAGAGGCTGTGCTCACACAGATGGTAAAAAGACGAACAGCATTCTATAATGTTTATAAGCTGGAAATTACATGAAAGGGAAAAACACTATTCTGTTATTGAAAAGGAATGTCTAGCCATAAAATGGTCAATAGAAGCTTTACGCTTTTATTTATGGGGTCGAGAGTTTGAATTATGGATAGATCACAATCCTTTATGTTGGCTTCATGCAATGAAGGACAAAAACCCTCACATAATGCGATGGTACCTCGCAATGCAACCTTATAGAGTTGTTAAAAAATATAGGAAAGGTTCGGCCCATAATAACTCCGATTTCTTATCCAGGTATGGCATGGGAGATACTTCTACCTGTCAACAGACCTCGGGGTAAAGAAAGTTAATGAACATTAGGTGAACCAGGTTCACTTCATAAGATTTTTCTTTATAGTTCTACTATTTATTGGGGACCCCGAGGTGGAGCCCTGGTGAGAGTGGGCTATGGCTCCATCTCTTTGATTAATAAATCTGATGACAGGTATACTGTTACTTTCATTATTAACCAAACATGTCATGTTTGGTTCTGGGTGGGGAGGAATGTGATGGAGACCCCCTTTTTTTTTTTTGTGTATGAGACCATGTAAGGTACCATTTTTGCTGAAGGATAGTCTGGAATGTACAAACCTCTCTTGTCCAGTTGTTGTTGTCAGTGTCTTGTATGAATGTCTTGTTTGTTGGACTGGCCACCCATTTTGTAAAAAAAAAACAAAGTAAAATATATCCCTGTCTTGTCAGTTGTTTTGTTATCCCCCCCCCCTTTGTACACTCCGTACACCTTTAATAAAAGTTATAGTTACCTTAGTGGAATTAATTGAATTCTGCCCCAAGGATGTTATAGAAGCTGGTTTTATACTTTGCTTCGTGAACAATAGGTTTGTTCAAGTGTTACATGACCGCGATATTGCGGTCTAGCCCTAGGTTTTATTTTTCTTCTGTTGTTTGCTTTTGCATTTCTGACTGGGTTACATGTCTACAGTGCTGTATCAATATCAGCTTCGGTATCAATCTCCCCTTCTATTAGCCTCGCATTATGAGGCTGCAAAATAGTCAAAATAAAGGAAAGAGATTTAGCGATAGTGCGGAGCTGCGGTAAAGTTTACCGCTCGAACACTCGTACTATCACGAAGAAATATTTAGTCGCAAAGTAGCGAAATGCTTTGATAAGCTGGTTGTGACCTTTTTCCTTTTTTTTTATTTTTCTTCACCAAAAAGGAAGTGTTTAAAATTGGGTGTACTAGGCAGGGTATTCCTGTTAATCCCGGTTGGTTGAGGAAGGTTATGAAACAAACTCCCGGTTTTGTGATTGCAGGATACTGCATAAAAAATAGTTAATCTTCCCAAGGTGCTTCTTTGCATGTTTGCCTAAAGTTAAAAATAAATTATAATAATAGGGCATGTTAGTTCCCCAGTTGAAATGCCGACAGGCTGAAATGTCAGCCATCAGGAAATAAGCTTGCTTGAGTTTGTGTAATAAAGCTGAGAAACACAGGATTATTATTTTGTCTCCTGAATGTTGTTAAGCCTTGGATAAAACGTTTTTGTTGTTGAGCTCTTATGCGACAGTGCGAATGTGAGCGTTTGTAATGGATTTTCTCGCTCAAACGTGTGCACTGTCATGAGGGTATTTAGCCCTTTAATTTGCTTTAGCAGGATAGTTTATATAAGGTAGATAAAGTTCTACATACCCTCCTTTACTTTATGGGAAGTTAAACAATCAAACAGGTTTTTGGGAGCTCTCCTAAAATGGAGACAGTTATTCGTTTTCTGTTCAGAGCTTTGCAGTCTCGGGGGCTCCACCTCCTCCTAGTGCAGCATTCTTTATGTGCCGGCCGGCCAAATCCTCCCCTTTTTATGCTGACAGCTGGAAGGGCGGTCCTCCCCTAAAATTATTATAATATTATGAAAGATCTGTAAAGACTTTATGAATAACCTGTAAGATATAAGTATACATTAAACTTTAAACATATTATTTTGTGTGAATAAATAAAATTAATGCTTCCTTTAAATCTCATAGTTCAAAAGGGTATTATTGAAGGTGGAGTTATTGTATCACATGATTGAAAATACTATATAAAGTGACAAACTAGTGAAGTTAGTCAGTACGGATAAGGGTGTGGACCTAACAACACCCTGAACTGAGTTAGTTACTCCTAGCTCTTGATTTGAACTTATGATGATTTGAACCTATGAATCTGTTATTCTTGTTTTGTCGCTTACAAGTCCGCTGTTTAAAATGAATGTGCATTTTTTTTTGCTGCTAGTCTTGTCTGAGTGCCTTCTCTATCCCACACCAGTTCACATTTGGTGTCAGAAGTGGGACAGTGGATTCTGAAGTGACCTATTGGCGGATCTGAGTCCAGATCCAGTTTGTATGCATCCGGACAAGGCAGGAGAGCGGATGGCACTAGCCACAAGGTCTATCGTACAAGCCGCAAAATTGCCTTTACTGCCTGGATTGAAGCCAGTAGTACGTAGGAAGGTGGCTAAGGTGACAACTGAAGGAGATATTGTGGTAATGGAAGATGTGAAACCCATTGAAAAGGGCACTCAAGCAGCTGAACTTGAGCAGGAGGACCCTCCAGAGAATCCCCATGAACTGCTCCGATGGCTGTGCCTGCGACAGGTAGAGCTGGAAAGAGAAAGGGAGCGGGATCATATAGAGAGAGAGAGAGAGAGATCATGCAGAGAATGCGGCTAGGTTGATTGACACCTTACGTGCTATCCAGGTTTTGGGCTCAGCAAGACCACCTTCAGCTCCTGTGGTAGGACAAAAAGATATAAGATTACTTAAAATGGCTGATTCTGATGATATAGAAGCATATCTTTTGACATTTGAGAGGGTAGCCATTGCCTGTGCATGGCCTAGAGATCAATGGGTTGTCTGCCTGGCCCCTTATTTGACTGGGAAAGCACAACTAGCTTATAGTAATACAGACCTAGCACATATAAATGATTATGACTATATTAAGCAAGTCATTCTTAAAAGATACGATATAAGTCCTGAAACCTATAGACAACATTTCAGAGTATATAAATTTCAATCTGCTGACACCCCTCAAGACCTATACACCCATTTAAAAGACTTGTGTCATAAGTGGTTACAACCCAACACAAGAACGGTAGTACAAATCACAGAAAGTATTATCTTGGAACAATTTATTCACGTTTTGCCCAAAGATGTACAGTTATGGGTCAAGGAACACCACCCTTAAAAATTCCGAGGCAGCTATAAGACTTGCTGAGGACTATCTGACTGCTAGACCTCAACGCCCTAGGACTTTTTTGAACCCTAGAAGTCCTTCAGCTGCAATAAAACCCCCTATTACACCTGTGACGCAATCTAGTGGTATTCCTGGGGGTAAAGAATATAGTAAGATAAGTAAAGGATTCAGCCACGATATTATATGTCATGAATGTAAATCCAAAGGACATATTGCTAGGTTCTGTACAAAGAAAAAGGTAGAGTCAATTCATCTAGCCCTGGCTAACTGGAGCCATTATGTCACCACCGTGGAGATCGGAGGTATGGTAGTCTCTGGTCTTGTGGATTCTGGCAGCAAGCAGACACTGATACATGCTTCTTTGGTGGGAAACCAGAACTGGGAGAACTAACTACAGGGTCAAATGTATACATGGAGACATCCACTGGTACCCATTAAGAGAAATGGAGATTCAAATAAATGGGACATTACTCAAAATGAAAATAGGCATAGTACCTTCCTTGCCGGTCCCAGTAATAATTGGGCATGACTCTCGTATTTTGTCTCTTACTAAATACAAATGTTGGAGGGTTACCACTCGGGAACAAGGGAAGCAAGAAAAAAAGTTGGGACACCTGTTTCCTTTTGAGGAGGAGGTATTTGGACTGTTGGCAAAGACATGAAAAGTAAATAATGAAAAGGAAAAGACAAACATTTATGGACTAAAAAAGATACTGGACTGGATATGTTGTCAGGAAAATGTATATTACCTAACAAAGAGTTTGTAAATATACAAAAAAATGATGTTACCTTGACACCTTTCTTTTCACAGGTAATGCCAACAATTCCCACTGAACCTCATCAACCCTATTATATAATTGAGAATGATTTATTGTATAGGGTATATGCAATTCACATACAGGAGATGGCTGAGCAATTGATGGTCCCTATACAGTTCGAAAAAGTTGTCTATTGCCCATGATATACCCATGGCAGGCCATTTAGGTAAAGACCGCACGTTGCAACGCTTACTGTACAGGTTTTATTGGCCTGGTATATGGAGCAGGTGATGAATACTGCAAAAGCTGCCCTGAATGTCAACAAGTAGCAGCAGTAGGCCAAAAGACAACGCCGCTATACCAATGGCATTGGTAAGTAATATGTTTGAAAGGATCGCAATGGATATTATAGGGCCACTACCTAAAAGTACAAAGGGAAACCGCTTCATATCAGAGGTAGTAGACTACACCACAAAATATCCTGAGGCAATTCCCCTTCGTACAGTTACTGCTCCCAGAATAGCAGAAGAGTTGGTAAAGATTTTCAGTTGTATGGGAATTCCCAAAACTATTTTGACTGATAGGGGTACCAATTTTTGCTCTCAATTACTGCAACGGTTATACCAGACATTGGGTATTGAAGCTATTTTCACTACTCCCTATCACCCTCAGACTGATGGGTTAGTTGAACGGTTCAACCAAACATTGAAAAAAATGTTAATAAAATATGTATCAGAGGAAGGTAATAAATGGGACACATATCTACCCTATTTGATGTTTGCTTATAGGGAAGTACCGCAGGCATCTACTGGGTTCTCTCTGTTTGAACTATTATACAGACATAACCCAAGAGGCCCTTTAGATATTATAAAGGAAGAATGGGAAGACAAGAAAGGTAAACAGACGTCAGAACCTTTGGAGTATTGGCAACAATTACGTCAAAGGTTAATGGTTTATGTAAAAAAAGCTCACCAGACTAACCTACAACAGCAAGCAAAATAAAAAGGGTACTATGATAAAGGAACAAAATCTAAAGAATTTGCTGCAGGTGATAAAGTCTTACTTCTATTGCCATCCTCTGATAATAAGTTACTTATGAGGTGGCAGGGCCCTTACAAAATTGTAAAACGTATGGGTCCAGTAACTTATTCAGTTGAATTACCAGAAAAGAAAGTTAAAAACAGGATATACCATGTGAATCTATTAAAACCATGGATAGAACAAACACCCCCTACCTGTAGTTATATTTTTCCAGAAACCATTGAGTCCAAATTAGATGTAGCTTATCAAAGGTTAGAAAATATGAGTAATCTTTCAGAAGTACGAATCAACTCCCATTTATCAGCTGAACAGATTGCCAGTTTGCAAACTATGTTAGAATCCTTCCGAATCTTATTTACTGGCATACCGGGAAAGGTTAATGGTGCTGTTCATCATATCATGGTTCCCGATGCCGTACCTATATGACAGAAAGCTTATAGGATACCAGAAAAAGTACGGGATGAGGTTGTACAAGAGATTAGGAAAATGCATGAATTGGGAATTATTGAGCCTTCCCATAGTGAATGGAACTTTCCCATGGTTATAGTAGAGAAAAAGGAAGGAGGAATCAGACTTTGTCTTGATTTCAGACGTTTAAACGCAGTGTCTAAATTTGATTGTTACCCAATGCCATGAATAGATGACATCATAGACCGTTTAGGAGCAGCTCAATACACCAGCACCTTAGACCTGACTAAGGGGTATTGGCAAATTCCTCTAGATCCAAAAGACAAAGAAAAAACCGCATTCAGTACACCTATCGGCCTATATCATTTTACAGTAATGCCTTTTGGGCTACATGGTGCCCCCGCTATGTTCCAACGAGTGATGGACAACATCTTGCAACCACATACATTGTATAGCGCAGCTTACCTAGATGACGTAGTGATATTCAGTCCCTCATGGGAAGAACACATACAGCATCTAAAGGCTATATTATCAGCCTGATCTGAAGCCGGGTTAACAATAAATCCTTTCAAATGTTCTTTGGCAATGCAGGAAACAAAATACCTAGGGTTCCAAATTGGTAATGGGAAAGTAAAACTAGAAATTACTAAAGTCGAGGCGGTGGCCAATAGCCCCCGTCCAATAACAAAAAAAGATGTTAGGTTGTTTTTAGGCGTCATTGGGTATTATAGGTGATTTATACCTGACTGTTCTTCAATAGCTGGACCCTTAACAGATCTAATAAAAAAATCTAAACCAGACAAAGTGAAATGGACACCTGAGTGTGAGGAGGCATTCTGTAATCTAAAGGCTAAAATATGTTCCTCACCTGTTTTACACTCTCCCGATTTTTCTCGACCATTTATATTACAAACTGACGCCTCCAACTATGGTATAGAGGCTGTGCTCACACAGATGGTAAAAGACGAACAGCATTCTATAATGTTTATAAGCTGGAAATTACATGAAAGGGAAAAACACTATTCTGTTATTGAAAAGGAATGTCTAGCCATAAAATGGTCAATAGAAGCTTTACGCTTTTATTTATGGGGTCGAGAGTTTGAATTATGGATAGATCACAATCCTTTATGTTGGCTTCATGCAATGAAGGACAAAAACCCTCACATAATGCGATGGTACCTCGCAATGCAACCTTATAGATTTGTTATAAAATATAGGAAAGGTTCGGCCCATAATAACTCCGATTTCTTATCCAGGTATGGCATGGGAGATACTTCTACCTGTCAACAGACCTCGGGGTAAAGAAAGTTAATGAACATTAGGTGAACCAGGTTCACTTCATAAGATTTTTCTTTATAGTTCTACTATTTATTGGGGACCGGTGGAGCCTGGTGAGAGTGACTGTGGTCCATCTCTTTGATTAATAAATCTGATGACAGGTATACTGTTACTTTATTATTAACCAAACATGTCATGTTTGGTTCTGGTGGGAGGAATGTGATGGAGACCCCCCTTTTTTTTTTTTTTTGTGTATGAGACCATGTAAGGTACCATTTTTGCTGAAGGATAGTCTGGAATGTACAAACCTCTCTTGTCCCGTTGTTGTTGTCAGTGTCTTGTATGAATGTCTTGTTTGTTGGGCTGGCCATCCATTTTGTAAAAAAAAAAAAAAACAAAGTAAAATATATCCCTGTCTTGTCAGTTGTTTTGTTATCCCCCCCCCCCCCCTTGTACACTCCGGACACCTTTAATAAAAGTTATAGTTACCTTAGTGGAATTAATTGAATTCTGCCCCAAGGATTTTATAGAAGCTGGTTTTATGCTTCTCTTCGTGAACAATAGGTTTGTTCAAGTGTTACATGACCGCGATATTGCGGTCTAGCCCTAGGTTTTATTTTTCTTCTGTTGTTTGCTTTTGCATTTCTGACTGGGTTACATGTCTACAGTGCTGTATAAATATCAGCTTCGGTATCAATCTCCCCTTCTATTAGCCTCGCATTATGAGGCTGCAAAATAGTCAAAATAAAGGAAAGAGATTTAGCGATAGTGCGGAGCTGCGGTAAAGTTTACCGCTCGAACACTCGTACTATCACGAAGAAATATTTAGTCGCAAAGTAGCGAAATGCTTTGATAAGCTGGTTGTGACCTTTTTTCTTTTTTTTTATCTTTCTTCACCAAAAAGGAAGTGTTTAAAATTGGGTGTACTAGGCAGGGTATTCCTGTTAATCCCGGTTGGTTGAGGAAGGTTATGAAACAAACTCCCGGTTTTGTGATTGCAGGATACTGCATAAAAAAATAATTAATCTTCCCCAAGGTGCTTCTTTGCATGTTTGCCTAAAAGTTAAAAATAAATTATAATAATAGGGCATGTTAGTTCCCCCCGGATTGAAATGCCGACAGGCTGAAATGTCAGCCATCAGGAAATAAGCTTGCTTGAGTTTGTGTAATAAAGCTGAGAAACACAGGATTATTATCTTTGTCTCCTGAATGTTGTTAAGCCTTGGATAAAACGTTTTTGTTGTTGAGCTCTTATGCGACAGTGCGAATGTGAGTGTTTGTAATGGATTTTCTCGCTCAAACGTGTGCACTGTCATGAGGGTATTTAGCCCTTTAATTTGCTTTAGCAGGATAGTTTATATAAGGTAGATAAAGTTCTACATACCGTCCTTTACTTTATGGGAAGTTAAACAATCAAACAGGTTTTTGGGAGCTCTCCTAAAATGGAGACAGTTATTCGTTTTCTGTTCAGAGCTTTGCAGTCTCGGGGGCTCCACCTCCTCCTAGTGCAGCATTCTTTATGTGCCGGCCGGCCAAATCCTCCCCTTTTTATGCTGACAGCTGGAAGGGCGGTCCTCCCCTAAAATTATTATAATCTTATAAAAGATCTGTAAAGACTTTATGAATAACCTGTAAGATATAAGTATACATTAAACTTTAAACATATTATTTTGTGTGAATAAATAAAATTAATGCTTCCTTTAAATCTCATAGTTCAAAAGGGTATTATTGAAGGTGGAGTTATTGTATCACATGATTGAAAATACTATATAAAGTGACGAACTAGTGAAGTTAGTCAGTACGGATAAGGGTGTGGACCTAACAACACCCTGAACTGAGTTAGTTACTCCTAGCTCTTGATTTGAACTTATGATGATTTGAACCTATGAATCTGTTATTCTTGTTTTGTCGCTTACAAGTCCACTGTTTAAAATGAATGTGCATTTTTTTTTGCTGCTAGTCTTGTCTGAGTGCCTTCTCTATCCCACACCAGTTCACATATACTGTATATAGATCATTGATCAATGATCGATCAGTGAAGCTCAGCAGACAGTAAGGCTTGAGGCTGGACCACACTTAATGTATTCCTCCTAGGGTTGCCCTTTGTGTCTGAGCTGTTGCTTCTGGTTGTTTCTGGCTAAGAGCTTCCTATTAGCTGACTACTATTTGAGTAATGGGTACAGCAGTCAGTGAAGATCATTGAAGCTCAGCAGACAGTAGGGCTAGGGGCTGGACCGCTCTTGGCGTATGCCTCTTAGGGGTGGCCTTTGTGTCCGAGCTGTTGCTTCTGACTGACAGCTTTCGATCAACCATGTACAAAAGCTGATTTACATACAGCAGTCATAAATTCTGGGTAAGTATTCCAACAGCTCCTTATGCAGAGAGAGCAGCCGCTGGCTGGGTCTGAGCAGAGTGAGTGAGGAAAGAAGCTGCCTTAGTGGAAAAAGGAGCCGATACTGTGCACTCCAAGGAGGATTCAGGTAGAACCACTGTCAAGGAATCCTGTTTCTGCACCTGTCAGAGTCTTCCTTCTCTCTGTGATTGGTCCCTCTCTCACTCGATGAAGATCAGTGAAGCTCAGCAGACAGTAAGGCTAGGGGCTGGACTGCACTTGGCGTATGCCTCTTAGGGTTGCCCTTCTTGTCTGAGCTGTTGTTTCTGGCTGAGAGCTTTCTATTAGCTGATCACTATTTCAGTAGTGGGTACAGAAGAAAGACAGTAAGGCTAGGTGCTGGATCACTCTTGGTGTATGCCTCCTAGGGGTGCCCTTTGTGTCTGAGCTGTTGATTCTGACTGAGAGCTTTCTGTTAGTCAGCCACTATTTCAATAGTGGTACAACAGTACAAATGCTGATTTACATACAGCAGCCAGGAATTCTGGCTGAGTGTTCAAACTGCTAGTTATGCTGAAAGAGCAGCCGCTGTCTGGCTCTGAGCAGAGCAATCGAGGAGAGAAGTCACCTCAGCAGAGATAGGAGCCTGGACTGTGCATGCCAAGGGGGATTCCCCCAGGTAGAACTGCTGTCAAGGAATCCCTGCTTCTGCACCTGTCAGAGTCTGTCTTCCCTCCATGATTGGTCTCTCTCCCAGTCGGTGAAGATCAGTGAAGCTCAGCAGGCAGAAAGGCTAGGGGCTGGACCACACTTAGTGTATACCTCCTAGGGTTGCCCTTTGTGTTTGAGCTGTTACATCAGCTGTTACATCATATATCTTCACATACTCAACTGGCTGTTGTGCAGTCCACTGAAGTATTGATCACCATCCTAGAGTGCCTCACGGCCACCCTGCAGCTTGCGGCAAACCTTCCAGATGCACCATCTGTTTGGTGCATGGTCACAGTTGCTGCAAACTGCAGGACTTTGACCCTGGGATCCAACTTGATAGAGAATCAGGCACAGAGTTCCTGGTGCACTGGCAATCAATGCAAGCTGCCATTGATGAAGCTTGCACCGACCTTTGAGAATCAAGCTCCTGGTGTGTTACTGATGCAGTTCTAGCATGATCTGGGAAATTCAAATTATTGGCAAATCAGACTAAATCAGAACCTTGAGGAAAACAGAGCCAGAATCGGAACTGGGTCACAATTGACCCACTCATCCATTAATCTGAATGTTCTGCAGTGGCAGCTGATTTTTTTCCCTTTTTTGTTTAACTTTAGTTATGTGGAAGAGGGAGTGATAAGATGATAGAGATTAGTTTTGCTAGAGAGGAACATTTTATTTTCTTACTCTTGGGTTCAAACACTGGCAGATGGGATCATTTTATATTTGATATATAGTGTATAGAAGATGCTCAGAAGACAGAAATCATGTAACACAAGGGATAAAACATGAACAATTTAAATGGTTTGGAAAGATACTTGATGGTAGTTATGGTGGTTGGTTGGGTGAGTGAATATTTAACTATGTGGTGACTGAGACTGTTGAGTAAAAATAGTTCCAATATACACTGATACATAAGCAATAAAACATGAGAGAGGTGTGGGCTGTGCTCTAATGAACCCATGGAATAGGTGTGTGGGAACCATGAGAAAAAGATGAGTGGTTTTATCTGCCGATGGGTGAGTTTAGTGGTGCACAACCCAAAACCCTTGAGTGTGTTATTGTGCTTATGATAAGGGTATATTTGACTTTTTTTAATGCAATGATAGAAGAAAAAAATTCCACACATGCAGAAAATGTTCCTTAATATGGATTGTGCATGATAATTTCAATACATATGACTTGTTTTGATTTAGTTAGTATTTAGTAAGAAAGCTACAGTTCAATGGTTTTGATTCCATATCCTGGAATCATTCATTTTTTTCTCTATTAAGTTCTGACTTTTTACAGTGGCTAAATGAATAAATAAATACATTTATATAATGCATTTTTGAACTATCCTTATTTTGCATATGGATGGTGAGCAGAGCATGTATCACATACAGTATGATGAAATGTCCAGGAAAACATTCCTTTGTAACAAAATAGTGCTTCCTTATGATGCAAGAAGCACAGAAAAAAAATGTCATTTTTTTAATTCTTTTTTTCTGTTGGTATTTTTCTCCAATTTAGGCAGTGAAACTGATGCTTCCAGAAGCTACAGGAAGAAAATGGCTACTAATTGAGTTCTGAGGTAGGACAGTACTCACCCTACCACTCTCAAGAACTTGATATCCTATAGCCAATTTCTTTGGCTTAGCAGGAACTGTAGCTCCATAGAAGCATTTAACACACAACCAGCAGAACCAGAACAGAGAGTTTTGGCTAGGAGCTATGATGGTAACATTCTGGCTACCTCAAACAAAAGAGCTAGATGTTGACAAAGGTGAGAGATCTCCTAAAAGAAAAACCCTGTACTCAGAAGAAAGAAATTTGGGAACCAACTACTTTTATCACAGAGTACAATTCCTGGGTAGGTAAAATTGGCAATATTGTGCATAATAATTGATCAAATATTTTGGGAGACCAAGAGGTTGATAATACTGTTGGTGCAAACCCAAGGATCACATTTAGTAAGGCCAACAGCCTAAGGAATATGTTGGTTCATAGCCACGTGGATCCTACACCAAGTCCCAGTACCAATCTCAACTTCTGAACTTGCCAGAGAAGGTAAAACCCTTCTCGTGAGCAAAAATGAATAAGTATGAGAATTCATTACCTGTGACGCCATGTTTATGGTCTATGTAATGTGAAACACCTGAGGCCTTGTATATGTGGGGAAAACTATTAGGCATCTGAAAATCGATATGCAAGAGCACATAAGAACAACTGTTAATGGCAGACAAGATACACCAGTGGGAGCCCATTTTTAGAAAACCTAGATCTGACTCTAGTGACCTTAAATGTGTGGGCTTAGAGTAGGTACCACCACCAAGGTTGTGGTGGGGGGGGTGAAAGAACCAACCTCCTACTCCACAAAGAAAGCAGCTGGATATACAAATTACAGATGGTTAAACTGTTGGGTTTGAATGACCACTGGGATCTGAAACTCTTCTTGTAACATCCTTCAACTGGTCTTTTTAATTTGGCTTTACTGTGGTTCTCACTGTGATTCAGAACAGAAGTTTCTTAAAACCTGTATCTTCCAAAAAAGACCTAGGTATTACCATCACCAACACATCTAACCTAGGTATTATCAGCAACAACACATTTACTATAGGGGAACATTGTAGGAAAGTATCTCAAATAGGTAATCAAATTCTCACAGCCATCAAGAGATCTTTTATTTCTAGAAAAGAAAATTGTATCATACCCTCTTAACAAATCATTTATCAGACCCCATACTGATTACATGGTATCTTTCTGGGCCCCCCATCTAGGTAAAGATAAAAAGGTTATTGAGAGAATTCAAAGAAGAACTACTAAGCTTATCCCCAGGGTTATTAAAATGCCTTACCAAGAAAGAATGAAAACTCTAGGACTTTATGATCTTCCACTACATAGGGACCGCAGGGTTTTACTTTTACTTTTACTGCATAATATTCTTAATAACAAAGAGCTCATGAGGGACTGTAATATCAGACCAGCAATTAAGCTGTATAACCTTAGGTGTCACAATCAGCCATTATGGCCTTCTAAAGTCATAACAAACGTAAATGTTATACAATTTGTGCTGTCACTATGTGGAATTCTCTCCCACAACATATTGTGAGTATAGATAAGTTCAATAGGTTTCAATATGAACTTGATAGGCATCTGCTTGGGAATATAGGCTAATCTGCCCTACGGTGTGTGCCGAAGGTGGTCTTGATGGGCCTAGTGCCTACTTCCACCTTATCAAACCGAGTAATACTGAGTAATTCTGTACATTGTTTGATTTTTGATATTTGATGTGCTATTTAGCTTGCTATGCATTGGATATTTTGATTAATTATATTCTTGAATTTTTGTCTCCTTCTCCTCCAGGTTCTGTCTATTTTCTGCTTGGGAGCCTGATACAGAAATCATATAGATTCCCTTTTAATTAAATATTGAATTTTGCATTAATTACACAAGGGTGATTAGATGACCCAATCTAGAAGTTTTCTTTTATTTTTTTTTACTTTATCCCATTCTGTGCCTTCAAAATAATTATGTCTTTGAGCTGCTGCAGAATCACAAGTATTGTTTCACATTTGGTAGTATAGCATCTAATTTCTTTACAATGTGATCCAGTTAGTGGCTCATTTGCATGGCTCTCCATGTGCTATTTTGTACATGCTTTTAAATATTTTGTATTTCACATACTTTATTCAGCTGTCTGATTTTCATCTTTTCATTGGATTGCAGCTGGTACACATGTCACTGGACTTGTTGCATTTAAAGAGTGACATCCCCCCCTCTAGCCACACCCCCTGAGGAAGACTGCAGTAAGCTGAGTTGATGTGCTGGGGCTAGGAGGAGGTTCTCACACTGTTTGTTCAAGTTGGTTGTTTCTGCTTTTGTGGTGGATTTATGGGCAGTTCTGGTGTTGAACTGTGTTCTAATCCTGCATCTATAACCTTCAATAAAGTAAGCACATTGCATTTGCACCTATGAACCAACTGTTTCATGTACTGGTTCATCTGGTATCTTAATATTTTTCTCCCCCTGTTTACCAGTCTGGCCTCCTTCAGGTCCAACCCTCCCTGCCCCATCACCAGGCTTCCCATGGACTTATCTTCCAACCCCCTTCTTCCTCATGGCTTTCCCTCATGACAGAGGTAGCATGATGGCCCCGAAATGAATCATAAGTTGGTGGAAGGGGAACATCACCAGTGTACAGTCTGTGAAGGGTCAGACCTGCATACTGTTTCTAGTCACCACTTTTTTCCCTGTGGAACACTGATGCTGGTCTGAGCAAGCTCAGACACATACCGGGTATGCAGAACTTATCACTGCCAGTGCCCTCCCAATTTTCTGTTACTCCATGTGCACTGCCACCTGTGGGCAGTTAGGTGGCAGTGGTGCACTGGAGCTGACAATCCCCCCCTCTCTGAAGGAGGGGAGCACACCCTGAGATGTTCAATCCTCCACCCTCTGGCCAGCTTCTGAAGACCCTGGATCACTTCCAAGCCTGTGTCGCTGACATCGTGACCCATAGCACTACCACTGCACCTCTAGGCCAGCTCTGTCTTTAACTATTCTTGCAATGTATTTACCCCAGATAGCTCAGATGAGATGCAACATCTTATGTTTAGCATGGATTTTCTTCTGAATCTTGTAGCTGGGATTGAAGCACAGGGTTGTCAAATGACTTTATCAAGGTCATAGCAAGTGAATGGTTATCATGGGATTCAAAATGAGGCTATCCTAGTTAATAGGTTGCTGTTCTAACCACCAGGCAACCTACCAGCATCAGAACCTAAATATTCAGAGCAAGGCATAGCCACAATACCAAGTCAACCTCAAATATTTAATTAATGCTAAAACCCTCAGAAATGTACATCAAGGATGCGTTTCATTGATGGAACATTACACTTTGCACCTGGGATTAAAAAAAAATCATTATCAAAGGAACATTTTTTAACTCACGCCCTGCAATGTAAGAACTGTAAATGAGAAAGCTTTAGGAGACATCAGCTCTCCGTGTTCTTAAAAGGCAGTTCATCTGCAGAATACCACTGTGTTGTTGAGCTTGCTATGACAGTTGTTAGTTTGCACCTATCTATCTTAGATTACAGTATATGTATTACTTTGCCAATTTAGTTTACAATTTTATGCTAAATGTAACAATCATTAAAACTGTGATTAAAATTGTTAATGGCATTGTATTTCATTTTATTGATTTAAGGAAAGAAAAAAACTCTGAGCAAACAAGTGCCATTTTTCAGAGGTGACCTATGTCAAAATTACAAACATAGAATCCTACAATTGTACTTGTCTTCATAAAAAACATTAAAATATCAAATCATGTTAGAAAACAATTACATTGCAATGATTGATTATAGTACAGTAAAGTACTGACTTAAAGGTTAAGAATTTTAACCATTTCCAGTGCCAGAAAGCTTTCTCTGATGTGTCATGTACATCTGCCTTTGTTTTTGCTTCTTCATAAAAGCAGTCTTGTGGCAGAGCCCTCTCATCTGGAAGGTAAAAGCTGATGCATTGTGGCTTATGGACAGAAATGTAAATAAGAGCCTTAACGATCTTACTTCATCTGCATAGCAAAGAGAGCTGTGTGGCAATCAATTTTTCCTAAAGTGACTGGTTCCTTTGAAGGATTAGATTATCCATCACACATGCTGGTTCTGCTTCAGTGCGGCTGTGAATGCTGAACACTGTATGTAGGCATTTGAAATGCCCTACCTTGATATTTCTATAGCATTGTTTTTTTTAAACCACTATGAAATGAGTTCCTGGGTATTTATAGAGCCAGCATCAGTTTTTGCAGTATGAGTTGCACCATGCTTCCCCAGAACAAGTCCCTTACTACATGGTTACCTCTGTCCCACTACCTTTTAAATCCCTATTCTCCAAGCCAGGAGGGAAATCAGAATTAGTCATTATTGGTGAAATGTTCTGCCACCCCTGTCTATGCTTCCACTATGTAATGGATGAGAAGGGTTTCAGATTCTGATGAAGTAAATTATACATTTTAACACCTGTATTGGGCTTTGCTGTAATAAACTGAATTTCATCAGAGTACAAACTTGTACCTGAATTTTTCAGGGCTGGTGAGCTGTACTGAGCTTCAGTTTTGTGGTAGAGAGTGCTGAGTGTAGGATGGTAGCCCCAGCAGACTCAATGGTGGCTATTTTTTTGCACATTGTCATGATACAGTATTACATTTCCACTCCCCGGGGCAATTAATCAAAGCAGAAAGCCACCAGCCTGTGCCAAGAAGATGATGCTCCAATAGCCCTCCACATCTGCTCCGGGTCTTACCTTCCTGTGCCTGGAGTCCCCAAAGTTTCGCCTCCTCCAGAAACAACTGAATTGAGTGAGATAGTTGCCAAGGAACAGAAGGCAACCTCGTCCCATGGGGCATAATGGGAGGGCCTGACTCTACTGTGTCGGGGTGACCAGAAGCCCAATGTCAGGAAGATGGGAGGAGGCACTGCAAAGGCCAAAAGATGCTCTGCCTGGGAGAGAGAAATATCAAGAACAGAAGTGAATAAAAAGAAAAGGTTATGCCCTCCTCATCCATCTCCTACCAGACAGCCTCGAGACCCCATTTGACCCTATTGGTAATATACTGTATTAAAGGGCAGGTGCTCACTTTTAATAAATAGACAGTTGGCTAATTTAATTATTGTCTTTTACCATAGTAGTAATGGCATTCTACTTTTGTAATTAAATATTTGTTTGTGCAGTGAAGTGGGCTTTCACCATTGCTTTTCACACTGCTAGTAAAAAATGAATTCAATAAAATCCTGCTATTGTGATGTCAGAAACTGTCAACTAGGTAGAAGACCAATGTATTTCAATGGGAAACTAAGAAAAGTTTTCTATCTTTTTCAAAAGAAAGAGATACTTTTTCCAGCTACAAACTTTGCATTTTACATGTTTGCACTATTGTTTACCAGCTGTATGATTTTACATTTTTAAAACAGTAATTGTCTTTTCTTCTTCTTCCCAAGTAAAATCTGGTTAGGAAGAAAATATCACCTGCTAAATCTTAAAAAACAGGTTATGAAAAATGACATATTTCTATTAAAATATATAATATTTTGGTGGTAGAAAATCTTATTTTTCTATAAAAATCTGAAAACAGATTTGCTGTTTCTCATTGAAATACACTGCCAGAATTGCTGGTAAAGTTTTTCTGACTTCATAAATACAGGAATTCCATTGGATTCTTTTTTTACTAGTAGGTGGCAAATACAAATAATATGATGAAAATGTAATTAAAAAACAGAGTACAATTTCCATTTTATGAATGTACTGGGGGGACATTGAAAACATTCTGATTATCACCAGTTCATAAAATCGAGATCACTATGTTAGTCGATGGGAGTCACTGAAAATCGATTAATCAGCAAGCCTTGTGAAGCTCTATAAATAATGTACTCTACTCCAGCCAAAAACAGGAAAAGGAAAAAAACAAAAGCAGCTGCACATACAGATGTCAGTGTCCATAAGGGGATGCCCAGCTAAACAAATCATATAGCAAGGGTATGTCAGGCCAAAATAGCAGATAGCGCAGGGATGCGCAGGCAAAATAGCAGATATTGAAGGGCATCTCAAAAGAAAGAAAAGGCTGTGTTTCAGTTAAAACAAATAAAAATCATTTTTCAGACCACTTCTCAGGATAGAAATTTGGCAAAGTAACAGTACATGTGGCAACAGTACTGTTAAACTACCAAACTCACCAATTCCATCTGATTTCAGACTGGTGCCATTGCCTCTCTCTCTCTCTCTCTCTCTCTCTCTGATTAATCTCTTTAGCAGAGGAAAAAACACCTAGAAATGAAGGCAAGAACAACAAATGTAGACTTGGTAAAAGACCTGGGGCCAGATATTCAAAACTTTGCACCTGGTGCAAACCTGTAGCACTGGAATAGTGCTGGATTTGCGCTGGGCTGCAATATTCAAAGGTACGATTAGTGCCAGCAGTGAGTGATACCACCAATGCTAAAAGTTAATGTATTTAGGGAAGGGAGTGTAGGGAGGAGCCATGAATACTGCTGCAGCATCATATTCAAAAGTTTAGGAACACACTACTGTTTTTTGCGCCACCTGTAGCACGGTGCTAAACGCTGCCTGCAAAAAACATGCAGTAGTGGGGCAGTGGGAGAGTTCCAGTAGTTGAAGTGTAACTTCACTAGACTTTGAATTACTGCCGTATCACTCCCTAGTAGTCTAGTGGTCCCCCCACCCCCAGCATGATCGCCGACCCTGGTTCCATTATAAATGTTTGTAAATCCCTGGTAGTCTAGTGTTCCCCACAGCACAATCCCTGACCCCAAATCAAGTAATTCCTTGTTAGTCTAGTGACCGCCCCACCCGGCAGTGATGACCCCCACTTCCCCTCCCCAAATCATCCCCTGAAAAGAGCCAGCAACCAGCTCAACCTTTCTCTCACCCCCATAGCTAGCTGCCGACTGAGGTATGAATGAGTGATACTGTAATGAATAAGCATGTCCTCACGCAAGGACGCTCTCATTCATTACAGTACCACTCATTCATACCTCAGTCAGTGGCTGGCCATGGGGGTGAGAGGAGGACTGAGCCAGTCAACAGTTGCCGGCTTCATTCAGGGATGATTTGGGGGGGAGCAAGGGTCATCACTGCTGGGTGGGGGTCACTAAACTACCAGGGAATTACTTGATTTGGGGTCGGGGATCATGCTGGGGGAGTTGGGGGACCACTAGAATACCAGGGATTTGCAGATATATAAAACAGAATGGGAGTCGGGATCATGCTTGGGGGTCACTAGACTACCATGGACTGTAACACACACACACCACACACACACACACACACATAGGAACAGATACCTTGACAGCAGAAAAGTACTGCTTGGCCCACCCCCAGTCTCCTCAGTTTCCTACATAATGGATATGCTGCAGATCCCAGTTATCCCTTAGCCTATGTCCTGCCCCCCACCAGGATTGCCTTATGCCTGTCCCATGCATTCTTGAATCTCCCCACTGTAATTGCACCCACAACTGCTGTGGGGTGTCTATGTTGTTGTTGGGGGCTGGGAGGGCTGTCTTCCAGGGCACATACGGACACAGGCAGTATATATGTGTGTATATATCTATCTAAATATATGTATATATATGTAATAGATAACTCACTCTTAGGTGTGTGCTCACACTCTGATATATGCACACCTTGGTGTGCGTCAACCACCCAAGGCATGCGTATATCACAGTGTGTCTGTACACCGTAGAGTGGGTTATCTATTTTATAAAAAAGCAAAATTCTTTTTTAGAGGGGTAAAAGTGCATGTGTGCAG
Organism: Neoceratodus forsteri; assembly: GCA_016271365.2. Classification (NCBI taxonomy): domain Eukaryota; kingdom Metazoa; phylum Chordata; order Ceratodontiformes; family Ceratodontidae; genus Neoceratodus; species Neoceratodus forsteri. Next base: position 522,081,130 of record CM028137.1, read on the forward strand.
TCATGCTCTGATTCACGCATGGTCATGTAATGCTTATTCTCCAATAAATTCCAAGCAATTTCCCTATCCATTTTATAAATACATATATACTGATTGTAGTGATGAATGGGCGGGTTGTATGCACTGTTTGTGCCTGCCTACACCCATATCCTGCAACATCCAGCCTGTACTTCCATTCTGACCAAAAGGTCCGGGCAAACTTCATGGACATGTATGCTAAGCAGCACATAATGAGATGCAAATGTGTCTGTTTGCCCCCAGATTATGTAACTAGGCTCATTTGCATATGAGCTTTAAAAATATAAAATGTTTTGCCCCAGGCTAACCTGTTTGCACCGGGCTAATGTGTTAGCACTTTGCAATCGTGTTAGCCCGGGGCAAGCCTAACATCAGCATAGCACAGTTCTGCAGCGTGTGGCCTGCTTTGTTTTCAGCAGTTGTGAAACACCTCTTTGCAATCACACACATTGTCCTCTACCTGCAGCTCTGACTTGCTCCACCTCTGTGTCCATTGGGCTGTCATTGCATTTTGCACTTCCCTGTTGCTATATTCAGATCTGTCTTATTTCCCGGGCTATTTTAGCACTGCAATCCCAGCCCAGTTTCCTTAGCATGCTATAATCAGCAGGTTTAGCACCGGGGCTATTTCTTTTGAATATGGCAGGCTATTTGTTCCTGCTAATTTAGCATGCCGGGCAGTGCTAATTTAGCCCCAGGGCAATGTTTTGAATATCTGGCCCCTGATGAGATGCTGCGATACCCAAGCTAGCTACAATGGCGACTAACGAAATACCAAATGGTCCAACACCTAATGAGGGAGCCGCGGCCGGATCAAAGGCTATACTCGATAAGGGAGGGCTGATGTATGATGAGAGAAGAAAAGAACAGATATCCCAAACTGCTGAACTGAAGGATCTGTTTATTTCAGCTGCAGCATGCACTTTATTTTTTGAATAGGAAAGAGCACGAGAACAATGGGGGACACAACCGAATTTTAGTTAAACTGGATTTTCGGTTAACTGAAATTCGTAAAATCAGACTTGTACTGTAAAAGCAAACACCTTTAACTACAGGGGCATCTAAAGGCCTCAGGCCTTTATTCTTTACGATATATACCCTTACTAAGGACTTGCTCTTTAAGTATGGAAAGCAAAATTATGTTTGTGGAAGTATGGAAATGTGATCTATTCCTCAGCTGATGTTGCACTAATTCTCACCAAGCTTTCCCTGAGTAAAGCCAGATGAACCTACTGAACACCATCACCTATTTTTATGCCTCCTCTGTGTGGATATTGAAGTCTTGGAAGAATAAATTAACCCTCCTCAACTAAGAAAGTTATAAGGCCCTCCAATGTTTAAGGTTGTAGGTGATGCCTTTTGATATTTTTTGCAGATACTTAAACTTGTATAAATCCCTTAGACACACATTCACATGAATTCATAAGTACAGTAGGGGTCTCCAGGCTAAACAGAACTGGTGTGATACAAAGTAGGATGAAGAAGGTCCTCTTCCCATTTATTTATTTATTTATTTAAGAGTTTAACCAGGAAGGCACACCTGAGCAGATTACTGCTCGATTCCAGGTGTGTCCTGGGGGAAGGGGAGGTGGGAGTACAATACAATAATAAATGCACTAGATATAATACACAAAAGTACAATGTAGTTATACAATACACTAAGATACAATAATTCATATAGCCTAAGAAGCCAGTACATCGCTGTAATGAATCTGTCAATACTGCAATGAACTGCTTCAGGCCAGAGAGAAACATTAGCATGTCATCAGCATATACATTAATTTGTGCTGATCTCCCATCTGCATGGACACACGAGAGAAATGGATCGAACCTGATGTACGAAAATACAAACATGCACAAATTGCCAGCAGAAAAAAGCCATAATGGTCTACTGAGTTTGCTCGAGTCTGCAGCTAGCTCCCCTACTCAACAGCTGTCTCTCCACCCCACTCCCCCTTACCCTCCCCTCCCCTTTGCCAAGTCCCACCCCTTCTTGAAGCATTCCACAGTGTAACATGTCACCACCTCTGCTGGTAGTGTATTCCACGCTGCCACCACACTTTCTGTGAAGAAATGCCTCCTCATTTCCCTCCTGAATCTACCCCCTCCAATCTCATATCATGTCCCCTAGTATCCCTCCCCACCCTCCTCCTGAGTAGCCCCCCTGTGTCTGTCCTGATTATCCCTTTCATGTATTTGAAGGTCTCAATCATATCCCACTGTCCCTCCTTTCCTCCAGTCAGTACATGTTCAGCTCCCTCCGTCTGTCCTCATATGGCAACTCCCCCAGACCCTGAATCATTTGTGTTGCCCTATACTGCACCCTCTCTAGCAGCCTAATGACCTTTTGCAGGTACAGGCACCAGTATTGTATGCAGTATGCCAGGTGGGGTCTAACCAATGATCTAGAATAAAATACAGAATCACCTCCCTTCTTCTCAAGGTTATGCCCCTTTCTATGCATCCCAGCAATTTGTTGGCCTTTGCTGCTGCCCTCCTGCATTGCGCAAAATAGTTCATAGTCCCCGTGATGAGCACCCCAGATCCTTCTCCTCCTCTGTGACTTCTAGCCTCTCACCCCGTAGATGGTAGCTTCTCCTTGGATTCTTTGTTCTGAAGTGCATCACCTTGCATTTCTTTGTGTTGAACCCGAGTTGCCATCTGCCCAACCATGCCTCAAGCCTCACCAGATCCTCCTGTAGCCCCTGTCTCCCCTCCTGGTCATCCACCACTGCTCGCACCTTGGTGTCATCTACAAACAGACTGATCTTGCTGCTGATGCCCACAGAGATGTCTGCAATAAATATGCCAAACAGCACCAGCCCCAACACCGACCACTGTGGGACCCCACTTGTCACAGGCGTGAGGTATAAGAACTCTTCTCTTACCACCACCCTCTGCTGCCTGTCCTTTAGCCAGTTCTCAACCCATTCCACCAGTTTTGCTCCTGCCCCTGTGCCCCGTAGTTTACTTCCAAGTCTCCCATGTGGTACTGAATCGAAGGCCCTACTGAAGTCAAGGTACAGGACATCCACTGCATGGCCCCCATCAAGCTGCCTAGTCACCCAGTCATAATAGTCCTCTAGACTGGCCTGGCATGATTTGCCCTTGATGAAGCCCTGCTGCCTCCTGTCCTGCACTCCATTCACCTCCAGTAGTGCCACTAGCCTCTTCTTTAGGATGGTCTCCATTAGCTTCCCCACTATGGACGTCAGGCTTACTGGCCTGTAGTTTCCCGGTTCATCCTTGGATCCTCCCCCTTGTGGAGGGGAACCACATATCATATGTTATCCATGTGTAACCCCTAGGTAGCACTATTCTAAGGGCTACTACCCCTGCCTGTATGCCTATGCACAGGTTGAGGGGCCTGAGTTTGCTAATAAGGTGCCTCCACCCAAATAAACAGTATTGCGGTTGCTTGTCTGCTCTGGTATAGCCCTCTGGAAAGCTATTACCACCCACCAACCCTCCTAATGGCCCAGTATATGACACAATAGTGAATTCACAAACAGTGTGGAACAATAATAATATGCACACTCTCTTCACACTTACCACTAGGGTTAGATCTTCAGCCGTTCCCCTGGAGACCCACTGGAAAATAAGGTTAGCAATACAGCAATACAATCTTAATACTGTAACCCAACTAATACTATACACACTAACCAGGCTAAACGTGAAGAAAGATAATCAGGTTTATTTAGGGGACGTGAACAAGGGAGGGGCATGAATTTAGTCAAAATGATTAAAGATCTGATTTGATTCAGGGCTGGTATGCACTTTTAGTCCCAATGTGACAGTAACAACACTGGGTGCCCAGGATGGTAAATCTGGCTAGCCAGAGGCATTGCCTGAGGGTGGTCAGCATTACAGCTGACATTGAGGCCCTTGGTGGAAGGAAAAGCAGTTAACATATGCAAAACACCCAGATTATTTGTAATCTGAGCCGGTTTGCTCAGTCCTTTATAAAATCCAAGAAAATGAAACAATTAGATGGTACCACAAATGATTTAAACTTTCATTGCAGGGAGCTACCCTGATTGTACTCACGCTACCAGGAATCTGCTCCAAGGCAGGTGATATGGAGACCTCATGGTGATGACAGAAAAGCATGAGAAAACAGGGCCAACACGACACACCTCCTTTTTATGGCCTTTCCTCCAGGTGGCTGCAACCTGCGTTTTGTTGCTGCACAGGGGCTGGATCCCCAAGCTGGTCTCTCACTGTGACAGTCTCTGGTGATGGAGTAGTGGCCTAGGCTGAAGTGACAGGGCCCAGGCAGTATGAGCCATCTGGCAAAGTTTGTGACCTTCTGCTGGTGAAGCCTCCAACTGGCATAGCAGGTTCTTTTGTGGGAGAGCAGGTCACGACCCATGAAACACGTTCAGCACATTTAAAAAAATAACTACTTCAGAAAACAGTTCAGATTTAGTCCAGTTGCAATTCAGCAGCTTTACTGAGCAAACCTTCCTACCTGAGTATACCTCACACACAAGCTGGGCCGATCACTTCAGGAGCAAGTCTTCAGTCCAAATCGCAAGTTGCACTAGCACTTCTTTCTGCTGCAGTTCCAGGCTGGAATTGGATGAGTCCGGCTTCTGCTAAAGGCAGTTCTCAAGCAGGAGAAACATGGCAGGAAGGCACGTTATGCCTCTTCCAGCCAATTCCCCTATGCTCCTTCTTGGAACAGCTGCTCAAAAGCTTGAGATGTTCACACTTTAACCTCCAGCTCTAACTGATCCACTGTCTCTTGGCACACAGGGCATTTCCCTGGTCAATCCAAAGGGTCGGTTGGCTGCAGGAGCTGTCAATCACACTAAGGGCTCCCTCTCCAGGTTCATTTAGATGTCAACTGAAAAACTACAATACTGCAGAATTTCCTTCCTGCAGAACACTGGGGTCTGGATCCATTTTTGGTCTCCAGAGGTTCTACTGGTCCAATAGGGGCGGCAGTATAGCACAGTGGTTTAAGGCTTTGAGCTGCAAACCTGGAGACCTGGGTTTGAATTTCACAGCCCCGACTTGCATACTGTGTGACCCTGAGCAAGTCACTTAACTTCTTTGTGCTCCCAGGTCACACCCGTAAACAAACTTCAGCTTAGTGTGTCTCTCCTGGTCTAAAAAAAAAAATTACTGAAAGTTCTGGACCTAACATGGTAGTTTCCATCCAGATGACGAGCTGCAATTGAAGCAGGTTAGACAAACATCTCTTTCTCAATTATAACAGTTCACAAACAGTAAATAAGCACAGTTCCTACGTAGGCTCCCTCTGTGCAAGTAGTGACTGCAGAATGGAGCAAAACAGAGCACTGTCTGGCCAGCCACAAGCCCTAAATCACTCAGACCCAATGCAGACCATTTACCAAAAACAGATTAGCTATTCTCTTAAAGGGACAGGCGTGGAGGCTTAGCATGGTACTCTCATGCAAATACACAGGACCACACTGGGACAGGACACCAGCCTGACAGTGGGCATTAGAGACCCAGGAAGACATTAAAGTAAACTCCCAAATTGGAGGGGGGTGGGGTTATACTTGACTCTATGGCTATGGCAAAATTAGGGAGGAGAGAGGTCAGCTGTGCTAAGTTCTTTTGGTTAGTGAAAGTTCTGTGAAATTAACACTGTTGATGAGGACTGTTACAGCTTAGTCTACATAAGCTAAAATTAGGGAGGAGAGAGGTCAGCTCATTTAAAAACCCTTGCCTCAGTGTTTGCGCACAGAGGTTCTTTGTCTTTTAAATAGTTTTTTATTTTAATGGGTTCACCACAATATATCCAAGACACACTGCCTTAAGGGTAGCTGGTCCATTCCACTGGGGTGTCAAACAGATGAGGCATACTGATGAGTCCTGGTAGGACGAAACACGTGTCTATGTCTTCTGTTAGCACCCTTTGCAAACTGTGTGAGAGGCCTTCCGGCACCATGCAATTCTGCTTAAAGTTGGACCAGCATAACATTCTGTGGAGATTTGCATATGCAGCCCATGATGCTTTGCATTGTGGGGCATGTGTGATTTTGTATTTTCTTGAAACTTGGCTTCCGCCAAATGCCCCTCGGGTAACCCTTGCCTCAGTATTTGCGCACAGAGGTTCTTTGTCTTTTAAATAGTTTTTATTTTAATGGGCTCACCACAATATATCCAAGGCACACTGCCTTAAGGGTAGCTGGTCCATTCCACTGGGGTGTCAAACAGACGAGGCATACTGATGAGTCCTGGTAGGATGAAACACGTGTCTATGTCTTCTGTTAGCACCCTTTGCAAACTGTGTGAGAGGCCTTTCGGCACCATGCAATTCTGCTTAAAGTTGGACCAGCATAACATTTTGTGGTGAATTGCATATGCAGCCCATGATGCTTTGCATTGTGGGGGCATGTGTGATTTTGTATTTTCTTGAAACTTGGCTTCCCAGCCAAAATGATCCTCGGGGTAACCCTTGCCTCAGTGTTTGTGCACAGAGGTTCTTTGTCTTTTAAATAGTTTTTTATTTTAATGGGTTCACCACAATATATCCAAGGCACATTGTCTTAAGGGTAGCTGGTCCATTCCACTGGGGTGTCAAACAGACGAGGCATACTGATGAGTCCTGGTAGGACGAAACACGTGTCTATGTCTTCTGTTAGCACCCTTTGCAAACTGTGTAAGAGGCCTTCCGGCACCATGCAATTCTGCTTAAAGTTGGACCAGCATAACATTTTGTGGTGAATTGCATATGCAGCCCATGATGCTTTGCATTGTGGGGGCATGTGTGATTTTGTATTTTCTTGAAACTTGGCTTCCCAGCCAAATGCTCCTCGGGGTAACCCTTGCCTCAGTGTTTGTGCACAGAGGTTCTTTGTCTTTTAAATAGTTTTTTATTTTAATGGGTTCACCACAATATATCCAAGGCACATTGCCTTAAGGGTAGCTGGTCCATTCACTGAGGTGTCAAACAGACGAGGCATACTGATGAGTCCTGGTAGGACGAAACACGTGTCTATGTCTTCTGTTAGCACCCTTTGCAAACTGTGTAAGAGGCCTTTCGGCACCATGCAATTCTGCTTAAAGTTGGACCAGCATAACATTTTGTGGTGAATTGCATATGCAGCCCATGATGCTTTGCATTGTGGGGGCATGTGTGATTTTGTATTTTCTTGAAACTTGGCTTCCCAGCCAAATGCTCCTCGGGGTAACCCTTGCCTCAGTGTTTGTGCACAGAGGTTCTTTGTCTTTTAAATAGTTTTTTATTTTAATGGGTTCACCACAATATATCCAAGGCACATTGCCTTAAGGGTAGCTGGTCCATTCCACTGGGGTGTCAAACAGACGAGGCATACTGATGAGTCCTGGTAGGACCTTTGCAAACTGGTGTGAGAGGCCTTCGGCACCATGCAATTCTGCTTAAAGTTGGACCAGCATAACATTCTGTGGTGATTTGCATATGCAGCCCATGATGCTTTGCATTGTGGGGGCATGTGTGATTTTGTATTTTCTTGAAACTTGGCTTCCCAGCCAAATGCCCTTTGGGGTAACCCTTGCCTCAGTGTTTGCGCACAGAGGTTCTTTGTCTTTTAAATAGTTTTTTATTTTAATGGGTTCACCACAATATATCCAAGGCACACTGCCTTAAGGGTAGCTGGTCCATTCCACTGGGGTGTCAAACAGACGAGGCATACTGATGAGTCCTGGTAGGACAAAACACGTGTCTATGTCTTCTGTTAGCACCCTTTGCAAACTGTGTGAGAGGCCTTTCGGCACCATGCAATTCTGCTTAAAGTTGGACCAGCATAACATTCTGTGGTGATTTGCATATGCAGACCATGATGCTTTGCATTGTGGGGGCATGTGTGATTTTGTATTAGTCTACATAAAGATTGAACTAGCCAAAAGCAGTGCAAAATGTTGAAAATGATAGATCATTCAATGATAATCTAGTTGACTAGCTTTTTTGCAGTCAAGGATATGACAGAGGTGTTGCCTGATGCTTAGGAAACTTGATGCATCACATTCAGCAGCCTTCTCAGACTATGATACCATGGCTCCATAATGAAGCCCATCTAACCCAGGAGTATCCTAGAGGGAACAGTGATTTAAATACCCCTCTCTGCAACTGCCACAGATCTACAGGGCCATCAGCTACTGTACATGAGAGTGCCAGCTAGGGTTCACCTGTAAGGGGTAGGATGTGAGGCATCACATTGATTGTAAAGGCACCAGTAACAGCCTCTTGGTAAAGCTCAGCTGCGTGAAATGCTGAGGGGTTTTGTTGTTGTGCAGCAACTACCACTATTTTGCTGCATGGTAATAAAGCAGAATTTTTAGCAGTTCTAGTTTTCTGTTTTTGATATGAATGTGCAAAGCCTTTCTTTTGTTTTTTTTTTGTTTTTTTGCACCAGTAACAGCCTCACTACAGTTACTATGCAATACCTTTACTGTCCACACCAGTGTTATTAGAGTCCAGCAGCCTTGAGGTTTATTTGATAACATTGCAGGTTTAAATGTTACAGTTCCCTCTTGCAAGACAGATACATTGGCACCAAATTATTACGTTATCATTCTTATTAATTTGGGGGAAACTAGCAAGATCCTCAGAAATATAGTTAATTACCATTCTCTCATCACCATGAGCCTTTGTCTTGGCACAAGGCACCAGCACTTGAGAGGAATGCAAATGGGTCCCAACCCTAAATTAAGGGTGCTCTCAATCATGTAGGCAGCCATCCAGCCACCCCATCACCTTATTTTTTCTCTGGTGTGTGATAGCAATGTAAAAACATCTGGGCATTTGCCCTGTCATAGAGAGAATCTGCCCTTTGTAAGGACCTAATATTGGCCCAACCCTCACTGAAGGGGTGGTCTAGGGGGCATTCTCACTCCAGTCGATCTCTGTCACCTCTCCATGTGTTCTGGAACCTCATTCCATACTCTCAGTTACTCATTCTTCTCCACCAGGGGAGCAGACAATCATCATCACCACTGAGCTCTCCAAGTCATCACCCATCTGGTGATGCTACTCCCAGAGGGCAGTGTTCAAGCAGCACCCTCCAAGATTTGTCTCTTGGCAGAACTTGAGCTTTCACCAGGAAATATGAAGCTGCACCTGCTTTCACTTCCACTTTCCCTTCAGCTCTGTCTGGAACTCTCTTTCCAATCTAAGATGCAACTTACTAGCTTAAAACTCAACCCCTCTCCTACTTCCTGCCTATGAGCCAAACATTCTGTTCTGCTAGGCAAGCTCTGGGCTGTAACCTTATACAGTAAGTGTAGGCTATGAGGAACAATATCTTACAGCTTCACTTTTGGGGTAGGGGGCTACATCTTCAAGATTTTTGAGAAGACCTTCAGTTCTATATGAAGTAGTTCACAGGGATGACAAAAGCTATGACTCTTGGAAGGGCCATCTTCTTTGCTATTCAGCAACATATTCCTCAGATAAGGCACAAGTATCTCCCCAAATTCTTTTAAAACCTAGGCCAATAGCCATCTGGCCATGCAGCCTTTCCTACATCAAAGTCTGAACTGCAGAAGACATCTCTGTGGCAGACAGTAATGGAGTATGAAAAGCCTGAGTTTGTGACTCAATGAGTGAAGTTAAGTGGACTGAGTCTCAGAATACATTAGCCAGATTCTCTGTCCCATTACATTCCACCTTATACAATATTGTAATATTGTACAAATTACTGTATCTGAAACTCCTCCACAGGAGTCACGGGATCCCATCTTCATCTGATTGCACTAACAGCATTAGAATAACTGTGTCCTTTCACCAGTTAAGCTTGTCCTTTCACCAGTTCACTTGGGAGCTTAAGCAACAGGTTGGTAGAAAAGAGGACAGGAGTTATATTTTGTTTTTAACTGAAATATTTGAATAGTTTGTAAGTGAAATTAGTTCTATGTGTTAAAAATTATTACCTTGAATTTGAACTGATACTTGGGCTGTGATATTGTAGGTTTGGGGATAGTTGTTTGGCAGGGAAAATTAGAAGGTAATTTAAATGTGTTGTTTACCTGGTGTTAGGGGGAGGGGACATTAGCTGAAATTAACTTGTCTTTAAACAGGAATTACTGTGGCTTTCATTGTTCACTTGGGAGCTTAAGCAACAGGTTGGTAGAAAAGAGGACAGGAGTTATATTTTGTTTTTAACTGAAATATTTGAATAGTTTGTAAGTGAAATTAGTTCTATGTGTTAAAAATTATTACCTTGAATTTGAACTGATACTTGGGCTGTGATATTGTAGGTTTGGGGATAGTTGTTTGGCAGGGAAAATTAGAAGGTAATTTAAATGTGTTGTTTGCCTGGTGTTAGGGGGAGGGGACATTAGCTGAAATTAACTTGTCTTTAAACAGGAATTACTGTGGCTTTCATTGTTCACTTGGGAGCTTAAGCAACAGGTTGGTAGAAAAGAGGACAGGAGTTATATTTTGTTTTAACTGAAATATTTGAATAGTTTGTAAGTGAAATTAGTTCTATGTGTTAAAATTATTACCTTGAATTTGAACTGATACTTGGGCTGTGATATTGTAGGTTTGGGGATAGTTGTTTGGCAGGGAAAATTAGAAGGTAATTTAAATGTGTTGTTTGCCTGGTGTTAGGGGAGGGACATTAGCTGAAATTAACTTGTCTTTAAACAGGAATTACTGTGGCTTTCATTGTTCACTTGGGAGCTTAAGCAACAGGTTGGTAGAAAAGAGGACAGGAGTTATATTTTGTTTTAACTGAAATATTTGAATAGTTTGTAAGTGAAATTAGTCCTATGTGTTAAAATTATTACCTTGAATTTGAACTGATACTTGGGCTGTGATATTGTAGGTTTGGGGATAGTTGTTTGGCAGGGGAAAATTAGAAGGTAATTTAAATGTGTTGTTTGCCTGGTGTTTGGTAAGAGCTCTCCACCCACCCACCCTGTTTTGTAGGCTTTGTTAAATACTGAAAAGCCACTAGGGGTTAGGATTGAAGGCTGAGTATTTCTGTTTGGGACTGAAATTTGAAGCAACAGGAGTTGGTGGGCCTGTGACGTCATATGGTACCTGGTGTCTGCTTACACACACTGTTAGTGGGACCGAACACATACTGGACTGTATGTGTTTGTGAACTGGGAACTTTGTTGGTGGGGTTGAAATTGGGTTTGTAAATAACTACAGTCAGTATAGAGAGAAACTGTACTCAGGGAAAGGGACTGAGAAAAGAGGTGTGCTATTATAAACAGAGGGGATAATCAGGGTGGCCATATTCCATCATGGCAGGCATCTTGGAAGGGTTGTAGGCTGCACAGGCTGTGGGATGGCAATATTCTAAATTGGGCCTGGAGAGAGGGAGGCTGCCCACCTGGTAGACAGCTATCTTGTATCAGGAGGAGGTATATTGTTAAGGAGTAAGCTGTGGGAGCTGTCCAAGGATAGGGGTGTGGATATGGGCAGCAGAAGGGTGGGCTGAGGGAGGCTAGAGGCAACCTGAAATTACAGAACATTATGCTACAGCAAGCAGAAGGGGGATATTAGGGACAGAGGACCCTTAGATAGGGAAGTTGATGCTAAGGGGAAACCGTACAGGGTGAAAATTCTGAATTCAAGGAGACTGGAGGGGAAGAGTCAGGAGGGCCTGTAGCCTAAAACAGCAGACTGTGGGAAGGAGCCCTAAGGTGAACAGTGCAAGAGAGGAAAGAAGAGGTCAGTTTAGAGATGCAGTCAGGGGAAACTGGTTACTTGATGGAGGCTGACATAGAGTGTCACAATAAATTTGAGATACTAAGCATCCTAGAGGGGAGGAAGGGGTTGGTGGAAATGAGGAAACTTATACAGAGGCTGGGAGGGAGTCAGATACCCATAGGGCATCACAGACCAGCTATGGAAAGGATAGACATAGTCCCAGAGGGAGAAGGGGAAACATATATGTTAAGCAAATGGGGGAGATGCAACATATTCCAGACATGAGGGAGGAGAGCATGATTGGAGAGAAACTGGGAGACAAGGAGATGGGAGAGGAGCCCCCCTTCAGCAGGGAGGTCAGTACCAAGGATGGGGCCCTAGCTAAAGGGGACCAACAGAGAGCCTCTGGAGACAGGGGTACTATTACAAAGGGGGGGGATGGTGGTGCGGGGGAAGGGGAAACCATCAGGGCCAGGATAAATGGTTCAGATAAGAGAGGGTTAAAGGGGACACCTATTCAGAGGGGGTTTGAGTTAAGTGGGAAAAATAGCAAGGGAGGCAGAAAGGGGAGGGTGACAAGGGGGTCTCTAATAAGGCAGGAAGACTCCCATGAAATTGCGATCATGAATAAAGTGGGGGAGGGGGGCTGAGAGGGCATAGTGGAGGTAACCATAAGGATGATGGCGGTGTTAAGGTTCTGTTACTGGGAGACTCGATGATTAAGGGTATCCATTGGGAGGGACAGGGGGGTGGATGCCATAGCCAGGTGAAGGTAGTGAGTATCTCTGGGCTGACAGTGCACAGAGCAAAGTTCATGGTGTATGAAATGGTTAGGGATTGTGGAGGGAAACCGGATCTCCTGGTGCATTTGGGAACTAATGATCTAGAGGGAAATAGCATTATGGAAATCCAAGCAAGGTTCCAAGAACTTGCCAGAGTCTGTCGGGATAATGGATGCAACATTTCCTTTTCGGAGATATTGCCAGTACCAAAGGCCTCAGTGGAGAAAAAAATGAAGCTCACAGAGGTTAATGAATGGCTCAGGAAGTGGGGTGAAGAGAATGGGTTGGGGGTGTTAGGGAACTGGAATGGAGTTTGGGAGGATATGGACTATATGCCAAGGACAGGTTTCATCTTGCCCCATTAGGGAAGGAAGTCCTCAAACAGGGATGGCTGACTACATACAAGAAAGGTGGGGTTTAAACTTGTAAGGGGGAAGGGATAAGGAGGGCTGACAGAAGCCTCCCTCCAGATGAGGGGAGTAGCCTGCTCAAGGGGAGGGGAAACAGACTGGAGGTGGAGGTTTCAGGAGGAGCAGGGAGGATGGAAGTATAAGGAATCTGGGTGGGGTCTGACAAAGAGGATCAGGATAAGGGGTGGGGTTAGTGTTAGTTAATGCCAGGAGCTTGGGAAACAATTGCCAGAGTTCCAGGCCATGCTGTTCGGGTGGATGGGCGGCAGTCACGGAAACGTACAACAAAAACCATGACTGGGACCTAAATGTACAGGTACACTATGCTTAGGAAGGATAGAAAGGAGGGCAGAGGGGTGGAGTGGCTATGTTCATTAGAGATGACATAGAAATTGCTATGGTAGAAGAGGCAGAGGGAAACGTGGAGGCCTTATGGGTCACCTTACGATCCCCAGCAGGAGATAAGGTCAAGCTGGGAGTAGCATATAGGCCCCCCGGGATGAGTGATGTTCTAGATGATGGTTTGCTGGACAACATCTTTGCCCAGTGTGGTCCAAAAGGGGAAGGAGTGGTGTTGATGGGGGACCTTAATATGCCAGGTACAAATTGGGGAACCATGTCCTCTAAGGTGGCCAAGGAGCAGAGGCTGCTGGATGGCTTCCAGGATGTGTTCTTAACACAGCATGTGATGGAGCCCACAAGGAGAGGCATGTCCTGGATGTGGTTCTGGCAGATGGGGATCTGGTAAGGGACATGGTTGTACAGGACCCCTGACTGGGAGTGACCACAATACTGTCTGGTTTCAAATAAGCATTGGGGGAGTGGGGTGAGATCTAGGACACTGGCAGTGGACTTCAGGGGCAGACTTTATGGGCATGGGAAATATTCTCAAGGATCACTTGAAGGGATTACCTCAACGACAAGTGTGGAAAGGAGATGGGAGGTCATAAACGGGACTTCATGAGGCAGTCAGGATCTGCACTAAGTTGAAACGTAAGGGAGCAAGGTCACATAAACCATGCTGGTGGTCCAGTGAGGTCCAGGTAGCAGTCAGAGAAAGAAGGTGGCTTACAAAAATATAAAACAACAAGAGGGATAGGGATAAGAAATGTACCAGCTTGCATCTAGAAAAGTCACCCGTATGGTGAGGGAGCAAAGTCCAGTAAAGAGCAACGGCTGGCACAGGGGATACATGGAGGGGAAAGGGTTCTTCCGGTACATTGGGGAGCGGAGAAAAACTAAGGGCCATCTCAGCAGATTGAGATCAGAAGGAGGGTGGGTGGAAGAGGCGAGGGACCAGGCAGAAGTATTTAACGAGTACTTTGCCTCTGTGTTCACTAGGGAGGGGGATGGGATATCTACAAAGCAAGGCACAAAGGGGATAGAAGCGGCAGGGAGTGGGATCAGGGGAGCAACAGAAATGGAGCAAAAGGAAGGGAAAGGTACCCCAGGGGTGTCACATCTGGATAAGGATAAAAAGACCAGTAAGGTGGAGGGGATGGATGATGCCATCCCCGCCAAAAGGTGTGGTTTGCCCTCAAGGCCCTAAAGAAAGACAAATCTCCGGCCGGATGGCATTCATCCGAGAGTACTATGGGAATTATGGACATACAGGCTGCACCCCTGGCGGAGCTTTTCAGCAGGTCACTTGAGACAGGGAGGGTACCTAGGGATTGGCGAGAGGCACATGTGGTACCAATCCATAAAGGGGGGTTGAAGGAAGTACCAGGAAACTATAGACCCATCAGTTTAACCTCGGTGGTGGGAAAATTAATGGAGAGTATACTAAAGGAATGATTGGGGGTTTACTTGGAGGAGGTGGGAGGTCTGGATAGTCGGCAGCATGGGTTTGTGCCAGGTAGATCATGTCAAACCAACCTTGTGGAGTTCTATGAATGGGTAATATCAGAACTGGACAGGGATAAGCCTGTGGATGTATTATTCTTGGACTTCAGCAAGGCGTTTGACTCTGTCCCTCACAATGGTCTGGTGGAGAAACTGATGGGGTTAGGAGTAGGCCCTTTGATGGTCAGATGGATTGAAAACTGGATAGCTGGACGCACTCAGAGAGTAGTGGTCTGTGGGGAGCTCTCGAACCCTACAGAGGTTGGTACTGGGGTACCACAGGGCTCGGTCCTGGGTCCAATCCTGTTTAATGCATACATATCGGACATCAGGGATGGTATAGGGTGTGAAATGAATCTCTTCGCGGATGACTCCAAGATGGGAGCAGTAGTTGAGGGAGAAGAGGGGAGGTTGGCCCTGCAAGGGGACCTGACACCCTGGAAAGCTGGGCTCACATGGAAATTAAATTTCAATATCGCCAAGTGCAAGGTGTTGCATCTTGGTCGGGGAAACCCTAAACACATGTACACCCTGGGAGGGGAGGTGCTGGAAGCCTCAACAGGGGAAAAAGACCTAGGGTCATGGTGGATACATGTATGAATAACTCTGAGCAGTGCAGGAGAGCAGCTAGCAAGGCAAACAGGATGTTGGGATGCATCGCAAGGGGGATCACCTCTAGGAGCAAGGAAGTGATTCTGCCGCTGTACAATGGACTGGTTAGACTACACCTTGAGTACTGTGTACAGTACTGGAGACCACACTCGAAGAGGGACATACAGCTCCTGGAGAGGGTACAGAGGAGGGCAACAAAGATGATACGAGGGCTAGGGGATTTGACTTACGAGGACAGACTTGAGGAGCTCTGCCTGTTTTCATTGGAGGAGAGGAGAGACAGGGGGACATGATTGAGGTCTTCAAGTACCTCAAGGGAATAAATAGGTAAACATGGATGGGATCTTTAGACTAAAGCAGGGAGAAATCACCAGAGGACATGGTTTCAGTTGGAAGGTGGAAGGGTGAGGGGGAAAAAGAGGAGGAGGTTTTCACTGAGAGGGTGGTGGACCCTTGGAATGCACTGCCTGGTGAGCTGGTTCAGAGATCCACAGTGGAGGGTTTCAAGAGAGGGTGGGACAGACACAGAAAGTGGATGTATCAGATGATGGCCTGTCCCAGGGGGTTGGGGATGGATGATAGGGGTTTCTGGAGCACAAGGGATGGGAGGGTCTCGGCACCCAACTAAGGATCTAGGTTCGAGCAGACTCGATAGACCATAAGGCCTAATCTGCTGGCAAATAGTATGTTAGTATGTATGTGGTTTGCATACTCACCCACTAGGTGGCCAGTGGGGATATCTGCACTCTCGAATCTGTGGCACAGTGCTGACTGGTGCCAGATGGAGGCATCATGTGCTCCCCCATGGTACATGGCACAGACATTGATTATGCACCCCCTGGCATCGCACACCACCTGGCAGTTGATGCTGGCATAGCCCTTGCGATTTATGTATGGGGCCCCCTCAGGGCCAGGTGGTGTGCAGCTGGCCACATGGGTGCAGTCTATTGCCCCTAGCATGCCAGGCATACGTGCTACCCTGTGGTACTCCTGTATGTTTGCTGTGCGCTCCACCAGTGTGCTGGGGAAATGGATGTACTCCACAGCATGTGGCAGCAGTGCGCTGAGGAATTGGGTGAGGTGGCATGGCGTGGCCAACTGGGTTATGCCTGTGATGTCCCCAGTTGGTCTCTGGAAGGTACCCGTGGTGAGCAAGCACATGCAAGCTGTCACTTTCATCTCCACTGACAGGGCATGGCTCCGTTGTGTGGGTGCCTGCATCACATCACTGCACAGCTCACAGAGCCGCCTCAGAATTGCCCGATTCTGGCGGTACCAGCCCACAATCTCGGTATCACAGTACAGCTCAAAGCTGGTGCAGGCTCGGTACTGCCTGTTGGGGGCATACCACCGACGGGCCCTTCCACGGCCACGCCCCCCTGCTGCCCACCTTGTCACCCCCCTCATTATGGCCTCCATCTGGAAGGTGGCACTGGCCATGTCCCTGGCTTGTGTTCACCCCCCCCCCAGCAGCTGTTTCTGTATTCCCCCTGCTGTCCTGGCTGCTACTTCCCCTGAACCGGGAACACCTGCCTGTGCTGGCCTCACTGCTGTGTGGTGTACTTCCCCCTTCTGCACTGTCTCCCCACACCTTCCCCTGTGCCTGTTGCTTGCAGGTGCCCTTTCCTGCCTGGCCCTGTGTGTCTCTGCTGCCCAGTTTTCCCCTGCTATCTTTAGCTCTCATGTGGCTTCCCTGTAGCGTTCTTGTGCCTCTCCCTTGCTCCCTTTTATTTTGGCTCACTTCTGCTATGGCGCAACTTCCGCTTGCTCCTCTATTGCACATGGCGCATGTTGTTAAATATCGCACTGTGCCATTTATGCATGGTTCCTCCCCCTTCAGTTGCACATGCATTCATTATCATTGCATTGTCGCTCAGCGTGATTTGGGGTCACAACTGCCTCCTGCTGAATATCGCAGAATGGCGCATTTTCGGACTTGCGCAGGCGCAATCCTATTGCGCATGGCTCAACTCTTTTGAATATCTGGGCCAATGTGTTAATTCTGTAGAAGATGGGGATTTATAATGTCAGCATGGGAATATAGAACTGGTGAGGTGCTGACATCATAGAGAGCATCCTAATGTTATTTAAATTTATTTACCCAGGTCAGCTCAAATGATTTGCAACATCTTATTTTCAGTGGAATCCTGCTTCTATTTGTAGTGTGAAGCAATGCCTTTAGCTCTAGCAGCAGCTTTTTGCATTCTAAATTAGCTCTTTAAAAGTAACCCAGGCATGCCAAAAGCATGCAGAGGTATACCTTGCATGAAGTAGAACATAAAATGGAATTTTGTATGACATGCTGAATTAGTTCCTTTAATAATGCATTTTTTATATATATATTTTTTTTGGTATGAGTTTTTGTTCGTTTGTGACATGTTGTATGAAATGTTTAACTTTGAAATGCTGCTGATGATGATGATATCACATATTATAATGAGCTCTGTATTTAAGTTCTTTCCTTGTCCTCTAACCACACCCCTGAGGAAGACTCACGAGGAGTCAAAGTGCTGGGCAGTCAGTTTGCATGTTAGAGTTGCCAATAAATGGATTACCTGAGATTTTTTGTTTGATGCCTTTCATTTCGCTAGCTCGGTCTGAGTGACACTCTTTGTGGATTATATATGAAGTACAATCGCCCCTGATACAGAACTATGTAGCAGTCAGCAACACTTTTGCTTTAGCACCGCCACATTGATAACTAATACTTTACAATTACAATGCAAAAATAAATCAATTATTGAAAAAAAGCCAAACTTATGTTTATGATTTTGGTTGCATTAACATAGTACTTTGGCACCAGTCCTCAAATTCTTCAATTAGCAGCTGGTTTGGTCAGTTGGCCATTTACTTTGGAAGCACATGCTCATAAGCCCTCCATCACACGTTTTAGTGTACTGTCATCTTAATTTCTCTGATGTCCTCCAGTGTTTGGCTCATGTTGGACAAGCAGTCTAATACAATCAGACAGGCTTACATAATGAAATAAGAAAAAAATTGAAATAATTGTGATACATATAGAGGCATCAGTCTGAAAACACCTTCAGTCTCAATGTATTCTTGATAAAGATTGCATGACTCTTACACTTCAAACTGAAGCACTGCAGTGATATTCACATGCACTATTTCAACACACGTTAACATCAAGTACTGTTGTAAAAAAAAGCTTACTTGTTGATCAGTTATTCTCCATTCACAGTGCTCCCAGATTTATTCAGCATTTTCCCTGTAACTCCAGGGCAATTTTCCTGTGTTATCCTGTAGATTGCATTATTTCCTATGGAAGACACATTGCTTTGTTTTCCCATATAACCAATGCAAGTCTATGGGAACAATTTCCTTGTAAATGATTCAATTTTGCTGTAAAAGGACTGAAGTCAGCTTTCAACGATCAGCTCACACATACATATCAATAGACTCTGAAAACATTACATTTGACAAAACTTGCTTTAGGAATCATCCCCATACAGACCCATTGACTAAATAAAAGGAAAATGGATATTCTTTCACTGGCTTATGCTGCCAGGATTTCAATACTAAATTGCTGATATCCTGCTGTGAGTGGAATGCACAATAAACACAGAAAGACATCTTTGTTGTAGTGTTCCTGATGTGAAAACATAGATGAACACTGTTTTTGTTAAATCAGATGCAAAATAAACACTAAAATCTGGACCTTTTATTTTTTTTAATGTTAGATGTATTGTTAAGTCAATGCACATATAGCGTAGTGCTGTAATTATACCCCTTCTATGGAACTAGCCAACAATTTATTGTACAAGCCTGCAGACTTCTGGTCCTGAAGTGAGATATTTAGAGGTATTGTAGAAACCTACAAGATCACTGATATCCGTTCTGTTTTCTGGCTGCATGTTCTGAGGAGTATAGACTTGAAGAAATATGCAATTGTTTCATGCAATCCAAATGCAAAGTGACACATGACTGTTTGCACATTAACTTCATGTAATCTGTTGGTCCTTGTGCTTAAAGTTAATTTTTGCCATCAAGTGTTGCTACAGTAAAAAAATGAACAAAAAAAAAAAAACCTGAAGAAACTAAGGCATGTATTGCAGTAACCCCATGAAACTCTTTCTCTCTCTCTCTCTTTCTCTCTCTCTCTCTCTCTTTGTCACACGATCTATGTTTTTCTGACATAAGTATGCACTTTCTACTTTTTTTAAAGTGCATTTCTAACTATTGTACTGAACAAAATGTAGTGTGTGTGTGTTTCAGGGCAGGGGATCTGATCCAACAACTATATGAGTGAAGTACTAGCAAAGTTCGATAGAGATGCAGTGATGTTGTTTAGTCCTGGCTATGATCTGAGCAATGAGTAAAGGGGAAGGGGGGAATCATACTCTGTCTTCCTGATGATATTAGATTTCAATTACTGGTACTTTATTTCCAAGTTAGCAGATGACCTAGGCTATTTGGCAAACATGTTTTTTCAGAATATTACGATGAAAGAAAAGTAATTTGCAGAGTGAGGACAGAGAGACCGCAAGCATGATTCCGATATGCACTTTTATATATTGTTCCTCAAATGTATTAGGTTTTTAGATGCCAGGAAACTGAGTACACTTATGAATTTTAGAAAGGAGATGACTTGAATTAATCAGAGTTGCCTCAGTAGCCCCCAGTACCCTTGCTTTTTTCACACCAACTGGAGAATCCAGCAGTTTGCAGCATTGTTGGTCCTTGTGCTAAAAATGTATTTTAATTATTTGCTATCAAGTGTTGCTATAGTAAAAAAACAAAACAAAACAAACAAAAAAAAAACAGAAGAAACTAAGGCATGTATTGCAGTGATCCCACCCAACTCTCTTTCTCTCTCTCTTTTTCTCTGGCACATGATCTATGTTTTTCTGACATAATTACAAACTGTTTTTAATGTGCATTTCTGACTATTTTAGTGAACAAAAGGTAGTGTGTTGTGTGTGTGTGTGTGTGTGTGTGTGTGTGTTAGGGTAGAGGAGCAGATCCAATCATGTCTCTCATTTGTCCCTGATTTTCAGGGATGTCCCTGATTTTGCCTGAAATTTTTATTCTGTCTCTCCTACAATTTGTGTTTCCATGACCAAACAATGGGGACTGTAAGCACAGAATAATATCAAACATTAAAGTTACACACTTGTTCTTCTTTATGAAATGTGTTTTACACTAAGCACCTTATTCTACCAGCTTCCTGAGTGGATATCACCAATTCCGAAGATGCGCCCATGATTTTGATCCTTTGTCCCTGATTTCTTTAAAGAGCGACTCTCTATTATAATAAAAAGCTTACAAACACTAGAGTTACACCAGTTATGTTTTCAGTTTATTGTTTTCTAGTTATTCATTATTTCTTTTGCTATTCCCCTTCTAATAGTTTACTAAATGTTGTAGATAATGCGACAATTGTTTCACCAAGTTTTTCAAAATGTATTTGACTGTCCCCTGCTAACCTCACAATTGCTGTTTCTTATATCAGAGTCTGTTGTCATGACGAGCACTATGATGTCTCAAACAAAACACTACAAGGTTAACAGTCGAAAGCAAATGTTTTCAACTGTTTTCCAAACAGAGCTTTAATATGGACTACCAAGATATGCCATCAATCTTGGTTAGGAACATTGAAAAGAAAAACAATGTACTCTCTAGTAAATTGTAAGAGCTGAAACACTTAATTATAAAAGCACATGTGAAGTGCAGAGTTGCTCTTGAAGCCTTGTCTCTGATTTATGAGGCAGGAGGCTGAAAAGTATGGCTCCAACTATGAACATGAAGAGCTAGCAAACTCTGGTAGAGATGCAGTGATGCTGTTTAGTCCTGGCTATGATTAGAGCAATAATGAGTGTGTGTGTGTGTGTGTGGGGGTATCATACTCTGTCATCCTAATATCAGATTACAGTTATTGGTATTTTTTTTCCAAGTTAGCTGATGACCTAGGAATATTATGATGTAAGAAAAGTAATTTGCAAAGTGAGGACAGAGAGACTTCAAGCATTATTCCGATATGCACTTTTATATATTGTTCCTTAAATGTATTAGTTTTTTTGGTGCCAGGAAACTGAGTACAATTGTGAATTTCAGAAGGGAGATGACCAAATTAATTAGAGTTACCTGAGTAGCCCCTAGTACTCCTGCCTTTTTCACACCAAGAAGAGAATCCAGCTTTTTTCAGCATTGACCATCATCTGTTCTGGGAGAGGGCTATTTAAGCCAGGTCTCTTTATTTTCCTGTTTGCTCTGACCTACTGTGAGACCTACCAACCTTTTAAACACTGAGGCTAACACCTGCACCACATTACCCAGTCACCCAAAATCTCCTTAGTTAGCATTACCAGGACTACTCTACCAATTGGCAGTATAGCCTAGCGGTTAGAAGAATGAGGTGTGAACAAGCTTGATACATCCATACATTCCTTAAACAACTACTTGCCCAAATGGACTGGTCCCCCATTAATTTAGCCCCCAGCATTGACATTGCGCTCGATCTGTTCATGCAGGCCTTCACCAAGGCCTGTGACCTCTATGCTCCACTCACCAAACACTGCACCAAAAGACAAAATGCACCATGGATCACCCCCTCTCTACTCCAAAAGCTGAGAGAAAGGGACAATCTCTGGCACAAAGCTATGGAGTCTGGCAGGTTGGCTGACAGACAATCATGTAATGCTGCATGCAATAGATGCACTTGAGCCATTCACAAGGCCAAAGCAGACCACTATCAATTGACCCTCACCACCACCACATAGGGATCTGCATGGACCTTCTGGAGTAATATCAAACAACTTGATGGAAATCACAATCCCCATCTCCCTCCCAGCTTTCCATATACGGCACCATTTCCACTGACCCCACATACCATAGCAAACTGTCTAAACACCACCTTCACGGATCTCAGCACTGTTCTCCCCAGTTGTTTCTTTGACCCTGTGCACGAATCCCAAACACCAACCCTGCGGCACCCTTGTTTCCTCCTGCACAAAATATCCACCCGTGAAGCCTGTCCATACCTGCAAAATGTGCTGAACAGCAATAACCCTAGCAATGACCCCCTAGATGCTAGGATCCTTTGACTAGTCCTCGATGAGGTCCTAGTCCCTCTAACAGACCTACTCACCAAATCCCTCTGCCTGGGGCAATTCCCCAGTGTCTGGAAGACAGCCGTCATTACCCCCATTCATAAAAGTGGTGACAAATCCACGCCCAGCAACTATCAACCCATCTCCATTCTCCCCCCTCTGTAAAGCATTAGAAAAAATGGTTGCCACTCAGCTCACTGAATACCTAGCCAAGTATGACATACTATGCCCAGAGCAGCATGGCTTCCGTTCAGGCCATAGCACTACCACAGCCCTCCTAGAATCCACCAACTTCATACACTCCTCCCTAGACTCTGGTAACATTGCTGTAGCTGTGTTCATAGACCTTTCCAAGGCCTTCGACATGGTTAGCCATCTTATCCTTCTTGACTCCCTCTGCCAACTTGGTTTCTCCACAGACCCCCTGGCATGGTGTTCCAGTTACCTCTCTCTACCCAGTCCCAATGTGTCAAAATAAATGAAACACTATCTGACACTCTACCTGTCCACTCTGGGGTGCCCCATGGCTCCATCCTGGGTCCACTTCTTTTCGCCCTCTACCCAAACTCCTTGCCAAAAGCCTGCTCTGAAAAAATATTACTATAAGCAGATGATGTAGTGCTCTCGCATCATAAACCCACTCCCTTCCAGGACTTCCTCCAACATGACTTCTTCCAGGCTGAAACATGGTTCAAGGACTGTAGACTGGTCATAAACCTGAAAAAGACAAAATCGATGTTTTTCTCCCACCACCAAAACAATGCGAAAAGTGCACCTCTCCTCATCTTTTCCAGCACCCAAAACCCCCTTGAACAGGTATTCATCTACAAATATCTTGGACTTACCCTTGGCTCTGCCCTTACCTTCCATGACCACATAAACACCCTAGTGGCCGCCACTAACACTCGAATTGGACTCTTTTATTGGCACAGGGACTGCCTCCCTCCTGATGCCCTTAGGCTTGCCATTACCTCCTCAATACTGTCCCTAGTGGACTATGGGCTCCCTATGTATGGGCAGCAGATAATTCCACACTCCAGAAAACTCAGGTCTCCCTCAACAAGACATGCCGGCTCCTAACTGGTGCTCCTAGGCTTACCCACATCTGCTCCCTCTATTCCTCTGCCATTCTTCTCAACCTCAATGAAAGACTGCACTATCAGACCTGCCTACTCACCAAGAAAATCCTGCTCAGTCACTCCCCTCCTGGGGTCACCACCTCTCTCCAACTTGCCACCGCCTCTATCTCCACCAGCAGTGATTTAAGGCTCTGAGTTGCAAATCTGGTGACACTTTTAGCCAGATGGTGTCAGTTATTCTCTAAACAATTTGAACATTTTTTATGTGAGCAAACAGAAACAGGACTTCAGTCAGCTTTCACTGATCACTTGCTTTAGGAATCAGATAAACAGAGACATCTGTGATTTAATTACCTTGCAGGGGAGAGCTGCTAATGAACTGTGAAACCTGAGATACTGCAGAGGGATTACACTGCTTCCTAACAACACAGCTGTGCTGCATTAGGAATTCAGACCCCTTTTTGGGATGATAGCAATATGTCTGCATGGCTCCTCCCCCATGCAGCCATAAAAACTGTTAGAAGAAAAGGACTACTGGACCCAGCCAGTTAGCGCAAGGGCTCCCTGCCTGTAGTACCTCCACAGACCCTAACTGGTCTTTGGGAGCCTTCCCTGTTTCTATAATATGCCTCTGTGTCTATCCCAGTTTGAAGCCTTCCATTGTTCTAGCCTTCACAACTTCAAATGACAGTCAGTTCCATGCTTCTACCACCTTTTCTGTGAAGAAGTATTTCATTACATCCTTTCTGAAATGTCCACTCTCCAATTTCCACTCTCCAATTTCATTGCATATCATCTAGTCCTGGAGCATATCCTCTTTTGGAAGAGGCTCCTTCACTGCACACTGGTCACCATTGTGAGGTACACTACTTGATGGTCTTGAACATGTCACCACTCCCTCTCTCTATACTCTAGAGGATAGGAGAGAGAGAGGGGGGTGACATGATCAAGACCATCAAGCCATGTCACCCTCTCAGTCTCCTGATGACAGGAGAGAGAGTGTGGTGACACTACTTGATGGTCTTCACCACATAACCCCTCTCTCTCCTGTCCACCATTGTGTACATATCAAGATCCCTAAGTCTCTCATCACAGGGCTTATCTTGCAACCCCTGCATCATCTTGGTTGCTCTTCTCTGGATTGTCTCCACCCTTGCTGTCTTTCCTGAGGTGCAGTCCACATAATTTCATGTGAGGGCATACTAGACAGCAGTTCAGTGGCAACACCACCTTTCTCCTCCTGTGGTTAATGCCTCTCCCTATGCACCCCAGCATTTCACTAGCCTGCCCATGGCCTTGCCACACTGCACTACAACCTTGCGGTCTTCTGAAATAATAATGCCAAGGTCCCTTTCCAGTCTAGAGAGTGTCAACACTTTTCCCCATCATATACTCAGCACCAGGGTTCATGTGCTTTAGGTGCATGATTTTGCACTTTTTGGCATTGAACCCTAACTGTCATGCCTTTGACTACTCCTGTAGTTTCCCTAGATTCTTGTGTATTGTCTCTATTCCTTGCTGGGTGTCCACGTTATTGCAGATCTTGGTGTCATCTACAAAAAGACAGACATCCCCTTCCAGTTCCTCTGCAATGTCCCCAGTGAAGATAGTGAAAAGGTCTGGTCCCAGCACTGAATCCTGCAGTAACCCACTGGTCACTCCCTATTCTTAGAATGTGAGCCATTTACCATTACCCTCTGTCTCCTATCCATTAGCCAGTTGGGAACCCAATGTGCCATTTTTTTGCCAGCCCCATATTGGTTAGCTTCATAATCTACATTCTGTGTAGCACAGTGTCAAGGCCCTGCTGAAGTCTAGATAGGCTATGTCCATGTCTTTGTGCTGAAGCTTTACAATTACACAAGTAGAATTTATCATTTATTACATAGGCATTTTGCTTGCCTATTAAAACAGAACAGAAACAGCAAGAAACAACACTCTTCTTGCATTAAATAGATCTCTACCATACATGAAAGTCCACTATCAAATGCTGTTCTGCTTTCAAAATGAAGAGGGAGATAGTAAACTGCACAGTCAGATAAAATAAAGCACTGTCCTTTAGATCCCCAAAGTGACTACCAACACCTCCCCAATCTGATATTCAGCACCGGGGCTCATGTGCCCTAGGTGCATGATTTTGCACTTTTTGGCATTGAACCACAACTGCCAAGCCTTTAACCATTCCTGTAGTTTCCTAGATCCCTGCACATTGTCTCCTCTCCTTCCTGGGTGTCCACACTATTAAAGTTCTTGGTGTCATCAGCAAAAAGACATACCTTCCCCTTCAATCCCTCGACAATGTCACCTTTGAAGATATTGAAGAGGACTGGTCCCATCACTGAACCCTGCGGTATCTCACTAGTTACACCACTATACTTAAAATGTGTGCCATTTACTAATATCCTCTGCCTCCTATCCATTAGCCAGTTGCAAACCCAATTTGCCATTTTTACCCCCACCCCCAAATTGGTCAACTTCCTAATCCACCTGTGTCAAAGGCCTTGCTGAAGTCTAGATAGGTTAGATGGCTGGCAATATACCCTAGAGGTTAGAGTAATGAAGCGTGAATGAGCTTGTCACATGCTACAGACTTGGGACTAATTCCCACAACCTCCAGTTGAATACCATGTGATGCTGAGCAAGTCATAAAACCACCCAAGTGCTCTCAGGTCATACCTGAAAACAAGCATTTGTGCCTAGTGGGCCTTGCCCAGTTACCAAAGAATTAAAAAAAAGTCCATGTCTGTGTGTTGAAGCTTTACAATCATCCAAATAGAATTTACCATTTATTACATGGTAATTTTGCTTGCCTGTTAAAACAGAACAAAAACAAAGAAACAGCACTCTTCTCACATTAAAAAGATATCTCCGCAGGCTCATTGGCGCAGCTGTTGGATTTCCGCTTGCGACGCCGGCGACCCGGGTTCGGGAACGGACTCAGGTCGCTGGAGAGCCGGCCAGGGAGGAGTAGGCTTGAGCATCCCACAACTGCTTGCCTACTCCAGGGGTGGGAGGGGACATAGGCTCGCTGTCTGGTACCCCCTGGCGGAGGCTGGGGAGACCAGCAGCAGAACCTCAAACATTGGGGGAGGCATGGTGAATGTCGGCTACGCCTTGACCTTTGTGGCACACCACGCCTCGGGAGAAAAGTGGAAATACCAGCCTCCTGGTTCGCCGGATGATGGCTGCCCGCTCCCGGTGGCCCGAGATGTCCTGTGTCCTCCAAACCTGCCTCAGCAGCACCCAAGGACTGATGCCTAGTACGCTGGGAGGTCCTTCCCTCCCTCCCAGTGTCTTTCCCCTCGGAGGAGGGGGACCCATCCGGCAAAGGGATATGTTGGACCACCCTTGGGTCGGCTGTGATATGAGGTGAGGGGAGGAGGGACAGGATGAGGGGGTCAGGGGTAGCCTGTGCAGCCAGAAGGAGTGGCGAACTAGGAGGCGAGAAGGAGGAGGGGAAAAAAAAAAAAGATATCTCCCATATACAAAAGTCCACTATCATATGCTTCTTTACTTCCAAACCAGTCAGGAGATAATAAGTTGCAAAGGCATATCAAATGAAGCACTATCCTTTATGTCCCCAAATACACATTTTTCACATTTTGACGGTAACAGGAACAGAGAAAAAAGTGTTTGGCTTTTAGGGAGGGCCTCATTGAATTAGGAGCTACCATTTCTTTCCCTTACCCCACAAAATGCTTAGTCACCTTGCAATCAACCAAATACATTAGGCCTGTATTTTCAAACAGTTGTGACAGAGGCAGCTGCAAGTTGTGTCACTTCTGTGTCAGAAATCACAGCTGTGCCTGCATCAGAAGGGTGCGCTACCATCAGAAGATGGCTGCACCACAGTCTGATGCACCTGTGCTTGCTTTCCAGATTAGTGTTGCAAAACTGAAGCAAAAAGTGATGCAGCTATGATGCAGCCAGTATTTGTGC
The DNA here is from genome assembly GCA_016271365.2 of Neoceratodus forsteri. Taxonomy (NCBI): domain Eukaryota; kingdom Metazoa; phylum Chordata; order Ceratodontiformes; family Ceratodontidae; genus Neoceratodus; species Neoceratodus forsteri. The sequence goes on from CM028137.1 coordinate 522,108,505, forward strand.
CACAAATGTGCCATAAGCATAAGTGTCTGTTTTAATGCAGCTATGAAAATATGGCACAATTATGTCACCTCTGCATGATGCAAATGTGCGCATCTTGATGAGTCTGCATCATTTTTTTTAACACTTTTGAACATTATACCCTTTGTGCCAAAGCAGGTTTTGACAATTTTGGCTTGTAAAAGAAAATAAATCCAAGAAGATACTAAAACACTAATGGAACTAGATGAAGAAATGGAAATAGAAATAAATTTAAATGGCAACATCTTCAACATTGAACTGATCTTTTAGCTTTCACTGAAGTGTTTCCAACATATTTAAAATAAGAAAATATATGAAACTGGCTATGGAAAAAGTTGAGATATTTTTTCTCAGCTTTATATATTGGAGGTAACAATATATATATTGTTTGTGTGAAAGAAAATGAAGTAATAATTATAATGATATTTGAAAATATGTAGTATTAATACTATTTATAACATGGGGTGTGATAAATCAGGAATCCATTTATTCAATCAGTGTCACCTGACTGTTGATTAATTCTCAATATACACACAGTTGGGGGGAGTGGCCAAGATACAGGATCAGTGAGCATAGCGGGACTCATTCTCTGCTTGAGGAAATGTAAGTGCAAGGCAGCCATTTGTAAAGTTAGCAGAGCAAGAGGTAATGAATAAAATGTTGCAATTGTCAGAATATGTCCCTTCCCCCACAGCATTTTACTATATTGTGCTGTTATGCACGGTCAGATGAGGCTGATTCAGCAATTGCCTTGCTAGTTTATCATACCCCATTTGCTGACTGATTCTCCCATCCCCTGCCACAGCAAATGTGTCCCCAATGTACATAACCCCCCCCCCGACTGTCACATCAGTCACTTTGGGCCTCTTGTGTCCCATCTCCTCCCCTCCTAACCCATCCCGCTGTACCTGTTGGTGTCTATTTCTCCCTTCTCTTGCTGCAGCATACACACCAAGACAAAGCGACACACAGACAGAGACAGTACATTTCTCCCAATGTAGTAATTTGTCCCCGTCGTCTGTTGAGCACGTAGTTCCCTCCCACACAGCGAGACATTAAATTCAAAGGCATAACAATGTGTGACAGCACAAGACATGATGGGGTTGTGGAGAGAGAGAGAGAGAGAGACAGCATGGAGAAGTATCTGATAGACTCCCACCTGCCCTCCATCCCAGCACATCACAAAGACTCTCTAGTCTCCTTTATATCACAGGAAGAAATTGCTGAGGTTATCAATGGTTTACCTTCAGATAAAGCTCCTGGTCCTGACGGATTTTCTTCCCTTTTCTACAAGACGTTTCGAGATCTCTTACTACCAATACTTAATAGATTATTTCAACATATTCTATCTGGGACGGAGGTTGATTGTCATCTCTTTGAAGCCTTGATAGTTGTTCTCCCCAAACCAGACAAAGACCCAGAGCTTGTCCAAAGTTATAGACCTATATCTCTCCTAAATCAAGACATTACAATTCTCTCAAAGATTTTAGCTAATAGGCTATCCGTGGTACTCCCTGAGTTAATAGGCATGAATCAGGTAGGATTTATGAAAGGACGCTCATCGGTGGACCACTTGCGTATGTTATCTCACGTCTTCTCGGCTACCAGAGATGCCGAGTTCCTGGCAGGCCTGGTCTCCCTGGATGCCAAGAAGGCGTTCGATCGGGTAAATTGGAGTTTTTTGTTTAAGGTATTGAGTGCTTTCAAATTCCCTCCGGTATTTATATCCTGGGTTGCTGCACTATATAAATCCCCTACAGCAAGAATCTCAGCAAATGTGGCTTTCTCTAACTCCTTCCCACTCCATTCAGGGACTAGGCAGGGCTGCCCCCATCGCCACTGTTATTTAATCTATACTTGGAACCACTCATTCAAAACATTCTCAAAAATATCTCTATACAAGGTATTTGGGTTGGGCGCCATGAAATTAAAGTCACTGCGTATGCAGATGATTTGTTGATACACCTCTCCCATCCAGTATCATCAATACCGCCCCTACGGAATGAAACAGCCAGATTTAGCGAGCTATCTAATTACAAGGTGAATGCCAGTAAATCCTTATTTTTTCCATTAAACCACAAGGTTTTCAAGAATGATATTAGTCCCCTAGGCTTATGCTGGACTCCTAGAGCATTTAGATATTTGGGCATTAAGTTATCCCGTAACCCCTCAACATGGTATAAGGATAGCCTGGATTCTCTCTCACAGGTTATTATTCACGACCTTGACAGATGGTCTAAACTTCCCATATCATTATGGGGCAGGATTAACATAATTAAGATGAATGTCTTTCCTAGAATTTTCTACCCCCTATCCCTTCTCAATACTTTTATCCCTATACGCTGGTTTAAAAAATTGCATGGTATATTTACTAGATTTATTTGGGCTGATAAATACCCCTGTTTGACTTATTATAAACTAGCTGCCCCAAAATTTGAGGGAGGGCTCCGGATTCCCCATATGGCATTATACTACTGGGCCAGTCACCTAGTAAAATGCGTGAGATGGATATCCCCGGGCCTTGAAATGGAACAACCAGTATGGCTTAAGATTGAATTAGATGCAATTAAAGCTAAATGCCCGGACCCCCTAACCCTATTTTACCTCAAATTGTCTCAGGTAAAGACAGCTGACTGTCCTACAGTAGATATCTCTTTAAGAGTTTTTGCACAGTTATGTTTATTTCTTCATTACTCCCCCCAGACTGACTTAGCTCAGTCCATTTGGAACTCCCCATCTTTTACTATTAACAGGAAGCAGATTCCCAGTAAGTGGTTGCCCAATTGGGTGATGGGAAACTGCTTTCCTTGGTGGATGGGGAGGGACACTGGTTGTCCCCAGGTGGAATTATTGAAAAATTTCTCATTCCTGTTTCATCTCACTTCAAGGTTATGCAGTTAAGACACCTACTCACATTAGTCCTAGGGAATATTCCCCCTTCCCAGAAGGTGTCAGCCTTGATACCTGAAATCTCCCTACTGTCTGGATCTTCAGGCGCTGTATCTAAATTATACAGAGTGTTGTATCATAAAAAATACGGGGACTCCTTTGGACCCACTAGATTCTGGAACTCACTCCTTCCTCAATACCAGTTGGACTGGCAATCCCTATGGAGATCCTGTCATAAATGTTTCCCAGGACAGATTGCGTCTCATGCAATACCATATACTACATAATATGTATTGTGCCCCTGTCAAACTAAAGAAATGGGCTTTCTCGAATTCTAGTACATGTATTAAGTGCATGCAGGAAGAAGGTACACCCCTTCATATGTTTTGGTCCTGTCCCAAAGTTTCCCTTCTATGGAATTCAATCAAGATGTCTTTGGATCCCCTTCTGGGCCTTCAGGAGTACTTTATTCCTGAGATATATCTCCTAGGGGACATGTCCCCTGTCAGGGTCAGAATCAGGAAATTTCATATTTCCATGATTGCTCTATCTGCTAAGAAACTCATTTTACGCCATTGGAAGGACAAATCCACCCCATCTTTCCAAGAGCGGTTGCACAAAATAATTGCTAATCTACGAACAGAAAAGGTGATTGCAAGCCTTCATAATAGACTTGCAGCTCATAGTAAAATATGGGATCCCCTCCACTCCTTACTCTCACTGTCTCACTTATGATTATGCCACACCTTAGTCTTTCTCATATGTCCAATGGGAATGATCACTGCACTTAGGGGTTATATGGTCTTGTTGCTGCTGTAAGGGGGAGGGTGGGCTGGCAGTACTTTCTGTACATGTTGTATGTCACATCTTGTTCCACTGTAACTGCCCTTTATAAAGGGAAATGTATCAATAAAGTTTAAATAAAAAAAAAGAGTGCATAGCACAGAAATGAAAGGGTTTGCCTAATTGATTGTTGTTTGCATGAGAAGTGACAGTGGCATGCAAGAATGAAGTCTAACAATTGTTTCTTGGCTATTCTGGGACCTGAAGTTTAACAGTAATGTGTGAAGAGAATAAAGTCTTGTATTTTATGCATTTGAATAGGTTTAGTGCTTTGAAGTTAAAATATAGCAGCCAGGGACGGAGTGGGTATCCACTGTCACCTGTGTGTAGAGGGTGGAGGTTAGTTTGGTGATCAGCATAGCCCTGCCCTGGGCCATGTAAGCCACTACCCATGTCACTTCTGACCATGCCCCCCCAAGCCCTATGATTGTCCATGTGGTTTGCATATGCAGGGGAGCCTTAATACAGGGGTGAGCCTTAGCAACACCATGCCTTAGACACTAGTTCAAGACCGGTCTGGAGGTGCATAAAAAGAATCCTGAGCACCGTTCATACACTAACCTTAATTCAGAGCTGCAGGAAGAGCTAGCAGTGGCTTGGGAGGCCCAGAATCTAGTAATCTCAATCAGTGCACAATAACTACTGTTCTTTGCCAAACAAGGACTGTTTAAATGGAGCAAAAACACAAGGGCAGTTCTTTTACATACTATATATACTGCATATGCATACATACTGTCATGGGCACCTGAAAAGGAAGGAGATACTACTGAAATAAATGCTATTCTGATTATTTATTTATTTATGTATAAGATATTAAGTATAGTTCTGCAGAGGTCACAACATATAAGCTATAAAAAGTACATTTATGGATGGATGTAGTAGTCAAAGCTTACAGTGGCAAAATAAAGCAAGAAAAATAATATATTCTGGTTTTTTTTCAATTGTTTAACCAGGAGTGGTACACTACGCTGAAAGCTTGTTTACAGGGGCAACCTGGGAGCACATGGAAGTTAAGTGACTTGCTCAGGGTCACCCAGTATGCAAGTGGGGGCTGTGGGATTCAAACCCAGATCTCCAGATTTGCAGCTCAGAGCCTTTAAACCACTGTGCTGTACTGCCTCCCTAGTTATGACAGTCATCTGCTTTATGGTTCATGATGTTGGTGTAGTAAGCAGCAGTGCATTGCATATCAGGTGTAAAAAGTCAATAAGTAGCTCATGCAAAAGATGTGCTGAGCAGTTACTGAAGCAGGAACGTATTTAGGATAGTAAAATATTCTTGTTAGAAAACTGATAAATGTGTGACATTTGCATCTCAATTTCAAGGAGGTCATTATGGGGTGTCAATATACAATATAAATTAGTTATAGTTTTCAAGTTGTCTGAGTAATTGCTTTGTACTACCACTGTTACTAAGTTAAAATTATTCTAAGAAGGAAATTAAGTGTATGTAACTTGTCTGTAAATGTATTAAAAACATTCACTTGTCCTTATAATGCAATGCATTAAATGTTGTTGCTAGGTTAAGAAGTCACATAACAGCAATAGAGATGAAAACAATGGGATGCATAGGAATTTGAAAAAAGTATACATTAGCAGGAGCAGTGTCATGACTTCACCAACATTTTTATAATTTCACTCCAGATTTTCAACATTACCATTTTTTCTACACCTCCTCATAAACAGTGCCGCTGTCATTTTTTACATACTGTTCAAAATGTGTTTTTGTACCCGTAGTGTGAAATGGCAAAGTCACTGTGCAAAATCACCTTCTGGCTAATGAACTGATAGTGTCACTGTTCATGCAGTGTGGTCATAAAAAGTCCTTGCTGAAAACTTGGAGTGAAAATACCAAGAAAAGCCCAGGGCATTAGGGTTTCTGACCATAACACCCTGCCCTGTAGGGACTGACAGGCATCAGGGGTGTGACTTGGGATTATCAACAGTAATGTTCATGCCATTCCACCCCCATCCCCACCCTGCAGCCAGTGACAGGTATCAAGGTGTGTCTTTGACTCTTCAGCCCCAAGGTTCACTCCATTCTCTTATACTGTACCCACTTCAGAGTATTTCCTTATGGAATGGGATGAGTATAAAGTTTGAACACCCCAAGGCACACCTCAACACTTGTCTGTGTCTACAGGGTAGGGTGAGGTGAAATGGCATGAGCGTTATGGGCAATGACCCAAAGGCACACCCCAATGCCTGTCCATCTCTGCGGGGGGGGGGGGTTGATGTCACTCAATATTTTACTGCCGTTCCTATTCTGCCTGTCTGTCTGTGTGTGTGTGTGTGTGTCTCTCTCTCTCTCTCTCTCTCTCTCTATATATATATATATATATATATGTCTATGTACTTATCTTTCTATCAATTGCATGTATCGCTAGTTTTACCTATTTGTAAAACAAACATGCATATCACATGTGCCTGAACTCTGAGCATATACTTATGAAACTGTTCATATTTGTACTCCACTTCTGCATAGACTTCATACTTTCCTAATATTCCCATTATCACAAGCATAACCACCTTGTCCTTATCAAAAGCGACCCCCTCTGAAAGTTACTATCACATTTTCTCTGCTGCTAACAGTCCATCATTACACCTGACTTCCTAACATCAACACATTGCTTAAATATAACTTTCATCACCTCATGGACAAAAACCCTGTTTCTCTAAAAAAAAACAAAAAAACTGCATAAATAATCCCAAGGCTGAACATATGCCAGCCATTACTTTTTCATGTACTGCCACCTTCAGTACCATCATGGGAATTTGGATATGTTTCCCATAATGCTTTGCATTATTGGGGTATGTGCAATTGTGTTTTCCTTAAAATGTGGCTGTCTGGTCAATATCATCCAGGATAACACATATCTCAGTGGCATTTGCTTTAGGGTTCTTTTGTAAACCTATATTGCTTCTTATTCCTTCCATTAAAATGCACACCTTCATATATTTTCCTAATAATGTGTATGCCTTCATTAGAACAGAAACTAAAACAAATCTTACTACTTACAAATCACTGTGTTGTTTCTCCATACCTCCTTAACAATTCCACACAACTTCACTAACTTCATTATGCAGCCGTGTCGGATCTGACCAGAATTTGTTGTTGAAGCAGTCTATGAGAAAACTTTTTGTTGTCATAGAGACTGAAACAACAGGTGGGAGAAAAGGTGCAAATGATCCCATTCACCTAAATGGAGTGCCAACTGTAAAGCCTTTTTGTAAGTAGTAAGGCAGTTTCTTCCTTGTGAATATACTTTCATTCAAACTAGTTTTCATTCAAACAACTGAGGATTTTGGATGGCCCTGCTGATTATAAACTTGAATGAGCTAGTTGGTAACAGTGATCCTGCACTTAGTAATCTACAACCTAGATGCTCACATGCAATGAATACAATAAAAACCTGACTAAAGTCTAAAAGCAAGCTTATAAAACAGATAAAATATACTGTATCTGAACATTTACAGTATCTTTGCCTATACAAAATCATTGCAGTCCGAGTAAAACTACTGTATGATGTAGGAAACATATATTGGTATTTTTTTATATTCTTTGTAAACTGGGCAAGGCCCACTAGCAGAACTGCTTGTTTTCAGGGGTGACTCAGGACCACTGGGGAAGTTAAGTGACTTGCTCAGAGTCATACAGTATGCAAGTGGAGGTTGTGGAAATCAAACCCAAGTCTTCTGGCTATACCCAGTTCAATCACTGTTTGTTACTCTAACCACTAGTCTATACTGCTAGCCATAATAACACCTATAGATAATGTTATAATATATGCATTCAATAATAGTGCACAGTACTTACAGTGCAAATTATGAACATTAAACACTACATTTTACTAGAACTGAATTATTAGCCACTCCATCTGCTTAGTTTTTCTTACACCAAAGTGGGCGAATAGTTGACAGAGCACTGTAAATGCTTTTGATCAGCCTTCATTATTCTACATCAAGAAACAGATAACATTTGTTTATTCTGGATTTATTTAATATTGATTTTCTGTGGCTCACTAAATAGAATCTATTTAGCACTGTATGAGGCAAAAGTTTTTACATTTTGGCAGAGAGGCAGCACATCTTATCCATTTTGGATTCATGTTACATAGAAACAGAGAAACATAGAAATTGTCAGCAGATAAGGACTGCTAGGCCCATCCAGTCTGCCCGTAGGCCCTATACATTGTATGTGGCCACTGATCCTATGTGATCAATGGTTTGCCATCACTCCCTCCCCTCTCTGGCTTGTCTGGTGCCTGTCCCAAGCATGCTTAAACCTCTCCACTGTGCTTGCCCCCACTACCTCTTGTGGCAGACTATTTCATGTGTCGCCTACCCTTTCTGTGTAGAAAAACTTCCTCACATTACCTCTTAATCTATCCCCCTCCAGTTTCATGTTGTGCCCCCTTGTTCTAGTACTTTTTCTACATTGGAAAAGCTCCCCCACCTGCACCTTATTTATGCCCTTAAGGTACTAGAAAGTTTCTGTCATGTCTCCATGCTGTCTCCTCTCCTCCATTGAGTATATATTGAGGTCCCTTAGTCTCTCCTCATATGTTTTGTGGTGTAAGCCCTGTACCATCTTTGTTGCCCTTCTCTGGATAGTCTGCACCTTATCTATGTCCTTGTGCAGGTGTGGTCTCCAGAACTGCATGCAGTACTCCAGGTGAGGCCTTACCATTGTTTTATACAATGGCATCACCACCCCCTGCCTCCTGCTAGTGATATCTCTGCCTATGCACCCCAGCATGCCACTGGCCCTCCCTGTTGCCTTTGTACACTGCTTTGATACCTTAAGCAATTATCACCCCAGCCCCATTGAAAGTACAGAAACATCAACCTTAAAAATGTGCATGCATCCAAAAAAATGATTACATACATCCAGTTGTTTTATAATGGGCATCATAGGGAGAAAAACGGGACACAGAGAATCTGTGCATACAATCGAAAATTGCATACAACCAAACTGCATACAAGTGTAATGCACTGTATCTATATCTTCTTATGAGGCACCAGGGGATCAAATATTTACACGCTGACAAAGCAAGCTACAAAAATGTACAGCAGCTCTCATTTATTTACAGAGATTTCAGAGAAAATGGCAAGCATATGCACTGAGATTCCCGAGGAGTATTCAGCTGCTACAGGTATATAAATGCAAAAAAGTGGCAAATTAACTTTAACAAATGTACAGCGGGTTCTCTTTCTCCTATTTGCAGAAACCTAAATCAACAAACAGACACACAAGACAGACCATATGGTTTAGCAAGTCACAAATACATGCACACACCTAACAATCTCATGCTGGTACTTCAAAGGGCATTTTATTATGCATACAGATAACCCCAGACAGAATAACATGTCTGTTCCCCTATAAGCTGTGTTCCAGGCACAGCCCCAGTTACCTATGTGACCTAGAAATATAAAATGACAGCATAAAAGACTCAGAGGTCCAGTCAGTCTGCTCAGAAGACCTACATACTGTATATCCTTCTAAGTCTCCTTGCAAACATGATTTAAGGAGTCAAGTGCCTTGGTAGTTGTTGGAACCTCCCTTTCTCCTGGTTACCTTTCCTCCTTCACCAGGTGCCCCCTCTTCCAATTATTTGGCCTCACAAAACCTTTATATCCATCCAATTCAGTTTTGAAACCACTCAAAGTTCCTGCCTTGACCAACTCCCTGGGTAGCTTATTCCATTGATCCACCACCTGTTCTGTGAAGAAGAATTTCTTCATGTCCCTCATAAACATCAAACAAACCAGTCCCCATCCATGCCTTCCCATTACTGCACTCTCATTACTTAAACAGGTTTTCATAGTCTACTCTTTTGATTTCATTCAAGAATATTTATGTCTCAATCATATCCCTCTCCCTTCTGGCTTCCTGTGAGAATTTGTTGAGATCCGCCAACCTTCTGCTTCCCCATGATCATCTTAGTAGCCCTCTTTGCATGGCATTCAAACAGCCTCTATTCTTCCTGTGGTGTGGGCTCCAGACCTGCACACATTACTCTACATAAATCCTCACTAGAGACCTGATCAGGGGCAATATCACCTTCTTTCTCCAAATCTTGCCTTATACCCCAACATATTGATTGGCTTCCTGAATGCTTTGCTGTACTTTTTTGAGTATTTGAGACTATCACTAATGACAATCCCAAGATCGCTCTCTTCTGCTATCATTGCTCTCCTGATTCCCCCATCTAGCATTCAGTCTGAGGGTTCTTTCCAGAGCCCATCACTTTGCACTTAATCACATTAAACTTAACTGCCATATCCTGGGCCGCCTTTTCAATTTTTCAAAACCTTCTTTATTTCCCATATACAACCTTTACTGTGAACCCTGCTGCAGATTTTAGTGTCATCTGCAGAAAGACTTTCCATTTACAGATATGCCCTCCAGTATGAAGCACAGGTTTACTGCATGACAAAAATGATTAACTCCCATTGAAATTGCATTGTTTACTGCAGTAACTCTACTGCAGAATTCTGCTGCACTGCACTTCAACCTGGAGGGCTTCACTGTATGCCCCAGGTCACTGATGGATATGTAGAACAGAACAGATCTCAGGAATGACACCCTCAGTACTCCACTCATGACTGCCATAACCTGTGAGTGTATCCTATTTACCACCACCCTTTGTTTTCTCCCTCTTAACTAGGGTTGAGTGAAATTAGCAAATTCCACTTTCATGTAATTTTTGTGAAATTCCATGAATTTTGTGAATGTATTTGAAATTAGTCATAACTCAGTCATTTGTACAGCTAGAGACCTGAAATTTGCCATGCTTATTTTTTATGGTGCCCTAAAGGGATACTAAATTTCATGGCATTTGGATGAGGGTCATGGAACTTATAGGGGCTCAAAATCTGGCAATTCATTGTTTTTTGTGAAAATGTCTGAAATCATTTATTTGTTAACAACTTGGCCACCTTCAGAGCTAGATAATTAAAAAAAATGCAAGCGTACTTCCTTGGATGAGTCTTAGAAACTTCCAAATAGGGAGGTAGTTGGTTAAGTAAATTGTAACTTACAGGAGTTCATAATTTCACAGTTTAATTATTTGCTAAATTGTATGAAAATAACACTGGCCCAGTGGTGAGGAGGGCTGAGGTACTGGATGTCCTACTCCCTGCCACCAAAATGACCAGGGTTTGGGAACAGACCAGTGTCTCTGAGGTGCCGGGGGGGAATGAGGATTAAGCTGTCATTGACAGGACTTCTCCTTCAGGGAGGGGAGACAGCACATACCACTGCTAGGTTGCCACCTAGAAAAGGCTAGGTGGAACACCAGCAGTCATATGCCTTGTTGACTAGGAGAGGTGCAGATGTATGCTGAATCTTACTGCAGTACATGCACACCATAGCACATGTTCCAGCCCAGTTTGGGAAGAAAATGAGAAAAAAAGACACTGCCACCAACAGAATGATGCTGGTAACTCTGTGAGCCCTGTATCACTTCCCAAGCACTTTCTGGCCCATGGTGGTAGGAAGCAGCAGATGGGGTAAGCCCTAGGTTCAGTGGACAACAGGGCTGGGGATTGCCAGGCAGAAGGGGGTTGATTGGGGAGAGAGAGATAAAAAATGTGCAAAGAGTTTACAAATATTTGGATTTTTGTAGCTCTGTTGTTATTGCAGGTATACACCCAACATTTGGCAAGTATACCCAATGTGAAATAGGCTCTGGAATCTAATAAAGCCGGATAAATGCAGTTTAGTAGGTTAAAATTTACTGTGGACATTTCAGAAATTACTGTACTAATTGGCAAAATTTGTTAAAAATTCATGGATGCAGAATGGGAAATGCCACTAGAATTCCACTTGGGGAATTTATCTTTCACAAAGTACTTATCACCGATGAATCACTTTAGCTATGCTGAGCTGTGTGCGTTCCTGTAGTTCCTTTCTGGTTGACTGTTTTGTCCTTCCTGTTTTTTTCTCTGAGGTTGATCAGAAGAACAGTTCATCTGATCAACCTCAGAGAAAAAAGCTGGAAATGTGACAAGCAGGTCCGCAGAGTTCATTATGAACTCTGTGGACCTGCTTGTCACATTGAGTTCTTCCTTGTTTTTCAGATAATCTCTCTTCAAAACAGTCACCTACCCCTTTGCTTGTAGGATCTATAACTTTGGAATAGGCAGACTTTCTCCTTCTTGGTTCACCAGTCATTTTCTTCTCCCGCTGTGTTTCTGTCAGTTCCTTTAAGTTCTGGACTTCAACATATATTTGGTGCTTAGATCAGTCAGTTTTGTGGGGGTGTGCTTCTCATATGTCCTGCTTTCAAGGATAACTGTCCCTGTATGCTTTCTTGTGCCAACTGGTTGTCTACTAAAGATTGCTGCTGGGAGAAACCAACTGGCTCAGCTGTTTCAGACTTGAACAGGTTTCTCCTTCCAGCCTCTTTGGAACCCATGAGTGCTGTGTCACCTGTGAAACGTGAGGAGTTTGCTGTGTTCTTCTCAGACAGGGTGTTCTGTATTGGAGCCCAGCAGTGTTGAGCCTAGAACTCAAATATGCATTCAGTGGTCAGGGATGGAGTTTCAACCAGTGACAATGAAAGAGGTGAGTGAGGTAGATGATCTTGGAGTTGAGACTGACATTTTGTTATCTGGAAAAAGGCACAACACATCTACTTGTGAGCTGCCTGGGGCAGCTTGTCCCAGTGTTTGCTAGGATTGTCCAGTTCTGCTTGACAGAAGGAGAGTTTCTGGTTTCTCTGAAAAGTGTACTGGTGAAACCCCTTCTGAAAAAGTCATCTTAGGATCTGGACATCCTAGCGAATTACTGAATTGTCTCTAACCTGCAAGGTTATTGAGATTGTAGTTGCTCTGCAGGTTGAGGCACACCTCACAGCCTTTGATATCTATAGCATCTCCAGTCTATTTTTAGGCCTAGGCACAACTAAGCAACTGTGCTAATTAGAGTGCATAATGACTTGCTCAGGGTGGAAGATAGAAAAGAATGATCAATTCTCATTCTCCTTGATCTCTCCTCAGCATTTGAAAATGACAGAGGCTAAACTGGACATAGTAGCCATTCACAAGACATGGTTCACCAGTAACCACACTTGGGAGAGTTCAGTACCTGGCTAAGTACTGTTCAGAAGAGAGACCAAGGAGCAAAAAGGGGGGGGTGGCCCTTTGTGTCAATGAAAATATCAAAGCTACAGAAATTCAGAATACACATAAGGAGCCAGAAGAACTGTGTGGGTAACCTGGAAACAGAAAATGTGACAGCCATAGGAACTGGGGTTTCTACAGGCCTCCAGACCAGGGGGAGGACACAGACACATAACTGCTAGAAGATATACAAAACTTGAGAGCTAAAGGAGAGGTTCTGATAATGGGGGACTTCAACATTCCAGATACAGATTGGTCAATATCAGCAGGAACATTTGCCAGAACTAGACGCATAGTGGATTCCTGCAGGTGGGGATACTCAAACAACTGGTACAACAACCCACAAGAGACAGGGCTATCCTGGATCTAGTACTGGCTAACAGGGAAAGGATCACAGATCTCCAGGTAGAAGGTCACCTGGGGGCCAGTGACCATCACATGGTATGGTTCAATTTGACCACTAGAACTAAATCATCATATTCCAAGGCAAAACTACGGGACTTCAGAGGAGCTGACTTTGATAAGATGGCCAACAGAGTTAAGCTAGCCCTGGTAAGAAGAAATACAGGTGAGAGGGTACAGGCAAAGTGGGCAAGCATTAAGGATGCAATACTTGAAGCAACATCCCCTTGTGTTAGGGAGAAAAGCAAGAGCAAAAGAAGGAGGAAACCACTTTGGTTCTCAAAAACAGTAGCAGAAAAGATCAGAGCCAAAAGGTTGGCCTTCAGGAAATACAAGGGAACGCAGTGGGACGAAGATAAAGAGGCATACATAACTTCTCTAAGGGAAGTAGGGAAGACAGTAAGGCAGACAAAGGCCCAAACTGAGGAAACACTAGCACAAACAGTACAAGAAGGGTACAAGACTTTATATAGATACATTAGTGAAAGGAGAAAGTCCAGATGGAGTATTGCTAAGATGAAAGGGGATAAGGGGAGTGTGTGGAGGTGGACCAAGGAAAAGCATCTATCCTAAATAGATACTTTTATTTATTTATTAAATTTTGTTAACTGGGTAAGCCCACTGGGCCACGGAGGTCCCTTTTTCAGGGGTGACCCGGAGTTAGTTTCATAGAGTTGAACAAGTACAGTTGATAGATACAGAGTAGTACTTTGCATACAAGTGTATGATGTTTTGTAACACTACACAACATCCGTAGCAGCTGGAGAGGGCAACTATTTACAGGGGGAGTACCCTAGTCAGCTGTGGTAATTAGATGCTGGGGGCATGACTTAGCTGGCCTTCCAGACATATGCAGGAGCTGAGATTTTGGAGGTGAGCACGTAACCTCATCTTGAAGGTAGCTGGGGAGGGTGCTTCTTGTAGTTGACAGGGGATCTTGTTCCACAGTGTGGGTGCTATATGGGCGAAGGACTTACTACCTGCTGCAGATCTGGATCTGGGCTGTTCAAGCAGTTTTTTGTCAGAAGTGCAAAGGGACCTGTTGGGGAATTTTGGGGTGATAAGCCCAACAAGCCCTGTGGGGAGGTCATTGTAGAGGAGCTTGTATGTCCAGTAGGGGGAACTGAAGTCTTAGATTCAGGGTGGTCCATTTGGATGCAGCAAGGACTTTGCAGCGATGGGTCCTTGGATGAGCTTTAGTAGTGGATTGTGCTACTTTGTGGTACGATGTCTGTAGTCAACCATAGTCTAGCTTGGAGATGCCGAGTAGGGTTGGGGCCGCATAGGTAAGAGTAGGCAGGAGGACACTCTGAGCAATTGCCAGCCTTGATTCAGGTATCAGGTACCAGGTATTAGGTACTTCTGCTCAATATTTACTGAGGAGAAGGTAGGCAGGATCCGCAGCTCAGTACCATGGGCAGAGGGATAAGGAAAAGTGTGCACAAGTCCCTTCGCAAAAGAAAGTGTCCTGCAAGAGCGCACTAAGATCAGGGTGGACAAGGCAATAGGACCTGATGGCATACATCCCAGGGTACTAAAGGAGCTAAGGGTGGAACTAGCAGAGCAATTATCAGAACTGTTTAGTGAGTCTCTGAGTACAGGAGAGATTCCAGAAGATTGGAGAAGGACTCGTGATCCCGCTCCACAAGAGTGGCAGCAAGGAGGAGGCAGGGAACTACAGACCAGTCAGTCTTACCTCAGTAGTGGGCAAGATTATGGAGGCACTCCTTAAGGAAAGGATAGTGCAGCACCTGTAATCCATAGGATCACAGGATCCAAGACAGTATGGGGTTACAACAGGAAGGTCCTGCCAAACTAATCTCATAGATTTCTTTGACTGGGTAACCAGAGTGGTGGACCAAGGGAGTGCAGTTGATGTCACCTACCTTGACTTCAGCAAAGCTTTTGATACTGTTCCACATAGAAGATTGATTAATAAGCTGCATAGGCTCAGGGTGGGTCAGAGGTTGGTCAACTAGGTAGCAAACTTGTTGGCGGGCAGAAAACAGAGAGTGGTGGTAAATGATATACAGTCAGAAGAGATGCAAGTCAGAAGTGGGGTACCTCAGGGATCAGTGCTGGGGCCAGTCCTCTTCGATATCTTCATCAGTGCCATTGCAGATGGACTGGAGAGTAAGGTTTGTCTGTTTGCAGATAACACTAAGATCTGCAACAGAGTAGATAATCCAGATGGAGTGAGAAGAATGAGAAGAGATCTGGAAATACTGGCAAAATGGTTGGATGAGTGGCAACTGGGGTTTAAAGCAAAGAAGTGCAAGATCATGCAGATAGAGAAAAGAGACCCTGGAGCTACCTATAGGTTGGGAGGGGAGCTGCTGGCAATCACAAAGGAAAAAGAGAGATTTGGGCATCATCACAGATGACCTAAAATTTTCCAAGCAGACTACTAAAGCAGTAGGTAAGGCTAGAGGGATGTTGGGGTGTATTAGTAGAGGTATCACAATTCGTAAGAGGGAGGCAATAATCCCTCGTTACAAGACACTGGTTAGGCCCCATCTGGAGTACTGAGTATAGTACTGGAGGCTGCACCTGCACAAGGACATTAATAAAATGGAGGCAGTCCAGAGAAGGGCAATCAAAATGGTGAGGGACTGTATCAGAAAACATATGAGGACAGATTAACAGAGGTCAATATGTATACCATAGAGCAAAGCAGGGGGAGTGGTGATATGATCGAAACATTTAAACATCTTAAGGGCATTAACAAGCTGAAAGGGTCTAACATGTTTCAATATAAGAAAAATATCAAGACAAGAGGACACAACATGAGATTAGAGGGAAGCCAATTAAGGAGTAATGTGAGGAAGTTCTTTTTCACAGAAAGGGTGGTGGATGCATGAAAAAGCCTACCTCTGGAAGTGGTGGATATAAATACAATGCATGGCTTCAAA
This sequence comes from Neoceratodus forsteri, assembly GCA_016271365.2. NCBI lineage: Eukaryota > Metazoa > Chordata > Ceratodontiformes > Ceratodontidae > Neoceratodus > Neoceratodus forsteri. Next base: position 522,124,697 of record CM028137.1, read on the forward strand.
CAGGCATGGAATAGGCATAAAGGAACAATACAGATGAGAATGAACAGATAGGCCATTGATAGAGTAAAAGCCTATGGCACATTCATAAGGTAGAAAAAATAGGTAGACTGGATGGGCCTTGCAGTCCTTATCTGCCATCAACTTCTATGTTTCTATGACACCGTAGACCATGAGCTGCTATTGGACCAGTTCAGGGAGTAGGTAGGACTCACTGGCAAAGTCAACTGCTGGTTCAAGTCCTATCTCACTGGCAGGACTCAGAGGGTTGTAGCAGGGTGGTTCTTCTCACTTCCAGCGGTTCTGCCCTGTAGTGTACCCCAGGGCTCATTTTTTTCATCCATGTTATTTGCAGTGTACATGCTATCCCTGGGCAAGATCATTAGGCAATATTGTTTTGGATTCATTGCTATGCAGATGATTCCCAGCTCTATTGTCTTTTGCACCCGGATTACAGGGGGCAATTGATGTTCTTAGAAGGTGTCTGGCCAAGATCCAAGACTGGATGTCATTGAGCTGATTGAGACTTAAAGGGAATCTGTATTCTTCCTTATAAAATTATTATAAAGGCTATTATGAGGATCCAGTATGTAAATTTCTATGTTATATTTAGAAAATGTTTTCTGTAAGACAGAAAAATTATTTTTAAATAGGGATGTGGAGGCATCCATTTTGTGGACAGGAAGGGTGTTGTGATGAAGTCATTGCCTCACCAGTGTTAACATGTGCAACCCACTGATGCGCCCCAGCACAATATTCAAATGAGGATTGAGCCTGACACAAATCCCGATGTGCTGCAGCACATCAGTAATGTATGCAGCACAGGTAGAAGGGGTGTGCTCATGCATACTCCGCACATCCCGATATTCAGCCCGGGATGTGCTAAGCCCATGCATGCGCAACCCCTACTTGTGCTGCACACAGGTGAGCCCAAAAAAGGAACAACAACTTGCCTCCCACAGGTGAGCTGCCATATTGCAGGGTGCAACATGGCAGCTGCCACCTGTGAGTGGCCACCCGGGCTCTGGTTGCACCCCATGCCCCCCATGCCCCATCACAGGCATATGTAAAAAAAGGATCCTCCTATATCCCTGATGGTCCAGTGGACTGCTCGCAGCCCGATCGCAGGCATATGTTGAAAAAAGTACACGTTCAATATCCCTGGTGGTCCAGTGGACTACTCGCAGCCCGATCGCGGGCATGTGTTGTAAAAATTACACGTCCAATATCCCTGGTGGTCCAGCGGTACCCCCCTCCCTACCTGCCCACTGAGCCCCAGTGCCCTGCTCCCCCCCCGGTCAGCAGTGGGTGGCAGCACCCCACCCGCCTGCCACTCCGCCGCCTGCCGACTGACACTGTACAGTAGGGCTGTATGCCCATTGTCCACAGTGTGAGTCAATCGGCGTGCAGCCCATACAGTACTACACAGTCCAGATATGTGAATGGATCCATTCACATATCTGGACTGTGATCCATTCACATATCTGGACTGTGTAGTACGGTATGGTCTGCATGCCCATTGGCTCACGCTGTGGACCAATGGGCGTACAGCCCTACAGTATGGTGTCAGTTGGCGGGCAGTGGGGTAGCAGGCAGGTGGGTTGCTGCCACCTGCTGCTGACCAGGGGGAGCAGGGCGGTGGGGCTCAGTGGGAAGGTGGGGAGAGGGTTACCACTGGACCACCAAGGACATTGAATGTGCACTTTTTACAACATATGCCCACAGTCGGGCTGTGAGCGGTCCACTGGGCCACCAGGGATATTGGACGTGTACTTTTTACAACATATGCCCGTGATCGGGCTGCGAGCGGTCCACTGGACCACCAGGGATATTGGATGTATACATTTTACAACATATGCCCATGATCGGGCTGCAAGTGGCCAACTGGACAACCAAGGATATTGGACATGTACTTCTCTTACACATGCCCATGATCGGGCATTGGGGCACTTTTCCGCATTGTGCAGGGGGCGTCGGTCCCCGACGGCTGCAGCCTGGCAGGGCGCCAGGCGCAAGTCGCTGGAGATCGGTGCACCTGCATGCAAATGGGACCATAATGACATGCAAATGGCCCCATTTGTGCCTTGCATGCATTATGGCCCCATTTGCATGTGCACTTTTGAATATCACAGTTGTTGTGCCTAGTGCAACAGAACTTGTGCTAGCACATCACCCTGCTCCACTCTGGCCACTTGTGCTGGCGCAGTGCCACTGCACCATGCACACTGTGGGTGGCCAGCGTGTGATATTCAGCAATGCTGTGCCATGGTGCAGCTCCATTGAATATCACCCTGTCAATGCCCCTGCATAGCCCATTTGCTCTGCACCCAGGCTTGCGCCACAGCCTGGCGCCATCTGAATATCCAGGCCAAGGTATACTACTGCTGTGGTGGAACAGTTAATGAATCCTTTAATCTGAAATTCAGTTGTTTTGTCAGATGTTTATATCTTTTTGGCATTTTGTGTTTGCATACAGGGCCGGATATTCAAACTGCGCCCAAAAAGTGGGCAACAGCAGGAGCAAGCGCAAGTCAATTGCGCACATGCGCAACACACACGATATTCAAACATGGAACAAGACAAATTGCGCAAGCAGCCAACATCTGAATATTGCACAACCTGCGCCATAGCGCAACCAGGAAGGGGAAGCTGAGCAGAGATGATGCGCCAAAGAGCGACAAAGGTGGCCCAGCTGAGCAGTCCAGAGGCGCCACAGCACAAGCAAAGAGACCCCCAGCAGCACAGCAATGGAACTGCACAACCAGGGAGTTTGGCAGGGGCCCAGCACCCATGCCACAGATGGGCACAGGGACACACTGCAGAACTAACAATGTACCCCCACACCCCAAGCACAGCATAACTGGGGGAGGGATGGAACAGCCACCAGACCATGGGGACAAGCAAAGAAAGCACATCCCAGCCGTGTTACTGCAGCACACCCACTGGCAAGCTGAGATCACACACAAAGGCGGACCACCCCAGTGTCCAGCAGCCCCTGTGCACAGCACTCCCAGCACTGTGACCCAAGACCAACCATGTGCAGTGACCAGCACTGCAGGAATCCTCAGGCTCCCCCGGCACACTGCAACCCCGTGAACCACAGAACTATACCAGCCAAACCCACCATGAGCACCCAGCAGTGGGTGGCAGCACACGGCAATACTGACTGGAAGCCACACCCACACCAGAGACACCACCCCACACACACGCACACACATACCCATGACCATACCATCCCAGATGCCATGCACACCACTGCAACTGAGCACCTATAGCCAGCTGCAAATCAGAGACCACCACAGTATTCATATCAAAATATAAATGTAATGCTGAAGATGAACAACAAGAACAACAAACAACTATCAACATATTTACAAAGCAGGGGTGGGGGTATGGGTATGAGGTAGGGGTGGGTAAGGGGCAGGGGTGAACAACCGGGAGAGGGAAGGTGGGGTGTGCTGTCCTTCAGCTAGCACCTGGCATCCTGCCCTCCTCCTGTCTGGTGCTGTGCCTGTGGCCTCCACCAGCGCCGCATCCCATGCCGCTGCAAATCCTGTAGAATGGTGTGGGTGTCAATGGCCACCTGAGTGAGCCTCCACAGTCCCTGCTCAATACGTCTCAGGATCCGGTTACCTAGGACAAGGGATCAGAGTCAATGGCTGTGACTGTCCACATCCCTGAATCCCACCCATCATGCATGGCATACAGCCAAGTGCCCCGCTCCTGTGATGGACTGCACCCACCCACAGTGACCATGCACAAGACATGCCCAACCAGGCAGCAACAGCCAAATGTACCACTGCACACACACACCGCCCATGTCCATCACAGCACAACCAAGGCTACCCAGTGACGTGGCTCTGTGGTGGGATGGCTGTGCCACAGCCATGTGCCCAGTGTATGCATGGACCGCCAGTGACGCACACACACACATGCAGTGCCACTGGACAGTGATGACTGTCACATGTTGCATGCATGGTAGTGTCATCCATGGAAGGTGGCCATGCCCCCCCAGCATGCAATAGCATCCATGATGTAATGACACTCACCCTCATCAAGCTGCTGCTGTAGGTGCTGCTGTGGCTGTGGCTGCTGCTGCTGTGGCTGCTGCTGCTGCTGCGGAACAACTCCTCCACCAGCCACCCCGGCACTGCCATCCCAGGCCTCAGCCTGTGCCCGCCTCTGCTCCTCCATGCCTGTGGGAGACAAATGAAGAGAAACACATCAGTGAGATCCCAAAACAGACAGCCCCTTGCCCCATTGAGTGTGCTTGCCCACACAACCAGACCCAAACAGCACACACCTGCAAACACATTCACAGCAAACCATAGCCAAACCCACCCCCATGCACAGGTCACATTACACAGTGTCACCCATGTGGACAATACCAGTGCATACACAGCACACCCACCTGGCCTAGGCACAATGGCCCTCCTTGGCACGAGACCTAAGGACCTCCAGCAGAGCATGCTCCCTCCTCCGCAGGTCACTGTAGCAGTGCCTGCACTGCTCAGGAGTCCTCCTCCACCCAGTGGCCTGCTCCAGGGCAGCAGCCACCTGCTGCCACACATGGGTGCATGCCACCTGCAGAGGCACTCCCCCAAACAGTGTGCCGTGGTGAGGCTCCACCACAGCCACCAGGTTTGCAACCTCCAAGGCTCCCCACAGTGGAGCTCTCCAGCATGCCATTTCCAATTTGTACAGTGGCAATATGGTGCTCCGCAGTGCAGCAACCCCAAGTGGAAATGTTGCGCAATAGAACTCCATCAGTCTCTATTGTGCTGTTCGTACTGCGCCATCAGTCCCCATCGCGCTGTCACTGAACAGCGCGATAGAGCTGTACACATGCCAGACGTACAGCGCCAGGGGGCAAAGGTCAGGCACAAGGTCAGGGGTCAGTGGCGCAAGGCCACACACAGCGCCATTGGAAGTCTACACATCCTGCATGAATGGTCACCTGCGTGCCAGTGCCACAATGGACTATTGCGCAGTTGTACCACAGTGCCATTTGGTGCCCAGCGCTGTAGCACCACTGGCACAATGGTGGCCGTGTCCTGAATTGCTGATCGCGCACAGCACATCATCAGCGTGGCAGACACCTGCGTAAGCTACCTGGGCATGTGCAATGCAGTGTACTACACAGTCACAGAAATGCGCCATTGGCTCAGCCGGCTCAACCGTATTGCGCAAAGTGCAACGGCGCGATATTCAGCTGACACATGCAAATCATCAGATCAGCCATTCAAAGGCGCAGTGGCGCGATTTGCATGTCCTTAAAGTTGAGCCACTCCTAATTTGCATGCATTGCACTATAAATACGTGACATTGGGCTGCGCTGGCCAGATTCGGTTACTGCAGGAGAGAGGTGAGTTGCATGCTGTGTGATGTTCTGGCCAATGGTCATGGGATAACACTGTAGACTGCACAGTGACAGGTGTCACTTCCACCCATACAGACCCGACATGACCGAGCAGAGCCAAGGTGAGGGTGAGGATGGTGGGCGAAGGAGAGGCCAACTTCACAAGGTGGAGACAGAAGCCCTCTTCAGGCCTACCTGGAAGAGGAGCCACTACTGAGTGGACGGGGGGCACCTCAGGCCCATGCGGCTGCATGGGAGGGGGTAGCTCGGGCAGTGAACCTGCACAGAAGCCAACAGCGCTCCGTGCAGGAATGCAAAAAGAAGATGGGGACAGACCGCAGAAGGGTGAAGGAGAAGGTGGCAGCCCTCAGGGCGGCACGCGCTGGCACAGGCGGGGGCCAGCCAGTGGTGGTGGAGCTGACCCCGGCTGAGGACCGACTGGCTGCATCAATGCAGCGGAGTGCTATAGAGGGCATACCAGGAGGTGGATTCCAGACAGGTGGAAGCCTATCACTGCATGGTATGACATGGTGGTGGTGTTTGGGGGGGAAGGTTGATCACATGTACTAACATGTCCTCACTTTCTGTTACAGATCCCGTTCATCTGCAGGGGACAGTGGTGGTGGGACCATGCAGTGAGGAAGACCTGCCAGAGTTGGAGGAGGGTCCATCCACCTCTGTCGCCAGCCGGCATGAACTGCACCAGCATGCACGCCTGGCTGCCACCTCTGTTGTCAGTGAGTCAGGTGTGGGGGTTGCACAGCCTGTGTCTCAGCAGTCTGGCATGCAAGCATGCCAGCACGCTGTGAATGTGGCTGTTGCATGTACCTGCACCATTGGTGATGCAAGGACTGCAATGGGCAGTGACACGTGTGTGTCCCATGACGGACACACAGCAGGCCAGCACGTGCCCCTGGACCTAGCTGGTTCCAACGTGTGTGCCAGCACGTCAGCATAGTCCCAGGCTGTGCCTGTCAGCACCGGTGGGGCAGCACCAGTGGCTGTGCAGGTCTCTGGCACTGTTGCGGCCACAGCAGTGGAGCAGTGGTCCCTGGGGCACAGCAGTTGGAGGGCAGCAGCAGCAGTCACCCACCAGGTCTGGGGGTACAGGGTCCAGCAGTGGCACATGCACACGCCCGTTGATATGCCCATACCTGGTCCTGGTGAACAGCACCCACCCTCAAGGGGTGTTGAGCATCAGGACCTTCCATACCCTGGGGGACAGGATGCTGATGTGGCACAGGACCCATTTGACGAGCACACCCACCTGCTGTGGGAATCAGTACAGCAGCAGGGGTGGGTTGCAACATCCGTGGAGGCACTGTGCGTGGCTGTGGAGTGGCACAGCAGGGACAATGATTTGATCCTTGCAGAGATGGTCCAAATGCGGATGGATGTGACCGCCGCCATTGACAGGCAGACCCAGGCATTGGTTGCTGTCGTGGCTCCATTGGGCACGCAGTCAGGTGCCCCTGTACCATGCACCCCACACATTACGCTCTCCACTCCCCATTCCCGGCATCGTGCGACACCCAACCTGTCGACGCCGGGTTCTGCTGTGGCCATCCCAAGCACCCCTGGTGCAGGTATGTTAGGCATGCTGCAGACCCCTGTGCGGACAAGGTCGCAATCGTGCAGTGGGACCCCTGGTGGTCCATCAGTGCCACCCCATGTGGCCCATGCTCAGCCTGCCAGTGCTGCTGGGTCACAGCGGGGCCACCCATGCATCTGAGGTGGCCGTGGCACAGTGCAACATGACTGACCTGTCTCCCAATGTGGGCCCTGTCTGGTGCTGCCCTATGTGCAATGTGTGTCATGGTGGGCAGTGCACTGGTGGGTGCCCTGCCCAACATGCTGACACACGAACCACCTGCACACCCACCTGACTGCTGTCCACAGGTGCGTGTGCATGATGATGCCTGCATTGTACTGTACACCAAGGTGCAAGGGTGCCCAGCATCTGACCCACATACTTGGACAGTACAGGTGGTGGGGGTGGTCTGTGGATCTGTGTGTTTGACATGTCTGTTCCTGCTCTGCTGTGCACCTACCCATGTACGCTTTGTACCTGGTGTGTGTGTGTGTGTGTGTGTGTGTGTGTGTCCATATGACTGTTCACCCCTCCATGATGGTGTGTTCTTGTGCCTGGACCCTTCCACTCCCCTTACCGTCATGCACCCCTGGTGTGTTACCCTGTGTGCCTATGGGTTGCGCCTGGACAGTGTTGGTTGCACATGGCCCCTTGACTTACCTGTCTCGTGCAAAATGCTCCTCCGTGATGGTGTCCCAGTGCAGCTGGGCCTGCCGGATCAGTCGGGGGTCCCTCTGTCCAAGGGGGGCTGCTCATCGCCATCATCACCAGCGTCGCTGGTGTCCCCATCACTGTCCCCCTCCTTGACCTGTATGGCTATCGCACAGTCTTTGGCCATGTTGTGCAGGATACAACAGGCCAGGAATATCCCATAGGCCTTTGAGGGGCTGTACTGTAGGGCACTGCCGGAGGTGTCTAGGCATCAGAAGCATGCCTTAAGCATCCCAAACACCCGCTCGATGATGTTGCGTGTGGCGGCATGTGCCTCATTATAGCATTGCTGCGATTGGGTCATGGGTGCCGGTACGGTGTGAGCAGCCAGGGACGGAGTGGGTATCCGCTGTCACCTCTGTATAGATAGTGGAGATAAGTATCATGTTCAGGTCCATATTGCCCATATCCCTGTGTGCCACTACCATGACACCTGTGGCATTCCCACCCTTGCCCCAAGTTTGCAATTCCTACATGCGTACTCACCCACTAGATGGCCTGTGGGGATGTCCCCACTCTCGAATCAATGGCACAGTGCAGACTGATCCCATATGAAGGCATCATGTGCTTCACCAGGGTGTGTGGCACAGACATTGATTATGCACCCACTGGCATCACACACCACCTGGCAGTTGACACTGGAAAAGCCCTTCCTGTTCCTGTATGCGGCCCTATCATGGCCAGGTGGCATGCTAATAGCCACATGGGTGCAGTCTATGGCCCCTAGCATGCCAGGCATATGTGCTACCCTGTGGAACTCCTGCATGTTTGCTGTACACTCTGCCATGGTGCTGGGGAAATGGATGTACTCCGCAGCATGTGGCAGCAGTGTGCTGAGGAATTGGGTGAGGATGCATGACGTGGCCGACTGTGTTATGCCTGTGGTGTCCCCTGTCGGCCTCTGGAAGGTACCCGTGGTGAGCAGGCACATGCAGGCTGTTACCTTTGTCTCCACTGACAGAGCGTGACTCCGTCGTGAGGGTGCCTGCATCACATCACTGCACAGCTCACAAAGCCGCCTCAGTATTGCCCTGTTCAGGCGGTACCAGCCCACAATCTCTATGTCTGAATACAGCTCAAAGCTGATGCGGGCACGGTACTGCCTGATGGGGGCATACCGCCGACGGGCCCTTCCACGGCCACGTCCCCCTGCAGCATGCCTTCTCACCCCCCTCATTACAGCTTCCATGTGGAAGCTAGCACTGTCCATCTCCATGGCTTGTGTCCCCCCCCCGCTGTTGTTGATCTGTTACCCCTGCTGTCCTGACTGCTACCTCCACTGCACCGGGTACACCTACTGGCCTCTGCAGTCTGTGGCCCCGCACACCCTCCCTTGTCCCTTTTCTCTCCTGTGCACTCCCAGGCCTGCACTCTTTGCCACTGTCTCCCTCTTTCTCCCTGCCTCATGTGGCTTCCCTGTAGCGTTCTTGCGCCTCTTCCTTGAGCCTTTTTATTTTGGCTCATTTCCGCCATGGTGCACCTTCTGGCTCATCCGCTGTTGCGCATTGCGCAGGTCTTTAAATATCGCATTGCGCTCTTTATGCATGGGTCCACCCCCTTCGGTTGCGCATGCCTTCATTTGCATTGTGCTGTTGCTCAGCCTGTTTTCAGTGGCGCAACTGCCTCCTTCTGAATATCGCAGAATGGCGCAAATTCAGACTTGCACATGCGCAACCCTATTGCGCATGGCGCAACCCTTTTGAATATCCCACCCACAGTATACAGTGTCCACATTTGTAGTTTCCATCCAGTAGTTTTAATAGCCAGTTGTCTTTTCTAGAGTTGTCTGGGACCACAGCATGAACAAGTGCATCTTTAATGTTCTTTCCCCTCTTATATGTTATTCTTGGTTTCTCATAAAATTCTGAGCATGTTTGTAAGATACGCCAGTTGTTGGATATCACTTTACCCAGTTTTAATGCCAGTGGGTTGTATTGGGTCACAAACACAAACTCTTATAATTGTTTTCAATTGGTTGGACTTTTTTCCATTAACATTTGTGCACGATCCATTCCCTCCACTGTTACCCTTTGTTTGGCTATTGTTTTTTGTGCATAGACATGATAAATAAAACAACGTTCCATCTCAGTGGCATGTTAATTAAACTCAGATTGTTCTGTACAATTCTTTTTTTTTTTGTATTGATTGACTCTTTGGTATATTTCTTTTAAGATTTTCTGGGTGGCAATTTGTCCCATATAAGATGGTGTTCCGTCCCATAGGTTTCCTGTGAAGGGTTATTTTTAGCATTTGATTTTCCTTGTAAATTTTAAGATCCAAGTAGTTAACTGTCTTTTTGCTGTAATCGTGTATAAATTTCAAGTTGTTTTGTTGATGTATTCCATAAATTCCAATAACTGGTTTTCTGTACCATTCCAGATGATAAGTATATCATCGCTAAAACGCTTGTATACTTTAATATATTGTAGAGAGTGGTTTTGAGTCATGACATAAATGAACTGTTTTTCCCAAATACCCTTGTATAGATTGGCAAGATTTGGGGCAAAGGTCATTCCCATGGAAGTTCCAATTTTTTGTATGTAACATTCTGTTCCAAAGAAAAAGTAGTTAGACTCCAGAGCAAAGCAAGCAAGGGTGACAATATGGTCAGATGGTGGTAACAATCCTGCTGGTCATTTATCATTCAATATGTTTTATATAGCTTCTAGCCCACCTTCTTATGATATGTTTTTATACAAACGTTCTATGTCATTTGTTACCTTTATGACATCTTCATGTGCTACTTCACCTTCTAGCTGCTTTATGACATCACTCGTATTTTTTAAATATGCAGAAAGGTCTGGTACCCACTTCTTGATGAACTCATCCACATATTGTGATATTGGCTCTGGAACAGAATTTAAGCTAGAGATAATTGGTCGTCCTGGTGGTTGGTTTGCATTTTTTATGGATTTTAGGCAGTAGGTACAGTACTGGTTTGACTAGGTTATTCATTGTTAAATATTTAGCACCTTTTTCTGTGATCCGTCCTTCTTCATACGCATATTTGATTATCTGATCAGCTATTGTTTTGATATCCATGGTGGGGCCCTTATTTAATTTCAGATAATGGTTTGTGTTATTCAAGTGTCCATAGGCTTCTTGGATATAATCCTGCTTCCCCCATAGAACAATGGCTCCCCCATTGTCCACCAGTTTTATTACCAAGTTCTATATTTTTTCCAGTTCATGTAATGCACGTCTTTCTGCCCTTGTTAAGCTGTCTTGGTCATAAAATAGGGGAACTAATAAGGGGTATGGTATGGGAGGTGCTGGGTCTCTAGGAATCATGGACTGCTCCTTGTCCCTGTATTGTAATTTGTCTGCCTGTGTCTGAGCTAGTGTCTGACTCTGCTGACGTGATGTCTGCGGGTGGATCTTCTGTGTGTGTGTTAGTAGTGGCTCCTTGGTCTTTGGTATTTGGTCTGTTCCAAATATAAACAGCTGTATTAGCATAGTCCTTATTATCTCTAATGTGTTTGATCTATTTCTGTTTCCTAATTTCTTCTTTGTAATTATTAAGCATTTGATCCATTTTATTTTTAAATTCATTAAGTTCTGATGGTGAGATTACTTTAAATGTCTCAGTTTCCAAGTTCCTTATTTCCTTCAGTATCTTACTACTCTCTTTTTTGCTCTTTTTGATAAGTAATAAAATTCAATCAAAGGAACACTTGTTTGCTACTTTTTCCTATTCAAGCATACATTATCTGTCCTCCAACCCATAAGTCAGTGGGATTTGGTTTCTCAAACCTCTTGGTATTTTCCTGTCTTGCTAATATTTTGTTAGTGAAACCACATGCATATTATATCTTATGTTTTTTTCTATGCAAAAGTTCAAGATATCTCTGGTCATCATTTATTTTTGTGTAGCCACTAGTATTGTTGAAAATATTTTGATAGCCCTCTATGGATCCTGTAATGATGACCAGAGATATCTTGAAATTTTGCACAGAAAAAAACATAAGATATAATATGCATCTAACAAAATATTGGCAAGAAAGGAAAATATCAAGAGGTTTGAGAAACCAAAACCCACTGGCTTATGGGTTGGAGGAGAGAATTTATACTTGAATGGGAAAAAGTAGCAAACAAGTGTTTCTTTGATTGGATTTTATTACTTATTAAAAAGAGCAAAAAAGAGAGTAGTTAGATACTGGAGGAAATAAGGAACTTGGTAACTGAGATATTTAAAGTAATCTCACCATCACAACTTAATGAATTAAAAAATAAAATTGATCAAATGCCTAATAATTACAAAGAAGAAATCAGGAAACAGAAATTGATCAAACACATTAGAGATGATAAGGTCTATGCTAATAAAACTGTTTATATGTGGAACAGACCAAACACCAAAGACCAAGGAGCCACTACTACCACACACACAGAAGATGTACCCACACACATCTTGTCAGTAGATTCAGACACTAGCTTAGAGACAGACAGACAAACTACAATACGGGACAAGAAACAGTCCATGATTCCCAGAGACCTAGCATCTCCCATACCACACCCCATACTGGTTCCCCTTTTTTATGACCAAGAGGAGGACAAGAAGGGGGTGGTGGAAGAGGAGGAATGAGAGGAAGAGGAAGAGGTAGAGGCAATTACAATGACAACCAGTACTTCACTCAGTACTACCCACAGGAACCCAGGTGATCCACCAGGAGGAAGAATTGGCAGTCATCAACCTTATAAACATTCCCATCACAGAATCACAGTTATCTTTATTAACTAAAGGATTGTCTTTTGTACTAGAAAATGTAGCAGAAAAGGTCACAGCTAAAAGGTTGGTCTTCAGAAAATATAAGGGAATGCAGCGGGACAAAGATAGGGAGGCATGCCAAACTTCCCCAAGAGAAGCGTGGAAGGCAGTAAGGCAGGCCAAGGTCCAAACCGAGGAAACACTAGTATGAACAGTAAAAGAAGAGGACAAGACTTTCTATACCGTAGATACATTAGCGAAAGGAGAAATTCCAGAGGAGGTATTGCTAAGATCAAAGGGGATAAGGGGGAGTGTGTGGAGGAGGACCAAGGAAAAGCATCTATTCTAAATAGATATTTCTGCTCAGCATTTACTGAGGAGAAGGTAGGGCTGGGACCACAGCTCAGCACCATGGACACAGGGGGGAGGGAATGTCCAATAGTCTCTTTACAAAAGAAAGGGTCCTACAAGAGCTTGCTAAGCTCATGGTGGACAAGGCAATGGGACCTGATGGCATACATCCCAGGGTACTAAAGGAGCTAAGAGTGGAACTAGCAGAGTCATTATCAGAACTGCTTAGTGAGTCTCTGAGCACAGGAGACTGGAGAAGGGCTTATATGATCCCGCTCCACAAGAGTGGTAGCAGAGAGGAGGCAGGGAACTACAGACCAGTCAGTCTTACCTCAGTAATGGGCAAGATTATGGAGACACTCCTTAAGGAAAGGATAGTGCAACACCTGGAATCCATAAGAGCACAGGATCCAAGACATTATGGGTTTACAACAGGAAGGTCCTGTCAAACTAATCTCATAGATTTTTTTTGACTGGGTAACCAAAGTGGTGGACCAAGGGGAATGCAGTTGATGTCACCTACCTTGACATCAGCAAAGCTTTCGATACTGTTCCACATAGAAGATTGGTTAATAAGCTGGGTAGTCTTAGGATGGGCAGAAGTTGGTCAATTGGGTGGCAAACTGGTTGGTGGGCAGAAAACAGAGAGTGGTAGTAAACAGTATAAAGTCAGAAGAAATGCAAGTCACAAGTGGGGTACCTCAGGAATCAGTCCTGGGGTTGGTCCTCTTAAATATCTTCAACAGTAACATTTCAGATGGACTTTAGGGTAAGGTTTGTCTGTCTGCAGAAGACACCAAGATCCAGAACAGAATAGATGATCCAGATGGGGTGGAAAAAATGAGAAGAGATCTGGATAAACTGGCAAAATGTTCGTAAGAGTAGCAACTGGGGTTTAATGCAAACAGTGCAAGATCATGCACGTAGGGAAAAGAAATCCTGAAGCCACCTATAGGTTGGGAGGGGAGTTGCTGGTGATCACAAGGGAAGAAAGAGACTTGGGCATCATCATCACAGATGACCTGAAATCATCCAAGCAGACCACTAAAGCAGTAGATAAGGCTAGAGGGAGGTTGGTGTGTATTAGTAGGAGTATTGCAAGTTGTAAGAAGTACGTAATAATCCCTCTTTACAAGACACTGGTTAGACCACCTCTGGAGTACTGCTTGCAGTACTGGAGGCCACACCTGCACAAGGGCATTAACAAAATGGAGGCAGTCCAGACAGGGGCAACCAAAATGGTGCAGGGACTGCATCAGAAAACATATGAGGACAGATTAACAGAGCTCAATAAGTATACCCTACAGCAAAGGTGGGAGATAGGTGATATGATTGAAACATTCAAACATCTTAAGGGCATTAACAAGGTGAAAGAGTCTAACATGTTTCATTACAAGAAAAATAGCAGGACAAGAGGACATAGCATGAGATAAGAGGGAGGCTGATTATGGGGTAATATGAGGAAGTTCTTTTCCACAGAAAGGGTGATGGATGTATGGAACGGCCTACCTCAGGAAGTGGTAGATATGAACACAGAGCAGGCCATCAAACAGGCATGCCATAGGCATAAGGGAGCAATACAGACTAGTATCAATAGATAGGACATTGACAGAGTACTGGCCTATGGCACATTCATAAGGTAGAAAAAATGGGCAGACTGGATGGGCCTTGCAGCCCTTATCTGCCATCAACCTCTATGTTTCTATGTACCCCAGAAGACAGTAAATGTTTTTAATTTAGAAGTAGACAAATTTAAATTCTTTAGACAAAGAATATTTGGAATATTTTGCACACAAACCAACATTGATGGATCATCCTATACAGAATGCTAATGGAGAAATCCATACGTTAAAGAAAAAAAATCTAGTTTTATACCACCAGTACTCCCACGTGATAGATTAACAACATTCATGACAATTGTGGACTTGGAGATGAATAAAATAGTTGAGAAAGCTGAGAAAAGAAAAATATTGTAAAGACAACTTAACAAGGGCAGAAAGATGTGTGTTACATGAATTGGAAAAAACACAGAACTTGGAAATAAAACTGGTGGGCAAGGGGGGAACCATTGTTCTATGGGGGAAACAGGATTATATCCAAGAAGCCTATAGACAATTGTATAACACAAGCCATTATCAGTAATTAAATAAGGACCCCACCATGGATATCAAAACAAAGGCTGATGAGATAATCAAATATGTGTATAAAGAAGGATAGATCACAAAAAAAGATGCTAAATATTTTACAGTAAATATCCTAGTCAAACCAGAGCTGTACCTACTGCCTAAAATCCATAAAAATGCAAATAAACCACCAGGACGACCAATTGTCTCTAGCTTAAATTCTATTCCAGAGCCAATGTCAAAATATGTGGATGAGTTCATCAAGAAGTGGATACCAGACTTTCCTGCATATTTAAAAGATATGAGTGATGTCATAAAGAAGCTAGACAGTATAGTAGCACATGAAGATGACATAATAGTAAGAATTGATGTAGAAAGTTTGTATACAAACTTTCCACACGAAGGTGGGCTAGAAGCCATGCAAAACACACTGAATGATAAACAACCAGCAGTATTGTTACCACCATCTGACTTCATTGTCACCCTTGCTTATTTTGTTTTGGAGTCTAACTACTTTTTCTTTGGAACAGAATGTTACATACAAAAACTGGGAACTGCCATGGGGATGGCCTTTGCCCCAGATCTTGCCAATCTATACTTGGGTACCTGGGAAAAGCAGTTAATTTATGACATGACTCAAAACCACACTACCATGGTTGCAAAATGTTAATATAATTATGTCCAAATGGTTTAATATGGCTCTTCCCTGTTCTGTAGAGTTATAGTTACTTTTTTTCAAGGGTTATGTTGGTACCTAAGCAACAAAAAATGATTGCCCTAGCCTCAATGGCACTGAAGAGGATTATACTACAAAATTGGAAGGAGGTTAGCCTGGATCTCTTTTCTTTTTATAAATGGTGGACTATTTTTCATGAGACTACTTTGCAGGAAAAACTGATCATGGATATAGAAGAGGGCTTAGATGATATTAATGGTAGCAGTTGGAGAGAAATTAAAGAAAATATGCCCCCGCTACAACGTATTGTAGTATAGGAATCACAAGAATTGAATGTGAGACTCTTAGAACATCCTTAAGATTATGTAACAAGATTGGATATGTGTTGGGGGGATAAAGATTATATTTATTATTGTATTCATTCTAATTATTGTTATATTGAGATGTATGTGAATTATAGATTATGAACTGTAAACTCAAATGTGGCAATATTTATTATACAATAAAAAAGATGAAAAAAAATAACTCAAAACCATACTCTACAATACATTAAAGCATACAAGCGTTTTATCGACAATATACTTATCACCTGGAGTGGTACAGAAAACCAGCTATTGGAATTTATGGAATACATCAACAAAACAACAACCAACTTGAAATTTACACACGAATACAGCAAAAAGACAGTGAACTACTTGGATCTTAAAATTTGCAAGGAAAATCAAGTGCTAAAAACAACCCTTTACAGGAAACCTATGGAACGGAACACCATCTTACATGGGACAAGTAACCACCCAGAAAATTTTAAAACAAATTCACCAAAGAGTCAATTGATACAAGCAAAAAGGAATTGTAAAGAACAATCTGAGTTTAATAAACATGCCACTGAGATGGAACGTTGATTTATGGACTGTGGCTATGCACAGGAAATAATAGCCAAACATAGGGTAACAGTGGAGGGAATGGATTGTACACAAATGCTAAGGGAAAAAGTCCAACCAATTGAAAATGATTATAAGAGACATACATTTGTGACCCAATACAACCAACTGGCATCAAAACTGGGTAAAGTGATATCCAACTACTGGCATACAAACAAGCTCAGAATTTAATAAGAAACCAAGAATAACATATAAGAGGAGGAACGTTAAAGATGCACTTGTTCATGCTGTTGCCCCAGACAACTTTAGAAAAGACAACTAGCTATCAAAACTACCGGATTGAAACAACAAATGCGGACATTGAGTATACTGTGCACAAACACAAAATGCCAAAAAATGTAAACATCTGACAAAAACAACTGAATTTCAGATTAAAGGATTCATTAACTGTTCTACCACAGCAGTAGTATACATGATCTCTTGTCCCTGTGGTGCCAGCTATGTTGGACAAACTAAGTGTATGCTTAAACAAAGGATTTGCGAGCATCTGACAGCCACTAGAATGGGGAACCTAAAATATGCAATTGCTAAACATATACATGAAACTGGACATGGTACAGCAAAGGGTATCTGATATACTGGCTTAGAAAAAATCAATCTGGGACTCAAAGGGGGGACATTCAAAATAAACTGAGGCAACGTGAAAGTATTTGGATTTTCACCCTA
Source organism: Neoceratodus forsteri (assembly GCA_016271365.2). Lineage (NCBI taxonomy): Eukaryota > Metazoa > Chordata > Ceratodontiformes > Ceratodontidae > Neoceratodus > Neoceratodus forsteri. The sequence goes on from CM028137.1 coordinate 522,141,817, forward strand.
GCAACATTGACAACCAATGAACTCAATGAAGAGCTACCTATGGGTCCTTACCTGGAAACCTGAATCTTACAGTTCCTTTTAATGGACAGCATATATATGAATAGGGCTGTTCTTACAAACATTCAATACCCCACCATCCATATGGGACTGAATATGTTAATTATATGTTTAGTTGTAGATTTCTTTGGTACTTAACTAATACTGTAAGATCTTTTTTAATTATTATGCACTATATATAGTAATTGAATATCTATTAGTGGATACAATATCTAAGAGTTTTGTGACGTAGTCCTTATGTCCTGTTAATAGTGTTTTGGGGGGATGCTTGTGGGCCTTACAAGCTTTAGTTCTCTATCCGTCTCAACTATAAGATAATTGCCCTTTCGATCATGTAAGAATTACAGTTTATTTCTCTAAAGGAATCCCACATGCTGTAATGCTAATGTATACTATAGTCTTTAGTTTTACTTTTTAATTAACTTTAATTTTATTTTGCAGAATGTATGAGTGAATCATACCAACTTATGTTTCAACTGCAGAAATTCTAGCACTCATTCTTGTCCTTGTGCGCGCATGCCCCCACAAGGGGTATGCTGAATTTCTATCACTGTATTTTCATTCACTGCGCATATACTCTTTAACAAATTTAAATCACTATTTCCAGCTTTCCTATTGGTCTGATGAAGGGTTCTCCCCAAAATGTCACCACCCGTTGTGTTAGCCGCTACTCAGTGTTGCTCTCGGTGGCCTCCTTTGGCGTTCATGCTACGCAGTTTATACTTTTTCTTCATGATTTTTATGCTCTACATGATTTATGGATTTGCAAGCCTTTACACTTTAGCACTGAGCACTTTGTTATCATCACTAGTTGTGGTCGATTGATCCTATTTCTTTCATTCTTCTTTTGTGGGAACGTATATGTGGACATCTTTCCAGAAATCCTGAAGGGATTTGTGAGTGGCCACCTGTATCAGTGCCTGATAAGTACCGCTAATCTGTCTTGTATTAAATTATTGATGCATTCCCTTACTGCTTAAACTAAAAATTAAAAGCGAGCGGAGAAGTGGCACTACTTAGTAAAGTATGCTGCATCAGGTCTCACTTTAGTATGCTTCCAGCAGAGGGGGCCTAGGAACAATTCAACATCCTCCAGCTATAACGGCCTGTAAGGTTCCAATACAGGTTGAGTTTATAGCCTGTAAAATGATTGGGCTATTGGCCAGGACTGCCATTCATTACTCCACTACACACATATATGCTGTTACAGATTTGTGAATGACATGTGGAGCCATTTATTGAACTCTTTATTTTCAAACCCTTCTCCCACAAAGGTTATTCCACAGTACCAAGCAACACATGCTTAGAATGAACACTCATTACCTGCACATCTCCAGCACTTTTTGCACGTTTATTTATATTTTGACTTTGCTCCACTGCATGGATTTTGAACTTACTTCCAACTATTTATTGAACTAAGTTTTTTAACACGCTTTACAACCAAGGGATCTGCCGTATATGAAATGATATTCATTATGAAAACACAATGAATTAATAAGTATCTGTAGTAACGAAAGATACAAGGTCATAGAGGTATTGTGAACTGAATTGTTACTAGAAAAAAAAATACTAAATAAAAATGCTCAATAGCAATTCGAATGATTGAAAAATCTTTTTCTTCAGGTGCTGGCATTGTAATAACTAAGCCTAGATGCCCACTAGGCCTGTTGGTTCCCTTGCTCTGGTATGATTTCTGCCTCTATAATGCAAATAAATGCACTTTTGAGCTAGGCAGCTGGGAAATTTTCTTATTTAGACTTAACTCAGATAAAACGGAAGTACAGGTGGTATAGCCAAGACACTGGTGGTGATTTACAACTACCAAGAGGGGCACAGGGCTTTGGCCCTGCCCCACTGAGAATTTGGCTGCCACAAAGATAAGAAATCTGGGCGCCATTCTGGATGAGGGGCTGCTATTTGAGGCTCAGATGTCAGAAGTAGTCTGCAATGGCTTTTACCATCTATGGAGCATCTTCCAGATCAGATCTCTTATCCCTCCCGGTGATATGGCCACAATGGTGAATGCATTTGAGACATCAAGGCTTGATGATTACAACGGTCTTTAATTTGCGGTCAGTGGAGGTATGCTGTGGCTCATATAGCTGGTGCAGAATGCAGCTGCTAGATTGCTGATTGGCCTTCCGAGGATGCATCATGTTTCCCCGGTGCTGTGTGATCTGTACTGGCTGCTGGTTAAGTGAACAATTTTCTTTTAAAGTGGTCTTGCTTACTTACAAGGCCCACAAGAGTTGGGCCTGGATTATCTGACTGATTTCCTGACTCCTTGCATGCTCTCGCATTCTCTCCACTCCACTGAGAAGGGCATTCAGATAGTTCTCAGGGCAAGGCTAAAAATCTCAGGGGACCAGGCCTTTGAAGTGGTGGACCAGTCCATTGGAACTCTCTCTTGAAAGCCCTGAGAGATGCCCCCTCAGTGGAGGCCTTTAAGAGAAGTCCGAAAACCCATTGGTTTGCACAGGCGCTTTGGGACTAATTTGCCCCGTTCTGTCATCATCCCTGTCTGTTATTAATTATTTATTAACCTAAGAAGGGTTTTTATGATATTTTATCATGTTATTTATGAAGTTTGTTAATCTGTTTTATAAATTAAATGCAGTGGTCCTACTGTATTATGTTTGTAATGGCACCTTGGAATTCTGGGGAAGGGTGCCAGTTAAAAATAAAGACTACTACTACTATTCTTCTTTTGATGCTTTCCCCAGCTTCCATTCCCTTGATGAACCCATGCATCTTACTCCTGCCACTGGTGACCTCTATGCTAGCCATCTCCCACCATCTTATAGTTCTAATACCCTTGACTTCCCTTTCCACTGACATGACCAGACTATCTTCCTCTTTGTAGAATATCAGTCCATCTTGGGTTGACTATAGGTCACATTCATTTGACTTGTACTGCAGGCAGGCAAATCACCTTACCTGCCCTAGCATCATGGTCCTGCAGTGCCCCTCCAACAGTCCTGTGACAGTGATGCCCAGCATCATGTCCTATCATGACTAAAGTTAGCCAGATACTTCTGTCTCAGTGACCTCAGTCACAACCAGTTGTAATGCTTGGCATCATTGGGTGCCACTGTTCTCAAATGCTAAAAATATGCATTTTTATGTACAGGGTTGTTAAAGAGTCAGCAGGTTGCATTGTACAGAAAAAATGCTGCACATACTGTACATGTGCTTCCAGAAGTCATTTAGTCAGCGAGTACCAGTGGTTAGCTGGAATATTGCAAGAAGACAGCCTGGCATTAGGTTTGAAGCATGAACACAACAACAGCACTGCTCAGTACAGCACAGCAACAATGGCGCCTGTAAAAATAGCGCCCAGTGAAAGCACACATATCCACATGGGAGCGGTCCAAACACACACCAAGGACCGCTATCATGGATATAAAACAAAATATTTCAGTAATATTTTTGTGGCGGCTCCTCCCTCTGTACCTCCTGATGCAAGGGGTTCTGCTCCAGCACCCCCTGTTACTAAAATAATCAACTCCAAGGGGGAGCTGGATTTTGGGGAAATTATGAAACTCGGGAGGGGGGACTGTAAGACAGGACTTATAAAAAATTTTGTAAACCTATCTCACAGAAAAATATTGGAAACTGGGACTAGAACCCTGATCTCCAGAACTACTCTGGCCAAGCTGCTCTGTGCCTTAGCCCTCTCAATCACAGGAGCAGCTTTGTCATCCACAAACTTTTTCCAGCTCATCTTTACTTCCTCCAGTCACTCCCTGTGATGTGACAGCTACAGAGGTAGCGATAACTGCCATTTGCTATTCTACCCGTCACTATCCTTGTTTCTCTGTTCTTACAGCACTGTTCTTAACATGCACTGTTAAGGAAGAGCTCTTCTAATTGGGTACTGACAGGCTAGTGCACAGTGATGTCTGTGACTGTTCTTCATGGTTCTTCACTCAAGATACTAACCTCTCTTGGCACACTATACTTTTACTATGAAGTCTCCTATAAATGCTACCTCATTGCCACTCTACGCAGTCTTTCCTTCCTCCACAATGGCAGCTCAAGTGTATGTCTGGGCAAAATATATGGATATGGTTTCCACAGAAGTATCACAAAATTCCAGTGTTCACCCAAGCTCATGAAACTGAACTGTAATTTTACTGATTTTATTTTACAGTCTTTGGCTGCGTACAACTTGGACAGCCTTTAAGCAAGAAATTAGAGAATTAGCACATGCAGTCTCATTTTTGCATCAATGAAGCTAACAAAATAGTTATTCTGGTCCCTAGTTTTAAAGTTGTAGGAGCTTATAACTCTGCAGTTTGCAACTGGTGCCATGTAATTTTAGAATTTCTAAAGTTTTGAAGGCTTATGACTCAGTCATCTTTAAAAATAGATATCTGAAACTTGTCACAATTTTCCATGGGGATTAATAGATTCCAAAACAGGAGGGGGGGTAGGGGACAGCAATATCAGGTCCCTGTGTCCAGTGGGAATACATTTGAGATCCATCCATTCATCAGGACTGCTGCTGATGTCCCTTGGTAAAGTGTTCGTACCCACTTTATGAAGTTTTGCCCTATATCAAACATTTCCAGGGTATGGAAAAGAAAGTTCCCTTTGCCTATGTTGAACACTTTCTCCATGTCTAGGGCCACCAAGGTGGATGGTTCTGCTGACTGTCTAGCTACCTAAAAGAGATTGAGAAGTCTTCTGGTGTTATTGGTGCTACACCAGCTTGGGACATACCCCACTCAGTCCATATTGATTAGTAGAGGGATGACATCTCTTAGCCGATTGGCATATACCTTGCAGTCTGCCATTATGAGGGAAAGAGGTTGATAACTGCTACAACTAGAGGGGTCTTTCACTTGTTTGGATAAAACATCTTCAGACTAGGATGGAGGATCCCTTGGCACTACATCATAATCATAGGTAGTAGGAGAAAGCAAAGTACGTAAAAGTGGAGGAGGAGGAGGAGGAGGAGGACCCCAAGCAGTGGAAGACCTGTGTGTTACTGCTTTGCTGTGTCTAGTTTCAGCACCACCAGATGCATCACTGGGCACTGGCTGTGACTGAGTGTGAATGCTCCTGCTAAAAATAGGCACGCAACCAGCTGACTTCTGCAGACTAACAAATCCCACAGGTTTCTTTGGATGCACTATTACATGACACGCCCTAGTACAACTCTCAGTCTTGGACCCACTGCCATCAGCACCAACAACACCACTCCCTGTCTCTGTACTTCTCCCTCTAACATCCTCACCATGTACATTGCCACCACCATGGGGACACAACTATGACTGATACTTACTGTGGGGACAAGTGCCATAGTGAAACCATTCCCTGTGGCTCCTCCTCCTCTCCCAATCCTCCCTGCATCCCTTTCAGGATGTTCTTGCTTCATCTTTATGGCAGGCCAGGCACAACACACACTGCCCACTGCCTCTAACAAAGACTAAACTGCAATTGGATAAAGTGCTTCACAACGTATTTTTTTTTGGTGGGGGGAGCTGAGTCCCACACTGGCAGACCAGGGTCCAGGCACAGCACACACTGCTTGTCACAACAAGTAATCTGCAACTGAATAAAGAGTTTCACAAGATTTGTTTTTCAGGGGATGGGGGGCTCATGCCGCCACATTGGAAGGCCAGGCATGGCACACACTGCTTGTCACGAAGATTAAGCTGCAACTGGATAAAGTGTTTCATGAGATTTTTTGAGGGGGTTCCAACTCCAACAATGGGAGACCAGACATGGCACACACTGCCTATCACAAAGACTAAGCTGCAACTGAATAAAGTGTTTTACAAGATTTGTTTTGTTGGGGGGGCTCCAGCTCCCACAGTGGGAGACCATGCACAGCACACATTGCCTATCACAAAGACTAAGGTGCAACTGGATAAAATGTTTGACAAGATTTTTTTTTTTGGAGGGGGCACTCTGACTCCCACACTGGAAGGCCAGGCATGGCACACACTGCCTGTCATGAAGGCTAAGCTGCAACTGAATGAAGTGTTTCACATTCATTTCAGGGGGGCTCCAGCTCCCATAGGCAGGCCAGGCTGGCACAGCAAACACTGCCTGTCATAATGAAGATTAAGCTTCAATTGGATAAAGTATTTCACAAGAGTTTTTTTGAGGGGGGGCAAGTAAGCTGGAGCCTAGTAGCATGGCACTCTGGCCCTGATCCACACCCAGCAGCATACAGCCACAAGTCAATCACAAAAACTACAATTTGCTTAAGCTAAGATTTTGGGCTTAGGCATCCACCACCCAGTCAAGAAAAAGTACCAAAAAATTTGTTTTTGAAGATTTGTGTACAACAGCACCAGCACTGACTGGACTACTGCAGCAAGGCGGGCCCAGGGCCCTTCTCCCTCCTCCATGCTTGCCTTCACAGTTCTCCTCTTTCCTTTCCCTTCCCTTTCCCTGCCTAACAAAATCTCTTGAACTGCTGTGATAACTAATAACTGCAAAAAACTGTTCTTTCACAGACTGGTGGATTTTGCTTACCTTTTCTGATAAAAACAAAGATACCACAGCACACACAGAAAGATCCTTTCTTCCTACCTCCCTCCCTGGCTTCAGAACTGCAATGGCACTCAGAGTTGCAGAATGCTCGGTTTTGCCAAGATTCCACATCCCTGATTGGTTGCTGAAGGTCAGATGGCTGCTAGAACGTGCTTGCACATACTTACTGTGTTATAGTTGTGTCATGCCCACCAAAGTGCAAAAGAGTTGAAGTGAAGATGGAAATCTTCGGACTGGCATTGGCTGAGTGGAAACCATTAAAGTTCAGAAGATCACTGAATGCCCCTTCGGTTTCATGTTCACCCTTACTCCTGAGGCATAGAGGTCCATACATTAAGGGAGGGGAATTTAAATACTTGACTGCCCCAAGAGGTGGAGTAAGGTCACAGAGGCCCATTTCATAAGCAGAAGACCCAGAGCATAGTAAGGGGTCCTTATCATTAATTATCTAACTCATTCAATTGGAGTGTGGTTCAGTTAAAAGAGCCTGCTGAATATTAATTTATATAAAAAAAAACACCATCCTGTTTTCTCCAACCTAATTCAAACTGAGATTCTAAGAATTTAAAGTTGCAGTGTTTAATTTAATACATGAGCAGTTCCAGCTAAAGGGAACACAGAATTTAAGGACAATTACTTTTCTAATGCAAGAGTTATAGAACTGACTCTAAAATGCAAGTGCTAAATTAATTTATTGAACATTCAAAGTACAAGCGTTACAGAACTAGAAGGCTAGAAGGAGGTGTGGAACAACAATGGGGAATTATCAAAACTGCCATCACAGAGGCAACAAGCCTTTGTGTGAAGCAAATAAACAAATCAAAACAAAAGAAAAAGCCACTATGGTTCTCAAGAGAGGTGGCTGTGAAAGTCAAGAAGAAAAAGATAGCATTCCAGAAGTATAAGGAAACACAGAAGGAGCAGGACAGAGAGCTGTACCAGTTAAGGCAGAAAGAAGCAGGAGGAAGTCAGAATAGCAAAAGGCCCAAACTGAGGAAAAGATAGCCAACTCAGTTAAGAAGGGATAAAACCTTTTATAGGTACATCAGCGTGTAGAAAGACAAAGGGAGGGATAGTGAGGCTGAATAGAATAAACGGTGGGTGGGCAGAGGGGGACAGTGAAAAAGCAGGAATACTGAACGAATATTTCTGCTCAGTATTCACAAAAGAGAAGGGGAAGTGCCTAATCCAATTAACAGAAGCACTCTTGATAGGGGGGTCGATCCCAGTCCTTTCACAGAAGAAAGGGTTCTGAAAGAACTCCTAAAACTGAAGGTGGACAAAGCAATGGGTCCTGATGGAATTCACCCAGAATTCTAAAAAAATTAAGGAAGGAACTAGTGAAACCACTGGCTACTCTTTTAATAAATCATGGGAGGATGGTGTGGTACCCGAGGACTGGAGGAAGGCGGATGTGATTCCCCTTCACAAAAGTGGGACCAAGACAGAGGTAGGAAACTACAGACCTGTCAGTCTGACCTCTGTGGTAGGGAGAGTGATGGAGTCACTTCTGAAGGAAAGAATAGTTGAGTACCTAGAGGTCAGTGGAGCACAGGATCCAAGGCAACATGGGTTCACAGCGGGAAGGTCATGTCAGACGAATCTAATAGATTTCTTTGACTGGGTGACCAAAGTAGTAGACCAGAGAGTGGCTGTGGACATGGCCTACCTAGACTTTAGCAAGGCATTTGACACAGTCCCACACAAAAGATTATTAGTCAAATTAACCAGCCTGGGAGTGGGTCCCAGGGTGGTAGCCTGGATAAAACATTGGCTGGACAACAGGACACAGAAGGTAATTGTAAATGGAGTCCACTCTGAAGAAAGGGCGGTTACTAGTGGGGTACCGCAGGGTTAAGTATTGGTTCCAGTCCTTTTAATGTCTTCATCAGTGGCATTGCAGAGGGACTGAAGGAAAAGTATGCCTTTTGCAGATGACACAAAGATCTGCAACAGGATTGATACACAAGGAGGCGTGGAAAGGATGAAAAGGGACTTGGCAAGGTTGGAGGAATGGTCAGACGATGGCAGCTAGGATTCAATGCAAAAAGTGCAAATAATGCACCTGGAAACAAGAACCCAGGGAAGAATACACAATGGGTGGGGAGGTAGTAACAACAACAGAACAGGAAAGGGACCTGGGGTAATCATATCAGATGACCTTAAGGTTAGTAAGCAATGTGAGAAGGCAGTAGGGAGGGCGGGGGTATACTGGGATGTATAGGGAGAGGCATCAGCAGCAGAAAACAGGAAGTTGTTATCCTCTGTACAGACAGTTGGTGAGACCCCATCTGGAATACTGTGTCCAGTTCTGGAGATCCCATCTCTGCAAGGACATAGACAGGATAGAGGCAGTCCAGAGGAGGGCAACTAAAATGGTGCAGGGTCTGCAAGAGAAGCCATATGAGGAGAGACTAAAAGAGCTTAATATGTATACCCTTGAGGAAAGAAGGGAGAGGGGGAACATGATAGAAACTTTCAAGTACCTCAAGGGAATCAACAAAGTCCAAGAGCGTATCATCTTTCAGAAAAAGAGACTTGCAAGAACAAGGGGACACAATTTAAAGATAGAAGGAGGGCGGTTCAGGGGCAATGTGAGGAAGTATTATTTCACAGAGAGGGTAGTGGATGCATGGAACAGCATTCCTGAGGAAGTTGTGGAGTCTAAAACTGTGGGAGAATTCAAGAATGCATGGGACAGACATAAGGCAATTCTTGTGGGAGGCAGGAAGATATAGGCTGTTGGTTAAATAGGATCTGCGGCCTATCCTGTAGGTAGGGAAATGGGCAGACTAGATGGACCTAGCGGTCCTTATCTGCTGTCAAAGTCTATGTTTCTATGTTTCTATGTTTCTAGTTCTAAAGTGCAAATGCTAAACTGATTTATTGAGCATTTACTGTGCTAAAATGCTGGCTTTGTGGACATTTGCATTTAAAGAACATTGTGCTAGCAACATGATTCAGACATTTTAAGGTGCAAGTTTATCAAACATATTATTGAGAGTATCGAACTGGTGAAATAAACTGATCATGCAGAGGCTGTGTTAATATGTGAAAGCATCCAATTTATACTGCATGTGCTCAGTTCCATTTGATAACATTCCAAGTCTCATTTGTGAGTCTTTCATTGTTCTCCCTGCAGTGTTCCAAGTTGTTGACACGTATCGTGAGTCCAGTTTGCAGCATGCCAAGTCTTGGCTAGCATCCCAAGTCCATTTGCCTTTATTTTGAGTAATTTATCAGCACTGCAAACCTATTTGGCAGTTTCTACAAGTCCTTTATAGTCATTTCAAGTCCATTTGCCAGCATTCACAAGTTCTTCACTAACATTCTGACTCCATTTTACAATACTTTAAGATGTTCTTCAAGCACTTCGAGATCAACTTTATTTATTATTATGTATTTATTTATTTTAAAAAGTTTTACCTAGAAAGCCATACTGAGCAGTTATCAGCTTGTTTCCAAATGTATCCTGGGGGTAGGGGGAAGTGGAGAGAACAGAACAAAGTACAAATGTGCAAACATAATGCAATAATATTGAAATAAATATAATAAAATAAACAAATTACAAGAACACACTTCATGAATAAAATTGCCAAATGTCACAATAATATGAGGTACAGGGAATAGTGACTGATGAGTAGGGGAGAGGGGCTGTGCTAGTGTCACCATAGGGTGGAAGGCAACTTCCACCATTTTTCACCCAATACTTCACTCAGCAAACCTTTGGGACTGATTGTTACAGCTAGAATAGCTGACAGGTCCAGTAGGATGCAACTATCCAGTTTCTTATCCACAAGTCCAAGTCAAGCTAGAGCCTGAAGCCAAGACAACAGCTTTCAAGTATAGTCAGTGTAGGTGCCACCCTACCTCAATTGTGTAGGGATCACCAATGTCAGGTGGGTTACTGAATTTTGCTTTCACAGGTCCACATTCCAGAAGAGGCATGATGTTGCCATGGCCTTCCATAAGTCTTTAACTGAAGACAGCCAGGTTTCTACAGGTCTACAGTTGTGGAAGAGAAATAACATTCCAATGACCTTCCATTAGTCTTTTGCCCAGGAAAATCACGTTCTACAGTTCTTCCTATAGCTTTTTTCATTTCATTTGCCCCAAGATGGCACCTTGTGCAAGTTGTGCTTTTGGAATACAAATTTCTGAAATGTTGAGATATCAATTGATCAATCAATCAATCAAACTTTATTTAACGAGACGTAAACACCATTGAGCAAGCTCATTTTCAAGGTGGTCCTGGGCATTAATATAGATCACAGACAGAAATAGGGTTGTCGAAGAAGAGGCACAGTACATGTGGTGGATTGTTCAGGCTTATACATACATAGCTAGCATACACAGCATATATAGCTAGCATAGGTAATACAGTTACAAGGTCATAACAAATAGAGGTCGCGAGGGCCTGCCCTGAAGCCCTCCCTGCCTGCAGAAGCCTCGAACCTGAGACACACCAGAGACCACCCCTCCCCCGAGGAGACCGGAGGTCGTGAGGGCCTGCCCTGAAGCCCTCCCTGCCCGCAGAAGCCCCGAACCTGAGACACACCAGAGACCACCCCTCCCCGAGGAGACTGAGGTCACGAGGGCCTGCCTGAAGCCTCCCTCCTCGCCCGCAGAAGCCCCAAACCCCAGACACACCAGAGACCACCCTCCCCGAGGAGACCGGAGGCCCAGGGCCCTGCCCCGAAGCCCCCCGCCAGAAGCCTGAACCTGAGACACACCAGGTAATTTCTACCTTGATCCAGGCTGCTGCCACCACTGTTGGCCATCTGGCGCCTTTTCTGAAACAGCCACAAGCTCCCCTGCTCAGCCCATGAATCCCAGCCAGAGTAGCACCTCGAGTTGCTGCCCAGGCTCAAACGGAGCAGAACTGTTACTTTTGTGCCTGATTTTGAAAGTTTTAAGATGAACCAGCTAAAGCTATTTGTATTTGCCTGTAACTGTATTTAAAAGCTTAGAGTCACTGCAAGCCCAGGACCTGTGTTCTATCTGAAATCCCCCAACCCTTCGCTGGTATTACTTTAATAGCCTCTGCCCTCGTGATATTTTGCTGCTGTTGGGATTTTTTTTTTTTTTAACACCCAACTTCTCCATTAGCTCCTTATATTGTTTTGCCACTAGAGGAAGCCTGATTAAGTTCGAGCAATTTGCTCCCAATACCTCACTTGTCACATTTTACTGCTCTCTAGTAGCTGTTTTCACTTGGTGATTTATATTAAAGGACCCCTCTGCTGTCTCTTTCCTCTCTACCTCACCTTTCTCTAGTCAAAAATGTCCCCTCCTAGCACTCCTCATGGGAATACTTGGCCTTCCTATCCTCTTTGTGCTTTACTGCTTGAACACATCAACAGCTTCTGCCAATACTTATACTCAGTTAGACTTCTACTACTCCAACATGCTTGCTACTGCCACTCCACTACCTCTACCCCTCTGCTCTCATCAGCAAGTGTATTAGCCCAATAGTCAGATACCTTCACCTTCATCTGAAGCCGCCACCCTGCATGTCTATCACGGCGTACCTCATCACCCCGCTATGGTTACTAACCCTATTTCTTATACTATCCGGTGACATTGAGATCAACCCTGGTCCATCTCTGCGTCCTGTCATAACCTTGCCCCCCCTGGCCACCACTCTCCCTAAAACCGATGGACTAACTTTCGCCCACCTGAATGCTAGGAGCCTTATGGCCAACCTCCCTGACCTCCAGGCTTGGATCTATACTAACGTCCCGGACGTCCTCGCCATCACAGAAACCTGGCTTAAGCCCACAATGCCTGACTCTCAGTGCCACTTTCCTGGATACAGCATGCTTCATATCAACCATCCTGGCACTAAAAGGGGAGGTGGCCTTGCCCTCTACTTCAAAACTCACCTAAACATTACCCTTCTGCAGGACCCCCTCCTACCAAACTGTGAAATCCTGCACTCCCTACAGCTTCTTGGGGGTGTAAAGAAACTCCATATTTTTTGTACTTATATCCCCCCCAAAAATGCTACACAAGGCATCACTGAACTCCTAGGGTTTCTGCCTAGTTACAGGCAAGAATGACATTATCTGCCTTGGTGATTTTAACCTTGACTGGTCCAAGAAAAACTCAGCTAACCTATCCTCCTTAGCTAGCAAGGCAAATCTATCCCAGCTCATACATGAACTCACAAGGGTCTCACGTGGGGGCAACTGTGCCACCCTCCTTGACTGGATTCTTACTAACAGGACGGAATATGTTGCCTCAGCCGGTGTGCTACCTGACACAATTAGTGACCACTATCCCATCTACTGTGTCTGGAACACTGTCATTCCTCCCTCCTGCTAAAACTGTAACCTTTCTAATCTATCCCACCTAAGTCATGAGGACTTCTTAACTGACCTTAACCAGGTTGACTGGTCCCCTCTACCAAACAGAGGACATTAACATAGCCACAGAATATTTCAACTCAGTCCTCTTCTCTCTTCAAAACCTTCATCCGGTCACCACACATAGGATGACAGGGAAAGTAACAAATGCTAACACGCCCCCTGCTTCAACTTCTCAAATCTAGGGACAAACTTTGGTCCAGGTGGAAGATCTCCCACCTCTGTGCAGACTTTGAAGACTATCGTGCATTACGTAACAACGGCAAAAGACAAATTCGTATTGCCAAAAGCACCTACTATAGGAACCTACTAATAACATCCTCTACAAATCTGCGCAGGTACTGGTCCAAAATTAAGGACATTCTCGACAACGACGAGCAACAGAATCCAGCTGACATGAACATTCAAGGTGTTCACTGCACCAACCATGACACCATTGCCAATGCCTTCAATGCCCTTTTTTCTTCTCCACCAGTCGCTACTCTAACTAGCCCACAACCAGACTGTCCCTCTTCTCCTCCCTCGCCCCTCCCACCCCTCCCTTTCATTCTGGCTCCAACCACATACCTTGAAGTTCGCAAGCTACTTAACTCCCTTCCGGCATGCGGGGGTCAAGGGCCTGAGGGCATCCATCCTTGCATACTTAAGCAGTATGCACTTTGGCTGACCAGACCTATCACCTGGCTTTTAACCTCTCGATTCGTCGTCTACTGTCCCATCCACCTGGAAAACTGCCAGAACCATCCCTATGCCAAAAGGGCGATGTCAAACTCATGTCCAACTACGCCTATATCTCTTCTGCCCACTCTCAGTAAGCTGCTTGAAAAATAGTCCACCGCCAGCTTGCTGCTCACCTGACATGTTTAATCTTCAAACCCCGTGCCAACATGGTTTCCGGCCCGGTCACAGTACCACCTCTGCACTTACACAACTTACAAATGACATCAGAAATAATATGGACCGTGGCCTACTCACTGGGGCCGTCTTTATCGACCTGTCTAAAGCCTTCGACATGGTACACCATCCTCTCATGCTAAAGAAACTCCAATCCATTGGAGCATCTGACCAAGTCCTCTCCTGGTCTTGAGAATCGGACTCAGGCAGTAGCATTTCACAAGGCCCTTTCCTCCCCCCTAAACATCTCCCGTGGAGTTCCCCAGGGATCCACTCTTGGACCTCTACTCTTCTCCCTCTTCCTAAATGATATTCCACCATGTCCCGGCATAGCTGCACTCTTATGTGCGCAGATGACCTTGTTCTCTACTCTGGGTCAAAATCGGTTGCTGCCATCAACTCCACTCTCACTAATGACTGCCAATTCCTGCAGACCTGGTTCTCTAGCAACCACCAAGTCCTGAACCTAGAAAAAACCTGTGCTATGCTATTCGGATCCTCTAAGAAACTGTCTGCCCCTGCGAACAGGCTCCGGGTTCAATGACTTGATGGCTCCCTCATCATAAACACTGAGTCCTTCAAGTACCTTGGGGTCACTTTGGATCCCACACTTGACCTGTCTCAACATGTCAATATGGTGTGCTGTGCCGTCAATGCTAAAATGGTGGGAGCTTATCGCAGGCGCCACTCCTCACTCCTTCTGCTAGACTTTCTGTTGTGAGAGGTATTCTCTTACCCCAGCTCAATATGCTCTGCCCTTCTCTTTGCTGCAAACTCTGCTACACTCCACAAATGGGACACTGTCTACAACAACATCTGTAGATTCGCCTTAACTGCCCCACGTCTTACCCATCATTGTCTCCTTTACGCTGGCTTAAATTGGCTGTCACCTAAGGATATTCGAGCCTACTCCCTGGGCTGCTTTATCGACTCCCTGTCTAGACCTCCCTGCCCTGTCTATCTTGCCAACCTCCTGACTCCTGCCTCACACACCCGTACCCTCAGGTCTTCCTCTGTCCCCATGCTCTCTACTAGACCTTGCATGACAAAAATGGGTGAACAGGCATTTGCCCATTTTGCTTCCAAATTCTGGAACTCACTCCCCTTATGGTGAAAACTTCAGCCTCCCATCGAGAATTCAAAAACTCGCTGTTCACCCATCTTCTAGCCCCTGGCCAATGCAAATGCTCTTAATTTGCTTTGTCCCTCTGCAGGCTGTCGGGTCTGACCCTGAGTACTACACTAATGTTCTCCCATGCAATATGCTTGTCTAGGTGGCTATGAACCTTGATGTCTTTACTGTCCTCAGCTGTCTTATGGTTACCCTAATTGCTTTATTTTACATCCTTATTATGATCTATGCCTAAAATGTACCCTTATGTAACTATTACTGTGCTACCCAATGTATATCTTGTTTTGCTCCTGTACACCTATATTATGTCTGTGCATTTCTGCATATTGTAACCAATGTCCTGTGCTCTCCCGGGCCGTGCCTGAAAATAGGCAGATCTGTTGCCTAGCGCACTTACCCGGTTACTAAAAGCTAATAAATAACTAAATAAATAAATAGATTCGAGAGGTAAAAATGTAATTCCTAGGTAGTCATTAATATAAGGCAGCTATTATCTTATGAGAAGAATATGTGGGGAGGGAAAAAAGAGGAGAAAGTATATGAAGTGGGGGGCAGGAAGGGGACTGGGGGAAGAGGAAAGAGACTAATAAGTGCATGGTGCCCCTAGCAGGGATGTGAGATTGAGTGGGTTACCGTGATATCAGATTCGTGGATGATACTACGGGCTACTGGTACAAAGTCACTTAAAACACCTACAAGTTTCCTTAAGGTATTCAGCTATTAGTGCTTTGAAAGTGAACGGACTGGGAAGGGATGAAAGTTTAACTGAGCCTTGCATGGCGTTCCATAAGGACGGGAAGAAGAAGAAGTTGATTGCAGCCATGCCATGGGTTGTTTTTACTCTGGGTATCTGGAAGCAGAGTAATGAAAAGCATCTCAACCTGTAAGATCCCTTGACACATTCAAAGAAGCTTGAAATGTAGGCAGGGAGTTTATCAGACAAGGCTCTGAAGAACCAAAGAAGAGAGTTGCTTTTTCTCCTTGTTGAGAGAGAGGACCATCCCATCTCTTGGTACAGTATGCAATAGTGGGTGTGAGAGGGCAGGTTTAGGATGAACCTTATGGCCTGGTGGTAGAGCGTGTCAAGTTTGCTGAGCACAGTTGAGGTGCAATGGTTGTAGAGAAGGTCAGCATAGTCCAGTAAGGGTAGGAATGTGGATTGTACTAGTCTCTTTCTAGCTTCTTTGGTAAGTAGGTACTTAATGCGGTAGAACACGCCTAACCGTTGCCTTAATTTTTTCGAGACCTCATTTAATTGGCACAGGAAATTGAGCTTGTTGTCCAGCCAGAACCCTAGATATTTGAAGGTATCTACTATTTCAAGGGGTTCACCCAACAGCGTCAGAATCATGTGCTTGTGTGTTGGTCCCGGGGCTGCCTTAGGTGAGAGGATCATGGCTTTGGTTTTGTTGGCATTGAGTAGGAACTTATATTTGATAAGGTTATGTTGGAGAGAGAGGAAATCTTGCTGTAGGTCCTCAAATGCAGAATCCAAGGATGAGTTTGAGGTGTAGAGGACAGTATCATCTGCAAATAGGTGCACATTAGCTATATGCAGTTGTGCGTCAAGGTTGTTGCTATAAATTGCAAATAGGATAGGACCCAGGATGGAGCCTTGGGGGACACCTCGTGGAAGTGTTTTTAATGGGGACAAGTCACCTGAAGCTTTAACTTGTTGTAACCTGTTGGTAAGGTAGCTGGCGAACCATTTAATGGCAGTCTTGTCGAGGCCGATATTGCACAGCATATTAAGCATAATATTGTGGCCCACAGTATCGAATGCCTTACTAAGATCAATGAAGAGGGCAAACACATACTTCTTAGAATCCAAGGCAATTTGCCAGTCAGTGGTGACTTTTGCAAAGGCAGATTCTGTGCTGTGTTTGGCTCTAAAGCCTGACTGTGCAGAATTTAGCAGTTTCTGTGACTCCAGGTACTCTCTAAATTGGGTGTTGACGATTTTTTCCAAAAGTTTTGGTAGGGTAGATAATATGGAACTAGGCCTATAATTGTTCAGGTCGCTCTGATCCCCAGATTTGAACAAAGGTATGATGTGTGCAGTTTTCCACAGCACAGGTAGCTTGCCCTGTTTCAGGAAGGTGTTGAATAAGTAGGTGATGGGTGCCGTTAAATAGTAATGGCCCAATTTTAGGAAGTAGGGTTCAATATTGTTGGCCCTGGCACTTTTTTTTGTATCCAGTGACAAAAGGAGGTCTTCTACTTGTTTAAACGTGACTGTATGGAAGCTGAAGGAGGAAGGATGAGATTGGTTGAGGTTGAAGTTAGCATTAGAGACAGCAATGGGGTCCCCAGCGGGCTGATCTTGTTGATAGGCGAGGCATCAAAGGCCAACCCAGCTGTAGCAAAATGTTCGTTAAGTCAGTCTAATATGGCAGATCTGTTTGTGAAAGTAGACCCATTGGACACTATTTTGTGTGGAAGGGAGGCATCAGTAGTATGTCCTTCAACTTCTTTGAGGATGCTCCAAAATTTGGCAGCATCATTTTTGTTGTTTTCCAGGGCAGTTTGGAAGTATTTAGATTTTTCAGATCCAATTAATTTATTTTTTTATTAAAAACTTGTTTATTGAATTTTCTCAGATGTATATGACATACAACAAGATACACACATATATACCAGAGAATGCCCCCGGTTTCCCAGCCCCAAACTGGCTGCAGATACTATGTACATCTAAAACTATGTACATACACAGCTACATTGAAATTTCTATACCTCTAATAAGCCGTCTGACCAATATCTAACCTTAGGAATAGGGTAGGCGTTAATTTAGCTCAGATGTATAAAACTTGATAGATAATTGCCCCCCACCAACTATATCTAGATTGTGTTGACCCCCTCATACTAAGGTCAGACTAATAACCGCAGCTGCGTCCCTAGAAAAGAGAGAGAGTCCCCCAACCCCTTCCTAATTCATAGATCTTTGTGTTCCTATCTTATGTAAAACCAGAAGTACAGTTCAAATTATTTGCAGATTTGCAAAGAAAATACTTAGCAACTAAGCAAACATTCAAGCTGTTATTCATCAGCTAATCTCACCTCGACAGACCGACCCCCGCTCCGGGCAAATACTAGTTGTATAGAATAAACGGCTTCCAAAGCCAGCCACCTTTTCTTATATAATCCCGTCTTGCCCTCGCCCAACATCTGCCTTCGTACCATTCCCAGGGTTCTCATAAGATCCCCCACCCATTGGTCATAAGTATAGGCAAGGCTGCCTTTCCAGTGCTTTAAAACAAAGGATTTGACAAGGGCCGTAAGTAAGGGAAAGGTGATATTTGGCTGTAACCTCTGAAACCTGAGACAGGTCCCCAAGTACACAAACTTCAGGTAGTATAAACTCCGAATAATCTAAGATGGGGTCCATATTCTGTTTAATTTTAAGCCAAAGGGGCTGGATCTTGGAGCAGTCCCACATCACATACAATATGTCCCCCTGTTTCTCACCGCACCTGAAGCATAGGTCTGTCGATTCAAGGTTTCTCGCACATAGCTTTGCCAGAGTATAGTACATATTAGAAGAAATAAACAGTTGCATATTCTTGAGTTTAGGTGTAGTTATGTATTTACAGCTTTTCCATACAGCATTCCAGTTAGGCCTTAGGGGAGACATAATCTTGTCCTAATATGGGATTTGGGTTGGGGAGCTTGAGCCCACAAAATTCAAAAGCACCCTGTAAATTTGGGAGATAGGCTTATTTACAAAATTTACCCCATTTAGTTTTCCCTAATTAAACCCATTCTCCTGGGGATCCACCATCCCTTTTTTCACCCTGCTCAACAAATTAGTAAGCTGCATCTTCTTGAAGAAATGCAGTCCCTCACATTGAGGTGGAAGAACAACACTATCCTCATTTATACAATCAGACAACTTAAGGTCCCAAAACTGTCTAGCAAATTGCTTTATAATAATTTGGCCACCTAACCGAAAATTCGGGTTGCCCATTATCGGTTGTTCCCATGCTTTCTCTTGTCCCCTCCTTTGTGCTGGCATCAAAAAGGACCACCATGCATTAACCGTTTTTTCGATTGGAGTCAGCTTTCCTTTTTTAGGGAGCTTGTCTGGGTGGGAGAATAGCAATGCTTCTGGGGAAACTCCCAATTCCTTTAAGATCTGTCTCTCTATGCAAAGCTAAATTGGCACATGTTCCTCCCCCCCCATCCGTTCCACTGTCCCATTATCCCTAGCTGCCTTGCCACATAATACAATTAGAGATCTGGCATCTTAAAGCCCCCTACATCCTGTGGGAGACGCATGGCAGTGTGTTTCTTCCTAGCGGGCTTAGAGTTCCATAGAAAGCCAGATAGCAACTTTCTAATTTTTATAAACCAGGACTGAGGGAAGAGATACGGTGCCAAATGAATCGGGTACAATAGCCTAGGCAATAAATTCATTTTGACCATTCCTAACCTAGCTGTAAAGTTCAGTGGAAGTTTATTCCATCTGAGCATGTCACCCCAAATTATAGTTAACAGTTTTTCCAAATTAATCTCTGCTCCCTCCTCTACATTAGAGGTAATCCATATACCCAAGTATTTGATTACTTTAGGGGCCCAGTGAATCTGAAGTGGCTCGAAATCTGCCCTAAAAGTGTGTGGTGTAAGGGGAAGAATTTGTGTTTTGCTTTAATTCAGTTTATAATTCTTATAATTTCCAATGCCTGTTTAAAGCCCTCAGCTGGGTCCTGCAAATGTAAAAGTACGTCATCCGCAAACACAGACAGTTTAAGTTCTTCCCCCCAAATTTTAATTCCCTGGATCCTGGGATCTAGGTTAAGTACCCTTAACAAGGGTTCTAAGTAAATGTTGAACAAAATAGGGGAAAGGGGGCATCCTTGCCTAGTCCCATTCTCTAATTTAATTTCCTGAGATAGATGTCCATTGCATAACACCCTGGCAGTGGGGGTTGCATATAAATTTTTAATTCCCCTGAGAAGACCTTCAGGGAATCCCATCCTCTCCATGATGGCAAAAAGAAAGGAATGAGAAACCCTATTGAAGGCCTTCTCAGCATCTAAGGATATCAGTGCCATAGATATCTGAGAGTCCACTGCATGGTTAAGGATATGGTGCAGCTTCCTTAGTGCATCATGAGCCCCCTGCCCGGCATAAACCCTACCTGTTCCTGACTAATTAAACTTGGAGCCACTTTCAAGATTCTATTAGCCAGTATCCTTGTCAGGATCTTAATATCCTGATTCATCAGTGCAATCGGTCTGTAGCTCTCGGGAAGCTCCTTTGGCTTATCCGGTTTTGGGATGAGAGTAATATATGCTTGGTAAAGTGGGGAATGAGATACCCCTGCTTGCATTATCCTAGTAAACATATCTTTTAGGAGAGGAAGTAGTATTGAAATATGTGTTTTATACAACTTGGCTGTAAGGCCATCGGGCCCTGGAGTTTTGCCATTCGGCAATGATTTAACCACCTCTAAGATTTCCCCCTCACTTATTGGAGCTGCTAGCCCTTGTACCTGTGCCGAATCTAGAACAGGGAGAGGTATGCTTCCCAGAAATGCTTGTATTTCTTCCCTATTGTCAGTCTCACCCCCTTGATAAATCCATTTGTAATAAGTTGCAAAGGCATCAGCCATTTCTTGGGGGTCAGTTATAATTTCCCTTCCACTTTTATTAAGTTTACCTTTCGTGCGGCTTCCCATTCCCTCACTCTAGCCGCTAACAGGCGGCCAGGCACATCTCCCTGCATTAAATACTTAGCCTGGATTTTCTCCAACCAAAAGTCCACCTTGGCATAGATCAAGTCCACCATCTCATCCCTCAGATCCTTAAGTACAGCATCCAACTCTGCCGATGACTCTTCTAAAGGCGCTAAATAATCTATAGCCCCTAAGATAAACTCCTCTCTGGCTTGTCTGAGTTTGTTTCTTCTTGCTGCATATCTTTGAGCTACCCCCGAATAAAGAACCTTGCAAGTTGGCCAGGCTATTTGCTTATCCTGTAATGTTGGTAGTTGAATCTGAATGATCTCTCTAAGAGCCTCCTCTTACTTTCCCTGTAGTTTAGTATCAGTCAATAGTGATTCATCTAATCTCCATCTGTATGGCTTGTGGGGAGAGGCTTTTAGTTCCCATGTCGTCTGTATAGGGGAATGAGCAGATAAAATTCTACTATGGGTAGCCATTTCTTTTATTCCCACCAATGCCTCCTTATTGACCAGGAAAAAATCAATCCTGGAATGCATTTTATGGGTCCCTGAGAAGAAAGTCATGCTATTCGGTCCCTTGCCATTAATCCAAACAGGGTCCACCAATGCCATAGCCTCTAAAAAATGACCCACAGCTTCCTGTGCTCTGGATGAAGGTTTCCCAGAGGGTGGATTCCTGTCTTCCCAATTACTTAGGCACAAATTCCAAACCCCTGCTAGAATGGTCGGATGTGCTGGCAACCCTACTACATCTGCCTCTAATAAAGCAAAAAAATCTGGATTGGGGGAGTTGGGCCATAAATGGAGGCAATTGACAAGTCTGAACCCAGGATAGAGCCAGAGAGGAAAATTTCCCTGTTGTCCCCTTTTATTGCCACCCTATTTACCCCATATGGACAAGCCTTCCCCACCAAGATAGCAACTCCTCCCAAAGCTGTTGTGTTTCCCACTCCAAATACCTGACCCACCCACATTTTTTTCTACAGTTCCAGTTCCTCTGATAAAAGATGAGTCTCCTGAAAAGTCACAATTTGTGCCCCTATTCATTGAATATGTCTCAGAATCGCCATCCTTTTTCGCCTGCCCCTAAGGTCTTTCACATTCCAAGAGATAATTTTAATATTTAATATTATATATGTATACTTCCCTATTTATTACCTTGCTATGATCTGCCAGTGTCTTGTTCCCAATTAACGGACTCTCTCTCTTTTCTTTTCCCTCCACCCCCCTCACAATTCCCCGATCCTATGATCGCCCTCCTAGAACAAAAACGATCCATGAAAGGGCCAGTTCCCGAGTGCCCCCCCGGTCCCCTCTCCAAGCTCATACCAGCAATTACAAATAATCCCATCTTTCCCATGCCTCCCTACCCCACCCCATAATTTAGCTTCTCCTCACTCGCCTTCTCCTAACCCCACTGTCCAGGGGGAGATGCATTCCTGGTGGTCCCCCAGGTTATATATATTTTCAGGCTGTCCTGCCTGATTACCTTTCAGTGTACATTAATGATTGATGGGATTTTATTTTGATTCGCTTTTATAGTGCACTTCAGGTTGTTTATCCACTATTCCCCATGGACCAGCATTATTTCACAAAATAACCACCTCCCCTGCAGTGTAGTTTCCCTTTTCCCTGTATTGTGAGGGAAGCCCTACCTCCAGCCCTCCCTCCCGATATTTACCCCCCCAAAAAAATTCCTCCCCTCTGCTCCCCCCCAGAAGACTGCTCACAATACGAAGGCCAGCCTGATGAGTGAAAGCAGTAACTTACCAGAAAAATGAGCTTACCAAGAAAATAGCTATTGCTGCTCACCATTCACCCCAGTTGTGAAATCATAAAACCTCAAGCTCCTTGCCCCCAAGATAAGCCTTTCACATTTGTTTCTGAGGTTACCAAATTAAAGTGTTACAAGTTCTCTGTCATCCGATACAGTGCAAAACCTGTTTTTGAAGCAAACCTAAGCTAAGTGAAACGCTCTCCTCGCATCCATTGAAACGGACCTTAACCCCCACCCCATCTTAAAATTGTTAAGTTACTTAAACTAAGGCACGTCTGCCCTCTAGTGGCATCACCCAATATTCGCTTTGCTGCAGCTCAGATTAGCCCTGAAAGAGAAGGCCTTCCTTCCAATTTCCCAACATCAGCCCTACCCCATTGCCTCCCTATAGGTCTCCATAACTCTTTCTCCCACTTGATCCCCTGAGCTGCCCTAAAACAAAAATGTAGGCTACCTGCCTAATATAATCAACAGATTGTTTAATTTTAATAAACCGAAAACAATTCCAGGCCACGCATAGCATTTCAACCTTTCTTTTATCCTATCCAGATCAGGTTAAAGATCCCCATTGCCACTGCTAAGCCAGTCAAGTCGGTGGCTTGAATAATGATGAAAGCTCGAATCTCAAGCCCTCCAGAGCATCATGCGCTGTTAGGTATTTTTTGTCTCCAGCTTGGAGCTTAACAATTAGGGTTGCTGGATACTGCATCCGAAACTTGATCCCAGCTAGGTAAAGCTTCTTCTTAATGTATGAGTACTCTTTCTGGCGATCTCAAGTAGAGGGGGTTTGATCCTGGAACAGCCACAAAGTCGTCCCATTCCACTGCAGATTTTTGGATTGTTTAGCTTTACTGAGAATGAAGGCTTTTTCTTTATAGTTAAGAAACCTCATGATTAATACCCGCAGGCGAGCTCCCAGGGGGGAGGGGTCTCTCTAAGTGCCCGATGCGCTCTTTCCAGGTTGTATGCCTCCCCATATGGAGTCAGGCCTAAAAATTTCAACAGCAGATCCTGCAATAAGGTTACACAGTCCGCCCCCTCCATTTTTTTCAGGAAGCCCTGCCGTAATAAAATTATTTCTCCTGTTACATGACTCTTGATCTTCAATGCGGTCTTCCAGCTTTTTGACTTGTTTTCGTAGCACATCCACTTCTTTCTCTGTTATTGTAGTTTTCTTTACCTGCAACTAGACCCTGGCCTCTGAATCTCCCATCCTCCTTGCCAGCACATTCAGAGTTGGTTTTACCATTGAACAATCCGCCACCAAACCCTGCAGCATTTTTTAATCTCCAGAATGTCATCCACTTTTGCTTTCTCTCCCCCTTCCACTCTCTCTTCGTCATCTTGATCCTCTGGAACAGGCGAAAAGGGTTTCTGGCTTTTCACTGCCGGAACCCGAGCCGACAATGGCTCTGGAGTTCCGCACTCCATCTCGGCCATTCAGTCAGGCCTTTGCAGATCACCACCGAGACCAGGTAAAATAAATTCAATCTGCACCTTCCTGTTCAATCGAAAGGCAGAGAGGCTTAGAAATCTTTCCTGAACAATTAGATTACCGGATTGAGCCTCCAAACTTATTTGAAAGATAGATTAAACTGACGAGGGCCTTGGAGCAACACTCAGGACGTCCTCTCTCCTCTAGCTCATTGCGTGATCCACCAGATCTAATTAATTTGGTGCAGGCGTTTTTAGAGGTACGGAATGCTATCCAATCAGCCTCCAATTGGGATTTTCTCCCTCTTTTCCACCAATAGTCTCTATCCTTGAGGGCTTTCCTCTCTTTCTAGCATTCCTGGTCTTTCTCCTTTATCCATTTTATAATTGGTCAACTCACGAGTGCATACAACAACGCTAGATATCAGCAGCTGCATGGACTCTCTTAAAGACTCAATGCCACTTGTATTTGTTACTTTTACATTGCTTAGAGTTATAAAATAGAGTTGCATAGCAACATAGGAATAATCATACAAGAAGAGGCATAATAGCCCATCTAGCTTGTCCACCATAGGTCAACACGAGTAACCAGTTATACCCAATTTTAGGAGATATTTGTCTAGTCCTAACTTACAATTAACAGTTTTACATTCCACCACTTCTGTGGGTAAGCCATTTTTCTGTGAGAACCATGTCCTCCTCCTCTTCTCAGTTTTAAATTCCCTACCCTTTAATTGTAATTTATGGCTTCTTGTTTCTTTTTTATTGTTTAAAAATTAAATATTCAGATTTGATCTAAAATCATTGTTAGCAATGGTTTTAAAGACTAATATAATGTCCCCACTTAGTCTCCTCTTCTCCAGCTTGTAGAGGCTCAGTTCATCTAACCTTTGCTCATAACCTAATCCATTCATTCCTTATATGATCTTTGTAGTTGTCCTCTGTACCCTTATTCCAGATGTGGACTAAAAAGTGACCTATACAGTGGCATAACCACTTCTCTCTCCCTACAAGTTAGATTCTTTTTTATACAATCCAAGATTCTATTACACTTTGAGACAACTTTGTCCCAGTGTTATGAAACTTTAAACTTACTATCTATTAAAATTTCCAGATCTTTCTCAGCCTCATATATTCTTAGTTCTTTGTCACCCATGTAACATTTTGCCTGCATGTTTTTAGAACCAGAATGCATTACCATGTCCTTTTCAAGACTGGCTTTTCAAGACTGAAGCTCATTTTAGTTAATTATCATGCATATAGATTATTCAAATCATCCTGTAGCTTTTTATTACAATGCTCTGTGTCCACAATGTTGCCCTCTTTAGCATCATCTGCAGATCTGGCTATCCATGTCTTTATCTGTTTACATGCCCTGTATACATATGTTAAACAGTGATGGCCCCAAAACAGACCCCTGAGGAACTTTGCTAGTCGATCTGATTTCTGATGATTTGTAACCATTTATTTTAACTGTCTGCACTCTATTCTCAAGCCACGATTTAATCTACTTTACTAGCCTTGAGTTAAATCCAGAACTCATCATTTTTGTATTAGCTCAGCATGCAGAACTTTATCAAAATCCTTACTATGATCCAGGAACACAACATCCACTGGTTTACCCTGGTCAAGTGCCTCACTGACTTTACCAAAGAACTCCCATCATATTCGTTAGACACAACCTGCCCTGCCTAAATTCATACTGTGTAGCACCTCATCTATTGCATCATCCATAAATCTATTGTTTCAGTCTGTAAAGCTTTTTTTGAAGAGGTTCCCTGCCACATATGTCAAGCTTGCTGGTCTATAATTAGTTTTATCACTTTTTCCCCTTTTTAAAAATTGGTGTAACAACTGTTCTTTTCCACTCCAATGGGGCATCCCCCTCTTCCAAGGATGTATTAAATAATTTAGTCAGTGGGTCAGTCAACACCGTTCCCAGTTCCTTCAGTACCCTGTGGTGCAAATCATCAGGACCTTGAGCCTTATTCATGTTTTAGTCTTGTAACAGGTTCAAAACTTCTTTATTCTCTAGTCTGCAATATTCTACAAGTATAACCAATTTCAGGAATGTCCACCTTGGATAACTCTGTAACATGAAATACGGATCCAAAAAATGTATTTAGGATGCTTGCTATTTCCCTCTCATCCTAAAATTTCTTCCTATTTTCCACTAGTGGTCCTACTGTTCTGTCCCCACCTCTATGAGACCTTTTATAGTTCCAGAATGTGTTTGTGTTATTTTTAGATGTTTGTGCTACATCTAGTTCCTTCCTTCTCTTCATATATCTGATCTCCTTTTTACAGATCTTAGCCACACTCCTATATTGTTCCCATAGTCTTGAGTCATTTGTTGTTTTTGCCTTTTTAAAGTTTCCTTCCTATTTATTTGTGCTACCAGTCCTTTTATTAACCATACTGTTATTCTCCCTGTCCTGTTGTATTTTGCTACAACCGGCACAGACTTATCTTTGGGTGATTTTATTTTATTTATAATGACCATCCAAATACTGTCTAGATTTTTCTCATCCATGTCCTTACTCCCATCCAAATTTTGTTATTCCTATGTCATGGCCTCATAGTTGACCCTAGTATAGCATTTTCTTTTTTTGATAGTCACATATTTCTTATCTTTCCCCTTTTTATGTTGAATGATACCATTGAATGGTTACTATCACCCAGTGGTCCCTAACATTGCATTTATACAAATCATTCCCTAGCTCACTTAGTACCATTAAGACTGGGCACAGTACGATCGGATCCTTTTTCAACGATGCTGGGCGAGCAGCCACAACCATGGCAATGGCTGACATACAAAACAAGTATTTTTGCTCCGTCAATAATAATTGTAATCCCACCTTATGTAGAGGTAATAGGCCATCAATGCCATAGGAAATAATCTTTGACCCCCAAGAATATTCTAGAGCATTTAAGTAAGCTCAAATTAAACAAATCATCTGGCCCTGACGGCATGCATCCCAGAGTCCTGAAAGACTTGGCAGATGTACTGGCTCTACCAATTATCTATATCCTGCAAGCATCCTTGGATTCAGAAGCAGTTTCAAATGATTGGAAAATCACCATGATTGTCCCCATTTAAAAAAAAAAACATCAAGAACTAAGCCTGATAATTTCAGGCCTATTAGTTTGACCTCCAGGATAGGCAAAATCATGGAAGGCTTTATCAAAGACCTTATTCTAGAACATTTAACAGTTCACAATCTGGTTGACTCTGCACAACATAGGTTCACTAAGTCCAGATCATGTCAAATAAACTTATTAGCTTTTTATGAAAATGTTAACAGGGAGTTGAACCTATGGAATACAGTGGACGTGATCTATTTGGATTTTGCTAAAGCATTTGACAAATTGCCCCACTATGAACTATTAACTCTACTGAAGGAGATCAACCTCAACAGGAACATCTGTAATTGGGTATTGAATTGGCTTCAGGGTAGGAAACAGATGGTGGTGATAAATGGGGTTTTATTCAGCTGGGCTCCTGTTACTAGCGGGGTTCCACAGGGCTCTGTTTTGGGTCCAAGCCTCTTCAACATCTGTATTTCCTCTTTGAAATTGAATAATCCTAATATCTGGCTTTACAAGTTTGCAGATGAGTGTAGGATAGGAACAGTAGTAAATAGCTATGGACACACAACAGCACTACAGGAGGCCATAGATGAGATCTTTGAATGGACAGTTATGAACAAACTAGTTCTGAATACTGCTAAATGCAACGTCATGCACTTTGGTAGCAGTAATGGAATGATGTCTTATAAACTGGCCAACACACCACTAGAGGTTATCAATGAGGAGAGACTTGAGGATAACTATTAAAATTACCTCAAGTTTAAATCCCATTGTAGGGCACAGATAGAGAAAGCTAATCATAACCTCAACTGCATTTTTAGACATATAGCCAGTAGAGATGAGAAAGTGCTCATTCCATTGTATAGTGCACTGGTTAGGCCCCACTTGGAGTACTGTGCACAGGTCTGGTCACCAAAGAATAGAGAGGACATAAATATGTTAGAGGGAGTACAGAGAAGATTAACTAAAACAGTGAAAGGATTAAAAAATGTAGCTTACAGTGAAAGATTGGCATCCCTCAACTTATACTCCCTTTACTACAGGAGACATAGGAGAGATTTATGTCTGCCCTTTAGATTAATGAATGAAGACAAACTTATTGCAGAGATAGGCCTTCAGCAAAACTTGGGTTGGACCAGTTCAAGGAGACATAACAGACAGCTTTTACTCAGGAGATAGAACCATAATCAATGCAAATTTTGGTACAGCCAAAGGGTAGTACCAGCATGGAATAATCTTCCAATAAATGTTGTGGGTAGCTCAAACATGAACAATTTTAAGAATAGTCTGGATAGGCATTACGGGGATAAGGTATTCCAATTTTAATCCTGAGCTTTTGCAAGCTTCAAAGGACTTTTGTCTATAAGCTTGACTTCACCTATGAAACCTATGTCCAAGGTACTATTACCCCTTGTTGGTTGCTGTACATATTGTTCCAGGTTTAAGTGTAAGAAACTATTTGGCAAATGACTATTTTGGCTACTACCCCATTGTGCTGTCCTCCAGTCTACTCTTCGGATGTTTAAGTCTCCCATTAAAACAATATAATAACTGGGGGCCGCTTTTTCCCATAGGGGAAGGGGGTTATCATTTTCCCGTTATAACCCATGGGTTATAACATGTGTGAGCATGTACAAAATGCACTCTTCCAGTCCTCCTCATATGCAGCACGCCGCAGTTCACCGCCAGTTGGAATCAGTGGTAAGTGAATTTAAATCTATTTTATATAACTGCTGAGGTGAAAAAGCGTTCTCCAGAAATTATATAAAATAAAAGCTGGGAAGGTGTGTGAAACTCAAATGTTAGACACCCCCTCAGTGTGGGATGCCTGTACAAACCCCTCGAGCTTCGCTCTTGGGGTTTATATGGCATCCCACACCTTGGGGCTGTCTAACATTCTCATTATAACCACCTCCCCATCCATTATTGTATATGTTATTCCTTCCCATAAGTTCCCCAATCATATCAATTAATACTTTGTCTGCACTAACTATTTGATTCGGTGGCCTGTAATTTACTCCCAGTATGATATAACATGAACTGTTCTTCCCTACTTTTAGCCAGATTGACTCTGTGTCTTCTTGCTCTACTTGATTAATTTCTTCTGCCCTTAATTGATTGGTTATGTACTGTATACAGTTACTCCACGCCTTTACATCCTGTTCTATATCTTCAATTATAAAATGGGCAAATATTTTCTTGAGCTCCGATTGGCTAAAAGCCTTCTTCACCCGTGTCCTTATCAGGCCGTAATGCTGCAACCGGCACTAACTTGTGCAAACCTGACCCAAGAACAGCAAGGTATCACTGCCACAATCACCAGCCACTCAAAACTTACTCCAATGAGCACTCTGGGACTGCGCTGGTCCCGGTGTGGCAAACATCCAATGACCCCCCCAAGTCTTCACCATGATGACAACATACCCCCCCAAAGAAAAAAACTTGTAACCCGAAATTCTAACCTGCACGGCTTTTCAGTACAAAGCAAACATCCCCACAGACCGCGATATATAAATGAACCATAGTGGGTGGCACCAGCACAACGAAACCCGCTTCTTCACCACCAGAAATTCAGAAAAATCAGAAGACTGACCTCCCAAAACACTTGCTCCTCTGATACCCTAAAAAGCACAGCACAGACCCACTCTTCTGTTGGCATACAAGCTTAACATCCATTACCAGGATGTAAAATGCAAGTGGGTCAATACGGTGCCTCCTGAGGGACACGCTCACTGCTGAAAGCCCTTGGGATGCACAGAATAGGTGATGCTTTCCCCAGATGCTAACAATCTTTGCTCAAGCAGCACATTTCAAATAAAAAAAAAATTACAAAAAATAAAACAGCCTAATTAATTCTGTGTAGCTTTGTGGCGGGGGGGTGCTCATGACACACATGATCGCTGTTGAAAAAAATGATTGGCATAAAATACCACTGCTTACTGTCACTCTATTAAAACAGCAGATTTATCATTTAAAATGGAAAAAAAGTTAAGGAAATGCACTAGTTGATCTGTGTGTAGGTGCTTGTGGTGCTGGTTGGGGGGAATAAAACAGCCTAATTAATTCTGTGTAGCTTTGTGGCGGGGGGGTGCTCGTGACACACACGATCGCTGTTGAAAAAAACGATAGGCATAAAATACCACTGCTTACTGTCACTCTATTAAAACAACAGATTTATCATTTAAAAGGGAAAAAAGTTATAGGAAGTGCACTAGCCGATCTCTGTGTAGGTACTTGTGGTGCTGGTTGGGGGGGGTGAAACACTTATACCACTTAAATACAGGAACTATTTTGTTACTATTTCAGTTATTAACTCCTCTTTTTAAACTTAAAAATCTTTTTCTTCCTTATTTTAGGATTAATTTACTTGTTGGGCCCATTTTATAAGTGCAATAAGACACTACGAGGTATGGGTTATGGCCTGATAAGAGCACTTCCC
Organism: Neoceratodus forsteri; assembly: GCA_016271365.2. Lineage (NCBI taxonomy): Eukaryota > Metazoa > Chordata > Ceratodontiformes > Ceratodontidae > Neoceratodus > Neoceratodus forsteri. Next base: position 522,172,200 of record CM028137.1, read on the forward strand.
AGGTGCAAAAGGCACTTGGCGCAAGCGCCTCGTGCCTCATAACGCACCTGGGGCATGCTCTTATCAGGCCATAACCCACACCTTGTTGTGTCTTATTGCTGGTATAACTTGCACCCATCTATTTCCTTGGTCCATGTGTCATCCTTTGATCACCATGTTTCTGTTACACCCACTACATCCGGGTTCTCCCTGCGTAGTATAAATTCTAGCTCACCAAACTTATTACTAAGACATCTTGCATTAATCAGTAGACAATCCCATTCTTCATCCTTTTTTCTTCCTTTCTTGATTGTAATTTCCTTTCGGTGGACTATGTGCGTTACTCTATGGTTACCTTGCATTTCTATGCACCCTTCCCCATTCCCCTCACCATTCAGTTTAAACTCCCATCTAGGTATTTGGTTAGTCTCCTAACAATCTGGTCCCATACCTATTTATATATAATCCATCCCTTCTGTACAAATCTCTCTTGTCATAGAACTTATACCAGTGTTCAACAAAAATTAATCCCTCTTTTTTTGTTCGTAGCCAATTGTTCATTTTCCTAATAATAATTTCCTAATAATTTTTAACCTTCCATGTCTTGCTCTAGGGACAGGATGAGAATATAACTTTGCTACCTTTTGTTTTTAACCTTACTCCTATGTTCTCAAAATCCTGTTTGATATCAACATCAAGTCTAAACCTAATATAATTTACACCCTCAAGTATTTATTCATTTTATTTTATTTAACATTTTGATAACTGGGAAAGGCTCACTGAGCCGAGGCTCATTTCCAGGTGCAACCCAGGGGAGGGAAACAGACAGAGGGAACCTTACAATGCAGAGAAATAGCAATCAAAGTGCAAAACACAATACAGTGATAAACAACAAGTTTAGGGTGTTTAGGGTGTGGAGTATGCGAATGCAGAACCTTCAGCAGCCTATAAGCTAGCAGAGGCAAGCATAGATAAATTAATAAGGTGCTATAAATAAGGAAAGAAACACAAGCAGGGGCCCAAGGGAGAGGGAATGATCAGATGTTTAGAAGTAGAGGTTTAGGGGTTAAGGGCAGCAGCAAGTTGTTAAAGGTGAGGGCTTGAGCAGACGCTTGAGGGTGGAAAGTGAAGAAGCAAGACAAACAGAGGTAGGGAATTGATTCCAGAGGGAGTGTAGGCAAAAGAAAAAGCCAGCTAACCCACTGAGGTAAGGGGATGGGAAAGCGTGAAGGTGCTGGAAGTAAGGAAGCACAGGGGGTGGGGGCAGCCGAGAAGAGGAGAGAGAAGAGAGGTAGAATGGGAAGGAGTTGAACCAAAATTTAGAGATGAATGTGAGGGTATGAGCAAGATGTCAATTGTGAAGGGAGGGTAGAGAGAAGGAGTAGTAGAGGACAAAGTGATGAGTACAAAAGGAGGAGTTGGAGGCAAAATGACAGAGTGCATTACAAAGAGTGTTGAGTCTGAAGAGGAGGTTGGTGGGAGCAGAGCCAAAGACAATGTCAGTATAGTCAAAGACTGGAAAGACACATTTTGTTAGCAGGTCACGGCAAACCAGAAGGGAGAGGCAGTCCTTGATTCTATATAACATGCCAAGCTTAGGGTGGAGTTTTGAATGTATAGCATTGATATGGGCTGAAATACTGAGAGAAGGGTCAAGCCATACCCTTAGGTATTTGTAGTAGGAAACCACAGCAAGGAGGGTGCCATCCGGAGTGGAAAACACAGGAGGGATGGGAGCCTGGACAGTCTTTGCCTGGTTCCAAAGGTCATTGAAACCATTTTTTTAGTCTTCACTTTAAGCTGATGTGCCTGAAACCATTTTAACACGGCATGAAAGTCACTCAACAGAGGTCTCTGGACATCGGGGGCAATGTATTGCCACTGTGGGGCTTACCCCAGATCCTTTTGGTGAACTATCTAAATGGTCCTTAATGTCCTCAACCTTTGCTCCAGACTGGCAGCTCACTGTTGTCTTGTGTTTTCTCCCTTTGCAGATGATTGCATTGTTATATCTTATTATTGAATCTCTTACTAGTACAATTTGTGTCTCATGTTTATCCACAGTGGCTACTTGTTCTGAAAGCTATGATTGTCCATCTGTCTCTGGCAGTGGCTTATATTTGTTAACTAATTCAATTGGAATATGGGCCTCTGCTCTTCTTCCTTTTTTTCTGCCCCCCCCTCAACTAAAGTCCAAGATTGAAGCTTATCTGTGTCCTCTTCACTGTTACTATCATTCTGGTCTCTTTTCCTCTTTTCACCCATTTCTTCATCATTACTTTTTGGCCCATAACTTGTGTAGGTTCTGCTTTGCTGCCCATCCCTCCTATGACCTCCTTAAACATAAGATCTACAACTGACTCCAGATTTTGAATACTCTCCATGGGCATAGCCAGGATTTGGGGAGGTCTAAATATTTCTAAGGGGGTCTGAGGGCTTGCTCCCCTGGAAACATTTGAAACTTTAGGAGTTAAAGTGTTGTGCAACTTAGTGCATTTTTAGGCAATAACTATTTTTTTTTTTTGCAGTTAATTTGTTTATTAGGATTTATCTTTAACATATAGTACATTACATATTGTCTGAGATGAACAATATTTCACATTATCTACTGGATTATATAGATAATAAAGTATTAAGTATAATAACTTATGCAATTTCCAGTATATTAATTCACATATTGTACTATAGCATCATTCTAACATAAAAAAAGAAAAGAAAGATTACAAATGAAAATAAAAAAAAGATTCAATTAATGTATGTAAAATTCTACATTAAGTCGAGAGCTGCATTGAAGTAGTTTGTGCAAATATAATTATATTTAAACTATATCTGTATAGAGAGAGAGGAAAAGGTATGTATTATTTATTTTCCTTTTTTTTTTCTTTTTATATAGTACTTATCTTTTGTGACTTTGAAGAAAGTTTAAATAATCCTGCCAGCGCAAATGATACTCATTGATTCGATCTGTTACTAAATATGAAATTCTTTCCAAAGAGGCGATGTAAGTCAAATTATTCAGGATATCTTTAAGAGTAGGTATAAATTGGGTTTTCCAATGAATTAAAATCAATCTTTTAACTTGCATAAATAAAATCTGTAACCATCTATATTGATATTTTGTTAGGTTTATGTTATTATCTGTTATTCCTAAGAGACATAATTTAGGATCAAGAGTAATATCACGTCTAATTATCCGATTGATTAAATCCTGAATAATTTGCCATAGATTGAATATGGATTGGCAGGACCATAATATATGTAGTAGATTACCATTTGATGCATTGCATCTCCAACAATTATTGTTGGATGCCAGTCCTATATTATATAGATGAGAAGGTGTTCTATACCATAAATGCAAAATTTTAAATTGAATAAGTCTGCTGCATATCTTTAAAAGCGTTATGACAAAGCTTCCAACAGCTATTCCATTGAGAATCTGTAATATTTATATTCAATATCCGATTCCATTTATCCCTGGCTAAAGTGATTTATTGATAGCGTATCTCTAATCTGCTTATATATTTTGCTAATTAAGCCATGAGAGGTATTGATCCATGCCTTCATATATACAAACGGTAACTCTGATTTATTAAAATTTTGAGAGTTAGAAAATATGGCTTCACGAATTTGTAAATATTTCCAGAATTCTTCCTTAGGAATATTCCATTTTATTTGGATATCCCTAAATGAGTTTAGTGTGTTACCATTATCAGTTAGAATATCCCCCAAGAATAGAATATTCTTGTACATCCATGTTTTACAGTATAATGGTTTCTTTTCTAGAAGAAGTTTTGTATTTCCCCAGATAGGTGTAAAGGGTAAAGGGGAGGGATCAAATTTCAGCCATTTATGCATTTTAAACCAGTAGTATATCAACGCATTAATTATGGGATGTTTCTTTAATTTAGATGATATTGCAAAGTATATATTGCTATTAGGAGTGTGTCCTTGAGATAAAGAGGCTTCCATATCATACCACAATGGTGTATTATGATTAGGTTTAATAAACCATTTAATAGTTTGTGATGCTCTGAAGGCCCATAAATAAGCCGTGTACCATGGTAGTCCAAAGCCACCTTGAGACCAGTGTGATCGTAATTTGGTACGATTGAATCTAGGAACATGTCCTTCCCATAAGAAATTTCCTATCGATTTGTCAATGTTTTCTAAAAGAGATGAAGAGCTCTTAAGTGGGATACAAGCAAATAAATATAAAATTTTTGGTATGATATTCATCTTAATTGCGGATATCTTACCCAATAAGGATAAGTTTAAATTTTTCCATCTATCTAAATCTATTTTAATGTTAGTCAGTAATGGACCTAGATTATATTCCCATATTTTATCCAGTTCAGTTGATATTTTAATTCCTAAATAGGTGATATATTGCGGAGACATGAGCCCAAATGTATTCAATCCAGACACACAATGTTTATTTAAAGGTAATATCTCAGATTTTGATAGTTAATTGTAAGTCCAGAAAGTCTGGAGAAGAGATTGAAAATATTTTAAGCAATTCCCAGATATTTTAAATTCTCTAGCAAAATTAACATATCATCTGCATATGACAATGTTGTATATTGCGGTGACCTATGGAGATGCCTTTTATATCGTTATTCTGTCTAATAAAAGCGGCAAAAGTTTCCAAAGCTAGAATGAAAGGATGGTGAAAGAGGACAACCTTGCCTAGTTCCTCTTTCTAACATAAAAATTGTGATAATGTAGAATTGGTTAATACTCTAGCCTGGGGTTTAATATAGAAGTTTAATCCAAGAGCAAAATCTGTTACCAAAACCAAAGCGAGATAATACCAGAAGAGAATTCCAGTCTAATGAGTCAAGGCTTTCTCAAAATCTATGGCAATTGCTGCAGCTGGAGAGTTAAGGGTTTGGCTCTGTGAATAAGATTAATTAAAGAGCGCAAATTATCAGAGCACGTCCTCCCTTTAACGAAGCCCACTTGCAATTTATGAATTAACTTAGGAATATATGGTTCCAACCGACTTGCCAGGATTTTAGCAAAAATTTTGCCATCAGTATTTAATAATGAAATTGGACGATAATTAGCAGGGCTAGTATTGTCCTTATCTTTTTTTGGAAGGGTAGTAATTATTGCTTCCGTCATAGTATGTGGTAGATATCCTAGCAAAGAAGATTCATAGAATACCTTACACAATAAAGGGCTTAATTGTTCGTCAAGAAGTTTATAGAATTCGGCTGGGAAACCATCTCCACCTGGGGAACGCCCTGATCTAAGGGAATGAATGGCCTTTTTTATTTTTTCTATAGTAAATGGGGAATCTAAGGAGTTTATTGCCTCCTGAGAGAGATGAGGAAGAGCTATTTTGTCCAAAAAAGAAGATATGTCTGAAGGTGAGGGTGAATGCAGTGAGGAATAAAGTTTTTTATAGTAGGATGCCATTATCTTATTGATATCAGTTTCGCTAGTTTGAATCTTCCCAGAATGATCTTTTAAGGCAGCTATATGACGTTCCGTTTGTTGCATTTGAGTCTATATGCAAAATTTTACTCCCTTTCTCCCCACCTTCCAGTACTTTTGTTTAATTCTAAGTAAAGCGATTTCTGTTTTTCTAGAGATTAACTCATTGATTTGCATTCGTAGTTGCAATATTTCATAGTGAAGGTTCGAGGAGGGATTAGGCTGAGAAATATTGGAATACAATCTCTGTTTTTCTTTCAATAGGTCTTCTAAATTATTAATTTGCTGTTCTCTAAGTCTCCGTCTATGAGTTGCATAGCTAATTATTTTACCCCGAAGTGTAGCTTTAAGTGCTTCCCACGTAATGCCCATGGAGGTATCTTTTGGGTCATTAAGTTCTACAAATTCTTCAATTTGTTTTTTTATCCAAGGTATAAATTCTGAATCCTTAAGCAATAATGGATCTAGTCTCCATGTAGAAGATTTTATGGGTGGGGGGCCCCAAATAAGTAAAAGATTAACAGGGGCATGATCTGATATAATTATTGGAAGAATGTTAGTCTCAATTACATTAGCAGTTATTGAAGGAGAAGTTAACCAATAATCTAATCTACTGTAAGTCTGATGGCGCGAGGAGTAAAATGTATATTCCCTATTTCTAGAGTGGAGGGTTCTCCATATATCAGATAGGCCTAAATCCTGCATTAACTGGGTAATAATAGTTGAGCTTCTAGGATGACATTCTATTGATCCATTGCTCCTGTCCATGAATGCATCTAAGGTAAGATTAAAGTCCCCTCCAAATAATATTGGGGAGTTATTTAAATTTAAAGAAATTAATATTTGAATCAAGTTTTGAAAAAATTGAAGTCATCTGAATTTGGTGCGTAGATATTGATTATAGTCATTGTCCCTGATGGTGTGTTAAATGTTATAATAAGCCATCTACCCTCAGTATCTTTTAAAATGTTAGATGGTGTCCACTTCAGTTTTTATGTATCAGTATGTAGCGCCTCTTTTTTTATATTAGCCGATGCAGCATATACCTGACCAACCCAATCCCTCTTCAGTCTGTCATTATCTACCTCTAGTAGTTTAGTTTCTTGTAATAATGCAATTTGTATTTTGTGTTTCTTAAGGTAATTTAAGACTTGCTTGCGTTTATTTGGTGCATTAAGTCCCTTGACATTCCATGTACATAGAGCTAAATTAGCCATTTATATTAAGTTATTGGTGTATTATAAAGTAAGAATAATGTCAAGGACAATAATGCCTTTGAGTTAGATAATGACATACAGGTCAAGTTATAATAATTGTTGCCTATTATCATAGTGCTGGCAGGTATTTTTAGGTTAAACAACTTGGAAGGATATAACCTCTCTATCTGATTTGTTTCAATGCAGCTCTCTCTAGCTTTTGTACATCTAACTATATTAAACATTAAAAATCCATAACAATAATGTAAAATTATCATCTAAGATGTACAGAGTAGACAAGGTCAGTCTAGATGAGACAGAAAAGGAAAAAACCTAAGACCAAGACCACCTCTCTGTACTCTAGGACATAGCTATCAAACAGTAAGAAGGGATATCCCGATTAAAACCAGAGAAAAATACAATCCCAACTTCTTTAGTACAATAATTAAACCAAAGTCTAGCAAATATTAACTAGACGTATAATTTGCAGTTGCCCCAGATAAGGGGTAAAGAGTGTTATATGGTTTAACTCTACTAAGGTTAGAGTTAAAAACTTATACTCGCATTACTGCATCTAGTATCTCCTCTGATAAGGAGAGAGAGAACGAGAGAAAAAAAAAATTCCCATATATAATATTAAATTATCTTTCATTTCTGTTAACTAAAGGGGAATCCCCTTTATTTATTTTATATAAAAAAATTCCTTATTCTTTGTTACAAGGAGATATAAATGAGTTGTAAACTCAGTATAAATAGATGCATTTCTCATTGTATACTGCCCTTCTTTAAAAAATCTGAATGTAGTGAAATTTGTTTGGGTTTTACTATTACTAGAAATAAAGATCCTGATAAAGGCTACGATTAATTATTAACTTCTCAGGGTATTCATCTATAGTCCAGATAAAGCAATATATGTTCATCATTCAAAGAATAAACTCAGCCTTTGCTACTATATTGTCAGCATATTGTTATAAAAGATCTGTTCCAAATTAACACATTACTGAAATGCAGCTGTGTTCCAGTTAGCATTCGTGGATGTGACTAATTCAAATACCCTTCACAGCTATTTATCATCCTGCTGTCATTTAGCTTTCTGGGTTCTGTTAAGGTTTTATATTTCAAATAATGTATCTGAATAGAAAGTAAAACAACTATGCCGAACATATTGGGTCGACTTCTAGATTATTTGCGCTCTTTACATTGACCCAAATATGTAAAAGGTTATAAAACAACTATCTGTGCAGACATCTCGAGTATTTTAAGGGAATGATCGCGCTTTACACCTGCTCCCATCTCGGTATTTCCATTTCAATAAACCAACAGAATTTGCAAGGAGCTCCAGTTTATAAGATCTTAAGAGATCCCTCTCCGGTCATAGCTCACGGCAATCATTTTCAAAATAGCCAATTTTCCTTCAATAATCATGAGTAATATTGGTCAAGATTTGAGTCCCGCTACAGCCACTTGTTGTTTTCCTATCGCTTAATTTCCGAGATCTGTTTGTGGTTTTTTATCTGGGTAGATGTAATGAATAAAAAATGAATTTTCTGTATCAAGTAGAATAATTCAAATTCTTAAATTCCCCTGCATTCATCACAACGACCCATGTCTTAGATGTTTATCAGATTGCTGTCGCTACAAGTGATTCAAGTGCCCAAAAGCACAGTATCGCCCTGTATCAATTCTTATCCCTGGTATTTGCCCTCGATGAGCCAACAGGACCAGCAGGGAGATCTATCTCACGGAATAACCAAGGAGTCACTTTCGGCTAATGAGTCACGATCTCCCACGACAAGCAGTCAATTTTTCTCCAATGACCCTTCTAATTCCGATTCCCTCACAACCCCTTATCATCCTGCTGTCATTTAACTTTGTGGATTCTATTGTCATTTGTACTTCAGTTAATATACCTGAATGAGAGATGAGATATCTGCGCAGATGATTCAGGTAATGAAAAGAATAATCGCGTTTTGCACCAATTTCCATTCTGATATTTCCCTGTCGATGTATCAACAAAATTAGCAGAGAACTCCATTTTACAAGACCACCAAAATCTTTCTCTTCGCTCATGAGTCGCAATCAACCATTTCAAAGCAGTCGGTTTCTTTCAATGATTGTGGGTGAACTTGGTCTAATTTCGAGTCCGGCCACAGCCACTTATTGTTTTGTTATCCTGTAGTTTCCAAGACCTGTTTATGATTTCCTATCCGGTTGATGCATTTAAATGAAAGATGAGGTTCCTGAATTGGATACAATGAGACGGATCTCAATTCCTCTGCATTCACCATACGATCCAAAGCTTAGGATTTACCAGGCTGCTGTCATCAGGAACTTCTCAAGTACCCCTAAACGTAATATCGCCCTGCATCAGCTCTTGTCCTAGATATTGCCCCTTGATGTATCTGCAGGGTCAGCAAGGAACTCCATCTCGCAGGATGGCCGGGGGGTCTCTCTCCGCTTGTAAATCTCGATCTCCCACATCAGGGCAATTGATTTTATTTCAATGATCCCATTACAAAAAAAAAAAAGAATGGATCAGTTAAAGGCATCGCAGATCATTGTCATCATATCAGGTTTGTTATCAACTTTCAGGCATGTTGATAGGACGTGGCATTAAAGTGGCTGGAGCCCATAGAACAGAACACAAACATTTTCTTTCTTGAAGTTCGTCTCCACAGATATTTTAATATTTTGGGCATATTTTAAAATATTCATTTTGACCATTTTGAAGGGGTGGTGTCACCTTTATGCTTGTTTTTGCCGCGTCGCTTTTTCTTTGGAGGTTCCGCAAATTTGACAGGGGAGCTTTCATTGCTGCATAACCAGGACGTTTCGTTTTCCCTGCGATCCCCTTCTTCCCCTATTTGAGCATCTGGTTCTGCTTCCATTCCCTCACAAAAAGAGGGTAAGTCCTGAAGTACAGCGTATTTATTTTGCACCGCGACATTCAGGAGGGTAAGGGATTCTGCATCTGGTTTAACCGTATTTTCCTTAGGTGTTTCACAGCTGCAGTTATTCTTCGTTGTCTGTGCCAGGGGAAGAGTTGATTCATTTTGCACAACGCTAGGCTGCTTTCCTAATGACTCTATCAAGGTATCCACAGCATTGCAGTGTCCATTAGAATGGCCAAGTTTTTGTTATGTTGGGTCATTATTTTCTTGATTACTGAGAGAGCGTACTGCTTGTCTGTTATAGATTCGTTACCATCGGAGGCTGTATATTTTGTTAAAAATAACATGAGAGATTCAGGATCATAGAAATCTTTAGATGAGTTCCGATAAAGATCCCATAGTTGCTGGATACCTTAAAGTAAATCGTATGCCCATCTGATGCATTAGTCTTCTGGATGTTGTATAGGCCTTTCGTTTTAATGACAGTTCCTTAGAAATCTCGATAGATGTAAATTTATGATCTTGCCACTTAAGCTGTCTAATCTCCGTGCTTTTTGTAATATAAGTTCTACGTTGGAATAGTTGAGAATTTTGCAATTATGGGTCTCGGTCTTTGTTCTGCCGTGGGTTTGGGGCCTAATGCTGCGGTGACAGCGTTCTATAATTAGCTTGTTGCCTGAATTAAGATGCAGAATCTGTAACTTGCTGCAGAAAAGCCGTAGCATTATTGGCCTCTGCTCCTTCGGGGAAACCAAATATACAGAGATTGTTTCTTCTGGTTCTGTTTTCTAAATCATCAATTTTAGATTGTAGTTCTTTAATCTGTCGATCTTGAGATCTAATGATAGCTTGTAAATTATGTGTAGATTCTTCATTAAGACGTATTTTATTTTCAGTGAGAGCCAGTCTGGAGTTGATGTTTTTCATCATTTGAGTATTGTTTTGAGTGATAGATTTTAAATCATTCATGTCCATTGATAATTTGATGAACATTTCTTCTATTTTATCCATTGAGTTCGTTTGTTCTCCAGAGTAGGCCATTGCAGGGCCTTGTATAGTTGTACAGAGATCTCCAAGCTTACCGAGGATTTAGATATATCTTGTTGAAACAAAAAGGATCCTGAAAGCCTTAGTATCACTCCTTATTTTGTTCTCATGCGTAGTATATATTTTTTAAAACTTAGATGCCAGAGGATGATACTAGATGCAGTTTGTCTGTGCAGAGCTCTGAGGTTAAGCCTCCATCTTCTTTGGTGTCAGGCCACGCCCCCCCCAGGCAATAACTATTGAGTTGCAAAATGCATCAAAATTCAAGTTGGTTGTCAGTCTCACAGCTCCCCAGTCCTGGGTCTTTGAGTTGAACTCAGGATTCTTTTCTCCCTTTTATACTTCCATCTTTATCTTCTCTAGATCTCTTCCCATTCTGGTACCATTCCTGTAGTCAGTTTTTTTTTAACATTCCAAAGCATCTCTTCTGATTATATTAGTAGCGATAAATTGCAATGGTCTCTGTTCTGCCACTGTTTATTTTTTTCTAGCTGTTATGTTCACTATTATAGTACTGTATGTCATGTTTGTACAGTATCTCCTGCCATTCTGTTTTCTCCTTTTTGTCTCCTTACATACTCCTGTTTCTTTCTTAGTGCCTTAGCTTTTCTCAACATCTCTGATTTAAAACTAACTTTCATTTTTATTTTTACTTCCCCTCTTTTTTTGGCATGGTTGTTTCTAGTTTTAGTCTGTTATTGCCCAGACCTCCTCATACTCTGTGTCTGTCAAATGAATTAGGAATTTTCTCAGGACAGGGATGATCACATTATAAAAATTGTCACACCTTAGAATGCCCATACGTTAAGGTTTTCAGGGCTCACATAAGGACCAATGTTCCCCTTCCCCATCTGTTGGCATCGAGTACCTTTATTTTTCTTTTTTCTGCCACCCAAGATGGAGGAATGATCTAATATGCCTGTAAATGACACAGACAGAGTGAAGGTGGCATGTTTATGCAGAATTGCTACTTGCTGCCTGTTGCTGCCGTGGCCCATGAGCTTGGGACTTGGGACGGGAAGCTGCTTGACTGTTCAGCTGCTCATACTCACCCAGCTACATCTTCAGTTCTCCATGACCACCCACTCACCGAGAGCCCAGGAAGACATAGAAGACTGGGTCTGAATTGGATTTTTTACTTCAGCACTGAAGGTGCAATTAAGTGCCAGCTGTGAGAAAGTCAACGAGCTGCTCAGTTAACCAACTGGCGGGAAGAGTAACTGCGTTGAGTGACTCAAATGCTCTTGATCTTCCACCATGTAACTCTCCTCCACAGATTATGTGATGGTGCAGGTGGGCGAGTCACGAAAGACTAATGAATATGCAGCAGCCCAACCCCCACCAGGGATAGGACAGCTCAGTCTGAGCTGTCCTATCCTCAGTGGGGGAGGGGCTTTGCTGCATATTCATGAACCTTTCATGACTCGTCCACCTGCTCTATCTCATTAACCCAGCAAATTCCCTGCCCCATGGCTGCCACCAGTGAGTCAGAGTTTTGTAAACATTAAGGCAAGCTGGGGGGTTCCATGCACTCAAGAGGCCCCCTTGACTATACCCCTATTCTCAATTCCAGCCCTTCTTTATGTTCACCATGTGTGTGTGTGTGCACAGCAAAAATCTTGCTATGCTGGTGCCTTCTGAGGGGGGTGACACTGTCTGGCCAATGCAAAGCAATGTTTAAGGGGCAAGTCAGTGCCACACCAATCATCAGCAAGGCTATACAAGACAGAGTTTTGGCTTGCTGGGCAGCGATGTCATGTACTTGAAAACAAAAATCTGATCCCATCATGGGTCAGCTCTTTCCTTTCATCTGTGCAGCAGAGCTGATCTATCTGGTCAGCCTAGTATTTCAAATATCCAGGGACTCAGGTCATCTGTAGCAGAAAAAAATATATGTGTGTGTGTGTGTGTGTGTGTATCTCTCTCTCTCTCTCTCAGGGATGTCGGCAGCACAGTGTACACAACTGCATACAACATTTCTAAGCCAGGGGCATCATTACAATGTCCCTGAGCTAATAATGGAGCTGGCTTTCCTTCTGTTTCAGTGCCCTGTCTCTCTTCAGGGTTAGGACTGCAAGCAGTGCTGATTCTTAATTGAAAGTCTTAGTGATGCAGACATATTCATTTTAAATATAATGGGAATTATATATATTTTCTCTTGAAAGCCCCAGTGATGCAGGCATATCCATTTTAAACATGGTTGGAATTATATATGTTAATCTACCTCAACACAGACCAGAAACTGTGTTTGTAAAAACCTTGAACAGGAAATGGTAAACTCTACAGCTTGCTCTGTCATGGGGGGGTGAGACCCACACTGCTCTGATAGCTCTGCAGATGTATACTATCTGTATTAATTGTATTCAAATGCAAAACAACTTTTGAAATGAAAAATGATAGCACAGTACTGTGGGGACAATAGTTGTTCAGCACAAAAATATCTACTAAATGAGTAGTGTTTTATTTATAGATACCTTTTAGTTTTCTATAATTAGCAAAAACCCAGCAGAAAAATCTTTTTTTTTTCACTTTCTTGAAAAAACAAATGCAAGTAACTTTAAAACACAAAAAATGATAACGTGGTACTGTGTTTTAACAAACAAATGTGAATAACTTTAAAACAAAAAAATCTATAGCATAGTACTGTGAGCTGGACATTTGCTCAGCACAAAAATATCTTCAAAATGATTGATGTTTCATTTATGCAGTGCATACTGTACCTTTCAGTTTTTTTTATAATTAGCAAAAAACAGCAGAAATTACATTTTTTTCACTTTTTACAACAAAAAATGCAAATAGCTTTACAACGAAATATGATAGCACAGTACTTTGAGCAAAATTGTTATTCAGCATAAAAATATCTACCAGATGAGTGATGTTTCATTTATAGAGACCTTTACGATTTTTTTATAATCAGCAAAAAATGGCAGGAAATTACTTTTTCTTTGTTTACTTTTTTGAAGGTATAACATAAATGTAATATGCTACCCCCACACTAGAAATATTGTTGATATTTTTTGTTCTCATGCCAATTGACCTGATGACATCACTCCTGGCTTTGCCATTCACGATGTCATTGAGTCAATTGGCACTTGAACAAAAAATATCAACAATATTTCCAGTAGGGGGTAGCATATACCTTAAATAATTTTTTTGCAAAAATCTCCAGTAATGCATCAGTTTTTGATGCTATTAAAGTGAAAAAAGTATGGAACTGCGAAGTTAGAGTTTTCAGCACTAACTCTGCATCCCCCCAAGCAGTCTAAGGGGGCAAGGCAACACAAGCAAACACAGACATCTATCATCAGGTAAGACAAACAACATACAGCTCTTTCCACATGACACAAGAGACATCCATCATCAGTACTTCTGTAGCCATGGATACACATGCAAGTTTGCACACCCCGTGGCAAGTGTGGTAAAAAAAGTACCATAGGATCACATTATAAATTGTAAGTAAGGAATAACACATCACAAGGTGTGCAGCAATGCTAAATTACCACACACCCCAGCTGGGTTGTGAGGCATGAGGCGCAGCTGAGTGTCTTCATCCACCTGGGAAGTACGGAATATGATTCTCATAGGATCACATTATAAATTGTAAGTAAGCAATAACACATGGCAGGGTGTGTGACAATGCTAAATTCTGCATGCCCTATGTGGATTGTGAGGCATGAAGCACAGCTGAGTACCTTCGACCACCAAGGAAGTGTGATATAACATTCTCATAGGATCACATTGTAAATTGTAAGTAAGCAATAACATACAGCGAGTGTGTGGCAATGCTAAATTGCTGAATGCCCCATGTGGGCTGTAAAGCATGAGGCACAGCTGGGTGCCTTTAACCACCTGAGAAGTGAGGTATGTAATTTGCATAAGATTACATTATAAATTTTAAGTGAGCAATACCGCATGGCAGGGTGTGCAGCAAGGCTAAATTGCTACATGCCTCAGTTGGCTTGTGAGGCACACAGCAATTGCTGAGTGCCTTCAACCACCTGGGAAGTGTTATATAAAATTCAAATAGGATCACATTGTAAATTGTAAGTAAGCAATAATACACAACAGGGTGTGTGGTAATGCTAAATTACTGCATGCCCCAGATGGGTTGTGAGGTGGGTTCTGAAGCATGAGGTGCAGCTGAGTGCCATCAATCACCTGAGAAGTGTGGATGTCTTCACTTAAGTGCCAAAGGCACCTATGCTGTCATAGAAGTGCATGATAAGGATGTGGGAGAGTCAGCAGGTGGCTGTTCTGAGGAGCAGCAGGCCCCTGGCTTCTTTGCCTGGAAAGCGAGGTAACATTCTAACTTAAATGGCATACAGCTGAATAACACAAAATGAAACCAAAAATTGGGAAACGTAAGCAGAGCAAGATGTAGCTCTGGGCAGTACAGAGAAGACAGTTTTCATGTGCACTGACTAAATGCAAGGAAGAAAATGAAGTGTCAGTGGGTGGCTGTGTGAGAAATGCAGCTTGCCCTAAATCACATTGACTGATAACTTAAAGAGGGAATATGAGAATCTGTGGCTAACACTATCACGGCAAGGCAGCATCGACAGATCAGGGAAAAATAGAAATGGAAACATTAAGAATATAACAGTCTTGCACCCCTCCTCCCCATTTGGAAGGTGGGAGCTCTTTGAAAGGTAAATTGCAGTTTGGTTACTTGGAGGAGAGAGATCCTCAGATCTGCATGCAGATCCAGGAGAAACACTCCCCTGTTTATTACTGGACTATGAATATTTTTCAGCCCTTACACAGCCCTTATTCATCTATAGACCAGTTAAGCCCCACACTACCAGGGACATGAAATATCTCCATCATTTACTGCTTATCCCTGTTACTCACTGTCCCAGGTGGAACTACACCTCCCAGAAAGCCCTTGCCGCCTGCTTCTTCCCGCTGAGCCCTTTCCACAAAATTACCTTTTTACATTGTGTACAACAGTCACATTCACCAGAATGCACTCAATTCACTGTTCACTGACTACAGCAAGGCGTACCCTCACAGGCATGCCTCTGTCATGTCTGCCTCCACCCATACATAGATACATAGAAACTGTCAGCAGATAAGAACTGCTAAGCCTATCTAGTCTGCCCGTAAGCTCTAAACTTGTATGTAGTCACTGACCCTAAGTGATCAATCGCTTTTCATCACTCCCTCCCCACCCAATGTTCCCTTGTGCCTGTCCCAGGTATGTTTAAACCCCTCCACTGTGCTTGCCACCACCACCTCTTGTGGCAGACTGTTCCAAGCATCCACTACACTCTCTGTGTAGAAAAAACATCCTCATGTTACCTCTTAATCTACCCCCCTTCAATTACATATCATGTCCCCTCATTCTGATATCTTTTCTACATTGGAAAAGATCCCCCACCTGCACCTTGTTTATGCCCTTAAGGTACTTGAAATTTTCTATCATGTCCCCCCCTTTCTCTCCTCTCCTCCAGTCAGTACAAATTGAGGTCTCTTAGTCTCTCTTTATATGTTTTGTTATGCAAGCCATGCACTATCTTTGTCATGCTTCTCTGGATAGCTTCCACCATGTCTATGTCATTAAGCATGTGTGGTCTCCAGTACTGCACATAGTACTCCAGGTGAGGCCTTACTAGTGTTTTATACAATAACATCATCACCCACCATCTCCTGCTAGTAGTGCCTCTGCCTATGCACCCCAGCATGCCACGGGCCCTCCCTGCAGCCTTTGCACACTGCTTTGATACCTTAAGGTCATCAGATATGATAACCCCTAGATCCCTTTCCTATTTGGTGACAGTCAACACCACCTAACCCCCCCATTCTGTAGCTCTCCCCAGGGTTTCCCTACCCAGGTGCATTATCTTGCACTTTTTTGCATTGAACCTCAGTTGCCACACCTCCAACCAACTTTGAAGCTTCTCCAGGTCCCTCTTCATTTTCAGCACCCCTTCTGGAGTATCCACTCTGTTGCAGATCTTGGTGTCATCTGCAAATAGGCAGACCTTTCCTTCTAGCACCTCTGCAATGTCACTAATGAAGACATTGAACAGGACTGGTCCCAATACTGATCCCTGTGATACTCCGCTGGTCACCTCTCTCTCCACGGATTGGATCCCATTTACCACCACCCTCTGTCTTCTGTCCATCAGTCAGTTTCTAACCCAATGTATCACTTTATGCCCCATGCCCAGACTACTCATCTTGTCAACCAGCATTCTGTGTGGGACAGTAACAAAGGCTTTGCTGAAATCTAGGTAGGGCGATGTCTATCGGCCCTGTATGATTCACTTCCCCAGTCACCCAATCAACAAAATCTATCAGATTTTTTGACAAGACCTTCCTGCTGTGAATCCATGTTGCCTCAGATCCTCAGCACCATTGAATTCCAGGTGTGCCACTATCCTTTCTTTCAGCAGTGTCTCCATGATCTTCCCCACCACTGAGGTGAGGCTGACTGGCCTGTAGTTCTCCACTTTCTCCCTACTGCCACTTTTGTGCAGTGTGACTACATGCACCCTGCTCCAGTCCTATGGAACCATGCCTGTGTTGAGTGACTCTGTGAAAAGATTGATCAGAGGTGCTGCAAGTTCCCTTCTCAGCTCCCTTAATATCCTCAGGTGTATGTGGTCTTGCCCCATGACTTTTATCCACCTTCAGCTTTGTGAGTTCCTCCACAGCTCTCTCCACTGTGAATGGACTAGTATCCACTCCCCTCCCCCATTGCCTCTGCTCCTCAACTATGGCCCTTGACCCTCTCCCTCCTTAGTGAATACTGAACAGAAGTATTTGTTCAGTATTTCTGCTTTGTCTAGATCCCCCTCCTTACACTCTTTCTCCTCCCCTTTGAGCCTCACATTCCCCCCCATTTTTTCTTATATCACTGATGTACCTGTAGAATGTCTTGTCCCCTTTTTTACAGTACATGCTAAACCCCCCTCTGTCTGTGCATTGGCTCTCATAACAGCTTTCCTTGCTTCCCTTAGACATTCAAGGTACATCTCCCTGTCCTCTTCCCTTTGGGTTCCCTTATACTTCCTGAAACTAGCTCTTTTAGCCCTTACTTTGTCTGATACCTCTTTAGAGAACCATAATGATTTCCTTCTTCTTTTTCCTTTGACCATGATCCAAATGCATTGGTTAGTTACCTCCACTACGGCTATTTTAGTTTCCCCCAGTGTTCCTCCACTCCCTCCATTACCTCTCCTTTTTC
The DNA here is from genome assembly GCA_016271365.2 of Neoceratodus forsteri. Lineage (NCBI taxonomy): Eukaryota > Metazoa > Chordata > Ceratodontiformes > Ceratodontidae > Neoceratodus > Neoceratodus forsteri. The sequence goes on from CM028137.1 coordinate 522,189,944, forward strand.
CAGGGCTGCTCTTAAACATGTACCCATTTCACTGAAATCTACCCTCCTGAAATCTAATACTTTTGCCCTTGTGTGGCTTAATTGATTTCCTATCTCCATAAAAAAAACACCATGTGGTGGTCGCCGGATCCCAGCTGCCCTTCCACCTGGACTCCTTCGACTCTGTTTCCACTGGTCCATATCAGGTCCAAAATTGATTTGTCTCTGGTTGGCTCATGCACCAGCTGTCTTAGTCCATCCCCTACAGGGATTCCATGATAGCCATGCTTCTGGCTGAAGCAGCTGCCTGGGTGGTCCAATTTACATCTGGCATATTGAAATCCCCATCAGCAGGATTTCACCTTTAGCTGCCATGTTGTGAATTTCCTCCATTAGTATCCTGTCCACTTCCTCCCTCTGTGCTGGAGGTCTGTAGATCAACCCAATATGTATTGCTGTGCAATTCCCTGGTTCAAGGGTGACCCACATTGCCTCAGCCTCCCCCTGTCTTCCCTGTATTTCTGTAACCTTTATGCCTTCTCTGATGTACAGGGCTATTCCTCCTCCCTTTTTACCTTCCCTGTCCCTTCTGAACAGTATATAGTCTGGTACATTGATGGCCCAGCTGTGATTAGGAGAGTACAGTACCATGTCTCTGTTATTGCTACTATGTCAAGGTCTGCATCTGTCATCAAGGCTTTCAGGTCTGGAACCTTTATTCCCAGACTGTGGGCATTTATGAGCATGACCTTCCATGTTTTCCAACCTTCTCTCTCTCTCTCTCTCTCTGTTCTAGTTCTTTCTCCCTTGCCAGTTTTCCCCACCCCGGTTTTTTATTCCTCCCTTATACATGCTTCGCTTGCCTGCTCCTCACTGCCCTTTTCAGCTGTTCCTGTTGTCACATAGAAACGTAGAATTTTGATGGCAGCTAAGGACCACTTGATCCACCTAGTCTGCCATTTCCCTACCTAATGGATAAGCTGCAGATCCTAGTTAACCAGCAGCCTACTTCCTAATACCTCCCACTAGTATTGCCTTATGTCTGTCCCATGCATTCTTGAATTCCCCCACTGTTTTTTACTCCATGACTTCCTCAGAAAAAGTTTGTTCCATGCGTCCACAGCCCTCTCCATGAAAAAATACTTTGTCACATTACCTCTGGGCCATCCCCCCTCTATCTTCAAATTGTGCCCCCTTATTCTTGCACATCTCTTTTTCTGAAAGATGCTAACCTCTTGGACTTTGCTGATTCCCTTGAGGTACTTGAAAGTTTTTATCACATCACCCCTCTCCCTCCTTTCCTTGAGGGTATACATATCAAGCTCTTTTAGTTTCTCTTCATATGTCTTTGGGTGCAGATCCTGCACCATTTTGGTTGCCCTCCTCTAGACAGCCTCCACCCTGTCTATGTCTTTGCAGAGATTGGGTCTCAAGAACTGCATGCAGCACTCTAGGTGGGGTCTCACCAACTGTCTGTACAGAAGGATAACAACTTCCTGTTTTCTACTGGTGATGCCTCTCCCTATGCATCCCAGTATTCCCCCAGCCCTCCTTACAGCCTTCTCACATTGCTTGCCCATCTTTAGGTCATCTGATATAACTAGCCCCTGGTCCCTTTCCATTTTTGTTGTTGTCAGTATCTCACCCCCCCCATTGTGTACTCTTCTCATGTGTTTTTGTTTCCCAGGTGCATTACTTTGCACTTCTTTGTGTTAAATCTAAGCTGCCATACATTTAACCATTCCTCCAACCCTGTCAAGTCCCTTCTCATCCTTTTCACCCCAACTTGTGTAGCAACCCTGTTGCATATCTTTGTATCATCTGCAAAGATACATACTTTTCCTTCCAGTCCCTCTGCAATGTCACTTATTTATTTATTGAAATGTTTCACCAGGAAGGCACACTAAGCAACAAGTCACTCATCTCCCGGTGTGACCTGGGGGTGAAGGGGTACAACTGGAATGAGACATTCAACATTCAAGTTACAAGATCAACATTAACATACAGTTGTAAGACAGGTGTTACAAACAGTGTTGCAACAGTGTTAAGCATAACATGTAGAAAGAGTGAACAAAAATAAGCACCAGGTTAACAAGTAAACAAGTGCTTACATGAAAGAAAAGGGGGAAAGGGGATGGAGGAGAGATATGGGGGAGGGAGAAGAGTCATCCCCCTGGAGACCCCTTCAGGATGTGAGGATCCCTGCAAAGGGACTGTGGGGACCAGAGAGAAGGGGTTAAGGTGGTGTCCCAGAGAGACCCCCTAGAAGATGATGGAGGAAGGGAGTAGATGAGAGATACAAGCCCCTTGGGGGGTAAGGAGAGGGGCCCATGGAGATCATCCAGGGCTCTGTGAGAGATCAAGGGAGGCCAGTAAGGAGGGGCAATTAGGGGAAAGGGGAGAAGGGCTAGGGATCTGGGAGGATGGGTGTGTACAGGGAAAATGAAGGTGAGGGTAGGGTGGTAGGGTTTGTCCAGGGCTTAGAGTAGAGAATTAGGGAGAGCCATGGCCGGAGCAGCTAGGTGCAAGGTAATTATTGCAGGCAGAGCTGATGGAGTAGGTGGAGGATGAGTGCCAGATTTTGGGGGGAGATTCCAAATTTTTGGGAGGTGGTGAGAGTAGCTAGATTGGCCAATTTGGGTGGATCTGAGAGGGACAACCATGATATGGGAATTGGTTGATATAAGGAAATGGGAGGGTGGGAGGGATGTTATAAAGGAGGAGGTGAGGTAGGAAGGGAGCTCACCCAACCAGTGCTTGGAGGTGAATTTAGCACAGTGGGAGAGTCACCTGTTTGTAAGACAGGGGAAGGATAGGGCACATAATGATTGCAGTGATGAGTGTGAGGGAGGGCATCCAGGGAAAAGTGGCAGAAGGAATTGAAGAGAGTGTTAAGTCTGGCCAGGGAGAACTTAATGGCAGCACTATAGACCACATCACAGTAGTCGAAAATGGGCAGTATCATCTTCTGAACAAGTTCATGCCTAGCCGTAGGAGAGATGCAACTACAGTTCCTGAACACAACACCAAGCTTGGGGCACAGTTTATTCTGGATGGCATCAAAATATCCGGAGAAATTTAAGTGTTAGTCCAACTAAACACCTAAGTACCTGAAAGAGAATGTGTTCTCAAGTAAATTCCCCTCCAGGGTGTGAAAAGTGGGTAGAGAGGGAAGCCTAGAAAGTCTCTACCTTGTGCCAAAGGTCATGGAGACTGTCTCTTTGGCATTGAGTAAAAGTTTATGGTTAGCAAACCAGAGCTGAACCTTGTCAAAGTCTTGCTGTAAGGTGGTTGTAATCTCAGCAGGACAGGAGCCAGGTGCATACAGGACTGTATCATCGGCATACATATGTATAGTGGAGGGTGGGGAGCAAACGGAGGGAAGATTGTTTAAGAAGATGAAGAATAGGAGGGGCCCTAATACTGAGCCCTGGAGGAATCCAGTGCTAATTGGGAGGGGAAGGGAAGTGGTGTCCAAGATCTTAAGTGATTGGGTTATACCAATAAAGTAGGTCTTGAGCCAGTTTGTGACAGAGGAAGATAGGCCAGCTGCAGGGAGAGAGTTGAGGAGGAGAGAGCGAGAGATGATGTTGAAGGCCTTGGCCAGGTCTACAAAAATGGCAGAGGTAATTTGCCCATTGTCCATCTCAGTTAGGATGGAGTCTGTGAGTACTAGGAGAGAGGTGGTGGTTGAGTGTTTTTTCCTGAAACCAGACTGAAAAGGGGTGAAAAAGGAGGTGTCAAATGGAAAAAGAGGTGAGTTGGGAGAGAACAATGTGTTCATGAAGCTTGGCAAGGGTAGGGAGGAGTGAAATGGGGTGATAGTTGCCGGGGATGAGGGGTCACCCAATTTGGGTAGAGGGAGGACCACTGCACATTTCCATGAAGCAGGGACAGAGGCAGTAGAGAATGAGAGATTTAGGATTATTGAAAGGAGGTATGTAATGGCCATAGTGGAGAGGGAGAGGAGATTTGGGCCAAGACCATTAGGAGAGGTACCTTTAGAGGGGCTGATGGTGAGGAGGGCACTTAGGGCATCATTTGGGGTTACAGTAGTGAAAGAGAAGGGAAGGGGAGGGTGGTGGAGAGAGCACACCAGTAGAGGGTGGGGAGGTGGGGAGGGGGTGGGTAGGAGGCGAGGGGAGGGATTTCAATAGCTCAGTAGCGCAGGAAGTATAGTAGGAGTTAAATTCTGCAGCTACAGCTGGTGGGTCGGACACTAGGGAGCTATTTACTTTAATTATCGGGGGAGGTGGATGAGATGCGGGTGTAAATAGGGTGTGCACCACCTTCTAGAATTTTGATGGGGAATTTATGTTGGTGGTGAAGGCAGATTTGAAATATTCGGACTTGGCTTACCTTGTATCCCTGGTGCAAGTGTTTCTGAGCATGTAGATGTTTGCGAGGTCACTAGGATGCTGGGTTGCTTTATGACATTTCCAGGCTCAGTCTCTAGTCCTGAGACAGGCCAGAAGTTCAGGGGTTATCCAAGGTAAGTGGTTACCTCTGCCTCTGGTTTGTTTGAGTGGGGCAAAGGTGTTCCAGTTTACAAGAAAGATTTCTTTGAAGGTGGCAAGGGTCTTTTCACCTGAGGGAAAGGAGGTTAGGGGGGACCAGTCAGAAGTGGCAAGGTTACTCAAGAGAGGTTCAAGGTCAAGAGACTTGAAATAGTACAGTTGTATGGTTTTGTGAGACGATTTAGTTCTGAGGACTTTCCTAACTATGAATATTGGGTTATGGTCTCTGAGAGCTTCGGGGACGATGCCAGAGGTGAAGACACAGTGGGGGTGGGAGGTAAGGGCCCAGTTCAGTAGGGAATGTTGCTGTGTCTTGTGGGTTGGCTGGGTGGGTTCAAAGATCAGTTGGGAGAGGTTTAGTGCTCCGATTTCATTTTTAGTTTTGGTAGTTTTAGGTGACAACCAATTTATATTGAAGTTGCCTAGGATGAATAATTTCCCAGAGTGAGCAAGGGAAATGATGATGGTTAGGAGGTCAAGTGTGACCGAAGGATGGACATTTGGGTGGCAGTAAATGCCAGCTACAAAGATAGGGAAAATGAAGGGGAGGGTCACGTGGATAGTGAGGGCATCATGGGTCTCAGGATTGGAGGATGAGTAGATAATGGAATATTGGACAGAAGCTAGGGCACAAATGGCCACACCACCACCACCCCTGCTAGCACAGTCTTGCCTTAGCAGTGAGTAGCCAGGAATGGAGACCGAGTGGTCAGGGATACTGCTCTTTAGCCAGGTTTCTGAGATGATTAAAATGTCTGGCTTTAGAGTGCACACCATGGTCTGAATCTGGTCTATTTTTTTGCAACAAGCTGCGAGTGTTTAGATGCAGGATCTTTAAGCCCTTTTGGAGGGCTGAGAGAAGACAGTGGGGGGAGGTAATAGAAGAGGAAACACCTGAGGAGCTGGGGCAATAGGGCCTGGGTTGGGATGGATATCCCTGGCAGAGAGCAAGAGGAGGGCGAGTATGAGAAATTGGAGAGTAGATGGTTTTGAAGGGGCTAGCGAGGAGATTGGAACTTTTGAGAAGGGAGTGGATGAGTGAGGAACACGAAGGTGGAGAACTGCAGTAAAAATGGATACCGTTATCAAAGCCACATGAGGAATAGTGGTAGAGTGGGACCATGTAAAGACATTAGAAAGGACGGGACCCAGTACTGAACCCTGCGTCACCGCACTAATAACCCCCTTTCTTCACTGTGGACTCTGTTTACTATTACCCTCTGCATCCTGTTGTCCAGCCAATATTTTACCCAGGCTACCACCCTGGGATCCACTCCCATGCTGACTAATTTGTTTATTAATCTTTTGTGTGGGACTGTGTCAAATGCCTTGCCAAAGTCTAGGTAGGCCATGTCCATAGCCCCTCACTGGTCTACTACTTTGCTCAGCCAGTCAAAGAAATCAGTTAGATTCATCTGACATGACCTTCCCACTGTGAATCCATGCTGCCTTGGGTCCTGTGCCCAACTGGCCTCTAGGAACGCAACAGTTATTTCCTTCAGAAGTGATTTCATCATTTCCCTACCACTGAGGTTAAACTGACAGTTCTGTAGTTTCCTGCCTCTGTCTTGCTCCCACTTTTGTGAATGGGAATCACATCTGGCCTCCTCCAGTCCTCGGGTACCATACCATCCTCCTATGATTTATTAAAAAGAGTAGTCAGTGGTGTTACTAGTTCACCCCTACTAGTACACCCCTTAGTTCTTTTAGAATTCTGGGGTGAATCCCATCAGACCCCATTGTCAACTTGTGTTTTTGCAAGCTACCTTTTGGGAGTGTTCCTAAGCCACCTGTTCGACCTGGTGCTCCCCCCTTGGCCAGTTTAAATGCTGTCTGCTGAAGCATTCCAACTTCTCACCAAGGAGTGAGGTCCCTTTCACGGACAGATGCAGGCCATCCTCCTGATACAAGCTCACATCTGCCCAGGTGGGGCCCCAGTCCCCTATGAAGCCAAATCCTTCCCTTCCACACCAATCCTTCAACCAGGTTTTGAAGGCTTGGATGTAGAGTGCCCTAGCCTCCCATATGCCTTGGACAGCAAGCACCTCCAAGAATGAGACAGAATGTGCCACCTGTTTCAGGTCCCCACCCAGCTTCCTGAAATCCTCCTGGACTTTGGCTAACTCTACCCTTTTCCCCACCAGGTCATTGGTCCCCAGGTTGACAATGACATCCAACTCTCCCTTCTGGCTATTGCCCTAGTGATCCTATGTTATCGCTTCCCATCCCTCCATGCAGCACTTCCTGGGATGCACTTGACCTCCCACACTAGGAGAAGCATCCCACTCCTCCAGGGTCCACAGCCCCCCTTTCCCTGGGGCTCCAGCTTGAAAGTCCTGACCATCCTCCCCGGCCCCAGCTGTGTGTACCTATGTGGGGCATTCCCGTTCTTCCAAAACAGTGTAGGAGTTATTCATCTGGACCGGTTAGAGAATGTGCTTCTGACTCTGCCCCTCACCCTCTCTGAACCCACCATGATCCAGTCACTCTTCTTCCTGGGCATCCTATGAGGGTCATGTTGTGGACCCGGTGGTCTGTAGTTGGGTGTGAACCCTGCCTGTAACCTAGCCAACTCCGTGCAGAGACAGGTAACCTCCTTCCTCAGCCCAGAGAGGTACCTACAGATAGGGCAACATTGCAGCTTCCAGAATGTCTCCCTGAAGACTGCTGCTCCACAACAACTGCACTGCACCTCTCCCATCATGACTGTTACCTTCCTCAATCTTCTACCTGCTTATACCTCCTATCTGCTATCTGCTATCTCCTAACCCTCCTCACTCTTCTGTCTGCTAACAATTTTTTCCCTTTTCTCCCTGTCTCTCTCCTTCTGTAGTGACTTACAGTTTCTCACTTGTCCTCTTGTATGTGCCCTTGTGGACCTAGTTGCTAGCTATACCCTTTGTACTTCTGCCTATATACCAGCTAGGCTATTGCTTGTGTTGTGCTACCTAACTGTTCCTGTGTCTTTAAGTAGGTGTGGCTTGGCCTACCCGCTATAAAGTTAGATCACCAAGGGGTGGTTGGGAATGGGGGTGGGCAGGGGGTTGTGGGGGTTGTTCCTTTGGTACTTGATGTTTATAAAAAAACATTCAGTTATAAAACAAAGTTTATTCTGTAAACTACAGAAGAATTACATAAAACCTGTTACAAGACACAGAAGTTATCTGGAATCTGTTACTAAACACAGAAACTTCCTAAAGTGTATCAGCAAAATAAATCCCCAAAGCAGACTGTGGAAAATAACCATCAACATTCGCTAGGGCACAGTTTATATTAGGTGACAAGGAAGTGCAGTTTTAGGGTCACACTCCCCTGTTTGTTACTGGACTCTGAAAATCCCAATTGTTTTAGCCCTTATACAACCCTTACTGCTGTATAGCCCAGTTAAGTCCCACACTACTAGGGATGTGAAATATCTCTTTTGTTTACTGTTTATCCATGTTACTTACAGCCCCAGATGGCCCTGGGCTGTTGTTCCTGCACTGCCTCTGTGGAACTACAGCTCCTAGAAGCCCTTGCTGCATGCTTCCTCCCACTGAGCCCTGTCCACAACATTACCCTTTAACATTGTGTTTAACAACCAAATTCACCAGAATGTACTCAAATCACTCTGTCCACTGACTACAGCAGGGCGTACCCTCACAGGTTTGTCTCCACCATGTCCGTTCCCCCAGTGCTCAATTAATTGTTTATACTACATTGCTTCTTTAGAGTGCTAGGTGTGGTTGAATCTATTAGAATTAAGCATGGGAGTACCCCTAATATAAAGGTACACTGTTGTTGTAGAGTTATTTATCTTTGATTTCGTCTTCTGTATGTTAGATAGAAACATCTAGTCTGCCCCTTTCCCCTGCCTATTCTGATACCTCTGACCATATTTCATCAATAGTATCCCTCCTTTCCACTTTCCTTGATGCATTTTACCTCTGTACTTATAACATGTATGCTTGACGCTCCCCACAGTCTTTGCCCCCACTACCTACTCTGCCAGACTGTTCCAGCCGTCCACCCTTCTTTCGAAAAGAAGTATTTCTTCACATCTCTCCTCAGCTCCCCACCCTTTAATGTCATTGCATTTCCCCATGTTCTAATGCCTTTTCTTCTCTGAAAGAGGCACCTAACCTGCACCTTGTTCACCACTGTGAGGTACTTGTAGGTTTCAATCATGCCTTCTCTTGCTGACCTCTCCTCCAGGGAATAGATGTTAAGTTCCTGTAGCCTTTCTTCATATGACTTTTCATGCAACCCTTGCACCATTTTGGTTGCCTTCCTCTGGCCACCTCCACACTGTTAACGTCCTTGCAGAGATGCGGCCTCCAGAACTGTACACAGCACTCCAGGTGGGCCTCACCTGTGAGCGATATAATGGCACCACCATCTCCTTCCTCCTGTTAGAAATGCCCCTCTCAATGCACCCCAACATCCTACAAGCTTTTCCCACTGACTCATCACACAGACCAGCTACCCTGAGATCATCAGATATGATGACCACCAGGTCTCTTTCTTGCTTGGTGACTGTAAGTACCTCTCACCCCATCTTTATTTTTTATATTTATTTTATTCTTTGGTAACCAGGTAAGGCCCACTAGGCACAAGTGCCTGTTTTCAAGGGTGACCAGGGAGCACTGGGGAGGTTAAGTGATTTTCTGAGAGTCACACAGTATGCAGGTGGAGGCTGTGGGAATCAAACCCAGGTCTGCTGTGTGGAGGGGTTGTGAGATAACAGATGCACCAGACACAGAACTTCAGGTTCAACACACAATCTCTGTGTAATGTTTATTTAAACACAGGGAAAAACCTTAAACAGTGGCATATCCCTTCTTTAATACATTAGTTCACAGCAACAAACTATGTGTGTCCTTCCACTGCACTTAGTCAGCACCTACTGACCCACTGATCTATCTCTTTAGTGAAAATTATTTCATTTCCTGTGTTGGTCTTGTGTGTTTGGGTGATGGGGAGCTAAAAAAAAAAGAAAACCCAGAACAAGCTAAAGACAAAGAGCCTCACTGCAGAAGCTCCGAAGCAAGGGTTACCCCAAAGGACATTGGCAATAAAGCCAAGTTTTGAAGAAACACAACATCACACATAACCACATAATGCAACGCATCATGGGCTGTATATGCAAATCACCATGACATTTTAGGCTGGTTCAGCTTAGAGCAGGAATGCATGGTGCCAAAGGGCCTCACAATCTGTAATTTACATGCATTTAAATAACACAACAGGGGTTTTCTGATATCTCTACCCCGGTAACTTAATTTTTATAATACAGTCTCCTAGTAACTTTTTACCTTTATGAAAAACACCTACTGCCACGGTATTGTCAACATTCACAGGTTTTATACACATAAGGCATATACATAAAGGTATTTCATGACATAGTGCCATCACATACTAAATCCAACAATGAGGAAAACACAGCCTGTTGTTTTACATCAGCTCAGAGATCACCACAATAACCTCCCTTTGCGAGGACATGAGAGTAAAAGGGAAAATTAAAGAGGACACTATAGTATTGTCAAGAAAGGGGAGGGGGTGTCTATAGGTAGCCATCCTTATGGACTAGAAATTGTAAAGGATAGATTAAGCTAAGAAGTAGAAAAACTGTTGCAACAGATTTAAGAAAAGATTGGTCCTCAAGAGTGGCAGGATCTCCCTGTCACATATTCCCCACCGTAAGAGGGAAGCAGTTATCTCAGACTGCTTACCATCTTCCTGTCCTAGGAAGGGATGGGGCTTCCACCCATCCATCTTCAGAAGCTCCATCTCAGGGTCCCTATTAATGATAAACATTCCATCATAAACATAATGGATACATCATTCTTTACCCTGAGGCATTAACACATTTCTCAACAGAGATAAATGGTACCAGTCTCTGTACTATCTCATTTTAGGGAAAGTCATTAACATCATTATGATTTATAGTGGTCATCTTAGCAATATGTGAACTAACAGTACCAAGGACTGTTACCATCTGGTACCATGTGTCCTGGGCTGGATGTTTCCCCTATTCCAAGGGCTCCATTTCTTCTCCATTATGACCCCTTCCCTTTGGGACACTCTTCTCACTCCCCATGAACCAGTACCTCTGCTGAATGGATGTCTTCTGTTCCCAGCAGGAACCTTCACTACATTGCACACTGGATAGGTCATAATACATGCTGCCACATGTCTGTGCATACCAGGCCAGTAATAGGAAGGAGTTAGCTGAGCCAAGACACTGCTAAGGCTCAGATTCCCACAGGGACTGGAATGAGCAGCCTCCATTCCCTGTTGTCTGTAGACCTCAGTCACCACTACCTGGGCATCCACACTTTTTGTACAGGGGTTGGGCCTCATTGTACAGAACACCCTTCTTCAGTTCATACCACCAACATCGTTTTGCCCCACACCACCATTAATCTGCATATCCTCCTTGATCTTAACATATTGTAACAGTTTGACAACATTAGCATCTTTAGCCTGCAATATATCCCAGTCAACACTGCTAATAGAGTTAGCTGTATCAATACAAGAAAAAGTCCCTTCAGCCTCATAGGCTTCTTCTTGCTTGCTTGGAGTCTTCAACTCCAGCACAATATCACTAATCACAGTCTTACCTGGAGTCTCATATTTAAGTTCCATACTTGCATCTCTGACCTCCAACAGGTAATATCCTGGGAACACAGGCAACAAAGGAATATCCTTCTCAGTCAGGGGGTCCTCCTCCAGTTCAGCCCATGAAAAATCCTCCTCCGATTCTTTATCCAAACTCTCAGTCAGGGACCTCTCGAGCACTTGGCACCAGTCTTCCACCTGTCTGCATAGTCAGTCTGCCTCCATCCATTTCCCACTCATCCACCATATTTGCCTCATCAGGTTTTCCACCATCGGGGTGTCGTCTTGCATCTCTGGTCTGCCTCAACCCCACAGTAGTTCCTCATCCACTTGCATCTCTTCGTCATCTTTAGGCTTGGCCTTCCTCTGAGCTCCCAGGTCCATTCCAGCCAGTAGCTTCTCTCCCAGTCTGTTGGCATGGTTCTGGTCAGAACTCCACAGATGTTCTTCTCTGGGTTCTTCTCGGCCAACTCCCGGTGCATCAGTCCACCTAGGATATCTGGGCGATATCCGAAGTTATCCCACTTTTGCCACCAAGTCTGTGGAGGAGTTGTGGGATAACAGATGGACCAGACACAGAACTTCAGGTTCAATACACAATCTCTGTGTGATGTTTATTTAAAACAGAGGGAATAACCTTAAGCAATGGCATATCCCTTTTTCAGTACATCAGTTTACAGCAACATACCATGTATGTCCTTCTGCACTTAGTCAGCACCTACTGACCCACTGATATACTGATCTATCTCTTTAGCAAAAATCATTTTATTTCCTATGTTGGTCCTGTGTGTTTGGGTGATAAGGAGCTCAAAAATATAAACCCTGAAACAAGATAAAGACAAAGAACCTCAGTGCAGAAGCACTGAAGCAAGGGTTACCCCAAAGGACATTGACAATAAAGCTAAGTTTCAAAGAAACACAACATCACACATACCCACATAATGCAAAGCATCATGAGATGTATATGCAAATCACCGTGACATTTTAGGCTGGTTCATCTTAAAGCAGGAATGTATGGTGCCAAGGAGCCTCTCAAACAATCTGTAATTTATATGCATTTAAATAACACAATGAGGGTTTTCTGATATCTCTACCCCGGTAACTTAATTTTTATAATACAGTCCCCTAGTAACTTTTTACCTTTATCAAAAACACCTACTACCATGGTATTTTCAACATTTACAGTTTTCATGCACATAAGGCATATACAGCAAGGTATTTTATGACCTAGTGCTATATCTATATACAACAATGAGGAACACACAGCCTGTTGTTTTTCATCAGCTTGGAGGTCTCCACAATAACATCCCTTTATAAGGACCTGGGAGGAAAAAGGAAAAGGTTGGTCCTCAAGAGTGGCAGGATCTCCCTGTCATATGCTGGATATACTAAGCTCATTCACAGCTCATTACTCTGACCTCTAGGCTACACTGCAAGCCCCTGGGTAAAGGCAGCTCCTGGGATTCCCCACCCCAGCTGCATAACCTTGCACTTTTAGACATTGAAACCCAGCTGCCACACCCTAGACAAGTCCTCTAGTTTCATCAAATCCCTTTGCATGCTCTCCACCCCTTCCTGAGTGTCCACCTTCTTGCATATTTGTATATCATTCACAGAAACACAACTTCCCCGCCAGCTGCTCAGCAATGTCACTTATGAAGACACTGAAGAAGATCACTTTGAGCACTGATCTATGTGGCACCCTGCTTGTCAGTCTCCCATCCCCTGAATATCTGCTATTTTTCCACCATGCTCTGCCTTCTATCCTTTACCCAGTTAGGTACCCAGCTTACCCCTTTCTCCCCCACTCCCAGGCTGCTTAGTTTCCTAACCTGCCTCTGTGTAGTATGGTGTTGAAAGTCTTTTTGAAGTCCAGAAAGGCCACATCCATTGCTCTCCCTTGATCCACCTCCCAAGTAACCCAGTCAAAAAAATCTATGAGACTTGTTTGACATGATCACGCTGCCAGTGGTCTTGCAGCCCATCAGCCTCTAAGTACTCCATGAGCCTCTCCTTCAGTAGGATCTCCATTAATTTCCCCACCACTGATGTAAGACTGACTGGCCTACAGTTGCTAGCCTCCTCCCTTCTACAACTTTTGGGCAGAGGTACCACCCTGAGCCTCCTCCAGACCTCTGGAACAACCCTTGTCTCCAATGGGTTAGTATTGCCATATGGGCAGAAAGCACTGTGCACAGTTCTTTTATGACCCTTTTATGAATCCCATCTGGCCCCATTGCCTTATTCTCCTTTAGGGCTTTCAACCCACTCCAGACTCTCTACTAAGAATGGACTTGTGTCTACTTCCCCTTCCCCCTTTTGTTTGCTGCTACATGCTGGTCCACCCCCTCACCACTGTGAAGACTTAGCTGAAGTAATCATTTAAAATTTCAGTTTTCTCTTGATCTTCTTCCGCACAGTCCCTCTGATTCTCACTATCCCTCCCCTTGTCTTCCTCTTTTCACTCATGTAACTGAAGACACTCTTGTCCCCTTTTTTTACTTCATTAGCTGTCCTCTCCTCTGTCTGTGTTTTAGCTGCCCTCACCTACCTTCCTGCTTCCCTTTACTTTACCAGATACATCTTCCCCTGCGTACCTCTGTCTAGGTCTCTTTGTATTTCCTAAATGCTATTTTCTTCTCCTTCACTGTCTTTGTCACTGTCTTAGAGAACCATAGCAACTTCTTCCTCATTCTTCCCTTGTTCACTTCCTTGAAACAGCATGCTGTTGCATTGACTAGTCCCTCCTTAATCTCTCTCCACTGAGTCTCAACCCCCACTGACCATCTCCCTTTGAGATATTTACTGAGGCAGTTTCCCACTTCTTTTAATCTTTAAAATCTGCCTTCCTGAAGTCTAGGACCCTTGTCTCAGTGTTTTTTTTTCTGTCATCCAATCCATATGCCAAATCACACAATACAGTAATCACTTATACCCAGGGGACTATCCACTGTGATGTCTGCAATGCTTTGCCTGTTTGTAAATACCAGGTCCAGCTCTGCCCTGACTCTAGTGGGTTCCATTAGCAGCTTCCTCAGAAATGCCATTTGTAGGAAGTTGAGGATGGCCCTGCTTCTTGTTGTAGCTGCAGACAGAATGCCCCAGTCTACATCCGGCAGATTAAAGTCCTTCAAAATCAATATTTCCCCACTACTTGCCTTTTTGCCAATGGCTTCCTCCCCAAAGCTCTGTCTAATTCCTTCCTCTGTGTTTGTGGTCTGTACACTACTCCCATGCAAATAAAGGCCCTTACCCTGTCTCTGGGCTGACCCATAATGCCTCCAGCCCTTACTTATCCCCCAGTGTCCCAATACCTCAATGGCCTTTATGCCTTCCCTCACTTATAAAACAACCCCCCACCTTTCTTTCCTGACCTGTTCTTCTGGGACATGGTGTAGTCTGGGATGGCCACTTTCCATTTGTGTTGTGGTTTTCAGTGCACCATGACTCTGTTATGGCCACCAGATCCAGGTTTGCCACACCAATGATCACCTCAAGGTCAGAAATTTTGTTTCCTAGACTTCTTGCATTGGTACACATGGTTCTCCATTCTTTTCCTTGTTTTTCTATTCTTTGAGGGTGTAGTCTCTTCCTCCCTCAGGCTTTTTGCCACCCCCTTTGGCTAGTTTAAATGCTTGTCAAAGTAGCATCTAAACCTTCCACCCAGGACTGCTGTTTCCCTTCAGGATGGATGGAGGGCCTCACTTTTGTACAAGCCTACATCCTTCCAGGTGGGGCCCCAGTCCCCAATGTAGCCAAAGCCCTCTTCCCTGTACCATGCCTTTAACCACTTATTGAAGGACATGGTGTGGAGTTCCCTAGCCTTCCCTGGCCATACATAGGCAGCACCTCAGTGAAGGCCACCATACATGCTACCTGCTTCAGGCCCCTCCCCAGCTCCATAACCCTATCCTATGCTACCCCTCCTGAAGATATTTTCATTTTCTCCTACATTTAAACCTTCTTCTTGTTTCTCAAATATGTTCTTCTTGCAGATTCATGGTCATAGCCTGTATTATTACACACAAACACACCCACCCACATGCACACACAGTTGGCAAAAGGCCTGTATCCTCTGTCCTTGTGTCTCACAACATAGGAGTGCAGTGTTTATCATAGGGCATAACTGTATTCCATGTAGTATGTTATTTATTTATGATGTTAAAACATGTTTAAAAAGTGGATTGTCGGTTGTGCTTTGGCATTCAATAAAGTGGTGTTGATGGGGTGGTGAATGGGACAGACAGAGCTGGGTTCAAAATCACTAATATTGGATTTCCTTACTTTTGTAGCATTAAGAATAACCCTAACTAGTGCATTAATGTAGTTATTTGCAAAAAGTTTTCTTTCTTTTAAAATATATATGGGATATGTCATAACTGCACTGAAAATATCAGACTTATTTTTATGGCTGCTTTCAGAACTCAGTGACCTCATGAGTGAAATAGCCATGAGTGAGGTCACCAAGTTCTGAAAGCATGAGTGAAAATAAGTCTGCTTTTAGTGCAGACTTGACATATCCAATTTAATGTATGCAATAGCCCAAATTTTTTACTGTTTATGTATCAGTGTATTGTCCGGGTGAGGGTGCAGAAGGAAAACACAGACACAATAGTTTAGATGCAACACACCTTAGTGTGTTTTGTTTTCATGGAAGTCAATGGCAATATCAATGTCAATTTTATTACATGGTGCCCAATCCCTGAGGCTCTGATCACCTTTATGGAGACCTAACATGCTTTATGGAGACCTGGCTTGTCAACAACGTCATCTCAGTTGTGGAGGCGGTGGTGCCGGCTAGTTTCTCTGTAGTGCACTGCCTGAGGATGGATTACAGGGGAAGGGTTGCTATCTTGTTTAGATCCGAGCTGGGACTGGTGGTGCACCCTGTGGTGGACACCTCGCCCTTCAAATGCATGTCTGTCTGTGGTGGTCCAGGTGCTGTGTGTAGAGCCTTCCTCATTTACCACCCACCTGGGCACGAGGGGGACTTTCTGTGGGAGACTGAGGAGTTCATCGCTGAGGTGGATTATTCACAGCAATTTCAATGCATGGGTTGAAGACAAACTATCACATTTTGGGCAGGAGTTCCTCCATAGCATGTTAGGTCTGGGCCTGGCACAAGCAGTTACTGCTGGTACCCACCAACACAGACACGCACTGGATCTGGTGTTCCACACGGGGCATGATCTGTTGGTTGGATCATTGCACCATCAATTTCAGGTTCAGGGCACCCTTCTGTGGACCTCCCTCTGTGAAGATTGCTAGATGTCACCCTTTGAGAGGGTTGAAACCTGAGGATCTTCTGGTGGTTCTTGACACCTCGTGTACATTGGTGGCTTGTGCTGTGGGTATGGGGTGAGCGGTGGCATACAATAGGGCTGTCACCATGACCTTTGTCTTGTTAGCTCCAGCCATGTTCATTCCTTGCATTCACTTTTTGGCTCACCATGGTTTGATGGTGGGCTAAGATTGATAAAGTCTATGGAACAGAGGTTAAAAAGGCATTGGAGGAGGTCCAGGGCTCAGGAGGACAAACTGGCTTTGATTACTCACTACGGTGAGTATCAATTGGCAATCTCTTGTAAGAAGGCAGAAATCCTGTCCAGAGAGACTGCAGCCTGGGAAAATTGATCAGCTAAACTTTTTTGAGCTATAGACAGGCTTTTATATCCGGCCTGTCTGGAGCCCATAAAAAGTGTGTCTTTGTCACACTGTGAGGAGTTTGCTCGCTTTTTATTGAATAAAGTGTCCTTCATTAGAGCTGGGATCTCCTTCTCTGGGCAATCTTCATCTGGAAGTGGAGAGACAGGATGTCGCATTAGCTGTCAGTGGTCATGGAGTACATTCCAACCAGTTACAATGAAGGAAGTCATTGAAGTGATCTCAGAGCTGTGACCTACCTGCTGTGAACAGGGTTCTAATGGGTCTACATGGAAAAACTGGGTCCAGTTTTTGCTAGGATTGTTGGATGTTCCTTGTAGGAGAGGGTCTTCCTGTCTGAAATGAAAAGCGTGCTGATGAGACCCATTTTGAAAAAATTGACTTTGGACCCAGATGTCCTAATGAATTACTGACCTGTCTCTTACTGACCTTTTTTAGCTCTAGATTTAGTAGTTGCCGTATTGGTCCTTGCAAGAATAGATCCAGAAGCAAATGATTTGATACCTTTTAATGGACCAACATAGATGTAACAAGAACAAAGTGCTCTAGCTTTCGGACCAACCAGTCCTTCTTCAGAAGCTCATGGCAGTTGTTTGGAAAATACAATACTTATAACAGCTAGATAATGCAGAAAAACAGAAAAACCCCATTGGTTTAAATACTCATTAAAAAAAAAAAAAAAAAAAAACAGATGATGTCAGACAAGTTTAACAGTACAATACTGCCCTCAGTCCGAATGAACCTTGGGTTCAGATGTTTCTAATTACAAGACACATATAAAGGAATCCTACTCACATAAATTTAATTGACATAGATAACTTACTGCAGAAGCAGATAACTCCCAAATCAAGCCATAGGTGCCACAGTCAGTATAAGGATATGCTTGATTACTGAAAAATAACCCCCACCAGCTTAAAGACAGACTGAGAATAGTTATAGGGCTCATGAAATTACAATGTATGTATTAAAGACAAGAATTACCAGTGAGTTGTCTAAAAACATCAGTGCTCACTGTGTGATGTGTAAAACCTAGCTGGACTTGCCACCCAGCTGTATTCTCAAGCTAAATAAAAGGCCAAGAGATTACAAAAACCTCAGGACTATATACATGAAAATTAAAATATAAATAGATAATATTAGTGTAAAGCAAAATCCTTGAGGTTCCTCTACTAGAGTTTTTTGCTTTACACTAATATTATCTATTTATATTTTAATTTTCATGTATATAGTCCTGAGGTTTTTGTAATCTCTTGGGCCTTTTATTTAGCTTGAGAATACAGCTGGGTGGCAAGTCCAGCTAGGTTTTACACATCACACAGTGAGCACTGATGTTTTTTAGACAACTTTACTGGTAATTCTTGTCTTTAATACATACATTGTAATTTCATGAGCCCTATAACTATCTCAGTCTGTCTTAAGCTGGTGGGGTTGCTTTTCAGTAATCACATCCTTATACTGACTGTGGCACCTATGGCTTGATTTGGGAGTTATCTGCTTCTGCAGTGTTATCTTATGTCAATTAAATTTATGTGCAGTAGGATTCCTTTATGTGTCTTGTAATTAGGAACATCTGAACCCAAGGTTCATTCGGACTGAGGCAGTATTGTACTGTTAAACTTGTCTTGACATCATCTGTTTTTTTTTTTTTTTTTTTTTTTTAATGAGTATTTTAAACCAATGGGGATTTTTTTCTGTTTTTCTCTGCATTATCTAGCTGTTATAAGTATTGTATTTTCCAAACAACTGCCATGAGCTTCTGAAGAAGGACTGGTTGGTCCGAAAGCTAGAGCACTTTGTTCTTGTTACATCTATGTTGGTCCATTAAAAGGTATCAAATCATTTGCTTCTGGATCTGACCTTTTTTAGGTAAGATTATGGAGAAGGTGGTTGTGTTGCAGATGGAGGCCTACCTTGAGACCTTTGATATCTATGAGCCCCTCCTGTCAGGGTTTCAGTTAATATTCAGCACTGAAACCACCCTGGTCTGGGTGCAAAATAATCTGCTCATGGTGAGAGATAGAGTAGGGAGACTGATTCTCATACTCCTGGATCTCTCCTCTTCATTTGACACCGTTGACCATGGGCTGCTTTCGGACCATCTCAGGGAATACGTGGGGCTCACTGGCACAGTTTTGCCCTGGTTTGAGTCCTTCCTTAAAGAGGGACTCCCGCCAAAAGTACTACATTGCAGAATTAGAATGCACATACCCCCAATACAACTCATACCAAAAATTAGGTTTCCACATTACTTCATTTTAAAATTATGAGCCGTTTTGTAACTCTAATTTCACTACCTACTCAAAAAAGCCAGTTTCAGTGAAGAGCCACTGATGATGTCATCTTCTGAACTCACAGTCCAGTCCTCACAGTCAGCAACCTAATAGGACATACTTCTCCAAAGTTTAAGAAACTGTAGCTATAGTAATCTTTAAAAAAAAATGACATCAGGTTGGCTGCAGTGTTTGCATTTCCAGAATGTTCAGATGCATGGTACCACACTTTATAACATGTCAGGTGGTGGTTTTGGTATGCAGGACTGAACCAAGGCGTAGAATATCAAGGTAGTGCACAATTTAAAAATGTTGTTGGGGGGGACATGCAGTCTAGGAATGTGGCAGGGATGTGCCATCTCAAAATGTGCTGGGACAATCAGTCTCTGAATGCAATAGGGACACACATCGAGGAATTTGGTAGGGACTGGCAATTTTGGAATATAGTGCAATGCATGCTGTTGGAATGTGACAGGACATACAGTATTATTCTGTAATTGTTTGTCACTGCCACATTCCAGAATTGTATGCACCCACCATATTTCAAAATTGTGCATTACAACCCCACCACATTCCAACATTAATCATCCTAGCCACATTCTAAAATTATGCATCCTTACCACATTCTGAAATGGCATATCCCCACCAAATTCTAAAATTGCACATCCCTGCTATGTTGCCTTTTAATGCCACATTCCAAAATTGTCACTACCACATTCTGAAATTATTCGTCACCACCACATTCCAAAATTGAGCATTACCGCCACATACCAAAACTGAGTATCACTGCCACATTCTGAAACTATGCGTCACCACCCAATACTGTACATCTCCACCACATTCTGAAATTGTGCATTATCGGCACATTCCAAACCTGTGCATCACCTCTGCATTCTGAACCTGTGCATCACCACCACATTCCAAACCTATGCGTCACCACCACATTCCATACCTGTGCATCACTGCCACATTCTGAACTAGTGCATCACCACCATATTCCAAAATTGCACATCACCACCACATTCCGAAATTATGCATCACCACCTCATTCCAAAATTGTGCGTCACCACTGCAATACAAAAATGTATGCCATTGCCACATTCTGAACCTGTGCATCACTGCCGCATTACAAAATTGCATGTCACCACTGCATTCCAAAATTGCATGTTATCACTGCATTCTAAAATTGTGCATCACTGCTGCATTCCAAAATTGTGCATCACCACTGCATTGTGAGCCTGTGCAGCACTGCCGCATTCTGAAATTGTGCATCACCACTGCATTAAGATCTTGCGCGTCACCACCACTTTCCAAACCTGTGCATCACTGTCGCATTCTAATCATGTGTGTCACTGCAGTATTCCGAACCTGTGTGCCACTGACACATTCCAAAACTGTCAGCGCTGCATTCTGAAATTGCGCATCACCACCACATTCTGAAACTATGCCTGACCACAACATTCTGAAACTATGTGTTACCGCTACATTCCAAAACTGTACATCACCACCACATTCTGAAATCGTGCATCAGCAAAGTATTCCAAACCTGTGCATCACCTCTGCATTCTGAACCTGTGCATCACCACCACATTCTGAGCCTCTGCGTCACTCCCACATTTCAAACCTGTGCATCACCGCCACATTCCAAACTTGTGTGTCACTGCCGTATTCCAAAATTGTACATCACCACTGCATATCAAAATTGTGCATCACCACTGCATTCCGAAATTGTGTATCACCATTGCATTATGAGCCTGTGTGTCACCACCATATTCTGAACCTGTGCGTCACTGCCACATTCTAAAGATTATGCATCACTGTTCAATTCCAAACCTGTGTGTCACTGCCACATTCCATTCCAATCCTATGCATCACCGCCACATTCTGAAATTGTGCATCTCTGCTGCATTCCAAAATTGTGAATCATCACTGCATTACAAACTTGTGCGTCACCACCACATTCCGAATCTGTGCATCATGGCCGGATTCCAAATCTGTGTGTCACTGCTGTATTCTGAACCTGTGCATCACTGTTGCATTCTGAAATTGTGCATCACTAACACATTCTGAATCAGTGCATCACCACCGCATTCCGAACTTGTGCATCACCACTGTATTCCAAACCTGTGCATCACCACCACATTCTGAAGTTTTGCATCACTGGCACATTCCAAAATTCTGCATCACCACTACATTCCAAACCTGTGCATCACCGCTGCATTCTGAATCTGTGCATCACCACATTCCAAAATTATGCATCACTGCTGCATTGTGAAATTATGCATCACAGTTGCATTACAAAATTGTGTCACCACTACATTCCAAACCTGTGCGTCACTGCAACATTCCAAACCTGCGCATCACTGCTGTATACCAAACCTGTGCGTCACCACCACATTCCAAACCTGTACATCACCGCCACATTCCAAAATTGTGCATCACCACCGCATTCTGAAACTGCATGTCACCACCACATTCTGAACCTGTGCAGCACTGCCACATTCTGAAATTGTGCATCACCACCGCATTCTGAAATTACGCATCACCACAGCATTCTGAAACTGAATTATAGCCGCATTCTGAAATTGTGCGTCACCACCTCACTCCAAACCTGTGCGTCACTGCCATATTCCGAACCTCTGCATCAATGCCACATTCCAAGCCTGTGCATCACCACATTTTGAACATGTGCATTGCCACCACATTCTGAAATTGGGTTTACCTATGCATCGGCGGGATCTACAGTGGCAACGTCCCCAACAGTGACAGACACAATGCTGAGTGTCGGCATTGTACTGTCGGGGATGTGTGTGTGTTTTCTTCAGGGGACTGTGCCCCCAATCCCCCATGTGGAGGACTCCACCACACACACACACACACACACACACACACACACGGTTTCTAAGTATATAACTATGAGTTGGAGTTGCCTCGGGGAGGGGGTGAAACACTGGGAGATGCACCGTTGGTGTCAGCAGGAACCTTCACAGTAACCTGATGCTTTCAGGTGAATTCTGTCACTGTGATGGTCTTCGCTATGGCAGTGTCTCTCTATGGTCGGTATACCCCAAAACTGCACATCACCACCGCATTCTGAACCTGTGCATCACCACTGCATTCTAAAATTGCGCGTCACCACTGCATTCCAAAATTATACATCACTACCACATTCCAAAATTATGTGTATCAGCTACTTTCTGAGATTTTGTCATTGCTACATTCCACAATTGCAACCTAGTGACATTTTGAAATCCCATACTTGCAGTATTCTAAAAATTGTATACAACTTTGTCATTCTAAAGTCATGTCTGCCACTGCAATCCACCACCCCCATGACATACTGAAGTAATGTACCTTGCATCTACATATTATGGAAGTACATGTGCTGACCCACCCAGTGTCAGTTTTCCTTTTTCAGATGTTTGCTACAACTGCAGTTTTAAGTAACATGGGAGAAATAAGTAATTTAATGCAGCTTGCAAGGAGGACTAGGTTGTGAGTTCAGGAGATGATATCATCAGTAGCGCTTCTCTAAAACTGGCTTTTTTAAACAGGCAGTGAATTAAGTGTTACAAAATGACTTCTAACGTTTAAATGAGGTAACTTACAGACCTGATTTTTTGCATGAAGCCGATTGAGGATATGCTGATCCAAATTCTGAATTTATTGATGCCAAAAATGTTGGCCTCAGTCCCTTGTTAAGGCCCGGTCTTAAAGGGTGGTGATGGGTAATTTCTCTTCACGCCCAAGGGACTTGAACTGTGGGGTTCCCCAGGGATTGGTCCTCTCACCCATGTTGTTTTTGGTGTATATGCTACCTTTGGGCAGGATTATTAGGAAGTATGGAGTTGGATTTCACTGCTATGCAGGCGACACTCAACTCTACCTGTCTTTTGCACCTCAGGACTGGGGGGTGGTGGACGTGCTGAACAAATATTTGGCTGAAATCCAGAGTTAGATGTCCTTGAGCTGGCTGAGGCTCAGTCCTGATAAAACTGAAGTACTGGCATTGGAGCCGGGTCTGAAAGGGGGAAGGACAGCATCTGAGGGGGTTACCAAACCTTTGTCTTGGTGCTTCTCATCTTGATGCTGTCCATCAGGTGAAGAATCTAGGCTTCATTCTGGATGAAGGGCTGACACTGGAGGCTCAGGTGTCAGCAGTCATCTGGAGTGGTTTTTGTCATCTCAGAAACAGCTGGATTTGTTCCCTTGTTTCCCAAAGAACCTGCCTTCACTAGTACATGTGTTTGTGACATCACACCTCAACTACTGCTACGCCCTCTACCTCACGGTTAGTGGAGGCGTGCTACGCACCTGCAGCTAGTGCAGAATGCAGCTGTGAGATTGTTAACAGGACTTTCTAGCTCTAGTCATATCACCCCTGCTCTGTGGGAGCTGCACTGGCTGCTGGTCAAGTGGCACATCTCTTATTAAATCAGGTTATTAACCTGTAAGACCATGCACAGCCTGGGTCCTGGCTACCTGCATGATCTCCTGCAGTCATATTGCCCTGAAACATAGAAACTTACAGATTGTTAGCAGATAAGGACCACCAGGCCCATCCAGTCTGCCCATGAGCCTTACATTGGTTTGTGGCCCCTGACCCTACCTGGTCAATGGCTTTACACCACTCCATCCCACCCCTAAGGTTCCTTTATGCCTGTCTCAGGCATGTTTAAATCCCTCCACTGTGCTCACTCCCACCACCTCCTGTGGCAGACTATTCCATGTGTCCCCCACCCTGTCCATGAGAAAAAAAATTCACATTTCTCCTCAGTCTGTCACCTTCCAATTTCATACCATGCCCCCTCATTCTTGCACTCCTCCTATATTGGAAGATGCCCCCCCTCGCATCTTGTTTATGCCCTTAAGGTACTTGAATGTTTCTATCATGACTTCCCGTTCCCTCCTCTCCTCCCACCAAGTTCATATTGAGATCCTTTAATCTCTCCTCATATGTTTTCTGATGCAAGCCCTGTGCCATCTTTGTCACTCTTCTCTGGACCGCCTCCACACTGTCAATGTCCTTACAAAGGTATGGACTCCAGAACTGCACACAGTACTCTAGGTGAGGCCTCACTAGGTTTTATACAAAGGCATCACTATCTCCCGCCTTCTGCTAGTGATACCTCTGCCTAAGCACCCCAGTACACCACTGGCCCTTCTTGCAGCCTTTGTACTTGTCTTAGACACCTTTAGGTTATCTGAAATTATTACCCTCAGGCCCCTTTCTTCCTTGGTGATCGTCAGCAACCCCCCATCCTGTATCTCTCCCCAGGGTTCCCTCATCCCAGGTGCATTATTTTGCACTTCTTTGAACTGAAACTCAGTTGCCACACATCAGACCACTTTTCAAGCTTCCACAGGTCCCTTCTCATCCTCTCCACCCTGTCTGGAGTATCCACCCTGTTGCAAATCTTGGTGTCATCTGCAAACAGGCAGACCTTTCCCCTCTAGCCCTACTACAATATCACTAATGAAGATATTTAAACAAGACTAGTTCAAGGACCAATATCTGAGTTACCACTGATCACCCCCCTCTCCCTCAGATTGGATCTTATTTATCACCACCCTTTGCCTCCTGTCTGTTAGCAGGTTCCTACCCCAATTAACCACCTTGTGCCCCATGCCCAGACTACCCATCTTGTTAACCAGTCTTTTGTGTGGGACGGTGTCAAAGGCCTTCCTGAAATCGAGGTAGGCGATGTCCACTGCGCTCCCCTGATTTACTTTCTCATCACCCAGTCAAAGAAATCTGTCAGATTCATCTGTCATGACCTTCCTGCTGTGAATCCATATTGTCTCAGATCCTGGGCACTGTTTGATTCCAAGTGAGCCACTATTCTTTCTTTAACCAGTGCCTCCATGATCTTCCCCACTAATGAGGTGATGTTGACCGGCCTATAGTTCCCTGCTTCTTCTCTACTATCACTTTTGTGTAGAGGGACTACATGTGCCCCCTTCCAGTCCTCTGGAACCATGCCTGTGCTGAGTGATTCAGTGAACATGGCTGCCAGAGGTGTTGATAGCTCTCTTCTCAGCTCCCTTAATATCCTAGGGTATACGCTATCTGATTCCATTGCTTTGTCCACCTTCAGTTTTGTGAGCTCCTTCAGGACTCTGCCCACTGTGAATGTATTTGTGTTTACCTCTCCCTCCTTCATGTCTGTTACATAGCTGTGGTCCCTGACCCTATCCCTCTTAGTGAATACTGAACAGAAGTATTTGTTCAGTATTCACACCTTCTCCAGGTCTCCCTCCTTACACTCCCCTGTATCCCTACTGAGCCTTACAATCCCCCCCCAGTTTTCCTACTTTCGCTGATGTACCTATATAATGTCTTGTCCCCTTTCTTCACCGCCTGTGCTAATCTTTCTTTGGTCTGTGCCTTTGCACTCCTTACAGCCTTTCCTGCTTCCCTTAGTTTCTTTAGGTACACCTCCCTAACTTCTTCCCTTTGAGTCTCCTTATATTTCCTAAAACCCACCCTTTTGGCTCTAACCTTATCCGTCATCTCTCTAAAGAACCATAGTGGATTCCTCCTTCTCTTGCCTTTGTTTACCATACTGATGCATTAATTGGTTCATCTTCCCTTCTATGGCTCCCTTCAGGTGTTGCCACTGCTTCTCGAATTCCCCTCCTATCTCATTCCTTGCCAGGGCCTCTTTGATCCACCTCCCCATTTTAGCGAAATTGGCTTTCCTAAAATCTAAGACATTTGCTTTTGTTTGACTAGCCTGTGTCTCTGATCCCACACTAAACCACACTATATGGTAGTCACTGGATCCCAGTTGACCTTTCACCTGGATGTCTATGATTTTGTCCCCATTGGTCAGTATGAGGTCCAGAGTTGCCTTGTCTCTGGTGGGATCCATCACTAGCTGTCTAGGGCCTGCACCCTGTAAGGGATCCAGGATGTCATGGCTCCTGGTTTAAGCAGATGCTGGGATAGTCCAATCCACATCTGGGAATATTGAAAATCACCCAGCAGTAATACCTCACCTTCTGTTGCCATCTCATGAATTTGATCCACCAGATCCCTATCCCCATCCTCCCCCTGCACTGGGGGTCTGTAGATCACCCCGTGTGGATTGCTGTGCCATTGCCTGGCTCAAGGGTGAAACACAGTGCCTCAGCCTCCCCCTGTCTACCCTGAACCTCTGTTGCTTTTATCCCTTCTCTTACATAAAGGGGTACTCCCACCCCCCCTTTTTTCACTCCCTCTAGCTCTCCTGGATAGATCATAACCTGGAACATTTGCATTCCAGTCATGATTTGTGGTGTACCAAGTCTCTGTTATTGCTGCTATGTCCCAGTCTACCTCTACTATCAAGGCCTCTAGGTCTGGGATTTTATTTCCAAGGCTGCAGGCATTTGTGACCATGGCCTTCCATGTTTTGCTGCCTGTTCTCCCTCTTATCCTGTGTTTGCTCTCCTGCTTTTTTCCCCAACCCCGTTTTCCTATTTATGCTGCCTTCCTACCCCTGCCTTTCCCTTTATATCTGGTACTGAAGTTCCTGTCCATAACCTACATTCATGTTCCTCATTTCTGGCTACTCTAGCCAGTGGGAGTGGGCTACTTGAGTCTTCCTACTCCCATTGACCCCCCAACTACTTTAAATACTCATCCAGGAAGCATTTAAACCATTCACTGAGGACTGCTAGCCCCATCTTGGAAGGATGCAATCTGACCTACTTGTTCAGGGCTGCATTGTTCCAGGTGGGCCCGCAGTCCCTAATGAAGTCATTTCCCTTCTCACTGCACCAGCCCTTCAACCATGTGTTGAAGCTGCTGATTTGGAGATTCCTATCCTCCCCCATACTGTGGGAAGGCAGCACCTCAGAAAAAGTCATGGAGCTTGCTATGTTCTCCAGCACCCTTCCAACTCTCTGAAGTCCTCCTGCACCTGGTCCTTGCTTGTCCTGTCCTTGGATAGGTCATTCATTCCAAGGTGGACAACAACCTCCAGCTCCCCCCTCCTTGCCACTGCTTTAGTGATCCTCAGGATCCTTAGGATCCGCTCCCCCTCCCTTCAAGCAGTGCCTCCTGGAAGGCACTTAACCTCCCTCTCCTCGATACTGTCTATGCCCAGAACCATCCCCTGGACAATTGAGTCCCGAGACAGGAGTAACTTCTTCTTCCTTTGGGGTCCTCTCCCTCCCACCACTGGGTCTTCCTTGTGGAGAACCCTCACCTCCTTCTTGGTTGCAGCCTCAGGTTCCCTTGTGGGGCTCTCCCGCTCCTCCAGAACTGCACAGGAGTTCTTAGGGATGGGATATGTGCCTCTGACCAACCTCCCTGTACCTTCCTGAGCCTATCATAGTCCATCCTGCCCTCTGCCTGGGCAGTCATTGTGGCAGTGGCAGGGGACATGGTGGTCTCTGGATGGGGGTGAAGGTTCCTAGTACTCCTGCCAGCTCAGCCCAGAGACTGGCCATCTCTGCCCTCAGTCCAGAGGGGTGCCTGCAAATGGGCAGCACCGCAGTACTCAGAAGGTTCTCCTGAAGACTGCTGCCCCACACCCAGTGCACTGCACCACTCCCTGCATCGTCCTGTTCTGGTTTATCCCCTCCCTTTACCCTGTGCCCTGTGGTTAGTACACTATCTGAAGTTTCTTTTTTCTCCCCTTTGGTCTCTCCTCCTTTCTCCCTTCTTCTACCCTTTCCTCTCCTGCAACTCTCTCATCCTACCAGTTTCATCCTGTGATCAGACATACTCCCAGGCTCTCCCACTCACAGATACTATATCAGTGGGTGAGCCAGTGGTGGGTGGGTAGAGATATGGGTAGGTGGGTGGGACCCACCTGCATCTGTTGACTGGAGCAAAAAACAATCAAACACCCCAACAGATGTGTGTGTCTATCAGCGTTCCTTAAGTAAGCCTGCAATAAACCCTTGGTAGTTTCGCAGCATCACAGTGCCTGCAACAAAAAGCAAACACTTGGCTGCTGTATTCAATCCTTCCCCTGTGTTTCCTGTGCTACAAAAAAGAAAAAGGGAGACAACTACTGTTAGTTCATTCCCCTGCTTGTCCACTAAGGCAGCTTTGTGGCTGTGACTCTTCTCCATTGCTGCAACTCCCTGCTCCCTGCAAGACACAAAAAGAGAGACAAATGGAAGAAAATCAGTCTGCACTCAATCGGAAATCCTCAAAGCCTCCCTAGTTACAGTACCTCCTGACCCTCCTACAATAGAGAGCATGCCCCTTTTGTTCTTACAATGAGGGCCTCCTGATAATCCCCAAAACTCGGTTAAAATCATGTGAGGACAGAGCCTTTGGGGTATCAGGCGCAACACTCTTGATCTCATTACCAAGAGCTCTGAGAGAGGCTTCATCGGTTGAAATATTTATAAAGAACCTTAAAACCCACCTCTTTGCCCAGGCTTTCAGCTCTACTACAGACTCTTGATTTCAGTTAATTATTATTAACCTACAAATATCTGTGAATTTTACATTTGATGTCCATATCTAGTTTTATTGTTTATTTTAACTGATGTTAGTTAGCTGACTGTTTGTGGTGTGAATTTTATTTTACTTATGTAGTAGATGAGTGTGCATGCATTTTATATTTGTAATGGCACCCTGGGCCTCCGGGGAAGGGTGACAGAAATAAACAAAGCCACTACTACTACTACTGCCTTACAATAAAACCAAATAAAAAAATAATTCAATAAAAACTACAACAAATAGTCAAAGAACAAGGCCATAACATAGATTAAAGAAATAAGTTTTCAGAGATGTTTTAAAAGTGGCCAGTGAAGGAGCACCTCTCACATCTCAGGGAAGGGTGTTCCAAAGAATCAAGGCCACCACACTGAACGCCCTGTCACCCAGAGATTTTAAACAGGATCAGGGATTTATCAAAACAAACAGAAAATAAATGATTATAAACAAAACAAAGTTCACAGCAACTTAGTGTACTTTAGCATAGCAGAAAAGCAATTCCGTGGACTATCTCACATGGTTTCAAGTGGGATTTCTAGTTCCATCCCTCTTACGGTGGAATCCTCATTCAGGTTACACCTAGATCTCTTTTATTCCACCTCTCCTTAAATCATGAGCAGGCTGACATCCTACCTCTGTCAGCACCAACAGCAGCTGTTTGGATCTGAGTTCCCTTTGTTCTCTTTGGGCTTTTTATACCCTCCCTAATGGTCCATGGATTCGCCCCAAAACTAATTAGCATTCCTAGCCAGTCAACAGAAAGGAAACTCTAAGATTAGTCAGAGTAGTATCCACAAATAACATACTAAGCAGTAGGCATAGGCAAAACCCACAGTTAAAAGGTGAGTAAAATAAAGAACTAACACGCAATTATGTAAATTAACAGTGGCCCCTCGTCTAAGATCACCCCTGCTCCTAAGAACATTCCTCCTGTTATTCATATAAAATGGCCCGACTGAGGCTGGCCACTCTATACTGCAATTATGGGTACAGAGGGCTGCAACTGCTCTTAGGCCGGGTAAGTGAGGTCTTCCCTATTTTATGTAGTAAGAGCCACATAATGTCTCATAAAATTCCCAATATTTCAGGCACTGGAGGGGTAGTTTTTTTTTTATAAGGGGTTTTATGTAGTAGACTGTGAGCCACCTTTTTATACATATATATGAGATTCATACTATAACACTGCATGATAAAACTGGCTCTCTGGAAAGGCTCCTTTATTTGTATTAGACACTTGCAAGGTGTCTGTTCTAACTAGGTCACCCTACCTCCCTTGTCTGTTCTGCTTTCTATCAGGCCACCCTCGCTCCATGCATCTACATCTGCTGTGCATGCCTATGTTGTGCATGCCTTACAATATTCAGCTTTACATAACCACAGTTAATACTGCTACATGGCAAACAAAATGAATTTTGTGCTCTGCCTGTAAAGTAATCATTACTGCACTGCATGTATCTGACACATCTGCACATTTGCAGCAGTAAGAGCAGTGGCAGAATTTATTTATTTAGTTTTTGTTGACCGGGTAAGTGCACTAGACAAATCCTGCCTATTTTCAGGCACGACCTGGGGGGGGGGATTCAGATGAATGCCAACTGACCTTGAACCAGATTAAGTTTGTTGGTGGTATTTTTAGTGAATGGGGGGAAATTTGGCCAGGGCACCGGAGAAATTCCCCTACTCTTTTCGAGAAGTGCCATGGGATCTTTGACATCCACCTGAATTACCACCAGAACAGGCAGATGGGAACTTGGTTTAACCTCTCATCCGAAAGATGGCACCTCAGGAGTGTAGCACCCCCCTCATGCTCATGCTGCACTACAGTGTCATTACCGGGACATTAACCCAAGTGCCTGGTGTGGGGATTAATCACTATGTAGCAGCAATTCTCAAAACCAAGCACACATTTCATACAAAGGGCTAAATATATTCTGCCTTAACAACTGTAGGCTGCATATAATTTTACCCTCATGTACAGTGTATACCTTTTTACAATTCAGGCATCATTTATGTTTAGCCTGGTTTCAGTGGGTCCCGGAAAACCTACGAACACCAGAAAAGAAAAGAAAGGAGGACAAACACAGATTTAGAGAGGGTTTGGTGACTGCAGTGACCACAGTGGTGAACTGAAAAGTCCAGGATACACATGGAGAGCTTCTGACCAAGTTCACAGAATGCAGTTGTTACACAGGGAGGAAAAGTAGAGAGTCAAAGAGAAGCAGACTTCATTTGACTCTGCTTGCTGTACTCCTTCTTGCAGTCAGCCAACCACATGGTTATTATTATGCTACTACCAGGCATTGGGGAGTGGGCTACCAATGGTCGGGGGGGGCTGGAAGATGAGAGACACACACAGCTGTGCCCACTGAAAATCAGCTATACATTTTTGTTGGCTCTACCATGCTGGTTCAACATCCTTTATGTTGACCGGCATCTCATCGACAGGAATCATGTCGACCAGAAATTGTGATCTTCATGATTCCTGTGTGTCTCCTGATCCTGTTTTTTCCTCCCCCCTTCCCCATCTTTAGGATTCTCAACTTCAGTCAGAGTTGATTCAAGGCAGGGGTGCAAGACTGGGAGACTGCATGCCCCTGTCTTGGGCATGTAAGGGACGGGATAAAAGCAACTGAAGAAAAGAGTAAACAGGGAGGAGAGGAGGCACTGTGGGTCACTTCAGAGACTGGAAATGGCACCACAATCCGCACAGGGGTTGTATACAGACCCCCATGTCAGGGGGAAGGTAAGGACAAGGATATGATAGAAAGCATTCTTAGGATGGCAGAGAAAGGGGAGGTACTGTTGATGGGAGACCTGAATATGCCAGTTGTTAACTGGAGTACATTTGCTGCAGCCACATCAAAGAGCAGGGCCATTCTTGATGCCCTACAGGTGGCATACCTCAGACAGCTAGTTTTGGAACCCACTCATGAGGGAGTAATCTTAGACCTCGTACTCTCAAATGGGGACAGTGAGAGGATCTCAGATCTAGAAGTGGTTAGCCATCTGGGAACAAGTGACCACCAAACAGTGTGGTTCACGATAAACTCAGCTACAGAGTCAAGCCATACAAAAGTGAGGGTACTGGACTTCAGGTGAGCTGACTTTGGCAAGATGGGAGAGTGCCTTATAAAAGCACTAGCAAACAGGCTAGAAGGAGGGGTGGAGCAACAAGGGGGAAACATCAAAACTTCCATCACAGAGGCAACAAGCCTTTGTGTGAAGCAAATAAACAAATCAAAATGAAAGAAAACACCACTATGGTTCTCAAAAGAGGTGGCAGGGAAGGTCAGGGAGAAAAAGATAGCATTCAGGAAGTATAAGGAAACAGAAGAAGCAGGACAGAGACCTGTACCAGTTAAGACAGGTGGAAGCATGAATGGAAGTCAGAATAGCAAAGGCCCAAACTGAGGAAAAAATACCCAACATGTTTAAGAAGGGGGATAAAACCTTTTATAGGTACATCAGGGAGCGTAGAAATACAAAGGGAGGGATAGTGAGGCTGAATAGAATGGTCGGTGGGTGGGCAGAGAGGGACAGTGAAAAAGCAGGCATACTGAATGAATACTTCTGCTCAGAATTCACAAAAGAGGAGGAGGGGTAGGTGCCTAATCCATTTAACAGAAGCACTATGTACAGTGGGGTTGATCCCAGTCCTTTCACAGAAGAAAGGGTTCTGAAAGAACTCCTAAAACTGAAGGTAGACAAAGTAATGGGACCTGATGGAATTCACTCCAGAACTGTAAAAGAATTAAGGGGAGAACTAGTGAAACCACTGACTACCCTTTTTAACAAATCATAGGAGGATGGTGTGGTACCCAAGGACTGGAGGAAGGTGGATGTGATTCCCCTTCACAAAAGTGGGACCAAGACAGAGGTAGGAAACTACAGGCCTGTCAGTTTGACCTCTGTGGTAGGGAAAATGATGGAATCACTTCTGAAGGAAAGAACTGTAGAGTACCTAGAGGCCAGTGGGGCACAGGACCCAAGGCAGCATGGGTTCACAGTGGCAAGGTCATGTCAGATGAATCTAATTGATTTCTTTGACTGGGTGACCAAAGTAGTAGATCAGGGAGGGGCTGTGGACATGGCCTACCTAGACTTTAGCAAGGCATTTGACACAGTCCCACACAAAAGATTAACAGTCAAATTAACCAGCCTGGGAGTGGGTTCCAGGGTGGTAGCCTGGGTAAAACACTGGCTGGACAACAGGACACAGAAGGTAATTGTAAATGGAGTCCACTCCGAAGAAAGAGGGGTTAGTAGAGGGGTACTGCAGTGTTCAGTACTGGGTCCAGTCCTTTTTAATGTCTTTATAAGTGACATTGCAGAGGGACTGGAAGGAAAAGTATGCCTCTTTGCAGATGACACAAAGATTTGCAACAGGGTTGATACACAAGGATGCATGGAAAGGATGAGAAGGGACTTGGCAAGGCTGGAGGAATGGTCAGAAGTATGGCATCTTGGATTCAATGCAAAGAAGTGCAAAATAATGCACCTGAGAAAGAAAAACCCAGGGGAAGATTACACAAATGGGGGGGGGCTAGTAACAACTACAAAAATGGAAAGGGAACTGGGGGTAATCATATCAGATTGCCTTAAGGTTAGCAAACAATGTGAGAAGGAAGTAGGGAGGGCTGGGGGGATACTGGGATGTATAGGGAGAGGCATCACCGGCAGAAAACAGGAAGTTGTCATCCCTCGGTACAGACAGTTGGTGAGACCCCATCTGGAGTACTGCGTCCAGTTCTGGAGACCCTATCTCCACAAGGACATAGACAGGATAGAGGCAGTCCAGAGGAGGGCAACTTAAATGGTGCCGGGTCTGCAAGAGAAGCCATACAAGGAGAGACTAAAGGATCTTAATATGTATACCCTTGAGGAAAGGAGGGAGAGGGGGGACATGATAGAGATTTTAAGTACCTCAGTGGAATCAACAAAGTCCAAGAGGGTGGCATCTTTAAGAAAAAGAGATGTGCAAGAACAAGGGGACACAATTTGAAGATGGGGGGCAGTTCAGGGGCAATGTGAGGAAGTATTTTTTCACACAGAGGGTGGTGGACACATGGAACAGCCTTCCTGAGGAGGTTGTGGGGTCTAAAACTGTGGGAGAATTCAAAAATGCATGGGACAGACATATGGCAATTTTTGTGGTGGTAGGAAGAAATAGGCTGTTGGTTAACTAGGATCTGCAGCTTATCCTGTAGGTAGGGAAATGGGCAGACTAGGTGGGCCAAGCGGTCCTTATCTGCTGTCAAAATCTGTGTTTCTATGTTTCTATGGGAACACCAACACGGCGACCTGTTGGCAAAGTGTCGATTTTGCTGACAGGTATGTATTTCGCTATGTTGGTATTGCCATAAGGGTGGCATACCATTTTTGTTGGTGGGGAGATGGAGTGGGTTAAAAAAGCTTATTAATAAAAAAAACAGAAAGAGAAAACAAAATCAGGAACAAACTGGCTCAGTCCAGCTCCAACATTATTCTTGCTTATAAAGTCAGCCAAGCCAGTACCTTGCCTGCTCATATCTGTGACCTGACCCACTGCACACCCCTGCAAGGGAGTAAAGCTTCTGATGCAGACCCTCATTTGACAGGCTTTCTTTTGTTAGCAAGAAAGAGAAGAACCATGGT
Organism: Neoceratodus forsteri; assembly: GCA_016271365.2. Lineage (NCBI taxonomy): Eukaryota > Metazoa > Chordata > Ceratodontiformes > Ceratodontidae > Neoceratodus > Neoceratodus forsteri. Next base: position 522,224,053 of record CM028137.1, read on the forward strand.
ACTCCACAGGCCTTTTTAATTGGTAAGAAATATAAAGCACGTCATTAGACCTTGAGACAGTTTTACTGGAAATCAGATAGGTATTAGAGGTATAGTGCATGTATTTGGTATGTTCTGTCCTCAGACTGGTGGTAGCCTAAACATTGTAATATTTGTATTTGTATTTGTAAAAAGTGCAGTGTTTGTGTGTATTTGTAACAGATAGCATTTGTATTGCACAGCCTTACTCTAATAGCTCTGTGCCACCTTAAGGGGTCTCTCTGAAGGCGAAATGTAAGGAATCAGAGTGTCTGGTTCCTGGCAGCACGGACAACAGCCACCGAATGGAGGAGTCAGTGCTTGGGGATGACTGCTCCATCAGATACAGATGCCGCTGCAGAAAAAGTGAGATGAACATGAGGGGCAGGTAGAGTGGAGGACAGTCCACACAAGTGTAAGCATCCTGGAGGACCACCAGCAGAGCATGATCTGGCAGCACACAGGAATGAAGAGCAATGGTGGGAGTGCACAAAAAAGGTACTAAAATAAATATAATGAAGTGAACAAGTATCGGATGAAAGAAGAGACATTCCCCCAAAGCTAATGTGAGCGGCTGGCCAGGCATGCAAAGATGACTTGATCAGTCTGGAGAAATGGACTTGAATATTTATGTAGTGGTCTCAGATGTAGGAGCTTTTTATGAGTTGCCCCACTGAATCACAGACCATCTGCCTTATCATTCTGACAACTGTACCACTATACTGCAGCAGCTGCAATCAGAGTCCATCCACAGAGATAAGATGTTGGAGGCATGCATTATGCAATCTTGCCATTTGCAGATGATATATTTCTGTATTCACTCATCCAGTGCCAACAGGTTAAGTGTTTGGTCTGCTTTCAGGACATTAGATAAATTGTCAGAAAAAATGAGCTATTTATTTAGCATTTGTTTTTGTTTATCATGACCAGGAAAGGAGGACTAAACATTTTTGTTTTCAGTGCTGTCCCATGGGAAGGAGGTTCAGAAAGTGCTGGTTAATATTTAAGAGTGTTAAGTCATAGGTGTTACTGTTAGTTAATGAGGAAATGTGGCCTAGATACTGAGGTAATTCACCCATTTTTTTAAATGTGCCATTGGATCTTTAACATCCACCTGGACTTTCATCAGAACAGATAGATGGAACCTAATATAACATCTCATTGGAAAGATGGCACCTCACAACAGCACAGAACATTGTTCCCCTAACACCATACCAGGCCAGCAATATGGTTACTTACACCAAAGGGGAGTGTGCCCCCTGCATAAATACCAGCACCACTTCCTGCAGCACCTGGTGTTCCTTGAAGGTCTCCATCAGACTTAAGATAAGTCTCAACCATGCTTAGCTTCTGAGATCTGTTGGAATAAGGCTCCACGGTGTTAAGGCTACAAACTACAGTATTAGACTGAGAGGCATCCCAGCAAATAAATCTATTCTCTTATGCCCTGAGAAATGAAATGCTGGGAAATCTCTATCCCTAACCTAATCAAGAAATGATTTCTTGCTAATTTTTACACCCCTTCTCGGCTGTGTTGCAGAAACTGCAAAATATGGAGAGTCCTGCCTCTCACTCTTATTGGCAGAATCAATACTACTGAAAGGAAGCTACTCCCATGGGTATTAGACCTGATACAAACACTTCCAATATGAATTCCTAACATGTTCTTCAAAAGCCTTAATGGATATATAAATGACTTCTTATGGCATGATTAAGAAACAAAAAAAAAAAACACCACTATGCAGAATGTTTGTAGATGACAGACTTTTTTTCTCATAGAATTTAAAATAAGCTATTTTATGGCTTAACTGGTGTATTTATCAGAGACTTAACAACCACTACAGCCCTGCCTAGCAACTAATAGAAAAGGCTATGCTAGTCAGAGACCTACTGAATTCTCACTTATCTAGGAACGTAGAAAATATTAGATAATGTAAGACCAAAGATCCATCGTGTTCCTCACCTTTCATCCAGGCAGCTGCTGCATCCAACATTAGGTAAACAAACTGTGGCCAGAGCTGATAGGGCTGTGAAGCACTATTGAGTGACGAAAGTTACACCTGTGCGTAGAAATTATTCAATGCCCAGGTGTAACTTGGCCATATGTTGGACGTGTTGTACCAGATTTTCAACATGGCCTTTTTTGGACCCCTCCTCATGAACAGTGCCAGTGTAATTTTGTTCAATTGTCCCGGAAGGTGATTGTGCAGACCAAATGCACTAATCTGCACCACAGGTGCAACAACACAGTTTGGGCAAGCTATGGAAAATGACAGCTGTACAGTTGTGAAGAAGGTGTACAATAAGCATTTGTCAATGCCGAATGTTGCTTGCTTGTATGTGTTGTTCAGGTATTTGGAAGTGATAGTTCCATGCCTTCCTCCCAAGACATGCACTGTGTCTTTCCGTTCAGTATTCACAGAAGAGTGGGAGGGGCATGGGTCACAGCATTACAGCAGTTGCCAAGGGGGTGAAGAGGTGGACAATAGACCATTCATAGGCAAAAGAGTCCTGCAGGAGCTCACTAAATTGAAGGTGGACAAAGTGATGGAACCAGATGGCATACGCCCAAGGATATTAAGTGAACTGCGAAGGGAGATAGCAGTACCTCTGGCAGCCATGTTTACTGAGTCATTCAACATGAGTGAATTGGAGGAGGGCACATGTGGTCCCTCTACAGAAGTCCTGCAGCAGGGAGGAGGCGGGGAACAATAGGTCGTTCAGCCTCACCTCAGTAGTGGGGAAGATCATGGAGACATTGCTTAAAGAAAGGATAGTGGGGCATCTAGAAGCCATCGGAGCCCAGGACCATAGACAACATGGATTCACAGTGGGGACATCATGTCAGACATATCTAGTTAATTTGTTTGACTGGGTGACAAAGGAAGTGAATCAGGGTGGGGCAGTGGACAACGCTTACCTTGATTTCAGCAAAGCCTTTGACACCATCCCACATAGGAGGCTGATAAACTGGATGGGTAGGCTAGGCTGGGGGGAAAGGGTAGTAAACTGGGTTAGAAACTGGCTAACAGACAGGAGGCAGAGAGTGGTGGAAAATGTGGTGCAGTCTAGGGAGAGGGGTTGTCCAGTGGGGTGCTGTAGGGATCGGTCATGGGGCCAGTCCTGTTCAATGTCTTCATTAGTAACATTGCAGAACGTCTGAAGGGAATTTTTCCACCAAATTTTCAACATAGCCATTTTAAGACCTCTGCTCATGAACAGTGTCACTGTGATTTTCTTAATCTGTCCCAAACATTGATTGTGCACACCGAATGCGCCATTGTGCGCTACATGCACAGAAACACATTTTGGGTGACATGTGAAAAATGGCAGCTGTCCTGCTCACAAGGCGGTGTGGTAAAATGGCAATGTTGAAAATCTGGAGTGCAAATATTAAAAATTTGCTAACTTACAAGCATGCGTAGGAACTGCACAATGCATGCTTGTAAAACAGTCATTTTTAAGAATTTTTTCACCAAATTTTCAAAATAGCCATTTTAAGACCTCTGCTCGTGAACAGAGTCACTGTGATTTTCTTAATGTGTCCCATACATTGATTTCGCACACTGACTGCACCATTGTGTGCTACATGGGTGGAAACATGTTTTGGGCTAGATGTGAAACATGACAGCTGTACTGCTCATAAGGAGATGTGATAAAATGGCAATGTTGAAAATCTGGAGTGAAAATATTGAAAATTCATGAACTTACGAACGTGTGTAGGATCAGCGCAACAAATGCTCCTAAAACAGTCATTTTTAGGAATGTTTTCACCAAATTTTCAACATAGCCATTTTAAGACCTCTGCTCATAAACAGTGTCACTGTGATTTTCTTAATCTGTCCCAAACATTGATTGCGTACACCGACTGTGCCATTATGCGCTACATGCATGGAAACACATTTTGGGTGACGTGAAAAATGACAGCTATACTGCTCATAAGGAGGTGAGGTAAAATGGCAATGTTGAAAATCTGGAGTGATAATATTAAAAATTCGCGAACTTACGAGTGTGCGTAGGAACTGCGCAATGCACACTCGTTAAATAGTCATTTTTAGGAATTTTTTCACCAAATTTGCAACATAGGCTTTTGGAGAGCCCACCTTATGAACACTGGCACTGTTGTTTTGTTAATTGGTCCCAAAAGGTGATTTTGTGCAGTGACTGTGAAATCACCCTTCGGGCCTGATTAACGCCATAACAGTGACAGAATTCATGAGGTGGGGTCCCAAAAACCCTATGTTGAAAATTTGGTGTCAAAATTCCAAAAAATGCCTGAGATATGCAGCAAAATTGAAAAAATCCTGTCTATCCCATTGTACAGCTTAGCGTCATTTCCTCAGTTCGCGGTCGGTTTTGAAGAGTGCAGACGAGATCCCAGTCCACCGAAGATCATTGCACCGAGGTCCGGAGGTAAGTATGGGGTGGGGTGTGGGAGGCAGGGTGTGCAGTGGGTGGATGCACATTGTGGGAGGGGGCCAGGGAGAAGCGCGAGGGAGAGTTTTTGTTATTTAAAGGTTTTTTAGGTTGCTTTAAGACTACGAGGGACGTTTTCCATGCTGGGGTGGGCTCTCAGCGTGGCAGCTGGAAGGCTGTTGGGGGGGCTGGAGCTGATGGGGGATTGGGCACCCCCATCTGTCATAACATCATTTTGCCATGCTGGGTGAGCTCCCAGCGTGGCACCCTGGACTCTTTGGGGGGCATGCAGCCCGATGGGATTGGGCACCCCCATCGGCTGTAAAGCTTGCCACGCTGGGGTGGGCACCCAGCGTGGCATCTGTCTTTGTGGGGCATGTAGCCAATGGGGGATTGGGCACCCCTGTCGGCCTTACAGTGTGGGGGGGGGAAGTTGCATGAGCATGCAGTGTGCGTGCATATGTGTGTGTGTGTGTGTGGAGGGGGGATCTCTGCTCACTGAAGCGGAGCTCTCCCTTTCAACTGTACAACCACTGCATTTTCAACTGCTGTCATAGACAGCTGCAGCAGTGATTGGGGAACTGGGGCCACGCCTGCAAACACACTGACTGCATTGGAAGACGGGTGCCACACCTCCAAAAACTTGGATGATGGCACCATGTTTCTTGCACATGCGTGCAAGCAACATAAAAATGGCTATGATAAAAATATGAAGTGAAAATATAAAAAATTAGTGAAGTTAGGAGCGTACGTAGAAACTGCACAGTGCACACTCGTAAAGCAGTCATTTATTTTTTTTTTTTTCACCACATTTTCAGCATGGCCTTTTCTGGACCCCTCCTCATGAACAGTGCCAGTGTCATTTTGTTCAATTGTCCTGAAAGGTGATTGTACAGAGCAAATGCGCTATTCTGTGCCACAGGTGTGAAAACACATTTTGGGTAGGCTGTGGAAAATGACAGCTGTACTGTTTTGAAAGAGGCGTGCAAAAATAGCTATGTTAAAAATGTGGAGTAACAATATGAAAAATTGGCAACATTAGGAGCGTGAGTAGAAACTGTGCAACACATGCTCATAACACAGTCATTTTTTGGAATTTTTCACCAAATTTGTAACATGGGCTTTTTTGGGACATCACCTCATAAACAGTGGCACTGTTGTTTTGTGACTCGGTCCTGAAAGGTGATTCTGTGTAGTGACCGTGAAATCACCTTTCAGGACAGAGTAATAAAATGACAATGAAAGCTTTCACGAAGTGGAGTCCCAGAGACCCCATGTCGAAAATTTGGGGCACAAATTCCCAAAAGTGGCTGAGATAACAGCATAAGTTGAAAACCCCATTAAATGGCCCTGTAGCATGCTTACCTTTAATTCTTCAGTTTGCAATTGGGCTTTGAAGAGTGCAGACGTGTCCTGGTCCAGAGAATATGACAGTGCCAACCTCAGAAAGTAAGTATGGGCTAAGGGGGGGGGGATGGCTGTGCAGTGGGAGGGTGGAGAGGAGGGATGGGGACAACAGCAATGATGAGGGACCGTTTTTAGTTTCACAGGGAAAACACGACAGCGAGAGACCGTTTTCTAATTTTCAGCATACAAACAAAACAGTTCGGTACACTGGGGTGGGCTCCCAGTGTGCCCCCTGGAATGCCGACATGGGGATTGGGCATGCCATGTTGGGCATGAGTTGGGTAGGGGGGCACCAGGGGAAAAAAACGTGACGAGGGACCGTTTTCTAATTTACAGAAAAAAAATATATATGTACACTGGGGTGGGCTCCCAATGTGCCACAAGATGTCGGGAATGGCTCGGGGAGAGGGGCACAGACATTACTAAATGGCATTTTACCATTTGGAGCATGGCGGCACCCACAGAACTGCACAAGCGCATGACTCCTTGCATGTGCGTGACTCATGCGCATGTGCGGTGCACGCATCGGAATGCGGAAGTAACAGCCAAAATAGTGTGGCTGTTATTCCGTATACCGATCATGGCAGAGGGCTTTCAGCTCTGTTGGACTTTCGGAAGGATACTTCCAAAAGTCCAGCGGAAGAGTTTGTGAGATCAGACATTTTCAGAGCTACAAAGCTCTCATAAAACGGCTATAGGCTCCACCCACAGCCTAAAAATTAAACACCATAGGGAAACTTTCACAGAGTGATCTAAATAAATACTGTACCCATTAGAGTTTTTCTGCATGTGTAACAAATCAAACCTGAGTTTGAAAGATTCAGCACTTCCCACTTGTACTGTTTCCTGCTGGAGCTTGTTCCATGGGCCTACTCCTCTCTTGGTGAAACAATGCATCTGCACACTACTTCATACACTACCACTCTCAAGCTTACAGTATGCCCTTTAGTTTTACTGCCTTGAACAAGCTGAAAATGTTGTCCGTGCTTCACTTTATCCAACCGTTTTAAAATGTTAAAAACTCAAATCACATTACCTCTTAGCCTTTTGTTCAGGTGAACATATGCCTAGACTGTTTATATCTTTCCCTAAAGCTTAACATTTTCATTCTCTTTATCATTCTATCTGCTCTGTGCTACATCCTTTACATTGCTGCAATATGCTTTTTAGGTTTGCTTGCACGCATGTGCAAGAAACATAGTGCCATCATCCGAGTTTTCGGAGGTGTGTCACCCCCTCTTCCAATTCAGTCAGTGTGTTGGCAGGCACGGCCCCAGTCCACCAATGCATGCTGGAGCTGTCTATGACAGCTCCAAAATGCAGTGGCGTACTGTTGAAAGGGGGAGCTACGCTTCAGTGAGCAGCGATCAGATATCATCTGCTCATGCGCAGCTCTCCTTATACATACACACACAAACACACACATGCATGCATACTGCGTGCTGCCCTCCCCGAGCACACACTGTATAGCCAATGGGGGTGCCCAATCCCACATCGGCTGTGCTCCGCTCCCCCCCAAAGCCTTCCACATGCCACGCTGGGTGCCCACCCCAGCATGGCAGTATTGTAGCTGATGGGGTACCCAATCCCCATCGGCTCCACTGTCCTCCCCACCCCGAGGTACTGGGTGCCATGGTGGGAGCCCACCCCAGCATGGCAAAAGTTGTTATGTGCCGGCGGGTTGCCCAATCCCCTGTCGGCTCCATGCCCCCCACCAGCCATCCTTGACATGCTGGGAGCCCACCCCAGCGTGGCAAATGTCCCGCGTTGTCATTTAAAAAAACCTGAAAGCAAAAACGGTCCCACGCAGTCTCCCTGCCCCCACACAACCCGCACCCACCCACTGCGCACCATGCCTCCCCACACCCCCCTCACCCCATACTTACCTCCGGAGTCCGGCGCGACGATCTTCGGTAGACCAGGAACACGTCTGCACTCTTCAAAGCCGACTGCTAAATGAGGAAATGCCGGTAAGCTGTATAATGGGATAGATACATTTTTTTTCAACTTTATTGCATATCTCAGGCATTTTTGAATTTTTGCACCAAATTTTCAACATGGGGTTTTGGGATCCCTTCACATGAATGCTGTCACTGTCATGGCGTTACTCGGGCCCGAAGGGTGATTTCGCAGCCACTGCACAAAATCACCTTTCTGGAATGATTAACGAAATGACACTACCAGTGTTCATAAGGTGGCTCTCAAGAAGCCTATATTTTGAAAATTCCAGAAAATTCCAAAATGACTGTTTTAATGAAAGCTATGCTGTGCAGTTCCTATGCATGCCTCGTAAGTTTGCTAATTTAATATTTTCACTCCAGATTTTCAACATTGCCATTTTATTACACTTCCTTATGAACAGTACAGCTGCCATTTTTCAACATGGCCAAGTGTGTTTTCACACTTTCATGCAGAGATGGTCGCTGTGGGAAATCATTGTTCGGGACAGATAAAGAAAATCACAATGACACTGTTCATGATCAGAGGCACCAAAATGCCTGAGTTGACAATCTGCTATAAAAAATCCCCAACCTAATTATATTACGGGTGTGCGTTGCACAGTTTCTATGCACGCTCGTGACTTCACCAGTTTTTAAATATTTTTACTGCAGATTTGCAACATTGCCATTTTTTACACCTCCCCATGAACAGTACAGCTGTCATTTTTTACATCCTGTTCTGAATGTTTTTGCACCTGTGGTGCTAAATGCCGTAGTCACTGTGCATAAGAAGCTTTCGGCTACCAAACTGATATTCCCCCTGTTCATGAGGTGGGGTCACAAAAAAACCATGTTGAAAATTTGGAGTGAAAATACCAACGAATGCCTGAGGTATTAGGGTTTCCAACCATAACACCCAACCCTGTAGAGAATGACAGGCATCAGGGGTGTGACTTGGGATTCTTGCCTGTAATGCTCATACCATTCCACACCCTCTAGCCAGTGAGAGGCATCGCGGTATGCCTTGGACTCTTTGGCCCCAAAGTTCACCCCATTCTCCTATATCGCACCCATCTCACCGTATTTCCTAATGGAATGGGGTGCGCATAAGGGCCAAAGACCCCAAGGAACACCATGACACTTGTCAGTGTCTGAAGGGTGGGGTGTGGTGAAATGGCATGGCCGTTATGCCTGACGAACCAAAGGCACACCCCAATGCCTGTCACTCTCTGCAGGGTGGTGGTGGGGTTGGCTTCAGTTCAATACTTCACTGCCATTCCTATTACACAGCTCTGTAACTTCTACACTACCTCTGCCAATGCCAGCAAGCAAACAATTAGGATTGACAAATGCTTGTTATACTCGAGACTAGAATTGCACACAGTACTCCAATTGCAGCCTTACCAGTGTCCCAAAATAGGGTAGGATCACTTCCCTTTCATTTCATGTTATCCCCTATATAATTCCTGGTTACTATCCAGTATTTAATACCCTGATTTTGAGCAATTTCAAATTCTATAATACATGTGTCATAATATATATATGGGTATTATCACATCTGCATTACGACATGTTGGCACTTAAACATATGTTTTGAAGATTAAAGCTAACCAAACAACATGATATAGCCTAGAGGTTGGAGTTATGGCTGTTAATGAGCTTGGTGCATTCAGCAGACCTCAGTTTGATTTTATCAACCTCCACTTGCATACTGTGTGACCCTGAGTAAGACGCTTAACTGCCCTGTGCTTCTGGAATACACATCAGAATGATCCATTGAAAACTACAATAATTAATGGTGACCCTATATATCAACTTGATTACTGTCACTATCAAACGCCATAATAATCAGATTTCAGTTATTATGCATCCAAAATCTGGTTATTACGGCATTTCCCAAACTGGCACTCCAGCCTAGGGTGGTTGCCTGGCACTGCCAGCATGAAACACTTAAAGAGGGTACTCATAGTTGTCTCTTCAGACAGCTGAGATATTTGCACCCCGTTTCTCTCTGTGAAGTGTCCTCCATGGTGACCAGAGACAGCTTCTTCTCTCTGTAAAAAAAAAAAGACATCAGAATGGAGAACCGTTTCACACCAGCAAAAGAAAATGAGCACGAGGCATTTATTCAGCAGCAACACAACCAAAATACTGCCAGGAAAATGGCCAGTGAGCTAAAGCTCATTCAGTAATTTCTTGCTGTGCAAAACGAGTCATGCTGCCGGACAGAAATACCTCCCGAAGAGCTTGATTTACTACAAGCCGAATTTACATATTGTGTCAAAAAAAACTGATGGAAGTGAGTATGAGCCTGCCACTCTATGAGGCATACTGGCCAGTACTGACAGGTACTTAAGAACAGAGAAATACCCAGTATCAGTCTTTCAAGGAGCAAAACATGAATTTCTGTAGACTAAAGAAATATTACAAGCTAAACAAAAATATTTGAAAAAATTAGGAGAAAGGCAGTAGCCCATAAGGCTCAGCCACTACCCGAAGAGGACAGTAATGTACTATATACCTCAGGGAGAATTTCCATGAGAAATCTAACAGCTTTATTGAACTTCATTTTCTTCCACATTGGGCTGCATTTCGCCTCAAGAACCAAGAAGCAATATGATTTAAGGTGGGATGACATACAATAAGGCACAGACAGCGAGGGCCACCGTTACCTGCAATATTGTGAAAGGCAAATGAAAAACAGAACTGGGGAAAACCCTAGAGATGACCGTCCTGTAGCTCCCCAATTGCACAAAAATACTACAGATACTGACAGAGACCCCCTCACATCATATGACATATACAAGAAAAAACGTCCTCAGACAACACTAAACCCAGATTCTCCATTCTATCTCACCCCTAACATTAATTACATTCCTGGAAAATCACTGTGGTTCAGAGCTATTAATATTGGCATGAACAAGCTGAGAAGAATGATACATAACATGAAATTAAATGCTGGCATCCCTGAAGAGAAATGGATAACTAATAGCACATGAAAAACATCCATACAGCACCTTACGGATGCCAGTGTTGCTCCGACTGACGTGCAGCAGGTATCAGGCCACAAAAGCCTGCAGAATATAAACAACTATCCTCAGTGAAAGAAAGCAGAGACAGATTTCAAACACCCTCAACAAGGTGCCAAGCACTGATTGTGCCCCAAGTACCTCAAGAGACTTCACAACACCTAATCCCTCCATCAGACAATCTCCATTTGCCATACCAGTGGCATCTTTTTCCCTCTCGAAGGATGCAAACACCAAGAGTCTCCAAGCAATCTTCAGCCCATGATGTGTTTTCAACAAGGGAATGTTAATAAATATCATGCACTACGCCGAAGAGACCCAGACCATGGGTGATGGAGAACTCAGACTCGTACTAACCCTAACAGCCAGGTAAGTACACTGCCAAATGAAAAATTCATATCCCACTTTCGCTATCTCACCTTAAAAACTCAGCAAAATCCAACACTGCAATTTCCAATTCATACACAGAAACCATGACTTTTCAGACACTCCCTTACCTTTCTTTCACTCCCCACAGATCTTCATGGCAACAGAAAGCTCCTGTTTAAATGTAACCACTTCTGAACCTTCATTCCCAATATACACAGCAAGAAATCAACTATTAATTCTTAAAAAGTTTACAGTTGGACTATTAAACCAGTTCCTATCCATTTACTGTTACTTTTAAATGTTTAAAACCACGATGCAGAGAAACCCACACCGGCTGGACTACCACAAACAAATCCTGTATGTATGCTTCAAAGTTCATAGTTCAAACTGTTGCATTGTAATGAATTATAAACCTGTTTCCACTGCATTGTTGTCTTGTATTCAGTGATACTACATAGTTCTTCTACACAGAATAAAACTGCATTTGGCAAAAAAAAAAGCGTTTTTCTTCCATGCTGACTGAAAACATACTGTGACTCCATGCACCAGCAATTATAAAAAATAAAGAATAGGCAAGTGTGTCTTTATGGAGTTTTTTCACACACCCTCGGTGTGTGATGACCTCATAAACCTCTCGAGCTTCACTCTTGAAGTTTATGGATCATCACACACCTTGGGTGTGTGAGAAAAATTCATAACACACACTTGCCTATCCAATATTCTCTATGTAAATAATTCTCTGACTCAATGGTGTATCTGTTTCTCATGTATAAAAAGAAATTATTGTTATAATTCTAATTCTTGAACCACTAAGTGTTTGGGAACGTAAACTATTTACTTTAATAGCTTTAATTTCCCATGTCCCCTACTATTGCCCACCTCAATCTACTCTGAACAATACAAGTAAATTAATTAAGTGAAAGTGAAAATGTTAGGCATTTTTTACTTGTGTTGTCCCAGACCAGGGATTATAAAAACATAAAAACGTAACAGGTCATGTGAAGCCCTTGATGGAGTTGGCAGCACTTAGGTGCAGCTTCGCTATTGTTTCTGATAATTGTGATATTCTCTACCCATAAAATCTTACTAAATGGATTCCTACCTGAATAACAGAGTCTCTGGGTGCAGAGATCATGGAGCAGACTTTACAGGACCTGACACGAGAGACGAGTTGCTTTGTTGAACAGGAGAAGGCTTAGGATGTCGCGGTGGGGCTGGAAGCAAAAAGGCCTCGCAGAAGCACATCGCCAGCTACAGATCAGCTACAACTTCCTCACAGCACTTCTCAGGACCAGATGCAAGAGGACATTAGCACAATTAAAACTGCCCTCTTTTCCTTGATATCAGAATTTAGAGAGTGGAAAACCACTCTGACTGGGTTGGCTGTTCGAGTTGCAGATTAGGAGGTGAGGATATCATCTGCCGAAGACCGAATAGCTAAGCTGGAAAAAGACAACATAACTCTGAAAAGAACTGTAAAAAACCCTGATGATAAGGTAGACGACTTGGAGGGCAGATCTAGGAGAAATAACCTTGTGCTATTGGAGTTGCCAGAAGGTGAGAAGGAAAGTAATGCAATCTCTTTTTTGCAAAAGCTCTGTGTGCGCATTGTGGGTCCTTCCCTGAACGGGCCTACCTACGTGATCGAGCGCACACACAAATCCATCAGACCTAAGCCCACACCAGATCTACCGCCTTGCCCCATGATCTTCAAAGTTCTAAACTATTTAGACAGCGATCATATTTTGAAGGTAGCCAGAAACACTGACAAGATTGAGTGGGAAGGCAAAAGACTGAGACTTGTTCCCGATCTGACGTACAAAGTTAGACAGGAGAGATCCACATACCATGCAATTCAAAGTAAGTTGTGGGCCTCTATAATTAAACATCAGATGCTGTACCGGGCATGTTTGGAAATGTCCTTGACAAAAGGCATCCACTGATCTGGCGACTCGACTTCCTGATCTGTTTGGCTAGGGTGGCTGAACTTGTTTTACATATCTGGCTTCTGTTTACAAGGCTGGGTTTACTGAAGCAGTGTAGGGACTCTACACTATAAAGTGCAATGTTGAAACTATTCTTTTGTTAAGACTGGTACTTCTTTTTGGAACATGCTCCAAGGAAATTATGGGGGGCAATAGTTCTTCCTTTTTCTACGTGGGACTTTTGGCAAAGCCCTTTAATGATCTAGGTCTGAGTTAATAGTATTGAAGTGTCCTGTACTGGTCGATGAGTGTCAGTGGCATTTTAATTTCTATATGTGAAGTTGTTAGTTTATAGCAAACTTCATATTTTCGATCTGCTTTTATACCATTATGGACTGATATTTTTTTTTTTATGGGCACAGTGACTGCAAAAGATCCTCCCCTCATCATGTTTTAAAAGCTTACTGTTGTTCATGTTGTTAATGTTTAAGGTTCATAATGGGAACTGTGGTGATTATAGGGTGTTGGAGGAAAAGTACCAACTCTAATAGTGAAGCTAGACATTTGGATTCGTTAACATTTTGTAGATTATAGGAGAAGAGGTTTCTCAGTTTGGTTGTTCTTTATGTCTGGTTATCTCATGGAATAGACCCTCTTTTCCTTATATTTTTGGATTTGTCAGGCTACACAGTTGGGCATTACCTGACATTATGGGTAGACTATTCGAGCTGCCTTTCGAGGGGCACAGTTATTATAGCGGAGGCTGCTCCCAATAGGGCATAATGGCCAGCATATCAAGGAGTGGGCAGGAGGCCCGGGAGCTAATTAATTTTGAGACATATTTGGGGAACCTGGGGTTTTGGGATTCAGTTGCGCGGGGGTTCGCGGAAAAGGGGATAGGGATAAGGGGGGTCAATCAGAGATTTCATTATTTCTACAGGGCGCAAGGAGAGAATGCATTTAACACAGACATTAGAGATGTTATAGAAATATGGGGCACTGGAATGTAATATCATACTAACATACTATTTGCCAGCAGATTAGGCCTTACGGTCTATCGAGTCTGCTTGAACCTTAGATCCTTAGTTGGGTGCCGAGGCCCTCCCATCCCTTGTGCTCCAGAAACCCCTATCATCCATCCCCACACCCCTGGGACAGGCCATCATCTGATACATCCACTTTCTGTGTCTGTCCCACCCTCTCTTGAAGCCCTCCACTGTGGATCTCTGAACCAGCTCGCCAGGCAGTGCATTCCAAGGGTCCACCACCTCTCACTGAAAACCTCCTCCTCTTTTCCCCCCTCACCCTTCCACCTTCCAACTTCAAATCATGCCCTCTGGTGATACCTTCCTGCTTTAGTCTAAAGATCCCCTCCATGTTTACCCTATTTATTCACTTGAAGTACTGAAGACCTCAATCATGTCCCCCCTGTCTCTCCTCTCCTCCAATGAAAACAGGCAGAGCTCCTCAAGTCTGTCCTCATACGTCAAATCCCCTAGCCCTCATATCATCTTAGTTGCCCTCTTCTGTACCCTCTCCAGGAGCTGTATGTCCCTCTTCAAGTGTGGTCTCCAGTACTGTACACAGTACTCAAGGTGTGGTCTAACCAGTCCATTGTACAGCGGCAGAATCACTTCCTTGCTCCTAGAGGTGATCCTCCTTACGATGCATCCCAACATCCTGTTTGCCCTGCTAGCCGCTCTCCTGCACTGCTCAGAGTTATTCATACATGCATCCACCATGACCCCTAGGTCTTTTTCCCCTATTGAGGCCTCCAGCGCCTCCCCTCCCAAGGTGTACCTGTGTTTAGGGTTTCCCCGACCAAGATGCAACACCTTGCACTTGGTGATATTAAAATTTAATTTCCATGTGTGAGCCCAGCTTTCCAGGGTGTCCAGGTCCCCTTGAAGGGCCAACCTCCCCTCTTCTCCCTCAACTACTGTTCCCATCTTGAAGTCATCCGCGAAGAGACTCGTTTCACACCCTATACCCTCCTTGATGTCCGATATGTATGCATTAAACAGGATCGGACCCAGGACCGAGCCCTGCGGTACCCCACTACCAACCTCTCTAGGGTTCGAGAGCTCCCCACAGACCACTACTTTCTGGGTGCATCCAGCTAGCCAGTTTTCAATCCATCTGACCATCAAAGGGCCTACTCCTAACCCCATCAGTTTCTCCACCAGACCATTGTGGGGGACAGAGTCAAATGCCTTGCTGAAGTCCAAGAATAATACATCCACAGGTTTTCCCATGTCCAGTTCTGATGTTACCCATTCGTAGAACTCCACAAGATTGGTTTGACATGATCTACCTGGCACAAACCCATGTTGCCGGCTATCCAGACCTCCCACCTCCTCCAGTACACCCCTAATCGTTCCTTTAGTATACTCTCATTAATTTTCCCACGACAGTCAAACTGATGGGTCTATAGTTACCTGGTACTTCCCTCGACCCCCTTTGTGGATTGGCACCACATGTGCCTCTTGTCAATCTAGGTACCCTCCCTGTCTCATGTGACCTGTTGAAGAGCTCCGCCAGGTGCAGCCAGTATGTCCGCCAATTCCATGGTACTCTCGGATGAATGCCATCCAGGCCCGGGAGATTTGTCTTTCTTTAGGGCCTTGAGGGCTAACCACACCCTTTGGCGGAGATAGCATCATCTGTCCCTCCACCTTACTGGCTTTTTATCCTTATCCAGATGTGACACCCTGGGGTCCTCTTCCTCCTCTTGCTCCATTTCTGTTGCACCCTGATCCCACTCACTGCGCTTTTATCCCTTCGTTCCTTGCTTTGTAGATATCCCATCCCCTCCCTAGTGAACACAGAGGCAAAGTACTCGTTAAATACCTCTGCCTGGTCCCTGCCTCTTCCACCCACCCTCCTTCTGATCTCAATCTGCTGAGATGGCCTTAGTTTTCTCCACTCCCCAATGTGCGGAAGAATCCTTTTCCACTCCATGTATCCCTGTGCCAGCCGCTGCTCTTTATGGACTTTGCTCCCCTCACCATCCGGTGACTTTTCTAGATGCAAGATGGTACATTTCCTTATCCCTATCCCTCTTGTTGTTTTATATTTTTGTAGGCGCCTTCTTTCTCTCTGACTGCCACCTGTACTCACTGGACCACCAGCATGGTTTATGTGACCTTGCTCCCTTACGTTTCAACTCAGCGTAGATCCTGACTGCCTCATGAAGTCCCGATTTTATGACCTCCCATTTCCTTTCCACACTAGTCATTGATGTAATCCCCTTCAAGTGATCCTTGAGAATATTTCTCATGTCCACAAAGTCTGCCCCCCTGAAGTCCACTGCCAGTGTCCTAGATCTCACCCCCCTCCCCCCATGCTTATTTGAAACCAGACAGTATTGTGGTCGCTCCCAGTCAGGGGGTCCTGTACAACCAGGTCCCTTATCAGATCCCCATCTGCCAGAACCACGTCCAGGACATGCCCCTCCCTTGTGGGCTCCATCACATGCTGTGTTAAGAACACATCCTGGAAGCCATCTAGCAGCCTCTGCTCCTTGGCCACCTTAGAGGACATGGTTCCCCAGTTTGTACCTGGCATATTAAGGTCCCCCATCAACACCACTCCTTCCCCTTTTGGTCCACACTGGGCAACGATGTTGTCCAGCAAACCATCCTCTAGAACATCACTCATCCTGGGGGGCCTATATACTACACCCAGCTTGACCTTATCTCCTGCTGGGGATCGTAAGGTGACCCATAAGGCCTCCACGTTTCCCTCTGCCTCTTCTACTCTAGCAATTTCTATGTCATCTCTAATGAACATAGCCACTCCACCCCATCTGCCCTCCTTTCTATCCTTCCTAAGCATAGTGAACCCCGCATGTTTAGGTCCCAGTCATGGTTTTTGTTGGCCCACGTCTCCGTGACCGCCGCCACATCCACCCCCTTGAACAGCATGGCCTGGAACTCTGGCAACTTGTTTCCCATGCTCCTGGCATTTACTAACACCAACCCCCAACCCTTATCCCTGATCCTCTTTGTCGACCCCACCCAGATTCCTTATACTTCCATCCTCCTCCTCCTCTGCTCCTCCTGAAACCTCCACCCCAGTCTGTTTCCCTCCCCTTGGGCTGAGGCTACCCCCTCATCTGGAGGAGGGCTTCGGCCAGCCCCTCCTTATCCCTTCCCCCTCACAAGTTTAAACCCACCTTTCTTGAATGTAGTCAGCCATCCCTGTTTAAGGACTTCCTTCCCTAATGGGCAAGATGAAGCCTGTCCTTGCATATAGTCCCTATCCTCCCAAACTCCTTTCCAGTTCCCTAACACCCCAACCCACTCTCTTCACCCCACTTCCTGAGCCAGTCATTAACCTCTGTGAGCTTCATTTTTCTCCACTGAGGCCTTTGGTACTGGCAATATCTCAAAAGGAAATGTTGCATCCATTATCCCGACAGACTCTGGCAAGTTCTTGGAATCTTGCTTGGATTTCCAAAATCTATTTCCTCTAGATCGTTAGTTCCCAAATGCACCAGGAAATCCGGTTTCCCTCCACAATCCCTAACCATTTCATACACTGTGAACTTTGCTCTGTGCACTGTCAGCCCAGAGATACTCACTAGCTTCACCTGGCTATGGCATCCACCCCCCTGTCCCTCCCACTGGATACCCCTAATCATCGAGTCTCCCAATAACAGAACCTTAACACCGCCATCATCCTTATGGTTACTTCCGCTATGCCCTCTCAGCCCCCCATTCCCCCCTTCATTCATGATCTCAATTCCATGGGAGTCTTCCTGCCTTATTAGAGACCCCCTTGTCACCCTTCCCTTTCTGCCTCCCTTGTTATTTTGCCCACTTAACTCAAACCCCTCTGAATAGGTGTCCCTTTAACCCTCTCTTATCTGAACCATTTATCCTGGCCTGATGGTTTCCCTTTCCCCACACTGTCATCCTCCCCTTGTAATAGTACCCTGCCTCCAGAGGCTCTCTGTGGGTCCCCTTTAGCTAGGGCCCCATCCTTGGTACTGACCCCCCTGCTAAAGGGGGGCTCCTCTCCCACCTCCTTGTCTCCCAGTTTCTCTTCAGTCATGCTGTCCTCCCTCATGTCTGCAATATGTTGCATCTCCCCCATTTGCTTAACATTTATGTTTCCCTTTCTCCCTCTGGGACTATTTCTATCCTTTCCATTGCTGGTCTGTGATGCCCTATGGGTATCCGACTCCTCCCTCCCTCCCCGGCCCTGTATAAGTTTCCTCATTTCACCAACCCCTTCCTCCCCTCTAGGTTGCTAGTAGCTCAAATGTATTGTGACACTCTATGTCAGCCTCCGTCAAATAACCCGAGTTTCCCCTGACTGCACCTCTAAACTGCCCTCTTCTTCCCCTCTTGCTCTGTTCTGTTGGGAGCTCCTTCCCTGATCTGCTGTTTGGGGCTTCCCCACAACTGTCCCTCCTGACTCTTCCCCTACACTCTCTTTTGTATTCAGATTGTTCACCCCGTACGCTTTCCCCTTAGCATCAACATCCCTATCTAAGGGTCATCTGTCCCTAATATCCCCCCTCCTGCTTGCTGTAACATAACATCTTGTAATTTCAGAGCGTTGCCCCAGCTTCCCCTCAGCCCCACCCTTCTGCTGCCCATATCCTCACCCCTTATCCTTGGACACCCCCCCCAGCTCCCCCAGCTTACTCCTTAACCAATATACCTCACTCCTGATACAAGATAGCTGTCTACAGGTGGGCAGCCTCCCTCTCAGGCCCAATTGAGAATTATTGCCATCCCACAGCCTGTGCAGCCTACAACCCTTCCAAAGATGCCTGCCATGGTGGAATATGGCCACTCTGTTTATCCCCCTCTGTTTATAATGGCACACCCCTTTTCTCAGTCCCTTTCCCCTGGAATACAGTTTCTTTCTATACTGACTGCAGTTATTTACAAACCCAATTTCAACCCCACCAATAAAGTTCCCAAGTCTCACAAACACATAGAGTCCAGTGTGTGTCCAGTCCCACTAACAGTGTGTGTAAGCAGACATCAGGTACCGTGTGATGTCACAGGCCACCAGCTCCTGTTGCTTCAATTTCAGTCCCAAACAGAAATACTCAGCCTTTCAATCCCAACCCCAGTGGCTTTTCAGTATTTAAGAAGCCTACAAAACAGGGTGGGTGGAGGCTCTTACCAACACCAGGCAAACAACACATTTAAATTTCACTCTAATTATCACTGCCAAACAAGTGTTCCCAAGCCTCAAAAGTTACAATATCACAGCCCAAGTAACAGTTCTAACTCAAGGTAATAATTTTTAACACATAGAACTAATTTCACGTACAAAACTATTCTAATATTTCAGTTAAAACAGAATATAACACCAGACCTCTGTCCTTACCAGCCTCCTGCTTATGTTCCCAAGTGATATCCTGGAATATTAAAGGCGGGAAAGACAATGCAAAAAAATACATAATTCTTAGACACTTAGTAAGATATTGCCCACATATCATAATGTTACAGGAGACTCACATTAGTGTCGACCACTTAGAGAAACTTCATAAGCTGTGTTTGGACAGGTACATTGGGCAGGTAATAGTGCTAGACGGCGGGGGTGGCAATATTAATTCAAAGGTTGTCCCCTTTAAGGAAATTAAATCTTGGCGTGACCCAGAAGGGCAATATGTGTTGGTCCATGGATGTCTTGCTGGGGTTGAAGTTCTCCTGGGTTCCATATATGGACCTAACATAGATACTCCCACTTCCTCCTCCCCCCACTTTCTACCATAATTGCTTCAGTCCCTAAGGTAACCTGTCTGTTAGGGGTGGACTGGAACCTAGTATACGCGAATGACCTAGATAAATCATACTGCAGAAGGGCTTATCTCTCCCTGGTGCAGTGTGTTCTCCAGGAATTCATGGAGGACGCTGACTTCACTGACCCCTGGAGATTACACTATCCACAAGTTCAGGATTTTACCTTTTTCTCCTCACCTCACAAGGTTCACTCACGGATTGATAATTTTCTCCTCAGCTCTACAGCATTGACAGGTGTTCAAAGTGCAGGTATTTATCCTAGAGTGCTTTCCAACCACTCACCTGTGTGGCTTCAGCTAGGGTTATCACCCTACCAGAGGACCTAATCTTTGTGCTCATTAAATATCCAATTACTTGCTGAGGAGAAAATAGTAGAGCACATGAGAACCTTCATTAGGAACTCTTAAGAGGCCAATTATCTCTCTATTGATGCACTAGATGTCCTACGGGGATCCCTCAAGGTGACCTGGAGAGGAGAATTTATCAGAATAGCAACTACTAGGAAACGCAAAAGGACCAAAGAGGTGGACGGTTGGTTATCTCGAATCAGATTCTTAGAGGCTCATGTGAATAAAACTTCTGACAACCAGACTTGGGGGTAATTGCAATCTTTATGGGCTAAATATGTGGCACATATTCTAGCTCTCATATTATGTTCATCCTTAAAGTGGAAGGCAACCTGTATAGGACAGGGGGGAAAGGCAGGGAAACTACTGGTGAATAGACTCAAACAAAAAAGTGAAGCTAGGTGGGTGTCTGCACTGGTAGATAGGACAACTGAGAGGCTGACCTCTGATCCTGCAATTATCACTAATAATTTTCAGTGAATACTACCAATCCCTATATACGTCAACCCCTACAGAGCCTGACAGTAATCAAAAGATTAGTAAATTCCTCCAAGATGTAGAAATGCCTAGGCTCAATTTGGTACAACAAGACTCTCTGGTAGGTGAAATTTCTCTGCAGGAGATATTAGATGCTATTGATTGGTTGTCCGCAGACAAAGCACCTGGACCAGATGGTTATCCCCCTTCTTTCTACAAATGCTTCAAAGAAGAGCTGACTCCATACTTAGGTGCTCTATTTAACTATTTATATTCAAATCCTATTAGGGAGTCTGCTCTCTTTGAAGCCAGGATTGTTGTCCTGCCAAAACCAGGCAGAGACCCATCTTGTCCAGATAACTACAGGCCAATCTCTCTATTGAATATAAAGGTCAAACTGTTGGTCAGTATTCTAGTTTCCTATTTAAAAAAAGTGTGGGATACATTAATTGGGCAGGAACAAGTGGGTTTCATCTCTGGGAGACATTCTAGTGATCACGTTAGAAAAATTTCCCAACTGTTGTCCGCATCTGGGATGGCCAGCTCTGAAAAGGTGCTGGTCTCCCTAGACGCAGAAAAAACCTTTGACAGGGTTAGCTGGACATTTTTATTTAATTTTTTACCCAGATAAGGTCTATCCCCTGAATTCATTCAATGGGTGGCGATCTTATATGGAAACCCCAACGCAAGGGTATTTTGTAATGGGGCTATATCTAATTCATTTGAGTTGAACAGGGGCACATGACAAGGTTGTCCCCTATCCCAATGTTATTTAATCTATATATAGAACCTCTGGCTAGACAATTTAATGCAGTGAGTGACATTAGAGGGATAGAGGTGGGTTCAGAATCTTATAAATTCTCTATGTTTACAGATGACATTCTCTTACACCTCTTCTCATGGTGAAATTCTCTACAGGCAGCCTTGAGAATAATAAGAGATTTTACTCTATTGTCTGGCTACATATTAAATCACCACAAAACAACCATCCTGTCTTTACCCCTACCTGCACTAAAGCAGAAATAGAAGAACTAGGATTACGATGGGCCCCTAACTCTATTACTTTCCTAGAAACTGAACTCCCATGAGAGATTGGTAAATTGAAAACTCTAAATTTAGATCTAGTGATTTCTCAGATGCAGCAGGATTTGAAAAGATGGCAAAGTCTATTGTTATCTCTCTGGAGGAGAGCCAATATTTTAAAGATGACCATTTTTCCAAGGCTGATGTATCCTCTATCTATGTTGAATCTGGCCCTTCCTCTGACGTGGTTCAAAAAAATAAATTCCATCTGGTCTGCATTGCTATGGTTAGACAACAGACCTAGAAAAAACATAACTAAGTTAGTAAGACAAAGAGAGAGGGGGGCTAAATATTCCCCATCTCTTCCTTTACTATCTGGCCTTTCAGGGGTGCAAATATTTGCAGTGGTTGGAACCCCAGGAGAATAATTTATCAAATCCTGCCTGGCTTAAAATAGAAAGGTATATTGCCCGCTCTCAAAATATCTCCTCAACTTCCTTATTGTATATACCTCTCAACAAGATTCCTCCAATCATGGAGGCATGCCCCTATACCTTGGGCAATATCTGCCCAAACCCAGCTATGTCACTATTTTAGTTTACACAAGAGGCATGACATAGGTCAACCTCTCTTCTATAATCCAGACTTGTTAATAGGGAATAAAGTTATTACCCGCTCCTTCTGGCAAGATCTCAGTGTAACCAGGTTATTGGAATTATTTGAAGATAATAAATTTAGGCCCGTTAGGGACTTTCATCTCCATTTTCACCTCCCAAAGATACCAATCTTTACATATCTGCAGATCAAATAATGCATCAGTGTAGCCCTATGATCACCCCCTTGGTCTTCAAAGACATCTCTATTTTTAGCAGACCTATTTGAATCAGCTACCTGTCCTAAACCCATAGCTGCATTATATCGCAAATTGACTGTAAAAATGGAAACTGCTCACATGTCGACAGCCTTTTATTGGCAACATGTGGCCAATCTTTCATATGATACTACAGAATGGAAAGCAATTTGGAGTAATATCTATAGATTTATAAAGCAAGACAGGTTACTCCTGATCAGATTCAAGGTCCTCCACAATCTATATTATACACCATTCAAATGATACAATATAGGTAAGGTCCAGAATTCTGTGTGCCAGAGATGTCATAGGGACATTGGTTCACTCAAACATATACTGCGGACATGTCCAGTAATTCAATTTTTTTGGCAACAAATAAAGTCCTTTTTAGACCCCATTTTTGCAGGCGATACCTATATTGCACTGGAAATTTGAGTGCTTGGTAATCTCTCAGCTGTCCCTCAACAAACACACAAATTCTATGTGGCCATTGCCTCAGCCGTTGCATTGCTCCTTATCATGAGACAGTGGTTGCAGGAAACCTCACCCTCACTTAGAGAGTGGATACAGGAATTGCATACAGCCATCAATGCAAAATGGGCTATAGCCACTCAGTTTCATAATCTGAGAGCTTTTAACAGGAGATGGGAGCAGTTCACTCTATTTTTAGCTGGGAGATGAAAGGCATTCCTAGAAGACTACTCTCCAGCTCTCCTATTCTTAGAAGCAATATCTTAAGAGGACACAACATTTATGTTCAATTATATTGTTCTGCAATATGACATTTAGTTAGGTATATGTTTAGTACCTGTAGATTTAATCATGTTGTATTGGGGGTTGAGGGTGGGGAATCAGGGTAACCTACTGGAGGATAACATTTATAGTCATATGTTATGCATGAATGATGGTCAGTTTTTTGGGGGAGGGATGAGAGGTGGGGGAAGGCAGGGGGCAGGCGGGGGGGTGGTAGGGGGGACATGAGGATGGATGTATTGACATGATCAATGCCACTGTTTCACTTGTTGTATTGTTTGTCCACTTTGCTTGGAAAAGTTTAATAAAGCTTAATAAATAGCAAAATAAAAACATAAAAAACAAGAAGGTTTGTACATGGTTATTTATTTATTTTTTTACACACCCTTGGTGCGGGATGTCTTCATAAACCTCTCAAGCTTTGCGCTCAAGGTTTATTGACATCACAGACCTTGGGGATGTGAAAAAACTCATAATACATCCCCTCCCAGACATTATTCTCTAGTTAATATCTAGCATTTGGTTTGCCTTACTTATTGCTATACACTGATATAACAGCTTCAACTTCCCATCAATCATAACCCCACAGATCATTTTCATAGTCTGTTACACTTGTTTAGTGTATTTTTAAATACTGTATGTGACCTGAGTGTTTTGTCTAAGAGAAGGACCTTGTACTTTTTGTTTGTTGACCCACTCACCCAGTACATTGATGTCTCTTTATAGACTGTCTACTTCTTCCCTGGAATCATCCACCCTCATTATTTTTGAGTCATCTTCAGATTTAATTACCTTACTTTAAGCCTTTGATTCCAGGTCTTCAGTAAGCAACAACAGATGACAGGGTGTGCATTAAGTAAGGATTAACTCAGGTTACTGGAAAATTAATCCATGACTGGGGTGGGTGGGCAAGGCCACAGGCCAAGTGCTTCCAACCACGCAGGCGTGGATTAATTTCTCAGTTAACCCACACTCTGAAGTGGGTTAATTCACTTGTAGCATGGCTCTCCGATGAGTCCGTCACCACACAGTTGCAACACTGTCTCCTAGCAAGTGCAATATGAGAGGATGGACAGCAGCTCTGGGATCCGATCAGCTGTGTTTAGTAACACAGGCAGCTAGTGAACTGACCACCATGAATCCCACTGAAGGAGAGGAGGGAGAGAAGGGTATGAGTGTGAATTTGGAGAATCCACAGGACAGAATCGGTGCCTGCAGAGGATCGCCACCAGAGAAATGGTACCAGGACTTAGGAAAGGGGGGGGCCAATAGGTTCAAAATGTCCATTCCCCTCATGGCCAGAGAAACAGTACCAGGACTTAGGGAAAGAAATGGGGAGTGAGCTGATAGTTTAAAAATGTCCTTTCACCTTGGGCTCAATCCGAAGGACAGAATCGTCGCCCGCAGAGGATCACCACAAAAGAAACAGTACCAGAACTCAGAAAAAGGAAGGGAGGGAGGGAAGCCGATAAGTTAAAAATGTCCTTTCCCTTTGGGTACTCTGGAGTACAACTGGAATGCTTCACTAAGGCACAAATGACAGCTCTTGCTTCTTTAGGGCAGCTCTGCAGATACGAAATACACTGTACTCGCTTCTCACTCAGAAGCACGGTCCCAATAGCCCTGCCCCTAGCACACAGCACTTGTTCTTGATGCCGACCATGGATTAATTCTCCAAAGCATGGATTACTTGGGAATTAATCCATGGACAGGTGATCTGTCTTGGCCAATCACCAACTAACATTGACCATAGCCATGTTATAAAGCATTTTGATGCATGCTCCAGAATGTTGTTTAATTGTTTCATTGTTTAATTACTATTTTGGAAAGACCTTTGAGTGTGAGCTCTTTTACAATGGTTCCACATCAGGGTGGACAATAAGACAATACATATATTCAGTGGTTACAGAGGCCTGATCATTAAGCATTAAAGAGTGATTACATGACAATTAGACAAATAGGAGAAAAAAACTGAGCAGTTGTAATTGAGTACTAAACTATTTCTAATTGGTTGCCCAAGGTAGCACACCCTGGAAACCTCCAAATCCATTGATAGACTATGGCAGAGTAACTGCATAGGGTTTAATGCTATCCCAGATGGCAAGAGGCTGGGTGACAGTGAAACAAGGGGGATTGGGTTTGAAACCAACTGCAGAGAGTGAGAGGTGGGGGGATAGTGAAACAGGGGGGCTGTGCTGGGGGGGGAGCAGCTCCAGAGGGCTTTGTCGAGTATGGTGTTGTGTGTGTGTGGGGGGTTTGGGAGGGGCAGTACCAAGTACGTTTAAAGAGGATTGATAACTTACTTAAGCCCTTGGCTAGGCTGGAATGGAGGCAGGGTTCTCTAGGTAGCCCTGCTGGGTGTTATCTTTGGGGTAGGCCTGTCTATTAATTGGGGCCTGAGAAGCAGGTGCATTTTGAGTTAGACATTAGGTGTTATTTGAGGCCTATTTTGAATTGAGACAGGCTGTTGTTTGTTTGTAATTTCATTGGGAGTTCATTTATCCAGAGAGGAGCCCGATAGGAGAAAGCACACTGCCCTAGTGAGGTTCGACGGAATGGTATGGACAGTGCTCCATTCTTCCTCCATCTGGTGATGTGTGTTGAGAGAGAGAAGCCTCGAGCAGGTTTTCTATACAGGGTGGGTTTGTTCCAAGGAGTGCCTTCTTTCCCAGGAGGCAAGTTTGGTATTTGATCCTGTCTTTTAGGTTAAGTCAGTTTGTACGCTCATACAGGGTGCAAGTATGAGTGTAGTGATCTGCACACAGGATGAGGTGGCATGTCTTACTGAGTAAAATTTGGACCCTTTTGAGCACTGTATCAGTAGCAGCTCCATAGACCACCAGCCCATAGTCTATCGTGGAGAGTATGGAGCTGGAGACTGAGATTCGGAGTGCTTCCGGGGTGAGGGATTTCTTATGCCTATATAGGACCCTAATCTTTGCATTTACCGCTTTGACAAGGGAGTCTACATGGTGTGTATAAGTGAGAGAGTCATCAATGGTGACTCCAAGGTACTTGAACAAGTGCACCTGCTCAATTTGCTCACCAGCCTTCTTGGTGATTATGAGGGGAGCATGCTTGTGTTTGTTGTAGGGGCTGGATTGTAGTATGGCCTTGGTTTTCTTGTAATTTAGTAGCAGCTTTGCCTACTGAACCAGTCCTCGAGTTTATTGAAAGAGTTCTGTAGTTCTGTTTGTAGGGCAACCTGAGAGGTGCTGCTGCTCAGCAGCACGGCATCGTCCACATACAGAATAAGTTTGGTGTCACAGGCTGTGGGTAGGTCATTTACAAAGATGCTGAAAAGCAGTGGCCCTAGAATTGATCCTTGAGGGACTCCTAGGAGAACATCTCTGGAGCTGGATAACGTCTGCCCGATTTTGACTCGCTGGCTCCTGTGTGTTAGGTAGTCATTGAACCAATTCACGGCGTTTGGTGCCACACCCAATCTTTGGAGCTGGGGTGCTAGTAGAAGGTGGTTGACGGTGTTGAAGGTTTTGGTAAGGTCAATGAAGATGGACCCCACCAATTTGCCTTCATCCAGCGCCTTGTGCGCATAATCAGTGCATTCCAGCAGTGCCGTGGTGGTGCTGTGTTTTTGCCTGAAGCCATGTAGGTTTGGGCAGAGCAGATTGTACTTATTGAGGTATTCTGTGAGTTGACTTGCCGTGATTTTTTCCAAAGCTTTGGATAGTGGGGAGAGGATAGATATTGGCCTGTTGTTTGACACCAGCGCCTTGTCACCATTCTTATGCACTGGAGTTACCAGGGCTTGCTTCCATACCTCTGGAAATTGAGCTAGGGCCAAGGATTTATTAAATAGCATTGTTATGGGCATGTTAAGAACATCAAGGGTGAGAGATAGTAACTTCATGTCTAGCCCATCACTCCCCAATCTGGTTTTGCCTAGGACTTTCCTGACCATCGTTAGGGCCTCCTTCACTGTCACCTTCTTAAAGTAGAAGGCTGGGTGGTTAGTTATGAGCAGGTTGGTGCAACCTTGGTCTTCCACAGGCAGAAGGTAGTCTGGAGGCAACACTGAGGACAGGTCTGTAAAGGCCTGGTTAAAGGCATCAGCAATGTCTAGCTGATCTGAGGAGGATGAATTATTAATGTTGAGCATCTTAGGGTGCTGCTTTTGATCTTTACCAAGGATGTTCTTGATGTTGTCCCAAAACCTCTTTCCATCTCCCCAGGCGTTGTTAAGCTGGATCTTATGGAAATTGGCTTTTGTGAGCCTGATAAGTTTAGTGCACCAATTTCTAGCCATTTTGTAGCACTGTAGGTCATGCTTGCTGCCTGAGTTTAAGGCTTTTTCCCAGAGGCAGTCCCTCTGCTTTAGGAGGGAGAGGAGCTTGCCATTAATCCAGCCGTTAACCTCCCCCCGAATTTTCCATTTTGTGTGTGGTGCATAGATATCACAGATGGAATTGAAGTGCTCAGTGGAAAAAAAAAGGGCCTGGTCCAGTGTAGGTGCCTTGTTGATGGGGGACCAGTTGTAGGCAGACAGGACCAGTTTGAGGGATCCAACTTTGCTTTTCTGCAGAACCCTGCTGTCGATGAGGCGGGGTGGGCTTTTGGCAAGTTTAGTGGTCCATATAAAGGAGATTGGGGAGTGGTCACAGCACGTCTGGGAGAACCCTGAGTTCGGAGAATCAAGTCAGTGAGCTAGCTAAGACCCAGTCAATGAGGGGGCTGGTACCAGCCTTGTAGTTCTGCCTGGTGGGGTGAGTTATGAGTTGTGTGAGATTGTGGGAGGTGATTAGGTCTCTGGAGGGTGTTGCCTCCTTACATAACCAGTTAATATTAAAGTCACCAGTCAAGATGAGTTCTGAGCCCTTTCTGAGTGTGCTAAATTCTTCCATAACAAGAGGAAGGCCTTCCTTGGCTTTCTTGGGGGGCAGGTAGGTTGTGGCAATGGTAAGGGTCTTGCCTTTTAGGCTGACTTGTATTTTTACCACTAGTAGCTCATAATTCTCCACAACTTTGGAGATGGGGAGGATGGAGCAATTCAGTGAGTTTCTGGTATATAGGAGGCAGCCGCCACCTTTCCTGCCTATTTTATCAAGTTGAAATGCTTGGAATCCTTCAATGGCAACCTCACCATCTTTGATCCTACCCGACAGCCAGGTTTCAGTTAGGCAGAGTATGTCAGGGGCATGGATCATCATCCAAGCCTGGAGCTGGTCGAATTTGGCAGTTAGGCTACAGATGTTTAGCAGTGCTATCTTTAGGCCATTCACTGTATGGAACCCCCTGCTCCTCAGGGTTGTTGGTCCAGGGTTTAGATGAACATTGCCAGAGAGTAGCAGTAGCAGAAAGATAACCTTTCTGGCAGATAGGGCGATGTTTATCTTCCTTCATGTCTTCCGTCTCCTGCGCTTCAGGTGGGGGAGCTGTCTATACGCCTGTGTTAAATTAGGGGGAAAGCTAACCGTTAAGGTTACGGTTTGGAAGGTTGGCTTGGTGATAACTGTGTATGGAAGGTGCGGGAGGATAAAGAGCCTATCATTAATGGAAGTGGCAGTGGCCATGTGTATGCTTTTCTTCCAGCTAGCACCCAGTGAGGATTCAGAGTGGGGAGGTAGGGGTCTGAATTCGTATATTGTACCAGCAATACCAAAAGAGGTAGTGAGGAGTAGTAGTAGGTGGTTGCACCCCATGGTAGTTTGTTTGATGTTGCTGGCCTGCTTAACTGCTAGCTAGTTTATAGTTGAAAGAGTATATAGTCAAATTAGGGTGAGGTCCCTAACAATGCGGCAGGTAGAGCAGTAATTGAGAGGAGTTAGATGGAGTGGCTGGAGAAAAAGTTGAGAGCTACTGTGTGATCCTGTGGATGGGACTGCTTTAAAAAGGGGTGGTGAGAAAGTGGGTCGAGTCAGGTATTGAAGACAGGGAGGCCAATAGCATGAAAATGTGCAGCAGTGGAGTGACCAATCAGCTGCTAGGCTGAGGCAAGGGGCAGAGTAAGGGTCTATTTAATACTGTGAGGAGGTGGGGGGGGGGTGGGTGAAAAAATTCAATCCAGAACACAGCACAGCACAGAAAGAGATTTCGCTGAGATCAGGAAGCACCAGGCGTTGTAAAATCAGCCAAGGAGCAAAGCTGCCAGTCAGTGCCTGGCTCCTCCACTGGGTGTCCAGTCAAAGCAGCAGCATTCAAAACCACAAGTTTCGGAGGTCTGACCTGTACCTGAATCTGTCTGGGTGTCAGTCTGATGGTCTGTTTGCTGTGGCCTGCTCGGAGAGAGCCAGGGCCACAGAAGCAGCTTGGGAAGCCTGCAGATGGGCTGTCTGTGGAAAAAGGAGGGAAACACAGAGGATTAAATACAGCTATAGTACAATAGCAAACTCAGTGGGGGCCAGGCAATGGGGTAGGACAAAGCATGAGGTAAAGAGGTGGTAAATGCAGGGCAATTATTTAGAGTTAGAAGAGGAGTTAATGGGGGGGGTCTGTGCTTTGGCACCTGGACGTCTGAGGAGGACAGCAGCAGCAGGGGAGGTATAAGGGAAGGGTTTGTAGGTAAGGCAGAGAAGAAAGTAGGGTGTTTAGAGAGACAGCATTACAAGTGGGGCAGAGAAATTAGTAATTAGCAGAGTGACCAGTGTGGGGAAGGGGCAGGGTTTGTCAGTAGGGCAGAAATGGAAAAATGCAGCAGTCTTGCTCAGTAGCTAGGTCCAGCAGTCAAACATCAGCTACTATACAATACAGTTTGTCCAGCACTAGATTGCCCAGCACTAAGTATAACCGAGAGACTAGACTAGTGGCTTGTAATAGACTAGCTATGCTGGCAGGTAAAGTAAGACCAATTGATGCATACCATATGTAAATTAAATTAACAAAAATTCAATCCAGAAAACAGCACAGAAAGAGATTTCCCTGAGATCAGGAAGCACCAGGCGGTGGAAAATCAGCCAAGGAGCAAAGCTGCCAGTCACTGCCTGGCTCCTCCACTGGGTGTCCAGTCAAAACAGCGGCATTCAAAACCATGAATTTCAGAGGTCCGGTGCATACCTGAATCTGTCCAGGGGTCAGTCGGGTGGTCTGTTAGCTGTGGCCTGCTCAGAGAGAGCCAGGGCCACAGGAGCAGCTTAGGAATCCCGTAGATGGGCTGTCTTCAATCTGTCCGGGGGTCAGTCGGGTGGTCTATTAGTTGAGGCCTGCTCAGAGAGAGCCAGGACCACAGGAGCAGCTTGGGAAGCCCACAGATGGGCTCTCTGAATCTTTCCAGGGGTCAGTTGGGTGGTCTGTTAGCTGTGGCCTGCTCGGAGAGAGCCTGGGCCACAGGAGTAGCTTGGGAAGCCCGCAGATGGGCTGTCTGAGGCAAGGTGAGGTGAAGCAAGGCAATTTTATTTATATTGCCAGAAGCCAGAAGGGGAAGGAAACAGATTCATTTCAAGTGCTTTACAGTAACTGTTCATTGCTATTTTTGTTTTAAACTTAGATTGTGAGCTTTTAGTGTCACTGTAATTTCTTTGCTGTCTTTACCTAGAATTGTTTTTGGGCTGTTGATAATTTAAAATCTAGTTTGGTGTGCTTGTAGTGGTGATCTATTCCTTTGCTGTCTTTAATTGCTGCAAATTGTCACCACCCCTCCCTCCCCTGCCCCCAACTCTTAATTATATGCCCTGTTAAATCTGACTGACAGGAGCACCACAGGGGATAGTAGGGGTTGTGGAATAGGAGGGGCATAAAGGTGAAGACGCCCGCCCTCAGCACAAGTATTTTGACTCATTTTATTTATTTATTTATTTTTTTTTTTTTTTTAAGGAAAAGTATCTGAGGATCAGTGGCAGGATTTTTAGGACATTAAATTAATAAAAAGGGAACTAGGAGAGCCTCAGTAACAGACAAGTACTGGAATAGCAGTATAAGTGTAGTATAATGTGAGGAGTGGTACAATGCAGTGGCTGCGGGGCAGCCATATTCAGGCAGACCTTCTGGATGCAGAGCTGCTGCCCTATCTGCATGCATCTCTGGACTGCAGGATGGGTAGCCAGACTCAGAGTGGAAGTAAACTGGGTCAGGAGTACCATCACCCCTATCCAGAGACCACCCAGTCAAAGCTGCTGCCTCAAAGGATGCCAAGAACGAGGAGCACTTGGATGACAGTGGGCTCAGGGAAGGTTAGGACGGTCAGGCAGAGGCACATCCCAGATCCTATTCCACTCAAGAACTCATAGGTACCCAGAGAAGTGGAAGGAAAGGATGTGGAGGTTAGCCAAGGAGGTGACCTCAGTGGGGAAAGTAGTGGACCCCAGAGGAGGAGGAAGTGAATCATGATGGGGGACTCCATCATAAGAGGGATCCAGCTAGGAACACAGGAGGGTGAGGACAGGGAGGTGAGGTGCCTATCATGTGCCATGGCATGGAGGGATGGAAGGAAGCTCCTGGGGATCACTGGGAAGACAAGACAGGAGGGTGAGCTGGATGTCATTATCCACCTAGGTACTAATGACCTGGCAAATGGGGAGCCAAAGGAAGTTCAGAAAGAGTTTGGGAAATTGGGGAGGGGTCTCAAGCAAGTAGCTACTTCTGTCACCCTCTCGGAAGTACTACCTGTGAGAGGCATGGGAGAGCATAGGGGTGCATGCACCAGGAACTTTAACTCATGGTTAAAGAACTGGTGCTGTGAGGAAGGGTTTGGATTCATTGGTGACTGGGGACCCACCTGGAGGGATGGAGGCTTGTTCAAGCCTGACAGCCTGCATTCATCCTGGAGGGGAATCCAAGCACTCAATGATAAGTTTAAATGCTACACTGACAAGCATTTAAACTAGCCAAAGGGGGTGGCAGGCCAGCAAGGAGGGTACCTAATTGCCCACCCCCCACAGCTAGCAGTGGAACCAATGAACCAGAGGAGTGGATATCTCTACAAAGCAGTGTGCAAAAGATGGAGATAGTACCCAAGAGGTGGATAGGCAGAAAAGGGGCAACATTCAACAGAAGAGCAGACAGCAAGGAGAACCAGGGATAAATGACAACCAGGGAAGGGACTGGAGTAGAACAGCTAAACAGTCTAGGGAGGTCAAATCATGGAAAGCCATGTGTGTCAATGCCAGGAGCCTTAGCAACAAGATGGAGGATCTGGAGGCTGTCATGGTGCAATCAGACCTGGACATTGTGGCCATAACAGAAACCTGGTGTAATGATAACCATGACTGGGAGATGGCCATACCTGGCTACAATATATTCAGAAGAGACAGGGCTGGGAGGAAGGGAGGAGGAGTGGGATTGTATGTGAAAAATTACATAAGGGCCACAGAGATCTGGGAGGAACAAAATGGGGGAGAGATACTGTGTGTTAAGCTGGAAAGGAAAATGGGGCCAGCCATCCGCACAGTTGTGGTCTATAGATCACCAGCCCAGGAGGAAGAAACAGATAGGGAGCTGATGCTAGCCATCCAAAGGATGGTAGACAAGGGTGAAGTAGTGCTGGTTGGAGACCTCAATATTCCAGACGTGGACTGGAACATCCCAGCATCAGCATCAACTAGGAGAAGATTTATCCTGGACTCCCTTCAGGGTGTCTTCCTCAAGCAACTGGTCATGGCACCAACTCAGCAGAAGTCAATACTGGATCTAGTGCCCACAAACAGAGGCAGTGTGATGGGGGCAACAGTGGGGGAGCACCTGGGGAACAGTGACCACCAGTCATTGTGGTTTGAAATCACAGAAGAAGCAGAACCAAACCACACAAAAACATGTATCCTGGATTTTGGGGGGGGGCAGACTTTGGGAAAATGGGGAGATGCTTGAAAGAGGCATTTAGGGGAATTGGTCAGGAATCAGGGGTTGAGGAACAGTGGGCAGTATTTAAAAGGGGATTACAAGAGCAACAGAATTATGCATTAAGCAGGGGGAAAAGGAAGAGGAGGTCATTATGGTTTTCCATGGAGGTAGCAGAGAAAGTGAAAGCCAAAAAGAATGCATTCAGGCAATACAAAAAGACACAGGCAGAAGGGGATAGGGAGAAGTACCAGGAGAAGTAAAGGGAGACAGGGAGGTCAGTAAGGGAAGCCAAAGCTCAGACAGAAGAGCACATTGCAAAACCAGTGGGTAGAGGGGACAAAACCTTTTACAGGTACATAAGTGAAAAAAGAAAGGCAAAGGGAGGGATAGTGAGACTGAAGGGGGAGGATGGGGCCACGTGGAGGATGACAACAGTAAAGCTGACATATTGAACAGGTATTTCTGTTCAGTCTTTACTGAGGAAGAGGAGGGCAATGGGTCTGAAGGGAGTACAAAGGGTGGTAATGGTGCAGGAATGGACATAAGTCCCTTTACACAAGAAAGGGTTCTGAAGGAACTGGAAGTAATAAGAGTTGATAAAGCAATGGGACCAGATGGGGTGCACCCCAGGGTCCTTAAAGAACTAAGAGAGGTGGTGGCTGAACCTCTGGCAATTCTGTTTAGCTGATCACTGGAAACAGGGGAGGTACCCAAAGACTGGAGGACAGCAAATGTAGTCCCCTTATACCAAAGTGAGAACAAAGAGGAAGCAGGGAACTACAGACCAGTCAGCCTCACCTCAGTTGTTGGGAAGATCATGGAAGCACTACTGAAGGAGAGATTGGTGGAACATCTGGTTGTGAATGGACTACAGGACCCAAGGCAGCATGGTTTCACCAAGGGGAGGTCATGTCAGACCAACCTCATTGAATTGTTTGACTGGATGACTAGGGAGGTGGATCAGGGGAGGGTAGTAGACATGGCCTATCTGGACTTCAGCAAGGCCTTTGACACAATGCCATTTAAAAGATTATTACATAAGCTGGGGAATATGGGTGTGGGCAGGACACTAGTGTGGTGGGTAGGTAACTGGCTGGGCAGCAGGACACAGAGGATGGTGGTAAATGGCTATCATTCCACAGAGGAAAGAGTGACCAGTGGGGTACCACAGGGGTCAGTGCTGAGACTGGTCCTATTCAACATCTTCATCAGTGACATTGCGCAGGACCTAGAAGGCAGAATTTCCCTGTTCGCTGATGACACAAAGCTCAGTAACAGAGTAGACACACCAGAGGGTGTAGACAGAATGAGAAGGGACCTGCAGAAACTTGAAGAATGGTCAGGGGTTTGGTAGTTGAAATTCAATGCAAAGACGTGCAAGATAATGCATATGGGGCACAAAAACCCTGGCACAATATATCAGTTGAGGGGTAAGGATATAGCATGCAGCAAGCAGGAAAAGGATCTTGGGGTTATCATCTCTGATGACCTCAAGGTAGGGAAACAGTGTGACAAGGCAGCAGATAATGCAAATAGGATACTGGGATGCATTGGCAGGGGCATCACCAGCAGGAAAAGGGAGGTCATAATTCCACTATACAAGACATTAGTGAGGCCCCACCTGGAGTACAGTGTACAGTTCTGGAGACCTTACTTATGTAAGGACATAGACAGGGTAGAGAAGGTTCAGAGGAGGGTAACAAAGATGGTACATGGATTGCATCATAAGTCCTATGAGGACAGGTTGAAGGAATTGAATATGTACTCCTTGAAGGAGAGGAGGGAGAGAGTGGATATGATAGAGACATACATGTATCTTACAGGGAGTAACAGGGTGCAGGAATACACTATTTTTAAGCTAAATAGATATTCCAGGACTAGAGGGCATGGGATGAAGTTGGAGGGAGGAAGATTCAGAGGAAATGTGAGGAAGAATTTCTTCACAGAACAGGTGGTGGACAAGTGGAACACCCTGCCAGAGGAAGTTGTGGAGCTCAAACAATCATGGGATTTAAGAATGCATGGGATAGACTGCATGGTAGATAGATACATGGGATAAAGGAATTCTGGAGGTCAGGGTTAAGGGGCAACAGACTTCTAGGAAAACATAAAGTGAACTTACAAACTCAAATGGGCAGACTGGGTGGGCTGTAGGCTTTTATCTGCCAACACTGTCTATGTATCTATGTATCTATGTATAATGCCAGGGGCTCTGGATGCCTCACAATGTGTACAGCAGAGTCAATAAACTTAATTAAACTAAATATAAAATTTCAGAAAAATTACATAGCAGCACCAGGGCCAAAACTCAGTGTAAAAAGATGAGTTGTAAAAACCTTTTTTAAAAATGATCAGTTAAGGAGTAGCTCTCATCTCCTGGGGGAAGAGCAGTCCAAAGAATTCAGGCTGTCGCTCTGAGTACCTTATCACCCAAAGGTTCCAAATGGGATCTTGGAACAGACAAGAGGTTTGCTTCCAAGGGCCAGAGGGAGTAGCCAGGAGCGTAAGGTACCAGGAGGTCTTTCAGGTAGCCCAGACCCAGACAGTGCAGCACCTTGTATAACAAGAACACCTTGAAGGTGGGGCACCACTGCACTGGCAACCAGTGAAGACAGTGGAGAACCAGCCTGTCATGTTTGAACTGACTCAGTGACCAGATGGGCTACCGCATTCTGGACTAGTTGCAAGGTGTAGCCTAGTGCCTTACACCATGGAAAGTGCATTGGTATGCTTTAATTGATGCCCTGGTTTGTGTTACTGCACTTATAAAATGGTTCACTGTATACACAGAGTCATTTACTATAAAAACAAGATCCAACACCTGACTGTGCATGACAGCATTTCAATGCATGTTCATGTGATGTGTTTCAGCCAATGATTTTAATGAAAATTTAAATGACATTTTTTTAAATGAAAATACTGAAGAGGAGCAGGTCAGGTTCAGCAATGGAATCTGGGACAGCTCTCCTTCCTCACAGTATTGGAATGCTGCATTTCAATGCTTGACTGCCAACTGGTGGAGGTCAGGTGGCAGCACAGTGGGAACACACAAAATGGGTCTCGGCATGCATGCATGCCAATCATTTTATGCCAGTATCCTTGGGAAGAAAACTAGGAAGTGGAAGAAAAATCTCTGGTCTGCTGCTGCACTGCCTCCAACCCCCCTAGGCTCACGTACAATTGACAATTCAGGCCACCCACCACTGCCGAGGTCCTGGGCAAGTAATGGATAACCAGTATGTCCATGATAAGGTTAGTGAAGGGCCTGCAGGAGTGTCAGTGGGTGAGCCAAGGACAAGAAAAGGCTTGATTAAAAAAAAATTATAACAATATGAACAGTAAGAATCCCAATAATGACCACTTTTGACTTCCAGTCAAATGCTGTTCCATGTTCCACTGCCTGCTATGCTGAACCATGTATTTCAGCCAGCTCTCTGTCCATTGGGCTATGCTTCCTGTAATTCCATATTTTGTCAACTTCAGAAGCAAGCTTTACTGAAATGTAAGTATATTATATCAACTTCCCTCATTTAGTTACATTTTTTACTTCCTCAAAAGAGAAAAGATAGATTGGTATGATCTCCTCCTTTTAGTAAACCAACATTGAGTCTCCTTTAACAGCAGGGATCTGTCCAGATGTTTCATACTCTGATCCTTCATAATCATCCTAGTTTGTCTCCCACAGTTGAGAGCAGGCATACTGACTGCAGTTACTGTACATGGGTCACTTCTACTTGTTTTCAGAGGTGTCACATTTGCCCTTCTTCTGCAGTCTCCAGGCACCTCACCTGACTTCTTGAAAATCACTGCTGAGTATTCACTGTTTCAGCCTTTAGTTCCCTAAGCATCTTTGGATATTTAATATGATGTTGGCAGTCTTGCTGAATCCTGAGTGACATGTTTCATCCAGATATGGAAAGATTTCTAGCATTTCCATAGTAAATACTGAGCTGAAATGTTCAGTTCGCCTTTTATTGCCAATTTGCTTTACCTATTTAACCCCTACATGCTCCTCTTAATCAGGTCCTCTAGGTGGTTGCCTGGTCTGCCTGCTAGACTCACTCCTGTGCTGGTTCTGTCCACTGTCAGATCACAGGTTGTCCCTGATTCTAGCTCTGTCTCAGACCAGGGAACCACCACTCCTCTGTGATACCTGAAGGGGAGAGAGAAGTGCCTTGGTGTTTTGGAGCCATGACTGGATGATGGACACAGTGTCATAAAGGGTTTGGTGGCATGGGGAATGTGCACAGAGGCTACCATTTGGAGATCTCCAGACATTTTCTGTTTTTCACCCTACCCCTTCCACAAGAATGAGCACACTTCTGTCTTGTCACCCAATGGCGTGTAGTCACCATACTAATGACTGGCAAATTGCACTTGACGTGAGGAATCATGTCACTACTCTTTTCCTTGACTTGAGCAAAGCATTTGATATGGTGGATTACAATCTGCTACTGACCCTGTTACATCACATCAGGCTGGATGATAATGCCCTCAAATGGTTTTCATGCTACCTTGTTGGAAGGCAGCAACAGGTGAAGGCACAGGGTAACCTTTCTCCCCTGCAAAATCCTTCCAAGAGGGGTACCTCAAGGTTTAATCTTGGGCCTTTTATTATTCGCAATTTACATAAACAATATTGACCACAATATTATATCTGCCAGTATTCACCTATTTGCAGATGATACTGTGCTTTATGGCTCTCGTCCTACCACTGAATCGCCCTACAGGCATTTACAGCAAGAATTTAATATCCTACAGCAAAATCTGCTACATCTGAAACTTCTACTCAATGCCAAAAAGACAAAAGTCATGCCTTCATCCCATCAACTAATGCGTCTTCTGGATCACATCAGCCTGCCAATATCCAAATAATATCTATGCAGGGTGAAACCCTTGAAAAAAGTGGATACATTTAAGTATCTAGGCTTCTGGTTGGACTATAAGCTCTCATATATCCCTCATGTTGAAGAACTCTCCAAAAAGCTAAAACAAAGGATGGGATTATTCTTCCATATCAAACGTTTACTTACCTATGAAGCAAAACTACTATTAGTCAAAACAACATTCCTTCCACTAATTGACTATGTTGACTTTCTTTACAGTCATTGCCCCAAAACTGTCCTTACTAAGTTGGATGTCCTGTACCACAGGGCCTTAAGATTTGTGACCAACTCTCCGTTCAAAACACACCACTGCTCACTTTACAGCCAACTCGGCTGGACTTTCTTATCTACCTGAAGATGGCATAATGCCTCCATCTGGACCTTCAAAGCCCTCA
The DNA here is from genome assembly GCA_016271365.2 of Neoceratodus forsteri. Lineage (NCBI taxonomy): Eukaryota > Metazoa > Chordata > Ceratodontiformes > Ceratodontidae > Neoceratodus > Neoceratodus forsteri. Next base: position 522,262,387 of record CM028137.1, read on the forward strand.
CTAACGAACTCCCTCTTTACATATCTAGCCTCTTTAAATCAACACCTTGCACATACTCACTTAGGAAATATGATCATATATCACTTGAGACCCCCCCCCCGGGTAAAATCTCATTTTGGCACCATATCCATTAACCACGCCTTACCAACCTTGTGGAACTCCCTCCAATATACCCTAAAACTGACTCGCCTTGTTAGACGGTCCTCCTTTAAATCTCTTCTGAAACCTCTATTGAAAGAAAACTGCCAGTGCTATGCCTAGGGTCCCCCCTTTTGATATTTTATATAGCACTTACCACTATATTTGCCCCTGGCTCTCCTTGCTCCCCTTCTTTCTTTTGTTTTGCACTTCTGTCTGTCTATGCCCTGCTACTCCCATACACCTTCCCCCCTCATCCTACTTATCTTCGACTATGCCTACCTCACCTTATAGATCATGCTCTACCTTCCCCCTTACCTCCTTCCAGTCCAATCATATTATACAGTTAGCTGCTTTCACTTATGTAGACATGTAAAAATAAGACTAATCTGACTGTACCTTGTTATGTATTACCAACTGTATTGTGTGAACTATTGTATAAATCTGTAGTGTTTTCATTTTATGTATACTATGTGTGTTCCCCCAGGACCACCTTGCAAATGAGTATCTCAAGGGTGTATTTCTCGGTTAAAAATAAAATTGAATTGAATTGAAAGAGGTGGCACCACCACTATGTCACCAACAGAAACTGCTGCTAGAGTGATACGTAATCCTCACTCCCTCCCTCCCTTTGTCTCTCCCTCCCAGGAGAAGAACATCCACATGGATGATCTGATCCCTCCTTGCCAGCCTGAAATCCTGATGTCCAGGGCTTGGGGAATGAATCGGAGTCACCAGCTTGTCAGAACAGTCCCACACCACTCAGTGTCATGGAGCTGGATTCATTTAGCCTTTTTGCTGCCAGGGCATCATCCAATATTTTCCCCTCTCCCAGATTCCAATTTACTTCCTTAATGTGGACACTAGCCCTGTCAAAAACTTGTGATCATACGGTATTTCTTCTACTGTACATTAATGTTCTCACACTGTCTACTTGTCCAGCAGAGAGTTGGGTTTAAGATCCTATTGCCGGTTTATAAGACTGACACGGCACCACTCCTGGCTACATTGCTAGCCTTCTTTCATAACTGTTCTCAGCTAGGAGTCTGTGCTCTGTTGTACACAATTTGCTTTTACTGTACTACTGTGCATGAAGCTGAAAACTCAGAGTGATTGGTCTTTTTGTGTCTTTGGTCCCTGTCTTGGGATGTCTATTCCATTTACTATTTGTGAGGCTGCATCACTGAGGATTTTTCAAGCTAAACTGAACACCGATCAGGATAGGTAGGCATTTCAAGGAATTACTAATATTTATGAAATTATACACTGTTTTCTGGGTTCAGATGTCCAGATCTACTGCTAACTTTAACTGTTTCAAGTTCTGTGTTTTAATTTTAAGAATTTTCAGGTTTTTTTATTTTTAGGATGTTCGTTGCACAGCACCTAGGATGTTTACATTACAGCTGCTCTATAAATAAAAATGGACTGGACCAGCTTATAGGCTGTATGCAAACACTGGTACCTGGGTGTCGACAGGCAGAGGTGAAGCTCAGAAGAGTAAGGGAGGAGGGATATACACCGGCTTCACACAGTGCTATGCAAAGTGGTGGGCATGCCTGCAGTGGAGCCCATGAGAGTAAGCAGTTCCCAGGAGCAGGCTATATGGGGAAAAAAATACCTAATGCCACAAGAATGACACACAGTACATTCAGGCACAGCAAAGCCTACTGTACCCCAGCACCCATAGGCTCCCCAGAGGGAGGGAACACGCCACCCAACCCCACCTAGGGGGTAAGCAGATGGTTTGAATCCTGTGGGCCACAGATGGTGTGACTGGGTTGGGTGATTGCCAGAAGCAGATGGAATATGGCCAAGATTTCTTATTATTTTTAACATCTCCTACCATGTGACTCTCAAATCTTTTTTGCTAGCCTGATTTATGTTGTTTACGTTGTTTGGTCCCTGTATATCTCTTACTCTAACCCCCTATTCCGTACCCTACCTTTGTTTCCCCTACATTCTGGGAAGTGCTGTGGCATATGACCAGGATGTGCAGGGCTAGTGTGTGGCAATGCATGGCACAAAGCACCATTCAGATGCCTGCCTCTGCCTCTTTCCCTGTGTTTGAGACAGTGCAGGAAGATGCTTACAACACCGATTTGTAGAACATAAAAGGGCACAAAAGTTGAACTGTGGGACAAAATGGTCATTCCCACTAATTATTGTGTCAACTGTGACTGTGTGTGTATGTGTGGCCTCTGGAGAGGGCACCATGCCATTCACCTGATCAGGAATAGCGCTCTTCTTACAGCAGGTAACCACAGCAAATAAGAAAAAGCTGCAACAACCACAAGTATCTTACAACCGTGAATCTCATATATCAGCAAGGGGTTTTGTTTTTGCTTCCTATATTTTTATACTATTGATATAATATTTTAAATGTTTTTAATGTAATATCAATATATCTTTAATGTTATTGATATATAGCAAAAATAATCTGTCACCTGTACCTTGAGATATATTGTTACCTTTGATACATGGTATTTATACAACACCAGTGATGATTCATTTTCCTTGATAAATAAGGGATATGTAATAAGGGACAGTTGGATACATGATTTACCTATACGAGTGATGTTTGACCACGGGTAACCTCACGAGTGGCATACGCCACTCATGAGGTGTCTAAGGGCAAACTGTACAAATATAGATAAATCATGTCTCAGACAGTCCCCCGTTACATTCTTCATTTATGAAATAGGGACCAGTTTGTAATCGCCTAGGCAGATTAGTTAGAAACAGTGCATTTTCATTTTTTACAAAGAAATTTGAGTGGCCTTTTTATTGTGTTTTTATGTGTACACAGTAGCTCCTCTTAATGTGAAGGTTGCTATGTTCTCTAGGATGTTCTGACAGCCGTGACATCTTAAATATGAACAGTGATTTGTTCACTGTGGCTAAGAGAAAAACTTTACTGAAAAAGGGTGGTGCCTGTTATTGAGCAGGTAGAAAGGGTGATGGAGCTGAGGAGTGTCACAGCCTTTTGTTTTTGCAGTGTGGTCCATCAGCTAAATGTTATGATCTTTTTTCCTTTTTTGTTTAAAAATAATGTGGCTGTTTGTTCAGTCAGTGAGAGGCCTGGTGTCTCAGCTTGAAGTGAGGATGGGAGTGAGTCAGAGAATGTGGGTGCAGGTTCCCGGTTTGAAAGCTAAAAAAAAAAAAAAAAAAAACTACAGGCAGTGTTTTTCAGATGCAGTGCCTGGCTTGACAATGATGAGGTAAGCTGTGACAAGTTGATTTTATCTTGTGCGGTGGGATGGGGCAGACTGAAGCATGTTTACAGCAAACTGGACTTGAAAAATGAAAGTCAACAGTGCATGTAGTGCTGGCTGGACAGGAGGGGGGAGGGCATGGCATGGTAACTATTTTGATAAATGCAGCTGTTTAGGTACAAGCATCTATCTCACTGCAAACCATTTTGCAGTGAGATACATTATTTATCTAGACTGACTAATGCCCATGCCTATTGCATTAATTTGTTTATCATACTATCTAACCTCCAGATAAGCATTTCTCTAGTGGTCATATGTGTTGCAATAACTTTCCTTGACCTTTGCACAGAACAGAACCAATCAGAGAGCAGCTATCACCATGCTGATAACATCTTAACAGGCATGTGCAACACTGAAGCCAGCAGTTTAAATCATAGAAAAACAGTAAACTGTTCACACAAAAAGCTGATTTAAAAAGTTATAACTGTTAAACTGTTGTTCCATAAATGGAATACACAATGGCTTATATGTAAACATTGGAACATAGAAAAACAGAGACAGAAACAGGCTGTTCGTCCTTCAAGTTTGCCTAACCACTAATAGTGGTGATGTTCTCTAATACCCTTACTTTCAAGAAAACTATTTAGCCTTGTCTTAAAGGTTAGTAATGTTGGATTTTGGACCACAGAGTTGGGCAGCTGGTTACAAAGTGCCCTTACTCTTTGACTGAAGTATAATCTCCTCAGATTTCTTCAAGCAATTCCATTCTTTATTTGCATTTTATTACTTCTGATATTACATTGCACTTCATAATTTTCAAGTTTAATTCCTTGGGTCCAGTAGACGCCATATGGCATCAGAACCATCCATTGCTGACAGTGACCCAAAATGGCCACCCAGACTCAATGTCATGACTGTCCATGACTTTGTATACAAAGATCATATCTCCCTTTAGCCTTCTCTGTTCCAGAGAAAATAAATTTAAATTGGCTAATCTCTTATCATAACTTAATCCATCAGCTCCCTTAATCAGTTTGTAAATCTACATTGAACCCCTTCAGTTCTTTTGATATTTCCTTTTAGATCAGGTGCCCAAAACTGGGGTGTAGTAATCTACACTCAAAATATGCAATACATGGTATGTAAGCAATAATACATGACAAGGTGTGCAGTATGTAAGGAATGAGGCATGACAGAAGGGGGTTTATGCTATGCTAAAGAGTACCTTTCTTGAGCTGTAAAGCAACAAACAGGAAGTTCCCTTACCATAAAGGGAGTTCCTCTGCAGCACTTGTTTAATTTTTAAACAGCCCCCCCAAGGAATGGCAGGGATCGTAATTTGCCCCTGAGAGGTTATCCATATGATCCCTTTCCACTTCCTACTAACCCACTCCATTCCCACTCTCCAACGTCTTGTGACACCAGAATATGCAGATTGTGGGGTGTGCTCCATTGAAGTCTATGGAGCATCATTTTCAAATACTGTTTTTGGCCGCTTAAGTGGACGTTAGGTAAAATCTCAGCCAGTGGTCAACTAAAAAGAGCCTGTTCCCTGTCTTGTACCCTGGTTGGGGACAGTATAGTTCCTCCTCTATAGAAGTTGGAGGGGCTCCAGTCCCCACCCTCCCGGACTTCCACACCACACTCTGAAGCTGTTGAAGGCTGAGGCAAGCAAACAGATCTCCCACATTAAGGTTCCAATCTCTTTGCAGGGCTAAAAACAAATGTAGTAACCCGTCTTCATTTATTTGGACTATTTAATGAAACCCCCTTTTTTGCCATCTCAGGAGGGCCTAGCATAGGAAAGCACTGCATTCTGGCCTTTTGAGAAGGCCACCATTAGCTCCATCTGGGAGGATACCTTAGGCTGGTGATCTATCCCCTTATGTGCTAGGACCCAAATGGCTGTTGTGTTTCTTCTGAGTAGGTTAGCCTGACTAGGGCAATCTAGATTCTTAAGACTGGCTGATAAGCACCCCCCTACAAAAGTCAACCCCCAGGCCCCGGCTCCTCCTCTTCCGAAAGCAGCCATGGGGGTGGGGAGTAGAGGACCCCACTCCACAGGCAGGAATGCTAATTCTGATGCCCAGTAATAATATTTGAAGTGGGGCAGTGCCTCCCCCTGCACTCACAGGGAGCTGCAGTATAGATTGTTTGACTCTGGCTGCTTTCCTCATCCAGAGCAATTTATGTGCCGGTGCATCCATCTGCCTAGAAAAAGTACCTCACATTTTATGGGTATGGCCTGAAAGAGATATAAGCACTTAGGGAGGGTGCACATCTTTTCTTTTTTTTTTTTTTGTAGATTCTGTTTATTCACCAGGAGATCAGGGCATATCTCAGGAGTGCCCACTCAACCACAGCCTCTACTCCTGGCCTGAAACCACCCTCCTCCGAGTTACTGAGCACCCTCTTCCTGAATACAAGGAACCTTCCAGCCCCCTGGATCACCCCCCCCGGGGAGGGACTGCCTCACCTAACTGGCAGCCTTTCTGAAACTAGAGGGTTGGTAGTGGGTCAGTTCAAAGCACTCGGGAGAGCCCGCTGGAAGGATGGTCTGGCCTTGGGATGTGGGCTTTGGCTCATGGGGCCTCTGTCACCTCCCTGTATCCTCCGGGGGGTTTTCTGCTTATGCCCCATTATTCTGAGGCCCCAGAAGCAGTAGCACATGCATGTGGAGGCACACATGCACATCGCAGCTCCAGTCCACAGCCTCATCCACCCTGCCCTGGCCTAGCTCCAGGGCTCCTCGAAAGTGACACTGCCACCTGTCCTCCACCAGGGTGCAGCCAAACCCTGAGGAGCACCTCAGATCCCTCCCAAGGATGAGAGCTGCCAGCTGGCAGCTCAATCAGCTCCTCACCCCCCCCAGGCTGATCCCCGGTGCCCTGAGCCCATATTCTGACCCGGGTCACCAGCGTGTAATGAGGTGTGGTGTCCAGCACCTCAACTCTCAGCATCACCGGGCCGGCTTGAGGGTGCACATCTTGATTACATTAATTTTCCCTAGAACAGATAGGGGTAGGGTACTTCACTACTCACATTCTTCTCTCAGGTTGTCCACTAATTAGGTGTAGTTATGTTTATATAGCTGTTGTTGTGTTTTTATATAACTATCAAAGGTTTGTTGCTATGTGGAACCCTAGGTATTCTATCACTTTTTACAACTTGGAGCCCTATGAGGTTGGACACAATGTATTCTCTATTTTGCTTTCCTATTGGGAGGAGCTCACTTTTTGTCCAATTTACTTTGTGTCCAGAGAGCATCCCATATTCCTCCAGGAGGGTCTGCACTGCTAGGAGGCTCTGCATGGGGTCTGTAAGTACAACAACAGGTCATCTGCAAATAGTTCCACCTTATGTGAGCTCCCTTTTCCCCACCTCAAAGCCTTTGACTCCAGGATGAGTACAAACGGCAGCAGTCAATGGTTCCAGCAAGAGGACATACAAAAGGGGAGACAGGGAGCACCCTTGATGGATGTCTTATCCCAGCTGAAAAGGTGGAGCCAGTCATCCATTAATCATTATCTGAGTCTCGGGAGCATGGTATTGTGCTTTAATTCTCCTCATGAGCTGCTCCCCTATGTCAAACCTCCCCAGAATCTCAAACATATAACCCACTCCACACAGTCAAATGCTTTTTCAGCATTCAAGGCAAGGACCACTGCTCCATGCTGTTCAATCTACAGTACATTTTATATGTAAGGTTCACTAGATATTGTGTTTACCCTGCCACCCCTTGACAAAACCTGCCTGATTGGGGTGGATACATTCCACTAGAGTTCCCTCCAGTCTGGAAGCTATAATCTTACCCACTATCCTGTAATCAGATGTTAGGGGAGAAATGGGATGATATGAAAGACACTGAGTATGGTCCTTGCTTGGCTCTGGGAATATAGTGGCAGACCATGTGGAGGGGACATCACTCCCTTGTCAAAACTTTCATGCAACATGTCAAATGAAGGGTCATGCAAGTGATCCTGAAATGGTTTGATGCAGTCTATGGGAAGACTGTCTGGTCTTGGTGCTTAACCATCCTGCAGGTTACATATAGCAGCTATCACCTCCTGCCTAGTGAGTGAGCTATTTACTAAGGCTGACTGGGATGGTGGAAATGGAGTAATAGGAGCATTAGAAAAGGATTGGTATTATTCAGATGTGAGATTAGTCTCAGAGGTGTACAGTGTTCTATAGAAAGAGAAGGAATCATTACCCGTAGAGGCCTGATCAATCCCCAGTCCCCCTCCCTCCTGCTGTATGCGATAATTGCAGTCTCCCCTGTCTCCATTTAAGCTGCCATGCTAGCAGCTTGTCCCCTCAGTTGCAATCATGATATTGCCTGGCCTTGGCCAAAACGTTGCTCTCTCTCTCTCTCTATTGCTGTACTGCTGAGTTAGTTACATTTACATTTCAACTTCTGTAGTGTGTTATGCAATGCTGGGCTCAGCTTGGTCATATGGGCTTTCTCACAAGCTGAATATGGCTGTAGTCCAGTGCAGTCAAAACCTCGGTAAAGAGAAAGAACTTAACTGGTAGGGAGGAGCTAAATACCAATCAGTGTGAGCTAGTATCCATAGAGACAGATTGGTGAAGAAATAGCCCACACCAAATGTTTTTCATAAAAATTAATTTTTTTACTGATATTAAATAATAAGCATGTTTTTGCACACTTCATAAGGTACAGCTGATACAATACATATATGCAGACATTTTGGAATAAATCCTTCCTCAGTGCTGTACTGCATCTCTATAACATGAAAATATACCTGTACATATAATTATTGTCTAGTCTAGTTGTAATATATATATATTTTTCTCTATATATCAAATTAATTCTGAACTCAGAAAAATAAATTGGTCCAGCTGTACAGATAACACCCCCAATCTATGAGTGTATCTAAGTTTTATATCACAGTCTGTACCTAACTTATATATACTCTTCAATTATTTAGCCATCATTGCTTTACCACAAGCACTTGAAACTCTTTGAATCTCAAAGACAATCCATGTATTATTAACTTGCCTTATGTATATCCCTTATTTTGTATCACAAACTGTGTCTGATTTATACACAATCCACAATTTATTCAACCATCATTGCTTTAACACAAGTCATTTAATGTTTCTGAATCCAAAACAAATGTCCTTATAATATAAACGTGCCTTATATATGTCCTTTGTTTATTTGTCTTATTTGGTTCATTGCACCTCTCATTTCTGTAAAACAAACGATGGTCTTTTTCACAATCCTGTATTGTTGCTACTCTAAAAATGTTAAAGTGACCCAGATTCATGTATTATTCAAAACATATCAGTCTTGTGGATGTTTTACCTTATAAGCAGGCTTTCTTGTCATTCTTTTTAGTCTAAACTGCTGTTAGAGACAAAAATAAATGTCTTTTTTAGAACTCTGCAATTTTTAACATCTCACTGAGAACTGTTTCTTTTTTAAGGGGTTATATCAGTCAGAACAAGCCTTTTACTTACTTTCAGGAGTGTTTTTCACCATGCTGGACCTCCATACCGCTTTCTCTTAAATGGAGGTGATCCCAGTTTTGTGCACACTAATTTTAAAGTCTCCTTCTAGGCAGGAATCAGGCACGGAGCTAAGCGCATCATCCTGGAGCATCAGCTACCTCCAGGTGAATGCTCAAGCACTCGGGCACCCGACCTGTGTTAACAGCACCAAAAAGGTGTCCTGCCTTAAGTCAAAGAAAAAACGTATTAAAGAAACCTTTTCCTTCTTTTGCCAATCATGCTACTGTTCATTAATAAAAATTTCTAATATTATCTCAGTTGAAAATCTCTCGAATACAGTCTGTCAGTTATGTCAATATGTGGGAGGTCAAAGAGGCCAGGGAGGTCAATCCCTGCAGGTGTGGGGTACTCAAATCAGAGGCAGTATTCAACTACTTAACCTCTCATAATAGTCAACATTTTAACATATATTAGAAGACCATTATTTTCTTTAGGGAACATAACGCTTACTATTCAGGATAAGTATATTTATAAAAGAGGCAAATCTTTTCTATTAAAGTCACTTATTTCTTAACAAATTACATTCAATTCCTCTTTTTTGGAAGCTAACAATACTTTTAATCCCTGATTACACAGGATTTACCCATTCTGTAAACCCCTTTTATTTAGATATTTATACAGTGATCACCCAGGAAAATCTAAAAGAAGGTGCTGGACTCTTAGACCAAATTTCTTGTAGAAAGCACTAAAAAGGGAAGGTAATAAAGGAAAATCTTAGGGTTATCACAAGGTTTCTTTCTATTTCTTTTGAAGTCCCAATTCCTGCCTAGAAGGAGACTTTAAAATTAGTATGCATAACGCTGGGATCACCTCCATTTAAGAGAAAGCGGTATGGAGGTCCAGCATGGTGAAAAACACTCCTGTAAGTAAGTAAAAGGCTTGCACTGACTGGTATAACCCTTTAAAAAAGAAACAGTTCTCAGTGAGATGCTAAAAATTGCAGAGTACTTAAAAAAAGATGTTTGTTTTTGTCTCTAACAGCAGTTTGTACGAAAAGAAAGACATGAAAGCCTGCTTATAAGGTAAAACATCCACAAGATTAATATGTTGTGAGTAATACATGAATCTGGGTCACTTTAACATTTTTAGAGTAGCAACAATATAGGATTGTGAAAAAGACCATCATTTGTTTTACAGAAATGAGAGGTGCAATGAACCAAATAAGACAAATAAACAAGGGACATATATAAGACAAGTTTATATTATAAGGAATGTTTTTTGAGATTCAGAAACATTAAATGACTTGTGTTAAAGCAATGATGGTTGAATAAATTGTGGATTGTGTATAAGTCAGACACAGTTTGTGATACAAAATAAGGGATATACATAAGGCAAGTTAATAATACATGGATTGTCTTTGAGATTCAGAGAGCTTCAAGTGCTTGCGGTAAAGCAATGATGGCTAAATAATTGAAGAGTATATATACGTTAGGTACAGCTTGTGATATGAAACTTAGATACACTCATGGATTGGGGGTGTTACCTGTACAGCTGGACCAATTTATTTTTCTGAGTTCAGAATTAATTTGATATATATAGAAAAATGTATATATATTATGACTAGACAATAATTATATGTATATTTTCATTACAGATATGCGGTATAGCACTGAGGAAGGATTTATTCCAAAACGTTTGCAAATATGTACTGTATCAGCTGTACCTTATGAAGTGTGTAAAAACATGCTTACTGTTTAATAGCAGTAAAAAATACAATTCTATGAAAAACATTTGGTGAGTGGGCTATTTCTTCACCAGTCTGTTTCTATGGATAGCTTCTCACAAGCTGCAATCTTAGTCTCAAGCCCTGATAAAACCACTTTATTGCACCTTTGCTTGTATTAAAACAAATGAAATTGACTAGCTGTGGATGAATGCCTTAACAGGACTTCCCACCTGATGGACTGGGTAATATCTTCCCTGTTATTATTAGTTAGGTATTCTGATATGGCCGTTGAAACATAGAAACATAGAAGTTGATGGCAGATAAGGACCGCAAGACCCTTCCAGTCTGCCCATTTCTTTTTCTACCTTATGAATGTGCCATCGGCCTTTGCTCTGTCAATAGCCTATCTATTCATGCTCATCTGTATTGATCCCTTATGCCTATCCCATGCCTGTTTGAAGCCCTGCACTGTATTCATATAAACCACTTCCTGAGGTAGGCCGGTCCATGCATCCCCCACCCTTTCTGTGAAAAAGATCTTCCTCACATTACCCCTTAATCGGCCTCCCTCTAATCTCATGCTGTGTCCTCTTGTCCTGCTATTTTTCTGATATTAAAACATGTTAGAATCTTTCACCTTGTTAATGCCCTTAAGATGTTTGAATGTTTCGATCACATCACCCCTCTCCCTCCTTTGCTCTAGGGTATACACATTGAAATGAAAGTTATATAATTTGGGTTCTTTAGCAGGGTGGAATCTAATCTCCAAGTCCTAGCTAATGGATGGGAACTGCCATTCACCAAGGTTAGGCTCAGGACAGCACGGTCAGATACTAGTATGAGGTGGTAGGATACCTCCTCCACTTGGGACAGCAGACTCACTGAGGTCCAGATGAAGTAAATGCGAGCATAGGATTTATGGGCATATGAGTAGAAACTATACTTATAGCCTGCAAAGCTGAGGCTGCATCATGTATAAGTATAGCCAAATATCTTGACCAGTTTGGACAACTCTTTGGCTTTTCTGAATAGTGGGATGAGGCAGGTATTCAATCTATCTAGGTTGGTGTCTAAGATACAATCATACTTCCCATCAAGGATCCAGGGACCAGTAAACTGGGTCATTTCTAGTTCTAGCTGGTAAAAATGCAGTATCCTCAACATTAGACCTCTAAATCAAACCCCCAACCACTTCCCCCATCATTCAACTGAATTTGGGCCAGTACATATCTGCCATTTGCATCCACTTTCCAGTGGGTTATTAACCCAGAAAATGATGATTTGAGTCACAAGGCCACCCCTACCCCCAGGGCTTTGAGTTAAAACACATAGCCAAGTTCCCATCCAGCTAGTAGTTGATACTTACAGCCTAAATGGGACAGCCATAAGAACTGGGGATGTCTACAGGCCCCCAGACCAGGGGGAGGACATAGACACATTACTGTTAGAAGATATACAAAACATGACAGCTAAAGGGGAGGTTCTGATAATGGGAGACTTCAACATGCCGGATACAGATTGGTCAATACCAGCAGGAACATCTGCCAGAACTAGACACATGGTGGATTCTCTGCATGGGGAGGGCCTCAAACAACTGGTACAACAACCCACAAGAGACAGGGCTATCCTAGATCTAGTACTGACTAACAGGGAAGGGATCACAGATCTCCAGGTAGAAGGTCACCTGGGGCCAGTGACCATCACATGGTATGGTTCAATTTGGCCACTACATCTAAATCATCCCATTCCAAGGCAAAAATATGGGACTTCAGAGGAGCTGACTTTGATAAGATGGCCAACAGAGTTAAGCTAGCCCTGGCAAAAAGAATCACAGGTGAGGGGGTACAGGCAAAGTGGGCAAGCATTATGATGCAATACTTGAAGCGACATCCCATTGTGTTAGACAGAAAAGGAAGTGCAAAGAAGAAGGAAACCACTTTGGTTCTCAAATACAGTAGCAGAAAAGGTCAGAGCCAAAAGGCTGGCCTTCAGGAAATATAAGGGAACACAGCGGGATGAAGATAGGGAGGCATACCAAACTGCCCTAAGGGAAGCAGGGAAGGCAGTAAGGCAGGCAAAGTCCCAAACTGAGGAAACACTAGCATGAACAGTAAAAGAAGATGACAAGACTTTCTATAGATACATTAGTGAAAGGATAAAGTCCAGAGGGGGTATTGCTAAGCTCAAAGGAGAAAAGGGGGCATGTGAGGAGGAGAACCCTGTAAAAGCATCTATCCTAAATTTGTATTTATTTATTTAGCTTTTGTTTACCGGGTAGGTGCACTAGCCAGCAGGTGACTATTTTCAGGCACGACCTGGGACAGTACAATACAGGATAAACCAAGGAAAATTTCAACAATACAATTTGAAAGGCAGTGCAAAGTACATACATACAGAGAGGCAGTTTCGGCTAGGCTAACATTGTGTCGGCTAGACTAGGCAAAAACGTTGGTTAGATAGTACAGGAGGTGTTACAAGGAGTGTAGGTACTGGTACGAAGTCAAAGTCATTACACCCCAGGGGACAGATTTCCGAGGTCAGGAGATGGCGGGGAGGGGGAGTTTGGGAGAGAGGAGCGGGATCCAGGTTCAGATAGCTAAGCTACCCAAAGACCGACGTGGGGCTTTAGAGGGAGTTTGCATGGCTCCCAGATTTGGCTGCAGGGAGGGATGTGAGCTGGGTTGTTGGGTACAGTAGATTGTCGGCCAAGCTGAAAAGGTTTCTGAGGACAGTTAGGTAAACTTACGGCTTTAGCGGTAAAGCGTAGGAGTAGAAGCTGGGCGTATGGTTTCACAGCTGGGCAAGAAGGTAAAGAGCCGCCGGGAAAGTAAAAGACGTTGAGGCTTTAGAAGGGGTAGGCAACCGGGCTCATGGTTTAGTAGTTGGTTAAGAAAGCGACTTGGGGGGGAGATAGCACGGCACCCAGTAGAAGCTGTAGGCATTGGGGTGGGAGGCTAGGAGGGAAGCCTGGGCAGGGAGGCACCGTAGGTGGGCGTACGGTGGCAGGCAGTCCATGGTATCTGGGGACAGTCAGGCAAGCCTACGGCTTTTGTGGCAGAGTGTTGGGAAGAGCGCCGGGTTCATAGTCCCGTGGTTGGGCATGAGAGAAAAGAGAGGTAGGGGATAGAAAGACAAAGCGGCGCATTTACGGCTTTAGCGGTTGGAGGAAGGTACATGCAGCCGGGCTCATGGTTCAAGCTGGGCATGAGATCATAGCCGTCCCTGCCCCAGGACATCCAAAGGCAATGAACAAGGAGCAGGAGGGTAGGGGGTAATGACACTGCAGTACCAGCACCTATCTGGTCAGAGGTAGCCCTGCCAGATTTGACAGTTGAGCCTGTGACAAGTAGCTAAAATATCGACAGTTATTGGGAGATTACCGCAACAGATAACAATAGAGGCAGTTAACAAGTAACAGTTTACAAGACAGTACAGTCTTCACAAAACAAAACTAAAATTGCACTTAGCATCAATGTAGTTTATAAAGAAGTAGTTGAGGCAGGGGCTCAAGGGTCTGAGGGCAGCATGGAGGTGGGAGGAGAGAAATAGGAAGGTAGGTAGCCAGGGGAGGGAAAAAGTAGGGCAGGTAGGCAGTCAGATAGGGTCAAAGCAGGTTCATTGGTCAGAGGTGACCAGGTGGTGTCTCAACCCACGTTTGAAAACAAGGTGCGAAGATGCTTGCCTGAGATCCAGAGGGAGCAGATTCCACATCGTGGGGGCTGCGTAGTTGAAGGATCCAGTTCCTTTGTTGGTATGGCATCGAGGAACTTCCAGAAGGGCTTTATCTGCCGATCTTAACTCCCGGTTTGGTATAGCAGGATGAAGCAGCTCAGCAAGGGCTGCTGGCTGTCCTAGCCTGAGGATAGAGTTGTTTAGACAGCCCAGGTAGTAGCGCCTGGTGGCAGAGGGGGAGAGCCACCCAAGGTCTCTGTATAACTGACAATGATGTTGAAGTCAAGGAGCCTTGGCTGCATATCGGCAGACGTTGTTATAAGTGACATCCCATTTTTGCAGGGCTGTTTTGTGGGCAGTAGTTAGTATGGGAGCACAGTAGGTAAGTGTAGGTAGAAGGATCCCTCTGGCGATGGCCAGCTTTGCTGATGATGTGAGCATATAGCTGGTTCTATAGGCTGCCCCAGCTTGCAGTTTACAGTTTTACAGGTGGTTTGGATGTAGATTTAGGTCAAGAGATTGGTCCAGTAAGATGCCCAGATAGCGGAAGGAGGTGACAACCTGAAGAGTATTCCCATTAAGATCAAGAATATTATGGAGTGGTGCACGACTCGAGGCGCCTGTGCTCTGCCCAGGAGCATGGCATTTGTCTTGCTGGAGTTGAGGATAAGGCGATGGGAGTTGAGCCAGTTCCGTACGCTGTTGTAGGCTCTGTTGAGTGATAAGTTAATGTGCTCCACGTTGTGAGAGCTGGCATAGATGACCAGGTTGTCTGCATAGAGAAGAGAGGAGCATAGATACTTTTGCTCAGTATTTACTGAAGAGAAGGTGGGGCAGGGCCCACAGCTCAGCACCATGGACACGGGGGGAGGGAGGTGAGCACTACTCCCTTCACAAAAGAAAGTGTCCTACAAGAGCTCACTAAGCTCAGGGTGGACAAAGCAATGTGACCTGATGGCATACATCCCAGGGTACTTAAGAAGCTAAGGGTGGAACTAGCAGAGCCATTAGCGGAACTGTTTAGTGAGTCTCTGAGCACAGGAGAGGTCCCAGAAGACTGAGAAGGGCTCATGTGAACCCGCCTCCACAAGAGTGGTAGCAGGGAGGAGGCAGGAACTACAGGCCAGTCAGTCTTACCTCAGTAGTGGGCAAGATTATGGAGGCAGTCCTTAAGGAAAGGATAGTGCAACACCTGGAATCCATAGGGCACAGGATCCAAGACAGCATGGGTTTACAAAGGAAGGTCCTGTCAAACTAATCTCATAGATTTCTTTGACTGGGTAACCAGAGTGGTGGACCAAGGGGAGCAGTTGATGTTGCCTACCTTGACTTCAGCAAAGCTTTCGACACTGTTCCACATAGAAGATTGATAAATAAGCTGGGTAGGCTCGGTGGGTCAGAAGTTGTCAACTGCGGCACACTGGTTGACGGGCAGAAAACAGAGAGTGGTGGTAAATGGTATACAGTCAGAAGAGATGCAAGTCACAAGTGGGGTACCTCAGGGATCAGTCCTGGGGCCAGTCCTCTTCAATATCTTCATTAGTGACATTGCAGATGGGCTAGAGGGTAAGGTTTGTCTGTTTTCAGATGACACCAAGATCTGCAACAGAGTAGATGATCCAGATGGGGTGCGCAGAATGAGAAGAGATCTTGATAAACTAGCAAAATGGTCAGAAGAGTGGCAACTGGGATTTAATGCAAAGAAGTGCAAGATCATGCACATAGGGAAGAGAAACCATGAAGCCACCTATAGGCTGGGAGGGAGTTGCTGGCAGTCACAAGGAAGAAAGAGACTTGGCGTCATCATCACCAATGACCTGAAATCATCCAAGCAGACCTCTAAAGCAGTAAGTAAGGCTAGGGGGATGTTAGGTATATTAGTAGGGTATCACAAGTCACAAGAGGGAGTGTAATAATCCCTTTACAAGACACTGGTTAGGCCCCATCTGGAGAACTGCATGCAGTACTGGAGGCCACACCTTCACAAGGACATTAACCAAATTGAGGCAGTCCAGAGACTGGCAACCAAAATGGTGCAGGAACTGCATCAGAAGACATATGAGGACAGATTAATGGAGCTCAATATGTATACCCTTGAGCAAAGGAGGGAGAGAGGTGATATGATCGAACCATTCAAACACCTTAAGGGCATTAACAAAGTGAAAGAGTCTAACATGTTTAAATATAAGAAAAATAGCAGGACAAGAAGACACAGCATGAGAATAGAGGGAGGCCGATTAAGGGAGAATGTGAGGAAATTATTTTTCACAGAAAGAGTGGTGGATGCATGGAATGGCCTACCTCAGGTAGTGGTAGCTATGAATACAGCACAGGGCTTCAAACAGGCATGGGATAGGCATAAGGGAGCAATACAGATGAATATGGATAGATAGGTCATTGACAGTGTAAAGGTGTGTGGCACATTTATAAGGTAGAAAAAATGGGCAGACTGGATGGGCCTTGTGGTCCTTATCTGCCGTCAACCTCTATGTTTCTGTGTTACCCAGGAGACATGCAAGTCTCTCACATCAAAAGGATGTTGGTTTTTAGTTTCATTATCATCCTCATGACCATGTTATGCGTAATCACATTTTTTAGACCATTGACGTTCCATGTGGTTATATGCAGCCTATCAATCCTTTGGAAGTAACCATATCAGGAAGCTCAGGATAAAGCCCCCTGAAAGTTGAGGACCCAAGCCAAACATTACTTTGGTGCATGCTACCACTGTTCTTAGTGTACAAATGGTAACATACAACCTTAAAGTTTTCCCCCTTTGTACTCCTGCCCCAACCCCCCTCCCAACTACCCTTCCCAACAGCACCTATGATACCATTCATCCCTGCACCCTCCCAAATACCACCCCCTTCCCTCAGGTCCCACAATCAAAACAATTAGCATAGAAACCAAAGTTTCCATGTTCCCCAACCCCTCCCCCCTTATAAGGTAACCAAACCCCTGACAAAGAATCCCCTTCAAACTGCTAGTGGACATTTTCTAGTGTTACTACAAAGACACAAATTTAAAACAAGTATGTAACTAGCAATAACATTGAAAAACAGCAATATTATAGAGCTGGGATGGAGGGCATCACACTACCAAGCACTCCCACATTGTTGAATATTAATGACAAAACGTAATCAATAACTTTCCAGATCTGATTATTGCGTGTAACAAACTGAATATGTGATCATTATACAACTAGGTTCGCTTCTCTATACCCAGTCAAAGAGGTCAAGGTTTCTTCTAAGTGTGAAGCAGAGGGTCTAAAAATATGCTGGGCAATGAAGTTGTAAGCAGGTGGAATGCACTCATCTATGCTTCATAATGGGAGCATAAAGGTCATAAAAACACTCACATGACAAAGGTCCAGGCACTTACATGGCAACACTTACCATTTTAGTTATAATCTACAAGAGTTCAAAGGACCCTCCCATCGTCTTGCTGCTTGCTGGGTTGAGGTGGGGTGAGGTGGGGTGGGAGGTGGGGTATGCAGAGGGTGGGCATGGGCTGGGGGAGGGGTGCAAAAGTATCAACGAGGGAAGGTTTTTTTTTACAGGTCTTTTTTAGTTTTCTAAGACAACGGGGGACTTTTGCCACGCTGGGGTGGGCTCCCAGCATGGCACCAGGCAGCTTGGGGTGGCAGTGAAGCCAATGGGGTATGGGGATGCCCATTGGCAAATTACACTTTTGCCATGCTGGGGTGGGCTCCCGGCATGGCATATGGACATTTCTTTCGAGGGAGCAGTGAAGCCAACAGGGATTCGGCACCCCCATCTGCAAATGACCCTTTTGCCACACTGGAGTGGGCTCCCAGCATGGCATAAGGACATTTTGGGGGGGCAGTGAAGCCGACGGGGGATTGGGCACCCCCGTCTGCAAATTACACTTTTGCCATGCTGGGGTGGACTCCCAGCGTGGCACACAGACATTTCTTTCAAGGGAGCAGAGCAGCCGATGGGGGATTTGGCAACCCCGTTGACAAAGGACATTTGTTCCGCGGACAGCTGCGAATTCCAAGGGTGGCGGCAAATTCTGCAGTTAATTCTGTGGTTTGCCACTGCCTCGGAATTGTGGAAAACTCGGGGCAATGCCCATATCCCCAGATATGGTTGAGATGGCCAATGTGCACTTCATGATGTAAGGCCCCAAGTTGAGGCCTGGTGTAGTCCAACTAAACAATAAACTCTGGAAAAGTGGGATAATGTAAATTTCCCCTGCTGGGGTAAGTTAACAGCAAGCAAGTCCTGATGGTGATCCAGATAGAACAGGGATCACTTATTCACCAAGCTGACAACAGTTTGACAGTGTATTCCCTGCTCTCCCACCCCCCAGCTCCCTGAGGTATCCTCACGAGGTGGCCAGCTTGCAGTATTACAGATCAGCTCCTATACTGTAGAACAATGTTTCTGGCTTACTGTGTATTGAATAAGACAAAGGTGATGCATTTGAACCAGTCATTCAGTATAGTCAGGGATTATAATCATTCACCCTTCTGTACTGCCCTTCAGATGTAGATGAACAAATACTATGTCTGGCCATGGTGTTACAAGGATAGAAAATGTCTATTGCCACAGGGAACTAGGCACTTGGGGGCCTGTGGAATTACAAGATCCAGGTACACGTCACAGACAAGTAGCCAGAGTACTTACAATAGCTGTGGTGTAAAGGTCCTCAGATTATGGCGCTGAAGCAGTAGTTCTTGCCTGGCCTCTCCCTTCTTGTGCTGCATCCTCAGCCTCCATTATATTCTCTGCATCCTGTGGGTTTTTGAAGAAGTGGGGTGGACATCCTGATCTGGTGGTACAAAGCCTCAATGGGTTTAAGTGGGTGAACTCCCAGCCCAGTAACTCTGATTTAACCCCAGAGAATTGTTGGCATTTACTCTGCAGATCTCTGTAGAAATCATGAAAGATGAGTACTTGGCCTCCGTCTACGTGATTTCACTGCTCTTGGTACCATTTCCTTGTCAGGATGTACTTAATCAGGAAGTGCTGTGTTTTCTCTCCAGGCTTGGGTTTTGGACCTGTTTGGTGTGCTTGTTCAGTCTCAAACACCGCCACCTCTGGGCCCAACTTAAGGTGTTTCACAAATCTTTATTGGATAGTTTTGTCAGGGGATTGGCCCTCCATCTCCTCTGCTAGTCCTATGAGATGGAGATAAGAACACTGCGCTCTAGTCTCTTGATCATTGGTTAATTTAGTTTAGTTTTTTTTTTTTTTTGGACCGGGTAAGTGCACTAGACAAATCCTGCCTATTTTCAGGCACGACCCGGGGGGACGGGAATTTAGATGAATGCCAACTAACCTTGAACCAGATTAAGCTGTTGGTGGTATTTGTAGTGGACCTTTAGCTCCTCCATAGTGACCTTCAGAGAGTTTCATTCCCAAGCAATGTCAGCAACAATGTGTTTTAGCTCTCAGAGGCATTTCTCCACTCCAAGTATCAGGCATGTGTAGCTGTTGTCTCGGTATGTCCAGTCACTATGTCCTGTAAATGCATAACTTGAGCTGTTATGTTTTTAAATCCAGCCTGCATCTCTTGTTGGAGGTTGAATAACATGGTCAGCATCCCAGCCAGACATTTCTATAAATCTGTCATGCCACTGTCTGTTCTTGGGTTGGAGATGGAGGATACATTCTGGTCCGAGTTACCAGCAGGGAAGGTGAGTCTCCATTGCTGTGTTCAGGGGTCTAAGATGCAATTTTGTCTGCCTTTTCTGTTGTTTAGTTGATAGCATTAGAAAAAGCTTGTCAGTGTGCTATACTTCAACTTCATTTGTTCTTATTTATTTCATTTTTTCTGCTTTATTGGTGTGCCTGACCATGTTTCATATGTTAATATATGAAAAGCAAGACAGTTGAAAAAATTCTGAAAACAACTGATAAACGTTTTTCTAAATGGTTTTACCTCAGCCTATTTTATAAGAAACAATACCATTTTGAACCTCCTGTGCCTTACCTTATACCTTTATTTGCGACACAAACATTTCACTTTCTCCTCACGTAAAACCCTAATTTCATACGTTACACCACTCTAAAGTAAACTCTACTTTCATAAGTTACACCAGTGGAAAAAAAAATCATGTTAGACAACTAATCAAAACTCTAGATAACATTTATATTTTCTGGGGCAGTTAAAGTCACCAGATTTGGTGTCTAAGCATAACACAGTGCCATATAGCTTGGATATGTTCAGTCTAGAGCAGAGGAGACAAAGGGGAGACCTGGTTGCTCTAGAGCCAAGGATTTCTAAGAGAACCTGAACTGTCAGAGGATAGACTGTGCCAGTATTAGGTATTACCCCAAATTTCTGATGTGGGTCTAGAACCCATAACTTTCCAATTTGTTGGTCCTAGATGCAAGAGAACAACCTACTGTGCCACTCACACTGTCATCAGTGGCACTCACAGGATATTCCTCTTGTTGTTCTGAAATGTAGAGGAAATGTTCAGTACCAAAGTCAACACTATACAGTGAGGCATGTATGGAAATGCAGAGAAATATCTCCTATAGAAAGGGCATAGATATCAGGACAAAATGCTTGTCTTTATGTGTTACAGTCAAAGCAAAAATATGGTGTATGGTTACCTACTGATGTGAATGGATTTACATCCTACCTAAAAAGCTGTTGTACCATAGTGCTAAGGTCGTAGAATGCTGCTGTACCCTTTTGCAGCACAAACAATTTGAATGGAAACTCGTGACACCTGGGGCCCAATATTCAAAAGATTGCCTGGGCGCAGATCTGAGTTTGCTCACACAGACCAGGTTTTGCACTGATGTACTATATTGAAAAGCCTGGCTGGCATGGGCAAACAGGGTTTGTACCTGGGCAAGATTCAGAGGGGAGCAGTGTAAATTAAGTGGCAGGGATCTGAATATTGGTGCAGTCCAATATTCAGAGTATGTTTGTCATGCAAGGCTGTTTGCCTGTCCACCATGCACAGCGTACATACTGCCAATTGAAACCCCAGCTTACTCCCATGCAATCCTAGCAGTTGGTGGAAAAAGTGCAGATGCCCCCCCCCAACCCCAACACAGTAGTTCCTGGTGTCTTGTGTCCCCACACCATTTGCCATTTCCATGTAATCTGGTAACATTCCCTGGTGCTAGTGGTCATCCCCCCCCCACTGATTGCCATCCCAATGAAAAGTATTATACTTCCC
Source organism: Neoceratodus forsteri (assembly GCA_016271365.2). NCBI lineage: Eukaryota > Metazoa > Chordata > Ceratodontiformes > Ceratodontidae > Neoceratodus > Neoceratodus forsteri. The sequence goes on from CM028137.1 coordinate 522,283,781, forward strand.
AGGAGGCTAGTGCTCCCTCTCCCCACCGATCACCATCCTGATGTACAGTATTTTAATTCCCTGGTGGTTAGTGGTCCCTCCCCCTGCCAATCATCGCCCCAATGTAGAGTGTTATAATATCCCGGTGGCTAGTGGTTCCTCCCCCACCCAACAATCTGCCCATAAAATACAATAGATATCTTTCCCTGGCATCTAGTGGATCCCCCACCCTGGCAGGTAGTGCCCTACCACCCTGCTGCTCTCATCCTGAACCTGAGCTGCTAACTGGCATATCACTCAGCTCTCCACCACAGCTGGCCTCCAACTGAGCTGTCAATGAGCATGAGCATGTACCGCATACAGTACACGCTCACTTACTGACAGTCAGTCAAGGTTCTATGTGAGACTGCCTATCACATAGAGTGAGCAAACTTGAGTCCATAGTCAAAAGAGTGACTGATATTGTAGCGACCATTGCAAATAGTGATGGTCACTACAATACTTAACTAAACCGCACCCCCAAACTTAAATCCCCAACTCCGAGGGGGGTGTGGACCACGGGGCAAGTTACTAGATTCTGAAGGAAAAAAAATGTTTCTGCCTGTAGCTGGACCAGAACCCGGGTCTGCTTGCATCGCAAATGGTGGTGTACACCACTATGCTATGCAAGCAGCTAGGCGAGAACCAGCCACAAAGCATACTATATCCTGCAGTAGTGAGTACAGCTCCTTGCTGTACTCGCTATGCAGGATATAGTGCTGTATTGCACCACTCGCTGTCTTGTAGAACGCTGTTATTGAGTAGCTCAAAAGTGCAGAGCTCAATAATCAGCACTCTACAAGGGTGCTACCATCAGTCAATGAGACAGGCCTGAGTGGGGGATCCACTAGACACTAGAGAAAGATATCTATTGTATTTTGTGGGCGGATAGAGAGGGGGGACTGCTAGATCACCACCGACAGACCACCAGTGAATGGTGCATCTGTTACTGATAGGGGATTGGGATGGGAGGAAACTACTGGACCACAGGGAACATTACTTTGATACATTGGGTGGGTGTTGGGTGGGGGGAGGTACCACTAACCACCAGGGAATTATAATACTGTACATGGGGATGGTGATCGGTGGAGGGAGGAGCAACTAGCCACCAGGGAATATGAATTACACTTCAGCATTGGTGCGGGTGGGGGGCAGAGACCACTAGACCACCAGGGACATCTTTCTTTATTACCTTGAGCCAGTAATTGGTGGAGGGAGGGACCACTAGGACCAGGGAATCTTTACACTTCAACTTCAGGACGCGACGCAGGGGGGGCCACTAGCACCAGGGATAGCTCACCGGGACCAGGCAAGTGGGGGGCAGTGCCGCACTGCTTTGCCAGGCAACCCATGAAAATGATCCCATAATGGGCATGCAAGTGGCGCCTTAGTGCCTTGCATGCCCAGTGAGCTCATTTGCATGGGTCCCTTAGAATGTAAGAAATTTAGCCCAGGTGCAAGCCATTGTGGTGCCCTATTTTGGGAGCCCTGTCCACCCAGCACTAACTGGGTTAGTGCTGGGCTGACATTGCCCCTATATTCAGTTGAATATTCTACTGAATATAGCAGTTTTGGATACCCGGGCAACCACAAGGTGGAGCACAAATTTCTGCGCTTGCCTTTGCCCATTATTGAATATCGGGCCCCTGTTGTTTTATTTTCTTTTTCAAATATGCACAGAAAAATTACCCTCTCCTTACACAACATCTTCTGCTCTTTCATTATTTTAAAAAGTAGAAACCTGCTCCTCACCCAGCTTTTTTTCAGCAGCCGGGTGAAAGTGGATTTCTATTATTTTAAAAATAATCGTAATAAAAAAGTTTCTTGCAAAGAAAAAAGTGGCATTTTTTACTTTATGTTTTCAAACCATATACTATACAAAATAAAACATGGGCAACCATGCACAACTCGGTTATGTTTGCATCTCAGGGAATGGATGACATCAGGGACCTCTCAAGCTTCCCCTGTGAGGCCCCTTTGATGTCATCAGAACCCCTTCATGGAAACATAGGCTTAGTGCGCATGGTTGTCTATGCAATATTCTCTCTGTACTGTTGCCCCAGGTTAAACTGGGATCTGATAAAAAAATACTAAAAAAAAACTTTTCCTGTACAGCAGGAAACTGCTATAAATGAATACAAGAAAATATATGCAAAAGAACATGGCTGCCACCTCATGCTCTTTAGCATATCTCTGTACCCCAGATTAGACATTCATTTTTTACACTAATAACAGATCTGATCCTCCCAAAGGTTACTGCTGTAGTCATTTTTATCCACTCAGCCTCCACACCCCAATACAGTTACATGAAGGTGGGTTATTAATGCCTCTGCTGCTCCTTCTATTTTCTAGACTGGCTCAATTAATCAGAGGGACCTGCTTATATTCAGGGTTCCTCACCTGAAGCGTGAAATTGCTTTTCTAACAATCCTGCTATGCGTTAATAAAAATTGATTCCGTTTTCCTCCCTGCCCTTTGGAGTAAAATGCGATGGCTGATAATGTTGCAGGTTCAGACAGGAAAGCTTAAGGGCGCCAGACTTGTACTGAAGGTGAGGCAGCACTTGCAAAGACAGCTTGTATAAAACTAACAAACCACCTCTTGTTGAGAAAGTCAGACAATAGACATTAGCTTTTTTGGTTTCATTTTTGGAACTCCTTAAATGGGTATCCCTTTAACACCTGGCTGTGATCATATTACAAAGATGCATCACCAAGGAAGCAGAGCTTCAGCATGGGAAGAGAGCAGGGACTGTGTGCCTTGTGACTCATCATTGCTAGGGTTGTGTTTCTGTCAAAGTGAATTTGGTGAAAATCCTGGCATAGTTATGGTCAAAATTAGATGTATGCAGATACCTTTGGGTGAATATTTGCTGAGTATTCATATCTGGGACCGCAAAATATTTATTTGGGCCAAACTGTGGTTTTCAGCAAATGTGCTTTAAAAGGCAGTTTGCAACCCCCCCCACACACACACACAGTGGCCATGGCTAGGCCCTTAGCCATTCCACCCCACTCAGTTATTTATTATTTGTTAAAAATTCCAAAGAGCAGAAAGGTTTATTTAGACCTAGGTCTTGTTTGCAGAATAGTCCTGATCACTTTGTAACCCCTAGGTGGTGCTATCCCAAGGGCTATTACCCCTGCCTGCTTGGCTAGTAGCAGGTTACGGGGCCTGAGTTCTGAAACGAGTGCCTCCACCCAGAGGTCAGGGTTGGTAGTGGTCAAACTAGCCTGGGCACAGTCCTCTGGGACACTGTAACCTTCCCTGCTAGTGGCCAAAACAGTACACATAATTACTTTCACAGTACCCCAGATATGATTTGCAAGTACCCACGCAGTTTTCACTTACCACCAGGGCTGGTTTATCTGGTTCAACCCTGGGGACCCCCTGTAAAACAAGGTTAGATAGAGCAAATGGCAACAGTACAATACTTCGAGCACAAACTGGAACCACAGTCGGGTCGAATGCAGAAAAAAGTAGATCTGATTTATTCAAGAGATTTGAACAAGGAAGGGGGTAATCAGGTTAATTAACTTAATTGTTCTATCAATCACACAACTGTGCATGCAGTCAGAGTCCCTAACGCAGTCACACTCTCTGGGTACTCAGGTGGAAGAAAGGTGGGCTAGACAGGACCGTTGCCTGGGGTAGGCCAGCGTTGCAGCTGGTCGGGGACCTGTGATGGGAAAAACAATTGCACGACACACTATTTGTAAAAGTCAGATGTGTCAGTTCGTGAAGGAAAAGAAACAACAAAGCAATCAGATGACACACTTAAACTGAACTGTAGTTGAAGGGAGCTACCCTGTTGGTTACTCACGATACCCAAGACTAGACAGAGGATGGATGAAAATCGAGACAGCAAGTGAATTCTCTGGAGTGCCAGGAGAAGCAGGACCCACACTATTCGCTGAGGCATTGTTCCTGTTCAGGCATGGAGCAGGGGGCTGATCCCTGGGCTGGTCTCTCATTGATGGCTCTTCTCTGTGCAGTAGGGGAGTCTGGCAGGTCCCTCATGGCAAGGCCCAGCCACATGGGGATAACCACGGATTCAGTCCTTTCAGGCTGTTTGCAGCTTCCAGCAATCAGCACACAGTTCACACAAAGCAGAACTAAATCGCGTCCCCCATTCAGTACACAGCACATTTATATGCACAGAAATCTTACTGTACTAGGCAAAATGCTCCCCAGTTACGATCGCAGGATGTTTGTATCGGTGTCTGTGCTAAAGTAGACTCTGTTGTCTCTGGATATTGATAACAATCTGTTTGGAAAAAGTAATGGGAGAGCTGGAAAAGCATAAACAACTCTTTCACGTTTTGTTGAGGAGCCACTTCTGTTGTGCGAGACAGGGCTGCAGACAAAAAGCAGATGTATTTCTATATATGCAGTCCAAATCCAGATCAGGCACATTTTTTATGAGGACCCAGCTCATGAGACATAAAGAATGCTGAATCTATGATGTCAAGAGTGAAATACTGGATGATGTGTCATGGGGGGCAGCTGTAGGCTGTTAATATCTGGCAGAGCCTGAAACAGACAGTCAGGTTTGGGACTCTGAATAAAATACCATCTAAGGGTTTGAGTCTGCCCTGATTCACCAAAGTGTCTTGTGTGGTAAGCCATTCAACTTTGTAAACCAGAGAGACAGAGGTTTTCTGTGTCTAACCTACAGTTCAAAACAATTTTCTTTTTATTCCTGTAGAATTACTGTTCCCTGTAGTGTTTCTGTAGTATCCTGTATCATATGTGTAAATATCTTGAAGTACTAAAACACTATTTTTTATGCACTTCATGTTTCTGTGATTAGTCCTTGAGGTACAGCTAACTGATTTATAACTGGCAAAACTGTATTTCCACCTCTGAAGAGAAGGCTATCATTACTATAATTCGTTTCTACAGCAAGGGGTTTTCAGCTGTGACAGAGAGGGGTGGTTGTTTGCCCTTGAGCAAGGAGCATTGTACTGTGTGAGCAACAGCACTGGAGGGACTCAGACCTAGAGATACCCTGTGAGAATGTCTATGCTGAGTGGTGACAGCTATTGATTGCCCTTGCAGGTAATTACCCTTACCTCGAGGTACCTCAAGGCTTGATTATTGTAACACACTCTACCTAGGGGTCAGAGGAGGTGTGATGCAGTGCCTGCAGTTGCTGTAGAACACCACAGCCCAGAAACTGATGGGCCACGCAAGGTTCTGTCTTATAATGAAGTGTTGTACAAACTGCACTGGTGGACAGTGTGCTGGCATATCTCCTTCAAAATAGGTCTGTTGACCTATAAGGCCCTGCATGGGCTGGGGCTGGGTTACCTGAAAGAGCTCCTGCATCCCTACATTCCGGGTCACTCTCTCCGATCCTCAGGAAAGGCCACCCTGGAGGTCCCCAGAGTAAGATTAAAATCTTCCAGGTATTGGGCCTTTGAAGTGGCTACCCCAGTCCTATGGAATTACTTACCAGGGTCTCTGCAGGAGTCACCTTCCCTTGAGATATTTAAAAGGAAATTAAAATCTTGTTCATTCCAACAATCCTTTGGGGTCTAAGAAATTATTAAATATGACAAGTAGTTCGTGTTTGATTAATAGTAATTATTTTATACCAGTGGGTGTTATTTATTGTTACTTATTTTGTATGGTTTGTTGTGTATATTTATATGCTGTTTGTCTGTTTTAGACTTTGTAAGGATGCCCTGACCCTCCGAGGAAAGCGCCCAAAATAAATAAAATCTCACTACTACTACTAGTATTACAGGTGTCTGAAGGGTCTGAGAAAGCTGGTAACACTGACAGGCTGAGGCTGGGAAATACCAGTTTGCCATATCCAAACTGTTCTGTACTTCATGGGTCAAAAGTCCAGTTCTAGTTATCTTCTTTAATCTCACTATGATCCATAATGGGTGGCAATAGCTAACATTGTTCCCAGCAGCTAAATAAACTGCTCCCCATTCCATAGAAGGTGTCCGTGCTGATACTGCAAGGATCCCATCAACTGAGCTACGGGGATCTCACCAATATACAGGTAGATTAGGGATCAGGATGGGAATAAGCTTACTACAATTAAGGAAGTGAACTTCAGCAGAGGTGTAGGGAGAGGTAACAATGCTTGTGAGCTATGTGACTCAGATTAGACATAGATTAAAGAATAGTACAGTTGTGTCTTTGGCCCATAAGGTACAGAGATGAGGGGTGTCAGGTTAAGGAAGTGGATAGTTTGTTTAAGACTGTGTGGAAGGGCTACCAAAAACTCTGATTATATGTGAAATATGCACACTGGGCATTTAACTGACCACTGGATTAGCCCACAACCCATCATGGATCAGGAGCAAGGGGGAATTGAAGTTGTAAAATGCCTTTCTTCTGTTAATGGGCCAGGTAAGAAGCAGAAGAAGATGGCTATGGGTGTGATAATGAGTCTTCTGGGGAGAGGAACAGATCTTGTATAGTGTTTTTTCTTCCTCAGTCAGACATCCCCCTTCAGGCCTGGGCAACTCTCTTCCCCATATCTTCTTACCTTCACCCAAGCACATGGGATTCTGGTGTGGGACTTGAAGTCTGAATGTACCTGGAGACCATTATTCTGACCTCTGCTGCTCCTGTATTGTTCTGAAACTGCAGATTATGGATTCCTACATTTTGTTACCTATCTTTGTATATGAAGTAATAAATTAAGGCCTTGTCATGGCAAATGCCAGAAACTATGGTATTTTCCTGGGAAAGGCTATACTGTAATTGTCTTGTCATGGCAAATGCCAAAAATCATGGTCTTTATGACTTCTATGGCAAACATTACCCTTTATTATTACTGTTCTTCAACAAGTGCTGTGACAGCAGTGCTAAACTGGTTTTAGAAAATGGGCTGAAGATTTCATGGTCTCTGATAGGTTGATACCCATGCCAGTGGGGTACGTTAACTATCAGTAGAGATCAGGAAATAAAAAGTGCCAGCCCAGTCTGCCTCATGCCAAACTCATTTCACTGTGCCTGTTTCAATTTTAAAAGTTACCATCCACCATTTATTTCTGCTCACTTAGCGAGCGAGGCACTACCCAACTTGATACTGTCAATTGAGCCCATCAACAAAATCTCCAGCCCATTAACTAATGAAAATGAAAGCACTCTATGAAACAGAAAGTAACAGCTTACCTAGTAGCCATATATTTTTTGAACATTTACTGAGCGGCCCCCTCGCCGCTTACACTCTCGATGCATCTGGACCCTTGTTCAGGCTCCCACTGCTGCTCCACCCATGTGGTAAACCAAAAGTAAAAAAAAAGGAGTGAGGAAGTAAAAAATAAACCCTGAACTTTAAAACTTAAATAAATATGTTCCTATCTTCCAGCTGCCGGTTCCATGTCATGAGAGCGATCACAAAACGGCGATTGCTATCACAGCGAGTATACATCGCCGAAAAGCAAAATGGTGATGTGCACTTCTTGGCAACACCACAGCCGTCAACCAAAAACAACAGTTATAACCCCCCCACGCACACCCTTGTGGAGGCTTCGCCCTCCGCACACCCCTGATTATAGATTACCAACTCCACAGGGGTACATGTCGAGGAGGAGGAGACAGTTCAAAAAAAAAAATTCCTGAAAAAGCACAAAACATTAACCCCTATCTAGCCCTGAACCCTGTATCTGCTGTGCCATAGCTATCCACCCTCACCCCCACACCACACAACTAGCTCAGCAGCAGCACACCACACTGCACCATACAAAGCCTCTTCCCTATCCCTCCTCTTCCAGTCACTGTCCTACAGTACCGCAACCCACCCTCACTCATCTCTACCCTCGCTGTACCTGTCCATCACTGTCCTTAAAGGGTAGCTCACATGTCATTCGCTGCAAATGAGTTACTCATAACACAGTCATTCATTTGCAATCACCATCATCACTGGATACCCCAATGGCCTTCCCACTTTCTCTTTTGCTGCAAGCCACTCCAGTCACTGTTCTCTGGCCACCCACTGTCTTTCTGCTACAAGCTGGCAGTGTGCCTCCATCTGCAGGTGTGTAATCCAAGAAAGTACTGCCAGTCTCATCCTCAAGTCTGCAGTGCAGTAATTAACCACAGAAGTAACATCAGAGCAGCACGGTAATTCTGCAGCACGTGAGTCACTAAGTGAGGGATAAGAACTTAAATCGTACAAGGGGTTAACATAAGGTGGGCTGAGGGCTGAAAACAGACACTGAGAGGGGACAATCTTCAAGCCCTGAATTGTAAAAAATGGGCAACAAACACTACAGTGCCCTCTACTGGCAGATATACCAGTAGAGGGACTACTTGACCAAAATATTAAATAAAAATAGATTATTACACTTTTTTTCTCCCATTATTTTCTTTTTCTAAATCCTATAAAAAATTAGACATGTAGCCCATTTTCTAAGCTTAATAATACCCTCCAGTGTAGGCAGTATGGGCTATACAAGACCTTCCAGGAGAAATAAAGCCCTCCGCCTGTGGCGTTGGGCTTCATTATGCCACTGGGTGGTCCAGTATACCCTAATACCACCCACCGTGTTGGGTATTATTGCTTGCTTTAAAAACAACTGTCTCAGAAAACAGTGATACAAGCAACATCTGTTCTTTACATAGCACCTTGCTCAACAATATGATGTGAAGTACTACCTCTCCAGTTCCACATTCATCAAGTGCCAGCCTAACATGTCCTCTCCAGGATTTCTCCTCCTTCTCATTAGTTGCAGCATTATCAAGTACACATATAAACTCAAGGGAAAAATTTGTGATGTGGCAACTGGCACTTGACCTGTTCTGTTTGCTGCAAAAAACTATGCTAGAGCACAAGTTAGGGTTACGATATGAAGCATACAATGTCAGGAAATGCAATATATGGGTAAAAAGTCAACTGAGCCTTGTTGAATCTGTGGCATCACATTCTTCGGATGCTCACACAACACCGTGGTGAGTTGCCCTAACTTTGGCATTGTCCTTTCAGGAAGAGAAACAACAATCACACACCAATGCTTGGAGACATGGCATCAAAGTTAAGAAACCAACAACACTGAGTTGTATAATTGTTCAAACCGAGAGGAATACAATGCCACAGATTTAACAAGTCTTAGTGGACATTTTGTCCACTGTTACATTTCCTAGTGTTTTACATTTTATGACATAACCCTAACTTGTACTGTACATTAATGTGGATTTTTTTAATTTATTTTATGCCTTTTTAAAATAGATAGTGCCCCTTGCCTGCAGCTAGCTTTATGTATTGTATGTAACCCATGGAGCATGGCTCCAGACCTGTAGTTTCTCACACTGAGGTGGAAAAAAGCACGTCCATGTGCATGTGAACTTTTGGACTTAGTTTTTTTTGTGTCTTCTTTTTTCTTGAAAAGTCACAAAAAAAAACTATGTCCACACAAATCCAAACAGTATGCACACAGACTTCATTTTTCTCCCACCGCTGTTTCATTTGCTTATAAACTGTAACATTTTTTTGATATTTTTTCACCAAAATCTCACTCATCTGCAGGTTGCCACCCTCCCTTATGACCACATAAGCAGCATCTTTCAAATCACAGCTGAAATGTGTTTATGAGGGAGGATGGTGACTAGCAGATTTGTGAAATGTTGCTGAAAAAATACAAAAAAAAAGTTATGAATAAAAGAAAGTCAAGGTGAAAAGCAAACTAAGTCAATGCACATACATGTTCATACATTTGTTCAGACGTCATTTTTTATAGGTCTGAAAGTTTTCTTTCAGGAGATGGTGGCTGGCCCAGGGGGCAGGAGGGCCATGCTCTTAGCCCCCGAGGGACCTACTATGGCCCTTTTTTGGAGGGTCAGTAGGGGGAGAGGGTGATGAGTGCCAGAGGGTGGTTGGATGGGGGTTTATTTTTTTGGTGGGGGAGGAAGACAGATGGAGACACAGCAACAATAGTGCCAGTGGTGGCAATGGACTCCTAACTGCCATCAATTTGAAATAAAAGTGGAGGAGAAGAACCTTTTGTTGGGAGGTGTGAGGGAAAGAGACATACATCTGTAACAATACAGGTGGAAGGGTGGATTCATGCGCTTCTTCACAATTTGATTCTGAGCACTGATAAGGGCAAATCATGCCACTCTGACTGCTCTAGGCATGATATACTATAGTGATTGAAAATCATGGGTGCCAGACCGTGGGTAAAAGTGGGGGTGCTGAAGTTCAAAAGGGCACAGGGTAAAAAAGGTCATTTTTATAAGCAAAGGGGCACTTTGAATGCTCGTGAGCGAAAGTGGTGGGCTGCAGCATCCCCGCACCCACAGGCTCCAGCACCCCTATGCTGAAAATCATGATTTAACATTAAAATGCCTATACTACCCTAACTATAATGGTACTACTATTCCACTATAATAGCTCAGATTCTGCTTAGTCTACTGTTTTTTTGCAATGATATTACAAGGCTACAGGGGGTTGGCTAGCGTTTGCATTTGAAGCGTGGGCCTAGTTAGCCTTGTCTACTTGTTGCAAGTATAGCCATAGTCATAAGGCTGATAATCACCATGGCCCAAAACAGGCTAATACTTTTCTGTTGTGCACATCACACTTCAAGCCTGAAAGCTATGAAGTAGTAAAAACTCAAACTGGCTGGTACTTCACTGCCACTGGGCACCAGATATTTCTGATGAGGCTGAGTCGGTACAGTACAGTAAGTCCTATGCTGTAGAGCAAGTGTGCTTGCTCAGAGAAAAGGTGTACCTGTCTATTTCCTTATTTTCCAACATCATTGATATTTGGTACTGTATATTTGAGCTATTCACTGTATAAGATTTGCCATCCTTCTGGTACAGGGGTAGAACTGTTGCTTGAGTGCCATGACCTGTGTTTGTGCATGAGTCTGGTGTGCTAGGACTGCTGAGAGGTGGATAAAAAATGTCACAGTGATGGACCAAAAATCCCAGAAATGCTCTCTTCTTCTGGGGAGGGTGGGCAGCTGGTATCCCTTTACTACTGTCACCTGTGTGACAATAGGTGGCAAAGCAGGCAGCCCGGTTGGAGGGAGGGGCAGTGGTAGGTGTTCCAGCAGCATCCTGAGTATGTGTGTGCTTGGTGCATTTCACAAGGAATGGAAGAGCACAAAAAAATCCCCAAAGGGCAGGATAACACCTAGGCACTCTTGAGCCCCAACAAGTACACTGACTGCTCACTCCATCAAGGAGGTCTCCTCAGGGGGAGGCTGACTCTATGGGCGCCAGCTTAGGGTGAGGCTGTGCGGATGGCAGAGAAGATGTATATGGGGCTCAGAGGTTGCCAGAGCAGAATGGGGCTGTTAGAATGGTTGGAGCATGAAAAATAAATTACAAAAAGTGACGAGTGAAAGATTAACTTACAGAAAGATGACCATTTGCACATTTCTGGTAGTTCAGTGTGATCTTTATTAAATTATGTTAGAGGCAGATCACCAAAATGCCATATTAACAATGAACAGCAGCAGTGGGCAAGAAAGGTAGGCTACTTGATATCAGCATATAACTTTGACTTTTTACTTTTTTGTTTCTCACCTGTACGTCTATGGGCAAGGTTAGGTCATGCTACAGCAACAAAACTAACTGTCCTGATCTTATTCAGAAAATCAGATCAGTCAGTAAACGTGCTGCATTACTCATCTCTCTCCATTTGATGCAAATAACTGCTACAGAATTGATAGGCATTTTACACTGAGATCATTAACCTTGAATAATAAGGAGAAGGGCTGGGCTGCTTCATAACTGCCCCAGAGAATAGATCTTTGTACATCTTTTGCTGCTCAGCTTTTGATATATAATCTATATTTAAGCAGGGGTCAGCAGTGTGGCAAGGATATGCTTTGATGCTGCATAAATCATTCACCCTAGTATCATTAAGTTATCAGTATTGCCAGTGCCATTAAGGACTCCTCTGTTGCTACAGTCTCTCTACTAAAGCTAAGTGTCAGCCATACTGCTTTGGAGTGCAATAAATGGATATGTGGTGTCACCTGGTCAGGCCTTGGTCTGTCACCACAGATATCCCAATCAGCAAAGACTACTGAGATGGTCTATGAGATCCCAGTGGGCAACAAGCAGTGCCATATCTTCTGCTATACTACGTGTGACAGGGAGCTCCTGCCACTCTTGAGGACTGACCTTTTCTTAAGTCTGTTGCAACAGTTCTTCTATTTCTTAGCGTACTCTGTCCTTTACAATTTCTAGTCTATAAGGTTGGCCACCTGTAGGCACCCCCTCCCTTTCTTGACTATGCTATAGTGTCCTCTTTAATTTTCCTTTTCACACGCATGTCCTCGTACAGGGAGGTTATTGTGGTGACTTCCAAGTGTATGTAAAAGATGTGTTTATTGTTGTTGGATTTAGTATGTAATAACACTATGTCATAAAATACTTTAATGTATATACCTTATGTTTATGAAACTTGTAAATGTTGAAAATACCATGGCAGTAGGTGTTTTTGATAATGGTAAAAAGTACTAGGTGGCTATTATAGAAATTAAGTTAGTTGTGCTATTTAAAATGCATGTAAATTGCTGTAAGTTGAAAAATCTGAAATGTCATGTTGATTTGCATATATCACATGATGCTTTGCATTAGGGAGGTATGTGTGATGTTGTGTTTCTTTGAAACTCGGCTTATTGTCAATGCCCTTTGGAGTAACTCTTGTTTCAGTGTTTCTGCACTGAGGTTCTTTGTTTTTAGCTTGTTTTATTTTATTTGAGCCCCCACTACCCAAGCAAACAAGGCCTGCATGGGGTGGAGGCTGAATCTCAACTGCTAAGGAGATCAGAGATCAGTGAGTCAGTAGGTTCTGGCTAAGTGTAGAGGAAAGACTTGCATAGTACTGTTGCTACAAACTGATGTACTAAAGAAGGGATATGCCTTTGCTAAAGGTTATCTACTGCATTTTGAATAACCATCACACAGAGATTGTGTGTTGAACTTGAAGTTCAGTGTCTGGTCCATCTATTATCCCACACCCCCTCCACACTATGAAGTAATCATTACTGTAATCACTCACTGCTGGTCTTTGTTCTAGACTCCAGTGCCAGATAGTCAAAGGATTGCACTGGGCACAAACCGTTTGCGCCGGAGTTGCACAGCATTTGCGCCTGGCTGCAATATTCAAAAACCCAGTTAGCATTGACACAACATGGTAGCATTGATGCTAAAAGATAATGCATGCAGCGGACTGAGAGAGGGGAGGGTCCATGAATACCAGTACACTGGCATATTCAAAAGGTTAGCGCCACGCTACAGTGCATAGCGTGACCTGTAGCGCGGCATTAAATACTACTGCCAAAAAACAGGTGGAAATGCCAGGCAAACATAGCCAGTTAGAGCACCTGACCCCAGACATATGGAAACAGTAAATGATACACCATCCCTGCTAGTTTAGTGGTCCCCCCAGCTCTGATTCCCCACATACAATGCAGTCAATAAAATTAACTCACAATCCTTGGTAGTCTATTGCCCCCACAGCCCTGATCCCCACACACAATGCAGTCAGTGAAATAAACTCACACTCCCTGGTAGTCTAGTGCCCCCCCGGCCCTGATCCCCAATCCCCCACACACTATGCATTCATTACAAAAAAAGACATTCCCTGGTAGTCTAGTGCACCCCCCAGCCCCGATCCCTGATACATGCTGTGCTGTACAAACCGCAGTGTCAGCCCTGATCTCGAAAAATTATGAGTAAATCATTCCTGGTGGTCCAGTGGACTGCACAAGCCCCAGTGCCCTATAAATGTTGAAAACATATTCCTGGTGGTCTAGTGGACCCTGCAGCATCTACCACCCAGCTCCCCCATGCTGTAATGGAGCCGGCAACTGGCTCAGCCCACCACAAATCTCTGCAGCCAGCTGCTGACTGAGCAATGAATGAGCATGTACTGATTTACGCACTCATTCATGGCTCAGTTGGTGGCTGGCTGTGAAGGTGTGTGGTGGGCTGAGACAGTTGCTTGCTCCATTACCACATGGTGGAGTGGAGTGGCAGGCACTGCGGGATGAGGGGTCCACTTGACCACCAGGAATATGTTTTCAGCATTTACAGGGGATCAGGGCTTGTGCAGTCCATTGATTCACCAGGGATGATTTACTCATTCTTCTTGGGGATCGGGGCTGACACTGTGGTTTGTACAGCACAGCATGTATCTGGGATCAGGGCTGGAGGGTGTACTATACTTCCAGGGAATGTTTGTTAATTTTAATGAATGCATTATGTGGGGGGGATCGGGTATCAGGGCTGGGGAGGGGGTGCACTAGACTACTAGGGCAACTATATATATATATGTATATAGATATATTACAGAGGTGCAGGCGTGCATCTATAGTTAGGGTTGAATAGCAGTTTCTATGTTAAATCTCAAATTTTGCACTTTAATAACTTTGCAACTGATCAATGAATTTGCACAAAATTTGGTATGCGCTGTCCTGTGGAGGTAGATCTCTTGATGTAGCAAATTATGTTCCGGTCGGATGTGTAGATTATGAGATCCAGACAGTGAAAAAAAGTAAAACAAAAACACCCTTTTTTGCAGTTTTTTCCTAATCGCCTTGTGGCCAGAAGGTGTGAAATTTCTGCATGATGTTTGTAGGGTAGAAAGAACTTTGGTAGCAGAACAGACAGTTAAAATTTAGTGCATTAATATTAATCTGTTGCAAAGTTATTAAGTGTTTTAGTTTTCATTATATCCTTTGGGACTTTTCTGAACATTCCAATCTTTAGGAAAGCTATCTTTTTTTGACAAAGGATTTGATCTCATGAAAAAGGATTGAGTCTCACAAGAGCATTCCTTTTTTGCAATAACAAAAATCCTTTTTCATGAGAGAAAATTCCTTTTCCGTGAGACGCCATCTTGTTTTGTTCTCCCACCAACTGAAAAGTATGGAAAATACATAAAACTGTTCTCATTTTAAAAAACAAACACCAGAACCTTCTGACCTTTGATTTTTAAAATAACAACCAGAAATACCTTCTCTGGGTAGCTGAAATCCTGGTTGCCCAGCTTAGCCAGAGGAACATTCAGCTGTAGTTCTGCAGCCCCCATTTTCCCTGGTGTCTAGTGGAACCCCCTCACTCCCCGATCACTGTCCCCATTCCCTGGTGTCTAGTGGCAACGCCACCCTCCGATCGGTGTACCCTAGTCCCTCCTGTATTTAAAGAGCAGGTTGGGAGTCAAATATAGTGTGTGAAAGGTCTGTTTCTCTTTATGTAATAATAAAAGTTCATCATGTACCCTGTGTCCCATTTCAGTTATTTTTATGCTGTCCTGACTTCTGGAGTTAGTGTCCAGGATGTTCTGTTCTGCAGGATGGGAACAGTGAAAAAAGAAACCATGCTAAAGCACTGTAAAGCCCGAATCTAAGTGACATCAGTTACAGTAGTCTGACTCAGGCTTCACGGGATCAGTATTTATTTATTTATTGAAAATATCAGAATTAATACCTTTGAGTCAGAGACTCTTTTACAAAAGCTCCACATCAGAAAGTACAGTAAAATAGAGAGTAACAAAGTTTAAACATGGTGCAGGTAAATTACAATTTAACAACAGTACAACGGCAAGCCATGGAAGTACCGGCAGTAACAGTTAAATACAACAGGCAGGACAAGTAGGGTCCATTGTCATGGCGCAGTGGGGAGGGAGGGGATCAGAGGCAGTCACAGGCAGACTCCTTTATTATATGGTATGGTATTGCTGCGGCTGCGCTCACTGGGAATCTTGTGGTCGGTGTGCACGTTCCCGTCTGACTCCATGGATCTGCTGTTGTCCCATTTCACTTCTGACTGGCACTTTTGTCAGACACTTGGCACCCAAACAGCAGATCCTGGTCAAAATAAAATATATATGCCCTGCACTTTAATTTATATATTCCAACACTGGGATGCCCAGCCCTGGTGTTGGGTGACCCCTGTCGCAGCAGCCCATTGCTTTAATAATCTGTCAACATCGAGAGACCCAATCCTCATGTCAGAATTTAATCCTCCCCCCAGCAGTATGAGACACTGGAGAGCTCACCCCCAGTGTCCTGGAATCTTTATTTAATTTATGTACACCTGAAAAAAGAGAAAACAGTCCCCCAACATCTTGTTTTATTTTATCTTTTAACTTAAAAAAAAGAAAATGGCCCCTCAACATCCCTGATGCCCCTTCCCCTTCCCAACTCTCCCACTGAGCATCCACCATCCCCCCTTTACCCTATACTTACAACCAGAGGTCGAGGGCTGTCATCTTCTGTGGACAGGGACACGTCTGCACTCTTCAAAGCTGAACTGCGAACTAAAGAATCAAGGTAAGTGACATATAATGTCTGTCAACGATGTTTTGAATATTTGGGACTGATTAACAAAATCACAATGCCAGTATTCATGAGATGGGGTCCCAAAATGGCCATGTTGAACATTTTGGTTCAAAAATACCAAAAAATGCCCAAGTCACATGTGTTTGTTGAATATTTCGTACGCAAATGTATAACTTTGGTACTTTTCAATATTTTTCTGCCAAATTTCCAAGATAGACATTTTTTCACACCACCTCATGAATAGTACAGCTGTCATTTTTCCCGTCCTGCCTGAAACATGTTTTCGCACCTGTGGCACAAAATGGTACATTTGCTGCTTGAAATCACATTTCGGGACTGATTAATGAAATGACAGTGTCAGTATTCATGAAGTTGGGTCCCAAAGAGGCCACGTTGAAGATTTGGTGAAAAAAGTCCTAGAAATGCCCGAGTTATGTGCGTTCGTTGAATTTATTCTACACATGTGCATAACTTTGGTAGTTTTTAATATTTTGTCACCAAATTTTCAACATAGCCATTTTTCCACATCACCTCAGGAACAGTACAGCTGTCTTTCTTCACATCCTGCCTAAAATGTGTTTTTATACCTGTGGTGTAGAATGGTGTTGCAGTTGCACATAATTAAGTTTTGCCTTGCATTTCACTATTTCCCTCTACCGGGGTACATGAGGTGGGGTAATAAGACTGCTATGCTGACAATTTTGTCACTATTGTTTGATACATGGAAGCCCAGGGTCCAGATGGCCCTGCGTTTCCACATCTACATACATATGCACATCTACAGGGGGATTGGAGCAAGGGGATCAAAAGGACCCTGCACTCCCACAGTAAAATAAAGATACTGTTATACTATCTCAAAAAGTAAGGGAATAAATTACAAAAAAACTGCATTAATGCATCAGTTAGGATTAAACCAACAAAAGTAGGGAAATGTGGCATTAGGGTTTTCAGCCCTATAACACCCCATTCCCCACCCTGCACAAACCCACAGTCGAGGGGGGAGGGGGCTATCTTGGGCCCGAGAACCCTAACGCTCATCCCATTATCCTATGCTGTAACCATGTCACTTTATTTTCTAATGGAATGGGGTGAGCATTAGGGTTCTCGGGCCCAAGACAGCCACTTTCCTGCTGTGAGTCTATTCAGGGTGGGGAATGGGGAATTAGGGTTGAAAATCCTAATGCCACATTTCCCTACTTCTAGCACTTTAATGCTAACTGATGCATTAACACAGTTTTTTGCAATATATATGTTATTGCAATGTATATATATATATATATATATATTATATATATATGTTTTCTTTAAAATTTGGCTGTACAGCCAATATCTTCCCAGATAACCCTTGTCTCAGTACATTTGCTTTGGGATTCTTCTGTTGTTCTCTTCTCTCTCTTGGGCTGCCCATGACTCAAACCAATAAGATCCCCTATAGGGTGTCTAGCTATCTCTTCCTGGGCTGAGGTACAGATATGGCACACTGATGAGTCCAAATCAGGATGAAATACGTGTCTGTGTCTGCTGGTCTCAGCCTTTGCTGATTATATTGTGAGGCCTACTGGCACCATGCAATTCTGCTTAAAGTTGAGCCAGTCCAAATTAATTCATGGGCATTTCCATATGCTTCCCACAATGCTTTGCATTATTGGGGTATGTGCAATTTGTGTTTTCTTTAAAATTTGGCTGTAGAGCCAATATCCTCTGGGATAACCCTTGCCTTAGTGCATTTATTTTGGGATTCTTTTGTTGTTCTCTTATCTCTCTACTTTGGACTGCCCATAACTCAAACCAATAAGATCCCTTATAGGGTGGCTAGCTATCACTCCCTGGGCTGAGGTACAGATATGGCACACTGATGAGTCCAAATGAGGATGAAACATGTGTTTGTGTCTGCTGTTCTTAGCCTTTGCTGATTGTATTGTGAAGCCTACTGGCATCATGCAATTTTGCTTAAAGTTGAGCTAGTCCAAATTAATTCATTGACATTTGCATATGCTTCCCATAATGCTTTGCATTATTGGGGTATAGGCAATTTGTGTTTTCTTTCATAGACATTTCTCATTGTACCCCTCTTAATTGCCCTGACCCACATTTGTCCCTCATGGTAACAGTGGTGCACACACAGTGACTGTGCTGTACATCCAGACTTGACAGCAGACATTTCTACTTTTCTATGGTGCTACTTGAAACGTAACCTTTGTACATACAAAGGTAATGGTTTCTCTTGGGTTATGAGTTTGTTTCTCCATGTTTGGGGATGTGTCTCTCATTATGGGGATCAGTGTCCCTCAGTGTTCCTCATTCTGAGTGTCTGTGTCTCTCATTTCAGTGATGCATGGGTGAGGGGTATGTACTAAGTAGGCCTGCCGACATCCATTGCCTGCAGCTACTAGGCTGATCTCAGATCTGGCACACAGGTGGAGCTGTGTGCACACCCCAGCCTGCAGTTTTCAACCTGTACTTCCAGTCTAACATATAGGTGGAGCTGTGTGCACCATGGAATAGCACAGGGCAAACTACATGGTAAGGTTTGCTGAGCAGGCCATAATGAGATGCTAATGTGGCTAGTTGCACACAGATTGCTTAAGTAGGGTCATTTGCATAGGAGCTTTGAATGTAGTAAAATTTAGCCCCTGGCTAATGTGTTAGCCCGGGTTAATTTGTTAACGCAGGGCTGATGTGGTTTCCTGGCTAACCTGTCCATAGCATTGCACAGTTCTGCTGTGTGTGGCCTGCAATGTTGTTTGCAGTTGTTGTGCAACACTTCAGTGCTGTCACCCACATTGGACACCTCCTACACTCAGCTTTACTCCACTTCTGTGTGCACTGGGCTGCTGTTGCAGTGTGGCCTTCCTGGCTGCTATACTCAGAGCTGTCTTATTTGCCAGGTTATTTTTGCACTGCTCTCCTAACCCTGTTTGCACAGCTTCATTTGCACACTATATTCAGCTGCTTTAGCCCCGGGGCTATTCCTCTGAATATAGCGTGATGATGGTTCTGGGCTAATTTAGTACACTGTGCAGTGCTAATTTTGACCCAGGGCTGAGTTTTGAATATCTGGCCCCTGAACTCATATATTGTATATTTATAAAATGAGTTGGGAAAATCCTGTTCTGTGATTGATGGAAGAAGATAACATGACCATGAAATATCTTATAACAGATGTTTTAAGAGCTTGGGTAGTGGTGAAGCAGCACTTTCCTGACTGTTTTCCTGCCCACTCTGCTACAAGACTGCCCTGCATGGTGAAGATAGCACCAGCCCCTTTCAAGATCTGACTGTGTGTTTGCACCTGAACCCTCACATGGCTGGTGGCAGGAGACAGTGTTTCGGGGGTGTTAGAGAGGAGGACACTTGTGGGCAGAACTCTGTCCATTTAAAAGTGGAGCCACCGCAAGTGGCATTTTGCACAACACTTTCCTGATTGTTTTCCTGCCTGCTCTGTTACAAGACTGCCTTGCAGGGTGAAGATAACACCAGCCCCATTCAAGATCTTACTGTGTGTTTGCCCCTGAACCTTCACACAGCTGGCGGCAGGAGCTGGTGTTTCAGGGGTATAGGAGGTGATGACACTTGAGGGCGGGACTCTGTCTGTTTAAAAGTGGAGCTACTGCAAGCCATGTTTTGCACAGCACTTTCCTGTTTTCCTGCCTGCTCTGCTACAAGTTTGCCCTGCAGAGTGAAGATAGCACCAGCCACATTCAAGATCTGACTGTATGTTTGCCCCCGAACCTCACATAACTGGTGGCAGGAACCGGTGTTTCATGGGTGTAGGAGGAGATGACACTTGGGGCAG
Organism: Neoceratodus forsteri; assembly: GCA_016271365.2. Taxonomy (NCBI): domain Eukaryota; kingdom Metazoa; phylum Chordata; order Ceratodontiformes; family Ceratodontidae; genus Neoceratodus; species Neoceratodus forsteri. The sequence goes on from CM028137.1 coordinate 522,303,872, forward strand.
GATCCTGTCCATTTAAAAGCGGAACCGCTGCAAGTGAAATTTTGCACAGCACTTTCCTGACTGTTTTCCTGCCTGCTGTGCAACAAATCTGCCCTGCAGGGTGAAGATAGCACCAGCCCCCACTGGGTGAAGATAGCACCAGCTCTGCAGGGTAAAAATAGCACCAGCTTCATGGCCACATGGCTCTGCCAGCTATTGGGTGCTGCTCATCCATCCTCATCAGCTATTGGTTCAGTCAGCCTTCTCCACCATTCAACCAAGAAGTGCAGCTTTCAGCTGTAGTTTTTGAAACTGCCTTAGAGTGCGGCTTCTAGCTGCATAATTGCAGTGCATATTTCATCCTGCTCGCCCACCCCAACCCTGGCCTCTATTAAATACTACTAAGCAACTCCCTTCTCCGCTGCCTCTCTCTCCAATTGGCAGTAACTATATCAGCAACCTGTGCCCCTTGACTGCAACACGAAGCTCTCTCTTCAGCATATAGTATACAAAATATTCTTTTTTTTTTTTAGGACGCTGCTTGCCTTATTAATACAATTTGTACAGCAATACCACAGCCTTTAGCACCATAAAGTATATCTTTTTTCATAGTAATACACACTATTATAACTAGTTGTATTCATTAAAACTGGTTCGCTGGTATTTTTGAAGATCATACAGTTCTTCTATCCCATGGGTAGTTCATTTATGTTTAACTTTAAAAATTGCCACTGCACATAAATACCCCACAGTTCTTTTGATTATTAATTCATGACTTGTAGTAAAAAGAATGTTTACTAACAGGTTTTTACCTGAAGTTGCATTTTCATCCCATACTGGAGCTAACCATAACTTCCTAGGTTTCTCATACCGTGCACAATCCATAATTACATGATAGAGCTTTTCCACTTGGCTGTTGGTACAGGTTAAGTGCTTGAGGAGTTATTATTCTTTTGGTATCTAGCCAGAAGAATATTGCTTGGGAACATTTCTAATCTATACCTAGTGTACAACTGTCTGTGTTTTGGATCTGTTATTGCATCTAGATAATCTCTATATTGGAAGATAACATCATTATCATACAACCATGGGGATATTTTTAATTTTGATATAGTCATTAAGTCCACATTCCTAAAGTAGTTTTCTGCCTTTCCTGTTATATATGACTTATATTTCAGACTAATAGTTTTTTCATTATATTTTTTCCAAAAGGTTAGTCCTGTATTTTCTAGGATACCATAGATCTCCTTCAGCCATTGGGATCTGGGACAGTCCAATTCTTCCCATAATTGCGTTTTCTTTAGTGCTAGAGCAGGGAGTCGGTAATTGTGTAAAGACAAGAGTTTTAACCAATAGTTTACTTTCCTTATTTGTGCATTGGCTAAAGGCCTTATCCCACCCTGATGAGTGCAGAGGGTACTGAGTTGTTTAACCCCATACTAGGTCTCAATAAGCTGTTCATGGGAGTTTCTAGGAGCTAGAAATTTACATAATCCCATATTTACATGTGGTATAATGCTTGAGCATAGTATTTTGCTTTAATTGCTTTCACCAATGGTTTTATGAAATTGCCCATACTTATATTTAAATGTTTTCAAGGAGTTAGCAGTTTGTTTCAATTTGGGTAACAGAGAATTAACATGTTTAGACCACTTCTCATCACTATAGAGATGTAAACCAAGATAGACATAGGATTTAACAGCTATAAGTTTTTTCTCACCTACATTACATGATCTATTTGTTTTATTTGAGCCAAGTATCATGATCTTGCTTTTATTTTCATTTATGATGAATTTATGTTTATTTGCATAGTTATTCAGTATATCCAATTTCTCTTGGAGACCACTATGAGTTAATGAGAATAAAATGAGATTGTCTACATAAACCAATGCAGCACAGAGTTTATTACTTATTTTCAGAGAATAAATTAGTGAGATCTCTAAGGAAAGAAGCAATTTGTTGCTATATATATATATATATATATATATATATATATATATACAGAATAGAAAGGAGTCAAAACACACTCCTGCCTGACCCCACAATTTGTCTTGAAAGATGCTGTCAGCTGATCAGAAATACCTAATCTGACCTAGATCCATGTGTCCGAGTACAACTCCTTAATAAATGTAATAATTTTTGCATCAACACCCCAGTCCCTCATTGTTAGTCAGAGCAGATTATGTGAGATAGTGTTGAAAGCAGAACTGAAATCCATAAATGCAACATATAGCCTCTGCTTATGTAGTCTGATATATTTTTCCAAAAGATGTATCAATGTAAAACAGTTATCCATAGTACAATAACCTGATATCAAGCCAGCTTGATATTCTGGTAGATTTTCCAGGCTTTTTATTTGCTCCAAAAGCTTCTTTAGTACTACCGTAGAAAATATTTTCCCACAATTGTCTAGGAGCGAAATAGGTCTGTACATTCATGGATCAGATTTGTCTCCTTTTTTATGAATCAATATTATTATGGCACCCTTCCATGTATGGGGAATCTCCATTCTTTTATCATAAAAGTTAAAGACCCCTGTTAGTATTTCTGCCCAATGTGATGGAGAGGTCAGAAAGACTTCTGTTGGTATCTAGTCAGGGCCAGGGGCTGTGTTCTTTTTCATGGTTGCTATAGTAAAATAAACCTCTGAATATGTACAGAAGATAAAATTTGTCTTATCACCTGCTGTTGGATATAATTATTTGGTTGATTTAGTTCAAAAAGATTTCAGTGTAATATTGGCTCCAAGTATCTGTAGAGACATGAGTCTATGTTATTTTTAAGATTATTTGTACCAAACTTTATCATCTGCCAAAAGTCTTGATGGTCATTGTTATAAATAGCATTTAAAATGTTATCCCATAAAGAGTGATGATAACTTAATGTTTTTAAGTTAATTGTTTTGCACATCATCATCCACAATGCTATCAAAATGACCTATTCTGGCATTAAAATCACCACACATCAAGATATTTTCACATTCCATTACAGCCCAAGTCCTATGAATGACATTTTCCATGTCATCCCAATTTTTTGAGGAGAAATAATTAGAACTACTGGGAGGTATGTAAACATCAATGAGACACAATTATAGGGAACAAAAATTTCCATAAAATGTTTGTGGAAAAGATTTCATGAATATTAAGTCAACAGTGATGTCATTCGAAATTTTGACCCAGGTAACAAGACCCCCTGAGGGTTTACCAAACTTAAGTTTTTTCGTTTCCTGGAGTCTGAAAAGTAAATTATCCATTAAAAATAAAGTCATTCTCTTTAGTGTGCCAAGTTTCCTGTAAGCATATAATCAGAGCTTGATTCATAAATTCCATGCAGTCATTATCGGCAAATTTAGCCATTAAACCTGCTACATTCCATGAAATTACTGAAGCACTGAATTACTGAATTACTAAAGCACTCCTGCCTGACCCCACAATTTGTCTTGAAAAATGCTGTCAGCTGATCAGAAATATCTAATCTGACCTGGGTCCATGTGTTTGAGTACAACTCCTTAACAACAGTAATAATTTTTGCATCAACACCCCAGTCCCTCATTGTTAGCCAGAGCAGATTACGTGAGATAGTGTCGAAAGCAGAACTGAAATCTATAAATGCAAGATATAGCCTCTGCTTAAGCAGTCTGATATATTTTTCAAAAAGGTGTATCACTGTAAAACAGTTATCCATAGTACAATAACCTGATAGAAAGTCAGCTTGATATTCTGGTAGAATTCCCAGGCTTTTTATTTGCTCCAAGAGCTTCTTTAGTACTACCTTAGAAAATATTTTTCCACACTTGTCTAGGAGCGAAATAGGTCTGTACATTCATGGGTCAGATTTGTCTCCTTTTTTATGAATCAGATACAAAATCTTTGTGCTACTAGTCTGCGCTAGTAATATTGAACTAAACCCATGTCCTCCACATACTCTAGCCTCGCCATCCATCTTCACAGCCACTAAAGAGCTGAAGTGCCTGTACATAAATGTATGCAGTCTATTGAAAAAACTGGACCTTATCCAAGCCTGGATCACCCACACAGCCACAGATATCATAGTAGTATCTGAAAACTGGTTAAAAAACCCCATTCCTGACTCTGCAATATCCCTTGCCTCCTATAACCTCTACAGATGCGATAGGCCTTCCAGTGGTGGGGGTAGCCATTTACATCAAAGAAAGATTCACAGTAACCGAGATCATTCCCACCAACTCTCCTAAGTAGTTTGAATCCTTGCTGCTAAACATTTTGCTATCTCCTACAGAAACAATTGCAATAATAGGCTGCTATAGGCCACCTTCTGGAGGCATGGAACTCCTAAACTACTTTTGCAATGACACCAATTCAAGACAAAAAGAAATCATCATAATTGGTGACTTGAACATCGATTGGCAAAAAACCTGTAACAAAAGTTTAACAGTCAAAGAGTTTTGAGATGAAGCTGGGTTCACCCAACTAATAATGGAGATCACCCAACCAAATCCCAAGGTTCCCCCAAATGGGTCCTTGATTGACCTTATCCTCACAAACAGACCACACAAGATCACTCATACAGCCGTATTTCACTATGATGCTAGTGATCACTGTGCTGTGGCTTGTATTAGAGGACAAACTTTCTTCATATCAATGAATAGGTACACATGGAAATGGAGTTTTTGGAAGTTTAACTTATCCCACTATCTAATTAACCTCAGTAATATAAATTGGACTGAATTCTATCTGGCCACTAACATCAATAATGTGACTTCCCTTCTTAACAATTTATTATGTAACATCATAGACAGACATGTCCCTATTCTAAAACGCAGAACCCAGAAGTTCTCCTGCCCTTGGTTTACAGCTAAACTTAAGGCTGCACTAAAATTGAGGGACCACCTTTGGTCCATAGCCAGATGGTCCAAACTTCCCTTAGACTGGGCAGCTTTTAGAGTCTGCCACAATAACTGCACCAAATTGATCAGGACAACAAAAGCCAATTACTTCCTATCTGCTTTTGCTTCAGCAAAGGATAATTCCAGCAAGTTCTGGCAAATCACCAAGCAAGCTGAAGGAAACAAACCATCTGCCTTACTACCTGATAAGATCTCCTTTAAAGGCAAGATCCTATCTGACAAATGTGACATTCTGCATAGCTTTAATGACCACTTCTCAACTGCAGGCCTGGCCTTCGACTCATCTAAAGTTGCCACCCTCATGTCTGGCTTATCCAAATGACCCCTGACACCAGACAACAGTTTTTTTCTCCTTTAACCCTTTCCAGTTTCTTAATATCCACGTATGCTGTACGTGGATGTTAAGAAAAGTGCTGGTGCTGACGATATAGGACCATACTTCCTTAAAGTTGGTGCTCGATTTTTAAAAGCCCCATACTGCATCTATTTAATCTGTCCATCAGCTCTAGTACTGTACCTGATGCCTAGAAAATAGCACAGGTACTCCCTCTGTTTTAATCAGTGGACCCTAAGGATCTAAATAATTATCACTCTATTTCATTTCTACTTCTACTTTCCAGACTCCTCGAGAAACTGATAAATGCCCAATTATGAGACTATCTTACCACATCAGGTCTAATAAACCCAGCCCAATCTGGCTTTAGACCAGCCCACAGTACCACCACTGCCCTAGTCTCTGTCACAGGGCCTTCTTCCTGGACCTAAGCAAAGCCTTCAACACAGTTGATCACACTTTATTCCTCAACACACTTAATTGGCACGGCATCTCTGGACCTGCACTATCATGGTTCAGCAGCTACTTAAAAAAACAGACTTCAACAAGTGAAATCAGACAGTTCCCTCTCCCCTCTCCTTCTGCTCGTGAGAGGTGTACCTCAAGGCTTTATGCTTGGACCACTCCTTTTCATAATTCATATAAACACCATTGGAAATAACATCACCAAAGCAAAATTACACCTATTCACAGATGACATAGTAATATATTTATCCAGGCTATCTGTGACCAAAGTCCACATAGAACTTCAATATGAATTTGATTTGCTACAGCATAACCTTGCACAATCCAAACTACTCCTAAATGCAAAAAAAACTAAAGCAATGTATTTCTACCCAGCCATTTGACTGCCATCTCTAACTCACTAGAATCCTTGCCCCTATCAAAACTCTCCTAGCTGACAAACTTAAGGTAGTCGACAAATTTAAATACCTAGGCTGTAAATTAGACCAACATTTAACTTTCTCCGCCCATATCACCTCCCTTGCAAAGAAACTGCATCAAAGGGTTGGTTTCTTCTACAGGAATAAATCTCAGTTCACCACCAATGCCAAGCTATGGCTGGTTCAGACAACATTCATCCCCCTCCTCGATTATGTGGATATTCTGTATGGTCGTTGCTCAAACTCCCTATTACACCAGCTAGACATGCTCTACCATAGGGTGATACATTTCTTTTCTAATGCCCAACATCATACACACCATTGTGACCTACAGTGGCGTGAAAAAGTATTTGCCCCCTTCCTGATTTTCTCTATTATTGCATATTTGTCACACTGGATGTTTTCAGGTCTTTAGAGAAAATGTAATATTAGCTAAAGGGAACCTGAGTGAACAAATAACACTTGTTTTTTTTTTTTTATTTCACTTATTTAATGAAAAAAAGTTAACCAACACAAACTGGCCCTGTGTGAAAAAGTAATTGCCCCCTTACACTTAATAACTGGTTATGCCACATTTAGCTGCAATGACTGCAACCAAACACTTCCTATAATTCAATATCAGTCTTTCACATCGCTGTGGAGGAATTTAACCACTCTTCCTTGCAGAACTGCTTTAATTCAGTAACATTTGGTAGGTTTTCGAGCATGACCTGCTCGTTTCAGGTCCTGCCACAGCATCTCTATTGGGTTTAAGTCTGGACTTTGACTAGGCCACTCCAAAACTTTAATTTTACTTCTTTTTAGCCATTCTGATGTGGACTTGCTTTTGTGTTTTGGATCACTGTCTTGTGCATGGCCCAACTCGCTTCAGCTTCAGCTGACGGAAGGATGACGGACATTTTCCTTAAGAATTTTCTGGTACAGAGCAGAATTCATGGTTCCTTTAATTATGGCAAGTCATCCAGGTCCTTAGGCAGCAAAGCATCCCCACCATCACATACCACCACCATGTTTGACTGTTGGTATGGTGTTCTTACTATGGCATGCTGTGTTTGCTTCTGTGAGACATTATGGGATCCATGTCATCCAAAAGTTCCACTTTGGACTCATCTGTCCATAGAACATTTTCCCAAAAGGCTTGTGGATCATCCAGGTGCTTCTTGGCAAATGAGAGACGAGCATTTATGTTCTTCTTGGTTAGCAGTCGTTTCCGCCTTGCTACTCTCACATGAAGCCCATTTTTGCCCAGTCTCTTTCTGATTGTGGAGTCGTGAACACTGACCTTAGCAGAGGCAAGAGAAGCCTGCAGTTCTTTGGATGTTGTTTTAGGATCCTTTGAGACTTCCTGAATGATTTTACGCTGCGCCCTTGGAGTAATTTTGGCAGGCCGCCCACTCCTGGGAAGATTCACTACTGTTCCAAGTGTTCTCCATTTGGAGATTACGGCTCTCACTGTGGTTCGATGGAGTCCCAGAGCCTTAGAAATAGCTTTGTAACCCTTTCCAGACTGATAGAGGGCAACAAATTTTTTCTGATCTTTTCAGGAACTTCCTTTGATCATGGCATAATGTGCTTGTTGAATCTTTGTGCTGGCAACGTGACTCTGATGGTAGGGTCAAAATAAGTGAGATTTATATTGAGCAGGGCTGGCTGTAATCAAGCCTGGCTGTGTTCAATCAGCTGACTCTAATTATCCCTTTAATTGGATTGATTTAACTAGGGGCAATTACTTTTTACACAGTGCCGTTGGTGTTGGTTAACTTTTTCATTAAATAAATGAAATAAGTAAAAAAAAAAGTGTTATTTGTTCACTTAGGTTCCCTTTATCTAATATTATATTTTGTCTAAAGACCTGAAAACATCCAGTGTGACAAATATGCAATAATAGAGAAAATCAGGAAGGGGGAAAATACTTTTTCACGCCACTGTATATACCTCATTGGGCTGAACCTCCTTGTCCACTAGATGTCTCATCCACTCGCTCACCTGGTTCTACAAAGCTCGCCTAGCAAAACTCCCACCCTGCATATCTAAGCTTTTTCAGTGATTGGCCTGCTTATACCCCTTGCATAGAAACTCCTACATTATGCTAAAGTTTCTGAGCACCCATACCCATTTTGGTGACTTGGCCATAAGCCGTACTCTCCCTACTGCATGGAACAAAGCCCAAGCTAGTCTTAAACTTCAAAACCTAATCTCTCTAAACAACTTCAAGAATATCGTCACCTGCAAAATTAATGAGCAGTGCACTTGTTATTAAGTGAAAATTTCCCACTTCGCCCCCTTTCCCCCTTGAACCCCCAGCTCTGCACCCATCCTCCACCTCACACCCCATCCTTCTCTACCTCACACCTCCATCCTTCACCTATATCTCCTCTCCTACCTGCCTACCCTTATGCCTACCTTCAACTCTAGCCACCTACCCCTCTCCCTCCACCCTCTTTTCCTCTCCTCCACCCATCCCCACCCTCACCGCCTGTCCTCTCCTCTCATCTCCCCAGCCACCCTTCACTCCTGACCTCCGCCACCCATCCCTCACCACCACCATCCACTGCCTTCCTTACCCCCTATTCTGTCTGCCCTCCACCTATTTTCACCTACCCTGTCTGCCCTCCACCACCACTATTCACCTACCTGATCTGTCCTCCACCTCTACTCACCTACCCCTCTCCCATTCTCCCCTCTTCACCTCCACCCTCCTCCAAATTATTCAACTGAAGTTCAGACTGCACTATTACTAAATTGTATATTATATTTTATGACAACTACCTATGTATAAATTGTAAATACTTGTATACACTCTGCTATTTATGTTGTATCTTATTGTATATGTTATGTATTTACTTGCTGTCTCAAGACCTCCTTGTAAATGAGTCTGCTCAATGAGGTTTTTCCTGTCAATAAACTTGAACTTGAATTCAAGATCTGACTGTGTGTTTGCCCCAAATCCTCACATGGCTGGTGGCAGGAATCAGTATTTAAGGGGTGTAGACGGCGACGACATTTGGGGGCAGGGCTCTGTCCATTTAAAAGTGGAGCCACTGCAAGCGATGTTTTGCACAGCATTTTCCTGACTGTTTTCCTGCCTGCTGTACTACAAGACTGCCCTGCAGAGTGATGGTAGCACCAGCCCCTTTCAAGATCTGACTGTGTGATTGCCTCTGAACCCTCACACTGCTGGTGGCAGGAGCCAGTGTTTCAGGGGTGTAGGAGGTGATAACACTTGGGGGTGGGACTCTGTCCATTTAAAACTGGAGCTGCTAAAAGCAAGCAGCATTTTGTATAGCACTTTCCTGACTGATTTCTTCCCTGCTCTGCTACAAGATTGCCATGTGGGATGAAGATTGCACCAGCCCCATTCAAGATCTGACTGTGTGTTTGCCCCTGAACCCTTGCACAGCTGGTTGCAGGAGCCAGTGTTTCAGGGGTTTTGGAGGTGATGACACTTGGGGATGGGACTCTGTCCTTTAAAAGCAGAGCCACTCCAGTGGCTCTCCGTGGTGTGGCTCTCTGCATGCATGGTTCCTGCCGGAGTGGCATGAATCACCAGTGGGAGTCTACAGTGGCAGGCTGCAATGAGGCTGCATTGTGAAATTTGCTTGCTGTAGTTAATCTTTACAAATCTACAAAATGTTTTCTTTTACTTTGTCATGTTCCCTACTCTGGGTGGCCAATATTAGACAACAGGCCAATGTCTTTATCTGTGATTCTACTTCAGGTACTTATCAACACTTTATTAACGATGTGTATACAGGTACCCTAAATAGTCTACACCATTTAGGCCCAGCAAGCTCCTCTAAACTGGTTGATATTACCAGCAGAAATGTTGGATTTGGGTATGAGTTTGAAAAAGGGCTAGTATACAAATTATGCTACTTACAAACTTGTTTTAAGTTTTAGAAATTGAGTTTTATTCATAACTGCAATTTAAAGATTCTTAACTGCTCAAGGAAAAATAGTTTTAATGGGTCTAGTTATAGATGCATTTTGTTACTCTTACTGCTTTTGTCAGGCTCAGTACATCCAAATCCTGGTCCTACTTCTAGGAACACTGAGTTAAAGAGTGACTCTACAGAGATTCAACCTTCATCATGAATTGTCCATTTAAATATTCAGAGCCTCTTAGCTAAAAATGACCAGTTGGAATGCTGGCTGGTGGAAAACATACTTGACGTTTTGGTACTCACAGAAACATGGCTCTCTGACAAAATATCAAACAATGAAATACATTTAGATGGTTACTCAGTTCTTAGGAAGGATAGAAAGGGTAAGAGGGGTGCTTAATTTACATGGCCGACCATGTACTAGCCTCAAAATATCAAGGTAAATCAGGTAGTCCATATTATGAGTCACTTTCAGTAAATTTAGTTCTAGGCAGTAACTAAATTTTTACTATTAGCAATGTTTATGTTCCTTCTGGAAATGTTAAATTAGGCATTGATTCATTCTTTCATAATTTGTCTCTACCTCCCTCTAGGGAGCTTATAGTAATGGGAGATTTTAATTTAAATTGGTCCTCAGTTCAAGCAATAGATGCAGACATTTTATTTCTGGCCTGGGGTTGCATCATTTGATTAATGAATCTATTCTCATGAATTATAGAATGGGCTATGATTCAACCCTTGATTGGGCTATTACTAATAACCCAGGGCATATGGTCACTGTGGGCATTCTCCCAGACTGTCTGAGTGACCATTGTGCTGAAGTATGGCAAATTAGCTCCCAAGGGAATCACCTATCATTGTCCTCAGGACTTAAACATGCATAATTTTTCAAATGAGGTTCAATTAATTGATTGGTCTTTTTTGGATAACATTAAAGATATTGACAAACCTTTTGACATTTTTGTAAGTATTTTATTGCTATATGCGATAAACTTTAACCTTTAAAAAGAGTCTGAGTTAGAGGAGAAAGTAAACATTGGGTCACACTGGAACTAGTTAAATTAATGAGAGCTAGAAATAAGATTTGGACCAGATTTAGGAAGTTAAAAACACAGGAGCTTCAACAAGATTATAAATGGTTACATAACAAGTGTAAATTAAATATGTGTGCAGCCAATGTTGACATCTTTAAAAAGAAACTTATCACTGAAAACGGTAACTCCAAAGTAACTTGGAATACGCTAAACTCATTAGTGGGAAAGTTAAAGAAGTCTGATAATATTTTTGTTGATGTTTATGGACACCTGATTAATGATCCAATAATGGTCGCTAATGTTTTCAGTTCTCACTTTGTTAATTTGGAAAAATACAGACCAATGAATAATGTTTCCACTTTAGATTTAAAAGAAATGCTTGCTGAGGAGAGGACCAAATCACAGAATCTTGAATTTCACTAATTTTATTTTAGTTCCTTGTCCCCAGTGATGTTTATATTGCTAAGTTGGATCCCAAACCTAGTATTGGGATTGATAATATAGATTACAGAACACTGAAAAGAGTTAGTTCCCTGCTTTCAATACAGTTAACTAAATTGTTTAACTATTCATTATGTCATTGTGTTTTTCCTACTAAATGAAAATGTGCCACTATCACAAATCAGGCTCATTGACAAAGATAAATAATTATCGGCCAATTTCACTTTTAGCACCATTTTTCAAAATGTTAGAAAAAATTGTCTTTGAACAGATTTCAGAACATCTTGACAAGTACAGTCTTTGATCGTCCTCTCAGCACAGATTCAGACCCTGTCATAATACTGAGACTGCCTTGGAGAGGTTCACAAGCAAAACCCACAAAGCCCTTGATGAGGGCAAATATGAGTCTTCAGCTTTTGTGGACCTCACCAAGGAATTCGACTTGGTTGACCATGGGGTGCTATCAAAAATGCTTCTAAAGGTACATTTTTCTGATGAAGTAATCTCTTGGCTAAATATTTTCATGGTAGGACACAAAAACATTGATTAATGGCTCTTTTTTTAAAGAGGGTTCAATAAGTTGTGGTGTACCACAGGGGTCCATTCTTGGCCCTGTCATATTTTCACTTTTTGTTGACTCACTCACTGATGTTTGTAAAAGTACAGAACTGATTTCATGTGCAGTTGACGCTGTCTTAACATGTTCTGGTAATGTTCTTTCTACTGTTGAAAAACATCTTCGAAGGATTTGATGCACACATTGTTTTTTCAACATAAATTAGTTTTAAACTCAGCTAAAACAAAACTTATGGTATTTATGCTCCCCAGAAAGGCTAATATTACAGATTTTCTTTTTTTGATAATGATGGCAGTCAGACTGAAAAAGTCTCAGATTTCAAAAAGCTTGGCTTACTATTTGACTCTGATCTTTCATTTGAACTTCATATTGCTAAATTAATAAACAAATTACACCAGAGACTGAGTATATTGTATTGTTTAAACATAGAAACATAGAAGTTGATGGCAGATAAGGACCACAAGGCCCATTCAGTCTGCCCATTTCTTTTTCTACCTTATGAGTGTATCATTGGCATTTGCTCTGTCAATGGCCTATCTATTCATACTTATCTGTATTGCTCCCTTATGCCTGTCTGATGCCAGTCTGAAGCCCTGCACTGTATTCATATCCACCACTTCCTGAGGTAGGCCATTCCATGCACCCACCACCCTTTCTGTGAAAAAGAACTTCCTCACATTACCCCTTAATCGGCCTTCCTCAAATCTCATGCTGTGTCCTCTTGTCCTGCTATTTTTCTTATATTGAAACATGTTAGACTCTTTCACCTTGTTAATGCCCTTAAGGTGTTTGAATGTTTCAATCATATCACCTTTCTCCCTTCTTTGATCTAGGGTATACATATTGAGTTCCGTTAATCTGTCCTCATATGTTTTTTGATGAAGTTCCTGCACCATTTTGGTTGCCCTTCTCTGGACTGCCTCAGTTTGGCTAATGTCCTTGTGAAGGTGTGACGTCCAGTACTGCATGTAGTACTCCAGATGGAACCTAACAAGTGTCTTGTAAAGAGGGATTATTACCTCCCTCTTACGACTTGTGATACCCCTACTTATATACCCCAACATCCCCCAAGCCTTACCTACTGCTTTAGAGGTCTGCTTGGATGATTTCAGGCCATCTGTGATGATGATGCCCAAGTCTCTTTCTTCCCTTGTGAATACCAGCAACTCCCCTCCCAACCTACAGGTGGCTTCAGGGTTTCTCTTCCCTATGTGTATGAACTTGCACTTCTTTGCATTAAACCCCAGTTGAGACTTTTCTGACCATTTTTTCCAGTTTATCCAGATCTCTTCTCCTTCTGCCCACCCCATCTGGATCATCTACTCTGTTACAGATCTTGGTGTCATCTACAAACAGACAAACCTTACTCTCCAGTCCATCTGCAATGTCACTGGTGAAGATACTGAAGAGGACTCTCCCCAGGACTGATCCTTGAGGTACCCCACTTGTGGCTTGCATCTCTTTTGACTGTATACCATTTACCACCACTCTCTGTTTTCTTCCCATCAACCAGTTTTCCACCCAGTTGACCAACTTCTGAACCATCTCAATCCTACCCAGCTTATTAATCAATCTTCTATGTGGAACAGTATTGAAAGCTTTGCTGAAGTCAAGGTAGGTGACATCAACTGCTCCTCCTTGGTCCACCACTCTGGTTACCCAGTCAAAGAAACCTATGAGATTAGTTTAACAGGACCTTCCTGTTGTAAACCCATGCTGTCTTGGATCCTGTGCTCCTATAGATTCCAGGTGTTGCACTAGACTTTCCTTAAGGAGTGCCTCCATAATCTTGCCCACTACTGAGGTAAAACTGACTGGTCTGTAGTTCCCTGCCTCCTCCCTGCTACCACTCTTGTGGAGCGGGATCACATGAGCCCTTCTCCAGTCTTCTGGGACCTCTCCTGTGCTCAGAGACTCACTAAACAGTTCTGATAATGGCTCTGCTAGTTCCACCCTTAGCTCCTTTAGTACCCTGGGATGTATGCCATCAGGTCCCATTGCCTTGTCCACCCTGAGCTTATAATGCTCTTGTAGGACCCTTTCTTTTCTGAAGGGATTACTGCACACCTCCCTCCCCCTGTGTGCATGGTGCAGAGCTGTGGGCCCTGCCCTACCTTCTTCTCATTAAGTAAGGAACAGAAGTATCTATTTAGGATAGATACTTTTACATGGTCCTCCTCCTCACATGCCCCTTTATTCCCCTTTGATCTTAGCAATACTCCCTCTGGACTTTCTCCTTTCACTAATGTATCTATAGAAAGTTGTGTCACCTTCCTTTACTGTTTGTGCTACTGTTTCCTCAAGTTTGGGTCTTTACCTGCCTTACTGCCTTCCCTGCTTCCCTTAGAGAAGTTTGGTATGCCTCCATATCTTCATTCCGCTGTGTTCCCTTATATTTCCTGAAGGCCAGCCTTTTGGCTCTGACCTTTTTTGCTACTGTTTTTGAGAACTAAAGTGTTTTCCTTCTTCTTTTGCACTTCCTTTTCTCTCTAACATAATGGGATGTTGCTTCATGTATTGCATCCTTAATACTTGCCTACTTTGCCTGTACCCCATCACCTGTATTTCTTCTTGCCAGGGCTAGCTTAACTCTTTTGGCCATCTTATCAAAGTCAGCTCCTCTGAAGTCCCATATATTTGCCTTGGAATGGGATGATTTAGTTCTAGTGGCCAAATTGAACCATACCATGTGATGGTCACTGGCTCCCAGGTGACCTTCTACCTGGAGATCTGTGATCCTTTCCCTGTTAGTCAGTAGCAGATCTAGGATAGCCCTGTCTCTTGTAGGTTGTTGTACCAGTTGTTTGAGGCCCTTCCCCTGCAGGAAATCCACTATGTGTCTAGTTCTGGCAGATATTCCTGCTGGTATTGACCAATCTGTATCTGGCATGTTGAAGTCTCCCATTATCAGAACCTCCCCCTTAGCTGTCATATTTTGTATATCTTTCAACAGTAATGTGTCTATGTCACCCCCCTGTCTGGAGGCCTGTAGACAACCCCAGTTCGTATGGCTGTCCCATTTCCTGTTTCCAGGGTGACCCACATTTCTTCTGGCTCCTTATGTGTATTCTGAATTTCTGTAGCTTTGATATTTTCATTGACATAAAGGGCCACTCCACGCCACCCTTTGTGCACTTTGGTCTCTTCTGAACAGTACATAGCCAGGTACTGAAGTCTTCCAAGTGTGGTTACTGGTGAACCATGTCTCACTAATGGCTACTATGTCTAGTTTAGCCTCTGTTATTATTGCCTGCAGGTCTAGGATCTTGTTTCCCAGACTGTGAGCATTTGTGTACATGATTTTCCACTGGCCAAATTTTGGTGTGTTGGTTGTTGGGCGAGGTCTGGCATTTCCCCTGTGTGTCTTATGGGAAGCCAGACCTTTTTCCTTACCTGGTGATGCAAATGAACTACAAACATGCTGAACTCCTGTTTGATCACTAGCTGAGAGGGGAGGAGTGTTCTTCCCATTTGACATATTGGGTGCTGCACTTCCCTCCCCATTTGCTAGTTTAAATATTCTGTAAAGACATCAAACTTCTGCTCCAATGCACTGACTCCCTCCTTAGTCAGATGCAGTCAGATTTAAAGAACTATCACTCCCAAAACTGTTGCCAGTTACCTACAAATTTGTGTCCTTTTCCCTGGCACCAGTCCTTGAGCCACATGTTTAGCTCCCCTATGTCCCCTTCTCTGACCTTCCATCCATCTTCCCCCCTCTTCCAGACTGGCAGGATCTCAGAGAAGGAGATGCCAGATGAAATGGATGATAGCTTGTCACCCAGCCTAGTCAGGTGTTCCTTGGTCTCCATAACTGACCAGCTGGCGAGATCACTAGTTCCTATGTGTACCAGGACATCAATGTTTTCTCCTCCTTCCTGTACAGTTTTAGCAATGTGGTCAGTGTCTCTCCATGCAGATTTACCTGGGAGACATCTGACCATTACCCCTGGCTGGAGATAGGTATCAACTCCCTGAATCATGGAGTCTCCTATGATCAGAAGTGTTTTGGATTTCCTTTTTGCTTTTTTGTTTTGGTTCCTGTTTTGGGTGAGTTTTGTTGTGCTAGCTCCTGTGCTGCAGTGTCCTGCTCTGCAGTGTCCTCTGCCCCTTTGTTTGATTTTGGAGATAGAGGCAGATACCCATTTGTAGTTTTTATATGGTTTATAGAGATGATATGTTGGAGAGCACTGAGTGATGAGGCACCTGATTTGCCCCTTCTAACCACCTGCCAACCTCCTGGACCAACTACCCTCTGCAGTCGAGGTGCTACTGTTGGATGTTGGGGAAATTGCAGGCAGTTCTTATAATATATTTCCTCCTGAATATGTGATTTGAGGTGCACAGTCTCTGCCCATGCTGCCTGGAGCTGATCTCTTAGATCGCTAATGGCCCAGCATGTAGGACAGTGTCCTAAATCCTCTATAACTGCCCTTTTGAAAAGTGTCCTGCATTCCGGATGAGTTGCTGGGTTTATAACCTGGTCAGAGTAATTAGAAGGAGGAAACTGAAAGCAAAAGTTTGATTTTGTGTTTTGCTTGTTTTTGTATAACTTGTTATAACAAGTTAAATTACTTGTGCCCCTGTAAATGAGGTCACTGTGTGGATACCCCTCTGATCCATCCCTTCCTGCTTTGCTACAGGAACTGTTATGACTGTGCTATCCTATAAAATGAGTGTAGTGTGAGGTGGTTGGGGATGGGGTGCATGGCTGGGACCTTCCCCTGCCAAAAAGAAAGAACCATGGACAAAAGAAACAAGGAGGTAAGAGCAGAAACAGTCAGCAACAAATGCAGTAGTCCTGAAAGCTTAGCCTAATGATAGATAAAACTGTAAAGTCCATAACACACCACCTGTAACAATTTCACAGAAGATATACCCTGTAAGAAACAATTTGCTACAGAGAAAAATAAAGTAGTAACAGAAGATATACCTTACAAAAGACAATTTGAATCAGAAGATTACAGCAGTAATCTGTAAGCACACTCCTGTAGGTACACCCTGTATTAATGCAGCAGAAGGTATATCCAGCAACAACAATATGAATCAGAGAAAAATAAAGCAATAAAATGTTAGCAATAAACAGTAACAATCCCTGTGAATACAAAAGAAAATAATAACACACAGTAAATCTGCCTAGCCAAAAGAAACCTTAGTCCTTTTCCTTGCTCTGGCAAGGTTCTTTGCTCTGTCCTTACAAGCAACCTAGAAGAAAGAGCTCAGGTGAAACTAGGTGCCTTTGCATATAACACATGAGACAAAGTTAATCCTTGCACATAGTTTTTTGTTTTTTCTTATTGATTATGGAGCCATTATATATTCTTTTTTGGGACTTCCGATGAGAGCACCGACTCAATAGCAGCCTCACTAAGAAGCTCTACCTCATTGCCTACCTATCGACTAGAATTGGGGGTAAATTAGACCCATCCAACCTCTACAAGCAGAGACATTGAAACGGTTATGTCTTCCCAGACATAAATTGAAGGAAAAAACGAATAATCCGCAGGGCAAGCAGCATAAAATGCTGTTCAACTACACACAGCCTAATACAGTCAGCATGGCCGTGGCCTTACAGCACTCTACGATAGTCTCAGATGACCAAACTGAACAAGAATGTACAATAACATCCAAGCAGCTCTGTGAGACGCTGCAAAAAATAAGTGCCATGCTAGAAAGACTGGAAATTAAAGCCACAGAAAAGCAGAAAAAAATAGAATCTTTGACTAAAAAAAAATAAACAAATTGAAGACGGCCTTACCGAATGCTCAAGCATGGTAGAGATACACAACACTGCCTTACTAGAACTCCACAGAAGGGAACGGTTACTGAAAAATCAGCTCGAGGAGTTGGAAAATTGGAACAGGAGGAACAATGTCTGTATCCATGGACTGCCAGAAGGAACTGAATAGGGCCTGATGATTGAATTTTTAAACTGCTTCTTGATGAGATTCTAGGCTGGCCAGTGGAAAGACCATTGAATATAATACAAGAACATCGCTCGCTAGTGCCCAAACCAAAAGACCCTAAGGCTCGTCCTCATTCTGTAGTTTTAGCCTTTCTAGATTTTCGTACCAAGGAAGAAATTCTCAAGTTAGCTTGGTCCAAAAAAAAAATCATATTTGGGGATACCAGGTTGTTTTTCAACCAAGACTACACTCCGCAGCTACTGGCACAGAGGCAAAGAGTTCTATTGGTGGTTCGTAACCTGCAGCAGAAAGGGGTAAAAGCTTTTGTGGAGTACCCTGCAAAGCTTAAAATCATGATCAAAAATGGAATCCGACACTTTACTGACCTAGAGGTTGTGGGGACAATTCTCTCCTCATTAGGAGTGGAGCTACCACAAGATGAAGCCACGTTTTAGACAGACCGTATAGCAAGTAGAGCCTGGCAGAGAGCAGGAACCAAATGGAAAGAGATGCACAACTTCCTGGACACTTCTGGGCTGTGGGACACCCTCCAGACTCATAAAGACCCCAACGCCAGAGTCACTTGGTGGCCCACAGAGAAGACAGACACCATGGAGGGAAGCGCCACTTCTCAACAGCTGGAAGGTGAGAGGACAAGTGCACCAACCTGAAAAAGAGCTGTAAACATCTTGCGGAGATGGTCTGTTGAGGACTGTGAGTGCCTAAATTGTCTCAATTAAATCTGGTCTACTCACAAGAGTTGTTCTTTCACAAGGATCTCGTTTCGAGGGGATGGGAGCGATATTTAGTTCCAAGGACAATGAACATTTTAAAGGTGGACATTTGTTTCTTTCTCTCGCCCTTCCCCTTGTTTTAGAAATCTATTAAAAATAGGTGTGGGAGCCTGCGTGTGTCTGCTGGGGGGGTGTTCTGGGGGTTGGGTCGCTGTGTCTCCCCGGGAGGTCTGGAGCTGTCGTTGGTTGAGGCAAAAATTGAGCTGGATTGACAGGCCACAATTTAGGATTGGACAGAGCACCCTGGAGTCCCGATGGTAAAGGAATGGTGAGTATGGAAGCCCCAGTGGCTAGATTGCAGCCTGTATTGCTGGCACTAGTGGAGGGCTTCCTTAAAGTGTTCGTTATACGTTGTGATCTTGACTTTATTTTGATCCCGGAGGCCAGGTTGATCTGCCTATGAGGTACTGTCACTGGTGAGAGGCTTTATGGTTGGATCAGTGGAAAAACACCGGGACTGTAGGGGGAATATTTTAAACTGCCTGTACAATGCAGAAGGAAGGATGCAGGAGACGGATTCCAGCTTGCTAAAACAGCCAACTGCCTGTATCAACAGACTCCGGGGGGGGTTGGGCGGTCTTGACTTCTGGGGAGCATTTCTCCATCTTGGGGGGTATGGAATGGGTTACTTATGCCTTAAAACCACGCAGAAAAAGTGGGGTAAATAGGGGAAGGTTCAGAGAATAGAATTACTAAAGACCATCATTATATAAAGGGGCGAGAAGGGATGGGGGGTTTTCTATATGTTTGGACTGGTATCTTTATGCCTGAAAGTATTGGAGAGCTATATTCTTCTCTTGCTGATTTCTGAGTTAGGAAGTGCACAGCTAACATCCTGCCCTTTCGATCTCTGGGCTAGTGTGTACCATGAGTCAAACGGAGGGCCTTTGCAGGTGGAGGTCACTCGGCCATGCCTATTTGGAGCTGTTAAGCGCAGGGGCTGGCATTACAGCAAATATACCTTGAAGTCAATAATGTTCATTTGGATCCTATTTGTACATATTTTAAGGCTGTTTCATGTTTTTGCTTATTTTATGGAAACCACTTACAGGAAGCTGTTTAGTTTACACAAGACTGCACAAGAGTTAGGAACAATAGGAGGCTCCCCTGGTCCCCCATTTGAAGATCATGATTTGGGTTCCCTTCCCCCAACCCAATCAAAATGGCGGACATAAATATAGTTACTCTTAATGTCCATGGGATTAACAACCCAGTGAAATGGGCAAAAGTCCTACAGGAAATTTCTAGACTAAAGGCAAGTATCGCCTTTATACAAGAAACCCACTTAACAGAGGCAGAGCACCTTAAGCTAAAAAGGTCATGGGTTGGAGGAGTATATGCCTCACACTTTGAGGCATCCCCACACCATAGAGGGGTAGCTATCTTAGTGAAATGAGATGCCCCCTTGTGGTCCAGAATGTAACGACAGACCCGGAGGGCAGGTTTGTTCAAATCAAGGGTACATACAGGGGTCAAGATTGTATCTTACTGAATATCTATGCCCCAAATGAAGAGACCCCTAGATTATAATTTTTTAGAAAGAGTAATAAAGGGGGCAGTTACAGATGACCAAAGTCTAATAGTGATTGGAGGAGATTTTAATGACGTAGTATATCCAGGATTGGACAGGTTTGGGAACATGAGGGGTGGTATCACTCGAACAGGGAAAATACTTCTAAGATTAAATCAAGAACTTGGGCTCACCGACAGGTGGCGATTTATGCATTCCAGAGAGAGGGATTACACTTATTATTCCCCCCGACATGGCGGATATTCAAGAATAGATTACTTTCTGATATCCTCCAACTGACTCCAGAAGATTGAGAGGTGTGACATAGGCCACATAACTATTTTGGACCATGCCCTGGTCACTCTGGAGTTGTTAACCAAGCATACAACAACACAGTCCTGTTGGAGGCTAAATGTGAGTCTCCTCAATAAAGAAGAATTTAAGGAGATAATCTCAGCTACTATTCAAAACTTTGAGCGAGATAACCCTAGGGGTAAGACAGGAGAAGGCATACACTGGAACACTCTAAAATGCTGCCTCAGAGGGGCAATAATTCAATACTCAGCCAGAATTAAATGGGAAAGGATACAAACTAGGGTAAATCTGGAGCAGAAAATAGCCCACCTGGAGACTAGGCATCAGGTTAATCAGGAAGCCTGCCTTAAGCAAGAGTTAGACAAAGCCAGACAAGATCTCAACCTCCTGCTAGATAACCAAATTGAGGGACAGTTAAGATACGCCAGGCAGAAGTACTTTGAACAAGGTAACAAGGCAGGGAGACTGCTGGCCTGGCAGCTTTGTCAGGCAGCAGCCAGTAGAACAGTGGTAAGATTGCAGGATGAGGGAGGGAATCCAACTACCACAGATCTGAAAGAGAAATTGCAAAGATTTGAGAAATGTTATGCTTCCTTATATAAGGCAGAATCCCCAATAGGACACATTGAGGATGTACAGTCATTTTTGACTGAACTTCCAATCCCTACCCCACCTGAATTGGTTAAAGAAGCTTTAAACTCCCCAATCACAACCCAAGAGATAAAGGTCAAAATTAACCACTTGAAAAATGGCAAAGCCCCAGGGATGGATGGCTTTCCGACCGAGTTCTACAAGGCCTTCACCTCTAAGCTCACAGAATACCTGGTGGTAACACGTAATGAGATACTACAGTACCACAAACCTATGCCACCCTCTTGGAATCTAGCCCAGATTTTAGTGATTCCTAAACCTAATAAATATCCAGAGATCTGTGGCTCATACCGCCCGATCTCCTTACTATCAGTGGACTTAAAAATCTTTACGGGGATTCTTGCAGACAGACTGCAGAAGGAGATCTCTACCCTCATCCACCATAATCAAATAGGATTTATTTCAGGCAGATTTCTTCAAGATAATATTTGCTCAAAGGGGGTTGACGTCCTTTCAGCTGGCAATTAGTATGGATGCGGAGAAGGCCTTTGACAGGGTGAATTGCTGCTTTATGTCATCCACCCTGTCAAAGTCTGGACTGGGGGATCACTTTGTTTTGGCCATAATGGCCCTTTACCAACAACCAGAAGCCAGAATCAGGTTAAATGGCCTTCTTTCAGATCATATACAGTTGGGAAGGGGTACCAGACAGGGTTGCCCCCCCTCACCTCTGCTCTTTGCACTAATAATAGAGCCAATTGCCATATGAATACGCAATAACGCTAATATCTCCGGTGTATGGGCAGGGGGAATAGAGCAGAAAATAGCTCTTTACCCAGATGACTCCTCATTTTTCCTGAAGGACACCCAAAAGTCCCTACCTCACCTTCTAGAGACACTGCGGAAATTTGGATCCTTAGCTGGATACAAAATAAACTTATCTAAATCAATGGCAGTGATGCTAATTGGTATCCCCCCCCCAAAATGATTTAAGGAAAATTTCCCTTTTACAAGGGCCAAAAAAAATACCTTTAGGTACTTGGGAATTTTGGTATCAGTGGATACGTCTAGGTTATTTCTGAACAACTTTATTAAATTATACCAAACCATGCAATTAGATTATGTGCGTTGGAAGCTTCTACCTCTCACACTCTATGGCAGAAGCCAAATAATAAAGATGAATTTGTTGCCCGATGGCTATTTCTTTTTCAGACGCTCCCGATTCCTGCCCCCCCTCCCCGATTCTGGAAGCAGTTGACACGAGATATTTCTAAATTTATCTGGGCGGGTAAATCACCCAGGATAGCCTTTAATACCCTGATTAGCTCAAGGGAGGAGGGGGGCCTGGGTCTTTCCCACATGTATAATTATTATTTGGCAGCCATGGGGTCACAATTGGTCAGTTGGGCCAAGCAGAGGATAGATTCTGATTGGTACTTAATTGAAATAAACACAGTGCCCCAACTTAAGTTGTGGACTCTACCCACAAACCCCATTAATACTCGAGCTGAACCACTCATCTCGAATCCCTGGGTTAGACATTCATTGCATATTCTTATGCAACTGCGGAGGATCACCAAAACTCTGAATACAATGGGCCCCTTATCCCTAATCTGACAAGTGGACAGTTTTACTCCACCTAAATCAGATCTAGATTACACTTACTGGGAATCCAGAGGACTCACTACATTTCGACTATTAGTGGACAACACGGGTTGCCTCCCCTTTACGACACTTAAAGACCATTTTTACACTCCGTAGAGAGGACTTTTTAGGCACTTATAAACAAGAAACTTTATTACCACAGGAGATAACCTCCACAAAATTAATAGAACATTGACTTCCCTGGAGGCTTACTGGTGGGATGTGATTAGGATCAGTGATAAACTAGGGTATTTGTCAGTATTGTACTTGGTCCTTAATGGACAGGGTGAGGGGCTGGAGGCAGTTCAGGCAAAGTGTGAAATGGACTCTAATAAGCCTATCCTGAGAAGAGATTGGTCTCGCAGACTTAAGAGAGGGTGGCAAGTAACTTCAGCCACAACATGGAGGGAATTTAACTGGAAAATACTCGTACATTTCTTTAGGACCCCAGCAATAACCGCACAGTTCAATCCACTGGCCTCTGCAGCATGTTGGTGCCTATGTGGAACACCACAAGGCAGACATTACCACATATTCTGGGGATGCAGTAAATTGAGGACATTCTGGCACTGGATCCATAGGGTAATGGAACAAGTAGTGGGCTTTTCCATTCCCTGTACTTTCCAAGACTTGGTTCTGGGTTTCCCAACCCTCTCTTCACAGAAGAAGAACAAAGTAGAGCTATGTCTGATATTAAGAGTGGCTGCTTTGAAATGTATCACGGTCAAATGGTTAGCTCCGGACCCCCCATCTGTGACACATTGGGTTCAGAAGGTAGAGGAAATAGAGCACCTAGAAAATATTACGTATACATCACACCTCAGAAAAGAGAGATTTCTGGAGCTCTGGCAACCTTGGTGGATCTGGACAATGAATTGGAGGGGGGAGTCGGAAGAGTGAGAGGAAAGAGACAAAGGGCCTAACCATATGGGTTAAGCATGTAGGTGATGAATGCAGGCAAGACAAGAAGGGAAGGGTCTTGATCGTGTACTGGGGGATCTCCTCCTACACAAGATATAGTCTCTTGGTCAGAGATTTACACAGTTGGAGGATGGGGGGTGGTTGACCCAGGAGGAGCCTTTACTGAGGAAAATTAAATGGATTAATAACCTCGATTGTAATGTGGTCATTGTGCATATTTATAATTTTGTCTTATTCTTACTTCCTTTACCTAATTCTTTTTTCTTCCTTCTAGTGGTTCTTTCTAGTTGTTAAGACTTTAATATTTAAGTCTGTGAATATGAAACAAAAATTGAAGTGTCTAGACAATGTGATAGAGATTTGGTTATCACTGTAAAGAACTGTGTCCATCATTTGTAAGCCTATGGCTTATTGCAGTGTACCACTTATATAGAATGTTACTTTTGTAATAGCATAACTATACAAGAATGGTTGTAATTGGCATATAGCCGATGAGAAGTTGTGTCATGATTGTAATTTTATCTGTAATAAAAGTGAAGTTAAAAAAATATATATTCCTTTTCAACAGATACGAACATACGAACATATGAAATTTGCCAGCAGATAAAGGCCTAGAGGTCTATCAAGTCTGCTCGAATGTGCAGCTAGCACCCCTTATTCTGCAGCTGCCCCTCCCTTCCACCCTTCCCCTCCTTAACCCTCCCCCTTGTCCTGTCTCATCCTCATTTGAAGCAGTCCACTGTTCTACTGCATACCACTTCAGCAGGTAACGCATTTCATCCAGCCACCACCCTCTCTATAAAAAAGTGTCTCCTCATCTCTCTCCCGAACCTTCCTCACTCCAGTCTCATATCATGGCCCCTGGTGGCCCTCCCCCTCCCTTACTTTGAACAGCCCCTCTGTACCCGTCTTGTTTATTCCTTTCACGTATTTAAAGGTTTCAATCATGTCACCCCTGTCTCTCCTCTCCTCCAGTGAGTACATGTTCAACTCTTCAACCTCCTCTCAGAGGATAAGTCCCCCCAGCTCCTTGATCATCTTTGTCGCCTGCGCTGCACCCTCCAGTAACTTAATGTCCCTCTTCAGATACGGACGCCAGTACTGCACGCAGTACTCCAGGTGCGGTCTAACTAATGACCTATACAGTGGCAGAATCATCTCCTCTCTCTGAGGATATACCTTGCAATACAACCCAGCATTTTGTTGGCCTTTGCAGCTGCCTTCCTACATTGTGCCAAGTTGTTCATTGACCCTGTAAAGAGACACCCAGATCCTTCTCCTCCTCTGTCTGGGCTAGCTGCACTCCCCTAGCTGGTAACCCCTCCTTGGGTTCTTCATCCCAAAATGCAGCTGCTTGCACTTTTGGCATTAAAGCCCAGTTATGAGGTGTCTGACCAGGTTCAAGCTTTGCCAGATCATCCTGCAACCCCTGCCATCCCCTAGGTCATCCACCACCAGCCTACCTTGGTATCATCAGCAAACAGACTGATCTTGCTCTTGATGTCCCATGATATGTCTGCAATGAATATCCCAGACAACACTGGTCCCAACACGAGCCCTGTGGAACACCGCTCGTCACTGCCCTGGGTGTGAGAGCTCCCCCACCCACCACCCTCTGTTGCCTTTCCTGCAGCCAGTTTCCTACCCATCTCACCTCACCAGCTTTGCACCCACCCCTGTGCCTACTAACTTCCTTCCCAGCCTTCCATGTGAACTGAGTTGAATGCCTTACTGAAGTCCAGCTACAGGACATGTTCAACATACTTAAAACCACTTATCATGATATCATTTGTTTTGTTACTTGATTAAGGAAAAAGATGCATCACTGTGAACTTTACAGGTCTCTGGGGTATTTATATTTTCTTAATAATTTTAGTTATAGGTTATTAATTTTTTTTTTAACGTATGATTCATTTAAGACTTTCTCCAGATACCATTGTCCATCTCTTTTCAAAAATGTGAAATGTTATTTCTACCAGATCACTAAATTGTCATAATATCTCTTGTTTAAAGATTTCACTTAAGAATTCATATCTCTCTAACTCTGATTGTAAATGTTTTAACTGTTTTTTTAATAATGCTGTTTATGTGTATGTTTTACTATGTTATGTTCTTATATAAGTATATTGTTATGTTTTTTGTAACTGAATGCCAGTGAAATTGGGCATTTTTGCTCACTGGCCACTCAGTATAAAAATAAAACAAATAAATATTTGGAGGCACAGGATCCGAGGACAGTCATGCCCAGTGTTTGTTCTTGAGTCCTGATTCAGTATCTTAACCTCTATTTTTCCCCTCTGTTCTGATATTATTGTTGCTTTTATTTTAGTGATAATAACTGGGGGAATGGCAGGTGTACAATGGAATAATGCACTGAGTATCATGGACCAAGACTGAGACTGGAGGCTGATGTCATGTTCCATGATGCACAGTACCATAATTCCTGAGGATTGACCAGCCAATCCCCCATGATTACTGCTATTATATATAACTGGTGAGTGTTTTTTCCAATAGGGAATCCCAGTTATAATTTTCCATTATAACCAGCTGGTTATAACAGCGAACATGTGCCAGGTTTCCCTCACTCCACACATTCGCCATTTATCATCTTCCTGTCATCGAACTGAACACTTCACCACCACTCGAACTCCACAGTAAGTAAATTAAAAAAAAAACTTGCCTCTTTTACTTACACTACTAGGATAACCCTCTTTACAAAATAAAAGAGGAAACATTTTGTTTCAACAGCCACTTCAACCCGACTGCGGACCACACTTAAACCTGACCGGGTCATGGCTGCACTGTGAGAAAATGGTCCCCAGCAATTATATAAAATAAAACATGTAGTGGTGTGTAAAATTCAAATTTTACACACACGCTCGGAGTTGGATGCTTAATTAAACCACATGAGTTTCACTGTCAGGGTTTATGTATCATTCTGCACTTCAGGTGTGTGTAGAATTACCATTAAAAACACCACCCCATGTATTATTCTATACTTAATAAGTGGTGACCTACATTAACAATTCACTTTTGAGTTATTCCAAATGCTGTGATAACTGGGTATGACGTCATACCCAGTTAGCATGGCATTTCAATCTGACATTTTTTAACTGCTCAGCAATAACTCAAACTTACATGCAAATTCTATCACACTTACTCTCTTGGGGAGGCACTGCCATAGTAGATATACAACAAGGTTTAATTTTGCTGGCGAAGTTGGGAATTTCACCCCTTCTGGAATATTTTGCAAAATTTGCACATTTCTCAAAATATTCCACGGATATAAAATGCAAAATTCCACCCACAGAATGCAGAATTTTACCTGTGAATGGCCGAATTTCACCTGCAAATGGCAAAATTTCACTGTTGAGTGGCGAAATTCTGCATTTCGCTGGTGGAATTTCACACTTCACACCCATGGAATATTTCACAAAATGTGCACATTTCATGAAATTTGCATACTTCATCCATTTCTATGCAGCAGTTTAACACTTTTTGTTAAACAAAAAGAATATTAACTGTCAAAAGATCTATTTGTATATTTTCGCTTGATACCTCCTTCTCTCCTGGTAGCATTGCTCTTCAGATTGGCATTTTTTTTAAACAAATACCTGTACCAGTTATTACAAAACATAAAACACAAACATATGTGTGTGTGTGAAGTTCTTTTACACACTTAGGTTAAAAGGACACTGTCAGCTGGTTTACCTGTTTTCAGTGTCCCTTTTCTTTAATGTGCATGTCACCATGCTAGGCTCACTGATAGATGCTGTTTTAATTACATGCGCACTTTCTGACCAAGAAGTTTGTTTGTTTATTTTATACTAAGTGGCCAGTGAGCAGAAAATGCTCATTATCACTGCATCCAGTTACAAAAAACATAACAATATACTTAATAAAACATATACAAAAAAAACAGCATTAATAAAATCAATTAAAACATTTAAAATGAGAGTTAAACAGAAATAAATTCTTAAATGAAATCTTGAAAGAAGAAATATTAGCACAATTAATAATAGAGATCGGTAAAGCATTGTAAAGTTTTGTAGCTGCACAGTATATTGTATAGAATTTTGAGCCATAGCAGTATGAAAAAATGGGACCTGAAAAGAAAACCTGTATTGTGACCTGGTAGAAATAGTATTGCACATTTTTGGAAAAAGATTAACATAATGTCTGGAGAAAAACCCAAATGAATCGTGTATAAAAAAGTTAATTACCTAAAACTAAATTTATCAAGAAAAGATAAATACCCCATAGACCTATACAGTTCACAGAGATGTGTCCTTTTTTCTTAAACCAGTGACAAAACAAATGATATCGTGATAAGTGTTTTTTAGTTTGTTGAGCATTTTTTCTGTTGAGAAATAATATATAATGGATCCATAGTCGACAAGAGAAAGCAAAAAGCTATGAGCAAGGATTAACCTCGTTTTGTATGTTAGATGCTTATTCAAGCGATACAACATACCCAGTCTCTAATGTAATTTACAGCACTTATTAATTTAGCAATATGAAGTTCAAATAAAAGGTGAGAATCAATTATTAAACCAAGACATTTGAAATCAGAAATTTTTTCAGTCTTATTACCGTCATAGTCAAATAAAGAAAAAATTGTGATAACAGTTTTTCTGAGATTTGTAAGAAGTGTATTTGAGCCTAGAGTTATAGCATAAAGGATCCAATGTATACTGGTGTGGTCCACTTCTCCCCTTGCATTCTTGACAGTGTTATGGCGCTGATCTTGCCAAACTCATGCATGACCAAGTTCGACAATTTTTGAGTCATATTAACTAAATATACTTCAGTATTCCAGTAACTCAGCTCATTTCAGTAATACTTTCTTTTACAAAAATGAGGTCCATTTCTGTTTGAAGTTGCAGTTTGAAAAGTGAAACAAGGAATCTGCGCATGTATGTGCATGGACCGGGTCCAGTTTCACTTTTCAAATTGCAATTTCAAACAAAAATAGCCCTCATTTTGAAAAGGAAAAGTATTGCCAAAATGAACTGAGTTACTGGAATCGTCAGATGGCAGGTTGCCCTATCTGACAATTGTTCAAGTCTTGATGGGGTCCCCCAGGGGTCTATACTGAGGTCTCTACTATTCTCTCTAGTTATAAATGGCATGTCAAAATATTGTGGTCAGGCAAATCTGACAGTGTATGCTGATGATGCAGCATTGTACAGGACCTCCAAGGACATTGACATACTGAATGAATCACTGACGAAAGACCTAGTACTCCTTGAGGGCTGGCTGGAAAACAACAAACTTGTATTAAATGGCAAAAAAAATAAAGGCCATACTATTTGGTCCTAAAAGCTTGGAACCCAACAGGTCACAAAAACTGACACCCATGCTCTCAAACAGCTCAAGGTTTGAAGTAGTAGGTTCCATAAAGTACCTAGGTATTACTATTGATCAAGATTGTACCTTCAAGGCACATATTGACCTGCTGACAAAGTCTCTAAACCAGAAACTGGGTCCATTATATCGCCTTAGCCATTTCCGCATGCAGGACTCCAGGCTAAAGGTAGCTAATGGCACCCTACTACCTATCCTACTATATGATTCACCAGTTCTATACTCTGTGAAAGGTGCAAAGATGCAAAAGCTTAGAATCTTGTACCATAGAGTAATCTGGTTTGCAGCAGGCACCCGTTTCTGAGAACATCACTGCTAGGCGCTCCAAACCCTATCCTGGCTGTCATTAGAAGGATGACTAATGTACCCATCTCTATGCTTAGCCTTCAGACTTAGACTGGAAAATGCCCCCCCCCCCAAGTCTGGCTGAGGCGTTATCAGCGAAACACAATAGCAGGACTCTCAGATCCTCTAACCACCAGCTCCTTAATGTGCCTAAAGTCAGGTCTTCCCAAGGACTGAGGTAATTTTCTGCATACATCCCACCCCTCGGAACACACTGCCAGAAAATGTCCAGGAAAGTCATTCCCTTGGGGCCTTTAAAAAGGATCTCAAGGCTCACCTGCTAGAGTGCTAATTAGCCCTCAACAGCTGTTCCAGTTATGACTGTCTGTATCCAATGATGTCTAGAATGGATTAACTATGTCGAATAATATTGAAAGTTGTAATGTGAATAATTATCATAAATGTAGTTGTAATGTGGACAGTTTACCGTATGTGACTCTGTAAAGTTCTACTATCTGTAATTAATTACAGGTCACCCCTGAAAAAGGGACTATTATGGTTCCAGTGGGCCTACTTGGTTACCAAAATTAAATAAATAAATATCACAGTATATTTATTTGGGATGATTCAAAAATCGCCAAACTCATTAATGCACAAGTTCAGTGAGATCAGTACCACAGCACTGTTGGAGATGCGTAGGAAGGAGCAGACTGAGCCAGATAACATCAGACCCTTTATACTATAAATGTGGGCTCAAACACACTCCTTAGTCAACAAGTATGCATGTAAGGAAAATTACATCTATCAGTGAGCATAGTATGGTGGCAGACACAATCAAAAAGAGACACGGAAAAAAGGTAATCCAGCTGACAGTATACCTTTAATGTATTTACCCAGACACACTGTGATGGATGGACCAAACATTGGTTCAGTTTGTGTTTACATTTAAAGAGCAGGTACTTGGCACTCACATACTCTGTGAGTCACCATGATGATGCACTAACTATAAAGAAATTCCAAACTGGCATTTTTCTGCTTGCCACGCATAAGACAGTTTGCAATAAGCACGGTAAAGACTGCTATTACAATTTAGAATATCATCAGACATATTTGGGTCAGTAAAGTTGTGATCAAAAGGTAGCAACTACTTCAAAAATACAGCATTATAGTGCAAGGAATGTTTTCTATAGCTAGTAAGTAAGAATGTCATAGTTACCTAGAGCACTTAGTGAATAAATAAATAAATCCCATAGTTAGATTGTGTAACCCCTAGGGTCCCTGTGGGTTTCTATTTTAAGACTGGTTATTCCAGATTGTAAACAGATAACTCCTCAGACCTGGAGTCTGTGAATCACTGCAGAGTGGAGGGCTTTCTGTAGCAGCATAATCACCAATCGACTCTGTCAGTGAGAGTTGGTGAGAGGGCACTAAGCTTCCAACATTTCACATCCCTGCTGCAGGTTCAGTTTGCTTTGTGAAAAGGAATCAATAGCAGTCTTGAAATATGTGAGACAAGCCTTTTCTACAGCAGTCCCACATGGGGTGCAGCCTGCAAAGAAGCATAGCTCCTGTGTAATAGTCAGTAAAAACCTTATGGTTTCCTGAGACGAAAAGAGACATTGTCACCCTATTTAGCATATTTATAATATGTGTTCCATGTCCAGCCAGCAAAGGAGCTGGGAACCCTGATTACAAATTTAAAGAGACTGTTATTGGACTTTTGGGACATCTGCCCCATAGGGGGCAGTAAAGTGAGAGGCAGTAACCCTGGTCAAGGTCCAGCTGTAGTCCCCCAGTCAGAATCAGGGTACTTTTCCCCAGAAGAAAAGGTATGCCTACCAAGAACTGCAGAAAGAAAAAAAACTTTGGTGCACTTCTGCATGTATGGGGCTATGATTTCCAACAACATACCAACCAACAGACAGGAAAAAAGTCACACTAAACAAATGTAGTACAAAAGAGGGTTTCTTGAAGTCAGGCAGGTTAAAGAAGAACATCACCAGTACTCCCCGGTGTTTCAAACATGGCACTTCTTCCTCAAGGGTGGGGTCTTGCCAGTCTGACTCCACGTTTGTACTGCTAGCATAAAGACATAAGACCCCCAATTACTGGCAAAGCATCAAAAACAAAACAAATCATAGTGTAATGTAAAAATATCAGTTGTAGAAACAGAAGAAAAATATGTTTCCCCCAATAAGTGGAAGGTTAAAACAATACTAGAAGCAACTAGAGATGCAGAGTTAATGTTGGTGTACAGGAGATACTCACAGTATGGACAGCAAAGGCATTAAGTTAAATTCCTACTTATTAAACTATAATACAAAATGAGATTTGATTTCTCATGTAAAGACCACAGTAACAAGTCTAAGATCATCCATCTTCGAAGATCAAACCTGAAAAAACAGCAAACACAAAACAGGCGAAGAGAAGGCAGGCATTAATATAGTACTATCATTCAGAAAAGAAGGGGCTAGACATAGAAAAACATGGAATAATAATCAGGACTCACAAGAAGGGTCCCACTAGTTAGTTAATTTAAGTAATCAGATAACATCCCAGTCGTCATTGGAAGCAGGGGTAAGTGCTTCCAACATACAGATGAGACCGTTCTTTCTTTTAAGTAAGTAATTGAACCTATCACCACATCTCTGCTTCATAGGAATGTGGCTAATACAAATGAACCACACTGTTTTAGTACAGTATTACCGTTATGGAATCAAGACCAATGGTGTCTCACTGGTGTGTGACTTTCATTGTTAACAAGGAACACACATGTTCCTGAATCCTATCCTTCATAGGTCTGGTGGTTCTGCCAACAAAATACATTAAATAAAAAAAAGAAAGAAACACCAGTGTGTATAAAGTACTGTACATACTCTGTATGACATGTTATAAGGTGCCTAACTTCATACGTGATTACATTGGTAGGACTGTAATTGGTTAGACTCTGCCTAATCAAAAAGAACATTACACTCAAAAAAGAGGTGATACACCAGAAATAGTACAGACTGCAGTACAAACTCTGTCTGTAATTGGGGTAACATTGTGAAATGAAACCTTAGAGGCCAGTCACAAAGTCAACATCACCAAGGCCAAAAAAGGTCAGAGAATGAGGACCAGATCATAGAACAGAGGCAGATTCAACAAGGAACAGAGCACTAATAATAGCTCCACAGCAGCAGGTCACTCAGTTTCTTTTGTAGAAGAGGAACAAGAGACCGATAGATAACTGGTAGAGGGAGCCAAGCCAAAAGACCACAGGAAATTAAAAACAGCAAAACAAAAACAAGTTGCAGAGGAGGCAAGAAACACCAAAGACCATCAGACCAGAAAAAAACAACACAATTTGCAGACCAAACTGTAGTCTCACACATCTCAAAAGTTACTCTGATTCCTCCTCAACTCAACCACTTCTCTAAAGGCATTATGTTTGTGCAGGACAAGCAAGCTGATGAGTTTACTATAAAAGTAGACTTAGAAAAGACATATGGTAAACTACGTTAAAATAAATATCTTAAAAAGAGGAAAAGAATGGGTTTTCAGGAAATTTAATTAAGTACAAACATTGATGAAAGTGACATCACCACCTTGGCTTCCTCATAAACTAAGTAATTTTATTTATCAAGTCTAGGATTACAAATACCTTTGAGCCATGGCTCTTTACAAAGGCTCCACGTCAGAGAAATACAAATTATGGAGGAACATCAAGCCAGGCATTACAACAATGTGGACATTGCAAACAGAGTACAGATTAATACAGTTCAAGGGTAGCATTGTAACAGGCAGCCAGCGGCATTTGTCAGAGAAAATAGACAACAGATAAGAAGTGCCAGAGTCATAGGGAGAGGGAAGAGGTAGTGAGGAAAAGGAATGTAGGAAGGGTGACAAGAGGGTGAAAAGTGCAGCATTGGGTATACCAAGATGTGAGGTAGAATCCAGTGAGGAGGGAGGAGGGGGACAACTAGAGCAGAAAGGAAGGAGAAACAAGGTTAAGTTGGGCAGTCACAGGAGCTGTTGGTAGTGAGATAGTCCCAGAGCCTAGTTTTAAACATACCAATCGTTGGGGCAGAGGAGATGGTTGGGCTGAGGCCATTGAACCAAAGTGGTGCTCAGTAATTGACCCTATATCTTCACTGGCAAGTACTTGGGGCCCAGTAGGGGCGTTGATTGGTTTAGCTAAGAAGGACAGTTCCTTACCTCTCAATGGAGTGATATTGCCAAATTTACAACCAAATGGACCAATTTCAAATAGAGATTGACATTTTATCCCCTCAAAGCTTACTCTCCAGCCATTCTCAGTTTCAAGAACCTGGTCAATAGAGATGAGGAAGCTTTGCTGTCTGCTAATAACAACTACAGAAAACTTATCTTGTCGTGGATGAATGTGAAATCCTACAAAAATTAAAATCTATGTCAGAAGTCACCATTAAACTGTGAGATAAAGAAGGACTAATTGTAGTAATAGACACTACATACTACCTACAGGAAGCTTTAAACCAACTCAGTAGGGAACATGGTACGAGTGCAGGTCCATAACACTGTAGCCCACCCACTGTGTGCAGTGGACATCTGTGACATGCGCCCCTGGGATGGCACCCAGCCACCTGCAGTGTAGGCGCCCACACAAGCCACCCACCCGGTGATTCACAGCCATGCAGAACACTGCACACCAACACCACCCATGTGCCAGACACCACCGCCATGGCAGGCAGGTGACATGGATAAGCAGCAGGATAACAGTGGCACAGCCTGGGCCTGGGTGCACCCACAGCCCATCTGCAGCAGCCACACACATGTGCGATAGCCACAGCATGGTGCAATGGTCACTGCAGGCAGTGCACAGCTGGGTATGTCATGCGCACAGAGGGCAATGTCCCCCCACCCCGCTGCCCACCCTGCACAACAATGTAGCATGAAACAGTGATTACCTGCATGTTGTGGTGCACCATGCATCTGTCCAGCAACACCGTCCATGTGGCCTGCATACTGCACAAGGGCCCCTGCAGTGGCCCTCCCTGGCCCGGCCGCAGCACTGGCCAGTCACGCCCTCCTCCAATCCTCAGGGCCTAGGACAGAAACATGGATAAAGTCACATCAGTACCTGGCAAAACCAAATGCCCACCCAACCCCAGCACAGTCTGCCACCCTACCCAGCATGGCATCAGCACGGTGGCACAGGGTGACCACGGTATGCCACCACAGCCAACAGGATGCACAGCCCCAGCCCCCTCCCAGGCAGCATGGTGTGACAACATGACTGCCCATCAGACCGTTGGTTGGGCACGGACACAGGCATAGTGCACTTACCTGGCCGTGGCACGGCACCCCTCCAGACACGTGCCTGTAGAGACCAAAGCCACTCAGGGTCCCTCTGCTGCAGGTCCCCATAGCAGTGCCTGCATTGCTCACCACTGCGCCATGCACCAGTGGCCTTCTCCAGCCCATTGGTGACCTCCTGCCACACCTCCATCCATAGCCTTTTCAGGGGCACTGGCCAAACAAACTCCCAGCATGTGGCTCAACAAGGGCCACAAGGTTCATCAGCTGCACCTGTGTCCAGTTGGGAGCCCTGGCACTGCTACAGCGTGGCATGACTGTATCTCGGTCGGGAACTCAAAATGGTGCCCAGTAGCGCACATGCCACACATGCTGTGGATGCGCGCCTCACACGGTGTTGCGCAGCAAATGCCAATTGCGCAGCCATGGAGATGCACAATATGGTCAACGCAGCACTGGCACATGCTGCAGAGCTCCCAGAAGTGCAAACGGCAACTGTGGGGTCAAGGGTCGGCTTGTGCACCCTGCGCAACAGCACCATTGGGCATGCCATGCATGGTGTGCAGTAGGGACATGTGGGCACCATGGTGCATGGCCTAATAGCACATGGGTGCCATGGCACCCATAGCACAGGAGCACCCTCATTTGCATGTGATGTGCTATAAAGGTGCCACGGGACTGCACAGAGTTAAGACTGGTATTGCATCCTACAGAGGTAAGAGGCACGCTGCAGGCCTGATAGGATGGTGGAATGGGAAGGTGGTGTGGGTATCAGCAGACATTTAACACATGTCTATCTCCACAGGACCAAGCATGTCCGATCATGAGGAGATTGAGGAGTGTGGGCCTGCACGAAAGCGCAGGCCCAACTTCACCAGGGCAGAGACGGTTGCCCTATTCAAGGCATACCTGGAACAGAAGCCTCTACTGAGTGGCTTGACAGGCACTCCACAGGCCCGGGCAACAGCATAGGAGGGTGTGGCCAGTGTTGTGAACCAGCAGGGCACCCATCAAAGGTCTGTGCAGGAGTGCAAGAAAAAGGTCAGCACAGACAGGAGGAGGATTAAGGAGAAGGTGGCAGCCATCCGGGCAGTGTGTGTCACCACAGGCAGTGGACAGCCTGTCGTGCCCCAACTGACACCGCAGGAGGAGTTGGTAGCAGCTACCATGTGGCGCAGTGCCCTCGAGGGTGTGCCCGGTGGAGGCTTCCAGACAGGAGGCAGCCCATCACTGCATGGTAGGTATCACAGTGATGGGGCAGGGGTGGAAGACAGTGACACTAATGCAACTGTGTTCCCTTTCAGCTCCTGAGTGCTTGCACGCAGTGGCCGAGGTGGGGGTGTCCCCATCAGGGCAGTCCTGGATCTGTAGGAGCCTCTGTCCACTTCCACCAGTGTCCAGGGGCTGAATTGAATGCAGCCCAGCACCGCTGTCCATCTGGATGCCCATGGCATGGTTGCGGACATGGCTCTGGCTGTGTTTCAGCATGACGCCAGGCATGGCATCCAGTGTGCTGAGACACAGAACGGGGTAGGGTCCAGGACTGATGACAATGAGACCATCATGCTGAACAGCACTGTTGATGTTGCGGGGGAGGCACCCAAACCACACAATCACCACGGCAGCGCATGGAGCCCTGGAGGTGTCTGTCTGGCCACTGGCCACTGTCCCTGGTGTCGCCGTGTTTGCCAGTCATGCGGCATGGATCAACAGTGGTGACGGTGGTGGTGGTGGTGAAGCCGCACTGGCACTGCCCTGTGCACAGCGGCCAGAGGGACAGCAGCGGCAGTTGGATGGTGTTGAAGGGGGGCCAGGTGCAGCACCCGCCGAGGGTGCACCGCATAATGAGCAGCCCCAAGAGGGCCCCGCTGTGCAGTGCTCACCTTTGTCGGGGGCTGGGCTGTGGGGTTGGGCACCACCGTGGGTCACCACTGCCCATGCATCCCAGGGTGCTGACCTCTTGGCGAACACACCCCGTCTGCTATGGGCCTCCGTTGGTAACAGGTGCTGCTGGTGCAGCGAAGTGCAGGCACTCACGCGAGCCGCACCAGGCAGCAGAGTGGTGTGATGGGGACATTGACCAGCTCCTGGCAGAGAACACGCAAATGTGGGTAGACACGACCACAGCCAAGGATCGGCTCACCGCTGTGGTCACAGCCAGCCTGGCAGCACTCTCCTCCCTGGCCGCCTGCCGCATATCCCTTGGGGTGCATTCTCCACCCCTTGATCACAGCGTCCAGCGACCCCCCTCTGTGTCGATGCTGAGATCCGCTGTTTGCATTCCAAGCACACCTGGAGCAGGCATGTTCGGGAGCCTGCAGACACCTGCGAGGACCCGGTCATGTTCCCCCAGTGAGACCCCTGGAGGGAATGTCACACAGCCTAGCCTGAGTCTGCTGGGCAGTCACAGTGGGGCCATCCACATATCCATGGTGGCTGTGCAACCGTGCAACATTCCTGAACCACCCACCTCCGTGTCCGCTGTCTGCCACTGCCCTGTGTGCACATTGGTGTGGCGTGTGCGTCCCTTGGATATGGCAGCCATGGTTGACACCGCACACTGGCCTTGTGCACACCCGACCAGCCGCTGGTCACTGTGGCATGTGGATGATGATGCCAGCAAAGCACTAACTGCCACTGTGCACCGGTGCTCAGCATCTGACACATGCCTGGTGCCCGCCTCTGGGTGGGGGCATGATGGGTCCTGTGTGCACGTGCATGTGTGTGTGTGTGCACAAGTGTGTGTGTGGGTGTGTGAGTGGTGTGTGCAGGGCTGTGCTGTGTGCATCCATGGTATCTGGTCCCATGCCTGTCCGCACTCCCCTCCTGCCATTCCTGTCATGGTGCCCTCCACGCATGCCAGCATGCTGTGCGCCCGGGACATGCATGTGGACATGTTCACTCACCACATACCACCATAGTGCTCCTCTGCAATTGTGTCCCGGTGCTGCTGGGTCATCCTGGTCAGCCGCTGCTCCTTTCTCCCAGGGGGGCTGCCGACCACCACCAGGCCCAGTAGCCGCATCGTTCCCACTGCTGTTCCCCTCGTTGACCTTGACAGCTATCCCACAGTCGGTCGCCATGTTGTGCAGTATACAGCAGGCCAGGAATAGGCCACAGGCCTTTGAGGGGCTGTACTGTAGGGCACTGCCAGAACTGTCCAGGCAATAGAACCTTGCCTTCAGCAGCCCAAACCCTCGCTCGATGATATTCCATGTTCTGGCATATGCCTTATTGTATTGCTCCTGCACTGGGGTCGACGGGCACCAGTATGGAGTGAGCAGCCAGGGCCAGAGTGGGTAGCCACTGTCAACTGTGTGTAGAGATGTCTAGTTAGCGTGGTGGACTATGTCACTGCACCCCACTGCCATCCTGGCCACACCCCCTGGCACCCCTACCCTAGCATCCCCCACACCCCGACTTGTGCCTGGCTTTTCGCTTCTGCAGCATACTCACCTAGTAGGTAGCCAGTGAGGATGTCCCCACTCTTGAACCTGTGGCACAGTGCTGACTGGTGCCAGATGAAGGCATCGGTCATGTGCTCCACCAGGGTGTGTGGTACAGACATTGATTATGTGCCCCCTGGCTCCGCACACCACCTGGAAGTTGACAATGGGGTAGCCCTTCCTGTTGATGTATGCTACCCCCTCCAGGCCAGGTGGTGTGCGGATGCTGACATAGGTGCAGTTGATGGCCCCCAGCATGCCAGGCATACGTGCCACCCTGTGGAACTCCTGCATGTTCAGTGTACGCTCTACCTGTGTGCTGGGGAAATGGATGTATTCCGCAGCATGTGGCAGCAGTGCACTGAGGACCTGTGTGAGGAACCATGATGCGGCCGACTGGGATATGCCTGTGGTGTCCTCTGCTGGTCTCTGGAAGGTACCTGTGGTGAGCAGGAACATCACAGCCATGACTTTTCTCTCCACAGACAGGGCGTGGCTCTATCCTGTGGGTGCCTGAATCTCCTCACTGCACAGCTCACAGAGCTGCCTCAGAATTGCCCAGTTCAGGCAGTACTGGCCCACAATCTCTGTTTCACTGTACTGTTCGAAGGTGGTGCTGGCACAGTACCACCTGTTCTGGGCATACAGCTGACAGGTCCTTCTATGGCCATGCCAGTCTACAAGCTACCTCCTCACACCCCTCATTACTGCCTCCATCTGGAAGATGGCACTGGCCATGGCCTGGGTTGTTCTCCCCCCCCCCAGGTGGCTGTCTCCCCAGGC
The DNA here is from genome assembly GCA_016271365.2 of Neoceratodus forsteri. Classification (NCBI taxonomy): domain Eukaryota; kingdom Metazoa; phylum Chordata; order Ceratodontiformes; family Ceratodontidae; genus Neoceratodus; species Neoceratodus forsteri. The sequence goes on from CM028137.1 coordinate 522,342,729, forward strand.
CCCCCGGCTGTGTGCTGCTGACTATGCCCCTGCACAGGGTGCATACCTGTGTTCTGGCTTCCTGGCTGGCAGACTGTGGGCTGTGCTCTCTGCCTCCCTCTTGTCTGGACCCCTGTGCAGCCCCTCCTGTGCTGGGTGTCACAGGCACTCACTGTGGATGTTGCCCTGTCTCATGCACACACACACACACACACACACACACACACACATGCCCACACTCACAGCCTCTGTCAGTGTCACATGACCTGGCCCACACTGTGTGCCACACCCAGCCTTCCTCTGTCTCTCTGTGGCTCCCCTCCTGCTGTATAGCCTGCCCGCTCATTCTCCCTCTATCTGGCTCCCCTCTGGCACAAGCCTCCTTCCCTCACTTGCTCCCTCTTTTTATGGGCTCAAGTCTGATCCGTGCAAGTCCCGTTTGCTCCACGCTTACACCGTTTGCCTGCTGTTAAATATCACACTGTGCCACATATTCATGGCTGTGCCCCTGCACTTGCGCATGCATTCATTATCATTGCACATTGGTGCATTGGGACTTGAGCTGCACAAGTGCTGCTGCTGAATATCGCTCACTGGCGCATTAGTGCAGTTGTGCCAGCAAATCTCTGTTGCACATTGCACAACTGCTTTGAATATCCCACCCCTTGAGTGTACACTCAAGGTACACAAGCCTTGAGTGACTTCACATGGGATGCTGGTTACTCGTGGCTCACCATAGATGTGAGTTCACTCTATACCAGTATCTGACATTGCACTGCCAAGTATGTCATGGACAAACAAGATACTGTGGTTGTGTTCAATATGGACTTTATGTTAACAGTTCTAGAACTCATCCTGCCCACCAACTATTTTATTTTCAATAAATAATTTTATTTATCGGTATGTGGAACTGCGATGGGGTCATTTATGATACCCTCTTATGCCAACTTGTTCATGGGATGATAGGAGAAGGTGTCCCTCTATGATGCCATCCCATCGCTAACCACTTTAGCTCCAAAATAATCTATTGGGGTCATTTAATAGACAACATTGTCATCATCTGAAAGGGTACACAAGAAGAAGCCACAAAGTTTGTGGAGAAAATTACAGTGCCTTCAGAAAGTATTCACCCCCCCTTGGATTTTGTCACATTTTGTAATGTTGCAAACTCAAATTAAAATACATTTATATGGGATTTTTTTTGTCGCATTATCTACACAAATTACTCTATAATGTCAAAGTGGAATGAAACTTCTGGAATTTTTGTACATATTAATTTAAAATAAAACCTGAAAAGTCTTGATTTGATAAGTATTCACCCCTTTGTATGACACTCCAAAAATTTAGCTCAGGTGCATACAATTTCCTTGTGAGATCACTCTAAAACTTGAATGAGAGTCCGCTATGGTCAGTTCAAATGGTTAGCGTGATTTCAGAAATACCTATCTATATGAGGTTCCACTCTTGACAGTGCATGTCAGGCAGAAACTCTACAAAGAAGACCAAGTAGCTGTCCATAGAACTCTGTGATAGAATTGTGAGGGAGGCATAGATCTGGGGAGGGTATAAAACATTTATAGGGTGTGGAAAGTTCCCTGGAGCACAGTCAAGTCCATCATTAGGAAATGGAAAGATTGAAACCACTCAGACTCTTCCTAGAGCAGGCCGTCCTCCCAAACTGAGCAACCAGGCAAGAAGGACTTGGTCAGAGAAGTGACCAAGAACCCAATGACCACTGACAGAACTACAGAGTTCATGGCTGAGATGGGAGAACCTGTCGAGGCAACAATCTCTATAGCACTTCACAGATGTAGCCTCTATGGGACAGTGGCTGGACAGGAGCCACTCCTGAGAAAAGGCCACATAATAGCATGCCTGGAGTTTGCAAGAAGGCACATGGCAGACTCTGAGACCATGTGGCAAAAGATTCTCTGGTCTGATGAAACCAAAATTGAACTCATTGGCCTGAATGCAAAGCGCTATGCCTGGCACAAACCGAACACAGCTCAGCACCCATGTAACACCATCCCTACCATGAAGCATGGTGGTGGCAGCATCATGTTATGGGGATGTTTTTCAGTGGCAGGGACTGGGGCACTTGTCAGGATAGAGGGAACAATGAATGGAGCCAAATACAGGCACATCCTTGAGGAGAACCTGCATCAGTCTGCAATAGACCTTGGACTGGGGTGAAGATTTACGTTCCAACAGGACAACGACCTCAGGCATACAGCCAAAGCAACACTGGAGTGGCTTCAGAACAAGAAGGTGAATTTCCTTGAGTGGATCAGCCAAAGCCCAGACTTGAATCCCATTGAGAATCTATGGAAAGACTTAAAGATTGCAGTTCACCGATGCTCCCCATCCAACTTGACAGAGCTTGAGCAAATCTGCAAGGAAGAATGGGCAAAAATCCCCAAATCCAGATGTGCAAAGCTGATACAGACATACCAAGAAGACTCAAAGCTGTAATTGCTGCCAAAGGTGCTTCTACAAAGTATTGACTCAGGGGGGTGAATACTTAAGTAAACAAGATATTTCAGTTTGTAATGTTTCATAAATTTTTGTTACACAATGAAAATATTTTTGCCCGTTTAAATTGTTGAGTATGCTGTGTGAATCAAGAGGGAAAAAATAATTTCAATGCATTAAAAATTCTGGTAGTAACACAACAAAATGTGACAAAATCCAAGGGGGGGTGAATACTTTCTGAAGGCACTGTAACTTCAGAGATTGGAATCTTAGCTCCACTAATACTTGGGATGCCAGCTCTTACTGGTGTATCCAACTGCAGTGAACAAACACATCATTTTTGCAAACCCACCCTTAGAAACAGCATTCTAGAGTCACGTGATGCAGGAAGCGGAGTAGCAGGGTCTCCGTGAGCTCCGTCTGACATCCGCGCTAATATCGTGAATTACTATTGCAAAGGCATCAGATTTTAGTATCGGCGACAGTAAAAGGCTGGAGAAGCACCGGAGAGTTGATTGTATGGAGGCTGAGATGCGAAAACCCCCTCCCAGGCATACCCCGCCAGCGACCCCAGAGAAGGCCGCGAAGAAGTCTAAGGCCTCGGGATCTGCAGCATCTCAAGGGGCAGGCAGCGACTCTAACACGGAGGAGCCTCTCACGTTATCTCGCTTCTTAGAAGAGATTGGTCCCCTTAAAGATACGATTTTGGGCATGGCTGGAGAGCTTAAAGACATTAAAGGGGCGATCGCGGATGTGAACCGTAAAGCCATGGATAATGAAGCACGCATCAAATCATTGGAGGGCACTAAGGAAAAGACCGAGACAGCGATAACCAAGATTTCTCAGAGGATGCAGAAGTTAGAGGTTAAAGTCGAAGACCTGGAAGGTCGGAGCCGACGCAACAATGTTGTGTTTATTGGCTTGCCTGAAAAAGTCGAGGGCCAGGAGCCGATCAAATTTGCCCAGAAAATCACGGAGAAAATCATTGGGCCCTCGCCCTTCGGGCCTAAATTCATGGTGGAGAGAGCCCATCGGTCACTGCGTCCTTTACCTTCACCAGATCGCCCTCCTAGACCTTTTATTGTAAGGTTCCTTAACTACCAGGAAAGGCAATTACTTATAGATAAAGCCAGAGAAGATAAGGAGGTGTACTGGGAAGGAGTCCGGGTCAGAGTTGCACAGGATCTCCCGCTCTCTGTTCGACAGAAAAGGGCCATGTTTCATCCCTTAGTCAAACGGCTGATAGCCGCAGAGCTAAAGTTTAGAATGGGCTACCCTGCACGTTTGCAGGTTCTCATTAACAAGGAATGGAAAACCTTCGAATCCCTGGACCTGGCATCGGCAGCTCTCTGGGAGGCCTTCCCTGCGCTTTTCAAGGAGCCATGAACTGGGCTAAGCGATATTTTGATGGCCATGTTCAGACTCTCAAATGCATAAGTTGCTTGTTTCCTAGTTTTGTTGGACGTTATTTTGTCTGAGACTGATTTGAGATCCAAACGAACTCTGGTTACATTCCCTATTGGACTGCGGAATAATATGTTCTTTTAATAGTTTTTAGAAAATGAGCCAAGATAGCTGCAAAATTTAAATTGCATATTGGAACTTTACTTATCTGTTGTTAGTTGGGGTTGCTTAACTGTGTGAGTGATAATTTGGGAATTTTATTCTATTGTCCCTTAATTTAGCTGAGAGCAAGGTTTATGTTTGACAGCGGGGGTGTAGACTCTCCTATTATGTTGTACTATGCAGATAATAGGCAGGCGGTAGAAGACCTGAGGGTTTCAAAGGGAGGTGTACAGTGATGTAACAAAGGATGCCTTTATTTCTTGGGTGGGTGGTAAGACGGGCACGGAGGGTGTGCAGGGCATCCTGGTGTCATGGGCCACAATGCGAATGCTTGGGGAAGGGGGAAGGGAAGGAGGGCAATGGGATAGTTGTTGGGGACCTAAAGGGAGGGGGACAAGAATGGCTAGTGGGGAGGTTAGAAGGAGGGGAGGTATTGGGTTTGGGGAGACCACAAGGCTATCGTAAAGTTGTTTGTTTGTTTGACTGGGAGGAGCAATTCGTATACTGCTCTCTAGTGTGCTTCAATGGGGGCTGACTTGTTCATTAAACTATGTACTTGGAATGTTAAAGGGGCACGACATAAATTAAAGCAATATAAAATATTGAAATATATTGAGGCGATGAAGATAAAGGTGGCCTTTTTGCAAGAAACACATCTGTTGTAAGGATAGAACTGCATGAGGAGAAGGCAGTTTGGGAAGTGTTTTCTTCTGAGGTAGCACAAAAGCAGAGGGGTCATGATTTTAATTCACAGATGGTACCTTTCAGCCCTATTAAAGTTATTCAGGACAAAGAGGGTAGATTTGTGCTAGTCAAGAGTAAGCTCTACAATATGGAAGTTTTGTTAGCGGTAATCTACGGAGCCTAATTCGGATAGCCAGGATTTCTGGCAGTATTGCTAAAGGCCTTGTTGCCATTACGCTTTATACCAATGATAATAGGGGGATTTTAATCTGGTTCTTGATCCCATGTTAGATAGATCCACTAAAAGTCAAGTCCCTATCACGCCACGTTTGGCTTTAATGATCTGATGGTTCGTTTGGGCCTGGCAGATGTCTGGAGAGTGTTACATCCACAGGCAAAAGAATATACATTTTCTCTCAAGTTCATGGGTCAGGATCTCGAATTGATTACATACTTATTTCCCGGGCATTACTTAAAGGGATTTTGGGGTCCAGGATAGTGGCAGCACCCCTGTCAGATCATTCTGCGGTGGAGGTAACAATCTCTCTTCCCTCTGTTGCTCGCAAGGGTAATAGATGGAAGGTAAATAATCAGTTATTGAGAGTTCCTAGGATAGTTAATGATTTGTCTTCGAAAATAGTGGAGTTCATTGAGATTAATGCGAGGGGGGACGTAAGGCCCGACATTCTTTGGTCAACGCTGAAGGAATTTATTAGAGGATTATTGATTTGTCAGGCATCTAGAAGGAAGAAAGAGGTGAACGCTACCATGGCAGACTTGTTGGACCAAATCAAGATTTTGCAGGAGGCCTTGGTTGCTGATCCCCAGGAGGAGACCGAAGATAGGTTAATCAAAGTTAAAAATAATTACCTTAAACTGTTGGGAGACCAAGCGGAGCTGGCTATTATCAAAACAAAGGCCAATTATATTGATCAGGGAGATAAACCCAGCAGGTTCCTAGCTAGACGGTTAGCTCAGCTGGAAGCATCTCGACTAGTTGAGGGGATATGGTCAGAGCAGAATAGGTGTATCAAGACAAACCCAGAGGACATAACCCAGGTCTTTAGGAACTACTATGAGGCCCTATATGGACCTATGCATACCCCTCGAGCCAGGAAAGGATTATTTCCTACCTAGATGGGATATCTCTCCCGAGCTTAGATAGGGCGGATCAAGAAGCTCTGGTAGCGGATATCACCCAGGAGAGATTGAGAGAGCAATTAGAGTTTACCGAATGATAAAACACCGGTCCAGATGGGTTTTCGCCTAACTTTTATAAGGTTTTTCATCTTCCTTAATCCCTTTATTATCCAACCTATTCCAGCATATTCTTTCGTGCGGATACAGATAGATATATCTCCGAGGCCCTTATTGTAGTATTATTGAAACCTAATAGGCCCCCTTAGAAGCCTGATAGCTATCGGCCTATCTCCCTGTTAAATTATGATATAAAAATCCTGGCCAAAATACTTGCTGATAGAATTGGAAGAGTGGCGATCGAAATTAGTCGGGGCTGAACAGGTGGGTTTTATGAAGGGAAGATCTTCAGCGGACCACTTTAGAACGCTTTTGCATGTCTTCTCGGCGTCCGAGGGGGCAGGCCTGCCTTGGGCATTGGTCTCTTTGGACACCGAGAAGGCATTTGATAAAGTTCACTGGTCATTCCTTTTTCAGGTATTGGGCAAATTTGACTTTCCAGAGCAGTTTATTAGCTGGATCAGGGCCCTTTACTCAAGTCCGTCAGCCAGAATTGTATGCAATGGGGTCATATCCTCACCCTTCAGGCTACAAGTTGGGACAAGGCAGGGTTGTCCTCTATCGCCTCTTCTTTTTAATCTCTACTTAGAACCATTAATAAGGCATATAGTCACATTCAATAAGATTAAGGGGATCCAAATCAGGGAACATGTAATCAAGGTCACTGCATTTGCGGACGATCTGTTAATTTATGTTGCTAATCCAGCTACTTCAATTCCCGCTCTCTTAGAGGTTATAAGTGAATTCAGTGCACTAGCTAATTATAAGTTAAACCAGGAGAAAACTGTCGTGTATCCCCTAAACAATAGGGTATTTAAAAGGGATGTTGTTAATCTCGGTCTGGGGTGGAGCCCTAAATCCTTGAAATATTTGGGCCTTAACTTGACCACTAATCCTGAGAGGCTCCGTAATCTCAATTTAGATAATTTAGTTCATACCATAGAATTGGATATGAAAAGATGGGCCCAATTGCCTCTTTCATTGTGGGGGAGGATAAACGTGGTGAAAATGAACATATTCCCTAGGCTCTTCTACCCTTTGTGTAATCTCAACGTCTGGCTCCCATTATCGTGGTTCAGGAAACTTCATAGGATGATAGCTGATTTCATCTGGAATTACAAGAGGGCAAGGATGGCCTATGTCAAACTGGCGGCGCCCAAAGAACAGGGTGGTCTGAGATTACCTCAGTTAGCTCTTTACTTTTGGGCTGCCCATATGAATAAATATGGCAGATGGGTGCTTCACCCGCGCTAATTCCAATAGGGAATATCTCCCTATGGGTTAATCTGGAGGCTACCCTTATCAAGAACTCAGGATTTAATCCGAAGCTTTACTCTACAATACCCCAAGATGTTTCCCATGTTTAGAATACACCCATTGGAGTGTCCCTTAAGGTTCACAATCAAGCCTGTAACTTCTTGAGGTATAATTATATCTTGGACGCTACCAGCCAATAGTAGGAAACCCACAATGGCGTATTGCAAACCGGATGATTACACGTAAGTGGATGCCGAGTTGGGAGAGTGTAGGTGGATAGATCTTCTAAATGAGGAGGGATCCTTACCCTGTGGTGCAGATTATGCAAAATCTCAAATTGTCAGGAAAGGAGGTATTTAAGTCTATCAACTAAGACACCTCCTTGTTCAAAAATTGAGGGTAAAGCAGGCCTATTGTACCCCATATAGCCTTATGGTCGGAGTTGAAACCCTTAATAGGATCCCCACATGCTGTTTCAAAATTTACCAAGTTTTGTTTCAATGGGCCTTTAAGGATAATTTAACTCCTGCATCATATTGGGCTAGAGTTTTCCCCAATGTTAGTTTGGATTGGAGCCGTATTTGGAGGAACTGCCATAAATACATGAGACAGGATTGTCTCAGATTAACTCAATTTAAAATTTTGCATAATATGTACTATCGCCCAGAAATTAGTTGATTTGAAGGTTACAGGAGCCAGATGCTACAGATGTGGCTCTGGGGTGGCTGATTTGTTACATATATTTTGGCATTGTCCAAAAGTGGATCCGTTATGGAAAGAGATTAGAACTAAGCGAATCCATTGTTAGGTATAGGTGAAATGTTTACTCCAGAGGTTTGCATATTAGGGTTGTCTGATTTTCCGGTTAAGGTGAAAATATCATATAACACTGATATCTGTTACTGTGAAAAGATTGGTTCTTAAACATTGGAAAGACTCAACCACAATTACTTATACAGAATGGTTAAGAGAATTGTTAGCGAGCCTCAGGATGGAAAGAATGATAGCGATCCTGCATAATCAAATGCCTCTTTTCGATAAAATCTGGTCCCAGTTAGAAATTGCTTACTCCTAAATATGTTAGTGCTGGTCTCTATGTCATTTAATCTCATATAGAATGCCTTGTGGAGGGAGGTGGTGGGGGGTTGGGGTTTTAAAGGGGATAGGATGGGAGGGAGCCAGGGGCTTATGATATGGTCAGGATTATTTTACATGATTTGCATTCATTATTGCTTGGTCTTGCTGTATAGTGATTGGCAATACAAGTCTCTGTGCCATAAGTCTGTTTAGAATTCATAATACATAATGCCTACTGAGGAGGGAGGGTAAGGGGAGGGTTTTCTATGGGGGGTGTGGGGGGGTCAGGGGCTTTTGACATCTGTACGGTTATTTTTCATAATGTACATTTGTTATGCTCTGATTGTATTGTAAGGCAATTGGCATTGTAAGTCTCTGTACCCCAACTTTGTTTAAAATTCAATAAAAAGTAAATGGCAAAAAAAAAAGAAACAGCATTCTAACTTAGAGCAGATAGCTCCCACATGCCTCCATCTTAAATGGAGAATTAGAAACATAGAAACATAGACTTTGATGGCAGATAAGGATTGCTTGGCCCACCCAGTCTGCCCATTTCCCTTCCTATTGAATCAGCAGCAGATCCTAGTTAACCAACAGGCTACTTCTTCCTAACACCCACCAGAATTGCTTTATGTCTGTCCCATTCATTCTTGAATGTCCACACTGTTTTTGACCCCACAGCCTCCTTAGGATGGCTGTTCCATGTGTCCACCACCCTTTCCATGAAATAATACTTCCTCAAGTTGCCCCTGAGCCATCCCCCTCTATCCTCAAATTGTGCCCCTTGTTCTTGCTCATCTATTTTTCTGAAAGGTGCTACCCTCTTGGACTTTGTTGATTCCCTTGAGGTACTTGAAAGTTTCTATCATGTCCCCCCTCTCCCCCCTTTCTTCGAAGGTATACATGTTAAGCTCCTTTAGTCTCTCTTTGTATGGCTTCTGGTGCAGACTCTGCACCATTTTAGTTGCCCTCCTCTGGACTGCCTCCATCCTGTTAATGTCCTTATGAAGATGGAGTCTCCAGAACTGTACCCAGTACTCCAGATGGGGTCTCACCAACTGTCTGTACAGAGGGATAACAACTTCCTGTTTCCTACTGGTGATGCATCTTCCTATACATCCCAGTATCCCCCAGCCCTCCTTATTGCCTTCTCACATTGCTTGCTTACCTTTAGGTCATCTGATATGACTACCCCCAGGTCCCTTTCCATTTTGCTGTTGTTAGTACCTCCCCCCATTGTGTACTCTTCCTCTGGATTTTTGTTTCCCCAGGTGCAATACTTTGCATTCCTTATGAACAATTTGTATGTGTCCATAAGAACTGTTCTGAAGAGGTTACTTCTGAGAAACATGCTAAGAAACTAGACAGAGCTAAAGACAGGGTTACTAAATTAAACAGAAAAGATCTGCGTACCCCTAAACCCAAAAGTGAGTTCCTCAATACAGAGTATGTGAATTTCATAGTGGACTTTAATGCAGTCTCGCCCCCAAGTAGCCAGTATCTTAAAAAAATTGTGGTGTACTAGCAGTGGACTCTGATTTGGGGGGAATTATTGTTCCACGTCCCAAATTGGTGCATAGAAAAAAACTGTTTGAAAAAAAGTATTGTTAGAAGTCCTTTTTATGTTGATTGCACACATGCACAAGAAACATGTTGTGTCAGCTTTCTCCACAAGCAGGTTGTGGAGGCATGGTACTGTTGTGCCCAATGCTCTCACAGCCTGCAAAGGCTTGTCCCACTTCCACCAATGCCATGGCACACTGCTGCTGACACTAGTTCAGCCAGCGTGCCACAACTTTCTAAAAAACCAGCCACTGCAATCAGGGGGCCACCTCATAATTGCAGCGTCAGCCATCCGCTGCAATGAGGGAGCAACCTGTCATTGCAGGGCGGGATGTGACACCCTGATATTGTTGAGAATAGTCGGTGGGTTGCCACCATGTTCACAAACAATATATCCCCTCATCGTGATTACTTTTGCCCGATGGAAAGCCACTCCCGTCGACATTCTGCATAACCCCCGTGTTGTTCTTGCCGATGGGGTGCCCAATCCCATCAGCATAATGATACCCCCCGTTGTTCCTGCTGATGTGGTGCCCAATCCTGTCAGCATAATGATACCCCTCTTCCGTTTCTATAGCCAAGGGGTGCCCAATCCCCCTCTCCTGCAGCTCCCTCCCCCTTTCCTTGTTTGCCAATGGGGGTGCCCAATCCCCTGTCAGCTAACGCACCCACCCACCCACACAGGTGGCATGCTGGGAGCCCACCCCAGCTTGCCAAAGCACCTGTTAAGGAAAATGGTCCCCGATGTCTTAATTTTTTTTTACCTGTGAAGAAAAAACTGTCCCTCAAAGCTCTCCCAAGCCCCTCCACAACCTGCACCCACCACTGTGCACCCTGCCTCCCACACACCCCTCACCCCAATGCTTACCTCCGGAGTTCTGGGAACGATCTTGATGGACCAGTAACACATCTCGCACTCTTCAAAGCCGATTGCGAACTGACTAAATGCCGGTATGCTGTACAGTGTAATGAATATGTTTTTTCAACTTTAGTGCATATCTCGGCATTTTGGGAATATTTTCACAAATTTTCAACATGGGTTTTGGGACCCTTCCTCATGAATTCTTGAACTGTCATGGTGTTAATCAGCCCCGAAAGGTGGTTTTGCGGTCACTGCATGGAATCACCCTTCAGGGCTGATTAACGAAACGACAGTGCCAGTGTTCATGAGGTGGGCTCTCAAAAAGCCTATGTTGCAAATTTGGTGGGAACAATCAAAAAAACGACTGTTTTACAAGCGTGTGTTGAGCAGTTGCTACGCACACTTGTAACTTCACGATTTTGCAATACTTTCATGCCAGATTTTCAACATTGGCATTTTGTCACACCTCCTTGTGAGCAGTACAGCTGTCATTATTCACATCCAGGCCAAAATGTGTTTTCGCACTTCTGGTGCTGAATAGCATGGTCACTGTGGGAAATCAGTGTTCAGGACAGATTAAGAAAATGACAGTGACACTGTTCATGAGTAGAGGTCCTAAAATGCCTATGTTGAAAATTTGGTAACGATACTCCATAAAATGACTGTGTTATGAGCGTGCATTGCGCAGTTGGCACGCATGCTCATAACTTCACAAATTTATAACATTTTCACTCCAGATTTTTAACATTGCCATTTTCCCAGACTTACTTATGAACAGTATAGCTGTCATTTTTTCCATCCAGGCTGAAATGTGTTTTCACACTTCCGGCGCAAAATACAGCGTTCGCTGTGGGAAATCACTGTTCAGAACAGATTAAAAAAATGACAATGATATTGTTCATGAGCAGAGGTCCTAAAATGCCTATGTTGAAAATTTGGTGATGATAGCCCATCAATTGACTGTGTTACAAGTGTGCGTTGCGCACTTTCCATGCACCTTTGTAACTTCGCAGATTTGTAATATTGTCACACCAGATTTTCAACAGTGGCATTTTTCACACTTCCTCATAAGCAGTACAGCTGTCATTTTTCACATCCTGACCAAAATATGTTTTCACAGTTCCGGCGCAGAACAACATGGTCACTGTGGGAAATCAGTGTTCAGGACAGATTAAGAAAATGACAGTGGCACTGTTCATGAGCAGAGGTGTTAAAATCCCTCTGTTGAAAATTTGGGGACGACACTCCATAACATGACTGTGTAACAAGCGCGCGTTGAACTGTTTCCACGCACCCTTGTAACTTCGCAAATTTGTAATATTGACATGCCACATTTTCAACAGTGACATTTTTTCACACCTCCTTATGAACACTACAGCTGTCATTTTTCACATCCTGGCTAAAATATGTTTTTGCACTCCTGCCGGACAATAGCACGGTCACTCTGGGAAATCAGTGTTTGGGACAGATTAAGATCGACTGAGAGAGAGGGGAAAGTTACTGAGCCCAACTGAGCTCTGTCGGGACTGCTGCAGATTTGTTTGTGGGCAGACAAAGGCCCCAACACAAGAGGCCAGTACAAAATGGCAGCCTGCAGCACTGGGAGAAACACAACGAGAGAGGGACTGAGGGAGGGGGAGTGAGCAAACTCACCGACGCGCTGTCAGGACTGCTGCGGATTTCTTTGTGGGCAGAAAAAGGCATCAGTGCAGGCAGGGGCCCACTACAAAAGACCAGCCTGCAGCTGTGGGAGAAACAGTACGAGCAAGTGAGACAAGTGGACTTGGTGAGCTCAATGGAGCTCTATCAGGACTGCTGCAGATTTTTTTTGTGGGCAGAAAAAAGCGCCAATGCAGGCAGGAGCTCCATACAAAAGGGCAGCTTGCAGCGCCAGGACAAACAGAAGGAGTGCATGACAGAGGGATACTGAGCGACCTCAACCGAACTCTGTCAGTTCAGCTGCAGATTTCTTTGTGGACAAAGATGCCAACGTAGCCAGGAGCCTCATACAAAAGTACAGTCTGAGGCGCCAAGAGAAACGGAACAAGCGAGTGACAGAGCGGTAGTGAGTGAGCCGAGTGGAGCTCTATTGTGACTGCTGCAGATTTCTTTGTGGGCAGAAAATGTGGCAATGCAGGCAAGAGCCCAGTACAAGAGGCCAGCTTGCAGAGCTGGCAGAAACAGAATGCGTGAGTGACAGAGGGGGAGTGAGCAAGCTCAGTGGAGCTGTGTCGGGACTCCTTCAGATTTCTTTCTGGCCAGAAAAAGCCACCAATGCAGGCAGGAGCCCAGTACAAAAGGGCAGCCTGCAGCTCCAGGAGACACAGACCGAGCGAGTGAGGGAGGGGGAGTCAGTGAGCTCAGTGTAGCTCTGTTGGGACTGCTGCAGATTTGTTTGTGGGCAGAAAAAGGCAGCAATGCATGCGGGGCCACAGTACAAAAGGGCACCCTGCACTGGCAGGAAAACCAGAATGAGTGAGTGAGCGAGCTCAGTGGACCTGGATTGTAACTGCTGCAAGTTTCTTTGTGGGCATAAGAAGGCAGCAACGCAGGCAGGAGCCCAGTAGACAAGGGCAGCCTGCAGCGCCAGCAGAAACGGAATGAGTGAGTGAGAGAGGGGAGTGAGTGAGCTCAATGCAGCTTTGTCGGGAATGCTGTAGATTTCTTTGTGGGCAGAAAAAGGCACCAACAGAGGCAGGGGCCCAGTCCAAAAGGGCAGCCTGCAGTGCTGGGAGAACCAGAAGGAGTGAGTGAGACAGGGGGAGTGAGTGACCTCAATGGAGCTCTGTCAGGACAGCTGTGGATTTCTTTGTGGGCAGAAAAAGCCACCAACACAGGCAGGAGCCCAGTACAAAAGGGCAGCCTGCAGCACCAGGAGAAACAGAATGAGTGAGTGAGAGAGGGGGAGTGGGCCACCTCAATGGAACTCTGTCGGGACAGCTGCGGATTTCTTCCTTGGCAGAACAAGGAGCCAATGCAGGCAGCAGCCCCGTACAACAGAGCAGCCTGCAGCAGTGGGACAAACAGACTGAGCCAGTGACAGAGAGCCACTGAGCGAGCTCAGCAGACCAACGCAATCAACATTCGGCATTGACAAATGCTTGTTTCTAATGACACTGCCATCAGGCCTCCACCAGGTTTCCCCACTCACCCTACAGGTTTCTACCACTGTGGCCACTGTAATATATTCCCACTGGCCAACTAAGGTAGAGTGTTCATCAGTCCTACCACTGGAATCATGTATAAGGTAAAGAACCTCATAAGGTGTCATACAGAGTATGTCGATTACACACTCTGGTGTTCCTGTCCATTCCTCTACAGAGGCAGCACCATCAGACCTATGAAGGATAGGACTTAGGAACATGTGCATTCCATTGCTAACAATAAAAGTAATACACCAGTGAGATATCATTTGTCTAGATTCCATAACATTGATCCTAAAATAATGTGGTTCATGGGTATTGACCAGATCCTGATGAAACAGAGATATGGTGATAAGCTGAATGATCAACTTAAAAGAGAGAGACATTTTATCTGTATGCTGGTGAGCACACGTGCCTCTGATGGCCTCAGTGATGATTGGAATGTTATCCTATTCCTTAAATGAACCAACTAGTATGGTCTTTCTTGCCAGTCCTGATGATTATTCTATATTTTTTTCTGCATCTAACCCCCCCCCCTTATGTTTCTTCGCGCATGCACAAGGAACATCTTGCTGTAGAATGACATTTGAGAGGTGTTTCAGGGATGAGTCCAGTGCAGAGCAATGTACAGTGGGCTCATCCCTGACAGACCAATAAGCACGCAACCAGACTGTGACATTAGTCAGTTTCACAGCTGAAAGTCATTCGCTAGTTGAAAGAAATGAAGTGCTCCAATGAGAGCACTTCACTCCTTTCATATGCATAATGCCAGCTGGTAAGCAGACAGCTCTGTCCCCTGTTCTTCACTGCCATTTGCACACTGCAGTGCTTTAATAGTGATGATTCCCCTGTGCATCCTCTGCCTTATCACCAGCTGCATTACCTCTCGCTCCCTCCCTCCCTCTGCGTGCTGGCCTGCCCGCACCTGTTGTTCCTCATTCCTTGTCCAGGTATCAAAATTAAGCCATCCCACTCCCTCCCTCCGCATGTTGTCCACCCCGCACCCTCCACTCCCCATGCTTGTGCTGACAACGCAGTGCCCAGTCCCTGTCTCAGCATTATTTAACCCCCAGACACTGGGGAGCTCACTCTCAGTGTCCCAAAATAAAAAAATGTTTATATCCTGTAAAAATAAAAAAAGAAAAGTGTCCCCCAATGTCTTTTTTTAAGCCTGTAAAAAAGAAAATGATCCCTCGTCATCTCTCCAGTCCCCTCCACCATCCCGACCCTCCCTCTGTGCATCCACACCCTTACCCCATATTTACCTCCGGAGTTCAGCGGCTGCAATCCTCTCTGGACCGGGACATGTCTGCACTCTTCAAATTTAAACCACAAACTAAGGTATCAAGGTGAGCACTGTATAATGGCTGTCAACTGGGTTTTCAACTTATTTTGATATCGCAACCATTTTTAAGAATTTTGACCCCAAATTTTCAACATCGAGTTCTTGGGACCCCATCTCATGAACATTGGTATTGTCATTTTGTTTTATTTATTTATTTATTTATTTATTTATTTATTTATTTATTTCCATCTAGGATTTTAATACCTCTGAGCACAAGGCACTCTTTTACAAAGGTTCCACATCAGTAGGTGAGGGTAACGAACAGACAAAAGAATACTTAACAGAGGTAATCTAAAATGGCAAACGAACAGTTAAAATCCAGAAGAACTAACAGTGGTAGTCTAAATGACACAATAACAACTCAAATCAATGAAAATAATAGGTAAACACAGTAATTATACCAGCAATTAAAGAGAGGTGAGATAAAGAGCAGTTATGGGGGGGTTAGGAGTAGCCGCCCTGGGTCTTGTCAAGCTAAGCAGTAGGCAAAAGGGGGGAGTGGAAAAGGTAGACCAAAGGGGGGGCTGAAATGGGGCACAGGAAAAAGTTGGGAAGGGATAGGGGGATGAGAGTGGAGGCAAAGGAAAAGGAACCAGAGGAAGAGAAAGAGAGGTTGAGGCAGGAGAGAAAACAGAGAGGAGGAGGGGAGGAAGGTGTGAGTCTAAGGGAGGTATTTGACAAAGGGTAAGAGTTTGACAATGGAGGCAGTGACATATACATGATAAGGGGGAGTCACTGGAGGAAGCAGTCACAGGAACTGTTAGATATCAGGTACTTTTTTAGCAGGTGCTTGAATTGACCAAGTTTAGGTGAAGAAGATCCATCAAAATGCAAGGAAATTGAACCAAAGGGGAGCTCTGTAGCAGAAGGATCACTGACCTTTGGTAGTCCAACATCTGGGAACATGAAGTAGTTGGTTGACAGATGAACAAGTGTGCTTGGAACTGCATGAAGGTGTCAGTAGTGCTACAGACCCAGGAAGAAGTAGACCAAGGTGCGCTTCTTTGGCAAGTAGGCAGGTTTGATATTTAATCTTACTACTAAGCTGTAGCCAATCAGTCTGTGCATAAAGTTCACAGGTATGCGTCAGGTGGTCAGAGCCTGTAAGAAGCCTGTATGCCTTATTAAGTCTGACAGTTATCCTTCAAAGTGGAGTGGGGGGGCAGAGCCATAAATAATGAGACCATAGTCTATGATAGAGAAAATGGAGCTATGGATAGCCAGTTTAAGGGCTTCAGGAGTTAGATTATGCTTATGCTGATAAAGGAGACCAATTTTTATATTTACGGCCTTAGCTACATTCTCGACGTGCTGGGAAAAGGTGAGGTGGCAATCCAAGGTAACCCCCAGATGTTTGAAATGCTCCACCAGATCAAGTGGAGCACCAAGTTGTTTTTTAATATTGAGGGCATGTGCTTTAAACTTACTGCACGAGGTGCTGAACATCATAGCCTTCATTTTTTTTGTAGTTTAATACCAGTTTCTGGTCACAGAACCATTTTTTGAGTTCCTCGAAACCGAGTTGAAGGTGATATTCGAGAAGAGCAAGGTTAGGTTGGCTTGAGAATATGACAGCATCACCTGCATATAAAATTATTTGTTGATAGCAACAGTGCAGCAGGTTATTTATGAAAATAGTGAAGAGGAGAGGGCCAAGGATGACTCCCTGAGGCATGCCTGAATGTACATTCCGCTGGTCGGAGGTGACTTTGGAAAGTTTTACCGTTTGATTCAATTGGAAAAGAGAGTTCTATTTCAATTTGATATCCAATAAAAGCTGAACGTTGAAAGATAGTGATCCTCCAGATACTGTAGCTTTTAAACCAGTGCATAGAGTCAATTGAGAGCCCTGGTGAGGTTAATTGTTTAAGCAGCAATGCATGGTTCACCATATCAAATGCCTTTGTTAAATCTATGAAGGCTGCACCAACAGATTCCCTTGGTCAAGTGATTGATGAATGAACCCAATGAATTCCAGGAGGGCAATTATCATGCTGTGCCCTTTCCTGAAGTTGTGCTGCTGCAGGCACTGGGTGGACTATTTTTCAAAGTGGTCAGTTAACTAGTCTGCAACTATACACTCCAGGACTTTCGACAGAGGAGGGAGGATTGAGATTGGTCTGTAATTGGTGTGTAGGATACAGTCCCCAGATTTGTGTACTGGAGTTATCAGAGCAGTTTTCCATCTAAGAGGAAATTGAGATTGGCTTAGTGATAGGTTGAAAATCTTAGTGACAGGAGCTAATACTTCATCATGGGTAAGTGCAATTAGCTTTAGGTCAAGGGAGTCACTACTGTGCAGTAACTTACCCAGGACCTTTGTAGGTGCCTTTTAACCAAGGAAGCTGATACTTTCTTAAAGTAGAAGGGAGGGTTAGTGTTGCAACTACCAGCAGGCACGTGAAGTGAATCTTCTTGCTGCATTGTGGATATAAAGGAGTGTGATTCATCAAAGAAGTCTGTGGGGGAAGACACTACTCAGATCAGAAAAAGCATTGTTGAAGATATTTGCAATATTTAGAGGATCCATAGTTGGTACTCCATCAATGTTGAGCACTGATGGTGCCACCTTTGGGACTTTGACTGCGATATCCTTAATGTTTGACCAAAGATTTCTGCTATTGCCCCAGGAGTTGGCATGCATTTCTCTATGGTAGTTGCTTTTCTCCTGCTGGATGGTCTGAGTGCACAAATTCCTAGCAGCTTTGTAGGATTAGATATCGGCAGTTTTCCCAGTGGTTTTTGCCTGGTGGTAGAGGTTGTCCCTTAGTTTCATCTCGGTAATAGTTCGGATGTGATCCAGGAGTTAACCGTATCACAGACTTTCCTTACCCTCAATGGAGCGTGGATGTCACATGCGGCTTTGAAGTGAGAGATGAAAAGCTCAAGTGCTGTGTTAACATTAGTGATGGTGTCAAGTTCAGACCAGTTGGTGCTGCTCAGGTGTAGCATTAGAGGTTCAAGGTGCCCATATTTGAGAACTCAGCTGTAAACTGTTTGAGGGAGCGGTTTTGTGAATTTATTTGTCCAGGAGCAAGAGACCGAGGAGTGGTCACTAAGAGAGTCAGGATGTACAACAACTTTTAAGATGTGATCAGGATGGTTAATGAGGATCCAGTGGAGGAGGGTTCAAGTCCCCATTCTATAGTTACATCTAGTATGAGAGTTAACAGGTTGTGATAGGTGTAGTGGAGATAGAGAGTCTTTGGCCTAGCCGTTGGTGGGCGACAGCCAGTTTAGATTAAAATCACCCAGAAATCACCCAGAAATATGGTCTCAGATGTGAGTGGATTACTACAGATATACTCCCGGAGGCTGTGTAGGCCAGCTTCAGGATTTTTTGGTGACACATATATTGAATACACTGTTAGCACTTTGTTATGGGCCCCGAGAAGTATTTTAACAGCAAGGTCTGGCACAGGAAGAGCATGTCTCAAAAGTGTGTCCTTCAGGTAGATAACACACCCACGCCATGCTTAGATTGCCTGTCCAGCCTGAAGATGTTGTAGCCCGGCAGGGTTACGGCCAAGTCAGGAACTGATGGGGATAGCCAGATCTCTACAATGGACAGTACATCAGGTTTATGCCAAGTTATCCAGGCCAGTAAGCTGTCCATTTCTGGGAGAAGGCTGCATATATTTACTGATGCCATAGACATAGTTCCCTGCTTTCTCAGGGTGATGGTGTGCTCGTTTCTGAAGGGGCCAGGGTTAGGGTGGACATTGCTGGAAATAAATAGTAGTAATTGGATGAGCCAGAGTAAGTGTCTTTGCTTGGGCTTATTAAGCAGGTTTAAAGAGCACTTTTTTGCCCATCTCACCCTTTTATCAATAATCAGGAGAGGGTACCCAGTTGGGGTAGCACAGTTGGCATGGTTGGAGTGACCTGCAGCACCTGTCCACTCAAATCATTATGGTGGAAGCCAGAGTGGCGACCACGTACCTTTTGTCATATGGAAGAAATTCCCAGAGATTAATTCACAGTTATAGTGTGGGTTCCAAACAATTTTACTTTGCTGGGTATGTGGCAGGCGTGTGGTACAAATTAACCCAAGGCTTAGAAGTACTGATAGGAGAAGAAGTTGCCGAGTTAATGAGCAGAGTTTGTACATCATCATTAGAAACATTGTATGCAGTTAGTTTGGAGAATGTAAGGGGAACTGGATGGAAACAGACAGGGAAGTGGCCACAGCAAGATAATGAGGGAGCTGTGAGCAAAGTGCAATTTGTACAGCACTATGATTCAGTTTCAACAATTTACTGGGATTAGTTCAAGAATTTAACATAACATAAACAGAGCTGTAACAATAAGTGTAGTCATTGTGTCTGAAGGGAAGGGATAATACTGGAGTTTATTATAATGGAGAGGTAAAGAAATCCTGATATTGTGGATCTAGGTATTACCCCTTTAAGTGCTTTGCTGTAGCTCTTACATGCTTCCCCTTTAAGAGCGAAAGTGAAGTTTAACCAAGTAGGAGGTGGATGGGTCTCTCAGCTCTGGTAGTGTATTTTTATAACCATCTTTATTGAAATTTACTTAAACATACAGACAGACACACATGATTACCCAGGATTTCCCTGGTACCCACCCCCAAACTGGGTAGGGCAACTATATACAGTTTAACTATATACATACACAGCTGCAGAAAACACCCCTCCCAATATCTTAACAAATGCTCTAACCCTTCAATATTCATATTTACACCTTCAACATCCAAGACCTAATCATGAACCGCCATCCTTGAGGGATAATCTTAACCCGTGATCTTAAAATTCCCAAACCCATCTATCGATATAGCGAGTCCTACAGCTGTGTCCCGGAAAGAGAGGAATCCATTAGTAACTTTATTTGGCAGATAAAGAACTACCTTCATTAATATGCTAATAAAATCAATCATAGTACACTCAATCCTTTAACATAAAAAATCGCAAATAAGCCCTTACTAGGTATTTATTTTTCACCCATAAACCTCAATTAACTACACTTAGACAGACAGATCGGTGCTCGGGGACCTTATCCTGGAGTGAATAAATTACCTCTAAGGATCTCCACCTCTTGTCATATGTTCCTTTTTTCCCATTCCAGGACATTTGCTCCTTGATCCTGCCTAATGCCCTCATTAAGTCCACTAACCACTGGTCATATGTGTAGATAAGATCACTTTTCCAGTGCCTCAAAACAAAGGCTTTAATTAGAGCAGACATCAATGCTATATGATATTTAATATGCGACCCTGAGATTTGAACCATATCCCCCAATACACAAATCTTGGGCAGGATAAATTCAGCATAGTTTAAAATGGGGTCCATATTCTGCTTAACTTGAACCCAAAGAGGGTATATCCTAGGGCAGTCCCAAAATATATGCAATGTATCCCCCAGACTCAATCCACATCTGAAACATAGATCTGTCTGTCTAAGCCTCCTAGAACATAATTTGGAGGGGGTATAGTACAAATTAGAAAATATAAAGAATTGCATAGTCCTATATTTAGGTATAGGTATGTAACCAGAGCTTTTCCAAATTGCTTCCCAATCCGGCCTCAAATGAGTGTCTTTTTTTTCCCAATATGCTACCTTTGCAGAGACATCCCTACTTAAGAAGTCCAACAGCACTTTATATGCAAGTGACAGAGGTTTATGTGAGCAGTTGAGTTCCTTAAGGTTGTCCTAAGTAAACGAGTCCCTTGGGGACCCCTATTCTCCTCCACATCTTCTGCAGCATTTTGGTAACCTGAATCTTCTTAAAAAAATGAATACCTCTACATTGAACTGGAAAAACTACTTTATCATCTAGAATAAAATCTGCCCAGTCAAGATTGCATAATTGTGGTGCCCAGTAATTCCTAATTACTCGACCGCCTATAGTCATATTGGGATTACCCAAAATAGGTTGATCCCTACAGCCCTTCTGTAGTTTTTTATGGAGCGGAGATAAAAGAGCCCACCAGGCCAAGACTGTCTTAAATATTGGGGTATCTTTACCTTCCTCCGGCAAACTTTCCAGATTAATATAGAGCAATGCATCAGGAAATGCCTTGTCCTCAAAAGTTGCCTCTCGATTTGTAACCAGGTTGGAGTATAACCCTCTTCTTCCTGTGTCCTATTCCACCGACTCATTATAGCTAGTTGTCCGACTACATAATATAGATGGAGGTCTGGAATTTGAGACCCCCAAACTATAGGAAGATGCAAGACAGTATGTTTCCTCCTAGGAGGTTTAAAATTCCACAAGAAATCTGAAATTAATTTTTGTATCTTAGTAAACCAAACCTTGGGAATACTATACGGGGACAGATATATTGGATACAAAAACCTAGGCAGTATGTTCATTTTAATTAAACCCATTCTAGCTGTCAAGTTCAGGGGAAGTTTGTTCCACCTACCTATGTCTGCTCTAGCTACTGAAAGCACCTTATTTATATTTGCTTCTACTCCCTCCTCCGGATTAGCAGTAACCCAAATACCAAGATATTTAATCCTATCTGGAGCCCAATTCAATTGCAGCGGTTCAAAATCTGCCTTATACACATATGGGGTAAGGGGGAGAACCTGAGTCTTATTCAGGTTTAAGTTATAATTCGAGACCGCGGAAAATCTCTTTATAATTTCAAGAGTCTTTTGAAGCTCTTCACTGGGTCTTGAGATGTAACAAGATGTCGCCTGCAAAACCGAAAACTTCAATTCTCTCCCTTAACAACAATCCTCAGTATTCGGGTCTGCCTGAATCGCTCTCAATAAGGGCTCCAGATATATATTAAATAAATTGGTGAGAGGGACAACCCTGTCTAGTCCCATTATCAAGGTGAAATTCTTTTGATAAAAACCATTGCAGAGGACCCTAGCACGTGGAGTGCGGCATAGAGATTCTTAATACCTCTAAGAAGACCCTCCGGAAACCCATCTTCTCCATAGTAGTGAATAAAAGGAGTGGAGACCCTATCGAAGGCCTTCTCGGCATCAGAAATTAGCGCCATACCTGACCAGAGCTAGAGAGCACCAAGCACATGATGAAGCTTCCGCAGAGCATCATGTGCCCCCCTACCTGGCATAAATCCAACTTGATCTTGACTAATAATTAGAGGAGCAATCCTTAAGATTCTATTAGCTAATATTTTAGTTAATAACTTAATGTCCTGGTTCAGCAGAGCGATAGGCCTATAGCTCCCTGGTAATTCTTTAGGTTTATCTGGTTTGGGGATAAGTGTAATATAAGCTTGATATAATGGTAAATGGGGAACCCCATCCAACATAATGCTAGAAAATAGGTCCAACAATAGAGGTAGGAAAGTTTGCGAATGTACTTTATAAAACTGAGCTGATAGACCATCCGGTCCTGGAGTTTTGCCCTTAGGAAATGCATTAATCGCATCCCTTATTTCAGACTCTGATATAGGGGCCGCTAATATCTGAGCTTGTGCTTGGTCCAGTCTAGGTAGACTAATGCTCTCCAGAAACCCCAACGTCTCCTCCTCACTACTACAGGAGTCCCCTTGATATATCTCTGCAAAGTAATCCGCAAAAGCATCCACCATTCTCTGCGGCTCTGTTATCACTTCCCCCTGGTATTCTATTAATGGAATCGTTCGAGCGGCCTCCCACTCTTTTACTCTGCTTGCAAGAAGCTTACTAGGTATGTCCCCCTGTAATAAATAATTAGCTTGAAGCTTTTCAGTCCAGACCTCGAGCTTATTATAAAGTATGTCTGTCATTTCGTCTCTCAATTCCTGAAGTTCACTATCCACCTCCTCATTAGAACCCTCCAAGGGGGTAAGTGAGTTAATAGCACCCCATATGAATTCCTCCCTTGCTTTTCTCATACTGCTTCTCCTGATAGTAAATCTCTGAGCTACACTGGCATATAGTACTTTACAGGTAGGCCAAGCTAGATTCTTATTGTTAAGTGTAGGAATTTGAGTCTGGACAATATCCCTTAGAACTTCCTCCAGTCGAGATATCATATTGTCTTCTGAAAGTAGAGATTCGTCTAACCTCCATCTAAAGGGTTTCGTCTGAGCAGACTCCAATATCCATGACAGCTGCACTGGAGAGTGGTCAGACAAAATTCTACTGTGGGTTAACAGTTTCCTAACCCCCTGCAGGGCCTCCTTATTAACCAAGAAAAAATCAATAAGTGTTTGAGTTTTATGTGCCCCTGAATAAAAAGTCATATTGCAGTCCCCTTGCTTGAACCTCCAAAAAGGGTACATCAGAGCTGTGACCTCTAGAAACCTAGCCAAAGCCACCAGTGCTCTGGAGGGTGTTTTTTTAGAAGGGGGTTTCCTATCCAAAAGGTTATTAGGACACAGGTTCCAGTCACCTGCTATAATTAAAGGGTGAGCTGAAAAGGTAGCTAAATCTAATTCCAGCGAGGTGAAGAAGTCGGGGTTAGAAGGAGTTGGTCCATATACAGAACCAATTTTTAATAACCTACCCATAATAGTGCCCGTAACAAACACCCCCCGAGCATCCTCTCTTGCCTTATATTGCAAGGGCACAAACGGACAACTTTTCGCGATCAAAATCGCTACGCCCCCCGAAGCTTTTGCATTCCCCTCTCCTAAAACTTGGCCCACCCAGAGTCTTTTCAAAGAGTTAACTCTTCCTTTAACAGGTGGGTTTCTTGCAATACTGCTATTTGAGCCCCCAACTGACAAACATGCTTTAAAATCACTAGCCTTTTTTTCCTCCCTCTGAGGCCTTTAACGTTCCAAGATACAATATTAACATTTAACATAGAAGCTTACTATACCCCTTCCTAGCCCCACAACCCAGTCTGCCAAAGTAGTCTTATCTACCTTTTGGATTCTCTCTCTCTCTTCCCCATCCCCCCCAAACCTTCCCCCGCTTTACCATATTCCCCGATCCTCCGATTGCCCTCCTATCCTGCGTCGAAACTGAGATGAGCCAGCCCCTGAGAGCGCTCCCATGCCCACCCAAACCTTTACTAGACTTAACTCAGGCCTCTTACCCCCTTTACATGCCCTGTAAGGCTGGGATTAAATTCCCCCCTTTTCCCCCTCTTTTCTTCTCCTTTTTCCTTCCCCTTTCCTCTTCCTTCCCTTTTTCTCCTTCCCTTTTTCTTCCTCTTTTCCCTTTTCCTTATATTTCTTCTCTTTTCTCTTTACTTTCCTCCTTCCTTTTCTCCTCTTTTTTTTCCCTTTTTTTACCCCTTTTCCCTTGAAAAAAAAAAAAAAAAATTTAAACATCCCATTCGCATACCCACTCTGCCCTAATCCCATAAGCTCAAAACCACAAAACATTAGGATTGGTAACAAAGAGTCCCCATATAACCTAAGAATGACTATGTTTGCACTTTACCAACTTCAAATCCCCATAATTTAGAGATCTAATAGTGAACTACGTAAACATATAAGGATCTCGTATCGTACATAATTAACGATGATTACTTCCATCTCCTTAGCCATAAATCCCCGCTTGACTTTACCTTCCAGGGTCCTTGAAGAAGAAAAAAAAAAAGGGAGAACCCCAGCAAACCCCCAATAGACCCCTTGAGTCTTAAATCACAAAGTCCTCAGGAGGGGGCTGCATAGAAACTCTACCAGACCATCCCTAACCCATGAATATTTATACATGGAGGAAACAGTTCTCAGCCTTGCCCGACGACTTCTTTCTCCACACACATTCAAGGTGTAGACCTAAACAGATCCGGGAATTCAGCTCTCAGCCCCTCTCGCGTCTTTCGCTGTCAGAAACCTCCGATCTCAGACTGAAGCTTGACCCAGGGTAGCCGGGTGTTGCATTCTAAACTTCACACCCGCAAGATAGAGCTTTTCTTAATGTCCAAATATTCTTTCTGCTTCTCACGAATGGCAGGTGTCTGATCTTGGAATAGCCATATACAGCCCCATTCCATTGTAGGTTCTTAAGTGCTTTCGCTCTCATAAGAACATGGGCTTTCTCTGTAATTCAAAAACCGCATAATAATAACCCTGCGGCGGGCCCCTGGTGGGGGGATCTCTCTTAAGGACCGATGTGCCCTCTCTATATTAAATGCCTCCCCAAATGGTGTTGGACCCAGGATCTTCAATAATAGGCCCTGCATAAAGGTTATGCAGTCTGAGCCCTCCGAACACTCTGGCAGACCTGCTAGAATCAAGTTGTTTCTTCGGCTGCGAGATTCCTGGTCATCAACCCTCTCTTCGAGCTTTTTCACCTGTCTCCTCAATGTCACCAATTCCTGTTCATGAACCGAGGTTTTCCGATCCTGGGAGGTAACTCTGACCTCTACATCTCCTATTCTTTGTGCCAGGGCATTCAGCATTGGTTTAATGGTAGAAAAGTTGGTTACCAGCCCCCGAAGGAGCGTTTTTATTTCGGCAATGTCGTCCGAGGATGCCTGGCCTTTCTCTTCCCAACCCAAGCAAGTCTCCTGCTCCTCTGGTATTGGTGAGGGGGGTTTTGGTCGCTTTGTTGCCAGCGCTCATGCGTCGAGGACTTCGGGGCTTCCGCACTCCATCGCAAGCGGTCTGCCAACGAAACACCACTCTCGCAGCAACTTCCCAGATCCGCACAGCCTGGCTCCTCGAAGGGTACGGCAATCGATTGCAGGTCAGAATTAAGCTTTTCAACCCCCTCACTAAAATCGGGGATATTTAAATACTTAGTCGGGTTAAGCAGGGCCTGGGAGCAGCGCTCAGCACGTCGTTACACCACTAGCTCATCACGTCATCTCTGGTAGTGTATTTAATAAAGGAAGGGGGGGGAGATGAAAAATCACTAAGAAACCAGTTCAGGTCAGTGTTTCTCAGCAGTCTTATGCCCTAGTCCAATGATTTCAGCACTGGCTGCAGTGCTGGGCAGGAAACCAATGTCAGCCCTCTGGGGCTGTCTGGAACCATTCAGATCCCACAGCGATGGGTGCCAGGTATTCAATTAGAAAAGGGAGGAAAGCTCCAAAATCCCCTTTCCCTTGTCCTGGGTCAGGAGCCAAGGAGGAGAGCGGGCAGCAGGTGCCTTCTAGCCCTGTTCTGGGTGGATGGGTTGCTTGTGGAGGGGACCACATCCACAGTACCAGCCCTGTGGGCTCCGATCAGCCTGTTAATAATTGATAATTATTTAGTTACTTCATCCCAAAAGAGGATTTTGTGGTTGCTTCGCGGAATCACCTTTCAGGACACAGTAACATAATAACAGTGCCAGTGTTAATGAGGAGAGGTCCCAAAAAGCCTATGTGGAAAATCCGGTGCAAAAAAATCCCCAAAATGACTGTGTTGCACAGTATCTATGCATGCTTATGACTTCACCAATTTTCAAAATTTCACTACAGATTTTTAGCATTGCCATTTTCTCACACCTCCTCATGAACAGTACAGCTGTCATTTTTCTCATTCTGCCCAAAAATGTGTTTTCGCACCTGTGGCTCAGAATAGTACAGTCACTGTAAGAAATCACCTTTTGGGACCAATGAACAAAATGACAGTAGCACTCTTCATGAGGTGGGGTCCCAAAAAGGCCATGTTGAAAATCTGGTGAAAAAACTCCAAAAAATTGCAGTAATTCAAAACTTTCTACTCACACATGTAACTTTGGTTATTTTCAATATTTTCACTCCAAATTTTCAATATAGCCATTTTATCACACAGCCTAATGAACAGTACCACTGTCATTTTTTACATCCTGCCTAAAACTTGATTTTGCGCCTGTGGAGCGGAATGCCATTTTCCCACTGATTTGAACATTTTCACCTATGTGGTTCATTGGGGGGTAATAAGAAGACTATGTTCAACATTTGGGGTCAAAATATGAACACATAAAGTTATGCCCATTCATTGCAATTTCGGTATGCATGCTCATAACTGTGGAAATCTTAAATATTTTCACCCCGCATTTTCAACATAACCTTCTTATTACCAAAGCTTCTGTATTCAAATACTATCCAAAATATGACAGCTTGTCAAAACATTGTTCAGGCAGGTTTTTCCTCCCACCAGAAGTTCAACTAACACAATACGTCCCTGCCACATAATTCATGCAAGGCAACATTCGGCACTGACAAATGCTTGTTTGAGATTGTGATAGTACAATACTAATGCCTGTCTTCTCTTTGTTTTATGTGTTTGGTCTTTTTTTCAGATTTGGCCCTCAACAATGGATGATCTTGGATTTGTTATTGTGACCTTCACATGACAAATCGAATCTCATTTTGTATTATAGTTTTTTTGAGTAGGAATTTAATTTTGTCTTTGCCATCCATAATGTGTATATTTTGCATGTGCAGCAAAATTAACTCTGTATCTCTAGTTGTTTCTAGTATTGTTTTAACCTTTCACTTATTGGGGGAAAACAATTTTTGCTGTTTCTACAATTGCTATTTTTACATTGTACTACAGTTTGCTTAGTTTTATTTTTGATACCTTATGGGTAATTGAGGATCTTATGTCTTTAAGGGAGCAGTACAAATATGGAAAAATCACCAGGTCTGAAGCACTGGGGGTATTGGTGCTATTCTTTTTTACCTGCCTGACTTCAATAAACCCATTTTTGCATTACATTTGTTTAGTGTGTTTTTTATTTTCCCTGTTGGTTGCTAACAAGAACTGACAACTTCCTGTGAAAGAATGAAAAAATGTTCACTCTGTAAGTATTAAATTCTTATTCTTCTCTCCCCAGTGTGGAGAGGGTGTCCCGTATTTTTGGAGACCCCCTCAAACCCCTTGCCTCTTCTAAGTGGGAGTTAGAGGGAGGGTTAATACCCAGTATCCACCTCTATCTGTGCTGCCTGAAGTAGGAGGGGACCAATGTTTAGTGGGAATGGTGTGGAGGCAGTGGCATCATACAAGTTGTAGGAACAGCCTTCTAGCACCCTATAACTGAGGGCTGGATCCCCTGTGGTCCATCCTGAGTACAAGTAGTGCTTGTGTAAGGGCAAATGCTGAAATGTGATGATGTACTGGGGATATGATGTATAAAAGAAATATCATATGGGCTTTCAATGAATAGTCCAGTCCAGCCAAGAGCTGAGGACTTTGGCCATCCTTTCCAGCCTTTGATAATTACTGTACCCTCTGGACTGCTCAGCAATCTTGATCTGAACTGTGTCTGTGACACCGAAAATACTTTGTTTTACCAATTGAAGTCGTGGAGTTTGTGAACTTGGAGTGATGGACTCTACCCCTGTGAGGGGTGAACCTAGAGACATTTACTGACTAAAATGGACTTTGAGCATGCCAAGGTAATTATCATCTTGCTTGCAGGCTAAAAAAACTCTTGTTCTGTGAAAAAATAAATAAATAAATGTGACACCCATTTAGACTCTAACCTTCATTGTAAACTTTGTTTCTGTTTAAAAGAATTACTCAGCCACTAACTTTTTCTTGTAGCACCTTGCCATTGAATGACCCAGTAAGCTGTCCCTGTTGAAAGTCATGCCAGATCCAGAGGTCAGGTGGTAGTAGTAGTAGCAGTGGTAATAGCTTTACTTATAAGGTGCCCTTCCCGAGGAGGCTCAGGCTACCATATATAGTGGGGCAGTATAAAATGCAAAAAATGTAAAGAAAATGACTAAAGCACAGCTATGAAATAAAAATAAGATAGCAAAATAAAACAAAGGGAAAGGTAAATGCACACAATTGTAATTGATGTAATGTGGTCCTCCCAGTAAACCAGTTGTTTAATTTCCTCTAGACCTGGGAGGGGTTTACATTTATGTACTGTTTAAGTTGAACATGTGCATTGTCAAGTACTAGGCATCTCTCTGCATGGTTTTAAGCACTGAACCTAATATATATATAGTATGAAAAAAATGGCAAAAACAAGAGGAGACATGTGATCATCTAGTTTGTATGGAACATGTATGGCTATATCGGGTATCATGTCAAAAGAGAGACTACAAGTGAGCGACTCGCAAATGAGCGAGTAAAATTCACCCAAATGGTTAAGGGCTACCCTGCAAGGATAGTGACCTGGTTGAAGGCAACCATTCAGAAGGGCAATCAGAAGGCATGAATAGCAGATCCTCCTTGGATCACTTCCGGAAACTGTCACATATCTTCTCTGCATCCAGGGAGATGGATATTCCTATGGCCTTGATTTCCCTGGACGCGGAGAAGGCTTTCGACAGGGTGGACTGGTCTTTCTTGCTTGTGACTGTCAAGGCCTTCAGCTTTTCTCAGGACTTTACAAAGTGGGTGCGGATTTTGTATTCCTTCCCATCTGTGAAAGTATATTGTAACAGGGTTTTTTCTACCTCTATACCCCTAGGATCTGGCATATGGCAAGGCTGCCCACTGTTGCCCCTCTTATTTAATCTGAATTTGGAACCGTTACTTCGGAGACTACATAAATCCCCTGGAGTGACTGGTATCCCAGTTGGCCCTAATGTTTTTCTGATGTTTGTGTATACGGATGACATCTTTCTTCATCTTTCCTGTGTAGACACTTCCCTTCCATCTGCATTAATAGTCATTGAATAATTTGGTACTGTATCTCATTATAAGTTTAATGTTAGTAAAACAGTTGTTCTTCCCCTTATGGTTTTGGTTAGCAGGCAGGATGTGGTATCTCTGGGCTTAACATGGTCCCCCCATTCACTTAAATATCTGGGATTGTTTCTGGCCAGGGATTCTTCCCTTATTAGCTGGCTTAATCTAGAGGACTTGGTGCACAGGTCCAGCAGGACTTATGTCGTTGGCAGGCTCTACTTCTTTCCTTATGGGGTTGTATCTTAGTCATCAAAATGAACATACTCCGAAGGTAGTTTTATCCCCTACATGTGCTTAATTTTTGGATACCACTGAAGTGGTTTCAGAATTTGCATCATATTATTACAAAATTTATTTGGCAAGATAAAGCTCCGAGACAAGCATACAAAAAATTGCTACAAAATACATGGATGGTTTTAAACTTCCCCACTTTCTGATCTTTTATATATCCAGCCACTTCAGTAAACTACTGCAGTGGTTCCTCCCATCTTCTGTGGGTCCCCCCTAGGGTACAGGCCTCCCTGACTGGATTTGGAAATCCACCTCTTGCAACAATATGGGATGGAGCTGTCCTCCCTGTGATATATTCCTTGGTCTAGCATCCCCACTAAGGTCAAGGAGTCAGTTATGGGGGTCTCATTTAAAGTGTAGTCGTAATATGGGCACTGGTAAAATCTCTCATTTCCAAGGACATCTCCCAGCCCATTTTTTATAACCCTAATCTTAAAATAGGTGGGCAGCCTATTAAGGGAGACTGACTCCCTCATTTGGAGTCCCTGGTGGTTAAAGACCTGCTGGATAATGGTGTGTTAAAGTCCTCAGATACAATAATCAGGTACTTAGGTCTAGGCCAGCAGTATATAATTAAAGTGTTTCAATTAAGGCATGCCTTAATTCAGCGGTTTGGCAAGGGGTCTTGGACCACTGATTTCTCTCCCTTTTTTTCTGCAATTTTTTTCAAGTCTTCCAGAAGCATGCTGTGTCCTCTCTGTATAGTGTGCTGTTTTCTCAGTATGCTCCTGAAGTCGATGGTTCTTCCCCTTACTGGGACCAATTATTTTCCCTTTCCCCGCAATGCTGGCTGGGTATTAATTATTTATTTAAGGGAATCAGATACACCTTTGAGCCAGGGTC
The DNA here is from genome assembly GCA_016271365.2 of Neoceratodus forsteri. NCBI lineage: Eukaryota > Metazoa > Chordata > Ceratodontiformes > Ceratodontidae > Neoceratodus > Neoceratodus forsteri. The sequence continues at coordinate 522,373,511 of CM028137.1, forward strand.
TCTTTTACAAATGTTCGATGTCTGGTTACTTGAAACATTAGGACAGGCAGTGGTATTGTGCAAAACAGAAATAAACATAGTAGCTGGAGGGCTTTGTCAATTACCAAAACATCACAATTGTACAAATCATTTCTATAACAAATTAAACAATATAGATTCATATAGGTAGCCACCTGACAGAGGGAGGCAAGGCCAGAGGCTGGTGTAAGAGGGAGAAAGGGAGGAGTGGGGGGTGGGTTAGGGGCAGAGTCAGCGAGAAGGTGTGTGGAGGGAGCAGAGGAGGAGGGAAGGCATAGGGAGGGAAGGGTGGGGTATGGGGTGGGGGATAAACCATTTAGGTGTAGCAGTTGTAGGAGGCACAGGAGATGAGGTATTGACGCAGGCTGAGCTTAAAGGCACTCAGAGTTGCTTTGCTAGTAACTTCTGCTGGTAGGGTGCTGAACCAAGATGAGGCGCTGAAAAAGAAGACTCATTGGCCTTGGGTAGTTCTGCAAAGGGGAACAGTGAATGAGAGGTTGTTTGAATTTCTGGTTTGTCATGGGCTGCTATATGGTCTCAGCAGTGCCTGTGATCCAGGGCGTAGTAGGTCCAATGTTTGCTTTTTTGCTAGGATGCAGGTTTGATACTTAATTCTGCCAGATAGTTGGCGCCAGTTTGTGTGTTCGTAGATCTCACAGGTGTGTGTAAGGCAGTTTGCAGATGTTTGGAGCCGACATGCCTTGTTTAGTGCTGTGGCGATGCATCGGAGAGCTGTGTCAGTGGCAGACCCGTAGATCACAAACCCACAGTCTATTATAGAGATTACTGAACTGTGAATGGCAGTGCTTAGGGCTCCATTCGTGAGGCAGTTCTTATGTCTATAGAGCAGGCCTACGCGGGTATTCAGAGTTTTTGCTACGTAGTTAATATGTTCAGAGTATCCAAGTGTTGGGTCAAGAATCACCCCAAGATATTTAAATAGATGTACTTGTTCAAGGGTGGCCCCTTTGCTGTTTGAGATAGAGAGGTCTCTGTTTTTATGTTTGCTGTGGATACCATGGAACAGCATTGATTTGGTTTTGCTGTAAAGAATAAGCTTGTGGGATTTAAACCATGCCTCTACATCAGTGAAGCATTCTTTTAGTAGCAACTGAAGAAAGGTGGGATCAGAATGGGAGATGAAGATGACAGCATCGTTCCAGTGTTCCTGGTGCTGCCAAGCCAGCCCATGTGGTGTTGTGGTGAGGGTGGCTGGTTCCGACATAGAAGGATCTGGTTCAGGGACAGGATGGAGAGAAATATTTTGCCACTGCCTGCAGCTCTTCTTCTGCTTTTTTTTTGTCTTTCTCGGGAGTCTCGCCCCCTCTCCGACATGCTCCCCCCTGGAGTTGATAATCCTTCAGTAGGTGGTGTGGAGAGTCGAAGTCCCCCATGAGGTGGAGTGCAGGGGGTGCAGTTCCCCTCATAAACATTGATAAATACTGGCCAGATGTAGTATTGCCTTTAGGTGTATATCACTGAATTCCTTTTCGGGTATATACATTCACCATAATAGCGATCGCTCTTTTGTGTTCGCTATTATGACATTGAACCCTATATCTAGGATGGCCTTAAAACAAGAACAGGGCTTTCAGAGAGGAGGTCATTTTCATAATGGGAGATTCTCAGGCAAACTGAAAGTTAAGGATTTTACTATTGGCATCCTACAAGGGCAAATGGTGGAGCCACTATACCTTGTAACTCTCTGAATGTGAGTTCCATTAATTTGTGTCTATATTTACAGCAGGAAAACACAAATGCTGAATTTTAAAACTGTATTTTATATAAAGAACTGAAAGAACAATTAAACTTGTTCTAGTGGAGGATGCATTTTTAGATTGATAAAAATTCTGTCAATTAATTACCAAAGGTAATATAATTGTATCTCTATTTAAAAATGCATTTGGCAAAATAAATTATAATGGATCTATATTTTACTGTGACCCTCTTCTCTCTCTTATTTAGGATTATAAAATAGCTGGACTAATACCTGTGATGCACCAATATGGTCCTTTAAAACAGTCATAGGTTTAATTTCAATATGCAAAGGTCAATGTCGCTGTCTCCATGTAGTAGTAGAAAGTGAATGAGAAATTTTGTGTGCCATATGGATCAAACCTGACATATTTGTGGGAACTATCTATCTATCTATTGATACATAGATATGTATAAGTAATAGATAACCCACTCTTAGATGTGCGGTCGTGCTCTGATATACGCAGTCATCTGATGTGTTTCAACCAACCAGAGGATTCCTTTTTTCTTACCCATTTTATATACATACATATATATATATATATATATATATATATATATATATATATATATATGTGTGTGTGTATATATATATATATATATATATATATATATATATATAAAATTAAAAAAAAATAAAATAGGATGTGTATGTATAACTCAAGACATGTATGAAATGATATTAATAATGCATATACCTTTTTTTCATCCTAAAGCCCTTATGTAGTGACCAGTAGATCTCGAAACATAGGCCAGCAGAGGGGTGTGCTGGAGTTTATATCTTTTGTCTGTAGTCCTCCTAAGCTTAGCTGAATACACCGATGTGATCTTAATAAATTTCTTAAATTGATTTTCAGTGAGTGGGCCTTTTTATTCCCTTGGTAGTGGTCTATATCCCATCAGAAACTACTGGTTCAGGAGAATAATGCAGTGGGGCCTAATGGTTAGAACTTCATCTTTGGAACCAGGAACTCACAGGTACAAATCCCATCAGAGGCAAATACCCACTGTGTGATCCTGAGCAAGTCATGCCGCTTCTCATTGCCTACCTAGCTGTGAAAGTGATTAGAAGCAGGACACCATGGTAAAGGAGGATGTTGCATCTCAACAGGGTTATCCTGATTCCTGGGGAAACAAGCTGTAAAGGAAAAAAAATATTAATTTCTATGTCCTTTCTATGCCTCATGCCAAACCATGCCCATTGATCATCTATACCCTAGATGAGATTCAACATTTCATTTTCACAGGGGTCCTACTTCTATCCAGTTTTACATCTGGAAGGAACTGAAGCACAGAGAGGTCAGGTTACTTGCTTAAGGTCAAAAAGGCTTTTCTGCCAGTGAGTTGGGGTCTCCTGGTTATCCACTAGAGCACTCTTTGTATAAACAGCAGAGTGGCAACAATACAACCTTTCTTCTTAAATAGCAGCATTCCTGCCAGCTGAATCCGCAAGTGTTTTGCAGAAATAGGAAAATAAATATACACTGTTCAAAACAAAAGGTCCAAAATGGGAATAGAGAACAGTGATCAACATTCTAAATTAGCTGCTGTCTGGGTAAATTACATTTATCCTGAACTGTGGCTTCAATGCCTTTTACCTTCTGAGGGTTATGGTGTGGCACTCAATTTTTTATTTTAGTACCAGTCATTGAAAAGGTGTTATGGTTGTCTGTTACTGAAACCTCAGACTAAGGAAACTGCACCACATTATAAATGGTAAATCCAATCTTCTTCTAGGGCTTTCATTATAATTGCCTGTCGCTTGATGATAACACAAGGCACACTCCTTCCAGTTCAGTGGAAAGAGTCACTTTGTATGACGTGTCCTATTTGCAATATAAGCATTACTAGAGAAGCTAAGAGACAGGCCCACCTGATGAAGTATGTTACCAGACAGGGTGATGTCCATGATGATACTGGGTAAAGTACTCACCAGTTTTAAGGTTTAGCTTGCCACCCCATCCCTGCCTGATAGTGCTGGGGTAGTGTTATATTATTCTATAATGTGTAAGTTCCAAGTCTCTTCCTCAGGCCAGACTTCTACACTGTGCCAGAGTTGTTGGACTTACACTGCAGCAGCAGCATGCAATAACTCCAGGGCAGAGTTTAGAATATCAAGCATCTTGGTTGATTCCGCTGTTGGATTCAAGATAGTCTTTGACCATGTGATACTGATCCTTCCCTAAATGAGATCAGGTGTGGTCTTTCACAAAAAGAGGTAGCTACAGTAGACCAAATAACCACTTTGTGTAGCAGTATAATGGGATGCAATTCTATCCATTAAACCAGGGCTTAAAGGAACCTCAAGCAATAAGATGGGATTTGAACCTGGGTTTGCCTCTTCAGTTCTGAACCCTGATAATTAGACCATACTGCCTTTTTTGTAATCAAGCTTTTTCTCACCCTGGATTTGCCTACAGGCACACCCCAAGCCCTGTCACTGACCTTTTCACAGACTTACCAGTTATCTACCCCTTATCCAGGACCACAGAGGGCTGAGTAGCCAGTTGTGTTGGTCCTGTGAGAGCCTGTAGGGTTTACCCACATGAGACAGTCTGACTTTTTCCTCAAGTCTCCAGTTTTCTCCTGGGGGAGCCACATGCAATTACACAAGTACACATGCATGCTATGGCAAACATGCATGCCAGGCAGCCGGCAGCGACCCCTCTACTTCTTTTCTCCCTACTGTGCTACCTTCTTGCCTCACCAAGTGGCAGTTCCACAGTGGAAGAAGTGCCTCCCCATGAGGAGAGAGAGAGAGAAAAGTCCCTGGGATGCTCAGTCCTTCCTCTCCTGGTTGGCCAATGTTGATCCATGCTTGTTCTCGAACACAGGTCACCAGCATTGCAAATGGCTGTAATAATGCTGTGCTAATTTGCCAGTCCATACTGCCTTTTACTTTTTAAAGAGGCATCATCATCATCGTCATCATCATCACTTTACAGAACCATCAAGGATCAGAATCCCCAAAATATGAGAGAGTGGGAATTTTGGCAATGCTGCTCCAACTGAGCCCTGAGACTTGTTAATGTATCTCCTCTAAGCTGATTGCCATTAGTGATCCACTCCAGTGCTGAAAGAAACTAATGTGCTTACATTAGAGCAGCTCAGAAACAGCAACTAGCAGATGGAAATTGCTAATTCGAGTCACTAAATGTTTCTTTTAAATCTCTTTACCTCATCATTCTTTAGGCTATCCTTAGGTGCCAATCTGCTGGCCAGCTGCCTAATGTGCTCTGTTCCTAGCCATGCAGAACCTCTCTGAATCATGACCTGGCCACCTGTCTGCCCATACCATCCCAACTTGCTCCCTAGAGTGGGGTTCAATTCCTTTGAGCTGGCCATGGTCTACTTAGAAACAGTACTCGGCAAGATTTGTAGTACTCTTGTAAAACAGCACAAATTTACAAATTTTGCCTTCACCAAATTTTTGTAGAATTGCATCAAAATCTAACAATATTTTGCTTCTTGTTTTTCCGAAATTGCACATTTTTCCCAAATTGCACATTTTTAAATATGTGGGTTTTTTTTGAAAATACATACTTTCAGCAATAGCACCATTTTTTTCATGAATCTACAGTTTCAGTAAATAGCACTATTTTTTATAAATTGCACATTTTTAAAATGAAAATTCTTAAAAATGTGCAATTTCAGCAAGTCAAGCCGCTGGCTGTGCACAAAAAAAAAAATGTCCTTTGAGTATACAGCTGATAGTACAATGTCACTGTGCAAGTTTTGCTTGGCTACTGCTACTGTATATGACAAATTTCAATGCTGATGACTGGGAATGACAGCACTGCACATACAGTATACTGAGCTACTGTACATGATAAGATTCTTATAATGCTACTGATTGATCACGAAAAATCATATTTCCCTTTAATATACAGCAGGTATTTCCCTCTACAATGTATGCTGATGCTACTGCTATATGATGAATTTCAGTGCTGCCTCCTTGAAATGACAGCACTGTATGACTACTGTGTTACTATACATGATACAGGACCTACACTTGAGTGGTATGCTCATACTGCTATTGGCTGATTACAAAAGACAAACAAACAAACACTGTTTTCCATTTGGTATGCGGCTGCTAGCATAATTTCCCTGCACAATTTCTGTTGGTTCTACTGCTATATAAGGAATTTAGGACTTGACCCTTAGGAATTACAGCACTGCTTGCATACCACACTGTGACATATGATGCATGACTTCCTTATAAGTGGGGCCCTTGTATTGCAAGAAAAAAAAAACACTGATTTCCTGTCAATATAGAGCTGTTAGCACAATTTCCTTGTAAATTTCTGATGGTGCTAATGCTATATAGGGAATTTCAGTGCTGATGCAGTGGAGCTGCATCACTACCTGTGTGCAACACACAATGCAAGGCCCCCTGATAAGTAGAACAACAGTACTGCTAATGGATGAGCAGAAGAAAAATAAAAAAAACAGTTTTCATTTTTAATACACAGCTCCTACTGTAGCACAATTTCCTTGAACATTTTCTGCTGGTGCTACTGCAATATGATGAATTTTAGTGTGGATGCATGGGAATAACAGCACTGCATGCATATCTCATTCTAGCACACAGTGTAGGTCCACTTGATAAGTAGAGTGCTTTTTTTCTAATTCCAGCTAATCACAAAATAAAACTCACTGTTTCCCTTTTAAAATACAGCTACTAGCACAATCTCACTGTTTAGTTTCCGCTGGCTATACTGCTCTGCTGTATGGCAAATTTCAGTGCTGAATTGTGGGAATTACAGCAATGCACATGTACCATGCCACCACAAACAACACAGACTCTCCTTATAGATCTATGCTAAATTTTAAAGCTCAGAAAGAAGCAGTTCCTTCCTTTCTTGGCTACTTTACTATAGCAAAATTAAAGCTACCCAAATACATACTATAAAATTAAGGCACTGCAAAAATATCATTAAAAATGGATTGCCAAGTAACTTCTGTCAGATTGAAAAACAAAAAATAGATTTTACATAGAAACATAGAAATATAGAAGTTGACGGCAGATAAGGACCTCAAAGCCCATCCAGTCTGCCCATTTCTTTTTCTACCTTATGAATGTGCCATCGGCCTTCACTCTGTCAATGGCCTATCTATTCATACTCATCTGTATTGCTCCCTTATGCCTATCCCATGCCTGTTTGAAGCCCTGCACTGTATTCATATCCACCACTTCCTGAGGTAGGCCATTACATGCATCCACCACCCTTTCTGTGAAAAAGAACTTCCTCACATTAACCCTTAATCGGCCTCCCTCTAATCTCCTGCTGTGTCCTCTTGTCCTGCTATTTTTCTTATATTAAAACATGTTAGACTCTTTCATCTTATTAATACCCTTCAGGTGTTTGAATGTTTTGATCATATCACTTCTCTCCCTCCTTTGCTCTAGAGTATACATATTGAGCTCAGTTAATCTGTCCTCATATGTTTTCTGATGCAGTCCCTGCACCATTTTGATTGTCCTTCTCTGGACTGCCTCAATTTGTTTAATGTCCTTGTGAAGGTGTGGCCTCCAGCACTGCATGCGATACTCCAGATGGGACCTTACCAGTGTCTTGTAAAAAGGGATTATTACCTCCCTCTTCCGACTTGTGATACCCCTACTAATATACCCCAACATCCCCTTAGCCTTACCTACTGCTTTAGTGGTCTGCTTGGATGATTTCAGGTCATCGGTGATGATGCGTAAGTCTCTTTCTTCTCTTGTGACTGCCAGCAACTCCCCTCCCAGCCTATAGGTGGCTTCAGGGTTTCTCTTTCCTACGTGCATGATCTTGCACTTCTTTGCAGTATACTCCAGTTGCCACTCTTTCGACCATTTTGCTAGTTTATCCAGATCTCTTCTCATTCTGTCCACCCCATCTGGATCATCTACTCTGTTGCAGATCTTGGTGTCATCTGCAAACAGACAAACCTTACCCTCCAGCCCATCTGCAATGTCACTGATGGAGATATTAAAGAGGACTGGCCCCAGGACTGATCTCTGAGGTACTCCACTTGTGACTTGCATCTCTTCTGACTGTATACCATTTACCACCACTTCTGTTTTATGCTCGTCAACCAGTTTTCCACCCAGTTGACCAACCTCTGACCCATTCTGAGCCTACCCAGCTTATTAATCAATCTTCTATGTGGAACAGCATTGAAAGCTTTGCTGAAGTCAAGGTAGGCAACATCAACTGCTCCCCCTTGGTCCACCACTCTGGTTACCCAGTCAAAGAAATCTATGAGATTAGTTTGACAGGACCTTCCTTTTGTAAACCCATGCTGTCTTGGAACCTGTGCTCCTATGGATTCCAGGTGTTGCACTATCCTTTCCTTAAGGAGTGCCTCCATAATCTTGCCAACTACTGAGGTAAGACTAACTGGTCTGTAGTTCCCTGCCTCCTCCCTGCCTCTTCCCTGCTACCACTCTTGTGGATCGGGATCACATGAGCCCTTCTTCAGTCTTCTGGGACCTCTCCTGTGCTCAGAGATTCACTTAACAGTTCTGATAATGGCTCTGCTAGTTCCACCCTTAGCTCCTTTAGTACCCTAGGATGTATGCCATCAGGTCCTATTGCCTTGTCCACCCTGAGCTTATTGAGCTCTTGTAGGACCCTTTCTTTTGTGAAGGGACTAGTGCACACCTCCCTCCCCCATGTGTCCATGGTGCTGGGCTATGGGCCCTGCCTTACATTCTCTTCAGTAAATACTGAGCAGAAGTATCTATTAAGGATAGATGCTTTTACATGGTCCTCCTCCTCACATGCTCCCTTATCCCCTTTGATCTTAGCAATACCCCCTCTGGACATTCTCCTTTCACTATTGTATCTATAGAAAGTCTTGTCACCTTCTTAGGGAAGTTTATTTTATCAAGGATTGCTCTAGATTGCAGGTCTGTAGGTCTAAGTCTTCTGATCTCTTTTTGAAGAGTATAAAGATGGCTGACCAGCACTGAAGCATGCAAATACTCCCACCTCCCTCATAAAAGTGCTGCTTGGTAATGTTGCACTAGTATTCCTATGTGAATATTGTGCACTTTCGAAAGTCTGCATTTTTAAAAACATGAACCTGTAAAATTGCTTAGTCTTGTTCAGTTTGCTTAAAAAAGCCACATGGTACTTTATGATGTGCTCATTATGTGAAACTGCATGAAATTTCTTGAAAATGGAACAATTTTATGAAATGTGCATGAAACAGAATTGAAAAATCTTACCCAGAACTAGTTGGAAAGGAGGGTTCATGTGTAGACTATGACAGACAGCACTCAGGGGTGGGACTGACCTTTTGGGGAACTGGTGAGTCACTGGCCATTTGTCATGCCATCCTGCTGTAACCCAATAGATGGAGTTATTTTTCCCATTTTGTCCTGCCTATCTACCAAGTGGCACACAGATAGAGCTTATGACTGCCCTGGAGAGCAAGGGGTGTCAGATGGTGCATGGTCACCATTTCTGAAAGCAGAATTTCCACAGGACCATCCCTAAGTTTCACTCCAAGAATATTGCATCTAAGCCACCCAACCCCAGGAAGAGTGAATCTTCTCAGGTTCTCTTAGCCCTCCATGCTGGCCCCTACTACTGTCATCCTGGGTTGTGGTGTAAACCTGGGTTACCATTGGGCCAGGCACACCCACGCTGCTGACACCATGAAGCCAACGTAATGGCTTCATCCTTGACCATATTTTTTCAGTCGTGCCAATGACCTTCCAACAATCTCTAATGAATGGCATGCCCAAATCTATCTCCATGCAGATGATATTACTTATGTCAAATCTGAAACTGCTGAATGGGCCCAGCAAAATGCTTCAATCTATCTTCAACAAAATAGAAGACTCAATGAATACAAGCAGCCTGTTCTTGAACAATGCCAAAACCAAGCTTATGGCCTTCAGTGGGATAAGAACACCTCAATATGCCCTGCACATTGTACCACACTCTGAACAACAGAATGCACACAGATCTTTTAGTACCTTGGCATATGGCTAGGTTCCAACCTGAACTATACAATCACACCAATAGGATGGTAAGAAGATCCTACCAAAAACGTGATGCTCTCTACTGAGCCAAACGTTGTCCTACCCAAAACACCAGGATACTGATCCTGTTGCAATCCTTGGATAGTTTAGTACCTTCTTTTCAGAAGTTCAGTGTTGCCTTTAACAATGGGATAGCATTAAGCCTGAGGTTCAATGGGTGGAGCAACAATGTCACTCTGCCATCAGGCCTTAAAAGGTCACTCCTCCTGGACTGTTCCAGGATTCATTTCTTCATTGCGGCCAGAGGCGCCGCTCTTCCTTGCTCCCTTTTCTTTTTTCCTGGCTTGGGCTTTTGCCTGTGTTTCCTCAGCCGCATCTGGTCGGTGGCTCATTCCCCTGCCCCAACCCTCCTGCCATTGTCTCTGTACCTTGCTCCATCTCCCTCCTGGTGCACATGAGTTTTCCTTCATCTCTGCCTGTTCTCCTCATTCTCCACCTCTTTTCCTGTGGGGATTCCTCGCTCTTCCTGGTGCTGTGCTCCTTCCACTTTCCTCATAGCTCTTCTGTGCTTGCCTAGTCCTTTGCTCATCGGCAGGCTCAGTGCTTCACCATCGCTGGAACCTTGGTGCCTCCCTCAGCATGCTCTCTCCCTGGTGAGCACTCGTCCTTCCCATTTCTAAGCCTAGCTAGCCTGGGAGCTCCGTTGTCCCTCAATCATCTTCCACTTCGTGCCTCTCGAGAGTACCTATCCAGAGTGTGTGGGGATGCTTTCCCTAGCTCTGGTAGGGTAGCGCTTTGGGTTACTGAGAGCAGTATCACAGTGGACACTCCACCTGTGTCCCTCTGTTTACTGGACCTGTGGGCTCTATCTTGTGTTTCCTGCTTTCTAGCTCTCTGCCTGCCCTGGTCTTCCTTCATTCCTCTGCACTCAGATTTCCCTCAGCCTGCATAGCTCAACTGGATTGCCTACTTTTGTTCCTTTCCTCCGAGGAGTAGTCCAGCCATCGCCCATTAGCCTGGGCCTCCATTTTGATTAAACATTTTCCAGTGTCTGCCTCATCTCAACTGGCCATGGTTACAACTGTGCCCCCAAACAGCATGCAGACCCCTTCCTTATCATTCACCATATGGGCCCACTATTTTAGGCATATCCTCGTTTTCTTTAGACAGTGTTGAACATTCTGGCTCCTCACTCACTATGCTATCTAATTTCCTCATTTTCATTTGCATTGGGATGTGGGCTCTGGTCTGAAGATCGCCTCCACCCCACTCCTGTGTTTTTTTTTTGGGCTCTGTTCCCCCTCTCATTTTAGTGCCCTGCCATCATACTGGGATTTGCTGCAATAATCTTCATGGTCAGTCATGTTCACATAGGTACTGACATCAGCAGCCTTCCTTCCAGTTGCATTAATACAACATAGGGCTACACTGGATTTGATTTGGGGGAGAGCTGATTGCATCTGTGTTGTTTTTCCCTCCTGTTTTTTCAAAGTGCCTGTTGCTCAGATGGCACTGACTTAACGTATCACCCCATGACTTCTAAGTCAGGGACCATGACCCCTCCTCAGGGATGCTTTTCATGAATCATTCTCATTTTCTCTACACATTGCAGGGCTAAAGGGATTTGTGTTCAGCTGCATTTTCTGATGAACACCACTCTCCTCTCTTAAAGGGACAGATACTTTGGATTTCGTCGCCTGCTGTCTCTCTGTCAGCTTCCTTCTCTGCTGCCATTCCATTCATTCCTTCTCTCACTCCTTCTTTCAGTGGTTTGTGTTTTGGTGCTCCCTCGTTCCACCCTCTGTAGTGTTCTCTTTTCTACTATTCCTATGGTTTGACCCTCTCTTAATCCTCTCCTTCTTTGACTCACTTCTGCCACCCTCCATTCTGCTCCTTCTCTGACCTTTTCTTTCTTTTGGGGTTTCACCTATCCTGCCATCACCTTCCCTATTCATATCCTCCTCCTCTTACACTAGTCTGTCTGGTGTCCAGGTGCCTGAATCTAGTTCTCCTTCACTCACTCTAACCTCAGGGTCTACATACTCACATAGATTAATCAAGCATACCTCTCATTGGCTCTTATGCTAATTCACTGAACTGCTGCACTCCTGCAGTTATTATCATCATCAGTCTTCTCACGACCCATCTGGGTATCCCTCACTCATCCGACCTCTATGTGGGTCTAATCCTTCATATTGACTACTTGAGCAATACCCTCTCAGGTGCATGCTATCTCAAATCAACTTGCTCTCCACTTGGAGACATGCCATTGTGTCTATTGCCCCTTTGCTTGGGGCTGGCAGCTCTTTTTATTATTGTACATTGTTTATTTCATCCCTCACCTTAACTGTACCAGCTTCCATGGCTTCATTCCATTATTGTTCATCTTCCTCTTCATATTTCACCTTACCATACTGGCCTTCTAGGCCTCATTTCATAATCGTACATCATCCATTTCATTCCTCACCTTGAACCATTCAGGCCTTCAGGGCTTCTTTCCATCATCGTATGTCTTCCCTTGGTTTTGAGCATCTATTTGTGGAGACATCACTCACATTCCTCAACAGCTGTCCATTTAGAAGGACAGAGTATGAGCTTCTTCTAAATTGAACTTTTCCTCCATCCTAGATCTTGACTTTTAATTGCTGTAGCTGAGCCATCGCTAATCAAACCGTCCTTCAGCCTGGAGGGAAGGAGACCTAGGCCTTTGATCCCCAGAGGTTTCCTCCTCAAAGGGGGTTTTTCCTCTCCTCAGTGCCGATGGTCATAATATTAGACAGGGTTAGTGCTTTCATATGTTCTGTAGTTAGGTTCCACTGTTGGATGGAGTCAGATGGTGGCCCGACTGTTCCCTCTCTCCTTAGGAAGTCCACCCTTCTACATCTTGTCTGTTTTCATTTCATTCATTATCCTCGCTGTATCTCGTTCTTCTTCTGTCATTCCCATCTATGTCTCTCTCCATATTTTCCGGTCTCAATATCTTCTGAATTCTCGTCTCTTCGATGCTCGATACCGTTTTGAGTATTTTTTTGGGCTTCTTCCTAAGCTACCTTTAGCCAAGGGAATTATTCCCATGGCACCTATAGGGGGAACCCTCCTCTAGGGTTCCTTGCATCATACCCCTACAGGGTGGCATATCCCACAGATAGAGAGGCAAACAGCCACAATGTATCGAAGTCACACAAGCATACATCTCATCCAGCTACGTAAGCACAATTGAATGAGAAGGCTTTAAGCCTGAGGTTCAATGGGCAGAGCAACAATGTCACTTCCCCATCAGGCCTTAAAAGGCCACTTCTCCTGGACTGTTTCAGGATTCATTTCTTTATTGCCCCACCATCCACCCCTCCTCCTCCAGCAGCTTGTCTCTCTTTCCCATAGGCTTCTTCCTAAGCTACCTTTAGCCAAGGGAATCATTCACGTGGCACCTATAAGGGGTGAACCCTCCTCTAGGGTTCCTTGTGTCATAACCCTACAGGGTGGTATATTCCATGGATAGAGAGGTGAACAGCCACAATATATCGAAGTCACACAAGCATACATCTCATCCAGTTGCATAAGCACAATTGAACATATATAAATTTGCAGATAGGTTCTTGGATGTAACAAACACATCCCTCACTACACTTTTGACAAAAACCTAAGACTCCTCTAACCTGCTTGGATGTGGGAACTCAAGTCATACCTCTCAACTGTCCCAGATTTTCCAGGACTTCACAAATTTACACTACCTGTCCCACAGTCCCGGATTGATTGCTTCTTTGATGGATTCTTGGAATACCAATGCAAGCCTAGCAGACATGTTTAACCCTTAAGCTAACAACATAATTCAAAAGTATAGGACCTCTAGACTGCTATATCAGTCAACAACATATCAAGTGTTAAACTCCCCCCATTCCACAGGATCATCTGTTTCTAATGAGAGTGCTGAGAGAGAGAGAGAGAGAGAGAGAGAGAGAGATACTGCATTCCAGTACAGTATGTTTCTGTTCAGTTAAAGGAGAACTGCACTGAGCCTGTAAGTCATTTCTCACAATAGAAGCTGTTTTTTAAGTACTAGTTAAATGTCTGCTATTTTTCCATCTATATAGGCCTTTTAGTAACCTCAGTGGGTGTTTCTGCTTTACACTCTGGTGTTGTCATTTTAGAACTGTATGATTTAGTTTATGTCCCTCTCAGTCACAGAGTTCTATAGCAGAACACAGATGCATTGTGCCAACAATAGAAGAGAAGAACAGGAACAAAAACTACATCATACAATTCTAAAATGTTTTTACCAGCAACATGTAAATCAGAAATACCCACTAGGATAGCTAAAAAGTCTGGCTAGCTAGAGCAATAACACAGTTTAAAGCAGTATTAAAAAAAAAACAGCTTCTATTGGGGAAAATGACCCATAGATTCAGTGCAGTTTTTCTTTAAGTCTGGAAAGTAATAACAGTGGATCCTTAAAAGCCTGGAAATTAACTTAACACTGGATCCTAAAAAAATATTTCTTTAGCAGTGGCTATGTTCCACTTTAGTTTCGAGTATGTAAATGATGAGAAATCACAGAATTAAACATGCAGTTGACTGTGTTTATTATGCCATTTTAAAGTTTGCAACTGAATTAGACATTTAAAAAGCACAAACTAAAGGTACTTTACATATGTTGTAGTGTACTACATCGTGTGATGTACATGGCATGAGATGACGATGCAGCACGCTGAGTAAAATATGGTGTCCCTGATTTTGGTAATTTGTCCCTGATTTCTGGGGGCAGGGTCCCTGATTTTGGTCTTAGCAGGTTGAGAGGTATGACTCAAGTTGCCCATGTTATATTACAGTTGTGCTCCTGGGCTTTGCCCAACCTACCTAAATGATGTACAATATTGGTCAGACCATCACAACCCTATCCACTCAGGTCACATAACCATTGTCTGTTTCCAAGACCCTGCAAAACCATCAGATATAAGACTTTCTCCATAACTGTACCTATCACTGAAACTAGCTTCCTACCAGCAATAAAGGGGAACTCTCATCTTCCCTGGAATAATGCTGTTGGACCTAAGGTTACCTGTTAAGAAAATCATAGTACAGTTGAATTTGTTTATGAACTTGTTTATAATCCTTGTTTATATCTGGTTGATCCTTCTACTCCCAGCCTACCATGCCAGACAACTACATTTCCCAGTGTCCTCTGTTGCTGGGCCATCCCTCTAATGATGTGAACAATAGACTATGCTATGTGGGTGTCAATGTGCACTTAAGCACATTTTAACATTACCAGTTAATACAGCGCATCATTGTACTCATTCAGCTGGTGCCAATCATGCTTTCCTCAGCTGATCAGTGCCAGCCAAAGAAGCATGATAATGTGCTGCATTTCATGATTAACATTACAGTGTGCTACAAGGCACATAGATTACCCCCACAGCTTAGCCTGCCATTTGCATCATCAGAGAGCTGTCAACGGGAACACTGGGAAATGTAGTTGGTTGGCATGGGGGTGGGGAGGTTAGAGGATCAACCAGATAAAAACGAAG
This sequence comes from Neoceratodus forsteri, assembly GCA_016271365.2. Lineage (NCBI taxonomy): Eukaryota > Metazoa > Chordata > Ceratodontiformes > Ceratodontidae > Neoceratodus > Neoceratodus forsteri. The sequence goes on from CM028137.1 coordinate 522,388,790, forward strand.
ATTACAAAAAAGTTAATTCATAAAAAAATTCAGTCATACTGCAGTTTGCCTAATCTGGACCTCTAGGTCCCACAGCATTATGCCATGGGAGCTGAACTATTCTGCTGTGCAGGCCTTCAAACATTCCATGTATAGCCATCCGTTTACTCTGTGCAACTGCCAACAACCCACTCTAACTACACACTAAGATGTTCATTTTTTTCTTTTCTCATATGAGTTTTTCTCCACAGAGGAACCTGGGGTGGCTTATCAGTCCTGTTCCCATCCCTTTGGGCTTGTGCCTGCCTCTCCTGGGACCTACCTTGCAGTCAGGCACCTCCACAGATTTCCACCTGTGGTGGGGGTCAGAGGAGAGATGGCCATCTTCTCCCCTCCAGAGAGATAATCCAGTTCAGACCATGGTGGTTTCTGTGGTAATGCAAGTCTTTGGATGGATGTGTAGGGCTTCACTAAGCCCCAGTTCCCATTTTCCACTTTTCTCCCATCCCTACTGCAGCTGACATGTAGCGGGCATGAGGAGGCATCCACACATAACCAGGCCATAGCCCCTCCCTACTGTGTCAACCTAGCCTGCACTATCCCTAGGCCTTTACTTGGTAGCAGTTAGTGGCCAGGCAAGCAAGCCCTCCCTTCCCAGAAGAGGAGAGCAGTCCCTCAGATGCTCAATCCTCTTCCCTCTACTTCCCCCCGGTAACCCAAGTCTGATTCTGACCCAAGGTCACCAGTACTGAGTGAAGTGTGGCATCCAACACCTCAAGCCTCAGTGCCACCAGGCTGGCTTAAGATGACCATTTTGACTTGCCTTCTCATTCCTCTGCTGGTTTTCACTCCCCCCTCCATCATGCCCTCAGCATCTTAACTGTGTTTCTTTAAACACTCAGTGATGGATTATGCAGATTATGTACTGTAGATAGTGATGTAAATATGTGTTTACTGCAAATGTAAACTTGTGTTCATGTACCATTATTTTCTGAATCTTAGTTGTTAATGTTGCCTAGTATTGTAATTGTACCCCCTGGGACCCTCCTGAAAACTAAATGACTTACCTGAATGTGAATATTCCAGCGTGAACAATTCTAAATAAATATAGACTATATATATATATATATATATATATATATATATATATATATTTTTTTTTCAGCTACTTTACAGTACATGACATATCCCAGCAGTAATGTGAGAGGGTGACATGGCCTTGCAATGTGTGTGTCTCTCACAGAATGCATGAGACTTGGCAGGCATGACTATGTCACAGCTCTGCTGGTGAATCCAGTCAGAGTACAGGACAGGTAATACTGCATTAAATTATTAACAAGAAATAGCATCCAGCCCGCCAGCACAGGGGTAGTGGTAATGCTCAGGATGCTGGTGACAGTGGTTTGGGAAAGAGCCTGGGTCATCAGAGGGCCAGACAGGAGAGGAGGGTCAAGTGTCCCACAGGATGCTCTCCTCTTCAGGAGAGGGAGGGGGTACTACTGCGTGACTACCACCAAGGTGATCATGGGTGGCAGTGCAAGTAGGGAGTGCAATTTTGAGTCTGGGGGCCGTGGACTGATTAGATAGACATGCACGCTCTGCATGATTGTGTCCCTCAGCCAGCATCCTCATACAGAAAAAAAAGAGAAAAAGCAGCTGAACCTTATGATGGCTCTGGGTGGCCCACAGACCCTGTACCCCGCTGACTTAGGCACAGTCCAGGAGCACCAAAATGGATACTTACAGAGGGAACTAGTTTGGCCCCGAAGTCTGCCACCATGGGGAAATTATACCATTGGGCTACACTCCTGGAGCCAGGTAAGCTCTAAGAGATGGCAGTGGGGAAGGGGTTGGAGCTGCCTGAAAACCCTGAAATGGACTGCTGGTGGTTTGCATAAGAGCATAAATAGAAAGTAACAAAAAAGAAAAAAAATCAAGAATAGCTAAACATTACACAGCAAATATGAGCAGAAGAAATACAATAGCTGAACATACCATGAAATATATCAGCACATCTCCATCACTGCAATAATTAATATCCCAACAAGATGAAATATATTAGATTGCAAACTAAAACTGTACAGTATTTTCACCCTAAAGATCTTCTCTAGTAATTATTTCTTATAGATTAAGATACACAGTCTAATACTAGGAACAATATTTTTGTTTTATCTAGACAGGAAGAGAGAGTTTATTTTAAGTTATAAAAATAGATACAGACAGAGATATATATTATTGTTCTTTACCTAACTGATTGCAAATCTTTTTTATAGCTTTATGGCACCGTTCTGTTTCCTGAGCAAAATACAGTACTAGTTTCTGGTGTGTTTGATTTTTTTCCTCAAACTAGTTTTAGGAGTTGATGAGCAGCAACCTTTTGTTTACACTTTCAATTTTTGATTGCAGAATGCAAATTAAACACATTGGTATTGTCCGGAGAAAAAGTGGTTTTGAAGGTGTATTAAGCTGTGATCCAGTAAGGTGCCTGGAAATCACAGATAGCACATTTTTAAAGGAGTTTCACTGCTTCAGTGAGTGCATTGGGTTTGGCCATTTTGACAGTGCTGTGTGCCAATGCCCTGTCTGATTCTCTCTCCCTCCCCCATGTCACTTCCTTTCCCATTACTATTTTTATTTCTTGGAGCCCTGCCTGCCCTGTTCTGAGGAAACCAACTGTCCAAGAAGCTCAACAAGTGCCCACTTACTGGGCTTTTTGACATGCTGCCAGTAGATCCTCCACCTCTTGCTCATTCCATTTGTGTGATTTCCCACCTTCACCATCAGTTACCAGCCCCTGCTCCTTTGATGGCTCACTGAACAGGATCTTTTAATGGCTGCCTATGGCAGTTCCTCCAATGGCCTGCTGTGCTGGGTCTTTCAACAGCTTCTCCTAGTGGCTGCTCTGATGGCCCATCAAGTGTGCTCTTTAATGCCCATCTGTGGCAGCTCCTCCAATGGCTGCCAAGTAGTGTCTTCAGTGGCCACCTGTAGTGCCTCCTTTGATGACACACCAAGTGTTTTTCTTTCAATAGCCACCTATGCCAGCTCCTCCGATGGCTAGTTGAGTGGGCTTTTCAATAGTTACCTGTGGCAGCTCCTCCACTTACCCACCAAGCAGGCTCTTTTCATAGCTTCCCACAGTGGCTCCTGCAATGGTCCACCAAGCAGGCTCTTTCATTGGCTGCTTACAGCAGCTTCTCTGATGACTCACCAAGCATCTCTTTCTGTGGCTGCCCATGGTGGCTGCTCATTGATCTGCCACCAGTGCTGCCTGGCATGGTTCTGATTGGAGCCACCAAGCAGCAGGAGCCCCAATTTGCCACAGATATCACCTGGTGGTGCTTCAGTGAAGGCCACTGAGCAGCAGGAACCTCCACCTGCCATCAATGCTGCCTGCTCATCTTTGTGTGTCCAACACAAAGCTATCTCCTGGTGAGAGGCCAGAAGATTCTTTACTCTTAAAGCTGGATAGTCAAAAGCTAAAAGGAACACTAGGAAGTTCTTCTTCATGGAATGGGTTGTGGACCCCTGGAATAGTCTGTCAGAAGAGGTGGTAGAATCTAAGACAGTCAGGGAGTTCAAGTTAGCATGGGATAGGTGCTATGGAAACCTGACATGAAAGAATTTGCTGGGTGGGGGGTAACAAGAAAAAGGGAAGACTAGATGGACTGAAAGGTCCCCTTCTGCCATCACTTTTCTTATGTTCTTATGGATTGCATTGCTTTTATTACCATTAAATTCAAGGCTGGTATGCAAAATTCAAAATGCTCACACTTGCATGCCCCTTTTGCTGCCTCCAAAGTGCAATTGTTTGACTGCAAATTAAGTGCATCCATTTGGCCTCTTACCTTTTAATCAGATAAAGTAACATTTGAAATGCTAAAGTAAAATATCGGAAATCCTCCTACGGGAATGTGGTTTTACCTGTCATTGGAGTGGATGACGGCCCCCAGATCAACAGGCATTTCATTACTATTGCTTCATGACGTAACAAAGGCAGTGTCCACAATCAACAAATAGCTCATTTCTACTGGCAGATGAACCAAGTTGCTGTCTGTTTCTAAACTATGTGCAATAGCAACTCACAGGTAATTACACCAACATTATTATTCATTCTCAGGAGGGTGTAAAGTTTTGCAATAAATCTCTGATGTCCCAGTTTGTTCTTCAAACTGCAGCTCTGGATGGCCCACAGACCCTACACTTCACTGACTTAGGCACACTCCAGAAGCACCAAAGTGAATACTTATGGTGGGAACTGGTCTGGCCTGATGTCCTCCACCATGGGTAAGGGATACTGTGGGGCTACACTCCCGGAGCCAGCAAGCCCTAAGGGATGGTGGTGGAGATGGGGTTGGAGCTGCCTGAAAGCCTTGAGATGTACTGCTGCTGGGTGACATTGGAGCATAAATAAAGATTTACAAAAAAAAAAAAAAAACAGAAAGAAAACCAACAATAGCTAAACATTACACAGCAAATATGAGCAGAAGAAATACAATAACTGAACTTACCATGAAATGTAACAGCACATCCCTATCACTGCAATAATTAATATCCTAACAAGATGAAATGCACATTTAAATTTAAAGCCAGTTCCTGAGCAGCAGCGATCAGTGGAGGTGTTCAGTGGAGTGCTGTCTGCTGAGTCCGCTGAGTTAGCTATGGCTGTGGCCAGGGATTTGGGCTTTTTTATTTTAATTATTACTACTTCAGTTTTATTTGCATTTTAAAATGTTTAGCCTTATCTTAATTAGTCTTATGTTTATCTGGAGAAGGGTTGGGAATCAAGAAGATTTACCAGAGCATCCTCTAGAAAGATGTTTTATTCCTATAATTACTTTTGAAGATGCTTTCATGAATTTATTTACAGACCTGGTTAGTGTTGTTACTTTAAAGGTTTTGAAACTGCAAGATGCTTATTTTTATGTAGTTTTGATGAAGTTACAATTTGCATTTGCTTTTTCAAGAATCTATGGAAGTAATTGCTTCATGAAGTAACAAAGGCACTGTGCACAACCAACAAACAACTGATTTCTACTGACAAATGAACCAAGTTGATGTTTGTTTCTAAACTATGTGCAGTAGCAACTTACAAGTAATTTTACCAAAATTATGATTTATTCTTATAGTAGTTTTCTATTAGCAATAGTGCATGCCATTTACCAGTAGTTATCTGAGTTACTGCTGTTTTTAAAAGGTGGAGCAGGCCTTGAGAGTATCATTTGCTATATGTGGTTTATAAACTTTTCCCCAGATTTATGTGGCATGAGGCTGAGAGAGGTGATCTAGGGATGACAACACTAAAGTGCAACCCCTTTACTTTATTTTAATTTCAGCATTCATTATTTAGCACATAATTTTGGTGGGAATAGAACTTACAATCTTGTGAATCACAGAGGCTAGATATTGCTGCCAGTAAAGTCAGACCTTCAGAGCCGTTAAAAGGAGTCTAAAGTCATTCTGTGAATTCGTTAATACATATCACCCAGGTAATGCACTTTTGCTTATTTTCTCCTGTACTGCATGTCTCATACTATATTCAGTAATGTTTTATTACTTTGTCTCTGTCTCTTAACCTGTCTATCTTTAAGCTGTACTTTTTTCTAAAATACCTTTTACTTAATATCCATGTGTTTCCTGTACTGCTCAACTGCACTATCTTTAATTTCACTACTGCTGTTCCCCATGCTAACCAGGCTCCACTGTAATTATTTTAATGATGAAATGTATAATTGTTAAATTGTTTCCTCATTTGTTTTTCAATTTAATTCATTTTATTGAATTTAAACCATTATAAACACCAGAAAAATAACTTCTCAAAATACAAAGACATTATGTATGTAAACAACATCAGTAACAATGAACGGCATACGTAAACTGCAACACAAACAACAGCCCATACCCACCCTCCACCCCAAACCTCACCCCAGCCCCCCAGCCCCAAAATCTCCACCCCAACCCAGAGCACTACTAAGACCCAAGGGGAAAACATCCAAGGAAAAGGGCATCAGACGCAAAAGAAAAGGAAACGGGAGGGCACAAGAGAGAGGAAAGGGAGAGGGTCCATATGGATTGTACAGTATACTGACTGAGAACTCACTTTATGAATGCTTAGAAATCCCTTAGATAAGAGCTTCCAATGGGCTCCAGAAATCCAAATACTTCTCAAGCTTCTCCTGTCATTTGGCAATATGTTTCTCTACTGCCAAAACCTGAAGAAATTCCTGTTGCCATTCAGAAAGTGATGGGATCCTGTCATTTCTCCAGTGATGGAGAATGGCCAGTTTGGCAGTAATGGCAATTAGAGAAAGATATGCTTTGTAGGGCCAAAGAGCTCATCTGGGAAATTACCTTTTAAGCATGTTTCAGGGGTGAAGAAGGAGTCTATGGATAGCAAGGAGTCAAGGGAGTTATGGATACCAGACCAAAATGGGGTTGCTTTAGAGCAATCTCATAATATGTGCTGAGGAGAGCCCACCCAGGAGCCACACTGGTGAAGATAGGCATCCAGTACAGTATAACTTCAGGAGGGTATAATACATGTTATGTAGAACAAGCAGTTGTCAATGCCGGACGTTCGCTTGCAGGTATTTGCAGTGGTGTTTGGCACGTATGGTGCTTTACCCTAATGCCCTGTGCGATTGCTGGTATTTGCACTACAAATTTTCAGCATGACCTTTTTGTTACCCCCACCTCATAAAAGCATTTGAGACCTCTGCTTATGAACAGTACCACTGTTATTTTGTTAATCTGTCCTGAACTTTGATTTCCCACAGTGACCACACCATTCTGCTCCACATGTGCAAAAACACAGTTCGGACAGAATGTGAAAAATGACAGCTGTAGCATTCATAGGGAGGTGTGAAGGGATGGCAATGTTGAACATCTGGAGTGAAAATACAACAATTTCTCAAACTTACGCGCGTACATGGAAACTGCGCAATGAACGCTCATGACACAGTCATTTTGTGGACTTTTGTCACCAAATTTTCAACATAGGCATTTTGGGACCTCTGCTCATGAGCAGTGTCACTGTGATTTTCATAATCTGTCCTGAGCATTGATTTCTCACTGTGACCACACCATTGTGCACTGGATGTGCAAAAACACATTTCAGCCAGGATGTGAAAAATGTCAGCTGTACTATTCATAAGGAGGTGTGAAAAAATGACAGTGTTGAAAATCTGGAGTGAAAATATTTCAAAGTCTGAAGTTATGAGTGTGCGTGGAAACTGCATACGCCATCGCTCGATAACCAGTCATTTTTTGACATTTTTTCACCAAATTTGCAACATAGGCTTTTGGGAGCCCACCTCATAAACAGTGACACTGTTGTTTAGTTAATCAATCCCAAAAGGTGATTTTGTGCAGTGACCATGAAATCACGTTTGGGGACCGAATAACTCACATGACAGTAACTGAATTCATGAGGTGGGGTCCCAAGAACCCCCTGTTGAAAATGTGGTGCCAAAATTTGCAAAAATGCCAGAGATAGCCACCTAAGTTGAAAAAAAAAAAACATTTATGCCATTATACAGCTTATCGTCATTTCTTCAGTTTGCATTCGGCTTTCAAGAGTGCAGACGTGTTCCCACTCCACTGAAGATCATTGCGCCAGGCTCCGGGGGTAAGTATGGGGTGAGGGGGAGGTGGGGTATGCAGAAGGTGGGTGTGGGTTCAGGGAGGGGGCACAAGACACAGCGAGGGACAGTTTTCTGTTTTCACAGGTTTTAAAAAAACAAAAGATGTTGCGGGACAGTTTTCCCATTTACAGGGACAATGGGCATGCTGGGGTGGGCTCCCAGCATGCCACCTGGGTGTTTGTTGGGGGGCCTGGAGACAATGGGGACTGGGCACTCCGTCTGCACATACAATGTGTTTGGTGGGGGCAATAACAAGGGAGCAGGGTAGACAGCAGCAGAGGGAGGAAGTGGGAGGGATTTTATTAGCAGCCAGAGGGAAAAGGGTGACGTCAATATGTTAAATACACACACGTTACCACCGCTGATTGCAGTGGTGCTTTTCTTTTAACTGAAGGCCACTGCAGCCAAACTGCTGTCATAGACAGCTCATGCATCCATTGGTGCAGTAGGGTTGCACACGTTACACTGAGCATTGCATTGGATAGGAGGGTCACACACCTTCAAAAAGTCATACTGTTCCAAACGTTCCTTGCACATGCATGCAAGCGAATGCAAAATTAAACAAGCATTTGTCAATGCCGAATGTTGCTTGCTTCTATGTGCTGTTTAGGTATTTGTAAGTCATTGAGTGCAAATATTGAAAATTCGCGAACTCTGAGCTTGCATAGGAACTTCATAGCATACGCTAAGTAAAACAGTCATTTTGGAATTTTTCACCAAATTTTCAACACAGCCATTTTAAGACCTCTGCTCATGAACAGTGTCACTGTGATTTTCTTAATGTGTCCCACACATTGAGTTTGCATACCGACTGCGCCATTGTGCGCTACATGGGCGGAAACATGTTTTGGGCAGGATGTGAAAAATGACAGCTATACTGCTCATGAGGAGGTGTGGTAAAGTGGCAATGTTGAAAATCTGGAGTGAAAATATTGAAAATTCGCAAACTTACGAGCGTGCGTAGGAACTGCGCAATGCACACTCGTAAAACAGTCATTTTTAGGAATTTTTTCACCAAATTTTCAACATAGCCATTTTAAGACCTCTACTCATGAACAGTGTCACTGTGATTTTCTTAATGTGTCCCATACATTGAGTTTGCACACCGACTGTGCCATTGTGCGCTACATGGGCGGAAACACATTTTAGGCAGGATGTGAAAAATGACAGCTGTACTGCTCATGAGGAGGTGTGGTAAAATGGCAATTTTGAAAATCTGGAGTGAAAATATTGAAAATTCGCAAACTTACGAGCCTGCATAGGAACTGCCCAACGCACGCTCATAAAACGGTCATTTTTAGGAATTTTTCCACCAAATTTTCAAAATAGGCTTTTTGAGAGCCCACCTTATGAATGCTGGCAGTGTTGTTTCATTAATTGGGCCCAAAAGGTGATTTTGTGCAGTGACTGCGAAATTACACTTTGGACCCGAATAACGGCATGACAGTGACATCATTCATGAGAAGGGGTCCCAAAAACCCCATGTTGAAAATTTGGTGCAAAAATTCCAAAAAATGCCTGAGATATGCAACAAAGTTGAAAAACCCCATCTAGCCCATTATACAGCTTACGGCATTTCCTCAGTTCATGATCGGCATTGAAGAGTGCAGGCGTGTTCCGGTCAGCGAAGATCGTCGCACCAAGCTCCGGAGGTAAGTATGGGTGAGGGGTGTGGGGAGGCAGGGTGCACAGTGGGTGGGTGCGGGTTGTGGGAGGTGGGGCAGGGAGAAGCGCCGTTGGACCGTTTTTAATTTACAGGTTTAACAAAAAAAAAAGGCGATGTGGGACATTTGCCAAGTTGGGGTGGGCTCCCAGCATGGCAGCAGGGAAAGCTGTTTGGGGGGACATGGAGCCAATGGGGGATTGGGCACCCCCGTCGGCCAAAATAATGTTTGCCACACTGGGGTGGGCTCCCAGTGTGGCACCAAAGCTTTGGGGGGGGTGAGGCACTGCCAGCACACAGCGGTGGTTTTCTTTGAAGTGAAGACCACCGCTGTCAGACACAGCACCCACATCCATTGGTGCAGGACCGCCACGCCTGCTCAACGGAGCAGTGGATTGCATAGGACAGTCACACCTCCAAACTGTCCTATTCTCCCAAGACATTCCTTGCGCATGCGTGCAAGTGAACGTAAAAAGGAATTGGGTATAAGCAATATCTGTCTTGTTTAACATATTTGTACAGTCTCTTCCAGATTAGCTGCAGTCCCTAGGTTTAAGCCCCAAATTAAAAGTATTTTGCTAATAGAATCCTGTCCCTGATAAACCCCTTGGGTCAGCCTGAAACTAAGTGTAAAAGTTAGAAACAGAATGTGGGTTTCGGGCAATCAACTTGAGCTCTGTAAGACGGGAAAATGGAGGGTGACACCCATGGCTGTGGGCCCAAAAAGCTAGTCAAAGCTCCAGATAACTGTAAGTGTTTAAAATGGTGATAAACTGGGAGGGAAAAATGCTGTTGGATTATTGCCAGAGGAGGGTGCCTACCATTAGGAAGAAACACCTCAAAAGAGGAATTCCACAAAAGAAGGGCAAAAGCTTCCAGGGATAGGGTCGTTATCAATTCTAATACTGAGATTCCCCAAAATGGATTGAGAAAGGTCCTGAGCCCAGCCCTTCTTAAAATATAGACACAGCTGTGTAAGAGCCTGTAAAGACCATTTTAAGGCAGTATTGCCAAGTCGGGGGGGAGGACAGAGGGTTTAGAATATAGCAAGCTGTGTAGCTGAATACCATATTGATGGCACAGCTGGGATTCCAACTGAACCCATAAGGGACAATACCCATTATCGACTGGACCATCCATAGCCTGACCCCACCTAAACATTTTATTACTTTGCAGAGTACAATAATAAAGGAAAAAGTCAGGCAAGCGAAGTCCACCTCTTTCCTTAGGTTGTGTCAGCTTGACGTAAGCATGGCAAACAGCCCCCTTCTTCCATAGGACTTCCGAGATCAGGCTTTAAAGTCGGGAAAACCAGGCCTTGGGAAGGTGTAAACCTAACATGCCCAGTGGATAAAGGACCCTGGGCAGGATGTTCATTTTAACAATTTTAACCCTCCCCTAGAGCAAGATAGGAGAGCTACCCATCTCAAGAGATCCTCTTTGATTCAAGAAAGAAGGGGTGCATTATTTAATTTAGCAAGATCAGTAAGGGTAGGGGCTATACAAATTCCAAGGTAAGTGACTGCCTCATGTGCCCAGCATAAACCCATCTCTAGGATTTGTTGCTTAAGCACCAAGGTATTTAAAGGCATCACTTGGGATTTATCTGGGTTGAGCTGGTACCCTGAGACCTTGAAGAATTCCTGTACTCCCTTTAGCACCACAGGGAGGGAAGAGGTAGGGGAATCGAGATGTAATCGCAGGTCATCAGCATAGGCCAATAATTTGCATCTGGCTTCCCCCACTAAAATTCCCAGAACTTCTGGATTCTGCTGTATCTGCTGGAGGAGAGGTTCCAGATACAAATTAAAAAGAAAGGGGGATAACGGGAAGCCCTGCCTGTTGCCCCTTTGAAGTATCACTGGGGCCGACAGATTCCATTACAGTAAATCCTAGCTGTAGGATTGTGGTATAAAACTTTAAGTCAAGAGCAGAAGTTTTCGGGGAAACCAAACTTTTCCAGAACCAGAAACAAAAACGGCCAAGAGACCCTATCAAAAGCTTTCTCTGCCTCCAGGGAGACCAGGACTGTGGGGACCCTTTTCTACCCAGAAACAGAGGATCAAATGTAAATGTTTACGGATGTGATCACTGGAATGGCATCCTGCCATGAAGCCTACCTCTTCTGGAGAGATCAGTCCTGTCCATACCTGGAGCAGCCTATTTGCCAGGAGCTTCACCAATATTTTTAAATCAGTATTTAGAAGTGAAATTGGGCAATAGCTGCCTGGCAAGAGAGGGTCTTTACTTAGTTTAAGTATGAGTGATTTCTAGGCCTGGGTGAGGGAGGTGTTTGAAAGGCCAGAAGATAGAAAACAGTTGAATAGACATATAAGAAAAGGGGATAGGATATCCGTATAAATAGTATAGATGGTATTAAAAAAGCCATTGGGTCCGGGGGCTTTCCCATTTGGAAGGCTCTTAATGATCTCTCTCACCTCCGGCTTGAGTATCGGGGCCATCAAAAGATTCTGCTGGTGTGATGAGACAGTGGGTAGGGAAAGGGAATCCAAATAGTTTTCCATAGTCTGTGTAATGGTGGAGGAAGGAGCTTCCTGACTATAGACGGCACTGTAATACTGATGGAAGAAGTGGGCTATATCCTGGGGCTGGGTGAGAACAGAATCTTGAGGGGTGGACTGTATGCCAGGGATGACCTGTACTGAGTCCATTTGTTTCAAGGGAAGGGCCAGTAGCCATCCAGCCCACTCTCCAGCCTCTAGATATCACATCTTAGTGTGCTGTACAGCATATTCTGCCTTTTCAGCTAGGTGCTCATAATATAATTTTCATAAGTCCTGCAGGTGGGATCATGAGGCAGGATCCAAGCGGGAAAATATGGAGAGCTCTGACGTCTGGATCTGGGAAAGAAGCTCTTCCACACATTGAAGGTGGCACTTCTTAGCCACTGTGGCCAGCCTAATACACTCACCTCATTCTGCTCACTTTAAGGCATCCCAAAGGACATCCACATTGGAGACAGCACCTTCATTATGATTAAGGAAGTCCACAAGGTATTGTCTGATGGTTTCTCTAGAGGTTGGGTTTGCAAGGAGGGATGGGTGTAGCTTCCAAATTTTGTCCGAGTCCCCTCATCCCCATTTGGTACAATCTAATAATACTGGGGCTTGATCAGATAAAACCATGGGTAAAATGGAGGTATTTATGAGACTGGAGAGGATATCCCTTGCTTATCAAAAAATAATCAATGTGGGAGTATGACGAGTGGGGTGGTGAAAAGTATTTGTATTGCAGGGTGGGAGGGTGAAGAACCCTCCAAGGGTCCACCAGCCCAAGGATATCCATAAGTTTCCTTAGGCCCCTTTGTCCAGGAGTAAGTCCTGTCCTGCCCAAGCAGAATCTATCAGTATCTGTTTGCTGAACCAGGTTAAAGTTCCCTCCTACAAAGAGAGGCAAATTGGTGAAGGAGCCTAGTTGAGTTGCAACCTCAATAAAAAAGCGTGGGGAGTCCTGGTTGGGACCATAAACTGTTCCCATCAGACCTATTGTTTTCTCATTTTAAGAGGGTTAATTGATGCAGTGATCAAAGGTGCAAAAGCTCATTTTTACATTACATTAGAGTACATTATGTTTATTCTTTTATTTCTACAGATCTAACAGGATGCCAACCACCTGCCTATCAGACAAGTATTATTTTATGTTTACATTTGTGTCTGTACTATTTTCTCCATAAAAAATTATGGATCCCTTGTGAACTCATCACTATTCTTATTTTACAGGTAAAACTGAATGTTACTACAAGACCACCATCTCAGTCTTCCTAGGACTCCATACTTATTTATGCTAGGTAGGTAAGCTGCAACAGTGTAGGTGCACCTGTTACCTGGTGTCAACTTTCACATTTTGAAAATTCATACACTGAGAGCCCATATCTAGTGTCAGCCTTCACTTTGTTTTTAATGCTGACATCAAAAACTCATCCCCAGTTTTAGCTTTCCCCTTTTTTTTGAAACCCAACCTAGGGAGCCCATTCCAATTGTTGACTGCACTTTTTAAATTGGCAACTGTCCTGACCAGCAGCTAGAGCTGGGTGAAATTTATCTTCCACCACCAGAATTCTGTTATGATTTAACTTCCACACAATTTCACGAAAATTATAATTTCAGTTATTTCCATCTAGTTTCAAACACATTTGCACACATTTCACCATATTTGGCAAGGTGTTTGTACCAATATCCATAAAGAAGTGCACTAAGGTTCAGATTTCTGTTTCTAATCAGGACCGAGTTATAAGCCTCCAGATGGTAGGACATTTTAAATTTATATTTTGCTAGTTTGTCAACTGGAGAATTCAAAGCACCTATAACTTTAAAACTAGAAAAGAGAATATCACCAATTGTTTAGGTTCACTTACCAAAATAATGAGGTTGTGAGGCTGGTTCCAACAAGTGACATCGACAACAAAGTTGTCGAGTGACTTTTACAAGGACAGCACTTTGCAGACGGTGATCACATCACCGTGGCAAAGTACTGATGGCTCCCCACAGTGGCAGAGCCTGCCCCATGGCATTAATGCCTGGCAACTCTATGGGGGGCAGATTATGGGGGAGAGTGGCTTACAGTGAAGTCGCTGTATCCATTCATCATTGCAACAACCCCTTTGACACTGTGGATGTCAAATGGGTTGATGTCAATGCAGTGGATTCACTGTGGAGGGATTTGTTTTCGTAATGGTGTGAGGCTACCCCAATGGCCCAGCTGCAGCACATTGCCTGCCATGCTGACTACCTGAGTTGGTATCAAATTGGGAGGCAGACTGTGACCTAGACAGCTGCTGCTTGGCGGTGCATCTCGGTCAAGGAGGGTCTGGTCCTGATGAAAGCTCAGTGGAGAAAGGCACCATGGCATTTGGGCCATGATCCAGGCTGTTTAGTATCGGACTATAGCAATAGTATTCTGAACTACAGAAACTGCAAAGTGCTGTAATAGTACTAATGCTGCTATACTGCACTGGAATAAATTCTGTACTTTACAGTATACTTTGCTGACCAGACTCTCTTCTTTCCATGAGTGCAAGGGACTATGAATTTTCTGACTTTTTAACAACCGTGTAGATAATCTATATTTATAACATTTGAAAACAGTGGCACCAAATGATGCCAAGCATTACAGCTAGTTGCCACTGAGACCGTTGTCAAAGAAGCATCTGGATATCTTTAGTCATGATGGAGCATGATGCTGGGCATCACAGTCACAAGACAGTTGGAAAGGCATTGCAGTACTATGATGCTAGTGCAGGTATGGATATTTGCCTGCCTGCAGTATAAGTTAAATTAGTGTGATCAATAGCCAGCTAAGATTGAGTGAACATCCACAAAGAGTGAGAGGGTATAGTCATGTCAATGAAAAGGGAAGCCAAGGGAGTTTGAACTATAGGATAATGGTGGTAGCTAGTACAGTGGTCAAAAGTGACAGAAGTTAGATGCATGAGTTCACTAAGGGAGGAACAGCTGGGATGAGTGGCAAAAAGATAGTAGACCACCAGCAGGAGTAAAAAATCATACAGGATATCACACTTGAATGCAGGATGTTTGAGAATCACATTCTGCAAAATTGACTTATCTGTACACCAAATACACTTGAAAATATAGAACTTAGAGGAACTCACAGAGACCTGGTTAGGGAAGAAAATGAGTAGGGAACCAAGAAGGAGAAATCCTGGCTAATTCAAAGGGATAGGCCCTACAGGAAAAGGAATAGGTGGCTCTTTTTTGAAGTCAGCTTGTCTGTGAAAAACAAGAAGGAAATCCCTGTGACAAGCAGGTCCACAGAGTATATCTGGTAAAGCTCTGAAAAAAACAAAACAGGTGGGACAAAGTAGTCACCCAGAAAGGGACTACATGACTGCAAACAGCTCAGTACAAATGGATTTAGTGCTGATAAGTGCTTTGCAAAAGTTGAATTCCACAAGTGGAATTCTAATGGCATTACTTATTATGTGTACATGAAATTTTGAGCACAATTTGTCCATTTGTAATGCACAATACATTTTAGCTTACTAAATCACATTTATCTAGCATCATTAGATTCCAGGACCTATTTACACTGGGTATGCATGACAAATTTTGAGTGAATACATACAATAACAGTGGAGCAACAAACATCAAAAAATTCTGAAAATGTTCACAGTGTTCAACAAATAATTAAACTGAAATTATAAGCTCTGTAAAGTACAATTTATGTAACCAACTACCTCCTTATTTACCAGTTTCATAAGACTCTTCTAAGAAAGAATGCATATATATATATATATATATATATATATATATATGATAGGAGTGAGTGGATAAATCATTACATAAATTCATTTATTCTCACTGGTATTGAATAAATGGTTGTTCTAAGATTTATTTATACAACATGTGAGGGTCTCTTTCTATGAAGATAAAAAAGCTATCTTACTGACCACATATGACATGTCATTTATACTGTATCTTCACAGTTGGGTATATTACGATGGGTATCTTGGCCAGTTGAGTATGTCAAAAAAGGTTCAGAACTCATTTAGCATGTTCGGCCTCCATAACAGTACTAACCATATTCAAATGCAAATAACTTTAAAATGAAAAATGATAGCATTGTACTGAGACTATGAATGTTGTTCAGCACAAAATGATCTATAAGATGAGTGGTGTTTCATTTATAGCTACTTTTTAATTTTTTTATAATTAACAAAAAGAAAGCAGAACATTTATTTTCTTTTCACTTTTTCGACAAATGCGAATAACTTTAAAGTGAAAAATGATAGCATGGTACTGTGAGGACAAAGGTTGTTCAGCATAAAGAGATCTACAAAATGAGTGGTGTTTAATTATAGACACCTTTTAGTGTTTTTATAATTGGCAAAAAAACAGCACAAAATCCTATTTTATTTTTTAATTTTTGCAACAAACAAATGTAAATAACTTTAAAACTGAAAAAAGAGAGACACACTTTTTGTATAAATCGAATATGACATGGATAGCAGTGATATAATAGAAATATCTCTACTCACTGTCATTGAAGTCTAGATATCTCACGAGTGGCGAGAGTTCAATGGCAGCTCATGGAGATATTTCTGCTATCTCACTCTCACCCATGTCATATCCTATATTTATCCAACACCCTAACATCAATCAACCACCATTTATTCAACACTTGAACATCAATCACAGTGCCAGCCAGTTGGCACTATTTACTCAGCAATAGTTTCCTGCCACGAATAGCACTTCCACAGAGGACCCCCCCTGCCAGCCAAGTTTCAGTTCTTAAGAGCAACCACTGTTTGTACCATCCAACTCTCTCAATGCCCACAATCTATTGCAGTTGTTTCCTTTTTTTTTTGTATGAACCTCTCTTTACTTCTATCTCCTCTGGACTTGCCTCACCACAGCTTTCTGGACTATGATCCTCCAGGCTAACTGGCATACTCTCAGATTTCAAGCTCTCGGTATCCCACCTGACACCTGCATGCTTGCTCACAAGTAAAACAAATAAAAGTAAAAGCAGACTGTAAAATGCAGGATCAGCCAGATAAATGAACACAGTCAGCCAGATAAATTAAGTGCAGTATTTTACATAATATTTACAAAACAAATAGCCATGTCCACACTATGGTGACTACCTATCATTCTCATTAAGCAAGAGACACAGCCTCTATGTTTTCCCCAAAACTCTGGCCCTTCCACAAAGAACTTACAGCCAATAATAACATGCACTGTTAATGTAGGGACATTAAGTCCTTAGCAACCATGTATCCTTGCCTAGCAACCTGTCGTGAAGTACCCGTTAACACACTTGAGTCCTGAACATAATCCCTGCCATTTCATTTAAAAAAAAAGCTGCAGGAAAGAAAAAATAAATAAATAACTGAACCAAAAAAAGCATCCTTATTGCATAAATCAAGTATGCAATGGGCACATTGTGGAATATATGATTTATCTGCATTTAAGCAGTTTGACCTCAGACACCTCAATCGTGGCTTACGCCACTTGTGAGGTTACCCGAGGTCAAACTGCTCTTGAGCACATATATCATGTATTCCACTCATCCCCATTACATATCCTTTATATATTAGCCAACTATAAAGGTGGCTAAGTTATAAACTGAAGTATTTTTGGAAATATTCACATAAATAATAAATTGCCAGACTTTGAGCCCCTATAAGTTCCATGCCCCTCACCCAAATGTCCTGAAACTTGTCATCCTTTTAGGCCTCTATAAAAACATAAGCATGCCAAGTTTTAGGTCTTGAGCTGTAAGTCTAACTGAGGTATGACCAATTATTGAATTTCAAAATATTCACAAAATGTCATGAAATACATGGAATTCTGCAAAAATTCTACAAAAGCGCAACTTGTTAATTTTTTTTAGCCCTAGTATTGTCTTATTGGCTTATTTTAAGAAGCCACTTTATATTTTTTTTATTGTGTTCTCATTTTAAGAGTAATTAGATGCATTGATCAAACATGCAGAAGCTGATCATTACAATACATTATACTATATTACAGTACATTCAATAAGCAATGCATAAAAAATATTATGAATTTACATTTCAACCTTTATTTCAAAGACATAGTCTTTGAGTTTTCTATCCTTTTCAACAGGAGTTACTAATAGAATAAAAACAGTTCCCGCCTGGAGTTCAAAGCACATGCATTTGTTAGCAAATGTGGTTACCAGGTGGCTTGCCCATTGTACTTGTTCTTAAAACAAATAATTAATTTACTCTGCTTGATGGAAAACAGTAGGAATTATTTACTGCTTATAGTGGTATTTGATGAAGATGGCCTCCTCAATCATTGAGGCTCATTACCAATAAGGCACCACTCAATTGAACGTTACAGGATGTTCTTTCTAATTATTGCAAAAGCCATTTAATTCACTGCATGCCCTCATGCATTATTCATAAGGGCTGCATTAATATTCAGACATGCAGAAACCAGTTGGGGGTTAAGAGGTGGTGGTTTCAAGTCCCAAAAAAAGTGTCTGAAGTATTGGGAAAGGATGCAAACTTAACTTCTTTAAAGAATACATGTGTCACCTGCTATGCTGCTTAGTGCTGAACAGAGACCAGGTCATTCACATGTACTGTACGTAGAGAGGTAAAGTGCCCTAACAAAAACACATCTTCATTAAGAACCAGAACAAACACAAGCCAGACTAGGTAAAGTAACCCCAGTCAAGTTATTTATTTAAATCTGCTTAAATCACCAGATTTGGTTTCTGATTTTGCATATAGCTGAAAACCACAGTGCTAGATTTTTAGTTTGTGAGGCTCACCCTCCCCCCCCAATTTTAAAAGCATCACATGTCTAAAGTGTGGAAGTTCAAAATGCTCCATTAACGTGTTGTTCCTGCATCACTTTTCAGCTGCTGTGAATCCTGGCACCTCGTCACTAACAGGTGGGAATGTAACGTGTAACAAATACAGCAGCTCTAAATCACAGCTTGGAAATAGCAGCAGAACTGGAGTGGTGACTGTCTCAGAATGTTGCAGAAATGCACCAGATTGAGCTAGAACTGGTGACAGAACACCAGCATCCCCATTTGGAAAATCATGTTGCAGATCTTTGGATATGAAATCAGAAATTCAGACATTACTGGTTCCAATCTGTGTGGCAAGCATCTAAGTTAGAGTCTGAACACGTTGCTCAAATGAAACATTACCTCAACACTACTTGCTCATACTGTACATGTAAAAGTAGCATTCCAAAGAGACGTGCCTGCCCCTGTTTGTGCACAAACTCTATTTCAAGAGTTGCTTAATGGGGCAGTTTTCAAACCATTATACTGCAACTATATGCCAAGGTAGTGGGCAGTGATTGCACTATCTTAGAATCCCATGCTGTGTTGTAAGACAAAATGAGGGAGCATGACCGACAACACAGTTTACCAGTCATCTGTAGTTCGGATTTTGATGGACAGAACTGTGGCTTTGTAGAGCAAGCCTGGACTTTCTATTTTGCAGGATTTTTCAGATTTTCTCATATCACCTTGTGACTCACACACATACAATGAAAGAATTCTGAAAGGATCACTTTTGTAAAACTGACCCACATAAAAGTCAGAATGAGGTTTTACCTTTGAAAGGAAACATGCTGTGTAGCAGAATGTAGTGGAAAATATAATTAGATCAAATCTACATGGGAGCTGCAGCTTGTCCCCAGGGTCCTCAAATCTCATTACTGATCCCTTTAAAGACCTGAAATTTCTAAAGTCCCTTTTAGAGTCAATTAAAGGCTTTTAAAATAGCATAAAAAAATGCAATAACAAAGTGCTCTGCGAGTTTCCCCTTTGCTGAAAAGCTTTATGCATGTGACCCCAGAAAACTTCAGGAAAAGTTTTTTAGCCTCCCCCTTTTCCCATTTGCTCAGGCATTTCCCATGGCTTTGTTTTTTTCCCCATCCTGTTCTCCATCTTCTTTAACAATCTTTCCTCAGGTTTACTCTCCTTATACAGCTACATTTCTGTAGACGACACTGTACTTGTTGGTTCTGGAACATGGAGTCTCAGTCCTTGAGCTGGAATTTACTAGTGTAGTTTCCATAACATTCATGTACTAGTTCCACGTAAAACAATTTATGTTTCATGCTAAAGAAATGGTCTCCTGTAACACTTGGCAGGAAAAAAGCATCTTACCAGGCTCCACACGACCCCAATCTTCACAGTTCTGCATGGCTCTCCCTTAAAGAAGTCTTCCACTTCAAATAAAAAAAATAAGACTACTGGACAGAAAGTGCATCCAGGTGCAATCTACAACAAATACAGCACAGCAAGAACAAGAATGGGGATACATAAAGAGCTGAAAAGTGAAAAAAATCGTAGTAGCATACAAGTTCAACCCCTTCCTCTAACTCCCCCCCCCCATTCTGTTGGACAGGGGCAATCATGACCTAGGGAGTCTCCTGTGTCTAGGGATATTCTTAAGCTTCTCAGGAGTTCTCTTGCATTATGATGCAGTCACTATGACCACACTGAGGCCTGGGGTCCACAGGACATGACACCCTCTCAGGTGTTTAAAACAAATGAACCACAAACACCACACTTCTAGCACTTTTCCTTTCACTAGTGAAAGTTAAATTTATTTATTTGTTTTTTTGATACCAGGTAACATACTTGATATCAGATAAGATACACTAGACATACATCTGCCAGTTTCAGACATGACCTGATAGAGTTACAGACCAACAGCAACAATACAGCAAGAATATTAGAAAAAATACATCAGCAGAGAATTACATAAACATTAAGCCATGACACATCATGGTTCTACTGTAGAATTAATCTATGCTGGAGGGGGGAGGGGTTTGGGGCATGAGGCCACGTGCCAAGGGCCTCCAACCACTCAGGCATGGATTAATTTTACAGTAGAACCCTGCTGTGGAGTGACTTAATGCACTTGTAACATGGCAAGTGCATAAAAACATTTTACATTCTAACAATACTACACAGACACAGTGACTTTGTTTTAAATGCCTGTATTGCAATAAAAAAAAAAACAAGTTTGAACATGGTGGTGACACTGAAAATGTTGCTAATTATAATATCGTGAGTAGAAATGGAATGATTTTTCAACCAGTAATTCTATACATATTAACTTTACATTTACTAATATGGTGCCTTTTCTCCTAACTTATTATGAGGATTGGTGCTAGGTACTTTGATTTTCGTCTGCGTGTATTACAGGATATGGGTTGCACTGCATGATGAGACATGTTCTAGGGTGTTGCTGATAACTGTAATATCATGAGTAGAAATGGAACAATTTTCAACCAGTAATTCTATACATATTAGCTTTACGTTTACTAATATGGTACTTTTTCTCCCAACTTCCTGCCAGGATCGGTGCTAGGTACTTCAATTTTCATCTGCTTGTACTACAGGATATGGGCTGCACTACATAATGGGACGTGTGCTAGGGTAGATCTTCATGTTTTGTTCCTGCAGTTCCTTTGGCAGGCCAACAGATGGCTGTGAAACAATGCTAGCAGCACAGCACTGTTTCACAACCATCTGTTGCCCTGACATGGGAACTGCACTTGAACAAATATGAATTGCCTCGTTTTAGTTTTGGTGGTGAATGCGAAATTACTACAGCAAGTATTGTTTATTAGGAAATTAAACCATGGTCATGTGGTAGGTTTTAACCAATGTGTCTTTTGCTTAGCAGACCCATAGAGCAAGCCATGTTACAAAGTTAATTTACTGCATAATAAAAACATTAGTGCAGCCAAATACAGTAGTAGGTGCAGTAATTTGTGCTCGCAAAAAAACAGTGCAGAGAAATCAGAAAATAAATCAGTAGATATAAGTGGCATTGACATTATAGGTACAATACAATACACAGAGTGAAATAACACTTAACATTTTCATTACACATCAAAGACTTAAGTGGAAAGTATGCAGTGCTAAGTCAGTCCAGGTCCTGGTTTCGAGAAGCAGCAAGGACTAGGTAGGCACAGTGAGTCCTTTAGTACCTTTCAGAAAACTGAGTTGCTGGGAGAGAGGCATAGGTTTGTGGAAAAGGAGTTCTGGTAACTAGAGGCATAGACTGTAAAAGCCAGTTTTCAAAAGCTAGTGGAACACCTCTGCTCAAGGAAAGGTTGGGAGTCCACAGATCTCCCAAGTATTTGAAATGGCTGACATCCTTGACTGGGGATCCATCTCTGCAGGTAATGGAGAGTTTAGAGAAGGTAACATGGAGATTTGGCTAGGAGTCAAAGAGCGTGGACGTAATCTTTTTGCTGTTTAGTATTAGCTTGTTTGCTGATAGATTCAGGCTTTCGACTGTAACTGCAGAGTCCTGTGTTCCCCCAATCTCTATCAGAGCTAATTACAGCATTTCTTATAGAGTCCCAATCTAAGTATTAACATCTCCATCTGGCTGGTACCATCATGGCTGAGCCACAGTGCAGCCTTTCTCTAGGATGCATGACAACCTTGTCTCATCCCAGCTCCTCTCTCCAGTGGCAAGCACCTGAGTGGTGCTACAGATTCATCCGGTGGTGTGCTTGGCCAGCTCTACGGCTGCTGCCCGCCAAATGCCGCAAACTACAGCTGCCCACCTGGCTCTGTTTCCCGGATACAGCTACAAGGGGCAAGCACCTGAGTGGCGCTACATATTCATCTGGTGGTGAGCTCGGCCAGCTCTACAGCCACCGCCCCGCCAAATGCTGCAAGCTACAGCCACCCACTTGGCTCTCTTCCCTGGATACAGCTACAAGGGGCAAGCACCTGAGCGGTGCTACAGATTCATTCGGCGGTGTGCTCAACCAGCTGTTTGGCTGCCACCCACCAAATGCCACAAGCTACAGCCGCCTGTCTGGCTCTCTTCCCCGGATACAGCTGCAAGGGGCAAGCGCCTGAGCAGTGCTACAGATTTGTCTGGCGGTGCACGTGGCCAGCTCTAGGGCCGCCGCCCACCAAATGCCACAAGCTACAGCTGCCCACCTGGCTCTCTTCCCCGGATACAGCTGCAAGGGGCAAGCACCTGAGCGGTGTTACAGATTCATCCAGCGGTGCGCTTGGCCAGCTCTACGGCCACCGCCCACCAAGTGCCGCAAGCTACAGCTTCTCACCTGGCTCTCTTTCCTCGGATACAGCTGCAAGGTAGGCCACGCCTGCCTTTACACCATCTGATTGATGTGGTGATTCTTAGGCAAATCCTGATTGGTCTGCATGATTTCTGAACTGTCTCTGAATGGTGCGCGTTTTCCTAATACTTTAACATTGCTGTTTAGACTGCTATCAGTATTCAAGGTTTTTCTTTGTTTAAACTATCATTTAAATGATGCTGTAACGCTGCATAAATGTCTGCTAATGTCTCACTGTTTTAGTCTGATTCTAGATCAGCCTGCATTTAAACTGCAAGTGTTTCTGGCTTTAATACTTAGCCTGCCTGTATTAATGAAACTGCTCCTTACTTATGTAATGTGCTAATAGATGACCAGCTTCTACATCCCTAGCTTAATTTTCCTCCTGATTTCTGTGTGTGCTCACCCTCTGCTCCTTGCTTCTCTCCCAACCCCCTTTCCTAGCTTCCTTAATTGTTCTCCTTGGATCTGAATCTTAGTCTGCTCTGTGACCTGTAACCCTACCCTACGTAGCCACCTCTCACCTAGCCTGGTATCCACCCTCCATTCAGCCTTTTTTCTCTGTCTAACCCCTCCCTTGCCATCCTGATCTGTGGCTTTTAAATTATTACTCTTTCACCCCCACCCCCGCTGACTGTCTGCCATCTTTCACACCCATCCCCTGCTGACTGTCTGCCGCCTGACACCCACCCCTTTATTGTGAAACTGTATATTTATATTTTCTCTCCTTCTCTCCCTCTCTCTCCAGGGGGCAAGTGCTTGAGCGGCACTACAGATTCATCCAGTGGTGCGCTTGGCCAGCTCTATGGCCACTGCCCACCAAACACCGCAAGCTACAGCCACCCGCCTGGCTCTCTTCCCCGGATATAGCTGCAAGGTACGGCCGCTCCTGCCTTTACACAATCTGATTGGTGAGGCAATTTTTAGGCGAACACTAATTGGTCTGCTTGCTTTCTGAACTGTCTCTGATTGGTGTGCCTTTTTTATTTATTTATTTCAATCTAGGATTACAATACCTTTGAGCCGAGGCTCTTTTACAAAGGTTCCACATCAGTGTGTGCAACAGTCATAATTTTTAGATACAAACATAAAGTCACTGACTTACAGACATGTAATAACCAGTACAAAGACTTGAGCTATGAGCAAGACAAGGGGAGGAGGGGGGATCGATGTGGCGAGAAGTGAGGGTAGGAGATAGAGGGGATGGGAGGTGCAGGGAGAAGCATGGGAGGTGGGTGGGGGCAGGGCAGGGCAGGAGTGGAGATGAGGTGGACGGAGGGTGGGAGACAGTGCAGCCCTTCCTAATTCCTAATACTTTAACATTGCTGTTTAGACTGCTATCTGTACTCAAGGTTTTTCTCCCTCCCCCA
Organism: Neoceratodus forsteri; assembly: GCA_016271365.2. Lineage (NCBI taxonomy): Eukaryota > Metazoa > Chordata > Ceratodontiformes > Ceratodontidae > Neoceratodus > Neoceratodus forsteri. The sequence continues at coordinate 522,413,040 of CM028137.1, forward strand.
CCCTCCCAGGCCTCCTTTAAGTACACTATTTCTCCACCCCCTAGCTCAATCTCACATCCGATTGGCTGTTCTTTGTCTTTGTCTCCCTCTATCTCTGAACTACACTGAAATTGACCTAGATATCTTAGCTAGGTGTACTTACTTCAAACCTGCTTACTATAGCTCTGTCTCAGTCTCAGGGCTGCCTACTCTGGAATTGCCCCTAGTCCATTCTCACCTTAATTCTGATCACCACCTTTTCCCAAGTCTTATTTGAGGTACTTGAATCTCAACTTTTTCTGTCACTGCTGCAGTCCATTTTGCTTGATTTTTTGCAGATAAGGTGTCCTCCATCAGGTCGGAGATCTGTTCAATTCATTCAAATGAGTACGGTGGAGGTCAATGTGAGGACACAGACACCTGGTCTGTCTGGATAGTTTTTGACTGCCCAGCGATCATGGATATCATGAAGATTGTTCAGGGCTTCCGACCGAATTACAGTAGTTTGGATCCTGGTCAAATGCACCCCCTGGTGGGGTGTATAGATGTCATTGGACCGATCCTCGCGGAGATAGTCTGGTGTTCGCTGGATCAAGGGGTGTTCCCTGATCCATTAAAGGAGGCAGTGGTGACTCCCCTTTTAATGAAATCGTCCCATGAACCAGACTGTCTTGTGAACTACAGACCAGTTTCTAACCTAACCTTTTTGGGTAAGGTTATTGAGAAGGTAGTTGCATTGCAGCTTGAGAACTTTCTTACCACCCATGAAGTCTATGATCCTCTCCAGTCTGGTTTCAGAAAGAGGCACAGTACTGAGACAGCATTAGTTCAGTTGATGAATGATCTTCTAATAGCGAGGGATCAGAGGACTCATTCGATCTTGGTTCTTCTTGATCTCTCTGCAGCATTCGGCACCGTGGATCACAGGGTGTTGTTGGAACACCTGCAGTTAATCTGTGGACTGTTGGGGACAGTCCTCAGATGGTTCCATTCTTTTCTTATGGGCAGGTCTCAGAGGGTGGTGTCAGGAATTTTTTCCTTGACCCCCTTTGCCCTGCCTTATAGGGGTCTGCAGGGATCCATACTGTCCCCCATGTTGTTCATGGTGTATATGCTGCCATTGGGAGACATTATAAGGTGGTATTGGCTGAGTTTTCACTGCTACGTAGATGATACTCAGCTCTACTTGTCCTTTGAGCCCGAACAGAGTAGTGCTGTCTCGGTATTTAACAACTGCCTCACCAAGATTCAGGACTGGATGAATGCTAACTGGTTGAAACTAAATCCGGATAAGACTGAGGTGTTGGTGGTAGACCCTGGTCACTGGGTAGAGAAATTGACTCCTGGGCAACCGTCCAGCCTGGTGCTGGGGGGTGACCAGTTGAGACCTTCTGAGAAGGTGCAGAATCTGGGGGTTGTGCTTGACAATGAACTGATGCTTAAAGCACAGGTGTCAGCAGTTGTCAAGTCCTCATTTTTCCATCTGAGGAACATCGCCCGGATAAAGCACCTTGTCCCGCCCGATGACCTTCCTGTGTTGGTTCACGCCTTTGTCTCTTCTCGTCTTGACTACTGCAATGCTCTATACCTAGGATTACTGGGGATGGATCTCCATTGCCTGCAGCTGGTGCAGAATGCAGTGGCCAGGCTGTTGACAGGGCAGTCAAGATCTTGCCATGTCACGCCTTTGCTGTGCGAATTGCACTGGCTGCCGGTGAGATGGAGGATCACCTTCAAGGTTGTGTTGCTGACCTATAAGACCCTACACAGACAGGGAATGGGGTTACTTGCAAGACCTCCTTCAACCCTACCACCCCCTCTGCCCTCTCCACTCCACCGACGAGGGATTGCTAGAGGTTCCCAGAGTCCATTTACACACATCAGGTGCCAGGGCTTTTGCTTTTGTAGCCCTGAACCTGTGGAACTCTCTAACTCGTCGGATTAGAGATTGCCTGTCCACTGAGATATTTGAATGCTCCTTAAAAACACATCTATTTGGCCTAGCATTTGGGGAGGATATTTAATCATATGTATGCTGTCTTTTCATTTTTTGTGTTTTAACTGTTTATTGGTTGTTTTAATTTGTACACGCACTTTGATTCAAGAAAAACGCTTTAAAAATAAAATATGATTTGATTTGATTTGATTCAAATAAGGTACACCTAATCCTTGGGTGTCTTTAATCTGCTTTAATCATACTGTCTGCAGTAGCTGTGGTCTAATTATCACATTTCTTTCTCTACTTGTGTCTGCTTGGTTTCATACCTATACTGGCATCTAACTCCCTAATCCTGTCCATTATGAAACTTTTCTTGCTACTGTCCCTCCTCGTGACCTCACTGGTATCGGTCCACCTTAGCATGCTTACTCTACCTTGAGCCTCCTCGGCTAGCCCAGATTTCCAGCCCCATGATTTCTTATTCTCTAACCTCCTACTGATGCCTCCTCAAAATTGTTACCCTACACCGATGCTATTAAATAAGACCTAGATCCAAATGGTTGCCTATGCCCTATAAAAACTGTTACCTGCCTATCTGTACTCTAAGGCCCTTCCAGCAACACAAACTATGGTATCTCCTCCTACTGGCCCTATTGCTCTCAGGTGACATTCACTCTAACCCAGGGCCTGTATTCAACCCACCTACCCCTTTTTCCAATATTAAAGGTCTCACTGTGCTGCACCATAATATTAGAAGCCTTGTACATAACTTAGCTGAACTGGAGTCCTGAGCAGCTCTTCACAATCCTGACATCATCTGTCTCACTGAAACTTGGCTGAAATTGTCCACCCTGACTCACTATGCTCCCTTCCATCATACAACCTGTTGAGATTGGATAGACCTGCTCCAAAAAGAGGAGGTGGAATGGCTCTCTATTTCAAAGACCACCTCCATCTCTCAGTTATCTGCTCATCTCCTCTAACCCACTGTGAAGCACTACATGTTCCCCTTTCACTCAGTTCCAAAAAATGTCATATTGTTTGTGCTTATAACCCCCCCTCCCAGGAGGCCAAACTGGTCTTGATGAATTATTGGAACAAACCTCTCTTCCCTCTGGGAGACATGAGGTCCTAATACTCGGGGACATCAACATAAATTGGCTGTGTAGCTCACAACCCACATCCTCGAACAGGCTTCAAAGTTTCAACCTGCACCAGCTGATCGGTGATCCCACTAGAACTGACCTGCGTTCTAACTCCAGTGCTCTGCTGGACTGGATAATGACAAACCATCCTGAAAATATAATTTCCTCAGGAGTGCTATCTGATGCCATCACAGACCACTCCCCTACTTTTTGCATATGGGGTAAGAGTAGGCCACCTTCATCCAATCCACTTTTTATTACCTTCTGAAACTTCTCTCACCTTAACCCACTGGCTTTCCTAACTGACATCAGTGCTATTGACTGGGCCCCTCTTTTCAAATCTAGTGATGTCCAGATGGCTCTAAACCTCTTCCTCACTCACTTTCTTGCACTTTGGGATAAACACTGCCCCTTTGCAACCTGTAGGGTAAAAAATCATCATACCCACTGGCTAAACTCTGACCTACTCTCCAAACTCTGGCAGTGGGACAAAAGCTGGCTCCTTTATAGAAACTCTGGGTTATCTGCTGACCTAAATACCTATAGGCATTGTGAAATTCTTCTAAGAAGGATATTAACAAGGCCAAAAGTACCTATTGTAAGGAGTTATTAACAAACTACTATGGTGACTCTAAAAAGTTCTGGTCCCATATAAAGTCCTTCCTGGGTTCTAACCAGGCCCCTACTCCTAATGACATGCTACTAAATGGCGTACAATGTAACAACCCCTATACCATTGCTAACTTCTTCAATACTCAATTCTCTCATCTTACCAAATACACTTCTTCCTTCCCTGTCCTATCTAACTCCATCTTCCCACTGATGTCATGGCACCTAAATTCTTTTTCAAGTTAGTCTCTTACCGCAATGTCTTAAGATTGCTCAATAATAGAGTTCGCTGCAATCGGGTCCAACGACCTCGAACCTAAGCTCCTAAAACTTGCGGCACCCTACATAGCTGCTCCCCTAGCCAAGATTTTTACTCTCTTTCTCTGCCAAAGACATGTTCTGGATATTTGGAAGACAGCTAGGATCACTCCGGTTTTCAAAAAAGGTGACCGTAAAGATCCATCTAACTATAGGCCAATTGCCATCTGTCAGTTCTTAGTAAAATTCTTGAGAAACTTGTTGCCACTCAAACCACTGACTTTCTCCAGCAATTTGACCTTCTTACAATGGCCCATCATGGATTCCATAAAGGTCATAGTACAACCACTGCACTACTCAAGTTTACTTCTGATGCCCTACTGGCCATGGACTCTGGCTTCCTCACTGGGGCCATTTTCATTGACACGACTAAAGCATTTGACTTAGTTGACCACCCCATCCTCCTAACAACTCTTAAATCACTAGGTTTTTCACCAAATTTTGTCAGGTGGTTCAGAAGCTACCTAGCTGACCGGACTCAGACAGTAAAATTTAACTCAACTTTCTCAAAGCTACCATTAATATTGGAGTGCCGCAAGGGTCCATCTTAGGCCACCTGCTCTTTTCTATATTTATAAATAATATCACCTCCAATCTCACTCACACAGATTCCCTGCTATATGCAGATGATATTGTTCTGTATACTAGTGTGAAGAATATAGCTGACATCAACACACGACTCTCCCATGACCTCCAAGTCATTCAACACTGGCTGATGACAAACAAGCTTATCCTGAATGATGGAAAGACTCAGGCTATGTTATTTGATTCCAACACTAAACTCAAACTCTCCCAATCTAATTTCAAAGTTTTCACTGCAAATGGCTCAACTGTTGGGGTAGTAAACTCATTGAAATATCTCAGTATCACTCTTGACTCGACTCTCAACTTCGATCTCCATATTCAGCAGACTTGCAAGATGGTAAATATGAAACTTGGTATTGCCTACTGTACTAGATATATGCTCACACCATCCACTAGGCTTCCTATAGCTCATGGAATACTCCTACCGTGTCTCACCTATGGGGTCGCAACCTATGCCTCCACCTGTAAATCTAGCTTTCAAAAATGGGATGTTACCTATAATAACATCTGTCGCTATGCATCCTCCTCACCTCAGTTGAAACACCATTGCCTCCTCTACACTGATCTTGGCTGGCTTTCCCTTTCAGTAGCTAGATCTTATGCTTACGGATCGCTCATAGATAACATTATCAGATCCCAAATTCTCAAACCATTGACAGGACTATTTATAAACCAAACTTCCAGCTATGGTCTTTGTTCTACTAATAATGCCCCTGTCCACATCCCCAGATACAGAAGGTCCAAAGGTGCTAGTGCTTTTGCCTGTCGTGCCCCCCATTTCTGGAACTTCTTCCCCCTAAGTACTCGCCTAGCATCATCCCATGCCTCCTTTAAGAAATTGCTGCAACTCAGTCTTGTAGACTCCTCCTGTTGCTCCTGTTTCAAACCACCCTAGCCTTCATCTCCTCTCCCTATGTTTCCTGCCACTTCTTAGTTAACTGACCCTTACCGATGCATAGCTCTTTCTTCCTACCACCTGTTTTCTACCTTCTTATTACCTAGGGACTTTTATCTCTCAATATGTCCCTATCTTCCTATCTTATCTGACCCTCATCTTTCAATCCAATTTCCCTCTTTTAACTCTTACTCCCACGCATTATCCTGTATTGACTACTATAATGCCTCTGTCTCCTAGTTATAATCTTCCTAGATGTCCATGGTAATATTAGCACTTATGACCAAACCTGATTGTTATTTGCTTTAATATAATTGTTACTCTTTTTACCTTTATTTTTATTTTTGTCTTTTGTTAATTATTTTACTATTGTCTGTAATGTAATTTCCAGCCTGTTCTGTATTCCTGCTGTTGAATATTGTAAACTCATATATTGTAACCTGTTATCTTAATGTTTTGGTTTGTACCCTCCCAGGTCGTGCCTGAAAAAAGTCATTGTTACGGCTAGTGCACTCACCCGGTCATCAAAAACCAAATAAATAAATAAATAATCTCCGGTCATCTTGTCATTCATCTCTTGACTTAACACTTCCATCCTTTCTCCATATGTATTCTCATGCCACATGCATTGACATATCCATGTCCGCTAGAGTATGGCTCTACCAGGGATCCTATTTCCCTGTACCCTGATTCTGGCATATTCCCTTTCATGGCTTCCAATTCTATCTTTACAGATTTTCCCAGTTATACCTTAATGTTTGTTTTCTGGTAACATACCATAAGGATGTATATATCTCTGTCAAGCTCAGCATCTGTCAGGAGAGACCATCAGGGACCTAGTGCCTTTCTCTACATGGTCATCCACTGACTCTCCGCCTGTTCTTTTTTCTTCTCCTCTTCAGCTGATCCTGTTTTGCCTGGCACCCCTCCCTGCCATGTCACCTGTCATCTCTGGGACTTACATCCCCCTGCCATTCTCTTCCCAACAGATTCCACCCCATGGTGTGGCCTCTTGGGTTCCCCAAGCCCAGGAGGAGACTAAGTAATGGATGTGTTGCAAAGGGTAGCCCAGTGGATGATGCAGAGCCTGTGAAGGATTGCAGCATCATTCTGTGTTGCCTTGGCATTTTCCACTACTTTCTCCTCTCCCTCAGGTGCCCTATGAGTCTGGACTGAGCGGACACTCACAAGGCATGCATCCCAGTCAGGAGGTGCCACCTTCCCTGCATGGCTCTATGTGAGCTACCACCTGTGGTCACCCAGGTGGTAGTGTTGCATCAGAGTCCATCATCCTCCCTCCCCAGAGGAAGACAATGTCCTGTGGGATGTTTAATCCTCCTTCCTCCAGCTGACCCTGAGAGACACTGGTCCATTCCTGAATCAAGGTCATTGGCATGGTGGCAGGTAAGGCACCAGTATCTCAGCACTCCACACCAGTGGGATGGTTCTAACTCTCCACCTGTTCTAACACAAGTGAGGATCTGCTTGCTTAAATATACACACAGACTTGTTCTCCATGGGGACCATCAACAAGGCTGCATGGACCCCTTCTCCCATGGGTCAAGCCAACAGTGACACTGCCAAGGGAACTGTCTCCTATCATCCCTCCATATACCCAAGAGACAAAGACCCTACCTTGTCTGGCTACTCCCTGTTCTACTGCAGCTTTGTAAGCCATATTCAGGTACATTATTTCTGCAGAGTCTGATCTCTGGAATCACCCTGTCCCCACTAGGATCTCCCTCCATGACTTTGGGGTAACTTTCAACAGACCAGACAGCAATTGGGCTGTTTTCTCTGAGGGGAACCCCTTTGGGGTTCCCGCACCATCTTGGTGGCCCCACTACATACTCCCCTTCTATGAGTAATGCACATGGAAAATGTCCCCAGATCCCTGGTCCCTTGGATCTGTCCCTGGTGCCAGAGATCCCTCCTTAGCAGGCTGCCAGGGTCCAGGGTAAACAGTCCCCAATGTCTTCAAACAATTAAGGTGTCTGGAACTTTAATACCCCATAGAGTCCTGAGGGTGCATCATACCCTCTTTTATCTTCAACTCCATTCACAACTGCTGACACTTACTACCACATTGCACCATGAGGGTTCCAAACTTATCTACATGAACAGACTCCTCACCCTATCTTATAATCTAGGGATAGTGCCAGAACATTAGTCCCTGACTGGTATGTCTCATTGAGCAGCTACTTCCCCTTATTGTAAGGAGGTGATTCTTACACAATAATTTAAAGTGCATGCTTTAGTAGCACCAACATCAGCTGTAGTAACCAAAACACAGAGCAACAGAATGCCCCAATGTTTTGTGGAACGTTACTTACACTTCATCCTGGGGGGAATGGAGTCCCAAGTCTCATGTGCCCTTATATATTGCTGATATAAATCAATGCACTCAAATAAAATGCAGACAGTTCTACAGTTTAATAATAATGGTGCACAATACAAAATTGGAGCATAAGTGCTGCTTAACTAATAAAATATGTTGTATGGGGAGGGGACACTGTTCTAATCATTATGATGACTACTGGGCAGGTCATAGTGATAATCATTATAAATGCAATTTAGCACTCTCTGTGTATTTCAGACACTCATCAGAAATCAGTTTTGCAGTGTGTGTGTGTATGTGTACTAGGCAGGCCACTACAATAAGAAATGTGCTGTCAGAATAATAACTGTATTTTCTGAGCTCAGAATTCTTGTGACAAAATGTCCTTCTCAAAGAATCAATTGAACATTAATGTACCAGGCTGGGGAGTAGTGCAAATTGCCCCGGGCTTGTGTAGGTACCCCTATACATGTCTATGCTGGCTAATGTGCAGTATCTAACTGAAATTACTGTCTTCAGTCTGTATCTAGACATATATATTAAGAAATGGCTGCAATCCCCAGTGTTGTCAATGCCTAACCTTTCACCAGTTCTGAATACATCACAGCATGGAAAAACTTCCACTACACTTGTCACACTGTATCTGGTCTGTGAATAAATATAGACTTCCAAATTATAGTCCTGTAAATGTTTTACATTCTACTTGTACCAATTTAATCACAGTGATGGAAAGCTTGTAGAGTACTGGCCCACTCTGTATCTGGAGTTTTTCAGAGTACAGTTCCATTAATCCCTCACCTTTTATCAGCATATATTTCATCACGGTGTGTTGAAGCCTTCATTGTATTAGCCCACTTGTTACTTGGCTTGTTCTTGCACCCCTGCGGTGCCTCCATCTGCCACTCAATCCTATCAATGTACCTCCTGAGCATATTAATCACTATGCAGTGGCCACAGCTATATTCCCCTGCCACCATATGCATTATGATGTACACTGCACAGCTCTGGCACGGCATAAGGTGTGCTTCCCTCCTGGTGTTCTAAATTCTAGCCTGCCCACCTCACCCCAGAGTCACCCAGCTGCCATCCTCTACCTGGTCTGTGGATAAACAGAGGGTTTAAGCCTCCAGTGCTTCAGTTCCCTTACCTTCCACCAACACTAAATCTAAAATAGTATGAGGAGGCCTGCACTGTCTTTGCTCTGCACTGTACCTGGTCCCGTGCTTAAACAGGATGCTGCAGTCTCAAGTACTGTACTGTCAATACCTCACTTTTCACCAGTTCTACACCTGTTTACAGCAAAAATAATCCACAGATATTCATCCATTTTATAGTTATTCTGACTGCAAATAACAACACTGTGTTTGCTAGTGCAAAGAAAATGAATTAACCAAAATGTTCCCCAGCTCTGAAGACCTTCAAACAGGTGCACAAATTGTGTTCAGAAGGCAGTCTATTGTAGCAAAGAGACAAACAGGTACCTCCCACTCCACTCCACCAGGATTAGAACCCCAGCACCATGTCTGGACACACAAAGCTCCTTTCTTTTGCTTAGTTTTTATTCATCAATTTAATTTAACATAAAATCTTGTTATTCATCATCAACAATGGGAGTATTACTTCACAGACTTTTTGTACTCCCACATAATCAATATTATTCCTTTAAAAATGCAGCAACACTTATCTATATCTTTCAGTTCGTAATTGGATCTTTTTCCAAGCAGATATAGTATAAAGCACAAGTGCTAGTGCAAAATAATAAGTGCAACAGTATGGTAGTTACCAATGCAAAATTGCCAGTGCCCAAAAGGTTAAGTATTAAGCTGAGGGCAGAGAAACTCCGTAAATATCTGTGGGGAACATCTGCTAACAGTTCAAGTGAACATTTATCAATGCGAAATTCACCTTATATGCCAACTTTGAATCTTAAACATTGATTACGGATTTCAGTTTAAGTATAATCAAAGTGATATGTGTGCTATGCGAAGTTTCTATAAAGGATGGCTTTTCATTAATTCTTCAAATTACTTCACCCATATTTACAATATATACTCTGAGTCAGAAGTCTCTTAAATGTTGCTGATTACTGTAATAAGATTCGCAGTATAGATCGACTATGAACTTAAAAGTTAGAATTCTCCCATCCAGTAATATATGCACTCGCTCATAATAGCATCCATAGCCTGTTAAGTTCCACAATTTAATGAGGAGCAGTTTCCTACTAGAGTAAAATATCAGATAGTCGGGCAGTCTCAATACAAACTTCAGTCTCATATAATGGCCTCACAGACTGCTGATTGCGTATAGTGTGCTTTACTGCTCTCTATTAAGACTGTGCAAGTTACATGAGCAACAGAGAGAGTCGAAGTACATGTATAGAAACATAGAAACATAGACTTTGACGGCAGATAAGGACCACTTGGCTCCCCCAGTCTGCCCATTTCCCTACCTACAGGATAAGCTGAAGATTCTAGTTAACCAACAGCCTACTTCCTGCAGCCCCCACTATAATTGCCTTGTGTCTGTCCCATGCATGTTTGAATTCTCCCACTGTTTTAGACCCAATGACCTCCTCAGGAAGGCTGTTCCATGTATCCATCACTCTCTCCATGAAAAAAAATATCCTCACATTACCCCTGAGCCATTCCCCCCTCTATCTTTAAATTGTGCCCTTGTTCTTACACATCTCTTTTCTGAAAGATGCTACCCTACTGGACTTTGTTGATTCCTTGAGGTACTTGAATGTTTCTATCATGTCCCCCGTGTCCCTCCTTTCATCAAGAGTATACATATTAAGCTCCTTTAGTCTCTCTTTGTATGGCTTCTGGTGCAGACCCTGCACCATTTTAGTTGCCCTCCTCTGGACTGCTTCCATCCTGTCTATATCCTTGCGTAGATGAGGTCTCCAAAACTGCACACAGTACTCCAGATGGGGTCTCACCAACTGTCTGTATAGAGGGATAACCACTTCCCTTTTTCTACTTGTGATGCCCCTTTCTATGCATCCCAGTATCCCCCTGGCTCTCCTTACCGACTTTTCACATTGCTTACCCACCTTTAGGTCTTCTGATATGACTACCCCCAAGTCCCTTTCCATTTTTGTTGTTGTTAGTACTTCCCCTGCTATTGTGTACTCTTCTCCTGGGTTTTTGTTTCCCAGGTGCATTACTTTTCACTTCTTTGCATTGAATCTAAGTTGCCATATGTCTGAACATTCCTCCAACCTTGCCAAGTCCCTTCTCATCCTTTCTACCCCCCCCTTTTGTATCAACTCTGTTACAGATCTTTGTGTCATCTACAAAGAGGTATACCTTTCCCTCCAGACCCTCTGCAATGTCACCAATAAAGATGTTAAAGAGGACTGGACCCAGTACTGAGCCCTGAGGTACTCCACTAGTAACCCCCCTTTCTTCAGAATGTGTTCCATTCACCATTACCTTCTGTGTCCTGTTGTGCAGCCAGTTTGCTATCCAGGCTACCACCCTGGGACCCAGTCCCAGGCTGGCTCACTTGATTATTAATCTTTTGTGTGGGACTGTGTCAAATGCCTTGCTAAAGTCTAGGTAGGCCATATCCACAGCCCCTCCCTGGTCTATTACTTTGGTCACCCAGTCAAAGAAATCAATTAGATTAGTCTGACATGACCTTCCTGCTGTAAATCCACGCTGCTTTGGGTCCTGTGCCCCGCTGGCCTCTTGGTACTCAACAATTCTTTCTTTCAGAAGTGATTGTATCAGACCAGTAATCATGTAGTCCGGCAATTCAAAAGAAGTTTAGAGAGACACTTATCTGTACTTCAGATTTGTAGTTTCAACTTATCGAGTGTTGCTATGACCCATCCACAGAACAAATGAAAAAATGAGTAGGAGATAGTGATTGTTTAGTCCAAAAATGCTGACATCAGCAGTGAGCAAATTAACTGACTGAGTACCCACAAGATGTGGTGTGGTGACATTTTGGGAAACCCCTTTATCAGATCAATAGGAAGACCACAGTGTCAGGTTTAAATGAATGAGTCAAGACATGCACAAAAGTGCTAAACTACCTGATAGTGCTTGAATGGTAAAAATAGAGTGAGCATGCATGCCAAGAGTATTATTATTAAAAGTACAAAGTGCAGCAGAAAGTGCTTTTTGCTTAAAAATTAGCATTTTATATATCAAGCAAAAAGACTTGCAATACTTATCAGATAATCTTATCACATTATGCTAAACCTTTGCACATTTGCCATGTAAAGTTTTGTAGCAAGATTTCAAACTGAATGCTTATCTGTCCAGATGACTCTGAGTTTATAACATCACTAAAAATTTTAATAGAGGCCATACTTGCTTCTGTCATATTCGTTAGGTTAGAATTTCAAAAAAATAGAAGTGATAAAATTGCGAAATCAGTATGCGACACCTCGCATTATAGATTAAAATTCAGCAAATATATGGATCTTAACATACATATTTTCTGTCATAATAATGTAACCCCCCTGTTACCCAGGGTTACAAGAATCCCACTTAGATCTAGTGGCAGGCAGGGAAAGGCAGCTTGTGAAACACCAGTTAAATGGATTTTACACTGTCTCACCCTGTCCTCAGTCTCAGCTGAGCTGGAGGGATGACATCATATAGAATTCTCACAGCAGCATAAGCTACTTTGGAATGTTGCAACAAGGGGTTAGGTTAGAACATTGGGAGGTTTTGAATCAGTCTGTAGTAGTCTTCAGGGAGACTCAGTGGAAGCAGGAGGTGTGCTGCAGTTGGCAGCCCCTCAGGGCTAAGCTCTGCTATAGAGCTGTACAGAAGAGGTAGAGGGTGTGTGTTCTCATTCTAGATAGAGACACAGAAGAAACCCGGCATAGTGGTAGAGACTGCTACCAGTTTGCTCCAGTGCCCATCCCAGGAGGGATGGGGGGAAAGAGAGCCAGTAATTTCAGGGGCAAACCCCTGGCCCTGCTGAAGAGGGAAAGCTGCTTGTCATTTTGTTGTTCAAGTGCTGAGGCACAAGAAGTAGTTTGCTTTGCCAGAAACCTTGGGGCACCTGCAAACCAGTTGGTGAGTCTGCTCTAATAGAGCCCATGTTTTCACCGGATAGTGTGTAGAGTATCTGTTACTGTGGGGTCAGGGAAGGACAGCCAAGTACAGTACTACAGTTGTGTGTGACTTAAAATGCATCTAAACAGTGGGAGTCTACAGCGATGGACATAGCTACTCAGATCTCATTATAAGCCAGGATAACAGAATATGAAGAGTAGAGTGTTAAATGTGACATACATTTTGAGACAGCATTCTACAACTGTGTATTTCAAGAAAGGTGTTGATTCAAAATGAATGGCCAGGTATAGATTTGGGATCGAGAGGTGGGAGACCCCCTCCCATCTGGAGTAACCAGATTTACCTCCACGGGTTCACTTTGGGCACCTATAGCTTTCTCCTGGGCACTTGGCCAGTGTTCGCAGAATGTACCCAAACGTGGGATTAGTGATGAATATTTTCCCTTTATGGATCCAGGAAGTGCTCATGGGTGGTAGACGGAGCCACCAATACAGGTCCATGCCATATGGAAAGTAGTCCAAGTGCTGGATGGATGTGCCACGCCAGGGAGACCAAGAGAAGAGTACAAGTTCGGGCTCAGAGCCCAGTGTGTTTCAGAACCTGAGGGTTACAGCGTATAAGAAGATGTGTTCTGGTCTCCATATATCTGCATTACCAGGGAGTGTAGCCTCATGGGGGTCCATCTATGCTTTATTATTCTGTTGTTGTTGTGAATAAAAGCCACATTCTAGATTCCCACTCCTGGTTTGGACATTTCAGTTATTGCTTCCTGTGTCCAGATTACTTGGGTGCTCCTGTGCAGAGGTTTCAAACTTAGCCAAAATGCCGAGCAACAGTTTTCTCCCCGAACCCAGGCAGCCAGGTAGTGGGTTACAATATGGAGGCACTGCACTGTGCTAGTAAAACAAAAAATAACATCAACCAGAGCCCTGGCTGGTTACAAATTGGAGTCTACTGCTTGGATTTGGTTTAGAATTGGGAGAACATGCAAGAAAGGGTGCTTGGATAGTGGCTAGCATTTTGGCTGTCTGGTAGTAGGTAGTCCAAAAATCAGAAGCATTACCAACTAAATGTGCCGCTGTGTGCTGCTGTCTATATGCTGCTGTAATTGTGCCAACTGTTTACCAAGGAGCAGTAAAGCCTGAGTGTGTATGCCCTTGTCCTGCATCATAATTACAACGTTTGCCAGCTTTTAAAAGTGTTGAGTGACAGGAAAAAGTATGGAAAACTGTGGGAAATGAAGAGAGATTTGTGCCCTAGAAGTTGGAAGTGCTTGTGGTATGGACTAAGAGAGTTGCTGAGTAAAATGCCGTGATAAATGGTCGAAATGGTGCTCCCACCAAGGAGCTACAGTTGAAAACAAAAAAGTGTGGCTTGCAGTTTAAATTTTGCCTGCTCAACGATCGCCGTGGAGAAGCAGACCACGAGAAGAGAGAGGCTCATTTGCATGGCGTCGAGTGATTGGTGAGACTGCAATCAGTCCCACCCCCAAGCCAGCTCTAGAGTGACTGTACAGTGTTTGAGAGGGAGAGAGAGAGAGGAGATTGTGAGCAGGCTTGCAAGGAGGAGCATCGCGGTGACTGAAAACGTAAAAGTAGTAAAATTGGACTTTTCTGTTTAAAATTGGGCTCAACCCGCATATCAATCATGTAGACAGAGAGCGTGGTGTTCAGAGGGACAATTGGCAGGACTGTCAGCCCGCTTCCATCCAGAGGCCTCCAAGATCGGCTGTAGGCCGCGTTTTACATCACAACAACAAGCTACTGATTAAGCGAGTACCATTCTGAAAATCAGCTCAAACTGTGTGTGATTCTAACTAAAGCCAGCTGAATCTGTGTGTAGCAGTGTAATGCCCCAAAGTTGGGGCATCCCAGAAAGCCTAAAATCAGTAAGTAAATTAGGGGTTTACAGGTGCTCAGGGTACCTGCTGTAGGTGTAGGCAGCAGGGTACTATGATAAGGGGCCCCTGAAAATAAAGATTCACCTACTTATAATGGGAAACTGTAAAATAATGCAGAGAAGTGCCCTGTGCACTTTACAGTATGGTCAAAAAGCAGATTTAATAGCAATATATGTCACAATGACTTGGATGGAATGCTGTGCTGAGTGGCTCATGCACAGCATTCCACTCCAGCCACTCTAGAACCCTGGGGGGTTCAAGTTTAAAAAAATATTGTTCAGTTGGGCAGTTGATCCTGGGCAGTGGTTGAGGAGACAGGACACAGAAGTCAGGGGACAGTTTAGGACTTACCTTGCGTTGAAGCTGTCCTTCTGGGCTTGCTGTGGTCCTATGCTGCCTCCCCTGCTTGAAGACTCCTTGTTCTGCAGTCGGTGGTGCCATCGGGGCACCACGAAGTAGCAAACGGCCGTTTACCATGGTGTTGGGCTTGTTAGCCCTGCCGTTTTCTTATTTTAGCCCCCCCGAGTATTATCTTATATTTAATTTTCGGTCCCAAGTCGGTGGCCCTGAAGTGCCGCATCATCGCTCTCCCTGTTGGCCTGCTGAGGCCCCCTAGTCATCCCCCCAGCTGCCTGTACAACCCCTCCCTCTGCCAGCATCCCTCCCGCCTCCCGACAGCACAGCAATCCTCCTTCTGCCTACGGAGCAGTGAGTCAGCAGCAGCACACGCTGTGCTGACTGCCCATTTCTGGGAGACTCTTTATTTTGGTGTGAGAAAGTGCAGTAGGCGCATAAAAAAGAGGCCGAGTGCCGCAGGGGCATCGGGTCACTAGGACCCTGAATTTAATTATTCAGAAGGGGGCCGGAATAGCGATGCCCACGAGGAGGGGTCAGGACAGTAAGGCCAGTATAGCGGCCTATGAATATTAATGTGGAGGCGGGATTTGGGGTGGTGATTTGCCACTGAGTGACAGCAGCTCTCAGAGAGCTGCAGATTTAAAGGGGCCATGTAGTTTAAAAGGAGCAGCACCAGGCTCAATACAAAGTGGGGCACCAGGCCCAATATAAAGTGGGGCACCAGGCCCAATACAAAGTGGGGCACCAGGCCCAATATAAAGTGGGGCACCAGGCCCAATACAAAGTGGGGCACCTGGCCCAATACAAAGTGGGGCACCAGGCCCAATATAAGGTGGGGCACCAGGCCCAATATAAGGTGGGGCACCAGGCCCAATACAAAGTGGGGCACCAGGCCCAATGCAAAGTGGGGCACCAGGCCCAATGCAAAGTGGGGCACCAGGCCCAATACAAAGAGGGGCACCAGGCCCAATATAAGGTGGGGCACCAGGCCCAATATAAGGTGGGGCACCAGGCCCAATGTAAAGCGGGGCACCAGGCCCAAGTCTTGGTAGGGTGTCAGGCCCAAGGTAAACGTAGGGCATTAGGCCCAAGGTAAAGTGTGGTACTAAAGGGAGGCTCTGGCCTAACGTAATAGGGCAAGCCAGCCTAGTGGTACTAAAGGGAGGCCCCAGCCTAGCATAATAGGGCAAACCAGCCTAGTGGTACTAAAGGAAGGATTCCTTAGCCATGACATAGAGGAAAAGATCCTATTCAGGAAGACCCTACATTTAGGAACAGGGGTTAGTCTAAGAGTGCTCGATTTGCCTATACTGGGAAACTACTGTAACTACTGTATTGCTTATGCTATGAACTATTGCCCTAAGTCCCTGAACTATTGCCCTAAGTACCTGAACTATTGCTCTAAGTACCTGAACTATTGTCCTAAGTACCTGAACTATTGCTCTAAGTACCTGAACTATTGCCCTAAGTACTCGAATTATTGTCCTAAGTACCTGAACTATTGCTCTAAGTACCTGAACTATTGTCCTAAGTACCTGAACTATTGCTCTAAGTACCTGAACTATTGCCCTAAGTACCTGAACTACTGTCCTAAGTACCTGAACTATTGCTCTAAGCACCTGGACACTGGCCCTCATCAGTAATAATTACTCTTGAAGTTATAATTTGCCCTCCTCTGGCAAATTATTATATCATTCCACAGTTCTTTGGGCATTTTTCAGTTATATGGTTACTCCTGTATGAAGACAGTCTCAATCTTCTACCACACTGCAGTCCCATTGTGTGGTCTATAACACCACGTACTCAGAATCAGTCTCTACTCAGAAGAAGATGTCCTCTCAGCATTCTTCACTCCTGTGGGATCATCCATCAGCTCATCAAGTCCGTCTGTGTCGTCCACCAAAGTCGAGTCCGTCGCCAGTCGTACAAGTCGTACCCGCCATTTCTTGTTTTCACAGCTTGAAGGTACATCCGCCGAAACGCATCACGACAGCCAGCCAGTGTCGTTCCGTGTGGTTCCTGTTCCAGATGTCCCGAAGTTGGTCGCCCTCTACAGAAGAGTGTGCTCATCCTGGAGAACCTAGTCTGCGCCCCTCCTGGTCGTTCACCGAAAGTCGAGTCGGTTGAAGTCCAGTACGGGACACATCCGCCGTTTCTTTGTTTTTGTGCTAGTTCCGGATCCTAGGATTGCAGAGTCAACCATCATCTCTTCAGATTCTTATGGTTCCTGCTCCTGTCAGAGTTCCTTCTGAATTTAGCTGGCCCTTGGAGTGCCACAGCATCAGTCAGGTCGTGGTAGTCCTCCCTTGGATTCATCGCCACGCAGGTCTTGATCTATTTTCGTCCTTGGCAACCCTGGAAGTGGGTTTTGGCTGAGGAACCCTTTGTTTTCAGTCTGTTATCTCAGGAACCAGTTGCTCTGGTTCTTCATTCTGGCAGCCTTGGAGAGAATAGGCTTTTGCCGAAGAAACATATGGTCTGTTTACCAAACCTTTCACCACCCCAGTGGCCTTAACTAGGTCCTTGCTGTGAATTGTGATTAGGGTTCTACAGTTCTGTTTTATTTCCCTTGTAGCTACCAATGAAGAATGATGGTGTACATGAAGACGCCGGATCTCTGGACTCTTGTAATATCTACACTCTGATGGAAATGTGTGGTGATAATTACCCTAACACAGTTCTGAGTAGCTTGTGTCACCTGATCCTCATCTAAGAGTATTGAAGTGTAGAATAATTTCAGAATAAGAGTGGCAGTAGGCCTATAGTCTATTCTTGTGGTAATAATCTTAGTAGTTGTAGATAAAGTATTTCTCTGTTTATTGCCCTATTGTTCTTGGGCAACCCCTCCTCCTTCTGGTGACTGTGTCTCTCTACCCTTGGTACAAAATAAATGCCCTCCGGGCATTGAAGCACTAGGTTGACTCCTGCCTCTCCTTGTCTGGGTAACGGTTATCCTATCCACATAATTCGGACCTTGGTGCCTTGCTCATCTCTTTTCACCACCTTTAGAGCAGAGTACTTCACAGAGCACCTCTAGACCATCACATAGCAAAATCTTTCTTGGCGTAGTCGGCAGGATAGAGATAAGTATTTATCCGAGGAGTCCAAAGTTGGAGTGCCTTAGAAAGAAGCAGAGATGGAGCCATGGTGTAGTAGTGGATTTTCTGGGGGAGATAGAGAGTCAGCTGGAGGAGACTGAGATGGATCTAGAGGGAATATCCCATCATCTCCACTAACCATGCTGTATTACTTCGGAGCGCCATGGCTTCCACAGTTTTCCAGAGAAAAAGATGGGGATGGAACCAGCAACCTGGGGGAATTCCGTTCAAAGATGCAGGCCATGTTTCGGCTGTATCAGATCCCTGAGCAACAGAAAGTCAAAATTTTAATCGGGCAACTAAAGGGAGCTGCCCACCGAGAGGTCCAATCATGGCTGAGTGGAGCAAAAGCCACAGCGGACCAGATACTCCAGAGGCTACAGCAGATCTTTGATGCTAGGACCATGTCTGACCTCAAAATGAAGTTCTTTTCTCGCACCCAGAAGCCCCAAGAGACCCTATAGTTCGCCAAGTAAAAGCTGTAGTTGCTCAACAGAAACGCATGACCCAAAGAGAAAGAAAGAAGCTGAACCCAGTAGCGATGAAACTTTGGAGACACAGAACTCATCTGATCATAGAAGATTGTCGTCCGGTTAAGAAAAGCAGAGATCCTACCACACACATAGAAGTGACTCAGATCATAGTTCCGAAGACCAGTGCTTCCATAGTGTTAGAGGCATACCATGATAATTCAGGACATTTTGGTCACAAGAAAACTGAAGCTATTATCAGAAGGAGATTTTACTGGATAGGAATGCAAAACGATATAATAAAATGGTGTGAGGAATGTCCAGCATGTAACTTAAAGCACAAGGAGAAGGTGAATCAGAGAGCTCCTCTCCATCCAATAGTCAGTAACGCACCATTGGAACTAGTTGCTCTTGATCATGTGAAGTTAGACCCTAGCACAAATGGACACATTTATATCCTCACTATGGTGGATCACTTTTCCAAGTTCGTGGTTGCAAGTGCAGTAAAAGACCTATCTGCTCGAACTACTGCTGAAACCTTTATGAGATGTTTTGTACGACCTTACGGATATCCTACAAAAATCCTCACAGACCAAGGAACGTCTTTCGAATCTCAACTCTTTCATGAACTTTGTACTCTGTATGGAAGCCATAAGTTAAAAACCACTGCTTACCACCCCCAAGGTAATGGACTTTGCGAAAGAACAAATCAGATTCTCCTAGAAATGTTGCGAGCTCTACCAGAATATAAACGTCCCTTCTGGCCAGCTTTACTTCCTGAACTCACATATCTTTATAATAATACTATTCATTGCTCCACGTGTTATACACCTCATTATTTAATGTTTGGACGACATGGAAGACTTCCGATGGACTTAGTGCTGGAAGTACCACAAGAAGAAACTAAAATAAAGAAACCAGTGACAAATTGGGTCAAAGAACATAATCAACGTTTGCAGGAAGCTGGAAAAATTGTTAGTAGACACATGGAGCAAGCACAGCAAAAGCAAAAAGCAAACTATGATATCAACACCAAAGCTACACCTTTACTTGTTGGTGAAAGAGTAATGTTGAAGAAGACCCAAAAATGCAGCAAACTGTCTTCAAAGTGGGAACCAGAACCCTATTATATTATTGAGATACCTTATCCCGAACTACCGGTATACAAGATCCAACAGGAATTAGGACCTGGTACCAAGATTGTTCATCGAAATCTCTTAAAAGCTTGCACTTTCAGAGACACTGTGATCGTTAAAGAACAGGACAGTCCTACGCCAAAAGAGAGGCAGGAGTCCACAAAAGACAAAATGTGGGAACTAGAATCACCAACCAGTTGGTGTACAAAACCTTGAACCCGTACTTCGAATATGCATTCCCATAACCATTCAAATTGTGTACCAGTGATAGCTCTGGAAATGCGGGATTTCCTGGAAAGAGAATGTAATGTTCAAGAACCTGTTGATTTCCAACCTTGCAGATCCCAAAGATCGAACGCAGGTATCCCTCCTAGAAGGTATATCACAGAAGCTTCTCAACTCGTTCCTTGGTACAACAGGTAGATCTAATCCAAGTAATTTCCCAGACACAGTCACTTTAGGATAAAACTTCAAAATTTTACAGTATAGTAGATGTTTTAAGAATATCTTAGAGATTTTAAGAGTGTTTTATTAACGTAAGACTTTATAGAGCGTTAAGTAAGATTTTAGAGGTTGTTAAGATGATAAATTTTATAAAGTGTTAAGGGAATACATGGGGACATGTATTGTTAGGCGGGCCCGAATCTGTAATGCCCCAAAGTTGGGGCATCCCAGAAAGCCTAAAATCAATAAGTAAATTAGGGGTTTACAGGTGCTCAGGGTACCTGCTGTAGGTGTAGGCAGCAGGGTACTATGATAAGGGGCCCCTGAAAATAAAGATTCACCTACTTATAATGGGAAACTGTAAAATAATGCAGAGAAGTGCCCTGTGCACTTTACAGTATGGTCAAAAAGCAGATTTAATAGCAATATATGTCACAATGACTTGGATGAAATGCTGTGCTGAGTGGCTCATGCACAGCATTCCACTCCAGCCACTCTAGAACCCTGGGGGGTTCAAGTTTAAAAAAATATTGTTCAGTTGGGCAGTTGATCCTGGGCAGTGGTTGAGGAGACAGGACACAGAAGTCAGGGGACAGTTTAGGGCTTACCTTGCATTGAAGCTGTCCCTCTGGGCTTGCTGTGGTCCTGTGCTGCCTCCCCTGCTTGAAGACTCCTTGTTCTACAGTCGGTGGTGCCATCAGGGCACCACGAAGTAGCAAACGGCTGTTTACCACGGTTTGGGCTTGATGGCCCACCATTTTCTTATTTAGCCCCCGGTATTGTCTTATATTTAATTTTGGTATCACGTCAGTGGCACTGAAGCGCCCGCATTGTCGCCTCCTGTTGGCCTGCTGAGGCCCCTAGTCATCCCCCCAGCCGCCTGTACAACCCCTTCCTCTGCCAGCATCCCTCCTGCCTCCCAACAGCACAGCAATCCTCCTTCTGCCTACAGAGCGGTGAGTTGGCGGCAGCACACGCTGTGCTGACCGCCCATTTCTGGGAGACTCTTTATTT
The DNA here is from genome assembly GCA_016271365.2 of Neoceratodus forsteri. Classification (NCBI taxonomy): domain Eukaryota; kingdom Metazoa; phylum Chordata; order Ceratodontiformes; family Ceratodontidae; genus Neoceratodus; species Neoceratodus forsteri. The sequence goes on from CM028137.1 coordinate 522,434,309, forward strand.
TGGTGCGAGAAAGCACAGTAGGTGCATAAAAAAGAGGCCGAGAGCCACAGGGGCATCGGGTCGCTAGGACCCTGAATTTAGTTATTCAGAAGGGGGTGGGGATAGCGACGCCCACGAGGAGGGGTCAGAAAAGTAAGGCCAGTATAGTGGCCTATGAATATTAATGTGGAGGTGGGATTTGGGGCGGTGATTTGCCACTGAGTGACAGCAGCTCTCAGAGAACTGCAGATTTAAAGGGGCCACGTAGTTTAAAAGGGGCAGCACCAGGCCCAATACAAAGTGGGGCACCAGGCCCAATATAAAGTGGGGCACCAGGCCCAATACAAAGTGGGGCACCAGTCCCAATATAAAGTGGGGCACCAGGACCAATACAAAGTGGGGCACCAGGCCCAATACAAAGTGGGGCACCAGGCCCAATATAAGGTGGGGCACCAGGCCCAATATAAGGTGGGGCACCAGGCCCAATACAAAGTGGGGCACCAGGCCCAATACAAAGTGGGACACCAGGCCCAATACAAAGAGGGGCACCAGGCCCAATATAAGGTGGGGCACTAGGCCCAAGTCTCGGTAGGGCATCAGGCCCGAGGTAAATGTAGAGCATTAGGCCCGAAGTAAAGCGTGGTACTAAAGGGAGGCTCTGGCCTAGCGTAATAGGGCAAGCCAGCCTAGTGGTACTAAAGGGAGGCCCCGGCCTTGTGTAATAGGGAAAGCTAGCCTAGTGGCACTAAAGGAAGGATTCCTTAGCCATGACATAGAGGAAAAGATCCTATTCAGGAAGACCCTACATTTAGGAACAGGGGTTTGTCTAAGAGTGCTCGATTTGCCTATACTGGGAAACTACTGTAACTACTGTATTGCTTATGCTATGAACTATTGCCCTAAGTACCTGAACTATTGCTCTAAGTACCTGAACTATTGCTCTAAGTACCTGAACTATTGTCCTAAGTACCTGAACTATTGCTCTAAGTACCTGAACTATTGCCCTAAGTACCAGAACTATTGTCCTAAGTACCTGAACTATTGTCCTAAGTACCTGAACTATTGCTCTAAGCACCTGGACATTGGCCCTCATCAGTAATAATTACTCCTGAAGTTATAATTTGCCCTTCTCCGGCAAATTATTGCATTATTCCACAGTTCTTTGGGCATTTTTCAGTTATATGGTTACTCCTGTATGAAGATAGTCTCAATCTCCTACCACACTGCAGTCCCATAGTGTGGTCTGTAACACCACGTACTCAGAATCAGCAGAAGAAGATGTTCTCTCAGCATTCTTCACTCCTGTGGGATCATCCATCAGCTCATCACGTCTGTCTCTGTTGTCCACCGGAGTCGAGTCCGTTGCCAGTCGTACAAGTCATACCCGCCATTTCTTGTTTTCACAGCTTGAAGGTATGTCCACTGAAACGCATCACGACAGCCGTGCCAGTGTCGTTCCATATGGTTCCTGTTCCAGATGTCCAGAAGTTGGTCGCCCTCTACAGAAGAGTGTGCTCATCCTGGAGAACCTAGTCTGCACCCCTCCTGGTCATTCGCCGAAAGTCTAGTCCGTCGAAGCCCAGTACGGGACGCATCCACCATTTCTTTGTTTTTGTGCTAGTTCCTGATCCTAGGATTGCAGAGTCAACCATCATCTCTTCAGATTCTTATGGTTCCTGGTCCTGTCAGAGTTCCTTCTGAATTTAGCTGGCCCTTGGAGTGCTGCAGCATCAGTCAGGTTGTGGTAGTCCTCCATTGGATTCATCGCCACGCAGGTCTTGATCTATCTTCGTCCTTGGCAACCCTGGAAGTGGGTGTTGGCTGAGGAACCCTTTGTTTTCGGTGTGTTATCTCAGGAACCAGTTGCTCTGGTTCTTCATTCTGGCAGCCTTGGAGAGAGTGGGCTTTTGCTGAAGAAACATATGATCTGTTTACCAAACCTCTCACCACCCCAGTGGCCTTAACTAGGTCCTTGCTGGGAACTGTGATTAGGGTTCTACAGTTCTGTTTTATTTCCCTTGTAGCTACCAATGAAGAACGACAGTGTACATGAAGGCGCTGGATCCCTGGACTCTTGTAATATCTACACTCTGATGGAAATGTGTGGTGATAATTACCCTAACACAGTTCTGAGTAGCTTATGTCACCTGATCCTCATCTAAGAGTATCGAAGTGTAGAATAATTTCAGAATAAGAGTGGCAGTAGGCCTATAGTCTATTCTTGTAGTAATAATCTTAGTAGTTGTAGATAAAGTATTTCTCTGTTTATTGCCCTATTGTTCTCAGGCAACCCCTCCTCCTTCTGGTGACTGTGTCTCTCTACCCTTGGTACAAAATAAATGCCCTGCGGGCATTGAAGCACTAGGTTGACTCCTTCCTCTCCTTGTCTGGGTAACGGTTATCCTATCCACATAATTCGGACCTTGGTGCCTCGCTCATCTCTTTTCACCACCTTTAGAGCAGAGTACTTCACAGAGCACCTCTAGACCATCACAGCAGTGTGATCATTTTGCAGACGGACTGTGTCAAGTTTAATCAGCTAAAACAAGAATTCCGAGCATTAGACTGTGAGCATAATTATAGGTTCAGCAACAGTATAATTTTTCAAAGCCATGTGAGAGACTGTGAGTTGTATGAAAGATGCAGCAAGAAATACAGGCAATCCTGTGCGATGAAATACTGTGGCTTTAGGGGACTTTAAGCTAGAACAGTGATTAAAAGTGAATGAAAAGTCCAGTAAAAATCATATAAATGTGCTAAGAGAGCAAGCGGTGCAATTTATGCAGTTTGAGTGAACTTTATCAGTAGAGTGTGTAAATCAGATGCGCAGTGGCTTAAGTCAGTAAACAGAATGTTGATGCACCAGGAGTGCTGCCACCACCATTAAAGGGTGGGGTAGTAAAGTAAACACAGCAGCAAGGGAGCCATTTTGTAAAAAGTTTTTTCCAGCAAAGTGGGACTTGAAATAACAGTGAGCGTTTGTTTTTTTTCTCTGCAGTCATGGCTTCGGGACCAACCCGCTACCCGGATCATGCCTGGGCTATGATAGTAGAAGAAGTTAACAAGTTGAGAGATATTGAGAGATGTTACTGGGGGGATGACTGCCTCCTCATGTAGTGATTCCTGGATATCCAGTATGAGTATGTGTGATGTGGTTAAATGCTGGAAGGGACGTCTTCATGGTTCCTCACTGTTCTGGGTGCCTAGAGAAATATGGCTTGACTCAAGCACCCAAGATTCACTTGGCTCCTACATGGACAAAGCTTCAAGAATCTGCCATTGGAAGCACACAGCACCAGGAAGAGCCTGATGAGGAGGCCCATCGGAGTGTGGCATGAAGCAAGAGGGTGCAGATTTACAGACAGAACAAAGTATTGATATGTCTGAGTCTGGGTCCCAGAGAGACATTGCAGAAGGAGCATCAGTAGATCCTTAGAGATAGGGGCCTAGCCCAAGTCTCATAGGAGAAGATGAGATGAAGGAGACCCTTGAATGGGAGGTATCGACCTCCATGCCCAGTGAAGAGTGGACAGCCTCAGGAGTGAGAATGACTGCTCACTCCTGGGCACAGATTCTTAGTGAGGAAGAAGATGAGGGGGAACCTATGTGGCCTGGTGAAGAAGGTACGGATCCACAGCCTCAAGCTCTTGTCTCAGAGGTGCAGATAGTAGAAGAGAGTAGTGGCTCCACAGCCCTGTCCCCACAAGGAAGAGTCAAAGATCCATTCTACATTGCATTGCGTAGCTGGCAGAACCAGGACTGGCCACCCCCAAGCCAGGCTAGAGGTTGCAAGTTGACCAAGTGTAGTAAAGAGGAAAGACTGGTCCGTAGCAAAGTGAATGAAATCTATGGGATGTCCTTTCCTACCTTTCCTTGGAGAGTCTGGGAGGAGATTGAAAAAAGCTGAAAATCCTGGATAATAGAAGAGGCTATGAAACATGTGCATCCTGGTGCAAATAAATATGTCAAAAACCGAGTGTTACAATTGAAATTCAGCCAGTGGAAAGTGGGCAGGACACTGTTTATTGATACTGTTCTAATTGTGGATGGAGAGGGACATGAAACCTTTCATAGTGTAAATTATGAGTGCCCAGATAGGGTAATATTTCCTGCACCTGACCCATTGTGCTATTGGCCACAATGCAAAGACCTCCCTGTGAATATGCCCATGCCTACCAAGTGGAGAGCAGAGCAATGATAGCCAGTGCTGCCATCCAGTCATTGTCATACCTCTGTTGTTCCACCAGTCTGACGTTCCAGGAACCAGGTGCTCCACATTCATCAGCCTTGCAGTGTACTGGCTTTCCAGATTCCATCGACTGTCCCACCAGATGACTTCATATCCAGAGAGGACACCGGATCAGCTGTATCCTGATTCATCGCCTGGGATTCTGGATGACTTCAGACCAGCTGTTTTCTTTTCTCCTGTTCCAAGGTTCCATCTCATAGATGACATCACCCCAGCAGTTTCCAGATGTTCCATCCTGTCATTTTCCAGAAGACGTCCTCCAGCTGTATCAGAAGAATGCTGCCAGGGAGAGTTTTTGGCTGGAGAACCAGGTGTTGTACCATTTTCGTTCTACAAGGGACTGGTAAGTCCGGACTTTTCTATTCTAATGACACTGCAGTACACACCCTACACTAGCAGACTCCAGATGTTTGAACTGTCCTTTTATTAATTCAGCATGTTTTATTAGGCATATCACAGTGCAAACAAAGTTTGAGGATTGAAAGTTGTACCATCCATGTACACTGTCGAGAAAACCCTAAAATATCTCCCCCACCAAAAAAAATCCCCACTCACCCCCGCGGTGCACTGTCTTATCTTTATTATCCTAAAATTAGCCAAGGGACAGCAAGAGAAGTCATTGAGATATAGTTAGAGAGGGAGGAGAGGTTTGTGAAGACAACTGGAGAGGTCATATCAAGATAAATACAAAGCATATAACTTCCCCCATTTTTTGTTGAAAGATGAGAGGCAATGGTGCACACTCGCAATTAAATGTTCTGGGCAGAGTGCAAATGATATTTCATGCAACCATTCGGCATAGGAAATGGTAATTTGATCTGTCCAGTGTCTAAGTACTAATGTTTTGACCGACATAAAGATTAAAGCCATATGAAACTGTCTCTCTTTCACCGGAATTCTGGAGTAATCCCCCAGAATGCATATGACAGGGGAGAAAAGGCCCTGAAGGCCCAACAAAGGATCCAGAGCAGATTCGATTTGGTTCCACAATGGGGATATCCTTCACAGGACCATAGTATATGAAGGAGCAAGCCTTCCTCTTTATTGCACCTAGTACACATATTGGAGGTAAGCCTCTTCATTTAGGCCAATTTTACCGGAGTATAATACAGATTATTTAGAATACAGTATTGTGTAAGTCTGTATTGGTCATGGGTGAGATATGTGTATAGGCCCATCCATATTGTATGCCAGTTAATAACTTCATCAGGGAATGAAACCTGCCAGACCGGAGAACCGGCACTTGAGTGAGACTGAGAGAAAGTGAGAATCAGCTTATATACCATGGAAATGCTGTGGGATGTACAAACCAAAGTCTTTATTTGTTTGAGAAAAACTTCAATACAAGAAGGGTTACACTCTTTCCCTATTACCTTAACTAGTAGGTGTTTAAGCTGTAAAATTTGAAAGGCCACCCGTGATTTAAGGTCCAGCTTAATGAGGATCTCCTCGGTAGATAGTATAACATCATTTGAGTAGAAATCTGCCACTGTGAGCTCGGGGGGAAGGGGTAGCCAACGTCTGGTTATGGAGGTTCCCCCTATTTTAAGATTCAAATTGGCATAGAGCAGCTGAGAAGGGTCTGAACTCAAACGCACCTTATAGAATCTGAACATTTGAGAGAGAACTCGTAGCGAGGTACCTAGTGGGAAGGGCTGGAGGGATTTTGGCAATTTTTACAAGGTAGAAAAGCGGACAGGGGCTACATTGTAGGTGTAGAAAATCATCCTCTATAAGTAGCCAAATAGGAACATAGTTGTGGTGAGACAGAGATCAGTTAAAGCCATTTCCACACTTGTTAAGGTGACAAGCCCAGTAGTAAAACAAGAAGTTAGGAAGACGTAAGCCCCCCATCTCCCTGGGTAATGAGAGCTTACTGTAGGATCTTCTAATCACCTTGTCCTGCCAGATAAAGGAACTAATTTCAGAGTGAATACGTTGAAAGAAGGACAGGGGTAACCAGACATCCAACAGATTTAATGGGTAGAACAGTCTAGGGAGGACATTCATCTTGATGGTATTGATTCTACCCCAAAGCGAGAGAGGGAGCCTATTCCATCTTGATAAGTCCTGTCGAATGTTGGACCATAAATCTTCTAAATTAAGTTTGCAGAGTAATGACAAATCTGAGGTAATATAAATGCTCAGGTATTTAATGGACTTGGGAGTCCATTTCATGCCAAAATCACTGAAAGTTGAGCTATATGTTAATGAATTAAGGGGGGAAAATTGCAGTTTTAGTAATTTTGAGTTTGTAATTTGAAAATTTACCAAAAGTATCAATAATACACAATGCTTCTGTTAAAGAGGAGACCGTATCCGAAAGGTGAAGCAAGATGTCATCCACATAAACTGAAAGAGTGAGAGTCCTATCACCTATTGGAATACCAGTGATTAATGGGGAGGAGTTTAGTCTCCTAATCAGGGGTTCGAGATATATGTTAAAAAGAAAAGGAGATAGCGGGCAGCCCTATCTTGTGCCCGAAAAAAGAGGAAAAGCCTCGGACAGGACTCTATTACAGTTTATTTTTGCCTGAGGAGAAGGTTATAGAGTCTGGATCCATTTGATAAAGGTTTCAGGAAAGCCCATTGTCTGCAACGTAGCCCACAGGAAATTCCAATCCACTCTATCTTATGCTTTTTCAGCATCGAGGGATATAAGAGCCATTGGAGAGGGGGAGATCTTAGCCACCTGGACCAGATCGCTAATTTACGAAGATGGTCAGCAGGTGTTCTACCTGACACAAACCCAATTTGCTCTGGGCTAAGAAGGGAGTCAAACCCTTTCAATTCTGCTAGCAAGTATCTTAGCCAAGATTTTAATGTCACAGTTTAACAAAGAGATGGGACGATAACTCGCAGGAGATTGGGGTGGTTTATCTGGCTTGAGAAGAAGGATAATAGAGGCTTCTAATAGGGATGGATCTATAGCCTGACCTGAAAGCATATATTGATATAAACGTAGTAAATAGGGAGCAAGATTGTTAGCGAAAACTTTATAAAAGTTCAAAGGGAAACCATCTGGACTGGGTGCCCTGTCCGAGGCAAGTTTATGGATAGCAGACAAAATTTCCTGAAGAGATATAGGAGCTGATAAACAAGCTTGTTGTGAAGGAGAGAGAGTAGGTAATGGTAAGGCAGATAAATACTCAAATAATTCAACCTGAGACAGGGATACAAGACGCTGACTATAAAAGGAAAGATAAAACTGCCTGAAAACCGAAGTTATGCCTCTCGGGTGTGTTTTAATGGTGCCGTCCAGATCGTTGATCGACTGAATAAATCTGGATGCATCTAGTTTCCTCAGCCACAATGCTAAAATATGACTTGCCTTTCCCCCTGCTCTATGTATTTTGCCTTAGTTCTTAAGATAAGAAACTCTGCTTTTTCCTGTACCAGATGAGAATACTGATTCCTTAAGTTCAACAGAGATTTTAGCACATCAGGAGAAGAGGATGAAGTAAGAGAATGCTCAAGTGTGCGAATCTGACCCAGAAGGGATATAGCAGCTGCCTCTCTCTTTTGTTTATGAGTGGAGGAGAGCCTAATAAACTCACCTCACAAAAAATATTTTAGGGCACACCATTCATGGTCCATCCTGGTGACCGAACCCTGGTTATTTGCAATAAAAAGTTGAATCATGTCTGAGATCCTGGTAATGATGTAATCTTCCTTTAAAAGCTGTGTATTTAACCGCCATGTTGAATCCCTTTGAAGGTTTTGATTTAACATAACTGTGACCCAAGTTACAGTGTGGTCCGATATAACAATCGGCTCTAGGGCGGAGTTATTAAGACTGAGAATGAGAGAATGACTAAGTAAGATATAATCTTGCCGAGACCTAGTGGAGTGCACCATATAGTGAAATGAGAAAGCGCGGGTGTCAGGGTTTAAGAGATGCCAGGGATTGCACAATCTGTTGGTATCCAGAAATTCGGCAAGAGCCCTTTGGGTTTGAGAAAGGGGCTTAGGCAATGAATATGATTTATCCAAATCTTGAGTGGGTGGCAGATTCCAATCCCCTCCCAGGATTAAAGGGAACATCGAGAACTTCTTTAATTCTGTGGATAATTCCTGAAAAAATATAGGGTTCCCCCCACCAGCCCGTACACACTCCCCAGGACCAATTCAGTGCAGTCCAATAATCCTTGGACTAAAACATATCTTCTCTGTGGAACAGCAATAGTTATTTTGGGTTGAAAGGCTATCACCTTATGAATTAAGAAAGCAGTGCCACCACTGATGGATGAGTTACCAGCAGCAAAAACTTGCCCAATCCCAAGTCTGTGCAAACCCCCCATTTCCCCAGGGAGGAGGTGAGTTTCCTGAATGAAAGAGATATGGGCCTTCAGCAATGATATGTGTTTTAAGATCTGAATTCTCTTGTTGAGATCATGAACCCCTCTTACATTCCAAGATATAAATTTTTTCAAACCTGTAGCCATTGGATATTATACCGAACAATACATAACCAAAACGATATACTATGAGAGTGCACCACTAAACCCTCCCCCATCAAACTTACATACATTTTATTAAATAGGTATTCCCACAAAACTCAAGAGAAAACCCCAAGCATACTATTGACCATGATGACATCTACAGGATGCGGGGAAATCCCATCAACAACAATAGAGAACCATGGAATACCATAACTACCAATCCCCCCCCAATCCCTCCCCCCAGTAACTATTTACAAATATCTCTCCACCTAGCTTTGACCAAACTGTCCTAAAAGACTCTCCCCTTTGGGATTTCAGCCTGCTAGAACTGTGCTTCACCAGGTTCTGGTCCGGGAAAGACTCTTTATTGGACTTGCCTTCAGGCACTGTTGTCACTTGATGGGACTTTTAGGGCCTCCCATCCCCAAAATATTGTGTATTGTAAATGATGCCATTGTTTTCTACTGTTTTTACTGTTTCTACTGTTTTTCTACTTTTCTAAAAAAAAATTTGGGATTCTCCAGTGTTTTGAAGGTAGGGGTTAGATAGACTGTGTTTGCAGATTAGGGGTGTTTGTCTTTCTTGTTCTTGCAGGTGTTCCTGAAGAAGACAAGAAGAGAAGACAAAAAGAGGAGGAGGGACTCAGCGGAGTTCCTCACAGTGCTTTAAAGATGTAGTGTTTAAAGTACAGGGTGTTGTTGTTTGCTATGTGTTTCCTTCCACAGGTATGGTTGTGGGGGAGTGTGGGAGTAATGTACAGAGTGTAGAATTAGCTCTTGGTTTTGGTTTCAGGTGTCCAGGGTTGGGGGAAGGTTCCCCTGTTTGTTTTGGGTAATTTGGGTTAGAGTCAGAAAGGCTTTCCCTAGAGGGATGGGGGAATAGACAGGCTGTGGTCCTGACCAGCCATAGGGGCCACAGTACTGATCTATCAGGGCTATGTTCTGGACAATTCAACCGGGGCCACTAGGTTCCATAGTAAGACCGTAGCGTAGAGGCTGATGTGTCAGTTGGAGGCCTCTGGTCCCTTAGTGTCATCTGCCTGGGCTGGCACATGGTAGGGGAGAAGGTAGCGCTACCTCCCCGTAGTCAACACATAGGGTAAGATGGCCAGGGCCGAGTGAGTAATGACTGCGGACAGTCATTTTCCTGGTCGAGGGTGGGTGTAACCCCCCAGTTACCCGGGGTTAGAAGAATCCCACTTAGATCTAGTGGCAGGCAGGAAAAGGCAGCTTGTGAAACACCAGTTAAATGGATTTCACACTGTCTCACTCTGTCCTCAGCCTCAGTTGAGCTAGAGGGATGACATCATATAGAATTCTCAGAGCAACATAAGCCACTTTGGAATGTTGCAGCAAGGGGTTAGGTTAGAACATTGGGAGGTTTTGAATCAGTCTGTAGTAGTCTTCAGGGAGACTCAGTGGAAGCAGGAGGTGTGCTGCAGTTGGCAGCCCCTCAGGGCTAAGCTCTGCTATAGAGCTGTACAGAAGAGGTAGAGGGTGTGTTTTCTCACCCTAGATAGAGACACAGAAGAAACCCGACATAGTGGTAGAGACTGCTCCCAGTTTGTTCCAGTGCCCCATCCCAGGAGGGATGGGGGGAAGAGAGCCAGCAATTTCAGGGGAAAAAAACCCTGGCCCTGCTGAAGAGGGAAAGCTGCCTGTCATTTTGTTGTTCAAGTGCTGAGGCACAAGAAGTAGTTTGCTTTGCCAGAAACCTTGGGGCACCTGCAAACCAGTTGGTGAGTCTGTTCTGAATAGAGCCCATGTTTTCACCGGATAGTGTGTAGAGTATCTGTTACTGTGGGGTCAGGGAAGGACAGCCAAGTACAGTACAGTACAACAGTTGTGTATGACTTAAGACGCATCTAAACAGTGGGGGTCTGCAGGGATGGACATAGCCACTCAGATCTCATTATAAGCCAGGATATCAGAGTATGAAGAGTAGAGTGTTATATGTGACATACATTTTGAGACAGCATTCTAGAACTGTGTGTTTCAAGAAAGGTGCTGATTCCAAATGAATGGCTGGTATTGTTTTGGGATCGAGAGGTGGGAGACCACCCATCTGGAGTAACCAGATTTACCTCCACGAGTTCACTTTGGGCACCTATAGCTTTCTCCTGGGCACTTGGCCAGTGTTCACAGAAAGTACCCAGATGTGGGATTAGTGATGAAGATTTTCCCTTTATGGAGCCAGGAAGTGCTCATGGGTGGTAGAGGGAGCCACCAATACTGGTCCATGCCACATGGAAAGTAGTCCAAGTGCTGGATGGATGTGCCATGCCAGGGAAACCAAGAGAAGAGTATAAGTTCAGGCTGAGAGCCCAGTGTGTTTCAGAACCTGAGGGTTACAGCGTATAAGAAGATGTGTTCTGGTCTCCATATATCTGCATTACCAGGAAGTGTAGCCCCGTGAGGGTCCATCTATGCTTTATTATTCTGTTGTTGTTGTGAATAAAAGCCACACTCTAGAATCCCACTCCTGATTTGGACATTTCAGTTATTGCTTACTGTTTCTGGATTACCTGGGTGCCCCATGCAGAGATTTCAAACCTAGCCAAAATGCCGAGCAACAGTTTTCTCCCTGAACCCAGGCAGCCAGGTAGTGGGTTACAATATGGAGGCACTGCACTGTGCTAGTAAAACAAAATATAACATCAACCCGAGCCCTGGCTGGTTACAATAATTACAAGTTCCAGTTCTTTCAGAATACACTAACTAGTTACTTAATTTCGTCTTGATTCCAGCATTCTAAAATCCCATTCATAATACATGCTAACTAAGAGATATGAGTGCTATCACTTATTGTGATATTGTGTTCCATACAGAAGGACTCAAAGTCAACTTCAATTTGGAAGGACTTGAAATCTGCTTGAATTCAGAAGTGCTCGAAGTCTACTTCAATTGGTGTGCTTAATATTCTGTAAAACAATATGATGGAACCTAGATGTAATTCCCATGCACATAAGCAAAAATACCAAAAGCAAGGGAGCTTGAGAAATGGCAGGGGGTGGTAAATACACCCAAGTTTAGTCACTTCTATTTTTTTATTTTATTTTAACCTAATGATTATGACAGAAGCAACTATGGCCTCTATTAAAATTTTTAGGGATTTTATAAACTCAGTGTCTTCTGAAAAGATGTGCAAAGGTTTAGCATAATGTAATAAGATGACCTGATATTTATAGCAAACCTTTTTTGAGTCATCTGGACAGATAAACATTCAGTTTTGAAATCTTGCTAGTAAGCTTTGCAAGACAAATGTGCAAAGATTTAGTGTAATGTAATAAGGTGCTCCGATATGTATAACAAACCTTTTTGCTTGATATATAAAATGCTCGGTTTAAAGAAAAAATCCCTTTCTGCTGCGCTTTGTAGTTTTAATAGTAACACTCTTGGCATGCATGCTCACTCTATTTTTACCATTCAAGCACGATCAGGCAGTTTAGTACTTTTGCGCATGTCATGACTCATTCATTTAAACCTGACACTGTGGTCTTCCTATTGGTCTGGTAAAGGAGTGTCCCAAAATGTCACCACACCACATCTTGTGGGCACTCAATTTGTTTGCTCACTGCTGATGTCAGCATTTTTGGACTAAAGAATCACTATCTCCTACTCATTTTTATGTTGGCTTGCAGCGCCTGAGCGCAAGTCAACATCTTGCTGTAGTGCAGCTTTAGAGGAGCAGCCGCTGTTGGGCAAATGCAGGGCATGCATCAATAGGTGCGTCCCTCATTCCCCAATCAGCCTGCATGCCGGCAGCCACACCATGCATGCTAATGTGGCAAGCACATCTAAGGAAAGGTCTGCTGCAATCCGAGCAAAGCTGGGTAAGACCTGATGGACCCTTTCTGCCTGCTGTACATTAGCAGCATGAGTGAGCCATGTGGCTCGACTTAAGGGTGCCCAATCTCCCAGCCAGCTTACTGTAGCCACACACATTTGCTGATGGGGGAGCCCACTCCCCATCGGCATACAGCAGCCCCATTTCCTATATGCCGAGGGGGGTGCCCAATCCTCCTCGGTTCTTGCCTCCCCCACTTTCATTTTGTGCCGGCAGAGAGCCGACTCCTGATTGGCATAAATCAGCCCCCATTTCTTATATGCCAAGGGGGGTGCCCAATCCCCTCAGCTTTTGCCTCCCCCTGGCTGTCATTTGTGCCGACGAGGGGTGCCCTATCCCCATCGGCATAAATTAACCCCTCATTGTCTGCCGACGAGGGTGCCCAATCCCCCGTCGGCTGCAGCAACCCTCCCAAAACAGTTAGGTGGCACACTGGGAGCCCACCACTGTAACATAAAAATGGTCCCTCGTAGTCTCCTGCACCCACCCACTGTGCACCCTGCCTCCCCACAACCCCTCACCCCATACTTACCTCCCGAGTCCGGCGTGATGATCTTCGGCGGACCCGGAACACGTCTGCACTCATCAAAGCCAACCGCAAACTGAGGAAATGCCGGTAAGCTGTATAATGGAATGAACAGGGTTTTTTCAGCTTTGCTGCATATCTCGGGCATTTGTTGGAATTTTGGCACCAAATTTTCAACATGGGGTTTTTGGGGCCCCACCTCATGAATTCTATCACCGTCATGGTGTTAATCAGCCTCGAAAGGAGATTTCGCAGTCACTGCGTGAAATCACCTTTCAGGACCCATTAAGGAAATGACAGTGCAAGTGTTCATGAGGTGGCCTCGCAAAAAAGCCTATGTTCCCAATTTGGTGGAAAAAATCCAACAAATGCCTGTTTTACGAGCGTGCATTGTGCAGTTGCTCCGCAGTCTCATAACTTTGCAAATTCACAATATTTTAAGGCCAGATTTTCAGCATTGCCATTTTTGGACACCTCCTTGTGAACAGTACAACTGTCATTTTCCACATCCTGCCCGAAATGTGTTTCTGCACTTCCGGCGCACAATAGCGCAGTCACTGTAGGAAATCAGTGTTTGGGCCAGATTATGAAAATGACAGTGAAACAGTTCATGAGCAGAGGTTCTAAAATGCCTATGTTGAAAATTTGGTGATGATACTCCATAAAATGACTGTGTTACGAGCGTGTGTTGGAAGATTGCACGCACGCTCATACCGTCGTGAATTTGTGATATTTTCACTCTGGATTTTCACCATTGCCATTTTTCCACACCTCTTGGTGAACCGTACAGCCGTTATTTCACATATCCTGCCCAAAATGTGTTTTCGCACTTCCGGCACAGAATAGCGTGGTCGCTGTGCAAAATCACTTCTTGGGACACTTTGAGGAAATAACAGTGATACTGTACATGAGCAGAGGTGCTAAAATTCCTATGTTGAAAATTTGGCGACGAACGCCCATAAAATGGCAGTGTTGCAAGTGTGCATTGCATATTTCCCACACACCCTTGTAATTTCACAAATTTGCTATATTTGCATGCCACATTTTCAACACTGCCATTTTTTTACACCTCCTTATGAACTGTACAGCTGTCATTTTTCACATCCTGCCCAAAATGTTTTCCCGCACTGCACTACCAAACATCCAAAGGGACACCCCAATGCCTGTCAGTCTCTGCAGGGTGGGGGCGGGTTGGCATCAGCTCAATACTTCACTGCCATTCCTATTATGCATCTCTCTAACTCCTGCACTACCAATGCCAATGCCAGCAAGACAACATTCGGCACTGACAAATGCTTGTTTTCATTTGTTCTGTGTGAGTGAACTAGTGCGAAGAATTCATGAAAAACCATCCTTTATAGAATCTTCGCATAGCACACATATCACTTTGATTATACTTAAAGATAAATCCATAATCAATTTTTTAAGATTTGAAGTTGCTATATAAGGCAAATTTTGCATTGATAATGGTTTACTCTGTTAGCAAATGATCCCCATAGATACTTACATAGTTTCCCTGCACTCAGCTTAATATTTAACCTTTTGAGCACTGGCTATTTTGCATTCGTAACTGCTATACTGTTGCACTTGCTATTTTGCACTAGCTCTTGTGCTTTATACTATATCTTCTAGGAAAAAGATCCAGGAATGAACTGAAAGATAAGTGTTGCTGCATTTTTAAAGGAACAATATTGATGATGTGGGAGTACAAAAAGTCTGTGAAGTAATACTGCCATTGGTGATGATGAATAACAAGATTTTATGTTAAACTAAATTGATGAATAAAACTAAGCAAAAGAAAAGAGCTTTGTGTGTCCAGACTTGGTGCTGGTGTTCTAATCCAGGTGAAGAGGGATGGGAGGTACCTGTTTGTCTGGAGTAAATTAATTAGCAATGGCTTTGATGTCATCTTCAGCAGAAAAATCTGTCATTCTTATGGGTGCTGTATATTGACTCTGTGGTTAAAGAAAGAGCTTGTATTTTCTTTTAGGATAGCTCTGATTTAAGGCACAATTACCTTACATGAATCACAGCTACCATAAAAAGGTACTGCACTCCATGCTTCAGTAGCAGGGGTAGGGGAGACTTCAGTGCAGCTTGAAATGACCTACATACAATGAACCAGGCTCATGCATGTGCACTCTGCTATTTTTATGGCTGCATAGTATCAGAGCTATACTGATGTATTACTACTGTATATGAAGAAGGGGCCTTCCTAACACAGCACAGAATAGTGAAATCAAAGCACAACTCCTGCAAATCTGCCCGCATCCTCCCCCTTCACTAGGATGGGTTTCATTCTCTCCTCCCCCCCCAACCGTGCACTATTTTCTTGGGTTTGAAGCTCCAAACTCATAATATTAAGCCCAACTCTTTCAGTTTAGCTTTCTATTTAGTGACAGCCAGAGCCAATTCGAGCAGAGCAGTGATTACAACAGCCACCTCTCTCTCACTCTGATTCTTCACGCAGCGAAACCCAAAGCCTGTCATCCTGCAAACAGCTTGCTCAACACAGGTGTAGCGAGCAAGAAAGCAGTCTCTTCACTTCGTATTCAACAGTGTATTTGTGCATCTGCTCTTTTCTGCATACTAGCACTTTCATTTCCTTTTTCCATACAAGGCAGAAAGGCAAGAGGATCAGAGACCAACAACACATATTTACAGGATACACACACATACATATCATTTATTCATTATTACTAACATATTTCATACCAGCCTGATAAAAATGAGGCATTTTGTTTATTCTGCCTGTGCAAGCAGGATATCCCCCCCCCCAAAAAAAATCTCTCCCCTTCTGATCCTGTGAAATACAAAAAAAGTTCTACATCCTATTAACGTCAGAAACAAGCTGCTAATGGGCATGTTTTCAAAGTATCACACCAGCACTGAAGGAAATGACAAAACTCAAAGACTTCAATGCAAAGACCATCATCTTTCTGACTAATAATGAACAGAAAACTTTTTATATCAGCCTAAATCAGAGTGCCAATTTCAACGCTGCACACTACACATACACAACTCTTTGACTGCCACAGCATGTCACAGATGGACTGCAGAAGAGCTGCCAGGAGTCTGTAGTACAGTCATACTCATAGCCAGGCTCTCTGCAAGCATGCAGTGCTGCTCTCCCTTGTAGAACTATGGCTCAGGACTTTGACAGAAAGAAGTTTGAAAACAAAAGAAAAACAAAGCTGTGCTGCTGTCTTTCCAGTTGGTAGAATTCTTGCCACTCTGGATGGATTAGCTGCGAGGAGAGATAAACCATATTTATTCAGATTTATAGTGGGCATGGTGCGGTGTGAGGATGCTTTCATCTGTTAGTATTTTTCCTCTTTCTTTCAGGTCAGGAAAACAAACAGGGAAGAGAAAAAAGCTCTCATGCATTCACTGTAACACACACTTTGACACGAAAAAAACAGAGAGAGTGCGTGTGTATGTGTGACAAGGAACAGAACAAGAAGAGGGGGAAATTTAGTCTGTAAACTTCAGGAAAAATTCTTGACAAGAAGATGTGAGCCAGAGCCCCTCTCCTTCCAGATTCCTCAGACAAACCCAGGAGGCAAGGGACTCAGGGAGAGTGAGCTCACACCTTAGCTAGCCCTCCTTCTCCACTCATGGAGGATATTAATCAGGAGGAGGTGCCATTCTTCTGCAGTTTTGTGTTTTGGGCCTTTATTCCTTACACACAACAGTTCCTTGAAACAAGGTGAGCTGGGGACTGGCAGGCTACTGCTCTATATTTATTCTCCAGCACTGACAGTGCAACCCCTCCCCCCCAACAGCAACTCCCTTGTATATATGGCTTCTCCACTCCCCACACACACACACACACACATGCACACTGGGCAGTATGCAGGTAATAGTGGCTGTTGTTTCTTAACAACCCCTCCCCCTCTCTGGAAGGTGGCTCATTAAACAGCAGTCACCAGGACTTTAATATGATGCACAAATCAGTGTCACTGGTGGCTGGGGAGGAGCAGATGAGATAAAAAGTAGCAGCATCATATTGCCCAATTGAACAGGAATCCAACAGTTTCTTCCAAGTTTAAGGGGGCAAAGGATAAATAGCAAGCAGGCCCACATTGCGACACCAGAGCTATATTAAATTCAACTACAGGGTGCTGATAGCTTTTGATGGGTAAACCGGCCCCTTTCACTTTCTTTTCCCCCTCTTTCTTTACCTTCTTATTTCTTTTCTTACTTCCTACTTCTCTATTTTCACTTTTATCTCTCACTTCCACCTTAAACTCTGCCTTTTATCTAAAATGCCCTTTGTGCTTATCCCCTACCTCTTGTATCATTCCTCTACTCATGTTTCTACTTTGGCTACTACTATTTCCCCATACTAACAAATTTGCTCTGTTTTTCTACAGGTCTGACAGGATGTCAATGATCTGTCCATCAGATAAGTAATGTTGCGTGTTTATCTTTCTCTGTCATATTTTCTCCCAAAGAACTATGGATCCTTTGTGACCCCTATCACTATTCTTATTTTACAGCTATGTTTGCATGTTGACCTGGGACCCCCCATTCCATAGTTTTCAAGGTGCAGGTAAGAGATCCCCTGTCATGAACCCACTCCTGAGAATCAGGTCCACTGAGCTCACAGTGTCCACCCCTAAGTGCAATCTGTGATGGGGGGTCAGAGATACCCTCCTTATGCCATTTTTGAATGCTTGCAGAGGTCATGACTGAACACCAGGCACGAGGACCAAGGGTGTCCCTCTAAACTCTGGATAAGGACACAATACCAGTCAAAAATCTTGTAGCCATATATGAACCCTTCTTGGTTGTTACACAAATGAGGAAAATGCAGGCATCATACTCTCTTCAGGGTAGCAGTGTGCTCCTGATTTTGTCTTCTCCAACAAGGCATGCAACAGCCTGGCTCAAAATCCTGACAGATTCTTCCTTGAGACTTTGGTATTCTCCTTATCTCTACCCAGATGTCCCTTACAGACCCTTTCTTGATTGTTTGCTTTTGGAGGCACCTTTAGCAATAACAGGTTGTCACAGATTATGAACAACTGTCCCACAATTCACACACAATTTAGAAATCTTCCTCAGGCAGTTTTCATAAAAACAAATGTTTTTACTAAAATACTTTAATAATAATCATACAGTTACAACTAAAAGATGCACTAATTTTGTCACAGAATAACAGAAATAAAAGGGGAAGATACACATGAAAATGGGTGTCCCATGATATTGGTGATGTAAAAATCATAAAGTAATTATAGCAAATACAATATAGTGGGTGTTAAAATCGCTTGTGCAGAATAACGGCGAATCAACATATAAACAGCTTTGTCACCATTCTTTAAACAAGAATGGCAAATTTAAAAAAATAGTGAGTACACTTACATCACTTGCTTGTCCAGCCTATAAGCAAACATAATCAAAGTCAAAATCCCCTTGGGGATATCTGTCACCAGATCTAAGGGGCTCAGGGCACATCAGTTGCATTTCTTAGGTCCAACCAGCAGACAGTATGGTAAACTTAGGCTCGGCTCCCCTATTTCAGGTAATTAGACATCAACACCAAGTATGTCATTGGGCTCCTTGTGATCACTGCAATATGGATATGGGTATCCTCTCATCTGCAGGTGATGTTGTTCTAACTACCATCAGAATAACTAAACACTGGGTAGACATGTAATCTCTAGACTTCCTTAGCTGTCTGCAATCACAACATCTGCTGGAGCTGCTCCTTCCAATCTTCCCACATTCCTTTTTCACTAGTGCTGCCCCTTCTGCAACAAAATGCTTACACTATTCTCCCCATTACTAGCACATGGTGTTTACCTTCTAAGTCCAATAGATCCTGAATTTAATATGGAACTGGGCTTCAGACTAGTAATTGGGTATGAGCGGTGAGTCCCAGGGCCCCTGACAAGTGCACCAATGCCTTATTGTAAAGACAGCAGTAAGCAGGAGGTAGGCATTCTTTCTATTCACCTGGTTATAATCCCTCCAAATTTCCTTAGTACTTAATGTCATTCTGCAAGCTGAGGTTACAGAATTGTTACACACAGCTTCATGGTACCAAATACCAAATACAGTGATCACTCATATTTGGTAGTAGCTATACTTGGCAGCTCCATTCTGTAGCCTTTCTATTTTGCCACTCGCTAAGAAAACAACACCAATTTATTCTGCGCCATTTAGCACTCACTATTTTTACATGGAACTGAAAAATGCACCATAACTGTTATCTAAAGTGTACCTTAAGTCCATAGTAAACTGAAGTCCAAAGAAAGTAAATGAAAGATTCAGTTTCCTTTGTATTGGCAGTCGTGTTCTTGTATTATAAGGAGAAGAGTGTCCCTTGTAGATGCTCAGCAAAAATGAAAGAAAGTGGCTCTGGCTCAATTCCTTATATAGCTGGAGGCACCCTGCAAAATCTCTGTCTTGTCCTAAAAGGGTGACCTTCTCTTTTAGGCCAGTAGATGTCACTCGCTTTCTCAAAACTGTCTTCTTAAAGTTCTGACATCACAAATTCCTGGCACATATAATAATCATGAACACAACTTTAGAGTTAAAACTTTGATGCCTCAGTATAACAAGTAAGCTAATTCACACTGTCCTTTCAAGAACAGCTATTTCCCAAAATCCTGTTTAACACATCCTGGCCTCTGAAGTGACAATGTTATAACAGGGAATGGTTTCCCTCCATACCCTTAAGAGTTTTATTACTGCTGCTTCCCTAAATTAAGCCGAGAAGGCATCTCCACTCCTAGAAGTGTAATTTCAGGCTTCCTGCTACTAAAAGCATATCCTTCTCAGTTCATAGAGGGATGTGAAATATTTTTGCAAGACAGTTCTCTCCCTTGAAGTGATTTGGCTTTCTACCCATCAAGCTTCCTCATCAGGCCAGAGAAAGGTCAAACATTTTAAAAATCCAGTTTCTCGCTCTATGTGACCCTGTCGTCCATTTTCCTCGTGGCAGTTTAAACATACACAAAATAAAACACCATGTACCTCTGACTGGCAGTGGAATAACTCATGACATCCCCTACTTATTAACTATGCTAAGTGGGTAAGCCATCAGTCATAACTCCCCTTTCTGTCAAGTGAGGGTGAGGCTGAGAGAAGGGATAAGATCACTCCCATGGCAACTTCATGGAGGCAATAAACAATTTGAATGCTTAATGAATCAGGGAAAAGGATCCTGTTTTAATTAAAATGTCTTCAGTAATAAACAACCTCTGGTCAAAGCTAAAATAGCTGTATATATTAACCTGGTATGAGAAAAGAAAAACAAAAGCTGGACTACACCCACAAGTTATGTTTTTATGTTCATTGGCTTGAAGCATCCATCCCTGCAAGCACTTGGTCCCCTTATGGCCAGCACTGCAAATAAACATCCCAGCTCTTCCTGCTTCTAGAGAAAGATTCACACTGGGGTCCCTAAGAAAGCTAACAGCCTTGCAGGGTTGCTTCTGGCCAGTGAACATACAAAAACAGGCTTGTAGGCCCAGTCCAGCTTTTTGAGTGTTTTGTCATAGTGGGTTAATGTATAGCAGCCGTTTTGGCTCTGACCAGAGTTTGTTTTTATTTTTTAAAAATTGTGTTAACTGGGTAACTTCAAAAGCAACATATACCCATTTTTATGAAGGACCCAGACAGATAAGAAATAATAGATTACATGCATAAGATTGTTACAAAACATACATACCAAAGATCAGAAACATTAGTCATACCATATATAAACCTAACAGTCAGTCAATGCAGTGACACTTAGACTTATCAGTACAATACTGCTTTAAATTCAGTGTGAAAGTGTAGTAAGATCCATAGTTATGTAATGTGGATGAGTTCCATTTTTTTAACACTTTATAAACAAATGAACACTGAGCTGAGGATGGCTTGTATAGAGGTCGCCTTAAACAAAGTGTTGATACAGCACAAGTTGAGCACCTAGAACTTACAACTTTAGTCAAATCCTTAAATAATAATTGTACAATACAATATCAAAATCTCCAAAAAGAAATTAACCTAAAATAAAAACAATGATATTCAAACGATTACCAATTAAGTGAAGAACTGGCCAATACATAATGACACACATTGCGGTAAACAAAGCAATGAAATCAATTGGTAATCCATAATTTCTGGAGTGTTTTGCCACATTTTCTCAACCTTGAGATGTGGGTTTTTTGATGATCAGCTGGCAGTATAGCCTAGAGGTTAAAGCAATCCTAAAGATGGATTATTTTTACTAACAGTTTGAAATGTAAAGGTGATAACTCACTAGTTTCAATGCACATGCAAAACAGGTATTATAAACGTAGAAAGTGTTGTAATAACACCTCAAAACACACTTAATAAAAAAGACAATTTCCTATTTAACCTACAGTCAATGGATGGCCAAGATCCTTGGTGACATAATTTCCTGTCAGGAGCCTAAAATATATGGCTACTCCCAGCCCTTAATTACAGGCTGATTTACATGTGAATAACTCTGGACTGCAAAGACTCACAGATAAACACAATGGCTCACTCAAATTAGCTGTTTATGGTCTTTCAGACATTAAGAAACCCTGTTGATGACAGTTCCTCTTTAAGCAAATGGAAGAAGTAGTAAGTCCTGTGCTGCTCAGTCACAAAGCTGTAATTATATTTCTTATTGCTTAACTCATTTTCAAGGGGCTCTTCTGTTGTCTGGTCAATTACAACTTAGTGATTTATCAGCGCAGGACTTGCTGCTTTCTTCCCTTCCTTTATAGCAAGTTCTCTACTAGCTATCAGTGAGCCTCTGGGTGGGTACACTCTATATAAAGATTAAAACTAGAAGCTTGAGGGGTTATATCACTTAAGAAGAGAGGTGCAGTGAGACTTCAACTCAGATAAGCAACCCAAAAATAATATATTAGTGCAGGATCCAACCAAATGGTTCATTGTGGAGTTTGGTGACTGGGCGTAGTCACCTTTTAGCTGAAAAGCACAACAAAGAAATTCCATTTGAATGTTAATCATTGACAAGAGTTACTAAGATAGAAAATACATTTTATGAACTGCAGGCATTTTTAAAAGGCAAGTACATTTTTGTGTGCGTGGGGGGGGGTGCAAGCTGGATTCTGTTTAATTTACTGGTAATTTACAATGGACCTCTATGCATACCTGCTGCTTTGCTGTTTTTGGTTACCTCACTTGTTTTTTTTGAAGTTACATCAGTTAATTTCTGACGTAGTTTGAAGTGATAGGACATGTTTTACAGTGAGTTGCAATGCATAATTTTTTTGTATTTATGCTTATTCAACCTGCATTAAATTAATTTAACTGGGATCTAATCTTAGTATAAATGATTTTTTCCAGTTTTTGGCTCTGTTTCCCCCTTTGCTTTTTACCTCTCCCCGTTCACCTATTTTAGCCTTCACTCTCTCTTCATTTTTCCTTTCCCTATTTTTCATAATTCATTCTACATTTTCTTTTATTCTTACTGTTCTTCCTGCTCACTCTTCCCCACCCCATGAATTCCCTTTCATTCCCCTCCAACTGCTCCTTTTTCTCAATTCTTGAAGGGTGTGGCACTATTGGATAAGTTTATCTTGAATGAACAACAAATATGTAAATTATCATTTTTTTCTGAGGCATTTGAATTTCCATACTTTTGTCTCATTGGTTCCCTTCCCCACTTTCTGGTTAGTTAAGCAGCATGCGTGGTTCATTTTTGCATTGCTTACCATTGTTGTAATTACACACTGTCTGCACTTTATTTGGGTACTGTATATTGCTTTGAGTCAGCAGTATATAATGGCACATGAGACTTAGGACCCCATCCATCATGAGGAAGCAAAAGTGGCATTTGGCAAAATATTAGAGTGCTGTTGCTCTGTGTTTCAGGTACTCCAGTTGATGCAGACTCTAACAAAGCCTGGACTTGGGAATTCTTGTATGTGAGTAGAACTGTGTTTACCTTCTGGCTGTTTGTGTGCATCCCTATTCAAGTACCTTGGGGTGTGACTGGCTGAAACCCTTAGCTTCTCTTTCCACATTGATGCTATCTATAAAAAGCTCCTCCCCAAACTTGGTGCCATACACCACAACAAATCTTGTCTTCCACTTGCTGTTCACTAGGATATTCTCCTCAACATGATGCTCCCAGTGTTTTGACTGTGCAGTTTTGGTATAGAGTGCAGTCCTGAAATTTACCCTTGCCATGCTGGATGTCTTCTTCTACTGCTTCTGCCCTTACATCTAAAACTGTCCCACTTATGCACCCCACTGTTCACACTACTCTAACTTCTCCATACCCTCCTCTGTCCCAGTGTCAATATCACTATGTCCTATTCCTCTCCAAATTGTAGTTTAGTTCCTTTACCTGCTTTCCTGCAATCATTCCTCTCTTCTCTCCCCTCTGCTCCCGCTTATCCCATCCTGTCCTCCTACTCCATCTGCTCCTCTGATTCCTATTCCTTTACTGCCCCCCCCATAAAAAAACTTCTGGTGGTCAATCTGCCTTTCCTCCAGCCTCCCTTTCTACTGAAACAACCTTGGTTTGGCCTTTTACTGATTCCATTCACCCTATCCTTCAAAGTCTTCTTTGAAACTTCTTCTACACCTGTTTCTGTAACTAATCCCCAACCACCCTATTTTTCTTTTACAATTTCCCCCTTTTCTTCTATTTCCTTCTGCCCTTTTTGTACTGGTAGTTTCAGCCCCTGCCTATCCTGTGTTACTCTCAGTGTACCTGCCCCCTTTGCCACCTGAATTTTTTTTTTGGTGGGGGAGATTTCCCTTGGACAGTCTTCTTGAGTCACTGCTAACTAATACTACCCTGATTTAAATGCCTTAACCTTGTTTATTTACTCATTAATTATGTATCTGTATTATTACTTCAATAGTGTACAGTACTGTTTTTATCTGTCACTGTCTTGACACTTTCTCAGTGTTTTTACTGTTCTCCCCAGTTTAACGTAGAAATGAATTTTGGGTCAGTGTTCCCGTTTCCATTTAGTAATGTGTAAATAAATAAATTAAAACACATTCTCCTTTCCTTCCAGCATTATGGCATACTTTTCTCTCTCTTTGCAGAATAAAGCTTTTTAATTTAAGAGATCACCTGTGAGACATCAATTCCATGATCAGGGTAATAGGTTTTAAGTAGAGATGCACTAAAATAAAAAGTTGCCGGTGAAATTCCTGTGAAATTGAAAATTTTGCCGCATGAAACATTTTGCAAAATTTACAAATTTCAATGACAAATTTTGTGGGTGTGAAATTCCACTAGCAAAATTGCAAATTTCACCCACAGAAACAGAATTTTGACCGCAAGCAGCAGAATTTTGCCCCAGAGTGGCGAAATTCCACCACTGATGAGCAAAATTCCAAATTTCACTGGCAAAATTTGTAATTTCACTAGCAGAATTTCACATTTTGCACCTTCAAAATCTTTCTCGAATTGCGCAAATTTCACGAAATGTTTCACGTAACAAAATTCATGGATTTTGCTCATCTCTAGCTTTGGGGGGGGGCAGTATACCAGTGTAGTGACCTAAACTGTGGTAGAATTGCACCCTTTGGTCAGCAGATGATTTGATAAAAGTGAATCAGCTCTCAGCAGCTTTCACCATTTTTTGGTTGCTAATAGGAAACATTTTCATTCAGACACTAAAACATTTGTAAATGGTAGGCATGTCCTATTCACAATTCTCATACTTCTGCTACCACTGCTGAATTGCCACATGTGTGTTACTTTGATGTACAATCCCAGAGTCTCACTCACACAACACTTTTGAAAACCTGCCGGGAGCAGGTCCACATAATTTACAGCACCTGGTCATACAGGGAATTGCTTGACATTCAGAACTACCTTAAGCCCCTCCTCTTTAGTCAGGGTTGTTCTTGCATGCATCATATTTAAAATGCAAGACTGTGGCTTGCCCAAACTCTGAAACAGAATTCAGTTTTATATAGCACTGTTCATACACTGTATCCCAAAGCACTTTGTAACCAATGAGTTGAATACTGGTGTTGCAGTGGATTTGTTTTGCATTAATGCAACAGCCACTAGGCATGCTTATGCCACACAAACAACTGCATAAATGATAACATTTGACAGGGTGTGTGGTTACTATGGAATAATGCATGCCTTGATGTGGCCAAGTGCTGCAGGCATCCAAGAAGTGCATTATTGCCTTATGACGTTACACTCTGAAGTGTGTTATCCCACTATTAAAATGTGCTTTTATGTGTTAAAAACTCTGTAGTTGAGGTAAGGTGTGCAGTTGTCAAAAAATAATTGATAGTCATAAAACATGTTTCAAACAATAAGGTTAAAGGATTTTAATGCCCATTTTATAAATGTCATTATATCCATATGTGGCAGTTTGGAATTAGGGGTATCATTAATGGGGAGGTATTACCGTCAGATTATGGTGTATTTCTTCTCTAAGTATTTTTCTATTTATTGTTATTCCTATGGTTGTTCTTTATTGCCTGCCTACAGTATAGATGCACCCGACTGGATTATGTTATTGTTACTGTCTTTAATGTGTATGAAAATGACACACCTTCAATAAACTGTTAATTCAAAAACCAAAATGTCATTATAGCCTTTGTTATTGTGATACAGCATGATTGTCAAGACCCAGGGAAAACTCTTGTACTCTTCCAAAAGGTGCTATGGCATCTTTTACTCCCCTCTGGCAGCCACCAAAAATGTGAAAAAGTGACCTTGGTTTAAGATCTCATCTGAAGGACAGCACCTCTTATAGTGCAGCACTGCAGTATCAGTATTGGTATTATCTGAAGTGTCTTATGCAGGACTCAAACCCAAGGCCGTTTGATTTTCCAGAGATAAGATTGCTGCCAAATAGATATAAACATGACTTGAACCCAGGCTGGTCTTCTCAGTGGCCTTTTGATTCGCTGCTGGTGAAACTTGACAATTTTGCCTGTGCCCTTCTGTTTTCATGCGAGCCATTCATGACAAGCTCCATTTGAAACTTTATTTATAATGTTAGAAAGTTCAGTATCGCCAGCGTTCATCCAGCCTACACAATGTATTAGTCAGCAGACAGCTGCCCACATGGCTGGCAGGCTAGAGAGACACAGTGTTCTATCTTTTGTCACATGCTTGAAACTGTTGTTAGAGATTCAGCTTCACCTGCACAACATTCTTTAAACCTACCCACTTGAGAAATCAGAGCAGTTCAAATAATTACTGCAGGTCTTCTGACAGCAGCTATTAAAGCACAAAGACCCAATTGATGTGCTCAAACATTTCGTTAGAGGACTTCTCATATTTTAGGCATATTTTTAATATCCCAAGATTTAGTTTGGAACTGCAGCCAGCCACCATCACAGTATGTTAAATGAACCATGTGAATGTTGATTTTTCCCCACAGAAAATTTAAACTATCATTGTATGCTTAAAATGTAATAAATTGCACTTTGATTGTTGCAGGGTATCTATTTACAGGTCCATACATTTTTTGCTGGACTTGCAGATCTGCACAGACTGAGGAAGAGGCATATCATCACAGTGGTACAATTGTGTAGTGTACCCACCTGCATATTGCAGATGACCTGACATTAAATGCTGCATACCATGGAACATCACTCTACAATGCTATTAGTCACTCACCTTCTAAAAGTACTGTGCTAGGAATGCTTACGGTTTGGCAATTAGGTGGGGGATGATGTGGACTCCTACACTTTATTTTCCACCACCCAGCTTTTCTCACTTTACTTTTTGGGTCTAGACCTTCAGGTAATGCTTCATATGCTACAGAAATGTTCATAACCATACTGGTTCTGGTACAGAGGAGGTGATGTCACTGGATTACTATTTAATGCACAATAAACACTGACTTAGGCCATAAGGTCCTTCCTTTGGATAATGAAGAAGGACATGGAGGAGAGGTCATGTGGGCTATAAGATCATATATTGTAACTTACACATTTTTCCAATATATGTATTTATTTATTTACTTATTTATTTAGAAATTCAGAAAGACCTTTGAGTCACAGACTCATTTACAAAGGTTCCACATCAAACAATTAGGGTACAGAGCAACAATAGGTAAGAGAGACTGAGACATAACATTACATAATGAGGATTACACTTCAGCACATGGTAGTCATAAGGTGTAATGAAATATAACATTACATTGTAATACAATACACTATATGGGAGGTAGGGGGGCTTCTAGTTAGAGTTGATCAAATGGGCGATCAGGGTTTGTACAGTAGAGGGGTCACACTATAGCACAACCACAGTAGTTGCAGGGAAACCTGTAACCGGCTGATAGTCGGATGATGAGGTAGTAGAGGTATTGAAACAGGGACAGGGATAGACATGGGCATAATAGGGCAGGGTGCAGTAGGAGAGAGTCAGGTGCAGTCACACATGGTAGAGTCAAGGAGGAGTTCCCTTAGTCTAGCTTTAAAAGGACCCAGCCTTGTTTTGTTGGTTATATGAACTGGGAGAGAGTTATACCAAGTGGGGGCTTGGTAGCTGAAAGTCCTTTGCAGTTGGGCTGTATGGAGGTGGTTGACCCCCACGAACAGCTGTATTCAGTGATGTGGCTTCCGGGGAGGGTACCTCCTGCGATCCCTTATGGCGTTGACCCCCAGGAACAGCTGTATTCAGCGATGTGGTTTCGGGGGGGAGGGTACCTATTAGGGTGGTATTACATTAGTAGTAGTCTACCAGCTATATAGAATGAGGGAGGTTTTCAGGGTCGATTTGGAAGGCAAGGAAAAGCTGGGGAACATGGAAGAACTGTGGGGGGGCAATAAAAGGAGGACTTTTGAATGCCACTGATCAGTGCATTAGGAAGGTAGGCAAGAGCAAATGAGGAAGGAGGCCACTTTGGTACTCTAAGGGGTGGCAAGGGCAACAGGAGAAAAAAAGAGGGCTTTCAGGACATATAAAATAACACAAGGAAAGGATGATAGGTGGACTTGTTTGCTCTGTGTCCATGTGTTTGGGGTGGTGAGGGTGTCCTTTGTCTGGTGGGGCTCCCCTTGTTGCCACTGCTCGCGAAGTACCGTAGTCGTCTGAGGGTTGAGGTGCCAACTTGGTAACTGGAGTCAGGCTGTCCTCCCCTGCCCACTGAAGCTCTCACCATCTGTTGGAACTGGAAGTGTTGAATAAGGTCTGGTACCCCTGCTGCATAGCAGGAGATTTGTTTGTTTGGACTTGGAGGGGTAAAGAAAAGGATCAACGAGGGACGATATATGTAATTGCGGTTCCTGCAGCTGCCTGGGTTCAATTGGGTGATCGTATCTGCTGGCAGGAAGGAGTGGATACTATCCTATGGGGTTTAAAATTTCCCCTCCACCCGTTCACTCCTCTCCTTAGATGGGCCTAAGCCACTCCCACCTGTGTGTTGTCCTATACTTAGAGTGGGTGACTGGCTGGTCCTACTGTCTGTCCATTGAGGGGATTGAGCTTGGGGAAGATTAATTCTGTCCTCACATCCCTATGCGACTGCATATATTACTCATCTGTTGTTTTTGGATTTTTTGGTTTTTTCATCCCTACTGTGTGGTCTAATCCTCTGGAGGTACAGATCTTTACAGTAGAACTTTCCTTGGCTGTCAGCTGTGGACTAGAAAGTTTGTATCAATTGTGGTCACTAGCCATTGGGAATTGTGTTTATCTTATTGTCTGCCCTTGTCTTGCTGCCTTACTAGGGGCTGCTTGATTGAAAATTGCAGTGTAGGGCAACAATTGTGGAAACAGGTAACCCTGCGGTACTCTGTTCCTAGTGGGTGTGACGGCCGAAGGTCTAATTGTCCTATTTGCCTGCTCCTCTGTGCCCTCCGGGTAGCCTAGGGGGGTCTGGTCAGCCTTATCTCCTGCTATTCTGCTGGGCCATTGTAGAATATAGGTCTGACTCAGGTGTGGGTGTGCATACAGTACTATGTGGGCCCCTAAGCATTGCAAGAGGGAGGCTGAGTCTGTCCCCATCTCTAACGCCCTTGCCATATGGTTGCTCATGGTAATGTTCCTCGCTCTTATCATTCTGGACTGTGCTCCCCCATGGGTCAACTCGGGTTCTCACTAGGACTACTTGATGAGAAGGACTTTACTTTCTCTAACCTAATAACCAGAGACAGACAGCCTCCCTGGCCCATCTGCTGCCTTAACCTGCGGAACTTCCCGTATCCTGTCAAAGTGGTCAGGCGTATTGGTCGCAGGCCATCCACTAGGGTTGGCACTCCCCCTTTGAGGCATTTCCTCTGGCTCCTATTGGTGACACTAGTCCTGGCAGGGGACATGGAGTTGAACCCAGGTTCTCCATGCCAAGTTCCTCTCCTCTCCTGTGGGCTGGCAGTCAGGGAATGGGCTGAAAATAGCTAATCTTAATGTCCATAGCCTTCTGCCCAACTTGGCTGAACTCCTTGCCTGGGTCACCCATTACAAGCCTGACATCCAAGGGATAACTGGATCTTGGCTTAAACCCTCAATCCCAGGCTCTGCCTGTGGGCTTCTCAGCTTTGACTTCCTCAGGCAGGATCGTCCAGGGAAAAAGAGGAGGGGTGGTATTCTGGTCTACTACAGGAGCCACCTTAACCTGTTGGTGCTGGCCTGCCCTCAGCCAGATCAGTCTTCCTGTGAGCTGCTGCATACTGTGCTGCTACTTGAGAACGCAAAAAAGCTGCACATTGTATGTACCTATAATCCCCCCATGGGTGGTGTACTGAGTTTATCCTCTCTTCTTGAATCTGTTGGTCCCAGGACGGGGAATAATGAGGTAATAATCCTAGGGGATCTTAACTTAAACTGGCTTGGAGGCAATATCAAGCAGTATAAGACTCTGCTAGCAGGCTTCTCAATGTCCCAACTCATTCAGGAGCCCACCAGGTGGTCGTCCATAGGTGGTAACAGCTCTCTCCTAGACTGGGTCCTGACCAGTAGGCCTGAGAGGATTAGCTCCTCAGGTACCCTCCCTGACTCCATCTCTCACCGTGGCCCTGTGTACAGTATATGGAAGATCTCTGCCCCAAAGATCCCTCCCAAAATCATCCAGGTCAGGGACTTCTCCAGGTTTGACCCGGGGACTTTCCAGGAGGATCTCATGTTCATTGACTGGTCTGCAGTGATGGATGCCCAGAATGCTTCCTCAGCAGTCTGTCATTTCTTTGGTACCTTTGGGGTGGTACAGGATAAGCATGCCCCTCTTGTCAGACAGAGGGTAAGGGGGGCTGTCACAAAATGGTTGCATGGGAGCCTCCTTGCTCTCATGAGGGCCAGAGATAAATGTTGAGCCAGTTTCAAAGTCTCGATGGATCAGACCATATTCCAGCATTACAAGGAGGCTCAAGAATGAATGCAAAAAGGCTATCAGTGCTGCCAAAAGTGACTTTTGTAAAGCTGCCTGCAGACTTCAGCTAAGGACCCTAGGAACTTCTGGAGGAATATTAAAAACATAGTGAGTGGCTCCTCCTCTTGTGAGGCTCCTGACATGCTCATTGATGGTGCTAGCTGTAATATTCCACTAACCATCGCCAATGCATTTAACTCACATTTTTTGGACCTGTCTGCCTTCACCTCACTGTTCTCCTCCACTGATCATGATAGTCCTGTCCAAGTCCCTCTGCCTCAAATGGCACCTTCCCTCCATCCTCCATTCTGTTTCAAGGCTGTGACAGCAAAAGAGATGCAGAGATTGCTCTCTGGTCTCTCACCTTTTTTTAGTGCTGTCCTGGATGGTATTGAACCAAAGCTTCTCCGCCTTGCTGCTGCCTACATTGCCTCCCCTGGGGCCCATATCATCAATCTATTCTTAGCCTCTAGGGTTATCCCAGACCTGTGGAAGGTGGCATGGGTTGTCCCAGTGCTCAAACAGGGCAACCCTAGGATCCTTGACAACTATCGTCCGATTGCCATCTTGTCTGCTATCAGTAAGCTTCTTGAGAAAGTTGTGGCGGGACAACTCATGGATTATATCCAGGCTCATGAGCTTCTGTCTCCCTCGCAGCATGGCTTTCAAAAAGGGCACAGTACCACCTCTGCCCTGGTCTCTGTCACTTCTGGGATAAGGGTTGCTATGGACCAGGGCAGGCTCTCTGGGCCCATCTTTATTGATCTCTCTAAAGCCTTTGACCTTGTTGACCATGTCTTACTATGCTCTCAACTTAGGTCTTTGGGCTTGTCCCCTCTAGCGCTCAGTTGGTTCCCCAACTACCTTCAGGGAAGGCAGCAACTTACCAAATATAATAAAGTGCTCTCAGACACCACCCCCGTGTCCTCAGGGGTTCCCCAGGGGTCAGTCCTTGGACCCCTGCTCTTTTCCATATTCATCAATGACCTTCCCTCCTTGGCTACCTCCTGCAGGGCTATTCTGTATGCTGATGATCTAGTTATTCTCACTCATTCCAGGTATATTGGGGTCATTAACCACCACCTGAGTGAGGGGTTCAGGAGTATCCAATCCTGGATATCGTCCCACAAGCTGGTCCTAAATCTTAAGAAGACTCAGGCCATGATGTTCAGATCCCTGGCCAAGTTAAAGACCACCCCTGTTCCTATGTGCATCTCCAGTATTGATGGTGCTCTCGTTCTCATCACCGATTCCGTCATATACCTTGGGGTGACACTTGACCCTCAGCTCAGTCTTGGTCACCACATCCAAAATGTGTGTCAAGCTGTTAACTGGAAATTGGGTTTGGCTTACAGGGCAAAGAATAACCTTACTCCAGCTGCTCGCCTAGCACTGGCTAGAGGGGTGTTTCTACCATCTCTCTGTTATAGGCTCCTTTTGTTTGCCCATACTTCCAAGGTCCACCTCTCTAGGTGGACCGTAGCCTACAATAACATCTGCTGTTTTGCACTTGCAGTTCCTCGTCTCACTCACCACTGTGATCTGTACAGTAAGCTCAACTGGCTCTCCCCGGCCAACTATAAGAATTTTGTTATGGGCAGTTTCATGGGTAAGGTTCTAGGTACTGGCACCCCCCCCAGACTGGTGGAGCTCCTTGTGCCTGCTGCCTCCACTACCTACTCCCTAAAGTCACTGAGCCCCACTATCCTTAAGGTTCCTGCTACACATACCAAAATGGGGGACAGGAACTTTGCATCATGTACCCCTAGATTATGGAACTCCTTTCCTGTCCAGGTCTGGACCTCCCCTTCCCAGGCATGCCTACACACTTCCCTATGGAACCACTTGAAGCTCTCATCAGTATGTGACTGTCTTAAACCTCCCTGATTAGCCTGGACCCCTGCAAGGTATTTCGAGCATATCATCCCATGTACCATGCTCAGGTTCTGCTGTG
Source organism: Neoceratodus forsteri (assembly GCA_016271365.2). Taxonomy (NCBI): domain Eukaryota; kingdom Metazoa; phylum Chordata; order Ceratodontiformes; family Ceratodontidae; genus Neoceratodus; species Neoceratodus forsteri. The sequence continues at coordinate 522,466,590 of CM028137.1, forward strand.
GTCTGCCTGCCTGTCTGAGTGTTGCCTTGTGAAAAATGTGTAAATTCTGTATATATCTATATATATATTGCTGGTAACATTGTGTCAATGACTCTGTACTTTATTACATTGACTGTGCCTACTGTTGTAACCTGAGATATCTTACTTTGTATGTTATGCTTCTCCTGACTTCAGTGTATCTGCCCTACTTGCTTCAATTTGTACTCTGCATGTTCTTTGATTTCCTGTACTCTCCTGAGTCATACCTGAAAATAGGCATGTGTTTTTCTAGTGTACTTACCTGGTTAACAAAAGCTAAATAAAATAAATAAATATATAGCGAAAAGCTAAGGGTGGCAAGTCAGACAATCAGGAGAGCAAAGGAAGATACTGAGGAAAGGATAGCAGGAGAGGCCAGCAAGGGAGACAAAACATTTTTAAGATACATCAGTGAGAGAAGGAAGAACAAGCATGGTATAATGAGACTTAACAGGAAGGGGGAGCTCTGATAGAGAGGGACTTAGAAAAAGCAGACTTGCTGAACATGTATGTCTGCTCTGTTTTCACGGTTCAAAGGGAAGGAAAGGGACCATAGTTGCAGGGGAAGGGAACAGAGGGTAGAGAGGCGGACACTAGCCTGTTTAAGGAGAGCAGAGGATTGGAGGAACTGGGTAAGGTAAGGGTGGAGAAGGTAATGGGTCCAGATGCCCTACATCCCAGGGTGCTCCAGAAGCTTAGGAAGGAACTGGCAGCACCATTAACATGGCTGTTTAACCTACCATTGGACACAGGGAGGGTTCCAGAAGACTGGAAAACAATAAATGTGGTGCCACCGCACAGGAGTGGAGGCAAGGTGGAGCCGAATAACTATTGTCCAGTCAGTATTACCTCAGTGGTAGGTAAGATTATGGAAGCACTCCTAAAAGAAAGGATAGTAAAATACCCTGCAGATAATGGTGCACGGCATGCATCAGAGGACCTGTGAAGAGAGGATGGAGGAACTTGACCTGTATCCCCTGGAAACAAGGAGGGGGGGGATATGATTGAAACTTTTAAATACCTGAAGGGAATAAACATGGTGAGGGAAGGGAGTATCTTTAAGATGAAAGAAAATCCAAAAACTAGGGGGCAAAGCTTAAAGCTGGAGGTCAGAAAATTCAGAGGCAACAGGAGAGAGCACTTTACAGAGAGGGTGGTGGGCCTCTGCAATAGGCTACCTGAAGGGGTGGTGGTGGAGGTAAAAACAATGGGGGGGGTGTCAAGAGGACACAGGATAACTACATGGGTTTAAACAAGAAAGGGAAGGATAGGTACCCTAATGGGAAAAAGAAGACTGGAATCTACATGGGGGGCATGATGGGGTGGAAGGGCCAGCGCAACCTAAGGGGAAGGGGGTAAGGGCAGACTAGATGGGCCTATGGGGTCCTTTTCTGCCGACAGATTTCAATGTTTCTATCTTTCTGTATATTAAACTGAGAATTTAAAATACCCACCTCATGATAACTTGCTTAAAGGTGATAGAAACAGCTACCTCATGCTAACTTTATTTATTTGCTTTTGGTAACCGGGTGAGTGCACTAGGCATAGCAATGCCTATTTTCAGGCACGACCCGGGAAGACAGTTTAAAACATACAAACTGAAACATACATGTGACACAGCACATGAAATTGGTGGAACATAGTGAGGAATGCAGGCAGCTAACAACAACTGGAACAATAAATTCAATGAGCAGTTCACATTAGGAATATTTAGGAGAGTGTTACAATAGAGGCAAAACTGGAGAATACATTTAGGTAACATAAACAACTAGAGTTACATGGTGAGTGAAACAGGCATTAGCAACTAAAGGATTATACAAAACAAAGTACAGTAAGTGCCTAAAATGAGGGTGAGATGATAAGAGAGAGGGAAAGGTGGAGAGAGTGAGGGTGAGGGGAAGAGAAAGTGGAAGGGAGGAGAGATGGGTAGATAAGGAGGTGGGGAAGAGACGAGGAGAAGGAAAGTATTAAGGTGAGAGAGGGGAGAATGTTGAAGTCTAAGGTGGATTAAAGCAGGTGCATTGGCTGATTGATTGTAGATGTTCCCGGTGCCAAGTTTTAAAGCTAGCATGGCTAGGTGCTCCACGAATATTTGGAGGAAGCGAGTTCCAGTATTTTGGGGCCATATATGCAAAAGCACATGAGCCCATGTTGGTTTTACATCTGGAAATGTGATAGGGGGCTAGGTCAGCAGATCGGAGCTCGTAGGACAGAGGGTGTGAGTGGACCAGACAGGCGAGAGAAGATGGAGTGCCAGTTAGGGTTGTCAGAACCCTCTGAAGTTCTGGGTTCTAGTTCTAGTCTAGAACTTTTGAAAAAGTTCTAGTGTTCTAATCTTTTTTAGAACTTTTCAGAACTCGAACCCTATTTTTTTATTGTGCTGCCAGTAACAAAGATAGTAATAAAATACATGTAAAGGAAAAACTGTTCAAAATAAGGGGAGAGAAATTATCTTGTGTGACATTGATAGGAATACAACTAGGTTTATCTATAGTTTCTTCTGTTTGCTAAAGTCAGCAACTTAATACATAACAGGCCCACCCACCCACCCATATGTTAAAGTTTTCCTGCTGCAGCTGCATCATAGTTCCTTAGTGAAAGAAAGAGGCACATTAGCCATTTATGTACTCAGCTATATATACCATCGTCATGAATTAGGAGAAAAATAACTGATATTACCTAATTTCAGCTATTTGCTGCTTTCTGTTTTAAATGAGTGAATCAAAAGTTGCTATGTTTAAAAGAAAGCTTTTATAACAAAGTCAAGCCAAGTACTACAGCAGCAACATGTGGAACTGTTATAAAACATATTATGTCATAACATATTCAGTCAAGACATTGGAATAAAAAATATTTGCAGAAACCACAAGAAGGCTGCCCAATCCTAAGTTGTGCCTGTGTGAAAAGTTGAATAAAGAATTAAAGTAATATAGTATCAGTGCATTTATTCGATAGTATTAGTAGAAGAAATGTTAGGAAAAATAGTTTAAAACAGACAAAAGGTCCTTTTGTCTGTTTAAACTGTTTTGTCCTGCATGCATGCTTCTGTACTGTGATGCTATCAGTTAAAACGCACAATACAGTATATTTTTGGAAGTGTTGGTGCTGTGTCTTTTGTTCTTAATAAAAAAATATGCCAGTCATTGTTGCTGGCAAAATGCATGCAATTTTCTAAGTAATGCATACATATACCAACATTTTGTTGGCAAATTGAAGTAATATATACAAAAATTTAAGATGATGCATTTTGCAGCTGATACTAATAAAATCTGTATTTCAGTCACATAAATAAAACAGTGGTTTCTCACCACATACTAATTTACTAAGGAACATTTATGTAGCTGCAGCAGTTGGCATGTGATGTTTAAGGACAGCGCCTGTCAACCCCATTATGTATCAAATTATCACTACTTATAAAGCAAAACACTATGATATCGTCACATTCTGTGAAAATTGCTGATGCAGATTTTCTTTTATTTCTGATTCCTTTATTCTTTTTTAAAGGGGACAGGACAATTGTGCTAGGTAGCGGCAGTTTGCAATGTATTTAATAAGAATATATTATGTGTACAGTAGGTTCTGGTCTGTCATCATTTTTTTCCTCACCATCCCCAGCTGATCACTAATCTGTAAATGAAAGAACTAAAACAACACCCACCTTTCACCCCATCACCCATTCCACTTTTCTTCCACTACCTCATCTGTGCAGTAGCACCCATGCCACCCTTACACCCATGTTAAACCGACCCACGACCTCACCCATGTACTAGCATCCATTTTTCGTTTATGGCTAACATTTCTGTAATTGAAAAATAATAAACAGCTACCAATTAGAACTCATTGTTTTGTCCTCTTTAAATTGAAAATAGACCGTCTCCTGTCCCAGCCCATGCTGATGCACCACAAAGTCACAGAAGGTAAATCCAAAAATATATGTTTGCACTTTAACTATAAATAATATGATACAGAAAGGATTGACATGACAGTGTCCCTTTTATGCCAAATTTGGGCCTGTTCCCACTGATGTTAAAATTGCCCTGTATATAAAACTTGTTGACTTTAGTTTAGACCCTAGCTACAAAGCAGTTTGCCATGAAATGGTGAAAGTTTTGGGGGGTATATAGTCCAAGGTAGTAGATCAAGAAAGGAGAGAGACGACAACCAAAGTCATCACAGTCTGTAAAAGTTTTTTTGTGCAGAGAGACTCCTTCCCACACAGTATTTTTACCAGCCACCACCATCTGAGTTGTCATCATCACCATCAACATCCACAACATCAATCACTTCAGGATCAGTTTGTATACTCTTGTAGGGATACGAAAATCTTGACTTATTAACTTTAATAAAAGTTTAACGTGTGTACATTTTCTGGCAGCAACCTATTTCTGGTGTCTGTCACAATATTGCCAGCTGTACTAAACATGCGTCTGAAGAGACACCTTGTTGCAGGACAACCAAGATATTTACAGGCTTCACATACAGCTCTGTCCAAATTGACTTTTTGATTCCAGTATTCAAAAGGGCATGCATCAATAGGAATAGGCAGTTCTTGCAGGTAACTGTCTACCATGTTGGACAGAGACCGTCCAGAATAGAATCAGTGGAAGCAGCTGGTATGGCAGCAATTTGGGAAAGGTTTTGCTACAGATTTAGCTTGCTACTAAGGGTTGAAGAAGTGGCAGTTGTGGAACAACTACTGTTAATGTTTGGTGACTTTTCCAGTTCTGTATCCCTTGTGAAGATGAACCTGCATGTTGTGGTGATGACAACCTGATGGTACTGTGCGTGTCTGTGTTTGACTCCTGTGAGTGCTGCAGCTCATCTAGCAACATACATTTGTACTGCTCTATATCATCTGTTTTTGGAAGATGTATAGCCTTGAACCTGGGATCTAAGAGAGTTGCAAGGATGTAGTGTCTTGATTTCGCCATTGCAACTAATTTGTCATTGGTTTTGAAACGCCGCTCATTCTCTCTTTACGAGATTCCCATGATATAGGCGATATGTTGTTGTCTGGCGCTCAGATCTGTCTTTTTCATTTGTAGATTTAGAACACTAAGATGATGTGAAATGAGCATTATGAGTGGGATAACCTGACTCACAGATGCACCTTCAGAAGACATGTCCCTTGTAGCTGTCTCAAATGAGAGCTAGGATACAGCACACTGTCTCCATTAATTTCCACTGCAGCACAGACAGCATAATGCCATCTCCAATAATGTAATTGGAGCAGTACTATGTACAGCTTGCTTTTTGCTCCAAGAAGCACTGCAGCATATAAAGCATTGAGTTCCAACGAGTGGAAACATTTTGAATCAGCTTTGCTGGGGCAGCTTGTGTTTTTTTGCAGTTCGGACAATGTCCGTGATAGCCTTGGTTGAATGTGAAAAGTGAGTCACAATTTTTTTAAACAGCAATCATACCATCCACTTGTGTTTTGTTGCTGAGAAATCCCACTGACAATTAAGGTAAGCAATGCAAAGCAGAAGCATGCAGAAATCCTCCATCCTGTATTGTTTTTAAGATGTTGGCTCCATTGTCACTTACTATGAAGCCACATTTTAGACCGTGAGAATAAACCCATTCGTCAAGGAGGTCATTTAGTTCCTGCAAGATGTTTGCAGCAGTATGACTTTGCCTAAACTTCTTTTATATGCAGCAGCGCCATCTTTGGGGTGTCTTTGTTTTTGAAGAAGCACAAGAAAACGTGACCCAATGAGCGGTAAGGGACATGTAATCTATGTTTTGAGTGCTGGTCCACATATATGTTGTGACATGAATAACCCCACCCTCTGCAGTTTTAAGTGCAAGCATCACTGTCGCTTTTAAAGCCTGATAAATGTTTGGTATTTCAACATAGGAAAAGTACCTTGGATGAGGAACATTGTAACGAGGCTCTGCTAGTGATTACAGTCCTTCTAAAGGCTTGTGTTGGGTTAGACGCTAGGCGTCTAACCCCCACCCACCCAGTCTTTTGTTGTGCAAATTTATTTCTTAGCACCTCTTGCAAGCCACTGCCTGCTTGTGCTATTTCTGACTGCCCTCTCCTCTGTCCCCTCCTTTCCAGCCGGCCCTGCCCTCGAGATCCCAAGGAACGTAGGGGCTCCGAGCCACCAGCGGGCGGGCGGCCACCGCGCAGCTGAAAAGGGAACCAGGAGGCCGGGAGAGACAGACAGAAAGGTACGGGATAGCGGCTTAGCCAATCGGAAGGCGACCGCCGACTTTGCCAGCCTCTGATTGGTGCGCCTTTTCCCATTGACTTCTGCTGTATTTTGCACCACCAAAACTGGACGGATTAATGCCTTCATTGTATTTTTAATTCCTCTCAAAAGTAGCTGTTTTTACTATCTTATTGTGTGTGTTAAGAAATGTCTCTTTGTTGTTTAACTAGTGATTACAGTCCTTCTAAAAGGCTTGTGTTGGCTAGACGCTCAGGCGCCTAACTCCCCACCCACCCAGTCATTGTTGTGTATTTATTTCTTAGCACCTCTTGCAAGCCACTGCCTGCTTGTGCTATTTTCTGACTGCCCTCTCCTCTGTCCTCCTTTTCCAGCCGGCCCTGCCCCTCGAGATCCCAGGGAACGAGGGGTTCGAGCCGCCAGCGGCGCGCCACCGCAGCCGTAAGTGGAACCAGGAGGCCGGGAGAGACAGCCAGAAAGGTACGGGAAAGCGCAAAATTTTTGCCTGCCCCCACCCCCTCAGGGTGTTCTTTTATACACCTTCCCGCCTAATCTCTTATCCCCGCCCCATAGCTAATCACCCAGCCAATTCCCTTGAGCTTATTTCTTCACATCACCCCAGTCTCTTTAACTCCTCTCCTCACCTCTCACCATGCTATTGCACCTTCTCACTACTGCTCTGCCTCTCACCTTACCTGGATCCAGAAGAGATAACTGTTGGAACATATACTGTGGTGTCGAAGGCCATCACCAACACTATCCCTCTACTGTCCCCAGTGGTTGCCCTCAAACTCTACATACATATACTACCGCTCTGAATAACCCTTGGGAATCCCATGATGCTGTTCACAAACCAGTTCGGACTTCTGCAATCCCCCTGCAGTCCTCTGTACTACAACTACCTCTCTGCCTGTCCATTAAACTGGTGCTCTATGATAATTCTACAACCATGCAGCAGGATCAGCACCCACTTTACATTGGATCCCAAAGAAGAAGAAAACCACCTGACTACCATTACTCCTATCACTTGGTGCCCTCATCAAGCTAATCTTTCTTTTCTACTTATTTTGTATTGGCACTGTTGAAATAAAACCTCAGCCCCACTGGAGTTTCCTCACTCTCCATCTGACCTGCCTCCATAAACGGCCTGAGTTTTCTTCACATCAACGCCTGCAGCATCCAAAAATTCTCATTAATACAGGCCTGCAGTTATAATCTCACCTGACTTCTAGTTATTTCTGAAACATGGCTCAAATCAGCAACAAAAGACAGGAATACACCTCTCCAACTACTAGCTCTTCAGATCTGACCGTCTATCCAGGTGCGGGGTAGCCATCTATGTAAAAGCAATATCTCGCATCTTGCCCAAACTCTACATCACAACCAAATGAATTTAATGTTTGTCAATTTAAAAATATCTCTTCCCAACACTTCATCCTTTCAACTGATTGGTTGTTAAGTTCTCTTGCGGGCCCCAAACTCCTATCCCATCTAGGATCTATACTTAATCTAGGCCCTGAGGATACCATCATCTAGGAGACTTGAACTTAAATTGGTTAACAAATGCATCTGCACCTATAACCTTTGTGATACTTATGGATTCACTCAATTAATCAAAGAACCAACAAGGATTAACCCAAAGATAATCTCAACACACACCCTGATGTTATGCTGGTAATAAGCTTCAATATCCCCACGCTGGAGTATTATTCAGTGAGAGGTGATCATGTCCATAGCGCCCGATCAACAATCGTTTCACCCAATCCTGCAAAATTCTCACACTAAGATCAAAAAGAATTTAATATTTCAGGTTATCTCCATGATCTGTGCTACACCACACGCTAAGAGAATTCATCCGAGCTCAATAGTCCTCTCAAATCTTAAATGATATAATCATAAGTGCTCAACGTACATGCACCACCAAGATCAGAACCAAACTCAAATCCGTCGTTGTTCTCTGCTGACTCAACTATACTGTTGCTGAGACAAACCGAAAAGGGCAAGAGTTACAAAGGATTCAAATGACTTGCTTCAATTCAGAAAAGCCAGAAACCCTGCACAAACAACAAGAAATGCTAAGGCTGGGTTTTCACAGCTGAATTGGAAGTTTCTATCATAACTTCTAAATTTGGGGTACTTTAAAGGATCCTAGGCAAACCCCACCCCTGTCCTACCACCTAACCACCGAATAATATTGAAATCACTGACAAGCAAAATATCTTGAACCCTTAACGATCATTTCACTAGCTGGCCTGGCTTTGACCCGTCATTCAAACCATTAAGATCATCACTAAACTACAATCTGTTGATGTTCGTGCTGTTTGCTTCTCCTTTATTCAAATCAATACCTTGAAAGAAGTGAAGATTTCATTACAACTAGACACAACTGTGCAGGTGCATCTCTGTGACCTTATTTCTAAAATAGCACTGCATGCCATAGGTCCCCACCCAATTCCTCAATCTGTCTCACTGGTTCTATCCTCATTATGGAATCGCTCATATTTCCATTACGGAGGATCCCATGGACTCAACAATTATAGGCCCATTTCCATCTACTAGTACATCAAAGACGCTTGAGAAGCTAGAAATTCTCAGTTATCTGCCACCTTGACACCACAACTCCTTTAATCTAGCTTGATCTGCTTAGATCAAAACATAAAGCCACTCTTTCTCATTACAAAAGTCATGTATGATTGGCAAATGCTGAGACAAAAGAATAATACCTGTGTGTGTTTCTGGATCTAAGCAAGGGCTTTGACACTGTGGGATCATGAACTTAATCTCCTGAATTCCATTGGCCTTGACCCACTTTCCTTAAATGGTTCAGATGCTATCTTATCTGAAGATTGCACTTGGAAAATGAAGGTGACCCATTTACCTTTAAACCACTCAAGAGGTGTACCATATGGCTCCATCCTAGGTCCCATCCTTTTGTCATTTATATCAATATTGACTCCAACCTCTGTTGATCTAATATTCACCTGCAGATGAGACACTGTACTTATGTCAGCAATCCTCACCATCAAAGGCTCTGTGAGCTTTCAGTCTGAATTTCCTCCTTCAGCACAATCTATTAAAAGAAGATTACTATTAAATGCCAAGAAACCAAAGCTATAGTTCTTTGCCACCAAGAATTGCTCTTCCACTGTCCCATCATTCACCCCTCCCACAACTCTCTACCATCCTAGGCTTAAAATCTGAATATAGACAATTTCAAATATCTTGTGTATGGATAGACAATAAACTCTGACTACACTACCCACATTGAGGAGCTCCTGAAAGTTAAGACAAAGACTTGGTCTATTTTTACAGGGATCAAACACTACTGATTAGGGATTCCAAATAAAGATTAACTTAGCATCATTCCTGTCCTCATTGATTACGTTCTGACTTCTCTATGGGCCATTGCTCCCTCCCACTTCAAACAAACTAGACACTTTGAATCACAGAGTATTAGATTCATTACAGACCTTCCTCCAGCACCTCATTTACGTTTCTATAACGTAGCTCAGTGGACATCATTGCAACAAAGAAGAAATAAACATGTTGCTATCTGACCACAAAGCACTGACAAACAAACTCCTTCCTACATCTCAGACTGTTTCAACCGATCACATCCAGGCCCTACACCTTGAGGATCAATAAACTTATCTTTGCTGAAGACTCCTATCACCTGGGTATCTGATATGGAAGAGCTGCATCAGCTATTCCCTGGTACTTATCTGGAATTTTCTTCAAAAGACATTGAAACTGCTACCCTGATCCTTTTAACCTCCTTCAAAAGCTATACACCAGCTTATTCCCCCAACTCATGTAACTGCTTTCCATAAGGCCTAGTCCTCCTATACCCCTCCTCCCACAACCCTCCTCTCCTATCTCCCTTTTATAAAGGTCACCCTCTTCTTTTCTACTCTTCATCTAGCTCCTTTCCCCACCTAAACTTCTTACAGATATGGTACACAATAACTCCTACTACCCAAGCCTTTCCTGATTGAACTGTTTGTTTCTCTCCTGTAGTAGGTTTTAGGTACATTGTCACTTTGTATATGTAAACATTGCCTTGTTTCTATGTCAATATTTGTACATTTGTATATTCATTCGTCTCACAAATGATTGTATTTTGTGTTTGTTCCGTTTCATGTTCTTGTGTATAATTTGTAACCTTGTTTTGTTAAGACCACTCAGGTCCATCTTGTAAATGAGCTACGCTCAATGATGTTCGCCTGAATAAATAAAGATTTGATTGATTGATAATGTCATGAGCTCCCTAAAATCCTCATGATCTACCAAAGAGTATGGGAGAAGGGCTCCAGCTAACAGTTCACCAATTCGGTGATTAAGATGAAGGGTCTTTGGATGATTTCTAGTAAAGGTATTCTTCCTTTTCAAATGCCTTGAGACAGTGTTAGCTGTTTGCAACATGTCCCTGTTGGTTTATTATACATCGTAGGTTTTGGAAGGGCAGATGTATAGAGAGGTGGACTAGGACTTAGTACATTCAGTGCCATCACTGATGTGCAACTGGTACTAATGGTGCTGGCATTGGTGGTAACAGTGATCCTAGGGCTGGGCAGTGGTTCTGCCTGCATCAAGTTCAGATAATATTGTATCCATTTCAGATTCCTGATCCCTGACCTTTCTTACATGCGGTCTGGAAGATGGAGGGACATGGGTTTTGGTTTTGATGATCAAGCAAATCGAATGTTTTTTCAGATGGCGTTTAAGAGCTGTGGAAAGTTACATGAGCACAACTTTACTATTGCTTATAATTTGTGTTTATAGGAACAAATTGCTCTGTATGGATTGCTTTATCACTGAGAAATAATTCTACACCTCAGATGTGACAGATTTGTTCAAAAGTTAGGAAGATAGTTAAAGACTGTTTGTGTCTTTCACCTGTCCTAACAGAACTTGGGACATGCTTTGGTGCTAGAAGAGTGGACAGAAGACCTGATGATTTTCATTGCTGGATACACAGAAGTGGTGGGATTCAATGTATGAGTGTCCTTTTCATTGCCAACAGTGCTGGATGTATTTGCAAGTGCACTACCTGATTCATTGTCAGCAGATTTGTCATTTCACTTTGTTGAGTGAAGCACGATTTGTCACGTAGACACAACAGTGTGATTGAGACAAAGAGCTACTGGTCTGAGCGAGAGAGGGACTCACTGTCATTTGTATTATTGCTGCTAGTCACAGGGATCTTAACGGTATGAATGGCATACCTTATGGGTTCTTCCGTGACCCCAGCAGCTGTAGCAGGTTTTCTTAAAAGGTCCCCTTATCACACTTTTACTGTTGTTTTGCTGTTTGTTGAATTTTATCACTTGAAACATTTTGCTATTTCTGTTAGCACCAGCAGGATTACCACTACCACCAACACCTGCTCCAACACTTCAGCACTAAATGCTTCATCTATGCTGAGTCAGCCATAGTACAGACAGTAAGTACCAGTACTACTAGTCCAGTATACTGCAGTGAACACACCAACACCCAAACAATTCCTGTGTAACAGCAATGTGATCTGTAATCGCTGGTTGCCAACTCCCAAAATTTTATTTTGGTTGTGTGACACTGTGATACGTGACTGGAAGTAATTGAAGAATATGACAGTTTAGTAACTAAAGGATCCCAGGTTCAAGGCTTACAGAATGATTGGGCTGCTGGTATAGGTATACATATAGCAATCAAAGGGCATACAGCAGCAGGGTGATGGGCTGACTGACCACAGGAGTCGGAGTCACACGCAAACCAGGGAATGAGAATTATATTTCTACGCTTCTGTCATGTATGTTAATGCCACTACACAACTGGCCACTGGGCTTCTCCTGTAACACACACACTGGGTAGGGCAAGCAGTGCAGTCAAAGGCACATAGCAGTAGGGTGATGGCCACCGACTACAGGAGATGGAGTCACACGCAAAACCAGGGAATGATAATTATATTTCTACATTTCTGTCATATATAAAGACGCCACACACACCAGGGTTCGAAAGATTTAATTTGCCTTTTTTGCCCCTACGTTTCTGTCATGTAAGGTTAATGCCACCACAACTGGCCACTGGGCTTCTCTCAGCAACACAATACACCGGGTAGGGGTACAATGCAGTCAGCGGGCACACAGCAGCAGGGTGATGGGCTGACTGACCACAGGAGACGGAGTCACATACGCAAACCAGGGAATGAGAATTATTTTTCATTGTTTCTTGTCATGTAAGATTAATGCCACCACGGTAACTGTTACTGGGTTTCTCTCTCTGTAACACACACACTGGGTAGGGTACAGTGAGTCAGGGCACACAGCAGCAGGGTTATGGGCTGACCACCAGGAGACGGAGTCACGTACTAAACCAGGGAATGATAATTATTTTTCATGCTTGTCATGTAAGGTTAATGCCACACACACACACTAGGGTTCAGAAAGATTATTTGGTTTTTGCCCCCCTACGTTTCTGTCATGTAAGGTTAGTGCCACCACACAACTGGCCACTGGGCTTCTTCTCTCTGTACACACTGGTAGGGTACAGTATGCACACACACTGGCTTTCTCTCTGTGACACACACACACACACTAGGGTTCAGAAACTTCAGAAAGATTTATTTGCCTTTTTGCCCCCCTACGTTTCTGTCATGTAAGGTTACTGCCACCTCACAACTGGCCACTGGGCTTCTTCTGTAACACACACTGTAGGGTACAGTATTACACACTGGGCTTCTCTCTGTGACACACACAATACTAGGGTTCAGGGGAAAGATTACTGCCTTTTTTGCCTCTCTACGTTTTGCGGTCATAAGGTTAATGCTACCACACAACTGGCCACTGGGCTTCCTCTGTAACACACACTGTTGGTGCAGTACACACACACTGGGCTTCTCTCTGTGTGACACACACACACTAGGGTTAGAAAGATTACGGCTTGCCCCCATGCTTTGTCATGTATGGTAATGCCACACAATCTCTGGCTACTGGCTTTATAACACACACTGGGTAGGGTCAGACAGTGCAGTCAAGGGCACACTGGGCTTTCTCTGTATACACACACACATTAGGGTTCAGACTTATTTAGATTTATCAGATTTATTTGTTTTTTTGCCCCTTGTATGCTTGTTGCTGGCAGTTGCTGAGGTGCAGTGTGGTGTTCGCCAATCATACTTCACAAAGGTTCTTTCTCCCAGTCCCCCCAGTTCCTCCTGATACTGGTCTCATCAACTCTCCCTATTCCCCCACCCCCAATCTTGATTAATCCTCCAGAGTCCCGATTCTCCTTCTGTCCTGAACTGCCTCAGTACTCCTACCCCATCTCCCAGTACCATTTTTTTAGTTTTTTTCTTGTTCTCGCCGTCTCACAGGAGTAGTAGTGTTACCATTGGTGACAAAAGAAGCGACGCGCTAACTGCTTTTGCTACAGTTTAGTGGGCTGCCGCTGCTCCTGCTGCTGCTGCTCTCGCATGATCCTCGGTCAAATGGGCTCTCCTCTCGTGGCGCATTCTTTATTAATTTCTACAGATCCTGCGAGTCACGTTGCTTACTCGACTCCCCACGTCCGTCGTTGTTCAAGGTGATTCAACTTTTATGAACTGCTCAGTGTTCAAGTTCTAGTTAGAACTCGAACACCAGGGTTCGAGGAGGGTTCGAATCTTTACCGAACTAGTTCTGACAACCCTAGTGCCAGTGCAGACTGTATTGTCAATAAGAGACCCAAGGGATTGGAGCCAATGGCCAGAGGGGCAAGGCCAATTAAGGTCAGAATAGAGTTGGCAATGGTGTGTGAAGTGAGGGGATGCCGAGGCATACCAGCAGATATTGTTATAGGTGGTGTCCCACTTGTGGAGGGAGGATTTAGAGGCAGACAGATACGTGACTGATCCATAAGTCAGGGCGAGGGAGTAGAAAGCCTTGAGCCACAGCAAGTCAGCTAAAGGGGTGGTGGGCATACAGGGCGTGGTAGGCACCACCATCTCGCATTTATCGATTTACAGGTGTTGGTTGGTGTAGGTCAAAGTTATGGGATTCCGTCCAAAGTGATGCCCGGTATTTGAAGGATTTGGTACTGTTAAGTGAGGAGCCATCAGTACAGGTGATTTTTAGGGCATCAAAGTTTACTTTGAGTTTGGCGGGTGATCCAAAGAGCATGGAATGCATCCTACCACGTTGAGAATCGTGTTTATTCTCTCATCAGCCACGACTGAATGGACGTGAGTCCGAGTTAAGAGGTTGGTTGACGCCAAGTGGGTTCCTGCCTCTGTGATAAATTACTAGGTCGCCTGCATAAAGGAGGGTTGAGTGTTGAAGCAAGCAGTGAAGGTCATTAATGAATGGAGAACAAAGTGGCATGAAGTGATGGAACCCTGGGCACTTCAATTTGATAGATGAGGGATCAGAAGAGGCGGAATTGAAGACAACGGTCTGCTTTCTACCGGACAGGTAACTGTCAAACCAGGCTACTACATCAGTAGAGAAGTCGAGTGAGCGAAGTTTGGAAGGAAGGAGGGTATGGTTTACCAGGTCAAAAGCTTTCCTTAAGTCAATGAAGATAGCACCAGTCAGCAGGCCAGAGTCCATAGCAGAAAATATATCATTGGTGAGTTTAAGGCGGGCAGTAGTTGTACTGTGCCCCTTACAGAAACTGTGTTGAGAGCTAGACAAGAGGTTATGCTGCTGTAGATAGTCAAGAGTTTGGGTTGCCACAAGTTTTTCAAGGATTTTACTAAGGAGGGAGAGGATAGCTATAGGAAAGTAGTTCGAGATTAGTTTGGGATCACCCTTTTTTGGAATAGGAGTGACTTTGGCAATTTTCCAGATATTGGGGACTGAGCCATGATGCAGAGATAGATTGAAGATTTGGGTAAGGGGAGAGGCTATAAACAGGGTGGCGGTCTTTAGAAGCCTGGGCCCCAGCCCATCTAACCCTACACTGGTATGGTCTGGAGCCTCAGAACTTCAGATTTTGTAATATTCCAGAACCTGAAGGGGGGATGTGTGAATTGAGATTTCATGTTGTACTTGTGCGTAGAAACGTGAGTATTAGGGGAAGGAACCAGGTAACTGGAGAGGTCCGAGAAATTGTGGTTAAAAGAATTAGCTATAGTAGTAGGATTATTGCAGTGTATACCATTTAGCAGCATGTCATTTGCATGAGTTGTTTGATTTGCCCCATGAGTGGCCTTCCTTATTATGGCCCAGACTTTTTCTGCTACCCGTCCGCTCTGGTTAGCAGATGTTTACAAAATGAGCTTTAGCCAACAGAATTCTGCCTTGCACACATTTCCTATGGGCTCGCTACATTATTATAATCAGCCATTAGCTCAGTGGTTTCTGAAGTGGCACCATGCCTCATCCCTGGACCTAATCAATGCAAGTAGGTCTTTCGAGAGCCATTTCGTCTGTGATCCTCGGATCTGACAAGTGACACAGGGAGCATAGGTGTCTTGGAGCAGATGAAATTTAGCAAGGAAATGGTCTAATGCCAGTTGAGCCTTATTAGAGGTGTGAATGGGGGACTAGTTGATCAGTGCGAGATCATGTAAGAAATTTTCTTGGTTAAAGTTTGCCAGGTTTCGGAAGGTGATGAGTTTAGGAGGTGGGGTAGGTTTGCTTGACACACGCCAGGTGTAGAAAATAGGGGAGTGGTCACTGATTGAGTCAGCTAGGGTACCTGCACATGTTATGCTATCCGGGCGGTTTGTAAGGACCCAGTCTATAAGATTACTAGCCCGAGGGGGGGGCAGGATCCTGGTGGGGTCTTCAATAAGTTGGTGAAGATTATGTCCTTGGACAATAGTGTGAAAGGACTGGTTTAATTTGCTGGTCCAGTTTAGGTTCAGGTCCCCAAGAATGAGGACTTCATTCCGACCAATAGCCTTATCAACCTGAGATAGCAGTTCCTCTAGCCCATCCGTGCCGCCAGCTGGAGGGTTATAGACACAGACCAAGTGAAGTTTCTTAGACCCAAGATTTACAGTAGCATAGATTGCTTCACAGTGAGATAGAGATGGTTGGGCATTGAGGGAGATAAGAATGCGAGGTTTGAAAAAAATGGCAACCCCCCCACCCCGCTTAGTTAATGGCCTATTCTGCCAAATGATGTTGTAGTTGGGCAGTGAGCAGAGATGATCAGGGGTGGAGGATTTTAGCCAGGTTTCAGATAAACAGAGGATATCTGGGTTGTGCTAAGCAACCCACACCTCCAATTCAGCCTTGTTGCGAAGCAGACTCCTAATATTTAGGTCGGCAATATGGATGCCCTTGGTGTCATGCCAGTTTGTAGCTTCACAGGATAGGTTACATGGAGGTCCAGGGTTTTTCTCAATATCCCCCGCTAACATTAAGGTTAGGTGAGATAGATGTAAGAGTTTGTGACAGATGTGGGAGATGGATAGGGTTATACTTGGTATCTTGGATTTATACAGAGTGTAGGATAAGTGATAAATGAATTTGTGATGAATGAGCAGGGGGAAGGTGACAGGAGGCAGTTGAGGTGTTTTTCGTGTAGGACATAACCTGGAGTGGTCAGGGTAGGAGTGGTGATATTTAAAGGAAATAGAGTTGTAGAGTGTTGGGAGCCATATGAGGCAGAGAGCTGTAGAGGTTATTAAAATAACAAAATAGGGAAAGATGGCCATTTAATATAATTATAAGTGTCAATTAAAATTATAGAAATGTGTGGGAGTGAAAAAAGGAAGGTGCAGTCTGGGCACTAGTAGAGATAAGAGATAAAAAACAAGTGCCCACAAGCAGTTAGGAGTGAAAGGTGCAGTATGGCACTAGTAAAATCAATCAAGCGCCTTCTAGCAGTCAAAAGGTATAGGCTGCTAATGGAAAAGTGAGGAGATAGTTAATTTCCTCAACAGGGCGTGTATTGAGGGTGGAGTTACAGCCTATAAAAGTAAAGCTGGATAAGGATGGGTGTGGTGGGGGGGCAGGTGGGTAGCAGTCGCAGAGCGACTGCGAGGTTTCAGCGACCTGGTCCCAGGTAAACAGCAGATTACACCGGGCACAGCAGTTTACAAACAGGGCAGGCAGTACTGATTGAGGGTGCCTAGTACACTCGTGGTTATTCAGCCACGCTGCTCTCGCCCCGCTGATTACAGCTGAGCACTAGCAAGTTACAGGCACGCTCTGCAGCCGAAAGGGGGGAGGTCACAAAAAATGGAGAAATAAAGGGGGATTCGAATGCTGAGGCTCTTAGGATGCTCTGCAGCTTAGGCAAGGGGCAGATACAAGTTAAAATGTAGCTCCACTATCAACAAGCAGTGAATCTTTCTTTCAAATAAGTGGAGCTTTCGGTTGCTGTACTTGATTTAAACAGTGCAGAATTGGATATGACTGTGGATCCGTCTCAGTTCATGATTCAAACGCTGGGCAGGCAGTCTCGAGTAAAAGGCGCCAAAATTAAAGTCTCAACAAAGCAGGGACAAGCAAGGAGGCACTGAAGAGTGGATGAAATTACCTTCGTAGCCTCAGGGACAGTGTTCCATGGTGGTCATGGCAGGATGTCCAGGGCAGTTGAGCCCACCAGTAGCTGAGGCTAAAGGGGAAGAGAAAAGAGTAAGCAGACTGATTTTATAGGGAGGGGGAGAAACAAAGCTCAGTACTAAAAGGTTTGGGGGGTGGGGTTGAGAGGGTGGAAAGTAGGCGGTGAGACCAGAGACAAAGAGCTTAGGACTGTAAAGGCATTTCAGTAAAATGCAAAACAGGGTTACATAGAATAGATGCAGGTTTTACAATCAGGTTCAGGTTCAACACGACAAAATATCATGAGTAACTAAGAGAGCCACTAATAGGAACTAGGGGTAGCAGATGACTTTATGCACAATTTAACGCAGTTTCACTGAGGTCCCCAGTTAAGATACGACTAACTTGCAGTGCAGGGCAGAAACCTTCCTGCGACCTGGTCCCAGCTAAACAGCAGATGACACAGGGAACAGCAGTTTACAAACAGGGCAGGCAGTACTGATTGAGGGTGCCTAGTGCACTCGCGGTTATTCAGCCACGCTGCTGTCGCCCCACTGATTACAGCTGAGCACTAGCAAGTTACAGGCATGCTCAGCAGCTGAATGGGTTAGGTCACAAAAAATGGAGAAATAAAGGGGGATTTGAATGCTGAGGTGCTTAGGATGCTCTGCAGCTTAGGCAAGGGGCAGCTATAAGTTAAAATGTAGCTCCGCTATCAACAAGCAGTGAATCTTTCTTTCAAATAGGTGGAGCTTTTGGTTGCTGTACTTGATTTAAACAGTGCAGAATTGGATATGACTGTGGATCCGTCTCAGTTCCTGATTCAAATGCCGGGCGGGCAGTCCCGAGTAAAAGGCGCCAAAATTAAAGTCTCAACAAAGCAGGGACAAGCAAGGAGGCACTGAAAGGTGGATGAAATTACCTTTGTTGCCTCGGGGACAGTGTTCCACGGTGGTCACGGCAGGATGTCCAGGGCAGTTGAGCCCACCAGTAGCCGAGGCTTCGTTGCCTCAGGGACAGTGTTCCACGGTGCTCATGGCAGGATGTCCAGGGCAGTTGAGCCCACCAGTAGCCGAGGCTTCGTTGCCTCAGGGACAGTGTTCCACGGTGCTCATGGCAGGATGTCCAGGGCAGCTGAGCCCACCAGTAGCCGAGGCTTCATTGCCTCAGGGACAGTGTTCCACGGTGGTGACGGCAGGATGTCCAGGGCAGTTGAGCCCACCAGTAGCCGAAGATAGGAAATAATATTTGCACAGTTAACTGCTCTTCCATTTTCCTTTCCATGCCAGTTATGTGTTCTGATGTGCTTTGACCAATTTTTGATAAATACATAATCTAGCTTTGTGGTGCCCTCAGCTCTACAGAGTTCCAATCTCCTGAGCAGCTACTGCTCTTTCTTTTCATATTCCTATGACTTTCCAGGACATCACTTGCATTATTTCATGTAATTCATCTGAATGGCATGGAATGGTGTTACTGATGTCACAGGGTGCTCAGGCAGTATGAAAAGAGAGAACAAGAACAGCTGTGGAGAAAATTATTCAAAGTAGTTGCAAAGGCAAAATAATTAGATTATTATGTAAGCTATCACTCCTTAGTATCTAGGGGTATGTTTGATGTTATAAAATGGCAAGAAAAAATCTAGAAATCTCATTGGCCAAGAGACATCAGCTGACTGTATGTTAAATCTCTATATATGTACAGTCATTCTGGTCCTAAACCACATCACACAATGAGCAAATCAGTCCTCATACAACCAGAACTATCTTTCATCAGTCCCCCTTCAACCAGAACTGATCTTCCATTATAAACATGGCTGCTGCCTTTGCACTGTAAGAAAACCTTCAACTGGGCCCTAAAAATAAAACTACCTTAAATTAAAAATAAAATAAATTAATTAAATGTTGTTTCCCTGATCATTATACTCTCCTTACACACATAAACAAATCAGAAACATTAAGTATTGTTTATAGTTCTCATTACAACTGTTTACTAACAGTGAAAAATCTCCCTTCTGTCTTTATTTGCTCATCAGGGAAATCTCTTATGCTTGCCTAGACAGTGATATAATTGAGCCTCTGGCTCTAAAACAGGCCTTTGTTGTCTGTGTATACAGAATGTCAGGAGACTAACATTCTACAAGTGGAATAGAGCAGAATTTTGAATCCCTGTATTCCATGGTAAACATTCCACGATACACATTCTATGTCTTGAGTGTGGGGAAAAACAGAAAACAAAAAACAGGATGAAGAAAGTAGACAATACAATAATACTTTATAAACAAAAAGAAAAGGTGGGAAAACAGTTAAATAGGCAGAGGCAGACCCAAAGTGCCTAAATACATTGCAAATGTTAATAAAAGCATGTACATTTGAATCTTATATAGCAGAGTTTTCAGGTGAAATCTACCCTCCTTGCCACCAAAAAAAGAGGCAACCCGGCAGGTTTAAAGTTTTTTTTTTTCCTTACTAACCTTTCACCTCAATCCTATAGCAGTTTTCCTTTTATGTACTAGACCACAGCACATAAGTAAAAAAACAAAAATAAAGAGAAGGTTGACTTCAATGAGACTATGTAACTACAGTACAGTGTAATGAAAATTAAGTTTTAAACACAGCTTATGTCTTACAAATTTACAAATGTTACAGTGTATTTATAGGATAAAATTTACATGCGAAAGAGAAATTATTTATTTTCAACCAACTCTACTAATAAATAATTTTACTGCAAAGTACTGTACTAGTTAACTTATTGCTGACATATCCTATTTTATGCATTAATAGGTACTCCTTTTTCAGTGTTTAGGTGTTTTAGAGGTATAATGTATTATAAAATGGTCAAGAAACATCATGTCTCCTTATTGGTTGACAGGGCTTGGAATCCAGTGATATAAGGAATAACAGCCACCAGGTTGGGAACATTTTCCAGCCAGCTGTGCAAAGGCCACCCCGAAATAAATGCTTTCCCCACATTCTGTAATGGAATGCCCAACCTCCATGTTAGTAAAGAATCTGACTGGCAAGTGAAATCATCAGAATTAAAAAAATACCATGATCCCATAACACAAACGAGAACAAAATCTCACACAATAAATCAAGTAAACCCTAGTGGCCATTGCTAGCTGCATCACTGTCCTCTCCTAAACTGAACTGCAGCGTTTTCTGAGTAGGCCCACATCCAGCTGTTTGCAGTAGATGAACAACCTCATGCATCCAATCTCAGCTTCGAAACTGTCCTAACAGCGGATTGCACGCTCGTTCACCCTTCTCTCCCAAAGCACTGACAAATAATTGAAACCGCTTCTCTCCCACATTCGCTGAGTACTTTCCCCCTCAGCATACACATGATAAAATGTAGAAATCGTAGTGCAATCCAGCCTTAGCTCCATGCCTGTCTTACCACACACCAGTCCCCACTGCGACACACAGCTCACATTCGTAGTCTGGGTGTATAGGTGAAAAAAAAGAAACTGATACTTATCATGGCACTGATGTAACTCACAATCCATAGAGGTAATTGACCGGTGACACGGGCTATCAGTTAACTCAAATGTACAACGCAACGTGAGTGCAGAGAGGCATTGAAAAAAAAGCGGATCACTTCCTGAGATGGAAGTGCGCTGTGCATGATGGTAGGCACCAAAAACTTAAAGAAGTGTACCCCAGCATGGCAAAAACTTCCTTAGCCTATGGGTGCCCAATCCCCTGTCAGCTTTACTGTCCCCCCCCAAGCTGCCTGGTGTCATGCTGGGAGTCCACCCCAGCATGGCAAAAGCTTCATTTGCCGACAGGGGTGCCCAATCCCCCATCGGTTTCACTGCCCCCCCAAAAAATGTTCATATGCCACGCTGGGAGCCCACTCCAGTGTGGCAAAAAACCTCCTTAACCGATGGGGGTGCCCAATCCCCCATCAGCTTCACTGTTCCCCCCAAGCCACGCTTGAAGCCCACCCCAGCGTTGCAAAAGTCCCTTGTGTTTAAATAAAAAAGAAAAAAAAAAGAAAAAACCTTCCCTCGTTGATTCTTTTTCCCCCTTCCCCAACCTACACCCACCATCTGCATACCCACCTCCCCACACCCCCACCTCACCCCCACCTCAACCCATACTTACCTCCGGAGGCCAGCATGACAACCTTTGGTGGACCGCGAACACGTCTGCACTCTTCAAAGCCGACCGCGAACTGAAGAAATGCCAGTAAGCTGTATAATGGCATAAATGGATTTTTTTCAACTTTAGTGCATATCTCAGCCATTTCTGGGAATTTTTTCACCAAATTTTCAACATGGGGTTTTTGGGGCCCCACCTCATGAACTGTGACACTGTTATTTCGTTAATTGTCCCGAAAGGTGGTTCCGCAGTCACTGCGCAGAACCACCTTTCCAGAATGATTAATGAAATGACAGTGTCACAGTTCATGAGGTAGGCCCTAAAACCCTATGTTGAAAATTTGGTGAAAATATTCCCCAAAATGACTGTTTTACGAGCGTGCATTGCACAGTTCCTATGCACACTCGTAACTTCAAGCATTTTTAATATTTTCACTCCAGATTTTCAGTATTGCCATTTTACCACACCTCCTTATGAACAGTACAACTGTCATTTTTCACATCTAACCCAAAATGTGTTTTCACCCATGTAGTGCACAATGGCGCGATTGGTGTGCGAAATCAATGTTCCAGACAGATTAATAAAATCACAGTGACACTGTTCATGAGCAGTGATCTTAAACTGGCTATGTTGCAAATTTGGGGAAAATATTCCCCAAAACGACTGTTTTACGAGTGTGCGTTGCGCAGTTCTGACGCACGCTCGCAACTTTGGCATTTTTAATATTTTCACCCAGATTTTCAATATTGCCATTTTACCACACTTCCTTATGAATAGTACAACTGTCATTTTTCACATCTCACTGCAAAATGTGTTTTCGCACATGTAGTGCACAATGGCGCCGGTCGTGCTAAATCAATGTCTGGACAGATTAAGAAAATCACAGTGAAGTAAAGTGCAATTCATAAACTACAACAAATAGACTGTTGTTTGCATAATGTTGTTGGTAATTGCTATTTTTACCATTCAAAAAAGTTTACCAAGGACTATTTTATCTCAATGTTTCAATTAATTCTATTCTGTATTTAAATAAATATTACAAAGTTTTCAAAATATAAATACCTTGTCAGTGTCCTTTTTCCATAGTTATTTCCCATTTATTGGTATTAAGATACTCAGGGTGGTGGTTGTTATGTGATAACTGCACACCTGCGCGAAGGACACCGCCTCGGCCCGTGGTCTCACCACGCACTCAGCTGTGCGGTTATCACATAACAACCACCACCCTGTCGTGTCTTATTGCTTACTTATAACAGGAAGTTAAGAATATACAGCACTGATTCACTTACTTGATCTCTGGGCATTTGGTGATCTCTGAGCACTCCAGAACACATCAGGGCATACAGGATGCACAATGTAAGGCAAAGTGTCTTAGAACACAGAACAACTTCCCAACAAAAGGGCAGTGTCCAAACTTGGAATAAACTTCAAAATAGGATCCTTTTATTAAATGACTGCTCATGAGCACACACTTCATTTTCCCCATGGGGCAGGCTGCAGTCTATCAGTGTCACTCATACTCAGTGTCCAAAAGTAGTCTCTGAACCCCAGTCACTGAGAGGTGATGATAAACACATTGTTTGAATTGCAAAGCACATTTCAATAAATTAATGGGGTTATACCAACAACTGAAAGGTTACACAGATATCTCTTTGTCATTTCACAGGTTGGACTTACATTTGATATATCACATTGCAACCAACCAGAACTGCACAAGCTACATGGGTTTCCTGTAGTTTGGACTCACAAGGGATCCAACATAATGGGACACTTTTCCTCCTCTAAAACTCTCAGAATAGGTGCATATTGACTTCTAACCTACCGTGAGCATCAGGCATACCATGCACAGTTCTTCTTCCACAAAAATGGTGTATTTTCCTCCTTAGAGTTATCAGGGAATAGGCACCAAGATTCTCTGAACCCAGTACCTGATTCCCTCTATGAGTCCCAGGCAGTGGGGTTCTGTGGTCGGAGCCCCAGGCCCTTAAGAGTCACACGTACTATACAAGCTTTCAGCACAGTTTAAATACTGGTGCCCATGGTGACTCCACACATGATTTACATAGCAAGGAGAGACAATCACTCTCTGATGATCCGAGGTTGCCATAGTGATGCCTCCCCCTCTCCCCAAGAACTGACTCCATGTGGGCAGAGAGTCCAAATTAGAGCTTCACAGTCTTTTTCTCCACTTGTGTGTATAACAATTAAGGGACAAGCAGAGAAGGACGCCACCTAGGTGTCAAAGGTTGCCTCAGGTGTCACCTCTTACCCTCTCCCACAAACTAAGCCCTGTGGGCAGAGGGTCCCACACTGATATACAGCTACAGGGGCATACTTAAAAACATCTCTGCCTAGTGCATGGAGGGGGCACCACTGGGTGTCTGGTGCAGTACAGAGATAAACAGTTTTTATATCATCTCTATTTCTCTTGTTTGATGTGTCTGTTAGTCCATAGCTTTCTCTCTTCTCTCAAGCCTCTGAACTAATGATTAAGAAGAACATTTCCCCTCCTGAGATTCTTACCAACAGCAGCCACCACAATTCAGCAAGGTCTTTTGGGGCTTTTCACACAGGAACAGAGATTCAGCACCAGAGAACAGGAATTGCATGCCTGATGATCACCTCTCCAGGACTGATCAACTTCCTGCAGTTCTCTCAGCCACAGACAGCCTACTTTTCCCCTCAGGAAGCTGGACCAGGTCTGTTGGCATAAACCCTTGAGACTCCTTTAAAAGATTCTAACCAGGTCGCACAGACCTATATGGTTTTAAACATGCCTAGTAAACCTAACTAAGGAACAGAGCTCCTTATGGGGGCTACAATTAATTTTTAAAAAAGGTCATAACATGTTAAAATATTGGGGTGACACTAACTGAAAATAGAAGGCATCTTGAGGTTGTAAAAACACTGTTTCTGATCACCCTTAAAGGCTATGACTGCAGTTCAATGCACGGGAGCAACTAGCTATGCCCCCTTCCTGAGTTAAGTCAGCTTTCTGCAGTCTCATTCAGATGCATTCTTTCTTTGCCTGCAGCCAGAGGCTCTGCTGGAGTAATGTTCTCCCCCCACCACCAACCTCGGTGTTTGTCTCCTGCTTCATTTTGTGCTTTTGGGATTTCTGCTTGCTTTGTGCCTTCTCCTTCCTAGGTCAGTATTTTGCTCCTGCCTCCTGGCTACAGTTTGTGCTTCTTTGTCTGCTGCTTTGTGCTGCTCTCCTCTTTTCAGGTTCCATTTTTTTTCTCTGCTCTGTTTCTTTTGGGCACTTCTAGTCTTCCTAGCATCTTGCTTTGCTCATTGAATTTGACTTGTGCTCCTCCAAGCTTTTGTGTTTGCTGTCTTCTTGTACCCAATGCAGTCCTCCTGCTTACCTACACTGTTTGTACAATTTGCAGTCTCTTGTTCATCTCAGCTTCTTAATTGCATACACCTGGCTCATAGCCTAGCAACCACTCGCTTTGTGTTCAGTGGTTTATTACTCACTCCAGCAGTACGCTGCTTCCTAG
Source organism: Neoceratodus forsteri (assembly GCA_016271365.2). Taxonomy (NCBI): domain Eukaryota; kingdom Metazoa; phylum Chordata; order Ceratodontiformes; family Ceratodontidae; genus Neoceratodus; species Neoceratodus forsteri. Next base: position 522,491,852 of record CM028137.1, read on the forward strand.
TTTGATTCCCCATGCTACTGCATTTCCTACCAGCACTAATTGTTGTTTTCCATTGCTCCAGCATGCCTCCTTGCAATACTCAGTACCACCAATTGTAGTTGCACTCCTCCTCATGCTGTCTTGATTTATCCATGTTGTCTCCCTGTCCTCAATGCTAACAGATGCACTTCACTTCATGCAGACTCACACTCAGTCCTAACAGTTACACATCCACTCATTCTGTCTATTGCTGTTCTCAGTTCTACCAGTTACACTACCAATCCTGCACTCTCAGTCACATCCCTGCCTCTCTCTCTTTCTCCACCTAGCACAGCTCTGCCCCCTTGAAGTCTGCATCTTGAGGGTGGATCCCTTGCCAGTGGTGAGGTCCTTCTCTTCTACCATTAGAGTGAGAAGGTCCTCCACTCTAGGGGGAAGTCTTTGTCCATGCAGGCAGCATTGGTAGAACCTCTTAAGACTTCAGCTGCTGTTGTTCTCTTCCTTAGCTGGGGGCTTGGGCCCCACCAGGTCCCACTTTAGCTGCAGAGGCCTCTACTCACAGCACCCCCATGGCTTTCCTATTGGATGGGTAGAGTGAGATCCCTTCCTCTAAAAATCTCCCCTGAATTGGGCCTCTAAAGTGCAGTAGTGAGCCATCATGAATTCATCCCAAGCCTGGAGGCAAGGTGAAAAAGGCCTTGAATCCACAGAAGTTCCCCCTTATAGAAGGTTTTTCCTCTCCTCTGTGATGGGGGTCATACAGATTAGTTAATCCATCAAGTAGTATATCTATAGTAGTACATTTTGACCCAGGTAGGTTTCCACTGTTGAGTTGGGATTGGATGGTGGACTTATTTCTACTTTGCCATTCCCCCTTGCCTCATGAAAGTCATGCCCCTTCTGTTATCAATACCAAAATCATCAGTCATTGCACAATCCTCCTATGTCTGCTACATGTTATCACTATTTCGTCACTCCATGCTCATCCAGTTTGTGAGTTCACCACTACTGCTTGACTTTTTGAGGGGCTTCTTCCTAAGGTACCTTTAGCCTAAAGGAATTATCTTCCCACAACACATCTAGAGGTGGAACCCTCCACAAGGGGATTCTTTGCCTTCACAGTACCCCAACAGGGTGGTAGTTCCCCATGGGACAGAAAGTGTGAATGGCCAAATTATCACTTTATCACAGTCAACAACATAAGCATTCAAATACTATCAGTCTATCAATGAAGTTGCACATGCATATACTCATCACTAAGTTGTGTACACACATTGAAATCAAAGACTATGACTGCAGTTCAGTGAGTGGAAGCAACTAGCCATGCCCTCTGTCTGAGCTATTTAAGTCAGCTTTCTGCAGTCTCATTCAGATGCATTCTTTCATTGCCCCACCATTACCCCCACTCCTCCAGCAGCATACCTCTCTCCCTGGGGCTCCTACCTAAGGAATAGTTAGCCTAAAGGAATTATCTTCCTGTGGCACCTCTAGTGGTCAAACCCTCCTCAAGAGGGTTCCTTTGCCTTCATGTTATCCTGACAGGGTTGTACTTCCCTATGGGACAGAGAGTGCGAATGGCCAAAGTATCTGTTTATCACAGTCAACAACATTAGCATTCATATATTATCAGTCTATCAATGAAGTTGCATGAGCATATGCTCATCACTAAGTTGCCTACACACATTGAAATATTTTATAGGGAAGCACAAAATGGCAGCATCCCTTTCAATTCTAGGTTACTGTTTTGAATTTAGCCCATGTCAGTAGTGACTGAAAGCAGACTTTGTCATGGCCCTTCATTGGGCCAATGTAAACATAGCTGTGTGTGGTCTCAGGAAGTTCCAGACATGTTACCACAGCAGAAAACCATCAACACAGCAGAATACTTTTGCCTTTGGAGCCAGTCTCTTGCCTAACCTTCCTGGCCACAGGAAGATGCAGCCAGGTAGTCTGCATGATGAGGAATGGGAAAAACAGCAAATAAGTCAAGAGTGTTGGGGATATACACACCTCACTGCTGTTGCAAGGCTCAAGAATCAGAACACCCTGAATTACTGAATTACTTTAAGCTGCAAATGATGTAAAATAATAGAAAGGGATAAAAATTAATTATAATATTGTATTTTGTCTGCTTTACAACTGCTCTAGCAAGACAAAAATGCCTTTAACAGCTTCTAACATTTTAGGGGAAACTTTGAAATGCACACATGACTCCAACTATATTGCATAAATGTTCAGTACCGTATTTCTGTTTTTGTTTACTCTAAGGGTTTGTGGCATGGTAACAGGGCAGCCAGGTAGCCACTTCTCAGAATTCATTAGCTTGGAAAGAACTGGAATGTGTTTTGCCCCAGTCCCATTCTGCACACTGATGTGAAACTATGCGAAAGCATATTTTACAGTATACTTTTTGAGATGTGAAATTACCGCTCACAACTGACAAAGATGTCATCAAAGTAGCCCTCACTTTTGAACTTGTGTGATATTTTATGTGGATTTTTTCAATTCAATTACTTTAATTTGGTAAGATCACTTGTCCCAAGGGCCCATTTTCAGGAACACCTTGGATCAAATGGCAGTAAAGGTGTTAAACAAAGAGAAATGAACAGGGATTTATTTTTCAAATAAATTGTTACAGTACATAATAACAAGTGAACACTACAATTAGAACAATTGCTTAAAAACACTGACAGAATTTCCCATTAGAATATTTCAAAGTTTGTCTTGAAACAGTATGGCCTCTATACGCTATGCAGAGATGGCCCTACATGCTATGATATGCAGAGTGTAGGGCTGGGTCAGTCACATCTGGGGTGTCCTATAGACACCCATGAATGTACTACCAAGATACACAGCTTGGCATACTTGTTGTTCCCCACCTAGCCCAGATCCTACCTAGCTACATGTTCAGTTGAGGCTGGGTGCAGGGCAGAGCTCGGAGTCATCAGCCTGTGTCTAAATGAACTGTATTTGTATGCCTTTCATTTATTCTTCTTTGCTGCTGTTTGAGAATTTGCACTGAAAAAGCACCTGTACACATTTTCATCTTAATAAAAAAAGCACTGATATCGGAAACAACTTGCAGTTTTGAGTGTCTTATTTCTTCAGGAAGGGGAGGTGAGTGAGGAAGGAGAGGTGAGTGCCATTTTCTCCATTCCTCCATGCCCCAGAAGTTGGTCTGTGCTCTACCCACTCCATATAATGTTTGATCAGCAATCTCCTGCAAGTATTTCATATAGAAAAAAAAAACTTATATGAAGGGGATCTGGCAGTCCTATCCATGAACTGATTATCAGACTGGGCATACAGCTCCACACCCCCAGGTCACACCACCTCCTTCCCTTCCATGCTGCTATGAGCTTAAGGAGAGAGAATGATGAGAGTAGTGAATGGGATGCATGAAGCACAGCTATGCAAGCCAGTACATGCCTTTTCTGGTGTGTACTGGGCCCTATAATATATGACTAAGTGTAACACATAAAGAGTTTGGAAGACTAGTTCATATTATAGGAGCTGAAACAGAAAAGGCTTTCTGGTTCCATGTTGTAGAGGCTCGGGGTTCTAAAAGGAGTGGTTAGTCTGAAGACCTCAAAGTCCTCAAGCTGTTTTTTGGCAACAGCAACCTAGATAAAGTGGAGTAACCAGTGACTCTAAGAGATTTACTAATATAGCAAATCTGTGTAAAAACCATATGCATTTGGGGAGAGTGCACACCTAAATCAGCATATAATTTACAGTTTGGAAAAATGCAAGGCTCAAACAGACACTAAGAATGTATAAACAGACAGGGTCTTCATCATAGGATTGTGCAAATACCTTCAATTATTATAAGTTAAAAGCAGCCACTCATCTTGCTGGCCATCACAAATGCTTCCTGTACACCTAATGTCTTCACACAGGCATGGGGTCAAAACCCTGCAAATAAAAACAGTGCTGCAAGCAATGCCTCCAGCAAAATGTCCCCCCCCAAATAAGGTTGGTAAAAACACTGACCTTAACTATATCCACACACACCATAGAAAGTAATGGGTATAAATACAAAATGTTTGTTTTATAGGGGCCGCTCCGTGATCAACCGATGTGGGGGCCACCCCCACACCCCTGACTAATTATAACCAAATCTGAGGGGGGTGTGGACCTCTTGGATGGGGAGAAACTTGGGAGGGGGGAAATATCTTTTTTAAAAAAAACAGTAGCTACACAACCAGGAAATGGGTAAGCAAACCCTGGTCCCCACTGCTCCTACACTCCAGGTGCTAGTACCTTAACCACTCCACCACTGAAGCAGCTCGTCCAGGCACTGCACCTGCAGCTACTTCACCATTCCCTCATCTGAGCATACAGCGATAGGGTAGCATTCCCGAATGCTGTAACACCCCTGTCGCTGTACATGGTTTGGCACTTCCTGAAGTGCAGTTTTAGCCATGCTGTTTGGGTAATGACATATTGACCTAGTACCTTTCACACACTCCTAGTGTTTGTCTGAGCCTCACTTTTTTTCCAAGTTGTCCAACAGTGTTGAGCATCTCTGGACAAGGATCCCTTTAACCACCTACATTGAATTTTCTTCAAATAGCTTACAGTGCCAAGACCTGTAATTAGATGCTAAAGCAAAATGACATATAGTGGCACCAGCCAGGATGCAATGCAGTACTGCTGCAGTATATCACAAAATGATGCAGTATACTGCAGGGAACACTGTAGTTCAAAGGAAATTAAGCCCTTTTGTCATGCAGGATTGTGTGACATGTCTCTTACTACAAGTTACTGCATTGCCTTGTGGCTGGTTGGTTCCACTGTATGCTATTATAAACTGCATTTAGTCTTCCAATTACAGTGGTGGCAGCATTTTGAATCAAAGTACCTATGGTACTGAGCAGCACCATGGTACGGATGTGTCATTTTTGTATAGTAAAGGACACATATACAAGCTAAAAAATGTACTCACAGATACATCACTCTACAGACACATACATGCATGCAAACACAGACATACACCTCACAAAATAAAGAAGCATACCCCATGCAATATACAAATTCAGAACATTTAACTTGATCAGTTCCTGCACTACAGAATCTGGAGTCAACATTATCTTTTGTTTGAAAAAGTCTCAGGAGCTGTGCTTGATGAGTCTCCACTACCACCTCTTGTGATTGATTAATCTTAATGAAGTAGGACAGTTACTTTTCCGTGTTCTTGGTTTCTGAGTCACTAGCAGTTCATTGCTCTGAAACCTACTCCAATCCCTGAAAGCCCTATCACTGATATCAACAATAACAACTAACAATTTCTCTCAAATAAGAAAAGCATTATAAATAACAACAAGAACTGTAGGGAGAAAGAAAAAATGTTCCCCACTGAAAATCAAACTAAAGCCCCCTCCAAACTACTCTCCTGGTGATCTCCCATTATGCTTTTATTCAACATACTAAGACAGATGGTTTCTTGAGAGAGATGAATGCTAACAATATAAATTTAAGTGAAAAAGAAACAGTGTTTGCCCAAGGGAATCAAATGCAGGCCCCTCCCAACTACTGTGCTGGTGGTCTACTACTGTGGTATTGTTCCACAGTGAGAAGAAGGTTTCTGGACAGAGATGAATGCTGACAACATAAATTGCAATGAGAAAGAAAACATATTCACAATGGGGACTCAAACTCAGGCCTCATCCCAACCACCGTCCTGGTGCTCTGACACTGTGCTATTGTTTCACATGGAGAATAATGTTTCAGACTGAGAATCAAACCCAGGTCCTCTCTCAGCTACTGTTCTGCTGCTCTGCCACACTGCTATCATTCCAGATGATGACAGGTTTTTAGAGAGATGCATACTAACAACATAAATTGTAGTGAGATAGAAAGAATGTTCCCCGCTGGAACTCAAACCAAGGCCCCCTCCCAACTACTGTTCTGGCGCTTTGTCACTGTGTTATTATTCCACATGATGAGACAGAAGGTTTCTAGATACAGATGCATACTAAAAACATAAACTGCAGTGAGAAAGAATAAAATGTTCTACACTGAGAATCACATCCTGGCCACCTCCCAGCTACTGTCCTGGTGCTCCGCCACTGTGTTGTCATTCCACATGGAAAGACAGAAGATTTCTAAAGAGAGATGCATGCTAGCAACATAAACTGGGACAAGAAAGAAAAAATTTTCACAACTGGGAATACTCCCAAATACTGCCACAGTATTCTGCAACTGTTCTGCCATTTCACATGGTGAAAACATTTTTTTCTGGAGATAGATGCATGAGAAAAGTATAAATTGTAGTAAGAAAGAAAAAAATATTCAGAACTGGGAACCAAACCCAGGTCTGCTCCCGACTACTGTCATGGTGCTCTGCTACTGTGCTACCACGCCACATAGTGAAGCAGAAGGTTTCTGGAGAAAGATTCATGCCAACAGCATACATTTTAAAGAGAAAGAAAAAATGTTACAGACTGGGAATCAAACCCAGGCCCCCTCCCAACTACTGTTCTGGTGCTCTGCTATTGTACTGTCATTCTATGTGGTGAGACACAAGAGGCTCGATTTTCAAAAGACTTGTGAATGCCGAAAGCCACTGATGCACTTAACATATGGTGCAAGGGGCTTGTGACATTTACTTGGCACTGATCACAATTTTCTGTCCTGTGTGCCAAATGCCACAAGTTAGACCAGCTTCCCCTGAACTAACTTGCTCCATTTGCAGGACCCTTTTTATGGGTCTTGCACCAAATATGTGGTGCACACTGCTGCAAATTGTCGAAACTGTCCTATCTGCACACACTGTACTAAAATTGGGCACAGTTACATCAAATTAGTTTGGCATAGTTGCACCAAACAACAGGGCTGATGCAGGGCTTCATTCAAGCCCTGCATCAACCTTTGAAAATCAGGCCTTAGGTTTCTAGAGATATGTATGCTAACAACAGAAATTGCAGTGAGAAAGAAAAATTTTACTCACTGGGAAATGAACCAAGGCCCTCTTCCTACTACTGTCCTGGTGCTGTGCCACTGTGCTTTCATTCCACATTGTGAGACAGCAGGTTTATAGACAAGAGATGCATGTTATAGGAAAGCACATCCTGCACTAAGTGCGGACATCCCCTACACAGCTACAGTAGAGTTTAGTAATGAACTTTGCTAACTTGAAGTAATGCTTCCCACCAAGCTGCATTCAAATCTAGACAAACCTCAAAGTCTCAGCTGGAACTAAGTTGACTGCAACATGAAAGCAACAGTTCAATGTTCTGAAATTCTTATTCAGACCTTGTTAAAACTCTATCACTGACATCAGCTATGACATCTAACAATTTCTCTCATACTGCATAAATGTTAGTGAGTACAACAAATGTTCTACACTGGGGATCGACCCAGACTTGTGTAGGTCTGAATCACTATGCCAAGCTCTAAAAGCCATATCACTGACATCATCAGTGACATCATGCAGCAAATTCACTCAGACTGACCTTTAAACATTACCAAATGCAGAAAAGAACACACATGATGGCAGTAAGTGCCTGCAAGCTAACACTTGCTGGTGCCTAATAAAAATAAGAGACCTGTAATTTAAAGTCAGTAGTAAAAATCTCCCTTAACAATTGCTGAGCATATTCTGTGGTTAAATATTGCTTTTTCCTACAGGTAGCACCAAGCCTTTGGTTAATTAATCTGCAGACAGTTCAGATATATTTTGAATAAATGAGATTTCATTGATGCATTCTTTATCATATATAAGCATTTTTACTGGGACCAGATAAGCTACATCCAAGGTTGCTAAGGGAGCTCAGGAAGGAGCTTGCTGTACCACTACATTTTTGGTCAACATATTACTAGAAACAGGAGAGGTTCCAGGGTACTAGAGGAGGGCTGATGTAGTTCCACTCCATAGAAGTGTAAGCTAGGAGGAGGCTAGCAACTATAGACTGATCAGTGTCACATCAGTTGTGGGGAAATTAAAGGAAACCCTGTTAAAAGAAAGACTAGTTGAATATCTTGAGCTCAGGGGGCTGCAAGACCAAAGACAGCATAGATTCATGAGGGGAGGTAATGTCAGACAAATCTGATAGATTTCTTTGACTGTGCAACCAGGGAAATAAATCAGGGAAGGGCAGTGGATATGACATATTTGAATTTCATCAAAGCTTTTGACACTGTGCTACATAGGAGACTGATAAAGAAATTGGATAGTCTTGGGGTGAGAGCCAAAGTTCCAGACTGAGTAAAAAAATTGGTTAATGGATAGGTGGCAGGGGGTGGTGGTAAATGGCACTTATTGGAACCGGCCCTGTTGACCATCTTCAAAAGTTACATCACAGAAGAGCCTGAAGGGAAGGTATGCCTTTTCTGCAGATGACTCCAAGATCTACGGTGGGGGGATGCAGGATGGAGTGGAGAAAATGTGGTGACTTTAGAAAACTTGAGGAGTGGTCAATGGTATGGCAGCTGGGTTCAATACAAAAAAGTGTAAAATCATGATGTGGGCATAGAAACCCAGGAGCTGAGTGTAAAAAGGTGGGGGAGGGAGACGTGGGAGAACTGTCACTCACTAAGAAGGAAAGGGACCTAGGGGTCATAATATCTGATGAACTCAAAGTCACAGTGCAGTGTGACAAAGTTGTGGGCAGCTCCAGTGGATTGTTGGGGTTTACAGGGAGAGATATCACAAGCAAAAGGAGGGAGGTGATATTACCACTGAACAGATCATTGGTGAGACCACACCTGGAATATGTGTACTGTTCTGGAGGCTACATCTCAGAAAAGACATGGACAGGTTAGAGGGAATCCAGGGGAGGGCAACTAAAATGATGCAAGGGTTGCATGAGAAACCGTACGATGAGAGATTGAGGGATCTCAATATGTACAGTACACCATGAAGGAGAGAAGGGAGAGAGAGGGAACATGATAGAGACCTACAAGTATCTCACAGGAGTAAACAGGATACAGGTGGGGAGCCTGTTTCAAATGAAAAAAGTGCAACAGAACAAGAGGACATGCAGTGAAGCTAGAAGGGGGAATTTAAGAAGGATGTGAGGAAATACTATTTCACTGAAAGAGTGGTGGACACCTGGAACAGCCTGTCACAAGAGGTATTATGGGCAAAGACTGTGGGAGGTTTCAAACATACATGGGACAGACATAGGGGAATACTAGTAAATGAAAAGGAGGGAGGGTTGCTGGAGACCAGGTAGGGTCTGCTGAGACAGAATATGGAGGGAAAAACTGAGCAGACTGGGTGGGCCAAGTGGTCTTTTTCTGCCGACAAATTCTATGTTACTATGTTTGTATGTGTAGTGCCCCGGCATTGGAGACCATACAGAAATGAAGGCCAGGACCCTGGGGAACATGGATAGGAGCCTGTAAGGGGCTTGGGGACCCCTTAGAGCCCATTAGGGAGCTTGGATGGTTTTAGTTTGTACATACCAAGGGCAACCCCTAGGGTACAGCCTGTGTGGGGAAATAAGGGAAAGAATGCAGTTCTTTTGGGCACTCTGCTAATTTTAAATGTTTCCCAACAGCTAGTTACTGCCAGTCACTCCCCCCCCCATAGTTCTCAGTAACCCCTCCAGCCAGGCAGCTCTCAGCCAGTGTGAACCCCTGCATTTCTCCCCAGTAGACACTGGTTAGCCAGCACCTCTGCAGCACCACAACAAATCCTAGTATCCCTCCCCCCCACAGCCATAACACCCTCTTCAGAGTAGCAGTCAGTAGCTCTGCCAGCCCAAAGCCAGGGCTGGGCTTTTAAAACCTTTTTTTCTCTCTTGTGTGTTGCCTGCATATGGACTCCCCAAGCAGGCAGCCTGAGATAGTGGCAGCCACATACCAGGACTACTGTCCCTATTAAGCATGTCAGAAGTTTTCAAACTACAGATGTGGTTATTGCTTGAGCTTGAGGTTCAAGTGCTAGAACTCCAAGCATTAAAACAGTTGCCCTGACTGACTGTTGGGGTAGCTGAAGTGAGAACGGTGAAGTGAAGGAGACAGAGGAGAAACAACAACCCAGGCTTAACTTAAGACAAGAGGTTGAAGCAGGTCCATTGACTTCTGTCTGTTCTTCCAGTCTGTGGAAGTAGTTCATGGCTCCTCTGCTCACAGTGCTCAGGTTGCAGTGGTGAGATGACAGTGGCAGCAGTTCTCTCAATCCTCCTCCTGTTCAGCAGCACATTCTTCAGGCTGTTGTGCCCAGCAACCTATCTTTCTTCCCTTACCACAGTATGTCACCTGCAGTCCTCCTTGTCCCTTCTCAGTGGCAGTAAGTTCATGGTTCCCACATCTTCTCACTTGGTCTCTCAGCAGCACTACAGCCGGTCAGCCCCTACTTGCCTCAGGACCCCTCCAGTCACCAGTCCTGAGCTGTGGGGTTAGTGTGATGGTGGCACATCCAGGAACTGCTGACCACCAGAACAAGAGAAAGTTATTATTTACTTATTTTAAATAAATCTTGTCAAGCTGTGCCTGAGCAAAGTGGCCAAGGCTGCATGGCTGGGTGGGTGTACCCCATCCCAGGGCCAACCATAGAGGCAGCATAGAACCAGCTCCATAGGAGCTAGAGTGGGCCAAGCAAGTCCCCAGTGATGGAGCAGTGCACAGGGCAAGATAAAGAGCTACATAGGATCTAGTACAGGTGGAAGGGTCAGAACTGCAAAAGAACCACACACAAGGTGAATTCATTCAGGATCCATAGGGACTAATAAGTGGGCTACAGTACCCTAAAAGACACCAATAGGGCACATTAATTAAAGCTCCATAGAAGCAGATACAGTGGGACAGAATAAGCTCCACAGGAGCTTATTCTGAGGAGCAGTTATATGGACTGAATAACAACTAATGCAAAGCAGAGAACTATTCCCAGCTCCCAGGTTAAACCAATGAGTGCATCTACTCCAAACAGAAAAAACTTTGCAAGAAAATACAGGATCACCTCCTCCAGTGGACCTGCGGTGGGACCAACACCACGATAACTGTAAATTATTCTAATATTTTAGCTAAAGAGTATTATTTTGCGTCATCCACTAAAAAAGTCAGACCAACAGAGAGATTGTTGTATCTCTCTTCTTTGTTTATGTATGAATCTTTTGTTAATAATCAGTCACACAATAAATATGTCAACATTTGCAAAAAATTCAGTTCTATGAGATGATGATTGCTTCTCAGCTGAAAATGTCCAGCAATATTCAAAAATGCATGTTAGAAAATAAAGAGAATTCAAACTTGCTTTTTATTGCCATTCTCTTTTTTGTATATCCTTTTTATACACAGAGTCTCTGTATGTTGTCATTTTTATGTTTCCTTGCACATGCGCAAGAAACATTTTGGCGCAGCTTAGGAGGGAAGCGGGGTTTTGGAGGTGCGGCACTGTGGGGGCCAATGGCCCCAGTGCCGTTTGAGGCTTGGCTCGCTTTCCCCAATGCGGTGGCACGCTGCTGCTGACACTAGTTCAGCCAGCGTGCCACCACCTTCAAACGTTTTCACCACTGCAATTGGGGCTGCCTCATCATTGCAGCATCAGCCATTCCACTGCAATGAGGGAGTGACCCATCATTGCAGGGTGGTACCTTGCCCTCCGCATGCCCCGACCCAGTTCATTTGCTGATGGGGAGCCCAGTTCCCGATGGCATAATGTCCCCACCCCCAAGTTTCTGTTGTATGCTAAGGGGGTGCCCAATCCCCCTCAGCATCATGCACCCCCCAACAGTCTTTCTTTGCCTATGGGGCACCCAATCCCCATCGGCTTCAGTCCCCCCTTCCCATTCAATTTGGTGATGGGGCAGCCCACTCCCCATCTGTATAATGCCCCCCTTTGTTGTCTGCCGAGGGGTGCCCAATCCCCTCAGCTCTCCCCACCACTCGGTATGCACTGATGGGGGTGCCCAACTCTGTCATCAGATACAGCCCCCCCAAAACACTCAAGTGGCATGCTGGGAGCCCACCCCAGTGTGCCAAATGTCCCTGAAAAAAAAACAGTCCAGCGATGATTTTTTTTAACCCTGTATAACAGAAAATGGTCCCTCTTTGAGTCCATGGCCCCTCCCCCAACCCGTGCCCACCCTCTGTGCACCCTGGCTCCCCACACCTCCCATACTTACCTCCGGAGCCCAGCGCAATGATCTTCGGTTGACCGGGAACACGTCTGCACTCTTCAAAGACAACCGCGAACTGAAGAAATGCTGGTAAACTGTATCATGGCATAAATGGGGGGTTTCAACTTTGGTGCATGTCTCAGGCATTTTTGGGAATTTTGGCACTACATTTTCAACATGGGGTTATTGGGACACCTCCTCCTGAATTCAGCCACTGTCATGGCGTTATTCGGTCCTGAAACGTGATTTCACTTTCACTGCATGGAATCACCTTTCAGAACCAATTAACGAAATGACAGTGCCAGTGTTCATGAGGTGGGCTTTCAAAAAGCTTATGTTGCAAATTTGATGGGAAAAATCCAAACAATGACTGTTTTACGAGCATGCGTTGCACAGTTTCCACGCATCCTTGTACCTTCATGAATTTGTAATATTTTCTCTCCAGATTTTCAACACTTGCATTTTTCCACACCTCCTTATGAACAGTACAGCTGTCATTTTTTACATCCTTTTTTTTTGAAATTCTCTTTTTACTGATTTCCAACTGTTATTACATCAGTATGACAAATATCATCTGAACATGATACAAAAATTCAATACAACACGGACATAAACCATCAGGTAAAAACCGGAAGAAGAAAAAATAAAATAAAGTACCAAGGAAAACAACAAAGCAAGAAAAACAAGAAAAACAACCCCTCCCTCCCCACAATGAAGGTGTCACCACTGAAGAAGAGAGAAGGGAAGGCTAACTCAAGTAATTGAGTTATTATAAATGTGCTTAATCCGGAGTGCAGACCGGATAAATCCGGACTAAACAATCTAGTGGAGCGAGAGGTTTTGGAATTAGTTTAGATGAAATAGAAGAGGGTGTCAGGGAGCTCAGAAAAGGAAAGAGTATTCTTTCTCACTCAATTGCTCTAGGAGCCATGGGATATCAGTCAGTGGAGATACAGAGCATATAACTTGCCCCATTTTCTCTGGAAGGCCACCGGAGAGGATCTAATATTAGCAATCAATTTCTCAATTTTAAAACATTGAGACATTTCTTCCACCCAGTCTAGGTATGAAATCTCAAGGTTATCTGTCCAGTGTCGGAGCACTAATCTCTTAACCGCCATAGAAATAAGAGCCATATGGTATTTTCTTTCCCTAACATTGATGCCTGTATAATCCCCCAGAATACAGACCTCTACTGTAAAAAGGTCTTTCAGACCCAGTATAGGGTCCAAGCTGTCCTCAATGGCCTTCCAGAGAGGGGCAATCTTACAGCAGTACCAGAAAATGTGAGGAAGGTTACCCTGTGCTTTCCCACACCTGAAACAATTTGGGGAGATGGAGCGGTCAAATTTCGATTTCAGCACTGGTGTAATGTACATGTTGTTGACTATAAAGTATTGGATCAGCCTGTTCTTATCTAAGGTATTGTACGTGTACAAATCCTTCCAGATTTGACCCCATATGGGCAAGGAGCCTGAGGGGGGTAAGGACCAGGAATTAGAGCCAGTTAAGGGGGTGGAAAAAGTAAGCTTCAGAAGGTAAATGTACAGCTTAGACACTCCATGGGGTCTGACCGCACAACTTTTGACCTCCGTTAGCAACGGTTTAACAGTTGAGGGAGGTATTACTGTCCCAAACTCTTTGTCGACCAGATGCTTTAGTTGGTATATCTTGAAAAAGGCGCTGGTGGGGATGTTCAGAACTAACAAAAGGTCAGCTATTGAGCCATGCCTACCCTGCACATAGAAATCCTCAACTGAAAGCCCTTGTATTTGTGGTAACCACTTAGGAGCTAACGGTTTGGTCCCTATTTTAATATTGGGATTACACGTCAATGGCTGACCAGGATCATTAGTATATCTGATTTTGGCGGTGGAATAGAGTTGATTAAGTACTTTAACTGTGGCGCCTACTGGAGAATCCCGAATCTCTCTGGGGAGAGATACAAAGCGACAATAAAAAAGACTAGTGGGGTGTATATTGTGCTGTTTGATAAGGTCGAGGTCCAGACTCAACCATAGGGGGGAGTAAGTATCCTCCATTCCCCCTAACCATTTTCCAGCTTTGACTAGGTGACTAGACCAGTAATAGAATTTGAAATTAGGCAGTCGAAGGCCCCCCATATCTTTAGGCAGACATAGTTTATAAAAAGCTCGCCTTGGAGGTTTATGGTTCCATATAAAATCAATCAGGGTCGAATGGACCTTTTTAAAAAAAGATTTAGGTAGCCAGGTATCCAGAAGATTCAGGGGTAAAAGAGACGGGTAGGACGCCATTTTAATGATGCTTATCCGGCTCCTACTGATAATGGTAGCTTACCCCATCTTTGCAAATCAGAATTAATTCTATCTAATAGATCTTCTAGATTAAGCTTCTTAACTAGAGTAGGGTCACGTGCCAAATAAATACCAAGGTATTTTAAATGAGATGGGGTCCACTTCATACCCAGGTGGGAGACAGAGGCCTGGGTAAGGTGCATATTAAGGGGGAAGATCTCAGTCTTTGCCAGGTTGAGCTTGTAATTGGATATTTCCCTGAATTGTGCTATTATTCCCATTACCACCCGTAGGGAGTCGTCCGGTTGGCTAGTTGCAAAAGGATGTCATCCGCATACACTGAAATCTTGGAAATCTGATGAAAAATGGGGCATCCCTGGATCCCTGGAGCAGTTTTAAGGCTAAGCAACAGGGGTTCCAGGTAAAGGTTGAAGAGGAACGGGGATAGGGGGCAACCCTGTCGGGTGCCAGAAAGCAGTTGGATGGAGGACGAAAGAATCCCGTTGCAATAAATCTTTGCCATGGGGGACTTACATAATGTTTTCACCCATCGCATGAACCCTTCCGGGAAACCAAACCTGGTCATAGTGCACCATAAAAACTCCCAGTTGACTCGGTCGAATGCTTTCTCCGCATCCAGAGCTACCAGCGCCATAGGGACCTGGGAAGTTTGAGCTGCCCCAAAAATGTGAGAAAGCGATCTGATATGGTCTGCCACAGACCTGCCCTGTACAAATCCCACTTGTTCACTGCTCAAGAGTGGGGTCCATACCTGTTTAATCCGGGAAGCCAAAATCTTGGACAAAATTTTAATATCACAATTGAGCAGTGAAATAGGTCTATAGTTGGTCGGGTTCAGAGATGGCTTTGCTGACTTGGGAATCAGAATAATAATAGCCTCCAGCAAGGATGGGTCCAATGTATCAGCTGATAAAATATAATTATACAATTCCAGAAGTATAGGGGCCAAATCTTGGCAAAAGACCTTATAAAAGTTGGTAGGAAACCCATTGGGTCCGGGAGCTTTGTCTAGTGAGAGACTATGAATGGCCTGTTCCACCTCCCCCTGGGATAAGGGCAAAGAAAGAGAGGCGATTTGATCCTCCGAGAGGCGAGGGAGTACCAGTGACCGGAAAAATTTTTCTAGATCTGACTGAGAAGAGGGGGATGCCTTGGTGCTATATAAATTCTGGTAGAATTCTTTAAAGATTGCCACAATGTCCCTAGGCTCTGTTTTAATAGACCCGTCATGATCTTCTAAAGCTGGAATTAATCTAGAGTTCTCTGTTTCTTTAAGCTTCAATGCCAAGAGCCTACTCGGTCTCTCCCCTTGATCTAAATATTTAGCCTTGGTTCTCAGTAGAGCAAACTCCGCCTTTTCCAATTAGCCCTTCTGTACTGTTTTTAAGTTTGTGCAGTTGTTCTAAATTGGTCAACGAATTAGAAGTGGCCAGAGAATCCTCTGCTGCTTTGATCTGACTTGAAAGGGAAATGAGATTTTGAGACCTGAGTTTCTTCCTTCTGGAGGAGATCTTAATAAGTTCCCCCCTCAGGAAGCACTTTAGCGAGCACCAAAGGATGTCCATCCTGGCCACTGAGCCCCGGTTGATGTCCAAATAGTCTCTGATAAGAGATCTGATCTGGATAAGGGATTGCTCTTCCTTTAGTATCTGGGTATTAAGTTTCCAAATCGTATCGCGTTGTATTAGAGACAGGGGAGTAAGACTGAACCAGACTAACGCGTGATCGGAAATTACTATGGGTTCAATACCTGCCAAGGAACTTTGGTCATAAGAGAGGTAGATATTAAAAAATAATCTAACCGAAACCAGGAATTATGAGGCGGGGGAAAAAAAGGTGTAACTTTTATTGGAGGGGTGAAGGGTCCTCCAGGGATCTACTAGGCCCAACATACTGCCCATATCTCTCAACGCCAATTGTGGTGGAAGTAGCGGCCTTAATGGTCTGAGGGTTTTATCCAGCTCCTGAGTTGGAGCTATATTCCAATCTCCTCCTAGTATCAAGGGGGATGGCAAAAAGGAACTGAGCTTGTCAATTAACTGCATGACAAAGCTGACCAACTGGACCATACACTGAACCTAGGACTATGGGAGAATTATAACGAGAACCAAGCACCAATATATATCTACCTTCTGGATCTCGAGTGACCTTAGACGGACTGAAGGGTATGTTTTTCTTTATCATGATAGCAACTCCCCTTGCCTCCGAGGAATCTCCAGCCACAAAAATTTGGGAGAAGCCCCTGACTTTCAGTGTACTACTTTCAGCCACCGTAATGTGGGTTTCTTGTAAACATAGAATGTCAGCTCCCAATACCGAACAATTAAGCAGGACACGGGATCTCTTCTTAACATCTCTAATCCCTCTCACATTCCAGCTGATCAATTTAATTGTACCACTAGCCATACTCTAAGATCCAAAGTAGTTCCAAACAAGTTAACCCCTGTGATCCCTTCTCACTCCATACGGTGGTGACACCCCCAAACCACCCCCCAACATACCTCCGAATGTCTTTCCTGCTAAAGAGGGAAAAGACAGGACTGGTAGTACTAAGGGACCGCCAAAACTTGATACTAAAGCCGAGTTGCATACAATGAACAAAGTTAGGTGGCGGTTCCCACAAAATACAACTGATACATCTGTGAACAATACCCCCCCAACCCCACTGTAACATTGAGAAATGAACATTACAAACCAAATTCCAAATATGAGCAACCAGAACCTCCAAAACAGCCTGAACATTCCAATACCCTTCTCTACCCCAGGGTACCCCAGGTCGCCCCTCATCATACTCCTATCCAACAAAACACCTGGATTAAGGTCCCAAGACCTAACAACCAACCCCCCAACTATGAGGAGAACAGTATCTGTTACCAGAATATTCCTTAGGGGTACCCAAAAACTCCCTACTAGGTCGCAAGGCATGGCACTAGACTTGTCCTGCCTGTGAGCCTTCCCGCCCTCCGTAACCAAAAGGCACCATCTCAATTTTAAAGGGTACCGAGTCAACTCTCCAGTCCAGAAAAAAATAAGGCAGACAACAGTACCTGGGAGTTGATATGTGAGCCTCTGTCCTCTCGATCCAGCTCGATTAGGGTCCGGAAAATTAGGAGGAAATCACATGGGGACCAAAAAAAACCCTGAGGACCAAATCGGTCTGACCGTAAATAGGTCCTCCGGGAACTGCGCCCATATTCGACAGTTCCCCCTAGTGGATCGAGAGACAAGGACGCGTCGGGGCTCAGAAACAGGCCGACTAGGCCTCTCGGCCTCCTACTACTAGGCCTTCCACCACGCGGGTCCCGGGAGGCCCACCCCATGAAAAAATGGAGGCAGGCACCCCCAGGAGCACCGGCCACCCATCGGAACTTCAACAATGATACAGTAAGTGAAAACATCCTCCAGCTAAGATCTAGAGGTTAGGAAACAGGGAAATAAACTACGCAAAACTCTAATTGCTGCAGTCGTCTCTCAGTCCACCATTATTTACAATCCAGGCTATCATTTTACAGTCATTTCGCAGAGAGTCCCTTAAACAGGTCAGGGAGCAATTTGGATAGTTCAGCCATCGCCTCCTCAGGGGTATCATAGGGGTACCAGACACCATCCACCTGGACCAACAGTTTTGCTGGGTAATTCATCCGAAAGGCTTTCCCAGCCGCGATCAGCTTGCTCACAACGGGATGAAATGCAGCACGCTTTTGACGGACCTCTCTAGGTAGATCTTGGGTGATCCTCAATTTAGCCCCGCTCCACAAGACGGATTCCAGTTGTTTAACTTTAGTGAGAACATGTTGCCGGTCCAGGTAGCTCAAGAACTTGATAATTAGGGGTCTAGGGGGCATTCGGAGGAGGCCTGGGTCTGAGGGATCTGTGGGGCCTTTCTATATGGTATTGTTGGTGGACAGGTGAGGGACCCACCACCTTATTAAGAAATTGTTGGATGAATTTTATGGTGTCTCCCCCTTCTTCCATCTCTGGAAGCCCCAGGATTAATACATTGTTCCTTTGACTTCGTCCCTCTAGATCTTCAGTTTTCAATTGAAGCTTTTGGATTTGCTGGCGAAGCTTAATAATTTCAGGTCTACTTTCTGTTGCCATCTCTCCACTGATCCTATTCTGGTTTCTGAATCCCCACTCTTCCTAGAGGTCTGCATAATCTTGCCTCATCGATTTAATTTCTTTTGAGATCTCTTGCAGGGTATCTTTAAATGGGGAAAGCTCTTCTAAGAAATGCTCTTCTGTTAAGGTAGTACCCGTTGCAACATTAAGACCTCCACCAGTTGAATGTTTAGTGGTTGAAGAGGGATTGGATCCAGAGTTTTTGGCTTTCTTTGAAGCTTTTTCTGGTGTTGTAGGTGGGGGTGTGCCTGACTCCTGAGGCCTTCATTTCAGTGTCTGTCATTGCGAACTTTTAGCAGGCAATCTACACCCCGATCTAAGCACTCAGAAGACTCCTGATGTAGTTTAGGTGTTTAGACCTCGTTTAGTGATGAATTAATAGCTTTAGCTCTGCGAGAATTAAAGTTTGAGAGGGGGAAAAGCGGGAACTCCAAAGCAAGCAGCCTCTCAGCACCACTGCATCACGTGACTCATCTGTCATTTTTTACATCCTGATGGAAATGTGTTTTTGCCCTTCCTGCTCAGAATAGTGCAGTCACTGTGGGAAATCAGTGTTTGGGACACATTAAGAAAATCACAGTGACACTGTTCATGAGCAGAGGTCCTAAAAATGTCTATGTTGAAAATTTGGTGATGAAAGTCCATAAAATGACTTTGTTACGAGCATGCATTGCTCAGTTTCCACGCATGCTCATAACTTCGTGAATTTGTTTCATTTTCACCCAGATTTTCAACATTGGCATTTTCCACACCTCCTTATGAACAGAATAGCTGTCATTTTCCACAACCTGGCCGAAATGTGTTTTTGCACTTCCAGCACAGAATAACGCTGTCACTGTGGGAAATCAGTGTTTGGGACACATTAAGAAAATCATAGTGACACTGTTCATGAGCAGAGGACCTAAAATGCCTATGTTGCAAATTTGGTGACAAAAGTCCATAAATGACTGTGTTACAAGCGTATGTTGCACAGTTTCCATGTATGCTCGGAAGTGCACAAATTTGTAATATTTTCACTCCAGATTTTCAACATTGGCATTTTTCCACACCTCCTTATGAACAGTATAACTGTCATTTTTCATATCCTGCCCGAAATATGCATTTGCGCATCTGGCACACAATGGTGGTCGTTGTGGGAAATTAATGTTTCAGACAGATTAAGAAAATCATAGTGACAGTGTTCATGAGCAGAATTCACAAAATGCCTATGTTGAAAATTTGGTGAAATAATTCCATTAAATGACTGTGGTACAAGCATGTGTTCTGCAGTTTCCACGTACACTCGGAACTTCAAGCATTTTTAATATTTTCACTGTGACGTGG
Source organism: Neoceratodus forsteri (assembly GCA_016271365.2). Taxonomy (NCBI): domain Eukaryota; kingdom Metazoa; phylum Chordata; order Ceratodontiformes; family Ceratodontidae; genus Neoceratodus; species Neoceratodus forsteri. The sequence continues at coordinate 522,511,641 of CM028137.1, forward strand.
ACAGCCAGTTCTGAGTGCTCTATGATCATTTTTTGTAAATATAAAAATGTGTATGGACTGTCTCCCATGAAAAAAGGCTGAAACAGCATGTGAGATCACACACGCACTCACACACACAGGTTTTAGATACCAGGTGTTACATGGCAGGCCTGAAACTAATGACAGAGTAGAACAGACCTTGATCAAGGATATCCTGTTTTATCTAAAGTTAATTACAGGCTGGAAGAGGCCTGAGTTGAGCATATCCATTTTATGATGTTAGGAGAGGAAACCAGGTTTAGTAAACTGATGCGAAATCATAAAGATGCTTTCATGTCCTGGAAGGGGGAAGCTTATCATGAGATCAAAGAAATGTCATTTGGAGGACATACTGTAAGTCATGCTGAGGTTACAGAATTTAATACTTGGAAAAGACATCCTGTTTTTTTATATAAATTTTTTTTATACATTCTGACAGGGAGGAGCTAGGTGACCTCATGCAAGTAGGTGGGAAAAAACAGATTTTAAACATTATTTTGTTTGACTTCACAGAGACACTTTTATCTAGACTCTGACAAAGAAACATCTGTGAGCACTTTTAAGCAGGTATTTAGAGACTAAGTACTGTAGTAAGAATTGCACTGTTTAAAACCTTGTTCTTTTAATAGATGTGTATGTCTTGTGATATAATAGTTCTGTATTGTATGTTTTACATATTATTATCTATTTTAGTAAAAACTCTTTTTAGAGCTTACTTGGTCTGTCTTTGATTTTCTTTTGTTTGTAAGAAAAGTATATATGGTTATAGCAGACACTAGGCATAAGCTTGAATGGTGATACCAAACTGGAAAGAGAAGTGCTTTAAATCTGAGGTCTTTCTTAAAGATTTAGGGGTTCATTTCTGTACACCTGGTTAGGTGCCCATAGGCAAAGATATCTGGCCCCCGAAGACAGAAATATCTGAGCCTGTGTATTGGGTACTCTAGCAGGAGGTTCACAGTTTGAATCCCTCCAAGACTGGAGACCAAAGGTTGATCTGAACTCACAAAACAGACAAGAGGGTTACCTTGTTCTGTTAAACTGTTCACAAGACAGCGCTCAGAGGTTGGCACTTTGGAAGTAGAGGGCCTGACCTGCTGAGTGGGTTTGTGACAGATTGGTTGGCAGTGATGCCATAATTTTGGTATCACAAGCTTTTATTGTTCTGTGTCAGCTTGAGAACATAAGCTCTCTTGCAAAGAAAGAAAAAGGCAGAGTTTTATTTTAAAAAGGAAACAGAACTATATATCACTTGACGTACAGTCAAGTTCCTACCCATTTTATTTTTTTCCTAAAGTGCACATCAGAGTAGCCATAGTCAGGGAAGAAGATGGCTTCTGACTACAGCAGGCACACTGTAGCTTACTTGAAGCAGTTGTGCAGGGACAGAGGATTCCCATTCGAGGTGACAGCCAAAAAGCAGAACCTCATAGATGCCCTGATGGTAGCAGATACCCAGAGCAGCAAGTCACGGACCATGACTGGAAAGGTACAAACCTCAAGTGTGGCAGAGCTAGCTGCCAGTGCAGTGTCCAGATCCGATGAGGAGGGCAACAGGGCTACTGTCAGTGAAGGGCCACAGCAGCAGGGGAAGGTCACCAGTATCCTGAATTCAGAGGTACTCAGGCTGCAAATTGAGTTGTGCAGGATGGAGCTAGAGTTCCAGGAAAAGAGAGAGCAAGGGAAGTGAGAGGCAGACAGTGAGGCAGAGTGAGAACGCCGTGATGCAGAGTGAGAACACAGAGAGGCTTAGCAGAAACAGCGAGACGCAGACTGTGAGGAGCATGAGCGCCAGCGAGCTGCAGAGGAGAATAGAGAGGAGCGCCAGAGGCAACACGAACTGGAGAAGCTACGACTCCGACCAGTGGCACCATAGCAGGTAAGTGGCTTGGGTTTAACTGGGACTGCAGGACTGGGTTACAAATTGAACTCCAAATTAATAGCCAAATTTAAAGAGGGGGAGGATATGGATGCCTTTTTAAATTATTTTGAAAAAGTTTGTGTTCAGGCTAAAATTTCTAGAGAGTCCTGGAGCTTCCAGCTATCCCCGCTACTTACCGGGAAAGCTCGGGATGCATTGGGTCAAATGAACAATGAGGACAGTAATAATTACAACAAACTAAAAGCTGCACTGTTAAAAAAGTTTGACTTAACTGCTGAATCATACAGAGCTAAATTGTGTAAGCTCAGGAGAAGCCCTGATATGAGCTATGAAGAGCTAGCCATGAAACAACGTCAGTTTTTAAAACATTGGTGGGAAGGAACTGAAGCAAACTCTGTTGATAAAATTGAAAATGTGATTTTATTAGAACAGTTTTATTGGGCATGCCCAGCAGAGCTAAAAATCTGGCTAGAGGACTGAGATCCCAAAACAGTGCAAGAGGCTGCTGAACTCTTGGACCACTATGCCAAAAGCAGGCCTGCTCTGAGAGCGAATGGGGTGGGCATGGCAGTGCAGAAAGGGAAAGCACCTTCAGGGCAGCTAAAACCCTCACTGCCTCCACCGAAAGCAGTTAGCCCCAGGTTTCAGAGAAAAGATTTCTCTGAGAGAAGAAATGAATGTTGGTTGTGTAAAGAAACTGGGCATATTGCCAGACAGTGTCCCAAAAAGGTGAGCAATAATACACAACAGGGTGCTAGAAAGGAAGTAGGTTGTTTGTGTGTCCCTGGAAGCATGCCAGTGAACATGAGGGAACACATGCACCCAGTCATGATGCATGGTGTACAGATGCAAGGGTTAAGGGACACAAGAGCATCCCTGACATTGGTGAAAGGGGATCTGGTACAGCCTGGTCAGCTTATACCCAATAAATACTTCACTGTACAGTTCTTTGTGGGTGGGGAGAAAACATTGCCCCTCACTAATGTTCTCCTAGACTGGGGTGAAACAGGGGGAAACTGTGCAACAGGTGGCTGTAGCCAAAACATTAGCAGTTAATGTGATCCTGGGCAACAATCTAAAACAGGGGATGGTATGTGCAGTTACCCGTAGCCAAGCGGCAAGGGAAAATTGTAGTTCCCTGAACCCCACAGAAGCCATTGTGGAAACCACTGAGAGGCTGGTTCCCCAGCCTGTGTCTCCTGATATGGAGATTAATGAAGAGGGGGTAGAAATTTCCCCAGTAACAAGTAACCACACAGCTACAGAGGGTTACTCCGAAGAGGGAGAGGTGACCCATTGTTAGAGGGTTGGGATTGACAGTGATCCTTAATGCTCTGATGCTAATGCTAGGGACCCTAGTTTAGTGACTGAAGGGGACCTGTCCCATGTCTTGGGAATGTGTGAGGGGTTCGCAGCTGCTCAGAGAAGTGACCCTAGTTTAAAGAAGCTGAGGGCTTGGGCAGACTCGGACAGCATACAGGGAGGTGACGGCAAACATAAGGTTTATTGGGAAAATGGACTTATGTATACTCAGGCAGTACAAACAGAGGGAGGGAGGGAGGATGCTAGGCAGGCAGCTTGTCATTCCCCAGGGATATCGTAAGCAGTTGCTCAAAATTGCACGTGATATTCCCTTGTCTGGTCATCTGGGAATCACGCGCACTATGCAGCGGGTAGACCAGAATTTCTACTGGCCTAAGTTCACCCAGAAGGTGAAGGAGTACTGCAGGTCTTGTCACCGGTGCCAAGAAATAGGGAAGGCGGGCAAGAAAACCCAAGCCACCCTGATTCCATTGACCTTAGTGGAGGAGCCATTCCAGAGGGTGGGAATGGATATTGTGGGGCCTTTAAATACCCCAGCTCCTCGGGAAGAGATTCAGCCTGACTGTGGTGGATTATGCCACCTTGTACCCAGAGGCAGTCACCCTATCCTCACTGAGGACAGACAAAGTGGCAGATGCCTTACTTGGGATTTCTCCCATGTTGGGTTTCCGCAGGAGGTAATCACCGATTGAGGGGGTTCCTTCATGTCAGACCTGATGAAATGTTTATGGGAGAAGTGTGGGGTGGTGCAGAGATGCATGACACCATATCACCCACAAGCCAATGGGCTTGTGGAAAGATTCAATGGTACCCTAAAGACAATGCTCTGGGCGTTTGCTGAACAGCATGGGAGGGACTGGGAGAAATACCTTCCCCACCTGTTGTTTGCATACAGGGAGGTGCCCCAAGAGTCGACAGGATTTTCCCCCTTCAAACTCTTATATGGACGCTGGGTACGTGGGCCCCTAGAATTGATCCAGGAGGACTGGGAAGGCAAGCACGTTACCCAGGGAACTCCCTTTGTGGATTACATCGTTAGGTTTAGGAAAAGGCTGAAGTAGCTTATGGGGACAGCCCAGAGCAACCTAGCAGCTGCCCAACAGAAACAGAAAGTGTGGTATGACCGCAGAGCTAGAGCTCGCTCGTACATGGTGGGTCAGGAAATCATGGTCCTTATTCTGGTCCAGAAAGACAAGCTGCAAGCTGAGTGGGCAGGACTGTACAAAGTGGTTAGGAAGGTAAATGACGTGAACTACATTGTGGTGTTACCTGACCGAAGAAAGACAGAAAGGATGTACCATGTCAACATGATGAAGCCATATGCAAATAGGGCTGACATGGTGTTTGTAGTGTGTAGTCATGGGGAAGGGACGGACAAATTAGACCCCCTTCTGGACTTGCTGGAAGAGATTAAATGGGAGTCCTCTGTGGAAGTAGTAAAATTGTCTCCCCAGCTGACCCCGGGCCAGATCCAGAAAGTGAGTGAGGTTTTAGTGGACTTTGCCCCCTTGTTTAGCAGCAAGCCTGGACTAACCCCCTTAGCGACACACAATGTGGAGACAGGGACACAGACGCCCATACAGCGGACAGCATATCGGGTGTCAGAGGCTGTCCAAAAGGACATTAGGAGGGAAGTGGAGGAGACAATGGATTTAGGGGTAATCCAGAGATCCAACAGCCCCTGGGCCTCACCCGTAGTCCTTGTGCCTAAGCCAGATGGCTCAACTCATTTCTTGTGTGGACTATCGTGGACTGAATGCAGTCACAAAGTCAGACGCCCACCCGATGCCCCGGACGGATGAACTCCTGGACAAGTTGGGAGGGGCGACCTACCTTACGACCATTGACCTGATGAAGGGGTATTGGCAGGTAGAGTTGACGGACAGAGCTAGGGAGAGGTCATCCTTCATCACTCCGATAGGCTTATTTGAGTTTAAAGTAATGCCTTTCGGAATGAAGAACGCCCCAGCCACTTTCCAAAGGTTGGTGAATCAGGTGTTACATGGTGCTGAGGAGTATGCTGTGGCATACCTGGATGACATTGCCATCTTTAGTACCAGCTGGGAGGAACACCTATCCCACCTTAGGGGACTGCTGGGCAGGATACAGAGGGCCGGGCTCACTATCAAAGCCGAGAAGTGCCAGGTGGCCATGGGAGAAGTGGCATACCTCAGGCATGTGGTAGGCCGGGGACAGCACCGTCCTAACCAAATAAAGATAGAGGTGATCCAGGCATGGCCAGACCAGAAACACAGAAGCAGGTCAAGAGTTTTCTAGGGACAGCAGGATACTACAGAAAATTTGTACCCAATTACAGTGCCCTGGCTACTTCCCTATCTGACCTGACAAAGAAAAGGATGCCAAAGAAAATTAGCTGGGGCCCAGCCTGTGAGGAAGCCTTTTCCAAACTAAAAGAGACACTGTGCAGTGCTCCTGTTTTGACAAGTCCTGACTATAGCAAGACCTTTATTGTTCAGAGTGACACCTCAGATGTGGGTATTGGGGCAGTATTGAGTCAGACATCCAGCCAAGGGACAGATCACCCAGTAGTGTACCTGAGTAGGAAGTTACTTCCCAGGGAGCAAGCGTACTCCACGGTGGAAAAGGAGTGTCTTGCCATAGTGTGGGCCCTAAAGAAGCTGGAGCCATACTTGCATGGACAGCATTTTGTGGTGCAGACTGACCACAACCCCCTGGTTTGGCTGATGCAGATGGGGAAAAACAATGGCAGATTGCTAAGATGGAGTCTTGCTTTACAAGGGTATGATATGACAATCATACATAGGGCTGGAGCGAAAAACCAGAACTCAGATGGGCTGTCTAGGGTCTATGAGGAGTGAACTGATTTGGGAAGCTCATTCCATGCAGGGAATACAGCCCCCAAATTCAGTCTAGGTGGGGAGGGATTGTGACATGGACAGCCAGTTCTGAGTGCTGTATGATCATTTTTTGTAAATATAAAAATGTGTATGGACTGTCTCCCACGAGAAAAGGCTGAAACAGCATGTGAGATCACACACACACTCACACACACAGGTTTTAGATACCAGGTGTTACATGGCAGGCCTGAAGCTAATGACAGAGTAGAACAGACCTTGATCAAGGATATCCTGTTTTATCTAAAGTTAATTACAGGCTAGAAGAGGCCTGAGTTGAGCATATCCATTTTATGACGTTAGGAGAGGAAACCACGTTTAGTAAACGGGTGCAAAATCATAAAGATGCTTTCATGTCCTGGAAAGGGAAAGCTTATCATGAGATCAAAGAAATGTCATTTGGAGGATATGAGTCATGCTGAGGTTGCAGAATTTAATACTTGGAAAAGACATCCTGTTTTTTATATAATTTTTTTTTTTATATATTCTGACAGGGAGGAGCTAGGTGACCTCATGCAAGTAGATGGGGAAAACCAGATTTTAAACATTATTCTGTTTGACTTCACAGAGACACTTTAATAATCTAGACTCTGACAAAGAAACATCTGTGAGCACTTTTAAGCAGGTATTTAGAGATTAAGTACTGTAGTAAGAATTGCACTGTTTAAAACCTTGTTCTTTTAATAGATGTGTATGTCTTGTGATGTAATAGTTCTGTATGGTATGTTTTACATATTATTATCTATTTTAGTAAAAACTCTTTTTAGAGCTTACTTGGTCTGTCTTTGATTTTCTTTTGTTTGTAAGAAAAGTATATATGGTTATAGCAGACACTAGGCATAAGCTTGAATGGTGATACCAAACTGGAAAGAGAAGCATTTTAAATCTGAAGTCTTTCTTAAAGTTTTTAAGGGTTCATTTCTGTACACCTAGTTAGGTGCCCATAGGCAAAGACATCTGGCCCCAGGAAGACAGAAATATCTGAGCCTGTGTATTGGGTATGCTAGCAAGAGGTTCACAGTTTGAATCCCTCCAAGACTGGAGACCAAAGGTTGATCCGAACTCACAAAACAGACAAGAGGGTTACTTTGTTCTGTTAAACTGTTCACAAGACAGTGCTCGGAGGTTGGCACTTTGGGAGTAGAGGGTCTGACCTGCTGAGTGGGTTTGTGACATTCACTACAGATTTTCAACATTGCCATCTCTTCATTCCTCCCTATGGATGGTACAGCTGTCATTCTTTACATCCTGTCTGATCTGTGTTTTCACACATCTGGCACAGAATGGCACGGTTGCTGTCGGAACTGGAAGCTCAGGACTCATTAACAAAATCACACTGCCACTGTTCATGAGAAATGGTCCCAAATGCTTTCATGAGGTGGGGGTCACAAAAAGGCAATATTGAAAATTTGTAGTGCAGATACCAACACACGCACTGGGCGTTAGGGTTTCTAACCATAACGTCCCACCCTGTACAGACTGACAGGCATCAGAGGTGTAACTTTGGATCACTGGCTGTAATGCTTATGCCATCCCACCCCCACCCTGAAGGCAGTGACAGGCATCGAGGTGTGTCTTGCACTCTTCAGTCACAGACTTCCCCCCCATTCTCCTGTACTGCACCCATTTCAGCGTATGTCCTTATGAAATGGGGTGACTGTGAAGCTGAACACCCCAAGGTACACCTCAACACTTGTCGGTGTCTACAGGATAGGGTGAGGTGAAATGCCGCGAGCATTATGGGCAACTACCCACAGGCAAACCACAATGCCTGTCCACCTCTGCAGGGTGGAGGTGGGATTGGCGTGAGTTCAATACTTCACTGCCACTCCTATTCTGCATCTGTCTAACTCCTCCACGTCCAATGCTAATATCAGCAAGCAAACATTCGGCATTGACAAATGCTTGTCTATATTAGCCTCATGCAGAGAACTAGTTTTGGTGATGTTTGCCTTGCTAAATATGGAATTGTGCAGCAAGCAACCTTTGCTAATAGTCCTGATAATTAGTGTGTCCATATGACTGCCATTTGTACTAGTTCATGCTACTGAATTGCCCCGTTGTATTGTTTGTTGAACGCACTTTGGGTTACTTAATGCTTGTTTTCCACATTCTCTTCTCTCTCACAGCTAACACCTCTTTTCTGGCTTCTGCACATGCTCACTTTTTTACTACAGTGGTTTCTCTAACATCTAAATGTTGCACGCTATGCATGTCGCCCTCTTCCTTTATAAGGTGAAGGTTCCAACATCAGTTGGTCTTATGAAGGGAATGCCCCGAATTGTCACCATGCCACCATTACATCACACAATGGGTCACTACTAGCACGGAGCACAGACTGTTGTGGAATCTTTTTTAGACTGCCTCATTTATAGTTGTGTCATTTTGGTGATCTGTACCACTGTGGATTGTAATTGTAACTGGACTTTTTTCAGAACCTAATGAAGTTTTTTCCTGTGAGATGAGTCTGAGAACCATTCAGAAGTCCACAAGCCATTGAGACAGGAAGTGTTACTTTTGGGGGCTGCATTTTCACAGTGCTTCTCTTGTAACCTCAGGTATACTTTTTAGAAGTACATACAGTATATCGTCCTCCTTTTGCACTGTGAATGAAGCTATTATCTTATAGATGTACTTTAGCCTATGCATCTGTAGTTGGATACATCCTGACATACAGTAGGGTGGTACATCCCCCCAGTCTTCTGAATAATTTAGTAGCACCAAGCAAATGATTTCTAAATTGAGCCATCAGTTTTTTGCTCCCATTTGGATCATCCTGGTTTGCTTTTGACTGATCCCTGTTTAAAACAAATATCTTTAAATGGTGCGTTTTTTTTCATGCGGTTGATACCTGAACTTTGCTCAAGAATGACTGATGTGAAAGAAGCTCAACTTCTATTTTGATTAGTATTTCAGTTTTCCCGTTTCAGATTCACCCTGCTTTTTATTGGAAATTTCTAAGCTATTTTAAAACTGAAAAGGTGCACCAAAATGCACTTTACTAGAATCTCTACAGGCACTTTTTTCTCAGTTACTTCTGAGTAAATGTTCTGCGCAGCACTTTGCATGTCAAGTATCATCAATCCAAAAGGATTTTATGCTGCTGGTTGGCACAAACACTTTACACTCTGCATACTAGAAAACCAGAATTGAGTTTAATGCTGCTTAATGAATCCAGTAATTATATACACAATATAGCACTTTATTACCAGCCATTATAAACACAAACTGTTTTTTTAGCACTGCTGAACATACCATTTGGCATTTTACTATTAGTTAAGTGCATTTAGAAGTCTTTGAATAACAGCTGAGTGTGAATGCACAGCATCTGGTTATCAGCTAAACGCTTTAAGCAGTGGCTTTTGCACATATGGACATTTTGTCGCACTTCTGAATAAAAACCAAGACTGCCATTCATATAGACATTTCATTGCACTTTGGAATGAAAATCAAGATACTAATGGAACTTCCATTGAGAAGTATTTGTCAGAAGAAAACTGATTTTGAAGCTCTAAGTACATCATTTGTTATCTAATTCTCAGCATAGTGAAATAGTATGTTTCTGACCAACAGCCGAGTGTGGCTGCACACTATCTGGTTAGCAGCCAAATGGAATACTCTATGCAGTGACTGTTGTGCCCATGGACACTTTATTTTCTAACGTGCATTTTTAAATATTGATGGACTTTTTCTGCTGAGAAGCAAGTGTCATCTTATAGAATTGAATATTTTGGAAATGTTGTCAGATTTATTGCGTGACTGATTATTAATGAAAGATCCATACATAAGACGCAGAAGAGTGACACAACATTAATCTGTGTCGGTCTGACATTTTTACTGGATGGTGCAGAATAATGCTCTTTAGCTAAAATATTAGAATAATTTACAATTGAAGTGGTGCTGACCCCATCTCAAATCCAGTGGAGGAGGTGAGTCTGTATTCCCTTGCTAAATAATAACTACCAGATTATTTCAGCCTGCCAAGAAAACTGCTTTAAAGTAACAGTGTACCTTATCTAAAAGCCTGCCTATTGAACTGAATTTAAAGGTACAGAGCATATGTACTGAGACTAACTTTTAAACTAAAGCTAAAGTGTCACTGCCCCTTGTACTCAACAAACTGCCTAAACTTCTGTGGCAACCCCATTTTGTCAGACAAACTGCCTAAACTTATGGGGTGCCCTGTTTGCCCTAAACAAACTGCTTGAATCTTTGTGGTGCCCTAGAGCCTTAAATGAACTACCTGAACTTGTGTGGTGCCCTATTTGCTTAAAGTGACTGCCTTAAATCTGTGGCATCCCTGAAGTGACTGCCTTTAACCTGTGGTTCCCCCATGGTAACTGCCTTAAAGTGATGGTACTCTTTAAAAAGACTGCATATCATTTTCTGCTGCCCTGTCAGAACTGTGTAATTATCCAGTAACTACCCACTTGCCAGAGAATAGACTACCTGCTCTGGGGGTATTATGCTGCAACTGACTATTGTCCCAGATATCCTTATAAAAGACTGCCTTAATCTCTGTGTACCTGGCATCAAACCACCTCACTGCGTGGTATTCCAGTCTCAGCTGTGAAATTATTTGGTACTCTCTACAACTACCTTCTGACTGCCTAGGTGCCACACTCACTTCAAGACTGTTTCTTCACTTCTGCCTATGGCATGTACCTGATATCTGTATTACAGTTTGGGGAGGCTGACCAACTTAAGTAGGGCAATAGTCAGGACAGACCCAATTTATATCTCTGCCAAGCTATGTCCCTACCCTGATAAGAAGTAAAGGAAGCATTGGAATTGCATTGGTTCACTGGAGAGGGCCTCCGACATACAGTGGGGTGGGGTTTTTCTTTTACCAAACCAGCATCTGACACCATCATCTGAAGATCAGCATCCAGGACCATAAATCAATAATCTGCATCCAAATCCATTGACTGAAGATCAACATCCTGGACCACCATCTGAAGACCAGCTTCTTCTCTTTTTCAAAATTTGCAGCTCAGTTTCTGCTTGTTCCAGTGGCCCAGGGTTGTCTTTGACCAATAAATCTTCTTCAAAGTTGTAAGCCCATTTCTCTTTATCCTGGAGAAGTCATTCTCAAGTACTGGTAGCCTAATTGAGGCTCTTCACTGAAGTATCAGTCCCACTGTTGCACCCAGTACACTTTTGGTCCAGGTGCGTCATTCAGGTCTCAGTTCTGTGCCCAATTCTAAGTGCCCTGATCTAGACTGTAAAGTGGCTTCATTACCTGTCTTGAATTGAAGCATTTAAAGGGACACTGTCAACCCCCCGGCCTCAGACTGTCTCTAGTTTAGAAAACACATTTCATGATTGTTAGCATACTGTAGCATGTGTAGATATAGCTAGAAGTTTGAATCTGATTCTTTTTTCTTTTTACAAATGAAAAGCAGATTCTGTTCCCCATACTGGTGTTACCACACCAAAATGTGTTTGTTTACATTCCTTAATCAACTCCCACAGCATCTTTTCTGGACCTGGGAACACCCCCAACACAGACTATGCACCCAAGATGCAAGGTGAGGAGATGAAACTATTGTATCATGAGTAACTGCTCTGTTTGGGAGTGTTCATAATGTTTAGAAAGTATGCAATAAGAGTAGATCAAGGAGTTGAAACAAAACAAGGCTGCATATAAATACACCATTAGCATGCATTTCAGTTCTACTAAGAAATAAGGAAGATTAAACAACCATCAACACCAATGAATTTTAGAGAATGTAAGCAATCAAAAAATGTGGGTTTTCAGGAAGAAATAGTATGATGCAAAAAGGGTTGATAGTGTCCTTTTAAAGTAAAGTAATGAGTATTTACATGCATAAATTATAGGCTAGTACTGGTCAACCAGGTAGAAACAGTGATGTAGAATAATTCCAGCTACAGCAGGGTACAGTAGAGTAAAGCTTAGAGGTGCACCTCAAGTTTGATTGATACAGTAATGTATTCATCTATTTATTTGCATAGTTATTTAGTGCTTTTAGTACTGCTATTATGGTTTATGAAAACCTACCTTTGTGACCCTTGCCAGCCTTCCTTCTAAATAAATTCCTTGCTTCAGTTTGATCTCTGAGTATGACTCCTGTTCCTCCTTGTTGGGTGACTCCATCTACCCCATCTGGAAACCTTCAGTGCCCCCTCACCACAAGACCTGCTTGAGGTGGCACTCATGCCCGTGAGGAAGGGCCCATTCCTGCTTCACAAACCAACTCACTGGGGCACAACATATGTTTCTATGTTATCCAAGGAACAGTGTCTTAAAGCTAACATCCAGAAAAGCATTTTAAATTATAACATTCAGACACAATTAAACTTATATTTAATTCATTTTCTATATTTTTACACCTTGTTCTTTAAGGTTGAAGACATTAGATGTGGGGACTCTGTAATAAATAGAAATTTTGTGAAGTTAAACTTTGCCTGAAAATTCCACATGAAGCACTGAAAATTCACGCTTTGCAGAATTCAAAGTTCTGGACGGCCCTTCGAAATTCACTTCACATGTTTTTTTTCAAAGTTTTCAGTGAAATTCAGCATCCATAACTGCAAAGCACAAATTTATGCAAGGTGAAATTCATGCAATCTGCGACCGTGAATTTTGTGAAATTGCTCTGCGAATTTCTCAACCTCCATGAATTAAATTGCAAAGTGAATTTCATGAACTTCACACATCTCTAGTAATAAATAAGGAGGAGGAGAACTCTGTTGAAGATACATGAACTACAAGCTGACTCATATTAAAACATTATGTTTTTTAAAGTTTTCCTTAAGATGCCAGCAGCTCTTTTAAATGCTCCACCTCTTTAAATCTCAACATGTTCCATCATGATGCAGTTACGACAGCATATGGACATTGGGCGACTTGTCCTTCAGGTCATTGCATAATCAGAGCAGATTATCTTGTCATTTTTCTCACTAAGTTGCCACATGTTCTGTAGCTCACTAAACAGATTCTTCTACTATACTTCATGCAGTGCTCTAGCAGCCCAATATTCTACAGGTGAACTGCTGTGCTCCTTCAGAAACTTCATCACCTCCATCCTCTGCTCTCTGTTTTATTGCCATGCAGAATGTCATACTTTACCGTTCTGTCCTGACCCTCTGAGGCTGCAGTGCTTCCTGTCTAGCTAAATTTATTATGACTGCTACAGCTCCATCCCATTTCCATTTGGTAGCTACATAAACATAAAGAAGTCTCAATATAATTTTTTGTTCCCATAACCCCCAATAGTAAGACATCCACCTTGCTTTGGAACTATGCAGCAAGGCTGCAGCATGTCTTTTCATTCTGTAATCTCTTCTAACTAGTTCCCATACAGCTTATGCCCAGCTGCACCTTGAAAAAAATTACTCAACCTGGCCAAGCATGTTTTACCCCTATTGCCTTACCTTTAGTAAATACCCCTGCAAAACTAAATATGTTATGCAGTTTAGCACCTCTGTTTTCCATGACCCCATGACCTCCCTAATCTACAGAGGCCCAGCTGAGAATACCACTACAATTTGTTAGGCAGTTTTGTATACTATCTAAAAAAGCCAAATGCCCAAGTAAAGTCTCATCAAGCTCCTTCAAACTGTACCATTTTCTTAGACAACTGCTGGTATTGTTGCTTATCCTCGATGGGAAAGCACATCCCAACCCAGGGCTACTGTCAACTGTGCTGTCTTACAGGGGCTACCTAGACATTGTCCACATCAACTTTTGGGGCTTTTTACCTAAGCTTGACAAATTTAAAGTGTGGGTCACAAACACCCAGTATGATGTTGTGGCTTTCATTGAATCATGGCTTACTAGCAGGATTCCTAACTGAGAATGAGAAATAAACCCCTACACCCTCTTTAGAGAGGGCAGGACCTTAAGAAAGAGTGGAGACTGCCTAATGCATATTAAGTCCTTCCTTAAATCTGAAAGACTGTCTCTTAGTTTGGAGCCATCTGGCTGTCGGCTCCTTTCCCTTAATATAAAGTTGGGTCTTAAGGTAGAATAAAACTTTAACCTCCTCATTGCCTATATCCCACCTAAGAATGTCTCAAATGATTTTGACTGCTTTATCAATACTATTTCTAGTTTTAATCCACAGCTTGAGAAAATTGTGATTGACAAATTCAACTGCAACCAGCTTGCCAGCATGAGCAAGGACTACAGGGGCAAATTAGCTAATATTGTCTACCTCACAAACAATAAAACACTGGGGGTTGGGGGTACACTGTCTAGAAGAAACTAGCTCCACCCTGTTAGTTAATGATTCAAATAGTGAATTATATTTAGTGTCCACCCAGCATTTTGCCATGTTTGTTATGGCTTCTTCAGGGGACAGCCATTTCAAAAATCTTCACCTTAAAATTAAATATAAATTATAATTACCAGTGGCAACTAAGTATATAATTAAGTTTAAAAAATAGTAATATATACACTGAATTTACACCATCAGTTACCTCTTTCAATAAATCAATAATTATATTCACATATCTCAGTTTCTGCCTGTGGATAAATCTAAAATAATTTTTCACTCACTTTACAAATATATTAATTTCCTTGCTTTTATCCCCATTATGATAACCCTCACATTTCACCCGTCACCTAGTGCATAAAATGGCATACCTACATATTAGTGCTGTGCAGAATGCAGAATTCTGCCAGTGAAATTAGTGCAGAATGACCATTCTGCCTTTGGAATTTCACTGGTTCTTCTGTGGAATTCCACCCGCTGCGATCCACAGAATAATATTCCATGGAACAGCATTTTTCAGTGGAAAATCTTTCCACAACTATTTCTGTAGAAACTATTGAGATCTGTAGAATAAAATTCCCCAGAAATGTCACGGAAAAACTAATTCCACGTTTTTCTGCCACAGAAGTCTGCCATTCTGTTTCCAGCAAAATTTGGTGGAATTTTGAAAATTCCCATAACATTTCGTTCCACCAAAATTTGGAAAGTCCACACAGCACTACTACATACATATGAACATACAAAAACAGACAGCAAAAAAGGCCTTATGGTCTATCTAGTCAGCTCAAGATTGCAGACCCTCCAATATCTATTGAGGGATCTACCCCTCCTCCCCACTACCCACTTCTCCCTCCTCATCAATATCCCCTTGTAATTTTAATTTTTAACCTGTTCCAACCCCTCTTGAAGATGTTAACAGTTGTCAGGATGACAACTTCCTCTGGCAACTCCTTCCACTTTGTCACCACGCTGTTAGTGTCACAGACCTAGACAAGTACATCACACTGTTTAGCAGCACACCCTCTCCTTCCTCCCCCAGAAGACATTGGTCATTGGCCAGCTTTCCATCTCAAACTTGCAACTAGGGGTGTGCAGAAAAAATCTTCCGCAGGCAGAATTTAAGTGAAAGTCTGACTTTTGCTTCCACTAAGAGTTTGGAAATCCATTTCTGAACTTTTGCAGAAATTCTGCCTGCCATGCACCCTACTTTAGTGTCACAGTCAGCAACCCGATCGCTGCCTGATTGCCCCAAATAAATGGAATAAATCCCTGGTGGCTAGTGGTTCTTCTCCCCTCACCCGCCAGCCCAATATGTATTTCAAAAATACAAACCCAGTGATCAGCAGTCCCTACCCCCTTCCAATCACTCACCTGTGTACCCATAGTAGTGGTCAGTTAATATCACCCCCAGAAACTGCAATCCCTATCCCCAGTATAAGAAAAACATGTTTTTACCCCATGGTTGTCTAGTGGTAGTAAACCTCCCTGCCTATCCCCAAATACCCATCTTCAGTACTGTATTTTTTTTCAACTAATTCCCTGGTAGTCTAGAGAGTAGTGACCCTTGCTGTACCCTCCCCCACCCCAAGAGGTAGTGTCCCACCCTGATCTCCACAACTTGAAATGGAGTGGGCCACCAGCATAGCCCTTTGTTCTCCTCTATGACTGGCAGCCCACTGAGAAGTCAGTGAATGAGCGCATGCACATATAGCACATGGTCATTCATTGACTTCTCATTGGGCTCCCAGCCATGGAGGAGAGTGGAGGGCCATGCCGGTGGCCCGCTCCCATTCAGGTTGTAGAGATCAGGGTGGGATTACCTGCTGGGGAGAGTGCAGCAGGGTCACCACCGACCACCAGAGAATTAGTTATAAAATACAGTGTCAGAGATGGATATTCAGGGATAGGGAGGGGGGTTTACTATCACTATACCACCACAGAAAAAAAACATATATATTTTGCTTATACTGGGGATGAGGATTGCAGTGGCTGGGGGTGGGGTTAACTGACCAATACTAAAGAGACACTGGCTAGTGATTGGTAGGGGGGCTGGACCTCTAATCACCAGGTTTCTTTTTTTTAAATACATGTCAGGTGGACAGGTGGTCAGGACCTGTAGCTTTTTAAAGTCCACATTGAGCGACCGGATGATCAGGGGACGGACTACTAGCCATGGAGTGACACATTGATACTGGGTGGGGGAAGGGACCACTAGCCATGGTGGGGGGGGTAACATGGTTGAAAGAGAAGGAAACAGAGCAAAATTTCACCTTAAACATTCAGAAGTTTTCCGATCTGCCACAGGTGAAAGATCGGAAACTTCAGTGAAAGTTGTCACATTTCAGCGAAAGTTCAGCTAAGGTGGAAATGGCAACTTTCGCACACCCCTACTTGCAACCCTGAAAGAGGTGCGCAGACTGCTCTCAAACCTAACACCAGAAAGTTCCTTGGAGCATGATACGCTCAAACCTGAATTCCTCAAGTTAGGTGCCTCTCAGCTGGCCACACCTTTATAGAATCTGCTTAACAGATCCTTTCTCTCTGGAACTGTCCCAACGAAATGGAAGGTCACTGTGGTCATTCCAATCCACAAAGGTGGTCCAGACATGGTAGTTGAAAATTATAGACCCATATCCATTCTTTGCCCACTGGCAAAAAATACAGGAACACATTCTATATAACCAACTACAAGATTACCTCAAATCTCATCACCTCCTCTCAACTTACCAGCATGGGTTCAGGAAGAATCACATTACCCTCACAGCTCTGATAAAAGTATTGACTGATATACTCAGCGCAATGGACCAAGGCCTCATCACTGGTGCTGTCTTCATGGACCTCATGAAAGCATTCAACCTGGTCAGTCACAACCTCTTAATATGTAAGCTTCATTCCCTGGACCTTGATCACAGTGCCTTCACATGGCTCAACAACTACCTCTCTAACCATTCTCAATGGGTCAAGTGGTCAGACCTGAAACTCACGGTGTGCCTCAGGGCTCAATTCTGGAACCACTGTTATATGCCCTCTTTATTAATGATTTGCCAAACAACTGTGATGGAGCCTCAATTCATTTATATGCAGATGATGCCATCATCTACCACTCCCCCTCAGATATTGGTTAGATAAACCGAAGTCTTGCATCAGACTTCCATACTCTCGAGGAATGGTTCTTAGAAAACCATCTAGTCCTCAATATGAAAAAGACCAAAAGTATGCTGTTCAATAACCCTTTCTCCACATCCTAGCCTCAGCAAACCTTCACAATCTAATGTCAGGATGGTAATGCCCTAGAACTCATCCGCTCCTTCAGATATCTGGGTGTTATCCTAGATCAGTCACTTACCTTCGAAATCCATGTCAATTTATTAACTAAGTCAATCAACCAAGGGCTAGGTCTGCTGTGTCCTCTCTGTCCCCTCCTATCATCTGCCTCATGTCAAAAAATAACAATGTTCACACTCCTCCCTCTCCTCTCATACAGTGTTCAGTTGATCCTCAATGCCCGGGCAGCCATACTATCCAGCCTCAATCAACTCTTTCTGAGGATAGGACATTTTGAACTATGAGTAGACCCCAGGCATCACCACTGTAACGTCCTCTCATCCCTGGGCTGGGCACCTCTGGAGCCCATTCCAATACACCACTATGTGCCTCATGTTTATGCTGGTCCACCTCTATACCCCCCCCAGCCTGGGTGATCTACCTTATCAAACATAGGCAGTCTCAGCATACTCTATTGCCTGCCTCCTTCCTCTACTGACTACTCCCAACCCTCAGCTGGCAGTCGGCAGGACAGCCTTTGCATTTTTGTCCACTTATACTTGGAATTCCCTCCCACACGCAATTCTCTCCAGCACCTCTCTTCCACAATTTAAACACAATATCTCATGTCACCTCCTTGCCCCCTCTCCTTGTACCCATTTCTGCTGAGTTTCCCTGCCCGTAAGGAAGACCCCCTCTTTGTTTGAATTAACCCCAGTGCCACAACTGTATGTATGACTGACTGTTAGCCCGAACTGCTATATTCAATGTCTTGCACTTTTACTGCTCTAATGTTACTTACACTGTTGTAACACTGTATTAATCCTGGTGTAACACTGAACTTGAGCCCATGTTGAATATACCTGTGTTAGCACTTGCTTTGTTAGCCGTTGTATCTCTCTCTCTCTCTCTCTCTCTCTCTCTCTCTCTGTAACCTGTATGTATCTGTTGTTTTGTCCCAGGTCACCACTGAAAAAGGGACCGCATTGTCTCAGTGGGCCTGCCTGGTTACCAAAATTCAATAAATAAAATAAATTACCCAATCATGGTGCATTGAAAATCATAACTGGGAATTGTCTATACCAGACTACACTCTGTTCAGGATGGACCAGGTGGGATGAAAAGGAAGGCGTGTGGTGTTTTACAGGTAGGACAGCATAAAACTGATGGCGATAAAGCGAGTTGGGGAATGGAGCCACTGTTTGTAGTGGCATGATCTACAGACCTCTGGCACAAGGGCAGGAGTTAGACAAGGTACCTTTGAAAGCCATTGGCAAGATGACAGAAAAGATGGAGGTGCTGCTGGTGGGGACTTAAATCTGCTGGATGTAGATTGGAGCCTCCCAGCTACAGCTTCAGCTACAAGCAGCGACATTCTGGATTCCCTGCAGGGGGCATTCCTCAGGCAACTAGTCAGTGATCCCACTTGTGAAGGGGCAATTCTTGACCTGATATTCACTAATAAGGACAGTGTTGAAGATGTAAGTTGGGAAGCCACCTGGGACCAGTGATCACCATATGGTATGGTTCAATATAAGGATGGCCATGGAATTGAGCCACACATGGGCAAGGTTCCTAGACTTCAGAAGGGCAGATTTTATAAAGATAGGTGAATGCCTCAGAGATGACCTGGCTGGGGGTGATGACCTGGGAGGTGTAGGAACTGTAGCTCAAGCTTAATGGGGGTATAGTGAAGACAACATATCTCTGCAACAAGCAAGTGAGCAAAAGTAAGACGAAAAAGAGACCACTGTGGTTCTTGAAAGAGGTGGTGGAAAAAGTAAAGGTGGAAAAGGTTGCATTCAGAAAACACAAGAAGATGCAGAGGGAGGATGATGGGGAGGTGTAGCAGGGAAGCAGAGGGCAGCAGTGAAAGCAGAAGGTGCACAAAGGTGCAAACCCAAAAGGGAATAGCCCAGGCGACAAGACATTTTTGAGGTATGTAAGTGAGAAGAGAAATACCATCGGAGGAGTTGTCAGGCTAAAAAGGGAAGGGGGAACTGTACAGAGGGGGACTGAAAAAAGGCAGACATCTTGAATAAATACTTCTACTCGGTGTTCACAGTAGAAGGGGAGTGTCTGCAAAAAAGTTACAGGAGCCTTGAAGGGGGGAGGTGGACACTACTTCTTCAGAGGAGAGAGTCCTGAAAGCATCACTAATCAGAAGGTGGGCAAAGTGATGGGGCCAGATGGGGTGCATACAGGGGTTTTGAGGAAGCTCAGTGAATTACTTACAGGCTGCACCTCTAACAGTCCTATTTAACAGATCACTGGAAGCTGGGGTGGTTTCAGAGGATTGGAGAAGGGCAGAAGTAGTCCTGCTTTATAAAAGTGGTAGCAGGGAATAGGCTGGAAATTATAGGCCAGTCAACCTGAGATTGGTGGTGGGAAAGTTGATTGAAACACTACTGAAAGAAAGGATTCTGGAATATCTCGAATCCAGTGGGTTGCAGGTCCCAGGCAGAATGGCTTCATGGGGGAAGGGGTCATGTCAGACAAATCTGATAGATTTCTTTGACTAGGTGACCAGGGAATTAGATCAGTGAGTAGCAGTGGATGTGGTTTACCTGGATTTCAGTAAGGCTTTTAACACCACTCCACATAGGAGACTAGTGAGCAAGCTTGGTTGCTTAGGGGTGGGTATAAAAGATGGTAAACTGGGTAAGAAATTGGTTCGGGGACAGACAACAGTGGGTGGTACTAAATGGAGGTCACTCCGAGGAAGGGAGGGTGACCACCAGGGTACCTCAGCGATCAGTGCTGGGACCGGTCCTCTTTTATGTCTTTATAAGTGACATTGCAAAGGAACTGGAGGGGAATGTTTGCCTCTTTGCAGATGACAACAAGATCTGCAATAGGGTGGACACTCTGGGGGAAGGCATGTGTGTAAAGGATGAGCAGAGACCTGAGAAAACTTGAGGAGTGGTCAAGGGTATGGCAGCTGGGTTTAATGCAAAAAAGTGCAAAATAACATACTTCAGGCACAGAAAACAAGGTGCAGAGTACACATTGGGAAGAGTGGTATTGACGACAACCAAGCAGGAAAGAGATCTAGAGGTAATCAAATCAGATAACTTTTTTTTTATATTTATTTTGCTTTTTCTGGTAGGGCCTCCTGTGAGATTCAGCCCTGGTCATGGCCCCTGGACTTCCACCTACCATCTCATTGCCATTGCTCTCCCAGTCACCTCTGGCTTGCCCCCAGAGGGTGGGGACGTGGCACTGGACCCTGCTATTTCCAGTGCTGCAGAACCAGTATCTAGGTGGGAGAGCCGGCAACGGAGGCTTATTGAAACCTGGGGAGGGCTTCATGGAGAAGGAGGTCCCACCTTGCTTCTTCCCCCCTGTAGGCTTGGGCGGAGACATGCAATGATGCCCAGCATCTGTTCCACCTCAGAGAGTTTCGATTCTGCATTGTCACAGGGTGGCAACCCGGCCTCCACCAGGTGTCACTCCTGTGTGATCACAGGCCCCCCCTGGAGAAGGAGAGCAGTCCTAGGGATGCTCAATCCTTCTTTCCCTGGCCGGCCCTCTGACGATCCGGGTCCATTCCTCAACCCGGGTCACCGGCATTGCAAGCAGAAATCCAACCACTGCACTGATGGGCCGGCATATATCAGATAACTTATATGTGTCCAAGTAGTGTGACAAGGCAGTCAGGAAGGCTAGTGGGATGATGTGGTGAATAGGAAGGGGTATCACCAGCAGCAAGAGGGAGGTGGTGTTGCCCCTTTATGGACCACTAATAAGACATCACCATGAGTACTGTGTGCAGTTCAAGAGGCTATATGTCTGGAAGGACATAGACAGAGTGGAGGTGGTTTTGAGAAAGGCAACTAAAATGGTGACAGGACTGCATCAAAAGCCCTATAAGGAGAGACTAAAGGAATTGAACATGTACACCCTGGAAGAGAGGAGAGTGAGGGGGGATATGATACGATTTTTAAATACCTCACCGAGGTAAATAACGGTGCAGGAGGGAAGTATTTTTCTTAAACAAAAAGGTGCTCACGAACAATGGGACATGACATAAAGCCTGAAGGGGGTACATTCAGGAGAGATGGGAGGAAGTACTTCTTCACAGAAAGAGTGATGGATTCCTACAACATCCTTCCAGCAGAGGTGGAGGGGGTGAAAACAGGGTGTAGGAAGATTGTTCCGCTGACCACTGGTCTGGAACCAGCCTGGTCTGAGACCAGTTTCCAAGTAGCCTGGTCAGTGCTGGGGTTCAAAAATGCATGAGAGAGGCACAAGAGAATCATGGTGGAAAGGAGTGGGGAAGGGAAAGAGCTATAGATTAAATAGGGTCTGTGGTGTGTATGAAGGTATAGGGAAAATGGACCTTCGGATTCTATGTTTCTATGTTTTACCCACCTAACCAGTTTCACCCCTACCCCCAACTCCTCCAGCTTACTAATCAATCTCCTACAGGAAACAGAGTCAAAAGCCTTGCTGAAATCTAGATACACTATGTTCACTGCCTGGCCTTTGTCCTATATCCTAATTATCCAATCAAAGAAATCAGTTAGGTTGGTCTGGCAAGACTGCACCAACATAAACTCATGCTACCTATAATCATGGAGTCCATTTTCATCCAGAAAGTTCACCAGTCTTTCTTTCAGAATGATCTCCACGAGCTTCCCCACCATCAAGGCCACACTTACCAGTCTACAGTTACCAAGGTTGCCCCTCAGCCCACTTTTCCATAGCAGCACTACATGTGCTGTTCTCCAATCCTGGGGTACCACTCCTGTTTCTAAAGAGGTGTTAAACAGGTTCATTAGGGGAGCCCGCCAGCACATTCACTAACTCTCTCAGATCCCTCAGATGTATGCTTTTGGTCCAGGGGACTTATACACCTTCAGTGTATTTAAACCGTCCTTCACCCTATCAGTTCCTATCTCCCAATCAGTGACTCTCCCCAGTAACATAGAAACATAGAAGCTGTTGGCAGATGGGGACCATATGATCCATCAAGTCTGCCCTTGGCTTCCTATGGGTACTTGCTCAGTACCATAGCTTTTTCCACACCACCCTTCGATCACCTCTCCTTTTTCAGCCTGACAATCCAGTCTTTGATACCTCTCCCCTCACTGATGTAATGGAAGAAGGTCTTCTCTCCCAATTTTACCCCCTCTGCCAGCTACAGTTCCTTCTTGGCCTTGGCCAACCATACTATCTTGCTTGCCTCCCATGCCTTACTGCTGTACTCCTCCCCCCTATTCTCATCCTTGAGGGTGTTTTTATGCCTTTTGAAGGCTGCTGTTTTGCTATTTATAATGTGGGCTACCTCTCTGTCAAACCAGCGCTGGGCTTCTGAACTCTGGAGTTTTATTTTGACACACACTTATTTATTTATTTAGTTTTTGTTGACTTGGTGGGGTACACTAGGCACACATATGCCTATTTTCAGGTACAACCCAAGAGAGCACAGTACAGCATATAGGAGTCTGCAGAGCAAAGGATGAGGTAACGAGACCAATACAACAGTACATGTAAACTACGGCAATCAAAAGAACAAGCAGTAGGGATGCACTGACGAGATTGATTAATTAATTACACAGGTCAGTACAAAGCATTATGACATGAGGATACCACTAACAGTATAGGATTTGTGAGCTGAAGGAGTAAGGCAAAGGCACACATGCAAAGACAAGGGGGAAAGAAATGGTGACAGTGCTTGGGGGGCAGAGTTGAGTGCAGAGGATAAGGAATTGGAGAAAGGGGGTAGGAAGGGATAGGATGGGGATACAGTAAGTGCAAGGTGTTGAGTTGATTAAGGAAAGGTGCATATGGAGTGATGCATCAAGAGGGAGTGGAGTTGCCTTTTTTTGAAGGTATTAGGGTCTGGGTAAGAGTGCACTGCAGCTGGGAAGCTAGTCCATTGTATAGGAGCTGCAGAAGAGAAGGCCATGGAGCCATATTTAGATTTTGATCTGGGGATTGTTAGTTGCCCAGTGTCGGAGGACCTAAGAGTGTAATGATGTGAGCAGAATACCAAGACGGTTGCTAGAGAAAGCAGCTTCTGTGTGGGAAGGATGTTGTGTACCAACTTACCAAGAGAGGAGTCAAGCAGGTCTGTAGGAGAGGACCAGCTTAATTTGTTGTAAAGTAGGCAGTGATGAGTGAGGCAGTTGCAGGATGAGGTGAATCTGCAGATGCTGTTGTAGCATACTGCCCATTTGTGTTGAAGAAGACTGGAGGAGTGGGCAAACACGGGTAGCCCACAAGACAGCTTAGGAAGAAGGAGGCAGCGAGTAACAGTGATGCATTCAGAAGGCGAGAGATTACTTCTGGCATTGCGTGCATTGCCTAAACTGGAGCTGATGGCTTTACATACAGACAGAATGTGAGAGAAGTCCAGGGAGGGTCAAGTATGATACCAAGGTACTTGAACGTGGTAACAGTATCAAGGTGGGTGCCAACTCCCATAGCCATGGTTGGGGGGTGAGTGTACTTCTTAGTCTATGAGGGGTTCCGAAAAGTATGGCATGGGACTTAGAGTAATTTGTGAAGAGTGTATTGTCCTTGAACCAGGACTGAACAGAAGCTAGGTCAGATGCAAGATCTCGGCTGATGTCATTTATGTCAGAGGCATGACAGAAGAACACCAGGTCATCTGCATAAAGTAGGGAAGTAGTGTTTTTAAAAGAGTGAGTAATGGTATTTTTGTGAAGAGAGAACAGTAGCAGGCCAAGGATGGAATGCTGGGGGACACCAAGGGAGGTGGGGAGGTAACCAGAGTGGGTGGAGCCGACTCTGACTCATTGTTGCCTACCGGAGAGATAGCTGGAGAACCAGGGGATGGTGTGATCTGAGACTCTAATAGTTTTAAGTTTGTTTAGTAGTACAGGGTGGTTTGCTGTATCGAAGGCCTTTGTTAGGTCCATAAAGACAGCTCCAGGGAGGTTGTCTTGGTCGAATGCTGAGTAAATTGCATTTGATAGAGTAAGTAGTGCTGTG
The DNA here is from genome assembly GCA_016271365.2 of Neoceratodus forsteri. Lineage (NCBI taxonomy): Eukaryota > Metazoa > Chordata > Ceratodontiformes > Ceratodontidae > Neoceratodus > Neoceratodus forsteri. The sequence continues at coordinate 522,536,207 of CM028137.1, forward strand.
GTGGTACTATGGTCTTTACGAAAGCCATGTTGGGCTGGACATGAGAGATTGTATTTTTCAAGATATGCTGTTATTTGAGTCGCTACAATTTTTTTGAGCAGCTTACTGAGGGCTGAAACTATAGTGATTGGTCAATAATTTGATAGTAGTTTGGGGTTTCCTTTTTTATGAATGGGCACAACATTGGCTTTCTTCCAGGTTGATGGAACAACACCAGTGAATAGAGACAAACTGAAGATCCGGGTTAGGGTGGTGTGATCTCCCAGCTTGCCAGTTTCAATAGTTTGGGGTCTAAATCATCAGGGCCTTCAGACTTGGATTCAGCAATAGACAGAAGTAGTTTGCAGACCTCAGTAGTGGAGAGTGGACTAAGGTGGAAGTGGAAGTGTGAGGTGGGTGGTGGAACAGGAGTATGGGCATCAGGGCTTGAGTGAGAGTTCAGGGCTTCAATAACTACAGAGAGGTCAGAGAACTGAAGGTTGAAAAAGTTAGCAGCTGCCAATAGCCCTTGTTTCATGTCGGCTCATTTCTGGTCCAACCCCATATCTTCCCTTATTAGAGTGAGGTGCCGGTCCAGAATTCACCTCATCTTTCCATAGTCTGTTCTCCTGAAATCCAACACCCGTATCTTAGTTTCAGTTCCTCTCCTTGCCCATGTATAGATGAAACCACACAGTGTTGTGGTCGTTGCCTGCCAGTGGTGCTTCTGTTCTCACCTCCTGGACATGCACACCATTTGTCAGAAACAGGTCCCAGTATATCCCTCTCTCTGGTGGGTTCTAGTATACATTGTGTTAGAAAACCACCTTGGAATGCCTCCAGCAGCACATGGGACCTAGTGCAGGTGGTAGCAGGAATCTGCCAATCTCCCCCAGGTAGGTTGAAATCCCCCGTGATCATTATATCCCCCTTGCTGGCCATCTGTACTATTTGTGCCCCAGCTCCCTGTCCAACTCCTTTGCTTGGTTCAGTGGTCTGTACACTACTACTATCTTTACCTTCATGCCTTCTGAGTCTACACCACCACCCACAACAACTTTGTCCTTCCTCCTGTCTCCTCTTCCCTAGTACTGCACAGGTGATTCCTTCCTTCATATACAGAGCCACCCCCTCTAACTAACCCCATCCCTCCTATACAGCTTGTACCCAGAACAAAGAGATCACAGTCATAATTAGGCGTGTCTAGCTTAAAATACACCCTACAATGTGTAGGGAAGGTGGTCTCAATGGGTCTAGTGTCTCCTTCCACCTTTACAAATACCGAGTAATACCGAGTAATGTCCCATACCTCTGTGACGATAGCCATGTCCACCTCCCCTTCTGCCATCAGCGAATGCAGCTCAGCCATTTTGTTCCCCAAGCTCCTTGCATTCAGAAACACCACCTTTAACCTTGATTGTAGTCCCCCTCCACCCCTGGACTGCTGCCCGTTCCTCCCATAACTGGTTCCACCTTCTTGCACTTCCTTTCTTGCTTCCCATCTGTCCCTTCACCTTCTTGTCCTGATGGGAGGGGAGGCCTAATGGCCTTGTACTTCAGGTAACAAAGACATGGCAGTTTTGTATTGTGCTGGGATGCAAAAAGGTCCAACTCTGGACAACACCATTTTTCGAATAGGTTGTCGACCTCTGAGGTCAGCAGTTCTTCCCCATGCATCCTGGACTGTGACCAGCTTAGTTTGTCTGCCAAGACATTTTGGGCACCTGGGACATGTACTGTCAGTAGTTCTAGACTATGTTCCAGAGCCTAATACCAAGCTTTCATTGCTTTCTTGTATAATGGACAAGAACGAGTCCCACCTTGTTTGTTAATGTAATGCATCACACTGACATTGTCCATCTGTAATAACAGAGGACATTTGGACAAGTGGTTCTGGAAGGCCTGAAATCCATATAGGACTGCTCTCATTTCCAGAACATTTTTGTGCAACGCATGCTCCGCCTGATTCTACCGGCCTTGAGTCTGCAGGGGTCCCAGGTGGACTTCCCATCCTGATCCCGAAGCATCCATGGTGAGGATCTGATATGGAGTAGGAATCAAGAATGGGATGCCTTTGAACAGGATGTCATGTTCTATCCACCACTTGAGCTCTTTGCACAGGGGAGAAGTTACAAGACTCATCTGTTCTAGATTGCCTGTCAACTGGTCCCACTGACTCTCAGAGTCCACTGTGGAATCTGTATCGGCAGTCTAACCAGTGGCACTGTAACAATGGCTGCAGCCATGAGTCCCAGAGTGCATAGAAACATCCTGCCTGAGGTATAATGGCTATCATGCACCAATTGTGCTTGGGCAATCAGGTGGTTGGCCCTATCCAAAAGCAGGAAAGCTGAACCCTGGGCCATATCCTGAACTGTCCCTATGTACTGCAGCAATTGTCAGGGTGGTAGTATAGACTTTGGTATGTTGACTGTCCCCCCCCCCAGCATCAAACAACTGCCTGGCTCAAGCTAAGGTCTGCATCAGTTGCTCCCTGGAGGGGGGTTTTAATAGCCAGTTGTGCAGGTAAGGGAAAAAATAAAAGCCTTCCTAGCAAAGGGCTACTGCCACCACTGCCAAGCATTTGGTAAAGAGTCATTGTGCAAAGGATAAGTCAAAGGGCAACACTCTGAATTAATAATGCTCTGCCCGAAACAGGAACCTCAGATACATATATATATATATATATATATATATATATATATATTTTGTCATACAAATTTTTCTCTTCTCAGCCAGTGTGGGCAGGCTTTTAACCCTGTCCCCATCTCCTTTCATTTGGCACTTGCCATACCAGACCAACACACTTAGGAATACCCCATGGATTTCCCCCATGGCAGGGCCAGGAAGGGGAAGGCTGTCCTCCCCCCACGCAGTGACACACATTCAGACTTGGGCAGGTGGATGGCCAATGGCAAGGGGTGGAGGAAGGCATGTAGGGCTTCATGTAGCCCGCATCAACCATTTTCTGCTTTTCTCCCTTAGCCCTGTTGCGACGTGCATAAGAGTGCATATGGAAGCACACATATCTACAGCGCCACTGCACCTCCCTTCATGTCTCTCATGCTGCCAGTGCTTCCCCCAGGCTTCCACCTGGGGACAGCCAAGGGCTGAGAATGCAAGCCACCCCAACCCGGGAAAGGAGAGCTGTCTTCCAGATGCTTAATCCTACTCCTCCTCCCCTTCCCGGCCAACCACTGGCAACCTGTGCTTGCTCCTTAATCTGGATGGCCGGCATGGGAAAAGGTAAGGCATAGGGTACCTCAGCCCTCTTCACCACTGGGCCAGCTCAGCCTCAGATATTTTTTGCGAGGTCTCCGGATATTGATATGCAAACATGCACCCTTCATATCCAGGGAGCAAATCCAGTCTGCTCTTTGCAATAGTGGAAGGAGACCCTGCAGAATGACCATTCAGAACTTCTTGTAGTCTATGGAGAAGTTCAGGTCTTGTAGATCCAGAATAGACCTCATATCCCATGTCTACTTTGGGCCGAGGAAGTATCTGGAGTAAAAACCTGTGTTTCTCTGTTCTAGAGGTACAGGTTCTATGGTCCAGTTTTGCAGCAGAGTCTGCACTTCCACTAGCAACAGGGACTTGTGCCCTGGTGGGTATGTTGTTGCTACTGGTGAATTATCTGGAGGGTTGTCCAGAAGCTCCAGTGCATGACCCTCTTCTATAATCTTGGGAACCCATGTGTCTGTAGTCACCTCCCTGCATTGGTCCAAGTTGAGGGATAGTTGGCTCCCTACAATCACCACTTTAGGTAGATGTGGGGGGTGTATAAGGAGTCATGTTGAGCCCTTATGGGTAGATCCACCAACTCCACTACCCTTAGGTGCTTTTGAGTGGGCATTTGGGGTTGTGGAAGGGACTGACAATGCCACTGCACCTTTGCCCCATCCTTGCTGTGTGTTGGCTGGGTGCTGCCCCCTCACAGCAGCTGGGTGGAAGGTACCCTGCTCCTACCCCTGTGTTGGGTATGGTAAAGGGAGTGTACAGATTTCAGAGTTTTCCCAGATGATTGATGATCTTTCAAAACTTCTTCTACCTCATAGCCAAACAATTTCTGCCCTCTAAATGGGGCACTGAGAATTGTTTATTGCACATCAGTGGTGAAGCCTGCTACTCTGAGCCAAGAGTAGTGCCTGAGATAGACGCCAGAGGCCGCAGACCTGGCAGAAGCATCAGATATATAATATGCTGTGTGGAGTAAATGCTTTCCCACATCAACACCAGCAGTAAGAGTTTTCATTACCTCCTGCTTGGTAGACCCCTCAAGAAAGGCCTGTGCAGCAGCCTTAGCCTTCCCCCAATGGGTGTCTGATACTTCTTCATATGGGGCTAGTAATTAACAATACGTACAGTAGGCCAAAAGAAGCAGAGGCATAGGTACACTTGCCTAGAACATCTATCCTGCTTGATGCTTTATCAGGAGGGAAGGAACTCAGGTGCTTAGGTGTCCTGGACCTGTCATGGGCTGCCATGATAACCATTGAGTCAGTCTTAGGCTGGCTAGCATAAAAAGGCTTCCATGAGGGGGCCAAATACATTTTGTCTGCCTTTCTGGGCATGGCTGGTATATTGTTTGTCCTATACCAGGCTGCATAAGTGACATCCTCCGAGGCTGGAAACAGGGGAGGAACTACAGCAGAAGGAGATTCTGGCATCTCCAAAACCTCTAGCAGGTTCTTTTCAGTAGAATTCTGCTCCTCTAAAGTGAATCCCATAGCAGCTTGGAGGTGATCTTGGTGTGTTCACTACAGAGTCCTCACTACAGGAGGAGACTGTGGAGCTAGTGCTATGTTCATAGTAGCTCTTGGTAACCTCCTCCTCTTCCTGCATCATAAGACCAGGGATTGTATTCATACTCATCATCAACTGTATCATCAATAGGAGGTAAGGACCACACTAGAGACAAAAGTGGCAGCTGAGGAGCTCTATGTGGCAAGGGAGTACCTTGCAGTGTCAATGGGGTATTTGTGGAAGTCCCCATCGATGGTCCCCCTGGAACAGGGAGGCCAGGCAGTAGCTGTCTTATCATATTTGAAAAGGTGATAAGGACTGACTGAACATTGGAGCCACTTTGGTTAGTAGGTGTGACAGGAGCAGGCAATGGTGGAGGTTGGATCCCCATCACTGGTGGTGGCATAAAGGCCATAATAGGCACAGTAGTGCCTATGCCAAACCTCAACCGTAGTGTCTGGTCAACGGTCAAGGGGGGCAGTCAGCATTGCCACAGGAGTGGATGATGTCAAAGTGGAAGTTGTAACTATAGCCTACAGGGACAACTTGGATCTGGCCAGGGAGGCCTTGTCTTTGTCCTGGTGCTTGTGTTTGTGACTCCCCAACAATCTTTCCTGGGACATTGATGACTGCTATTTGGTTGATGGGGTTGGCAACATGGATTTTTCTTGAAGCAGCATCTCCATGCTTTGCACTGTCATTCTGAGAGGAATTTCTTCAAAGTCCCCTTTCTGCATTGCCTGGTTGCAGAATGGAACCCCCAGCAGATCTCAAAAGCTTTCACGTTGTGAGAGAGGCCTAAGAAGCAGACACAGACATAATGTGAGACACCTGAGTAGGGCTACTCTCTACACTTGCTGCGCAGATGGTTCTTTTGTCGACATACAGGTGGCAGAAAATCACTCTAAAAGTGATCATTTTAGATATAAGTAAAAAATAAAATGGCGGCTATGAGCAGCAACATTTCCATGGGTCTGACGAGTCTGATCGATGGCAGGAAAAGAACAGAGGAGAGAAGGACATGCCCACTTTTATGTACACACGGATGTCTAATGTCATCGTGGGCAGCCCCTGACTGACTGCTTGAAAATGTTTCTGTATTTTCCAAGTGCCTTGCGGCTATATGTTCCAAAGGTGTGGCTGATGAAAGAGATATTGAAGAAGATATACAGAGTCCCGATGACCTGGTGGGAGAAGGTTCAAATGATGGCAGCAGGAGAGATGATCAGTTTAGGAGGAGGGAGAATAAACTGGAGCACTCACCCCTCACAACCCTCTGAAGTCCCAGCTGGTGGTGTCTGCTGACTCTTGGAGTACTGGCTGATTTTCACAGCAGGAAGATTCAAGACATAGTGCACATCTCTAGCCCTGCCCACAATCAGCCAGATTGACTGACAAGCTTGAAATACAGAGTCTCGATGGCCTGGCGGGAGAAAGTCTGGAAGATGGCAGCAGGAGAGGTAATTGGTACAGTGGCAATACGTATGGGCTTTGGCAAAAAGAAAGAGAGAAGCAGAAGTAGTTACCATTTATTAAACTGTATGCATAAAGGAGTAAGAATAACCAGATTCATTGGGCGTAGGAGAGGACAGGCAGGAACAGCAGTGGGATGCATTAGACAGAGGGGGTAGAAGATAAAAGGACAGAGATTAATAACAACATGGTCCAGACTTATAGCATACACCCAAAGAGCCCTGACCTTAAAAATAAAAGCAGCAGTAACAGGCAGCAACCACCAGAGCAGAAAACCAAAAACAAACTAAGCTGAGTAACAGAGTGTACAGGCAATATACAGTTAATCAAATTGTGTAAAACAAGCAAAACAGGGTACACTGAAATATCGGGACCAAGGAGTGCACTAAAAACCTGTCAGGACCTGCTTCACAGCATTGAGGGATGGGGCATCACTCTGGCATGCTGGTGACCCAGGTTTGCACCCTGAGCCTGAGACATCAGGAACAGAGACTGGCAGAGATGGATTCAAAGCATCCAATGGATGCATACATGCTGTGGGGTGGTTGACTGTTATCTTCTTTAATACCGGCTCCTGGTGGTGGCTTTGTGGTGGCAGTCCTGTTGGCATAGGTGACCACATACTACCCAGTATCCTGCCCCAGGATTCTGTGATAATGTGTATGCAGGTGGTTGGCAGGGCCCTGAAAACAGAAAAAGGATTGCCCTGGGAACACTAGATGATGGACTCCCTGGCAGCCCCTACTCAGCTACAAGGACCCTAAAGTAGGATGGCTTCCACTTACGTCTGTCACAGGCTGACTAAGGCATTTCTTTCTTGGGAGCAGCAGGAGGGCACTCCAACAGGGATAAGTCAGATCCACCTGATGGTGGGTAGTCCATGACCACAGCGACTGAGACTGAGCACCTAGGAAAATGGTGACTTGGTCTCGGTGACTGTGATCACAGCTACCTAGGGAGGAGGGCGACCGGATACTGTGGTCGGTGAAAACCGCCACATGAACTTGCGCATGTATGCACGTGCACACCCACCAGGCGGGAGACATGGGGGAGGGATTACATGTAGGAGGGGTTGTGGCAAGCAGCTGCTGAGCCAGAGTCACTGGCATTGTGGGAAGGGTGGTTGGCTGAGAGGCATGGGGTACCGGGTTCTGGTCCAGCGTGGTGCAGGTGTTTTTTTTTGCTGCCTGGTGGCATGTATTGCCCCAAGTTCTCCCCACATGCACCCCCGGGTTGACAATCCATAAGTAGGGGAGTGTGGGAGGCAAAGCCCACTGCAGGGGTGTGTGTGGGGGGCACAGTCCCCCTTCATTAAAAATGAGACCTGTAGATCTCGGGTGCTGTTTTTCAGTATGCTGCCAGTGTGCATCGCCAAAATTATTTTTCGGCAATGTACACTTGCCATAATTGCAATCGTTGTTGCTCGATTGCTATTATGACATGGGACCCTGATGGTGGAGGTACTTGAAGCCTATGGGAAGAGTCTAGCAGTGCAGGGTGAGTCTGGCAGGCAGTTCTAGGTGTCATGTAAAGGGTTTGAAGCAGTGGGTATCCAGAGCAGTAGAGGGTAAAAAAAACAGTCAGAGGTATACAGGTAACTTTCTAGATACAAGTGCAGATGTGGGGTATAGCAATAACAAGTTAGGCAGAATAGTAACCATGAACCAACATGACGGAAACTATCAGGGGAAACACAGATTAAGCTGAGTGATTGGTAGGCACACAGTAACAGGACCTACTCTAGCACAGCTAGCACAGGGTTAGATAGTACAGTACTTACAGGGCTGGGATCGTTAGCATCAGAGGGCTATGCACAGCTACTCCCTAGGAGACATCATCTCCTGCCAACTGCCACCCCACACATATTCCCACAAAGTGATGCCCTATGTGCTCCTACCCTTCATGCTTCTGCCTGCAACGCTGAGGCCAGCTTGAAATTGGGCCTCAGTTAAGAGAAGGAAGCCCCTCCTACAACCAGTCCAATTAGCTGAAAGGCCTGAATTACAGAGTTTGGATGGCCTGAAGGGAGAAGGTCTGGAAGATGGCTGCAGTAGAGGCAATCAGTGTAGGGGAAAGAAGAAGTGGCTGTAGCGCCTATGCCCTGCGACTCTCTGATGTCCTGGGTGGTGGCATCTGCTGGCCCTTGGAGCACCAACTGTGGTTTTCACAGCAAGAGGATTCAAAACTTGACACAAATCACTAGCCCTGCCCACAATCAGCTCAATTCTAGTTTAAGTTCCATTTATTGTTCAACAAATTAATTTCATTACAATCTACAACAAGCATTTGTCAATGCCGAATGTTGATTGCATTGGTCTGTTGAGCTCGCATAGTGGGCCTCTGTCAGTGGCTCAGTCTGTTAGTCCCAGTGCTGCAGGCTGCTCTTTTGTACAGGGCTGGTGCATGCATTGGCACCTTGTTCTGCCGAGGAAGGAATACGCAGCTCTCCCGAGAGAGCTCCATTGAGGTGGCTCACTCCCCCTGTGTCACTCACTCATTCTGTGTCTCCTGGCACTGCAGGCTGCCTTTTTGTACTGGGCTCCTGCCTGTGTTGGTGGCTTTTTCTACCCATGAAGAAATCCACAGCTGTCCCGGCAGAAGTCCGCTGTGAGGTCGCTCAGTCCGCCTGTCTCACTCTCTCATTCCGGTTCTAGTAGGCGCTGCAGGCTGCCCTTTTTGTACTGGGCTCCTGTACTCCGTTGGCACCTTTTCTGCCACAAAAATCTGCAGCAGTCCGACCAAGCTCCATTGGCTAAGCTCACTCCCCTTCTCTCACTCGCTCATTCTGTTCTGCCAGAGCTGCAGGCCGCCCTTTTCTACTGGACTCCTGCCTGCGTTGCTGCCTTCTTATGCCCATAAAGAAATTTGTAGCAGTTACAATACAGCTCTGTTGAGCTCACTTACTCGCTCATTCTGGTTTTCTACCACTTCAGGCTGCCGTTTTGTACTGGGCCCCTGCATGCATTGCTGCCTTTTTCTGCCCACAAACAAATCTGCAGCAGTCCCAACAAAGCCCCGTTGAGCTCACTGACTCCCTCTCCCTCACTTGCTCATTCTGTGTCTCCTGGCGCTGCAGGCTGCCCTTTTCTACTGGGCTCCTGCCTGCAGTGGTGTTTTTTTCTGGCCAGAAAGAAATCTGAAGCAGTCCCGACACAGCTCCACTGAGCTCGCTCACTGCCCGTCTGTCACTCTTGCATTCTGTTTCCGCCGGTGCTGCAAGCTGGCCTTTTTTACTGGGCTCCTGTCTGCGTTGCCGCATTTTCTGCCCACAAAGAAATCTGCAGCAGTCACACTACAGCTCCATTGAGCTCACTCAGTACCACTCTGTCACTCGTTTGTTCTGTTTGTCTTGGCGCCGCAGACTGCACTTTTGTATGGGGCTCCTGGCTGCATTAGCACCTTTGTCTGTCCACAAAGAAATCCGCAGCTGTCCTGACAGAGCTGCGTTGAAGTCGCTCAGTCTCCCTCTCTCATCGCTCATTCTGTTTGTCCAGGAGCTGCAAGCTGCCCTTTTGTACGGGGTTCCTGCCTGCATTGGCCCCTTTTTCTGCCCACAAAGCAATCTCAGCAGTCCTGACAGAGCTCCGTTGAGCTCACTAAGTCCCCTTGTCTCACTCACTCGCACTGTTTGTCCCACAGCTGCAGGCTGCCCTTTTGTACTGGGCCCCTGCCTGTATTGATGCCTTTTTCTGCCCACAAAGAAATCTGCAGCAGTTCTGACAGCGCTTTGGTGAGTTCAACTCCCCCTCCCTCACTTGCTCTCTCGTTCTGTTTCTTCCAGTGCTGCAGGCTGCCCTTTTGTACTGGGCTCTTGTGTTGGGGCCTTTGTCTGCCCACAAACAAATCCACAGCAGTCCCAACAGAGCTCAGTTGAGCTCAGCCACCCCCCTCACTCGGTCGATCTTAATCTGTCCCAAACACTGATTTCCCAGAGTGACCATGCTATTGTGTGGCAGGAGTGCAGAAACATATTTTAGCCAGGATGTGCAAAATGACAGCTGTAGTGTTCATAAGGAGTTGTGAAAAAATGCCACTGTTGAAAATGTGGCATGACAGTATTACAAATTTGCGAAATTGGAAGGGTGCGTGGAAACAGTTCAATGCATGCTTGTAACACAGTCATGTTATGGCAGTCCCAGCAGAGCTCTGTTGAGCTCGCTCACTCTGCTTCTCTCACTCTCTCATTCTATTGTGCCGGCACTGCAGGCTGCCCTTTTCTACTGGGCTCCTGCCTGCATTGCTGCTTTCTTAAGCCCACAAAGAACCTTGCAGCAGTTACAATACAGCCCTGTTGAGCTCACTCACTCGCTCATTCTGGTTTTCCTGCCACTGCAGGCTGCCCTTCTGTAATGGGCCCCTGCATGCATTGCTGCCTTTTCCTGCCCACAAACAAATCTGCAGCAGTCCCAACAAAGCCCTGTTGAGCTCACTGACTCCCCCTCCCTCACATAGTCATTCTGTGTCTCCTGGCACTGCAGGCTACCCTTTTGTACTGGACTCCTGCCTGTATTGGTGGCTTTTTCGGCCAGAAGGAAATCTAAAGCAGCCCCGACACAGCTCCACTGAGCTCGCTCACTCCCCCTCTGTCACTCTTGCATTCCGTTTCTGCAAGCTGGCCTTTTGTACTGGGCTTCTGCCTGCATTGCCACATTTTCTGCCCACAAAGAAATCTGCAGCAGTCACACTAGAGCCCCGTTGAGCTCACTCACTACCGCTCTGTCACTCGCTCATTCTGTTTCTCTTGGCGCTGCAGACTGCGCTTTTGCATGGAGTTCCTGGCTGTGTTGGCAACTTTGTCTGCCCACAAAGAAATCCACAGCTGTCCCAACAGAGCTCTCATCGCTCATTCTGTTTGTCCTGGCGCAGCAAGCTGCCTTTTTATATGGGGCTCCTGCCTGCATTGGCGCCTTTTTCTGCCCAAAAAGAAATCCCAGCAGCTCTGACAGAGTTCCGTTGAGCTCACTAAGTCCCCTTGTCTCACTCGCTCGTACTGTTTCTCCCACTGCTGCAGGCTGGCTTTTTGTACTGGGCCCCTATGCCTGTGTCAACACCTTTTTCTACCCACAAAGAAATCTGCAGCAGTTCTGACAGCGCTTCCGTGAGTTTGCTCACTCCCCCTCCCTCACTCGCTCTCTCATTCTGTTTCTCCCAGTGCTGCAGGCTGCCCTTTTGTTCTGGGCTCTTGTGTTGGGGCCTTTGCCTGCCACAAACAAATCCGCAGCAGTCCTGACAGAGCTCAGTTGAGCTCGGTCACTCCCCCCTCTCACTCAGTCGATCTTAATCTGTCCCAAACACTGATTTCCCACAGTGACCGTGCTTTTGTCCGCAGGAGTATAAAAACATATTGTAGCCCGGATGTGAAAAATGACAGCTGCAGTGTTCATAAGGAGTTGAAAAAATGCCACTGTTGAAAATGTGGCGCGACAGTATTACAAATTTGCGAAGTTACAAGGGTGCGTGGAAACAGTTCAACGCACGCTTGTAACATAGTCATGTTATGGAGTTTCGTCACCAAATTTTCAATATAGGGATTTTTGGACCTCTGCTCATGAACAGTGCCACTGTCATTTTCTTTAATGTCCCTAACACTGATTTCCACAGTGACCATGTTATTCTACCGGAACTCAGAAAACACATTTCAGTCAGGATGTGAAAAATGACAGCTGTACTCATAAGGAGGTGTGAAAAAATGGCACTGCTGGAAATGTGGGTGCGACAATATTACAAATCTGCGAAGTTACAAGGGTGCGTGGAAAGTGCGCGATGCACACTTGTAACACAGTCAATTGATGGGCTATCATCACCAAATTTTCAACATAGCCATTTTAGGACCTCTGTCCATGAACAGTACCATTGTCATTTTCTTAATCTGTCCCGAACAGTGATTTCCCACAGCGACCGCTCTATTCTGCGCCAGAAGTGCGAAAACACATTTTGGCCAGGATGGGAAAAATGTCAACTGTACTGTTCATAAGAAGGTCTGGGAAAATGGCAATGTTGCAAATCTGGAGTGCAATTATTAGAAATTTGCGGTTACCAGCGTGCGTGCCAACTGCACAATGCACGCTCGTAACACAGTCATTTTATGGAGTATCATTACCAAATTTTCAACATAGGCATTTTAGGACCTCTACTCATGAACCGTGTCACTGTCATTTTCTTAATCTGTCCTGAACACTGATTTCCCACAGCGACTGCGCTATTCTGCGCCAGAAGTACGAAAACACATTTCAGCCAGGATGTGAACAATGACAGCTGTACTGCTCACAAGGAGGTGTGACAAAATGCCAATGTTGAAAATCTGGCATGAAAATATTGTATATTCGCGAAGTTACAAGCGTACGTAGCAACTGCAGAACGCACACTCATAAAACAGTCATTTTTTGGATTTTTTCCACCAAATTTGCAACATAGGCTTTTTGAGAGCCCACCTCATGAACACTGGCACTGTCATTTCGTTAATCAGCCCTGAAGGGTGATTCCGCACAGTGACCGCGAAACCACCTTTTGGGACCGATTAACACCGTGACAGTTCAAGAATTCATGAGGAGGGGTCCCAAAAACCCCATGTTGAAAATTGGTGAAAAAATTCCCAAAAATGCTCGAGATATGCACTAAAGTTGAAAAAACCCTATTCATTACATTATACAGCTTTCCGGCATTTCCTCAGTTTGCGGTCGGCTTTGAAGAGTGCAGACATGTTCCCGGTCCAGCGAAGATCGTCGCACCATGCTCCGGAGGTAAGTATGGGGTGAGGGGGGTGTGGGGAGGCTGGGTGTGCAGTGGGTGGGTGCAGGTTGTGGGGGGGTGCGGGAAGACTACAAGGGACCGTTTCCTTTCTTTTAGGTACACGAAAACGTCGCGGGACGCTTTCCACATTTCAGGGGCATGGGGCACGCTGGGGTGGGCTCCCAGCATGCCACGGAGTCTGGGGGACAGCTGTAGCCGACGGGTTAGAAACCCGTTGGCAAACAACAAAATGGGGATTTATTTCTGCCGGCGAAGTTGGGCACCCCGTCGGCAAACAACTAAAGGGAGGGTTCTTTCTGCCAGCGGGGATTGGGCACCCCCGTGACAGAAACAACAAAGGGGGTTATTTCTGCCGATGGGGACTGGGCACCCCCCATCGGCAAACAACAAAGGGGTTCCTTTCTGTCGATGGGGAGTGGGCTGCCCCGTCGGCAAATAAACATTGGAGGGTACATATTGTTTGTGAATACAGCAGCAAGCCACCGCCATGTTCACAAACAATACAACAGATGCTACATCCCGCCCTGCAATGACGGGTCGCTCCCTCATTGCAGCCGATGGCTGACGCTGCAATGAGGAAGGGGACCCTGATTGCAGGAGCTAATTTGTTTGAAAGTTGTGGCACACTGGCTGAACTAGTGTCAGCAGCAGCGTGCCACAGCATTGGGGGATGGGGGACGAGCCTTTGCAGGCTGTGGGGGCATTGGGCACAACAGTGCCATGCCTCCACAACCTGCTTCTGCAGAAACCTGCCGCAACATGTTTCTTGCGCATGAGCGCAATCAACATAAAAATGTACACTCATCAGCATCACATAGAACCTATTATAAATAAAATCACATCTAAAAACATCATAAATAGACATTTTTACCTATATTTTTATGTTGCACAATATTTGTATTTTGAACAGCAGTTAATGACTAGGAATTCTGCCATTCCTATGAACACATTTAACTTTCTTTGGTCAGGTGTGACTTTTCCACCCTATAATCTTCAGGAAGGAGGTCACAGAATCTAATACTTTTTATGTTCATCGTGCATGCAAGTGCAGACAAACATGCTGATATGAGAGTTGCTAGAGAGAGGTGTGAGGGGTGCCAGCCCAATGGAGAGTGGTGCTGTAGGGGCTGGTCTGAGGCAGGTGAATCAGCAGGCAGTGTCCTGATGACACTGGTTTTGTAAGGGGGCTGGTCTCTGAAAGTTTTTCAAAGGACAGAGCCGATGCAGTAGCAGAGCGGCTATTGTCCTTTGAAGTACAGGCAGACTGATCAGTTGGGCAAGTGGACAACCCTACTGCTCCCACTCCCACCCACCCACTGAGCGCTGTCCTCCCTGCTCCCATCCCTGCCCCCCATAACAAATAAAACCCTCCCGTTCCCTCCCTCCCACTGTGTGCTGTCTACCCCACACCCTCTGGTACCCATTCCTGTGCCTCAACATCAGGGTGCCCAATCCCTGTATCGGCATGTTGACATGTCCCCCCATCACTAGCACCATGGTGGCACACTGGCAGCCCACCCAGTGACCCGAAATAATGTTTTTTTTTTTGTTATGTTTACAACACCGGGAAGCCCACTCCCGGTGTCGGATGCGCCCCCCCCATCCCAAACCCATCTATTTCCTTTGCCGATATTGGGGTGCCCAATCCCCATGTCAGCATGTCCCCACCACCACCACTATTGTGGCACACTGGTAGCCCACCCCAGTGTGCCTAAATTAATTTAAATGTTTTTTTCCCCTAAAATAAAGAAAACCATCCCCCACCGTGTTTCTTTTTAGACCTGTAAAAAAAGAAAATGGTCCTTCATTGTCTCCCAATTCTCCTCCCCCATCCTGACCCTTCCTCTGCACCCCTTCCTCCCTGCACCCCCCCATCCCATACTTAACTCTGGAGGTCTGCGTTGTCATCTTCTCTGGACCAGGAAAAATGTCTGCACTCTTCAAAACCAACTGGCAAACTAAAGAATCAAACGTAAGCCATATAATGGGATCAATGGGGGGCTTTCATCTTAGGTTGATAGCTCAGCCAGTTTTAGGAATTTTGGCACCACATTTTCAACATGGGGTTCTTGGGACCCCATCTCATGAACACTGGCACTGTCATTTTGCTTCTCAGTCCTGAAAGGTGATTTTGTAGTTGTTGTGTGGAATCATCTTTCAGGACCAATTAGTGAAACAACAGTGTTACTGTTCATGAGGTGGGGTCCCAAAAAGTACATGTTGTAAATCTGGTGAAAAAATTCCAAAAAATGACCTGGTTAGGAGTGTGCGTTATGCTATTTCTATGCACGCTCCTAACTTCACCAATTTTTATATTTTCATTCCAGATTTTCAACATTGCCATTTTTTCACACCTCCCTATAAACAGTACAGCTGTCATTTTTCACTTCCTGCCCAAAATGTGTTTTTGCACCTGTGTTGCAGAATGGTGTGGTCGCTGTGTGAAATCAACTTTTGGGACAGAGTAACAAAATTGCAGTGCCACTGTTTATGAGGGGAGGTCCCAAAAGGCCCATGTTGAAAATTTGGTGAAAACATTCCAAAAATGATTGCGTTACAGGTGTGTGTTGCACAGTTTATATGCACGGTCATAACTTTCCCAGTTTGTCAGATTTTCACTCCAGATTTTCAACATTATAATTTTTTCACACCTCCTCATTTTTCACATCCTGCCCAAATTGTGTTTTCGCACCTGTGGCACAGAATGGTACAGTCACTGCACAAAATCATCTTTTGGGATTTTGTAATGAAATGATAGTGCTACTGTTCATGAGGTGGGGTCCCAAAATGCCCATGTTGAAAATTTGGAGTGAAAATACCAACAAACACCTTGGGCAGTAGGGTTTCCAACCATAACCCCCCCACACACACCCAGTAGAGACTCACAGGCATCAGGTGTGTGCCTTGGGGTCGTTGACCATAATGCTCACACCATTCTACCCCCCACCCCACTCTGAACCCAATGACAGGCATCGAGGTGTGCCTTGGAGCCTTTGGTCCAAACGTTCACCCCATTCTACTGTACTGCACCCATCTCAGTTTATTTCATTATGGAATGAGGTGAGAGTTAGGGCCGAAGATGCCAAGGCACCCCGCAATGCCTGTCAGTGTCTGCAGAGTGGTGGTGGAATGGCATGAGCAATACAGCCAATGACCCAAAGGGACACCCCCCAATGCCTGTCAGTCTCTGTAGGGTGGGTGTGGGGGTGGGGCATTAGGGTTGGAAACCCTAATGCCTCATTAAGGAAGTAAATCAGGGAGGGATGGTTGACGTCACCTACTTTGATTTCAGCAAAGCCTTCGACAATGTCCAACACAGAAGGCTGATTAACAAGATGGGTAGTCTGGCCATGGGGCACAAGCTGATAAACTGGATTAGAAACTGGCTGATAGACAAAAGGCAGAGGGTGGTGGTAATGGGATCCAATCCGGGGAGAGGGAGGTGACCAGTGGGATATCTCAGGAATCAGTCCTGGGACCAGTCCTGTTCAATGTTATCATTGTAGACATTATAGAAGTGGTAGAAGGAAAGGTCTGCCTGCCTGTTTGCAGATGATACCAACATCTGTAACAGTGAATACTCCAGAAGGGGTGGTGAAAATTAGCAGGGACATGGAGAGGCTTGAAAAATGGTCTGAGGAGTGACAACTGAGGTTCAATGCAAAGAAGTGCAAATAGTGCACCTAAGAAGAGGGAAACCTGGGGAGAGTTATGGGATGGGGTGAGGTGCTGACGATCACCAAGAAAGAAAGGGACCTAGAAGTTATCAATTCTGATGACCTAAAGGTGTCAAAGCAGAGCACAAATGTTGTAAGGATGGCCAGTGGAATGCTGGGGTGCATAGGCACACGTATCACTAGCAGAAGGCATGAGGTGATGATGCCATTGTATAATGCACTAGAGAGGCCTCATCTATAGTACTGTGTGCAATTCTAGAGGGCACAAATGTGCAAGGACATTGACAGGGTGCAGGCACTCCACAGAAAGGCAAACAAGATGGTATCAATCAATCCAATTTTTTTTCTAATGTGCTTTTCCAAAACCAAAGTGCATATACAATTCAAAACAACATTATACAGATAAAACATTAAATTAATAATAAGGCAGCAGTCATAAGACTAAAAATTATTCCCAAACGCCAATCCAAACAAATATGTTTTTAAAGAGGATTTAAAAGTCTCGGTGGACAGGCACTCTCGAAACCATGGTACATGGCTTGCAACACAAAACATATCAGGAGAGATTAAAAGGACCTCAATATGTGCATATTGGAGGAAAGCAGGTAGCAGGGAAACATGATAGACATGTTCAAGTACCTCAGTGGCATAAACAAGTTGCAGAGGTGGACATCTTCCAATGCATCAAATGTTCGGCATTGACAAATGCTTGTTTTTTATCCTGAAAAAAAAAAAGTCCATCATTGTCTGCTGTGTAACCCCCCTTCCCCAAACAGCATGCAGAAACTGGGGGTGCCAAATCCCCTAGTGTCCTCATCTGTTCGTACATTGTTGTCTGCTCTGTAACCCCCACTCCCAAACATATTACTGATTCTGGGGGTGCCCAATCCCCCAGTTTCCTCATCTGTCCATCCATAGTTGTCCGCTGTGTAATCCCCCCTTCCCCAAACATTATACAGACACTGGGGGTGCTCAATCCCCCAGTGTCCTCATCTGTCCATCCATTGTTGTCTGCTGTGTAACCCTCTCCCTAAACAGTATACAGACATTGGGGATACCCAATCCCCCAGTGCCCTCATCTGTCCATCCATTGTTGTCTGCTGTGTAACCCCCCCAAACAGTATACAGACTCTGGGGGTGCTCAGTCCCCCAGTGTCCTCATCTGTCCATCCATTGTTGTCTGCTGTGTAAACCCCTCCCTAAACAGTATACAGATACTGGTGATGCCCAGTTCCCCAGTGTCCTCATCTGTTCAGCAAATTCCCTAAAAAAAAAGAAAACCGTCCTTCGTTGTTTTTTTTTTCCCCTGTAAAAGCAGAAAACCGTCCATCGCGCCATTACCCAACCTCCCACCCTCCCACTCAGGACCCACCACCCTACACACACCTACCCCATACTTACCCACCAGAGGTCAGTCACCGTAATCTTCCTTGGACTGCAGGCACATCTTCACTCTTCAAAGCCCAACTGCAAACTGAGGTAAGTGCTTCAATGTATTTCAATGGGGTTTTCAGCGTCAATGTATTTCAATTGGGTTTTCAACTTAGTGGCATAACCTGGCCATTTTTACATTCGCTTGCGCACATGTGCAAGGAACATTTTGGGAGAGTAGCACACTTTGGAGGTGTGCCTCTCCCGTTAAATCCACTGCACAGTTGAGCAGGCGTGGTGGTCCTGCACCAATGGGTGTGGGAGCTGTGTATGACAGCGGTGGTGTTCACTTCAAAGAAAACCACCGCTGTCATACAGAGCACCGTCATGCCACCCCCGTGTCACGCTGCCCCCCCAATCCTTGCTGCCATGCTGGGAGCCCACCCCAGTGTGGCAAACGTCCCGCGTTGTTTGCCGACGAGGGTGCCCAATCCCCCGTCGGCTCCACGGCCCCCCCAAGCCATCCTTCTGCCACGCTGGGAGCCCACCCCAGCGTGGAAACGTCCCGTTGTTTGCCGGCGGGTGCCCAATCCCCTGTTGGCTTCTCGGCCCCCCAGCCATCCTTGTGCCACGCTGGGAGATGACCCAAGCGTGGCAAACGTTCCGTCATCAATTAAAAAAAAAAAACCTGTAAAGTAAGCGGTCCACGCGAGTCTCCCGCCCCCCTCACAACCGCACCCACCCACCCACTGGGCACCCTGCCTCCCACCCCTCACCCATACTACCTCCGGAGCTTGGCGCAACGATCTTCGGTGGACTGGGAACACGTCTGCACTCTTCAAAGCCGACCGCAAACTGAGGAAATGCCGGTAGCTGTATAATGGGCTAGATAGGGGGGTTTCAACTTTATTGCATATATCGGGCATTTTTTGGAATTTTTGCACCAAATTTTCAACATGGGGTTTTTGGGACCCCTTCTCATGAATGATGTCACTGTCATGGTGTTATTCAGGCCTGAAGGGTGATTTCGCAGTCACTGCATGAAATCACCCTTGAGGGCTGAATAACGCATAAAAAAATCACAGTGACACTGATCATGAGCAGAGGTCTTAAAATGGCTGTGTTGAAAATTTGGTGAAATCCTAAAAACTGTTTTCTGATCTGCGTTGCGCAGTTCCTACGCACGCTTGTAAGTTTGCGAATTTTCAATATTTTCACTCCAGATTTTCAACATTGCCATTTTACCACACCTCCTCATGAGCAGTACAGCTGTCATTTTTCACATCCTGCCCAAAACATGTTTCTGCCCATGTAGCGCACAATGGCGCAGTCGGTGTGCGAAATCAATGTATGGGACACAGTAAGAAAATCACAGTGACACTGTTCATTAGCAGAGGTTTAAAAATGCCAATGTTGAAAATTTGGTGAAAAAATTCCTAACAATGACTGTTTTACGAGCTTGCATTGCACAGTTCCCACGCACGCTCGTAGGTTTGCGAATTTTCAATATTTCCACTCCAGATTTTCAACATTGCCATTTTACCACACTTCGTTATGAGCAGTACAGCTGTCATTTTTCACATCCTGCCCAAAACGTGTTTCCGCCTATGTAGCGCACAATGGGGGTAACAAAAAGGTCATGCTGAAATTTTATTGTGCAAATACCAGCAATCGCACAGGGCATTAGGGTAAAGCACCATACGTGCCAAACACCACTGCAAATACCTGCAAGTGAACGTTCGGCATTGACAAATGCTTGTTAAATATTTTTGCTCAAAATTTTCAACACAGATTTTCTGGGATCCCACCTTACAAACAACTTCACTGAAGCAATTTTCAAACATCCCCTCCTCCCCTCTTCCATGACACCAGTGCACATGACAAACATTCAGCATTGACAAATGCTTGTTTTGAATGTGATTTCATCAAATGTGTTATCATGTGCTATGGTTCTAGTTCCAAAGTGACTAATATATCCTGCAATAGCAGTTTCCTATATTTCTCATATAAGGTACAGAGAATGGCTAAGTGGGTTAGATCATCTATACCAAGTTTGCATTTTCATATGCTCATGCTGTTATTCTTCTCATTATTGAACTGATCCATTCTCTACTGACTTGTGAAGCATTCAAATCTGAATCTAGAGATAAGTTTCCTACCTGTTAAGATCTTTAATAGTTACCAAGTAGTATTCTAAATTATGTTTCCTTTTGTTTTCTGTTATCCATCTGCATATCTGTACTTACATGTTA
Source organism: Neoceratodus forsteri (assembly GCA_016271365.2). NCBI lineage: Eukaryota > Metazoa > Chordata > Ceratodontiformes > Ceratodontidae > Neoceratodus > Neoceratodus forsteri. The sequence continues at coordinate 522,556,455 of CM028137.1, forward strand.
TTATTTTTTTTTCCTTACAGTGATGAGTGCCTCTTGAATTTCTTGTACTCTTGGTGTATATTCATTGTATACCATGTGTTTATCGTGTACCCCACTGTTTTCTGTGCTGTATGCTGTCTGAAACTCTTCCATTATAATATGCTGGTTTTGTCTGTAACTCTCCATGGGTGTGCCTGAAAATAGACAATGTTGTTATTTAGTGCACTTGCCTGGTCAACAAAAACTAAATAAATAAATATTTTATACTGTTTGCATAGCTCCATGTCCCTTTGTTTAAAAATATCTCTTACCCTTCCCTCTCCAGATAGAGCTAGTTCTCATTTACATACTCCTTTCTCCCTTTCAGTTAGTGATAGGTTGATAGCCAGAGTCAGGGTTCCATCTAGAGATATGGTTAATTGATTAAAGATTTGCTAGAGAATGTACGGGTTAGCTGCTGGGTGATGTAGATAGCGGTGGGATATTATTATTTTTTTTTTTTTCTTCTTCCCCTTTTCCCATCTTTTAATAATTAAGTGATTTATGATCTTAAGCTTAAGAGATTTTGGGATTTGGGGTTTGTGTATTAGTTGGTATTGTATCGTTGTATCTACATCATAATAAAGTTATTTGAATTGCAAAAAAAAAATCTCTTACCCTGTTCCTTACTTCCTCTTTTACCCTGGCCATTGGTATCCTAAAGATATCTGAGACACAATTTAATAGCCCATGAGGTTTAACTATCTGGTCTATAAAAGAAATGCTTTGGAAACTATGTCTTGTCTCAGGTAACTACTGGCTGAAAGGCCTGAAAGACAGAGTCCCGATGGTCTGCAGGAGAAGGTCTGGAAGATGGCTACAGGAGAGGCAGTTGGTATGGTTTGTCGACTGCTTCCCTGTTACTTACATTCACTTTTGTATAGTATTATTCTCAATGTATTTTATGATTTAGTATTTGAGTACTATTCTAATTTGCTATGTAAATTCAATTCAATTAAATTTTTATTTAATCAGGCAAGACATCATTGAGCAAAGCTCATTTGCAAGATGGTCCTGGGACAGACAACATTTTTAAAAGAACATATACAATTTAAAGAATAATTAGAAATATTAATAAAAAGCTACAATGCAATGAGCAAGAAGACATTGTGTGCATATACCTTAAATACATTGAGGGCATCATTATTACACTTCAGTCTGACCAGGAAGCCCAAGAAGTTTAGGTGAGGAAGGATGGAGAAGGGAGGATAGTGGGAAGGGGAGAAGATGGGAGAGAGTGAAAGGCAAAGGTTTAGACTATGAGGTTTGTAGAAATATGTGGAGTGGGGGGGATAGAGGGCTAGAAATAGAGAGCTAGAAGGGTTACTTAAAAGAGGGCTAGAGTGAATACATGGGGATTGAATTGAAGGGAGGTGACCAAGACTAGGAGAAAGGAAGCAGCTGGACTGCATATAATGTATTGACCAGAATGTAGGGCATTTAAGGATGGCAGATACATGTTTCATGTAGCACACTATTTAGCATGGATTTAAAGGCAGTAACACCAGGTATTTGGGTAAGTCTTAGTGCCTTTTGTAGAGTGCTCCATAGAGAGGGGAGGGTGAAACTGATCGATGCGGTGCAATAACGTGTCCTGGCCTTTGGAACAACAAATGTGATAAGGGAGTAGCACCTTAGGCTGTAGGACCTTTTCATTCATTGGAAGACTTCGGAGATGTATGAGGGCAGCTTACTGGAAATGGCTGTCTATATCCAAAGATAAGCATTCCTCAGTCTCCTGGCACTAAGGGAGGACCAGCCTAACATAGTATACAGCGAACAGTGATGGGTGTTGAAGGGAGCACCTGTGATGAAGCACAGCACATGGTGATATAGTGTGTCCAGTTTGGATAGTACAACTTTAGGACAGTGGCTGTAGAGCATGTCTCCATCTTAGAACAATGGTTGGATGGTAGTTTGGACTAGTGCTTTTTCACCTCGTAATTGAGGAGGTGTTAGATACAGAAGACTACATTTAATCTCTGTCATAGTTTTTTGGCTAGCTCATCAAGATGATACAAAAAGGTAAGATTACTGTAGATACAAAACCTCGGGTATTTGAATTTATCTATGACTTCCAGTGTTTCTCCAAGCAGAGTATGGACCTTTAAGAAATGATTACTTGGTGCAACTTTTGTAGAGTATGAGAAGGTGGAGATGGACATGGCTTTGGTCTTTTTTGCATTCAGGAGTAATTTTAACTGTAGAAGGTTGTGCTGAATTACATTGAATTATCTCTGTTGTTCTGCACATGCTAGCTCAGGGGTGGACTTGGCTGTGTAATTACTGTATCATCTGTGAAAAGGTGCACATTCACCGCAGTGATATTAGTGTCTATCTTATTTATGTAGATTGCAAAGAGAAGAGGTCCCACTATAGATCCTTCAGGCACCCCTCTCAGGAGTAATTTGAGTAGTGAGAGATCCCACTGAGCCTTAAATTGCTATTTTCTGAAGATTAGGTAGGATTTAAACCATCTCCTCAAGGATGCTTTGTCAAGCCCAAGAGAATGCAGAGTGGTTAGGAGCAGGTCGTGGTCGACAGTATTGAAGGCCTTGCTTAGATCAAGAAAGAGAGCACAGATGTGTCTTTTGGAGTCAAGCAGTTTGCCAGTTGCTAGTTACTCTATCAAGGGCAGATATTGTACTGTGCTTTGGTTGGAAGCTGGACTGAACTGGGTTTAACAGGTGTTTAGTATCCAAGTATTTCCTCAGTTGGTAGTTGACTAGCTTTTCTAACAGCTTAGTAAGTATAGGTAACAGAGAAATGGGCCTATAGTTATTAAGGTCACAAGTATCGCCAGATGTAGAGAGGCATAATGTGGGCTATTTTCCAACATGCTGGAAGTTCACGTAAAGATAAGGAAAGGTTAAAGAAATGTGTGATGGGGCGGTCTCCAACATGTATATGTTATGCTTTTGTGCTACCAAAGTCCCTCTTGTATAACTTTCCCTCTCCCCCAGTACACATCTGGAAATGAGCTCCCAACTCAGTATGGCTTTCCTGGTAAAACTTTAAAATAAATAAATAAAAAATAGGGTGAGGGAGAACTGGCTGAAGCACCCACCCCTGACAACCCTCTGAAATCACAGTTGCAGCATCTACTGGCCATTGGAGTGCAGACTGCAGTTTCATAGCAGAAGGATTCTAAACCTGGTGTGTGTCTCTAACTCCACCCACAATTAGCCCAATTGTCTGAAAGGCCTGAAATAGAATCCTGATGGGCTGGATGGAGAAGATGTAGATGTTGGCTACTGGAGAGACAATCAGTGTAGTAAAGGGAGAATTGGCTGGAGCACTCACCCTAACAACACTTAGAAGTCCTGGCTGGTGGTGTCTGTTGGCCCTTAAAGTATGGACTGCATTTTTCACAGCAGGAGGATTCAAAACTTGGCTTGCATCTCAAGCACCACCTACAATGAGCCTGAATAGCTGAAAGGCCTGAAATGCAGCATCTCAGTGGCGTGGAGGGGAATGGTTCAGAATACAGCTGTAGGAGAGGAAATCACTGTAGGGGGAGGGGAAATCAGCAGGAGCACTAATCCCACATGACTCTCTGAGGTCCTGGCTGCTGACATCTGCTGGCCCTTGGAGTTCTAATCACACTTTCCACAGCAGGAGGATTCAGAACTTGGTGTGCATCTCTAGCTCCACTCATAATCAGACCGACTGACTGAATGGCCTGAAATACAGAGTCCCAGTGGCCTGGATGGAGAAGGTCTGGAAGATGGCTGCAGGACAGGTAACAAGAATAGAGGGAGGAGAGCTGGTTGGAGCATTCACTCTTCACAACCCTCTGAATTAAGATGGATGAAATCTGCAAATTTCATTATTTGAAATATTTCACGAAATTCACAAAATATTTTGCAAGTACGAAATGAGAAATTCTGCTGGAGAAATGCAAAATGTTGCCTGTGAATGGCAGAATTTCACCACTTGAGGGTGAAATTCTGCTAATAGTGGATGAAATCCCACATTTCACCAGTGAAACTCCACATTTCGCACCTGCAAAATATTTTGCGGAATGCGTCAATTTCACAAAATATGTCACGTAGCGAATTTTTCTAATTTTGCCAGAATTTCCCCAGCACAATTACATTTTCCTGCATCACTTCCTCTGAAGTTCTGGCTGTGGCATTTGCTGGCCCTTGGAGTGCCAAAGGTTCTTTTCATGTACAGCAGGAGGATTCAAAACTTGGCACATCTCAAGCCCTGCCTGTAATCAGCCCAACTGGCTGAAAGATCTGAAATGCAGAATCCTGATGGCCTGGTGGGAGAAGGTCAAGATGTTGGCTCCTGAATAGACAATCGGTGTAAGGGGAAGGAGAATCTGTTGGAGCCCTCTGCCCTTATGACCCTCAGAAGTCACTGCTGGTGGCGTTTTCTGGCCATTGGAGTGCTGACTGTGTTTTAACAGCAGGATGATTCAAAACTTGATGCACGTCTTCAGCACTGCTGGTAATCAGCCTGATTGGCTCAAAGATCTGAAACAGAGTCCCAATGGCCTGGGTGAGAAGGTCTGGAAGATGACTGCAGGGGAAATGATCAGTGTAATCAAAGGGAGAACTGACTGGAGCACGCAACCCTCACAACCCTTTGAAGTCCTGGCTGCAGTGTCTTCTGGCCCTTGCAGCACAAACAACAGGAAGATTCCCAACCTGACATGTGTCTCTATGCCCACTGACAATCAGCTTGAGTGTTTGAAAGGCCTGAGATAGAGATCTAATTGCTTGGAGGGAGAAGGTCCAGAAGATGGCTCAAGGAGAAATGACCGGTGTAGGGGGAAGGAGAATCATCGGGAGCACTCACCCCTCATGACCTCTGAATTCCTGGTTGGTGGCATTTGCTGGCCCTTGGAGTGCCAACCACACTTTTCACAGCAGGAGGATTCAGATCTTAACACACATCTCTAGCCCACCCAAAATCAGCCCAATTGGCTGAAGGACCTAAAATACAGAGTCCCAATTTCCTGAAGCTATAGAGTCCAGAAAATGGCTGTAAAGGAGACAGTCAATATAGGGAGAGAGTGAATTGGCTGGAGCACTCTTCCTCACAACCCTCTGAAGTCCTGGCTGTGGCATCTGCTGGCCCTTGGAGCATCAATCGTGCTTTTCACAGTAGAGGATTTAAAACTTGCCGATTTCCTCTAGCCCTGTCCACAATCAGCCCAATTGTCTGAAAGGCCTGAAATGCAGAATCCAGATGGGTTGGATGGAGATGGTCCAGATGTTGGTTGCAGGAGAGGTGATCAATGAGGGGTAGGGAGAATCAGCTGGAGCACTCACCCCTCAAGACCCTCTGACATTTTCAAATGATCATCCATACGTCACTGAGTCTTATTTTTCTTTGAAGACTGCAAGAACTTAGGGTATATTTAAGAGTTTTTTATGATTTATAATGTATTTCTGTACCGTTCATGTGTCTCTGTATTTATTTATTTATGTATCATAATGGCTTCCCTATTGTCTGGATTGGGCCTCAATGAGCTGGAGGTCATACAATCACTGATATCAGACAGACAACTGTTCAGCAGATTGACAATATTTCTTTCTCCAGGGTAAATGACAAATATACAGTGCTGTAACTGTGTAACCTGGCTGCCCTAACAGGGGTTACTAGGGCCCACATATGTGTAAACTGACGTTGTGTGTTACCATGGGGTTATGTTTATGGACTGCAAGAGATAAACATAATGTGCCAGTATATTAAGTGCACTTATGGGGTTATGCTAGCCCACAAATCAAGTGAAGTCCAGTGTGCCTTCCCCTTCAAAACTTCCCTAACAGGCCTGTATTGGAGGATTTGTATCTCATTCCTATTGCTTATGCTTTAAACAGTGGTTCTTAGTCATCAAATTTCATCCGAGACTTGATGCCTAACCACCACTTCACAGTGAACTCAATCGGTTCAGTCCTACACTGTAAATCATTTTTGAAATTTACCTTGCTGATCTGAGTTGAAGTCCTGCTGTTCATTCTCTCTTTTTGCATAGTCCTCCTTCCAGCTTCCTTAAAGCCAGGGTTGAGCAGATCACACTTTGGACTGGTTATGTTAGCCCAACCAAAGGTTTTGAAGTGTTAACAAAAATCCGGTTTCGCAATATGTTTCTAATTAATGACAGTGTATCTGGGTGCCAGCAATGTACCTGCAATTGCTCATTGGTTGGGAGGGTTTCTTAACAATATTCACCACCTGCTAGGGGTGTAAAAAAATGGTCTCCCACCAATCAAACTAGCAAAGTTCTAAATGTGGTGTTCTACTCCAGAGCACCAGTGTGCACTAGTATCAGCTCAGCATGTACAGGTGCACTTGTCTGGCTGCAACCAGCTGGCGGGGGCCGATGGGCCAAGGTGTGGTGGCAGGGACCTGAGTTCAGTTGCACTGGCTCCCTCTGACAGGTCTTTGGAGGCTAAGGCCCAACTGGGGGTCTGAGATGGGGGACAGCATGGGCCTGTTGAAGGTCCACCCTAAAGGCATCTGTACCATTGTCCTCTGTTCCTGTAACCAGTTGAAAGGGGGCAGACAAGCTCCTGTGCTGGCGAGGGACTGTGGCCGTGAAGGACCTGTCTGACTAATGGGGGGCCAGGGCAACTGATGCTGAGGCCCTTACCCCAAGAAAAAGAAAGGCCAAGTCAGTATGGTAAGCCACAGTCTGCTGTGACTGTGTTAATATGTTGTCTATGACCCCCATGGAGGCATGGGGCTAGGAACAGTCCCTAAAGGTAGCCTATACCTTATTTGTGCTGTGCGAATGTGTGTTTGGAAGGGTATACCCCTTTACTTGCACTCCACCAGAGGTACTGACCATTATCTTGGTGCCATGCAGGGATAAGTACAACCCAATCCCCTATTCTCACAGCTGTGAGCAGCACCAAAAAGTAAATTTGAAATCCTTAAGTGCCACCTTAAAGTAAATGGCAATGCATAACTGTAGTAAATAAAAAGTAATTTACTGGAGAAAATGGAAACCAAATTGTAAATATGTTAAAAGTTAGTCTGCTGCTAATGAAACTGAAACCCATGGCCAACTGGTCTAGGGACAATGCACAACAACAGTGATTATGCTAAATGATGACTGTAATTTTCTGCTGAATTAATCTGGGGCCAGACTGGGAGCTGCAACTGCAGACTTCCCACTACTTCAAAGTGTGTGTACTGCTTCAGTAAGTAAATTGTCGGCATTTTGAAAAAGAAGTTATGCATAAAGAGTTATGCCCTGTGTCCCAGTGATTTCCAGAAAGGGTACATTGTTTCAATCAATCAATCAATCAAAATCTTTATTTTGCCAGGCTGAACATCATTGAGACAAGCTCATTTACAAGATGGACCTGGGGCAAAAACAATTGCCAACAGGGTTAAGACATAACAGGTTCAGTGAACGTACATAAAAATTGCATAGTAATAATAACAACAATATAATAACATATAATCATCACATGTAACATGCAAGTGAGTTCCATTTTTTTGACAAAGATTACTCCAATATTCCTTCAGGGCCAAGGGGATGAAGATGAGGAACATGATAAAAAAAGAGAGGATCATAAACATGAAGTTGGAATGGGAGAAGAAGCACATATGGTACCCAGGATACACTGATGAGTTGGTAGGTTAACCACAGGTCCCCATCCATGCAGAACAGAGGCTGCAGAACAGAGAAGGTAAGTGGTCTTGGAAGGACACATGTAGTCAGGATGGCTGAGCAAAGGCTGGATTGGTACTCAGTGACTTATATAGCCATGTCAGAGTGAGCCACACCTCCAAGTGCTAAACCTTGGAACTGTACAATGGCACAGGGGGATGCTTCCAGTGAGATGTTCCACCTAAATACCCATAAACATGGGAGTTGACCTTAGGGTCTCTTCCCAACCCCTCTTCACCAAAGGAGTGTTGTGGTAGAGATGGCCTGAAGTGATGGGTGCTATTACAGGTGGGTATGATTCACATAGCAATGGATCTTCAGACTGTATCATTGAATGCCTTCCTTAGAAGCAGCATATACATGCAAAACAATATGGTGATGGGTTCAACCAGATGAGGGATCTGGTCCAGGACAAGCTAGTCAGAGTTCACAGCATCAGGGATGTGGAGACAACATGGGGGGGGGGGGTAAATGGGGCCATTCATGAGGCAACCAAGTCTTACATGAGATTGGTAATCAAAAGAAATAGGAACAAGAGATTAATACGGTTCTTTAAAAACATCAGGGAAGCAGTGATAGACAGAAAGACAGCATTTACCAAGTACAATGAAAAACAATGGGAGAAAGAATTGGGAGAGTACCAAATGAGAACAAGGGAAACTGAAAGACCGGTCAGAGAAACAAAGGCAGACACAGAGCTGCATATTGCAGAGGGGTCAAAGTAGAGGGGAAAACAGTTCTTTGATATATTAGGGAAAAAAGAAAGGAGGAAGAGCTGTTAGGCTAATAGAGGGAGGTAGAATAATTGAGAAGGACAGGCACAAAGTAGCCATTCTTAATGACTACTTCTGCTATCTATTCACAAGGGGAAGATGAAGGGTTTCTGCCAGAGGATAGCATTAATATGGCTGTAAGGGGAATATCCCTGAGATGAGGCAGCAAGTATTTACCAGTGAAAAAGTTCAGAAAGGTCTAGCAGCCCTAAAGACAGACAAGGCCACAGCACCACATGTGATGCATCCAAGGGTGCATAAGGAATTAGTAACAGAACTAACTGAACCCCTGGTAAAGCTATTCAGTAGCTCAGTTCAGACAAGAGTACTTCAAAAAAGATTAGAAGCCAGCAGATGTAGTCCTGCTCTATAAAGGTGGGGTGGGGGAGTGGCAACTAGCTAACTACGGACCTGTCAGTCTTACCTCTACTGTAGGTAAACTGATGGAGACACTAGTCAAAGAGAACCTTGTGGACTACATGGAAAGCAGTGGACTCCAGCTAGGATAGTGCACAGCATGGGTTTGTGGCAAGGAGATCTTGTCAGACTAACCTCATCATATTCTTTGAATGGTTAATGAGGGTAGTGGATAAGGGCCACATTATGAATTTACTCTGCTTTGGTTTTAACAACACTTTTAACTCAATGTCTCACAGAAGGCTGCAGAAGAAGCTAGAGGATCTGGGTGCAGTGAAGGGCACATTTGGATGGGTGAGAAAATGGTTAGAAGGGAGATAGCAGAGGGTTGTCATTAACAGAGTCAGATCAGAAGGGGGGGTCACAGGGGGGGTGTCACAAGGATCAGTCCTGATCCAGTCCTATTTAATATGCTCATCAGCAACATGGAAGAAGGAATACAGGGCAAAATGTGTCTCTTTACAGATGTCACAAAGCTGTGTGGCAGGGTACACTGGAAGGATGGCGTTAGACAGATGCAGTAAGACTTGTAAAGGCTAAAGAGGTGGTGAAAGATTTGGCAGTTGAAATTAAATGCCCAAACATGCAAGGTGATGCACATAAGGAGCAAAAACCCCAGGATGGAATACTGGATGGATGGGTGAAGCTAGCTATGACCGCTAAGGAAAGAGACCTAGGGGTCCTCATCAGTGACTCCCTAAAATAATCAAACCTGTGTAACAAGGGCTTCAGTAAGGCAAACAGTATGCTGTGGAGTATAGGAAGGGGTATTGCCAGCAGAAGAAAGGAAGTAGTACTACCTCTTTATATATCACTGATTAGGCCCCACCTGGAGTACAATGTCCAGTTCTGGAGTGCTCACATAAGGAAAGATACAGACAGGCTGTGGACAGTGCAACATAAGGTGACCAAAATAATTCTGGGCCAGAAGAGCACATTGTATGAGGATCGGCTCAAGGCTTTGAACATGTACCCACTGCTGGCCTGACGAGAGAGGCACGATATGATAGAGACCTTCAAGTTCCTGAAAGGAATAAACAATGTAAACTGAGATGAACTACTTAGCATAAGTAGCAAATCAATAACACAAGGTCACAAGTGGAAACTGATGGTGGAGGGAGGCTCAAGAGGGAAGTGAGAAAGTTTAATTTGATAGAAAGGGTAGTGGAGCCATGGAACAATTTGCCAGGTGGTGTGGTAGGTCCCAAAACCATTCATGGTTTTAAACATAGCTGGGAAAGAGTGATGGTCTTAGAAGTTGCTTAAGGTGGTAGCTGTAGGGTGGGAAGTATTAAGGTGGATAGTGTTTGTTATAACCATGTATGGACAGGGTTTTTAGGGTTTTATGGGCAGACTGGATGGACCAATTGTCTTTTTCTGCCATCATTGTCTATGTTTCTATATTTCCATGTTTCTATATCTGCCCACCCCTGCACTGCCCCTGCATTTTAGATTCTGGGAAAAGTGAACTAAAATCTGGGCTATAATTTGTTTGCAGTAAGTAACATAAATCTCTTGAATAATGAGTGTGTCATATTGACAGGAATAAGCTTATGAATGATAGATGGATAGGAGTGGGAATAAAATACATTTTTTATATTTTTGATTATAGCAAAAAATGTATATTCTCTTTTACAGATTTGCAAAGGCTATTCAGCATCCCAAGAATATAATTCTGCTTTTACTTACAATTAAGAAAAGCACTAGATAATTATTTGGATAAAACTGGTGAAACCCATGGTAAATCTGACTGAGAAGGAGCCCCTTTTTATGTTTGCTTGTACGCATGTGCAAGAAACATAGAGCCTTCATCCGAGTTTTCAGAGGTGTGGCACCCTGTCTTCCAATTCAGTCAGTGTGTTTGCAGGCATGGCCACAGTTCGCCAATGAATGCTGCAGCTGTCTATGACAGCAGTTGAAAATGCAGTGCCATACATTTCAAAGGGAGAGCTACTCTTCAGTGAGCAGCGATAAGATATCGCATGCTCATGTGCTCCTCCCACACACATACGCATATTTCGTGCTTATGCTTCCCCTCCCATGCACACACTGTATGGCCAATGGGGGTGCCCAGTCCCCCTTCGGCTCTGCTGCGCTCCCTCCCAACAGAGTTCCAGGTGCCACACTGGGAGCCCATGCCAGTGTGGCAACAGTCTGTATGGCCAACAGGGGTGCCCAATCCCCTGTTGGCTCCATTGCCCCCAAACAGCTTCCAGCTGCCATGCTGGGAGCCCACCAGCGTGGCACAAGTCCGCTGTCGTCTAAGGGAAAAAAACACGAAAGAAAAACTCGCTGACTGTCCTGACCCTCCTCCCACCCGCCTCCCACCCTCTATGCACCCTGCCTCCCCACACCCCCATCTCACCCCATACTTACCTCCGGAGTCTGGTGCGATGATCTTCGGTGGACCAGGAACACGTCTGCACTCTTCAAAGCCGACCGTGAACTGAAGAAATGCCAGTAAGCTGTATACTGTAATGGAATAAATAGGGTTTTTTTCAACTTTGCTGCATATCTCAGGCATTTTGGGGAATTTTTTCACCACATTTTCAACATGGGGTTTTTGGGACCCCACCTCATGAATTCTGTCACTGTCATTTTGTTAATCGGACCCAAAAGGTGATTTTGCGGTCACTGCGTGGAACCACCTTTCAGGACTGATTTATGAAACGACAGTGTCACAGTTCATGAGGTAGGCCCCCAAAATCCCTATGTTGAAAACTTGGTGAAAAAACTCCCAAAAATGACTGTTTTATGAGCATGCATTGTGCTGTTCCAACGCACGCTCGTAAGTTCGCAAATTTTCAATATGTTCACTCCAGATTTTCAACATTGCCATTTTACAGCACCTCCTCATGAGCAGTACAGCTGTCATTTCTTACATCTCGTCCAAAATGTGTTTCTGTGCATGTAGTACACAATGGCGCAGTTGATGTGCGAAATCAATGTTCGGGACAGATTAAGAAAATCACAGTGACACTGTTCATGAGCAGAGGTGTTAAAATGGCTATGTTAAAAATTTGGTGAAAAAAGTCCATAAAATGACTGTGTTATGAGGGACCATTGCGCAGTTTCCAAGCACCCTCGTAAACTCATGGATTTCTAACATTTTCAGTCCAGATTTTCACCACTGGCATTTTTCCACACTTCTTTATGAACAGTACAGCTGTCATTTTTCACACCATGGCCGAAATGTGTTTTTGCACTTCCAGTACAGAAATGCATGGTCACTGTGGAAAATCACTGTTCGGGACAGATTAAGAAAATTACAGTGACACTGTTCATGAGCAGAGGTTCCAAAATCCCTGTGTCGACAATCTGTGAAAAAAATTCCCAAACTAATTGCATTACGGGTGTGTGCATTGTGCATTTTCTATGCACTCTCGTGACTTCACCAGTTTTTTTAATATCTTCACTGCAGATTTTCAACATTGCCATTTTTTGCATCTCTCCATGAACAGTACAGCTGTCATTTTACACATCCTGTTCGAAATGTGTTTTTGCACCTGTGGTGCCAAATGGCGTAGTCGCTGTGTGAAATCAGCTTTCAGCTAATGAACTGATATTGCCACTGTTCATAATGTGGGGGGTCACAAAAAACCCAAAGTGAAAATGCCAACTAACGCCTGAGGCATTAGGGTTTTCGACCATGACACCCAACCCTGTAGAGATTGACAGGCATCAGTGGTGTGACTTAGGATTCTTGCCTGTAATGCTCATATCATTCCACACCCTGCAGCCAGTGACAGGCATCGAGGTGTGCCTTGGACTCTTCGGCCCCAAGGTTCACCCCATTCTCCTATACTGCACCCATCTCACCGCATTTTCTGATGGAATGGGGTGAGCATAAGGGCCAAAGACCCCAAGGGGCACACTGTGACACTTGTCAGTGTCTTCAGGGTAGGGTGTGGTGAAATGGCATGGCCGTTATGCCTGATGACCCAATGGCTCACCCCAATGCCTGTCAGTCTCTGTAGGGTGGTGGTGGGGTTGGCTTCAGTTCAATACTTCACTGCCATTCCTATTATGAAGCTCTCTAACTCCTACACTACCAGTGCCAATGTCAGCTAGCAAACATTCCGCATTGACAAATGCTTGTTAAAATAGTATGTAGAAGACAGGGCACCAGGAACGTACTGTGTATAAACTGCTAACAGAACCTGACATCAAACTAACTGAGAAATCTAGATTAAAATGGGAAAAATAACTAAAAACAATATTTCTGAGGAAATCTGTCAAAATTCTGGACAAATGCCCCTAAAAAATGTTTGAGACACTCAAGGAGTGTGTATTCAGTTTAAAATACTTCATCAGTGTTACAAGATGCTGATTCATCTTCAGAGTATAGGTCTGATTAACAGCGGTAATTGTTGCAGATGCCCAGGAAAGGAGACCAATTTAGCACACATTTTTGTGGCATATCCTACTGTTAAAGGTATATTGAGTTAAACTGTGACAGTTATGTCCAACACCTTTCAGAAGTCCATTCCATTCTCACTATGCATATGGGCTCTCACTATGCATATGGGCTTTATGTATAAATGCCTACATGCCATGTAAGGGCAGGGAGTAGGCATTCCTACACCTGAATGCCATGCAGCAGTGATCTGTGCACCCCTGGTAGCATTCACCATGGTCACACTAGCACCCTGCATGCTGGATCCCCTGACCAGCTGTGTGGCACTACACCAGGGGTCTGCCCAGGGGTGTGCCTGGGGGTGTGCCTAGCGGTGCCTGCTATGCACTAAGGTGCAGAGCACTGGCCAGGGCTGTGCCAGAGTGGACCACTGTAAATATTTACCCACCCTCCTGTATCCCCCTGCATGCAGCTGCACCATCACACTGTGTTGCCTGGGACGGCTGGGAGTGTTTATTTGGGCAAATGCCCATTGTTGAAAGCTGGTGGTGTGCACTCCATCTCACAATTCCATGCCTTGGTGCAGAGGTGATCCATTATGGGACCCTGGATGCGCATCCCATTGGGTGCCCATCTGTGTCCTCCACTCCAGCTCCATGCTGCCATGTTCCTCCACCATGCAGCTGTGCACCAGGGTGGTGGGGGCTCGCTCCTGCAGCCAGCGTTTGTCAATGCCGGCTTGTGCACACCTGCATGGGGATGCAAAGTGGTGAGGGAGATTTATGCACTATTGATGTGTAGTTAGTGAATAGGCCTCACTGATCTTAGGTGACTACTATGAATTACTCCACCTGATGAAGCAACAACCATACTGAGTATTATCGGCATGCCTAAGGCTTAAAGATCAACTGCAACGATTTTCCCAAGTGTGCAAGCTGATCTTAATATATTTAATACTTTACCTAATTCTGCCTCTGTAGCCAACATTTTTCATGCCAGAAAGTGTAAAAATGATTTAGGTTATCTTTTTAGTTTTTCATGTCATGCTACAGTCACACTTCCATTCGCAATCTCCTCTGGCTGCAGAATTGGGTGTGAGCATGCTGCATGATGATGTGATAAGGTGGGTTGGAGTGATCCCCTGTAGTCCTAAAACTTATAAAGGCACATAGCACAGTATTTCATTTAGTACAGACCAGTGTCCAATCTCAAGATGTCATCTGATGAAGAGACCAGTGAGCCTAAGGCTCTGTCCTGCCGGCCATTAAGAAATATTGAGCCCTACTGTTTTGAACCACTGGCATCTGCCAGACGGACCCCCAGTTTCAGATCACAGGATCACCAAATTGGGAGCAGTGACGAAAGCAGTGAAGAGGAGGATAGCACCCTTGACACTGCAATTGATGAATGGTATGTGGTAGTATATTGTGCATCCCCTGTTAGAGAAGCATAATGATTGTACATGTGTGTGTCTCTCGCTTACAAGGAAGGGTACAAGACTGTTGTTTTCTTTTTCCTTTTGGGTCAGGTGGGGTTGCCACCTTTGTTTTGTCCCCCTTGGCAATGCTCCCATCTGTGACAAAGTATGTCCCTTGCCCTGACTCCTGGTAGATCTGGCTGTTCCAGCACTGACTTTGTTATTGATGCTTGCTGTTTCCCATTACTGTAATATAGGCCATTTCGCTGTACTCAATCCAGCTATGGTGCCTGCATGTAGTGCCTGTGCCACACATTGTACTAAAAGCCATGGGAAAGTGGCAGCAGGACAGTACAACTGTTACTTCCAATTTCCCGTGTCGACCCCCAACTCTCAAGCTGCAGCAGCACAGCAGAAATGGTCCACTAAAACTGACGTGGCATTGGTGACTCCAAATTCTAGTTATGCTATTCATTGCTGTACTCCAGATCTCCTAACACTTGCAGTGTAAGTCTATACCTGACGGAGTCCTACGTGGCTGTGTCCCACATTCCAAGCAGATGCCATGGGTGATCAGACTGTCTGCACCAGTAACTGCATAGTGAAGTAAAAAACAAATGTTAAATTATTGCCTCATATTGCAACCTAGCTGCGCATATGAGGCCACAGCTGTATGTTACAGTATTGTTATAGATGCCGATAACTGTGTTTTGCGAGCATCGCTACTAGCCTTGCAAGCTGTGGCAGCCTTATTATTTTGTTATCTGTCTATGTTTTCTCTAGTGCTGGACAGATGCATTTCAAATACAGTCACCTGTCGGTGTGACCTTTTTTCAAATTGAATAAATTTTATTAAGTACCAAAAGAAGATAAACAAACCAGAAATATAACAAATCTTGAAATTACAATGTAGGAAAAGGTAACCGGATCTAAGAAACATGTTTTCTATGATAAAAAAAAAAATACACCCCCCTCCCAGATCGCACCCCACACACAGCCGAAGAGTAACAAAGTTAACACCCTGAAGAAAAAGTACCAAATAATGCACGGAAATCTACAGATCCAACTTTTTATGAAAGTAGTATTGAGGACACTGCATTGTATTCTCATAGTGTTAATAAAGTATATAGCGGTTCCCAGATACGTTGATATCTGTGCAGCATACCAGACATACTAGCTATCATACACTCAGCCTGCAAGGCGAATAATATCTCTCCATACATTCAAGAAATTAAGGTATGCATTGGTTGAGCCAGTGCCTGAGAATTACCTTTTTTGCACAAATTGAAATTAATGCCATATGGGACCTCTGGCTGCCAATCAGGATGTCAGTATACTTACCTAAAATACATATCTTGGGAAGAAAGGCATCAGATAACCCCAGTAAGGGGTCCAGATGCATTCAAATCGAATCCCAGAAACAGGCCACTTTGTCACAAAACCCCAAGATATGAAGTAAGGTACTGGGTTTCTTACCACATCTGGAACAAAGGTCAGTGGGCAGTCAACCCATTTTGTGCAATTTGACTGGAGTATAATAGAGATTGTGGATAATCTGAAATTGCATAAATCAGTACCTATCCCACTTTATATATTTACACAGATGTTTCCAAATGACAGACTAATTTTGTTGTGGAATTCGGACCAGAAGAGCTTGGTCCCAATAGTAGAACCTGAACCCCCTCATTGGCAGCCAGATGCTTCTGTAAAGATTGATAGTAATATGAGATGTGATGGCAAGTAGGAGCATTGTGAAAAAGGGGAAGAACAAAATCACCTAGAAGGCTAGACCATGAATGATTACCAAAAAATTGTAAAAGCATATGAAACAACTGAAAGTAACGAAAAGAAGAAGAAGGAGACCAATGATAAAGGGTATGGGAGCTCCTGAAAGGTTAGCATTTTCTGATTATGAGTAAGATCTCCAACCATGTTCACTCCATAACTGGCCAAAACCTTCTAGAGAGTATTTGTCCCGCTATGCAAAAATTTGGATTTCCAAACAAGGATTGAAATGTAGCTTTATATGGCGAGATTTTTACTAGAGTACATAGTTGGGAGTGGACACAGAGGGAGGTCTCCAATGGGGTATCCAATAACGATCCAGGGAGTTTCTTCCTGAAAGGCAGAAAAGCGACCAGATATCTAAATCATTATGTAGACACAGAGAGCGTTCGATATTCAACCAGGATGGGACATGACTCCAAGAGGTCTCCCTCAGAAGACCTCAGCCAATGGGAAAATCTAGTGAGATGCACTGCCAGATAGTATATAAAGAAATTAGGAGCCTGCAGGCCTCCATCCTGTTTACCATGCATTAATTTGGAGTAAGCCCTATGGGCCATCTTGCCTCACCACAAAAAGGAGGTAAGGATTCTATGCACTTGAGTAAACCATGACTGAGGTAAGGCGAAATTATACATCTGTAAGGGGTACAATAACTGAAGTAAAACATTTATTTTTATGATATTCAAGTGACCCCACAAGGAAATAGGAAGCAGAGACCATTGGTCCAGAGCTGCCTTGATACAGGTCACTGCGGAGTCAAGATTGAATTGTTTCATCCTATGAGGTGAGGTACTGAGGAAAATCCCCAGATATTTTAGCTTATCTTTCTTCCATACAAGATCAAGAAGCTCCACATCTGCCCTCAAGTATTACAATTAAGGGGCATAACTTCAGTTTTAGCAAGGCTTAATTTATAATTAGAAATATTACCAAACTGAGAGATTATCTGTAGGGCAGCAGGCAGGAACGTGGCAGGAGAACCTGTCTGTGTGACCTGTCCATTCTTTATTGTCTGTCACTGCTCTAGTCCTGTATCCAGCTATGGTGGATGCATGTAGTGCTTGTCCCACATACAATACTAACAGCCAACTTTTTTTTTTCAAATTTCCCGTGCCGACCTTCAACTCTCAAACTGAATGGACACTTATGACACTTACGATTTAAGAAGAAAAAAAGGCTGAAGCCCATGGTAGTCTCCTACTTATGAAAATGTATAATATTCCAAATCTCCATTATTTGCAATGTATTTATCTAATCTATGTTTATATATGTTCTTGTTCTCACTGATTATAATATATACTAGCAGTCTATTCCACAGATTTGCCACTCTTTGGGTATAGAAATACTGTCTTTTATTTGTTCTACATGTTTTGTTTTTAACTTGGAGTGGCACTGAGTCTATGTTCTTTATAATCAATTTTTAGTTCCATCATTAGGATTGGCTCATTCATAACATCATAGCAGAACAGCATGTCGCCCCTTTTTCTCCTTGTTTCTAGGCTGTATAAATGCAAATGTTCCAGCCTCGTTGCATATGAGAAATGTTTCTGGTTCCTTATTGATTTTGTAAATCTTTGCTGTATTCTCGCTATTCTACCAATATCACTCTTTTTATATGGGCTTCATATTTGTGATCCATAGTCAAGCAATGGCAGAACATATGACAGGTATAAGGGCATCTTATCTCCTTACTCCTGCTCCAATTATTTCTTTGTATTGATCACAGTGCTTTATTTGCTTGAGCAACTACAGTGGTACATTGTTCTTTAAAAGTAAATTCACTATCAATAGACCCAGATCTCTTTCTACAGTGTTGGATTGTATTGCTGTCCCATTTATTGTATATTTTTTTGCTGATTTTGTGTACCCATAAGCAACACACAACACTTATCTGTATTTAGAGACATTCTCCATTTATCCGCCCATTCAGCTATAACATCTAGATCTAATTGTATAGTTTTTATTTGTTCAATTGTCTTGCAAGGGCTGCCCAATTTTGCATCATCTTCATATTTTGTAATATAATTTTTGACATTTTCATCTAAATCTGCCATAAAAATTTGAAAAATAATTGGCCCCAGCACCGAACTCTGCTGCACTCCACTGGACACATCCCGAATAGATGAGAGATACCCTCTTATTGACACCCTCTGTTTTCTGAGATAGAGCTACTCATTTATCCAGGTGATAATGTGTTGGTGTATTCCATAATTTCTTAATTTGATATTGACTGCCCAGTGTGGTACATAATCAAATGACCTCTTGAAATCCAACATCAAAACATCCACAGGTTTCCTCTTATCCAGATGATTACTTATATGCTCATTAAAACACAGTAGGTTAGTAGTGCATGATTTCCCTTGCTTGAAGCCATGCTGATTTATATCGAAAGCTGCAATGTTTTCTAAATAACCTGTCCTGTGCCCCTCGTAGTACCACAACATAAACGTTACACAGTAATAGAGCTTTCATGTTCTCTAGATAACAGAACACTTTCGGTGTATGTCAGTACTGCATGTGATTTGTTTCTATGTTGCTGCGTCCCACATGCAAAGCAGATGCCGAGGGTGAACAGCCTGCCCGCATCACCCGATGTAGTGTACGAGCGATCCTGTGAATTAAAGAGCACTTTGCAAATAATTGCTTCCTGAGTGCAACATAGCAGTGCATATGAGGTCACCATCTTATGGTACACTGGGATTCTGGATACCAATGTTGTATGTCAATCATCAGTACAAACCTTTGATGTGGTGTTAGCCTGATTGCATTGCTGTATGCGTATGCTTATTGTACTGCTGGAGAAATGCACATCAAATACAGACAGCAGCCATCCCAAAATATTTATAGTGGGTTTTTGAACCATGTTAGTCCTTCACTGGGTAGCCCCACAAGCTTCCATGGAGGACTATGTGCTGATGATGCATACTGTCCTGTTGTGTGGTTCGGGGGGGGGGTGTAATATTGATTGTGCAAGACATCTGAATTATTTACATGGTTGCTATTATGACAGTGCATGGACCAGGATAACAGGAATTGAAGTACATGTTACCAAAACAGCTTACATTGCTTTATGCCTTCAATATTACTATGATGCCATTTTGCTAATATACTCTTATTAAGGTGTCATCATGGCTCAGCATTTTGCACATCTGCATTTGTTCATGAAGGTTGTGGGTTCTTGTCCCACACTGGGACTGAGCATATACAATTAATGCTGCCACCATAGTGCATTAGAAGGGGACACGTTACTGTCAGGGTGGACAGTCCATTGGTTGAGACAGTGCACTGCGACCCTGTCTGCCTTTTCTGGTGGCAGTTCTTGAAATGAGCCATGGGGCTAACTATAGTACTGGTTGCCAAACTCCTCCATTCACTGAAATACTGGCAGTAACTAAGGTTTGATGACTATTGCTTATCATTTATCCACCCCACCCCCCTTTTTAGAATGCAAAATAGGCAATACTATATGAAATTTCTATACAATTCATCAACCAACAAGTAAATATACTGACTATGTGTATGCCTATGAGTTTGCTCCAGTCTACAGAACTTCACAACTCTGTAAAATAAGCCACATGTAAAACCAAATCTATAATGGATAATCGTGCTGGACTGGTAAGGAATAAAGTGCAGTTCCTACTGATCCAGAGGTCTGCTGTTTACCTCCTGACTTGAAGCCCCACATATAAGGGATCTGAGCCTTGGCAAATATCCCTGTCCCTGTGTTGACCTTCTCATACATTCTGGTTTAGCTACTTTGGATTTTTTTGGCAGACTCCTACATTTGAAATTCTTCCTTCATAGGATGAGGTGATACACACATCATTGAAAAATTCTGATGAAAGTTTGACACACTCAGAGAGGGCCACAGAGGACTGAGGGGCACCGGACAGCTTATGCTTTTTTGGATCCCCTCTGCTAGTGGGTGTGGGGATGCACAATGTGCTCTGAGCTAATGACCGCACTTGAGGTGAACTTTAGTCTCTCTAGCTGGAGGACTCCAGAAATTCCATCAGTTGTAGACTGGTATGACTACATAGGAGATCGGCATGAAATGAGATAAGCTATTCCCTAATTACTAACCTTAATTAATATTATTCAATTTGGGACACATTCACTGAAGATCATCTGACACTGGAGCCTGGTGTGAGAAACTTCTGTACTTAAGGTTCTGGTACTACCTCGTTTTAAGTACTATAATTTTTGTGGTTAGTGTAAGAATGATTGATGTGTCCTACTGTGCAGTATTTTATTATTATATTTGATTTGCTTCCTGTCAAACATTCTTAAATTCTGTATGCTTTTGTCTATATTAATGTTATTTATTGCAATTTATTTAAATGTTAATAAAAATTAAATTGGAAAAAAATATGAGAGGTAGAATTAAGTCAGACCATGAGGCACTCAACAGTCAAGGGCAGCAGGGTGTGAGGCAACATTTCCCAGTGCAACCTGCTGCACCCTGCCAAGAAGTACTAAAAAAATGAAAGACAGTGTCTGTGTGTCCCTCAAAATGCCTCATTCAGTCCATTAAAATCCCATGGTCTGGAGTCTAAATTGCTGGCAAGATCAAACAAAACAAGAATAGCTCATTGACTTCTATCCCTGGCTAGGGGGAGGTCATTTTGTACTTTGACAAATGCTGTCTCTCTGCTGTGTTGCCTTCTGAGCTCTGATTAGAAAGGCTCATAGATGGAGAATTTCTCCAGATGTACCTTAAGCTGAGTAACCATTACCTTCTTAACAACCTTCCCCAAGAATGGGAGGTTCAAGACAGACCTGTAGTTGGACAGCATATCAGGGTCTGGAGAGGAGTTATTAAGGAGGTGCTTCACCATTGCCCTCATTAGTGCAGTAGGAAAAACACCCTCCGTTAAGGAATACCTGACTATCTTCACAATTTCTGGGCCCAGGGACTCCTGGTTGTCGACTGACAATGAGTCTGTCCAGAATTCAGCATACAGTAAGTGGGATATAGCTCAGAGATCAGCAGAAGCATCCATCCAACAGGTATCATCTGAAATTCATTCCAGATCAATGGAATACCCCTGCTTGTCATACTGTAGATTGGCTAGTGCTGAGCCACAAAAGCTCACTCAGAGAGATCCCAGATCTGATAGATGATACCCTACCAAGTAAGAATGGACCAGATTCCTCACACTTCTCTGTGGACAACACCCCACCAGACTGTAGACAGGTAGGATGTAGTAGTCTATCCACAGTGCAAAAGAGCTGAGCTGTAGCAGTCACCTGTGGTAGAAACTCTGCCTTTCTCAGGATAATTGCCCTTTGATACTCGTTATAATGAAGAGTGATGGTCGCTTACATTTAAGGCACACAGGGAGATGCAAACAACACAGAGACAGATTAACAAGAGGTTAACCACATGGAGGTTAAAGCAATTTTCAGTATCCTGGAAAACTATAAAACATAATATTCAGACACAGTTCTGCTTATATTTAATTGTCTGAATTTATCTCCCCTCATTCTTTATTATTAGATATGTGGATATTTGTATGTTAACAGAATATCTGACCCCAGATTTTATTATCCTCTTGATGTTTCCTATGCTGAAGTCATAATTCCAAGTTTATGACATCATAATAATTTTCACAGCAACAGGTTGAATGCCACAAACAGAGTATTGTGACTTCATCTGAGGAAAAAGCAGAAGGAGCAGATGATGTCTGTGTACCCTGTTTTCACAAAATGACCTCCATAATAATGAATGAGGGGGCTGATATACATAGAATAGTATATAGGCAGGTGTGCATTATGAGTTTATTTACACATCAAAAGTGTGTGATTACCCACAAACCTCGAAGCTTGTGAGGTCAAATCAAATCAATTTTTATTTTTAAACAAACTCTGGCAGAGCCACTACAACCGTGAATGCATTAACTAGATAAGGGTGTTTCATGGGCTTAAACATAAACATTTATTTATTTAAAAAATATCAGATTTACAAACCTTTGAGTCAGAGACTCATTTACAAAGGCACCTCATTGAAATTAATACAAAGACAGCACAGTTAACAAGTCAAAAAAACAATGGGACTGATATACAGTTCACATACAAGATTTATAAAATATAGAAGTGCATATGCCCAAATGCCAATGTACATTCGACACATTTCACTACAAACTGTGCTCTTGAAGGAAGATATTACTATATAAGGCCTAAAAATGGGCATTAGGTAAATGTAAACTGGGGTAGGTGTGTTATCAAGGGTATTGCATAGTTTATCTTTTATTGCTGCTCCACCGGATCAGCAATATTTGCACAAACTGTGCCCAGTCCAGATTTTACAGCTCTGGCCTGGGTCTGGTTATCTGGGTTTTACCCATGCCCCACTGCATGTGGCTTAGTGATATACTGTACAGGTGGCTACAAAATCTAACCCATTGAAGGCTGATGTTTTAGAAAATCATTATGTTTAAAATACCAAGACTCACTCCCCCCATCACAATTAATCCTCTACTAAAGTCACGCTTAAATACTTGTGCTTCTACATCCATACTACTAAGCTTTTAATGCCAACATGCCACTTCTGCTGTGATGAGCTCCCCCATCCGTGAAGTCTCATTCTACTTGTGGTAACCACCACCCCCCAAAACCAGGTAATTTTCCAGGGAGCAGCTCTTTACACCATATCAACTACATTACAGCTAAACGCTTTATTTGCAAACATTTTGTTTAGAAATGTTTGTTGTAATTTATCCATGATTAGGAGAAATGAATTTGTAAAAGAAACCAAAATCCCTATTTATCAGTTCATTGAATTACAATAAAGCATGTTATGAACTTATCGGATTCTATGTGTAACCTACAGTAAGTCAAACAGAAATTAGACACACAAATGCCTACGTATTTGCAAGTGAAGCAAATGTGGTTACTATCATTCAGTTGTAAACACCTATAGCCACAGATTGCAAGTTAAGAAGATTAAGTAGAATATAAACAGTAGCCCAGCCCAGAATTGCCTGACTGAGAATGAAGTTGCTGTATTATTTGGAAAAAGGCAAGGCTGGGACTCTTGCTATGCAATGTCCTGTAAAGAAGCATACTGACTGCTTTTAGGATGGTGACGTCAAATGGCTTAATTTGTGTTGTGAGGGGTCTAGGGGAACTTTTTATGCAGAAAGTTCTGACTGCTAGAAGATAATGTGTGGGCTCCATTAACTCCTCAAGCCAGAGGAAAAATAGTGCTCTAAAACTTCCTATATACACACACAGAGGCAGCGTAGTAATGAGGTTTCAGCAGAGGAATCTATTTTTAACACACTATTATGTTGTTTGGTAGCAAAGAAGAAATCAGCCCTTTTCTGAATGCAATACTTTATTGCTGCTCCACTGGATCAGAAATATTTGCACAAGCTGTGCCCAGTGCAGATTTTACAGCACTGGTCCTGGTCTGGTGATCTGGGTTTTACCCATACTACACTGCATGTGGCTTAGTGATATACTGTACAGATGGCTGCAGAGTCTAACCCATTGAAGGCTGAAGTTTTAGAAAACCATTATGCTAAAAATATTAAGACTCATTCCCTCCCTCACTCCCCAGTCACAATTAATCCTCTCCCAAAGTCATGCTTAAATACTGGTGCCTCTACATCTACGCCACTAAGCTTTTAATGCCAACATGCTTCTGCTGCTGCTGTGAGTTCCCCCATCTGTGAAGTCCCATTCTGCTTGTGGCAGCCCCCAAAATCAGATAATTTTCCAGGAAGCAGCTCTTACACCATATCAACTAAATTACTGCTAAACTCTCTATTTAAAACATTTGTGGCAGCCCCCCCAAACCAGATAATTTTCCAGGGAGCAGCTCTTTACACCATATCAACTAAGTTACTGCTAAACTCTTTATTTAAAAAGATTTTGTTGAGAAATTTTTGTTTTAGTATATCCATGGTCAGGAAAAATGAATTTGTAAAAGAAACCAAAATCTCTATTTATCAGTTCATTGAATCACAATACAGCATGTTATGAATTTTTCAGATTCTATGTGTAACCTACAGTAAGTCAAACAGAAATTAGACACACAAATGCCTACCTATTTGCAAGTGAAGCAAATGTGGTTATTATCATTCAGTTGTAAACACCTATAGTCACAAACTGAAAGTTAAGAAGATTCAGTAGAATCTAAACAGTAGCCCAGAACTGCCTGCCTGAGAATGAAGTTGGTATATTATTTGGAAAAAGGCAAGGCTACATCTCTTGCTATGCAATGTCTGCAAAGTAGCACACTGACTGCTCTTAGGACGGTGGTGTCAAATGGCTTAATGAGGTGCTGTGAGGTGCCTAGGGGAACTTGTTATGCAGAAAGTTCCAGGAAGTGTTTAACTCATTCTACTTCTGATAACTTTCTATGATGTCTGTACTATCCATTGGTAATCTGACACAGAATGACTCCCAGAAGATAATTTAACTTTCTGTGGGCCCAATTAATTCCTCAAGCCAGAGGAAAAATAATGCTCTAAAGCTTCCTATACACACACAGTCAGCATAGTAATGAGGCTTCAGCTGAGGAATCTATTTTTAACATGCTATCATATTGTTTGGTAGGAAAGATGACATCATCCCTTTTCTGAATACAATACTCCTGTTGGCTCTGCCCACAGTTATAAAAACTGGAATAGCAGGTTCCAAGGAGTATAAACTCACCAGGAATGTTAGAAAAAATGACCCCTCCCCATTCATTCACAGGTGTCAATGAATGTATTTGTTAACCATGCTGGTTCATCTTCTTGCTTCCATCATGGTAAAAATGTGAATCTACATTTGTGTTATTTTAAATGAGTGATACATAGCTTGTCCAGGGGGATGGCAGCTCTGATAGTTGTTCCAGTCTTTCTTTTCATTGATATAAACTGAGCCAGGAAAAAAGTAAGTAGGAAAAGAAAAACAGCATTTTGTTTCTACAAGTAGTTGTTAATTGCAGCTGGTATTTTTAACATGTGTAAGTCAACCCCACTTCTTAGACTTAAAAAGGAAAATACACTTCATCACAGACTGTGTTTAGCAAGTACTGTGCCCATGATTACAATAATTTGAACCCCCTTCCCAAAAAAATGTGCTCTCACATGAACCTGCATGGTTTATCTGTAAAGACAATTAAACAATGTATTTCGAAATGCTTTACTAACACCAATGCTTTCAAGGTTTTGAAACTACTAAAAAGACACACTATATGTGTGTGTGTGTGTGTGTGTGTGTATATATATATATATATATATATATATATATATATAGATAGATAGATAGATAGAATATGGTAAACAAATATTGTTAATCCCAAAAGATGAACTTTGTTTTAGTATATAAATGTTTAAGAAATACCTGAAGCTATCTATTTTCTTTGGAAGCTGAATCCTTGGAAGCTGTAGTTTCAGACACTTCTTAGGACACCAGGTGACTTTGATAATCATTTGTTCAAAGGGGTTTTAAGTCAGTTTGAAGGCATTAAGTACCTTCTGTTCTCCTAGTCCTTAACAAAATGCAGGGACTCCATAGACTTGTTCTGTTCCTTGGTCCAGATCCCAAACTAGTGACTCTTCTTTCAACATGATAAATCCAACTCATGCCCCACCCACATGAATAAAAAAAAAGGTGGGATGGAGCTTTTGGAGCTTCTTGGGTGGAGGTGAGGTGGATCTTACTTCCCCCCAAAAAACAATGCTGCCTCCCACTACTCAGGTTCCAGTTCTTGTACCACCCATTTAAGAAATAAAATAGTACCCTGCAACCATTGACTAACATGAAAGCATATTTATTTGAGGGCAGAAAACATTTCTTGGAGGAGGGTAAGGTGGAGGAGACTATTTACACCTTCAGTCAGTTCCATGGACAAAAAACATGACATCACTTCTTTTGTACATGCAATACTCCTGTGGGCTCCGCCCACAGTCATAAAAAGCACCTTTCTCAAAACCAAGGCACTTATACATATCTTTTTATTTATTTATTAAATTTTGATAACCTGGTAAGCCCCCTGGGCCCCGAAGGTCCCTTTTTCAGGGGTGACCTGGGGGGTCTAAAACAACATAATAAATAACCATGACAGAATCAATTAAATTAATAAAATCCAACAATTTAAAACTCAATAAATTACAGCAGCAGCCTAAAAATATGGGTAAGCCAGACTAAATAAATAAGCTTTAAGTGCTGCTTTAAAACTCTGGATGGTCAGGCAGTTTTGCACCCGATGAGGTAGAGAATTCCACAGGGTCAGGGCCGCAAAACCAAAAGACTAAGCCCCAGATGTCTTTAAACAGACCCTGGGAACCTCTAGCAATCCCTCGCTGGTGGATTGGAGAGGGTGAAGGGGACATATGGGTGAAGGAGATCTTGCAAGTAACTATGTCCCTGATCATGTAGGGCTTTACAGGTCAGCAAACCGACCTTGAAGGTGATCCACCACTGTACTGGCAGCCAGTGCAGTCTGCGGAGCAGAGGCGTTATATGACTCATCCTAGAAGTACCAGTCAATAGCCTGGCTGCTGCATTCTGCACCAGCTGCAAGCAGCAGATATCAACCACCAGTAGCCCTGGGTAAAAGGCATTGCAGTAGTCAAGGTGAGAGGTAACGATGGCATGTACCAGTATAGGGAGATCATCAGGAGGAACCAGATGTTTCACCTGGATGATATTTCTCAGATGAAAAAAAAGAGGTTTTGATAACTGCTAACACCTGAGATTTAAGGGTCAAGCCATCATCAAAAATAATGCCCAGGTTCTGCACCCAGTCTGTGGTAGTCAGCTGAACACCCGCAAGCCATAATTCAGAGGGTAGTCCTGCCAACAAACCCACCTTCCAACAATCTGGGTCCACAACCAGCACCTCAATTTTAGCTGGGTTTAACCATAGCCAGCTCGCACTCATCCAATCCTGGATCTCGGCTAGGCAGTTATTAAATACCGAGAGATACACATCCTGTCTGGGTACAAAGGACATGTACAGCTGAGCATCATCTGCATAGCAGTGAAAACTTAGACCGTACCACCTAATAATCTCTCCTAAAGGCAGCATATATGCTGCAAACAACATGGGTGACAAGATGGAGCCCTGCAGCACCCCACAGGATAGGGGGAGAGGGGCCGAAGAATATATCCCAGACTCTACTCTCTGGGTTCTACCTTCAAGGAAAGATGGAAACCATCTGAGGACCATACCAGAAAGTCCACTGATGAACTGCAGGTGCTCAAACAGCACACCATGGTCTACAGTGTCAAATGCTGCAGAGAGATCAATGAAGACCAAGATGGAATGGGTCTTCTAATCTCTCGCTATTAAGAGGTCATTTAGCACCCAGACAAGGGCCGTCTCAGTACTATGTCTCTTCCTAAATCCAGACTGGAGGGAATCATAGACATTGTGGCTGGTCAAATGATCATTCAGCTGTGACACAACCACCTTCTCAATAACCTTACCCACAAAGGGCAGGTTACAGACAGGTCTGTAGTTCGCCAGACAGTTCAGGTCAAGGGGAGGGCTTTTTAAGGAGGGGCCGAACAACTGCCTCCTTCAGAGGATCCGGAAAGATCCCCCTCTCCAAAGACCTCCAGACTATCTCGGCTAGGACCGGAGAGATCTCATCCATACATCCTACCAGAAGGCGTCTAAGGCCTGGATCCAAACTACAGCTGGTTGGTTGCAACATCTGGACGACCATCACAATGTCAGTGATTGCGGGTCGGCAAAAATCAGACCAGGTAGACTGGGTGCCCGGCATCTCCTGCAGACCACCGCAGCTCCCATAAGAGGGAGCCAGATAGATGCCGGATCTGATTGTGGCAACCTTATCTGTGAAGAACTGAGCAAACTCATCACACCGTTCTTGTGAAAAAGCTCCCTCAGGCTGGAGACATATTGGATTGCACAATCTGTCCATGGTCTGGAAGAGCTGAACTGGTCGGTTCTGCACAGCAGCAACCGACCTGGACAGGAATTCTGCCTTCTTACAGGTGAATGCTGATTGATAGACCCCATAATAGTCCATCAATCTGAGTCTGTCACACTCCAGGCTCGATTTCAGCCAGCTCCTCTCTAGCCTTTGTCCCACTCTCCTCAACTCCTTCAAGGTTTCATCAAACCAGGGAAACCTTGGACAAAGACAGAGGGGATATACACAATCAGGAGCAATGGAATCCAGGGCCGCCACTACTGCCTTATTGTAGGATATATGTATATAGATTTATGAGGTCATTACACTGAGGGTGTGTAAGAAAAAAAACAATGAATGGACACATACACATATCTATTTTTTTTTCTATAATAACTGGTGCAGGGAGTTGGCAGTCATCCTGAAGCATGGGGGTGGGGGCATCGGCAGAGGAGCACCGGCACTGTCAGTGAGGCTCCTGCACTTAAGTGAATGGGCCTAAAGCCAAGTTTGAAAACGTGAACATCAAATAGCACAACTTTAAAATGTTAATAAAAAAAAACACCGACTAACTAATAAAGTGAGCATGAGCGCAACTCAGAGACAGAAGGCGCTTTATAGGGGAACAGTCAACACGAAGGACCTCACATTCAAGTGTCAGGCTGATCCTAATATGCACTATGTGTGCAAAAACATTTTGATTGACTTACTGTTTACTGTAGTTTAATATGTGGATTTGAATTTAATAGTATGCTAAAGCATACAAAAAAATCCCCGTATACCACCGAAAAGAAAGTGATAATAGTTCTCTTGCCTACTGGTAATAGTATCATCCACAAGTGATAATAGTATCGTTCAGGTGCCATAATAGTATTGTTTGGGACCTGAACAATAGCATTATCAACAAAATTGAAGAATTCTAGCACAAGTTTGGGCACCATGTCGCTCTGAGTGTGCCTTTGGATTGGCCACTTTTCCTCTGCGGCTAGGCAAAACAATTTTAAAAAAATGGCGGCTTGCTATCTCACTTAGCAAGGCTGCATTGCATGTCTATGTTTCTTTTGTTTTTTTGTTTTCAAGTCTTCAAAGGATAATGATGAAATGAGCCTCCAGTGCTACAAAAGAGACAAAAGGTAGGACTATCTACAATTCTTACTGAGTGAGAGCGGGGGCGGGAGTGAGATCAAGTCGCGAGACAGTGCAATAAGAGTCTTTCACTACAGCGCCGACAGCCAGTGCCCACAAAAAAATAACAAAACAGCATTAAATTCAAAATCCACATTTAAAAAAAAATAACATATAGGTTCTGGTGCATTACCAGTGAATGATTCCATCTCGAGGTTCTGGACACAGGAACCTCTCGAGCTTCGCTCTTGAGGTTCCTACGTGTCCAGAACCTCTCAATGGTGTTACTTGCCGGTAATGCACCGGAACCTATACATTATTCTCTTTATAGTAGATTGTATCAGACTAATTTTGCTTATTTTAGGCTAACATATTGTGTTACTACAAATCACAGAATCCCCTACATCTGACATCAGAGCAGCAGGCAGCAGTGGGAGATTTAATAGCCTGCAGTGTATGTTAGAGTCTATATAAGCTCTGATCTTTTCTTTGCTGTTCCCACTGTCCTCCCTGGGCTAAGTATAGTCACAGAGGACTGTACTTAGTCCCTGGAGAAAAGCGGATCTGGAAAACATCTGAATGAAGATAATAAAAGCTTTATAAAATGGTGAAAGTAATCCCCTCATCTGTGATTGGCTAAACTCACCAATTACTCAGTCCGGTATGAGGCAACAGAGACTGGCACATAACTAGTGCAGTCTCTGTTGCCTCATACCATTCAAAGTATTAGGGGGTGCTAGAATGTTGAACTGGCTAGCACTGCCATGTTGAATCATGTCCCTTAGCAAGCGACCCCCCACAAGCAGCAGTATAACCATAGCAAGGAAGTTTCACAAGTCAGATTGACACCACCACACTTTTAACAAATGAAAGTAAAAGTTAACTGCACTTCCAAACATCAGATCATATACACGATCTCCCTGCTACCGATGCTCCCCTCTGTGCAGTGATCTGTTTTGCCGTTACCAGTCGCAAACCTTCACCTGTCTCCTCCAGTCAATTTCCTAGTGGTAGTATCTCAGTGGTACCAGAACCACCTTTCCCAGCTCATTCAGGCTTCTGTCCTACTACATCCACAGTCTGCCACTTTTGCCACAAATCTAACAAAATACTGTAAAAAAAAAAAGGTTCCTTTTTAAACTACTACTGGTAGCATGGCACGTGCCCACCGTCATACACAGCACTTTGCTCCTTTAACTCCTTGTCTCAACCTGGCTCCACGCCTGCTCATCAAAACATTACCAGATCTGATTTTGATTTTTATTTCTTTCAAAAATTCAAGAGCAGACACAAAGAAGAAAAAAAGAAGGAAACCACAAACAAGCAGTTATTCCGATCGGCTTCTTAACAGGCGAGTTGGCTGGCCAAGACGGAGAAGTTTAGAATATTTGTGCATACCAAGACCCCTCTAACCCCTGTGACTCGGTCTCACTTTTATGCACTGTAAAAAATAAAATAAACTGCTACTGTTAAAAAAACACACATTCACCCATTTCCTTTATCAACTGCTTCACAGCCCAGCTCCATAATGAGCAGACACAACCCCGATACCACTCTACCATGACAGACAAGGAAGCGCTACGCTACCGACAACAGACATGTTACCTTGTCATCAAACATTTTAAATGTAAAGTGGTACAGTGTACCTCTAGCTATGTATTTCCTCCTTTTAGGTTGCAGGGACTTGTTCTGGAGGAGGTACAGTGGAGGGTGGTGGCAGTGGATAAGTACAACAGAGTTGCTCTGTGGAGGAGGTGGCAACAGCAGATGGAATAGCACAGAAAGGGAGGGACTACTTTACAGGACAGTGACTGAAACGTCATTTTTATTCTCTTTAATTTTGTTTTATTTTTTTAAAATCTCACATAAAAGTGCCACAGGTAGCCCATTTTCTAAGCGCAATAATACCCTCCACGGTGGGCGGTATTGGGCAATACTGGACCTTCCAGGGGCCATAAGGCCCTCCGCCTGTGGCGGTGGGACTCATCACGCCCCTGGGCGGTCCAGTATTGCCCAATACTGCCCACTCTGTTAGGTATTATTGCTTACCTAACATGCACTTCGGGCTATTGAATCTCCCACTGCTGCATACTGATCTGATGTCAGTGCAGGGGATTCTGGAAAGTGTAGTAACAGAAGATGTCAGCCTAGAATTAAACAAAATAGTCTGATATGATCTACTGCTACAGTAAACAGTAAGTAAACCAACATTTTTTGCATACAACATGTGCATTGCAACCAGTCCCAGAACTGAGAGTGCAGGGCCCTTTGTTCTGTCTCTTTTTATTTATTTTATTTAAACATTTGGTAACCGGGAAAGGCACACTGAGCTGAGGCTCAATTCCAGGTGTGACCCAGGGGGGAAGGGGAAGAGGAGTTACAAAACGTAAACAACTTACAATAAAACTGCGATACAGCATGATATAGTAACAGCAGGTAGAAGAGCAGTTACAGAGCAAAAGCTTTAAATCCATGGTAAGATTACATTCCTGTCTTCCCCTTTAATGTAGTATGAGAGAAAGAGAGAAAGAGAGGGAGGGAGAGAGGGAGGGAGGAAGAAGGGAGGGAGCAAAAATTCACCAAAGCTCTTTAAGATTGAACCTCCTTTGTTTTTTTACAGAGTTATTTAAAAAACAGTTGCTTACATGAGAGAATGAGGGTGCGTTAAAATGGTCCCAAATTTGCCTACAAGTTCACAAAACCATGGACCTGTTAAAAAATGTCTGCTTGAAATACTGTAATAACCAGTTATTATGGCATTTTACAGCACTTAAACATGAGTTAATAACAGGAGTCACCAGTTATAAACAGAAAATAAATGAAATGTAAGCATCAGTATGCCTAAATATTCTTTTTTCCCCACAAAGCTTTTTACCTTGCTGGTGCAGACGGGCAAGCTCTCAGCCCTGCCCCCTCCCTCCCAACTGGCATCCACCTCTTCTGACCTACTGGGGGCTAAGTGCCCTATGGATTGCCCCCATGATGGGGCCTGGTGGGGCAGGGCTTTCTTTACCTGGTGCACACATCCAGTAGCCCATGACAGTCAGGTGGCAGCACTGCAGAACTGTGGCCTCTCCCTTCAAGCTGTCCCTTGACCTACACTACCACTGGGCCTCCACCCAGAGGCAGTCAGTCTGAGCCAGCTAGCCTCCCCTCCCTGGGAGAAGACAGTAGTCTATTGGACACTCATTCCTACCCCACCCTGGCCATCCCTCGACAACCCATGCTCATTCCCAAACACGGGTCATCGGCTTGGCAGAAAGTAAAGCATTCAACACCTCAGCCCTCCATGACACTGGTCCCGCTTTGCCAAAATATTCTTGTTAAACAAAGTTTTCCTGGATACTGTAAAATCACTTAAAATGACTTGTTCAGGTCACAAAATGAGTGTAAGTTGTGTGATTCAAACCCGAGTCTGCAAGTTCATAGCTCTGCACTCAACCTTATGGCCAAAAAGCAAAGCACTTAAGGGCTAGTTTTATCAGAAGGTACATTTTGACTGAGTACCTGCAGGCAGTGAGGCCCTCCTTGTGTATAGTATGAAAATACGAACATTTGAAACTGCCAGCAGATACAGGCCACTTGGCCTGTCCAGTCTGCTTGAATGTGCTGCTAGCAGTCCATTATACTGCAGCTGCCCCCCCCCACATGCACTGGCGGTGACCTTCTCCCTCACTTTGTTCCATCCCCTCTTAAAACTGTCCATCGATTTACAGGATACCAGCTCTTCTGGAAAACTCTTCTGGCAGTGCATTGCACTTTGCCACTACTCTTTCTGTGACATAGTGCCTTCTCATTTCTCTCCTGAATCTTCTACTCTCCAGTCTCAGACCATACCCCCCTAGTGTCCCTCCCTCATCTTAACTTAAAAATTCCCACTGTACCAGTCTTTTTTATGTCTTTCATATATTTAAAGGTTTCTATCATATCCCCTCTCTCTCCCCTTTTCTTCAGGGAGTACTCATTTAACTCCCTTAGCCTCTCCTCATAGGGTTTGTCTTCTATTCCCAGGATCATCTTGGTTGCTCTGCACTGCCCCCCCCCCTGCAATTTAACACCTTTCTTTAAGTAAGAGCACAAGAATTGCATGCAGTACTCCAGGTGTGGCCTCACTAATGACCTGTACAGCCGCAGAGTTACCTCCCCTATACTGGAGGTGATTCATCTGGCAATACGCCCTAGCATCTTATTAGCTTTAACTGCTACTTTTCTGTACTGTGCTGAGTGGTTCATTTGCACTGTTATAATCACCCCTAGATTTTTTTCATCCTCTGAAGTGTCTAACTGCACCCCCCAACTGATAACAATTCCTTGGGTTCCTTGTTCCCAAGTGCATGACTTTGCACTCCTTTGCATTGAACCCCAGATGCCAAGTGTTTGACCAGTTCTCAAGATTAGTCATATCATTTTGTAACCTCTGCCACCCCTCTGTGTCATCCACCACTGCAACTATCTTTGTGGCATCTTCAAAAAGACTAATCTTGTTCTTAATCTCATGTGAGATGCTGCTGATAAAAATGACAAACAACACTGGGCACAGTACTGAGCTGGGCTATAGTAGGTGACAGCGTAGCTTGGATTTGAAGATCATCGGTGGTAGGGTATGTGAGTAACCAACAGTATTTCTGAACACCATGAATAATGCAGTATTCGTGCCTATTCCTATTTGGGGAAATACTATTAAAAAAAAGCTCCCCATCCTCCCCCTTAACCCAGTTCTTTAAAATACATGAACCACATCCTCCCACCCTTTGCTACAATCCCAATCCCACCCTCCTTCCACCAACACCCACAATTTCATATTTTTATGATTATTAAAATAAAAAAACTCCAATCAATATTTCTCTCTACACTCCCTCACCCAGGCAGCATCTTCTTACTACCTTCTTCCTCCCCCAGCACCCAATCTTTCTTCAAACAAGCGATGAAGGCAACCAACACATTCTACACTCCTCCAAGGCCAGCTGCCTAATACTGAATGCAAATGGTCCCGTGCTTGTGCATTGTAAAACCAGCTGATCATGGTAGATTTTTTTTAATAGTCAAAAAAATATGAAATTTTGGATACTGAGTGGGGGAGGGTGTGATTAGGATTGTGTGACTGTGACAGAGGGTGGGGGTTAGGGGTTGTGTATTTTAAAAGATTGGGCTGGGGAGGAGCGTGGGGGCTGTTTCTTTTTCTTTTTAATAAGCACACAAATAATCAATACCCAAATATAATATTCAGCCTGAATATTCAAAATAAGATATTCTCCAGCCATAATCAGTGGTGAAAATAAGGGAGAGTGAATGTTAAAATTGACAACTGCAGTTCAGCTTCAATTTGGGCCCCTTGACTTCAGTTCAACTTTGACACTTTGGCAAAATACACTTTGGGTTCTTTGTTTAGTAATGTAACAGGCTAAACATTAGCGTAAAAAGTACCCCTCCTCCACCCCTTACACACACCAGTCAATTCCATCTTCTTGTACCCTCCTCTGTTCATCCAGTCAGGTTTTTTATTGTTTGTTAAGTGAGTCAGCACCTTATATGAGGAGGAGAATGTAGTCAGCTGCTAGGTGGGGCAAGGGTGGCCTTAGGACTAGGGTCTTACACCTAAGAAGGGCTAGTGTATTGTTTTTCTAACTGTTTGGCCAAAGGTGATCCAAAGTGGCTCAAATGTTTGTCTGGGCTGAATCAAAGGCAAACGTGCAGAATTTTGGCACATTCACCAAATACACATTAAGCATTGGTTTCTCCATAGGAGAAAAGAAGATACTTATAACCATTTAAACTAAAACCTGTCAGAACCCGAAAAGACATGCTTAGCAACTATTATGTCAGGCTTCTCATTATAACTGGCAGGTAGAGGGTTGCCTGAATCAAATTATCTGTCACTGACAATCAACATGATTGATCGGAAGGTTGGGGAGTAGCTTGATTCTAGTTTTGATTGTTTTAGGGTACTTGTTATCAGGGACACACATTGACATACGGCCTGGCATGTTAACAGGCTTGCATCTGGTCTTTAATAGCTGTGAAGACATTATTTCCAGACACTGTTTTTCCTGTTTCTCTAAATGGCTTTTATGTCTGTTACTGCTAAGAATCTACCAGGGCAAACAATACCAGTAATTACTAAATCATCTCAAGACACTTTAATGTACTTAATTAATCTTCAGAGGGATGCTTTTTCTTCTATGATAACCCTGTTTGGATGAGAACGCAATTTGGTCTGGAAACATTTCCACTGTTTGTAGCTCTCAGCTGCCTTTGTGTGCAGCTTGGGGTAAAACAGAGCTATCTGTCAATTTGAAAAGGTCATCTGCTGTGTTGGGATGACAGCACTTCCAAATTATCCATTAATCTCCCAATTTGAATTGTCATTCCTCTTCTTATGGCAGACCAGACATGCGACTAAAATAGACCTTCTTTATAGCCATGACCAAGACATTTTACTAAATGACAGATAAAGGAACAGACTTGCAAGACATCAAACGTTTGTGGTCTGATCTTTCATACCATTGAATGTTACAGGGTACGAAAATTATCAACAGAATTGGCACAGGCCTACTGTTATGTTATCTGTAAGATCACCATGCTGGAACTAGAAATG
The DNA here is from genome assembly GCA_016271365.2 of Neoceratodus forsteri. Classification (NCBI taxonomy): domain Eukaryota; kingdom Metazoa; phylum Chordata; order Ceratodontiformes; family Ceratodontidae; genus Neoceratodus; species Neoceratodus forsteri. Next base: position 522,592,466 of record CM028137.1, read on the forward strand.
GAATACTATTAAGGGCAAAGGGTAGTAAGAGATCCATCCCCCAGCCCTGATGACCATTGATGGTCTACATTTCCACATTACCCGTTAGAAAAAATAAAATTTACTGATTCCAGTGATCAGTCATTTAGTTACCTACAGACTAGTCAGACTACCTTAAGAATGAAATAATTAATTTTTTCAATAATCGTGTTATACAAATGTTGACACTGGTTTTGTTTTTCAAAACTATGTAGGAGGCATGTGTTCAACCAGGGAAATGAAATTGAGTTACATCTAGAATAGCAGTCATTTAGAGTTTACATCAAAGTAAATCAAGAGCTTATAAAATAGCCACACTACCCAAGTTTAATTATGCAATCACCCCCATTTTAACACATTTTCAAGCTAAAACACAATTAAAGTGACTACCTTGAAAATGTATTGAGCTTGCTGGATAGAGCACAGAGTTACTGTATAAACCTACAGATTCAGGTTTGAATCCCAGCACTGCCACTTGCTCACTATGAGATCTGAACATGTCACTTAACTTCTCTCTTTTCCTTCCGCCTTACGCACCCTTTCTCTGTACTTAACCCTACTGACTTTTCCTTAACCTCTTTCAGTCTCCGACTTAATATTACTTCCAACAACTCAGTTAGAAGTCTAAACCCTTCATTGCTTCACCTTGATAAAAAAAATGGTTGCCCAGATGAAAATGAGGTTTATCCTAACCTAAGGTAGTAACATAATATAGTGGTGATGGAACAGACTTAAGGTTCATCTTGTTTGCCCTGACAGCGACTATATCAAATTTAATTAATCCAAGTGTCTTAGCCAGAATGCTAGCAATACTCATGCTGCATGACCCTCAATACCGTTCTCCCTCAGGAAGCTGTCTAGTCCTGCTTTGAAAGCCTAAATGGTATTAGCTTCCATAACCTCAGTGGGTTGGCTATTCCCCATGTTAACCACTCCCTGTGTGAAGAAATACTTCCAAATGTTTCTTCTTACCTTTCCCCACCCAATATTTCAGTGCATGCCCTTTCATTTTGCTTACACTCACCAACACAAACAGATGCATATGTTTGGAGTGCAGACATTTTATCAAATGAAAAGCAAAGAGGCTACATGAAAAAGGTATTTAAGACGTAAAGTGGCAATGTAGCTTGGCAGATTTTAGTTCTTATGAGTGTTTTTGGAGGCAATTATTTTAGTGTTAGCAAACAGTGGGGAAACTGAACAACTGGCTAAAATATTACAATCTGTTATGGGCTAAGTTAGTGATTGCTAGGTGTGAAGGCGGTAATAGTCTCAAGGCAGATAGGAGTTGGCAAAGTGGGATCTGGCTGAAGGGAGCTGGTCAAGGGGTGAATATGTGTTTATAACACGGGAATGTTCTTCGAGCTTGGGACCACAGTAGTGCAGCTCATATATTGCAGCGGGTGCTGAATATACAATACACTTTCGTGGCTATGGTACTAGGTGGGTTATTTTACATAAACTTTAAGTTAACTGCTTCGCCAGAGGTCAGAATTGCCATGGTCAAGGGAAAACTGACAGTGTTCTAAGATAAGGGGGAGAAAGACAGAAAAGGTGAGTTAAGTTGCAGGTGAGGGGGACCCATTAGATAGGTCCAGTTTTTAGAAATGAGGACTGGGTTAGGGAAGCAAGCAGGGCAGGAATGGGATTCTGTGGTGAGGCAGGGGGCAGCATAGCTCAGTGATTTAACGCTTTGAGCTGCAAACCTAGAGACCTAGGTTTGAATCCTACAGCTCCCACTTGCATACTGTGTGACCCAAAGCAAGTCACTTAACTTCCTTGTGCTCCCAGGTCACACCTGTAAACAAGTTTTCAGTTTAGTGTGTCTCTCCTGGTTAAAAAAACAAATAATAAAAATAAAGAAGAGGTCACTACCGGCCTACAAAAGTTAGTATCAAACACTGACTGGGAAGTTAAAGGGCAACCATAGGGTGACAGGAGCTAGTGCTTTGATCTGAGAACAAGGGCTCACATATTAGAAAAGGGCCATTTGAAGGAAACAAGGAAGAATAGCAAAATGATAGTCATGGTATGGAATCCTGTTGTCAGCTAGTTTAGCAAGATGGGTGGAGTTCTGGGATACCAGAGTCATGAGAACTATTTGTTGCTTGGGTTAAAGACATCACAGTGAGGGTGGACAGGCTCATGTGGGAAGAAAGAAACCAACTATCATGGTGCATTTGGCACCAATGATGCATATAAAGCAAGACATGAGGACCTGCAACAGAAATTTAGGGAAGTAGTCAGGAAAAAAAGGATCTACAATGTATAGTTGTATTCTTTGGCATAGTACTGGTGCCACATGCAAGGGAGGCAGCAGGAAAGACGTGTGAATGTGTGGCTGAAGATTTAATACAGGGTATAAGAATTTAGGCTCCTCTTACACTGGAAGGAATTCTGGAGTAGACGAAGCCTATATGCCATGGATGAACTTCACCTGAGCTTGGAAGGGGTGTGGGTGGTGGCTCAAGGTGATGAAATTAGAGTCTAAATGGATAGGGGTAGATGTACTGCAGGTGAATGCTTTTCTGCTGCAGCTAGGAAACTGGAGTAAAACGGTCAGTTATAAGGAACCCAACAAGATAGTTGAGCTGGAAGAGTTATTTGAGACAAGCTAGGATACAGTGGAAGTCACAAACACCTAGTGCAATGTCTCACCTTGGCGGCCAGGGAGATTGGCTGGGTGTGCCAGGCCTTGGAGGTCTGCACTGCACAGGGTGCTGCCAGTAGGTGTGTGGGGCCACAAACAACACCCATGTGCACACACTGGAATTGGGCCATCATGTGCTAGGAACCCTGGTTGGAGAGGTGGGGGGGGCATGCACTCCCACCAGGCATCACACACTCTGATTCCTACCTCTCAGCCAATTTGTTATAAACCTCCTATACACTTGGTGGACTCTATATTGCACAACTGTCTTCGTGAAGTTTAGGGTACAACACAGGGTCTACCTCACTGTGCTTGTCTAACGGTTGCTTCCAACTGTTCATGGCTTTTAAATAGGGGTGCACGGTGGACTGAGTTTTGTCAGGTCAAATTTGACAGGTTGGAGTTTTACTGCTCCATAGTCCAAAAACAAACTCTTCTGTCCTGGGCTATGACTGCTGTTCCTCTCTCCCCAGCCAGCTGCCCACTCATAGAAAAATGAGATGCCAACAAAAAGACGAATTGTTCGGAAGCTGCTCCACCAACCTACCTGAGTCTGCATAGACAACACCATGTGCCAAGGATCCAAGGATGTGCCAATGAAGTCAGTCCATGGTAGAAATAGATTGGCTATGTCCAAATCATACATGTAGGTGAAAGGAGACCAAATGAGGTTCCTACAATGACTGCAGTACACTGGCAGTCAGCAGACATACTCAACATGAATGGGTGGGTGCTGAAGGGTCTGCATACAAAAATTAGACAATGAGTTCTATTAAGGTTTAAGTATGGAAGAACAGTGGCTAAATCAGAGGCCTGAAAACCCTGAGACTTAGGTTCAGATCTAACCAAAGACACTTACACAATGCATGATCATAAGTAAGGCAGTTCACATCTCAGTGTTTCTGTCCTCCCAGTAGTAAATTGGATTAATGTAGGTCCCACTGCAAATAACATATTACATTTCAGCTGAGCTAACTTGGGTATATAATTTAGCAAAACAAAGACCCATTTCATTTGTGCCAGCATGCTAAATTTATTTATTTGTTGTTGACCGGGTAAGTGAACTAGACAAATCGTGCCTATTTTCAGGCATGACCAAGGGGAAGGGGATACAGATGAATGCCAACTGACCTTGAACCAGATTAAGCTGTTGTTGGTATTTTTAGTGAATGGGGGGAAATGTGGCCAGGGCAAAGGGGAAATTCCCCTACCCTTTTCGAGAAGTGCCATGGGATCTTTACCATCCACCTGAACTACCACTGTAACAGGCAGATGGGACCTCAGTTTAGCATCTCATCCAAAAGACGGCACTTCAGGAGTGCAGCACCCTTATCATGCTGCACTCCAGTGTCAGTATGGAGATTTAACCAAAGTGCCTGGTGTGAGGATAGAACCCACAGCCTTCTGATCTCCCAGCCTCAGAGGCGAATGTGCTACCTGCTGAGCCACTGACACTGACATTTTTTTGCTGTTCTGACAATTTTTTGCTGTTCATGCACATATATATTTTCTTCATTATCAGAGAGATAAAGGTACTGTAGTGTGACTGCCTTCTATTTAGTAGCTACTCCTGTTACCACAGTCTGGGGGAATGCCAGTTGTCTCAAAAACTAGTTGCTTTAAAGGCACATGAATATTGTTTATTTCACCCAGTTAACATAGTGTGGTGCTACTTATCCTGAGGGCTATCTGTTGTTAAAATAAATGGTATGTTTTTTGTTTAATGTGAAACACATAAGGCAGTGCATTGAGAGCCTGTCAGTAAGACAAGCCCAAGATAATATACTGTAAGTAGTATGGATCAAGATTAAAAAGGCTTTGTTGTGCCTGTGCCCAGCAGCAAAATCAAAAATAAAGTGTCTCTGTACAAAGCAACAAAACCAGCTATGACAATGTTGCATCTATTGACATTTCTGAAATGTAGCAGATCTGTTTGGGTTATTAAGACCATTACTTTCTGCCTGACAAAACACACAGAACTTCAAATCAGATTAGTGCCTTCATTTTTAGCATCATCAAGGCAGCAAACTGTCAAAAGTAAAAGGTTTATAGCCATGCAGTAATGTCTTCTATTTATCACAGCTTTTAGCTGAGATTTAACCATCATATTCTTCAACATTCCACAGATGTACTGTAGCCCACCCTAGGCTTCTAGGTACAATGGGGCCAACAACAATGTGAATGATCCAGTCAGTGTTTCTCAATGGGCTCAATTTTCAAAGCCCTGTGAATGCCACACTCCCCTGGTGTAGCATTTGTTTGGTGCACGGGACTTGCAGCATTCACCTGGCCGGTAATCAGGATTTTTGATCCCCAGAGCCAAATGCCACAAGTTAAACCAGATTTTACCTGGTCTAACTTGTATCATTTGGGGGACCCTTTTATGAGGTTCTGCCATAAAGTGTAGAAATTGTCACGACTGCGCCTGATGTACTCAAATCCAGTGCAGTTGCATCAAAGGAGTTTGGTGCAGCTGTGCCAAAGAATTGGGTTGATGCGGGGCTTAATGCAAGCCCTGTGTCACCCTTTGAAAATTGAGCCCCACATCTCCAATAGGACTGTGGGACAAAGATGAGGCACCAGGATCAACTAAATTAACAGCAGTTCAATAGTCACTGTCCACACAAGCATTCTCAATCAAAAAGCAATGTTTTCTTTAACTGCTTAAACATAAACACTACTCCTCTCTACCTGGGAGCAGCCACAACCAAGATAACACAGTACATCCTCAGTACAGGACCCATTATGGGGACTTCGGTTAGTTCACTGCAGAGCTGTGTGAAATAGGATATTGTGCAGGTGGAATTCTGATTATGATGTGCAGGACAGCAAGCAGCATGGGTTTGTATCAGTAAGATCATGCCTGACTAACCTAACCATGTTTTTCGACTTGTTCACTATGGTGGTGTAAACAGCCAAGGGGGTACATTTGCTCTACTTTGAATTCAGCAAAGCCTTTTATTCTGTGCTGCACAGGAAGCTGCTCAAAAAGCTAAAGGATTTAGGAGTAGAAAACGGATTAGTCAAGTGGTTGAGAAACTGGTGCGGGGAAGGCAGCGGAAGGTGGTGGTTATTGGGGTCAGTTCTGGGGACAGGGTGGTTTCAAGTGGGGTGCTGTATGGATTAGTCTTGGGACCTGTCCTATTGAATATGTTTATTAGTGACATTGGGGAAGTTATCCAAGAAAAGATGGGTCTCTTTTATGATTACATGAAGCTGTGTGGCAGGATGAACATTAAAGAATGTGTGAAAGAACTTTAGAGGGACCTAGAAAGACTTGAAAGGTGGTCAAATGTCTGGTGGTTGAGATTCAATGCCAAGAAACATAAAGCGATGCACTTAGGGAATAGGAACCCATGCTAGAAGTACTAGAGGGAGGGGTTAAGGGGTCACTTCAGCAGGGAGAGGAATTGGGAAGTCCTCAACAGTGACTCTGTCAAACAAACCAGCTAGGGCAATGAGGCCTATAGCATGCCATCTAGGATGCTTTAGGTGCATAGGTGAGAGTTTTGACAACAGGAGGGAGGAAGTGATACTGCCCCTATACAATTCTCTGGTAAGGCCTCACCTGGAGTACTGTGCCAGTTTTGGAGCTCTCAAATGAGAAAAGGACTTTGATAGACTGAAGTCACTGCAGTAAACAAAAAAAAAATCAAAAAATGATTCAGGGCCAGCAAGGCAGATCTAATGAGGAATGTCTAAAGGCCCTGAAGATGTACTTGCTGGAGGTCAGAAAGAGAAAAAAAAAGGAAAAAAAATACTTACTAAGCCTTCAGTACCCTCCTGTCTCTAGGAAGGCCTAGACTTTTCTCTTAGTCGTGGGTGAGCTCCATCCCTGTGTGGCCTCAATTTTCACTGGCTCAGGCCTGATGTACCCACAAGGTATAAAACCTTTGCTATTCCAATCTGGCACTTCTTTCTGAACAAATAATATGGAATTCACTACCGAGGGCTCTGAGGGAGGCCTCCTCAGTTGACATATTTAAAAAAGATTTTAAAATGTACCTTTTTGCATAGGCATTTGTCTTTACTGTAGATTTCAACTGACTGGGGGAGGGCACCAAAAATAAATAAAACTACTACTACATGACTCCTGTGGCCTGCAGGCAGTGGAGCACCTCAGTCATATGCCTGACATGAGGTGATGTCATCCACATATGCCAGCCCAAAAGCTCCTGCCCCATTCAAAATGTAGTCCATGCATCATTGAAAGGTGGCTGGCACCTACTTCATCCTGAATGGCATTACTCTGAATTTAAATAACCTACACAAGGTAATGCAGATCAAGCTCTTTCTGGCTTCAGGGGTCGGGAACACCTGCCAATTTCCCTTTGTCAGGTCTATGGTGGTCAGGTACATTGCCCCCCCTTATCCTCTCTAAGACATTATCTGTCCTGGGCATGGGTATGGATCTGACTTATATAGCTATTGATCTTGTGGTAGATGATACAAAACCTTGTGGTCCCATCCTTGTTGGGGATCAGTACCACTGGAGAGGCAGAGGAACTTCTGGACTCCTGGGTCACCCGATGTATGATATCTCACACCCCCTTCCCTATTTCCACCAGCACCCCAAATGGCTATGCCATTCCCCCAAACTCCAGTTGAAAAGTCTACAATGCCTTCCTAGCCCTCAACCTAAATAAGTCTAGCAAAGACAACCTCAATCCTTCCCTCCTACACATATTTGCGCTGCCATCACTCTCCCAAATACCCATCTACTGAACTGCTCCTTTCTCCTTGGTGAGGTTCTGCAGTCTTGGAAAGCTGCAAATGTCATCCTCCTTCACAAGGGTGGTGATGCATGCAAGCCTGGGAGCTACCATCCTATATCCTTCCTTCCCCTCCCTGGCCAAACTTCAAGAATCCCTAATCCTCTCTCAACTTACTGATTTCCTCAACTCAACAGACTATATTTCCCCCTTCCAATCTGGCTTTCAAGCAAACCACACTACTATCTCCTTTCTCTGTCGCATCACCAACACTATCTTAATGAGTATTTATTTATTTATTTAATTTAGATCTTTAACCAGGAGTAGCACACTAAGCTGAAAGCTTTATTACAGGTGTGACCTGGGAGCAAAGGAAGTTAAGTGCTTGCTCAGAGTCACACAGTATACAAGTGGAAGCTATGGGATTCAAACCCAGGTCTGGTCTGCTGGATGTCACCAGATTTGCAGCTCAGAGCCTTAAACCACTGTGCTATACTGCCTCGCTCCTTGACAAAGGACATCTAAAAGCAGCCATTTTTATAGATCTAGCCAAGGTATTTGACTCAGTCTCCCAACCCCTCCTACTAACCAAGCTTAGCTCTGCCAGATGTTCCACTCCTCTGGTAAAGTGGTTCCAATCCTACCTCTTCTGTTGCACTCAACGCGTCTGAGTTGGTGACACTATCCCCCGCCCCCCATCCATGCCGGAGTCCTCCAAGACTCTGTCCTAGAGTCTTTACTCTTCTGTATATTTTTAAATTATCTCCCGTCAGCTTGCACCACATCAAACATCCATATGTATGCTGACGATACCATTCTCTATGTCTCCGGTCCTTCCACCCCCATCATCGAAACCCAGCTCCAAGCTGGCTTTCACTCTGTCTTAACATGGTTCCAAGACAACCACCTCAAAGTAAATGTCAATAAAACTGTACCTATGATCTTCGGTTCCCATCACAAACTTGCCAATCTCTCCTCCTTGCCCAAATTCACAACCTTGGATGGGGCCCAGCTTGAAGATGTCCCCTACTGTAAATACCTGGGCACCTGGCTTGATTGCCACCTCAAATACTCCAAACACATCAAACACATTCACTCTAGGCTCCACCCCAGGCTAGGCACTCTATGTCGCAACAAAGACTCCCTCCCACAAAACACTCACCTAGTACTACTTTCAAAAATGATTCTACCCATTTTTGATTATGCTGACATTATCTACAGCACTGCCTCCACCTCCGCTCTTGCAAGACCTGACCCCCCCTACAATGCCTTCAGTCAATTTGTCCTAAACACCGCTCCCCGCACACACCACTGCACACTGTACTCCTCCCTTTCCCTCTCCTCACTGCACTGTAGTCGCAAGCTACACTCCTCTCTCTTCATCTCCAAATACTGATTCAGCTCTCTCCCTTCCTATCTCTTGTCTCTCCTTTACCCTGTGTCTGAGCTCTCATATCCTCTCCTGTCCAAAGACTCTCCCACTTTCTCCCTTCCTCACCCTGTGTCATGCGCAGGCACTGCTGCCTTCACCTATAGGCTCCCCTCTCTCTAGAACTCTGCTCCTCTCACAATTTGTCTCTCCTCCTCCCCTATAGTCCTCAAAAGAGCATTTGCAGAACACTTGCTTTTCAAGGTCACCTGCTTCTGTTAGGCCCTCGCCTACTGCCTCTTACCTCCAAGCTTCATTATTCTCTCCTCATCAAAAATTAAATCTTTAATTTTATCGCTTCTGTTATGCTATGTATGCTTGCTCAATTGTATTATAGCTACCAAATTATGGTAGTATACCTGTAGCAACAACTTTCTGTGCATACACTGTATTTTACCTCTATAATTGTCTATGTGTTTATTGTATTGCCCCTTTCTCCCCTTCCTCTGGATCGCACCTGAAAATGAGCCTCGGCTCAGTGTGCCTGTCCTGGTCACCAACTCTAAAATAAATAAATAATTTAATATATCCTTGATCTACCCCTTTATGGCATGTTTTACACCCTCAGAGACTTGGTGGTGTGGGAGCCTCAGGGGTGTCTGGGACTCAGTTTCCACATGGTGCTCTTCCAGTGTGGTATACCCTGGCTTTCCCATGAACATCCCCTCAAATGTTCACAGCACTCTACACATTTTGGTAGTTTGGCCCTATGTCAGCCTCTCTGAGAGGGTGATGGCACCCACAGAGGATTTTCCTTTAACCGCTCTCAAAAGATCCACCAGTGGGTCTGCCCCTGTCTCCTCTTCTGGGTAGCTGCACACAGCCAGGATCATCTCGTCTCGGTCATGTTAGGGCTTCAACATATTCATGTGGTAGATCCACTGCTTGTGCCTCCTGTCAGGCAGCTCCACCACATAGTTAACATTGTCTACCCTCCTGACCACTGAGTATGGACCCTTCTGAGCTGCCTGAAGTTTATTCCGCCAGATGGAGATAAGCACCATCACCCATTACCTGTCTTCACACTCCCAGGTCCAGACCTACAGTTGTACCACGTCTTCTGTCTCTGTTGGGCAGATGCTAGGTATTCCTGGGTGAACCCCATTAGCTCCTTGAGCTGAGACCTGAAAATTAGGACATACTCTACAACATATTCCGCTTGGGAAGCAAGCTTACCCTCCCATTCACCCCTTACCAGATCAAGGGGCCCCCTCACCCTATGGCCAAATAGATATTTGAAGGATGAGAACCCTGTAGACGTCTTGGTTCAGTTCAGTTCAGTTTATTGTGAAGGGATAATAACTGTTGAGCAAAGCTCATTTGCAAGGAGGTCCCTTTTACAGAAAGACAATAATAACACATATACGGAATAAATATAGAATGATACAATAACAATGGATCTAAAATTAGTCCAATTCAAACTTACTTGTATGGAAATAAGAGATGGGGTAAGTACTTATCTGACTCACTGGCATGCTGGTCAGAAAATTCTCTTATCTTGGCCTTAAGAGATGCATTAAATCACTCAAAAAGAAACTTAGTCTAAGGATAGTACTAGGAGGCCCTGAGCTGCCTCACTCTGTGATTCTCCCAAAGACTAGTCATTGGATCAGACATGAAGTTGGTGCCCTGGTCCAACAACATTTCCTGGTGAAAACCCACCTGGCTAAATATCCCCAGCAGTTCACTGGCCACTTTCTCAGCCTCCATGGATAAGGACACTGCCTCTGGGTACCTTGTGGCATAATTTACAACCATCAAGATGTACCACTTGTCGGAATGACTTGGGGTGCTAAGTGGCCTTACAGTGTCCACAGCAACTTGCCTATCTGGCTGTCCAATAATAGGCAGGGGAATCAGCCACCTTAACCTTGTCCTGAATGTTTTCTACCCTCTGGCACTGTGGACAAGTCTGGCAGATGGCAGTAGTTTGCCATATCTTTATAAATACTGGGCCAGTAAAAATTGTTAGTCCCCCCCCCTTTTTGTATAGCTGACCAGTAAATATCCAGAAAAGGGTATGTCATGAACTAAGACCAGAAGCTGCTTCCTATATTCCCTAGGAACCACTGTCTGCTGGAGTACCCCTTCCTCTGGTCCTTTCATAGGAGCCCATTCATAGTACAGGGAAATATTCTCCCAGTACACCTCCCTTCTTTCAGAACTCGGAGAGTCACCTTCCACACTGGTGGATAATTTCCTTAATCTCTGGAGGGATGGATTAGCTTTCTGAGCTCTCCCCAGCTCTTCACACCTGACCTACCCCAAAACACACTGTCCAGTGGGAGAGCCACTCACAGCTGGACTCTCCTCTGTCTATAGCTGTGGCACAGAACTGCTGCTCCCAGCACATAGTTCCACTACAGTTTCCCCTGATACTGAGGAAGGGGTTGCTTCCTCTGGCACTGTCCCCACTGCATCCTCAGGACCCTGTTCATTCACCTTGGGTAGTGACATGCACAATATTGACCCTGCTGTCAGAGTCATTCTCCATAATCACATCCACAGGTAGGTCTGGTACAACATCTGCCTCCTGTATGCCCTGACTACCTTCCCAGCTTAGAACGATCTGGCCATTGGCACTGAGACCACCAGACCCATTGCCCCTCTAATCCAAGAAAACCGGCCAGACAGAATCTGTTCCTGATTAATCAAATCCTCTTTCACCACAGAAATGGAGGACCAAGTGCCCCTCAATCCCTGGGTTACCAATCCACTCATAACCACTAGATGTGTATGTGCAGTGGAGTTAGGGGAAAGGGAAAGAGGGAACAGGAGCATTGTTTAACCAGGAGTAGCACACTAAGCTGAAGCTTATTTCCAGATGTGACCTGGGAGCACAAGGAAGTTAAGTGACTTGCTCAGGATCACACAGTATGCACCTAGGTGGCTGTGGGATTCAAACCCAGTCTCCAGATCTGCAGCTCAGAGCCTTAACCCACCACACTGTACTGCCCCCTGAAGGCAGTTAGAGGGCACTGCACTCTGTGTACAGATCACTATCTGCTAAGAGCTCCTCAAGATACCACTTCCTGCTGCACTAGCCTCTTTTGTTACATTTTTTGGACAATCATATGACTAATGCTTCAGTTTCTGACAGATATGACACCTGCACTCCCCTGACTCTTTACCTCTGAATCCACTTGGCTTTTTTACAATTCTTTTTCTGCTCTGACTCCACAGAGAACTCTCTCAGGCATCCACCATGATCTCGGCTCTATCTCTGGGCCTGAAACTCCTCCGTGGTTCTTGGCACCAGCCTGGCTATCCCCCCAGCTTTGAGCCCCCTGAGCAGTTCTTCTGCCTCAGCCTTGACTTAACCAGGGCAAGCTCTAGCTCCAACCTCTGTACCTTTATAGCTGCCCCAGTTCCTGGATCTGACTCACTTTCATGCTCTCCAGCCTCTATCTCCTGACTTCAGCTAGCATTGACAACTTTTACACTGCTTCCCTGGTCACTTTTCTCAAGGATGTTTATGAGTTCTGCCTTTGATTGCCTTTCCTCATAACACACCCCTTTCCTTTTGCACAACTTTTGCAAGTTTAGCAAAATGCACTTTTCATTCAGTTCAGACATAATGTCTTCTCTGTAACTACTCTTGCTTAAAACAAAAACGTATAGTAGTAGTGCACACTGGGTTCCCTTAAGTATTATCCTCTCCTGTGACTGCATAGTTAACTAGTTTATTGACAGTCCTTTTCAAATTCACACCACTGGCATCAGATTCTCATAACCTGTCCTCACCCAGGACTCAGTCTGTAACAGGCTGCCAAGTTTCTTAACCCACAACACCTGTAGGGGTACATCGGTAACTGCTATCACTCAGAAGTGATTCTCCTACTGGGGATTTTCTTGGTCCAAATTCCAACAGAGCCACTGCCCACACATCACAGTGCTTATTAGGCTAAGGTAAATAGTCTTCCCCTGTCACTCACATTACCTCTTAGAATATGGTAACCGTAGCCTTCTTATTTCTTTGAGGTGGATTGTGGATTTGTCAAAACCAACAGTTATCTATTCTTCCAAAAGATTCTGTCACTGAGGCATGAAGTAAATTAGGTGGATTGTGGATTTGTCAAAACCAACAGTTGTCTATTCCCCCAAAAGATTCAGTCACAGAGGCATGAAGTACAGTATATAAAAATAATATATACTACTTCACAATATTTACACATTCAACATGATACCACACATACACCACATTATGGGAATTACATGGTTACTACAGAAATTAAAAAGAAATGCATTGCAAACAACAGAAGTAAATAGAAAAATCTCCATATAGCTTCTTAACTGTAGCAGAGTGGAAAGATTCTTACCACACCAGTTACCGTAGTGATCCATGGCAGACTCCAGCTCTTAGATGGTGTATGTACAATGTACCAGTACAGACTGACTTACAGTCTCATATTCAGTTTTAAACCTGCTTTCAAGCCTGCCTCCAGCCTCCCTCGTCAACCCTGCTCAGTTACATCATCTCCAGGACCAGTGATTTGTTCTCTTGGGACAGCCCTTCTAAAGGAACTAGTTGAAACTGGACCCATGTATTTTAAGTGCTCAAGGACATCTCTTATTATTTTATTTGCTGTCTGCTGTACAGGGAATGGTCTGAGTGCCCAAGATAGTTTCCTGACATGAAAGAAACTCCTCTCCTTTAAAATTCTCTCATTAACTGAAAAGGGAGTCCTGTCATTTACAGGATAAAGAGAATGAAGTTACCCTCAGACACTGCTGGTCTGTCTTCTGATAAAAATCTTCCTTTTATTTTCAGGAAGCCCACTTTGCCTCTTCGGCTGATTAGATTATGACTGATATCACTGCAGACAGAATTAATAAAAAAAGTACAAAATTATTGTTACACCAAGCCATACATCAGACCCACAACAGAGGAGAAATGAAAGGGCTGGTAAGGGTAGTTATAAGGCTGGATTCATAGACAACTCCATTGCAAAAGCAGAAGGAGAGTTGGAGAGGAATTGCATGACCATGATGCTTATGCAGGTAAGGGAACTTGCCTGCCAACAGAGCAGGTCAAATAAATGTGATCTATAGCCATGTACTTCAGCTAGAGGTTTGAGCTGACTGTTGTGCACATTGTAAGAGGGAGTACAAACTCTGAGGACATAAGGAGGTCATTTATTGAATTAGAGGTGTTCCTAAGGGGAATGATTTCCAGAGGGATTGGCTCCAAAACCCTCTTGTTCCTGAGGCCTGTGAGAAATGACATGGACAGAAATTAGAGAAGCTAACTGTTGCAAGATTCTGTTGTAAGAGGAAGAGTGTTCTTTTTTCTGGCAAGCTAGAGAGCATTCTAGCGTAAGGGATGCCTGCATGCTCAGGATGTGCTACAGTTGTGCCAAGAGGGAGGGGATACTGGTCATTCCAAGGGACAGGGCAGGGATTTAAACTAGAGGACAGGAGTTGTGAGGTAGCTAGTGCAGTGGATGACCAGTAGCAGGAGTTAGATGCACGAGTCACTAAGGAAATGACAGCTCATCTGGGTAGCACAAGAGTAGCAGACCACCAGTTGGAGAAAGAAAGTATAGAGGAACAACATTTTCAGCATGAATGCAGATCACATAAGAATCACAACCAGCAAAATTGAATAGCCAGATAGCCAGATGTACTTGTAAGTGTAAGACATACAGATTCTCAAAGAGACATTGTGTGGGTGTGTGGGGTGTGTGCAAATGACTGGTGCATCAAGAAAGAGGAGGGGGTCTGGCTATTCCAGTGGGGTAGCTCTGACAGAACTAGGAGTAGGTGACTTAGGGTGTGTGTCACTGTGAGGAACAAGGAGGATATTAGGGGACAATCAGTTTCAGTGGGTCTATCTAGACAAGCTAAGAGGCAGAAAAAAAGGGAAGCATTTCAAATTAGTCACCAGGGAAGGAACTACAGAACTGTAAACAGCCCAGCTCAGCTTATAAGATATAGTGGTGATAACGTTTTCAAACATTAAATTCCTCAGGTGGAATTCTGAAGGCATTGCTTATTACACTACTATGAATATTTGGTCAATAATAATTTATGGTATTTCCTCTATAAATGTAAAACTACTAAATCAAATTTCTCCAGCTTTGTTACATACCAGGATCCATTGACAGTGGATATGCATGCCAAATTAAGAGCTATACCTGCAAAAGCAGGGAAGTGGCAAATATCCACATTTTTAAAAAGTTTTCTCAAAATCTCACAGAAAATTACAGTATATAGTGAAGGTATGAATGCTGTAACCTAAATATTACTTAACCAAATATCTCCATGTTAGCAGTTTCCATGACAATTACGAGAAAGTTATTCATGTTAATTTGCACATATCTAGCTCCAAAGGTGGCTGGTTTATAAGTATGCAAAGTTGAAAAAAATTTGCTTTGCAAATTTGACACAATTGCAAAGGTAATCTTCCTTGCAAAGTGTAATTCGTAGAATAGGGATAACTTTGTGAATTGTGAATATGGTAGTTTTGCTGGAGAAGTGGGGCCAACAGGTGAAGTTCACAAAACACTGTGGCACTGGAGACAACATGGTACTGATACAAGCTGTATGCCATGTGGAGGCTCTGTTGGGTGCAGTCTTCTGAAGAGAGAGCTGGAGATAAGTTTGTCCCTGGCTGTCTGAGCAAATTAAACTTTAAAATCAATCTAAATACTGAGTCTTTTGAAGCCAAATCTCTCACAAATAGATCTACAGGGCCTTGTGCTGCTAGATTAGTTGCTTGTTTCTGTTTTTGCGCTAATTTAGTTTAAAGTAGTGGTTTTCCTTTGTCTATAATGAAGCACTGCTGTGGGGGAAGGGAGGTGTTTCAGTTTTTAAGGCAGCCTGAAAAGGTTAGTGATTTGGAACCATTCTTGCTGTGAGCAGTTGTCTGCGTACAGCAGACATCTCATATTTGTTTTTCTCAGTCTTGTTATTTATTGTTTATGATCTTGCCTGCTCATTTTTTTCTGTAGTTCAGTTTGGTGTGGTTAAATGAAGTATTGAGTCAGTCTCGTTTATATTAGTTTTAGTTGTTTGGTTTAGTTCTTAAAATGATGGTGTTCTGTCACTTACCTTAACTAGTTAATTTCAACTGTAGTGTGTGTCTTGTTAATCTCCGTACTGTAAAAAAAACAAACAAAAAAAAAAAATAAATAAACTTTTCGGGTGGTTTTACTGTAGCTACTGTTTGTTCAGATCACATTGCTAATTGCTAGGGGAGGTGCTGTCTGCTGCTGCTATTTAGTTGCACTACAGGATTTCATTAAATTTTTTCCTCACAATATTTTAAATTTAAAATATACAAAATGACTGGGAAGAGACACTCAACTAAAAGAAGAGGTGCTGGGGAAGCAGCAAAGAAGTGTAGTATTCCTGTGGGACACAAGGGTGTTGCAGGTAATAAACCTACATACCTTATGCAGCAACATTGTCTATGGCCTCTGTGGGGCTGGTAGTAGTAGTAAAGGAGTAGTTGGTGGCAGTGGCAAAGGCATTAGTGTGGCCAAATTTTTTGAATTTAAAACATTAAAACATAAATTCTGACAGCAGATAAGGACTATGTGGCCCACCCAGTCTGCCCATTGTTTTTTCCTTGCCTACACTGACACTTTCGGCCCTACTTTATTTCCAGCTCCCTCCCTTCTTGCTTTCCACTAAGATTCCCTTGTACTTATCCAATGCATTCTAAAATCCAACCACTATTTTTGCCCCACCTCAAAAAATGGAAGGCTGTTCCAGGTATCCACCACTTTTTTTTCCGTGAAGAAATACTTCCTCAAATCTCTCTTCAATTTACCTCCTTCCAGCTTCATTTCATGACCTCTTTTTATCTCAGAAATTGTTCTCTCCTGTACCTTATTTATCTCCATGAGGTCATTATAGGCCTCTCTAGCATGTCCCCTTCTCCTTCCTTTCGGGGTGTACATATTGAGGTCTTTCAGTCTCTTCTCATAGGGCTTCTGATGTAGACTCTGCACCATTTTAATTACCCTTTTCTGGACAGCCTCCACTCTGTCTATATCCTTCCTGAGATGTGGTCTTCAGAACTGGATACAGTACTCCAGGTGGGGTCTCACCAGGGATCTATACAGTGGCAACACTACTTCCCTCCTTCTCCTAGTGATACCTCTCCCTCTGCACCCTAACATCCGCTGGCACTGCCAACTGCCTTGTTGCACTGTCTCACCACTTAAGGGGTTTACATGAGCAGGAACTCAGTTCACCTCCTCTGACACCTTTCTCCATTGAATACTATGGAGAGTTCCAGCTTCTATGGTTAACATTTCCAGCTTCTACAAATGTAGGGGTTACAGTTCCACATCCTAAACATTTCCAGTTTAACCACTGCACCACCTTGAGGTCATCTTATATGATTACTCCCGGGTTCCTTTCCTGTTTGGTGACCATCAATACCTCTTTTCCCATTGTGTACTCCACCTCTGAGTTTCTGTGCATTAAGTGCATTATTTTGCACTTTTCATATTCAAATTCAGCTGCCATGTGCTTGATCACTCCTCAAGTTTTCTTAGATCTCTGCACATTCTTTCCAGCTTCTCTGGAGTGTCCACCCTATTGCAGCTGTTGGTGTCATTTGCAGAGAGGCATACCTTCCCTTCCAGCTCATCTGTTATGTCACTTATAAAGACATTGAAGAGGACTGGTCCCAGTACTGAACCCTGAGGCACCCCGCTGGTCACCCTCTCTTCCCCCTGAGGGAACTGCATTTACCTCCACCCTTTGTTGCCCATCCCTTAACTCATTATTACCTGGGCTGCCATTTTGTGTCGGGCAAACAATGGATAGTTCGGACTTCATATGAAGCTATTGGAGGTAATGAGTTAACTCATTTTTTCAATCAGTTTACCACCTTAGGACCCACCTTTAAGCTGCCCACTTCCTTACGAGTGTCTTATGTGGAACGGTGTTGAAAGTCTTAATGAAATATAAGTAGGCCTCATCCACTGCCCTACCCTGATCAATTTCCCTGCTCACTCAAAGAACTCTATGAGATTTGCCAGACATGACCTCCTCCCACTGTGAATCTGTGCTGCTTCAGGTCTTGAAACCCACTGGTTTCAAAATATGCCACAATCCTTTGTTTCAGTAGTGATTCCATAAGCTTCCCTATCACCAGTGTCAGGCTGATTGGACTATAGTTGCCAGCCTCCTTCCTACTACTGCTTTTATGAAGAGGGACTACATCTGCCCTCCTCCAGTCCTCTGGAAACACTCCTGTTTCCAGTGAGTTGTTGAATATCATTGTCAGAGGTGCAGCCAGTACCTCTCTGAGCTTCTTTAATACCCTTGTGTGTACCCTATCCAGACCCATAGCTTTGCTCACTTTCAGATTTGCAAGTCTCTTCGGGACTCTCTGCTCTGTAAAAGGACTTGTGTCTACCTTCCTACCTTCTCCCCCAGTGTACCTGCTGCCTTTAAGATGCCCATTCCCCTTCCCTTCCTCTGTGAAGGCTGAATAAAAGTATTTGTTCAGGATATCTGATTTTTCCTGATCCTCCTCTGCACAGTCCCTACCTGCCCTTCTTAACCTAGCAATCCATCACCTAGTATTCTTGTTTTCATTTATGTACCCCAAAATGTCTTGTCCCCTTCAGCTACCCCCTAGGCTGATCTTTCCTCAGTTTGCACCATTGTACTCCTCACAGCTTTACCTGCCCTCCTCTGCTTCTCCTGATATGCCCACCCTTCTCCCTTAGTGACTTTATACCTCCTGAAAGCTACCCTTTTAGCCTTTTAACCATTACAGCCACTTCCTTTGAGAACCACGATGGTCTTTTTTCTCTTAGTTTTGCTCACTTCCTTTGTGCAGAGGTTTGTTACTTTCACTATGCCTTCCTTTAACTTACTGTTCCTCCACTCCAGTCAGGTCATCCCTCCCTGTTAGGTCATCTCTGAGGCAATGATTCAATTTTTTTAAAACCTGCTCTCCTGAATTCCAGGACCCTCGTCCTTGTGTGGTTTATTTCTACCACCATCCTTATGTTGAACCACATTGTACAGTGATTGCTGGTCCTCAAGTGGTCTCCCACCTTTGAGATCTGCAATACTGTCCCTGTTTGTGAGCACCAGGTCCTGTATTGCCCCATCATGAGTAGGTTTCCTGACTAGCTGCCTGACTCCTCCCCAGGCAGGGAGTCCAGGATAGCTGTGCTTCTAGCTTAAGCTGTGGCTGGGAGGCTCTAATCTACACCCAGCTGATGAAAATAGTCCACCTGCAGCACCTTCCTTTTTCTGCCATTGTGCTAATGGCTTCCACCAGTGTGTTATCTAGTTTCTCCCCCTGTGCGGGAGGTCTGTGGACCATGCCAGTGTGAATACTGACTCCATTTCACATCTCCTGGGTAACCCACAGTACTTCCAATGCCTCCATTCCCCCTCTGGATTCCTTGTGTTTCCATCGTTTGATACCCTCCCTTACATACAGCACCACCCCTCTTCCTTTCCTTCCCACACTACCTTTTCTGAACTTAGTATAGCCTTGTCTGACCATATCCAAGACATGGTTTCCCTTGCACCATGATTCAGTAATAGCCCTGATATCCAGGTCTGTCTCCGTTATGATGAACTCAAGGTCCAGAATTTAATTTCTTAGACTTCTTGTATTTGCACACATGACCTTCCACTCTGTTAACCAGTCAACCTGCTGCCCCTCTTTTTTCCACTTTGCCCTGCCACCTTTTCTCCTCTCTTTTTACAGCTCATGTACCCATCCCCTTTCATTTCTAACACTCTGATTTCTTTCTTTATTTTGCACCCTGGGAGATTTACCTCCCCTCTAGTGTTCCATACTCACTGCTTCAATCTGTTGAGGGGGGGCAGATTATGCCTCCCTGATTTCTTCCACCACCATCCAGCTAGTCTAAATGCTCATCAAGTTGACATTTAAACTATCCACTGATGACTGTGTCTCTTTGAAAGTATCTGTGGCATCCATGCTGGTGGGGTCTGGGGAAGGAGTAGACAGGAGGAACATTCCAAGAAGTAGCAAAATCTTTGGCTCAGCCATAGTAGTCAAGGAGAAGTTGTTAGTGTTCCCATGATTCCTGGTAGTGTTGGTGATGCTGAACATGATCTTTATGATAGTTTCCCATACCAAAATGAAAGTGTGGAGCCTGACCGTGAGTAAAGGCCTGAGAATGGAGATCTTACTGTTGCACAGTCAGAAATGACTAAATTGTAAAATATGACCCTGGCACTAGACAATGAGAGGGAGAGAGAGCCTGTAGAAAGCAAATATGATAAGGACAGTGCTCAGGAGGAGGAGGAGGATATCATCTGTGATGAAGATGATTTGGATCCCCTATGGGAACTGGAAAAGAAAAGCAGGAAGGGCTATGCTGCTGGTGCTGCTGAATGTGGGGTGGTTTGCACAGCACTATCTTACGCAACTACCAAAGTCCTCCTAATATTACAACCATTGTTCCTCTTACCAGTGACGAGCCCATCACACTGTGTAAGTCATCCAGTGTCAAAGTGTATAAAGCATCCCCAAAAAAACACCCATTTCTACCCCTCCCCTATCTCACCCCCACCACCATATAAAACCAAGAGGTATCAAATCCTTAGTTTGGAATATTTTGATACTAGACCCACCTGATGAAACAGATGTTATCTGTCAGCTATGTCAGGTGAGAGTTAGTAGGGGGAAAAGTCAGTCAACCAGGCACTGGTAAGAAGCACATGCATCTAAAGTCCAAGCACCTGTTATGCTGGACTCAATACTAAAAGGAAGCTGGTGCAGAAGGTCCCTCGACTTATCACTATCATTTTCCAAGGCATCCGCAAGTGGCAGGGAAATAGTCCAGGTGGAAGGATGGTTGAGTGAGGTTGACTGCTATAGAAATGAGGAGGATTCTATGGGACTGCCTAGTAGAGGGCATAGTAGACATGGTGTGTTGAGTAGTATCACCCAGAGGCACCAAACCACAGCAAACCCATTGCAGGAACCACCTAAAATCATTACTTTTATTCAACCAACACACATAAATTCCCAGTAGTCAAATAGTACCCCACCAGCCATGCCGCCACTCCTAGTCCAGCTGTTTGCAGCCCAACACCCAGAAAGGTCTAGCCTATGCTGTACAGTACATTTGAGCATCAGTCCAAATGTCAATACAGGCATGCTATTGCATGTGAACTGAATGCAGCAACAGCTGAAATGCTGGCCATTGATCTATTGCCATTCTCTTTAGTGGAGAACATGGCATTTAGAAGGTTGGTGGCACATTCCTGTCCCAAATGGTAGATTCTTCCAAGAACATATTTCTCCACAAGTGCCATTCCTGAACTTTATGGGACGGTGCCACACGTGGTAATCCACGCCCTGCTGCATTCAGCATCACCATACATACATACATTTCAGAATGAATATGTGAACCAGTGACCAAACAGTTGGTAGCTCATATCTGTGCATTACAGCACATTGGGCACAGGTACTCATCTTTTGGATGAGACATTAAACGAAGGTCCCATCTGCCTGTTCTGGTGGTAATTCAAGTGGATGTTAAAGATCCCATGAGACTTCTCAAAAAAAGCATGGGAATTTTTTATTTACAACTTCAGAACAAATAATAGCGAGCAATGTTAATTCACATCAAATTATACATCATTAAAAGAAAAATCAAAAAGGTGTTTAACTCATACAATTTAAGCATAAACAAAATTCACAAAATATTTAAAAAGAAAAAGAACTGAAATGTCAAAAAACATTATAATTCATACTTGTTCCCTTTCATAATTCATAAAATGATAAAAACAAATAAGTGTTTCAATCATACTCTTGTCAGATTACTTTCAAAATGAATATTTAACACGATAAGAAAAATTAGAAAACTACCCTCCTAAAAACTCTTTTTAAACATAACACTAATATAAAAGAAGCTAAGTATTTAAACATAGAAAAAAACCAAAACAGTATTAAATTCGTACTTGAAATAACATAAAACTGTAATATAGTAAACTCAGTATGTTAGATGCTAGAAACGTTTTCAGAAGAGAAGTTATATAACTAAAAACATAAGATTCCTCTGTCATGCTACCCTTTCCCACTCCTTAAAAAAAAAGGTTGGGGTATACTTCATGATATATATTTCTCAATATACATTTTTCTATCTAGTTGTAAACACAGGAAACAGATATTTTGGTCATATGGTCTAAGAAATCTTATTGAGCAATTAGAAGATATTTCATGGTTGTAGAAAAAGGAAATAAAAAAAACAACTATGAATTTCCAAAATGAAAGACCCTTCATCCTGTGTCTAACCGAGAAATGTGTCTCCTCCACAATTTGTAAAGATCAGGGAAAATTAGTTTCTTTTCACGGTTTCATATTCTCTGTATAGCTTGCAGGTTTGCATTAAAAACCTGTTGTACACTTTTGCGATGCTGTCTTAAGGTTAAAGCACACCTTGCCTGCCATAATTGAAAAGTGATACGAAGTAAAATTATTTGGACGGAATTGCTGTCAAATTTGTTCTGCTTTTGAGGGATAATACCTAAGAATAACATATCTTCATTAACTACTTGGAAATGGCTTTTGGTCCATTTCATGTTTAAATAGTGCCAGACGGAAACGGCATAAAGGCAGTCTAAAAAAGTGTGCTCCATTGTTTCAAAAAGTGCTGAACACTCCCCTCCCTTGGGGCACAATCTTTCCTTCTTATCCTTATCCTTATGTTTCATGTTGTTTTTGCCTCCAAGTTTTAAATTAACACAAAGCCATAGGAAGTCCCACATTATAATGCTCGCTGCTGTAAATGTAACTGACTGGAGCCCCCCCCCCAGACTCTCCCTGTGGGACCTACCTACCTAGCTACTCCAGACTTTGACAATGTCCCCTGGACAGCCTACACCTACCTCCCCTCCACTCTCCAACTCCCCCTCCAACATTATATACCACTAATCCCACAGGACATCTGTTGTATATCCCATTTGCAGCTGACTCCAGTCTTCCCAAGGCCCATGCTTAAGTGCTATTGCAGCCTAGCTGTTCCAACACTGTATATCATTATTTATTGCTCAACTTGTACTGCTTTGTATGACCGGGGTGTCTCCCCTTGTAACTCCTGTGTAACCTTTGTATCCATTACTGTATTTGTAGTACCAATGTTTGTACCCTGAACTATTTAACACTGTTTGCCCCCTCTGTGACAAGGTGCCTTTGTAAATGAGTCTCTGACTCAAAGATTGTAAATCCAATATGTACAAATAAATTAAATAAATACAATATATTCGTGGGAGTTCTCTGGCTAATAGGTCTGTCCGATATAATTTTTCATTCCTGTGGTGGTCTATCCTTATACCATGGTAGTTCTAGAAAGTATGTGTCTAAAATTCTTTTGTATAGGATTCTTCTTTTATGTTATGTGAGTTCTTTCTTTGTTTTGCTCCAAAATTTTATTTTATCAAATACTTCCATAAAATGTGGTGGGAGCCCTGTCATGTGTTTTTGTTTAGGGAATGGAAGTTCAGGTCCCAGTTCTGAGTTATGTTCCCTAAACTGTCCCAAACCCAAGGTCCCCATATTTTGCCCTCATTTAAAAAAAAAGGGGGACAATGTTCTGATACAAAAAGAGCCAATTAAAAAACAAACAAACTATGGGATGAATCATATCCAAGCCACCTTCTACTATTGTTAAATAGGTGATTCCTCATTCCAGGCGATTTAATCGGCTGCCCCAAACACACTGGAAAATAATTGCTATACAACGTGGTTTCTAATTTTCTTGGGAGGGGGAAGATGATACTGAGAAAGATAAAAATAGTCAACAGAAAAGTTTTAGTCATAAAAAGACACTTCTTTTTCCCCATTTTCCATTTGTTCCGTTTAGCAACAGCAATACTTCCTTCAGTTTAAGCTTCCAGTTGTACATTTGAGGATCTGGAGTTCCAAAATAAATGCCTAACATTTTATGGTAGCCTTGCACCACCGGGAAACCTAGAAATTCTGATGAGGAACATCCCCCTCGTCCTATGGGAATTATACAGTTCTTAGCCATATTTATTTGTGAGTTTGAAACAGTTTCAAATTCAGCAATAATCTGTTTAGCAACAACCCCAGATTTTTCATTGGCTATAATAATCCCCAAAACATCTGCATATGCTATTGAGCAAATATTCCTGTCATCAACTCCTACCGATAAACTTTCTGAAAAAATATTTTGATTTAAGTAGTGTAATAGTGGGTCAAGGGTGAGGATATAAAAAAGGGGACTAAGGGGACATCACTGCTGAACTCCCCTATGTACTGGTATGTGTATACCTGTCCAGCCATTAATGCTAGGAATTATACTTAATGTTTTATAACACGTTTGTATCCAGAAAATAAACAGGGTCAGAAATCCATATGCAGTCATTGCTGCCCCTAAATATGTGTATTCTATTCTATCAAAAGCTTTCATTTGATCAATGTTAATAATATAACCCATAATTTCTTCATTACTTCCTTTAGCCAAGATTTCCCAAAGGAGAATCAGTGCACCATGAATTTTTCAAGGTGCTACTCCACTAAATTATCTGCTACAGAATATTTTCATTAAAATGTTGCTATCTGTGTTTATTAACGTGATGGGTCTCCAGTTCCTAGCATCACCCCTTTCACCTGCTTTACATAAAAGCAAAAGTAATCCAATGTTTATGGATTTTGGTAGTTCTCCCTTTTCTAAACTGTCATTACAGACACGTTAATTCTGTTTGTAATTTTTCAAAAATTAATTTGTATATTTCATGGGTTAATCCATCAAACCCTGGTGTAGTTCCTGTACTTAAAAAGTAGATAGCTGTTCTTTCTTCTTGTGTGGTGATTGGTGCAAGCAAAATATTATGCACTTCCAAGGGTAATGTAGGAAGGTTGCACTTTTCCAATCAGTTTTGAATTTGTTGAAGGGGAAGATGTTCACTCCTAAATATCTCAGAAAAAAATGTTTTTATTGTCTGTAAGATATTTGTTTTGTCTCTATGTTCCCAGCTTTGGTTGTTAAATAAGAAATATTTTTTTTTAATTCTTTTATAGATTTACAGTTGTCTAGAGGTACAGTATTACTTTTTTTTTTCCCTTTTGTGCAATATTGTTGTTGCTTCTCCAAACCCTTCATTTTATCTTGTTGTAGTACTGCTAGTGCATCTTTTTTTTTATTAAAATAAGAGAGCCCACTACTCCATCACAGGCTGTCGGGGTTAATTGTTGTAATTGTTCTCTAAATGTTTTTTGTCTGTCTGAAGTGTATTTCCCATTTAATCTTCCTATTTTGTTCAAATAGTCAATAATGTCTGTTTTTGTGTTCTCCCACCAATCTGCTCTGTTGTCATATAAAAAAAAACACAGAGTCATACCTCAGGTACATGATTGAGACCTTCTACTAGCAAGGGGTTCTCTAATAGATTCAGGTTACCTTTCCAGGTCCCAGGCCTTCTTTGTTCTGGATGGTTACCTAGGCTAAGTAGTAATAATCGATGGTCTGAAGAAACTACAGTGACTACTTTTGCTGCTTGAATGTGTAACTGTTCTGTTATAAAAAAAATAATCTACCCAAGTGGATCGTCTGCCACAAGAGTAGGTATGTGGTGGTGGATCCTGCTGTGCCTGAAAAACATCCTTAAGGTCCAAGTCATATATCATGGTCCTAAGATAATTTGTGTCACAAAAAGTTTTACAAGTCTGTAAACCTCTATCAGTGTCAAGCAAGCTACAGTTAAAATCTCCCCCTAGTATGAAATTCTTAGATGTGAGGAGCAATGACTTAATTTTATTTTAAACACTCTAACCTATCAAACTTTAGTTGTGGTGCATAGACATTTATAATCCTAAAATCCATGTTTTTTATATGTACATCTGTAACCCCTAGGTGGTGCTATCCCAAGGGCTACTACCCCTGCCTGATTGGCTAGTTGCAGGTTAAGGGGCCTGGGTACTAAAATGGGTGCCTCCACCTGGAGGACAGGGTTATTAGTAACAAGGCTAACCTGGGTATAGCCCTCTGGGACACTGTAACCCCCATCTTTCCCCTCTAGTGGCCTAGACAATATGCAACAAACACTTTCACAGCAGCCCCTATTCAGCATACAAATCCCCACACTGTTTGCACTCACTACCCAGGCTGGTTCCACCAGTTCGATCCTAGAGACCCCCTGTAAAACAAGGTTAGGCACAGCAAACAACAGTAGTACAGTGCTTTTGGTACAAACTGGAACCACAGTCAGAATAAATGCAAAAAGAGATCTGATTTATTCAGGGGAATTGAACAAGTGAGGGGCGTAATCAAGTTGATTGATTCTAAAATTGATCTAGTCAGGCAATTATGCATGCACTTTTAGTCCCTGCGCAGTCACATGCTCAGGGTACCCAGTTGGAAGTAAGGTGGGCAAGCCTAGAACATTGCCCGGGGTAGGCTGGCACCACAGCTGGTTGGAGCCCTGTGATGAAAAGAAAAGGCATGCACAACCACACACAATTTGTAATCCAGAGCCTGAAGGCTCAGTTCATGAAAGGAAAAACAACAATGCAATCTGATGACAACACTTGAGATTTAGCTGTTGTTGCAGGGAGCTACCCTGATTGTTACTCATGCTACCCAGTTCGAGACATAGGCTAGATGAAATAGAGACTGCAATTTGATGACTGGTTTGCCAGGAGAAGCAGGGCCCACACAAATCACCTAGGTGTCATTCCTGTTCAAGATGGTTGAGCAGGGGGCTGATCCGGGGGCTAGTCTCTCGTCGATGATGGTTTCTGTGCCTGAAGAAGCTGGCTGGGCCAGATGGCAAGGCCCCGGCTGGGTGGAACAGTTTGGATTTCAAGTACGGTAGCGCTGCATGCAGCTTCCAGCAAGCATGGCACATTTACACAGTGGGGAACTAAATCGCGACCCACTAACAGCACACAGCACATTAATAGTAAAGCAATCACCATACCACAATGCGGATGGCAGTCCGGCTGCAATATCAGTGTCTCTGAGCAAAACCGTGAATTCTGTAGTAAATAGATGTCCTGACAGGCAGATCGTATACAGCAAATCTTCGGTCTTCTTCAGGTTTAAATCTGGTCACTCTTCAGTGACTTTGTCACACTCCAATTCGGATACAGTCTGATTGCTAAGCCTTTTAAAGGATTCCCTCTCGAGGGACTGAAGGCAGACAGGCCATATTCAACCTTCCCACCAATCTCCCGCACGAACTATGCAGGAGCTGCTGCTCGAATCACTCAAGCTGTTTACTCTTCTAACTCCAACTCCCGACTGAACGACTGCAGCAGGCAGCTTGGGAATTTCCCTTCAGTCCAAAAGGTTCTGGTTGGTTGATCCATCAGTCTGTCAAAGCAAAGGCTCCCCCTCCAGGTGCATTTAGGTGCCAAAATCTCAAAACTATAGTTCCTACAGAAATTCCTCCCACAAGACCCCTGGAGACAGACTCCATTTTAGGGTCCCCAAAGGTACTGATTGGTCCATTCTGGCAGTCCAGGACCAAGATGGTGGTGATAAACAGAACTGTCCATGCTGCAAAGAAGGCAGGTTAGACAAACTACAATATCATTATTATGCTAATAGATAATCAGCAAATAAGTACAGCTTCTAACAGAGCTCCCTCTGTGTAAATAGTGATGGCAGAACAGAGTGATTATCTGGCAGCCCGGGTGGGACTCGAGCATAGAAACACTCAGCCCCCTCCCAGATTAAATAAGTACCACATTATTGGCAGCTCTTAAAGAGACAGAGCACAGAGGCATTAAGGCACTCTCACACAAACACTTTTAAAGCCTGAAGACACAGGACACCAGCCTGGCAGTGGGCATTTAGGCACACCCAAGAAAGACTTTTGGGAACCCCTATTTGTAGGGGGGTTACACATCTAAAAGTAGGGCCCTGCCAGGAAAAAACATCAATCTGATTCAGTATCTTAGCAGTGAGAAAACAAATCCCAACCCCTGAAACTGTGTCATTGCCCTATGACCAACAACACTGACCCCAAATCCAGTTTCCATTTGCTTCCTCTATATCACAAGGATGATGTAATCTTGTATCTTGAAAAAGAACAATATCTAAGTTTGTGTTATGGAAATTCGAAAAGGTGGCAAGCCATTTTTTTTCTGCAAGTAAACAGTTAGCTTTCAATGATGCTACATGAAGTGTAGACAAAGTAAGGTCCAGAAGGGAAAAGTAATTTCATTGTTGCATGATGCTCTGGTAACTCTGTGCCCTTTGGCTTTTAGGTCTAGTCTCATCCATTGGTTCAGGGTCAGTCACTGTCTCTTGTTGTGAGGATAGAATCAAGGCAGTGTCAGAATCTCCCTCCAAATCTACTTCAGAGTTGTCCCACTGTAAAGGCTCATATTTGTTTCTGGTTTCTACAATATCATCTTGCTGTTCTGCCTGTTTTTCTTTAGTAGGTCTTTCTTTCATTTTACCCCTTTTCTCCCTAACTGTTGTAAAAACCGGTTCTTTGTTTACTGGCTGCAGTGGGGGTGCGGAGGGGGTTCTGTGAAACAACTGCAGTTTGTGCTGAATCTTCTTGATTTACAGAGCTACTGTCACCAGCCTCCATAAAGGCATCTTTATGTTGTGTAGCTTGTTCTTGTTCAGAATGATTTTCTGCTGTGATGGGTTTCTGGAAACGAGTATTATGAGAATTTTTTGCAGTTTTAACATAGAAGTCCTGTACTCCAAAACCTGCATTTTCATTATTTTTCACCGCCCAAGGGCAGTGAGTGAAATGGTGTTGAGTATCATCGCATAAGTTACATTTTGGATCCTTAAAACAGCGTGCACAAGGGTGTCCTGTTTCGCCACAATGGATGCAATGAATTTTGTCACAATTAGTGCTTATATGCCTGTGGGATCTGCATTGTTGAAACAGGCCTTGGGTTGGCCTGGGTAGAACAAAAAAACTTTATCTCCCCCTAGGTAAAAGCAGTTTGGAAGATGCACTATGTCATTTACTGCTTGGTGCAATTTGACCTTTATTTTCCACCCCCCAATCCAAAACCCCTCATTGTTTAGCATTGGTACTGGGTCTCCTTGTACAGAACAGTGTTTCTTCAGCCAAAAAAGGACATCAGTAATGTTCACACCCTCATTTCTGAAATAAAATTGTGGTGACTCTTAAGGGTTGTTTAGTGAGGGGGATAACAATAAAATCAGCCCACAAAGGATTTGTTTTTAAATTTGCATATTTGCACCAGAATCCTTCTAAAATAGCTGGAGTCTGAAACTGATGTCAAAAGAGGCCTCCCCCAGTGCATGTATTAGAGCATAAACTTCAGAGGGGTGAACCCCAAGGATTGTTTAAGCAATCGTTTACCAATAAAAAATAATTCCGGAATTGTGTCTCTAGAGCCTATGTACCTTAAACGAATTGCGTTCCTTCTTTTTGCCAGTTCCACAAGTTTGTGAAACAAACTGGCAAAGGAGGGATTTGCATTTTCTTCTCCAGCTGCAATTTGCTCATTTGTGGGGGGGGGGTGAGGGTCAGACGTATTTTGTTCTATAGTGTCCCCATTAATGTTACGAGAGTCAGCATTAGTATAATTTAACACTGGCATTAGAATTTAGTGAAGTACCTTTAGGATCGGGAGCACTACCTGATTGTCTCATGGCTTCAGACCCTGTATGAATATTTTCATCCTGTTCCATCCTAGAATTGTTTGTCTCAGCAGATGTAACCTCTTCAGTGGGAATCCAGCCCCCTGCTTCTGTTTCTGACCTGTCTGCATTCTGTAAGGCTTTTTTTGGTGACCATTGTTTTTGCAGTTTGTCCTCTCTGTTTGTTGTTAGGGGTGTGGTTCTGCATTCTGTATCTGGGTATTCCTGTGAACTCCTAGTGGCCAACAGCTTACTTGGATTAATCGTACCTTGAATATCAGGTGAATGATTAGATCTCTTTCTTTTTCTTTCCTCTTCTTGTTTTTGTTTTGCAGTGTGGATTTGGTTGTTAATTTTTTCCAACTCCATTGCTAAACATTTTGTTTTTTGAAGAGTAAGCTCTTCTCCAGGTTCATAGGTGTTATACAAGCTAAAGACCTATGTGTTGCTCACCACTTTTCAATGGAAGCCTCTATAATTTTGAGCTCCCATATATATATATATATATATATATATATATATATATATAGAGAGAGAGAGAGAGAGAGAGAGAGATTTTTGAACATGGCTATAGTGTTATTGTTAACAATTGCTTCAGGGCCGGCCCGGTGGCGTAGAGGGTTGAGGCGCTGGCACCTTACCTCGACCCACACCGGCGACCCGGGTTCGGGAACGGACTCAGGTATCGGGGGGTCGGCAGGGGAAGGGCAGGATCGAGCGTCCGACGGACTGCTCTCCTGTCCTGGGTGGGTTAGGGAACATCTTCATTCATGCAGCGGCCCCCAGTGGAGATTGGAGGCACTGCAGGTAGCGACGCAACAAGGGGGAACAAGAAAAACGAGAAAATCCGCTCCGGAAGTTAACCTGATGACGGATCATGCCCCGACATCCCTGAAGACTCCTGAGAGCCACAATTGCTCTCAGCAGCTCTGAGGGTCCGAGAAAGTAATAGTGTGCTGGTTCCGCCTCCGCTGGTGCCTTTCCCCTCGGAGGAAGGGGACCCATCCGGTGCAGGGTTACACCGGACTAGCCCGAGGAAGGCTGCAGATATGAGGTAGGTGGCTGAGGGAAGCTAGTAGGGGAATGTCCGGGTCCATGGCGGCCTGAAGGAGAGGTAACTCTGGGGCACGTAGGAGGGAAAAAAAAATAAATAAATAACAATTGCTTCAGGTAAAGAGTTCCCTACACTGACAACTCTCTGGCTAAACCAGGCTAAATTTATTTCTCTTAGTTGTTCTACTGACTTCTTTTGTTAGATCATGTTTTGAGACCTTTTATTCCTTTGACTGGGATGTCTAACTAGCCCAATGGTTTCCTGTATGCCCTCATTCCTACTTGCACTAAAAACCAGGCACAGATCCCCATGTACCCTTCTGTACTTTAATGAGTATGGGCTCAGTTGAGTTAATCTCTCTACGTAACTCACATGCCTCATATTCTTTATTCTCTTTGTCATTCATCTCTGCCCTTTTTCTACAAGTCTGTCACCACCCTTACTTTGTGGAGCACAGAATGGTGAACAGTACTCCAGATGAGGCCTAACCAATGAGGAATAAAGTGGAATAAGTGTGGAAGACTGCTTTTTATGTGTATGAGGATACAGGATATTATCTTCTGACATTTTTTAACTGTTTCCTTGACATGTATATCAAATGACAGGGAGTTAGTAACTGTAACTCCTAAGTCCTTTTCCATTTCTGTTATTTGTAAGGTACAGTTATTCAATTTATAAGTAAATTGTTTGTTTTCCACCCCAAATGCATCAATCTTCACTTCTCTTGATTAAACCTCAGCTTATTTTGACTTACCCATTATTCTAGCCTCATTATTTCCTCCTGTAAGATTATTGCTGCTTCTTTTTTGTTAACTATAGCTCCCTTCTTACTATCATCAGCATACTTGCATAACCAGACTGAGCTTGAAGTTTCCATTTCAGATACAAATATATTCTCTGGGTGTGTCATACATTTTGTCTTCTTCATCTTTGCCATCCAAATCAGAGCTTTCCATGTGACTATGTGCATAATCCCTCAAGTTGGGGGTGATTTGCTGGCCACCCTGTGGGTACATCCTATCCACCCCTTGTTCAGAGGACTGCAGACCTCCTCCTTCATCCATGGTTGCCAGTCAAAAGCTGGACTTCGACATCTGTTCCTCTCCAAAACCTGTAGTTGTGGCCTGTGAAGCCAAGCCTCCTCCTTCTCCTCCTCTGTCCCGCTCCAAACTGGGACCTTCCATCCTGTCCACAGGAAATAATAGCACCCCTGCAGGCAGAGTTGGGGAGTTTTTGTTTAATAACCACAACAAACATAATACAATCAAAATCACTATACATGCACACAAAATACATCACACATTACTTGTCACCCTTTTATCAATGAACTCAATTCCATCCCTTCCCGAAAAAACTGTGCAATTTTACATATTCCTATACATCACTACCCTAAATATTTTACCCACCCTCTGTAAAGCTCATATTTTACACATATTTAAAAAAAATGTAAATCCTCTCCATGACATTGTAACCTTATGCTTTCAGATGGCTTTTGCACTCTGTTCTGCAGACCTCCTGCATGGCTTTTTCACATAGCTTCCTGAATCCCTCATACATAATTTTGTGTTGTTACAAGAATAGCTGGCAACAACCCTGTCACAAATAGCATTTTATACAAGTGCACAAAATATGCAATATTCCATTGTGGTAGCAGTCTGTCAAATTAAAAAAAATACCTAAAACCAATGTTTTATAGTTAAGTCTTCCTACCCATGGTAACTCTCATTTAACTGCAAGATACCCCCACAGCCCTTTCACATACTTATAATGAAACAAAAAATTATCCTGTGTCTCCTCTGCTTCCTCACAGTTCGGATATGAGCAAGTTCTCTCCTCCACTGCCTTATGCTTATGGTTTTCCCCTGACCCCAATTCTACCATGTGCCATTAGCCACTGAACATCCCATATTTGTTTAGGAACACGTCTATTCTCTGGCATTTTATATGCAAATTTATTTTCGCTGGGGGTACATCCTTTAAATTCTGGATCCCTCAAACTTATCTCTCCAGGACCTTTTGTTGCAAACTCTTTCTATTGTTTCCTAATACATGTGATTTTGTAATTTTCCATTTTTGCATTTTCTGTAGAGATCCTTTAAAATAACCCGGAACTTTCAAAGACCTAAAACTTTTAGGCATTTCTTCCATTCAAACTTCCAAGAACTTATCTAACACATTCCATTTACCAATTAAAGTCAGAACTTGTTGTACTAATTTGTACATATTTTTATACAAAAATATCATATGAAAAAATAGGATTGGATTGATCATAGCTAGCCCACCTTTTTTTACACCTCAAATACGTCACTTCTCATTTGATCGGGTTCAGACGACTGCCCCATATTAACTGAAAAAATAAACCCATGAATCTAGCTTCCATATTTACAGGTAGTAGGAAGATTGCCCCATGTATAGAAAGACAGACAGAAGAAATTGTTGAGCCACAGACACCCGTTTAAGTTTAGACATCTTCCATCCTTTCCACCTCACCACTGTCTTTTCCCCTTCTGCTAATGCTTTTTCCCAACTCACCGTATCCATGCCTTTATTTTCAAATTGAATACTCAATATCTTTATTGGTTCTATTTAATCTTTATACCATTCACCTCCCTTCTCCCCCCTTCCATGTTAACCCAGCCCAAACCCTTTACTTTTATTTAAATTCACCACTGCTCCAGATACCTTTGAGTATCTATCCATTCTATTAATTAAGGCTGGAATTTCTTCCTCTCTTGAAAGAAATATGCACTTATCATCTGCATCAGCAGAAATGTTTACTTCATCCCCCTCCTGTCCTCCACTAATACCCTTAATCTCTTCACTTTAACTAATCATCCTTCTAAAAGGACGAGTAGAAAAGACAGAGAAGCGGACTCAGGGGGCAACCCTGCCTCACACCAGCTTTAATTTTGATAGGAAGCCCCCCACTATTTCTGGAATTATTGTTGCATTTTTATACAGCAGCTCCACCCACCTTACAAATTCCTCAGGGATTTCATAAGTATGTAGTACCTGAATTAGATATTTATCTCTCACCTGGTCAAATGCTTTATTTTTATCTAAGGATATTAAGCATCCAAATTTTCCTTTTTTTTCCCGAATATTCTATTACAATCCTTATTGTGGCCTGGTTTTCCTGTTTGTTCCTATTTGGGATTGTACATGTCTGTACCCTGTGAATCAGGTCTATTGCCACTCTTTTTAACCTTTTCTGCAAAATCTGGGGTTAGGATTTTAAAGTCTACATTAAGTACACTTATTGGCCTCCAGTTTCCTATATCAGTTTTCTTCCCTGCCTTAAAGAGAAAAATCACCAGCCCTAGAGTCAATTCTGAGGGTATCGCCCTTGCTTGAAACACTAAGTTAAATACCCTGACAAAAAAAGCTGCCATGACTTCCACAAAGGCTTTGTAGAATTCATTTGGAATTCCATGTAACCCAGGGACAATTCCTTGTTTTAACTCTTTAATGACTTAAAGGACCTCTTGTTCAGTAATTTCCTTCTGAAGTTCTGATATTTTATTTCCCTGTATCCATGGGATATGCAGGTCTGACAGATACTCTTCCCTCACCTCTTCCTGTCCCACTCCTTCTTTCATAACCTATCTCAAGTGCTCCTCCACTATCTCTCTAATACCTTCTGTAGAACTAGTTAACTCCCCATTTTTCCTTTTCAGACAAGTAAATTGAGACCCATTTTCTTTTAGTTGCAGGCTTCACATGGATCTGCAAAAGGGGTTCTCTGAGTGCCATATCTTAACTCTGATTCTAAGGAAGCCAATCTATCGTATTGAACTTTTCTCATCTAATTTTTCTATCCTGTCAATTTGATCTGATAATTCACTCTGCTTGTATAAGAGGCTTCCAATAGCCTTATTAGCTGCCTTCACAACCCCAAATACTGTAAGAAATTATTTTAGCCTATTCCTTTCCGAAATCCTGCAACCATTTGCCTACTTCTTTTTTGTATCTACCCACCACTGAAAAAGATTGTCACACACCCCCATAACCGATGCCCTGGCTACAAACAAGGATGCCATCCCTATTTTTACATCAGTTTTCTCCAGACTAGTCATGTTCATGTTCCACCTTAATCTAGGCTGTTACATCCCAGTCTATGTGTTTACCACCCCCTTGATCAACAAATGATCAGAAAAACCTGCTGGAATTGTAAACATCTGCACTATCTCAAACCTTTTGGAAATGAAAACATAATCGATTTTAGTAAACACTTTCTGCTTCCTAAATGTAAACTTAACCGGGGACTGGGCTTTATCCAAACAATTACTCAGTT
The DNA here is from genome assembly GCA_016271365.2 of Neoceratodus forsteri. Lineage (NCBI taxonomy): Eukaryota > Metazoa > Chordata > Ceratodontiformes > Ceratodontidae > Neoceratodus > Neoceratodus forsteri. Next base: position 522,627,193 of record CM028137.1, read on the forward strand.
CTGCTGTTTCCACACATTTTTGTACGGCAAAGGAATCACAATACACCTTCTTTCCACTACTCCTTCTTTCTTGTATGTCTAGAGTGCAGTTAAAATCTCCCCCCAGATACACATTCCTGGCTGTCAATAAATACAGCTTTATTAATTCATACAAATGGACACTTGCTGTTGTAACCTGCAGACCATACACCACTATAAATCTACATAACAGGTTGTACCATAAGCCATCTAGCAATAAAGCTCTCCCTGGCTATATGTCCACCAATTTTTGTAGCTGAAACCCTGTTCCAGAGAACAAAATCTCAACCACATCTGCTCTATCTGATCCTAATGACCAATATGAGAGACCCCATACCCACCCTTTTTGAGCTTGAGAGACCCCATGTATTGAATTAAGCCAGGTTTCTTGCAAAAAGGTTACTTCACATGCTAAATCTCTTAGTTCCAACCACACCACCTTCTTTTCTTCCCATTAAGAATACTACAGGTGTTAACAGATGCTAAGGAAAATAAAAACATTTTTTAAAGAAGTTAAAAACTCTTTTCCTCATTTCAAATGTACTCAAGTTTATTTTGTTCTATTCTTCTTCTTTTCCCCCATTTCAGCTTTCTCTCCTTTGTTTGCATCCTTCTTGTTTATAGAGTATCCTGAAGCAGAGTCTGAGTCCTTATCACCCATGTCAGAGTCCCCTTCTTTAGGAGCCCAACACCTCAAAGGGATTTGAAAGGGGGAGTTCTGTTGCAACCCCCTTTTGACTTCATAAGCTCTTTCTCCTTTCTGAACTAGGGTTGTCCCCCAGGATCATCGGGGGGCATTATGCTCTCCATCTCTTGACCCGTATCTGTGTCTGGCATCTCACTTTGTTCATACTACCATCTTCCCCCTGAGGGAGGTCATCTATTTTTTCTGCCTCAGTCATTATCCCAACCTAGGGCTCCTGTCTCTCTTAACATATTCCTGTACAAGTTACTTTCTGGCTCCTGACTTGGAACCTCTGATGTGGAAGGTGCATCAGATTCTGGCATCTCAGCCTCCTCAGCCTACACATCTGATTCCCTGGCAGCATCTGCCTGCTGTGCACTTTTTATAAGGTCATCAGTATTCAAGCTATGAGCATTGTTCCTGGTGGTCCATGAACAATTCTGGTACATGTGCCCATACTCTTTGCACAGGTTACACTGGACATAATTTTGACATTGTGAATTACCATGCCCACATTCACCACATAGACCACATCTTATCATATCACACACATCTGAAAGGTATGTCCATGAACTACATCTATAGCATGTCTTAGGTTGCCCTGGGTAGAAGCATACCACTCTGTCTCTTCCCAAAAATAAACTATTTTGGATGTGGGCCACCTCCTCAGCAGTGTGGTACAGCTTGACCTTGAACCTCCAACCCCTGGTCCACAGGAATTCAAAATTTATTATAGCCTCTAGGGCATTTAGCACTATGCACCTCTGGTTAAGCCAATGGGTAATGTCACTCACATGAACACACTCATTCCTAAACATCACTGTTATAGTTTTTATGGAGGGCTTACTTAGGGGGATGGCTATGAATGGGGTCCATAATGGAGAATATTTAAGCTGGTTGTATTGTAGCCAGAATCTTTCCAGCCCACTCATTGATCTAAAACTAATATCAAATACATCCTATCCCGATACATGTAATGCATAAATCTCTGATGCTATTTACCTCATTGACTCTTTCAACAGCTTCCTCCCCACATATAGTCTGTCAGGGAATGTTTCCAACCCTCCTTTATACCTTAGACACACTGCGTACCTTCTGAGAGATGGCCCAGTGTAGCTAGAGGAATATGAAGGCCTTCCTCCCCTTGGGGGGTCTTTAGAGCGGCCAGGTTCCTGGTCATCAGCTCCTGCATTTCCATTATTAACTACTTCAGAAAAAAAGCCTAATGCTATATCTTCTGGGACTTATAGGCTCTTAGTTTGAGCATTCACTGGTTGTTTCAGAACCAAAGTTTGCCCCTTCAGTCTGGCAATTTTGCCTTTTTTCATTTGCAGTTCTAATCAGAGCTTTGAACATGCCACCACCCCCTATTTCCCCCTTTCCTCCATGTTCCTCTCTTTGTTCTCCCATCAGTCCCTCTGACTGGAAACTTCCTCTATGCACCACATGCTTCTCCCCACTCATAGCCAAATTTTGTATATTTTTGCACTTACCAGGATTTCCTTGTGTTACCTGTCTGAAAAGTCCTTTCCAGCTTTGCTCTTTTGTGTACTTTCACTCCTCCTTGTGAGAGGTCCATGCATCCGCTGACCGGCTCCCACTTTGCATCCAGCCTTTGCACCCATCCAGCTCCTTGCAGGGCTTGGCCCAGTGACCAATCCTCATTCAGATAGTCTCTTGTCGGTAGCCCGAACACTCTCACCACCACTTGCTTTGTTGTTTCATTCAGTGTTACAGGCTCCAGGGTCGACATGCTTCCTGTTGTCACCTCCTTACTTGCCCTCCTGGATGCAGTATCACTGTTTCTGGGTCCTGCAGTCAACTTTTTCAGAGCCTCCTTTCTTCCATTCTCCTTTCGTCATCCTCCTTCAAAAACCTCTGGACACTCCACTGCTTCTCCACAATAACTTGTTTGAGCTGTGCTGCCACCATTCTGATATCCTGGTCCAAAGTCATTTGTAAGTCCTCCCCGACCTCCACTCCATCTTCTGCTCCACTTCCCTCCTTCTCCTCCTCTGAGAGATCACTCCCAGTATCACCCAGCATAGGAGCAGATTCATACCGCTCATCATCCTCTGACAACTGTATTCCAGAGACTCCTGCCTCCCCTTCTCTAGGCTGTGTGAGTACAACCTCTCTCTACTCCTCCATTGCACAAGTGACTTGCACACACCAGGGCACTGCACCCCCTACCATCTGAAAAGAGTTGGGTAATTTCCCCGGTGTGCTGATCAAATTTCCCCATTCACTAAAAATACCACCAACAACAACTTTAATCTGGTTCTGTGTCAGTTGGCCTCCATCTGTATTCCCCTCCCCCAGGATGAGGCTGAAAATAAGCAGATTTGTCTAGTCCTCCTTCTTGGTCAACAAACACTAACTAACTAACTAAGGACTATTTCACTTTGGACAGGATAAAAATGTACTGAGCACAATTGTAGTAACAGCAAAAATCTGGGCATTTGCCAACACACCATGCTGATAATGAAGAGTGTAACTGAATAAGATGCAGGTCATAAAATGCTAGAATTGCTCCTTACTAAGACTTATGAGTGGCAGCACCCCCATTCACTGAAAGCAGGTTTCATTGCAAGTGATAATGGCCAAATGTAGTGAAACACATGGTACCATGTCTGATACCCTGGCAGGGTTCTCAACTTCCTGAAGGTGGAAATCAGAAAATGTCTACCCCTTCTCCTCATATTCAGTTCTTGCCTCCCTGCCTCTTCTCCACCTGCCCTTCTGGGTCACCAGTGTGCACAACCTAACCCCATTCTTGTTATTCCAACAGCACTTGTGAACTACCTCAAGCCTGCTCCTGGTACACTTATGCACTATAAATGGTTCTATAGCATTATTACTGTTTTGTACATTCATATGTTCTTTTCTATGACTTTGGACATGTATTGTAATTTACCCAATGTTCCACTACTGTTTATTGCACAATGCCTTGTGTTCCAACTGTTGTACAATCTTACAATGTTGTATTGTTTGTATTACCCACAAACTATTGTAACTGATCATCCTTCACAATCTCATGTAACCCCTTCCCCCAGGTCGCACCGTGAGACGAGCAACTTGTTGTTCAGTGTGCCCTCCTGGTGAAACATTTCAATAAATAAATCTCATTGTGCAGGAGTTTCTATCCTATCCTGATACAACTTCATGCTGATTGTGGCCTATCACATCTGTGCCCACTTTACCCATTCCAAAAATGCCCATGACCATCATTGGCTCCTGCACAGCCTAAGCAAGCTGCCTTAGCACCGTGTGAAGCTAGAGGTTGTCACCAGATGGAACTCAACACTGTGCACATAATCAAACACTTGTACAAGCAGTACAAACCCATCTCTGAATATCTGCTGCTGCATACAAGCCATGCCATTGCTGGAGTATTCACGTCTCTGACAACAGACCAGTGGTGACTAATGGCTGGCTTGATCATGATTCTAATCAAGGCAATTCAAACATGCAACATAGGCAGTACATTGGAACACTGCCTATATCAATCAGGCCATCCCATGTTTATGGGTGCTGAGGCAGATGTTGTTTAATGTGCAGCAGGTGCTAGAGGCAAGTGATGATATGGGAAGTTGTGTCTTAATGGAATACATGCTCCATGTCTTGAACTGCAGTACCCATAGTTCTGGCATTTTGCAGTCTGCAGATTTGGGGATTGCCTCCATGCTGGACCCATGTTATAAATGTGGACTGTCATCAATTCGTAAAGGTGGGCATGATCACATCCAAAATTTAACCGATCTTCTAATAAGATACCACATGGGGCATAAGTGTTAAAGTCACAGTTATCTAAGGCACAACATGAATCTCAATAGAAACTGGGTGTTGTTACCACCTCACATGGTAAATGGGCTGAGGCAACATGCAAGGTAAATTAAAAATTACTAACAAATCCCCTTTGGGATGTTTTATACCAGGCAGAAATTGAAGACGTGGAGGAAAAGGAGAAAGAAAAGACTGATGAGGCAAAAATATAGTGGACAATGCAAAGCATGGCAGATGCATATTTGGCAGACACAAGTCACTTTACCATCACAGAAGATTCCTTGTTCTACTGGAGTAGCAAGGTCACTGATTGGCCAGAACTGACCTCAGTAGCAATCAAATACCTGAGCTGTCCACCCTTGAATGTCAGTGTGGCATGGGTATTCAGTTCAGCAGGGACTACTTCACAGGACAGGCATACAAATCTGTCCTCTAGAAATGCTGGCATGCAAAAAAGAACATGGGTCACATTCTTAGCAACACAATCATGTCAGTGTTCCTACCACATGAAGGTAACGGTGGTAGTGGTGGAGATGAACCAGAAGAGCATGAGGTTGTCAACACTGGCAAATTGCCTTCTACTAAGGTAGATGAAGCACAGATGGAGAAAGAATTCCCATGCGGAGACATCTCTAATCTGGAGGATTGTGAGGGTTGCTTCTCTGATGAGGATTAAGCATAAAAAGAAATGTATTCTGTCCATCTTTTCATCCTTATCAGTTAAACCCTTTTCTTTAAGATTCAAATTTTTTCCTATGTTATTGAATTTTTCCCCCAAGTTGTGCTGCTGTTCCCTATATCCATCCGATTACCTGCCTCCACCCTCTCCTATGTGACGCCTACAGACAAATTAGAAAATCAGTCAGCACTGCATAATTAAATGCCAAGTTTGCCAACAATATCATGATCCACTGCCACATTCACAGCATGCATCCAGACTGAGAAACCAGATTCTTATTTCAGCATAAATGCCATTGCCAGCCATGCAGACCATGCCTGCTCCAACAATCAAAATATTGCTTCCTTCTCCTCCTCCTCATGCCTGCTTTTGTCCTGTATGTCCACAAACAATATGGGCCACTGCCATCTCCACTGCATGCATCCAGAGTCTTCAGACTGAAAAATCTAGACTCTTAATCTAGCAGAGATGCCATTGCCAGGTAGAGCTCCAGCCAGACAGCCCATCAAAGTAGCAAGACCTGAAGTCCAGATAGGCCTACCTTTGTCTTCTGTGAGAGCAAGTTACTTTCACTCTCCTCATCTTCACTGGTAGTGGTTTCTCTATCCTCACACTGAAGGGGTTTCCACCTTATTGCTTGCAAGACATTAAAATATGTTTCTTCCTTTTTGTCTTTCCCTCCCTACAGGTTTGACTAGTCGCAGGGATGACTGGCAAGCAAATCACAAAGCCAGATAACCCTCAGGCATACTCTTGTTTTAACATGATACTTTTTATTTATTTCATTAAGGCAGATTGGTACCTCTGACAACAAAGGGTACATGAATACACAGAGTACACTAACTGGGTGGCTGTAAGAGCAATATAAATCAATAGTAAACTCAGATGCTGGACAACAGCTAGAGCCATACCATATGAATAGTTGCATACAGTCATAAACAAATGTTGGGAACAAAACAGTAATGACATGGTGACTTAACCAACAGTGAAAAGTTCCAAAATTAGCGAGCAAACATGAGATACAGAAAGACCTGTCTGCTGAAATGTCTCCATTTCAATCTGACTTGAACAGTGACCTTAATTGCATAATTCTTGGATGGACAATGGTGTGGGGAAAGGGGACCTTATCTAATCTAATTGGGGTAGAAGAGAACCCCAGCCTAAAATAGACATGGTTAAAGGTGACGCCTTTAGGGAAGATACAGACATACAGTCAGACACTTCAAAAAGGTTTTAAATACTAAAGCAAAATAATACAAAATGCTATTGCTAAATGTAAGGAGCCTTGCAAATAAAAAAAAAAATGAGCTTGAACTTATTTTGCACAGGAAAAACATATATATATATATATGCAATTACAGAGGCATGGCTAAAAGAGGGAGACTGGGATACAGACATTGAGGGTTACACTCTCCTTCGGAAGGATAGGCAACACAAAAAATGAGGAAGTGTAGCAGAAAAGGTCAGAGCTAAAAGGCTGGTCTTCAGGAAATATAAGGGAACGCAGCAGGATGAAGATAGGGAGGCATACCAAACTTCCCTAAGGGAAGCAGGGAAGGCAGTAAGGCAGACAAAGGCCCAAACAGAGGAAACACTAGCACGAACAGGAAAAGAAGGTGACAAGATTTTCTATAGATACATTAGTGAAAGAAGAAAGTCCAGAGGGGGAATTGCTAAGCTCAAAGGGGATAAGGGGGCGTGTGAGGAGGAGGACCATATAAAAGCATCTATCCTAAATAGATACTTCTGCTCAGTATTTACTGAAGAGAAGGTAGGGCAGGGCCCACAACTCTGCACCATGGACACAGAGGGGAGGGAGGTTCGCACTAGTCCTTTCACAAAAGAAAGGGTCCTACAAGAGCTCGATAAGTTCAGGGTGGACAAGGCAATGGGACCTGATGACATACATCCCAGGGTACTAAAGGAGCTAAGGGTGGAACTAGCAGAGCCATTATCAGAACTGTTTAGTGAGTCTCTGAGCACAGGAGAGGTCCCAGAAGACTGGAGAAGGGCTCATGTGATCCCGTTCCACAACAGTGGTAGCAGGGAGGAGGCAGGGAACTACAGACCAGTCAGTCTTACCTCAGTAGTGGGCAAGATTATGGAGACACTCCTTAAGGAAAGAACAGTGCAACACCTGGAATCCATAGGAGCACAGGATCCAAGACAGCATGGGTTTACAAAAGGAAGGTCCTGTCAAACTATTCTCATAGATGTCTTTGACTGGGTAACCAGAGTGGTGGACCAAGGGGGAGCAGTTGATGTTGCCTACTATGACAAGCTGGCCTACGGTATATGGAAAAGCAACACGCTGTGTTTCAGGTTCACAGAACAAAACACACTTTTATTGCTTCAAATGTGAGTTGTTACTCCCGAAAATCATAATCAGTCAGTTCAGCTACCCCCAGCCTGGTTACATAACATAACGATTAAAATAAAACAGTTCTTCAGGCTGACTTGACAAAGGACTCTTTGCACCACCTATGTGGGCCAGCAGTTTGTTCAAGATACAGTCTCAAATGAAGCACAAACAGTTTCCCCTTTAGCCTTATCTTCAGGCAGTTCTCAGCAGTGTATTCTACTCACTGTTATTGGCCCAGCTGGCTAAACTAGTCCTTTCCCTCAGGATCATCTGCTCCAGGCATGGTCTGGACGGTTCTCAGGAGCAGGCTTCAGCTGTTTTTCCCCAAAGACTCTCTCTATGACCTAAACATTCTCTTGGGTTTTTAGCTCTGGTTTCTTTCTCACAGGGCAGCAGTTTCCAGCTTCTCTCTCTCTCTCTCTGTCTCTTGCTGAATTCCTCTGCCTTTTTTCAGTCTCTTTCTAATCGGCCACACCTGTGGCGGCATCCCCCCCCTTCGCCTGTTGCAGTCTCTACATTTCTTCAGTCTCATCCAAGGGGTTAACCCCTTGTTCCCCAATGTTGTGTTTACCCTTTCACACCTACCTTGACTTCAGCAAAGCTTTTGATACTGTTCCACATAGAAGATTGATTAATAAGCTGGGTACGTTCAGGGTGGGTCAGACATTTGGCAACTGGGTGGCAAACTGGTTGACAAGCAGAAAACAGAGAGTGGTGGTAAATGGTATACAGTCAGAAGAGATGCAAGTCACAAGTGGGGTACCTCAGGGAATAGTCCTGGGGCCAGTCCTCTTCAATATCTTCATCAGTGACATTGCAGATGGACTGGAGAGTAAGGTTTGTCTGTTTGCAGATGACACCAAGATCTGCAACAGAGTAGATGATCCAGATGGGATGGGCAGAATGAGAGGAGATCTGGATAAACTGGCAAAATGGTCAGAAGAGTGGCAACTGAGGTTTAATGCAAAGAAGTGCAAGATCATGCGGGAAAAGAAACCCTGAAGTCACCTATAGGCTGGGAGAAGAGTTGCTGGCAGTCACAAGGGAAGAAAGAAACTTGGGCGTCATCATCACTGATAACCTGAAATCATCTAAGCAGACCTCTAAAGCAGTAGGTAAGGATAGAGGGATGTTGGGGTGTATTAGTAGGGGTATCACAAGTCGGAAGAGGGAGGTAATAATCCCTCTTTACAAGACACTGGTTAGGCCCCATCTGGAGTACTGCGTGCAGTACTGGAGGCCACACCTTCACAAGGACATTAACCAAATTGAGGCAGTCCAGAAAAGGGCAACCAAAATGATGCAGGGACTGCATCAGAAAACATATGAGGACAGATTAACTGAACTCAATATGTATACCCTAGAGCAAAGGAGGGAGAGAGGTGATATGATTGAAACATTCAAACACCTTAAGGGCATTAACAAGGTGAAAGAGTCTAACATGTTTCAATATAAGAAAAGTAGCAGGACAAGAGGACACAGCATGAGATTAGAGGGAGGCTGATTAAGGGGGTAATGTGAGGAAGTTCTTTTTTCACAGAAAGGATGGTGGATGCATGGAACGGCCTACCTCAGGAAGTGGTGGATATGAATACAGTGCAGGGCTTCAAACAGGCATGGCATAGGCATAAAGGAGCAATACAGATGAGTATGAATAGATAGACCATTGACAGAGCAAAGACCTATGGCACATTCATAAGGTAGGAAAGGAAATGGGCAGACTGGATGGGCCTTGCGGTCCTTATCTGCCATCAACTTCTATGTTTCTATGTTTCTAGCATTGTGTACCAAGGATACAATATAAGTAAAGGAGATACATAATAAGGACTGCAGGAATGTTAAACAGGCCATCCCGCCCCTGCGGGCTCCTCTGCTGCTGAACGGACTGGCCCCTGCTCTGAGCCAGCTGTGCCTGAAGCCTCAGCCCATCTTCTCTCAACAAGGACCCTCTAACCCCTGTGAGCACCTCTGCTGCTGAGCGGACTGACCCCTGCTCCTAGCCGGCCACACCTGAAGCCTCAGCCCGTCTTCTCTCAACAAGGTATGCTGCACACGACCAGAGAAGCCCGGTTCCAAAGCCACCAATTCAATTGGCTGTCTCGAGACTGACCTTGGCTGTCCATTGGTTGATTTTTCCTCTTTCTTTTCTCTTTGGTTGCTGGCAGTGTTTGCAATTTGCCTCGCCACTTTTCAAACCTGTGCTGCCCTATTTTTTGCTAAACAAGTTTGAGGACTGCTATTTTCAGTACCGCTCACTCACCCTGGCCCCGATCTCTATTAAATACTTCTCCCCCACTTGGCACTGCCCCATGTCATCTCTCTCTATCCTATACCCTTCCAGGTTGTCTTTCTCTTAAAGGGACCCTCACTCCTCTAGAGCTTGCATCACCTTAATTTCTGCCTGCACTGACCTTCCTGTTTATACACCGTTAGTTGGCAACTGCACCCTGGTACATTACTCTGTCTTATCTTTCCTAACCTGCCTCCCTGCACTGAGCACCAACCCCTGCACTTAACAGGGTAAATTGGTTAATTAACACACTGACCAGACAACTTCCCAGAGTAATCTACGCTGACAAGTAACAACAGACCTTGGTAGTGTGACTTTGATTTTGGCACTCCTGGATATATACCTACCCCTCCCTCTGTACCCCACTATCCTGCCTGTTGTGGGTACCTACTCAGTTACCTCTCTCATTACATCTGGCTTGGCAATGTTGGACCCTATTCACCATTTACTGCCAAAAAGCATTGTGTTCACCTTGCTGCTTACACTCTCAGGTTTTGCACAAGACCCTGAGCCCACAAAAGCTGTGTAAATCTTGTTAACTGACCCCCTCAGTGTTTACAGCACAATAACCTACACCCAACCATCTGTCTCTAGCAACCACAACCCAAGCAGGGAAATACCACCACACTGCAGCTGTTGGACGTTGGCTTAACTCCACTCCCTGACTCCACCTCTGATACTCCTCTCGGGACAAATCATCTCTCAGCTAAACAGTAAATCTCACCGCACTCGGTCTAGGCTCCACTATTTCAGTAGCAAGCAATTTAAGGAATATATACGCAGACTCACAATATTATTGTTGCTTCTTTCGGGAAACATACATACCAACCCTGGCCCCCCAGAACAGTATACTGCCCCTCAAAAGGCATCTGGGTCACTTACTTTTGCTTCACTTAATATCCATAGCCTCCTGTCTAAGCTTGACATCTTGCAAATCTGGGTCTCACAGCACAACCCTGATGTGTTATCCATCATCAGAGCCTGGTTCACTCCAAAAATACCTGACACGTCAATCTTGATTCCAGGCTACACAGTCTTTAGGCAAGACAGGCTAACTAAGAGAAATAGCGGTTGTGTGATCTACCTTTGGGACAATTTACAGGGCCTTGTCATGCAACTGCCCAACACTGGGGACAACATGCAAGCCCTTGCCATTAAAGTCCTCCTTAGTCCTCAGATCAGAGCCCTTACTGTGCTCTCTGCATATATCCCACTTAGGCAGATGTCACGTGGCTTTGACTCACTCATGAACTGCCTTGACAGTCTGAGTCTAAACTCGGAAGTCATCATGCTGGGAGACTTCAGTGTCAATTGACTCTCTCCTGACGTGAACTCATTCAAAGACGTAGTCTCTGCAGTCCACTTCACCCAACTTGTTGAGTCCCCAACTAGAATGAACTACAGGACTGGTACCAGTACCTTACTAGATTGGGTGATCTCAAATCGACCCACACACATCTCCAATACCAAGGTCCTCCCAGATGCCATTAGCGACCACTCCCCCTTTCTGTTCAGTTGGTCAAATAAGTTTCCTAAGCCCCCTACTAGAACTATCACTAGCATGGTCCTGCTTAAAGTTCACCTAGAGCTCCTGAAATCGGATCTTCATCTCTTAGACTGGACTGAAGTCTACTCCACCTGCATTGTTGATACCGTTCTGGAACAATTCCTCTCAAAGTTTAATGCAGCATGTGATAAACATGCCCCAATCAAAAAGCACAAATTTAAACAACCGAGCAATCCCTGGATCATCCCCGAACAAATTGAACAAATTCAACTCAGGGATCATCTCTGGTGCAGGGCCCAAACTACTGACAAACAATCAGACCTTCAAGCTTATAAAAAATCAAGAAATGCCTGCACAAGGGCTATCCATGCCACAAAAAGCCAGTGCTACAAGGAAGCCCTCTCATGATCCTGGAGTGATGGAAAAAATTTCTGGAGCAACCTAAAAGAAGTTACAAGGAAAGACCCCTAGCTTGCCCCCGCAATGCTAAACATTGATGGTGTCCCCTTCCTTGACCCAAGTCTCATTGTGAACGTGTTCAACAATGCATTTTCTGTCCTCAATGGTGTCCTCTCCCTGGACTTCTTCAGCCCCAGTACTGCAAATGTCAACCATCGAAACCGCGACTGTACTCCCATGTATCCACCTTTCCACTTAAAAGTCATCTCGCAAAACAAAGCCAAAAGGTATTTCCTTAAGGTACTAGGACAATCTAGATATAGTGATGATGGCCTTGATCTCAAATTCATTGCCCTTACTCTGGATGAAGTCCTGGCTCAACTTACTCATATTGTTAACCTTTCCCTCAAGTACTCACAATTTCCACAAAAATGAAAGTCAGCAATAGTGACAGCAGTGCACAAGAGTCTGGACCATGCCTTTCATGGTAACTACAGACCTATTTCCATCCTTCCTCCTTTGTCTAAAGCACTAGAATGGATAATAGCCGACCAGCTGGTTGACTACGTGGATAAGTATCGACTCCAATGTCCATAGCAACATGGGTTTTGACAAGAACATAGCACCACAACAGCACTACTGGAGTTCACTGGCTTCTTTCATAGCTTTTTTGCCCAAGGTCACCTTGCTGGTGCAGCTTGTTTTGATTTAACAAAAGCCTTTGACACAGTGCACTATGCCCTATTACTTGATCAGCTTACAACCACTGGTCTCTCCACTGACACTGTGGGCTGGTTCAGAAGCTATCTTCACAATCGAATGCAGCAAGTAAAGATTGCCAATGTCCTTTCTGACAGTAGGCTTGTCCACTCAGGAGTACCACAAAGGTCCATACTAGGGCTGCTCCTGTTTAGTATCTTCCTCAACTCACTCCCATTTGCATGTCAGGGTCACATGTTGCTATATGCAGATGATGCCATCATCTTTGCAAGTAACTCTGACACCTAGACCCTTGAGACACAAGTTCAACAACAATTTCTGGATGTAGAAAACTGATTCAGCAAACAAAAACTTATAATGAACTATAAGAAGATCAAAACAATGCTATTCTCCAAACCTCAAAATAGGCACAGGACCTATCTTCTTACCATCAACAACGCCATGGGCTCTACACTGGAGCTAGTCCCTCAGTTTAAGTACCTGGGGGTCACTATTGACAGTACCTTGTCTTATGTTCCCCACATAGACAATATTGCCAAATCTGTTAATACCAGCATCGGGTTACTCTATAGACATAAGCATTGTCTAACCTCTGAGGCTCTTAACCTTGCCATCCATAGCTCAGTTTCACTCATCAACTATGGCCTGGTCATTTTTGGGGCAGCTACTGATGCTGCATCTGCTGAATCAAGGTAGCACTAAACAAAACCTGCCACCTCCTTATTGGTGCTGGGTGCTTGACCCACACTTGTAACCTGTACTCCCAGGCTAACTGTCTCCAGCTCAAGAACAGGCTCATGTACCAAACCTGTCTTTTAGCCAAAAAAGTTAGCCTTGAATTGTTGCCACTGGGGGTACAGAGGCTCCTCTCCCTGTCCAACACTGAATGACATACAAGAAGTGCAGCATGTCAGTTCTTTAGGATCTCTCGTTGTCATACCTCCCAAAAACAAATGTCTTTTGCCCACTGAGCCCCACTCTGATTTAAATCCCTCCGTAATGATGAATCTGCAACTGCTATCTTGGGCCCATTTAAGAGGAATTTGCGGCAACACCTAGTAGCAAATGCCAGCTGTGATTGCTTCCACTAACCTACCTAAACCCAGTACCTAGCAACACCTAGTAGCACTTAACCTCCCTCCTTCCCTCTTCCCTTATCACTGACTTGTAGCACTTATTCCTCCAAAAGCCCCACTCCCTTCACCCCTCACTCCCTCAAACTTCCCTTCACCCTCTTACATTCTCCTCCTGTTTTCTTGCCTGCTCTCTATACTGTCTCCATACACACTCCTACTCACTCCTCCCTTTCCCTCCTACCTCTTCCTCCCCCTCCATTCCTCCATCTCTCTCTAGCCCCCCAATCCACTCTGTACTGTTCTTACCTAGACCCTCCCTCTACTTTGGCCTCCCTTTTTTATCCCCCTTGTCACTCCTGCTCCACCCCATCCCAGCCACTCACTTTTTTCTTCCCCTATCCCCTTCCCTGTTTTCCCTGCTGACAAGGCCTCCTGGGCTGATTCTCCCTTCCCCTTTCCTGTCTCACCTGCCGACAAGGCCTCCTTGGGATGATTCTCCCTTCCCCCTATGGTACCCTCCCCAGACTCTGTTCTCCTAGCTGAAGCCTAAGCCTAACTCTCCTCTACTCATTAAGGCATGTGGGCTTATCCTCCTCCCCTTATGTCGTCCCTCCCTACTTGCTGTCTGCTCCCCTTATGTGTTCCATGGATCTCTGTAAGTAAATATTCTGTGTATTTTGCCATTACCAGATGACATTGCTTAACTGTACTACCTTGTCACTTTAATTTCATTGTGAATGTTGCTAGCTGTCTGCCTGCAGCATAACCTCTACATTCTCTGTAACTTACTTGACATGGAACCTGTGTAATGAGTTTCTAGCTCAATTAGTGTCTTCCAAGAGTTCAATAAATAAATAAAATAAAGTTATGGGTTGAAACCAATATAAATAACAAACCTGTGAGACTAAGAGTTTGCTATCAACCCTCAAATTTGCATCAGGAAAACAGCATAATGTTCATGGATATTATCTAAAATCATATGTCAAACAAATGTACCATCCTCATGAGGGATTTTAATTTACCAAATATAGACTGGGATAATCAAATTGGATCAAATATTCTTGACTATAAACTCATAGACATAGCAGTGGAAAATAATTTAGACTAAACTGTGCTTCAAAAAACTAGCGGACATGATACTCTGAACTTGGTATTAACCAATTTAGAACATTTATTTATTTATTTATTTATTTTTATTTAGATTTTGGTGACCGGATAAACCCACTGAGACCAAAGGTCCCTTTTTCAGGGGTGACCCGGGGTTAGGTACATATAGCAATCTTACATACTGTAGACAGTAGTACAAGGTTAGAGGTGAGACAGTTTCAACTGGAGAGACAGTAATTACAGGTAGAGAATCCAGTGCGTGCAATTATAACATTACAGAGTTTATAGGGTCACAATTTGACACATTCATCAGCAGGGCATGAGAGGCCAATGACACTGTTGAATGCAAAGTAACTGAGCATTTGATTGGTAGCAACCATAACATGGTCTTATTCACTGTAAAAAATATAAAAGATAAATCCAAAAGTACAACTAAAATACAGTGTTATAACAAAGCAGATTATGATAAAATTAAATTGCATTTCAAAAACTGGAACTGGAAGTATGAAATGGAGGGGCCAAAATTAGAACAATAATGGGATTTACCAAAACATCACATTGATTTTTTATATTAGTACTTATTCAATTCTACTCAATTCAAGTTTATTGCAGGAATAACTCCATTGAGCAGGCTCATTCACAAGGAAGTCCTGAGAACATTTAGCAGGAACATGAACAGAGAAACATCAAAATGGAATACATACTGTACACACTAAATACAGACGAACAACATTAGATACAAATATGTGTGATAATACAAGACAGTGTCGGATTACAGTGCAATACTTTCTGATAATAGCAGCACAAGGAGAGCAGACAGCATACAACTTTAAACAATAGAACAACAAAATGTTTTATTTATTTATTTAAAAAGGTTACCTCAGGAAGGACAACATGAGCTGTAGACAGATCATTTCTAGAAGCAGCCTGGGGGAGGGGTTACATAATGGGGGGGGGTCAAGCAAAACATAATAAGATAAAGTACATACAGTGCAATTCAATTACATAAAGAGAGGAGCTAATACAATACATTTCAATCCTAGACAACAGACATCATATAAAAGAAAGTGTCAGATAACCAAGTAAAAGTCAGAAGCAAGAGGTGAGACAAACCGGGGTTAACAGAACAATAAGTAGAAATAACATGTAAAGTAGCAATCCAGGAAGAGGTACCCCATAAGGTAAAGGCCAGATGGAGAACAAAAAGTAGTAGGCTGGGCACAGTGTTGTGTAAGTGCTAAATAGATCTAAAAGGTTACTAAGTGCTATGTGGATTTGAAGAAAGGGATATTATAACATATGCTGTGGAGGGGTTGGGGAAGGACAGGGAGGGGAGTAAGGGTAGGAGGGTGAGACGAGGAGCAAACCAGGAACTATGCACCTACAGGATGCTGAGAACCCTGTGAGGGGACAGGGTCAGGCAGAGAAGGGGGGGAAGGGTAGGAGGGAGAGAGAGGAGAGGCAAGCCAAAAATGAAACCATTTCAGGATGTTGGAAACACTGCAAGGGGACAGAACTTGGCAGATAAGGTGAAGAGAGAGAGAGAGAGAGGATGGGCAAGCCAATGGTGGGGGGGGGGCAAGCCAAGAACTATACACCTTCAGGATGCTGAGAACCCTGAAAGGGGACTGGACCTGGCAGAAAAGGTGGAGAGGGCAATGAAGGGAAGGAGGGAAAGAGGAGGGATGAGCCAAGAACTATGCTCTTCAGGGTACTGAGAACCCTGCAAGGGGACAGGACCCAGCAGAGAAGGAGAAGAGAGAAAGGGGGAGGAAGGGTAGAAGGGGGAGAGGAAGGGTAAGCCAAGAACTATTCCCCTTCAGGATGTTGAGAAACCCCACAAGGAGACAGGGCCCAGCAGAAAGGAAAGGAAGGAGAGAGAGAGAGGGGAGGGGATGGAGAAACCAGGGACTATTCCCCTTCAGGATGCTGAGATTCCTGCAAGGGGACAGGACCCAGCAGAAATGTAGAAAGAGAGAGGGACCAATGGACAGGTGATAAAAAGTAGTAAAAGGAGAAAGAATGGAAGGGGTAAAGGGACTAGGGTCAGGAGAGTAAGTGCAAGAGTATCAGCAAAGGGAGTCAGGAGGGTAAATCTAGGAGTGGTAGTGTAAGAGTAGCAGTGAAGAGGGCCGGGGGGTAAGTGTAAGAGTGGCAGTAATGGGGTGGTTCAGGTTGGAGGGTAAGGGGAGGAGCAGTATGAGTGGGAGGGAGAGGGGGAAGGGGAAGGTGAGGTGAACAGCGAGGATTGGAGGGGTAGGGGCCTGGATGGGTAGATATGAGGTGTGGGATATGAAGTGAGGGGGGACATGGGCAGAGGGACAAGGAAGAGAGGGCAGGAGTGGAGTAGAGGGGGGTTAGGAGGAAAAGAATGAGCAGGAGGAGGGGGTAGCAGGGGAGAGGGTTGAAGGGGCTGGGGGTTAAGGGATGATATGCTTGGAAGTGGGGCTATGACCTGTGGCAGTTGCATATAACTTTTTAGTGGCAGTTAAGGCTTTATACAAATGAACTGAGATGAGGCTGGATAGTTTGAGGATAGTCTGCAAGCTATTCCAGGCTATAGGAAGGGCATAGACGATAGCACTCTTCCCAAGGGAGGTGCATGTCCTAGGCACATCTAGGTGGATAAAGTCGGACTTCCTTAAGGAATATGTACTACAGGAGATGTGGATAAGGGAGGGGATATAACCCAGGAGCTTGTTCACAGGATTTTGAGCATCTAAATACCAAGATGAACCATACAACTAGCTGAAAGGGATGCCCAGACAACAGCTATATGTAAATCACAATGATGAGTTCAGAATGGACATTTAGTAACAAACCTCAGAGCACGATGATACAAGACATCCAATTTGTGTGGGTTGGTGGCTGAGGTGGAGTTATACATTATAATGCCATAGTCAAGAAGTGGTAGGAACGTGGACTGAACAAGCCTTAGTCTGATATCAGGAGGAAAGAGAGACCTATTTCTGAAGAAGAAACCTAATCTGGCTTTGAGTTTGCTGGAGAGATTGTCTATGTGGACATTAAAGGAAAGCTTGCTGTCGAGCCATAAGCCTAAATATTTAAATTTCCCTACCACCTCGAGAGACTCTCCTAAGGTGGTAACAATGGAGGTGTTTAACAGAATTTGAGTTGGGGGGGACTGTTAAAGGTGAAAAACATGGCCTTAGTTTTTTTTTTTTGCATTTAGAAGTTTTGAATTGATGAGCTTTTGTTTGAGCTTAGTAAAATCCGCTTGTAGTTCATTGCAGGCTTTGGACAAAGTTGGCTTGGATGTATACAAGACTATGTCATCTGTGAAGAAGTGTAGTTTAGAGTTGACAATATTGGAGTTGAGGTTATTGATATAAATGGAAACAAAGAATAGGGCATAAAATGAAACCTTGTGGAACACCCCTTGTAATAGGGCAGGAATCTGAGAGTAGGCCATCAGCCTTGATTTTCTGATATCTTCCTAAGAGGTAGCTGGTGAACCACTGTGCTGTAGATGCAGAAGCACCTAGGCTGAGAAGACTATGGATAACCAGGTTGTGATCCACAGTGTTTAATGCCTTACTGTTGTACCTCTATACCAAATATACAAAAATTCCATAAACTAGGTAAAATATCAAATTGGTAAAGTAAAAAGATTGAGAAGCTTATAAAAAAAATGAAAAAAGATATATAAAGAAAAACCAAAACAATTCTAAACCTACTACTTGGGCCACATATGAGGTTATGGCAATCAAATGCAAACATGAATTAAAATAGCCAAAAGAAAAGAGGGAAAAAAACTGGTCAATAATGCAGAGAACAACAAAAAAGCACTCTTCAACTACAGTATGTCAGCAACCTAAAGGGAAGTCAACAAAACATAGGGCCTATCAAAACCGAATCCTCTTTGATTGAAAATAAATCAGAATTAGCTACTATCTTTAATGATTATTTTATTAGTGTATTCCAAGTTGTACTGAATGATGGAACCAGTGATAACTATATAATAAACAGCCTAACTGATACTATTAGCTTTCCAACATTAGTTTCACATATAACTGAAGATTCAGTGCTCAATAAATTGAAAAAACTTAAAGTCAACAAATCACCAGAGCCTGACATGGTACACCCTCATTTTATTAATGAACTTGTGGAAGAACTGGCTAGACCTATTTCATGCCTTCTCAACACATTCCTGCAGGATGGTGTAGTATTATTGGAATGGCAAAATGTGAATGTAACACCCATCTTTAAAAAAGGTTCAAGCAATGCTGTGTCTAATTATAGACCAATAAGTCTTACATTGATCCTTAATAAAATCATGGAGGAATATGTTAAAGTACTCATTGACAAACACATAGCTGATAGTAAACAAGAGGATATTACACAACATGGTTTAAAAACAAATAGATCTTGCCTTACCAGTGTATTGCACTTTTTTGAAACTATAAACTGTGCATTTGACAATGGTCTTCTGGTAGATGTAACCTACTTGGATTTCAAAAAGTCACTCAAACTAGTACCACATGAAGAGTTAATAGTAAGAATGAAATAAATGAAATTTCACCCTGATATTATAAATTGGACAAAGTCTTGGTTGTCCAACAGAATGCAACCAGTTGTTATTGGGAGCTTTCATTCAGAGTGGGGACATGTGACCAGCGGGGTTCCCCAGGGGTCAGTACTTGGCCCTACATTATTTAACATCTTTATTTCATCAATGAAGACTTCACACAATTCTTGGCTGTGCAAGTTTACTGATGATAGTAAACTCGGGGCTATTGTCAGAAACAACCAATACACTATTCTATTGCAGCAAGATCTGGACCAACTGGGAAAAATGGGCAAATTTGCATATACTTAGATTTATCATTAGCAAATGCAAGGTAGTGCACTCTGGCCATAAAATTATACAGACAACATACAGGTTAGATGGCAAAGACTTATTGGTTATTGACATGAAAAGAGATTTGGGAATCATTGTGACTAACAACTTACTTTGATGTGAGAGAAACAGTCAAAAATGTAATAAAATATCAGGCTGCAATTCTAAACATATAAAAAGCAGAGATTCAGCTGTTATTATGCCACTCTACACAGCCATGATAAGGTCTCATCTTCAATACTGCAATCCATTTTGGTCACCTCAAAGCAAAACTTCTACAAAATTAATAGAAAGGGTACATAGAAAAGTCACTAAAAATATCTACTAATTTGAAAATATGTCTTATGGAAAATGACTTGAAACATTAGAGTTGTACTCCCTCGAGTATAAGCAAATGAGGAGAGATCGTTGTTTAATCTACAAAGCTTTTACCGATCATGAGCTCTTGGAGATTGTTGGTTTACAAAAAAAGATACAGTGGTGGCAAGAAGTTCCAGGCACCATAATGTGCAACTGAAAGAAGAAATTGTAAAAGCTAAAAAAAGAGGTGATTGGATCAGTCAATAAGTTATCACCACCTGGAACTCACTTCCATATTTTCTCCTGTGAAACAATGGATGGTTTTAAGAAAGCATGTGACACTTACCTGAGAATGGTATTTACTCACCTGGTAAAGGCAATTATTTGAATACCCTTTATAGTACTCTACAGTCAGAACCATCAGGTATTCCTCATCCAACCTATAGGTTGATGCATGATCCAATAAAAAAAATAGTCTGGCTGAGGCCAGCCCCCTTGTCCCATCTCAGGATCTCTAGTGTGTATCTTCATTAGCAATTATAGGTACGGTGAAAAGCTCAGAGGGAACAAATATACAGAGAACAAACAGACAACACAGAGAAAACAATAATATCTTCCTGTATGCTTCTGAAGTTTCTCTGAGGGTTGCCTGGTAGCCCTAACTGTCCTATTATATTAACAGTGAATAACAGTAGAGATAATAATAGGTAACATCATCCTTTATTTAATAAGGAGCATTCACTTCCATTAACATGATGAATATGTCTGTCATGTACAGACCTTAAGAGATAATTTCATAGTACACCACATTTTCTGCATCATCACTTGAATGCTTACCATAATCCAGTCACATCTGTCGCTCTGGGTGGGGCTGCAGAATACTATAAAGGGTACTTAAATAATCACCTTTACCAGGTGAGTAAATACCACTATAGTTTGTACCTTTTATAGTACTCCGCTGTCAGAACCATTGGGACCTTAGTAGCAGTGTGGTTATAGCATGTGTTCTGGGTCGGACACTGTGAAGGCAGATTGATTGTCTTTTATCTATGTTGAGTACATGCCCTTAGTACTGCCCTGGCTAAAGAGACTTTTTAAGCCAAGTCTACATCCAGTCTGTAGTGTCTGGTGAAGGTGTGTATGGAAGACCATGTCACTGCTGAGCATATGTCTGATACTGATGCCTCTCCCATTTCTGCCCAGGATGTGGTGATTGCTCTAGTAGAGTGAGCCTTTATTCCTTGTGGAGGTTTCTGGTCTACTTCTCTGTAAGCTGTGGATATGGCCTGTTTTATCCACCTAGCTATTGTATCTTTGGAGGCTGCCTGCCCTGCCCTCTTCCCTGCAGTGAGAATGAATAACCTGTCTGTTCTATGTGAACTATTGGTTATACTGAGGTATTTCTGTAGCATCTAGAGGGTGGGGCGACCCAGTGTTTTGGCTGCACCGTGTTCCTAAAAAAGGGACTTCAACTTCCTGAGCTTGATGATAATGAGTTGACACCTTTGGTAGGAAAGAGAAGACTGTTCTGAGAGTTGCTCCATTATTGTGGAATGTGAGGAAAGGTTCCCTGAAGGATAGTGCTTGTAACTCTCCAATCCATCTAGCTGAGTAAATAGCTACAAGGAATACTGTTTTTAGGGTATACCAGTGTAGTGACTCCTGCTGAAAAGTGTGACCTTGGAGTGCGTCTGGCACTATGTTTAGTTGCCAAGGTGCGCACATTGGTTTGATTCTGGGTGATGCCAACATGACTGCTCTGAGTAGTCTGACTACATCAGGGTGTGACCCTATCAAACCTATTCTCAGTAATGGGCCCCTTATGGAGAAAATGGCAGAGGTCTGAATCTTGAGCGATGCAGGGCTGAGTCCCTTATTTGCTCCTTCATTAAAGAAGTCTAGGATTTGAGGCAGTCCTGTAACAGAAGGAGAGGTTCCCTTCTTCGTACACCATTTATGAAAAATCTGCCACTATCTTTGATAAATTGTGTTTGTAGATTGTATCCTAGATTGCAGCAGTCATTCCACTACCCTGTTATGATAGCCCAGTTTTAACAGTCTTTCCCTTTCAGTAGCCAGGCCATCAGTTTCAGCACTGCTTGATTCAGGTGTAGAACTGGGCCCTGGCTCAACAGGTCCTGCCAGAGAGGTAACAGCACTGGAGAGCCCACAGTCATTGCCTGTATTAGGGAATATCATGGTCTTCTTGGCCAGCCCGGTGCTATCAGAACTACTGTCGACCCTGTGGCTCGAATCTTGTGAAGAATCTTGCTCAGCATGGGTGTTGGTGGGAACACATATGCTCATTGGAATTGCCATGGTGTTGACAGGGTGTCCACTTCCTGTACATGCTCATGATTGAGATACCCTTTCAAGTTAACGATGCCTTCTTTTTAAAAATGGCTTGAGCTCAAATCCAGCATTGAGGCAGTGACCCAGGTTTACGACAGATAGTGTCAGTACCTCTCCATTTTGTGTTTAAGAGAGCACCTACAATAGGGGATAGAATTGTCCACAGTCATTTTGTTAATCAAAATTATAAACAGACATGGCTAGAAAAAGGTACAGTTGGATGTTTTCCATGTAAGAAATGTACTGTTTGCACTCATGTTAAGCAGGGAAGGGAGTTTAAAGTGCAGAAGGATAGGAGAACTTACCAGATCAGACAGTTGGTAACCTGTGATTCTGAAGGCAAAATGTATTTGGCACAATGTACTTGTGGGGCATACTATATTGGAAAAACGATTAGAAATATGAAAACTCGAGTGAGAGAACATGTTAGGGCTATAGAAAAGAATGATGTAACATATGCCACGGCTGTACACATTATTAGAAGTACAAATCAGGATGAACATACAGTAATTTTGTTTTTATGGAAATTGATAGTGTGCCATAAACCTCGGGGAGGTAATCTAATGATGTGTTGTTAACCAGGGAGGCCTTTTGGATCATTAATTTAAATGCTACCAAAGGAAGAGGCCTCAGTGCTGGATTTGAGCTCAAGCCATTTTTATAAAGAAGGCATCATTAACCTGAAAGGGTATCTCAGTCATGAGCATGTATGAGATAGGTTGTTGTAACACAGCACTTTAGATATCGTTATTTATAGTCATGTTATGCTGACTCTCATTCCATTGTTGTAATTAAGTTTTTTTTTCTGCTTTCCCCCCCACTCTCATTGATATATTGATATCTATGTTAATTGCCTTGATCTTGACATTGGACCATCATGGTTTATGTGGAAAATGTGGGTATTTAGTTGTTATTCCTGATCACTAATTAGTGATGTCATGAGTGTGCTGTTTGCTATTTGTATTTATGTCATCACCTGTTTAGTATTTTAATTAGAATGTGTTAGTCATTAAGTTAGACCAATGAATTGTTTTATGATGAGTGATGAGTGATGTCATAATGACATTATTTGCTTTGTGTGTATTTAATGGTCACATGTGAAAGAGATTTTAGCCTTTGAGAAAGGATTTAAGAAGCATCCGAAATGCGTCAGGCGTCTTTTTACCTCTATAATGTATATTTAAATACATTTTTTATGGAACAGTGTCTTTGAAAATATGTGATTAGTGTGTGCTCTGCCTTTTCTAGTGTTTTTGTTTTGATTTTGGGCATAATAGCACCACGCCCTTATGCATGCTCCTTTGTGGAAACTCCCTGATCATTGACTTGCTCCATGTGCCCCCTTGCTTGTTTAAGTTTGCGACCATTACTTGATTGTCGCATCTCACTAGGACTGCCTGTGTGCAATGAGTGGTTTGAAAATGTCAATGCTAGTCATACTGCTTTCATCTCCAACACATTTATCGGCAGGGCCAAATCAGTTTGAGACCATATACCCTGAGCGACATGGTTCAGGTAGGTTGCTTCTCAGCCCATCAAGCTTGCATCTGGTGTGATGATGGCTGTGGGTGGTTGTGCTAGCGGATGTCCACTTAGGATGTTTTTCCTTAGTATCCACCACTTCAGGTCTGACAGTATCTTCATCTGGGGGAATACTGGGACTCTAAAGTTCTGAGTTTTTTTATTGATTTCTCGGATTACAACCTTTGAGTACAAGCTCATTTACAAAGGTTCCAAGTCAGGAAGAAAATGTGAACATGCAATAGTAAAACACAGGTTTACAATGAACATTATGCAATAGTAAAACACAAGGATACAATGAACAGTAAACAACTGACGTAATACATGGGATAGGGATTGTGCCTTAAACAAGCAAAGTCAGAGCTACAGCAGAAATAACTCAAGAGAGTGGGGGGAGGAGGAGGGAGGGATGTTCAAGAGTGAAGGGGTGGGGGAATGGGGAGGTGTTCAGCTTCTGGGAATCACTGGTAGGGGTCACCTTGTCAAGAAAGGGTGGGGGAGTGAAAGGACAGGGGGTTGTGAGATATGTAGGGGCATGGATTCCTGGGGAAAAGAGGGGGGTGTGGGACTGGGGCAGAGGTCAGGGGGGAAAGGGGTTAGTGGAGGAGGGTAGGAGTGGGAAGTATCAGATTGGATGATTGCTAAGTGTGCATTGGTGGGGGAGTCAGAATTTTTAACCAGGTGGGTTGGTCAGGTAGGACAGGTGCTTTTCCCTTGGCTGGACAGGTGGGATCTAAGTGCAGATTTGAACAAGCATATTTTGCTGATAATGGCTAGTTCTGGTGGGAGGGAGGTAAGCCATAGCGGGGCCCGTTATTCAAAGGATCGCTGACCCTGAGTGGTGCAACGGTAGGGGATCTTGATGGAGATCTTATTGGATGTCCTTGTAGTCCTTGTTGGTGCAACCTGGTGTATGAGGGAGCAGGGCTCCGGAGGCAGTAGGCCCAGAGTTGCTTTTTTGGCAAGGAGACAGGTTTGATAGCTGGCCCTGTCACTCAGATTTAGCCAACTGGTTTGCTGGTAGAGGTGGCAGGTATGGGTCAGGCTTGGGGCTCCAAGTGCAAATCTGCAGGCTTTGTTGAGCATGGTGGTGAGTTACCTGAGGGTGCTGTCAGAGGCCACACTGTAGATAGCAAGGTCATAATCAATGGTTGAGAAGACCAAGCTGGTTATGGCAAGCTGGAGGGCTTTATCAGAGAGGCAGCTTCGGTGCCTATATAGCAGGATGAGCTTCCTGTTAGCTGTAGTGGCCACATGATCGATATGTGTGGCATATTAGAGGGCGCTGTCGTGGGTGAGGCCCAGGTATTTGAATTTGGGGACCATTTCAATGGCGATCTTTTGTAGATTCTGGATGTTCAGGGTTGCAGCCCTGTGGCGGCTGTGCGCAGGGGCAAAGAGCATGGTCTTCGTCTTTTTATGGTTGACTAGGAGATTAGCCTTGTTAAACCAGTCTTTGACATTGTAAAAGTCCTGTTGAAGATGCTGCTCTAGTGCGATAGGGTCAGAATGACTGGAGTAGATCACCGCATCATCAGCGTAGAGAAGGATTTTTAGTTGACAGGCTAGTGGTAGGTTGTTTAGAAAGAGGCTAAAGAGGAGGGGGGCCAGGATGGATCCTTGGGGGACTCCAATGGACACTTGAAGGGGGTCAGAAAGTACATTGCATATTGTTACCTGCTGAACATGTCCAGAGAGGCAGCTCCGGAATCAGCTCAGTGAGTCAGAGAAGAGCCCAATTACCTCTAATTGGGCCAGGAGGAGGTTGTGGTTGACCGTATCAAAGGCCTTGGTGAGGTCGATAAAGGTTTCCCCCACTAAGTGCCCCTGGTCAAAGGTGCTGTGAATGTAACCCGTGAACTCAAGAAGCACTGTGGTACTGCTGTGGTGTTGACGGAAGCCATGCTGCTGCTGGCATTGTAGTTGGTATTTGTCAAGGTGTTCCACCAGCTGATTGTAGACTATACGCTCGAGGGCTTTTGAGATAGATGGTAGGATTGAAATTGGGCAGTAGTTGGCGTGAATAGACTTAATGCCTGCTTTATGGATTGCGGTTATGATTGCGGCTTTCCAGAGTTTAGGAAAGATACCTGTGGTGAGGGACAGATTTATGATGCAGGTCAGTGGGGTAAGCAGTTCATCAAGGGTATGAGAGATTAATTTTAGATCGAGGCCCTCGGAGCTGTGCCTGGACTTCCCAAGGACTTTGAGAGATATCTTTTTACCTCACCTTTAGATAGTACTCTGAGGTAGAATGGGGGGGTGGGCTTGGAGCGATGTGGAGGAACTTTGGGGGCTGGGCTGGTTGGTACCGGCTTGGTCTTGGAAACTGGGGGGAGCACTGTATTGAGGTCAGTGAAGGCTTTGTTTAAGATATCGGCGATGGATCTGGGGTCTTGTGTAAGGGATCCATTGTGGATCAGCATTGTGGGTGCTGAGGTACCTTGTTTCCCAACAATTGCATTAATGCTATCCCAGAAGTGGTGGCTGTCCCCCCAGGTGGAGTTAAGCTTGAGTCTGTGGAAGTTAGCTTTAGCCTGACGGATTGCGACGGTGCATTTATTCCTTGCAGTCTTGTAGTTTTGCATATCCAGGTCAGAGAGGTATTTTTGTACTTATACCATAGGCGGTCCCTGGAGCTCATCAGGGCAAGGAGGTGAGGGGTTATCCACATTTTTTGTGAGCCACTGATTTTCCTTTTAGATACGGGGGCAAATATATCACAAGCAGTATTGAAGCTAGCTATAAATTTACTCAGAGCTGTATCAACGTCTTTGGCAATTAGGATAGGTGCCCAGCTCAGTTGTAAGAGGTGTTGCTTAAAGAGCCCTAACATGCCCTTTTTTAGTATGCGGGATGTTATCAACTTTGAGGGTGGTTAAGGGGCCTTGTTGGACCAGGCAAAGATGATGGGTGAATGGTCACTTAGGGAGTTTGGGAGCACTTTTAGGCCAGAGATACATTCTGGGTGGTTAGTTAGTACCCAGTCTAATAAGGTACTGGTGCCTGATCTGTAGTTTGTACGGGTGGGTTGTTCCACAAGCTGAAGGAAGTTTGATCCCAAGTTTAAATCAAGAACTTCTGTAGCAATCTCATGTGCAGTCTGGCCCATGGTACCATGTCTATCAGGGCTGCCATTACCCTTAGTACCTGGAGGTAGTCTCAGACTGGCCTTCTGAGTCTGCAGAGAATCCCATTGATCAGAGAGTAAATATCGCATGCTTTCTCCTCCATGTGGGTCACTTGGCTGAGTTGAGTGTCTATTATGGCCCCAGGTGGACCAGGGATTGGGTTGGTAGTAGCTGGCTTTTTGCGTTGTTTATTACCCATCCATGTTTTTGCAGACATTGTGCTGCTATGTTTGTGTTGTAGCTGGCCTGTTCCATTGTTCATGCTTGTAACAGCCAGTCATCTAGGTAGGGGATGATGTGCATGCCCTTCTTTCGCAAGTGTGCAGCTAGGACTATTAATGTTTTGGCAAAAACTTTGGGGGCAGAAGCCAGACCGAATGGGAGACAGGTATATTGATAGTGTTCCCCTTAACGTTGAACCACAGGTATTTTTGGTGTGACTTCCAAATCAGAATGTGTAGGTAGGCGTCTTTCAGATCTACTGAGGTTAGGTAGTCCTCTGGTTGTATGGCTAGTAAGGCTAACCGCATTGTCTCCATCTTGAATTTCCTGTAGGTTGCGAATTTGTTCAGATGCTTTAGGTCCAGGACCGGGTGCATTCCCTCCATTTTCATCTGGACAACAAAGAATAAGGAGTAAACCCCTGTGTCTATCTCCTCTATAGGGATGTGCAAAATAGCCCCATTCTGAAGCAGGTCCAGAATTGACAGTTAAATTGCTCATGCCTTTTCCGGGGACTTCAGAGTTGAGGAAACCAGAGGTCTGTGGTGAGTTGGTTTGTTGGCGAATTCGATGGCGTATCCCTTTATTATTACTTCCATTACTCACTTGTCCATTGTTGTTTGGGCCTATTGCATTGCAAACTCCTGCAGTCTCCCTGCTGTTGGTGGGTTTGTGTGGGCCAGCATGGCTTCATTATTTTTTTTCCTAGTGCTTGAAATTTGGCTTGTATGCTGGCCTTATTGTCTGCCGGCATTATTCTTTGATTTGTTGCCGTAGGATTTGTTTTGAAATGTTGGCCTTTGGGTCCATTGTTTGGATCCCTGTGGGTTGTAGGCCTGGTTTTTCTGCTTGAAAATTTTTCCTTTTGGTCAAAAGTACCTGTCTGAGGGCAGGTACCCATCCTTGTCCCCTTGTGCTTGCTTGCCTCCCCTGTTTTTGAGGTATGGGATTAAGCCCTTGACAAATAGGGTGCCTTCTTTGAATGGTAACCTCATCAATGCACTTTTGGACTCATCCGCTTGCCACAACTTGAGCCATAGTGCCCTCCTAGCTCTGTTTGCTAGGACAGCTGCCCTCGATCCATATCTCAGCATGTCCAAGGAGGCATCCATGATGTACTTTACTGTTTGTATTGCGCATTCCGCAGCATCTGCTTGTGGGGAGTCATCCGGGATGTTTTCTGTTAGGATGTTCAGCCACCTATGAAGGGCTCTGCTGGTGAACCAGACCACTGTATCAGCCGAACAGAGCATACACAAGACCTCATGGATCTTTCTGAGATGCTCCTCAATTTTATTATCCATGGGATCCTTAAGCGCCACTGTGCTGGGATGGTGGTATGCTTGGAAAGTTCCGACACTGGCTGGTCCACTTTAGGAGCTTTTCCCCAATATTCTGCCTGTGTCTGTGATAAGGGATATCATCTGCCTACTATGATTTGCTCTGGCATTCTGGTGGGTTCAGGAGCATAGTACTCCTTGTTTAAAATAGTCTCGATGGTCTTGTATGTTGGGAAGTGAACCTTCTCTTCTGATTCACCCATTGACAGAAGGGGGTCCTCCGATGTGGATGACTGTTCTGGCTGCTGTGCAATTTTAAGTACAGACCTGACCATTTTAATGAGCTCGTCGATGTTATCGCTGTGGCACATCCTGGCAGATTTGTCCATGATGGTCTCATCCAAGTCAGCTGGTATCTCTGACGTGCCACTGTCCATGTCGAGCCTGGGCCTTTTTCTTGTGGTGTCTTCCCCCTGGCCCCCCATCTTGTTGGGGTATGGCATGAGGCTACCAGTTTTAAAAGCTTCCAGGATTTGGAATAGCAGCTGAGCTTGGCTGGCATCCAGGGCTTTTGGAGTGGTTGCTGTTGGTGGTGGGGTCTCGGAGTCTGAACTCCCATCCTCCCTTGTCCTGCATTCCCCCTGGGACTTTAGCCACTAACATTGCACAGGACGTGTCCCTGTTGTCGGCCTCTGGGAAAATAATTCCTCATTCCCTGCATTTCGTCATTCTGCCTCATGTGTCCTTGAACCTGTTGGCTTGAGGTAAAAGGAACTGCATTTGATATTTACTAGGAATGACCAAATGTCACATACAGGCTGACCTGTTTGCCTAGACCCCCAGATGAAAGATAATCACACTCTGTTGATGAGATAGTTGCTACCACCTTAATATAGCATTGCCCCTTTAAGAGGTACTCCAGCATGCGTTAGGGATTTGTTGCGGTCCCAGGCAAGATGGCTGCCTGGAAGTCTGGCAGGAGCCAGCGACATTTGGGACAACTCTATTTAGCCAATTGGTCCCATCCAATATGGCTGTCTCACTCTCACGAGAGCTCCTGCAAGAACTGCAAGTGCTACGTGCCTTGCCAGTTGTTCCCCAGTATTGCTGGAGTGCACAGCCTTCTGGGATGGATGAGAAGGGAGGAAGACAGCATGGATTCTCAGAGTCTCGGTGGGTGGAGAAATTGTGATTTTTATTGCCCACCAAGACAAAGGACTGCAGTGCTGAGGTCCAGGATTGGCCGTTTGAGGAATGGACCTTGCGTTTTGCGTGAGAGCCACTTTCGGGATTTTTTTGAAACTGTGGACAGTGGGACCCATGAAAGGTACAGGCCACTCTCTTAAATAAATGAATGCCTACTATTTAGTTGGGAGATGTGCGTTGGGCTGAGGAGGCTATAAAGGGTCCTCAGTCCATGCTGGTGTAGGGAGATAGTTTGGGCTGAATCTGGGGGGATGCATGGGCTGGATGGGGAAATCACTCCAGGAGGGACCTCACTGCTCATGTGTTCAGCCACAGTCTCGTGTGTGTTTAGTGCTCAGAGGATGCTTCATGAGGGACCTCTGAGCTATGGGGGAGACAGCTGCAGGCACTGGTGGCAGGGCTGCTTTAGTATGCAGTATATATGGTGAGGAAATGCTACAGGAGGGAGACCTTCCCATGGTTGCTGTGCAAATTTGTCCTTTTTTTTTTACATGACCAAAGCTTCATGAAGCAAGAATAATAGATGCACAATCTGTCTAATTATGAGGCTAATTATTAAATTAATCCTGCATGGCTACCAGGCTTAAAAAATGAAACATCTTAAATTGAATTACCTTGTAAGTTGAAATAGTAATTGTTGGGAGCAGATCTGGATCATGACCAACCTCTATAGATGCATGAAGTAAACTGGAGATCCTCAGATGGGACAGCGGGGCTGGCCTCAGCCAGACTGTTTTTTGATTGGATCATGCATCAACCTATAGGATGGATGAGGAATAACTGATGGTTCTGACTGCGGAGTACTATAAAGGGTACGAAATATAAACACTGTTACTATGAAGTTCCACTGACACATGGTGAGTTATATTGGCTAAAACTAACAGACTCATAATCCCATCTATGACATGATATCATCTCCAGGGCTGATGGACATGGGGGGTTACAGGGTTGGGGAAGATGTGCTGAGCAGAGGTGTGATGTTAAAAAAGAGATCATATTTCTTATGGTAAAGATCCCTCTTCCCTGTGGCTGAAAAGGACAACTTTTCAAAGACCACCAGCTTTGAGAAAGCAGAGTGCCAAGTAAGCAGGGAGGGAATGGCAGATTGCCTCCAGTTCATGAGTATCAGGCACTTGACCACCATAAGGGTCACAAGGAGCCAGCTGTGCAGAGGTCTGGATAGGTCCGCTACCTGAGAAGTGAGTCCCAGAACAGTTACAGCATGTGACAGTGGTAGGAGGCAGTGCATGATCCTGGAGCAGTCAGCAATGACTCCCTGCTATAACTGAGTGAGTGGGAGACAAGCCCACAAAATGTGTAGGAAGCCTGCTTCGGGCTGTGAGCAAGGCCAACACAGTGAGTGAGGCAAGAGGCCATATCCTTCACGAATTTTGGGGGTTCTGTACTATCTGAGCATGATTTTCAACAGGATTAGCCTACTTCTGGTGTCCCTATAGGCCTGGTGAGCAGAGGTGGTGCATGACTGCCACTGAGCCTCAGTTATGGGGTGCCTAAGGTGCTGTTCCCACTTCTCAAACAAAGAAAAACAACTGTGCATTAAAACTGTTTTAAATGAGTGAAAATGTTTTATTAAGCAAGCTCAACAAGGGCGAGCCTGCTCAATAAAACATTTTTCACGCATTTGAAATAGTTTGGGTGCGCTGGTTTTTATTTTTCTTTGTTTGTGAATTTGGCTTTGATCATTAGCAGCACCAGTCTCCACAGTGAGTGTCCTGTTCCCCCTTCAGCATACTGTCATCAAGCATGGGTTTCTGTGAGTCCCTGATCATGGCATTCATCTTTCCAGCTAGGCCTTGGTGGTGGGGAAGAGAACCTCTGGCCTCTGTCTGTAACCATTCCGGGGGGGGAGGGGGGATGGGGACTGCAGGTTTTATCAAGTGTCTGGGTAGGTTACCTTAGCTGCAGATATCTTCAGAAATCTATGTCTGGGACCCAGGTCTTATCCTGGCTTTGCTGGAATGACATCAGTGTGTCTGTGCCTGGAATGGAGATGTCTACTAGGAGCCTACTGCTCTTTTCCTCCCAGGTTGGCCATCTGATAGGTTGACCTCCAAATATAGTTGAGCACTTTGGAGGGAGCCTAGAAGGTTTAGGAACAGAAGTGAGGGGCATGCACTAGTTCAAGGCATGGATAGTGGCCATAATGAGTAGGTGAGATAGGCAGGAACTTGAGGGGTTATGACCTATATGATGCTGAGACAGCACTGCAACAGCTTCTGCCTCAAGGTGCACCCACTGCAGTGATTCCATTGAGGGTGGGGAGAGCCATTCATTGACCTATGTCATCCGGAAGGCCACAGTGTAACCCTCAAATCAGGGGATGCCAAATCCCCTCTTTTCTCCAATGCATGTGTAGTTTGACCATACTCAACCTCAGGGCCTTGTGTGTCTAAAGGAAGTGTCTGATGAGCTATTTTACCCAGTGAAGTACCTTGCCTGGGATACCGAGAGGGAGGTTTCCAAACACTTAAGCAAAGTTAAGTAAAGGAAACATGTGGACAGCCTCAATCTTCTCCATGAACAAAAGGTTTAAGCCACTGTCTAATCTCCTGCTCAAATTCTATCAGAAGAGGGAAGATATTAGCAGATGCCAGCTCCACCCACTTAGTGGTCACCCAGATCCCCAAGCACTTAAAGAACTTCTCCTCCCACTTCACCTGTGTCTCCTGACCTGTGTATCCTGACAGCTATGTTGTCATAATCCAGGCTCAGAGGAGATAACATGGTCTTATTAATGCTGATGGTTAGCTCAGAGAGTTCTGAAAATTTACTGAGCACCCCGAGTGTAAGCAGAAGTGAGCTAATGGAGTGTGTCAAGGTGAGGAGAAGGTGTTCACCAAATACGCTAACTCATTCAGCTTAATACCTTGCATATTGGGTGACACAATGAGTGTCCTAGTGAGTGGATCCAGGGCCAATGGGAAGAACAAGGGAGACAAGGGGCAGCCTTGTTTCATACATCTTCAGAGGGTGAAAGGAGGGGACATCATTCAGTTAGTGATGAACACAGTTCGAGGGTTGTGATAGGGAGTGTGGATCCAGCTTCTGAAATAGGACCCAAAGCTGTACAAGGACAGAATGTTGTGATGGTAATCCAATTTGACAGAGTTGAAAGATTTAAGAAAGTCAATGGCTGCTGCCACCATGGTGAGATCTGAAGACAATATGTGAAGCTTAAGACTGAGGAGTGTCTTCAGATTGTCAGCGCCAGATTTCCCCTTTGTGAAGCCAGCCGGGGTATGATGGGTCAGGTAGCACAGGACATGTTTCAGTCTGGATGAAAGAAATTTTGCAAGGATTTTTGTATCAGTAGCAATAAGGGAAACTGGGCAGAAGTTCACACAATCCAGGGTGACATCTGACTTTTTGGGCAAGAGAGTGATTAAGGCTTCCCCCATGGTTCTGGGAAGCACCTATGTGCCCTGGGCTTCCCATAGTGCATAAATTAACAGGAGGATGATTCCATCAGGTATTAGCTGGTACAGCAATGGTAAATCCATCTTTACTTGGCACCTTTCCTTTAGAGAGAGAGAGAGAGAGAGAGAGAGAGAGAGAGGAGCACCTTATGAAGCGCTTGCTCTGTAAAAGGCTTATCTATTTCTTCCCTCAGTTGCTGAAGAAGCATTGGGATGGGGGTGAATTCTAAGAACTTTAGTAGGAAGCAGGATGTTGAATACCCAGAGATCTTTGATGAGTACAGCCTTTTGTAAAACTGTTGCATAGCCAGATTAATCTCTAGA
Source organism: Neoceratodus forsteri (assembly GCA_016271365.2). Taxonomy (NCBI): domain Eukaryota; kingdom Metazoa; phylum Chordata; order Ceratodontiformes; family Ceratodontidae; genus Neoceratodus; species Neoceratodus forsteri. Next base: position 522,660,456 of record CM028137.1, read on the forward strand.
GGGTTGGTGGCTGTAGATCCATCAGATTTATGGAGCACAGGTATTCGGGACTCTGCTTGCTGCCTACAAAGCCTGTATGCCAGAAACCAAACCCCAACCCCATCCCCTGATTCCCAATAGCTGTGCTTGGTGTGCAGAAGGTGCCATTCTGCTTTCTGCTGTAACAATGTATTTCAGACCAGTAATGGAGGCAATCAGGGGTTCTCTGAGAGAAAGATCACTCTTGAGCTGGGATTCTAGCTTGGCCAATAAAGCATTAAGAGTTTGAAGCTCCACATCCCTCTCTTTCCTTTGGGCTGTGGAGTACGAGATAATGTGACCTCACAAGAAGGCCTTGAAAGACTCCCAGACCACGTCTGTCCCCATCTCTCCTGTGTCATTTGTTTTAAAATAGAAGGGAGCTTTCTTTTGAATCCAATCCCCAAACTTGGGGACTGCGATCAACAGTTGGATGAACTTCCTGTGAGGCAAGCTGGCTGTGTCACCAGTAGGTGGAATCAGAGGGCTACAGGTGCATGATCTGACATATTAATGTGTCCTATGCCTGGGTCAGAGATACCTAGGACTGATGCAACATCAGCCAACCAAAAGATGATGCAGCTGTGGGTGTCATGGATTAGAGAATAAAAGGAATAGACCAAGCTGGTGGGATTTGCACACCTCCCAACATCCACAAGACCCCTTTCTGACACCAAATCCTGGAGCACACCATGAGATTTAAGGTGACTGTCTGTGGAAACTTTAGATATAGCTAAGATCATGTTAGGGGCCAAGCTGAAATCTCCCCCTATCAGGAGGGGAAGGTGCTGTTCCCCCTGTAGCTTGGCAACAGCTTGTCTGAGACGAGAAAAGAAATCAGCAGCATCGCTATTGGCTGCATAAGCATTGAACATGATAATCTTGCCTCCCAGAATGGCCAGTTGTGCTTTCACCCACCTCCCACTGGGATCATACTGAGGTTTTTCTATGGTCTGGTTAAGGGCCCAGTTGATCAAAATCATAACTCTTCTTGATTTACTGGACAGGAAGCTGCATAGCATCTGCCTACCCACTCTTTTTGAATCCAGTGGGCAGTTTTCCCAGTGAGGTGCATCTCTTGGAGGAGTGCTATATCCACCTGGAGCTACTTAAGGTTCTGAAAGACTTTGGGTCTTTTAACAGGGTGGTTCAGGCCCTTGACATTCCAAGACAGCAGTCTCACTAGGAATCCTGCCATCTGCAATGCATTCCCTGCTTATTACCCAAATATCCTACCTAAGAGCAAAATGCAGTGGTTGTTTACCACAGTCTTATACAGTAGATAAAGTGCAGAGAAACCACTAGAACACAGTTAATAAACAAATCTATCAATCAGATCACTAATGCACTCAAATTACAGTGAATAACAGATAACAAACAGGAGCAGATAACACCCTATTATGTAAGCAGACTAACCTATCAGCTCATGGGGTGGTAACACATTCACATCAGCTGGGAAAGCCATGAAAAAGGTAAACGACTGCTTTGCCAGGAAAGAGGAGACAGTATCCTCTACACCCTAGAAACAGAGGCACAAGATAGGGTTGTGATAGAGAACAACTGTGTTCTCCTCCCCTCCCTATATTCAGTTATTATGGGTTGGTAGTAGAAAACCATTCCCATGCCTATGTCCACCCCATAGCTCCCCCAAGCAGAGACCTCCAGGACTACAGGTAGTGGACTATATTGAGGGGTCAACGACAGCAGCCCATCCATGCAGGCAGAAAGACCACCGGAGGGGGGCCCAGGAGAAGAGGGCAACATGTCCCAGTTAGATCTCTAACAGGGGGCAGCACAATGACAGCAAGGCATAGGGATAGGATGTGACCTCCTATTCACTGGGAATGCTACCAAGCTACAGATAGCACATACTATACACTGTCCACCCCATCCCCCTGCTCCACCTTAACAAGAGGGGACTGAGGGAATAATGACAGTCGGAGTTCAACTACCTAATGGAAACTGTATCTGCAGAAGACAGTAATGGCATGCCATTATTTATTTTATTTATTTTATTTTGTTTTAGTCTCTGGTAACCGGGTAAGGTCCACTAGCACCAAGTGCCTGTTTTCAGGGGCTACCTGGGAGCACTGGGAGGTTAAGTGACTTGCTTTGATTCACACAGTATGCAAGTGGAGGTTGTGAGAATCAAACTCAGGTCTAGTCTACTGGATGTACCAAGCTCGTTCACATCCCGTTCCTCTAACCTCTAGGCTATACTGCCATCCCAGAACAGGAGGAGTGCAGAGAACAGGAGGAGACATATTGGTGGGGCATCCTAAATGGCTGATGGATACAGGAGGGAGAAAACAGCAGTATTTCTGGAAGACAGAGGAGGGGGGTCAAGGAACAAAACATTGGGCCACCATGGTTTAACTGCACCGCTTTCCTCTCACCAACCAATGAGCCAGACCTGCTGAGGGGGAGGGGTCACTTCAGAACAAAAGACACAAATAAGTACCACTCAAGCAGTGCCCTTAGAAAGGTGCTATACCTAATGGTGGGGGGAAGGTAGAGTGAAGTATGGGTTGAGCATCAGGTATAAAGAATAAAAAGCATGAAATCCCCCATCCCCAAAGCATTAACAAGCAAGCCAGAATATTCACAATACTCCCCATTAACCAAATACATATCCTAAATAACCATAATTCTGCATAATGCAATGTAATACTGAGAGACTGAAAAAGTTGGAGCAGTTCAGTTTAACTAAGACCTGTACTAAAAAAGTATATGCAGCAAAGCACTCAGGTGGTAACAGTAACATGTTGTGGTGAAGAAGCCCTGATGCAGTCTCATGCAGCTGAATTGTTCCAGGGAGGGGAAGCTCCCACAGCAGGATCCATGGTAGCCTCAAGCTCATTAGATCATAAGAGTTTCCCACCATTGAGACTCATGAGGGAGTTGATGACTCAACAGCAGAGGCCCCAGCAATAGTTCCCAGAGTGTCCATCATATTGTGGGTTGAGAAGGGCACTGATAAATCCTTGGGGTACTCCTCTGGCAGGTCCTGGGTGGTTTTCACTGGTGGATGGGAGGGGGTAGAAATAGTCTGATTGAGTCCATCTTTCATGACTCCATGTCTGGAGTCAACTGCAATTACCCCCTACCCCTTGGGGCCCCTTAGGAATGCCATTCTTAGACCAGGACTTCCCTCTGTGGTGCTTTTAAGTTTCTCAACCCTCTTGCTCCATGCACATCACCATGTTGTCCTGCACATTTTGAAGTCTGTATTGCTCCTGCTACCTATGGACAACACTGCTGCTTCCTGTGATGCATAGGATCTGGCCCCCTAGCAGTGTTCTTATCCCTCCACAGGTTTCTGTGGCACAGTGTTCAAATTCAAGGAGGGCCACCATCTGCTAACAAGAGCCCTAGCTTCTTGTGAATCCTGCATTCATGCTCCTGACCATTCCGGGAGATGAAAAAATTAGTCCTTGAAATTGGTAAACAATGCCGTCTTCCTGCAGTGCAGCTCCGGGCGTATGCTCTTTCCTGCGTTTTATCAACTCAGCTGAGAAGTCTTGGTACAGGGACTCTTTTGTCCCCCTCCAGCTAAGATGGCCCTTATCGCTTGCAAACCACAGCAGCCACTCATTAACAGAGAAGCAGAGGAGATAAGCAATAATGAGCTTAAATGTGAATCCTGGTGATGGCAGCGGCCCTCTGGTGCAATGCCCACATTCCACTTTTAGTGGTCCCTGCCATGCAGGTGCAAAAAGGCAATAGAGAGGACTAGTGGGATGCAGGGGGTGCATAGGGAGAGGTATCACCAGCAGAAAGAAGGAAGTGCTGTTGTCTCTGTATAGATTGCTGGTAAGACCCCACCTGGAGTACTGTGTCCAGTTCTGGAGACCACATGTCTGGAAGGATATAGAGTGGAGGCAGTCCAGAGGAGGGCAACAAAAATGGTGCAGGGTCTGCATGAGAAACCCTATGAGGAGAGATTAAAGGACCTCAACATGTACACCATGAAAGATAGGAGGGGGTTGGGGATATGATAAAGACCTGTAAATACCTCACAGAGGTAAATAAGGTGTCTGTGGGGGGTATTTTTCAGAAGAAAAGGTGATGAAGAACAATGGGACATATAATGAAGCTGGAGGGAGGATAGATTCAAGTGAGATGAGAGGAAGTACTTTTTCACAGAAAGATTGGTGAATTACTGGAATAGCTTTCCAGCTAAGGTGGTGGGGTGAAAACAGTGGTGGAGTTTAAGAATGCAAGGTATAGGCACAAGGGAATCATAGTGGAAAGGAAGGCGGGAGAGAGAAAGAGCTGTAGATTGGGCACAGTCTGCGGTAATAGTGTAGGTAGGGAGAAATGGGCAGACTGGATGTGCCAAGTGGTCCTTACTGCCATCAAATTCTATGTTTCTATGCATCTCGGACTTCATTAAACACAATGTAAGTCAGTATCGATAAATGTGCTATAATTCACTGTGGGAATAATTTATTTATTTGTTTTTGTTTACCAGGTAAGCACACTAGACAACCAGATGCCTATTTTCAGGTGTGACCCAGGAAATTACAGAAATACATACATGGTTATTACAGAGATACATACATGATTTTACAGAGATGCATACATGATTATGAGAATACAGTCAGGTACAGCAAGGAAAACCATAAGAGCAGGTACAAGTAAGAGCATCAGACATAAACGAAGTAAGTGAAGCAAAAACCAGGGGACCTTAACTACCCAGTGGTAGGAAGATAAATGCTTCATACATAGGAGGCCAGCTGTCGTCTGGTAATGTCAGCCAACACGACATCTGAAGGCTGGGGATTGAGGCGTACATCAAGGAATTTATGAGAGGGGGATAGGAGAGGCAAAAGGAACACTTAGATGGCCTAGCACAGCTTGATCCAGATGAGTAAGGAAGGCTCCTTATTATCTGATACACTGAACCCCTATATGTTTTACTGGAGGGGAAGGTCCGGATACCCTACACCATAGAGCCGAAGGAACAGTGGGGCAAGCGGCAGGAGTAACTTAAGTACAGAGGCAGTGAAGGGCAGAATTGAGGAAGCCCCAGAGGGAAGTCTTAAAACAGGAATGGGAGGTGGAGGAGCGAGTGCTAGCAGGCAGGGAGTTCCATAGCCTTGGAGCAAGGGTAGTGAAGGCCAGGTCACCCATCTGGAGTCTTGTTTTAGGCACCAGAAGGACATGGGAGTCATTGGACCTTGGGTGGTAGGAGGAGAAGGAGGAATGAGGGAAGCTGCAAGGCCAGGAGGGTGGCAGTTCTGATGACCTTATCAATGAAGTTGCCTAGTCAGAAGGACCGGTATTTTCGGAGGAAGCCATTCCAGCTGAGAATAGAGCTGGCAGCGGTGAGTGATGGGGGTAGAGAGAAAGCGACATATATTGTTGTATGCAGTATCCCATTTGGAGATTGCTTTTTGTGGTGAGAGACAAAGGAGACAAGGCCATAGGAGAGCGTAGGTAAGAGGACGCCTTTGGCAAGGGCGAGACGTGCCGCCGGGGTGAGGCAACTTTTTGCTCTGTACAGAAGGCTCAACTTACTGTTTGAGGCCTTGCAGACATTGCGAATGTGCCGAGTGCAGTCCAGTTGTGAATCTAGAGTCACCCGCAGGTACTTGATGGATTGAGCATCATGTAGGAAGGATCCATCAGCACATGAGATCCTTAGAGGGGAAGGAGCTGCTATTAGTTTGGTTGTGGAACCAAAGAGCATGGTTTGGGTTTTCAGCAGGTTGATAGCAAGCTTGTGTTCAACCAGCCATGTTTGGATCTGCTTGAAGTCAGCATTGAGCTTGTTGTTGATGTCCGAGCTATCCTGGGAGCTGAACAGGATGACTAAGTCATCAGCGTACAGGATAGAGCGCCCATGGGCCGGGGCCGAGGGCAGCTGATTAATAAAGAGGGAGAAGAGGAGGGGCCCTAGGACAGAGCCCTGAGGTACCCTGCAGTTGACCGGGGCAGGCTTTGACAGGGCCTTGTGAAATGAGGTGTACTGCTGTCTGCCCAAGAGGTAGTTACTGATCCAGGCTAGTGCGGGGTGGGAGAAGCCCAGGGCCTGGAGAGAGGAGCTCAGGAGAGAGTGGTCAACACGGTCAAAGGCCTTGGAGAGGTCCACAAAGATGGCTCCAGTCAGTTTGCCTTGATCAGCAGCAGTTCTAATCTCAGAGGAGACAACCGCTAGGGCAGTGGAAGTACTATGCCCTTTCCGGAACCCGTGTTGGGCAGGGGAGAGTACGTCATAGACTTGCAGGTAATGAGAGATCTGCGAAGCAACCACCCTTTCGAGTAGATTACCGACAGCTGACAGTATAGCTAATGGTCGGAAGTTCCTGGGGTCCTTGGGGTCACCCTGTTTGTGAACAAGGATGACTTTGGCCACCTTCCAAGTGTCAGGGATGACACCCGTCAGAAGGGATCTATTGAAAATATGGGTGATAGGGTGGGCAAGTATGGAGGCCCCAAGTCTGAGTAGGTGAGGCTCAAGGCTGTCATGCCCAGCACTAATATGAGGGGGGAGTCCATCTAGAAGCTTCTGGGTCTCCAGGACGGAGATGACCCTGAGGTAGAAGGGGGGATGAGGACTTACCTCAACTGGGGTAGTGTCCCAAGCTTTGGGGACGTGGGAGAGGGAGGAGAGAGCCGGAAGCTCGGTGAACATAGAGTTGAAAGCATTGGCTATCGTATGGGGGTTATTGCAATTTACTCTACCAATGTGCATATCAGAGACCAGAGCTCTAGCGGACCCACCGACCAGGTTTTTGATGTTCTGCCAGAAGCTCCTCGAGTTTCTAGCAGAGGAGAGTAGGGCAGATTGACAATATTCACTCTTGGCAGAGTGAATGGCTGATTTGTAAGTGTTTCTCACTCGTCTGTACTCCTGTAGGTCAGTATTGGAAAGGAAGACCTTGTAGAGAGCCCAGCACTTGTCCCTGATCTTCATGAGGGAGAGAAGATCTCCATGAAGCCACTTAGTGACAGTACCCCTTACCCTCCTTTTAGTTAGGGGCACATGCTTGCCTTGCAGGGGGGTATAGACAGCAAGAAAGTTGTCTAGGGCCACAGAGGGGTCATTTGTACCCATGACCTGGGACCAATCAGTTTGACGCAGGTCAGAGAGGTAATCTTCTACAATGAGCCTGGAGAAGTCCCTCATCTGGATCACTTTGCAGGGAATTTTGGGAGCAGAGATGCTCCAGATGCAATAGATGGGAGAATGGTCCGAGATGACTTCAGGGAGGGTGCCACTGCAGACTATTCTGTCAGGTCTGTTACTCAACACCCAGTCAATGAGGGATCCCTTGTCACCTCTTGAGGAGAGCCTCATGGGGTCCTTAATGAGTTGGCTGAGGGAGAGACCCGCCAGTACAGGCTCATATTGCTGGGCATTGTTGCCCACCAAGTTTAGATTGAAGTCCCACAGAATCAGCAGCTCATTTGAGCCAACAGAGGGACTGAGACTGTTTAGGAGCGAGGAGAGCCCTAGCACACCACCTTTAGGTGGGTTGTAAGCACATACCAGGTGCATCTTCTTGGTATTGCCAAGCAGGAGTATTAGGCATGTAAGGTCTCAGCAGTAGAGGGTGGGAGAGAGTTGTGATCTATAATGGATACATTAAGGTGAGCCTTGTAGTATAGAAGCACCCCGGCCCCCCTTTTGTTCCCGGCTCTGTCCTGCCTGCCTGAGGAGGTTGTAGCTAGGGAGGGCACAAGCAGAGTCTGGGATGTGTGGTTTCATCCAGGTTTCCGAGATCCCCAAACGGCCTTCCAGAGGAGGTTGTGGAGTCAAAGTGGAGTGGTTGAATTCAAGCATGCATGGGACAGTCATAAGGCAAATCTAGGGGGTGGGGGTAGGAAGAAGTAGGCTGCTGGTTAACTAGGATCTGCAGCTTATCCATTAGGTAGGGAAATGGGCAGACTGGGTGGGCCAAGTGGTCCTTATCTGCCATCAAATTCTATGTTTCTATGTAATATCAGGGTTGTAATGGGCCACCCACTCTGTCAACTCTGTTATGTTAGATAGTAAACTTCTAACTTTCAGATGAACCAACTTCATACCTTTGGCAGTTAGCCAGGCAGAAGGGGACTTCAGGGGGGACCTGGTCACCTGTAGCCCATGTGATTGGACTGAGGCCCCCACGCAACTAGTCAGAGGCAGCATAGTTGGCAGCCTCAAGAAGGGAGGTTCAATAGTAGGGTCCTTAGATCTGCGAAACGCACAGGTAGCGGTCACCTAGAAGAAGGGTGGAGTGCCTTAGATTAGTCCTCCCAGGGTAACGACAAGGGGGGTCCAGAGGCAGAGGGAGGTGACGGGGACCGAGGAGGCTAAGGGAGGGAGTCTCGTGACTAGTTAGTGGTGACACAGCTGGTACAGGAAGCTCTGGTAGATTACTTGGTGACCCCAACAAAGGAGAAAAGCAACAGATAGCTGCATAGGTCACAAGGTTATCAAAGTTTACAGTAGAACAGCTAGCGATAACTCAAGTTGCCATAAGATGTTGTTACAGACCCCAACAAAAATAAAAAAATAACCACATGCACCAGGTCAATCTGTAGGAAAGCCACAAGCACTTAAACAACAGTATTGTTAGCACTTTGAACAACAGGGAACAAACATTGCACAACAGCAGTAGAGATGTGTTCCCTAGGATAAAAAATAATTGCCAGCATTTACTAAACAGCAAGATGCAATATCTAGGAGTATGCAGGCCAGCCCCTATGTTGGTGGGAGGGGCTAGCTGAGTATTTAATGGGAGGAGGGATGGGGTGGATGGGAGGGCGATTTTTCCTTCGCAGTGTCCCGACCCCCAACAGAAGAAGGCAGTCCATAAACAAAACAGTACCACGGTAAGTGGTTTCAAACCCCTTCTTCCTAAATTGCAGTCCCATTCTAAGGTGCCGGGGGAGGTCCGCCCGGTGATGCAAACGAGCCGGTGCCTCTCACCTGGTATGTCCAGAGGATCAGCACAGTGAGAGGAGTCTGGTGGGGGGGGGGCCCATTGGAGCAGGGACTCCCTCGCCTCCCGCAGCAACGCTTAAAGTCAGAAGCCACTAGTGAGCTAGTGGGCTGGTAAGGGGAGCCTTTATGTGGTGGTTGGAGGACGAGGAGCCAATCAGTGCGTGTGCTCCTATATTTTTAAACTTGCAGCCAAATCCTTGCTTCAGAACTCAATTTCCCCTTCGCAGTGTCCTGACCCCCAACAGAAGAAGGCAGTCCATAAACAAAACAGTACCACGGTAAGTGGTTTCAAACCCCTTCTTCCTAAATTGCAGTCCCGTTCTTAGGTGCCGGGGGAGTCTGCCAGGCGATGCAAACGAGCTGGCGCCTCTCACCCAGTATGTCCAGAGGATCAGCACAGCAAGAGGAGTCCAGTGGGGGGCCATTGGAGCAGGCACTCCCTCGCCTCCCAAAGCAACACTTAAAGTCAGAAGCCACTAGTGAGCTAGTGGGCTGGTAAGGGGAGCCTTTATGTGGTGGTCGGAGGACGAGGAGCCAATCAGTGCATGTGCTCCTTTTTTTTTAAACTTGCCACCAAATCCTTGCTTCAGAACGCAATTTCCCCTTTGCAGTGTCCCGACCCCCAACAGAAGAAGGCAGTCCATAAACAAAACAGTACCACAGTAAGTGGTTTCAAACCCCTTCTTCCTAAATTGCAGTCCCATTCTAAGGTGCTGGGGGAGGTCTGTCCGGCGATGCAAATGAGCCGGCGCCTCTCACCCAGTATGTCCAGAGGATCAGCACAGCGAGAGGAGTCTGGTGGGGGGGGGCCCATTGGAGCAGGGACTCCCTCGCCTCCTGAAGCAACGCTTAAAGTCAGAAGCCACAATATACATAATATACATCAAGATTACTACTTCAATGGGAAACAACTAAAACAGATAAATAAAAGAGATCTAGGCATCTTGGTCAATAGTAAATTAAAATTTATTGAACACTGCAAAATAATTGCCAACAGAGCAAATAGGGTATTGGGATGCATAAGGAGACCTTTCATAAAACAAAAATGCCAAAACAGGGAGGGGAAGCATCCCAAGGCAAAAGGGTTGGAGGAAGTCAATGAAAAAGTGCACAATGGACACAGACCCAGCCCCCATGGGCATAGTACGAGTCACCACACATACACCATCAACCCAGGGGACAAAGAGGCACACTGCATATGGCGTAGAGTAGAGCAGTGACAGAGCACTCCAGCACCATAGGCACAATGGACAGTATGGCCCAGCCATGCACCATGACAACTGTGCAGAGGAAACAAGCAGGGAGGTCATGTCAGCCACAGCAGAGGCACAATGGTCCAGATGCAGACCGAGACACAAGATGGCAGATGCAGGTGGCACTGTAGACACATACCCACAGGTACTCAGGACTGCAAACAGCACAGCACAGCAGCGGGGGGGGGGATTAGGATAACAGCAGAGGTGTACACAGCACCAGAACAGGGGTGATGTGCAAGTGACAATGTGAGCAGCACCGATGGACACTCCAGAGCTGGCCAAGGGGACAGCATGACAAACAAAGAGTGGGGTAAAACAAGGTGGACAGGACATATGGTTGTGCCAAGGCACAGACACCAATGGGCAGTGATATGCAAGGGACATTGGGCAACCATGCAACACAACAGGTGACTGGAACAATTGATTAGTGAGGACCACACACACACACAGTTATCAGAAAAATATTTAATAACAAGGAACAGTACAAAAAACTACAAAAAAACAACAGGAACAACAATGAAACAGAAAACCATCAAAAGATAAATAACTATATACAATAAAAGGCTGTGGGGCAGTGTGGAAGGGGGAACAATGACAGCAGCAGTAGAACTATTTACAATAGGGAAGATGGATGAGGGATGGGTTCAATGAGGTTATGTACAGGGGGAAAGTCCAGTAGGACAGAGGCCTATTGCCCCTGCTCATGGGCTGCCTGGCTCTGCATCAGCTCCATCAGCTGACATATTTCTCCCAGCAACCTCCTGCAGAATTAAAACTGGGCCCCCTGCCACTGGAATATCGCCAACAGGATCCTGTCTCCTGTGACATTCCGGCCACCCACCGGCATCCTCGGCCTCCTCTGTGGTGCAGCAGCTGGATGACCTATGTCAGGGAAACAGAGAACACTGACTCAGTGCCACAGCCCACACAGTCACAGCCCCCCCCCCCATGGGCTTGGTGTGCATGCCTGATGCTGGCATGCCCCATGCAGAGGGCCGTCAAACCACCATGCACAACACACACTAGCGACATGCCAGGATACAGAGCCACACAGTTACTCAGATGTGGCACAGTGCACAGGCAGAGGATATCACCAAAGGACATGTGGCCACAACCCCCACAGTGTGGGAACCTGCCTCTCATGTGCACCTATAACACAGGCCCTGAGGTGACCCCATGCGGGCACAGGTGGGCGCCCAGAGCCATGACTAGCACAGCAAAAGGGGACAAGCACACAGGTGCCATGGGCACAGTGGGACCACCACACGCTGCCAACACTATGATCCATGTGTGCATGACTGCCACCACATGGACATGCACAGTAAGCAGACAATGGCCTGCTGTGGGCAATTCAACCCACCATACCCCATGAACATACAGAGGCAGTGCACCTACCTTCAGATCTTTGATACCCACTAGCTTGAGCACCACCTCTTGTCACCCCTGACCTCCGTTCAGTACCTTCTCATGTTTGTTGAAGCCCCTCCCAACCTGTAAGGGGAACACAATTGAACAGCACCATGAGGATCATGCTGGAACACACACACACACCCATACAATGACACGGCACACATGGCACAGCATAGCGCGGCATGACATGTGCCTGGCTAAGGGCAACTAACAATATGATGTCACAGTGCCATGGCAACAGCACAGTGGATGACCAGGCCACTCAGGGCAACCCATGGCATGCATGGAACCAATGACCTGGCCCTGCAACCAGGGCTATGGCGGCCTAGTAGGCAGGGATACATGCACCTGCCACACACCAAGAAACCCCCCTGAGAACAGGTGAAGAATGCCTGCACATAGCACATACATACTTGGGTATGGCACTGTCCCTGTGCGGGCCTGGCCCTGCAGCCTCAGCAGCCTCTCTGGGTATGCCTCTGGAGGTTCCTGTACCAGTGGTGGCACTGTTCTCTAGTCCTGGGGATGCCAGTCCATCATTGGAGCTGCTCACTCAATACGTGTCCATACCTGGGTCCTTGTCTCCTGGAGCTCCTCACCAGCAAATAACTGCCCCTCCAGGAGGGCCACAATAGCCACCAGGTTAGCCAGCTCTACCTCTGACTAATTCAGAGGCCTGAGCCTACCCTCAGAAGTGCGTGCCATGACTTTCAGAGACAGTCTGCTGATGCAGTGTGATAGTGTGGCAGTCTGCACAATGTGTGGCCAGGTAGTGCCTGTTGCATGATAGGCCCACTATGCAGTGCACTGCACGACTCGCACATACGTGATAGGGATGTGCCATTGGCACCATTAGCTCAGTACTATGCATGCACAGTAGCATAAGGCCAGGCAGGAGACTGGGTCATGACCCAGTGACCAGCTCACGAGCAACCCCATGCAGGTGCCACCTTGTTGAGGGCACATAGTGCCACACTTGCAATGAACCACATGGCACATGTGCACAGACATGAGCCATAGTGAGCAATGGCGTGGTATCGGATGAAGTGTGATATGTGGACAATGCCAAGCAGGCAGACAAGCACATGGCAAATGTCCTTGGATCTGTGCAATTGAGGGCAATGGCGCAGCACAGGGGGATATGCGATATACGGCAAATAATGCCAGACATGCTCTGCCATGCATGTCAACTATGGTACCATGACTGTGCTCTGTGCGTGCACAGGAATTGCACCACACGGGAATGCTCAGCGCATTTCAAATGTGAGGCCCAAATTGAGATTGGCCTGGAGCAAATTTGCACTATTCAGCCAGGATATGGTAAAATCAGCTCATTAGCCAATCCAGGCCTAAATCAACTGATTAGCATCTCATTACTGGCTGCTCCACTGCTCATTTGCATGAGATGGGCTTGAAAAGTGCCACAACACACCTCAGTTACCTGACAGGAACTGCATCCTGGAAGGCAGGTTTGTTTACATTCCCCTTGCTGCAGCCTGTTTTGTACGGCATTTTATGTGACTTAGCTCAACTCCAGAGCATGCTGGACATGTGCTCGTGCCTGTCACATTCCTGCATTCACAGGCAACAGAATGTCTGATAGTGAAGAGGAGCAGTCTAAGAGATGAAGGCCTAATTTTACAAAGGACGAGTCGCATGTCGTGGTGGTGGCATATTTCAAGAGCAGGGATGCTGCTGTCAGGCATGTCTGGCACATAGCAGGAGAGGGCAAAGTGCTGGAAGGGGGTAGCAGTACATGTCAATGCCCATGGGAGGTACAACTGCAGGCACCAGGAGTGCATGAAATGTATGACACATGACAAGCAGAGGGCCAAAGAGAAGGTCGCTGCCATATGGGCCTCACTGGGGCAGACTGGTGGTGTCCCCTCCACAGAACCAACCCTCACACCCACTGAGGAGATGATTGTGGCCTCCACGAGTCAGTCATCCATTGAGGGTGTCCCGGGGGGGGGGGGTCCATACCAGGGAAAGCTTGTCGCAGCACTGTAAGTATGTATGTGTCACCCCCTGTGGGGGGCAGTGTGTGCCAGCCACAGGTGTGCCTAGTATGCCACACAGTGTCATAGAACCATGTCCACATTGCACCGTGAAGGTCTGACAGCAGTGCACAGCCATATCATGGGCTCACATGCTGCCCTGTGTGCCCTTGGGCATGATCAGTGGCATGCTGTGGGACTCTGGGTGCGGTGGCCCGACAACACAGGCCGCAGGTGGCTATTCATGCCACAGGGGCATCCCTGTCATGTGTGATAACACATAGCCATCCATAGTGGGCCCATGCAGCATCTGGATACAGTGGACTGGTGTTCCATAGTAGGGTTACAGTGTCTGTAGCAGCGCTGGGGGGGTGGGCATTGGCCTTGCCGCAGCCAGTCCATTGTGACATTGTGCTGTACGCTGCCATGGGTGTGCACACCTACACACATGAATGTCCCTCACTGCCAGTGCGTTTGTGCTGCACAGGCCACAGCGGCAGTCCCAGGCCTGTGTGGCAGCATAGGCATACCTGTGGTTCACATACACCACCACTACGTCTAGCTGTCCACCTGCATTACAGTCATATGTCACTCACCATGTGTTTCTTATGTCTTTTGGCTCCATCACGCCTCAGCGGTGCATCGCTGGCTGGTGCCCATCTTGTGGCACCAGCAGAGGATGATACCAAGCCATCCATATCCTCCAGAGCAGTGGCCAGTGCTGAGGACTGTGGTGCAGCACATATGCTGGTGCACATACTGGGGTTGAATGACGATGATCCCTTGTCCGGTCTTTTCCTGGATGGGGACATCACCGGGCTTGCATGGTCCATGGAGGAGGAGGATGATGATATATTTGATGATGCCACACAATTAGGGGGACACACAGGCAGCACCCACTGGTCCAATACACACATAGGAAGCTACAGACAGCATGGGTTCTTCTATGCCTGCAGACGCACCTCTCCAGTGTGCCCCCTTCTGCCAGCTGATGCAGTGGCTGGTGGTGGATGGGGATGTGGTGTTGCTGTGGGGCCTGGGACCACTGGCATTGTCCAGCAGGGTGCTGAAATGGCCAGCAGAGGACATTGACCAGCCCACCCCAGGTCCTGCCGTGCATGCCTGCACACAGTCCCCACCTGTACAGTGGCCTCCTGTGCAGCATTCCCGGAAGAGGGATGTGGCACAGCAGGCTGGGACCCCCCCTGCCCATCAGCCCCTAGCCCCCAACTCATCACCCGCTGACAGGCTTGAAGATCACATCCGGTCACTGCGATAAACTGTGGTGGGTCAGGCGACGCACAGGGAGGACTGTGGATGCAGGTGGAGCACATGGATGAGTATGGTGCCATGAGACATGTGCAGCTGCTTGGTGAATTATGCCATCTGTGGGTGGCCATGACTGCTATGCTGGATGGGATTGCATAGGCCATTTTGGTGGACTTTGCATTCCTGACATCTCATGGTTGCAGGAGCTTCCAGTGTACCACGTACAGTACCACAAGCACCCCCAGGTTGCAGCATCAGGTGACCCCATTGCTGCTGATGCCACCCATGGCCAACATCATCCCTGACAGCCCCGGAGCCAATCTGGTCTTTGGAACCTCCACATCCATGAGAACCCAGTCATGTTATCTCATGTCAACCCCTACCGGGGTGGAGTCTTCACCCTCCGTGGCTGGTGACTCACCCTTGGCATCCTCCCAGCTGTGGCATGGCCACCCATGTGGAGGTGGCCTTACTGGCTCATGCTGAGTCCTGCTGGGCATGGTTGGCATGTCCCAGTACCATCCTGCTGTTGCTGCCACACATCAGGCTGGCAGTGGCCAGGGCCCCATGCTGTGGCACAAGCACACAATGGTGTCATGCCTGTCTGTGCTGTCTGTGTGCTGTACTGAGCATGTGTGAGTCTGGTGGTGTTGTACTGTGTGGCATGGGTGTGATGAGTGCAGCACTGCATCTGCCATTCATGTGTGCCAGCAGATACCCTCTGATGCATGTCAGTCTCTGCAATGACACTGTGTCCCCCCTTTCATTGTTGTGACTGTAATGGATGCCTGCACATAGTTGTGTGCACTCTACAGTGCTGCAGCAGCCATGCAGTCTCTGCCTACCTGCGTGTGTGTGTCTGTGGTGTGTGTGTGTGTGTGTGCGTGTGTGTGACCCTCAGCCCGGTTAGGTCCTCATGGCTTACTCACCTCCAGTTACCAAAATGCTCCTCCACAATGTTGTCCCTGTGCCACTGAGCCCTTGCTGCCAATCAAGGCTCCCTCCTCTACAGGGTTGGCTGCCCACCCCACCCTAGAGGTTCATCCTCATCTGTATTGTCACCCTCCTGTGCCTGAACAGATATTCCATGGTCTAAGGTCATGCTGTGTAGCATACAACAGGCGAGGAATATGCCACAGGCTTTTTCAGGGCTGTATTGTAGGTCACCACCGGACCTGTCAAGGCATCTGAAATGCATTTTAAGCATGCCAAAGGCACGCTCGATGATGTTACATATTGTGATGTGTGCCCCATTGTATCCTTTCTCAGCCTCACTGCTAGGCTGTGGTATGCGGGTGAGCAGCCATGGTTGGAGGGGGTACATACTGTCATCTGAAGGGGGCAGAGACATGTGTCAGTTTCACTCATGTTTGAGCATGGCCTGTACCAACTGCCACCCCCCTTGCCTGTCTATGCTGACACTGCCTGTCCACTTGGTTGCCATTCCCACCTCCCCACATGCACAGCTCCTGTACCAACACTGTGGGACAACACATTACTGTCCTGCTTGTGGCCTGGCCTGGCATGACCAGGCTGGCCTCTCCCCAGTCCTGTGAGCTCCATCCCCCCATCCCTGCATGTGTGGGCACCATGCCACTGTCCTGTGCAGCCATTGTGCTTGTCCATCTCCTGGATCATGATGGTGGCTGGGAGGATCTGTTGCTTCTCGCACTGCCACATGTGGCTGATGTGCTGCACCCCTGCCCTGTTCACCCTGTGGCCTTTCTGGCCACCATCTCAGTATCTGTGTGTCCCAGCCTGGCAGGCCCAAGGTTCCATGGTTCACCATGGCTGTATTCCCTTGCACTGTCCCTGTCACTCTTCCACCTCCCTGCACAACCACCAGCTGTGCACTGTGCCACACAGTCCATGGTGTCGGCATGGGTCCTGCCTTACTCACCCACTGGTGGCCAGTGGGGATATCCCCATGCTTGAACCTGTGGCACAAGGCTGATTGATGCCAGGTGAAGGCATCATATGTACTCCCAGGGCGTATGATGCAGACATTAGTGTTGCACCCTGTGGCATTACACACCTCCTGGCAGTTGATAGAATGGTAACCCTTCCAGTTGACATATGCCACACCATTTGGGAAAGGTGGTGCCCTGATGGCCACATGGGCGCAGTCAATGGTCCCTCTCTTGCCTGGTATGCATGCCACCCTGTGGAATTGCTGCATGGCTTCTGTACATTCTGCCTGTGTGTTGGGGAATTAGATGAACTCCAAAGCATGTGGCAACACAGCATTGAGGAACTGTGTGAGGAGACATGAAGTGGCAGACTGTGTAATGCTAGTGGTATCACCCACTGCTATAGGGAAGATGTCCCTGGTGAGCTAGCATATTGCTGCTGTCATCTTTATCTCCACCATCATGGCATGACTCCTTCTGGTGGGTGCGTGCAGTTCATCATGGCACAGCTCACGAAGCTGTCTCAGAACATCCCTCTTGAGTCGGTACTGGACTACAATCTCCATGTCAGTCAGCTGTTCATAGGTGACATGGGCACGGTACCATCTCTGTTGGGCATACCACCAACGGGCCCTTCCACGACCATGTGCTGTTCCACCCAACTCCTCATTCTCATCACTACCTTCACCATGAGGAAAGCTGCTCCATCCAATGCTCTTCTACTGCTTCTCAGCTGGCTGCCTGTGGGTGGCTTGCACTTAGGCCAACTCCTTTTAAGCCTATCTTTGGGGGCTGCATCTTGGGACATGTGCATTAGATGTGCTGCTCATTTGAGCTGAATATAGTGATGCACAGCATATTCATGGGTACGCCCTCTGGAAATGCATCGTATACATTGATGCTGTGCTTGGGCACAGCTGGAGATGCATGACACATCTTCAACATTTGAATATCACACAGCAGCGCATTTCTTGAGATGCACCTCCTTTGAAAATATCCCCCCAATGTTTCGCTGCCAAAAATATCAAGATACACATTTTACTTTTCATTTTGACTAACCCCATCTTAAAGGAAGATAAGTTGTCTTGACATCTTAAAACTGCCCATGCTGGCACATGCCACACTCGGCCCTCCCCTCCTGCCACCTGACATGCCCATGCACTCCATGCAAAAAGTAAATATTCTCTGCCACTTACTATCCACAACATGTTGAAGACACCTCCTAGTACTAGTAGAGTATGAATGTAACATGCTCATTCGCCCGGTAACACCAGCTGAATGGATTTTACAAAATGGTGAATGGCAGTCATCTTTAATGTTGTGTGTCATTAATTACAAAGTAATCATAAAAAAAGGCTTAACAACATCCAATTTCCACAAAAAGGGTAATTATAAGTACTACCATTCTACTTGTACAGTAACTGTGATGGTCTGTATGGGGGGAGGTGTTTGCTGCCTGCAGTTTAGCTTCTAAATATTCCTAATTACTCCAGCTCTAACACCTCAAATGATTAGACAAGACATTAGCACCCTCCACCTAATTACTAAACACCATCTCCACCATCCATTTTCATACATACTTCCTCCCTGTATGTGCTGTTTAATCGTTAATGAAACCAGTGGTCTACATCACAGTTCAAGCAACCCGCTCTGTCTTCCACGCACCAACTCCTGCAGGTCCTGGATGTAGTCATCGCACAGACATGGGATGGAAACTCATCAGAGGAAAATTACCTACAGTAAGCAGGAACAATGACAGGAAACATAACGAATAATCGTCCATCTGTATATCTGGTGTTAGCAAGCAAATTAGAAGTGGAGAAAAAAAATATATACTTACCATACCCTGTGAATGTACAGTAATTAAACTGCGGAAATTTCCCCCAGAAGGAACATGTGGGGTGGGGACATGAAGCACAGCAGCAGGCATCCATATTCCAGATTCTCCTAACAGTACTGCGTACCTGGAAATAAGATAAAAAAGAACACATTTTGGGGATTGTTAAAAGTCCCCCTCCCCTCCACCTCATCCCCCACCTAAGACCATAAAAATGAAGAAATACTTACGTTAGGGACTGGCTGTGAAACTGGAACCATTGTACCAGTAAATGAAGTGCCCATGTCTTGAGCAGCAGCAGAAGTGAGAGGTAACATCACCAGGATTCC
Organism: Neoceratodus forsteri; assembly: GCA_016271365.2. NCBI lineage: Eukaryota > Metazoa > Chordata > Ceratodontiformes > Ceratodontidae > Neoceratodus > Neoceratodus forsteri. The sequence continues at coordinate 522,679,420 of CM028137.1, forward strand.
TGAATGTTGACAAAGGCAAAAAGAACATGATTACTATCAAACTCAGACAGTAACCCACTCCAGTAATGAAAAATTAAATACTGTCTGTCTGCGTCGGGAAATATGGTGCATTCCAACATCCCAGATCCAAATCCCAGCCTAGCATGATGATGTAATCCTCAGACAATTGGTAAATATAGAAAAGCAGTACAAACATATTAGAACTCAAGACGCCATATACCAACCCACCCACACCCTTCTCTTGCACAGAAAAATAAATACAGATACTTACATGTGCAGCAGCAGCAGAAGTATGGACCCTGTAAAGATGATCCATCAACACCAGCCAAAACATTACTTCTTGTGGCAAATTGGCAACTCGTCAGAGCAGGAGGCGGCAAACTACAGCGATTTTCTTAATCAATTGAAAAACCAGCAACAGGAGGAAACAAGTGCAAGTAGAAACATTATTTTGCAGAAGGAATTAATTTCCTCAGCATGGCATTTTGGCTATTTTATAATTCCCACAATAACTGTATCTCCCTTCTCTCACAATTTTACCATGTATTTTTTCTGGACTTACTGTATAAGGCCTATTCTGCAGGTACTGTATGCACTCCATACAGTGACAATTTTACTATGACCAACACAACAACGACAACAGTGACAGATCACTGTAGTGTCAGAGCAGGACCCCGGCACTGCTTTCTGGGGCCTTGCACCCCTTCCTCGAATCAACTCTGGCTCAGAGTTGATTAGTTCAGTTATGGAGGTGTGGGGAGGGCTTGGCCCCCTGAAGAAAACACAGTCTGAAGTGACTGCCTTTATGCCGACTGCAAAACTGGTCAACATAAAGGTGTCACTGTACAGTCGGTCGACAACGAATTTGTCGACCAACTGTCATGGATGCTGGTTTGCATACCACGGCAGCTAGCAGCAACAAGATTCATCCTGAAATAATTTGTAAACGGTGGACAAAACAGCATTTTTTGTCTGGGTGGTGGCAGGGCACTATATAACATCATGACTGAGAGCAGATTTCTGTCTCAGTTTTATGCACCATTTCTCATGTAACATTTCTGGACTTGTAAGGCCGGTTCTGCACTAGTGGCAACAAGATTCATCTGGAAATCCTTTGTAAACAGCGAAAAAAACAGCATTTTTTTGTCCAGGTGGTGGTGGGGGGTGCTCTATAAAACTTCTGGACTGAGACCACATTTCTGTATCGATTTTATGTAACATTTCTCATGTAACATTTCTGGATTTGTAAGGCCTGTTTTGCACTAGCGGCAACGAGATTCATCCTGAAATCCTTTGTAAACGGTGGACAAAACAGCATTTTTTGTCTGGGTAGTGGTGCTGGGGGGCTCTATAAAACTTCTGGACTTCTGGACTGAGACCACATTTCTGTCTCGATTTTATGTAACATTTCTCATGTAACATTTCTGGACTTGTAAGGCCTGTTCTGCACTAATGGCAACAAGATTCATCCTGAAATCCTTTGTAAACCATGGACAAAACAGCATTTTTTTTGTCTGGGTGGTGGTGGTGCACTGTATAACATCATGACTGAGAGCAGATTCATGTCTCAGTTTTATCCTACTTTTTTCCTGTCATATTTCTTATCTTAGCATGCCTGCTCTGCACAGCATGGTGGCAAGAGGCTATGTTAAACTGTGGCCCAAGTGCACATTTTGGACCAGATAGTAGGGTGGTGGGGAACTATAAAAACATCATCATGACTGGAAGGGAGGGACACAAAGTTAACATTTGTGGGAGGCAAGCCAAGGGGACATGTGTTGTTAAGCACAAAAAACATTCTTATGTTTAACTTTGCAATGAAAGTGCTTATGTTTCTATTATTGTTGTGTATGTATTCAGACTGATGCTGCACACAGCCAAAACAACTGCCACAACATCACATAGCTTTGGGAAAAATGTTGTTCATAGGCACAAATTACAATACTTGACATCTGTGGATAGGGAGGAGGAAATATATAAAGGAGGAGTAACATAAAACAAGAAGACAGGTACAGTGTTTATAGCTACAGTACTACAGTGACTGGCAGTAACACACAACGGGGGGACATGCAGGGTCAAGGCAAGAGTATTCATATGAGAGGGGGGAAGGGAGAGAGCATAAACATTACATAATACACAAAACCACTGGACAAGAAAAAGAAACAAAAGGATATAGAAGAGGAAGAAGACAGAAATTATTTTTTTTTACTTTTTTTTTTGTTTGCTTGTTTTTCTTATTTTTAAGGGGTGTGGATGAGGAAGAGTGACAGTAATGAAGGAGACGAAAAAGAAAAGAAAAAAACTTAGCTGCTGCGCTGCCTGCCAAATTTACAAATAATTCCGGACTGTCATAACTTACACAGTGCTGGCACCAGGACCCAATTATGCACTGCCAGTGCCATCATCACCACCCCCATGATGCAGCTCCACCAGGAGTTCCAACACTTTTTGTTGGTCCTCCATTATTTTTTGGAGGTCCCTCAACATCCTGGCAGAACTGGCCAAAGTCCTGCCTCACACCTTGCACCTCACTTTGCACGGCCACCAGCTCATGATGCACAGTCTCCAGGTCTTCAGTGGTGATGCTGCTGACCTGACTTGGGGCTGCTGCATGCTGTGCAGAATCAGTAGCATGACTGCAGTGCCAGCAGCAGTGGGGTGAATCACTGGATGGTGCTGCTGCCTCCTGCTGCTGTGTCCTGCTGGACCTGGTGAAGCAAGCTGAAAAAAAGGTATGGGGGTGGTGGTTGTTTTTGCATATGGTAAAGAACTGAGTAGATGACGCCAGATGAAATGAGCCAAAGAGATGAATGTCAGGCTGTTCAGATACACCCACCCAGGTGGTAAGGCAGTTCTTTTCCTATTTGGCTATGTGATGTAATTCTTCACCAAAATGGAGAGGCAGGAGGCACGATTAGAAGAAGGAACTAGTTTATTAGCAACTGACCATAGGGCAGGGACAGGTGAGAGGGATGATCATCACATAAACAAATTATTATCTCTAGCTTGTGCCTGGAGGCTTATCCTATACTCTATGCAAGAGGAACAGTAAAATAGTCATCTGTAACAGCTGCGCTTTATAGCATCCTATCTATACCTCCCTATAAGAGGGAAACTCCATATGATAAGATGTCAGACTGGATTAATCAGCTGTAACAGCTATGCTGTAAGAGCATCTTCCCTATACTCAGATATCTACTTCAACCCTGAGATGCACCTCTCCCTAATACTTGGGTTTAAAATACAGACACTCTAATGCCACAAAAAAAGCCTATGCAGTAGAAGGTTGGCAGTTAGTGCACGTATGTTTTCTCTGTAGTCGATAAAAAATGTGGAACCACTCCACTGCCTTTCCAGTGAAGTTTTGGAACCTTTGTTAGAAAACTAAAGGATGCAGACAGCATTTAACAGACCATGAGTTCTCGATTACACCACATCTTTCTAGGGTTGCCGGAAAGGAACACAGGATCTGTCTGCAGTCCGCTTCTGGACTGCAAAAAAGACGAAGCAATGCAAACCACCTGGCCACAATCTGCTTCTGGATCACGAAGAAGAAGAAGAAGAACAACAACAACAACAAAAACAACAACAACAACAACCAACAGTCCACTTCTGGACTGAAGATGCACTCTGGACTGATGAACACACTGGATCGGGAGAAGTGGAACTTCTGGACCACTTTTGGACTCCAGGCAAGCACTCCCTCTGGACTGAAGACACACACCGGCTGATGCTCCCACTGGATCAAGACCTCTGGACCACTCCTGGACTCCAGAAAACCACTCTCTCTGGGCGTCAAAGTGCATCAGTCTTCTGAGTTCCAAGGCCAGGCGAGCCAAGGCAGTCGCCAAAACAATAAATCGTATGTCGAACTGTGACCAAACTTGGAGTCCACATCCGGATGAGCCAGGACACACTAAAAACAACAAAATGAACGTCACTCAGAGAACTAACACTGATGAGTTGAACGGTACTCCGCGGAGGACATGAAAAGAAATGGACGGCAGAATTTTGCACTGGGCCAAGCCATACTGGGAAACTGTGAGAGGAAAATAACAAATGGGACAATGCAACTTCGAGATGACTGCGGTACGGCTCTTCATGGATTGGCTGTTGTCTGCTTCTGGATGCACTGCAGGATGATTGTTTAAGGACAGGTGAAGACTGACAGGATTGCACTAGGGTGAAGTGACTCCGAAGACAGCTGAAGACTGATTCAGATGGTTGTCCAGCACCAAAATGCTGGCACAAAGCAATGCAAGACAGTTCTGACACTCAATAATGTTCATAGAATGAATAATTATTCAGGAAAATGCAAATAAAGTCTCAATTCCTACTGTAGTTGTCAATAAATATACAATCTTGATGTCCAGACCACAGCAAATATACAGGCAATTTAGTATACTGATTCAACCCTAGCTCTGGTAGACCTAACTATAATGAGACGCTAAACCGAGGTCCCATCTGCCTGGATTGGTGGTAGTTCAGGCGGATGTTAAAGATCCCATGGCACTTATTGAAAAGAGTAGGGGAATTTCCCCGGTGTCCTGGCCAAATTTCCCTCATTCACTAAAAATACCACCAACAGCTTAATCTGGTTCAAGGTCAGTTGGCATTCATCTGAATCCCCATCTCCCGGGTCATGCCTGAAAATAGGCAGGATTTGTCTAGTGCACTTACCAGTCAACAAAAGCTAAATAAATAAATAACGGTGTCACTTAGCTAAATTGGGTTCTCCTGTTACAGTGGAAACACTACAGTAAAGAATAGGCTCTCTGGAAGGTTTTACAAAAGATGTGTGACCAGGTCCCTTTAACACTGGAGGGCTTATGTGGCTAGCTAGGCTCCTATCATATCTGGGGATCGCTTCTGTTACTGGGCCCCTATAACCTCTGTGGGCCTAAATGTCTAGCTATGGGTGCTGAGCCTTGTGTTGCCCCTTTAAATCTCAGTGGCCTTCCCTTTGAACGGGCCCCTTTAAGACAGGTGGGCCTAAATTGAATTTGTAGACCTGGGCCCAATTTGCCCTATTTAGATCTGTGGGAGTAGTGGGCCTAAGCGTGCCCTTACTTTATTACTATTGGGCCTGGTGTCCTAATTACCACAGGGCCTGATGCCCTTAGTACCACTGGGCCTGGTGCCCTAATTACTACAGGGCCTGGTGCCCTTTTACTTTATTGGGCCTTGTGCCCAAATGACCACAGAGCCTGGTGCCCTTCACTTTGCTGAGCCTCATGCTCTAATTACTACTGGGCTTGGTGCCCTTTATGAAACTGGGCCTGGTGCCCTCTGTTACCATGGGCCATGTGCCCTTTACTGTGCCAGGCCTGACTTGCCCCTTTTAACACTCCTGGGCCTTTCTTAGCTTGGCCCCTTTAAGATCTAGGCCTAACTGTGGCCTTGCTGTCACTCTTTTCCTTCACCCCGCCTTGTTCCGCCCCTTAATTCATATTAATAGGCCTCTCTATGGCCTTGCAGAGTTCTCTCCTCCCTGTGTCACTGTCCCAACCCTCCTGAATATCAATTAGGGGTCCTTTGACCAGATCCTCCTGTGGCAATTAGCTGCTCCTTTTGCATCTACTGCACGCTCTTTATAATAAATAAAACTCAGTCCTGGTACTGTAAGGTGGCGGTTAACACATCGAAAGTGCTGCCTCCAACTCACCACTCCTTTCAGGCTCTGAGATAGATCTGGAGGTGGGAGGTTGTCTCTGGCAGTGGGAGGGATTCAGGCTATATGGTGGACATTTGGGGGGCCTCTGGAAGGATGACGAGAAAATCGGCAGTGTGTCCCTGGCTAGCCACCGACAGGGGACCGGAAAACTTAATTAATGAATAAAATAAGAAAATGGACAGGTCTCTTAGTCCAACGGCCACACTGGATGCCTTTTTTCTTGTTCTGGTACCCCAGTGGCACCACTGACTGCGCCGTACAGCTTCTGGGCAGTCTTCAGTAGCTGGAGAAGGAGCAGGTATGCAAGCAAGCCTGGAGGGATGGTTTCAACACCAGATAAGCCTTTTTACTGGTCTCCCCAGACCTTCTGCATCTTATCCCCTCCACAGCTACCAGGATCTCACTCTAACTGAACTTATTTTTCAAAACTAAACCTACTGATTCTGGAATGGCTGGAGTGGAATGCTGGGCATGAGCAGCTCAGCACAACATTCCATCCAGACCATTGTTGCTTGTGCTGCATATAAAATCTTTTTTTTTCAAGTATTTAGTGCACTGGACACCTTATGGGAAACTGGGGTTAACTGAGGAGTTGCAGGGGATACCTTTAACTTTGGCATATTACACTGGTACAGCACCCCCTAGACTGGTGCCAACTGCTTTCCTCCTGCTGGCTCCCTTCCCCTTCTATCTGGTCATCACTCTCACTAGTGACACCTTCTGCTGCTGCCAACTGATGCTGCTTGTGGACCCACTATGCAGAGTGGTGTAGCTACAGATGGCTCCTTTGCCCACCAGTCCCAAAGTGTGACCCTTGCTTTCCCTTCTGAACACTCTGGCCACAAAGATTGCAGATGACAACACTGTAATTTGCAGCCTTTGTGGTAAAGAAGGACCACACCGATGACACTCTTGCCTGGTTGGGAGGGGGTGCCAGCTGATGTCCAGACAGGAGCCACAACATCCTGCCCTTTCTTGGGGGGTGGTGGTTGGCACATGAGCCTGCTGCTGGGGGGAGGGCAATGAGCTCCTGCTGCTGGGGTGGGGGCACATGCTGCTGCTGCTGGGAGGGCAAGGTGTTCCTGCTGCTGGGGGGGGTGGGGTCACATGCTCCTGCTGGGGGTGTCTGTCTTTTCAACAGAAATGCTCACCTGTGAAGAACACTTTTTGCTGCCTTATTCTATCCAGTGCCCCTTTTCCTACCAGTAATTTGCCTATCCATGTTACAAAAATAAACAAAACAAAAGAAAAAGAGAAAGAAAGAGAGAGAAAGTGAGGGCTTCACACACACACACACACACACACACACACACACACACACACACACACACAGACACTCACTATAAACTTAAAGATAGAAAAATGTAAGCCATCAGAAAATGCCCTAACAAAGAAAGATTAACTGTTTTTAAAGTAAAGAATTTGGGGAACAACAATAAACAATCACAAACTAAACTACTTATAAAGATTTTTCCTGCTGCTCTAACTGAGACCACTACCTCTGTTGGCAAGCTCTAGGAAAAGGAAGCAGAATCAGTGCCTTCCTGCCTGAGTGCAGTCATCCATGTAACCTGCAGTCTGCTGCAGAGAGTAAGTCATGTGAAAAATGATTTTTCCCTAATTTGGCCAAGGCGAAATTTACTATTCTCCCATGCTGGCGTCTTTTTCTCTGACATTAGCGACCATTGCTTCATTGCGTGTATAAGATCCACTCTTAAATCCACAACTGTACCAAAATTCTCCTTTAAAATGTGTATACGTAACTTTGATCTCCATGGGTATATATCAGACCTAAGAGACTCCATACGGTGGCAGGACTTCTATCTAGCCAAGTCCCTGAATATGGCTTATGATATTTTCTCAGAAATTGTGCTAGGGGCTGTCAACAGGTATGCTCCCATAGTAAAAGTCTGTGCCAGAAACAAATTCTGTTGGTGGTTTAAAGAAGACCTGAAAGATGCTTTGTGGAGTAGGGATGTATTCTGGAGAACTGCTAGGAAAACTAATTTAATAAATGACTGGAATTGTTTCCGGAGGGCGAGGAACCTCTGCACCAAAATGGTCAGGGAAGCCAAAGCTAATTTCTACCGCTCTTAGCTGGAGAGCTCCTCAAGAAATGCCTCCAAATTCTGGAAGACTGTCAAAGACATTGAAGGTCACACCACTGTAAATTCCCTACCTACTAAATTATTGATTGACAATACTGTCATCTCCAACAGAATGTCTATCCTCGATGCTCTCAATAATCATTTTGCCACTGCAGAGCTAGCCTTTGACTCCTCTCCCATGAATGTCCTCCGCCAACAACTTAGATTGGATACACAAGAAAAACCCATCCCCAGTCCATCCTTCTCTCTGCAGCCTACCTCCCTGAAAGAAGTCGAAGATCTTCTCCTTCATCTGGACACTAGGAAAAGTGCTGGGGCCGACCTCATTGACCCGTACTTCTTAAAGGTCAGCTACCGTGTCCTCGCAGTCCCAATTACTCATCTCTTCAACTTATACTTGTCCCAGCGTGATCTACCGCCCATTTGGAAAAATGCACTTGTGGTCCCTTTGTTTAAGTCAGGAGAGCCTAGTGACCTCAATAACTACAGGCCAATCTCCCTACTTCCAATCCTGTCAAAGATGCTGGAGAAAATAGTGAACTCCCAGCTTCGGAAATACCTGGAATCAGAAAAATTGCTCAACCCATTACAATCCAGCTTTAGAGCACAGCACAGTACAATCTCTGCTCTAGCCAAGGTGGCAAACGACTGGCAGCTTGAATTAGACAAAAAAACTTTGCGCAGTTTTCTTGGACCTAAGCAAGGCATTCGATACCGTTGATCACAGACTGCTTCTGTCGTCACTCCAGAACATTGGTTTGGATCCCTATCCCTTAAATGGTTCTCCAACTACCTCTCAGGACGACTTCAACAAGTAAAGGCAGAAGGGGAAGTTCCTCCACCAAAACCCCTGTTGAGGGGTGTACTGCAAGGTTCCATTCTTGGTCCCTTGCTCGTCACCATTTATATTAACAACATAGATACCCCCATCAAAGAAGCACAAATACACCTATTCGCGGATGATACGGTACTCTATGCTAGTAGCCCCACACCTGAAGCGGCCTGTAAAGCCCTTCAAATGAATTTAATCTGCTGCAACATCAGCTTATAAACCAGAAACTGCTCTTAAATGCAAAAAAAACAAAGCAATGTTCCTCTCGCCCCTTCAAAATGCAATAAATCTTGCAATTGCTGGGACACTGCCGCAGATCATTACCATTCTAGGTGAGCAGTTGGATTATGTACCAAAGTTCAAGCACCTGGGGGTCTGGTTATACCATAGACTTACTTTCACAGATCACTTAGAAGAACTGGCAAAGAAACTTAGACAAAGACTTGGTCTGTTCTTTAGGATTAATAATCTCCTCACATGAGACGCTAAACTGAAACTGGTCCAAACTACCTTTCTTTCCCTATTGGATTACATAGACTTTCTATATAGTCAGGGACCTGCAGGTACCCTAGCCAAACTCAATGTCCTTTATCACAGAGCCATAAGAAGTATCACGGGTCTTCCATACTCAACCCACCACTGTGCATTGTACACAGCAGTGGGATGGTCATCCCTTGCTTACAGACGGCAAATAAATGCTGCGGTTTGGACATACAAAGCTATCTCAAATAAACTGCCACAGTATATCTTTTTCTGTTTACCTTTGTGCACTCTGGGGAAGTATGCCCTGAGAAGCACCTCATATATCTACCTTTATGTTTACAAAGCAAAATCTCACACTGGCAGAGCAGCCATCAGCTTTGTGCTCCCTCAACTGTGGAACAAGCTGCAGAAAACTTTGAAATTAACTCACCCCATCAGCCTAGCATCTTTTAAATCTCTATATCTACATCATAATAAGGAGTCCTGTGCCTGTCTACCCTAAATAGTGACTCCTATAAGTCCAAGCACACTCTAATTACTACTGTTAAAAGACTGATCACATCTATAATCGACTCTTCCCTCTCCCCTTTTCTACCCCCATATCTGTCCCTTCCACATTCCTTTGACCCTGGTTCCAGCTTTAAATTCTCCATATCGTATCACTATATATCTTTTTATATTAGGTTTTATTTGTGTTTGGTGCACCTGGTATGTATATTTCTTTACTTTTATGAAAAATTGTGTCCTACCCAAAACTAGCTGTATCTTCTGTTCCAAACATATACTACTGTCAATGCTACCTGATGATACTTTGTATATACTGTATTATTGTATCTCACTTTATTTGTATTATTACTATTTTCTTGTGTGGTGCATCCCATGTATATTGTCCCTTGTTCCTTGTTAACAAACCTAGGTCCACTTCAAAAATGAGCTTGCTCAACGGTGATCGCCTGGTTAAATAAAGACTTTGATTGATTGATTGAAATGTTTCACCAGGTGGAATTCATGATTTCAATGGAATTTTGCCGCAAAATAACATTTCACAATATCTGTACTTATGCTACACATGGGATATAAGTATAAACATTATAGTCACAACTTAGGGAACATCAGCACCAGATAGATATTAGTGTACCTAAATGGGAGTCTAAAAGAAATGTTTTCACCAATAGGGCAGTAAAGATATGGAATCTATTGCCAGAAAACATAGTCAGTGCTACCAGCGAAACAATATTTAAAAACAAAATATACATTTTCTTAATGTAGAACAATATTACTAGATACAACCACTGAGATGTGGGGGGACAGTCTAGATAGGCAAATAAAATTTTACCGTCTCATTTCCTAGTATATTGTTCAATTATATCGTACTTACTGTACATACTGTAAATAAAATGTCTGCCCCCTTATAACTCATTATCCTCTGACAGAGCCCAACATTTTAGAAAAGTTGATGTCTGTATTTTTTTAGTTCACATAACTTGAAATGTATTCTGTGTTTGTATATGACAAGAGAGTTTCATTACTCAAACATGCTTTTGTGACTTTGTAAGTTATTATGCTTGATCTCACAAGCTGTCAAAAATTCCATTTTTGACACAAATACTAATATAACCCTAAAATACTGGTGCTACCACACCTGTATAATGTAATGTAACAATTCTGCAGTGAAAACATATGGCAGTTCAAGCTATGGCATAATCTTTCATAGTGTATAGTGGAGTGTTGTTCTGTATAGAACTCCATCCCTTTCAAAATGCTGTTCTACCACAGTTCCAAGGTCATGGAATGCTATTCTACCCTACTGTGGTAGAACAGCATTCTAGAACCTCTAGAAACTGCATGAGTCAGTTTCATTTTGAAAGCAAAACAACTTACAAAACACATTTTTCACACAGTAGTATACACTATAAAAAATACAGGATGAGAAACTCTATGCACAACCAGTGTGTTTTTCCACCTCGAGGCTCTGATTCCCATGGACCTCTTGAGCTTCGCTCTTGAGGTCAGAGGGAATCAGAATCCCTCTGTGGCAGAACACACTGGTTCTGCATAGTTGCCCATCCAGTATTCTCTATTTCTAAAACTGTTGTTAGTGGATCTGTCACAGTACACCATTAGATGTTTCCTCATAGTACTGATAATTGAAACAATTGTTGTGGCTTTCTAGGTTATAGAGGCTGTTGAAGCTCCTTAAGTATGTATTAAGGGTGCCTACTTGCTTGTGGGAGGGGATCATGACCAAAAGCAAGACTTCCTTTTTGGATTCTCACTTCTTTCTTGTGCTATTGTGTGGGTGCCAGACTACATTTTCCATGATCTCTACAATTGCAGATGCTCAGAGATGATACTGTGTCATAGCAGCAAAAAGTCTTTAATGTCCACATGTGAGTGTTGAGCAGTACAGTATATACAATGAAATAACTAACAGACAGCACTATCATAAAATATCATGTATTATTGCACAATAATTACAAAAAGTATTATAAACAGTATAAACAGATGCTTGTATATATTCTGAAATGATAGCTAGTTTTCTTTACACCTTATGAAGGGACCTTGAATGTCTTGAAAGCTCATGAAATCACTCTTCAGTGAGTTTAATAAAAGGTATTACCACAAAATAAAGTGTACTAAATGGTGTGAACATCAAAATATAATTCATTGTTAGAAAAAGTATTACAATTGTATGAACATGAAGATAAAATATAAATGAACAGTGTGAGTAAGTGTGCTGTCTTGGGAACTGAGAGTTGTCTGGTGCTAGTCACTAAACAGTATGAGCATAAACGCAAAATTTAATTTATTGTCAGAAAAAAAGTATTACAACTGTATGAACATAAAGATCAAGTAAGTAAGTGTGCTGTCTTGGGAACTAAAAGTTGACTGGCGCCAGTCGGTGATCCTTTCCATAGAAGGTAGCTAATATTATCTATCTGAAAAACAAAATGCTACACAATACATTTCATTTCATGTAACATGACTAGTAAACAAAAAGGAACACAATATATGCAATGCTATATGTCTGTAACTTTGATTTACTGTATGCACTGTACATACAGAACAGCCAAGAATGTGCCATGTTTGGCTCCTTTTATTCATATACTGTAAGACTCACAATCTGGTGCAAGGGTGAGCAAAATGGGCAGGTGCATCCCAACAATAAGGACTAGGTTGTATGTGTCATCAGGAATGCAGGCCAAACATAATGCAAAGGGCAGTAATGATTGCACTAACTAAATAAAAATTAACCATCCAGCAACTTAAATAGGTCAGGGTCGTGATGCTGAACACTCTACCTTCTGAGGCATTGGAGTAATGGTTAGCTGTAAAGAATGGAGGAGGAACAGAGCATTCACTAGCTTAAGCCATGATATGGCATATATAATGCAATTTACTTCAAAGCAGTAAATGGATGACAAGGGTATTACTGGCATGGGGTCACAACATCAGAGGTCAGCCTTTGTGTTGTGCTGTTAGTGCTGGACAATATTAACTTTCATAGAATCCTGACAGATGATCATTGGGTTCAGAGTGGGCCCCAGTCAATCACCAGCACTGTGTAATACATCACACCCTTATCCATATAGCAGGCCATTCAGCACACATCCCAGTTGCCACAGAGCACTCTGTGAACATTGGGTCGTACAGATCAACAGCGTGCAGTTAAAGGTTACATTAATAATAAAAAAAAAATTAAAGAAAAACGCTGCATGGATTGTCTTTTTACTGCAACATGTGCATGAAAGCTACTTCTGAACAGTTCAATAATGCATACTAGGCAAGTGATATAAATAACATGTTCTGGACAGAGCCCAAACAGCTGCTAATGCATTAATATGACAATGCTGGTAATGCATTAATAAGACAAGGGATATAGATTTAATGTGTAGATTGGATTATAGTGAATAGTGATGCATGCACATGAGTGCACGCATGCACACACACACAGATTAACTGGATTTACCTAATTTCCTCAGTTTGCAGTTGCAGTTCCAGGATAATGATGTGTTTTGGATCAGAAACTGGATCTACGGCACTGGACAGAATCTAGATAAATGAGGGGCGTGGGGGTGGTGGGTGCTGAGAGGGGGGTTGGTGGGAGTGTGGGAGGTTGAGGAGAGAGAGAGAAAGAGAGAGAGAGAGGGAGAGAGAGAGAGAACAGATGGATGATTTCCTTTATTTCAGGAGAGTTCAAGAGACCAGACTGGGACGCGGAGGGAAAAACTGGGATGTAGGGGGATACTTTGCAGTAGGAGGGACTTTGTGTGAATGGACCGGGGCATGGAGGGAAGAAATGGTAGGTGAGGGTATACTTGGCATGGCACAGAGTCATAACAGCACAGAAGATACTGTGCACAGCAAGACCGCACTGTTAGTAACAGCATGCAGCAAGATCTATACATACTTTCTTTGCTTGAAGGGAGGCTTAGCATCCCATACTCCCCATGTGGGGGGCTTCACCCCACACACCCCCGGAACTATAATAACCAACTCTGGGGGTGTGGACACGGGCAAAAATTATTTTTTTTTTTTGTACCATTCTATTTATCGCTCCCCTGGACACTGGAACTCTCTCAGGCCTGACTCGTCCACCTACTCTACCATTCACTGTGGCCTCCACCTACCTCAAGGGCATTACTTTCTCCTGTGGAGCCATGGGGCCAAACCCCATTGGAGATCAAAGGGCAGAGGTGGAGGTCCAGCATTGGGCGTGTGGCAGGTGGGACACTGCGGCACCGTCACCTATCTGGGCCAGAGGGAGGTTTCCCCCTTGTAGTAGAGCTTGCTCCCTCCACCCTCCCCCCTTGTGTGGTGCTCTCTGATGCCTTTTTTATGCATGGCAACCCTGCTGGCATTAGCCATGCTGTACGTGCAGACTGAGCACTCTGCAGCACCTCCGGTCTCCACTGGGGGCCACTGGAATGCTGGCCAGTCCCCAACCCACCCCCAAGTGAAGAGAGCAGCCCAGCAGGTGCTCAATCCTCACCCTTCCCTGCCGACCCCCGGCACCACTGGGTTGGTCTAAATTACTTAAAAAAAATTCCCATACAGGGAATCAAGCTGCTGTCCCCCCAACCCCATGCACTGCAGGATCGGGTGCTCTAGCCACTCCACTATGGGAGCAGCTCAACCGAGAACCCGACCCACTGTGGTCACATACTCTTCCTTCTTCTGGGTGAGCAACAGGGGGTAGCGATACTTTCATATTGCTGTAATTCCCCTGCCACTCTATAGCCATTCGTGGATTTCACAGCGTGGTCTTGCTGTGCACGGTATCGTCCACACTATTCTCACCCAGTATGACTTAGCAGTGGGAGAGACTTTATCTCAATGGACTGGGACATGGAGGGAAGAACTGGAAGTTGAGGGGATACTTGGAAGTAGGAGGGAGTTTCTGTTAATGGACTCTCTACTTTGGCTCTATCAGATGGAGCTGCTAGGGTAGGGAGGCAAGGCAGAAACAGAAGTATAGGATAGAAGTATAGTATAGAAGTGAGGCAGTATAGCACAGTGGTCTAAGGCTCTGAGCTGCAAATTTGGTGACATCCAGTGACCAGACCTGGGTTTGAATCCCACAGCTTCCACTTGCATACTGTGTGACCCTGAGCAAGTCACTTAACCTCCTTGTACTCCCAGGTCGCTTCTGTAAAAAAGCTTTCAGCTTAGTGTGCTATACCTGGTTAAACAACTAAATAAAAAAAAAAAAGAAGTGATTTTCATGCAGCTGAGTCAAGTCACATAAGTTTCTTTTCAGTACAGTAATGGCACACAGCAAGCAGCTGGGTGCAAGAAAATAGTGCAGTGGAGGGGAGAGAGGAAGGAAAGGCAGAGTACTGAATGGAGAGGATATGGAGAGATTTGCAGAACTTTGTGCTTCAACTCCGCTTGGTGTAAGGAGGCAGCTATGATGCATTCAGTATCTGGCCACAGCCACAACCACAGTGACCCCTTTTCTCTATATGTAATACATCAGCATAGCTCATGATATGCAGCTGTAAAGATGTGTTTGAGGTATGCTATTGACCAGATAATGAATGAACCACCAATGTTTGCTCTGCAGAGAATGGAGTTGAAGCACATATTTGAGTTTACATGAGTTAGTGTGCACACTCTCTTCACTCCCACTCTAAAAAAAAATCTAAACTTTCTCCTCACATGAGTGATCAATGCCACAATGCCATCCCAATGTTTAATCACATTTCACACAAACACACACACAAACATGCACACACACACACACACGCACACGCACACACTCATCAATCAATACCAGTAGTAAATGCCTAAAAGTTACTGTAATTTCCCCAGTACAGCACTAAGTTCCACACAGGAGTTCATTGTTTTGGTGAATAGCATATGAAGTCAGTAGTGCTTGTGTAACGTAGTTTACTTTTTGCTTTAATCTATTCCTACCCTTGGTTGGGAAACCAGGTAGCGAGTATGGAGTAGAAAATCCACTTCCAAGGGTGAGGAGAGTGCCGGAGAATAGCATGGCAGAAGACACCAAGAGAAAGGACTGCTGTGTGACTGAACTTCTCTGCTGGGACTAAAGTAGAAGAACTTTTGTATTTGGACCTTTAATTTAGGGTAAAAAACTAACATACAAAACAAAACCAAAAGAAAGTGTGTGTTTGGGTTAACTGAACTGAACGGGTAACTGAAAAGTCATCTAAGTGTAAATCTCAGGTGACTGAAAGGACTTAACTGCTGTGAGGTTTAAATTACTTGTAGAAAGATCTGGTAAGTAGGGGGTGTGGCTTAGCTAGAAGGAAGCTACATTTAAAGACTGCCTTAGAAAGATTCTGCTAATAGCTTGGCAGAAGACACCAAGAGAAAGGACTGCTGTGTGACTGAACTTCTCTGCTGGGACTAAAGTAGAAGAACTTTTGTATTTGGACCTTTAATTTAGGGTAAAAACTAACATACAAAACAAAACCAAAAAAAGTGTGTGTTTGGGTTAACTGAACTGAATGGGTAACTGAAAAGTCATCTAGGTGTAAATCTCAGGTGACTGAAAGGACTTAACTGCTGTGAGGTTTAAATTACTTAGAAAGATCTGTAAGTAGGGGGAGTGGCTTAGCTAGAAGGAAGCTACATTTAAAGACTGCCTTAGAAAGATTCTGCTAATAGCTTGGCAGAAGACACCAAGAGAAAGGACTGCTGTGTGACTGAACTTCTCTGCTGGGACTATATTGCCCTCCTTCCCGCCCCCCCCCCCCACCCAAGGCTAGTTCTATTTTTATAGGCACAGGATTTGACTGACAACAGGAACTTCCTGTTTAGGGGTAGGAAGTGAGTGATCACAGACCCACCAAGGACCCACCATCTTAGAAGGGCAAGAGTAGCTCTCCGGCCCCCTCTAGCTGCTGGAGGTCTGCCTCTGAACAAGCAAGTGGTTTACTGAGAAATATAGGATATTCTTGTCTCAGAACAGGACAATCAGGAGCTTAAAGGGCACACAGGCAGAAAGTAAGGAGAGAGAGAGAAAAAAACAGATGAAAGAGTAAGGATTGCAAACAGTTAAGAGGTCAGAAATAAGACATGATTGAAGTGGTGCAGTGCAGTGGCTGTGGAGCAGCAGTCTTCTGGGAGATATTCTGGAGGATGCGGTGTTGTCCCATCTGCAGACACCTCTCTGGGCTGAGGGAGGAGGTTGCTCATCTCCAGGCTGAGTTGGCCAGGATTTGTGGGACCTCCTCTTCCATCCAGGGACCACCAGTGCCACTGCCGCTGCCTCAGAGGTTGCCAAGAAAGAGGAGTGGTTGGAACACAGTGGCTCAGGAGGGTGAGGGTGGTGAACAGAGGCACATCCTCCAGTTGTACCTCTCCACAATTCCTATGCCATTCTGGCAAAGTGTGGTTCCTCTATGGAGGCATCTACAGGGAGACCAAGGAGGATGTTGGGAACCTACAAAGGAGACCCACAGGAGGGTGGCAGGGACCCTGCAGGGGAAGGAAACAACTCCTGGTGGGGACTCCATTGTTAGGAAGGTAGAACTGGGCAAGGAAGGGGAGAGGGAGGTAAGGTGCCTGCCTGGCACCATGGCTTGGAGGGACAGGGAGCGAATCCTCAGGATTGCCGGAGCAGCTGCACAGGGGAGGGAGCTGGATGTCATTGTCCACCTAGGGACAAATGACCTGGCTAAGAAAGGGATTAGAGAAGTGCAGGAAGAGTTTGTGGAATTGGGGAGGGGCCTTAGTCAAGTAGCACGCACGGTAACCTTCTCGGAGGTGCTACCCATCTATGGAATAGGAGAGGCTAGGGTGTTCCATACCATGGGATTCAATCAGTGGTTGAAAATCTGGTGTGGAGCTCAGGGATTTGGCTTCATTGGGGACTGGGGGTCCACCTGGAGTGATGCAAGCCTATACTGGCATGATGGGCTGCATCTGTCCGGGAGGAAAACCAGGATCCTAGGTGATAGGTTTAAATGCTTCATTGGCAAGCTTTTAAACTAGCCAAGGGGGGAGGCACTGGAAAGGAGCAGGAAAATCCTAGCCCCCCTAAACAATTATGGTAGTAAGTGTGGCAAACACCAACATGGAGGTGTCGATAGGGAGAAGGGCAGGGGTAAATGGAGAAAGTGACAAAGTCAAGAAGGACAGGGATGGGGCAAAATGGGGTAAGGCCATCAGGAAATGGAGGGTAATGATTACCAATGCCCGTAGTCTGGGCAACAAGCTCCCTGAGCTGGTGGCCTTAATGGAAGAGGGATGCCTGGATATCGTAAGCGTCACAGAAACATGGTACACAGAGAACCATGACTGGGATGTTAACATACCAGGGACACAACCATGGGAGAGACAGGCAGGGAGAAGAGGGGAGGAGTAGCTCTCTATGTAAAGGAAGGATAAAAGCAACTGAACAAAAGAGTAAACAGGGAGGAGAGGAGGCACTGTGGGTCACCTTGAGACTGGAAAAGGCACCACAATCTGCACAGGGGTTGTGTACAGACCCCCATGTCAGGGAGAAGGAATGGACAAGGATATGATGGAAGGCATTCTTAGAATGGCAGAGAAAGGGGAGATACTGTTGATGGGAGACCTGAATATGCCAGATGTTAACTGGAGCACATTTGCTGCAGCCACATCCAAGAGCAGGGCCATTCTTGATGCCCTACAGGTGGTAGGCATTAGACAGTTAGTTTTGGAACCCACTCATGAGGGAGCAATCTTAGACCTCGTACTCTCAAACGGGGGCAGTGAGAGGATCTCAGATCTAGAAGTAGGTTGCCATCTGGGGACAAGTGACCATCAAACAGTGTGGTTCACGTTAAACTCAGCTACAGAGTCAAGCCTCTACAAAAGTGAGGGTACTGGACTTTAGGAGGGCTGACTTTGCAAGATGGGAGAGTGCCTCAGAAAAGCACTAGCAAACAGGCTAGAAGGAGGTGTGGAGCAACAATGGGGAATTATCAAAACTGCCATCACAGACGCAACAAGCCTTTGTGTGAAGCAAATAAACAAATCAAAACGAAAGAAAAGCCATTATGGTTCTCAAGAGAGGTGGCTGTGAAAGTCAGGAAGAAAAAGATGATAGCATTCCGGAAGTATAAAGGAAACTACAGAAGGAGCAGGACAGAGCTGTACCAGTTAAGGCAGAAAGAAGCAGGGAGGGAAGTCAGAATAGCAAAGGCCCAAACTGAGGAAAGATAGCCAACTCAGTTAAGAAGGGGATAAAACCTTTATAGGTACATCAGCTAGCATAGAAAGACAAAAGGAGGGATAGTGAGGCTGAATAGAATGAACTGTGGTGGGCAGAGAGGACAGTGAAAAGCAGGAATACTGAACGAATATTTCTGCTCAGTATCACAAAGTGGAGGGGAAGTGCCTAATCCAATTAACAGAAGCACTCTTGATAGGGGGTCGATCCCAGTCCTTTCACAGAAGAAAGGGTTCTGCAAGAACTCCTAAAACTGAAGGTGGACAAAGCAATGGGTCCTGATGGAATTCACCCCAGAATTCTAAAAGAATTAAGGAAGGAACTAGTGAAACCACTGGCTACTCTTTTAATAAATCATGGGAGGATGGTGGTACCCGAGGACTGGAGGAAGGCGGATGTGATTCCCTTCACAAAAGTGGGACCAAGACAGAGGCAGGAAACTACAGACCTGTCAGTCTGACCTCTGTGGTAGGGAAAGTGATGGAGTCACTGAAGGAAAGAATAGTTGAGTACCTAGAGGTCAGTGGAGCACAGGATCCAAGGCAGCATGGGTTCACAGCTGGAAGGTCATGTCAGACCAATCTAATAGATTTCTTTGACTGGGTGACCAAAGTAGTAGACCAGGAGGGGCTGTGGACATGGCCTACCTAGACTTTAGCAAGGCATTTGACACAGTCCACACAAAAGATTGATAGTCAAATTAACCAGCCTGGGAGTGGGTCCCAGGGTGGTAGCCTAAGATAAAACATTGGCTGGACAACAGGACACAGAAGGTAATTGTAAATGGAGTCCACTCTGAAGAAAGGGCAGTTACTAGTGGGGTACGTGAGGGTTCAGTGTTGGGTCCAGTCCTTTAATGTCTTCATCAGTGACATTGCAGAGGGACTGAAGGAAAAGTATGCCTTTTGCAGATGACACAAAGATCTGCAACAGGGTTGATACACAAGGAGGCGTGAAAGGATGAAAGGGACTTGGCAAGGTTGGAGGAATGGTCAGACTTATGGCAGCTAGGATTCAATGCAAAAGTGCAAAATAATGCACCTGGGAAACAAGAACCCAAGGGAAGAATACACAATGGGTGGGGAGGTAGTAACAACAACAAAACAGGAAAGGGACCTGGGGATAATCATATCAGATGACCTTAAGGTTAGCAAGCAATGTGAGAAGGCAGTAGGGTGGGCTGGGGGTATACTGGGATGTATAGGGAGAGGCATCAGCAGCAGAAAACAGGAAGTTGTTATCCCTCTGTACAGACAGTTGGTGAGACCCCATCTGGAATACTGTGTCTAGTTCTGGAGACCCCATCTCCTCAAGGACATAGACAGGATAGAGGCAGTCCAGAGGAGGGCAACTAAAATGGTGCAGGGTCTGCAAGAGAAGCCGTATGAGGAGAGACTAAAGGAGCTTAATATGTATACCCTTGAGGAAAGAAGGAGAGGGGACATGATAGAAACTTTCAAGTACCTCAAGGGAATCAACAAAGTCCAAGAGGGTAGCATCTTTCAGAAAAAGAGACTTGCAAGAACAAGGGGACACAATTTAAAGATAGAAGGAGGGCGGTTCAGGGGCAATGTGAGGAAGTATTATTTCACAGAGAGGGTAGTGGATACATGGAACAGCCTTCCTGAGGAAGTTGTGGGGTCTAAAACTGTGGGAGAATTCAAGAATGCATGGGACAGACATAAGGCAATTCTTGTGGGGGGCAGGAAGATAAAGGCTGTTGGTTAACTAGGATCTGCGGCCTATCCTGTAGGTAGGGAAATGGGCAGACTAGATGGCCCTTGCGGTCCTTATCTGCCATCAAAGTCTATGTTTCTATATTAAGGAGGAGGAGGAGACAGGGGTGGATGGTGAGTGTTTCACAATGCGCTAAGCAGGGGACTGCTGAAGGAGGCTGGCCTTTAAGGGGGATGTGGAAGGAGCTATTCCCCTACATTGAACCTTGGGCTATAGCCCTCCCATGCAATGATTTGGTGACTAGTGTATGAAGTCAGTAGTATTACTTTTGGCTTTACTCTATTCCCACCCTTGGTAGGGAAACTGGGTAATGAGTAGGGAACAGAAAGCCCAAAAGAATTACCAATGAATGTCCAAAAAGAGTCTGATTGCCTCCTCCAACTCATGGAGAGCATGATCAGTAGCACGCAGGAAAGGTGAGAACCCATGGCTACTGACCCACCCGTCCTCCAGGCGAACTAAGAGGAGATGAACCTAGGTTCTAGCAACCATATTCTACTTTCCTAGGAAGGTGAACTGCTTGGAGAGATGATGGCTCATCTTCAAAGTCCATTGAATGATGCCTTCTGGAAGGACAATTCTGAAGTTGAAGAGGTAGGTCTATTCTGGAGGAGCATCTGGATCCTGAAAGCGGAGTAGGTCCAGTTGAAAATGGGGCGAATGCAGTCCAGGTTTCTAAGGTGATGATGGATGATATCCATGGAAGTACAGAGACAAAGTGAGCATGGAGAGCATGATTTGATGAAATTTGCTGCCAGACTTTGAATGGTGAGAAGTATGATAGGTTATGAAGTCATAAGGTAAACAATCTGACTTTGTAAAATATTTGACGTTCACGTTAGAGTCTGAAGGTTTGGAGTTCAGCGACGAGAGATAAGTTGCAATGTAAGCATCCATGAAGAAGATGAAGGGATCAGGCAGAATCTTTAGGTACCTGGTAGGAGGGTGATGTTGAAGCTTTTAGACCAATGAAGGCAGGTTGGTATGCAATAGAGATGGTAACTGAATGTATATGGCAATAACTGGAAGTTCAGTACAATGAATTTGACAGTTGATTTGGGTATTGATGCCATAATGATACTTGCATAGGTTCCTTCTTGTCTACTGGAGGGAAAAGGAGATATGGGTATTCCTGTGGAGTAATTGCCAGTGACGGGAGCTGAGGTGGCCATGACTGCTTTGCCTTATAGGTTGATTCACAGTCTGAATGCTGTAGTAAGCCCGGAACAGGTCTTTGAAGGAGTTTATAGACTGATGTTGCAATGGGAAGTTGAGAGTGGTGTAGAATGCCAGGGGTGCCTAGCATTGAAGTCAGACATAGGCCTTGTGAGAGGCATGACTGGGACAGTGAGACAGCCAGGTCAGTTACGGACATGTAGATTGAGGAATCAATGGAAGCCTGGTCTCGGTGAAAGTCTTGGCGGGAAGGGGTATGTGACATAAGAGTCTATAAGGCATGTTGTCCAAGGGATGTTGCTAGAAGAAGTTTTCCTCAGGCGAAATGAACGAGTGCTCCATAGAGTAGTTGAAGGGGGCTGTTAGGATTGCCAAGGTAGGAGTATGAAACAGATGAATGGGAGGAGTAGTTGACTGGGTAGGAATAATGGCTGGTGATAGGTATGAAATGTCCAAAAAAGAGCCACAGCATATGGGAAGAAGCCCCGAGCCACCAGGGTGGCGATGAGAAGGCAGCTGTCCAAGGATGGAGGGAAAAGTCCAGAGTGGATGGCTGTGGACTGGAGGGAGGATTCCTAGAAGAAGATGGCATAGGCCCAGCCATACTGACATCACAGGTGCAGGCAGGAATAGGGCTGGCACCACAGCAAACTGATGAAGAATGCAGGACAGCCACTGCAGGCTAAGAGAGGTGGATCCATGGAAAACCAAGAAGTGAAGCCAGGTACCAAGTGCCACAAAGTTGAAGTACAGGAGTCCCACGTCTGAAGAAGATGGACAACAACGGTGCAAAGAACAGAAGGTGCTGCAGTGAAGAAGCATGAGGTTCCCACTTCTGAAAGAGAAGGCGAACTCACATAGATGTCAGAAGGGGTAGCCAGCAGCAAGGAAGTCCAGGAGCCTGTCAAGCTGAATGGAGGTAGAGACTAAATGAGCTGTCCTAGTCCAAATCCAGAGCATGAGGAGGCCATGGTGGGGACAAGTAAGATGAGTCCATGGTAGTGCAGGATGGAGACTGGTGAGGAAGGAGGTGAAAGACAAATGGGGTACAGAGGTCCCGTTCCTGAAGGGAAGCAACAACCGGGTGTCTGGTAGAGAATGCATGAGTCATTTGCAAAGACAGGCTCCCATCCCAGGCATTCAAGGTGAGATGACCTATGCTTGATGCTGCCAGGCAACATAGGATGGTAAAGGTAAATGGGGTAAAGTGATCCCATTCCCAAAGGGAAGTGGCAACAGGATAGTCTGGTAGAGCATGCATAAGGTTGAAACAGTGGAATGCAGATATAGGCTTCAATCCCTGGTTGTCAGTGTGAGACCACCTTCAGTCGATACCGCCAGGCAGAGGTAGCGTGTTGAATGTAAATGGGGTATAGTGGTCCCATTCCCGAAGGGAAGCAGCAACCAGCATCAGGCAGAGAATGCATAAGGTTGAAACAGTCAAATGTAGACTCAGGCTCCCATCCCTGGTGGTCGAGGTGAGAAAATCTTGACTCAAGGCAGCTAGGCATAAGTAGGATGTTGAAGGCATATGAGGTAAAGAGGTCCCATTCCTGAAAGGAAGCAGGAACCGGTATCAGGTAGAGAATGCATAAGTATGTTTAACCCTAGGGATGTAACAACATAACTTTTAAAAATAAATGTTAATAAAGCAATAGGTCTTCATAATCTAAATAACAGACTACTGAAATATGCAGCACCAATTATTGCAAATCTCCTTACATTATTATTTAACTTAACTTTGAGCACTAGAGATTTTCCTGATGAATGGAAAACAGTGAAAGTAATACCTATTTTCAAATCAGGGGTTAAAAAAGATATTAAAATTATAGACCAATATCCTTCATACCAGTAGTAGCAAAGATCTGCAAAAAGATGATTGCAAACCAAATGAAGACCTATTTGAACCAATCAGGATTTAGGGAGAAACACAGCACTCAAACTGCATTACTTAAGGTAATTGGGGATATACAATTGGATATGGAAAAGGGGATACAAACAAGAGCAATACTAATAGATCTGTTGAAAGCATTCACCACTTTAAACCATAGTATATTGTTACAAAAACTGAGGTTCTTTGGTTTTTTTTGGATGATGCAGTTGCATGGCTTTTTAGTTATTTGAAAGATGGGAAACAAAAAGTGTATTTGAATGGACATTGCTCAGAGTTAAGAGTCATAAAACAAGGAGTACCACAAGGGTCAATAGTAGGACCACTTTTATTTGATTTATACATGAATGATACAGAATTTAAACAGGCAGGGCTTAAATATAATTTTTACGCTGACGATACAATTATATACTTAGCTGGAACTAAAACACAATATTTACACTAAGAATTACAAGAAGCATTTATTGATATACAAACCTACTTTTCAGTAAACAAATTAGTTTTAAATACTGGTAAAACAAAGGTTATGCTACTTAGACCAAAGAAAAAAGACCTAACTATTGAATCTACAATAGACATAACAGCAAATGGTGGACCCAAAATTCAACAAGTTGAAGAATACAAATATCTAGGGGTCTGAATGAATGCCTATTGTAAATGAACTATACATATAGATAAGTCGGTGAAAAAACTGGGACAAAAACTTGGAATGTTATGTAGAATAAAGAACGAATTAACAAAGCAAACTAAACTGCATGTGATCAATACCATGATAATACCATTAATAGATTAAGCTGATGTTATATAAAGTGGGGCTTCAAAAACTGGTTTAAGGAAGGTCGATATTATATATAATCGATTGGCAAAGTATATATTAGACACACACACTGGCATACACATCATTGCAAACTCTATCAAGAAATAAAATGGTTGCATTTAGATCTTAGAAGGAATATGCATATATATGTAAAATAATGTATAATAAGAGTTAATAATGATTTGCCAGATTATATCAATGATGAGTTAAACATTGGGCAAACAAAAACTGGCCTGAGATCAGCTCAGTATCTGGAATTTGAAATGCCAAATAATAGAACCAAGGCTGGATATGCTATTTTTTCATACATTGGGCCTAGGGATTGGAATAATTTATCAAGTTACCTCAGACCACATCGTATTAGAATTAGCTGGTGAAAAATACAGGCATGGTTTTGCTCATGAGCAGTGAGCCTGAGAAACTGTTGTATAGCAATAGAGTCTGAATATTTAGGGTAGGTGTTGTCCATCTGATTGTCCCTAGATTATCTTAAATGAAATATCGTAGTGTGTTAGCTTATGTATCAGGGTATTTTTCTGTTTATGGTTTACCCTTGTTACAGTAATAAGATATAATGTTGTTCTGCAATATAGTCATCTCAGTATAAATTATTTTATTCTTTTTACTAATTGTTTTATATATAGATTTGTATAATAATTTGATTTTCTTTCCAAACACATAAGTAACCAAGACAAATGTATGGTGTCCCTTGTAAATGAGCTTTGCTCAATGGGAAATTACCATGTTCATTTATGAAATGAATAAAAATCATTACTACTACTACTACTACTACTACTAAGTATGACATGATAGACTGTAGACATGGTTCCCATCCCTGGTAGTCGGGGCAAGTTAACTTTTACTCAATGCCACCATGCAGAGTTAGGGATGGAGGATGTCACATTTATAAGTAGTAGATAGTAGTGAGTGTAACGGAATCCCATTCCCAGTAGACAGGGCATGCCTACCTTCGCTCAGTACCTCAGAAGGTACGACTTAGGGATGGAGTCCAGACAAACTGCTGGCATGGGCTGAGCAAGGAAAAGGCAGCTGGAATCATAGTCTTAGGTAGGTAAATTGTGAGGTAGTTTAAATGGGAAGGAAGCAAGTCAGAGAAGGAGAACATGAGAAGGAGAGAAGGAGTCATCAGGAATGCCAGTGAAGGGGGGTTAGAATAATCCAGGAAGGAGTATGCTGATAGGGATGGAATGCAAGGAATGACTGAGGCCGAATAGGCCATAAGGGTAACAATCCATGTGAAGGTAGCAGAAGCCAGAAAGGCAGGAGCGCAAGGTAAATCATATGGCCAACATGAAGCAGGTTCCTTAGAGACCAAACAGGGAGTAGCAGGGTAGAGGTGATGGGAGCAAAAATGGCAGGAGGTGCGGGCTCCAGACTAGGGAAGAGGTAGAATGAGTCAGGATGGGAGAAAGGGCATAAATGAGGATGGAATGCTGGTAAGAGGAGTGAAGGCCCAAAAGGAAAAACTAGGGGAGCATGGGACAAGGGAAAGGGGACGGGTGGGGGCCTGGAAGAGACAGCATGGGCAGACAAGGAGCACAGTGTGTACCAGCATAACAGGCTGGGTGCAACAGAGCAAACAAAGAAAGCAAGCAAAATTAGAAGCAGCCATAATGATTATGGCAAGCAGTGTAGATTGGGGTATAGCACCAACTTGGCAACCTGCAGCATGTAGGCTCAAACTCGGCCAAAGCAGGATGTTCGATCCTGAGCAAGCCACAGAAGCTCCTAGTATTCCAGTCCACATGGCTGAGGAAATTAGTAAAGCAAAGCCCCACGGAATTGAGATGGCATCCCAGCTGAGCCGGCTGCAGAGCAGTGGTACCAGTGATGCAGGCAGGTTGGTGGAAACAAGGAACAGTCTCCAATGCATGAAGTCATCCGACAGGGTACGGATGGGGTGACCATGGGCCACAAACAACACTGCCAAAACAAGCACCCAATTGAGAGAGTGACTGGGAGTCTCTCCAGCGTGGTAGAGAAGACATGATTAACCAACCCCTGACACAGTTCAGATGGGAAGTCGGGTCAGGCTGTAAGGCTTTCCGAACCAAGGGACAGCAAGGGACCAGAGGTGAGACTGGAAGGGAAGCTCCAGGAGAGCACTGAGAAGCAGGCAATGGAGCAGGCCAGGACTGGGCAGGAGAGAAGAGGCAGGGGGATGATGCAGCAACGGAAGGGGCAAGAAAACAGGAAGTGGCAGCCCTGAGTGGAGAAAGCGCAGCACCAGGTACAGGGAAGGGAGGAGGAAGCAAATGGGAGAAAGAGGACCAGACACAGTAGGAAGGAGAGAAGAGAAGGGGGGAGACAAAAGAGTTCAAGACACATGGGAAGCAGAAGAAGAAGCAGTGTGCAGAGGGCTTGAGGATGCTGCACAGGAGTGACACTGAAGAGCTGTGGGAATGAAAGAAAGAAAGGCATTAGGAGCAGAGAGGGGAGGAAGCTCAGCCCATGAGCCACACAGGAGCCCAGGCATTGGTGTTTCACAATGCGCTAAGCAGGGAACTGCTGAAGGAGGCTGGCCTTTAAGGGGAATGTGGGAGGAGCTATTCCCTCACATTGAACCTTGGGCTTTAGCCCTCCCATTGTCAGCACCACTACACCATAAGAGTTTTATTTGTCCAACAAGAAAAACCAAAAGGCACCTAGCGAAACAGGGCACATGTGTGTGTGTGTGTGTACATCACTGAGGTACTGTAAAATGTAAGTTTATCAAAGGCACCTACAGTGACAAGAGAACACATCTCTAGAGTCAGTTTGCTTGGCCTGCTTGTAAAGCTGGAAAGTTTTACATACATGCACATACACGCACTCACGCAAGCACGCACACACACACACACACACACACACACACACACACACACACACACACACACACACACACACACACACACACACACATATCAATCAACCCCAGTAGTAAACACCAGAAAGTTACTGTAATTTACTTGCTACTACAGTAAGTTCCACACAGGAGCTGCCAGCACCACAACACCTTAAGGGTTTTGTTTTTCCAACTAGGAAAAGGCACTAAACAGAACATTGTGAGCGTGTGTGTGTGTGTGTGTGTATGTGTGTGTGTGTGTGTGTGACCTAAACAGAACAGTGTGCGTGTGTGTGTGTGGGAGTGTGTATGTGTGTGTGACTGAGAGATACCCTAAATGGCAAGTTTACCGAAGGGCACCTACACTGACAAGACAGTAATCACTGTCAGATTGCCTGGCCTTCCTGGATAGCTGGAATGTTTTAAGTGCTACACCCCCTCCTGTTTGGTTGGATTCCTCCCAAACTTTCCAGACTCTGAAAAGTCTTGCATTTTTCATCTATTTTCTAATTATATGAGGGTTAACTTGCTGATGACAAATATAAAACACCAAAACAGAGTGACTCTAAAAAATGTAAGGAAAATACTGTTGATATGAGCCTGTCATTTCCCCAGGACCCTCCCTTGTAACTTTGTTTCCAGGTGGGACCTCCATACTGTACCAAAGACCTGAGTCAGCTATGCTCATGGGACACCCCCACCCAGTGACAGAAGCAGGACCCAGAGGTGTAACAGACATACACATTGCAGTTGATAGAGGTTCCCAGGGTATGGCTGAAAACGTCGGGGTTGCGAGCTTTTATGTACGTAGCTATCACACTGTGGAACTCTCTACCTCAACAGATTCGAGAGTGCCGGACTGTGGAGAGCTTTAAGAAGGCCTTAAAGACCCATTTGTTTTATCTTTGCCTTTGGGGATTGTATACTATAAACTACTCCGATGTTATTGATGTGAAATCTGGATAGTACAGTGTTTTATTATTTAATCTTTTTAATGTGTTTTATAGTTAATATTTGTACAGCGCTTTGATAGTTTGAATTGCGCTATTAAAATACAGATTATTATTATTATTAGGTCAGGGCAGAATCAACTCCAACTAATCACTCCTGCTCCTCTCCTGAGAGATTGATCCCACTTACCTTTCAACTGCTCTGACTGGTGGATCAGCCTATTGCCGAGTGCCAGGAGGAGGAGAGATCAGTTACTAACAGAATGTTGGCCACTGGCATGGTCAGTATGTCAGTGGCAAGAGTCAGTCACATTGGTATTGGCCAGTACTGAGCTATGGGGAGTCTGGGCTCTTTCCCTGTGTGCATGACACAGTGCTGGTCAGCACTATCAGGTGTATTTCAACAACAAGTGGCAGTGGTGTGGATGGTGGCAGCATAGCACTGGTGGGACACTTCGCACATATTCACTGAATTATGAATCTTCTCTCCATTCTGTCTCACAGACCAGTTACCTGCTCCACTCTGGGGTCCCTCCAGCAGTTGGAAAGTGCCACTCCAGAGTGGCAGAGAGAGACGTGTGCATGCCTCTCACCCGCTGAGTTGCAGGGATTCCCCAACTGATGATACACCAGAGCCCAGTGACCACCACTGCAAGGAAGGGAGAGCTGGTGAAGATGTGGTGCCAGGCTCAGCTCCTGACCTGCCCACTTAAGGAGGAACCTCAGATCCACTGGTACAACAGGAAGAGGCTGGGCAGGCAGCAGGGTCAGGATCATGAAAATAGTGCACCAGGGGTGTACGTGTGGAAGAAACAAAGAAACCACAATGTATTGAATGGACAACATGTGGTGAGATGTGATTCAACTTCACTCAGTGGAAGGACACAGCTGTGATTTGTTCCATTTCTCTGTACTGCATCAGCAAGACAACTGCAGAGCTCTCACTATGCAGCTGTAAAAATTGTATGGCAGTTCCACCATCTCTGTCATCTTTCTCCCTTTACTAATGCAGGAGAGTTCTACCACCTAGAAATGACAGTTTCTCCACGAAGAAATCTAGATGTAAGAGTCTGCTGAAACATGTCCAATTTATTCACTGTTTAGGAAAACAGAGGACATTGTTGAGGTAAACTCAGGGACATTTAAGAGATATAAACTACTGTGAGATTTCAAATGCTTCCATAAGGTTCACTATTGGGATTGTGTGCTACATTTCTAGCCTGTCAGGAACATACATTTTGTTTTTTGTCTGTAGTCAGTGATGCTGCTAATCAGCCTTGTTGTAGCACCATCCCTGTTTTGGTTTCCTTGTTTTCCCTGCACCCATTATTTCCTGTCTGCTGAGAGATTATATCAGTGCTGCCATTTCTATAAATTTATTTACAGCGATTAGGCGACAGCGACAACAATCAGCAGTCCCAGCCAGTTGCGTCTCTCTCTTTCTCTATCTCTATCTCTCTCTCTCTGCTTACAGTACATGAGAGAGAGAGGGGGACCCAGCATGTTCCTCACACTGGACTGGAGATAACCCCAGTCTGCATATATATCTTGACAACTGATTATCTACCTGGCCGATAGACATGCCTCACCTGGAGTACCTGGGAGGGACCAGGCCAGTCATGACAATGCTCTTTGATATCATTATCCAGGGGCAGCAGCAGTGAGGGGATAAAAAATGCACAATGTGGTGCACAGCAGTGACTTGGGGAACAGAGGGAAGGAAGGCGCACAGGCTGTCATGCACACTTGACTCTGTAATATCCCCCCCAACCAAGCTCTGGCACCTTACCCACTAGCAGGGCGGGGAAATATTATGCACAGGTGGTTGATTCATCACATTGCCTGCCACTCTGTCCTGCTACACTCTCCCTCCAACAGGCATTAATTTATTATGACAGAGAGACAAACATTGCAGAACTGAGGGGAGAGGGTTGGCTACACTACTATTACTGCTCTGTGTTTGAAATTCATGTTTTTCACTGAAACACATTTGCTTTATATTTTCAATTCTTGTCTTTAATATTGTGTTGTTCAAAGTCGGCTGGTGCAGTGATTTTGTAAATGGTAAACACTTTGTATGAGATATCTCTTTACTGCATGTGCAAGAAGATCCCTGTCATCCTTGCTCCTCCTTCTGGCAATACATACCTGCCTGAGATATAGCCTGGAGATACCATCTCTCCGTTATTATATTTAGTTTGTTTTTATTGGTATCTGTTTTTATAGCTAACAAGGACAGAAGAAAGTAAGGGCAAGGAGGAAAGCCACTCTGCTCGCCTTGTGATTCCCTTGATGATTTTGCATTTTTGTTTCTCTCAAATCACAGAACCATTTTTAGCCATCTGGGATCATCGAGGGTTCCATGAGATAACAGTGACTGCAGAAAGGTGATCACCGTTAGGGTAAGTATACATCACTAAAAATCAGTTTTGGCAGTGTACACTCATGGAGCACAGCAAAAGGGTTTTGGAGACTTAGATTTTTTTTTAATGCAGGAGGCTGAGCCTCCCACACCACCCCCACTGTTTTGGTCCGCATTCCTACCAAAGGATTCTCAACTCCAGCAGGGTGCATGTCTGGAAGCAAAACAAAAAATAAATAAAATCTTGACCAGCGCAAAAAAGAATGCACCCAAATGGAACCCGGCACCCTGCCAACCCTATCCTGCTACTAACCCACCACGCCACACAGTCAGCTCAGCAGCCTACTGCTGCACTACACCCCACAAACCCTTCCTCCTCTTCCACCAATCACACAGCATTGTCCCCCCCTACACGTGTGTACATATAGCGACACCCTGTCTCTATATTCACCGACCCCCTTATCTGGTCACCCTCCATGCCAGGTAGACTTATGCACAGGTGCCATGACTGAGTCGCCCTTTTTGAAAGCGCTCAATCATGGTTGCCATTATCACAGGTTACCTCACTGAGTACTTGACAACACTGTAATGTGTGTTACACTGTACAATGCAGGTACAAATGGGAGAGGCTGGGCAGGCAGCGGGGTAGGGAGGTAGAAAATAGTGTGCCAGTGAGGAGGACAAAGAAAATGCAGTGTACTGCATGGACAGCACATGGTGAGATGTAATTCAGCTGCACTTTGTGGCAGGACACAGCTGCGCTGCATTCAGCAATCAGCCACGGTCACAGTCATACCCCCCAGACCCCATTTCTCTGTACTTTGTCAGCAAGACATTAGCATAGCTCTCGCTATGCAGCCATAAAAATATATTGATGATTCAGGGCACTCTTGAACAAATGGGTGTGCAGTCAGAGGTCACAATATAGCATTTTCTAAAATGGGAAAGGGAAAACAATCCTTGCACACCAGTATGTGGCCCATGTGCCACCAAGTGCTATCATCTGCCCTGCACCTGCATGAGGTGCAACTATATGGACCCTCAAGCGCAGGTATGAAAGATCATAATACCTATACTGGTAAGCACAGGTATAGTATAGTACTGAGCTCCCATGAAGTACAGTGCTGAGCACTTACTACACAATGCAGAATTTCTGACATGTTTGCACAGATATATCAACCTGTGGCCCATCTATCAATATTGTCACAGGGTTACCAAGGTCAGCTTAAATATATTGTACTGTGGCTGTAGGACAGTGCCATGATGCCACATGGATTTTCCCACCCTATCAGGGTGCTGCTGTTCCTGTAGCAATGTGAAGAGAGAAGCAACAGGGATGCCATTGATGCACTGTGTCAATGTCCACAGTGAGTGCTATATTTTGCATTTCCCAATGAAAACTACAGTGATGCAAAATACAGCATGTATATTAGGGCTGAGAGAACTCAGTGAAGTTCTGACCCTTATATTAAATAAGAACTGGAACATGGTGAAGTTCTGATTTGTTCTGATTAGTTCTGATTTATTGACAAATATTTGAAAAAAATGCAAAAAAATGCTTAAAAGCCAAGTTCGGTCAAATTTGACACAGAGGCCCAAAGGAAAAAATTCAATGGATTATTTGTATAAAAATTAATGTAAAACTACTAAATAAAAAAGCAATCACTCACTACTAGCCCCTTCATGGCTGGCCTATAATGGTAGCATATCCTGCTCGGGTCCATGATGTGAGTGTGCTGGGAGAGACAGAGAGAGATGGAGAGTGAGAGAGAGAGAGAGAGAGAGAGACAGACAGACAGACAGATGCAAATACCTATATCATAGCACCACCAAGCACTGCAGGCACTGCCAGGCAGCTAAGATTTTTTTCTTTTATTAATGGTGCTATGTGGGTACTATTTTGATGAATGTTCTAGTCAGAGCCAAACAGGCCAAAGAAATGGATATGAATGATCAAATGAGTAGCACTAAGAGAGCCCACCCACCCTACCTATGTGAATGATTGGTACCCTTATACTAAGCCAAGGCTCACTATCCCGACACTGACCTGCCTGGGCAGTATCGCCCAATTGGTTCAGTATCCAGACAGTGAGCATCCCGGAATAAGGAATGCCGAGGGATGTTGATGGGGTAAGGTAGTGAATGTGATGGTATGCTACCTTACCCCTGTCCCTGGGATGCAAGGTAATGGAGAATCGGAGGGCTGGCTGAGCTGCCCCACTGGTGTTGTGGACCACACCACGGCAGGTCAGGCAGCATGCTGTGTGGGTGTAGGTTCGATCCGTGCTGTGGGCGGGATGGCTTTTACCACTCCTTCCACTGTAGCTGTTTCTTTTCTAACTCTGAGGTCTGCTCCCACTCTGAGTTAGATATTTTAGTTACGGGGTGTGTGGGGGCAGAGCGCCCCACATGTGGGGATCGGGGAGTGAAGCCCCCCCGATATGTCAAATGATTTTACAATCAGATGTCCGAAATCAGATTTTAGGGCATCTGATTGATTTGGCAGGCTGCATTTCGGGCCAGTGGGGTAGGTATCCCGAGACTCAGGTTACTGAGTTTAGGGATACCATAATATATCTGAATGATGCAACTGCTTTGCATGCCCCGGTGTACTGTGGTATATGGTACACTTCCTGGTCCAAGAGGTGGTAATGTTTTCTAATACTATGACTACTTCTGCTAAATCTGATCAACATGCTGAGGATGCTGAATACTTAAAGAAGAAAAACTAAAGAAATTGTGATCACCACCACCCAGGCAGGCAGCCAGTCACACAAGTGCGGTGCAGTGATAAAAAAGTTTGCCACTGTCACCTGAAGATCTGATGAAACATAGCACAATTACATCCTTCCTAGTTTTCCAATTGTTGCCAGCCACTGCCAAGTAATGTAATATCAAAAATAAAATATGGTAATATAATAACTGGGGAGCATTTTCTCCCATAGGAAACTCGGGTTATGATTTGTTGGTGTACACGCACCGGGTTTCCTCTCTCCACGCATGCGCCTGCCTCCACTCTCGCTTCTCCACTTACTTTGGGCCACCGTTGACAGGACACCACCACTCCAGCATCACAGTCTCGGTGGTAAGTAAATAAACAAAAAAAAAATTGTCTCAGCTAGCTGACTTTCCAGGCTACTGTTTTGGGTTGAAGTAGCCTAAAAGAAAAGAAAAGGGAAAATGTTTCTTCAGCAGCTGCACGGCCAGAAAGACCACCAGCTGTGCTTCGTTCACACTGGACTGCTGCAGTTTAATTTTATATAACTGCTGTGGTGAGAAAATGCTCCCCAGCAATTACATAAAAAAAACATGGGGTGGTGTGTTTAACTCGAGGTTTTACACACACCCCTCGGTGTTGGATGTTTAAATAAACCCCTTGAGCTTTGCTCTAGGGTTTATGTAGCATCCAGCACCTCAGAGTGTGTGTAAAATCTCATTAAACACATCATCCCATGCATTATTCTATATATGATAATCTCAGCCAAGTTACTGTAAGTGAGATGTAACCAGGTTAGAATACCACGCACACACAAGCAATAAAGAAATTATATGAATTTTCAATTTAGTAGAATTTTTTTCTGTGAAGTAATTGCAGCCAAATATGGGGGACATGAGAAATATACAAAGAGTATTCAGTTTCTGGGTTTCAGGCATCTGCTAAGTCATGCACTGCACAAAAATGAAAACAGTACAGTCAGGATCAGATGCTGAGGGCAAAAAAAGTGACAAGTAGTAGTAGTAAGGACAAAAAGTGATAAGCAGTAGTCATGACTCATGAGGGCAAAAAGTGATAGCAGTAGTAGTAGCAGTAGACAGCAGCACCCTACCTTCCAAATCAGATAGTGGTACCAGGTACCACCAAGTAAGTTTGTGACACGAACACATAAAAGGTTGAATACTATTGAGTAGAAATGTCTTGGATCAGTCTGTGTAAAGATAAACTGTGCTCCTGCTGTGTTTTTTCAAACAAGTGACAGGCTTTGCTTCAGTGACTGAAATGAGTGCATATTCTTTTAGCAATGCTAACGAAAGCCTTAATCTCTGTGCCGTCATCGAAAAAATGGTGAACTATTAAATTTAAGCATTGAGCAAAGCATCGGATGTGAAGAAAGCCCCCATCCTCTAAGGCCTTCCTTATGTTGGATCCATTATCTGCAACTATAAAGCCAATTGACAGTCCCTGTGAAGTGAGCCATTGCTGTATTGGTTTTTGGAGCTCTTCATTGGTGTTGTATGAGGTATGTTCAGATGGAAAATAAAACATACTTAGAACAGCTAACTGCGATACTTCACTGTCCCCAGTCCCACATAAATTATCAAAACATGCTCAATGTAACAGACATGAAGAGTTCAGACTGACAGCTTGTCCAGATATCGTCTGTGAGATGCACCACCCTCTCAACAGCATTGCACAAGATGCATCTTAATTTTTGACATATGGCATCATAAAGATCTGCAATCCCTGTTTTCTAGAAGTATTTCCGCAATGGTATACTATATCGAGGTTTGAGGTACTCAAGCAGCTGGCTGAATCCTATATTTTTAACCATGTTATATGGTAGCAAAACAACAGCTGTCATTTCTGAAATTTTTTGGTTATTGTAATAGCAACAGGGTGAGTCGAGGCATATTTGGCTTTATGCTCATATGTGTCTGAGATGGTAAGCTGTCTCCTTGAAGAAGGAGGGCTTTTGAACACATGGTCACATTCAGTAACAGTAGGAGGAGTCCTTCGAATGGGAGGAAGTGGTGGTGGAGGTGTTTCAGTAGTGCTATGGGGGCTGATGCTGCTTTCATCTCTGGGAATTATCCCTGCGTGTAGTGAGCTATCACTGTCACTTTCTCTTTGAGACTCATAACTGGAGTTCTCAGTAATGTTAGAAAATGGGCATAAGAATATAAAGCATCTGATTGGCTGGCAGGGGGTACATTAACTTACAGTGACAGCCTTGTAAGTTAAAAGTACAAGCCATGCCAACCTTGCCAGCCTCATATGTGGTATCCTAGTGCCCAGCCTCTTTCGCCATTGGCTGAAGCACTGGACAAAAATTTTTCAAATGCCACCATTTTTTTCTCTCTCGCTTAGCGAGAGATGCTGCCAACCAACACTCAATACAGAAACAGAAAACTGTCACATTTTTTATTCTCTGTTAGCAGTACAAACAATGAGAGAGCCCCACACCACACATGCACGCAGAACCCCCAACTACAATTTTTCTGTTTAAAAAAAAAAAATGTAATGTACTTAACATTATTTTAACAACACAATTTCTTCCCCATGAACTCATCATTCTTCACAGTGTTGCTGCCATCCGACCGCATGTAAACAACGCCACATGATTTCATCAGAGGTGCTCACCGGCACATTCCCTGATAACACTTGAAGCATTATTCTTTTAAAAAATAAGCACACTTCATTACTGACAGGTTTAAAGCATTACCATTTCGGATCACACTAGTTGCTGTCCACTTCCTGGTTTCACGTACCACAGGCATGCAAGATCGCGTGCCTAACAGGACAATCTTCCAAACCCCCAAAAAACTCAAGAACAGCAGGCAACTGTTATTTTAAGCAATAAAACACTGTCGATGGAAATATTAAAATGCACTACATCTCTTTTTCTAGACATCGTGCTGCGGGGGCGGGGGGGTACTTAAAAGAGAATGGCCAACAGCAGATAGAACAGCAAAAAAAAAAGAGGGACTACTTTACCCAAATAAAGATCTTTTGCACTCTTTCTAGTCATTGTGAAAGTGTTTTCATACACTTTTGCATTACTCAGTTAAAATTTACAGTAAAGCCCATTTTCTAAGCCAATAATACCCTCCAGGGTGGGCGGTATGGGCAATACCAGACATTCCAGGGGCTATAAGACCCTCTGCTTGTGGCGTCAGACCGCATTACGCCCCGGGGCGATCCAGTATTGCTCAATACTGCCCACCCTGTTGGGTATTATTACTTGCTTATGCCATCTGTCTAGATGCCTTTTCAGTGCTGAAGTTCCCAATGCTCCTTTCTTTTTACTCCTGCTGATTGGCCATTTAAAAATAGTGCATGTTGCTACCAACTCATTGGAAGCATTAATGGAGAAGTATAACCAAACAAAAGATGATATTTTTTAGTTTTTTCCCAGGAAGGCATGGCACCTCCATCACTTTTCCAGGGTCACCCCCACCAGATTTTTCTTGGGCCTGTTCCTCATGTGGTCTATTCCCACTTCCCCCCTCCACAACCAAAACATTTCTGCCTGTTTCTTCCTCATCTGCAATTTCCATCCCCTCCAGTAAACCTTGTGCTGCCTGATCATTCTATTCATCTTTATTATTACCCTCGTTGGGTTCAACCTCAGAAAAATCGGATGAGGGTGAGGGACTGCCAATAGCATAGTATGCAATTGTTCAATGCTGTTGTGTGCCTCTGCGGGTGGCAAACACCAAGCCTTTAGTTTTTTTAACTGCATAACTTTTTTTTTTTTCACTTGGGACTCATGAGGATCTGAGATATTCACCTTTTTTGGATTCAAGCATTCACTTGAAAGACAAAACCTTACACATGAAAAAATCACTTTTGGGGGTTTGATTTTGTTTTCCCTTTTCAGGCTGATTGCTGTCTTTTGCAGTGCCACTGCCTACCTGAGAAACAGATTGTGCCTCATCAACACTTTCACCCATTTTTTCTTAGTATTCTAACCTTGAAAAAAAAATATCCCACTAACTAATGTGATGTCCTTCTGATGACTCCCACCCACTGGCCAGGGACAAATTTACTGTTGTGACTCGTAACTGTACACAGCAGTCCACTGCCACTTCCTTCCAAGATTACCTGACTGACTCCTACAGTATAGTTCATTACTGTTACATGATGGTCCCACATCAAGATATCGACAACACTGTTGTCGATATCCCTGACAGCAATGGGAACACTGCTGATGGTCGGGCATTGTTCCCTTCAGAACAAAGTGTTTTATTGTGGGGCGGGCATTGCACCCTGCACCCCCTTATGCCGGGGGCTGTGCCTCCCTCACCCCCATCTCTAAATATCCAACTCTGAGTCAGAGTTGGTTCGGGGTGGGGACCAATCACTGGGACTCACAGTAACACTGTACAGCAGACCACCACAGCGACCTGGCAAGATTTTGTCACTTTGGTGGTGTTCACTGAAAAATGTTGTTGTGGCTGTGTGCTACCTAAGTGACCAAATTCAGCAACTGTTAAGTGTGCCTCAGAATTTGAATTGGAGATGCAGACACACATCTGTTGCATAGCCGCATGCAGCACAGTCCCACACTGGGGATTGGTTAATGCTTGTATGTAATGTAATGTGATATACTATAAAACCAATGATAATAAGGTGGAATAATGGTGAATGAGTGATGATGATGATGATGACTCTTGTGTTTACAGTAGCTGTACTTTACTTGTGTTATACTGTAAGCAGCCTGCTATGAGTCACAAAGTCAGATTATCCCCTGGGCCACCCACAGCCAGCAGCAAAGGCACAA
Organism: Neoceratodus forsteri; assembly: GCA_016271365.2. Classification (NCBI taxonomy): domain Eukaryota; kingdom Metazoa; phylum Chordata; order Ceratodontiformes; family Ceratodontidae; genus Neoceratodus; species Neoceratodus forsteri. Next base: position 522,717,467 of record CM028137.1, read on the forward strand.
CAACTTGTACGTTGTTTGTCTGAACAGTATTTTTTTTTTAAATATATGAAATCATGAATGAACATAAACAAGTGATCGTGATTCATGATTGAATGGCACAAGTCAAAGATTTATTTTGCCAGCCTGCTTCACTTGCCCTGTACACATAGCCACACTGAAGTCAAGGAAAAAAATGTTATTTGGGATTTCTGAACTGTTACATTTCTTGTGGGCCTCCCTGCAGTCTCTCTGTCTCCCCTCTGGAGGAAATCATGAATGAACTTTAACAAGTGATTGGATGGCACAAGCCAAAGATTAATTTTGCTAGCCTGCTGCCCTTGACATGTACACACAGCCATACTGAAAAGCCAGGGAAAAAAATATTTGGGATGTCTGGGACTGTAACATTTATCATGGGCCCTCTGCAGTCTCTCTCTCTCTCTCTCTCTCTCTCCTCTCCTCTCTCTCTCTCTCTCTCTCTCTCTCCCCCCTCTGGATGGCACAAGTCAAAGATTTATTTTGTCAGCCTGCTGCCCTTGCCCTGTACACACAGCCACACTGAAGTCAGGAAAAAAAAAACTTTATTTGGGGAGTAGTCTCTCCCTATCTCCTCTGGATCTGGAATGGCACAAGTCAAAGATTTTGCCAGCCTGCCCTTGATCATATACAAAGTTACACTGTCTGAGGTCAAGAAAAGAAAAAAAAACTTTCATTTGGGATATTCTGCATCTGAAAATTTTCTCTTGGGCCCCCAGTAGTTTCTCCCTCTCTCCTTTGTATCTGGAATAGCACAAGTCAAAGATTTTGCCAGCCTGCCCTTGCTCATGTACACAGCTACTGTACACTGGCTGAGGCCAAGAAAAGAAAAATAAACTTTCATTTGGGATTTTCTGTAACTGTAAAATTTCTCTTGGGCCCCCACTAGTCTCTCCTACACTCGTCTGGATCTGGAATGGCACAACCAAGTCAAATATTTTTCCAGCTTGCCCTTGCTCATGTACGCACAGATACACTGGCTGAGGCCAAGAAAAGAAAAAAACCTATCATTTTGGATCTTCTGTAACCATAAAATTTCTCTTAGGCCTCCAGTAGTCTCACCCTCTATGCTCTGGATCTTCTGCAATGGCACAAGTCAAAGATTTTGCCAGCCTACCCTTGCTCATGTACACAGTCACACTGCTACACTGTCTGCCTTTTGCCCCCCCCAGCAGCCACCCAGGCCACCACTATCTCCCCAGTCCCTCTGAATTCATCCTTTCTCCAGTCCTGACCCATCACCCTCCCCTGACAATCAGTTTCTCTCCCCTCCTTGCCCCAGTAAGACTCTTTTCTCTTTCTCATAGTTTCTCTTCCCTTCCCTCCAAAAATGTATATTTTTTTCATATTTGTGTTTTTTTTCTTTTTGGTGAGTTCTTCTGGTGGCTCTCTGCTGCAGTGAGTGAGTGAGGTGCTCCTCCAATTGTCCTGCTCTTGTCTGGGCCATGTTGCACACTCAGCATGGTTATATACCATGAGTGTGTCACATGACCATCTGTTGCCTGATTGGATGCCACCGTCCACCTGTACATGAAGTGAGCATGCCAACGGCATCCCCATGGCAATGATATACAAAATGGCACAAATTGCACTCCCTCAGACCCAGAACCGGACTTCTGTGGCAAAGTCCAGATTGTCCCAGGTCCGTGGATTGCTGGTTCAATCCAGGGGTCCAGATCTCTGGCAGAACAGTCCGCCTCTATCTCCTATTAAAAATTTAAATCTTCAGTATTCATTCCAAGGTCTATCCAACCATCAGCAATCAGTATTACACTTCTGTCTTCCTTGGATAAGGAGAAATCAGATTCTTGGTTAAGTAATGTTGATCATACAGTGCGCTAGGTTGGTGTACTTACACACCATTGTACAGTGTGACAGTGATTGACATGACTTCTCTGACATTTCAGCAGCCATGAGAAAAAGTGCAGGAGATTCAACTATGACTCCAGATGAAGGAGAAGGGTAGCTATCCTTCTGCCAAAGCAAAACACAATATTGCAATGACTTTTAAATTTGGATAATTTAGTTTGACTGTTCCCACTTGCTTTTTTGTTATTTTGTATTTTTGTTGTTGTGGGGGGAGCTTTGTTAATTTTGTAGCACTTTTGGCAGGCAGGTTTGGTCTTGTTTGTATTTTGAGAGGTTATTTTGGAGAGGGGCTGTTGTGGCAGGGGGCCCATTTTGCCTATATTTTTATTTTTGTTATGGAGGAGTGTCTTTGATATATTTGGAATACTGGGGAGGGAAGGTGTGCCATGATGGCCTTGTTTGTATTATATTTTGGGGAGGGGGACATTTTTAGAGAGAAGCAGTTGTAGTGGGTAAAATATGCTAACCGTTATATATATTTTTGGTTTGGGAAGCTTTGCACATTTTGCATTGCACATTTTAATAAATTGCTAATGTAATATTTCTAAATGTTATCAACATGCAATGCAGTATAGTAAAAATGCACAGCAGATGAGAACTTTGCAGTAAGATTTCAACTGCACTGTGGTCTTACCTTGAACAGATGATAGTGGAGCAACTGCAGATTATGAGATTTCAACAGCACTACAGCCGGTGTTGGAAATTATATAAATGTACTGGGGGAATCCACCATTTTTGATGTAGGACTGAACATACTTGACAAGGATCTGTGGACTTGTTTCCTCATTATTGTATATGTTGAACCTTTATACTTTATTTAGTCCATTTTTTTGTCTTTAGAAGGATATACTGTATTTTACATTCTAGCAGTCCTTCACCATTTTGCTCCTGGAATTGAGCTAGATGTTTAATCTGACTCCCAGAACTGAGTTCCCTTGTGTTCTCACCCCCTCCTGCCCCGTCCCCTATTTCTATCACTAACTACCTCGAATAGATGGTGGTGGAGCAACTGCAGACCACAAGACAAATAATGTCCAGTGAGATCACACATCAGTTATTACTAGGGGTGTGCGAGTAACGAATATTAAATTCTAAATACCATGAATAATACACTATTCAGTATTCAGAACACGAATACCGAATAGCAGTACTATTCATCTGGAATTTGGGTCAGGTTTTCCACAGGATTTTAAGATCTCACAGGACTTGTTGGCCAGTTGCTAAGCATTTGCCAAAGCCAGATCATGTGACTGCCACATTGCAGCAGAGAAAGACAAGGTACAGAGAGCTCTGAAAGTGGGACAGATTAAGCACTATCAAGTTATATTAGTGTACTGCATTTCTTAGTGCCCTGTACTAGTGGGAGGCTTTTTTCCCCAGAGAAATTGCCTGATCTAGTTATTTATTTTCCAGGAGCTGTGCAGATAGAGACTTGTAGTTTCACTACCTTGATTTCACAGGCTTCTGTGCTGTACTCTGTGGAGATGAAGGAGTGTACTGTGTTTCTTGGTGCCTGGTACTAGTGGGAGTTTTTTTTTTCTCCCAGAAAAATCATCTAATCTAGTGATTTATTTGCCAGGAGCCATGCGAAGCGAGACTTGCAGTTTCACTGCATTGATTTCACGGGCCTCTGTGCTCAGAGGTGAAGAAGAAGAAAAAGACAGTGTTACTGAAACTATTTTATATCTATTAATTACAGTAGTCCTAACTTCTACAGTAGCTTGACTGCAATACTTATTAAAAAAAAAAATCAGTCTTTAATTTGGTGTTGTAAATAGTAAGTATCCTTGGTGGGGTGGGGGGTGGGGGCTCAGGTTTCTTTAAAGCCAGTAGCAGCCAGAAATCTCAGAGGGTAGTTGGCTAACTGCATTCCCACTGCCCACAGTTTAGGGCCAGGTGGTGACGCCATGCAGTTGCACTGCATGCACTCCCTTGCCTGCCTATCAAGAATTCTTGTGTGCTAAAAAAATCATTACTGCTTTACATTTAAACATAAAAAGTGTTACAGTAGTTTTGCTGTAGAAATCAGTCTTTAAAAATATTGGTGGTGTAATCTGAGGTTGGGATCAGGTTTCACAAAAGTCAATAGCAGCCAGCAGTCTCGGAGGGCAATCAGCTGACTGCATTCCCACTGCTCACAGTTTACAGCCAGGTAGTGATGCCACACAGTTGCACTGCACACACACCCTTGCCTGCCCTGCATGCTGCTTGCAAGAATTTATTTGAGCTAAAATAAATCAGTACTTCTGTACATTTACAAAGTATTACAGTACTTGAGAGTGTTTAGAAATTGTTGGCATATACAATGGCAGATATAGGTTAATGAGGATGAATATCAGAGAGCTAGTGTCCTAGAAGAAATAAAATGACTACATGCTCAATTGTCAGCATTTACCAACTTGGATTTAATAAAAGAGCTGGACTTGAAATTGACTGATAAAGCTCAAAAAATGGGAAGCAGAACTCATTAGCTGGAAGAAAACTAAATGTACCCAAGATGAGAAGGACTACTTGAATAATAAAGTGTATAAGTAGGAAAACTGCTCAAGACAACAATTGCAAGGAAGATAGAAATCACATGGTAGAAACCAGCATTTGAGCAATTCCTCTATAGCTTCAACTGACCTTGCTTATCCCTATGAGGGAGCAGGGAGGAGCAACTGCATGCTGAACTCGAGAAGCACTGAGCAGGGGCCTGACAATCGATATTGCTTTTTAGAATCAGTAAACCACCGTTGCCTATATTGGATTGTGTAAAACCTGCAGTGTTGCAGTATGCATTGTTATGCTTGTTACTTGCAGTTATTTGCATTTACTTTTTGGGCTATAGCAGTGCTATTTACACACGTAAGCAAGATCAGGCCCTTCCAGGCCATCTTGTGTTGCAGATATTCTTCTGACCTTTTCTGACCTGTCCTTTACTTTCCTACCAGGTGTCAAGCAGTCTGGTGGTGGCAGAAAATGGTCCTGAGGAAGAAGCAGGGAAAACTCTGTGGGGAGTTTAGCAGCAGGAGGCCAGAGGTCTCATGCCAGTGAAATGCAACACCTATTTAACAGGGGAGTAGAGCAAAGGAGTAAAGTAGACAATGGAGATATTTGGGTTGTCTGTGACAGAAGACACTGAAAATTTGAATTCTTGGGAAGTATTACTCACTTTTCTGAGTCCTTAAAGTCTTTGAAGTGTTAAGCTAGAACCCACATACCTTGTCCCATTGGAAAGTAGCATTGACAGTGCACCAGCCTTTGCATGTTTCCTCCTATTTTGCATTGCACTGTGTGGTAATATTTTGACCTGATGGTTTATCTCCTTGCCTATAAGATTCTGGGTTATTAGAGTAATTTAATTTAGTAATATTATTTTTAAAACCTTTTTTAAAATTTTAGCCAAGCCTTGTGATTGGTTTTAATTGATCACTTGTTCCTAGAGGATTAAGCGCATGTGTGGTGTGCTAGGGTAGATCCTTTTACTTGGCCAACACTGCTGTCACATCTGTGCACTCTTCAGTATTTTCTTTTATTGTAGCTCACAGTTCACTTTTGTTGCTCTTAGAAGTTTAATCTAATTTAGAGATTATTAGTGCAAAAGCACTGCAGGTTTGTTAGATTTATTTCTATTTGGAATAAAGCAAGAAGTACATTGGGGAGTCCTTGGGAAAGCACCAGCACTTCTGCACTATAGCACTTTAAAACAGACACCAGATTTTTTACATATAGCACGATGATCCTGTGGTGGAAGTAAGTTATAATACTACTCATCAAGTTTGCTATTGTGTGTATGCAAAACGTATAATGATAATAGTTACAAAATAGTCATAAGGCCAAGGGCATAAGACCAAATGACTAAAGGATGATTAGGCTGTAAATTGCTGAAATGTGTTTAAATCGTAATTTGATAAATCTGATAAAGAAATTTGGACCATTTAGTGCTTAATAGTGCTCATCAGTGCATTAGAAAATACTGGTATATGGAAACTAGTATTAGTAGTAATACAACATAAATGATATTTATGGTATTTATGAGATTTTGGGAAAGCGATATCTTGGAGTGTTAGAGTGAGGGGACTGAGGGATTATAAGACCACTAGGTCCATAAAATAAGAAATATATAATGACCCATTTTCTGAGCTGTTTACTCCCTTTTTTTCCTTTTTGATTTATTTTCAGATGGCTAGTGCTGCTTGATGCCACTGAGACCCTGCCGAGGAGATTGTTGTTATCAGGGCACAGTTGTGAGCTGAACCAGCAGAGGGCATGACAACTGTGGTTGCTGTTGCTGATTGGTGGGACTGCATCATTGCTAGGAATTTGGGCTATCTGCACTATTCGGACTATTTGCACATATCTACCGAAGTAACTGTATCCTGGGAAGATAAGCTGGGAAGTACACTAGAAATCTAAGAGACTGTTGATTAAGGTGAAAGGAGGAAATCACAATCAAGTTATTAAAATACTATAGAGACTCTTAACAATATGCATACTTACAAGCAATTCTCCTCTGTTATTGTCATTTGCTGGAGTTAGCTATAATGGTTATCACTAGACTACAGAGACATCAGAACAGTCATCTTTCCCCTTTAAAAGAATTATTTAATAAAAATAAAGAAAGGATAGCAAAAGACAAACTAAAATAACAGAGCATTTGATTGTACACACTACTAAAACTTCAACACCTAGGGTAAGAGTAATGCAAAATGATAAAAGGGTAGAAAGCACTGAAAGCTTTGAAGAAGCTGAAGAGCATGTAATACTTAACTCAGTGGATGACAACAGCTTTAATAATTCTTATGTCTCTGTAGAATATGTTGATATACCTGGTTCTAAGACAAATGATGCAACAGATGACCAGAGTTTACAGATAATTAATACATCTGCATCACTAAGGGATGTGGAAAAATAATCAACTAAAGACAAATTAGGCTGTGATCAACATACATATACACCTAAAGGAGATTCAGTACACCTCACAGATATTGAGAAATCACCCCAGCTTTGACTCTCTTATGAGACAAAAGATAGTAAAGTTAATTACAGCCATAATGATTACACAAATAGGGGGACTGTTACTGATAGTGTTGGCGCCCCCAGTAATTATCTAAATAAAGATGGGCTGGGTGAGGCGATAGATAAATTACAGCTTACAATTGATGGGCTTAAACAAACTGATGGCCAATTGAGCAATCATGAAATGAGGTATTGTAGCCACTGTGATGCACGAGTGGATTCTCAAGTAGTACAGCACAGAAATTCCTTCAGGCCTATGTGTTTAAGTGAAGATCGTATATCATTACTAAAGAACCTGTATGATGCTCACTTAGCAATAATGGAACAACTGGTAATTAATAAAAATATAATAGAGGAATTGAGGAATGACGTGGCTGTTAACAGAGCTAAGATTGAGAGCTGGAGCTTACAATCAGCTAACAAATCAACTATGGAGGCAGTAGCGCAAGAACAAGATAGCCAAAATAAAGGGAGGCTGAGACCAGACTTTAGTATTACAGAAATACCTGATATGAAAGAAGATGAGACATTAAAACAAAAAATTAAGAGAAAGAGATCAAAAAAAAGGGGAACGAATCATAAATATAGTGGAGAAAAAGCTTGCACAATTAATATAATGCAAGAAATAATAATACGTGAAGATGAAGGTAAAATCATTCAGGGAGATGGAATTAATATTGAGAATGAGGAATCAGCCAATCCTTCTAACAATAGAAGAGATACACCTGACAATGTGGATCACTATATAATGGAAGAACATAGATATAAAGAAGATGGTTATGGCCTTGCTAAGCAATTGGGTAATCTGGAACAAGAAATTAACATTTTAAATCAACAACTAGGGTTGAACCTGACAGGTGAGGGCAGTAGCCCCAGTAAGCCCGTTTCACAGATGATGGAAATAAATTATATAGGCCAAAAGACTAAAGAGGTCACATCTGAAAAAAAAATGAAGCAATAGTAAGTAATAGAAAAATGAGTATGTATAATATACACCTTAAGCCTTTAACTGATAATGTAAGCTAGACTGAAACTTATCTGCTTATCAGACAGTATATATCTCAAAGAGCTGGGGGAATTTTGATCCAGCTAATTTTGAAATTCAACGGCTGGAGTACTTAAGTAAAGAATAAGGATTGAGTGTCCCATGAACTGCTCTCCTTCTTTAGGGGGAGGGAAGGGTAGAGCATCCAGCACCCGAGGGACCCCTGGTGGAGGCTGGGGGAACCATAGGTGACTGGTGCCAGCATGCAAGAGGGGTGGGGAGGATGCTAGATGTCAGTCATTGCACTTCCCCTCCCCGGGGCAGTCTAGAAAAGCATTGCCGGCTACCATGGAATGAAGTCCACCCTCGGCTTCAATAAGGTCTCAGGCCAGCTCCGTGACCTATCCCTTCAGATGCCAGTGCTGCAATCCCACCTGGGGGACAAGCCAGGGGTATCTGGGGAGTTCTGCGACAATGTGAGGCGGAGATGCAAGGGTTCATGACGGGCTGAGGTACCGGGTGGTCGGTAATGGGAAATAGTACAGTAAATAAAAAAAAGAGAACATATGCAAGCTGAAAGTAATGAAACTGCATTTGTCTTATTTAACCTGGAATACAGCAGGGTGGAATGACAAAATGGCAGATAATAATGTAAAAGCTTTTTATCACATTGTAATATAATATGCTAACAAGAAACTTGGCACTCTGCTAATGAGGGTTTAGATCTAAATGGCTATGAAATTTATCATAGCCCAGGAAGTAGGTAAATGAGTTTTGGCAGGCCATCGGGGGTCTAATTACAGGAATTAAAGTAGGAAGTTTTCTGAAAGTCATCATGTGGAAAGTACTTGGCAACTTTATAGTAACCTATGTGAAGTAAGGGTTACAGGAAATAGCCATTATGAATTGTTATAGTCCTCCAGAAGGGTCCAGGTTTTATTCATCTCAAATTGTCTGAATTGTTGATGAAAGTAGTCCAAGTATACCCAAAAGCTGATCTTCTTTTATTGGTGGATTTTTATGCCTGGATTAGGCCTTTTGATGGACTAATGGATAACTTCATGTATGCACATAGTGGAAATGTTACGTCCATCTTACAAAGAAGAACAAAGGATAACAAACTTAATACTCACAAACAATTAAGAGACTTCCTCAAGGGGTATAATTTGTTTCCATTGAATGGAAGATATACGGGGGACCCATATGGAGACTATACATATATTTCCACCAGGGGATCTTCCGTAGTAGATTATATTCTATGGAACAGCAATACTACATATTGGGAAAACCTGGTTATACCCCTAACTGGAGAAAGTGACCATTTCCCAGTTCTTGCTGAAACAGTAACACAGAAATCAATGCATACTAGAGTCAATACTGATAAAGTGGAATTTACAGAAATAAGAGCATCCAAAAGAATAATATGGCAAAAAAATTCAGATCAAGTAATTCAACCTATACTTCTAATTCATTATTGATAGAACAGGTTAATGTTTTAATAAATACAGACCTAGACTATCTGCAACAAGAACTACATTCCCTATTTATAAAAACAAGAACCATACTAGAGAGCCCAGTGATGGGGGAAAAATAGGTTTACATATATTACATGGTTCAATAAAGACTGTAAAACAATGAAGGCCCAGATTAGGGCACTGTATTGCCAATACAAAAAGAGGTGTTGCAAGCAACTCCTTACTGGTATAAACCAACTAAGGAGAAAGTATAAGAAGCTGATACAAGAAAAAGAAACAGGCCTTTTATTTAAAACAATGGCACTGCATGTTGGTAGCAGTCCAGAGTAATGACGTCAAAACATTCTGGACACTTGTTACAAAAGGCACAAACAACTATAAAACAGATACAGACACTCACATATCTGAAGATTGTTGGATAAACTTTTTTTTACTAACATCTATTATGACCCCTCTGAGGATAGCATATCATTAAAACAAGCAAATGTCAGCTCCATCTTTGGGACAATAACCCTGGATGAGGTATATTTAGCCATTTACTCATTGAAAAAACATACAGCAGCTGGACCTGATGGTGTACCAGTGGAAGTTTATCTGAGTGCCCCCACAGTTTGGGGGAAATTTCTAACAGTTTTTTATAATAAATGTGTAGGAGCTCGTACATACCCCTTAACATGGAAGGGTGCTAGCATAATTCCACTACATAAAAAAGTTGAAACCACAAACCCAGCTATGTACAGGCCAATAAGACTATTAGATGTGAACCTTAAAATAGTTAGTAGAGTACTACTTGAAAGACTAAAAGAGGAAATAGAAAGGACAGGTGGTATTTCAAATTACCAGGCAGGTTTCAGAGACAGTTCTTCTACGACTGATAACGTATTTGTTTTTAGGCATATCATTGAAAAATATGCTTTTCTCAGAAAACAAAATGTATATGTAATGTTCATTGACTATTCGACGACATTCAACTACATAACAAGTGGCATTTTATGGAGAATCTTGAGTGAAAGAGGTATTGATCATGCCTTCCAGCAGATTTATACACAGGTACCTGTGCTAAGGTGAGGCTGGGCCATAAAAGACAACTTTCCTTGTCATTTAATATTAACCGTGGAGTATGACAGGGCTGTGTGCTGGCTCTGGTTTTGTTCTCCCTAGATAATGATAAAATGCTTGTTGATATGGAGAGAATAAACTGTGACCCACCAAAATTAAAAACAGTAGTAAACTCAATATTGACTTACGTGGACAATATTGTATTGATCTCTCTTACAAAAGAAGGTCTACAATACCAAATGGATTACATCTCGCAAAAGTCAATCGAATTAAAACTGCAGATTAACTTAATAAGACTAAAATTGTAATATTTGGAAAGAATAAAATACAGGCCAAGGGAATATGGTTATTGGGAAGCAATAAAACAGAAGTAGTTCATAGATGCCTTTATTTAGGTGTCTTATTTTATGGAAATGGGCAATGGGACTGCAAGTAGAGATCATTTAATTGACAAACTGAAAAAAACATTGTCAGGCCTCGTCAGGTTTAATGGTAAATATGGTGGTTTTACACTTGAACCTCTGGTTCAATCTACAGTATTAAAGTCAAATTTGAGGCAAAGTTACTATATGGTGCTGATATATGGGAGATTAAAGATGTTAATAAACTTGTTGCCCCATTGTATAAACTCCTGCGTACCATATTGAGAGTAGGCCATTCATGTCCAGCAGCATATGTAAGAAGTGAATTGGGACTTGTAGATATTAGAGCAGTCATAGAAACTTATAAAGTTCAGTTTTGGATCAGGCTAACTAAAAAGGAAGATATGGCACTAGCCACTGTTTGTCTGAAGGAAAAGAAAGAATGGTATATGCTAAATTATAGACAAGGGTTTTTGGTATATGTTAAATTATAGACAAAGGTTTTGGTATACATGGTAATTAGTTGAGCCCTTGTATTGGACAGAGTTGGTTTGCTAAGCTGTATTGCATGTGTTAGAGCTCTAAGGATTTAATGTATTTGCCTCTCAGTGTGCAGACTTGGGACTTCCACGCTTCCCTCTGCATTCCTACAGCACATGCGCAGTTCTACCCCTCTTTCATGCCATCTGTGGCTGTGAAACCAGATCCCCCTGCCCTTTGAATTCATTGATCCTACCTCTTGTTCTCCCTCCCACAGTCTGCACTCCCCAGACATCCCAGCCCATTGGAGGAGCTCACAAGAGAGCCCCGAGCTCCTGAGTGGCCTGCAACAGAAGGTATTACTACGGGCCTGTTAAAGACTCATTTTCTGGGTGTATTCCTGTTGGAAGCGTCTACTCCCCACCCAAGGTCAGCTCTCCATTTATTACTGCTTTCTGGTCACATGACCTGTGAAGTCATTTCCTGCCTAAGTGTCCATTTCTTCATTGGCAGGTTATCATCTCTGACCACCAGAAGGCAGTATAGAGCTGCCTGAAACCTATCCACACTGTTTGTCTTTCTACACAAGCTCCTCACTGCCCCAGCTGCTAGCTGGCCAGTCCATGTCCTTAACCAGGTATCTCCATCACATCCCCCCCCCCCAGGATTTGAACCTGTGACCCTCTGTGCCACAGTCGGTGACTTCTCTGTTGTGTTACCTCATCTGCCCACTGTATTCTCCTGTTTCTACACTACTTCACCGCAAGCCCACACCAGTCTCTACTCTCGGCCCAGGAAGCTACATTTATTATGCCTCCCCCTCACTTAACCCTGGTGTTGTCCCTCATGTCCTAGCTCCTACTCCCTATCGGACCAGCAATCTCTCCCCCCACCCATAGTCTGCCCCCATGAGTTCCTCATCTCCCCCCCAGTTCCCTTCCTCCCACATGATGGCACTAGCTTTTCCCCATACCTTTTCCCCAACCCACCTCTCTGTTCTCTCTCTCTAACCCCCTTACCATGCATCCTCCCCACACACTCTGCATGGCTTTTCACGTCCTCTCACTGCCCATCCCATCGGTTGGAAACCAACCTGTACCCTTCCCTATGCCAGCCACCCGAGCTCACAAACTCCTAAAAACCACCCTACTCCAGCACATCTTTCTCCTCCTCCTACTATCTGGGAACGTCCATCCAAACCCAGTTCCTCCCCTCCAGACACCCCAGGCCCATGACAAGGTGAAGGGACTATTATTTGCAACCCTAAATATCTGGGGTCTTCCAAAAAAGTATGACCTCCTTCAAGGAAGGATGGCCCAGCACAAACCCGACATCCTGGCACTGACTGAAACCTGGCTGTCACCACAGGGCTAGGACTCCCATGTGACTCTGAATGGCTACTCTATTTTTCAGACTGACAGACAGACTAAGAGGTGCTGGGGTTGTGCCCTCTACGTACAGGAATCTGTATAAGCCTCTATCATTTCAGTCCCCCCACCTGTGCATGGGGCCCAAATTCTTACAATAAAAGTACTTCCGGGGAACCGTGACAAATCCCTCTATGTCCTGGTTGTCTACATTCCCCCATGCAACCAAAAACTTGCTTGTAATGCTGTAAACAGCTACACCTCCCAACTCCCCTCCAATAGCGAGCTCCTAATTATGGGTGACTTCAACATCAGTTGGCTTTCCCCCAAGGCTGCCCCCTTCACAGACTCTGCCTCTGCCCTTGATTTTACTCAAGTGGTAGTCTTCCCTACTAGACTCAAGCACAAAGCCAGAACATCCACACTATTGGACCTGATCTTTACTAATCATCCAAAATGAATCTCAGAGATCAAGGTGCTTCTGGACGCCCTTAGTGACCTCTCCCCTATGCTCTGCTGGTGGTCTAGTAAGACATTTAACTCTCCTCTTAAAGTCACTTACATTCATAGGATAAAAATGGGTTCACTAGCCTCATTCAAACACCACCTCATTAACTGAGACTGGTCCCCCACTGATACAGCCAGCTCCTCTGACAGTGCCCTTTTCTATTTCATCTCTATGTTCAATGCGGCCTGTGCTCTCTGTGCCCTTTCACCAAACAAATTGTTAAAGGCCATGATACTCCCTGGCTTTCCAAGAACCTACTTGACCTCATGCACTATTGGGATTGCCTTTGATATAAAGCCCTTAATTCAGGACTTCTGCAAGACAGGCAGCGGTACAGGGAGGCCAGGAACAAATGCACCTGGGCCCTGAGTCAGGCCAAATCCACCTACTACCAGCATACTCTCTCCTCATCTAAGGGCAGTGGGCACAAATTCTGGGACACCATTAAAGAACATAGTAGTAAAGCCCTCCCCCCCCAACTCACTGTGAATGGCATCCTGACACAAGACCCACTGCAAATAGCCGACACAATAAACACCACCTTCTCTGACCTTAGTAATGTGCTCCCACCTAACTTTTTTTTACCCCAACCCTCCCCTCCCTCCACTATCACCCCCCCATTCTGGTTTCATTTCATATCTTTGCAAGAAGCCAAAACCTATCTCTCTAAGGTCCTGGGCAAGTAATTGCATAGTGGGGATACGCTGGACCTAAAACTACTATGCCTCACACTTGATGCTGTCATCGTCCCCTTAACCCAAATCATTAACCTCTCCCTCTGTCTAGGACAGTTTCCTACTCCCTGGAAATGGGCAGTCATTACCCCAACCCCAAAGCCAGAGATTGTACCTCTTCCAACAACTACCATCACATTTCCATCTTACCTCCCCTTCCCTCTCCAAAGCCCTAGAAAAGTGGTGACTGACCAGCTCTCAGACTACTTCTCTAAAAATAATCTCCTATACCCCAAATAACATGGATTACACTAGGGTCACAGCACCACCATGGTCTTTATGGAACACTCCACCTTCATACACAAGGCCTTCCTCCATGGACACTTTTGGTCTGTCTACATAGACCTAACTAAGGCATTCGATGCAGTCAACCATGCCCTCTTACTTAACTCTCTGTCCTCCCTGGGTCTTGCCCCTGAACCCACATCCTGGTTTGAGAGCTACCTAAGTGACAGGACCCAGCAGGTCAAAATTAACTCTACCCTCTCTGCCTGCCTCCCAGTCTGCTCAGGGGTCCTATAAGGCTCCATACTTAGCCCACTCCTTTTTAGCCTCTTCTTAAACTCCCTGCCCAGGGCCTGCTTGAGTCGTTTACTTCTCTATGCCAATCATCTTCAAAAATCACCCTAATCCCTCCTTTCTACAACAAACCCTCCAAAAGTAATTCACAGAAGCTGAAACCTGGTTCACAGAGCATAGGCTAGTCCTAAACTATAAAAAAAAAAAAAAACAAGTCGATGGTTTTCTCTTATTACCAAAACCCACTAAGGGACCTTACCCTTCTTATTTACAATCGTCAAGGCTCCCCGACTGAGCAGGTAAACTCCTTCAAATATTTGGGCATCACTTTTGATTCATTCCTCACCTATCACCTGCATATTCATACATTGAGTACCACCATCAACACCAGAATGAGACTACTCTATAGGCTCAAACACTGCCTAACTCCAGATGCCCTTCATCTAGCCGTACAATCCTCGATCCTCTCTGTAATAGATTATGGGATCATGTCCAATGTCTCCGCAGATGATACCTTTCTGCACAGAATAAAGACTGGCTTGAATAAAGCATGCCGCCTAGTGATGGGTTATGATAGATGGACCCATACATGTGATCTCTATAGTCGTACCAACTGGCTAAACTTTGAGGGCCCTTTAAAATATCATACCTGCCTGCTGGCCAATAAATTCCACTGTGAACTCTCCCTGCCTGGTCTCCACTCCCTTATCCTGCCCAGCCCCCAACAAAGGGTTCCCCATTGTAGTACCATGCTAGGCCGAAGAGCCTTCTATCATAGGGCCCCTCAATGGCTCAATGGTCTCCCCATCTCTATCTCAGCTGAGCCTAAGATTGGCTGCTTCAAAACCTGCCACAGGGAGTTCCTCCTTAAGGGCTCAGCCTGTGATTGCACCTAAGTTCCCCTGCGGGCTCTGCACATCCTCCTTCCAGACCAAGTCCCCATCTCTGTCCCTTGCTAGCCTTTTCCCCCCTCCTTCTTCCAGTGTGCTGAACCAGGATCCTGGTTGTAATATGGATACAAGACCTAAGATTATTTTCACTGAATGTTTCATGAATGTTACTTGACTTTGGGTTTGCCCACCCTTAGAATGTTACTAGACTCAGGGTCTACACCACCCTCAGATGTTTAACTATGCATCTATTATGTTGACTATTCGCATTATATTACCCTCTGTAACTCCTTATTATAATAATTGTTTGTAACACCTTGTTGTAATATTTGTATATACTGATGAGGAGCCTTTGCAAAGGAGTCAATGTCTCAAAGGATTGTAATTCCGATTCCATTAATAAAAAAAATAAACAACATTACATTCAATATTGGAAAACCACAAACTAAAGAACCTAAAGAGGAACAAAGAATTACATGAAGTGAAAAATATAGAAAATATGTTGCAAAAAAAATTAAAAATTATTGGATGAAACAGGATGTACAAGCTGTAGTAGGGACTAATTAATCTAAATGATTAGTCCAAAATAATTATTATTCTGAGTTTAAACCCTATCTTGAAATTCTTACAGATCACAAACTCAGAACATTATTTTCTAACTACAAATTCAAGCAATTTCCTAGTGATGTGTTGCTTTATCGATATAACAAGGAAGGTATATTATCGAGGATGTGTGATTGTTCTCATGGGGGGCAGAAGATTTAGTGCATGTTTTATGGCACTGCACTTGGTATGTAAAACCTAGAGTATATTGGCAATCACCGTTTTTAGGTAATAACTATCAAATTGATGTGATGTTGTTAATCAATATCCTGTTACACATGGAGGATGCAAGGACAGTCACTAAGGTTGCCAAGTATTTCCAAGCTATTAATAAACTGAAAAGAAAAATAATAGTGCAATAATTTTTAGTCTGAATGTACAATAGAGTTTATGATGTTTAGGATATATGAAATTTGTATTTTGTTTTTACAAGAATTTATTTATTGCATGACATGAATGTATAGGTTTTCCTTTTTGTAAACAGATTTTAATTAGACTGTAAAAGCTTTTTAGCTATACAATAAAATAAAAATTGAATTTAATTGAATACAGCTTCAACCTTGTCAGCACACAGTGATTGTTTCTTTAGTCAGGATTTGAACCAGGAAAGCCAGGGGGCCCCCGAAGCCAATAATGCAAAAAAAAAAGGGAAAAAATATTTCGACGTGGGGGAAAATGAAGGTCTATCTCAATAAGGGACTCTATAAATGTGACTGGTAATACTGATAATCCTTTTTGTGTTCCTCAGGACTTTACAGTGTTAAATCTGTCTAGACAAACCTTTTCTGAAGATCAAATAAGAGTGTTTAAATATGCCTTGTCATTTGTACCTGTTCACAATGTGAATGAATTTGAGATGTATTTAAGCAATAAGGCACGACAAGGTGTGTGTTATCATGTAATAACATCACTCCTGGGGTGGACAAAACACGAAACAGCACGCCCAGTGCTTCCACCACCAGGAGTGACATTATTACACAATAACACACAGCTTGGAGTGCCTTATTGCAATTATACAATGGCTCGATGTTATACAAAATAAACAAAATATTACAAATGTTTTTAGTAGATTTTTTGTGTTTCTGAAGAGAAAAAAGTGCTCCATTTGCTCAAATAAATTCATACAGTGATGTTATTGTATAATAACATCACTGTCTCATGCACCCACTGACCAATCAGAATACAGGAAATTTCCTTGCCATTGTATAATGTGATTTATTTAAGCTGCTTAGGAAGCTGAATTTGAGGAAGTATTTCTCAGCTGGCTCAGTGCAAGACATTGTGCATGGGTCGCCTGAGAATGATGAAACTGATGAGGTGCTGATTGAGGTCCTTAATTTTAATGAACTAAGTGAAGCTCTGACTGAAGCTAATGAAACATTTGAGGGTGAGTAGGGTGAGTAGGGTAAGAAAAGAATGGGAGCATCTGGTACAAGAGGATTTTTCAGGCAACTAGCCCTAAAATTGGAAGCTAAAAGTAAGTCTTCATTTACTCCCCTAAATTCTGGGAGTGAGAGCATAAAGGTGTTCCAGGATGTGGTGTTGCCTGATGTGGGAAAAGTAATACAACAATCTAAATCACACACATATTGAAATAATTTACAAGCCTCAGAGCGAGTAGCCCTAAAGGAAATTCAGAATGTGAAAGAAATAGAAGCAAAACCTTCTGATAGAGGTAATATTGTGATTATGAATAAAGAGGACTGCCACTCTGAGGCTCTAAGGCAACTTTCTGATGAAAATACTTATGGTTACCAGCCAACCCCACTAGGTTTTATGAAAAATAAACTGGACACGTTTCTCACTGTAGCAGTAGAAAAGGGGTGGATTACTTAAGTGGGATAGAGTGATCTTTGCCCAGATTATCCTGTAACCCCCAATTTTTTATCATATACCAAAGCTCCATGAAAAACAGGGTCAATCCACCTGGTCACCCGATTATATCGAGGAATAAATCATTGTTTGAACCCCTGTCAGAGTATCAGGATGGTTACCTCCATCAAGAAGTGATTTTACTAAAATTTTATGTGAAGGACACAACTTCAGTGCTACAAAAATTGTGAACTTCTGAATGGCAAGAAACATGCACATGGCTTGTTCTGGATGTAACTTCTTTATATACCATAACTGAACACCAGAAAGGAATAGCAGCAGTCAGCATGATGTCCAAACCAATAAAGGTTTATCCGGTCCCCTTCATAACATTAACACTTGACCTTATTTTAAAGAGTAATTTCTTCATATTCATCACCCAATATTATCTGCAGGTTAGGGGCACCACTATCAGCTTGTCTGTTGCCTCTTCTTATGCCAACCTTTTCATGGGTTGGTGGGAAGAGGGAGCAATTTATGACCACCATCGCAATCCTTTTGCAAAAAACATCATTCATTATTTTTTTTTTTTTGATGACCTACTTATAGTGTGGGAGGGCACCGATGTTCAAATGCAGGATTTCTTACAGCATTTAAATGCTAATGACATGGGAATCAGGTTCACAGGCAAAGTGATACAAATAAAATAGATTTTTTTGGATATCACTTTAGAGGGGAAAACGAAAAAAATAGTGGAGACTGTAGGTTATATGAAGAAAACTGCAGGTAATAGTACACTTCATGCCCACAGTGCACATCCAAAACATTTGATTGAAAGTCTACTATATAGTCAGTTAATTAGATTTAAGAGAAATAGTTTGAGGGAGGCTGATTTTGTTGGGGCCAGTAAGGAACTGTTCCAAAGAGTGCGCAAGTGAGGGTATATGGAACAAGTGTTGCAACAGGCACTATATAAAGTAAGTAATTTGGATAGGAGTTCCCTCTTAGACTATAAAGAACAAAATGTTACCTCCCAAAATGTATGTTTTGTTAGCACTTATTCTTCAGTTTCAATGGTTATCAGGTTGATTACAAAACAGTACTGGCTCCTCTTGGGAACTGATAATGATCTTAAGGATGTCCATGACAAAGAGCCTCATATCCTTTAGAAGAGGGGAAAATCTTAATAATCTACTAGTCCATTGTGAGTACTGTGATCCTCCTTCACCATCAGATTGGTTACCACCGAAACCAATGGGTTTCTTCCCTTGCCATAATTGTATAATGTGCCCACATGCAGTACAAGGAGATGTGTTCAGGAACCCAAATGCTAGGGGAATCCCTGAAGCTACAATAAGACATTTCATTACCTGTATCACCCTTTTTGTGATCTATGCCCTTTGGTGCTCCTGTGGCCATGTATATATTGGGCAGACAACAAGAAAATGAAAAGATCTGATGCAGGAGCACTTCAGGGCATTAACGAATGAAAACCTCATGCACCCTATAGCTAAACATCTACATGATGTGGAAAATAGACACTTAGATAATATTTCTTATATGGGCATATACTGTGCTTCATATATGCCCCAGGGTGGAAACAGGGAGAGAGTCTTTGACCAGAAGGAGTCGTGATGGACATTTTGTTTGAAAACATTGAAGCCTAATGGCTTCAATGAAATAATGGACTGGAAGCCTTTTTTGTGAGCTTTGTATCTGGGTGGGCTAGTAGTCTAAAGTTTGTTTTAAAAAAATTATGCTCCAGTTATCTGGAAGGATACACAGGGGAAGGAAACAACTCCCGGTGGGGGACTCCATTGTTAGGAAGGTAGAACTGGGGGAGGAAGGAGAGAGGGATGTAAGGTGCCTGTCTGGCATCATGGCTTGGAGGGACAGGGAGCGAATCCTCAGGATCACCAAAGCAGCTGCACAGGGGAAGGAGCTGGATGTCATTGTCCACCTAAGGACAAATGACCTGGCTAAGAAAGGGATCAGAGCAGTGCAGGAAGAGTTTGTGGAGTTGGGGAAGGGCCTTAGACAAGTAGCACACACGGTAACCTTCTTGGAGGTGCTGCCTGTCTATGGCATGGTTGAGACTGGGGTGCTCCACAACATGGGATTCAATCAGTGGTTGAAAAACTGGTGCAGAGCTCAGGGATTTGGCTTCATTGGGGACTGGGGGTCCACCTGGAGCGATACAGGCCTATACTGGCATGATGGTCTGCATCTGTCCAGGAGGGGAACCAGGATCCTAGGTGATAGGTTTAAATGCTTCATTGGCAAGCATTTAAACTAGACAAGGGGGAAGGCACTGGAAAGGAGCAGGGAAATTCTAGCCCCCCCAAAAAGATCAGGGTAGTAAGTGAGGCAAACACCAAGATAGAGATGTCGATAGGGAGAAGGGTGGGGCAAATGGAGAAGATGACAAATGCAATAAAGACAGGGATGGGGTGAAAAGGGGTAAGGCCATCAAGAAATGGAAGGTAATGAGTACCAATGCCCATAGTCTGGGCAACAAGCTCCTTGAACTGGTGGCCTTGATGGAAGAGGGATGCCTGGATATCGTAGGAGTCACAGAAACATGGTACACAGAGAACCATGACTGGGATGTTAACATACCAGGGTACACAACCTACATGAGAGACAGGGAAGGGAGAAGAGGGGGAGGAGTGGCTCTCTATGTAAGGGAAGGGATAAAAGCAACTGAACAAAAGAGTAAACAGGGAGGAGAGGAGGCACTGTGGGTCACCTTAGAGACTGGAAATGGCACCACTATCCACGCAGGGGTTGTATACAGACCCCCATGTCAGGGGGAGGGAATGGATAAGGATATGATAGAAAACATCCTTAGGATGGCAGAGAAAGGGGAGATACTGTTGATGGGGGACCTGAATATGCCTGATATTAACTGGATCACCTTTGCTGCAGCCACACCCAAAAGCAGGGCCATTCTCGATGCCCTTCAGGTGGCATGCCTCAGCCTGCTAGTTTTGGAACCCACTCATGAGGGAGCAATCTTAGACCTCATACTCTCAAATGGGGACAGTGAGAGGATCTCAGATCTAGAAGTGGGTTGCCATCTGGGAACAAGAGACCACCAAAGAGTGTGGTTCATGATAAACTCATCTACAGAGTCAAGCCATACAAAAGTGAGGGTTCTGGACTTCAGGAGGGCTGACTTTGGCAAGATAGGAGAATGCCTTAGAAAAGCACTAGCAAACAGGCTAAAGGGGGGTGGAGCAACAATGGGGAAACATCAAAACTGTCATCACAGAGGCAACAAGCCTTTGTGTGAAGCAAATAAACAATTCAAAATGAAAGAAAAAGCCACTATGGTTCTCAAAAGAGGTGTCGGTGAAGGTTAGGGAGAAAAATATAGCATTTAGGAAGTATAAGGAAACACAGAAGGAGCAGGACAGAGAACTGTACCAGTTAAGGCAGAAGGAAGCAGAGAGGATAGTCAGAATAGCAAAGGCCCAAACTGAGGAAAAGATAGCCAACTCAGTTAAGAAGGGGGATTAAACCTTTAATTGGTACATCAGGGAGCATAGAAATACAAAGGGAGGGATAGTGAGGCTGAATAGAATGGACGGTGGGTGGGCAGAGAGGGACAATAAAAAAGCAGGGATTCTGAATGAATACTTCTGCTCAGAATTCACAAAAGAAGATGAGGGGGAGGTGCCTAATCAAATTAATAGAAGTACTCTGGATAGTGGGGTCGATCCCAGTCCTTTCACAGAAGAAAGGGTTCTGAAAGAACTCCTAAAACTGAAGGTGGACAAAGCAATGGTGCCTGATGGAATTCACCCCAGAATTCTAAAAGAATTAAGGAGAGAACTAGTGACACCACTGACTACCCTTTTTAACAAATCATGGGAGGATGGTGTGGTACCTGAGGACTGGAGGAAGGCGAATGTGATTCTCCATCACAAAAGTGGGAGCAAGACAGAGGCAGGAAACTATAGACCTGTCAGTTTGACCTTTGTGGTAGGGTAAGTAATGGAATCACATCTGAAGGAAAGAAGTGTTGAGTACCTAGAGGCCAGTGGGGCACAGGACCCAAGGCAGCATGGGTTCACAGTGGAAAGATCATGTCAGACAAAGCTAATTGATTTCTTTGACTGGGTGACCAAAGTAGTAGACCAGGGAGAAGCTGTGGACATGGTCTACCTTGACTTTAGTAAGGCATTTGACACAGTCCCACACAAAAGATTAATAGTCGAATTAACCAGCCTGTGAGTGGGTCCCAGGGTGGTAGCCTGGGTAAAACATTGGCTGGACAACAGGACACAGAAGGTAATTGTAAATGGAGTCCACTCTGAGGAAAGAGGGTTTACTAGTGGGGTACCGCAGGGTTCAGTACTGGGTCCAGTCCTTTTTAATGTCTTTATAAGTGACATTGCAGAGGGACTGGAAGGAAAAATATGCCTCTTTGCAGATGACACAAAGATCTGCAATAGGGTTGATGCACAAGAAGGCGTGGAAAGGATGAGAAGGGACTTGGCAAGGTTGGAGGAATGGTCAAAGGTATGGCAGCTTGGATTCAATGCAAAGAAATGCAAAATAATGCACCTGGGAAACAAAAACCCAGGGGAAGATTATGCAGTGGAGGGGGAGGTAGTAACAACAACAAAAATGGAAAGGGACCTGGGGGTAATCATATTAGATGACCTTAAGGTTAGCAAGCAATGTGAGAAGGGAGTAGGGAGGGCTGGGGGTATACTGGGATGTATAGGGAGAGGCATCAGCAGCAGAAAACAGGAAGTTGTTATCCCTCTGTATAGACAGATGGTGAGACCCCATCTGGAGCACTGCATCCAGTTCTGGAGACCCCATCTCTGCAAGGACATAGACAGGATGGAGGCAGTTCAGAGGAGGGCAACTAAAATGGTGCAGGGTCTGCAAGAGAAGCCATACAAGGAGACACTAAAGGAGCTTAATATGTATACCCTTGAGGAAAGGAGTGGGGGGGACATGATAGAAACTTTTAAGTATCTCAGTAGAATCAACAAAGTCCAAGAGGGTGGCATTTTTCAGAAAAAGAGATGTGCAAGAACAAGGGGACACAATTTGAAGTTGGGGAGCGGCTCAGGGGCAATGTGAGGAAGTATTTTTTCCCAAAGAGGGTGGTGGATGCATGGGACAGCCTTCCTGAGGAGGTTGTGGGGTCTAAAACTGTGGGAGAATTCAAGAATGCATGGGACAGACATAAGGCAATTTTTGTGGGGGTAGAAAGAAATAGGCTGTTGGTTAAATAGGATCTGCAGCTTGTCCTGTAGGTAGGGAAATGGGCAGACTAGGTGGTCCAAGCAGTCCTTATCT
Organism: Neoceratodus forsteri; assembly: GCA_016271365.2. Classification (NCBI taxonomy): domain Eukaryota; kingdom Metazoa; phylum Chordata; order Ceratodontiformes; family Ceratodontidae; genus Neoceratodus; species Neoceratodus forsteri. The sequence goes on from CM028137.1 coordinate 522,740,468, forward strand.
GCTGTCAAAGTCTATTTTTCTATGTTTCTATGAAGTTAATAAAGACGTTTTTAGGAAATATAAAACAAGAATACTGTGGTAAGGTTTATTCTGCAACAGTGTTTTATAGAAAAAGAGATTACCAAAAAAAATGTTTTAGTCCCAGTGGGAGTTTGTTGGGGCACTAACGCAGTGTGGACAGCAGCTCACTGGAGAGGTAAAATTGGGTAATTCACCTTGTAATATTTGTAATTGCCCTCCTGCGAGTTTTAAGTACAGCTGCCCAGGTTGCATGGATCCATAACTGATCCCTGAGGAGATGAATGAATAACTAAAAGCGAAACGTTTTTTACTGAAAAATAATTTATTTTGTATCACTATTGTTATGCACATTAGATAACACAATGTATTTATCTTTCTCTTGTTATTTTTTTAGAAAATCATGGTGTTATTAACTTAATTGCTGCTTTTGAAATTGACTGGATGTGCTTGATTTATTTATTTTTTCTGGTAAGTCCATGGGCCGAAAAGACCCATTTACATGGTTGACCAGCATACAAAATATAATAAGACGACTGAAATAAAGAATAATGGACAGGCAAGTGTATGTTATGGATTTGTTTTACACCGAGGTGAGGACCCATAAACCTTGAGAGCGAAGCTCAAGAGGTTTATACGGTCATCACACACCACGGGTGTGTAAATAAAATCCACAACAACACACTTGGCTATCTTTTAATTTTTATAATTACTGGTTGTTTGCGTGGTTTGAGCAGCTTTGCACAGGTTTGCGCAGGTGTATTAATGCCGTAATAACCCAATTTCAGTTTATTACGCCATTTTTTTGATGTAGTAAAACGAGCTATTAAAGGGGATCACCTGTAATCATTACAAACTACATACATACACGTATAAAAGCACAGGGTACTTCTCAGGCAATCAATACACTATTATCCAAAGCATTCACAAACAGTGTCTTCTCTTAAATACTCATTCAGGGCTCTTTTGAACTTACAGATGCTTAAATAATTTGATGTATTCAAGGATGTTAGTTGAGGCAAGAATGAAATGTGTTAATGACTAAATTGGTTTAATGAGTATCACATGATTAGTCAACACTATAAGAATAGACAACTGAAGAAGATGTCTTTGTGGCCTCGAAGCACTGGTCTGTTTGCACTATTTTTTGGTATGTGAATCAATACATTATCTTTTATAACACTGTGTAGTGTTATTGCACCATATTTTGCTTTCTTAAACAATATAAAATATTTTCAAACACTAGCCTGGAGTGCTGTTTTCTAATTCATTTTTGGGTGACTGCATTCCAACTACTCACACTTTAGGGCCAGGTAGTGACGCTGTGCAGTTGCACTGCACACACACTCTTGCCTGCTTTGCATGAATTTTTTGTGCTAAAATAAATTATTACTTCTTTACATTTAAAAATAAAAAGTATTACAGTAGTTCTGCTGTACATATCTGTCTTTAAAAATATTGGTGGTGTAATCTGAGGTTGGACTCAGGTTTCACGAAAGACAAAAGCAGCCAGCAGTCTTGGAGGGCAGTCGGCTGACCGCATTCCCACTGCCCAAAATTTAGGGCCAGTAGTGACACTGCACAGTTGTACTGCACACACACCCTTGCCTGCCTTGCATGCTGCTTGCAAGTATGTTTTTGTGTTCAAGTAAATTAGTACTTCTTACATTTGAAAATAAAAAGTATTTGTCTTTAAAAATATTGGTGGTGTAATCTGAGGTTGGGCTCAGGTTTCACTAAAGTCAGAAGCAGCAAGCAGTCTCACAGAGCAGTTGGCTGACTACACTCCCACCGCCCACAATTTAGGGCCAGGTAGTGATGTCACACAGTTGCACTGCACACACACCCTTGCCTGCCTTGCATGCTGCTTGCAAGAATTTTTTGTGCTAAAATAAATCAGTACTTCTGTACATTTACAAAGTATTACAGTACTTGAGAGTGTTTAGAAATGGTTGGCATAGACAATGGTGGGTAGAGGTGGTAAAAAACGTACTTGTCCCAGCCCATGCAAATCTACAATGGAGGAACAGATTCACAGAATCACAGAAATCTGACATCAGAAAAGGACCTCATCGGCCCATTGGGTCTGCCATTTCCCCTCTCTCCTACTAATCGACACTCTAAGGTACACCATCAGTTAGTGATGGTGTACCTGAATATGAGTGATGGTCAGGCTGTATTCGATGCCCAACATTATTCTTCACCCCTTCCAAGCCTATTTCTTCCAGCAATAGTAGTACTGTGGCTGGTACAGGACAAAGTGATACAAGAAGCACAAGCAGAAGGATACCGTTCTCAACTCCAACCACTAATGTGTCCCCATCTCTCACCAGTACCATCACATCTGTCATTCCCACCACCACCATCATAGAGACCCTATCTTCCACAACAACTGGCAGCATGACTATCACAGCCAGTCCTGCAACTGTGACTGTCACTGTAGCCACTGCTGACACTATAAACCCTGCCACTACCATCACTGCTGTAACACTATCACCACAGTTTGTTATCCCTGCCACAGTGAATATTAACAGCATGACCACTACAGTTGATTCAGTTATGCCTCTTGCTTCTCAGCTTATCAGTACTCCTGAAAATGTTGTAGAGGAGGACCAGTCATCTGGCTCTGAGTATTTTCCTTCACATGACTTGCCCAGTGAGACATCATTTTCTTCCTCAGAGGCAAATGTGAGTGACTTTGAGGATGAGGCAGTGTCTGCTATGTATCTTGATGGCAGGAAAAAAGGGTGGCTGGCAAAAGAGCCTCTAGGAATAGCACTAGTATCCAGGGTAGTAGAAGCAGCAGTAAATGTAAGGGTCCCCTTCTCCTTAAGAAGACCAAACAAGCAACATTGATGTTTCTTTGGCAGACTCCGTTACAGCCTGAAGGACAGCCAAGTGATGACAGCACTGGTATGGCACCATCAGGGCCAGTGGTCACAGGGCAAGAACATGAGGACAATACAGGTACATCTGTTGAAAAAAGAATTGGGGGGATTTGGTGACTTCCAGAATCACTGGTAACAGCAGTATTAAGAGTGCTATGTGGCTGCATTTCTCTGTGTTAAAGGAGAACACAAAGAAGGCAGTCTGTTCTTTTTGCAACAGCACTATAAGCCAAGGGAGATCACTGTCTAACTTAACCACAACATCATTACAGAACCACTTTAAGCTTAAGCACCCTCAACTGTATCGAAACTCAACTGGGTCTGAATCTGGACCGTTGGTTTCACCAAGATCAAACCCCTAAGGTGGACAGGCATGTACTGTTGGCAGTGATGGTGGTACTGACAGATCTGATTTCAAGCAACCTGGTGGTCACAGCAGTTCTTTTCCCTCACCAATACAGAGTCCCTCTACTGTGGTCACTTCTGACTCCAGTGATACTGCAATGCAAAGACAGCCATCAGCACTACGCACACCACTAGTGAAGTGGTCCACATTGGTGTCTCCATGGCAGTTCTAACAATGGATGATCTGCATGTGTGAACAAAGTATCATGCCTCACATCCAACAGCACAGCAAATCACACAGCTGATTGTCGAGATGATGGCATTGGATCTCCAGTCTATGTCAGTTGTGAAAGATACTGGCTTCTGATGGTTTCTCAACTATTTGGACCCACGTTATCAGATACCATCTCATACTACATTTTCATTGAATGCATTGCCACGGCTGTATGATGGCATGTGATCTGCTGTTGCTGCTCTGCTTGCAGAGGCTATTGATATTGTTTTTCACTGCACATCAGATATCTGGGCTAGCAATAACTCCCTTCGTGCCTATCTCTCCTGAACTGCACACTGGTGTGAGTGACAGCCTGTTGCTGCTGTTTCTGATGTATCACATTGTGGCTTAAACTTGCCCCCACAATTTTGTAGTTACATTAGGTCATTGGACTGATGGAGCAAGACCACAGAGCACATAGTATTCTCATGTTCCTGCAAAACATGTCGCGGTCTTGGACTGGTGTTAACACCAATTTAAAAGTTGCTTTTTTGTTACTGGCAATGGCACAAACATGGCAAAAGCCATTAATGATGACCATTTTGTGAGTATTTGTTGCTCTGCCCACATACCGAATTTAGTGGTGACTCATGCACTGCGTAACAGTAGTAGGACCAACAACATATTATCCACAGTCTGTTCCATCTGCAGCCATTTCCATCACTCTGTAAAAGCCATTAACAAATTATGAGAAGTTCCAGAATGCCTTGGTTTGCCCCAACATTGTGTAATACAACATGTTAGCACTCAGTGGAATTCTTCATACCTAATGCTTTCAAGACTGGTCTAGCCTAGGCGGGCGCTACATGAAATATCTATGGAGGTAGACAATGGAGGAGTCCTAGGACATCATGGCTGGTTAGTTCTTGAGGGTATGGTGAAGGTTCTTGCGTCATTTGAGAGGAGTACACATGACCTAAGTGCTACCACAGCCTTACTTAGTTAGGTTATCCCAGTTGTGCATATTCTCAAAAGATCATTATAATGTTTTTTGGCTGACAATACAATGAGTACACAAGATGTTATTGAGCGTGTTATTCATCTTGATGCAGAACTTGATAAAAGGTTCACCACAGTCATGGATAACTGTCATCACATATTTGCTACCATGTTGGACACTAGGTTCAAATGCAAGATCCTTCATATAGCCATGGACAGCCACAGGGTAACTCGTTTTAGGCAATAGCTAAGTGAAGAGTTAAATAATGCCATGCAGGCAGTGAGACACTGGGAAGAGGAAGAAGATACTCCAGTTCAGGTTCCCGAAGGATAGAAACAGGCATGTGTTGGTTTGGAATCAAATGGTACTGGTGGAAATGGGGAAAGACAGCATAGTGGCAGTGCAGCAACACAAATGCTCACAGTCTCAGCCTCTCTGCAGAAAATTTACTTAATGGCTACTTTGCAGAAACACTTGAGCCATTTGAAGTTGATCCACTGGGCTACTGGATTCAGAAAATGAACTCCACTCCTCACCTGCCACAACTTGCTTTAAAATACCTAAGCTGTCTCCTAAAAGTGTGCCGTCCAAGAGGATGTTTAGCACCGCTGGTGACGTTGTTGACCCACACCGCTCCAAGCTGGACCCTCAACATGCTGAACAGCTAGTGTTCATTAAGCTAAACTTACCAGTAGTTCGCTAAAAATAATATCTGCCCACATAAAACTGTTGGTATAGTACTGCTCGTGATCTGCCTAATGCCATGACAGTGTAATGTTAAATTTTTTGGAGGGGCTCACTCTTTCTTTTTTCTATCATGTTAAATATTTAATCTAAAGGGTAACTCTCCACTCCCTGGCATATAACTGCAGGATCTCCATGAGGCCCCTCTTAAACTAGAAACATTTAAATACTGTATCATGTTTTAGTGCACTTACTATTATGTACTTTATGCTACTAATTATCTGCTGGTAGAAAAGGACCGCTTGGCCTACACAGTCTGCCCAGATTGTCCATCCCTGCTTTATCGGTCTCCTCTGTAGATCCTAAAGCAACCCTGCTGCCTACCTGCCTGTTTTGAAATACACTCCTATGCCTATCTCATGCATGCTTGAAGCCCCACACTGTTTTCCCTGCCAAAATATTTTTTCACATATGTCTTGAACTCCTCCTTCAGCTTCATCGCATGCCCCCATTGCTCCTGGTACTTGTTCTCTTTCTCATTTGGAAGAGACTCCCCTGATGTGCCTTCTTCACCATTGTGAAGTACTTTTATAGGTCTCTCTATCAGGGCACATCTCAATCTCCTCTCTTCCAGGGTGCACATAAAATGCACTTAAGCCAGTGCCATTTTAGTTGCCCTAGACAAGACGCAAGATGTCACCTCATCTACAGCCTTTGGTCAATCTATGATGACCATCTGTCACCTGACCACTGAACAGTGCAGTAGTTTGTTGCCTTTTTGGGCTGCTTAAAGGCTGTTAGGGGGTGTTCATTGCAGAATTAACTACTGTACTTTAAAAGTGAAAGAAGTGGTGGACTTTAACAGTGTTACAATGTCTTATTTAAAAAAAAACACTTATTTGGGGCTGAATAACGAATATCTGGAGTCCCGAATGCAAATATTCATCGGAATATTTGAATCAAGGTATTCATACACCCCTAATTAATGCAGTACTTTAACAACATACCAGGAAGTAACAAATAGACAGAGACCACACAATACTGAGATATAGTTCTTTAGTAACTGTATGAAGAGTAGTGATTTGGTGGACTAAGGTTTAGAGTTCATAGCATATAGTAATATAGCGATACACTGTACTATTTGTGTTAGTTTTAAAGATAATACAACATAGCTACATACAGTATTACGGCTGCAGTGTTTTCTTTTAAATAGTTACATACCACTTATTCTGCCCTATAATCCCTACCTATTATGAAGGCAGAAGCCCAGAATGAACTCTGGAGCACCCCCCTTGCTTCCAGGATACCCTTCTCTGTCCTACTCATACTTAAATCCTATGACTGTTGTAGCCCCCCGCCACCTCCTCTGGGAGACTATTCCAAGCATCCACCACCCTCTCTATGAAAAAATGCTTTCTCACGTTCCCCCTGAACCATCCCCCCTCCAACTTCATACTTTACTTCTTTGTCAGCATCTCCTATTTTGGAAGATGCTCCCTTCCTATACTCTGTTTATACAGGTAAGTTATTTGAATGTCTCTGTTAGGTCCCTCCTCTCCCTTCTGACCTCCAGAGAGTCCATATTTAACTCCTTTAGTTGTTCTTCATAGGTGTTCCAATTTAGGCCCTGTACAATTTGAATTGCCCTCCTCTGCACCACATGCACCCTGTCTATATCCTTTCTCAGATGGGGCCTCCAGATTTGGATGCAGTACTCGAGGTAAGGTCTCACCAGTGTCCATACAGGGGCAAAATAATTTCCCTTTTTCTACTGGTGACATCCCTCCCTATGCATCCAGGGATTCAGCTACCCTTTCTCACCACCTTTTCACACTGCTTAGCCTCTTTTAGGTCATCCAAGATAACTCCCAGGTCTCTTTCCTGCTTCATGACTGTCAGTTCTTCCCCTCTCAGTTCATACGTTGTCCCTGGATTCTTGTGCCCTATTTGCATGATCCTGCACTTTTTGCATTGAATACCAGCTGCCATGCTTCAGACCATTCCTTGAATTTTTTAAGGTCCTTCCTCATCTTCTCAACCCCACCTGGCATGTCCACCCTGTTGCATACTTTCGTGTCATCCACGAATAGGCATATCTTCCCATCCAGCCCCTCCGCAATGTCACCAATAAAGACATTGAAGAGGACCAGCCCCAACTTCGACCCCTGGGTACCCCGCTTCTCATCTCTCCCTCACCAGTGTTCCCTGTTTACTGCCACCCTTTGGCTCCTGCCAGTAAGCCAGTTTTCCACCCATTTTATTATTTTAGAACCCAGCTGCACAGTGTGTTTATCAATCTTCCATGAGGGATGGTGTCGAAGGCCTTTTTGAAGTCCAGAGAGGCCACATCCACCACCCCATCCTGATCCACCACCTTAGTCACCCAGTCGAAAAAATCTATTAGGTTTGTCTGGCAGGACCTCCCTCTGGTGAATCCATGTTGTCTCAGGTCCAGCAGGCCACTTGTATTAGGGTATTCAATTATACTTTCCTTCAGCAGTAATTCCATTACTTTGCACACTACTGAAGTCAGGCTGACTGGCCTGTAATTTCCAGCCACTTCCCTATCACCACTGTTGTGGAGTGGGGCCACATAAGGTCTCTTCCAGTAACCGGGTACATGCCCTGTTTCTAGCGATAGGCTGAACAGTGCTGTGTGGGGTGCATCCAACTCTTCCTGGAGTTCCTACAGCACCTTGGGGTGCACTGCATCCGGACCCATCACCTTGTCCACCCCTAGCTTCTTTAGCTCACTCAGGACTCTTTCCTCTATAAAGGGGCTGGTGTCCACTTCCCTACCCTCTATGTACCTGTCCTGCATCTCCAGCCCTGTGCCGTCCCCCTCCTCAGTGAATACTGAGCACAAGTACCTGCCTCTTATGTCTGCTTTTTGACAGTCCTCCTCTACGTGAACCCCTTCCCCTTTCAGCCTAATTATCCCTCCCTTTGTTTTCCTCTGTTGACTATGTACCTATAGAATGTTTTATCCCCTTCTTAATTGTCCTGGTTGTACTGTCTTTTGTTAATGCCTTTGCCCTCTTAACTGCCCTTCCCACCTCCCTTTGCTTCTCCTGGTAAAATTCTCTATCCTCCTCCCTCTGAGTTCTTTTGTATTTTATGAAGGCTAGTTTTTTTGCCCTTACCTTTTCCGCTACCTCCCTAGTGAATCAGATCAACTTCCTCCTCCTCCTCCTCCTGCTCTTGCTAACCTGCTTGACACATAGCTTGGTAGCTACAGTATGTCAATTCCCTGTTTTATTGCAGCCAACTGTTCCTCCACTCCCTTCTGTTCTGAGGCTGCTGGCTAATGGTTGTACCTAGTTGGTGTCTCTACTTGTGTATGAGAACCTGGTGAATAAACACTTTTGGAATTGAAGAAACAGACTGTTGGACTTTTCTAACTCTGGCATTGTGCAGGGTTCTCCACAACAACCTCCTAAGTGCAGTTCTTGTAACGCCTAATGTCTGCTTGAGAGCATGGGATATCCCTGCTCCTTGAGGTTGCCAATGCTGGGAGATTCCACTCCTCATCCGGAAGATTGAAGTCCCCCACCAGCAATAAGTCTCCCTTTCTTGCCATCTTTTGTACTGCTTACAGCAGGTCCCTATCTTCTTCTTCTCCCTGTGCTGGAGGTCTGTATACCACCCCTATGTGTATAACTGATCCTTTCCTCCCGTGTGACCCACAGTACCTCCAATCCTTCACCCCCCCACAACTCTGTAGCCTTTTTATAGTCCCTCATATAAAGAGCTACCCCTCTCCCCCTTTTCCTTTTCCTGTCTCTTCTAAATAGAGTAAAACCAGGAATGACCAAGTCCCAGTCCTAGTGCTCCTTGCACCAGGTTTCCATGATGGCCACTAGATCCAGGTCCACCTCCCGTTATGGTGGCCTCTAAGTCCATGATTTCATTGCCCAAACTATGGACATTCGCACACATGGCTTTCCATATGTTTTTCCCTACATTGATACCGTCCCCTGGTCTAGTACTGTTCCCCACTTTCGGGAGAGTGCCAGCTAGGTGCCCTCTTCCCTTGCTGACTCTTTCTTTCTTCCAAGCCTAATACTCCCCCTTCAACAGTTTAGATTCAGGACCTCATCCATGTACCCTTTTAGCTTCTTCCTGAGGAATCTCGACTTCACCTCATGAATGTGTAGCCCATCTTTAGAAAAAAGTCCCTCATCCAACCGCCTGTTTACCCATCCTCCAAGACAAACAAATCCTTCTGCCCTGCACCAGTCCCTCAGCCATTTGTTAAAGTCCTCTATCTTCCTTGTCCTCCCTGTGCTGATGCTGGAGACTGAAATAACCTCCAAGAAGGTTAAAGAGCTCACTACCATCCTGCAACACTCTACCAACTCCCTGAACCTTTGCTTGACCACCCCCACCTCATTCCCTGCTAAATCGTTTATTCCTAGTTGTACAATCAAGTGAGGTTTACCCCCCACACAAACAACACACACACACACACACACACACACACACACACACACACACACACACACTTCTTTTGCCACTTACATGATCCTAGACCCTGTCTTCCCTGCTTCTATCCTGGGTACATAGATGACCACTTGTCTGTGGTTTGAGTCCTATTTCCTTGCCCACTGTATACCTTTTATGATGGAATCTCCAAGGGCCCTGCCCCATATACCCTGGATTTTTTTAAATATTTTGACTTACACAAATTTTTAACAAAGGTAAGTCATATAACCTGAATCTGGCACTAACTATAATAAGAAGTATTAGCATACCACAATGATACTCTATGCTATGCTGTTTATGTTGGACTTTAGTCCTTCATCAACCCCTGTAAGTGTAAACAGCCAGAAGATCATATAGTACTTTGCAATATGCTGGATTAAAGATTATAGAAACATAGAATTTGATAGCAGATAAGGACCAATAGGCCCATACAGTCTGCGCTTTTCTCCCTATCTACTAAACAAAGCCGCCTATCCTTGCACTATCTCCTCTTTTGTACTGATAGGGGTCCCCTATGACTATCCCATGCAGTTTTAAACTCCTCCACTGCATTTGCCCCTACAACCTTTACTGGGAGGCTGTTCCATGCCTCCACCACCCTTTCTGTGAAGAAGTACTTTCTCATGTTGCCCCTTAGTCTACCCCCTACCAATTTCATGTCATGTTCTCTTGTTTTGGGGTAACTCCTTTTTTGTAAGATCCTACCCTCCGGAACCTTGTTTATTCCCTTTAGGAACTTGAAGATCTCTGTCATGTCTCTCCTCTCTCTCCACTCCTCCAGGGTATACATATTAAGTGCCTCCAGCCTCTCTTTGTATGACCTTTGGTGCAGGCCCTGCACCATATTTTTGGCTCTTCTTTGAACTGCCTCTACTCAATCTATGTCCTTATGGAGATGCAATCTCCAGAACTGGACACAGTATTCCAAATGTGGTCTCACCAAAGACTTGTATAGTGGCATCACCACATCCTTTCTTCTGCTGGTGATACCTCTTCCTGTGCATCCCAGCATCATGCTGGTTTTTCCTACTGCTTTGGTACATTGTTTGGCCACCTTAAGGTCATCAGATATGATAACCTCCAGGTCTCTCTCCTGTTTGGTGGCTGATAGCAATTCCCCACCCACCATGTACTCCTTCCCTGGATTCCTGCACCCCAAGTGCATGATTTTTCACTTCTTCACATTGAATCTTAGTTGCAACACTCTTGACCATTGTTCCAGTTTATCCAGGTCTTTTCTCATTTTTCCACCCCTTTTGGTGTATTCACCCTATTACAGATCTTTGTTTCATCTGCAAAGATGCATACATACCCATCCAATCCCTCTGCATGTCACTGATGAAGACATTAAACAGGACTGGCCCTAGAACTGATTCTTGTGGCACCCTACTGGTCACCTTCCCCTCCTCAGATTTATCTCCATTTACTGCTACTCTCTGCTTCCTATTCCTCAACTAACTTGCAACCCAGTTCACTACGATGTGTCCCAATCCTAGGCTGCCCAACTTGTTTATCATCTTCCTATGTGGAACAGTGTTGAGTGCCTTGCTGAAGTCCAGGTAGGCCACATCCACTGCGCTCCCCCCAGATCTACTTCCCTGGTCACCCAGTCAAAGAAATCTATCATATTCGTTTGACATTACCTTCCTAACATGAATCCATGCTGCCTCAAATCCTGTGCTCCGCTAGATTCAAGGTGCTCCATTATCCTTTCTTTTAGCAGCATTTCCATAACTTTCCCAACCACCACAGTCAGGCTGACAGGTCTATAGTTTCCAGCCTTCTCTGTACTTCCAGTCTTGTGGAGATGACTACAGTACATCTGCCCTCTTCCAGTCCTCTGGAACCACTTCTTTATCCAGAGTCTCATTGAACAGTGTTGCCAGTGGTGCTGCCAGTACTTCCCTTAACTCCTTCAATATTCTAGAGTGTACCCAGTCTGGTCTCATTGCTTTGTCCACCTTTAGTTTTGTGAGTTCCTTTAGGATAGTCTGTGAATGGTCCTGTGTCTACCTCTCTTCCAATTCTCTTACTTAGCTGTTGTCCCTCCCCTACACCTTCTTCTGTGAAAACTAAACAGAAATATCTGTTCAGGAATGATGATTTTTCCTGGCCTCTTCCAGGCAGCCTCCCTCCTCCCCTTTTAGCCTTACTATACCCCTGGTCTTTCTTCATTCGCTAATGTACCTATAGAAGGTCTTGTCCCCCTTCGTCACTTCCTTTGCTATCTTTTCCTCCTTCTGTGCCTTTACACGCCTGACTGCTTTTCCTCCCTCTCTTTGTTTCTCTGGATACACTGCTCTGCCCTCCTCTTTCTGTGTATTCTTATATTTCCTGAAAGCCACCCTTTTTGCCCTTACTTTCCCCAGCCACCTCCCTTGAGAACCACAGTGGCTTTCTTTTTCCTTCTGCCTTTGTGTATTTGCTGAATGCAAAGGTTTGTTCCCTCCACTATGGCTCCATTTAGATGGATCCATTGGTCCTCAGCTCCCCTGTATTTCTTTTCCTCTGCCAGGGCTTCCCTGAGACGTATTTCCATCTTAGCAAAATCCCTTTGCCAGGGCTTCTCTGAGACATATTCCCATCCTGGCAAAGTCTGCCCTCCTGAAGTCCAGGAACCTCACTTTTTTTCCATTAAATATTCTTTATTTCAAAAACACAAATTTTTAACAGACAACACCATGATGATGAGTCTTTACATTGCCAGTACCTTCTAAATAGGTGAAAATACAGCATTTGAAGTAGAAAACATATAAGGAATTTTAGTTACAGTTGTCTGTAACTCTCCCCCTTCATCCCTATACCCACCCACCACCCACTCTGCCACCAGAGCGATAAGAAGGGACGGTTGCTGGTGACTGGATCAGCAAGTATTCTGATTCATGTCTATTATAAAGTTAGGTTTGACCTAGGGGTCGCTTGAACTACTAGATTTACTTAGTGAATCAATAAGAAGGTAAACAGTGGATCCCACACTAGTTTGTATTTGCCCATCTTGTCATTTAGTTCTGCAATAATATGCTCTGCTTGAAGAGCAAACATGATCTCCTTGTACCACTCTATATAGCTGGGGGTGATCAGGTCCAGCCAGTGTCAAAGTAACACTTTTTTAGCATAGGCCGAGATCAATGCCATGTGTGCCCTTTGATTGCCCTTGACCATGTCAGCATATTCTCCCAAGATGCATATCTCGGGAGTGAATTTGTTGGACCATGCCAGTAATGGGTCAAGACTAGTCTGAATTAGCTGCCAGAAGGGAGAAACCATCTTACAAGACCATAGCACATGGAGTACATCACCAGGTGCCATTTTATATTTGGGACACAAACTGGTGGACAGATGACCCATCTGATGCAGTTTAACAGGGGTATAATACAGATTAGGTTAATTTGAAATTGCATGTACCTGTATCTGTCCCATTTAATATTTGCATGCAGGTGTTTCCATATTCTTGGCCACTGCCTGGAGGAAGTAGCTGGTGGCAGAGCATGATCCCACCAATGGAATCTCTGACCCTCTAATTTGGATGTGGTAGTCAGTAGGAACTTGTAGGAATAGGATATCAGGTGAGAAGTTGGAGCTGAACTAGAGTATGGGGAGAAAGTAGTCATGGAGGACGTATGCCACAAACCATTACCAAAATGTTGCAACAACATGTGAGATATCTGTAAGTACTTAAAGATGTGAGTAGGGGACCACTTAAAGAGAAGGACCCTCACTTTTGTTGGGCTTGAGCTGTCTCCCCTGTCTGCATGAATAAATAGTGTAAGTGTGTAACAACACAAAGAAACCAGACTAGACATGGTCCCCGCAGTGAGTGACATAGCGCATACAGTACAATAATGCACTGTACTGTACAGCACAGTGCAGTACTGGCATGCTGCCCAGGGGGAGGAGGGAGACACAGAAGCACAGAGCCTGTTATTGAATTAACTGAATTCAGGATACCAGAAACTAGTAGCCAAGACCCCTTGAATTTTTTCACTCCATGGTCAGGAATTTTCTGCCCAACTTGCATCCTGGTCTGCTGCAGAATATATGTAGCAAATGGAATTTATTTTTTCTGATTTTTCATAAAAATATATGGTTTTTCCATAGGACTTGACTTCATTCCTTTCCTTGTTTATTCCAAAGCTCATCTGCTATGTTCCACGTGTGATGTCATTAATTACATCACATCATATTTCAGCCAAAGGGAGCTCTGCATTCTGTCACAGAAGCAAACAATTTATGCCACAGGAGTAAGCAAAAGCTGCCATAGAAGCCGAGGGGCCTGGCCCCGGAAATCATGATGAAAGTTATTTGGCGAACAAGAGGTTTTGACAGTAGCCAACCTGAAAACAACACAAAACAGCATGATTGAAATATTTTTATACTATCACCATCAGATGAGCTGACTGACTTTGGCAAAACCACACAAAGCTATGAATGACCATAGCTAGAGGAACAACCTGTGAAGCACTCGTGGTCAGCCATGCATTTACAGTGGCACTGCTACAACCTAGGGAATGGCAGGAGACATCTACTGGCAAAGAATGGAATATGGAGTAAGTCACAGTATCAATGCAGCACTCATGTAAGTAAATGGCACAGGCTGCTGAAAATTTACGAGGTTCACTGTCAGGCAGCTAATGGAAGAATTCAATATGCTATAGTACCTTCTAAATAGGTGAAAATACAGCATTTGAAGTAGAAAATAGTATCTGCATTTCACCATATATATTTTATGCATGTTTCATTCTATGTTGTATGTTTTTCACTGTATAGTGAATATATTATGTAGTATATGGGTTTCACTATTCTGTATACCATTTATGTTTCACTCTATCATGTGTATGTCCAGAAGGTATTGTAACAGACTCCTGTATGACAAGTTACTGCCTTTGAAACTGCCTTGTTTCCTGCAATAACTCTGCTGCAGAATTCTGCCATATTGCATTGCATCCTTTCGGGTTCCACTTTAAATCACTAATGGTATCCCACACTGAAGCCCTACTCCTCCAGTTATTACAAAGAAAAAGACGTCTTTGATGTGTTGACCATAACACCTAAAACGTTCATCAGACACCTGTTGTCATCTTAGATGGAAGAGTTGATCATCTGTTCTCAAACTTAGGTTGATCCCTACATCAAAGTCACTGGTCACACCTTCAAGCACAGCCGCTACATGAAACCCAGAAAAGCTTGATGATAACACTCAGCTTTGTTACTCAGCCCTCAAGGCAGGCAAGGGTTCTAAAGGTCATCATCAGAAATCTTACCAGCTAGCATGGTGACTTACAGCAGATGGATGGCTCCAGTGAATGTATTGGTCAATCAAACTTAGGTAACAGTTCCCAGAAAGCCATTTGATTTATAAAGCCAAATGCCTTTTTTAAGGTCACAGACAGTATGGTCTGCATTTTGCTCATGGTATTTGTCTTGAATCTGTCAAGCCACACTGGGCATTTGGGTACACATGCAATGCTGACACATCAGGGCTGTACTACCAAGAAGGATGCTGCCGTGTTGGAGGCATGGACCTAAGAATGAGATATACATCTTAGGTCCCATCTTTCCATCTCAAGTGGTTGTCCACCTTGAAGGATACCATGGCACTTTCATAGTTGGGGACTGGGATTATAATATTTCACCTATACATAAAGCAGGCTGCAAATCAATCATTCACATCTGTGTTTGGGTGCCAGCTTGTTAATGGCTGTGAATGACTGCATACTGTCACTGCACTACAATATCCAGTTTCTTAGTCAAAAGCGCTTTCAGATACATTGTGTATGAAAGGAATCATGTAAAAAACAAAAATGAATTTGTCCAGTATGAAAACAGAAAATAAGTTCCTACTTGCCTGTAACTGTTAAACTAGAAAGTGTTAATCTTAAAAGAAAAACTGAGAAAAAAATGTTTAGCGTAAAGTCCATTTTCACAGCATGTGTTAGCAAAGCCCAATCAGCCTCCTTGTGGGGAGACAATTAGCAGAATTAAAAGCTTAAATTTTAATTATCATACAAACTAGGCAAAAATTAATCATACTCTATTTCACGACTTGGTTTGACTCTGAGCACTACCAGGGAAGTGTTTTTATGACAAATCTTTGATTAATTGAGACACAGCATGAAGACAGAATGGCCAGATTCTGAATTGCATATTAATGTCATTTCCTCCTGTTTTTTGTTGGCTCGTCAAGGTTAAAGAGAATGGTGATGGGAAACATTCTTTGATATGGTTAAATACTTTTGCAAAGAATTGATGCACAAGACAAACATGATATACGAACAAGGCTAAGGGGCCCAAGAATGCTTCCAGGTCTGAAAAAGCTTTTGGATCCTTTTAACACTACTGAACTTCTGTGGTAAAGTAAACATATCTCTTGTCATAGAAATTCAGAAACAGAGACATTTGGAAGGCAGAAGACAACCTGGGGCCTGATTTTCAAAAGGTGAAGTTTGACACAAGGTGCCTGCATGCAAATGGGTATGATGCATGTAGTACCTTGCGTCAAACTTTGAGCAATCCTGATTTTCGAATGCAGGTTGTGCTAAAATTGGAATGCCTTAACACCAGCCTGCAGGTGCAGTGGTAGGGCTTCTGCTTGCGACGCCTATGCCACAGGTTTGGGAATGGACCCCAAAATGTCAGAGGGCTGGCCGGGTGAGAGAAGGATTGATTGTCCCATGGACTGCTGTCCTGCTCTGTGGGGAGGGTGGGTAAGTACCTGGTGCATGACACACCTCTGGTGGAGACCAGGGGGATGAATCTCCTGGAGCCTAAGCTGTTGGGAGGCATGCTGGATGTTGGAGCTTTGGAACCCCACATCATTACATGCCATGCCTTCCATAGAAGGAAAAAAATATCTGAAAATGCTGGCCCCATGAATGACACCCTGCTCCATTGGTCCCACCCCCAACTGTCTGTTGCACTCGATAGGTGATTGAGTTTAGTGTTCCGTCGAGATCGGCTCAACTCCGTGGCCCTGCCATGGGTGGCAAGCCAGGGAGCCACACTTGTAATGGGGGTCTGCCAGGAACCTGGTTTAGAATTCCATTGGGGGTGTACCCACTTGTTGGCCCTCCAATGGGGGAAAGTCAGGGAGGATACTCACTCAAGGTAAGTCCTGGGAGGTCTGAGTGTGGGACCGGGGCAGTGGGGGCTGACCCACGGGGAGTCTGACACCAAAAAAAAAAAAAAAAGAAATCCAAATGCCTTGTGCCCCAAACTGCCCTGTACCACCCTTGTGGCAAAAGTGCTCCTGTGCCAAGTTGCAGGGGGACTGAGCCACTGCAGGGCAGCACCATCCCCTTTTTTTGGAATTTTGCAAGCCCTGCTGTAGATGCAACAGGTGGCTCTGCTTTGACCAGTCATCAGGTGGTCTAAGCGCACTGCGCCACTGCATGACAATGTTCTATATAGAGAAGGACCTGCCAGAAGGGGGCAATAACAAGAAGGAGCATGGGGTGCCCTAGGGGGCATGGGGGAGATGGCAGAAGACCAATGTGGTGATGTGGCACCTGGCTGGGGTGCATGTTGCAATGCCAGGCAATCGATTGACTGGTGGTACAGAGAGGGTTGGCAGGGACAGAAACTGACCTGGCCCTAAGTGGGCACAGCCATGGCACCTGCCCCAGAGGTGTTACAAGCCTGTACATGGGAAGCATTGGCTGCAGGGTGACAGCTGCCAGTGGTGGAACAGAATTTTCTCTGGGCAAAGCAGCAGTCCCCTGGCAGCCAGTACCCCCACATTGTGGTAGGTTGCCCCTGTGTACAGGCTTGTGGCTAATGGCATCTCTAGGGCAGGTATCATGGCAGTACCCACCTGTGGCTAGGCCAGTTTCCCCCTGCCAACCCTCCCTAGACCACCAGTCAATTAACTTCCTGTCATTTGCAGCCCCTGGTTGGAGTGCGACATCACTATATTGGTCTTCTGCCATCTCCCCCCATACCCACTAAGTATATCATACTCCTTCTTGCTGGACCCCTTCTGCCTTGCACAGTCACACAACTCCCCATGGACCCCTTGTGTTGCGCCAAGTGGGGGGCTGGATCCCTGTGTCAATTCCCATTGGTGCACTAAATGTTTGGTGCAAGCTTGCAGCTGTGGCAATGCCTGGGTCTTTGAAGCAGGGCCCACCCTTTTATAAAATTGGACACAGAGTCCCTGACACATCCAGAGTTTTCTGCAGCACTAGAGCAACACAACTTGCATTGCTCTAAGGGCTGTTTTAAAATTGGGTCCTTGGAGTCCCTAGGGTCTGCACTGTTGTACCTATACCCACTACAGCCTACCACAGCATGGCTTAGTCTGAGTTATTAGATGCAAACTCTGACCCACTTTTAACATTGCTGCCCTCCCTATTCCCTGAACATACAGTCATCACCCTGTACCTGTCCCACCCCGCCTTAAAGCCCTGGACAGATCTGGATCCTACCAGCATGGTTGGCAGTCTGTTCCATTTGTCCACAACCCTCTCTGCAAAGTAATATTTCCTTACACCCCTTTTAAAAATACCATTCACCAGCTGGTACCGGACACCTTCTTATACCTAAGCAGTGTTGTCCAGTCACCTGGGTTTATCCCATGGATGTATTTCTAGGTCTCTTTCATATTCCTTCTTTCCCATCTTAGAAACATAGGAACATACAATTTTAAGGAAGGAGACTGAAGGCCCATCAAATCTGCTCTTCCCGTACTACCATCCCATCCTGCAGCATACTGTGCTGGTGGATTGTTCACTCCCTATCCTGGTCCTCTACCTGACAGTCCTGTGTGGGTCCTCCACCACAGACTATGAGTCCCCTTGATCTGTCCCAACCATGTTTAAACTCCTGCCCAGAGTATGTTTCACAGTTCCACCACCCTCTCATCAAAGTAGAACTTGCTCACATTTCTCCTGAACTTATCCACCACCAATCAGCAGTCATGCCACCTATTGACTGCATCCATATTCTTTGCAAATAGTTCCTCACTGTTCACCTTGTTTATACCTCTGAGAAAGTTATATATTTATTTATTGAAAAGTTTCACCACATAAGGCACACTGAACAAGTTGCTCGTCTCCCAGTGTGACCTGAGGGAAAGGGGAGATGGAGTTACATAGTAAAATATTTTACAACAAAGCACATACAGCAGTAGAGTAACAGACTGAATACATAGTAGATAGTTACATATTTTTGCTGCAAACACCTGATTAACATAAAGTGTACAGTGTTTCAAGTAGCACTGATTACATACAGGGACATAAGTACCAAAAAGTGAGCAGTAGCCGCATGTGCAACAACAAAAGTGGGACTTTATGGAGTACAAACAACAGGTAGGAGTCGCAGCAAGTTTGCATTAAGTGTAGGAGGGCAGTGACAAAGAGAATAGCGATCTCTGTGGCCATATGATGCAATGACTATCAAATGGCAAATACATAAGGAGATTTATTGGCTAGAAACATGCAGGTTGATTGCAGTATAGCAGAGTTAGCTAATAAGAGCTCCAGATGGAGCACAGACATACCACCAGTTACAAATGCATCAGCAATAAAGCAGAGAACAACCTGAAGTGTGTAGATATAATAAGGGCTTGCATGTAGGTAACGCCTAGTCTAATGGCAGCAGTAAAGTATAAGGCCAGATGGGGGGAGGGAGTTAGATGCAGGCACAATTAACAGTAAAGAAGTTGTGGAGTGCCATAGTAAGTGAGCTGTCTGAGGAAGAAAGACTGATATATGTAACCCCCCCATGGGTGGGGCTTACCTGGTCTGCCTCCCAGCCATTTGGTCTCGCCTGTCCAGGTCCATAGATGCCCTTTATTGCTCCTGCCAGCCCCTATGTGTCTGCTTTGCTATGGGGTCTGAAAGAGTTGTGTGTGAAGGTTTAAAACCGCAAACTCAGTGGTACAATGCAGATAGCATTGGGCAAGCAGTGAAGTGCTACACAGCTCAGTGTGCACACTTTTGAGCAGGCTCTTGCTTGAACATACAAGCTAGTGGACTGCTCGCAGATCTTGTTAGCGTTACAGTGGCCTGTGTTTAATCTTCTCTTGCAGCTTAAGTGTAGTGTCTCCTTCATGTCCTCTGACCCCATGGGGTAGCCAGAGACGTTGGTGGGGGTCTGGAGACTCACTTGGGAGAGAAAAGAGATTAAATTTTGAGTAAGTGATTAAGTGTACTATTACTTTAAAAGCAGCTTACCACCTGGGTACATGGTGCTACAGCGCTAGTGACTGGCAGAGAGAGACCTTTTCGTGTGCCCATTCCACTACCAGAAACCAGAACAGAGGGACATCTATTATGGCATGTGTACATTAACTTTTAAAATGCTACTGAAGTCCTTAAAAGGGAAAGGAAAGGGGAAGGGGGAAATCATTTAACCAGGAAAGGCACATTAAGCCGAAGCTTGTTTCCAGGTGCAAGCTGGGAGCACAAGGAAGTTAAGTGACTTGCTCAGGGTCACACAGCATGCAAGTGGTGTCTGTGAGATTCAAACCCACGTCTCCAGGTTTGCAGCTCAGTGCTCTTAACCACTACTCTATACTGCCTACAAAAAGACTTTAAAGTTGAACTACATGTAACCTGTTTGATGAAAGCCATCTTGGTGACCCCTGACCCTTCTTCATCCAATCCTTAACTGAGAAGCATGAAGGACTGCTGCCATGGCTCCTCAGTAGGGGAACAGGACAATTTTCTTGGTGCCTTCAGTAGCACTCAATCAGGTGTCAAGTGGACCCCATGAACATTAATTTTTACAAATGGACAGCTGTGTCAACCAATGAAATGCTGCCATGTTCTCCTCAGCCGGTGGGAGAGATTTATGCTTGAGGCAGTTCTGCCTGAGACTCTCTGTGAGAAGGGAGTTTAGCCAGTGTCCAGGAAAAAGTTTGGAAGCCAGACTAAGGCTTCCAGAGTCAAATTCTGAGGAGATTTATCCAAGGCATTCTTTAACCTGGAAAGCCAGACAGTTTGTCTGAGGAACTGTTTCACTCTGAAAACCCTAAATCCGTCTGAGAGAAGCCCTCAGTCTATGAGGAGGGTTGGACTGTGTGCTTGTGAAGACCCTGAAGTGTTGCCTGGGGAGAACAATGAGAGTCCAGTGACGGGTTCAGAAAAGTCCCATTGTCTGGGAAATCCAGCTTGAAATAACCACAGCAAACTTGCGGTTTGAATCTACAGTTTGGGAAATGCCTGTGAAACTGTTTGCCACCTCTTGCCCTGGGAGAAGAGCAAGACCGGTTTCCAGAGGTATTCATGTCTGCTAGCTACAGAGGGGTAAAGTCTGTGTGATTCCTGAGCTTCAGGAGAAGAATCCCTGCCAAGTGAGGACAGTCTGGGGGAATTGGTTAGGTAGTATCACAGCCAGCCATTACCCATTGTCTCTCCCTGAGGGTTGGATGCCTGGATGGGTAGGGTGAGGTGTGTGGACCTGGTCCCCAGTACTGATCTGTTCCAGCACCTGGGATGAAGCCACCAAGAAGGTGACAAGCTACCAGAGTCTGCCACACTACAGAGAGGTGACCAGTTGTAAGACTCCAGCTACAGCCAAGTAAGCCGAAAACCTGTTTGTTCTGTTTGAGGCCCCAGCTTAACTGACTGAACCTGCTGCTGTTACTCCGATCCTGTGTGACCTGTGCTTCAGAACCATGAGTAAAGTCAGGGCCTGCCCTGACCCAGGGATTTTACAAATAGTTGCTGCTAATTTATTGTCTTCATATAAAAGTGCACCAATGCTGGCCACCCAGCTGCACTATACAGACCTGCAACTATACCACCTGAGTACCCAGACTGACTTTGGGGGCACTGGTACCAGTGGGGAGGTGGGCCAAACAGTGTGGGTGTGTTATTGTTTTGGGGCCTGGCACTGCTATTGTTGTTGTTTATGGTTTTACCAGTTCTATAAAATATTGCCACTGTACCTGTTTTTTAATTTTGTATTCCATCCCCTGTCCCCTTTAATCAATCATTTGTTGTTTTTTAAAACCGTCTGCAAGCATATTATTAGCAATAGCCATTAACTGTATGCACGGTAAAGTATTGCACCTGTATCTGGTATTCAGTGTGGGGGGTGACTGTGAGGGGAGGTGGGTAGGTACAGCATCTCAGGGGGTTGTACCACACAGACAGCTGGCCCACTTTATTTTAACTCTCGGTGGAGGCAGTGCACTACTGATTTAATATCTGGATATGACCCCCCATTCAGAAAAACTGATCCCAGGCCCCTCCACCTTGCCTGAGCCCACAAGACATGGGTAGTAACCATCAGTTACATGGCAACTCAGTTACATCTTGGCGGCACTGCTGGGATCTTCTGTTTTGCCAGTCAAGCCCCACATTGAAACAATTGCTCAAGAGGACTGTGTTGCAGCACCCAAACCTGCTTATTGAGTGCCATCTTCTCTGGAAGATGCTGACCATTGCTCGCCATTTCCCTCCTTCTTGTGCAGAACTTGCTGAGGGTTCCATTTGTTCAACTCATTTACCAATGCCCTTAACTAGGTCACTTGGTTCTGGAGCTCACTAGTGGCTACAGGATTAGGTACTTGGACAACAGTGCCCATCACAGACGAGTTCTGGTCGGGAGTCATATCATGCTGGCCTGAGAGAGCACCACGGCTTTTACTGGAAGCTAATATACTCCCTAAGTTACTTGAGGAGTTCTTGGACTTCATGAATTTCACTGGCAAGACATCTCTCATAAATGGGAGTTGCAGCTGCTGCTCCAGCATAAGGGTCCCAATATTTCTCTTCATCTTCAGCTTTTCTTACTTCCTTTATTAGAATACTGCAGGAGGGAGTAAATAAAATGTTATTTATATAAGTGCCCTTCCATAGCTCAGGGCACCTCTACAATAGATCACAGTACAATTCACAGGATTATATTTAAAACAGTAAAACAACAGCAGTCAATCATTAAGCTCCTGAAATCACTTGGCAAAACAAGTATGTTTTTAAGGATTTTTTAAATCCTTCCATGGTCAGGCTATCACGTATCTGGCGAGGCAGAGAATTCCACAGGGTAGGTGCCATAAAGGCAAAAGATCTCCCTCCGGATGTTTTAAGAGATACCCTGGGAATCTCCAGCAATCCCTCACCAAAGGATCAGAGTGGGCGGGAAGGGCAGTAAGAAAAGTAAGGGAGGATTATACCTTCTTTCTTGTAGTCACAGTTTGAGCAGTAGCAAACTGGAGTACCGTGCAGACTTGAATACTTGGCCAACCTGATTCAGTTACATTCATAAGAGGCCACACCTCCTTTCCTGAAAACCTTCTGGACTTCCCTCTCCAGGAGGGTCAAATAGATTGACAATGGTTTTCCTTTCCATTGTTTAGTTGCCTTATATTTCCACAAAAGATCCTCCCCAAACTCAGTACTCACAAACACATTTCCTAATGTGGTCAGGTACTCTTGGGCAGTAGGATCATGGTCTGTGGCTCTCAGAGAATAAACAGCATCTAGGGCTGGCCCTTGGAGACTTTCTCCCAGGCATTTCTGCTTTTCTGCTTTAGAACACTTCCAGTCCTGCACTAAAAGAGCAGCATAGTCCATCCAAGTCTCTAGGTCATCTTCACCTGGTGGAGTGGGTTGTACCCCTGAGTACATGCACAATTTACAGTAGGAGTTCGGGCTGACTGATGGCACAGAGTTGGGTCCTCCCCATGGGGTCTAAGGCAGGACATCCCCTAACACATTAAACTCTTTCAGAACCTCCTCCATAGACTTCTCTTGGGAGTGCAACCACTTGCTAAGATTTTCTTTAAACCCTTCAGCCTTGGGTGAGGCCTCCCTTTTGGGCATCACACTGCCCTGGGTCACTATAGTCCGTACTGCGTTTGAATCTTCAGGGTTAGCACATCAGGCACTCTAGTGGTGTCAACAGCATTTCGGCACTCAATAAGCAGAATTAATGTTTTGTTGGCAGGGTCCATTATTCACCCCTGAACAGCACCTGGGACCAGACATTTCATTACAGACAGGACCTCTTCAATTTTCTCCCTTTCTGTCCTGGGAGACTCCCAGGAGTAGCAGGACCTTATGAGGGTCTTACTCCTCACCCTGACACCAATCAGTTAGGCAGTGGAAAGCCATAATACCAGTAGCAATTCAGGGTTTGGGTGCTGTGGCATTACTCACACATACACACACCACAGCACAAAGACACGGACAGGCCCACATGAGTGTGTTAGCGAATGACACTGTACTGCCACAGCATACGCTGTAGTACAATGGCCAACATGACATGTGCAACAGCGCCATTCATGCTATGATACACATGCACAGTGGACAGCTGAACTGCCAGACACTGCGCAACACACAATGCACCAGTATGCATTCCCCACACATAGGGACACAGGAAACCCACTCATGTGTGTGATGACACCAAGATGATTACAACACAAACATGTATCATCAAATGCAACAGACATTGAGCTATAGGAGATGAGAGTATGACATGTGTAACTGAACAGCAAATGATTTATTGAGAACACAGCAGGATAACATACAGAGATAGGTGAGGTGCACATACACCTAAAATGGCATGCATGTGTAAGCTGCTATACTAAACAAGTGTGCTGCAAACAAATCCCCCACTTGCCCAACATCAACAGTAACACAAAAATACATTGGCAATGACTATCATGAATGGGTGATAACACACCCTGCGTCAAAGTTACATGCTACATGTCCAGGAACAACACATTAGGATAAAAACATCAGTACACCATAACACCACAAGAAACATTCATGACGGTACATTAACATCATGCAACCACCACAAGGAGTTAGCACAGGGTAGGATGTGTCCCACACAGCCATGAGGGTGTGTGCACTGTACACTGACACTCGGCTACAATGCAGCACATGCATCAGGTATGGGTGATGCACTATCTCAATGTCCCCTTTGTGCATTAAGGAAGTCTAGAAGGGCAACAATATATGCACGCAACATGTTGATGTGCAGCAGTATTAGGCGTATGTAGTCCCCCAGCTGCCTCGCAGACAACACGCACTCCTTCATGCTGGTTGCAGCAACGTCATCAGTCGCACCTCCCTGACCAGGCACTCTGGCTGCACAGATGGACACAGTCCCTGGAACAGAGGAGCCCTAGTCCTGTGTTGACACAACACCAGCCACTGCAGTGTCACATATATCCTGGGCCACTGTGCGCATGGTGGGCGGATGCTGCACACATTCATCATTATTCCCCTGCACAGTCCACTGTCCTGGTGCAGCCGCATCCACTATGTTGGTTACCCCATGAATGATTGACTGGTCATCATCCGCTATGTCCAGAGACATCATGCATGCAATCGCATTTGGGCTGACATGTCCAGGCCCATGTTGCTGTTCCTCACTGGGCACCACTGGTCCACTGATAGCCATCAGCACTGTGCTGTGTCACAGTCCAATGGTCCACCCCCCTCCCTCGGGCTCCTGCTCCTCTGCCACATGTTCCACGGCTGCTTGTGACACCGCCTGAAATCTCTGCTGTGTCCAGTGTCCATATGTGTGGGCGTCTGCTTTCTTCAGCCATTCCATGGCCCTCACAAGGCCTATCTACTGTGGTCCCTTTGCAGCGGTCCCTCTGTTCATAGGCCATCCGGCACCTGTGGAGAGACAGGTTGCTCTGTCATGATATTGTACAGTCTTGACACATGCAATTATGTTCATGTGGCATGCCGATGTTATGTTATTCACCGTGTGTGTGTGTGTACAGCTGTACGGGCAGCCACACAGTGGGCCAGGCCACAATGGGCACAAGACATGACATGACAAGGACAAAAATCACCTGTAGCACACCTATGTTATCATGGCAGTCGCTAGTCATGGCGATGGTGCCACTGTCCTCAAGACACAGACAGAAGGGGATAGGGAGAAGTACCAGGAGAAGCAAAGGGAGGCAGGGAGGTCAGTAAGGGAAGCCAAAGCTCAGACAGAAGAACACATTGCAAAATCAGTGGGTAGAGGGGACAAAACCTTTTACAGGTACATAAGTGAAAAAAGAAAGACAAAGGGAGGGATAGTGAGACTGAAGGGGGAGGATGGGGGCCGCGTGGAGGATGACAACAGTAAGCTGACATATTGAACAGGTATTTCTGCTCAGTCTTTACATGAGGAAGAGGAGGGTAATGGGTCTGAAGGGAGTACAAGGGTGAGAATGGTGCAGAAATGGACACAAGTCCCTTTAACGAGAAAGGGTCCTGAAGGAACTGGAAGTAATAAGAGTTGATAAAGCAATGGGGCCAGATGGAGAACTCCCAGGGTCCTTAAAGAACTAAGAGAGGTGGTAGCTGATCCTCTGGCTATCCTGTTTAGCCGATCACTGGAAACAGGAGGTACCCAAAGACTGGAGGACAGCAGATGTAGTCCCCTTATACAAAGAGTAGGAACAAGAGGAAACAGGAACTACAGACCAGTCAGCCTCACCTTGGTAGTAGGCGAAGATCATGGAAGCACTACTGGAAGGAGAGATTGTTGGAACATCTGGTTGTCAATGGACTACAGGACCCAAGGCAGCATGGTTTCACCAGGGGAGGTCATGTCAGACCAACCTCATTGAATTTTTGACTGGGTGACTAGGAGGTGGATCAGGGAGGGCAGTGGACATGGCCTATCTGGACTTCAGCAAGGCCTTTGACACTGTGCCACATAGAAGACTATTACACAAACTGGGGAATATGGGTGTGGGCAGGACAGTAGTGTGGTGGGTAGGTAACTGGCTGGGTGGCAGGACACAGAGGGTGGTGGTAACGGCTGTCACTCCACAGGGGAAGAGTGACCAGTGGGGTACCACAGGGATCAGTGCTGGGACCGGTCCTATTCAACATCTTCATCAGTGACATTGCGCAGGACCTAGAAGGCATAATTTCACTGTTCACTGATGACACAAAGCTCTGTAACAGAGTAGGCACACCAGAGGGTGTAGACAGAATGAGAAGGGACCTGCAGAAACTTGAAGAATGGTATGGGGTTTGGCAGTTGAAATTCAATGCAAGGAAGTGCAAAATAATGCATATGGGGCACAAAAACCCTGGCACAATATATAAGTTGGGGGGTGAGGATATAGCATGCACCATGCAGGAAAGGGATCTTGGGGTTATCATCTCTGATGACCTCAAGGTAGAGAAACAGTGTGACAAGGCAGCAGGTAAAGCAAATAGGATGCTGGGATGTATAGGCAGAGGCATCACCAGCAGGAAAAGGGAGGTCATAATTCCACTATACAAGACACTAGTGAGGCCCCACCTGGAGTACAGTGTACAGTTCTGGAGACCATACCTACGTAAGGACATAGACAGGGTAGAGAAGGTTCAGAGGAGGGCAACAAAGATGGTGCATGGATTGCATCACAAGTCCTATGAAGACAGGTTGAAGGAACTGAACATGTACTCCTGGAGGAGGGGAGGAGAGGAGATATGAAGAGACATACAAGTATCTTACAGGGAGGAACAGGGTGCAGGAATACACTATTTTTAAGCGAAAAAGATGTTCCAGGACTAGAGGGCATGGGATGAAGTTGGAGGGAGGACGATTCAGAGGAAACATGAGGAAGAATTTCTTCACAGAACAGGTGGTGGACAAGTGGAACACCCTTCCAGAGGAAGTGGTGGGGGCTGAAACAATCACGGGATTTAAGAATGCATGGGATAGACATAAAGGAATTCTGGAGGTCGGGGTAAGGGGCAACAGACTTCTAGGAAAACATAAACTGAACTTACAAGCTCAAATGGCAGACTGGGTGGGCCATAGGCCCTTATCTGGCCAACACCGTCTATGTATCTATGTATCTATGTATCCTCTGCATATGGGTAGGCTGTACAGGTAAGGTGGTGCAACTGAACCATATGGCAGTGACAATGCCCCCAGTGCAGATTACTGTACCATTCACAAACTGGCACCCAGATGGGCCATGTAGGCCATGTGCATTGCATAGGTCATGCCTCACCATTACGCCATGGTGACATATGTGCATGTCTGCAGCATCACTCTGGCCCACACACACAGTGGAAGTCATGCGTGTGGCAACAATGGTACCACATGTGCAGGTAGGACTGTGGCAGCAGGCACACATGTGGCAGATACATGCATGGCCACATTGCCATGGCATGAACTGTGCAGTCACATGCAAGATAGTGTATGGTAACCCATGTCCTGCAAAGCGACTGACAGTGGGCAGAATGTAGTGGTGTCACACTGCAATGTTCATTGCCTTGTTAGTCCCATTCTGGCATATGACAACATCCAAGCAGTTCTGCTGTGTGCAGGGGCATGTGGTCCCAGTACAGGGAACACCCCCATGTGCACATTGCAGAGTGCAATGGGCAGCAGCCACATACAGGTTGACTTCCCCATTGTGTGCAACACTGCATGTCCAGTACTGTTGCCATGGATGTGTCCTGCAGTGTCAAGAGACACATTCCGGTATACCGGATGTTGCCCTGTGCCACAACGGCCTACGGTAGTGTCCCTTGTGTCCGGCCGACTCAGTCCCCGTGTTGGCAGCACAGGCATGCTGTGCACAGGTGGCCATACATTTGTGTAACTGTGTAACCCTTGTGCCACTTGCAGGAAGTAGCAGATACACCTGTGTTAGGCGGTGTTGTGCATGGCAGCATACCCCTATAGGGACAACACAGGCAGACCTACCTGGCTCCCTCGGCCTGCTGACCATCCCTCTGCCATTCACTGCTGTCATCACCACCTGCCTCCGCCGCCTCACTGGCATGGCCCTCCACTGCTCAATCTAGGCCTGTAGAAACATAAGGATGTTTTACCATGATTATAGTTTTGCAATGCATCGGACAGTCACTAATACCTGTACAGTGGCCTTGGCTGTGTGTTACTCCACCTACCTGACATCCTGGGCCTTCCAAAATGCATCCAGACATCCACATCCTGAGCTATGCCCCTGAGGTAGCTCATCACGTCTGCCTCCCTCAAGCAGAGGTAATTCCAGTGGTGGCTTACAGACCTTCCAGTCTGATGCACGCCTGACACCCTGCTTATTTTCTGGACAACGGTACTCCACACTCGTGTCCTCTCACTTGCAGTGGTCACAGTACCAGGTTGTGGCAGTAGCACACATGATCACTGCTCAACCAAATTGATGAGGAGCACTGTTTCCTCATCAGTGAAGTTAGGTGAATGGGTCCAGCCTGCCATTGCTGTTTCCTGCTGTGGATGAGTGGTACAACAGGCAGCTAATCCTTGTGCAGTACTTGAGGGACTGATGTGTGTGTGTAACTGTCTGCAGCAAAGAGCTTTGCCACATGTAAGCAGTTTCCCATCACTGACAAGTGCGTTCCCCATTGCATGCTGCATCACATGATGATGCAGATACATGGTGCATCAAGATGTAATGCAAGTTGCACTGCTGCCATGCCATGCGATGAAACATGCAGAATTGGGCATTGTGGTGCATTCAGGCACTACATATGTGTATGCACAGGCAGAGCACACGTTGCGTTGCTACCGTGCCTGTGCGATGCAACATGCACGATTGGGCATGACGATGCTTTCATGCACTGGATATGTGTACACGGGCAGTGAATCACTGGTGGAGCTGTCACACCTGGATATCAAAACACATGTGGCACTGTGTAACACTTGACAGTGTGTGCTGCTAATCAGGGCCCAGATCAGCACCCTGGCGGCACGTGCACCTGTCAGGGCCACAATACTAGTGGGGGGGGCCACACTGGGGCTCCATTGCCCAGGCCTCATGGACACCTCCCACGAGCTCTGCTGCCAATGCACATTAATGCACACTGCGGGCCCTTGGGCATCACTTGGGCACATCCAGAGTGCACTCACAGCCCACAGGGTGAGCGTGGATCACAAATATCTACACACCCTGGCATGTGTTAATGCACGTGGCACATATGTTATGATAGGGCAACAGAGGTATATCATAAGCTAAGCTGTTTGTCACTGTAGAAAGGACACACAGCCACTGTATCCTACCACCATGATATATGTCCCACAGTACAGGTACAGATAGATCGGAATGACGTTATGCAACATGACATCAGACAGATGCACTAATGGATGTAGCTGTCATGTCCCTTGTCCATTCCATGCTCTGACTGTGCTCTACATGGTTACCTTGGTCACATTGTTCAGGCAGGGCACACATGTACACAACATAGGGGAGGGCTACGGATGCTGGGGCTTGGGGGTTGCTGGATCAGGACTGTGCTGCACAGACAGCACACTACAGTACCTTGAAACTGCACATGTGGTCATGTACCATGGCTGGCATAGCGGGAAGGGTGAATAACATAACCACAAACACTGGCAGGGTGGACTGCAGCATGTGAGGGTCACACACTGTGTCACTGTCCTATCTCACAGGATGGTTCCCACAAGGACTCACCTGATGGTCTATAATGTGTTGGGCAGCATGCAATGGCAGTGCCGGGAGTGTGGCTCTGACGGTGTCACACACATGGGTTCTCTTAGTTGTCACGCTGGTATTCTGGAGTAACATGTACACAGTGTTCCCTGTCGGATTCTGCATGTCATCCGGGAATGCCTGGGTGAGTAAGCCAATCCACCGATTGACAAGATGGAAACCATCAGTTTGCACCTCCCTGTGTTATACTGTACTGTCCGTGTTCATCAGTAGTGTTTCACCACCCCGTGTGTGCACCCCGATGCCTGCATACTGCTGCCCTGCAATGTGCCTTCACTTTATACGGTCCATGCGTGTGCCACATGTACACCGTGTGCAGTTGCTGTGTTTGCTGTGTTTGTTGTGTTGTCACATCTGTCGCTGCAATGGATAGCCACCCTGTGGTCATACTGCACTGTAGCAGTAGGCCCCTTACCTCCGTGGACAGCCCTTCTGTGCTCCACTGCCCATGCTGTTCTCTGTCTCCCTCCACCTCCAGCCTGCCTTTTCTGTGGCATGTTACTGCTTGGTGCCTCAAGGGTGGGGTCAGGTGACATTGTGGCATTGCCCCTGACTCCATGTGCCTTTGCCATGCCATAGTGTAAGGCATGTGATGTGTCCCCATCGTGCACAGCCTTGTTCATGGTCCCTGTGGAACACTGTGTATGTCCCTTACTGCCAGGTCTTGTGTCTACCACCACATTGCCTCCATGTGTCTATTTTGTAGTCCTCAGCTCTGTAGGGGGCATGTCCTGTTTTCATTTCCTGCCAGAGCATCTGGGTGCATTGTTCTGTTGTCCCGACAGTGTATTTGCCATACTGGTCTGTGTTGGTTCGCTACCCTCCCCTTGCAGCAATATAGGCATGTTCTGCACAGTGATGAGGTGGGTTGTACTGGCACATGTCCCCTCCAGCCTCATGGCCTCCTGTGACCCAGTGCTGCTGCCCTCTTTGCTGGCCATGTTGTTACCATCATTCATTGGCACTGTTTCCTGCAGCAGCACTGGTGATTGCTGTATGTTGCCCTCACCAATGCCTGGTCAGCTGTGTGTGCCCAAGTGGTTCACAGGTACATCCACACATCCTCCAGGCAATGGGCCATGCATAGCCACTATTGTTGTTTTGGCTGCATATTGGTTGATGTCTTGGTATGTGCCTTGGATGGCAGCATCCAAATATACACCCCCCCTCGACAGGGTTCAGTGTGTTCTTGTCCAGCACATGACTGCATTCAGCAGCCATGCTTGTGCCCTTGTTGACTCTGTTTGTCTGATGTTGCAGCCCACATCCCCCTACAACTGTATTCTCCATGTGTGTGTGTGTGTGTGTGTGTGTGTGTGGGCTGTGTCACACCTGGACAATTGGTTCTGATCCCTGTATAATATTTTGTTGTAAATATAAGAAATTAATGTATGATGGACTGTGGCAGAGGGAGGTGCTGGCTCCTAAAGCTGACACTTCAAACCCCCCAGGGATAAGTTCAAAGGACAGGACATTGTTAAACTGCAGATATCTGGGGTGCAATTATCTTGTCAATTTACTTTGATCCCAGGAAGTGAAATTAACCATTCATGGCATCCCCAGGGAAATCCTTTGATTTTGCTCTAGGTGTCATAATGGAAAGAGCATGCATGTGTTTTTGGTATCAGCCCAGGAAACCAGATAATTTCATCAAAGAGACCTTTGATGTGTAGATACCAAAGCCCAGATGGAATTAAGGAGTGAAATATACTTTTGCTTTGAATACAGTGACTTATATCAAAGAGACTTTGATGTGTGGGTAAAGCAAAGCACAAACTGGTTCTGACCAGTCAAACATAAGAAGAGATTTATTATGTCATCTCTTATTTTTTTAAATACCTTAGTAGGCCATCTTGGTGTTATAATAAATATAGATTTTGTTACACCAAGGCAGAGTTTGGTGACCTCAGCGAGAGGGACGGCTCAGGACTGGTTTTAAAACATACTGAGAAAATCTTGACAGAGACACTTTCATAATTCTGACTGAGAGAAGAGGAACATCAGAGCACTGAAGTAAGGACCTTAGACAAAGATTAGTCTGTATGTTATTATTTGTAGGAATCTGCACTTTTACCAGTTTGTTTTAAGGCTGTACGTGTGGGATATTTTGTTCTGTAATATTTTCTGTTTTCCTATTTTAAAGTAAAGATATATATTTTAAAACAGAAACTGCCTGCAGTGCCTTGACATTTCTTTTTATTTAAGTGAAACTTTTAAGGGTTACAGTTAACACTGTGTATGGGCTTATTGATATACCAAACTGGAAACGGATAGAGTTCTCTAAAGTCTTGCATAGAGTGCTAAGGGTTAATTTTGTAGACCTGGTTAGGTGCCTATAGGGAAAGATATCTGGCCCCCCCAAAAACAGAATTATCTGAGCCTGATAATTGGGTATGCTAACAAGAGGTTATCAGTTTGAATCCCTCCAGAACTTGAGACTCAGGTGACTCGAACCCACAAAACAGACAAGAGGGTTACCTTGTTCTGTTCACTGTCCACAAATAATATGCTCAGAGGTCGGCACTTTGGGAGTAGAGGGCTGACCGGTTGAGCGAATTTGTGACAGATTGGTTGGCAGCGGTGGCATAATAAGTTTGGTGGTATAAGCTTCATTGTTCAGTGTGTCAGCTTGAGACCGTTCAGCTCACTTGGAAAGAAGAAAGGCAGTGTTCTATATTTAAAGGAAACAGAACTACCTGTATATCCCTTGGCTTACAGTCAAAGTTCTTACCCATTTTATTTTTTTTTTTCTAAAGTGCCAGTCAGATTAGCGTAGTCAGGAAAGATGGCTACCAACTACAGCAGGCACACTGTAGAATACTTAAAATAGTTGTGCAAGGACAGAGGAGTCCTGTTCAAATTGACAGCCAAAAAGCAGAACCTCATAGAGGCCCTGATGGTAGCAGATACCCAGAGCAGCAAGTCACAGACTGTGACTGAAAGGGACCAGATCTCAAGTGTGGCAGGACTAGAGGCCAGTGAGGGGTCCCGAGCCGATGAGGAGGACAGCAGAGCCACTGTCAGTGAAGAGCCACAGCAGCAGGGGAAGGTCACCAGTATCCTGAATCCAGAGGTACTCAAGCTGCAAATTGAGTTGCGCAGGATGGAACTGCAGGCAGAGTGAGAACAGGGAGCAGCAGACCATGAGGAGCATGAGCGCCAGTGAGAGGCAGAGGGGAAGAGAGAGGAGCACCAGTGGCAACATGAACTGGAGAAGCTATGACTCCAACCAGTGGCACCAGGGCAGATAAGTGGCTTGGGTTTAACTGGGACTGCAGGACTGGATTACAAATTGAACTCCAAATTAATAGCCAAGTTTAAGGAAGGGGAGGACATAGATGCCTTTTTAAATTCTTTTGAAAAAGTTTGTATTCAGGCTAAAATTCCTAGACAGTCCTGGAGCTTCCAGCTATCCCTGCTACTTACCGGGAAAGCTTGGGATGCATTGGGTCAAATGAACAATGAGGACAGTGATGATTACAGCAAGTTAAAAGCTGCACTGTTGAAAAAGTTTGAATTCACTGCTGAATCACACAGAGCTAAATTCCGTAAGCTCAGGAGAAGTCCTGATATGAGCTATGAGGAGCTAGCCACAAAACAACGTCAGTTTTTAAAATGTTGGTGGGAAGGAATTGAGACAAACTCTGTTGATAAAATTGAAAATGTGATTTTATTAGACCAGTTTTATTGGGCTTGCCCAGCAGAGCTAAAAACCTGGCTAGAGGACTGAGTTCCAAAAACAGTGCAAGAGGCTGTTGAACTCTAGGACCTCTATGCCAAGAGCAGACCTGCTCTGAAAATGAATGGAGCAGGCGTGGCAGCGCAGAAAGGGAAAAGTGCACCTTCAGGGCAGCTAAAACCCTCACTGCCTACACCGAAACCAGTTAGCCCCATGTTTCAATGAAAAGATTTACCTGAAGTAAGAAATGCATGTTGGCTGTGTAAGGGAACTGGGCATATTACCAGACAGTGTCCCAAAAAGGTGAGCCATAATACACAACAGGGTGCTAGAAAAGAAGTGGGTTGCTTGAGTGTCCCTGAGAGCATGCCAGTAAACATGAGGGAACACATGTACCCAGTCATAGTAAATGGTGTACAGACGCAGGGGTTAAGGGACATAGGGGCATCCCTGACATTGGTAAAGGGGATCTGGTACAGACTGGTCAGCTTATATCCAATAAATACATAACTGTACAAGGGTTTACTGGTGAAGAGAAAATATTGCCACTCGCTAGTGTTCTCCTGGACTGGGGTGAACAGGGGGAACTGTGCAACAGGTGGCTGTAGCCAACACATTAGCAGTGGATGTGATCCTGGGTAACAATCTCCAGCAGAGGGTGGTATGTGCAGTTACCCATAGCCAAGCAGCAGGGGAAAATAGTAGTTCCCTGAACCCCACAGAAACCACTGTGGAAACCACTGAGAACCTGGTTCCCCAGTCTGTGTCTCCAGATGGAGACATTGATAAAAAGAGGGTAGAAATTTCCCCGGTAGCAAGTAACCACACAGCTACAGAGGGTTACTCCAAAGAGGGAGGGGTGACCCCTTTTCAGAGGGTTGGGATTGACAGTGATCCTGAGGGCCCTGATGCTAGTGCTAGGGACCCTAGTTTAGTGACTGAGGGGGACCTGTCCCATGCCTTGGGACTGGGTGATGGGTTTGCAGCTGCTCAGAGGACTGACCCTAGTTTAGAGAAGCTGAGGGCTTGTGCAAGCTCTGAAAGAACACAGAAAGGTGATGGCAGACATAAAGTTTATTGGGAGAATGGACTTATGTATACGCAGGCAGTACAGACAGAGGGATGGATGCTAGGCAGGCAGCTTGTTGTTCCCCTTGGATATCGTGAGCAGTTGCTCAAGGTTGTCCATGATATTCCCTTATCTGGTCAGTTGGGAATTGCAAAAACTATGCAGTGGTTGGCCCAGAATTTCTACTGGCCTAACTTCACCCAGCAGGTGAAGGAGTTGCAGGTGTTGTCAGAGGTGCCAAGAAATAGGGAAGTCGGGCAAGAAAACCCAAACTGCCCTGATCACCTTGCCCATAATGGAGAAGCCATTCCAGATTGTGGGAATGGATATTGTGGGGCCTTTAAATACCCCCAGCTCCTCAGGGAAGAGATTCATCCTGACTGTGGTGGATTATGCCACCTGGAACCCAGAGACAGTCACCCTATCCTCTCTGAGGACAGACAAAGTGGCAGATGCCTTAGTTGGGATTTTCTCCTGTGTTGGGTTTCCACAGGAGGTAATCACTGATCGAGGGGGTTCCTTCATGTCGGACCTGATGAAATATTTATGGGAGAAGTGTGGGGTGGTGCAGAGATGCACAACACCATATCATCCACAAGCCAATGGACTTGTGAAATGATTCAGTGCTACCCTAAAGTCAATGCTCCGGGCATTTGCTGAATAGCATGGGAAGGACTGGGAGCAATACCTTCCCCACCTATTGTTTGTATACAGGGAGGTGCACAAAGAGTTGACAGGATTTTCCCCATTCAAACTCTTGTATGGACGCCGGGTACATGGGCCCCTAGACTTGATCCGGGAGGACTGGGAAGGCAAGCATGCCACCCAGGGAACTCCCCTTGTGGATTACTTCCTTAGGTTTAGGGAAAGGCTGAAGGAGCTTATGGGGACAGCCCAGAACAACCTGGTAGCTGCTCATCAGAAACAAAAGGTATGGTACGAATTCAGAGCCAGAGCTGACTCGGACATGGTAGGTCAGGAAGTCATGGTCCTTATCTCGGTCAGGAAAGACAAGCTGCCAGCTGAGTGGGCAGGACCGTACAAAGTGGTTAGGAAGGTAAATGACATGAACTACATTGTGGAGTTACCTGACCGTAGACAGACAGAAAGGATGTACCATGTCAACATGATGAAGCCATATACAAATAGGGCTGACATGGTGTTCGCAGTGTGTAGTTAAGGGGAAGGGACTGATGAAGGAGACCCCCTTCTGGACTTGCTAGAAGAGAGTAAGCGGGAGTCTTCTGTGGAGGCAGTAAAATTGTCTCCCCAGCTGACCCTGGGCCAGATCCAGAAAGTAAGGGAGGTTTTAGCAGACTTTGCCCCCTTGTTTAGCGCCAAGCCTGGACTAACCCCCTTAGCAACACACGATGTGGAGACAGGGAGACAGACGCCCATACGGCGGACAGCATATCAGTGTCTGAGGTGGTCCAAAAGGACATTAGGAGGGAAGTGGAGGAGATGCTGGATTTAGGGGTAATCCAGAGATCCCACAGTCCCTGGGCCTCACCCGTAGTCCTTGTACCCAAGCCAGATGGCTCAACTCATTTCTGTATAGACTATCGTGGACTGAATGCAGTCACAAAGTCAGACACCCACCCGATGCCCTGGATGAACGAACTCCTGGACAAGTTGGGAGGGGCAACCTACCTTACGACCATTGACCTGACAAAGGGGTATTGGCAGGTAGGATTGACTGACAGAGCTAGGGAGAGGTCGCCTTCATCACTCTGATAGGCTTATTTGAGTTCAAAGTAATGCCTTTTGGAATGAAGAATGCCCTGGCCACTTTCCAAAGGTTGGTGAACCAAGTGTTAAATAGTGCTGAGGAGTACGCTGTGGCATACCTGAATGACATTGCCATCTTTAGTACCAGCTGGGAGGAACACCTTTCACACATTAGGGAAGTTCTGGACAGGATACAGAGGGCTGGGCTCACTGTCAAAGCTGAGAAGTGCCAGGGCCATTGGAGAAGTGGCATACCTCGGGCATGTGGTAGGCCAGGGACAGCTCCTTCCTAACCAAATAAAGATAGAAGTAATCCAGGCATGGCCCAGACCAGAAACTCAGAAGCAGGTCAGAAGTTTTCTCGGGACAGCAGGGTACTACAGAAAATGTGTGCTTAATTACAGTGCCCTAGCTACTCCCCTATCTGACCTGACAAAGGAAAGGATGCCAAAGAAAATTACCTGGGGCCCAGCCTGTGAGGAAGCCTTTTCCAAAGTAAAGGAGGCACTGTGCAGTGCTCCTGTTTTGATGAGTCCTGACTAAAGTAAAACCTTTGTAATTCAGACTGACACCTCAGACTTGGGTATTGGGGCAGTACTGAGCCAGACATCCAGTGAAGGGAGGGACCACCCCATAGCCTACCTGAGTAAAAAGTTGCTTCCCAGGGAGCAGTCATACTCCATGGTGGAAAAGGAGTGTCTTGCCATTGTGTGGGCCATAAAGAAATTGGAGCCATATTTGTATGGGCAGCATTTTGTGGTGTGGACTGACCACAACCCCCTAGTTTGGCTGATGCAGATGGGGAAAAATAATGGTCGATTACTAAGATGGAGTCTTGCTTTGCAAGGATATGATATGACCATTCTACATAGAGCCGGAGAAACCAGTCAGAACTCAGATAGATTGTCCAGGGTGTATGAGGAGTGAACTGATTTGAGAAGCTCATCCCATGCAGTGGATAGACCCCCCCAAATTCAGTTTAGGTGGGGAGGAATTGTCACACCTGGACAGGTGGTTCTGATCCCTGTATAATATTTTGTTGTAAATATAAGAAATTAATGTATGATGGACTGTGGCAGAGGGAGGTGCTGGCTGCTGAAGCTGACACTTCAAACCCCCCAAGGATAAGTTCAAAGGACAGGACATTGTTAAACTGCAGATATCTGGGATGCAATTATCTTGTCAATTTGCTTTGATCCCAGGAAGTGAAATTAGCCATTCATGGCATCCCCAGAGAAATCCTTTGATTTTGCTCTAGGTGTCATAATGGAAAGAGCATGCATGTGTTTTTTGTATCAGCACAGGAAACCAGATAATTTCATCAAAGAGACCTTTGATGTGTAGATACCAAAGCCCAGACGGAATTAAGGAGTCAAATGCACTTTTGCTTTGAATACAGTGACTTATATCAAAGAGACTTTGATGTGTGGGTAAAGCAAAGCACAAACTGGTTCTGACCAGTCAAACATAAGAAGAGATTTATTATGTCATCTCTTATTTTTTTAAATACCTTAGTAGGCCATCTTGGTGTTATAATAAATAATGATTTTGTTACACCAAGGCGGAGTTTGGTGACCTCAGCGAGAGGGACGGCTCAGGACTGGTTTTAAAACATACTGAGAAAACCTTGACAGAGACACTTTCATAATTCTGACTGAGAGAAGAGTAACATCAGAGCACTGAAGTAAGGACCTTAGACAAAGATTAGTCTGAATGTTATTATTTGTAGGAATCTGCACTTTTACCGGTTTGTTTTAAGGCTGTATCTGTTGGGATATTTTGTTCTGTAATATTTTCTGTTTTCCTATTTTAAAGTAAAGATATATATTTTAAAACGGAAACTGCCTGAAGTGCCTTGACATTTCTTCTTATTTAAGTGAAGCTTTTAAAGGTTACAGTTAACACTGTTTATGGGCTTATTTATATACCAAACTGGGAAATGGATAGAGTTCTCTAAAGTCTTGCATAGAGTGCTAAGGTTTCAGTTTGTAGACCTAGTTAGGTGCCCATAGGCAAAGACATCTGGCCCCCTGAAGACATAATTATCTGAGCCTGATAATTGGGTACGCTAACAAGAGGTTATCAGTTTGAATCCCTCCAGAAGTTGAGACTAAGGTGACTCGAACCCACAAAACAGACAAGAGGGTTACCTTGTTCTGTTCACTGTCCACAAATCATATGCTCAGAGGTTGGCACTTTGGGAGTAGAGGGCTGACCGGTTGAGCGAATTTGAGACAGGCTGTTCATGGGCAGCGTGCCCATGCCCTGTCCTGTGTCTCTCCCCATTGTTCTGTACCATGCCCCTCTGTCGTGACACACACACTGGCCATGTGCACACCTGCAATGGGCTGTTGTGCTGGGTCACGTCCTGTCCTGAGGGCTTGGGTGTTGGGTGTGCTCCTCTCCATGGCATTGCTGCATTGTCCTGTAGCATTCACAGGCACCATGCAGTGCTGTTCATCAGTGGTGTGTTGCCCACTACTGTGTGTGGGTTCCTGTGCTGTACCACCTGCAAGCAGCATGCTATGTGTCAGGTCCACTATGGTACTAGCCATTGCCGTGATGGCCTCTGTCTGGCTATGCATTGTGGCAAGGCAACACCACACTCCACAGCATCTGTTAGCTGCTCCGTTGCCTCTGCCTGTTGCTGGGCACATATGTGTGATGCATACAGCAGTGCCATGTGATCCTCATGTCTGCATGCCTCATCCTGTATCAGCGTCTGTATTGCATTGCACATTATCTGCATGGTGGATTGTACATGCCCCCTGAGCTCTGCAGCAGCCCTGTTGCTCTCCAGTAGTGCATTGTGTATGTGATGCAGTGTATTCTGCAGGTTATCCTTTCACCCTGCTATGTTATGGAAGTACTGGCATAGGTCATCATCATTGTCATCGGGTAGCTCTGTGGGACCATGCCACCTGGGTGTCAATTGCTGTGTGGTGGTGCTGGCTGGTGTGTTGTGCCTCTGTCTGTTGCCACCCTGTGCCTGTGCATTTCTGTGCTCTGTTGCAGGGGATACATCCCCTAGTGCCTCTTTGATGCATGCTATCCTCTCTTCCATGGTGGGCTCTTCGTCCAGGCTGGCTGCGTCACTGGGTGTCTGTGTGGCAGCATTGTTGTCCCCAATACTTCCTATGGTTGACTCCTGTGTGGATTCATCTGAGTGTGTGACCACACTTTCATCTTCCTCTGTTTTCTGAGTGCCAGCACTCTCTGTGCCACCACTGAGGTCTGCAGTGTTGTCCCACGACACTGTGCACCTCCATCTGTGTGGGTACATAATGTATTGGCTGTGCTAGTGTTGTGCAGCCTATTCAGGCAGCATGCATTCTTTACACAGCATTGCAGCCATTCATGCCTGCAGTGTTGCAGCTGGGGTGTGTTCTGCATGTGTTCTTGTGTGCCACTGTGTGCTGTTATGTGCCACCATTCTGTAGTATTGCACTGTCGTGGTTGTGTTCCTGCCAGGCCATGCCTCTGTGTCACAGTCACTGTTTATTGGGTGTACCTGTGCATGCAGTAATACAGCATTGTGCCACACCAGGGCCGGTGTTCATGGCTGCTGGTGTACAGGTGTGTGTCCAGTACCATGCAGTGTGCAGGACCATGCAGCCCACAGGTACTGGACCATTGTGCTGTCATATGGTGTACATGCATGTTGTGCCTGTTGTTCATCATGCACTGTGCCCATGCCATTCCTGTCCAGTGTTGTTGGTGGTATAGTGTATGTGCAATAGCCAGTGCTGTTGTGTGTTAGTGGCAGGCTGTGCTGTCTGGTACAGCGTCCATGCATGCACACATGCCTGTGTGTCTCTGCACCTGTTCTGGGACATGGGTGCCATGTGTGTCAGTTTTGTGTGCAGTGGACACCTTGTGTATGTTGCACTGTCCATGTGCACTCCTGTCCTTTCCTCCATGTCCTGGTATGGATGTCACTCCTGTGCATGCCTATGCATATGTACCTGCCTTGTGCTGTAGTCTGTACAGGTCCAGCTCACTGTCACCATAAATGGTGTGGACACTGATGTGTACCACAACATGCTGCTCCTGCAGTGTCAGGGGGATGGTCTCTCTTTGGACACCACCATTCACCTCTGTACATTGCTGGTTGTGGGCTAGCTTCTCCCTTGAGCACCTCTGCAGGTCATGGTATCTCCTTTGCAGTTCACGCCATGTCCATTTACATGCTGCTACTACTTTGACCTTTGTTACAACTTCGT
The DNA here is from genome assembly GCA_016271365.2 of Neoceratodus forsteri. NCBI lineage: Eukaryota > Metazoa > Chordata > Ceratodontiformes > Ceratodontidae > Neoceratodus > Neoceratodus forsteri. The sequence goes on from CM028137.1 coordinate 522,781,190, forward strand.
CACATGCCTGCTGTCTGCTGGCACACAGCTCTCTGGTGCCACCTCTTAATAACAGCAAGTCAACCTGTGGGAATGTGCATTGTATTGTATTGTTAGCCTGCTCTGTCTCCAGGTGTCCTTTTTTACTGTTTTGATTTTGGTCATTTCTGTCACCTTTGTCAGCCTCATCCTTGGATGGGGTACAGACTGATGCCACCTGTTTGTGCTCCATGTGGTGTTGTTGGTGGTTTATGTTGTACATGTGGGTCATATAGCCAGGAGACTGGGGATATTCCCCTACTCATTTGGAGGGGTGCCATTGGATCTTTGCATCCACATGGCCACACAGCAGCCCTGGCAGGTAGGTACTCCGGTACATGTCTCATCAGACTAGGGGCACCTCAGGGGTGCTTCATCCCCCTCATGCTGCACAGTGGTGTCGGTATTGAGGGTTGCCACAGGTAGCTGGTGTGGGGTTTGACCCCTCCACCTTCTAATCATCTCTCCCCAAGGGCAGGTGGGTAGTCTGCTGGGCCACTGCTGTTATCATGTTGGGTGTTGCTCTTCACCCTATTTTTCCCCCTGCTAGCATCACCCACTACACACTATTCTCCTTTCATACCTGTGCCTCGACAGTATCGATAAGGATGTCTATTTCAGTGTCCGTAAAATTATTTTTTCATTTGTGTCCTCCCCTCCATGGGCTGCACCGTCCCTGTGTTTGCCATTGATGGCATCTCGATCAATTCACGCTGTGACCTGGCATACACTGCCAAGCTCTTAGGCAGCATCATGCACTGTGCACCATGTTGGCAGTGTTTTGCACACTTTCTGGTGTCGGGCAGTGAATCTGGTGCACAGTGCATGGGACAGGTGCACCAGTGTGTGCTGTGAGACACATGGTGTGCCACTCTTGTCCTCCTTTGAGAATGGGGCCCATTGTCAGCACCCTGCAAAAAGGGGGTGAGTCAACCCTAGTAGTCGCAAATGTTCCAAACTGAAAATTGCTGCTGCGATAGTGGCCAAAACTTAAGCTTAAGGACAATTTGTTATACTGAGAAATCCAAGACTCACAAGAGTTTCCTCATCTGTAATTGGTCCTACCAGCAAAATCCAAGAAAGTGGTGCTCTGTGCATTGCACGGTGATATGGGAGATTGAGGAAGTGAACGCACCTTGGACCTAGCTCGTGCTAGCTTTTATTAGCCATGTAGAGGAAGTGACATGGAACAATACTGCAAAACTTATAAAGTGTGTTTGATGGAAAGCTTTACACCAGTGGGCCGCCCTTCTGGTCAACATTGTGACAAGTGCACCTATGTAGTTAGTGTTCACAGACTTTCTCAGTTTGGAACCTGACTCCAAGAACATTTCAGATATCCTGGTAGTTATTGACCACTTCTCCAGCTATGCTCAAGTGTACCCAACAAAGGATCAAAAAGCCTTCATGGTTGCCACGGTCCTTGTAGAGAAATTATTTGTGCATTACAGAGCCTTCCAAAGAATACACTCCGGCTAAGGGCAGGACTTTGAGAGCCATTTAATAAAAGAACTGTTGTCTTTATGGGGGATCAGTAAGTACCATACAACCCCCTATCATCTCCACATCCCAAGAGGTTCAGCTGAACATTTCTTGATATGTTGAGTACCTTAGATCCAAGAAACAAAAGTAAATGGAGTCAGGAAGTAAGTGCATTAATCCATACATACAACTGCACCAAAAATTATGCTACAGGATTCTCTTCTTACAGCATCATGTTCAGCCAGGAAGCCAGACTCCCTGCAGATTTGTGTTTTGGTGTCTCTACCATTAGCATTAGGCCAAAGACCTATCTGGAATATGTGCGTGCAAAAGTTAAAAAAACAATTAAATTCAGCATATAGGATGGCAGCAGATACTGCAGCCAAAAGAAATAGAGCTAACACAGAAAGATATGACAAATGGGTAAAGGCACATGAATTGTTGTCAGGAGACCATGTGCTACTGAGTAATTTAGGAATTCATGGAAAGCACAAAATCACTGACAGATAAGGCAGCACCCCCTATGTTGTGATCGAGAAAGTACAAGATGTGCCTGTTTATAAATTCATTGAGGAGGACACACTCCTGGCTACCGAACTATGCACCGCAGCCACTTGTTGCCCATTGGACGGATGGTTACTGAAAACAGACAGAACCTTGTAAACCTCCTGTAACAAGATCTGCTCAGATCAAATTTATTGTTCAACCTATTTAGGTCATTACAATATAAAAATACACATACAAATAGTATCATAAACAGTACAGTACAATATTAAATTAATTAGCACTAAAACAATGATATCTACTGACCAGTGGTCACATACTATAGATCCATGACTGGGTTGTTTCTGATAGGTAAAATTAGTTAGTGTCTAGTAAGAATCAATTCAGCATTGCATAAATTAAATCCAAGTTAATTAACTCTTGAAAATTTTTTAATTTTAACATGTATTAAAAAAACTATGTTCTCCTACCTGATGCCAGTCTATATATCCATTTCCTAGCAAGACAATACTCCATAAGATCAATATAATTATGCCAAAAAAATACATCAGAAACAGTATCCCAGTAGGTCCATTACTAATTTCTATAAGTACTTATTCAAAATGTTTTAATTGATAGACCAACCCAGAGTATACAATTTAACCCTGGTTTATAGAAAAATAGAAAATTCCCTGTCTGGTGTTAACATCTTATTTTACCTGCTCTGTAGATACTTAATGTGATGAATGGTTATATATTAGAGTCATCCCATTTACATTCATTTCTGTTTTTGGGTGTCTTCTCCATAATTTAAACCAACTTATTGTACAACAACTAAGCAGGATATAACTGGTAAAAAAATTATTAAATTATTTTCTTTGCATCATTTTACCTTACGGCCATCGTGGTCATTATGCCTATAAAAGCTGAGGTTAAAATTCTACCTCATTTTTGAATGTAGTAGGAGGATTCAAAAATTCCGATGAATTTCAGTAAGTTGTAAGACACAAAGCTCTCATAATAATATGTAAGGAGCTTGCAGCACACAAGTATAACAATCATTTAGGACAGGGTACAAGACAACAAAATGCAAGCCTATGAGTCAAAAAAATAAATCCAGCACCATTTGGCATCCTGATACGAGATTTATGAATTATACACATACTGGAACGGTAGTCTTTTCATTTATCCTGCAGTCCTCGTGTGATGGGAAAGAAGACCACAACCATATATTCTTTTGATTAAGTTTTTCCTTTTGAATATGCATCTTCCTCAGACAAGATGGTTGCCAGATCACATGAGCAAGTGTATATGGAAAAGTTAAAGTACAGGTCTGATGGTTCTCATAAGAAAGTCAACTGGAAAAGCTGGGCAGGAGACAGTAAAGCAATAAACCCGTAAACCCAGTGGGGGTAGCCTTCCTGGAGATGCTCCCATGTTGAACAAAAGGATCCAGGTGGATGTTATTATGGTAACAAGGTAGTGCAAAAGTATGGGGGGGACATGCATATACACACACTTTCAAAGAGGGCTGGGAAACATGGGCCTGTCACTCAGAGTGAGTAGGACCCTTCCCACTTGAAGCAAAGCAATATATTGAGCGGCTTAAAACAAGCTCGCTCTCTTGGACTGAAACACCTAAAGACCAGGGCCCCTGCCATTACAAAGACTAGCTGAGGAAAGATAGCACAGTGAGGGGAAAGTGCTTCTCTAGCTAGGGCAGGTGAATGATTTGTAGGGGAGGATACCTTAGACTTCTGCTGTACAGTACCTATCTGTTTAATGTGATTTTATTTTCTGCTTCTTAATAAATGCGCAACCCTTTTGTTTCCTGTAAATACATTCTGTTGTAAATACTTGTAGTATTCTAGTAAACAGTCTATTTTTATAGATTCAGTGACAGCTTGTGTGTTATTTAAAAGGGTAATTTTATTTCTGCTGAACTCTGTTTGCGGTCTGTCTTCGAGACAGCACTCTGCCCACCATTATTGTGTTGATCTTCCTGACCTTGTGCAAAGAAGGAAGTAAGTCAGAAACAGGCTTCGTGGGCCCTGTTGGTAAAAAAAAATCCTGGTGGTGGCGGTGAACTGGAAGTCCCCAGTGAGGGAGTCGCAACACACCTCGCATGTAAATATTTTATACTGGGCCCTTACCAATCATGGAAGCAGTCTGCTTCATAGCCAGGATTATTAGTTTAAGGCTTAAAATATAACATATCAAAGGATTTTTAGGTACCTTAAGGCCAGGCATTTTCCAGTCACCAACACCGGTCGGCTCCATACCCTGGAGTCCTAGTGGTTATCATTTGATACATTTTCTGCACCAGATTTGGCAAAAGCCATCATTTTTTCCTCTTATATTAAACAAAGCCGAAGCAACATTTTTAGAAGTTTCTAGGGCTAATATACCCTCAGCTGCATTGCTTTGTTCATTCAGCTAAAAGTTATTGTCTTCCATAGATGAAAAATTAAAAGGGTACCTTTTAAGGGGGATTTTACCCCATGACAAGCTACCACAGGCCACCAAAGCACCATCTTTGTGAACTTTATTTATTTGTTTAAATCTAGGATTACAAATACCTTTGAGGCAAGGCTCTTTTACAAAGGTTCCACGTCAAGGACAGGACAATACAGTGGTACACAGTGGAGCAAAAAGCAATATGCAAATATGCAAGTAAGGCAAGTGCAGGTTTAGAGCAGGTTAAAACAGAGTTAACATACAGTTACATTGTAGTACAAGTATAGCCTGCCAGTGGCAGTTGTCAAGTAGAACGTGGTGCAGGAGGAGGTGTGGGAGTAGGGGAGAGGAAGGGGAGTGGCTGGGGATGCTGGACTGAGCCGAGAGGGGTCCAGCTAGGTATAACAGTCGCACGTGCTGGTGGCAGAGAGGTGGAGATGGAACTCTGTTTTGAATTGACCAAGTGTGGGAGCAGAGGAGATTTCAGTGTTAAGGCTATTCCACCAACAAGGAGCCCGATAGGCAAATGAGCGCTGGCCCATGGAGGTTCTGCAAAGTGGGACAATCAGGCGATGAGATTCTGAGCGGATTGTGTGACAGTGGTTACTACTAGGGCTGAGGAGAGATAGAACCGCAGGGGGTGCTAGGCCCATAGTGGTTTTCTTAGCCATTGTGCATGTTTGATATTTTATGTGATTAGAGAGTTGCAGCCACCCAGACTGTGCGTAGAGGTCACAGGTGTGGGTTGTACGGTGGGACCCAGTGAGTAGACGACATACTTTGTTGAGCGAGGTGGAGATACGTCTGAGGGCTGTAGAGGTGGCCATGCCATAAATGATGAGGCCATAATCAATGATGGAGAGAACTGAGCTTTGCATGGCAAGGCCCAAGGCAGCAGGAGTTAGGTTGGTCCTATGCCTGTAGAGAAGGCCAAGACGCATGTTGGCAGCTTTTGCGACATTGTCAAAGTGGGACAAGTAGGACAGATTACTGTCTAAGGTGATCCCTAAGTATTTGAAGGTTGGAACCTGTTCGAGGGTTGAGCCTTGTAGGTTTGAAATGTTCGGGGGGGTGTACCATGTTTGCTGTGGGAGTTACGGAAAAGCACAGTCTTGTTTTTTTTGTAGTTGAGAATAAGTCTCTGTGTACTAAACCATTTTTCCATTGATGTGAATCCAAGTTGGAGGTTTTTTGCAGGGAGTGCAGGTCCTTATGGGAGGAGAGAATTAAGGCATCATCTGCATAGAGGATAATTTGTTCAGGGTTTGATTTAGGGAGGTTGTTCAGAAAAGTGAAAAGAGACGCGGCTCCAGTATGGAGCCCTGGGGGGACTCCTGAATGGACTGGCAAGGCGTTGGAGAGAGTGCCTGCAATCTTGACCCTTTGTGATCTGTTTAACAGGTAGCTTCAGAACCAGGCAGTAGAGTCAGGGGAGAGCCCTGCAGCTGAGAGTTGGTTGAGCAGCAAGTTGTGGTGAACGGTATCAAAAGCCTTTGTTAAATTGATGAAGACCGCCCTTGTAAGGTGGCTGTTGTCTAGGGAATTATGGATTGCTGCGGTGAATTCCAAAAGGGCAGATGTGGTGCTGTGTCCTTTCCTAAAGCCATGTTGCTGAGGACACAGAATGTTGTGGTTGTCCAGAAAGTCGGTGAGTTAGTCGGCAACAATACGTTCGAGTGCATTGGGGGGGGGGATAGGATGGAGATTGGTCGGTAGTTTCCATGCTGCATCTTGTCACCGTTCTTATGTACGGGGGTGACTATGGCGGATTTCCAAAGGTCAGGGAACTGTCCAAGGCAGAGGGAGAGGTTAAGGATCATGGTGAGGGGTCTGATGACTTTCGTTGAGCATGAGGGACAGTAGTTTGAGGTCCAATGAGTCCCCACTAAACCTTGTGTTGGCAATGGCCTTGCTGATGTAGTTACGGGCTTCATGCTGCTTGACTGATTTGAAATAGAAGGGTAGGTGTTGAGTAGGGTGGGGAGCGAGGGGAAGGTCTGGTTCAGTGAAGAAGTCTGATGGGAGAATGGAGCTGAGGTCAGTGAAAGTGGTATTGAAGGTATTGGCGATAGTTGCGGGGTCAAGAGTAATAGTGCCATCGATGTTAAGCATAGTAGGGGAGGTTTTCAGAGGTTTACCGGTCACTTCCTTGATGTTGTTCCAGAAAGCTCTACCATTACCCCAAGTGTTAGTAAGGACTTCCCTGTGATAGTTGCTTTTGTGTAGTTTAATGTCCTTAGTGCAGTCATTCCACGCACGCTTGTAATTCTGGGTGGCAGTTGGAGATCAAGAGTCCTGGGCCAGAAGCCAGAGGTGGTACCTTGATTTTAGCTGGGCTATTAGGTCGGCAGTAAGCCAGGGGTTGCAGAGGGTCTTCACTTTACGCTTTCTGTAGGGGGCGTAGGTATTGCAGGCTTCGTTGAAGATAACTGCTATAGTACTGCCAAACTTATCTTCTTTCTCCTGATCTAGGAGTCCAAGGCATCATTTAAACTTTAAATTGAATCCACCACAGTTCTTCAACATAGGCATTTACAGCCCCTCATCAGCCACTGGGAGCTGCCCCTATCGAGTTTCTCAGGTCTTAGACTCTCCTGAGCGATCTCCAGCATTCTACATTCAGGCTTTTGGCCTTCCATTTAAAACTATTCAGCTGTAAAATCAAAAGCACAAAGAGGCGTTCCACTGAGCCTAGCATTATTTCAAACTTTTAGTATATGGACCCCCCGTCCTAGGCAACGTTAACAAAATTTGTTTGTTTAATAATTGCACCTTTAGACACTAAAAGTGCCACCAGTCCTCTGGCAGGAGAACTGAACCACCGGAGCTTGTAATTCGGATGTCCAGCGTTCTTACTGTTCCAACTTGCCTGGTTGGTGTTTTTTTCCAAAATCTACTTCAAGTAGTGCTTAGTCTTTCAAAATTAAATAAGAAAGAGAGCAGCCCACAGATGCTAACAAAGGCCTCTAAGTTGATCCATGAGTCCAAAAAAGTTTCTTAGAGGAGCAAAATGGCATGGAGTGGAGCAACACCGCAGTCGTCTTGCTGCTCCACTCCCAACTATCCACGATAGTTCTCACCAGATCAGTATCTCATGTACAAGGTGACCGCAACTGAGAGTTTTCAAAACAGGCAACTCAATCACGGCTCCTGTGCACAGGGCTACCTGGTGGGGGGAAGGGTGTGACCGGATAGGGGGTTTGGCGAATATAGCAACAGGATGTTGCTATGTATACATGTGCACGTGGGGGTGGGTGGGACCACACCGTGTGATGAGTGAAAGAGGTGGGAAGGTTTGTGGGGTATAGTGCAGCAGTAGGCTGCCAAGCTGGCCATATGGCATAGTGAGTTGGTGGCAGGCTGTGGTTGGGAGGTTGCCAGGTTTGGTTCTGGGCGTGCTTGTGTTTTTTTGCGGCGTTTTTTTTTTTTTTATTTTACTTTTGCACCCCCTGACATGCACACCCTGGAGTTGAGAATCCTTAAGTAGAGGGGTGCGGGGGGCAAAGCCCACTGCATAAATACAAGAAACCTACATCTCAGGTGCCCTCTTGCTGTTCATCATGAGCCTTCATTGCCGAAATAAATTTTCGGTGATGTAGACTCACCCAAACAGCAATTGCTATTCCTTAACAAGACGATGTAAGAAACCACTATGGTTCTCAAAGGAACTGGCAGTGAAGGTTCAAGAGAAAAAGAAAGCATTCAGGAAGTACAAGGAATCGCAGCAGGAGCAGGACAGAGAACTGTATCAGTTAAAGCAAAAGGAGGCTGGGAAGGCAGTCAGAACAGCAAAGGCCCAAACTGAGGAAAAGATAGCCAACTCAGTTAAGAAGGGGAATAAAACCTTTATAGGTACATCAGGAGCAAAGGAAGACCAAGGAGGGATAGTGAGGCTTAATAAAGGGAGGGCGTGGGCAGAGGAGAATGTGAAAAGGCAGAGATACTAAACAAATATTTTTGCTCAGTATTTACAAAGGAAGAGGAGGTACATAAAACAAACAGTAGTAACACTCTGGATACAGAAGTTGATACCAGCCCATTTACAGAAGAAAGGGTTCTGAAAGAACTCTTAAAACTGAAGGTGGACAAAGCAATGGGGCCTGATGGGATTCATCCCAGAATTTAAAAGAACTAAGGGTAGAACTAGTGACACCACTGACTACCCTCTTTAACAAATCATGGGAGGATGGGGTGGTACCCGAGGACTGGAGGAGGGCAGATGTGATTCCTTCACAAAGTGGGAGCAAGGCAGAAGCAGGAAACTATAGACCTGTTAGTTTAACCTCAGTGATAGGGAAAATGATGGAATCACTTCTAGGAAAGAATTGTGCGATCTAGAGGCCAGAAGGGCACAGGACCCTAGGCAGCATGGATTCACAGCGGAAGGTCATGCCAGACGAATCTGATAGATTTCTTTGACTGGGTGACCAAAGTAGTAGATCAGGGAGGGGCTGTGGACATGGCCTACCTAGACTTTTAGCAAGGCATTTGACACAGTCCCACACAAAAGATTAATATATAAGTTAGCCAGCCTGGGAGTGGGTCCCAAGATGACAGCCTGGGTAAAGAATTGGCTGGAGAATAGGACACAGAGAGTAATAGTAAATGGAGTCCACTCAGAAGAAAGGAGGGTTACTAGCGGGGTACATGAGGTTCAGATTAGGACTAGTCCTCTTCAATGTCTTTATAGTCGACATTGCAGAAGGACTGGAAGGAAAATATGTCTCTTTGCAGATGACACTAAGATCTGCAACAGAGTTGATGCACAGGGTGGGGTGGAAAGGATGAGAAGGGACTTGGCAGGTTAGAGGAATGGTCAAATGTATGGCAGCTTAGATTCAATGCTAAGAAGTGCAAGATAATGCATTTGGGAAACAAAAACCCATGGGAAGAGTACACAATGGGGTGAGATACTAACAACAACAAAATGGAAAGGGACCTGGGGTAGTCATATCAGATGACCTAAAGGTGGGCAAGCAATGTGAGAAGGCAGCAAGGAGGGCTGGGGGATACTGGGATGCATAGGGAGAGGCATCACCAGTAGAAAACAGGAAGTTATTATCCCTCTGTACAGACAGCTGGTGAGACCCCATCTGAGTACTGTGTGCAGTTCTGGAGACCCAATCTCCGCAAAGACATAGACAGGATGGAAGCTGTCCAGAGGAGGGCAACTAAAATGGTGCAGGGTCTGCAACGAGCTACAGAAGAGAGACTTAAGGAGCTTAATATGTATAGCCTCGAAAAGGAGGAGAGGGGGACATGATAGAAACTTTCAAGTACCTCAAGGGAATCAACAAAGTCAAGAGGGTAGCGTCTTTCAAAAAGAGGTGTGCAAGAACAGAGGGCACAATTTGAAGATAGAGGGGCGGCTCAGAGGTAATTTAAGGAAGTATTTTTTCACAGAGAGGGTTGTGGATGCATGGAATGGCCTTCCGGAGGAGGTTGTGGAGTCAAAATCAGTGGTGGAATTCAAGCATGCATGGGATAGTCATAAGGCAATTCTGGGGGGTTGGGGTAGGAAGAAGTAGGCTGCTGGTTAACTAGGATCTGCAGCTTATCCAGTAGGTAGGGAAATGGGCAGACTGGGTGGGCCAAGCGGTCCTTATCTGCCGTCAAATTCTATGTTTCTATGTTTCTATGTTTAAAAAGACTTTGAAGTTGGGACCTCACTTAACTGTTTGATGGAAGCCATCTTGGTAACCCCCAACCTTTCTTTTTCCAATCTATGATCAAGAAGCACAAAGGACTACTGCAAAGGCTCCTTGATAGGGGGATAGGACAATGTTCTTGGCACCTTCATTAGCACCCAATCAGGTGTTAGTGGACCTATGCATATTAATTTTACAGATGGACAGCTGTGTCAGCCAATGAGATGCTGCCATCTTTTCCTCAGACTGTGGGGGAGATTTCAGCTTGAGGCAGTTCTGCCTGAGACTTTCTGTGAGAAGAGAGTTTAGCTAGTGCCTGGGAAAAAGTTTGGAAGTCGGCCTAAGGTTTCCATAGCCAAATTCTAAGGAGACTTGTCCATGGCATTCTATAACCTTGAAAGCCAGACAGTGTGTCTGAAGAACTGTTTTGTTGTGAAAACACCTGAATACATCTGACAGAAGCCTCAGCCTGTGAGGAGGGTTGAACTGTGTCCTTATGAAGAGCCTGAAGTGTTGCCTGGGCAGAACAACCAGAGTCCAGTGATGGGTACAGAAAAGTCCCACTGTCTGGGAAATCCAGTTTGAAATAACCACAGCAGATTTGTGGTTTGAATCTTCAGTTTGGGGAAATGTCTGTGAGACTGCTTGCCACCTCTAGCCCTGGAAGATGAGCCAGACCGTTTTCCAGAGGTATCCATGCCTGCTAGCCACAGAGAGGTAAAGTCTGTGTGATTCCTGAGCTTCAGGAGAAGAATCCCAGTCAAGTGAGGACAGTCTGGGGAATCAGCCAGGAAGTGTCACAGCCAGGCATTACCCATCATCTCCCTCTGAAGGTTGGATGCCTGGATGGGTGGGGTGAGGTGTGTGGCTCTGGTTCCTAGTACAGGTATTTTCCAGCACCTGGGATGAAGCTGCCAAGAAGATGACAAGCTACCAGAGTCTGTCACACTACAGAGAGGTGACCAGTTGTAAGACTCCAGCTACAGCCAAGTAAGCTGAAAAAAAGTCAGGGCTTGCTCTGATCCAGGGATTTTACAAATAGTTACCGCTAATTGTTTGTCTTCATTTAAAAGTGCACCAACGCCGGCCACCCAGCTACACTGTACAGGCCTGCAACTATACCACCTGAGTACCTAGACTGACTTTGGGGGTACTGGTACCAGTGGGGAAGTAGGTCAAACAGTGTGGGTGTTTTGGGGCCTGGCATGCTATTGTTGTTGCTTATGGTTTTACCAGTTCTTTCAAATATTGCTACCTGCTGTTTATTTTTGCTTTCTATCCCCTGCCCCCTTTAATTAATCATTTATTGTTGTTGTTCAACACTGTCTGCAGGCATATTATTAGCAATAGTCATTAACTGCATGCACAGTAAAGTATTGCATCTCTTCCTGGTATTCCATGTGTGGGGTGACTGTGAGAGGAGATAGGTAGGTACAGTATCCCAGAGGGTTATATCACACAGACAGCTGGTACACATTATTTTAACTCTCGGTGGAGGCACCATGCTACTGTTTTCTTATCTGTATATGCCGCCCCATCCAGAACATCAGAGCCCAGGCCCCTCAACCTTGCTTGAGCCCACAAGGCAGGGGTAGTGACTGTCAGTTACACAGTGACATGGTTACATGTATTTCAGTGATGTTCCCCCGCTCTTACCTGACCTCTAACAAGTAGTTCAAGTTCGAGTTTATTATGTAAAAAGTACAGTGCTCCCTCCTTTTTCTGCCCCCCCTTTATCCACCACCCTCACTTACTGCCAGTGTGAGCTCCTGTCCCACTTTGCAGAAATGTTATCTCTCCCTTTAACCACCACTCTCTATTGTCTGCCACCCTTTATTATCCATCAGCATTTAGGCAGTACAGAGGTTGGCAGAAAACACAAGGAGCACTGTACGGTATGCATTAACACATGCTGTGACATAAAAAACTGAAAAACAAGATAAAAGTTAGATGTTCACATAATATTACAAAAAGAATATGTTATATAGGCTAAAAATGGCAAAAGCAAAATAAAAAAATAGACATAATACACTTATTTTAACTTTTTAAATAAATTCAAGGTCTCGTAAAGAGAAACCTTATTTGCCAAGGAACACAATGCATGATATGTAAAACTGACAATAGCAAAAATGACTGGTTTGATTGAGGGGAATAGTAATTCTTAACAATTCTGTTTCTGTTGTAAAGTGCAGCCTTTTTTATGAATACACAGGGCACCAGCCATTTCTTTCTTGCAGCCTGTAAAAGGGGACAATCCAGTAGCAAATGTTGTATAGTCAATCGATATAGGCATCACATGGAGATAGTCCATTGTTCACTTTGTCATTCTAGTACAAAACCTGTCCTGTTTCCAAGATTCCTAACCCGAATCTACACAAAGCTGCTCTATACTTCATCTTTTCACAAAAGGAAAGGTAAACTTCATTCTTTCTATACAGCTTGCATTCCTTATATAGTGACAAACCTGGTATACATGATAATTTTCTATAAATCACTTGAAAATAATCCTCATTCAGTAGAGTCTATACTTCCTTTACATGGGCTATATAATGTTCCTGGCTATATTCATCCCATATACTTGGCATACCCACACACTCTTTTAACCATGTAATCCAAATTATAAAACCATTTGAAGCACCCTGTATGTAAGTTTGTCTCTATCTAAATATTGTGTAATATGGAATTAGGGCTAGCTTCAATTATTTTACACCACCATCTGATAGCCCTTGTTTGTATCCTGCATTCAAGTGACAGAAAATTTGATTCAATGTGTGGGAGTGCTGATAGAGTGTCTAAGGGTAGCAGTAGTATTTTCCTAGTAAATGTATTTGATTCAATCTTTCTTGTCTCAGATCTACATAGCATGCCCCACATTTCAAAGGCAAAAATAATTTGACTATTAATTTCTGCCACAAATGTTTTTTGCAGGGCTGTATATGAAATGCTAGCAAACTGATGCCCAAATCTTAAATATTCCTTTGGTAACTCAAAGGGCTTCTTTCTTTGCTGCTTCCAAATGTGTACTCCAGTCACTTTTATTATCCATAAGCTCCTTCTTCAAGGTAAGTAAGTAAATTTTATTTTTAGAGCACCCCATCCCAGAGGCTCTGGTCAAACGTTGATTTCAGCATGTCAAATGCATTCAGTTTACCCAAGATTTTTCCACAGCAAAGCATAACATACTGTAGTAACATAGTATTGTGATGACTGAGGGGACTTGGATGCCATCTTGGCTGCTCTTCCTACTGTGCGGCAGTGACTGTACCAAACCCAAATGGAGGATGCACTCAAATACAAGCTCAGCTGAAATTAGGACTGTGTGGAATATGGAATTCCACCATCAGAATTGGTGCAGAATATCAATTCTGCATCTGAAATGCTTTTCAGAGTTTCTTTTTAAATTCTGCAGAATTCCAGAAAAAAATTTGTTTGTAAACTGCAGAATAATTTTCCACAGATCACATAAACCACAGAATAATTTTCCATGCATTGTGGGAGAAGAATCTGTGGTTTATGTAAACTGGGGAGTATTAATATGTGAAAAAACATTTTGCATACAAAATGTCAGAATTTTGCTACCAGTGGGATTTAACAGAATTTTACAAAATTTCATGCAATTCCAATGAAATTTTAATATGTGTCATGACTCTAGCAGGAATGTTACCTCTGCTCATGCTATGTAACCCTTAAAGTGCAACTGACATGATCCTGGCAGGCAACCCATACTATGGAGTCCCAAGATCTCTTTACGCTTTGGTAGAGCAACATTTAGCTTTGTACTGCCCACCTTATGGAATAAATTGCAAAAATCTCTGAAATTGAGCATACCCATCTGCTTGGATTCCTTGAAGACCTTATTTGCCCAAACTGTGAGGGAACACTGTAACTGTTTCCCCTCTCTCCATAACCTGTCCTGAGTCCTAGGCACCTACTGTAGCTCTCAGCTGCCTTCAGTGCAGAATAGAGTACTGCTGGCCTATGGATCTATTTCGTATTGTGAGCAAATCCTTTAATTTCTCTCTGCCCAATTAGGTTGCAACTGCACACTAGCTACCTGTTTTCCAGCTTAGGTCCTCTACCTCCCCCCCCGTACCCACCATGCCCTCCCAGCTCCCCACCCTCACTATTCCCTTCTGTTTTGTTCTGCCACTGCATTGAGCACCTATCTTGTATTATTTGTGTCATATGATGTACTGTCACTGTTGTATATAAATCTATTGTGTACTGGTATTAACCAGGCCCATCCTGTAAATGAGTTCTGTATTTATTTGTTGCCTTAATGATATATTGTCACTGTTGTATGTAACTCTATTTTGACCGGCCTTAACCAGGTCCAACTTGTAAATGGGCTTTGCTCAATAATGTTCACCTGGATAAATAAAGATTTTGATTGACTGATTGATTGAGTTGCCTGCCCTAGGAGCTATGTTAGACATATTTCAACTTTTTTTATGACTTACATAAAAAAGTTATAGCCTCAGAAAAGTCCGCCTTGTAATTTCTATGTATGAGATGAGCGGTTGCCAAGCACTGCAGCTCTGCCTCTAAAACCAGCATAATCATGATGCGAAGTAAGGAATGGGACTGCATGTGCTCTGTGGAGAATGTAATAGGATCAGGGGAAGGGGCACCTAAATTTACTTAGATTATCTTTTCTGGCAGGTATACATGCATTGGGCTATGAAAAATGCCTTAATTTAGCCCCATATATGTATACCTGCCAAAAAAAGATAATCTAAGTACATTTAATTGCCCCCCCTCCGATCCTAATACATTCTCCATAAAGTGCCTGCATCCCTGTTCCCTACTTCACATCATAATTAGGCTGGTGTTAGGGGTGGGGCTGCAGCACTCCAGCAACTCTTGTCTCATACTGTACATGGAAGTTATGAGCTGAGGCTTTACGGAGGCTATAACTTCTGTAATTATATAAAAAGGTGAAATAGCTAATAACTCCTAGAGGCAAGCTTCCATTGTTTGGTTGCCTGCCCAGAGCTAAACTTCATACTAACATACTAACATACTAAAATGCCAGCAGAATAGGCCTAACGGTCTTTGTGTCTGCTCATTTGGTCAGCCCCACCCTGGGTGCTGACCTTGCTGTCCCCTGCCTTCTCTGGCTTCTCCTCCCAGTTCCGGATATTCTTGCCGCATTGGATTTTGCTTCCAGAACCCTTCCCTGTACCTGTCCCACCCCTCTTGAACCCCTCCACTGTCTCTGCCTCCACCAGCCCCTAGGTAGTGCATTCCATGGCTCCACCACCCTCTCAGTGAAGTAGCACCTCCTCCTTTCTCCCTGAATCTTCCCCTCCAGCTTCCACCCATGCCCTCTAGTGGCCCTGCACTTACCTCCTTCCTTCAAAGCACCCTGGCTGTTCCTCCCCTATTTACCTCTTCATGTACCTGAAGACCTCTATCATGTCCCCCCGGTCCCTTCTCTCTTCCAATGTGTACATATTTAGCTCTTCGAGCCTCTTCTCATAGGTCCTGTCCCCCAAGCCCCAAATCATTTTGGTTGCCTTCCTCTGGACCCTCTCCAGGAGGTTAATATCCCTCTTTAAGTGTGGCCTCCAAACTGCATGCAGTACTCCAGGTGCAGCCTCACAAGCAGTTATACAGAGGAGTATCACTTCCCTCCTTCTGGAGGTGATCCCCTAGCGATGCATCCCAGCATCCTGTTGGCCTTGCTGCTGCCCTTCTACAAGTCTCAGAGTTGTTCATCTTGACATCCACCACCGCCCCAGGTCCCTCTCAGCCATCGAGACTTGTAGCATTTCCCAGGGTGTACACTTGGCCTGGGTTTCTGGCCCCAGGTGGAGTACCTTGCATTTCCCTGCATTGAACCTCAGCTTCCACTTTCTAGACCATCTTTCCAGAGCCTCCAGGTCCCCTGCAGGGCCACCCCTCCTCTTCCCCATCCACCACCGCCCCAGTTCGAGTCATCTGCAAGAGACTCATCTCACTCCTGATTCCTGTCCTTATGTCAGATACGTAGGCGTTGAACAGAAGGGGCCCAAGGACTGATCCCTGTGGGACCCCACTAATGACCCTCCTTGGGGATGAGACTATCCCACCAACTACGACCCTCTGGGTCCGGTCCTGGAGCCAATTGCCTATCCATCTGATCATCTGGTTCCCCACCCCCATTTCTCCCAGCTTATCCAACAGGCCCACGTGAGGAACAGAGTCAAATGCCTTGCTGAAGTCTAGAAAGAGGACATCCACTGGTCTACCCAGGTCCAAGGCACTTGTCACCCAGTCATAGAACTCCACCAGGTTTGTCTGACACGATTTCCCCGGGATGAATCCATGCTGTCTATCGTCCAGGCACCCTGACTTATCCAGGTCCCCCTAGCGTCTCCTTGACAATGCCCTCCATCACCTTGCCCACCACCGATGCCAGGCTGACAGGCCTGTAGTTCCCTGCCACCTCCCTTGATCCCCCCTTGTGGATAGGCACTATATGCACCACCTTCCAGTCTTGGGGCACCCACCTGTCCTCAGAGAGATGGGAAAAGCTCTGCCAGGGTTTTGCCAGGACATCTGCAAGTTCCGTCAGCACTCTGGGATGTAATTTATCCGGCCCCGGTGCTTTCTCCATCTTAAGGGAGCTGAGGGCTTCCCTCACTCTCTCTACTGTGATTTCCACATCCGGTACCTCTTCTCCCTGCTTAGCCCTTCCCCCACCTGCCAGTGATGCCTCCCCCTCTCCCCAGACCTGCCGATCGGTAAGGGTCCCCCCTCCTCAGTATCTCTGTCTCCTCCCATGTATGATGCAGCACCCCCATTTTCCCTGGTGAAAACTGAGGTGAAGTACTCATTTAGTACCTCAGTCTGCTCCCCCAGGTCTTGTGCCCATCTCTCCCCTGATTTAATCCTGCTAATCTGCTCCTTCACCCTTTGTCTTTCCCCAATGTATCTAAAGAACCCCTTTTTCCCTCTCCTAATTTCCCTGGCCAGGTTCTGCTCCTTCCTTGCCTTAGCCGCCCTCACCACTCTAGTGGTCCTTCTAGCCATCAGCTCGTACTCCCTCAATCCCTTTCACTCCTTGAGCACTTGAATTGCTTATAGGCTGCTTTCTTTCCCACTCCACCTCCTGGACCTCCCTGGTCCACCAACAGGGTTTTGGACCCCACCGCATTTTGTCTTACTCTTGCACAGGTGCTGGTAGCATCCTGCACCCTCTCCTGATGATTTCCCACCTACTATCAGTGTCCATGTCTGACCCAATCCCATCCAAATGCTCTTTAAGGATCCTTCCCATTTCCTTAAAATCCACCCCCCTGAAGTTGGTTACTTCCATCTTTGTGCAGCCTTCTACCCCTCCTAGGTCCAGGCAGAACCAGACCGTGGCATGGTCACTCCCCGCCAATGTGTCCCTTACCTCAGGCCCCAATCTGGTCACTGTCTGCCAGGACCACATCCAGTACCCGTGCCTCCTGGTCGGTTCCATCACCTGCTGAGTTAGGGCAGCGTCTTGAAAGACATCCAACAACCTCTGTTCCCTGGTCACAGAGGATGTCATAGTCTCAGTCTGTTCCTGGCATGTTTAAGTCCCCCAACACCACCACGTTCCTCTGCCCAGTCTGCAGTGTCTCCTAACATCTGCCACCAGACTGTCCTCCAGCTCCTCCGCCAGGGCAGGGGTCTATACACCACTCCTATTTTTACTGTCTTGCCCCTTGTTATCAAGGTGACCAAATCGCCTCCACGGTTCCCTCCACCTCCTCTACTCCCCTATGCCAATGCAGTTTTTGACTATCATTGCTACCCTCCTCCCTTCCCTCCCCCTGTCCTTCCTGAACATAGTGTAACCCTCCAGGTTCAGGTCCCAGTCATGTCTTGCAGTGGCCCAAGTCTCAGTGACCGCTGCCACATCCACTGCTCCCTCAGTTAACATCGCCTGGAGCTCAGGCATTTTATTGCCCAAGCTCCTGGCATTTATGAGACTACCTTCCACCCTTTCCCTATAGTTCCATTTCCCCTGCTCGTGTTCCCATGGGGATTCTGTTTTCCCCTGGTCTGCACTTTGCCAGTTGGCCTTTTCCTGCAATCCTCCTGGTCCCCAGGGGGGTGGAGACAGAGTCCCTCCTTTATCGGCACCCCCTTGACAGCCTTTTCTCCCATCCCACCCCCCTTCACAAGTTTAAACCCCACTTTTCACCAATGAACCCCTCTATTTTCAACTTAAGGATTCCCCTCCCCTCCAAATTGAGATGTAGTCTATCTCTGGCATACAGCTCCTTATCCTCCCAGGTCTCCCCCCAATCCCCCATCAACCCATACCCTCTGGCCTCACACCACTCCCTGAGCCACTGGTTTATCTCCCTAATTTTCCTTTTGTGTTCCCCACTAGCCCTTGGCACTGGCAGGATTTCTGAGAAGGAGACTGTGCATCCTATGTCATGACAGACCCTGGCGAGCTCCCTGAATCTTGCCTGTATCTCTAGCTTGCTATTTCCCTCAGTGTCATTTGTACCCAGGTGGACCAGTATGTCTGGGGAACCCCCACAATCCTTTGACAGCTGATATACCTCGTGCTTAGCCCTGTGCACCGTTAGTCCAGGGAAGCATCTTGTTCTAACTGGCCAGGCTTCTCCCTCCCTATCCCATTTGATACCCCTGATCATAGAATCCCCCAGCAGAAGCACTCTGACCACTCCTTTTCCTCCATTCCCCCTTCCATGTCCCTCATCCTTTCTACAGGCCCCTCCACCCAGCTGGCTCCTTGTTCCTCCTCTATCTGGGTGCCACATGCCACCCTCCTTATTTACCATGGTCACCCCTCCCTCCAATCCTATGCCTCTCCTCCTCCAAGTATCCTTCTGTACCTTGCTAATTCCCCTCACTGCTCACAACTGGTCCTTCTCCCCCATCTGCTAAACTAGCCTAGCTCATCCTCCCTTCCTTCCTGTCTCCATTTAGTTCCTCCTTGTTCGTCGTGCTCCCCTGGCCTAAACCCTCAGCTCCCTTTACTGAATCCCCCTTGTACTTCTGGTCCTTCTCCTTTACCTTTCCTCCCAACTGGTCCTTCTCCTTGCGCTTTCCTCCCTCTTCCCCCTGCCCCTCCTGCTCTGTTTACTGCTCCCCCATTCTCCTGCATTCCAGGTCCCCCCCTGTTCTTCCTGCTATCTGGCCCCTGCCTCCTGCCTCCACTTCACCCCCTTCCGTCTCTAACCACCTCTGTTGTGGCTACATCACCCCTCATCCTTGAGCAGAAGAAGAGAATGTAGCGGTTACTGAGTGTAAGGTCTGATCCACCTCCCGCCTTGATTCCTTCTGTCCAGCCCTGGCCATCTGCCTACTTCCCTGAGAATGTTGTCCCTCAGTCCCCTCTTTGTGGGGTCCCCAGTTACCTGCCTGCTTCCTTGGTAGTGTCCTTTTGTACCCCCTCTGCCAGGGTCCCTATGTGACCCCTGAGTATTCTCCTGCACTCCTTTCCCTATACCCCCACCCCCAGTGCTTGGTGCAACCCTGTGGGAGATTCCCAGCCCCCTTCCCCAACCATACCACCCCCCTTCCCCCAGCTTTCTCCTAATCCCCGCAACCTCCTCCCTAAGCTGTGCTAGCTGGTAGCACACTGGGCAACCACCAAACTTCCAAGCCCAGTCCAGTATCATGGCTGCTCCACACCCTGTGCACCCCACCACCCTCCCAAAGATGCCAGCCCTAATGATGTGTGGTTCCATCCCCTTCCAAATAGGTTTCCTTGGGTGAGCCACCAGGTCCCCCCTCCTAGTCCAAGATACCCCTACTGCCTAATCAGGTCACCCACTAATCTTAGAGATAGTCCCACTGTACACCAGTAACCCTGTTACTAGGTGCAGTACAACACATTAAACTTATAAGGGAAATGAACAACTCCCTAAGCTCCTCTCTCCCAGCCTTTAAATCCAACCACCAGTGGCTAGAACTACATGAGCTGCACCAGCAGCCTTTTCCTCCAATTGCAGGGCAGGTGTTCCCCTATAAATTTGCAGACTTCTGGGGAGGGAGGGTGGGGAGGGTGGGTCTTGGGCAGACACCTGACTCAAGAGAGAGTGTATCAGCCCTGTGTCTCCCCTCCAAGCCCAGCAGCTAAAGAACCAGGCCCAAGCAAATCCCACCAAATAGGTTTTAAATCAGAAGAAATAGGCCTCTACCAGTGCAGCCTGTTACACAGTGAAACATCCACAAAAAGAGCCCCACTTACAGCCACCAAATCAGTTTACAAACATCCAACAGCCCCCAAAACAATACCCTGCTAGCCCCTTAGAAGTAAGTCAGTTGCTCTTTAATGCCATTCCTCTTCATGAATCTACTCTGCTTTTAAAGCCAGAACAGTGCTACAGTAGCTTGTGCAGTCTCACTGGATAGACAGTTCCACATGTTATCCATCCTCTTTGTGAAGTAATGCTTCCTATCACTGCCCCTTTTCTGCACCTCTCAACATGAAAGCAAGACCTCTAGTTCTACTTCCACTCCCCAGGTGAAATATCTGTATATACGCCACATATTTTTTCCTCCTTGGGCTACAGGCTAGGACCTCCTTTAGCTTCCACCCATGTGAGCTACCCACCTTACCGATATCCAGCTGCAGCTGCTCTTGGTCCCTCCACTCATCCATGACGCACCTCTGTGCAACCCCCAGCTCACCCCCTGTGGCCAGGTACACCTTCAGCTCCTTTGGCATTTCTTTCCCGGAGTCATTTGGCTACCTGATTCAGAGGTGAAAGTGGAGGGATTCTCCTGGAGTGCCATAGCTTGGATCTGGTGTGGGCCACCAGCAGAGCCTCATCTGCCCAGCGCTGTGTGCACCTTTCCCCATTCTCCCACCCCCACCATGAGTGCACAGCATGATTGGCATTCAGTGAGCCCTGATGCAATTAATCCATAGTACACTCCAATGGCCTCTGCTGTCAGTCATGATTCCCTGTACTACACCCATGATCACCCACGTGGCTGTAGAACAGCGGGAGGTGATACTTCCTCACCAGAGCAGAAGAGTGTCCTCTGGGATGCGAGATACTTTTATTTAGCAAATGGTAGGTAACTCTGACACTCTCTCCAACAGCCACTGGAGAGAGTGTCAGAGCTACCTGCAGTATGCTAAATAAAAATAATCATCTTACAACACAACTGGAGTGCTACTGTTGCTGTCTAGAGCTGTTAGCCATGCTTTTTTCTGTGAGTATGTTCTGAATTCATTTGCTTTGGGCTCCAGTGCATCATGCCTGCTTGTTTAGAATGTACTGCATGACTGCCATATATTGCCCAGCCTTTCACAGCTGTTATTGTGTGTTCACTCTATTCCCCTGTTTTGAGTGCTCTGATTATCTTTCACTCTAAAATGGAACTTTGTTTAATTTCCAGCTTAGTGATGCAGATTAACTTCCATCTAAGATTGCACCTAACATGCTCAACTGCATCAGGGGATGCAGGGACAGGCAAGAACAGTGGAAAAAAAATTATGCATCACACTCTTTTGGGGAAAGTTGTCCATACAGACACTACCCTGGACTCCTTGTTTTTGACCGTATTCTGGAACTTGTCAGAGGGAGACTATCTTGTCACTCATGCATGATTTTAAATTCTGAATTCCCTTATTTTCTAAATAGCAAAAGAAAAGTGATTTAAAATACTCCATGAACTAGTAAAGTACTGCAGACCTTTGAGTATCCTATGTTATGTACTGTATATGATGGCTTCCTACACAGTCACCATGAATATCATCACAGCAGAGGTTGGCATCATACCGAGCACATATCTTGATGGGGGGGATGGTAGCCTACTCCACATTTCCACTCTGTACTCGTATACAGTACGGCAGTTATGTCATTTTATGTTTAATGTTGGAAGGTAATATATCAGTTTGTGCCTTACATTAAGTAAATACATTTGTCTGCTACCAGTTTGATAGGGAATAGTAGTCAGGGATTTCCTACCCTGACCCACAGTGCAGGGGGGCTTCATGTGCACAGCATCGTTTCTTATTGTTATACTGTTTGGGGGAACGTTATGACCTAGGGAAGGTTTAAGGGAAGAGGAGGGACAAGGGGGAAGGGGGTATGTTCCCAGACAGTTTGTAGGGCTTGCATTAAAGGGGTAAGTGTTAATGGAGAAATGGTGTGAGCAGTTTATATGTAATTGGTTCTGTACACACATCGTAATACTTTTTATGTACGGGTTTTAGATTGACCCTGGTTCTGGAGTTTGTGGTAGAATGGCTATGTTTACTACTAGACCAAATGACTTAAAAAATTATCATTACCACCTGGAATGTTAACAGTCTTAAAAATGTCATTAAATGAAAGCAGATTTTGGGAAGAGTCAAAAAAATTAAAAACAGACATCTTCCTGATGCAAGAGGCCCAAATGTCTCTGGGAAATTTAGAGCACAAAAGTGGGATATAGGTGGCACCTGTGTGGGATCATGCTTTAGCTTGAAGGCTGGGGGCATTTGACTCAAACCTTCCTTCCCAGTGAAAATTCTCCACACCATAACAGATGAGCAAAGGTATGCACTGGCACAAATCCAACTCCTCGTAGAGGGACAAATTTGCTGTGGGCTCCATCTATGGACTTAATGTGGACAACTGTGACATTTCCTTTGGTTGGCATTGGAAATGATACAATTTAACAGCCTGTGGATCCTGTGAGGGGACTATAATTGTGTATTAGATACCATCTTGGACCGTTTATACCACCAACCCAATCTCTAAATATGTGATGCCAGAGCTTTGAGTGACCTAAGCACAACCTTTAGTGTCACTGATATCTGGAGGTATTGTAATCCCAGTAGTCATGAGCATAGCTTTCTCTCTCACACTCATCAATCCTATGCTCACATAGACAGCATACTGGTGTCCTCACCCCTAATCTCTAAAGTAGTGGGCCTTCAAATGCTCTGATGCTGATTTTGGACCATGCCATACTGACTTTGTCTCTTGCTACTGGCTCCTCTCCACACCCTGCTTTGGCCTGGAAGCTATACCCCACTCTCTTTGCTGATGACACTAAAACCTGCAATAAGGTAGACACTCCAGGGTGGTGGAAAAAATCCTTAGAGATCTAAGAAAGTTAGAGGAGTGGTCAAGGATGTGGCAGCTAAATTTCAATGCAAAGAAGTGCAAAATCATGCACTTGGGGCACAGAAACCCGGGACGGAGTATTGAATGCGGTGTAATATTAATGACCACCAAGCAGGAAAGAGATCTTGGGGTAACTCCAATCTGATGACCAAAAGGTGGCCAGACAGTGTGACAAAACAGAGGGGAGAGCTAGTGGGATGCTAGGGTGCATATGGAGATGTATCACCAGGAGAAAGAGAGAGGTGGTGTTACCATTGTATAGAGCACTGGTGAGACCTCACCTAGAATACTGTTTGCTGTTCTGGAGACCACATCTTTGGATGGATACAGAAAGAGTAGAGGGAGTCCCGAGGAGGGCAAATAAAATGGTGCTGAGTCTGCATCAAAATCCCTATGAGGAGAGACTAAAGAACCTCAATATGTACACTCTGGAGGAAAGGAGGGAGAAGGTGGATATGATACAGACTTTCAAATACCTTACAGGTATAAATATGGTTCAAGAGGGAAGCATTTTTCAGAAAAAAAGATGCTGAAGAGCAAGGTGCATGCTATGAAGCTGGAGGAGGTAAACTCAGGGGAGATGTGAGGAAGTACTTCACAGAAAGAGTGGTGGATGCTTGGAACAGCCTCCCAACAGAGGTGGTGGGGGCAGAAATGGTAACAGGATTCAAGAATGCATGGAAAGGCATAAGAGAACATTAGTGGTAAGAAGTGTGTGTGGGGGGGGTAAAGCTGGAGATCAGGTAGGGTCTGTGGTGTTACAATAGATTGGGGAAATGGACAGACTAGGTGGGCCAAGTGGTCCTTATCTGCCATCAATTTCTATATTTCTTTAAAAACCAAGCACTAAACATTTCATGGCAGAGGCAATGTTAGAATACTTACCTGACAACAAGCATGGAGAGACCTCTCACACAACAAGATGAGAAGCTCAGAAAGCTTATATCAGGGGATAAACTAACTCCTATGTTAAACACAAGAAATGATTTTATGAGCAGGAACTGAAAACCAGGAAATAAAAAATGAGGCATGTGAGAATGCGCACGTGCATAGGTCAATCCCATCTCTCTCTGTCACATGCTACAAAAACTTAAACAGAAGTATAACTCCCTTAGTACTGCAAAAATTGAGAGTTCTACTGTATCTTGCTGGCCAATACTTGGATGGGGATAAAAGTATTAGTTATTGGCCTGACAACTTAAACATAAGGAATGTGAAAGAGCAGTGACCCAGATTCATAAAGCTAGGAAGAGACTGGTCATAGACTTGGCCTCCTTAGATGAGGCATTTCGTGACTTTTATAAATCATTTTGCATCACTGAGGTTCCCCCCTCACCAGAGCAGTGTGACTCCTTTTTAAGAGGGCCCCTTTGCCTTCTATCTCACCTAGCCATGCAGCCTTACTGAACAAACTGTTCACCCACCAAGGAGTAGGAAAAGGAATGCATAGCCTCCAGAGGGGTAAGTCACATCTACAGTACCTATCAATGTCTTCAAGATTTTTGCTGAGCAATTGTCTTATTCCTTGCATGATATGCAGCAGGAAAGCCTTGGTTGGGGAGTTTTGCCCCCTTCATGTGGTCAGCTACTATTACTGTGCTTCCAAAGCTAAGCAAGGACCACATGTCATATAGACTAATACATGTTTTGTTAAAGTGAATGCAACTAGACTACAAGGGATACTACCAGCATGTATTTAACCCTGATCAAATAGAGTTTGTGAAATGCACAAAAGGGACACATAATATTTGTAATACCCTAAATGTAATTCATAGTTGGGCAAAAAAAGCAAGGAGTCATGGAGCAGCAGTCCTTGCCCTGGATGTGTAAAATGCTTTAGATAGCGTGGAGTGGTGGATATATGTTTGAAACCTAAGAAAATTTGGGGTCAATGCATAATTGACAAAATAGATCAGGTCAGTTTATCACTTTTCAGAAGCATAAAAATGATTCCTGGGGGTCTAAAACCATCTTTGGGCTATCTAGGGGCACTCAGAAGATATACCCATTGTCCCCTTGCTATATACATATATGATCATCCTTAAACCTGCTAGCTCATTTAATAGAATAAGCAGAAGCACCCACCACAAAGAAGAGTCCACAAACTGGCTGACAGTCTTACCATTTATTTATAGCATATGTGCAGTTAACATCCACCTTAGAACCAGCAGTTAGCTGCAGTCATTAGAAACCACTAACTAATAATGGGATATGGGGGCAGAGGGAGACACAAATAAAAATGTGTTAGTTGCAGATGATCTGCTTTTCTACTTACAGGACCCCACAGTGTGCCTCCCAGAATCCTTACTAGAAGAATATTGGAGTTTGGGCACAAAGTGAATTAAATTTACTAGATACAAGGTTCATTTAATTTAAGCAACAGTTTCTTTCATACAATTATAACAATACATATAGCCATAGGAACAGACTTGCTATACATTTATACATAAACGATAATGTTTCTTATCCTGTGTTATTTACTAAATTTATTTGTATGCAAAACTGGTGATTGCATATATGTGCAATTTGCTGTTGCCAAACAATGTCCATTCCAAAGATTTAAACTGTGTCTCTCTGTTCCAGTCATCTTTGATAATAGTTGCTTGCCACAGGATTCTCCTTTCATTTGCAAATAATTTAACAAATATCAAGTGCCTTATATTCATTTCTTCATCCATAGAGCATTTGCGCTCTTTTCTGAGACTTATCCAGTTACTTCCTAGATATTTGCAAGATGTACATGCTGTAATCCTAACCTAAATCTACAGAAAGTGCTTCTGTGCTTAGCATTTTCACAACATGACAGGTACAAATTGTTTTCCCCTGTTACAATATTGCTTCTATAGAGTTTAGTTCCCCAAACGTCTGACAGCTTGGCCAACTGCTTTCGAAAATGGGCATCGTTGACCCTTTGATAACATCCTCTTATCTCTTATTTCTGTCAGACTGAGTAATCTCATTTTATTATTCAATTCGTAGATGCATGTCTGCCTATTATTGCACTTTATAAATTCCTGCCACACTCTGAATAGGAGACAGCCATTGCCCATTTGCAGTTTTTTTGTACCAATGGTTCAGCGCTCTCATAAATCCCCTTAACTCTAAAGGGAGAATACTGTCATCAAGACAGATAACAGTAGTCCGAGTAGCCCCGGGGCGGGCTAGACTCTGTCTGCAAAAACATCACAATTCACTAGCATACAATGTCTGAGAATTAACCTTTGACTCAAAGGTCTTTTTTGTGTGTAATGAAAGAATTATTGGCAAAAGAGTGTGCAAATCTATAAATCCCCTTCAATGTACTTGTTACATTTATTTTCTTCTTTTGAATATTGTATTTCCAATTTCCCTTCATGGAGAAGTATATTCCCAGGTATTTATACTTCTCTTTAACCAGTTTGACTTGCCGACCTACTATATTCCATGATTTTTCAGTTCAGTTATTATTTCCAAAATCATGATTTTGGTCTTTGAAATATCCAATTTCAGTTCTAGCCCTACTCATTTTTGTTTTATTGCACCTATTGTTCTCTAAGATCCTAAGGACATTGGAGAAATGAAAACTGCATCATCGGCATAGAAAATAATTTGTATTTTTAATCCATCTAACATCAAGGAAAATGTATCTACATGTTTAAGTGCATTACTTACAGTTTCAGTAGAGAGTAAATAAAATTGGTGCCAGAAGGCACCCTTGCTTAACACCTTTTTTTGACTAGGATATTTATTTTATTTAGTTTTTGTTGACCGGGTAAGTGCATTAGACAAATCCTGCCTATTTTCAGGCACGACCTGGGGGAAGGGGATACAGATGAATGCCAACTGACCTTGAACCAGATTAAGCTGTTGGTGGTATTTTTAGTGAAGTGAAATAGTGAAGATATTATTTGAAGCAGCTTTATCCCTTGTAATCTTTACTTTGGATGAGTTTTAGAGGGTATTAAAATAATAAGGTCCAAGAAGGCACTGTTGATTTCATTGTCTTTTAAAATGTTTCACAAGTTTCTGGTCACATTATCAAACACCCCCTTTATGTCTATGAAACAAGTGCAGATTTGACTTTCTTCCCGTATACATATTTCTCAATAATAGATTTCAATATGAAAATATGAACTATTTGCTTCTCTTTGATCTAAAGCTTACTTGTATTTCTGGAAGTAAATTATTTTCCTGTACCCATACTTCTACTTGATTTAAGATCAACCTTGTAAACACATTCAAGCTGATGCACAGTCATGTAATTGGTGTGTAATTACTAACATCACTGATTTTCCCCCTTTAAGTTGTGCAATGGGAAATTCATTCCTTCTTCTCATCCATTTGGAAGTGTAAGATGCAGTATTATGGAACTGAAAACACTGGTCAGGATTTTTGCTCAACCCGCAGGGTGGGCATAAAATATTTCAGAAGGGGTATTGTCTCTACCAGGAGTTTTATTTCCCTTTTGGGCTATAAGCGCTATATGAACCTTATCTTTGGTTATCAAGAGTTTTTGCCTCCCATTTATTGATGAGTGGTGTGTGGGGGATATCATTTATTTACTCATTTGTAATTCTGACCCATAGGCTGAGCTAAAATGCTCTTTCCCATTCTGCTTTTCCTATCACTTCCAAAATGCTGGTATTCTTAATCTCTGTGCCCAGGGCCACTAACTTCCAAAATGATTTTGTGTAATTTTCCCCGATTGACACTTGTAAGTTTTCCCATGATTTATCCTTATATTTACATCTTTTATTTTGAATCAAATATTTTTATTTTTCTCAAGACTAATAATGCTTTTCTGTATTATAAATTTCCTACATCTCTTTATTTCCTACCTATTTTGTATATATTTTTTAAACCTCAAGCTTTCCATGTCATACCATGGTATTTTTTCAGCTGAATATGAGGAAAGATTTCTGCCCGGGGGGAGGGGGGGGTTGGTTTCTGAGTTCCACTTCTAGCATTTGCTCATGAGAGAGACACAAACAAGATGTTGATTTAGCCTCAGAGACCACTTTTTGTATGTCAGTCTCTGGTGTTTTAAGCAATTCCTTTTCATCTTATGTATCACCTTTTCCTGCTTAAAAGGGTCCCATTGCAATTTGTTTGTTATTCTGCACACCCATATGATGTTTGGCTTCTAGTTCAGCAGAAACATTTCTCATTATTTTTTTGCTAAAGGACCAGCTTAGTGCTAATATAATAGGAAACTGATCTCTTTCCCAAGTTTTTTATGACCAACTGTTTTTAGTAAATGGGTAAGGGCTATTATCCTCTGTACCTTTTTACAACACTCCCAAGCCCTTACCACTAGGAGCTAGTAGCATCTTCCTGTAGGCTGATGCACAAAGAGGGTTGCCCATGTAAAAGGACAGACGCCATTGTCACAAGGCCCTGTCAATAAGTGTGGGAAGCTCAGGGAGCGGGGGGAAGGGGAGGACTGAGGAAGGGGGGAGAACCAAGAAAGCCATGAGGTTACAGAAGGGGAGGACCTGATGAGGTCATGAAATGGGAGGGGAAGGGGAATGGTGGGAATAGTGAGGTGGCAGCAGGACAGTGGCCCATGGGAGCCAGGGGGAGGCACAAAAGGGACCACTTATAAGGGGCTGCACAACAGAGGGATCTCACACAATTGCTCCAAGAGTTTTTTGCTCAGGAAGCACATCAGTTTGGCAGAAATTTTGAGCCATTAGGCATTTACAATAGTCAGGTATTTGGAGTTTTAAAAAAAAGAGAAATAGATAAGGTAATATTATAAATAAAATAGCGCTGGAGATCTAAGCTAGAAGAAACAAGGAAGGCTGAGAGGAATCAGATGCAGTTTCAGTGAGTAACCCAGCTGATACACAGAACAAGATAAGCAGCAAACTGTGGAAAGATGTAACAGCTTGGGATTGCGTTTTTAGTGCTGGAGCAGCATTAGTATACAGAGGGTAATTGCTGGTTAAAGGAAACGGTGGAACAGGCAATGATTTCCCTAGGGGGGATGTTATTTGATTGTAAAACCACGATGTGCCTCTGAACAGTATGTGGCAGGGAGAGTAATTTGGGGAAGCAAAAGCAGTGGTGAACCATGAGTTTTCAGGGAGAGTAATGTGAAGAATGGGGGGAGAAGACTGCAAGTCATCGATGGGGCATTGCGCCATGGGAATCAGCAGAGTAATGGGATGAGAAACACCCGTGGTGGCTTTCCTTCACAGAGGTAATTCTGTACGAGGTGGGGGGAAGGCAAGATTTGGAAGGAGATGATGGAAGTTGGGCCTACGGTGTGGGATGGCGTTTCATGTCTTCACCATGTGGCATAGGGTCTGGGGGGGAGACGGACACATAACAAACAGGTAGTTTGGGCTGTAGTATGGTTTGTCTACCAGCACCCAGTGGGGGACAAGGTTGATCTGGAAAATGAGCACAGGCTTTGGCAAAATGAAGGGTGAGGTTAAAAGCAGAAGTTTTGAGCGGAATTATGATTAGCCATTGGACAAGCAGAATAAATGCTGGCTGGTTTGTTAACATAGATAAAGGATCTATAACATGAAAGGGATCTGGCTGATTGTTTAACATCATAAGGGGGAATCATAATGGAGCCTAAGCCCACCGCGTGGGATGGCATCTGACATCATCACCACATGGTGCAGGACCATTTGGACATAGAGCAGTTAAAGAAAGAGGGCAGCCAGGGAACAATAGGGTGCCCACCCACAGCAGGATTGTAAGACCAAGAAAGGGGTTGAATTTAAGGGGAAATAGAGGTGGATCACTGGCATGATGGTTAGAGCAGGGCAATGCGAGCATGGAAGGGATTTTGGTCTGAGGAGGTAGAACGACTGGGCCACAGCGTGGGATGCCAGCTGATGGCAGTTCCACGCAGAGCAGAAAAGTGAGGAGCAGAGTAAAGACAGAGGGAGATGGTGAACTCCCATGGGCAGAAAGAGGACATAGTTCCCTGGGGAAGGCCAGGGGGAGACACCGCGTGGCATGGCATATGATGTCCTCACCTTGAGTTACAGGGCCTAACATAATAAGGCAGCAGCAGGTTCAGCAGCATAGCATGGTACTCAGGAAGGAGGGGGAGAAGTATTTCGTTGCTGCAGCGGGAATAATTTGGAGGGCACAGTGTTAGTCACTAGGGGCAGGTAGGGGCAACGATGCCCAGCGATCGAGACCAAGGGAGAAGGCAAATGTGGAGACAGTGAAAGGGCACAGGTGCCCAGAGTAAATGCAGGTGAGGTGAGGCCAGCCTGTTAGGGGTAATTTTGAGGCTCAGAAGGAACAGCTACAAGGCGGGAAAGCAATGCAAAATGAGTCCTCATGCCTGGAGGCCCACACTGCTAGTGTATCTTCCTTCTCCTGGTAGCACCCATGTAGAGCACTGATTACTGAGTGCTGCACTTTTGAGCGACTCAATAATAGCACTCTACAAGAGAGGGAGTGGTGCAATAGATCGCTATATCCTGTATAGTGTGTATAGCAAGGAGCTGTACTCACTACTACAGGATATAAGATCCTGTGTTGCTGACTCCTGCTGAGCTGCTCACATAGTATAGTGGTGTATACCACCACTTGCAATGTGAGCAGACCTGGGTTCGGGTCCAGCTATGGGCAAACTATGTTTTTTTCTTTTTAATCCAGTAACTTGCCCGTGATCCACACCCTTTGGGTTTGTTATTTAAGTTTGGGGGTTGTGAGGCTTTCCCCACAAGGATTGGTGCAGGGTCACAACCCCACATAAAAATGTTTTTGTTTCCATTTTGAAAATATTGTGCCGAAGTGACGGTTGGTACGATATCCATCGCCCTTTTGATGATGGGCTTATATTTGTTCGCTTTATGTGATAGGCGATCTTTCAGACTAGACTTTATCACATAAAACCCCTTCTCCTCGGCAGGGCAACTACCTCTCAAGGTCAGTCGGAGGGTTACCAAGGTGGGAAGAGGAAAGGGGGGTGCAAGAAAGGAGACAATGGCATACGAGGGAACTGAGCCTCAACAGCAAGGGCTGAATTTAATAGTTTCAATTTCTTTTAGCAGGTACAACAGAAAGATGGCACCAAAGATAGTCAAGCCCAACAAAGAGGAATGATACTGGGCAGTGATGGACCTGGTCAAGAAAGCAAACCGGTTACTTGAGGTGGCGGAACCAGACTGGGGTGAAAAAATTCCTAAGTGGAAGGAGAGGTCAGGGAAGGAGCAGGAGAGGAGTAAGAGGGTGCCCAGAAGGCAAGCAGTGCCAAAGCCTAGGATCATGATACCGGTGTCAGCACCGATGCCGGCGGCCCCTCTGGTTCCACCTCCTGATGACCTGATCCCCAAACTGAATCCTGAGCCAATCCCAGCACCAGTTCCAGATTCGTTTATGCCCGTGATTCTGCTGCCTCCACCAGTATCAGTGCTGCCACTGCAGGCCCTGATGCCAGTACCAGGCCCAACAGGAGCAACCCAGCTGGGGCCCGGCACACTATAGCCAGGCATATCAGGTAATTAAGTGGTGACGCTGGAAAGCAGTGTCAAAGAATATGTGGAACAGATGCTAAAAGGTATGGGAGAGAATGGTGTGGGACAGCCTGAGAAGGCATTAGACAAAATCAAAAGGGCAGGGACAGAGGTGGGGACAGGGGTGTTAGCCAGGGCTTCCATAGGAGGCCTGGAGATCAGGGCTCCAGGGGTCTGGCTGGCGGACCACGTCCCCACTGCCGTGAAAGAGAAGATTTGGAAGGGAGAGTATGTCAGCATCTTCACCCTGGCGAATGTGGACATGATGGAGAAGTATGAGGAGAAGGATAGCTTGATTGGCAAAAACGGACTTAGAGTCAGCATTTCGACTACTGCCAGTTAGGCTGGCAGATTGGGCTTTATTTTGACAAGGCCATGCTGATGGGATGTTCCATAGCATGCGCCACCTTTGAGATGTTCAGTACTTGGTTGCAGTGGGTGTTTCAGATGCAGTACGGCCACCAGGCTGTAGTGCATTATTTAGACGATTTTTTATTTATTGGAGAAGGGGAAAAGCAGACTGAAGCCATGATGCAGGACTTCAAAGGGCTATGCCAATAGTGGGGGTGCTCCTAGCGGAGGGTAAGACGGAAGGGCCCAGCCAAATGATAGAGTTCCTAGGGTTGGAGCTGGATATGATGCAAGAACTTTTCTGCTTACCGGAGAGAAAGGTGGAGAGATTGTGGGACTTATTGAGGAAGATTGGCGGCCGCATGCGGGTGAAGCTCCAACAGGAGCAACAGCTGTTGGAACACCTGAATTTTGTATGTAGATCCATTGCCCCAGGATGCATGTTTATGTGGCGTCTAGGCTGGGCAATAAGGGAGGGTAACACAGCCCCACCACTGGATAGATATTAATAAAGGGACCAGGGAGGATATGTGGATTTGGGAACACTTCCTGCAGGAATACAATGGACAGACTTTCTGGCAGGATAAATGGTTATACAATAATGACTTACAGCTGTACACAGATGTGGTGGGTGGAATCGGCATGGGGGGGTTATTTCCAAGAAAGATGGTTTGCGGAAGCATGACCGGACAAATGGGTAAGAAAAGGGGTGACGAAGGACATCACATTCCTGGAGTTGTTTCCCATATGGGTAGCTATGCTAATCTGGGGAGGTGAGTTCAAGAACAAGAAGGTAACATTCTGGAGTGACAATAGGGCCGTGGTGGAGGTACTGAACAAAAAGAAGACGAAGACAGACAGGGTCATGAGGATTTTAAGGAGGATGGTTTGTCTAGGCCTGATCTTGAATATGTAATTCAGGGCCAGGCATATTGATGGTGTGGACAGTGTGATTGCTGATCGCCTCTCCTGATTGCAGATGGACAGATTTCGGACCATCGCACCCGGATCCACCATCCCAATGTATGTATGGATAATTGGATTGGGGGAGCTGAAACACTGTTCCACAGTTCCTGGGCCCACAGGACCCTTAGAGCTTATGAAACCTCTTGGAAGGCATTTCAAAAATTCCCAGAGCAATATGACAGTCAGGTAAGTGGGGCTGTGACACAGGTAGCTCGATTTATTGTAGCTGGCTGGAACCAGAGCATGGCACATGTGACTATGGGGGTGCATCTGGCAGCCATAGGTCAGATCTGTGGGCTGAGGGGATCGGAGGACCTAACAAAAAGCAACCTGGTCCACAGAATGATGGAGGGCTGGATATGGAGAGAGGATAAGAAACAGGATAACAGAAAGCCTATATTGGAGGCCTTGATGGTACAGTTGATGGGAATATTACCCCAGGTTTGCAGCTCTAGGAGTGAAGCAGTGCTCTTCCAAGCCCTGTATGCTGCCATGTATGGTGGGGCGTTCAGAGTGAGTGAAGTGGTGGGGTACGGCAAGAAGGTAGAAGAAGGGGGGATGCAATGGGAGGATGTTGAGTGGGCTGGGGATGCAATTGCCATACTGTTAAGGAGATCAAAGACTGATCAGCAGGGACAAGGCAGTAGAGTGTGGTTAAGGATGCATCCTAATGCAAGCATTTGCTCAGTGAGGGCGCTGCACGTGTACGCGGCAGAACGCCCGAAAGTAGGAGGCACGATGCTGTTCATACATGGGGACAGCAGGCCAGTGTCAGGGTACCAAGTGACAGCGGTGCTGCACAAAGGCCTTAGGTTCCTAGGAGAACCAGGGGAGGGATGCTCCTCCCACTCGTTTAGGATTGGAGCAGCCTCTACCATGGCAGCACAAGGCAGCTTGCCTACAGAGATCAAGAAGAGGGGCAGGTGGACTTCAGATTGTTATAAAAAGTACATACAGAAATTACCACAATAAAAATTGTTTTCCTTTCTCCCCCTTAGCAGGTACAAGGGTGTGGGGGGAAGGAGGAAGGGGGGGATTGTGGAATGAAAGATACAAGAGACTAATCAATTTGCTTTGGATTATACGGGGCGTGAATCTGTGGGCATTCATTTATACATTGGGTGGAGAAATGGACAGCCAGGAGACAAGGGGGAAAACAGTTGTGTTTGGACAGTGACACCATCCAGCTGGTTTGGAAAGGAAGGAGGGGAATGAAGTAGGCACAACTGTTGCTGGAACTCAGGGAACTCAGGAAGGAGCACAAGCAGCCAGACTTAATAGTGATACATCTGAAACATGATGCTGCAAAAAATAAGAGAGTGATGACCAGAGGTTACATTGGCTTGGTCTGAGTTCACACCCTGAAGTGTGTGGCAGCAGGCGGATAGCCATAAGGGGATGGACAGGGCCAGGAAGTGCATGAATGCACGTGTGGGAAGACTAATCGAGGGTATGGGGGGAATAGTCATCCGCCATGGCATTTTAGAATGGGTAGATGAATTTTATAGGGGAGACGGGATACACCTCTCAGGATTGGGCTGGCTTTGTTTAACACAGAGACAGGGAATGCCATAGAGTATTGGCTGCAGCAGAGAAGTGGAAGGGTTAAGGAGAAGTTCAGAAGGCCAGTGGAGGGGGATAGAAGGGAGGGACAAAAAAGGGGGAAGTCCACCGTCCATCATATGCTGGAGTTGGACTAGTGGAAAAAGGGTGGAGGAGGATAGGAAAGAAAGGGTGGGAAAATGGAAATCAATCAAAGGACACAGCATTGGGAAGCGAGAGGCAGGGGTATAGTGTGTACGCTTGTACCCCTTGACAGCATAAGAGGAGGTAGAGCCCCCCCCCCCAAGATGTACGTCTGGGAGGCAGAAGAAAAAGAAGAGAATGACAGAATGTATGAGTTGAACAGAAATATAGATGCATATACTGTATATAAATATAATGGGGAAGAGATGAGAAATGGAAATGTGGGAAATGTGTCATGTGATGACAATGTATTATTAACAATGATTTTGATGAAATAGCAAATTTATTTGCCAAACTGGGCAACCACACTTAAATTGTTTTGTGTCTTTATTGGAGGAAATCTGGGGACAAAGAATTTAAATGTTGGAAATCCAACCCCACTCCACCCCTTGTCGTGGTGTTACTTGCCAATTCTCTTTGTGCATCTCCTCAGGCTGGTTGCACATATCTGGCTCTGTCAACTACAACACAACTTCAAAGTGTAAGTCATTTCCTTTTATTAATCTACTTAGACAAAGCAAGCTGTTCCTATCAGCAACTATGGCCCAGACTGATGTGTTCTAAGAGACAGAAACAAAAAGGGAAACACACAAAGGGTACAAAGTAATACACTGGAAACCTCCAGGTTTTCTCTGGGTGACTAGAATAACCACTACTAGCCCTGACTGTCAAGAGGCATTAGCACACCATTCTCATTTTTCTGTAGCATGGTTTAAAGGGCTGCTAGGATACTGCATGGCATGCTCCCTTTTCCCTTGAGCTCAGCCTAGCTCTTTGTATTTGGCACCAGACAAGGACTCAGGATATCAACACCCCCAATCCTAATGTAAGATTTAACTAACATTTTTTTATAACTTCGTAATCCTTACTGATCCGTCAGGAGCCTCCACCCCCTCAGCTCACCTCGTTCAGCTGTAAGGGAAGGGACAGAGTCTCCCCTAACTAAATGAAGTGCCTCCTCAGCCTACCAAGGTCGGCTGCAGAGCAGAGGTGAAATCAGACATTCTTTTCATATTTTCCCAAAAGAACTAAATGGCACAGCAGCAAGCACACTGAAGATCCACTACAAGTATAGCCAGCTTACCTCTTTCAGCCTGAAGACTGTTGAGGCACCCAGCTTCATACCTGTCCTGCTCCTGGCTCGCCTTGCTTCAGCTGGGACAGAGATTCCATGCAGCCAAAAAGAGATCAGCAAGATAAGTAGATCAGAGGGAGTCAGTTAGTCCTTGGACCCTCTAAGTAATGTTTAAAAAAACAAAACCCTATGGAACTCACCAAAGTGTGAGTCTTGGATTGCCCCACCTGAACAGTCAAGTCATCCAAACAAAGGAAATCCTGTCAATTAGCCTGCCAACAGCACCACAGGGGATCTCAAGCAGCCATCTCACATAAAAGTCTAGGAGGCAGCACAGCAACTCTGTACCATGAAGGCATCTAAGATTCTTATGGCATCTAGCTACAGGCCAGCCTTACAGAGGCAATGCACAATTCCTACATGACCTGTATTTGTCTCTTAAAAAGCAGCTGATTCCTTTGGGAAAACTTTGGAAAACATAATATTCAGGCACGAGTCAGCTTGTATTTCATACATCTTGTATACTTTTCTCATCTCCATTATTTATTACTGAAGAAATGTGTCCCTTACAGTTCATCTGCCTCTATAGGATAGTAGCTACTTGAAATCACAATGCTCTGTTGTGACATCACAGTCTGTTGCCATGGGAATAACTGTGATGTTGCAGTCAGAACATTATGACATCAGGTTGGGAAGAAGCAATAGGAGCTGATGAACCTTCAAGGAACAACTATCCTGTTTTCAAGCATATAACCTCAGTAATAAATAATTGGGATAAGAGTTAAGATACAGAGTTAATAACAAATATAAGCTGCATTGTGTCCAAATATTATGTTTTTCAAAGTTCTTCTTGAGGCATCAGTGGCTCTTTAAAGGGACATAGACTGTGCAAGCTAATCCTGACCATCACCCAGGGTAGATCTCTGGAAGTGGCAAGCTACGTTCTGGTTGGATGTGTGGTTTCTGAGTTCTGGAGAGGTGAAAAGGCATTTTTCCAGTCATTGACTTTGCTGAGATTTTTCTTTGAACTTGCCTATGACTCAGATGGTTTGGAATTTTAGTCTAAAATTCTCAGGGTAGAAAGGGACAAGTCCACATATTTATTTATTTATTTGACATCTCAGAGTTGCACCTTTGAGCTAAAAGCTCTTTTACAAGGTTTCCAAATCAGGTAAGGTTCATACAATTGGTACATGCAGAATAAAAATATAAGGTATAGACATAGTCAAGTACAACACATAATTTATAATCGCTGGTGAAATCCTAGGGGTACAAAGAGGAAAAGTTATACAAAAAGAAACTGTACTATGTACAAGAAGCAAGTGCATTAGTTCATACAATGAAGTACAAACAGTATTTATGACAGTTTTGATAAGCTATGAGCGCAGAGGTCACAGGACTAGTGTATTGAGTACAGGTTGAGAGGGTAGATAGTGGAGCAGTCAGGGCTGACTATGACAATGGGTAAAGGGGGAGAGGACTAGGGTAGGGGTAGAAAAGCATGGCGCAGAGAGAGGTACCCTTGTCTGTGATTATTGAGGAGACTGAGCAAGGGGTGTTGGAAGGGGATGGTGAAAGAGGAGACAATTACAGGGGAGTGGAATGAGTAGTGACAAGGGGGTGAGGGTTGGGAAGAGAGGGAAATGTGAGGGAGATAAGAAGATATGGGAGGAATGACCAAAGATAAAGGGCAGATCCAGAAACAAATGATTTGATACCTTTTATTGGACCAACATGGATGTTACAGAAAAGAACAAAGTGCTCTAGCTTTCGAACCTACCCGGTCCTTCTTAAGAAGCTTTTTGACCATAAAGCTTCTGAAGAAGGACCGGGTAGGTTTGAAAGCTACAGCACTTTGTTCTTTTATGTAACATCCATGTTGGTCCAATAAAAGGTATCAAATCATTTGTTTCTGGATCTGTTCTTAAAAGGACCAATACGGCACCTACAACATTTTTTTGCAAAGATAAAGGGGAAAGGTGAATAAGTGGGAAGGGAACTAAACACTCATACTTGGATTTCTGAGGGAAGTATTACAGGGTAGGACAGAATGTGCACAACAACAATAAAGGTCCACATCACCATTCTGAGATAACGCCAAACACAGGTTGCAAATCCTGGGATAATAGCAAGCTATGAAGTAAACAGTGAGTAAACATTTAACCAAATGCTATTGTGGAGCACGCCGAAATGATGTACCGCTATTTAGGCAAGCGCGAATAAGGAAGTGCTGAATTGACACGTGCTATTAGGGACATGCAATATTGACATTAACCCATCAGAGAGTGAAGAGATAGAAGGGGGCAGGAGGCTAGAATCTGCAGTCACTGTTGCTGAGTACTGTCAGGTGTTTGAGTAGGGATTTCTTGAACGTTCCAAGCACAGGTACATTTATTACTTCTGGGTGTAGTTCTTTGAGCCAGAGGGGTGCTTTGTAAGTGTAGGATCTCTGTGCAAGTGCTGTGTGATGGAAAGGGATATGTAGAGCATTTTGTGTTTTTCCTCTGGTCTGGCATGAGTTAGCCACAAGTTTAAGGAGGTCTGTAATGGGCTGAGGAGTTAGACTGAGGAGAGCTTTTTTTCCCTAGCAGGCAGGTCTAATATTTAATCCTCCTCTGAAGATTAAGCCACTTAGACTAGGAGTAAAGTTCGCAGGTGTGAGTGAGCCTGTGTGCTCCTAGGGCGAGCCTACAAGACTTGTTGAGGGCAGTTCTGACCATTCTTAGGACTGTATATGTTACCACACTGTACACAATTAATCCATAGTCTATATCAGAGATTATAGAGCTATTGACAGCTAGAGACAAGGCTGCAGGGGTCATATTGTGCCTGTGTCTCTAGAGGAGACCAGTTCTGGTGTTTGGCTGTCTTTACAACATTGTCTATGTGGTGGGTAATGGAGAGGGAGCTATCCAATGTGATTCCTAAATATTTAAAGGTATTGACCTGATCGAGTGGCTCCTGCTTGTTGCTCAGGATGGTCAGCTGACTAGCTCTGTATTTGCTCTGGCTGTTAGTGAACAACATAGCCTTAGTTTTTTTGGTTCAGGAGAAGCTTGTTTTGAGTACACCTGTCCTCAGATACTGCAAAGCTATTTTGGAGTTTGCATTCTAGTAGGTGTGGGCTACTGGAGAAGATAGCCGCATCATCTGCATATAGCAGGATGTTATCAAGACAGGCCAGGGGGAGTGAATTAAGGAAAA
The DNA here is from genome assembly GCA_016271365.2 of Neoceratodus forsteri. NCBI lineage: Eukaryota > Metazoa > Chordata > Ceratodontiformes > Ceratodontidae > Neoceratodus > Neoceratodus forsteri. The sequence goes on from CM028137.1 coordinate 522,820,161, forward strand.
GGCTGAATAGGAACAGGCCCAGGTTAGAACCTTGGGGGACATCAGTTGTCATCTGCCTACTGTCTGAGAGGATCCCATTGATTTTCACTTGTTAGGATCTGTTACCAAGGTAACTTTCAAACCACTCAACTGTGACAGGAGATAACCTGGAAGCATGGAGTTTGTTGATTAGTATACTGTAGTTGACAGTATCAAAAGCTTTTGTGAGGTCAATGTATACCAACCCCACTATCTGGCTGCTGTCCAGTGCTGCATGGATAAAGTCCATGTATTCCAGTAGTGCAGTGTTGGTGCTGTGGGCCTTTCGGAAGCCATGCTTTTGAGGGCACTGGATGTTTTATTTGTTTAGGAAGTCTACCAGTTGGTCTGATACTATTCGTTCAAGGGCTTTGGGGGGGAAGGGAGTATAGAAATGGGCATATAGTTGGCACGACTCATCTGATTTCTGCTTTTGTGAACTGGCGTTACAACTGCACATTTCCATTTCTTGGGCACTTGCCCGTATCTTAGAGATAAATTCAGGATGAAGGTGAGTCGATCTGTTAATTCATCAAGGGCAAGGGCTATTAATCTAAGGTCAGGGGAGTCGCTGCTCTGCTTGGATTTGCACAGAAAGCGTTGGAGATATTTCTTGGCTTCCGTATGGGAGATTCGTTTGAAATAAAATTGTGGAATAGCTGTGGGGGGCTGAATATGGGCAGCCTGTGTATCTTCTGAGCTAGCTTTTCAGTGTTAAGGAAGTCCAGCGGGAGAATGTGACTAAGGTCTGAGAGTGCAATGTTGAATGCATTGGCTATTGCTTTTGAATTTTGAGTGATCTCCCCGGTTACAAGGAGCATAGAGGGGGAGGACTTGCTGTCCTTCCCCATCAGCTCTTTTATGTTGCTCCAGAATTTTTTGCCATCCACCCATGTGCTGTTTAGTCTGTCTTTAAAATACTTAACTTTAGCAAGCCTGATCTCCCAGGTACAAGCATTTCTTGCTGTTCAGTAAAGCTGGATGTCACCTATCGAGCCCATGGGTTTTGCTTTGTGCCAGAGGGGGTCTCTGTTCATCATGATCCAAGAGTTGTTTACACCCTTTATTTTACACTTTCTAACTGATGCATAGGTATCACACATAGCATTGAAGGTTGAGATAAATTGGTCTAAGGCCAGGTCCACATCCTGGAGGGCAGAGAGGGAGGACCTGTCAATCTGCTTCAGGTGGGCTTTAAAAGAGCTCAGTTACCCTTTTTAAGGGCATGACTTGTGGCTGTCTTTGGGGAGGTTGTTATTTTGTTGGACCAGAGAGACAGGTGACTAGAGAGTGATCACTCAGCAAGTCTGCATGGATTAGGGCATCAGTGATATGCTCTGGACAGTTTGTAAGGACTCAGTCAATCAGTGTCTTAGTCCTCATCTGGTAATTAAACTTGGTCAGGGCTTCAATCATTTAGGAGATGCCAAGGCTAGAGATGGCATCCTTGTAGGGGGCAGCTTCATTCAATAACCAGTTAATGTTAAAGTCCCCCAAGAGTACTATTTCCCTGTTGTGTGTCAGGTCAGTAAGGAAGTCGATCAATTTGTTGAATCCGAGTGTTTAAGCTCGAGGAGGTATGCATACTGATACAATGGTGAGGGATTTATTTTGGTTCTCAAGTGATAACTTTTTTTTTATAATTCGATATACATTATTGTCATTCTCTTATACACTACCAACCATGGGCGTACAGACAAACAGTCAGGTATCTAAGAGGTTTCACCCCTCAACACAAAATATCCTAGTCTAATACAGGCAGTGTTTACTAGGCTAGATAACAGACAAAACCACCCCAACCAAGCCCAATCTCACCCCATGCCTAGTGTGTTCCTCTAACATCTATTCAGAAAATAATCTGTCTACCAAGCCACCTGAGTAAGGTTAAGGCTTCCACATAGTAAGCAAGGCATCTAAGGGTCCCTATTTGCTCTGGTAAGCATTCAGCCTATTACTCATTGAGGCAATATGTTTTTCCAATTGGAGTGCCTGTAGTATTTCCTTATGCCACTCTATCACTGAAGGGAGAGACTCATTCTTCCAGTGTCTCATGATTATTAATTTGTCTGTGGCAGAAATTAAGGCCATGTGTGCTTTCCATACTCTAAGAGCTCCATGAGGGAAACTATTCAATAAGCAGGCCTTGGGTAAATAAAGGTTCAAGTACAACAATTGGGTCCAACATCTGCCTAATAGCTTGCCAGAAAGGCTGCATCTTGGAGCAGGTCCACAGTATATGGTAGAGAGTTCCTGGAGAGCCAGTGCAACGTGGGCAAATAGGGAAGGGAGCCTACCCATTGCATAATGTTTAACAGGGGTAAAATATAAGTTATGCATTATGTTAAATTGAATTAAACACAATCTATCCTGCTTCACAAACTTGTATGTGTTTTGTCATAGCTTCTTTCTGAAATTTACCTTAGTTACCAGAGGTAGTTCTTGGGTCCAGTAATAACATACACCTTGAGGCAGCGGGGATCAAAAGATTGTAATTCTTTATACACTTTAGAAACTGCATGGGGCTAGTCAGCCACCTGCATAAGTGAGGACAAATCAACTTTGGGAGCCGGTGTCTCCAACCCTTTCCCAATAAAAGCAACTAATGATTCCTTAAGCTATATGTACTTAAAGACAGAGCTGTTGTGACCCTCAAATTGGAGCTGGAAACTGTTGAATGAGATTATTCCACCACCATTGCATAAATTAGAGAGCTTTTTCCCCTACTAAAGGGGGCCAATATGAGTTTGGGATGGGTTTATGCCCTATTTTGAAATGGGGGTTACCCAAAATTGGCTGATCCAGAGATATATGCCAGTTAAGGGAGAGACGGTTTTGTAAGTGGTGCAAAGCTCTAAGGGACCAACTTATTGGGGTGTTCCTCAGTGACCTGGGGAGCATTCTAGGAGTTGCGTTTTAAAGCTGGGAGAGCACCATGGTTCTGCATGGCCAAAAAACTCTCCGTTTGCATCCAAAGAGGTGTATAGATTTGAGGGCCCTCCAGTCATTCCTCATGTGTCTAATGAGCCAGTTTACTGACATGATGTGCACAATTATATGAGAAAAAGGAGGGAGCCACCAGCTCACCCTGGGATTTAGGAGCTGTAAGTTTAAAGTAGGTTTGCCTAACTCCCTTGCCCCCCAACATAAAGACATTGAGCATTTTCTGTAGTTTGGAGAACCAGGTTTTAGGGAAGAAAAAAAACAAGCATGCCCATTGGATACAAGAGGCGAGGAAGTACGTTCATCTTTACAATGTTGATCCTCCCTCATAATGACATGGAAGGGCATCCCATCTATCTAAATCTGATCTGAGTATGCTCAGCAAGTCTGAGAAGTTTGCTTTGATCATTGTGGTTGGTCACCTTGATGCCTAAATAAGTCAGAGACTTTGCTTCCCATGAGAGGTTATATTCAGTCAGGTCTGCCTGAGAAATTCTACTATTCATTGGGAATATCTTAGTTTTAGAAAGGTTAAACTTATAGTAGAATACCTTAGAAATGCTTCTACTTCCACCAAGAGCAATGGGATGCTCACCTGTGGCTTTTCCAGGTGCAATAACAGATCATCAGCGTAGGCTGAGAGGGCATATCTATGCTCTCCCATTCTAATCCCCTTTAACTCCAGCGATGAAACTAGTTTTCTAATCAGGGGCTTCAAATACAGGTTAAAAAGGAGAGGGGACAGTGGGCATCCCTGCCTGGTGCCACGTCATAAGGGGAAGGGATCGGAAAGGATACCATTGCACCAAATTTGGGCCAATGGGGAAGAATATAATATTCAAACCCATTTAAGGAACTCCTCAGGGAAATGAAAATGAGCCATGGCCACAAAGAGGAAGTCCCAGGAGACCAGGTCAAATGCCTTCTCAGCATCCAGGGACATAAGAACAGCCGGTAAATCTGAGTCTCTCGATGCTGAGAGGATGTGCAACAATTTACATATAGTCCCCTAAGGATCTTCCTGTCATGAATCCCACCTGCTCTGTGCTAATGAGGTTACCCATGAGGGGACCTAAACTACTGGCAAGAATTTTGGCAAGGATTTTCACATCCGGAGTAAGCAATGAAATAGGTCTATAATTCTCAGGATATTGAGGGTCCTTACCCTGCTTGGGAATGAGAGTAATGAGATCTTTTTGAAAATTGGACACTGAAAGGCCTTCATCAAACCAGAAGTTATAAATCTCTACTAATAGGGAGGTGAGTTCTGGAAGGCAGGCCTTATAAAAGTTGTTAGAAACGCCATCAGGCCCAGGGGATTTATCAAGAGGGAGTTGCTCAATGGCTTGCTTTACTTTCCAGACATTGATGCAGCTACCCAGGGTCACTACCTCATCAGAGGGCAATTTGGGAAGCTCAACAGAGTTGAGATATTCGGCAATGTCTCTTTTAGAGGGGCATCCAGTTTGCTCCTCGGAGTAGAGGTAACGATAATATTGCCTTAGACCGGCTGCTAGGTCTCTAGGGGCAGTAACCACTGGACCATCTTTATCAAATCTAAGACCTGGTATGAATCGGGAAGCTTCGGCTTGTCTGATCCTAATAGCAAGCAGCTTACCTGACTTTTCTCCTGCATCCAAGCATTTGAACTTTGCACGCCTCAGGGAAAGCTTAGCCTTCTGATACATTAGGTCAGAATATTGGGCTTGCAAACTACGCAGCTAAGCCCAGTCTCCCTCCGGAGACTGACAGTTAAGGGAATATTCCAAGTTTCTGACTGAGTTAAGTAATAACTCTACTTGTTTTTTGGTCTGCCGGAATTTTACAGTGGCTAGCGAAGGCATTCTCCCTTTAATGCACACTTCAGAGTTGCCCAGATAATATCTATTCTTGACACTGATCCCTTATTGACTTCTAGAAAATGCGAAACAAAATCTCTGATCTGCAAGAGGGAATCCTACTTCTGGAGCAGTTGGGTATTCAAGTGCCATGAGGCATCTTTCTTAATTCCAGGCCCCAATATATAGGTAATAAAAATAGGTGAGTGGTCAGATATGACCCTTGCTTATATACCCGAGTCCACTACACCAGGGAACACAAAGGAGCTAATCAGTATGTAGTCAGTTCTGGAATATGTCTTATGGGGGGGGGGAGAAGATATATTGTCGATCATTGGGATTCAAAACCCTCCAAACATCTATCAGATCTGCCCCAGGCATGAGGCCTTTCAGGGCTTTTTGGGCAGGGGACAGGCTGCATCTCTGGTGGTCTGACCTATCTATATTTGTTTGTAGGGTAATGTTCCAATCCCCTCCCAGCATAGTTAATTTAGGAGGGTTTATGGCTATGAGTCCCAGAAGCTGCGTAAAGAACTGAGAAGAGTCTACGATCAGGCCATAGATTGCTCTCAGGAGAATCTGCTGAGACTTGAGCATCCCATAGAGGAGGATGTAGCGGCCACTGGGATCCCAGACTTCCTGTTCTAATTTAAAGGGGACTCTTTTAGAGATCAATATAGCAACTCCCCCTCGGTTTGTGGATATTACAGACCCAAGGCCTGCCCCACCCAAATCCTACATAACAGGGGAACATCTTCTCTCCAGAGATGCATCTCTTGCAGACAGGCAATCCCTGCTCTTAACTGTAACAGATGCCAAAGTATTACTTGTCTTTTACACCTGTTCTGAGCTCCCCTCACATTCCAACTCACTATTGTATAAGGACCATTCATAATAAATTTCCCAAAGGGAAAATAGGTGTTCTATCATCAGATTGCTGGATGATGGCTGGTGGAACACCCTGGAGCCTTCCCAGTAATCCAAGGTCACTGCCATCCTCATTGCCCTTACTTCTATTTAAAATGTTAGGCCTTTCCCAGACACTTCCATGCAACTCACTTGGCCTTCCTCCCCTCAGAAACAGATTTATAGTACAATAGTATTTGTACTTATCCCCTTTACCCCCAAACCCCTCCCCCCCCACCCAAAATAACATCTAACCTAAGTGTCCCTTTTCCCAAAAACACACAAAGGACTAGCCCCAGTTCTGATCATCTTTGCTACCTCACACACACACCACCAGGTGATGTTTTTGACCAAGTCTGAGACCACAAAACCTATCCTGCTATCCAAAAGGTCTAATAACAGTATAACCTCTCAACAATATCATTTGCATTAAGTCCCCATTATCTAATGAACTCAAATCGCCAACTAAAAGTCTTGGGTTTTCAGCATACAGTCTTTCTTCACAGCAATCTGCTGCACCTCAACAGAGAGGCTGGATTCCCCCCCTCCCCATGAATAGTAATTAGGTCCGTCCCAGCTTGAGATCAAGAACATGCCCACATGGCTCTGTTAAAGCTGGGGTAAAAAAAAGAAAATTACACCCCTTTCTCCTGAGGTGCACACCTTAGTCATCTGGTAGGCATCATATAGATGCTGGGCCTTTATCCCCTAAGACCCATTTCAGCTAGAGTTCATACTGGAAGATTACAGCCCATTAATACCATTTGCCTCAATAATAAGTCCATCGCTGCTGAAAAAAAAAAAGAAATGCTCAGGTAAAAGAAAAATCAACACACAGATATTAAGGCCAGTCCTTCAGCATGACACCCGGGCCCTTAAATCTTGTAATACATGCCATCTATTCCCAGACTTCTCTGGGCCACTGCAATTGTAATAAATGATGCTGTTTAACGTATTGGTACACTGTAACAGTCTTCTGGCAAAGAAACGGTCATTTTCAGGACTCAGCAGGCGGATCAGGCTGTGAGAAACGATTTCCAGCCCTTCCATCTTACAGCTCCCAGTGATTCTAATCTAGTACGAACAAGCATTCAATCACCCAACCCCCGGATTAAAAATGAGAACTCTTTATCACCCTGCTCAGTAAAGCTCGGGCGTACAAACTTCTGCTCGGGTTGTTGAGTTCAACAGAAGCTCAGTTCCCCAATTCCGGAGGAATCAACAGCACCAATTAAAGTCTCTCCTTTAATTAAAATCTGATCCAAGCAGAAACATCTCTTACTCACAGTTTAGAAGGTAAATCAGTCCCATCCAACCAATCAGCTCCTTCTCACTTGAACAATTTGGGGAGTGCACGAACTTGCAGGTGATTTTTAACATAGATAAGACAGCCCCCCCAGCCTTTTTTGTCCATTCTGTCACTCATAAAAATAGAGTGCCCCTTGAGTGATAAGGCCTAGTCAGGGATTTTAGGGGTGAGCTACTTTTCTACTATGGTGAGCACATCCGGATTGTGTTGGCTAATCCTGACTTGGAGCTGGTCTAATTTTGGGAGGAGTCAGATATTTAAGGTGGCCAGTTTTAATGAACTGCCATTAGTTTGTGCTAACCCTGCAGGGCCTGGATTAGGGTGTATGTTCCCTGAGAGTAGCAGAAGCATCAGGGTGCAGTGTAGAAAATACTTTTTAATTGCTTTGAGCTTCAGGGCACGTGTGCACCTGACTTTGTTCCTGCCCATGGAAGGAGTAATGATTAGAAATAGGTGGGGGCGGAGTGACTTATGGTAGTAGTAGTGGTGGGGTAATAAGGATTAGGAAGGCCAGGGGGTTAGCAGTCCCAGGACTAACCTGTTGGTCACTGACATCTGTTGTGGGTCTGCAGGTAGAGTGAGGCATTTTTGTTGATATGGGAGGGTGAGTGGTCCTTGACTGAGTCTGTTTATCTAACCCTACTAATGCAGGTAACAAGAGCAGTAGAAAGGACATAATTCCAAACCTAGTAAGAGACATTCTATTTGGAGATTCCGTGGGGGTCTTTATAGCTAAGGCAGAGTGAATATGTGAGGGAGAGATGTTTACAAGGTAGATGGATTAAAATAGAGAAGTTGCTCAGATCATCCGCTAGGTGGCAGTAGTATACAGCAGGGAGAGGGAGATGTGGCTAGATTCAGCTTTGAGGTGTGGAGAGCAGCAGTGATGAAAGGTGTGGGTGTTCAGTATGTTCTCTGCCAGAACACTTGATGACAGTATATCCTAAAGTGAGGGGCAGGCCATGGGAGATATTACTATGTTCCCTGGCAGAACTCTTGTTGGCAGTATAGCCTAGTGCTCAGAGCACCAGATGTGCCTTTTGATAGTCTGGTAAAAAATAATAAGCCGTTTGTAAGTTATTACATTTTAAACATTTGGAAAAATAATTTCTGAGCATGCTCAGTAAACACTAAAAGATAGCTGTATGAAACTAAAAAGGAATCCTGTTTTGTATGGGAAAATTCCTTTTTTGATTGCCGCCATCTTGTTTACATTTTTTCTTAAAAATTATTTTTCAAAAGCCACAAAAATGACATCCTGGAAAGAGATCACCACACCTAGCTGTCTGATCGGGACCCCATTAAGTGCAATCTGCACTTCAAAGATAAAGATATGCCTTAGAAATGTGTTTTATTTTACTGTTATGAATCCTTTTTCATGACTGCGTGATACAAAAAAATAATATTTTTTCATATCATGAGTCATGAAAAAGGATCCTTTTTCATGACTTGAGAATCCTTGCTTGCTTTTTTGATTGCTGTCCCCCGTACTGTAATGTTTTTCCCTGGTGTCTAGAGGAATCCCCCACCCTCCAATACACATACCCCTTCATTTCTCTTGTGTCTAGTGGCATCCCCTTCCCCCTGATCATGGTCCACATTACAGCAGATCATTTCCCTGATGTCTAGTGGCAGCCCCCACCTGCTGATCACTGTCCTCCTTCATTTGACATATTGCCCTGGTGTCTAGTGGCACCCCCCCACACACACACACACACGCCAATGCTGTAGTTATACCTGAAATGAAGAAAACAGTTCTCAGTGTTTTTTTCATTTTTTCTGCACATAAAATGGTCTTTTGCTGATCAGCTCCCCCTACCCCACCTCCCACTCAGCACCAACCACCCTACACCCCCCAGTACACCCCCCACAACCTCACTCACCTGAAAAGGTCCCATGTTTGAGATCCACTCTACGACTGAAGACATGTCTTGCTGCTGGAACCGGCGACTATGTATAGAAATTATGTAAACAATTACTTTTTTCTTTTTCTAATTTTTCTTATTAATATCTGTACTACAAATGATATATACTATTTTATTTGAGTTTCCCTCAATATGGTGGACTTTATCTTTTGTTACACATTTGTCATTAATTTGTCAATTATTAAAAAAAGAAGAAAGACGCTACTAGAACTACACCCTGGAGTCAGTTGAAAAACCAATTATGACTGACTTATCACACATTATGATTGATTTTTTCAACTAGTTTGAAATTTCTGACTTCAACTAACTGAAGAAAATCCAAACAATTTTTTCAACTTTCACCATCGCTGAATTTTATTATGTAGTAGTTTGTTATACTTTTTTAACTTTGTATCTTTTTTTTAATTAAAATTGTGACTATAAAAGTTAATAAAATGTATGGAAAAGTCCCCCCCTTGAAATCAATGGGGCATGTGCACACACAGCCTTCACCTTTTGGCATCACAAAATGGGGCTGCATGTGCCTATGTGGGGGCATGTTGGTGGGTTACGGTCAGGAAGCAGCTCTGTTTTTAGCATTTGGGATTTAGCAGCATTATAACTTCATAAATGAGCAGAAACAAAAAAGGAATTATTAACGCCCCTCAACTCTGGGGCAGGTGAGGTAGTGCAGATGTTAGAGGGAGCAGCAACTAGTCAGCAGCAGCTAAGAAGCTGGCTGCCCTTTAAAATGCAATGTGCAGTGAAATAAATCTACACACAGTAGAGACCCACTAAAGCACAATAACCAGTCAAAACAACAAAATATACTAAGTGCCTGAAAGTTAACAAGTTGAAGCAGGGCAGTAAAACAGTATACGGTGTAGAAAAATAAGTAGCAGTGATAGTAGTAACTTAGAAAAAGAACTGTGAGTCTAAAATACAGCATAGGTAGGGCCTCTTAAACACCCCACAGAAGCTAGAAGGTACCCTTTACACACAGAGCTAACCATCAATATATGTTAGTTTACTAGTAGTTGTAGAATCTGTGAGACTAAAAATTGTTTAAGGCAGGACCCATAGAAATACTTCCTGTATGCTGTACCAGAACTAAGACGTATCCATAGTTTAAATTTAAAGCTAAAAAAAAGTATGCATATTAAAAAAACATTTCTGACACAGTTTCTGAACTTGTTTTGGCTTTCAGCATGTACACTAATGTATTTTTTAAAATTGTATTTATTTTTATTTATTCATTTGAAGGCATCGGAATTACAAACCTTCAAGCCATAGACTCATTTCCAAAGGCTCCTCGTCAAAATTCATATTTAAATATTCATCTTGCTGTGATGACTTTAATATTTAGTTTATCCATTTCCTACAGTGGCAGACAACAAACATTTTGTCCATTGGACCTGACTGACCATGCTCCATACTCCAGCTTCCTATGGGTCCGGGAACTCACCAACCGACCACCTGCGCCTGGCCTGCTTCACAACCTCGTGGGGAGTCTGACTTACTCACAATGCCATCACAGTCAGAAAGAGCCCAACCAGACCACCAGCAGTAGATCAATGATGATGATGATGATGATCAATAGCCTTGGCTTTTCAAGTTTGGTCCCCTGAGCCCCACAGCCCCCAAGCCCTCAAACAGCCAGACAAGCCAGCCCAGCATGTAGCAGACACACAGACAGACTGAGTAGTCTGTGAGAGACCATCCTCCTCCTTCCTACTCCCCACTGCCCAGCCCTGGTGGGCTTTACATACACATCCCATACAGTACCTTGCTCACTGTAGTAGCCTGTTGCCAGTTCAGTCATGTGTCGGGTGATTATTTGGTCAGCGTCGGTGGGTGGCTCCGTGGCTCAGGCTGCCACTGCTGCTCTACTTGGTGGTGGTGTCAGTGTTTTCTTGGAGCTGTGTGCTCCCTCCTCCCAACTCACAGAGTCAGTAACCAACCCAGACCCATGTCTCCATTCCGGTACTCCGCACTATGGAACTAATGCACCTACCACTTCTCCTTGCCGACTGTGAAGACCTGACCGAGACTGAGTGAAAGTCACCCAATGGGCCCGTCCAATGGGGTCACAGGCTAATCCTAACCATGACTAGGCCAATGACTTGCTGCCTTCACACAACTGCTGCCTGGCTTTGTTGGAGGACTGACTAGGACCTGTACAGCCACAAACTAGTCTCTTTCTGAGCACCAGACATGTCAGGACAGTGGACACAGTTAACTTATTTTTAAATAAAAGGCCAAACCGCCAAACTTCATCCCTACAGAAAAATGCTGCTTGCTCCGTTGCCCACACACCAACACAGATGCCTCCTCTCCTGACAGTCTGATCTCCTACCTAGGCACGCTCTCCCCACCACCTCGTACAGCCAGTCACAGACACTCTCAAGCTCCTGGCGCCTCCTAGCTCTCCTAATTGATGGATGCTTCATGTCCAGGAGCCAGAGGTGCATTTTATTGGCTGTAAGGTTCAGTGCTGGTGGTTGAGGACTGCTAGATATTCATGGCCCCCCCGGCCCCCTCTCCCCCCAGGAAAGAAAAAAAGAGAAAACACACTGCAGTGCACCACAAAAACAAACCTGGATGGGTCACAAAACCATCAACTGCAGTGGATTTCAACTCCACTATTTTATGACTGCAATCCAATGCAGTTGCAACTGATTGCTACTGCATTGAATTGCAACTGACTATTTCAACTGCTGACGACTGCTCCGGGGTCTAACTAGAACCCAGTAGTAATGACTTGGAGTGCTGTAAAAGGTGTTTCCATAATCACCTTTACCAGAGGAGTAAATAGAGGATAGTATATGGGCAACAGTGAACAACAACAGTGTTGTTCACTTCAAGAGGTTGTCATGACAACCGTTGAAACCTCGAGAGTGAAGCTCGAGAGGTTTTTGGGTGTCATGACACCTCGAGAAGTGAACGGCACTGTTATTGTTCACTGTTGACCATACACTGTCTTTTATAGTGTATGGGCAAAAGTGAAAAAAAAAACAATTTGTGGATTTTTTCAGGTTCGCGCTGTGATGTCGGGGACCCCCCCACCAAGCCTGTGTCATTGACAACACTGACCTTACCGCATTTTTTATTGAATACTTGGGCTCTGCTATATGCCGACTAAGAATTGAACTAAAACGGCACTTACTTTTAAATTGGGATGTCCTCCAGTGCCGACGCTGAAGTTCCTGGCCATTTTAATGATTTAACAGAAGCGCTGATTTGCATTACGCGCCGAAAAGTGAGAGCTGTACCATCGATGTGACGCACCAACGATGGAACAACAGCTAAATTATGTCACATCGATGGTACAACAACACTAGTAAATGATGGATTTTTAGCGATTATAGCATTCTATCATACACTATACTTCCATTGTGCAGGGAATTCAATTAATTTATAGTGTAGTTGTACCCTAGTAGTGATGTTAAACTGTTGTACTATCTTGAGTACATCACTACTACAGTACAACAACACAGAATACTTGCATGCTCTACTTTTCCTTTCAGCATTGCTGATTGCTCGTTTTTTTCTCCTGTCAGTTGTTAAGAGAAAAATGAGCAATTCGCAATGGCTTCCATAGCCTTTTCTAAACTGGACAGTAGTAGCTGCCTGGAGTTCATTTATGAACAGGAGAATCAGCGCATGATAATGAAAACTGAAACCAAGTTCTGCTACTGTACAGGGATGTCAATTATGTTATGCAGCTCTCCTATGTCTGCCAGGTAATTCTGGAGTATTTTTTAATCAATTTCAATTTTCTTTATCATGGACATGGTGTCAGAACTAAACACATTTCAACTACCAAATAAGGTTACACTTATTGTTGTTGGTCAAAGGTGCCCATATACTATGAAAGATAATGGATGGGCAACAATGAACAATGATGCTAAGTTCATTTAACATAGAAACATAGAATTTGCTGGCAGATAAGGACCTCTTGGCCCACCTAGTCTGCCATTTTTTCCTGCCTAAAGTGCCACTGCAGAGTCTACTTGATCTCTGTACCATTTATCCACCCCCCCTTCCCTCTTCCCTAAGATTCCCTGATGCCTATCCCATGCATTCTTGAATTCCACCACTGTTTTTTCCCCCACTGCCTCTGCTGGAAGACTGCTCCAGGAATCCACCACTCTTTTTGTGAAGAAGTACTTCCTCACTGTACCAGATGAAAATGTCATGGGCACTGTAGTGTGGGAAAAACATGCTGTAAAAATAGTGACTGACACTACAGCTACAGAGAAAGTATAGTGCAGGAAACATAAGCGCTATCCCTGTAGCTGTTGATCGGCATTCAATTCCCTGTCCTGGGACATGTATTTTGTTGTTGTTCCCCGGAACGTTTATTTATTTATTTATTTTTGTCTCCCTGGGACATTTACTGTTTTCTCTTTGTATCCCCCCCAGCTTGGGGTGGTGGTAAATGAAGTTCACTCCATGGAAGAGAGGGTGACCAGTGGGTGCCTCAGGGATCAGTGCTGGGACTAGGTCCTCTTTAATGTCTTTATAAGTGACACTGCAGAGGAGCTGATAGGGAAGGTCTGCCTCTTTGCTAATGACACCAAAATCTGCAATAGGGTGGACTCTTGGGGGGGGGGGGGTTGAAAAGATGAGCAGAGACCTGAGAAAACTAGAGGATGTTCAAAAGTATGGAAACTGGGTTTCAATATGAAAAAGTGCAAAATAATGCACTTAGACACAAAAACCTAGGGGTGGAGTACAAAATGGGTGGAGTGGTATTGATGACCACCAAGAATGAAAGAGATCTGTCAGAAATCATATTGGATGACCTAAAGGTGGCCAGGCAGTGTGACAAGGCAGTAGAGGGAGCGAGTGTGATGCTGGGGTGCATAGGGAGACATATCCCTATCCTTATCCTTATACAGGGATGTCGACATGAAGGGGAAAACTTATGGGGTAAACATTCTGAATATAAGGAGAGTGGAGGCGGAAGAGTCAGGAGGGGCTGTAGGGGGGAAGCCTAGAAGAGCAGACAGTGGAAAGGGAGCTCCTAAGAAGGACAGGGCAAGAAGAGAGATAGAGGGGCAGTGTAGGGGGCAGTCAGGGGAAACTAAGTTCACTTGATGGAGGCTGGCATAGAGTGTTCCAATAAATTTGAGCTACTAAGCAACCTAGAGTAGGAGGAAGGGGTAGGTGGTAATGAGGAAATTGATCCAGAGGACCGGAGGAGAGAGACGAATACCCATAGGGCCTCACAGGTCAGCAATGGAAAGGATAGAAATAGTCCCAGGGGGAAAAGGGGACACCTAAATGTTAAACAAATGGGGGAGATGCAACATACTGCAGACAGGAAGGGGGAGAGCATGGCTGGAGAGAAACTGGAAGACAAGGAGAAGGGTGAGGGCCCCCACTTCAGCAGGGAGGTCCATACCAAGGATGGGGCCCTAAGTAAAAGGGACCCACAGAGGGCCTCTGGAGGAAGGGGTACTATTACAAGGGGTGAGAAAGACAGTGTGGGGGAAGGGGAAATGATCAGGGCCAGGATAAATGGCTTGGATAAGAGAGTGTTAAAAGGGACACCCATTCAGGGGGAGTCTGAGTTAAGTGAGCAAAATAATAAGGGAGGCAGAAAGGGGAGGGTGACAAAGGGTTCTCTCATAATAAGGCAGGAACACTCCCATGGACTTGAGGTCACAGATAATGGGGGGGCGGTGAGAGCGCATAGTGGTAGTAACCTTAAGGATGATGGCGGAGTTAAGGTTCTGTTATTGGGAGACTCAATGATTAGGGGTATCCAATGGGAGGGACGGGGGATGCCATAGCCAGGTGAAGGTAGTAAGTATCTCTGGGCTGACAGTGCACAAAGCAAAGTTCATGGTGTATGAACTGGTTAGGGATTGTGGTGGGAAACTGGATTTCCTGCTGCATTTGGGAACTAATGACACAGAGGGACAAAGCATTTTGGAAATCCAAGCAAGTTTCCGAGAACTTGCCAGAGTCTGTCGGGATAATGGATGCAACATTTCCTTTTCGGAAATATTGCTGGTACCTAGGGCCTTAGTGGAGAACAAAATGAAGATCACAGAGGTTAATGACTGGCTCAGGAAGTGGGGTGAAGAAAGTGGGGCGAGGGAGTTAGGGAACTGGGAGGGAATTTGGGAGGATAAGGGACTGTATGCCAAGGACAGGCTTCATGTTACCCCATTAGGGAAGGAAGTCCTTAAACAGGGGGTGGCAGACTACATTCATGAAAGGTTGGGTTTAAACTTGTGTGGGGGAGGGATAAGGAAGGGGCTGGCCTGAAGCCCTCTCCTCGAGATGAGGGGAGTAGCCTTCAAATCCAAGGGTGGGAGGGGGAAACAGACTGGGGGAGGAGGCTTCAGGAGGAGTAGAGGGAAGTTGGAAGCATAAGGAACCCAGGTGGGGTTCAATAAAGGGGAGCAGGGATAAGGGGTGGGGGGTGGTGTTAGTGAATGCCAGGAGCTTGGGAAACAAGTTGCCAGAGTTCCAGGCCATGCTATTGGAGGGGGGTGGATGTGGTCACGGAAACATGGGCCAACAAGAACCATGATTGGGATCTAAATGTGAGGGAGTAGACTATGCTTAGGAAGGATAGAAAGGAGGGCAGAGGGGTGGAGTGGCTATATTCATTAGACATGGCATAGAAATTGCTAGGGTAGAAGAGGCAAAAGGGAAATGTGGAGGCCTTATGGGTCACCTTACGAACCCTGGCAGGAGGTAAGGTTAAGCTGGGTGTAGTATATAGGCCCCCTGGGATGGGTGATGTTCTGCAGGATGGTTTGCTGGACAACATTATTGCCCAGTGCGGACCTAAAGGGGAGGGAGTGGTGTTGATGGGGAACCTTAATATGCTAGATACAAACTGGGGAACCATGCCCTCTAAGGTGGCCAAGGAGCAGAGGCAGTTGGATGGCTTCCAGGATGTGTTCTTAACACAGCACCTGATGGAGCCCATGAAGGAGGGGGCATGTCCTGGATGTGGTTCTGGTGGATGGGGATCTGGTAAGGGACCTGGTTGTAGAGGATCCCCTGACTGGGAGTGACCACAATACTGTCTGGTTTCAAATAAGCATGGGGGGAGAGAACTAGGACACTGGCCATGGACTTCAGGGGGGCAGACATTATAGGCATGGAAAATATTCTCAAGGATCACTTGAAGGGGATTACAGCAATGACAAATGTGGAAAAGAGATGGGAGGTCATAAAACGGGGACTTCATGAGGCAGTCAGGAAGTGCGCTAAGGTGAAGCATAAGGGAGCAAGGTCACATAAACCGTTCTGGTGGTCCAGTGAAGTTCAGGTAGCAGTCAGAGAAAAGAAGGTTACCTACAAAGATGATCAAGGGGCTGGGGGACTTATCATACTAGAGGAGGTTGAAGGAGTTGAACATGTACTCACTGGAGGAGAGGAGAGACAGGGGTGACATGATTGAAACCTTTAAATACATGAAAGGAATAAACAAGACGGGTACAGAGGGGCTGTTCAAAGTAAGGGAGGGGAGGGCCACCAGGGGCCATGATATGAGACTGGAGTGAGAAAGGTTCAGGAGGGAGATGAGGGGACACTTTTTTACAGAGATGGTAGTGGCTGGGTGGAATGCGTTACCTGCAGAAGTGGTATGCAGTAGAACAGTGGACTGCTTCAAACAAGGATGGGACAGGACAAGGGGGAGGGTTAATGAAGGGGAAGGGTGGAAGGGAGGGGCAGCTGCAGAATAAGGGGTGCTAGCTGCATATTCGAGCAGACTTGATAGACCTCTAGGCCTTTATCTGCTGGCAAATTTTGTATGTTCGTATGTTCGTACAAAAGATACAAAACAATGAGAGGGGATAGAAAAATGGGAATGTACCATCTTGCATCTAGAAAAGTTACCTGGATGGTGCGGAGGGCAAAGTCCAGTAAAAAGTAGCAGCTGGCACAGGGGATACGGGGAGGAGAAAAAGGATTCTTCCAGTACATTGGGGAGTGGAGAAAAACTAAGGGCCAGCTTGGCAGATTGAGATCAGATGATGGGTGGGTGGAAGAGGCGATGGACCAGGAGGAGGTATTAAACGAGTATTTCGCCTCGGTGTTCACTAGGGCAGGGGATGGGATATTTACAAAGCAAGGCATGATGGAGATAGAAGTGGTAGTGTGTGAGATCGGGGGAGCAACAGAAATGGAGCATAAGGGAGGGAGAGGTACCCCAGTGGTGTCACATCAGGATAAGGATAAAAAGGCTAGTAAGGTGGGGGAATGGATGATGCTATCTCCACTGAACAGGTGTAGCAAGCCCTAAAGGCCCTAAAGAAAGATAAATCTCCTGGACCGGATGACATTCATCCAAGAGTACAATGGGAATACGCAGATGTACTGGCCGCACCCCTGGTGGAGCTCTTTAACAGGTCGCTTGAGACAGGGAGGGTACCTAGGGATTGGCAAGAGGCACATGTGGTGCCAATCCATAAGGGGGGGGGTCAAGGGAAGCACCAAATAACTATAGACCCATCAGTTTGACCTTGGCGGTGGGAAAATTAATGGAGAGTATACTGAAGGAACTATTGGGGGTGTTCTTGGAGGTAGGAGGTCTGGATAGTTGGCAATGGGTTTGTGACAGGTAGATCACGTCAAACCAACTTTCTGGAGTTCTACGAATGGATAACATCAGAACTGAACAGGGGAAAGCCTATGGTTTTACTATTCTTAGACTTCAGCAAGGCTTTTGACTCGGTCCCCCACAATAGTCTGGTGGAGAAACTGATGAGGATGAGTGTAGGCCCACTGATGGTCAGATGGATAGGAAACTGGCTAGACAGACGCATACAGACAGTAGTGATCAGCGGGGAGCTCTTGAACCCTAAAGGGGTAGGTAGCGGGGTACTGCAGGGCTCGGTCCTGGGTCCGATCCTGTTTAATGCATACACATCTGACATCAGGGTGGGTATAGAGGGTGTGGAATTAGTCTTTTCGCCGATGACTCCAAGTTGGGAGCAGTAGTAGAGGGGGAAGAGGGGAGGTTGGCCCTGCAAAGGGATCTGGACACCCTGCAAAGGTGGGCTCATGCCTGGAAATTAAATTTCAATACCACCAAGTGCAAGGTGTTACATCTTGGGCGTTGGAATCCTAAACTCAGGTACACCTTGGGAGGGGAGGCACTGGAGGCCTCAACAGGAGAAAAAGACCTAGGGGTCATGGTGGATGCACGTATGAATAACTCTGAGCAATGCAGGAGAGCGGCTAGCAAACCAAACAGGATGTTGGGATGCATCGTAAGGGGGATGACCTCTAGGAGCAGGGAAGTGATACTGCCGCTGTACAATGGACTGGTTAGACCACACCTTGCGTACTGTGTACAGTACTGGAGACCACACTTGAAGAGGGACATACAGCTCCAAGAGAGGGTACAGAGGAGGGCTACCAAGATGATACGAGGACTGGGGGATTTAACGTATGAGGACAGACTTGAGGAGCTCTGCCTGTTTTCATTGGATGAGAGTAGAGATGGGGGACATGATTGAGGTCTTCAAGAACCTCAAGGGAATGAATTGGGTAAACATGGAGGGAATCCTTAAACTAAAGGAGGGAGGTATCACCAGAGGACATGGTTTGAAGTTTGAAGGTGAAAGGATGGGGGGGAGAGGAGGAGGAGGTTTTTCATTGAGAGGGTGGTGGATCTTTGGAACACGCTGCCTGGAGAACTGGTTCAGATTTCTATGGTGGAAAGCTTTAAAAGAGGGTGGGACAGATATAGAAAGGGGATGTATCAGATGAGGGCCTAGCACAGAGGGGTGCAGAGGGATGACAGAGGTTTCTGGCACACAAGGGACGGGAGGGCCCCGGTTCCCAACATGGGATCTGAGGTTCGAGCAGACTCGATAGACCATAAGACTTAATCTGCTGGCAATTAGTAAGTTAGTATGTTAGTATATCAACAGCAGAAAAAGAGAGGCGGTGTTGCCTCTGTGTAGATCGCTGGCAAGGCCCCACAATTAGAGTATTGTGTCCAGTTCCAGCAGTGGACCTGGCAAGAAAGGCTAGGGTTCTGTGACCTGAGTTGCAAAGGGTATAGGTAGGTGTATGTGTGGGGGGATAGAAATAATTGAAATAATGTAAGGGGGTAGAGACCCTAACCAGAATTTGGCTACAAAGGAGATGCAGTAGGTGCGATGCCTATCTTCGAGAAATGGGAAGGAGAGGGTATTGTAGAGGTCACAGTGATGAATCTGCAGTGGGCAGTCTAAGGTGAAACAGCAGAAAGAGTGGAAATGGGTATCCAGTTTTACTAGGGTGGACTTGAGAGCGGTACTGTAGACTATATGACCATAGTCAAATGTAGGGAGTGTCATTTTCAGCACAACTGCACATCGAGCAGGCAGAGGGATGCACCTTTGGTTTCTATATAGAGCACCAAGCTTGGAGTGCAGTTTCTTGTGGATGGCATCTACATGCACAGAAAAGTCCAGGTGCTGATCGAGCCAGACCTCTAGGTACAGTACCTAAAGGAAGTAATATCATCTAATGTAGTCCCCACCATAGTGTGGATGAAAGAGAGGGGATTTAGCCTAGAGAGTCTCTGCCTTGTACCGAAGATCATGGAGACTGTCTTCTAGGTGTTTAGGAGAACTGATCTGAGCAGAACCAGAGTTGAACATATTGAACTCCTGCTACGTCTGGTCACCACATTTGAAGTGGTGGGGCTAGAGGTGCGCAGGACTGTATCGTCTGTGTACACGGGGATGGAGGTGGTGGTGCAGACAGCTGGAAGGTCATTTAAGAAGACCAAAAATAGAAGTGGACTGAGCACAGAGCCCTGAGGGACACCAGTGCTAATGATGGGGGGGGCGAGATAAGGAATCAACAATCTTGACTGATTGCGACTTACCTGCTAGGTAAGAGTGGAACAAGACAATACAAGGGGATGAGTGTCCAGCATCAGACAGTTTGCTTTGAAGGAAGGAGTGGGAAACAGGTCGATGAAGATCACTGATGTGATGTGGCCCTGCTCCATATCTGAGAGTATGGAATCAGTAAGCTGCAGGAAGGAGGTGGTGGTTGAGTGAGATTTCCTGAAGTCAGGCTGGAAAGGGGTGAAGAAAAAGGAGGAGTCTAGAAAAGGAGAAAGTTGGGAAAGTACAATGTGCTCCTGAAGTTTAGTGAGGCGGGGAAGTAGAAAGACTGAATGGTAGTTACCTGGGCTGGAGGGGGTCACCACCTTTAGGGAAAATTATGACTGTGACAAGCTCCCAGGCTGCAGGTGTAGCCCGTGACATGCATGACTGTGATCGTACAAGCCGCAAAATGGTGACTCAATTGTGGCACATGTCATGGGGGATACTGACGGGGTAGGGTGACCGGATGGAGTGGGTTTGTGCATGTAGCGACAGGATGTTGCTACACATACATGCACGTGTACGGGGGGTGGAAGCAAGCATGCTCAGCAAGGGCGGGAGGGTTTTGAGGGGCGGTGCCATGGTGAGCTGCCAAGCTGGCACCATGGCGTGGTGGGTGGGTTCACGGCTTGGGTGGACAGGGTGCTGGGTTCAGGTCCAGGCGCAGGTACGTTTTGTTGCACCCGGCCCAATTTTAAAAAATGTTTTGCACCCCCCCAAACATGCACCCCCGCCGGAGTTGAGAATCCTTAAGTAGGGGTATGTGGGGGGTGATGCCCCCCATGGAGGGGGTGCGGGAGCACAGCCCCCCTCACAAAATGTTAAAAATGTAAGTCCCCGGCACCATTTTGCTTTGTGCTGGGGAGTTGCAGCGCAGAAATTGATTTTCATTGCTGTGACTTCACCGTAATGGTGATCGCCTTTTGGCAGTCGCAGTTATGACATAGAACCACTGCAGGTACTGAGGCTCGAGAAAAAAAGAGGTTTATAAGTGAGGCAATTGGGAAGGCGATAGCGGGGGCCTTTTTACAGGCAGGCATGAAGGCTCTACATTTTCTGTGGAGGCTTCAGTGAAAAGTCTTGAAACAGAAATATTGAAAATGATGGCAAAAAAAAAAATGATGGTCTATCCAGTCTGCCCACAGTTCTCTCTCTAACCCCAGGACCTATTTTCCATGTAGGGTTCTAGCCCTCCTCACTCACCCCAGTTCCCCTCCTTGTTACTGTCCCCCTGAGTAACCACTATACATATCACTCTGTTCCAGCCATGCTTGAAGCCGTAAATGTTTTCTGTGCTCATCACCTTGGCTGGTAGACTGTTCCAGGTTCCACCACACTTATTGTAAAATACTATTTCCTCATATCCCTCCTGAACTTCCCTCTTGTCATTTTCCAATCTTACCCTTGTGACCTTGAACTTGTACTCATGCTAAATAATTCTCTGCAGTTCACTTTGTTTATTCCTTTCAGGAACTTGAAGGTCTGTCATATCTTCCCTCTTCCATTTAGTCTCCAGCAAGTACATGTTCAGAGCCTTGAGGTGCTAGTCATATGACCTTCCCCTTTGACCCTGAATCATCTCTGTCACCCTTCGCTGCACCTTCTCCAGCCTGTCATTATCTTTCCTGAGTTACGGACTCCAGAACTGGGCACAGTACTCACCAAAGTTCTATAAAGGGGTAGTTTTACAACTTTTACCTCTTTTCTTCTGATGTCAATACCATCTATAAAGGGGTAGTTTCACCTCTTTTCATCTGCTGTCAATTCCCCTCTTACTACATCCCAGCATCCTATTTGCCTTACTGTAGGCCTTGTGGCACTGGCTTGATTATTTGGGGGTGTCACTGATGATAGCTTCTACAGTAGGTTCCATTCCTCTGCTGCAGCGCTATGTCTTACCCCACCCATCTAGTACTCTCCCCTGGGATTCGTGTTCCCTAGGTGCATCACATTGCACTTTTTGGCATTGAACTTCAACTGCCAAACTTTAGACCACCTCTTTACACTTTGCAAGTCATTCTGCATTTCCCTCTTTGATATCGACCCTCCCACAGAGCTTAGTGTCATAACTGGGCACAGGACAGATCCCTTCGGAACCCCACTCGTGATCCCCTCTCTTCTGACTTGACCCCATTACCTACAACCCTCTACTGCCTCCCCTTTAGCCATTTATCTACCCATCTTACTATGTCCTAGCCACATCAAGATCCTCCATCTTCTTCAGCAATCGTCTGTGAAGCACCGAGTCAAAAGTCTTAATGAAGTCAGAGTAGAATAAATCCACGTCGCAGATCCTATTTAATGCCTTTGTCACCCAGTCAAAGAAAACTAGCAGGTTAGTCTGACAAGTCCTACCAGTCATGAACCTGTGCTGTTTACTATCCTGGAGACCACTCTCCTCCAAGTCCAAGAAGTTCTCCTTGACCAGTGACTCCATTAGCTTCCTTACAACTGAGGTTAGATTGACAGGTCTGTAGTTGTTTGTTTGTTCCTTGTCCCCCTTTATGGAGTGGAACTATGTCCTCCATCCTCCAGTCCTTTGAAACTACCCCCTGCCTGTAATGAACTATTGAGCAGTCCTATAAGTGGTTCATCCAGTTGTGATGCCAGTTCCCTGAGCACCCTCTGGTGCATTCCTTCTGGTCCCAGGGCCTTATCTATCTTCAGGGTTGCTATCCCTTTCTGGAACACTTTAATTTGTAAATACTGGCTGGCTCATTTCTGGGATACCCTCCGTGAGAACTTTGATGCCACTGTCTGGCAAAGACCCACTGTCCTCCCTATTGAAGATAGAGAAAAAGTAATCATTCAGGATAGCAACCTTTTGCATGTCCTCCTCCATCATCCTGCCTCTCTCAGATAGATATATAGATACATAAATGTCATCGGCAGATAAGGGCCTTGTGGCCCATCCAGTCTGCCCTATCCCTCTTTCTAATGCTTAAGGTACCATAGATACTACAAGTCCCCCCCTTCGCTCTAGTTTGATAATTCCCATGTGCCCATCCAACGCATTCTTGAATTCCTGAACCAAGGGCGCCCCCACCACTTCATGAGGAAGACTGTTCCATCTCCCTACCACCCTTTCAATGAAATATAATTTCCTCAAGTTCCCCCTAAGTTTCCGCCATTTAGTCACATGCTGTGCTCCCTTGTTCTGCCATTTCTCTTCATGTGAAAGATGCTCCCCTCTGGTGCCCTGTTGATCCCCTTTAGATACCTGAAGGTCTCTGTCATGCCCCCCTCTCTCTCCTTTCCTCCAGGGAGTACATATTGAGAGCTCCAAGTCTCTCCTCATATGACTTATGCTGCATCCCAGACAGCATTTTCATCACCCTCCTCTGTACTGTCTCCATCCTGTCTATGTCTTTTTGGAGATGGGGCCTCCAGAACTGAACACAGTACTCCAGATGAGGCCTTACTAGAGAGTTGTACAGTGGTACCACCACTTCTCTCCTTCTGCTTGATATACCCCTCCCTATGCACCCTAGAATTCTGTTAGCCTTTCCGACTGCTTTGTCACACTGTTTAGTCACTTTGAGAGCGTCTTCTATGACTACCCCTAGATCATTTTCCTCTGTGGTGGCTTCCAGTGTTACCCCTTCTAGTTCATACTCAGCCCTAGGTTTACCTCTCCCTAGGTGCATAACTTTGCACTTGTTTGCATTAAAACCCAATTGCCATTCCTTGGACCAGTTTTCTAGCCTATTCGGATCTCTCACATTTTTTTCTATACCTTCCTGTGTATCTACCCTGTTACATAGCTTTATATCATCCATGAACAGGCTAACTCTCCCTTCTAGACCCTCTGCAATATCACTTATGAAGACATTGAAGAGCACTGATCCCTGGGGTATGCCACTTGTTACCCATCCCTCCTGTGAGCTAACCCCATTTACCACCACTCTTTGTGTTCTGTTACTCAACCAATTTCTAACCCACGAGACCACCTCTGTTCCCACCCCAGATTTGCCAGCTTGTGGATTAGTATCCTGTGTGGGACTGTGTCGAAGGCCTTCCTGAAGTCCAGATAGGCCACATCTACTGCTCACCCTGGTCTAGTTCCTTTGTCACCCACTCAAAGAAATCAATCAAGTTGGTCTGGCCTAACAATTCCCCCTTCTTTATTCCATTTTTCCCTAATATAATGGCAGAATTATTTTTCTGTACTCTTGATCCTCTCTGCAATACTTAGCTCTGTGTCTGCTTTTGCCTCCTTAACTGCCCTCTTTGCCTCCTTATTTCTCAGTAATTATTCTCCCCATTTTTCCTCCTCCTTTTCTTTTTACCTGGAGAAGACCTTTTTTGCTCTCACTGCTTCACTGACCCTTGCTAAGAACCATAATGGTCTCCTAAACATATTCCTTTTGGTTACTGTTCTCATGCATAACTTAGATGCCTCGAGAATGGCAGCCTTTATTGACCCCCACATTTCTCTTCCATTCCTCCCATGCTGTGAACCTGGACTAACTTGTCCCAGACTGACTCCCTCAACCTGACTATATCTGCCCATCTGAAATCAAGGAGCTCAGCTTTCAATTGGGGTTTTCTGGTCACAAGGGTCAGTTTGAACCAAATGGAATTGTGGTCACCACTCCCTAGTGAATCCCCTACTCTCACAGCTCCTACCAACTCTGAGTTGGTAGCACCACCTTGAGAATGGCCTCCTGTCTGGTGGGTTCCTTAACCAGCTGCACCAGTAGACAGTCCTGGAATTTACCCACCAAGGCTTGACTTCTGGTGTTCCTGGCCACTGGAATATCCCAATAGATATCCATCGGGTTCAGATCAGCCACTACTACTACTTCCCACTTCTCCACTCCCCTTTCTAGTTCTTGTCAAAGCTCTCTATCCTTCACTTCTTCTTGCCCTGGTGGTCTATATTGTCACCTTCAAGCATAGTTTCTTGCCTGAGACTGCTGTGAGTTGCACCCACAGCGACTCCGTCTCCCTATTCCCACCCCTGCTGCACCCATCTTCCACATCCTCAATGTCTTCCTTGACATGAAGTGCTATGCTTCTCCATCTACCTTTTCCTCTATCCCTCCTGAACACTGAGTACCGAGGGACTGCCAGGTCCTAGTCATTATTCTCAGAGGCACTCATTTCAGTGATGGCCCCAAGGTCCATCTCAGTGTCTGCCATCATTGCCTGAAGCTCACTGATTGTATTATCCAGGCTCCTGGCTTTCATCTAACTCCTGAACCCTTATTGCCATTTACCTGTCTTCCTTTTTATTATTCACTGGTCTTCTCAGTTTCTTGTTTTTTTATGGGGATTTCACATTTTGTTCCCCACCATTCTTCCTCTAGCCCAATTTGGACCTCAGCACTGTTTTTACCCACTGTGTTACTACTATCTCCCAGATATGGAGGAGTACTAGCTAGGTTCCCTTTTCCCTCTCCTATCATCATGACTCCCCTAGTTTCAGTCTCCCCCGCGGTCAGTTTAACTGTCCAATATAGATGTCAAACTTCTGCGACCGTGCACAGCCCCTTCTTTTGTCAGGAGGAGTCTGTCACCCTTGAAGAGCCTCCTGTCCCAGAAGTCCCCCCAGTCCCCCACAAAGTGGTACCCCTTCTCTTGACGCCATCCCTTAAATCACCCATTAAACTCCTCTATCTCATGCTTTCTTATTTTATCCTTCTTTCCCTCACTGATTCACACAGGAAGAACTTCAGAAAAGGGCAGGGAGGCTGAGAGTGCCAAAAATCTGTCCCCCAGTCTACAAAAGTTCCACTTCATTATCTCCACTGACTGGTTTACCAGATCATTGATACCCAGGTCTACCAGAAAGCCCAGCTCTCCCACTCCCTCTCTGCCATCCTCCCTTTCCTGTCTAAATCCCAGATGGCTGATGTACTAAGAAGGCACTTGACTATCCTTCTTGTATCCACCCCCTCCCCACCATCCTCACAACATATTGAATTTTGGATTCCCTGACCATTAAAACTCTCCTGGTAGACTTGCTCCTATTCGTACCCATCACATTGTACTGCCCTTTGCCTCTGACTGACTCAGAGTACCCCTTGCAGAGCCAGGTACCTGATCCTCTTCTAGAGGTACAAACTGGTTCACCATCTGGGTGGCTGGGCTGGACAACCTTCCTGTGGCTAACCTTGCCTCTTTCCCCTCCCCCCACTCTAAACCCCCTTAGACCAGTGGGCCTTTGAAGGAGTGGGGGTGTGGGGGGTGTTTCAACTGAGCTGATGATGCAGCTGAGATATTTCTTCCTCTGCTTTCATCAGCTGAGCAGGGAAGTCTGCCAAGAACTTGCAGATGGGGCATTAGCACCTCCTCCTAAGCATATTCCTAGAGAAGAGTGCCCACAGCCACCACAACTGTCTCCCCTCTGTACCCCACCCCTATAAAGAACCATAGCTACTAACAGCTATGCAACTAACAATTCCACAGTTTACAACATAGGAGAGTCAATCTGGCCTATAATATTTAACTGAGAGTTAAAAGGATTGCTTACCCAAATAGGATGTAGCAAAAGTAGCAGCTTGTGCAGCTTCAATACAAAACAGATGTTTCAATTAAAAATAGCAATGCTCACCTAGATAGGGTGTTGTAAAAAGCAACAACTTCAGCACAAAACAGATGACCTAATTAAAAAAAAAATAGTGCTCACCCAGATAGAGTGTACTGAAAAGCAACAACTTTAGCCACTTCAGTACAAAACAGAGGTCTGATCTGAGTCAAAATAGCAATGCATACAGAGACCTGGTACAGCCTGACTCGAAACCACAAGATTAGCAATGTTATGCTTATCCAGATTGGGTGTTGCTAGGAACTAGCATAGTTAGCATCAAACAGACAAGGCAGTGTGCTTTACATTTACCCTCAGAATTGTTACAGCAGTTGACAGTTTGCCAGTGTTGTTAAAGCAGGCCAAGTTCCAGGCTGCTGGTTGCCTCTTCTGGCTGACCGTCAATCTGGCAGACTCCCTCTATGATATCCTTTGCACTGCAGTCCTTAGTAGGGATGTATGAGTAACGAATATTAAATCCTGAATACCACGAATAATACAGTATTCGGTATTCAGGAGCCGAATACCGAATATTGCAGATATTTGACGATATTCAGTATTTGGCATTCCCACGGGATTTCAAGATCTCACAGGATTTGCTGGCCAATCTCTGAGCATTTGTCAAAGATAGATCATGTGACAGTTCAACATTGCTCCGTAGTGGAGAAAGATCGTAGTGGAGAGTGGAGAGAGCTCTGTGTCAGCAGAGATTAGGAGTTGCAATAACTGATATTTTCATCATAAAACCTTAATTTTTTTGTTCTTTACCATGTGTTTTTAGTACCTAGTACTAGTTTGAACACTGGGAGTTTTTTTTTTGTGGAGCAGTCATCTGATGTACTGATTTTGTTTTGCTAGGAGCTGCAGAGAAACTAGTACACCTTCATTTCAGGGGCATCTTGTAACTGGTGGAGAGATCATAGTGGAGAGAAAGCTCTGAGTCAGCAGAGATTAAAAGTTGCAAAAAACTAATATTTTCATCACAAAACCTTTATTTTTGTTCTGTACTGTGTGTCTTTAGTGTCTAGTAGCAGTGGGAGCACTGAGAGTTTTTTTTTCCTGGATAAATTGTCTGATGTAGTGATTTTATTTTGCTAGGAGCTGCAGAGAGAAACTAATGTACCTTCATTTCAGGGGCTGACAGTGGTGTGAGGCATTTTGTATTTCCCCAGACAAATTGACTGATTTATTTTGCAAGGAGGAGCTGCAGAAAGAGACCTAAATTGCAGATTATCTCCCAAATTATAGTAGTTCTAACTTCTACCTTGACTGCTGTACTGATTTTTAAAAAAAGTCTTTAATTTGGTAGTGTAAATAATAAGTATTTTTTTTGGGGGGGGCTCAGGTTTCACAAAAACCCAGTAGTAGCCAAGTCAGAAATCTCAGTGGGCAGTCAGCTGACTGCACTCCCACCCAAAATGGTTTAGGGCTAGGTAGAGAAGCTTGCAGGGTACACACAACCTCACCTGCCCTGAGTGCGTGCTGCTTGTAGTAATTTTTCTGTGCTGAAATAAAGCAGTACTGCTGCTTGCAACAATTTTTTTATACTGAAATGCAGCAGAACTTACGTGCATTTATTAATAAAAAAGTGAATTGCAGTAGCTCTGCCATAGAAATCTCTGTAAGAAATATCTGTGTTGTAATCTGAGGTTGGGCTGGGGTTTGATGAAAGTCAGTTGCTGACTGCATTCCCACCCCAATGGTTTAGGGCAAAGAAGCGATGCTTGCAGTATGCGTACACCCTCACTACCCAGAGTGCATGCTGCCTGTAGTAATTTTTCTGTGCAAAAATAAAGCAGTATTGCTGCTTTCAATCATTTGTTTGTACTGAAATATAGCAGAACTTGAGTGCATTTGCAAATAAAGAAAAAGTGAATTGCAGTAGTTCTGCCATAGAAATCTCAGCAAAAATATTTGTGGTGTAATCTGAGGTTGGGCTGGGGTTTTACAAAAGTCAGTAGCCACCAGAAGTCTCTGAGGGCAGTCAGCTTCCTGCACTCCCAACCCCAATGGTTCGGGGCTAGGTAGCGATGCTTGCAATATGTGCACACCCTCATCTGCCCTGCGTGTGTGCTGCTTGCAGTAATTTTATGTGCTAAACTAAAGCAGAACTGCTGCATGCAACCATTTTTTGTACTGAAATACAGCAGAACATGTGTGCATTTACAAATAAAAAAAAGTGAATTGCAATAGTTCTGCAGTAGAAATCTCTGTAAGAAATATTTGTGGTGTTATCTGAGGTTGGGCTAGGGTTTTACAAAAGTCAGTAGCCCCCAGCAGTCTCGGAGGGCAGTTGGCTGACTGCACTCCCACCCTCCACAGTTTAGGGCTAGGTTGCGACACTTGCAGTGTGTGCAAACTCTCACCTGCCCTGCATGCTTGCTGCTTGCAGTCATTTTTCTGTGGGGAAAATAAAGCAGTATTGCTGCTTGCAATCATTTTCTGTATTGAAATACAACAGAACTTGTGTGCATTTACAAATAAAAAAAGTGAATTGCAGTAGTTCTGCTGTAGAAATCTCTGTAAGAAATATTTGTGGTATAATCTGAGGTTGGCCTGGGGTTTCACAAAAGTCATTAACCACAAGTACTCTCAGAGGGCATTCAGCTGACTGCACTCCCACCCCCCTTCCCATGGATTAGGGCTAGGTAACGATACTTGCAGTGTGCACCAACCCTCACCTGCCCTGCATGTGTGCTGCTTGCAGTAATGTTTCTATGCC
Organism: Neoceratodus forsteri; assembly: GCA_016271365.2. Taxonomy (NCBI): domain Eukaryota; kingdom Metazoa; phylum Chordata; order Ceratodontiformes; family Ceratodontidae; genus Neoceratodus; species Neoceratodus forsteri. The sequence goes on from CM028137.1 coordinate 522,849,198, forward strand.
GAAATAAAGCAGTACTGCTGCTTGCAACCATTTTAGTTTTTACTGAAATACAGCAGAACTTGAGTGCATTTGCAAATAAATAAAAAGTGAATTGTAGTAGTTCTTCTGTAGAAATCTCTGTCTGAAATATTTGTGGTATAATCTGAGGTTGGGCTGGGGTTTCACAAAAGTCATTAGCCACCAACACTCTCTGAGGGCAGTCAGATGACTGTAGTTCCCCCCATGGTTTAGGATTAGGTAACGATGCTTGCAGTGCGTGAAAACCCTCACCTGCCTAACTACATGCTGCTTACAGTAATTTTTCTATGCCAAAATAAAGCAGTACTGCTGCTTGCAATCATTTTATTTGAACTGAAATACAGCAGAACTTGTAAGCATTTACAAATAAAAAAAAGTTAATTGCTGTAGTTCTGCTTTAGAAATCTCTGTAATAAATATTTGTGGTATAATCTGAGGTTGGGCTGGGGTTTCACAAAAGTCAATAGCTGCCTGCAGTCTTGGAAGGCAGTTGGCTGACTGCACTCCCACCCCCATGGTTTAGGGCTTGTTCGCTATGCTTGCAAGGTACGCACACCCTCTCCTGCCCTGTGTGCGTGATGCTTGTAGTAATTTTTCTGTGCTGAAATATAGCAGAATCTATGTGCATTAACTAATAAGAAAGTGAATTGCAGTAGCTCTGCCGTAGAAATCTCTGTAAGAAATATCTGTGTTGTAATCTGAGGTTAGGCTGGGTTTTGACGAAAGTCAGTAGCCACCAGCAGTCTTGGAGGGCAGTCAGCTGACTGCACTCCCACCCCCAATGGTTAAGGGCTAGGTAGCGATGCTTGCAGTATGCGTACACCCTCACCTGCCCTGCATGCATGTAGCTTGTAGTAATTTTTCTGTGCAAAAATGAAGCAGTACTGCTGCTTGCAACCATTTTTTTGTACTGAAATATAGCAGAACTTGTGTGCATTTACAAATAAACAAAAGTGAATTGCAGTAGTTCTGCCATAGAAATCTCTGTAAAAATATTTGTGGTATAATCTGAGGTTGGGCTGGGTTTTCACAAAAGTCATTAGCCGACAACACTCTCGGAGGGCAGTCAGATGACTACACTCCCATCCCTCCCCCCCATGGTTTAAGGCTAGGTAACAATGTTTGCAGTGTGCAAAAACCCTCACCTGCCCTGAGTGCATGCTGCTTGCAGTAATTTTTCTGTGCCGAATGAAAACAGTACTGCTGCTTGCAACCATTTTATTTGTACTGAAATACAGCAGAACTTGTGTGCATTTACAGATAAAAAAAAGTTAATTGCTGTAGTTCTGCATTATAAATCTCTGTAATAAATATTTGTGGTATAATCTGAGGTTGGGCTGAGATTTCACAAAAGTCAGTAGCTGCCAGCAGTCTTGGAGGGCAGTTGGCTGACTGCATTCCTACCCCCCCATGGTTAGGGCTAGGTTGCGACACTTGCAGTGTGTGCACACCCTCGCCTGTCCTGCGTGCGTGCTGCTTGTAATAATTTTTCTGTGCTAAAATAAAGCAGTACTGCTGTTTGCAACCATTTTTTGTACTGAAATATAGCAGAACTTATGTGCATTTACAAATAATAAACAAGTGAATTGCAGTAGTTCTGCTATAGAAATCTCTGTAAGAAATGTTTGAGGTGTAATCTGAAGTTGGGCTGGGTCACATGAAAGTCAATATACACCAGCAGTCTTGGAGGGCAAATCCAAAATTAGCATGCTCAAACCTTTTATGTTGCTTCACACACTAGAATTTACATTTCTTCTAAGGGGTGCAGCTGGGTTGTGGCATACAACAAACAATCCAAAAGAACCAGCGCATACCCCACCCCCCACACACAACATAGCATATTTAAACTTCCCACCACCAAAATTGGTTATATTTACTTTAAGCTCCAAGCGAGGAGTGTGTCTGTCAGCACTTCATTTAGAGTTTGATCTATCCTTAATATAGCCCAGCTATTCCACACTATACTTCCCACTTGTCTAGACAGGTAGTTATGTTCCAGAGAGAATGTCACTGTCTTATTTTCTTCTTCTTTTGTGTATTTACTACTGCCCTGTGTCTCAAGTAGTTCTCTTTGTGTCGTACTTCTCACTTTTTCCATAGTTGATACCAATATATTATTTTTATATCCCCTTTCCAATAACCTTGTTTTAAGTTCTTCTGCCTGCTTCATGTATTCTACATCCTCTGTACAGTTATATCAAATTCTTATGAATTGCCCACATGGTATTGATTTTTTAAGTTTGTGTGGGTGAGAGCTATCATTCCTTAACAAGGCATTGGTTGGTGTCTCTTTCCTATAACCTTTTGTATAGATTACTTGTGTGGTTTTGTTTGATACAAACATCAGATCTAAAACATTAACATCTTCTGTCTGTATATCTGAGGTAAATTTTAGATTCAAATTATTATCATTTAGCCACTTTACAAAACCTACAGCTTCTTCATCTCTACCTTTCCAGATACACAGACAATCATCTATGTATCACCCCCACTTAATAGTGTTAGAAAAGTAAGGATTCTTGGTTTCATCTTGTACAAATTCTAGTTCCCAAAGACCCATAAATAAATTTGCATAAGAGGGGGCCATTGATGCCCCTATAGCTGCTCCACAAATAAGGGCAAGATATTCATTATTAAATTCAAAGTAGCCATGGTACAGCATAAACCTCAGAGCCTCCATAACAAATTCAACTGGAGCACCTGTAGTGGTCTGATCCCTTTGAAGGAAATATCTGGCAGCTTTTAGACTATCCTCATGTCTTATACAGGTGTGTAGAGATTCCACATCTATACAGATCCATAAGTAACCTTCCTCCCATTTAACATCTCTAAATTGTTTAAAAGTGTCTCCTGAGTCCTTTAAGTAAGACGGTAAACAAACCATACTAAATTGTAAAAAGAGATCAACAAATTCACTTAAATGTTCTGTCAATGAACCAGCCCCTGAAACTATAGGTTTCCCCGGTGGTTCTGATAGATTATTGTGCAGCTTAGGTAAACAATAGAAAGTGGGGACTACTGGGTATTCACAAAACAGGTACTTGTACTCTGTATCAGTTATACTTCCATTCTTTGTTACCCCATCTAACAATACAAACAATTCCTTTTTGTATTTGTAAGTAGGATTACTTTTGAGTTTTTTATAATTATTAATGTCAAAAATCAGTTTCTCTACCATTTCTTGATACTGTGTCATATTCATTTGTACAATATTACCCCCCTTGTCTAATTTCTTGATTACAATCTCATTTACTTCTAACAGCTCCTTAAGGGCTAATTCCTCAGCCTTAGAAAGATTTCTATACAAAGTTTTAACTGCCTTATCAATTAGTTGCCTTACCTTAAATAGAATAGTGTTCTCAAAGGCTGAGATGCTTTCATTTAGTACGATGGGACAAAAATCAGTACTACATTTAGAAGGCCAAGTCCCTCATTTTTCTAAAGTCCTTTGGTGCTGCATAGCAATCTTTGTCTGTTTACAACCATGTTCCATTCTTGTTTTCATCTATCAAGCGCTTAAGTTCACCTTCATTTTCTTCAATAGTATCCACTGGATGTTCCTCCTGCATCTCAGTCTCCTGTAGATCCTTTGTTGTCCCAAGTTCTTTAATTAGATAATCCAAATCTTCCTCATATTCCTGCACCGGTCCCATTCTCTTTATAAACCCCACAGCATCATCTGTTGCACTTTGTTTCTGTGCAAAATACAGTTTAAGTCAGAGTTTTCTGAACAATTAAAAAATATCCACAAAAATCGAAAATGTGGTCACTGATGGGGTAGGTACAAAATTAAGTCCCTTCTTCAAAGGAGAGGTTTGTGCAGTAGTGCACCAGTTAAAAGGTAATTACTTAGATTGATTATTTGCAGCTCTGGGTTTTGTTGGTGCTCTTCTGTCCCCTTAAATTATGTTTCTTGTTGTTTATATCTTGTTCTTCAACCTCCTCTCTTACCTCTTCTTGTTCTTCTGGTTCTATTGCCTGAGCAGCACTCTCTTCTTTCTCAAAAAAAGGCCTAGTAATTGTGTTTTTACTTAGATCTAGTGTAACTATCTTCTGCCCTTTATCCAAAGGTAATTGCACCACTTGTCTGCTCTGGGGTTTTGATTTTGTTTACTATTGCTCCTTTTACACTTTCGGGTTCTCGATCATCCCTTGCTTTTGGATCTATCTTCTGGCTCTTTGAAAGGTGTAAACACAGTCCCCACCTCATAATTCCAGGTTTCTCTAGTTAATTTAGTTTGTTTTCGTTCGATCACTTCACTTTCATGTTTCTTTACTTTTTGTTTGAGACCAAGGTCTAGTTTCTCAAAGTCCTTATGGTTCCTGTAGGCAGCCACCTCAATTTTAGCTAATTTTAAATCTTTCTTAAGCTCTCAATAATTCTCTGTGTCTTCTTCAATTATTAATTTGGTATAAGCTGCTGAGGCTGTTGCTGAGATTCTGAGCCAAGCATCTTTGCATATAAAATTCTCTAGACCACAAGATGGGGTTTTTATCATTCTCAGCCCTCGCGGCACAAGTTCCTCTCACAATATGTTTCCAGTGAGATTATATTGTAGCTTACATTAACCTCTTTTACTAGTAATCTCTCCAATTTCAAGAATGCTTGTTTAATATTACCTTCAACTGAAGTTGTACCCACTTCAGGTCCTATAGCTGACCCCTCGAGATTTTGCTTCAGTCTCCGTTTCCTTGCCAGTAATGGTATAACATCTTTCAAACTGAAGCTCACATTTTTTATGATTCTTGGTGCTGCACTCTGAAGCATTCTCAGATATTCCCATGCTTTCTGGTTAGTTACAGCCCTCTGCACTTAGACACACATAAAAAATGCCATTCCCAGATAAGTGTAGCTGCGGTTCTTTGAGAAACAGAGTGCAACTTAAGAACATATGAAAAAAGCAAGCAGCAGAAATATAGTTGTACCCGTGAAGCACAGTAATTGGTAGTATTCCTGTTTGCCATGCTGTAAACCCTCCTGGGAAGCCCAGCCATTCACAAATGATGCAAAATGCCCAAACAGAAAGCTCCAAAGGTATCATATGCACTGGAATGAGGGTGAAGCACCAGTCAGAGAGGCTAACCCATAGGTCAATCAAGCTCCAACCATAACAGAGCTACTTAGGCAGGCAAACAACACAAATAACAAGTAAAGTATATTAACAAATCTTTTAACTCCTCCACTGTGTTGTAATGATGTCACATTTTGAAATTTTATTTGAATGAGGAAGACTTCCTGTTTGTTAGCTGATGTCCCCTTGAAGGCACTTTGCTGAGGCGCTAGAGGCTCTGCACAGTGGTGGAATTAAAAGATTTGTTACTATACTTTACTTGTTATTTGTGCTGTTTGCCTACCTAAGTAGTGCTGTTACTTTTGGAGCGTCTAAAATAAAGCAGTACTGCAGCAGGTGCTGCTTGCAGTAATTTTTCTGTGGTAAAATAAAGCAGTACTGCTGCTTGTAAACTTTTTATGTTTGCTTGCATGCATGTGCAAGAAACATAGTGCCATCATTGGAGATTTCGGAGGTGTGTCACCTCCTCCTCCAATTCAGTCAGTGTGTTGGCAGGCGCGGCCCCTGTAAGCCAATGCATGCTGGAGCTGTCTATGACAAGCTCCAAAATGCAGTGGCATACAGTTCAAAGGGAGCTACGGCAGAGTGAGCAGCGATAAGATATCACCTGCTCATGCGCAGCTCCCCCTCACCACACACACACACACACCACGCAGGCGTGCGCCCCGCCCCATGCGCACACACACTGTATAACCCGGCAGGGTGCCCAATTCCCCACCGGCTGTGCTGTGTTCCCCGCCCCCCAAGCCTTCCAAAATGCCATGCTGGGTGCCCACCCAGCGTGTCAACTAATGATGTAGCCAGCAGGGGTGCCCAATCCCTGTCGGCTCCACGGTCTCACCCCAGTGAGTAAGTGCCACGCTGGGAGCCCACCCCAGTGTGGCAATCGATTTTAGGCCGACGGGTGCCCAATCCCGCCGGCTGAACGCCCCAACCATCCTTGTGCCATGCTGAGAGCACACCCCAGCGTGGCAAACATCCCGCTGTCCTTTTTCTTTTTAACCCTATAAATAAAACAGTCCACGTAGTCTCGCTGGCCCCTCTCCCACAACCCGCACCTACCCACTGCGCACCCTGCCTCCCCACACCCCCTTCACCCCTTACTTACCTCCAGACCTCGGCATGATGATCTTCGGTGGACCGGGAACACGTCTGCACTCTTTAAAGCCGACCGTGAACTGAGGAAATGCCGGTAAGCTATATAATGGGCTAGATAGGGGGGTTTCAACTTTGTTGCATATCTCAGGCATTTTTTGGAATTTTTGCACCAAATTTTCAACATGGGGTTTTTGGGACCCCTTCTCATGAATGATGTCACTGTCATGGAGTTATTCGGGCCCGAAGGGTGATTTCGCAGTCACTGCACAGTCACTGCTGCGAAATCACCCTTCAGGCCCTGAACAATGCCATGACAGTATGATCATGAAGGGTCCAAAACCATTGAATGTGCCAAAGTTCAAAAATTAATATTTTGAGTGTGTGTTTATGGACCTCCATCGCAGGCTCGTAAGTTCACGAATTTTCAATATTTTCACTCCAGATTTTCAACATTGCCATTTTACCACACCTTCTTATGAGTAGTACAGCTGTCATGTTTCACATCGCACCCAAAATGTGTTTCTGCCCATGTAGTGCACAATGGTGCAGTCGGTGTGCAAAATCAATGTACGGGACAAATTAAGAAAATTACAGTGACACTGTTCATGAGCAGAGGTCTTAAAATGGCTATGTTGAAAATTTGGTGAAAATTCTTAAATGACTGTAGTTACGAAAGCGTGCATGTGTACAGTTCCTATGCACGTCAGAAGTTCGCAATTTTCAATATTTTCACTCCAGATTTCCAACATTGCCATTTTGCCACACCTTCTTATGAGGTAGTACAGCTGTCATTTTTTCATCTCACCCAAACGTGTTTCTGCCCATGTAGCGCACAATGGCGCAGTCGGTATCAAATCAATGTACGGGACAAATTAAGAAAATCACAGTGACACTGTTCATGATCAGAGGTCTTAAAATGGCTATGTTGAAAATTTGGTGAAAAAATTCCTAAGAATGACTGTTTTACGAGCGTGCGTTGCACAGTTCCTATGCATGCTCGTAAGTTTGCAAATGTAATATTTTCACTCCAGATTTTCAACATTGCCATTTTATTACACTTCCTTATGAACAGTACAGCTGCAATTTTTCATATGTTGCCCAAATAGTGTTTTCGCACATGTAGCGCACAATGATGCTGTTGGTGTGCGAAAGCAATATTTAGGACAGATTAAGAAAATCACAGTTACGGCTGGCCCGTCGGCGCAGCAGTTGGATTTCCGCATGCGACACCGGCGACCCGGGTTCGGGAACGGACCAGGATCGCTGGAGGGCCAGCCAGGGAGAGAAGGATGGAGCGTCCTAGGGACTGCTCTCCTTCTCTGGGGGGAGGGTGGGGAAGCGCCCGGAGCATCAGCGACCCCTGGCGGAGGCCAGGAGTACCGCTACTGGTGCTTGCATACCTAGGAGGCGGGGCAGACGCTGGTGTCATTGCACGACCCCGCCTCCCCAAGAAAAACGGAAAAAAGGAGCTGCCGACCGCCACTAATGAGGCTCGCCATGGCTTCAATTAGATCCCCGGGCCAAGCCCCCCGACCTAGTCCGAATGTCTGCGGCATGCAGGGGAGAGTGCCACAGCCCACTGTAGGGGCAAGCCCAATGTCTATCGGGGCTCATGGCTAATCCGGGAGTGAAGCCCATGGCCCGTGACCGGCCGAGATACATCAGCGGGACGGCAGCTCGGAAAAATAAAAAAAAAAAAAAAAAATCAAAGTTACACTGTTCATGAGCAGAGGTCTTAAAATGGCTATGTTGAAAATTTGGTGACAAAAGTCCATAAAATGACTGTGTTATGAGTGAGCATTGTGCAGTTTCCACGCACCCTCGTTAGTTCATGACTTTGTAATATTTTCAGTCCAGATTTTCACCAGTGGCATTTTTCCACACTTCCTTATGAACAGTACAGCTGTCATTTTTCACAACATGGCTGAAGTGTGTTTTCACTCTTCAGCGCAGAGATGCGTGGTCGCTGTGGAAATCATTATTCAGCACAGATAAAGAAAATCACAGTGACACTGCTCATGATCAGAGGCACCAAAATGCCTGAGTTGACAATCTGCTGTAAAAAATCCCCAACCTAAATATATTACGGGTGTGCGTTGCACAGTTTCTATGTACACTCGTGACTTCACCATTTTTTAAAATATTTTTAGTACAGATTTGCAACATTGCCATTTTTTACACCTCCCCATGAACAGTACAGCTGTCATTTTTTACATCCTGTTCGGAATGTTTTTGCACCTGTGGTCCTGAATGCCGTAGTCACTGTGCATAAGCAGCTTTCGGCTAACAAACTGATATTCCCCCTGTTCATGAGGTGGGGTCACAAAAAAAACATGTTGAAAATTTGGAGTGAAAATACCAATGAATGCCTGAGGTATTAGGGTTTCCAACCATAACGCCCAACCCTGTAGAGAATGACAGGCATCAGGGGTGTGACTTGGGATTCTTGTCGGTGATGCTCATACCATTCTACACCCTGCAGTCAGTGAGAGGCATCGAGGTATGCCTTGGACTCTTTGGCCCCAAACTTCACCCCATTCTCCTATATCGCACCCATCTCACCATATTTCCTAATGAAATGGGGTGCATATAAGGGCCAAAGACCCCAAGGAATACCGTGACACTTGTCAGTGTCTGTAGGGTGGGGTGTGGTGAAATGGCATGGCCGTTATGCCTGACGACCCAAACGCACACCCCAATGCCTGTCACTCTCTGCAGGGTGGTGGTGGGGTTGGCTTCAGTTCAATACTTCACTGCCATTCCTATTACGCAGCTCTGTAACTTCTACACTACCACTGCCAATGCCAGCAAGCAAACATTCGGCATTGACAAATGCTTGTTTTGTACTGAAATACAGCAAAACTTGTGTACATTTACAAATAAAAAAATGAATTGCAGTAGTTCTGTTGTAGAAACCTATGTATGAAATATTTATGGTATAATCTGAGGTTGGCTGGGGTTTCACGAAAGTCATTAGCCGCCAGCAGTATCAGAGGGCAGTCAGCTGACTGCACTCCCACCCACCACGGTTTAGGGCTAGGTAGCGATGCTTGCAGTATGTGCAAACCCTCACGTGTCCTGCATGTATGCTGCTTGCAGCAATTTTCCTGTGTAAAAATAAACCAGTACTGGCGCTTGTAACCATGTTGAGGCAGTAGGAGAATAGTAGGAGAAATGCAGAGGTGTGTCAGTTTTGGCGAATGCAGGGCATGCTTTAGAAGGTGCGTCCCTTATTCGCCAATTAGCAGGCATGCTAGTGGTGACACAAGTGTTCTTCAGTGCCACCAACTTGAAATGATTTCGCTGCTGCAATTAAAGTCAAGCTCGTCATGCAGCAGCACTGATGATACACCTCTGCTACATGCCTTGCCTGGTGTAACATAACGATAAACATAGCAGCAGCTCTGCCGTCCACCTCTTGCAATCACTAGCAAGCCAACTTTGGGGGTGCCCAATCCCTCTGTCAGCATCTGCAAGCCCCCACTCCCAAGATTGTGTGGCACACTGGGAGCCCACCCCAGTCTGCCTCCATGTATTTGGAAGCCAACTGCATCTGCATTTTCCTGTCTCCGCCCATCCCCTTTGTGATCCACACTGGAGCCAATCCTAGTGTGGCAAACATCACACCCCCAAAGTCATGGGGCACACTGGAAGCCCACCCAGTGTGCCCAACATTGTTTCATACACCTGTAAAGAAAAAAAAGTCTGCACTCTTGTTGTTTTTTTTTAACCTCTCCTCCATCCTGCACCCACCCTTTGTGCACCCCACCCCATACTTACCTCTGGAGCCCGGTGCAATGATCTTTGGTGGAGCGGGAACCCATCTGCACTCTTCAAAGCTGACTGCGAACTGAAGAAATGCTGGTAAGCTGTATAGGCTGTATAATGGCATCAATGGGAGAGATTCCAACTTAGGTGGATATCTCTGCCATTTTTTTGACTTTTGACACCAAATTTTCAACTTGGGGTTCTTGGGACCACACCTCATCAAAATCAGTCACTGTCATTACATTATTCGGCCCCAGAAGGTAATTTTGTGGTCACTGCATGGAATCACCTTTTAGGACTGATTAATGAAATGACAGTGCCACTGTTCATTAAGTGAGCTCCCATAAAGCCTATGTTGCAAATTTGGTGAAAACATTCCAAAAAATGACTATGTTATGAGTGTGCATTGCACAGTTTCCATGCACACTCATAACTTTGAACATTTTTAATATTTTTACTCTGGATTTTCAACATTGTCATTTTTTTACACCTCCTTATGAACAGTACAGCTGTCTTTTTTCATATCCTGACCAAAATGTGTTTCCACACATCTGGCGCACAATGGCATGGTTGTTGTGGGAAATCAATGTTCAGGACAGATTAAGAAAATCACAGTGACACTGTTCATGGGTGGAGGTCTCAAAATGCCTATGTTGAAAATTTGGTGATGAAATTCAAAAAAATGGCCGTGTTATGAGCGTGCATTGTGCAGTTTCCACGCATGCTCGTATCTTCGAGAATTTTAAAATATTTTAACTCCAGATTTTCAACATTGCCATTTCTTCACACCTCCTTATGAATGGTACAGCTGTCATGTTGATCAGCGGAGGTCCCAAAATACCTATGTAGAAAATTTGATTAAAAAAATCCAAAAAATAATTGCGTTATGGGCGTCTGTTGCCCAGTTTCTATGCACGCTCCTGACTTCACCACTTTTTCATATTTTTACTCCAGATTTTCAACATTACCATTTTTTACACCTCCTCATGAACAGTATAGCTGTAATTTTTCATGTCCTGTCCAAAATGTGTTTTCACACCTGTGGCGCCAAATGACGCAGTCGCTGTGCAAAATCACCTTTTGACTAACAAACTGATAGCGCCACTGTTCATGAAGTGAGGTCACAAAAATCCCATGTTGAAAATCTGGAGAGAAAATAAATAAATAAATAAATAAATAAATAAATAAATTAAAAAAAAAAATAGCCAAGAAACTCCTGGGGCATTAGGTTTTCCAACTGTGACGCCCCACCCTGTAGAGACAGACCGGCGTCAGGGGTGTGACTTGGGATTTTCGGCTGTAATGTTCTTGCCATTCCACCCCAAGCCTTCACCCACTGACAGGCATTGAGGTGTGCCTTGAACTCTTTGGCCCCAAAGTTCACCCTATTCAATACTTCACTGCCATTCCTCTTATACATCTCTCTAACTTCTGCACTACCAATGCATATGCCAGCAAGACAACATTTGGGATTGACAAATGCTTGTTTGTACTGAAATATAGCAGAACTTGTGTGCATTTACAAATAAAAAAAGTGAATTGCAGTAGTTCTGCTGCAGAAATCTCTGTAAGAAATATTTGTGGTGTAATCTGAGGTTGGTCTGGGGTTTCATTAAAGTCAGTAGCCACCAGCAGTCTTGGAGGGCAGTCAGCTGACAGAACTCCCACCCACAACAGTTTAGGACTAGGTAGCAATGCTTACAGTGTGGGCAAACCCTTGCCTGCCCTGCATGCATGCTGCTTGCAGCAATTTTTCTGTATGAAAATAAAGCAATACTGCAGTAGGTGCTGCTTGCAATAATTTTTCTGTGCTAAAATAAAGCAATACTGCAGCAGGTGCTGCTTGCAATAATTTTTCGGTGCTACAATAAGGCAGAATATTTGTACATTTATGAAGTATTAAATACTTGAGAGTGTCTGGAACTTGTTGGCATAGATAGAGACAATGACAGGTAGAGGTGGGAAAAATGTACTTGGTCCAGCCCAAGCAAATCTCCAATGGAGGAACAGTTTGGTGATGCTGAACCTGAACATGATTTACAGTCAGCCTGTCTTCGACGAACACAATTATTCTTTACCCATTCCAAGTCCATGTCTTCTAGCAACAGTAGTAATGTGGCTGACACAGAACAAAGTGATACAAGAAGCACAAGCAGAAGGACACTGTTCTTGACTCCCACCACAACCACCAACGTGTCCCCATCTCTTACCAGTACCATCACATCTGTCGTTGCCACCACCACCACTATAGAGGCCCTGTCTTCTTCTTCCACAGTGATGGGCAGCATGGCTACTACAGCCAGTCCTGCAACTGTGACTGTCCCTCCAGCCACTACTGACACTATGAACCCCGTCACTACTGTAACACTATCTCCACAGTCTGGTATCTCTGCCATGGTGCATATTACTGGTATGACCATTACAATTGATACAGTTATGCCTCCTTCTTCTCAGCACTCCTGATAACGTTTCAGATGATGACCAGTCATCTGGTTTTAAGTATTTCTCTCCACATGATGAACTGCCCAGTGACATGTCATCTTCTTCATCAGAGGCTATGTGAGTGACTTTGAAGATGAGGCAAAGTATGCTATGTACCTTGAGGGCAGAAAAAAAGGTGGCTGACAAAACAGCCTCTAGATGTAGCACTTTTAGCAAAAGTGATGTTAGTGTTCACGTTCGGGATGCCCTACTAAGCAGATGGACTTGAATCTTTGTCCTCACAAGCCAGCTGTACTTAAGCCAGTAGATATAATCTCAGCACAAACATTGTACTCATTTAAATCAGCCAGTTAGAGCTGTACTTACTCCAGCAGCTTAGATATAATTTCATTGTACTCATTTGATTTTGACTCACCCAGATATAATCTCAGAGTGAACATTACACTCATTTAGTCATGTCACAATGAATTATGTCCACTGTCATCACAATTCACAAATCACATTTCTTCAGGTTTTCTTGGTGCAACCCTGTTTTTTTTTTTAATCTACAGCTTTATCATGATCATGAATCACGACATCCAGTGATCACATTTTAGTGACCTTACTATTGTGTACTTTAGGGTACTAATTATCTGTTGGGAAAGGGCCACTTGGCCCACACAGTCTGCCCAGTTTGTCCATCCCTGCCTTACTGGTCTCATCTGCAGACCCTAAAGCAACCCTGCTGCTTCCCTGCCTGTTTTCAAATACACCCCAGCCCTATGCTTATCTCACACATGCTTGAAGCCCCACAGTGTGTTCAGCACCATCACTTATGCCTGCAGTCCCTATGAGTCATCTCAATCAATCAATCAATCAATCAAATTTTTATTTATTCAGGCGAACACCATTGAGCAAGCTCATTTACAAGATGGACCTGAGTCAAAAGTACAAGTAATAAAACATTCCGGACAATATGCAGTAGTGGCAATTCAGACCATACAAGGAGCACATAGGTACAGTACAGGGAATAAGAAGTCCTTTGGGGGGGGAGTACAGACAGGTTTTCATCTGCCATGCTTTCCGTGAATATTTCTTCACATCTGTCTTGTTGAACTCCCCCTTCAGCGTCATCACATTAAACCATTGCCCCTGGTACTTGTGCTCTTTCTCATTTGAAACAGACTCCCTTTATGTACCCTGTCTTCACCCCATGAGGTATTTGTATAGGTCTCTATAATGGCACATCTTGCTCTCCTCTCTTCCATGGTGGACATATAATGCACTTACGCCAGTGCCATTTTAGTAGCCCTAGGCAAGACACAAGATGTCACCTCATCTGTGGCCTTTGGGCAATCTATGATGACTGTGTATCACCTGACCACTGACCAGTGCTGTAGTTTGTTGCCTTTTTGGGTCCCTGAAAGGCTTTTGGGGAGTGTTCATGGCAGAATATTCTAGTGTACTTCAAAAGGGAAGGAAGTGGTGGAGTTTAACAGTGTTACAATGTCTTTTTTTTTTTAAACACTTATCTGGGGTGGGAGGGTCAAATAACGAATATCTGGCACCCTGAATATGAATATTCATTTGAATATTCAAATTAAGTATTTGCACACCCCTACTCCTTAGTATTCAAGACTATAGTGCTCCAGATGACTAGAAGGGGAAAGGGTTATTCATCCTTAGGCTCCTCTCTCTTTTGTCCTAATTGGCTGGGACAGAGACTCCTATGCAAGGCAAAGTCCAGCTGGTGGTGGGGACACAGACAGCATCTTTTGGCAGGTAGGAGGGTCTTGGTGCTGTGGGAATCCCTTTTCGATCCTGGTGAGCTGGATACTGGATCCTGTGATGAATGAATGCCAGCTGTGCACATCCTTGAGTTAAAAGAGTTTGGGTCCATTTGAAAGATGATGCTAAGCCACATGATTGGCTTGCACATCACCAGGTTTCTTCCTCTTGTGTCTTGATTGGCTGAGACAGAGACTCCTATGCAGGGAGAATTCAGGCTGGTGGAGGGATCTCAGACCATGTCCATTGGTGAAGAGGGGAGTCTTGGTGCTGTGGGAGTTCTCTCTTAATCCTAGTAAGCTGGATACTAGGTTCCACGACAAGTGAGCATAAGCCACACTCGTCTGTGAGGTGAGAAAGTTCAGGTCCACTTAAAAAACAGTCTCAAGCCACCCAATTTGCTGGTGCATCCCCAGACTTCTCCCTCTTGTGTCTCAGTTGGCTGTGACAGAGACTCCTATGCAGGTAGAATTTTAGTTGGTAAAAGTGTTCTCAGACAGCATCTGTTGGCAGGAAGGAGGGGTGCTGTGGGAGTCTTCTCTCAATCCTGACAAGCTGGAGTCTGGGTTCTGTGATGAGTCTTAGTTTAGAGAGGTTCCACTTTAAACAAAAGTGTATGGTGTCCAATGGCCTCTTACACACTCTTCAAAGGCTGAAAACAGAAGGCACAGACACATATTTCATCCTACACAGGACTCATCAATGTGCCCCATCTGTCTATAGGAAAATCGAGTGACCCTGCCAGGACAAGGTGCCCTGAATTCTTGCCAATCACAATATATTTTCTTTGACCAAATTGGTTGAAGTTTTTCCCCAGGCAGATGTCTTTGTGGCAATGATGGATGGGCATACTCAATCTCAACTGGAGGGCAGTCCATGGCATGCAATAATTCTGGTATCTCTTCCTGTAAAATTTGAGCATTTTTTTTTGTTAGTATGTCTGGCCCTTCTGCCCACTCTGGGAATCCAACAAAATGTATATTATTTTGGTCAGGCCCAAGTCTCTAGATCATCCACCTTCTGCAATAAATATTGAATAGCTGAGGCCCATTCTTGGAGCATGGTTTGCAGATTTTCTTACACCGATTCAGCAGCTGTCAGGCAGTTGTCTGTGGCAACCACTTGGGAGTTTCATGTTTGCATGTCTTGTGCAGTTTGAAGACACTTTTAGGTCTGTAGTGTCCTGTAGGATCTCTGCCAGTATACGTGTGATCTTCTGCATGCTGGATGGCAGAGGGATCATTGATGCCATGGTGCTGTTATTGCTGGTGGGCAATGTCAGAGTCCCCTAGAGGCAACAAGCTGAGGCAAAGTACAAACATCTGACAAGTAAGAAAATGAAATACCATTTTATTCAGCAGGGTGTGCAGATAATTTCTTGTAAAGTTACATGGGAGTCTTGGATGTAGACAGAGTCTACCAAGGTAGGGCAGAGCTGAGGGTTACACTACCATCTTGGCCACTGCCAGGCCACACACTTCTTAGGTCCATGAATAAATGAATGAAAGATGATGTCCTCCAAAGTAACACAAGATATCCGACAATTCAGAAGAAGAAAATACAGTTCACAAGAATAATCTGAATTACTTAATTGAAACCACATTACTGAAACAGACAAAATGCATCAATGTTACTACTGCAGTTTCAATAATGTAATTCAGATGCCTGCCTCCTGAGGGGGGAGCTGAAGGGGTGTTGCCAGCCACCGTCTAGGGAGTTTGTGTGTGGTGAGGGGACACTGTACAGCAGGAACTGATTGATATGTGTGAGGAAGGGGTGCCACTGAACACCAGGGGCTGGTTTGTCAGGGAAGAGTGAGGAAGGGGTAACATTAGATGCTGGGAACTGCTTGGATTGAGGCAGGGCAAAGGAGAAGGTGCCACTGAAATCCATGAACTGTTTGGCATAGGCTGCAATGAGTGTGTGGAGTGCCACTGGACACCAGGGACTGCTTGCTATTAAAAGTGTTGACAATGTTAGCCAAAGGCTGGGATTGACAATATAAAGTAGTACTGTATATATCTATATCTATATCTATATCTATATCTATATCTATATCTATATCTATATCTATATCTATATCTATATCTATATCTATATCTATATCTATATCTATATCTATATATACACACATGGTAAAAATCCATTTAATGCATCAGTTAGGGTTGTTCCACAGTGACAAAGTGAGGAAATTCGATGTTGTGTTCTCACCCCTTACACCCACCCTGCCCCCACCAACAGGCATCGGGTGTGCGTTGGGGTCTTCAGTCTAACTCTCATCCCATCCCATGTGTAAACAAGCTGAGGTGGTGTAGTATAGGAGAATGGGGTGAGAGTTAGGACTGACAACCCCAAAGCACACACCGATGACTGTTGGTGGGGGTGGGGTGCAAGGGGGGGTGGGAACCCTAACATCAAATTTCCTCACTTTTGTCACTGTGGAACAATCCTAACTGATGCATTAAACAGAGTTTTTTGCCATGAATTTTCCTTCTTTTTGAGAATGTGCACTATAAATAGTGAAGTAATGGTAACGCAAATGGTAGCACAAACTGTAATGCACAGGGTGATGCAAACATAAACGATAATGCAAATGGTAATAGAAACGCAAGCGCAAACATTAATGAAGACAGAAACACAAATGCAAGTGCACATGGAAATGCAAATTGTAATGTGCATGGTCACGGTAACGCAATTGGAAACGCAAACACGGTAACAGCAACTATGATGCCAAAGGAAACAGAAACACAAGCAGAAATACAAATGGAAGTGCATATGCAAACACAAATGGAAATGCACACAGTGACGCAAAACGAAATGCAAACAAAAACGGTAATGGAAATGCAAATGTTAACAGTAATGCAAACGCAAGCGCAAATGAAAACGCAAAGGGTAATGCACACAGTGGCGTAAATGGGAACACTAAAGCAAATGGTTATGGAGACACAAGTGGAGATGCTAAGTGTAACAGTGATGAAAATGCACACACTTTTTTCCCCATAAACTGCATAGAGAAACACAGTGAAAACAGAGAATGTATGCATAATAATGGGCCTTGGAGCAGAAAATGAACACTTGGAATACTAAATTGCTTATATCTCAGGAACTGCATGACATAGAAAAAAAATTAAAATTTCATATCATTAATGACTTTCCTGGCTAGTTTTGCTCTTAAACATTTTTGCAATGAAAAGTCTGTATCTTGAAGCGTTTCTGAGATACGGGCCCTGAAAGGCATGACAGACGCCGTAATGTTAGCCTATGGGGAAAATGGTCAACTTCAGAGTACCGTAACTTTGCAGCCCTGTAATATTTTGTCACCAAACCACCAAAAGGCACATCTGTGGGATCTTGGCTTTCTTCCCTCCCAATTTCAGCCCAAAAGACCAAACAAGTTTTTTGCAGCAGGGTGGCAGAAATTTCCTATTCTTTTGAGCATAGTGTTGCAAAGTAGTGTTGCAAATCACGACAATTTCACAAAAAAAAAAATCATGAAAGTGTCACAAGTGCGACACTACTTTGCCACACTACAGTTTACAAAAATTTCAAAAACATATTTCTGGGGTGTTTAACCCCCAAAAAATACATGACTATCATCCTCAGGGCTTGACTAGGTGAACACAAAAAGAATTGTGTCCCTAGAGGGTCCCAAATTTAAATGCCAAGCATTTCTGTGACCAGTAACTGAAAAAAAAATGGCTGACTCATAATGTTACAGGGGTAATTTGCAATGATGAAATGATGCAATGCATGTTCCCTGAAGGTTTTGTACTGGTCACGCAAACCATGCGACCTGTAGGTGTGAGCAAAGAATGTGCAAAAAAGCATAATTACCACATTCTACGGCTGACTCATGACACTACAGGGTAATTTGCACACTAAAAACTGCATTTGCGACACTTTCGAATAGTTTGTTAACTTTTCCCATTGACTATAATGGGAAACTTCTTTTTGAATAACTTTTGAACAGTTTAATAATTTTTCACAAAATCTTCAAAAGGTACATTGGGAACACTGGCTGCATATTCTCTAAAGGTTTTGTACTGGTCACGCAAACCATGCGACATGTAGGCGTGAGCAAAGAATGCAAAAAAAAAAGCATAATTACCACATTCTATGGTGCTACGTAGCTCCGCAACTGTATAATGGACCATTATGAAACTTGGCAGATCCAGAGATCTATGGCACTGCTGTATGCCTGCAAACTTGCAGGCAAATCTGTCATATGATGACAAAGTTATTAACCTGCAAAATTTCAGACTTTAACCTTAAATGGGGTACTCAACACTAACTATAGTGGCACGTATATATATATATATATATATATATATATATATATATATATATATATACTGTATATATATTCATGGCAAAAACTACTTTTAATGCATCAGATAGGGTTGTTCTATAGTGACAAAAGCAAGAAATCTGGTGTTAGGGTTGCCACCCCTTGCACCCACACCCACCCCATCCCCACCAACAGGCTTTGGGGTGTGTGTTGAGGTCACTGGCCCCAGCTGTCACCCCATTCCATGTGTAAATAAGCTGAGGCAGTGCAGTGTAGGAGAATGGAGTGAGAGTTAGGACCGATGACCCCAACGCACACCCCGATGCCTGTTGGTGGGGATGGGCTGGGAGTGGGGTGCACGGGGTGGCAACACTAACACTGAATTTCCTCACTTTTGTCACTGTGGAACAACCCTAACTGATGCATTAAACAGAGTTTTTTGCCATGAATTTCCCTACTTTTTGAGAATGTGCATATAAATAGTAAATGGAATGTGGTGGTGGGATCGCTAGTGATTTTTTGTCACTTTCCTGCACAAAAACTGCATGACTGACTGAAATGAAAATTGGTAAATGAAGACACTTACCATGGTACACCATGTGTTCCGAATTGTGTGTACATCCGTTCAACGGTCACACAGCGCGATGAGCAAACAACGTAACATGCACAATTCAACAACTGTAAGAGCCAGTGACCCAAAATTGGCACAGTGAAAGATAAATTATAAATCTTTCTACATGGCAAATGCCAGGTAAATTGGAAACATGGTTCAGAAGCTATTGAAGCGTAATGAACCAAACTTTCATTCCCTGGAGTGGCATAATTCGGCACCTGTTAATGTTTCACACACAAAACCACTGCAAGGCACTTCTGTGCCACTAGGGCTACCTACACTACAAAATTTAAAGGCAGTAGCACCATGCAGAACACTATGCACAAAATGTTAACTGCATCATGCAGTATTTCTGCAGCAAATTATTTTTCAAACATGTAAACAACATAATTCAATTCTCCAGGACATCCATGTAGCACCCTCCAAATTTCATGTGAAAAGACCCAGCCATTCCAGAGATATTACATTTTTATGTTTCTGTACCTTTAAGAAGTCTCCCACCACAAAATGGCAGAAATCGCGACAGAAAATGCACTATAATGGTAGACCTGGCAGCTGAAAAATCAGTAACTGTGAAGCAGGCCAACTTCAAAAGCCCATAACTCTGGAATGGAACAACATTTGTTCGCTAAACAAAAACTGGCATGTTCTTTGTACAAAGCTATTTCTACCTGCCAAGTTTCAGACCAATTAACCACACACCGGCAGTGCTATGCATTGCGGAAGACAGTGTAGAAAAGTAGCAAAAACAGTGTTTTGCACTGCACTACACAAACGCAAAAACACAAACGGTAACATTAAAGCAACGGTGATGGAAACAGTGAGGTAAAATAAAATAGTTACACTAACAGTAACGCAAATGCAAGTGCAAATGGTAATGCACATGGTGATGCAAACAAATGATGATATCCAGATGTTAGGGAAGTGCAGAGTGAAAACATTTGTGAAACAGAGTAATTGGCATGAGTGCTGATGGCGGCTGAGTGTGGCGGTTAGCGAGAGCAGTGATACCAAGTGCTGGCGTAGTGAATTGCAGTCGTTGATGCAAGGGTAGCATGGGCATGAGGCAGAGTGCAGGTAAGCGCAGGTGCAGGAGGAGCAGTGAAAACCTGATCGACAGTGGAGTGCTGCAGAAACCGCAGTGCTAGGGCCAGCAGGAGGCGCAGATGCAGGTGGTGGGTTGACACACAGGCAGTGTGGTGGCATAGCGGAGTGTGAGGGACACTAGCAGATGCAGTACAGGCGTGTGCAGTGCAGGTGGTGATGTGGTCGGTGGTGATACGATTGGAGTGCGGCAGCACACCAGTGATGCTGAGAGGAGCACAAGCATGAGTAGATACAGGCAGAGCACAAATGAGCGTATGCAAATGCAAATAGTAATGCACATGGTGACGCAGAAGGAAATGCAAAAAAACAGTATTGGAAACACAAATGATAACAGTAACGCAAGTGCAAACGCAAAGGGTAATACAGACGGTGACATAAACAGAAAAGCTAACGCAAACGGCTACAGAAATGCAAGCAGAAACGCTAACTGTAACAGTAATGCAAATGCACACTCATTTTTCTCCAAAGATGTGCATTCAGAAGCACAGTGACTACAAAGAATTTATGCATAATAATGGCCCTCGGAGCAGAAAATGAACACTTGGAATACTAAATTGCTTATATCTCGGGAACCGTACAACATAAAAAAAATTAGAATCTCATATTATTTATAACTTTCCTGGCTAGTTTTGTACTTAGTGGGGGCTAAGAATTCTTCTGATGAAAAGTCTGTATCTCGAAACGTTTTCGAGATACGGACCCGAAAGGCACGGTGGATGCCGTAATGTTAGCCTATGGGAAAAATTGTCAATGTTGGAGTGCCATAACTTTGCAGCCCTCTAATATTTTGGCACCAAACCACCAAAAGGCACATCTGTGGGATCTTATCTTTCTTCCCTCCAAATTTCAGCCCAAAAGACCAAATAGTTCCTTTGCAGCAGTGTGGCAAACATTCCCTATTGTTTTGGGCATAGTGTTGCAAAGTAGTGTTGTGATTTGCAACACTGTCACAAAAAAAAATCACGAAAGTGTTGAATGTGCAATACTACTTTGCGACACTACTGTTTACAAAAATTTTAAAAACATATTTCTGGGGTGTTTAACTCCCCCCAAAAAACATGGCTAGCATCCTCAGGACTCGACTAGGTGAACACAGCAAGAATAGTGTCCCTAGAGGGTCCCAAATTTAAATGCCAATCATTTCTGTGACCGCCAACTGAGAACAAGATGGCAGATTTGCAACACTACAGGGGTCATTTGCGACACTAAAAACTGCATTTGCGACACTTTTGAACTTTTTGTTAACTTTTCCCATTGACTAGAATGGCAAACTTGTTTTTTGAATAACTTTTGAACCATTTAATATTTGTTCATGAAATTTTCAAAAGGCACATCAGGGACCCCGGCTCCATGTTCTCTGAAGCTTTTGGACTGGTCGAGCAAACCGTGCAACCTGTAGGCGTGAGCAAAGAATGCACAAAAATGCAAAATGTGTGCATGTTTTGGTGCTCTGTAGCTCCTCAACCGTATATCCAACCATTACAAAACTTGCAGATCCAGAGATCTACAGTACCATACCATGCATGGCAAATTTCAGGCAAATCTGTCATACAGTGACAAAGTTATTAAGCTGCCAAATGTAAGATTTAACCTTAAATGGGGTACTCAACACTAACTATAGTGGCACTTCCATGCCACCAATATATATATATAAAATCACACATACCCACACAATGCAAAGCATCATGGGTTGCATACGCAAATCACCCCAGAATGTTATGCTGATTCAACTTATATGTATAAATAGATATAATCATGGCAAAAAATCTCTGTTTAATGCATCAGTTAGGGTTGTTCCATAACGACAAAAGTGAGGAAATTCGATATTAGGGTTCCCACCCACCTTACACCCCACCCCCACCCCCACCAACAGGCATCGGTGTGTGTGTTGGGGTTTTCAGTCCTAATTGTCACCCCATCCCATGTGTAGACAAGCTGAAGTGGTGCAGTATAGGAGAATGGGGTAAGAGTTAGACTGATGACCCCAACACACACCCGATGCCTGTTGGTGGGGGCAGGTGGGGTGGGCGCAAGGGGTGGGAAACCTAACATCGAATTTCCTCACTTTTGTCGCTGTGGAACAACCCTAACTGATGCATTAAACAGAGTTTTTTGCCATGAATTTCCCTTCTTTTTGAGAATGAGCCCTATAAATAGTGTTTTTTTGTCACATAATAATACTAATGGTAACGCAAACGCAAGAGCAAATGGTAATGCACATGGTGACACAAAGCTAAATGGCAATGCAAATGGTAAGAGACAAGCACAAATATTAATGAAACAGAAATGGTAATGCAAATGGTAACGCAAACGCTAGCGGCAACAGAAACGCAAACATTAATGGAAACAGTAATGTAAATGGTAACACCAACGGAAATGCAAATGGTAAGAAAAATGTAAACAGTAACAGAAACACAAATAGAAATGCAAACGGTTAAGGCAACGGCACCACACAAGGAAACAGTAACGCAATCGACAATGGAAATGCCACCGAAAACAAAATGCTAAGGGCAACAGAAACACAAATGGTGATGAAGATGCAAACAGTAATGCGATTGGAATGCAGACAGTTACAGTAACAGCAACGATGATGCCAAAGTGAACAGTAATGTAAAGGCAAACGCAAACACAAGTGCGTACGGAAATGCAAATGGTAACATGCACCGGCACGGGCACGGTACCACAACTGGAAATGCAAATGCTAAAGGTAAAAGCAATGATGAGGCCAAAGGAAACACAAATGCAAACGCAAATGGAAGCACGTACGCAAATGCAAATGGTAATGCACATGGTGATGCAAAACAAAATGCAAACAGAAACAGTAATGGAAACACAAATGGTAACAGTAATGCAAACGCAAGTGCAAACGAAAATGCAAAGGGTAAAGCACACTGTGGCGAAGACGGGAACGGTAATGCAAACGGTTATGGAAAAGCAAGTGGAAACAGTAAGTGTAACAGTAACGAAAGCACGCACCCTTTTCTTCCCCAAAAGCTACATAGAGAAACACAGTGAATACAAAGAATGTATGCATAATAATGGGCCTCGGAGCAGAAAATGAGCACTTGGAATACTAAATTGCTTATATCTCAGGAACCGCACGACGTAGAAAAAAAATTAAAATTTCATATTATTTATGACTTTCCTGGCTAGTTTTGTACTTAGCCCCTTAGTGGGTGGCTAAGCATTTTTCTGACAAAAAGTCCATATCTCGAAGCATTTCTGAGATACAGGCTCCGAAAGGCGTGGCAGATGCCGTAATGTTAGTCTATGGGAAAAAGCATCAACTTTGGAGTACCGTAACTTTGCATCCCTGAAGTATTTTGTCACCAAACCACTGAAAGGCACATCTGTGGGATCTTAGCTTTTTTCCCCTCCAAATTTCAGCCCAAAAGACCAAAGCATTCTTTTGCAGCAGGGTGGCAAAGAATTCCTGTTATTTTGGGCATAGTGTCGCAAAGTAGTGTCGCAAATCACGACACTTTCACAAAAAAATCACAAAACTGTCACAGGTGCGACACTACTTTGCAACACTGCAGTTTACAAAAATTTCAAAAACGTATTTCTGGGGTGTTTAATCCTCCAAAAAAGACATGGCTAGCACCCTCAGGGCTCGACTAGGTGAACACAAAAAGAATTGTGTCCCTAGAGGGTCCCAAATTTAAATGCCAAGCATTTCTGTGACCAGTAACTGAAATAAAATGGCTGACACATGACACTACAGGGGTCATTTGCAACACTAAAAACTACATTTGCAACACTGTCAAACTTTTTGTTAATTTTTCTTATTGACTCTAATGGGAAATTTGTTTTTTGAATAACTTTTGAACAGTTTAATATTGTTTCACAAAATCTTCAAAAGACATATCGGGGACACTGCCTGCATGTTCCCTGAAGGATTCGGACTGGTCACACAAACCGTGAGACCTGTAGGCATGAGCAAAGAATGCGCAAAAAAGTGTAAATGTGACACGGAACGGTGCTTTATAGCTCTGCAACTATATATCCAACCAGTACGAAACTTGGCAGCTCCAGAGACATATGGTATTGTTCCATGCCTGCAAATTTCAGGCAAATCTGTCATATGGTGACAAAGTTATTAAGCTGCAAAATTTCACACCTTAACCTTAAATGGGGTGCTCAACCCTAACTATAGTGGCACTACCGTGCTACTATTATATATATATATTAGAGTGCATATGTGTATGTGCTTTTAAATGTTCTTTAAAAAAGGAAGGAGATTATCTGCAATTAGAAAATGGGTTTAACATTTCTAGCCTCCTGACCAGCCAAGATGCTAGTCTAGGTAGGTTTATGAGATAACAACACTTATCTAAAACAATTCTTTATGCCAACTGCCCATAATGTATTGAAATCCTTGTGCTACATTCCAAATTCAAACATGAAAACCACCATTTTTTCTGACCCATGAAGTGATGACCAGGAAAAAAAATGTTGTCACTGTACAGTTTGAAGTCCTCAGCAAGCAAAGTCTTCAAAGGATATTTGAAGATGAGGAAAGTCTTTTGCCACAACCTCAAGCTAAAAAACAAACAAACAAAAAAGAACAAATTGGAAACCCACTGTCACCTTGGAATAGCTTGAAGCTATTGAAGCAGACAAGCTAGAGGCAAATGTGTGAAAAATCGCCAATTGGGCAATGAAAGTATTTGCAGAATAGGCTGCTTCTAAAAACATTGCTGTGAAATGGCAAATGGACGCTCTTCACAATCAGAATAACATCCTGTGGTAATTTTAAAGTGAGGTCTGTCCAGCTGCTAGACAGCAGTACTACAGTATGTGTCCAGCTACTGCTCTGTCCATGCCAGCCTGAACAGATGCCTCAATAACCTGCCTGTCAGCCACAATGTAAGCATGATTAGTGATCCCATCTTCTGCTCCTTAAACTATCGTCTGACTTCAGTTTAAAAAAATTGAGTAAGGAACAAAAAGACTAAGCTGTTCACCACCCTGCTGTTACAGACACTGACCTTAGGAGATTAAGAGTCACCAGCACTAAATCAGGATACTGTGCCTGGCCTCAAACATACAGTATGGTTTGATGTGCAAATCCATATGGCCAGGCACGGTCGGGGGGGATTTAAGAGAACTGATGTCTGCATATTTCAGTGTCTATACATATGAGAAAGGCCTCCGCTACATTTCAATGAGACACAATGAAGCCACTAAAAATCATAAAAATCCATGGAACAAAATAAAGAAGGAAACAGGGGGATTCATGTATGAAGATCCCATGAATCCACTTTGCCCTGTTAAATCATTTACTAAATACCTGTCCAAGCTGCCTAAAGATGTTCCAGCTTTCTACTGCTATCTCCTGAGATAGCCACAACCTGTTCTAGACTCCTTACA
Source organism: Neoceratodus forsteri (assembly GCA_016271365.2). NCBI lineage: Eukaryota > Metazoa > Chordata > Ceratodontiformes > Ceratodontidae > Neoceratodus > Neoceratodus forsteri. The sequence continues at coordinate 522,874,744 of CM028137.1, forward strand.
ATGCTGATATTCACAAGAGCCAATGGTAAAAAAATATCATCGGGGCAATGATGGCAAACTAAGCAGAGTGGTTCAGCTGAGTAAATGTTATACCAACCACAGCATTAGGCCCACTGCAACACCTGTCTAACACTGATCTCATTAACAGAGAAAACGCAAGTGTGGCTGGTCACCAAATGGAAAGCTTTGCTAACTACTGGGCTGCCGAAGCTGAAGAGTGGAAACAGTGGAGCAGTATACTAGGTGGGCAGCAGATGGAAAAAAAATGCAGCTCAGCAGAAAAAAGAAGAAACAACACTGCAAGCTGGAACCAGCTCTTCCCTGCCACCTGCAGGCACCTCGTCTGACACTAGAAGCAGTATAATGAATAACTTCAGCCCAAACAACTGCAGCTTCTTTGCTCCAATAAATTTCATCACATAAACAGAATAGCGGGCTCAGACTTTACCTTTTTAGGGACAATTATTTTAATTTTGAAAAGATAAGTCTTGTGTCTCTGTCATTATTGCACCTAGAACCCATTTTGTAAGTGTAATAGAACTCTCTAGCATGGGTGGTATGGCCATAACCACCATTCCAGGGGCTGTAAGGCCCTTCGTCTGTGGCATCGGGCCTCATTACACCCCTGGGCAGGGGGTATAGCCCAATACTGCCCACCCTGTCAGGTATTAATGCTTGCATAACTACTTTTAGGCAGCAGTTACGGTTGCTACACCAAGCTTTACAGTTAGAAAATACAAAGTTAGCATCAAAAAGTCCCCTTATTCATGTTGAATTTGTGGTGTGATGTCCTGGAGGTTTTCAAAAATTGCTGTAAGTGCTGGTGCCCTGGAAGACAGTGTCAACACTGGAGTGATACCACTGCTGCTTCAAGCAATTGTTGAATCCCTGAGGGGCACCACACCACAGAGTCCCCAAGAGTAAGATGGCATTTTCATCTTACTTTACATGTCCCGCCTTTTGAAACTCTGTGTTTCAACATTAACTGATGCCAAAGTGCAGTGTTTTGCAAAGAATATAGGTACGTAGGGAGATAGATAGATAGATAGATAGATAGATAGATAGATAGATAGATAGATAGAAAGACAGACAGAGACAGACAGGAAGATATTTAATTATACGACAGAGATGACTCATGAATGTAAGTCAGTATTACTGTTATCCCCACCAAAAAAGAGATAGAGAAGAGACCCTCTGTATGAGATCAAATGGGATTCATTAAAGAACAGCAGGCAGGTAATTGCATGAGGAAAATTATTTGATTCAACTGCTCTTTTTCCATGTGACTGGGAGAAGATCAAGAATTCTGCATAACGACAGGAAGTCATAACCCACAGTTTCAGAGCACATATTTAATTTAGAGCTTTCTTTATACTATGAAAATTCTTAAAACATCTGTATTGCTAGAAATAAAAGACAAGGGCCAAGATTTTCAAAAGTGCAAAAATTGCACACATACAGAAAAGAAGGTTATATACAAGGGAGGTTTTCCTTGCACAACTGCAACTTTTTCAGCATTTAGTCAATTTAAAAAAAGGCTTCCTTTTTGCAACCTTTTCTACAATCTGCAGCCACTTGAGCTATTTTGTACAGCTGCAGAAAAATGTTGTGCCTGTATTACCAGGCATAAAATTTTTTGTGCAATTGCACAAAAAAGGAACATGACACCTATATGCATTAACTGCTGAAAACAGCATTTTGTCCGGTGTGGTGATTTTTCCCTGCACCAGACAGCTGCACACAGGGACACAGTTTCTGGGCCATGTCAGACCCTTTGAAAATCTTGCCCCAGTTCTAAAACCCACAGATGCAGTTATTTGATTTCTCATCCAGGTCACCCCTGAAAAAGGGACCTCTGGTTCCAGTGGGCTTACAAGATTACCAAAATGAAATAATCATTTAATTAATTAATTTGTGCTGTGTTTCTATGCACGCTAAGTACTGTATGCCACTGGCTACTTAAAGGGCAACCCAAGTCCATCCTAAGCAATGTTCTGGGACCAGCAGGTCCAGAAAAACAAAATCACCAGTAAAGAACAGTTGTACAACTCAATTGTGAAAAATATTATTGACCTGATCCTGGACAGCCCTCACCCCTCACCTGCCATCCTGATGTGCAGGCAGTCCCACATACCCCACCAGGATATGTCACCAACAGAATCATCTCACTGAGACTTCTATCAAAATAATTACGAGATACAGTAAAAAGAACGTAATGATTTGCTATCAGTTTTGTGGTTCAGGACCTGCCGTTCCCAGAACACTGCAGGAAGAGACCTTTTTTTTGCCCTTTCAAAACATATACAATAAGAATGGAGAAAATGTAACCCACTGCTAACTGCTGTGCTGTAGGTTGCTGCAAAAACGCCTTACAGCTTCTGCAAATTTGAGTACATCCAGAGAATGCCTCATTTTCTTCAAAATCTCTTTGTAGTCACTTTGAGCCTGCATAATAATAAAACAATTTTGTTATAAATCACAGCAAGCTGTAAGTGACCTGAAAAAGGCCTTGAATAATAAGAAACAATGTTAGGATGTAGCCATAATATCTATGGAACATGTATTATTCAAAACAAGACTTTCAGAGTACACAGTCTGTATCTGGGTCTTTAGATCTCCTAATTTAGTATGTGCAATGCTAAGGCAGTAATAGCAACCAGAAACAGTCACCTGTCAAAAGAGAAGGGCTGGAATAAATCACAGGAAACCTCATTATTATACACTGGCCTATTCATGCAGTGCTTGAATTCATGAAACACATGGTAATTTAGTTTTATTTTATCCATCTATTCATGAAGGACTGTTCCATTATTGTTTATTGGCTTAATTTAGCTTATTATTTCTCTTTCCCTTCTTGTTTTCTTTTGCCTACACACCAAAAGCATAGTACTGCATCCTGAGTACAAAAAAAAAGAAGAGTGAAAATAAATTGCTCCATGAGTAGTGTCCATTTTGTTCTGGGAGGCTCTGTTTCTTGCCTTTACATTACTCCCAACTAGTGGGATTTGTCAGGCATAGTGGCCATGTTGCAGGACTAGAAATAAACCTATTCTGATCAATATTATGCAAATGAACACCCATCAGTGCATGCACATTACTATATTTATCGTGATGTCCACTATTATACTGTTGTTGCTGTAGTGGAGCAAGATGCTACCACATTTATTTCAACATGCCACACAATTTCTCAGTTCAACATCAGTTTGAACTCTACACTTACTGGCAGTTGTCATGCGGTAAAACATTTCAGTTGTAGGAGGCTGAATGTTCGCAGTTACATAGTTGGTCTTACATAGAACAACCCCTACACACACACACACACACACACACACACACACACACACTAACATTAAAATATTTGCCTGATTAAATATAACCAGGAGTGAGAAACAGTATGGTTTAGGTTATAGATCATGGAATGAGGACCTAGGAGACCCTGGTCCAGATTTCACTAGTGACACTTACTGTGTAAGTTGAGCAAGTCCATGAATTTCCTTGTGCTTCAGTCCAACAGCTGTGAAATGGGATAGATGCTGTAGCCTGAGTTCTGACCACACCACAGCATGAAGATATGGGATTATTTGACATAAAGGGACCTTATAGGATGGAATCCCAGAAATTTAGAAATGATGCACATCCCCCAAAATTATTACATAATAACATACTGTGGTAATTGAAGGTCAGAAGGGAGAGTAGGGCAGACTTCTGGTTTCGGCATGAGCAAGATGGATGTTTTATTCTCCGGCCCCTCACCTCGGGCTCTCACTAGATAAAATATTGTTTCACTAAACCAATTTTTTTCCATTTCAAAAAAGTAGATTTTGTTTTATTTCATTGAATACAAACAAAATCTGTGAAAAACAGGAATCTTTATATGAAAAATCCTGTCAGTTACATTGAGTCAAAAAGTGCCGGCGCTACACAGTTGAGTTTGTGGTGATGGCTAGCAGTGGAGAAAGGAGTGGTTGTGATAGCTGGGCTGGTCAAGACTGTCATTAGACACATGTTCCAGCAAATTTTGAGAGAAGTCACTGGGGTGAAAACATTCATACAAGCCTTGAAGACCAAAATGGAATGACTCAACCTGAGGGTAACAGACTCTGAAAATATACTAAAGCATATGGACCTGCAGGTTAATCACCGTGTTGTGGAGATCCACTTCCTAAAATGTGAAATCTCTGTTCTCAGGGGAAAAAATTGGGTGATCTGGAATGATGGAGTCACCACAATAATCTGAGAATATTTAGGGTCCCAGAAGAAGCAGAAGGCAGAAATGCAGTGGACTTCATACAACATCTGATCACTTTGGTTCTTGGTCTTCAAAATGCTTCCTTGGATGTATAGCATGACTGTGGATCTCTAGCACCCACTCCCAAAGTCAGGGAAAAGCCAATACCGATTCTGGGACTTTCTGTCGAATACTCACTTAAAGAATGGATTTTGACACTTTCCAGGGAGAGGGAGCTCCTTCTTTGGCACGGACACTGAATCTCAGTATAACAGGATTACACCTCCAACTAAATAAGAAAAGGGCAGCTTTTACCAAGGTGTGACATAATCTCCAAAAGCTGGCCATTAAGTACTGGATGTCATACCCCTTAACATTCAGCCTAAAACAAAATGGGGTCCATCACAGTTTCACCAACCCAGGGGACAGAGCCAGCTTTGTCCAGCGAACCTGGGGATTTGACTGCACAGCTGACTGATGAGCTTCTGGTCCCAAAGAACAAAAAAAGTGATTTGACACTGTCTCCCCTATGGACATTTCAGCATATTCATCCACTCCCTCCACCAGCTCGACACCCCCTAACCAGTAGCAAAAAAAAAAGGCAGGGGAGGGATCTCTTATTTCATGCTGCTCTCCCAGTCCGAGCATCTGTGTGTGCATTGAGGAGGATGCATACAGTATCCCATTGCCCCTCCTTCAAACAGATTCACATCCCTCACATGGGTCACCCATAAGGTGATCTATCCTTCCTGTATTGTTATTGCCACACTAACTGCACATTTCCTTGTCACCTGTTTCCTAATAAGGGAGCAGTTGCTCTTATAGCAATCTGTATCGAGCAGGTCAGCAAGAACAGGAAAAAACAGAAGCCACTATGGTAGAATAAGGTGATGGCAGAGAAGGTTAGGGCAAAGAGAACCACCTTTAAGAGACAGAAACAAACTCAGACAGAGGAAGATTGGGTTGAATACAAGGTAAGGCAGAAGGAGGCAGGATCAGAGGTCAGAAGAGCAAAAGCAAGAACTGAAGAGAATAAAGCAAGATCTGTTGGGGGGGATAAAACTTTCTTCAGGTATGTGAGCGAGAGGAGAAAGTCAAAGGGGGTTAGTTAGGATAAATGACAAGGGTGGAGGGCTGGTGGAGGATTACCAGAACAAGGCAGAAATATGAAATGGCAACTTCTGTTCTGTATTCACGTTGGAGGGGTAGGGCAGTAGGATCAGTGATAGGGGGTGGCAACAAGGGTGATGGACACTAGTCCATTCCTAGAAAAAGAATTCCTGAAAGTATTAGAGGGGCTGAAGGTAGACAAGGCCATGGGTCCTGATGGGGTGCACCCCAGGGTATTAAAGGAACTCAGGAAAGAAACAGCTGAGTTTCTGGCTAGTCAATGCAATAAGTCCCTGGAAACAGGGGAGGTTCCTGTGGACTTTAGGAGGGCAGATGTGGGCCCCTCCACAAAGAAGGTGACAAAGAGGTAGTAAGCAACTACAGACAGGTGAGCTTGACATCAGTGGTGGGGAAGCTTATGGAAAAACTGCTAAAGAAAGGATAAGTAGCTACCTGGAAGCCAATGGTCTACAAAACCATTGGCAACATGGGTTCATGGAGGGTAGGTCATGTCAAATGAACTTAATTGTGTTCTTTGACTGGGTCACCAGGGTAGTGAATTGGGGGCGGTGGACATTGCTTACCTTGACTTTAGCAAAACATTCGACTCTGTGCCACACAGGAGGCTGCTGAATAAAATGAGATGCTATGGGATAAATCCAGTAGTAGTAAGGTGGGTGGGGAACTGACTTAGGGACAGAAGTCAAAGGGTAGTTGTTAATGGGGTGACCTCAATGGAGGGCTCAGTCACTAGTGGGGTGCCTCAGGGTCAGTATTAGGGCTGCTCCTATTTAACATCTTTATAGGGGACATAGCGTAAGGGCTAGAGGGGAAGGTATGTCTGTTTGCAGATGATACAAAGATCTGCAACAGGGTGGATACAGAGAAAGGGATTTGAAACATGTGCAGGGACCTGGATAAAGTGGAGCAGTGGTCAAGAGAGTGGCAATTGTCATTCAATACAAAAAAGTGCAAAATCTTGCAAGTAGAGAGGAAAAACTGAGGGGCAGAATACAGGATGGGGGGGCAGGTCCTGGAGGCAATTGCTGTAGAAAAGGACCTGTGCATAATCATTTCATGAGACCTGAAGGTGGCAAAGCAGTGTGGGACGGCAATGGCAAGATCCAGTAGAATGTTGGGATATACTGACAGAGGGTTCACTAGTAGAAAGCGGGAGGTCATAATGCCTCTTTACAAGCAATTGGTGAGACCACATCTGGAGTATGGAGTCCAGTTCTGGAGGCCACACCTCAAGAAGGATGTGGAGAGGTTGGAGAGGGTCCAAAGAAGGGCAGCTAAAATGGTGAGGGGGGTCTTAGTCAGTTGTCATATGAAAACAGGATGAGAGACCTTAACATGTACTCCCTGGAGCAAAGGAGGGAGGGAGAGAGGGGACATGATTGAAACCTTCAAATAACTCATTGGCATAAATAGTGTACTGGTGAGCAACCTTTTTCAGCTAAAGAGACACTCGAAAACTAGGGGTCATGAGTTGCAGATAGAAGGGAGGGAGATTCAGAGGTAACACCAGGAAATTCTGTTTCACGGAGAGGGTGGTGGACAGCTGGAACAGACTCCCAGGGGAGGTGGTGGGGGCTAAGACAGTGGGGGGCTTTAAAAAGGCATGGGATAGGCACAAGGGAATTATTAGGAGGCTTAGTATGGAAAGCTAGCTCCCTAAGAGATGACTTTTAGGTAGGGAATTTTGGGCAGACTTGGTTGGCCTGGTGGTCCTTTTCTGCCACCACATTCTGTGTTTCTATATGTTTAAATAAAATTCACCGGGAAAATAATATTGCATCACAGTTCAAATAACCTGCACCACGTCCCAGGTTCCTAGCAAATACCAGTTAATTTCAAAAATGGCAACCATGCTGGGCTGACCGTTTAAATGTCTATGAGCAAATACAATATTTTGTTTATGTTTATTTTTGTTTTAGTTACTCAGTTTAATTGTTCTTAATCTGACTGGTCTTGTTTTACCTTTAGTTCTCTGTTTTGCATACTTCTTAGTCTCTCTTTTCTGTTAGAAGAAGTTTATTTACTGCATTTTTGATTCAGCTGCCGGGTCCTGTTCTAAGCTCTAAGTCTGATAAAAACAGTAGCAGAGATGAGGGGCAGCTGAGACGTTCTGGGGCATATATACTACAAACAGTAGTGATTTTGAAAGTCATAGCTGTTTTACCTGGATTTCCTTTTCAAGATCCTTGCTTCAGACCCCGTCACCTCATCTTATCACCGCCTCCAGTTGTTTAATATAGCAAACAAGGGGACAGTAGTAGTTCCTGCTGATAGTCAGAAAGAAAGTCAGGATCCCTGAAACTGACTCCTGTCTTGTTTGAGGCTTGGAGGTGGACATGCAGAAGTTTCATCCTCAGTCTGCTGGAAGGTGGTTTAGGTCTTTGCTTTCAGTTTCCTCTTCTTTGACCCAGTGGTAAACTGGGGAACATCTGCCAGCGGGTGGCTGTGGTCTCAGTTCTTCTGATCTGCCCTGCAGCTACCAGTGGGTGGCAGTAGTGGAGGTAGGGTCTGGGAATAGGTTGGATAGCTGGGGAGGGGCACCTTCTTTCTGAGTCTCAGGCAATCTGAAAATAATATTCACCAGAGGACTTTGGATTCTGAAAGCTGACTACACTGTTCTTGGCTCCCTGATCCTTTGGTGTAAAATTTTATGTGGCTTCTCCATAATTCCTCCCACTGCTAGCCAGATATGAAAGCTCCATTTGGACTAGCCGGATGTCAGGAATCTGTCTATGTGAGTGAAATCTTGGTACCTGGATTGCTTAGTACTTTCATCTTTTGTTTTGCAATTACTTTTCAAAACTGAATACAGTGACCTCTTGGAATTATCATAGTCAAGGTCATAGCTATTATCAGTCTTCTTTGTCAGTGAATGCTCTCAGTTGGTCCCTAACGAATGTTGCTGCAGGATTAAGGAGATGAAATCTACTGTGTGATCCTGTTTAGTTTTTTGACTCATATATTTTCTCTGGTCATCGAGATCGAGAGTTGAGCAGATCCTTGAGAACGGCCTATACTGGATATAAATATAAACTGACATATTTATAAACTGATTTAAACCATGTAAACTAAGTATATTTTACTTTCTCACTGGGTTGGCATTATTTATGGTTTATTTTGCTGTAGCTTGGTTTATTAAGTTTTCAAACTGTTTTGACTGGTTCTATTTTAACATTTTACAAATAGTCATGAGGCTGTGTGTGCATGACCCACTATGTGTGTATGTGGCATTTCTGAATGATGAGTCTAGTTATTTGGTGCTGTGTGGATGTCTGCTATAAGCATAGTGTCACTAGTGTATGACACCTATTTTGTCCTTACATTTTGTCTAAAACTAATGTGTGATAGGATAAATTACTGTGTGTGTGAGATATGCTTTAAGTATTAGCTGGTCGGTCACTGTTATTTTGTGTCTGATGCTAGTCTAATTCTAGGGTCAGTATGTGCTGGGAGGGATCTTTAGAGGATAGACATTACTCCCCAACCAGGCTTAGAGACCTATTGCCCTTTAACTGTCCCCATTTACCTGCTGAGGTATTTATTCACTGTAGATCACTGGGGATAGCTAGGAGGGTGAGGAAGTGGGGTTACGCTGGCCATGGTGGTATAGGGGAGCAAGATGGTCGGATTAGAGTGGTGAGGACAAGAAGATGCCCTAGAGTGAAATGGGCTCAGGAAAGGCAACTTTCCTGCTGAATTCTGATACCCAGGGACTCCTCTTTGTGCAGGCAGGGTGTTCAGTCTACCTGAAACACTTATCTTATGCAGGCGGTGTTATGCAATGCCAGATCAGTAAAAGACAAGACAGCCATTATTTCTGATCTTGTTTGGACTTTTGACCTGGCTTGCATTACTGAAACATGGCTGAATGGTAATGCTGGCCTTATACTGGAATCAGCCATTCTGGCTGGGTATTCAGTGATTCGCCAGCCAAGAGAGGATGGGGGTTAACCATTTGTTTTAAATCAGAACAAGGCCTAGTAGACACTGCAGTAGGAGTGACCGGATCCTTTGAATGCATCGTAGGTGCAGGTGTAAGTTACCAGGTGCTTCTTAGCTATGGTCCACCTCGTGATGAGAAGGAATTCCTTTAGAAAGCCTTGGACTTCATTGTTGACTTGATGTTGGAATGTCCCAGATGGATTATTCTGGGTGATTTCAGCACCTGGATTGATTATGAACTCTCACAGTTTGGACAAGATTTTCTCCAACTAATGAATTTGCTGGGCCTGACTCAAGTAGTTTTCTCTGCTACACATAAGCATGGTCATACACTGGACCTTGTCTTGCTGATGGGGATGGAGATCACTGACTTGATGGTGGTACCTGTTGGATGGTCAGATCATCATACTATTAAGTTCAGGTTTGAGACACCTCCTAATAGATCTGCTTCTGAAGAAATGATCCACTACAGCCCATTAAGAGGTGTGCCTTCTGATGATCTTAAGGCAGTACTAGATTTTTTCAGATATATCAAGGGTAAACAATGACCCATGGGAATTGGTACTTGCCTTTAATAAGGCAGTGTCTGATGTCTTAGAATCCATAGCTCCTGTCCAAATTCGTCCACTCACTCTTCACCCTAAGTCTCCCTGATTTAATGAGATTTTGAAGGAGCTAAGAAATAGGGGTCAAAAGCAGAAGAGACATTGGTGTTAATCTGGCCTGGAAGATGACAGGCTTAGCTTGTTAGCCCACTATAAAAACTATCAATCAGCAATCTCCAACAAGAAGGAGGAATTCCTGTCCTAAGAGATTGTTTTGGTGAGGAACCAACCTGCTCAGCTTTTCCGGACTGTTGATAGGTTATGCAGTCTAACTTGCCTTCAGTCTCGAAGAGCATATTCACAAGCTAAATGTTACAAATTTGCTCGGTTCTTTGCTGAAAAGATTTACACCATCAGGTCAAAGATCCATGCAACATCCTCCGATGGATGCTATGGCAGTTGGTCAGAGACCACTAACCCTCAGTTTGTCTGATCTGACTTCAGTTGGGTGGAGGTAATAGACATTGTGCAGATTATCCAGTCTTTGCACCCAACTTACTGTACTCTAGACCTGGGCCCAACATGTCTTCTAGTGGGGTGTATTTAAATTGTTGGCCCTGTTGTTACAGAGATAGTCCATTGTTCTTTGGACACAGGGGTGTTCCCATATCCTCTGAAGGAGGCAGTAGTGATTCCTCTTCTCAAGAAACCCTGTCTTGATCCAGAGTGTCTTGTTAACTACAGACCCGTATCTAACCTGCCCTTTGTGGGCAAGGTTATTGAGAAGATAGTTGCAATACAGATTGAGGACCATTTGACATCTCATGATATATATGACCTCCTCCAATCTGGATTTAGGAAAAGGCACAGTGCTGAGACTGCTCTTGTTCGGGTGCTAAATGATCTCCTATTAGTGAGGAAACGAGGGAGTTGCTCCATCTTGGTTCTTCCAAATCTCTCTGCAGCATTTGACACTGAAGACCATGAGGTTCTTTTGGAGCACTTGCAGATCCTCTCTGGGCTAACTGGTACAGTCCTATGATGGTTTCGATCTTTTCTCACTGGCAGATCTCAAAGAGTAGTTTCAGGGATTCATTCCTCGGCTCCTCTCCCTTTGTCTGGTGGGGTCCTGCAGAGATTCTGTTTTGTCCCCCATGCTGTTTGCAGTGTATATGTTGCCTATGGGAAATATTATAAGTTGGTATGGGTTGAGTGTTCATTCCTATGCAGTTGATACTCAGCTCTATATGTCTTTTATGCCCAGGCAGAATGATGCTGTTTCAGTCTTTAATTGTTGCCTTTCAGAAATTTAGGTTTGGATGAGTTTCAACTGGCTGAGGCTAAACTCTAGTAAAACTGAGGTGTTGGTAGTGGAGCCCAGTTACAGGGGCATGAGGATACAGGCAGTTCAACCTTCTGGGCTTCTGCTCGGAGGGGACCAGTTGTGGTCCTCTGATCGGGTGCAAAATCTAGGTGTAGTGTTCAATAATGGTCTAACATTAAAATCACAGGTTTCTGCTGTTGTCAAAATCTCTCTTTACCATCTGAGGAACATTGCCAAAGTTCAGCACCTGATCCCACTGGATGACCTTCCAACACTACTTCATGCTTTTATGACCTCATGCCTTGATTACTGCAACTCCCTCTACCTAGGGCTTCCAGGTGTTGAGATCCGTTGATTACAGCTAGTCCAAAATGCGGTAGCCAGGCTATTAACTGGTTTACCGAGGTCATGTCACATCACTCCAGTGCTCCGCAGCCTGCACTGGTTACCTATATATTGGTGGATCTCTTTCAAAGTTGGGTTACTTACTTACAAAGCCCTACATGAACAGGGCCCACACTATCTGCAAGATTTACTCTGTCCTCACCACTCCCTCCATTCCCTCAGATCCTCTGACAAAGAATTACTAGAGGTTCCCAGGGTCTGTCTGAAGTCCTCTGGTGCCTGTTCATTTGCTTACATGGTGTCCACCCTGTGGAATTCTTTACCACAGCAGATCAGAGAGAGTCTGACAGTTGAGAACTTTAAAACTGCCTTAAAAACACATTTGTTTCAGAATGCATTTTCAGATGTTGATGTTATTTAACTATTTTACTACTTACTTAAAGTTTACTGTACTCTAAGTATCCTGATTAATATTATTTATTATTAGTCCTAAATATTCCTCAAAATGTACAGCTCTTTGATCTTTGGAATTGCACTTATAAATAAAGATTGATTGATTCCTGGAATGTCCAGAGTATTAACTCCCCCCCAAAAAGAAAGCTGGTTCTCTCTCAGTTGAAGAAGGAATACTGGAACATTGCCCTCCTGGAAGACACTCACCTCTTCTGGCTGAAACTTGGAAGTTACAGTATGCGGGGAATGGGTGGGACAAGTGGTTGATAGTTAACACACTTGTAAGGTGCGAGGGGTTGCTCTTCTAATCCATAAATGTTTGCAAGTGCAAATTATTACTACCCTGCATTCCAAAGAAAGTAGATGGGTCCTTGTCAAGCTGCCAATTAAATCATAGCCAGTAGTACTAGTGAATGTTTATGGGCCCAGTGCCAACTCTGATAATTTCTTCCCTGAAGTGGCTCAGGTGATCTCTGATGCCATTGGGAAGGATGATAGGCTGGTCGACAGACTTCGTAGTACATCTTTAGCCCTCATGAAGTCAAGAAAGGCTATGCTGTCTCTGCCTAATGAACTCCAGCTCACAGAATCTTGAAGAGAGCTGCATCCCACAGGAAGGGATTTTAATTTCCACTCCACCCCTCATAATAGTAGTTCCAGGATTGACTATTTCTGAGTACAAAAGTCATGTCTATTGGATATACAACATGCCTTGATTGGCCCAATTGTTATCTCCAATAATGCCCATGTGCACCTTAGTTTAGAACTATACCTTCCTCTTCCTCTACCCCACGATGGCGTATGGACAGATTTCTGCTTAACAGCAAAGGCTTCAAGACTTGGTTATTTAATGAAACAGCATTCTTCTCTCTGAATGAGTCCCCTGAGGTCACAAAGTCTTTACTCAGGGACACTATGAAAGCCCATCTGAGAAGGAAGATCATTGGATGTGCCACAAATGTAAAATGTAAACAAAATAAAACAAAAAAATAAAGCACCTTAATGAAGTCAATGAACTGGAGCAGGTGCTTAAGCAGAAGGAGGAGGAGTACAATTCCTTAGCTACCCTCTCTGCACAGCTGCATTGGGAAATGATCCGGCTAAGATTCAAGATATATACCTTGTCCTCTATAGCTGCACAAAGAGCAGTTCAATGCACTGGCCATAAATATTGGGAATCTGGTCAGAAGGCCAGTAAACTACTTGCATACAGAACTGAATTGCAGCACAATACTGGGAAGATTAGAAGTATCAAACTTCCCTCTGAGCAGATCACAACCTCTCCAGAGGGATATTAGCAAGGCATTTGAAGTCTTTCATAGAAATCTTTATCTGTCTCAGTGAGACACCTCTCCACTCTCAATGATGGAAGCCCCAATACTCATTCATAAAGTGCAGGCCATGATCAAAGTTGTCCCAAAGGGGAAGACTCCGGGCATGAATGGCTTCCCTGCTGAGTTCTACTAGACCTTTCTTTCAGCCCGGGGCAATCCACTCCTGTCTACACTCTCAGAAGCCTTCTCTAGCAAGGCACTTCCTCCCTCGCTCCATGTCAGGAGCTCTCATAACCCTCCTCCCAACAGTGGGCAAGGATCCACAGGTGATTTTCAGCTGTTATTCCATTTCTCTTCTTAATGTAGATGTAAACATCCTCACTAATATCTTAGCCTACAAATAGGAAAAAATCATCCCCCACCTGACAGCCAACTAACAAACTGGGCTTGTGAAGGGTTGGATGGCTATGGGTAATATTTGAGCAGCTACGGATACTATCTGGGAAGCCTTCCACCAAGCCCCTGCACATCTAATGAGTGTAGATGCCAAAAAGCCTTTGATTCAATGGCGAAGGAGTACCTTTACTAGGTGATAAAGCTAATGGACATCGGCCCGCAATTTACTTGCTGGCAGTGTCTCTTATACACGTCTCCTTCTGATAGACTCATGGCTAATAAGCAAATGTCATCCAACATCAATTTGCACAGAGGAACAAGGCAAGGGTGCACCCTTTCTCCCATGATTGTACTATTAGCAATGGAACTACTACTTTGTAAAATACATCAGTCTTCGGATATCTCAGATATACAGTGTGGAGGTTCCCCAATTAAGACCCCTTCCCATTCTGATGATTTGCTGATAGCAGTCACAGACCCAGCCTCTTCCCTCCCTGCTGTCTTGAATACTCTAAATGACTTTCACCAGACTTCTGGGCTAAAAGTCAACTGGAACAATATGGAGGTATAGCCCATAAATCACTACCCTCAAGAAGAACAGTTCCAACATCTGGGATTGAAATGGGCACCTAGTCAGATCTCTTACTTGAATGAATGAATGAATGAATGAATAAAATGTATTTTTGTACAGGTATTATAATTGTTAGGGTATAACCCTATTTACAACAATCTCCCATACAAAACATATTAAAATACAGACATACAAACATTTGACTTATAAGTATCTAACACTTTATTTGTATTAGGCGCCCTTCCAAAGCTCAGGGCTCCTTAACAACATGAATTAAACAATATCAACAACTTCTTAAAGTACACTAAAACAATAAATGTATAAAAATCTTACAGTGTTTCCAACATCAATCTTCCCAGGACCCTTCAAAGGCCTGTTGAAACAAATAGGCCTTAAGGGAGTTTTTAAAACCCCCAACAGTCAGGCTATCTTGCATCTGATGAGATAGAGAATTCCACAGGGTAGGAGCCATGAAGGCAAATGATCTTCCTCCTGAAGTTTTCAAGTGTACCCTGGGAATCTCTAGCAATCCCTCATTGGAGGATCAGAGTGGGTGGGTGGGACAGTGAGGAGACAGGAGATCTTGCAGGTACTGGGGTCCCTGGTCATGTAGGGCCTTATAGGTCAGCAATACAACCTTAAAGATGATTCACCACTGTATCAGCATCCAGTGCAGCTCACGCAGCTCAGGTGTTATGTGACTGGATCTAGGGGTCCCAGTTAACAACCTGGCCATTGCATTCTGCACTAGCTGCAATCGGCGGATATCTACCCCCAGTAGCCCTAGGTAGAGGGCATTACAGTAATCAAAATGAGTGGTGACAAAGACATGGACCAAGGTGGTAAGATCTTCAGACAGGACCAGATGCCTCACACTGGTGAGATTCCTCAGATGGTAAAAGGAAAATTTGACCACGGCCAACACCTGGGCCTTCAAGGACAGGCCTTTGTCAAATATCACTCCCAGGTTATGCACCTGGCCTGATGCATTTAGTGGGGCCCCTCCAATGTATAAATCTGAGGGTTTTTCCACCCATGTCCTGGTCATCCTATGATCAGAATTCACTACCAGTACCTCAGTTTGTCCTGAGTTTAATCTCAGCCAGCTAGTACTCATCCAGTCCTGTATCTCCGATAGGCAGTTGTTAAACATCGAGACAGTGTCTAACTCCTGTTCAGGCATGAAAGACACGTATAGTTGAGAATCATCTGCATAGCAGTGGAAACTCAACCTGTGCCATCTTATCATGTCCCCTAGTGGCAGCATGTACACTGCAAACAACATGGGGGACAGCACCGAGCCCTGAGGTTCCATGCAGGGCAGACAGAGAGGGGCTGAAGAATGAATCACTGACACTACTCTCTGAGATCTGCCCTTGAGGAAGGATTGAAACCAACTGAGGACCGCTCCCCTCAGTCCACAGAAAAAATGCAGGCACTCGAGTAGCACCCCATGGTCCACAGTGTCAAATGCCGCTGAGAGATCAAGGAGAACCAAGATGGAATGGGCTCTCTGATCTCTGGCCATTAGAAGATCACTTAGGACCTGCACCAGGTCAGTCTCAGTGCTATGCCTTTTTCTGAAGCCCGACTGGAGAGGGTCATAGATATTGTGCATGGATAACTGATCCTCCAGCTGCAGGGTGACCACCTTCTCAATAACTTTCCTTGTAAAGGGTAAGTTAGAGACTGGTCTGTAGTTTGCTGGAGAGCCTCGTCAAGGGAGTGCTTTTTCAGGAGGGACCACACTATTGCCTCCTTTAAGAGATCAAGAAAGAGCCCTCTCTGCAGTGAAACCCTTACTATCTCAGCTAGGACTGGGCCAATGACCTCAACACACCCTAAAAGATGAGTTGGGCCCGGGTCCAAACTACAGCAAGTTGGCCGCAGAGTCTGTAGATCCTCACTATATCCATGACTACCGATTGGCTGAAGGCAGACCAGGTCATCTGGGCATTTGTACCACCCAACTGGTCAATGCAAGGTCCAATGGGGAGACACTGGCTGATCTCATCCCTAATGGAGGACACCTTATTAGTGAAAAACTGTGCAAGCTCCTCACACTTTTCTTGCGACAATGCTTGACCAGACCACAGACAGGCAGGACTGCACAGTTTGTCCATGGTCTGGAATCGCTGAGCTGGTCTATTTTCCACTGCAGCAATTTCCCTGGACAGGAACTCTGCCTTCGTATGGGAAATTACTGATTGGTAGACCTTATAATGGTCTAACAATCTAAGTCTGTCCTCCTCCAGGTGAGTTTTCCACCAATGTCTCTCTAACCTTCGCCCTTGCCTCTTCAACTCCGGAAGTGTCCCATCATACCATGGGGCACCCAGGCGAAGAATAAGAGGGTGAACACACACTGGAGCAATGACATCCAGGGCCCCAGCAACAGCCCTGTTACAGGCTAGTACAAGGGGCCCTGGGTCAGAGCTATCTGTCGGAATTCCCAAAAGGTCCAGTACCGTCATTAGGCCTTCCGAGGTAACTCCTCTCAAAGGATGATACTGTACCAACTCCTTAGGGGCAGGCCTACTTTAGGGGGCTGCAAAACTGAATCTCAAGGCTTGATGGTCAGACCACCCAATTGGATCCCCCTCCATATTGGAGACTTCCATCCCCAGGTGGAACATCAAGTCCAATGAGTGTCCCCCCTTATGTATTGTGGTGATAATAACCTGTGTCAGGCCCAATGAATCAATCAATTGGAGGAGGCTTTGTCCAAAAGGTCAGAGTTCATTGTCAACCCAGGCATTAAAGTCCCCCAGAACTTACCATCTGGGGACCTTCAATACTATCTGGGTGATGAAGTCTGCAACCTCCTTCAGGAAAACCCTCCCATCACCTGATGGATGGTAGACGTGAAGGATCCTGTAGCCTGGACCTGCACCCACTATACACTCAAAGAAGTTAGTAGTTCTAACTGGCACCTCTCTGATCCCCAGTTCCTGTCTAAAACAGACTGCAACCCCCCTGCCGCTACGGTCCACTCTCGGGCTGCGTATCATGGGGTACCTGACTGGAACTGCAGATGCCAAAATGGAACCCACACTTTCATCCAGCCAGGTCTTGGTGATGTAAGCCAGGTCTGTAGAGGCTACAAGATCTGCAACCAGTGTGGTCTTATTCTTAATAGACCTGGCATTGCATAACACTGCCCAAGAGGGACGAGAGTCCAAGGATGACTTCACTACCTGTCTAAGTCAGAGCCCTTGGGTATGGGCACAAGGCAAGGATAACCTCGCTCCTGTCCCCATTTTGTCACAGGGTGCCTCCTGGTCCTTACTGTCTCTATCCGTCCACCCCTCTTCCATCCCCCCCACCTGAGAACCCAGGATCCTCCACCTCACCGCCTCCTTGAAATGCCCAATGCCCAACATCTACCATACACCTCAAAAGGAGGCATAGGGCAGTCAAAAGAGTGAAGATCCCTCAGTCTCGAGGGACAGTACTGCCTGATCATATTAATTTCTCCCTGGCACATTACTAAGACCTACACACACACACGCACACACACACACACCATTGTTCCAATCTCACCTCTCAGTCAATCAATCTAATCCTCAACCACTAAGCCAATCACCTTCCTCCCTTACACAAAACAGTCCTCTTCCCTCTACCTTACTCACTTCTACATACATCCCTTCCCACCTCAGTATTTCCTATAAATTCCCCCTTTCAACCAAATTAAAATTCCCACTACTCTCTACCTTCTCACATCCCAACCCCCACACTTAGACGCAAATATCTTTAAAATGTTATTTTTATATGCAGAAAATATAGTCTCCAATGCAATCTTAGTTAATTTCCAACTGCAGCACTGCCACCACTGCAGGATAAAATCTTCAAATACTCTTCTGCCCCCTCTCATGGGGCTGATTTGTATTCAGTTATTGTACTTTAACAAATGATCATTTTCCATTCACTAATGTCCAGTAAGCAGGCATTCACCAATAAAAATGACACACAATAAAAAAAAAAGAGTTTTTACTTCATCAATTATTCACAGAAAGTGGAGTTCTTTGAACAGTTCACAGTTTCCTCTCCTGATGTTATTAATCCATACTGGAGCTTTTCTTCAGCGGTTTCCATAGGGTGCCTACTCCAGACTCTCAGAGGGTCTCCTCTTTAATTGGTAGGGCCCCCTCAGACCTTCATCTTGGTGACCCAAGGTCGACCCACCCACCGGTGAGCCCCTTGCTCCACCTGAGGGAATGGATCCCCACCCCTACCCTCCAGTAGTGGCAGCAACCATCCCTCTGTCCAGGCTGGGGGTCCCAACCCTGATCCAACTCCTTGGAAGGCCATCTCCAGATCCACTCACTCTGGTAGATGCCTTCCCCACGTCTTCTTCCTCCATGCCAATTCAACCAAGAATAAGGTCAGTACGCTTCCTTTCTTTGGTCCAGCTGGTCTTTCACCCCAGCTGAAAACCACAACCAAGTGTAGTTGTTCCACCAGCCACCTCTTTTCCAAGATTTCCCTGGAATTCACTCCTCAGGCTCCCAACTCGATACCGCTCTACTCCACCTCCTGCTAACTCAGGACAATATCCTCCAATTGTGGGCAAAGAAATGGAGGTAAAATTTTGATTACACAGTACATTTCTTAAACTGCTTAATATAATGGGCCTACAGCTACTCAGCTTCTCTAGTGCCCCATGATCTGGGATTCCTCGGGGCTGCGTCTACTGCCCTTATGTACTCTCAGATGTAACTCTGCTTCTGATGATGCTCAAGCCTACTATCTATCTCACTGCAAATCCCTGACTAACTAAAACCTGTCTTCTGGACTTAAAAACTATTAGCTTCACAAAAGCTACTAACAAATTTGCTAAAACTTTCTAAAACATGCAAACTGGAAGCAAACTAAGAACACACTCTTGCTGCTGTCTGTCTGGCATACCCAGCATGGTGGCCATCTTACATATAATTTCAATGACTTACATTTTATGATTTCAATAAATGCCTTTACTTAAAAACATACACAAGTGTGATCTAAATAATTTTTCAAAACCTTTTCAAAAACTGCAACGTGAAGAAATACATTTCAGATGGTTAGGTAACTTATTTCAGGATATGGACACGGAATACTGAGAAATACTTAGGGATCACTCTGCTGGCAGACCTGAGTAGGGTAGCAAACCTTAATTTAATCCCACTCCTTTGGGTCCTTGAAACAGGTTTCTTCTGATAAAAAAAGCTCCGGCTCACATTTAGTGGGAAGACAACTGCCTACAAGATGATGGTGTTCCCAAAAATCCTTTTCTGTCTCAATAGCATGCCCATCCTAATACCCAAAGCAAAACTCCAGCAGTTTGAAAAACTGTTTCTTTCCTTTTTATGGGAAGGGAAGAAAATTAGATTTAGCCTCCAAAGCTAAGATCCCTGGGCAGGCAAGGTAGCTGGGCTTTTACCTGGCTTTGGGCTCATCACTAAGTGGCTAGTATCTGACGGAACCCTCTTTTAGCTGCTCCCTGCCAACTCTAACACCCCTATATGGTGCCCCATGGTGGGGCTCCCTGCAGGCTTCCCTCCTTGGTTCACCAGGTCTCATCAATGATGGGTTCCTCTTCCCACCTTCATCTCCCCACTACAGCACTTTGTGAGCCAGAGCTGGGCCACAGCTGTTAAGAACCACATATGCTGTATTATAACCCCATACATGTACTGCATACATGTATACCTGCCAGCAAAGATAATCTAATTACATTTAGGCAGCCCCCCTCTCCAATTCAATTACACTGTCCATAGAGCTCCGGTAGCCCCGTTTCATAATTCACATCATAAATATGTTGTTTTTAGGGGTGGGACTGCGGCTCTCAGAGACCGCTCAGCTAGTATATTAAAGTTACGAGCCGAGTGTTATGGAGGATATAACTTTTTAAATGCTGCACCAAAAATGATAAAATATAGCTAGGATAGCTCCTATGGCAGGCAACTGCATTGTACGAGTTACCTGCCATGGTTGTGTCAGCTGCTCTTTAATGGATACCGTTCATGGTTAATTAATGGCATATGTTAACAGATTAATGGTGTGCATAAAAAAAAATCAATAATTAAAGGCTATTTAATGGAAAGATGCAACAACCATTAAAAATGGTGGAGCATGATTTAATGGTGAAAATTAATGGGTTTGCATAATAATAATGGGAACTTAATGGTATATTAATGGTTTTAAATACAGTAGTGTATCTTCATCCTCCCTGCCTCTCTCTCTCTCAAGTGCTCTACAGAAGCAGAATGCAATTCAGGCAAAATCCAGTGCCCTTTCCTTTGGCTGCCATATAAAGTTCAGCATTGATACCCAATTTAAAGTGTGCCGGGAAATGAGTGAGCAAGCAGCTGATTGGTCTGAACTTGCCTCCAGTAAGCTCTGCTACCCTTGCAGCTCAACCATTCAAATCTTGAAAGCACCAGAGAGCTGGTCAATGCCACAGGCTGCATGTTCAGGAAGAGGGAGATAACTGCTAGGCTCAGAACAATGATGGGGTAGTTTTATAGTTTTCACCAGTTCCTGGACTCCAAGAACATGTTCAAGGAAGGAAGGACACTGAAATTGACTAACACCCGATTGCCTACATTCCTGCTCAGCATACCGTGATTTCCCTGTGTGTTTCCACCTGCCTGCAGGGAACTGTGGACAGTCCTGTCCTTGTTATCTTGTGCCAGTGCTCCCCCCCATACATTTCGGTTATCTCCCTTGCTCCCGGTAACTGGAGCCTGAGTATTGTCCTCCAGGGAAGGGAAGAGTGAAGCAACATCACGGAGGAGGAGGGGAAGCTTGCTACTAATGAACCATGCTGCTCAAATCTCAGGTACGCTGAAATTGGCTAACTCCCGATTGCCTGCATTCCTGTTCAGTGTGCCGCAGTTTCACTGTGTGTTTCCACCTGCCTGTGGGGAACTGTGGACAGTCCTGTCCTTGTTATCTTGTGCCAGTGCTCACCCCCCATACATTTCAGTTATCTCCCTTGCTCCCAGTAACCAGAGCCTGAGTACTGTCTTCCAGGGAAGGGAGGAGTGAAGCAACGTCACGGAGGAGGAGGGGCAGCTTGCTACAAAAGAACCGTGCTGCTCAAATCTCAGGTACTCTGAAATTGACTAACTTCCAATTGCCTGCATTCCTGTTCAGTGTACTATGGTTTCCCTGTGTGTTTCCACCTGCCTGCGGGGAACTGTGGACAGTCCTGTCCTTGTTATCTTGTGCCAATACTCCCCCTGTACATTTCGGTTATCTCCCTTGCTCCCAGTAACCGGAGCCTGAGTACTGTCCTCGAGGGAAGGGAGGAGTGAAGCAACATCACAGAGGAGGAGGGGCAGCTTGCTACAAAAGAACCACGCTGCTCACAGCGTGAGCGCTGTGATGCGAGCGCCTCTCAGCAGAAAGAAAAAGAAAGAAAATAAGCCAAGGAATACCTTTTGGTTTGGTGAGCACAAGGGACATTTAAGGTACTGGAAGTAAAAAGGAAACTTGTGTAGTAGTTTTAATGTTTTAAAGTTTACAGAAACAATATTTGAAATTAATGCATATTATACAAAGGGGTTGGAAAATACTGCCCCTAGAAAATATATAGATCGTTAGTGATATCAAAATTGTTTTTGTTTTAAATTTACCTGCTGTACATTTGTAGGGATATCTTAAGGAGCTGAGATAGTTTAGCTAAGAAATTAAACCCTGTTATATTTGGAAAATCTACATATGGTAAATTTTATCAGTTTACAGTCTGGATACATACTTTGCAACATGGGTAAAACATTAACCATTTTTCTGGTGATAGTGTGCCTTATGCTTTGTATCTTTATAACCTTAAGCATGGAAATGTGACTGGGGTTAGTTTGGGAAAATTGTCTTTTAAACAATATGGGGATACTCAAACTTTATCTTTAATTATAAAATGGGCAAAGGATTTCAAGCAATCTGATTGGTTGTTATCCGTGCATTAGATGTGTCTAATGCACAGCTAAAACTAGAACCCCCATTTAGAATACACAGGCCCATTTATAAGTGCAATAAGCCACCGAGATGTAGATTACAGTTCTACGACGCTAGGACTGGACGCACTCGGCCTGTGACCTTGTGCCTCACTACGTCCCCCTAGCCATGCATTAGAACTGTCTAATGCACACCCCATCGTGTCTTATTGCTTACTTATCTTGGGGACAAAAATTAGGCCAATTGCCCAGCTGTTAACCCAAATTCAAAGTTCGATATTTTGCAAATTGGTTGTTTTAATAGGTAAATGGAAATTGAATTATGAGGCAAATTATAGCTATTATTTCTGCCTCATGATGCAAAGACTTTTTTTTTAAATGGTATGGAATGGTTGCAAAATTGAAAATTCTTATAATTCTGAGTTTATTGATGACAGGAAATATTCATCTCAATCCAGGGCCAGGTGATGAGAATATATATACAGCTGATATTTTAAAAAATAGTAAGTTTTTGTTTGTTCAGCAGAATGCTAGGAGTTTTGTTCCAAAATTTGATATGATACAGGAATGGATTTTGCAATATAAACCAGATGTTATAATAATAACTGAATCCTGGTTAAATAAAAAGGTACAGGATGAAGAGATACAGGTACCTGGTTATCAAATATGGAGGCACGACCATGGGAAAAGGGGTGGGGGTGTTTTGGTTTATGGCACTACAGTTTTGCAAATCAAATATTTAAATTGTGTTAGTACACCAGGTACGGAAAAAGTAGTTTTGGAGATAAAAATTCCATATTGCAGACCATTACTGCTGGGGGGTTGTTACCTTCCCCTAAGGGAGATGATCTACAGTTTATTGTCCTCCAAGATTTTCTTCTCCCTTATAGGGAAAGCCATGAGTTTATGGTTGTGGGGGATATGAATGCCGACTGGGTGAGGGTACCACCCACCAGCAAATTAATGGATTTAAAAATAACGTTGGGATTGTCTCAGTTAATTACTGTGGCTACAAGACTGAATGCCAAAATTCCCAGCTCTTCCACAATTTTGGACTTGATGTTCACCTCTGATCCCATTAAATATTCAGTGGTTGTAGTGCTTCCAGACACTTTTAGTGATCATCAGATAACTTTCTGTGATAGAAAAACAGGTAAGCAATTGAATGTTCCCCAAGTTAAATTTTACTGTAATTTTCAGAATCTGGATTATATAGCTTTCATGGTTGAATTGGAATCTAAAAACTGGAATAGATTAACTTTGATTCCTGATATAGATAGTACTTGGTCGTGTTTTTGTTGTGAATTTATGTCTGTATGTGACATTTTTGCACCTACTCAAAGCAAAAAAGTTAAAAAGAAAAATTCCCTTTGGTATACTGCAAAGCTAAGAATCTACCGTAAAAAAAGGGATGCTGCATGGAGGTTAGCAAAGAAAAAAATGAGAGAGTGCTTTGGGAAAAATATCGAGCTGCATGTAATCTGTATATTACACAAATAAGGAAAGCAAAATCAGATTTTTATTTAACCAGATTGGGAGCTGAACAGTTTAAAAAACCTAGGGATTTTTGGAATATGATTAAAAAGTTACAAGGAAATAAGACCTCAGAGTTGCCTAATGTTTTTATGGTAGAACGTGGCCCATTGAAACTCTCAGATGGGGCAGCTGCTGTATTAAATAAAATGTTTGTTGATGTAGGGCTTCCCCAGATTAATGTATGTCCTTCTTTTGGTACAATACAGCAAGAGAAAAACCAAGAAAAGAGGGCTGAAACTGGACCCTTTGTTCTGCTTTCAAAATATTATTCCATGTCAAGTTTTTCAGGAATTGCTGAAACTGAATATAAATAAATAAATAAGGTCCAGATGGGATTCCATGTTTCTAACTTAAAATTGCTGCTCCAGCGATAGCCCCAATATTGGCTGACCTCTTTAATTTTTCATTAAAAACTGGTACCTACCCATTAGCCTGGAAACAGGCAGAAGTGATACCAGTGTTTAAGGGAGGCCAGAAAAATGACATGCAAAATTATAGACCAATATCATTGCTTTCGGTCACTTCTAAAGTGTTTGAAAAAATTGTGGTTTCTCAATTAAACAGCTGCCTTGAAAAAAAAAGTATAATAAATATCAATCAGGTTTTAGGGCGCAACATAGTACTATTACTGCACTTGTTAAAGTTGTGTCGGACATCCAGGTGGCCATGAACAGGGGCCTTCCTGTTTGGGGCCATATTTATCGATTTGTCGAAGGCTTTCAACACTTTGGGCCATCAGGTGTTGATGGAAAGACTGAGATCTGTTGGCCTCAGCCAGGGGACCTTGGATTGGTTCCATGGCTACCTGGATGGCAGACAACAAAGGGTTAGGTTGGGCAGTAATTTTGTATCCAGTTACTTAAATATTAAATCTGGTGTACCACAGGGGTCAGTGTTAGGACCCACCCTATTCAATATATATACAAATGGTGTCCAACATCTGATGAATGATGTCCGGCATCATTTGTATGCAGATGATACAATATTGTATCTTGAAGGAAAATCTGTGGGACATATACAGGAAAAATTATGAAAATATTTTAATATATTACAAACATATTTTTCAGAACATGGTTTGGTCTTAAACCCTCAAAAGTCACAGGTAATGCTGTTTTAAAATAAAAAAGTACCTGTGGACTTGGATATAGAAACATTGGATGGGTGTACTCTGGCCTTTGTGGATTGTTATAAATACTTGGGAGTCTGGTTGGACTCCCATTATAGTTGGGACTTCCATATTGATAACTTGATACAAAAACTGAATAAAAAGTTGGGGGCATTGTATAAACATAAAAATTGCCTCTCATTTGATGCTAGGTTAAATATTGTAAATTCAATGATAATTCCTCATATTGACTATGATGATGTTGTATACAATGGGGCAGCTAGTGGCAGTTTGGGAAAGCTTGATGTTATTTATAATAGATATGCGTGTTTTGTTTTGGACACACCTCGGAAAACTCACCATTGCACCCTTTACAGGAACTTAAATTGGATATCCTTGATAGAATGGCGAAATATACATGTGCAGTGGTTGATTCATTGCTGTTATTTTAAAAAAGAACCAGGATATCTAGTGGAGTTCCTGGAGGAGTGGAATGCTAAGGAAGGACTGAGATCTGCAGGGGAAATTAAATTTAGGGTACCATTTATGAGAACAGTGAGGGGCCAACACTGTTATATATATGAGGGTCCAAAATTGTGGAACTCATTGCCAGTGTATTTGAGGTTATGTGCAAACAAAACATCTTGGAATGTAATAAAATCTTGGCTTGTAAAGGAAGCACTGCCTTTAAAAACCTGTTGTATTTTAGAGATCTGCACATATGGTATATTGTTGTAATTTTTTCTTTCTGTCTATGTATGTACTGTGTTGCATGTATGTATGTATAATGTATGTGTTGTATTTTTTAGAATGAAACTGATATGTTTTGTACAGTAGGACCCCATTGTAAATTAGCTGATGCTAAATTGGGTTTTATTCTGTTTCTGATATCAGAAATAAACTTTTTACTACTACTAAGGAAGAAAGCAAGCAAGCAAACTTGCTGCTGTTGCTGCTTCAGATTGCTTCTGAGATATTTAGGCTAGAAAGAGGCAAATCTTCTGAGACAATTTTTATTCTTTTTTAAGGGATGATTTTTATTAGCTTTATTTTTGGCTTTTTATTTGGCTAAACTATTAAAATTAAGCATATCTGTATATGATGTGATGTTTTGATCCACATATTTATGAACAGTGGCACAGAATCACTAGGCAGCAAGCTGCAACATGGAGTTACATAGAAACATAGAAACATAGAAACATAGAAACATAGAATTTGACGGCAGATAAGGACCGTTTGGCCCACCCAGTCTGCCCATTTCCCTACCTACTGGATAAGCTGCAGATCCTAGTTAACCAGCAGCCTACTTCTTCCTACCCCCAACCCCTAGAATTGCCTTATGACTGTCCCATGCATGCTTGAATTCCACCACTGATTTTGACTCCACAACTTTCCTCCGGAAGGCCGCTCCATGCATCCACAACCCTCTCTAGAAAAATACTCTAAATTACCTCTGAGCCGCCCCTCTATCTTCAAATTGTGCCCTCTTGTTCTTGCA
Organism: Neoceratodus forsteri; assembly: GCA_016271365.2. Lineage (NCBI taxonomy): Eukaryota > Metazoa > Chordata > Ceratodontiformes > Ceratodontidae > Neoceratodus > Neoceratodus forsteri. Next base: position 522,901,029 of record CM028137.1, read on the forward strand.
CACCTATTTTTTGAAAGATGCTATCCTCTTGGACTTTGTTGATTCCCTTGAGGTACTTGAACGTTTCTATCATGTCCCCCTCCCTCCTTTCCTCGAGGCTATACATATTAAGCTCCTTTCGTCTCTCTTCATATGTCTTCCGTGCAGACCCTGCAGCATTTTAGTTGCCCTCTGGACAGCTTCCATCCTGTCTATGTCTTTATGGAGATTGGGTCTCCAGAACTGCACACAGTTCTCCAGATGGGGTCTCACCAGCTGTCTGTACAGAAGGATAATAACTTCCTGTTTTCTACTGGTGATGCCTCTCCCTATGCATCCCAGTATCCCCCCAGCCCTCCTTGATGCCCTCTCACATTGCTTGCTCACCTTTAGGTCATCTGATATCACTACCCCTAGGTCCCTTTCCATTTTTGTTGTTGTTAGTATCTCACCCCCCATTGTGTACTCTTCCCCTGGGTTTTTGTTTCCCAGGTGCATTACCTTGCACTTCTTAGCATTGAATCTAAGCTGCCATACATTTGACCATTCCTCTAACCTTGCCAAGTTCCTTCTCATCCTTTCCACCCCACCCTGTGCATCAACTCTGTTGCAGATCTTTGTGTCATCTGCAAAGAGACATACTTTTCCTTCCAGTCCTTCTACAATGTCGCTTATAAAGACATTGAAGAGGACCGGTCCTAATACTGAACCCTGCCGTACCCCACTAGTAACCTTCCTTTCTTCTGAGTGGACTCCATTTACTATTACTCTCTGTGTCCTATTCTCCAGCCAATTCCTTATCCAGGCTGTCATCTTGGGACCCACTCCCAGGCTGGCTAACTTGTATATTAATCTTTTGTGTGGGACTGTGTCAAATGCCTTGCTAAAGTCTAGGTAGGCCATGTCCACAGGCCCTCCCTGATCTACTACTTTGGTCACCCAGTCAAAGAAATCTATCAGATTCGTCTGGCATGACCTTTCCGCTGTGAATCCATGCTGCCTAGGGTCCTGTGCCCCTCTGGCCTCTAGATACTCAACAATTCTTTCCTTCAGAAGTGATTCCATCATTTTCCCTATCACTGAGGTTAAACTAACAGGTCTGTAGTTTCCTGCTTCTGCCTTGCTCCCACTTTTGTGAAGGGAATCACATCTTCCCTCCTCCAGTCCTCTGGTACCACCCCATCCTCCCATGATTTGTTAAAAAGGGTAGTCAGTGGTGTCACTAGTTCTACCCTTAGTTCTTTTAATTCTGGGATGAATCCCATCAGGCCCCATTGCTTTGTCCACCTTCAGTTTTAGGAGTTCTTTCAGAACCTTTTCTTCTGTAAATGGGCTGGCATCAACTTCTGTATCCAGAGTGTTTCTACTGTTTGTTTTATGCCTCTCCCTCTTCATTTGTAAATACTGAGCAAAATATTTGTTTAGTATCTCTGCCTTTTCACAGTCTCCTCTGCCCACCCTCCTCCCCTTTATTAAGCCTCACTATCCTCCTTGGTCTTCCTTTGCTCCCTGATGTACCTATAAAAGGTTTTATCCCCCTTCTTAACTGAGTTGGCTATCTTTTCCTTGGTTTGAGTTGTTTGATATGCTTGCAGTGGTCCAGTTTTGTGCTCACAGAAGGCCAACAAAAAGACTTGGTAGCAGAGTGATGTCTCCTGATCAAGCCTAGACAGTAGGCACAACATTGGGGTGATTTTTGCCTATGATTAAAATAAAAATCATTCACGTCAGCCAGCAGTGTGTGCTTTTATTTTGTTTAGTCCATCCAATTTGTGTTGCCATTAGTAGCACTTTTGGGACAGGTCGGTGTGTGCAGTTCTTTGTCTTGTAAATGTAGCAGAGTGCTCATGTGGGTGCTGTCACATTTTTTGTGTCCATAACACCATTTTTACTGAAAGGCACAGTGGAGTATCTAAGGACAGTATTCGAAGGATGGTGTTTTCTGTTTTAATGAGAAAACAAAAATAGAATGATAACAAACAAACAAAAATGCCAAAGACCCACAGCATAGTGAAAATGTTATTGTTTCTGCAATAACACAATTCAGCATTACTTATTGTTGCATTGTGTCCATTTCATGATGCGACAATTCAAAAGTGTGAATGAAAAAGTGCGCAACAGAATGTCCTGGAATCTGTAAAATTATACCACAGAAATTGTCTAGCTCTGCGGTGGAAAAAAAAGGCCTTCAGTGATGCAGAATACGAGATGCCCAGACCTTATGCCTATGGATCTCTGATGGAAGTGTCATCAGGGTACAGGGACTCTGACACATACTCTTTGACCTTTTCCCTCTCTTGCAACATTTTGGACACAAATTTTGAATAACGGCAGTGCAATTCTGAGGGTAAAAATGCCTACTAACCCACTTTTCTAGTTGCTAGGAGCTCCCGCTCCACAATGGCGTCTTGTACCTGGCTGGGTCCTGGCTTGCTTCTGGAACTCTGGAAGCCAAAAGGCAAATCCTTCTAAAATGGAGATCTGATACCCCTCCATTGCTAGCTGAATGGATGGCTGTGCTCACTAAACTGGCAGAATATGGGCCCCTGCCCCATCTTACCACTCGCAAACTTGACCAGTGCTATAGCACATGATCTATTTTCCTTCAAGCAATATAGATTCTCATACAATCCACATTTTAAAATGAAGTATACAGTGAACATCTTCTTCATGTATTTGAATTTGCACTTCTTTATGTTTAGATTAATATATTCTGTTTTCCTTTCATTTTTATGCATGTTTAGCAAATTCTGATCTGTATTATTCCTGCTCTAAGATTAGAACTCTTTGTCAACTCTCTTTTTACTCCCTGTTTAGTAAAAAGCTGAAAATTTGAACTTCAATCTCGATTCACTTGTATTTCATGCCCTTGTTGTAGCCTTGAAACTCCTCAATAGAAAGTTAAAAAAAAAAAAGACGAGAGAGAAGGGCCATCAATCTCCCACCTCACTTCATAAGCAGGACAAATATGTACCTGTATGCTGTGCAGATATACACTAATTTGAAGGGTACCCTTTCATTTTATTGGTCAGTAGAAAATTGTCCAGTCTTACCTTGAAGGCCTGTACTGTGTTCATATCCAGTGTCTTTGTGGATTTCATTGACCAAGGGTCTGGAAAAGCTGTGTGAGGCTGGCAATGCAGCGCACATATGGGATTTTCTGGAGAAGGGGCTTGCAGCACTCATAGAGATCTGTGTCCATTTAAGTAAAAAGGGAAAAATAGCCACTAAGTGGCCTCCTGGCTCAGCAAGGACCAAAGGCAATTGATCCTGACCAAAAAGGATCTATAACTGCTGGAAAGAAATAACTGGCTCTAGGCAAGAGAGGAATACAGAGCGGCAGGAAGGACTATGACATTAGAATTAAGAAAGCTAAAGAAGCTCTGGAAACCATGACTGTAGTAGGAGCTGTACATAACACCTACGCCATCTTCCTGAAGACATTATTCCCATTCAGGTAGCTGTCAAAGATCAAGCCAGGTAAATCCTAAAGGATCAATGGGCTGTACCCATGAACCACAGTTAACCTAATGAATCAATTGGTAGGGCCACCTAAAGTATTGTTTTATAAGTCTGTTCATACAGGTCAGAAGGAAATAGGACCTAATCACTGTGTTGGGCTTCTCTTGCTTCAGTGGGGAAGGAAAAGGACCTGGGGTTCATTATAAACAAGGGGCTAAAGCATGTCAAGCAGTGTGCCGCTGCTGTCAAAAAGAGTAGATCATCTGTGCATTTGATTAGAAGATGGCTGCACTGGAGATTGAGGAAAAGGAGTGAGTTTCTGACTTCAGCTCCCCCTAGTTATCCTCCTAGCTGAAAAACCGTGGTTTCTTTCCAAATGCAGATTAATTTGCAAACTAATATATCTTGTACCACTTTGAGAGTTAAAAACCAAATTTATATAGCCAAGGTAAAAAGTCAAATTATTATAAGATAACGTGCCTGTCTGACCAGAGTTTCACTGATACAGCTCTAGCTTTTTATTTTAATTATATTTTATTCAGTTTTATGAAAGGCATGCATACAGTAGTCATGTATAGATTTACAAAAAAGATCACTTCACAACAGATAACAGTGAAAGATTGACTTATTTTAGATGCAGGATTTTAAAGTATGTAGTATTAGATACTTCTTGGGGGTGCTACCTACAATTGATAATAAAACCAACATTTCTAGGGATATGCTAAATTTAGGGCTATGCCTGTAGTTAAGTGGGGGAAGAGCTCCTCCCCCACACTCTATTTAATCCAGCAGGCTGTGCACTGCCCTACTTAGAGCCAGTCGCACTCACTGCCGTGCTGTTGCTGGTCTGTGTCTGCTCTCTCCTGGTGCTTGTTCCCCCCCAACCGCGTCTGTCCTTGCTGCCTGCCTGCCTGCCTTCATTGTCTGTTCTGTGGGTTTTCATGCTCCCTTCCCTCTGTTTGCATGTTTTGTTTCATCTGACTGTGCCTTACTTTTGGGGGGGGTTTGTTGCTTGTTTCCGACCGCTGTCTCCCTCCTGCTTTGGCATGTTACTTCAGCCTATGCTCACTCTATTGCTTGTGCACTTGCCTTTGCTGTCTCTCCTCTCCCTTTTCCGAGAGCAGCCCAGCTCCATGCCTAGTCCTTCACTGCTCTGTTCTCCCTCTCCTGCTGTTCTGGCTTGGGGCTTCCGGTCCCGCTACCGCCTGTGGAGTTCCATGACTCCCGCTGCTGCCGTGGCTACTATCTTTGCCTCTCTGCGCCATCACACCTGCTGCTTCATCGTCTACTTGTTCCGCATTGCCCTTGATTCATCTGTCAGCTTGGGCTACTATCTACTGAAGGACCCTTGCACCATATAAACATTTTACTCCGGCTCTGTGCAGCGGCCTGTTGTTTACATTGCTGCTTTGCTCTACTCGCCACACATACTAGCTCATACCAGGCAGAGCATCTCAGACCTGCATGTCCGATATCTACCCTTGTTTCTCCATGGGGAAAACATGACATACAGTATAGTGTTTATTTTGCTTGGGGCACTCCTAACTCTGAGCTGCTGCACCTGAACTGCATTCTTACTTTTATACTTCCTCCAGCTCAGCTGTGGCAGACTGCTTATTTCTGTTCCTGACTACTTTTCTAACATGTACTGCTCCTGATTTACTTCTCTATTGCAACCTTTGGAACCTGTGGACCGCCACCAGTTTCATTTCGCCACTCATGAGACTATTTTTGCTGCTATTTGGCTGCAATGCCTCTGCCCCAGTTTTCTATGGAACTCTATTGCTGACCCCTTCTTTGGATGCTTGGCTGCTTTCTTTGCCTATGAGGGGTATTGCACAAACCAGGGAGTTCTGGCTCCCTTTCATTTGCTTGGCTATGGCACTTATTTCTTGCAGTTTGTATATCCCTATGGAGCCCTAGACTTTGGAAGGAACTTACTCCTCACTAGCCTGCTGCTTTGACAGCTTTTCATGTACTGCATGTACTACTCAGCCTGATTGCTTGCTTGTATTACTGTTCCCTCCAGTGGGGGGGAATTACTTGTCTGCACCTACGATGGTGATGCCAACATCCTTACATATCAAAGACATTCCTACCTAGGGCAAATGCAGCATCCTACCCTATGTACAGCCTAGCTGCTGCCTTGTCTTCAGCCCCTAGATTCCTGTCGTGTTCTTCAGCCATCCACTCTGTCATTGCCTTCAGCGCCCTGATCGGATTCCTTCCAGCAGGCCATCACCTGAGCTTCTCCATCAAACTCAGATACATTCCAGGTTGCCTCACTTTCAGCCATACTACTCGAGTTTCGGATGCTGCCGCTCTCACCTTGCTTCCATCTCTCCATTTGTCTAGGATATCCATTTGTGCTTCACTATTGATTTACTTTTACGTTGCATCTCAAGATTTTCTTCATGTCCCTGGATGCTTACCATGTTGCTGCACTGCATTTTACTTTATTCCTACTCACTTATTGACTGATCTATGTGTGGTGCAGCCGTACTAGCTATCCTTTATGGGGTTTAGCTACCACTATTTTCTTACCTTACCAGCTGACCTACGTGTGGTATAGCTGCGCATGCTAACTTATGTGGGGCTAGCAGCCAATCTTATTTACCTTACCTTATCGACTGACCTCGCATGGTCTAGTCGCATGCTAGACTTTGGGTTTAGCTACTAATTCTATTTACACTCTGACTGACATATTCATTCAATCATACCATCTACGTTACATCGGCTGACCTACACATGGTCTAGCCGTACTTTTTTTTTTTTTTTGTTAGTTGTTTAACCAGGACTAGCACACTAAGCTGAAAGCTTTTTTACAGATGCAACCTGGAAGCACAGGTAAGTTAAGTGACTTGCTCAGGGTCGCACAGTCTGCAAGTGGAAGCTGTGGGATTCAAACCCAGGTCTGGTCTGCTGGATGTCACCAGATTTGCAGCTCAGAGCCTTAAACCACTGTGCTAAACTGCCTCCACTTCCTTATCTCATTGGGTTAGCTCCCCTTCGTTCCCATGGATGTTTTCTACTGAGTTGCCTTCATTCATACCTACCTTTCCAAATATGCTCCCTAAAGCTTCCGCCTTCCATTGGATTATTTCTGGATTACATCAGGATATTTGCTTCAATTCTCTTGGATGGTCCTCGCCATGCTACTTCAACTTCCCCAGAGTTACTACTATTATCTCCACCAGGACTCCCTGCTGACCTTTATTCCATATTGTCTTCCTTGGTTGAACTAATGCCTGAAACATTGAGTTACTACAGTTTCAGGATGCTTACTACTTCTCGTTGAGTTGCTAACTCTTCCACCAAGGTCTCTTCATTGCAATCCTTACCATCCTCGATCTTCAGGATACCACAGTCTACAGCACCATTCTACTCTCATAAGTCTGCCTTATAACTACAGTACTACTCCACACTGAACTGACTCAGGATATGCTGCTATTACAATACCTTTACAATTTATTCCTCACTACTTGGTTGCTTTCTGCATTGCATGCAGTTCAACATTTCCATTGCATTATCTACCACTGCACTTCAACCTTCTCGCCCCGTGGGGCCGGAGGTTCGCCATCGCATTTTTCCAGACCTGCACCCCTATAGGCCTGGAGGTCCTTTGCTCCTATATATTACTGCACCATAATCGCCTACTTCTATGACCTGCTTTCGCTCATCGAGCCGGGAGTTTAACTACTTCTTCTTTACACCTGCCTCGCCAGCTCAGGAACTGGAAATGCGCATACTCTACGATACACCTACCTACCACTGTGTCAGCCAGCCCTAGGAGTTCCTTTACTATGGACTCACATCTGGATTGTTTAGACATTTGTCATCTATTCTTTGGATACTTCTGCCCTGCCTTCAGTCATATGAAATTACTAATGCTACACTCTTACCAGGACACTTAGTTGAGTTCATCCAGAGGACCTTCAATACCCTGATTAATGCTCTAAGGCTTCTTGGACCCTGTGACAATGCTACTTCATTTGGCTCAGCCTCTTCAGTTATCACCATCTAAGACTCATAAGCTTGACTATTTAGGAATCGTCAGAATATTCTTACCAAGTCAATTCTATCTAAGGTACCATTCTGGCTTTGAAACGTGGATATCAACATTGTTACGTAACCATTTGGATCCACACGAAGCTCCTCGATTCCCGTGCTCTTACCGTTCTTCATACCTTCATTGAATGTCGTACATAAGCTATGCAATACTACTTCCCTGCTAGTACATCTGCATCATGCAGCTTTATTTACTACTACAACTGACCTATGTACAGGTCCACTTATTTACATTTCTTGCTCATGCTATCTGCTTCACCCTTACAGGGCCTAGAGGTCATCACGACTAACTCACAATTTTACAACCTACAGTAGTAGCACTGAATTTGTTAAGCAATTTTGTGAGATTCCCTATTTATCCTTGACAAAATTTAGGGAAAAAAATCCTCTAAAATTCTTTTTGTTATACCTACAGAAAGAGGCCAGGTTCTATTACAGTACTTAAGTGCCATCTTGTAGATTTTCAACTACACTATCAGATAAGACAACCCTCTCTGGGTAGCAGTGAGCACACTAACAAACAAAACAAAATCCCTAACTAAAGGTTTCACAATTCTCAATAGGGATTTTTAAAAATCCTTAAAAATCCTTTGACTAATTCGGTGCTACTACTGTACTTTGCTCCTCATGAGCTGGAAATACATCTGACTTATGTCTACCTATTCGCATTATGATATCTACCTACTTCACATACTTGCTTCTCCTCTCCAGATTGGAGGTTCCTACTGCTCCATCCTCTGATCATGCAGCATACGCCAGTTCTTGTACTTCATCACCATGGTCTTCATTTGCAAAGCTTGCCAAGCAGAACATGACCCAACAGTCCTCCTTATGGACCTGGATGCTGAGCCTTTGATTCCTGGTTTTCCCCTGAGAAGTCATCCTCACCTACTGGAGTGCTTCACCACTGCAACTCGTTGCTTCGAATTCATATTGACCATGGATTCCACTCTACTATCATTCAGGCCTGCTCATGAATTCTCGAACTTGGAGTTTACTAGGTGGATGCATGCTCTGTTCACCTGATATGTCACTATTCAACACTTCTTCAGTTCTCCATTTCTCTGGATCAGGTTCCACAACTTTGGGGTTTGGATTAGCTGATTGAATTAAAAAAGTTTTAGGATTACTCTCCTTTAGTATGCACAGAAGGACGGGCAGCTCAGTAGCCATGGGTCCTCAGAGGTTTCCCCCAAAGGGTTTTTTTCCTGTCCTGCATACTACTGGTCACACTCTCCGGAGTTGGAGGAGGTGATCATACTGCTACTCATTTTATTGGGGGTGTCATCCTACTCGACTCCTTCAACAGTCGGATACAGAACAATTGATATCTTTATTTTTGGGGGGTCTCATAATACTGGACTAAGCATCCTTCCTACAGGTGGGATACAGAGAAAGGCCAAAAAACTATAAAATCTTAACAAGTGACTCATCAGTTCAAGCATCTAAGCACCTTGCATATATTATCCAGTTCATATACATTATAATCACTGACTTCCTTATGTCTATGCTAAAGTACCTAAGCACGAATCATTCCATACTACTAGTAACTACTGGTCTGGCCTCTGTATCCAAGCACAACCTACAGCATCCAGCTACCGTATGTAACATAAGCACTGAGCTCTGAACCACAGTTAACCATGCAATGATCAGTGGAGCAAAGAACAAGATTCATACACAGAGATGCTTATACATGACCCTAACATAGTCATTGTGTCAACTTATCAATAGTTTCTCACAAGAATGTGTTGCATTACAGTAAGAATACAGCGCCAGGCATCAGAATAGCAATATTACAAAACATTTCTTGGAAACAAGCAAATACTAACTGAAACACTGAAAGATGCAGTTGTGACCTATAGTGTGTTGATTTCCACCCTCGTGCTGACCAGTAGATCATGTCACAGGTAACATGGCAGATAATTAAAAGAACAGTTCTTTTCATTGCACTACATCTCGCTGTGCCATGGTCTGCCATGACAGACATGCAGTTGAAAATATTCCACTGGCCAATACTGTAAGAGTCAAGCAGACTATATCTTTGTAATGGTATAATTTGAAAGTGTGCCTTTAACAAATGTTACTAAACAGAACTACGACAGCACAAGAGTGCACAAGCAGTATGGTATTACCTGCATTCTAAAGGCTGGTCCCAGAAAAATTATATAGAGAATAATGGATGGGGAAGGGTTTGATATGAGAATTTAATGCACACCCAAGTTGTGGGATGCTACATAAACTGACCAGAAGCCCAGGGGTTTATCAACACATCCCACATCGAGAGTGTGCATTAAATTCTCATATGAAACACCCTTCCCATCTTTTATTTTTTATAATAACCAGCCAGCAATTTTTCTCCAGCAGTTTGTGAGACTGTTTGGCCCCGCCCACATACAGAATGTTGGCCAATGAGGCAGCAGCATAGTTTGACTGGCATGGCTCATGAATGTCATAACAACCAGCTGGTTGTTATGGAAAATATCAACCTGGTCAGTACATTGAGAGAAATTGCTGACCAGTTATTATATAACTATAGCTTTAGGAGATACACCTTGCAGCATGGAATGCTGTTGTCATGAGTGTTCCATTATATAATTTCAGGCATTCCACACAATTGCCATGTAGTAAGTATAGACGCAAAGCAAAACCCCAAAGACCAATCTAATGGACTTAGAAAAATATAGGTGTCATAAATGGCATGATTATGATTGATGAGGATAAAAAGATGTTTACAGTAACTTTCTAGAAGATAACAACACTTGCCTTCATGTTACCTTCAATCTGGAGATGTTTTTTCAACTCACCACCAGTTTAATCATTTTAAGTGCAGAGCACAGCTGAATGTCCATCAGAAGAAAGTGTTTGTAGCAAATAATAACTTTAAAATGTTTCCTAATGGAAGGGGAAACTGTGATTTTATAAGCAACAAGAAATGATTAGCCAAGTACCTGTTATAAGTCAATGAACAAATCCAAAAATTGTACCGAGTGCCAATTCACTGAAAAACAAGTAAATAAATATATTGGACAATGTTCTCTATGACAGTAAAAGAAACAACCCTTGGGTGTGGCTTTTGATAATGTTGGAACAAACAGAGAAACAAATTATTATATGTCTGATCAAATTTCTTCATTCTGTGTTGAAAATGTTTGATTACCTTCTGATAACTGCCAGCACCATTTTGGGACAAAATGCTGCATCAGCTGAACTTTGTACATCAAGACTGTAATGTTTGGTGGAGATGTGGACTGGGGACCACATGGCCAGCCTGCACAATTCTAAAACAAATTATTCTTATCTTTCAGCCCAGCAGGCTGCCATAGCCTAAATGGAATTTAATCTGCTTAATGCTGCTTGCTTCAGTTTTGCTACCTCTTAAGTATTTGCATTACAAGTTCTGACCCACCTTGCCAAGGTACCTTAAATGCTTATTGACCCTTTTTGCTGCTCCAAAAAGCATGAAAAGATTGCCTGAGTGACAGAACTATATATATATATATATATATATATATATACACATACACACACTGAGATAGAGTTTGACTGATCAGTGAAAGTTATACTTGTGTAATTCTTTTCTACAGGCTTAAATGGCTGTAGACAGAAGGAAAGAAGGCACACCTCTTGAATCATGTGTAGTGCAGTGGTAATATTCTATAGAAATGAGGGGACTGCCTGTAATACTAAATTTTTCTTATACATAATAAGATATGGTTTCTTACAAGGAGGACCGGAAGCTGATCAATGTGTTTTGCAGAGGTCAGTTTAAGCAGACAGTCCAAAACAGGAATTTGTGCAAACAGACTTTAATTTTATAAAATAAAAAATTATAATTATACAGCCTGGCAATACTTCAATAATCTCACCAATGTTTCACACTGGAAGATTATTGGAGTATTGCCAGGCTGTATAATTATCGTTTTTTATTTTATTAAATAAAAGTCTATTTGCACAAACTTGTGCTTTGGATTGTCTGCATAAATTGACCTTACGTGTGCCAGCTTTTTTTCCGTTTGATTTGGCTTGTACTTAGCCTGAGAGGACCGTACAAGGGGATTGGAGCAGGCTTTGTTCTGGTATTGGAGTAAGCTGGATCAAGAAACCTTTTTCAGCTTGTTTAGGGTAGTAGAGTTATAGCACATGCCCAATGCTTAGAAAGGAGAGAGTCAGGGGTAAGGGTAAGAGAAGTGGTCCATTAGCAGCTTCGGTTTGGCTTTCAGTTGGGCCCCATGAATTCAGTGCAGCTTTGATAATTAAGTTGAATCACTCTGGCTCCTGATTCAGTAAATGCCATGGGTTTTTAACAGACTATAAAGAGGAAGGTAGAAAAGCCTTGAGGTCAGTAGTGAATATTTATTACTAAAGTAGGCCAAGGAACATCAGGCAACTCAGCACCACAAAATACCACTTATGTTGTAGTACTGTACAATAAAACCTTTTTATTTTGGTGCCATGCACAAAACAGACAAATTATTAAAGACCCCAAGTTAGACCAGTGGCTTACGCATTTTGCATAAAAAAATTTGTAAAGGCATGGATCCATGAGCAGAGTAACTATAAATATATACCATATAAAGGGAAACTATCCCTTACAGAAATAAACCTGCTAAAATGCCTAGGTCACATCCATCACAGAAACAAAGTGCTGGGTGCTAACAGTAACTTACAAATGTATAGTACAAAAAGTGTGCAATACAACATAAGATATTCAAAGCCTATCTGCATTGTAAATATATTAGACAAGCAAAATGCTAACAATTTAAGTAACAGATAAGTAAGTAAATTCTGGAATTTGATAGCTTCATGACTGCTAACTCCTGTGTCCTAAAGTAACTCTTTTGTCAGATACGGGCACTCTGGAGTCCAAATCATTGGAACAAGAAATGGAAAAAAACAAAAAGACAAATGTTAGTGCACATACCAATAGTTTAGAAACAGTATCGGATCAAAACTTGTATTAAGATCTAAGCAAGATTTTGTCCCCCAAGTTATTTTTATTTATTTAGTTTTTGTTGATGGTGAAGGAGGACTAGACAATTTCCTGGGGGGGGGGGGAATACAGATGGATGCCAACTGAAATTGAATAAAACATTTTTAAACTGTTGGTTTTTTAGTGAATGGGGGAAATTTGGCCAGGACACCAGGAAAATTCCCCATACTTGCTGGTAGAGGGAACTCTTGTTATCTTGGCTAGCTGCCAGGATTGCCGCCCGGAAAGAAGAAGCAGTGGAGGAGTGTAAGGAGGTGGGAGAAGGGGTCTCATCCCCTACCTCTATTCAGCAAGAGATTCAAAAGGAATTTCAAGATCCAAAGCATGTGGATTTAATGTCAAAAGAAGAAAATGTAATGGAAGTACACAATGCAGTGGAAAAGGAAATAGAACCTCTACCAGAAACATCTGAAGAAAGCGACAGTGAATTAATGAATGTCATGGATGATACAGGTACTGAAATTGATACATGTACAATGGGAAATAAAATGCCAGAATGTATTGAACTAGAAAACAAATGGAGGCAGAAGAGAGAGCCTTCTATATTTAAAAATGACTATACAAAAGAAAATGCAGAAATTGAAATCTGACAGCAGTCAACGAGTTGTCAAGATGGCCCAGCTGGGCCAAGATGATGCAGGCACATCAGAGATGCTGCTTTCAGACTGGGTGTCGGCTTTTGAAATAGACGAAAAAGAATGGTTGCAGATTGAGGATTTGGGGAAAGCAGGAAACGAACAAAAAAAAAACCCAGAAACCTGCAGTGCAAGCTCCTAATGTGCAAAAATTGGGAATGGTAAAACCAAGGGGTAATACTTCGGGCCTGAGACAAGTGGGAGCAGTAAAAAGATCACAAGAAAGCACTTGGTTGGTAAAGGAAGCCTTAGAAGCAGCAGGCTGGGAAAAAGAAGATTCTACAGGCCAGTGGAGAGTGGGGAGCTCTCCAATTAAAATTATGAATGAAAATAATGTACAAGTGAATAAAGGAGGCATACCAAAAAATAATCTGGAGGAAGAGCTGGAGTTGCCTCCTGAACTACAGTTAACACAGCATCCACAGCTGAGTTTATTAGACAGAACAGAAAAACCTGTGGAACACACAAAAGAAAATACAGGGGGATGCCCCGAAGCAAATACTAAGCAACCTCAAAGGCCTTTGAATGCAATTAGGAAAAATACAGAAAGACCTTTTGCATCTTTGTGCAAAATTCCCATTCTTCCAGCAAAAAGACACAATGTGGTGCGGCTACTATACTCTGGCGGTTTACCTGAACCACCGAACAGAGTTTTTGTAGCCAGGGTTTTACTGAAAGAAATAATGAAGTTTTTCTTGAATGAAATACATGCTCTGATCTATATCTTGGGAGAGTCAACATTTGATGTGAGTTTTAAGACTATGGTGAGTTTAGAATGATTTTGGACAAAATATAATGTGTTAAAAAAAACAACTGCTTGGGGGCATTTCACAGCTATCTCCCTAACAAAACCAGCTCAGAAAAATATTACAGTATTGTTTAGAAATGAGGGGGTAAGCATGTATGCTTTATTGTATTGGCTAAAGCAAAGGTGCACTGTAATGGAAGATCTGGAAGCAATTTTGGACACAGAAAATATGTGGACCGGGGGGTGGAAAGTTAAAGTCTTATTAAAAACCACGGGTATGGGGGTAATGCACTTGTCAAATTCATTCTTTTTGGGCTGGGACAAGGGTTTACTATTCTATCCCAGCCAGCCCAAAACTTGTTATAAATGTGGATCAGGGGCTCATCTAAGTAGTATATGTGACACAGTTACTGTAAGTGCACAATTTGTGGAGAAGTGGGACATACAGGAAATCAATGTGTGAATGAATGTAAATGCAATCTCTGTGAACAACCTGGACACACTTTTCAGAACTGCAAATGGGCTTCTCACAATTTTAGAGAGTGTGCAGATGGAGAAGAACAGAGGTTAATTATTACATTAACACAACAAAATAAAATAAGACCGATTTCTAAAGAAAAGGAAACAGAAAGAGTGAATCCACCTCCTGAAGTGAAATCACATGAGCCAGTAGTACAGCAACAAGAAGTTCTGATAATACAAGAAACAGAACAGCAACAGGTAGTGGTAGAATCAGATAAAGGAGAGAAGACAGAAAAATGCAAGAGTGCACAAAGTATAGACATGCCCCCCCACCCCACATCCCTGAACAGGAGAGATTTAAAGGAGTAATCAGACAAAAAGGATAAGTAAAGCCTGCTACAGTATAAGTAAAACACAGAAAGAAATCATAATTGAAAATAAATACGAAATTTTACAGTCTGGGAATTCAGAAAATGATTCAGACACTTCCTCTATATCATCTTCTGTGTCAGAAGCTACCACTGACACAGAAATTCAGCTAGCCTTGAGGGGGCCAAAGAAAAGGAAAGCAAAATTAAAAACAAAGAGTAAAGAACATACTTCTAGGAAGGGGAGATACAAATAAATAAAAAATGGCTGAACATTTTTCTGTTTATTCAGTCAATGTGAACAGTATAAAGAGAAGTGTAAAAAGAAAAAAATATTTTTTCTTTTCTTTCATGTTTACGACTAGGAATAATCTTCCTGCAAGATGTCAGGTTGCATACCTTAAAAGAAATAGAAGAAGCCTCAAGAAAATGGCTTATGGGGCCTTCTTATTGGTCATTAGCACAAGAGCCTTGTGTAGGGCTGGGGATGTTGTTCAACATGCAATACATAAAAGTATTAAAAGTCTTAGATTTAGAGCAGGGTCAAGTTTTGATAATGGATATTCTAATAGCTCAGATACCATATAGACTTATTAATGTATACGCCCCTCAAACTATAGCATTACAGAGTGAATTATTCTAGAAACTCCAGCCATATTTATGCACTTCTCATAGGATCTTTTTGGGAAGAGAATTTAACTGTTCATTGGAGACAAATACTGAAAAACAATCCAGTGATTCTTATACTTTAAAACATATACCCAAAAAAACACAATTGCAGGATATTAATCTTATCATAAATAAAAAAAAACATAAACCTACATTCCACAAAGGGCACTTGACAACCAGAATATATTTTTTTCTTTACATCACAAAATATAATTATTAATACAGTACAACAATACGCAGTGGAATGCTCAGATCATGAAATACTGGAGTTAAAAATAGGAATACAGGACTGCCACTTGAAAGGACCAGGAGCATGGAAATTTAATGTATCATTATTAGTGAATATTGATTTAATAAATAACATTAAGCATCTAATTGCAGCAAGAAAATCAATATATGTTATGTATGATAGCCCAATAATATGGTGGGAGAACTAAGAGGATTATGTGAGGAGTATAGTAAAAAAGCAATAATGTCAAGTATTTAAAATATTTAAAAAATAGGAGAAAGCTACAGCAGCTATTATCATTGGCTTATGAAACAAGGCAAAATGTAATACTACAAATAAAAGCAGTAAAACAGCAAATTATGAATTATCATACAGAGAAAGCACAAGCCATGTATTACCAACAACAGTTTATGACAGCAGGAAAAGCTGAGGCAGTGTGTCCATTTGAAAGTTATTTGAAGGGGAAACAAAAGAAAAAAACATGATGGGTATTAAAGATAAACAGGGAAAAAGGGAAATACTAAGGAAGATGTTGTAAAAATAGATTCAGACTATACTAGAGAAATGTATGCTCCTTTAGAAACAAATTTAGTAGATTTAAAAACCTTTTTACAGGATGTGGAAGTTCCAAATGTAGGAGAGAATGTGTTAAAATCTGCTTCAGAACCTATTTCGAAACAAAAAATTAAGGCAGTGTTAACCAAATTAGATGGTGGTGAGACCCCAGGACCTGATGGGTTATCTAATGAATTATATAAAATTATTGGGCCAGAACTAGTGGAGGAATTACATGAGGTTTACAGTAATATATTAGAAAGCAAAGAAATACCACTTAATATGAATCCAGGGCTTTTAACATATATCTTTAAGAAAGGAGACAAGTCTGATTTAAAAACTTGAGGCCTATAAGTCTATTAAATACTGATTTTAAAATTTTAACAAGAATTCTGGCTAGCAGACTATCTAACATAGTGCAGACTTTAATCTCTTCAGCACAAACATATGCCATTCCTGGTAGGTATACACACCAGCACCTAATATGTATTAGAGAAATAGTGGAAAAAGGCAAAATAGGAGAAATACATGGGTATTTAGCCTCCCTGGACTAGGAGAAGGCACATGATAGAGCTGATCATTTATTTTTATGTGAAATCTTAACATTTTATAAAATACTGGAAGTTATGATCAATTGGTTCAAAAGCCTATATAAAACGTCAACAGTTATTCCCATTATACAGGGATGGAAAGGACCCATCATTCATTTACGAAGTGGGGTAAGGCAGGGCTGTCGACTAAGCCCAATTTTATATGATTTTTCATTGATCCCTTTATAAGAAAAATAAATGCTGCTTAAGATATTACACCAGTGGAAATAATGGGACAAAAATTTCCTTATAGAATAGTAGCATTTGCGGATGATATGACAGCAATAGCAGGAAATAAAAACTCATTAATCAAAGTAATTCAAATGTGCAACACTTTCGGAACATTCTCGAGAGCATTATTAAATATTAATAAATGTGTGGAACAGTGTTTAAATTATACTCTCAATCTAAGAGAAAACATAGATGGGATAGATATTAAACCAGAACAAATGAACATATTAGGCATAACATTTGGGCAAGGAGATATGGACCTAATAAACTGGGAGGAAAAAGATGGCCATAGGAAAATCTAAAGAAGACCAGTGGACTAATGGAAAGCTTAGTAAACTTAAAAGGATCTACCTAATTCAAACTTTTTTAATTCCATTATTTCTTTACATAAGTCACATTTTTCCCCTCCCAAAACAGCTAGAAATGGGACTCCTAAGCTTATTTTTTCAAGCTGTATTGGGAAGTCAATTGAACCCCCTATAAAGAAACATTTTATACCTATCAGCTAAACAAGGAGGCCTGAAAATGGTGAATCCAATCTTACTTGTTTCTAGTTTCTTCTTATATACTAATATACAATACATACTCTTGGGACAACAGAGGGGATGGGAACATATACTACATGAGAAGTGCAAAAATTGATTCCAATTATGGGAAAAAAATGGCCTAAAAACATTATAAAAATCTGAGGCTATACCAGAATATATGAGAAATACTTTCTTAAGAATAAAACAGTGGAACTTAACATCATAGGAGAAAATAAAAAGCAATTTTATCAAATGATGTCATCACTATTATGTAATGTTAACATAGTGTTTGAAAAACATCCTGTGTCATTTAAAGATTCCCTCTTGAAATTATTAAATAACATAAGAATACCAGCGAGCATGTGGGATCTTCACTGGTTGGTGTGTCATGGTAAGATCAATATTAACATAGAAACATAGAAGCATAGAATTTGATGGCAGATAAGGACCTCTTGGCCCACCCAGTCTACCCATTTCCCTACCTAATGGATAAGCTGCAGATCCTAGTTAACCAACAGCCTACTTCCTCCTACCCCCCCGCTAGAATTGCCTTATGTCTGTCCCATTCATTCTTGAATTCCCCCACTGTTTTTGACTCTATGACCTCCTCAGGAAGGCTGTTCCATGTATCCACAACCCTCTCTGTGAAGAAATACTTCCTCACATTACCTCTGAGCCGTCCTCCCTCTATCTTCTAATTGTGCCCCCTTGTCTTTGCACATCTCTTTTTTTGAAAGATGCTACCCTCTTGGACTTTGTTGAGGTATTTAAAAGTTTCTATCATGTCCCCCCTCTCCCTCCTTTCCTCGAGGTTATACATCTTTAGTTCATTTAGTCTTTCTTCATATGTCTTCTGATGCAGACTCTGCATCATTTTGGTTGCCCTCCTCTGGACAGCTTCCACCCTGTCTATGTCTTTGTGGAGATGGGGTCTCCAGAACTGTACACAGTACTCCAGATGTGGTCTTACCAACTGTCTGTACAGAGGGCCAACAACTTCCTGTTTTCTACTGGTGATGCCTCTCCCTCTGCATCCCAGTATCCCCCCAGCCCTCCTTACTGCCTACTCACATTGCTGGCCCACCTTTAGGTCATCTGATATGACTACCCCAGGTCCCTTTCCATTTTTGTTGTCGTTTGTATCTCACCCCCATTGTATACTCTTCCTTGGTTTTTGTTTCCCAGGTGCATTACTTTGTACTTCTTGCATTGAATCTAAGCTGCCATGCATTTGACCATTCCTCCAACCTTGTCAAGTCCCTTTTCATCCTTTCCACCCCACCTTGTGTATCAACCCTGTTGCAGATCTTTGTGTCATCTGCAAAGAAACATACTTTCCCTTCCAGTCCTTCTGCAATGTCACTCATAAAGACATTAAAAAGGACCGGCCCCAGTACTGAACCCTGTGGTCCCTCACTAGTAACCCACCTTTCTTCACTGTGGACTTCATTCATTATTACCCTCTGTGTCCTGTTATCCAACCAGTGTTTTACCCAGACTACCACCCTGGGACCCACTCCCAGGATGGCTAATTTGTTTATTAATCCTTTGTGTGGGACTGTGTCAAATGCCTTGCTAAAGTCTAGGTAGGCCATGTCCACAGCCCCTCCCTGGTCTACTGTTTTGGTCACCCAGTCAAAGAAATCAATTAGATTTGTCTGACATGACCTTCCCACTGTTAATCCATGCTGCCTTGGGTCCTGTGCCCCACTGGCTTCTAGGTACTCAACAATTCTTTCCTTCAGAAGTGATTCCATCATTTTCCCTACCACTGAGGTCAAACTGACAGGTCTGTAGTTTCCTGCCTCAGTCTTGCTCCCACTTTTGTGAAGGGGGAATCGCATCCACCTCTTCCAGTCCTCAGGTACCACACCATCCTCCCATGATTTATTAAAAAGGTAGTCGGTGGTGTTACTAGTTCTTCCTTAGTTCTTTCAGAATTCTGGGTGGGAATCCCATCAGAACCCCATTGGCAAATCCACCTTCCAGTTTTAAGAGTTCTTTCAGAACCCTTTCTTCTGTGAAAGGACTAATATTAACCCCTATCCAGAGCTTCTATTCACTGGATTAGGTATTTCCTTGCTTTTCCATTGTGAATACTGAGCAGAAGTATTCATTCAGTATCCCAGCTTTTTCACTGTCACTGTCTTCCCAACCACCTTCTTCTTTGTTCAGCCTCAGTATCCCTGCCTTAGTCTTTCTTTGCTCCCTAATGTACCTATAAAAGGATTTATCCCCTTTCTTAACCGAGTTGGCTATCTTTTCCTCGGTTTGGGCCGTTGCTATTCTGACTGCCTTACCCGCTTCCTTCTGCTTTAGACATAGACACATAGAAACATAGAAGTTGATGGCAGATAAGGACTGCAAGGCCCATCCAGTCTGCCCTTTTCTTTTCTGCCTATAAATGTGCCATCAGCCTTTGCTCTGCCAGTGGTCTATCTATTCATACTCATCTGTATTGCTCCCTTATGCTTATCCCATGCCTGTTTGAAGGCCTGCACTGTATTCATAGCCACCACTTCCTGAGGTAGGATGTTCCATGCATCCACCACCCTTTCTGTGAAAAAGAACTTCCTCACATTACCCCTTAATCGGCCTCCCTCTAATCTCATGCTGTGTCCTCTTGTCCTGCTATTTTTCTTATATTGAAACATGTTAGACTATTTCACCTTGTTAATGCCCTTAAGGTGTTTGAATGTTTCGATCATATCACTTCTCTCCCTCCTTTGCTGTAGGGTATACATATTGAGCTCCATTAATCTGTCCTCATATGTCTTCTGATGTAGTCCCTGCACCATTTTGGTTGCCCTTCTCTGGACTGCCTCAATTTGGTTAATGTCCTTGTGAAGGTGTGGCCTCCAGTACTGCACGCTGTACTCCAGATGGGGCCTAACCAGTGTCTTGTAAAGAGGGATTATTACCTCCCTCTTATGACTTGTGATTCTCCACTAATACACCCTAACATCCCCCTAGCCTTACCTACTGCTTTAGAGGACTGCTTGGATGATTTCAGGTAATCGGTGATGATGATGCCCAAGGCTCTTTCTTCCTTTGTGACTGTCAGCAAATCCCTTCCCAGCCTATAGGTGGCTTCAGGGTTTCTCTTCCCTATGTGCATGATCTTGCACTTCTTTGCATTAAATCCCAGTTGCCACTCTTCTGACCATGTTGCTAGTTTATCCAGATCTCTTCTCATTCTGCCCACCTCATCTGGACCATCTATTCTGTTGCAGATCTTGGTGTCATCTGCAAACAGACAAGCCTTACCCTCTAGTCCATCTGCAATGTCACTAATGAAGATATTGAAGAGGACTGGCCCCAGGACTGATCCCTGAGGTACCCCACTTATGACTTGCATCTCTTCTGACTGTATACCATTTACCACCACTCTCTGTTTTCTGCCCACCAACCAGTTTGCCACCCAGTTGACCAACTTCTGAACCACCCCAAGCCTACCCAGCTTATTTATCAATCTTCTATGTGGAATGGTGTCAAAAGCTTTGTTGAAGTCAAGGTAGGCAACATTGACTGCTCCCCCTTGGTCCACCACTCTGGTTACCCAGCCAAAGAAATCTATGAGATTAATTTGACAAGACCTTCCTTTTGTAAACCCATGCTGTCTTGGATCCTGTGCCCGTTTGGATTCCAGGTGTTGTATTATCTTTTCCTTAAGGAGTGCCTCCATAATCTTGCCCACTACTGAGGTAAGACTGACTGGTCTGTAGTTCCCTGCCTTCTCCCTGCTACCACTCTTGTGGAACAGGATCACATGAGCCCTTCTCCAGTCTTCTGGGACCTCTGCTATGCTCAGAGACTCACTAAACAGTTCTGCTAATGGCTCTGCTAGTTCCACCCTTAGCTCCTTTAGTACCCTGGGATGTATGCCATCAGGTCCCATTGCCTTGTCCACCTTGAGCTTAGCGAGCTCTTGAAGGACCCTTTCTTTTGCGAAGAAAGTAGTGCTCACCTCCCTCCCCTCTGTGTCCATGGTGCTGAGCTGTGGGCCCTGCCCTACCTTCTCTTCAGTAAATACTGAGCAAAAGTATCTATTTAGGATAGATGCTTTTACAGGGTCCTCCTCCTCATACACACCCTTTTCTCCTTTGAGCTTAGCAATATCCCCTCTGAACTTTCTCCTTTCACTAATGTATCTATAGAAAGTCTTGTCACCTTCTTTTACTGTTCGTGCTAGTGTTTCCTCAGTTTGGGACTTTGCCTGCCTTACTGCCTTCCCTACTTCCCTTAGGGCAGTTTGGTATGCCTCCCTATCTTCATCCCACTGTGTTCCCTTATATTCCTGCAGGCCAGCCTTTTGGCTCTGACCTTTTCTGCTACTGTATTTGAGAACCAAAGTGGTTTCCTTCTTCTTTTGCACTTCCTTTTCTGTCTAACACAATGGGATGTTGCTTTAAGTATTGCATCCTTAATGCTAGTCCACTTTGCCTGTACCCCTCACCTGTGTTTCTTTTTGCCAGGGCTAGCTTAACTCTGTTGGCCATCTTATCAAAGTCAGCTCCTCTGAAGTCCCATATTTTTGCCTTGGAATGGGATGATTTAATTGTAGCGGCCAAATTGAACCATACCATGTGATGGTCACTGGCCCCTAGGTGACCTTCTACCTGGAGATCTGTGATCCCTTTCCTGTTTGTCAGTACTAGATCTAAGATAGCCCTGTCTCTTGTGGGTTGTTGTACCAGTTGTTTAAGGCCCTCCCCCTGCAGGAAATCCACCATGTGTCTAGTTCTGGCAGATGTTCCTGCTGGTATTGACCATTCTGTATCCAGCATGTTAAAGTCTCCCATTATCAGAACCTCCCCTTTTGCTGTCATGTTTTGTATATCTTCTAACAGTGATATGTCTATGTCCTCCCCCTGGTCTGGGTGCCTGTAGACAATCTCAGTTCTTATGGCTGTCCCATTTCCTGTTTCCAGGGTGACCCACAGTTCTTCTGGCTCCTTATGTGTATTCTGAATTTCTGTAGCTTTGATATTTTCATTGACATACAGGGCCACTCCACCCCCCCCTTTTTGCACCTCGGTCTCTTCTGAACAGTACATAGTCAGGTACTGAAGTCTCCCAAGTGTGGTTACTGGTAAACCACGTCTCACTAATTGCTACTAAGTCCACTTTAGCCTCTGACATTATTGCCTGCAGGTCTGGGATCTTATTTCTCAGGCTGTGAGCATTTGTGTACATGATTAACTTGTACTGTTCTCAGTCCTGCTCCTTCTGTGTTTCCTTATACTTCCTGAATGCTATCTTTTTCTCCCTTACCTTCTCTGCCACTTCTTTTGAGAACCATAGTGTTTTTTCTTTCATTTTGATTTGTTTATTTGCTTCACAGAAAGGCTTGTTGTCTCTGTGATGGCGGTTTTGATGTTTACCCATTGTTGCGTCACCCCACCTTCTTGCCTGTTTGCTAGTGCTTTTCTAAGGCACTCTCCCATTTTGACAAACTCAGCCCTCCTGAAGTGCAGTACCTTCACTTTTGTGTGGCTTGACTCTACAGCTAAGTTTACCGTGAACCACACTTTTTGGTGGTCACTTGTTCCCAGATGGCTACCCACTTCAAAATCAACGATCCTCTCTCCATCCCCATTTGAGAGTACCAGGTCTAAGATTGCTGTCTCCCAAGTGGGTTCCAAAACTAGCTGTCTGAGGCATGCCCCCTGTAGGACATCGAGAATGGCCCTGCTCTTGGATGTGGCTGCAGCAAAGGTGCTCCAGCCAACATCTGGCATATTCAGGTCCCCCATCAGCAATATCTCCCCTTTCTCTACCATCCCAATAGTGCTTTCTATCATTTTCTTGTCCATTTCCTCCCCCTGAGATGGGGGTGTGTATACAACCCCTGTCCAGATGGTGGAGCCATTTCCAGTCTCCAGGGTGAGTCACAGTGCCTCCTCTCCTCCCTGTTTACCCTTTAGTTCTGTTGCTTTGATCCCTTCCCTTACATAGAGAGCTACTCTTCCTCCTCTTCTTCCCTCCCTGTCCCTCCTGTAGATTGTGTACCCTGGTATGTTAACATCCCAGTCATGGTTCTCTGTTTACCATGTTTCTGTGACCACCACAATATCCAGGCATCCCTCTTCCATCAAGGCCACCATTTCAGGGAGCTTTTTACCTAGACTACAGGCACTGGTACTCATTACCCTCCTTTTTTGGTATGGCTTTATTTTTTTTGCCCCATCCCTGTCCCTATTCCCTTTGTCTTTTTCTCTATTTACCCCTGCCCTTCTCCCTATCTACTGCTCTATCTTTGTGTTTACCCCACTAATTACCCTGATTTTTTGGGGGGGTTAGAATTTCCCGTCTCCTCTTCAGTGCCTCCCCCCTTGGCTAGTTTAAATGCTTGCCATTGAAGTATTTAAACTTATCACCTAGGATCCTGGTTTCCCTCCAGGATAGATGCAGACCATCACACCTGTAGAGGTTTGCATCCCTCAAGGTGGAGCTCCAGTCCCTAATGAAGCCAAATCCCTGAGCTCTGTATCAGCTTTTCAACCAGTCATTGAATCCCATGGTGTGGAGTACCCTAGCCTCATCCATGCCATAGACAGGTAGCACTTCCGAGAAAGTTACCGTGTGTGCTACTTATCTAAGTCCCCGGCCCAACTCCACAAACTCCTGTTGTACTGCTCTGATCCCATTCTCAGCCAGGTCAGTCATCCCTAGGTGGATAATGACATCCAGCTCCCTTCCCCTTGCCATGGCTCCCATGATCCTGAGGATTCATTTCCTGTCCCTCCAAGCCTTGGCACCATGCAGGCACCTTACCTCCCTTTCCTCTCCCTTCCCCAGTTCTACCCCCTAACAATTGAGTCCCCCACCAGGAGTTGTTTCCTTTCTCTGTGGGGTCCTGGGCCACCCTCCCATGGGTCTCCGTTGTGGAAGTTCCTAGTAAACCTATGCCATCCAGAAGCAATCACCTACAACTCTTATCCTCCACTTCGGGGAGTGCCTTCCTTCCTTTCAGACACCTATTTCACAAAGGCTAAGTAACAGGTCTAGTCACAACTGACTGCAAATATCTCCCAGCTACAGTTCCTCCCTGGCAGATTAAAGTTAAAACTAAGAAAAGTCCACCACAAAAACAGAATCAATACTAGTTACTTACACAGGTCCAAAAAGTAATAATTCAGTTCAGTGTAGTCTGGAAAATGACCTCCTTGATTCAAGGAAGCTGTGGCTGCTTTCTCACTCTCTCTGTCTCAGTCTCAGCAGCTAAAAATATGAAAGTGAACCAAAAGCATAACAAGCAGGAAGAACAAATATATGCAAGACCAAAATGTATCTGTATAAAGGAAACTACTGAACATTTATTTTTTTCTTGTTCATTCATTAAAGGGTTTTGGTGTTTTATCTCACACAACAATGGGGTATGGGGGTTTTGAAAAACTTAAAGTATGAAAATTTTATGTATGGTGTTTTTGATGGGCCATGGTCAAAATGGAATGTAGGCACATTACAAGTTATGATGGTGATTTTTAAATGGCAAATCTGGCTAACCAGGTGTGCCTTTACATTACAACAAAAAGTAGGAGATTATAAGGAGCTATTAAACAAAATAGAGCAGGATCTCAGGAAACTGTACTTAAAGCAAAAAATAGAAATGCCTAGAGTTACACTACAGGAGATATGGAAAACATTACCCTGGATCACGGATATTGATAAACTTGTTACATAAGGAATATTTGTAAAATATGTGTCATGGATATGGTAATGGTTTATAAAAAGAGTATGGTAAAGAGTTTCTTTATGATGACTTGTATAATGAAATTGTAAATATGTTTTATTTTACTAAGAAGTGCCACGGGATCTTTAACATCCACCTGAACTACCACCAGAACAGGCAGATGGGACCTCGGTTTAACATCTTATCGAAAAGATGGCACCTCAGGAGTGCAGCACCCCCCTCATGCTGCACTACAATGTCAGTATTAGAATTTAACACAGGTGCCTGGAGTGGGGATAGAAGCCACAGCCTTCTGATCTTCCGGCCTCAGAGGTGAGTGTGCAATCTGCTGAGCCACTGACACTGCTTGTATTCCAGAAGGCTTTCCTTTTAAGGACAGTATTATCATACCCCCCACCCCTAGGACTTTGGCTGACTTTTGTTTTTACCTTTGTTTTACCAGGAGAGACACACTAAACTGAAAGCTTTTTTACAGGTGCAACCTGGGAGCACAAGGAAGTTAAGTGACTTACTCAGGGTCACACAGTATCAAAGTGGGGGCTGTGGGATTTAAACCCAGGTCTCCAGATTTGCAGCTCAGAGCCTTAAACCACTGCGCTATACTGCCTCTATTAATTATTTAATCTGTCCATTAGTATACCTATTTAGAAAATTAATGTATACCTTTAAAAACAAGGTAAGGTATGTATCAGAGGATGTGTGCACTAGCATATCTATTTAGAAAATTAATGTATACCTTTTTAATAATAATATGAGATTACACACACACATATATATATATATATATATACACACACACACATTATTATTTTTAACTTTTTACCAAGATTAAAATTGAAAAAAATAGACATCAAGGATACCAGCTCAGTGTCCATGTGTGCTCTACATTGGCTTAAATAAACATTATTAATAGGTTTGGCCTACATAGCTTTTATTGTATATATATATATATATATATATATATCTCATAATGAACATAAATTGAATTAAATTTTCTAATAATTAATCCTGTAGGCCTTGATAAAGCTGGTCTGCCACAGAAACATTGGCCATATGTTTTCAGGTTGCACACTAATTAATAAAATATCCTTGATTTAATATTTTTTGATTGCGTGTGTTCCAATTCTTACTTGAAAAAAGTGTGTATTAGATTTGTAGGAACAGAACTCCTCACATACAGTATATTTTGTTATTTCAGGTCTGGTGGCCATGAGTGATGTTTCTACTGATGCTTAGTGTAAAAACAATTTTGATTCTAGAGCTGGGTTCAAGTAATACTGAAAGTAATTTTTAACCAACAGTTAATGTTATTTTTTACTTTAACTTTTATTATCTTCTTTACTTTACCTGACGGAGGTTGCATCTTTCAATAATTCAGTCTACAACCTACTAATGTGATTTGACTAAATGTAAACAGGACACTCAAAAAGCCGAGACCACCTCTGAACATAATGCAAACTGTAATCTCAATAAAAGATCAAATATAGGAACAATAGAATTAGCAAAACATAATCAGACTAATAAAAAGATAGTCCTGC
The DNA here is from genome assembly GCA_016271365.2 of Neoceratodus forsteri. Lineage (NCBI taxonomy): Eukaryota > Metazoa > Chordata > Ceratodontiformes > Ceratodontidae > Neoceratodus > Neoceratodus forsteri. Next base: position 522,927,776 of record CM028137.1, read on the forward strand.
AATGGAGCAATTATGTAAGGAAGAATAGTGGGTACCAAGAAGTTTAGGAAGGTATAAAGGGAACAGGTTACTAGGACACAGCATGTATAAGAAAGAGCTAGAGGTTCGTTGGGTTGACTTAGAGACTGGGTCATGGGCTTTTATCTGAGTGAGAATGGTGTACAGACTACCAAAAATATGGTGATGTGATGGACAGACAGTGTTTTGAGGGAGATCATTAGCAGAAAGGCAAGCAATGAGGAGGTACTAATTATGGGGGACTTTAATCGGCCGATGTAGACTGCAGTATTCAGGCTACAGATACAACTAGAATCAGGGTTATCCTAGACTCAATGCAAGGAACATTTCTTAGGCAGCTGTTTACAGAACTCTCTAGAGATAGGGCAGCATAGATCTGGTGCTTACAAACAGGAACAGCATTCAGACATTACAGTAGGTAGCCGACTCGGTTCAAGGGGTCATCATTCAGCATGATTTGGCAAACGGATTGGACAATAGAAAACCCCCACTAGGATGAGGGTCCTGGACTTCAAGAGACCAGATTTTAAAGAAATGTGAGACTGCCTTAGTAAATACCTGGAAGGGGGGATGGTCAGGGGACATGGAAGCACAATGGAAAAGGATAAAGGGCAGACTAACTAAGGCATAGGCAAACTGTTTAAGGGAACAAAGCAAGGATAAGAGGAGAAAGAGGTCATAAAGTTTCTGCAAGGAGATGGCTAAGGTGGTAAGGGAGGCAAAAAATGCTTTTAAGAAGTACATGGATAGCCATCCCAGTGGCACTGAGGGTTGAGGTGCTGGACACCACACCTCGCACCACGCCAGTGACCCAAGTTCGGGAATGAGCTCGGGGAGCTGGGGGTTGGCATGGGAGTACTAGGATTGAGCGTCTGTGGACAGCTCTCCTAGTCCTGGGGAGGGTTCGGGGGATCTTCCAATGCACTGACACCCCCTGGTGGAGGCTGGGGTACTGCAGTGCATGGCAGTAAATGCTTGGGGATTGGAGCACGGTGGACGTCTTCCAAGGGCGTGTGGAAGCACGTGCTCATTGGGTGGGATTTCATTGCACGTCCTTGCTCCAGGCAGAAAACCATGGAAATACCCCTTCCTTCAGGTGAGGAGATGGCGATCGGAAAGCAGTCTGTCCAATCCTTGGGCCCAATACCGCCCATCTCTCTGGTTCTCCTTGGGGTCCCTGGAGCCGCTCCTTGGGCCGGGGGAGTGCCCAGACCCCGCTTACCCAATGCAGCCTGGAGTAGTCAGTTCAGGTGGGCGGTTGTGGTCGGCGACTGGTGGAAGAGACCCTGAGAGATGCCCCGAAGGTAAGGGTGCACAAATAAATCATACAAAAAGACAAAAAAAAAATAAAAAAAGAAGTACATGGAGACTCAAATGGGGGTGGACACAGGGAGGTATTGCTATATAAACCAAGGGAGGAGGGTGAGGGCAGAAAAGGCTCATACAGAAGAGAGGACTGCCCAGGTTGTCAAAAAAGGGAATAAGACTTTCTTCAGGTATGTGAGTGAAAAAAGGAAGCCGACAGGAAAGACAGTGAGGATCAGAAGAGCAGGGGAGGACTGTGCAGAAGAACACAAAGAAACTGCAAACATTTTAAATGACTAGTTCTACTTGGTCTTCACAGGGGAGGGATGAGGGGACAGACCAACATGCAGCATCAGGCACCAGGGAGAGAGGAGTGGATGCAAGTCTATTTTCAGAAGACAGCTTCCACTTGGAATTGGAAACTCTAAAGGAAAATAAGGTGATGGGGCCAGACAGGATACACCCAAGTGTACTAAAAGAACTAAGCACAGTGCTAGATGCCTCAATGGCAACACTATTCAGCACCTCATTGGAGATGGGGTAGTTCCAGAGGACTGGAAGAGAACTGTTGTGGTCCCTCTGCACAAGAGTGGCAGCAAGGTGGAGGCTAGCAATTACAAACTAGTCAGTCTTACATTAGTGGTGGAGAAATTAAGAGAAACCATGCTGAAAGAGACACTAATGGAGTACTTGGAGGCAAATGTGCTGCAGGACCACTAGCAGCATGAATTCACATGGGGTAGGTAATGTCAAACAAATGTAATACAGCTCTTTGACTGGGTTACAATGGAGGTGGATTGGGGAGGGCAGAGGATGCGGCCTATCTGGACTTCAGTTAGACCACTGATACTGTAATACACAAGAGGCAATTAAGAAACTTAGAAACCTGGGGGTGGGGGAGAAGGTAGTAAGCTGGGTATCTTACTGGTTGAAAGGTGGGAGGTAGGGGATGGTGGTAAATGGCAGTTACTCTGGGGATGGGACAGTGACCATTGGATTACCACAGGAATAGGTGCTGGGTCCAGTCCTCTTCATTGTCTTCATATGTGACATTGCTGAGGAACTGGAGGGAATGGTGTGCCTCTTTGTGGATGACACAAAAATCTACAGGGTGGACACCAAGAAGGTGACAGAGAGAGTGCAGAGGGATCTGGGGAAACTAGAGCAGTGGTCAAGGCTGTGACAGTTGGGTTTCAGTGCCAAAAAGTGCATAGTCATGGGGTGGGGAAACCTGGGGGCTGTGTTTGGGATTGGTGGAGGTACTTACAGTCATCAAGCAAGACAAGGGCCTTGAGGTAATCAGATCTAATGATCTCAAGCTAACAAGGCAGTACAACAAAGCAGTAGGCAAGGCTTTTTGGATGCAAGGTTTGCACAGGGAGGGGCATTTCTAACAGGAGAATGGAGGTGGTGTTGCCACTGTACTGCTTACTAGTGAGACCCCACCTGGAGTACTGTGTCATGTTCTTGAGGCCACACCTCTGCTAGGGCATTGACAGGGTGGAAGCAGTCCAGAGGAGGGTTACCAAAATGGTGTCACTGCTGTATGAGAAACCATACAAGGAGAGGCTTCAGGAGGTCAATGTGTACTCACTGCCAAAATAGGAGAGTGAAAGGGGCCTTTGATTGAGGCCTATAAGTTCCTCATGTGGGTGAACAAAGTGCAGGAGCGGAGGAGCACCAGAACATGGATGCATACTATGAAGTTTGGAGGGAAGTTTAAGAAGGATGTGAAGAAGTATCTCTCTTCACAGAAAGGGTGATGAGCACTTGGAACAGCCTGCCAGAAGAGGAGGTGGGGTGAAGACAGTGGGGAGCTTCAAGCATGAATTGGATAGGCACATGGGCATAATAAGTAGAGGGAAGAGAGGAAGAAGGGACACCTGTGACCAGATAGGGTCCAGGGTGTAGTAACAGGCAGGGAAAATAAGGCAGACTAGATGGACCTACTGGTTTTTTCTGCCAACACATTCTATGTATCCATATTGATTCTATATATTTACTTTATATTCATTTTTTTACATTTTAGCAAAATCCATCAAAGATACTTTATGACATCTTGTGTCACAATTTTTGTGAGAGGATTCATCAAGGTTCTTAAAATATCTTCAACGGGAGCCAGTGCTTGGACAAAATATGGAGATAGGCTTTCAGTCCTTACAGTATGTTCAACATTTTTTGGCAATCCAAGACAACATAAGACAATGTTTCAAATTTCCCATTTCAACAATCACACTTTAAATCATGAATGATCTCTGAGGATTTACATTTATCATATCTACATTTTAATATATTTGAAGGGACTGTTTCAAGCTTAAATCTAAGAAAAATTTTTCTGTCATTACAGTCCATAGGAAAGACTAAGTACGGTTCCAGCATGTGTGTTAACTTGGTTTTGGAACAGCATACAGTACATATATTCTGAGTTTCCTTATTTTTTCCAAATCTGATAATGCTGAGATAATTTTTAGTTTTGAAAGCACAACTGGGACATAATTTTGTGATATATTAATTGTTTTCAAGGAATGTGTCCATAAGTGTTGCAGATTTGTTACATCTAAGGTTTCATTTATCTCCTTCAACCAAAGTGACCAATTTTTTATTAAAAACCATGTATATTTCTCCTCCATGCACCTTTTAACTAATATGTCCATGCTCATACATTTTATCCAGTAAGCTATCCAGTAAACTCTTTTTCTCCTTTTGAATAAAGTCTCTAGTTTAGATCTTCTTTAGACCTATTTTTGCCGGAGTAGATCTGGATACTTGTAGTATTGCACTATAATATTGTGTAAAGAGTTGTTCAAATAACAATAAATTATCCCAATACCAAATTTCTGCCATATAGAAGGCCAAACTGTTCATTCTCATTTCAGCCACCCATATTGCCAGTATAACTGAATATCCTCCATATCTGGCACTGCATCTCAGCAAAGCATTTTTAAGTTGAGTCAATGTATTATTGACGTATGCTTTATGTATTAACCAAGTTATTATTTGAGAAACATAAGCCTGGATAGTAATAGAAGTTTACAATGCTAAGTATTTTAATTATCAATTTGCCACTTCCATTGGGCTTCCATTTGCCGTACACAAGTATTTTACTCTTAGATAGATAAATTTTCAACCTATTCTCAATCCAATATTTTTTCAAACGGTGCAAGTTCAAGATTAAACCTATTAGGCTACAGAAAGAAGAATTACGTAATCTGCATATGCTGAAGTGAGAGCAGCTATGCCTTTAACACAGTGAGAATGACTGTCTATGGTCAAAAGGGATGATGGAAGACCATTTACAAAATGACTGAATAATAAGGTAGCAAGCAGGCAACCTTGTATTACTCCAATATTACCAAAGAATGTCCAAAATATTCCCATTCAGGTCATTTCTAACCATTGACCAGTTATCTGTGTAAAGATGAACTATGATTCTGAGGATATCATGATCTATATTCATATTATATCATTTTTTTCCATAGAAGAAGTCTTGAAATGCCATTGAATACCCCCTTTAAATCAATAAATGTGGCCAGTCTAGTGGCACTGAGGGTTGAAGTGCTGGACACCACACCTCGCTCCACGCTAGCAACTCATGTTCAGCAACCAGCATGGGTTGCCAGGGGTGAGCTTTGGGGAAAGAACTGATTGTTCAAGAGACTGTTCTCCTCTCCCAGGGAGGGAGGAGGAGGAGGGAGGACCAGTGACTCCACCAAATGACTGCCACCAGGTGAAGGCCTGGTGGTAGTGCAGATGAGGAGTGGCAGCATGTGAGTGGTGCTGTGGGACTCCGCAGCATGAATGTGCCTCCACATGCACATGCTGATGAGTGCACCCCAGCATCGGAAACAGGCCAAAGGGGAAGAAATGGTAGTGGGTCAGGCTATAAAAAAAACAACCTGCCCGACAATCCCTCCCCCGCCAGGACCTTGGAGGCCAAGAATGAATCTGCACTTGGGGGGTTACACCCCTCCACCTCCTTACTCCACCACAGGGGGAACTTGTGGAGGCATTCTTCTGACTAGGTAAGTGCTGGGAAGGGATAGGATGGTGTAGGTCAGCTAAGCAGGACTTGAAGGGAGCTCAACCTGTCCTGGCGAAGGAGCAGAAACTATATATGGAAAAAGAATAAATATAATCCATAAGTATCAGATATAAATGTATATGTTTTTTAAGATAAAACTTTACCACCACATGCTGCCAAATAAAACAATGGTCTATAGTAGACTGCGATTTCCTAAAACCTGATTGATATGTGTTAAGAATATTTCTTTTTTTAGACCATGTATTTGTTCTAATGAAGATGATTCTGGTGAAGATTTTACCTAAACAAGCCATTGAGACTCATTGGTCACTAGTTGTCAGGAGGTGCAGAACTGACCTTCTTGAATATTGGAACTATTATATTTCCTTTCTACTCATTCTGAAAGAAATCATTCTGTACCATTTGTTAGACTGTGACTCCACCATTCTATTTCAATCTTGTATACATGGGGGAAGGATTGTATCAGGGTGTGGAGCTTTATTCCCCTTTAGACATATCTCTGGCTTGTGTTACCTTAAAAGGTGCAATATTAAGGGAGCCTTTACTCAGTTGCAACTGTTCAGTCATTGTGTTATAGCTCTCATTTTTGATGAAAAATATTTTTGGTAATAGTCAATCCATAATGATGGCACTATATGTGTAGCTATATTTCTGGCATAAATTCATGTACCCTTGGCCACTATAAGCCATTGGCTTATAGTATCTGTATCATTTATGACTCAAAACATTTCCTCCCATTTCTCATTTTAGAATAGCATTTTTTTCATGAAGAAAGTATTTATATTTCTTCCAATATTTATTCAAACTGAATTTTTTTCTGTTTGAGGGATTCTGGTTAACAACTTAATAGCTATCTAGAGATTTTCTTATAATCCTTATTAAACCATGTCAGCTGTTTTTTTTTTTTTACTGTGCTCAGGCCATACAGAAATGGCAGAATACTATCTTATATTGCCTTTAAGCCTACATACATTTCTTGAACAGGCAAGGTAGATAAAAAAAGTCTGTTATTTCTTTACTTGCAAAAATATTATTAAATTATTCCCAATTTTTCAGTGACAGTAATCCTCCTCCCTTTTCAGATTTCAAGAGCAAAGGCAACTTTAATATTTTGCAATATTTGTTTTAGTGAAAACATGAAGAAAAGTTTAATTGGATGGAAAATATTCACTCTCAGGCCTGTTTAAGACAGACGTACTCTCAAAATTGAAAAATTGCCAGTAAAATGAGATGTAATAATCAACAACACTAGCCCCTGTTGCTAAAATAATAAGTGTAATGAGCTGGATTATTTCCTTAGAGCACTCATTAATTATACTCAGCCCAGTTTTCTCTATGAGATACAAACGTTTTCTGACACTTTTGTTTACAACTTTGTCCTTTGATGCTCTTTTTCCACAATATTATCCCAATCATCTGTTATAGGGCCAAAGTGTCCTATCTGATAATCAGAATCCACCATTATTAAGATGCCTACCTCTGGGCAAAAAAGTATAGCTTTTAATAATTCTACCTCCAACTGGTTCCATACATTCTTATTACAGTACTCTGTATAGGAGGAATAAAACAATTACATAAAATAAAGTACTCTATAGGAACATAGAAACATAGACTTTGATGGCAGATAAGGACTGCTTGGCCCACCTAGTCTGCCCATTTCCCTACCTAGACAATAAGCTGCAGATCCTAGTTAACCAACAGCCTATTTCTTCCTAACCCCCACAAGAATTGCCTTATGTCTGTCCCATGCATTCTTGAATTCTCCCACAGTTTTAGACCCCACAACCTCCTCAGGAAGGCTGCTCCATGCATCCACCACCCTCTCTGTGAAAAAATACTTCTTCACATTGCCCCTGAGCCATTCCCTATCTATCTTAATTGTGTCCCCTCGTTCTTGCACATCCCTTTTTCTGAAAGATGCTACCCTCTTGGACTTTGTTGATTCCACTGAGGTACTTAAAAGTTTCTATCATGTCCCCCCTCTCCCTCCTTTCCTCAAGGGTATACATATTAAGCTCCTTTTAGTCTCTCCTCTTATTGGCTTCTCTTGCAGACTCTGCGTGATTTAAGTTGCCCTCCTCTGGCCTGCCTCCATCCTGTCTATGTCCTTGCAGAGAGGGGGTCTCCAGAACTGGATGCAGTGGTCCAGATGGGGTCCACCATCTGTCTATACAGAGGGATAACAACTTACTGTTTCCTGCTGGTGATGCCTCTCCCTATGCATCCCAGTATCCCTCCAGCCCTCCCTACTGCCTTCTGACATTGCTTGCTAACCTTAACGTCATCTGATATGATTACCCCAGGTCCCTTTCCATTTTTGTTGTTGTTACTACCTTCCCCCATTGTGTACTCTTCCCCTGGGTTTTTGTTTCCCAGGTGCATTATTTTGCACTTCTTTGCATTGAATCCAAGCTGCCATACTTCTGACCATTCCTCCAACCTTGCCAAGTCCCTTCTCATTCTTTCCACGCCTCCTTGTGTATCAACCGTGTTGCAGATCTTTGTATCATCTGCAAAGAGGCATACTTTTCCTTCCAGTCCCTCTGCAATGTCACTTATAAAGACATTAAAAAGGACTGGACCCAGTGCTGAACCCTGTGGTATCCCACTAGTAACCCTCCTTTCTTCAGAATGGACTCCATTTACAATGATCTTCTGTGTCCTGTTGTCCAGCCAATGTTTTACTCAGGCTAACACCCTGGGACCCACTCCCAGGCTGGTTAATTTGTTTATTAATTTTGTATGTGGGACTGTGTCAAATGCCTTACCAAAGTCTAGGTAGACCATGTCCATAGCCCTCCCTGCTCTACTACTTTGGTCACCCAGTCAAAGAAATCAATTAGATTCATCTGACATGACCTTCCCACTGTGAACCCATGCTGCCTTGGGTTCTGTGCCCCACTGGCCTCTAGGTACTCAACAGTTCTTTCCTTCAGAAGTGATTCCATCACTTTCCCAACCACAGAGGTCAAATGAACAGTTCTGTAGTTTCCTGCCTCAGTCTTGCTCCCACTTTTGTGAAGGGGAATCACATCCACCTTTCTCCAGTTCTCAGGTACCACACCATCCTCCCATGGTTTGTTAAAAAGGGTAGTCAGTGTTGTCACTAGTTCTCCTCTTAATTCTTTTAGAATTCTGGAGTGAATCCCATCAGACCCCATTGCTTCATCCACCTTCAGTTTTAGGAGTTCTTTCAGAACCCTTTCTTCTGTGAAAGGACTGGGATCAACCCCCCTGCCCAGAGTGCTTCTGTTAATTGGATTAGGTACCTCCTCCTCCTCTTTTATCAATACTGAGCAGAAGTATTCATTCAGTATCTCTGCTTTTTCACTGTCCCTCTCTGCCCACCCACCATCCATTCTATTCAGCCTCACTATCCCTCCCTTTGTCTTTCTACGCTTCCTGATGTACCTATAAAAGGTTTTATCCCTCTTCTTAACCGAGTTGGCTATCTTTTCCTCAGTTTCGGCCTTTGCTATTCTGACTTCCCTCCCTGCTTCCTTCTGCCTTAACTGGTACAGTTCTCTGTCCTGCTCCTTCTGTGTTTCCTTATACTTCCTAAATGCTATATTTTCTCCCTAACCTTCCCTGTCACCTCTTTTGAGAACCATAGTGGCTTTTATTTCATTTTGATTTGTTTATTTGCTTCACACAAAGGCTTGTTGCCTCTGTGATGGCAGTTTTGATGTTTACCCATTGTTGCTCCACCCCTCCTTCTAGCCTGTTTGCTAGTGCTTTTCTAAGGCACTCTCCCATCTTGCTAAAGTCAGCCCTCCTGAAGTCTAGTACCCTCACTTTTGTATGGCTTGACTCTGTAGCTGAGTTAATCATGAACTACACTGTTTGGTGGTCACTTGTTCCCAGATGGCTAACCACTTCTAGATCTGAGATCCTCTCACTGTCCCCATTTGAGAGTATGAGGTCTAAGACTGCTCCCTGTATCCCATTGCATCCAAATTATTATGATAGCTGGTGTAATCTTAATTGATTTCTTTGATTAATAAATCAGGATGTGTTTTAAGCATAATTGCAAGACCTCCTACAGGCCTTCCTTGTGTTTTTTTTATTTCAAAGCCTTTCTTGAAATATAATCAAAGCCCTCTACCCAAATGTCTTCCAATGCCAAAGTCTGCTAGAAGGAGTCTATGGTATGTTATTTAATAAACTGCTTAAATTGGTCATCTGCTAGTTTTTTATCCTGGCAATATTCCATGTTAGGGCTTTATTATATTCCAGTTCTGTCTCTACTGGTAAAGACCTTATTGGTACAACATTGTTGTTTCCATTCCTTAACATTTGTCAGTCGTGTATTGTATTATTTAAAGGTTCAAACCTATTTGATAGGGGGATTGAAGCACCTCTATGAGCCCAGATTTCAGTTATTGATGGGAGTTTGTTTTTAAAAGTAGTATTTCTTTTATGCTTGTCTATTGCATTTATATCAAAAGACTAGTTCCTGAATTATCTTGCTTTTGTTATTACTCCCATCTTTTATTACTAGATTTGGCATATCAAAGATAAGCATACCAAGTCTGTCCAGTTTGTATGCTTCTGTTAAGATCTGTTGTGCCAATATGTTATCTCTAACTGCAAATGTAATTTGTTAAGATTATTGACTCCATTATCCTTCCACAGCCACAGAATGCCTTTATAACCTAGTTTTACTCCCATAATTCCACCTATTAAATAACATACTATTTGCATATATTTTCCTTGTGTTTTATTTGAATTTGCTTCTAGACCATGAATAGTTAAAAACTGTTGAATGTCCACACTGTTGAAGGATCCTTTTTCCCTAAAATTGTTTTATATGATATTGGGTAAGTCGTTAATAAAATGTTTTCCATGAGTCATAATTTATTTTGTTTCTTTTAAATAGGGTAGTACTACTGTGTAGTTATTAGGGACTTTACCTCAATTCCCAAGTGATTAAGCCTTAACACCTGCCTCCACACCCATTTCATTACTTCCAGTGCATTCATAATTACATAGACATGGTTATCAGTTTTACAACTATTTCTCACATAGTGAATTACATTTTTACGTCCACTTGGTATAGCTAGTTCTTTTTCTAAAAGTAACCAGTTCACTTAGCTTTTCATTATTCTCTTTTCCATTTCTATGAATTCCTTGTATCTTTTTCCTTTTTTTTCTACTTTATTTTTACTCATAGGGAAAGCAAAAAAGAAGTTACAGATCAATAAAAATACAGATACCATTCTGTTACCAATACATCTTCAGTAACTTCATTAACTAAATAAAGTACAAATACTTATATAGGGGATTAAAAATAAATACTTCAAGCTATATTTACTAGCATGCACAAGTAATTAAGTCCATATTTTGTTTTTAATGATTTTTATTGTTTTCAAAAATGGAAACAGGGACATACATAGCAAGTACAGTACAAGATGTGTACAAATGCAACCCTCTTGTTCCCAGGGGTTAATAGAATCCCAGTTAAAATCAGTGGTAGGCAGTGAAGGCAGGTAGTGAAATGACAATTAAATGGATTTCACTCTGTCTCGCTCTGTTCTGAGTCTCTGCTGAGCTCTGGAGGGATGATGTCATTTAGAACTGTCACAGCAACATAAGCCACATTTGCTAGCAGCTGATAGAGCTAGCTTTAGAATGCAGTCTGCAGGAGTCCAGTGGTGGTGGTTGCAGAGAGTAGCTATAGCTCCTCAGTCAGCTCTGGTATAGAGCTACCAGTTTCTTTTGAAAGTTTTTGTGCTCACCCTAATGGATGATAACTGTTCCAGTCTGTAGAAGTGGTGGAGACCTGTGCCAGTGGCTTTCCCTGTGCTCCATCCCAGGTGGGATGGGATTGAACTCCAGTATGCAGGGGCAATCCCCTGGTAGATCCCTCCCTGTATATGGTGGCTTGCTTGGTATACCTTTACAATGTAAACACCCACCCCTCTCTTTACCCCTAAACGTTTGGTGAGAGGTGTGCCTTCTAGTTAAATAAGGGGCCAGTGAGGGGTTACAGAAACATACGGTACATTACAGAGTCAGCAATCATATTGCCTTATTATGCTAATAGCCTGGAACAAGATGTGTCTCCGCTGCTGGACCTAAGGAGTATCCAGCCCTCTTTATGAGCAACAACTACAGTACATGTAGCAAGGAAGAGAGCAATGAAACATTACTTACATTTCTAAGGGTAGAAGGTGTACACCCCTATAGGTACGGTTGCAGTTGCAGGTCAGATTATTCATGGCTTCTTTACTGATCCTGTATGGAGGCCTTTTGTAGTTGGGGCACCTGTGACTCTTTACACTGTAAACAGAACAGAAAAAGAAAATACACACAAAGTATCTAGTGTAACAATATTGTTAACAGTTCTTAACACATTACGTAGAAAACACTTTATATGTTAGCCAACCATTATGAAAGCACTGAGGGTACCCTCTGAAGTACAGATTAATTTGTTGAGACTATGACCCCCGTGCAAAGCTCAGCCATTGCAGGGATGCTGGAATATCAGCATTTATCACTGTTATTTGATGCTGCAGCTTTAAAAGTAAAGACTGGGAGGCGATGGTTTGTATCTGATGCACTGATGTCAGTGAGTCCCTATCAGTGTTTGCCACTATGTGCATGGGGAGAGGGGAGCTGGGGAGCAACCCCTGCCACTGTACACTCTATGCCTGTATATATGGGGTATGTATAGAAGGAGGCCTAGAACTGGGCCGCAATTCCTCCTGTTTCATAATTTCCCCATGCTTCGTAATTTCCCTCTACCACCTCTGTGACCCACTGAGCAAACACAGAAATTTAATATAAAGATCTGCTATAACTACTTCTTCTGTCCTGCCTGTATTTTTACACATTTGTAAACATCCTGTGAACCTTTCCTGACAGATGGGTTTAAGTGGTGCTGGATCGAGTAGTGTGTTGGGGTTCATAGGTGAGGGTGGGCATTACCTGAGCATCAATTCTCTGTGACATTGAGTGAGGAGAGGAGGGAGCACTAACACCTATGCGAGGGATTTCAAGGTCAATCCTGGCCTAGCTGGCATCAATTCAGTCCCTTGTCCCCCTCCCCAACCCCTTTCAGCCCTCCACCCTACAGTACTCAACAACAGATCTTTGCTACACTTATCTGATTCAGAGTCCATCATCTGTGCGCTTCATTGGTCAGTGGTTCAGGATCAGCTACTTGAGGTTCAGCAGTCAGCATGACTGGGTCTGGTGGCAGCTGTACTGCATAATCCTGACTGTTCCACTCAGCATACTCAAACTGCAGTGGCAGGCTTCTCTCTGTGTTCATGGCTCACAAGTCTGTTTCTTCTGTAGGGGCTCCCGAATCCTCAGTTGAAGGGTTGCTCAGCAACATACCTGTAGATGGGTCAGGTGGGTTGGATTCAAGGAGTGAAGACCTGTTCTCTGAGATGTTAGGGCTGGTAATCTTCAGCTGCTTCTCTGTACTGCGGCCACTATCAAGGGGTGGGTTCCAAGATCCTATTCTCTCCAGTGGGTGATTTCACCTGTTGTGCCTGTAGTTTTCTTGTCTTTTTTTTTGTCTGAGCTGGCAACTCACCCACTTCATTACAGGCCTTGTTCCATGCCCCAAAGTTCTGAGATATGTGCATTCCTCCCTCTGTATTAGGAATTCGATTCCTGACCTTCGTCAAATGCCTTCCAGTTTTACCAGCATCCCTTGGTTTACTTTTGTCAGGCTGTGGCCAAGTGCACTGAATGTACTCCATAAGAGATTCAGATGTATCAAAGACCAACAGATTGCTGTTAACGATGAGCTGAATTAATACCGGGTATCTCAGCGAGGAGGTAACTCCCAAGTTGTGCAGCAAGTGCCACGCTTCTGTGTAACCTTTTCTTCTATCCGACAGTTCCTTTCAGTAGTCCTGGAACATCATTAGCCTCTGTCCCCTCTACTCAAGACTGCCCAACTCCTGTGCACTGGCCTGGATAGCTTCCTGCTCTGTGAAATTTAGGAAGCGGGCCAGGATGGGACTTGGTCTTTCTCCTGGTTTGGGTCTGGGTTGGAGTGATCTATGGGCCCATTCGATTGTGAAGCTGATATCCTGTGGGAGTTTTAAAATCTGGAGCAGCTCAGATTTGAGAAAATTCACCTTGCTGCCTTGTTCTTTGCCCTCTGGTATTCCTAGGAGCCGCAAGTTGTTGTGGCAGCTCCTATTTTCCAGATCGTTCACCTTCATTGATAGGGCCTGTATGACATGGACCTGATCTCTAACAGTGGTTGAGAGTTTGACAAGTGCTGTTTCTTGGGTGGTTGTTTTCTGTTCAAGATGAAATATAGGAATGTCCATCTGGTGTAAAGCTAATGTTGCATTGTTAGAGGGGATTGTCACGTCTGCTATTTGTTTCAGTGTATTATTTTGATCAAAGGCATCAGGTGGGTTTCTATCACTTCTTTTTCTAGGTCAGATGACCTCTTTCCCTTGGTCTTTTTAATATTAATTCTCATTCTTTCATGTTTCTTTTCCTTAACTAATTTCCCCAATTGAGTGACTGCAGAGACCTGATGTAATGAGTTGGAATGTTGGATTTCATTATCTTTATCTACTGTAGTGTTCACTGGTGAAACCTTCATTAAATCATATTCTGATTCCATTTCCCTTTTAACAATTTCTCAGAATGTATTTCTAATTAAGGCCTCCTGATGGGCCAGAGTAGATTTTATTACTGTAATTTCATCTATTAAAAGATACAGTTATTCCAGGAAAAATATGCTAGTCATGTGAGGATCTTCGAAGGCCTCAATACACCTCAGTGTAAAGGGCATTGGGTAGTTCTTAACTAGTTATTTGCAGGATGTGTTATTTATTGAGGGTGGTTTTTTTTGCTTCTTCTGCCATAATTTATAAATCTCCTTCTGCTGGCAACTCATGTGATCTCTTTAGGGAATCAGCAATATGTTCTGTTCTAGTAACAGATCTAGGGACTGGTTCCCACTCAGATTCTGTGGGGGTGAGGAGGAGAGTTGTTTCTGTTTTTTCTTTATCTTTTCCAGAATTAATAAATCCATAAATTTTTTACAGTATTAGGTTTTTCTGATGGGTCAATAAAAAAAAAACACTGGGGAAATACTAGTTGCTATACACATTTCCTCACTACAGACAGTCACCAAGAAATGTCCACCATTTTTATTGCAATTTTTCACTTGTGGGGCTATGCTAGGTACCACCCTATGGAGGTGCAGAGTTGAAGTGCATAGAAAAATTTCAATCAGAGACTGTTTATGTTTCTTAGAATCTTCCACTAAAGTTTGTTTGAGGCATATATATATATATATATATATATATATATATATATATATATATATATATAAGTCTGTTTGTTTTTGGTTTTTCCCATTATTCTTTCTCTTTGTTCCTCCTTTATTGCTTTTTTACATTCTCTGTGAACTTGTCTGTTCAAAGGGTCCTCCATCTTACCCTCTATTGATGGTCCCTTATTTCGTCTAGTGCTCGTAACAATTTTCTCTTACCACTTACATTTTCAGGGCAGAATAATTAATGTACTTATCAATAATAATATGAATATGAAAATTGCCACAATATAAAAATAGAAAAACTTCTCCTTGTATAAAACTTACTGATGTGGATAAATTATTCAAAAAATTGCACTTTGTATAGCCCTTTAAATATTGTAAATTATTTTACAATATTTTTTTTATTATTTTATTTCGATTAGGATTAATACCTTTGAGTCAAAGACTCATTTTCAAAGGTTCCAAGTCAAGGACAAAAACAGTACAATACAAATACAATACTATGTAATACAATACAGATAGCAGGGATCACATGGTAGGCATCATGAAATCATTATAGTGTCACATGAGGTTCAAGACTTGATAGTTTCAGATACATCTTAACAATAGATAAAGTGCATTACATATTTGTTGCAGGGTAGGGCTATCCTGGTAGGAATGAACATGTCAGCAATATGGCAATGTTAAATCAGGGGGATGATAGGGGAGGGGGTAATCAACCAGAGTGGCATTGTCAAAAATGGAAGCAGTGTGGGTAGGGAGAAATGAGAAGGGGTAAGGTAGTGGTGGAGGGTGGTAAGTCAATTTATTGGGGGGAGTGGGGTAGGAGTGAAAAGAGGGTAAAAAACAAGAGGATATGTTGATCATATGGTTGCGCAGTTATAGGTAGTCACACTGTTAAGATGGGACCATAGCCCCCTTTTGAACTGGCTTAGCTTTGTGCCTCCTGTCAGCGTGTCAGGTAGCTCATTACACCATTTGGGGCCCTTTAAAGTAATGGATTTCTGTGCCAAAGCCATGCGCTTGAAAGGGACTGAAGTCCTCCTTTTGCCGCATTTCTGGTTTGCTTTGTATG
The DNA here is from genome assembly GCA_016271365.2 of Neoceratodus forsteri. NCBI lineage: Eukaryota > Metazoa > Chordata > Ceratodontiformes > Ceratodontidae > Neoceratodus > Neoceratodus forsteri. The sequence continues at coordinate 522,943,478 of CM028137.1, forward strand.
CACTGTCTTCTTGAATAGACTACTTATGGATTCCGGCATGAGGCCTAGTTGTGCTTTCTTTATGATCAGGCATGTTTGGTATTGGGCTCTTAAGTACAGAGGGAGCCAGCCAGTCTTGGAGTAGAGGACACAGGTGTGAGTCCAGCGATCTGCTCCAAGTGCCAGATGACAAGCCCTACTTACAAGTGTTTGTATCCTGCTTAGGGCAGTGTCTTACCCTGCTATGTATATAGGTAACCTATAATCAATGGATGACAATACTGTGCTGCCTGTGGCTAATTTGAGGGCTGCAGGTGTCATTGAGTGCTTGTTTCTATGGGGGATGCCCAGTTTCATGTTGGCAGTTTTGACAACTTGATCAACGTGATGGGAGAAATTGAGAGTGTCATCCAGGTAAACACCCTGCTATTTAAATGAGGAGACTTGCTCAAGAGTGTCACCTGTAAGGTTCTGAATTCAAAGTGGGCAGAAATTCCTTTTGGTCTGAGGGACCGTGAACAGCATGCTTTTGGTTTTTTATCGTTTAGTAGCAGTTTGTGTTGGCAGAACCAAGTTTCTAGTTTGTGGAAACTATTGAGTAGGCCTTCCATGATGATCAAGTGGTCCCTGCCTGGGACCGATATAATGGCATCATCTGAATATAATATGATGCTTGCTGAGCAGGCTTCAGGGAGGCAGTTAATAAACAGGCTGAAAAGGAGTGGTCTGAGTATAGACCCTTGCGGTACTCCAAGGGTCACTACCTTTGGGTCGGAGAGTGAGTCGCTGATTCTAACTCGTTGAGTTCTTTGTGACAGATGGCTGCGAAAACAGGTGACAGTATCAGGGGGCCAATCCCGTTGAGAGCAAAGTGTTTAATAATAGCTGGTGGTTAACTGAGTCAAACGCTTTTGTGAGGTCAATGAAAACTGACCCCACCACCATCCCTTGGTCAAGGGCGTTGTAGAGCTGGGTGGTGTAATCCACCAGTGCCGTGATGGTAGAGTGTTTTTTGTGGAAGCCATGCTGATAGCTGCAGAGTAATTTGTGACTGTTGAGGAAGTCAGTGAGCTGTTCAGAGACTATTCTCTCTAGTGCTTTGGAGAGAGGTGGGAGGTTAGAGACTGGCCTATAGTTGGCAGTGAGTATTTTATCCCCCGATTTGAAAACTGCTGTAACCAGAGCGGATTTCCATGTGTCTGGGAACACAACCAATCTTAGAGAGGCATTAAAAACCTTGGAAATAGGGGCTGCTAATTCAACGAGCATTAGGGCAACCAACTTAATATCAATTAGATCACTCCCCATTCTGGTCTTTCTGAGGACCCTCTTTACATGCTTGACGGCCTCAGAGATTGTAACTTGCCTAAAATAGAAAAGTGGCAGCCCATCCATCGCTGAGGAGGGTTCAGTGTTTCCATGCAGCTGGTTTTTCAGAGGGTTTAGGAACTCTCTAGGAAGCACTCCTGAGAGATCAGAGAACGTGGCATTGAACTGGTTGGCAATCAGCAGGGGTTCCTGGATAGACCCTTCGCCAGTGATAATCAGGTTGGGTGATTCCCTGGAGGTCCTTCCAGTTAGGGATTTTAGAGTGTTCCAAAACCCTTTTGAGGACCCCCAGTTTTTGTTAAGGAGATCCTTGAAATAGCTTGCTTTCGCTGAGTGAACGAGCCTAGTACAGGAGTTTCTTGTAGCTTTGTATGCAGATATATCATGCAGCTTTCTTGATGCCTTAGTTTTGTGCTACAGGTTGTCTCTATCATGCATATGATCTAGGAGTGTGGTATTAAGCCAACGGGTGTGGGTTCCTTTGACTTTTTTGGTTTTTAGGGTGTCAAAAATATTGCAAGCCTTAGTAAATGATTTTCGGAAGAACTCAAGGGCAAGGTTGCCATCAGTTGCAAGGTCAAGCAGTGACCAGTTGATCGGGGTAAGTGGAGTTTGAAATCATTTAATAGCTCAGGTCTCAGCACGTGATTAGTAATGACCTTCGGTGGGCACTTTGTGAACTTGTTTGCCCAGGGGCACATGACTGGCGAGTGGTCGCAGAGGCTATCAGGCAAAACCTTTACATCTGATATGTGACCAGGATTGGAGCAGAGTAGCCAGTCAATGAGTGTACTGGTGCCTGTTTTGTAGTTTTGCCTTGTGGGAAGGGTAACCATCTGCATAAGGTAGAGGCCAGCTATTAGGTCTCTGGCTATGGTTTCCTTATTAGACAGCCAGTTTATGTTGAAATCCCCAGCAATTACATGCTCCCATTTTTTGCCCAATTGCTGCAGATTCTCCTCAAAGAGTTTGATCCCAGCAGCCTGCTTCCCTGGGGGCATGTAGACTGTTGTTAGCGACAGTACTTTGTTTTGCTGCCCAATCGAAAGTCTGAGGTGGAGGATCTGCTCCTCACTAGTGTGCAGGCTGCAGTCCTTCATCTGCACTTTAATGTCATTTCAGACATAGACTAGGCAGCCGCCACCCCATTTGGGGAGCCTGTCTTGGTGGAAGAGTTAAACCATATACTCTAGCCACTAATATAATTAGTGTCTTTTTCATAATCCATTGGCTATAAGTGGAATTAGATTAATGTGAAGTGCAGTGCAAAAAATTCAGTGCCTTCCAGCTTCCTGAAGGTCCTTAGTAATTCAATAAGCAGCAGGGCTATAAAAGTTCAAATAGTTCAGGTAGTTATAATGTTTCAAGAGTTAGCAGTATGTTCTGAAAGTTTTTTGGCAAAGGAAAACAATAGACTGCACCACAATGCTTTACCGAGTTCTCTTTTCATCAGCATTTTTCTCCGTCTCCAGGAACTTTGCAAGAAATTTTTTTCCTGCTTTATCTTTTGTGCTAGATTCCTGAATGAAGGGGTATATGTGGCGCCACTGTTTTCCCTTCAAGCAAATCTAATCTGAATAAAAATAAGCTTGTTGGCTATAATGTAAAGGTTTAGGTATAGTCTAAACTGAATTCCTTCCCATTGTTAACACTTTAACACTATCTAGGTTAAAATGAAAGTGAAGAATATGCATTTTCCATTTAATAAAATAAAAATAAATAAATAACAACCTTCAGGGCAGATATACATTAGTTACTAGCCCTAGGCCAATTTTTTAAAATGTACTAAAAAAGCAATCTACAATCTCTTGCTATAACATTTCCTCTAGAAAGACCCCCATAAAATATAAACTCTGAAATGATAATAGGTTTGGTTATTTTGAGTGTTTCATATTTACTCACTTTTCCATTCATTTATGGAAAAAAAAATCCAACAGGTTTTGGGCTGGATTCATAACACCCCTGAATGCCTACCACTGTGGGAAAAACCCGGCACAAGTGGGTTGCCACTTGTGGAGCCACAACTTTTGCAGCAGCTGTGGTATTCACAAAGGTCGAGCATGTTTATGACTGGCACCATGATTTAAGGCAGCTTGTGGGTGTTTTTTTCCCATTGCTGCGGGAAAATGCTATAGCTGGTGGGACCCATCATAACATATTTGCCGCTGCTGGGGACTGTGAATACAAATCTCTGCAGCTGCGGAGATTTTGGTCCCCAACTGGAGTTGGAGAGTGTGACTTAGTCCCATTTTGCTTTGTGAATTCAGCCCTTTGGGCTGGAGTCTCAAAGACAGGAGAAGATTGTGTATGTGTGGATAAAAATGTGGAGATGCATGGGCAGGATATTTCAGTTGAAAACTCCACACATGCAGAAAATCATAAAAAAAGTTGAGTTACGCAATGCCGCATGTGCAAATTTTGAGCAATTGCAGATCCACAGTTGCAGAAATAATATTAAAGGCTCAGCAGAAAGGGCAACAGATGAACAAATAAACTGGAGCAGGAGCCACTGTTGAAGTTTTGCAAAACATACAGCAAGACCAGGACACTCAGGAAGGCCAGCAGCCAGTCCCACCACTGGCACTACAGCAGCACCACCACCTGTATAAACAGGAACTTGTACCACAGCAGCAGCATTCCCTGCCTGACCTTGCACAACTGCAGCAGACACAACAATATGCTATGGTGGGCAACTACAACCAGGCAAGACCAGCACACCTGTGGCAGCAACAATACAGGCAGGTACAGCCACGTCATCCACCAGTATACCCAGTCACACTGTGATGGCTACACCTTGCATTCCACATATAGTAGGCCATGCACCCAGTGGCATTTTGTAGATACAGGTAGTGTCTCTGTCTGATGTTTTTTGTTTACCTGCTTCTGTTGCCCTCACTTCTGTCTGCTACTGCCTCTGCATCTATGGGTGTGGTCTGTTGCATTTCAATAGTATTGTGTGCTATTGGTGGTCTGACATCTGACACTACTATAAGGCCCCTGGTTGGTGTTTCATGGTGCATAAGCCCCAACAATAATTGATTTTCAATTGATAGTACGCTGCCTTCTGCTCAGGATGTGAGTTATTCCTCGCTCTCTTTGGTGTAGCAAGTGCACAACATTTTTTCCACAGCTAAGGTGCAGTAGTGGCTGGGATAGCTATTAAAGGGATGATGCATACTTTTCAAAGGCTTTTTTCTCCACAAGTAATTCTGCAGCTGCATTTTTTCTGCAATCCACAGAATATTGTTCCCTGCAGCTGTGGATGTTTTGAGAATATCTCGCAGCGCAACTTAGCTTCTTTTTTCTACACCTGCGCCATTTTTTGGAGACTTGCACTTTATTTTTTTACCTTCAGTTTTTTGAGAATCCAGCCCTATGTGTTTTAAAGTTAAGGGTTGTGCAATTAAGGATGGGAACTGTTTAAAAGTATGCCACGAGTAGCAGTAGCCAACTTCCAGACCAAGATGCCTTGTCCAGTGCAAATGATGCCAGTAAATAATTCATTACAAAAAACAGCTAACATAAAAAGAAACATTGAGGCCAAGTTTCTATGGTTCCCATATAGCATGTATCCCTGATGCTGCTAAATGGGGTACAGTTAAGAAGAACAGGGATTAAATGGGGATCAGAGTTTAATGTGCTGGCCATTGTAGTGATGTGCAACAAGCAAGCAGTCTAAATGGATGTCAGGGAAGCAGTTTAAATTCAAACTAAATCCTGAGTGTGTCAATTACACACTAGATTAGCATTAATTAGCACTAATTGGTAAATGTAAATAAAAATAAATGTTTTTTCTTAAATAAAAGTAACATAAAAAAAAGCACCTAGCTCTAACAGCAAAAGTCTTGAAATCAGTTTATACCTTCAAATCAAGTGTTCAGCTCAATTTTCTCCCAAACCTATCCACAGCTATTCTCTCTCTTTTTTAGATAAATAATAACTAATGGAGTGTTTAGGGTTGTGATCAAAGCATACTTTCTGTGTCCTTAAAAAAAAATTCTCCTAAAATTTTAACTGCCATAGTTAAAACCGTCTGTAATGCATGACCATCTATTTTTTGCGGTTAAACTTTTTATTGAAAATATTTAAACATATCTGCATGCAACAATGTGAAACAGCATACATATTACACAGAGTAAGGCATTATTACACTCTGTCTATGGTTGGACTTACATACAGAGGAAATTGTAAGATGACAGAATATACAATTCCGGCGATCTGACAGTGTTGATCAGTCTGCCACCTAGATCTTCTCTCATTTCATGCTACCGAGGTGGGGAGGAGAGCTATATCAACCTGACCGCCACAGTATGACTAGGGGAATGGACATTTCTCTCTAAAGTGGCTTTCAAATGACCCTAGTTTCCTATATCTGCGAGGGGGTGGCCTGTGCATTGACATATCTCATATACAGTAGGGGGCCCAAACCAATTGATACATTTTTTCTTGTTTTAGTGCTGTGAATGTTAGCCTCACAATCATTGCCAGTGCTTCCAGGGCTTTGGTCCACTCCTGGACAGTCAGCATGTCTGAGGAACTCCATCTTCTTAGATAGAGCCTTTTATTCTCTACAGAAGTAGCAAGCAGCTACTTCAACTTATTAGTGTCAATAGAAAGATCTGGATGCTTGTATCCCAGCAGGAGGGTTTGGGGTAGCATCTGAATGTCAGTGCCTAAAATGGCCAAGCCGGATTGGGTGACTTGGTCCCAGAAGGCGACAATTAGTGGACAGGCACAAATAATATGAAGCAAGTTAGCTTCTTCCGCATCGCATCTCCAGCACCTGTCATCAGGTATGAGGCCTAAGGATCTAAGTTGAGCTGGTGTGCAGTACCACTGTTGCAGCACCTTGTTTTTTGTCCGATGGCTTTTCTGATCAATGCAGGCCTGGTGGGCTAAGTGCCAGCATTTGTGCCACTCATCCTCTGGTATGTCAATTTGTAAGGCAGTCTGCTACTTCACTTTAGCTCTCAAAGTGGGATCAGTCATCGCCTCCTTCATCAAATGGTACAATTTCCCCACTCTGGCTTTGTTTGCAGTTATCCATCTTTTTATGGGAAGAGGTTTTAAGTTGCCCATGTTACTTGACTAGCAGGAGAAGCATCTAGAATTAATTTTGCACCAGTGATTGTAAAAATTCCTGAGTTGAAGATAGCACCAGAAATCAGCTTTGGGCAGGGCAAATTTGGCTTGGAGGCTGTGGAAAGAGTTGAAGCTCCTCTGATCAGGAGTTCAAAGGTTACCAATCCAGCAAATGGATGTTTTTTCCCCATCTACTCTACCTTATTGGTGTTCCCCCTATACAGGGCAAGGGGTTGCATGTATGTTCCTGGTTTGTGGCACCTTTTGGAGATGGTGACTAGCTTCTTTCAAGAAACATTAGCCACTTTGATAGTCACCCATTGAGCATATTTAGTTGGGAGGGGGTTGCCCCGGAGGCATGAGGGGTGAGTTCTATACAAAACATCCATTTCAATCTGTATCCAAGTTGGATTGTTTATCCCTGGTATTTGAAATACCTGCAACATTCTGACAGATGTAAATGCATACACGTAGCGTCTAAAGTTTGGCAGGTTCCACCCTTCCTATCTCCAATGGACTCTTAGCTTTTCTCTGCTAAATCTAGGTGGTGACGTACCCCACAGATAATGTCCTATGAGCAAGTCTAGCCACTAAAACCATTTATCTGGTACTGTGACAGTTAGGTGAGCCAAAAGATAGAACGATCTTGGAGCCAGCATCAATTTGCTGGAATCTATCTTCCCTGGAAGTGACAGATTTAGGTGGTTCCATCTATTTAATTATACCTGGAAAGTATTTGTCAGTGGGAAAAGAATCATAAGGACCAACTTCTGGAGATGAGGGGAGAGGTGAACACCCAAGTATTGATTCCCATTTCAGCCCAGGCTAGGCCAGAGTCTCGTCCCATTGCTGGAGTTGTATGTTTATTTAAAGGTAAAATTTCTGATTTGCTTTGATTTATTCTCAAACCCGACAGCTGCTCAAAACAAGATAGGGTGTCCAGTATAGGGGTCAGTCCCTCTTGTAGGTTACTAATGAGGACTAGGCAGTCATCTGTATAGAGCTTGGCTCTGTAGTCGTCTCTCCCTATCTGTATCCCAGATAACCTGAGTGTGGGCCCTAATGGCTGAAGCCAGTGGCTCTATGACCAATACAAAAATCAGGGGGGAGAGAGGGCAGCCTTGCCTTGTGCCTCTCTGGAGGGTAAAGGGGTCATACAGCAGGCCATTGGTAACAACCTTTGTTGTCAGCCTGTTTTAAATGGTACTGATCCAGCCACCAAATTCAGGGCCCACATTGAATTGTGCCAACACCGCTTGCAGGTACTCCCACTCCTCTGAATTGAATGCTTTTTTGATATGTATGGCAATTGCTGCTGCTGGGGAGTGGAGAGTTGCAGCCTGTTGAAATAGTGTGACCAGTGCCCTTAGATGATCAGCGCTAGATCTCCCCTTGATGAACCCAGCTTGAGCGGCATGAATTAAGGAGGGCAGAAGTTTCTGAAGCTTAGCTGCCCGGACTTATGCTAGAATCTTTGCATCTGCATTAATCAGAGATATGGGCCTATAGCTTGCTGGAAGCATTACGTCCTTGCCCTCCTTGGGGAGTACAGTGATAATCGCCTCCTTAAGTGTTCCTGGAAGGGCCCTGTTTCACTGTGCCTCCCTCAGCATATGGAGCATTGGAGCATCCACTGATCCCTTAATTGCCTGATAGAAAGCCACCACTGCTAGGAGATTTGTGAGAGGCCATTCCTGCAATCGCTTGAAGAAGTTCCTCTTCTTTTTCTTCTATGGAAACATCTAGTTCTACCCTCTGAGTGTTAAAAAGAGCCAGGAGATTTTTATGGGCCATGAAGTCTCTAAATTTTTGGTAATGGAAAGGAACTTGGGCCTTATACAAATTCTCATAAAAGATGGTAATTTATGGATTTGGGCGAGGAGGCTACTTCCCCCAGGGCATCTTTAGCTGTTCTATGTGTCTCTCGGCCTGCCGCTTTCTTTGCCTGTAAGAGAGTAGCTTCCCTGACTTCTCACCCTGGTCCCAGTATTTATGCCTCAACCTATTGATTTGCAGCTGCATCCTTCTTGTGGCAAGTGTGTTCAGCTTTATTCTAAGAGCTGTTAGTTTATATCTAAAGAACTGGTTATTTAGTAGGCGGGGGTCTTTTTTGTATAATGCTTCTTTTATCTTAAGTTGGGTCTCTAGTTGTTGTGCCTCTGCCTCTCTCTGTTTCCTCCTGTAAGCTGTGTACAGTATCTTATAACTCTGCCTCTTATAGTGGCCTTTAAGGCCTCCCATATCATGTCTGGTGAAGCACATCCTTCTAGGTTATCCAGAAAGTATTTGGCCACCTCTTGCTGTAGCCACTTCTGGAAGTTTGTGTCATTTAGTAGAAGCCTATGAGTCTTCCTTGACCTCCCGCGGGAGTCAGGAAGGGGGAGGGGCAAACTGCCCATCTCACCTGCTCTATAGGAGCACCCTCTAAGTTGCTCGAGCCACTACAACCCCTCAAGGAAAGGAGGGAGAGGGGGGACATGATAGAAACTTTCAAGTACCTCAAGGGAATCAACAAAGTCCAGGGGGTAGCATCTTTCAGAAAAAGAGATGTGCAAGAACGAGGGGGCACAAATTGAAGATAGAGTGGGGATGGCTCAAGGGCAATGTGAAGAAGTATTTTTTCATGGAAAGGGTGATGGACGCATGGAATGGTCTTCCTGAGGTGGTCATGGGGTCAAAAACAGTGGGGGAATTCAAGAATGCATGGGACAGGCATAAGGCAATTCTGGTGGGGGGGGTAGGAAGACGTAGGCTGTTGGTTAAATAGGATCTTCAGCTTATCCAATAGGTGGGGAATTGGGCAGACTGGGTGGACCAAGAGGTCCTTATCTGCCATCAAAGTCTATGTTTCTATGTTTCTAAGTGGGACTAGCCTCCATGTAAGAGACATAGTTTCTTTTGTGTTCACATAGCAAGAAGCTGTATTGATGCATGATCAGTGATATACATGGGGGCAATACCCACATCAGCTATAACCTCATTCAGTTTGGTAGAAGTAATCCATTAGTCTATTCTGCTGGCCACAGCATGGGCCTCCAAGAAATACATAAAATAATTAGTGGAGGGATTGAAAGTCCACCATGTATCTGTTAGCTAGTGCAAGGCCAGCAGGTCAGATAAGGTTTGCTTAGCTTTGGCATGTGGCTCTGGCCTGGCATTGGATCTGTCCAACAGATGATCCACAGCAATGTTAAAGTTCCCCCACCCCCCAAAAAAAAAAATGATGTCCGGATTATCACTGGCCATTTCTAAATTTTTTTGTGAGATAGTGTTGAAGAATTCCAGGCTATCCTCATTAGGGTCATATATATTTCCCAATAGTATGGGGCCACAGTTGGTGGAGACTTTTACAAAATTTAATCTCCCCTCTTTATCCCCCTGTTTCTCCAGGAGTTGCCATTTGAGTTGTTTATGGCACAGTATTGATAATCTCTTTTTGTCTTTCCCAGATGTGCTGTGCACTTCCCATCCTATTCCCTTTCTTACAAATTTCTTTACATCCCCCTGTTTCACCTTCTTCTCCTGAAGAAAGGTGACTTTTGTTTTGATTTTTTTGAGTCCGGACATTATCTTTTTTCTTTTAAGTGGATTGCTCATACTGTTGACATTCCAGGAGGTGAATGTCACTGGTGTAGGGGGCTCCATAATAAAGGTGAATAAATAACCTCCTTTCGCTTATCCCTTCTGCTGTCCCCCAGAGACCCCCCTCACTCTAAAGCATAGCTCTCAATCACCTCTCCCACCCTCATGTAGTCCATCCCTTTGTTCCTCCAGTATATTCTGTACAATACACTTTGCATCATCTTGACATATCCTTTGTTCTGCTTCAAGTATTCCCTTTTTCTTTAACCTGAGACAGTTATGTTGTTGGTCCATCGTAATACATTTTAAGGAGTGCCCAGTGAGACACATTATATAGTGGCTTAGAGTTGTCTTGCTGACCTCCATGTGCATACTAGTGAGGCTTGAAGGTGTGGTTAAGCCCCTCCTTTGTGGGGCATAGGCCCCATCCCGCTCTTATTATTTTAGAGCCTGATCCCCCTCCATTGCCCAAAAGAGCCAGCCTGTTACTCTTCCAAGAGCACTGGCAGATCACTCTAGGGAGAACTTGTGCAGAGTTGCCTTGTAACCGTATACCCCTGTGGGGTTAACCATCTCTCCATCACTGTGGGCTAGTGGTTGTACTAGCCTATGAGCTTTCCTTGACCTCCTGTGGGAGTCAGGAAGGGGGAAGGGCAAACTGTCCATCTCTCCTGCTCTATAGGAGCACTAACTAAGTTGCCCAAGCCACTACAACCTGTGGCCTTAAGGGGACCAAGAAAAGGGGGCCCCTCGCCTACCATTAGGGTATAACACTTTAGCACAGATTACAGTGTTAAACCTATTTTCATCTACAACAGCAACAGAAAACTATTAAGCTGAAAGTAATCAACATTCAAACGGAACACCCATTTTCAGCTCACATCACATTAGCAGCAGTTAGCCTTGTCTCAGCACCATTCTCTTCAAAGGGGTATCCCAGGTTGAACATAAGCCAAAGAACTCCCACTTTTTGGACAAGTCATTGTGTTATGTATTGGGAGCTGCCCGTGCATCTCCATGCACTTTATAGAAGCCAGGCAACAGCCCTATTGGGGGGTGTGGTCCAATGCTCTACAAAACCATCAACCCAGGTGTAATTTATATTATCACCCCCAAAAATATTGCTTGAGGCACGTTTACAGTGGGAAGGGGGGGCAGGCAGTGGTGAGTGCTGTACATTCCTGTTCATAGGAACTGGGGCTAACACATTCACTTCTGTGATGCAACCGTGTATTCACCCGCACATTTTAACCCCCCATGGAGGAATTTTCTTAAACCCCCCATTACCATGATAACTTGGTGGCGAGGACCACCTGAACTTTAAACCGTAAAAGGCATTCCTCACCACCCCTGGTTCAGTCAGGCAGCTGCAGGGCCCAGGAAACCTGTGACTTGCCTACACAATGTTGTTTGAGGTATCATCCTACCGCTAACTGGAAATATTGAACTGAAAATTATAACACAGTCAACAGGAGCAAACAAACTCAACTCAGCACTTGTTGACAGTATGTGAGCTTCATACCTGCACCTTTTTGTACAGGGGTATCCTAGGGTGGCTGGAAAACCAGTAGCTTCAGCCTTTTTGAGCATACACAGTGGCTTGTGTTGGAAGATATCCATGAAGCTCCGATTTCTTTCAGCTAACAAGGTGGCTGTGGCTTGAATGAGGTTGGCCAGAACAGCCCTGCAAACTTTTTTTCCCCGGAGGAAGTAGTGTTTTCCCACCAATGGGCATCTCTTACAGCAAATTTCACCTGACGGAAGGGGAGCAGGGATATCCCATGGATTGCACTCTTACTCAGTAGGCTGGATCTGATGTGCTCACATTTGTGGATGCACCATCTGCACTTACCAGCACCGAGAGACCCCCTCAGCTGAAACTCCTTAACCCCCCTTATCGTAATAAATGATCAGCATAAACAGCAAGTACAGTAAATATTATTGGCAGTCCTCAGCATCTTCAAGTTTGATCAACCACCTACGAAACCTGGGGTACCTCAGCCTAACTGTACACTGTTGTCTGAAGCATCCAAAAGTGCCACAAGCTGTCCCAGCGAGTCTTACTCCTTGGTACTCGCCTCCTGTATACAATCACTACTTCCCCCTCCTACCCTCCTCCACCAATCCCTCCCCCAGCCCCAGTCCCACCCACCTCTATTCCCCAGGGTCCTTGCCCTATCTATTTCCTAACTCCCTGTCCTTCCACTTCCCCACCCCTTCCTGACAAGGAGACCCCTAGCCAGTGGTTCCCGAAAGCTAAGCACCTCCTCAATTTCCCCCCTCCCTTCACTCTTGAACTTCCCTGCCTTCTCCTCCTCACACTCTCTCATGCTAATTACTGCTACAGCTCTGACTTTGCCTGTATGCTAACGTACAAACCCTATCCCATGTACTCTGTCAGTCATATTACTATTGACATTTGTTTAACGTTCATTGAAATTCTGTGTTTCACTATTACACATTCACATTTCCTTCCCGAAGTGGAACCTTTGTAAATGAGCTTGTAGCTCACAGGTTGTAATCCAAGAATTTAATAAATAAAATAAATAAAATCAGCCCAATCTTCACCTGGCAGGGACCACTCACTGGTTTCTGGAACTATTCCTTCTGTGGTCTCCCCTCTCTACTCTGGCTCGTGGTCAAGTCAAGCACTGCTGGTAGAAGCTCCCACAGGGGTTCATACCCGTTGGATGTTTTAGTCAAGGTTGCCCCTGGGAAGCAGCTGCTGGCATCAGATGGCAAGGAGCATCTTTGTTTACTTCTCGAGCACTGTCTTCTGCTATTAGGTTTGCTCTGCTGGTCCACTTTGGATTTCTTCTTCTGTCATCCCCTAGTAACTTGCTGCCATGCCAGGGTAACAGACAGTTCTGGTGAGGTAGGGAGGATGTCTTGTGATGTGCCCTCAAGGCTCACCTCCATTTTGGATGGCATAGCTCCTTGTGGCATGGCTGGCAGACAATCCATCATTCCATTTTTTTCCTACAGTTCCATAACAAACTGCTCTGATCCTGCAGGCAAATCAAATGTGATAAACTCCCCATTCAGCTGGATCCTTAGAAGAGCAGGGTATCTCAGAGAAGTAGAGATGCCAAGTTTATAGCATTGTTGTTTTACATTTGGATAGGCATGTCTTTGACTAGACAGCTCCAGTGACATCTGCACCCTATTGCCTTGCCAGAGAAAGGTACCATTCTCCCTGGCTTTTTGCAGATAAAACTCTTCTTTTGGATAATGTAAGAAACTACATAAAATTGGTTGGGGTCTTTCCCCCTGCTGTGGATGAGGGGCTAAGGACCTGTGTGCCCTCTCTATCTCTGGATGGACAGTGTTATTAATCTTGACCAGGGAGGGCAGGAATTCTCTTAAGAAGCTGTTCATGTCCCAGCCCTCGGCCCCATCAGGGACCCCAATTATTCTAATAGTCTTATGCCTCACTCGCTTCTTGAGGCCATCCACCTTATTTAAGAACACTCTGGATACAGAAGTTGATACCAGCCCATTTACAGAAGAAAGGGTTCTGAAAGAACTCTTAAAACTGAAGGTGGACAAAGCAATGGGTCCTGATGGGATTCATCCCAGAATTCTAAAAGAACTAAGGGTAGAACTGGTGACACCACTGGCTACCCTTTTTAACAAATCATGGGAGGATGGGGTGGTACCCGAGGACTGGAGGAGGGCAGATGTGATTCCTCTTCACAAAAGTGGGAGCAAGGCAGAAGCAGGAAACTACAGACCTGTTAGTTTAACCTCAGTGATAGGGAAAATGATGGAATCACTTCTGAAGGAAAGAATTGTTGAGTATCTAGAGGCCAGAGGGCACAGGACCCTAGGCAGCATGGATTCACAGCAGGAAGGTCATGCCAGACGAATCTGATAGATTTCTTTGACTGGGTGACCAAGTAGTAGATCAGGAAGGGGCTGTGGACATGGCCTACCTAGACTTTAGCAAGGTATTGACACAGTCTCACACAAAGATTAATATATAAGTTAGCCAGCCTGGGAGTGGGTCCCAAGATGACAGCCTGGGTAAAGAATTGGCTGGAGAATAGGACACAGAGAGTAATAGTAAATGGAGTCCACTCAGAAGAAAGGAAGGTTACTAGTGGGGTGCAGCAGGGTTCAGTATTAGGACCGGTCCTCTTCAATGTCTTTATAAGCGACATTGCAGAAGGACTGGAAGGAAAAATATGTCTCTTTGCAGATGACACAAAGATCTGCAACAGAGTTGATGCACAGGGTGGGGTGGAAAGGATGAGAAGGACTTGGCAAGGTTAGAGGAATGGTCAAATGTTTGGCAGCTTAGATTCAATGCTAAGAGAGCAAGGTAATGCACCTGGGAAACAAAAACCAGGGAAGAGTACACAATGGGGGTGAGATACTAACAACAACAAAAATGGAAAGGACCTGGGGTAGTCATATCAGATGACCTAAAGGTGGGCAAGCAATGAGAGGGCAGCAAGGAGGGCTGGAGGGATACTGGGATGCATAGTGAGAGGCATCACCAGTAGAAAACAGGAAGTTATTATCCCTCTGTACAGACAGCTGGTGAGACCCCATCTGGAGTACTGTGTGCAGTTCTGGAAATCCAATCTCCACAAAGACATAGACAGGATGGAAGCTGTCCAGAGGAGGGCAACTAAAATGGTGCAGGGTCTGCACCGGAAGACATATGAAGAGAGACTAAAGGAGCTTAATATGTATAGCCTCAAGGAAAGGAGGGAGAGGGGGGACATGATAGAAACTTTCAAGTACCTCAAGGAATCAACAAAGTCCAAGAGGGTAGCATCTTTCAAAAAGAGGTGTGCAAGAACAAGAGGACACAATTTGAAGGGGGGCAGCTCAGAGGTAATTTAAAGGAAGTATTTTTCACAGAGAGGTTGTGGATGCATGGAACAGCCTTCCGGAGGAGGTTGTGGAGTCAAAATCAGTGGTGGAATTCAAGCATGCATGGGACAGTCACAAGGCAATTCTAGGGGGTGGGGGTAGGAAGAAGTAGGCTGCTAGTTAACTAGGATCTGCAACTTATCCAGTAGGTAGGGAAATGGGCAGACTGGGTGGGCCAAGCGGTCCTTATCTGCCGTCAAATTCTGTGTTTCTATGCAAGAAATATTACAATTTAGGGTGGTGCTCTCTCAAACTGTCATTCTTGACACCAGCAGGGTGATGACAGCTGGCACTTTACTGGGGATAGTAAGTAATTGAGCCTACCTGTCTGGGAGGGCCTGATTGCCTCTTGGCACTGCAGATGTTTGAGTCTGCAGAAATATCACTTTACCTGAGTGCAGGAGTCCTGTTTTTAGGATTGCTTTGTAGCGCTGTGGCTCAGCCTTCTTCTCCAGGGGTTTGTTTCTTCTTTGCTCCAGTTTGGCTATCGAATGTTCATGAAGATGACTCCGGCAGTGGTCTGCAAGTCAGTTACACAGCCACCATGTCAGATGGAAAGCTCTGTCCCCAATGCATAACCATCTATAATCTAAAATCTATACTGATGCTGCAAATAGATGGTCCAAAACTAGCTGCCAACATATAAAGAGTCCAAGTTAGAGCCACAAAACTGCTAAAAAGAAATTCCAAGCTCCTTAAAAGTTTGATTTAAACCAGACAGTGTTATATAGCTCACAGCAATATTCCCACTACTGTTTTAAGAGTTTGGCTGAATATCATAGCCTTTATCTTTCCTCTTTCAGTCTTTTCAGCTTACAGTACGTACTTCTTCTTCTCCTAACCTCCTGGCTTGTAGCTTCTAGCACCTTTTCCAGATTTTTTTCCAACTTATCCACAGTTCCACTTCTTTCTTCATTCCATTCTCCTCACATTATCTTCATCCAATACAGGCGCTCATGCTGTATTGGAAATCAACCATAGCTAAGGTTCAAATACAATGTTTGAATCCAGAAAATGCCCACAGGCAAAACAACCTCCAAGGGCTGTATCTTAAGACAGCATACTAATACAATTATAGAAAAGCTGTTGAAGCAACCATGGCATATAGTTAGTACAAAAATATAATGTAGAATCACATAAGCAAAGCATAAGGTCCCTCCTCTGGTTTCTTCTTCTCACCTGCCCAAGGTCACTATATTTCTCATAATCTCTGATTACTTCTAAAAGGAAAAAATAGAGATTTTTTCTTTTTGTTTGTTTTTCTAACATTTTTATTATATTTGAACTTTGAACACAATTGCTGCACTGCTTGCTGGCAGCGAAGGTTATAGACAATTGACTATATGAGGTTAGACTGTAGAAGGGGTGTTCAGCTGGTCAATCATTTCACGTCTGTCCCAGATACAGTGAGCGTACTGGGGTGCCGAGTCCTAGTTAACTGATAAAAACTCTATGTGAGTAACACACATATTAATATTAATTAACCACTACTTGTAACTGAATGTGAGTTTTCCTGCCCAAGAGGATTTCTGAGAACGAATTAAAACGTGAGCATTCTTGAATCGGGTCCTCTCTAAACAGCTGGCTTGCAGCTTCTTGACCTGAATCCTGGCTGTGTAATAATTTCAACCAGCCTTTCTTCCAAATTTCAAATCCTGGAAGTGATTTACAAAATTTTGGCTGAGTTTTTTCTTTCTGCTTGTCTTTCTGAAGCTAATCTCAACCAGACTCAGTAATTTTTCTAGCCCCTAACTTGTATTATGTTGTGTGCTGAGATTTCACTCCAACCGCTTAACTTCTACAACCTGTGTTGAGTTTTATAATTTGGAGTTTGTAAAGCTTGCTTGAATCGAGTGGCTCAGCTTGCCTCGAGACACATTTTGGTCTCAGAAGCCACCCAAAACAGGGAGCAAGCCTGACTCGGTAGTCAGGGTGGGAAGGTCTGTTGGAACCTGCTGGACCTGGGGGCTTCTGCCTACCAACCCTGCCAGTGTCTGCTAACTTTGTTTCCAGAATCAATCTACCTGTTGCTAGTCTAATTTTAATTTACTTGTAGTTGTTTACTTGCTGGTAATATAATTTAATTGTACCAGAATCTGTTTACCTGCTGCTAATCTTATATAAATTATCTAAATTTACTGACCTAATCTGCCTACCAAAGCTTACTTCAGGTGTATTAAGGGCAGTCTCTGAAGTGAATTGTGAATGTATTTTAAATCCTAGTGCTACAGTACTGAAGCTAGTTTTCCTCTGTAAATTCCTGAGCACTGTTTTTGACTACTCAGGGTATACCACAAGTTCTCTATATTATCTGCAGTTTAAATTGCCATGAATTCTCTATATTACATACTGTTTAAATTGCCCAGTGTCTATTTTCATTTATAACTCTGTTCTTCTGTCTCACTCCAGTGTTTACCTCTCTGCCTGCATATTAAAACTTGATAATTGATCTATCTTCATCTTCCACATCATCCTTCCTCCTTCTCTTCTCCTGCCTTCTTTGTCTACTCCCTCCCCCACCTTTTGTCTAACACCCATCTCCCCTTTATCTTTGCAGTCACTGCCTACCTCATGGGGCAATTCCCGAGAGCGGCTGTCACCGCAGGAGCAGCTCCTGCCCACTCCCAATAATTTCCAGGAACAACAAAAGTCTCTGCAGTTCGGAGACTGCAGCCCACCAGACTGTCTCTGTTTGAATCTGGCACCTTTTTTGCCTTAGACCGGTATCCACTAAGTCCTCTGGGTTCGGAAACAAGCTAACACCTAACCTGAATCTACGTTGATTAACCACTTTTTGTAACTGAATGTGAGCTTTCCTTCACAACAGGATTTCTGAGAATTAATTAAAACGTGAATATTCTTGAATCAGATCTTCCCCAAACCGCTTCCTTGCAACTTCTTATCCCATATCAAGGATGTATAATAACTTAATGCAGCCTTTCTTCCGAATTTCGAATCCTGGAAGTGATTTACAAAATGTTGACAGTTTTTTCTTTCTGCTTGTCTTCCTGAAGCTAATCTCAACCAGGCTCAGTAATTTTTCTAACCCCCTAAATTGTATTGTGTTGTGTGCTGAGATTTCACTCCAGTCGCATATCTTCTACCACCTGTGCTGAGTTTTATAATTCGAAGTTTCTAAAACTTCCTTGAATCAGGTGACTCTATTTGCATCGAGACCTATTTTGGCCTCAGCAGCTGCCTGAAATAGGAGTGAGCGTGACTCTGATAGTCAGGGTGGAGGGTCTGTTGGAACCTACTGGATTTGGGGGTTTCTGCCTACCAACCCTACAAGTGTCTGCTAACTTCATTGCCAGTATCAATCTACCTGTTGCTAGTCTAATTTTAATTTACTTGTAGTTGTTTACTTGCTGGTAATATAATTTAATTGTATCAGAATCTGTTTACCTGCTGCTAATCTAAAATAAGTTATCTACATTTACTGACCTAATCTGCCTAGCAAAGCTTACTTTGGGTGTATTAAGGGCATTCTGTGAAGTGAATTGTGAATGTATTTTAGGTCTTACTGCTACAGTACTGAAGTTAGTTTTGTTTTGCAAATTCCTGAGCACTGGTTTTGGCTACTCTGCGTATACCACAAATTCTATATATTACCTACTGTTTAAATTGCAGAGCATCTATTTTCATTTGTTAACTCTGCTCTTCTGTCTCACTCTAGCCTTTACCTGTCTGCCTCCATATTACCACTCGTTACCTGATCTATCATCATCTTCCACAACATTCCTCCTCCTTCTCTGCTCCTGCCTTCTTTGTCTACTCCCTCCCTCACTTTTTGTCTAACACCCATCTGTCCTTTATCTTTGCAGTCACAGCCTGCCCCATGTGTAATTCCCAAGAGCAGCTTTTGCTGCAGAAGCTGCTCCCTGCCCACTACCAGTAATTTCCAGGTACGACAAAAGACTCTGCAGTTCAGAGACAGCAGCCCACCAGACTGTCTGTTTGAATCTGGTGCCTTTTTTGCCTTAGTCTGGTGTTCACTAAGTACTCTTGGTTTGGAGCCATGCTAATGCCCAATCTGAATCCAAGTTGATTAATGACTACTTGTAACTGAATGTGAGCTTTACTGCGTAACAGGATTTCTGATAATTAATCAAAACGTGAGCATTCTTGAATCGGGTCCTTTCCAAAGTGTTGCCTTGCAGCTTCTTAACCCAGATCCCGGCTGTGTAGTAATTTCAACCAGCCTTTCTTTCAAATTTCGAATCCTGGAAGTGATTTACAACATTTTGGTTGAGTTTGTTCTTTCTGCTTGCCTTCCTGAAGCTAATCTCAAGTCAGGTTCAGTAATTTTTCTAGCCCCTAACTTGTATTGTGTTGAGTGCAGAGATTTCACTCCAGTCGCCTCACTTCTACAACCTGTGTTGAGTTTAATAATTTGGAGTTTGTAAAACGTGTTTCAATTTGGTGGGTCTGCGTGCATTGAGACACATTTTGGTCTCAGCAGCCACCTGAAACAGGGAGCAAGCATGACTCTGGTAGTCAGGGTGAGAATGTCTGTTGGAACCTGCTGGACTTGGGGGTTTCTGCCTAGCAACCCTGCCAGTGTCTGCTAACTTTGTTGCCAGAATGAATCTACTGTTGCTAGTCTAATTTTAATTTACCTAAACTTGTTTATTGCTGGTAATATAATTTAATTGTACCAGAATCTGTTTACCTGCTGCTAATCTAATATAAGTTATCTAAGTTTACTGACTTAATCTGCCTACCAAAGCTTACTTTGGGTGTATTAAGGGCATTTTCTGAAGTGAATTGTGAATGTATTTTGAGTCCTACTGCTACAGTACTGAAGTTAGTTTTGCTCTCTAAATTCCTGAGCACTGTTTTTGGCTACTCAGCATATACAGTACCACAAATTCTCTATATTGCCTACTTTTTAAATTACCCAGCATCTATTTTTATTCAACTCAGCTCTTTTGTCACACTCTAGCCTTTACCTCTCTGCCTCCATATTACCACTCTATATATTATCTGTCTTCATCTTCCACCCCTGCCTTCTTTGTCTACTCCCTCCCCCAACTTTTGTCTAACACCCATCTCCCCTTTATTTTTGCAGTCACCACCTGCCCCCTTGGGCAATTCCTGAGAGCAGCTGTCACCACAGGAGCTGATCCCTGCCCACTCCCAGTAATTTCTAGGTATGACAAAAGACTCTGCAGTTCAGAGACAGCAGCCCACCAGACTGTCTCTTTTTGAATCTGGCACCTTTTTTGCCTTAGACTGGTGTTCACTTAGTCCTCTGGGTTCAGAGCCAAGCTAATGCCCAACCTGAATGTAAGTTGATTAACCACTACTTGTAACTGAATGTGAGCTTTCCTGCCTAACAGGATTTCTAAAAAATAATTAAAACGTGAGCATTCTTGAATTGGGTCCTCTCCATCAGCTGATTTGGATCTTCTTAACCCAAATCCTGACTGTGTAGTAATTTAAACCAGACTTTCTTCTGAATTTCGAATCCTGGAAGTGATTTACAAAATTTTGGGCTGAGTTTTTTCTTTCTGCTTGCCTTCCTGAAGCTAATCTTAACCAGGCTCCGTAATTTTTCTATCCTCTAACTCATATTGTGTTGTGTTCTGAGTTTTCACTCCAGCCCTGCCTAACTTCTACAACCTGTGTTGAGTTTTATAATTGGGAGTTTGTAAAACTTGCTTGAATCGGGTGCCTCTGCTTGCATTGAGGCAAATTTTGATCTCAGCAGCTGCCTGACAGGGAGTGAGCATGACTCTGGTAGTCAGGGTAGGAAGTTGTTTTGGAACCTGCTTCCCCTCCGCCGCTCTGTGGTGGCTCCCTCCCTCCTCCCCCACCACTCCCACTCTTGCCCAGCAGTACTTTTATTGGGGCAGGAGCAGTGGTACATGCACAGAACTGAGCTGTGAATCTTTTTCTATCAGTCAACTTCCTCATTTGCAAGCTATACACAATATCCACTAGAGGGCTGTGATACATAATGATTTACCATAACCCCACTGTAGAGCCTAACACAGAGTGCCTGCTTGTATGCTTTAGGACTTGTTTAAAATTTAACTGATCACATAAGCTTTTGTTCTCAGATGATTAAAGGACCAACCCCTGGACACTGAACTCTAAAAGAAGGATTTCTCTTTCCCCCTAAATGTCTTTTCACTGGGATCCCATTTCTAGCTACTGTGTGAACAAAACTCTCTCACAGACAAGTCTGATTTTTCTTACCAGCCTTTCCGCTGCTCTTTCCATATTGGACTGATCAAGTACTATGCACCTTCCTTTCACCAAAACCTTACTCATGCTTTGTTCCCTCCTGGCCTGCCTCCAATGTAATGTAACTCACAGGGCCAGGGCATCTGCACCACTGTGCACCTCTACAATCTCTCTCTCACCTCCTCATCAGGATCTGCCTCAATCCCCTAATGAATCCATGCTATACCTTAGGCTTCTTGTCCTTGTCCAGCATGCCAAAACAATCATGCTTGTGCATCGGCCATGGATCTTACACAAGACCCTGTTTATACGCCTTCCCTCTATCCGATCCCAGCTATGCTTACTACTGCTATCTGGTGATGTAGAACTACACCCTGGACCCTTCAAGAGGACCCAACTGAATCTCCAACCTCCCTGTTCAACATGGTCAGACATAAAAGGGCTCACGATAGCCCATATGAACATCCCAAAGTGTCAGATGCAAAATAGCTGAACTAGAATGCTGGACTCAACTTTAGAAGCCCAATAATCTTTGTTTAACAGAGTTCTGGCTAAAAGCATCTATGCAATCTCATGAAATAGCTCTCATAGGTTACTCCTCCTACCGTTGGGACCAACAACGCAGGAAAGGAGGGGGAGTATTGATATATACCAAGGTAGGGTTGGTAGTCAATGAACTAGCTGACCTAAACATTAACCCTGATATTGACCACCTCTTCATCTCAATTACCCTCAGAAAAGTCAAACAGTTGACCCTAGGATGTATCTACCTCCCCCCTAAACCCACTTCCTCCTATTTCGCCACACTCTTCTTATGTCTTGACACCCTCCCTCACAGGGATACCATACTCTGTGGGGACTTCAATCATGACTGGCTTGGCCCCCAAAATCCCCTATACCTGTCAGCTATATCTGCTGCCAAGCTAGAATAACTGATTGACCAACCAACAAGACTCAACATGAAGTCAGGCAATCACACCCTACTTGACTGGATGTTAACGAACAATAAGACCTACATCAGATCTGAGGAAGTCCTCCCCGATGCACTCAGCAATCACTTCCCGATGTTTTGTATCTGGAAAAACAACTTTCCCCTCCCCCCCACCAAAAATGATCAAATCCAGAGACCTAACAAGCTTTAACTACTTGGAATTCCTGCATAGCTTTGCTTCCACTGATGGTACACCAATCACTACACTTCCTGACATAAATCAAGCTCTAGAATACCTAATCAGCACCCTCACCTCCATCCTTGACTACCATTTCCCCTTCAAGTTGAGAAGGGCCAAAGGGATCCACTCCCCCTGGCTCTCCCAGGAACTATGGCTCCTAATGCACTCCAGAGACAAGGCATGGTGATTCTTCAAAAAATCTCAGCTCCAAACTGATTGGCTATCCTACCGGCAGTTGCAGAATGCATGCAAAACTAAAGTAGATAAATCTAAGAGGAATTACCTACAATCCCTGCAAGTGAGAAATTTCACCAACCCCAAACATTTTTGGATGCAAATCAATGCCTTCCTTAAGGGCAATGACTGGAACATCCCCCCAACCATGATCTCGAAAGGCATAGAACTATCCTAACCCTCCGAGATCACTGCAGGTATAAAGTCTTTCTTCACCGACCTTGCTGTTTACAAAGTAGGTCTCCCGGATACTGGACCCACACTGCAAACCCTCAATCCCGTAGCACACCACCCCCTCTTTCATCTAAAACTTACCATGCGTAATGAAGTCCTTAAACTCCTATTGGGTCTCAACCCTGATAGCTATGGGCTTTTACACCCTACCGCCTAGATTCCTTAGGATTGGTGTACCCATGCTGGCTCACCTGATCATCCAGCTGATTAACTGATCCTTCCTCACACACTCCATCATGGACAAATGGAAAACTGCCATGGTTGTCCCCATACACAAAAATGGCCTGACTAACCTCATTCAGAATTATAGATCTATTTCCATCATGTGTCCTGTCACAAAAATCCAGGAAAGACTCCTCTATAATCAACTGTATTCTTTCCTTGAGCAGTCGAACGCCCACACCATACACCAACATGGCTTCAGGAAATCTCATGGGACCGAAACTGCTGTCTTGAGGGTCTCCTCAGACATCTTCCAAGCCATGGATCAAGGCAGTGCCACAGGGCAGTCTTCATAGAACTCACAAAGGCCTTCAACCTTGTCAGCCACACTATTCTCATCACCAAACTACAATCTCTTGGTCTGGACTCCAACTCCCTCTCTTGGATTTCCAACTATTTATCCAACCACTTCCAGTGTGTCAAATGGGCAGGTGCCCTCTCCTCCCTAACTCCAGTTAACGATGGGGTCCTCCAAGGATCTATTCTTGGGCCTCTAATCTTCTCTGTCTTTATTAATGACTTGCCTCAAAACTGCGGGGGTGAATCGATCCAGCTCTATGCGGACAATGCCATACTATACCAGTCTGGCAAACACGTTTCCACTATTCAATCAGACCTGGAAAAAGACTTCCAAAAACTGTAAGCCTGGTTCAAAAAGAACATGCTGGTGCTGAACTTAAAGAAAACTAAATCTATGCTGTTCCATCATACCTCCTTTGACTTAACCTCCCAGACTCCTCTGGTTATCAATACATCCATTGACCTGCCTCATGAAGGGGTGGGAATCTTCAAATATCTGGGTATGACACTCAACAAACACCTGTCATTCGATGCCCATGTAAACAGCATTATCAAATCTACCAAAAAGAAACTAGACCTCCTCTATCAAACTGCTCCCTACCTCAATCTGTGTGCAAGGAAGACTGTTGCCTCAGCTACCCTCCTCCCTAGTTTATTCTATGGTGCGCTCATAATTCACTCAGTCAAGATTACTACTCTGGCCAAATTTAAACAGGCCTATTGCAGGATAGCTTGCTTTGCTGATACTGCATCAGCATGGGCCCATCACTGTGATGTTCTTAAGTCTGTTGGCTGCCCTTTGAGCCCAAAATGAACTTTTCTGTAATATGTACAACCTTTAAACTCATCCACCTTCCTTCCCCAACCATCCTCTCCAGTCTGCTGACTCTGAGATCCCTATCCAGGACTCTCAGACACTCCCACCTTCCACTGCTGAGCCTTCAAAAGCCTGCCTAGCCATAGGAAAATGGCCCTTCACTTACTCAGCACCACAGAAAATGGAATAATCTCCCCCATAGCCTACTTTCCTGTACGTCCCTACCCCTGTTTAAAAGTTGCTTTAAGGAAATTTTCTTTCCCCCTCCTATTTGCAACAGCAACTGTACCTAATCCCTTCCTCTTACCAATAAACACCTTCCTAACCTCCTCCTCTCTCCCTCTCCAGCCTTTCAATCTTCTCCTAGTCCCCTTCCCTATCCTGGCTCGAGTCTTTCCCAGCTCTTATATTTTTTGTACATATGTAATATAGGTCATTATGAAACTGCACTATACTTTGTTATAATTATGTAAAGTTACTCTGTTGAAATTATTACTGGGCATGCACATCAGCTTGTACCAGCTTGTACCATGGTTCGATGCTGGATCAAAGGATCATGGAAGCAGGATCTCACTGGACCAGACAAGATTCATCATCCTACTACAGAGGAAACAGACTTACTGCCCATAGCATACCTTTGTTTATACTTGTAGTCTCTTGCTTTAGTTTGTACTCTTACCTATTATGTGTTAATTCTATTATACAACTGTATCATGTATTACTTCATGGAATTGTCACTATTCCCCAGGTAACCCCTGAAAAAGGGACATGTTGTCTCATTGAGCCTACACAGTTATCAAAATTCAAATAAATAAATAAAATAAACAAGCATAATCATATTGAGTTTGTCAATGTGAATGTTGAGATAGTGTCATCTGGAGGAGGAGGATTTGCTTT
The DNA here is from genome assembly GCA_016271365.2 of Neoceratodus forsteri. Taxonomy (NCBI): domain Eukaryota; kingdom Metazoa; phylum Chordata; order Ceratodontiformes; family Ceratodontidae; genus Neoceratodus; species Neoceratodus forsteri. The sequence continues at coordinate 522,968,402 of CM028137.1, forward strand.
GGTGATATGTGCCTGAGTAGGCCTTGTGCTGTCACTTCTACTGGAAGTGTGGAGTGTGGAAGTCTGGGGACACTTGCCACCAGGAGGAGTAATTCAATTTCAATTTATTAAAAACAGAACAAGTCATTAAATCAAAGCTCATTTCCAACAGTGTCCTGAGTATAGCAAACTTAGTTACACAAATTGTTTACATAGATAAACACTTGATAAATCTAGAAAAAACAGTGAAAGAATATGTATTTGTAGGTGTGAGAATTGCAGTAGATTAATAGGAGTAGCTGTCACCTGTTGGATATGTGAGTAACCAAATGTATAGTCAGTGTTTGTCTATGTTATGCTGAATTAAAGAAAAGCCAAGCATTTAAGATTATTATGATTTGTGCATGAGATGGTGAGGCAATATCTCTAGTGGAACTGAAACACCTTTCTGAAGCAACTGATGTTGAAGGGCATCCGAGAAAATATGAAGTAATTTTAGCCACTGCAGACCCAATGATTTGCCTCTCTTGCTAGAATTTAATGGGATTGTTATTTCTGCTAGGCAGTGGCTCTGCTAAATAACCCTTCACCATGTACTTTGGTAGCAAGTGTAGGTTTCCATTCAAAATGTCTGAGCTGTGCCTGCATTCAGTTTCCAGAAGCTCCCAAATGTTCTTTGGGGCCTCAGGATCATCACTATTCATGTCTTGGATGTCACCTTACTCATGCCTTGCACTGGCACCATGAAATGACAGCACAGGAGAAGGAACAGTATGACCAGGAAGTTGTGTATGCATATTTATGACTGGTTTTGTCAAGATGTCTTTGCTGTTCCACCTGAATTGTCTGCAACAGCTTCTGTTTGATATACTTCTTGCATCCAGGGGGAATGAACACATCTTTATATCATGTTACTGTGCAAAGCTGAACGTTGAACTAATTCTCTGAAGCCCATTTGCAAGATGTTTAAGAAACACTGTAGCTCTCCCACTTGGCTAATGAGTATTGCATCCTGCTGCTTCTGCTGAGATGAGTCAGATAAACTAGTGGTGTTACTTTTCCTCTTCACCGCCATCATTATGATAATCAGCAACATTGTCACCAGTGCTAATGCCGTGACTATCTTTACCACAATCCTTGCTTCATTGGCTTTCTGAAGAAGATCATAAAATAATGTTATGTGTGGCACTTAAAGGAGAACTGCGCTGAATCTAGAAATTATTTTTCTCAGTAGAAAGAAGTTGTTTTTAAAATACTGGTTCGAATTCTGTTTTTGCTCCAGCTATCCAGGCTTTCTAGTTCTCCTAGTGGGTGTTTTAAGCAATAAGGCATGACCAGGGGTCATTAGGATTAATCACCCCATAGGGGTGTAATGTGGCACGAGGCACAGCCGAGTGCCATATTGCCCCTAGGGGGTGATTAACTGACTGTAAATCTAACTCCTGGGAGTGCCTTATTGCTATTAAAAGAAAAGTGCTAAAAGTATACTTTTTGAATGTTTTCCTCATTCAGAGGGAGATTTTTAATAAAATAGTTCTTCCACCAACAGTTTAAGAATGCTGGTTCAAAATCAGAATGCATCATTCCATACATTCAGCAGTGCTAGAGGATGGAATGCTGTCAGAAAGAGTCCATGTGCCATGGTGAGCAGGCTGTACATGACAGTATAACATGGATTAATATAAGGCTGTTGGAATCCTAATAGCCAATCAGATTGCAACATTTTGGAGACTCTTTTTATAATCTGATTTAAATACTGCTTGTAAGAACCATTTTAGAATTTTATAATGTAGTTTATGCCCCTGTTCTATGCTACTATTGTTGGCACAAAGCATCCAGTTCGATCTAGAATTTTGAGGTTGTTTGGGGCCTAAATTGCATCATACAGTTCTAAAATAGCACCTAGCACCATATTGTAAAACAGAAACACCCATTAAGGTTACTAAAAGGCCTGTATGCATGGAGCAATAACAGAATTTTAACCAGTACTTAAAAAACAGTTTCTATTGAGAAAAAATGACTTACAGGTTCAGCACACTTATCCTTTAAGTAGACTCACCATGGGAAGGATCATGCTAAATGTTGCTGATTCTGAACTGAAATCTTTGGTGGCCTGTTCATATGGTCACAGCAATGGAATGAGCTTTTCTCAAACACACCACTTAACACATAAAAAATATCCCTCACAGGCCACATCCTGGAATTCCATAGCCTGGAAGACAGGTTTCTCTTCCACTGGTCTCTCCGCCATCTAAAAGACAGACTTCCACCATGTGGAAATGTCTTTAAATAGGCAAAATTGAGAAACACTGCTGGTAATGGTGGTGGAGCTCAGCATGCGGGGGAATGATGGAATTGTCTTGTGATATGCCAGACAGTTTCAAATGCTTCTTTTAACTGAGCATGTTTGTCAAGCAGATCACTCAGCACCAGATCTATAGAGTGTGAGCAAAACAAGTCATATGACAGAAATCTCCATTATCCATTGCCTTCAACGTGTTACTTCCACTATTCACTACAAAGATGCACACCTTCAAATACTAAGGGTGTTTCCAGATGTTGAGCAGTGATTAGATGAAACACAGACATGTTTTCCCACTGTTCTTCATCTCTAGTTATGTACTTACTCTATTGTTGTAGACTACGTAACTGTCTCAAAAGACAAAGACCATCCGCACACTTTGGTTTATTCTTCCTTTTTATTAATTACTATGATCACATTATTAATTTAAACCACAGTGCAATGGTCACCCATAATTAATGCACATATTTTAAAACCAACTGGCATATTAAAGTCCCGTTCCTTAATCTGTGCAAAACACTCTCTTGTCCATACTTAAAATTATTACTGGCTTAACGGCTGCTATTAAGCAGTTGCTACTTGTAAGGTTCACGCACTCCACTGGCCACTTATAAGCCACTATTTTAGTCAGCTGCATTTTTTTCCTTTTTTGCTTCTGTTATAGCTGGCAATTCACAATCTCATTTTCTATATGTGCAAAAGAACCAATTCACACAAATACTGCTGAGCTGTTGCTACTTGGAACAAATCTCAGTACTTTACCGGTTACTGCTTAGCCACTGCAACTGCTTTCTTCGGCTTTTTTGATTTTATATCTTCCCAGCTCAATTGTCTACATCCCAGCCTCATTAATATCCACAGGGTTCAACGCTTCCATTAAATATTCACAGTAGAACATCGCAGTTTGAAATATGAAGTCACAGGCTCCATGCTCCAAATTTCCTCTCCCGAGCTGGATATGCTTCTTGCAACTTCTCACTGCTCCTTCTTCCATTCATCCTTGCTCCCATAACATGTCGACGTTTAGGAGTCATGTGACCCCATCCTCAGAGCACAGCATGCTGGGGGGGAATGATGGAATTGTCTTGTGATATGCCAGACAGTTTCAAATGCTTCTTTTAACTGAGCATGTTTGTCAAGCACATCACTCAGCACCAGATCTAGAGAGTGAGCAAAACAAGTCATATGACAGAAATCTCCATCATCCACTGCCTTCAACGTGTTACTTCCATTATTCATCAAAAAGATGCTCACCTTCAGATCCTAAGGGTATATCCAGATGTTAAGCAGTGATTAGATGAAACACAAACATGTCTTCCCACTGTTCATCATCTCTAGTTATGTACTTACTCTATTGTTGTGCCTGTATAAGAATGCCTGCTTCAATATAATTCCTGCAGGGACTAGTAGTAACAGAGGTGGAGCCAGAGTGGGATGGGAATGGTGGTGCTGCTTGATTTGGATACAAGCCAATATACAGACTCAGAAAGCTTTGGTTTGAACTATTGCTCCAGATCTCTATAGTGAAATGCACTTAACACCCTTTGATTCCTTCAGAAGTGTTACCATATGCATATGCACTGTACTACCTTACACAAGGTGGTGAGAATCTGCTGAAAGAATGTGAAGCATTATAGGATGTTGTATTTTAGCTTCACTTTATATAAGAGTCTTAAAGCCAGTGCCTTTTACCATGGAGAATGATTTAAGATCAAGGGTCAACATCTCCCAGTGAGTTGTGTGAAGTTTACAGAACTTGGGTGGTAGATGGCAGTTTAGTGCTGGCATGCAGTGACTCTGGCATAGTAGTTGGTTTTGTTGCAACACATTCAGGAGCAGTGCTGGTGTAGCATATGCTAAGCCTAGCTCTGGCTGGTGGTAGTTGGACTGTTTTGGAAGAAATGCTGATACCTGAGGATGCATCAGTTGCCTGCTACAGGTGCCATAGTGGCTGGATTTCTTGAGCAAACCATCTTATCCCACCTCTTCCCATGCTTGACTGTCCATGCTGGTCCATCTTGCCTTAGTGGGCATTGGGAATAGATGTGATTGTTCAGAAGATCCCATTTTAACATTTTAAATGATTGGCCAGAATTGGTTCCCAACATTCAGAAAGATTGACCCAACTGATCTTTCTACAACACTGACTATGAAATGCTTTTAGTGAAACTGTGATGTCATATGTAGAGTACTCCGAGAAGAACTCCTTTTTTTTTAAGTTACAGTTGACTGGTGGTGGGGAAAGGTGGACATATCAGAAGAAACTGGGTGGTGACTGTGAGATGATTTCTTGTTTTTGGGTGCTTTGGAATGACATGGCTTGGTATATGCAGCCAATGGTAGCAGGTGATACAGTAATCTGAGGCTGATCATGCTGTGTAAGGTTGGGGTGGGCTTGCTTTTAGAGTTCACTGTCTGAAAAACTTGCTTCCTTGCTTCTTTCTTTTACATTATATTTTTTAATTATGCCATCTACTTCCTTCATTGCCTCTACTCCTCAAGTATTAAACCCATCACCACTAGTCAGTTGTGTAACTGACATTATACTTTCAAGCTCCTCTTAGTTTTCATCCTCCTTTTCTAGGTGTGCTTTCTCATGCCCTTCCTAATATCCTGTTTCTTCCCTTTTGCCCCCAGTCAAGCTTATTTCCTCTCCTCCTCCACTCTTACTGATTCCCTTTCCTCCTCATCTGCTTCTTCTTCCCTCTGCCCCTCCTTCTACTCAGATAGATCATGCACTTTTCCCTTTCCTTTCACTGCCTCCATTTGTGCTTCTCCCTCCTTTACTTCCACTTCATCATGTCCCTGTTTTGACAGGTCCACTTCCATATCCTCTTTACTAGCACTCTCCATTACAACCTACTTTGGTGGTGGTGTTACTTGCTTGCTTGCTTTCGTAGCCTTGTAGGATTGGTATACCTTACCCAGTCCCACTCCCATAAACACCTGCACAATTTACTCTGGTGACAAAATAACAGTTGTGTGTCAGCCAGACCCAGACAGTGTCACCTTTGTTAGGCACTGAATAAGAAGCATTACTGATCTTTCTGGTGCTGCTAATGATGTGTGATTTGGGACTGGGTGGCTATCATACAGTGACTCAAAGTGGACAGGCAATTGCCAGTGATGCCCATGCACAGGTGGCTGGAGCAGCTGTAGTCATGCTATTCATAAGAGATAGACAGAGGGAGGGCTTACCTTTACATTGTTGGTCAGATCACTTGTATTGTGAGCAGGAGAACTGGATCTAGAAGCACATGAAGGAGCAAGAGGGGAACATGACACAGACATGTGCAGCACAAGAAGTTCTCAGTCTTCACTGTTGCTGACTGGCTGCTGCAGGTCATGTGGCGTGCCACCAGTTTGCACGTGCTCAGTGTGTGCTCCACATTAAAAGTGATGTATCATGAACATTGCGGTGTTAATTCTGACCTGCTTCGCTGGTGCCAAAAGCGCCTGATTCTGGCACTTCCACCAAATGCCAGTTTGGTATAATCTCACCCTTAGTCAGGGGTAATATGAGGATTTTTTTTCTGACAGAGAGTGGTTAATCTAGGGAACAAGTTCCAAAAGGAAGCAGTGCAAGTTGGGAGCTTTGTATCTTCTAAATTCAAATTCCATCAGTCCCTTCTCCCTTGACTTGTGAGAATGCTACTGAACCAATGAAGTGCATGGGGCAAATTTGGTGGAAGGTAGGTACACCTTCAGGCTGGAATCATACTTCCCTGCATCCCTATGAGCTTTTTTGGAGTAATTCAAATTTGCAGATTGGTGGGTCTTCTATTTTTTGGCCTTCTTGTGCTTCTAAATGGCTATTAGTGGTGGGGGATTTGTTTGCTCAACAGACTGGCTTGCTTAAATCCTTTTCTCAGCTGCAATGCTACTCCGATATTCCTTAACAAAGCTTTTGGAGATTTCTACAGCTGAGACATGAAATTACCATGGGATTTATGAAAGTCAGTGTTTTGATTTGGATGGATCTAATTTTTAAGTTGAGAAAATTATTTTCAATTTCTAGGGGTCACACGAGTCTAGTTTATAAATTGATGCAGGAAGTATACTCCCAGACTGAGAACACCATAAAGTGCAACAGGCAGATGAGATTCAGGAATAGAGATGCAGCAAAATTTTATTTTGCTGGCAAAATTATGGTGAAATCGCCAAATTCGCCTAGCAAAACATTTTGTGAAATTATGGCCTTTTGGCAAAATTAAGCTGGCGAAATTTCACCTCCAATTTCAACTGTGCATTTGAGGTGAAATTAGGTGAAATTGGGCATTTTGCTCTGCTGGTGGTCACACGGTTGACTCTAAACAGGCAGTAAGTGAGTGGTTCATTTCCTGTGCTATGTATCTTGAGGAAGCAGGCAGCATTTATACTCCCTGTGACTGCAGAGTGCACTTTTACACCTAAATTGCTTAATTTATGCTATTTTTTTCTTTTTCTTGTCTATCTTTGTCATAGTTCATATTTTAGTACCTGGTGATTGTGTGTATGTATGATTCCACCCCGTCTCTCTCCGAGTCTCTATCTCTGTTTCTTTGTTTTTTGGGGGGGTTGTTTGAATTGGTGGTGTTTGTGGATTGTGGACATAATGGAGAAGGGTGAAGACAGTGGGGCACCTGTACATGTGTAACCCCCTTGTTACCCGGGGTTACTAGAATCCCAGTAAGACCTAGTGGTAGGCAGGGAAGGCAGCTTGTGAAACTCCAGTTAAATGGGTTTCACACTGTCTCACTCTGTTCTCAGTCTCAGCTGAGACTGAGGGATGACATCACCAATAGAACTATCGCAGCTGCATGAGCCACATTGGAATCTGCAGCAAAGGGAGTTAGATAGAACGTTGGGAGTTTTGAAGTGAGTGCTTCAGTCAGTCTTCAGTGAGTGAATGTGAACTAGGGAGCTTGCTGTTAGAGCAGCTCAGTGAAGGTTCTAGGAACCTCAGCCCTGACAGAGGGCTACTTTTAAGTAATAGGGTGTGTGTCTCCACCTTAAAGAGAGACACAGAAGAGTACTGAAGTGGTGGAGACTGTTGTTTTTGGGTCTCAGTGCCCCTCCCTCCCTCCGGGGGGGTGAGAAGGATTCCCTGCAGATTCCTGGGGCAAACCTCCATAGTCTTGCTTGTGGAGGAAAAGCTGCCTGTTCATTCCAGTATTTATTTGGGAGAAAAGAAAGATTTGTGAGTCGCCTGTGGGGCACCTGCAACGTGAGGGTGAGTGTCTGCTCTGGCTGAAAGGGCATATGTTTTTCACCCTGAGACTTGTGTGATAATGTGGGATTGAACTACTAAATATTGGGAAGCCTGGAGTAATGGGCCAAGCAAGTTAAAAGTAGTTTCAAGTCCAGAGTTTGTTGGGATGCAAATAATATGTAGAAGTGATGTGACAGATGTCTACCCTTAATCTACATTTAAAAGTTCAGTACAGGAATTGTTCAGTTTCCAGAGAAATGGCCAGGTATGGGCTGTGGGAGCTGGAGGTGGGTGGCTCCCCATCTTTAGTGACCAGGTCAACCTCTACGGATTTCTTCTGTGGATTTCTACTTTGCCTCAGGCACTTGGCCAGTGATGGGGAAGTACCCAGATGTGGGATTGTAAGGAAAATTCTCTCTAGGAGTCAAAGACTCTAGTGTGGTTTGGGGAGCCACAACAGGATAATTGGTTCATTCCTCAAATGGACTGAGGATCAAGTGGCCGGCGGGGGAGCTGGGCCAATGGGGAAAACCAAGTGTGTACAAGTCAGACTGTGTACCCAAAGCTGCGTGCAAGTCCAGGCTGTGTGCCTGGTGGGTTTAGAGCCTGAGGGCTGGAAATAGTGATAAAGTGTTCTGTTGTCTCTAATCTGCATTACCAGGAAATGTAGCCCCATGGGGTCCATCTATGCTTTGTTTGTTCAGCTTGGATGTGAATAAAAGCCACACTGAAGAATCCCATTCCTGGTTCTGGACATTACAGTTATTGCTTTCTGTGTTCGGATTTACTTGGGTGCCCCTGTGCAGAGTAATCAAACCTAGTTCCCCCTGTGCTGAGTAACCTAATCCTCCCCGAACCCAGGTCCCCACCAGGTACTGCTGTCAGCTTCAACAGTATGCCACCTGTTGTTTTGCTAGAAAGGCAGGGGTGAGGGGTTACAAAAATGGAGGCACCACTTTGGATTTTGTTCTGGGAGGAAGGTGCTTGGGCAAGGGGGGCTAGCGTTCTGGCTATCTGGCAGTGGGTAGCCCAAAAAGCTGAAGCAATTTCCCTAGTGTGTTGCTGTGTGCTATGGATCTTGTGCTGCTGTTTAAAAATGCCAACTGTTTACCAAGGAGCAGTAAAGCCAAAGAGTGTACCCTTATCCTGCATCAAAATAGTTTACAGCATTTTTGCCTGCTTTAAAAATGAACTGTGGTAAAGAAAAGTGTGGAAGACTAGGGGTAGCAACAGGAAAATTGTGCTCTGGATGTTTGAAATGCTTTAAAATAAACTGTGGTAAAGGAAAGTGTGGAAGACTAGGGGTAGCAACAGGAAAATTGTGCCCTGGACGTTTGAAATGCTTTGAAAATGAACTATGGTAAAGAAAAGTGTGGAAGACTAGGGGTAGCAACAGGAAAATTGTGCCCCGGACGTTGGAAATGCTTTTTGAATTGACTGAGAGACTGCAGTGCAAATGGCTATGTTAAATGGCTGAAATGGGCTCCCGCCGTGGAGTCAGTTGGTGAAGAAAAAAAAAAGTTGCATTCTGCAGTTTAAATTTGCCTGCTCAACGATCGCCATGAGGAGAAGAGCCCTCGCGAGGAAGAAGAGGCTCATTTGCATGGCATCGTGTGGTTGGTCAGGCTGAAATCAGTCCCGCCCCTCAGCCAGCTCTACAGAGATTGCCCCAGCATTCGAGAGGGAGTGTGAGTGGAGTGCGTGTACTGGCAGTGGAGGTGCGTCGCGGAGTGTTAAAATCGCTGTAAACCTGCAAAAAATTAGACTTTCTTGTTTAAAATCAGGCTCAACCCACTAATCAATCATTGAAACTGCAAGAGTCGTGGTTGAAAAGACGATTGGTAGGACTGCCCGCCCGTTTCTGTTCTGAGGCCTCCAAGAACTGGCTGCAGGCCGTTTTTCCCCATCGCAGAAAACTGCTACTGATAACAGTAAGTAACAACCTAGAAACTGCTCAAACAGTGATTTTCTGCCCTATGCCATATAAATGTGTGTGCAGCAGTGTAGTCGCTTTGCAAGTAACGACTGTGTCAAGTCCTGCCAGCAAGTGCAAGTCTGTTAAGCCATTGACTGTGTGCATAGTAATGAATTCAGCCTCAGTTTAAAGTTTGAAGCCAGAGAGAGACTGTGGGTTGTAGCCAATGTGCAGCACTAGTAATACAGGTAATCCTGTGCTAAAAACCTGAAGCTTTAAGGGACTGTGAATACAATAAATGTTTCCAGCATGTAAAAAGTCCATGGAAAATCCTGTAAATGTGTTTGAAGCAAGAACAGAGCAAGTTGTGCAGTTTGAGCAAAAGTTATTAGTAGTTTGTGTAATTCGGGTGCGCAGTGGCTTGACCCAGATTCTGAATGTAGATGCACAGGAGTGCTGCCGCCGCCATTACAGGGTGGGGTATTAAAGTAAACACAGCAGCAGAGGAGCCATTTTACAACTAAAGAGTGTGTTCAATAAAGTGGGACTTTCAGTTACAGTGAACTTTTGTTTATTTTTCTGCAGTTATGGCCTCAGGACCAGCTCGTTACCTGGATCATGCCCGGGTTGCAGTAACAGCAGCAGTAATTAGACTGAGGGATATTGAAAAGTGGTGCTATGGAGGGCAACTGCCTCCTCATGTGGCGATTCCTGGTTTTCCAGTGCATGTATGTCAAATATGCTTGAGAGCTGGAAGGGACGTCTTCATGATCCTCACTGTGCTGGATGCCTAGAAAAATATGGCTTGTATAAAGCGCCTCAACTTCATTGGGCTCCCACATGGACAAAGGTTCAGGAATCCGCAGTTGGCAGCACACAGCACCAGGTGGAGACTGTGGAGGAAGGCCCCTCGGGGGAGTGTGGCACAAAGCTAGAGGGTGCAGAGTTAGAGACAGAACCCGTAGTTGAAGTTTCAGATGCTGGATCCCAGAAAGAAAGTTCGGATAAAGCATCAATAGACCCCTGGGGGGGGGCCCTAGCCCAAGTCTCTTAGACGAAGATGAGATGCGGGAGGCCTTTGAGTGGGAGGTGTCGACCTCCACGCCTAGTGATGAGTGTAAAGTCTCAGGAGTGAGGACGACTGCTCACTCCTGGGCTCAGATCCTCAGTGAAGAGGAAGATGAGGGGGAACCTATGTGGCCCTGTGAAAAAGGAATGGGTACACAGCCTCAAGATCTTGCCTCGGAGGAATGTATGGAAGAAAGTGGTGATGCCACTGTCCTGGCTTCGCAAGATGAAGAAGTCAGGGATCCGTTTCTACTTTCTTTAAGGATGCATAGTTGGCAGAACCAGGACTGGCCACCCCCAAGCCAGGCCAGCGGTCTTAGATTGACCAAAGCAAGTAAAGAGGAGAGACTGGTTCGTAGGAAGGTGAATGAGATCTATAGTATGACCTTTCCTACCTTTCCTCGGAAAGTCTGGGAGGAGATTGAGAACTGCAGGAAATCCTGGATCTGGGACGAAGCAATGAAAAGTGTGCATCCTGGGGCCAACAAGCATGTAAAGAATAGACTGTTCCATGAAAAGTGTACCCAGTGGAAGAGAGGCAGGACACTATTTATAGACAGGGTGAGAATAGTGGACAGAGAGGGACATGAAATCTCCCACTGTGTGAATTATGTGTGCCCAGACAGGGTAATAATTCAAGCTCCTGACCCCCGGTACTATTGGCCTCAGTGCAAGACCCTCCCAGCAAATGTGCCCGTGCCTACAAAATGGAGAGCCAAGCAGTGGTAGTCAATACTACCACACCAGACTGTGAAGTGCCTTTATTGATCCACCAATATGGACATCCAGGACTTAGGTGCCCCACATTCATCAGTCTACAGTGTACTGGCCTTTCCAGAAACCATCGACTGGCCCACCAGATGACTTCAGATCCAGAGAGGACACCAGCCCAGCTGTATCCTGTTCATCGCCTGGTAATCGGATGACGTCTGACCAGCTGTTTTCTTTTTGTTCCTGTTCTAAGGTTCCGTCTCCGGAGATGACATCAACCCAGCTGTTCCCAGATGTGCCCTCTTGTGGTTCCCGGAAGATGTCTGCCCAGCTGTATCGGAAGAAATGCTGCCAGGGAGAGTCTTCGTCAGAGGTGCAGGTCGGTTAAGAATTTTTCTTACTACAAGTGGCTGGTAAGTCCGAACTTTTCTATCTTTATGACATTGCAGTACACACCCTACACTAGCAGACTTCAAAATGTGTGAACTGTCCTCAAAGACTCTCCCCTTTGGGACTTTGGTTTGTTAGAACTGTGCTTCACTGGGCTCCGGCCCAGGAGAGACTCTTTATTGGACTAGCCTTCAGGCATTGTGGTCACTAGTTGGGACTTTTAGGGCACTCCATCCCCCCAAATGTGTATTGTAAATAATGTCATTGTTTTCTAATGTAAATACTGTTTTTTCTACCTTTTTCTAAAAAAAAATATAATCTTTTTGGGATTTTCAGTGTTTTGATGGTAGGGGTTTAGGTAGACTGTGTATGCAGATTAGGAGAGTGTGTGTTGTCTTTCTTTTTCTTACAGGTGTTCCTGGGAAGACAGAAGAGAAGACAAGAAGAGGAGGAGGGGCTCATTGGAGTTCCTCATTAGTACTTTAGTGTGTAGAAATTTAAAGTACTGTGGTGTTATTATGGTTGTTGTTGTTACTGTATTAACCCTTTCCTTCCACAGGTGTGATTGTGGGGGTAGGGAGGAGGCAGTAATGTGATATTTTAATGGTGTGTGGTTGCAGGTTGCCCAAGGTCAGGGAGGTCACCGGGTTGTTTTTGTTTTGGGGTATTAGGTTAGAGGCAGATAGGTTTTCCCGAGAGGGTTTGGGGGATAGACAAGCTGTGGCCCTGACCTGCAGTAGGGACCGCAGTGCTAATCTATCAGGGCTATGCTCTGGATGGTTCTACCAGAGCCACTAGGTGTCCATAGTAAGTGGATAGTGTAGAAGCTGATATGTCAGCTCAAGGCCTCTAGGCCCTAAGTGTTGCCTTCCTGTGCTTGCACATGGTAAGAGGGGGCCTGATCACCCCCCCTCACTTGGGTAGCACATGGGGTGGGATGGCCTAAGGTCGGTAAATAATGACTGCGGACAGTCATTTTCCTGGTCAAGGCAGTGTAACCCCTTGTTACCCGGGTTACTAGAATCCCAGTAAGACCTAGTGGTAGGCAGGGAAGGCAGCTGTGAAACTCCAGTTAAATGGGTTTCACACTGTCTCCTCTGTTCTCAGTCTCAGCTGAGACTGAGGGATGACATCACCAATAGAACTATCGCAGCTGCATGAGCCACATTGGAATCTGCAGCAAAGGGAGTTAGATAGAATGTTGGGAGTTTTGAAGTGAGTGCTTCAGTCAGTCTTCAGTGAGTGAATGTGAAGTAGGGAGCTTGCTGTTAAAGCAGCTCAGTGAAGGCTCTAGGAGCCTCAGCCCTGACAGAGGGCTACTTTTAAGTAATAGGGTGTGTGTCTCCACCTTAAAGAGAGACACAGAAGAGTACTGAAGTGGTGGAGACTGTTGTTTTTGGGTCTCAGTGCCCCTCCCTCTCTCCGGTGGGGGTGAGAAGGATTCCCTGCAGATTCCAGGGGCAACCCCCCCCCTAGTCCTGCTTGTGGAGGAAAAGCTGCCTGTTCGTTCCAGTATTTATTTGGGAGAAAAGAAAGATTTGTGAGTCACCTGCGGGGCACCTGCAACGTGAGGGTGAGTGTCTGCTCTGGCTAAAGGGCATATGTTTTTTCACCCCTGAGACTTAGGTGACAATGTGGGATTGAACTACTAAATATATTGGGAAGCCCAGAGTAATGGGCCAAGCAAGTTAAAAGTAGTTTCAAGTCCAGAGTTTGTTGGGATGCAAATAATATGTAGAGGTGATGTGACAGATGTCTACCCTTAATCTACATTTAAAAGTTCAGTACAGGAATTGTTCAGTTTCCAGAGAAATGGCCAGGTATGGGCTGTGGGAGCTGGAGGTGGGTGGCCCCCCATCTTTAGTGACCAGGTCCACATCTGCGGATTTCTTCTGTGGAATTCTACTTTGCCTCAGGCACTTGGCCAGTGATGGGGGAAGTACCCAGATGTGGGATTGTAAGGAAAATTCTCTCTAGGAGTCGAAGACTCTAGTGTGGTTTGGGGAGCCACAACAGGATAATTGGTTCATTCTTCAAATGGACTGCGGATCAAGTGGCCGGCGGGGGAGCCAGGCCAATGGGGAAAACCCAAGTGTGTACAAGTCGGGCTGTGTACCCAAAGCTGCGTGCAAGTCTGGGCTGTGTGCCTGGTGGGTTTAGAGCCTGAGGGCTGGAAATAGTGATAAAGTGTTCTGTTGTCTCTAATCTGCATTACCAGGAAATGTAGCCCCATGGGGGTCCATCTATGCTTTGTTTGTTCAGCTTGGATGTGAATAAAAGCCACACTGAAGAATCCCATTCCTGGTTCTGGACATTACAGTTATTGCTTTCTGTGTTTGGATTTACTTGGGTGCCCCTGTGCAGAGTAGCCAAACCTAGGTCCCCCTGTGCTGAGTAACCTCATCCTCCCCGAACCCAGGTCCCCACCAGGTACTGCTGTCAGCTTCAACAGCATGCCACCTGTCGTTTTGCTAGAAAGGCAGGGGTGAGGGGTTACACATGCATTTCAGCTAACCATCACAAATGAAATGCCACAGCAGGGTTTTTTTTGCTCTAGCACCAGCACCCAGCAGCAAACTGTGCCCCTTCACCAGCAGTAGTTGGAGACAGTGTCCCCTTCCCAGCACCAGGAGAATATTGTTCCTCCACCCAGGCAGCAGGAGACCATACCCCATCCCAAGCAGCTGGAGGAGTCAGTGCCTGGGGCATTATCTGCGGCACCCCCCATGGCTCTGTCATCCCTGAAGTTCTCCTGTCTGGGATTTTTTCTACTTAATATCGGTTGATGACCCTGTAGTCACCTGCAATCTATGTGGGCAGGAAATGCATCAAGGAAAGTGTGGATCCCACTATGGGGCAACCAACCAGCAAAACCACATGGTCCACCACCACCTGCCGCAATGGTACCTCAAATTCTGGGAGGTGGCAGTATAATCAAGTGTTGCTGTGGGGGGCAGTGCTGGTGTAAGCACTGAAGGGGGTGAGCAGGAGGGAGGCATGGCTGGACCAGTTAAACGTCCTCGCTGTGCTTGCTGTACCAGAAAACAGCAGCAGTCAGTAACATCAAGACTCCATCAGGGCCTTCCCTGTCCAAAGCTAGCAGCACAGGCAGCCCCCGCCTTGCCAACAGTGCCAGTGACACATGCGGACTTATCCGCTCTCCTGTCTGAAGTTCACCATATCTGACAAAAATGATTTCAAACAGGAATTTAGTGATGCCCGGGGGGGGAGATTTCTAAATTACAGTGTGATGTTGACAAAATCATGTGCACCCTGTCAGAACTCTGTGGTGGCCCCACTGGCACTTAATGAGGCAGCAGAAATGAATTTGTCTTTTTTGTTTTCATTTTTCTACCTTCCATTCAGTTGTTTGTATGTTCCCCCTCATAAAAAAATACAAACTAAAAAAAAAGCTATCCTATCCTCTTTAATCTACATCCATTTCTTAAGTCATCTTGTTTCTTTATTTTGTATGTAAAATAATTTTATTGACCATTGCTGTTGTTTGTTTCCGTCTTATGCCCCCTATGGAATTCAGTCCCTTTTCTTGTTCTCTTTCTATTAGTGCTCCCCGCTCATTGTTGTATTACCCGTGTCCTCCTGATCCTGCCTGTCATTTGTTATGCTTATTCAGTACCATGTCCGTGTACCCCTTCCCTAATAAACACCTTATTCCCTTATTATTTGTGGTGTGTGTTGCTTCTCAGAGCTGGTTACACCTACAAGATTCCTTTTAACAACGTAATGACGTGTAATGCAGTTGCATTCCCTGTTTATTGAGTTTGCAAAAGAAATGCTGGTTTCTGCTGAAGGCTGTTGGCCATCTGGACCTTGTGCACAGACTAGTGTGTATTTTTTTTTTTAATTCATGTACCTTATGTGAGTTGCTTCAACTCAAAGTTAGATATGCTCACTACAGCACATGTCCATAAAGTGCTTGTTCATTTTTTACATTGCTTGCATGCCACACTGTAATAAAGAAAGAGCACTTTATGGATATATGATTGTGGTGAATGCTTCTTAATTTGAGTTGAAGCAACTCACACAAGGTATTTGAATTTAAATAATACAGACTCTGTGCACAGCACCCTAATGGCCCACAGCCTTCGGCTGGTGCTGGCCTTTCCTTTGCAAACTCCATAAATGGGGAATGCAACTGAATTGTGGGTCAATGTTATATTTTGTTAAAGTTATGTTGAATGCATCACCTGCTCTTTAACATGTTTCCTCCTTCTATCTACAGATGTCAAGTACTGTGTCTATTAAAAAACTGTTTGACAGTACTGTCTGATGTTGCATCACATACTGTTGTGTGCAACACTAAGAAGACGTAACACATCTGGTGTCAGCACTGACAACACGCCCCAGAAGGCCAGAATTCCCGAAATGTTTCCCAGAAAATGTTACAGTACATTCAGACAGAAATCAGGTGTCACACATGCAGTTACATGGTTCACATCCACTATCAGGAGGACCCAAATCTGTTGTTTTCTACACCATTTCTAATGATTTTCAGGCCTCAGTGTGGTGGTGCCTCTGCCTAACATGCCCCACAAGTCCAGAAATGTTTCCCAAAACATGTTGCAGTACATTCAGACATAAATCAGGTGTTAAACAGGCAGTTACATGGTTCACATCCACCATCAAGACATAAATCTGCTGTTTTCTGCATCATTTCAAATGTTTTTCAGGCCTAACTGTGGTGGTGGTGCCACTGCCTAACAATCCCCCATATATAATAGGGTCAGGTAGTAAACACCAGTGGTGTAACAGGGAGTAACAGATTAATATGGTAAGCAAATGAAACAGGAAAACAGGAACGCTGCAATGCAGAGACTAGATCACAATTTTAATTTCTGTGAGCAATTCAACAATGTAGTGCATCTGGATATGGACAAGTCAAGTGGTCAATGTCCACAAATACTTCCATTAAAAAAATAAAGCATAAAAGTGATTAAGCAAAGGGAAACAGGAACAGAACTACTCCGAATGATTAACTGTTCAGATAAAGTTACACCAAAAAGGGTCAATATGTAAGAAAAATACAACAAATAAGCAGCACACCAACAAAAATATTAAGACTTATAAGAAATTATAGAAACTCACTCACAACTTGTGAGAAATCTGTCAAATATTGGGAACTAGCCTGTTTTTCTTTCAAACACACACACACACACACACACACACAAACCACACAGTCGACCCTTCCCCACTCAACTTCCTCACAGAGAAAACTGAAAACACTACCTAAGTTTAACAAAGTATTATCCAAAGATACCAAAAAAAAAGGTTCACTAGTAGCACTACGGACTAAATTGAGATTTGGGGATCAATTAACTCTCAAAAATCACAAATAAAGAGGTTTTTAAAGGTTTTATTGGCTGTGATGCACCACACTGAACTACTCTCCAACTCAACAGACAATATACTGTGCAGGAAACCGCCTGCATGTGACATTTCAGCTATCTACCCACAATGCATTGCAATTCCGTTGGCAAAACTGAAAAACATTGACGAAATTAAGGATAATGGCAAAATTTCACCTCACACATAAGTGAAATTAGGTGAAACTGGGCTAAAGTTCACATTACGTGAAAGTGAAATCGAAGGCGAAATTTGCCTATGTGAAAAATTTCTCGTAATGCGGGAATTACGTGAAATATTTCACTAGGTGAAATTTTCCAATTTTGCACATCTCTATTAAGGAACTATTTGATACAGATGTGTGGAACAGATGTTGGTCCAATGCCCATCGGGTTTTACTCTGATCCAAAAATGCAACTTGTATAAAAGAAAATTTTAAGTAGATGGTTGTAGTACGTGCGCTGTGTTTTCTATCTTCAAATAATTCATGCCACACTAAATGAATGTATTTCTCTGGTTTATTTTCTTGTGCGAGTCTTCAGTACAAGTATTCTTGTCAACTTCTCGATACATGTATATTTTGGCTTCAGGATTGGTGCTACATCTTCAGTTCACATGCCATGCTTATATACAAAACTGTTATCTTAAAAAAGCTAGCACTCCAGTGTAAACCAATCATAAAACAATAAACGCATCTGTTTTAAGCTGTGATGTTTTATTTTCTACAAAACAAGTTATTTATAGACTGTGTGGCTGGCTTGTCAACATGTATATTTCTTAATATTTACAACTGCAGGTGGCTTTCTACCAATCATGTTTGTCATAACAACTTCATGTCTTCATGTTAGGCTATATTTACTTCTGATCACCAGTGGCACCCATCAATGGATGTCCTAACATTTTCAGATACTGCTGTCATTTGTCCCTATTATTTAGCACATCAACATAACAATAGTACATCAACATTTGCACTCCATCCCTCTCTGATGGGCACAGTTAGTTGGTCATGTACCTAACTCGTGTACAGTACGTGTTAAATTACTCCACTTCTTGAGTAAACACAAGAAATTACACTGAAGCATCCTGAAAAAAGGCAATACTTTAACACACAGTCTACCTATTGCAAAAGGTTGTACTGAGACAAGTTTTACTACAAAATGTTACACTGCAATGGTATCGAATGCCTGACAAACTATTTAATATGGGAATATCCAATTCTGGGTTGTGCTGGAGATGTGATGAGGAACCTGGATCTCTAGGTCACATTCCATGGGGCTGTTCCCTGCTCAAAGTGTGATGAAAGGAGCTTATTAGAAGTATAGAAAATGTTTTAGATCTTAAGTTTTCTCATTCTCCCCATTTATGGATTTCAGGAGACTCCTCCCTGTTGGATAATTCAGTCTCAAAGTTTAAGGAATGTTTTCTAATGGTGGCCTTAGAGGCCAGAAGACTCCTTCTTCTACACTGGCATACAACTCACCTCCCTTCACTTTCCAAATGGCAGCAAATGGTATCTATAACTGTCTCCTATCTATAAGTGATGTATTGGAGAAGGAGGCCCACC
This sequence comes from Neoceratodus forsteri, assembly GCA_016271365.2. Taxonomy (NCBI): domain Eukaryota; kingdom Metazoa; phylum Chordata; order Ceratodontiformes; family Ceratodontidae; genus Neoceratodus; species Neoceratodus forsteri. The sequence continues at coordinate 522,986,886 of CM028137.1, forward strand.
TCTGAATTCTATCAGTCATGGGATCCTTGATTAAGATATATTGGGGTGAAAGAGTAATTACTGTCAGCTTGGTACAGTACCTTTTTTTTTTTTTTTTTTTTAGTTGAATCTCATTTGTTTCACTAATTTTTCCATGGTATAGAATTGGGGGGCCAATTATCATTATTATTACTATCAATATCTATGATATGTTTGTAGGAAGGTGGTGCCTTGCTTATCATTGTCTCACTGCATATTTTCTCAGGTCATATTTCATTCTTTGTATTTATATATTTTTTGTGTATTATATTGCTTGTTGTTTGTAAAACAGTCATGTTTCATAGGTTTCATAGGTTTTTCAGAGCTTTAGGAGACATATTGTCCATACTGCTCAGTAGTTTATTCTACTGTACTTTTATCCCTGTATGTTATTAGTAATTAGGTATGTGTCCATGTTTGTTTTAAAGGATTGCATACTTCTACTAGCCACTACCTCTAGTGGCAGACCATTCCAAATTGGTACAACCCTATTATTAAACCAGTGTTTCCTCCCAGTAGTTTTATATCTTTCCCCTACTAACTGTAAGGGGTGTGCTCTAGTCTGATATTGCTAATCTCTGAGCCTGAGTCCCAATTTATCCCATAATCCCACATCTAAAATTGCTTTAAAAACCATGTACATGTCGCCTCTCAATCTGTGAAACTCCAATGTGTACATCCCCAGTTCTGTTAACCTATCTTAATATTCTTTATCATGTAGTTCCCTAATCATTCTGGTGGCCCTTCTCTGAGCCCTCTCTAATGATTTTATATCCCTTCTATAGCCTGGTGACCAGAACTGGGCACAGTATTCCATATGTGGTCTCACAAGAGACCCATATAGTTGTACCAGAACCTCCCTCCTCCTACTCTTGATGTGCCTATTAATACAACTCAATATAGTTCCTGCATTTTTTACTACTTGACTGCTGTGCTGATTAAACTTTAAGTCATTGGAGACCTTAACATCCAAATCCCTTTAATCGCTTACTTCTTTAAATGTATGCTCTTTTAGTTTGTAAGTTGCTACCTTATTTTTGCTACTAAAGTACATCACTGTGCACTTTTCAGCATTAAAGCTCAAGCTAGAATCCTGTGCCCACCCCTGCAGGTTGGTCAAGGTGTCCTGTATTTTGACAATATCCATATCATTGTTTACAATAGAGCCTATCCTAGTGTCATCGGTGAACTTAGATTCCCATACCCCAGCACCACCAGACATAGAATGAATATATACATTGAAAAAACAAGGCCCCAACACGGATCCCTGTGGGACCCCACTCAACACCTCTGACCAGCCCGAGCTGGACCCCCTGATAGCTACCCTCTGGTTCCTAGCATGTAACCAGGAATTAATCCAGTGTGTTATATTTCCCTGTATTTTGTGGTCTATCAGGGCATCCACCAGTTCCATGCAGCACTTTGTCAAAGGTCTTAGAGAAGTCCAAGAAGATCACATCTACTGAATTACCCTCATCCAAGGCTTTGCTTGCATTTCCATAAAATTCTAGATTTTTCTGGCATGAACGACCACTTTTAAATCCATGCTGTGAATCATCGATGCCACCCCTCTGCTGCATAAAATTCTCTATGTGATCTTTTATGATCCCTTCCAGGACCTTACCAAGTACTTAAGTCAGATTAACTGGTCGAAAATTACCAACCTTCTGCCTAGAACCATATTTGCCTCTTTCCATGCATCTACCACCATCCCCGATCCAGTGATATCTGAAATAAGATCATTAGTGATTTGGCCAGTAGCTCAGCTAGTTCAATAATTATTTTTGGGTGTAACCTGTCTGGTCCCAAAGACTTGCTTGGATCTAAATTGAGCAGTCTTTCTCTAATGTTCTCAGCTTCTAACTTGGGTGTATTTTGATCATTGCCAAGATGTAGCTTAGTCCCTCTGGTTTTGATGTTATACACTGATGAGAAGTAGCTATTATACCTTTCAGCCATCTGGGTGGTATCCTATGCTAGGTTGTCACCTGGATCTTTAAGTGGGCCTGTAATTTGTGACCTCTTCTTTTTGCTACTGATGTAACTATAACAAGCATTTGTCAATGCCAAATGTTGTCTCACTGGCATTGGCACTGGTAGTGCAAGAGTTAGAGATGCATAATAGGAATGGCAGTGAAGTATTGAACTGATGCCAATCCCACCCCCACCCTGCAGAGACTGACAGGCATTGGGGTGTTCCTTTGGGTCGTTAGCTATAAGGTTCATGCCATTTTACCTCCCCCTACACTGTGGACACTGACAAGTGTCATGGTGTGCTTTGGAGTCTTTGGGCCTTATACTTACCCCATTCCATAAGGAAATACACTGAGATGAGTGTAGTATAGGAGAATGGGGTGAACTTCAAGGCCAAACACTCCAAGGTATATCTCGATGCCTGTCAGTAGCTGCAGGGTGGGGGTGGAATGGCATGAGCATTACAGCCAATGATTCCAAGTCACACCCCTAACTCCTGTTAGTCTCTACAGGGTGGGATGTTACAGTTAGAAATCCTAATGCCATAGGCATTTGTTAGTATTTTCACTCCAGATTTTCAACTGGGCTTTTTGTGACCCCATCTCATGGAGAGCAGCACTATCAGTATGTTAGCCAAAAGGTGGTTTTGCACAGCGACTATGCCATTTGGTGACACAGGCATGAAAACACATTTTGGGCAGGATGTGAAAAAAGACAACTGCATTGTTCATGAGGAGGTGTAAAAAAAATGGCAACGTTGAAAATCTGGAGTGGAAATATGAGAACTTGGTGAAATCATGAGCACGCATAGAAACTGCGCAACACACTTCCGTAACCCAATTATTTTTGGAATTTTTTTAACCACATTTTCAATATAGACGTTTTGGGACCTCCCCTCATGAGCAGTGGCACTGTGATTTTGTTAATCTGTCCCAAAAGTTGATTTCTCATAGCGACCATGCCATTGTGCGCCACAGGGGCGAAAACACATTTTGCACAGGATGTGAAAAATGACAGCTGTACTGTTCATAAGGAGGTGTGAAAAATGCCCGTGTTGAAAATCTGGCATGAAAATATTGCAAATTTGTGAAGTTACAAGGGTGCATGGAAACTGCGCAACACATGCTTGTAACACAGTCATTTTATGGACTTTCATCACCAAATTTTCAGTATAGGCATTTTAGGACCTCTGCCCATGAATAGTGCCACTGTCGTTTTCTTAATCTGTCCCTAAAACTGATCTCCCACAGCAACAGTGCTATTCTGCACCAGAAGTGTGAAAACACATTTCTGCCAGGATATGTAAAATGACAGCTGTACTGTTCATAAGGAGGTGTGGAAAAATGCCAATTTTGAAAATCTGGAGTGAAAATATTACAAATTCACGAAGTTACGAGCGTGCATGGAAACTGCACAATGCACACTCATAAAACAGTCATTTTTGGGATTTTTTTCACCAAATTTGCAACATAGGCTTTTTGAGAGCCCACCTCATGAACAGTGGCACTGTCATTTCATTAATCAGTCCCAAAGGGTGATTCCACGCAGTGACCTCGAAATAACCTTTTGCGACTGAATAATGCCATGACAGTGACTGCATTTATGAGGAGGGGTCCCAATAACCCCGTGTTGAAAATTTGGTGCCAAAATTTCTCAAAATGCCCGAGATATGCACCAAAGTTAAAAAAAAACCCTATTTATGCCATATTACAGCTTACTGGCATTTCTTCAGTTCACGGTCAGCTTTGAAGAGTGCAGACGTGTTCCCAGTCCACCAAAGATTGTCACACTGGTCTCCAGAGGTAAGCATGGGGTTAGGAGGTTGTGCAGAGGAAGGGTATGCAGATGGTGGGTGCGGGTTGGGGGAAGGTGCAGGAGAGACAGCGAGGGACCATTTTCTTCTTTTACAGTGAAAAAAAAAGACAATGATGGTCGGTTTTCTTTTTTTGCAGGTGTTTGTTTGGTACACTGGGGTGGGCTCCCAGTGTACCACCTGCATTATGGGGAGGGGGACTGCAGCCAACAGGGATTGGGCCCCCCACAGAAATGGGTGGGGGGCCTGCATGATGCAGAGGGGGATTGGGCACCCCCTTGGCATACAGCACAACTCGGGGGTTGGGGACATTATGCCAACAGGGAGTGGGCTCCCCCATCAGCAAATGCAGTGGGTCTGGGCATGCTGATAGAGGGATTGGGCACCCCTGAAGTCATCACTCTGTGTGGCAGCAGTCAGTGCTGCCATGCTTATTAAAGTGGCTCACCAGGAAAGGCACGTTGGGAGGCATGTTATTGTGCTGCTGCGTGATGAGCTTGGCTTTCATTGCAGCTGCACTTTTCTTAGATTTGATGGCCACTTTATGTACTGCTGGTATCAGCGCCTGCATGCTGGCTTATTGGGGAATGAGGGACGAACCTACTGATGCGTGCCCTGCATTCGCCCACAGTGACCTCACCTCCAAATCTGCTACTACTGCAATATGTTGGCTGGCACGCAAGTGCAAGCCAACATAAAAAAGTGTTATTGTTGTCCTTGACCTTGCCATCCAGTCTCAGCTCATTTCTCCTCCTTGCCTCTTTAATTGATTTTTTAGCCCTCCTCATCATTATTCTGTACTTTCCTCAGTTTTTCTCATGCCCACTTTTTCTGGCCTCTACATAAGCTTTATTCTTTTTATTAATCAAGTTCTTGACCTTGCCTGACATCCATGTTGGAATCTTCCCTGACCTATTATACTTCTTTTTGGCTGGTATGTGTATTAACTACATGGTTTATGTTACCCTCTAAGGCCTCCCACATTCTCTGAACAGATTGGTGCTGAAAGTCAAACTTCCAGTTCTATCTTCTCAAGTCCTCCCTTATTTTTTTATAGTCAGCACCATTGTATTTTCTGATCATTGTGTTGTCTGACACTCCAGCTACTTGCCCTACTATACTAAGTTCTACCATGGCATGATCACTATAGCTGAGTGGGGAAGTGACTTTGCACTGCTTTATTTTGTTCCCCATATTACTTAATATGAGGTCCAGTAGATTTTCCCTCTTGTCACGCTATTCACATATTGTTCCAAGTCTGTAATGCTGAAAGCACCCATGTATCTTGCCTCTACCAAAGTTTTAGCAGTGTGATTTTCCCAATCAATACTAGGTAAATTAAAATCTTCTAGCAGAAAGCTGTTTTCAGGAGTTGCCATGTTTTCTATTTGCTCAGCTAATGCTATGTCAATATTTGGGGGAGTCGAGAGTGTCCTATAAATCACCTCAGTAGTAATTCTGGCAGTACCTACTGGGGTTATTCTGATCCATTTTTGTTCTATTCCCTCCAATAAGTTTGTTTCCATTTCTTCCAATGTAATGCTATCAGCCACATATACAGCAATGCCTCCCGCTCCCTTCTATTTGGTCTATCAATGAAATACAGCTGGTATCCAGGTATTTGCCTTTCCCATAGATCTTCCTTATCCCACCAGGTTTCAGTAATGGCACATATCTGAATGGCCTCTGTTCGCAGTGTATGTATTAATTCATCACATTTCGGAATAATGCTTCTAACGTTGAGATTTAAGCATTTCCAGGTGGATTTATTTCCATCACTAATACCACCCTTGTTATTACCCTGTAAGTGATTCACATTTCCTCCCTTTTGCCTCCCATAGCTCACTTTAAATGGTTCTGTAGTGCCTGCTTGATATCCTGAGCTAAGATTCGGGTCCCCTGTTTGTTAATAGGCAGACTGTGTTTCCAAACAATTTGGGGTTAGAAAAACTATCCCAGTGGTTTATTAGTGTCATCCCCTCCCTAAGACACCACCTTCTCAGCCATCCATTTAGTTGCCTGATGTCCCTTAGTCTAGCAGTACCTGCTTTTGGGACTGGGAGTATTTCTGATATTAAGACATCAAAGCCCTTTGTGTTACGTATACTTCCCACCTCCTCAAAATCTCTTTGGATGTCAATGAGTTTTCTCCTGCCCACATCATTAACCCCCACATGTAGAACAGTGACAGGTTTGTCGCATTTTTGCATTAAGCCTGGCAGTAAGAGTTTAATGTCCCCTATTCCTGCTCTTGGTAGTGTGCTGACTGTTGTATGCTCATTTCTGTTATTACAAACTATGCAGTCAACTTATCTTAGCAGGGAGTCCCCTACTATTAATACATCTTTGGGTGCTGGCAGGGTCTTAGGTGATGAGTTGCTAGATGTATGCCTGCCATGAATCTGTGATATGTTACCCACCTTGGTGGTTTCTGGGTTACTAGTTGGCCCCTGATGGTCATTCTTTGACAAAGTGGTGCTAGCTGCCTGTTGTCCATCCTCCCCTAGTATATGGAAGTGGTTTTGTAAGGCTAGGTTGCTTGTCCATCCTTTGTTCTGCCTTCCTTTTCATGATCCTTTTTGGACCATGCACCAGTCCTCCATGCCATCTATCTGTTCCCCTGGTGCTGGTTGCTTACGTAGTTCTATTTTGGCACCAGTCATATCACCTGAAACCCCCAAATCCCCTGACAATAGGTTGGTATCTGCATGGGCATTTTTTACAGCTGTGTCAATGAATTTTTTCAGTAAGGTGATATCATTTTGTATTTGTACTCTTTGTTGGAGTGAATCAATTTCTTTGTATAGTACCGCAATCAATTTACATTTATTGCAGATAAACCCCTCAAGTGGTTCCCCCTCTGTGTACATGTAGCAATCAGCACACACTTTTATGTTCTCCATATTAAGTTAATTGTACTTATTCAGTGCAAGCAGTATATACATGTGATGTATAGGCAGAATTATTGTGACTTCAACTTGGCTACTCTATTCCCTTTTAAGTTGTTTATTCTGATAAAAAGATTTCTATTGTAATATTCTTGTTTTAAAATCCAATAAAATGTTTCCATACAAAAAAAAAATCCATCAGTCCCTCATGGAGCATAGCATTACTAGTTAAAGCTTTTAATTTATTGCAAAAACAAATAAAAACAGTGATGTGTCAACATGAGGACTGTGGACGAAAAAAAAGATAATATTAAATGCATGAAGAATATAGAAACTAGAGTTAGAATCAATGTTTCAACCATAGGTCATCATCTGGAACTGTCTATTTAGAGAAAAATAACTAACTTCATAATTTTCTCTTTATTGATAATTCCCGAAGAAGTCATATGGTCAACATTGATTCTGCCTATATTTTTCTTTCTATTTTCAGTATGCATGGATATTATAAGGACTGTACAAGAGGCTGATTTTCAGCATTTGTATGTGTATTTGGTATTTTTTGTATCACTTTCAGACGTGTTTCTGTTGTTAATGGTGGCACAAGGCCAGGGGGTTGAGAGTTATCAATAAAATATATAACTTTATGAATAAAGTATGCATTCATGTCATGAGCACTAGTAGTCATCTAAATGCCAAGTTCCCCTCCCATGTCGTGCACTGGTGTTGTGTCTCATCCAGGGAGGCCTGGTTATACCCAGCAATATGCCCTGCAACCAACTACCATGGGTCTGGGAAACTGGGGCCAGGGCAGCAGAAACCACAGGGGCACCAGAAATGGAGAAGACTACTCACAGAACTGATGGTCCATACTTGGAACAGGAGTCAAGCTATTTGGTGCTTTATTTAAGCAATAATGCATGACAGGATGCTGTGCTTGGATAACATCATGCGTCAGGGGGTTGGGCATGATACCGAAAGCTGAATGTGACCAACACCCAAGAAGTGACATAATTCAAACATGACTCACTCACTGAAGTGCATTACTGCTATTATACAATTGCTCATATAAAGAAAAACAGAAAAATAAAAGAAATATATTTAAAAGTATTTGTTAATGAAGTTATTGTTGAGTAGGTGTACATATAAAAAAAAAGCACTACTGTATTTTCTTTGTCCAGTAGGTGGGGCTGCTTTTTTTGGTACTGTGGGCTTGCTGCCCCCCCCCCCCGCACACACAGAGTTGTCTTGTGCCTAGTACCCCCAAAGCTGAATTTACCTGGTCCTGCTGCCTGTCCTGGGATCAGGTGAAGATGTGTTTTTCTTTTAAGGTAACACGTGAACTACCAAAACTGCAGTTTGAATTAAGAAAGTCAGGTGGATACTTTCAGTTTTGTGGTTCCAATCGCTGAGCAGTAAGTCGTCCGATCAGGTTCTTGGGAGAGGAGAGGGACTGAATCTGTGAATGTCGCTTTAACTCTAATTTTTAAAAAATAGCAGCTGTGTGTGGCTTTCTCAAGAAATAACTGAGCATGGAGTAGTGATGTTAAAGGTCCTGTGATAATGTGCCATCTATTTGAAAAGAGTGCATGCTGCCAGCAAGCCACTTAAAGGGACAGCTTCATTTTTCTTTTTGGTGACACTAAAAAAGGGAAGAATTTAAACTTTGGGCTGTGGGAAAGGGGAGAACCTACTGTTTCTATTGTGTGGGGACTGTGACAGAGAATTACTGAGTGGGGAAAGCATGTTAGGACTATGGTATCTGCTGGCTAGTTTGTACATGTAGGGACAAAAATTTTTTTTTTTTCTTTGCTAAGGTCATGTTGGTGATGTACCTTTGTACAGTGATGTCATGCTCAGATAACATCACTTGTGAAGGTGTGCACCGACCAATGAGAGAACAAGAAATTTTCTTGACATTGTATAAAGAACCTTTTACTGATGTTATAGGTCCTCTATAGGGCCAACTTCTTTTCATGGCCAAGTCCCTCTAATGTTCACATGGGGATGACCCACACATTCATTTTCTCCCATCCACACAGGATGGTGAATGCAGCATTCATTATTAGTCTTATTCATATAGAATACTGTACATTACATTTCCTAATTATCAATTAGGTCCTTATTGGGGGGGGGGGCTTTATCCCACTGGATTGTGCACTGAGGCATTCTCCCCAGGCGAGGTGAGATGCTATTATGGGGGTCTTCAAGGCCTGTGCTATAATGGAAGTGACAGCTGGTGACACTATTAGTGGAACTTGGGGCCATCTTGTGATTCCCACTAACATTAACACCCATTGGTTAAACCTTTGCATTTGCCTGAATGTGTCATGCAACTGATGTCCTACTGGCCTTAACAACAAGCTTCTCTACTCGGTGCAATGTAAGTGTGACTTTGCTGAACCTAACTTGGAGAATGCACATCTGACCTGGAGATTATGCAGTACTGGCCGTGAATTGCATGGCCTTAGGAGGTGCACTCCAGACCCATTGTTACCTAGGATATCTGAGCATTCTTCCAGGCGGGGTCTCACCTATGCTTCCTGTACTATGAACTGAGAGTGGATCAACAAGGACTATGGCAAAAACTTTTGAGAGGGGTCCCACCACTACTCCCTGGTGTCTCTCAGATTGGGATCTGCTGGCATGCCCCCATTGGGCAAGGTTACTGGGATCTTACCTGCTGAATGGTGTTGGGGACCACCCCACAGAGAGGTGAGGAGAAGAAAGGCTTCCCTGAAGCTTCTTTTGTTATTGCTGGAAAAATGCCAAACTAATAGCCTAAGGCCTGAAGTTACAATGCCCAGCTGGCCTCTTCCTTTTATAGGCAAAGAGGGAATGGCAGAGCCATGAATATTTATGCCCTAGCCTACATGGCAAATCAGAAGAATGAGAATACAAACACCCACACACTCTGTCTCCAGCAGAGGCCCAGCAGGAAAACAGGTCCCAAGGAACAAGTTAACTATTTGAGTGCTTTCTAGTTACTTGCCTTGAGTTTGTGGGATGAGAGATGCTGTTTACAAGCATGAGTGTCACTGTTAGTGCTGTGCAGAGTTGGAAAGATTTGTGAATTCACAGCAATTCATGGAGTTACTCTACTTTGCAAAGTGGCAGTTCATATATAGAAAAAAACTTCCCAAACTGTGAATTTGGTAACTTTGCCATTGAGGTGGACCCCATAGGTTAAGTTTGCAATGTACTATGGGACTGGAGGTCACACGGTACTTAAATGAGCTGTATGCCAGGCGGAGGCTGTGTTGAGTGCAGTCTTCTGAAGAGAAAGTTGGGAGAGAAGTCTGACCCTTTTTGTCTGAGCAAAAAACAAAATTTAAAAATCAATATAAAAATAGAGTATTTTGAAACCAAATTATAAAAAGATCTAAAGGGCCTTGTGCAGCTAGATTAATGTTGTTTGTTTTTTGGTTTTATTGATCAATTTAGTTTAAAGTAGTGGTTTGGATTTGTCTAGTGAAGCACTGCTGTGCGTGTGGGGGTGGGGAGGTGTTTCATTTACCAAGGTAGCCCATAAAGACCAGTGACCTTAAATGAGAACTGTGCTGAAGCTATATATAATTTCCACCTGTAAAGGATGATTTTTAAATGCTGGTTTCAATTTGCATACCGTTGTAGTGCTACAGTCTTTTCAGTTATCCTAGTGAGTGTTCCTGACGTAGACACAAGTAGTAAGTACCATTTTAGAACTGTATGATGTAGTTTAAGTCCCTGTTCTATTCTTCTACTATTGGCACAATGCATCCATGTTCTATTATAGAACTCTTTACCTGAGAGGAACATAAAGTACATCATACAGCTCCAAAATGGTACTTTACATCAGAGTGTAAATCAGAAACACCAACTTTGTTTGCTAAAAATTCTGTACAGAGGGAACAATAACAAAATTGGAACCAGTACTTAAAAACAGATGTTACTGGGGAAAATGGCTTACAGGTTCAACGCAGTTTATTTGCTGTGAACACTAGTCGCTATGCAGCAGATATCACATATTTGTTTTCCTCAGTCTTTCTTGTTAATAATTTTTTTCTGTAGTTTGTGATTTCTTATTTTATTTCTCTAGTACAGTTTGATGTGGTTAAGTGAAGTACTGTGTCAGTCTCTTTCTATATTGGTAGTAATTATTTTGTACTGTTTTAAAGTGACAGTGACAGGCCGGCCCATCGGTGCAGCTGTTGGAATTCCGCTTGTGATGCTGGTGACCCGGGTTCGGGAACAGACTCAGGTCATCAGATGGCAGGCCGGGGGGAGGAGAAGGATTGAGTGTCCATAGGACTGCTCTCCTTCTGTGGGAGGGAGGGGGTAGCATGTCTGGCGTATGAGCGGCTCCCAGTGGAGGCTGGATTCACCGCAATACGCCGACGTCAGCAAGTCTTCTGGGTGGGGCAGACGCTGGACATCATTGTACGTCCCCGCCCTGCTTACAGAGGAGAAAAATGCTGCAGGATCACCTCCATGGCACCCTTCCCTCTAACCCCAATTAGCCTCCGGTGCCAGTGTTCCCTCCGACCAGTTAAGTGTAATGTGGGGCTGGGAGAGGCAGCTCCGCAAACCTGCCCTCTGGGGGGTAAGCCAGAGGTGACAGCAGAGGAACCTGATGATTACTGAAGGTGGGGGATGAGAGGGGCCGTGACTAAGGGCTGAAATTAACAGCAATCCTAAGCAACAAAAAGCATACTAAATAATAAAAAAAAAGTGACAGTGTCACTTACAGTAACTCTTTAATTACCCCTGCTGTGTGTGTCTTGTTAATTCCAGTCCAAAAAATAAAAGTAAAAAATAATAACTTGTTTTGGTGGTTTTACTGTAGGTACTATTAGCTCAGTAAACTGTTCAGAATAAGATCACACCACTAGTCCCTCAGGGAAGCTGTTGTCTGCTGCTGCTATTTAGTTTTACTACATGGCTTCTTTAAATTTTTCTTCTCACAGTATTAAAAATCTAACTATATAAAATGACTAAAGGAAGAGTTGCCAGAGAGATGACAAAGACATTCATAAGTTCTGTGGGGCAAAAGGGTGTTACAGTAAAAAAAAAAAAAACTACATGTACAGCAACTTCATCTATGAACTCTGGGTTGGTTGTAGTAGTAAAGAAGTAGTTGGCTGCAGTGGCAGTGGCATTAGTGTGGCCAGATGTTTCTCTGCCATGTCTGTGGCATCCATGCTGGTGGGTGCTGGTGAAGGCAGTGAGAATAAGAGTAGCAGTCTCAGAGGTAGCAAAATGTCTGGCTCAGGTTCAGTGGTCAAGGAGTAGGTTGTTAGTGACCCCATAACTCCTGGTGGTGATGGCACTCAGCCCAATGTCAGAAACATAGAACCATAAAATTTGTCAGCAGAAAAGGACTGTTTGGCCCACCCAGTCTGCCCAGATGGTCCCTGCCTAGTCTGTCTCCGCAGACCCTAACTAGTCTCTGGCAACCCTCCCTCCTCTATCCTATTTACTAATATTCCCCTTTGTTTGTCCCATGCATGCTTGTAACCCCCTACTGTTTTCACCTCAACCACTCCAGCTGGCAGTCTGTTCCAAGCATCCACCACTCTTTCAGTGAAGCAGTACTTCCTCACATCACTCTTTAACTCCACCCCCTAGCTTCACTGCATGCCCTCTGATCCTGGTGCTTTTTCACATTTGATATAGACTTGTTTCCAGATTGTGTAACCAGGAAGAGACTCCCCTCCTACACCCTGTTCACTCCTGTGAGGTACTTGAAATCTCTATCATGTCCCCTCTCGCTCTCACTGTCCTCTCTTCCAGGGTGTACATGTTAAGATGTCTCAGTGGCTCTTCCTAGGGCTTTTGATGCAACTCTTGCACCATTTTATTTGTCCTTCTCTAGACTGCTTCCACCCTGTTTTTGTTCTTTCTAAGGTGTGGTCTCCAGAAATGGACACAATACTCCAGGTGGGGTCTTAGCTGCTGTCATTCAATGAGCGCTTACTGTATATAGTATGCACACACTGAGAGCTCAGTTGGTGGCCAGCTGTGATGGTGAGAGGAGGGCTCTGCTAGTCACCAGCTCCGATTTGGGATGGAGCAGGGTGATGGGGAACTATTTGACTAGGTGGAGGACAGGGGGTTCACTAGACCACCAGGGACATTGATTGCATACTATATGGGATAATTATGGCTAAGGAGGGAGTCCGCTTGGCCACTATGGAAGGGTATATACACATTAATGGTGGAGTTTGGGGGGGTCCACTAGACCAATGGGGCAAATGTTTCATTTTTTATGGGGGACACTGGGATGGGGGGCATATGTATGTAATAGGCACTCTGATGTATATATATTACACTAGAACTACTGCAATTGCACCCCAACAGGTTCACACAAATGCTTATTTGTGAGCACAACTCTCTCCCCAACACCCCCACTGCCATCTCCCTTACCCCAGTGAACCCCTACTGCCCCAGTAGGACCCCATCCCAGTGGTACAAGCCACTTAGACCACCTCTTGGCTGGTCTAAGTGGTGCTCCTTGCTGCATCCATGGCAGGGCTTGTAAAATTCTCAAAAAGGGAATATTGCAGCCCCACTGTGGTGTTAATCCTCTTTGCAACCTGGTGCACTGGGTTGTTTGCTGCAACCCTGGTGCAAGGGGGATTTGGTGCAGCAATGTTTGGATCTGATGCAGGCTGTGTTGTAAAATCATGTTTGATGCAAGTTGTGATGCAAGTCACTTCTTGCGTCAATCTAACTCCTTTAAAAATTTGGCCTGCGGTCTTAATTTCACTGTGCAGGAGTTTCTAGCATAGCCTGCTATCAAGCCTATGTTGACTGTGGTCTGTCACTTCTTTGCCCACTTTGCCCTTTCTGGAAAGGTCTGTGACCATCTCAATCACCTGTAGAACCAAAACAAACTGAATCAACACCACATAAAGCTGGAAGTCATCACCAGAAGGAACTTGACACTGTACATGATCGAGCATTTAAACCAGCAGTACAAAGCCATCTCTGAATATCTGCTACTGCTTACAAGCCATGACAGTGCCAGAGTATCCATGTCTCTAACAACAGACCAGTAGTGACTTATGGATGGGCTGATGACGATGATTCTAAGGCCGTTCAAACATGCAATACAGACAGTGAGTGGAAATACTGACAGTATCACTCAGGCCATACCACCTCTATGGGTGCTGAGGCAGATGCTGTTATATGTACAGCAGGTGATGGAGACAGGTGATGATTCAGGAAGCTGTGCCTTAATGGAACACATGCTCCATGTCATGGACTGCAATAGCCATATTTCCTGCATTCTACAGATTTTCAGATGGTTGCCATGCTGGACCGATGATATCAATGGGGCCTGTCATCAATACTTGAAGGTGGGTGGGATTAGGTCCAAAATTTAACCAGTCCACTAATAAGATGAGTACATAGGGCACAGATATTGAAGTCACAGTTTTGTGAGGCACAACATGAAAGTGACCACAGAACAGGTGTTGTTGTGGGCTGTTTCCATTCTATGTGGGGTTGCTACAGCTGTTTTCATTCTATGTGGGGTTGCTGCACTTCGGGACCTCAGGACCATGTCCATCATACTACTGCCCTAAGACTGTGTTATAACTACTGCCCTAAGACTGTGTCCTGTGTGCTTCTGAAATTTTGCTGTTTGGAACCTGTACTGCTCGCAGTTGGTGAGGGGGCTCAGTGGTAGGCTGAACAAAGTCAGAAGTACTTAGGGGGCGGGGCACATTTAGATCTTTAAAGCCCATCCTGCCCATTGTGACTTTGAAGAACCCATTCCATCTTCATTACAGGCTGTAAGTGAGAGCTACTAAAAGTCGTTTCTGTTCTATGTGGGTTGCTGCACTTTGGGAACTCAGGAGCACGTCCATCATACTACTGCCCTAAGACTGTGTTATAACTGACTGTGTCATGTGTGCTTTTGAACTTGTGCTGCTTTTGACCCTGTTCTGCTCATGGTTGGTAAGGGGGCTCTGTGGTGGGCTGAACAAAGTGAGCAGTACTTATGGGGCAAGACACATCAAGATCTTTAAAGCCTGTGCCTCCCATTGGTGTGTGCACTGTGGTGCGTGTGTGAGTGGCACAAGCACCACTTGGGAAATATAATCCGAGGAGCACACTTCACATTACTAGTAAGCAGTAACTTTTGTGTTTCTGCAATTTCAGCTGTACTAATATGGCCCATTTTACAAATACTGTTTTTAGTATTAATTCTGGGATCTTTACCATGGGAGGAAGAACAAGATCATACCAGATGGGATCTCCAGTTAAATGGTTTAGATTTGGCCCATCATAGTACGGACACCGAAAGTAACTCAATCATTCCATGCCTTAAACATTTTTTATGACATGTCTATTCTTGTAGCCCTAACATTTTATTACACAATCAACTTTTGGTAATTGGATTAATGTTGCACTTTAGCTAAAGGCTGTGGCTGTTTTTTTGGATAGTGAAATACCAAAGGATGGAACATCTATTTCATCTCCTTTGGGTCAGTCAGGTTTGAGAATTTTATCCAGAGCATGTATTTTATTGATTCTGCTTAAAAGTGGGGACCTTTACCCTAACCCAGGACCACTACATAACAGTATTAAGAATAGGAAGGGAATTTTGTTCATTCACTAAAATGTTAGAAGTATCTATCCCAAACTGTACCTGATTAAGGAATTTGCTATGGATTATGAACCAGAGTTCATGATTTATACTGAAACTTGTCTGAGTGACAGACAGGATGATGCCAAGTTAGCAATTCAGGGTTTTAATTTGATAAGGGCAGATCAAAATAAAATAGGTGGGGTATCTTAATATATGGCTCAGAGAATTTTGTCCCAAAACATCTTTTGTTGAACATTGATCCCAACAGTTGTAAATTTTTGGCTTTGGAAATTAAATTGCATACTGGTAAACCACTTTTACTATTTGGAGGTTATAGACCACCTCAATTTTCCTTATTAACTTTATCATCTATTCATGATGCCTTACTCCCATATTCCCTAACCTATGAATTCCTTCTTTTAGGTGAGTTTAATGCTGACTAGTTAAATCCTATTAAATCTAAAAATATAAGAACAATTGAGTTTAGGACTGACTCAATTGGTGACTGACCCTACCCGTGTTAATCTTAATAACCCCAGGGATCCCCTCCCCCACGATTGACTTAATTTTAACAAGTTGTCCTTATTGTTATAGTGCGAGTGGTCTCTGCTGACCTTTTTAGTGATTACAATGTGGTGTATTGTATTAGGGGGAAAGTAGAATAAAAGGCCAAGCTAAATTAATAAAGTTCAGATCTTTTAAAGATTTTCATCATCTGAAATGTATTTCTGACTTTGAAAATAAAACTGGGAATGACTTGAGTTGATTCCAGATAAGGACCTGGCCTGGGAATTTATTTGGATGAATTAATGTTAGTCGTAAATCTTTATTTTTATACAGGAAAACTCTTTTTACACATCATTAGGTCAAAGACCCATTTTCAAGATGGTCCTGTTTTGTGACTTACATGTGCTACAAAGAGAATATAAAATATACAGAATACAAATATGACACAAACTCACTTTCTTATACAAATGGGTTAATTCATGCAAACAGCATTTAGCTCATACAGACAATGTTTAGTTCTTATAACCAGACAATGAATATACATTTGATTCATGCAGTGATACATTCCAGTAGGAGGACTTTGCTTTATTTAATTCTTATAAGGTGCAGGTACTACTGTGTAGATCCAGCTTTAATAGTAACACTTACATGTCACATTTAGATCATGTTTTATAGAATTCATGAAACATTTTGTGCTTTGTTCTTGTTGTTTCCACCTTCTGTTTATTGGTTCCCATATTTTTATAACTTTAGCAATGAATGTCATGTTTCCGAATTTATGCGTTCTTGTTTGAGTATATTTATTATTTGAATCTCTCAAGTTATATTTATGTTCTTTTATTTTCAGTTTATCAAATAGATATGAAGGTTTTTGGGCATGTATCACTGCATGGATCTGACCCAACCATTTCAATCTCCAAACTCCTAATGAAAGTTTGCAATAAACATTTCCCAATAAAATCAAAAAAGTTAAGTTCAATTTTGCTGCCTGGTATACTTTGAAATTAAAGACATTGAAATGGGATAGAAATAAGGCATGGGAAAAAGTACTCTCTACAGGGACCCTAGAAGACTAGCATCAGTATAGGAAATTAATGTATATTTATGTCATAGGGGTAAGAGAAACTAAGAAATGTTTTTAGGGATACAACTTCTGAATCTACGGGGAATCCAGAGAAATTCTGGTCAGTTATTAAAGATCTAAATGGCCAGTCTAGATGCAATTAAACCATTTCTCTGTCACCTGATGAAATGTTTGACTATGGTAGTTCAACTCTCAATAGATTTAATACATTTTTTGTTGAATCTGGTAACTTTTTTGGAGATGTGCCACAGCCCCTGTGGAACCCCTGGGGAAAAATTTAAAGAGGGTACTCCTCTATTTTTCTTCAGGAAAACTGAAGTATATGAAGTCTTGAAGTCCTGGAAATTTTATTCAAATTAAAAACTAGTGGGAGCTGTGGACCTGATGGTCTGACCTCAACTACGTTAAAATATGCTGCTTTTCAGATAGCCCGTCCCTTTACATATTTATTTAATCAGTCTGTTTTCTTGGGTTATGTCCCTCAAGCTTGGAAACTGGGCAGGGTTGCCCCTATTTTTAAGGAGGGGGGCAGCCCTGGTCACTTATCCAACTATAGACCTATTTCTTTACTCCCAATTGTAAGTAAGTTATTAGAAAGGCTGTTAGCTAGGCAACTCGTGGGTTATTTTCAATAACAGAATCTTTTTGATCAATATCAATCTGGATTTCATAAAATTCATGGAATGGTGGTCTTTGTGTTGGGGGTCTGGGATGACATCGGTATGGCATATGATAGCCAGTATTTTATTGGAGCAATACTGATTGATCTTTCCACGGCTTTTGACATGGTTGACCACCAGTTAACTGTTACAAAGACTTTATGAAGTGGGTTTAAACAGGAAGGTACTAGCCTATTTCTGTTCATATCTACTGTAAGTCACAGATCACAAGTTACAGTTATAGACAGTGCTGAGTCTTCCCCACTACCTGTGATTAGAGGGGTGCCACAGTGTTCTGTCCTGGGCCCCCTCCTTTTCCTAATTTATTTAAAAGATCTCGGAAAAAGTGTGGGGAGCTCTAGCTATTGTACCATCTGTATGCTGATGACACAATCGTTTATAATTCACACTCACCAGTATCTGTGATATAGAATGCACTCCAGGGAAGCTTCAGTGAACTCCAAGTGTTTTTCACAAGTTCTAAGCTAAAACTGAATACTAATAAAACTAAATCTATGTTGTTTTGGCCTGTTTCTAAACCAAAACTGAGTGAAAATTTAATAATTTTGGATGATGTTAGAACTGCTTTGGAGTGTGTTGATACATACAAATATTTGGATTATTGGCTAGAACAAACTGGTTCTGGGAATAAACATGTGGACAAAGTAATTACTCAAGCGATAAGTGGGTGGATTTTTTGTGTAGAGATCATGATTGTTTGGATCCAGAAATCTTAAAAACTATAGTTCAGGTCCAGGTTTTGCCTTTGATTGATTATGCTGAAATTTTATATGTTAATACCACTAAGGATCAACTTCATAGATTAGATGCATTATATAACTATTTAGCTAGGCTAATTTTGAAATGTCCCAAAATGTACCTCATTGTGAATTGCATCAGCAGATTGGTTGGACTTCTTTATCTAATAGGTGAGAAATACATAAATGCATTTTTTCCTGTAAGTGTGGCCTGGGTCTTGTCCCACAGTTTTTAGGTAACAGGCTCCCTTTTAGAAAAATTGATTCTTCTTTGAGAAATTCTCATATACAGGAATTATTGGTACCTTGTAACAAAACAAAAAGATCCTTGTATTTTTTTAGTCAGTTTGTCCCTATCCATTTGAACAAACTTCCTTCTGAATTTTGACTACTTCATAGTAAACCGCATTCTGTCTCAGTATTGAAACATTATGTTATATCTACTCAGAAGGCCTGTAACTGTTTTAATTGATTGTAACTTAAGATTGTGTTCTTATATATGTATAATATGTGTGCATATTTGTCTTGTACTTGTATTGTGTTACAAGGTCACCATTGCGAATAAGCCTTGGTCCAATGGTCTATAACCTTAAAAAAAAAGCTACCTCACATGGTAAATGGGCTGATTAAACATGCAATGTAACAGAAAACATAACCACAAATCCACTTAGGGATGTTTTGTGCCAATTTGTGATTGAGGACATGGAGGAAAAGGAGGAGGAGGCTGATAAGGCAGCAATATTGTAGGCAGCACAATGGATAGTGGATGCATATTTGGCAGACACCAGGTACCTTACCATCACAGAAGTGCCCTTGCTGTACTGGAGTACAAAGGTCACTGACTGGCCAAATCTGACTCTGTACCAGTCAAATACTTTCCTACCACAAGAAGGTGGGGGTTGGGGTGAAGATGAACATTAAGAGCCTGATGTTATCAGCATTGGCAAGTTGCCTTCTACTGAGATAGAGGAAGTAGAGATGGAGAAAGAACTCCTATGTGAGGACAACTCCAGTCTAGAAGACTATGAGGGCTGCTTCCTTGATGAGGACAAATAAAGCATAAAAAGAAATGTGTTTTGTCCCTGATTTTCACCTCATCGGTTGAATCCTTTTCTTTATGATTCCGTTTTGATTTCCTTTCATTATATTTTCCCCAAGTTGTGCTGCTGTTCCACACATCCATCTGATTACCTCCCTCTGCCCTCTCCTATCTTATGCCTACAGACAAACTAGAAAATTAATGAACACTACATCATTAAATGCCAAGTTTGCCAATAATAACACTGGCTACCACTACCTCCACCACATACATCAAGACTGAGAAACCCTGACTTTTAAGCCAGCATAAATGCTGTTGCCAGTCATTCAGATCATGCATCCTTCAGCAAGTAAGACACCACCTCCACCTCTTCCTTCTCTGTCCTGCTTGTGTCCTCCACATCCACCAGCAATATGGGTCACTGCTACCTCCACTTCATGCATCCAGATTGCAAAACCATAACTCAAACCAGCATAAATGCCATTGCCAGCCATGCAGACCATGTATCCTGAAGCAGTTAAGACACCACTCCTCTGGTCTGCTTGTGTCCCAGCCATCCAGGCAGCTCTTGTGCTGAGAAAACAAAAACTGCACCATACAGTCAGCAGGTAATCAAAAATATGAAGGGTTTATTACTCACTTACAAGGTAGAAAGCCAAATCCTGCAGACCAGGTGCCATGTTTTGTTTTCTCATGTCTACCTTTTAATGGAACATGCTCAGGGATGGATCTGCTTTTGCTCCCTTTAGCCCTCAAACTGAGCCTTCAGTCAGCCAGCCCATCAAGGCAGCAAGACCTGAGGTCCAGCAAGGCTCAAGTTTGTCAGCTATGATGGTAAGTTACGTTCACTGTTGTTCACATTCCCTATCCTCACTGTTGGTAGTAAATCTGTCTTTGCTCAGGAGGGGCTTCCATCATGTCTGTAAGACATTATAATGTGTTTCTCTCTTTGCTTTTGTCTCCCTCTCACTGTAGGTTTGACCATTCACAGGGATGACTAGTAAGCCAGTTGCAAAGCCAGACAGTGCTCAAGGCACCAACTTAAGTTGCTTCTTCCTCCACCACCCCTCTTTGTGGCATCAGCAGACCAGTATGCAGCATGGCCCTCACTGATCTGATGGTAAGTATCATTACATGACTTTTTTGTTTGTTTTACTGCATTATTTTAAGTTTTCCTTTCATAAGTACACAATGACATAGTGGCCAAGTCAGGCTAAATATTTTTTCTTTATAGATGACAGGTATAATAAGATTGGGAGTGGATAACGGATATAATGTGCAACCACCCCAGTATCCAAGTCAGGATAAATGATTTCTCTTTTTTCTTCACAGGTGACAGGTATAATAAGACTGGAAGTGGACAATGGATATACTGTGCAGCCACCACAGTGGCCAAGTTGGGATAAATAATTTCTCTTTTTTCTTCACAGGTGACATGTATAATAAGACTGGGAGTGGACAACACATATACCATCTGTGCAGTCACCCACAGTGGCTAATTGGGTAGAGTCTAAATTTTCTCTTGCCTTCAGAGGTCTCCTGTCCTGCCACCTTCTCTTTTTTAACTTTGTTTATTTATTTATTCTTTGGTAACTGGGTAAGTGCACTGATCCTGGGGACCATTTTCAGGAATGACCTGGGCCAGCTAGTGACAACTAAAGTACAGAGGCATAACAGGTAATAATCACAATACAAATTCTGTACAGGTAATAAGTACAATACAGTAGTGTTCACTGGTAGCATACTCAGAAATACAGTTCAGTACAGGTAAAAGTAAAATTTAGTCACTATACGGTATAGACAGGTAGCAAACTGTAGTGTGCAAATAAAGTTTACAAGCCGATTCGATATGTGTGTAGTCAGACAGTGCGTACTTGGGTAGAGGTTGCAGAGGAAGTATAAGCTGGGATGGATAAAGATAAAAGAGAGAGCTTGCACCATTGTATGGAGGGACAAGGGGAGGTAGGAAGAGTGAGAAGTGCCAAGAGGTGCATTGCAGGTGTGGTGATTGCTAGTGAGAGGGGCAGCAACAGTTGTATTTGTCCAGGATCCAGGATTTGAGATTGTGTTTGAAAATGTGTTGAGTGTCTGATACTCTAATAGGGGTGGGCAGACTGTTCCACAAGGAGGGGGCCACACTAGATAGAGCTCTTTAGCCCATACTGGTGAGGGTTTTGGGTACCTGGAGGGAGGGCAATGAAGAGGAGTGTAGGTTCCTGGTGGATGTTCTGAAACTGAAGAGGGTGGTGACAGGAGAGACATTGCCAGTTCTGGTAGCGGTATCCACTAGGTAACCAAGGGTATAGTCAAATCACCCCTGCAAGAGGAGCCAGCCTAGTGAGTGGCAAAGGTCAAAATGGTGAGTGGTATAAAGAGCAGACAGGACAAACTGGCAAGCATTGTTGTAGGCTACCTTGTGCCTAGCCTGAAGCGTGGTCAAGGTTCTGGAGAGCAGTAGTCAAAGACAGGGAGTAGGTTGCTAGTGACTATGGCAAGATGAGCCTCATTGGTCAAATAAGGCTTTAGACGGTAGGGGGCACCCAGTTTCTGATTTATCATCCTGACTATGCTGTTTATGTGATTGCTGTATGTGAGTGAGGGATCAAGCAATACTCCTAGGTACTTAAAAGTAGAGACATTCTGAAGGGCAGGGCTGTCAGGGGAGGTGGCTGAGAAAATCGTCAGTGGCATGTAAGGTTTTGGCTAGATAAGTTTTAGAGCTGAACATTATGGTCTTTGTTTTTTTTTCACATTAACTAGCAGGAGGTTGGATGAGACCAGTGTGAGGCTGCACAGTAGTTTTCGGACAAGACAGAGGATATATGGGAGAGGGATTGGTCACTGTGGAAGATGACAAGATCACTGGTGTAGAGCAGCGAGCTACAGGCGAGGCTGTTGGCGGGAAGGGAGTTAACAAATATAGAGAAGAGTAGGGCCCAGGATGGATCCCTGGGGGACACCCGTGGAGACAGATAGAAAAGGAGAGGTGGTGCTACCAATACACACTGATTGGAAGCACCCCACAAAAGGCAGCTTCAGAATCAGTCTGTGGTTTCAGCACAGCAGCCAAGGACTAATAGTTTAGAGAAGAGGAGGGAGTGATTGACCATGTCAGAGGCTTTCAATAAGTCTACAAAGACAGTACCAGTGGCATGCCCTCAATCCATGTTTGTGAGGATGTGGTCTGTGAAAAGGGCAAGGGCAGTCGCAGTGCTGTGATGCTTGTGGAAACCATGTTGTTGGCTGCATAGGAGATTATGATTGGAGAGGTAATCAGTTAATTGGCCATGTATGACCCTTTCAAGAAGTTTTCTTAGTTGGGGAAGGATAGATATGGGCCAGTAGTTGTCAGAGGAGTGGGGGTTCCCAGATTTAAATATGGGGACTACTCTAGTGGATTTCCAAGAGGCAGGCATAGTGGAGGTGGTATGGGCATGGTTGAAGACAAAGGTGAGTAGGCTGGAGATCAGGGGTGCAACAAGCTTCAATTTGACTGGGGTGAGGCCGTCAGAGCCAGGGCTTCCCCGATTTGGTAGTCTTTTCAGCATATTGCAGGTCTCCTTAAGGGTTATAGACATGAAGTAAAAAGAGGGGTTGGGGAAGCATTAGAGAGGGTACTAGAGGATGGGGTGGTGGGAGGGGTAGATTGTAGTCCATTCTGGCTGGATGTGATGGTGGGAGTGGGGTGGGAAAGTGGGGGGGTGGTGGGGGTAGCCTGAGGGTTAGGGAGGCAAGGTGGTAGCTTGCTGAGTAGGGATGACAGGTCAGTAAATTTGGTGTTTAGTGCTTTTGCAACTGCAAAAGGGTCAGTTAGTAGGCCAGAAAAGGAGAGCAATTGTAAGTTGGGACTATGGGTGGGGAGATTCAAGAGGGAGCCGACGTTATCCCAGAAATGTCTGTGATTACCCAGACTTTCTCTCTGTAGCCTTATATAGTAGTCATGCTTTAAGGACCTGGTGGAGTGTTTACATTTATTTCACAGGTGGTGGTACTCATTCCAAAGGGCAGAGGAGGGGACCCGTTTGAATGCAGCCCACTTGCTATCTCGTGCCTTCATGAGGGTCAAGAGCTCTTTGGTTATCCAGTGTTTGCATCCACCTTTGACGCGCCACGTGGTGATGGGAAAGTGGCGGTCTTGAATGGACAATAGAGCATTGGTGAAGTGGGTGATGGCTTGTGATATATCAGAGATAGCATAGAGGCCCAGCCAGTTTATGACACCAAAGTCCTTGATGAGGTGGGGCAGATTGGGTGATTAAAGTTATGAATTAATAGGTACTTTGAGGGAGGGCAGCGAGGCCTTAGAAGACCATATGATGGATGTGGGAGAGTGGTCACTCAAGAAGTTGGACGGTGTGCCAGTGTGGGTGCTCTTGTCAGCACTATTAGTAATCACCCAGTCCAGGAGGGTGTTGTTGGAGGTAAGACGGTTGACACCAGTGCGGAGATTGATGATTTGCACCAGGTTTTGTTGTTTTAGGAGGTTAGCATAGGCAAGTTCATGAGGGCTGAGACAGTTAAGGTTGAAGTCACCAAAAAGGAGGGAATCTCTGGGAGGGGAGAGTGAGCCATAGCTGGTGAAGAAGTTCGGAAGGCCTTCTACACCACCACCATTTGGGGGGTTATAGAAGCACCCCAGGAACAGTTTTTTTGCTGAACTAAGAGTAACTTCGGTGATAAGCCAGTCACTAGGGGAGATGTCATCAGAGTTCAGGACAAGTGTGGCGATGATCGATTCATGTATGCAAATTGCAGTGCCCATTCTTTTGCCAGGTCAGACCTTGTGAAGAAGGGAGTAGCCAGTTAGCTGAACCATGGTGTCAGGGTGTTACAGCTTTAGCTAGGTCACTGTGAGGCATAGTAACTGGGGGTTGTAAAGGGAGACTCAGGCTTCGACTTCAGGAAATTTAGCAGGAAGACTGCAAATATTCATGTGGGTGAGTTTTAATCCAGGTGGGCTAGCCCAAATGGGGTCGTTTGGTGGGAGTGCAGCTTGCATGGGGCTAGGGTTTGTCTCAATGTTTCCTGAAAGTAGAGCAAGGAGAGTAGGAGTAGGTAGATGCACAGGGGCCAAGGGCAGGGGAAGGGAGAAGGAAGAGTTAGGAGCCAGGATGCTAGTTGGCGACATTGGAGGTTAGAGAGGATGAATGGGTGAGGGCCCCAGTGGGGTGGACTCCCATCTAGCTGGAGTAGGTGGGGAGCTGAGAAGAGGTAGTCCTCAGTGAAATGTGATAAGTTTACTTGGTCAAAGGCTAATACTGTGGCAGTGAGGTTAGCTAGAAACAGCCTACCCATCAGAGAGGCCACAAGTAGGAAAGATAAGGGGGTTTTCATTGTGGGCGATATGAAACAGGAAAAAAGATGAGTGCAGTGGGAGAAAGTAGCAGTTGGAAAGACCTTAGTGAAAAGAGATATCAGAATAGAAGGGGATGGGGCACTTTAAGGAACAGGCACACTAGAAAGAAGGAGGGATGGGCAAGGAGAGGAGTGGCCAATCAGGAGAGGACAGTAGTTAGTGGGTGGATCTTAAGTGTTCTTAATCAGTTGTGGGGGGTGGGGGAAAGTGGGTGGGATGAAAACCTTCCCGTTAAGCTAAAGCCAGACCCAAAATCTACCCGATGAAAGCCGTGGCAGCCCTGGATTCAAGGCTGCAGTTGGATTCAACATCCACCAATCACAGCACAGGATTCAAGGGAAACAGCCAACTGGGAGCCAGGAGAGGAAATCAGCAGCCAATGGGAGTCAAGCTGGTAGCCGTGGAGCTCAACGGTCCATACCTGATGTCTGTAGTGGGTGGCGAGAGCTGGACAGTGACTAGTGTAAGTGTCACCAGTCGGGGAGGTGGTCCGTGGGGCTGGGAGAACCCGGAATGAGGGCGCTGCAACTGGGGAGAAGAAAAAAGAGAGGGATTAAAAACTGGGAGGTATGTTTATGCTCTCTATTGCTGGTGGGGATGTACCACTTACAACCCCGAGGCTCCCTGACCTCCCCCAACATCCTCCAGTCAGCCTGCATGGAGAGGCCTGTGATGTACCCCTCACAGTGGGGCTTCCCAGGGGGAAAGGGGAGAGACCAAAATCAACGTTGGTTCCTTGACAAACCTGAGCTCAGGTTAGGTTAGGCTCTGAGGGCAATGTTTCAAACAAATTCTGGTTTAACAAAGGGGTATGTTGGGATTATCTCTTAGCCTCGACATGATTTAATATCTATATGGACAGTTTATTAAATTATATTTGATTAAAGTCCTTTGACTTACCTAAAATTGTTAGTCATACCGGCCCTGGACTATTCAGATGATCTACTCCTCTTGGCTTTTTCACCCGCAGGGCTCCAAAAGAAACTTGACTGCTTATCTAAAGAATCATTACAATTATCCTTGTCAATAAATCAGGATAAGAGCAAGGTAATGATTTTCGGTAAAGGACATGTATGTAGCACAAGGAAATGGAAAATTAGTAATTTGTATATACTGTAACTACTGCCAAATAATATGCCTATCTGGGTCTTACCATATCCTCTAATGGCTCATGGTACTCACTCATAATGAGCACTAGGATTAAAATTAAAAAAAAAACTGCAACAGACTTAAAAAAATTCAACTAAAGCTATGGAGGTAATAGTATCAGACCCCTGATTCAGGCTACTTCTTCAAAGCTAACAATACAAGCTTTTTTTGTGGCTGGGATATGGGCTTCTTACATGATTTTAGAATTAGAAAACATTTCTATCTAGATCTTTAAATCGTCACTGCGTCTAACCAAATCTATTCATACATCCTGTATTAGGGCAGAGCTTGGCCTTGACAGCTATAAAGCGTTGACTGATTCTGTCATGTTGGGATACTGGATTAGGAGTATACTGACATGCATATCAAGACACATATGTAGTAGGGACCAAAGAGTCATATTGCCATTGTATAAATTGCTGATGAGACCACATCTTGAGTACTGTTCGCAGTTTTCACTGATTAATAGAAAAGATGTTAGCTTGCTGGAGGGCATTCAAAGGAGGGCTACAAGAATGATTAGATCAGTCAAAGATCTAAACTATGAGGACAGACTGATGGGTCTGGACATGTATTCCTTGGAGTACAGAAGGTTGAGGGGCGATATGTGTTTGGTTTATAGTGCCTTTATTAAGGGTGACCTTTGGGATTGTACAGAACTTATTTTTCAAAGATCAAACTATACCATGAGATATAATGGAGTACAGCTACAAGAGCAATTAAATAAAAGTAAAAAAAATGTCAGGATACTTCAGTCAGAGAGTGGTGGACATGTGGAACAGAATGACACCCGAGGTGATGGGTCATAACAACATAAACACCTTTAAACACAGTCTAGATAAATATTGCTCAGCACATTCTATCTGAGGTTATTCCCTTTGATGTAAGGGCAAGCTGCATAAAGGCATCTGCCTGACCTGGCTCATAACACTCTATGATCCCTATGATGAAATGCACTACATCCCCACCAGGTAACCTCTTACATATCTGTTTGGAGGAGAAAGAAAAGTGGAAAAGTCTGGGGTGTAAAAAGTCTCCATGGCTATTATATGCACCTCTACAAATAAGAGATTATAAGGTTGACTATTTATGTAAATATTTCCAAAACAGAATTGTCATCAGTAGAGGTGTTGTGATGTTAAACTTTGCCTGTAAAGTTCACGTGAATTGCCAAAAATTTACGCTTTGTGGAATTTACAGAGCTTTCAGAACACTCCGAAACTTCAGTTTGTGTGATTTACATGAAATTTTCAGTGAAATTCACTTTTTTTTAATGTGAAGCATGAATTTCGTTAGTGGAGTGCAAAATTCGCCGGAGAAATTTTGCACTCTGAGGCAAAATCCACGAAATTCACAGCCACGAATTTCACAAAATCACCCTGCAAATTCCACAAAATCTGCAAATTAACTTGCAGATTGAATTTCGTGGACTTCACACACCTCTAGTCATCAGCCCAAAATACCAAAAAATATCTAAAGCACAAAATTAGGAACCATAACCAAGAGATGGACCTAGAGGACATTAAAAGGTCCAGATTTTCCCCTTGGTATGTGACAAATGATACATGGTTTTGCTACAGATTCTCTTTGGAATGCATCTGTGATCCTAAGAGAAGAAGTGCGTATACAAGCTATAAATCTGAGACCTTCATAGGTAATATACATTCTGCTAGATTTGCTGGCATCCCAAATGCTGCTGAAACATCCTTCTCTTGTCCTCTGGGCAGTGTGGAAAATCTATATCATGTATTGTTTAAATGCCACTGATATAAAAACATTTATAATATACGGTTATACAGTATATGGAGGAAACTGACCTACTGTATATTTTAGATGTCCCTTTGAACTTTTTACTCACAGTGCAAGATGAAATTATTGTAAATAAACATGCAGAGAATTTTTATATTATCAGATGGATCAGGAAAAGTAAGCCCTTTAGATACTATGATGTTTTACACAATTAATAGAATTTTGTTGTATTTTATGAATGTATGTCTGATCTTATGTGTTTTATATGTCTGTACCTCATGGGTTTTAGCTGTAATGGCATGTGTCAGTCTAATAAAATGAAATGATAAATGGTTCCACGACGAGAAAGACTGGGCATCATTCAGGAAGATGAAGCAATGGAAGGCATCCTGATGTCATGGTTCATAGCACGGAGGGATTTTACGCTATAGTTGACCCCTGGTGGATGCAGACATGCAATGACATCAGCACACAATAGGATGCTTTCCTGCCCCCAATGTGCAGATGTCCACCTCCCCACCAACATTTGCTGCAGCACTGGTACCAAGCACAACTACCCCTAGCAATTGCTAGGGGCCAGGATGTTGCTGGTGCCCATTCTCACCCTGGAGATGGTGAGCAGTCTACTGGATGCTCAGCCTTCTCCCTTGGCTGACCCTCCAACAACCCTGAGTTCACTCCTACACTTGGGTCATCAGTGCCACAAGCAGTAGCACTACTACTGCACTGGTGGTCCAGCCCTGCTGCTACCTTCTTATGCAGAATGCAGGACTTCTTCTCCTCTTCTGCCTCTGAGTCCACTGCAGTGCATCAAGGTGCCGAGTCACTGTGGTGCCAAGCCCCAAGTTTGCAGCCCCCTTCCTGAGGACCGCCCTCCCAGAGTTTGTATATATACTTGGGGGGACACAGTGACCCACAGTGGAGGGTATGGGGGGCACAAGCCCACACAAAAGGAGTGGTTGGTGACATTGGTGATTGGCACCACAGTAACTCTGTGCCCTAATGCGGGTGCAATCCAAGGGTGAAACCATATGAGCCATCTTCATGCCATTCTACAACATCAACATTAGCATGATACTGCGCCTGATTCTACATTGTCCTATAGCTGAAAAATACCTGAAACAATAGAAACAGGAACAGAAAACACAGAGTGACATGAGAATAAACATTTAAGAATTTAAAATCAAAAATGAAAAAATAAATATTAACTATCACTGGTAGGAAACACAACTAAATTAAAATGAACCAGATCTTGGCCGAACCCATGCAGTAACAGAATTTCATCATCCCATTGATAAATTCCTGAAAAGAGAGAAACAGGAGAAAAAAATGGTCAGAAATACATTGATTGACCCCCTCCTACACAAACGCAAAAAGTAAAAAATAAAAAATAAATATTTACCTTTACTGGTGACACACAGTGATACTCGAAGATCATCATCTGGATCTGCATCTCAGTCAGGCATTACCATTTCATGAGAACATATCCAGGGTATCTGGTCTCTACTGTTCATCAGGACAGATGCTGTGGTGGGAGACTTGAACAGTGTAGAAGCAGCATGTTAATACAGGGAGCACATCTCATTTCATTTCCTCATGGGAAAGCTTCCAGACAGGATAATTTATTATAACTCCAGTGTTCAAATTACCTGCACTCAAAGGAGGAATACAGGGGCACTCAGTAAGGGTAGCTAATCAAAAGAAACAAATGGTCCAAGGAACTGGTGCCACTCCAAACCAAAATGCACAAAAATATGCCAGTCGCGGCTGCAGATTATTTTGAATTTATTCCAAGGGGAATTAGAGTAAATACAGATTTACCCAGTGTTACACACTGCCCCTGGGCTTTAGATACAAGCCTTCCTTAGGGGACGTAACCCTTCTCACACTAAGCTTCACTTTTATAGGTAGAGATCTCTAACATCATCCATTACATAGTTTAGAACTTTTTCTCAGCACTTTGAATTTTCTTAAAGGAAGTCATGCTCTATTATATTACAAAATCAACTGCGATTAAGAGTTATACCACAACCTATAGTGAATTCTATACACTAATGTCATATAAAAATGTTGCCTTTGTAATACTTATAACTACTGTAACTTATAAGACTTAACATAAGGCTATAAATAATACATTTTAGTAATGGTTAACAGTGGCCACTTTAACCTAAATATATGTGATGTGATCTTCTATAACACAAAAGTATCTGGGATCCAACATCCTTGTTCAATCGGTTTCAAATGCCACAACTCAATTAATGCTTAATGATTAAAAGAAAGACACAGGAAAAAGACATAGAGCTTGCTGAATACCAGAACACATTCAGTCCAGTTGGCAGACCATGCCTCTGGGATAAAAAAATTCAGCAAGGAAAGGATATGGTTGAAACATGGAATAAATGTTCAATGAGCAAACTTAAAAGGGTGTACTTCGTAAAAACATACTTACTTCCCCTTTTTTTTGTTTATTGGATCAGTTTTTCCACCACCAAAAGAAAGGGAGACCACCATTTTAAGCATATTCTTTCAAGCAATTTGGAGTAGCAGGTTAAATCCAATTAAAAGAAACATATTATATCTACCGGTGCAGAAGGGTGGATTGAGTAATAGATAACCCACTCTTAGGTGTGCGGTCATGCTCTGATATACGCACGCCTTGGTGTGAATCAACCACCCAAAGCGTGCGTATATCAGAGCATGACCACACACTGTAGAGTGAGTTATCTATCTTATAAAATGGCAAAATTGTTTTGGAGGGGGTTAAAGTGCAGGT
Organism: Neoceratodus forsteri; assembly: GCA_016271365.2. NCBI lineage: Eukaryota > Metazoa > Chordata > Ceratodontiformes > Ceratodontidae > Neoceratodus > Neoceratodus forsteri. The sequence goes on from CM028137.1 coordinate 523,017,228, forward strand.
GTGCGGTCGCACTCTGATATACGCATGGTCATGTGATGTGTTTTATACAATCAGAACATTGGATTTGGAGGATGATATCATTTCCATTGTATAAATATGGTTAACCCTATTCTCTTCCTGCTATGTCATGTCTTATTTATTAGCTTTAGATCATTGTGTAGGCAGCAAAATAGATGTTGAACAAATATGCTATTACATACAATATCAGCATGGTACCCAGGGTGGGTAACTGGTACGCAAAAAACTTTTAAGACTGTAATACATGCCCCACAGTATTTAAGGGAAAGTTTTGTGAAATTAAAACAGTGGCATATTACTAGTACAGAGTTTACTAATAAAATGAAAAAACAAATCTATTAACCGGTTCTGGACTCACATTTTGCAGAACCAGAAACATTTTCAGCTTCTTCAAAAGAGTATGTTTCAACCCTACGAGCTCCAAACACAGAGAAAATAGTGTAAATGAAACTTAAACATATGCAGTGGCTATGTTGCAATGAAAGATTAAATGTAAAGGCAAATCCAAAAGATAAAATGGTCGAAGAAAGAAATTGTTCAAGACCACATTGCACAGCAGAATTGGAAGCAATGGCACACTTGTTTTTTACATGTTCTTATATGGAGGGGTTTTGGAAATATGCGGTGCTTCAGTGGGGTTTTGATATATTTTCTCAAGTTTCTTATGAAAATTTAATAAATGGTGTGTATCATACTGGATGGAGTAAATGGGAGAAGAGTACCTTAAATGTAATATTTGCAGTTATCAAATGGTATATTTGGAACACACAATGTCTGTTTACACTACAACAAAAACAAATTTCCCACACAGAACTAGTAAAAGAAATTACAAAGGAAATGCAAGTTATTTATTATGCTAAGAAAGCTGTACAGACTGAGCAGTATGTAACAAGAATGTGGAGAAACTTACCTTGGATCACAGATTCTGATATACTGGTTACTTCAGATGTTTATTTATTGAGGGATAAGAGCAAAATGTATAAAAACTTATGAAATCTGTTATGGTTATTGCTTGAACTATGATTGTATATTTATTTTGAAGATTTTTTTGATGAAAACAAATTCCCCTACTCTTTTTGAGAAGTGTCATGGGATCTTTAACATCCGCCTGAACTACCACCTGAACAGGCAGATGGGACCTCGGTTTAATGCCTCATCTGAAAGACAGTACCTTCGGGGTGCAGCACCCCCCCCCCCATGCTGCACTATAGTGGTGGTATTGGTATTTAATCAAAGTGCCTGGTGTGGCCTTCTGATCTCCAGGCCTCAGAGGCGAGTATGCTACAGTAGCAGCCACAGACACTGTCAGATATTTCCTGAAATTTCTGTGATTTTTCCAGATATATCTAATGCTTTCTCCATTTCTACAGTAGGGGCAGCAGAGAAAAAACTCTTTAGAAATTTTGTGAAATATCTGGAAATAGATGGCAATGTCTGTGGCTACTACTGTACCTACTGAGCCACTGACACAGCATTTCACCATGTGCTTGGTTCCTGCTGCTGGGGTGGAAAGGGAGACCTGCAGGAGTGCCCCCCCCCCGCCCGGACTTGCTTGTTTTTAGTGAAATAAATCACCATGGGGTTGAGACACTGGCTGTCGGCTCAGCACCGGGCAGAACTCCCCTGCAGAAAGAAATCAACCACTGCATCATTGGGATTTGCTGCTGAGGGTAACACTTGTTGGGGAGAACTGTTCCTGAAGGTGGCTGCTGTGCTATCAGGGAGAATTTCTGCTGTGATATCGGGGAGAATTTCTATTGGGTCTAGAAGCTATTGGGGAAAATCCTCATGATTTGGGCGCAAACTTTTAAAAAACAGCTCCTCCTCCTGATTGGCTCTCAACAGGCGTGATGCCAGCAGCCTAGATCTTAAGGCTGAGACCGAGCCCCTGCATCATTGCATTTCACTGTGTGCTCGGTTCCTGATGCTGGGGTGGAAAGGGAGACCTGCAGGAGCGCCCCCCCCCACCCTGGACTTGCTTGTTTTTAGTGAAAGAAATCTCTGTGGGGTTGAGGCACCTGCTGTCAGCTCAGCGCCGAGCGGACCTGCCCCCGCAGAAAGAAATCAACTGTTGCATTGTTGGGATTTGCTGCTGAGGGTAACACTTGTTGTTGGGGAGAACTGTTCCTGAAGGTGGCTGCTGTGCTATCGGGGAGAATATTTTCCCAGCCACCCACCCTGTTTCCTCCTCCTGTTAAATGCACCTAAACCCTGCCCTCCAACTGGGGTCAGCCAATCAGCTGAATCAGTCCTTCTCTTCTGTGCACCTCTGCCTGAACAGGAATCTCACTGATTGCTTTCCTCCCACTAGACCCCTCAGTCTGCATTGCAGGCAATCATTGCTTTGCTAAGCTGTAACCTCTGACCTAAATTGCTATTAATTATGCCATGCTGAACTATAATAACTTTGAATCTGACTGTGCTTACTCTCTGACTGTGCTTACTCCCTGCAGACACCTCCATAGTGGTCACTTGAAATGCTCATTAATTATCTTAATTGTTAGTAACAATGCTATGCTGAACTATATAATCCTGTGCCTGTCTGTTCTTATGTACTGCTGACTCCCTCATGGTGGTCATATTAGAATTGCTCTTTAACTGATCTAGGGTACCTGTCAATTGCACAAAAGCTAAGAACTTATCTGCCTGTGTGTGGAGCAGAAAATTAGTGTAGCTGCGTGTATGCTCTCCTGCACTAGGCTCCCTCTCTGCTACTACAGTAGTAGCCACAGACAATGGCAGCTATTTCCTGAAATTTCTGTGATACTGTATTTCCAGAAATATCTCATGCTTTCTCCATTTCCACAGTAGGGGCAGCAGAGAGAAACTCTTTAGAAATTTCGCAAAATATTTGGAAATAGCTGGCAATGTCTGTGGCTACTACTGTAGTTCCCCTCCCTACTGCCTGGACTTGATACTAGCCTTACCCATTCATCCCCCCCTCCAGCATGCCTTCCCTCATGCCTCCACCCCAGTGGCAGAATGCTAAGGGCTTAAAAATTGCCCACCTAAATGTACACAGCCTGCTAGCTAACTTCCCAAAAGCTGATGGCCTGGGTTGCCCACTATAACCCAAACATCCTGGGGATCTCTGAAACTTGGCTTAAGGCAGCCTCCCCAGACTCTGTCTACACTCTTCCTGGCTACTACATTGTCAGGCAGGATAGAATGGGAAACAAACAGGGGTGTGGACTACTGCTTTACTGCAATTTCCACCTTAAGGTATCTGTCATACCTCACCCCCACCTCTTGTGAGTTCCTACATGCCCTTCTTCTGTTGGGCAATGCAAAAAAGCTCCTCCTGGCCTGTGTGTATAATCCTCTGAAAGGTGGTATTTGCAGCCTCTTCTACCTTCTTGACTGTCTTAGTCCTAAGGTGGGAACTAGTGAACTCTTAGTGTTTGGGGATTTCAACCTAAACTGGTTGGGTGGCAACGCCAAACTTTATGAACCCCTACTGTCTGTCCTTGCCCTAGGACAAATGATCACCGAACCTACCAGATCGTCTTCCTTGGGGGCAAAGGGTACCCTTCTTGACTGGATGCTGAACATAAGGCCAGATCGTATCACTGCTTTTAGCCTCTTCCCAGACTCCATCTTGGACCATTCCCCCACCTACTGTGTGTGGAAAGTTCTCACCCACATGGTTCCCCCTATAGTCATCCAGATGAGTGACTACACAAAATTTAACCCAGACGACTTCCTTGCTGACCTCTGCCAGACTGACTGGTCCCAGGTCACTGCTGTCAGTGACCCCTCTGCTGCCCTTGACTGCTTCTTATCCATATTCATCCCTCTACAGGACAGACATGCCCCACTCATAAATAGAAGGGTGAGGGGTACTGTTACAAATTGGCTGCATGGTGGTCTGTTTGCCTTTATGAAGCTTAGGGAACGAATGCTGGCAGAAATTCAAGGCCACCGGTGACAGTTCAGACTTCAAAGAATACAGGCAGCTCAGGAACTCTTGTAAGAGGGAGATTCACTTGGAAAAGAGTGAATTCTGTAAATCCTCCCTTGAAACATCTGCCAAGAACCCAAGGACCTTCTGACTCACTATCAAACACACAGTAAGTGGTCCTACCTGCCCCGAGGTCACTGACATGCTAATCAGTAGAGTCAGCTGTAACAATGCCCTGACTATAGCCAATGCTTTTAATGCACAGTTCTCTGACTTGTCGGACTATATCCCCACATTTCCTGTATCCAAAGAACTGGGCCTCTCTGGCAGTGCTGTGCCCTCTCATCCCTCCTCCCCCTTCTATTTGAAGGCTGTCTCCTGCAGTGAGACATGGAAGCTCCTAGCTGATCTCTCCCCTCACACTGGAGCAGGGCATGGCAATCTTAAGCCCAAATTACTCTGCCTGGGGGCCCCTTACCTGGCCCGGCCTATCTCCCACATCCTCAACTCCTCCCTCATATCTGGGACAATTACTGATATATGTAAGGTGGCTCGTGTGGTCCCAGTCCTCAAACGTGGTGACCCCAAAATTCTTGAAAACTATCACCCCATAGAGATCCTATCTGCTGTGAGCAAGCTGCTCAGAAAGGTGGTGGCCTCCCAGCTTGCTCTCTTGCTCCAAACCTTTGGCCTCCTCTCCCCAGTGCAGCATGGGTTCCAAAAAGGGCACAGCAGCTCCACTGCCCTTGCACATATCACCTCTGAAATCAGGACTGCAACTGACCAAGGCAAACTTACTGGTGCCATCTTCATAGATCTGTCTAAGGCCTTTGATCTGGTTGATCACTCACTCCTGGGTGCTGCCCTTCAGTCCCTTGGCCTTTCCCCTCCTGTCCTAGCCTGGTTTACCAGCTACCTATTGGGCAGACAACAGCACACCAGCTTCAAAAAAGGCCTCTCTGAGCCCACACCAGTTACATGTGGGGTGCCTCAGAGGTCTCTCCTTGGCCCCACACTGTTCTCCCTCTTTATCAACCAGCTGCCCTTGGTCCCTGCCTCTGGGCAAGTCACCCTTTATGTCGATGACCTCATGCTTCTAACTAGCTCACAGGACATTAGTGTCATCAGCTCTAGACTAAACTCAGATTTCGACAGCATTCAATCCTGGCTTAAGGCCAATAAGCTTATCATCAACCTTCAGAAGATGCAGACCATGCTATTGGGTTCCCTTGCCAAGTTAAGAGTGTGCCCTGCCTCTCCCAAATTTGCTGGAGCAGATGGTGCCCCTGTGTGGGTGGCTGACTCTTTCAAGTTCCTGGGGGTAACACTTGATCCTCTGCTTGACCTCTCCCAGCACATACGCAGTTCCTGCAAGGTCACAAACTGCAAGCTGGGTCTGGCTTACAAGGCCAAAAGTTGCTTCACCCCAGCTGCTCGACTTGCCCTTGCAAAAGGGGTTCTTCTTCCCATGCTCAGCTATGGGCTCACCTCCTTTATGAGTGCTCCTAAAACCTGGCTTACAAAATGGGACACAGCGTACTATAACGTGTGTCGCTTCGCCCTGTCAGCCCTCCGCCTTACTCATCTCTGTCAGCTCTACTTCAGGCTTGGGTGGCTCCCCCCCAACAACCACCGATCCTTTATCATGAGCAACTTCATAGATGACATCATCAGAATGTCCACCCCACCGGTACTTGCCAAGCTACTCAAGCCTACCCCCCCACCTACCGTCTGAGGTCCAGAGACTCCGAGGCCATCATGGTCCCCAAAACTTGTTACTTCACAGGGGATCGTTCCTTCATGGCCCTCTCTCCCAGAGCCTGGAACCTACTTCCTGCTCATGTAAGGACTGCCCCCTCCCACACCTGCTTCAGGTCCTCCGTCTGGGGCCACTTAAAACAAGTAGCCTCCTGCCCTTGCTCTTAGCTTTTCCACCATATATGGTGGGCCTGTGTCCCAATGTCTACATGCGTTTGACACATGTGCCTAGTGTTTCTGCCTTGCTGATATATGTTTTGCCCTCTTGACTGCCTCCTGTTGTTGCCATGCCTTGACCCTGTATTTGCCACTGTGTTTGTTCTGCCAGTACCTGACTGTACCTTGTTGATTGCTGTACCTTGACTCTGAGCTGTTATTATCTGTACCTTGAAACCTGTACCTGATTGATTGCTGTACTTTGACTCTTAATTGTTATTGCCTGCACCTTGTAATTCTCCTGGGTAACACCTGAAAATAGGCACTTGACTGTCTAGCATGCTTACCCGGTAAACAAAAGCCAAATAAATAAAGTTTTGCAATGTGACTTCTATCCTGGTATAGCCAGGCACTAGGTTAAAAAATGTACTTCTTATTATGCCATTAACTTTCAGACCAGACAGAGATCAAAATAACAGTATAAAAAAAATAAATAATACAAATTATAACAATAAAAAAAGTATGAAAGGCTGAATATTTGCTCCACTGTGCAACTCAGTTTTGCTTTCCTATCTCCAAAACAGTCTTTCATTTTTAACTCCTTCCTCTGTGTGCTGTGCAGCTCTTTGCTTCATTGCTTACCTCCTTTGTCTCCAAAACAGATGTTCCATTCATTTTTTGGTACACCTATCAGGGAGAACAGAACATGTAAATAAAATGCCTAATCTGTTAAAGGAAAACACAAGTTGCCACTATGCACTCTCCTGTTGGTGCATGTGCCCTCAACTGGAATTTCTGTTTAACAAAATATTTTTCAAAGAGCATTTTTGCCATTTTGACATTAAAGCAGCAGTACTACGAAATCAGGAAGTGAGCTACCAAAATTCTGTTTTTTGGCTGTAAGCATGCGGCCAAAGTTCCAGTTTCCATACCTGTAAATGTTTTTTTCCAGTCATCTTTAATTTTTTAGATATTTGCAATTTGTTTGAAGTGTTGTAGCACTACAACAAATATGGCAGCTGACTAATTTTCAGCTGCACTTTTTCTACAGGTCACATCACGTCTTTTGACAACAGGAGAGGGACCCTCTGCTGACCATTCCCGATGTCCTTGCAAGTCATTCACATGTGCAGTTGGTAGCAGAGCGGGTTCCAGTGCAACATGCTTAGTGGCAGAAATGTAAACAAAAGCAGAGAATAACTGAGCAAATTACTTGGCGACAGTACAGTGCCAGAGAGAAAGATCACCAGGTATACGATTAGCAGGGCACAGGGAATAAACTGTCCAAAAGGCGCGCACATTTTTTTTTTCGTAGTACTGCTGCTTTAAAACTTAGGTTTAAAAAAGTGCTTGAAAACTTCCATTTAGCAAGGCTGCTGTCAGCCATCTCATACGAGCTGCTTGCTCCCATGCCCCGGATATGCTAATGTGCTCTGATGACTTAGCACACTGGACAGCACAAGGAAGTGAGTGGCTCCCACAAGATGGCTGCCAGCTGGTGGCAGCCTAGCTAAATGTAAGTTTTCAAGAACGTTTTTAAACTAAAGTTTTAATACCAAAATGCATGCAGTTGGAAAAGATATTTTTTTTACATAGAAATGCAATAGGGGCATACATATGCACTAGCAGAAAAGCCCTCGAAGGCAACTGGTGCATCAATATAGAATCTTTTCATAACTTAGTGTTACCTTTTATCCATGCTGAGCAGGAAAAAAATGGTTTGTCTGTTTTGGGTTGTTTTGTCATGTGTACAACAGTTTTAATAAATGTACTACATTATGGCTGCATACAAACGGAAAAGAGAAATAAATAAGTGCCTCAGCTGGGACTTGCACCCAGACCACTCAAAATACCATTCCAGTTGCACTACCAGTTACATCACTAAGGCAACTGGAAACTGTGCCATCCCAGAGCATATTACTCTTTTTCCAGTGCACAACCTGGTGCTGCACAGGTAATTACATTTTCAATCACAAGAGTGTGGTGTGCACATTTTTGGTATTCTGGGAGGCCTGGGTTCAAGTCCCAGCTGAAATACTTATTTATTTCTCTCTTCTATTTGTATGTGTTCCATAAATGTGCACCCTGCACTCTTGTGATTGAAAATATAATTATCTGTGCAGCACCAGGTTGTGCACTGGAGAAAGAGTAATGTGCTCTGGGATGGCCCAGTTTTCAGTTGCCTTGATGGTGCAGTTGGCAGCATAACCAGAATGGTATTCTTGGCGGCCTGGGTTCAGCTCCCAGCTGAGACACTTATTTATTGTTCTCTTCTGTTTATACAGTATGTGTTCCATAAGTGTGCACACTGCACTCTTGTGATTGATTAGGGTTGAACACCAACATAGTCAAATACCTGAATACAGTCGAATACCTGGGTGTATTCATTGAATATTCAACAAATGCACAATTTTTGTATTTGCACACACCTAGTTTCTATGTTTCTAACACAAATACAAATATTTAAGAGTGATAGTTGTAAAACATGCAGTATCTGTGTGTATTTGTCCTGAATAGCATTTGTGGTACATTGACCTACATGTTACCCTTTTGTTCTGTTTAATTCAATGGTGAAAGGGATGGTTCCCAGAAATTTTAAATTTGTTCATGGTACTGAGTGTTGTCACTACCTAGGTGGTGGGAAATGAACATGTCTTGCATTTCCTATGTTTCTATAATTAATTAGATGAGGTATAAATGTTAAAGCAATTCCTAACAGACATTTTAAAATGTATGACTACTGATCAACTGGATGGGTATGTACTCTAATTTTTTTAACCTCTTCTCTGTTTTCAATTAATATATGTCTAGTCTACACTGTCTATTCCAACTTCATTAGCACATTAGATTTACCTGTTTAGATCTCTCCCAGCTTCAGTCATTTTCTCCATTGCTATTTTCCATCTTCTGTAACTTCCAAGATCCTCATTTGTAGGTGGGGGATGTGATTTCACTCTCATTATCACTCTACTAAAGAAAATATAGGGTGGGGGTGGTGGTGAAACACATCTGGTCATTTCTGTCAATCAGAAAGACTTTTACAGGCTGAAGAGATTGTAATGTATTCTCCTGATCAACTGTCATTCAAACCAGTTAATGATGCTTTTTAGAGGGTAGCCTGAAGACTTCGTTAGTACCTGTTTCACATAGGTTAGTCATGATCAGCAGTGGGATCAACTCTAATCCTTCATTTCTTTAAAACTTAATAGCCTTTTTTAAATGAGTGCAATAATCAATCTCTATTTAGTCATGTTTAAAAAAATAATTGACCAAAGAACCTTCATTTGCTTATTGTATATAGAGGCCTTGAATGTCAGTGCTTCTAGTGCAAAAAAAAAACATTAATGGTATTTATTTTCCATGCTAATTTGCATATGCTATAAACAAAATGCCCAATGACGTTCTGCAGTTTTAGCCATGTATATTGGATTGAAACTTCAATGCTCTCAACATTTTCACCAGTTCAGTGGTTTAAATATCATGCAAACTTTGTTTACTTGTTGGAAAGGTCTAAGTTGCTTCTGGTCTAAAAGTATTAACCTCCTAACGGTGAATGGGGTCTGATTCTTTTTCCAATAATTTATACCAGCTCTAGCTTGCCTCATTTAGATCAGTCATGGACTCCTATGGATGAACTAGAAATCTTACACTGAACACAAGTCTGTGCTCCTTCCCCATTACATTGCTGAAAGAACTCTGTAAAACTCCTGTGAATGTTCTTTGGTTTATTTATTTTTTTAGTAACACATTTTTTACCCAGACTCCTCCATTTTCTCATCATGTACCAAGCTATTCTGCTCTTCACTGAGCACTGCCATTGTTCCCTCTGCCAGCCAATTCCTAAATGGATCTAGGAAACAAAAAGTCAAGCACTCCATTCAGGAAAACCCAAAGTGACTGTATTTAATGAGTAAAATATAAATTTTACATAGTTTTGCCAATGCTGCAAACAGTCCTGAGCACTTTGATGCTATATCTCTTAATCAGGGGGCTGAAGGGAGGCTGGGTACAGACCTCATGCCCACCAGCTGAGGAAGCCAACCTTCTGTGGCTCATTACCCACAAACTGGACTGTCATACCTCCTACTCATGGCAGGACTAGGAATCCAGTGTGATTCCCCAGAGGCTGAGTGTGAAGAGTAACCAGACAACCCAACAGCAAATTTTTGGCATTGACTTTCCAGCATCAGGAGACATCACAGGCAATGTTAGCAGACTGACAGTGCTGCTTGATTCTCCACATCCCTGGGCACCAGTGGGTAGCACAGCAGAAATCTGAAGAGTAGTCTATCCTTTGGGGACTGTGCAAACATACTCCCACTGATCAATTGGGAACCAAACTTGAAAAATGAACACGGAAAGACACTGTAAGATTTAATTTCAGAAACATGGTGTAGCTGTGAATGAAAAGTTTCACCTGGTATGCTGCAACAGTGAACATTAAACTGAGATCTTAACCTGGTACATATAATTCTGTGTACAGTGTCTACAATAAATAAAGATATGTGAAATGTGAAGGTTTGTATTCCAACATCTTAATTTTTTTTTGTTATCTCCAAGAATATTGGATCTCATTTCTTAAAGTAACACCTGGAAGAACAAGAGTGTATACTGGACACATGCAATGAGTACAGTAGCCTATATCATAGAAACTGTAGCAAGGGAGATGCAGGTATTGTAGAATCAAATTCTGCTACATACTGACATGCCAGAGTGCCAGACAAAAAGGGGACTGTCTCTTTGTAAAAGTGGCATGCTGGTATCTCCAGTATCTCATACACTACTTATTGGCAAAATAAGATGCTGGCATGTCTGAAAAGGCAGGAATGGTGCTAAATTTTATACATTTAAATGTAGTGGATTTGTAATAAAAAAATTTTAAATCAATTCCCATGTGTGCTCTCAGTTATACACTTTTACCTAGAAGTCTTTACTATTTTAAGTTGGAAATCTGCTTGTACACTATTAATTGATGAGTGTTTTCATGCCTGAAGTGCATCAAGCTGTGGCTACTGCCTGATATGGGCATGGATACTTAAAGGTTTAAGTGTGTTGCACAAAATCAAAGCTCAGCTTTTATTTTTGGTTTTTATACTAGAAGCAGAAAGAGTATGGTTTGTTGTCCCTATACAGCAGACCCTTATAATTAGTGTAAGTACTGAGCAAGAATACAAATGAACCATTTTAGTATATCTTGTATAAATAAGAAATGCTTTATTGTATGTACTGAAGTTCAAGGCAGTAAGTACTTTACTGACCTGTGTATTATCCCATTGAAGACACTGGTGGTGGTTTTGTCTGTGTGTGTGTGGGGGGGGGGGGATTCCATATAGACATTATTTTTCTTTTTTTTTTAATTTTAGTACAAATTAGAAGTTTATTTTCATAATGTGGGTCAGTTACTGTATGCGAGTTAATTTAATTTCAGACAGCCCAAATTAACATACATATGTCATTGGAGTTTAAAATGCAACACATTCATTTATATATATTTTTTGCACAAAATGGGCTTAAGTATAGTATGATCCTTCTAAACTATCATAACATAACCATTTTGTGTTATTGAAACCAGTAGCTATGTACTCCTGTACAAAGTGGCAATATATGCACTAGTATCAACAGGATAAAAACATTATGGTACAGGCTTGGAGGCTGGAACCATGTCTGGCATCAGCATTTCCTGCTGGTATTCTGGTCCAAGTGCTGGAAACCTAGCACCTATAATGGCATTTGGGCAGGTGCCAGAAACCAGGCACCCACACCAGCATACTGGCATTTGTTTCAAGCATGTCAGGATAGGTGCTGAGTTTCTGGCATCAGCTGTACTGGCATGCCAGCATGACATGCCAGTGCCAGAAATGTTTCCAACCCCTACTGCAAAACAAAAGTGGCAAAGGCTTTTTTTATCCCAAATTTGGGAAATAAGGGTTGTATTCATTGCTGGGGCAAATTAGGGAAATAAGGGTTGCATTCATTGCTGGGGCCAAAGTGTTTCAAGTTCAAGTAGGATACATTAAGTTTTAACATAGACAGCGCTATTACTAGCAGCTAATTTACTATCTGCTTGAGGTAGATTGTCAAAGTGGAGGGAGGGGGACTGTGTAAGCAAACTGGCCAAGAAGCAGCAAATCATGCACCTGTCAGCATAGCCAATTAAATGTGTGATTATTGGCTCAGGTGGCCTACTTATATTGTCTCTTTAACAGCAGTCTTACTGGCAGAAGGAATTCAGGCAACTTATTTCAGAATTATATTAACAAAAAACTGGAATTGCAGGAGTTTTGTCCAGAGCAACAGGACAGAGATACAAAAATGTAGAAAAGACACTGGACTTTGGATTGCAAAAAATATCTTTGTCACAATTATGTTTATAAACTTCTATCATTTCTCCTTCCTGCAAAACTGGGGGTGCCACTGTTCTGTATTGCTGGCAGATATATACCGACATAAAAATGTAACCACACTTAAGTCATTACTTTTTTAGAGTGATATAGTAGAACAGTTCTGCTTATTAATAACTGCATTTTCAAAAGAAAAAATAATTCAACTAATTAGATGGTAGTTTATGTTTATGGTTGCATCTGTCAATGCAATTTCCATTTTTAATATGCATTCCGATGATACATAGCATCCACACAGCCATGGATGATTATATTATAGCCTGTTTTATTGAAAAAGGGGATTTTTGGCCAGGAAATGAGTAAACATGTAAACAATGTCATGAGCAGTGCAGTCTCCCTCCCCCCAGAACACCCCCAAAACACTGCACAGTAGTGTCAGTGTTGAGTATGAACCCAGGTTCACAGTGTTGGAATACCCCTTGAACTGTAAAGGAGAGACAGCATTGAGTAAGTCCAGGTGTTGAACAACACTTGTTCTGCACTGCAGTGCCAGCATAGGATATAAGCACAAGTCCTTAGTTTGGGACATTCTCCCAAGTCCTGCACTGCACTAACAACACTGGATGAGAGCTCAGGTCTTGATGTGGGACACCACCTAGCACTTTCCTGTAGGGTCTATGTTAAGTATGAGCTCAGGTCACTTAAATGGGACATCCTTACTCAGTTCTGCACTGCAGTCTGTGTTGGATGTGAGCACATGTCCCCTTTGTGAGACAATCTCCCCAGTACTGCATTGCAGTGTAAGCACTGAATACCAGACTAGGGGGTCATTTCTAAAATGGGTTAGGTGGATGCAAGTGACGTGTGACAAAAGAGTTTGATGCAAGTGGTGGCTTGTGTCAAACTGTTATTCTGAAAGGCTGTCTACAACCGCCGCAGACACACTGCTCCAAAGACCCCTTGTGCCAGGCTTGTATCCAGCAACCCAGAGTGCAGATCACAAGGGGTCTTGCACCACAGTGGGGCTGTCACATCCCCTTTTTTGGGATTCTGGAAGCCCTACCATGGACGCAGCAGGGGGCACCACATAGACCAGCCAGAAAGTGGTCAAAGTGGCTGTGTCATGGGACTCGGGAGTACACTGGACACTAGGGTGTCATATCAGCAGGTGAGGAGCCATGGTACGTGTCAGGGCACAGCCATCAGACACTGTAAAAATAGTGCCCAATGTTTATGGACCAGGTCCCTGTCACTGTAGCCCTCCCCACTCCCCAAATGGCATCCAGTGGCCATGGTGGTATTATTGCACCCCCCACCATGATTTATGATCTCCCTCAAGACTGCCATCAGTGTGGCCTGATATTACAGTGCCCCCCATCCCCGATCTCCTGGTAAACCGAAGGACATACCAGTTCAACCTTCCAGTGGTCTAGTGGCCTCCCACCTTCCCCACCCCAACAGGCAGTGATGCAGCACCCCACTCCCTCCCTTCCAACCCTGACCGGTTGCTGCAACTGGTACCTTCCTCTACACACCAACACAGCCAGCCACAGGATGTGATATGCACGTATTGTATAGTGGTATGCAGTACACGCATATGGCATTCCACAGTTGGCTGTGGTGGCATGTGGAGGAGGGTGCCAGTCACAGCAGTGGGTTGGAGGGGGGAGGGGTGCTGTACCACTGCCTGTCAGGGTGGGGGAGGTGGGGAGCCTCTAGACCACCATGTAATGATCGGGCAGTTCTGCATGGGCATGTGGGAGCACGGGGTGGTAGTAACAGCTGGACCGAGGATTGGGGCTACCACTGTGTGTGTGTGGGGGGCACCTAATTTCACCACTTTGGTCATCAGGGACTGCAGGGGTTGGCACTGGCCTGCCACAGCAGGCAGTCTGCATTGGGGGCACACAGGTGTCTAGGCAGTACCAGGACAGTGCCCTGCTGGGGCACCACACTTCGGCTGCCCAGTTTGTGGCCAGCTGACATGCTTCCTGCCCTTGGGCCACCTGGGCAAGCCTCTGCCACCTGATCCCTGGCTGTGTCGTGGACTTGTGATGATGATGCCAGTTGCACCACTCCTTTTGGCACAGGGCCACAATGTGTGGCTATTACAGATAGTTTGCTGCAAGTGGCAAACTTTTTGGAATAGCACCTTTTGTGTTTGCCTCAACTGCATCAGGTGCAGCCTCCATTCATGCTGCAAGTTGTACCCAGTGCAGGCAGCTTCCAGAATCAGCCCCAAGATTCCTAATGTGGGACACCTTCCCACATTGCTATACTGGAGGGCCTAGGTTGGGTATGCTCCCAGGGTGCTACTGTGGGACACTGTCCCCTGCAGTACTGCACTACAGTGTCAGTATTGGGTATGAGCCCAGTTCACTAGTGAGGGACACCCTCCCCATGTACTGCACTGTATTTTCAGAACTGGGTATGGGCCCAAGTTCCCACTGTGGGACTCAAAACCACAACCTTGTGGCACAGAGGCAAATGCAATACCGACTAACCAGTACTGACGAGATTTACTGCTATGTGTTTATCAAACATTTCAGATTAGAGCATCTCTGTCTCCGAACTCATAGTTTAGAAAAAAGACCATTTTAAATGCATATTTCACAGATTCAGTGTATTTAGCTTCCCTTAGTTTATACTAACTCTGTACTTCCAAATGAAAAATGGATTACTGTCCATTAGATTTGATCTTCCCTGGCTGCTTGTTTACACCTGACATTAAAATCCTTATTTTATTTCAGCTTAGAAAAAGGGCTTTTTATTTCCTGGGTTCTGATTGGCTAGTATCCCTGCCAAGAGGGTACATTAACTTTTAATAGACTCCCAGCAAATACAAAATTCTGGTCAGCTAACCTCATCACCACCTAAGAAATCCTTGTATCCAAGCAACCACTCCACACTACAGCTGGTGAGGCCACACATTCAGATGACAGGAAAACCACGCACACAAAAAATGAAGATGTCAGACAAACTGTCAGTAAATTTTCACTTAGACAGCACACTCAATGTTCACAGTCTAATGCAAATGAACTGAGGGAGACATTTTCCCAGAGTGAATATAGCCATAGGGACATTGAAAGAGCTAGCACTAGAGCCAGTAATGTAGAAAAAGACATCCTGCTTACACCACATGTGAAAGAAAATAGGGGAGATAATACGATGAGTTTCATTAAGATCTATGGTATATAGAAAGTTTGAAATAATACTCCATAAACAATGGTGCATCTTATAGACAGAGCCAAAATTGGCACCCCATATGGAGTTGCTACCTTGGATAGTCTGTAAAAGACCACTTAATTTTGGTGACTGTTTGATGGATAGTCTGTAGCCCACCCCACCTCATTACTTGGTTCTCTTACTGCCAATGGCCATACATTGGTGTAGGAGGTGTAAGTACTGTGATGTCCTCACTGTCACTGATTCATTCTTGAACCCCAACACTGGTAAATCTCATTGTTGTGTATATATATATATATATATATATATATATATATAGATATAGATATTAATAAAATGGGTAAAAGAAATCCTTCACCCTGATTGGTCAAAAGGTGTGTCCTTACCTGTCAGCAAACTGAAATGTGGCACTACTTTCCTAATACCTTAACCTCCATAGGTGAAAGGACAGCAATATCGTTGAGCAACTGATATCTTCCATCAGTCCCTCTGCAACCAGAACTGATCTTCCATCACAAACATGGCTGCTGCCTGTTATACACTGTAAAAACCTTCAACTGGGCCCTAAAAATAAAACTACCTTAAATAAAAAATTAAACAAATTAAGTAAACGTTGTTTCCCTGATCATCACACTCTCCTTACACACATAAATGAATTAGAAACATTCAGTATTGTTTATAGTTTTCATTGCAACTGTTTCTTTACTAACAGTGAAAAATCCCCCTTCTGTCTTTACCTGCTTATCAGGGAAATCTTTTCTGCTTGCCTTGACAGTGAGATAATTGAGTCACTGGCTCTAAAACAGGCATTTGTTGTCTGCGTGTACAGTACGTTGATAGAGTAACATTCTACCAGTGGAACTGAACAGAATTTTGAATCCCTGTATTCCATGGTAAACATTCCATGATAAACGTTGTGTGTCTTGAATGAAGGAAAAAATATAAAAAAAAACAGGATGAAGAAAGTAGGCAATACAATAATACTTTACAAACAAAAAGAAAAGGTGGGAAAACACAGTTACAGAGGCAGACCCACACTGCTCAAATAATACATTGCTGTCCCTCCAACTCACTAGTTTAGTATTTTTCAGTGTGTTGCTGTTCAAAAAATTTTACCACTCCTCTATCCAAGTCTGGGGACTATTTTTTACCATATTTAAATAAAATAACATACTATTATTAAATCTTTAATAATGTGTCCAGAGTTTTGTTTGATTGTTATAGAAATAGTTGTTACCCATTTTATAAGAGCAATAAGATACTTCAAGGCGTGGGTTATTGATTGATAAGAGCACTACCCAGCTGCTGTAGTCACTTGGCGTAAGCACCTCGTGCCTAACAATGCACCTGGGGGCCTGCTCTTATCAATCAACAACCCACACCCTGTGGTGTCTTATTTCCTTCTTATACCACTGGAGTGAGAGCTTTCTCAGTAGGATAACCTGTGTTATTTCCACTGCAGTGAGGATAAATCCTGATGACATCAGCAGAGTGAGGATATCAACATTTATCCATACTCTGCTGATGTCACCAGAGTGGGGATAAATGCACTGCAGCTTGCATCCTAAAGGAAACTGCTTCAGAAAAAGTTTCTCTTTCTCACTGAAGCTGCAACTTACTTAATTAGCTTTGCAAAAGACTCTCACCTATGTCCCATTGTGTTTCTAACATTGCTAGCCCATTACTGTGCTGATCTCAGCTTCAAAACAACCTGAATTCTAAATGAAAGTCTTTTACAAAGCAGGTTCTGTTTCTCAGTGCTACCTGCAGCAGTTTGTCTTTCTCACTGAGCCTCTGACTCACTCAATTAGCTTTGCAAAACACACTCACCTGTGTTTCTGACTCCCAGTCCATTCAGAACACACACACACATACACACACACTGACAGCACACACAGAATGAGCAGGAAACACACAGACTCAGAAAAAATGCTTCTGCAGCTCTCACCTCTGTGGTATAAATCACACACGTGATGGGCAGATCATGGCATATGGAAAATATTCTCACTCCTGCCTCGTGAGCTGTGTATTTTCACTCGTGCCTTCGGCACTTGTGAGAATACACAGCTCACTCTGCAAGAGTGAGAATATTTTCCATATCCCACTTCTGCCCATCATGTATCCCCTATATTTATATGTACTTACCACAGGAAGTACTCAGGTAACCATAACTGTTGTAGTTCATGCCTGTCAGTCCTGTAATCCTACAGTGCAGTTCCTGTCATCCCAAGTGGGGCACGGGGGGAAGTGTGTGCAGTCCAAGAATAAAGATGGCTGCAAGCAATTTTCTCTGTGTGAGTCCATCCGTCCACCTCAGGTTACCACAGCGGCAATGAGGTGAGCCACTCCACAGGTGCCAGAGGAGGTTAGGTAAGCTGCTGCTTCCTTCGGTTAAATCAAAAAAGAAAAAAAAATGGCAGAGTTTGTTCTTTTTGTAGTGTCTGTGGCTGCTGTAAGGAAATAAAAAACCCTCACCAACCAAAATACAGGCAAAAGCCAAGCCTGTGGGGGATTAGAAAAAGAAAGCAGCAAGATATCATGCTATATATATTTAAAAAAACTGTACCTACAAAACCAAGAAGTAAAAAGAATCCAGGTCTCTGCAAATCTTCCGAATAGATCTGAACAGCAGCAACAAAGAGAATGAAAAGTAGCAAGCATGCATCACCTGTTTTCCAGCCTGAAAATCCATAGCACAGCAAGCCTGCAACTGCATCCTCTAGGTAAGCAATAATACCCAACAGGGTGGGCGGTATTGTAGTATACCCGGACCGCCCAGGGGCATAATGAGGCCCGACGCCACAGGCGGAGGGCCTTATAGCCCCTGGAAGGTCTGGTATAGCACAATACTGCCCACCCTGGAGGGTATTATTGCACTTAGAAAATGGTCACTGTAAAAAAAATAAGTTTAATAAAAAAATGTTAATGAACAATTAGGATAAAGTTAGTTTTGTAATAAAATAGTTCCTCCACCTGCATTAAAATGATGCTTCGAAGACACTACTGTGTTTGAGTATTTTTTTCTTCTTAGCTTTTTTGGTCTTTTTAAAGAGACCCCCCCCCCCTCCCACACTCACACACACACTGGCAAAAGGCAAGAAAAGACTACCATTAAGTATTCTTTATTTATATTAGCTTATAATTATAAACTGACTGTAATTTACTACTCTGTGAATTTCAGTGAGCGAGGAAGCAAGTGGACAGGAGTAAACAATTTTCAACCACCAGTTCCAATCTTGCAGAGGGGTCTCCAACTCTCTACACAAACCAGGGAGGCAACAGTAAGGCGAGTTGTGCAGCGTCTGCTAATGAGGGTGGCTGGAGCAGATCACGGAGCCTCCCTGAATGCATGAGTTGGGTGCCACCTGATTACCGCCCCACTAAGGACTGTCCCACAGTACCTGGTACTGCCCACAGCTGCAGTGATTCCAGGAGCACCTCTGAAGCTCCTTGTTGGAGCCCAAATTTGGAGGTACGATCTATTTCCCCCAGTGATGACAGTCCCCCAGTGCCCCGTACTGACCACGGCAGTGGTTTAGAAGGACCCTGCAGCTCGATGGATAGAAACCAAGCACCGGGACTGAAGTTGTTTGGGAAATACTGGAAAAAGCTGCTGCCTTTGAAGATGCAGGAAGAAATTATGAAAGCTACATACCGGGAATTGGTGTGGTTATTGTCGGGGTATCTAGAATTGTTTGGGGAACACACGCCAAACCGGCCACTATCGAACACACTGAGACAGATGATGACTATATACATGAAAAGCATTGAGTTCCTGTATGAATATAGGAGACGTGGTTTGGGGAAGCCAGTGAAAACCTATATTCTTCTAAAATTTTGGGAGGGGCTATGGGAACTACTTGGGACAACCGAGGAGTTATGGAGAACCCACCATGGAAAATTTAAAAATGAGCATCAGCTGGCTGTACAGGTACGATCACAGTCATGGTAGGGTAAGCAGCAGCAGCATGACTGTTTCAAGTGAAGGCAGTTCTGTACTGTTTGGCAGCACAGGAAAAAAAATTGTATTTAACTTTTTTTTTTACACTTTCCGACTCGTATGTGACGACTGTTTGTTGATGCGTTGGCTGGGGGAGAGGGTTGTCGCTCACTAAGCGAGAAATAAACATGGTGGTATTTGCCTTTTTCAAAATTCTAATGGCCCAGTTTTATTTAGAATGATATGAGGCAATGGAGAGTGGGACTCGTTATTTCCCAGTCTCTGTTGTCTCATACCGGACCGGCTGATTAGTGCTTTTAGCCAATCAGCATCAAGATTACACTTTGCCCATTATCTAAGCTGGAGGACTGTACTGCAGGCATACAGCAACAAATGCAGTTCAGCAGCAGCATCTTGTGCCATAACAGTGAAATTGCAGCAAATAGTGCAGAGGCACTGAAACAAAATGGAAAATAACGTTTTTTTTCTGGACAGCGGAGCTGCGGAGCAATGTGCCACCGGTGTGACACTGAAGATAGCACTTCAAAAAGCCACAGGGGCTACATGTCATGCACCACATCACTGAATTGCTGGTGCCATGGCTTCAATTGGAAGAGTACTAGAATTTGGTGAATCAAAAGAGGACTTTGATTCTTACCTGGAATGCTTTGAACACTGGTTGGCAGTGAACGAAGTTGCTGATGACAAAAAGGCAAATGTCTTCCTGGCAGTTTTGGAACCTACAGTATATTGTCTCCTCAGGAGACTGACTGCACCTGTCAAGTTGGTGGACATGCAGTACGCCCAACTCACCAAGACACTTTCACGGCATTTCAAGCCCAAGCTGATTTTTACTGCAGAATGCTTCAGATTTTATTGTCAGAACCAAGAGGAGGGGGAAGCTCTTGCTGACTACATCATTGCTTTGAAGCATCTGGTAAGCACTTGTGAGTTTGGCCAGTTACTGGATGATGCCCTATAGGATCAATTTGTCTGCAGTCTGGGAAAAGAAGGCTATCACAAATGGCAGTTGTCAGTAAAGGACTTAACCTTCAAGTCAGTCTCTGATATTGCACTAACTAATTAGGAATAAGTGTACTTCAGAAGTAAGGTGTGCAAAGAAAAACTATTACTTTACTAGATCCTCTGTTCCAACATGTAAACCTAAATCAATGTAGAAGGACATAGATCCATTGAAGGGGAAACAATTATCACTTACATCACCAACAGTGTTAAATTATGAAGGAAGATTGTTATGTAAGGTAGATGATCCAGTAGAAGCATTTAATAAGTATTTTTCAGAAGTTGGAAACATGTTCGATAAGGAATACCCTGGGCAGGCTTCACCTGAGTCAAACATAAAATTTGATAATTAATTAAATAGACCTATATTTTCATTTAGAGCTATAAAAGAGAGAGAAGTAGTGAAACAATTGCAACAGCTTGATACATGCAAAGGGGCAGGTTGTGATGGTATTTTGCCTATTTTCTATAAGGTAGCAGCTAAAGTGCTGGCACAACATATAGCATACTTGTATAATTTTTCATTACGAACATCTGAGATACCAAAAGATTGGAAAACTACTTTCATTATTCTGATTTTTAATGGGAGGGGGGTGATGCAGAACCATATTCTTATAGACCTATTTCAATACTAACAGTTTGTGTCAAAGCATTTGAAAAATTATTACATAAACAGCTGATTCAATATCTTACAAGGTTTAATGTTATTTCACACTTACAATCTGAATTTACAAAGGGCCGAAATACAAATCATACAATCTCAAGGGTGGTGGAAGATGTGTTGACTTCCTTCATCAGGGGTACTAATGTTCCATCTATATTCTTAGACCTGTCAAAGGCATTCAACTCCATCCACCACACAATTTTGATTAATCATCTGAATTCAGCAGGGCTTGGGTTCTCGGCTCTGACATGGTTTGGTTCATATTTGTCTAACAGACAACAATGTATGAGGTTGGGGGGAGTATGCTCAGATCCAGTTTTCATTTATACAGGGGTACCACAGGGGTCAGGATTGGGTCCCCTGTTGTTCCTACTGTATATTAATGATCTCTCAAAATTCTATTCTACTGAAACAAAAATCATTCTATATGCAGATGACACTATAATGTATATGCAACATCAAGATATAGACTTTATTTTTTTATTTGTAATTTTATTTTAGTCTTTGGTAACCTGGTAAGGCCCACTAGGCACAAGTGCCTGTTTTCAGGGATGACCTGGGAGCACTGGGCAGTTAAGTGACTTGCTCAGAGTCACACAGTATGCAAGTGGAGGGTGTGAGAATCAAACTCAGGTCTGGTCTGCTGGATGTATCAAGCTCATTCACACCTTGTTGCTCTAGGCTATAATGCCAGCCCACTTAGCACTGGATGCATTACAGAATGACTTCCTTACTGTACAGGGTGCACCTAAGGATTTGAGACTACTTTTGAATGAGAAGAAGACCCAATGGTTATTATTTGAAAAGAAAAACAAAAATAAAATTACATAAGATATAAAAACTGTTTCAGGAGCTGTGATAAGTAGGGTCAGCCATTATAAATACCTGGGGCTGATATTAGATAGTAATCTAACTTTTGAATACCACATCAATCATATAGCTAAGAAACTTAGGCAATTGCTGGGCTTCTTTTATAGGAACCATGCATTATTTACATTTCCATTGAGGAAGTTGCTGGTAAATTCATTATTTTTACGGATACTTGATTATGGAGACTTCATTTACAGTAAAACCTCTAATATGCTTTTGAGCACTTTAGATCCGCTTCATAACAGTGCTATAAGATTTATTCTTAATTTGCCTTATAGGACACACAGATGCACTCTGTACAGTGAAGTAGGTTGGACTTCCCTAACAGACCGAAGGGAATTGCATTGGTATGCATTTGTATACAAATTAATTTTATTTATTTATTTTATTTATTTAGTTTTTGTTGACTGTGTAAGTGCACTAGACAAATCCTACCTATTTTCAGGCATGACCCGGGGGAAGGGGATACAGATGAATGCCAACTGACCTTGAACCAGATTAAGCTGTTGGTGGTATTTTTAGTGAATGAGGGAAATTTGGCCAGGGCACCGGGAAAAATCCCCTACTCTGTAGGTGGGTGGCGCTGTCCGTCTGTCTGCAGGGATGGAGGATCCCAGTTTGCTGTTGGACATGGAGGGAGAAGGACATGCTGCGGGACATAGGGAGCCTGATATGAGGGAGACTGAGGATCTCTCTCCTATGCCTATGGAAAATATGGATTCGGGCTCATTATACCAATTTCGGTACATACTGTAGAGGAGAAACTCACCGAGGATGAAGCGCTGCTACAAGCAGAATTACTTAAGAAAAAGCAGCAGTTGTTGCTGATGTTGTCAGCGGTGGAACAGGAATTTCTAAAAGAAAAATTACAACTAGATGAAGAACGGAAAAAACGGAAATGATCGATGGCTAGCCCCCAACAGGATGTGAGTAAATGTTTGCCTGGGGGGGGTTGGAACCAACACCTCCCTTAGACTTTGTTACTGCTCCCAACCTTTTGGATGAGGGGACTGCATCCCAGGATATGGTTTTTGAGGGCACTCCATCAGATTGGACGCCAGGAAAAGCGCTTGACCAGGCAGGTTGGGTGTTTGTTAATGGTCGCTGGCTACCTGAGCCTGCTATCCCTATCCCCAGTTCCCCGACTCCTAGTAATGATACACTTGCGATACCTGTGATGGAATCTACTGTTGGGGATGCTGATAGTGCTGGTGGAATTCTTCCTTTGAAGCAAGGTTTACAGCCAGAGGGGATTTTGGTTGCTGTGCCAGATGCTGAGCCTTGCGTGCATCCAGGTAATGGTATAGTGTGTGAGGAGTCTCTGGGCAGTGCTTCTGCTTTAGAACCTGTTTCAGGTGGGGACGGCATCACACCGGGAGAACAGAGCGATGGGGGGATAGGGCAGGAGTCTGCAGGTAAGGCCTTGGAAGGGACATCTAATTCCGAATTATCTTTGGGAATAGACGTCCTACAACTTATGCAGGACTATTTCAAGAATACTATTACAGCTGCTAAAAAAGATTTTTGTGCATGCCATTTTCACAAAAGGTTTGGGCCCTAATTTCGCTGGACAGATTATGGGTTGGTAAAATGTTATTAATGGATTCTATGGGTTTTACACCTGCTGAGGTGTATGCGTTTATCCATGCCCCGGGCGATCATATGTATGATGTCAGCTTTTGTACTATGGCCTCCCTTGACAGTTTCTGGAAGTTATATTATGAGATAAAAGATACAGAGGGCTGGAAGGATTTTCTAGCTATACCCATTACCAAGCTAACTTATTAAAACAGTTACGTTATTATTCAGGAATGAGGGGGTGGATATTAAGGATATTATATTCTGGCTGGAAAAATGATGTACTATATTTGACCATCCTTGCCCCATAATGGATGATAATGGGTTTTGGACTGGGGGGTGGACTTTTCAGGTTTAGCTGAACCAATCTGAACATGGTATTCAACATCTCCCAAGCTCTTTTTTTCTGGATCGAAATAGAGGAATTCTTTTCTATGCTGGTCAGCCAAAGAGTTGCTATCAGTGTGGGTCATTATCACACCTAAATACTGATTGTGATACTGTGAGGTGTTTTCAATGTGGTGCATTGGGTCATACAGAAATGCAATGTTCAGCCTCCCCCATGTGCAGTCTTTGTGGGGATGATGAACATGCTTTCCAGGAATGCCCTTGGGCTGCTTGCAACTCAGAGGAGGCCTCTGATCATGATGTTTTGCTTTCCTGAGCTAGGCATTCCTTTGCTAGGAATGAAGAAGCTGGTGTTGATTTTTCAATGCCTGCCAGGAGACGAGGTAGAGGATGGGGTGGAGGTGGAAGCTTGAGGGGTATACCGAGGCCCGTTCATCCATTCTCTCGACCTACTGGCATTGCTACTTTCCCCACCTCAGCAGTGGTGGAAGGTCAGTGGGTTTCTGAGGTTTCCCAACCTCTTCCAGAATCCTTTTCTACTCCCCCCCACCCCGGTTGTACTGCATTGACTACTGAACACCAGAATCAGACTTGTGGAATTAAACCTAATGATGATTTGGTTTTAGTTTCGTGTTCTGTTAAAGATACTGCTAAGACCACTAAGTTATGCCCATCTTCAGATCTGGAGGAATCCAATTTGATTGCTGATGCAATTATAGATGGAGATTTTGGTACTGGTTTGAATCAGGGCCGTGTGTCCCATTACCCTTTTCGAACCGTTTTTCTGTGTTCTCCTCCTGGGGTGACAGAGTTGAGGAAGAACACCCAATGGATTTGGTTTCGGAACCTCGTCCCTCACAAGGAGTGCAGGAGAATACTCAAGTTAATGAGACACCATCAGACCTACCTGTATTACCCTCTAGACGGACAAGGTCTAGTGTTCGCCTGAAAAAGAACCCACCCTGAGCCTGTGAATCTTAAATTGGCTAGTTTAAATGCCAATAGTTTAAAATCTCCTGTCAGACGGGCTACTACCTTTTCTATTTTACAACATTTACAGTATGATATTATCTTTTTGCAGGACACTCAGTTTCATACCCTGTCAGATTTACATCTGGCTACAAAAGACTGGGTTTGGGGACCTGCATATTGGTCTATTGGTCCTGATTTATGTTGTGGCGTGGGTATTGTTTTCAGAAATTGTGCTCTTCAGGTATTTCAGCTAGTAGATATAGAGCCGGGTAGGGCACTTTTGTTAGATGTAGAAATTGGGTCCTTTTCTTGCTGTTTAATTAACATTTACGGCCCTCAATCTAAAGTTCAACGGATAGAGTTAATGTTAAAAGTTCAGCCTTTTCTGTATACTAGTAGGCAACTTTTCTTTGGGGGTGATTTCAATTTAAATTCTCAACAGACACATCCTGGCAGTAAACAATACTCTGATAAAACCTTTTTGATTAAAATGGTTTCACAGGCCGGTTTACAAGATGCACATCTACAGGGAGGTCATAAGGTCAAGCCCACTTATTATAGAGGAACTTTATCTTCTAGAATAGATTATATCTTTGTAAAGCCAATGGCTGGAATTTGTTTTGCTTGTACGTTACCTATTGAAACTTTTGATCACATGTTGATAGGAATTCACATTGCAATCCCCCCCCCCAAGAGTGTCCGGGCTGGGTTTTGGAGACTAAATGCATCCTTACTGTTGGAAAACGCTGTTAAAAGTGACTTACAATTGATTCTTTCTGACAAATGTTCCACTATATTCTTATATGAGGGTGAGCTTAGTCAGTGGTGGGATGATGTAAAATGCTGTTTAATGCAATATTTTCAGTTTAAAACTACAACACAGGCCGCATCATTAAATGTTAAATATTTGGAGCTTCGGAGACAATTGTATCATTTATTATTGGCCCAAACTGTTAGTAGTCTGGATTATAGTCATGAAATTAGTTTGATTCGTATGGAAATGTCCTTATACCAGTATAACAGATTGGTGTCCCTACAGAAGGAACATTCTTTTGGGATGCAGGGGAAAGTGGATCAAACAAATCCATTTATAGACTGTCAGAATAGGAGGGAGAAAGGAGGTTTTGTGAATTTGGCAAATGAACAATGACAGTTACTTGCAGATAATACGGCTGTGATGGAATATTTGGAATCCTTTATTACTAAGATGTATGGGGAGGTATCGCTGGATCCTTATGCTATGTCTCTGGTAATACAGGCAGCTGATTTACCACAGCTAACAGTTAAACAATCCAATAAGTTAATAGCCCCTTTTTCTGCAGAAGAAATGCAAAAAGTGATTATGTCTCTAAAATCCAATATCTCCCCAGGTTCTGATGGTTTGCCTGGAGAATTAAATAAACTACTATGGGATTCTTTAAATTTGATGGACTGCATCTGACTAAAGAGGGAGTCAGTGCATTGGGGCAGAAGTTTGATGTCTTTGCAGAATATTTAAACTAGCAAATGGGGAGAGGGGTGCAGCACCCCATACGTCGAATGGGAAGAACACCCTTCCCCCCTCAGCTAGTGGTCAAACAGGAATTCAGCGTGTTTGCCGTTCATTTGCATCACCAGGTAAGAAAAGGTTTGTCTCCCCACACGATGCACAGGGTAATGCCAAACTTCACCCAACAACTAACACACCAAAATCTGGCCAATGAAAATCATGTACACAATGCTCACAGCCTGGGAAATAAGATCCCAGACCTGCAGGCAATAATGTCAGAGGCTAAACTGACATAGTAGCACTAGTGAGACGTGGTTTACCAGTAACCACACTTGGGAGACTTCAGTACCTGGCTATGTATTGTTCAGAAGAGACTGAGGTGCAAAAGGGGAGGGGCCCTGTATGTTAATGAAAATATCAAAGCTACAGAAATTCAGAATACACATAAGGAGCCAGAAGAACTGTGGGTCACCCTGGAAACAGGAAATGGGACAGCCATAAGAACTGGGGTTGTCTACAGGCCCCAGACCAGAGGGAGGACATAGACACATTACTGTTAGAAGATATACAAAACATGACAGCTAAAGGAGGTTCTGATAATGGAGACTTCAACATGCCAGATACAGATTGGTCAATACCAGCAGGAACATCTGCCAGAACTAGACTCATAGTGGATTCCTGCAGGGGAGGGCCTCAAACTACTGGTACAGCAACTCACAAGAGACAGGGCTATCCTAGATCTAGTACTGACTAACATAGAAGGGATCACAGATCTCCAGGTAGAAGGTCACCTGGGGCCAGTGACCATCACATGGTATGGTTCAATTTGGCTACTACATCTAAATCATCCCATTCCAAGGCAAAAATATGGGACTTCAGAGGAGCTGACTTTGATAAGATGGCCAACAGAGTTAAGCTAGCCCTGGCAAAAGAAACACAGGTGAGGAGGTACAGGCAAAGTGGGCAAGCATTAGGATACAATACTTGAAGCAACATCCCATTGTGTTAGACAGAAAAGGAAGTGCAAAGAAGAAGGAAACCACTTTGGTTCTCAAATACAGTAGCAGAAAAGGTCAGAGCCAAAAGGCTGGCCTTCAGGAAATATAAGGGAACACAGTGGGATGAAGATAGGGAGGCATACCAAACTGCCCTAAGGGAAGTAGGAAGGCAGTAAGGCAGGCAAAGTCCCAAACTGAGGAAACACTAGCATGAACAGTAAAAGAAGGTGACAAGACTTTCTATAGATACATTAGTGAAAGGAGAAAGTCCAGAGGGGGTATTGCTAAGCTTAATGGAGAAAAGGGAGCATGAGGAGGAGGACCCTGTAAAGGCATCTATCCTAAATAGATACTTTTGCTCAGTATTTACTGAAGGAAGGTTGGGCAGGGTCCACAGCTCAGCATCATGGACACAGAGGGAGGAGGTGAGCACTACTCCTTCACAAAGAAAGGGTCCCACAAGAGCTTGCTAAGCTCAGGGTGGATAAGGCAATGGGACCTGATGGCATACATCCCAGGGTACTTAAGGAGCTAAAGGAGGAACTAGCAGAGCCATTAGCAGAATTGTTTAGTGAGTCTCTGAGCACAGGAGAGGTCCCAGAAGACTGGAGAAGGGCTATGTGATCCCGCCCACAAGAGTGGTAGCAGGGAGGAGGCGGGGAACCACAGACCAGTCAGTCTTACCTCAGTAGTGGGCAAGATTATGGAGGCACTCCTTAAGGAAAGGATAGTGCAACACCTGGAATCCATAGGGGCACAGGATCCAAGACAGCATGGGTTTACAAAGGAAGGTCCTGTCAAACTAATCTCATAGATTTCTTTGACTGGGTAACCAGAGTGGTGGACCAAGGGGGGCAGTTGATGTCGCCTACCTTGACTTCAGCAAAGCTTTTGACACTGTTCCACATAGAAGATTGATAAATAAGCTGGTAGGCTCGGGTGGGTCAGAAGTTGGTCAACTGGGTGGCAAACTGGTTGACTGGCAGAAAACAGAGAGTGGTGGTAAATGGTATACAGTCAGAAGAGATGCAAGTCACAATTGGGGTACCTCTAGGATCAGTCCTGGGGCCAGTCCTATTCAACATCTTCATTAGTGACCTCGCAGATGGACTAGAGGGTAAGGCTTGTCTGTTTGCAGATGACACCAAGATCTGCAACAGAGTAGATGATCCAGATGGGGTGGGCAGAATGAGAAGAGATCTGGATAAACTAGCAAAATGGTCAGAAGAGTGGCAACTGGGATTTAATGCAAAGTGCAAAATCATGCACATAGGGAAGAGAAACCCTGAAGCCACTTATAGGCTGGGGGAGTTGCTAGCAGTCTCAAAGGAAGAAAGAGACTTGGGCATCATCATCACTGATGACCTAAAATCATCCAAGCAGACCTCTAAAAGTAGGTAAGGCTAGGGGGTGTTAGGTGTATTAGTAGGGGTATCACAAGTCATAAGAAGGAGGTAATAATCCTCTGTACAAGACATTGGTTAGGCCCCATCTGGAGTACTGCGTGCAGTATTGGAGGCCACACCTTCACAAGGACATTAACCAAATTGAGGCAGTCCAGAGAAGGGCAACCAAAATGGTGCAGGGACTGCATCAGAAGACATATGAGGACAGATTAATGGAGCTCAATATGTATACCCTTGAGCAAAGGAGGGAGAGAGGTGATATGATCGAGACATTTAAACACCTTAAGGGCATAAACAAGGTGAAAGAGTCTAACATGTTTAAATATAAGAAAAATAGCAGGACAAGAGGACACAGCATGAGATTAGAGGGAGGCCGATTAAGGGGAATGTGAGGAAATCTTTTCACAGAAAGGGTGATAGATGCATGGAATGGCTTACCACAAGAAGTGGTGGCTATGAATACAGTGCAGGGCTTCAAACAGGCATGGGATAGGCATAAGGGAGCAATACAAATGACTATGAATAGATAGGTCACTGACAGAGCAAAGGCCGATGGCACATTTATAAGGTAGAAAAAGAAATGGGCAGACTGGATGGGCCTTGTGGTCCTTATCTGCCGTCAACTTCTATGTTTCTATGTGCCGGCAGAACTTTTGGCTGTTTATAATTTTATGTTAAGGGATATGTGTTTACCAATGCAGATGTATGAGGGGCTTTTGATTTTTTTGTTTTTAGTCAGGACAGGTGTCAGATATTGCAAATTGGTGTCCAATTACTTTATTGAATGTTGATTTCAAAATATTTGCCAAATTATTGGGTAATAGATTAATGGCCGTGATGGATTTTTTGATACATCCATTACAGTTTTGTGGGATACCAGGTAGAAGTCTTACGGACGCGGTATGCTTATTATAAGAAATTATGGAGAGTGAGAAGAGTACGACAATTTCTGTTCTAGAAGGGGGTTTTGTGTTTAGTTTAGATCAGGCCAAAGCTTTTGATAATGTTTCACATCAATTTTTATGGCAATGTTTACAGTCTTATGGGATTCCGGAGACCTTTATTCAATGGATTCGTTGATGTTATGCTCTGGCCTTTGTAAGACCATATGAGAATGGGTATATTGGTAACTCTTGTAAAATTTTGAAAGGGGTACGCCAAGGGTGTCCATTAAGCCCTTTATTGTATGTCTTTTATATTGATCCACTGCTTCAGATCTTACAAAGATCACCTTCAATTAAAGGTTTAGGCTTTGAATTAGAACTGAATATTAAAGTTATTGCTTACGCAGATGATATTTATCTGTTAGCACAAGATGATGTGTCTCTTCTGAAGGCATATGATATAACTAAAAATATAGGGTCGGTAATTGGAGCACGTTTGAACCCCCAGAAATCCATTTGTTTGGCTATTCAAGGGTTTGACGATCCAATCTTAGAGATAAGAGGTATACCTATTGCTAAACAACCCAGTAAGATTGTGGGGGTTTATTTTGGTCAGGAGAATTTGGCTGACGATAATTGGAAGAAGGCTTTAAATAAAGGAATTGATAAGGTAGCTCGATGGAATGTTTGGAAAATGTTGAAAAAAAGAGAATTTATTTAATTAAATTCTTTTTAGTACCATTATTTTTGTTTATTGGTACAATTTTTCCTTTACCTAGGTCTTTGGAAACAAAGTTACTGGCATGTTTTTTTCTTGTATTTGAGGTAGTCATCTAAATCCCGTTAAGCGCAATGTGCTTTATAAATCTATTAAGGAAGGAGGTCTTCATATGCTTAATACATTGGTATTTTTTTTCATGATTTTTGTCTATAATAACTTGCTTTATTTAATGAAACCCTCTTCAAAATTATGGGTACTTTGGAGATTACTGAAATTACAAGGTGCAATGCTGGAGTGGAACATGAATTTTTTTTACATAAAAATAAATGATCCCCCCTGA
Source organism: Neoceratodus forsteri (assembly GCA_016271365.2). NCBI lineage: Eukaryota > Metazoa > Chordata > Ceratodontiformes > Ceratodontidae > Neoceratodus > Neoceratodus forsteri. The sequence continues at coordinate 523,047,821 of CM028137.1, forward strand.
CTGGATAGCCAGTGGGCTGGAGTCTTTGACAAAGTAAAACAATGGAAGAGAACATTTGATTCAGTTTTAAAATTCCCTAGGTGAATTCTGTGTGATGATATTATCCAGGGATGTTTTATGGATTACCCTTTTGCAGATTTTTCAGTGGGGGATCAACTATAAATTTCTACTTTAATTCTAGATGTCAGGATCCCGGAGAAAATGTGGGATACGGTATGGTTGACAGTTCATGGTAATCTTAATGTAAGAGGGAATCATAAGCATAAACAGCTCCAGGATCAATATTGTCCAAGAGACACTTGTATACAATGTATTGAGACTATGACTCATCTATATTTTGAATGTCCGTATATTAAACATTTTTGGGATTTGATTGTTAATTTAGGAACTTGGAAAATCTATTTTCCTCTGGATGAAAGATTATTGTTTTATGGCATTATTCCGGCTTCACAAAAATGTGTTCCACATAGTACTTTACACATGATTATGGTACATTTTCTCTATTGGATATGGATAGGATGATGCAAACTGGCACTTCAACAAATGGAGATCTCGGGAGAGGAACTTTATTTTATCATATTTACTGTTTTACAAGCATTTAAATGTAGGGAACTTTTAATGCTCTCTTTAGCTGATTGGGAGACTTCTTGGAAATATTTTGATTGGTTTTGAGGAAGAAGAGGGAAGGGTTTTATTTATTTGTTCAAATTTGGTTGTATGGGTAATGTGGGGAAAGGGAGGGTTTGGAAAACTTGTCCTTTTTTCTTTTTTTCTTGATGCCAGGTTAGTGTATGACTTATTACTTAATTTCATTTTTTTTGTTTCTCCTTTTTTAGGGTCCTGTTTGTTATAAGGTTTTTTTTAAATATCTGTTTTATTTTACGCTAATGTTGTTTAAACTTTTTTGCTATACCTACATAGTAGTATTCCCATATTTTCTGAGTTGAGGGGTATTGGTTATAATGGTTTTTGGTTTAGGGTTTTGTATAACATATTAATTTTTTATGTTTCTGCTTGTTTTTTATATAATACTGAATTGTATATATTTTTGTATGGTTTCAATAAAAAACCCCCTTATGAGGTGGAGGGGTTGGTTATAAGGTGTTTTATGTTCAGGGGTATTGTATAAATTAATACTTATTTATGTTTCTGATTTTTTCCTTTCATGATTCTGTATGAGTAATGCTGAATTGTATTTACTTTGTTATGGTTTCAATAAAAAATTCCCCTACTCTTTTTGATAAGTGCCATGGGATCTTTAACATCCACCTGAACTACCACCAATCCAGGCAGATGGGACCTCGGTTTAACGTCTCATCCGAAAGATGGCACCTCAGAAGTGCAGCACCCCTCTCATGCTGCACTACAGTGTCAGTACTGGGATATTAACCCAAGTGCCAGATGTGGGAACTGAACCCACAGCCCTCTGATCTCCCGGCCTCAGAGGTGAGTGTGCTACCTACTGAGCCACTGATACTGAGATTATTGTCTTCATTTTTGTTATGCAAACTGCAAGCTAAAAACACCTTTAATTATATTTTGTGCTCAAATTCTTATCATTCTACTTATCAAATTCCTAGGAGTAGATCAAAATATAGGGATATAACTTTAGCTATAGCAGTACCACGAACTTGGGCATTATTACAAAAAAAGATGGGATTAAATATTTTACCTACTCTGACATGGTTTAAGGCCTCCTTAGGGAAAATATTCAACAGACACTGCAATTGTTTTGGATAAATGAGTTTGGGCTATACATTTTTAATGGAAATTAATATCTGCTTATGTAAAATCAGAATGTATTTATAATAAATTATATTTGTATATTGTAACACTGTTTTATGTTTAATGTTTGGACGCAATTGTAAACGAGATTACATTTTCTTAATTTTGCTATCCAATAAATGAATGATTTAGCGATTGAACTATGGAGCTTGCCTGGAAGGATACCAAGAAGTTAGTGGGACATTCTGAGCCACCAAAGAGTGGAGTTTACAGTCACCTATGTGCCAGGAGCCAAGGGACATTCCAGACCATGAAGTGGTCCAACACCACTTTGTCAGCAACCACAAGGTCATTGGAAGCCAGCACCACAGGCCAGTTCCACAAAGTCAAAACAACTTTGTTATGACCGGCCTGGTGGTGCAAAGGGTTGAGACACTGGACACCACACCTCATGCCATGCCTGCAACCTGGGTTCAGAAATGGACTCGAGTTGCTCGGGGGGTCAGCCAGGATGAGGAAGGATTGAGCATCCATAGACTGCTCTCCTTCCTTGGGGAGGGGGGACAGTGCTGTGCACTGTAGCCTGGCACCTACCCAGTGATGGCTGGGTGCCAGCACAGGCAAGCTGCCCAGAATGGGTTGGTTCCACATCTGGGACATATGGCTGCTTCCACGAGAAGGCAGGGGTCAGCCATCCCACCCATTGGATGATTTGTGGACTGGGGAGAAAAAGTAGAAAATGGAGCTGGCAGGCTTCATGATGGCTGGCTTACCCATGCTGACCTCCTGGATCTGGATGTTGGCTTCCAAGGAAGGGATAATGTCAGCACTGCTCTTCCAGGTCCTGTCATGGGGGTGCAACCGAGGGGGGATTCTCCAGAGTATCGGGTGTGGGGCACTGGACCAGGGAGGTGAGCCCCTCTGAGGGAGGGGCCAGAGTGCCTGACAGCCCCCCAGAAACTGTAAATGAAAATAAAACCTTGTTACCATTGTGGGGTAACCATCAGCAAAACACATGCACATTTCATCAAGAAAAATACCAGAACTGTGGGAAAGTGGGTCATCTGCAGAGTGTGCAAAAGTGCATCATGTGCAGCTCATGCACAGTACGTCACTGACAGCATGCCAGAGACAGAACCAGAAGAAGAGTCATTGGAGCTGTTTACTGTCTACACAACTCAAGGGAATGGAGAAAAAATTTACCTCCAGATCGAGCGGGCAGGCAAACTGGTTAGCATGCAGCTTCACACTGGGGCATCAGTATCTGTTGTGCTGGAGCACATCTACAAGGAGAATCTCAGGAAGTGCCCGTTGCACCTATAGTATATTCAGCTCATGTCTTACATGGAGACCAAATCCCTGTCCTTGGGGAGATTCAGGTACCAGTCACTTGTGAGGAAGGAGACTGGACCCTACCTCTGGTGGTAGTGCAAGGAGAGAGACCTGCATTACTGGGAAGAAGCTGGCTCGAGAAGATCAAGTTAAACTGGGAGAAGATCTTCACCTTAAGAACTGCAGCAAAAGTACCTCAGGATGCAGTAAGGAAAGTGCTGGGCAAGCATGGTACTATTTTCCAGAACAGCTATGGCACAATACAGGATTTCAAGGCAAAGATCTGAGTGTGAACAGTAGCTACTTCCATCTTCCACAAGCCTTGACCAGTACCTTACATCTTAAAAGACGCAGTACAGAAATAGCTAGATCATCCGGAGAAGCATGGTATCGTGTCATAAGTAAAGAGGAGTGACTGGGCTGCCCGTATCATCATGGTACCAAAGTAAGACAAAGCAGTGAGGCTGTGTGAGGACTACAAGGTTACAGTAAACCATTGTATACAACCAGAAATATATTCACTACCTATTACCAAGGAATAGTTTGCCACCCTGGCAGGCGGAAGGTTCTTTAGCAAGTGGTACTTATTCTTTGCATGCCAGCAGTTGGAATTGGAGCCAGAGTCAGAGTCCGAGGTGTAGCTCACCATAAACACCCACAAGAGACTTTACAGATGTCATTACTTGGCCTATGGAGTTTCTACAATTTTCCTGCACACAATAGACCAGATACTGCACGGGTTGAACCGTGTAGTCTGCTTTATGGATGATATCTTGGTGACAGCAGCTACGGGGAAGAGCATCTGACAATCCTGGACAAGGTCAGGTCCAGACTGCAGCAGTATGGAGTGAGAGTGAATCTAGCCAAATGTCAGTTTCTACAAGATTCTGTCGAGCACCTGGATTATCAAATCAGTGCCCGGAGCCTACACCCAACTGAGAGCAAAGTGGAAGCAATTGTCAACCCACTGGGGCCAACAAATGTGACAGAACTAAGATTATTCTTGGACCTGTTGAACTACTATGGATGTTTCTTCACAGGCTTGTCCACATTGTTGCAACCACTACACAATTTTCTGCAAACAAATGTGAAATGGAATTGGTCACCACAATGGGAAGAAGCATTTCAATCATGCAAGCAATGATGTCTGAACAGCAAGTGGCTAGAACACCATGACCCAGTAAAACCATTGAGACTGGCATGTGACACGCCCCCCTAGGGGTGGGTACAGTAATCTCTCATGTGTTACCTTCAGGAGAAGAATGCCCAATCCATTTTGCTTTAAGAACCCTGTCTCCAAGTGAAAGAAAGTATTATCAGGTCAAGAAGGAAGCCTTGAGCATAATTTTGGGGTTAAAAAGTTTCATAAATACTTGTTTAGACAGAGATTCCATTTGCCAACAGATTACAACCCTCTACTGGCCATTCTGGGGCCAAAGTCAGTAATACCAACATTCGCAGCACTAAGGATGCAGCAGTGGGCCTTGATTTTGTGGGCCTACAACTATAACATTGAATACAGACATTCACAAGATCACACAAATGCAGATGCACCAAAAAAGACTGCCATGCAAGGATGCAGCAGAAAAGGAAGATGATTGAGCAGTGTTCCAACTTTTACACATCAAGGGGCTACCCATTGTTTCATGGCATGTAGCAGAGGAAACGAGATGGGATCCAGTCCTCTCAAGGGTCTTGGATTTCACCCTCAATGGTCGGCCCAACTTCACGAGAGACCAACTCTTCAAACTTTCTTTGACAAGAAGGACCCACTGTCCACAGATCAGGGTTGTATTCTGTGGGGCATCTGAGTCATGATACCTCCAAAGTTCTGAAGGAGGTTACTTTTTGACTTACACGAAAGTCATCCCAACATCTCTTGGATAAAGGTATTGGCCCGGCATACCTCTGGTGGCTGGGACTTGATCAAGATATTCAATATCTTGTCAGCCAATGTGTGCATTGTGTGACTGTCCTCAACAAACCTGCAATTGCATCTTTACATTCTGGGTCCTGGGCTACCACACCTTGGGAGTACATCCACGTTGACTATGCTGAAGTGGACAAACCCATTTCTTGATAGTGATCAACATCCACTCCAAATGGTCTGACGTGCTTCCCAAACTGTTCTTAAAGCAGAATAGGGTCTGATATATTTTGTCTCCACCATACCATCCAGCATCAAATGGTGCAGCTGAGCGGGCTGTACAGACATTCAAGAAAGCTTGGATGAAACAATGTTCTGAGTCAATACCTGCAACCGAAAGGTTGGCTCGTTTCTTGTTTGCTTATAGAAACACTCCTCACACTGTAACAGAGCAAACACCTGATGAACTTTTCCTCAATTGTCAACCCCATACCCATTTGGTATTGCTCAAGCCAGACTTGTCCAATACTGTAGCTAAACATCAACTGTAACAACAGAGGGGTCATGACAAATCGACAAAACCAGTTCAGATCTTCCATCCTGGGGATAGTGTGATGGCTTGTGACTTCATGCATCCCAATCATCTTTGGATTCTTGAGGTAGTGACGGAAAAAAGTGGACCTTTGACTAATAAGGTTCGTTTGGGATATCAACGCTTTCATGTACATGTGGATCACCTGTTACTTTCAAGGGTTCCAGAGTATTCAGCAGAAGATGTCACTCTATAAGAGGACAGTGACACTGAGGAGTTTGCTGCTGCTCATGAAATTCCAGCAGGAATGGTTCCAAATAATGCAAAAGTTCATGCAGCTCTCGCAGCTGTTAGTCCAGCCTGGAGATACCATGTGCGGCAGCGAAGTGCACCACAGAGACTTGACCTTAAAGTCATGAGCTAAACCTGTGTCTTTGTGTAACTGGACTTGTTTCCTGTTGTGCTGCTTAGTTAGTAACAAATTCTAATTGTGGGGCAGAATAATCCTTTGATTTTGTTCCTGAGTACCGAACATGCTACACGTGCAGTATCTTTTATTATTTGTACAAGCACTTTGATAATTTTTGACTTGTGCTTTTTAAAAATAAAGTGAATGGAGTCGAGTTGAAAAGTCTACTTCAGCTTGGAAGTTAGAACATGTTAATGTTGGGTATTTTAGACTATGTTTTATCTAAGGGGAGGAGTGAAGTGTGTGTGTATATATATATATATATATATATATATATATGTATATAATTTATACAGTGGGAGTGGGAGCAATATCAGTGTGATAACCTCAGTTATTTCCACTGGAGTGCGATATCTGTCGATGACATCACCAGAGTTAATATATCTGACAGATATACATACTCTGCTGATGTCATCACTCACTACAGCCTGCGTTCTAAATGGAACTGCTTTACAAAACAGTTTATGTTTCTCACTGAGGCCTGCAACTAACTCAATTAGCATTGCAAAAGACACTCACGTGTGTCCCATAGTGTTTCTGAGTCTCCTAGCCCATTACTATCTGAACTCAACTTCACTACAGCCTGCATTCTAAATGAAACTGCTTTACAAAACAGTTTCTCTTTCTCACTGAGGCCAGCAAGTTACTCAGTTACCATTGCAAAGCCACTTGTGTGCTGCAGTGTTTCTCGGACTCCCAGACCATTAATGTGCTGATCTCAGCTTCACTACAGCCTGCATTGTAAATGACACTGCTTTACAATACAGTTTATTTTTCTCACTGAGGCTTGCAAGTTACTCAGTTACCATTGCAAAGGAAACTCACCTGTGTGCCCTAGTGTTTCTGAGACTCCCAGCCCATACAGAAAACCTCACACACAGTCAGACCACACAAAGAAGCAGCAGACAGCACACAGAAACAGGAAAAGAACACAGGAAAACATAACAATATGCTTGGAGCTCTCACCCCCATTGTATAAATAACATACGTGATGTGCAGATCGTGTGCTATGGAAAATATTCTCACTCCTGATGAGTGAGCTCTGGATACTCTCACTCGTAGCATTGGCACTTGTGAGTATCCAGAGCTCACTCTGCAGGAGTGGGAATATTTTCCATATCACACTCCTGCCCATCATGTATCCTATATATACAGTGTATATGTGTAGATATATATATATAGATATATATATACACACACACACACACACACACACACACACACACACTTACAACAGGAAGTATTCAGGTAGCCATATCTGTTGCAGTTCATGCATGTCAGTATTGTAGTCCTGCAGTGCAGTTCCTGTCATGCTCAATGGGGCATGGGGGTGTAGTCTGAGAATAAAGATGGCTGTAAGCATGTTTCTCTGTGTCTTAGGCTGCCTGTCTACCTCAGATTATCACACTCTTAACATACAGAGATTCATAAATTGTGACACAAGTCATGCGATCTACCTGGCTTCCTGTTTATGTAGTGCCTATTATGTTGGAAGAACAAAAAGGAACCTTAAGGAAAGAGTTGGTGATCAAATGAGGGCCATTCAACTTGAAAATGTGGACTCTATGCTTGTAGCCCACCTGCACCAATCCAATATTCCTGATAGGGATAGTTAGCCATTTTTGGAAATTGAAAAGTTTATGATAGGCCTGAGGGCTGGAGACCTAGAGAGGGCACAAGAGGACACATGCCCAGAGAGAGACATTTTGGATCTTCCAACTCTGGGCTACTTTGCCATCTAGTCTGACTGATAAGATTGAAATCTCCTGTCCATAAATGGAATATCAGTGGGATTAAAATGCAAGGACTATAGTTTATCACATAGTTGTTTAATTTGGATTGTTTCTGTGATGATTAATGCTGATCTTTCATTCCACAGAATCACTGTATCAGGTCTCTCCAGTCACCTCTTGCCACATAACATATAGGGGTGAGTTGAATCTATCATTATGAATGCTGTAAAAAGAAACATTTTTTTTTTTGCTATGCCCTTACATCACATGATTAGCACTTCATTGTAGCACTATACACACTTTTGCATGTGATGTTTTACCCACACATTAGCACTTTATGTTGTTTTAAACAATGATTTTCTGATTGCACTCCTCATTTTTCTGACTGTACTTCTCATCACTTGTGCGCCTGTATCTTTAAATTCAAATCTTAATAATAGTGCAAGTTGGGGGGCAATGCCAGTCTCTTGACAAAGTGCTCATGTACAAAATGTTGAGATGGCATTCTGTTGTGCCTTTGTTTGCCCTGTGTTGCTGCAAATATCAAGTAAACTCTGCATTTATAAGCATATCCCCTGCTACAGACAGTGGCATTTCTTCAGTGCTGCAGTATTGGCAACTGTGAGGTTTGTTGTTTTCTGATATCAGGGGTTGTTTAGGGGTTTATTCTAAAACATATTTTTGTAGCAGAAAGTGAGAGTGCACAGTACATAATATGATACTGGAGTGGTCCCTGGGAGATAATCAGGCAAAGAAGATATAGCAGGCAATACAGTATCCTTTAATCAAGTGCCAATTAATGAATCTGAAATTGTGGTTAAATGGACCGACATCATAGCTGGCTTAGTATACTAAATGGATGGGTTTTCACAGGTCACCATCCAGAGCAGTAGGGTGCTGAAGTTGGGGGATGGGGACCATTGACTTATGGCGTAATCAATCAAACATGATAATGCAGAGGGGGTGGGTGTTGCAAGATCAGCTAGTTCATTATTTCTTTATAAATCATAACATCTGTTTAGCCAATTGGGATTGTTTATTCCATCCACTCCCATAACCATAAGCGGGTCTCTAATGCAAACAGTTTTAAAACTCTAAGGTTCTGGGTTCTGTTGGCATAGTCCATTTGACACATAGGAATTGTTTTATTTGTTTACAAAGTAAAATATTTCAATTTTAAATTCCAGTTCCATTTTTTAAAAACAGTAGTCTTCAGCAAAATTTATAATATACATTCTAGCACACCTTTTGCTTAAAAGAGTGCCTTCCAATGTCCTTTGTGTACCAGAACTGCACAGCTTTCCTCACAGTTCTCTCACCCAATGAATCTGAGAAGGCACTCATATAATGTATGAAATTCTGGAACTGTAAATATACACAATTATAAAATGGACTTCAAGCCATCCCAGTGGCACAAAGGACTGCATCACTGGTGCCTCACCTGCTGCCATATTGGCCACCCAGCTTCGGGAATGGACCAGGGTTGCTTGGCAGACAGCTGGGGAAGGAGGATTGAGTTTCCCATAGACAGCTCTTCTTCTGAAAGGGAAAAGAGTGCATCCCAGTGCACTGTCACCACCTCCTGGAGGATGGGAGGTGCACCAGGCAAGTGCCACAGGAAACAGATATGTCATAGACTTCTATAATGCACATGTGTGTCAGCACAAGCACATGCATCATTGCACACAAGTTGGCCCCAAGGGGAAACCAGAAGGAAGAAAAGGGAAAGAGAAACCGAATATGCACTGACCACCAAGGATGATGGTGCTGGTGCCCTGGGGATCCCACCCTATGTGGATCCCAGCCAATATGTTGGTGGTGTGAGTGGCAGATGGGACTGGGAGTACCAGGAAACATACCTGAAGCAGGTGAAGGCAGCATCCAGGGACCAAACACCTCTAAATAAATAAAGAAATACATACATACATATGTACATACATGCATACATACATACATACATATAATGGATTTCAGAATCTTTCAAAAGCCTAGCAACTTCAGTGGTCTAAACATGTGACCTGACCATTCATTAATCTCTGGTATATGCACAGTTCATAACTAATCTACCCTAATCTACCTACAGTAGCAACACCCTAACTGAATAAAAATAAAACCTTTTCCCATTAAAATAAAAAACCTGCTGCTTTTTAAACCCAAAACTCCGAAACAGGGCATATGCTTCTTCAAAATGTACTTTCCATGTTCATTGAAAAGCACTCAGCCTTTGTTACTAAATTCACATAGCCTGCCTAGCAGCAACCTAACTACAGAAAAATGAAACCTTTCTCAATTAGAAAAGAAATTTAGATGTGCAGTAACCCACTCCAGGGCTACAGGTTTCTTAATATTTAATGCACTTCCCGGGTGCCTTGAAAGTCACTTGACTGTTGGCCTTGTGCCTTCCAGTTCACCCAGAAAATACATTAATTCTCCAGAAGTGCATGCCTTGTTGTGGATTATTGCTTACATAATATATAATGGATGGGGGTGCTACAGGGGTTGGGTGAAGGGGTTTATAAATTTCAATGGGTGACTGGCTCAACCATGTATGATGAGTGGGCAGGATCAACCAGCTACAGTATCTAGTATACTATGGGATGAGGGTGAGGTGGGTGGTAGTGGACAATGCAGTGGTTGAGGTAAGGGGTTGTGCCATACCTAGTCATAATTTTATAGAATTCTGCTTTTCTGTATTCTGTTGGTTGGCTTGTACACTGTAAGGCAGTTAGGGCTGTTTTTCCCTCTGACCTCTGGACCTTTCAGATGAACGACCAGGTCTCCTAGTCACAGTATCTTCAACTTAATAAGCACCCACAAGTGACTCTTAACGGCACATGGGTCTCATGTATATCTATTATTAATTTGAAAATTACTTTACCAGATAATTATATAGAGATTCTGTAAACAGTAGTCTTTTTTACAAATGCAAATATATGGGCTGCTGATGTTTAATGCACAAGGCTGGATATTCTGCATTTTTTTTTTTTGTTAAGTACTAAGCTGCAGAAAGTATCTCTGTGGTAACCTCTCAACATCTAAGACCAGAAGGCGGGGATATGAAAAAGAAAACCCCTTCCTCGACCTGACCACCCAACATTGTCACATCAGTTTGGAAAATGATGTTGCTATGATCAGATGAGTCTTTCTTCTTCAAATGGTAAAAGGAGTATTTAAACCTAGGTTATGCCTATTTCAGTTCAGTCTACCAGTTTTGCAGAAGATCACTGGGCCAGTACCCTTGCACTTGCAAGGCCCATTAAGCCTTATTTAAATGTAAGCCGGCTAGTATGGGAGTTAATCTTTGACAGCAAGTTTATCTTTCTGAGTTTGGCTATTTTCTTTTTCACCAAGCTGTCTACAGTGACAGTGTTTGCTAGCAGGACAAAAAAAAAAAAAACTCATCATACAGTTGTGTAGCAATAATGTATTTCTGGAAAAAACATCAGTATAGCCATTTTTCTTTTTATTGTGTTTCATTCCTGAACTGAGATATGGGATTTTAAAATGTTTAAATATTACTGCTCTCTGGCTACGCCTACTATGAGTAAATAAAACAGTTTGGTATGGGGCTGTGCTGTTTACCAACAGAAATGTATGCTATCACTGACCTATAACATCCACAGTTTAAATCAATCAGGTAAAGTCAAAAAGTAACCACAGGGGAGGAGATTAAGACAAAAATTGCCAGTCATGACCACCATTAATGACTTTAATCATTAAATATAAAATAAGTAATAAGAGCTGATTTACAAACATCAGACAAAAATACAGATATACTGATGATGACTCTAATTATGTCAGAAATATATTATAGCTAAAAACTATATGATGACATTTTTTTCTAACGAATACTGCTACTTTAAGATGGTAGTCAGGAGTAGTGTGACATGTGTCAGTTGGGGTGGCATGTAGAGCTTAGTCAGGAGTGGTGGCTGGGTGTTCCTGATGGTGTCTGGGAGCAGTATAGCATCTTTAGGTCTCCATGGTATGGAGTTTGCATTTGGGAGCATCAGTGGAGTTCATGACAGCAGTATTCAGTTTGCAGTATCATGGTGGCAGCAGCAGCCTGGAAAGCTTGCCTAGGAAAGAGAGAGCTGGAACATCAAAAACATGATTGTTTTTAAGGGGGGAGTGATAAGATTTTGGGCTGTGGCAGGTTTTGTATGTTGAGTACTTTTTGCTGTCTGTTGTTTTTTTTAAGTTGTAGTTGTGAGAGGTTCTGATGGTTTTATGATGGCTGGTATCTGTGTTATTAAGGTGGTTATTATTACATGTATTACTTATGTAATTATTTATTAAAAACTGGTAAAAGGGAAAGGCACACTGAGTCAATGCTCATTTCCAGGTGCAGCCTTGTGGGGGGGGGGGTATAGGGAGACATTACATTCACTGGAGAACTGTAGTCAATGTTTACAAAACAGTATGCTGACAAGACGAACAGCCAAAAGTGAAAATAAACAGTCAGTGGGCATGTAGGTATACACAATAAAATAGTGCAGGCAAAATTTGCAATTTATGACAACATAAACAGTGGGAGGTTACTAGATAATGTGTGCAGTGAGGTTGTACTGGCAATACAAACAATAACATTTACAACAACTGTGGTGCTGTCAGGAAAGATTGAAGAAGAGGTATTTAGGAATTGCCTACTAAGATCCAGGTGCTGCTTTGTATTACTGTATACTATTAAGGTTTCTGTTACTTATGCTATTAAGGTTGCTGCTACATGTGTTATTAAGGTTGTAATAAAATGGTTCATAGAGTTTTTATTTGGTATTAATGTGTTGCTGAGGTGTTACTACTACATTAATAAAGTGGTAACAGTTAATTGATTGTATATCTGCTAATTAAGTACCATCACATATGAAGACTTGTCTGAGGACTTTGTCCATGGGGCTAAGGAACTGACCATGTAAAATATCCACCTAAACATTTCTGGTGCCGACAAACAACCTTCCAGTTATAGGTTTGGTGCAGGGAATTAATCTCTGGTATAGGACAATGGTTCACCTAGTTCATCGCACCAGGAATTAGAGCAACAGCAATTAGAGTGCCACAAACATACCGCAACTACACAGAGTACTGTACCAACAGATCGACTGCGATGGGAGTGAAAGCCCGCAGTGTGCGAATCAGCTGGGACACCCCCACACAGAGGAAACTGAACCAAGTACTGGCAACATGCACTATAAAAGTGAACATTTACACTATCTTCATGTTTTGGGGGGGGCTTTGCACCCCCCCAGCTATTGTTATAACAAACTCTGAGGTGCACATGCACTGGCAACCAGTGCAAGAAAGGGACATGAGGCATTATATTTGTACGCGGATTAATTTATTGTGTGCACCCTGTAGCCCCTAACAAAAGAACATCACATGTGTTACTGTGTTTCTCAGGATTACAGTTCAGTTCCCATGCACAGTAAAAGCTCTGTACGCTGTAATTTCTCTATCAGTCTCCAAACAAACAAGCTGCAGCTCACAGTGTCACACCTAGAGGTGAATGTTCATTGCAATGCCCAGCAGGTAATCTTTGACGTACTCCACCGACATCCTGAGAAACACACCCACAACACAGTAGACACCATGGCGCACAGTATACTCCCAATACACACCTGGAAACATTGATAGCACACATCCTGGCTGCAAATTCAAGCCACCTGCCCAGTGTAAAACCATGTTATCACCTGCCTACATACAACTGCCTCCACTTGTAGAACAAGCTCTCTGAACCACCACACATAGCCCTAAGTAGCCCTATAATCCAACCTCCTCCATTCCACTTGCTAACATGACAGATGCTCTAGTGCCGGCACTCAAATGCCAGTGACTAAAAGACATCACCTCTATAACAGTATACCTTTGACAACAACCCCCCCCCCATTCCCCACTAAACAAGTAATCCCACTCCCAACAAGAAATGAAGCTTATGTATGGTGCATGCAATTCCTTTAAACTAATAAAAACAGAAATTGTTTCTCTGGTCCCCATACCCTCCCCACTCCCAGCCTCACCTAATCCATACAGTATATAGGTTTTAGATATTTTTGTTGTTTGGAAGGATGTTTTGGGGAGGGGAATCTGGATGTTTTAGATGTTTTGATACGGTTGTTTTTGAAAGTTTGGATCTAAATGTTTTTGAATGTTTTGGATTTGAATGTTTTCGAATGCTTGGATGTAAATGTTTTTGAATGTTGGAATTTGGATAAATGTTACATTGTTATAAAATGGTATAAAGTTACTCAGAATCAGTCAAATCCATTCTGTTTTCTCTTCACCAGATTAATGGAAATTCCACTTCCGAGCCTGATACCATTTCAATGCCAGTTAAAGCATTAGATCCAGTATCAGACTCTGGATCAGAATCTCTGCTTCCACATCCGAATACTAATTACAAATTAAAATACCCCCAGCTGGCAAATAATAAGTCCCTAGCACTCAGCTGCACATGAAGGAAAACTTCTGTCACAGACTCACACCCAATTGTGCAAATATGCATCCACTCAACATCAGGGCAATTGTGTAGAATATTGGACCACCACTGTTAGCTTAGTGCAAAGCTACAGAGAATACAGTGTAATTTCATCATGTGCTTTCTGTACTATACTGTAGCTGCACTAGGCTACTTTCAGCATGTTCTTGCTGTTGATTTAGGTTTTGTCAGTTTATTTGAGTTGTTTTTTTTTGGCCCCAACACCCCCTTTGTTTTTTTTTAACATGGGTGGTGTGGACCAATGTCCACCAATTCAAATAAACTACTAACAAGTAACCACCAGACCAATGTGGCATTGGGCCTGCTGTAAATGGGCAAGTAGCTTAACTTGAGTGCTACACTAATAGTAGAGGTCCAATGGTTGTCTGATATACTACACAGTCACCAACATCAGTAAAAAAAAACCTCCCCAAAACTTACTTTTCTAGTTGTTGGGAATGAGGAATGAGGTTAGTCATTGGTAGCCACTGGCTGATGTCAGGGCTGGAGGCGCCAGCCTGGGAAAAATTCTCTTCTTTCTAGGGGTACTGCAATGTGCAGTTACTTGAATCTGTATATCTCCAGAAATGTCTTCCAATCAAGCTTACTCCATCATGACTCCCTGAGACTTCCATCCCATCAAGCAGCCTGACACAGTACATTTCCTACTAGTGCCTCTGCCTATAAGGCTTTATGGGCTGAGTTTTCTCTGCTATGCAGATGATACTCAGCTCTATATGTCCTTTGTACTCAAACAGAATGACGCATTATCGGTCTTTAACAACTGCCTCACTGAGATTCAGGATTGGATGAGTGCGAACTGGCTGAAACTGAATCCGGATAAGACTGAGGTGTTGGTTGTAGACCCTGGTCATCGTGTAGAGAAGTTGACTCCTTGGTTTTCCTCTGGTCTTGTATTAGGGGGTGACCAGTTGAGCCCTTCTGAACAGGTGCGAAATCTGGGTGTAATTTTTGACAGCAAGCTGACGCTGAAGACACAGGTATCGGCCGCTATCAGGTCTTCCTTTTACCATCTGAGGAATATCCCCCAGATAAAACACCTTGTTCCACACGATGACCTCCCTGTGCTGGTCCACGCTTTTGTTTCTTTATGTCTTGATTACTGTAATGCTCTATATCTAGGGTTGCTGGGGGTGGATCTCCGTCGCCTGCAGCTGGTGCAGAATGTTGCAGCCAGGTTGTTGACTGGGTTACCAAGAACTTGTCATATCACACCTGTGCTGCGCGAACTGCACTGGCTGCCAGTGCTGTGGAGAATCACCTTCAAGGTCACATTGCTGACCTATAAGACCCTACATGGTCAGGGACCGGGCTACTTGCAAGATCTCCTTCGACCCTACTGCCCTCTCCGCCCACTCCACTCCGCTGATGAGGGATTGCTAGAGATTCCCAGGGTTTGTCTTCAGTCATCTGGGGCCATGGCTTTTTCTTTCATGGCCTCAACCCTGTGGAATTCTCTACCTCATCAGATTAGAGAGTGCCTGTCCACGGAATCATTTAAGGTGTCTCTGAAAAGTCATCTATTTGAATTAGCATTTGAATAGGTCTATTGCTGCTTTTATTGTTTTTATGTTGTTATTTATTGTAGTTGATGTCATTTTTGATATGTATTTGCACTTTGATATGTTGAAAAGCGCACTATAAATAAAATTTGATTTGATTTGATAACTGCCCATCCTATTCTCCACTAGCCAAGGCAAGGAAAACATCCAAGTAGCCCCCAGAGATTCTCCAAAGTCTGAAAAAACATAACCAATGCTACTGCTCTGGTATGATGCTGAATTCTTCCCTAGTACAAGGAAAGCCACAGAGATGAGACGAGGCCAACCAGAACCAAATCCTGGGCTGTCCCAGAAATGCTTTATTCACTTACAGCATATGGCTGAGTTGGTGATCCAGAGTCTGGTGCCAGTTGGCCTTCTGTCCCATCCCCAGCTCCCCTCATGTAGGGCAGAACAATTCAGCATCACAACAAGACATTGTAATCAGAGGTAGTAGTAGTAGTAGTAGCTTTATTTTTTCAGAGCCCTTCTCTTGAGGCTCAGAGTACCATTCAAGGTAAAACAGTGGTCATAAGAACTTCATTCACAAAACAATTGACTGTAGTACAATTAGATAAAATAAAAAAAAATACATTTATAAACTACAGATCAATAAATAAGACAGATACTGTACAATAAAATAAATAAGCAGCAACATAGATGGCAATAGATGAAAAAGGGACCTTCACAGGTCCCCTAATTCCTGTCTGAAGAGGTACGAGTGGGCCTCCCTCATTGCCCTGGGAAGAATGTTCCAGAGTGAAGAGCCAGCAACCTCAAAAGAACAATATCCTGAGGACTGAAGCTGACCCCTTGGGATGAAGAGGAGACTGCATCAGAGGAGCAGAGGGGGTGTAAGGACAGGAGAGTATTCAGAAGTTCCACCAGGTAGCCTGGGGCTTGTAGGTTAGCAAACCAGCCTTGACAGTAATGTGCCACTTCACAGACAGCTAGTGCAGTTCATGCAGGATGTTTCTGAATGTGGTATTTGGATAAATGTAGATGATAGGTGTCTAAAGGTCACTCAGCAGCCAGGCTGCTGCATTCTGTACCAGCTGTAAGCATTGCAGGCTACCTCCATTGACCCAGAGGTAGAGCACATTACAGTAATCAAGCCTTAATGTCACAAACTCATACACCAGTGTTGGCAAGCCTTCAGCGGGGGATATAAGGGACTTAATTCATCTGAAGTTTCTAAGATGGTAAAAGCCATTCCTGACTACAGCTGACACCTGAGCCTCAAATGTCAGTCTCTTATCCAGAACAACTTCTGGATGTTTCACCTTAGCAGAGGCCATCAGCCTGGAAGATCTGAGCCAAAGCCCAGTCTCTCCATTGGCTGCCTCCATATCCCACTACAGCCTGGCTCAGTCAGCAGTTCCTCAGTCTTGCTTGAGTTAAGTCTCAGTCAAATAGATGCCATACAATTCTGAATCTTAGTGTGGCACAAATTTAGCATCCTGACAGTCCAAGGTACAAATGGCAGATATAACTTGGTGTATTCCGCACTGCAGTGAAAGCTCAGATTGTATTGTTGAATGAATCTTCCCAGGGTAGCATGTACACCATGAACAGCATGGATGAGAGGACTGATCCTTGGAACATGCCACAGAGCAAGAATGTTGAGGACGGTGCCACCAAAGAGCATCCCGACACTGGGAAGCCCAATCCCTAGTGTTGGCTTCAGCAGCAGCTTTAAGAAAACCATCCATCACTGATCTTTTTTTTGTAAGTTACACATATAAAAAAGAAAATGATCCCTCTCCAACCAGCCTCCCCAAGACCCCCACCCCACCCCAACCCTCACTCAACACCTACATCCCCCACACACCTGTGTATGTGTATAGTACCAGCCTTTACGCCAGTGGGTAGTGCTTAGTGATCCTGTGCAATGAGTTGAGCTCAGAGGCAAGCTCAGAGACCCAGCTAGATGGGCTGAGGCTGGGGGACATGGCACTGTCATGCAACACCAATATAACTGGGAAGGGTGGGTACAGGGTCACATGTAAGGCCCAACTACCATATAGTAAAAATAACTCTTCTCTTTGCAGAGGGCTCTGCACCTCTGTACCTATGTCTGTCAGAGGTTCCTGTACTTTAGCTGACAGATGGATTCTTTGTCCTGCATGTCTGTATCTGTAGCCACATGGAAGCGCAGGGACCAGAGGACCCTGTGTATCTGCAGCCACATGAAAGTGCAGAACCTGGAAGGACCCTGTGCTTCCACAGGCAGACAAACACTTCCATTTTCAAAGGGCCCAGAGTGCCCTGCTCATCTGCATCTGTTCACTCAGGTTCCAAAGGGACCTCTGTGAATGAGGATGCAGTTCCACTATCTCAAAAAAAAGATAAATCTTTGCAAAAAAACTGCAGTAATGCACCAGTTAGTGTTCATCTTAATGGAGCAATAGTAGAGAAATGTGGCATTAGGGTTTCCAACCCTAACTCTCCACCCCACCCCCAAGCAACAGGAGAAGACCACACAAGCAACCACTGACAGCCATCATCAGGTAAAACAAACAACATACAACTTTTTCCAGATGACACAAATGCAGTAGCACTGATGTGCTGCCTTCTTGAATTTATATCTGCCGCTGTATAAGTACAGGCCCCATAGGGAACTGTGCATATATAGCCACACCTGTGTCATACAACATGCATGATTACGTGTGGCTACAAAAGTGCAGGCCCCATGGTGGCCTGTGCTTCTGCAGACTGAAGGCCTGATGGGTCCTGTGCTTCTAAAGCCAGAAGTATTCATGCATGCTGTACAATGTACCTTGCCTGATAGCGTGATCTTCTGGAGCATGTTTTTTCTATATGCAGCTGAGTAACTGAAAAGCTGCTACCTCTCGAACAATTCATAGACATGATGCTGAAACCATGATATCCACAATGTACAGTACTTCTGGCTGTGTAACTACAGGCCTCACTGGGGCCTGCTCTTCTGGAACCAGAAGTTGGTCTGTATGTCCTACATCAGTGGTTGAAGAGGTGCAGGCCTTTCAGGGGCCTGGGCTTCAACAGACAGAAGTACTGTTGCAATTTTTGTATCATGGATTTTGTGGCACCTGCGCTTCTGCAGCCAGAGGTTGGTATGTATATATTATATCTGTGGCTGCAGAAGCATGGGCCTATCAAGTGTTTGTATGTTTCATAGTGTGCATTAGTATCTGAGGCTACAGAAGTGAAGGACCTATAGGGTCCTGCCCATCTGCAGATAAAAGAACTCTTGTAATTTGGGTATCATGGATTTATATCTTTGGCTGCAGGGTCCTGAGCTTCTGTACACAGAAGCGGTGTTGTGATTTGAGTATTGTGGATTTCTATCTGTAGTGATAATGGAGTGTATGTCTTGCACTGTCCGTGCCATTGATACAAATCCACAAAGGTAGCACATCAGTGCTACTGCATTTGTGTCATCTAGAAAATGTTGTATGTCATTTGTCTTACCTAATGATGGCTATCTGTGGTTGCTTGTGTGACCTTGTCCCTTTGCTGCTTGGGGGTTGGGGAAGTTTGGGTTGGAATGCTAATCCCACATTTCCCTACTTTTATTGCATTAAGTTGAATCCCAGCTGGTGCATTAACACAGTTATTTTGCAAAGTATATACATACAGATGCAAATAAATTATCAAAAGCACCACATAATACAAATCCATCTTACATCACACAAAAGATATCAAAATTAAAATGCAAAAAAAAGGGGAAAAAGGTATAGCTACCACCAAACATATGATAATGTATATCAAAGGGACTATTTCCAGAAACTTAAAGGGGAACAGTCAGCACTGAGAACTCCCACACCTAAGTGTGGGACTGGTCCCAATTTGCAGTTTGTGTGCAAAGCATTTTTTTATATGGGAGGGGTTTGTCCAAGGTTTGATGTGGGGGAATAATTCCACCCACCATCCACATTTAAACCAGCCTCTCCCTCTCTCCATGCTTAGTGTGTTCTGAATGCTAGGCCCTGCATGGTCATTGTGGCTGTGCTGCTTCTGCTTGCTCCCTGTTCTTTGTTATTGGCTTGGCGTCTCAACACTCCCCTGCTCTGTTTCTTTCTGCTTCCTTCTCTCTATTCTGGCATCTCACAGCTTCCCTTCCTTGTCTGATTCTTCCTGTGCTTCCTCTCCTTTCTGCCTGTGTCCCCCCTCCTTTCCTCTGGCCGCCTCATGGCTTCAATGAGTCTTTTCCGATCCCTTCTTTTTCCCCTTGTATATCTTATTTCAGCTGCCTTCACATTTCCATTTTCATTCTTCTATTTCTTTTGGGGGGTTTTCTGGGCTCCTCCTGCTTCTTCTCTGCTGCAGTATTCCAAACTGCCATTCTTCCAGGTTCATGAAGCTTGGTAATGTCACCACCCATCTTAAAGTGGCAACATCATTTATCTGCTCTTTGGTTTTCCTTCCCTAAACTTTGTCATTTACATCTTATAAATTTGGCTGTATCTCCTGCTCTTAGTTCTCCCTACTCCTAACCATTAATAGTCCGACTCAGCCTTCTATTCTCTTTTCTTTCAGCCCCTCTTTTCACTTTTCTGTTCCCATTTTCTAACAGCCCTCACCAGCAGCCTGACTAGTCTCCATCTCACTACCTAATGCCTTTGAGAGGTTTACAAGAGTAGGTAGGGTTTGATTCGTTCACCAGAGACAGGATTCTGAGTCTTCAATCATCAAGCAATTAATTTAGCAGCAATTGCAATACTGTTACAGTGCCATGACATCCACAAAATCTGGTGCATCCTTTCCAAATTCCAAAGAAGGTCCTTAAGGGCTCCCTCAGACTTTTCAGAGTCACTAGCACATCACAAAAGATCTTGGAAATAAAAATTTTCCATAAAAGGAATGGACTGTTCCATACCTGATTTCTGAATTGCAGAAATAGTGCATTTCCCATTCAGTGCTAGCTCAGAAACAAGAGCTGTTTGATTTATTTATAGCAGCTAAGTCTCAACTAGCTAGCAATCCTACTCCTAGCCAGCTTGTTCTTCAGCTAGCTTCTGCTTTATCTGAGACCAGAGACTTCATGTCTCAGATGACTACCTCAGTATCAGACCTGCAATCCTGCATATCTTCTCTCGAAGCTCGCCTTGCCTCACAACCTATTCCAGTTTCCTGCTCAATGATTTCCACTACTCCTATGGCCACTTCTCATGTCCATGAGGATGCTGCTTCAACAAGCTCTGCACTTCCTATGGGTACTCTGTCTACATCTGGTATTCAACCATGACAAGATTCAGGTACCTCTCCTTCAGTCATTCGTCCACCATTCATAGCTCCCATTCACTTGATCCCAAGTCACCTCCACAAAGATATTCTAGAGGGGAAGGATGTAAACCTAATATCTCTCTTTATCTCATATCATGATACCATAGAAAACAGAACTGTGATCTACAGAGACACCTCCATCATCTTGAAGTTGAAAGATCTGAGACTCCTGAAGAAATTAACCATACCTGAATTTGTCCTTCTTTCAGCTTACACTGTGATGGCATCTGCTCTGCTTATCCTTTTAGATGAGAAGAACTGGATTTGTATCTTTATTTCATCATTGACCTAGGCATCCGGTATGGAAGAACTCACTTTTATGACTATCATAGGTCTTTTCCCAGTAAAGTCACTGCTGCATTAGCTCATTTTAATACAAGACTAAATTGGGCTATCCTGGACAATGAACTCTTCTGCCATCTCTTTACTGGCCAGCAAGCATATTCCTGTCTACTATGCAGCTGCTTTTCCCACATTGCCTGCCTTTGCCATCTGACAGCTTCCAATGTCTCCTCAGCTTCTATGACTATGAGGAATTCACCAGCTTGTCCAGTCCCAGCTTCCTTTTCCTCTTCATGGTTGACCTGCACAATCTCTAATCCTCATACATATGTTCATGCCAAACTAGACAGGCATGGAAGACAAATAGAATATGTGGGAGGCAAACCAATTTGCAACAACTTCAATGATAATAGATGCTCAGTTTCTGGTTGCCAGTTTCTTCACATTTGCAGTTTCTGCAGGGAAGTTCATGCTCAATTCTTTTGTCTGAAAGTGTCTCATTCAAAACAATGACAATTACTTCACCCCTCCACTCCTGCTAGCCTACTTTCTATCATTGGCCTCTTCGATCTCTGAACTCCACCATCCCTTATCCATTTCTGTTGCTGTCAAATCTGATTTAGCCATGTGGTCCAACCTTCTAGCCCATTGGATGGATGCTCCATGTTCTACAAAGAACCATATCCCAGTCTTCATCCCAGGATATACACTGATGCCTCTCCTAATCATGGTTTTGCAGCTATTTTCAATCATTCCTGGTTTGCAGCTCCACTGTCTCCTGAAATATACACTTTTCGAGACCTTTCCAAAGCAACTGCTTTGTTCAAAATGTACTCTGTTGTAGCTGCTGTATTCATATAGAAACATAGAAACATAGAGGGTGATGGTAAATAAGGACTGTGTGACCCACCTTGTCTATCCCTTTTTCCTACCTAATTCAATACTGCAGATCCTACTTGATCTGTGGCTTACCCTCTCTTCCCTATTGCAACAATACTCTTATTTCTATCTCATACATTCTTGAATTCCCCTACCATTTTTATTCCCACCACTTCCACAGGGTGGCTGTTCCAATCATCCACTACTCTTTCTATGAAAACATACTTCCTCACATTGCCCCTGAGCCTACCCCTCTAGCCTCATATCATACCCCCTTGTTCTTGTACACATTCTTTTCTGAAAGATGCTACCCTCCTGTACCTTGTTTATACCCCTGAGGAACTTGAATGTCTCTATCATATCCCCCCTCTCTCTCTCTCTCTCTCTCTCCTTTCCTCCAGGGAATACATACTGAGGTCTTCTAGTCTTTCCTCATATGACTTTTGATGCAGTCCTTGCACCATTTTTGTTGCCCTTCTCTGGACTACCTCTATGTTGTCTATGTCCTTCTGGAGATGCAGCCTCCAGAACTGGACACAGTACTCCATATGGGATCTCACTAGTGATCTGTACAGTGGCATAACCATCTCCTATTTTCTGCTGATGAAACCTATCCCTATGCACCCTAACATCCCACTGGCTCTCCCCACAAT
The DNA here is from genome assembly GCA_016271365.2 of Neoceratodus forsteri. Taxonomy (NCBI): domain Eukaryota; kingdom Metazoa; phylum Chordata; order Ceratodontiformes; family Ceratodontidae; genus Neoceratodus; species Neoceratodus forsteri. The sequence continues at coordinate 523,070,595 of CM028137.1, forward strand.
CTTCTCACATTGTTTGTTTACCTTTAGGTCATCAGATATGATTACCCCCAGGTCCCTTTCTTGATTAGTGGCCATCAGTACCTCTCCCCCCATCTTGTACTCCTCCCTTGGATTTCTGTGCCCCAGATGCATGATTTTTCACTTATTTGCATTGAATCCTAACTGCCACACTCTCAACCACTCCTTAAGCATGTTTAGATCCTTTCTCATTTATTCCACTCCCTCTGGAGTGTCGACCCTGTTACAGATCTTAGTGTCATCTACAAAGAGGCATACCTTCCCCTTCAGCCCCTCTGCAATGTCGCTTATAAAGATATTAAAGAGGATTGGCCCCAGCACAGATCCCTGTAGCGGCCTGTGGAAGTGTGGGTTAAGTGACAACACAAGACAGTTCTGAGTTGTAGAAAACACACTGGCTTAGTGTGTTAAAAGGATTTATTTCTGTTACAAATCAAATCAACTCATCCACTGAAGCAACAAAAGGAAAATAACTTTCATAGTTTAAATCAAAGTTCACACAGGGTGATCCCATCAGACTAACAGGTCCACCATCCTCTGTGTCCAACATTCATCTGAATCAGGCTTCAATTGAAGTCTTTATATAGTATTTACTTGATGACATCATGTTACACTAACTCCGCCCCTAATACGAATACAAGAATTAATCTACACTAATACATGCATTTGGGCGGTAATTGAGGTCATTAGTTGCATTGTAATATATTTATAAGCCCATTAGATTGGCTGAATCAAATAAAGTTTTATAAATTTTGTATAAATCATAATAATTTTAACTGCATACTAATAGGACACCTTAACACCCTGACTTCTCCCTCTGATGTAATACCGCCTTCTGAATGTTGCTATAAAAGCAGGACAGAGAGGAGCGTTCAGTCCTATGAGTGCCTTCCTACAGGTAGGAACTATGTGTGGAGTGTTAGGGAGGTATGGTTTAGCCTTGAACCCAAAAAGAAAATGAAATGTCTCCATTATAAAATAAAAATCCTTCACTAACAGTGATTATGAATACTAGACCTAATTTGCTACTGTCACTTTAAATATTAGCTTTGTTTACACTGGTCTGAAGTCTAGCTGAAGGGGTTCCTTCCTAAGCACCTCTGTCAGGTAACTTATAAACTTAATTATTTTCTTGTTCCCTTTCTGACGTGCTCTATTTTATCTGGACTGGGTCATTGAAAGACCAGGCAGGCACAGTCCTTGTGTGCAGGTTGGAACAAGAAAAGAGGAAAAACAATAACTGTAGAAAGAGCTCGCTATGATCATTTCTTGTTTTGTTTTTATTCACTTCCTGCTTGTACCTACCTAGCTGTCTCTCTAGGAAACTAGCGAGGGGGAATACATTTATTTGCAAGGGGAAGAGCGTCCGCTTTGAATGAAGAGTTGCGGGAAAGCTAATGAGGCGCTTCCCAAGGCTGAAAAGTTCCTTTCTCTAGCGCTGACCCTCGGTTTCCCAAAGGCAAGAGATGCTCACAGCCCGATGACAGTGAGGCAGCAGGGAAACAGGGTGAGTCAGGCAGCACCCTCCTTGCTGTAATGAGCAATAATTCCAACACAGCTACATTTATTCAATATTTTTAGCTTTACTGGCATTAATCCTGGTCCGAACAACTAATGACCAGCTTAGTCTTGCATCAGTTGTTAACGGCGTTACCCCTGCCGTCCCGCAGGACATTTTAAGCCACGACAGTATGGCAAATAAAACCAGTACCCTAAAAGAGAAAAGGGGGGCCATTATTTTAACCCCTACATACTGAGTTCAATGGGGAAGGGTATATAAATCGAGTGTCTACCTTTTACAGTCTGACATTCATTTGGTGATATGTGGGAACTTTCCACCTCCTAAACAAATCCTAAAGAGAAAACAGGCAGGAATGTACTACAATAGGAGGCCAACCCTATTACAGTAGAAAATAAAGGATAGAGTAAGAAAAAAAAAATATATAGAAATAAATTAGTACTACTGCAGTAGATTTAAAAGAAAAATAACAGAATTGAAAACAGCAGAGGTTTGTCCGGGGGGGGGTCCCACTCTACCACACACTCCACTGGTCATCCCCCCTTGGATTGAACACTATTTACCACCACCCTTTGTGCCCTGTCACTCAACCAGTTTCTGACCCAGTTTACCACCTTGGGGCCCACTCCCAGGCTGCCCAACTGATTTACCAACCTCCTATGTGGGATGTTGTTAAAGGCCTTGCTGAAATCTTGGTAGGCCACATCCACTGCCCCTCTCTGATCTACCTCCCTGGTCACCAAGTCAAAGTAATCTTTCAGATTTCTTTGACAAGACCTTCCCACTGTGAATCCATGCTGCCTTGGATCTTGTGTTCTCCTGGATTCAAGAAACATCACAGTCCTGTCCTTTAGCAGTGACTCCGTTAATTTTCTCCACCACTGAGGTCAGACTGACTGGCCTGTATTTGCCAGCCTACTCCCTGTTCCCACTTTTGTGGAGAGGGACTATATTCACCCTCCTCCAGTCCCCTGAAAACACCCCTGTCTCCATCAATTTGTTGAATAGGGCTGTTAGTGGTACTGCCAGCACTTCTCTAAGTTCTTTTAGTTCTTTTAAATTTTTAATGTTCTGGGATGTATCCCATCTGGCCCCATAGCCTTGTCCCCCTTTCAGATTCTCGAATTCCTTTAGGACTCTTTCCTCCATAAATGGGCTGGTGTCTACCTCTCTCCCATTGGTGCTCCTATCACCCAATAATGGTCTTTCTCTTCCCCTTCTGTGAATACTGACAAAAACTATTTGTTCAGGATTGTTGCTTTTTTCTAGGTCCCCCTCTGCACACACCCCCCCCCCTTTTTAACCTGATAATCAGATCCCTGGTCTTCTTTCTTTCACTAATGTACCTGAAAAAGGTCTTGTCTCTTTTCTTAGTTGCCTGGGCTATTTTACCTCCGTTTGCACCTTTGCACTCCTGACTGCCCCCCACCTCTATCTGCTTTGCCAGATACAATTTCCTTTCATTCCCCTCTGTGTTTCCTTGCACCTTTGATCTTTACAGACCATCTCTATTTTCTCTGATAATCAACCTACTGTGTGGACATCATAAATAAAGGCAGGTCTTCATCTCATTCCATCATGTTGTTTATGCGGAGACTGGCTTGGTTATCACTGTACCACAATTTCACCATGAAATGTTTTAATATCCTTGGCTGCACGAATGATGCTGCTGATTATGTCTCAACTTCAATTCCAGGAATTCCATTGCATCTGTCCGGCAGCAAATTCAACCATGACCTCTCCTCCTCTATTCACCAGTCTATTCATGACTTAACATTCTGTTGTCAATAAACTAAAATCATTATGTGGTCAGCCCTATCTCCTACTACTCAAACAACTTTCACCACCAACTGGAAGAAATGTTCCTAATTCTGCACCTTCTAATCAATTCATCCAAGCTCTTTCTCCATCAATTATAGCCTGGCATGTATAACCTTCTACCACCAAGCCTTGAAGTTATCATTTGGGACCATCACACACTATCTATCTGGAATTTAGTTTTTTCTATATCAGTCAAATCAATCTGTATCTTTAGTTCTATCCCATGCTTCTGTCAGACTTCTCCTACTCTGAATCCATTGAGCATCTCAATCAAATGCTCCTAAACTATTACCTATTGAAGGATCTATATTTTGCAAATTGTTGGATTTTCTGTGCAGAAACCCCTTCAACTCTGCCTCAAACATCATGATTTCTTTAGTTATTTGCTTAGCATTCTATGGCTTCCTGCACCCCGGAGACATTACTACTTGTTCAGTCTCTTCAGTTAAATTTCTTACAGTTTCCAAATTACGAAAGCAAGAAGATCATAATGTTCTCTTCCTCACAGCTTCAAAAACCAAGAGACTGCATCAAGGAGTTCAGATCTCATGCTACCTCACTCAGAATAATTGGCATCCAGTAGCCATATTGGATCAACTCATGCACTACCATGCTTGTTCCAGTTCTTTAAAACTTTTCTTATCCATCAATAACCTCATGCCACTATCAACCACTTGCTTCATGGAACACATTAGAATCTTATTACAAAGATTTGGACTTAATCCTTTTGCCTTCACAGGTCACTGTTTTCGAATCAGAGCTGCATCTTCCACATCGAAGAACAATGTCCCTGCTCACATCATCAAGAGACTTGGAAGGTGGACATCTTCATGCTTTGAGACCTACATCCCTAATCCTGAAGCAGAACTCAGACAAGCTTTTAGGAATATCTCCTTTTAGTATGCCCAGAGGCAGGGCAGGGCAGTTCAGTAGCCATGGTTCCTCGGAAGTTTACTCCTCATTGGGTGTTTTTCCTCTCCTATGTGCTACTGTTCACACTCTCCATGAGTTGGAAGAGGTATCTCTTCCTTTTTGGGCCATCTACTTCTGTAATGCTGCCCTGTTCCTCTACTGAAGGTGAGAGTTGAGAAAGGCCAAAGTTAAAGTTACAGTTGGCACAAGCACTTACACTATTCCCAAAAATCAAATGGGAGGGCTTTGCCAGAGGTTCAATGTGGGGGAATAACTCCACCCACCATCCACATTTAAGCCAGCCTCTCCCTCTCTCCACGCTTAGCCTGTTTTGAACATCCTCTATCCTCCCCTCCAACACTCTCCTCACCCTTTGTGCTCAACCTTCTATTTCTGTAATGCAACCCAGCACCTCTACTAAGAGTGGGAGTAGATAAAGACCAAAGATAAAGTTACAGATTGCACAAGCGCTTATACTATTCCCAAACATTGAACTTACTGTTTACTGTAGTATGGAAGATGGTATTGGGCTGACTCTGCTGACTACCATGTTGATATTTGTTGTAATCAGAAATCCCAGAATCCCTTTCAGCTGATGTCAGAGCTGGACTGCAGCCATGAGAGATTCAATGGGCTGCAGTGCATATTAAAGAGCTGCTGATGCCAAGAAGAAAATTTTGAAAAACATAATAATTGGGTACAATTCCACTTGCATTCAAAATATATTCTTCAGATTTCTCCTCCCCATCTTTTATTACAGTGGAAATGTGCATGGATATATGATCTATATCTGTTAGAGTTCATCTGCTTCTAAAGCTTACTTCCAACTTCATGTCATAATCCTCTGTTGTGACATCACAATCTGTTACCATGGGAGTAAATGTGATGTCACAAGCTGTAAATTGTGGCCTCAGGTGGGGAGAAAGAAACAGGACTAGATGAACTCTTCAGGAGCACAGATCCTGTTTTCATGCAAATTACCTCAGTAATAAATAATGAGGAGGAAAAATACAGAACTAATGTGAAATATTAAGTAAACTGTGTCCAAATATTATGTTTTGTTTAAGTTATCCTGAGGGTGTCAGCTGCTCTTTAAAGCTTTTATAAGCTCAAATAAGATGTTTGCCAGTCCTGTTGTTCTCACTGGGCTAAATACAATGCTCTGTGATTGCACTTAGCCATGACAGAATAGAGGCACCAGCAATCCAAAGATCAGAGCTCATAAAACTCTAACATGCACTCTACTCTATTGAATCTTCCACTGCTGTAGCCCAGCTTTGACATCAGCTGAAAAGGATTTTGGGATTTCTGGTTACAGCAAGGATTTTGGGATTTTTGGTTACAGCAAATACCAACTTTGGAGTCAGCAGAATCAGCCTGATACACTCTTCTATATGGCTGTAAACATGAAGTAATCTTTATGTTTTTACTCAAAGTGCAAATTAAGACCATCCCTACATTTGGGTGCGGGCCCTTAGTGTTAACTGTTCCCCTTTAACTCTGGTTGTATTAAAGAATGCACTGGAAGCAGTACCATCGTACAGTATCTTAAGTTAGGAGCATGTTGTCTTTTTAGCCTCCCCCCTATATACTGCCTTCAAGGAAGCAGTAACAATATTTATTTGTTCCTCTTGTGAGATATACTTTTACTGCAACACTGTAGCTGACATGGGGTCTGCCATACTGTATAAGAAATTTTAGTATAGCAAACATAAACATAAAAGTGCTGGAGTAATATTTTTTCCACCTCCCAGAACCAAGGATTCATAAGTGATGTTCTGAAAGAGTAGTTCTTTCAATACTGTAGCTAGTAATTTCCAGAACTCACTTATAAAAGTTCATTCCCTGTGTTTCAAAAGAGTCAGAGTCTCTGGGACAAAACCATTCCTCTACAGTTTTATGCTTATGGGCCACTCTGACCCCCAACTTGTCATGAAAACAAGCAACACCATGTCCTACATATAGGGGGAGATCCTAGGTTTCTTTATCTGACACGCTACTTCCATTAATTTTCCAAGTGTCATGACCAATATTTCCCCTGTCAACAAAACAGGTCCATGTTACCCACATCCCATGATGCACTTGGAAATGGGCTTTCACAACTCAGTGTGCCTTTCCTGGTATCAAGTTATCAACTAAATAAACTGATTTTCTGTCAGAGTCCAGAGTCATCGGACATCCTATTTTTTCATGCAGATGTCCAGTGTAGTGGATGTGATGTGGAACATTCTACCTCAGCTCAGGGGCCCAATAGTTTTTAATTCTATGTGTGGGATGCCAGTACAGGTTTGAGTGGATGATCAACAAAGTTTGCAGATGATACTAAACTGGAAAGTATGATAGAATCTAGTAAAGACATTCTAAAAATGCAAAACAACATCAATAAACTAGCACAATGGGTTGAATTCAAAGATGTTTTATAACACAGCTAAATGTGTTGTCTTACCCCTGTGTAAAAAAAAATCCAAAAGCTAGCTATGTCATTGATAATATACCATTAGGAACCTCTTTCAAGAAAAAAAGATTGTGGTATTATAATAACAGACGCCTTTTTATGGGACAGACAATGTGAAGCAATGGTAAAAAACTGTGGACAAATATCAGAATGTATCATGAGAAACATCTCAAGCAGGCGATGATACTTCCACTGTATGAGTCATTGGTGAAACCACATCTAGAGTAAGGAGGGCAATTTTGGTGCCCATACAAAAGGAATAATATACAGTAGATAGGCTTGATTGAGTCTAGAGGTGGTATACAAAAAGAATTACAGAACAGCAGGACATGTCTTACGAGGAAAAATTGAAGGAGCTGAACATTTTCTCTGGAGATAAGATACAGGGGGAGACATAATCCTGGCCTTCAGACCCTCAAGGGAACCATGGCAATGCAAGGCAAGGCAAATTTTATGTTAAGACGCCCAATCCCTTGGGCACTGTACACAAGAAATACAACCAAAGAATAAATAAAAACAACACACCAATAAATAAAACAGTATTAAATAGACAACTATGAAAGAATAAAATCAGAAAGATAAATAAAAAAATAAATAGGTAGCCTGGAACAGAAGCTGTTTCACAGTATGTCAATACCAAGGCAGCATTTAAAAGACAGGGTCTGGGAAAGCTTGATTAAACAAGAAGGCCTTGAGGTGGGCCTTGAATACCTCTACTGAAGGGGCCTCCCTTATAGCTAGAGGTAGCAAATTCCACAGGACAGGGCTGGCATCACTAAAAGCTCTGTTACCGGCCATTTTTAACCTTATCCTGGGAATTGCAAGGAGGTCCCTGGAGGAGGAATGGAGGGAGCGGACTGAGGCAGCAGGCTACTAAATCTCAAGGAGAAGGATACTAGGGAAGTAATGAGAGGATACATGCTAAAACTAGCAGGGGAACATTCTAAAACAAATCTTAGAAAAGGATGGTTCTCATAGAGTGTGGTATCATGGTGGAATAGTCTACCAGAAGAGGTGGTGTACAGTGAAAATCTGCACATGTGGGTACATCCATGGATACATTTAGTGTGCACTAACAGACAAGTAATATAGGCAACTGCTTTTTTTGCCTGCACTTCTCTTGTGTTCTTATGTTCTTATCAGCAAGGGAAAGAAGTGTTTTTTTGTAGAAATTAATGTAATTTCAAAACACTGAGTGAAATATGTATAAATATAAGAATGATGTACAGTACTAAAGCATTTGAAGGAGAGCCACATTGAATCTACAAGTCATTTTTCCCAGTAGAAGTTGTTTTTTAAATACTGGTTCAAATTCTGTTATTGATCTAGCTGTCCAGGCTTTTTTGTTATCTTGTAGGGTGTTTCTGATTTACATGCTGCTGGTACAAACCATTTTAGAACTGTGTGATGTAGTTTATGTCCCTGCTCTACTCTTTTATTGTTAGCACAATCCATCCACATTCTACTGTAGAACTTTGTGGTTGAGAAGGATATAAACTACATCATACAGTTATAAAATTTTGCTTGCCTAGTTTTTGAGCACCCACTGAGGTTGCTAAAAGGACTGTATAGATGAAACAATAACATACTTTTAACCAGTACTCAAAAAACAGCCTGTATTGGCAAAATGACTTTCAGGTTCAGCGCAGTTCTCTTTTAACTTCCACATCTGTATATAACTGCATTAAAAAGTGCTCCTGAATCCTATCCTTCTATTTAAATCTTGTACCATGGTTTACTGTCATGTACATGTACCACTGCTGTGTTGTTCTGATCCAGGCCATTGCTGAAGAAGGGACCCATGTCTTAGTCTACCTTACTCAGTTACCAATAAATATATAAATTGACGCTTTGGTTCTCAGTCCCTCCTCTGCCCAAATGACATTTAATGACACTCCTTTTCAGTAAGTGACATGTCTAGCTATATTAATACACAAGGAATCTGGAAAATGTATAAACCACCTCGTGATGAACTATCTCTACTTTTGATGGAGTTCCCAGATCTTATCACAAAAAGGCATATCTGATAATACTTTAAGATATTATCATGGTGTCCTCACCTCACTATACAGTGTTAAAATATTCTTCACTTGTAAGAATAGATTAATAATAAAAGTTGCAAAGCCTTATTTTATGAAGCTTCTTGGATTCCAGCATGTTTTGTGACATCATAACTTCAGCTCCCTTTTAATGCCAAGGAGCTCTACAAAATGCATAGGACACATCTGCCAAGACACCAAGATGAATGACATCATTATTGCTGAAGCTCTGGGACCTAAAAGAAATATAAGCCATTTTGTGCAGCTGCCATTTCTCACTTAAGGATTCCAAAGGGATTCTGTGAATTCTTAATGAGCCCCCTCTCAGAGGAGGGCTTGATAGCAGGACAGCAAGGGCAGAATTTTCAATCTTCAAATCATCAGCTGGAAAACCTGTGTGAGGGACTGCTGGGACTTTAATTCTGAGTCCATTAAAGCTGAAAGAATTGCCTGTGGCAAGCAACACTTTATTACAGAACGTCAATCAGGAGTGATTGCTGCTTAAGTAAGTACTGCATAGCTTTTCTGATGCCATAGTCAAATATAATGCTTTTCTAGTTCTGCTTCTCTTGGAGAAAAATCTATTGTACAGTCTATTTATTTTGTACATTGTTGATTCTTTAATCTGCCAGACAGTGATTGTTGAAAGTAACGGTGAGCAAATGCAACAGTGTGTTGTAGCTAGTGAGTTTAGAATGCAGTACAGAGTATTGTATTGGGTCTGTTTCCATTGGGAAATTGCATGTCTCAACCCTTTACCTCACAAATCAGGGACTAAGCTTAACAAAAACAAGGACAAATGACCAAAATCCATGACACTTATTATAAAAAGGTCATAATAGCTCAAGATGCTGCAACAAAATTTCACTTAGTGATGAACATATTTCCAGACGGAGCTAGACTGTTACTCTAATGTGTGGTATTTTCTTATGTTTCAAATCCCTGCTCCTCAGCGATAGATGTATCAGTGTTAGGAGGGACAGGGAACATTTTTGAGGCAAAATCAGGAATATCCCAGAAAATCAGGTGCACTTAAGAGGCATAGTTTATGGCTGGGTTGAGTACAACAGTAACTCACTCAAAAAAATATTCTTGTTTCCCCGAAAAAAATGTAGTTAAAATCAGCCAAACAATGTTTTACAAACTTCCCTCCAAATTTAAATTTCAGGACCTGTCATATTTTTAATATTACGGAGGACATTTTCATTTAAATAGGTTCTTTTTCCTTAGAATTCACGTGTTCTAACTGGTTAGTCCTACTGTGAAATCATAATCCCCTGTATGTTGCATGAGTGGTTGCCATGGAAATGATTCTGCTGGCATGAGTAGAGGATTATCAATTAAAAGCATCAAGGCCAGAAGAAGTCTAAAAGCCTAATATCCTGTTTGTTTAGCAAACCCTTTGCCCTTAACTTCCCCATAACTGACACTAGACTGACCAGTGTTTAGTTGCCAGCTTCCTACCTGCTGCCAGTTTTATGAAATGGTACTACTGTACATCTGCCCTTCTCCAGTTGTCTGGAACCATTCCTGTTTCCAATTTTTTTTAAGTAGGACTATCAGAGGTGCAGCCAGTACCTCCCTGAACTCCCTCAACAATCTTGGGTGTATTCCTTCAAGCCCCATAGCATTATCCACTTTCAGATTCGCAAGTCCTCTCAGGGCTTTTTCCTCTGTGAATGGACCTGTGTCTACACCCCCCCTCCCCCCAGTGTTCCTGCCGCTTCTATGTGGTCCATCCACTGTGAAGACTGAGCAGAAGTATGTTTTTCAGGATATCTGCTTTTTCCTGATCCTGATCTTCATAGTCTCCCCCTGCTCTTCCTGACCTCAAAATCACTCCTCTTGTCTTCCTCTTTTCGCATATGTATCTAAAAAAAGGTATTGTTCCCTTTAGTTACCCCTTTGGTTATCCTTTCCTCTGTGTGTGCCTTTACACCCTTCACTGCCTTTCCTGCTTCCCTTTGCTTTTCCTGGTACACCTCCCTATCTTCTTTCCTTTGTGTCTCCTTGAACCTCCTGAATGCCACCCTTTTAGCCTTTACCTTTGCAGCAACTTCACTTGAGAACCAAGGGGTTATTTTTTCCTCCTGTTTTTTGCTCATTTCTTTCATGCAGAGGTTTATTGCCTTCACTGTGCAATTCCTTAGTATGAACCACTGTTCCTACACCCCACCCAGGCAATTCCCCCCTACTATTTCGTGTCTGAGGCATTCCTCCCTTTTTTGTATATATATTGTCCTAAAGTCCAAGACCCTCATCCTTGTGCAGTTTTTCTCTGCCACTGTCCTTATGTTAAACCACACTGTACGGTGATCACTGGTCCCCAGGTGGTATCCCACCTTGATTTCTGCAATACTGTCCCTGTTTGTGAGCACCAGATCCAGTATTGCCTGATCTCAGGGCTGCCAGACTAGTGTCCTGAGAAATGCCCCCTGCAGGGTGTCTAGGATGGCCCTGCTTCTAGCTGAGGTCACTGCTGGGAGGCTGCACTCTACATCCATCAGACTAATGTTCCCCACCACCAGCAACTCCCCCTTTTCTGCCATCATGCTGATGGCTTCCCTCAGTGCCTTATCCAATTCTTCCCCCCATTTTGGAGGTCTGTATATCACTCCAGTGTGAATAGTGGCTTTGACTCCTGCCACCAGGGTGACCCATGTCACCTCCAACCCATGCTTTATTCCTAGGTTCCCTTGCATTTCTGTTCTCTGATACCCTCCTTCACATATAGCACAACCCCTCCACCCTTTCTCCCTATCCTTCCTGAACCAAGTATAAGTATGGTGATGTCCAGTTATGGCTCGCTGTGTACCACGACTCAGCAATGACTGCAAGATCCAGGCCTGCCTCTGCCATGATGGCCTCTAGGTCTGGAATTTTATTTCCAAGACTCCTTGCGTTGGCACACATGGCTCTCCACATATTGCTCCCACCCTCCCTGCAACCCTCCTTCCCCCATCCTGCCTTTGTTGCTACTTGAAACTTCCCTCTCTCCCCTTCCCCATCACTACTCTCTTTGTGCCCTGCCTCCACAACATCTCCCTTTCCTCTTCTGTTCTTGTCCCCCTTGTCTATTACTGTGTTCCTGCTTTCTTTAACTTGTGCCCTGGGGAATTTCCTCCCCTTGGGCCCTTGGTTCCTGTTGCTTCAGTCTGAATGGGGGCAGTATATACCTCCCTTTGTATTACTACCACTCCCTTCAACTAGTTGAAATGTCCATCAAAGTGACATCTAAACCATCCACTGATGACTGTGGTCCCCTTCCCAGACAGTAGCAGGCCATCACCTCTCTATAATGCATATCCTTCCAGGTTGGACTCAGTTCCCAATGAAACCAAACCCCTCCTTCCTGCACCATTCTTTCAACCAAGTGCTGAACCCCTCATGCATAGTACCATATCTTCTCCTTGGTCATAGACAGGGTGCACCTCGGCAAATGCCACCAGTCATGTTACTTGCCTTAGACCCTTTCACAGACCCCAGAACTCTCCCTGTACTGCCCCAGCCCCATTCCTCACTAGGTCATTTCTTCCCAGGTGGACAGCAACATCCAGCTGCCCCCATCCTGCAGCCGTAGTGATCCTTAATATCCTCTATCCAGCCTTCTAACCCAAGGCACCAGGTAGGCACCTAACCTCCCTCTCTCCACCCCTTTCTGCTCCTAAATCTATCCCCATCGACAATTGAATATACTACCAGAAGCTGTTTTCTCCTCTGCTGGGGTCCTCTACCTCACCCTTATGGCCTCCCCTTTGGAGGACCCCCACACCCTCCCTTGCCACCACTATGGATGTCTCCTCATAGCAGTCCTTTATCACCAGAATGGCAAAGGAACTCTAAAGTGGCATAGGTTGAGGAATGTGCCCTGACCCATCACCCCCCACCATTCTGGAGCCACCAATGTACAGCTGACCCTTTTTTCTCCAGGCAAACTCTGGTGATGGTGGCAGACTCACTAGCCCTTGCTGGAGCAAGAGGGCTGCCACTTGTCAGATGCAGGCCCACAAGGATTGTGTTGTGCCACACCCACCACCTCTGATGAACCAGTGGTGAGGGTGGTAGCTGAAGCCCACAGTGCCAGTGAGACATGAATCAGGGAGTACTTCATGGCATGATACATTATGATAACACCTTATCTACAGCATGAACCTTTGTACCCCAATTACCACATAAGAGAATTACAGCAGGAATGCTTTTAATTATACCATGGTCAAGAAAGAAACACAAGATCCTGTACTGTGATTGGCTGACTGGCACCTTTCTGCTGTGGTAAATCCTATGATATACCCACGGCAAAGGTGCCAGTCAGCCACATCTTCAAAAGTCATCCGACACCTGTAGTTGGCATCCACAAACCGCCAACTTGAATCCCTGCTAAACGGATGACTCCCACCCATGTACCCACACTGTAGTGCCACGGTCCCCAAATAATCTCTTCCAGTAAGAACTCCATTTTAAAAAAAAATATTTCTAAAATGATAAAAATGTTTAAAATCAATGCACTGATGCCTCTTCATTTTTTCCCCACTAAAGCCACCCAACACACTACAAGGCATCACTCACACGGTCCTCCGTTAATCATCGCACTGTTCCATCACAACCAGGCACCAGGTTCAAAAAAATATCACAGGCAAAGTTTCAAAGGCCTGTAATGCTTGTTTTTTTGTAGTGGCCTCCACAGCCTCCAGTAACATTAACTCCCACCAAAACATAAAGAAATGCTGACCACAGATGTAACTTAACTAATTACTGGAAGACCGAGCAACATTTTTTTTTTCAAGTTTCTCCCGCATCACATAATCACTTTCTCCCAAAATACAGCAAACTCAACCCAGAAGTGTAAACTGATTATGCAGCCCATTAGCACCAGGAACAACAGAAAGTCAGAAACACACTGAAAACTGAACTCATTACTAGGGAAAGCAGCATTGTTTTTAAGCTTCTCCCACATCACATCATTTTTTCCCAAAATACCATAAATTTAACTTGAAAGCACAGACCACCAGGACCCAACAGAAACAGACAGTTCTGTCTACAATATAACACAAAATCACAGTACTAATCTCTGTACCTGCATCAACATGTGGGAGAACCATGAGAAAAAAATATAAAATTAAAGCCTCACTCTATAGCGTGTCTCTATAGTGTGTCTAGTGGTGGTGGGGAGGCATTATTCTATGTAAAAGGGAACTATTTTTTGTAGTGGAATAATAAATTCAATTAATTAAAATGATTAAAAGTGGGGGAAAGACTACTATTCTTTACTTTTTTATCACAAAAAGTTAAACATTCATGGTATAATCACAATAATCCACGAGAGGGTGTGGGTTATGGGGGGGATTTACCATGGCTGGTGAGGATTTGACCACTCGACCTGCAGCCTCATGGCCAAATCACGCCAGCCATGGTAAATCCCCCCATAACCCACACCCTCTCATGGGTTATTGTGATTATACCATGAATGCCATAAAACCACAAAAGCAGCTGTCTCCAATTACAGATTCCTGCTGTTTTTGACAGAAGAGAACTAGTTAGTTTCAGAGCAAGATACAGCAGTCTAGAACTACAGATCTTTTACTAAATGCCCTCCTTCCCACCCATCCAAAGCCAGTTCTACTTTTATAGCTACTGGATTGACTGACAACAGGAACTTCCTGTTTGGCAGTAGAAAGGGAAGGATCACAGAGACATATTAGTTTCATCAACCTTGAAGGAACCTAAAAAAATAACTCAAATAACTCTTTCTCTCCCACTGGCTGCTGGAGGTCTGAATCCAAGCACGGAAGAAGGAGACTACTGAAGACTACAGAAAGTTCCTGTCCTAGAACAGGAAGGTTGAGAGTTGTAAGGGAACACAGACAGTAGGAAATAAGTGTAAAAATACATAGAGGGAGGAGACAGTAAGCATACAAAGCAGCAGGAGAAGGGACACAAAAGAAGTCAAGATGGGAGTGATGCAGTGCAATGGCTGTGGGGCAGCAATGTTCCAGGAGACATTCTGGAGGCTGCGATGCTGCCCTGTTTGCAGGCACCTCTTTGGTCTCAGGAAGGAGGTTGCCCATCTCCAGGCTGACCTGGCTAGGATTTGTGAAACCTCTTTCCCCACCCAGGGACCACCAGGGACACCACCATTACCTCAGAGCTTGCCAAGAGAGAGGAACAGTTGGACCAAGGTGGGCTCAGGGAAGGAGAGAGTGGTGGAACAGATGTGCATCCCTCCAGTTGTACCTCTCCACAGTTCATATGCTGTTCTTGCAAAAAGTGGTTCCTCTATGGAGGCACCTGCAGTGGAGACCAAGGAGGATGCTGGGAATCTCCACAGAGGAGACCCACAGGAGGGTGGCATGAGACCCCACAGGGGAAGGAAACAACTCCTGGTGGGGGACTCCATCATTAGGGTGTAGAAGTAGGGGATGAAGGGGATAGGGAGGTAAGGTGTCTGCCTGGTGCCACAGCTTGGAGGGACAGGAAGTGAATCCTCAGGATCGCAGGAGCAGCTGCACGAAGGAGGGAACTGGATGTCATTGTCCACCTAGGGACAAATGACCTGGCTGCTAATGGGATCAGAGTGGTGCAAGAGGAGTTTGTGGAGTTGGGGAGGGGCCTTAGACAAGTAGCATGTACAGTAACCTTCTCAGAGGTGCTGCCTGTCTATGGCAAGGATGATGCTAGGGTATTCCGCACCTTGGGATTAAATGAATGGTTGAAAA
The DNA here is from genome assembly GCA_016271365.2 of Neoceratodus forsteri. NCBI lineage: Eukaryota > Metazoa > Chordata > Ceratodontiformes > Ceratodontidae > Neoceratodus > Neoceratodus forsteri. The sequence continues at coordinate 523,086,072 of CM028137.1, forward strand.
ACTGGTGTGGAGCTCAGGTTTTTGGCTTCATCGGGGACTGGGGAGCTACCTGGAGGGATGCAGCCTTATACTGGTGCGATGGTCTGCATCTGTCCAGGGGGGAACCGGGATCCTAGGTGACAGGTTTAAATGCTTCATTGGCAAGCATTTAAACTAGCCAAGGGGGGAGGCACTGAAAAGGAGCAGGGAAATCCCAGCCTCCCTCCACAAAACACAGTATTTATAGAGGTAAATAACAAGGTAGAGAAGTCAGTAGGGAGCAGGAAAGGGAAAAATGCAGAAAGAGGCGGTAAGGGCAGGGATTGGGCTAAAAGGGGTAAGGCTATAAAAAAATACATGGAAGGTGATGAGTACCAATGCCTGCAGTTTGTGCAACAAACTCTCTGAACTAGTGGCCTTGATGGAAGAGAGATGCCTGGATCTTGTAGCAGTCACTGAAACATGGTACACAGAGAACCATGACTGGGATGTCAACATACCAGGATACACAGTCTACAGGAGGGACAGGGTGGGTAAAAGAGGAGGAAGAGGAGTAGTAGCTCTCTATATAAGGGGAGGGATTAAAGCAACAGAACTAAAGAGTAAATGGGAAGTTGATGAGTCACTCTGGGTCGCCCTGGAGACAGGAAATGGCACCACAATCTGCATGGGGCTGTGTAGAAACCCCCATCTCAGGGGGAGGAAATGGACAAGGAAATTATAGAAGGCATCCTTAAAATGGCAGAAAAAGGGGAGATATTGTTGATGGGGGACCTGAATATGCCAGATGTTAACTGGAGTACCTTTGCTGCAGGCACATCCAAGAGTAGGGTCATTCTTGATGCCCTACAGGAGGCATGCCTCAGACAGCTAGTGTTGAAACCCACTTGAGAGGGAACAATCTGTGACTAGGTACTCTCAAATGTGGAAGGAGAAAGGATCTCAGATTTAGAAGTGGGTAGCCATCTGGGAACAAGTGACCACCAAACAGTGTGGCTCACAATAAACACAGCCATAGAGTCAAGTCGTACAAAAACAAGAGTATTGGACTTTAGGAGGGCTGACTTTGGGAAAATGAGAGAGTGCCTCAGAAAAGCACCAGCAAACAGGCAAGAAGGAGGGGTGGAGGAACAATGGGGAATAATCAAAACAGCCATTGCAGAGGCAACAAGCCTTTGTGTGAAGCAAATCAACAAAACAAAATGAAGGAAAAAAACCACTATGGTTCTCAAAAGAGGTGGCAGGGATGGTTAAGGAGAAAAGGATAGCATTCAGGAAATATAAGGAAACACAGAAGGAGCAGGACAGAGAACTTTATCAGTTAAAGCAGAAGGAGGAAGGGAAGGCAGTCAGAATAGCAAAGGCACAAACTGAGTAAAAGATAGCCAACTCTGTTAAAAAGGGGGATAAAACCTTTTATAGGTACATTAGGAAATGAAGAAAGACCAAGGGAGGGATACAGAGACTTAATAAAGGGGAGGTAATGTGGGCAGAGGGTGACAGTGAAAAAGCAGGGATACTGAACGAATATTTATGCTCAGTATTCATAGCGGAAGAGGAGGAGGAGGAGGTACCTAAACCAAACAAGGGAGAAACACTGAATGGGGGGGTTGATACTAGTCCATTCACAGAAGAAAGGGTTTTGAAAGAACTCTTGAAACTGAGGATGGACAAAGCAATGGGGCCTGATGGGATTCACCCAAGAATTCTAAAAGAACTAAGGAGAGAACTAGTAACACCACTGACTACTCTCTTTAACAAATCATGGGAGGATGGGGTGGTACCTGAAGACTGGAGGAGGGCAAATGTGATTCCACTTCACAAAAGTGGGAGCAGGGCAGAGGCAGGAAACTGCAGACCAGTTAGTTTGACTTTAGTGGTGGGGAAAATGATGGAATCACTTCTGAAGGAAAGAATTGTTGAGTACCTACAGGCCAGTGGGGCACAGGACCCAAGGCAGCATGGTTTCACAATAGGAAGGTCATGTCAGATGAATCTAATAGATTTCTTTGACTGGGTGACCAAAGTAGTAGACCAGGGAGGGGCTGTGGATATGGCCTACCTAGATTTTAGCAAGGCATTTGACACAATCTCACACAAAAGATTAATATACAAGTTAGCCAGCCTTGGAGTGGGTCCCAAGGTGGTAGCCTGGATAAAAATCTGGCTGGACAACAGGACGCAAAGGGTAATAGTAAACGGAGTCCACAGTGAAGAAAGGCAGGTAACTAGTGGGGTACTGCAGGGTTTGGTACTGGGATCAGTCCTCTTTAATGTCTTTATAAGTGACATTGGAGGGCACCTGGAAGCAAAGGTATGTCTCTTTGCAGATGACACAAAGATCTGCAACAGGGTTGATACACAAGGTGGAGTGGAAAGAATGAAAAGGGACTTGGCAAGGTTGGACGAATGGTCAGATATGTGGCAGCTCAGATTCAATACAAAGAAGTGCAAGGTAATGCATCTGGGAAACAAAAACCCATGGGAAGAGTACACAATGGGTGGTGAGTTAATAACAACAACAAAAATTGAAAGAGACCTGGGAGTAATTATATCAGATGACCTAAAGGTGGGCAAGCAATGTGAGAAGGCAGTAAGGAGGGCTGGGGAGATACTGGGATGCATAGGGAGAGGCATCAACAGTAGAAAACAGGAAATTGTTATCCCTCTGTACAGACAGTTAGTGAGACCCCATCTGGAGTACTGCGTGAAGCCATATTTGCCCTCCATTGACTGTAGGTTAAACAGGAAATCATCTGTTTTAATAAGTGTGTTTTAAGGTGTTATTACAACACTTTCTACATGTATAATAATTGTTTTGTATGTACATTGAAACTAGTGAGTTATCACCCTTACATTTCAAACTGTTAGTAAAAATAATCCATCTTTAGGATTGCTTTAACCTCTAGGCTATACTACCAGCTGATCATTAAAAACGACACATCTCAAGGCTGGCTCTGTGGTGCCAACAGGTATTGGGGCCCCATACTGTATCAGGATTTCTAAACCCTGTCAGTGTTCAGGTCAGTGCAGATTTCTGGGGCAGGCCACAGCACTAATTTATGTCATATTCCATTCCCTCTCTTACATCCTTTTCTCTTCCAATTTCAGGTGTGGACTCAGGTTTACAAGATGCAAATGTGGCTATGTACCTACTGGCCTGGCATCATGGGGCCATCCTTGAAATGTGTAGTTTTTGATTAACAGCTGGCAGTACAACCTAGAGGTTAAAGCAAAGAGCTGTGAACAAGATTCATTCATCCACCAGAATGGGGTTTGATTCCAACATGATCTACTTGTATATTATGTGACCAGTGTAAGTCACTTAACCTCTCTGTGCTCTCAAAACACACCCAGAAACCAGCTGTAGCTGTGTGCCTTTCCTGAACAAAGACAGTAAAAACAATCTGAGCATGTGTTATGATTCTGAAAACATTATGCTCTTTCTATAAAGATTTGACTGGAAAAGAAAAAAAATAGGACACCATTAATCGTTTATTAATTGCAAAAACACATGGATGGACAACATTGTTTAAAAAAAAGCATAATCTTAACTGCATTATTAAAATATGGAATAATATATGGGTGTGTGTGTGTGTGTGTGTGTGTAACCAAACATTTACACACACCCAAGGTGTGACATGGTACATTAACCCTGATGGCAAAGTCCAAGTGGTTTATAAAAGCATCCCACTCTGAGGATGTGTGCAGAATTCTGGTTGTTACATCCACTCACCCATATAGTATATTATTTTATTTAATTAATTGTGATAATTGTTTTCCCTTTAAGCACAGTTCAGTTAATGCAGCACTTCTGTCAGAGACACACACACACACACTTCACTTACACACACACACGCACGCACACACACACACTTCACGCACACACCACACACACACACACACATACACCACACCACACCACATACACATACCCCCCCCCACACACACACACACAAAACACACCACTCACACATACCCCCCCACACACACACACACACTGTCTCTTCCTTTTTTTCTTCTTTCTGTTTTTACATTACAGTGGGAATGGCATTCTGGAAAGTTGTGGTCTACCAGCATAGCTGCAGAGTGTAAACACGCTCAAGGGGTATGGGCGCAGGATCAACCAGATTGTTTTTTCTCCTTTACTGCAAAAAATCCCATTCCATCAAAAGTATTTAAGTAAGAAACTGTTATACTTTTAACTTCATCAAAGAAAGTAAAATACTCTTAATAATTCATTTCTGCTTATGCATGTTTTAACTGTGTTGTCCATCTATGTGTTTTTGCAATTAATAAACAAGTGGTGGTGTCCTATTTTTTCTTTTCAAGTCAAATCTGGATAGAAAGAACATAATATTTTCAGAATCATAACATATGCTCAGATTATTTTTACTGTCTTTGTCCCAGAAAGGCACACAGCTACAGCTTGTTCTAGGGTGTGTTTTGGGAGCACAGGGAAATTGTGACTTGCTCTGATCACACAATACACAAGTAGAGCATGATGGAATCAAAACTCATTCTTCTGTCCTGTCACTGTCCTTGTTTGTTTCTGTATACCTTTTGAAGGCTTCTATCTTCTGCTGTATTCTAGATGTTACCTCTTTTGAAAGCCAAAGAAGATTTCTCCTTCTTTTGGTTTTCCTAATCTGCTTGGTGTATTTTGCTGTGACTAGGGTTATTGCTTCTTTCAGAGCTTTCCAGCTTTCCTCTACATCTCCTCCTGTCCTGTGATCAAGCATATTTTTTATACAGGTTTTCATTTTGGGGAAATTAGCCTTCCTGAAGTCAAGGATCTGCAGGTTGGTGTGACTGATATCCTTGGTTTTGCTGACTGTAAGCCAGATAGTCCTATGGTCTCTGGACCTCAGATGGCTTCCCACCCTTACGTCTGTTATCTTGGTACTATTTGAGAATGCAAGGTCCAGGACTATTCCCTCTCTAATGTGTACATCCACCAACTGATTTAGTCCCACTCCCCATAGAGCTATGAGGAATTCCCTACTCCTTTTTGATGAAGCCATGTAGGAGGCACAGTCCACATCTGGCAGATTGAAGTCTTCGACAAGCAACAACTCACCCTTGTCAGTCATCTTTAGGATGGTTTCTAGAATCTCTTTGTCCTTTTCTACCTCTTGAGATGGGGGTCTGTATATTACTCCCACCTGGATAGAGGCTTTTGACTTCATTCAGCAAGTGTTCTTATACACTGCACAAATAGGCTCTTTTTGCAAAAAACTTCGGCATGCTTCCTGATGAGTTGCAACTTTATAACAGTACTTATAACTTGTACAGTACCAAGAAAAGCACTAAGTGATGAGAATAAAACTATTCTAGACAATCCCCTAGATATACAGGAAATTACAACAGCTATAGAACAGTTAAAAAATGGCAAATCTCCAGATCCAGATGGCTATACAGCAGAATTTTACAAGACTTTTAGTGACATTTTAGCAACTTTACTGCTAAATCTGTATGAAGAAATAAAAAACAGCTAACGACTTTCACTTTCTATGACAGAAGCTATAGTCATATTAATATTGAAGAAGGCTAAAAACCCACTGTCATGTGAGTCATATAGATCCATATACTTATTAAACAAATACTATAAAATAATCACAGAAATATTAGCAAATAGATGGGCAATGCAGATCCATTTAATAATACATCTGGATTAGACCAGTTTCATACCAGGCAGCAGACTCTCTTCCAACAGCAGGAAAACCTTAGATTTTATAGATTTCACTAAAAATGGAAATGTAGCTATTCTATTAGTAGATGCTGAAAGGGCATTTGACAGAGTTTACTAGCCTTTTTTGAAAGCATGCTTAAAGAAAACAAATCTGGGAGACAGGTCCATGAAATGGATTAATTCAATTTACAAGAAACCCACAGCAAGAATAAAGACCAATCAAAATTTATCAGACCATATCTTTCTGTATGGAGATATAAGGAAGGACTGCCCACTATATCCCCTGCTTTTTGCAATATTCATTGAACAATTTGCAATAAATATTTGGGAAAATTAACAAATAAAAGGCCCACAAATAGCAGGTGAACAATATAAAATTTCACTTTACGTGGACAATGTTCTTTTATTTCTAAAGGATCTAAAGTCCTCAACTACACCCTTAGTTAATATATTACAAACATTTGGGAATTTCTCAAGATACAGGGCAAACTAGTCAAAATCAGAATGCTTGGTTCAAGATGAACTGACAGCAAATTTGGCATCAAACCAATTGTTGAAGAACGTTATGGTTATAAATGAAATAAAATACTTCGGGGTTACTATTTCCCTGGACACTGATAAACTCTACCAAAATAATTATACAACATTAATGTTAAAAATACAGAAAAAATCTTGATAAATGGATGAATTCACCCCTAACAATGTTTTGCAGAATTAATATAATAAAAATGAATGTTCTTCCCAGATTTATTTTCTTTTTTCAAACTTTACCTATTACATTGGATGATAGGTGTTTCTAAAAATAGACACAATGTTTAGTTATTTTATTTGGCAAGGAAGAGATCGAGAACCAAATTAGAAAAAACTGTATCCCCCTATGTCTTAAAGTGGTTGGGTCTTCTGAAGCTGCAGTTATACTATTTAGCTGCACAACTTGAACAAACAAAAGCTGGTTTCCAGTACAAAATGAAGAGATCCCTCAGCTGAACTGGATAAATATAGGACAACATAGCACTCCATTCAAAACCCTGCCACACACTTTATATGTGGATAGCAATAACACTAAATATTATTGTAATATGCTATTCACAACCAGAAACACCTCCAAAATATGGAAAAAAGCAAATGCTTTTCTGGATCATAAAACAGATATATCAATTTACTCTCCCTTACAAGTGAATAGCTATCTTACATTCGCACATAAAAATAACATTTTTCCAACTTGGAGATTAAAAGGGTTAGTATTCTTGTTGCAATGCTTACAGGAGGGCTTTTTGAAAACATTTGAGTGCTTGAAAATGGAATACAATCTTTCCAAAAGCAGCTATTTTGCATATTTACAATTAAGAGACTACATTAATAAGCATACACCACAAGGCAATCGAGTATTGGCAACCCCTTCCTTGGAATTATTATCGAACAATAAGGATAGCACAACAAAAACATTAGCTAAAATCTATAAATTACTGTTAGAGGCAAAAAAAAACCCACAATTTACTGCAATTAAAAATGCATAGAATAAGTTACTAGGGAAAGATCTGGTAACAGAAGAATGGAGAAAAATGTTGTCTACACCAGAAATAATTTCAAAAAATAGTAAATTAAGACAAATACAGTTTAATATAATTCTTAGGCTGTATTTTACACCGTGTAGATTACATAAATGTAACTTGAACATTTCAGATCTGTGTTTGTGATGTCAAATGGAAAAAGACACATTAATACACACCTTTGTTACATATCAAGTTTTGAAAAAGTACTTGGAAAAGATTCAGAAAATTCTTGCAGAAATCTTGCAAGAACATATACTATTTGACCCAAGGATTCTATTATTAGGTCTAATCTCCTCTTTGAATTTGACACTGGAATAGGGTATCCTTGTATCTCTTGCATTGGGAATAGCAAGGAAGGTGATATTACTTCATCACAAAGATTATAATACCTCAAACTACAAATAATGGCTAAATGTACTGACAGAAGGCTATAAACTGGAATGATTACATTACATAAAGGAACAAAAGGAAGACATTTTCCAAATGATTTGGCATCCCTTTACAATATATTTACAAAAAAAAACTAAAAACCCTAAACAGCTGAGCATAGCTTGATAGACATTAAGAAATAAAATACGAAAGAATAAAAAGATGAGTCTAGGTACAACTTTCCCCTATTTGTACAATGATACAAAAGGATACCTCATTTAACAATATACACTATGCCTGAAAATTTGTAACTGAGTACAAAATTTGAATGGGACAGCTACAAAACTCTTCCTGACTCTGATCACAATAGGAACTGATCTTCTGTGCAGACCAGCTCTAAAAACAACACAATGTGAGTTGCAAATGCATTGCCAACATTAAAAAATCAATGCTAGACCAACTCATTGGCATGTCGTTTTAATGAGAACTGCACTGTACATGAGAAAGTGATGGGTGGCATTGGCTGGTTGTTACAGAGCAATGATAAAGTAAATATGAACTTTTCTTAGTTAATAAAATCGGTTAATAATGAGGGTAGCCTTTGAAAGGGGTAGTCTTCTTATTTGTGGTGCTTCCTTTAAAGCAGTACTGCCACTTCTTCATGTAATCAACAATTTTTCTACCTAAGGGTTATACTTTCAGTCAATAATTTTGTTGACTTTTTTTCTTATAGAACATTCCTGGGGCATGGTCAATAAATTTATTCTAACATTAGTAGTAGTAGTAGCAGGATGGGAATGGTTTTATTTAGCACACTTCTTTGAAAACTCAGTACATTTCACAATCAAAAGGAAACAAAGTAAATAATACAATTGGGTAACAGAAGCATATCTTAACCCTTGCAGAGCCATGGAATGAAATATCAGTCGAGAATTCCTATTTGTTCTAATTCTGTTGGCAGCCTAAGGGTTAAACAGTGAACAGAATCATAAAATAAATAATTAACCTAATTTGCTATTTTCAGCATGCAAATGAGCCCTTGTGTTTTATTTGCAGCTCGTGTGCTAACACATGGCCCTGTTTAATTGTTATTGCAGAAGGATATGTAGTGTCTGTGATACTGGCTACCATTACATAATGTCTCTGGAACACTTGCTTGTTCCTCCAATGTTTACTGTTGAATAGAAGCTCTGATTTTCTTAGATGGCACAAATTAAGCTAAGTAGATTCCAAGAGAAGCTTCACATTTTGTACACTGCCATTTGCCTTACACATTGCACACATAATTATGGGTTCAGAGTTATACAATAACAGGTTGATTTACTTGGTTGCAGGGTAACAGGATGGAAGAATGGTTTCATTTTTGTGCATTTCTAAAGATCAGATGTGATGACACCTCTTTAAGACATGCAATGACAGGGCAAAACAGTGTCAATGATTCAAAAACATATTTTATTTACCATCTGAGAACAATTAGTTGACCCTACTGCACGAAAGCTCTAGGCTCTAAACATAATCCTTTGCTTTAAATAATCTTTGTAAACTTCACTCCTGATGGTAACTACAAACTATGTGCTATCCTGGAAAAAGAAGCCACAACAAACCAAATCATTTCTATAAAGATGACATCATGATCCCTAAAGAATATATAGCACTATGTTGAAAAAATGTTATGTATGACGCTTTCTTTAATGGCTGACAGCACTCATAAAAGTTCTTTCCATTTTCTCAGTGGTTAAACATTTCCATGCAATTTAGGTTTTTGGCACAAGCTATACTGAGCACAGAAATGAAAATATTTAAGACGTACTGTAATGTGAATTTTGTTCTATATTATTTATGTTAGGCTATGCAATTTGTTGATTACCATGTATACTCACCTACAAGGTGACCTCACATGTAAGTAACCCCAAATTAGCCTGTCAGTGTTGGCAAAATTACAGACTGAATTTCACTAACAAATTGGATTAAAAAAAAAATCCATTTGGGGATCAGCACTGGGCATGGAATCTGTTTTTGTGGCCAGAATTGGACACAAAATCTAGTTATGCATTTGCAAAAATGATTAACCATTGTAAGCCCCACACATAGGTCAATGTCACATAGAAATGAAATCCCCTTCTTGTGTGCCTATTTTTAGCCCTAAACAATGGCTTAATATTTTGCAATTGATACCACAAATGCCTTCAGTTCATTGAATGAAATACAATACATTCTTGCAACCTTTTGTGCTTAGACCAGTATCTACAAAAGCGCATCTACAACTGCTGCATGAAATAGACATTAGTAAAACTACAGGAACTGGGGACAGAGATTACATTCCAGTAAAAAGGAAGCAAAAAGAAAGATCTACTGCAGTAGACTTTTTTGTCATGTTGTATTTATGCCTTCTGCCTCTGACCTGCCCCCTTCCAAGTGATCCTCCCAGTTCCATCACGCACATTCCCTAGGGCTTACCTTAATGCAAGTCCCCACAAACTTCTCCCTTTGGGGGGGCTGTTGGGGTTAGTCAGACCCCTCTGACACACACTCTGGAGTTGAAGGTGCCTAGTAGGTGATGTGGGTTCTGCAAGGTACAAGTCCTCATCCAGCAGCAGTTGAGAATGTTTGCAATTGTGGTTTTCTCCACAGGAGTTACATCATACAGTGATACACAAGGCATTTGAACATGTATGGGTAGCCATGTTGGTATTGGGTTGCATGCCTACCCAGACTGAATGACTGCAGCTGTGCTCCTACCAGGCTTCTGCCAGGTGGCAGCAATGGTAAAAAGCACACTGTAACCCCTTCCTGAAACAGGTGTGCTGTCCTGTAGATGCTTAGTCCTCTTTCAAATGGCTGATCTCCAGTGTCCCAAGCATGTTCCCAAACCCAGGTCATCAGCATCATGAGTGGCAGCACTACAGCTGTACTGATGGGCTGACTCACTGTGGCAATCATTTAAAGACAATATTGTAAAATTAAATGTATAATTTTAAGACTACATGTTGGTATCAGTAATCTCTGTGCACTCTGTGCATAGTAAGCCAAAAACACTCTGTCAAAGAGGAGTAGAAATTTAGCAAAACCAAGACTTTTTCAAGCCATATGAGACTCAGGGAGACCCTGCTTAAATAACTAGCAATGGTTGTGCGTCTAACTCATGGAGACCAGAGAAAACCACAGACTCTGCAGTAAAACCTATTCAGCAGCTGACCCAATCTGTATAATGAATGGACAAAAAGTTAAATGCTTTAGTGGGCAGAGCAACTACAGTAGAAAACAAAGTTAAAAGAACTCGTACCATTCAGGGTGAATCAGTTTTATGCTCAAATAAAGTCTTTCTACCACCATGTCTTTAAAGAGCTAGTGTACTATCTGGGATTAATAGTAAATTTCAAATGTAGCCAGCTATCACATTTTATATCTGAAGTATTTTTTCTTTTCTGTTTGCTAATTAAAGATTTTCCACCTGGCAGTACTGGGATGATGTATGGTTCCTCCCGTTCCTCCCAGTACATCATCAGAAATGCATCCAAACACATTGTGGCACCAGAACCCTTGCAGCCTGAGAAGTGACTTTCACAAGTTGCCTATCAAAATCCAGGAAACTGGACATCACTAGTAAGCAAGAAGAGCCAATCCCTTCTATTTCATGTGAAGAAGAATAATCTGACAGTGAGAAATGGTTCTCTTTGGTTACAAGTAATGTCACAGTCAGTGTGGTCTCAGTGTTGATGATGCAGTGGGAGGAATAGAATTGACTTTTTTTAGCCTCCAGAGAGACTGTTCTCCACACAACCCCCCAGAACTGCCAGGTGGAAAATGCCTTAATTAGTAGACAGAAAACAAAAAGTACTTCAGATATAAGAAGAGAAAGCTGACTGCATCTAAAAGTTACTATTAATTCCTTGCAGAACACTAGGGCCTGGATATTCAAACTGCGCCAGGCTGTGGCACAAGCCTGGGCACAGCGCAACTTGGCTGCGCAGGGGCTTTGACTGGGCAATATTCAACAGAGCTGCACCATGGCACAGCATGGTTGAATATTGCACACCAGCCACCAGCAGTGCACATGGCGCAGTGGCACTGCGCCAGCGCAAGTGGTCAAAGTGGAGCAGGAGGATGCACTACCACAAGTTCCATTGCACTATGCGCAGCAACTGCGATATTCAAAAGTGCACATGCAAATGGGGCCATAATGTATGAAAGGTGCAAATGAGGCCATTTACATGTCATTATGGCCCCATTTGCATGCAGGTGCACTGATCCCCGGTGACTTGCGCCTGGCATCCTGCCATGCAGCAGCCATCGAGGACTGACGAACCCTGCAGCACGGCAATGTCCCTCGCAGCCCAATCACAGCATTTGTAAAATAAATGAACTCCAATATCCCTTCTGGTCCAGTGGATGTGCTGAGTCCATGCATGCACAACCCCTACTTGCACCGCACAAAGTTGATCCCCAAAAAAAAAGGAACAATTGCAGGGCACAACACGGCAGCTGCCACCTATGGGTGACCATCCATGCTCCGGCTGCACCTGGCTGTGCCCCTCCATACCCGATCATGGGCATATGTACAACAATGACCCTCCATACTGCCTGGTGGTGCAGTGGACCACTGTCAGCCCGATTGTGGGCAGTTGTAAAACAGAAATTAATCAATATCCTGGTGGTCAGCGGAGACCCTCCCCACCTGCCCACTAAGCCCCACCACACCACTCACCCCGGTCAGTGGCGGGTGGCAGCACCCCAACCGCCTGCCACCCGCCACCCACTGACTGACACCTTTGGTAGGGCTGTACACCCATCGGTCCACAGCATGAGCCAATGGGCGTGCAGCCTGTACTGTACTACACATTCCAGATATGTGAATGGATCCATTCACATATTTGGAATGTGTAGTATGTATGGGCTGCATGACCATTGGCTCATGCTGTGGACCAATCGGGCATACAGCCCCCACCAATTGTGTCAGTTGGGGCGGCGGGCGGCAGGTGGTGGTGCTGCTGCCCACTGCTGACCGGGGGGAGTGGGGCTCATTGGGCAGGTGGGGAAGGGAGGTCTGCTGGACCACCAGGGATATTGGATTCATTTCTGTTTTACAAATGCCTGCGATTGGGCTGACAGCAGTCCACTGGACCACCAGGGAGTCTGGATTCATTTTCATTTCTACTTAAGCCCACGATTGGCCTAACAGTGGTCCACTGGACCACCAGGGAGTTTGGAGGGTCATTTTTGTATGTATGACCATGATCGGGCATGGGGGCGCCGCCAGGTGCAGCTGGAGCTCGGGTGGCCACCCACAGGTGGCAGCTGCATTGTTGCACCCTGCAGTACGGCAGCTCACCTGTGGGTGGCCAGCTGTTGTGCCTTTTTTTTGGATCAACTTTGTGCAGCACAAGTAGGGGTTGTGCATTCATGGACTCAGCACATCCAGGGCTGAATATCGGGATGTGCAGAGTATGCATGGGCACGCCCCCCCCACCTGCACCGCATACATTACTGATGCGCTCCGGCACATCAGGATTTGTGCCAGGCACAATTCCCATTTGAATATTGTGCTGGGGTGCATCAGTGGGTTGCACATGGTGCAACACTGCTGCGCCATGCACAACCCTTTTGAATATCTGGGCCTAGGTCTTTAATTCAGGAAACTTCATTGCTGTTTTCTCCTTAAAACAACTTGGCAACCACACCCATGGGTACAAGTATGGTTGGAGTCCCTGATAGTTTTCTGGGAGAGGACCCAATAACATTTTTTTTTTATATAAAGTTTATTGAAAGTTCAACGACTACAATAGATAGGGTCATGATATCCAAGACATTTAGACATATAACAAAGCAGGTTGCATGACCCCATCCCCCTTCCCCACCACCTCCCCAAAAAGCACCACCCCCCCACACAGTCCCGAGGCATGACAATCCATACTACATAGTAACCTGTAAAGAGAATATTATATGGTGTATAACATATGTAACGGGGCCCAGATCCTTTCATATTTGGATTTGTTATTATTAATACTCGAAATGGTCTTCTCCACTCTAAGATTAAATAATAACTCATTAAGCCATTCAGAATAAGAGACAACCTCAGTTCTCTTCCAATATTTAAGTACCATCTTTTTAACTGACATAGAGAGCAAGGCAATATGGAACTTATGCTTGCTAACAGAAATCTGTGAGTAATCCCCAAGAAGGCAGACCTCTGTAGTGAACAAATCCATCAGCCCAAGCAGTGGGTCAGCCTTGTCCTTAATAGCCTTCCAAAGGGGAGCTATCTTGGGGCATTCCCAGAAAATATGAAATAAGGGGCCTTCCACTTGAGTGCACCTCGTACATATACTAGAAGATGTTACTCCCCATTTGGCCAGTTTCTGTGGATAATGACAAAGGTTGTGGAGGATGTAAAACTGCATTAACTGTAGCCTATCTTGTGTTACAAAATGATGGCAGTTATCCCATATAGCCGTCCAGTCTTTGTCCCAGTGTGGGAAAGAATCAGACCAAAACTCTGTGGGTCCAAACGGCTCAGGAAAATGCCAGTCATACAAAATATTATAAAGTTTGGAGGTACTCTAGTGCATAAAATGTCCAAATGCTTCAATATCTTATATTGTTTTGTTTTTTTATGGACCCCCTTAACATTCCGTGGTGAAAAGCAAAGCTCCTTAGCCATCATACAATTTCAATGAATGAAAACAGTACTTAAGGTCGGAAACTACAGTAAAACCGAGCATCAACCTGCCTACAGCGGACTGTGTCCCCCCAACCTTCCTCACCATTCCCTAATCCCCAAACCTCATCCCCACTAAGAACATCCCTTAAACTACCCAACGAACAAACAACCCCAATATGCGATACCCTTAAGTCCCACCTGACCCTACCCTCCCCCCTTCCTGCACATCATTAAACAGCACTCCACCAAAATCACCTTCCCCCTCCTGCCTCCCCTTCCATTGCCTCTCTATAAAACCTATACATTAAAGAACAGAGGAACAAGGCAGGTTCCATACAAATATATAACTCACAAATGCCTAAACTAACTATGAAAACCCTTCTAAAACCACTAGGTTGGTCCCAAATGAACACCAATAATACTACCCTTAATTCTATAAATTCCAACAATACAGAGCCATCCTATAACTGAGTACCCCGTTACACTTTACCTCCCATCATTTTACCTCCCATCGAATCTACATTATGGTAACAGATTAATACACAACTCCCATACTTGTACAGCAGAAAATCCCCTTCCTGTGATAAATGACAAGAAATAAGAAAATGAAGAATAAGTCCCTATTAGTTCAGGCAGCAGTTAAAATTGAGGAGCTCCTACCAGCAAAATGGCATTGCCAACATCCTGTGGGAACACACTATTCATGACCGCCTGAAGGGAAGATATGCCGGGGAGAACAGGCTCCACCCTGAAACAACAGCTGTTCTAACAGCATCTGTGTATGTCCCCGCTCTTACCAAATCTGCACCGCTAAAGCCTCATATATTCGAGGGAGCCCAGCGACTTAATAATTAGTGCTACGAAGACTAGGGCAACACTCCCCTCTCATGGCTGTTAAATGCAACCGCGTCCATTCCATCCCCCCATGTATAAACCCTGTGGCCCCATATGAGACAGGGGGAACTGGGAAACCGGGGAAGGCACCTACTCCGCTAATTACCACTGAAGCTCTCTCTGACAGACAACACCAGCCACATGCCAACCTCCTGGTCTATCCTCATGCGTGCCACCATCCAAAAAGGAGTCCCTCAAATAAACCAACTGAGAGAGAGAGAGAGAGAAGAGGGAGGGACAAGACTAGCAATGCTATCCAAAAACAAGGCCCAACACAGCCCTACCCTGGGACTTCATTTCTACCCACCGGGCATCAATAATGGGGGACTCGACGCTGAAGTGCCCTACAGACCCACAAAGACTTACTCATCCCCCAAGTTGTAGCCCCTAAGCAATACAGGAGACTGCCCTCATGTACCCCTAACCAAAGATGCCCCAGCCATACCCCATGCCTGCCCCACAATGAGTTTGAGATATACTTTAATAACGAGGACTATGAAAATACAACTACTTTCAACATCTAACCCTAAAAAGAGGAGCAATCACAAGAGGTCTAGTCTGGACTAGAGAGCGATGTCTAGCTCAGAACATCTCTGACCCAACCTCCCAAAAAAAAGGGGTCCATGCATTTCGTCGCGCCTCATGCTTCCAGAATGGTCCCAATCACTAAAACCTTTAGCATTCTTAAGCGTCCTTAAAGAGATCAGGCATAGCTTTCTTTAGTCCTTCGGTTGCTGAATCCAGGTCTTCATAGGAATGCCACTGTCCCAATAACTGCACCTGCAGCTTGGAAGGGTACAACATCCTGAATTTAAGACCAGCTGTGACCCAATAACATTTTTGAAACAACTACTACCACAGAGGTTGTAGTGTATTTTCTCAATAATCTGAGACTTGAGAAGGGCTATGAAATACTCAACCTCAAGATGCACAATCAGACAGAACTCCCATATAGCCTACTCATTACCTTTGATAGTGTAAAGTACAGTGCATAGACAATACTGTAAAATGACTTTATTTAGTGCTAGAAAAGTTTTGTGCTACCAACAATACAAATCTGAAGGCTCATTGAAATTATCACACTCCCGCTATGTCAGACAATACAGCTCTGTTATGCTGTCAGCAAGAATGCATTAGTGAATCACTGAATGAGTTGCTGACATCTCGTACTCAATTACTGTAGCATACAAAGGAGTGATTGTTCTGCTCTCGGCTGACAGCAATTGTCGGTGATTAACAGTGACTAACAGCAATAGTTGTTAAATTGCTGTTAATTACACATTTAAACCACATCACCCCAATTGCCAATGCAGCGTACCAAGCTAGTCTCCCTGCTCTGTGAATGCAAGGTGAATCTACAGTACCTCTATAGTCTTTTAAAAATTCCTTTTTAAAGATTTTAATGATGTCCTTGGTGAAATGGTTGCAAAAGGACCAGAAGAGAGAGAGAGAGAGAGACTTACCCCATAGATGAGCTGACAGCTGATGTTCTTTACACTGCTGCTGCTATCCCCTTGTCTCAAGGCTAAAGAGTCATTAATGAACTTTAGGTATCCAGTCCACCTCTGAAATGCTGATGTTCTGAATACCACCAGTACACACCTGAAATGAGGTATGAAATCGGCCATTATGCTTCTGAAATAGGTGTGATGAAAGCAGTGAGATTTTATCATAGCACGTATGGCCATACAATTAACGAAAGCACTGTAACAAAATTTAAATCAGATTACAAATGTAAATTAAAAGAATTTCTTCACCCAGACAGTATGCCACAGGAGCTGCCTATTTAAACCCATTGGAGACCACCTTTGTTGTTTGAAGAGGTGGAAAGTGAACTCTGGAAAATCATTAGAATACTTTGGGTGGAGGGAGCGGTGGTCAGCACAAGAGTAATTATAGCCATGGGTGTAGTCAAGTCATATAACTATGCACTTTTGCAAGAAGTTGGGAACCATTTAAAGTTTTACAAGACAGTGGGCATGGTCCTTTTCACATAGAATGGGATTCATAAAACACAAAGGCACAAAAGCAGAAAGGGAAACCCCAAGAAGATTTCATTGAGTTAAATAATTTCTCGAGCATATATAGAAGGCAGTGCAGCAGGAACTGATCCCCACAGATTAGGTAATAAATCCTGATGAAACCAGACTAAATTTTTTGCCGTGTTCTTAGTGGTCTATGGAGCAAGCAGGCGTAACACAAGTGGAAGTTACAGGATTAGGGGACAAAAGACAAATATTCCTAGTACTTCCTGCCTCCACAGGTGATTTACCAAGGCAAGACAAACTTCTGCCACCCCGTTTTCAGATTCCCATCAGAATGCCACATCACACACTCAGAAAATCATTGGGCAAATACAGAAACTATGGTGGAGTATGTGGACTGCATTCTGATGCCATACATCAAATCTGTTATAAAGAAATTCAAACTGCCAAAGGTGCAACTACTCTCCTAATTTTGGACTTGTTCCAAGCACATACCACTGATGTTGTTTTAAAGAAACTAGATGACTGCCACATCATGCCAGTATTCATCCCCCCATCATGATCAGATGCACTACAACCAGTAGACATCTCCATAAATAAACTGCTGAAGGATGAAATGAAAATCAATTTTGCCACTTGGTACACTGGCAGTATTGCACAACAACTGGAAAATGGCATTATGGCAAGCACTGTAAAGGTTGACCTCTGTGTGCCTGTTACAAAAAATAAGCATGCCCAGTGGCTTGTGATTGTGTTTGAGAGGCTAACAGATGTGATGATGTCATCAGGGGGTTAATGGAGGCAGGAACTGCTCACCCACATGAAACATCCCTTGACCTATGCGGTTAGTCAAAACAATGTTTCCTGCTTTGTCCTGCTTTGTGCTGCATAGTAAATTCATTTTTAAATTAAAATCTCACACTGGCTTATCATCTCCTCTCCTTGCCTTTGATACCTAGGTTTCTGCAAGAATGGGAGTATGATCGGGTAGCTTACAAGCTCGCAAGGTGAGTCACTCCCCCCCATGCATAGTACAGTACACTTTACATCATAGTAATTTTAGTTAGCTACAGGCTACAATCAGTCTCACTATGTTTTACAGGAAAATATGGTGTGACTGGCTGGCCACAAGCAGTAACAGTGAGAATTCACACTACAGCCAAGGAACTACTCTAAAAAGCAACTGAAAGTGTGGGTCTGCATAGGGCTGTTATACACACTGGAAAAATATACCATTTCTAAATTGTGAACTGTTTTTCTTCTGTTATTTAAACTGTTTGTGTGGAGCCCTGTAATTCCAAACAGGAAAAAGGAAGAGGGTAGGGTGTCACACAGGGACAGTGAACACCCTACTAAAATGCACTTTTTAGCGTTGTTTTAAATTGTTTTAAACCAGTTTTGCACCTTATACTGCTTAATAAATAGCACTGGGGCTCATAAATGCAAACTATTAACACAGTTTACTAAGTTTGAAATGCGAGTGTACCCACAACCTCTGTGCAGTACTTCCGGGTCATGGGACCCATAAGCTCACGGTACAGCGAGCAGGGCATCACGTCTGCAGCGATGGAGATTCACGATTCAGCGTGTTCTGCTGTGTCCGCTAATTCAGACGAAGGCAAAATCAACAACTGACATAGTAAGTACTAGTTTAGTATAAAATACAGCTCTATTCTGTAAGCAATACCATATAAGATTACAAAATGGTTAAGACTAAAGCTAGAAAAAAATGTCATAGACCATGCATATCTTGCAAAAAGTATACAGAAGAAGAAATAGTGGTGGAATTTACATGTGAGAAGTGCTTGCAAAATCAGGCTTTGCATACTGAAATAGAAATAATAAAGAGGAGGATGGACAGTAGTAACCAAATAGAAACATTTGAAGTCCAGAGAGAGATCGGAGAATTAGAAGCTTACATAGATTCATTCATAGTTGAGAATGATATAGAGCTACTACACAAAGGGGCCCAGAAAGAGTCTCAAACAGAGACACCACAAAAACATGGTGATAATAAATGCTCTACCAAAAAAGAGGAAATAAATCAGCTGTTAACGTATTATCCAGAAACAGAAAATAGATATAAGACATTGGATCCGGAAAGGCAAGCTACACACGAGTCCTTGGAAGAAAGTCATGATGGGGGGGAGGGTTTGAAGGTTAACCAAAGTCTAAAAGACTCTAGTTTAGGTTGAAAATTATTACCAGATAAAAGGATAGACAAAGTACATAAGGAATCCAAACAGAGTAATGTTTGCCAAAATATAAAAAAAGCAATATCATCCAAAGTAGATTCCACAACAGAAAAAGAAATCACAACACAAATAAAACAAAAAGATATCCTAATAATAGGAGACTCCCTAACTAGAGGAATTGATACAATAGTGTGTAAAAACAGAAAAATGCACACTACTGTGAGCTCGCTACCTGGAGTAAAAATCTCAGACATTGGTTACTTATAAGATGGCTTGATGGAAGGACTACAAGACCCTTTAATCATAATTCATGTCGGTGTAAACAATATGGGGCTACTTAGTATAGATGACATCATACAAGATTATCAACACATTGTAAATACAATGAAAAATAAAGGATGTGATATAATTATTTCAGGTCTAATCCCATGCCACGGAAGACATGAATTTAAAAACTCGGGCATTGAGATACTTAATATGAAACTGAGAACCCTTTGTAGGTATAATCATATTGGATTTATGGACAATTCAGGGACCTTTGGGAAAAACACTCTTTTTAAAAGTGATGGATTACACTTAAATAAAACAGGCATCAGAATTCTGAGTATGAAAATAAACAATGTTATCTCTTTTCATTTAAGAGGGGATGGAGACTCACAATTTAACATTTACAACTATGGACCTCAAAGAGGGATGGAACTGCATTTTATTAAATGCACGTAGTCTAACAAACAAATTTGAGGAACTACAATGCTTATTATATGAAAACAACATACAAATTGCACTAATAACTGAGACTTGGTGGACTACCGAAGATAGATGGGATAAAGAAATAACCGTTACAAACTATACTACCTATCAAGGGAATCAAGGAAAAGAGGGGTATAGCTATATACATAGAAAATCTTATATAATGTAGGAAATAACTAGAGCTAAAGATGGCCTGGAAATGGTGTGTTAAACTCATACCCAGGGGACAAACAAAAATTAAATTAGGTCTGGTTTATAGACCCCCCTCAATATGCCCAGATGGAGAACTAGAATTATTAAAAGTCATCAATAACCTAGATCCGTCAGAAAGAATAATATTGACCGGGGATTTTAATTTCCCAGACATAAACTGGAAAAAACTTGAAGGTACAAACAAAAGAAGTACACAGTTTTTGGATGCTCTAAATCAAATAGGGCTTGTTCAGCTTGTTCTTGAAAACACCAGGGGAAATAACACTTTAGACTTGATTTTAACTAATATGGGACAGACAATACAAAATGTGCACACTAGTAACCCTTTGGGAAATAGTGACCACCAGTCAGTCAAGTTCCTAATTAAAGATGCACCAAATACACTTAGGGAAGGAAAAACTACAGTTCTAAACTTTAAAAAGGCTGACTTTCCTGATATGAGGAAATACCTCACAAATTGGGATTGGCAGAAAGAACTCGGAAATCACACAGTTCATAAAATGTGAGACTCCTTGGTCAATGCACTACACAAAACTATAAACATATGTATACCAAAGTACCCTAAGTACTCAACAAACAAAAATATCCCTAAATGGCTAACTCCAAGAATTAAAACATTGATAAATAAAAAAAACAGATGGTTCAAAAAAATTAAACATGAAATAAATAAACAACCCAACTTACAGTATAGAGAGTTTGTTAAAAAGTCAAATGGGAAATAAAAAGCAAAAAAGACTACGAATTAAAACTTGCATCACTTGTTAAGGACAACTATAAGACCTTTTATTCTTATATAAATAATAAACAACAAAAGAGTACTATTATTGGACCTTTTAAAAATAATGCAGGAGAAATACTTAGTAATAGAGACTGTGCAGAGCTACAAAATAAATATTTCTGCTCTGTCTTTAATCCAGTTACTTTACTAAATACTACTCCCAATACTACTTCCAGACTGGGGAGGATACAGATTAAATTACAAGATGTTCTAGATAAATTAAAAACAGTACATATAAACAAATCACAAGGATCTGACGAAATTCATCCTAGGGTACTGTATGAATTGGCAGAACAACTTGCACCACCTCTAACCCACATATTCCAAAAATCCCTAGATACAGGACAAGTACCACAAAATTGTCGAGAAGCGATGGTAGTTCCTATATACAAAAGTGAATCGAAATCTGAGTTAAAAAACTATCGACCAATTAGTTTGACATCGGTCATGGTAAGATGATGGAATCCAGTCTAAAGAATTATATAGCTGAGTACCTTGAGGTTAACAAACTGCAGGACCCACTACAACATGGATTCTGAAAAAAACGTTCCTGTCAGACAAATCTCTTGACTTTTTACGAAAAGGTTGGGAAGGCATTAGATGCGGGAAATTGTGTTGACGTTATTTTTGGATTTTCTAAAGCTTTTGACAAACTCCCACATCAAGAATTAATACTTTCCCTTAAACAGTATGCACTAGACACCAATATAATAAACTGGATAGATGTTGGCTATGTGAAAGAGAAGGCAAAGAGTGGTGATACAAGGAGAAAAATCAAACTGGGAGACTGTGACTAGTGGGGTCCCCCAGGGATCGGTACTTGGACCCTGCCTTTTTAACATCTACATAACCTCCTTGAAACTGGAAAATAAAGATATTTGGTTGACAAAATTTGAGGACGATTGCAGAATTGGTGCAATAACCAATACAGTAAAAAACCAGCAGGATCTACAAGAAGCACTAAATTACATACATCACTGGACTGTAAAGAGTAAACTTGAATTAAATAAAAACAAATGTATAACTATGCATTTGGGTAAAGTAAAAAACAACAACCCTCTCCCCTACAAATTGGATAATACTGTACTCAATA
This sequence comes from Neoceratodus forsteri, assembly GCA_016271365.2. Classification (NCBI taxonomy): domain Eukaryota; kingdom Metazoa; phylum Chordata; order Ceratodontiformes; family Ceratodontidae; genus Neoceratodus; species Neoceratodus forsteri. The sequence goes on from CM028137.1 coordinate 523,108,231, forward strand.
AAATAGAAGAGGAAAGGGATTTGGGGGTAACAATTAGTTCAGACTTAAAATTTAGTACACATTGTAACAAAGTAATAAGAAAGGGAAATCAAATTTTGAATTGTATTCTGGAACACATCTCAAGTAGGGATAGGAAGGTGTTAATCCCTCTTTATGGTGCTCTGGTTAGACCAAACCTGGAGTACTGTGCTCAGGTCTGGGCACCTTATAAAAAAGCAGATATACATAATATTGAACGAATACAGAAAAGAGTGACTAAGTCAGTTGAAGGGTTGGAAAAGAAGACTTACCCTGAGAGATTAAGGGAGCTGAATTTGTTTACCCTGGAGTATAGAAGAACTAGGGGGACTATTGTCTACTATACAGATGTATAAATGATCCTGCACTCTTGTCAGAACTTGGACTAGTCTGGAGGAAATCAAGATATGAACCCAGGGGGCACCCCTTCCAGTTTGAAACACAAAAATGGCAGACTTTATCACGAAAATATTGGTTCAGCAACAGAGTTGTGGTAGGATGGAATTCTCTGCCTAGGGAAGTGGTGTCTAGTACAAATATGGACTCCTTTAAAAACAAACTCGATAACTTCCTTTTGGATAGAATAGATAAAGGGTTATAAATAATAAAGCAAGCATTATGGACGAAAGTCTACCTAGCTTGAAATCACCTATGAACCTATGAACCTATGAATTCAGAGTGCACTGAGAGAGATGACTGATGATGAGAATACATTGGTCCTTTTTAAACAATTAAATGATTTTAAATATTTAAGCTTTACCTTATCAATGATTAGGTTTTAAGCTTTGTTACAGAAATAAACTATGTTCCAATTAAAGAGCAGGTGGTACTGTACTGTATTTGACTCCTTCCCTGCAGTGGAGAAATGTGTGTAAATTTACTGAAATGCACCACACCACAGTACTTTCAAGAAATGCGTAGGCATAGCATACTAAAAATATATTTTGCTGTTGTTTAAATTTCGCTGATTCCTCCTGGTCTGTGAATATAGCAAAATTTAAATTACAGCTAAATAAAACTGTTTTACAGTATCTTGCATGCTGCTTAGAGACATAACTAGCTTGAAGCAGGTAGTGCACAGCTACAACTTTATCTTGACCTTAGCTATGCTACCCAGCAGAGCAGGCAAGCTTTTGACAAATAAAAAAATGCATGTTTCAGTAGATGGATGTCAGGTTTAACATGCTGTACCCAATGAGACTTCAGGTGTCTACTGGCTCAAAAGTCTACCTGCCTAGTAAACAAAAATAAATGGGGCAGCATCCAAAATCCTCAGGCAGAGTGGGACAAACTGAATACATCCATGAAGAAGGAGTACAAAACAGGGTGTTAAGCTTGCAGAAGGCATCGTAATGGATTTAGGCTCTGATCCACAAAAGCTAGCTCTGTCCTCTGCAGGTTTGCAGGGACTTACATGGATGCAGACTGTATTCTTCATAAAGAAAACAAAATACTGAAAAAAGCACCCATGGTGATATTATTGAAGCAAAGTGGTTACAGAAGGTTGCATAATACATCTGTTACCTGTATGCAATGTTTTCAATCGCTCACAGTACTTACAAGTGCACTTCTGCAATAAGGAAATGCTCCAGAGTAGCCCACCTGCATAATGTAAAGGTGGATCTAAACTAGACTTAAGCCAGTAAAGACTCATTTCCAGTCTCTCTATCCTCTGCCCAAACTGCTAGATAAATGTGTCCATACACAACTCTAAGACTGTATGCAGTCAAGGAAGGTTCTACAGTTAGCATTCCCTTCAAAGGTATCCCCTCACAGTTGATCTGTTTTCTATTTATTGTCTGCCCATCCTCCCAACTAACACTTTTCACAGTCCTGCCATAAATTATTTTCAAACAATGGAACTGTAATATATAAATTCAGCTTCTTCTGTTCAGAATGCTACTGCACCTCTGTGGTCCTGAAAGCTTGTACACAATGCTATCCTTGTACAAGACATAAACTGGTCAAATAAAAGGCATTAAACTATTCAGCGAGTCCTTTTTAGAGCTTACTAAGGTGTTTAATTTGGTGCTCCATAGCCACCTGCTGTCCAAGCTCAGCGTTATTGGCTTATTTGATAATTTTGTGGATTTGTTCACTGGTTATTTAAATGTTAGTCAAAAATGCATTTATACTGAAAATATAGAAGACCTGGGGGCAATCATATCCAATTACCCAAAAGTGACAAGGGTGTGCAACAAGGCAGTTGGGAGGGCTAGTGGGATGCTGGGGCATAGAGGGAGGGGTGTTACCAGAAGAAAGAGGTAGGTGGTGATGGTTCTCTATAGATCACTGGTAAGATGCTACCTAGAGTACTGTGTCCAGTTCTGGAGACTACATCTCCAATAGGACATAGATAGAACTGAGGCTGTCCAGAGGAGGGCAACTAAAATGGTGCAGGGTCAGAAGCCTTTTTTTTCAAATTTAATGAGCTTTATTGGAAGGAAAGTTGTTTCAACACTCCAGTAAACCAGTAAGATCTAAAAACAATACATAATGGTATTTTGAACCATGACAAAATAGAAAATTGACATAACCTTTTATCCACGTGGTTAACAATGTAATCAGTCAAACACAGAATCACAACTCAGAAATATTTTTACATTGAAGCTAATATTCTTACTTATATTAATCTACCCTCTTTCCCAACCTTCCTTCCCCCTCCCTTCTTTCCTATCCCCCCTCATTGTACGCAAGGTCATAAATCTATAAATTCTTGCTATCTACTATTATCATTGAGAGTTACATTTCCAGTCATAGAAATTATACTTTATTCTCTGCAGAAATTATCTATTCCCTATAACCATTCACTTGATAATCAGCAATGTGTATAAGGGTGCCCATACTTTTTGATAAAGATGTGGTCATTTAACCATTTGAGCAGTGATATTCTCTACTTGAAGAGCAAACAATATCTCTTTGAACCATTCTGTAAAAGAGGGAACAGTCTGATCTAACCAATGCCTTAAAATTACCTTTTTAGCACATAGTGATATCAATGCCATGTGTTTTCGTTGATCTAATATACATATTTCTGGTCTAAACGCCTCAGTAAGTCCTAATAAAGGGTCAATTTTAATTTTGATTGCCTCCCATAATGGTAAGATTTTTTCACAATCCCACATGATATGTAATAGGGTCCCAGGATATTTATAACATCTTGTACATAGGTCGGAAGAAAGTTTGCCCATTTTATACAATTTAGTTGGTGTATAATACAAATTATGTATGACATAAAATTGTAGAATTCGGTATCTGGGCCATTTTATATCTTGATAGAGCTGGGCCCAGATCTTAGACCATGAGTGTGGCATGGATGATGTCAATGGTAACAACTGATCCCAAATGTATTTTGGGGGCCCTCCTTATTCTCTATACCATCCCTTAGAAGCAGATAAAAATAAGAAATTAAACAGGAACAGGGTAAATTAGAGATAGTTGATTGAATAGGTCTAGCCATATTTTGATCCCATAGATCCAGTCCAAAATGTTGAGTAAGCCTGTGTGTGAGCTGTAAATATTTACAACAAAAAGAGGTAGGTAAGTTAAACTAAGACGTGCTAACTGGAAGGGCATGAGTCTGTGTTCCATGAGTAAATCAACAACTCTAAAATGTTTACCAAAGGGCCAGAAATGAGCAGTGATAGGATGTTTACCAATCTTAAAATTCAGGTTATAGAGAAGAGGTTGTGAGACGTCTGTTTTTAGTGATATTTGGAAAACATTACAAATATGGGTAAATATTTGAAGTGTAGTCTTAATGGGAGTATTCTGAAGATTTTTAGGAATATACTTAGTAGACACATAAACAAGAGCTTTAAGATCACATTCAGAAGACCGACATAGAAAATCTTCTATTTGTAGCCATAAAGGAGAGCATTGTGTTGATTCCACCCCAGGTCTATCTGTCAACCAGTGTGTGAGAACCGTACTAGTGATAGAAAAATAATAAAGAAGAAAGTCAGGAACTTGTAGGCCACCTGCCTTTTTGGTTCTTTGCATTTTGATAGAGCCCTTCTGGATGATTTACCACCCCATATAAAATTAGAAAACATTCTATGGACTTGTATAAACCATTGCTTTGAAGAAAAATATTTATAATTTGTAAGGGATACAATAACAGAGGCAGAATGTTCATTTTCACCACACTGATTCGTCCCCAAAGAGAGAGGGGGGGGAGCAGAGCCCAACGGTCCAAATCTAATTTTATGTGGTTAAAATTTTATCTAGATTGTGCTGTTTCATTGTGAATGTTGAACAAGATATATATATCCCTAGATACTTCATTTTGTCAATCACCCAACGAAGATCCAAATGGGAAATTTCAGCTGAGAACGTATGAATATTCAGGGGCATTACTTCCATTTTGGATATATTAAGTTTGTAATTGGAAAACTCCCTGAATTCCTTTAAAACCTCAAATGAGGCAGTGATCGATGAGGAAGGATGTGAGACATTAAGCAAAATATCATCGGCATACACTGAAAGTGTGTATTGATGTGGCCCTATTAATATACCAGAAATCAAGGGGGAAAGATTAATATGCCTAATAAGTGGTTCAAGATAAAGGTTAAATAGAAATGGGGATAACGGACATCCCTGCCTGATACCTTGTTGAAGAGTAATTGACTGTGAAAGAAGACCATTGCAGAGTATCCATGCAGTTGGGTTGGTATAGAGTACTTTAATCCAACTGATATATTGTGTGGGGATACCGAATTTGGGGAGAAGATAGAAAAGATATTCCCAGATACTCTGTCAAATGCTTTTTCTGCGTCCAGGAAAACCAGTGCAGATGGAATCTGGGAATCCCTGGACACAGAAATCAAGTACGCCAATTTACACATATGATTGAAAGAGATCCTTCCTGCCACGAAGCCCACTTGTTCTCAGCTTATAAGTCCATGCCATACCTTAGCCATTCTATTGGCTAAAACATTTGCCAATATTTTCATATCAACATTGATTAGAGATATCGGGTGATAGTTAGTGATCTGTAGTGGATCTCGTCCTGGTTTGGGTATAACTATCATTGTCGTCTCAGTAAGGGCAGGGTCGGCAATGCCATGTTTATACATATAATTAAATGTATTTAAAAGAATTGGCATCAACTGTTTTTTAAAGATTTTGTAAAATTCTGGGGCATATCCATCTGGACCAGGAGCTTTATCCGCTGGAAGAGATTCAATGACAGAATTTATCTCTGCAACAGATATTGGAGCTTTAAGTAGCTTCGCTTGATTTAAATCTAATTGGGGGAGTGGAACTGAATGAAAGAAATTATCTGTTTTGGTTGGATTGGAACTGGTTATTGGCTTAGAATACAACTCCTTATAATAATCTTGAAAACAGTGAACTATCTCCCTAGGAGAGGTGATGGTCTGCCCCGGAGTGTTGCAGATGCAGGGAATTATTCTATCTGTGGCTTGTGCTTTAAGACGAAGAGCCAACAGTTTGCTCGCCTTATCTCCCTGATCAAAATAATGTACTTTGAAACGTAGAAGTAGATGTGCAGCTTTTTCTGTTAAAATGGAATTATATTGAGCTCTAAGAACCTCTAAATTATGAATCTCTTCAGGGGTTGAGTTATTTGAAAGTGCCATCTCCAGTCTTCTAATTTCTTGAAGAAGATTGGATGTATCTTGGGAAGTAATTTTCTTTTTAATAGTGGCCAATCGAATAAGCTCTCCCCTTAAGGAACATTTAAAAGCTCCCCAAAGGTAGTCTAGTTTCCATGTAGAATGAGTATTATCAATAAAAGTATTATCAATAAAAGTTACTAATTGAGAAATCAAGTGATCTGATTTCAAAAGTTGGTTATTACATCTTCAGGCTTTGTCCCTTATTAAAGGGAGCCCAGGGGTCCGACAAAGCAATGTGGGATGGTGATCTGATATGACCTTAGAAAGGTAATTACATGACATCACAGTAGAAAGGTTACCAGTGTCCACAAGAAAATAATCAATACGAGAAGCTGAGTTATGAGGTATAGAGTAAAAAGAATAATCCCTTAAAAGGGGAAATAATGCTCTCCAGGGATCCGTCAACCCCACCGACTCCATCATTTCTCTAAGAGCAAGTTGTGCCAGTGAAAGTGATGATGCTAGCCTCCTCGAACGGTCTAAGGTATTACCTGTACTGTTAACTAGATTTCAGTCGCCATTCAGCACTATAGGAAGAGATGCCCAAGAAATCAAATTGTTCATGAAGGATATAAAAAATTGAGGATCGTCCCTTGTGGGTCCATAAAAGGATCCCAGTACAACCTCAGTATGGATGAGGAGAGCTTTAATTAAAATGTATTTGCACTGAGTATCTATAATGGTGTCCAACAAATGGAAAGAGACCCGGCGTGCTACTAAAATTGCAACTCCTTCCTTCCGGGTATCTGGACCGAATCCTATTACCTGGCCTACCTACGTCCATCCATGTCAAAGAACCTGAGGAGAGGGTAGATTGGTTTCCTGTAGAAAAAACCACATCAATATCTAACTTATGTAGATGTAACAATAGTTTCGTTCTCTTATATGGAGATTGGGCATCCTTTACATTCCAGGAACACATCCTATATGAGGCCATCAATTTGACAATAGTACCAAAGATCTGTATCAATCTGTAGACTGTCTAGGTAGAATATCATATATACATTTTTCATAGTGAAGTACTTCTGTCTCCTTGCGTACTGAGATCCCAACCCTCCCTTTTCTTCCCATTTACATTTTTTTCCCCTTCCCTTCTGTCTTCCTTTTCCTCCAAGTTCCTAAGCCCCCAACATATCTGAAACATCTTCTTATGAAGTATCCCAGTACAAAATCGCTCAAATCCTTAACCTGTCTCTAATAAACACGACGTTAATAACCGATTTGTAAAATAACCCTAAAACTGCTGTGGGACCTACCTCCCTCTCCCTTACCTTGATTCATGATCCCCTGCTGAGGCATTATACTCTCACTGACTCTCCTCCCACCCCACCTCACGTCCTTATGCGACCCCAGCAAAAACATTTACCTATTAAAGCAGATGAAATGTTTCCTCCTTTAAATCCAGTCCTGATTCTAACAGTCCTTAATATGAGCTTTTAATCAGTTCTATAGAAACCCATTGCTACCTCCTCAAACTAATCCTACAGCAGGACTAAAAAAGAAAAAAAAAGTACAAGATGGGGAGAAACGGTCCTTCAAACTTTAAGATCTGCCTTTCTTACTTTTTCTATTTTTCCTTTCTTTTCTCTTCTACCCCCTTTTTTCCTTAAAAATAATAGAAACCAGGGCCACCAAAAAATAAGAGATTGCTGCCCTCTTGTGGCTTTAAACAGAAATAGCCCGACATTGTTGTCGTACCCTGTACATTTATGGAGAAAACGAGACTGGCAACCTCTGGGGAAGAAAAAGAAAAATGAGAAACCAAAAAAATACCCACAGCTGCACCCACAAAGACGATTCTGTCATCTTAAACTTGGCAGCAGGAAATTCCATGCCACATCCATCCATAGATCAGTAGCACTGTCTGTTGACAAACAGGAAACCCCAGAAAATCAAAATGTCAGGTCAGTTGTGAATCTTCTAAAACTAGGATACCTTGTCCCTCTCATAGTCATGCTGTTGAGCCGTATCAACACTGCAAACTCTTACCATCCATAGTACATATCTTCATGCTGTCCACTAAACCCACTCTAGGACTGCTGCGATACCTCAGCGGGTGTGGAACAAGTTGAGGAACAGTGACTGTAAAGCTGGAAGAGCTTGCTTCGCTGAATTGAAACTATGCCAGGCATTTTTGCCCTACACAGACAGGCGCTCTGGATACTGCACTTTGAATTTAATACTTGCCGCTATTAACTTGGTGACCATAGGGTGATATGCAGCTCTCCGTTGTCTAGTTGATGCTGGTAGGTCCTGGGCAAAACGCAAAGATTGGCCTTCCCATGATATTTCTTGAAGGTCATGGGTTTTAGCCAGGACATGGACCTTATCCAAGTAATTGAGAAATTTTTGAATTAGAGGTCTAGGTGGTTTTCCAGTGGCTGGTTTAGGTCTAAGGGTACAGTGTGCCCTTTCAATAACATATGTAGTATTATTTGGGGTGGGTCCAGCAATCTTATTTAACAGTTTTTGTAAAAATAGTATCAGTGCCGAACCCTCAGAGTCCTCTGGAAGGCTGAAGATTAGGATGTTATTTCGGCGACTTCGGCCTTCCAGGTTCTCTAATTCAGTCTCCATTCACTGTATTTTCTGCCTTAAGCCTGTAACCTCTGGCTCCATTTTTGCCTGCCAGGACTGTATTGACTTGGTGCGGGCTGCCACATCTGAAATTGCCCTAGTCGCATCAGTGAGATTTCCCCACATAGATTTCAGCTCGGAGGTAAATTCTTGTAGTGCTGTTTTAAAAGGATGGAGTTCCTCTAAGAATTTCTTTTCCATTAATGGAGCTGAGATAGGCTGGTTAGAGGAAGAGGGAGCGGCTACTTTAGTAATAGTGCCAGGTTGCCCCTTAGGTCTTTTTGGAGCTTTTTCTGGAGTTTGTGGTGGAGTGTACTGGGGCTGAGCCTGGCGCATTTCTGCTTCCATGTTGTTGGGGTAGGCCACAGAGTTAGAGAATGCTATCATTATTGTCCACTACGTTTTCCAGAAGTCAACTTCACCTTAAAATGTCTCAGAGATTATCAGGAAGTAATATTTTTAGTGCTGTTGCAGATTGCGAAGAAGTAGAATTAGAAATTATTAGAACGGAAGATGAGATGGGAGCCAGCCGTCAGATCTGCTAACCCATCAGTGGCATCACGTGGTCTCCATCAGAAGCCTTTTTGAGGAGAGACAAAGGAACTCAACATGTACACCCTGGAAAAAAGGAGGGGGCATGATAGAGACCTTAAAATACCTCACAGGGGGGTTAATAAGGTAAAGGAGGGGAGTGTTTTTCAGAGAAAAAGATGCTCAAGAATACGGGGACATGCAATGAAGCTGGAAGGGAGTATAGTCAGGAGAGATGTGAGGAAGTACTTCTTCACAGAAAGAGTGGTTGATGTATGGAATAGTCTTCTACTAAGGGTAACAGGGTGAAAACAGTGGTGGGATTCAAGGATGCATGGGATAGGCATGAGGGAATCTTAGAGAGAAGGAAGGTGGGGGGAAGAGCTGGAGATCAAGTAGAGTCTGTTGTGACATTATAGGTAGGGACAATGGGTAGACTGAAAGAGCCAAGTGGTCCTTTTCTGCGGTCAAATTTAATGTTTTAAATATTTTTATTCTTTTCTCAAGTGTAAACATAGGAGTGCCCTATGTTGTGATATTGGGTCATTTTTTGATTTATATTTCCATTAATGAGTTGCCTAATAATTTACAAAATATTGGATCATTACTTTATGCTGATGATATTGTCTTGTTTTCCAGGGGCAGAGTTCTACCATCTTTAAAAGACGCCCATCAGCAGCATTCAGTCTTGGATGATTGAGAATAAAATAATTCTAAATGTAACAAAAAAAAACCCACAGAAGCATGATAAAGTATATTCTAGTTATAAATTAAGTGATTCTATACCACTGGAGATCAGGACACTAGAATTCAAGGTATGTGGAACAATTACTACTTCTATACTGTATATTTAGGTATTGCAGGAATCAAGGTGGGTAGCCACATGGGAACCAGTGATCATTGTACAGTGTGGTTCAACATAAGGGTGACTGTGGAATCCAACTACACAAGGTGAGGACTGTGTACTTCAGGACAGCAGATAAAAAAAAATGGGTGAATGCCTCAGGGATGACCTGATAGGGGGTATGATCTGGGTGTGGTGGAGGAACAGCGGATGAAACTAAAGGAGGGCAACAAATCTATGCGGCAAGCAAGTGAGCAAAAGAAGGAGGAAAAAGAGACAGCTATGGTTCTCAAAAGAAGTGGCTGTAAAGGTAAAGGCTAAAAGGGTAGCATCCAGAAGGGATAAGGAGATATAAAGGGAGGAGGATGGGAAGGTGTATCACATGAAACACAGGGAAGCAGGGAAAGCAGTAATAGTGAAAAAAGAAGCTGAGGAAAGGATAGCTCAGCAACTAACAAAAGGGGACAAGACATTGTTTTTGGCATGTAAATGTAAACAGGAAGACCAGGGCAGGGATTATAAAGTTACAAAGGGAAGGGGGGAGGACTGTGCAGAGGGGGACCAGGAAAAGTCAGATTTTCTGAACAAATACTTTCATTCAGTGTTTACAGAGGAAGGAGAATGGGATAGGTCACAAAAAAGTAATAGGAGCTTTGGAGGGAGGGAGCTGGACACTGGTCCTTTCTAGGAGGAGAGAGTCCTGAAGGGACTCATAAGTCTGAAAGTGGGAAAAGCAATGGGGCCAGATAGGGTGCATCCAAGGGTACAGTTTTGAGGGAGCTCAGGGAGGCATGGGCTGCACCCCGAACAGTTCTATTTAACAGTTCACTGGAAACATGAGTGGTTCTGGAGGACTGGAGGAGGGCAGGTGTAGTCCCACTTCATAAATGTGGTAGCAGGGAGGAGGCTGGTAACTACAGTATAGGCCAGTAAGCCTAACAATCAGTGGAGGGAAAGTAAATGGAGTCACTGCTGAAGGAATGGAATCCAGTGGGTTACAAGAACCAAGGCAGCATGGATTCATGGGGAGGGGCATGTCAAATGAATCTGATAGATTTCTTTGACTGGCTGACCAGGGAATTATATCAGGGTGGAGTAGTGGGTGTGGCCTTCCTAGATTTCAGTAAAGCTTTCTTTTTTTTTCTCACCTTTTTCTGGCCTCCATCTGACTAGTCCCTTTCTGCTTGTCTGCTCAGCCTCGTCACTCTGGCATCCTCCAGAACTTACCTGTCTGCATCTTCCCCCAGGGCTTACCCCCCCCCATGGGGTCAATGGGATTCCCCAACTCCAGCCATCGAACATGACTTAATGTGTTGGACAGGGCCTGGATAGCTGAGAGCTCATTGCAGGGCCTGAAGGTGACCAGTGTCATCCTGCTGTTCAGAAGATTTCCACTTTATTTTCTATGGAGGTGAGGATGTGCAATCAATGGCTGCCGTAACTCTGCACACTTCTGGTGGTCCCAGACTGCCTCCCCTAGCCTAGCCTCTGCTATGGGTCATATGCATGCTGGGCTCTGCATCTCCCCACCCTCAGAGGAGGAGGAGGAGAGTTGTCCCATGGGCACTTAGCTCTTTTCTCTATGGCTGACTCTCTGATGCCATGAGCTTGCTTCTGAACCCAGGTCATCAGCACCACAAATGGTAGTACTACCATTGGTCTAGCGGGCCAGCTGATTTCTGTAAAGGTTTTGACACCATTCCACACAGCAGACTCATCAGGACATTCAACAGCTTAAGGGCCAGAAAAAGGTGAGGAAAAAAAAGAAAGCTTTACTGAAATCTAGGTAGGCCACACCCACTGCTCCACCCTGACCTAATTCCCTGGTCAGCCAAAGAAATCTATCAGATTCATTTGACATACCCCCGCCCCCCATGAATCCATGCTGCCTCGGTTCTTGTAACCCGCTGGATTCCATTCCTTCAGCAGTGACTCCATTTACTTTCCCTCCACTGATTGTTAGGCTTACTGGCCTATACAGTAGTTACCAGCCTCCTCCCTGCTACCACTTTTGTGAAGTGGGACTACTGGGTAAGAAATTGGTTAGAGGATAGGCAACAGAGGGTGGTGGTAAATGGAGTTCACTCAGGAGAAGGGAGGGTGACCAGAAGGTGCCTCATGGATCAGCACTGGGAGCGGTCCTCTTTAATGTCTTTATAAGTGACATTGCAGAGGTGCTGGAAGGGAAGGACTGAGTGGTGATGTAGTGGCAACCATCAAACAGGAAAAATACCTGGGGTAATCCTATCTGATGAGCTAAAGGAGGCCAGGCAATGTAGCAAGGCATTTGGGAGGGCTAGTGGGATACTGGGGTATAGAGAGGGGTATCACCAGCACAAAGAGGGTGGTGGTATTGCCTCTGTATAAATCATTGGTGAGACCCACCTAGAGTGCTGTGTCCAGTTCTGGAGACCATGTGTGGTGCCCTGATGGTAGTGCATGTGGGGACCCACTAAAATAAAAGGGTGGCTAGAGCAACAGTGTCGTGATGACTAAAAAAATGCACACAATTTACCAACACCAGTGCCACTCCCTGCAGATGAAATGGTTTGAGGACACTTCAGGTCCCCAAGGAGGTGGATGTTATCACCTGACAAAGACAGGCAGGAGTCATGAATGAGGTTCAGATGCTTTCCAGGATTTATGTTACAAACAGGGGAAGGAAGACATGGTCACAGGGAAGTAGGGGTAAGCTAATAATTCTAACCTCCTGTACGAGGAGAACTCTAAGGCAAAACCAACTGTAACAGGTACACTGTAAGAGCGTCTCTAACTCTAAGGTCCCTATAAAAGGGCGACTGTACAGTAAAACTGGCAGTAACAGCTATGCTGTATGAGCTTCTTCACACAATCAATATCTAACAATCACCCTAGGAACAATTCTTTCACTTTACCCCTGAGGTGCACCTTTTACTACATGATTAATACACTGGAGTACTCCAAACCTAGGAACTTCTACAGCATTCTATAATAAAACTATATACAGTAACTGTTATCAACAACAGTTCATGCACAATGGTGATTTTCTCTGTCGTTGTGGGGTTATCCAGCTGTTTGAAGAAGAACAAGACAAAAGGAACTGGTACAAATGGGGCAAACAAGCTGGCTGGCCAGCGTAACTCTGAAGACTTTCAATGGAACTAGAGGAATATAGAAATACTTTTTAAACAGACCATGAATCCATCAGCCACACCCACCTCTCCTGGGTTGCCGAAAATCAGAACAAGCACAAAGATTCTCTTAGCTAAGAACCCAGTGAGGGCCACCGGAATTGAAGCACAAAGGATCTGGCCACAGTCCACTGGTGGACAGCCAGGATGAGATGAATGCAATGGCTACCCTGCCACAAGCAACTAGTGGATTGCCAGGTACCGTAGATGCAGAAGACAGTGGGAGGACTCCATGGAAATCAAGAACCAGGATCAGGAAGTCTTTGGAGGTCAAGAGGATGACAGAGTTCTGGGCACCAAAGCCGGACAAGCCAAGGACTGACGTAAAACAACAAACAGGACATTGATTTGGGTAATTGGAATGGAAGATCTTGATGACACTGCAATGAAGATGGTAAAACAAAGAAACGGATAGCAGAATCTGCACTGGGCCAGGCCTTACACTGGGACTGTTAGAGGAAAACAATAAACATGACGTTGCAAAGGTATGGCTACAGATATGGATCTTCAGGAGTACTGTTACAGACTGATTCTGGGGTGCACTGGTGAAATGCTTCTGGAGACCACTGAAAACTGATTCAGAGAAAACCTGGGTGGAGTTCCTCTGGATGATTGCTGAAGACTGATTCAGAAACATTTCCAGGGCGTCTGGTTCATTTAATAATTTTCAAAACGTTTCTGTTGCAAAATGCCTTAAACTACAATTGTTTACTATTTCTGGAGCATTCTATACACACGGATATTTGACCTTCCCAATGTGTTATTAACTCCTCCTGCTTTTTAAGGATTGTTTTTTTCTCTGCAAGAATAGGATTCAAAGAATCCTCCATCTTAGATTGTCTGTCTTCTAGTTTCTCAATTCTTGAAACTTGGGTGGTTCAGCAGACTCTACACCCAAGAACTCTAACCTTTAAGCACCCCAGCAATGTTCCTTATACTGTATTGTATATGCGTTCAACATGCATAAACCCCAACCTATGGTTACCTTGATATGTAAATAGCTCTGATGTTTACCCACCTGGTGGGGCAAACAATATATTGGATGTTGCCAGGCACCCAGCACCCATATATATTGGGTTGGACATGGCCACTTGTAATATAACACAGGGCTTAGATGGGAGTATTAAGGCCTATGGGACCCTTCCCTGAAATACCACTGTTTATAAGCCATCAAGGTGTGTCAAGAGCAGCCTAAGACATAAAGGCACCAATGAGAGATGTCAAAGCCAACACTGTTTATATTTCCTTGGTAGCCTGGTTATGTCACATCAGCCTGTATGGGAAATACCACCAGATATACTGTCTCGATTATAAAGCAATATGTGGTTTCACTGTTTTGTTTGTATGTTTATATTCACACAATAAAAATTATTAGCACAAAAAAACTTGAGTGGTCATTTTTTTTTTCAAGAATATTGATCTTGGTGTTTAACTCTTTAATGCTTTCAAGTAATGTTTTAAGTTGACTGAGATTCTCTTGAATTATGCCCATTCTTTGAACCATTTTTAAAGCCCAGCCTGGGGTTCACTCCTGGTTTTCATTTTTTCCATTAGAATTCAGGAGCTCATTTGCTGTGGAAGGCCTTGCTGAAACTGCTTGGTCCCCCTGCAGAGGCTATTGACTAAGAGTTTCCATTTCCTCTAGAATCAAATTCTGGGCATGTAACTTCTCTGCATTTTGTGCTATCTGCTCTTCCTGTTTATCTTTAAATTTCCTGGTTCTTGGGCCTCTCTAAATCATTCCTTCCCAATCTCAATCTCCCAGATGTGAATTGAAGCCTCCTACCCGCAGCAACAGTTAGAAGCAGGGAATTCTTAAACTCCCTTAAGGGAGTGTTCCTCAGGCAACTAGTTAAGGAGCCCACTATTGAAAGGGCCATACTGGACCTGGTACTGTCTCACAGGGACAGTGTCACTGATGTAACAGTGGGGAGTCACCTGGGATCAATGATCATCATACAATTGGTTTAACATAAGAACTGGGCCAGAATCAAACCACACTAAAATGAAGGTCCTGGACTTCAGAAGGGTTGACTTCAAGAAAATGAGAGAGTACCTCAGAGAAGCTCCAGCAGGGACAGGGAAAATGGGTGGGTTTGAGGAACAGTGGGAAAAAATAAGGAAGGCCATTGAGAAGGCAATAAACCTCTGCGTCAGGCAGGTTAAAAAATATCAAGAGAAGATTAAGACCACTATGGTTCTCTAAGGAAATGGCAGAGAAAGTAACGGCAAAGAAGCTAGTTTTCAAAAGGTACAAGACAACACATGAGAATGAGGATGGGGAGGGTTATCAGGAGAAACAGGGGGAAGTGTGGAAAGCAGTTAGGAGAGCAAAGGCACAAATGGAGGAAAACATTGCCAAGTCAGTCAAAAAGGGGGATAAAACATTCTTTAGGTATATCAGTGAAAAGAAGAAGAACAAGGCAGGGATCATAAGACTTAAAGGGTAAGGAGGAGACTGTGTGGAAGAGGACAAGGAGAAAGCTGATATTTTGAACAAATACTTTTGCTCAGTATTTACAAAGGAAGAGGTAGGAGATGGGCCACAGATAGGGAAAAAAGATATTAAAGGAAGGGAGGTGGACACTAGCCCTTTTTCAGAAGAGAGTGTGGTCAGGGAACTAGCTCAATTGAAAGTGGACAAGGCAATAGGGCCAGGCGGGGTTCACCCCAGGGTACTGAAGGAACTAAAAGAGGAGCTGACTGCACCTCTGACAGCCCTGTTCAACCTATCACTGGATATGGGGGAAGTCCCAGGGGACTGGAGGAAGGCAGATGTGGTCCCACTTCACAAAAGTGGTAATAGGGAGAAGGCAGGAAACTACAGACCTATAAGCCTGACATCGGTAGTAGGCAAAGTTATGGAAGCATTAATAAAAGAAAGGACTGTGGAAAACCTAGTGACCAGTGAATTATAGGATCTGAGGCAGCATGGGTTCACAGGAGGGAGACTGTGCCAAACAAATCTGATCAAGTTTTTTGACTGCATGACCAAGGTAGTAGATTAGGGAGGAGTGGTGGATGTGGCCTACCTGAATTTCAGTAAAGTCTTCAACTGTTCCACACAGGAGGCTAGTAAGCATGCTGGGCAGCCTGGGAGTGGGGCCAAAGATAGTAAACTGGGTCCGTAGTTGGCTAAGTAACAGGAGTCAGAGGGTGGTGGTAAATGAGGTTCACTAAAAAGAAGGCAAGGTAACTAGTGGCTTGCCACAGGGGTCAGTACTGGGACTGGTCCTCTTCAGTGTCTTTATTAGCGACATCACAGCGAGGCTGAAAGGGGAAATATACCTGTTTGTGGATGACAAAAAAATCTGCAACAGAGTTGGGGGGAAGGTGAGAGAAGACCTACAAAAGCTGGAAGACTGGTCAGAAGCTTGGTAACTGGGCTTCAACACCAAAAAATGCAAAATTATGCATATAGGGCATAACAACCCTAGGACAATGTACCAAATTGGGAGGGGGGTGATGTCAACCACACAACAGGAAAGTTACTTGGGTGTCATCATATCTGATGACCTGAAGGTAGCAAAGTAGTGTTAGGCAGCAGAGAAGGTAAGTAGAATGCTGGGGTGCATAGGGAGGGGTATCACCAGCAGAAGGAGAGAGAGGTACTGTTACCTCTGTATAGATCAATGGCAAGGCCCCACCTGGAGTACTGTGTCCATTTCTGGAGGCCCTTTCTCTGGAAAGAC
The DNA here is from genome assembly GCA_016271365.2 of Neoceratodus forsteri. Lineage (NCBI taxonomy): Eukaryota > Metazoa > Chordata > Ceratodontiformes > Ceratodontidae > Neoceratodus > Neoceratodus forsteri. Next base: position 523,124,705 of record CM028137.1, read on the forward strand.
ATAGATTGAGTGGAAGCGGTACAGAGGAGGGCAACCAAGATCATGCATGGCCTGCATCACAAGCCCTACGAGGAAAGGCTCAAGGAATTAAATATGTACTTGCTAGAGGAAAGGCAGGAAAGTGGACATGTGATAGAATGTTCAAATACCTCAAATGCATAAATAGGGTATGGGAGGGTGGTATTCTACAGAGAAAAAGATGCTAAAGCACAAGGGCACATTATATGAGGCTGGGAGGGGGGCTCAGAGGAGATGGGAGGAAGTACTTCTTCATGGAAAGGGTGGTGGAGACCTGGACCCAGGCTATTAAAAGAAATTAAAGACTACATAGCTAAACCATTGAAAAATCCCTTTAATGCATCTTTTCATAAAGGTGAAATACCTGAAGATTGGAGGTCAGGAATGGTTCTACCATTGTATAAAAAGGGAAATGGAGCAGAGACCTCAAATTATAGACTAGTCAGCCTGACGGCCATACTGTGTAAAATTGCAGAAAGCTTACTTAAAGAAAAAATAGAAGAAAATCTTACTTATTTATGATATGAGGATAAGAGACAACATGGATTTAAGAAAAATAGGGGATGTATCACAAATCAACTTAGCTTCCATGAATATATAAATAAAAATCTGAACAACAGTATAGCAATGGACATCTTGTTTCTGGACTTTTCAAAGGCCTTTGTTAAGGTTCCACATGACAACTTAATAAAGAAGTTAAACACAACAGGGATAGATAGGAGAATAGTAAAGTGGATTAGGAATTGGTTAGACGGTAGAAGACAGACAGTGCAAACTTTGGAGAAGTGCTCTGACCCTATGGAAGTGACCAGTGGAGTGCCACAGTGTTCCGTGTTGGGACCAGTTTTATTTGCATTGTATATAAATGATCTCCATTACAACATAAATAACATGTTGGTAAAATTTGCAGATGACATTAAGCTAGGGGGCCCAGTAGAAACTGAAAAACAACAACAAAGGATTATTGATGATTTGGCGAGAATTGAAGATTGGTCTGCTAGGAACAGGATACCTTTTAGTGTTGAGAAGTGCACAGTGATGCACCTGGGTAGGCAGAGAACAATACAGTATTATATGCTAAATGGAAATAATTTGAAAGTATCCACAAAGGAAAAAGACTGTGGCATTACTATCAACAATAAGTTAAATTTCAAACAACACAGGGCAAACCTAATACGGAAGACAAACTATACGATAAGGAATATAAATAGGAGCTTCATGAATAAATCTATAGGCTGTTTGGTCCCACTTTATAAAACATATGTGAGGCCACATTTAGATTATGGATCATCATTGTGGAGCCCATATATATTGGGTGAAAACAATCGAGTGGAGAGAACACAGAGGAGGTTTACAAAAATGATTGGATCACTGAGACAATATGATAATGAGGAGAGATTACAAAGACTAGGACTGTTTTCATTGCAGCAAACAAAAGTGAGAGGGGACCTCTTAACCATGTACAAAATAATGGGAGAATCTGAATTAATGGAGGGAATGGGAATAACCAGGCAAGATAAACTTTCAAGCTTGAGAGGGCATAAGAGGCAAATTAGTACAGAGACTGCCAGAAATAACAACAGGTATTATACATTTATAAATAGAGCTAATAGAATATGGAATGCATTACCAAGTGAATTAGTAACTAGCACATCTTTAACAAGCTTTACGAAAGGGGTTTATACCTTGATACCTGGTTAATGCAAAATGGGCAAAAATGGTTCCACTAATGTGGGGAATGATAATAATGGGCTACTGAAGCCTCCTTCCATTCTAAACCCAATATAAGCACCCAGTGTAAACAGACTGCCAGCAGAAGTGGTGGGTGCCAAAATGGTTGCAGGATTCAAGCAAGCATGGCATAGGTACAAGGGGACCTTAGTACCAGGGCAGGGAGTAGGGAAGGCCAGAGACTGAGTAGGGTCTGCAGTACCACGTTAGGTAGGAAACTTTAGGGCAAAATAGGTTGGCCAAGAGGTCCTTCTTTGCTATCAACTTCTATGTTTCTATGTGTCCCCAGTTGTTACAGGGTCTTCATAAATGTCTGGATCAAAAGCTGCATCAGATTTAGCTGCTATATTTTGCTTAACCAAATTATCCAGTTTATTGAGTTGTAGTTGTGATTGAGCCAAAGACCCCCTTGATTTAAAGATATGTATTTTATCTTGTTTAGCTCTTTTCAATATTTGATTGTAATTTTATTTGGACTGCTTTTTCTGATGACCTTAATAATTTATTCAATCTTTTATTGCTACTTTTGCTTAAGGTCTGTCATCATGGTTTTTCTTCTAGCCCCCAAATTATAGTTCCTTTTCTTATTCAGCATCCAAGCTTTAAAATTAATGTTATTGCGCTTATTTAAACTTATAGTAACCAGTTAAACGTGTATAACAAAAGTAGACAATGGGCCACAAAGATTAGCATGTAAAATGCTGAAGTTTCCAATCACAACAGTTAAGTGGAGGAACTACTATTATTCCTGGTAACTAGGGGTGCTCTGATGCCCTGGCATCCCTTTTGTTTCAGGTCCAATTGATTTTTGGAAATTATGATTTCAGTTCTGATTCTGTTCCAAGTCCAATTATGCTATTGAAATGGAAACAGAATTTTTGATTCCACATCCAAACATCCTGCAAGATAAAACTACCTCACCCCAGTGCACAACAATACAATTACTGTCTACTGTTGCTTCAGACCTCCTCCTTCCCCCCCTTATGTCCCACCACATTCTCCTAGTCTCAATCTCCTTCTTTTTAGTGTGTGTGTGTACCCTACCCACCCACCTTACCTTCTCTCAGCTGCCGGTCAGATGTATCACTCACTGGTCACACCGGTGGTGGCATGACAAGGGCCTGACTCCATCTTGTGTCCTCCGGTCTCAACCCAACAAAATCCAGTGTTAGCAAGCAGCAAGTTGTACCCCCTACTGCATGTGCTGATCTGACACCATCTCACCCTTCCTGATTGGTGGAGTTCAACTTCTCATCAAAGTTCAATGACTCACTGAACAATGCGCTCAAGATAAAAACTGAAATTTAGTTGGCAGTTCAATCCATAGGTGGCAGGCAGTATCATGTCCTCCTCTAACTGAGATGAGCAGTCAGAGACAAACAGCTTCTGGTGTCTGCAGGGAAGGGGAAATGGGGTGGTGGTGGCCAACAAGCACTAAACCATGCACCACATGGCCAGCAGTATACCTTGCAGCAAAAGCTCAACACATCACCAGATGGCTAAGGTCTAACCCAGGGAACTGTGTTGATTGGCCAGTTGCCACTTCCCTCCAATCCAGAGACTCACTGTTCCTTACGTTGGACATGGAATCACTGTACAGGAGGACCGATGGGCTGGTCGAGGGTGGGAGCTGTGGTGGGACTGATTAGGTCAGTGGGGGAACAGATAGATTAAAAAAAGGGACAGTAAAAAGAATAAATGGGTTACTGCCAGCAGCTGTCCATACTCCAAGACTAACGGTGTTGCAGAAAATGAGACCTGGATAAATAGAGCAGAAACCAAAGATTTTACTGATAAAAACATTTATTATAAAGTTACACAAAATAAAGATACAGATAGATATTTCTTAATATGAGAGACAGTGACAACAGCACTTCTGCTCAACTGCCTTCAGCTCAGCTGTTCTCAGCTAACAAAGTATTCCTTCCATATTTATAAACAAATGCTTACAAGAACACAACCCCTAGCAACTATGTCACAGCTTCATACACCATATATGGTACATAACATCCTGTTCAAGCTTAAGTCTGAGATGAAAACCATTGCATACATAGAGAAAAGTTACAATAGTTCAGTATGAGAACAGCTGGCCTTGCTTGGGACCAGCTGAAAATGAAGTCAGCTTCCTTTGGACTCAGAAGTATGTACTTAAGTAATTCCTTTACTTAAGGAAGCTGTTTCCATGTAAACTTACAGTAAATGAAAAGAAAAGACAAGAAAGATAAAGATATTACAAAAATTGTATAAAAATTATATAGATAAGGGCCCAGATATTCAGACTGCGCTGGGCAGTGGCGCAAGCCTGGGTGCAGCTCAACTGGGCTGCTCTGGGGCCAGGATCAGGCGATATTCAACAGGGATGCCCCATGATACATCACCATTGAATATGGCAGGGCCAGCACACATATTGCGCATGGCACAGTGGCACTGAGCCAGCGGAAGCCACTGCTAGGGAGCACGGGGATGCGTCAGCGCAAGTGCAGTTGTGTTAGGTGCATCACCCGTGGTATTCAGAGGGGGCATGCAAATGAGGCCATAATATATGCAAGGCACAGATGGGGCCATTTGCATGTCATTAGGGCCCATTTGCATGCCTTGTGCAGGGCAGCCCAGCGGCTTGTGCCTGGTTCCCTGCAGAGCATGATGTGTGCTGTGGGGATCCTGGGCATCCCCTACCCCTATCTGTGATCATGTGGTATACATATGAAAGGAAACCCTGTAGTCTAGTGGCCCCCCAGTCCCCAAAATATATGATGGGGAGTGGGGGCATGGGATCCTGTGTGGGTGGAGGGGTGGGGGTGTCACTGGATCACCAGGGACATCAGTGTGGGCACTTTACCCCAATCAGGGACTCAGGCAGGAGGGGGGTCCACTAGACTACCAAGGAATGTTGTATACACTGTACATTAACTGTGATTGTGGCAATGGGTTGGGGGTGCCACTAGACCACCAGGGCAGGACATCATAACATGCATCAGGGAACTGCATGGGAGGGGGGACCACTAGACCACCAGGGATGGTCATGTACAGTATATATCTGGGGACTGCAGGGGCCACTAAACTTCCAGGTTTCCTCTTCTATGTATACCATGAGATGGCGGATGGGGGGCCAGTCCAGTGAGTGCTTGTGGATGGTGTTCTGGGTGGGTGGGTAGACACCCACAGCTGGGCTACTGTGTTGCATGCTGCAGTACAGCAGCCCACCTGTGGGTGGCTGGGCTTTGCTTCTACTCTGCATGGGCTCAACTTTGAGCCCCGCTCTGCGGTGCAGTGCAGGGGTGCGCCGGCATATGTGCTGCACATCACAGGCTGAATATCAGGTTGTGCTGCATAGAAACATAGAAACATAGACTTTGACGGCAGATAAGGACCGCTAGGCACATCTAGTCTGCCCATTTCCCTACCTACTGGATAGACCGCAGATCCTAGTGAACCAACAGCCTATTTCTTCCTTCCTCCACAAGAATTGCCTTATGTCTGTCCCATGCATTCTTGAATTCTCCCACAGTTTTAGACCCCACAACCTCCTCAGAAAGGCTGTTCCATGCATCCACTACCCTCTCTGTGAAATAATACTTGCTCACATTGCCCCTGAACCGCCCTCCTTCTATCTTTAAATTGTGTCCCCTTGTTCTTGCAAGTCTATTTTTCAGAAAGATGCTATCTTGGACTTTGTTGATTCCACTCAGGTACTTAAAAGTTTCTATCATGTCCCCCCTCTCCCTTCTTTCCTCAAGGGTATACGTAGTAAGCTCCTTTAGTCTCTCCTCATACGGCTTCTCTTGCAGACCCTGCACCATTTTAGTTGCCTTCCTCTGGACTGCCTCTATCCTGTCTACGTCCTTGCGGAGATGGGGTCTCCAGAACTGGACACAGTACTCCAGATGGGGTCTCACCAACTGTCTGTACAGAGGGATAACAACTTCCTGTTTTCTGCTGCTGATGCCTCTCCCTATACATCCCAGTATACCCCCAGCCCTCCCTACTGCCTTCTCACATTGCTTGCTAACCTTAAGGTCATCTGATATGATTACCCCCAGGTCCCTTTCCTTTTTTGTTGTTGCTACTACCTCCCCACCCATTGTGTATTCTTCCCCAGGTGATTTATTTTGCACTTCTTTGCATTGAATCCTGGCTGCCATACTTCTGACCATTCCTCCAACCTTGCCAAGTCCCTTTTCATCCTTTCCATGCCTCCTTGTGTATCAACCCTGTTGCAGATCTTTGTGTCATCTGCAAAAAGGCATACTTTTCCTTCCAGTCCCTCTGCAATGTCACTGATGAAGACATTAAAAAGGACTGGACCCATTACTGAACTCCCGCGGTACTCCCACTAGTAACCCCTCTTCTTCAGAGTGGACTCCATTTACAGTTACCTTCTGTGTCCGGCTAGTGCAGCCAATGTTTTAACCAGGCTACCACCCTGGGACCTACTCCCAGGCTGGTTAATTTGACTATTAATCTTTTGTGTGGGACTGTGTCAAATGCCTTGCTAAAGTCTAGGTAGGCCATGTCCACAGCCCCTCCCTGGTCTACTACTTTGGTCACCCAGTCAAAGAAATCTATTAGATTCATCTGACATGACCTTCCCGCTGTGAACCCATGCTACTTTGGGTCCTGTGCTCCACTGGCCTCTAGGTACTCAACTATTCTTTCTTTCAGAAGTGACTCCATCACTTTCCTTAGCACAGAGGTCAGTCTGACAGGTCTGTAGTTTCCTACCTCTGTCTTGGTCCCACTTTGTGAAGGGAATCACATCCGCTTTCCTCCAGTCCTCGGGTACCACACCATCCTCCCATGATTTATTAAAAGAGTAGCCAGTGGTTTCACTAGTTCCTCCTTTAATTCTTTTAGAATTCTGGGGTGAATTCCATCAGGACCCATTGCTTTGTCCACCTTCAGTTTTAGGAGTTCTTGCAGAACCCTTTTTTCTGTGAAAGGACTGGGATCACCTTCTATCAAGAGTGCTTCTGTTAATTGGATTAGGCACTTCCCTCCTTTTGTGAATACTGAGCAGAAATATTCATTCAGTATCCCTGCTTTTCACTGTCCCCTCTGCCCACCACCGTTCATTCTATTCAGCCTCACTATCCCTCCCTTTGTCTTTCTCATTTCGCTGATGTACCTATAAAGTTTTATCCCCTTCTTAACTGAGTTGGCTATCTTTCCTCGTTTCGGCTGTTGCTATTCTGACTTCCCTCCTGCTTCCTTCTGCCTTAACTGGTACAGCTCTCTGTCCTGCTCCTTCTGTGTTTCCTTATACTTCTGGAATGCTATCTTTTCTTCCTGATTTTCACAGCCACCTCTTTGAGAACCATAATGGCTTTTTCTTTTGTTTTGATTTGTTTATTTGCTTCACACAAAGGCTTGTTGCCTCTGTGATGGCAGTTTGATGATTGCCCATTGTTGCTCCACCTCCTTCTAGCCTGTTTGCTAGTGCTTTTCTGAGGCACTCTCCCATCTTGCAAAGTCAGCCCTCCTAATGTCCAGTACCTCACTTTTTGTGTGACGCTCTGTAGCTGGGTTTAACATGACCCACACTGTTTGACGGTCACTTGTCCCCAGATGGCAACCCACTTCTAGATCTGAGATCCTCTCACTGCCCCGTTTGAGAGTAAGGAGGTCTAAGATTGCTCCTCATGAGTGGGTTCTGAAACTAGCTGTCTAATGCCTGCCACCTGTAGGGCATCAAGAATGACCTGCTCTTGGATGTGGCTGCAGCAAATGTGCTCCAGTTAACATCTGGCATATTCAGATCTCCCATCAACAGTATCTCCCTTTCTCTGCCATTCTAAGAATGCCTTCTATCATATCCTTGTCCATTCCTCCCCTGACATGGGGGTCTGTACACAACCCTGTGTGGATTGTGGTGCCTTTCCAGTCTCCAAGGTGACCCACAGTGCCTCCTCTCCTCCCTGTTTACTCTTTTGTTCAGTTGCTTTTATCCTTCCTTACTATGAGAGCTCTCCTCCCCCCTCTTCTCCCCTGCCTGTCTCTCCTGTAGGTTATGTACCCTGGTATGTTAACATCCCAGTCATGGTTCTCTGTGTACCATGTTTCTGTGACTGCTACGATATCCAGGCATCCCTCTTCCATCAAGGCCACCAGCTCAGGGAGCTTGTTACCCAGACTACGGGCATTGGTACTCATTACCCTCCATTTCCTGATGGCCTTACTCCCTTTTGCCCCATCCCTGTCCTTCTTGCCTTTGTCACTTTCTCCATTTACCCCTGCCCTTCTCCCTATCGACACCTCTATGTTGGTGTTTGCCGCACTTACTACCATGATTATTTGGGGGGGGCTAGAATTTCCTGCTCCTTCCAGTGCCTCCCTGGCTATTTAAAAGCTTGCCAATGAAGCATTTAAACCTATTACCTAGGATCCTGGTTCCCCTCCCAGACAGATGCAGCCCATCATGCCAGTATAGGCTTGCATCACTCCAGGTGGACCTCCAGTTCCCAATGAAGCCAAATCCCTGAGCTCCACAGCAGTTTTTCAACCACTGATTGAATCCCAAGGTGCAGAACACTCTAGCCTCTCCTATGCCATAGATGGGCAGCACCACTGAGAAGGTTACCGTGTGTGCTACTTAACTAAGGCCCCTCCCCAATTCCACAAACTCTTCCTGCACTTCTCTAATCCCTTTCTTAGCCAGGTCATTTGTCCCTAGGTGGACAATGACATCCAGATCCCTCCCCTGTGCAGCTGCTCCGGCAATCCTGAGGATTCGCTCCCTGTCCCTCCAAGCCATGGCACCAGGCAGGCACCTTACCTCCCTCTCCCATTCCTCCCCCAGTTCTACCTTCCTAACAATGGAGTCCCCCACCAGGAGTTGTTACCTTCCCCTTCAGGGTCCCCTGCCACCCTCCTGTGGGTCTCCTTTGTGGAGGTTCCCAGCATCCTCCTTGGTCTCCACTGCGGGTGCCTCCATAGAGGAACCACACTTTGCCAGAATGGCATAGGAATTGTGGAGAGGTACAGCTGGAGGGATGCACCTCTGTTCCACCACCCTACCCTCCCTGAGCCCACTGTGGTCCAACTGCTCCTCTTTCTTGGCAACCTCTGAGGCAACGGCAGTGGCACTGGTGGTCCCTGGATGGAAGAGGAGGTCCCACAAATCCTGGCCAACTCAGCCTGGAGATGAGCAACCTCCTCCCTCAGCCCAGAGGGTGCCTGCAGATGGGACAACACCGCATCCTCCAGAACGTCTCCCGAAGACTGCTGCTCCACAGCCACTGCACTGCACCACTCCAATCATGTCTTATTTCTGGCCCCTTAACTGTTTGCAATCCTTACTCTTTCCTCTGTTTTTTTCTCTCTCTCCTTACTTTCTGCCTGTGTGCCCTTTAAGCTCCTGATTGTCCTGTTCTGAGACAAGAATATCCTATATTTCTCAGTAGACCACTTACTTGCTCAGAGGCAGACCTCCAACAGCTAGAGGGGGCCGGACAGCTATTCTTGCCCTTCTAGGATGGTGGGTCTTTGGTGGTTCTGTGATCACTCACTTCCTGCTCCCAAACAGGAAGTTCCTGTTGTCAGTCAAATCCTGTGCCTATAAAAACAGAAATAGCTTTGGGTGGGGAGGGAAGGAGGGCAATATAGTCCCAGCAGAGAAGTCCAGTCACACAGCAGTCCTTACTCCTGGTGTCTTCTGCTAAGCTATTAGCAGAATCTTTCTAAGACAGTCTTTAAATGTAGCTTCCTTCTAGCTAAGCCCCCCCTACTTACTAGATCTTTCTACAAGTAATTTAAACCTCACAGCAGTTAAGTCCTTTCAATCACCTGAGATTTACACCTAGATAACTGTTCAGATACCCATTCAATTCAGTTAACCCAGACAAACACACACTTTTTTTTTGTTTTGTATGTTAGTTTTTTTTTAACCTAAATTAAAGGTCCAAATACAAAAGTTCTTCTACTTTAGTCCCAGCAGAGAAGTCCAGTCACACAGCAGTCCTTTCTCCTCGTGTCTTCTGGGCACACCCCTGCATCTGCACCGCATACAATTACATTGTGCCCTGGAACATTGGGACTTGTACTGCGACAAGCAGTCTTCTCAATATCCCACTGAGGCGCAATGCGGGGTTGCACCGGTGCAACTCTGTTGCACCAGGCGCAACCCCTTTGAATATCCCGGCCATTGTAGACAAACACACACAATATAATATTCAGAAATTTACCCTCTACAAACCCCCCCCCCACCACATTGCCTGTGAGGCAGAAAGCACTAATATAAAAGTTTCTCAACTAGCAAATGATAATATTAAAGATACACAGAAAAAGTAATCTGGATAACCATAAGGCATTTAAAAGTTATTTCCATCCATGTATTATAAATAAGCAACCTGAAATCATCATGATGTAGCAAAGCATTTAAAGATTGCTGAGCTTGTGTCATTCTATTGCTGATGCATATAAGATGTCCACCATTGTGATTCAGCAGAAGCCATAGGTTCAGAGAAAGTGGAGCAATATGCACGTTGAAGATCAGAATGTAACTTATCACATAATTACTGTGACCAGGGTCACTGAGAACAGCTTGTTCATTGTGAAGTGGTACTGATAATATAACTGTTTGACTAATGACAGTGCAAGCAGTGGAGGTGAAGCAGAAGTTTGGGGCAGTCACTTGGCATCTCATGTTACCATAAATAAATGGCTCATGAGTTGTGGATACACAATACTGACCATCCATGCTGTAGGTAACCTTTACCATGGGGAGGCACCATTTTGTAAGCTGTACCAGGTGTGTAACATTTTGGGTAGCAATGACACTAGTATTTTGTGTTACACCCCCATCATGGCCATAGACCGGTGTCACCACATCAGAAACATCACAGCGACATACATACTAGCATCCCTTCAATGAAGAACATGCTGTGTGTGGAGCCTTGCCAGAGTGCAGGAGTGGTTATACACTAATAAGGAAGGTGTTTCAGCCCTTTCCTTATAAATATCTCCCACAAGGTAGCCTACTGAGTGGACCGTTGCCAGTTTGTCAAAAACTGCTTCAGCTGGGTCGAACACTGGTAGGTAAAGAGTAAAATATATGTACATGGTATCCTGTATAGAGCAGGATCCACTGGTGTAACACTAGCCCTGATTAGGGTGCATGGTAACATATGACAAATTTCTGGCTGTCACAAATGAAAACATTTGACAGGCTTTCAAACATCCTGTACGGATGTTTCGAGTTTTAGTAACACATGCTGGGCAATACCACTTGGTCATGTAGTTATCTGGGATGAGGTCAGGAAAACCTACTGTCTTCACATCTTGTAACAAATTAGTAATCATTGTGAGAACATAGTTCCCATAAGCTGCACATATTATTTCTCCACCTATATGCTTGATTTTAACCTCCACGTTATTAGTTGCAACTAGCTCATTAATCTTACCGGCATATGGTCAATTCGTCGTGCTAAATTTTTGCAGCGGACAATATGTTGTGGTCTATTAGAAGAAACTAATTTGGGCGACGTATGAAGCGGTCATGGTCAGACTGTAGCTGAATATGTACATGATTGGCGACATTTTAACTTTAATATTTATTTCTCCCTGCTTTTAACATGCCCAAAAAATTTTGTATGAGCAGTTGCATTGTGTTAGAAAATTAACATTGCATGCTGTTCCTTTGGGAGATCAAGATTGTTCTTAATGGATGCAATGTCAGCAATAAGTACCTGCTCAATGTACAGTCCTGTGGTGTCTGAGTTTGTCCGGTGGTTATTGGACTGTGTTATGTTCCAGTCAGAGAGGAATTTGTACATGGGATGGCAGTTATGGGTTTTACCCTTATAGATAATCTGAGGTGGGAGTTAATGGCCAGCTAGTGAAATGCACAACAGTTACCTGACTTTTATCTCCGAGGCTGGTGACCTCCACCTACCATGATCCCTCAGCATCCATGGTCCACTCAGAACACGGGATGAGATTCACACCTCTTTTGTCTAGCTTGAGTGTTAGCTCTGGTGTGATGAGCTCTTCAGCTGCTGCAGTGACTATTCTGTTTAGGAATTGCTCCTTTAGGTCTCAGAGGTCCTCCGGGGTTTTAAATGCTGCCATGGTTCTCTTTCTTTTACTATAGCCAATTCTGTTCCGAAATAGTTGGAGTCATAGTCTGGAGATTGTAAGGGGACTGCCATTGTCTGCTAACTGCTGTGGTTGGAGGATTTCATAATACTGGTTGCAAGTATGGTCAACTCTGTACCATTTATAACCACATCCTCTGGCTGCAATGATCTCACTTTTTCTTGTAAACTCCTTTTCAGCATCTTCCAGGAGGAAAGTTGGGCAAACTCAAGGCTTTACTGGGAGTGCATGTGGCAGCTGGGAAGGGTCCAGGGTTTCTTTCAATTTTGCTAAGTAGTCAGTCTTAAATTTATGGATTGTGTTTTCATTTATATTGTTTCCATGCTTGCTTTCATAAAACTGAACTGCATTCATAACGCTGTGCCCTGAAGCATGCTGGCCAATTTCAAAGTGGACTTGTGGTGAGTAGGAGGCATGCTGAGTATGTATTTTCTTTATAGGGGGACTGGCGGCAGCAGCAGGAGCAGACTACTCAGTGACAACACACTTCACCATTAAGTTCAAAATTCCAGCTGTCAAGTTTAGCATCTCCAGGTCGAAGGCAAGAGAAATCTCAAGTAACAGCTTTAGGTTTTGGGGAATGGAGCCACTTGAACAGAGATCTGGTGAACTCACTAACACTCTGTATCTCTGATAGCTAGGTTACTAGCACAGGTGCCAAATACAGCTACCTACAGAATGCGACATTTAGTCCAGCACTCATTCGTGTTGTGACATTTAGTCCAGTGCTATTTTTACTGCTATACTTATTGTCCGGCAATAATATGTCCATTCGATGTTTTATCCGCAACTTAATGTCCATGACGTTTTGACCGGGGACTTTACGTCCATACATGATCTTACCCTGTGTTTCAGTAAACAATCTTGGTATGTCATGCATGTTGTACACTGAGTACTTTTCTTCACTGGCCAGGCACTTAATTCCCTATAAGGCAGGGTTCAAAACAGGCTCAGAGGATTGGTGTTCCAAATAACTGACATGTCTGTTGATGGTTTCCAGGTCTACTCAATTCCAGATCAACATATCAGACCCAAATAATCCTGAGAAGAAACCTTCCATTCAGGCTCTGCAGAAATCTGGAGTGGATTGTATCATACCATCAAGCACTTTCTTGGCACACTATGGGATCTTGGGCTCATAGTCTACTGTATCCCAGTGAAGAAAAAAAAGTTAAAAACAACAGGTGCATGCATGAACTGTACATTATTCAGTAAAGTCCCCAGGACATAAGTAGCAGTCAAACCACTGAGTGGGTCTGGTCCCACTTCAAGGCCTTGTTCAGTCTCTGCAGGCCTTTCTGGTGCAGGTGACTGTGTAACACTGGGAGCCAGTAGTGGCATTCTCAGGACCCTCAAAGTGCTACTTCTCACCACTTCAGGTCCATGGCTCTGTAACAGTTACTGTATAAATGCCTGCATTGGATTGATGTACTGGACTGATCAGCAGTGATGCATTATTTTCATACAGCTGTATATGTCTTTTGCAGTGTGGTCCAATTGAGGTGGTGTTGAACTGAAACTTGATGTCTCCTTGGTACGAGCCACTAAAGTACTCATAATTAGTTCATGGTTTTCTGATACCCAAATCAGGAAAGTTGCTTTCAGTTTCTGAAAAACAAAAGAAGAACAAAGAGAAGGCCTTCATTCCCCTCCTTCACTGGTAGGTTAACTCTAACCTAGAAAGTTTCAACTGATTTGTATGACACCACTTTTCAGTGGTTCTCTTACCAGTAGTCACCCAGATCTTGTACACTGAGGGGCTACTCTGAGCACATACAATGTAATTGTCACAGTATCTGTGCAATGTCTATTTGCATATCCAATCACCCAACTGTCTGCATTATCTGAATGATCTTGTCTGCCACTGATGGCCTCCTATGAGCACATCAGGTGCTGACAAAACCAATTCCCATGTAATGTGCTGTGGGATCACCCAGATCATTTGCGTCCCTTGTCCTGCAGACAGCAAAATTTTGGTCTCTGATAACAACTACAATTTCTTTTTATGCTGTTTAAACAGTAAGCCTTCAGGAATCAGCTGCTGCCTTTAGGCAGTTAGTTCCTTGTTATCTGCTGAGATAAATGGACTTGGTTGTTTTTCTGTGAGATGTGCCACAGATGGTGATGGTATGAAGAAGGTCTATGCCCCCCCCAAGCACCTTGCTGCACAGGAGGATCAGCTTGCGCACTGCAGTGGACAATGTGAGCTGTTTTAGAGTGGCTTTACCTTTTTCAGAGGCAGGAAAGTTGTTTATACTGCCAAACAGACAAAAACTCTGTTGGGGAGTAGCAAGCCACAAATAAACAAGGAATTCAAAAACAGTGCAAGCCAAAGGTTGAGGTGGTGCCAAGAGATGAGTTTGAAGAGCAGGTTAGTCAGTTACCAGATGGGCACAGACTGCAAGAGTTATGAAAAGTCACCTCCCCCATATACGTTGCCACAGTCATAACTTGGACCGTATATGCATAATTACATAGGGGTTTCCTCTCTATGATGAAATGTTAAAATCTTTAAATGTTGAAATGAAATGTAATTGTTATTTTCAAAACATGCACACTTCAATTTCTTGTTTAATCAAAGCTCCTTCATTAGAGGAAAGTGTGTCTGAATGTCTGTGGACTAGAGTTTAGCTAGCTGCTCCCTCTGGAGTGGCATCTGACCTCGATTTTAATTAAGAACCAAAAGTTTTTGAATTTAGCCCTCCCTTAGTTTTAGTCTGAGGCCCCCCCTTTTGGAAACATACCCCCAACTTCTGAGCCTGTTATGCTTAACAAGCATTATGGTACCAGAAGAAAACCCTGTTGCTATCACAATAGGGATGTGCCATAAGTTGAGACCCTCTTACAAATAAGATGGCAAAGATGTGCCAAGTAATAGAACAACTACTATTGACCAAGTATAAGCCATAAAGCATTGTATACATTACAGAGAAAAACGTTTCCCTAAATGCAGTTTCCAAATTAAAACAACATTTTTCTCTCTGTACTTTCCCACTAACTGAGATAAACTTTTCAAAACATTCACAGCACTTGAACTTAGCTGTGTGTGGTTCTATGTCATAATGGCGATTGCCGAAAGGCGATTATCATGATGGTAAGGGTACATCACTAAAATTCAGTTTCGGCAATGTACCCTCCCTGTGACAAACAAAAGGGCACAACTAACCCTACATTTTATGTGGGTGGCTGTACCCCACACACACACCCCTACTTTAGGATTCTCAACTCCAGGAGGGGGGGTGCATGTTGGGGGTGCAACAATGGACAAAAAAATAAAGTACTCAGGCTGGGCACAGCAAAATATGCCTGTGCCCCGACCCGAACCCAGCATCTCAGCCACCCCAGCCCAGCATCCCTCCTCCCACCAGGCCATGGAGCCAGCTCAGCAGCTCACCACTGCACCACCCCTCACAAACCCTCCAGCCCCTCGCTCACCATGCTTGCCCCTGGCGTGCATATACATATAATGATATCCTGTAGCTATTTTGCACAACCCCCATCCAGTCACCTTCCTCACTCCCCCACCTTGTCATTCCTGTGCCAGAAATGGGTCGCCATTTTGGTAGGCACCCACTTGTGGCTAACCCATACCACAGGATACCCCAGTGTGTGTGTGTGTGTGTGTGTGTGTGTGTGTGTGTGTGTGTGTGTGTGTGTGTGTGTGTACATGTGCATGTGTTCTGGCTTGCTATAAGTCCATTTCTGCACTGAAGGTTTCAGGTTTCAGCATGCCAATGTTTTCCTTCATACACCTAACCTTTGTCATCTAAAATTTGACAGGTCATGCCATTGTCTGTGCCTAGCCCTTTCATCTATTGTTCTGCTTCCATATCATTCAGCTACTGCAGCAACTAAGTGTACATAGGTCCCTCTCTCTTTTTGTGACCTGTCCCATGCATCCAAGTGCCAGAGCTGTGTTCCCTTCCATGGCTCTACTTCCCCTGAGGGTTCTATGCAGACTTGTCTATTAGGGCCTCTCTGAACTTCCCTTCCACCTTAAAAGGGTGGAAGGAGGTCCCTTATTCCAAAAGAACGGCCACCTTGCCAGCTTTGTCCTTAGACTTGGTCCCTCAAGAGCTTGGTCTCAGCAGTGGACCTGAAAATGCACAGTTAATATGCTGCATGGTGTGGTTGATTTTGTCCCGATGTAGGTCAACATGATCTTCTATTTAATTCAGAAGAGAATGTTGTAGGTTGTGCACCAATAGGCATTACAATTCTGTGGAATCCTGTGTTGCCCTCTCATGGGATTACCTCTTTCCCACACTGTAGGCAGCCCAGAGCCTCACTTGAAACCTATTACGGGGTTCTCTATCCCTCTGTTTGACCCTATTTGCCAGCATTACACCAACAACATTAGGACTCTGTATTGCCATCAGTTCATCAGTCAAATTCTTTACTGTAAGATTAGCAGCAGCCTTAACCATGTCAGGGACAGCCACACATAGATAAGGGTCTAATGTCATCTGCAGGACATGAAACTGCTCAGTCTCTGTTCAGCTTCTGTATCTGGCTGCTGTTTACAATCACACAGCTCTCTTTTCAGGTTTGTGTTCTCACATTTCAAAGAATCATTTACACTGACCAAACCATTGTTCAATTGAACTGTCACCTGTTTTTCCTGCTTAACTTGCTCTACTTCCTCTTTAAAATTACATGTGTCTATTTTCCTGCCATTCAGATCCTCCTTTAATGCTGACACTTTACCTTTAGTGCCTGGCACATAGCATATAAAGCTCTAACCATTGACCCTTTTCTTTTCTTTTTCTTAATAAGTCTTGTAATCTTTGATTTTTCCTGTTTGTACAGGTTCTGAACATACTGTATGGATTATTTTGCCATTTCATGTCTGGTGCAAAGTCACCCCATCCTCTGTGGGAGGTGAGATATTTTAAAATATCAGTAATAAGCTCAAGATTAGTAGCCATTGTGAGGTTTCACACTGTACCTCTGTTAAAGAGGCATATAACTTGATAGCGGGAGTTTCTGAAACACCTGCTGAAAACCCAATGGTGAGAGAAGGCTGTAAACACCTAATAATCCCCTAACCTTCCAGTGGTTATCAATTGGCACAGAGTCTATATTTTTCAGGTCCTGCCATGGTCACCAAAATGTTGCAGAAAATGAGACCTGGATAAACAGAGCAGACACCACAGAGTCCACTGCAAAAAACATTTATTATTAAGTCACACAAAATAAAGATTCAGATAGGTATTACCTAGTCCTGAAGACTGTGACAATAGGACTTCTGTTCAGCTGCCTTCCACTTTGCTGTTCTCAGCTAACAAAATTTTCTTCCATATTTATAAACAAGTGCTCACAAGGACAGAACCCCTATCAACTGCTTTGGCAACTGCTATGTCAGCAGCTACATATGCCAAATATGGTACATAACATTGTGCTCAAGCTTGGGTCCAAGAAGAAAACTGTTGTTTTCATAGAGAAAGGTTACTATAGTTCAGCATCAGAAGAGCTGGCCTTGCTTAGGACCAGGTGAAACCTTAGTCAGCTTGCTAAGAATTCAGAAGGATGTACTTAAGTAACCCCTTTACTTATGGAAGCTGTTTCCATGTAAACATGTATAAAAAGAAAAGAAAAGAAAAATAAAGATAGTACAAAAGTTGTATAAAAATGATATATAGATTGTATATAACACACAATATAATATTCAGAAATTCACCCTTTACAATGGGACTCATTGGGATTGGTGACAGCACAGCAACAGGGGACGGAGAGAGACTCTGATCTCTGGGTGACTAGGCTAGTAAACCCCAATGCCCCACAGGGCATACAACACACCGACAAGATGATTCTAGGCTGGTGACTGGCAGAGCAGCAGAATGGACTACACAGGAGATGGCAGCAGCACCTCAAACTCATGAGGTAAGGGGAGCTTGTTTAATGTTTAGAGTCACTGACTCACATTTTTGCTTCACTGGGTAGGGACTTGGGGGAAGTTTTGAATATTATAGTATTGTATTCAGATCTGAAATCAGAATTAGATTCCAGTTCCACCCCTTTTTCAGAATTTGGATTTTTGTCCCAAAATACTGAATACTGAGAATATGTACCCCCTTCCCCCAAAAAAACAACCTAGAATCCAATGCATCAAATTCTGAGCAACCTTACCAAGGACACTAGCCTGTGTAGGAGTAGGTGATGATTCAATGTGTCAAAGGCCTTAGCAAGGTCTATAAATAAGATCACAGTGCCCATGCCCACATCCATGTTAGAGTGAAGGAGATCAGTTACTCTATGGAGAGAGGAGGAAGTGGAGTGGATAGGTCAGAAGCCAGATTTATAAGGGGTCAGGAAGCCAGTGCTAAAGTAAAAATTGGAAAGCTGTCTGCTGAATAACCTCTCAAGTACCCAATAGAGAAAGGGTAGCAAAAACTAGTTGGTTCATCAGGGGTGCCTCCTTTGTGGTGAGGGACAATAAGGGAATACTTCCAGCTACAGCAGAAGGAGCCACTGCAAAGGGACCAGTTGTAATTGTGGGCAATGTGGGTGGGTAGGGCATGGGCTTCTAGGTCAAGAAATTTGGGTGGGATGTCGTCAGACCCACTTACAGAGGCTGTATCTAGCACAGATAGCTCTTTGCAGACATTGGTAACAGAGTTTGCCTGTAGGCAGAAGTTGCCTATGAGAGGAGAAAGAATCTGGCTGGCGGTGAGGGAAAGGGGGATGAGTGCCCTTGGACCTTCTCGGAAAAAGTGGTTTAGTGCATCAGTGAATAAGAAGGATCCAGAGTTTGGCTGGGCCCCTGCGGGAAGGCTTGAGGAGACAGTGTACTGCTTCCAGAATTTGGATATATCTGAGGCATTGTTTGACAGTTTGCCCTGGAGATAGGCTGTCTTGGCCTGGTGTGTGAGCTTGCTGCAGTACTTGTGGAAAGAGGTGAAGGTTTGCTTATGTGACGATAGCCCACTTGATTTATGACTAGCACAGGTCACATCTCTTAGATGAAAGAGATCAATGAGATCAGATGTGATCCATGGCATGTGGTGACTCTAAGCTCTGGACCTCTTAATGGCAAAACCAGGCAAGTCAACTTTTATTTCTATGGTGCCAATTTCGTATGTCTCAGAGTGCCTTACAAGGAGAGCAGAATAATACAAATCACAGCCTAATAAATAAGTAACAAATATAACCATAAATAAAACTAAGAACAGTAGGCAAGCTCAAAATAATGTGTTTTTAAGGCTCCCTTGAAGGCATCCACAGTGCGGGCTGACCGAACACCAGCTGAAAGGGAATTACATAGCACCAGAGAAACAACACCAAAGGTTCTATCACCCAAAAGTTTTAATCAGAAGCGAGGAACTGCTAGAAGACCCCCATCAGTGGAGCAGAGAGGGTGCACAGGGGTATGAGGAAGCAGGAGCTCTTGCAGGTAGTCAGAACCCAGCTCATGAAGGGCCTTGTCTGTAATCAAGCATATTCTGAAGTTGATATGCCACTGATGGGCTCTACAATACCGGTTCGACAAGAAAAACGTCGACCGGCATTCAGCACCAGGCTCCATGTTGACAGCAATTTGCAGTCGGCATGGAGTCGCACACATCGGTGTGTTATTTCTTCAAGGGCTTCGCCCCCGAACCCCCCATGCGAGGGGCTCTGCCCTCTCACATCCTCCCATACTTTAGGATTCTAACTCCAGGTTGGAGTTAGTTCGGGGAGGGGGTGCAGGTCGGGGGAAGGGGTTGCCCGGTTCCAGCGGCACTTGTACAGCCACATGGTGCTGTTGTCAATATTGAAGCATGTCACTGTGGAAATCTTGCTTTTCAGGGGGCATACCTCACTGATGTATATTATGGTAACTTGGAGATCTTCTGGTACATCCAATTTTCAACAGCACTGCAATGTTCAGTTTGAGTTCTGTTATGATTTTTATTTGTTGTTTATGATTAATCAAAAAATATTTTTTTGGCAATCAGCTAAAGTCAGAATGGTTGTGAGGTTTAAAAGCATTAAAGCTAAGACAATTAATTATGCATTTACTTTCAGATGACATCCATCCCCCAGGCCTACTCAGGATACTCTTTCAGATGTTTCCAATGGTCTTAAAAAATTAAGCTATTTGTTGAAACTGGTTCATTTAAAAGCATAAGTATTCTCTCTAAGAAAGCTGAGTTTGAAGCTTGGCTATTTGAGAATAAGTTTGATATTATTGGTTTGCTAGAAACCTGGTTAAATGCAAAGGTAGCACATGAGGTGGGCGCCTGAATCATGGCGTTGTCCGAAACAGCGATGCGATATGGGCGAAAGCCCAAAAGGCGAGGGTGCAGGGAGGGCGACCAGATGTGGTGGGGTTGGTGACCCTAGCAACAGGATGACAGGATGTCGCTGTGTGTACATGCACGTGGGGGGGGTGAGCATGGTGAGCATGGCCTGGGCCGGGCGGAGGGGATGTAGGGGTGAAGCTACGGCGGTTGGCTGCCAAGCTGCGCCATGGCATCGGGGGTTGGTGTCCGCTTGCGGTGCTGGGGTTCCGGGTTTGGGTCTGGGACACAGAAAGTAAGTATTTTTAGTCCATGGAGCCATTTTTCCGTGCGCTGAGGTTGTCAGGGCAGCAAAACTGTTTTCACTGCCCTGATGTCACTCTTCTGCAGGTCATCATTTCGCGATCGCCACATCACATAAAACTAATGCAAATATTTCTTATGGGGAAATCTTTCAGCAAGGCTATAACTCATTTCACACGGACAGAATAGGGAACAAGGAGGGGGGATGTATGTTTTATATTTTAGATAAACTTTCTGTGATTGAACTGTCTCCTTAGTACCAAAATGGTCCTTGTGACCTATTATCCCTTAATATTATTTTGGGTAACAATAACATAATTACTCTTACTGTGATCTGCATTCACTCTGTTATGCAGAATCCGGTAAGGAACTTTTAAAAAATTTTGGTAACTCACTTCTTTGTGGATATGAATGGATTTTATTGGGTGATTTTAATTCCAATTGGAATGATAAACATTTGGATTCTTTTTGTGAATTGTTTTATACCGCAGGTTTGCATCAGATTATTATCACTGTACCTCCACTACTAGGCTCAGCTACAAACAAGGGTTCTAGCCTGCACTCAACTGTATTGTGGTTACCCCCCCCCTCCCCATCTGGAGTATACAGCTGTGTGTTCTTCCTGATGGTTTGAGAGACCACAGTCCAGTTTACTGTAACTGGACCATTAAGAAAATATAAGTTTGAACCTATGTTTATCAACGTGAGAAATTTAAGGAAACTTGATAGCAATCAATATAAACTTTTGCTTTTTGGTGTTGATTGGTCCTTTCTTGATAAGAGATTAGACTTATATGTGGTCTATGGGCATTTCTGTAAAATCTTCAATGGTATTTGTGATTCTTTTGTTCCGTTTAAAAAACAACAGGTAAGTGGTCAGAAAAATGAGTTGTTAACTCCTGATATTATGAAAATGTTTCAGGATGGAAATGAAAAGTGAGCCTTGTTTGAAAAGACCATGGCCTGGATATTCAAAGGGGTTGCGCCTGGAGCAACAGAGTTGCACTGGCACAACCCCCACATTGTTCCCTGGTGGAATATTGAGAAGGCTCCCTGGCACAGTGCAAATCTCAATGCGTCGGGTGCAATGATAATATATGCGGCACAGATGCAGGGGACGTGCCCATGCATATGCGGCACATCCCGATGTTCAGCCCAGGTTGTGTGGTGCATATGCTGGCACAACCCTTCAGTGTGCCACATGGGGGGCTCAATGTTGAGCCCCTGAAAAGTTGGAACAACTCCTGGCCACCCACAGGTGGGCTGCAGTATTGCAGGGCTCAACACAGCAGCCCAGCCATGGGTGGCCACCCGCCCACCAAGAATGCCATCCGCAAGCACACACATACCCTGTACTAGACAGTCCCAAATATGTGAATGACTTCATTCACATATTTGGGACCATCTAGTACAGTATTTCCTGTAAGTCCATTGGTCCACACTGGGGACCAATGGGCTTACAGCCCATACTATACCTGTCATTTGGCAGGTGGCCGGGTGGTATGCGGGTGGATTGCAGCTTCCCGCTGATGATGGGGGGGCAGGGTGGACAAGGGGTTCGGTGTGAGTGGGAGGGATGGGGGTGCCACTGGATCACCAGGGCATTTATGTACGGAGGATTCCTGTGATCACGGCAATGGGCGGGGGGGTACCAATAGACCAGCAGGGATGGCCTTTTATTACATTCATTGGGGACTTGGGATGGGGGGCATTAGACTACCAGGGTCTGATTGCTGTACATATATGTGATTGCTGCTATGGGGTGGGGGATGCCCCAGGATCCGCACTGCACAGGTCATGCTGTGCAGGGCGCCAGGCACAAGTCACCAGGTTGCCCTGCTCCAGGCATGCAAATGGGGCCATAATGACATGCAAATGGCCCCATTTGTGCCTTGCATATATTATGGCCTCATTTGCATGCCCCCTGATGAATATCACAGGTGATGTGCCTAGAGCAACTGCACCTGCGCTGGTGCATCCCCGTGCTCCCTATCTGTGACTTGTACCGATGCCACTATGCCATGTGCAGTATGTGCGCTGTCCATGCCATATTCAACAGTGCTGTGCCATGGTGCATCCCCTTTGAAAATCACCAGGAACTGACCCCAGCACATCACAGTTGTGCCGCGCCCAGGCTTGTGCCACTGCCTGGTGCAGTTTGAATATCCAGGCCCATGTGTCAATCTTCTTTGAATATAAAATGGCCAGGAATCACTGTAAAACTTTTATTTGCATAGCTAAAATTAAAATTCCTTCGGAAACAAACTGCTGAATTGGGTTCAAAATCCTTGATATTTTTAGAATACTAATACTTTAGAGATCTTACTGACTACAAGAATGGTAGTGAATTTTCCTCCCTTCATGTCAATTGTGAGGCACTCAATGACTCTATACTATTGGCTAGTATGTTTAATGATCACTTTGAAGATCTTTCTAAGTTTTGGGTTAATTCCCCTAGTCCCCTGTATGCTGTTACTGAAATATCTGATATACACTTTTTGAATTTCCCCAAATTTTATTTTAAATACCTTTCTGTTGATCAGATTTTGTCTTTTTTAGACAAAGAAAATTCTTGCCAGTGTACTGGTATTGATGGCGTTGCCTTTAGTTTCTTCAAATAGTTTGTGAAAGTATTGCATCTCTACTTACAACATTGATTAACCAGTGACTTTGTATTGGCACCTATTCCTTAGAATAGAAACAGGTGACTCTACAGCTGATTCAGAAGTTTACTCCCAAATCCACCATTTCAAATTATAGACCAATTTCCCTGTTTGCCCCTCTATCCAAAATGTGTCAGTGAATTGTAAGGGCTCAAACTGTCAATTATTTGATGAAAAATAATCTACTGATCCACGTGCAGCATGGTTGTAGGACCTTGCACAATACTGAGGCTGCCTTTGTGAGGTTTATAAATTGTGTTCATCAGGCCACTGACTCTGATAATTTAGTGGCTTCTGTGTTTGTGGACCTCATCAAAGCCTTTAATCTGGTGGATCATGACCTTCTTCTGTTGTCTTTATCTCAGAGTCATTTCTCCAAAGATTTAATTCATTGGTTTGGGGATTACCTTGTTGTTCAGGAACATACAACTGTTATTAATGATCACTATTCTAGTTTTTCAAAAGTTAATTGTGGAATTCCACAAAGTTTGATATTGGGGCTGCTTCTCTTCTCCCTTTTTTCAAATGACCTTCTTGTGACTTGTTCTCCAGAAATGCTTTTGTACACTGATAATGTGGTCATCTTTAAAAAGGGATGAGATCTAGCAATCCTATATGTCATTATTCAAAAAGATTTTGACAATCTTCAACAGTGGTTTTTGTCCCACAGGATGGTCCTCAATACCAAGAAAACTAAGGCTATAATCTTTGTAAAGTGTAAGACACTTTGTAATAGTAAACTTTCCATTATGGCCCTCGATGGTAAACCTCTTGACTCGGTTAGTGACTTTAAATATTTATGGATAATCCTGGACAGCACCCTTACCTGTCAGTTATATGCTATTTAGTAAAAACAATTAATCAACATTTAGGCTCATTATTTTGAGTTTATGGAAGCCTTGTACCAGAAGCCCAATTTCTTTTGGTTAATAGTCTACTTTTCTCAGTTTTAGATTGTGGTATTTTCTGTTATTCATCTGCAGGTAGTGGGGTGCTGTCCAAGATTAGAGTTGTATATAACTTATCCTCTGTCTTATCACTGGTCTTCCTTTACATACACATCATTGTATACTTTATGATTCTGCTCAAGAACTCTCTTTTGAGGACCAGATACAATTTAAGATCTCTGTTTTGTTTCATAAAATTGCACTTGGTAAATTACCTTCTTTTATTTAAGATTTATTTCCCATACAGTGTAGTGATTTTCACACTAGGTCACAAGATTCCATTTCTTTCACAATACCATTAAGGAGACATGCTCTTGGCAAAAGATCCCTTGATTATGTTGTTCATCGTAATTACAGTATCTATTTTCCAGTTGGTTTCTCTGTTGTCTTTTCAATCTAATTGTGACTGTATGTAATCATTTTGATTGTATCTTATTGTTTTTATGTTTTTTGTATATTGGACACATTCAAAAATTAGCAATTTTCTCAATATGCCTTTCCAAGGTAAATAACAATAATGAAAATTATTTGGCAACCAGTGCAGATTGTGCAGCACTGGCATTATGTGCTCATTACAAGATGATCTGGCCATGATACAGGCTGCAGTATTCTTGATCAACTGCAGGCAGTGCATCAAGCCTCTAGATAACACACAGTATGGAGCACTACAGTAATCCAGTCTTGTGGTGACAAAGTCATGTACTATCATCACCAAGTCCCCCAGCACACAATGTGGTTTGATCTGTGTGATATTGCAAATCTTAAGAAAGCCACTCTGAACTACAGCTGATACCTGAGATTCCAGAGTAAGCTTGCAATACAGAGTGATGCCCAGCTTGAAGTGTATTGCCATTTAAAGCTGGCAGCATTGCATCTATATTTCTCATTGCTGACCCACAAACATCGGGTTCAATAGCCATTATCTCTGTCTTACCTCGGTTAAGACTCAACCAGTTGGAGGCCACCCAGTTGTTGATTTCACCACTGAAACCATATTAATCCCATCCTCCATTGCACAACAGGGACAGCTGAGCATAATCTGTATGGCAATGAAACTCAATACCATACTGCCTGATGATCTCACCCTATGGCAATATGTACACAGCAAACAACATGGTGGCAAGGATTGAACCTTGAGACACTCCACAGCTGAGCACATCAATATTAGAGATTACATTATCTAGTACCCCTTGCTGTGCTTTCTCAGTTAGGTAGGACTCAAACCAGTGCAAGACTGTGCTGGTGAGTCCCACATTATGCCTCAGGTGATCTAATAGACCCACATGGTACACTGTGCCAAATGTCAACTACAAATCCAGAAGGACCAAGATAGACCAACTCCCTCTATGTCACACAGTGAGGAGATCAAAAGAACCTTGATGAGAGCAGTCTTGATGCTGTGACAAGGCCTGAAACCCCCTTTGAGAGGCTTGCAGATGTCATATTGAACCAAATGTGCCTCAAGCTGCACCACCAGAATCTTCTCGATTACATTCCCTAGAAATGGAACATTTGAGACAGATCTGTAATTCATGAGACAGTCAGGGTCCATAGATGTTTTATCAGAGGAGGTCTCACCGCAGCTCTTTTCAGTTCTGTGGGGAAACCCCCCTCCAAAAGGGAGCACCTGACCCTCTCAGTGAAAATGGGCTCCAGCAATTCCTGACAACCGACTGGTCAACAGCCAGGTAGGACTGAGGTCCAAAGTCCAGCAGGTGGGGTGCAACCCCAAAACCACCCAGAGCACCTCCTCTTCTACAACTGACTGAATCTCCAACCAGGATGGCAGATTGTCTAAACCCCTTGCCAATCAACCACTGCCAGCCCATATCAGGCCACTTGAGGAGATCCCAGCTCATATGGAGGTCACCTTGTCAGTGAAGAATTGGTTAAACTCTTCACAATTTACTGTGGAAAAAGCTCATGTGGATCATAAACAGTGAGGATTAATCACTCTAAGGTGCAGAAGAGCTGAGTAGGCCAATTCTTTACTGCAGCAATCACTCTTGAAGAAATGCTGTCTTTTTCAGACTGACTGCCAGCTGAAAGGCAGCATAATGTGCCATCAGTGACAATCTGTCATCCACAACATGAGATTCACTAGGAACACTCCAATGGAATGTCAAGGGATGTACATGATAAAGTGCCAGGGAGTTCAAGGTTGCCCTAAACACCATATTAAAGCACCCCATGGCCATCTCAGCTCACATGGCACAATCAAACATCATGCTTGAGATGTACAGTTTGGCTAGGAGTTTGCTAGGCTCCAAATTGTTGCAACAAATTGTTGCAGCAAGAATGGGCTTAATGGATTTGGGGGACATTGCATCTGATGCAGCTGAAATGGATGTTACAACAAGTTTGTTAGATTTGGATTATACAGATCTTATGGACCCTGATATCAAGGCAACTGTGTATAGTGAGGATAATGAACTTGTTATTTTGGACATACAGAATCTACAGATCCTGGATGAATTATTAATGGAAAACCAACAAACAGAATCGAGGTATTTCAACACCAGAATGTATGATGTGAGTGGTGCTATTCTTAATGCCATTCAAAAAAACCTTTTAAACCTAAATCTCAATTTTGCCCTAAGGGCCTTAACCACAATATCAGTGTTTACAAATGACTTGTAATGAAAGAAGTGTTTGAGATACTTAATGATAAAAATACAAAACATAGTAATAATTTATCATTCACAGAACATGTAGCTATCATAGAGCTAAGTGAGAACAGTGACATTATAATCAAAGCCAATGACAAGGGAGGTAACTTGGTAATAATGGAGGTAGATTTTTACTGTAACAAAGTTATGAAACTATTATCTGATAAGACTAACTATGCCTGCTTAAGTTCTGACCCTGTACCTAAGTTCAAACTTGAACTCTTAGCTATTTTAGAGGTAGCTATGGCTAGGGGGTAGATATCAGAACATGAACTGAAATTTTTATTTCCACAATTTCTGATTACTTCCATGCTATACATTTTGCTGAAAATACACAACAATCTAACCAATCCACCAGGGAGACCGATTGTTGTAGGAAATGACTCTTTGACAGATAATTTGTGTAAGTACCTTGATTTTTTCTTGCAAAGAAGTGTTACATTCTTAGGTTCCTATACTAGGGACACCATGCATGTTCTCGAGCAACTCAAAGATTTTGAGTGGAAGGCAGGGATGCACTGGTTAACCATCAATATTGAGTCTCTACATACCTCAATAGGGCACTGTGATGGCATTCTGGATTGCAAACATTTTCTTTCACAGGATCCATTGAAGTCAATGATGCCAATCCACCTGATTTTGGAAGGGTTGCAGTTTGTGTTGAATCATAACTATTTTGAATTTAATGAAGAGTTCTATCTGCAAAAATGTGGTACAGTTTTGGGGGGAGGCAATGACCCCTTATATGCCAACTTGTTCCTTGGCCACTGGTAGGAACATGTATTGTTCAACATGGACTGCAACCTTTACATACACTAAATCAGTAAGTGGGCAATCTTTATTGATGATGTACTGTGCATTTGGCATGTCAGCAAAGAGGAAGCATACTTGTTTGTACAGTGGCTGAATCAAAATGATAGAATTTTACATTTTACTTCTAAGTGTAATCCAAAAGAAATTGAATTTTTAGACATTGTAATGTTAATTGGAGAAAATAATGAAATCTTGTCTAGAGGCTATAGAAAACCAAATGCGACTAACAGTTTATTATTAGCCACAAGTTCTCTCCCAAGAAATTTGAAAGATTCGATACCTTATTCGACGGAATTGCAGTGAATTCAACACTTTCATTTCCCAGGCACAGGATCTAAAAAAAATATTTCTAACCCATGGCTGTGATCCAGAATCACTGGTGCTGTGTTCGTGGACCTGTCCAAGGCCTTTGATCTTGTAAGTCATCCTTTGCTGATTAGGACGCTCCGAAGATATGGTATGACTGAGATTGCTGTTGATTGATTTCATAGTTATTTGTCTGATCGTCCACTTAAAGTAGGACTAAATGGAGCTTTCTCAACTAGTAAAATTTTGTCATGGGGTGCCTCAGGGGTCCGTTTTGGGCCCTTTGTTGTTTACGGTATTTGTAGATGTTGTTCCATCTTTATTGAAGGATACACATTGCCTGATTTATGCAGATGATATTATTTTGTATAAAGTTCAATTTCTGTTGAACTTATAAATAATTCCTTAAATAAGGACTTTGCTATCCTATGTGGTGGTTAAAGGGAATTGTTTGGCATTAAATAATTCAAAATCAAAATGTATGTTATTTGGATCTAGATTAGATTAAATAGATCTCAGAATTTGTCCATTTCTGATTTGTTGGGTAATGGGTTGGAGCAGGTAAAACAATTTAAATATCTTGGAGTTTTGTTAGACCAACACCTAAAATTTTCTGATCATGTAAAATTTATTTCTCGTCAGATCAATCAGAGACTTGGTGTATTATTCAAGTTTCAATCCCTGTTGACTTTATCAGCAAGACGTGCAATAGCAGAGGATGTCTTATTACCACAGTTGAATTATAATGCATTTCTTTTTACCAATCTGTCAAATAGAGAATTATCTCTTCTTACTAATGTGTTTCATGGTATTTGTAGATTTACTTTTAAGTTGTCCTATTCTACTCATCACTGTGAACTGTATAGACTATCTTCCTGGCTTCCTCCCGGGATGGGTTGTCTATACAGTTTATGTTTATTAACAGATACAGTTTTTCATCAAGGTACAGATTCTCCATTATATTCACTTTTACACATTAAAATAAACTCACGGGAACTTTGCTCTGATCAACAAATTAAGCTAAAGGTTCCAAAAACTAAGACAAAAATGGGGGATGGTTCATTTACTTACCTGCTGCTAAAAATTGGAATGAGCTTCTTATTGTTTTATATGAAAATGTTTGTCATCAGACTTTTAAAATTAGGTTAAGAAATTATTTTCTTGCTAAATTGCATTGTTGCTGTTTTCAGTAATTATCTTATATATATTTATTTTTATTAGGTAATGTATGTTTAATGTTGTATTGTATTGTGATGTGAGTTTTGTTAATTGTAAACATCTTGACTGTATATGTATGGTCTCCGGGTCGTACATGAAAACGGGCCTTCGGCTCATTGTACTTACCCGGTAAGCAAATGTTTCAAAATTAAAAAAAAAATAAATAAATAAATAAAAATCACTAGAAAGAGCCAAAGCATTGAATCGGGATGAGCTGCTACAATCACGTGGTCCATCAGCTGAATCTGAAAATAAAATCAGCTTTGTCACTGAATTTAATCACTTATCTGGTAAACTGCGGAATGTGATCAATAAGTATTGCCCTATTTTATCTAGCAATACACTTTTGGCTCCACACATTGGCAGCAGATCCAGATTCACTTTTTGCAGAGGGAAAAATCTGAGAGATATGTTGGTTAAAAGTAAATTCTGGCATGGCAAGCTAGCCAGACAACATGGCTACCAGTGAAACCACCTGTTATGTATAAGTGCAGTAATCGCAATATTTGCATGTACTGCTCCCAGGGCAAGAATTTTGTTGAGCCAGCCAACCACAGAGGACTGAATATTCAGCAGTTTATTTCTTCTGTTACAACATACATTGTATACGCTCTGTGGTGTGGTTGTGGTAAATTATACACTGGCAGGACAATCCACCCTTTAAAACAAAGGATACAGGAACATGTCAGAGAAATTAAAAACTCTGACATAGAGAGTCCTGTAGCAACACACTCCATTGAGTGCCATCACAGTGATCCAAACTCCCTTAGATTTAAGGGTCTGGAACAAGCCAGGGTGTGAAGAAGGGGAGGAGATCATCTTAACAGACTATCTCAGTGTGAAAGCTTATGGATTTTTAATTTAAATGCTCTCACACCAGATGGACTTAATAATGATTGGGAGTTAAAGCCGTATCTTTAAAATGGTTATGTTCTAAGAGAATTAGAGATCTTTCATCTAGTATCCCTTATTCCTGCCTTGGCCACACACCCCCAGCAGGTTATATTCTATCAGAATGTTATATTAATATTTCATTGCCCCAACTTGAATACACTTTGTTAATTAATTTAAGACATGGTAAGAATAATATTTGCCCATATAAGCGGATTCTTATTTTTAGTGTCAGTGGCTCAGTAGGTAGCACACTCGCCTCTGAGGCCAGGGGAACAGAGAGCTGTGGGTTCAGTTCCCACATCTGGCACTTGGGTTAATATCCCAATACTGACACTGTAGTGCAGCATGAGAGGGGTGCTACACTTGTGCAGTGCCGTCTTTCGCATGAGACATTAAACCGAGGTCCCATCTACCTGGATTGGTGGTAGTTCAGGTGGATGTTAAAGATTCCATGGCACTTATCGAAAAGAGAACGGGAATTTTCCCGGTGTCCTGGCCAAATTTCCCTCATTCACTAAAAAAAAAAAAAATACCACCAACAGCTTAATCTGGTTCAAGGTCAGTTGGCATTCATCTGTATCCCCCTCCTCCGGGTCGTGCCTAAAAATAGGCAGGATTTGTCTAGTGCACTTACCCGGACAACAAAAACTAAATAAAATAAAATAAATAAAATATGATGTTCCATGTTTATACACTTACTAGTACTTGCTTCAGTTCTTTTTATTTGTATATTTACATGATGATAATAAAACATACTTTTTTCTTTGCAGTTGAAGATGACGGGTGAGCACAGGCAACTTTGCACCACATTACTTGGACCATTTTGAAGTCCTTTACTTGTGGAAATGCTTCGGACTCTGACATAGTCTTGCACATTTTCCTCACTGGCTTTTCAGATATTAAATTCTTCATCTAATAGATTTTTTTATTTAATGAACATTAATGAAATATTTGATTTTTATGGAAAGTGCTGACTTAAAGTGAGTGTTTGTTAAACTACTTAATAACTTTCTCTAAAAGTTATAAAAATGTTAAAGTTTTTCTAGTAATAGATTACTGTCACTTTAAGGTAACGTGAATGCTGCTTTAAGCAATATATCTAAGTTTATATCTAAATGACATTTCTTGTATGTTTTGTTTTCAGGTATTATTTATTATATAGAAATAGCTTAGTTAATATACTGTACTTAAAAGAATGACAGTATTATCCAGACTTCTTTTTTATACCTTTTGCTTAAGTTTATATTAACTACATGATTAACATCTATAAATGTCATCACTGCCACTGAATATATGATGTCATAAGGAATTTTATGTATAAAAGGAGGTCACCTGATCCAGGTACCCATCCCCTTATGAAGCCTTATGTGGTGAAGCGCTGGGGCACTTGATTTTGCAGAGATCACCTGCTTGTGTTGGTTTAAACTCCAGTTATTTTGCTAAATCTCAGCAATAAATGTTCTTCTACTTGAACAACTTTATTTCTGTGGATTTCACTAGAGCTACCAAGCTCCTGGCTCTGGTGTGCGAAGGTGTCCTGTCTTGCTTCACTTTGAATCGGGCTGTTGCGCACCTCTCGCACCCTGCCCTGGTCTTCAGTGCAACACCCTTTGTCTGTTTGTAATACTCCAGGGGCTTCTGCAGAGGAATGACATGGAATGATACTTTGACCATGTGACTTGATCAAGCTAGATTTCACTTATAAGGTCCCAATGAGGAAATCATATCCAAGGTATGGCCATGCTGGTGGGTACCAGAGGAAATGCCCTGTGCAAAGCCAAGTGATAACACCAACCGGAGGAACTGTTGACCAATAGATGAAGCTTCATTGTCTATGCACGCAATGAAATCTCCCAGCACAAGAAGTCTGGAGGCATCCAACACCTGGTTGGCTGTGAAGGCCACCATTTCCTGCAGGAATTCACCCCCATGGTTCAGAGCCCATACAAATGGATGATCCTGTACCCTGCACCTGGCCTACCCCTAACAGCCATGCATTAAAACAATCGATTTACTCCCATGGGGTGTGCCGTGAATTATAATGTAGATCTAAAACAGATAGCCACCCATCTCCCTGTAGTTCCATGTCAGGCAATGCACCACAGAAAACCTAGTAGGTATAGATGCTTCTAGCACAGGACCAGAGTCATCCCCAGCCAGGTGTCTATGATGCAAACAAGGTCAGCTGTGGAATCAGCAATGAATTTTTCCATCATCACTGTTTTATTCCTTATTGATCTTGAATTATAAAGAAAGCCCGGATGGGAAGAAGCAGAGTCAACTGATCTTACTACAACATTCCTGTTAACATAATGCAGATCCCTGGGTAATAAAACAAGAACAGGGGAACCCCTCTACTGATTCAGTTTTTCTCTAGTGGTTCTCCTAGACTGCACCCATCTGATCTCACCCCTTGCCATCTCCTACCAAACCTCTTCTGTGACCCTTGCTCCACTTCTGAAGGATCCCAAGCCCAACTCAATGACTATAGTAATTACCACTCCAGGTAGAGTGCATCATCTTCTAATAAATAAATAAATGGATTGAGCTATCACAGGTGATCCAGGAAGAACACTGACCTATAAGGGGCACCAAAAAAAGGAATGCCTAGGTACATCCTAACAATCCAAAATAAGCCATCTGGGAGCTTCCAACATTACAAAGAATGGAAAATAAAACCAGGGAGCAGCTAGTTACTATGTGTGTCACAGCTAATCTTCAGGAGACATAGGAAAAAATGCCACTGACCCAGAAATACATATTCTCTGAATTCTTTTTATTAAAGTACACACTATTAGGGGGTTACTGAAAGTCATCAGTGTTTCAGGGACAAACCCCTCATCAGTGTGTTAGGCTTACTTAAGGACACTGTATTATATATGTTCAGAATACTACAGCAGTATTATCATCTCATAACCAGGCAACTATGAACCTCCACCAGTATAAATATATTTATAAATAACCTTTCTTTCAAACACAAAAGAATCACCAGACTGTACCTCTAAAGGGTATTCTTGAATAGAATCCTGTCTTGGTATATTCCTGTGTAAAACATAAATCATATATTCATTAATGTTCCACCATACACCAAAGTTTAAATCCCCTAACCCATGTGTGCTCCGAAAAGAGGTTAAGTATCTGGAAATGTATATAATTTTTTTTATGCCAGCAGTAGCTTCTAAAATAAAATATAACAGGTCTTAAGAGCAATGTGCAGAGGGACATTGAAAGTTAAAAGCATAAAGACGCTCCTGTAAAGCAAATAAATATTTACCTGGCTTCTCAGTTTAAAGATCATGGCTCCTCTTGCCCATTTTCTGATTAATGAGAGAGTGATGAGTTAGAGAAGGAGGCTCCTATAAGAGCAGAGCACTTCCTAGTCAGAATCAAGAGAGCATAAGGCATCATGATGTCATTAACAGCATCAGCAGATGTCACCAACAACATCAGCAGAGGTCACACCCCTACCATGCTCCTGCCAATCTAATGTTGCTTCCCCTTCTTGCACAAGCTGCTTTGGGTGCTAACTAGGAGAGAAAGTCTAAAAATTCAAAATGCAGATACTGAAATTAAACTAGTCAGTATAAAGGAACTCTGGAATGGTCCACAGTTGTACCTATCCTAAATATATAATACTGTATGTAACTAAAAGCTAAATTCAATCTAGGGGGAGAAAACTGTTACTGTAAATGTACAATATAAACCAAAGGATCCCCTGCTAGAATTCAGGAGTGGAAGGTAAAGAGATGGGGTGGGGGAGAGTGAAAAGTACAGGGGCACATACCATAGAGAAAAATATTTTAATGTTAATTGTGCACAGGGTGTTTGGTACAAATGAATCATTCCTCTGCTCTGTTGGAAAAATAAAAAAGGCTAATACTGTACCTACCTTGTAGCTACTGTTAGGAAAGATAGAATAGACCCTTAGCAGGACAGAATACCAGTTCACTGTCCAGTTCCTAAGAGGGATGGTGGGATATGAAAAAAGACATACATTTTGTTAATCAAATTAAGACAGGTGTACGTTATTTTGATCAAATTATAGGCAACTAGTCTATGCAGACATTCAAACCATATCTGCTACCTGCTGCCTGATTGTGTCTAATTTGCCTCTCTAGTTAACAGTTTTAGTTCAAGATCACCACCTCTTCTCCCAATCTCTGCTTTTTGCATACCAAAAAAAACATAAATTCAGCATAGAATGTCCATTCTGTTTCAAATGCCTAGCTAGAGGAGATTCTTATATTATCCCAGTGTTAGCCTTATGTTCCCCTTTTTGGATTCTGAGTTCTCTTTTGGTATAAATTAGATCACAGGGTCATTTGATCATACTTATAGAATTCCTGGGCTGTAAGCACCAAGTATAGTAAACCAAACCAGTCAGGGATAGTAGGAGAAAGAAGACAGAGGTGCAGTCAGGTTGGCATGCTTCTTGGGAAAAGATACCCTTTTTATGTTTGCTTGCACGCGTGTGCAAGAAACATAGTGCCATCATCGGAGATTTCGGAGGTGTGTCACCTCCTCCTCCAATTCAGTCAGTGTGCTGGCAGGCGCGGCCCCTGTAAGCCAATGCATTCTGGAGCTGTCTATGACATGCTCCAAAATGCAGTGGCATACAGTTGAAAGGGGGAGCTATGCTTGAGTGAGCAGTGATAAGATAAGGCTGCTCACGTGCAGCTCCCCCTTCCCACAGACAGACGCCACGCAGGCATGCGTGCCCCCGCGATGCACTGTATAGCCGACGGGTGCCCAATCCCGTCGGCTCCACTGTCCCCCTGCGCACAAGTGCCACGCTGGGGAGCCTACCCAGTGTGGCAATGTATCCTTAGCCGCATGGGGGTGCCTTAATCCCCCATCGCTGAACGCACTTCACAAATCATTCTTGTGCCACACTGGGAGCCCACCCCAGCGTGGCAAAACGACTCACGCCGTCTTTTTTTTTTTAACCTGTAAAGAAAAACGGTCCAACGTTGTCTCCCTGCCCCCTCCCACAACCCGCACTCCACCCACTGCGCACCCAGCCTCCCCACACCCCTCACCCCATACTTATCCGACCTCGTGTGACGATCGCCAGTGGACCGAACACGCCTTGCACTCTTCAAAGCCAACCGCGAACTGAGGAAATGCCGTAAGCTGTATAATGGGCTAGATAGGGGGGTTTCAACTTTGCTGCATATCTCAGGCATGTTTTGGAATTTTTGCACCAAATTTTCAACATGGGGTTTTTGGGACCCCTTCTCATGAATGGTGTCACTGTTATGGCGTTATTCAGGCCCGAAGGGTGATTTCGCAGTCACTGCGTGAAATCACCCTTCAGGCCTCAATAATGCCATGACAATGACATCATTCATGAGAAGAGTCCAAAAACCAGATTGAAATTTGGTGCCAATTCCCAAAATAATGACTGTTTTATTGAGCGTAAGTTGAGCAGTTCCTACGCAGGCTCGTAAGTTCGCCGAATTTTCAATATTTTCACCCAGATTTTCAACATTGCCATTTTACCACACCTCTTATGAGTAGTACAGCTGTCATTTTCACATCTCACCCAAAATGTGTTTCCGCCCATGTAGCGCACAATGGCGCGGTTAGCGTCTTGAGATCAATGTACAGGACAAATTAAGAAAATCACAGTGACACTGTTCATGAGCAGAGGTCTTAAAATGGCTATGTTGAAATTTGGTGAAAAGTCCTAACAATGGCCTTGTTTTCTGGCGTCGTTATTACAGTTCCACATACCTTCTAGTTAGTTCACAAATTTTCAATATTTTCACTCCAGATTTTCAACATTGCCATTTTACCACACCTTCTTATGAGTAGTACAGCTGTCATTTTTCACATCTCACCCAAAACGTGTTTCCGCCCATGTAGCGCACAATGGCGCAGTCGGTGTGCGAAATCAATGTACAGGACAAATTAAGAAAATCACAGTGACACTGTTCATGAGCAGAGGTCTTAAAATGGCTATGTTGAAAATTTGGTGAAAAAATTCCTAAAAATGACTGTTTTACGAGCGTGCGTTGCACAGTTCCTATGCATGCTCGTAAGTTTGCAGATTTAATATTTTCACTCCAGATTTTCAACATGTCCATTTTATTAAACTTCCTTATGAACAGTACAGCTGCAATTTTAGTATGTCGCCCAAAATGTGTTATCGCACATGTAGGCACAATGGTGCTGTTGGTGTGTGAAAGCAATGTTTAGGACAGATTAAGAAAATCACAGTTACACTGTTCATGAGCAGAGGTCTTAAAATGGCTATGTTGAAAATTTGGTGACAAAAGTCCATAAAATGACTGTGTTACGAGTGAGCATTGCGCAGTTTCCACGCACCCTCATTAGTTCATGACTTTGTAATATTTTCAGTCCAAATTTTCACCAGTGACATTTTTCCACACTTCCTTATGAACAGTACAGCTGTCATTCTTCACAACATGGCTGAAATGTGTTTTCACACTTTCAGTGCAGAGATGCATGGTCGCTGTGGGAAATCATTGTTCGGCACAGATAAAGAAAATCACAGTGACACTGTTCATGATCGGAGGCACCAAAATGCCTGAGCTGACAATCTGCTGTAAAAAATCCCCAACCTAATTATATTACGGGTGTGCATTGCACAGTTTCTATGTACGCTCGTGATTTCACCATTTTTTTAATATTTTTACTACAGATTTGCAACATAGCCATTTTTTACACCTCCCCATGAAAGAGTACAGCTGTCATTTTTTACATCCTGTTCGGAATATTTTTGCACCTGTGGTCCTAAATACCGTAGTCACTGTGCATTAGCAGCTTTCGGTTAACAAACCGATATTCCCCCTGTTCATGAGGTGGGATCACAAAACAAACATGTTGAAAATTTGGAGTGAAAATACCAACGAATGCCTGAGGTATTAGGGTTTTCAACTATAACGCCCAACCCTATAGAGAATGACAGGCATCAGGGGTGTGACTTGGGATTCTTGTCTGTGATGCTCATACCATTCCACACCCTGCAGTCAGTGAGAGGCATCGAGGTATGCCTTGGACTCTTCGGCCCCAAACTTCACCCCAGTCTCCTATATCGCACCCATCTCACCATATTTCCTAATGAAATGGGGTGCGCATAAGGGCCAAAGACCACAAGGAACACCGTGACACTGGTCAGTCTCTGCAGGGTGGGGTGTGAGTGAAATGGCAATTTATGCCTGCGACCCAAACACACACCCCAATGCCTGTCACTCTCTGCAGGGTGGTGGTGGGGTTGGCTTCAGTTCAGTACTTCACTGCCATTCCTATTACGCAGCTCTGTAACTTCTACACTACCACTGCCAATGCCAGCAAGCAAACATTCGGCATTGACAAATGCTTGTTAAATAAAAAGTCAGACATGAAGCTTGTACAGTGGGAGGGGTGTAGAAGGGAGCTGGGAGTCAAGACTACAAAGAGGTTTGTAAGGGTTGTAAAGTTCAATTGTGGGAAGGGCCAATATAGCCAAATGGAGTGGTAATTGTAAATTGGGAGCCACAGACAGTTTCATTCAGATGGGAGAAGTCTGAAACCATACTAAGGGGTTTGTCAAGTTTTTGAGTGTGAGCGGGTTCTGTACAGCTGTAGAGAGTGCAGCTTGTAAATTGGGAGAACAAGAGGTTAAACTAAAACACAGCCATATAGCCACAGAGAGAAAGAAGCAGAGCAAGGCCAAGGAAGCAGCTGACTATTTTTCTCTAGTAAGAGACCAGCACAGGAAAGAGGAGCAAGAAAGCTGATAGTGGCTGTTGTGGTGTTCTTATTGTTTTAAGCAGTAGACCACCATGTTTTTTCTTTTCTAGACCAGCAGGGCACAAGGAGGTGGGACAAGGCAGTTACTCTCCATAAGGTTGGAACTGACCTCCGACCGACCCCTCCAGCCACCCCCCCCCCGGAGCCAGTTCCAATCTTATAGGCACCAGGATTGACTGACAACAGATACTTCCTGTGGGAACAGTAAGGGTGGATTCAACAGAACAAGTCAGAGCTGGGGAAGTGGTAGCTCCAAGGGTGCGTGGGTAAACAGGGCACCTGAGAGTTGTTAGCCAACGGTCAGAGGATTTGAACACTGCATCGGTGGTTTACAAATTGAGTTGGTGAGGCAAGGTTAGATAGTATATGCAGGTAGTAAAAGGGAAGAGGAGAGAGGGCAGAGAGGTAAAAAAAAAAAGGAGGGGAAGATGTTAACCTATAGGTTCATTATTGTACAGTATTTTGGGAATTGGCAGGGGGAGCAGGGAAGGTCAACATACAGGGTGTGACTATGATGGGAGTGGTGCAGTGCAGTGGCTGTGGGGTGGCAGTCTTCAGGGAGACCTTCTGGAGACTGCAGTGCTACCCCATATACCAGCACTCCTCTTAGCTGAGGGGGAGGTTACCCGATTTAAGGCACAGTTGGCTTGGGTTAGGAAGACCAGTTAATCCACTCAGGGACAAACAAGTTCACCTCCACTTCCTCAGAGTATGCTGGGAAGAAGGAATGGATGGACAACGGCGGGCTCAGGGAGGGGTAGAGTGGTGGAGCATAGGCACATCCCAAATCCCATAGCACAATGGAACTTCAGTGCTGCATTGGCAGGGAAGGACAGTCCCACAGTGGCACCCAAAGTATTGGCAAGGATGAATGTAGAGGTCCTCCAGGGTAGAGACCTCAAGAAAGGTAGCAGAGGACCCAAGAGGAGGAGGAAGCAACTCCTGGTGTGGAACTCCATAGTCCAGGAAGTGGAGTTTGGGTCAGGTAGCAGGGTGGAGTGAAAGGTTAAGTGCATACTGGGAGGCACAGCTTGGAGGGATGGACAGCGGATCCGGAGGATCACTAGGGTAGTAGCTGGGGGGAAGCTGGATGTCATTGTCCATCTGGGGACCAATGATCTGGCTAGGGACAAGACAGAGTTAGGAAGAGTGCAGGAGTTCAGGGAGTTGGGTGGGGCCTTGGGCAGGTAGCAAGCTCCATGACCTTCTCAGAGTTGCTGCCTATCCATTTCAAGGGGCAGGTTAGGGATCTCTACACCAGGGACTTCAACACATTGCTGAGAAACTGGTGCAGAGAGAAGGATTTGGGCTTCATTGGGGACTGGAGATCCACGTGGATGGGTGTGGCCCTGTACAAGGGTGACAGCTTTCATCCATTCAGGAAGGGGACCACTGTCCTTAGTGAGTGGTTTAAATCCTTCATTGGTAAGCATTGAAACTAGCCAAGGGGGGGGGGTGAAAGGAAGCAGGAAGAATCAAACTGCCCACCCACACAGGTTAATGCAATCTCAGGAGGACATAAGACTGGAAACGCCAGTGGTAACTAAACTAGGAACGTTCAGAATGGCGGAGAATAAGAGAAATGGGGATTAAAGGCAGGGGGTTAGTGAGGGAAAGGCATGAGAATAAAAGGGGGGATGACAGATGGGATATAACAAAATATGGAAGGCCTTGTGTGTGAATGTTCACAGCCTAGGAAATAAAATCTCAGATCTGGTGGCCTTGATGGCAGAGGCTAACATGGACATTATCACTATTACTGAGACATGGTAGAATGGGAACCATGACTGAAATGTAGCTATAACAGGTTATACTCTATTGAGAAAAGACAGGGAGGGTAAAAAGGGAGGTGGGGCAGCTCTTTAGGTCTGGGAGGGTATAAAAGCAATTGAAGTACAAGGATTGCAGAGGGAGGTGGAGGCCCTGTGGGTCACCCTGGAGGCGGGCAGTGGCACCACTGTTCGCACAGGCATGATCTACAGACCTCCAGCACATGGGGAAGAGTTTGACAAGGTTCTAGTGGAATCCATCCATAAGATAGCAACTATAGGGGAAGTGCTGCTGGTAGGTGGCTTCAATCTGCCAGATGTTGATTGGAGCATACCAGCCGCAGCCTCAGCCAGGATCAGGGACATACTGGACTTCCTGCAGAGGGCATGCCTCAAGCAGCTGGTGCTAAAACCCACCCATGAGGGAGCAATTTTGGACCTGGTACTTACCAACGGGGACAGAATTGCAGATGTCACAGTCGGTGGACACCTAGGGTCCAGTGATCATCGCATGGTGTGGTTCAATATGAGTATAGTGGCAGAGGCAAGCCACACAAAAGTGAGGGTCCTGGACTTCAGGAGGGCAGACTTTGCAAAGTTGGGGGTATGTTTCAGGAAAGCCCTAGCAGGGAGGGAGGATTGGGGGAGTTGAGGATCAGTGGACCCATCTAAGAGGAGACACTGTGGAAGCAACAAACCTTTGCCTTAGGCAAATAAACAATAGCAAGAGAAAATGAAAACCACTAGGGTTCTCAAAGGAAGTGGCCGGGAAGGTAAGAGCAAAAAAGTTGGTTTCAGGAAGTACAAAGAAACACAGAAGGAGAAGGACAGGGTAGTGTATCTGAATAAGCAGAAGGAGACAGGGAAGGCAGTAAGGAGCACAAAGGTACAGAGGGAAAAACAGACCAAGCAGTAAAGAAAGGGAACAAGACTTTTTATTTGTATGTTAGTGAAAGGAGAAAGACAAGGGGCAGGATTGTAAGACTTAAGGGGGAAGAAGGGAAGTGTGCAGAAGGGGACTTGGAAAAAGCAACAATCCTGAAAACATATTTTTGTTCAGTATTTACAGTAGAGGGGGAAGATGAGAGACCACAATTAATTGACAGGAGCAATAAGGCAGGGAGCTGGACACCAGTTCATTTACAGAGGAGTGAGTTCTAAAGGAACTCACAAAACTGAAAGTGCGGATGCATCATAGAGTACTAAAGGAGCTTAGGGAGGTGCTGGCAGCACCACTGGCAGCATAAAAGTGGAAGTAGGCAGCAGGCAGGAAACACAGCCCATCTATTCACCATCTCTGTCATTCACAACCTCTGAATGACTGGGAGTGTGCGTGTGACTACTGTAATACAGGACAGCTCTCAGTTTAGGCCAAGACCCTGCATGCTGCTATATTCAAAGATTGCACCAAAGTTTATTATTTCTTGGTCAAGTCAGGCAGCTGGGGGATTCAAACGGCAGTGAGCACACACACACACACACAGAAACAGGGCTGGTAGCCAGCCCACCGGCACAGTGGCCAGGCATCTGTCTGCAGTGCTGACATCCCAGGTTCAGGAATGGACCCATGAGTCAGAGGACCAGCCAGGGGGGAGCAGGACTGAGTATCCTATGGACTGCTCTCCTTCTCTGAGGGGAGGGAGGGAGGAAGAGCATTTGGTGCAATGAGGACCCCTGGCGGAGGCTGGGGGTCCCATGTGGCCGGCACCACACTCAATGGGGGGGTGAGGCAGACACTAGCGTCATTGCATGTCCCCACCCAGGGAGAAAAAGATTTAAAAAATGTCACCGGACGCTAATGATGGCCTTGCATCTGCCACCGCTCCCCAATCAGACCAAAGTCCACTGGGGGGAGCCAGCTGCTGTGACCCCACCCTGGGGGGCAAGCCAGGGCTTCATGACCTGAGTTTCCATGGAGAGGTCACCCGCCCGGAGGCCCAGTCCAGGGGGGAAGCCTGGAGATGGGAGGGAGCAGTGGGCAGGGCAGTGGACCGGAGCCTTGGGCTGGGACAAAAAAAAAAAAAAAGGAGGTTGGCAGTATAGCCTAGAGGTTACAGTAATGAGCTGTGAATGAGCTTGATACATCCTGCAGACCCGTGTTTGATTCCCACAATCTTCACTTGCATAGTGTGTGACTCTGAGCAAGCCATTTAATCACCCCAGTGCTCTCAGGTCACCCCTGAAAACAAGCACTTGTGACTATTGGGCCTTATCCAGTTA
Organism: Neoceratodus forsteri; assembly: GCA_016271365.2. NCBI lineage: Eukaryota > Metazoa > Chordata > Ceratodontiformes > Ceratodontidae > Neoceratodus > Neoceratodus forsteri. The sequence goes on from CM028137.1 coordinate 523,166,328, forward strand.
CCAAAGACTAAAATAAAAATAAAAACCAACAGAATCCATGAAAATACATTGGTACCCCACATGAAAAACAAGATATGTCTGGCACAAACGAGGCTGGTCTTGTTAGTTTATGTTGTTATGTATAGATTTATAGCATGCCTTGCTGTCTTATCAGTATCACATCCAACCTCAGGTATCCAGATTTTTTGTATACCGTGCCCACAGAGAGGGTTTTGATGCAGTGGCAATGCTTTTGATTAATGCTACCTAAGCTGTTCATAGAGTTCAACTTCACGTAACACTTGGAAATTACAGTTTCATCCCCCGCAAGCACAAGACACACATATAGCCCCCCCATTAGCCACACATGCTAGCCCCCCATGCTTATTTTCTACTGCTGCCCATAAGTTTTTGCAGTGAACACACACATGCTAAGTGTGGGGTGCTGCGACATAATGCTTTACTGGTGTAGCTTACTGTATAACTTTAAAAGGTCCCATGTACATATATTAATACAATGGAAGCACTGTCTCTCTAATTACATCATTCCATTGTTATGTTGCATCCATCTTAGGGCTGTCCCTCTGGAGCAATAATTTTTAATCAACTCTGAGCTTTATTTACATATCCCAACACATGATGAAACAGTATCATAAGTGCTTTTACAGCAAATTGAAGCCCAGCAGTTAACAGTGGAGGGCTGTCCTGGCCTACCTAAATGTTTTCCTTAAAGAACACAACTTTACCTGTTTTGGTGTCCGTTAAGCACTGAAAAGGCAAGTTTAAAGAAGCTACTTTATCTCTCTATCAGTCTCTATATATCTAATTCAATATTACTTTCTTGTATCACCAGAGCAGATGCCCCCATCCTACTTCCCCTGAGCAAAACTTCTGTTCTTGAAGCAATCCTGAGTAAAGGCCATCTGTCATCCCCCACTCCCAGTGCTTACTTTCTGTGTCCATTTTTCAATACTCATGCCCCTCAACATTTCCTTCCAGTGTCACAGCACTACTTGAACAGGCCCCCAGTGTTTTCTGGGTCATTTCTGACCAAGGTTCCTCCAGTACTCTCTGATCTTGGCTCTCACCCCCGGCCCTGTGGTACCTCAGCTAGGTACTCTACCCACAGTGATCCCTGACATAAGCTCTCTGTACTCCTTGACACCTTGAGCAAAGCCTTCATTCTATCCCCAGTGCTCCTTGACCAAGGCCCTTCCCATTATCACCTGAAAAAGGCCCATACCTCACAGCAGGAATCCCCAAGGGTGTCATCCCCAAAGGTCACTTCCCCCTAAACAAGGCCCCCTAGCGACCCCAACCAAGGTCCCCCCAGAGCTCCCTGGGCAAAGCACACATCATTAATGCCAGCACTTCCAAAGTAAGACCCTTAGCCCTCCAGTAATCCCTAAGCAAGGCCCTCAACATGCTACCTGAACTGTATACTGTTGCCGCAGTGATGGAAATACAGCAAAGACCATTACAGTGACCGAATCAACAGTTCTCTGTAATGGTCCACGGTATTGCTAACACTTCTGTCTCCAGGGATTTCACCCCCTTCCTGAAACAACTCCAACTTGGAGTTGATAATCCATAATATGGGGGGTGAGGAGGGCAAAACAGTTACTTCCACTGATGGCACAATCCTGACTATTGGCATTGTGCCATTGCTGTAATGCCGATCGACAGAATTCCTGTCTATGCGACTTGGTGGAATCCTCCCTGAACAAAACAATTACCCCACAATGTTCCCTAAGCAAGGCAATCTCCACATCTGCTCCCTGAGTAAGGCTTCACCCATGTTCCCCCTGAGAAAGACTCATACCCTCATGCTTCTTGAACAAGACACTTGTGCCCATGTTCCCAGAGCAAGACCCTTCCTCCATGCTCTTTGAGCAAGACCCTTGTCCCAGTTCTCCCAATGCAAGACTCTCACACACCCCATTCCTCCTGAGCAAGGCAATCACTCCCCAGTACTCACTGATGAAGGCCCCCATCCCCTATGCTTTCTGAGAAAAGGTTTAAGAAGAAAGATCAGACTCAATAGCAGACCCAGTGTGGGGCCAGGGATACAAATTCCCTTTTCTATAATGTTAATTAACAAATTACCCCAGTTGAGAGATTTTCTGTCTACAGTGTGAAGATGCCCCAACCAAATGCTATATTTAGAGTTACCCCGTGACTGAAAGGTGATTTAAGGGAATTACAATAAAAAACATAAAAGGAAGAACATGTTGCAGGCAACCTGGTATACAGGCTATGAACCCCCTCAGTAGTTTCAATAGTGATAAGGCCCCTGGGGCCCAGTTGACCAATGCAGTCAATTGTTGCTGATATCAATAAGTCTGAAATTGGACTTTCACTTCCCAAACTGCTGGCGAATCGCGTTTCCCCACTTCTCTGTTTCATTTGCAAGGAGTCAGGCAGGAGTGGGAAGTGGGGGTACATCCTTCTAAAGGAGCAATATCATACACAGTTGGATTCTATCACCCACCAATATATTCCCTAGCTTGTTTATAACAATGTTTCAGTCATCTCAATGTTTCTCTTTGCCTATCTAGGTCGAGGCCATATCTGCCAAAGGTCCCCTGGACAAGTGTAATTGCCCAGTCAATCAATCAACCAATAAATAAATAAATAGAAGAAACTAAATAAAAATAAAAATTAAAACTTATATTTTAATACCTAAATGCTTCTCAGTGTTTTTTAGCCTTAGTACTTGTAGACACCAGTGATGGTGGTCTAATTCAAAAAAACAGTCCTCAGAAACAGCAAAGAATAGAAATAAATAGCAAAGTAGTGCATGTGAGGAAGTGTGTAATGGACCCGATGCATCAATACCCCTATTTCACACAAACATGCAAAAAAGGAATCTGAGAACAGATCAGGGAAGTAGGGTTGCTCTGAATCTCTTGGAATGGAATTGGATTCATGGGATTTCAGACTTTTTTTTGGCATTTAACATTTTAGTATTCAAGGCCAAAAATCCAAATTCCAGAAACCCTGTGTCAGATGTAGAATCAAAATCTGATTTGATTCTGTATCTGAATGCATACTGGCTTTTTAACACCGCCCCCACACCCAACACAAACTTAAAGCCCATTAGTGGAGAAGAAATAAAGTCCCCATCCCCCAGCCTCATCTCCCCTGTAATGCTCCCTTACTTTAATGTTCAACTCCAAGAAGCCCATTACTGGGCCTGGAAGAAAGCCCTCCACCACCCTTGTTCCCTTACCTTCATTTCCTGCTGGGTCTGGCCTGCTTGGCCCCCAAGACAAGTGCACTGGTAGGTGCTGTGAAAGCACTGTCTGATGGATGCAGAAGGCAATGAGGGTCCAGCTGCAGTGTACACTGGCTGGCATTTAACTTCATCTTCTGATTTCTAAAATTAACCCCCTTCCCCAGCAAGAGTCGGCAACCTGTCATATTCCTTACCTACCATTAAGCTCCCTCCCCTTAATGAAAACCTTGGGTAGCCACTATATCAGACTTTGTACTGAATAAGCATCTGGTATATTGATGACTACCAGGGGTTTTCTGTAGGTTGACTGTCTTCCCTTTACCCAGGTCATTCAGGGAGGATCAGAGCCTGCTAGGCTGTTTGCAAGGTGTCAGACTCAGAGGACCATGATAAATAAGGCAGCCTAGGCCTAAGGGAAAGAAGTGTACCAGTCTGGTGTGGACCTGAAGTAGTGAATTGGGGACGGGAGTGGGGAGGAGTCTGGACTCTGGGGAAACTTGCTTGTCACAGTAGAGTTCAGGACCTGAAGTCAGGACTAGAGGGACTGAGTTGGTGCTCCAGATAAGGTGTGTACCAGCATATTTTACTCACCATTTTTAAGCAAATTCTCTCAAAAAAATGTTTTACAAAAACAAATACTCATCTCCACACCTTAAAATATCAATGCCCAGCAATGGAGTGCTTCATAACACTATTAATGCTTTAAAGGAGCATTCTTCTTCAAGGTCTGAAGCACTTTTACTCACCACAATTTCATTTTACTCACCTAATTAAAAAATGGAGAGTAAACTACTCATGCCTGCCAAAATTATCTAGAACACTGGACCAGGTTATGGAGGGGGGGGGCTTGGTGGCTTGGTGGCGGGCAATGGATAGGAGATGGACTGCTGATAACTGTTGATGGGGGGGTCATTTTTGGAAACCAGCAAAATGAAGTTAACTATTAGATAATGTGCACAGCACCCTGGCCCTCACTGCCTCCTCCATCCTCCAGCTGGCTGACAACAGGCAGCCGCAGCACTAACCTGCCTCTATCAGAAGCTTGGACTAGCATAGGGGAAGTCTGTCATGGACATGATCATTGATCTTCTCCCTCCAGCAGGAGGAAGGACTTATACGGAGAAACCTGTGATAGGTCTGATCACCGGTCACCTCCCCCTGTCAGGAGCTGAAATGTACATGATGGAAGCCTATGGTGAACCTGATTCCCCACCAGCAAAAGATGAGATCAGCATGTGGAAGCTAGCACTTGGTTTAATGGCGTGATTGTTGATCACCAATGATGTATGGTCATCCATGCCAGCAAGGCTCCTGAATGTCTCTTGTAGATGCTAGAAGAACATATAGCTTTTTCTCCTCTGATGTTATCCATCCAGTCCTTAAGGCTGGGGGCTTACATCTGTGGTGGAGCTCCCAACCTCATTCTCTGATAGCCTCGCCAATCACTCTGGTGGGGATCCATGGTATAGAGCCTAGGAGCATACCCCTGTGGGGGAGCTCCCAGCCTCATCCTCTAATCACCCCATGAATCACTCTAGTGGGGATCTATGGACTTGGTCCTGAGGCTTACCTCTGTGGTGGATCTCTCAGCCTCGTCCTCTGATAGACCAACCAATCACTCTACTGAGGATCCTTGGAGAAGGGCCATGGGTCGTAATCATGTAGTGGAACTCACAACCTCATCCTCTTCTAACCCTACCATTGGCTTTGGTGAAAACCTGGGTCACTGGCACAGAAGAATGCTGGACCATCAGACAGTCCAGGGACAGTTCTTTTTAATGACAAGACAGTAGAGTGGGACCTAAGGGCTTAAAACTTTGTTTTTCACAATACTGTAAGTTTTCACATAAAGGTTTTAACTTCCAGTATTGAATATCTTGAATACCCCAATATCTGTGTTGCATTCATTGATTATTCAATGAATGCATAGTTCTTGTATTTGCATGCTTCCTTGGATTTTGGAAGGTGTGTCAGACTCATAGCATGCATCTAGATTTCCCTCGTGGGAATGCAAAGTGCTTTGCAAACATCACTAAGCTACACCTACTTCTTAATTCTGTGGAAATGTACACATCTTTAAAGGATAATTGATTAAGAGTATCCTGATCTGCAAGATGCTCATTTCCAGATGTGTCCTAGGGGAAGGAGACAAGGGAGAATGCAAATAAAGCAGTACATAAAGGTGTACAAGGGTAACATGACAGGCTCAAAATATCCAAAATAGATGAGGGTGTACCACAGAAGATAAGTACAGAAGAGAAAGGAAATTGCATACAGTGAAAGTATGTACAACTTGTAGTGTGAAACAATAAAATTATACACATGCAACAAAGACTGTTCAAAAATGCAAATTGTGATAAAAGGCATCTCTATATGAAAATACAAATAACTATAAAATTCTCTGTCCCTAGTTTTCAGTCTAATTTTCCTTAGAAAAATATTATTTCCTTCCACATTTGTCATTTCTGTCACTGCATGAAGAGATTAACACATACAAAATCCTGTAAAGGAATACACTGCACAGTCTACTGTACCTGTAGACTCTACAGGTACAGTAGTTCTCTTTCAAAAATGCTTTTTACACTCAGCCACAACCATATCGTAGTTGCATGATACCAATTACTAACCTCCCACACCCCGCCGCAGTACATAATACCAGTTAGCTTACAGCAGTGCTCATCCTCAATCTGATGAAACAGCCTGTAGGACATCACTGATCCACTCGTGCAACAATTTCCTTCTTGTATTTCAAAACCGTAAAACTGCAGAAAGAGAGATTATTACCTACCAGCACAGTTCAGACACAAAGCTGTTTAAAAAACATAACTCCAACGTACAGATGATTAAGTTAAATCTTCACTAAAAACTGCAAGCACATTTTATACAGACCCAGGCATACTGACTGCAAAATGTCTGTATCAGTTGGACTACTGTAGTTCATGTTTCACAATAGAGAGGTCTGCACAGAGTTCTGAGAATGCAACTATCTAAATCTGTGAAATTGGATTTTCTTCTTAAGCAGAACTACACCACTGAACATTGTTTTGTATCACCATTTTATATATATTGCTCTTTACATTTTGTCCTTATATACATTGTTATCACTTGCTGTATATGTTTTACTATGACTTCATACTTTATCTGTGCATTTGCACCCGGGTCATGCCAGAAAAAGGCTTCTTCCGCCAGTGTACTTACCTGGTCATCAAAGTTAAATAAATAAATAAAATGCATAACACAAACTAAAAATTATACAATGCCCAATAAAAAACTAGAAAACATACTTTTAGTACAATACCCCCGTACTTCAAAATGGTATGAGACAAACTCTAAGCTGGCAGTGTAGCTGTAGATACTGTTTTGGGGGAGGGGAGATAGTTCAACACGTTTTAAAGGTACAGGACTCCGTTTCATTGCTGTTAGTTTTTAATAATGTAGATTTAAAGGGTTGAACTATATGAATTAGCTGCAAACAAGGAGAGCTATAAGGAACAGAAAACTGAAAAAATATAGAAGACGCACTACTGTAACTGCAAATGGGGAAATTGATTGAGAATGGCAGGCAATGATGTACAGTAACTGTGATTGCAAGGTGAATTGCTTGAAAGGAAAACTGCTGAAAGCTGTATTGGCTCAACCACTGACCCCATAACCCTCAATTAGAATTTTTATTGGTAAATTACAATTTACTAGTAGTACTTCATCCTTTATTATTAGTTTGAATAAACATGTGTCAACTTTAAAATGTCAAAAGGCATCACAATGCCTGCAGTATCAGTAGCTCAGTAGATAACATTCTTGCCTCAGGGTTGGAAGATTGTGAGTTCTAGCCCCACACCTGGAATTTAGGGTAATACCGATAACAGACATTGTAGTGCAGTATGAGAGGTGTACTGCACTGGTGAGATGCCATTCTTTGGATGAAACATTAAACTGAAGTTCCTTTTCATTACTGTCTAGGTGGAAGTAAAAGCTCCCATGATACTTATCAAAGTAGAGCGGGGGAACTGCTATTCAGTAAATATACTGTATATCGAATAATATACTATACGTGGTGGTGTATGTAACGAGAATTTTACACCTACCCCAAGGTGTTGGATGCTACATAAACCCCAAAAGCGGAGCTCGAAGGGTTTGTACAAGCATCCAACACAGAGGTTGTGAGTAAAATTCCAGCTTACATATCACCCCATGTTTTTTTTTTTTTTTATAATTGCTGGGTATCTATATTTTTTTCCACTATAGCAATTATATGAAATAACACATCTCTGTGCAGCCTGACTGGGTTTTAGTGGGGTCCACAATCAGTGCTGAAGGAAACATTTAAATTTTTTCCATTTTTTAAATTATCCCAGTTTTATCCCAGCTTTATTTTTTTTAATTGACTTACCACCGAGTTCGAGTGGTGGTGTAGTCTCCAGCAGTAAGCCACGGTGTCCAGCAACAAGGAAGTGAAGAGTGGAGGCTGGCAAATGCACAGGACAGGGGAAACCCTGTGTGTGTTTGCTGTTATAAACACTCCTTTATAATTGCAAATTATGCAATGGATTTCCTTAGAGAAAAAATGATAGCCATTAATTATAGTACATTAAAGCAAGAAACAAACACATAATGACATCATTTACAAATGCGCATTACCAAACTAAACAAGCATTTGTCAATGCTGAATGCTAATTGCTCATATGTGCTGTTTAGGTATTTGGAAGTGAAAGTACCATGCCTAAGAACTGTCATGTGCCCCCTCCCAAGACATCCACTGTGTCTTTCTAGTCAGTATTCACAGAAGAGGGGGAGGGGCAAGGGCCACAGCAGTACAGAAGTTGCAAAGGCTATAGGCCGGTCAGCCACACTTCAGTGGTGGGGAAGACCATGGAGACATTGGTTAAAGAAAGAATAGTGGGGCATGTAGAAGCCATCGGAGCCCAGGACCATAGGAACATGGATTCACAGTGGAGAGGTCATGTCAGGCAAATCTGGTTGATCTCATTGACTGGGTGACAAAGGAAGTAAATCAGGGTGGGGCAGTGGACAACGCTTACCTTGATATAAGCAAGGGCTTTGACACCATCCAACATAGAAGGGTGATAAACTAGCTGAGTAGGCTGGGCATGAGGAGAAGAGTGGTAAACTGGGTTAGAAACTGGGTAACAGACAGGTGGTAAATGAAGTGCAGTCTGGGGAAAGGGGGTGACCAGTGGTGTGCTGCAGGGATTGGTCCTCGGGCCAGTCCTGTTCAGTGTCCTCATTAGTGACATTGCAGAAGGGCTGAGGGGAAAGGTCTGCCTGTTTGCAGATGACACCAAGGTCTGTAAGACAGTGGATACCCCAGAGGGGGTGGAGAAAATGAGGAGGGACCTGGGGAAGCTTGAGAAATGTCTGAGGATTGGCAACTGAAGTTTAATTCAAAAAAGTGCAAAATTATGCACCTTGGACACAGAAACCCTGGGGAAAAGTACAGGATGGTGGGGGGGGGGAGTTGCTGACAGCCAAAAAGAAGGAAAGGGACCTGGGGGGTTGTTAGTTCAGATGACCTGAAAATGTCAAAGTGGTAAGGCAGCTGGGAGGGCCAGTGACATGCTGGGGTGCATAGGCAGGGGTATCACCAGCATAAGGAGGGAGGAAGTGATGCCATTATATAAAATCATAGTCAGGCTTCACATTGAGTACTGTGTGCAGTTCTGGAGGTCACACCTTTGTTAGGATATTAACAGGCTCAAGATGATCCAGAAAAGGGCTAATGAGATGGTACAGAGTTTGCAATGCAAGACTTATGACGGGAAATTGAGGGACCTCAATATGTACTGAGTGGAAGAAAGGAGGGAAAGAGGGGGTAGGATAGAAACATTCAAGTACCTCAAGGGTATAAATATAACTACTGAGAAACAGGAGACAGCTGCTAAAGGCATATGTGCCAGCTTCTGTGTGATATTCTTTTTTTCTTCTAAATCTGTAATCTCCAGTATTTCAGTAACCACATGACCACACTGCCTTCTGTAGGCAATTTGATGCTGGTTGATGCCTGGTGTCAGATGGCAGACAGAGGGCTTACCAGATTGTGTTGCCATCTGAACAACTTCATAATGTTCTTTTACTGGTAAGCATTTTGAAAAGCTCGTGAAAGTCTCACAATTTTTATTATGATTGTATCTCCTTATGTCTGTTCCCTTTCGTTCCCTCATCCCCACGCCCCAACAGTCATCAGTGGCCACAGCTGCAGCCTTTTACTTGCCAAGATGGTGGGTGAGAAACATAGAAACATAAAATATGATGGCACATAAGGACTGCTTGGCCCACCTAGTCTGCCCATTTCCCTACCTGATGGATAAGCTTCAGATTCTAGTTAAACAGTTTACTTCCTCCTACCCCCCTACTAGAACTGCCTTATGTCTGTCTGTGAGCAGCTGCCTTCAGAGTCTGTGAAGTCTAACGTCTTTCAGTGCCACTTATTGGTCATCTTCCAACACAGATGAGGCACTGCCAGCTGAAAAGTAACTCAGGGCAAGCAGGTTTCAAAGTGGGGAAGAAACAGAGTGAGCAAGAATGAAGTACTCATTCAGATGCAGTGTCGATTTTAAGATCAGCATACTGGTGTGGACACTGCAAATAGAACCCCAGCTCTTTAAGCAACCTTATGAAGAGTAAAGGCTTCTCAAAGCACTAGGGTTGTGTTTATTATACTGTAAGTGGGCTGCATCTAATTCTGTAATTTACTGTACCTCACATCGTGATGTATGGTAGGGCCAACTTTAAACTCTGTGCCTGAATTAACACATGATGCCACAGAAACATAGAATTTGTCAGCAGAAAAGGACTGTTCAGCCTGCCCAAGTGTTCTCTACCTACTTGTAACTCCTGCCTGTATATGTTACTGCATGTCTTATTCTGCCAGTGTCCATCAGGATCTCCTTGTGAATGAGCTTGCTTAATGGATTTTTTCTGCAATGAACTTGAACCTACTCCACTTTCCATCACTTCTCCTGGCAGTCTGTTCAAGGCGTCTACCACCCTTTCAGTAAAGAAATATTTATTCAAATCTATCCTGAATGCCCCCCCAGCTTCATTGTATGTTCCTTGGTTTGGGTGCTCATCCTCATTTGAAGGAAAATCCCCAACTGTACCCTCTTTTCCCCTGTGAGATATTTTGTAGGTCTTGATCATGTCACCTCTCACCCTCCTCTCTTCCAGAGTGTACATTTTGAGATTCTTCAGCCTTTCCTTGTAGGGATTCTTGTGAAAATTCTGAACCATTTTAGTTGCCCTCCTCTGTAAAATGCCCCCTTATGTGGTTTCTGAAGTGTGGACTCTAAAACTGGACACAGTACTGCAGCTGGGGGTATACCACGGATTGAGACAATGGCAGCACAACATCCCTCCTCTTCCTACTGGAGATGCCACTCCTTATGCACCCCAGAATCCAATTTGCCCTGCCCATAGCCTTGTGACACTGTACTGCCATCTTGAGGTCCTCTGATATAATAACCTCAAGGACCCTTTCATGTCTAGTGAGTATCAGTACCTCCCCCATCCTATACCCAGCATTGGGGTTCCTATGCCCTAGGTACATGATTTTATACTTGTTGGCAGTGAATCCCAAGTATGTAAGAAAATGGAATTTATTTGAATGAATTGCAGGATTTTAAGCAGCTTTTTTGGGAGTGTGTATGTGTGTGTGTGTGTGGGGGGGGTGCTCTGCTACTATAAGTATTTGCTTTTAATTTGATATAATGTGAGAACAGACTAACCTTGCTCCCCACTCCGCGTGCTATATTGACGATAAACAGCCCAAATAGCATTGGGCCAAGCACTGAGCCATGCGGCACCCCGCTTGTCACTGCTCTGGGTGCCGAGAGCTACCCCACCACCACCAGCCTCTGCACCCTCCCTTGTAACCAGTTCTCTATCCAGTTACTCAGATCACCTTCTACCTGTACCCCTCCTTATCCTCACTCTTACCCTCCTTGGCCTGTGTCTCTCCTCTCGGTAGTCCGTACCCTTTATGCTCCTTATTCTTACCGGGTGGTGGTGCCTTCTGTATTACACTCAGACCACTCTGCCTGCCCCCTTCCAGGGTTACTACACCTCCTCCTTTACCTATATCTAGGGTGGTGAGCTCATCAGGCTCCCCTGTCTGGATCTTTCTACCAACCTCAGTCTTTTGACCACCCCTCATTTGTTTAAATCCACCTTAGTAGAGACATACCCCTCTAATCCTGGCTTTTTTATTTTATTGTTTTACATATTTCCTCACAGGGCTACTGTTGGCTTGGTCATCCCAACCGACCCCCCTAGCCCTGCCCCTGACATCAGGCTAACCTGCTCACCTCCACGGATTACCCCCGTACTGGGGTGGTAAGGAGCTTCCCAGGTCGACCCACCGGAGCAGGATCCAGGCGAGGAGGTGCCATTCAGGGCAGGCAGGGGGAGTTGGAAGCTCATGCTGCCTGACCATAGCCCATTTTCCACTTTTCTCCCCTTTGCAGAGTGTGGGAGAGCAATGACACTTAGGCACAGCGTGACAACATCTGCCACACTCTGCCACCTTTTACTACACCTCTGTAATAGCATCCGTGGTCGTCACCAGGGGCCGCTACAGAGCGGTGGGTCCCTGAATCCTGGCCCAGGATAGGACAGCAGTCCTCCGGATGCTCAGTCCTATCCCTTCCTTGCCAACACCTGGAGGCCTGGGCTTGCATCTGAACCCGGGTCGCCAGCATGGTGCAAGGTGAGGCATCCAGCAACTTAACCCTCAGTGCCAGTGGCCCGGCAGCAATGCTGCCTGTAATACTACCCTCCCCTTCCTGCTCCAGTGTACCCTGTCCCCCACATACAAGTCTATTGCCCCCAGACCCTACCCCACTTAGTCACTAACCCATAATGTTTCATAAGGCACCAATCCCATAGCCACTTGAACTCCTCAAGCCTACTCTTCCTCCCCATGCTTGCCGGCAGTACCTCCAAGAATGTCACCGACTTCCCCACCCCCTCACACTGCCTGCCCAATACTCAAACCTCCCCTCAGTACTTCTACAGTGTCCCCCGCCAAGTCGTTTGTACCCACACAACAGTATATGAGGTTTCTTCCTCCCCTTGCTGCATGCTTGAGCTGTGCCTGCCCTGCCCCTCCTGAAGTCAACCTAGGGACAGCTTCAACCCAAATATGGCTATGCCTTTACCCCTTTCCACCCCATCTCACCCATTTCAGTATAGAATCCCCCAGGATGAGTACCCCCTGCCCCTTACCCCCTTTCCCTTCTAATGCCCCCTTCCATCACCTCAGTATTCATTCTTCCCCGTCCCTTACCCCCACCAACTGCACCCTCTGTGACTTCTGTATCTGTACCTCCTACTTCTGCCTCACCCCTTTTCCCTGCCTTATTCCTCCCATCTCCATGAACCCCTTCCCAGCCTGACTACTTCCTACTGGGCTTCCCATGTCGACCTCCCCTCCTCCCCTGCTGATTTCCAACCCCTCTCCTATCCCCACTCTTGTCAATTTAGAGCCTCCATTCCCTTCTACCCTGACAGTGATGCCCCTCCCATCCTTTCCCCTTCCCATAGACTTCTCTCCTTCAGTCACCACCCCCTCCTTCCTTACTAGCACTCTTTTACCCTTTTGTCCTTGCTATCTCTTCCCCACCCGTTGCCATCCCTCCCATGCCCCATTTGTCCTCCCCCCTTCAGTACGTTCCTGCTCCCTCTCTCTGTCTGATAGCAGAGTTTCAAACCTATTCCTAGTCGATACCTGTCCTACATCTCTTCCCTTTATCAGTTTCCCCCTCCTAGTTGTTCCCCTCCATGCCACCCCTGGTCCCTCCCTACCTGCAACCCTCTGCTCTCTCCCCTGGTACTCCTCATCATCTCTTCCTCCCCCATCAGGAGGCCGCTCGCCCATGCCTCAGGCACCCCCTTCCTTCTCCTCTCTTTTCTGCTAGTGTCTCTGATACTGGGGTCAATTTCAGTCATTAGTTATTCTTCCTCTGTCCCCTTTTGCCATCCTCAATTCCCCCCTCAGGATGCCTACCATACTCATCTGCCCTGCCACTTAGACTCCTCCCTAACCTCCACAGTTCTTCCCTCAAACTAGCCAGCCATCAACAGACCATACACCCCCCCCCATCCTCCAAGCCCAGTCCATGATCATGGCAGATCCACACCATGTACACCCCTCCATCCTTCCAAAGATGCCCGTCCTTATTGACATGTGGCACCAGCCCAATTTTGGCCCCCATCTTATGTTACCGGCTCTTACTCCCAGGTTCTGTACCCTATTACAACTGTGATACTCGAATTCCTGTCCCCCCAAAGTAGTCCCTACCCACTGACCCCTTGCCGACCGGGGTAGTTCAGTCTCAAATCTCATCTGTTAGATACTGTATTGCTGTAGCAATCCTTAAGTTTCCTTGTCCATTTTTCACCCCTCAGCTACTATACTTTTTGTTCTCGGCTCTCATATAGTTTCACTTAGCCCAGTTAGAAGTCCTATTGCTTCCCAAGTATTACTCAACTCAGTTAAAGAAATAAACAGAACAAATAAATATGTATTATTACAGCAATCATAACAGTATAGCTCAGCGCTTAGGTCAGTTAGAGAAAGAAACAGAACAACTAAATCTCTGGTATTACAGCAGTCCTAAAGTATTCAATCATTGCTTTGTCTCCACTCCAGAGACCCTGCTGTAATATAGGACCACAGAGGACCATGGGTGGGAGGGTGGGCAACTGTAAAGTCCCAGCAAAGCTCCACTGAGCTCACTCCTACCCCTCTCACTTGCTCATTCTATTTCTCCGACGCTGCGGCTGCTTTTTTGTACTGGGGTCCTGCTTGCATTGGGGCCTCTTTCTACCCACAAAGAAATCTGCAGCAGTCCTGACAGAGCTCCATTGAGCTCACTCGCTCACTCCCCCTCCCTCACTCACTCGTTCTGTTTCTCCCAGCGCTGCAGGCTGCTCTTTTGTACTGGGCTCCTGCCTGCGTTGGCATCTTTTTCTGCCCACAAAGAAATCCACAGCAGTCACGATACTGCTCCGTTGAGCTCACTCACTCCATCCCCCTTTCTCACTCACTCATTCTGTTTCTCCCACTGCTGCAGGCTGCTCTTTTGTACTGGGCTCCTGTCTGCGTTGGCACCTTTTTCTGCTCACAAAGAAATCTGCTGCAGTCCTGACAGAGCTCAGTTGAGCTCGGTCACTCCTCCTCCTCTATCACTCGCTCGATCCTAATCTGTCCCAAACATTGATTTCTGAAACTGACTGTGCTATTCTGCGCCAGTAACACAAAAACACGTTTCAGCCAGGATGTGAAAAATGACAGCTGTACTGTTCATAAGGAGGTGTGGAAAAATGCCAGTGTTGAAAATGTGGTGTGAAAATATTACTAATTTACAAGGTTACAAGGGTGCTTGGAAACTGCACAATGCATGCTCGTAACACAGTCGTTTTATGGAGTTTCATCACAAAATGTTCAACATAGGCATTTTAGGACCTCTGTTCTTGAACAGTGTCACTGTGACTATCTTAATGTGTCCTGAACACTGATTTTCCACAGCAACCGCTCTATTCTGCGCCGGAAGTGCAAAAACACATTTCAGTCAGGATGTGAAAAATGACAGCTGTACTGTTCATAAGGAGGTGGGGAAAAATGGCAACGTTGAAAACTGGAGTGAAAATATTGCAAATTTGCGAAGTTACGAGCGTGCATGGAACCTGCGCAATGCACACTCGTAACACACTCATTTAATGGACTTTCATCACAAGATTTTCAACATAGGCATTTTAGGACCTCTGCTAATGAACAGTGTCACTGTGATTTTTTTAATATGTCTGGAACACTGATTTCCCACAGCGACCGTGCTATTCTGTGCCAGAACTGCGAAAACACATTTTGGCCTGGATGTGAAAAATGACAGCTGTACTGTTCATAAGGAGGTGCATAAAAATAGCAATGTTGAAAATCTGAAGTGAAAATATTGCAAATTGGTGAAGTTACGAGCATACACAGCAACTGCACAATGCACATTTGTAAAAGAGTAATTTTTTTGATTTTTCCCACCAAAGTTGCAACATAGACTTTTTGTGACCCCACCTCATGAACACTGGCACTGTCGTGCGGAATCACCTTTTGGGACTGATTAACACCATGACAGTGGCTGAATTCATGAAGAGGGGGCCCAATAACCCCATGTTAAAAAGTCGGTGACAAAATTCCAAAAAATGCCCGAGATATGCAAAAAAAAAAAAAAGGCAAAAAAGCCCTATTTATGACATTATACAGCTTACCAGCATTTTCTCAGTTAGTGGTTGGCTTTGAAGAGTGCAGACGTGTTCCGGGTCCACTGAAGATAGATAAGTATGGGGTGTGGGGGTGTAGGGAGGCAGGGTGAGCAGTGGGTGGGCGCAGGTTGTGGGAAGGGGGCAGGGAGATTGCGAGGGACTGTTTTCTTTTTTACAGGTTTAACAAAAATGGTGGGACTTTTTTTCTTTTCAGGGGCATTGGGCACACTGGGGTGGGCTCCCAGCATGCCATCTGAATGTTTGGGGGGCTGTAGCTGATGGGGTATTGGGCACTCCCATTGGCACATACGGAGTGCTGGGGGGAACAAGAGCAGAGAGGGATTAGGCACCCCCTTGGCATAAACCGAATGTTTTGGTGTGGGGGAACCATTATGCCAATGGGGAGTGGGCTCCCCCCGTCAGCAACCTGAAATCGCATGGGGACTGAAGCCAACAGGGATTGGGGCCCCTGTCAGCAATCAAACACTGTTGTCGGGGGCCACATTTTGCCGACGGGATTGGCATCCCTTCGGCACTGGTCTGAATATATATGTTTGTGAACACGGCGGCAAGTCACCGCCATGTTCACAAACAATATTACAGTACCAACATTCTGCCCAGCAATGATGGGTCACTCCCTCATTGCAGCAGAAGGCTGATGCTGCAATGATGAGGTGGCCCCTGATTGCAGCGGCAGAAACCTTTCAAGGTTGTGGCACTCTGGCTGAACTAGTGTCAGCAGCAGCATGCCATCCCATTGGGGAAAGCGGGCCAAGCCTCAAAAGGCAGTGGGGGCATTGGCCACAACAGTGCAGCGCCTCCACAACCTGCTTCTGCAGCAAGCTGATGCAATATGTTTCTTGCACATGCGCGCAATCAACATAAAAAGTAAATGTGATATGGAGAACAAAAATACATAACAGAGAAAAACCAAGTACAGGAAGAAAAAGGAAACATATAGAGAGATCCAAAATCTCCCCCCTTAGTAGTACATTATCAAGTAATCAAGGCAAAAGTGACCTACAGTGCTTCCAAAGCACCTGCAGTTGTCTGACTGAATTGCCAGATGAAAAATTTACTGAGTGCCATGATTACCCTTAAAGTGCTGCTGTGATATTTATTTCAGCCTGAAGAAGGAACCCCAAGCATTAAAGTATCATATTGTCAGAAACCGGAATTCATTCATATTGCTAGAATTTGAAAACTTTTTCCAAAACATAACAAAATAAAGACACTGCAGTGACAGAAACAGGTTTGGGAGTGGGGGATGGGTCAAATTAGGCAGCTAGGGGCCCCAAATTGCAGCGAGCACAAGTGACAATTTGACAATGCCGGATGGACAGAAGCACACGCGCACACACACACACACACACACACACACACACACCCCACCCTGTTCAGCTACACCAACAAAATGTCACCCTTCCACTTGCCTACCTCTCCCAAAGTCAAGCCCAGCTCTCTGTTCAGTGAGTCCCAATTTTTAGCCTTCAGCTCTGCAATGTCACGTAAATGGCCAGCTCCCCTACCAGGTGCCTCATCCACTTTGCAAGCACCTCTTTCACACAACCAGCTACTTGTACAGCAAAGGTCAGCCCCACCACACACGGTCATCCAAAACACACAAACACCCACAGGCAGCTACACACATTGTCAGCTCAACCCCCAATACAGTCAGCTCCCCACGCACAGCACATGCATGTTCAATGCCCCCGTACCGCACACACACACAAACACACAGCTCCTCTCCCCCAGCTCCTTCCTTACACATATGACCTGCTCCCCACCCACACACATAGCCAACTTACCCCTCAGCACATCCAGTTCCCCCACTACACATACAGAAAACTCCCCCCTCCAAACACAGCCACCTCCCCCTACACAGTCCAAAAATTCATTTAATTATTTAAGGGTCATTGTCACTGCAACAAACGAAATAGAAAAAGCATATAACTAAACAAATGAGCAAATAAATATAGTCTGGGTATTCTAATCCCTTTAATTTAATTTAATTGTAAATCCAAAGGTCAGGACCTTTGAACTGTATCTACTGTAAGGTAATGTAGACACAGTTGTTCTCTATGCAGTAGAATTGTAGGTGACTGCTCAAATGAAAAATAAACTCCAAATAACAACAAATTCCTTTTGTAAACTCTGTTAGTACTTTGCAGTGCTACTCCCCTGAATGCCTCTTAAGGACACAGTTAGGTCTCCTACTGGTAAATACCATTATTGTCTACATGCATGAGTTTAAGTATTGGTTACATAAGTATACCTAAGAGGCTATCTGCATCTTTAGGGAATCATACTTAACTACAAACTGTATCGCTCTTATCTGGTTATGAACACAGAAAATTCGTTTTGTTGCCATATTGGTCATTCTGACAAAAGATCCAGAAAAAAAATGATTTGATACATCTATGTTGGTCCAATAAAAGGTATCTATTTTCTTTTGTAACATCTACAGTATATTGGTTCAATAAAAAGTTTAAAATCATCTTTTTTTCTGGATCTCTGGTTATGAGCAACCAGAGGTTAGGGATGGGGCTTAGCCACACTTCAGTCATAGAAGGGCAAGGCATATAAATTATATAAATGGGATAAGACACTCAATAAAATAAACTTCTAAATCCCATTATATATAACAGGCTGCTAGTACCAAGACCACAAAGAATGAATTACTCTAGAGGCATCCTTTATGAAAAGAAAACCCACAGAAAAGCAGTAACATACTTTAAATAATTTGTTAATCATTTCCAGACCTTAACACGCCTGAGTTGACTCTGCAAACTTGATTTTATGCCTCTAAATCAAGAAGTCCAAAGAGAACAGAAACCACTGTGCGTATGTGTCACATACACTGATGTAAAAATGGAAAAAGAGATGACTACTCGCATTTACTAGAGTTCAGCTGGTAAAAAAGGAAGTACTTTTGAAACTATGCAGAATGAACTCAGACTTACTGAGGAATAAAAACATTAATGTATGCAAATGCGTTTCTGTGGGTCTCCTTGCATAAAAGATGCCTCTACATTAATTAATTGTTTGTGCACTGCAGCAGCTCGATACCAAAACCTAAAGTTCACAATAATCCCTTCTCCCTTTTTTCTTCCTTTTTTCCTTTTTTCTCCTCAATCTCTCCTGCCCAACGTGTTTGTACTTTTCTTAAGCAATCCTATGTGAATATTGTATTGTATATATAGAATAATGGCTAGGTTACAGTTTATTACTGGGGAGTAATACCATTGAGAGGTTCTGGACACATGAACCTAGAGACAGAAGCTCGAGAGGTTCCAGTGTGTCCAGAACCTTGTGAGGGTTTGACCCCCCGGTAATAAACTGTAACATATGCATTAATTTATTTAATATATGGATCTAATCTGGAAATGTTCCCCCTTTGTGTGGTGTAGGAGAGAATTTAAAACTTACAGTGCAGGCAAGGTGGTTTCCAGTTTAGGGGTAGAGGAGTATGGAAAAAGAGGCCACAGTGACTCGTTCCACATCATCACGTTGGTGGCCGTAAAGAGGAAATGGTGGGCAAGTGGCCGATTCATCTAGAACCAAGAACGGCAGAGAAAATTGGACCACAGCTGAGGGAAAAAAACTGTTCAAAATACCAAAGATTTCTCTTGCTAAGTGAGCGAGAGAGCTGCCATTTTTTTCTATGCTGTTTCACCAGCTATACAGGAAAAATGGCCAGTTGGAAGCACAATTTTGAAGACGTCATGAGGGAAAATTGCACTTGCATGGTTGTCTTTTGCTGGTAATACTATTGTTCAGGTCCTGAATTTCAGTTTTCCGGCACCTGCATGATAGTATTATCACTCCTGAAGTGTACTTTTATCACTTTGGGGGTGATACTATTATCAATAATTTTTTGTATGCTTTTGTAGCATATTAAAACCAAAATCCATATATTAAATATTGTTATTCCTTCCCTTGCTTCTCATGATGTCATGCCTTGTAACAATTTATCACTATTTTGTATATATTGTCCCTTATGCACTGCACTGTAATTATTTTTATTTTTGTATCACTATGACTGTATACTTTACCTGTGCACTTGTGCCTGGGTCGTACCTGAAAAAAGCTTTTTATGCGAGTGTACTCACCCGGTCATCAAAGTTAAATAAATAAAGAGAATAAAAAAAAAAACCATCATAACCTGTTTCACCATTATTTACCAACTGTGTCAGTGGTGAAAAAACAAATGCCAAGCTTGTTGAAGTCAAGTGGAAAGGGAAAGAATATGTTCTTGATTATAAAAGTAGCAAAAAGTGGGTGCATGAAATCAATAACCAAAAAAAAGAAAAACAGACTGCAACCATGAGTCAGAGACTGGCTTGGCTCACACTGCAACCAATGTTTTTTTGCTTTGGATTCTTTAGCATGTCAGTCAGACAAAGATTTAAAATAAATATCAAATTTTCTAGTAGCCACAGCATGGAAATTTTAACAGTTTCAAGTCCACTACTGAGACTACCACAGCTAGGTACCGGAGGGCAGTGCTTCTGTGTTCCATCACTGCTGTTTTTCTCCAGGTCTGAAGTCGCTGGCTGGTTTAGCATGTGAAAGGTCCAGCTGATTGTTCTACATTGCAGCCAACCACCCAAAACTCAGGAGTCAGCCTAAGAAGAAATTGACTGAGGCTGTGTAGCCTACATTTATAGTATTCTAGTTGACTTTCCTGACTTTCCTTTGTTGGCAGCAGACATAGCTGCTATTTAGAGGTGTCAGTGTTAACTTGTCCATTAATGAGTCTTTATGGTTGGGAGTTATGCTTAATGGGACACTGTCAGCTCTGCCACTGAGTTTCTAATCATCTCTGACCAGTTTGCTTCTTACCTTTTTATCCACTCCTATTATAATGTTGGGATCTAGTGGTCCATGCTAATTCATTTGCTGCCCAGAAGCATACTCTCACTGTGAATGCATGTCTGGCACAGAACTCATTCATGAATATTAATTTTTTTTTCACGTGTATTTAATGAAGCATATAATCCAGTCAAATATTTGTTGCTTCATCAGAGCATATGTGTCTAACTAAAACAAGCACTGATAGTGCTGCTAAATAAGTTTGAAAAACAGAGTCAAGATCCTGCTCACATGCACACTAAGTACAAGTATGATAGGAATGTCCACATTCCTTACAGAGATTACAGCATGGATCATTCAGGCAATAGGTACCTACCTGTCCATACTCCATCCACAAATCACAGCAAACCTTATCACATGCATTAATTAAGTGCTTTCCTGATCAACATTTAAAACATGTCTGGGGGGGACCCTGGTAAAAACATTGCCAACTGTCTTGTCCCAAGTAAAACCTATTGTGAAAGTGCTGTATTCCATTTTCTATTCGCACAACTTTACTCTAAACCTCTACCCCTTTGTCCAAATCTGTTTGTCATACATAATTGGGTCAGGAGGACTCAAAATCTCACATTTCTGTCACAGCCAGTATTTTGTATCAAACATGTTAACTCTTTAATTTCTAAAGAGAATAGTTACTGTCCTTACAACTGGTTTTGTAAGAGGTATGGCTTGAAAAGGAGTCACAAAGGTGAGTGTTTTAATAAATTATAATTGGAACAAAATCTCTCCAAATTTGCTGGCATCTTAAGCTGATATCAAACATAATGTCACCAGGTGTATGAAACAACGTGTTTATTTCCAGGTAAAACATCTCATAGATTCATTTAATTAAGGTTATCTCCACATAGAGCCTGTCTTGGGGAATTTCCATACCTCCCTTATATCTAAGACAACTTTTTGAGAGCAACTGGGTTCTATACAGAATAAACCCTATTACACAATGGCAAGAAAGAATCTTTGACTGTGATTGGTCAGTTTGGGGCTGGAGCCATGGCGTTATCCCAGCATAATGCCACAGGTCTAGTCTGAGCACTGTGAACCAATGTAGAGGACCTCTTGGACCTCTCTTTTTTGCATTTCCTCTTAAGAAACAAAAATATTTTTCCACACTAATAAAAATATTCTTTCAAATTATTTTTTATTTTATATATAACAACAAGCCATTGTATAATAGTAATATTGCACTCCAGGGTGTGTGTCATGCTGGGATAATGCCATACCTGGGGTATTGGATGCACTCGGGCTGCCGCCTTGTGCCCAACCCCCCCAGGCATGGTGTAACGTTATGCCAGCATGACACACACCCTGTCATGCATTATTCCTTTAATAATACAGTATATTATAAATAAAGACAACACTTCATTTGTAGCAGCATGCTTTCCTCACTTGTTGTATGCTAATGTGCCCTGCCAATGTAAGCAGGGCACATCAGCTTAGAACAAGCCTAGGAAGCATACCTCTCAACTGTCTCTGATTTTCAGGGACATCCCATACTTTGATTAGAACATTTCCCAGGTCCCTCCTAAATTTGGTGTTTTGATATTAAAAAGTAGGCATTTGAAGCTTACATTTTTGTAGACATTAATGCTATGGCCCAGTCCTTCAGAAAGTGCTTTTCACACCAAGTCCCACAGTATAACAGGCCTCTTGAGCAGATATGTCCTTTTTGCAAGATGTATTCTTGATGTTAGTCATTTGTACCCTATTTATTTTCAGCCCTGTCCCTGATTTGCAAGAAAGGAGTTTAGAAAGGTGTGTTGGGAAGTGTGCCACTACCCATGAGACTGCAGCAGTCAGCCTTTTGGCAAACATTTGTGAGCACATTTTTAATCATAGCATAAAGGATAAAGAAGGACTAGTAAAATGGTTACTTACATAAATGCAAATGGCCTCACATACAGCCACAGTTTTGATGCCTACTCTTCAGGCTGCCATATCCAATAACATGTGCCACAGTACATAGGCATCAAGACCAGTGGCCTCCATGGAAATGTCATAGATCCTTGAGTGCAGCTGGCCCATCAGCACAGCAGTAGAGCTACTGCTTGTGATGCTGGTGACCCAGGTTCAAGAACAGGCCAAGGTTGTCAGGGTCCAGCCAGCCTGAGGGAGGAGGATTGAGTTTCCAAAAGTACATTATCCTCCTACAGAGCGGGAAGGAGGGTCTCTGCCTCCATCACAATGCTGCTAACTAGGTGACCATGGGTGCAAGTGCAACAGAGGTTCTGCAGGGGATAGAGAAAGAGCATGGGTATTTGCTTCA
The DNA here is from genome assembly GCA_016271365.2 of Neoceratodus forsteri. Classification (NCBI taxonomy): domain Eukaryota; kingdom Metazoa; phylum Chordata; order Ceratodontiformes; family Ceratodontidae; genus Neoceratodus; species Neoceratodus forsteri. The sequence goes on from CM028137.1 coordinate 523,188,953, forward strand.
GCAGCAATACTGTCACTTGGGTGACCATGGGTGGTAGTGCAGCTGAGATACTGCAGGGACAGGATAGAGTGAGGGTTGCTGCTTCTACTGCAATACTGCCAAATGGTGACCATGAGTGGTAGTGCACCAGAGGTACTGCAGGGGCAGGAGAGAGAGAGAGTTACTGCTTTTGCTGCAATATTGCCACATGGTTGCCCATGGGTGGTAGTGCATCAGAGGTACTGTAGTGTTGGGAGATAGCTAAGGTCACTACTTCTGCTGCAATACTGCCACATGGGTGACCATGGGTGGTAGTGCACCAGAGGTACTGCAGTGGCAGAAGACAGCAAGGGTTGCTGCATCTGCTGCAATACTACCATCTTGGTGACCATGAGTGGTAGTGCAGGAGAGAGACTGTAGGGGCAGAAGAGAGAGAGAGAGAGAGACAGTCACTGCTACTGTTGCAATGCTGCCACCTGGGTGACCATGGCTGGTAGTACAGCTGAGCTACTTGGTGGGGTGGGAGAGAGTGAGGGCCACTGCCTCTGCTGCATTACTGCCACCTTGGTGACTATAGGTGGTAGTGCAGGAGAGATACTGCAGGGGCAGGAGAGAGTGAGGGTTGCTGCTTCTGTTACTTTACTGGACCCGAGTGACCATGGGTGATAGTATACCAGAGGTACTGCAAGGGCAGGAGAGAGTGAGGGTTACTGCTTTTGCTGCAATATTGCCACATGGTTGCCCATGGGTGGTAGTGCATTAGTGATACTGAAGTGTTGGGAGATAGCCAAGGTCACTGCTTCTGCTGCAATACTGCCAAATGGGTGACCATGGATGGTAGTGTACCAGAGGTACTGTAGTGGCAGAAGACAGCAAGGATCACTGCATCTTCTGCAATACTGCCATCTTGGTGAACATGGGTGGTAGTGCAGGAGAGATACTGTAGGTGCAGAAGAGAGAGAGAGAAAGAGACAGTCACTGCTACTGTTGCAATGCTGCCACCTGAGTGACTATGGCTGGTAGTGCAGCTAAGATACTTGGTGGAGTGGGAGAGAGTGAGGGCCACTGCCTCTGCTGCATTACTGCCACCTTGGTGACCATAGGTGGTAGTGCAGGAGAAATACTGCAGTGGCAGAAGAGAGTGAATGTCATTGGTTCTGCTGCAGTACTGCCACATGAATGACCATAGGTGGTAATGCAGCTGAGATACTGGTGGGGCAGGAGAGAGTGAGGGCCACTGCTTCTGTTGCAATACTGCAAGCTGGGTGATCGTGGGTGGTAGTGCAGCAGAGATACTGTATGGGAGGGGAAGAGTGAGGGTCGTTGCTTCTGCTGCTGCACTGTCACATGGGTGACCATGGGTGATAGTGCTCCAGAAGTACTATAGAGGCAGGAGAGAGAGATAGGGTTGCAGCTTCTTCTGCAGTATTGACACTTGGGTGACCATGGGTGGTAGTATAGCTGCAATACTGCAGAGGTGGGTTAGAGAAAGGGTTGCTGCTTCTGCAATACTGCCATATGGTGACCATGGGTGGTAGTGCAGCTGAGGTACTGAAAGGGTGGGAGAGAGCAAGGATCACTGCTTCTGCTGTAGTACTGCCACTTGGATGACCATGGGTGGTAGTGCACCAGAGATACTGCAGGGACAGGAGAGACTGAGATTTGCTGCTTCTGCTGCAATACTGCCACATGGGTGACCATGGGTGGTAGTGCAGCAGAAATACTTCTGGGACAGGAAAGAGCAAAGGTCACCACTTCTGCTGCAATACTGCCACCTGGGTGACCATGGGTGGCAGTGCAGCAGAGATACTGCAGGGGTGGAATAGAGTGAGAGTCATTGCTTCTGCTGCAATACTGCCACATGGGTGACTGTAGGTGGTAGTGCACCAGAAGTACTGCAAGGGCAGAAGACAGTGAAGGTAGCTACTTCTGTTACAATACTGCCACTTGGGAGACCATGGGTAGTAGTGCAGCTGAGATACTGCAGGAGCACTTGAGAGCAAGTGTCACTGCTTCTGCTGCAATACTGCCACTTGGGTGACCATGGGTGGTAGTGCACCAGAGGTACTGCAGTGGTAGGAGAGAGTGAGGGTTGCTGCTTCTGCTGCAACACTGCCACCTAGGTGACCATAGGTATAAGTGCAGTACAGATATTGCAGGAACAGGAGAGAGCAAGGGTCACCATTTCTGCGGCAATGCTTCCCTGTGTGTGACCGTGAGTGGTAGTGCACCAGGTGTACTGCAGGGTAAGAGGAGCACTGGCTGGACAGCACACAACAGCAAGCAAAAAAATACTGTTCCACTTAATCTGTTGTGCCAAGGAAAATATGGAACAAACATCAGCAGAAAAGGCACCAAGCATCAGGAGTTAGCAAAAAGTCATTTATTAAATAATGAAAAAGTTCAACACAGTGCAATACATTACTTATAAGCTAAAAAGGCAGTCATATCTGTACTGACAGTGGCATGCAAAGCAACTGCCAAGTTGGAATATGACCAGTTTCACTCCACACAACCACATAACAGCATGGCAACGGGTGGAGATCCATGTGTGCCCAGCATCCTGTAGGGAAGGAACCAAGAAAACATGAAATATCTCTGTGCACATAGGGTGGCCGGCTGCATGCTTGGACCTCACTTCCTGCCACTAGTCTTTCCCCCATCATGGGTTTCACCTGCTCCAGGACCAGGCAGGGACAAGTGGTTTTGTTTGTCTGTGACCAAAACTAGCTTCAGGAAGCATGAATGAGGTAAGTGCTGGGAACAAGGAGGAAAGGGCTGGAGTCAACACAGAGAAGGGGTCTGTACCAGAGAGACTGGGGCATAAAGAATACATTTATTAAAAAGTTCTTTACAGAGAGAAAGAATGCCCAACCTTTCTTTGCAATTTACAGTTTATACAAAGGATAGTCACTGATTTAACTGCATTTATTAAATTTGTAATAGCTTTAGAATATCTTGTATATTTATATTGTCAATATGAGTGGTTCTTATGTATATGTTGTGATAGGGAGATTCTGCCACTCGTGAGGACCAACCTTTTCTTAAATCTGTTGCAACAGTTCTTCTACTTCTTAGCCTAATCTATTCTTTACAATTTCTAGTCCATAAGGTTGGCCACCTGTGGGCACCCCCTTCTCTTTCCCAACTATGCTGCAGTGCCCTCTTTAATTTTCCTTTTCCCTCTCAGGTCCTCATACAGGGAGGTTATTGTTGTAACCTCCGAGCTGATATAAAACAATAGGCTGTGTTCCTCATTGTTGGATTTAGTATGCAATGGCAGTATATCATAAAATACTTTAATGTATGTACCATATGTGTGTAAAACCTGTAAATGTTGAAAATACCATGGCACTAGGTGTTTTTGATAAAAGTAAAATGTTACTAGGGGACTGTATGTTAAAAATGAAGTTAGTTGTACTATTTAAAATGCATGTAAATTGCTGTAAACTGAACAAGTGTGAAATTTCATGGTGATTTGCATATATCCCATGATGCTTTGCATTATGGAAGTATGTGTGATGTTGTGTTTCTTTGTCTTTAGCTTGTTTTTTTTTTATTTGAGCCCCCACCACCCAAGCAAACAAGGCCTGCATAGGGGAGGCAAAATCTCAACAAATAAGTTAGAAACGAGATCAGTGAGTCAGTAGGTGTTGGCTAAGTGTAGAGGAAAGACGTGCATAGTCTGTTGCTACAAACTGATGTACTGAAGATGGGATATGCCATTGTCGAAGGTTATCTTCTGCATTTTGAATAAACATCACACAGAGATTGTGTGTTGAACGTGAAGTTCGGTGTATGATCCATCTATTATCCCACAACCCCTCCACATATGTGTTGTATTCTTTTTTGGGGGCTTATATTGTTGGACCAGGGTTTAATGTGTATTACAAATCAAACTGACCAACAAAATGACCAGGATAAACCATTCAATGACTTCTCCTACTCTAACTCGTAAATTGCCTCCACTCACCAAATGTCCTTAAATATAAAGGGTTTGGGGAGTCTTAAGAAGGGGACAGTTTATGGTATTGGGACATTTGTTAAAACAGCTATTAGGATAAAAAAGCTCCTCAACTGTTTTAGTCTCCTGTATAATGTGTCCCATTATGCTTTTAGATGGTGATGTGTAGACAAACCCTGGACCCCTTGCTCCTGATATATTATCAAACAATGGTCATTGGCAAACAACTGGTCTTAGAATTTCCCACCTCAATGTTAGGAGTTTTTTGTCAAAATGATTTGAAATTGAGGCCTGGGTAGGTAACTATGACCTTGATATTTTCAGTCTAACAGAAACTTGATTGAAACCCCCAGTAGCTGGCACTCTAGTTGCTCTTGAAGATTACAAGCACTTTCATAAAGACAGGGGTGGAAAAAAGAAGGGCGGAGGTATCTTAGTGTTTTATAAATCTGGACTTGATATAACAGAATTAACACCAGCTTATAAACCCAGCACTGACTGTGAATGGCTACTGTTGGAAATGAAACAGGGTGGTTGTTATAAGCCGAAACATTGCACTGTTTATAACCCCCGAAAACTGGTACAAAAGGGCTTGATAATATTTTAAATTTAGTGATGACAACAAATTCAGGTGGTGACCTTTTGGTTATAGAAGATTTTAATATTCATTGGGACGCTAAAAATGATCCTAGTATAGATACTGTACATCATTATCTAATGCTGGTCTATCTCAACTTATTCAAACTTTTACATGCATGAATATGTTGAGTCTCAATCATACCATTCTTGGTTGGGTTATTAAAAATAAATTGGTAAATGTGTTGATGTATTTCCTGATGTGATAAGTGATCATTTGGCCACTTATTGTACATGGAAGTACAAAAAGATTAACCATCCCCCAGATTCATATCATATCATAAATTTACAAATGAAATAAGTGGAAGACAGCTGATATACAAATGATTAACTGGACCCATTTAAATGCAATTGTATATGTAAGTATTGCAGTGGAGTATTTTACTGCCACTCTTCTGGAAATGCAAAATAAACATTTTCCTAAGATTGTTAGAAGAGTCGGAGGGACTGCAAATAAATGGATTACATCCTTCTTACATTGTTTAATGAAACTTAGAGATGCAGCTTGGAAACTTTATAAAGTAACCAAAACTAGGATAGATTTTAATAGTTACAGGAAGCTTAGAAATGAAAGTAAAATAAAAATTAGACAAAGTAAATCAATCTATTTCCAGAGCTTACAGACCTCTGGATTAAATAACTCCATAAAGTTTTGGTCTTCAATAAACTCACTTATAGATCCCAAAACCAAAGAAACTGCAGAAGTATTTATCAAAGATGGTCATGAAATAACAGATGCACATGAGATTTGCAACATTTTTTGGGATAAATGTCTTGATTTGTTTAAAAACACTCAATCTTTTGACCAAAATCCAAATACAGATTTAAATTTTTTCTGAATTTCCAATTTAGGTTCAACTTTTTATTTTAGACTCATAAAAACGTACCAGGTTCATAAATTATTACAATATATTTCCACCAGCCCAGGGGGAAGTGTACTGGAGCCAAGGTTTCTCAAATTTGTTTCTGATTATGTCACTCATCGTTTTACTTTGATATTTAACCTGTCTTTGGTTACCGGATGTTTCCCTAATCAATGGAAGCAAATGGTAATTAAACCGATTTACAAAATTGGTGGGAGAGGGGATATGGACAACTATCATCTGATCTCCCTACTTCCACCATTAGGTAAAATTTTTGAAAAATTGAATAATGAACACATTACTGATTATCTCCAGTTCACTGGCCTCAGGAATCCCTATCAGCATGGCTTTCATAGGTTTCATGGGACAGGTACAGCCTTTGCTAGCTTCACAAACCACATCAGTGTAGCTATGGATGATGGTCTGCTCACTGGTGCTGTTTTCATGGACCTGTCTAAGGCCTTCGATTTAGTGAACCACCACCTGCTGCTCGGGAACCTGCAGAACATCGGTCTGGCTGAATCACTGCTTGAGTGGTTCCAAAGTTATTTAACTGATTGGCCATTGAAGGTGTGTTTAAATGGAAGGTTTTCTACCTACAGGTTAATGGAACAGGGAGTGCCCCGGGAGTCCATCCTTGGGCCACTACTGTTTACTTTATCTAGCGATATTATACCATCTATAATTAAACATACTAATTGTTTGATTTATGCAGAGGATATTATTTTGTATAGTAGTTCAGCCTCGGTGGAAACAATAAATAAAACATTAAGAGAGGATTTTTGTACTTTGCGTAATTGGTTAACAGGGAATCATTTATCCTTGAATTGTAAAAAGACCAAATGTATGCTTTTCAATTCTAGACAGAGACTGAACAAAGCTCCTGATCTAATGATAATGGATTCTTTAGAAAACATATTAGAGCAGGTTACCCAATTTAAATATCTTGGAGTCCTGCTGGACCCCAATTTAACCTTTTCCAATCACATAAATCTGTGAGCCGTCAGGTAAATCAAAGATTGAGAGTTTTGTTCAAATTTCAATCATTGCTTACTCTACAGTCAAGGACGACAATAGCCAAGGGTGTACTTACTAACATACTAACATACTATTTGCAAGCAGATTAGGCCTTATGGTCTATCAAGTCTGCTCGAACCTAGATCCTTAGTTGGGTGCCAAGACCCTCCCATCCCTTGTGCTCCAGAAACCCCTATCATCCATCCCCACCCCTCCGGGACAGGCCATCATCTGATACATCCACTTTCTGTGTCTGTCCCACCCTCTCTTAAAGCCCTCCAATGTGGATCTCTGAACCAGCTCACCAGGCAGAGCATTCCAAGGGTCCACCACCCTCTCAGTGAAAAACCTCCTCCTCTTTCCTCCCTCACCCTTCCACCTTCCAACTTCAAACCATGCCCTCTGGTGATGCCTCCCTGCTTTAGTCTAAAGATCCCCTCCATGTTTACCCTATTTATTCCCTTGAGGTACTTGAAGACCTCAATCATGTCCCCCCTGTCTCTCTCCTCTCCTCCAATGAAAACAGGCAGAGCTCCTCAAGTCTGTCCTCGTAAGTCAAATCCCCTAGCCCTCGTATCATCTTTGTTGCCCTCCTCTGTACCCTCTCCAGGAGCTGTATGTCCCTCTTCAAGTGTGGTCTCCAGTACTGTACACAGTACTCAAGGTGTGGTCTAACCAGTCCATTGTACAGTGGCAGAATCACTTCCTTGCTCCTAGAGGTGATCCCCCTTGCGATGCATCCCAACATCCTGTTTGCCTTGCTAGCTGCTCTCCTGCACTGCTCAGAGTTATTCATACATGTATCCACCATGACCCCTAGGTCTTTTCCCTATTGAGGCTTCCAGCACCTCCTCCCAGGGTGTACCTGTGTTTAGGGTTTCCCGACCAAGATGCAACACCTTGCACTTTGGTGATATTGAAATTTAATTTCCATGTGTGAGCCCAGCTTTCCAGGGTGTCAGGTCCCTTGCAGGGCCAACCTCCCCTCTTCTCCCTCAACTACTGCTCCCATCTTGGAGTCATCCGAAGAGACTCATTTCACACCCTATACCATCCCTGATGTCCGATATGTATGCATTAAACAGGATTGGACCCAGGACCGAGCCCTGTGGTACCCCACTACCAACCTCTGTAGGGTTCGAGAGCTCCCCACAGACCACTACTCTCTGAGTGCGTCCAGCTATCCAGTTTTCAATCCATCTGACCATCAAAGGGCCTACTCCTAACCCCATCAGTTTCTCCACCAGACCATTGTGGGGGACAGAGTCAAACGCCTTGCTGAAGTCCAAGAATAATACATCCACAGGCTTACCCTGTCCAGTTCTGATGTTACCCATTCATAGAACTCCACAAGGTTGGTTTGACATGATCTACCTGGCACAAACCTATGCTGCCGACTATCCAGACCTCCCACCTCCCCAAGTAAACCCCAATCGTTCCTTTAGTATACTCTCCATTAATTTTCCACCACCGAGGTTAAACTGATGGGTCTATAGTTTCCTGGTACTTCCTTCACCTCTTTATGGATTGGTACCACATGTGCCTCTCGCCAATCCTAGGTACCCTCCCTGTCTCAAGTGACCTGGTGAAAGCTCCAGAAAGGTGCAGCCAGTATGTCCGCCAATTCCCATAGTACTCTCGGATGAATGCCATCCGCCCAGGAGATTTGTCTTTCTTTAGGACCTTGAGGGAAAACCACACCCTTTTGGTAGGGATGGCATCATCCGTCCCCTCCACCTTACTGGTCTTTTTATCTTTATCCAGATGTGACACCCCTGGGGTACCTTTCCCTCCCTTTTGCTCCATTTCTGTTGCTCCCCTGATCCCACTCCCTGCCGCTTCTATCCCCTTTGTGCCTTGCTTTGTAGATATCCCATCCCCCTCCCTAGTGAACACAGAGGCAAAGTACTCGTTAAATACCTCTGCCTGGTCCCTCGCCTCTTCCACCCACCCTCCTTCTGATCTCAATCTGCTGAGATGGCCCTTAGTTTTTCTCCGCTCCCCAATGTACCGAAGAACCCCTTTCCCCTCCATGTCCCTGTGCCAGCCGTTGCTCTTTACTGGACTTTGCTCCCTCACCATCGGGTGACTTTCTAGATGCAAGCTGGTACATTTCCTTATCCCTATCCTCTTGTTGTTTTATATTTTTGTAAGCCGCCTTCTTTTCTCTGACTGCTACCTGGACCTCACTGGACCACCAGCATGGTTTATGTGACCTTGCTCCCTTCGTTTCAACTTAGCGCAGATCCTGACTGCCTCATGAAGTCCCCATTTTATGACCTCCCATCTCCTTTCCACACTTGTCGTTGAGGTAATCCCTTCAAGTGATCCTTGAGAATATTTCCCATGCCCATAAAGTCTGCCCCCCAAGTCCACTGCCAGTGTCCTAGATCTCACCCCACTCCCCAATGCTTATTTGAAACCAGACAGTATTGTGGTCACTCCCAGTCAGGGGTCCTGTACAACCATGTCCCTTACCAGATCCCCATCTGCCAGAACCACATCCAGGACATGCCCTCCCTTGTGGGCTCCATCACATGCTGTGTTAAGAACACATCCTGGAAGCCATCCAGCAGCCTCTGCTCCTTGGCCACCTTAGAGGACATGGTTCCCAGTTTGTACCTGGCATATTAAGGTCCCCATCAACACCACTCCTTCCCCTTTGGTCCACTGGGCAATGATGTTGTCCAGCAAACCATCCTCTAGAACATCACTCATCCCGGGGCCTATATGCTACTCCCAGCTTGACCTTATCTCCTGCTGGGGATCGTAGAGTGACCCATAAGGCCTCCACGTTTCCCTCTGCCTCTTCTACCATAGCAATTTCTATGTCATCTCTAATGAACATAGCCTCCACCCCTCTGCCCTCCTTTCTATCCTTCCTAAGCATAGTGTCCCCGTGCATTTAGGTCCCAGTCATGGTTTTGTTGTCACGTTTCCGTGACTGCCGCCACATCCACCCTCGAACAGCATGGCCTGGAACTCTGGCAACTTGTTTCCCAAGCTCCTGGCATTTACTAACACTAACCTCCACCCCTTATCCCTGATCCTTTTTGTCGAACCCCACCCAGATTCCTTATACCTCCATCCTCCCCCTGCTCCTCCTGAAACCTCCACCTCCAGTCTGTTTCCCCCTCCCCCTTGGGCTTGAAGGCTACTCCCCTCATCTGGAGGAGGCTTCTCAGGCCCTCCCTTATCCTCCCCCCTTACAAGTTTAAACCCCACCTTTCTTGTATGTAGTCAGCCATCCCCTGTTTAAGGACTTCCTTCCCTAATGGGGCAAGATGAAACCTGTCCTTGGCATATAGTCCCTTATCCTCCCAAACTCCATTCCAGTTCCCTAACACCCCCAACCCATTCTCTTCACCCCACTTCCTGAGCCATTCATTAACCTCTGTGAGCTTCATTTTTTTCTCCACTGAGGCCTTTGGTACTGGCAATATCTCCAAAAGGAAATGTTGCATCCATTATCCGACAGACTCTGGCAAGTTCTTGAACCTTGCTTGATTTCCATAATGCTATTTCCCTCTAGATCATTAGTTCCCAAATGCACCAGAAATCCGGTTTCCTCCACAATCCCTAACCATTTCATACACCATGAACTTTGCTCTGTGCACTGTCAGCCCAGAGATACTCACTACCTTCACCTGGCTATGGCATCCATCCCCTGTCCCTCCCAATGGATACCCTTAATCATCGAGTCTCCCAGTAACAGAACCTTAACACCGCCATCATCCTTATGGTTACCTCCACTATGCCCTCTCAGCCCTCCCTCACTTTATTCATGATCGCAATTTCATGGGAGTCTTCCTGCCTTATTAGAGACCACCTTGTCACCCTCCCCTTTCTGCCTCCCTTGCTATTTTGCCCACTTAACTCAAACCCCCTCTGAATAGGTGTCCCCTTTAACCCTCTCTTATCTGAACCATTTATCCTGGCCCTGATGGTTTCCCCTTCCCCCGCACCCCCATCCCCCTTGTAATAGTACCCCTGTCTCCAGAGGCTCTCTGTGGGTCCCCTTAGCTAGGCCCCATCCTTGGTACTGACCTTCCTGCTGAAGGGGCTCCTCTCCACCTCCTTGTCTCCCAGTTTCTCTTCAATCATGCTCTCCTCCTCATGTCTGGAATATGTTGCATCTCCCCATTTGCTTAACATATATGTTTCCCTTCTCCCTCTGGGACTATGTCTATCCTTTCCATAGCTGTTCTGTGATGCCCTCTGGGTATCTGACTCCTCCCCGGCCTCTGTATAAGTTTCCTCATTTCCACCAACCCTTCCCCCCCTCTAGGATGCTTAGTATCTCAAATTTATTGTGACACTCTATGTCAGCCTCCATCAAGTAACCCGAGTTTCCCTGACTGCATCTCTAAACTGACCCTCTTCTTCCTGTCTTGCACTGTTCACCTTAGAGCTCCTTCCCACAGTCTGCTGTTTTAGGCTCCACACAGCAGCCTCTCCTGACTCTTCCCCTCCAGTCTCCTTGAATTCAGATTTTCACCCTGTACGCTTCCCCTTAGCATCAACTTCCTATCTAAGGGTCCTCTGTCCCTAATATCCCCCTTCTGCTTGCTGTAGCATAATGTCCTGTAATTTCAGGCGTTGCCCCAGCCTCCTCTCAGCCCACCCTTCTGCTGCCCATATCACACCCCTTATCTTGGACACCCCCAGCTCCCACAGCTTACTCCTTAACCAATATACCTCACTCCTGATACAAGATAGCTGTCTACAGGTGGGCAGACTCCTCTCCAGGCCCAATTTAGAATTATTGCCATCCCACAGCCTGTGCAGCCTACAACCCTTCCGAAGATGCCTGCCATGGTGGAATATGGCCACCCTGATTATCCCCTCTGTTTATAATAGCACACCCTTTCTCAGTCCCTTTCCCCTGGAGTACAGTTTCTCTCTATACTGACTGTAGTTATTTACAAACCCAATTTCAACCCCACCAACAAAGTTCCCAAGTCTCACAAACACATACAGTCCAGTATGTGTTCAGTCCCACTAACAGTGTGTGTAAGCAGACACCAGGTACCATATGATGTCACAGGCCCACCAACTCCTGTTGCTTCAAATTTCAGTCCCAAACAGAAATACTCAGCCCTTCAATCCCAACCCCCAGTGGCTTTTCAGTATTTAAGAAAGCCTACAAAACAGGGTGGGTGGGAGAGCTCTTACCAAACACCAGGCAAACAACACATTTAAATTACCTTCTAATTTTCCCTGCCAAACATCTATCCCCAAACCTACAATATCACAGCCCAAGTATCAGTTCAAATTCAAGGTAATAATTTTTAACACACAGAACTAATTTCACTTACAAACTATTCAAATATTTCAGTTTAAAACAAAATATAACTCCTGGCCTCTTTTCTACCAACCTGTTGCTTAAGCTCCCAAGTGAGCTTCTCCCACATTTAAATTATAATTCCTTTCTTTTTATGAATTTGGCCAGACAAAAATGATCCATCTTGACCTTAATATTTCATAGTATATGTAGATTTACATTTAAGCTGCCTTATTCTACCCAACATTGTGAACTTTATAGACACTCAGGTTGGCTTCCACCGAGGCAGAATAGTTAATACAGTCTTTGCTGTTTAACTGATAATGTTCTTCATCAGAGAGAGTTAGGAACTCTCCCCTCTATTCATCATTGCAAATTAAAAACAGTAATAGGGGACTTCGCTCCGGTGAACTCTCAGACCGTTCTATTGGAACCCTGAATCAGATCCCTGCCCAAGGGAGCCTGCCTGCCTGCACGGATGGCACTACTGCCATAAGTGGCACCCAACAGCTGCAACTACTGACTCTGCTGGCCCCACCGACACTCTCAGACCGCTCTCCTGGAACCCTGACTCGGATCCCTGCCCAAGGCAGCCTGCCTGCCTGCACAGATGGCACTACCGCCATAAGCGGCACCCAATGGCTGCAACTTCGCCCAGTGCGCCGACCCCACTGACACTCTCAGACCACTCCGCTGGAAACCTGACTCGGATCCCTGCCCAAGGGAGCCTACCTGCAGAGATGGCACTACCACTTTAAGAGGTGCCCAATGGTCGCAACTTCGTCCAACTGTGCCGGCCCCACTGACACTCTCAGAACAATCTCCTGGAACCCTGACTCAGATCCCTGCCCAAGGGAGCCTGCCTGCCCGCACAGGCACTGCTGCCATAAGCGGCGCCCAATGGCCGCAACTCCGGCCTCTGTGCCAGCCCCACCGACACTCTCAGACCGCTCTTCTGGAACACTGACTCAGATCCCTGCCCAAGGGAGCCTGCCTGCATGGCTGGCACTGCTGCTGTAAGCAGCGCCCAACGGCTGCAACTTCAGCCACTGCACTGGCCCCACTGACACTCTCAGACCACTCTCCTGGAACCCTGATTCAGATCCCTGCCAAAGGTACATCCGCTTCTTAGTGAAGGAACCTGGTTGTCTGCAGCTGGAAACCGATTGGTTTGCAGCCACTGCTTGTGGCTTGCGATTGGACCAGACGGCATCAGGCAGCACGGCCATTGGTGCGCCTTTCACTTGGTCTGCTGCTTGGTTTTAGACTCTCTTCTATGGGTTTTAAGCCTCTCTCCTAAGCAGGATATTTTTAAGAACTGTTAGAATCTTTCCACTGTATGCACTACTCATCTGCATTACTGTTACAAATATTGTTTTTACCACTGTTACTGCTGCATTGTTATCTGCATTATTATTGCCATGTTAGCTCAGCTGTTTAACTCAGTACTGTGTAATTTTGAAATCTCTTATTTTTCTACTCTTCCCGCTCACTCCCCTTCAGCTCTCCTGTCCACTTACTTGGGTCGGTAACGTTCCGAGACTCAGCTCCCCCCGCAACTTGCTATCTCCCCTCATCTCTCTTTTATATTTTCAGGCAAAAGCTCTTGTTTTCACTGGCTCAGACTCCCCTGAGCTCATGCCACCTCCACCCCCCCAACTTTAAGTCCCTTCCTGCCTGTTAATTACTGCCACTCATCTTCTTGTTTCACCTTCCAACCCCTCCCATAGACGCTGTACCATCTCCTTTGTTATTCAACTTCACCCCCCCACTGATGGTCTGCTGCCAGTCCCCCGCCCCTCTTTCACAGTAATTGCAGCCCTCTTAATTGGGTTCTTTCTTCAACTTCCACTCTAGGGAGCCTGCCTACATGGATGGAACTACCGATGTAAGCGGTGCCCAACTTCAGCCACTGCACCGGCCCGACCGACACTCTCAGACCACTCTCCTGGAACCCTGACTCAGATCCCTGCCCAAGTTATGTCCCCCCCTTAGTGAAGCAGCCTGGTTCTCTGCAGCTGGAAACTGATTGGTTTGCTGCCACTGCTTGCGGCTTGTGACTGGACCGGACAGCATCAGGCAGCATGGCCATTGGTGTGCTTCTCGCTGGGACTGCTGCTTGGTTTTAGCCTCTCTCCTATGAGTTTTAAGCCTCTCTTCTATGCAGGATATTTGTCCCACCCCCACTGCCCCCTCCCAGGCCTCCTTTAAAAATGCTTTTGACCCTCCCACTCTGAGTGTCCTTCTCCCATTGGGTTGGTTATTCCTGACTTAAACACTCCTTCTTGTAAGCTGAAGACTCTCTCTCTCTGACCGGCTTAGCTGCTGCTTTTGCCCACATTAATGAACTCCCCTTCCCCTCTGTGATCCCTCTAGGAAGCAAACTATTCTCCTGACTTGAGATGTTTACTCAGTGGATTGTAGTGGCTATGTTTGTGCTTCTCTGTCCCTTACTCCCTGGGAGCAACCCATGCCATTCTCACCTGCAGCATGTACTGCTCAAAGTCCTGCACTACACTCTTGGTATGGCCACAGGGACACATAGCACTGATATCTTGGCCCTCTGCTCCCCCTTATGGCACCTTGGCTACCTTCTCAAACTACAGGCGCTCAACCTCCCGGTGATTCCTCAGGCTATGTTTGTACTCTACAACATATCCAGTCAGCATCTGCGCCATGGTGCCAAAAGGCATAGGAACATAACAAACAAGCAAGTCTGCAACATGCTCAAATCCTTTCTCCTATGATTTCTGCTTATGCTGCTTCTGCTCTCAGGAAAAGTTCACCCCTATCCAGGACTATCTGGGCATCCACAGATATATCAAAAAAGAGGGAAGGGTCCCTCACCCTGGCATCTATTAATGCCTGCAGCATTCTCAGCAAGCTTGATCACCTCCAAACATGGATCCAACAGCACAACCCTGATGTCCTCTCTGTTGTTGAAACATGGATAAACCCTAAGATCCCAGACTCTTCAGTTTCAATCCCTGGCTACTCCTTATTCAGGCAAGACAGGATTACTAAACATAGTGGGGGCTGTGCCATATATCTAAGGAATACCTTCTTGGGTCATGTCATTCCATCTCCTAACCAGGGCAGCTCCTCTCAGGTCCTCACCATCAAAGTCTTCCTTGGAGCCCATAATAAGGAACTCACTGTTATCTCAGTTTACCTATCCCCAAAGGACCAGGCTACTGGCTTCAACAGCATCATGGAATACCCAAGGAGCCAGCATCCTAACTCAGAAACCATAATTCTGGGCAATTTTAATATTATCTGGCTCTCCCCTGAGGCCTCTGTCTATAACGATGCATTCACGGCACAGCACCTCACACAGCTTGTCCATGCCCCCACCAGATGCAACTATAGGACCGGTACTTTCACACTACTGGACTGGATTCTGTCTAACCGTCCTGAACAAATCTGTAATGTTTCAGTTCTCCCAGATGCAATAAGTGACCACTCACCTGTCATCTGCTCCTGGTCTAACAAATTCAACAACCCCCCCTCCCAAGCTAATCTACACAAGGGTTATTAATCAAGGACACCTTCAGCTGCTAAAATCCCATCTAAACAGACTTGACTGGGCTGTGATTGACACACTCAGTGACACTAACAAAGCCTTGGACTTGTTTATCAACCACTTTAGTGCAGCATGTGACATCTATGTGCCACTGAAAAAGATGAAGGTCAAAGGACAGTCCAACTCCTGGATTACTACTGAGCTTGTAACATGACTTAAGCACAGGGACCACCTCTGGCACTGTGCTCGTGCTACTCCGGCGCAAGGTAATATTCAAAAATACAAAGCAACCAGAAATGACTGCACTTGACAGATCCGGAATGCTAAAAGCAAATATTACAAGGAGGCACTGACCAAGTCCTGGGGTGATGGGAAAAACTTCTGGAACAACCTGAAAGAACTGACAGGCAAGGATCCTAAGGCACCTCCCACAATGCTCAATATTCTTGACACTCCAACGCTCGACCTTGGCACTAGTACCAATACCTTTAATAATGCACTCTCTAACCTGGACAGTGTCCTTCCTCCTGATTTCTTTGACGACTTTTCCTCCAATACCCCCCACATGACCCCCAACATGATCACACAGCTCCACAGCTCTTCTTCAAAGAGGTTCCACCACAAGTGGCCTATAAGTACATCCGCAAGGCCATCCGCAAGTCTGGGTACAGTGGAGACTCCCTTGACCTAAAACTGTTGTTCCAAGTTCTGGACGAAATTCTTGAACCCCTGATGAAGATCTTTAACCTCTCACTAAGATTGGGCCAATTCCCCTCACTCTGGAAACAGGCAACTGTCACACCGGTGCACAAAAATGGTGACAGGTCTCTTCACACCAACTACAGACCCATCTCACTACTTCCCCCATTATCTAAGGCATTGGAATGAATAGTTTTGTACCAATTAGTTGAATTCCTGGATAAGTACGAAGTCCAATGCCCAGAACAACATGGCTTCAGAAAAGGGCACAGCACCACCACAGCCCTTCTGGAATTTACAAGTTTCATCTATGATGCGCTCTACAAAGGAAACTGTGGGGAAGCAGTATTCATAGATCTGATGAAGGCCTTTGACACCGTTAATCACCCTCTACTTCTCAGGTAACTGTCCTCCATCGGGCTTTCCAATGATGCCCTTCCATGTTTTGCTAGTTACCTCGGGAATTGGGTCCAACATGTCAGGATAGCAGGCTTTACATCTGATGTAAAGCCAGTCCTCTCTGGAGTCCCCCAGGGGTCCATTCTGGGCCCATTACTCTTCTTCCTCTTCCTCAACAGTCTCCCTAGTGTCTGCCAGCAAAAAATACTACTCTACGTGAATGATGCAGTCCTGTTCTCTAGCCACCATGACTCTAAAATCCTCGGACCTCAGCTGCAGCTTGACTTCCAGCGTGTTGAAGATTGGTTCAGCATGCATATACTCGTCCTGAACTACAGCAAGACCAAAATCATGACCTTCTGTAATCCACGGAGCAGGCACAGATGTCTGTCCCTCACCATCAAGAACAATGCTGGGTACTCACTTGAACATGTCCTGGAGTTCAAGTGCCTTGCTATCACACTGGATAGTACCTTCTCTTACACTTGGCATATTGACTCTGTTGCCAAGGCTGCCAACATACGGATTGGTCTGTTGCACAAGCACAAGTACTGTATGTCTGTGAATGCCCTTATGCTGGCCATCTACAGCTCTGTCACCTCTATTATTGACTACGGTCTAGCCATCTACAGCTTCGCTTCTACAACTGCCCTCTGCAGGATCTCAGCCTCACTCAACAAAGCCTGCAGACTTTTAATGGGAGCTGCCTGACTTACACAAACCTGTGACCTCTATGCACAGGCTGGCTGGCTACCACTCCTCAACAGAATACAATACCAGACCTGCCTACTAACCAAAAAGATTCTTCTTGGTCTCGTGACTCCAGGTGTTAGTAAGCTCCTCACTGCCTTCAGTGGTAATCAGCATACACGTAGTGCCCAATACCACACTTTCCAGGTTCCTAAATGTTGTACCGCCATGGGTCAGCAGTCCTTCACCCACAGGGCTCCACAGTGGTTCAATACCCTCAACAAAGAATCACTTTCCTCTGCAACTCTTGGACCCTTTAAAAGGAATCTCTGACTTTACCTCACCTCTACCACTTGGTGTGATTGCTTCTGCTAAAGGACTGCTCCAAACACCACCTAGTTGCTCAAGACCTGTAACCTGCCTCCGACCTGAGCATTACTCTCTCTGACTCCTGCTTTTCTACGTGATCCTTTTCCTTCTCCCTCCCTCCCCCTCCCTTCACCCCACACCCCTACAACACTCCACAAACCTTATTACCATACTCGCCTGTCCTAGACCCCTCCACCTCTCCCTCCCAATGACAACGGCCCCTCAGCCTGCCTACTTCTTTCTGTCCCCCTCCTACACTATCTCACGCTTATAGTCCATTTGCTTCTTAATTCCCTTTCTCGGTTACCTCATCTAGCTGCCTATTTAAGTTACTCTCTAGTAATGTATTTTATTTCTAAAGTGTGTTACAACTGTAAAACAATATCAACCATATCTGTGTTTTGATTGTATACCATTGTCAACCTTTGTATGTATGTTCCCCCCCACCTCCTTTTATGTGGAACCTTTGTAAATGAGCAGCTCCTGCTCAAAGGTACTTGTAATCCTAGGAACAGATATTCAAACTGCGCCCAAAAAGTGCGCAACAGCAGGAGCAAGTGCAAGTCCACTGCGCCCATGCACAAGAAGCGCGATATTCAAAAACTGCTCAGGCCAAGATGCGCCTATGGCTGACGACTGAAATATCGCACCACCTGTGCCATAGCGCAACTAGGGAGGTGAAGCTGAGCATATATGATGCGCCATAGCGCAACAAGGGATGTTCAGCTGAGCAGTCCAGATGCGCCATAGCGCAACCAGGGACGCCCCCAGTAGCAAGGCAGCAATGCAACAGCACAACCAGGGATGCAGGGGCCCAGCACCCATGCCACAGATGGGCAGAGGAGCACACAGCAGAACAGACATCGTCCTCCACACCCCATGCATTGCACAACCGGGGGAGAGCTGGAATAACCACCAGCCCATGGATACCAGCAACCAACCCACAGCCGGGCCATGGTGCCCCAGCACACCCTCTGGCAAGCTGTGACCGGCACACAAGTATGGCCGACCACCCCATACCCACACCATCCCACCAATGCAGAGCACACCATGCACCATGATCCCCATACACCCTGCCCAGGAGCAGCACCCAACAGTGCAGGACACCCCATGCATGCCACCACCCCCACTGTGACAATGCAACCCTGTGCACCATGGAGCCATGCAAGGCAGCCCCACCATGGGCACCCTGCAGCAGGAGGCAGCAGACAGCGATGCAACAGATGCATACACAGTGCAGCCCTGCATGTCCCCACTGAGGTACAGCTGAGAGACCGACCTTGCGTCAGCACACGAGGTACCCCACATGCGACAGGGCATGCCCCGGACCCCACCTCCAGTGGTTCAGCACCCTGCACACCCTCCCAAGGACACATCCAGTCCCAGCAGTGGCCACAACAGCCAGCACAGACCCACACAGTGTAGCATGGAGGCATGCACCACACAGAATGCTACACAGTGCATGGATAAATACCCACCCATACCCAAGGGCTCACCAACACAGGGACACAGTAGCAGGTCAACCAAGCCACTGGCGTGTGGCCACGGCTGATGTGTACACACGGCCAGCACCCCTACATTGCACAGGTGTGCCAGCCACCCTGCTCAGGCACCATGAAGCTGTATGCCACCAGCATGCTACCGGAGCACAAGGGACAGACACTGGAGCACATCCCCTGCAACAGACACAAGTGACAGCATGGATGGGGGACAACAACAGCAGAGGCCACAGTGCCACCAGAGGCAGACATGCACCATACTGGTGATGGCAGTCAACCTGGCATTGTGCAGGGTACAGTTGTTATCCAGCATGGACAGCCACCACTGACAAGATAGCAGACCGTGCATATCACAGACATGCAAGGATGTCAGCTGCACAGGCCATGGACGGTCTGACAGGGGTGCCATGCATACAGTGCAGGCCCCGTGGACCACTGCACACAGGCATCCAGTGCACAGAGTACAACACACAAACCACAGACAGTGACTGATCCCCCTGCCCAAACCATAGGTGGTTCACCTCTGCACACACACACACACACACACACACACACATATGCATGCACCACCCCTGACGCCATGCACACCACTGCAGATGAGCACCTGTAGCCCACTGCAAATAAGAGACCACCACAGTTGTTATTACAAAATGTATATATTGAAAAAATGTAAAGTAAAACTATTTACAACTATATACAAGAGTGGGGGAAGGGCCACATAACAGGTGGGGGTGGGTAAGGGGCAGGGGTGAACATATGGGAGAGGGAGAAGGGGTGTGAGGGTGGGTCAAAGGGGGAAAGGTGGTAGTCGGGGCATGGCGACTTCAATGGCCACCCTGGTCCTCCTCTTCCTGGCACCGATGCAAGCTCCTCCTCCTCCTGACCCCATGGCAGTGTATTCTGTGCAGGAGCTCTAACGTCTCCCTCACCACCCACAGCAGCTCTTGAATGTCCTGCTGGATCTGCAGGAGTCTCCGGCCACCTAGAACGAGGGAGCAGAGTCAATAGGTGTGACTGTCCATCCCCCTGCAGCCCACCCATTGTGCATGGCATACAGCCATGTGACTCACCCCTGTGATGGCATGCAACCACCCACAGTGACTGTGTCCACAAGATCTGCCCACACAGGCAGTCACAGCCATGTGGACCACTGCACACACCCACTGCCCATGTCCTGCACAGCACCACCATGGCCGTACAGTGACTTGGCTATGTGGTGTGAAGGCAGTGCCACAGCCATGTGGCCAGTGCATGCATGGACCACCATTGACGCACTCCCAGACATGCAGTGCTACTGGACAGTGCTGACTATAACAAGTTGCATGCATGGCAGTGGTGTCAATGGATGGTGGCCATGCCCCACTGCCCGCCCAGTTATACAGCATGCAATAGTAATCATGGATGTAAGGCACTCACCATCAGCAGGCTGGTCCATGCGCCATGGACCACCATCATCCCTCCTGTACCTCTGCTCCAACATGCGATGCCTCCCCTCCCTGTTGCGCCGCCGTTCTTCTGGCCCTAAGGTGCAAACATGGAGAGAGGAACATCAGTACAATCTGGTAGTAAAGTCCCCCCGCCCCATGTGTGTGCAATCCCACACAGCCAGACCCACCCACTCCACACCCTGATACCACCACCACGGCCAACACCAGATGGCCCACCCCATGTGCCGGACACATGCAACTGTGATACCCGTATGGATGATAAAATTGTATGGATGTTGCACCTACATGGCCGTGGCACTGTGCCCCTCCTGGCACATGCCCACAGGCAGGCAAGCAGGTCCGGGTCACTGCGCCTCAGGTCCCCATAATGGTGGCGGCACTGTTCCACCATCCGCCCGATACCGGTGGCCTCCTCCAGGGCGTCAGCCACCTCCTGCCATACCACACTCCTGGCCCTGTCCAGGGGTGCCTCCCCAAATGAAGCCCCAACATGGGGCTCAACTATCGCCACCAGGTTGGTGAGCTCTATCTGGATCCACACCACAGCATGCCTCCGCGCCATCTCTGCTGCCCAGTTCAAGCAAAATGGCACTCTGCAGCATGGTCCTGCCACATGCAGATGCTGCGCGGTACAGCGCTGCCATTCCCTATTGTGCTGTCACTGAACAGTGTGATAGTGGTGCACCCATGCCTGACGCATGGTGCCTAGGGGGCAAAGGTTGGGCACAGAGTCAGCGCGATTGGGTGCCTGTGTGCCACCTCCTGTAGTGGCCTACAGTGCTGTTGCCCCAGTGTGCCTACGATGTCCCAGTGCCACAGCGCCATATAGGTGAACAGTGCCGTAGCACCACTGGCACAATGGTGGCCATGCCCTGCATTGCATCCCGTGCACAGCACATCAGCAGTGCGGCAGGTGCCTGTGTCATCAACCCGGGCATGTGCAGCTAGGTGTGTACTACACATGTCACATAACTGTGCCCTTGGCTCAGCACGTTCAACACAATTGCGCAAAGTGCAACAGCGCGATATTCAGCCGGCATATGCAAATTGCCTAATCAACCATTCAGTGGTGCAGTCACTGCATTTGCATCCACTTAAAGATGTGCCTCACCTCATTTGCATGGGTTGCTCTATAAAAGTGCAACATTGGGCTGCACTGGTCATAGTCGGTTACTGTAGTCTGTTGCGGTGAGTTGCATGCTGTTTGGGAGTGTGGACTGTGGTGTTTGGGACATGCATGGGACTGCACAGTCACAGGTAACACCTGTCATTCTCACAGGATGAATCATGACCGAGCGTGTGGTGGAGGAAGAGGAACAGAGTTGTGGGAGGAAGAGGAGGCCAAATTTTACAAAGGCCGAGACAGATGCCCTGTTGGAGGCCTACCTCGACCAGGAGCCACTTCTCAGCGGATGCCAGAGAACACCACAGGCCATGCTGCTGCATGGGAGGAGGTGGTGCATGCTGTAAACCTGCATGGCAGCCACCAGTGCTCCGTGCAGGAGTGCAAAAAGAAGATGGGCACGGACAGGCGGAGGATTAAAGAGAAGGTGGCTGCCATCAGGGCAGCATGGTCTGTGACCGGTTGGGGACAGCCGGAGGTGCTACGCCTGACCCCACAGGAAGAGCAGGTTGCTGGCAGCATGCAGCATTGTGCCATTGAGGGTGTTCCGGGTGGTGGATTCCAGATGGGTGGTAACCCGTCATTGCATGGTAGGTCATGGTCTGTCTATTGGAGGGGGGACAGGGTAGGTCACATGCAGTAATGCTACTTTTTTCCCTTACATCTCCTGAGCATCTGCATGGGTCAGCAGTGGTGGGCTTCTCCACTGAGGCCAGTCACATGGAGATGGAGGAGGGCCCATCCACCTCCACAGGAATACGGGGGTCAGGGCGACAGTGGGCCCACCTGGACGTCTGAACTGATGTTGGTAGAGCAGGTGCGGAGGAGGCCCTGCCCATGTCCCAGCGTGCCAGCGAGACTAAAGGAGCTTAATATGTATACCCTCGAGGAAAGAAGGGAGAGGGGGGACATGATAGAAATTTTTAAGTACCTCAGTGGAATCAACAAAGTCCAAGAGGGTAGCATCTTTCAGAAAAAGAGACTTGCAAGAACAAGGGACACAATTTAAAGATAGAAGGAGGGGTTCAGGGGCAATGTGAGGAAGTATTATTTCACAGAGAGGGTAGTGGATGCATGGAACAGCCTTCCTGAGGAGGTTGTGGGGTCTAAAACTGTGGGAGAATTCAAGAATGCATGGGACAGACATAAGGCAATTCTTGTGGGGGGTAGGAAGAAATAGGCTGTTGGTTAACTAGGATCTGCGGCCTATCCTGTAGGTAGGGAAATGGGCAGACTAGATGGGCCTAGCGGTCCTTATCTGCCGTCAAAGTCTATGTTTCTATGTTTCTATGTTTCTATAGATGCCAGCATGCTGAGACTCGGGCTGGTGCCAGATCCGTCACCGATGATGATGGAGCTAATGTCATGGGCAGTGACACGTGTGTGCCACAGGATGGCCACACAGCAGGTGACATCGCGGCCATGTCTGTGGGTGGAGCCTCCGTGGAGGCCTGCGTGTCATCACAGTCCCAGCCTGTACCTGTCTGCACCAGTGGGGCAGCACTGGTGTGTGTCCAGGACAGTGGGACTGTTGCCGCCACTGCGGCGGCACCATTGAGACCTGGGGAGCGGCAGCCAGAGGAGCAGCATCAGCAGTCAACCAATGGCCATGGGGGTACAGTGTCAGGGGGTGGCGTCAGTGCACCATCTGTGGACATGCCCAGGCCTGGCCCTAGTGTGCAGCACCCACCCTCAAGGGGTAATGAGCATCAGGGCTGCAAACACCCTGAGGGACAGCATGCCAATCAGGCAGATGACTTCTTGGATGAGCACACCCGCATTCTGCAAGCATCAGTCAATCAGCAGATGCAACTTGTGACGGTGGTGGATGCACCGAGTGCGGCTCTGCACCAGGCAGAGGAGTGGCGCAGCAGAGACACTGCTCTGCTCCTGGCAGGGATGGACCAGTTGCCGGAGGATGTGACCGCTGCCACTGACAGGCAGACACAGGCATTCACAGCTGTCATGGCCACAATGGGCACACAGTTATTTGCCCATGCATCACAGACACCACGCAGTGCAATGTCCACCCCGCATTCCCGGCATCGTGTGACACCATCCTTGTTGACACCGGGTTCATCTGTGGGCATCCCGAGCACGCCTGGCACAGGTATGTTCGGTGTGCTGCAGACCCCTGCGCGAGCATGGTCGTGTTCATGCAGTGGAACCTCTGGGGGACTGTCAATGCCACCCCATGAGGCCAGTGGTCAGCCTGTCACTGCTGGTAGGTCTCAGTGGGGCCGCCCACACATCCGTGGTGGCCGTGGCACTGTGGCGCGTGACTGACCTGTATCCCAGCACGGCTACTGTCTGATGCTGCCCTGTGTGCATTGTGTCATTCAGCAGGCAATGCACGGGTGGGTACCTGGCCCTGCATGCACACACACATTCCATCTGCGCACCCTCCTGGCTGCTGTCCGCTGTTGCGTGTGCATGACGATGCCTACGTTGCACTGTACACCACTGTGCAATGGTGCCCAGCGTCTGACACACACACAATGACAGGCAGTGGGCGTGGTGGTCTGTGGACATGTGTGTGGCTAGGGGTGGAGGTCTGGGTCAGTGTGCCTCCTACCCTTTGTGCATGTCTGGTGAGGTGTGTGTGTGTGTATGACCGTGTGCCATGTTAGACCTTGCCCATCCCTGGTGGTGTGTGCGGTTCCATGCCCGGCCACTTCCCTTGATGGCATGCACCCCTGGTGTGTGTCCATGCATGTTTGTGGGTTGTGCCTTTGTCACTGGTGGTTGCACATGGCCCCATGACTTACCTGGGTTGGCTGAAGTGCTCCTCTGTGATGGTGTCCCAGTGCAGCTGTGCCAGCCGGAGCAGTCGGGAGTCCCGTCAGCCAAGGGGGGCTGCCCATCACCATCGATCACCAGCGTCATCATCGTCCCTATCGCTGTCCCTCTCTTGACCTGTGGTATTATCCCACATCGTTGGCCATGTTGTGCAGGATGCAACAGGCCAGGAATACTTCCAGGCCTTTGAGGGGCTGTATTGTAGGGCACCACTGGAGGTGTCCAGGCAATGGAAACATGCCTTCAGTATCCCGTACACCCGCTCGATGACATTGCGTGTGGTGGCATGTGCCTCATTGTAGCATTGCTGCGATGGGGTCACGGGCCACCGGTATGGTGTGAGCAGCCAGGGACGGAGTAGGTATCCACTGTCACCTGTGAGTAGAGGGTGGAGGTTAGTTTGGTGATCAGCATCACCCTGCCTCAGGGCATGTAGGCCACTACCCATGTCATCTCTGACCATGCCCCTCCCAAGCTCTATGTTTGTCCATGTGGTTTGCATACTCACCCACTAAGTGGCCAGTGGGGATGTCCCCACTCTCGAATCTGTGGCACAGTGCCGACTGGTGCCAGATGAAAACATCATGTGCTCCCCCAGGGTGCATGACACAGACAGTGATTATGCACCCCATGGCATCGCACACCACCTGGCAGTTGATGCTAGCATAGCCCTTCCGAATGATATCTGTGGCACCCTTGGGGCCAGGAGGTGTGCAGATGGCCACATGGGTGCAGTATATTGCCCCAGCATGCCAGGCATACGTGTTACCCTGTGGAACTCCTGTATGTTTGCTGTGCGCTCCGCTGGTGTGCTGGGGAAATGGATGTACTTTGCAGCATGTGGCAGCAGTGCACTGAGGAATTGGCTGAGGTGGTGTGACGCGGCCGACTGGGTTATGCCTGTGGTGTCCCCTGTTGGTCTCTGGAAGGTACCCGTGGCAAGCAAGCACATGCAAGCTGTCACTTTAGCCTCCACCGACAGAGCATGGCTCTGTCGTGTGGGTGCCTGCATAGCTCTCAGAGCCACCTCAGAATTGCCCGATTCAGGCAGTACCGGCCCACGATCTCAGTATCGCTGTACAGCTCAAAGCTGGTGCTGGCTTGGTACTGCCTGTTGGGGGCACACTGCCGACAGGCCCTTCCACGGCCGTTCCCCCCTGCTGCCCACCTTCTCACCCCCCTTATTACTGCCTCCATCTGGATGGTGGCACTGGCCATGTCCCTGGCTTGTGTTCACCCCCCCTGGCAGCTGTTTCTGTGTTCCCCCCGCTGTTCTGGCTGCTACTTCCCCTGCACCGGGAACACCTTCCTGTGGTGGCCTCTGTGCTGTGTGGCACTTCCCCCTTCTGCACTGGCTGTGGCTCCCCACACCTTCCCTGTGCCTGCGTGTTCAGGGTGCCCTTTCCCTGGCCTGCCCTGTGTGTCCCTCCGGCCCTGTTTGTGTGGCTAGAGTTCAGCCTCATGTGCCTCCCTGTAGCATTCTTGCACCTCTCCCTTGTTCCTTTTTATTTTGGCTCATTTCCGCTATCGCGCAACTTCCGCTTGCTCCCCTATTGCGCATGGCACATGTTGTTGAATATCGCACTTCGCCATTTATGTATGGTTCCTCCCCCTTCAGTTGCACATACATTCATTATCATTGCGCTATTGCTCAGCGTGATTTGAGGGGCGCATCTGCCTCCCGCTGAATATCGCATAATGGCGCATTTTCGGACTTGCGCTGGAGCAACCCTATTGCGCATGGCGCAACCCTTTTGAATATCTGGGCCTTAGAGTTTAATAAATAAATAAAACTGGTAAAATTAATTGTCCCCAAAAACAAGACAAAAATTGGGGATCACTATTTTCCTTATAATGCAGCTAAAAACTGGAATGAGCGTCCTGTTTTACTTTATGATAATTTTAGCCATCAACATTTCAAAGTTAAGCTAAGAAATATGCTCTTAGCAAAGTATGTTGTCATAGTTTTTGAATGTGTGATTTGTATTGTATGTCTTTTTTGTTATTTGTTGTAATAATTGTATCAACTTGACTATATGTTTATGGTCCCAGGTCATGCATGAAACCAGCCTTTGCTCATTGCATTTACCTGGTAAACAAAAGTTAAAATAAAAATAAATAAAATAAAAAATTAAATTTGCGTCTAGCATGGTCTGCTAGGGAGGTGAAGAAAAGGGGAGGTGGGGACAAAACTGTTAACAGAAACAGAGAACAGCACTCTGGCTAGGCAGATTCAGCACCCAAGACTCAAGGTGAGATTGTTTTACAAAATCAGTGCCCAGTCTGTCTCTATCATAATGGTCATTTAAGGTCCCAATCCATGGATCCAAAATGCTTTCCTTTCAAGATGCACCCCCCCCCATTCTAGGCATTTCAAGTTTTTCTAGGCTGAAAAATTTCAAAGATGTAATTGAATGTCTCTGTGCATTAAAGTGTCTGGTCTTAACCGAGGCCCTGGACCTGATTGCACCTTTCCATGTTTTCCCCTTGACCTCCCAATCTCACTCACCATGGTATTGCGTTGAGCTGCGTTGGTTGAAGACTATGGGGCATAGGTTGGATCATGCCTGGAGGAGGTCTTGTTCTGAGGGGAACAAGGCAATGCTGAGGCTCCATTATCTAGAGTATCAGTGGTCAATCGATTTAAAAACACTAAGTTTTTGTCTCAGTTGATTGCTGTGGCAGGAAATTGCCCAGCTGCGCTCTTCCACACTGTCAACAGTTTGTCACATCCTTCCTGTATACAGTCCGGGACAGCATTTTCCACAGAAAAGCGTGAGCAATTTTAGTGTTTCTTTGCCGACGAGGTATCCTCCATCAGGGTGAGTATTATCTCCTCTGGTCCAGTTTGTACTGGAGGTGATCAGTCTGCTGGTAAAGCTCTCTTGCTGAGCTGGAGTGAGTTTCAGCTGGTTTTGGCAGTTGAGGTCCTCCATGTGCTTACCAGCATACATCCTGACAGCTGTGCCTTGGACCCAGGCCCAACATGGCTTGTCATCAGCTGCTTGGATTTCCTGAGTCCAGTGCTTGTGAAGATCATAAATGGGTCTTTAAGTGAGGGTGTCTTTCCTATGACCTTGAAAGAGGCTTTGGTGAGATCCCTCCTTAAAAAGTCAACTTTATACCCCGACGTTCTCTCAAACTATTTAGGCCAATCTCTAATCTCCCCTTTCTAGGGAAGGTTATTGAGAAGGTGGTGGTTGACTAGCTGGCTGAGCATTTGGAGAGTCTGTCCATCTGTGAACCTCTCCAATTGGGTTTTTGGCCTAGGCACAGCAATACGACGGCTTTGGTCAGGGTGGCACATGATCTCTTCATGGTGAGGGACCAGGGGCAATGTACCATCTTGGTGCTCTTGGACCTAATCTCAACTTTTGACGTGGTTGATCATGGGGTGCTATTGGAACATCTGCAGAACTATGTGAATGCTACCAATGCAGTTTTGCACTGGTTTAGCTCATATTTAACCAGAAGATCACAGCACATTTTCCTTGAGAATTATTCCTCTGGACTTTTTGTACTGCCTTGTTGTGTTCCACAGGGTTCTATTTTGGTCCCTTTTTTATTTTCCATGTACATGCAGCCACTGGGAGAGATCATTAGGTTGTACAGTCTAGGGTTTTACTGCTATGTGGATGACACTCAGTTGTACTTGTCTTGTGTCCAAGGTGACCTCTCTGCCTTAAGCGTGCTGAGCCAGTGTTTGGCCGAGATTAACAACTCGATGTCTGCAAACTGGCTGCGTCTCAACCCCGGCAAGTCAGAGGTCATGGTGATTGACCTGGGTCATGGAGACGTTTCCACTGACAAAAAGTTGCTTGCCCCAGTAGTTGGTGAGCGGACCCTGTAGGTGTTAAGTGCAGGTAATAGATCTTGGTGTTTTTCCTAGACGACTGACTGACCCTTGAACAAGATGTGTCATTGGTTGCTTGATTCGTTTTTTTGTCCATCTCTGGAATATCACCAGGATCCGACCGTTCTTGATGCCCAATGATCTGGCTACAGTTATTCCTGCCTTTGTTACCATCAGACTTGATTACTGCAATGCTCTATACATAGGGATACCTGGAGGATTGATACATTGACTGCAGCTAGTGCAGAATGCTGCAGCCAGGATGTTGATGGGTGCCTCAATGTGGGATCATGTCATGCCGGTTCTGCGTGCTCTGCACTGGCTGCCTGTGAGTTTGCACACCACCTTCAAGATATTTTTGTCAACTTACAAAGCCCTATGTGATTTGGGACCTGACTACCTTAAAGAGTTCCTGGTTCTGTATTGACCTATCCATCCCCTATGCTCCATCGAGGCTGCCTTTCTTGTTGTGCCCTCCTCTCACCTTAAGAGATTAGACAATAGAGCTTCCAGTACTATTGCACCATATCTGTGGAACTTTCTTCCACTTTACATTCATGCAGCCAGCTCAGAGGAGACCTTTAAAGCCTCTTTAAAAACTTATCTTTTTGATAAAGCTTTAAATTTTATTTAAAATATTTTGATTTTAGTTCTTGGGGTTGGTTTTACTGTAAAGTGCTCTGAGCCCCTGGATAGGACACTATATAAATAAGATTTGCCTTGCCTATACTTGAATTTTCATCCTTTCTCCTAATGGCAGACTTATGCTCTGAAATACACATTTTCAACATGCATGATGTTGTCTCAAAATTAAGCAATAAGGCATGACAGGCTGTGTGTTATTTTGCAATAATGTCACTCCCCGGGTGGGTTCGCCAAGTGCTTTTACCACCCGAGGAGCTACGTTGTTACACAATAACACACACCCTGGGAGCCTTATTGCTATTATACAATGGCTCATTTTAAAATAATAATAAAAAGTAAAAAAAAAAATTATGACATTTTATTAATTTTTTTCTTTGATTTTTGTGGGTGCAGGTGTATGTTTTTTTTTTTAAATGTCTAGAATATTTCCTCCACCACAAGATGGAACTGCTGCCAGAGATCCTGCCTGCTGAGCATGTCAAGCTTTTTCTTGTTTTATTGCTTTGTGCTGTGTCATAAAAGTTGCCCCTGTGCCCTTCCCAGATGATGGTTTCCCCCTAATAGTGGATATTGATTGACGAGGACTGTGTTTCACATATCCTTTTTTATTTTAAATGCACTCCATTTTTTATGTGGGTGACAAGCCCTTTGGCGAGTGTACAGTGTGGTGAGTGTACAGTGGGACTGTAAAGTGGGCAAGTGCTGAGACAATGTCAGTGCCGATGGAAACTGAGGATACTTAAAGTGCAGAAGTAAATTTTATTCCTGGTATTTACTGCAGGCAACTACCTGAGCAAAACAAACAAACAAAAAAGACAGTTTATTTTGTTTTATATATGGTCACTGTATGTGGCTTTTCAGCAAAACAGCTGAGTGGGCACATGCTAGTAGTGATAGCCTTTAGCTGCCGGCAGCAGCGCTCGGGAGAAAAACTCTTTTTTTTTAAATGAACATGTGGCTTCTTTCTTTACTTGCAGAGTGAGGGATTAGGAAGAGGACATGAATTTCTGATGGGTTACTCATTCTGACAAAAGGAAGGAATGAGGGATGGAGTATATGCAGTGATGAAAGTGAACAGGAACGCACAGGAACTCAATTCCTGTACCTTTTTTGCAGCAGGAATGGAGTTCCTGTACTTCTTCCCACTGATGCTGGAACTGAAATTCTTAAACCAGCAACATAATGACAGTTTCTGTCCCTGTAACCTGAAATCAGGGTTTCCATAACAACATTTGACTTGCACAACTGTGCTATTTTGCTAGAAATACTTCAGTATCTCTAACTGAATCTACTAGTGTCTAAACAGATATATGCATCTTGGCCCAGCTGTCCTTCAGATTGAAGATCTTCATTCTGCATTTCATATTTGCCAGTGCTTGAGTTCCTGTACTTCTTGTCTACCAATTGCACCACTGAGTATATGTGTCTGTGTGCATGGGGGGTACACTTCGTAGCTGAAGGCTTTTACTGCAGTGGTCAGCTGTGGAACAGTGGGATGATTTGTGGTGGTTATGCAGTCATGTGTGTCTCTGGACTCCACACAGTGATGTTATTGTTCAATAACATCTCTGTCCCAAGCACACACTGACCAATCAGGATACAAGAAATGTTCTTGCCATTATACAGTATAATACGATTTGTCACATGGACAATAACAGCACTAGTTGTGAAAGTAATACATTGCTGTGTTTGTATTTTTTCATTTCTGAATTTATTGGTAGTCTGATTGATTTTAAAAGTATATCCACATTGGTCACAGTTACTACATGGAGCATTCCCGGGTAGTAAAGGGCAAAAGGTTAATCCTCTTACCGCACCTTTTGGTGATTCACGATTGGACCTCACCAACTTACCTTTAATAGTGCAGCTTTTTTTTTCTGCTACCACCAATGGGGTTGCACTGCAACTTCTAGTGCCAACATTAGTTGACTTCAAAATTCTCCAGTATTTGTGTAATACATTTTTAATCTCGCCAAATATCAGGGAGAAAGGTGTCAAAAACAATCATATCTGGACAGTCCACATTTTCAGAAGTATTATGTTTGGGAGGCTTGTGGGTTTGCTAAAGGAAAACAGACATCAGGGGCCCAATATTAAAAGAGGCACAAAGCACAGTGCAAAAAAAGATTTGCACTGCACCTTGTGCTTGGCTGGGTGCCCAACAATGCTATATTCAGTAGAATAGTGCACTGGTGCTATTTGACTGAATATAGGGCCATGCCAGCCCAGCACTAAGCCACTTAATGCTGGGAAGACATGGCTCCCAAAATAGGGTGTGGAAATGGCTTTCACCTGTGCTAAATTTCTGATATTCAAATGAGCCCATTGGGTAAGCAAGGTGCTAAGGGTCCATTTGGATACCCATTATGGGCTCATTTGCATGGGGAATGAGGCTGGGCTGCACATTGGCACCCCCCAATTGCCCAGTCCCAAAGAGCTATCCCAGGTGCTAGTGGTGCCACCCCCCATTGATCGTCAGACTCATGTTAAAAATAAATCTTTCCCTGGTGTTCAGTGTCCCTTCCCCCACCTGCACCCATGCCCAATGTGTACATAATTATTCCCTGGTGTCCAGTAGTCTCTCCCCTCATCTGCACCAATGCCCAATGTTGAAGATATTATACCCTGGTGTCCAGTGATCCTGCCGCCCCAAACTGATCCCCTGTATAATAAAATAACAACATTCCTCGGTATCCAGTGTTCTGCCATCCCAGATCCCCTGTATAACAATGTAAAACCATTCTCTGGAGCCTAGTGGACCCCACTCCCCATCCCCGATCCCCTGTACAACAATGTAAAGCCATTCCCTGGTGTCTAGCAGACCTCCCTCCCTATCTCCGATCCCTTGTATAACAAAGTTAAATCACTCCCTAGTGTTTAGCAGACCCCCCTTCCTATCTCTGATCCCCTGTATAACAATAAAGAGCTATTCCCTGGTGTCTAGCAGACCCCCCACCACCACCATGGATCCCCTGTAGTACAATGTAAAACCATTCTCTGGTGTCTAGCAGGCCCCCCTTCCTATCCCCAATCCTCTGCATAACAATGGAAAGCCATTCCTGGGTGTTTAGAAGCTCCACCTCCCTATTCTCAATCCCCTGTATGACAATGTAAAACCATAACCTGGTGTCTAGCGGACCCCCTCCCTATCCTTGATCCCCTGTATAATAAAGTAAAGCCATTCCCTTTTGTCTAGTGGACTCCCCACCCTGGCAGGTAGTGCTCCACCACCCTAATCTCCCCATCCTGGGCCCCAAGCCAGCAACTTGTACAGCCCTCTGCTCTCCACCATCAATGGCTTCTGACTGAGCTGTCAGTGAGCTTATACTGTAACAGATGATTGTACAGTATGCACTCATTGACAGCTCAGTTGGTGGCCGGCCGAAAAGGAGAGCAGCAGGCTGTGCTGGTTGCTGGCTTGAGGGTTGGGATGGAGGGAGCAGGGTGGTGGAACGCTACCTGCTTGGGAGTGGGGCTGTAGGTCTACTAGACATGAGGGAATGGCTTTAAATTGTTATACATGGGATTGAGGATTGGGAGGAGGGTCCACTAGACACCAGGGAATGGTTTTACATTGTCATACAGGGAATCAGGGATAGGGAAGGGGGTCCGCTAGATACCAGGGAGTGGTTTAACATTGTTATTCAAGGGATTGAGTATATGAAGGGATTGGGGATAGGAAGAGGGAGTCTGCTAGACACCAAGGAATGGCTTTACATTGTTATACAGGGGATTGGGGATAGAGAGGTGGATCCACTAGACAACAGGAAATGGCTTTGCTTTATTATAAAGGGGATCAGGATGGGGGGGGATGGGACCACTGGACACCAGGGTATAATAATTCCGACATTGGGCATGAGAGCGGGTGAGGGGGTGGGCCCACTGGACACCAAGGGCATGATAATGTCTATAGGAGAGTGGGATCAAGGGGACACCACTAGACACCAGGGACTACTGTATTAGGGGGTGAGGGGGCAGAGCACTTCATCCACCAACCATTAGGGCTGCATGGGAATAAGTCATGTTGTAGGTTGGCTGTTTCTGCACTGTGTAAGGGGACTATGCAAAATGGCCTTGCACAGTGCACATACTCTGAGTATTGGACTGTGCCAATATTCAGGTCTCCAACCCTTCCTTTGCATTGCGACACCCTCCACAGTTACCAGAACTCAAACCCTATTGCCTGCACTATCCAGGCTTTTGAATATGGAACATCCATGCAAAGCTGGGTTTGCGCACGCAATCTAGGCTTTGTACTCAAGCAAACTTTTGAATATCTGGCTCAAGGTGTCAGGCTTAACAAAGAACCAGTCTGGTTTTATTTGACAATTCAATTTTTCTTGGAAAAGCAAGTCTTTGAGACCACTTTATAAATGATTCATGCAGTTCTTTGTAAAAACAGGTCTTGTTAACCAAACTAACCAGGTAAATCAACAGGAACCCATCTCTCTGGCACTATCAAGAAAGTCCCAGTTTAAAACCTGGTTCTGTTAGATTTTCAGACACCTCCTTAGCAGTTAGAACGTTCTCTTACCCAGACTATAGACAGAGGGCAGGATTCGAAAAGCTTTTTGGGACTAAGTCCCACACCACAACATGAGTTGTGGATCTGAAATCTCTGCAGCTGAGGAGATTAGTATCCACAGTCCCCCACGGTTGCAGAGATGTTACACCAGGTCCCATCATCTGTAACAGTTTTCTGCAGCTGTGGGGACTCCCATGGTAACACCACCTGCAAGCTGCCGTAATTCGTGAACCCAGTTGTAATCCGGCTCTATGTCCATGAATATCCGCAGCTGTGGGAAAACTGCATATCTGCAAATGGCAACCTACTTATTTTTTTTTTTTTTTTTTGCAGCTGCAGGAATTTCTGCTGCTTTGTGAATCCTACCCTGAGTGACCAGCTTCAGTTCCATAGGGCTTACTGTATACCCCTCCCTTCTGGGTTACATGATATGCCTCATCTTCAACACGCAGCTATAAAAGGCTTTAGTTTATGGCCCGCTGACTTCTATGAAGCAGGGAAGGGAAGGTTTCTACTTTATTTCATACAAATACAATGGACACTCAGGACAGCACATTATATCACACAAAAGGTATTTAAACATATAACACACATTACAGCAATCATTCCCTCCCTATCACCTAGTGTGCGCTTGTACTTAAACTATGACTTAGTACAATTACTTTTATTTACATTTGCCTGGCTTGGCCTACAGCCTTTTACACTGCCAGTCAACCAGGAGTTCCATGTGGAAGCACACCTTAGCTTTAGACAGGTTGCACTACGCCTTCTAAGGCCAGACACTCCTTACATACTGGGCCCTTTTCAACCTCAGGACCCAGCCTTCCCTGTTGGCCTGAGGAAACACAATATTTTTGAAATCTACAAAGCTCCTGGACTCAGTCTGCAGTGTAGCCCAGAAAGGGTGAAGCACATGGCTCCATGTTAAAACATAAAAACACAGAAGTTGACAGCAGATAGAGACTGCTAGGTCCATCTAGTCTGCCCATTTGTTTTAGACCTATTTTGACACTCTAGATGACTTTTGTAGTCAGGGCTCCCTTGTGTCTATCCCATGCATTCTTGAATTCCTCCACAGCGTTGACCACCACAAACTGTTGGGGCAGGCTGTTCCAGGTGTCCACCACTCTTTCTTGAAGAAAAGCTTCCTGGTGTTGGTAGAGGACCTGTTACTCTGTTTCCCTGCTAGCTGTAATGCTTTTCAATCTGGAAGGGAAGAGAGCTCTGCATTTTAGTTATATGCTCCTTTTTGGATTGAAGGCTAGCAGGATAATTTTCCAGGGCTCAGCATTTTCTTTGCTGGCCCAAGATTTTTGCATATTCATCTGTTTGTAAGATAGGAGTGCAGGGCTCTTTGCATGGTTTCTCTCTTGTCCACCCAACACTTA
This sequence comes from Neoceratodus forsteri, assembly GCA_016271365.2. Lineage (NCBI taxonomy): Eukaryota > Metazoa > Chordata > Ceratodontiformes > Ceratodontidae > Neoceratodus > Neoceratodus forsteri. Next base: position 523,223,656 of record CM028137.1, read on the forward strand.
CCTGTTGTGAAGGTGGAGCATGGAGAAAATATATAAATAAGTCAAAAGTGCTCCTATGTTTTGAGCTTCTGAGTTACCTCAGAATGCTCCTGTTTAAATAGCAAGCTCCAAGGAGCTGAGCTGAACTGTATCTCCAGTACCCCTTCTGCTAACATAAAGACAGAAGGGATACAAACAAAAAAAACAACCCTTTGTTTTCTAGACTGTCATATGCAGATGTCTCCCAGCAGGGAAACCTTGAATTTCTATTTAATCTCCCAGTAAGGAGCTCACTATGGATTACAGCCCTCCTTCCAGACCCACTTCCCTGGGGTCTGAGGGCTTGGACCTAATGCTGTCGTGGGGGGGGGGGGAGTGAAAAGAAAAGAAGAAAGAGAACCAGAAGAAGAAATCACATCACTGGATGGCCAGTGCAGGATGAAGCCAAGGGAATGGAAGCAGAGAAATGACAGAATGATGGTAAGTATATTTTAATCTATTCATTTTTTATTTACAGGACGTCCACATTCCGGCACCACAGACATCCTTGATGTGGTGATGCTGCTTTAAATCTAACCCCCACCCTTTTTTTAAGGCTGCAGTGGGCAGAGCTCTGCAGTCCGTTTATGATCACTGAGAAAAAGGACTCCACATTCCTTCCAAATGAATATGTTGGATTGCGTCATAGTCACTTCACCTCTGTGAAGCAGTCCATCCATGTTGTTCCTACCAACTGCAGCACTGCACTATTTCTCAAGTTGCCTGTCTGTAGCACCCTTTTGCATCTCCATGGTGTTCCACACAGCATCTTATGTCAGTTCCTTCCACATTGATTGATTTCAGTAAAATCACCCTCCCGTCCATGAGCACCCCTTTGAACACAGTCTTCATGTAACCCAATCCGATAAATTCAACACTGGTGACATTGGTGAGGTGATCATAGCCAAGCTGTACCCTGTTATCACTGACAGCATCATCTACAGTTCCCACATTCCCAAAGGGAGTTGCCCTCGCACATGGGTCTTCATGTTCATCCCAATTTTGCTTCCCATCCACTTGGTATTGGAACAGTTCTTGGTGGCTCTTGTTTTATACAGGCATGCCATTGTTGCCTACTGGCAAAGACTTTATAAAGTTTTTTGTTTTTATATTTTAGCTATGTATTTGCCAAACTTAGGAGAGGCACTCTTGTTTTCCATTTTTTTAGAACTGACCCAATTGGAAACTATGGAAGGGCAGAGCAGTTAAAGAAGGAAAGAGAGACAGCAGCTCTCAGCTGTGGAAAGATGGGAAGATGGAGTGACCCCTGGACGGTGTGCTGAGAGATGGGGGAGAAGCCTTGGAAGAGAGTCACAGAAAGAGATCTTATTGGGACCCCAAAGAGGGACGATTGTTGGAACTTATCTCTCAAGTTTGCTAAGAAGATATATGTGAGATATCTGTGGCTACAGATAAGTGTCTTGTAAAGGAACACACTAGAGCAGGGCTCGTTGTTTGTATTCTGCCGTTTGTTTTTAATGTGAATGCTATTTTGGTAATACATTGTACTTGTGTTTTTGTAGATTTTGTTTAGTTGCTCTGTTTTGTAGGTACACCTTTTTTATAATAGGTGTGTTCTTTCTTTGATGGGGATTTATCACTTTGAATTTTTTCATTTTGCCTTCTGTTTTTTTAATTGGTTTGTCTTACGATAGTCCGACCCCTCACTGCAGGCACACTGTCATCACTCCTGAAGATACCGTATCTTGTTTTTTTCAAGCTTTTCCAATTCACTTTGCAATTTTTGTTGCATAGATTTTAGTCTTTGGTGTCAGTCATAATGCACTGCTGCATATCCTAAAAAATGTGTCAAAAGGTCACTATGTCAGTACTTTGATTATTATATATGTTAAATGGAGACAATTTAGCAATGCCACTGAGAATCTGACAATGCAAAATACACACTCCCCGGATGAGGCAGCATCACTGAACATACTACGTAAACTGAATGATTTAGTTATTAGTTTAACTTTAGTTGTTCAAAATGGCAGACAAATCAGTTTAATTTCAGCTAAGAATGGCACACTATGGTTTCTGAATTTGGCACACAGAATTTTCCGGGCAAAAAAGACACAATCCTTCTCAAGACAGCTGTAAAGATCAGCTAATGGTATACTCCTTGAGCTGCAGTAATTCACATCAGTCTGTGAATGACATCAATGTGTTTCACATCTTGTCTGATATGGGATAGAAAACAAACCAACATTGTTACAGAGCTGCATTACTTGTGTCAATTTGAAGCTTATGGTTTGGGTAAATAAAAAAATAGACACATATTCTTGTTTAACACAAATATTTGATTACAAACATAACTAAACCATTATTTACAGGAAAAAATATAAAGCATTTCCTTTTATCTTTAAAGATCAATGGCAAATAACTATTTAGAGTTGAGTGTCAGTATTAGTTTGTTGGCGATCATTATAATAAAAACAATATGTAAAAATAGTTTCTGTGAGTTTTTTTTTTGTGTACATTTTATTACTTTTGTCATGATTGTATACATTGATCACTCAGCCCAACTCATCAGCAGTCACCGTGACAGTGTAACCATGCTATGACAGCAGACAGCTCATTACATGTTCAGTTTCTTTGAATTCCTGTGCCACAAGTGCTGAATTCTGTTAGGAGCATTCTTTTGAATCTGTATACAGGCTTTGAAACTTGTTTGTACCTCTTTGTTATAACAGTTGGTGCAGTAATTGTGTAGGCAGTTAGACTGTGTGAGTTTTAAAATGAACAACCATATTGTGTGCAAGTGAGTGATGAACTGCTCTACCATCACAGGCTTCCCTCACACAGAAGCAGTGTTGACACAAAAATGCAGGTTTGACACTTATTGGCAGATGGATTTATTTATTCAGCTTTTGTTGACTGGGTAAGTGCACTAGACAAATCCTGCCTATTTTCAGGCACGACCCGGGGAAGGGGGATACAGATGAATGCCAACTGACCTTGAACCAGATTAAGCTGTTGGTGGTATTTTTAGTGAATGAGGGAAAATTTGGCCAGGACACCGGGAAAATTCCCCTACTCTTTTCGATAAGTGTCATGGGATCTTTAACATCCACCTGAACTACCACCAATCCAGGCAGATGGGACCTCAGTTTAACGTCTCATCCAAAAGACGGCACCTCAGAAATGCAGCACCCCTCTCATGCTGCATTACAGTGTCAGTACTGGGATATTAACCCAAGTGCCAGATGTGGGAACTGAACCCACAGCCCTCTGATCTCCCAGCCTCAGAGGCAAGTGTGCTACCTACTGAGCCACTGACACTGCTGATTTGCTGCAGCATGTCTTGACCCTATCAACAAAGACTGAACTCTATGCAACAGAAATCCCAGGGTGAATTGGCAAAGCTTGATAGTAAATGTAACTGTCATGGAAACCAGAAGATAGAATACTTTCAGTGGGTTAATTGATAATTAAATTTCAATTTAATCATGTCTGTTTTAGTAACAGAGTATTTGCACCCATACAGAAATTTGTGGGAGATCATACCAATCTTTCATTACAAAAGGAGAGCCAGTGGATCCATAAGTTCTGGATCATGAAATCTATTGGTCTAAATGATGAGTGAGACATAAAATCATTTTAGAAAAAAACAAAAATAGAACTATTCCAATGGGTTAACTTCACAAAACCTCTGTGAGAATTTTGCACCATGATTGATCGTCCTACCTACGAATAGTAGTGATAAATATTGCTTTGGTATATATTTTGTTATATTTAATTTTGCTACTTGTGTATGTGTATTTTATTATAGTTATTACTCAGTAATAACGTATTTCTTTTCTTCCTCTTGTTTAGAATGTGTGAGCACCTTTTAAAGAACAACTGATGAGTGTTCACACATGGCACCACAGATACTCAACTACTCAATATCTAATACTCTGAATTAAGCCAATTTTAAGAAAATTGCCAAAATAAATTTAAAAAGCCATTTTAACACCTTACAGGTGGCCAGGTCCAGTTCTTTGCCATTACCTTACCCACCCAAGTCATGTTCTCTGCCCCCATTTCAACAAACACAGTATTAAAAAAGCTGCAATCCCCTTAAACAGTGCCTGGAGTGTAAAAGCAAACCCTCCTCCCATGTCTGACCCTTACACACCCAAAGGTAATTTCTTGAATCTTTGGCACATTATCCTGATTCATGATTTTAAGAGCAGAGATGATAGTCATACAACCCGGGCTGCTAGCCCTCTTGAACCTTCACTAGACCACCTGGGCTAGTAAGTAAAATTACTGGCCACTAGAACCAATGGCACAGGGGTTTTAGATGAGTTCCCCTCCCAAATGATACTTCCCTTCCTCTATTTATGCTGCTACTATATTTTTCCTCCAACTAACCTAAGTTATTCTTATTTTTACAGGTCTGACAGGATGTGAACTACTAATCCATCAGATAAGTATATTTCTTTCTCTGACCTATCCTTTGTGCCCTATATGTCCCCCTAAGAGCTGTGGATCCTTTGTGACCCCCTTTATTATCTTTTATTTTACAGGTACATTGTCAGATGACCTCTCCCTTGGAGTACCCCTTGGCATCCTGCACTCAGGCAAGTCCCTCTATTATATCATAACTTTGGTAATATTCAATATTTTTACCCCACATTTTTAACATAGCCATTTTTTTACAGCACCTCATGAATGTGATAACTGTCAATTTTCAACTACTGCACAAATTGTGTTTTTGCATCCTGAAAGATGATTTCACAGTCCCCGTGCAAAATCACCTTTAGGCCAGGAGTTGATCATTTTCTCTAACTGTCTTCATGAGGCAGGGTCATAACAATGCTATGTTGAACATATGATATAAAAATATTAAAAAAATAATTTTTAATATTTCTACCCCAGATTCCTCAGCTGCGGTCCTATCAGCTCTGGCCAAAGATCGTTTAATCAGAGACAGGTGCCTACAGCAAGTTACCCAACTCCATCTCCAAGTCACCCAGCTCCATCCAAGCTCAGCTTGCTAGTGTGCACCTCCTGACCTTGGAAATGGAACAGGAGGGTGCTTTTATTGTGAGATCAATTTTGTGGGCTCTTGATTCTGGTGGAGGAGAAACTAAAAGAAATTACAAAGGTGAAATAATGTACATTAGCCTAGGGTGATGTCCAGGTAGATGGTGTCACTACATGGCACATCCCTAAAGGCTCTCACATGACCCTTACCTGTGATAGGTCACCTAATGACCCTATCACATTATGAATCAAAGGCCCTCTGTCCTATAATGCAGCATGCTTATGCACTGCCTCTACTATTTCATAAGGATAACTTCTCTGATCTACTCTGTTAGAGGTGTTGTCAGCCTCTGCAGTAAAATCATTCCTGTCAGAGTAATTGCTGCTGACCCTTAGCATTTGTCCTTACAGAATATTTTCTCCAAGGAGGGGGCAGAGGTACTGTGGGTCACCCTGGAGACAGGAAATGGCACCACCATTTGTAGAAGTGTGCCCTACAGACCCCCAGCTAAAGGGGAATAGCTGGACAGGGATATAGTGGAAGTCATCCACAAAATGGCAGCTAAAGGGGAAGTACTGCTGGTGTGGGTCTTCAGTTTGCTGGATGTTAACTGGAGCACCCATGCTGCAGTCACATAAAGGAGTACAGACACATTCTGGATGCACTGCAGGGGCAGTGCCTCAAACAGCTAGTAGTAGAGCCCATCCAGGAGTGACATTAGACCTGGTGCTCACCAACAGGGACAGAGTTACAGATGTAGGGTAGCCATCTGCAGTTCAGTGGTCACCATATGGTGTGGTTCATTGTGAGAACTGTGGAGGAGACAAACCACACATCAGCAAGGGTCCTTGATTTCAGACAGGCTGACTTTGCCAAGATGGGGGAATGTCTGAAGAAAACCCTGGCAGGGGAAGGGGAAGAAGGGCTTAGAGGATCAGTGGGGGAATCCTAAGGGAGCCATAGCAGAGGCAATACACCCTTGCGGTAGGCAATTAAGCAAAACAAAGAGAAAGAAAAAAAAAACATATCTCACAAAGGAATGTGGCCTGGAAGATAAGGGCAAACTGGTTGACATTCAGGAAGTACAAGGAAACACAGAGGGAGGAAGACAGGGGACGGTATCAGAAAACAACAGGGAGGCAGGGAATGCATCAGGAGTGTGAAGCTGCAAACAGAGGAAAATATAGATCAGGCAGTAAAGAAAGGTGACAACATTTTTTCAAGTATGTTAGTGAAAGAAAAAAGGCCTGGGGTGGAATTGTGAGGATAAAAAGGGAAGAAGGGGTGTGTGTGGAGACAGACCTTAAAAAAGCAACAATCCTGAACAAATATTTTTATACAGTTTTCACAGAAGAAAGGGAAGGGGAAGGGGAGAGACCACAGTTAGGCGATAGAAGCACAAATGGAAGGGAAGTAGACACCAGTCCTTTCACAGAGGAGAGAGTCCTAAAGGAACTTGCAAATCTTAAGGTGGACAAGGCCATGGGGCAGGATGGAATACATCCCAGAATATTAAAAGAACTTAGAATGGTACTGGCAGCACCACTGATGACCCTGTTCAACAAATCGGTAGAAGCACATGTGGTTCTGGAGGACTGAAGAAGGGTGAATGTAGTTCCTCTCCACAAAAGTGGGAGCAGGGAGGAGGCTAGAAATTGCAGGCCAGTGAGTCAGACCTTGGTAGTGGGAAATTAATGAAATCACTGCTAATGGAAAGGCTTGTGATATATCTTGAATCCAGTGGAGCACAGGATTCATGGCAACATGGGTTCACAGCAGGAGGGTCATGACAGACAAATCTGATAGATTTCTTTGACTGGGTGGCCAGGGAAGTAGATCAGGGAGGGGTGGTGGATGTGGCCTACCTGGATTTCAGCAAAGCCTTTGACACTGTTCAACATAGGAGGCTCATTAACAAGTTGGGCAGTCTGGGAGTGGAACCCAGGGTGGTAAACTGGGTCAGAAGTTGGTTAAGTGGTCAGAGACTGAGGGTAGTAGCAAACAGAGTTCAATCCAGAGAGAGGTGGTGGCCAGCGGGGTGCCAAGAGATCAGTGCTTAGGCCAGTCCTCTTTGATGTCTTCATAAGTGACATTGCAGAGAGGCTGGAAGGGAAGGCATGCCTCTTTGCAGACAACACTAAGATCTGCAACAGGGTTAACACTCCGGAGGGTGGAGGTGGAAAAAATGAGAAGGGACCTATGTAATCTTGAGGCGTAGTCAAGAATATGGCAGCTAATATTCAATACAAAGAAATGCAAAAGCATGCATTTGGGGCACAGAAATCCAGGGGTGGAGTTCATGTTGAGGGGGTTACTATATGTCACCAAACAAGAAAGGGACCTGGAGGTAATCATATCTGATGATCTGAATGTGACCAAGCAAAGTGAGGAGGCTTTTGGAAGATCCAGTGGAATGCTGGGGTGCATTGGAGGCGCGGTACAGGGGGGCGAGACAACAGTAGCGTGAGCAAGAACAGTGACTGCACAGCACGGCAAACTGACAGCACAAGGGCAAGGTGCACTGCAGGCCGGCATGGGCGAGCACAGCAACAAAGAGATGGTGCATGGTGATGCCCAGAGGTCCGCCAGGCAGAGGGTGAGCACAAGCAGGACACCGCGGACACACAGTGGGTCACTGACACATAGGAAAACCAGGCCACAGCACAGGGCTGGCATGACCCGGACACCTTAGCAATGCACTGCAACAGATGGTGAGCAGGCACCCAATGCCCTCCATCAGTGGTCCACCACACCACACACCAGAATGTTGAAGGAAACAGCCACTCACCGTAGCAGGGCTCAGCACAGGCAAGGGCACCAGGGCACAGGCACTGAACAGGGGGTTGGAGCCGATGGACGCACGCCTGATACAGAGGCAGGATGGGAAGGGGAGACAATGGCTCGCAGTGGGCAGGGGGCAGGGGACCACACACATAAGGGGGCCGAGCCACAGTGCAAGCAGGAATGCCATCCGAACCAGAGGATGTCAGTCCAATATATTCAGAGCCAACAGGACAAACCATTGGCCGTACATGACGACTACACCTATCGCAGGGACAAGGCTGGCCTGAGAAGGTCTATTGGCGGTGCACTGAGGCATGCAAGTATAGCTGCCTCAACCACCTACACACAGTAGATGACATTGTGGTGGTTACCATACGGGAGCATAATCATGCTCCCGATGTGGACGTCAGTGTGCACCACGTACTGAGGATGCTAAGGGACAGGGCGAGGAGGTCGATGGACAATGCTGCACAAGTGGTTGCGGCGAGCACCTAGGGGATTCCTGCAGCTGTTGTTGGGTAACTGCCAGGGGTGCGTTTACTGTGGAGGACCATGCAGTGCATGTGACATGTGGCACAGGGGTGGCCCACGACACCGGCCACAGTCACCAACCTGGCCATACTGGCCGAGCTCACCATGACAGGGGAAGGGGGCCGGTTTCTGCTCTATGACAGTGGCCAGGAGTGGGACCGGATTGTCATCTATGTCACTGATCGAGGTCTGCAGCAGCTGGCGGACTACCCCAACTAGTTAATGGATGGTACCTTCAGGGCATGCCCAACACTCTTCAGGCAGCTCTATACCATTCATGCCATCCAGTCAAGGGCAGTTCTGTCAGCAGTGTATACCCTCACCTGCACCACAAGGGCACACACCTACACACGGCTGCTGGGCCAGCTATGCCTCCACTGTATGACACTTGCCCCCGCCATCGTGCTGCTCGATTTTGAGCATGCCAGTTGATGTGCAGTGTCCAGCACCTTCCGAAATGCCATCATCAGGGGCTGCTTCTTCCACTATTCACAGACCATCTGGCAAAGGATACAGCAGTGCCCTGAGGTTCTGCACCGGTACTCCATGGACCCAGACCTTGCCCTGCACCTCCAGATGCTGCTGGCTTTAGCATTCGTACCACCCGCCAATGTGCCAGTAGTCTTCCAGGAGATGCAGGAGTGGAAGTACATGGTGCAGAATGAGGAGGTGCTTCAGCCAATCCTCGACTACTATGAGGACACCTGGGTCAGTCGCCCCAGTGCCTGGTCCGGCTGCTGTCGTGCAGCATTTCCCATCGAGCAGTGGAATTACCATGTGGTGACCATCCAGGGCATGGCCAGGATGAATAATGCTGTGGAGGGGTGGCACCAGGCATTTAATACCAGGATCGGTGCATGCCACCCCAGTATCTGGCGGCTGCTGGACTGCCTCTGTGAGGAGGAGGAGGAGCAGCTGGCTGTGGTCCGCTCAGAGCAGTTGGTGTCAGCTGCTGAGGTGCCACATGTCCGGCATCACTACCAGGACCTGAACACCTGGATTGCCACCGAGGTCGCCGAGTATGACACCAGGAGCCATTATGACTACCTCCGTGGGCTGGCACACAACTTCACCTTCCATGTGTGACCAGCCACGGACAGGTAGTGCTTGTGCCCACCGTGCCCTGCTGCCCGGGAGGACCCCTCCTGTTCCTGCACATCCATTCCTGCATGCTAAGGGCACCTGCCAGCTCCATGCCCAGCAGTCAAGTGGTGCCGCCCTGTATGGGTGCCCGCTCCCCCTTCCCTATTAATCGTTCTTGCTCTTTTGATGCATGCTCTCCTTGCAGGCGCCTATTGCTGGGTTCGCCCTTTTCTGTGTACTCGCCCTTTCCACAGATTTGCCTTTTCTGTGTGCTCACCCTTTCCATGTGTTTGCCCTTTCTGTGTGCTCGCCCTTGCTGAGTTGCCCACTGTCCATTGCTCTGTGGGGACTTGCCCTTGGGGAGTCGCCCACTTCACATAAATCCGCTCAGTTCCTTATGCACTCAGTCATTCTTCATAGCTCTTTCTACTATTGGGCACATCTGATCCTGAATAGAGAACTTGGTAGTTCGCCCTATTATTGAGCTGTATTTAAGCATTCTGTATTGTACATATTGTAACCATGGACCACCATTCCTCCCCCTTCTCACCTTCTTTAATTATGATATTTCTATCATGTCTCAAAGAATTTGAATCTTCTTGTTCAATTTTAGATAGATTCCAATGTTTCACCTTTTCCATTACTAAAAATCTGATCCATCTTCGCCACACGAGAATTGTAGTTATCAGTGTTGGAAGGGATAGTGCCTGGAGGGAGAAATTGTGACCTTATCTGACTCCTAATTTCTTCCTAAGATTATACATTTCCCTTGTATCTTTCTTTTCCAGATCTACTAAATACTTTCTCAAAAGCAATCTTCTGAAAAACCTCTGTAGATATAATCTAGTTCTGAATTCTGGTGTGTGTGTGTGTGTGTGTGTGTGGGGTTCCGTGAAAGCAAAGGATAGCCCTTTTTCCAGGACTCTTAGCTCTTTACCTGTTAGCTGTCTTTGTGAAAGGTTGAAGATAGTACTGCACCACTCCTTGTTTGTACTCCCTCTACCTCTGTCCTGTCTCCTTCTTTTTGATTTTTTTGTTTAGATTTCTTTACTCTTTTTTTCTTTTTTAATTTTGTTTTCTTTCCCTCCTTCATAATCTGTAGACATCTAAGTGTTCTCCCCACTTTCTTCTGTAGTCTCTCTCTAGTGGTGTTCTATGCTCCCCCCCTCCAACCCCGGATAAAAAAAGGCACTTAGTCTGCCCTCTGCGTACCCCTCCCTGTCACTACTATCTGAAGTGCTTGATGTCTCAGTATCTAACACTTTTTTGATTGCTCATTGATGTTCTGCTTAGAGCTCCACTTACATAATTTATCATCTCTGTAATCAATTATATCTCTACAATACTTTCTGATTTTGTGTTCTGAATAGTTCTCTCAAACTCTTCCCAGTCTGGTTTAATGTTTCCAAAACACCTAGTGAGCTCCTCTTCTTCTATTTGTAACTTCAACTCTTCTTCTAATGTTGCAATTTTCCCTGACAATGTTGTTCTCACATGCTGTTGCCTCTAGTATGTTTACCATAAAGTCAATCTGCCTTCAGAGCTAATACAATTCCATTTTTCCATCGGTTTTTTCTCATGGTAAGCTACATTTGGCTCACTTAACACTCTTAGCACTCTGGGTATGCACCTGTTTTTTACATACAAGCCTTGTAAGCAATAAGGCATGACAGGGGTGTTGAATGTCTGTTGTTAATGCATACCCAGGTGTGTAATGAAACATGAGGCACATGAGCCAAGTGCCCTTAACGCCTGGACATGCATTAATCATAAACAACCAACACCCTGGAGTGTCATATTGCACTTATAAAATGGGTCCCGTTACCAAAAATGTTAATTTAGAAGAAAGGTTTTAAAAAATTGCATCCCCAAAAACCATTTTCCTACTCTAAAATAAAAAAAATGCTGCCTCTTTTAGGCTATTGTGTGATGCTGTTATCTATGTGTGCCACTATGTGGCATTGTTGTATGTTGTTTGTATGCGGTTTTGAGTTTTGTTCTGAAATTTTCCGGGTAGTAGGGCTTGGGTCATAGCAGTGCCATTCACTGGTTTGATGAAAAAATATTATCCATTCCAAAGTTATACAAATTTGACATTTCAAATCTGAGCATGCTCAGTACATTTTTTTTTTTGAATAGCTGCTTGTAAGAATTTGGTCCATATGAAAAAAGATTGGTTTTCATATGGGGTAATACTTTTTCATGAGAAGAAATTCTTTTTTTGTATGGCCGCCATCTTGTTTCCATTTTTTTTAAACACACTTTTTTGGAAAACCAATACAAATGGGATTCTGCAGACAGACCAACACATGTATCTTGCTAACTGGTACCCCGTTAGATGGATTATGGAGCTACTCTTTGGAAAAAATTACCTAGAAATGTGTTTTTATACATTTTTAAATCTTTTTTGTGACTTGATTTTCTTATCATATGGCCCCATCAAAAAGGAATTGGGCCATACAAACAAGGATCCTGTCATGCAAAAAAATAATTTGGTCTTAGTTATTTTTTTAGATTCAATTTTCATATGAAGGCATTCCTTTTTTTTAACTTGCTCTTTATACTCCCTCTGCCCGTAGTGCTCCCACTGTTTGGTAGACACCTATTGCCTTGAAGTCCCTGCCCTTTTACCTGGAGCCCAGTACAGTACATCACTCAGGTAGCCTTGGCTATGTTCCCCAAGTGGGCATGGAGTAGGGGCACCCCTGAAGTCCTTCTTGTTCTCATCAGGATGCTGGTACCAGGTTAGGCAGTGACACTGGGGATCAAGGCCTGGTGCTCCATCTACCGGGAGCGTTGCGGGTGTTTTTCCCATTTTTCTATGGGAGCGGCATGTGCTCCAATATCAAGACATTTCCACTGACGTCCTCCACTCCCAACCCTCTCTTTAGGCTCCTGCGCTTGTTTTGCCTCCGGCTTCCACTAGAGGCCAGTCAGGTGCCGAGCATGTACCGCCCTCCCTCCCAGGAGAGGAGAGCTCTCATTTGGATGCTCAGTCTGCTCCCTCCCCTGCCGACCCCCGATGGCCCAGGCTTATTCTTGAACCTGGGTCGTGAGGTGTGGTGTCCAGCACTTCAACCCTCAATGCCACCGAGCCGGCTCGGTATTCCATTTTGTATGAATGAAACAACCTCATGAAAAAGGATGCCTTCATATGAAAAACGAATCTGAAAATAAAACTAAGTCCAAATTCTTTTTTTATATTGAGGCATCCATTTTTGTATGAACAAAAAAAGACTCTTTTTTTGTATGAAGGGATCCTTTTTTGTGAGGTTTTTCATTCATACAAAAAAAGGATGCCTTCATATGAAAAAAGAATTTGAACTTAGCTTTTTTCAGATTCTTTTTTGTATGAAGGCATCCTTTTTCATATGAACGAAAAAACTTATGAAAAAGGATCCTTTTGTACAAAAAGAGAATTTGGACTCATTCTTTTTTCATGTGGAGGAACCCTTTTTCATGAGGTTGTCTCATTCATATGAAAAAGGATCCCTTCATATGAAAAAAAAGAATTTGGACTTAGCTTTTTTCCACATTTCAACTTCAACAAGCCATAGCTTCCTCAATACTTGCAATTAAGAGAAATATATATATCAAAACAAAGGTCTTAATCAGTACTGCAAGAATAACATGGAATACCCCCCCAAAAAAGAAAATTAGGGGCCTTATAAAAAACATAACAATTAAAAAACAAAATTCCCATAGGATAACATTGGAAGTTTAACATGCCATGCAACCAAGCAGATAAATTGCTTTTTGGGAGAAATGGAAGCGCAGGGTCTGGAGGGCCCTGTGCTTCCACCCCAACATGGATATATGCATCTATGGAGGGATGGAAGTGCAGGGCCAAGAGGGCCCTGCACTTCCATAAGCTAATGGATAAGTTCATGCAGGTCCCAAAGGGACCTACATGAATGAGCATACGATTATACTTTTTCAAAAAGTAAGAAAAATCTTTGCAAAAAAACTTCAGTAATGCACCAGTTAGGATTCAGAATACACTGACAAATGTAGAGAAATGTGGTGTTAGGATTCCCAACCCTAACACTCCACCCCCATCCTGCAGGCAGCAAAAGGAAAAAAACATTATGATTTCTCCTCTCCTGGGTCTTCGCAAATCAGGCCTGAGGTGTTCCTTGGGGTTGTCAGCCCTAATGCTCACCTCATTCACTTACAGTATGCGCATCTCAGCTTCTTTACTGATGGAATGGGGTGAGTGTTAAGGTTGACAACCCCAAGAAACACCCCAGGCCTGATTTGAGAAGACTTGACACTCAATTAAGGGTGCTAATTGGGACTACTTGGGTGCTAGAATAAGCACTTTTTAAATGTACTTGTTCAGCCTGCCTGTTATTCCATGACTGCAGAGCTTTTCTTTCATGTAATTTTAGTCTGGCTGCCTTGCTCCACACTGCTTCTAGTATCCCTGGAGCACAGATCATTTACCTTTTTATTCCCTGTCTTCTTATACCCTTGCCCTGAGGGAGTATCATCTCAGGCTCTCCCTCCCTGCTGCTTCATCAATGAGGAGCAATCATTGCATCCCATAGTTCTATAGCCTCCCCCGGTTAGGTTAAATGCTCATCCAAGAAGCATTTAAGCCTCCAACTAAGAACTGTGGTCCCCTTCCTAGAGGATTCCAGGACATCTTCCCTAAAGAAGCCCATATTTCCCAGGTTGGCCCCAGGGAAGACCAGCAAGGGGGAGGGCACCAAGAGTGATGGGGTCAGGAATAGGCTTACCTGTTTGTTGGAAGTGATACCATTGACTCTGCCTGGTGACCCCCTCCAGTAACTGTTGGTCAGAAGCTCTGGTTGAGTCAGCTCCCTTCTGGGTTTATTAGTAGTCTGGCAGCACCTTCTTCTTTCGTCACAGTGGTTCAGTATCTTGGATTTGGCTCCTCCATCCTCCTCCTTCCAGTGAGCAGCTGCAGTATGGATAGTGGCATCAGCATCTCTCAGAAGGACTCCTCTCTGGTTCTTCCTCAGCCAACAGTCTGGGTGGTGGTGGTGAGTGAAGTGCAGCACTACAGCCAGGTGCCAGCTTCTGTTTAGGGAGATAAAACATATTTTTTAAACTAAATTACTAGGCCACTTCATGCATAATGAAAGCGGCTGAAGCCACATGGGTAGGCGGGAGCAGCACAAGACTCCAGACCACCTAGATGGTACAGAGAAAAGGGAAAGCTCTGTAGAAACACTGCTGGACTAAGCCAGGCCTTATTATAGAGACTGCATATAGAGTAGAAAAAAATTAAGGCTCCACTATGGAGCAGGCATAAGGGGTGAGGGCTCAGCCAGGCATCAGAGCCACCTCTGGGTGGTAAAAGGAACATGCCACACAAGTGATATTAGGGCAAGCCAGGCCTTGAAATAAAGGACCACTCTGAGGGAAAAGAAAGCAAGCTCAGTAGAAGCTAGGACACTGTGAAGGTGGGACAAAGAAAGTTCAGAACAAAAGCTCCATAGGAGTTAGTACACAGGGGCTCACATGATCTGATGAACGTATATGAGCCAGCCTAAAGACATATAAGAAACTGTGGGTTGTTTTACAGAACTACCCACATGAACTGATTTTAAAGTGATAGTGCACTGTTTAAAAGACTGTCTATTCTGAACTGTCTAAAGCCTGTCTGGATATTTGATGCCCCTAGCTGTACTTGTGAACTTTCTAAGTGTGTGGATCCCACAGTGACTACCTGGAAATTTGGTGCCCCATACCGGAACTGCCCAGTTGTGTGGTACCCCATAATTTGCACAACGTGTATATAGTGCTACTGCAGTACACAGTAGTGTACTTCTAAAAATATTAAAATCAATACAGTGGTAAAGGAGTATAACAGAAAGCATCTGTAGTGCTACTGGAGTGTACAGTAGTTCTTAAAACAACAAAGTTAACAGAAAGTTAAAGGAGTTGACCAGAAACTCAATGCAGTGACTTCACAGTGAAATTAACAAAAGCAGCAACATTTCATCTACACTTTGTTAACACCGAAAAGTTACTTTAGATTGCAGTGGCCACTCCACTTTCCCTGGGCCAGCACATGAGTGGAACATCACGGGAATGGAACAGGTGAGAGACTGGCATCTTAGGCATTGTCATGTGTCAGCAGGAGGAAGAAGAAGAGGAAGACTGCTGGTTGACTAAGGTAAGACACCTGTTCATTCCTGTTTTTGCATTCAATGCTGGGAAGGATTAAAGGTAAAAAGGTGGACCTAAATGGGGAATAGGAACACCCTAGATAGGATAACTGTACAAAAGGGAATAACAAACAACAAAAAGGGTAAAACTAAAAACAGCCAATCAGGAGTAAAGGGTATACTAGGAACAGGTGAAAACAAAAGAGTAGGCTAAAACAGGGACTAGGAACAACATCCGATCTAGGGTAGGTTGACAAAATGGTATAACAAACAACATAAGGTGGAAAAAAATAGATGCACCCTATCAAGAGTAAGATTACATATGTATTTCGGAGAGTAGGAATTGGGAAAGCTGGGGGTAGTACAGTGCAGTGGCTGTGGGGCAACAGTTTTCAGAGAGGCCTTCTGGAGACTGCAGTGCTTCCCTATCTGGATTTACCTCTTTGGGTTGAGAGAGAAGGTCGCTAGGCTCCAGGACAAGTTGTCTAGGATCTGAGGGGCCTTCTTGCCCACCCAGGAACCAGCAGGTTTGCCACTGTTACCTCAGAGAATACCAAGAAGGAGGAATGATTGGACTGTGGTGGGCTCTGGAAAGGTGGAAGTGGGTGGCTCTGCAAGGGTGGAGGTGGTGGGTTGGAGGCACATTCCTTAATCTCTACCACTATGAAAGTTCTACGCCACTTTGGTGAGGTGGGATTGCCAGGAGGAGGAACCTATGGTAGTGGCTAGGGAGGATATGAGGTCCTCCATAGTAGAGACCCCAAGGAGGAAGGGAAAGGACCCCAGCGGAGGAGGAGGAAGCAACTTCTGTTAGGTGACTTGACTGTCAGGGGAGTTGATTTGGGACTAAGAAGGGGGAGGTCTGATGCCTACATGGTGGCATAACCCAGAGGGATGGGAAGAGAATCCTGGAGATTGCTAGGGCAGCAGGATGGAAGGGGGAGCTGGATGACATTGTTTACCTGTGATCCAATGACCTGGGTAGGAACAGGGCTGAGATATAGCAAGAGGAGTTTAGGGTGCTGAAGAGTTGTCTTAGGTAGCACCCTCAGTGGCTTTCTCGGAAGTGCTGCATGTCTATGACAGGGGGCAGGAGACGGATCTCCACACCAGGAATTTCAACTCATGGTTGAAGACATGGTACAGAGGAGGGGTTTGACTACACTGGGGATGGGCAACCAGCCTGGAAGAATAATGGCCTATACAGAGGTGATGGCCTGCAACCATCCTAGAGAGGAACCACAATCCTCAATGGGTGGTTTAAATGTTACTTTGAGGAACATTTAAACTAGCCAATGGGGGGGTGGACTTCCAGGAGGCAGAAACTGCCCCCCCCAACAGGCTGAAGTAGAGAGCAGGGAGAACCCGAGGAGAAAGGACCCCCCCCCAAGTGCAAATTAATAAAGCAGGCAGGGAGAAAGATATGAAGGGGGATGGGAACAGGAGCATTAAAAGAGTGGGGAAGAAGGGGGCAAACAGTAAACAAGGGGTAAGAAGTAGAGTGCTAACAAAATCAGGAAGGCCATCTGTGTGAATGCTACAAGCTTAGGAATAAGATTCCATTGTAGCCATTTCTGAGTCATGATGTACTGAAAACCATGATTGGGACATGGCTGTACCAGGCTATACACAGTTCAGAAAAGATGGGGTCGGAGGAAATGGAAGGGCTGTGGGGCCTTATGTGAGGAAAGCATAAAAGCAATGGAGATACAGGGCATGCAAGAGACCAAAAGAACTGTGGGTCTCCATGGAGATGGGGAATTGAGCCACTATTCACATTGGCATGACGCTGCATTACCACCTTTCCAGCACGGAACCTGTTACAGCCCCAGACCACTCTGCTGCTGAAAGAACTGCTATCCTAAGATCTGCTGATCTGCTTGCTGGTGGAGCTTTTGCTCCTTGAACTGTATTACTTCTGCCTGGCTCAGTGTGCAGAGTAGCTATGGGGATCACAGACCCTGAGATCTCCTTATTAGGATACAACCACATTAGACAAGATAGATCGGCGAAAAGAGGGGGTGGAACTATGATATATGTCCAGAAGAAGATCAACTACACTGTTATCAATCACCCCTTAGGAGATTCTGAATGTGATATGATATCAGTGGATCTTCTGTTTGGACAGAATAAGCATTTAACCATCACTGCTATATATGTAGCCCCAGGAAAAATATCACAGGGCTTAGAACTAATAACAACTGTACAGAATGAATTCCCTATAAATAGGGAGTGGATTTTATTTGGTGATTTTAGTTGTAACTGGGACTCAAACCTTCAAAATGGAGTCAGATATTTTTTCTCTAATTTAGGTGTCAGTCAACTGATAGTGGAAGTTACTAGGTCCAAATATAAATCAGGTGTAGGAACCATCCTTGATTGGATTTTGGTCACCCATGCAGATATAATTGTTAATTGTGCGACCATGCCCAACATAATGAGTGACCACCATCCAATCCAATGTGAATGGTCAGATAAGGTCCCCAAGGTGCCTCCTAATGACATTGAATTTAGGAGTTTGGCTAGGTTATCCCCTGAAACCATAAAGGCAGTATGCAGGGAAATTGATTGGTCCCCCCTATATTCCTATGCTCATATAGATTCACTCTTGGATTTCTTCTGCTCTGTTCGTAATCCTATTATTAATAAGATTGATCCTCAAAAAAAAAATTAGAATTAGAGCCAATAAACAAAAATGGGTTACTGGGGAGCTGCTCCACTTAATGAGAAAACGAGATAAGAGCTGGATGGACTTTAAGGTAAATCAAGACCTAGTTTCCCTTCAAGAATATAAAACACTTAGAAATAAGTGTAAATCTGAGATCAGGAAAGTTAAAGTTCAATATTGCTTAACTGAGCAGACGAACTCTGGAAAAATCTTGCATATCCTTAATAAATTATTGGGAAGGGGAAAAAAAGATCTTACCCCCCTTATCTTGGACAATGGTCAATATATTAATGACCACTCTCTTGTCTCAGATACTTTAAATAGTTATTTTGGGAACCTAGATATTTTCAGAACCCCCTTAAATTCTGATATTAACCCAGCATTGAAAAAAGAACCCACTTTCGCTAATCCTAAATTCTACTTTAAACACATTACTCCTGATTTGGGAAAAAAAGTATGTTCTTAAATTTGATCCCAGGCCTTCTCTTGGTCATAACAGAGTGGACTTTAGAATTATTAAATTGGGTATAAACCATTTTGCACACCCTTTGTTATATTTTTGTAATTTCTCTCTCTGTCTTAGTGTTTTCCCTAGTAACTGGAAACTTGCAACAATTAAACCAGTGATCCATATCACTTCTTTTTTTATTGTATAATATTTTATTGAGGTTTTTTATAAGTATTTGACAATAAAAGATGAGCAGTACAGCCAACTATTCTGTAAATATCATTATATCTCAAAATAGATTAGTGACAGAATCTATCCTTTATGAGCAATATGTCATACAATAAATCCAAAGTACCACCTTATATTTGATATCTACAGTCAGTTATCTTAAACAGGTTTTACTTTCTAGGAAGGACAGCAAAGGAATAAAAAAGAAAGAAAGTAATTAGCACAGACAGATGCTTACATCTTACAGTAGATACTCAGTCCATCTATGATTTAAGTTAGAGGTTGAGTGGGGGGCTTATAAGAGGCCCATTACATAGGAGGGTTGAAGGGCGGTGATGGAATTTTACAAAAGGGAGAGTGAAGGTAAGGTTCCAATTTCTGGTAGTAAGAGCGGAGATTTCCCTTATGATGGTGAGACAATCTTTCAAACATAGAGAGTTTAGCCAAAGCTGCATGCCAGGCAGTATGAGTGGGGATAACTGGCTAGTGCCAGTACATAAAGGAAGATGTTTAGCCTCTAAGATAGCAACCAAATTCCAATCTTTAAAAGGTTTAGGTAGTTGGCCCAAGGAAATGTTATCCTCCATGGCTAATTTTGCATCAACAAGGACAATTGAGCGGTTAAGCACTAAGGAAATACTGGAGGCAACCATCTTCCAAAAACTTGTCAAATTAGGACAGAACCATAGAATATGGAGAATGTGTGATTCTGTCTGGGAGCAGTGCCAACATTTGTTATGGCCAAGCAGACCACGAGCATAAAGAACTACTGTCATGCGATGCCATAACAATAAGATTTTTAGCTGCAAAAAGCCACTTTTAGTATCACTATAAGTACTGTGTATAGTTTTAAGATAAAAATTCCACTGATTATCAGTAATGGGGGAGCCAGAGTATATTTCCCATTTCCTTTTACAGGACATAGTTGCAATGGGTTGTGAATCTCTCCGGGATCTGTAGAAGTGACCCGTAACCCCTCTAGTAGTGGGGAGACAGTGTAGGCCAGCTAACCACGTCCATGGGGTAGCACCCTGATATCTAAGAAGAAGAGGCTGTAGAGCACTCCGGATTTGCAAGTACCTCCAGAAATCTTTATGTGATAGAGAAAACTGCCTTTGCAATTGAGCAAAGGAAAGTAGGGGATATGTGCCTGAGGGAGAGAGGTCTTGTATACGCCGAATTCCAGCTTTGTGCCAGGAGGGCCAATATATAGATACCCCATCAATTTGAATGAGACTGTTCCACCATAAAGGGGTGTACTGTATAGGAGGGTTCCAGGGTTGTTTAGGGAGATGAGACTTAGCCATGAGTCGTTTCCATGAGCAGGCTGTACATAATACAATGGGTGGGAGCGACTGAGGCAAACTAGTCTGTGAGATGAGAAAGGTATAGAGAGGGACTGTGTCCACCAGATCAGTTTCCAATTGGACCCATAGTGGGGAGTGGACAGAGTGGGGCACAAACCATTTAGTTACCTGTGCAGCTGTACAGGATAAGTGATAGCCAAGAAACTGGGAGCATTGAGTCCTCCTTGGGACCAGTGTGCTGTCAGCTTGTGTTTATTCCACTGAGGCAGTTTAGAATCCCAGATGAAGCTGGCCATCAGTTTCTCTAAAGAGTTGAAAAGCTTGGGTGAGAGAGGGATGGGAAGATTGTTTAGAAAGTGCGGGACCTGAGGGAGCAAGAGCATTTGGATAGCTGCTATCCAGCGAAGAAAAATTAGTGGATTCCAGTGCATTCCAGGCTGTTGGTATAGAAACACCAAGATAGTTAAATGCAGTATTCACCCAAGCCAGATTGGTTCCTTGGATGCAGATCTGGGTACAATGCTTATTTAGAGGGGCAAAAGTAGTTTTTTTCTGGTTAATATTTAGCCCTGAAAGTAACCCAAAGTCATCCAGAATTTGAAGTGTGGATGGTAAAGTTTGTTGGGGATTAGGGAGAGATAGAAGAAGATCGTCGGCATAGGCCACCAGATAGGACTGGTTGGCTACTACAATCCCCTTAATTTGCGAGGAGTCAATGAGCGTCCTTGTAAGGGGGTCTAGGGCTATAAGAAATAGTAAGGGGGATAGTGGGCAACCTTGCCTAGTACCCCAATGCAAGGCAAATGGAGGAGAAATTTCACTATTGGTGAGAATACGGGCCATTGGAGAACAATAAAGGGTACGTACCCATTGCATAAAAGAAGTACCAAATCCATACCTAATCAGGACTTCATATAGATAATCCCATTCTATAGAGTCAAATGCTTTAGAGAAATCTATTGCTAAAGCTGCTAAGGGGAGGGGGGGGGGCTTTACAGGCAAACCACTTAGGTTGAGGAGGAGTCTGGTGTTGTCCAGCCCTGATTTGCCTCACACAAAGCCCGTCTGTGTGGAATGTATTATCAAGGGTAGAATGGAGGTTAGTCTGGATGCCAATGCTTTGGCTAGTATTTTTGTGTCTACTGACAGAAGGGATATTGGCCAAAAGTTGGCACAATCCAGGGGATCAGTTGATTTTTCAGTAGCAGAGAGATTTTTGCCTCCTTCATAGTATGGGGGAGAGATCCAGAGGTATGGGCGGAGTGTAGAGCCCGCTGCAATGGTTGAATAATATTCTGGCCAAGGCCTGGTAGAGCTCCACTGACATACCATTGGGACCAGGGGCCTTTCCTCTTGCCATCTGTGTAAGTGCCAATTAAAGCTCTTTACAGGACACAGGTGACTCCAGCTATGTCACTTGTTCAGGGGGGAGAGTCGACAAAGGGGTTTGTTGACAAAATTTGGTGAAACCATCCCATAGATCTTGGACAGTATTGGCAGATCGAGATTGATAGAGAGATTGGTAAAATTGCTGCATCGTGATGTGTATCTGTTTTGGATTAATTACTAAGGAACCTGAGGCATTAAAGAGGGCATGTATCTGCGTAGTTACTTGCTGCTTCCATAGACGGAAGGCAAGTAATTTCCCAGCTCGTTCTCTCCCAGCCCAAAAGGCATGTTTCGATCTCAAGAAATACCATTCAGCTTTCTGATGTAATATTGTATTTATTTGGTATTTGAGTCCAACTATTTGCTGATGTAAAACGCCATACGGGGCCATTCAGGGTGTGGATTTGAAGTGATGCTAGAGGGTTGTTAGTTCTGCTTGGAGCTGGGACAAAGTTGCTTTGCACTTGTGGTCTCGAGCCTCTGAAAAGGCAATGATATGCCCTCTCAATACCGGCTTTAAGTGCTTCCCAGACAGTTCCTGGGGATACCCCACAGTCCACATTCAGGGAAAAATATTCTTTAGTCACCTTCACTATGCTGGGGCGAAAATCTGGGTCCTGGAATAAAAGTGGATTGCAGCACCAATGAGTTCCATGTGGGCAATGCTCCAAAGGGATGACCGTTAATGAAACAGGGGCGTGGACTGATATTAAAATTGAGCCTATATCAGAGAGGCATCTAGCTGCTAATTCAGTGGCAAACCAGAAGCCTATACTACTGTGAGATTTATGTGGAGCAGAGTAAAAGAAGAAATATCTGCCAGTGGGATGGTCTCTACGCCATATGTCAGTGAGGGCCCATTCCTCTATCATAGCCTGGAGGGAGTGTCTAGCTTTGGGATTAGCATGCAGGGTTGGGTAAGATTTGTCTAAAAATATCTCCCCCACTGCATTGAAGTCTCCGCCTAGGATTACAGGGAGGGATGGTCCTTCCGACTGTACATCCAACAGGACTTGACTGATTGAGGGGAAAAAGTCGATGTGTTCAGTATTGGGGGCATATAAGTTACCCAACAAAATAGTGTTTTGGGGGGGAAGATAACTTTGCCGCCAACCAGCGGCCATGAGCGTCTTTTTTGGCATCTTTTACCACCCACGAAGAGGCTTGACAGATAAGGATGGCTACCCCCTTTGACTTAGTAAGAGAGAAGCTAGCCAGTTAGTACATTTAGGTAGTAGATGGGTTTCCTGTAGAAGGGCGATATCTGCCCACAAGGATTTTAAATGCTGTAAGACTTTTGTGCGTTTCATCGGGTGGTTTAATCCTTTCACATTCCAGGATATCCAACAATATCCTTGGGGGATATCTGGGGTAGTGGGCATCTTCTCACACAAAAGATAAGAGGAGGTACTTACAAAGTTTCCAGTAGTAAGGTTAAGGCAGATAGTACCAAGTTCCAGGGTCACCAGAAAATTGAGAACAGATAGGACTGTGAGTGTACACATTAGCACTAAGAAAGGTGTAAGCATCGCCTGTTTCCTTTGAACTACATATCCTATGTTATACAGAAGGTTGCAGCAACAACTCTAGAAACAAAGAGCAGAAAAAGAACCAATCAGTATACAAACATAGTAGGTTAATTGCAAAGTGGGCAATAGCCCAGTATTGATACTATACCAAAGTGTCAAAAACAGACACTACAACAGTAATAATGTGCAACTGGAAGTCAAAGCAAATGAGTGAAATATATAAATGTATATACGTATATAAACCCTACAGCTGTGCTATCTCCAATACACACCTTGGGTGGGTCTTATGTGGATGAAAACAGTAAACTAACTCATCCTGGACCCACCCAAACCAAGGGTCAGATGACCCGAACCTCATGGGGGGAAGGCAAGAGGAAGGAGGAAGGGAGGGGGAGAGGGGAAGTGGGTAAACCCACTTGCTAGTAACTGGTCAGAAGTTAAAGAATTGCCCAAAGAGGGGGGTTACACTAGGCCTATGGGCCAAAGCACAGGAACTTAGTTACTACACCCATATCTGGTGTGCCCAGAGGATGGGGAAAGAGGGGGGTATCGAAGCAGAGGGAGGGCTAAAGTCACCCAGTAGTTCCACTGCATGCCTTGCTAAATTACATATATGTTGGTGGATTGGCCCATATTACAGCTTAGGTGTGGCCATGGTTTTTCCACAAGCTAGGGGGAAGGTCAGTAGGTACTTTAATGGTCACAGGTTCATAACTTACTACAATGTACCCAGAGTCACTCCATTCCCTGGAGCAAAAGAAAGAAGGGAGGAGGGAGGGGGAGGGCGAGGGGCGATAACCATGGCCCCATCCTATAACAAAAATAATAATTGTAAGGTTAGGCATTCGGTCAAATTCCAGCAGTTCCAGTGATATGGCTTTCGACTATCTCGTGAGGTTCCCGAGGGGTGCATCCAGGATCCAAGGGTGTCTTCATGACGGCAGCTGCATAACTGATAAGGCCTGGACACACAGGAGAAAGGGTGTCCACCAATTCAACTAAGGATGTCTCCGGTAGATCAGTCCAGTCTGTCGGTTGTTCAGTGTCCATGTCCTGAGAACCAGTAGTGGTCAGATATAATATGGGAGAAAGATCCTCACTGGAGACCTTTGCGGGTGGTGCTGCTAGGATTTAGATGGCTAGTGATGTGGGCCACTCCTAGGTCTCTGCCTAACCTTAGGCAATGAGTTTAATCCCCGCTGTGGGAGAGAAGACTGCATATTGGAGGTCTGTTCAGCTAGAGTTGGTGCGTTATCATTAAAACAAACCGGCTGAGGTGCAGACTTCAATAGGGGACCGATTTGGTGTGGGACCTGTCCTGCTGCTAAACAAGCTGCAGGGGAACCATAAGTAGAAAAAAGGGTCCTGCCAACAGGGGCCACTGGAGGGGGCTCCCAAAGTCTCCTGGGATTTGTAGTTGGGCATCTAAGGCCTGTCCAGAGTTTAGCAATCCAACGTTCAATGTCTCCAGGATGATCCACAGTGAGTTCATGACCTTCCTTGATGACCGATGATCTAGTAAGATTTTTGAATTTGAATCTAAAGTCATGGTGGTAAAGGAATCTTTTAATTGTCCCAAATTCCCTCTGCTTTGCGGTGGTTTCTTGTACAAAGTCCCTGTATGTGGCTATTGTGGATCCTTGTCAGGAAAGTTCCCCCAAGTCTCTAGCCACACGGAGAATTCTCTCTTTAGTGGTGTATCTCAGCAGGTATGCAACTATTGGTCTAGGTGTGTTAGAGTGCTTACTTGTATGGACAGAGACCCTGTGGGCCCTTTCTACTTCAATTGGTCCCCTCCATCGGTCCCCTAATATGCGGGCAAGATTTTTGTTAAGAAAATGCTCCATTGAGTGTCCTTCTGCTCCATCTGGGAGCCCCACTATCTGCAAGTTGCTGCAGCGGCTCCAGTTTTCATGATCCTCGGCCCTCTCCCAGAGTGCAGCAAGCCGCTCTTAGTTTTGATGGACATGGTTCCAGACCTGAGCTTGTTGGGATTCATGTGCTTCAGCCCTTTGTTCTGCCACATTCATTCTATCTTGCAAGTGTTGAACATCTCTAACAGTATCATACAGTGATAGGCTAATGTCATCCACCCTATTAATTAGCGTTTCAAGGAGCTCGGTGATATGTTGTAATGATTCCCTGACTGCCATTGGTTGATCCAACCTTGAAGGAGATCGCTCTGGTATCAGACAGGACATAAATGGATCCTAAATAATGGTCGATTAGATAGAAAGAGGCACCCAATTTTGTAGCCGAGACCTGGGGAGGGGAATAGAACCGCATGCAAGTAAGTGGACTAGCCCGCCTGTGGTGCAGGGGTGTGCGGCCTGTGTGACCTAGGCCTAAGTACATTGGAGTAGTACCAGGTCACAGTGCCACTAAGATGGTGCAGTTACATCATAATCCACTGAAAAGGACGTGCCGCCCATCAAGAGGGTTGTTATATATGCATAAAGCCATTAGTTTGTAAGGGAGACTCCACTGGATTGCGGCGTCCAAGCGCTGATGGGCTGAGGTCCAGGGAGAGCTTTGGAGTTATGCTGCCATCTTCCTCAGTGGCTAGACCTTCCCCATAATTTGAACGCAAAGTGCCATTGATTTTAATGGACTTTGCTTTGCTTCACGTGTTTATTGCTATTTGAGGCGAATTTTGATGACCCATATCACTTCTTACACCTCTTTCTAAAATTCTGGAGATGATTATTCTGGACCAAACTTTAGATTTTTTTGAAAAATACTTCTTATTAACTAGTCATCAACATGGTTTTAAATCAAAACACAACACTGAGATGGCCTTGGTGGGGTTCACGAGCAGCATGCAGGATGCCCTTGATAAGCGTCATTCTGGTGCTGCTCTGTTAGTGGAACTCATCAAGGCCCTCAATTTAGTTGAACATGGCCTGTTTCCAGGAATTCTCCAGAGATTTCATTTTTATGAGGGTGTCATCAGATGGTACATTGACTACCTGTCTAATAGACAACACAGAACCTTAATTGGAACCTTTACTTCTCAGCCCATACCCATTCACTGTGGTGTGCCCCGAGGCTCAATCCTGGGGCCACTAATTTTCTTACTATACATGGGTTCAGCCCCCAACATGTGTATGCAGACCAGAATGACTCTTTATGTCAATGATGCCATTATTCATAGTCTTGGCCCCAGTCCTGATATTGTTCCCCAGAACCTTCAGATAGATTTTGACCATTTTCAAGTTTGGTTATCATCTGATCATATGGTCCTTAATTCAAAAAAAACAAAAGTGATGTTGTTTTCTCACAAAAAGCACACTATTTCTGAACTTTCACCTATTACTGACAACAAGGGTACTATTATAGAGTATGTTGAGGTTTTCAAATACTTAGGGATTTTGCTGAACAGCGGGTTCACTTTTAAATCTCGTATACAATACTTGAGAAAAACTCTACATCAAAGGTCAGGGTTGTTATACAGGATTAAGTCTTTCCTAACTGCTGATTCTAGGAAACTTTTAACACATAGTTTTATGTTTAGTATGTTGGATTATGGGCTAGTAATTTATCCCCCCTCTAGTAGTTACACTTTAAACTGTTTAAACATCACTTACAATACTGTGCGTAGATTTTGGTTACATTTCCCATACCGTACTCATCATTGTTGTTTGTATTAACAATCTGCCTCACTATCTTTCAACAATAGGGTTCTTTATCAAATGGGTATTTTTCTCCATAAAGTTATGAAAGTGCTCTATCCCTCTGTAAACTGTGGGTCTCAATAAACAGATCGTACGTAGATTATGACGCATAAAAAATACGTACTTCTGCATTTATCATTTTATTTTAGAAAAACACAAAACCAAAAAAAAAAAAATCCAATATTTAAAGAAAGGAAAAATATGATGACATTTCTTCACATCAGTTCAAACATCAGGAAATATTTCTTACTTCAGATGCTATAAAGAAATTCCTGTTTTCTCTGCTTCCTCAGTTAATGTGAAAGCCTGCACATTACCTCCTTGCTGAGATCCTTCTCTCACCTTGGTCAGAACCCTACTGACCAACTTATCTATCTAAGCCTCCTAGTGGAGGGTTTATATAGTGAAGGAAAGGGGTGTGGTTTTCACTGAGCCCCTCCTCCTTTGTGACATCACATTCCCTTGCATCTATATGTAACCCCTCACCCCTGCCTTTTTACTAAAACGACAGGTGGCATGCTGTTGGCGTTGGCAGCAATACCTGGTGGGGACCTGGGTTCGAGGAGGATGAGGTTACCTGGCACAAGGGGACCTAGGTTTGGCTACTCTGCACAGAGGCACCCAAGTAAATCCGACTACAGGAAGCAATAACTATAATGTCCAGAACCAGGATTGGGATTTTTCAGTGTGGCTTTTATTCATAACTAGCTGAACACAACAAAGCATAGATGGACCCCCAAGGGGCTACGTTTACTGATAATGCAGATTAGAGACTACAAGGTGGTCCACTTAAAGAATTAACCCATTTCTACTGTTTTCTGGCTCTGGACCCACCAGGCACACAGCCCGGACTTGCATGCGCTTTGGATACACAGCCCGACTGGCCCGGCTCCCCTGCTGGCCACTTGACTGACGGTCCATTTAAAGAATGAACCAAAATTTTACTTGTTGTGGCTCCTCACACCACTTAGAGTCTGCGACTCCTAGAGAGATTTTCCAATTTGCGACCCACGTCTGGGTACCTACCTCATCACTGGCCAGGCACATGAGGCAAGTAGCAATCACAGAAGAAATCCGTAGAGGTGGACCTGGTTACTAAAGATGGGGGGGTGTTCCCACCTCCAGCTCCCACAGCCCATACCCGGCCATTTCTCTGGACAAACAAAGACTAAAACTTCGAAATGTAGATTAAACGGTGGATGACCTGTAGCACCCCCTCTACAACATTCCTTGAATCCATAAAGACTTTAGATTTTTACACTACTCCATTTGTTTGTCCTAGTACAATAGGCCTCCCAAATAGTAGTTCACATCCCAGCTTTCTTCACATTTTCCAAACTGAAGAAACATATTGTTTGCCCTCTCAAATTAGAGCAAAACACTCACCCTTTCGTTGCAGGTGCCCCGCAGGCGAAGTACAACTTCTTTCACTTTTATCAAACCAAAAACAGAAACTGTAAAAAAGCAGCTTTCTTCCTGTAGTAGAAATTAGGGGATTGCCCCTGGAATCCACAGAGGGATACTTTACTTCCTCCCCCCCGGAGGGAGGGGGGCACTGAGACCTGGACAGTGGTCTCCACCACTTGAAACTGGACACTGATCTTCTCACACAGAAGGTAAACAAAAGACACTTCCTTCTCCCAAGGAGGTAAACAGAAAACTGACTTTGAAAACTCCCAACGTTCTATCTCACTCCCTCTGCTGCAGATTCCAAAGTGGCTTACGTAGCTGCGACAGTTCTATGGTGATGTCATCTCTCAGTCTCAGCTGTGACTGAGAACAGAGTGAGACAGTGTGAAACCCATTTAACTGGAGTTTCACAAGCTGCCTTCCCTGCCTACCACTAGGTCTTACTGGGATTCTAGTAACCCCGGGTAACAAGGGGTTACACTTGTCCTTGACCAGGAAAATGACTGTCCCCAATCATTATGCACCCGGCCTTAGGCCATCCCACCCTATGTGCTACCTGCAGAGGGGGGTGATCAGGCCCCCTCCTACCATGTGCAAGCACAGGCAGGCAACACTAAGGGCCTAGAGGCCTATAGCTGACATGTCAGCCTCTACTCTATACACTTACTATGGACACCTAGTGGCTGTGGTAGAACTATCCAGAGCATAGCCCTGATAGATCAGCACTGCAATCCCTACGGCCGTTCAGGACCACAGCCTGTCTATCCCCCCTAACCCTCTAGGGAAAACCTATCTGCCTCTAACATAATATTCCCAAACAAAGACAAAACCCGGGGACCTCCCCGACCTTGGGCAACCTGCAACCACAACCCATTAAAATACCAAATACTGCCTCCTCCCTACCCCCACAACCAAACCTGTGGAAGGAAAAGGGTTAATACAGTAACAACCATAACAATAACAACACAGTACTTCAAATTCTACACAATAAAGCACTGACGAGGAACTCCGATGAGCCCCTCCTCCTCTTCTTGTCTTCTCTTCTGTCTTCCCAGGAACACCTGTAAGAAAAAGACAAAACAAAACACACTCCTAATCTGCATACACAGTCTACCTAAAACCCTTCCATACAAAAACACTGAACAATCCCAAAAAGATTTTTTTAGAAAAAGGTAGAAAAATAGTATTTACATTAGAGTACAATAATGACATTATTTACAATACACATTTGGGGGGATGGAGTGCCCTTAAAGTCCCAACTAGTGACCACAAGGCCCGAAGGCTAGTCCAATAAAGAGTCTCTCCTGGGCCGGAGCCCGTGAAGCACAGTTCTAAAAGGCCAAAGTCCCGAAGGGGAGAGTCTTTGCGGACAGTTCACACATTTTTGAAGTCTGTAGTGTAGGGTGTGTACTGCAATGTCATAAAGAAAGAAAAGGTTTCGGACTTACCAGCCATTTGTAGTACAAGAACTGCACGAACCTGGTCCATGGCCGAAGACTCTCCCAGGCAGCATTTCTTCTGATACAGCTGGGCGGACATCTTCCGCGAACCACAGGAGGGCACATCTGGAAACAGCTGAGCTGATGTCATCTCTGGAGAAGGAACCTTAGAAAAGGAACAAAAAGAAAAACAGCTGGTCCGAAGTCATCCGATTACCAGGCAATGAACAGGAAACAGCTGGGCTGGTGTCCTCTCTGGATCTGAAGTCATCTGGTGGGCCAGTAGATGGTTGCTGAACAGGACAGTACACTGTAGACTGATGAATGTGGAGCACCTGAATCCTGGTTATTAATATTGGCAGATCAATAAGGGCACTTCACAGTCTGATGTGGCAGTATTGACTACCACTGCTCAGCTCTCCATTTTGTAGGCACGGGCTTAATTGCTGGGAGGTCCTTGCACTGAGGCCAATAGCACCGGGGGTCAGGGGCTTGAATTATTACCCCGTCTGGGCACACATAATTCACACAGTGGAAGATTTCACGTCCCTCTCCATCCACTATTCTCACTCTGTCCATAAACAGTGTCCTGCCTCTCTTCCACTGCGTATACTTTTCGTGGAACAGTCTATTTTTTTACATGCTGGTTGGCCCCAGGATGCACATTTTTCATTGCTTCATCCCAGATCCAGGATTTCCTGCAGTCCTCAATCTCCTCCCAGACTCTCCAAGGAAAGGTAGGAAAGGACATACCATAGATCTCATTTGCCTTTCTACGAAGCACTTTCCTCTTTACTTGCTTTGGTCAATCTGAGACCGCCGGCCTGGCTTGGGGGTGGCCAGTCCTGGTTCTGCCAGCTTCGCATTCTCAAAGAAATTAAAAACGGATCCCTGACTTCTTCCTCTTGTAAAGCCAGGGCAGTGGCATCACCACCTACTTCAACACATTCCTCCGAGGCAAGATCTTGAGGCTGTGTACCCGTTCCTTTCTCACAAGGCCACATAGGTTCCCCCCTCATCTTCCTCTTCACTGAGGATCTGAGCCCAGGAGTGAGCAGTCGTTCTCACCCCTGAGACTATCCATTCATCACTAGGTGCGGAGGTCGACACCTCCCATTCAAAGGCCTCCCGCATCTCATCTTCACCTAAGAGACTTGGGCTAGGCCCCCCCACCCAGGGGTCTATTGATGCTTTATCCGAACTTTCTTTCTGAGATCCAGCATCCAAAACTTCAACTTCAGGTTCAGTCTCTAACTCTGCACCCTCTAGCATTGTGCCACACTCCCCCGAGGGACATTCTTCCACAGGCTCTGCCTGGTGCTGTGTGCTGCCAACTGTAGATTCCTGAATTTTTGTCCATGTGGGAGCCAAACGAATTGGAGGTGCTTTATACAAGCCATATTTTTGAAGGCATCCAGCACAGTGAGGAATCATGAAGACATCCCTTCCAGCACTCAAGCATATCTGGCATACACACACTGGATAATTAGGAATTGTCACATCAGGAGGCAGTTGCCCTCCATAGCACCACTTTTCAATATCTCTCAGTCTATTTACTGCTGCTGTTACTGCAACCTGGGCATGATCCGGGTAACGAGCGGGTCCTGAGGCCATAACTGCAGAAAAATAAACAAAAGTTCACTGTAACTGAAAGTCACACTTTAATGAACACACTCTGTAGCTTTAAAATGGCTCCTTTGCTGCTGTGTTTACATTACTACCCCACCCTGTAATGGCGGCGGCAGCACTCCTGTGCATCAACATTTAGAATCTGGGTCAAGCCACTGCGCACCCGATTTACACAAGCTACTGATAACTTTTACTCAAACTGCACAACTTGCTCTGTTCTGGCTTCACACACATTTACAGGATTTTCCTTGGACTTTTCACATGCTGGCAACATTCATTTAATTCAGAGTCCCTTAAAAGCTTCAGGTTTCAGCTCAGGATTGCCTGCTTTTGCTAGTGTTGCATTTTTCTACAACCCACAGTCTCTCTCTGGCTGCAAACTTTAAACTGAGGCAATTCTCACTTCCATGCACACATTCAATGGCTTTACAGACTTGCACTTGCTGGCAGGACTTCACACAGTCATTACTTGCAAAGCGACTATACTGCTGCACATACATTTTATATGGCATTACTGAAAATCACTGATTGAGCAGTTTTTGAAT
The DNA here is from genome assembly GCA_016271365.2 of Neoceratodus forsteri. Lineage (NCBI taxonomy): Eukaryota > Metazoa > Chordata > Ceratodontiformes > Ceratodontidae > Neoceratodus > Neoceratodus forsteri. The sequence continues at coordinate 523,255,450 of CM028137.1, forward strand.
TGTTTACTTACTGTGATCAGTAGCAACTTGCTGCAATGGGGTAAAATGGCCTGCAGCCAGTTCTTTAAGGCCTCTGAACACAAACGGGCGGGCAGTCTCAGCGATTGTCATTTTATACACCAAACTAGCTATTTCCACGATCGATTTGTGGGTTGAGCCCGATTTTAAACTTAAAAGTCACTTTTTGAATGTTTACAGTGCTTTGAATATCTCGTGACGCTCCTCCACTGCCAGTACGCGCACTACTCTGTCTCTCTCTCGAATGCTGAGACAGTCTCAGAAGAGCTGGCTGAGGGGCGGGACTAATGGCAATCTGACCAACCACACGATGCCATGCAAATGAGCCTCTTCTTCCTCAAGAGGGCTCCTCTCCTCACAGCGATCGTCGAGCAGGCAAATTTAAACTGTAAAATGCACTTTTTTTTTTTTCCAACTGACTCCACGGCGGGAGCCCATTTTAACTATGTAACATTGCCATTAACTCTGCAGTCTCTCTATTTACACAGAAAGCATTTCCAACGTCCGGGGCATAATTTCTCTGTTGCTACCCCTAGTTTTCCACACTTTCCTTCACAGAATTCATTACAAAAGCATTTTAAATGTCCAGGGCACAATTTCTCTGTTGCTACCCCTAGTTTTCCACACTTTTCTTCACAGAATTTACTTTAAAAGCTGACAAAAACGCTGTAAACAATTTTGATGATGCAGGACAAGGGCACACTCTTTGGCTTTACAGCTCCTTGGTAAACAGTTGGCATTTTTTAAACAGCAGCACAAGATTCACAGCACACAGCAACGCACTAGAGAACTTGCTTCAGCTTTTTGGGCTACTGACTGCCAGATAGCCAAAACGCTAGCCCACTTGCCCATGCACCTTCCTTCCCGAACAAATCCAAAGCGGTGCCTCCATTTTTGTAACCCCTCACCCCTGCCTTTTTACTAAAATGACAGGTGGCATGCTGTTGGCGTTGGCAGCAATACCTGGTGGAGACTTGGGTTCGGGGAGGATGAGGTTACCTGGCACAAGGGGACCTAGGTTTGGCTGCTCTGCACAGAGGCACCCAAGTAAATCTGACTACAGGAAGCAATAACTGCAATGTCCAGAACCAGGATTGGATTTTTCAGTGTGGCTTTTATTCATAACTAGCTGAACACAACAAAGCATAGATGGACTCTCAAGGCCTATGCCATTGATAATGCAGATTAGAGACTAACAAGGTCCACTTAAAGAATGAACCCATTTCTACTGTTTTCTGGCTCTGGACCCACCAGACACACAGCCCGGACTTGCATGCGCTTTGGATACACAGCCCGACTGGCCCGGCTCCCCTGCTGGCCACTTGACTGACGGTCCATTTAAAGAATGAACCCAAATTTTACTTGTTGTGGCTCCCCACACCACTTAGAGTCTACGACTCCTAGAGAGATTTTCCAATTTGCCACCCACATCTGGGTACCTACCTCATCACTGGCCAGGCACATGAGGCAAGTAGCAATCACAGAAGAAATCCGTAGAGGTGGACCTGGTTACTAAAGATGGGGGGGGTGTTCCCACCTCCAGCTCCCACAGCCCATACCCGGCCATTTCTCTGGACAAACAAAAACTAAAACTTCGAAATGTAGATTAAACGGTGGATGACCTGTAGCGCCCCCTCTACAACATTACTTGAATCCACAAAGACTTTAGATTTTTACACTACTCCATTTGTTTGTCCTAGTACAATAGGCCTCCCAAATAGTAGTTCACATCCCAGCTTTCTTCACATTTTCCAAACTGAAGAAACATATTGTTTGCCCTCTCAAATTAGAGCAAAAACACTCACCCTTTCGTTGCAGGTGCCCTACAGGTGAAGTACAACTTCTTTCGCTTTTATCAAACCAAAAACAGAAACTGTAAAAAGGCAGCTTTCTTCCTGTAGTAGAAATTAGGGGATTGCCCCTGGAATCCACTGAGGGATACTTTACTTCCCCCCGGAGGGAGGGGGGCACTGAGACCTGGACAGCGGTCTCCACCACTTGAAACTGGACACTGATCTTCTCACACAGAAGGTAAACAAAAGACACTTCCTTCTCCCAAGGAGGTAAACAGAAAACTGACTTTGAAAACTCCCAACGTTCTATCTCACTCCCTCTGCTGCAGATTCCAGTGTGGCTTATGCAGCTGCGACAGTTCTATGGTGATGTCATCTCTCAGTCTCAGCTGTGACTGAGAACAGAGTGAGACAGTGTGAAACCCATTTAACTGGAGTTTCACAAGCTGCCTTACCTGCCTACCACTTGGTCTTACTGGGATTCTAGTAACCCCGGGTAACAAGGGGTTACATATAAAACCTGCCATTTCAGGGGCAGCTTGCCCTATAGTAGGACCTTACAGCATGAGACAGACCTCTAGGTAAAACAACTTTTCTTTACAAATGTGAAAAGTATAAGGATAAACCAAACCTGTTTAAGAACAAATAACAGTCTATAACCTTAGCATGGAAAAGAGAGATGAGGGGTGCACTCCCTATCTGCTTCCATATAAGGTTATAGCTTTTTATTTGTCTTTTTGTTCATATAAGGAAAACACACATAAGTGAACCACTGTAGCATCTATATTTTGATTCACATAATATGGTACTCTGATCTTTGGGTCATGCTTATTTTCTTCTCAAATCCCTTGTTTTATATTTCCATAACCTTTTATTATTTTTCTCAAACAGCTTATCTGGCTGCTGCACTTTCAGCAAACAGCTTATCTGGCTGCTGCACTTTTAGCCGATGCCTTGCTGAGGAACTCAGCCTTCTAAAACACAGAAGGCTTAACTTCAATAATTACAACTCCATCTTGAATGAATTTTGTGACACTTACAGAACTCCAATTAATCTGCCTGTAGTGTTTTAATTATACTCTCTTACTTTAGCCCATTTTCAAGTGTTTTAAAAACAAGGGTACATTTCTCATTGCTTTGGGGCTTATTAGAATCTGCACCATAGCAACCAAACTCAGTTGTTTTAATTTCCTCCTAATTTTAAACTTAAGTGTTTGGATACGGGGGTATTAAATTCATACAGTAATTGTACAGGTTCTATAGCACTTTCCTGCAAACCTGTACTTTGTGTTGCCTAAAACATTTTTCCCACTGTTTGCAGCAATGTTACCGTCTCAGGTTTCCTTACTCACTAATTGAATTGTAGCTGAAGGCTTTTTCCCACAACCCAGCCCTCTACTCATTTTGGGGCTTCTTTTAAGTGACACAGCTCCTTCTTTACATATATTATAACAAGAAGCAAGTTTTTAATACCAGAGCAAAAAAGTGACAATAAAGGCAAAGTAGAAAATTGCCAGGTTGGCCACCCTGACAAGAAAATTAGGATAGATAAGAATAAGCAGAAGAAGACAGGATAGAGTGAAAGCAGAAACCAAAAAGGTGTGGGGGGGGGGGTTATTGCATCTTCTCTGTGTCAGCTTTATCCTTCAAAACTGGACCTCCTGTTACACTCCTCCCACCACAAGATGTCAACATACTATTTGTTGTGTTGACTGAGACCCCTCACCCTGTGAAGGGCTGTAACTTCCGCCCACCCACTCCAGAAGTTCCCCCCAGGGACCCTTAAGATAAACAGTATTCAAAACATCCATTGCAACCCTATCAAATGGGGTAGTTACATATGGTATAGGTTGCAGGGGTACAATATCTTTTTTCCCCTCCCTTGGCAACTAGCTGGCATTGTGGACAGGACCTACAATAGGCTGCCACATCCTGATGGACCCCTGGCCAACTAAAATGTGATAGGATTCATTGGATTGTCTGGTCTCTTCCTTCATGACCAGCCATGGGGATATCATGAGCCAAATGCATGATTTGTTCTCTATACTTTTTAGGCACAACTAACTGTTCAAGTTCTTCATTAGTACCAGGTTCAACAGTAACTCTGTATAAAATATTTCTTTCAATGAATCGTGATCAACCCAGGGGTCCAACCTTGTTGACCTGTAAGTATAAAGGGGTTAGTGACTCATCACATTTTTGCTCTTGTCCAATATCTTTTACTAAAGTCTCTGGAATATGAAGTGGGCCCATAGCCTGATGCTTATTATTCCATTTCTTCTTTTCTTCTCTTCTAGTTCCTTTAGACTTTTTGATCTTACTAACAGTCTCAAAATAATCAGTCTTGAAAGGAAAAATGTCTTGTAACTCCTGAGTTTTCATCTGAGACCTAGTCACCACATTAACAGTTCCTGAAGTGGTTTTCTGCTGTTGCAGTAAAAGATCAAAATGAGGAAAGTCTTGTCCAACAATGACAGGTACAGGGAGTCATGGAACAAGGCCTACCAGCATGTCATGACGTTCATTATTTACAATTATATTAAGACATATGGTAGGGTAATGGTGTATATCCCCATGTACACACCGAACAGTTGTAACTGAGTCACTGTGGGGTAGATTGGGGGCTAGATCAGCTCTGATTAAGGTCTGTGTACTGCCAGAGTCTAGTAAACCCAAAGTTTGTTGTTCCCCAATACCCACAGAGGTCACATAACCAAAATTGGCTAGGGCAAGATGTGCTGGGTCAAACCTTTTATTGGGGCAGTTTCTGACAATATGCCCTTTCCCAAGACAACCATGGCATATTATGTCTGTGTATGGGACTCTCCCACCTTTCTCCCTATGATAGAACTGTCTTTGATTAGAGGAAGCATTAAATGGTGGTCTTACCAGTGTATTAGATGGTCCTGGATTGCCCGGATTACTTCTGGCTCGAGTGCTCTGTACAGCCAGATAATCTTCTGCCAGCTTGATAGTATCTTCTGCTGTTTAGGGTTTATGTTCTTTCACCCACAATTGCACATCCATAGGTAAGATCTGTAGGAATTGTTCTTGAGGCAGTTTTCCTTTACACACTAGATACAAATATACAAGAGGCAGTGTTTTCTTCTATACATGAGACAAATTTACATGAGGCAGTTTTTTTTTTATTTAACAAGCAGCTTCTCAAATTCCAGCAACAACAGGCAAGGTACCATTCTCCATTACTCCACAATGCTGTTTCACTTCAGGAGACAACAAGATCAGGCAGTATTAGTATGAATATAAAGGAATGCTTTCAGCGTGCCACAGTTGTATTTTTGGGAGGAAAAAATGGATCGAGACAAACTATTGAACCTGTAGTTGATGTACCACTAGACATGCTAATTCAACCGAATGAGTGTTTTCAAACTTTGCCACTCTATAGAACTTCCATTTCATAAGTTATTTTCTTTGTGCTCATCATGAACTGAATCTGAAGGTTCTGCATCCTTGTTTACTCCATCCTCACAGTCATCTAAATCAGGATTCTTTAGCGACTCGAGGCTGTCTGGCATTTTCCCAGTTAGTCTCTCAATCATATCTGCCATGTACTTCACATGCCCAGCTAGTTCCAATAATTCGTCATTTTCCTGCTTTAATCTGGACATTTCTTCATCTTTCTGCTCTATCTCTTTGTGCAACCTCTCATTTTCTTGCAGAACTTCATAAAGGGCTTTCCTCCTTTCTTCTGCAACTTCTTTCCAATATGTTGATGATGGACTTGTTTTAACCATCAGCTCATACACTTCTTGCGTCACTCCTCCTGTGATATTCTCTTTCTTACACAGTTTAGAGTCTACATAACATTCTAGTTTGGTTTTCTTTGAAGGCTTCACATTTTCATTAATCCAGAGTTTCCTTTTTGGAGATAGTTTGACACACTCTTTTACTCTGCTAACAAGGCATCCTGTTGATGAAGGCTGAATGACCCGAAGGGTTCTCCTAGTTGCTGAGCTATTTGAACCACTAGTGAAAAAGTTCTTTATACTTGCCATTTTTTTCTACCTCAGATCTTTGCTTCATATTGATGATCATAGTTTTGCTGCTCAGGGCTCGAATTAAACTATTACATGGATTTCTTCTGTGCACGTACACATACGGTCTTCTCTCACAGTGCTTCTGCACCAATATATTTTCCTGCATTTAAGATTCTTTGCCTGTAGGTTTCTGTACTGATATTATGCCTCCGCAGAATTTCCTCTTTCACTCTGTCATAATTAGAACTGTCAGCCCCACTTAGTTGGCTTTAAACTAATTGGGCTTGGCCAGAGAGGAGGGGGGACCAATCGACTCACCCATTGATCCCTGGGCCAGTTACAAGTTTGTGTCACCCTCTCAAAAGTAGTCAAATAGGCCTCAATATCATCTACTTCAGTCAATTTATTTAACTTAATGTGTCAAGGCACTGACCCTTCCATCTGACCCTGGGTCATGTCCTGGATAGCTTTCAACATTGCTGTCCATTTCTCATCTTGTCTTCTTCTTTCTTCCATTTGTATCTTCCGGTCTTCATTCCTCTGTCTCTGGTCCTCTTCTCTCTGGTGCTCCATCTCCAGCTGACATAAACAGAGCAATTTCAGTAATTCACTTGGATCCACTGTTGCTGGGGTTATCTGGCCTTCCTCCTTCTTAGGATCACCAGCTGCAGTTGTGGCTCCTTCTTCCATTCTTCTTGGTCTGGTTGCAGGTTCAATTCCTGGTAACAACTGAACACCAGTCTTCAATCGTACAGACCTGGTCAAATGTAATGCATCCAAATCCTCCGCTTCTGGTTGTTGCATCTGTCAGGGTATTTTCAGCACAACACCCCCTCTGGAGTACCTTCTGGCACACCAGAGGTTGAAATCCCACTCTGACACCAGTTGTAAACATGTGGGTCTCAAAAAACAGATCATACAACCAGATTATGAAGCATAAAAAATGCATACTTCTGCATTTATCATTTTATTTTAGAAAAACACAAAACCAAAAAAAAAAAAATCCAATATTTACAGAAAGGAAAAATATGATGATATTTATTCACAGCGGTTCTAACATCAGGAAATATTTTTTGCTTCAAATGCTATAAAGAAATTCTTGTGTGCTCTCCTTCCTCAGTTAATGTGAAAGACTGCACATTACCTTCTTGCTGAGATCCTTCTCTCATCTTGGTCAGAACCCTACTGGCCAACCTATCTATCTAAGCCTCCTAGTGGAGTGTTTATATAGTGAAGGAAAGGGATGTGGTTTTCACTGAGCCCCTCCTCCTTTGTGACATCACATTCCCTTGCATCTATAAAACCTGCCATTTCAGGGGCAGCTTGCCCTATAGTAGGACCTTACAGCATGAGACAGACCTCTAGGTAAAACAACTTTTCTTTACAAATGTGAAAAGTTTAAGGATAAACCAAACCTGTTTAAGAACAAATAACAGTCTATAACCTTAGTATGGAAAAGAGAGAAGAGGGACGCGCTCCCTATCTGCCTCCATATAAGGTTATAGCTTTTTATTTGTCTTTTTGTTCATATAAGGAAAACACACATAAGTGAACCACTGTAGCATCTATATTTTGATTCACATAATATGGTACTCTAATCTTTGGTCATTCATATTTTCTTCCCAGATCCCTTGATTTATATTTCCAGAACCTTTTATTATTTTTCTCAAACAGCTTATTTGGCTGCTGCACTTTCAGCAAACAGCTTATCTGGCTGCTGCCCATTTAGCCGATGCCTTGCTGAGGAACTCAGCCTTCTGAAACGCAGAAGACTTAACTTCAATAATTACAACTCCCTTTTGTATTAATTTTTGTGACACTTACAGAACTCCAATGAATCTGCCTGTAGTGTTTTAATTATACTCTCTTACTTTAGCCCATTTTCAAGTGTTTTAAAAATAAGGGTACATTTCTCATTGCTTTGGGGCTTATTAGAATCTGTACCATAGCAACCAACACAGTTGCTTTAATTTCCTCCTAATTTTAAATGTAAGTGCTTGGATACAGGGGGTATTAAACACATACAGTAATTGTACAGGTTATATAGCACTTTTCTGCAAACCTGTACTTTGTGTTGCCTAAAACATTTTTCCCACTGTTTGCAGCAATTTTACAGTCTCAGCTTTCCTTACTCACTAATTGAATTGTAGCTGAAGGCTTTTTCCCACAACCCAGCCCTCTACTCATTTTGGGGCTTCTTTTAAGTGACACAGCTCCTTCTTTACATATATTATAACAAGATGCAAGATTTTTAATACCAGAGCAAAACAGTGACAGTAAAGACAAAGTAGAAAATTGCCAGGTTGTCCACCCTGACAAGAAAATTAGGATAGATAAGAATAAACAGAAGAAGACAGGATAGAGTGAAAGCAGAAACTAAAAATGGGGGGGGGGGGTCATTGCATCTTCTCTGTGTCATCTTTATCCTTCTAAACTGGACCTCCTGTTACACCCTCCTCTATAGTTGAATTATTTCCTAGGTTTGTCAATTCTGTCTCCACTAGGTCCCAGTCTAGATATACTTTTAAACTTCTCTTATTCAAAAAAAACATTTGGGCAAAGATCTTTACTGTTCAGGGCACCCACTTTTATTAACTCTATTCCTTCTGAAATTATTCAAAGTAACTCCATCTGGTGTTTTAAAACCAGTCTTAAACAATGGCTCTTAATGCGAAATGAAAGTACTTGTACAATGCATTGAATAAAATTGAATGTTCTTATATTGTTTTTGATATTGTCATTTATTGTGTGTATTTTAAACTTGTCACCTGTGAAAATGGGCATTTTTTTCATCTGATCTACAAGTACAAAAAAATTAAAATGAAATCTACAGACCTCAAACACATGGGGAAGAGTTAGGTGAGGTACTGTTGGAATTAGCAAAATAGCAGAGAAGGGGGTGATGATGCTGGTGGGGGACTTCAGTCTGTCAGATATAATCTGGAGCCTTCCAGCTTCTGGCTTCAACTAGAAGAAGGACATCCTGGACTCCCTGCGGGGGGCATTCCTCAGGCAACTAGTCAGTGAACCCACTTGTGATGGGGTAATGCTGGACCTGAAACTCATTAATAAGGACAGTGTTCAGTCATCAAGGTGGGAGGCCACGTTGGGACCAGTGATCACTGTACAGTGTGGTTCAATATAAGGATGGCTGTGCAATTAAACCACAAAAGGGTGAGGGTCTTGTACTACAGGAGGGCAGATTTTTATTAAGATGGGTGAATGCCTCAGGGATAACCAGGAAGGGTGGGGGAACAGTGGACAAAACTATATGGGTGCATAGTTAACGTGACCAAACCACTGCACAAAGCAAGTGAGCAAAGACAAGAGGAAAAAAAATGCTGTGGTTCTTGAAAGAGGTAGCGGAGTAGGTGAAAGCTAAGAGGGTAGCATTCAGCAGATATAAGGAGACACAGAAGGAGAAGAAAAGGGTGGTGTATCAAGGAAACAGAGGGAATCAAGGAAAGAAGTAAGGAGAGTGAAGGTGCAAACTAAAGAGACAATAGCCTCGGTGGTGACAAAAGGGGACAATATACTTTTAGCTATAAATAATTGCCTAAAGTGATTTATGGCATTGGGTTAACACAATTCTTTGTTCAAAAAGGCGTGCAGACTTTGGATATTTTGAAAACAGGAATAATGGCTTTATTGCACAAGAAATGGTAACAAATCTTACCTTCAAAGCAGGACCTAGTGCGTGAATCAGAACAGTCTACTGCCAATACATTCCAAAAGGGTATAAGGAGGATACATTTGTGGAAGAAACAATGCAAACAATTTTAAACCAAACGTTTCAGAAAAATGACCAAATGCCTCCAAACCAGGAAGTAGGCAGTTAGGGAACACACACACACGTGTGACATGCTTACATAGCAATGTTAGGTAATCATCAGAGCATATAGGTTTATAAGTGAAAGAGGAAGACAAAGGGAGGAATTGTAAGGTTGAAAAGGGAAGGCTGGATGCACAGTGGGAGACCAGGAAAAGACAGACATCCTGAACAAATACTTCTGCTCAGTGTTCACAGAGGAAGGAGAAGGGGGGGGCCCACAAAAAAGTAACAGGCACTTAGGAGGGAGGGAGGTGGACACTAGGGATCAGACTTGGTGCATCCATGGGCATTAAGGGAGCTCAGGGAGGTGCTGTCTACACCTTTGACAGTGCTATTTTACAACTCATTGGAAACAGGTGTGGTTCCAGAAGACTGGAGGAGGGCAGAAGTAGTCCCACTTCAGAAAAGTGGAAGCAGGGAGGAGGCTGACAATTTTAAGTCAGTCATCCTGATGTTGTAGTGAGAAAGTAAATGGAAACACTGCTGAAGGAAAGGATTATGGAATATTTTGAATCTAAAGGGTTACAAGACCTAAGGCAGCATGGATTCATGGGGGAGGAGGTCATGTCAAATGAATCTGATAGAGTTCTTTGACTGGGTGACAAAATAATTGGATCTGGGTGGAGTGGTGGATGTGGCCTACCTAGATTTCAGCATGGCTTTCAATACCATTCCAAATAGAACACTAGTTCGCAAGCTCTGGAGTTTAGGAGCGGGGCCAAAGGTGGATATCCGGTTAAGAAATTGGTTAGGGGATAGGCGAAAGAAGGTGGTGGTAAACAGACTTCACTCCATGGAAGGGAGTATGATCAGCAGGTGCCTCAGGGATCAGTACTGGGACTGGTCCTTTTTAATGTCTTTATAAGTGACATTGCAGAGAAGCTGGCAGGGCAGGCCTGTCTCTTTGTGGATGACACCAAGATCTGAAACAGGAGGAGTGGAAAGGATGAGCAGAAACCTGAGAACCAGAGGACTGATCAAGTGTATGGCAGTGGGGCTTCAAAGCAAAAATGTGCAAAAATAATATTCTTAGGGCACAAAACTCTGGGAACAGAATACAAAATGGGTGGAGTGGTATTGACAACCACCAAGCAGGAAACAGACCTGGGGGCAGTCATTTCAGATGGCTTAAAGGTAGCCAGGCAATGTGACAAGGCTACTGTCTTGGAGGGCTAGTGTGATGCTGAGGCGCATAGGGAGGGGTATCACCAGCAGAATGAGGGAGGTGGTGTTGCCCCCCATATAGATCACTGGTAAGACCCCACTTTGAGTACTGTGTCCTGTTCTGGAGACCTCATCTCTGGAAGAACATAGACAGAGTGGAGGTAGTTCAGAAGAGGGCAACTAAAATGGTGCAGGGTCTACACCAAAAGCACTATGATGAGAGACTGAGGGACCTCAATATGTACACCCTGGAACAGAGGAAAGAGTAGGTGATATGATAGAGACCTTTAAATACTTCACAGGGGTAAATAGGGTACAGAAGGCAAGATTTTAGTCAAAGGAGCTCAAGAACTAGGGGACATGCTATGAGGCTGGAGAGGGTAAATTCAGGAGAGATGCGAGGAAATATTTCATCATGGAATGAGTGGTGGATTCCTGGAACAGCCTTCCAGTGGAGGTAGTGGGGGCCAAAACAGTGGTAGAGTTCAAGAATGCCTGAGATAGGCATAAGGGAATTTTATTGGAAAGAAAGGAAGGCAGGGAGGGAGAAACAGCCAGAGATCAATTAGGGTCTGTGGTGATATTGTAAGTAGGGAAAAATGGGCAGACTGGGTGGGCCAAACAGTCCTAATCTACCATTAAGTTCTATGTTTCTATCTATGTAGCTCATCCTCTGGTCTGACAGTTGAAGTCTTATAGGATCCTTGTTACTGACATTATACATCTCTTTGAGTTTGGAAATGTTAAAACAATTGATACAATGTTCACGTGGGTAATTACTCCTGATGTCTATTTTGGTGAGAAAATGTCCATTCCTAATAACAGGAATCTTGTGATCTGTATGAATCACATGATCTCCAATGTTCTTAGCTCTCTTGTCAACTATCATGGGTTTGTTTGCAAATACCCTTTGACTTTCTGCTGTGATTTGTAAAGTTCTCCAGGTTTTTTTTTATCAGCAAATCTTTGATGCACCCAAAAGAGTCACTGTAGGTAGTTACCACCACAATTCATTTGTTATCTTTTTCTTCTTCCTGTTGTCTATGTGCACTGTCCTGTATAAAGCCTTCTCTCTCTTACCAGGCTGTTCTTTTTCTTCCGTTCTCCATCATGTTTAGAATAGTTTCTTTCTATGAAGCTCTCTGAAATGTTCTGTGTTGCTACTGTAGTTGCATGCTGGTTGCGCCCCTGGCTAGTTCATGTTCCTTCTGGTCTGTACTATTTATTTTTGCCTGCAGAAATTCCCCATAAGGAATGTTGTTAAACTAAATTCCTAGGCTGAAAGCTGTCCCTCCTGAATAAAGCATTTTTATCTGTGGGCTTGTGGTACAACCTGATGCACAGTCTGCTCTCTTTCTAATATATTTCTATGTCTAGAAAGTTCATGGACTCTGCACTGTGATTTTTTACAGACCTCAGATATTATGTTTTGGAATTTTAGTAATTATGAAACTCTCCAAGTCTGCCTCAATACCCCTCCATAGTACTATAATATCATCAGTAAAATGCTTTCAGACAGTGATGTACTGCCTGAAAGGATTTTGTTGTACTGATACACATAAAACAAGCATTTGTCAATGCCGAAACTTCATCATGCATAGAGACAAGGAAGTGTGTGAGAGTGTAGCCGTGCAGGAAGGGTTTTATTGATAATGAACAATAGAAAGTTGTATGACAGCTGTACTGTTCATGAGGTGGTGTGATAAAAATGCTATACTGAAAATTTGGAGTGAAAATATTGAAAATGACCAAAGTTACACAAGTGCGTAAAAAATTGTGAATGACCGGGTGTAACTTGGCCATTTTTTGGAGTTGTGTCACCATATTTTCAACATGGCCTTTTTGGTACCCCATCTCATGAAGTGTGCCACTGTCATTTTGTGCACTCATGCCGAAAGGTGATTTCGTAGAGCGACTGTGTCATTCTGCGCCACAGGTGAGAAAACACATTTTAGGCAGGATGCAAAAAAAGTTACAGCTGTACTGTTCATAAGGAAGTGTGAAAAAATAGCAATGTTGAAGATCTGGAGTGAAAACATTAAAAATTGGCAAAGATATGAGCGTACATAGAAACTGCGCAACACATGCTCCTAACACAGTCATTTTGTGAAATCTTTTCACCAGATTTTAAATATGGCCTTTTTGGGGCCTTGCCTCATGAACAATAGCACTGTGATTTTATTAATCCAGTCCAAAAGCTGATTTTGCACACTGACTGTGCCATTTTGGGCCACAGGTGAGAAAACATATTTTTGAGCATGATATGAAAAATGACAGCTATACTGTTTATACGGAGATGTGAAAAAATGGCAATGTTGAAAATCTGGAGTGGAAATATAAAAAATTAGCAAAGTTACGAGTGTGCGTAGAAACTGCGCAACACATACTGGTAATGCAGGCATTTTTTTGAATGTTTCCACCAAATTTGCAACATGGGCTTTTTGGGAACCCACCTCATGAACAGTGGCACTGTTATTTCAGTAATCAGTCCTGAAAGGTGATTCCACGCAGTGACTGTGAAATCACCTTTTGGGACCGAGAAACGAAATGACACTGACATGTTCATGAGGTGGGGTCCCAAGAACCCTATGTTGAAAATATGGGGCCAAAATTCCTAAAAATTGTTGAGATCTCAACCTAAGTTAAGTCCCATTGTACAGGCTTACCCGATTCCTCAGTTCCTAGTTCGGCTTTGAAGAGTGAGGACGTATCCCAGGGCAGTGAAGATCACAACTCCTGACCTCTGGAGGGTAAGTATGAGGAGGGGTTTCGGGAGGTGGGTGAGTAGAGGGAGGTTGGGGTGGGAGGGGACTGGGGAGATGACACTGGAAGGTTTTCTTTTTTACAGGTAAAATAATAATAAAAAAAGACTTCCGGTGGATGTTTTTTACATTTTACAATTTTTTTTTTTTAAACATTTAGGCACACTGGTTTGGGCTCCCAGTGTGCCATACTAGTGTGTGTGTGTGGGGAGGGGTATGCCATTACTGACTGGGGGACTGGGCACCCCTTTGTCGGCTAACAATATAGACGGAAGGGGGCATCCGACATCGGGAAGGGGCATCCCAATGTCGGAAGGGGGAAATTGTTTCACCAGGAAAGACACACTATGGGGCTGCAGGAAACGGGGAAATCATTGAACCAGGAAAGACACACTGAGCTGCAGGGACCAAGGAAACCATTTAACCAGGAAAGACATGCTGAGCTGAGGGGACCTGGGAAATCATTGAACCAGGAAAGACACACTGAGCTGCAGAGACCAAGGAAACCATTTAACCAGGAAAGACATGCTGAGCTGCGGGGACCTGGGAAATCATTGAACCAGGAAAGACACACTGAGCTGCAGGGACCAAGGAAACCATTTAACCAGGAAAGACATGCTGAGCTACAGGGACCAGGGAAATCATTTAACCAGGAAAGACATGCTGATCTGTAGGGACCGGGGAAATTGTTTAATCAGGAAAGACATGCTGAGCTGCAGGGATCAGGTAAATCATTTAAGCAGGAAAGACATGCTGAGCTGCGGGGCCTGGGGAAATCATTTAACCAGGAAAGACACATAGAGCTGCAGAGACTGGGGAAATCATTTAACAGGAAAGAGATGCTGAGTTGCAGGGATGGGGAAATTGTTTAACCAGGAAAGACATGCAGAGTCAGTAAGTAAAAATGTATTTTAGGCACTTTTCCAAAGACCAAAGCACTGTACAAATAACAATACTTATAAACGAGAACAACATTAACAATGTAAAATCATACACCATAAGCTTTTACAAATAAAAAAGTTTTTAACTCCGCTTTAAAACTTTCGACGGTCAAGCAGCTTCATATCCAACGAGGTAGAGAATTCCACAGAGCAGGAGCAGCATACTAAAACGCATGGGCTCCGGATGTTTTCAGATGAACCCTGGGAATCTCTAGCAATCCCTCACTGGTGGATCAGAGTGAGCAAGAGGGGCAATAGGGAGTAAGGAGATCTTTCAGATACTGCGGTCCCTGTTCATGTAGGGCTTTATAGGTCAGTAACCCGACCTTGAAGGTGATTCGCCATTGTACTGGCAGCCAGTGCAGCCCATGCAGAACAGGTGTAATATGACAATTTCTAGATGTCCCAGTCAGAAGCCTGGCTGCTGCATTCTGCACTAGCTGCAGGTGATGAATATCAACCCCCAGTAGCCCCAAGTAAAGGGAGTTGCAGTAATCAAGGTGAGTGGTCACAAAGGCATGGACCAGAGTAGGAAGGTCAGTCAGAGGAACCAGGTGTTTCACCCGGGTGATATTCCTCAGATGATAAAAAGATGACTTAACAACGGCTGATACCTGAGATTTCAAGGTCAAACCACTGTCAACAATAATGCCCAGGTTACGTATCTGGCCTGATGTCAAGAGCTGGGTACCACTAAGCCAAGGGCCCGATGGCACCTCAGCCCTATGGCCCACCTCAAGGCGACCTGGGTCCACAACCAACACCTCAGTCTTATCCGGGTTTAACCTCAGCCAGCTGGCACTCATCCAGTCATTGATTTCAGCTAGACAGCTGTTAAGCAGAGGGACTGCAACATCCTGACCGGGAATAAAGGACAAATACAGCTGGGTATCATATGCATAGCAGTGAAAACGCAGACTGTAACATCTAATGATGTCTCCTAATGGCGGCATATAAACTGCGAACAACATGGGCACCAAGATGGAGCCCTGCGGCACCCCACAAGACAGAGAGATGGTATCAGAGGAATAAATTCCTGTAACAATCCTCTGAGTCCTCCCCATGAGGAAGGATTGAAACCAGTGTAGAACTGTACAAGACAATCCACAAAGAAAGTGCAGATGCTCCAACAGCACACCATATTTCACAGTATCAAATGCTGTAGAGAGATCAAGAAGGACTAGAATAGTACGAGCCTTTCAATCTCTCACAATTAGGAGATCATTTAAAACCAGGACAAGAGCAGTCTCAGTGCTATGTCTTTTCCTTAACCTCGACGGGAGAGATTCATAGATGTTGTGATTTATAAGGTGGCCATCTAACTGTATCACAACCACCTTTTCAATAACCTTACCCACAAAGGGCAGGTTAGAGATAGGTCTGTAGTTAGCTGGGCAGTCTGGGATCAATGAAGGTTTTTTTAAGGAGTGGTCGAATGACCACCTCCTTTAAGGGGGCAAGAAAAACCCCTTGATCCAGAGACTTTCAGACAATTTCAGCAAGGATCGGGCAGATAACATCTATGCAACCTATTAAAGGTGGCGTAGGGCCTGGATCCAAACTAAAGCTGGTTGGTCGTACAGTCTGAATAATCCTCACAACTTCCATGAATGCCGGCCTACTAAAGTCAGACCAGGTGACACAAGGGCTTGCTTCCTCTCGCCGATCACCGCAGCTCCCTAAAGAGAGAACTGGATGGATGCCTGATCTGATGCTGACAATCTTATCTGCGAAGAATCGAGCAAGCTCATCACACTTCATCTGTGAAAAATCTCTTCCAGACTGCAGACAGCAGATTGCACAATCTGCCGACAGTCTAAAAGAGCTGAGCTGGTCAATTCTGCGCAGCAGCAATCTTTCTGGACAGGAATTCTGCCTTCTTATGGCTGATTGCTGATTGATAGACTCTATAATGGTCCATCAATCTAAGCCTGTCAGCATCCAGGCCGGACTTCTGCCAAGCTCTCTCTAGCCTTCATCCTAATCTCCTCAGCTCCTTCACAGAACCATCAAACCATGGAGATCTTGGACACTGAGTGAGCAGACAAACACGAACAGGTGCAATTTGATCCAGGGCATCACCCACAGCCTTATTATATGCAAGTACAAGATCCCCTGGATCCATGCACTCACTCGAAATACTCGATAGGTCCAATACTGCCGAAAGGCCTGCTTGGGTAATTCCCCTTAAAGGGCGATATTGTACCATCTCAGTAGGGGCAGACCTATTTAGGGGGTGCCCCGAAGCTAAATCTTATGGTATGATAGTCTGTTCACACAGAGCTGAATGGATCGGAGAAATGGTTTGACCAGAAAGATGCACTGAGTTGTGCCACTGAAGGGCTTGCATTTCAAAGGACAGAACTGCACGCAGCGTCGGCTCTGTCTTTTGAAATGTTTGCCAAGACCAGCCCCCTCAGCAAAACAGTGCCATCAGAACACTACCTGCTGATTTTCTGGCCACAGACCAGTCCCTGCAGCACCACTGGTCATTGGGCTGGCACCCCTCACATCCCTGTTTAGCAACTTGCATGCTCGATGAACTTAAAATGGTGCTGTGTCAGTGTTTGGGCTGAAAACAAAATAAAAAGGTAATATTAAATGCACACTGAAAATAGAAAAAACAGCTAGAATTGATATATTGACCATAGGTCTTCTTCAGGAAGTATGTAAAAGAGGAAAAAAAAGTTAGTGGATAATTTAGGGGAAATACAGGTTATATATGTGAGGAAATAATAGGGGGAGGATCTAGGAGAAAAAGTGATAATATGTGAGGTAAGAATAGAAACCTGAAAAGAAAAAGATGATGACGGTTACAAAGCAGGCATTGTAGGAGTGACTGAGCTGAGGAATCCTCAAGTAGGGACTAATTAACAGGGCATAGTAAGAAGGCCGAAAGGTGACAAAGAATAGGAAAGGACACAGAGGCATCTGGAGAAAATGAAAATAGATATGCACACATACGTGATATGTCCATGCCCCCCCAAACACACACACACTGGATATATAAGTGTGTGCAGGCATACCCACACGTGCAAACGTACCATGTGCACATGCAAGCAAAGATATGATGGGCTGGCAGTTAAAAAGATAGATTTACAGTGGTAAACCATAAGGTGGCTGTAAGATGTTAGCTGAAAATAAATTTACCATTTAAATCAGATGGCTGCTGGGAGTCTAGGGTCATGACAAGCTTGGTTTCTATGATTTTTCTTTGCTTAGCATTCTGGAAACCTTGCTGAAGGACACAAACAGAAAAATCATTGACATTATGGCCCCTGGAGGTAAAATGGGATACAATGGGTTTGACAGAGTCCCCTTTCGTGATTGCCCTGTAACGTTCCCTGAATTAGCCAGCCAGGCATTTGCCAGTTTCTCTTATGTAAATAGCTGCATGCATCCTGCAAAGAATGCAATATATCACATTGTTGGAAATGCATGAGAGCTTAGTGATGTGAAACATTAGTGGGATTTTGAATTTCAGCGACACTAGAATTAAATTTGTAGGTATAATAACAGGTTCTGTCACAAGCTTTGGTACCTGGTAAGAAAGAATTGTTAGGAGTATGGAGGTTGCTACATTCTATGAGATTCTGCAGTTTGGGTGGTCTGTAATAGGAGGCAACTGATGGCTCTGTAAAAGAAGCTTCATTATTAGGTTTCATTTACAGAACAGAAAACTTCCTAGTGATGGTCCTCTGAAGAGAAAGGGGTCTTATAATTGATGGGAAGCATTAGTGGAATGTGCTGTTGTTGCATGAGAGTATCCTTCCTGTGAAGGTCAAGGTTACAGGACATATTACTGACCCAGAACAGTGCTCTGTCCACTGTGCTTTTAGGGTATCCCTTGTTAAAACAAATCATAGCCAGAGCCAATAGGGCTACAGATGAGAAATTTGGGGTAAAGATATTGTAAATTGCCAAAGTTACAAGTGTGCATTTGCAAAATGTAATATAGGTTATTAAATGTGTTGGTTTGTAATATTTTTACACAACATTTTCAACATAGCCTTGTTATGTATGACCCTGCCTGATGAAACCGGGCAGACAAAATGTTTAGCTCCTGGCTTAAAGGTGTTTTTGTGCAGGGACTGCAGAATCTTTTTTTGGGATGCAAAATCACATTTTGGGCAGAAGTTGAAAAATGACAGCTTAAAAAACTCAGATACGAAGTAGAACAAGGAACACATTATTTTGCAGTTGAAAAGGACTCGCTACATCCTTCAGTTGAACGTAGCACAGAACAGTGAGAAATCCTCATTGGTTGTGAGCTTTTTTGTATTTATACTTTGCATTGTATTTAAACAGTGAGCACTAGCACTTTTGAGCAGTGGATCCTTTTGCTGTTTTTGCTGCTAATTTATACCCCATTATACAATGGCAAGAAAGAATCCTAGACTCTGATTGGTCAATGTGTGACTGACTCAGTGATGATATCTGAGAATAACCTCACTGTATTGATTTGTTGCTGCATAGTTGTATTCTCTTTTCAGAAACAAAGACATACTGCCATACTAAAAATCTACTAAAAACATTTTTTAAATGTTTTTTTTTATAACAACGAGCCATTGTATAATAGCAATAATGCACTCCAGGGTGTGTGTCATGCTGGGATAATGTCATACCTGGGGCATTAAACACATTCGGCCTGCGGCCTCATGCCCAATCACGCCAGGTGTGAATTTATCCCAGCATGACACCTGCACCCTGTCATGCATTGTTGCTTAATTTTAAAATGGAAGCTGGGTCTAACAGGGGTAATTAATACATAGTATTTGGTTGGTAAACTGTGTTATCATTCTTCTGAAAAAAAGCAAAAAAGAAGGAATTATACCAACTTGAATGAGGGAAAATTACACATAATAAAAACTGAGCATATCCTGTGATTAAGAAATTTAACTTGTTTTAAAGAGCACCTTTCCCAGTCCTTTTGACGTTCATGCATATACTACCTCTTCTTGCATTGATTCTGGAATTGTATTTCATTACTGTCCTCTGCAGTTAGTTTTTGCATTCTGAGCTGCTAAAAACTGCAGGGTGAACCAGAGCTGGTCCCAGAATCCTGTTTACATCTCCAACACTTATTTTAGGTAGAGAAACCCATATGAGCCAATTTATCTGGAGTTCTGTACCACCTACTCAAAATTTTATTTCAAAGTAACTGTACTTTGGATCCGGGGAAGCTCTGTGAGCTTCAGACCAACACCTAGACAAGGATTCCTTGTTAAAAGTTTCTTGTAATTTGACAGCCCATTTTCTCTTCTGGGAGTCCCAATTTGGAAGCTGTATGTTTATCAAAACTGCATAGATAACACTTGTATGCTCTTTTGGCAGCGCTAGCCACTTTTGCAGATTCTTTGTAAGCTCAGTGTGCCGTAAGAAGTTTTCCTTAGTAAACCAAGGGGATAAAACATGCTGAATTTGAAAAAACGTCAATAAAGCTTGAGTAGGTTACTGAAAATTAATTTACAAGTGCTGAAAGGATTTAAGTAGGCTCGACCCTGGGTCATTCAGATTACCTATGTTCTTAATCTTCCTGGCATCCCAGGAATGCCACTTTACCTGTAAACCCCCCCCCCCTTTTTGAATTTGCAGATTATTTCACAAGGGTTCAAAAGGCTTAAAATAATTACCATTCCAATGGAGCATCCTCATTGCACTATTCCACACCTGCCTAGTAAATTTATTTAGTTTTTGTTTACCAGGTAAGTGCCCTAGAAAAAAACCTATTTTCAGGCACGACCCAGGAGAGTTACAGACAGGGAAAACAGGAAATTCAGGAGGCAATACATTACATGATTTTTTTGCAAGGATTAGCAAAACTTGAATAACTATAACAGTTATTTCAACAGTGCAGGGAGATAGTAAATTATAGACAGTGGAAACAACAAACTTATGAAAACAGTACATTACATGTTTCAGTGCAAGGATTAGCAAAACCTTGAAAAATTATATCAGTTGTTTCAGCGGTACAAGACCTCAGTAACAATGAATCAAACCAGAGAGATTATACAACTGTACGGTGGAACTTGACAATGTAAAGTGCTTAAAATTTTGGGATAGACATGCTAAGAGGGTGCGCCAAGGTTCAGATTACATGAGCATCTGTCGGAGCCCAAGATGGAGACATGGAGCTCATTTTTTAAGGCCTGGTTAGATTTGGAGTGTCTAACAGATGGTGGCAGGGAGTTCCAAAGCTTGGGGCAGATGCAGCAAAGGCTTGTTCACCCATTTTCATAACACATTTTGGTATGCTAAGAAGAGACTTTTCTGCAGACCTCAGAGGGTAGGCCTGTGTTACTTGACTTAACATGCAGGCCAGGGTCTCTGGTGTACCAGTTCTAATGATGTTATCTATCATACAGCCAGAAGTGTATATACAATAGGAGGTTGGAGAGAGCCAGCCCAGGTTTCAGTAGAGGTTTCAGTAGAGTATACAGCGATGTGTGCGTCTGGGTACCGACAGGGTAAAATGGCAGATACTATTGTAGCACGTGTCCCATTTCTGCAGAACCCCTTTATTGGCATCTTGGTATGCCATTAACTCATAGGGTAGGCTAGGTCTAAGAACCTCCTGTGCAATGGCCAGTTAAGCTACAGTGTTAAGAGAAGACCTGATTTTATAGTCCAGACCCAGCTTTGCATTTATAGCTTTGCATGTAGTAGCTATGTGTTGATTAAAATCAAGCAAAGGGTTGAGTGTTATTCCTAGATACTTGAAGGAGTCAACCACTTCCAGCAGAGAGTTATTGGGGCCTGGAATTGTTAGAACAAATGCACTTGCTTTGGTCCTAGGTATAACAGGAAGGGTGGGTTGGCAAGTTCCCAAAAGGGGGATCCCTTAAGGCTGTTGCTAGTGGAATAGCCCTTAATAGGGATTGCTCAATCTCAACCCACAGTGGGGGTGATGGCAAAGAAGGATTCAACCATTGAAATGATTGCTTAAAGCCCAAACTAACTTGATAAGCCCAAGGCCAGAGTAAATTCCAGCACCCATTTACTACCGGTGCGTGAAGAGTCTTTCTACCAATATGCAGCGATTTACCTTCCAATATAAAGTTAAACAGTAATCTATCAATTTTATTTCATAGACCAAGAGGAGTAAGTAGAGCTAAATTGCTTAAACAAAAGAAAAGCTTAGGGAACGCCATTAACTTAAAAGCAGCTATCTTCCCAGGAAGAGTTAAATGAAGTTTAGCCCATCTATTCATATCCACCACCAGGGAATGTAACAAAGCCTGTATATTATGGTCACAGACTTACCCAGATCTTGATTTTTAGTCAATTTTGGGGAGAAGGCTCCTAATATTGGCTTGAAAGATTTTGAGACCCTTGTGTAAGGGGGTGGGCTGCAATTATAACTTGAAGAGAGGCCAGGACTGACCTCTACATCACCATACAGGAGGACCAGTAGCATCAAGGGAGTTGGCTATCACTGGAAGGGGGTGTTTTGAGAGGAAGTTGGCTAGAGGGAGGCAGGAGAGTGTGCAGAACCTCATGCCTTATCAAAGCCTCTGGGTGAGCCCAATTATGAAGGCATAGACCTGGGTGTCTATCAGCATAAAGCCTTGGTTGGACTTGGGGAACCTGGGGAAGGGTAACAGTGGATGATGGGAACAAGAATGGCTAGCATTAGAACCAGCACACTTAAGACACATAGATCTGACCAGTATAGGAGACATTATAATATAATATAATATAATATCTGCTTATGTGTCAATCAACAAAAAAATCTGCATTGCAAAATAATAGTTGCTAACTGATGACTCTGGATGAGGGCCAAAGAGATTGGGGTTGCTAGCTGGCTGATTTGCCTGAGCTTCCCACTACAGTGTGTGTGAGTGAGCTGTGCTGGGCTGTTTAACTGCAGCAGAGGGCCACCCAGATAGGGTGTAACTATGGGTGCAGTTTTG
Organism: Neoceratodus forsteri; assembly: GCA_016271365.2. NCBI lineage: Eukaryota > Metazoa > Chordata > Ceratodontiformes > Ceratodontidae > Neoceratodus > Neoceratodus forsteri. The sequence continues at coordinate 523,277,871 of CM028137.1, forward strand.
GCTGAAGAGACCAATTGCAAGGGCCACCCAGATAGGGGGTATCTACTGTATGGACAAAGTTTAGGCTGAAATATCCAAATGCAAGAAAAACCCAGATTGGGTGTATATATGTATGCATGTTTTGCTGCAGAAAACAATTGCAAGGGCCACCAGTGTATCTTTAGTGTAGGAGGTAGGTAACTAGAACTGTTGGCACACTTACTATTCTACAGACTCCTAACAGATATGGTACTACCTTAGACAGTATTTTGATCAGCACATTGGCAAACAGTGGTTTCTGTAAATACAGTATTATGTGGGCTATGAACAAGGAATTGTCTGGTCTCACCTTAATTAGCCAGTAAGGCCGACTGCCAGATATCTCCATGGCTGATATTTATAGTTTGACGCCCTTTGCACTGGGGCCCTTAATGCTCTAGAGAACTGCTGGAAAGAGGGCCAATGAGTAGAGAGGCCCCACTCCCCCCAGCAGCGGCCCCATTGGAGGGCTGCTGAGGCAGGACGGAAGGTTAGTCTCTTAAGCTTCTAGTCCTGTAATGTAGTTACTCAAAGCCATTGGACATGACATTTGTTGGGATGGGGGGGTTGGCTCACTCACCCTTTGCGACCCCTTCCTGATGGTGGGTGGCATGGCTTGGAGAATAGGGCCAATCAAACTGTTGGAAAGCTTGAAATATTTCAAACTTCATGCTATTTTTGAGGCCCCCTATGAGCAATATCCCTATTGGAGGGTTAATGAGGTCAGAGCAGATGGTTAGTCTCTGGACCTCCTGGTACTGCATTGTAGTTGGTTCCAGCCCTAGGAGGTGATGTCTGTTGGGGAAAAGGGGGTTCTGGCTCACTTAGCCGTCATGACCATTTCTTGCTGGTGGCCTGACATGTCCTGGAGAATAGTACTGAACGTGCTGCTGGACAGCGTGAAGTAATTCAAACTTCATGCTGTATTTGAAGCCCCTCCCACAAGTAGAAGTGTTGTGAATTTAAAATTCACATGCACATTGTGGTGAATTTGGCCACTGTGATCTACATGTAGCATTTGCGAATTGTGCATTATGCAATTTGCTGCACTTGTGGTGAGATTTTACTACACAAATTACCACAATTCATACTTTGCAGTGAATTTTTGATGTGAAGTGTGGCAATTAAAATTCACTACATGGTATGTAGTGTGTGTAGTATGGACATTCATGTAGTACAATTTGCACAATTGCATGAATTTTACTATGTGAAGTCATGCACTACGCTATGCAAATTGCGTAGTTTTTTCACATTGGCTGCAACTACCCACTTGTAGCAGCCCTATTGGAAGGTTGAGGAAGTAAGCTGTTGGTTAATTAGGATCTGCAGCTTATCTGTTAGGTAGGAAAATGGGCAGACAGGGTGGGCCAAGCGGTCCTTATCTGCCGTCAAATTCTATGTTTCTATGTTTCTATGATGAGGGGGTGGAGGGCTAGTTTCTGGACCTCTGGTCCTTTAGTGTAGTCAGTCCCAGCCCTAGGAGGCACCATCCATTGAGGGGGAGGGGGGTTCTATCTCACTTACTTCCCATGACCCCTTCCTTCCTTCTTGGAAGCCCTTGTACATGTTATGGCATTTACAGGTTTGCTAGTAAGAGCACTATTGTAAATGAACATTTATTTAATGGTCTTATCCTACAGTGAAAACTGAAAATGAAACTAAATATTAAATGAAATAATATATTTCATTTCAGATTGCAGCAAGCTTTTAATTACATTGAATAAGACTCTAAAATCAGACCTGGAAAAAGGAGCCATGATATATAAACTGTCAGAATGCTACTTATTGGCACTAAGACAGTAACATGAAAAAAATGTGTAAAATAATAGGCAGCCTTCAATCAATCTGAGCTCAGCCCTTGGTAATGGTGTATTCCCCTTGCTGAAGGTTGACAGCTGTCTTTCATTTCACTGAGTGCTCCTTCTCATGAAATGTTAACGACACCTCTGCCTTTGACAGTTGTATCATTGCATCTTGATCGAACACAATGCACCCACACATGCCATACTCTACGACCCCAATCGAAACTCATATTGATCTGACTAAACCACTTGTCTGGTCCCTTTGGAAAGAGAAGCTGTGTAGAAATCTTCAGTGTGCTTCCAACTGAAAGGTCTGTTTTTGGAAAACAATTTAGACAGAGAGATGCAGGCGATAATGGGAACCAGATAAAGAAAGAATTTTAATGCTTTGATATAATAAGCTAAGGCTTACCCTATCAGAAAATGATATTTGCGTTTTATCTGGTGAAAATTCTTGTACAATGATACTTGCCTATTAAGGACACTGCATATTAAGGATGTCTCAATATTAAAGACAGTTCATGCAGTCCTGTCTACCATATCTTCAGTAATGTGAAGTCTGCATTTTAAGGACAAATGGATGTTAATTAAGCAATAAGACACAATGGGGCGTAGGCTGTGCTAGGTTTCTGCATGCCCTGGGTGATTGTGAGGCATTACACCACAGGCAGGATGCCTTCAGCACCCTGGATATGCAGTAAGCCTAGCACAACCCAAGCCTCAGAGTGTCTTATTGCTTATATAAAGTGGGCTTAAATACAATTAAAACATTTGTTATACAAATCTAAAATTGCATTTTTTCTGCAGACAGTATAAGTAAAATAATCCCTCCGCCTATTAGTTGCTATTGTAATTTTCTAGTACTAGCCCCTTTACTTCTGCAAGTTAATAAAAACACCTCATTTATAAATACATCTGTTAATGTTACTATTTTTGTGACTACCATGCCTGTCTGTCCATTTGTCAATGAACCAATCATCTGTGTCCATCAAGTAACTTCAATCACCGGCTTAACACTAGAGTGCCGGTACTTTCTTGGCTGTGCCCCCACAGATGGAGTCATGCTGCTGGGACAATTTTGGAGACAGCACCAGTCACAACAGCATGCTCTTCTACTAAAATATTTGCCATATCAGCCTTACTCACTATTTTAACAATGGTTTGTAGTGCTGTAAGGGACAGTTGCTAACAAGATTAGTAGAGCAATATGGTTTGTTTTTATTTCTTTTAGCTTGTGTTAAAAGACTTAATTTTTAAGCAACAGTGAGTGAGTGGTAAGCGGTGGGGCAACAAGGCATCGTAAAGAGCAAGTGCGCTATCCATGAGCGGCAAGATGCAGGGGAATTAGGCTGCTGTATAACACATTTGTTTCTCTGCTTATTTCTGTTGAGCAAAGTTTTTGTATTTATTATTAAAGTAGGACTCCGGCCAAAAGTGCTACATTGCTGAATTAGAATCAGCATACCCCCCAATAAATCTCATACTAAAAATTTAATTTCTACGTTACTTCATTTCAAAGTTATGAGCTATTTTATAATTAAGCAATAATGCATGACAGGGTGTGTGTTGTGCTGGGATAACGTCATGCCTGGGGTGAATAAGCACGAGGCCGCAGGCCGAGTGCGACTAATCACCCCAGAAGTGACGTTATCCCAGCACAACACACACCCTGGAGTGCATTATTGCTATTATACAATGGCTCATTTGTTTTCAAAATAATAAAAATAGAAAAAAAATGTTTTTGTGTTTTTTTGTATTTTTTCATGTGTGGAGGTATATGTTTTTAGAAAAAAGTCCACAGTTTGGCCACTAGATGGTGTTAGGTGTATGCTTTACATTGTATTTGCTGCTAAGGTTACCCTTGCTACAGTGCTGTTTTTGTTAGGAGACATGGGGTCACAGAGTATTGGTTATAATATGCTTTATGTTTTTTTTTTTCTGGTTGTATATTTTGTTTTTAATTTTAAATGGAAAGGCAGATGGCAAGGCGGTTGCTAGGGGCTGTGTTGACTGAGGCACTGACGTTAGGTGAGAAGGACAGTAGTACCGGCTGCCACATGGCTGTTGTGAAGAAAAAAGTCAAAGTAAAGGTATGGCTTTCTTTTAAATCTATTGGGTTTCTTTCAAAAGTCTTTTTTATTTTTGTTTGGCAGTACGAGTGTGCGCGCGTGAAGGAGCAGAAATCCCGTATGCTGCGGCGATAAGTTGTCCATACTTCCGGGAGTTACGGGACTTAGAAGGCACAGTTTTGTTTTTTGATACAGGTATTTCGTCTTTTAGAGATAGCGTGGAGAGCAGAAGACAAAGATGTGTATGAAATTGTGGTGGTGCTGGGAGGCGAAGCAAGTAAGGTCTGGTGCTGAGCGGGAGTCAGACAGTGAAGTAATCGCGGCCGTGGAGTGATTTCTTTCGTTTTAAATTTTAACATTTTATGTGGTCATTTCTGTGCTGGGACTAGAGCCGTGATGTTGTACTGGGATAACATCACGGGTCCAGTCCCAAACAGGCCAATCAAATTGTAGGATGATTTCATGCCATTGTATAATTCTGATTTCACTCCCTGCTCAAAAAAGCCAGTTTCTGTGAAGAGCAACTATGTCATGCCCAGAACTCACAACCTAGTCCTCCCTGTCAGCAACCTTATAGGACCTAGTTGTCCACATTTTAAGAAACTGTAGTTGTAGTAATCATTTTTTTAAAAATGGCATAGGGTTGGCTGCAGGGAGTACATTTACAGAATTTTCAGATGCATGTTAGTGTACTTTAGACTGCATCAGGAAGTGGTTTTGGAATGCAGTGCTGAACCAAGGTATAGCACGTCAAGGTAGTGCACAGTTTTAGAATGTTGGGGGGATGCAATCTCAGAATATGGCGGGGATGCATCATCTTGAAATTTGGTGGTACACTCAATCTCAGAATGTGACAGGGACACACATTGAGGAATTTGGTGAAAACTGGCAATTTTGAACTATAATAAAGTTGTACACTGCTGAAATGTGACTGAACACATTATTTTATTCTGAAATTGCTTGTCTCTGCCACATTCCAGAACAGTATGCACCCACATTACAAAACTGTAAATCATATCCCCACCACATTCCAACACTGTGAGTCCCAAGCACATTCTAAAATTATGCATCCCTGCCACATTCTGTAATTGTGCATCCCCGTCACATTCCAAAACTGCACATCCCTGATGCACTCCAAACTTGTGTCAACACCATATTCTGAAATTGTGTGTCACGGTCACATTCTGAAATCAGGTGTCACTGTCACATTCTGAAATTGTGCATCACTGCCACATTCTGAAATTGTGTGTCACCAGTGCATTCTGAAATTGTATCATGCTGTATTCTGAAACTGTGTCACCACATTTCAAAACTGTGAATCAGTGACATGCTCTGAAATTGTGTGTAAACTTCCACATTCCAAAACTGCCTGTCATTGTCACAGTCTGAAAATGTGCAAACCCACCATGTTCCAAAATTGCACATCACAACCACATTCTGAAAATAAGTGTCACTACCACATTCCGAAATAGCATGTCCAAATCACATTCTAAAATTACACATCCCTGTCTCATTCTGAAATTGCATGACTACCACATTCTGAAACTGTGTCACTGCCTCATTCTGAGATTTTGAGTCCATGCCACATTGTGAAATTGCATATTGTCACCACAATCTGAAATCAAGCATCTCCACCACATTCTGAAATTGTCCATCACCACCACATGCCAGATTTATGACACATTACAAAATTACATAGCCCTGCCACCTTTTGCAACTCTGTCTCCCACATTTCAAATGTGTGCATCTCTGCCACATTCTAAAAATATGACACTGACACTTTATGAATTTTAGTATCCCTGACACATTCATTACATTGTGCAATCCAGTTGCTTTCTGAGATTGAGTCATTGCTGCATTCTACAGTTGCAACCTGGTGGCATTTCTAAATCTCATTCCAGCAGTTTTCTAAAACTTGCACACAACTTTGTCATTCTAAAGCCATGTTTACCACTCTAATACAACCCCTGTCACATTCTTAAGTACTGTACCTTGCATCTGCACATTACGGAAAAGCATGCCCTGTACTCACCCAGTGTCAGCTTTCCTTTTTCAGAAGTTTACGACAACTGCAGTTTTATGTAACATGTGAGAAGTAAGTCCCATAAGGTAGCTTGCAGGGTAGACTAGGCTACAAGTTCTGGTTATATCATCAGCAGCAGCTTTTCACTGAAACTGGCTTTTTTGAATAGGTAGTGAATTTAGGGTTACAAAATTACTTTTAAGTTTTAAACAAAGTAACTTACAGATCTCACTTTTGGTATGACGCTGACTAGGGATATGCTGATCTGAATTCTGAATTTATTGATGTCAGAAATTTTGCCTAGACTCCCTTTAATGCCATTTGTAGGCTTGCAGGCTGGCTATTCCTGATCACAATGCTATGGAGCAAAAAAAAACATTCACTGCCTGGGTCAGAGAGACGCTGTCACTATCGGAAGTGATTGAGCATCAACATTGATCAAAGCAATGGATGAGGATTTTTATTATGTGTGTTTAAAGTTTATACAGTACTAACATAATTGGTAGGTGGGAGAAATGGTCATCAACAGTCAAGGGACAGAGTTGGTGATCATGGCAGCGAGTGATCAGGACTGTAGATGACAGAACACCAGTATGTATACAGTAACTGCCTAAATAACTAAACAAAATTAGGCAATCAGTGTGTAAACCCATAAAAATGAAATATTTTGGAGTGACTGGGAATGCAAGATCAAGCTGGTATGTTTAAAAACAATTTCAATGAGAAACAGCAATGTGAGGAAATAAATGACTGACTCTTACAGTTTAAAGTTCCATGCCTGCAAAATGATATTGAATGTTCCATGTCCAGGTTGGCAGGGACTTGTTTTTAACCATAGCCTGTGCTATGTTTGTGCCATGGCTAGAAACAAGTCTTAGTCAATCAGGACGCAGGGATTTCCTTGCCCATTTTATATGGATAGATTCTTTGGTCACAAAGAGGTCCTCAATAGACACTCTCCACTGTATTTGTGATTTTTTAGCAGCTGAAGCTCAGGAGGTAAGAGATCTGGCCAGTAGGCCCAGATATTCATACAGTTAGCATCAGCATTAGTGCCACACTAATTAGATATAGCACAGTCAATAGCCTTTTATCATGGCAACTGTTATATTGAAAGAGACACTTAGAGGCATGCCCAGTGATGTGGAGGGCTGAGGCACCATGCACCTCACCTCCTGCCACACCAGCTATCCATGTTCGGAAAAGGACGTGGGTCGCTTGGGGGCTGGGTGAGTGAGGACTGGGCCTCCATAGAGTTGCTCTCTTCCCTTGGGGAGGGGGGTTGCTGTGGCTCACTGTCTGACTGCCACCCAGTGATAGCTGGATGACAGTGCATGCAATGTCACCAGAGGGGAAGGGATCGATGTTCAGGGCCCAGGAGGCACTTCTGTGGAGGTGGAGATCCCACATTGGGCCCATTGCACATCCTGTAGACCCAGGGAGAAAACTGGTGGAAAAACAACCTTGGCTACAAGATGATGACTTACTCTTCACAGGCCCTGAACTAGTGACTGGGCACCACCCACAGCCCTGTGGCAGAGGACAATGGCAGGAAGGTAGGTCCTGGAGAAGCTGGGTGTAGTGTTGCTCAGATAGTGTTTTTGTGTATCCTACCATTATCTGTCAGATAATGCTGGTATCCTACCTAGGATCCTACCAGAAATCCTACTAAAGAAAGATGTAGGATCCAGGGTCAGATAGCGATGGATCCTAGTTAGGATCCAGGGATCCTAGGTCAGATCCAGGGAAAGGTCAGATACTTAGGATCTGAGCTGAATCTGTTGCTAGGATCCACAGGATCCACAACGTTTGTTGCTAGGATCCACAGGATCCACAACATTTGTAGGATCCATGCACTAGAACCTAGAGGGGTAGGATCCATGGTCAGATAGCACTGCTATCCTACCACAGCAACTATCTGGCCAAATGGGAGGTATCTATTTGTATCCTAGTTTCTAGGATCCTATCTGAGCAACACTAGCTGGGTGAGGGGGCTAGGGGGATCAGTAGGAAGGGGGCAGCCGGGGCAGCTCAGAAGACAAGTAAATGATGGAGAGAAGAAAAAAGACACTTGGCACGGCATTAAGTGGTAAGTACATTGATGTGAAATACATTATCAAGTCAATGCAAATGAGGGAAACTGCTTGTATACAGGCTGCAGCGTATGTTGAAAGAATTTTAGAAGCAATCACAGGCTGCTTAAACAGCACTGTTTACTGCTTCCAAAACCCTACTTCAAGCCCCCCAGCAGTAATGATGCCAGGTCTAAAAAGAGAAAAAAACCTTCCCCTCTCCTCAATTCCTGTTGACATACTTAAATTCCCTAATGTCCAGTGGTCCCCCCAATCCACAGCTGATGCCCATAGGAATTAAATCCACTGGCATCCAGTTGTCTCCTCCCTGCTGGCATCCTCCTGTGCCCCCATGCCACTCATGTAAATCAGAGACAGTGACCAGCACGTAATATTCCACTGATCTCCCCCACAGGCTGCCTTCTGACACACACGTCTTGTATCAATATACACAGATGTATATCTAACCAGTAGTTGTGCTCAGAAAAAAACTAAGTCAATTGGACTTAAAGAACCACTGACACCTTTTGGAAAACTTTGGAAAACATAATATTTATATACAATTCAGCTTGCATTTCATATATCTTGCATAGATTTCACTTCTCCATTATTTATTACTGAAGAAATTACCACGAAAACAAGATCTTTACCCCTTAGAGTTCATCTACCTCTATAGCTTATTCCCTACTTGAAATCACAATTCTGTGTTGTGACATCACAGTCTGGTGCCATGGGAATAACTGTGATGTCACAATCAGAGCATTATGACATCAAGTTGAGAAGAAGCAATAGGAGCTACTGAACCCTCAAGGCATAAATATTCTGTTTTCAAGCATATCACCTTAGTTATAAATAATGGGAATAAGAACTACAGAGTTAATGAGAAATATAAGCTGTGTTGTGTCCAAATATTATGTTTTTCAAAGTTGTTCTTGAGACATTGGCTGCTCTAAGTTTTTTTTACACATTATTGTACTGGTTTTTTTTCTCCGTTTTGTTATAGGTGAAGTATCCCCTGTTTTTAGAGTATTTTGGAAGAAAAAATAAATATAAAGCAATGTAAATAACCAGTGAAAAACACTAAAATAATTTAAAACATATTAGTGTACTATTGCCATTAATTGTGAATAACACTGAGTTTTAAAAATAGCTGAAGGGTGTTTGCATGTGGTGATATATTAGCAGTGAGAAGCCACAAAATGAAACTAACAAATTAGGAGTGGTTACATTGTTTGTATTTAATATTTTTTGTGATGTGGAATTATTGCCTTATTTAAATAATCAGAGTTTGAGTAGTACAGTTAGGTAAAATATGAACTATTGAAGGAAATATTGGAAAGACATGTGAGGTACACCATGACCATCTTATGTATCCCTCTTGTTTGTAGGAATTTAGAGATTATACTCAGCTCTAAAGACTTAGGAGACGAGTTAATACACTGTCTTTCAGACAAAGTGGATTGATTTACAATTAAAAATATATAAAAAAAACAGATTTAGAAATGGAATGCATAGTAATAATATAGACTCATGTGTGTGTATATATTTTAAAGAGGAAAAAGTGTTTGTTGTAAAAACCTTTCAAACTGGAGGTGTTTCTTGTTTTTTTTTAATTACTTGATGAAATGAAAAAGAGATGTAAATGCTACATGGACAAGCATTTAAACTAGCCAAGGGGGGTGGCAGATCAGCAAGGAGGGTATCTAATTGCCCACCCCCACAGCTAGCAGTGGAACCAATGAACAGGAGGAGTGGATATCTCTACAAAGCAGCGTGCAAAAGATGGAGATACGCACCCAAGAGGTGGCTAGGCAGAAAAGGGGCAAAATTCAACAGAAGGGCAGACAGCAGGGAGAACCAGGGATAAAGGACAACTAGGGAAGGGGCTGGAGTAGAACAGCTAAACAGTCTAGGGAGTTCAAATCATGGAAAGCCAAGTGTGCCAATGCCAGGAGCCATTGCAACAAGATGGAGGATCTGGAGGCTATCATGGTGCAGTCGGACCTGGACATTGTGGCCATTACAGAAACTTGGTACAATAACCATGACTGGGAGATGGTCATACCCGGCTACAACATATTCAGAAGCGACAGGGTAGGTAGGAAGGGAGGAGGAGTGGCACTTTATGTCAAAAATGACATAAAGGCCAGAGAGATCCAGGAGGAACAAAATGGGGAAGAGATACTGTGTGTTAAGCTGGAAAGGAAAATTGGGCCAGCCATCTGCACAGGTGTGGTCTATAGAGCACCAGCTCAGGAGGAAGAAACAGATAGGGAGCTGATGCTAGCCATCCAAAGGATAGCAGACAAGGATGAGGCAGTGCTGGTTGGAGATCCCAATATTTCAGACATGGACTGCAGCATCCCAGTAGCAGCATCAACTAGGAATAGATTTATCCTGGACTCCCTTCAAGGTGCCTGCCTCAAGCAATTGGTCATGGAACCAACTTGGCAGAAGGCAATACTAGACCTTGTACTCACAAACAGGAACAGTGTGATGGGGGTAACAGTGGGGGAGCACCTGGGGAACAGTGACCATCAGTCATTGTGGTTTGAAATCACAGAAGGAGCAGAACCAAACCACACAGAAACATGTATCCTGAATTTTAGGGGGGCAGACTTTGGGAAAATGGGGAGATGCTTGAAACAGGCATTAAGAGGAATGGGGCAGGAATCAGGGATTGAGGAACAGTGGGCAGTATTTAAAACGGGGATTACAAAAGAAACAGAATTATGCATTAAGCAGGTTAGCAAGGGGGAAAAGGAAGAGGAGGCCATTATGGTTCTCCATGGAGGTAGTGGAGAAAGTGAAAGCCAAAAACATTGCATTCAGGCAATACAAAAAGACACAGGCAGAAGGGGATAGGGAGAAGTACCAGGAGAAGCAAAGGGAGGCATGGAGATCAGTAAAGGAAGCCAAAGCTCAGACAGAGGAACACATTGCAAAATCAATGGGTAGAGGGGACAAAACCTTTTACAGGTACATAAGTGACAAAAGAAAGGCAAAGGAAGGGATAGTGAGACTGAAAGGGAAGGATGGGAGATGTGTGGAGGATGACAACAGTAAAGCTGACATATTGAACAGGCATTTCTGTTCAGTCTTTACTGAGGAAGAGGAGGGTAATGGGCCTGAAGGGAGTATAAGCGGTGGGAATCGTGCAGAAATGGGCACAAGTCCCTTTACACAAGAAAGGGTCCTGAAGGAACTGGAAGGAATAAGAGTTGATAAAGAAATGGGACAAGATGGGGTGTGCCCCAGGGTCCCTAAAGAACTAAGAGAGGTGGTGGCTGAATGGCACAGGGTCAAAATGTCTCATGGCAGAATGCCGTGCGTCTTAATCATGTTGCGCGATTCCGGGTTATTTTCTTTTTGGTGGGGAGCTCCGCCCCCCCCCCCACACCCCTATTATGGGGACTGTGCCCCCCGGACTCCCCTACTTAAGATTCTAACTGTGGGGGGGTCCAACACGGAGAGTGCACAGGTACGGGTTTCACCATAATGCCATACGCTATTAAGCATAAGACATTATGACCCGGTACGTGGCTGAACCTCTGGCAATCCTGTTTAGCTGATCACTGGAAACAGGGGAGGTACCCAAAGACTGAAGGACAGCAGATGTAGTACCCTTATACAAAAGTGGGAACAAAGAGGAAACAGGGAACTACAGACCAGTCAGCCTCACCTTGGTAGTGTGAAAGATCATGGAAACATGGAAACATAGACTTTGATTGTAGATAAGGACTGCTTGGCCCACCTAGTCTGCCCATTTCCCCACCTAGAGGATAAGCTGCAGATCCTATTTAACCAACAGCCTATTTCTTACTATCCCCCACAAAAACTGCCTTATGTCTGTCCCATGCATTCTTGAATTCTCCCACAGTTTTAGACCCCACAGCCTCCTCAGGAAGACTGTTCCATGCATCCACCACCCTCTCTGTGAAAAAATACTTCCTCACATTGCCCCGAGCTATCCCCCCTCTATCTTCAAATTGTATCCCCTTGTTCTTGCACATCTCTTTTTCTGAAAGATGCTACCCTCTTGGACTTTTTGATTCCCCTGAGGTACTTACACATTTCTATCATGTCACCCCTCTCCCTCCTTTCCTCAAGGGTATACATATTAAGCTCCTTTAGTCTCTCCTCGTATGGCTTCTCTTGCAGACCCTGCACCATTTTAGTTGCCCTCCGCTGAACTGCCTCCATCCTGTCTATGTCCTTGCGGAGATGAAGTCTCCAGAACTGGACGCTGTACTCCAGATGGGGTATCACCTACTGTCTGTACAGGGGGATAACAAGTTCCTGTTTTCTGCTAGTGATACCTCTCCCTATACATCCCAGTATCCCCCCAGCCTTCCCTACTGACTTCTCACATTACTTGTCAACCTTAAGGTCATCTGATATGATTACCTCAAGGACCCTTTCCATTTTTGTTGTTGTTACTACCTCCCCTCCATTGTGTAATCTTCCCCTGGGTTTTTGTTTCCCAGCTGCATTACTTTGCACTTTTTTGCATTGAATCCAAGCTGCCATACTTCTGACCATTCCTCCAACCTTGCCAAGTCTCTTCTCATCCTTTCCACGCCTCCTTGTATCAACCCTGTTGCAGATCTTTGTGTCATCTGCAAAGGGCATACTTTTCCTTCAGTCCCTCTGCAATGTCACTTATAAGACATTAAAAGGACTGGACCCAGTACTGAACCCTGCGGTACCCCACTAGTAACCCCTCTTTCTTCAGAGTGGACTCCATTTACAATTACCTTCTGTGTCCTGTTGTTCAGCCAGTGTTTTACCCAGGCTACCACCCTGGGACCCACTCCCAGGCTGGTTAATTTGACTACTAATCTTTTGTGTGGGACTGTGTCAAATGCCTTGCTAAAGTCTAGGTAGGCCATGTCCACAACACCTCCCTGGTCTACTACTTTGGTCACCTAGTCAAAGAAATCTATTAGATTCGTCTGACAAGACCTTCCTGCTGTGAACCCATGCTGCCTTGGGTCCTGTGCCACACTGGCCTCTAGGTACTCAACAATTCTTTCCTTCAGAAGTGATTCCACCACTTTCCCTACCACAGAGGTCAAACTGACAGGTCTGTAGTTTCCTGCCTCTGTCCTGGTCCCACTTTTGTGAAGGGGAATCACATCCGCCTTCTTCCAATCCTCAGGTACCACACCATCCTCCCATGATTTGTTAAAAAGGGTAGTCAGTGGTGTCACTAATACTACTGAAGGAGAGACTGGTGGAACATCTGGTTGTCAATGGACTACAGGACCCAAGGCAGCATGGTTTCACCAGGGGAAGGTCATGTCAGACCAACCTCATTTAATTTTTCGACTGGGTGACTAGGGAGATGGATCAGGGGAGGGCAGTGGACATGGCCTATCTGGACTTTAGCAAGGCCTTTGACACTGTGCTACATAGAATTCTATTATACAAACTGGGGAATATGGGTTTGGGTAGGACAGTAGTGTGGTGGGTAGGAAACTGGCTGGGTGGCAGGACATAGAGGGTGGTGGTAAATGGCTGTCCTCCACAGAGGAAGAGTGACCAGTGGGGTACCACAGGGATCAGTGCTGGGACGGTCCTATTCAACATCTTCATCAGTGACATTCTGCGGGACCTAGAAGGCATAATTTCCCTGTTACGCTGATGACACAAAGCTCTGTAACAGAGCAGACACACAGAGGGTGTAGACAGAATGAGAAGGGACCTGCAGAAACTTGAAGAATGGTCAGAGGGTTTGGCAGTTGAAATTCAATGCAAAGAAGTGCAAGATAATGCATATGGGGCAGAAAAACCCTGGCACAATATATCAGTTGGGGGGTAAGGATATAGCATGCACCAAGCAGGAAAGGGATCTTGGGGTTATCATCTCGGATGACCTCAAGGTAGGGGTATCACCAGCAGGAAAAGGAAGGTCATAATTCCTCTATACAAGACACTAGTGAGGCCCCACCTGGAGTACAGTGTACAGTGTACAGTTCTGGAGACCTTACCTATGTAAGGACATAGGGTAGAGAAGGTTCAGAGGACAGCAACAAAGGTGGTACATGGATTGCATCACAAGTCGTATGAGGACAGGTTGAAGGACTTGAATATTTACTCCCTGGAGGAGAGGAGGGAGAGAGGGGATATGATAGAGATATACAAGTATCTTACAGGGAGGAATATGGTGCAGGAATTCACTATTTTTAAGCAAAAAAGATGTTCCAGGACTAGAGGGCATGGGATGATGTTGGAGGGAGGATGATTCAGAGGAAACACAAGGAAGAATTTCTTCACAGAATGGGTGGTGGACAAGTGGAACACCCTGCCAGAGGAAGTGGTGGGGGCTGAAATAATCATGGGATTTAAGAATGCATGGGATAGACATAAAGGAATTCTGGAGGTCAGGTGTAAGGGGCAACAGACTTCTAGGAAAACATAAAGTGAACTTACAAGCACAGATAGGCAGACTGGGTGAGCCATAGGCCCTTATCTGCCAACACTATCTATGTATCAATCAATCGATCAGTGAATCATCTTTATTTTACCAGGTGAAAACACCACTGAGGACAAGCTCATTTACAAGGTGGACCTGGGAAGGCCAACAAAGACAATATAGAGAACAAGAAGGGGAAAAAAATAATAATGCAAAGTGCATAATTCAGTGTGGTAGATACTCAGATGCATGGCAAATAAAAAATCTAGTGTTCGTAAACAAAATCATGGACTAGACAGTTAACTGTAACTAATAGATTTGAATAAGCTTGCATGATGCTTGTTTAGGGACAGTATATTATTCACCTGTAGCAGGAGGAGGTGGAGTGAAGAGGTGTAGTAAATATGGCGATGGAGTGAAGAGATGTGGTAAATATGGTGATAGAGAGGTGAGAGGGAGGAGTGACAGGGGATTTGCAAGAGGGGGGAGAGGAGAAAGTGGGGTAAGTAAAGATAAGGTGGGGACCAGACGAGGGACCCACTTGGGCTCATAGGGCTAAGGAGTGGGAGCTACAGTAGAAGAATACCCATCTGCACAGCATTAGCGAGGTTTGAACGAGTTGCACTTAAAGTTGACAGTTGCAAGATTCCGCAATTATGTACCGAGTCAAAATCTTAAATAAGGCCATGCTTACTGTAGATACTAGTTTTAGGGTTTTTGTAAGTTGTTCCAAATTACAAGCAGAGAGTGGCTTATGTCTGTGGCTCCAAAGTGCATCCTGATCTTTGGGATTACCAGTGAAATGTAGGATGGATTCCTCAGAGAATAGCTACCTGCTGGAGAGACAGGCAAGTAGCTAGAGATGCATTGTGGTAATTTATTGGTTATAGCTCTGTACGTCCAAAGTACTGCATTCCTGTAACGCCTGAGTCTGAGTGAGGGCCACCCCAAGGTGGCATAGAGAGTGCAGTGGTGAGTGCGGTATGGTGTTCCTGTAATGAATCTGATGGCCCGATGATAAAATGTGTCCAATTTGGACAGGTAAGAGGTAACACGTTGCCCGTAAATGTCTGCGTAGTTCAGTAGAGGTAGGAATGTGGACTGGACTAGCCTAACCTTAGCATCATGTGTAAGTAGATTTTTTATTCTAAAAAAAATAGGCCTAGTCTCATATTCAGTTTCTTTGCCAGTTCATCCACATGGACCCGGAATGAAAGTTTCTGGTCGAACCACATTCCCAAGTACTTAAATTTTGTCACAAAGTCTATGGACTCCCCTAGAAGGGTGATAATCTGGGGAGCCATAGAGGGAGTAGGCACTTTCCATGAGCTGGCGGGGGGGTGAGAAGAGGATTGCCTTGGTTTTCTTGGCATTCAATAAATTTAGAGTCAGAAGATTGTTCTGTAGCGTAATAATTCAGCTTACAGTAAAGTAGCATGCTAATTGCAGAATGTGGGCCTTTGAGGTACAGACCGTGTCGTCAGCAAAAGAGATGTATATTTGCTGATTTTATTCCTGCATCAATATTGTTTATGTAGATGGCAAAAAGTAAGGGGACTAGGATAGATCCTTGTGGTACTTCCCTTAGTAGTGATTTAGGTGGAGAGAGGTCCCCGCCCACTTTGACACACTGCTGGCGGTCAGTGAGATAACTTGTAAACCAGGACATTGCTGTGCAGTCAAGACCAAGGATCCGGAGAGTGCTGAGGAGCAGATTGTGGTCAACTGTATCGAACGCTTTGCTCAGGTCCAAGAACAAAGTGCATACAAGCATTTTTGTATCCAGGGATGTTAACCAATCATTAGAGACTTTGGCAAGTGCTGAAGTAGTACTATGTCTGGGCCTAAATCAATCAATCAGTCAAAATCTTTATTTATCTAGGCAGACATCATTGAGCAAAGCTCATTTGAAAGATGGACCTGGTTAATACAAGGATATTGACAAATTTAAGTGGACAATAACATTGCACATAGAAGTAAGCATATATATTTACAGAGTCAGAGATTAACATAAAGTGTACATTGAATAAAACGAGGTAATACAACATCATTCCTGGTGACACAACAAAACATATGGGTCAATAATCCCTAGCTTGTTTACAAAATCATCTGTGTGTATATATATATATATATATACATATATATATACATATATATACTGTATATATGTGTGTACATGGCAGAGAGGTATAATTGTACAGTATATGCACAGAATATATAAGGGGAAGGGATTAATACCCAACATGTACTCCTTACCATCCCCCATAGATAGAGGGATGGGAAGGGGGTATCTACCAGTTGTGGACCAACCTTGGGAGGGAGAGCTGTAGAATGTGGGTTATTAGTAAGGAGAGGGAAAAAGTGAGATGAGGGGACAAAGGGGTGATATGGTAAGTCCAAAGTGAGAAGTAGGGGTAAAGGGCGAAGAGAATATTGCTATTCATTTGGGTAATAAGTCATTTAGACTAATTTTAAGAGCAGTGTTGGGGAGCACATAGAAGAATCCCAAGTAAAAGGGAAATGAAGATAATGGGTGGAAAGTAGAAAAGTTGTACATTGGATTAGGAAGTATTAGTCAGACATGGTGGTGACGCGGTGTATATATGTGTTCTAGCTAACGATGCGGGAAGCATTGGCAGTGTTCCTTAACAAGGCATGAATAAAGGGACTTAAAGGAGGTAATGGTTTTGGGTAAACTAATTTTCAAAATGTTTGCAGCTTGTTCCACAGAGGCCAGTGTGAAACTAATGGCAGTGCTTCTGATGTGAGAATTAACTTTGGGTGCTTTCAATTTGATATAAGAGTAGCTTCTTAGTGCATATTTGCTTATTATGTTTTGCTGGAGACAGTCTGAGACATATGATGGTAATTGATTGGATAATGCTCTGAATGTCCATGTAGCAGCATTTCTGTCCCTCCTGAACTGAAGTGAAGTCCATCCCACTGTTGCATAGAGGGAGCAGTGATGTGTGGTAAATGGGAGTCCTGTAATAAACCTCAAGGCTGTATGGTAGAGTGTATCCAGTTTTGTCATGTAGGAGCTGTGACAGTGGCTATATAGAAAGTCTGCATAGTCAATGACAGACAGAAAGGTTGCCTGGACTAACCTTAACTTAGCGTCCCTTGTAAGAAAGTGGCTAATCCTAAAGTAAAGACCAAGCCTTTGGCATAGTTTTTTCAGTTATTCCTCCATATGTTCTGTAAAAGAAAGCCTCTTGTCAAGCCAGACTCCCAGGTACTTGAATTTTGTGACAAATTCTAATTTTTCCCCTCTAATTGTGGATAGCTGCAAGAGAGAGATCCTGGGACAGTAGGGTTGACCGCATGTATGCCAGGAGAGAGAAGCATAGCTTTTGTTTTCTTTGCATTAAGCAGGAACTTTTTGTTTAGGAGTTGATGTTGGAGTAACTTGAACTCAGTTTGTAGGATGCTACACGCTGTTTCTGGTGATGTGCTGCTCACGTAGAGCACTGTGTCATCAGCAAATAGATGGACTGTAGCCTTGGTAACATTATCATCAATGTTGTTGATATAGATAGCGAAGAGGATAGGACCAAGAATGGATCCTTGTGGTATGCTTCTTAGCAGCGGCTTAAGGAGTGAGAGTTCACCTTCAGCCTTGAACTGCTGTAGATGTCAAGAGAGATATTTGGTGAACCACTATAGGGAGAGTGAATCCAGTCCTCTGTCTTCCAGATGTGCGACCGTGTCAAATGCCTTACTTAGGTCCAGAAACACAGCACATATAAAATTCCTGTTGTCTAATTCTCTCTGCCAATCATTGGTGACTTTTGCTAGGGCTGTAATGGTACTATGCTTGGCTCTGAAGCCAGATTGTACAGGGTTTAGGAGATTCATAGTATCAAGGTAAGATCTCAGTTGAGTATTAACAATTTTTTTCCAGTAGTTTAGAAACAACTGGAAGAATGGAAATCGGCCTATAGTTGTTAAGGTCATGAGTATCCCCTGATTTAAATAATGGGATGACTTGTGCAGTTTTCCAGATCAGGGGGATTGTTCCTTGGGACAAGGAGAGGTTGAATAAGTGAGTTATAGGTACCGCTAGTACGGAGTAGGCAATCTTCAGGAAGTATGGATCGAGGGAGTCCGCGCCAGCACTTTTCTTTGTATCCAATTGGCATAACATTTCTTCAACCTGTTTCAAAGATGCTGGTGGCAGAGAGAATATAGACTTTGTCACTATGGTATCAGTGTATTGACTGCCAAGCTGGGAGCGCATCGAATTTGCAGGAGAGTTGTCAAATGCAAGCCCTGCAGTAGTGAAATGATTGTTGAATGACTCTAGGATTTCCAATCTGTCAGTGATAATCTCATTTCCAGAGATGATCTTGCTTAGGAATGAGTTTCCTGATGTGTGGCCAGATAGTTCATTGATGGTGTTCCAGAACTTAGCTGGGTTCTTGATAGAAGAATCCAATTCAGTCCGATAGTACTCAGCTTTTGTGTCCCTACTCTTCCTTGTACATATATTCCTTGCCCTTTTAAACTGACCCCAGTCTTAGTTTTCCATGCTTTTTTCCAAAGCTTATCCCTCTCTAACAGGGCAGTTTTAAGGTCTGGGGTGAATCATTTGCATTGCTTATTTCTTACATGCACTTTAAGTAGAGGTGCATGTCTGTTTAAGGCTCCTACTATTATTTCATTTAGGATTTCATAAGTTGAGTGTACTGTTTTTGACAGGTAAAAAATCTTGCCAGCGTGTAGAGAATTTCAGATCATCTAGGTACGCATGAGGGTCGAAATTTCTCCTTGACCTTCTGATAGAGAACTTTGATGGTGCTAGAGGTTTATTGGTTGATCTTACACTAGCGATGAAGCAGTGATCACTGACATCACTGAAGAACCCACCAGCGTGTGAGAAAAGATGTGGTTTGCTCACAAGGATAACATCCAACAGTGGACTATTGCTTGGGTTCTTTTTATTAGGTCTGGTTGGTTCGTTGATAAGTTGTGTCAGACCATGTTTATCGCAGAAGGATTGAAGGGGTGAAGAAATCTTAGATAGCCAGTCTAAGTTAAGGTCCCCTAATATAATAGTTTCCATAGACCCTTTCCCCATATTGACACCTAGATGCGTTAAAAGTTGAAGGCCAGCAGATGGTGGTCTGTAACATCCTATCACACCCAATGTATCACACTGGATAGGGTTAAGGAGATTTTTCCTTTCAGGGAAACTCTTAGTGATTTGGATAGAACTGGTAACAATGAGATAGGGCAGTAATAATTTAAATCACTCCTGCAGCCCGATTTGAATAAGGGTATGACATGTGCCATTTCCCAGTTTGCAGGTAGAGTACCCTGGGACAGGTATACGTTGAACAGGTGAGTAATTGGCGAGGATAAGACAAAATAACCAAATTTTAGAAAGTAGGGCTCTAGGAGATCTGCACCTGCACTTTTCTTTATGTTCAGCTCCATGAGGAGGTCTTCCACAGTTTTTACAGACACCTGAGTGAAGGAGAAGGAGATGGGATGAGCTTCAAGATTTATAAAGTTAATATTATGCAATTGGTTATAAGCCATCCTAATAGTTTTCAGAAAGACCTTCTAGAGACTGTGGTGCCACCCCATCTGCCCACACCTCTCTGGATTGAGGAAGGAGGTCACTAGACTCCAGGCTAAGTTGGCTGGGATTCAGTGGACCTCTTCTCCCACTGAGGGGCCAACAAGAATGCCACCATTACTTCAGAGGATGCTAGGGAGGAGGAACATCTGGACTATGGTAGGCTCTGGAAGGATGGGGCTGGTTGGACACAGGCACATTCCTCAACTGCTACCACTTCTTAAGTCCTATGCCACTCTGGTTGGGGCAGAACTGCTGGGAGTAGGCACCTGCAGTAGTGACAAGAGAGAATGTGAGGGCCATCCTTAGAGAAGTAACCAAGGAGGGTGGAAGAGGAACACAGAGGAGGAGAAGCAAACAATTTCTGGTGGGTGACTCAACTGTGAGGGGGATAAATTTGGGAATAAAAAGGGGGGAGGCAGGTTAAGGTGCCTGTGTGGCATCACAGCCTGGAGGGATGGGAAGCAGATCTAGATGATTGATAGGGCAGCAGTACAAGAATGAGAGATGGATGTCATTGTCCACCTAGGGACTAATCACCTGGCTAGGAACGGGGCTGGAATGGTGCAGGGGGAGTTTAGGGAGCTGGGGAGGAGTCCTGGACAGGTAACTTGCTCACAGTTTCTTTCACTAAAGGAGGAAGGAGCTGCTGGTATAACTAAACTTCTCTACTGGGACTAAGAACTAGAAATCTTGTATTTGGACCTTCAATTTAGGGTAAAAAAAACAAGTTAGTGTGTTTGTCAGAGTTAGTTGAAGTGAATTGTTATCTGTGTGTACCCCCACCCAGGTATGCCATTTCAATCTGACAGCTCTACCTGGTGAGCTGGGTTTGGAGAGGAATATGTCACTCGGCACATTGGCTAGGTTTGGCTACTCTGCAACAGGGGCACCCCAGTAACTCTGGACAAAGGAAGCAATAACTGGAATGTCCAATACCAGAAGTGGGATTCTAAAGTGTTGCTTTTATTCACATTCAATAAAATAAATAAAGCATAGATGGACCCCCACGGGGCTACACTCCTGGTAGTGCAGATTTAAGCAGACCAGAACACATCCTCATCACTTTAGCCCTCAGGCTCTGAAACACACTGGGCATACAGCCCGAACTTGTACGCTGCTCTGGGTTTTCCCTGGCTTGGCTCCCTTGCCAGCCACTTGGACACTTTCTCTGTAGCATGGAAACATTTACTGGTGGCTCCCTAAACCACCTATGAGCACTTCTGCTTCATAAGGGAATCTTCCTCATCAATCCCATGTCTGGGTACTTTCCTTAGGCACTGGCCAAGTACCTGAGAGAAAGCAACAGGTGTCCCAGAGCAAATCCATAGAGGTGAATTTGGTTACTACTGATGGGGGGGGGTCTCCCACCTCTTGCTCCCATAATTCATACCCAGCCATTACTCTGGACTGTAACACCTCATCCTTTAAAACACTTTGCTGTGTAGATTCTTTTTAAATGTATTCACATTCAGTCTACTGTCTTTACATCGCATTTGTGCTGAACTTGAACATACTTAATATGTGGCTGTGTCCATTACTCTAGACCCCCCACAGAGTTAAGCAGTCCAATCCCCACATCTTCCAAACTGTACTTGGCTGTCTTTTCCTGACCCCACAGTGGCAGTCCCTTTAGTTTCATCTTGATTCAGGTGAAATCACATGGCCCTTTAGCAGAACAAACTCACCCCTTGGTTGCAGGTGCCCCACAGGCATTTTCTCCTCAAAGAGCTCTCATCCAGAGCTTCTGGTGCCTCAGCATGAACTTAAATCAGGCAGCTTCTTTTTCCTAGCCAGACTGGGGGGGGGTTGCCCCTGGAAGCAGGCTGATTCCTTCCCCCATCCCCGCAGGGATGGGGCCCTGACCCACTGAAAGTGGTCTCCACCACTTCAATGTGCTCTTCTTGTGTTCCTCTTCAGGTGAAAACACACACCTAAACAACAAAAAAATAGCTCTTTGACAGAGCTTAGAGCTCTGAGGTCCTGCTTACAGCAGAGCACCTCTTCTACTCACTGCACAGACTCTACTCAACTCTCAGACTGACTTCAAATTCCCCAACATTCTACTCTAACCTCCAGCTGCAACATTCCAGTGTGGCTTATGCAGCTGCAACAGTTCTAAATGATGTCATCCCTCTGTCTCGGCTGAGACTGAGAACACAGTGAGACAGTGTGAAATCCATTTAACTGGAGTTTCACAAGCTGCCTTCCCTGCCTACCACTAGGTCTTACTGGGATTCTAGTAACCCTGGGTAACAGGGAGGTTACATGTGTATCTGTTATCTGTGTTATCTGTGTAGTTATCTAGGTGCTTGTCACAGGTGGCTGAAGGGAATTGTCATCTGTGAAATTAAGTAAGTGTAGAAAGATTTGCAAAGTAGGGGGAGTGGCTTAGCTAGAATTAGCCAGGTTAAAACCAGATTTAAACACTGCCCTAGATAGCTTCTGGCAGAGCACCAGGAGGAAGGAGCTGCTGGTATAAGTAAACTTGTCTGTTGGGACTATATTGCCCTCCTTCCCTCCCCTCCACCCAAAAGAGGTTCTACTTTTATAGGCACAGGATTAGACTGACAACAGGAACTTCCTGTTTGGGAGCAGGAAGTGAGTGATCACAGAGCCACCAAAGACTCACCATCCTAGAAGGGCAAGAGTAGCTCTCCGTCCCCCCCCCCAGCTGCTGGAGGTCTGACTCTGAGCAAGTAAGGAGACTACTGAGAAATATAGGAACTTCTTGTCTCAGAACAGGAAGATCAGGAGCTAAAAGGGCACAGAGGCAGTAAGTAAGTAGGGAGAGAAGAAGAAAAAATAAATAAATAAACAGAGGAAAGAGTAAGTATTCCAAACAACACTTAGGGGGCCAGAAATAAGATATGATGGGAGTGGTGCAGTGCAGTGGCTGTGGAGCAGCAGTCTTCCAGGAGATGTTCTGGAGGCTGCAGTGTTGTCCCATCTGCCAGCACCTCTCTGGGCTGAGGGAGGAGTTTGCTCATCTCCAGGCTGAGTTGGTCAGGATTTGTGGGGTCTCTTCTCCCACCCAGGAACCACCAGGGTCACTGCTGTTGCCTCCAATGTTGCCAAGAAAGAGGAGCAGTTGGATGACAGTGGGCTCAGGGAGGTTGAGGGTGGTGGAACAGAGGTGAACCCCTCCAGTTGTACCTCTCCACAATTTCTATGCCATTCTGGAAAAGTGTGGTTCCTCTTTGGAGGCACCCACAGTGGAGACCAAGGAGGATGCTGTGAATCTCCACAAAGGTGACCCACAGGAGGGTGGCATGGGACCCCACAGAGGGAGGAAGGAAACAACTCCGGTTGGGGGACTCCATTGTTAGGAAGGTAGAACTTGGGGAGAAAGGGGAGAGGGAGGTAAGGTGCCTGCCTGGTGCCAAGGCTTGGAGGGACAAGGAGCGAATCCTCGGGATTGCAGGAGCAGCTGCACAGGGGAGGGAGCTGGATGTCATTGTCCACCTAGGGACAAATGACCTGGCTAAGAAAGGGATCAGAGCAGTTCAAGAAGCATTTGTGGAGATGGGGAGGGGCCTTAGCCAAATAGCACACATTTAACCTTCTTAGCACACATGGTAACCTTCTCTGAGGTGCTGCCTGTCTATGGCATGGGTGAGGCTAGGGTGCTCTACACCATGAGATTCAATCAGTGGTTGAAAAACTGGTGCAGAGCTCAGGGGTTTGGCTTCATTGGGGACTGAGGGCCCACCTGGAAGGATGGAGGCCTTTACTGGCATGATGGTCTGTATCTATCCAGAAGGGGAACCAGGATCCTAGATGATAGATTTAAATGCTTCATTGGCAAGCATTTAAACTAGCCAAGGGGGAGGTACTGGAGAGGAGCAGGGAAATCCTAGCCCCTACCCCAAAAAATCAGGGTACTAAGTGAGGTAGACACCAACATACAGATGTTAATAGGGAGAAGTGCAGGGGTAAATGGAGAAAGTGACAAATGCAATAAGGACAGGGATGGGGCAAAAAGGGGTAAGGCCATCAAGAAATGGAGGGTAATGAGTACCAATGCCCATAGTCTGGGCAGCAAGCTCCCTGAACTGGTGGCCTTGATGGAAGAGGGATGCCTGGCTATCATAGCAGTCACAGAAACATGGTACACAGAGAACCATGACTGGGATGTTAACATACCAGGGTACACAACCTACAGGAGAGACAGGGAGGGGAGAAGAGGGTTTGTAGTAGCTCTCTATGTAAGGGAAGGGATAAAAGCAACTAAACAAAAGAGTAAACAGGAAGGGGAGGAGGCACTGTGGGTCACCTTAGAGTCAGGAAATGGCACCACAATCCACACAGGGGTTGTATACAGACCCTCATGTCAGGGGGAGGGAATGGACAAGGATATGATAGAAGGCATACTTAGGATGGCAGAGAAAGGGGAGATGCTGTTAATGAGAGACCTTAATATGCCAGATGTTAACTGGAGAACCTTTGCTGCAGCCACATCCAAAAGCAGGGCCATTCTCAATGCCCTTCAGGTGGCATGCCTCAGACAGCTAGTTTTGGAACCTACTCATGAGGAAGCAATCTTAGACCTCATACTCTCAAATGGGGTCAGTGAGAGGATCTCATATCTAGAAGTGGGTAGCCAATTGGGAACAAGTGACTACCAAACAGTGTGGTTTACTATAAACTCAGCTACAGAGTCAAGCCATAGAAAAGTGAGGGTTCTGGACTTCAGAAGGGCTGACTCCAGTAAGATGAGAGAGTGCCTTAGAAAAGCACTAGCAAGCAGGCTAGGAGGAGGGGTGGAGCAACAATAGGGAAATATTAGAACTGCCATCACAGAGGCAACACGCCTTTGTGTGAAGCAAACAAACTAATCAAAACAAAAGAAAAAGCCACTATGGTTCTCAAAAGAGGTGGCAGTGAAGGTTAGGGAGAAAAAGACAGCATTTAGGAAGTATAAGGAAACACAGAAGGAGGAGGACAGAGAACTGTACCAGTTAAGGCAGAAGGAAGCAGGGAGACTAGTCAGAATAGCAAAGGCCCAAACTGAGGAAAAGATGGCCAACTTGGTTAAGAAGGGGGATAAAACCTTTTATAGGTATATCAGGGAGCATAGAAAGACAAAGGGAGGGATAGCGAGGCTGAATGGAATGGACGGTGGGTGGGCAGAGAGAGACAGTGAAAAGCAGGGATACTGAATGAATACTTCCATTCAGTATTCGCAGAAGAGAAGGTGGGGGAGGTGCCTAATTCAATAAACAGAAGCACTCTGGATAGGGGGGTCGATCCCAGTCCTTTCACAAAAGAAAGGGTTCTGAAAGAACTCCTAAACCTGAAGGTGGAAAGCAATGGGGCCAGATGGAATTCACCCAGAATTCTAAAAGAATTAAGAGAACTAGTGACACCACTAATACCCTGTTTAACAAATCATGGGAGGATGGTGTGGTACCTGGGGACTGGAGGAAGGCAGATGTGATTCCCCTTCACAAAAGTGGGACCAAGACAGAGGAGGGAAACTACAGACCTGTCAGTTTGACCTCTGTGGTAGGGAAAGTGATGGAATCACTTCTGAAGGAAAGAATTGTTGAGTACCTAGAGGCCAGTGGGGCACTGAACCCAAGACAGCATGGGTTCACAGCGGGAAGGTCTTGTCAGACAAATCTAATTGATTCCTTTGACTGTGTGACTAAAGTAGTAGACCAGGGAAGGGCTGTGGACATGGCCTACTTAGACCTTAGCAAGGCATTTGACACAGACCCACACAAAAGATTAATAGTCAAATTAACTAGCCTGGGAGTGGGTCCCAGGGCGATAGCCTAGGTAAAACATTGGCTGGACAACAGGACACAGAAGGTAATTGTAAATGGAGTCCACTCTGAAGAAAGAGGGGTTACTAGTGGGGTACCACAGGGTTCAGTACTGAGTCCAGTCCTTTTTAATGTCTTCATAAGTGGCATTGCAGAGGACTGGAAGGAAAAGCTTGCAGATGACACAAAGATCTGCAACAGGGTTGATACACAGTGAGGCATAGAAAGGATGAGAAGGGACTTGGCAAGGTTGGAGGAATGGTCAGAAGTATGGCAGCTTGGATTCAATGCAAAAAAGTGCAAAATAATGCACCTGGGAAACAAAAACCCAGGGGAAAATTACACAATGGGGGGGAGGTAGTAACAGCAACAAAAAAGGAAAGGGACCTGGGGGTAATCATATCAGATGACCTTAAGGTTGGCAAGCAATGCGAGAAGGTGGTAGGAAGTGCTGGGGAGATACTGGGATGTATAGGGAGAGGCATCACCAGCAGAAAACAGGAAGTTGTTATCCCCCTGTACAGACAGTTGGTGAGACCCCATCTGGAGTACTGCATCCAGTTCTGGAGACCCCATCTCTGCAAGGACTTAGGATGGAGGCAGTTCAGAGGAAGGCAACTAAAATAGTGCAGGGTCTGCAAGAGAAGCCATACGAGGAGAGACTAAAGGACCTTAATATGTATACCCTTGAGGAAAGGAGGGAGAGGGGGGGACATGATAGAAACGTTGAAGTACCTCAGTGGAATCAAAAAAGTCCAAGAGGGTAGTATCTTTCAGAAAAAGATGTGCAAGAACAAGGGGACACAATTTGAAGATAGAGGGGGGATGGTCTAGGGCAATGTGAGGAAGTATTTTTTCACAGAGATGGTGGTGGACACATGGAACAGCCTTCCTGAGGAGGTTGTGAGGTCTAAAACTGTAGGAAAATTCAAGAATGCATGGGACAGACATAAGGCAATTTTTGTGGGGGGTAGGAAGAAGTAGGTTGTTGGTTAACTAGGATCTGCAGCTTATCCTCTAGGTAGGGAAATGGGGAGACTAGGTGGGCCAAGCGGTCCTTATCTGCCATCAAAGTCTATGTTTCTATGTTATCTGTCTGACAGGTGAAAGGAGAGAGATCATCACACCTGCAGCTTCAACTCATAGCTGAAGGAATGATGCAGACCAGAAGGGTTTGGTTATATTGGGGAGTGGGAACCCACCTCGGAGGATAAGGGCCTATAAAGGGGTGATGGCCTGCATCCATCTGGGAGGGGAACCATAGTGCTCAGTGGACAGTTTGAATGTTACTTTGATAAACATTGAAACTAGCTGTGGGAGATGGTGAAAAAATAAGGGAGGCAGAAACTGCTTCCACACAGCCTGAAGTACAGAGTAGGGAGAACCCGAGGGGAGAGGAATGCCCCAGGTGCAAATTAATAAAGAAAGTAGGGTGGTAGAGATAGATGGGGAAGGAATAGGAGCATTAAAAACGAGAGCCGGGAAGATGGAGGGCAAAAAGGAAAAGGGTGGGTGACAACAAATTTAGTGGAAACAAAATCTGAAAGGCCATGTGTGCAAATGTAGAAGTCTAGGAAATAAGACACCGGACCTAGAGGCCATCACATCAGAGGTCATCCTGGATATTGTGGCCATTACTGAGTCATGGTGAACTGAAAAGCATGACTGGGACATGGCCATACCAGGCTATACTCTGTTCAAGAAAGAAAGGATGGGAAGGAAAGGAGGGGGTGTGGTGCTTTTATGTGAGGGAAAACATTAAAGCGATGGAGATACAGGGAACACAGGAGGAGGCAGAGGTGCTGTGAGTCACCCTATAGGTGGAGAAAGGAGTCACTGTTCACACTGATGTGATATACAGACCTCCAGCACAGGAAGAGGAATTAGATTAGGCACTAGTGGAAGCCATTGGCAAGATGGCAGAAAAGAGGGAGATGCAGCTGGTGGGGGACTTCAACTTGCCAGATATAGATTAGAGCCTCCCAGCAGCAACTTCAGCTGGAAGCAGGAATATCCTTGACTGCCTGCAGGGAGCATTCTTCAGACAACTAGTCAGTGAGCCCACTCATGATGAACAATACTGGACTTCGTACTCGCTAACAGTGACAGTATTGCAGACGTCAAGGTGGGAGGCCACCTGGGAACTGGTGGTCACTGCATGGTATGATTCAATATAACGATGACTGTGGAATTGAACCACACAAGGGCAAGGGTTCTGGACATCAGGAGGACAGATATAAAGATGGGTGAATGCCTCAGGGATGACCTGGCATGGAGAGATGTCCTGGGTGGGGTGGAGGAATTGTGGGTGAAGCTAAAACGAAGTAAAGTAAAGGCACCAAACCTGTGCATCAAACAAGTGAGCAAAAGCAAGAAGAAAAAGAGACCACTATGATTCTCGAAAGAGGTGGCTGAAAAGGTAAAGTTTGAAAAGAGTAGCATTCAGAAGGTATAAGGAGATATAGAGGGAAGGCATGGAGGTATATCAGGGGAAACAGAGGGAAGCAAGGAAAGCAGTAAGGAGCACACTGCCACAAACTGAAGAGAGAATAGCCCATGAAGTATTGAAAGGAGACAAAGCATTTTTTAGGTATGTAAGTGAAAAGAAGAAGATCATGGGTGGGATTGTAAGGTTAAAAAGTGAAGGGGGAGCTGTGCAGCGAGAGACCAGGAAAAGGCAGACATCCTGAACAAATACTTTTGTTCAGTGTTCACAGAGGAAGAAGAAGGGGAAGGGCCACAAAAAAGTAACAGAAGCTTTGGAGGGATGTGGACACTAGTCCTTTTTTGGAGGAGACAGTCCTGAAGGGAGTAACTAACCTGAAGGTGGATAAAGCAACAGGGCCAAATGAGGTGCATCTAAGGGTATGAAGCGTACTCAGGGAAATACTGGTTGCACCTCTGACAGTTCAGTTTAGCTGCTCACTGGAAACAGGAGTGGTTTAGGTGGACTGGAGGGGGGTGGATGTAGTCCCACTACACAAAAGTGGCAGCAGGAAGGAGTCTGGCAACTATAGGCCAGTCAGCCTGATGTTGGTGGTGGGAAAGTTAATGGAATCACTGCTGAAGGAAAGGACTGTAGAATATCTTGAATCCAGTGGGTTACAAGACCAGAGGCAGATAGTTTCACAGTGAGAAGGTCAAGTCAAATGAATCTAATAGATTTCTTTGACTGGGTGACAAAGGATTTTGATCAGGGTGGAGCAGTGGACGTGGTCTACCGAGATTGTAATAAAGCTTTCTACAGCATTCCACACAGGAGACTAGTAAGTAAGCTGGGTAGCTTAGGAGTAGGGCCAAAGGTCAGAAACTGGATAAGAAATTGGTTAGGGGATACGTGAAAGTGGGTGGTAGTAAATGGAGTTCATTCCAAGGAAGGGAGGGTCACCAATGGGGTGCCTCAGGTATCAGTGCTGGGACCTAATGTCTTCATAGGTGACATTGCAGAGGAGCTGGAAGGGAAGGGAAGGTCTGCCTCTTTGCAGATGACATCAAAATCTACAACAGGGCGGACACTCTGGGGGTTGGGGGTGTTTGTGTGGAGAGGATGAGCAGTGATCTGAGAAAACTAGATGAGTGATAAAGGGTATGTATGGTGGTTGGATTTCACTGTGAAAAAGTGCAAAATAAAGCACTTAGGGCACAGAAACCCAAGGACAGAGTACAAAATGGGTAGAGTGGCATTGATGACCATCAAGCAGGAAAGAGACATGGGGCTAATCATCTTGGATGAACTAAAGGTGGCCAGACAGTGCAACAAAGCAGCTGGGAGGGCTAGTTGGTGTCTGGGATGCATAGGGAGGGGTATCACCAGCAGAAAGCAGGAGATGATGTTGCCTCAGTATAGAGCACTGGTAAGATCCCACCCAGAGTACTGTGTTCAGTTCTGGAGACAACATATCCTGAAGGACCCAGACAGAGTGGAGGTGGTCCAGAGGAGTGCAACTAAAATGGTGCAGGATCTGCATCAAAAAACCCACGAGAAGAGATTAAAGGACATCAGTATGTATACCCTGCAGTAGGAAGGGAAGGATCTCTGAGATGCATTAGTTTCATCAACCTTGAAGGAACCTAAAACATAACTCTTTCTCCCCCCTGACTGCTGGAGGTCTGAATCCAAGCAAGGAAGAAGGAGACTACTAAAGACTATAGGAAGTTCCTGTCTCAGAACAGGAAGGATGAGAGTTGTAAGGGCACATAGGCAGTAGGAAAGTAAGTGTAAAAATACATAGAGGGAGGAGACAGTAAGCATACAAAGCAACAGGAAAGGGGACACAAAATAAGTCAAGATGAGAGTGGTGCGCTGCAATGGCTGTGGGGCAGCAGTGTTCTGGGAAACATTCTGGAGGTTGCGATGCTGCCCTGTTTGCAAGCACCTCACTGGTCTGAGGGAGGAGGTTGCCAATCTCCAGGCTGACCTGGCTAGGATTTGTTAAACCTCTTCTCCCACCCAGGGACCACCAGGGCCACCACTGCTACCTCAGAGGTAAGTAAATGTACAGTATATGAGAATCTGCCATAATAAACTCCGAATGTTGAACCATTAAAATATGTGTGGTGTGGCTGATTTCAGGGTGGTCCAAGAGACAGCAACAATAATAATGAAAAAAGTAAGGAGGGTAATATAAAGTAACAGGGTAAACAAGGGAAACAGGAAAAAGGTAAAGGGAAACTAGAAGGAATAGCGATGAAGAACAGCAATGTTAAGAAAGGTTTGGAATTGAAGAAAAAGGTAATGAAAAGTAGGATGAACCAAAGGGGGTACTCAGATAAAAAGCAAACTAGAGTATCTCCCTTATTAGTTCAAAATAAGTCACAAACTTTATTCATTGAAAAGATTGATACAGGGGCTGATACTAGGCTTGAATGTGGTGAAGCTCCACCTAGCAATGTTTAGTCAACATCTACTCCTAATACGCAGGCTACTTGGCACGTGCAGAGGAGTTTGTGTATATCTCCAAATATATTTGAAACTCTGATATTAAATAATGAAGAAATACTTGATTATAAGAATATGGATTGCAATTGGGAAAATAGCCATCTGAGATCTGACAAATCAGATAATGGACAGAATAATCAGGCTATTAGCTTGGACTTAATTGGGTGGGATTCTCTGCAAAGTAATTCATGTTTACCTTTTGCTGATGGTTCTATGCTAAACTCTAATGACAGTATTGGGGATGTACCTACGGAAATCAATAACATTAATTTCAATAATAATACAGGACTGAAGGAAGTGATTACAGACCTACAAAATACTATTCAAGGTCTGAAAGTATTGGATAACTTTCAGAAAAGGGAGATCATACAGGGTGTCAAAGGCAAAATTCATGAGTGGAAATGTACAACTGATAAAATAAGGGAAAATAATGTCACTGATGCTACTCAGTTATATCAGGATAAAGAGAGTAATGGATCATTGGCATGTTATCCATCTTATCTTAGTTATCTTATAGTCAGGACACCATCACAGTTATGAAAAATCAACATGCAGCAAATCTGATGTTAATGGAACAATTGATTGTAGTAAGAAATGAGACTGACACCCTAAAGGAAAATATTGCTATCAACGGGGCACTGATGGATGATGTGTTTTGAATTTTGAACAGCATCCATCTGCCTAAAGAATCCTCCTCTATTTCTTTAGTAGAAGTGGAGGACTCTACAATGAATGGCAGACCTGATTTTTCACCTTTAATAATCCCAAATTCTCCCCCCAAAAAATGTGTAGCACTTCTTGGGTTAGAAGTAAAAAAAGGTAGGGAAAGGGTTTTGACCATTGTAAATAATTCTGAGAAACAGGAATAAATGAGAATAAACAAAATAATAGTGACTTACCCAATGAACCAGTGATGCAGTTCTCTCTCACTGGTAGTACAGAAGAAATGAAGGGTCAACAGAATGACAAAGAAAGGGTCCAGTATAAGCCCCAAGAAAGGCCATTGCCTACTCTCATTAATGAAGGGTATGGAAGAGACATAAATATAAAGACAAAGAATCCTTTAGATAGCATGATTGTTAAAGGGCCCCACTTACAGATTGTCGGTCTTAAAAAAGGGGGAGAGGAGGCACCTCTATCCCATAAACCATTTTACATCTCTTAAAAATTGACTTGGAGCTATAAGTTGAGGAAAATGATATCTTGGAAGCTATTAGAATTAACACCAATGAAAATATCTATGTTGAATGTGTAAACATTTACTGTACTTATATGAGGGTTACTAATTACATATGAAGAAATGGATTTTTATTGAACAAGTAGAATTTAAAACTAGAATTAATTGATAACAGCACATGGCTGGTAAATCCTGGAAAACAGGATAATATTTATGACCATGTTGCTCTTACTATTTTTGGGTTTCAGAAAATCTGTAAGGAAACAGATTTAAATTATCTCGAACTATCTGTCATTTTTTTAGCAATATTTTTCAGGTTATGTTGGATAGAAATGGTATTTTGGAAGTTTTTCACCACAAAAGCATGAGCAGGGATGGACAAGTGGACATCCAGTTTAAAAATGATGAAATAACTAATAGGGTTGTAGAGAAAATTAATATTCTTGATTAAATGGGTCTATATGTAATAGATCTGGTAACCATTGAAGCTCAAATACTTCTTAAGGAAACAATCAGAACTTTGTCAATACAGAAGCATCAGCAATTTCAGAGAATATATGTTTTTTAACAAGGTTTTGATATGACAATTTTTTATGAAGAGAAGTTGACAATGATGAAATAAGTAAATATTTGAAGCCATGTACAAATCTGTCTCGGCTATCCCCATACCAGGCACTTGGGTTAAATCCCAATACTGACACTGTAGTGTAGCATGAGGAGGGTGCTGCACTCCTGAGGTGCCGTCTTTCCAACGAGATGTTAAACAATGATAATAATAACTATTTATATGGCGCCTTTCAAAATATTAAGGCACCTAACAAATTTAAAATAATACATCAAATATTCAGAATCATAAAATAGTGTAAAAAAAATAATTCAGTTACAGAAGTCATTTACTCACCAAAATCTTGGAACCACAAGAATGTTTTTAAGGCTTGTTTGAATCCCTCCACAGTCGCACACTCCTGTAACCAATGGGGTAGAGAATTCCAGAGGGTAGGGGCCATGCATAAATGCCCAGGCCTCAGATGATTTCAAACACACCTTTGGAATCTCTAGCAGCCCCTCATCAGCTGAGCAGAGTGATTATCCAGGGCAGTAGGGAACCAGAAGATCTTTCGGGTAGTCTGGGCCTTGTCCACGCAGGGCTTTAAAAGTCAGAAGACCAACTTTAAAGGTGATCTGCCACTGTACCATCAGCCAGTGCAGTTCGTGCAGTACTAGTGTAATATGACAGGATATGGAAGTTCCCATCAAAAGCCAGGCTACAGCCCAAGGTCCCACCTGCCTGTTCTGGTGGTAGTTCAGGTGGATGTTAAAGATCCCATGGCAGTTCTCGAAAAGAGTAGGGGAATTTCCCTGGTGCTCTGGAAAAATTTCCCCCCATTCACTAAAAATACCACCAACAGCTTAATCTGGTTCAAGGTTGGTTGGCCTTTATCTGTATCCCCCTCCCCTGGGTCGGGCCCGAAAATAGGCAGAATTTGTCTAGTGCACTTACCCGGTCAACAAAAACTAAATAAATAAATACATTTTAATAAAAATTATTCAAAATAAACAAATGAATAAAGTTTGAGAATGAAGGAAGAAGGTGTATGTCCAAATCTGGTGCTGGTGTTCAAACTCAGATAAAGTTGAGTTGGTGGTACCTGAATTTTTGTACAATACAGAAGCAATATAACAAACAAAGGATACTATTCAGCCATCAGGAGTTTATGAGATTCATGATCAAATTCCTGTACATAATAGATTTATGACTTTGGCTGACTATAATGAATAACTGATTTAATTCCCTCAAGGTTTGAAGCCTAAAAATACTGATACAATGTTAATCTGAAAGCTCATATTTTGTGGAAGACCTGTTAAGTTATGATATTACATTGATCTCCTAAAATATTGCTGATTATAAATCCCAAAAATGACTTGGATTGGCTCAACTTTGTGAAAGAAATTCTCAATTATTTGTGTTCAGGAGATGTAGCATAAACCAACATAACTTATTGAATTAAATAGCTACATTAGTTTTCATAGACCTGGATTAAAATGATCAGATTCAGACAGAAGAGCATGAGGTTTAATAACTGATATTAAATTAGGTGTCTATGTGTGAACTGACAAAATTAAGGAAGATTATTTTTTTTTTATGTATTAGGATAAAGGGAGCCTGATTTGCTTTAATATTGCTATCTTGCTGTATTCCCCCTACAAGATCTAAATTATTTTCCAAAAATATCTGTACATATTTAAAGAATATAGTTCAAGCCCTGCTAATGGAATAACCAGAGGACTTTCTATTATTGGTAGGGGCCTTCAATGCAAGAATAGTCATGCACAATGGTCTATATGATAACACAATCTTGAACTGGATGTATCCATCAATGGATAGATATAAGTGAACCTCGATAGATCCTAAAATAAATCAAAATGAGCAGCAACTGCTGGAATTAATTAAATCTAATGCACTGTATCCGCTAAATGGGAAATTTTTTGGTGATAAAGAGGGCTGACCTACTTTTATATCACTTAAGGGTTCTACTGTACTGGATTTTGCAGTCTGGGGAGGGCCCCTGGAATTCTGGCAGAATTCAATTATCCAAGCAAGAACAGAAAGCGATCATTTTCCATTAATAAAAAATGGGAGGAACTTATAATCAGATAAACAATTGACTTTACTAAGTAGAGCTCAGGAGGCAATGGAAATTCGATGTAACAAAAAAATTATTTTGGACAGAATCCCTGGAATAGTATGTAAAAAGTAAGAGTTCCCTATTCTTGGCCAAATATGTAACACCTATACAGTTAATAATTAATGATAAATTGATTTATAAGGGGCTGCAGGAGTTTTTTTTTAAATATTTGGAGATTTGTATATTGAGAACATTTCTAAGACTATATTTACACCTTGCTTGGGTTGGTTTGATGCGGAGTGTATAAATAAGAAAAACATTTGGAGTTGTTCTTCAGAATTATAAAAAAGTGGCAAATAAGATTAATGGACAAACATTAAAGGATGTAAGAAACAAGTATAAAGACTTCCTCAGCTATAAAAAGAAAGCATTTCATAAAATACAATGGGAGTGATTACTTGTATCTACAGTATATTAGATAATAATCAAAAGTTATTTTGTTCCTTAGTTGGCAAAGGTTTTAATGGTAGACAAGCAGAAATTAAGAATTATGTACTATCTAATATTTGGGTCCAGTATTTTACCAAAATCGTATGCTGTCATTCAATATCTTGTTCCTGGCTACCCATGGATACCAGTATAAACAAAGTTAACTTTAGTCCAGTAACCAGCCAGGAAGTACTAATGTATATTTATCATTTAAAATAGAAAAAGGCTCATGGTCCTGATGGAATATCAGCAAAGACTTATGCTTGCATGGCCAATGAATGGACAGATATCCTGATATACTTTTTTAACAAATGGGAAGAACACCCCTCCCCCCTCAGCTAGTGGTCAAACAGGGATTCAGCATATTTGCAGTTCATTTGCATCATCAAGTAAGAAAAAAGGTCCGTCTCCCCATACGACTCACAAGGGTAATGCCAAACCTCACCCAACAACCAACACACCAAAATCTGGCCAATGGAAAATCAGGCACACAAATGCTCACAGCCTGGGAAATAAGATCCTGACCTGCAAGCAATAATGTCAGAGGCTAAACTGACATAGTAGCACTAATGAGACGTGGTTTACCAGTAACCACACTTGGGAGACTTCAGTACCTGGCTATGTACTGTTCAGAAGAGACCGAGGTGCAAAACTGGGGGGTGGAGTGGCCCTGTGTGTCAATGAAAATATCAAAGCTACAGAAATTCAGAATATACATAAGGAGCCAGAAGAACTGTGGGTCACCCTGGAAACAGGAAATGGGGCAGCCATAAGAACTGGGGTTGTCTACAAGCCCCCAGACCAGGGGGAGGACATAGACACATTACTGTTAGAAGATATGCAAAACATGACAGCTAAAGGGGAGGTTCTGATAATGGGAGACTTCAACATGCCAGATACAGATTGGTCAATATCAGCAGGAACATCTGCCAGAACTAGACACATGGTGGATTCCCTGCAGGGGGAGGGCCTCAAACAACTGGTACAACAACCCACAAGGGACAGGGCTATCCTAGATCTAGTACTGACTAACAGGGAAGGGATCACAGATCTCCAGGTAGAAGGTCACCTGGGGGCCAGTGACCATCACATGGTATGGTTCAATTTGGCCACTACATCTAAATCATCCCATTCCAAGGCAAAAATATGGGACTTCAGAGGAGCTGACTTTGATAATATGGCCAACAGAGCTAAGCTAGCCCTGGCAAAAAGAAACACAGGTGAAGGGGTACAGGCAAAGTGGGCAAGCATTAAGGATGCAATACTTGAAGCAACATCCCATTGTGTTAGACAGAAAAGGAAGTGCAAAAGAAGAAGGAAACCACTTTGGTTCTCAAATACAGTAGCAGAAAAGGTCAGAGCCAATAAGGGAACACAGCGGGATGAAGATAGGGAGGCATACCAAACTGCCCTAAGGGAAGCAGGGAAGGCAGTAAGGCAGGCAAAGTCCCAAACTGAGGAAACACTAGCATGAACAGTAAAAGAAGGTAACAGGACTTTCTATAGATACATTAGTGAAAGGAGAAAGTCCAGAGGAGGTATTGATAAGCTCAAAGGAGAAAAGGGGGCATGTGAGGAGGAGGACCCTGTGAAAGCATCTATCATAAATAGATACTTTTGCTCAGTATTTACTGAAGAGAAGGTAGGTCAGGGCCCACAGCTCAGCACCATGGACACAGGAGGGAGGGAGGTGAGCACTACTCCCTTCACAAACGAAAGGGTCCTACAAGAGCTCACTAAGCTCAGGATGGACAAGGCAATGGGACCTGATGGCATACATCCCAGGGTACTTAAGGAGCTAAGGGTGGAACTAGCAGAGCCATTAGCAGAATGGTTTAGTGAGTCCCTGAGCACAGGAGAGGTCCCAGAAGACTGGAGAAGGGCTCATGTGATACCGCTCCAGAAGAGTGGTAGCAGGGAGGAGGCAGGGAACTACAGACCAGTCAGTCTTACCTCAGTAATGGGCAAGATTATGGAAGCACTCCTTAAGGAAAGGATAGTGCAACACCTGGAATCCATAGGGGCACAGGATCCAAGACAGCATGGGATTACAAAAGGAAGGTCCTGTCAAACTGATCTCATAGATTTCTTTGACTGGGTAACCAGAGTGGTGGACCAAGAGGGAGCAGTTGATGTCACCTACCTTTATTTCAGCAAAGCTTTTGACACTGTTCCACATAGAAGATTGATAAATAAGCTGGGTATGCTCAGGGTGGGTCAGAAGTTGGTTAACTGGGTGGCAAACTGGTTGACGAACAGAAGAGAGTGGTGGTAAATGGTATACAGTCAGAAGAGATGCAAGTCACAAGTGGGGTACCTCAGGGATCAGTCCTGGGGCCAGTCCTCTTCAATATCTTCATTAGTGACATTGCAGATGGACTAGAGGGTAAAGCTTTTCTGTTTGCAGATGACACCAAGATCTGCAACAGAATAGATGATCCAGATGGGGTGGGCAGAATGAGAAGAGATCTGGATAAACTAGCAAAATGGTCAGAAGAGTGGCAACTGGGATTCAATGCAAAGTGCAAGATCATGCACATAGGGAAGAGAAACCCTGAAGTCACCTATGGGGAGGGGAGTTGCTAGCAGTCACAAAGGAAGAAAAAGACTTGGGCATCATCATCACCGATGACCTGAAATCATCCAAACAGACCTCTAAAGCAGTAGGTAAGGCTGGGGGTGGTTAGGGTGTATTAATAGGGTATCACAAGTCATAAGAGGAGGTAATAATCCTCTTTACAAGACACTAGTTAGATTGTGCTAGCTAGTTGGGACTTTGCCTGCCAGAAGGCAAGGCAGGCAAAGTCCCAAACTGAGGAAACACTAGCACTAACAGTAAAAGAAGGTGACAAGACTTTCTATAGATACATTAGTGAAAGGAGAAAGTCCAGAGGGGTATTGCTAAGTTTAATGGAGAAAAGGAGCATGTGAGGAGGAGGACCCTGTAAAGGCATCTATCCTAAATAGATACTTTGCTCAGTATTTACTGAAGAGAAGGTAGGGCAGGGCCCACAGCTCAGCATCATGGACACAGGGGGAGGAGGTGAGCACTACTCCCTTCACAAAAGAAAGGGTCCTACAAGAGCTTCTAAGCTCAGGGTGGATAAGGCAATGGGACCTGATGGCATACATCCCAGGGTACTTAAGGAGCTAAAGGAGGAACTAGCAGAGCCATTAGAGCAGAATTGTTTAGTGAGTCTCTGAGCACAGGAGAGGTCCCAGAAGACTGGAGAAGGGCTTATGTGATCCCGCTCCACAAGAGTGGTAGCAGGGAGGAGGCGGGAACTACAGACCAGTCAGTCTTACCTCAGTAGTGGGCAAGATTATGGAGGCACTCCTTAAGGAAAGGATAGTGCAACACCTGGAATCCATAGGGCACAGGATCCAAGACAGCATGGGTTTACAAAGGAAGGTCCTGTCAAACTAATCTCATAGATTTCTTTGACTGGGTAACCAGAGTGGTGGACCAAGGGGAACAGTTGATGTCGCTTACCTTGACTTCAGCAAAGCTTTGACACTGTTCCACATAGAAGATTGATAAATAAGCTAGGTAGGCTCGGGGTGGGTCAGAAGTTGGTCAACTGGGTGGCAAACTGGTTGACTGGCAGAAAACAGAGAGTGGTGGTAAATGGTATACAGTCAGAAGAGATGCAAGTCACAAGTGGGGCACTCAGGGATCAGTCCTGGGGCCAGTCCTATTCAACATCTTCATTAGTGACCTCGCAGATGGACTAGAGGGTAAGGCTTGTCTGTTTGCAGATGACACCAAGATCTGCAACAGAGTAGATGATCCAGATGGGGTGGGCAGAATGAGAAGAGATCTGGATAAACTAGCAAAATGGTCAGAAGAGTGGCAACTGGGATTTAATGCAAAGAAGTGCAAAATCATGCACATAGGGAAGAGAAACCCTGAACCCACTTATAGGCTGGGAGGGAGTTGCTACAGTCACAAAGGAAGAAAGAGACTTGGGCATCATCATCACTGATGACCTAAAATCATCCAAGCAGACCTCTAAAGCAGTAGGTAAGGCTAGGGGGTGTTAGGGTGTATTAGTAGGGGTATCACAAGTCTTAAGAGGGAGGTAATAATCCTCTGTACAAGACATTGGTTAGGTCCCATCTGAGTACATGGCAGTATTGGAGGCCACACCTTCACAAGGACATTAACAAATTGAGGCAGTCCAGAGAAGGGCAACCAAATGGTGCAGGGACTGCATCAGAAGACATATGAGGACAGATTAACGGAGCTCAATATGTATACCCTTGAGCAAAGGAGGGAGAGAGGTGATATGATCAAGACATTTAAACACCTTAAGGGCATAAACAAGGTGAAAGAGTCTAATATGTTTAAATATAAGAAAAATAGCAGGACAAGAGGACACAGCATGAGATTAGAGGGAGGCGATTAAGGGGAATGTGAGGAAATTCTTTTCACAGAAAGGGTGGCAGATGCATGGAATAGCTTACCACAGAAGTGGTGGCTATGAATACAGTCAGGGCTTCAAACAGGCATGGGATAGGCATAAGGGAGCAATACAAATGACTATGAATAGATAGGTCACTGACAGAGCAAAGGCCGATGGCACATTTATAAGGTAGAAAAAGAAATGGGCAGACTGGATGGGCCTTGAGGTCCTTATCTGCCGTCAACTTCTATGTAGACCCTATCTGGAGTACTGCATGTAGTACTGGAGGCCACATCTTCACAAGTACATTAACCAAATTGAGGCAATCCAGAGATGGGCAACCAAAATGGTGCAGGGACTGCATCAGAAGACATATGAGGACAGATTAATGGAGCTCAATATGTATACCCTTGAGCAAAGGAGGGAGAGAGGTGATATGATCGAAACATTCAAACACCTTAAGGGCATTAACAAGGTGAAAGAGTCTAACATGTTTAAATATAAGAAAAATAGCAGGACATGAGGACACAGCATGAGATTAGAGGGAGGCCAATTAAGTTGGAATGTAAGGAAATTCTTTTTCACAGAAAGAGTGGTGGATGCATGGAACAGCCTACCTCAGGAAATGGTGGCTGTGAATACAGTGCAGGGCTTCAAACAGGCATGGGATAGGCATAAGGGAGCAATATAGATAAGTATGAATAAATAGGCCACTGTCAGAGCAAAGGCCCATGGCACATTCATCAGGTAGAAAAATAAATGGGTAGACTGGATGGGCCTTGCGGCCCTTATCTGCCATCAACCTCTATGTTTCTAAGTATTCAAGAAAAATGCATTCCTCAATCATGGCGAAGCTCTGTGATCATTCCAGTACATAAAAAAGGAGACCAAAAAGACCCCAGCAATTACAGGCCCCTTAGTTTAAGAGATATTATTGAGAACGTTTTCTCTAAAATGTTATTGGGCAGATTAAAAATAAACATACAGAGATTAGATCTATCCCCTTTACAGGGCAGATTTCGGGAGAATCATTCAACATTAGATAACTGTTTTTTTTTTCCATCATTTACTTGAGAAATATGTGAGGTTTCATCATCAGAAATGATACGCTGCCTTTACTGATTTCTTCTTGGCTTTCAATACTATTAACAGAGAGATTTTGTGGGCAGCAATGTATGAATGGGGCATATGTCCAGTTTTAATAAATTAAATTAGAACTATCTACACAGAAACCTGGGCGTAGATTAGAATAAGCATTGGAAATCAGCTTTCAAAATAATTGTCCACAAATACTGGTGTCAGACAAGACTGCATCATAGCGCACACTTTATTTTCTATATATAAATAAGCTCTTGCTTGCACTTGGGAAATCACAATCAGACTCACCCAAGATTAAAACAAGCTATTGTCCGACATTAGCTTATGCAGATGACATGGTGTTATCCTCATTATTTCCTCATGGGTTACAAAAAAAGCTTAAAATATTGGCAGAATATTCAAAGAAATTGTCTTTGAAAATAAATCTTCAGAAATTTAAAATCATGATATACGGTGGAATGCACACAAACTTTAAATACATAGATACATAGACAGTGTCGGCAGATAAGAGCCTATGGCCCACCCAGTCTGCCCATTTGAGCTTGTAAGTTCAGTTTATGTTTTCCTAGAAGTCTATTGGAATATTGATTCTTCCCTGCTGGAAATATTTAAGACTTATGCCTATCTGGGACTTAATTTCTCTCGAACATTCTCTTGGAAAGCTCAGTGTGATATACTGCTAAAGAAAGCTAATGGCACTATTTTGGGCTTGAAAAGATTAAATAATTTATATGGAGGTGCTTCCAGAGTTCATTAGGCCCTTATTAAGGGCTATAGAAGCAAAATACAATGAACAAATTTTATATGGTGTGGAAATCTGGGATCACAGATATTTAGAACATCTGAAAAAAAAAACAGTTATTCAAGCACTTCGTGCAGCATTGGACTTTCCAAAGTCTTACCCTGCACATTTTGGTCGGGCAGAGGTGGGCCTTGTGAACTTATAAGCCCTGACAGAGTCCAGACTTACAAACTTCTGGATAAGAATAACTAAACTTCCACAAAGTAGGTTAACTAAAATGTGCTTGACTGAGAAATTCTTGTGGGAGCAGTTGTGGTGTAGAACATCACAATGGTTATATCATCTTAAAAAATATTATGACTTCTGTTGAATTAGAAGTACTCTTTACTTATTTTAAGAGCAATATTAAAGTTAGTGACCAATATATTATAAACTCTATATTAAAAAAAA
This sequence comes from Neoceratodus forsteri, assembly GCA_016271365.2. Taxonomy (NCBI): domain Eukaryota; kingdom Metazoa; phylum Chordata; order Ceratodontiformes; family Ceratodontidae; genus Neoceratodus; species Neoceratodus forsteri. The sequence continues at coordinate 523,319,556 of CM028137.1, forward strand.
TAATTGTTGCTAAATATAGAGGCAAAGATTTAGAGGCTATTAGTTCCTCAAGGTTTGCAAAATGGCATAGTCTTAATGATTGCAGGCATTGGTTTCATTAGTATCTAGATATACTTGAAAATCCTATGTATAGGAAAACTTATGCAAGATATAAAATGAAATTATTTGAATCCAATGTACTAAAGGCCAGTTTTAGTAGGACATCTGATCCAACGGTTTCTATGTTTTATTGTCATGGAAAAGAGAAAGAAGATTTGTATCATGTTATCTTTAAATGCTATTGATACAACAGAGTAAGATATACATGGCTACATCCAAGTTTTATATCTTTACAAGGAATAGATGAAGGTACAGTTTTAAAAATTCTCTTTACTGCTGAGGATGATTTTACTATTAAAAGAATGGCAAATTTTCTTGTAATTATACAAAAAGTGAGGAGAAAGATGGTTAAAATATATGTTCTGTGTCATAACCTCGACCGCTGAAACGCGATCACCATTACGTCAAAGTCACATCACCAAAAGTAATTTTCAGCACTGTGACGCCATGGCACACAGTAAAACAGCACTGGGCACTTACATTTTTCATATTTTATATGGGGGCTGCACCCCATCACCCCCCACATGAAGGGCTTTGCCCCCCGCATCCCCCTACTCAGAGATTCTCAACTCCAAGGGGGTGCATGTTGTGAGGGGGTACAAAATGTTAAAAATAAATTCAGGCTGGGCGCAACAAAAATGTACCTGCACCCTGCCCAAACCCAGCACCCTGTCCACCCAAGCTGCGAACCCACCCACCACACCATGGGGCCAGCTCAGCAGCCCACCATGGCACCACCCCTCAAAACCCCTCCCACCCTTCACTGAGCATGCTCACTCTTACTCCCCCATGCACACGTATGTGTAGTGACATCCTGTCACTACATGCGCAAACCCACCCCATCCTGTCACTCTACATCAGCGGTAGCCTCCCATGACATATGTTGTGACTGAGTTGCCGTTTTGTGGTTCACTCAATCACAGTTGCGCATGTCATGGGCTACCTAAAATATTTGCCCCAGATTGAGTGACTTAGAGTTCTCATTATACTTGCCACTTTATTATTAATGTTGCTTTTATGACTATTTATTGTATAATTGTTTTTCCCTTTACTTTATTTGTATTTTAACTTTTGTATTTTGTATCCTGATTTTAATGATTTTTGTGTGGATCGAATAATAAAGAATACTACTACTACACATCACACAGATCACTCAGGGTAATAAACATGGAATCCCTAGCAATCTATTCAATCTGCACATACCTGTGTCCTGTATACACAATCTCTCCCTCTCTCTTTGCAATCTCAACCTCTCTCTAAAGCACCTACACACAATCTCTCTCTCTCACTCACTCACTAGTCCACTGTCAGCAGCAGTATGCATAGTTTGGTATGTTTTTTAAACAACTTTCAGTCAAGAATGTTTATTTGCTCCATATACAGGGCCCATGCTGTATGTTTATGCCCCCAGTTAAAATGAAAAATGAATTGAGGTGTTTAAAGAGGTACAGCCCTTCTAACACACTGCTAGAAAAGTAATTTAGGGGGAGATTTAAATTGTCCTCTTGATAAAAAACTAGTTGGTACTACCAGAAAAAAATATTGTGACAAATGTTTTTAGGAAATATGATTAATTCAACTAATCTAAGAAATGCATACAGAATTTTACACAGGTCTGGTAATGTTTTTTTTTAATAGCTCATTGATAAGGATGTGTGAAAGTTGCCAGTTCTGATTTAGTGGAGCTTTTGTGAAATTTAACAACTTTCGCAGAAGTTTAAGAGCTTCTGCTGTGATGGATCATAAAACATCAGAATGTTTCGGACAGAATTTTGCCCTCTTCCACCCCAGCTGACATGTTAATAACCCCCCAGTGGCTAGGCAGTCAATCGCCCCATCCGATCACCCACCCAACTTGTCAATAACCCCTCAGGTGTCTAGCAGCCTCCCCACCCAATCACCCACCGCCCTACGTGTATTTAAAAACAAAATCTTGGTGGCTACTGGTCCCTACCCCCAGCTGATCATCCACCCATGTCCAGTAGTAGTCACTAGTCAGTGATGTAACCCCCCAGTCCCTATGTCCCATATAGTTAAATATTTTTCACTGGTAGTCTAGTGAACTCACCTCCCTCCCTATCCCCAATCCCCAGAATATACTGTAGTTTTTTTTTTTGCTTATTCCCTGGTGGTCTGATGGCCCTCCCAGCTGCCACCATGGCTGCTAGTGTCCCCCACCCCACTCCCCCATCTCAAAATAGAGTGGGTGACCAGCACAGCCCTCAGCTCTCCTCCACATCCAGCTGCTCACTGAGCTGTCAATAAATGAGCATGTGCTTGTACAGCACCTGGTCATTCATTGACATCTCAGTGGGCAGCCGGCCATGGAGAAGAGCGGAGGGCTGTGCCAGTTGCCCACTTGATTTTGTGATGTGGGAGTGGTGTGGGACACTACCTGCTGGGGTGGGGGTGCCACTAGACCACCAGAGAATAAGTGAAAAAAACAACTACATAGTGGGGATTGGGGTTAGGGAGGGGGGGTTCATTACACCACCAGGAAAAAAAATATTTTACTATATGGGGGATAGGGATAGGGATAGGGGGGTTACATCACTGATTAGTGACTAGTACTAGACAAGGGCAGGTGACTGGGTGGGGTAAGGAACCATTAGCCACCAGGGAGGTTACTAACACATCAGGCAGGGATGTGGGGGTCACATCACTGAGTGACATTGACTATTACTGGACAAAGGTGGGTGATTGGATTGGGGGAGGGACCACTAGCCACAAGGAATTTATTTATTTTATTTATTTTGGGCAATCGGGCAGTGACTGGCAGGTGGGCACTAGTCACCAGAGATGAAGTAGGGTTCAGGGCATGCTGAATTTTTGCAAAAGATCAGAAATGAATTTCCAAACTTTCGAAGAAGTGGAAGTCAGACATTTGCTTAAATTCCACCTGTTGAAGTTTTTGTTGCACACCCTTATTCATTAGCATCATGGATCAAATTCTGTTTTTATCAGGCAGCCTTCCAATTGCTGCAACTGAAACCATAGTGACTGAATCCTCAAATCACTGGATGTTAGGCTGTGTTATTCAAAACTCTAGACATAAAATAGGAGGCACAGGGCTCTGGAAAATGAACAGTCGGGTTCTTACAAGATGAACCGGTAACACAGGATCTTTTTCTTTTAATTTCTGCCCTGGTTTCAGTTAAATGTTTGTATGAATCGATCTTGGATTGGTGGAAGGATACAAAACTCGACCTGAAATTTTTCTTTCAGAAAGCGGGTAACTCAAAGGAAAACCAAGAATATTTAAAGTGTTTGTCTTTGAGAGCAGAACTGCAAGAATTCATTTCTGGAAGTTATCTATCCCCGATTCAAATAAAAAATGTCAGCAGTTAAAGAAGAAATGATGCTGGCCCGGTCGTGCTGAGGGTTGAGGATCTGGACGCCACACCTCACACCACACCGGCGACCCAGGTTCGTAGATGGATTCGGATTGCCTGGGGTCGACAGAGGAGGGAGAGGATGGAGCATCCAGAAGACAGCTCTCCTCTCCCTTGGGAGGGATCCAGGGTCACTCGGAGTCCTGGCGGGCCCTGATGGTGATTGGGGCACAGCAGGCACACCAGCCAGTGTAAGGGGTGGAGTGCGGCAGATGCCAGCAGAGTAGCTGTGCACAGGCATCATTGCATGCCACACTCAAAGAGGGAAAACACTGCAGAAAATCCCTCTGTGGTGCCAAGGAGATGAGGGGGACTCCAGGGGCAGGCCCACATCCCACCACTGGTCCAGCACACCAGGGGACTCTATGGCCAACCTGACACCCAGGTAGGCCCTTCTAATTTTAGAAAGACTAACAAGGGAGGGCAGGTTCACCCCGGGGGGTAATCCGAGGGGCTGGACCTGCCTGGGTGTTAGGGGGAGGAAGCTGGTAGCATGGGGTTCAGGCAGGGACTAGAGGCCTCTGCCAAGTAAGTACCCCAGAAGGATGTCCAGGGCCATAGGGTACATAAAGACAGTTTAAAAAAAAAAGAAGAAATTAAGTAATTTCAATATAAAAGTGCTACATCTCTGTTAGCAGAACAGAAGTTTGGAGCACAAGGGAAGATGCCATCAGTAAATCCCTTTGAACGTTGCTCCAGTGACTTAATAAAATATGTTTTTCAGAGTTGTTAGGTTCAGAAGGGAGAAGTGTTTTAGGTCCACAAGGGATGGTTCAGGAGCTGAACAAGCCTTTGTTTCTGGTCATCCAGGGGAGTCCACTCAACAGAGGGAGTTCTGTGATACATTACTGTGTCCCAAGTTAGATTCAGGGTGCTAGAGAAGGATTTTATTCAGTCAATTCTACTTATAGAAGTACTTCAAGCTGTAAAGTCCATTACTTCAGGCTCAGCTCCTGGTAAGGATGGGTTAAGTATAGAACTGTATAAAGAATTGAATATGTTGCACGAGAATTATCAAAAGTATTAAATGAAAGTCATTGTTTAAGTAAACTGGCACCAATGTTCCCTCTAACTGTTTGGCTCTGTGGGTGAAAGTCTCATGTGTGTGTGCAGCACTGGGTGACAAGAAAGAGATTTATGTCCCCAAATCAGATTGAGTCTATAATATGGATACCGTTTATTGCCACTAAAAAGTGTAGCTTAAATTTTTCACAATAACATGTATTGCTGCTTTAAAGAGCTCCTGACACAGTTGAGACAACTTTGAAAAAATTGAATATTCAGACATAACTGTAGCTTATATTTTGTATTTTATTCTTTAATTCTCACCCTTATTTCCTTATTCTAGGGGTATTTGCAGTATCTCTGGTCTTTGAGCTCTGGCTGCCTGCCTACACCTGACATCATAATTCTGTTTATGACACCAAAACATGTTTCTGTGGACATCATTATGATGTCATAAACAGGAGATTGTGATGTCATGTGTAGAGAAGCAACCAGAGTAGATAGAGTCTAAGGAACAGGAATCTTGTTTTCATGCAAATGTTTTCAGTAATAAAGAAAATTGGGAATTAATCACTGAAAATATATGAAGTACTAAGGAATATGGGATGGAGCTGAATATAAATCTTACCTTTTTCAAAGTTTTGCTAATACTGTCCTCAGCTCTTTAACTTAACAAGCATATTTGTAGTTCAGTTCCATTTTGCTCATTTATTTGACTTAGGCATTAAGGAGCCCCTGACGGCATTAGGAAAACTTTGAAGAAAGTATGATTTATGTTCAACTCCATCCCATTTTTTTATTACTTCATATATTTCAGTAATTAATGCCACATTTTCTTTTTTACAGAAAACAGTTGAATGAAAACAAGATCCCTATGCCCTAGAATGTGTCTACTCTGTGTCTCTACACATGACATCACAATCCCTTGTTTATGGCATCATAATTATCTCCACAGCAATGTATTTTGATGTCATAAACAGAATTAGGACAGCAGGTGTATGCAACCATTCAGAGCTAAAAGAGCAGAGACACTGTATTCATGCAAATACCCTTCGTAATAAGGAAATAAGGGTGAGAATGTCAGAATAAAATATGAAATATAAGCTACATTTCTGCCTGAATGATAAATGTTTTTCAAAGTTGTCTCAACTATCAACTGTCAGGAGTTCTTTAAATTGTCAGACATTCAGGCAATTCCCTTGGCTTTTTAAAGGTTTTTAAAACCCTGATCCAAACTTAAAACCTGACACAAACAAATAATTTCTTGCTTGTCTGTCTGTAGTTTTTGGCATGGATGGGAATTTGAAAAATAAACAGCATTTTCTATGGTCAGACAGTCTCAAAAAGAAATTATGCCAAAGCCCCCCCTCCCCACACCATTTGTAGAACAGTCTTCTTCATAATGTTTGTTCAGCTGCGACAGGCATCCCTAACATCAAAGCTGGCCCCTGTGAAAATGTACAACCTAATACAAGAGGAGATAAGAGCAGTGAGGAACACAGTCACACTTAATTTAACCCCTAGTGCTGCAGACAGAATCAGAATGTAATGGAATTCTGGATTGATATGACAGTCCATGGGAAAGCAAGGGTTAAAGTACAGTGTGGTTTTTATCTGCAAGTCACTGCTACTGTAGTGCATGGCTGTTTCTTTGATCTGAATGGCTGTTTCTTTGCCTGCGTGGCTGCACAGTGCTCATCTTAGGGGCAGCAGTCAACCTTCAAACTTTTCTTTGCACTAGCCAGCAGGACAAGTTGATTCAGAATTGCACTAGCCCGCAAATGGCTGCACTAGCCCACAACTGTAATGGTAAATTTTGATCACTTATAAAGGAAAGAAATGCAAGCCAAGAAAATACTCAGATTATTGCACATTTATCCTGCTCCCACATTGCTTCCAGCCCCAGCAGAAAAAAATACTGCAATGCCACCACACAATGTGCCCCCCATTGTTTTGTACTGTGGCATCCTTTCTTCCTCTTTCTGCACCCCCTGCCAAACCAGAGGGTTTACACAGCAGCAAATGTTCAGTCAAGTAGACCTAGCTCAGCACACACGATATCTGGCATCATTATGCACCTCACCAGGCTCTGACCGCCACCTACAGGGCAATGAACAGAGTCAGGCAGAGAAATGCACTCTCAGCCCCCATTCATTGATCAGCTAGATCCTGGCACTTTTGGAAGTTTTTGTACAGTGTCAAGTGAGCCTGGAGCACATCTTGGATTTCTTTGTGGAGAGAGCTTCACAAACCTTTGGGGCTTGGGAAACAGAAAACTTTCTCATTTGTTTTAAACATTCTCCTTTCACCAGGCCAGGGTAAACAGTAAGGCATGACACTATACTGCCTCTGTTTCTATATAGGATGATCTATGCACCCAATTAATGCTTATTTTAACCTTTCAAATTCTGTGTTTTATTAAGGTATTTTGTACCATACATGCTTCAAAGCTTTGTTTTTAGGATGAAAGAACATGCTGAGTAGAATAAGGGTGGGACTGTATGGATGATGTTGGTTGGCATGGTCCATTTAGAAGAGCTGCAGAGCCCTACACTTGCCAGTAATGGCAGCTATGGGTCTATGGATAGTCATTTCAGAGTATGGTCTGCAGTGGTGTCCAGGGAAAGTACAGAGTTGAGAGATTTGGAGGGGCGAGGGAGTAGCTGTGGTGAGCTTGGGATAAAACCCACCACCTGCAGAGCAGACCCTGTATACCTATTAGCATTGTATCACTGAAATATTGGATACAGACACTCAAAGTGTAGGGAAATGAGGTGCACTGGTCTTTTTTTTCCATTCAAATTTTATTATAGTTTTTCCAATACAGAGAACAAATCCACAAAGTGATTATCATAGTACAACCAGTTTGAATTCAAATATTGTGATGATTCATTATCTGCCTCCCCTCCCCCCTCTACCCACCCTCCTAACCCTCCCTATTTCCCGGCACAGCATTATGCAAGCCAGACTGCACCTTATGGTATAGTATCAACAAACCCTAAGCCTGTAATGAGTACAGGGTTTGTAATGGGCCCCATATCCTGTTGAACTTCTTTGCTTTGTTGTGGAGACTTGAAATGGTCCTCTCCGTTCTAAGATTATCAAGAAGTTCCTGCAGCCATTCAACATAGGTTAATTCAACTGAGTCGTTCCAGTGTCTGAGGACCACTTTTTTGATGGATGGTGAAATTAACGCCATATAATATTTCCTGTTCACCACCAAAATGTTGGAATAATCACCCAAGAGACATATTTCGGGTGTGAACAAGTCAGACAGCCCTAAAAGAGGGTCAGCCCTTTGTTTAATAGTGGTCCAAAGTGGAACAATTTTAGAACAGCTCCAGAAAATATTAAGAAGATCCCCTCTTTGCAACTGACATCTTGTACAAGTATGAGAGGGCACAATACCTAATCTAGCCAATTTCTGTGGGGAATAATAGATATTGTGCAAAATTTTGAATTGCATCAGCCTAAGCCTATCTTGTAGCGAAAATTTGTGACAGTTTTGCCAGCGAAGAGACCAATCCAACTCCTTACTCGAGAAAAGAGAGGACAAGAAAGCAACAGGAGCAAAATTATCAGGGTAGGCCCAGCTATATAAGGCACTGTATATCTTTAAAACAACATGTGGTAAACCGGCCAACTCAGTTAAAGTAGCCTGGAGGCAGACATGGGTAACCAGATGCGGGACTGTCCCTATTACTGTTACCAAAAGGTGGCGAAGCTGCAGAATTTTAAAAATATTTGTGTGGGGAATTAGAAACTTATGCATTATTTCCACTGAAGAACACCATTGCCCATCAGCTGTTTTAAAATCTTTGAGCTGACAATCTCCTATCTGGGGGAGCCAGGTGGTGAATAGGGGCTTACCATCTAGTTGAAATTTGGGATTACCTGTTATAGATTGGGATAGATCTTTGATATTTTCATATTTCAGGAATGCACACAGCTGAGAGTGAGCCTTGATTGAGATTGCAATGGAGGGAACTACGTAAAGATACAGGGAGGGATCCTAATTTAGTATATAACATCACATTAGGAGAGTAACCATTTTTTTTATGCTAGCTAGTTCCACTTTTAACCAAACTGGAGTGTATAAGGAGTGGGCTAAGAGATGTTCTACAGTTAACCACCTGAGATATTTGTTAGCCTGACTGGCCCAATAATACAAACCAATATGTGGAAATCTTAATCCTCCTTTTGCCTTGGGTGCTGCTAGTTTATGAAATGCCATTCTTGATTTTTTATGCCCCGATATAAAAATGGAGATCATACTGTGCACTTTTTTAAACCAAGACAATGGAAGCCCAACAGTCAATAAATTAAGGGGGTTAAAAAGACAGGGAAAAATATTCATTTTAATTAAATTAATCCTGCCCCAGAGGGAGAGGGGAAGTAGGGTCCACCTGCTTAAATCCTGATCTATTCTATGAACCAGGGAATCTAGATTTTACTGCCTAATACGACCTATGCTCCTTGTTAAGATAAGCCCAAGGTATTTAAGAGAGTCAGGTTTCCAAGTGAGCCCAAAAGCGGTAATTTCCTGTTTATAAACCCTGTGGTTAAGAGGAAAGACCACCGTTTTTCCTACATTAAGTTTGTAGTTAGAAATCTTATTAAAACCATCTATTATTTTAAGAATAGAAGGAATAGATAAATAGATACAACTGGGTGCATTATTTGAAGCAGGAGGTCATCTGCGTATGCTGCCACTTTAACTATCTGTCCATTCAAAGGAATACCAAAGATGTCCTGAGCTATTATTAACCTCCGAATAAGGGGTTCTAAATATATATTAAAGAGCAAAGGGGACAAAGGACATCCCTGTCTAGTTCCCACATGCAATTTAAAGGGAGTTGAAATTACCCCATTACAGGAAATTCTAGCAGAGGGGGATATATAGAGCAACCTAATCCAATTCCGAAACTTTGTGGGAAAACCAAATACCTCCATGGCTGTGAATAAATAGTTCCAGTGGACCCTATCAAAAACCTTCTCGGCATCCAGGGAGACCAAGACCATTGGATGGACAGTGTCCCTGGAGGCCAAGAAGATGTGAGCCAAAGTCCGCAGATGGTCCACCGAAGATCTTCCCTTCATGAAACCCACCTGCTCTACCCCTATTAATGAGGGAAGGACTACATTCATACGATCAGCCAATAATTTAGCTAGAATTTTAATATCATGATTTAGGAGGGAGATTGGTCTATAGCTTGAGACCAAATCATGTGGCTTGTCTGGTTTAGGCAGCAAAACAATTAAGGCCTCGAATAAGGATAGATCAGATGACTGACCAGTGAGAACGAATTGAAAAAGTTGTAGAAGAATAGGAGTCAACTGCTTGGAAAATACTTTGTAAAAATTTGAAGAGAACCCATCTGGGCCAGGGGTTTTATCAGATGGAAGAGACTTTTCTATCTCACTATCAGAAATATCAGTCACAAGTGTAGCTTGTTGAGATTTTGTGAGGGAAGGTAACTGCAGGTCCTTCAGATATTCCTGCAATTCTGCCTCAGAAAGGGGATTTACCATGGGACCATATAGTTCCTGGAAATAATTAGTAAATTCCTCTGATATCTCTGACGGTGAGGTTTTTAGGGAATTATCTTCAGCAGAGTGAACCACAGCAATAAATCTAGCAGATTCCTGTTGCTTGATACGCATCAGCAGCATCCAACCAGCCTTCTCCCCCTGCTCAGTATAAGCTGCTTTTGTTTTAAGGATTGCAAACGCAGCTTGCTCCCCTAACAGGCTGAGATAAGCATCTTTCAGTTTAACTAGGTCTTGCTTGTAAGTCTCTCTGGAGAGTGGAGAGAGGTTGGATTCCATACCCCGAATTTGAGACTGTAGAAAAGAAACATGATTTTCTCTCTCTTTTTTTCTTCTTGACGTTAAACCAATTATAACTCCTTTCGGGTAGCTTTAAGGGCCCCCCATTCAATGTCAGGCCACCTGGTAGAGTTATTATTAATGACAGTAAACTGCTCTATTTGGGATGCTTTATATTTGACCATTTCTGGGTCCTTCAATATTTGATTGTTTAGTTTCCATCTACTACCCTTTTTTGGTAAAGATGAAACAGATAATAAACAAATGACCTCTTAATGGTCAGATGGTGGTCCTGCCACAATGCTAGAGTCTAGAACCCCAGATAAAAAAGTTTGGGAAATTAGGATGTAATCAATCCGTGAGGAGGTTCCATGTACCTGTGAAACAAAGGTATACTCCCTTAATTTAGGATGAAGGACTCGCCACACATCACGGAGACCCACAGAGTCTAACAAATTTCTGAAGGCCCTTTGGGCTGGGGAGAGACCTTTGCGAGATTGACCTGATCTGTCTAAGAGCTGATCAAAGACGAGGTTTAAGTCACCCCCTATAATTATGGGAATACTTAAAAATGGGGTTAAGGCTTCCATTATCTGGGCAAAAAATCCGGGAGTATCTATGTTGGGGCCATAAACACTTCCCAGGACAATATCCAGGGTATGCAATCTGCCTTTTACAAATAGAAACCTTCCTGAGGGGTCATGGACAATTTGGAGATATGTAAAGGGGACCGATCTATGTAAGAGGATCATGACCCCTCTACTTTGGGTAGTGCCTTCCGCAGCAAAAATCTGACCCACTTGTTGGCGTTTCAGTTTCTCAGCTTCAGCATTAAGCAAATGTGTTTCCTGTAGAAACATAATTTCTGTTTTCAAATGACTTAGATATTTCAAAATTTTATACTGTTTGGTGTTGTGTCTCACCCCTTTCACATTCCAGCTGATAAATTTGATGTCCTTAGCCATTACCTTTCCCAGCAACCAGAAATTTTTTATGATACCACCCGTACTTATATATATCATTCTTACTACACCAGCTGTAGTAAATGCTGTGCTTTCCTATCCTCCCCACCCCTACCATTTCCCCACCCTATCCCAATAATACCCCACCAAAATATCCACCCTATTAATGTCCCACATACCCCCAGACCCCCCTCCTCCCACTCCCATCCCCTTTTTACACAGTACATGGTGAACAGCAGTCCCAGATAATCCCCATCCACCCAACCCCCTCGCCCTCCCACTATTAGAGTAATCATTTTAATGCTAAATATTTATGTTCTAAACTCATGATATCCCTTAATATCCAGTATTTTAAAACCGCCAAAACTATCCCTATCGCATTTATGCTCCGTCCACCCTTCATTAGGTCAGTGAAAATCCATGAAAATAAACACTGTCTTTAATTTTAAGTGCCCCTTTTTCAGTACTTCAAGTAGTATAGTAACATGTAAAAGGACTGACCGCTACAGTTCTGGCAAACTTAAATAAATTAAGAGGAGGACATTAGGCTTGGGTCTCTCTTTGAGGAATAACAGTCTCTGGCACCATCTAGCGACACTACCTAGAAACTAAAAATCAAAGCCAGCATTATGAAAATTTAAAGAGATTCACCTCCTCCCTAAATGTGAGTGCATTCATGCCTCCCCTCAGTGCTGTTAATACAAGAGCAGCTTTACACTAGCAGGGAGCTTGTACCATCTAAAAAAAAAAAAAACCTGAGTTGCCAGTGTATAATGCTCTATCAAGTAAACTGGGCTCTCGGAGGCATTGCTCTTTATAAACCCATCCATTGCCAAGAAAGAACTGAGCTAATATATTGACTTCACAGCACACCTAGAAATATGTGGGTTTGCCACAACGAAAACAACCGAGCCAAAACAATGCTTTACATTACAGCATCTCCCCATTTAAAACTCAGGCTTAGCTTAAACGTGCCCTTTTCCCAGCACTTCCTGCAGAGTATTAACAAATAGAAGGACTGACAGCTACAGCCCTGAAAAACTTAAGCAGCTTTTGAAGAGGACATTGGACTCAATCATATCTTTGAAGAGTTGCAGTCTCTGGCACCATCTAGTGATACTATTTGGAAACTAAAACCCAAAACCAGCATTACAAGAGTTCAATAAGTTTCACAACCTCCACAGATTTAAGTTCATGCACGCTTCCCCTCCATGCCATTAATCATGGACTAACTTTCAAATAACAGAGGCTCATACAGTCTAAAAAAAAAACAAATCCTGGGTTGCCATCACATACAATGTTCAGTCTAGTAAGCTTGACTCGCAGAAATGTCGCTCCTTGTAACTCCAACCGTTGCCAAGAAATGACCAAGCAATCTGCTAACTTTGCAGAACTCCTAAAGATACAGAGGTCTGCAACAGAAGTAATAAGCAAACCACTTACTCCTGGGGATGGGCCAATTGACTAGACTATCCAAACACAGATCTTAGGTGACTTTAAATAGCTCAGAGAGCGCCGCTTTGAGCCCAGCTGTCACTGACTCCACATCTTCATGAGTTGCCCAGGAGCCGCCTAGAGAAACTTGGAGTCTAGCTGGAAAGCCCATCCTGAATTTAGTACCTGCAGTGATCAATTTAATAACCAGTTTATGAAACGTTGCTCATTTCTGGTGTACCAACAACAGCAGGTCTTTCTCTACCCACAGCCTTACTCCTTCCCACTCCAAGTATTGCGTATCCCTGGCTTTATACAGAAAATGCTGCCATTCCTGGAAATTCAAAAAATGAAATATAAAAGTCCGGGGGGGCAGATCCTTTGGCAGCAGAATGAGTGCCGGTGGGCTCGCTCAATAATGTAGCCTGCACCAAAAGGAGAGGGGCCTGCCACCTTCTCAATGAATTTTTTGGCAAACTTAATCAGGTCAGAGCCCTCTTCTCTCTCAGGCAGTCCTATAATCACTGCATTATTGTGATGACTGCTACCCTCTGAATCCTCAATCTTATTTTCCATTTTCGCCAGGCGCTGTCTAATAGCCACCATATCAATTTCAGCCTTGTCCTGTTTCCTCTCGACAGAGTGGATACGAACTTCATTATTGGCCGGTCTCTTGGAGAGATCCTCCAGCACATTGGAAATGCTCTTTATTTCCCCTGCCATGCTCTGCATTTCGGCCTTAAAAAGCTGGAATTCCTCCAGGAATCTGGAAAGAGTAAGGGGGTCTGAATCAGCACATCCAGCATTCGTGATCTGCGATGGTTGCAACTGGCTTTCTTCGGGGCCTTCTCCAGAGTTGTTGGAGGAGTGTGTTTGGACGTAGTTTTTCTCATCTCCTCATCCATCAAAACCTCCAGCAGAAGAGCACCAGCTATAGATAGGCTTAATATTACTTATACAGGAGTATGTTTCATGAAAATACGAGTTTAAAGGGTATTTTGGAGGGCGGGAGGTTGGAGCTCTCGGAGAAGAATCCTACCAAGCACGCTGCATCACGTGCCTCCCAAGGTGCACTGGTCTTAATAATGTGGGACAACTTGTAAGACATGACACATTCGGTGACTTAACAGCTTCTACCCTTGATCACAACCTGGACATTAATTGAAAGTTCTTACAGTGAAGTGACAATTACTCACATTGAACCTTTTGTGGGATCCCCTTCTTGAACTGCCAGCTAACTGCAACTCCTAATGAGGCGTTAATCACACCAGGCCATCTGCAACACTGAGAGAGAGATTAGCAGGAGGATTAGGGCCTGCTAAAGTAGGGACATTTTTAACTTCATTAACAGCCATGGAAAATCTGCACTAGTCAAGATGGACAAGTAGAGGGCTAGCTGCACTAGCCCTAGTCAATTTGCACTAGGTTTTGGGCTAGTAAAACAATGTTAAACTAGAACCCTGCTTGAGGTAACATAGACTGGTACCTTGTATGTATGAAGCTGTAAAGTCCATTACTTCAGGCACAACTCCTGGTAAGGATGGATTAAATGTAGAACTGCATAAAGACAGATCCAGGGAAAAAAAGAGGTGTTGGGACTATTAATTTAAATTGGGTTACAATAATTGATTCTAAAAATATTAGTCTTTTCCTATAAAAAACATACTGATCTTTCTAACTATTTAACTTACTTATGTTTAATAATGTTTAATACTTAATCATGTCATGCTGCTCTGGAGATTGAAGGACTTTGGCCTGACAGATAGGGCTTGTGAATGGTTTCAAAGTTATGTAACTAGCCTTCCTGTAAAAGTAAATCAGGGAGGGACTGACTCATCGACATGTATGTCTCTAAGTAAACTTATGACTCAAAGGGTTGTAATTCCGATTTTCTAAATAAATAAAAATAAATAAATAAATAATTCTGGTCCATCTAGTACTTTAAATGGTACTGTATTTGATTTTCCTCTTGATTCCATTCATCCTTTTTACGTTCATATTATTAGACCGCAACAAGTACATAAACTATTAACACAGATGTCTACTAATAAAAGTGCAGGATTTGATGGTCTTGAACCTTGATTCATAAGGTTTGTATCTAATTTCATATATATAGGCCATTAACACAAATTAATAATTTAACTTTGATGACTGAGGAATTTCCTGAAGTCTGGAAACAAACAGTTATTAAGACTATACCTAAATCTGGCTCACCTCATGATATGGAAAATTATTGGCCAATTTCTATTCTTTCCCCTTTAAATAAAATGTTTGAGAAAATGATTAATGGTCAGTTGACTGAATACTTAGAGGCTGAAGGACTTCACTCTCCAGAGCAGCATGGTTTCCAAAAGCTTTATAGTACCGGTACTGCACTGGCACATTTTACAGACCATACTTTAAGATCAGTGGATATGGGAATGTTGACAGATGCAGTATTTATCGATTTGTCAAAAGCTTTCGATTCGGTTAATCATGCCATGCTGCTCTGGAGACTGAAGGACTTTGGCCTGACAGATAGGGCTTGTGAATGGTTTCAAAGCTATGTAACTAGCCTTCCTGTAAAAGTAAATCTGGGAGGGACTGACTCATCGACATGTGTGCTTCACCAGGGAGTTTCATGGGGTCCATACTGGGATCCCTGTTCTCCCTATTTATCAATCCAATCTCTAAGGTTTCTAATACTTCTAGAGTACTGCTTTATGTGGGTGACATTATTTTGTTTCCTAGTTCTGCTAAAGTGAACAAAATTAATGTCTCCCTAAATCAAGATTTTGCTGTGTTAAATAACTAGCTGTTGAAACATTGTTTAATACTAAATATCAAAAAAACACAATGTATTTTATTTGGTTTCACACCTAAATTGTGTAATGCTAAATCATTATTAGTTTATGATTTGGTGGGGTCTTTGATACAACAAGTCTCGGAGACTAAATATCTTGGGGTATTACTTGATCCTCACCTTACTTTTTAGTCACACATTAGGAAGACAGTAAAGTTTGTGAATCAAAAACTCAGTGCCCTATACCAAATTAAAGATTGTTTTACTAGAGAAGCAATAGAAACTATATCTAAAAGTGTGTTATTGTCCACACTGTATTACAATTATTTCTTGTTCACAAAATTAGCGAAAAAGGACCTGGATCTAGTCAATGG
Organism: Neoceratodus forsteri; assembly: GCA_016271365.2. NCBI lineage: Eukaryota > Metazoa > Chordata > Ceratodontiformes > Ceratodontidae > Neoceratodus > Neoceratodus forsteri. The sequence continues at coordinate 523,335,433 of CM028137.1, forward strand.
AACTTTTAATTCTATTTGTAGATTTGTCCGTGCTAAACTATTTAAAACACATCATTGTATTTTATATGAAGCCCTTGGTTGGTTGTCTCCCAGGCTGACTTATTACAACCTGGGCTGCATGATTAATCATGCACTTGTTCAAGGTTGTAAATCCTCTTTGTTTGGCCTACTAAAAATTTAGGATAAACCCAAACTGCTTCGCTCCTCCATTGTATCACATTTGTTTTTGCCTAGGTTTTCTACTTGAAAGGGAGAGATAGCTTTTTCTGTACAATGTTCAAATTTTTGGAATTCCTTGCCTACTAATTGTGTAAATGTCCCTGTACATGAAACATTCAAGAAAATCCTGTTCTGTCATTTGCAATCTCTTGCTTTGTGTAAATGTTTTTAAACATGTGTATTTATATTTGTATTGTCTTATCATCTATGTGAATTTGTATTTTGTGTATATCATCTTAGCTTCCATTTTTTGTTTGAAACTGCAGGTCATTCCAGAAAACAGGCTTCAGCCCAGTGTTCTTACCAAGTAAATAAAGTGAGTTGAATTAAATTTGAATTGAACATATTGTACAAGAATTATCAAAACTATTTAATGAATCTCTTTGTTTAGGTAAACTGGCACCTAGAATGTATGAAGCTGCTTTAATGTTTCTTTACAAGAAAGGGCTTAAGTTGGATTTATGTAATTAGAGGCGGACTAGCCTAGTAACCCTTGGTGTGCCACCAGCATGTATGCACATCCTAAAAACCTATATGTTCTAAATCTTCTGGCAGCATAGGGGTTAAATGTGGATTTCAAGATACTGACTACATTTTTAGGTGCAAGGTTGAGTTTGGTATTAGACAGTTATTGGACCATCTTAGTTATGTGCTATCCCTAATAGGAAATTCCAGGACCATTTGTTCCTATTGCATGACATTTTTGAAGCCAGATCTAAAGGTCAATTTTTGAAGCCAGATCTAAAGGTCAGTTAGCAGGTTATCTTCTTTTGCTAGATCAAGACAAAGCTTATGATTAGATCACACATTGTTTTTTGTTTTCAGTGCTTAAAAATTATGGTTTTCCAGATGCCTTTATTTCATGGATCAAAACATGTTGTAGAAATGCTATTGTAATTCCAAATTTAAATGGGCTGATGGGTGAGAGAATTCAAACTGTGAAAGGTGTTAGGCAAGGGTGTTCATTAAGTCCTGTTTTCTATATTATTGGGATGGATTCATTGCTCCAGAAAATAAATCAAAACAGAGCTACAGCATAGAGGCCACTGGACAAATACAAGGGTTACCCTGAGCATAACTGTGGCTTATGCAGATTATCTTTGTGTGCTTTTGGCTTCTAAACAGTCGGGACAGATGGTTGCGGATGATTTGGAATTTTTTTTTATATTACTCGGGTCATGAATTAATCAAACTAAATGTGTGGGGGAGGGCCTTGAATGCTCAAGTTCACAGACAGTCAGTAGCAACTCTCTTTGGTTTCAAGCTCTATTAAAATATTAGGAGTGTGATTTGATAGTTCAGATGACAGAATTTATAACTGGGAGATGAAACATAATGATGCTAAAGGCAAAGTAACCAGATGGAAACAACTTTTGGGTTAAAAAAAGAGGGTTTATTATATAAAAAAACCTTTTATTATCCATGTTTGTGTACCTCAGCTATGTGTACCCTCCCTTCGGCACCAATGGAAGTTAAGTTGTATAGTATTTTTTCAGTTTTTTTTGGGTAGTAGATTAAACCCCAAAAAACAAAATATTGCCTATTTGGCAGCAGCAGAAGGAGGGGTAGGAGTGATTAACTCAGTAGCCTTGTTTTATAGTATATTCTTTTCTGCAAATTTTAGAGTATTACTTAATGATGAATGTGGACAGTGGAGGGCAATGCCTCAGCATTGTACTGGATATTTTGTTTCCAGAAATGGGTAGCCGAGAGTCCTGGATGGTATAGAGATGTGAAATCAGTGCAGGTCTTACCTGAAATCTTAAGGGATAGTTTGAAAAAACTTAGAATTTGAAATATTACCTATTCAATATTATTAAATAAAGCTAGGAAGATTCACTATCAATATATTTTAAGTGAGTCAAGCTCAGAAACTTTACAGTTTGGGACCTGTCCTCCATCCCATTATAAGAAAATTTTAGCAACATTAAATGACAGAATAATTCTAGCAAGAATGTAAGATGTGTTGTGGCTCTTCATGCATGGGAAATTACCAATTAAAAATAATAATAAAAAACACTAAAGCTTACAGGAGAGATTCTGTTCAAGGCAACATTGTGATAGCATTCTGGAAACACAAGAACACCTTTTTATTGAATGTCTGTGGGTCACAATGTTTTGGTTAAAGGCTGGTACACAGTGGAAAGAGGTGTTGTTCGAATCCATTCAGTATAAAGAATTAATCTTTGGATTACTCAGATCAGCTGGCATATATATATAATTATTGTTAATTAATGGAGTGATTTACACATATTATTATTATCAGGTTTTTTTGTGGCATGCCAGATGTCACATGATGATTTACAAATAATTTATTAGGGTGGATGAAGTAATTGGTTGGATTACAATGGCTTTAATTGGGGTATATCACCAGAATTGTAAATCTGGGGTAAAACTTATAAAATCAAAACTATGGAAGAATATTTCCTGGATTTTTCCTAGGTGACAGTTTACCAATGTTCTTCTTTTTCTCTTCATGTGTGTGTGTGTGTGTGTGTGTCTGTGTTGCACAGTGGATCTAGAAGGTTTTGATGGGAAATATAGCTATGTTTTTTCTGAGTATAATTGTTTATGTTTTTTATTTGTTTATAATTTTATTGTATGTATTGAATAACGTTTTTATATTTTTGCAAATTTTGATTTTTATATTTTAATAAAAAAATTCCCCTACTCTTTTTGACAAGTGTCATGGGATCTTTACCATCCACCAGAGCAACCATCAGAACAGGCAGACAGGTCCACTGTTTAAAGCCTCATCTGAAAAATGGCACTGCAAGAGTGCAGCATCCGCCATGCTGCACAGCAGTGTCAGTATTGGGATTTTACTCCAAGTGCCTGGTGTGGGGCTTGAGCCCACAACCTTTGACCTTCCAGCCTCAGAGGTGAGTGTGCAACCTGCTGAGCCACTGACACTAATAATCTGAAGAGAACACAATATAAAAATGTTAAGCCATTAACATTACATAGTAAATATTTGGTTAGATAATAATGACTAAAGTATTGGGCAAATACTCTGGTTTCCATGGCTTTACATATATGAAAAATATTGATTTGTCATGTTACTGTACCAGGCAAGAGCATTGGTGGTACTTTTGAAATCTATGTATATACTTCAAAAAAATGTAAAGCAAAAGGATGAAAGGCAAATCAAATTTTTTTTCACTTTGAGGGCTATAGCCTATCAGTCACATTTCATATAAAAGCAGATTCTTGTAGCAGATGTAGGGGATTTTCCTATTACAGGATTGCACAGTTATCAGGCACATTGGTCCCACACCAACAGTAAAAAAAAATCTCCCTTCAACTGTTCTGTTTGTTTATTTGTGCTTATTGTTTGCTATTTGAAATAATTGATCTTCATTTATTCGGATGATTAAAGGGAAGGTTTGGTCCAAGTGACACAGCTGCCTTATGTCTATGCCACAGTGAGTGACACCGTAACATTAAACTGTACCTATGGAAATAATAAACAGACTATATCAACCAGCATTGTGAGAGAGAAAAATGGAAGGTCTGGGGGCTACAAAATGGAACCAAATGATCATATCCATGAAGGCAGACTGTACCCTCCCTGCACTGAACTGTTTGTAGTAGGAGGCCCAGATATTCAAACTGCGCTCAAAACTGGCGCAACAGCAGGAGCAAGCACAAACCAGTTGCGCAACTGCGCAACAGGTGCGATATTCAAACATGGAGCAGAGCAAATTGCGCAAGCAACCAACGCCTGAATATCGCAGACATACCGCGCCATCACAAGGACCAGGAGGAGAAGCTGAGCTAAAATGCTGCGCTATGGCGCAAACCCATGGAAGCTCAGCTGAGCAGTGCAGAGCTGCCATAGCGCAAGCACAGCCCCCCCAGAGCAATGGAACTGCACATCCAGGGAGGCAGGCTGGGGCCCACCGCCAGCCATGCCACACATGGGCACAGGAACTCACTGCAGAACCCACACCACACTGGCACACCCCAAGCACAGCATCACTGGGGGTGGGACGGCTGATCCACGTGCCCATGGGGACAAGCCAACTAAAGCATAGCAGAGCCATGACACCCCAGCACAACCACTGGCAGGCGAGAGTGCCACCCAGGGGTTGACAACCACAGTGCACATCAGTCCCCCTGTACGCACAGCGCAGGCACCGTGCCCCAAGACACCGCCTCATGTGGCAGTGACAGGCACTGCAGGAAACACCATGCACCCCTCTGCCACACGCCAACCCCATGCTGCAGAGAAGCAGACCACCCAGACCCACCCTGTGCACCCAGCAGTGGTGGCAGCAGATGGCGAGCAACAGAAAGGCAATGCTATGCTGGTGATACCTCCCATGGACACACACACACACACACACACACACACATATATCCAGGACCATAGTAGCCCAGATGGCATGTACACCCTGCAACGGAGCACCCAGAGCCAGTTGCAAAGCAGACACCAACACAGCAGTTGTACCAAAATAGAATTTTATATTCAAACAAAAGAGGTAACAAAACAGCTAAAACTATGTACAAGTTGGGGGGACAGGTAAAAAGCAGGGGTGTGCAAGGGGAGGAAAACAACTTGGAGAGGGAAGTCAGGGTGAAAGGGATGGGGAAGGGCAAATAAAAGGTGGGCTACGGCCAGCAGGCTCCTGCCCTCCCCTGCCATCTCCCCTCCTGTGTCTGTGCCGCCTGCTCTGTTGCTGTAGGGCTTGCAGGAGCTCTCTGTTGTCGCCGCCAGCTGTGTCAGGCGCCGACATCGCGGCGCCATGCGCTCAAGCACACTGAGGCCTAGGAAAATGGAACACAGTCAATGGCTGAGACTGACCACAACCCTGAACACCACCCAACCTGCAACCCAGCTAACCCAATGTGCTGCACATGTGATGGCATGCACCCACCCACAGTGAACATGCACATGGCCATCACAAACAGGCGGCATCAGCCATGCGCACCACCGCCCACACACACTGCCCACGTCAATCACAGTACAAACTAGGCTGTCATGTGATGTTGCACCTGGAGCGATGCCAGTCACACAGCTATGTGCCCAGTGCATGCCTGACCACCTGTGATGCATACACAGACGTGTCGTGATGCTGCACTGTGATGCAGGTCACCTGTGTCACACCTACATACATGGATACATAGACAGTGTCGGCAGATAGGGGCCTATGGGACACCTAGTCTGGCCATTTGGCCTTGTACGATCACCTCATGTCCTATAAGTCCATTCCCCTCACCCTGACCTCCAGAAGTCCCTCATGGCGAGCCCACATACAGATCTCCCGTGACCAAGTCAGCCCCACCACATCCTCTGGCAGGGTGTTCCACTGTCCATCACCCATAATGTGAGGAAACACATTCGATGTTTCCTTAAACGAGCCCCTCCAACTGCATCCCATGCCCTCTACACCTGGAACATCCTCTACGCTGACAAATATTGGTTCCTGCACACTGTTCCCCTGTACAATACTCGTATGACCCCATCATATCCCCACCCTCCTCCTCCAGGGAGTACATGTTCAGTTCCGTCAACCTGTCTGCATAGGACATGTGATGCAATCCATGCACCATCCATGTCGCCCTCCTGTGAACACTCTCCACCCAGTCCCTGTCCATACGCAGCTATGTGTTCCAGAACTGTACACTGTACTCCAGTGTGGGGACTCACTAGTGTTACGTATAGTGGAACTACTACCACCCATCTGGTTGTGTCCATCATGGTTGGTGGTCCTGCCCCCCCAGCATGCAATAGCATCCATGACGTAATGATACTCACACTCCTCCAGCAGCTCAGTCTGCCGCTGCTGCTGCTGCTGTTGATGCTGCTGCTGCGGGCCGACGGCCTGTGGGACTGGGGCCCTGGCATGGCCCACATCAGCCGCGTCCGGCGCCATCACCATCCGGCCTGTGGGAGACATATGGTGAGACAAACATCAGTGTGACTCAAAAGCAGAGTGCCCCCTGCCCCAGTAAGACTGCCTGCCCACACAGCCATAACCATCCATCGCACAGCTGCACACACTGACACACCGATGCACAGCCACCCAGGCACACACACACCCCTACAGAGAATATAGGGTGAATAGATGGTACACTCCCGTGGCCTAGGCACCAGGCCCGCCTGGCATGGGAGCCAGCCGCTTCACAGCTCCGGGTCCCTCGGCGGAGATCACTGAACCGGTGCGGCACTGCTCCGCAGACCGGCCCCGGCCAGTGACCCCCACCAGGTCAGTGGCCACTTGCTGCCACACATGGGTCCTCGGTCCGGTGAGGGGGGCCTCACCATACAGTTGGTCATAGTGGGGCTCCACTAGGGCCACCAGGTTGGCCACCTCAACTTGGCTCCACGGCACCGCCCTCCTCCTAGCCATGGCACCAACTTTACAGCAGGCAATATGGCGCCCCGCTGCGCTGTGACCCCACGTGGAGTTGTTGCGCAATAGACCAGCACAGGCACCTATCGCGCTGTTCGCACAGCGCCGTCACTTTACATGGCGCTGTAGCGAGACAGCGCAATAGGGACGTACACATGGCATGCACTCAGCGCCAGGGGTCAGAGGGCATACCCAAGGTCATGGCAATGACGCAAGGCTACGCACAGCGCCATAGGATGCATAGGTATCCTGCACGACTGCGAAGCACAGCACCAGTGCCACAGGGGACTATCGCGCAGAGGTGCCACAGCACCATATAGTGCCCAGTGCTGCAGCGCCACTGGCACAATGGTGGCCATGTCCAGAATAGCCTATCGCGCTCAGCAGTTCTGCAGCGATCGACGACGCGTAACCCTATCTGGGCATGCGCAATGCAGTGTAGCACACAACCACAAACATGCGCCATCGGCTCAGCCGGACCTTCCCTATTGCGCTAAGCGCATTTACGCGATATTCAGCCGACATATGCAAAGCAGGCGATCAGCCATTCAAAGGCGCAGTGGCGCGATTAGCATGTCATTAAAGTTGCGCCACACCTCATTTGCATGTGTTGCGCTATAAAATACGACACTGGGTTGTGGCGGCCAGATTTGGTTGTTGCAGCTGAGAGGTGAGTTACATGCTGTGTGATGCTCAGGACAATGCACATGGGCAGGGGTGCTGGAGGGTGTCACGGGATGAGGGGGCTGAGCATGATGAGGGCACTTAGAAGGGGGCAGAGGGCACCCTTTCCATCAGTATCTCCCAGGCAGCGAGGAAAGGGGGCTTCTGCCCCCCCCGGCCTGCAGCTATGCTCATGGGGAAATGCTGTGGACTGCAGTGTGACAGGTGTCCACTTCCACCCATACAGATCAGCATGACTGACGAGAACCAGGCCGAGGGTGTGGACGGTGGGCGTAGGAGGAGGCCGAACTTCACCACAGCAGAGACCGAGGCCCTCCTCCAGGCCTACCTGGAGGATGAGCCGCTTTTGAGTGGGCGGAGGGGCACCCCTCAGCAGCGTGCAGCTGCATGGGAGGGGGTAGCTCTGGCCGTCAACCTGCACGGAAGCCACCAGCGCTCCATGCAGGAGTGCCGCAAGAAGATGGGGACTGACCGCAGGAGGCTGAAGGAGAAGGTGGCAGCCTTCAGGGTGGCACGTGCTGCCACTGGTGGGGGACCACCAGTGGTGTTGCAGCTGACCCCGACCGAGAAGACACTGGTCGCGGCCATGCAGCCGAGTGCCATTGCGGGTGTTCCTGGGGAGGATTCCAGACAGGTGGAAGCCCATCACTGCACGGTATGTCATGGTGATGTTGTTGGGGGGGCGGCTGTTGTTCACATGCACTCACATGTACTTTCTTTCTGTTTCAGATTCTGTTCGTCTGCAGGAGACGGTGGTGGTGGGTGCTGACAGTGAGGCAGACCTGCTGGACCAGGAGGAGGGACCTTCCACCTCCGCCAGCAGCCTGCACGCAATGCAGCAGCAGGCCGGCTGGGCTGACAACTCCGCCGGCAGTGATACGGGTGCAGGGGGTGCACAGCCTGTGTCACAGCAGTCTGGTATGCAGGTGTGCCAGCATGCTGTGCCTATGGCAGTGGCACGCACTGGCACTATTGATGATGGCAGGCCTGCAATGGCCAGTGAGAGGTGTGTGTCCCACGAGGACACACGGCAGGCCAGCACGTGCCCGGGCCGTCAGCTCCACACCTGTGTACCAGCATGCTGGCACAGTCACAGGCTGGCCTGTCAGCACCGGTGGGGCAGCACCGTGGCTGAGCAGGTGTCTGGCACTGTTGACAGCACAGGGGTGGAACAGGTGGACCTGGGGCTCAGCAGTTGGAGGGAAGCAGCAGCAGTTGCACACCAGGCCTGGGGGACAGCGTCAGGCAGTGGCACTTGTCCACCGCCCTTGGATCAGCCCATACCTGGTCCTGGTGAACAGCGGCCACCCTCAAGGGGTGCTGTGCACCAGGACCATCCACACCTGGGGTCACGATGCCATTGGGGCACAGTACCTTTGGGCGTGCACACCTGCCTGCTGCAGGAGTCGGTACAGCTGCAGGGGCGGGTTGCAAGGTCCGTGGAGGCACTGACTGTGTCCGTGGAGCGGCATAGCAGGGAGTGTGCTCGGGACCGGACCGAGATGGTCCATATGCGGACGGATGTGACCGCTGCCATCGACAGCTGACCCAGGCAGTGGTCTCTGTGGCGACTGCATTGACCACACTGTCTGGTGACCCTGTACCACGCACCCACAGATGCGCCTCCCTCCCGTTCCGGCGTCGTGCGACACCAGGCCTGTCGGCGCCGGGTTCTGCTGGGCATCCGAGCACCCTGGTGCAAGTTTCTTCAGCGGGATGCAGACCCCTGTGCTGAGGAAAGGTCGGCGGTCACACACTGGGACCCCTGGTGGTGCAGTAGTGCACCCGATGTGGCCCCTGCGCAGCCTGCCAGTGCTGCTAGGCCACGGCGGGGCCGCCCCACATCCGTGGTGGCCGTGGGACAGTGCCCTGACTGAGCTGTCTCCCAATGCAGGCCCTGTCTGGTGCTGCCCTGTGTGCAATGTGTGTCATGGTGGGCAGTGCACTGCTGGGTGCTCTGCTCACCAAACTGACTACGGACCACCTGCACACTCTCCCAACTGCTGTCCACAGGTGCGTGTGGATGATGATGCCTGCATTGCACTGTACACCAAGGTGCAAGGTTGCCCAGGTCCTGACACACGTCGTGGACAGTCCAGGTGGTGAGGGTGGTTGGTGGTGCTGTGTGATAGCGTGTAATTTCGCTTGCTGTGCTGCTGCCCTGTATGCTGCCTGGTGTTGTGTGTGTGTTTATTTGAGTGCTCACCCTCTCTGCTAATGTGTTGGTATCGTAGACCCTTTAACTCCCTGACCTTCATGCACGGTGTGTTCCCTGTGTGCCTGTGGTTTGCGCATAGACAGTGTTGCCTGCACATGTCCCCTTGACTTACCTGTGTTGCGTGGTGCTCTTCTGCAATGGTGTCCCGGTGCAGCTGGGCCTGCCGAGTCAGTCGGAGGTCCCTCCGTCCTAGGGGGGGGTGGCTCATCACCCATATCACCGGCGCCACTGGCGTCCCCATCGCTCTCCCCCTCTTGGACCTGTACGGCTATCCATGGTCTTTGGCCATGTTGTGCAGGATGCAACAGGCCAGGAATATCCCACAGGCCTTTTGGGGGCTGTACTGTAGGGTCGCCGGGGTGTCCAGGCATCGGGCGTGCCTTGAGTATCCCGAACACCGGCTCTATGATGTTCCGTGTTGCAGCGTGTGCCTCATTGAAACCGTGCTGCGCTGGGGCGTGGGGCGCCCGGTATGGTGTGAGCAGCCAGGGATGGAGTGGGTATCCACAATCACCTGTGTGGAGATAGTGGAGATCAGTGTTAGGTCAGGTAAATATTGCCCATATCCTTGTGTGCCACTACCATGGCACCTGTGTCATTCCACCCTTGCACAGAGTTTGCATTCCATACATGTGTACTCACCCACTAGATGACCCGTGGGGATGTTCCCTCTCAAATCGATGGCACAGTGCAGATTGGTGCCATATGAAGGCATCATGTGCTCCGCCAGGGTATGTGGCACAGTGATGATGCGCCCAGTGGCATCACACACCACCTGGCAGTTGACACTCGAGTAGCCCTTTCGGTTCCGATATGCTTGCCCGTCGGGGCCAGGTGGCGTGCGAATGGCCACATGGGTGCAGTCTATGGCACCTAGCACGCCAGGCATTTGTGCTACCCTGTGGAACTCCTGCATGTTTGCTGTACGCTCTGCCACGGTGCTGGGGAAATGGATGTACTCCGCAGCATGAGGCAGCAGTGCACTGAGGAATTGGGTGAGGATGCGTGACGTGGCCGACTGCGTGATGTCTGTGGTGTCCCCTGTCGGCCTCTGGAAGGTGCCCGTGGTGAGCAGGCACATGCAGGCTGTCACCTTGGTCTCCACGGACAGAGCGTGACTCCGTCGTGAGGGTGCCTGCATCACATCACTGCACAGCTCACTGAGCCATCTCAGTATTGCCCTGTTCAGGCGGTAGCGGGCCACGATCTCAACATCACTGTACAGCTCGTAGCTGATGCGGGCACGATACCGCCTGTCGGGGGCATACCGCCGACGGGCCCCTCCACGGCCACGTGCCCCTGCAGCATGCTGTCTCACCCCCCTCATTACAGCTTCCATGTGGAAGCTGACACTGTCCATCTCCCTCTGTCCCCCCAGCTGCTGTTCCTGTGTTACCCCCACTGCCCCCACTGCTGCTTCCACTGCACCGGCACCCCACTGGCCTCTCTGTCCTCCAGGACCCACTGTCCTCTCTGTCCTTCCTGCTCCTGTCTCTGTCTCTGTCTCTCTCTCTCTCTGTCTCTCTCCCCCGGTTTGCGGCCTGCTCGAGTTCTTGCGCCGCTCCCTTGAGCCGTTTTATTTTGGCTCAAATCCGGTACTGCGCAACTTCCGGCTGAGCCACTCTTGCGCATTGCGCAAGTGTTCAAATATCGCATTGCGCGCTTTATGCATGGACCCGCCCCCTTCGGTTGCGCATGCCTTCATTTCCATTGCGCTGTGGCTCAGCGTGTTTTCGGTGGCGCAACTGGCCCCTTCTCAATATCGCAGAATGGCGCATTTTTGGAGTTGCGACGCCGTTAACCCTCGTTGGCGCATGCGCAACCTTTGAATATCTGGGCCGAGAGTCTTTGATTTCTTTGTCTCGCAAATTTAGAGGAAAAAGATGAAGCCACCTGTTTCTGTAAGTAGAAATAATAGGATCTGGAAAGAGGGAACGGGGCAGATAATGGCACTTTGCTGCAAGTCAAAACAGCAGGTTAGTAACCAGGGTAAGTCACTATTCTGAAACTCAGAAAGTTTTACCATGTTTTGCTCAAATATAAATATAAAGCTGGAATTTGTGCTGCCCATCATTAGAGATGGGTGAAGCTGGAAAACCTTGCTCGGCAATTAATCCACAAATTTAGCAGAATTCATGGATTTATTCACGGATGCAAAGTTCCACCCACGACGTGTAAAATTTTGCATGTGAATTGAGGAATTTCATCCACGAATGGCAGAATTTTGTCAGGAATGGTGGGATTTCACTGTTTCTGGGCAAAATTCCACTGCTTATGGGCAAAATACCACTGTTCATGGGTGAAATTCTGCACTTCGCAGTAAAATTCCACAAAACAAAACAGCAAAGTCCATAGGTGAATTTTGAACCTATTAGCAAAACTTCACAGATTGCTCTGCAGAGGCGAATTTGCCAACTTCAGTGAAACTTCACCGGTGAATTTAAACTTCGCAACATCTCTACCCATCACCCAGCAGTACCATGCAGGCCAACAACTAGGGTTGCAGAAGGGACAGGAATGGGCACTTTGCTGTTGGTTAAACTAGTAGGTTAGTAGCCAGTGTGAGTGGCTCTAATCTGACATTCAAAATGTCTTCTGAAAAAAAAAAGTTTGAGAATTATGGGTGTTGCTATTTTTGCACACGTCAAAGAAATATAAAGATGTATAAGCAGGCCACAGCTCAGCCTGGTTGTCCCAGCTGCCAATTGCACTTCACCGCTGAACCCTCCAGATCTTCCTCTCACTCCCGACCAGAACCATCCCATGGACCAGTGGCTTGGCTCAGGTGCTCTTCCTGCCGACCGCTCTTCTCTGCCTGGACTCCCTCTGCTGAAGAATTTGCCCCTGACCGAGCACTACCCACAGACCATGACTCGGCCTGGTTATCCCAGCTTCCAACCACGCTTCACCACTGGACCCCCCGATCTTCCTCCCACCACTAAACAGAAGCATCCTGTGGACCAGCTGCTGAGCTCAGGAACTCCTGCCGCCAACTGCACTTCTCTGCCTGGGCTCCCTCTGTTGAAGGTATGTGCATTGAATGCCTGTAATTCAACTGGCCTGTACCTCCTGCTGAAACCCTCTATCTGCTGCTTCAATCAGAACAGCTGTCGCTATTGGTCAAAACAAATTGGACCTTTCTGAACCTTCTTCTCTCTCTCTCCTGCTTGTATTAGCTTGATTTTTCAGCCGATTCCTTTAACGTTGCTTATTTTTTAATCTATTTGCTGTTACCACGGTTAAAACACTGTTAGCAGTGTTATTGATGTAAATCACTGTATGCTGCATTTTGAATTGTTACTAGTTACATTTTAAGACTTTTGATTACAGTGCTACAGTGCCTTCTGCTCTTCTACCTTCTGACCTGCTTTATCCTTTCTGTCCCTCAAAGCCCACACACTCTGTTCCTCTAAGCCTGTACTTCAAAGCCCTCACACGCTACCTCTCTCTGCTCAAAGCCCTCACACTCTACCTCTCTCTGCTCTTGCACTCCTCCCCTTTCAAGCTATTTCTTCTAACGCTATGCTATCTTTCTTTGGTGCCTAAAGCACCAAACCCTGCTGAATTGCCTCAACCCTCTCACCATCTCAGAAACAACTGTCCTGCTATTGCCTTCCTCTTCTGGCACACCCACTGATTAAGTATTTGGCACCATGTATGACTGCTGCTAATTCCTCCTAATTTTTCCTCCTTTCAGAATTTCCTGACCAGGCACCACCCATGGAGCATGGCTTGGCCTGGTTGTTCCAGCTGTTGATCACGCTTCACCGCTGGGACACCCCCCCCCAATCTTCCTCCCATTCCCTGAACAGAAGCATCCCATGAACCAGTGGCTCAGCTCAGGTAATCCTTCCACCGGCTGTGCTTCTCTGCCCGGACTCTCTGCTGAAGGTACACGCATTGAATGCCTGCAATTTGATTAGCTCAGAGCTTCTGCTGAAGCTCTCTATTGGCTGCTTCAATCAGAACAGTTGCCACTATTGGCCAGAATGAAATGAACCTTTTTGAAACAACTTATTTCTCCTGCTTGTATTAACATAATTTTTCAGCCGATTCTTTTAAAGCTGCTTATTTTTTAATCTATTTGCTGTTACCATTGCTACAAAACTGTAAGCAATTTTATTGATGTAAATCATGGTATGCTGCATTTTGAAATGTTACTAATTACATTTTAAGAATTTTGATTACAGTGTTACAGTGCCTTCTGCTTTTCTACCTTCTGGTCTGCTTTATCCTTTCTGTCCCTCAAAGCCCACACACTCTGTTCCTCTAGGCCTGTACCTCAAAGCCCTCACACTGTACTGCTCTCTGGCTATCTCTGCTCAAAGCCCTCACACTCTACCTCTCTCTATCTCTCTGCTCGCACACTCTTCCCTTCCAAGCTATTTCTTCTAAAGCTGTGCTATCTTTCATTGGTGCCTATAGGGCTGAACCCTGCTGAGTTGCCCCAACCCTCTCACTCTCTCAGAAACAACTGTCCTGCTATTGTCTTCCTCTCCTGGCACACTCACTGATTAAGTATTCGGTGCCAGGTATAATGACTGCTAATTCCTCCTAATTTTTCCTCCTTTCAGAATTTCCCCTGACCGGGCACCACCAGTGGACCATGGCTCAGCCTGGTTAACCCAGCTGCTGATCGTGCTTCATGCTGGACCCACCTGATCTTCCTCCCACTCCCAAACAGAAGCATCCCATGGACCAGTGGTTCAGCTCAGGTACTCCTGCAACCAACCATGCTTCTCTGCCTGGACTCCCTCTGGGGAAGGTACACACACTGAATGCCTGCAATTTGATTGGCCTATAGCTCCTGCTTAAGCTGTGTATTGGCTGCTTCAATCAGAACAGCTGCCACTATTGGCCAGAATGAACTGGACCTTTTTGAAATTTCTCTCTCTCCTGCCTTCCTTGCCTGCTTGTGTTAGCTTGATTTTTCTCCCACCCACCTCCACCCTGGCACTCTTTAAATCCACTCTCCTAGCCCTTAGAATTTGACACTCTTATATCCATTGGTGGTCTTTGCAGACATACTGGCCCTCTTAAAGGGACAGTCCCTGAGTAACCATTTCATCCACCACCACTGTACATCATACTTGCACATACAATTATTTATCTCCTGGTCTGACCTGCTGTCCCCTGCTGCTGAAGTATTCTGATATATACATATCAGAATCAAAACAACATTAATCAGAGGACATATAACCTGCAGTTCACTTTACTTGGCTGTGCCCTTCTGCTGGGCCATATCCACCTTACCCTTGACCCTCCTCTTGGCAGAAATGTTTGTGTCTCCATGTCCAGCTCCTATACCTCTCAGCAGTACTCATCCTACTCAGGTACTGACTCTCAAGGAAGTATATCATTCATTACAAACCCTACCCAACTCTCTTATAACCATGCCCCACTTCTCCTTGCCATCAGGGTGATTCTGTATGCTTCCACACTTATGCATTGTCAACTTACCCCCGGCCTGTCTCCTACCAGCTCATTTCCTACAAAAAGGGGAAGGGTGTTAATCATCAGGATATTATTCCATTCCCTCAAGAAACTACTGCTTATTTTGTTAATCTGCTCTGGTAACATAGAATTAAACCTTGGTCCCCAAATGCCTATCACAACCCCTTTCAATCTATCACACTTAAAATGTATGAGTTTTCTCCACATTAACTCTTGCAGTTTGCTCAGGAAACTGACTCCATCCAATTCTGCATTTGTCACACTAAACCTGATGTGCTAGTCATATCAGAAACATGGTTATAAAGTGCTATACCAGATCAAGAAATAAATTTCCTCCTATAATGTGACAGAATGGATAGGCAATCGGGGTTGTGATTTACATCCTAGACTAATTTTCAGTCCCCTTATCGACTCTACCATCGTTCCCAAACAGTTCTAATGTCTTTCCTTAAGGATCATGCTTTCCCCTTCTGAGTCATTCTGCATCACCGGGTCTTATAGACCACTATTGGGGGACTAGATTTACTGAACCATCTTCATAGTCTGATGGACTATCAGACCTCTGAGGTGCTCATCATGGGGGACCTAAACCTTGATTGATTTTCCCCCTGCTCTAAATCACTAAAAGACTTCTGTGACAAGTATGACCTCACCCAGCTTCTCTCTGAGCCCACCCATCCTAATGACAATAACCCTGTCAATAGTACACTCCTTGACTTAAATCCTTGTAACACCTCATAACTTCTCACACTGAGGTGTTCTTCAAGGACATACAGTAAGTGATCACAGCACAACAGCTTGTGTATGGACCACACCCAAACTCACTTCCACCTTCAGATATGTATATAAAAGGAACCGCAGGAAATATGACAACAACAGCTTCCTTGTGGATCTAAGTAATATTAGATGACAAGATTTCTACTTCATGAAAACGGTGTCAGATGCCTGTAATTTATTCCAAGACCTTGTATTAGCGGTAATAAAAAAAATGCTCCCCTAATCAAAGTTAGAACAAGGAAAAGGTCCTTCCTTTGGTTCACTGATCACCTTAAATCGGCCCTCCACCATGGGGGCCTTCTCTGGAAATGTGCCTACAAATCTAAACTACCTTATGATTGGGCGACCTTCAGAATGGCAAGGAATCATTGCACCAAATTAATCAGGACCGAGAAATCTAAGTTCTTCAAATCTGAACTGGACACTTCCTCAACTAATCCTGCTCTCTTCTGAAAACCTGAAGGACATTAAAGGGCATCATCCCCTACCTCTCTCCCTACTAAGATCACTACTGGTGACCTAATCACCTCCAATAAATTAGTATACTGGACCTACTTAATAACCATTTTGCAATGGCCCGTCTTGCCTTCAACACATCTTCTGCTAGCAAATTATTCCCCCACTACAGTAATTCAGACAAGGCAGGCCAGGTGTCCAAGATCATTAACCTTGAAGACAAATTCAGCTTCAGGCCAGCATCCTTCAAAGAAGTTGAGGACCTGTTGTTAGCCCTTGATACCAACAAAGTGCTGGAGCAGACCAGCTAGAACCTTTCTTCTTAAAACTAGGATACTGCACGCTCACTGCACCCATTACTCACTTGTTCAACATGTCACTCTCACAAGGCACGCTCACCTCTTTATGGAAAACAGCACATGTCAGACCACTTTTTAAGTCATGATATTAATAATTATAGACCCATATCCCTCTTACCTACACTCTCAAAGCTTCTCAAAAAAGTTGTCAATACACAATTGCAAAATTACCTAGCCTCTCTCAATAAGTTCAGTCCCATTCAGTCTGGCTTTTGACCCAAACACAGCACAGTAACTGCCCTAGCCAAGGTAACCAATATATGGCAGTTGGCGTTGGACTCCAAAAACCACATGGTTGCCATATTCCTTGACCTGAGCAAGGCATTGAACACAGTAGACCATGACCTGTTACTCATCAGCTGTGTAACATTGGTCTTGACAATACTGCCTTGAAATGGTTCCAGTGCTACCTGACTGGCTGACAGCAACAAGAAAAGGCACAAGGTGATCTTTCCCCTCTCAAAACATTATTGGGGAGTTCCACAAGGGTCCATACTGGAACCGCTACTCTTTGTGATATACATTAACAACATCAATTCTGGTATAAAGACCGCAGTGTTCATCTCTTTGCAGATGATACCATGATATATGTCACCAGGCCCACCTCAAACTAACCAGCACCATTCTCCAGCAAGAACTCAATGCACTGCAGCATAACCTTTGCAGCTGAAACTGCTGCTCAATGCAAAAAAGCAAGTCTATGTTTCTTTCCTCACAATTACACTCAGTCACTCCACAACTAGTGGGTTCAAAGCCACAGATCACTACGCTACTGGGGGAATATCTCAAATAGGTGGACAAATTTAAATATTTGAGTTTCTGGATTGACTGCAAACTTACTTTTACTATGCATATTGAGGAAATATTTAAAAAGCTAAAACAAAGATTGGAACTCTTTTATCGAATCAAGCACCTTCTCACCTAGGATGCCAAAGTCATGCTGGTACAAACAACCTTCCTCCCTCTTTTGGACTATGCTGACCTTATCTACAGACATATTGTCCCAGCATTGCATTAGCCAAGTTAGACACTCTTTGCCACAGGGCTATAAGATTTATAACCAACGCTCCCTATAACACACACCATTGTCCCTCTATTCGCTGCAGGGCTAGCACTCACTAAAGAACAAAAGACTGAAAAATGCAGCTATCTGAACCTATAGAGCCCTTATCTATAAACTCCCCAAATACATTTGCAGCCTCCTGGCCGTTACACAGGGGAACTACTCACTTAAGAGATATTCCTGTATCTCGTTAGACATTCCCAGAGTTAGAACTCATTATGACTCTTACTCCATAAGTCACAGTCTTCCAACCTTATGGAACAATCTTCAAAAGACCCATAAACTCTCTAACCTTGTCAGTTTAGCAACCTTCAAAACTCTACTCAGATAGTCACTACACTACAGGACCACTGTAACTACTTCACCTAAGCCTCATCTTTTCTAATAAGGCGACTAGCATCACTACTAACATTCTCTGAACTGTGCCCCCTAACATTTTTTCTCCTAATCTGTTATTTTGGATAGATCATTCATTTTCTATACTCAACACAGCCTGCACCTATCTGCAACTAGTAGCCCAAGTTAACTATAACTCAGATTTTACCATGCAGAGCTATGCCCCCCCTGCATTTCCCCAGATGCCTCTTTTACCTCCTATCATACATTCTCCCTTCCTTCTTTGCCATCTCAGGCTACCCCTCCTAGTGGGGCCCCAGCACTTTGAATTGTATTATGTTTATGGCCTAATTATCTTGCTATTTACTTTTTTATCAAGCCCTGACCACCATTTGATTTGTGCCTAATATGTATTTACTGTACACATCTCATTGTTTTTTACATTGACTAAGTTATATGATTTATGCCTAATATGTATCCACTGTATGCATCCACTGTTTTATACGTTGACAAGTTGTAGCCATTGTTGTATGTTCCTTGTGTACCTGTCCATATCCACCTTGTAAATGAATTCTCTCAATGTTATTTCACCTGGTAAAAATAAAGATTGATTGATTGATTGATGTGGGGATGGGGATTGGGTACTGCAGAGTTGATGGGAACAACAAAATTAAGGGCCACATGTTTTTTTTTTACTTTACAAGTAAGCAATAACCCATGACAGGGTGTGCAGTTATTGGGGATTACTCAACACCCCGAGTGCATTGTGAGGCACAAGGTCTAGAGTGGGTTATTGTGCTTATACCATGAGGTTACCCCAGTCTAAAAAAATAAAATAAAAGTCATGTAAAATTAAGAAAAGTCTAGACTGCCCTCCCCTGCCATCTTCCTCCTGTGTCTCTGCCACTGCTCTGTTGCTGTAGGGCTTGCAGGAGCTCTCTGTTGTCGCCGCCAGCTGTGTCAGGCGCCGATCATGCGCCATGCGCCGAAGCACACTGAGGCCTAGGAAAATGGGAACACAGTCAATGGCTGAGACTGACCACAACCCTGAACACCACCCAACCTGCAACCCAGCTAACCCAATGTGCTGCACATGTGATGGCATGCACACCCACAGTGAACATGCACATGCCATCACAAACAGGCGGCATCAGCCATCGCACCACCGCCCCACACACTGCCCACGTCAATCACAGTACAAACTAGGCTGTCATGTGATGTTGCAACGTGGTGCGATGCCAGTCACACAGCTATGTGCCCAGTGCATGCCTGGACCACCTGTGATGCATACACAGACGTGTCGTGATGCTGCACTGTGATGCAGGTCACCTGTGTCACCACCATACATGGATACATAGACAGTGTCGGCAGATGGGGCCTATGGGACACCTAGTCTGGCCATTTGGCCTTGTCACGATCCTCTCATGTCCTATAAGTCCATTCCCCTCACCCCTGACCTCCAGAAGTCCCTCATGGCGAGCCCACACATACAGATCTCCCGTGACCAAGTCAGCCCCACCACATCCTCTGGCAGGGGTGTTCCTCTCCATCCATCACCCATAATGTGAGGAAACACATTCGCATGTTTCTTAACGAGCCCCTCCAACTGCATCCCATACCCTCTACACCTGGAACATCCTCTCACTGCTACAAATATTGGTTCCTGCACACTGTTCCCCCTGTACAATACTGTATGACCCCATCATATCCCACACCTCCTCCCTCCAGGGAGTACATGTTCAGTTCCGTCAACCTGTCTGCATAGGACATGTGATGCAATCCATGCACCATCCATGTCGCCCTCCTGAACACTCCCACCCAGTCCCTGTCCATACGCAGCTATGTGTTCCAGAACTGTACACTGTACTCAGTGTGGGGACTCACTAGTGTTACGTATAGTGGAACTACTACCACCCATCTGGTTGTGTCCATCATGGTTGGTGGTCCTGCCCCCAGCATGCAATAGCATCCATGACGAATGATACTCACACTCCTCCAGCAGCTCAGTCTGCCGCTGCTGCTGCTGCTGTTGATGCTGCTGCTGCGGGCCGACGGCCTGTGGGACTGGGGCCCTGGCATGGCCCACATCAGCCGCGTCCGGCGCCATCACCATCCGGCCTGTGGGAGACATATGGTGAGACAAACATCAGTGTGACTCAAAAGCAGAGTGCCCCCTGCCCCAGTAAGACTGCCTGCCCACACAGCCATAACCATCCATCGCACAGCTGCACACACTGACACACCGATGCACAGCCACCCAGGCACACACACCCCCTACAGAATATGGGTGAATAGATGGTACACTCCGTGGCCTAGGCACAGGCCCGCCTGGCATGGGAGCCCAGCGGCTAACAGCTCCGGGTCCCTCGGCGGAGATCACTGAACGGGTGCGGCACTGCTCTGCAGACGGCCCCGACCAGTGACCCCACCAGGTCAGTGGCCACTTGCCACACATGGGTCTCGGTCCGGTGAGAGGGCCTCACCATACAGTTGGTCATAGTGGGGCTCCACTAGGGCCACCAGGTTAGCCACCTCAACTTGGCTCCACGGCACCGCCCTCCTCCTAGACCATGGCACCACACTTTACAGCAGGCAATATGGCGCCCCGCTGCGCTGTGACCCCACGTGGAGTTGTTGCGCAATAGACCAGCACAGGCACCTATCGCGCTGTTCGCACAGCGTCACTACTTACATGGCGCTGTAGCGAGACAGCGCAATAGGCATACACATGGCATGCACTCAGCGCCAGGGGTCAGAGGGCATACCAAAGGTCATGGCAATGACGCAGAGGCTCGCCACAGCGCCATAGGATGCCAGTATCCTGCACGACCACGGCACAGCACCAGTGCCACAGGGACTATCGCGCAGAGGTGCCACAGCACCATATAGTGCCCAGTGCTGCAGCGCCACTGGCACAATGGTGGCCATGTCCAGAATAGCCTATCGCGCTCAGCAGTTCTGCAGCAGCGATCGGCCATAGCGTAACCCATCTGGGCATGCGCAATGCAGTGTAGCACACAACCACAAACATGCGCCATCGGCTCAGCCGGACCTTCCCTATTGCGCTAAGCGCATTTACGCGATATTCAGCCGACATATGCAAAGCAGGCGATCAGCCATTCAAAGGCGCAGTGGCGCGATTAGCATATCATTAAAGTTGCGCCACACCTCATTTGCATGTGTTGCGCTATAAAATACGACACTGGGTTGTGGCGGCCAGATTTGGTTGTTGCAGCTGAGAGGTGAGTTACATGCTGTGTGATGCTCAGGACAATGCACATGGGCAGGGGTGCTGGAGGGTGTCACGGGATGAGGGCTGAGCATGATGAGGACACTTAGAAGGGGCAGAGGCACCCTTTCCATCAGTATCTCCCAGGCAGCGAGGAAGGGGGGCTTCTGCCCCCGGCCAACTATGCTCATGGGGAAATGCTGTGGACTGCAGTGTGACAGGTGTCCACTTCCACCCATACAGATCAGCATGACTGGCGAGAACCAGGCCGAGGGTGGGACGGTGGGCATAGGAGGAGGCGAAATTCACCACAGCAGGGCCAGGCCCTCCTCCAGGCCTACCTGGAGGATGAGCTGCTGAGTGGGCAGAGGGCACCCCTCAGCAGCGTGCAGCTGCATGGGAGGGTAGCTCTGGCCGTCAACCTGCACGGAAGCCACCAGCGCTCCATGCAGGAGTGCCGCAAGAAGATGGGGACTGACCGCGGGAGGCTGAAGGAGAAGGTGGCAGCCTTCAGGGTGGCACGTGCTGCCACTGGTGGGGACCACCAGTGGTGTTGCAGCTGACCCGACCGAGAAGACACTGGTCGGCGGCCATGCAGCCGAGTGCCATTGCGGGTGTTCCTGGGGAGGATTCCAGACAGGTGGAAGCCCATCACTGCGGTATGTCATGGTGATGTTGTTGAGGGTGGCTGTTGTTCACATGCACTCACATGTACTTTCTTTCTGTTTCAGATTCTGTTCGTCTGCAGGAGGCGGTGGTGGTGGGTGCTGACAGTGAGGCAGACCTGCTGGACCAGGAGGAGGGACCTTCCACCTCCGCCAGCAGCCTGCGCGCAATGCAGCAGCAGGCCGGCTGGGCTGACAACTCCGCCCGGCAGTGATACGGGTGCAGGGTGCACAGCCTGTGTCACAGCAGTCTGGTATGCAGGTGTGCCAGCATGCTGTGCCTATGGCAGTGGCACGCACTGGCACTATTGATGATGGCAGGCCTGCAATGGCCAGTGAGAGGTGTGTGTCCCACGAGGACACACGGCAGGCCAACACGTGCCCGGGCCGTCAGCTCCACACCTGTGTACCAGCATGCTGGCACAGTCACAGGCTGGGCCTGTCAGCACCGGTGGGGCAGCACGGTGGCTGAGCAGGTGTCTGGCACTGTTGACAGCACAGGGGTGGAACAGGTGGACCTGGGGCTCAGCAGTTGGAGGAAGCAGCAGCAGTTGCACACCAGGCCTGGGGGACAGCGTCAGGCAGTGGCACTTGTCCACCGCCGTGGATCAGCCATACCTGGTCCTGGTGAACAGCGGCCACCCTCAAGGGGTGCTGTGCACAGACCATCCACCCTGGGGTCACGATGCCATTGGGGCACAGTACCCCTGGGCGTGCACACCTGCCTGCTGCAGGAGTCGGTACAGCTGCGAGGCGGGTTGCAAGGTCGTGGAGGCACTGACTGTGTCCGTGGAGCGGCATAGCAGGGAGTGTGCTCGGGACGGACCGAGATGGTCCATATTGGACGGATGTGACCGCTGCCATCGACAGGCTGACCCAGGCAGTGGTCTCTGTGGCGACTGCGTGACCACACTGTCTGGTGACCCTGTACCACGCACCCACAGTGCGCACTCCCTCCCGTTCCCGGCGTCGTGCGACACCAGGCCTGTCGGCGCGGGTTCTGCTGTGGCATCGAGCACCCTGGTGCAAGTTTCTTTCAGCGGGATGCAGACCCCTGTGCTTGAGGAAAGGTCGGCGGTCACACACTGGGACCCCTGGTGGTGCAGTAGTGCCACCCGATGTGGCCCTGCGCAGCCTGCCAGTGCTGCTAGGCCACGGCGGGGCCGCGCATCCGTGGTGGCGTGGGACAGTGCTCCTGACTGAGCTGTCTCCCAATGCAGGCCCTGTCTGGTGCTGCCCTGTGTGCAATGTGTGTCATGGTAGGCAGTGCACTGCTGGGTGCTCTGCTCACCAAACTATCACGGACCACCTGCACACTCTCCCAACTGCTGTCCACAGGTGCGTGTGGATGATGATGCCTGCATTGCACTGTACACCAAGGTGCAAGGTTGCCCAGGTCCTGACACTGACGTGCGTGGACAGTCCAGGTGGTGAGGGTGGTTGGTGGTGCTGTGTGATAGCGTGTAATTTCCGCGATTGCTGTGCTGCTGCCCTGTATGCTGCCTGGTGTGTGTGTGTGTGTTTATTTGAGTGCTCACCCTCTCTGCTAAT
The DNA here is from genome assembly GCA_016271365.2 of Neoceratodus forsteri. Classification (NCBI taxonomy): domain Eukaryota; kingdom Metazoa; phylum Chordata; order Ceratodontiformes; family Ceratodontidae; genus Neoceratodus; species Neoceratodus forsteri. The sequence continues at coordinate 523,358,803 of CM028137.1, forward strand.
GTGTTGGTGTCGTAGACCCTTTAACTCCCTGACCTTCATGCGGTGTGTTCCCTGTGTGCCTGTGGTTTGCGCATAGACAGTGTTGCCTGCACATGTCCCTTGACTTACCTGTGTTGTGCGTGGTGCTCTTCTGCAATGGTGTCCCGGTGCAGCTGGGCCTGCCAGGTCAGTCGGGGTCCCTCCGTCCCTAGGGGTGGCTCATCACCATATCACCGGCGCCACTGGCGTCCCCATCGCTGTCCCCCTCTTGGACCTGTACGGCTATCCCATGGTCTTTGGCCATGTTGTGCAGGATGCAACAGGCCAGGAATATCCCACAGGCCTTTTGGGGGCTGTACTGTAGGGCTCCGCCGGAGGTGTCCAGGCATCGGAAGCGTGCCTTGAGTATCCCGAACACCCGCTCTATGATGTTCCGTGTTGCAGCGTGTGCCTCATTGAAACCGTGCTGCGCTGGGGTCGTGGGGCGCCGGTATGGTGTGAGCAGCCAGGGATGGAGTGGGTATCCACAGTCACCTGTGTGGAGATAGTGGAGATCAGTGTTAGGTCAGGTAAATATTGCCCATATCCTTGTGTGCCACTACCATGGCACCTGTGTCATTCCCACCCTTGCACAGTTTGCATTCCATACATGTGTACTCACCCACTAGATGACCCGTGGGGATGTTCCCTCCTCAAATCGATGGCACAGTGCAGATTGGTGCCATATGAAGGCATCATGTGCTCCGCCAGGTATGTGCACAGACATTGATGATCGCCCAGTGGCATCACACACCACCTGGCAGTTGACACTCGAGTAGCCCTTTCGGTTCCGATATGCTTGCCCGTCGGGGCCAGGTGGCGTGCGAATGGCCACATGGGTGCAGTCTATGGCACCTAGCACGCCAGGCATTTGTGCTACCCTGTGGAACTCCTGCATGTTTGCTGTACGCCTGCCACGGTGCTGGGGAAATGGATGTACTCCGCAGCATGAGGCAGCAGTGCACTGAGGAATGGGTGAGGATGCGTGGCGTCGACCGATGCGTGATGTCTGTGGTGTCCCTGTCGGCCTCTGGAAGGTGCCCGTGGTGAGCAGGCACATGCAGGCTGTCACCTTGGTCTCCACGGACAGAGCGTGACTCCGTCGTGAGGGTGCCTGCATCACATCACTGCACAGCTCACTGAGCCATCTCAGTATTGCCCTGTTCAGGCGGTGCAGGCCCGCGATCTCAACATCACTGTACAGCTCGTGGCTGATGCGGGCCGATGCCGCCTGTCGGGGGCATGCCGCCGACGGGCCCTCACGGCACGCCCCTGCAGCATGCTGTCTCACCTCCTCATTACAGCTTCCATGGGAAGCTGACACTGTCCATCTCCCTGGTCTGCCCCAGCTGCTGTTCCTGTGTTACCCCACTGCCCCCACTGCTGCTTCCACTGCACCGGCACCCCACTGGCCTCTCTGTCCTCCAGGACCCACTGTCCCTCTCTGTCTTCCTGCTCTGTCTCTGTCTCTGTCTCTCTCTCTCTCTCTCGTCTCTCTCCCCGGTTTGCGGCCTGCTCGGTTCTTGCGCCGCTCCCTTGAGGCCGTTTTATTTTGGCTCAAATCCGGTGCCCTGCGCAACTTCGGCTGGAGCCACTCTTGCGCATGCGCCGAGTGTTCAAATGTCATTCGCGCACTTTATGCATGGACCCGCCCCTCGGTTTGCGCATGCCTTCATTTCCATTGCGCTGTGGCTCAGCGTGTTTCGGTGGCGCAACTGGCCCCTTCTCAATATCGCAGAATGGCGATTTTTGAGTTGCGACGCCGTTAACCCTCGTTGGCGCATGCGCAACCTTTGAATATCTGGGCCGAGAGTCTTTGATTTCTTTGTCTCAAATTTAGAGGAAAAGATGAAGCCACCTGTTTCTGTAAGTAGAAATAATAGGATCTGGAAAGAGGGAACGGGGCAGATAATGGCACTTTGCTGCAAGTCAAAACAGCAGGTTAGTAACCAGGGTAAGTCACTATTCTGAAACTCAGAAAGTTTTACCATGTTTTTGCTCAAATATAAATATAAAGCTGGAATTTGTGCTGCCCATCATTAGAGATGGGTGAAGCTGGAAAACCTTGCTCCGCGAATTAATCCACAAATTTAGCAGAATTCATGGATTTATTCACGGATGCAAAGTTCCACCCACGACGTGTAAAATTTTGCATGTGAAGTGCGGAATTTCATCCACGAATGGCAGAATTTTGTCAGGAATGGTGGGATTTCACTGTTTCTGGGCAAAATTCCACTGCTTATGGGCAAAATACCACTGTTCATGGGTGAAATTCTGCGCCCGCAGTAAAATTCCACAAAACAAAACAGCAAAGTCCATAGGTGAATTTTGAACCTATTAGCAAAACTTCACAGATTGCTCTGCAGAGGCGATTTGCCAACTTCAGTGAAACTTCACGGTGAATTTAAACCTTAGCATCTCTACCCATCACCCAGCAGTACCATGCAGGCCAACAACTAGGGTTGCAGAAGGGACAGGAATGGGCACTTTTGTTGGTTAAACTAGTAGGTTAGTAGCCAGTGTGAGTGGCTCTAATCTGACATTCAAAATGTCTTCTGAAAAAAAAGTTTGAGAATTATGGGTGTTGCTATTTTTTGCACGTCAAAGAAATATAAAGATGTATAAGCAGGCCACAGCTCAGCCTGGTTGTCCCAGCTGCCAATTGCACTTCACCGCTGAACCCTCCAGATCTTCCTCTCACTCCCGACCAGAACCATCCCATGGACCAGTGGCTTGGCTCAGGTGCTCTTCCTGCCGACCGCTCTTCTCTGCCTGGACTCCCTCTGCTGAAGAATTTGCCCCTGACCGAGCACTACCCACAGACCATGACTCGGCCTGGTTATCCCAGCTTCCAACCACGCTTCACCACTGGACCCCGATCTTCCTCCACCACTAAACAGAAGCATCCTGTGGACCAGCTGCTGAGCTCAGGAACTCCTGCCGCCAACTGCACTTCTCTGCCTGGGCTCCCTCTGTTGAAGGTATGTGCATTGAATGCCTGTAATTCAACTGGCCTGTACCTCCTGCTGAAACCCTCTATCTGCTGCTTCAATCAGAACAGCTGTCGCTATTGGTCAAAACAAATTGGACCTTTCTGAACCTTCTTCTCTCTCTCTCCTGCTTGTATTAGCTTGATTTTTCAGCCGATTCCTTTAACGTTGCTTATTTTTTAATCTATTTGCTGTTACCACGGTTAAAACACTGTTAGCAGTGTTATTGATGTAAATCACTGTATGCTGCATTTTGAATTGTTACTAGTTACATTTTAAGACTTTTGATTACAGTGCTACAGTGCCTTCTGCTCTTCTACCTTCTGACCTGCTTTATCCTTTCTGTCCCTCAAAGCCCACACACTCTGTTCCTCTAAGCCTGTACTTCAAAGCCCTCACCGCTACCTCTCTCTGCTCAAAGCCCTCACACTCTCTCTCTGCTCTTGCACTCCTCCCTTTCAAGCTATTTCTTCTAACGCTATGCTATCTTTCTTTGGTGCCTAAAGCACCAAACCCTGCTAATTGCCTCAACCCTCTCACCATCTCAGAAACAACTGTCCTGCTATTGCCTTCCTCTTCTGGCACACCACTGATTAAGTATTTGGCACCATGTGACTGCTGCTAATTCCTCCTAATTTTTCCTCCTTTCAGAATTTCCTGACCAGGCACCACCCATGGAGCATGGCTTGGCCTGGTTGTTCCAGCTGTTGATCACGCTCACCGCTGGGACACCCCCCAATCTTCCTCCCATTCCCTGAACAGAAGCATCCCATGAACCAGTGGCTCAGCTCAGGTAATCCTTCCACCGGCTGTGCTTCTCTGCCCGGACTCCCTCTGCTGAAGGTACACGCATTGAATGCCTGCAATTTGATTAGCCCGTAGCTTCTGCTGAAGCTCTCTATTGGCTGCTTCAATCAGAACAGTTGCCACTATTGGCCAGAATGAAATGAACCTTTTTGAAACAACTTATTTCTCCTGCTTGTATTAACATAATTTTTCAGCCGATTCTTTTAAAGCTGCTTATTTTTTAATCTATTTGCTGTTACCATTGCTACAAAACTGTAAGCAATTTTATTGATGTAAATCATGGTATGCTGCATTTTGAAATGTTACTAATTACATTTTAAGAATTTTGATTACAGTGTTACAGTGCCTTCTGCTTTTCTACCTTCTGGTCTGCTTTATCCTTTCTGTCCCTCAAGCCCACACACTCTGTTCCTCTAGGCCTGTACCTCAAAGCCCTCACACTGTACTGCTCTCTGGCTATCTCTGCTCAAGCCCTCACACTCTACCTCTCTATCTCTCTGCTCGCACACTCTTCCCTTCCAAGCTATTTCTTCTAAAGCTGTGCTATCTTTCATTGGTGCCTATAGGGCTGAACCCTGCTGAGTTGCCCCAACCCTCTCACTCTCTCAGAAACAACTGTCCTGCTATTGTCTTCCTCTCCTGGCACACTCACTGATTAAGTATTCGGTGCCAGGTATAATGACTGCTAATTCCTCCTAATTTTTCCTCCTTTCAGAATTTCCCTGACGGGCACCACCAGTGGACCATGGCTCAGCCTGGTTAACCCAGCTGCTGATCGTGCTTCATGCTGGACCCACCTGATCTTCCTCCACTCCCAAACAGAAGCATCCCATGGACCAGTGGTTCAGCTCAGGTACTCCTGCAACCAACCATGCTTCTCTGCCTGGACTCCCTCTGGGGAAGGTACACACACTGAATGCCTGCAATTTGATTGGCCTATAGCTCCTGCTTAAGCTGTGTATTGGCTGCTTCAATCAGAACAGCTGCCACTATTGGCCAGAATGAACTGGACCTTTTTGAAATTTCTCTCTCTCCTGCCTTCCTTGCCTGCTTGTGTTAGCTTGATTTTTCTCCCACCCACCTCCACCCTGGCACTCTTTAAATCCACTCTCCTAGCCCTTAGAATTTGACACTCTTATATCCATTGGTGGTCTTTGCAGACATACTGGCCCTCTTAAAGGGACAGTCCCTGAGCTCTTCATTTCATCCACACCACTGTACATCATACTTGCACATACAATTATTTATCTCCTGGTCTGACCTGCTGTCCCTGCTGCTGAAGTATTCTGATATATACATATCAGAATCAAAACAACATTAATCAGAGGACATATAACCTGCAGTTCACTTTACTTGGCTGTGCCCTTCTGCTGGGCCATATCCACCTTACCCTTGACCCTCCTCTTGGCAGAAATGTTTGTGTCTCCATGTCCAGCTCCTATACCTCTCAGCAGTACTCATCCTACTCAGGTACTGACTCTCAAGGAAGTATATCATTCATTACAAACCCTACCCAACTCTCTTATAACCATGCCCCACTTCTCCTTGCCATCAGGGTGATTCTGTATGCTTCCACACTTATGCATTGTCAACTTACCCCCGGCCTGTCTCCTACCAGCTCATTTCCTACAAAAAGGGGAAGGGTGTTAATCATCAGGATATTATTCCATTCCCTCAAGAAACTACTGCTTATTTTGTTAATCTGCTCTGGTAACATAGAATTAAACCTTGGTCCCCAAATGCCTATCACAACCCCTTTCAATCTATCACACTTAAAATGTATGAGTTTCTCCACATTAACTCTTGCAGTTTGCTCAGAAACTGACTCCATCAATTCTGCATTTGTCACACTAAACCTGATGTGCTAGTCATATCAGAAACATGGTTATAAAGTGCTATACCAGATCAAGAAATAAATTTCCCCTCCTATAATGTGTACAGAATGGATAGGCAATCGGGGGGGGGGGGTTGTGATTTACATCCTAGACTAATTTTCAGTCCCCCTTATCGACTCTACCATCGTTCCCAAACAGTTCTAATGTCTTTCCTTAAGGATCATGCTTTCCCCTTCTGAGTCATTCTGCATCACCGGGTCTTATAGACCACTATTGGGGGACTAGATTTACTGAACCATCTTCATAGTCTGATGGACTATCAGACCTCTGAGGTGCTCATCATGGGGGACCTAAACCTTGATTGATTTTCCCCCTGCTCTAAATCACTAAAAGACTTCTGTGACAAGTATGACCTCACCCAGCTTCTCTCTGAGCCCACCCATCCTAATGACAATAACCCTGTCAATAGTACACTCCTTGACTTAAATCCTTGTAAGCACACCTCATAACTTCTCACACACTGAGGTGTTCTTCAAGGACATACAGTAAGTGATCACAGCACAACAGCTTGTGTATGGACCACACCCAAACTCACTTCCACCTTCAGATATGTATATAAAAGGAACCGCAGGAAATATGACAACAACAGCTTCCTTGTGGATCTAAGTAATATTAGATGACAAGATTTCTACTTCATGAAAACGGTGTCAGATGCCTGTAATTTATTCCAAGACCTTGTATTAGCGGTAATAAAAAATGCTCCCCTAATCAAAGTTAGAACAAGGAAAAGGTCCTTCCTTTGGTTCACTGATCACCTTAAATCGGCCCTCCACCATGGGGGCCTTCTCTGGAAATGTGCCTACAAATCTAAACTACCTTATGATTGGGCGACCTTCAGAATGGCAAGGAATCATTGCACCAAATTAATCAGGACCGAGAAATCTAAGTTCTTCAAATCTGAACTGGACACTTCCTCAACTAATCCTGCTCTCTTCTGGAAAACCTTGAAGGACATTAAAGGGCATCATCCCCCTACCTCTCTCCCTACTAAGATCACTACTGGTGACCTAATCACCTCCAATAAATTAGTATACTGGACCTACTTAATAACCATTTTGCAATGGCCCGTCTTGCCTTCAACACATCTTCTGCTAGCAAATTATTCCCCCACTACAGTAATTCAGACAAGGCAGGCCAGGTGTCCAAGATCATTAACCTTGAAGACAAATTCAGCTTCAGGCCAGCATCCTTCAAAGAAGTTGAGGACCTGTTGTTAGCCCTTGATACCAACAAAGTGCTGGAGCAGACCAGCTAGAACCTTTCTTCTTAAAACTAGGATACTGCACGCTCACTGCACCCATTACTCACTTGTTCAACATGTCACTCTCACAAGGCACGCTCACCTCTTTATGGAAAACAGCACATGTCAGACCACTTTTTAAGTCATGATATTAATAATTATAGACCCATATCCCTCTTACCTACACTCTCAAAGCTTCTCAAAAAAGTTGTCAATACACAATTGCAAAATTACCTAGCCTCTCTCAATAAGTTCAGTCCCATTCAGTCTGGCTTTTGACCCAAACACAGCACAGTAACTGCCCTAGCCAAGGTAACCAATATATGGCAGTTGGCGTTGGACTCCAAAAACCACATGGTTGCCATATTCCTTGACCTGAGCAAGGCATTTGACACAGTAGACCATGATCTGTTACTCATCGAGCTGTGTAACATTGGTCTTGACAATACTGCCTTGAAATGGTTCCAGTGCTACCTGACTGGCTGACAGCAACAAGAAAAGGCACAAGGTGATCTTTCCCCTCTCAAAACATTATTGGGGGGAGTTCCACAAGGGTCCATACTGGAACCGCTACTCTTTGTGATATACATTAACAACATCAATTCTGGTATAAAGACCGCAAGTGTTCATCTCTTTGCAGATGATACCATGATATATGTCACCAGGCCCACTCTCAAACTAACCAGCACCATTCTCCAGCAAGAACTCAATGCACTGCAGCATAACCTTTTGCAGCTGAAACTGCTGCTCAATGCAAAAAAAAAAGCAAGTCTATGTTTCTTTCCTCACAATTACACTCAGTCACTCCACAACTAGTGGGTTCAAAGCCACAGATCACTACGCTACTGGGGGAATATCTCAAATAGGTGGACAAATTTAAATATTTGAGTTTCTGGATTGACTGCAAACTTACTTTTACTATGCATATTGAGGAAATATTTAAAAAGCTAAAACAAAGATTGGAACTCTTTTATCGAATCAAGCACCTTCTCACCTAGGATGCCAAAGTCATGTGGTACAAACAACCTTCCTCCCTCTTTTGGACTATGCTGACCTTATCTACAGACATATTGTCCCAGCATTGCATTAGCCAAGTTAGACACTCTTTGCCACAGGGCTATAAGATTTATAACCAACGCTCCCTATAACACACACCATTGTCCCTCTATTCGCTGCAGGGCTAGCACTCACTAAAGAACAAAAGACTGAAAAATGCAGCTATCTGAACCTATAGAGCCTTATCTATAAACTCCCCAAATACATTTGCAGCCTCCTGGCTCATACACAGGAACTACTCACTTAAGAGTATTCCTGTATCTCGTTAGACATTCCAGAGTTAGAACTCATTATGACTCTTACTCCATAAGTCACAGTCTTCCAACCTTATGGAACAATCTTCAAAAGACCCATAAACTCTCTAACCTTGTCAGTTTAGCAACCTTCAAAACTCTACTCAGATAGTCACTACACTACAGGACCACTGTAACTACTTCACCTAAGCCTCATCTTTTCTAATAAAGCGACTAGCATCACTACTAACATTCTCTGAACTGTGCCCCTAACATTTTTCTCCTAATCTGTTATTTTGGATAGATCATTCATTTTCTATACTCAACACAGCCTGCACCTATCTGCAACTAGTAGCCCAAAGTTAACTATAACTCAGATTTTACCATGCAGAGCTATGCCCCTGCATTTCCCCAGATGCCTCTTTTACCTCCTATCATACATTCTCCTTCCTTCTTTGCCATCTCAGGCTACCCCTCCTAGTGGGGCCCCAGCACTTTGAATTGTATTATGTTTATGGCCTAATTATCTTGCTATTTACTTTTTTATCAAGCCCTGACCACCATTTGATTTGTGCCTAATATGTATTTACTGTACACATCTCATTGTTTTTTACATTGACTAAGTTATATGATTTATGCCTAATATGTATCCACTGTATGCATCCACTGTTTTATACGTTGACAAGTTGTAGCCATTGTTGTATGTTCCTTGTGTACCTGTCCATATCCACCTTGTAAATGAATTCTCTCAATGTTATTTCACCTGGTAAAATAAAGATTATTGATTGATTGATTGATGTGGGGATGGGGATTGAGTACTGCAGAGTTGATGGGAACAACAAAATTAAGGGCCACATGTTTTTTTTTTACTTTACAAGTAAGCAATAACCCATGACAGGGTGTGCAGTTATTGGGGATTACTCAACACCCCGGGTGCATTGTGAGGCACAAGGTCTAGAGTGGGTTATTGTGCTTATACCATGGGGTTACCCCAGTCTAAAAAAATAAAATAAAAGTCATGTAAAATTAAGAAAAAGTCTAGATTTTGGAATGCATCCTTCCCCCACACAAAGTAGTCCTAATCTTGCAATATCCCTGATATAGTCAGCACAGTCTGCCTGTGTGCACAGATGACATAGGAAATCATGAACAGAGAGAGACACACTGACAGGACACTATCATTTTTGTGTCTGTCACTCAGTGTGTCACTCTCTCTGTCTGCTGTGTCCCATGGCCACCAATGTGGAAATTGTTCCAGAAGTGCTGTGTACATAGAAATGTCCCAGTCCCATTGCTCATTGTCTCTCTGTATCTCTCCCACTTTCTATTCTTAGCCGACTGCATTTTGTTTTTGCTATGGCCCAGAAGTGCTGCATGACATGTGCAGAGAGAGAGAGAGACAGAGAGACAGAGCGAGAGAGAGAGAGGTCCAAGTCCTGATCCCATTGATCTGTATCTCTCTCTCTCTTCAGTGCTCACTGTGGCTTGCTCACCCCGTCTGGAGTTCATTTTGCTTGTCATAGTGACAAAATGCAGGATTTAACCATGTTTGAACAAGCTACAACTTTACTTTGTGGTTTGTGGTGCTGTGAAATATAATATGGTATTCTTCATTGAGTTTGCACTTACTGCGTGTTCAGTGCCTGCAGAGATGCTTCTACTGACTGACTAACATGCCTACCTCAGCTTTGCAAACAGAAAATGAAAGAATTAAAGCCTACCTTTTGCTATTGCTACTTCAGTACTATGATGTGTTTTTCCCTACTGTATGTGTAGTATTGGGGTTGGATCTGAATGCCAGCTTCCAGTCAAATCATATGCATGTCTCTTTACTGTCACATTGACACCAGGTGGAGCTTTTTCCCATATGGCAAGCCCACTGTGAGTACCTGCACCCTGCTACTGTGACTTCCCCAATGTGTCTGCAACACAAGCTAGCACAGGGAGCGGACATTGGTGTGGGGGAGGCAACTCTCTCTCTAGCAACTGCCAACTCTGCCTTCAGGGACAGTATGAGCTGGGAACATGACTCTGGCAAGAAAAGGCTGCTCACCAGATCTGCTACTGTTCAGTAATGGTGCTACCTGGCACATGATTGCTGGGATGTGTCTTTTACAGTACAGTCAACCACCTGGCAACACTAGCCAGAAGCTGCCACACTTTACAAAAAGTCAACATTGCAGCTTAACAACTGCACAATTGCAAAATGCTGTCTGCAATCAACATTTCCACACTTTACAACTTCTTCTTTTTCACACCTTTCCAGTCTAGTTTTAGGAAATCTGACTCCACTTCCACCCTCCTTGTTTGCTTCACTGACTCCATACTCACAGCTATTGATCAAGGACTGATTACGTCTGCCATTTTTGTTGATCTTGCTAAAGCTTTTGACACTGTGGCACATCCCCTCCTTCTGGAGAAACTTAAAGCAGCTGACCTCTCTGACTCTTCGGTCAGTTGGTTTCATTCTTACATTGAAGGAAGGTCTCTAGCTGTCAGCATAGGAAAATCCATTCCATCTCCACTTCCCATTAGCTTAGGAGTCCCTCAAGGGTCTGTCCTGGGTCCTATACTCCTTTCCATATTTTTAAATTACCTCTCTACTGTCTGTTCCTCTACATTCATTCATATGTACAGGTACAGTATACTGATGGCACAGTTATTTTTGCTTCTGGTGCCTCTGCCCATGACCTTTCCTCCCAGCTGTAGTTGGATTTTGAAAACATTCAACGCTAGTTTAAGTCTAACGAATTGTCCCACAGTGCCAAAAAAATAGTGTCCATGACTTTTGACACACATCAGAGGCTTCTTAGACTTACTTCTTTCTTTCGCTATTTAATACCCTTGATGGTGCTAAGATTGAAAATGTTCCCTCCTTTAAGCATGTTAGGGTCTACCTTGATCAGCATCTTGATTTCTCAGTGCATATTGATGCAATCCACCATAAGCTACACCCTAAGCTTGGAGCATTGCACAGAAATAAAGTGAGTACTCTGCTTCCTGTCCACTATGAAATTGTATTAAAAATGTTTTTCCCCATCTCTGAGTATGGTGAATTAGTCTACAGAGGTGCCCACTAAATCCCCCCTTGCCAGACTGGACCACCCTTTTCATTTTTTTTTTTGTTGTTTTTCTTTAGATTGTCCCCCTCATACACACCATTGCTCTCTTTACTCATCCTTTTCTCTCTCTCTTTCTTGATGCTAGGCACCTTTCCCACTGTGTCTCATTTATATCTAAATGCTGGTTTGACACCCATCCCTCTTATCTCAAATCCCTTCTATCTTCTCTTCCTTCTTCCTCCTGCCCTTTCTGCAACAATATTTCCCATTCTCTCTCTATTCCTTCTAGAAAATCTACTGTTGGTCAATCTGCTTTTTCTTACCAGTTTCCTAAACTTTGGTCCTCCCGTCCCCTTTCGATTTGACCACCTCTTCTCCTTCCTCCCTAAAGTCTCTTCTTTATGACTTTTGTTATCCTACCTGCAACTGTCTATGACCCCTTTCTCTTCATACTCCCCATCACTAGTTTTGCCCAGCTCATGCTTTTCCAAAATGTTTCCCTTCTTTACATATATGAGTGTATTTTCTACTTGCATTCTTTTACTGATGTGCTTCTAATCTTTATGGTTATGTTTTTATATTACTCCATTATTGTATTTGACTTCTTGTTTTTAGTAATTTTATTGTTTAGCTATCTTCCTCCAAGCTTTTCCCTAGGACACATCTGCAAATGAGCTGCTATAGGCTCAGTATGTCTTTCCTTTTTAATCTTTTAAATAAATAAATGTGGTTGCTTCACTCTGTTTTGCCCTGGTGTGAAAACCTGTTTGCCATTATTGCAAAGGTCATGGCCCCATTCATGCAAGTCATCATATGAGTTGATGACATGTGCCTGCACAAGCCATGGAGTTTCAAAGATTCTTGTTTTTCTTAAAGTTATTCTTCTTTTTTAACTTGTACAACCAAGCATCTGCTATGTTGACCAGTTGGCATCTAAAGCTTTTAAATAAATGCCATGCTGTGCTACTGTGAAATTTCAGCTGTATGGGTTGCATTTATGTATGTAGAATGTTGCCACCAGATTAACTTAACTTAGGTGCAACAGCAATTTTTTCAAGAGGATGGGACATTACAGCAACAGAGCAATTTCTATCGATAGAGAGAGGTTGCCGGCTCACTGCTGGTACACAAGCCAACAGCATGCCTCCATCTACAGCTGTAGATATCAAAAAAGTCTCCCTGTTCTCATGCAGAGAATGAGTGTGAATGGTTCCTCTCACTAAGCTGGACATAAAGGAGTCCCACCTAGCTAGAGTAAGGTGCTTTATTTAAAAAAAAATACATCAATTATATGTTTTTTCCATTATTTTTAGTTGGGGGAAACAAGATGGTAGTTGGGGGGAAACAAGATGGCAGTCCTCACGAATGAAAAAAAAATTGGTTCTTGAGGAGTGTTTTTGATTCATGACACCTAAGAAATGCAAACCGAAAACACTCTCACAAGCCAGAATTTATTTTGGTTCAGATCAGAAGGTTATCCAAAAACAAACTTTAAATTCTAATAACTCTAAAACTGTTTAACATTGTTTTATGAAACCTTCAAAAGGCACTACCTCAGCACAGGCCACTTCTACCCTGAAAGTTTTGTGTAAAAATTAACTACTTTCTAGGCTGTACATGAATGCAAAAAAAAAACAAAAAAAAACACATGTCAAGTATGGGAAAAAGTTACCCTTTTACAAAATCAGGGGTATCCCAATCTGGGAAACCACACAAGGTGCCATCATGAAACTTTTCATCTCTTGAGACTATGGTAGTGTGACCATGCATACAAATTTGTGGGCTATTCTTTCAGATGCTACCACAGTTATTAAGGTGCAAATTTAGGGGTCTAACACTGAGCACTCTACTCAGTCCTAACTATTGGGCTGCTACCATGCCCCTGTAATTATAGTGGCACGATAGTACCACTATAGTTGTGGCTGAGCAGGAGTTTCTATGTTAAACCTGAAACTTTGCACTTTAATAGCTTCACAACTATTCAATGGATTTCCATGAAATTTTGCATGCACAACTTCTGGGGGTCAATTTCTTGATGTGCTAAGCTTCATTCTGGTTGGTTCAGTGAATTCAGAGCAACAGATAGTGAAAAAAATTGAGTTTTTTTGCTATTTATTTTGTCATCACCTAGCACCCAGATGGTTTGGACTTATGGTCTGAAATTTTCAGAGTAGAAAGGGACGTGGGCCAGACTGATGCCTTTCACTGGTTTGATGAAAAATATTAATCCATTTCAAAGTTATTAAATTTTGAAAATATCATTTCTAAGCATGCTCCGTACAGTCTTTTGGATAATTGCTTGGAACAAAAAATGAATTTGGTCCATGTGAAAAAGGATTGTTCGGGTAATCCCTTTTCATGAGAAAATTTTTTTTTTGTATGGTTACCATGTTGTTTCTGATTTTTTTTTTAATTTTTTGAAAACCCACAAAAATGATATCCTGTACACACACAAACACATGCATTTTGCTAATCAGGACCCCGTTAAGTGGATTCTGCACTTATGTTTTGGAAAAATGACCCAGAAATGTGCTTTTTTATACATTTTAAAATCCTTTTTCATGACTCAATTTCCTTTTTTTCTTATGGCCATACGAAAAAGGAACTCAGTAATATGAAAAAGGATTCCTTTATATGAAAAAAAAAAGGTAGACTTAGTTCCCCCCAATTCTTTCTTCGTATAAAGTCATCCTTTTTCATATGAACCAAAAAAAAACTTCAGAAAAAGGATCCCTTTATACAAAAAAAAAAAAAAAAAAAAATCGGAAAAAAAAAATAAGTCCAATTTTTTTTTTCATATGAAGGGATCCTTTTTTGTATATTTCTTTTTTGTTCTTAGAAAAAAGGATGCATTCATACTTAAAAAGATGTTCAGCATTATATGAAGGGATCCTTTTTCATATAGTTTTTTTGTTCATACAAAAAAGGATGTCCTCATATGAAAAAAGATGTTGGACTTAGTTCCCCCCTCCCCCGATTCTTTTTTTGTAGGAAGAAATCCTTTTCTGTATGGCTTTTCCATTCATATAAAAAAGGATCCCTTCATACGAAAAAAGAATTAGGACTTAGTTTTTTTTCCTACATTTTAACTTTAACAAGACATAATTCCATTAATATTTGCAGTTAAGGGACAATCTATATATTAAAACAAAGTTCTTACTGAGTACAGCAAGAATAACACATAATACCCTGTCAACAATTTAGAGAGCACATAAAAAACACCAAAATTAAAACATCAAAATTCCCTTAGGATAACATTGGAAATTTAACAAGCCATACAACCAAGCAAATAAATAGCTTTTTGGCAAAAATGGAAGCACAGGGCCATCCAGGCCCTGTGCCTCCACACCACCATGGATGTATGCATCTATGGAGGGAGGGAAGTGAAGGGGAGCTAAGGGCCCTGTGCTTCCACAGGCAAATGGGTATATTCATCTAGGTCCCAAAGGGATCTGCATGAATAAGGATACCCATTTTAAGCACACCAAGTCTACCTGATTGAAGGCTTTTTCTGGGTCCATATTCAACAGGAGCACTAGGGTAGAGTTTTCATTTAAGTGATCTATAATATGAAAAGTTCTTTGAATGTTATCCTAGGCTTGCCTTCTTGAGACAAAACCCATCTGATCTAATGCCACTAAATTTGATACTAAGTTTTCCAACCTCCTGGTAAGTACAGATGCAAAATATTTGTAGTCCACATTAAGTATGGATATTGGTCTATAGGACGGGCATAGCATTGGATCCTTACCTGGCTTGGGGATAACTGAGCTCATAGCTTGGTTCCATGAAGGATCCAGCTTACCCTTATCTGACATGACTTCTGAGTAAGTTTTATGCATCACTGGGAGCAATGCCTTAAGGAATTATTTATAAAATTCCACTGGGAGGCCATCAGACCCAGGGCATTTTCCCATTTTGCTGCATTGTATTTCCAGCATTATTTCCTGTTTGGTGATTGGGGCAGTTAGTAGCTTATTTTGCTCTTGCTTCACTTGTGGTAACTCTAAAGAGCCTATGTATGTGTCAGTTACCTGTTCCAATTGGTAAGGTATGGCCGAGTATAAGGTTTTGTAATAATGCTAAAATGCATTGGTACTTTCTTTTGTTTTCATTACCCTTTGTGTTGTTCCAGGGTGGAGTACTTTAGTTATGTGTGTGCCCAAGCTCTTTGAGCCCTAATTCAGCAGGCTAGCAGTTGGGTTGCTCTGGGGACTCCCTCATAGTACCTCTGCCGTAGGTATCTAAGGTTTTGCTCCACTCTGTATTCTAGTATTTGATTCAATTCTCCTTTTACTTCTGCTAGCTCTGCTCCTCAGTGTCTGTCCAATCTACATTGTTGCAATTCTAAAGTTGTAATTTTAACTTCTAGTTCCTCTTGTTTCTTCTATCTTTTTTGCACCCTGCTGCTATAGCAATCAATTTTCCTTGAATCATGGCCTTGACCATGTCCCATAATATACTTGCATTGACTTCTTGGGTGTCATTATCTTGTACAGGC
Organism: Neoceratodus forsteri; assembly: GCA_016271365.2. Lineage (NCBI taxonomy): Eukaryota > Metazoa > Chordata > Ceratodontiformes > Ceratodontidae > Neoceratodus > Neoceratodus forsteri. The sequence continues at coordinate 523,374,605 of CM028137.1, forward strand.
TGTGTTATTAAAAATTGTAACTGTTGTTGGACCACATTATCTTGTATTAAGGAGACATTAAGTCTCCAAAAGCTATTTTTTTTAATCATGTGAAGTTAATATGTAAGTGTTACCGAGGTGTGGTTCAATATTCCCATTTGCCTATTTTGTAGTTACTTAATTTATTCAGATTTTCCCAAGTGACCAATACTAAATCTAGCCTAGAGTACATTTTATGGGTTGTTGAAAAGAAAGAAGGTGTATCTTCCGGCTGGGCCTTATATGTGTCTCCAAGCGTCTAACACCCCAATTCCTGGAGAAGTGTTTTCACTTTCCTTGCCACTTTATGCTCTTGCCTAGGTATGTTGGATGTGGTATCCACATGAGGGGCTAACACCAAGTTAAAATTTCCTCCACATATCAGTTGGCCCTCAAAAGTTAAAAAAAAAAAACCTTAAACAAATCCCAGGTGGGCATAAACCAAGGCCAAGGTAAGTGGTTGGCCTTCACATTCCCCAACCACCACAATATATCGGCCCTCTTTATAAAGATATGTAGCTTTAACAGTAAAGGGGACCCTTTTTGAAATTGGGATAGCCATCCCTCTTCTTTGGCCATTTTCATATGATGAATAATGGACTGAGTTATAGCCGAATTTAAAGAGTTTTTGATGCTATTGATCTATTAGATGGGTCACCTGTAGGAGAGTGACATCAGCACGGTTCTTCTTTATATATGCAGGGTTTCCCCTCTTTTAATTGGGTGCATGAGACCACTGACATAAATCATAACTTTGAGCTCTGTACTGTTCATGGTGGTTGGTGATTTTAGTTTGATAGGATTGCATTATGCACTCTGACACCCTCAAGTGGGTTGTCTGTTGATAGTCCATTATAAAGTCCACTTCAAAACAAATTATCATTAACTTCCTAACCTTAGGCAACTGTGCCTGAACCAAACCAAACATTTTAACATGAAAAAAAATCTTGTTTGCTTCAAAATGAGGAGAGCACATAGGGACACTTTCTGGGCCCTCTCTAAAAAATGTGAAGGCTGTCCTGAATTTCTACAAGAGGGTTGATAGTGGTGTTGGCGCTCCTAACTTAGGAGACCACTATCTGGGTTAATCTACTTAGGAAAAACCCCAAATAAAGAAAAGTATTGCATCATGGACCATCTTTTTGGGGATGAGGATGAGCTGACCCTGCCTTCCCCAGTGTTGTGTTATGTGTATTTGTTACCAGCAGTTTTCTGCTTGTAGGTCCGACAGGCCTATAAATTCTAACACAATTCAGTTCTATAACAGGAGGTGTTATTTAAATCATAACCAATCATGTCTGTTTTAAAAGGCTGTAGGGAGCTTCCCTCTATGCCTATCGTATTGTTCTAATCCTAGACAAAAGAAAAAGGTCCTGGATATGGGCCTGCCCCTTATTGGTGTGTCCTCTATTTTAAGTCTTATTGCCTTTCCAGGTCAGTCTGAGGACATGTTCTCAACTAGTTCCAGCCCTGGGCCAGCCTTTAATTCTATGCCTACCCAAGGGTATGCTTTCTTTACCTGTCTTTTTAAATCCCCATATTGGGTAGACAGCCAGGAACCAAGATACCCTCCCTGCATATGATCTCATTTGCCTTAGCAGAAACTAGCTTTAGGCAATCTGGGTCTGCCTCCCCGTAGACTTTGTTACTACTCCAGGATTCTAAAATAGGACTGTGCCATTTATCCCTTTAACAGTTGACATGTGTGTTGAACCTTGGCAGTACTTATCCATATTCAGGGAGGTCCTGACCTCATAGTAATGTCATAGGGCAGGGTGTGAGCATCATGGCACATTCTGCATCCAGAGTACAATGAGCCATTTTGGAACCCCATCCCCCTCTGCCCCCTTACAACTCTAGTGAGGGGAACCTTCATTCAAAAAAAAAAAAACGTTCATAAACTCTCTTTGCAAATTAACTATAATTTTGACAGCATCTAGAGCTCATCTGTCACTTTAATTAAAATGGGACACCTCTATCTGCACATTTCTTACACCTTTGGGAATTCAAGGTAAGTTTACTTAGTCATTATCAGGGCTTTCTAATGTAGGAGTGGCCCCTTCTTAACTGCTAAAGCCTCCTTTTAATGTTATAGTTTCGGGGAGGTCTTAACCTGTTTTACTTGTATTGATGGCTGAAAGGGTGTGCATCAAGGCTCAACCCCTGCCATAAAGAAAGCATGTCTTTTTTAGATAGCACTCCCCATCTGCCTCTTGAGGGTCCACAGGGGACTAGCGAGGGTAGTACCTCATTGTGGAGGGGATATCCTTAGAACTCATTTACAGTTACAGTAAATCAAAATTTTGACATATCATTAAACTCACCTGTCACTTTAAGAAACATGGGGCCCCTGTAGTTGTGCACCATTGCACTTCTGGTCATATTCTACAAGTTATAGATTCAGTATCCAAGAGTTCCACTACATGGATGGATCCCACAGTTCTAGTGAGGGTAATTCCTCATTGTGGAGAGGGAGTTCTTCGGGCTCATTTACAATTAAACCAAAGCTTTGACAGTGCCTTAGACTCGTCTGTCACTTTAAGAAGCATGGGGCCCCTGTACCTCTATGTTATTTCACGTCTGGCAATGCTTTCCAAGTTACACATTCAATATCTGGGAGTTCCACTACATGAGTAGTTCCCACTTTTAAACATTACAACTTTAATAACTGATTCCCCCACCCCAAATCTGTGGCACCCCATTCTCTTCACTTCTCATAAAGGGAGCTTCCATCTCTCCAGGCGAAGAACAGCTCTCTTACATAATAGAAAAAAAACTGGAGATGTTGATTGGAATTAGTTGCCCAGAGTTTAGGTTCGGGTAACATGCTTAGATACTGGCTTGTATGATCAGTTGTTTCAGGGACAATGGGGTGCACTGCAACAGTAGCTCAGTGTCATGAGAATCAAGCCTTCCTTTGTGATTGCTGCCCCCCTGTCCCTAGATGCATTAGAGGAAACTGCCACAGTCTGTGAGTGTGGGAGGAGAGAAGTACCTAAAGTCCTACCTCAAAATTACCTTCAGTCATTTTGGCATAGGTCCACACAAGTGTTTCCACTAGTGGGGAATGAGTCCAGCAGATGGTCAATTTCGGCCATAGTGCTCCCCCACTGCAGCATGCCCTCGTTGTGTGTTCTGGCCTCCTCATACTTTTTCCCAGTCATTCCTCTGGGACCTGGGATTCTGGGCTCTTCTATCTTGTTTGGGATGTCTCATCAGTTGTATTCCTTTGTCCTTTAATGCCTGCATTGCTTCTTCTGTGATTGTATATAGATGTGTGCCATTTTAAAAAGAAACACTGATTTTTGCTGGATACAGCAATTGGAATTTGATTTGCTTGCTCCAGAGTGCAGACAGGATGCCTTTGCATTTCATCTGCTGCTGCTGAATCTCTGCTGGGTAGTCATGATCTAGGTAGAGGTGGTGTCCGTTATAATTGATTTCCTTCTGTGCCAGGTTTTGCGGAGTACTTTCTTCTTCATCCAGTAGCTGGAGAATTTCATTAAGATTTCTCTGAGCCTTGCTGCTGGATCTCATGGGCATGGAAGCAAGGCTCTGTGGGATCTTTCAATACAGAGATCCATTGTTGATGGCAAGTTAAGAACATCTTTGAGCAGGTCAGTCAGGAAGTCACACATGGCTCCAGTCTCTGTGCATTCAGGGAGGCATGAAAAATGGAGGTTCTCTCTTCCGGATCTGGCTTCTAAGTCCGTGCATTTGTCCTAGTGAGTCAGTATATTACATCAGGGCTTTGACTGTTGCTCCCATTTGTACTGTGTTGTCCTCCATGGTCGAGACATGCTGCTCCAGTTCTTCCACCCTGGACTCGACCCTGGTAAATCACTCATTTAGTTTTTTGAAGTAAATTTTGCTTTCTCTTCAGGAGGCTCTAATTTCCTATAATATTTGCTCAAATTGGCTTCTGGTGAGCCTGTCAGTTTCTACATCTGTATACTCATCAGGCTCAATGGAACTTGCAGGAGAATGGTGGTGGCTCTAGTTACTCATTTGCTCTGATATTTCAGTCATTTTAGCCAGGGTTTTCTCCAATTTTGTTTTAGCTCTGGTCTTTCTGCCATCTACCACTCCTTTTCCAGTCATGTAGATGTAATATTTTGAAATTTTAACTTGCAGGAGTTAAGTTGTAAGTCACGTTCTCCAATTCCAATGTTCTGACACTGCTGCATCAAAAGCAGAACAATCTGCACCAAAGTGGCTTGCTTCAGGCTTGTATCAGAAAAACCAGTCTGCCATGTCAGAATGGGGCTTGCATTAAAAAAATTATGTACCATCCCCCTTTTTTAGACTTTCAAAGGTGGAACCTATTGACACTGAACTGAAGATGCATGCCACTGTTAGATCAATCACTGGTCTAACTGACACTTAAGCATATAAAGGTGAGGGTGGATTATGTAGTGGTTGGTTATAGAGCCAATATTCCCCTGTGGAACTAGTTTAGAGCATTTTGTGGACTTAACATGTCATTGTCTTGGCCATTTCATCTGCAGTGTATTTTGACTCAGCTTGAGTAATTTCTTATCCCATGCACTGTTTTTTTGATGCAACTTGAGTCAAATTCTCACCTCATGCATTGTCTTTTTGAGGAAGCTTGCATCATTCTCACTGCGTACATCACTTGTCTTTTTGGCTCAGTTTGAGTCATTTGTGCCCCTTGCATTGTCTTTTTGACTTGGCTTGAGCCATTCTCGCCCCATACATTTTTGACTCAGCTTGCATCATTTTCTCCACATGCAACATATTTTTGATGCAACAAGCCTCTTGCATCATTTTGGGGACTTTGCCAAAGAGAACACTTTTCTTGCAAAATATGGAGCATAGTGTTTGGTGCACCTGGATTGGATGCAAGGTGGTTGTTAGAAGCTCCTTGCATAGGTCTAAGGGCCCTTTGGAAATCTGGCCCATTGTTTTTGTGGGAACTTCCTCAATAATAAATAAGGAGGAGGAAAAATCTATACATGGTAAATGAAACACAAGATGAATTGTGTCTAAATAGTACATCTTCCAAAGTTTTGCTGGAGGCATCAGTAGTTCTTTAAATACTATGTTGCATTATAATGCATAAAAGCTCTGGACACCAATAAGAATTCTTGAATGGAGTTCTAGTTGTTCACAGTACCATTCTTGTTTCAAGATATTGGCTTTTCTAAGTGACTCTTCACTTTGGCAAAATCCCCACTGCTTGTGTTTACACTATACAATACATCTAACTCCAGCGCTTCCTATCCTTAACTATACAATACATCTAACTCCAATGCTTCCTATCCATAACTATACAATACATCTAACTCCAATGCTTCCTATCCATAGCTATACAATACATTTAACTCCAATGCTTCTTATCCATAACTATACAATACATCTAATGCAAATGCTTGCTATCCATAACTATACACTACATCTAACTCCAATGCTTCCTATCCATAACTATACAATACATCTAACTCCAATGCTTCCTATTCATAACTATACAATACATCTAATGCAAATGCTTGCTATCCATAACTATACAATACATCTAACTACAATGCTTCCTATCCATAACTATACAATACATCTAACTCCAATGCTTCCTATTCATAACTATACAATACATCTAATGCAAATGCTTGCTATCCATAACTATACAATACATCTAACTACAATGCTTCCTATCCATAACTATACAATATATCTAACTCCAATGCTTCCTATTCATAACTATACAATACATCTAACTACAATGCTTACTTTCCATAACTATCTAATGTTTTAGAAAAATAATCACTAGGCAAGCATTTATCCTAAGGAGTATCATATATCAATGGCTTCACCAACTCACCTAGCTCTGTAGTTGCATGTTTTTTTGTAGGTGCCCAGAGCCATAACTGAGGGCTTCTTTTATAGAGCCCTGGTTGTTCTGGCAACCATTCAAAATGTTGCCAAAGCTGTGCATATGCATAGTACTTAAAAACTCATACTTTGTTACTTTTTCATACTTAGTATAGTTAGAGTTTTTGTTTAAGCTTATGTTTTGTGTGCACTTAAAACTACAAAAACCACGCTTCAACATTTTGGCTTCAAAAGCTCCATAACCTAGACATGACTCTTATGATTTCAAAACCATATATATTGCTTTAGTGATTTGGCATTGTTCAAAATAAAATGTATTTAACCTGTTATGCCCTCTAAATAATAATAATCACTATAAACAATATTTATAGGACAAAACAGGCATCAGATGCAAAGGCTTATTCCCTGTGCACATGCACCCATACAAAGGTGGGAACACTTTATTGTTTTAAAAAGAGGGAAGGGTCAATTGAGCCTTTGATTGAATCTGGGAAGACCATCACAGATCTAAGAAGTGGCCTGTGTTTTCCTTCCTGACCTATCATAAGGCAACTTAAGGTCCAAAAGATAAGGGGCTTGATTTTCAAAGGTAACACTTTGACACAAGGTGCCTGTGCCAAATTTGTATGATGCAAGTGGTAGATACAGTACCTTGTATCAAAGTGTGTGACTATCTTCATTTTTAAACACCAGCTGCATTGAAATCAGGATGCTGTGTGGCAAAGCCCCCCTGCACCACCCTTGCAATAAAACCACCCATGCACTAGGTCACAAGAGTGGTTGTGCCATGGTGAGGCAGCATCATCCCCTCATTTGATATTCTATAAGCCCCTCCATGACAGCAACAGGGGGCTCACATTAGACCAGCCAGGAGGAGGTCTAAGGGCCATGGGCCACTGCTAGGCAGGTTGGCAAATGGAGTGCAGCAAGATGGGGAAACAGGGGCATAAGGAATAGGGGGTGGCATAAACAGCCACCTCAGCACTCTTCCCTTGCTGCCATGCCCCATCACTCTTTATGCCACCCTAGTGCTCCTTATGCCCCAGTCCCCTTCTTGCAGCCATATTCATCCCTCCACCTTCCCCACCTGTCAAGTAATCCACTGGGTGGGGGGGAGTTCACAGAGCCTTCTGTCAAACTCTGCAGGTGTGCCACTTCTTTAGCACAATCCTACAGATGTGGCAAATCTTAGGTCTTGGGCTCAGGGGCCTTCATTTTTTACAGTCTGGCTCAGGGTCCCTGATGCACCTCAAGATTGCTGCAGCCCTAGATCACTGCAACTTGTGGCAATCTAAGGGCTCTTTGAAAAGCTCATCAATCATGAATGATTCTCTTGTTAATAAATATTATCTACATTATCCCCCATCAGAGGTGAGACCATCTTTTCTAGTCAGAAAAACCTTAGCATTGGAATACTATATTTCTTTGCATTAAAATGGTGGACTACTAGAGACTTTTTATCTTCTAAAGGAATGGCACTCTTATGTATGGCCATGAATTGGCACAACTGATGTGTAGTCTTTCCTACATAGACCAAAGCTGCAAGGGCATTTAAGCACATATACCACTTGTTCTGTCTTACATGAAATAAAATCTTTAGTTTCCCTCTCTTTATCCTTGTAGGCATGATGAAAAGTTGTTATCCTCCTTGTGTTATTACAGTTGATTGTGACAAGGTTGAATACAGCCCTGTCTCAGTTGTTATGGAGAAAGAGTTTAAATGCAAGGATCTGTTCTATTCTCTCCTTTTCTGTCTCTTCTCTGTCTGGTTGTGCAACCACATTTTCTTGTGAGATCTAGGACTTGATCACACCGATGGTCTTGCAATTTTCTGTCTCTAGCTATCTCTCTGCCTTCACTTGCTGTTTTGTCTTTTCTTCCCCCTTGCATATCTGCAGTTATATAAAAATATATGTGAATCTTCTTTGTGGAAATGTAATTGATACTGGGATCCCTTTGTTTAAAACTGCATATAGTTATACTGTTGAAATGATTGCAAAGCTAAAACTGTGTTTAGTTATACTGTTGAAATGATTGCAAAGCTATTTGAAACTCAAGAGGTTAACCTGAGATGCAATTTTTAAGCTTTTTACAGAAGATGTAAACAAGAGGTCAGTTCTGGGTTACAATTTTATTTTTGCTGCACCTGCTGAAATTGACAAGAACATTGAACATTTACAAGAACACTATGTGGAAAGCATGCTATTTTCTTAACAAGATCCTGCACAGGCTTATAAAAAGGAGCTGCAATGTTTTGCAAAAGAGAGAGACAGAGACTGAGAGACTGAGATTAGAAATTGAGAAGAAAAACTCAGAAGGACTCTGTTTTCTATGTTTCTACTGCCATTGTAAATAGTTATTCTGAACATTTTATTTTTTATTTTATTGTTATCAATAATAAAACTCTTGCTGTGAATTTTACAATGGCTCCTGTTTTTTCTATGTTATCTGACCTGTGCCTCGATGACCTTGATGCAGTCAATAATTCTGAGGGGCCAGCAGAGAGGTGTGCCTCCATCTTTCTCACACAAGCCCATCTTCAGCATTGCTGCAGTTGTCCCCACAATGGTAACACCAGCTTTTCCTCTTCAGCAAAACATGTTGCCAAAATTACTTTACTGCAGCTATTTTAGGAGAACAGGACATACTGTTGATGCTATATAATAGAACTAGTACATGCAACAAAGTACCCTGGATTCTGGTTGCATGAAAACTCTCTTTTGGAACCCATGACAGAGGAACTTTGTAAAAAAAACTATACTAAGATTAAGGCCCCTTTTCACAACTGCTTTGCACGATTATGAAGCAGGCAGATGTCTTGTGGACAGAGTAGGTCTAGTGGAACAAAGTCAGAAAATTACCCAGTGAATTGGTTACATTTTACAGTTTCCATCTACTCCCTCCTGCCTGCCCAAGAAAATCCCCATAGAGAGCATATCTATAACAGCTTTAAGTTATATGCAATCCCTATGGGTGAGGACCCGGGCAGTAGGGGGGCACTCACTTCTGTGTTTACCATATCCAGTCATAGCTCTGGTTTACTGAGGCAGAGAGAAGAGGTGGACAGCTTCCCATATTATCATGCAGTACTTGTGCACTGCAGTGCCCGGCCAGAGGTGAACAATCAGAGTAGCTGTCCCATCCTAAAAGTTGATGTGGCTGTTAATGGTGATGGCACGACCAATGGGAAAAAGGAGGTAGGACCCATGGAGCAGAATCATTACTGCTCTGTATCACTGCAACAACCTCCCTTCCTTAAGAAAGAAAGCAAGAACAAAAAGAAAAAACATCATCCCCATGCAACCATCTGTCACATCAAATAAAGCAACAAATCATGGGCTACGAGGAGAGGGACTACAAATATAAACATGACACACAAGGCAGCCCTCTGTCATCCTCCCAAGTTCATGTCAGTGACTTCATTGGGCTTGGATTGTACTTTATGGAAAAAAAAAGAGACCTGGGATAGAATGTCATCAGCTGAGGCAGTGAGCTGCCAGAAAGTGAGGACCAGCAGTATTGCTGCAGCAGTAGCTATGAACAATTTTCAGGTCTGAAGTCATCTACAGAGGGGAGGATGGTGTTTCTATTGGTGCTGGGGAGAGAGGGGTAACAGTGTCCTAATTGTCATTTGGGAGCAGGTGTAATGAGTAAACTAGCAGTGCACAGCTTGCAAACTCCCTGATCATGGGAAGATGGCTGGGAAGAGGATGATGTTGTGTGTTACGTATTACAGTTTTGGACTTAAATACAGCCCTTGGTAACACATTGTTAATGTCTGGTGTTAGAGCTGCCTTACTACCTTCTGCAGGGAGAGCTGGGTTTCCACTGATGAAATGTGGGAGAATAAGGATCCCTGTAATGAGGGTCTTCTGGGAAGGATGGAGAGGAAAGTGAATCAAGTGATAAGTCTTCTCCATTGCACCTTACTCCAAGGGAGATGCTGATATTAAAAATATTAAGCTACTTTTATCACAAGAAATGTCTGTTCAGAGTCTCTAGGGACATCGGCAGTATTTACAACTATTATCAACTATTCTGTTGATGTCACATACATTCTGTGCAGGCATTTTTCTGCCAGTATATTGACATTTGCATGAGAAACTACATGCCTGCCTACAGATATCCCTATAGTCCTCACATGTGAGAAAGACATATGCAGTCTCTATAGGTAGGCATCTGTGTGGCAGAGATGCAGCAAGTACAACTTTACTGGCAATGTTGGTGCAAAGTTGTGAACTCCTCATTATGTACTTCAGACAGTGAAAAGTCAAGGGGCAGTCAGATTTCAAGTGTCAAAATTAGGCTTGCATATTTTTTTTTTTTTGCAATTTAGTATGCTTTGCCTCAATGCTACCACACCTTCCAAGGATCAGCCCCGCTATCCTGAGCTCCTGCCATCATCAGGCATTATCTTTCATCAGTGATCCTGAACCCAGGCTTACCCCCTACTGGATGGGGCTGTCGGTCTGTCCGGGACCCCCAGACTTGGAGTCAGGACTCTGGCAGGCATCCTTACTGGAGGAACCCCCTGACTTACCCCCAGGGTGGAGCCATGGGACTGGAACAGCCAGCAGAGTCACATTGTTCAGTTGCCAAGAAGGGGCCATGGGGAATGGACTGAACATGGGGAATGGAGTGTCATTGAGGGAAGCAGCAGCCTTTTTACAAGGAAGTATCCCCAGAGAGGTGGAACATGCAATGATACCAGTGTCTGTTCCACCTCTCAACAGGTCAGGTGCTGGTCAAGTTGCTGAACCCCCAGACTCCACTAGAGGTCAGCGTGATGACAGACACACAACCCACCCTCCCCCAGAGAAAGAGAGCTGTCAACAGGATGCTCAATCCTTCTCTCCCAGTCAACTCTCTGACTCCCGTGCCTTTTCCTGCACCCAGGACATGGGTAGCACGAGCAGAGATCTTACCCTGGCTTGCATATTTCTTGTAATGATGGACAGTTAAGATTCTGAGAATTATACTGCTGAGCATATATGGCAGGCAGCCATAATTTATATAAAGCATTAAAGCAACAGTACAGATGAGATACTGCAGTTTACATATCAACATTGCCTCACTTTGGATCTCATCTTTTCATTGGGACTTAACATTAGTGAGGTCGAGGTTGATCTGTCTTTTGATTGGATGACCATGCAGTGTCATTCCTTTGTAGGGTCCCCTGATTTAATAACCACTCTGTTTAGACTGTCTGGCACCTCACAAGTTCCAGGAGGTACTAGACATCTTGGGTACACTGCTTACGTGCAGGAGCCAAGAAGGCTGTGGAGCACTCTTACATGGTTCTTGCAGTTTTTGTAGATTCTCTGGCACCTTACCACATTTGTTCTTTAATATCCTAGTGCAGCTCACCATGGTACTGTGATGAGTTTGGTAAGTTGAACACTAAGGGTTGGAGGTTGAAGCATTCTTGGAGAAGGTCATGGTCTGAGGAGGAGAGGTTGGCATGGAAAACTCATGGCGATTATCAATGGGCAATCATCATGAAAAAGACAGAGTTCCTATCAAGGTCGATTGCTGCAGGGAAAAATTGGACAGCACAGGTCTACTGTATCATAGATACATTGTTAAAGAGGACAGGAAATAAAACACTAATTTTGAAGCAACAAATATGTTCTGCCTTTCTTACTAAAACATGAGTGTAGTTACAAGTACAAACATCAGTATATGATTTATTCAATTTTTTTTTTTATTTGTAATTGAACTAATTGTGTCAATATGGCTGACACTGGAGCCGATTAATCTTGCTTTCCAGTTTTTAGATATGAAAACTGAGTGTGCCATTTTTCTTATGATGTGCTCATTTTTATGTCCCATGCACTGAACACTCATTCACTCACTCTCAGCAGACAGCCACTTGGAGGCGAGTGAATAAAGAGCAGTGTTCACAAGTTTTTTCCCCAAGACTTAGTACCCAATATCCTGCATGTCTTGGCTCTTCCCTGCCTCCTTCACCGAACTGCACACCACTTATTTGTCCACAGAGTCACTTTTAGTTTAAATGACAGTAAGAAATATACAATACTGTACCATGTGCAAAGGAAATTACTTATTTGTTCCCTGGTTGGCTTGTCGGTTAGCTATTCAGCGTAGAGTCACACTAAGAATGCTGCACTCCACCGTAACAAAACAGACACCAAGTTGATTGAATTCATGAATGCTTTTAATGAATGAATCCAGGTGCCCAAATGAAATTATTGCAGTCCGAGTCATAGCCTGCTGGATGTTGGGGCAGTCTGAGTAGTAAGCTGGCTGTAATTTCATTTGGGCACTTGGATTTATTTGTTAAAGTGATTCACAATATTCAATCTGCTTGGTGTTTGAATTCAAATCTGTTCAACAGGTCTGTCTGCGTAACCCTCACTTGTGTCTCGGTGCTTCCATGATTCAGACTGCCGGACAAAAACAGCTCCACCACAAATAGTGTCCCATCATATTGTGCAACAACAAGAGGATCAGCAAACAAATGTTAGCACCACTGCAGTCAGTATAAAAAGTTTACTATGCACCTCACATGCTGGCGTTCTAACAGTTGTCAGGTTATGAGGGGAGTGGGTCAGGCGCTAGTTGTGTGAAACCAGTTGGGGTTCTTTACAGGAATAGCCTTGTGGGGAAGGGAGGGAGTGAAAGAATGCATTGTTGTTGTTTTTTGCCCTGTAAGTAAATGTTGCTGCTTTAAAAAAAATTTTCAGCTGCATTTATTCTGTGGATGCCCATGCGTGTCAGAGACAGCAGCAACTGTATTATTTTGTAAGCTCTCCTGTACGTGCGCTTTCTCGAACTGCTGCAGGCTCTTGGAGGGTCAAAATCCATTACAGTTGGTGTGGTGGAGCCATGGATGAAGAGACTGTGTCAGCAACTAAAGAAAGTTAGTCTGTCTCTCATCCACTAACCATCTCTGTCACTTAAAGTTGATGTGCACTGGTGACTCAATCGGCAACATAGAGAACCGCTGGTGCATAAAGTCCACTCAAACAAGGACATCATCAGATGATGACAGAGCACAACAACCAGCTCAAGCATAATTAGAACACTGAGTAATGGCAAGTCAGCATGAGCAAGGTAAAACAGAAAAAAAGGACAAAAATAAAGACATGACACAATATTACTGGTTCTTAATATTTTATTGACATATGGATCATTCAAAACGTGTATATTTTACCTCTGTTATTGTTTTCCTGTCCCCTTTAAATCCTCCCTGTCTGTGATACATCAGAGTTTTTTCAGCAGAAAAGTGTAAGGAGTAATTTTTTCTCTGACAACATATCCTCCATTAGATCTGGTATCTCTTCAAGTGGCCTGTCAATGGCTGGCTGTGGCCAACCTCCTGGTAATGTAGATCTGCTCTCTTTGAGCAAGTTTCAGCTGTTTTTTGAAGATAATGTGCTCTTAGTAATCTCTAGTATGTTTTCCACCTGCTGTATGCTGGACCCAAAACCAACCTGGTTGCTTTTGGGCTGTAGCAAAATCCTGGGTCTGGTGGTAAATGAGAATGTGAGTGGTTCCTTGAGGGAAGGTGTTTTTCCATCTGCTCTGAAAAGAGCAGTGGTTGGACCCCTCCTGCAAAATTCATCCTTGGACCCTGATGTTTTGGTGAATTACAGACTTGTTTCGGACATTCCTTTTCTAGGGAAGGATATTGAAAAAGTGGAATTATGACATCTATGAACCTCTCCAGTTGAACTTTTGGCCCTGCCACAGTACTGAAACTGCACTTGTCTGGGGGAAGCATGATCTCCTTCTGCTGAGAATCAGGAATTTTGTTCCATCTTGGTCCTCCTTGATCTCTCATTGACATTTGACACAGCTGACCTTGGGGTGCTATTGGATTGCCTGAGGAACTATATGAGTCTCACTGGCACTGTTCTGTGTTGGCTGAGTCCTACATAACCAGGAGACTACAGCAGGTTCATCTCTGGGGCTTCTGTGCTCACCTGTGGGGGTTCCCCAAGGCTTGATCCTTGCCATTGTATTCTCTGTGTACATATTGTCCTTGGGGAGATCATTAGACGGTATTGGGTTTAGTTTCACTGCTCTGCAGATTATATTCAGCTGTAACCTGGCTTGTTCTCCTGGCAGAAACCATGCAGTTTCAGTGCTAGGACGATGTGTCACTGAGATAAATGACTGGATGGCCTCAAACCAGTTGTGTCTCAACACAGGGAAAACAGAGGTAATGATGGTTGAATCAGGTCAGTGGGATCAGCAGCAGTGGGAGATGCAGCATCCCTTCCTTTGGGTAGCCAATCTCCTGTTGCTATTGATGCAGGTAAGAATATTGGGGTCATTTTGGACTGCAGGCTGTTATTAGACCAGTAGATGCTGGTGGTGGTCTGATCTGGCTTTTAGCATCTTCGGCACATCACCAGGAACAAACTGCATTTGGCTCCTGCTGACCTGGTGATAATTGCCCATGCTTTCTCTGTTGGACAACTGTAATGCTCAATACCCAGGGTTATCTGGAGGTTTGATGTGACACCTGCAGCTGATCCACAACACTACTGCTTGGTTGGTCATGGGAAGGTGTTGGAAGAATTACATCACACTCATGCTGCTTGCACTGCACTGGCTGCCTGTGCAGTGGTGCATCACTTTAAAGTTATTCCTTTTAACATACAAGGCCCTGTGTAGTCTGGGACTTGACAGCTTGAATGATTTGCTGGTTTCTTAGCTCCCAACCAGACCCCAATGCTCCACCGATTAGGGCCTGTTCATTGTCCCCTTTTCTGCTTGAGACAATCTAACAGAAAAAGTGTTGAAATCTAACATGTTTTGGTTTAGTGACAAATTTTACGTCAAAACCAAAAAGGGACAGTGATGGGTGGGTGCATCTTTCTCACCTAATTTACACTAACTTGTATATGGCATATTGGGAAGGTAAGTCAATCTTGTTGTAGAATGAAAATTCCTTCTTCAACAAGACTGACCTATACAAATGCTTTACTGGTGATGTATTTTTGATTTGGAAGGGGACTCGAGAGTAATTGACTCTTTATGGAATATTTAGAATCTGCCAATCCAAACCTGAAATTCACAGTAAAATATGATCAGTTGCAGGTTGACTTCCTGGATGTAATAAAATGTAGTGTACAGGAGAGAAACTGCACAGGGAACAAAATCTGGCCAGAGTTAGTACGGCTGCAGCTTAGGTCACCAGTGAAACACGGCACTGTCTGCCATGTCCAAGATGGTTGCTGGATTTCTGTGTGCATGCGCAACAACTTGTGCATGTGCACTGAACTCCGGAGGCCATCTTGGACATGGAAGACAGTGCTGTATTCCCTCAGCAAACAAAGTAGTGTGGTGAACATGCAGTGATTGCCATTTACCTCCACTATTTACAAGTCCGGCCAATATCTGATAGGTTCCCTTTTACTCCACTGTGCTCACAAGATGTCTGCTGGGCTATGCCCACTGCAGCCATAAAAAGCAGTGCCACAGTCAATTAAAAACATGCAATGCAGTCAGTGGGGATGGGCACCTGCTAGACTCATCTATAATCTAAGGAATTAACATAAAGCCATATCTTTAGTGAAGAAATCCTGTATTGACTTGTCTTTAGTGCAGACATACAAAGCAGGCAAAAAGGCTTCGGGTATTCCAGAAACAGTAAATTACAATGTGTTCCACAAACATGCCCCATCTGGCTATGGAGAGTAGGAACCCCAATCTTCCTGATTGCTTCACCACTGTACACGTTTTACGCTAGGGTGCTTTCTCAAAGGCTGATGTACACTTTGCACAATTCCCCTTAAATTTAAATCCATTTAAAGACACAGCACAAAATAAAGTGGTGACCTATGAGTGCAAGTGAATAAATACATATATTAAGAAACATCTTCTGGAACAATTATAAAAATAAGATTAAAAACATTTTACTGTTATCATTATCACTGGTCGTGGTTAGCACAGTGACCTCCATGTAAACAGCAGCCATTCATATAATATGCATTTAGTGAGACCATCTTGATCAGAAATGGGAAGAAAGTACAAACTTAGGGGAGATAGGGAGCCACATGCTCAATAAACAGAATTGCTATGGAGTCCCAAACATACTGGGTTCAGGAACACAAACAAAGGGAGGTAACAAATCATTGTGCTTGTGGTAGAGAGCTAAATGAAGAGGGGTTACTGAAAAGAGGGGTACAGTTTGTTTGTGATTTAATTTTTTTGACTACCTGCCTAGCAGAACAGAGCTATACGCAGAGGGGTTACTGACAATGGGGTACAGTTTGTTTGTGTAGAGGGTGATTGTATTTTGTGTCTACTTGCATTGATTCTGTGGAGCCTGCTAGAAGTAACTGATTGCTTTTCTTCCAGCACCACAAACAAAGGGCAGTAACAAGTCAATAGGGATGCAGTGACACAAGGGCACCAAATTGCAAATTCCACTGAGGAGCTGTAAAAAGGGTTAAAAGACACTTGCTCCTTAATACGTCTACTGATCGTGGCTGAAGGGGAGCATGACAGGGACAAACGGAGCTGAAAGTGGGCATTTGCTGAATTCAGGACAAAAGAGGAGCAGGAAGAGAGTGGAGAATGAGGACCGGGGTACTGGAAAGCAAACAAAGGGAGGTAACAAATCATTGTGCTAGCAGTGGAGAGCTAACTGCAGAGGGGTTACTCAAAAGAGGGGTACAGTTTGTTTGAGATTTTATTTTTTTGACTACCTGCCTAGCATAACAGAGTTAAACATAGAGGGGGTTACTGACAATGGGGTACAGTTTGTTTGTGTGTAGAGGGTGATTGCATTTTGTGCCTACCTGCATTGATTCTGTGGTACCAGCCAGAAGTAACTAATTGTTTTTTTTCCAGCTCTGCACAACGGAGTAACCCTCCAACCCTCCCCCATTCCCACCTACCCCTGGATTGATCCACCATTATAGGCATCCAACAGGCCACACCTTCTTAAGAGCGCAGGGCAACTTTGGAAGCACAGAACAATAGGCAGACTCACTGATAAAAGGCAGCAATATGAGGGGGTACCATTCACTAGATCAGTAAACACACATTAGGCAATAAAGAGTAGGGGAAAGGTGTAAAAAAAAAAAAAAAAACTTTACAGGGATAAAAAGCAACCACTGGGCAAAAGGGGAAGGAATAAATTAGAAAAGAAAGATGCAGGGAGTGGTGCAGTGCAATGGGTGTGGAATAGCAATCTTCAGGAGAACATTCTAGGTACTGCGGTGCTGCCCCATTTGCAGGCACCTCTCTAGGCTAAAGACAGAGGTGGCCAGTCTCTGGTCCAAGCTGGCAAAGTACTGTGGCCCTTTATCCTCACCCAGAGGTCACCATGTCCTCAGCCACTGCCACAGCAGCTGCTCAGGCAGAGGGAGGGATAGACTATGGAGGGCTCAGGGAGGGTCAGGGGGGGTCAGAGGCACATCCCCCATTCAATCCAGCTCAAAAACTGTGATACTGTTCTGCTGGAGAGGGAGAGTCCTGCAAGGGAACCCAAGGCAGTGACCAGGGTGGATGTGAGGGTCCTCCAGGAGGGAGACCCAGTGGGGGGAGTAAGAGGAACCCCAAGGGAAGAAGAAGTTACTACTGTTTGGGGACTCAATTGTCTGGGGAATGGATCTGGGAAGATAGCAGGGAGGAAAGAGAGGTCAAGTGCCTTCCAGGAGGCACAGCTCGGAGGAAAGGGGAGCGGATACAGAGGATTGCTGAGGTGGTGACAAGGAGATGGGGGCTGGAAGTCATAGTCCATATCCAATGGCAAGGCAAGCTTGGAGCAGGTGCAAGAGGACTTCAGAGTGCTGGGTGGGTACCTGGGGACGATATCAAATTCCGTGACATTTTCAGAGGTGCTGCTGGTCCACAGCAGTGGGGAAGGGGCAGAAATGTCTGTATCAGTAACTTCATCACATGGTTGAAGAGCTAGTGCAGTGAGAAGGTCATGGCTCCATTGAGGACTGGGGACCAATCTGTAACAATGTGGCCCTGTACAAGGGTGATGGACTGCATCCATCCAGGAAGGGGAAAGCAGTCCTCTATGAATGGTTTAAATGCTTAGTTGATGGGCATTTAAACCAGCCGAGGGTAGAGGGGCAACAGGAACAGGAAAACTCAAGCATCCCACCCCCACAAGACAGTGAAACCAGAACTGAGGAGCAGGAAGATGAACTGACAACAGAGACACCAGAACCAGGCATAAAGGAAAAGGCAGAGGATCGAACCCGCATAAGAAAGAAAAATGGGGTGGGAGGAAGAATCAGGTGAGCAACAACAGGAGTACAGGGAGGATAGGCGGCAAAACATGGTAGGTCATGGAAATAAATGCCCATATCCTGGGAAACAACTTCCCAGGCCTGAGGCCTTTATAGTAGAGAGGGACCTGTACATGGCAGCAATAACAGAGACTTGGTACACCACAAATCATGGATGGGACATAAATGTTATGTTCTGCTTAGGAGGGATGGGGATAAAAAAAAGGTGGGGGTGGCCCTGTACATCAGAGAAAGTATAAAGGCAACAGAAGTACAAGGTAGAGAGGGGGACGCCGAGGCACTGTAGGTCACCCTTGAGCCTGGCGCTGGCAGAGCAATATGCACAGGGGTGATCTACATGCCTCCACCACAGGGGAGGAGGTGGATAAGGATCTAGTGGATGAAATACACGAGATGGCAGCAAAAGTGGAAGTTCTGCTGCTGGGTGATTTCAATATGCCATACGTGGATTGGACCACCCTGGCAGCTGCTTCAACCAGGAGCCGTGATATCATAAATTCCCTACATGGGGCAGGACTCAGGCAGTGCTTGATCCCACCAGACATAGGTTGATTCTGGACCTAGTACTGACAAATGGTGACAGAGTCCAGGTAGAAAGTCAACTGGGGTCAAGCGACCACCACATAGTGTGGTTTAGCATGTGAACAGGGACACAGTTAAGTCACACAAAGGCAAAGGTCTTAGATTTCAGAAGGGCGGACTTGGCTAAAATAGGGAGGTGTATCAAAGAAGCCCTGGCAAAGAGGGAGGTTGGAGGGGGAGTTGAGGAGCAGTGGGAACACCTCAAAGGAACCATAGAGGAGATGAGAAACCAAGGCATCAGTACAGTAAACAAAGGCAAGAGGAGGAGGAAACCACTTAGGTTCTTGAAAGAGGTGGCAGACAAATTGAGGGCCAAAAGGGCGGGTTTCTGGAAATGAAGGAGACTCAAAGGGCGGAAGACAGGGAGGTGCACCTGAAGTATCTAAGGGAAGGAGGAAGGCTGTTAGGAGTGCAAAGGCATGGAGGAAAGAGTAGCGCAGATGGTCAAGAAAGGGGACAAGATATGTTATAGGTACATCAGTGAAAGGAGTGCCGGGGAAGAAATTGTAAGGCTCAAACGGGGTGAAGAGGGAAGTAAGGAAAGAGACCTAGAAAAGGCAGAAATACTGAATAAATACATCTGTTCTGTATTCACTGAAGAGGGGGAAGGTCAGGGACCACAGTTGGGCAACAGATATGAAGAGGAGGGGAGATGAACACTAGTCTATTCACATAGGAGAGAGTCCTGGAGGAGCTCACAAAACTGAAGGTGGACAAAGTAATGGAGCCAGATGGCATACAGTATATCCAAGGATATTAAGAGAGCTGAGAGGAAAGCTAGCAGCACCTCTGGCAGCCTTGTTCATCAAGTCTCTCAACACAGGAGTAGTTCCAGAGGACTGGAGCAGGGCACATGTAGTCACTCACGGAAACATAGAAACAGAATTTGATGGCGGATAAGGACCACTTTGCTCACCTAGTCTGCCCATTTCCCTACCTAATGGATAAGCTGCAGATCCTAGTTAACCAACAGCCTACTTCCTCCTACCCCCACTAGAATTGCCTTATGTCTGTCCTATGCATTCTTGAATTCCCCCACTGTTTTTGACTCCACAACCTCAAGAAGGCTGTTCCATGCATCCACAACACTCTGTGAAAAAATACCTCCTTACATTACCTCTAAGCCATCCCCCTCTATCTTCAAATTGTGCCCCCTTGTTCTTGCACATCTCTTTTTCTGAAAGATGCTACCCTCTTGGATTTTTTTGATTCCCTTGAGGTACTTGAAAGTTTCTATCATGTACCCCTCTCCCTCCTTTCCTCTAGGGTATACATATTAAGCTCCTTTAGTCTCTCTTTGTATGTCTTCTGGTGCAGACCGTGCATCACTTTGTTGCCCTCCAGTGGACAGCCTCCACCCTGTCTATGTCTTTGCGGATGGGGTCTCCAGAACTGCATGCAGTACTCCAGATGGGGTCTCACCAACTGTCTGTACAGAGGGATGACAACTTCCTGTTTTCTACTGGTGATGCCTCTCCCTATGCACCCCAGTATCTCCCCAGCCCTCCCTACTGCCTTCTCACATTGCTTGTCCAACTTTAGGTCATCTGATATAACTACCCCCAGATCCCTTTCCATTTTTGTTGTTGTCAGTATCTCACCCCCCATTGTGTACTCTTCCCCTGGGTTTTTGTTTTCCAGGTGCATTACTTTGCACTTCTTTGCATTGAATCTAAGCTGCCATACATTTGACCATTCCTCAAACCTTGCCAAGTCCCTTCTCATCCTGTCCACCCCACCTTGTGTATCAACCCTGTTGCAGATCTTTATGTTGTCTGCAAAGAGACATACTTTTCCTTCCAGTCCCTCTGCAATGTCAGTTTTGAAGACATTAAAAAGGATCGGACCCAGTACTGAACCCTGCAGTACCCCACTAGTAACCCCCCCTTCTTCACTGTGGACTCTGTTTACTATTACCCTCTGTGTCCTGTTGTCCAGCCAATGTTTTATCCAGGCTACCACCCCGGGACCCACTCCCATGCTGGCTAATTTGTTTATTAATCTTTTGTGTGGGACTGTGTCAAATGCCTTGCTAAAGTCTAGGTAGATCAGGCCCCTCCCTGGTCTACTACTTTGGTCACCCAGTCAAAGAAATTGATTAGATTCATCTGACATGACCTTCCCGCTGTGAATCCATGCTGCATTGGGTCCTGTGCCCCACTGGCCTCTAGGTACACAACAATTCTTTCCTTCAGAAGTGATTCCATCATTTTCCCTACCACTGAGGTCATACTGACAGGTCTGTAGTTTCCTGCCTCTGTCTTGCTCCCACTTTTGTGAAGAGGAATCACATCCACCCTCCTCCAGTCCTCGGGTACCACACCATCCTCCCATGATTTGTTAAAAAGGGTAGTCAGTGGTATTACTAGTTCTCCCCTTAGTTATTTTAGAATTCTGGGGTGAATCCCATCAGGCCCCATTGCTTTGTTCACCTTCTGTTTTAGGAGTTCTTTCAAAACTCTTTCTTCTGTGCATAGACTGATATTAGACCCCCCTATCCAGAGTGTTTCTATGGACTGGATTAGGTACCGCCACCTCCTCATCTTTTGTGAATACTGAGCAGAAGTATTCATTCAGTATCCCTGCTTTTTCACTGTCCCTCTCTGCCCACCCACCATCCATTCTATTTAGCCTCACTATCCCTCCCTTCATCTTTATACACTCCCTAATGTACCTATAAAAGGTTTTATCCCCCTTAACCGAGTTAGCTATCTTTTCCTCGGTTTGGGTCTTTGCAATTCTGACTGCCTTCCCCACTTCCTTCTGCTTTAACTGGTACAGTTCTCTGTCCTGCTCCATCTGTGTTTTCTTATACTTCTTGAATGCTATCTTTTTCTCCCTAACCTTCCCTACCACCTCTTTCAGAACTATAGTGTTTTTTTTTTCTTTCATTTTGATTTGTTTATTTGCTTCACGCAAAGGCGTGTTACCTCTGTGATGGCAGTTTTGATGTTTCCCTATTGTTGCTCCACCCCTCCTTCTTGCCTGTTACTAGTGCTTTTCTGAGGCACTTTGCCATTTTGACAAAATCAGCCCTCCTGAAGTCCAGTACCTTCACTTTTGTATGGCTTGACTCTACAGCTGAGTTTATCATGAACTACACTGTTTGGTGGTCACTTGTTCCCAGATGGCTACCCACTTCTAGATCTGAGATCCTCTCTCCTCCCCATTTGAGAGTACCAGATCTAAGATTGCTCATCCCCTAGTGGGTTCCAACACTAGCTGTCTGAGACATGCCCCCTGTAGGTCATCGAGAATGGCCCTGCTCTTGGATGTGGCTGCAGCATAGGTGCCCCAGTTAACATCTGGCATATTTAAGTCCCCCATCAGCAATATCTCCCCTTTCTCTGTCATCCTAAGGATGCCTTCTATTATTTCCTTGTCCATTTCCTCCACCTGAGGGTCTGTGTACAACCCCTGTGCAGATTGTGGTGCCATTTCCAGTCTCCAGGGTGACCCACAGTGCCTCCTCTCCTCCCTGTTTACCCTTTAGTTCCTTTGCTTTGATCCCTTCCCTTACATAGAGAGCTACTGCTCCTCCTCCTCTTCTACCCTCCCTGTCCCTCCTGTAGATGGTGTACCCTAGTATATTGACATCCCAGTCAAGGTTCTATGTGTACCATGTTTCTGTGACTGCCACGACATCCAGGCATCCCTCTTCCATTAAGGCCACCAGTTCAGGGAGCTTGTTGCCGAGCCTACGGACACTGGTACTCATTACCCTCCATATTTTGATGGCCTTATCCCTTTTTGCCCCATCCCTGTCCTTACTGCCTTTGTCTTTTTCTCCTTTTACCCCTGCACTTCTCCCTATCGAGTTCTCTATCTTGGTGTTTACCTCACTATCTACCCTAATTTTTTTGGAGGGCTAGGATTTCCCTTCTCCTTTTCAGTGCCTCCCCCCTTGGCCAGTTTAAATGCTTGCCAATGAAGCATTTAAACCTATCACCTAGGATCTTGGTTCTCCTCCTGGACAGATGCAGACCATCATGCCAGTATAGGCCTGCATCCCTCCAGATGGACCCCCAGTCCTCAATGAATCCAACCCCCTGAGCTCTGCACCAGTTTTTCAACCACTGATTGAACCCCATGGTGCGGAGCACCCTAGCTTCACCCATACCATAGACAGGCAGCACCTCTGAGAAGGTACTCTATACAAAGGTGGCAGCAGGGAGGAGGCAGGGAACTATAGGCCAGTCAGCCTCACCTCGTTAGTGGGTAAGATCATGGAAGCAATGCTTAATGAAAGAATAGTGGGACTCTTGGACTCCAATGGTGCACAGGATCAGAAGCAATGTTGATTTGCAGCAGGGAGGTCATGTCAAACAACTCTGATAGATTTGCTTGACTGGGTGATGAAGGAGGCAAATCAGGGAGGAGCAGGGGATGTCATCTACCTCAGTTTCAGCAAGGCCTTTGACACCGTCCACATAAAAGGCTGGTTAACAAGATGGGTAGTATGGGCATGGGCCACAAGTTGGGCAAACTGGGTGAAGAACTGGCTAGTGGACAGGAGGCAGAGGGTGGTGGTAAATGGGATCCAATCCGGGGAGGGGGGGTGACCAGTGGGGTACCTTAGGGATCAGTCCTTGGGACAGTCCTGTTTAATGTCTACATTAGTGACATAGCGGAAGGGCTATAAGAAAACGTCTGTCTGTTTTCTGATGACACCAAGATCTGAAACAGGGTAGATACCCCAGATGGGGTGTAGAAAATGAGGAGGGACCTGGGGAAGCTTGAAAAATGGTTGGAGGAGTGGCAGCTGAGGTTCAATTCAAAGAAGTGTAAAATGATGCACCTGGGACAAAAGAACCCCGGAGAGAGCTACACGATTGGTGGGGGGAGTTGCTGATGATCACCAAGGAGGATCTGGGGCTTATCAGTTCAGATGACCTAAAGGTGTCCAAGCAGAGTACAAAGGCTGCAGGAGTGCCAGTGGCATGCTTGGGTGCATAGGCAGAGCTATCACTAGCAGAAGGAGGGAGGTGGTGATGCCATTGTATAAAACACTAGTGAGGCCTCACCTAGAGTACTGTGTAAAACTCTGGAGGCCGCATCTTCATAAGGACATTGATAGAGTGGAGGCAGTTCAGAGAAGGGCTACAAAGAGGGTATAGGGCTTGCATCAGAAAACATATGAAGAGAGAGAGATTAAAGGACCTCAACATGTACTCACTAGAGGAGAGGAGGGATCGGGGTGACATGACTGAAATTTTCAAGTACCTTAAAGGCATAAACAAGGTGCAGGGGGTGACATCTTCCAATATAGAAGTACAAGAATGAGGGGGCATGATATGAAACTGGAAGGTGGCAGTTTAAGGGGAAATGTGAGGATGTTTTTCTTCACAGAGAGGGTGGTGGATGCATGGAATAGTCTGCCACAGGTGGTGGTGGGAGGGAGCACAGTGGAGGGATTTAAACATGCACGGAACAGACATAAGAGAACCCCAAAAGTGGGAAGGAGAGGAGAAAGACGTTGCTCTAGTAGGATCGGAGGCCGCAAACAAGGGGAGGGCTTACTGGCAGGCTAAATGGGCCTAGCAGTCCTTATCTGCTGACAATTTCTATATTTTCTATGTTTCTATAACCTGTCACAAGAATTACAAAAAAAGTTTCATCCACATAGCTAATGTGAATAGCATTTCCCAGGCTACCATAAATAGCTAGTGCAGCCAAATAGTGCAATATCTAAAGGGAAGCACAAGAAAATGATGCTAAGTGATACATTAAAATTATGGCCAAATCAAGGCTTAAATGATGGTATCATGCATCACAGATACCCCTCCCAGAACCTATTGAATAACAGGCTAGTCCAGGATGGAGCAGAAATGTGTATAAGGCTAGGAATTATAGATATGGTGCCACTTCAAGACTATCATTAATGCCTGGTTTCTTTGGGGCCCCAAAGGAAAAAATCCAGTATTGTTCTTTCTTTAACAGCACATTATCATAATCACTACCCCTCCAATTTTTAAAAGGGTTTTCTATACCAGTAAAAGAAAGCTGATCGTCATTTCTATTCCTGGAGCTATTAACATGTACAGCCAAAACATTCTTTGTGTCATAGTTCTCAATTGCCCTCATGTGTTCACCTATTCGGACTTTCAAAGGTCTTTTGGTTTTTCCCACACAGAAGCAACCACATTTGCAATGTGCTAGATAAATGACCCCTTCAGTATCACATGTAATAAAGACCCTTATCTGCACTTCTCTGTTAGCCTTTGGGTTTGAAAATACTCTCAAAGTGGTGACCACTGGGCAGTATTTACAATTGCCACAATTGTTGCAGCCATCGGATCTTGAGGGAAGCCACATACATGGTTTAGAAGCAAGCAGCTGGACTGAATGCACGATGTCCGGGATGTTTTTGACTCTTTTAAGCTCCTGTCTAAGGGTGATATTGATCAGGTATGTTAGTCCTGGGTCCAGATGAACCAAATGACAGTGTTTTTAAATGATGGACCCAATTTCTTTTTATTGTGGCTGTATGTGGACACAAAATTAACCTGTGGATCTCCCTTAGGTACAGTCTATTTTTTCCTGAGTAAGGTATCTATTGGTATTGCAGCCACCTCTTCCATAGCTTTCTGATTAAGGCTTGAGGCATAACCTCATGCCTACAACCTCTGAGAAAGCTCATCTGTCCTACTCATATTTTGCACTGTCTATACTTAAAAAGAAAAAACTTTCAGACACGGGAAAACAGATGTTTATATATTCACAGAAAGGGTGGAGTATTCCTGGAACAGTTTACCAGTGGAAGTGGTTAGGGCAAAAACAGTGGGAGGGTTCTAGAAAGATTGGGATACACATAAGAGAATCTTGGGAGAAAAGAATGAGGGGTGGGAGAAAGAACTGGAGAAAAAGTAGTGTCTCATGGTATACTGTAGGTAGGGATAAATGGGCAGACTGAGTGGACCAAGTGGTCCTTATCTACCTGCAAGTTCTTTGTTTCTGTTATATATATACTGTAGATATTATAATGGCATGGTAGCACCCCTATAGTTAGGGGTGAGTAGGGTGTTCACTGTTAAACCTCGTACTTTGCACCTTAATAGCTTTGGCAGTGTTTGATGAAATTAACTGAAAATTTGCATGCACTGCCTAGTAGGCAAAGTCGAAATATGTGTAACATTTTGTGACAGCAGCTTATGTGGTTTCTGAGATCCACATATGTCATTTTCCTGTAAACATCTAATTTTTTCCTAAACTTAACTTGGGGTTTAGCTTTGCTCAGTATCCAGTGAGGATAATGACTGAATATGAGTGACCATCAAAAGAGCAACTCATAAACAGCACTATCCTCGTGGGCTGCCCTGCAAGGGTATCCACCCTATGCGATGGTGACCATAGGGGAAGGCGACCAAAAGGGGAGAATACTGAGGGGAAGGTGAGGGATAGGGAAGAGGGTTTCTCAGGGATTTAGTGTGCCTGCTGCAGCTGAGCTAGCCATGTGGTGTGGTGGTGAGGTTGAATAGCTCTAGCACAGCAGGTACTGGGTTCGGGGCTGGGGAAAAGGAGGAAAAATTTTGCCACTGGCTGCCGCTGCCATTTTCTTTTCGTGCAATCCGGAGTGTCACCCTCTCCCCGACATGCACCCCCTGAAGTTAGTAATCTTTAAGCAGGGGTGTGTGGGGGGCAGAGCCCCCCACGAGGGGAGGCACAGGGAGCACAGCCCCTGCCCCGCATGAATACTAAGTCCAGTTGCTCAATGTTTGTTCATCAGCAAGTTTATATTGCCAATTTGCTTTTCCGGTTTCGTGATCACCATTGTCACATAGAACCACTTTGCTCTTACATACAGCCTACATGGAATGGAATTTCTTTACAAAACATTCAGTGTAGATGTGTGCTGTATCAAAGGAGTGCTGTTGGCAGGTTTTGTGAAAAAATATTAAATGGTTCCAGAATTGTAAGGATTTAAAATGTTATGTTTTTCTGTTGTAAGCATGTTCAATAGAGTTTTTTGGATAACATTCTGATATGACATCAAAAATTCTGTGTCACAAGACTGATTTGGGTTTCTCACCACTTGCTTCTCACAGCAACAAGAAGGTGTGTTTGTGGCATGATACCCACCATCTGGTTTTATTTCCCCGTGAAATAAAAACACAGAAACTATAACAAATGGTGCAATTTAAAAAACAAACACCTGAAATGAGCTAAATGGAATCAGTTTAGCTAGATTCTGATGTTTGTTTTTTAAAATAATGGCCAGAAATATCTATTCTGACCACCCCAAAATCCAGGATGGTGAGCCTAGTGAGATGAGTCATTCACCTGCGTTATCTGTATGAGAACAACGGGATTTTCTTGAGTTTTGCAGCCACTGCAGGAATTCTGCTGTGGGCTACAGTGAGAGGTCTGTCTGTCTGTCTGTCTTTCTGTTTATTAAGTGGACTGGGGTGCCCACCACAGGTAGTGTTCTTTCACCTCCTCCCCTTCAGGTTGTCTGCCCCAGTTCCCAATGTTTTATATATATTGTTTGTAATATGTAAGTGCATTGGGTGCCCACCCTGGTAGCACTTTTCATGACCCCCCTGCCCTCCAACTTGCTACATTTAATACCTGATGGCACCGGGGTTCCCACCCTTGCTGCCAACTAACAGTAGCCCTACACTGGGATGCACAATCCCCAGTATAAGAATGTCACTCACTATCCCTAGAAAAAAAGAAAACCATCTCTCATTGTTTTGTTTTTTTCTTTTGTTACCTGAAAAACAAGACAATGCCTTGTCTATCTGATGCCCCAAACTAATCTCTCGCTTAGCACCCACCACCCCACACCCTCACCACACCTCCCACACACCCTCACACACCTGAACATGTCCCACAGTGAAGAGCCACTCTCTGATCAAAGACACGTCTTGCTGGTGGAACTGGTGACTGCAATGTAAGAAACTTAGTTAAGTGTGGTTCAATGTATTTAGATGAGGTTTCGAACTTTGATGCATAACTTTGTCATTTTTTACATATTTTGACCCTAAATTTTCTACATCACCTTTTTGGTACCCCACCTCATGACCAATAGCAGTGCAATTATGCAAATCATGCCTGAAAGATGATTTTGCAGTAGCTTGGAAAAATCACCTCTTGGACAAGATAGAACATTTGCATTGCCCTTGTTCATGAGGTAGAATCATAAGAAGACTATGTTGAAAATTTGGGGTCAAAATATACAAAAACGGCAAAGTATGAGCATACAGTACATCAAAATGTTTCTATGTTTGCTCCTAACTTTGGTAATTTTAAATATTTTGACCCCAAATTTTCAACATAGCCATTTTGCCACGCCACCTCATGAATGTTACAGCTGTCATTTTTCCAAGTCCTGGACAAAATGAATGTGTTTCCACACCTGTGGCACGTAATGACGTTTCAGTAGCACGTATTGACATTTTGGTGGGGATTTAAACATTTCCACCTACTGGGTTCATGTG
Source organism: Neoceratodus forsteri (assembly GCA_016271365.2). NCBI lineage: Eukaryota > Metazoa > Chordata > Ceratodontiformes > Ceratodontidae > Neoceratodus > Neoceratodus forsteri. Next base: position 523,402,740 of record CM028137.1, read on the forward strand.
GTAGGGTAATAAGAAGGATGTGCTGAATCTTTGGTATACAAATACAGTAGAATTCCCGGGTTATAAGTGAGCATTGCACTATTGCAACTTTCACTCATAACTTCACTAATTTTCAATATTTTGACTTCTAACTTTCAACACAACCATTTTTCAACATCACCTCATAAATGTGATGTGTCATTTTTTAAATCATGGGTAAGATGTGTTTTCACACTTCTGGTGCCTACCCTGCCTACCAGCAACTACTCATGGACTCACTCACATGGGCCACCCCTCCACACTCCATACCCCTGCCCCCCAGACTCTGGCACCTCATGCTCCATAGCTCTTATTCCATTAGTGGTTGCACTCTCTCATTTGTCTTATGCCTCTTGGCCCCTCTCTCTCTCACTCTTTCCACCCTCCCTTCACCCCCTCCCACCCCTTTTCTCCATTAATCTCCACTCTCATGATATCTCCTCCCCGCTTGGACTCTCCCTCCTTCCCTCTCCCCACCCCTCTCTCCCCTCCACTCTCTATCTCTAACCACCTTCTCCCACCTTACCACACACTCTCACATGACTATCCCCATCTCCTCTGCTCCAAAGCTGTCATGCAATGTGACAATGCTCCTCCTGGGCTGCTCTATCCCCATGCTCAATTCGCTAACTGCTCTCTCCCTATCCTGCATTTTCCTCTCTCTCTCATGTACTTCCTTATGCCATACAGCACTTAGGATTAAACCCTTAATGAAACTCATAAGAAACTCTTAGATGTTTTTTCTATGTTTTTGCTACTTCCTATACTGATAATTCGTCTACGTCTGTATTTGTACTGTGAATTCAATTATGCACTGGTATTTCAGCTATGTCTGTATTTGTACTGTGAATTCAGTTATGTCTGTATTTGTACTGTTTAACAGATGTGGACCCTTTGTAAAAGAGTTCTTACCCAAAGGTTGTTTCCAAAATGCCAATAAATAAATAAAATAAATTACATTTCGTCCAATATATTATAAAGGCTGCATGTCATGTTTATAAGGGAACTCATAAAATTACTATCTTGAAAATTTATTTTCAAAATTAAAACAAAAAATATATACAATTGCCAAGAAACTTTGGGTGTAGTGTCAGCCTTCTCCTCAGTGGGTATGCTTTGTGATCCCATGACAGTGAGCTGAGTTCAGGTGTGAGCTCAGTGATCCAGCTCAATGGCCTAAGGGTGGGAGGATGTCACTGTTATGCAACACCCCCCCAAACCAGTGAATAAAAGCTGCAGGGTTGTTCACACAGGCCCGGGTACCATATAGTGAATACAACTGGATTCCTGGCATAGGGCCCTGCACTTCTGCACCAGAGGGCCGTGTGCATTGGCTGACAGATGGACTCTCAGCCTTGTGCATCTGCATCTGTGGCTACATGGAAGGGCAGGGAACAGTGGGCTCTGTGCTTTCACAGCCCACCAGACAGCCCCATGAATTCTTCACATCTGTCCCTGCATGGAAGTGCAGGGCCTGCAAGAGCCCTTCACTTCCTCAGGTGAATGGAATCTACCCTTGGTACAGGGACCAAAGGTCCCTGCACATCTGCATCTGTCCACAATCTCAAAAAGGAAAGACATTCTTTTGTGAAAAAAAGCATTGTTATTGCATCAGTTAGGGTACCTTAATGCCACAAAAGTGGGGTAATGTGGCATTAGGGTTTACTACTTTAATTCCCCACCCCAAGCAGCAAGAGGAAAAAACATTAGGGTTTGGGGTCTCTGGAGTCTTGGAGTACCAATACTGGGGTCTTCCTTGGGTTTGTCAAATTAATGCCCACCCCCTTCCCTGAGCAAACAATGTCACACATTATCTTCTTTCCTCTTGTAGTGACCGCAGTGCTCTGCATGAAGAGAGGTACATCAGATTGTGTTGGCAACATCTGGCAAGACACACTTCTCTAACTTTGAAGAGTGTATCACTATGAAACCCTTGCTTAGAGCTGTACCTTTTGCATCACACAGAAGGCCATGGGCTGCAGTGAGGGGTAACCATTGGGGTTGACAACCCAAAAATGACCCCACCACTTGTTCACCAAGACTCTGGAGACCCAAACCCTGATGTTTTTTCTAGTTGCTGCTTGGGGGGGTTGGGGAGAGTTAGGGTTGGAAACATGTTGCTGGTTTTGTGGCATTATGTTATCCTAGCTGGTACATTAACAAAGTTTTTTGCAAAGAGGATATAGAGACAGAGATATTATAGGGGCACGGTAGTGCCCCTATAGTTAGGATTGAGTTGGCAGTTCAATGTTAACCCCAATTTCTTCCACCTTAATAACATTGCCATTGTTTGACAAACTAGCACAAAATTTGACAAGTGTCAGAATATCAAGAAGTGAACAGTTTTGTGATGGCATCTTGTATGGTTTTTGAGAAACAGAGGGTCAAAAAAGTGAAAAAAACATACTTTGTTCCCTTATATTTAACATTGGGTATTTTTGCTCTCACCTACAGACTAGACAGTGTAGAATTTCTTCATTAATTTTTCAGGGGTGATGGGGCCTTTGTCAAGGGTCTGTCTTTGGATGGTTTGGTGACAAAATAGTACACAGTTTTTGAATTATAGCGATTTTTGGGTTAACAAAGTTTGATTTAAAACAAAAAGTGTGATGGATTAAAATAACATTCGCCAAATGTTAACAGGTCATAATTTACTGTTCGTGTGGAGAGAAATACCAGTCACAAAAGGTAAAAAAAACACATTGCAAGTGGTTATTTGCATGATTTACTTGCCCTGGGGGAAAAAAAACACTTGAGATGGCTGACATTTTCCTTTTACTGTTGCAAACTTATAAATATTAAAACTACAATCAGATTATGTATTTTTCCAAAAACAAACACCTGAACCTAGCTAAATGGGACCCGTTCAGCTAGATTCTGGTGTTTGTTTGCTTTTCAGTATGCCAGAAATACCTTTTCTGGACACCCAAAATCCCAGGTGCCAGATCAGTGAGAGGAGCACTTCAGCTGTGTTCTCTGTAGTAGAACAGCAGGACTTTCTTGAGTTCTGCAGCCCCAGCTGGAACTCCTGCTGTGGGCTGCAGTGAGAGCAGTGAGACTGCACTTACTTAATGTCTAGTGGCAACCCCCATTGCCTTCCATTCCCTTCCCTTTATGTATATATTTATTTATATTTATATATTTATTAAGTTAGAAATGAGAAGGGATTTTGGATTTACTTTTCATGTACAATTTTAATGGCTATCTGGATTTTGTTAAACTTATAAATTATCTTATTATCATTATTGATTGATTATCTATCAGGAATCAAACACCAGGAAACCTTTACAAGAAATGTATTCCATTTCCATACCTATATTTCTGCTAGTGTTATGTGTATATAGCACAGAAAGCCTTTCAGTCTTTGCAGCTCTTTGCCCAAAAGCAAAGCCCTGATGCAGTTGTCTGTCATGGCTGTTCAGAAGGCTAGTTTCTGTGACTGGAGGGAGACATCCTTTTCATGCAGTCCTTTGGTCATTTACCTTCTTCCCTCCCTCCCTTCTACATGATGCAGAGCAGCTCCACCACCTCCAGCTCCAGTACACCTTGCCTGACACCTGGACCCTGACTATCTGACACAGTAAATGCATACTACAGCCTTCAGCAGCAACCCCCTTCAACTTGTCCTCAGTTTTATTGCTTAATTCAAGACAATTGCCTGATCATTCTGTTTACCTCGAAGATTGAGAGTCTACATTCTCCAGCACTGATGATCGTTTGGGATTATGAACACATTTTGGCACCAGCAACAGAAGCACCAGCACCTGCATCTGCCTCCTCAACCTAGTAGCCTCTTTGAAACCCCCCCAGCACAGGGCTTCTTTGACATGGCAGTCTACTGCCACAATTTTAGCATATACCAGCAAAATCTACACCACCATCGCCATCATCACATGCAGAGGCAACAGGTAAGGTCTTGGTGACTACAGCTTGCCCATGTCCAACCCTTACCTCTAGTGCAACAGAGCTGCTGTAGCTCACTCACTGCCAACATTTACCTCTGGTTCAATGGAGCTGCTGTGAACTCAGCCTTCTGCTTGTTGGGGACAAAGGTGGCTACCTCCTACATGACATCAGGCTACAGCAATGGATCAAGGCAGTTCCTACCACCACTCTCAGGCTTTGGAGGGGCTAATGTGAGCTGGGTCTCCCTTTTAGCCAGCAGTAGTTGTTCAAGATCTATCAAACACCCTATTCCCACTCCTACTTGGCCCTCATCAACATGGCCATCCAGCTGGGGTCTGACAAAAAGATGTCACTGAGTTACATTTAACAGTATGTATCTAGCAATTTCCCCTTCTACAAGAAAAGCAAGGCAGGTTGGGAGAAGTACATTCACCACAACCTGTCCCTCAATGATTGCTTCAGAAGGGTGCCCTGGGACGAGGACAATCCAGGTAAGAAGAGAACTCCCTCAATCTGCCCGTAATTATAGGAAGGTGCAGCCATTGATGCACTATACATTTTGCCACACTGTTCCTTTGTATGGTCAGCTTCACCCTTGTGCTATTGAGGAAGACCAGTTTGCCTTACCTAGATCATCCTCATCCCAGGCACCTTTTTGAAGCAATCATTGAGGGACAGCAATACATGCAACTTCATTAATTTTTCATTGTCATCACTGATGATATCAATTACTGACTATAGTTTATATTGATGACTCTAGCTTTGTGGTCACAGCTCCTTTCATCAGACTGCATTTTTTTCTAGTTTGCCATTTGTTACAAGTGTACTGCTTTATTCCTCAAATGTATGCATGTATTTTTATTATAACAACTCCTTTTAAGACTCTTCATACCAAACCTTCATCCTTTGTTTTATGACTTATACTTGGTAGTTTATTTTTGGTATCTAGTTTTTCCATTACTTTTACCTTTAAGCTGCAGAGAAGATGATCAATTCCTGTTCTTTTACCAGTTGCACAAAGCTAGAACTATCAAGGGTCTATGTGGTTGACTCTAAGGGTGCAAAGCTTGCACAAGGGGCAAATAAAGGCATTCTGACTGCAGTATCTCAGTTTTGCAATATGATCCATTTGCTTGTGGATTGTGGTTAATACAGTAGTTGTACAACTTGGGTGGTAAAAACAAATGTATACTAGCTTAAAGTCTGTGGCTTAATTTATTTATATTTATTGCAGATGAGATGTTTGCTTTATATCACTGTCCTCGTTTTTGTCTTTCATGTTAATTGTTTTATCAAAAAGTATGCCCTCATAGGTGGGCAACCCATTTATGTGGTAACATTTGTGGGTCTATTCCTTGCTGATATGCTACTGTACCTAATGCTAAAATTTACAGACCTTTTGTTTGTTTGAGTCCTACATTCAGCAGCATCACTAAACTCTTCCCACATTCTACTGGTCCAGCCCAGTTTTTTTTCATCTGATCAATTTTTCTCAGCTTCTTTAACTATCCATGCATTCCTTGCTGATGTCATTATGATGTATCCATCAACCATTGCCACAGCATTTACCACCTTAAGTTTATTTTTGTGTTTCTACATTCATTGTCAATCCATGTCACACTGCTCCTTTTATCAGATTGTCTTTTTTTCTAGTTTGGCATTTGTTAGATATACTGCAATTATCAGATTTAACACATTATACCTTTCCTCATTTTAATTATTATATAACAGAACTCTATTCATGCCATCAGAAGTTTCATCAGCATTCACCAAATTTTTGAATGTATTTTTATTACAATTCATTTTAAAACTCTTCATACCAAAGGCTTCCTCCTTTATTTCATCACTTATGTTTGGTAGTTTATTTTTGGCATCTAGTTTTCCCATTACTTTTACCTTTAAGCTCAAGAGAAGATGAGCACTTCCTGTTCTTTTATCAATTTAAATTTTTTTAACATGACCGTGAGGCAAGAGCTATCAATGTACACTATAGTCAGTAATTGATCCCATCAGTGATGGCGATGAAAAATGAATAAAGTATTCCTTATTGCTGGAACTAGATCTGCCATTTACACATAATAATCTGACATCAACAAATAAAGCAGTTTTGACACCGATTTACTTTGTGTCCTATTCAAATATTCCCTATTCCATATTTCAAATGCAGATATTTGTTTTTGCATGACTGTTTCACGTTCTTGTATTTGCCCTATTCTAGAATTCATTTTACATGCCGCATTATTCCTGCCTTTGAAAACTGATTCTGCAAGTCAAACATGTTATTTTGTATCTCATCTCAAATTCAATCTGACTATTTTACAGAATTCAATAGGGGCATATATGTAACAATTAATAATACTGGTTGAAAATTATTTTCATTGCCTCTAATTTTTAATATTAGCCCTCATCCCCACTGTTTCAATAGTGATACAGCTACCTTGCAAAGTTTTGCAAAACTCATAATTTCTAAACCTCAGACAGTACTTTACACCCAAATCTGGACAGATTTTTTTGAAGACACTATACTTTACCTATCCCTCAAAATAAAAACCCACTTCCTCCCAACCATGTTTATTGCAAATATTAGTTCATATTTTTCAAAATATTTAATAAGCTCTGAGCTGTATTATTTGTTTGTTATACAGTGCTTTGCATGTTTGAAAAAAACATTTAGTGACCTGCCTCATTTTATCTTTATTATTGCTTTTACATACAGTGGTAGCTATCCTAATCTTCTGCTTTACCACAGTAAGGTTTTACTACATTAAGGTAATGCACTACAGAACTTCTCCCTTGCAGTAGTATCATTCGAGATACCACCTATGCTGACAGGTTAGCTTGATGTGCTTTGTCAATACAATAAGGTAACCCCTTTGGCTAATGTGGTACCTTGAATGTTATTGCCATAAGGGGGAAATGCTGTATTGCAATATCCTAATGAAGTAAACATTTCTGTGATAAATCAGAAAACTGGGGTGGCTACCACTGTATCAGCTCCAAACTGAAGACATTAACAGTAGTAGCAATCTGTTCATCATTAGTCATTCCCTTTCCTACGCTGACTTTTTATTCCATATTTTCTACCCTCATTAATTCCCTTTAAGCTCTTCCTTGGTATAAGAAAACTCTTTCTATCATAAAAAATTGTCAAATAATGCACCATTTCTATAAGCTACCTTTATTTGTCCAGTATATCTAACCTTGGAACATTTTGATTCTAGAGAATGGTATTTTCAGAATTTTGGGATGGCGATCAGTGACTGGGGAAGGGCAATGGACCAATACACTATGGAAACAAATATGATGATATGTCAGGTCAGCAATCAGGGAACCGGGGAGGACCACTACACTATGGAAACAAATATTATGACATGGGTCAGTGTTCGGGGACTGGGGAGGAGAGAGGGATCACTACAGTATGGAAAAACATATTATAACATCTCAAGTCAGTGATCAGGGACCGGGGAGGGGGGAGGGACCACAACACTATGAAAAAACATATTATAACATGTCAGGTCAGCAGTTGGTTGGGAGAGGGCACTGCTACAATATGGAAAAATATTCTGACATATCAGGTGGGCAAGTGGGACTCGGGAGGGACCACTACACTATGGAAAAATATTATGGCATATCAGGTGGGCAATCAGGGACCAGGAAGGGACCACTACACTATGGAAAAATGGAGACAAAATTTAATCTAGGCACACACTCAGGCATGAAGACAGAGGCATCTTTAGAATGAAAATGCTTAGTTTCTTTATTGAAAATTCTTCTGCAGCACCAACACCTCTGCCACACCAAACAGGAAGGTCTCAACATTTCGCTCAGGCACACTGCACTTTGTCAAGGGATCATTATCTATGGGAAAATATTCTGACATATTGGCTGGGCATTCATAGACTGGGGTTGGACCACTACAATATGGAAAAATATTCTGACATATTGGGGGGCAATCAGAGACTGGGGTGGGTGATACTTCACCACCAGGGCTGCCTGGGTTGGCTGGTGATCAGGGCTGGAGGGCATGCAACATTTGCCTCATGCCATGCAAATGGGCTCATAATGGCCATCCAAATGGCCAGTTAGCACTATACATGCCCAATGGGCTCATTTGCATGTTGCCTTAGTGAATACTGACTTAGCACACTAGCGCTATGCTTGCAGGGGTATTCCCTCAACTGGGGGTTGGGGCTGTGCCGATGGGATTAGAGGTAGTGGTATTGGTGTTTCTGCTGCCTCTATCCAGTCCTATTCACTGTTGGATAGTGACATTCACTATCCATCAGTGAATAGTGAGTTTTGCAACTTGGGCAATCACAAGGTTCCACACAAACTTTTGGTAGCAGTTTGCATTTTTTTGTAAATCCTGGCCCAGATGCAGTAGCCCTGTGGGATTTCTATTTTGCCTTAATTAATTCTCTCTCACAGAGACTACTGTATACCTTGATACAAACCCTCATTTTATTTTTACTTTAACAAAAATTTATCCCTAACAAATAACTTTATATATATATACATACACACACACACACACACATATATATATATATATATATATATATATATATATAGAGAGAGAGAGAGAGAGAGAGAGAGTGGGAGGGAGAGAGAAAAACAAATTTCTAACATCAAAACTTTTTTTTAATATTGGGGGGGTGCGCCGGGAAGTTAAGGGAAGGATGTTTTACTGAACTGAACTTAGTACATCTTATTTCAAAATGTTAGAACTACATTATGCAAGTCCAGATTACTAATACTGAATATCTTATTACTCTATAAATGTATTTTACTATTATCTGACACTGACTGTAACCTTTTGGTTGTTTAAAGAGTGTCCTTCTTTATTAATATTTGCTATTGCCATGGTCATGGAGGAAAAAAATGAAATGGAAAGGGACTAGTTAGTAAGATAGATATAAACTCAATGGCCCAGATATTCAAACTGCACCCAAAATGTGCACAACAGCAGAAGCAAGCACAAGTCAATTGCGCATATGCGCAACAGACGTGATATTCAAACATGGAGCAAAACAAATGCGCCGAAGCAGCCAACGGCCTGAATATCGCACAAACTGCACCATAAAAATCCAGGAAGGGAAGCTGAGCAGAAAGTTAGCTGGGTGCCATAGTGCAACAAGGCTGCCCAGCTGAGCAGTCCAGAGTTGCCATAGTGCAAGCAGAGCCCCCCCACCCCCAGCAGAGCAATGGAACTGCACAACCAGGGAGGCAGGCTGGGGCCCACCGCCAGCCATGCCACACATGGGCATAGGAACACACTGCAGAACCACCAAGACACCTGCACACCCCAAGCACAGCATCACTGGGGGTGGGACGGATGATCTACTGGCCCATGGGGACAAGCCAACAAAGCACAGCAGGGCCATGATGCCCCAGCACAACCACTGGCAGGCTGAGACTGCCACACACAGGGGGTTGACAACCACAGTGCACATCAGGCCCCCGTATGCACAGCACACCCTGCACCATGACCCTAAGACACCACCCATGTGCAGTGACTGGCACTGCAGGAAACACCATGCATCCCCCCCAGCACACGTCAACCTCATGTAGCAGCGAACCATACAAGCCAGACCCACCCTGTGCACTCAGCAGTGGGTGGCAGCAGATGGCAAGACCAACAGAAAGTCACTGCCACACTGGAGACACCTCCCCATGCACACACACGCACATGCACACACACACACACACACACACACACATACCCAGGACCATACCACCCCAGATGGCATGCACACCACTGCAACTGAGCAACCATAGCCTGCAAATCAGAGACCAACACAGTATTCATATCAAAATATATACATATCAGAAAAATGTAAAGGACAAAATGAACAACAACAAAACTATTTACAAGAGGGGGGGTACAAGGTAGGGGTGGGCAAGGGGTAGGGATGAACAACTTGGAGAAGGAAGGCAGGGTGGGAGAGATGGGTGAAGTGGGAAGGGGAAGCCAGCCTAAGGCCTAGCAGGCTGGTCCTCCACTGCCTGGTGCCATCTTGCTTGGCTGTGCCTCCTCCATAGCCCATGGTGCTGTATATCCTGGAGGATGTTCCGGTTTTCCAGGGACACCCGGGTTAGCTGTTGCAGTGCCTGCTCTATTCTGCGGAGCACAATGAGGTCTAGGAAAAGGGAACACAGTCAATGGCTGTGACTGACCACAACCCTGAACACCACCCAACCTGCAAGCCATATAGCCCAATGTCCCGCACCTGTGATGGTATGCACCCACCCACAGTGACCATGCACATGACAAGCCCAACCAGGCGGCACCAGCTATGTGCACCACTGCACACACACACACTGCTCATGTCCATCACAGCACAAACAAGGCTGTCAAGTGATGTGGCAATGTGGTGCGATGCCAGTTCCACAGCCATGTGCTCAGTGCATGCATGGACCACCAGTGATGCACACACAGACGTGAAGTGACACTGGACAGTGATGAATGTCGCCTGTGTCATGCATGGTTGTGTTGTGCATGGCTGGTGGTCATGCCCACCCCCTCCAGCATGCAATAGCATCCATGATGTAATGATACTCACACTCCACAAGCAGCTGTGGCTGCTGCTGCTGCTGCTGTGGCCCACCCCTCACAGCACCACTGACCGCCACCGGGGCCCTGCTATGGCCCTCCTCATCCCGTGCCTGCATCCTCTCTGCCCGGCCTGTGGGAGACAAATGTTGAGAAAAATATCAGTGTGACTCCAAGGCAGACTGCCCCCTGCCCCAGTGAGAGTGCCTGCCCACACAGCCAGACCCATGCATCTCACACCTGCACACACTGACACAGCCAACCATGTCAGAGCCATCACCCATGCACAGCCACCAAAACACACTCACACCCCTACGGAGAATACAGGTGCATAGATGGTACACCCACCTGGCCTAGGCACAACACCCTCCTGGCACATGACCGTAGCCTGTCATGCAACTCCGGCTCCCTCCTGCGGAGGTCACTGTACCTGTGCCGGCACTGCTCAGCAGACCGGCACCACCCTGTGACCCCCACCAGGTCATTGGCCACTTGCAGCCAGACCTGGGTTCGAGCCATGGTGAGGGGCTCCTCCCCATACGTGCCCCATAGTGGGGCTCTACCAGGGCCACCAGGTTGGCCACCTCCACTGGGCTCCATTGGGGTGCCCTCCTGCGTGCCATGGTTGTAGTGTTACAGCAAGCAATATGGCGCCCCGCAGCGTGGCAACCCCACGTGGAAATGTTGCGCAATAGACCACCATAGGTTCCAATCGCGCTGTTCGTACAGCGCTGTCGGTTCACATAGCGCTGTCACCAGACAGTGCAATAGGGCTGTACACATGGCAGCCGAACAGTGCCAGGGGGCCAAGGTCGGACACCAGGTCAGGGGTCTATGACGCAAGGCCACGCACAGGGCCATCTGATGTCTACGCATCCTGCGCGACCGACCACCTGCGTGCCAGTGCCACAGTGGACTATTGCACAGTAGTGCCACAGCGCCATATAGTGCCCAGTGCTGTAGCGCCACTGGCACAATGGTGGCCATGGCCTGAATTGCCGATTGCGCACAGCACGTCATCAGCGCGGCAGACGCCTGCGTAAGCTACCTGGGCATGCGCAATGCAGTGTACTGCACAGTCACAGATCTGCGCTATTGGCTCAGCCAGCTCAACCGTATTGCGAAAAGCGCAATGGCGCGATATTCAGCTGACACATGCAAATCATCCGATCAGCCATTCAAAGGCGCAGTGGCGCGATTTGCATCTCATTACAGTTGCTCCACTCCTAATTTGCATGCATTGCGGTATAAATGTGTGACATTGGGCTACGCTGGCCAGATTCAGTTACTGCAGGTGAGAGGTGGGTCGCATGCTGTGGGATGTTCTGGACAATGGGCATGGGATAACGCTGTAGACTGCACAGTGACAGGTGTCCACTTCCACCCATACAGATCGCCATGACCGAGCAGAGCCAAGGTGAGGTGAGGATGGTGGTGAAGGAGGAGGAGGCCCAACTTCACCACGGCAGAGACTGAGGCCTCTTCCAGGCCTACCTGGAGGAGAGTCACTACTGAGTGGATGGCGGGGCACCCCTCAGGCCTGTCTTGGCTGCCGGGAGAGTAGCCGGGCAGTGAACCTGCACAGAAGCCTGGCGCTCGTGCAGGAATGCAAAAGAAGATGGGACAGACCGCAGGAGGGTGAAGGAGAAGGTGGCAGCCCTCAGGCGCGGCGTGCTGGCACTGGCGGGGCCAGCCAGCGGTGGTGGAGCTGACCCGGCTGAGGACCGACTGGCTGCATCAATGCAGTGCAGTGCTATTGAGGGTGTACCAGGAGGTGGATTCCAGACAGGTGGAAGCCCATCACTGCGGTATGACATGGTGGTGGTGTTGGGGGAAGGTTGTTCACATGCACTCACATGTCCTCTCTCCTGTTACAGATCCTGTTCGTCTTCAGGGGATGGTGGTGGTGGGTCCAGGCAGTGAGGATGACCTGCTGGACATGGAGGAGGGTCCATCCACCTCTGTCACCAGCCAGCATGCACTGCACCAGCATGCACGCTGGGCTGCCAACTCTGGTGTCGGTGAGTCAGGTGTGGGGTGTGCACAGCCTGTGCCTCAGCAGTCTGGCATGCAAGCATGCCAGCACACTGTGACTGTGGCTGTAGCACGTACCTGCACCATTGATGATGCAAGGACTGCAATGGGCAGTGACATGTGTGTGTCCCATGACGGACACACAGCAGGCCAGCATGTGCCCCTGGGCCTTGCTGGTTCCAACTTGTGTGCCAGCATGTCAGCACAGCCCCAGGCTGTGCCTGTCAGCACCGGTGGGGCAGGACCGGTGGCTGTGCAGGTGTCTGGCACTGTTGCGGCCACAGCAGTGGAACGAGTGGTCGCTGGGGCACAGCGGTTGGAGGGGCAGCAGCAGCAGTCACCCACCCGGTCTGGGGGTACAGTGTCCAGCGGTGGCACATGCCCACCACCCTTTGATATGCCCATTCCTGGTCCTGGCGAACAGCGCCCACCCTCAAGGGGTGTTGTGCATCAGGACCTTCCACACCCTGGGGGACAGGATGCCATTGTGGCAGAGTACCCATTGGACGAGCACACCCGCCTGCTGCGGGAATCAGTACAGCAGCAAAGGTGGGTTGCAACATCTGTGGAGGCACTGTGTGTGGCTGTGGAGCAGCACAGCAGGGAGTGTGCTCTGGACCATGCAGAGATGGTCCATATGCGGATGGATGGATGTGACCGCCGCCATTGACAGGCAGACCCAGGCATTGGTCACTGTCGTGGCTGCATTGGGCACACACGCAGGTGCTCCTGTACCGCGCACCTCACACAGTACGCTCTCCACTCCCCGTTCCCAGCATCGTGTGACACCAGGTTCTGCTGTGGGCATCCCAAGCACCCCTGATGCAGGTATGTTTGGCATCCTACAGACCCCACTGCGGACAAGGTCGCGATCGCTCAGTGGGACCCCTGGTGGTCCATCGGTGCCACCCCATGTGGCCCCTGCTCAGCCTGCCAGTGCTGTTGGGTCATGGCAGGACCACCCATGCATCCGCGGTGGCCGTGGAATGGTGCAACATGACTGACCTGTCTCCCAGTGCAGGTCCTGTCTGCTGCTGCCCTGTGTGCACTGTGCGTCATGGTGGGCAGTGCACTGGTGGGTGCCCTGCCCATCACGCCGACATACGGACCACCTTCACACCATCCCGACTGCTGTCCACAGATGCATGTGCATGATGATGCCTGCATTGTACTGTACACCAAGATGCAAGGATGCCCAGCATCTGACACAGGTGCTTGGACAGTACTGGTGGTGGGTGTGGTCTGTGGATCTGTGTGTTTGCCATGTCTGTTCCTGCTCTGCTGTGCACCTGCCCATGTACGCTTTGTGCCTGGTGTGTTTGTGTGTGGGTGTGTGTGTGTGTGTGTGTGTGTGTGTGTGTCCATATGACTGTTCGCCCCTTCCTGATGGTGTGTTTGTGTGCCTGGTCCCTTCCACCCCCCTTGCCGTCATGCACCCCTGGTGTGTTACTCTGTGTGCCTGTGGGTTGTGCCAGGACAGTGTTGTTTGCACATGGCCCCTTGACTTACCTGTGTTGTGCATAATGCTCCTCCGTGATGGTGTCCCGGTGCAGCTGGGCCTGCCGGATCAGTCGGGGGTCCCACCGTCCAAGGGGGGGCTGCTCATCACCATCAACACTGGCGCCGCTGGCGTCCCCATCGCTGTCTCCCTCTTCAACCTGTACGGTTATCCCACAGTCATTGGCCATGTTGTGCAGGATACAACAGGCCAGGAATATCCCCACAAGCCTTTGAGGGGCTGTACTGTAAGGCACCGCCGGAGGTGTCTAGGCATCGGAAGTGTGCCTTGAGCATCCCAAACACCCGCTCAATGATGTTGCGTGTGGCGGCATGTGCCTCATTATAGCGTTGCTGCGATGGGGTCATGGGGCGCCGGTACGGTGTGAGCAGCCAGGGACGGAGTGGGTATCCGCTGTCACCTGTGTGGAGATAACGGAGATCAGTCTCATGTTCAGGTCCATATTGTCCATATCCCTGTGTGCCACTACCATGGCACCTGTGGCATTCCCACCCTTGCCCTGAGTTTGCATTTCCTACATGCGTACTCACCCACTAGATGGCCTGTGGGGATGTCCCCACTCTCGAATCGATGGCACACTGCGGACTGATGCCATATAAAGGCATCATGTGCTCCATCAGGGTGTGTGGCACAGACATTGATTATATGCCCAGTGGCATCACACACCACCTGGCAGTTGACACTGGGGAAGCCCTTTCTATTCCTATAGGCGGCCCCATCGGGGCCAGGTGGCATGCGAATGGCCACATGGGTGCAGTCTATGGCCCCTAGCACACCAGGCATACGTGCTACCCTGTGGAATGCCTGCATGTTTGCTGTACGCTCTGCCGTGGTGCTGGGGAAATGGTTGTGCTCCGCAGCATGTGGCAGCAGTGCGCTGAGGAATTGGGTGAGGATGCGTGACATGGCTGACTGTGTGATGCCTGTGGTGTCCCCTGTTGGCCTCTGGAAGGTGCCTGTGGTGAGCAGGCACATGCAGGCTGTCACCTTGGTCACCACTGACAGAGCATGACTCCGTCGTGAGGGTGCCTGCATCACATCACTGCACAGCTCACAGAGCTGCCTCAGTATTGCCCTGTTCAGGCGGTACCGGCCCACGATCTCTACATCTGTGTACAACTCAAAGCTGATGTGGGCACGGTACTGCCTGTTGGGGGCGTACAGCCGACGGGCCCATCCACGGCCACGCCCCCTGCACCTGCATTCTCACCCTCATTACAGCTTCCATGTGGAAGCTGCCACTGTCCATCTCCCTGGCTTGTGCCCCCCCGGCTGATGTTGCTCTGTTACCCCGCTGTCCTGACTGCTACTTCCACTGCACCGGCACCCCCGCTGGCCTCTGCAGCCTATGGCCCACACTGCTTCCCTTGCCTGCCCTGGCCTGTCACTGTCTGTCTTCTCTCTCTCTCTTCCCCACTTGGCATCCCTGTGGCGTTCTTGTGCCTCTTCCTTGAGCCTTTTTATTTTGGTTCATTTCCGCTGGGGCGCAACTTCCGGCTGGTCCGCTGTTGCGCATTGCGCAACTCTTTGGATATCGCATTGCGCTCTTTATGCATGGATCCACCCCCTTAGGTTGCGCATGCCGTCATTTGCATTGAGCTGTTGCTCAGCATGTTTTCAGTGGCGCAACTGCCTCCTGCTGAATATCGCAGAATGGCGCACTTTTGAACTTGCGCAGGTGCAACCCTATTGCGCATGGCGCAACCCTTTTGAATATCCCACCCAATGTATTTGATTTATTAGCATGAGACTACTGTGTACATCAATACAAAAATACAGACTAATTGAAAAAAGTTTTTAAGTTTTCATGTTTATTGAAGCCCGATGCTAGACCTGTGGGATTTGTATTTTACCTTAACTATTTTTTTGTCATGGAGACTGCTGTATACAATGATAGAAACCCTCATTTATTTTTACTTCAACAAAAATTCTCTCTACCAAATAACTTACATCATTCATATATATATATATGTACATACACATACATACATATACACACACACACACACACACACACACACATATATATATGTAACCCCCCTGTTACCCGGGGTTACTAGAATCCCAGTAAGACCTAGTGGTAGGCAGGGAAGGCAACTTGGGAAACTCCAGTTAAATGGATTTCACACTGTCTCACTCTGTTCTCAGTCTCAGCTGAGACTGAGGGATGACATCACCATAGAACTATCACAGCTGTATGATCCACATTGGAATCTGCAGAAGGGAGTTAGATTAGAATGTTGGGAGCTTTGAATAGTCAGTGTTTAGTCTGCAGTTGGAGATCGCTGTGAGAGGAGCACAGCAGTTCTGTGCACAGGCTCTTGGAGCCTCAGCTCTGAAATAGGGCTACATTTAGGGAAAGGTGTGTGTTTCCGCCTAAAGAGGGACACAGTGAGCTGTTTTTTAAAGTGGTGGAGACCACTGATATGGGTCTCTGTGCCACATCCCTCAGGGGATGGCAGTGGAAGGTTTGCCTGCTATTTCAGGGGCAACTCTCTGGCTACTGCTAGAGAAGAAGCTGCCTTATTTTGTCCAAGTGTGGGGTACAAGAAGATTTCAAGATTTGCCTGCAGGGCACCTGCAACCAAAGGGTGAGTTCTGCTCTTTCTAAAGGGCCCATGTTTCATCCTAAACTGTGTTAAAGTGGGGATTGGACTGCTGAAGTAGTGGGAAGCCTAGAGTAATAGGCTTAGCCAAAAGTAAAGGTATGTTCAAGTCTAGCACAAGGGGAAAGTCAAGACATGTACAGGAGATGTGACATATGTCTACCCTGTAATCTACATTGCCAAGCTTTCAGAAAAGAGTTGTTTAGTGTCCAGAGAAATGGCCGGGTATGGATTGTGGGAGCTGGAGGTGGGAGACCCTCCATCTTCAGTAACCAAGACCACCTCTACGGATTTGCTCTGTGGATTTCTACTTTGCCTCATGCACTTGGCCAGTGATGAGGGAAGTACCCAGATGTGGGATTGGAAGGAAAATTTCCCTTTAGGAGTCGAAGGCTCTAAGGTGGTTTGGGGAGCCACCAACAGGAAAACTGGTTCATTCCCATATGGACCGCAATCAAGTGGCCGGCAGGGGAGCCGGGCCAGGGAAAAAACCCAAGTAGTGTACAAGTCGGGCTGTGTACCCAAAGCTGCATGCAAGTCTGGGCTATGTGCCTGGTGGGTTCAGAGCCTGAGGGCTGGAATAGTGAAAAACTGTTCTGTGTCTCTAATCTGCACTACCAGGAATGTAGCCCCTTGGGGGTCCATCTATGATTTGTTTGTTCAGTTTGGATGTGAATAAAAGCCACACTTTAGAATCCCATTCCTGGTTTTGGACTTTACAGTTATTGCTTCCTGTGTTCGGATTTACTTGGGTGCCACTGTGCAGAGTAACCAAACCTAGGCTCCCTGTGCCGAGTAACCTAGTCCTCCCCGAACCCAGTCCCCACCAGGTACTACTGTCAGCTTCAACAGCATACCACCTGTCGTTTTGCAAAAAGGCAGGGGTAGGGACCATATATATATATATATATATATATATATATATATATACACACACACATACATACACACACACAAACACACACACACACACACACACACACACACACATAAATATATATACACAAATGTCTTTTTTAACTTATATTTTATTACATTTTCAATAATCTTTTACATCAAAAAATAATAACATATGACAAAACATAACAAAACTCAAAAAAAAGGATACAATATTGTTGTTACTTATGATATAGGAGTGTCTAGACCAAAACACAGGTGGGGGAGGGTATTACAAATAGAATTAATATAAACAACAGGTCTAAAGCTGCATATTTATAATTGTCAACCATTGTCAAGCATTATTAATATTTCTGATCAGCAGCATTTCCCCTATATTTTTATTTTTTCCCACATTACTGTGTAGAAGTAATACTTCCCATATTCTAAAGTTAACCCTCCACTCCATAAATTTCCTCTGCTATATGCCATAAATATTAAAGCAAAGCAAATAACAACACTCTTCTAAATTATTAATCTTTCACATTTTTAACATTTCTTCCTCGGGGAGCGTTGGTGAATCAGTTCCACTATTTTGAGAATATACTGGGTATGAATGAAAGTAGATAGCTGATCAACATCAGCAAACAAATGTTGTTCCCTTTATATTTCACCCAGACTTTTGCAGAGCCCAGGAGTCGAAACTCTGCCCCATCTCCAAAACTTCTTGATGATATCCAAGGAAATGGTGTTTTTTCTGCTGTGTAGCAAACACGTAGTCAGGAAAAATTGAGAATTTAAATGATTTATAGCTAAAAGGTGCTTTAAGTCTAAAAAGTCTCATAATGAAGTCTCTGTCTGATTCAAAAGCAAATGATACAAAAGATACAAATATTGTTGATTTTTTTCTGGTGTGATTCTGTCTCAGATTATGAGGTAATCAGATTTTGGCTTACACTTCAGGTGTTTTGCTCCAGCATTATATGATATGCTTTAGTAATGAAAGGTAAGTTTTCCTCCTGTAGTTCAAAAAGTGATACAAACACATCCTTTAGCATGTCTCGAGTAGTTCAAAAGGGTTCATTCATAGTATTAGGTAATCCCACAATTCAAAGATTTCTGTAACATTGCTGGTTCTTTAGTATTTCTATTTTTCTTGCCATGGTGTAATTGTCTTTAATTAAATTAGCTGTTGCCTCTAAATCAATAACTTTACTTGCATTGTTGTCAGTTTCTTCTTTGTTTGCCTGAAAAGTCCTTATCATTGTTTTGATCTTTTCCCTATTTTGTTTAGCATCATTCTGAAGAAAATCAACTTTTCTGAAAGGGCATGGAATTTACGGTCAAATAACTGTGACCATTTAAACAATTTCTCCAATGTGTCTCACACAGACTCAGTTCTGTCCCTAGAACCTGCAGCACCTGTAGCTGCCATGACAGTCTCTGTCTCTAAATGCTGTTGCACAGGACAAGAAGTCAAAAGTGATGAAGTAACAATGGGAGATTGAGACAATTCAGCTTTCTTAGTAAGTGTACTGAAATCTGAGCCCTCTTGTAAAAAATATGGCCCCACCGGCCTCTCAGCAGGGGGACGAGTTGCCAACGGCCCCCAAGAGGGTGGGGCTACGAGGGCCACCCACCATCCAAGGGAAGATGCGGCCTCCCAAGCAAGTGGCCCTATCAGAGGAGCTCCTCAGAGAGGGCTGGCCCTGACAGCTCTGGCAAGGAGGGGCATGGCAGGACTTTTAAGGAGTGATTCTGGGAGATTTGACCCTCCTGGAACTACTCCTCAACATGAAGTTTTGCTGTTTTTTGATCCTGCTGCTTTCTCCTCCGGTTGTTGTGGTGAGCATGCTTTTTGCACCTGTCTAACTGCAGTTGCGTCTGTCACCCGCCAGCTTAGATATTTTCCATTTCACAATGCCACAGCCCGGGCTGCTCCTTTGTCGCCCCGCCACAGCCTTTTGGTGTATCCAGCATGGGAGTTGCTTTCCTTGTGGCTACCTTAATAGGCAGGTAAGTGTGTTGCCCCCCCCGCATACCTCTAGCTTTTCAGCTGGCAGGCCAGGTGCACTCTTTCAGCACCAAGGGGTCAATTCTAGTGGGTCTCAGGACCTTCTCTCCAGTCAGTTTTCCATCCAGGCTCTGCCCCCCTCACCCCTTTTTCCACTCGGCCTTCACTTTCCTTCCAGCTCACCTGGCCAGCCAGTTTCCCTTGGCTATTTTTTGGGCCGCGGGCCTCCCACACCTGACTGGCCACGTGGTGCCCCCATGTTGTCACCCCCCCAGGTGTCCAGGCCCTGTCCTTTTCTTCCTTCCAGCCCCTCCTCTCCCTTCTGGCCTCTCCGATTTTCTGAGCTCTCCTCCTTTTCACATCCTCAGGCATGGTTCTTCTTCCCCTTCCCCACAGTCCACCCTGCCGTTCCCCCTGTTTTAGGGCTTGCCCTTGCTTGGTCACTGGGCCACGGGCCTTTTCCTGCCCTAAGGGTGCCTCCATGCCACCGCCCCCACCCAGGCTTTTGCCTATGCCTGGGCTTCACCCCTTCTGCATCCCTTGCCACCAGGTGGCCTCCCCTGCTGGCTTTTCCCACATTGGTGGGCTTCTTCATCAGCTGCTCCCCTTGGGGCATCTGTACTTGGCGGCCTCCTAGTGCATTAATTTTTTTTCCCGGACTGCGCTGGATTCCTCTGGGGGAAAACTCTCTTCCGGCGGGCTCTCCTCAAGCAGCATCAGTAAATAATTAGCTGCCCTCCCAGATAATTTAAAAGCATCCTAGTAACCAGTAAATAAATACCATCATTCTGTATTTATTGTTCTTCTCACAGAGCCCCCTCGTGTATGCCGCTTGCCTCTCTAGGCTGTGCCCTCTCTGCCGCCTACCTCCTTGTGCCCCTTCCATTCAGCCCCCAGTCCTCTATCACAAATTAATTTTTTATCCCCCCAGCAGTTATTTTACCCTTTTTTTTCAGTTCTGGTCAAATTTTCGCATAATATTAGCATTGTCCATATAGGACTTCCTCCCCTGTTTTTTTTCCCCCTTAGTCTGCCTGGTGCCTTTCTTAGTTTTGCCTGCCTCTTTATCGGCCCCCCGACCTTAAGATTTCTGGCAACAATAATTATTCAATTATTATTAGCTTCCGGGTAGGACCTAATTTGAATTAAGGAAATAATAAATTTATTATGGAGGATTTTTTTACCTGCTTCATAGTTTCCTCCCTGCATACCCTCCCAGCATTCTTCTTACCCTAGAAAAATGTTTCCCTTCTTTTCCTTCCTGTGCCCCAGTTTTCTGGCTAGTTTTCCATCCTTAGTGTTTCTGTTTTTTGTGTGGGCCTGGTTATTATAATTTTCTGTTTTATTTTCTCTCATTATGGTATTTTAACTCTTAGAGGCATTATGGGGACCCGACGCTGTATTATGTTGGGGATGGGGAAGGTAGAGGGGAATACAGCATTAAGCAGGGTTGGATAGAATTAAAGGGGGTAGTGTCGGTGGTTCTGCATTTTACGAGGCCAATGGGGGGAGGGAGAAGGGGTATTATCTGTGTGTAACTGTTTTTCCAGTTTAAGCTGTTGTTGGTGTCTTTAGTAATATAAGGTTGTATTTGTAGCTCAAGTTACGGAGTATGTTGAAATGCTAGGTATTAAAGATCCCCCCCACAGAACAGCAATTATTTTTTATTTTTTTTTTTTTAATTTTACTCCTTTTGTTTCCTGCATGCAAATCCCAAAAGAATCTCCTCCAGTTGGGCCCACCTCATGGAAAGTTTTCATTGTAAAGCTTTCCTAGTCCAAGAAGAGGGTTCCCTGTCTATGCCATTCCCTCTTTGCTGTGCTTGGCTGGTTCCTAGTAGCGCCACCTCCTCTGGTCTGCTGCCAGGGGGCACCAACCCCAATTTGACCCTGCGTGGGCATGCCAGATGCAGGGTCTTTTTTCTCCTCCCTCCCACATCAAGGTAGTGGCTGTAGGTTATGGAGCAGTACATTCAAGAGTAGCTCGGGAACAGGGGCAGGAATAATGAATATGTTTTTGTCTCAATAGGTATCGCCTCGCTTAGCACCGCTTTGACCCTTACAATCAATAGCTGAAAATGGCCGAATCACAGAATAGTCAGGTTCTGGACAGCCAGGCCCCCCAAATTTCTACACCGGCACAGAGTTCTGGTCAAGACCTTTCAGGGCTAGGAAGCCAGACACAATCTGTGGAACAGGCTACCCCAGCACAAGGGCAGGACTAAGCTTTACATGAGGCCCTGCAACACCTAAAAGACATTGAGGGGTCAGATTGGCTGGCAGCATATCCAGGCTGGAACCAGAATTACTGGTTGCCCATCCAGGTGGGCAACATCTGCCAGAGGCAGACCCTCCCACCATAGCAGAACACAGGCCTCAGGGACAGGCTGAGGAGGAGGGGCATCAGCCCAGGTGTAGCCAGCCATCGACCTGATTATTGGAATCTGTGGCGCAGAAAAAAATCTGGTAATAGAAATGGGCAAGGCAGGCAGAGAAATCATAAGGCTCAACCAGTGGCAGAGGTGGGCAGAAAGGGTACAGAGAAAAAAACAGAGCAGAGTCGAGAAGAACAAGTCTGTGGTTCAGCCCAGGGCAACGAATGAAGAAATGGAAAAAAAACCTGGTGGTAACAATGGTCCAGCCACGGATCAGTGAGTATGAGGGAGATCAGGACAGAGATGTGTAGAATTGGTGTGGTCTGATTCTGATAGTGAGGATGAGCAATCCAGTGAGAGCCGGGAAAGGCTGCCATTGGAATCTGCAACTGAAGAGGCAAAGTATAAAAAATGGAGAAAAAACCTGGAAGATATGGCTAAGGCTACAAAGGTAAGAGAATGGGAATGGAAGAGGGCCAGGTGCTTGGTAGACAGGATGGGGGGCCTCCATCAGCAGACAGATTTTGGTAAAACACAGGGAGATCAGTGGGGAGAAAAGGTAAGCAGCCAGGTAGGGCAGCATGGGCCTTCAGGGGACAATTCAGTGCCAGCAATGCCATGGCACCAAATATGGCAACATAACTCCTTCATGTGTTAATTTATGTACGGGGGCCAGGCAATTTGCCCGCTTTTTGAGCAGTGATGAATCCATGGGAGCCCTTCGCTTATAGTCTCCCAACAACCCAGCATGGGGGTATGACCACTCCCAACACAGGGTCTCAGGCATTGTTGGCCAATGAGCCAGGTGAGGGTACCTCCTGGGGCCTAGCAGGATGTGAGGTGCAGGTACCAATAGATAGCTATGGGTTTAGGATATGCCAGTGGGCAGAGACCACTGTGGTAGGATACCAGGTCCCAATAGGCAGACAAGGGGAGATGGCACAAAGGGGTACAAAGCCCACCAGGGTAAGGGCAGAGAAAGCCCCATCAGGTCACCTAGGAGGTGGACAGCAGATCACCAAAGGGGTTGAGGCATTATTGGCTCAGCCTTCCCAATCCATTGGTTCCCGGGGGGCAGCATCAGGAGGGGGTAGCACACAAGGAGCAGCAGTTCTGGTATGGACAGGTGCTGTGCCCTCTACAATACATTATCCTCCAGCCAACAAAGAAAATTTGACGGCAGGCTTAGAAGCACAGGAAACTATTGCCTCTCAAACCAGAACCGATCCCAGTACTACAGTGGGTGACATTTTAACCAGCGCAAAAACAACAGCACCGGAGCGTTGGGCATAAGCCAGGGTGGAAGACCCATTGAGGGACCACTTATCAGACACTGTCAGGGAAAAAATTTGGAAAGGGGAATTTATAGACATGTTCTTGTTATTACTCAGGGAGATCCCGGGAGTGAATGATGAGAAAAAGAATAAACAAGAGAGGCCACAGCAGCTGAAGGTGCCTTTCACATTTGAGAATTGGGCTGCAGCATTTGACATATTTATGTCAGTTTACGGGATGAAACATCCAGATAAGCTAATTGCTCTGCTTAAATGCAGGGATACTATAAAATTCGCACATCTGTCCTTTAATGGATATGCGTGGCTAAAATACGACGAGCAAATTTGTCAAACTATCTAGGCAACACCATCTCAAATGGGAAAACACTCACATAGACCTCTGGGTCCACTATATGATGCGTGGACATCCCAATGTGGTAACCTACACAGATAGTGGTTACATTATTGCCAGACAAAATGTACAAGAAAGAACAGAGAAAGGGGGCAGGGAGGAAGGCATGTTACGACTACAACAAAGGGAAATGTTTTTGTTCCTTTTGTAAATACGGTCATATCTGCAAACAGTGCGGAGGGGAGCACAAGGTTTCAGAATGCACCCAACAATCCTCCAAGAAACCAAGCAATGAAGGAACAGGTGGTGAAAAAGGAAAGGGGTCTGGGAAGTTTAGCTAACTCACCAGTACAGTTAGACCAGATGGACCCCTGGCTCAACTGCTACCAAGACAGAACAATAGCAAAGTATCTACATGACAGTTTCAAGCATGGTTTTAGGATACCATACAAGGAGCCAAGGGTGGAAACCACAGCTCGCAACCTCAAGTCTGCAAAGTTATTTCCCAATACCCTAGAGAGGAAAGTCACCAAGGAAGTAGAGGCAGGCAGGGTGGCAGGACCATTCGACTCCCTCCCCAGTTCACAACCTCAGGGTATCCCCCTTGGGGCTGGTCCCCAAAAAGGCAGAAGGGGAATACAGGCTGATTCACCACCTGTCCTACCCAAAAGGTACTTTAGTGAATGATTTCATCAACCCAGATGATTGCTCAGTGCAGTATGCAACTTTTGATGTGGCACTGCGCCACATAGAAGAGTTGGGTCACGGGGCAATGATGGCAAAAAGTGACATCAAATCAGCTTTCCACCTGTTATCAGTATAACTGAGTGATCAGGGTTTTAAATTTAGAGGTCAATGGTACATGGACAAGGCTATGCCCATGGGATGCTCTGTAAGCTGTTCAGCCTTTGAAGCACTCCTCAACCTTCTTGGAGTGGGCCACCAGAAAGCACACGCAGAACACACACTTAGTTCATTATCTCGATTTCCTATTTGTGGGTCCCGGGGGGGAACAACATATGCGGATATCTGCGGGTTTCAGGCTCACTCATAGGGGTATTTAGGTGTCGGGTTAGTGTGGGGAAAAACAGAGGGGCCCGCTACCTGCCTCTCCTACCTTGGCATAGAAACAGACTCAGAGACCATGGTTTCTCGGCTATCACAAGACAAGGTGTCACTTCTGAGCAAACCATTAGGTGAGATGGGAAGAGCAAAGAAGATGACCCTACAACAGCTGCAATCTGTTATAGGCCACTTGAATTTTGCATGCCATGCAATCCGCCCAAGCAGGCCATTCCTCAGGCAGATGGTATCAGCCACTGGGGGGCTCTAAAACCATATCACCACATCAGACTGACGCAGGGCATAAAAGCTGACCTGCAGGTATTGAAACTCTTCCTATAAGATTTTAATGGTGTCACCATCTGGCAGACACCGGCAGAACAACTATTGGATCTGCACATGGTGACCAATGCATCGGGTGGTATTGGCTTTGGGGCATTCTGGCAAGGGGCATGGTTTGCAGAACCCTGGCCATGGGAGTGGGTATAGAAGGGGCTCACAAAAAACATCACCCTGCTCAAATTGTTCCCTATCATGGTAGCCATATGGGTGTGGGGGCATAAAATTCAGAATAAAAAAGTGCTGTTTCACACGGACAACAGGGAGGTAGCAGACATATTGAACTCATAGACATCTTGTTCTGAAGAGGTGATGAAGGTTCTACGGGTCTTTGTGTTATGCTGCCTATGGTACAACATCTCTTTCAAGACACGTCATTTGCCAGGAAAAGAAAATGTTCTAGCTGATGCCCCGTCTCGATTTCAGCTCAAGCACTTCAGCTGGCTAGCCCCATGGGCAGACCCACTCCCCACACAATTACCGGATGTGGTCTGTAGACTTGGGAACCAAGATTGCAGCAACTGGTACAGCTCGCTGTGGCCCCCCTCGAGATGGAGGAAGTATGTAGGTATCTATGAGTCTTTTCAGCAATTCTGTGGTCATGAGGTAAGCATGAAACTGCCCAATACCCTAAGACAAGTTCAAAGCTACGTCCTCCACTTAGAAAGCCTGGGAAAATCTCCGGCGGCTATACACCTCCAACTGGCAGGCATTGCATTTCTATGCAAGCCCAAGGGTTTACCAGACCCAACCAACAGTTTCATTACAAAGAAAATGGTACAAGGCTTGGCTAGACTTGCAGGGAAAAAGGTAGACACAAGGAAGCCCATAGGACTAGCCAAACTGTCCAGCCTCCTGAAAGCACTGACAGTCACTTGCAGCTCGGGCTACGAAACCAAGCTGTTCAGTGCCCTATACATTTGTGCATTCTTCAGGGCCTTCCGGGTGTCTGAGTTGGTACCACAGTCTAACTCATCGGGTCAGAACACCAATCTCCAGTTCAGTGATTTCACCATCTTGCAAGACAGACTGTGTCTTCAGCTGTGAAAATCAAAGACGAACCAGTGCGGCCATCCCATCACTATAACACTGTTT
The DNA here is from genome assembly GCA_016271365.2 of Neoceratodus forsteri. NCBI lineage: Eukaryota > Metazoa > Chordata > Ceratodontiformes > Ceratodontidae > Neoceratodus > Neoceratodus forsteri. The sequence goes on from CM028137.1 coordinate 523,428,762, forward strand.
ATGGCCACCCCAGGGAACATTTTCCCATGGTCATCAATGAAGTAGTATGTGGTGGGATGTACAACAGGAGTGGGGCATTTATTTGTACATGGGAATCGGAAACTTGTCACAAGACGGCAGTTCACAGCTGTCCTACGAAAGAGTTTATGGATGGCGGGTGTAAACCCTACCTCATACAACACACATTCATTCAGAATTGGAGCAGCCACCGAGGCAGCCAGTGTGGGTTAAAAGAAGAACAGATAAAAGGGGTTGGCAGATGGGCATCAAAAGCATATATAGGCTACATTATGCCCCAGCACAACACATCAGGGAGTAACGCTGGGGAACCCAGCACAAGTAGAAACTGAAGCTCAAAGTGGTAAAATACTCACATGTTTCTGGTTTGCCTTACAGGCATGGCTGCAACATCCCCTCAGATATGGATTGTGGGTCATTCACGTGTGAGGGAGGCCTATACGAGGCCGAAAAAACGGCCTTACACAAGTCAGCTGGACATTCCGAGAAGTCGAGCTGTGATTCAATAGGCAGGAAAAGGGGGGATGAAGTGGGGTGCATTATGTGAAATGATTTTTAGATTGGGCCTACATTGTCAACCACAGGTTACGCTGGTTATTCACTTGGGAGAGAATGACTTGGTCACCTTGGGGCACCCAGATTAATTGGGGAAATTAAGAGGGGATTGGCCTGCTTAAAACAAATGTTGCCTCACACCATTCTGGCATGGACCAGAATTGTACCACACCAGCAGTGGCGTGGTGAGCAAAAGGCAGGAGCCATGGACAAAGCACACAGGTCTGTGAATAGGGAGGTGTCCCATTTCACACCCTCACTTGGCGTGGAAGTTATCAGACATTTTCTTATCACCAAGATGGATAAGGGCCTATATAGCCAGGACGGGGTTCATCTGTTAGACATTGGGAACAACATTTTTAACAATACCCTCAATGGTTTCTGTGAGACAGTATTATTTGGAAAAAGTAAGATCCCTTGGGCATTAGTGGGAGATGCATGTTGGCACCTTATGTAAGTGGCGGTAATTCATGGCTGACCCTGTGTAAGAGAGACTCCGGACATAAGAAGAGAAGCTGCGATTGGGTGTCACCAGGAAGAGGCATGACCCTAGGATGGGTATGCTTCACAGATCTGGGGAGGAAGGCACCCAGGTGGGGCATGCACCAAAACACTGGGAGCCAAAATTCTGAGACAGGGAGTGCAGCCCGGGATGGGCATGCTCCTCATCAAAGGTCTAGGAGGCCCTAAATTCTGGGAAGATGGGGAGGGGAACTGTCCTGAGGGAAGGCATGGCCCTGAATGGGTCTGTTGGACTAAAGGGCCAGAGTTCCCCTCAAATAAGTGGATGAAGGAGCCGGGGTTTCAGAAATACATGAATTGTGGCTGCCCAAGGGGTCTTACGGGATGGGATACTTGATGTATATATTGAAATAGGATGTGATGCATGTATAGTGATGTATGTATATAGATATTGTAATGTGCATATCTGTCAAATGTAATATACATATTCTGCTGTATTGAATGTTAAGTATTCCATGTAATGTAAACAATTTTTGATTAAGTAAAAAGAGAGCTGTGGCCTCTTTTATACCAAAAAACAGTGTGATGTGTTATTGATTTGGAGGTCTGCTTTGGGTAAAGGCTCCACCTGCCTCTCACCTGGGGGGGGGGGCGAGTTGCTGATAGCTCCCAAGAGGGTGGGGCTAGGAGGGCTACCCACCATCCAAGGGAAGAGGCAGCCCCCCAAGCAAGTGGCCCTATCAGAGGAGCTCCTCAGAGAGGGCTGGCCCTGACGGCTCCAGCAAGGAGGGTCATGGCAGGGCTTTTAAGGAGCAGCCCCAGGGGATTTTGTCCTCCTGGAACCACCTCACCACAAAGTTTTCCCACCCTAAGCTGCCAGGCTGCAGCAAGAGCTCTGTCGTGGCTCTAAGAGTAAACCAGATGAGAACTGATATAGAAGGAATGAGAGGCAGTAATTCATGGCTGACCCTGTGTAAGAGAGGCTCCAGACATAAGAAGAGAAGATGCGATTGGGTGTCACAAGGGAGAGGCATGACAATAGTACAGGTATGCTTCAAAGATCTGGGGAGGAAGGCACCCAGGCAGGGCATGCACCAAAATGCTGGGAGCCAAGATTCCGAGACAGGGAGAGCAGCCTCGGATGGGCATGCTCCTTGTCAAGGGTCTAGGAGGCCCTAAATTCTGGGAAGATGGGGAGGGAAACTGTTCTGAGGGAAGGCATGGCCCTAGACAGGTCTGTTGGACTAAAGGGCCAGAATTCCCCACAAATAAGTGGATGAAGGAGCCGGGATTTCAGCAATACATGAATTGTGGCTGGCCAAGGGGTCTTACGGGATGAGATACTTGATGTATATATTGAAATAGGATGTGATGTATGTATAGTGATGTATGTATATATATATACTGAATATTGTAATGTGCATATCTGTCAAATGTAATATACATATTCTGCTGTATTGAATGTTAAGTATTCCATGTAATGTAAACAATTTTTGATTAAGTAAAAAGACCTGCGGCCTTTTTTATACCAAAAAAACAGTGTGATGTGTTACTGATTTGGGGGTCCGCTTTGGGCAACAGAGTTTGCCATTGCAGTGGTGATGTCCACTGCTAATAAAGTAGTGTTTACTGGGGAGAGTAAATTATTCTGCTTTAGAGTTTCATTTTGTGATTTGTTTACTCCGCTAGCATCAACAGGGGAATTAAGAGTATTGTTAGTTGTATTTATTGTCTTTAGGGAGCATACTTACGACCATTGTCCCACAGGTTTATGCTGGTTGGCAGTCGGTGTCTCCAATCCACAGCGAGAGCTTCGTTCTCCCCCACTGCTTATAACTGTATTGATGATCTCAAGCTTGAAGTATTTTTCAAGTGGCTTTATCCGCAGTGACACAAACTCCTCTAAAGACGATGAAGAAAAGACTGCATTTATCTGCCTTTCATGGAGTCTTTGCAACAAATATCCAAGTCATTTGTATGGAGCTCTTAGAAGAAACAGTCACCTGTAGCCATGTTCAAACTCCTCCTCCACTATATAATACTGAAACTTTCTTTTAAAAAGGGGGTAGGGAAGTAAGGGAGGGATATTTTACTAAACTGAGCTTAATACATCTTATTTCAAAACATTAGAACTACATAATCCAAGTCCAGATTACTAATACTGAATATCTTATCACTTTAAAAATGTATTCTACCATTATCTGACACAGACTAACTTCTTGGTTGTTTAAAGAGCACCATTCTTTATTAATACTTGCTATTGCCGTGGTCATGGGGGTAGAAAAATGAAACAGAAAGGGACAAGTTAGTAAGATTGATATAAACACAAAGTATTTGATTTATTAGTATGAGACTACAGTATACATTAATAAAAAATACAGATTGACAGAAAAAAAAAAACTTTTAAACTTTTCATAGATTCATAGACATCTGATGGCAGAAAAGGGCCTTCCTGGCCCATCGAGTCTGCCCATTCCCTGCCCCCCCCCAAGATTCCCCTCATCCTCCCCTTGACAATCCCCTGTGTTTGTCCTAGGCCCTCTTGAATCCCTCTACTGTACTAGCACTCACCACCTCCTCTGGCAGTCTGTTCCAGGGCTCAACCACTTTCTCTGTGAAGTAATACTTCCTAACATTTCCCCTAAACCTTCCCCCTCCACCTTCAGTCAATGCCCCCTAGTTTTTGTATCTACCTTCCCTGTAAATAAGCTCTTCCCCACTTTATTGATCCCCTTCACATACTTGAATGTTTTAATCATGTCCCCTCTTTCCCTTCTTATCTCCAGAAGATACAAATCCAGTTCCCTCAACCTTTCCTCGTATGCCATCCCTCTTAGCCCATGCACCATTTTAGTGGCCCTTCTCCGAACCCTTTCCATACCATATATATACTTTCTTAGATGGGGCCTTCAGAACTATACCCCATACTCCAGGTGAGGCCTCACCATGGAGCTGTAAAGTGGCATCAGCACCTCCCTCCTTCTGCTGGTTAGCCCCCTCTTTATGCATGCCAGTATTCAGTTAGCCTTGCCCACTGCTTTGCTGCACTCGGTCCCCATCTTAAGGTCATTTGCGATTATAAACCCTAGATCCTTCTCCTGCCTAGTTACTGTCATTCCCCCTTCCCATGTGTATGTGATACTTGGATTCCTCCTCCTCAAGTGCTCACTTTACATTTCCTAGCATTGAATTTCAGCTACCATGTTTCCAACCACTCTTCCAGTAATCTTATACCATTCTTCATTGCCTCCACCACCCACCGGGGTATCTACCTGTTACTGAGTTTTGTGTCATCTGTGAAAAGGTAGACTTTCCCCTGAAGCCCCTCTGCCATGTCGCTGACATACTCTAGATGTTAAACAGAATGGGCCCCAGCACTGATCCCTGAGGGACCCCGCTTGATACCCCAGTCTCCCCAGAATGCACCCCACTGACCACCACCCTCTGGCTTCTCCCCGTCAGCCAGCTCTCCACCCATCTTACTATTTTCTGCCCCACCCCTAGACTCCCCAATTTATTAACCAGCCTTCTGTGGGGTACCATGTCAAAAGCCTTCCCGAAGTCCAGGTGGGCCATGTCCATTGCCGCACCCTGATCAACCACCCTTGTCACCTCATCGAAGAATTCAATCAAGTTTGTCTGACGTGACCATCCCTGAGTGAAGCCATGCTGCAAAATGTTTTGCAGCCTCCTTCCAAATATCTAGCCATCCTTTGTTTCAATATTGCCTCCATTACTTTACCCACCACCGATGGGAGACTGACCAGATGATAATTGCCTGCTTCCTCCCTGCTGCCACTTTTATGAACTGGCACCATGTCTGCCTTCTTCCAGTCCTCTGGTAACCACCCTGTATCCAGGGACAAGTTAAACAACCCTGCCAGTGGTTTTGCCAGTACCCCCCTTAATTCTCTGAGCACCCAAGGGTGAAGACCATCTGGTTTCATGACCTTGTCCACCCTCAACTTACCTAATTCCTCCTTTACCTGTTCCACACTGATTGGGCTAGGATCCACTCCCCTTTCCCTTCTCACTTAGCTCTGGTCCCCTTCTGTTCCCTCCATCATAAAAAATGAGCTGCAGTAACTATTCAGCACTTCAGCTTTCTTGAAATCCCCTACCACCTGCAATCCCCCCTCCCTCTTAATCCTTTCTATCCCGTCTTACCTTCCTCCTTTCCCCAATGTACTGAAAAAACATCGTGTCCCTCCTTTTGGCCTGCCTAGCAATTCTCTCCTCAGTTTCTGTTTAGCCATCCTAATCCTTTGTCCTGCCACCCTCAGCTTCTCTTTTTAAGTTTCCCTATCCAACTTTCCATGCATCCTCTTATATTCCCTGAATGCCCGTTTCTTCTCCTCCTCCCCCCGATTGCCCTGTCACTTCCTTATTGAACCACAGCCTCCTCCTCTTTTTCTTGTTCTTTCTCACCCTTCTTACACATCCCTTTGTCACTTTAAGGAGCCCCCCCATTGATCTTTTTCCAAAGATCCTCTGCCCCTCCCCCATCACCTACCACCCTCTCACTACCACCTGGAAAATCTCCCTCATCCTGGAAAAATTTGCCCACCTGAAGTCTAGTACCTTCATGGTGATATGGTCTTATATCCTGCTCTGACCTTGAAGCCCACAGTGCTGTAGTCACTATCTCCCAGGCTGTCCCCTACCTCCACTGCCTCCACACTCTTTCTGTTGGTAAGGACCACATCAAGTATGTTACCCTCCCTTGTGGGCTCCCTAACCAGCTAATGCAGGAAGACACCTTGGAGTGTCCCTAGGATCTCCCTATTCCTAGTCGACCTAGCCGATGGGATAGTTCAGTCTATATCTGGGAGATTCAGGTCTCCCACCAGGAGAATCTTTCCCTTCTGGGCCATTCTTTGAACCTTCCGCAGCATCTGTATGTCCTGTTCCTCACTCTGCATAGGGGGTCTGTGTATATCCCTAGTCTTAATGCTGTCCCAACTTTCCTCTCCAGTGTGACCTATAAGCTTTCCACTTCACCATGCACCTCCTTCCCTTCCATGACCTTAATTACCTCCCTAATGTATAGCTCCATTTCTCCCCCCTTCCTGCCTATCCTATCCCTCCTGAACAACTTGTACCCCAGAACCCCCATCTCCCAGTCTTGATGCTCAGACCACCAGGTCTCCATTACTGCTACGATATCCAAACCCTCCCCCTCCATTAATGCTTCCAAATCTACCATCTTTTTTTCCAGGCTTCTGGCATTTGTGGAAAGTACCTTCCACCAATTACCCTCCCCACCCACCTTACCTCCAGGCATGTTATTGCTTAACAATTCTGCATTTTCATGTTTATTGGAACCAGATGCACTATCCCTGTGGGATTTGTATTTTCCCTTAATTAACTCTCTGTCATGGAGACCACTGTATACAATAATACAAATGCAGATGTTTATACAAAAAAGTTTTAAGTCCTAATCTTCATTCAGTTTATGTGGTCTGAGGGATCCCGACATAAAACTCCATCTGCTTTTGACCTGTAATAGATGTTTTATTGTGTTCTCTCCACATCTCCCTTTGATACCTTTTCATACAAGTCCTTTTGAATATTGAAGGAAAATGAAAATCTACCCGGTGATCGGAATGTGGGGGGTGCAACTAGACACCAGGGAAAACAAGCTGGCAACCAAAAAAATTTTTTCCCTGATGAAAAATGATCTTTTTCATCACTCAAAATATGAAGAAACAATCTTTTTTGTATCATAAGTGATTAAAAAAAGATTTATAATCTTAAAAAAAAATTGTCAAGGGCATTTCTCGAACAGTTAAGTGCATAATCCAGCTAAGGGGGTCCTGATAAGCAAGCTACATTTGTTGGTCACCCTCCAGAATGTCATTTTTGTGGTTTTCCAAATTTGATTTTTTTAGGGAAAAATGAAAAACAAGATGGCAGCCTATGAAAAAAATCATGAAAAAGCTCATGATAAAGGGTTCGCATATGAAGCATTATTTATCTATTTTGAAGTGCTGGCTGAGCATGCTCAGATAATGAATATTTAAATTTAATAACTTTGGAACAGATTATTTTTTCACCAAACCAGTGGATGGTACTTTTGTGGGCCAAGCCTTTTCTACCCTGAAAATTTCAGAAAACATTTCAAACCATCTGCGCGCTACATGATGGCAAAAAATTAAAAAACATGTGATTTTCTGCATTGATTTGCTTTCTGCATGTCAGAATCTACACATCTGACCCAAACAAAACTTGGCAGGTCAAGACATCTACCCCACAAAACTGTGCATGCACGCTTTTGTGCAAATCCATTGAACGGTTATTAAAGTGCAAATATTGGGGTTTAACATTAAACTGCCTACTCAACCCTAACTATAGTGGCACTACCGCATCACTATAATACTGCAGATCCCATCTTTATTTTCCTCTTTCCTGTAGTGTACTTACTAGATACTGAGTTTATGTTTCATTAAAAAAATCTGAAAGCATTATCATGCCATTATACAAGGCATGCGTTAGGCCAGTCCTAGATTATGGTTCACCTTTCTGAAACATATTGTGCAGAAAGGATGTAGAGGAGATTGAGAGGGTGCAACATAGAATTACTAAGATGGTACATTAAATTGAGGGATAGAATTATGGGCATCGTTTAGAACACTTGAGGCTCTTCACCTTGGAGTAAAGGAGGATGAGGGGGGATTTGCTTCAACTGTTTAAAAACTTACAATATGAACAGCTAACATGTAAACTAGGGTTAGATTACAAACATTTTATATACAACCTATGAAGTTATATTAGGCAACTAGAAAAAAGCATATAAAAAAGTATTGTATGGGCTTCTTTTTCTGCAAGAGAGTAGTGGGGGTCTGGAAAAGCCTACTAGAGGATGTTGTCACAGCTGGAACCATAAAGTGCCTTAAAAATAAATTGGATAATTTCTTATATTTGGATATAACCTCTGAGAAGCAGGGGGATAGAGTACATGTGCAACTACCTTTCTTCATCTAACCATACACTATAGTATATGTGTTCAACTGATACTCCACCTGTATTTCTAGAAAGCTTGCAACTGCCTCCTTAAGTGACCGACCAACTAGTTGCATTTTTATTCCGGGGAAAATTTCCTATATACACTGTTGACAACTTATCTTCACTTTTATCAGAGGCATGTTTTTTCAAGTACTTTTCCCAGATGTTTCCCTCCTTGACCATACCGCTCTTCTTGGTTGGTGCATATGTTCCATCCACTACCACCTAGTCCCATACTGTTTTGAGTTTTTGATATCCCTCTTTAACTGGATTACTGCTGCATTCATTCACTTTCTCTTGAGTAGTTTCATCATTTAGATTCACTACTAGTTGAGCATTCCAAGACCTTAGAGCTTTTGTTACTCAGAAATATGTGTTTATAGTTAAAAGTAGTGTATATGTATTTTATTATTAATGCAATGCAATAATATCTAAATTGTACTCACTCAGATGGAGCTCCACAATGTGGATATCTGCTTCTGGGTTATTTTTACTGCTTCGCCCATGGTGATTTCATGTCATTCTTGACAAACTCAAATTGATTTTCAGAACAGCTGTTCTATAAATATTACAAGTAGCAAGTACCCACGCTATTGGGTGTTGCAGTTATAGCAGATACAGTTGATTTTTCATGTTGTTGTTTAGATCAGGAAAAAGCCAGTTCCACTGAATTCAAGTTTTTAAAGAAAAAAGAGAAGTAACTAGCAATTTAAAATCATAAATACATTTAAAGTTAAAAACACATGGGATGCATATTTTAACAGGTTAATAATCTAATAGATGCTGGTTCTCCATTTCACTTTAAGTAAAATTTAAGATGAAAAGCATTGACAAACACTCCAGAGTTCCTCTGTTTTTTCTTCTTTCTGGATTGCCTGGCCCATATAAGAAATACAGTTTCTATATCTGTCTGTATGCACTTACCTAAGCCAGAAACAGATGAAACAGTAATCCAAAACACAGTACAATACTTTACCAGAAATATTCCATATTCGGAGTCACAAATACCAATTAAAAACTTTATTATACACCATTGACTACTTGTGATAAAATAGCCTGTAGCCCTCTTTAATTATGCCTGTAACACACAGAAAGAGTACAAGTGTTGTGCAGAGCTATTGCTTAGTAAACCTGAATTAAACTGTATGATTGCCATATAGTGCCTTCTCATAATGCACCCATGAATCCATCTGTTTACTTAATATACATTATGCTATCTGCAGTTAATGGCAGCATGCAACATACTAAGGTAGGATGAAGGAGCTAGTAGGCCAAAAGCCCATAATGCTCCTATACTAGGTTATAGAATAGAATGATAAGTCATACCCCGACATAATTAAAGTGTTGAGATGATATTTGAAAACCTCTTTAGTATTACTAGTAGCTACAGGGATGGGAGTTGATTCCAAGGCCCAATAATTCTTACAGTGGAAAAAATACTTACGATTATTATGTTTGAAGGATTTACCAGTTAACTAAAGGATATGACCTCTAGTATTGTGTACTGATTTTTTAAAAGAAAAACCTAATTCATACATGATATAAGGGTCATGAATGATGTCATATAGAAGGAGAAGGTCTCCTCGAATATGCCTAATAGTAAGAGGCATTAATTTCAATGTATCCAACCTAGACTCATAAGATAAAAATTTGAGTCCAGAGATTTTTTTAGTATATTTATGCTGTACCCTTTCAAGAGAATAATGTTTTGATTTTTTTTTAAAAGGACACCACAATTGTGAGGCATATTCAAGATGGGGTCGAACATAGGACCTAGATAAAGGTAACAACACTTCATGATCACGAGATCTAATGTTGCGCAAGATAGACCATACAATTTTATTAGACGTATTAATAACTGAATGCATATGCTTAAAATAGGTTAAATTATCTGATATTGTTGTGCCTAAATCCTTCTCATCAACAGTGGTACACAGTGGTAACTCATCCAGAATATACTGGAAATTTAAATTATTAGAACCTAAATGCATAACCTTGCATTTTGCAGAGTTTAACTTCATGCCCCATTTATTAACCCAAGTACTGATAACATCAAGATCAAGCTGAATACAAGATATTTGATCAATATTGAAACTAGGACCTCCAATCTTTACATCATCCACATATTTAATAGTGTAGGAAAGGCAAGAATTAGTTAAATCAGAAATGAAAGCCTGAAAAAGACAGGGAACTGAGCCCTGAGGTACATCGCTAAGCACTCTGCCTGAATCAGAAAATGATCCATTAATCATCACTCTTTGAGTTCTATCTGAAAGCCAGTTATGAATTCCTTTTATTATATAAGTATTGATACCAAGACTAGAAAGTTTTTGAATAAGAGCCCAGTATGGAATGGAATCAAAAGCTTTACTAAATCAATAAAGTCAATATCACAGGCTAACAGATTATCTAAAAACAAACTAAAGTACTCATAAAAACAGGGTAAGTTAGTTAGACAACTTCTGCCCTTCTTAAAGCCATGTTGTTCCCAGCCAGATTCATCAATTATTGCAGACACAATATCATTGAGTAGACTTTCTAATACTTTGCAAATGGAGAAGTCAAGCTAATCGGCCGATAATTTTCCCATAAATGTTTGGAACCCTTCTTATGAATGGGTACTACAAATGCCTCTTTCCATTCACAAGGGATAAAATTATGTTGTAGAAAAAGGTCGAGTAAGAGTTTTAGTGGGAAGGCAATATGTTCAGACAGTAGAAAAAGTAAATGCCCTGCAATATGATCTGGACCAGGACAAAATTTACCTTTTAATGATAATTTTTTAAAAATAGACTCAACTGAGAATATAATAGAAGGGTCTGAAGGTAATATCTTAAGATCGAATGACTTGAACCTCTGGTATGGAAAAAACTTTACAAAATTCATTATTAAAGACGTCTGCCATAGCTTTTGGCTCATGAATAAGTTTGTTATCAGTTGTTAAAGGTCCCACCATACTTGTACTTTTCCTAAGAGAATTAATATAGGAGTAGAATTGCTTGGAGTTAGACTTGTTCACTGAAGTTGCCAGAGACAGTTCCCATTTAGTATTTGCCTTCCGGATTACTGATTTACATTGCCTACTTGTTTTAAAATAGGATTTCCAATTGGAAACAGACCTATTTTTTAAATAATTATGATGTTTTTAATTTTTAATTTATCAAACCTTTAATGTTTTTATTCAACCATCTAGGAGACGGTTTCCCATTAAAATTTTTGTTTTTGATGGAATGTATGTATCACGTATAGTCAGGATAAGAGTTTTGAAAAGTACCCAGCTCTTTAGTAGGGTTTGATCCTTAAACAAAGATAACAAGTTAACCTTTTTCAAGTGAAGATTAATACTATAAAGATCAGCTTTATCGTACAGATATATTATCGAAGAGTTATTATTGAAGACAATGTGTCTCTGTAAATTAAATAAGATTGAGTTATGGTCACTAGTGCCAATAGGAGTAGAAATATGCACATCCCTAATGTCTAAGGCTATACTTCTAAGATGAGGTCAAGTATATTATTGCCTCGGGTTGCAGTATTTACCCATTGATATAAATCCAGTACCAAGCAGGTGGACATGAATTTATTGCTAATACTACTAGATGCAGTGAGTAACTGCCAGTTAATGTCTGGGAGATTAAAATCCCCAGTAATAATAACAACCCAATTGAGTAGCTATTTCAAATTCAGAAAGAATAGCATCCATAACTAAACTCTTTGAAGTTAGGGGAATATAAAATGTCCCAAGAATAATGAAATCCACTTTGGATAAAAAAAATTTAAGCCAAAGACTCTCAGTTGAGAGGTTATGAGTTTTTATAAGGCTAGATATATTAACAGAGTTAAATTTGTTGATAATAAATGAGGCGACGCCTCCCCACTTTTTTCACTTCGATTTAAATAGTATGAAGTATATCCTGGAAGTTGCTTAATCCAAGGGGAGTCATGATCACCCCATGTTTCAACTACCGTAACAATATCTAAGTCCTTGTTCAAAATAATAGTTAATAACTCATCAAATTTCTGTGTCAAGCTCCTTGCATTAAAACTAAGAAATTGCAATTGTTTACTGGACACTTTATAGGAAAAGGATGATGGGGTATGTGCATTAACATCTCCCCTCCCCCATAAATTAGTTTAAATTTAAATTTGAGTTAATGGAGAATAGAAATTGCTGACTCAGCAGAGCATACCCTAACTTGCTAAGATGCAAGCCATCAGGACAATAAAGCTCGGGTCTATCAATGAATTCTTCCCAATGGGTCATACACTGTATATTTTGTTGTAGACACCAAAGCCTAAGCCAGTTATTGACAATTTTGATTTTTTCATTAAGAAAACCAGAGTACCATGGGATAGGTAGAATCTCAGAAAAAAATGAATTCACACCTCAGATCAATCAATTTATTAGTCACAGAAACATAGGCTTGTTTAATGTTCTGAACAGAATCCATGTAGATGTTATTGACGCCAACATGAATAATACACAATGGATTTGACTCTTGAAAGCCAATAATGTTGTCAACCATAAATGTAAGATCTGTAATTTTAGCACCGCTGAAACTTGAGCAAGTTCTATTATGTTTGTCAGGCTCACATAGAGCGCCGTCTAATTGTTTAACTAGGGAGTCACCCAGAACATATATCTGTCTAGTGTTTGGAACATCACAATTGGAAACATACATAGTGGATGCTTCTTCATCAATATGAATGGTAGCAAAATCTATCAAAGGAAGATTGGATGTGGAATTAGACAATGGACTGGAAACATGTGGCATATTAACCTTAACTTTGGATGTACAGAAAGTGTTAAATATTTGTGGACTGCTATCCCAGGTTATATGATTTGTGGCTCTTCGAGAAATTTGGACAAGATTTGTAAGAACTCATTTGTATTAATAAATTACTGTTTTGCTCATGAGTTTAAGCAGTATTGGGACTGTAGTGTGTGTGTGTGTGTGTGTCTGTGTGAGCATGTGGACGTGTGCTTAATGAATGCTTGGTTCATGTTATCAATAAGCACCCAATATTGTCAAAAATGTATTCTGTTTTGCATTTACTGCATATACTAATTTGAATTGTGAGACCATAATGGTGAAATGTTTTAAATATTAAAATGGTAAAAATCCTTCTGAATTTGCAAAGTTAACAGAAGGGGGAAAACCTTTTTTCATGATACCAGTTCGGCATTCAGTCTGATAAACTGACACCACTTCAGTCTCTTTCAGCACTACTAGCATTTCACGTGAAATTGAACATTCATGCATGTTATTTTCTTTTTTTTTGTATTCTGTTCTCTGTCTTTTAAATGTGTCAGTAAAATACTATTTTTTTTTTACAGTACAATAACGATGTATAGTATGTTCGCTGCACAAACCTATATTGGGGGGAGCTGGCATAAGTGCAAATTAAAAATCAGGTTATCATGCATGACACATTTCTGGATCAATTATTTAGAGCACTTTATTTTTTTGCTTCCATTTTTCAGTTGATTACTTTTTTCCTTGCTGTTTACAATCTGGTTGCACGTCATCTCAATATGCTGCATATGTAAAACTGACAGAAGTCAAACGAGTAATCTTTCAACATGCAGAAATCAGCTCAAGTAAGTTTCAACCCATTCTGCATATTTCCACTAGGGCTAAATACAATCTTTAGGTAGCTTGTGCACACTGGATGAGCAAACTTCATTCTTTTGCAGTCGATGTGTTTGCATGCAAGTGCATATGTAATGTTTCTCTGTATCACGGTGTCTCTGACTTTATATCTCTGTCTGTCCCTTTCTATCTCACTCTCTCATTCTCTCTTTATTTCTGACTCAAAGTCTTTTTCAGACTCCCCCTCCCATAATTTATCCTCCCCATAACAAAGTAAGATGCCAAGGACTAAAATGGAGAGGGTGATCAGAACAGGCAGAGCCAAGGCCAGATTAATCACTTGGCAGAAGGGTCGGTTGCCCTGGTCCCGATTATGAGAGGGGCCCATAAAGGCAGTTTAATTTATTTTATTTTTTTAATTTCTTTTTAGCAGCTTTGCTGCTGTGTTTGCCACTGACACTTAATTATTTTTTCCTGGGAGGAATAGAGAAGCTAGGCTGGAGCCACCAAGAAATGAGTGAAAGTGCCAGTGTCATACAGTGCACTGCTTGCATGCAAAATACCCTTTTACTTTTATTCCCCAGCTCTATTCAAATACAGGGCAGCAAGCAATTATATTGAGTCCTTTGAATGTTACCTTAATGGAACCACATGAGAGTTGTGTACCCACCCTTAATACTTTGCAATTGTCCAGTGGCCACTTTCTAACTGAGTCAAGGAAGTGCCCAACTCCATTCTTGTTTGACTGACAGCCTGGATTTCAGCATTCATCCATTATGATCCCCAAGGAGAAGGAGGGGGTAACCAGTAATGATAGTTATTATAAACGAGCGACTGTAGAAACAGCGACTCATTTATAGCTCTGTCATCATCAGCTACCCTGCAAGGGTAGCAATGCTATAGCCTGGAAAGTGACTGGAAGGGGAGGAATAGGGAGATGTAGGGAAGGAATAGGAGGGAGAGTTTGTATGGTTAGGGTATCCTACTGCAACTGAGCCAGCCCTGTGGTGTGGTGGTGAGGGTGGCTGGCTACGGTGCAGCAGGTACTGGGTTTGGAGCCTGATGGGGGAAATTGTTTTGCCGCTGCACGCGGCTCTCTATGCATTTTTTTCTGTCTATGTTTTGCCCCCTCCTCAACATGCACCCCCCCTGGAGTTAACAATCCTTAGTCGGGGGGTGCAGCAAAAACACTTAATAGCCGGAAATCAGGTCGCTTGGGTTTGTATATCACCAAAATGCTTTTCGGCGATATACATTTGCTATGATAGTGATTGCTGTATTGTGATCGCTATCATGACATGGACCCAAAGGAGGGGGAGTCATGGATTGACAAAAGCCCATGCCGGGTTTGGTATCAGCTTCCATCCATGCCCAGTTTACTAGGTGAGATCTAGATCCTGATCCACAGAAAGCCATTCAACAGTATCGGCCTGCTTAGCCCTGGACACATAAGTGGAAAGGGCACTCATACCTGGTCATAAACATTGATGTAAAAAGCAAATTAAATGAAATGTGAGAATGTGTGATTTATCTGAATTAAAGCATAGAAATGGGAGAAGACTTCACATTACTTAAAATGATTTGTTGTATCTCCAGTGCAGGTGTGAAGCAATACAAAGATGTTGTGTAAAGACAGTTGAGTTTAAAGATTTAATATGACTCATTTGGACAATTATTTTTTCCTTCCACCCGGCAATACAATATATGTCATATATTCATATCATACTCCATTGTCCAGTCCCCCAGCCTATGAGTGCTGAGCTTCATATAGCATTAATTCCCACCCGAAGGGACTTCAGGGTCACTGGAAATATCTCCAAATGCATTTTTTGACAGCCCCTGAACCCCTGGCCTATTGGTGAAGTTACAGGGGGCTGCACTATTACACATTGCCTGTAGCCCCAGAAGTTGTTAATCCAGCCTTGGGCAGAGCCTGTTTGTGCAGTCAGATTGGACATAGCCACAATAGCATGTCTGCAGTAATAGAAGAAGTGCTGAAATCTAACATGTTTTAGTTTAAAGACAGATTTTACCTCCAAACCAAAGGAACAGTGATGGGTGCATCCTTTGCACTCAATTGCACTAACGTGTATATGGCAGATTACTAGTAAAGTAGGTCAATCTTGTCACAGAATGAAAATCCCTTCTATGACAAGACTTACCTATGCAAATGCTTTATTGATGATGTATTTTTGATTTGGAAGGGTACTTGAGAGTAATTGGCTCTGTTTGTGGCTATTTAGGATTCACCAACCCAAACCTGAAAGTCACAGTAAAATATGATCAGTCACAGACTGACTTTCTAGATGTTACTACAATAAAGTATGACACTGGGGAGGATTCAAATCAGACTTTTCCAAAAGCCTTCCAACTGAAATGTTTTATAGCATTTCAACAGTTGCCATCCTAGGTACATGATTGAGAATATCTTTTCTGGATGACATGTCAGATTTTACTGAATATGTAGTGATAACTCTTCATTTCAGGAGGCATCTGGTGAGTTACCAAATAGATTTGTCAATAGAGGATACAACAGGACAGTAATAGAACAAGTGGAAAATAGAATCAGTACAGTTAAGGGGATTTAATACATGGAGACAGACTCCAGAGAGATACAAATTCTAAGAATCCAGTGTTTTTATAACTTTCACTCCCCAAGCATATATAATGCATAACATCTTGCAAAACATTGGCACATATTGTAATGTAGGCCAATACTGGCAGAGGTCACAAAAGATGCCCTGAAAGTAGTTTACCATAGAGGACATAACATTGGTGACAGGGTGGTATATAACCTATATGAGACCAGTCAACAGACAGAGAGAGGTAACCCACAGAGAATGAATAATGATTAATAAATGTAGTAATTCCACTATTTTTAGAAAAAAAAAAGGAAAAGGATTTTATGTATATATATATATATATATATATATATATAAAAAACAAAGAAGGAAAAGAGAGTTAAAGTACAGTGACTGGGGAAAAACTGTGATTGGAAAGCTTATGACATGCGATATGGAAGCTGTAGTGTACGTAGCAAAGTATCAGGCTCCAAATTGTTCATCATTTTATATAGAAAAAATCTGATATCCTCTACAGAGATGGATTGAGGAACATCTAAGCAGCACAGCAAGGGGGAGCCAATTAATGCCCTAGCAATACATGTACAACAAAGAGGGACAGAACATACATTTTCCTTTATGGGGATAGAAAAGGTATCCCAGAATGTACTTGGGGGTAATTTTCTGTAATTTAAAAATAGACAGACAGCCTGGTCTGAATGAGCAGTTCCAATAAATTCCATTCCTTACAGAAAAAAATATTTTGCTCAGCTGGTTTAACTAATTATGAAAGCTATGGAGATTTCTCAGCCATTTATTGTTTTCAAAGAAAAAATTGTTTTAGGGCCTAAAAAAACTGGATCAACATAATATTGACTATATTTAGATCATTTATTTTTCTCCCCACCCTCTATCCCTTTCGCAGTTCCTAGTTCCTAAGTGTAACCCACCTGTGGGTAGAGCCACCCATTTTTCACTCCCCTTGCCCCTTCAGAAGCCTTGAGTTTGGGTTTGTAGCTGCAGCCTTCATGAGTGGGGCCTCTGTGGGTCAAAGGTTACTGCCAGGAGGGTGTAGGCAATTAATTTGGTACCTTTGGGGATTTTCTGTGCCAAGGATTCAGAATTTGAGTGCAGGAGCATGGCCAATTGACTGCTCCTGCCTGTTTGGGCTCCATTAAAGATCTCATCTAGGGAAGAGGTAGTGATATAGTGATGTTGGCTTCCATGATGAGATGACTCCAGTGGGGTGGTGGAAATTGAACCCGCAACTCTGGGTGTGCCATTCGACCAGTAAGCAATTACATCAGTGGTGGTATTGGAAATCAAAGACAAGATGGGAAGATAGGGAATTCCAGAGACACAGAGTCGGGAGGGATGGTGTGCCTATGCCTTGAGCCCCCCCAGCCAGTTTTGGCCATTTGGTGCCAAGTAGTAATTTTGTACAGTGGAGAAAGCAAGAGCAGGAGGGTGAGGATGACCATCTTAACTAGTTGGAGGGAGTCAACTGTGAAGTCTTTCTGAGGAGGTGAAAACAGAGGGACCCCTATGTGGTGTGCCTTCCGGAATATGTGAGAGGGAATGGAGTCTGTGAGCTGCCATGTTTGAGCGGCCCCATCAGCTGCTGGAATGTGAGGTCTCAGCCTCTAAAGTTGCTGCACAGTCCCAATCTGTGCCCCCCCAGCCCAGGGAATGGAAAAGGGTGGAGGATCTTCATGATCACATTTGAACCACCAAAGTGAATTGAAGCTACCACCATAGTAGGCTCCTGTGGCCTGAACAAATGAACTTTAAAAATGCTGGATCTGGCCAACATTAATATTAAATGGAATCCCTGTTCCAGCAAGATCATTTGTGTGGACATTCCATTTTGAATCTGAGTTTTTATGGACTGTGACTGCTTAACCATTTTAAGTCTCCCACAGCCCATTTCCTGAAGAAATTGCACCCCTCTGGCATGGAAGAACTCACTGCAATAAAGCCATTAATGGTAAGACTGGTAATTATTTTGGACCTGGTATCTGTTTTCTGCTTTGTGACCCCCCTCCTCACTTGTACCATCCAGCATACCCCTAGACATGGGTGTGGAGGGCCTGCAAATGTGGGGGCTCATCCAGGATGTAGTTTGGGGGTGCCTAAACTAGGGCTGGGTGGACTGTTCCATGGGAGATTCTGACTCCCAGATTGAACCCACAATCCACAGACCCAGAAAAATATGGACTTCACTGGAGAAGCCCAGTTCCAGGTCTGTGGAGATGCCATTTCTTTGTTTTTGTTTTCTGTTGCCATGGGGATGCCGTCAGCACATACAGGTGGCCATCGGCATCCAATCAGGCAACAGAAGGTGACGCAACACCCTCACAGTATATAATCATGCTGAGTGTGCAACACGGCCCCAGATGAGCGTGGTGGACCTGAGGAGCAGGAGCTGCACTAAGCAGAGCCAGGCAGCCGGCAGAGAGTCACCAAACAAAAGTGCCAAAACCTCCAAAATATATGAGCTGGAGGGAAGTGAAGAACATAGGGAAAGTGAGAGAAAGGAGGGGGAGAGAAACTTATCATTGAGAGTGGGTGAAGACGAGTCATGGACTAGGGACTGGGGAGATAGTGGTGGCCTGGGTGGCTGCCGGGGGGGATGAAAACTAACTCAGCATGGCAGTACTGTGTGACTGTATGTATGAGCAGGGGCAGGCTGGCAAAATCTTTGACTTGTGCTGTTCCAGATCCAGAGGAGAGAGGGAGAGATGACTAGGGGCCCGAGATAGATTTTACAGTTACAGAAAATCCCAGATGAAAGATTTTTTTTCTTTTCTTGGTGTCAAACAGTGCAGCTGACTGTGTATGTGAGAAAGGGCAGGCTGGCAAAATCTTTGACTTGTGCCATTCCTGATCAAGAGGAGAGAGGGAGAGTTAACTGGGGTCCAAGAGAAATTTTACAGTTACATAAAATCCCAATTTTTTTTCCTGGCTTCAGTGTGGCTGTGTATACAGAGCAAGGGCAGCAGGGTGTCAAAATAAATATTTGACTTGTGCCATCCAATCACGAATCACAATCAGTTTTGAACATTCACTCATGAATTCATCCAGATGGGAGAGAGAGAGAGAGAGAGTGCAGGGGGGCTGACAATAAATGTAACAGTCCCAGAAATCCCAAATATTTTTTTTTCTTGGCTTTAGTGTGGCTGTGTGTACAGGGCAAGGGCAGCAGGGTGACAAAATACATATTTGACTTGTGCCATCCAATAATGAATCAGGATCACTTGTTAACATTCATTCATGATTTCATGTATCAAAATAAATTCTGTTCAGGCAAACTACATTCAAGTTGATGCAAATAAAAAGTACAGGGTGCATACAGGGGAACCAGTGGTGCAGAGAAAGGACTGACAGCCCACAATTCAAATAAAGGAAAATTTACTCTGCACTCAACCAAGAAAAGATGAAATACCTGATTCCAGTATCAAAGCAAGGCCTCCCAGAAGAGTACCTTATCCCCAGCGCTTCAGCCCAAAACAGGGCAACCTTGCTACATTTAAGTTTTTTGATACTGGAGTCAGGTATTTTATCTCTTCTTGGTTGAGTGCAGAATTAACTTTCCTTTATACAAGTTGATGCACTTGTGCTGCTGGCTGTGGATGGCCCAGGGAATAATCTGACTTTGTGACTTGTAGCAGTGCAAGTATTGTGCACACAAGTGTCATCATCATCATCATCACACTCATTCCCCATTGTGCCTCCTTATTATCATTAGTTTTATAGTATATTGCATTACATTACGTATAAGCATTAACCAACCTCAGTGTGGGACTGTGCTGCATGCAGCTATGCACCAGATGTGTCTGCATCTCCAATTCAGATTCTGAGGCACACTTAACAGTTGCTGAATTTGGTCACTTAACAGTAACTGTACTGTAGGAGTCAGTCGGTAATCTTGGAAGGAAGTGGTGGTGGACTGCTGTGCTGTTGGTGTGCTGTGTACAGTCACAAGTCACAAATCATGGCAATAAATGTGTTCTTGGCCTGTGGGTGGGAGTCATCAGAAGGACATCACATTAGTTAGAGGGATCTTTTGTTACAGGTAAGAATACTAATTAAAAAATGGATCAGAGTGTTGATGAAGCACATTCTATTTCTCAGGTAGGCAGTGACATTGCAAAATACAGCAATCAGCCTGAAAAGGGAAAACAAAATCAAATCCCAAAAAGTGATTTTTTTCACATCTAAGGTTTTGTGTTCTAAACGAATGCTTGAATCCAAAAAAGGTGAATGTCTTGGATCATCATCAGTCCCAATTAAAAAAAAAGTTATGTAGTTAAAAAAACTAAAGATGTGATGAGTACCACCCGCAGAGGCACCCAACAGTATGGAACAATTGCATACTATGCTACTGCCAGTCACTCATCCGATTCTTCTGAGATTGAACCCAATGAGGATAATAATAAAGATGAAGAGAATGATCAGGCAGCACAAGGTTTACTGGAAGGGATGGAAACTGCATATGAGGCAGAAACAGGTAGAAATATTTTGGTTATGGAAGGGGGAAGTGGGAAGTGGGAAAAACCAAAAGAGGAACAGGTCCAAGAAACATCCAGAGGGAGACCCTGAAGAGGTGACCAAGGTGCCATGCCTTCCTGGGGAAAACAAAATAAAAAAAGACCATTTTTTTTTGTTATACTTCTCTATTAGTGCTTCCAATGAGTTAGTTGCAAGATGCTCTATTTGTAAATGGCCAATCAGAAGGGATAAAAAGAAAGGAGCAGTGGGACCTTCAGGACTGAAAAGGCACCTAGACAGATGTTATAACATTACTGAGAAGTTCAGCTGTGAATCTCGAAGAGAAAGTAACAGTGATGACTCACTACACTCAGGGGTAACTCCCATAGATAAAAGCAGTGGCAGCCCCTGCAGCACTACTGAAACACTTCCACCACCACTTCCTGCCATTCAAAGGACTCCTCCGACTGTTACTGAAAGTGACCATGTGTTCATAAGCCCTTCTCCTTCAAGGAGACAATTTATCATCTCAGAAATATATGAGCATAATGCCAAATATGGCTCGACTCACTCTGTTGCTGTTACAATAACCAAAAAAATTCAGAAATGATAGCTGTTGATTTGCTACCATATAATATGGTTGAACATATAGGATTCATGTGGCTGCTTGGGTACCTCAAACCTCAAAATAGTATACCATCACGAAAATACTTCTCAACAACAGGGATTCCAGATCTTTACAATGTTGTATGTAAAAAATTAAGATGCGTCTTGTGCAATGCATTTGGGAGGGTGGTGCATCTCACAACAGATATAAGGAGAAGCTGTTAGCCTGAACCCTTCATGTCAGCCATGGAACATTGGGCATGTTTTGATAATTCACGTGGGACTGGAGACAGTGAAGCATCACAGTTTGCTATCCTAAGAATGTTTTATTTTCCATCTCAACATACCTCATACAACATCAGTGAAGAGCTCCAAAAACTAATATAGCAATGGCTTGCTTCACAGGGACTCTCAGTTGGCTTTATAGTTGCAGATAGTGGTCCAGCATAAGGAAGGCCTTGGAGGAGGCGGGCTTTGTTCACATATGCTGCTTTTTGCATTGCTTAAGTTTAATAGTTCACAGCTTTCTCGATGATGACAGGGAGATTAAGGCTTTCTTTGGCACTGTTAAAAAAAATATACACTCATTTCAGTCACTCAAGCAAAGCCCTTTACTTGATTGAAAAAATACTACAGGAGCACAGTTTACCTTTGCACAGACTGATCCAAGACATTTCTTCTCAATAGAATAGGACCTTTTATATGTTCCAATGGCTGCTGGAACAAAAGAAAGCTGTCAGGAAGTACACCTTAGAAGATAAAATTGGTGATGCAGACATTTATATTACTCCACCAAAGTGGGCCATGCTGGCATTTCTAATGTTCCTGCTCTAGCAATTTGAGGAAATCTCCAGGAAGGTTAGTGCAAACACATCAACTCTCAGCCAGGTGATACCCCTAATAACAATTTTAAATTTCATATTGAATCTGATTAGGGGAAAGTTAGAGAAGCAAGGCAGTTCCATGATTACACAGGCTGCCAGTGGTGCTGCTGACACATGCAGGTTGCCACCCAGAATACAACAAGATCTAACAACATTTATGATCAAAAAAGTTGAAGAGGAAGACAAACTGTAAAATGCTTAATTCTAAGTACTACATTAAAGTAACAATCTTGAACCTACAATACAAATCAAAGCAACTATTGAGTGATGATGATGATGATGATGACGATGACACTTGTTTTGAGATAAACAAACAAGAAATAATTGATGAGGTGCATTCTGTCATGGAACCGAGAACAGTAGCATCTCATTCAGAATCTTCTTCATGACACAGCACAGCATCAGGTGGCCCATCCTCTACAGTTGTTGCATTTTCTCCCTCTTCCTCCTCAGCCAATGTAGCTGAATCCTCTTCTTTACCACCAACCAAGCATGGCACTGTCCCACGGTCACTTGGTTCAGTTTTATGTCTCTGGAGTCACTTAGAAGATGTAATTGTAACATCTTCATCTGCCTCTTTTAACACAGCCTCAGCATAGACCATTGTTGAAATGTACCTGTCAGAGCCCAATATCAGCTGGAATGCTGATCCTTTGCAATACCGGAAATCCAAACAGAATATATGGCTGGCTTTAGTAAACATTGCAATGAAATACATGAATTGCCCACTGACTAGCATCTGTTCAGAACAATTTTTTTAGTTCAGCTGTTAATGTTGTTACTGACATGCGATCCTGTTTGACACCAGAAAATTCTGAGTGCCTCACATTTCTCAAAGTCAACATTCCTCACTTTAATTTCAAATATGATACCTGAGTAAAACATACACTGACAGTTCTGAGCAGGTTCTATCCACAAAACACTTTCTAGAATTTATGCCTGTGGTGAAAATCTTTTGTGAATTGGGTCTACTACATGAGGTAGCAATTAGTTATAACAAGTCCAATAAGGAAGGACTAGGCCATGCCACTATTACTTGAATGATCACATGAGCAGAATAGAATAAAAAAATAACAACATCAGTGGGTTCGGAGTTCAACTACAGCAAGCAACTGCATTTCATGTCACAAACTTACTTGGTGGTAGCTGGTACCAATATCTGATCTGGAAGGTAGGGTACTGCTGTCTATTAATACTACTACTACTACTACTTATCACTTTTTGTCCTTACTCCAGTCCTTACTACTATGTGTCACTGTTTGTTTGCCCTCAGCAACTGATCCTGACTGTACTGTTTTCATTTTTGTACAGTGCATAGCTTAGCAGATGCCTGAAATCCAGAAACCGAATGCTGTTTGTACATTTCTCATGTTCCCCCATATTTGGCTGCACATATTTCACAGAAACAAATCCTACTATATTGAAAATTCATATAATTTCTTTATTGCTTGTGTGTGTGTGTGTGTGTGTGTGTGTGTGTGGTAAGCTAGCCTGGTCACATCTCACATACAGTAACTAGGCTGAGATTATTATATTATTATATTTTATTTTTGATACTTAAAT